>CM039623.1:7442500-17442500 GCA_022457165.1 Juglans mandshurica
ATGAGTTGAAACTAAAGTTAAAAAATTGAATAAAGTATTGTTAGAATATATTTTTTAATATTATTTTTATTTTGAGATTTGAAAAAGTTGAATAGTTTATTGAGTAATGCTAGAGTCACCGCTGTTAGTATTAAAACAAATCATTAAAAAATAATTCCTTAATCACGAAGTAAAATAAAAAAATAAATTTTTTTTACTTCATGATTAAGAAAGTATTTTTTAATAATATTATAATTTTTTATTTTTTTTAATATTTAAAATTGTTAAAAAAATCTATATAAAAATAATTGTAAAAAAAACACATCAAAAAACATATGATAGAGCCAGCGGTAACTCCTAGCGGGAGCCATCAGCGGTGGCTCTATCATTTTCCTTGTTTATTTTATTTTGTATTGGAAGTTGAAAAAATTGTAATGATTAGATGAGATGAAATGTTTTCTAAAAATAAACGAAGCCTTCATTCAATCCAGCTTGTTGTGTTCTTGTTCTTAATTTCATTTTAGATCAAAGTTCCCAACAGTCTCCTTCCTCCTTTTCACTCCCATCCATGGCCTCTCTCTCTCTCTCTCTCTCTCTCTCTCTCTCTCTCTACTCTTTTTCCTCTCCCTAATTTCCATCGCTCATTTCTTGATCGCTCTTTACTCTCGATAGAGTCAAATTTTCGTCCATAGATAGCGTCGGAGTATTAAACGAATCGTTTCAATCGCGTGTAATATGCCACGCCAGCTTAAAAATAGCAGGAATCATGAATAACAAAATCCCACAAATAGCACACAATTGCCCAGTTTTAATTGTAAGATGAATAAAAATTAGCTTGTTTGATACAATTTTCATAATTTGAATAGTTAAATTCTGTAATTATCTATTAATTTGAGATAAAAAGCATAATATAAAAAATAAAAAATAAAAAACAAAATATCAATATTTTCTATGCTAACCTGATATTAGTCTTTCACTTTATCGATATATTGACTGCATCAATAAATAGATTTGTAAATCAAATTTTTCTTTAATAAATTGAAGATAAATAATATACGTACATTTTAAAAAATAAAAAATAAAATAACAATATCATATTCATTAGATATATATATATATATTTAAAAAATAATAAAATAACAATCTCTTCAAGAAATTGTATTACACACCATCATATATTTTTCAAAGCACAAAGAATTACTTATATGAAGCCAAATCTTCAATTATTACACCATATTATACAATAATAAAGTTTTTCTTCCTACTAAGGCAGCTCGTTATGAAAATATAAGCATCTCAAATTGTCCTCTGAAAAGAAATTCTTTCCATTGTCAAGGAGAAACTACAGCTGAGGTTTATATGCTTGTTTGAATTGTGAAGAAAACATTCAATTTCTCCAACTTCTTCAATAAACTTTAATGGGGAACTATATTGCTCCTATATTTCCAGTCTCCAAGCAGGTACCATGTATATAATCCACAATTTTTACCAGTTTTCCATTGAACATTTATTTACACTTTCTTGGTCTATGTACAAAAGAAAGGAATAGGCGAAATAGCAGCCAATAAACTCCAAACAAAGCGGCGTGCATCAACATGCTTGATGAGGCAATCCGTCCAAAGACTGCAATTGTAACACTTCCATCAACAATAACAGTTATGATAGAACGATCACAATACCAGCTCCAAGGGCAAAACTAGCGGGAAAACCCTCTATTGTTTGCAAAGAATTGTCCCAAAAACAGGATAATATGTATCCAATTCAAGCTGGTCAAGGACTAGCTGTGTAGCCCATAAATAGGAAGAGTGACCTTCAATAAGATCTGTTATGTCAACCTGCAAAAGCGGAAGACCAGCCATTTTCATTTAGGGTGAACAAGGAGGCAGTATTGTCAATAAATGCTGATGATTCCAACAAAGAAGTGCAACGGCAAAACAATAAACGGAACGCCTTACGTTCTCAATCCCAGGAACATTGATGGGTTGAATTCCAGCTAATCCTTGAGTAAGTAGGCTGTTCAAAAGTAATGGTTAGTTTTGTAAAGAAGCAAGATCTCGATAGCAACTTATTTACTGAGCTGCAGCCTCTAGCTAACAGCAGCTCTATTTGAAGGGCTAATCCATGCAATCACTTGTGGTGAAAATTTATTTTACAATGTAGATCGAAATAGCAAGCACTACAACAATGGAATTTGTCTAAATGCAGGGCTACAACTCAAGCAAGTTAAACGTTCAGGTCTCCACCTGACCCTGCACCTTCAGTTTGAGGTACTCATACAGATTTTGGTCAAATTTGGCTGACATGGGTGGTAACATTGGAGATGCAGAACATTTTAAGGTAAGGAGTCATATGTATATTAACTTCAAAAGCATATACAAACAAAATAAAGTTGGGCCAAGTCCACTAACTTGACTGACAAGATCACCGGAACAAGGTGTGTCAGGACTATAGTCCAATCAGTAGTGGTCGATAAGCAACCTCATGTACGTCAACGCACTGTGGTAGAAGTTAATCCAATGATGCAATGTGAAAGTTTATCCCAAATTTGCAATTTTCATACCTAGCACGGAAAGCAACTCCAAGCATCCAATCATTTTTGGAGTATGCATTCACAAATCTTCCTGCCACCATCTGCAATACAGCATGAGGTAATAGAGGGTTTCCTCGAATGAGATATGTAGTACAGAAAAACCTGCTTTGAGAAAAGGAAATGAACTCCAATCACCTTTCTAACAGCTTCCCAGTTCTCATCTTTAATTGATATGGGTGCTCCAAGAAGAACAACCCTTTCTATAAGTTCAGCTGCGAGTATTTAGAAGATGAGGATTAAAATCACTCTAGCAAATCCAAGCCATTCACAAAATGATTAGCATTACTTACCATCATGTTCAGTCTCGGCCAAAAACTGGAGACACTTGAATATCGCCCGTGCACCAAGTGAGTAACCTACAAGTGTCACTGGCCTGAAATATCCATAAAAGCCAACAATAG
Organism: Juglans mandshurica; assembly: GCA_022457165.1. NCBI lineage: Eukaryota > Viridiplantae > Streptophyta > Magnoliopsida > Fagales > Juglandaceae > Juglans > Juglans mandshurica. Next base: position 7,445,471 of record CM039623.1, read on the forward strand.
AAATTAAATAGATTGCTTTGGCTGAACTTTTTAAGGCAAACGATAGTTTTAACAAGTACCTGTTGCCTTGCAATCCATTTAATAATACTTCAGCAAGCAGCTTCCCAGCTTTGTCCGATCTGTAAATGACAAAACACAAAAACATAGATAGAAATGCACATATGAAATTACATGATCAGTGAATGAACCATCCAGCAAATTGTACTAGTACTCTTAAAAGTTTGAACAATGTTATTTTGACCTTTGCCATTAAGATGCTATTTTTTGAGACATTACTATAGGAATTTCTAATATGGGTGAAAACTTGACCTGTCCACAGCAATGGTCCATTTGCTATCGATAAAGTCAGTAGCTGCAAGTAACGCTGCCGGCCAAGCCAATGCCGTTAAAAGAGTGCTTAAAACAGTCATCATTGCACCTTGCTTCATCAACTCCAGGGCAAGTCCTATAGCAAGTAGCAACAACGTCAACTTCATACATAATTCTTATGATTGTAACAAGTAACAAATGACAATAGCAGCTAGAGCTCAGATTCAATTACTTGAAGTAAGCCAATCCTGAATAGCAGTGCTCACTGCAATTAGATTCTTAGACTCCCACTGCAGCGCATACCTAAAGATTTGTCAAGGTCATAAGAGATATCAACAATGTAAATTCTGCTCTGCCCTCCACAACCTTGAGCATCTAAGTTACTATTTTTCAACAAAAAACTCATCAGCATAAGAACTATAATAAACAGAAGGAAAATGCAAAGTAGTATAGCAGTTTCATTAAATCCATGTTGCATTAATATCATATCTTCCAAACAAAAGTCAAGTTCCATCACACCATAAGCAAAATGATGGCATAGCTCATAACAACCATAGCAACTAAAGGCAACATGCATAGAGATAGGAAAAAGATTCTCCTTCAGAACAGTGGGCACAAATTTACGTTATACTGGTCAAAAATGAAATGATTGTCGTTGCTAGCACTACAACCTAGATAGGTCTTATCTCTTGTATACCACCTTGTGTACTTGGGCTATGCCTATCATTAATAAAATCATTTACAATTACTTATAAAAAAAATGAGATGATTGTCTAGTTTAGTACATCCACTTCTCATGAAACCTTCAAATGAGCTAGAGAAGAAACTAACAGGTCTCAGATGGGTAGAATATTAAATACAGTTAAAACAGTACCAAGAGAAAGTGGCACTCTAACGAAACACACCAAATACTTTAAAAGCAATAGAATCACCCTATTTCCGGTAGAATTGAGATGAAAACAAGCATTTACATTCTTGTTGTATCTTTCCTCAGAAGTGAAATTCAAGAAGAGAAAAGGAAAGCGAAGAGAAAGTTAGATTGTCTCCTATGTTCCATTCAATAAACAAAGAAAGGAAGAAAAGAGGAAAAATAAACAAAAGATTAAAATTAGAGTGAGCCATGAATGGAGTTGCTTTGATTTCTTTCTTTTTTTCTTTAACCCTCCTTTATTAGCCAGACAGCAGAAAGTAAGAGAATCAAAACATTATTTTTAACTTTTAATAAACCCAACACAATGTAATATTAGCTATTGGAAGATGGAACGATATATTTACCTCTCCAAGTTATCATTTAGCCCTTCCCAAGGCATTACAAAATCTTCCTCATTGAAAACAAATCCGGAGACCAAGATCCCAACTGCTAGCCTCTGATGCAAAAAGTTAAATTAGAATTTAAGGTTTTAACTCCTGAAATTTTATCGAGTATGGTTTGTCAAGAAGAGAAAGTGAGAGGAGAGAAACAGAGGAAGACCATAAAACACAAAAGAACATAAAGATAGTCTTCAGATTGAAAGTATTTCTAAAGGGAACAATGAAATGTTCCCATAAAATAAAATGGAAGCTACAACACTCACTCCTTGACGATGGTTTTCTCCTATAGCTTTGAATTCAAATTCATCAACACTTCCAACTCTTCTAGCCATTTTGCTCCCCGTAAGTCCAGCTCCAGCAGCTGGGTTGAGCATACATATAAATTAATCCTCCATCATATAAGCAAAGCATCACTAATGCTTAAATACTTTTCTGGGAAAATATATAGCTGTTATATTAGTGGAGCTATTGAACCTTAAATAACTAAGAAATCGTGTAAGGGCTTGCTAAAGCAGCCCAAACGCCAGTGTCATTGTAACTTCTCTATGAAATCTGAACTCGAAACCATTTGATGTGGCCATTCAGTGCAAGAAATTTTTTGCATCATGCATTAAGGAAAATGTAATAGGATCATCCACAACTCAATCAAAAGGTATCAGCCATTCTTTAAATATGTCACTTAAGGAATAAGAATATTTCTGAAAAGCAGCCAGGATCACCCCGACAACTCAATCAAAAGGTATCAGCCATTCTTTGAATATGTCACTTAAGGAATAAGGATATTTCTGAAAAGCAGGCAGGATCACCCCCACAACTCAATCAAAAGGTATCAGCCATTCTTTGAATATGTCACTGAAGCAATAAGGATATTTCTGAAAAGCAGCCATATCCAATTCGAACCTAAAACCCTTATATGTCACACTCGAAATTTTAGGGTTTCCATTTTTCAAAAGCATCCAATTAGAAAATCAAACCTCACACTCTTCTATTTCACCCTCGAAATCCTAAGTTCTAGAATGATTTTTTCGATAAGCAAGTTCTAGAATGATTTGAACTATGTTTCTACTCGCTAAACACACCAAACCTCCGACATCAAACCCTAGAAGAGATCCCTATACGATGCAAGTTGTTGTGCAACTTCTAAACCAAGCAAAGGTGAGTTTGCTGCCAAACTTTCATCAAGATTCAAAATTTATTCCTTTACTAATAATTTTGACTCTTCCTTTTTTCTTTTTTTATAAGTAATCGATATTATATTAATAGAGATAGGCAACCTAACATTTCTTCCTTAACATTTCTATGACTAGGGAAACCTAAAGCAACCACAAAAAGGAGCGGAAACTTGATCTATAAGCTCAGAATTCAAGTGGACAGATTCTGCCACTTTGTCCTTCCCTTAGTACATGGCTTAGAACACTAGGTTGCTTAGGAAGTGTTGACATTTTTCATGTGTACTTGGGCTACGCTTATTTCCTGTTAATAAAAATTATTTTAGTATAAAAAAAAGTGCTGATATTTTACAACTCAAGGAGGTGAGGTAAGTAGTGTGATCATGCCCTTGATGTTGAAGTTAAAATGTTATATCTTCTATCATAATTTCCAGGTATATTATTTGGACATGGTTTAGCGTGATGCATGTGTTACATATATGTTCATGTTATGAAAGCCACGCAAATGCTTATGACTTTGAAATGTTATGAAAAGAAGAGACGAGCAAGGAAAGAATGGAAAAGAAAAATTAAAGAAAGAAAGTATGATGAATGAATGTGAAAATTTTTTATATTTAGCAATTGAGGATGCAATGATACCAAAGCAAGGGGGTGGATGTGCAAGCCACAAAGTTGTGGTCCACCACGATGTTTTACATCTGATATGAGAGACAGTTCCCCTTTTGGCCCCAGGAAGTGGAACCACTGCACAACCTAGGATAAAAGAGCTAATTTGTGTTGGCCATTATAAGAGATTAGTGATAAATGTTTTTTTATTAACGTTGTACATATATGTTAAGGGTGCTTTCAAAGACGTTTTAAAGGAAAACCTATCTAACGACACTTTTTCTATATGATGTGCTACTTACTGATATTAAACTTATTTTTGCTTTTAACTTTTAAAAGGTCCCATGTAATGAGAAGGACAAGTCTATAGGCACAGTAAGTAGAGGAGAAATTCAGTAGTGAAGGATTGAATGTGTTTACCACCAAGGCTTATAGGTTTTGTATGACATTATGGTCTTTGCTTAAGATTACAAATGTCAGATTTGTTACATTTATCCTAACTATAGAATGCTACAGAATGTAGTTAAGTGACATTATTGGGATGGGGGTGTCACAATTTTTTTTTATTGGCAAGGGGTGTCCAGGAACAGCATCCCCGGACACACTGGACATGCCAAAGACGTCTGTTTTGTCCTTGCAAATGGCAAAAATTATGATAAGATAGTTTGAGAAGATTTTCAAACCAACGAATGAAATCAAGCATTCACCTCCAAATGATGCAGCAACCGCAACTGAACCAGCAACAGTTCCTGCCGCACTTGCAGCTGCAGCAAACCCACTAGCTCCAATCACAGGGATGAGAGTGCCTAATGTTGGGGCTAGAGTACCAAGTCCTGCAGCAATAGCTGGGGCAGCCAATCCTGTTGAATATTCAAAATGGGGGAGAGAGAGAGAGAGGACAACCATAAGAAAAGAATTTAAGTGAGAATTTTTCTGATAACAAATTTAAAGGGCTACACACCACCAGTTATTGCCATCAAGGCTCCTCCAGTTACTGCAGCTGCACCAATGATACCACCACGCTTCCATTTAGCCCATTTCTTTTCTGAAGATTGTTTTTCTCCTCCTCCCCCTGATTCTTTCTCTTTTGCCAAAGCCATTGCAGAGGAAGCAACCATAATCTCAATAACTTCCTGTGAAACAAAGAATTTCACTAACCAGGTGAAAAATATATAAAAGCATGATCTTTTTAACTTAAAGAAAAAAGAAAGAAAGAAATTTCATTCCAGTATTATAAAAAATGCTAAAACATACATATACAAAGTACAGTTAGAAGTGACTATATTTTTTTTTATAAGTAAGAAATTTATTAAAAACCATGTAATTAGGCATAGTCCAAGTATACAGGAAAAGTTATGATTATATAACAGAGGAAAAAGATGGAATTGCAACTCAATAGTGAATTGCGCTGAAAGTAAGATAACTGGTCTATATCATTTACACATTATCAGAAGTTGAAAAAGACTCTCTGAATCCATCATAGAACCTAACAAAAAGAAAATTTTTCTAATCCATATTTACAATACCCAATAGAGTACCTAGAGGTTGTGTACACAAACCATTTTTGTCCAGTTGATATCAAGCCAAGTTGCCAGCAACCGCAAAGCTACACGATGTCGAGCATCATAGCCCTTTCTTTGTCGGCTACATTTATTGTTGTCATCACTTGCATCTGCCAGACAAGCTGAAAGAAGCACATAGAGAACTGTCACCTTCCTTGGATAACCGATCATTGTTACCTCTTCAATTGGTTTCACATCCACTTTACTCATTAAACCATGATGTGCATCTTTAGCATCAAACATAGTACTATCCGTCTCCTGAACCAAGTGCACATCAGCGGCTTCAAAGTCTGATTGCACTTCAGCAGTGGAATATCTCTCACGACATTCATGTTCATATTCAAGGTGCTTTTGCCTCTTAGACTTGGAAGATTCGGAATCTTTTTCCATACTAAGTACAGTAACATCAACAGCTTTAGACAAAGCAAATTCTTGGTCTGCCCTTTCAGAAGAAGTATCACCACTTTCTTCTGAGAGTAACCTCAAGAACTGTGACAAGATGAAATCTTAAGCATAAATCATATGGAGATGACCACTAAAATAATAATATGAATCTCAGTCAAATAATACAAAAGCTCTACAATGACAAAAATACTGTGAGTGAAAATCCAGAATGAAACAATAAATAATGGTCCAAAATTCACACCCGTAATTAAACGTTTTGGTAGGGAAGAGCAAGATGACATATTCTAGGCCCCTGATTTTTTTTAATCCACTTTTTAAACATCAAATTTCATACAGCAAATCCTCAAGCAAGTTCTGTATGTTCATGTATGTATGAATGCAGCCAAGCCAGTGAGAGGGAAGAGGGATACAGGAAATCAAACGACATACCGCTCCAATATGATGCTTAGCTGGAGAAGACCCAGCAGTTTCCTCTAGTCCAGACCAGGCAATAGGATTAATCTCCAAAAACCTGTTCATAACGTGGTCAAGACTTAATTTCTGTTCATAACGTGATCAAGACTTAATTTCAATAATCACAGTCAAAAGAAAAGCCTAGTCAAAGACTAGAACCTAATCATTGATCACTCGCTGAAGCGGTTAAAGACAACAGTTAAAGATTAGTTCTCTCTCTCTCTCTCTCTCTCTCTCTCTATTCCATTTGAACCAAACCAAAAGGCAACCCAAAACTACAGGTGTACTTTGCCCCTTAAAACAATAAGCGAGTGAGATAATGGCAAAAATCACAAGAAAGTTTTGTTTTTTCGTTGCCCCCGTTACATATAAAGTCAATAACACATCTAAACAACCCAAATGGCGGTATTAGGCACAGGCGAGTACAAATATTCTTTCCTTTCTTTTGATAAGTAGAATTATTCTATTTTTTAAGAGAAGGAATAATTCTTTATTTTTTGAATCAATACTGATGAAAATTCCCGGATTTAACATCTTACATGACTCTCTTGATCCAATTCTCAACAGCCAAACAAAGCAAACGAATAGAACTCTATAAATCACCATGAGTACAAAATAACAAATTAAATTTTTTTAAAAAAAGGGCCCATTTCAGCTAAATTCACCCTAACTTTGGCAGCTTGAGAAATGAATGAAGCTGACAAATGAGAGTACACCAAGCATTGTGACTGTTGGATTACAAGCCTCTGTGAAATTGGTTAGTGCACCCCCCTTTCTTATAAAATACCAACTCAACCGAGATGATATAGAAACAAAAACAAAAAAGTACCACTTCCATTCCAATTCTCCGTAGAATTAGTTTTGCCTTTCATTGTTAAACGACAAAACGGACCGGCAAGCATGAACAGAACCAAAGTGAAAGGCCAAAACGTAGGTGAATATATAAGGATCAAAATAAGGAAACTCACGTGAATACGGGTCGGAGTAGGCCGGAGTTTTGGTGGACCCAAAGCTCGGGGTCCTCGGAGACGGAGTCGCTAGTGCTACCACTACTGGTTCGCTCAGAATCTGAATGCTCGTCGGCCGTCGAAAAACCCAGAGGGTGAGTCCGATGGATCTGGGCCTGGTGAAGAGCGAGTCCGAACAAAGCCCCCGCCGCGTACCTCTGCGTCGGCGTCAAAAATGATGTCGTAGCCATGACTCGCTCAGAATTCGAAGAAGTAATTACCCGGTTATATATATAGAGATAGATATTGATGCAATAATTCTTTTGGATTTTTCGGTCCGTAAATTTTATATTTGTTGTTTCGGCGACGAGATTCTTAAGCTGAAGCCTGAAACGTTCTTTTGCTTGGAAGTTCGGTAAACAGCCAGGCTAAGCAAATACGGAGACTTTTTTTTTTTTTTTAATTATTTATGATCTAGTTTAGAGAGAGAAATATAATACATAGATCCAACATTTTGACTAATTTTAATAATTCATAAAAAATAAGACTTATTTTGATAATATATATATATATATATATATATATATATACTAGATCAAAGTAACGTGCAAAGCACGTTTGCCTAGTTAGATTAAACAATTATTTTACAAAAATAATATATTTTTTTACAAAATTTGTAAAAATAATTGATGACATATATAGCTTAGAAGACATTACTTCAACTTTTATACAAGTAATATAATTAATAGAATATTACAAAGGAACTTTAACAAACAAATTAACTACTACAATCAGTACTTTAACATGATGATTGAGTTTGCATTATCAAGATGATGGTATTTAATAGTGTGTTTTGGGCCAAATGAGATTTATTTCTCATTTTTCCTATATATTTTGACTTTGTATTATATTTTGCTGGATAACTGTATAACATCATTGAGGATATTTCACTGTTGTGGTTCTGTTTATAAAATTCAGGTACTTATGATTACTAAGTTGTGAAATTTATGATTTAGATAGTCATATACTCCAATAATTTCATCTCGTTTTATCTTAATATTTAAACGCAAACAGTTTTTAATTTCAAATTTTTAATTTTTTCATCTAATCATTATTTAATCATTACAATTTTGTCAAATTTTCAAATAAAACACAAAAAACTAATTTAGCTTTTTTAAATACCAAGACAAAAATTATATTCTAACAATATTTTAACTCTATAATATTTGTATTCAATTTTTTTCTCTCATTTTTCAAAATTCTACAAACATGTTAACGCAAACCATTTTATTACAATTCGCAAATCAATTTACTACTATTTACAGATCATCTCATCCCATCTCACTATCAAAACCAGGCCTAACTACTCCACATTAAAAATGAAAATTTTCACTATGAAAATATTGCCAAAAAAGAAAAAATATAATTATTATATAATATCATGTTTTAAGTCACTACCCAAATAATATAAGATATATTGTGCTGAAGAGTTCAAAAAACAATTTAAATTTCGTATTTGAAAGAGAAGACCTTAATTTAAGACTCGAAACAAAGATCACGACATACTTGCCAGAAAAGACATTAATTTTTAAATTAGTCGGATGTACAATTACAAGGCACATATGCGTAGTTCTACAGATACTTTTGAATATTATCAAGGTATTAATTTTAGACAATCTTCTAAGAATCTGACAACTCAGCATCTTTAAATTAACAATTTCTTCTTGAAAATATTGGTCGGTCCATGTTGCAGCTCATAACTTTTAATAACAAATATCAAGGTTTTGAATACCGTGTCAAATCGGTCGGTATTAATTGTGCTAAAATAATAACTGGTGCGAGAAAAATAGGTGTTTCATATCAGATTAAATATCAATCATTTCGATGTATTTCGGTCAGTACCAGCCAGTTTTCGATGTACCGGTCAAAATTTTATATTTTTAGTGTATTTTCATAATTTTCACTCTATTTCTCATATCTTAAAACTATTTTCTTAACTTTTTTTAATTCAATTTTCTCGAAAATTAAAAATTAAACCCTACTCTCATTTTGGTGATGAAAATAAGTGATTATTTTTTTTAATAATTAGATTGAGAACTTAGAAGTATTATTGAGTTTTATAAATATGTGTTTTAATTTTTTAAGACTTGCAGTGATGTTATTTTGAAATATAATTTATACATATATAATTAATTTATCTATATAATATCAAAATATTTTATTGCAGTGTTTTGACCAAGTAATCTTTAAAACGGTATTAAAAATCTTGGGATTATCATTTTTTTTAATAAAGTTATATTTATTATATTATTTTTTATTCTTTCCCTGCAAGCCGGCCGTTAACTTTAACGAAAGTAAGAAAAATAATGTTAAAACAATAATTTCTGTCTCTTGCCCGTCTGACAGACACATTATATACATAGATAGATATCTTATGAGAGATGCTAGAGAGCCTGATTTGGCCTTCCGTTTTTCTCTCCCGTCTGGAAAGGCCAACTAGCCTTTCCCTTTTACCTCTAATTTTTTTTTTTTTTTTCAATTTCTACCCATGGGGTGAAATACATGAAAAAAATATTAGAATAATATAAGTGTTTAAGTTCACCTTTTTTTTTCATGTATTTCCTGTGACTTTAGCATTATTAGTTTAATAAAATAACATTATCATGTTAATTTTTTTGTAAAATGAAAAGAAGAAAAACTATAAGATGTATTTTGATGTTATACGAAAGATTGTAAATTTATTTTTATTATAAATGAAATCTATCAACTCTAAAGTTAACAAAAATTATTTTTATTATAAAGTTATTTTTCTTCTTTTCATTTTACAAACAATTAATATGATAATGTGTTTATAAAAAACAACATGATAATGTTACTTTATTAAACTAATAATGCTAAAGTCATAGGAAATACATGAAAAGAAAAAAGTGGACTTAAACAGCTACATTATTCACGTGAATAGGTAATTTTTTTTCGTGTATTTCACCCAGTGGAGAGAAATGGGCAGACACAAAAAGAAAAAAAATAAAAAGAGTAAAAGGGAAAGCCCACGTCAGACGGGAGAGAAAAACGGGAGCCCAAATCGGGCTCCCTAGCATTTCTTATATCTTATATATAATAAGCGTCAATGAGCAGGCAGCTCTTCGTCCATTTTTTTTTTTCATTTTTGCTCTAGTTTTTCTATTTGTTTTCCCTCTATGTTTTAGTTATAACATTTATACCGATTTTGCTTATACTTTTATATTTGTTTTCCTTTTTTGTCCTTAATTTTTTTTTATATTTTGTATGCATTTTTACAATTTTACCCTTCATTTTTTTTTTACGTGTCCTATAACAATTTATTTCGATTTTGCCCTTCACTTTCTATTTATTTTCTCGCTCTGCCCTTGACTTCTACTATGTTCTGGTTTTTTCTAGGGTTCTACCAATTTTCTCCAATTCTTATCTTCTTTATCACTTTTTGCACCGATTGCAACGACTGGTTTAAATTAAACATTTTTGTCGATTTTGCCCTCCACAAACTATTCATTTCTCGCTCTGCCCTTGACTTCTACTACGTTCTGGTTTTCTCTTGGATTCTACCAATTTTTTTCTCCAGTTGTTATTTTTTCCTACCGCTTCCGCAGCTCTTATCTGATTCTATTTTTATTTTTTTTCTACCGCTTGTGGCTTAGTATAAAAGTGATTGTCATTTTCTTTATTTTCTATTGTTTTCTATCTGATAAAATTCGGTCCTCTCATTGTTCTAACTTGTTTGCTTTTGTGCTCAGTTAAATATGAACTTTTCTATACTTTCATGAAATAGTACATACACATGCATGTTAAAAAAAAATTAAATTGCAAACTAAAAAAAATTGTCCCTCTAAAGAATTGTCAAAAAAATTTAGCTTAATAATTTCAGGCCCAATACTTACAATCTAAATAATGAAAACATAAATTCATAACATAATAGGCATATACGTGACAAAGAAAATAAAATTACAACTACAAATAATAACATAAAAACTAGAAATTGTACCAAAAAAAAATTCATCTAAACAGGGTTGCCAAGTATTTTGCACTTCAACTTATTAATATCTCAGATAATAACATCTTAGATTTTAGATTTAAGGTAATAACAAAAAAATAGAAATAAATTTGCACATCTGACAAACAAACAATATTAACATCTCAGACAATAACATCTCAGATTTTAAATTTGAGATAATAACAAATCTAATATGTGAAGATGTGTTGAGATCTATAGGGAAAAAAAAGGTAACAGAAACCAACATCCATTCATTTATGTACAGATTCACAATAAAAGAAAAAATTAGAAATAAATCTGCACATTTGGCAAACAAACAATATTAACATCTCAGACAATAACATCTCAGATTTCAAATATGCACAAGTGGAGCCTGAGATCCGCTTCATTGTTGGTGCTTTGCGCCATGTGATTCATTTCCAGTGAAGTATGTTCCCACGACATGTAGTAGCCAAGTTTCTCGTGGAACCTTAAAGAGTTTCGTAGGAAAAGTCTTTCAAAAAATCAACTTTATTAGTAAAAATAAAATAACAAATTTGAAGGAGCCAAACCAGAGTAATTTGTCATGATTGAGATCATTCGTTGCTGAATGATTTTTGCATGGAAAAATTGTATATCCTTGAGCGCTTTTGTAGCAATGAAATTCTTTGTCTTTTGCGAGTTCACTTTCAAGTCAATTAGCTCCTTTTTTTTTTTTTTTTTTTTTTTTTTTTTTTTTTTTTTTTTTTTTTTTTTTCGGACTATCGCTAAGTAAAATTCATACGAATGGCATGGAAAATAATGTGTATGGTGAGGGGCCCTCTGCGTGGTGTGCAACTGGGGAGGAATACCTCATGTGGTGAGCAACACCGTGTAGAAGAGTAACTGGCGAGGAACACTTTGTGCATTGTGTAACTAGCGAGGAGTATCCCGTGGTTAAGTAATTGGCGGGCTACACCTCTCGACGAGCAATCCATGCACAAACAACTGAAGTCCTTGTGGCAAGTAAACCCACTGTGGCAAGGAAACATGTAACTGGCAACAACTCGTAGTGGCGAGGACCGCTGGCAAGGAGCTTCAATGGAGTTATGGCGGCGAGCACTATCGGCAAGGAGCTTCAGTGGTGAGTTAGACGGCGACTGGAAGTGAGCGACGAGCTACAGTCTAGCAAGCTACCTCATGTGGTGAGCAATTGGCGAGCAGCACCGTGTGAAAGAGCAACTGGCAAGGAACACTTTGTGCGTTGAGTAACTGGTGAGCAACACTTTGTGTGGTCAGCAACTGGCGACTGGAGAGTGGCACTTCATGTGGGCAGCAATTGGCGACTAGCGAGCAGCACCCTTGTGGCGAGGAAACATGTAATGGGCAGCAACTCGTAGTGGCGAGAATAGCTGGCGGGAGCTAGAGTGGAATTATAGTGACAAGTATTGTTTAGAAGGAAACTCAATGTAGCAAGGGAACATATGACTGGCAGTAACTTCGTGGCGAGCAAACGTTCACAGTGATAGAAGACCACAATGAGTTAGATGACGACTCACGTTGACCTATTCTACTCATGATCGCCATGGGAGTTCGTATAGAATTGTTCTTGGCAGTGAGGAATACTGTGACGCTGGGCGATGAGGGGACATCGAGGAACACTGTGACGGCTACGGAGAAGGCGAGAGGTGCATGGTGTGTTCGTGGGCGGCTCCACGAGCTCACAATTGGGTTGGGCTGGCGAACACATTGTGGTGTTGGCGTCGGACAGTTCCTAAAGCAAGCTTCGGTGACGGTGGCGAGAGCTGACTGTGAGGGGTGTCACCGTGGTTGGGAACAACCACCTGTAATAGAAGACGATAACGGGCTTGGTGGTGGTCGAGTTGTTTCCCCCAGGGTGCTCCGCAATGTGCTTCGAGTGCTTGCATGGTGCATAGTGTCCACAGTGTGTTGCTACGGCGAAGCTCGGTGGCAGGGAACATCGTTTTGATTGAGGACCACCTTCACCGGCGGTAGAAAATACCGGCGAGGCAGGTGGTGGTTGTTGGTCGCTTCAATAGCTCACGGTCATCGCGGGAGGTGCAGATCTAAGCTCGTCGATGTGGGGTTGGCGGCAAGCTAGCTAGCGAGGTCCGCTTCCTTGGTCGAGGATCGTCTTGCCGGAGAAAGCATCGACCATTCATCTGGCGACTGCTGGTGGCTTTATCATCTCAAGGTCAGTCGGCATGTCTATCCGGCTTGTTTCCAGGCTTTAGGCGGCGAGACACCAAAATTGTCCTACTAGTGCCGTTCCCGAAACAATTTATTTTAGCACTTGTAGCTAAAATAAATTGTTGACATTACATGTTTGTTATGTTTCAAATTTGAAATATTCAACTATTGTCTTGGGAACATCATTAACACAGAGTACATTCAACATGTTTCAAGTGAATGAATTGAACCACACAAGACCAATGAATACGTTCACGTCGGAGCTCCCTATGATGAATGCGACCGACTTTTATAATCATTGAGCATCCCAACCTGGGTATCAAAGCAGCCAAATAGGTTTTGCTCCTGGTTCTCGTCATCCTTATTCACACCAGAGTTCAGCAGGTTGGCTGAATGAATAGCTATGTAGCCACATATATTTTTGGTGAAAACTAGGACATGCTAAATTTGAATATTAACAAATAATAATCTCTTTGTTAATTTTAGATGTCGAATGTATTTCGAAGTGTAGGATGTGGCTACATAGCTATCCATTCAACCAAACTGCTGAACTCTGGTGTGAATAGAGACGACAAAGACCAAGAGCAAAACCCATACAGTTGCTTTGATACCCAGGTTGAGATGTTCGACGATTATAAAAGTCGGTCGCATACATCTCAAAGTTTTCATGTCAAGTTCATGTTCATGCATTCATTTATCTATAGATTGATATTATTTGTGGTTTACTTGTATATGTCTATGATAATCTGTTGTATGTTGACTGCTTAGTTGCTGAGATTTCTTGAAATCTCAATGTGATAGTTTCCACTAATATTCCCCACCCGGAATGGTAGAAGTTGTTACAGGCTTAGACGAGAACCCTAATGACCAAGCAGAAGAGCACGACACCTCCTCTGGAGAGAATCGTACCTAAAATGATCATGAGCTCGCCCGAGCTCCCCATCTTAGAGCACCTTGAAAGTATTGATCAAGCAATCACTGAAATACTCCAGTTTATTGAAGAATTCAAATGGCTTAACAATCGGAATAATGATTGGACCTTAGAAAAGCGAGTGAAGCCTGAGCCCTTTTGATGGACCAAAAAAAAAAATAATAATAAGAAGAAAAAGGGAAGGGAGAAAAAAATGTACCATGGGAATAAGAATAAAAGAAAAGATAATGAATTATGGTTTTTGTGAAACAATATTTTAATGGTCCCTGTGTTTTGGGACCATCAAAATACTTATTGCTCTTGTAATATATACTTTAAAAATATATGTACATAGTTGTAACTTTATTCTTGTAAGTCGTATTATAGTTATAAACATTATGCAGATGGTGTGTATAATATGTATTGCAAACAAGAATAAAATTCTAAAAATATAGACAGAATTTTATCCGTTTATAGTTAAAAATTTGAAACATAACAAAATTGGTCAATAGGGTGCCCTTTACTAGTGTGTGTGTGTATCTATATATATATATATAGATACTCAAGCGATGTTTAGACATAGAGATCAAATACATAATTCTCATAATTTCTCATAATTTCATTTTCAAATATCACTCAAATACAAATCATTTTCAATTTCAGATTTTTCATCAAATTATTATCTAATCATTATCCAAACACAAAAACCAATACAATTTTTATAAACTTCAAAACAAATTAGAAAAATCAATACAACTTCTACAAACTTCAAAACAAAAATAATATTGAAACAATTTTTTCACTTTATAATATTTTTATTCAACTTTTTTCTATTTAATTTTTCAAACTTTAATAAAACATCTTCACTCAAATAATTTCATTACTATTTATAGAATTTTAAAATACTATAAGCATCCAAAAGAGCCCTCAAGGAGGATACTCTCCATGGACTATTAATTCATTATTATCTTGTTTTATCTATTATTAATTAATGAGAAATTATTTGTATTAGCCTCTACCGCAGCACACTCAATGTATTGAGTTTAAAAAATAAAAATAAAAATAAACTCATGTGGGGTGTGCTACGGTTGCAGGCTGATGCATAGCCGGGTTCTTAATTAATTGGATTAATGGTGTAGTATAAAATTTCTTTTGGGTATAAATTCATCCATGCAAAGAACATAACATGAGATGTAGACCTCATTTGGTTACATAGTTTAGATAAAATGAGATGAGATATTTTGTTGAAAGTTGAATAAAATATTGTTAGAATATAATTTTTTAATATAATTTTTATTTTAAAATTTGAAAAATTGAATTGTTTATTATATTTTGTATGAGAGTTTGAAAAAGTTGTAATGATAAGATGAGATGAGATATTTTTGTGTATCCAAATCGGGCCTTACATTCTTCAACACAATCATGTAGGGAACTGCTAGGGTCATGGAGAGGTGGTCCCGAGAGTTCCAACCAATAAGTGTAAAATGTATTTTTTTATTTTATGTGTATTTTTTTAAAAGTATTTTTTAAATCACTTTAACATTTTAAAAAAATTACAAACTCATTAAAAAAATATTTCATTCACCATTAAGTTAAAAAAATCAAATCCATAGAAACTTTTGGAAGAATTCATGGGTGGCTTAAGCATTTTCCTATATGGTATTAGTGCTTGGGGTTCCAAGGTAGCTTTCATTAACTCAATAATTTCTGTATACAAAAGTCAACAATTGTGGTTCTTGCATTAGTATTAAGAATTAAAGCATGGAGAATGTTGGGATCGAGATAATGAATAATCTGGATAATAATTTGAGACTTGTCTTGTGCTAAGATTTGTAAGAGTGATGATATCCATTGAAAAAATGTTTGTAAGGAAAAGTGATTTCCTATATGGCATGTTTGGTAATGAGACGAGATAATATATTTTATTATAGAAAAAAAGTTGAATAAAAATATTATAAAATTAAAATATTGTTATAAAATAATTTTTTAATACAATTGAAATTTGAAAAATAAATATTATTTTTTGTGTTTTGTTTTGATTGTTAAAGTTGTAATGATTAGATGAAAAATTTAAAAATTTAAAAATATTTATATTTAAGTGATGTTTGAGAGATGAAAATTATAAAAAAATTTGAAATCAATGCAATCATCTCATTTATCAAACAAGCCATTTTTAAAGTGTTATTAAATGTTGGTGGTAATAGTGACATCACTGCCATGAGATCTGCAAAGACGTGATGGTAGTGAGTTTGGTTTCTATGGAGATGACATGAACATTCTATTTTATTATTTCTATCATTGTTTATACTAATAGGAGAAAAAAAATCAATAAAGATTTGATATAATTTCAGAATTGTATACTCTTCAATCACATATTGACACATTATCATTTTACAAATTAGCAAATACACTCTAAGACATGTAAATTATCTTAAAATACTCATTGAATATGATAATACTGCAAAATATAAAATCAATTCGTTTTTAGGTTTTTATTATAATATCTCAATGAACTTATAATTTTCACAATTTACCCTTCAATTTTGATGAAAATTATAATTAGGTGGGGGCGGTTTAGGTCACCTATATGAAAAATTCTATTCATAAGCCTCATACACCATACACCACCTTTCTTGTAATTTTTTTAATTTTTTTCTCTTACCAAATGTGTAGTATATGGATGATGAGTAGAAGAATTCAATTGTTTTAAAAAAAATAAAACCAAAAAAATTTTAAAAAAAAATTAAAAAAATAAAAATAAAATTGTGGTGTGTGGTGTGAGGCTTATGAATAGCAATTCCCCACCCATATAAGGGGTATAAGTTTGTTATCCACCCCACCATCCTAGGTAGGGGTGCTTTAAAAGCTACCCCATCATTATATGGTTTGTCTGACCATCTAATGGCTTAGTGATGCTTGTGACCTCCCTCGATTGTGTTCGGAAACATAACTGTTTTTAAATATTTTCAAATTACTTCATTATAATTTATAAGCTATTAACTATTATTTATAAACTATTTCATTATTATTTATAAACGATTTGAAATATTGTTAATATCCAAATAGAGTTTAAGTAAATATGTTCAAGATAACACTTCTTGTAGGGTGAAAATTGAGTTTTTTTTTTTAGAAGAAAAATGTATTTATTTGAAATATTATCATAGTTAGTCACATAGTTAATACCTCGTATTTTAAGTAATTTTTTATTTAAATAATTAGTTTATAAAATTATTTAAAAGTGTCAAGTCAATTAATTTAATATAAAATTTGAAATCAACAAAATTAATGAAAATTATTATCTTTTCAATATGAATTTAAAAAAGAAAAACTCTTATTTAAAAGTTACATCGCCGGTCGATGGTGGCACAAGGCGTGCATTAAACTCGATGTAATGAGACTTCGGATGTCGTGGCAAAATGAAATCGATTGTTAACCTCGTTAACTGAAAATAAATTGAAACAATTAAAATGAGAGTAATGGAGTTTTGCTACACAATCTTTACTGTACTTTATACTTCACATTTTTTTTAATTTTTAAAATTTTTAATATTTTTTTAAAATTTTGTTTTGAGTTTATTCTTTTTAAATTATTTCAATTTTTATTATTATTTATATAATAAATATTTGATAAAAGAAAAAAAAATAAAAAAAAATATAGAGTGTGGAGTGTTAGGAGGTTGTAAAGATTTTTTGAATGTTATATATAGTCTTAGTCTGTGCATTCTCTTTACAAAAAATGGGACTCACTATTGAAAATTAGATTTTTTCATATGAGTCTCAAATTTATCTATTATTTTTTAAAGAAAACAGGTAAAACTTGTATATTCTAGAATTGTACAAATCATTTTTCTTTATTGATTAGAAACATATTCAAACCTAGGAAACAAAATGATAAATTCTAAGGCCCCGTTTGGATATAGAAACGGTTTTATCTCATTTCATCATTACAATCTTTTCAAATTTTTACATAAAATTAATAAACAATTTAACTTTTTCAAATCTCAAAACAATAATAATATTAATAAATAATATTCTAACAATATTTTATTCAACTTTCAACGAAAACTATTTCATCTTATCTCACCATCCAAATGAGACCTAAAACATAAAGTGAAACGATAATCTTGAAAGGAAAAATTTAATTGTAAGCGATTCTACACACTAATACGTGCACCCATTCAATATAATTGGTCAGAAAGTAGATTTTATTAAAAATAATATTAATTTGAATTTAGAATATGAATGTAACAATATTAATACGCAGATTGCGAAGCAAACTTGCTTGTACATAGCAAAACTCATCTTGAAAAAGCTTTGAATTCTTTTAATATTAATCTTATATTGAAAGAAAAAAATTTAATTGCATGCTTATTTATTTACATACTAAATACATTGTTGATAGCTTAAAAAAAAAATACATTGTTGATATAAAAGTAAAAAATATTGGGACTTTGGAACATTTATGCTGAAAAAGAGAGATTATCCGCTAAGCTTAGAAATTCGGGCTTTTTACGGGGCCGAATGGCCAATAGGACGAGGCCCATTAGGTGGCACAACCACCTGGGGTCCTGGAACAGAATATTGACATTTTTCGTGCAATGGAGATAATGGAAGGGGAGACGTATCAAACACACGGTGTTTGTATTTAACAACCTACACGGTACACCTGCGTGTTTCCTTTTCACGAAAGCAAAGGAGGTTTCCCCAAACAACTTAGGAAAAAAAATAATTATGTTGCAGAGACCAGGACGACGGTGCGAGGGCACGGCCATGGGTGCCATCGTTCTCGATCTCCGACCCGGTTTCGGTATCGGACCCTTCACTCTCGGTAATTCTCGATCGGTTTCTGAGTTTTCATCTTTTAAGCGATCAAATTGAGCGACAATTTGATTCTTGTGATATAGTTGTTTCGATCACTCTCGGCAAATTAATAATAATCAGATGGATATTTGGATTGGACTTCATCGTAATTAGGTTTATTTTTTTTAATAATTCACCTGTTTGGTTCCCAAGACAACGCAAGAATATGAAGAATCCTGCAATTTAATGAAGTTGGCCTGGAAAAATGTCATACATTTATTGGAGCTCAAAACGTAGGGCGTTCAAATTACGTTCCATTTTGTCAGTTTTCCGGGCTAGCGAACTGAGGGATTCGGTTATGATAACGATGCTTTTGTCATTGGTTGCGAGACGATTAGTTGTTCGTCTTAAGAACCCTTCATTCGTGAGCTCTATGTTTATGTGTTTGTTGGATTGATTTTTGGGTGTCAAACGCTCGGATATTATGAAAACTTTTGGCATTTTAGTCGTTAGCAACTGCCCCTGTGTTTGCCGCTGAAGATCTCGTCATTTTTTTGCAGGAATGCCGATATGCGAAGCGTTTGCTCAGATAGAGCAGCAGCCTACGATTTACGATGTTGTCCATGTGAAGTACTTTGATGAGGTTTGGATTGTAGATTATTCATATCATGTGTCATCTACACACACGAACGCATATGAGCTGCTTTGAAAATTTGTTGGGAATTAAATGGATGCCATCTTTGGCTCTGGGTGGATTTACCGAAATATGAAATTGACAATTATGGACGTTATTTATCCCATTAATTTGTCACCTAGAGGTGTCTCATGTACTTGGTTCATTGTAAGAACCTCTTATTGAATCTGTTTATGCAGGAGCCATTGAAATTGGATATTGTTATCAGCTTTCCAGATCATGGTTTTCATCTTCGTTTTGATCCTTGGTCCCAGGTATTACTTTCGTATATTTTCATATCTTGTTAGCTTTCCTGCTCGGGCTGTATTTTGAATATGTATCTGGAGGGTTCCTTTCTTACCAGTTACTTGATGGGATGATAAAACTTTAAAAATTACATTTGTACCTACTGAAATGATTATTTTAGTAGTTTTACTCACTCATGCTTCGAAAGATCAATGTTCTTTATACAAATGTGGCAAGAGCTTGTGTGATGCACAGGTTGAGTTTTATGGCTAAATCATGGAACTACGGTTCACCTTTTTGACTTATCAAACTAGAGGTTCCTCCTTGTACTCCCCTAGATACCTTGTGCTTTTTAACTGCCGATTTAATTTGAAGAACTATATAGGACATGATATTCATGTTTGTTGCACCAACTGAAGAAATTATATGCGGGACAGAACATGCATAATCACTCCAATATGTTTTTTTTTTATAAGTAAACGATCGTATTAATAAGAATAGGCGTAGCCCAATTACACACTCCAATATGTTAAAATTGTGAACTGGTGACCTTAATGGAGATTTTGTTTTTGAAAATGGAGGTTTTATTTTTTCTTTTATGATACTTTATTGATATGAGTATATAAAATTAAATCCTTGGCAAAGCATCTTCTGGCCCTGTAACCATTCATAAAACAGTTATATTCTTTGGCATAGGTTCTCCAATTCACAGATTGAATAAATCAATTATTGTAATAATGCCATTTTGTATTTCTAGTTATTGCAGGGGGTGAGGATTTTTCTTTTCTTTTTTTGCCTCATTGGATCAGCTAGTGCAGTTACTTTATGTTATGAATTATGAGGCCCATTCTCATTTGAGTTTTTGTGGATACATTTGGTGTTGTATTCTCCAAAATTTGTTGGTGGATTTCCGTTTTCTTTTTTCATAGTGCCTTGTTCTCTGAAATCTATAGGTCGATGTCCATTTTCTTTTTCACTGTGTGATACTATCTGCAATTATGTGCTGTATCTTGTGTGTCTAATATATTCTAATAGGTGGATACTCCCATGAATAGCTGTTATTTGTTGTTTATCGTTACAGACTATATGTGTATGATTACATCATCAGCGATTTTGATTACTGTAACATTGAATTCTCTGTCAGAGATTACGACTTATTGAGATTTTTGATGTAAAACGGCTTCAAATGCGCTATGCAACTTCTTTGATTGGGTGAGTTATCAAGCTTCAGTTTTATGAGTATTTTGTTGTTAATTTATGACTGATGCATTTTTTTGTCTTAGGGGGCCATCCACGCTAGCTACTTTTGTAGCTGTATATGCACTTTTTGGGCCAACCTTTCCCGGAATTTATGATAAAGAAAGAGGTGTTTACACTCTATTTTACCCAGTATGTATACAAAATACAGAATTTTGTCATAAATTTTGTTCTTTTCAAAATATATCTTTTGACTTGCGTGCTTGGGTTTCTAATGTGTGTATTTTGCAGGGCCTGTCCTTTGCTTTTCCAATTCCTAGCCAGTATACAGATTGCTGCCATGATAGGGAAGGTATTGTTTCAGTGTTTTTCAACTTTTTTTCAACCAGTATTTTCCAACTTAGATATCATTTTTAGAGAATTTTGAAGTTCTGATAACTTAATATGACTCCTGTTTGTCATGGAAGCGGAATTGCCATTAGAGTTTCCGGATGGTACCACACCGGTGACATGTCGTGTCTCCATATATGATGGTTCTACGGAGAAGAAAGTTGGTGTAGGATCCTTAATGGACAAGGCTTCTGCTCCTTCATTACCTGTTGGCAGCCTTTACATGGAGGAGGTGCATGTTAAGGTTTGATTTTATCCTTTATTTTCCTGCATTATGTTTTGATTGAATTGTCATTATCCTTGGGTCTTGTTTTATTACTGTTGAGTTTTCTGAGAAAACTATGTGGAGAACTAAAACAATGGAAGTAACACTTTGCTTTTGCTGGCTTTTGCGTCTGATTGTTTTAGTACTGGCCCATTGTGTTACTTCCCATGCTTATATTTGGAAGTAACCTTTCTGACCCTTGTCAGTGTGATTCTTGCATCTAATTTAATTCAGTTGGTGTTTGTTCAGCTTGGAGAAGAATTATACTTCACTGTTGGTGGCCAGCATATTCCTTTTGGTGCATCTCCACAAGTAAGTTTTATGTCTCATTTCGTTAAGCATCAGTTTCCTTTTTGGTGTTTCTTTTCCTGATTTTTCTGGTGAATGCTTTCTTGCTCATTTATTACTTGTAAAATGTTTTGACACATTGCTTCTGTCTTGGTACACATCATTTAATGTTATGTGGAATCTTAGATGTGATGCTTCATGATGGAGTATAATTATAGTGGTCTTTCTTTCTATCCGTAACACAAATGTGCGCACGCGCGCGCGCGCGCACACACACACACACACACACACAAACCCTTACACCCACACACCACCCACTCACCCCGCACACCTATATCAACTTGACACATAATTTGGTATTTCTTAATGCTAGTAGTTTTGTAAATTAAATTAGTTTTTTTATGCATTTTTTAATCTCTTATTTTTATTGGTTCCATAAATGAGCTGATATTTTATTAAGTTTCTAGCAGTCTATTATTTTTACTTTTTGTATCATTTACTTCTTTGTCATTCTATAACTAGTTTGTGGTGTGGTGTTATAATGAGCAATATTGGCACAATGTTGTGACCACGTTCCTGTTTCCTGCAGGACGTCTGGACTGAATTAGGTCGTCCTTGTGGAATTCATCAAAAGCAGGTATTGCTTAGTTTCCCAGTCTTCTACTTAGAGTGCCGTACAAATTTTCAGAATCTCTTTAAATATTTTGGAGGTGTATTTGTGTTTTAGAGAATGTGTAGAATTGGTTACATGTATGCTGATGGGAGGACAAGGATTCATATAATTAAGGATGTTTAGCCTAAGCTTACTACCAAGTATTTTACTCAATTTCAGCTTGATCATCGAACAATGCCTTATCCTGAGCAGTAGGCAATGCAACCAGGACTTCTTTTTTATGCAACCAGGACTTCCCATTGTTTGAGTTATAGTCGTACATGCAATGTAAATCATAACGTCTCGTGTCTTTGACCCTAAATTATAGATGAATAGATCATAGCATTTTGTAGGCTACTGTGTGCCACATGTTTCAAAATAAATTTTCAATTTTTTTTTTTTTTTTGTTTTGGTTTACGAATTTGTTTAGCAGAAGCCTATGAAGAAGCATCCAACTTAATTTCACTTGACTTGGCCTTGTCCCAATTATTTTGCCATGCAGACAGGAATATTTTTTTGTCATTATGCTTTCTTTTAGATCTACACATACCATTCTTCATAACCCATTAATGTCTTTCAGTGTCTTTGACCACAAAGGTTATGATCACACACTCTGTGGGTTTTTTTTTTTTGTTTGGTGATCTGGTGTCTAAGCACTATAATTTTGTTTGTTAATTTTATTTTGTTTTTCATTGGTAGTGAATATTGATTCTGTTAGTCATACAGGTTGACCAAATGGTTATTCACTCTGCATCAGACCCTCGTCCGCGGACTACACTTTGTGGTGATTATTTCTACAACTATTTTACCCGTGGTCTGGACATCTTATTCGATGGACAGGTATTAACTTTCTTTGGTCCTACTGATATTTGAATAATCATGATGCTACGAGCTTTGTGCTCAGAAATGCTAATATCATAGTGTTGTATTTGCAGACTCATAAGATCAAGAAGTTTGTTTTGCATACAAACTATCCTGGTCATGCAGATTTCAATTCATATATAAAGTGCAATTTTGTTATCCTTGGTTCAGACCGTAAGATCTTTTCTGTTTCTGACGTTTGCAATTATCACCTTTGAAAGAGAAACAGAAACCAATTTCATCTTGTTTCCTGTAGTTGAGGGGTCTTTTGAGGAAGTAAATAGCGGTGGACACAGGATTACACCAAGCACCAAGTGGGAGCAAGTGAAGGTAATCTGTTTTCTCCCACTTTAATATATTTATTATCTGGAACAATTTTATCTTTGATGAATTTAAATAATTGGTGTTTATGTAGTTCTAATAGATTATAATAGATGTGCATTTGGAATCGCGTTGCTTATTATATTGATTGACATTTATATTCACAGTTTTACCTTTGCTAAATTTATCATGTTTTTCTTTTTCTTCTCATCATAATGAAAAGGAGGATTAGATCTGAAAATATCTTTCCACGATGTTTCTTAGTTTTCATCTTTTAATTTTCTTGTTATTTTTTCCATTTTCTTCCTTTTATTACTTTTCCATGGTTAATGTTTCAGAGATATTAGGTGTTTGAATAAAAATCCAATCAGAATATGCCACTATTGGTCATGTTTTTTTTTTTTTTGGGGGGGGGGGGGGGGGGGGTGTGGGTGGGAATTTCATTCCTTGTTTTAGACTGTTCGTTATCAGATTCATACATTGCAATTTGTATGCATTTTCTAGATTTTTCATTTCTCAGCTACATGGATTAGTTTGCGGGAGGGGCAAATTATAAGTTTCAGGTTAATGGTTCCTGCCTGGCCCAAGAAATCAAAAAAGAAAGAGAATAGGCAACCTGTTGTATCCTAGTTACTGTTGGCTTTTATTGTCCATCTCCTTTATAATTGGTGTTGAGGTAGTAACCAAAGATTCTCACTTCTAGGAAATCCTTGGCGACTGTGGGCGAGCTGCCATCCAAACACAAGGCTCTACAAGCAATCCTTTCGGATCTACATTGGTATATGGTTATCAAAATGTTGCCTTTGAGGTGAGTTAACCACGATTTTATCCCTCCATTTTGCTTCCAATCTTTGAACACCCTCCCTGCTCTCAAAAATAAAAATAAAAATAAAAATTAGAATAAAAATAAAGAAAAGTTGACTTCTGGTGCGTCTGCCATTATTATTGTGTAGTTTAAGCCACCCTATGGTGGTTAAAGGGACTGCTAATAATAAGTAGTTCCTTGATATTAGCAGGTGATGAAGAATGGCTATATTGCGACTGTAACTCTTTTCCAGTCATAATTATAAAATATGGTGGGTTGATCCTTCCTCTTCCTCATTGATGTTGTTTATCTTTGCGCACATTCAGCCTCTGCAAACTTTCTATATAATTTTTGAGATTATCGTCAATGAGATTTCATCAGCAAAAATTCATATGGGAAGTTTGGTTCTTCATTTAATCACCATCGTATTCCTCCTATGGGAACCATTTCTAGAGGACCATTTTCCTGATATATTTCACCGCTTTTATCATGATGTGGAGTAGACGTGTCTGCATTGTGACACTTATCTTGCTTTAACATAAACCTTCGCAGAAAGAGTGTTGGTTATTGCACTTTCTGACCCCTGTTTCATATTTGATTTTATATTTTTAGGTTGTCTGAACTGGATGCTGGCACTATCACAGGGAGTAAGTGATTCTCTTTGTAAACATCACCAGGTCACGGACACTGATAATTGTACAGTCATGTATAAATATGTACAGATAATAGAAACCTGTTTATCATCATTGTGTGATATTACGATGACGATTGACTTGTATGTCTTTATAATTATTGAAAGATTCATGCATTTTGTTTCTCCAAAATCATATCATGTCATTCAAGTTGCTAGTTCTTGTTTTGGAGAATGTACATTCGGTATTCTTGATTTTTTTCGGTACGATTTGGTTTTGTAGGGGTGATTTAGTTTCGGTTTTTTTTTTTTTTTGGACTAGTTGGGCTTTTTGACGCAAATGATTAATTTTCTTTAACCCAAATATGGATTTTAGAGCCCTAAACATTATTTCCAGCTCAAAATACCAGGCATATAATTAAATAACTGCTAAAAAATATTTAGTCAAAATACACTAATTAAAATATGTATATAATAATGCATAAAAATACCTATTAAAAAATGCACATAACAAAATTCCTAAGGGCTAAAAGCCTAAAACATGCATATAATTTATAATTATAAATAATAAGAGTTATATAGTAGGAAAATGATAGACTTATTTTGCAAACTACTTTACAACTTATTATATATGTACTATTTGCTACATATGTTAGGTTTGATAAATATTATGTCGTATGTACTAAATCACTACACTATATGTGTATATATGTGATGCCCCCAAACTCCGCTTGAGATTTGACGGAGATTGAAGTATCGGGACATGCAATACAAGGTTATATCATTATTCATAATATATAAGATGCAATGCACTTAACATGCTTTCAAAAATATACAATAAACACAAAATATTTTTTTTTCTTTTTATAACATACATTGTACCATAATGCTAAATCTCAAAACAACTTTTCGTTTCATTCATACACATAAAAAATCATCTTTTGTCCAACAAGTCTTCAAAACAAAATTAAACATTGTACAAGAGTAAGAACATATTCATTACAAATATAAGGAAATCTAAACTATAAGCCAAGTTGCTCATACATCATGGCTATTAGTGTCAAGATACCATTAAAGAATTGGAGGATCATCTCCAGTAGCTCTTCTATACTCGTCCCCGATCTACTCTACCTCATCGAATCTATGGTGATATGCTCCATCGATTCATGACACAGCTTCGATCATTCTGAGGGAATGATAGTTGAGACTATCATGGTGAGATTTTTCAATCTCAACAAGTTAACTCTAGGCTACTAATAGTATATCAAGCATGCACGATAATAAATATGACATGTATGCATGACAGACACGGACTTGCTCATGCAAAAACATAACTTAATAACAACAGAGCTTTTCATAGTTCATAACATGCTTGCTTTCATAAACATATTTCATTCATTCTTATTCTTGTGCTTAGGGATGTAAAAGAAACCAGAAAACCGGTTGAACCTAATTGGATTGGGTTTGGTCCGGTGTGGTACCAGTTCTTAAGAACCAAAACCGGTTCTAAACCAGTGCGATACCAGTTTTCATATTTTAAAAATCGGTTTAAACCGAATCGGACTGGTATATATTTATAATTTTTTATATAATATTATATATATTATATGCTAAATTGCTAATTAATATAACATGAAATTATGATTTTATTATTCAAGTCTATTAATCTTATAATATAAAATTAATCTTATAACATTTGATATAACATATAAATTTTAATCTTATAATAGAAATTAATATAACATAAAATTTTAATTTTAAACACAAACATTAATATTAAGTTATTAATATAAATTTACTTTTGATACACACACACACATATATATATAAAGGATAAATGTATTTTTGGTATAATAAATTATAATATATATATATATTCTTTTTATAAATACATTTTTACACATCTGATCATATATACTCTAATATGAGAACCCTACTATGGCTGAAACTTCTAACCCTAATTTTACACTTGATTTGGGTTTCGGCCCTCATATTTATGCTATGATCCCAATTTGACATATGACCAACATTAAAGTCATAATTTAGTAACACATTAAGACACCATTCATACAATCATCATGGTCATGTACTTGTCATAAGAAAGAAATAACTCAAAACACCACAAATCATGCAATCTAAAATCCTAGTATGGCTTCTCTAGCATTTTTCTTGCAAATGACCTCAAGAACCTTAATAGATCACTAACCCTTTCTTCTATCATGTCAAGCACTCATTCCTAGTTGATGATATATAATATTAAGCAACAAAAACTCAAGATAACACAAGGCAGAGATCGGTTTTTGTGCCCTATACCCTAAACCGATTCTTTCATGCTTTGTTTTCGGCTATATTGACTAGATCCTTTGGTAGCATAAAAGTTTTCAAGAACTAAATCATTCACACACTTCATATACATCTCCTAGTTAGGTCTTAGCACCATTTTACAACATATCATAACATATTTCAACATTAAAGCATAAATCCTCAAAACTTGCATCAAACCCTAAATCCTTGCATGTTCATCAATGTTCATCAAAACTCAACCTAAAACCCTAATTACAAGGCTCAAAATTTAACTCAAATCATAGATTCAACTTTCATTAGCATGGGTTCATATGATCTAATCATTGATCCAAGATTCTAAAGTTAAAAATATCCCAATTACAAGGCTCAAAATTTAACTCAAATCATAGATTCAACTTTCATTAGCAAGGGTTCATAGAATCTAATCAAAGATTCTAGAATTCAAAGAATAAACTTAGACAAAGGATTTCATGCTTAAACGTTTCAGTTTTCATCACCCTAATGGAGCATGTGAACTTTTCTAATAAAACCTCTTGTGCTATTAGTCAAACAAAAGATTTGAATTTCCAACAAAATACCCACATTATAGAATCAAAATACTTAAGATCAACAAATCCTTTATATAAAATTTCCAAGGCATGCTAATTGAGAACATCACTTCCATGCCATCAATATTCAACTATCAAAACTTTGAGGAAAAATAAACTAACACACTACTAACAAGATCAAGACTTAAGGTATCATAAGATAGAAGTTATGAAGTTAAAAATTAGACTTACAAGCTTTAAGTATTTAAGAGAAACCTAGCACAGTCTCCCTCAATTTTCTCACTCGGGTTGCTCTCCAAAATGCTAAAGTAAGAAAGCCATGTGTGTGTAAGTGGAGAAGTGGCGTGAGGGACTATAGGAGAAGAGAAAAGGCTAACTTGAGAAGGTTATGGAAGGTCATGCTTGATGGGAGAGATTGCTTGCAAGCTTGGACAAAACTTGGTTGGATTGGGCCAAGTGTGAGCCGATTGTTTGTGGTGGTGGAAATAAGGGATGTAGCTTGAGCTTAAGTATACTATTTGGGCTGAAATAAGGGTACAAAATTGGTCATTAGGGTGGTCAATCAATGGTGTCTTGCTTGTAAAAGGAGCCAAGTGCGGGAGGCCATTTGATTGAAGCAAAAACTCTAATACCTGATTACACTCATTTAGGGTTTTGTTGGGGCTTAGTTGGGGTTTCAAGCTCCAAATCAATTGGAGTTAGTCAATAGAAGGTACCATAATGTAAGAGAGTAGATGTGGGTATAAGATAAGTACTTGGAGTGTTATGGTTGCTTGTAGGACTAGCTTAAAGTCAAGAGGGAGCAAATGGTTAAAATCGAGTGGGCTAGTCTTGCCATTTGGGGTTTCGGTTTTCTTATGGGGTTTGGGGTCTCAAACCCTCTTTTGAAAGCTAACCAAGAGAGTGCATGGGTGGTTGGAAGAGTGTGGTGGGTGTAAGAGAGGCATGGTCTTGTAAGAGAGTATGCAGCTTGCTTGACTTTCACTCAACCTCCTTACACAAGTGTACTTCACTTAACATGTGTTAAATGAGTTCCAAATGGAGGGTGGTGATGGTGCCATGTGTCCAATGAGATTTCCTAGTGATCCCAGACTGATTTGGACATCCTACATGACGATGTGATGGTTGTTTGGTGATATGGCACGCTAGGTGCCATGTGGCACTTTTCAATTGGCCAATCTGTCACCCGAAAATTACAAAATTTTTTATTATACCATAAAATCTTAAAAATTCATACGAGTTTAGTGGTGTAATCTATTTCGTCTAATTATGGTCCTAAGTGCTTCAAGAAAAAAAATAAAAAAGGCAATCCGTCCCCTAAGCAGATCATAATTCGACTATACTAACAAATTAAAACCAAACCGATTGTTGGATTGATGAAATCCTCCTAAGTTTTCATAGACACCTAGAGTCCAAAGAGATTTATTCCATTAAATTTATTTCAGGGTGTTACATACATATATACATATATATATATATATGTATATACATCTATTCTATTATAAAAGAGCCTATCCGTTGATGAACAATACTTTTTCTCCAAATTTTGGTTTCCAATTTTGTCCCTATGTTTTTTTCATTTTCCCATTTTGTCCTTATGATTGGCTTTGTTTTATTCACATGTTTACGTTTTTGCCCCTGTTTGGCTGGCTGTCGTATTTTTTTGGGTCTTTTCGATTTAGTTGGTTTCTGATCGAGTAGGAGCTCAGTTGTTCTCTTTTTCTGTTCGTTTGTAATTGATTATTTCATGCTTTGAATACCAAATCAGTGCCTTTTTTTTTCTGTAGTGTGCTGGTGTGATGTGTTGTCAGGATAAGGAGATGTATTTGTCGGTTGATGGGAGGGTTCGAGCTCAGAGTTGCTGGTTCTTTTTCTTGGCCATCTGTCAGAGGAATTTTGGAGGCAAGGCACCGAAGGGGAGTTTCTGTTCGCAACCGTGCCAGTTGCTTTTGTTCGTTGTGTGTTTCGTTGTGGCATCAAGGCATACAAAGAGTAAAAAAAGGAACAACATTATCACAAACTGGAACAAAGCCATCAATTGATCCGCAACAATCAATATCATCATATGAGTTACTTGGGAGAGAGCAACAAGGTCAGAATAAGTATTCATGTTCTGATCCTTGATTGTTTGACCCTTGAATCTGCAACTTCTTAATTTATTGTCTTTAACTTTTTACAGTTTTTAAAAAAAAGAACCAATTGTTTCATACCGTGAATACTACTGTTACAAGTTACAAATCAGAAAAAATGACAAGTCTATTCTACTACTATCTAGTCGTTTGTTACAACAATTTGTTGTTGATATATATATCAAGATTGAAACTTCTAGATTGGATTACTTTCGTAATAAACAACAAGAAAATTGATTTGATGTATATAAAGGAATAATTGATAATATTTCAGTTGGACAAACTAATGGTTCCAAAATTGGCAAGCATATTATTTTACCGTCATCTTTATTGGAGCCCAAGAGATATGAAAAAAAAAATATGGAAGCAATAACTTTAGTCTGACGTTTTGGGAAATCTGATATATTCTTAACTATGACATGTAATTCAAGTTGGAAAGAAATCTTAGATGAATTGAGGTCACAAGAAGAAGCACAAAATCGGCCTGATTTAATTGCACGTATTTTTAGAGCAAAATTAGAAGAACTGAAAGATGAATTACTCAAGCGATAAATCTTTGGTAAAGTATCGACCTATGTTTATGTAATTGAGCATAAAAAAAGAGGATTACTATATGTTCATTTTTTGATTATATTACAAAGAGATTGAAAAGTTTATGCTCCCGAAACTTTTGATGAGATTGTGTCTGCATAAATTGCTGATAAAAATGAAAACCCTCAATTATACAGAGTAGTTGTGAAACATATAATGCATGGCCGATGCGGAATATTGAATCTAACCAATGTATATATGAAAAAATGGTTGTCGTAAAAACTAGTATAAAAAAACTTCACATCTAATATAATTGTTGGAGCTGATTGTTATCCACAACATAGACGTCGTGATGATGAAATTATTGCGAAAGTCATGAGCAAAGACTTTGATAACTGTTGGGTTGTTCTATATAATCCATATCTTATTGTAAAAATTTGATTCTCACATCAATGTAGAGATTTGTTCTATTATCAAAGCTATCAAATATATTTATAAGTACATCTACAAAGGTCATGATCGTGTTACTTTTAATTTAATTCTTGAATAAACTACTCAAGAGGTGGATGAAATCTAGCAATTCCAATCGGCTCAATGAATTGCTCCACCTGAAGCCATATGGAGAATATATGGTTTTATTCTGAATGAAATGTATCCATCTGTCTATAGTCTGCACCTACATCTTGAAGATCAACATTTGGTAGCTTTTCATCCACATCTAGATCTGACCAATGTTGTAACATTTTATTTGTCTACAAATCGATCTTAACAGAATTCTTTTCAACAAATCAAACAAATGAAAGCGCACGAAATTTGTTATACAAAAAATAGTGTCATAAGCTGAATGGTTGCAGCAACCTCATTTGAAGGAGAAATATATTATATGCGGATACTATTAAATCATATAAGAGGACGTTTATTATTTGATCATTTCAAAACAATTACTAGTGTAATAGCACCGACATTTTGTGAGGCGGCTACCTTGCATGGTCTGTTAGAAAGTGATTATAGTTTGGAAGATTGTTTAGAAGAAGCATCTGTGTACCAAATGCCACACAGTTTGAGGCAGTTATTTGTAACAATCATTGTTTATTGTAACCCAACAAATCCAAGGAAACTTTGGGAGCAATTTGAACAAGATATGTTAATGGATTTTCAACGAGATAATACAAACTCAACATATATCAGAACAAAGGTTTTGTGGATTATTTCTTTCACACTTGAATCCGTGGGGAAAGACATAGACACATTTCATTTGGTAGATAATGATGTTTCTCTTGATGATGACCAAATTGAATCTAAGAAAATCAATGATAAATTAGCAACCATGATTCCTGACGAAGATCTCTTGGCCTTAACAACTTTAATCATCAATAACAAAATGCATATGATTCAAACTTGAAAAATGTATTCTCAAATTAACTTATTGTATTTTTTATTGATGGCTCGGGTGGCACAGGAAAAACATACTTATATAAAGCATTTATCGCTACAGTGTGATCAAAACAATTAATTGAGCTTGCAACTATATTATCTGGTGTTACTGCATCTATTTTGCCTGGAAGTCGGACAAGACAATCACTTTTTAAGATTTCATTGGATCTCGATAAAAATGTTGCATGCAGTGTTAGTAAAGAAGGTGGTCTTGCGAGATTGATATGTCTTGCAAGATTAATCATATGAGACGAAGTACATATGTCCAGGAAAGAATCTGTAGAAGCATTTGATAAAATATTGCGAGATATCAACAATTCAAAATTAATATTCGGTGACAAAGTTATTGTATTTGGCGGGGATTTCCGTCAAGCTCTAGCTGTGGTTTGTAAAAGTTCAAGACAAGAACAAATTGATGTTAGTTTAGTTTTCTCATGCCTATGGACCACACTAAATAAGATTCAGTTAATTGAGAATATGCAAGCAATATTAGATTCAATTTTTTCAAATTATTTGCTCGAACTATGCAATGGAAAGGCGCTAATTACAGTTGAAGAAAAGATAAAAATTCTTAACGAGATGCTTATTCCAATAATTTGATGGATGCCGTCCTTGGAGATATTCATAACTATTCATAAAACTTGTCAGAAATAATGAATCGAGCTATATTAACTCTAAATAACAGTTATGTCGATGAAATAAGTGCTATACTTATTCAGAGATTTCCTGGTAAAGTTACATAATGTTATAGTTTTAATAAAATAATAAATCAATCTGAACAATGTATTATAGAAGATTTCTTAAACACTTTGACACCAAATGGGCTTCTATCCCATGAATTGTTACTTAAGAAAAATTACCACATCATGTTAGTTAGGAATATCAATCCTTCAAAAGGCTTGTGCAATGGAACACATCTTATTTGTCGCAACTTTGATCGCAACGTCATCAGTGCAGAAATTGCAGTTGGAAATCACAGTGAGAAAAAGTTTTTATACCAATGATTTACTTCTTACCAAGTATTGATGAAAGCAATGGGTTCTCATTCAAGTGAATGCAGTTTCTTGTAAAACTAAGTTTCGCAATGAAAATAAATAAATCACAGGGACAAGCATTAGATTTTGTTAGTATCTATTTGCCTCAGCCTATATTTTGTCATGAACAGTTTATATGTAACATTGTCATAAGCAAATATTGATGCTTCAATAAAAATTTTAATAAAGTAAGTATCAAATGACGAATTTGAAGAATGTTAAACAAAAAATATTGTCTATAACTAATTGTTAACATTAGCATATTCATTATTAACTTAAATAGGTAATATAATTTCATTGTATGACTTCTAATTCTCTATTCCATTAATCATGATAAAAAAATATAATGTTGTTTCATTTTTTTGTTATATATATTTTTAATACTATTATTTCATTTATTGGACAAATTTCATAGAAAATAAACTGTATGTACTAATATGTTTTCATTCTTATACATGACTAGCCTCCAAGATACATACTATCTACGTGTCGATCAAGGATATTACTCTAATATGAAGAAGAACCATTAAAGCTGCCAGAATACAACGTTATCCTCTTTAGTGAACTTGACACTCATAAAGACACAATTGTGGAGATAGGTAATTATTCTTTAGTATTTTCAATTTGTTTTCATATTTTTATTTACTACAAAAAATAAATACTTAAATACAATTGATTAAACTTCTTAGCGGTTGCAATTCACATCAAGCTACCTCGAGACAGAAACTTAGTTTATGGATCAACAACAATTCAGGAAATATATGTTATTGACTAGAGGTAAAAGAAACTTTTAAAACGTTTTTTTATATAATTATGTACCTTCAAATTTAACTATTTCTCATATTACTTACACATTAAACCTCTGCATGCTCTTATTTAGATCTTGTAGCCTCAAACTCATATGTCGAACAATGTGGGGTCAGTTCATGCATGTTGAATGAGTAAAAACTTATGAAATTATTGGAGCAAAACCGGTCATTCTTGGAACACGTCTCAAAGTTGGATCTTACAATGGTATTTTTACCAAATAAAAATGTTATCATTTGTTTTATAATATATCTTTTTAATCTTTTCACATATTGTTCCAACATATGACTGTCTCTTTTGTCTCGTCCAATAAGCATATTTACGAACAATCATTTGATTATTGGTGTGGCACCATTGCAAAAGTAGCAATTCATATTTATTTTTATTAATTTTCAATATAATTTGTACATTCAATGGTCTATTCAAATATATTAACATGTATTTACTATCTCAATCATGATTTATTGCAATTTTCAACATAAACTTCAGTATTTTAATCTCTATAATTTTTCTACATGCTTTTAAATTTTTCCTTGATTTGAGGGCAATACTTAATGATTGTTTGCTCGAAGAGATCATTGAAAAAAACTTGCATGGTACGTTTGTATCTGGCTCAACTGTTGTTGTCCAACCTATAATCCAGATTTGTGATGTTGCTGAGTTCTTGAAATCCTTGCAACATATAATCGTAAAATTTTATTTTTAGTAATAAATTCTCACTCTCTATGTACAAACATTAAAACATAATTCATACACTTGTTATAACTAAATCAAAATTATTTCCAAAACTTTCAAATATTTATAACCACTTTACACAAATATATGTACTAAATATCACGTAGAAACCAAAATTCTGGATAAAAGTAAAAATAATTGTGGTCAACCTGCACAAAGTCTTTTATTACATGTCTTGCACTGGATGCAACAAAAGAACAGGATATGAACACAACGAAGCGTTCCTTTGTTTTCATTGCAAGCAGATGAGCAATTTACAACCGCGGTATGTGTCTTATTTTTAGATTTTAAATTATGGTCACTCCAAGAAAAACTTAATATATGGTTTTTGTTTATTTCAATTCATAACTCTACTTTCATTACTTATAGTTGTCGAGCATATGTGGACGTAGCTGATGGTACAGGATAACTAGCGGCAGTTATGTTTGGCTCGATTGCAGAGGAAGCTTTAGACTACATAGCAACCGACTTTATGAACCATACTGGCGAGGTAATTATCTCCTCTAACAAAAGCTTTTGGGTTGGCTCATAAAACCATTTTGACTTGCACAATCCTATTACTAAACTTGATAAAAATGTTAATTTACTTTTACATAACTCTCTTGACATACAAAATAAAAAAGTCTCAATATCTAGGCATAAATTTGTTATAATTTACAAACAGTCATAAACATCATTTTTACTGTTCTTTTCAAGAAAAACATTAGATGATCAACAAACCAATCTCAAAATAGAAACTTTATGGGTTAATTACATTTTGCCCTCTCGAACTTTTACTCAATTCATAATGTGCCTCCGAAACTATTAATTGCATCAAAGTGGACTCTCGAACATTCAAAATTTTCCAATCCCCCATTCCGTCTACCAACAACGTTAAATATAACGAAAATTCACTTCAAAAATATAATTTTCATCTAATTTATTATCATTGACCATATAAAATATAAAATAATATATGCTATCAATTAATAATAAATTATTAATCATTAACCATATATAAAATTATTTTATATCTAAGTTGCAAATAAGTATGAATAATTTATGTACATATGAAATTATTTGATATTCATTAACCATATATAAATTAATAAAAAAATTATTTAATAATTTATGATTTATTATTAATTGAATGCATATATTATTTTATATTTTATATGGTCAATGATAATAAATTATATGAAAATTATATCTTTACAGTGAATGTTATGCACATGAGCAGCACATACAGTGAATTTTCATTAGATTTAATGTTGCTGGTAGATGGAAGGGGGGATTGGAAAATTTGGAAAGTTCGAGAGACCACTTTGATGCAATTAGTAGTTTTGGAGGTACATGGTGAATTGAGAGAAAATTCGAGGGGGCAAAGTGTAATTAACCCAAACTTTATTCCGTATAAAAAAATATCAAATATATGTGTATATCATAAGTGATGATAAGTAATATCTGCAAATCATATGCGGTAATTAAGAAACAATTTTGATTGTTCTTCTATGTAAAAAAAGAGTTTGGTCTACATTTATAATATTAATAAATTCTAACCAAATCTTTTATATTTTATTCACAAGGCCTTGATAAAAACCATTGGTTTGTCTTTAGTTTCAATAGGTTGCTTGGATGATGAAAACTATTTTAGAACTCTTATTAACTCTTGCTATGTAAGACAATACAGATTAATAGGCTTAATCAAAATTTCACATTCATGAAAATACCTCAAATTATCAAAATTATTACATATAAGTTCATCATACTGAGCCAACAAACATTTCATTTTGAATGATTTAACATCCAAACAAACAAATTCGTCCTATTGCAAATATATTTTACTTCTCGTACAAAAAAAAAAAAAAAAAATCTAGAATCTATGATAATAAGGAATACTCCAACATACCTCAACAAATTAAAAAAAAAAATGATAATAAGGAATACTTCAAAAAAAAAAAAGTTTCTTAAATATGAATTCTTAAGAAAAGTTATTCTCTTAAGATATATAAGGTAGTTCTTTCACAATGCTTAAAAAGTCACCAATAAATCTCATATATAAGCATTTCTTGGCAAGACACAATGGAAAGCTACCATATGGTGGATTTCATTCATGCAACTACTTGTCACTATTTTCTATTTTATTTGATTGCTCAGATAAATTCTTTCTCATAAAAAGTTAAAAGTTCTATGATTTGAAAAATTTACTGCATTCTCCACAAAAAAGGATATATTGTAATGGCAAAACAAAATATCATGCCCAGAATGTTCCTATTCTCCCCAAAAAAGAGCAGATAAAGGATGGTTTTAATTTGTTTTACATTTTTCAAGAATGCTTATAAAAACAAAAATTCAATTAGAAAAATTCTTTTACAATTTCAAATAACAATTAAACAATAAAAATAACTAAATGATCTAAATTCATTCAAGGATGCTTACATATTTTTTTTTCTTTCTTAAATTCATTCATTCCCTTTAGAGCATTTAAAATTATTTGCATTTAGGGGTGTAATTTTAAACCGGAAAACCGGAAAACCGGTCCGGACCGGACCGGTTTTACTGGTTTTACCGGTTTTACCGGTTTTGAACCGGTCCGGTCCGGGACCGGTTCTGAAAATCCTAAAACCGGCCGGTTCCGGTCCGGTTCCGGTTTTAGGATTTTTGGAACCGAACCGGACCGGACCGGTTCATAAAAAAATATAATTTTTTTTTTTTTTATATATAAGTTATTAAGTTTTATGCAATATATTATATATATATATTAATATATAAAATTATAAATTTATATGTGAAATTTTTATATATAATATATAATTATATATATTCATATATGAAATAATTTCATATTATAATTTATAAATTATTACATTAAATGTTAATACTAATATATAAGTTTATAAATAATACTAATAGTCTAATATAGAATATAGACTATAGTTATATTTATAATTAATACTAAAAGATTTTACTAAAAGTTTATAACTAATACTAATAGTAATATTAAATATATAGTTTATAACTAATACTAATATATAACTTATAACTATACCAATAGTCTTATATTAATACTATTATATAGTCTGATATATTATTTAGCTATACTAATATTAATATTATAATATATAAGTCTATAACTATTTAACTAATACTAATAGTTTAATATAGACTATAATTAATAATTATAGTTATACTAATATAGTTATACTAAATCACTATAACTAATACTAATATATATAATGTAACTATACTAATAGACTAATATTAATACTATTAATCTATTATATAGTCTAATATATTATATAGCTATACTAATATATAAGTCTATAACTATTTAACTAATATTAATAGTTTAATATAGACTATAATTATAGTTATACTAATATAGTTATACTAAATCACTATAACTAATACTAATATATATAATATAACTATACGAATGGACTAATATTAATACTATTAATCTATTATATAGTCTAATATATTATATAGCTATACTAATATATAAGTCTATAACTATTTAACTAATATTAATAGTTTAATATAGACTATAATTATAGTTATACTAATATAGTTATACTAAATCACTATAACTAATACTAATATATATAATATAACTATACTAATGGACTACTATTAATACTATTAATCTATTATATAGTCTAATATATTATATAGCTATACTAATATATAAGTCTATAACTATTTAACTAATATTAATAGTTTAATATAGACTATAATTATAGTTATACTAATATAGTTATACTAAATCACTATAACTAATACTAATATATAACTATACTAGTAGGCTAAATGTATATTACAAATATTTATATATAATTATGTTAAATTACTATAGTCTATTAAATGTATTACATTGAAAATATATTAAATGTATTACAAATGTTTATACTTATATTAAATTACTATAGTCTATTAAATGTATTACATTGAAAATATATTAAATGTATTACAAATGTTTATATATAGTTATATTAAATTACTATAGTATATATTTTATATATATATTAATCATATATATCTAACTATATATTATACTATTATAGTGATACTATCATAATAATACTATATACTATTAGTTTTAGTATATATATTAGTATTAGTTGTAGCTATATAATATATTAGACTATATAATATATAATAGTATTAGTTATATATAAGCATTAATTATAATATTTTAGTAAAATTATATTAGTATGACTATAGTCTATATTAGACTAATAATATTAGTTATATATTAGTATAGCTATATAATATATTGGACTATATAATAGTATTAACATTAGATTATTAGTATAGGTATATATTAGTATTAGTTATAGTGATTTAGTATAACATTATTAATATAATTATAACTATAGTCTATATTAGACTATTAGTATTAGTTATATATATAAGCCATCAGTATTACAAATATTTATATATAATTATATTAAATTATTATAGTCTATTAAATATATTAAATATTTATATATAGTTAATTACATTGAAAATACATTAAATGTATCAGTATTAGTATTACAATTTACAAATATTTATATATAATTATATTAAATTCATAATATCACTAAAACACATTGACATAGTCATTATAATTTATTACATGGGTCCCGCAAGTCAGCGTTCGCCGTTCAGCATTCAGCCTTCAATTTCATTACTCATTACTTCATTAGTCATTCTCATTTGTCATTTCTCATTACACTTCATTGCTTTAACACCCCTACTCTTCAACCCTAAAAAGTAAAAAGCATTCAACGAAAAGTAAAATCGCCTCTGTCCTCAACTCCTCACGCAGCGCCGTTTAAGGCTTTAAGCTCAAATCTCAGTCTCCTGCTCTCAGTCTCGGATGCTCAAGGAGTCAAGCACTCGTCTATCGGCTATCCTGAGTCCAGTAGGCAGTACTCATCACTCATCAGTCATCTCGTCTCTCCCGCTCTCGTCTCTCAGTCCCCTAGGCCCTGGGTAAGTTTTTTTTTTATTTTTTAAATTACATATTAAGATTTATGTGATTGGATTTTGTGATATTAAGATTTTTGTGATTAGGTTTTGTGATATTGAGATTTTTGTGAATATGTGATTGGGTTTTCAGTTTTGTGAATTGTGATATTAGGGTTTTTGTGATTGAATTTTGTGATATTAGGATTCAGTTGAGGATAATTTATTTTAATCGTATCTCATAGCTTTGTGATATTGAGATTTATTCAGTTTTTGTAATATTGAGATTTATTCAGTTTTGTTACCGTGTTTATAACCAACACTATTTAGTTATGATATTAATAATTTAATATATGTGCTATAAAGTTAAGTTCTTGTTCTAGGGTAATATAATTTCTCTATTGTGATTTTAGGGTAAATTAGTAACTAATCATTATTGGTTGATAAAAGTTACTAATCATTATTATTTTTTCTTAATGTTTATCAATTTTTTCTTAAAAGTTACTCAACAATTAATGTTTATTTTTATTACTACAGAATCATATATGGATCCTTCAAATGAAACAGAAACACACGGCAATATTCAACCTACAATGGAAAGGAGTCAAAGGACTATGGAATCAATAGCGACTAATGATCCGCTTTCTCCCAAATCTAATGTAAGTAAGCCATCTATTGGTAGAAAAAGATCAGTAGTTTGGGATTATTTTACAAAGATTCATACTGAGGATAAGTCGAAACCTAGGGCTTCATGTAACCTTTGTGGGATGACTTATGCTTGTGATCCTAATATAAATGGCACAAAATCTATGTTGGGGCACTTGGAAAAAACATGTAAGAAGTCTCCACTTAGGAAAGTGGATAGAAACCAATCTATATTGGGTTTCCAATCTGGATCAAGCAGTAGGGGGCTTGTACCTATTGCTTTTAGTGTTGAGGCGTGTAGAGAAGCCTTAGCAGAAATGTTGGTTGTTGATGAGCTTCCTTTTAAACATGTGGAAGGGGAGGGGTTTAAAAAATTCATGCTTGTTGTGCAACCTAGATGGAATGCGATTCCATCACGTGTAACGGTTGCCAAAGATATTTATAAACTTTATTTGAGAGAGAAAGAAAAGCTGAAAAATGCTTTTAAGGGGCAGCGCATTTGTCTAACCAAGGATACATGGACATCCGTGCAAAATTTTAATTACATGTGTCTCACTGCACATTTTATTGATGAAGATTGGAACATGCACAAAAAAATTCTCAATTTTTGCAAGGTTGAAAACCATAAGGGTGAGACACTAGGTAAACAAATTGAAATGTGTTTGCTTGAATGGGGGAGGCCCAAAATGTTTACAATTACACTTGATAATGCAAGTTCAAATAATGGGGCAGTTTCGTATCTCAAAAGAAAGACAAAGAATAGAAGGGATACGATTTTGGAACATGAGTTCTTGCATATGAGATGTTGTGCTCATATCTTGAACTTAATCGTTCGGGATGGGTTGAAAGAATATGATCAATCAATTGCAAGAATTAGAGAAGCTGTGAAGTATGTAAAATCATCTCCACAAAGGTGGAACACATTTAAGCAATGTTGTGACAATGAGAACATTACTTGTAAAAGTGGTGTATGCTTAGATGTAGCAACCCGTTGGAACTCCACTTATATGATGTTGGATAGGGCTGAAAAATTTCAAAAAGCATTTGAACGGCTAGAGGATGAAGATCCGGGATATATTAAGAGTGTTGGGGAGGATGATAATGATGATGATGATGGTGTTAGTGAGTTGGGTAGATGAGGGACATCCAAGTTAGGGCCTCCAACCATGGATGATTGGGATAAGAGTAGGTTGTTTGCAAAATTTTTGAAACTTTTTTATGATGCAACCTTGCATTTCTCGGGGACCAATTATGTCACTTGCAATAGTTTTTTATTTGAGCTAGCAACAATTCAAGCTGCAATTAACATGGAGTGTGTGGAATGGCCTCATAATTTGAGGACAATGGCATTTAGTATGAAATCTAAATATGAGAAGTATTGGGGAAATATTGAAAAAAT
Organism: Juglans mandshurica; assembly: GCA_022457165.1. NCBI lineage: Eukaryota > Viridiplantae > Streptophyta > Magnoliopsida > Fagales > Juglandaceae > Juglans > Juglans mandshurica. The sequence continues at coordinate 7,486,965 of CM039623.1, forward strand.
GAATCTTTTGTTGTATGTTGGGTTGGTTTTTGATCCTCGGTATAAATTGCGTGGTTTAACATATATCTTTGAAGGAATATATGAGGATAATAGTTCAAAAGTTTTTATGTTGGTGGATCGGGTTCAAGATGCCTTGACTCGTTTATATGATAGTTATTGTGAAAATGATGAAAGTAATGTTGGAGTACAAGATCAAACTATAAGCCAATCAAGCGAGAGAGGGGCTAGTAGTACAAGTTCAACTGCTGGGGTAGGTCAAGGTGATTTCAGATCATTAATCCATGCACAAATTAAGAAGCGTTTGGAGTCGGATAACTCTTTGGCGACTAAATCTGAATTGGAGAGATATTTATCTGAAAAATGTGAAGAAGATGATGTGAAATTCGACTTGTTGACTTGGTGGAAGGTCAATTCCATTAGATACCGCGTGCTTTCAAGAGTTGCGCGGGATGTTCTTGCAGTTCCGATATCTACAGTGGCCTCTGAGTCAGCTTTTAGTACAGCAGGTCGAGTACTTGATCCGTTCCGCAGTAGCCTATCTCCACTTATGGTAGAAGCTCTTATTTGTACACAAAATTGGCTCCGTTCTTCTGCCCCGATTAACATTCGTACTTTAATGGATGATGTTGAGGAGTTTGAGAAAATTGATACAGGTATGTAGCATCATTCACCTTTTCTTTAACTATATCTTAAGTGTAAATCATATTAGTAATTTGTTTTAATTATTATGCTTATTTTTTTTCCCTTTTGTGTAGAGCTCATGGAAGACCTAGAGAATTCTTCAAGACCTACTTCTTTGGCCGGAGATAATTAAATTTAAGGTAGGTCAACTTGTATAACATATTTCTTTAATTTTTTTATTATTTAATGTAATTATTAACTTTTTATTATAATTAATTGCTTGATTGTTGAAGGGACCATTGGAGTTGGTGGCTTGGTGCATAGTTATTGAAGTTTTTTGTTGGATGTTCTAAGTTATTGTAATTTGGATTTGTAATTTGTTGGATTTTTAGACTTGTAATTCAGACTTTTTAAGTGTTTGGACTTGTAATTTAGACTTTTGGACTTGTAATTTGTTGGACTTTTGGACTTCTAATTTAGACTTTTGAACTTATTTTCTACCATAGGCTCATAGGCTTGTTGATGTCCATTCTTGAATTTCTTGTGATTGCTCTAAAAAATATATGTGTAAGTACTAAGTTATTTCCTTTAATATGCAAGGATTTATTGTAGATAAGTCAGTTTATTGCAGATTTTTTTTTTCAGTTTTTGTAGTAGTTATATTTATAAGTTTGTAAAACAGTTTTTTTCCAGTTTTTTTTCAGATTTTTTTACTGTTTTTTATAAAAGCCATTTTTTGGAGTGAATCAGATTTTTTGTAGTGAATCAGATTTTTTATAGTAAAACAGATTTTTTATAGTAAAACAGATTTTTTGTTGTAAAATAGATTTTTTATTGAAGTAATTTTTAGTAAAGCAGATTTTTTTATTTAAAGTTAAAACAGATTTTTTCTAATAACAGTTTGTAAAACAGATTTTTTTAAATCAGTTTTTTTTATTTTATAAACAAATTTTTAATAACAAACTATGAAATTTACATTTTAAAAAAAACCGGAAAACCGGACCGGAAACCGGTAAAACCGGAAGTACCGGTTTAAAAGGATAACCGGTGCGTAATCGGTTTTGGAAAATACAAAACCGGTACATACCGGTTCGGTCTTAGATTTTGTCCAAAACCGGACCGGACCGGACCGGTTACACCCCTATTTGCATTGTAATTTTGTTAATACAAGTTATGAAAGAATTCATTCAAAACCGATCTTTTGTTCTTATAATCAACTCCAATAAATGTAAATAAATTAGTATAGCTTTCCTCCATTATTTTATTCAAATCTTTATCATTTATCTCCTTCATCGAAATCTTCTAGGCTTTCCCTATTTTGCTACTACAATATAACTTTAAATTTGGTATAAAATGCATGCAATAAGCATTTCCAATTGCAAAACCTTACTTTTTTAGTGAAAAAGAACCTGTTAACACATCGGAATAAACAAGTCAAGCAGTTACAAGCTTTTCTCTTGAAATTCAACCCATCTATAGCATTCTCAATCTAATTTCTTGCATTATAAGTAGAGCAGTGCTACCCATAAGCCCTACACCCTACACACCCATTTAAAAATATGTCATTTTACCGTTTTATCCTATTTTACTTACAAACATGTCTGTAATCATTTTCATTATGTGGATAAAAAGGTAAAATCACATATTTTTAAGTAGGTGTGGGGCTTATTTCTAGAATTTTTCTTATAGAGCATTTTTCAAATCATAACTTCTTTAGTCTTTTTTTATTCCCCTAAAATACTGGTACTGATGAAACAATAACAATCTACAGTAATACAAATGTAATTAAAGAAAAACATTATAAACTCTCATTAATTCTTTCCTAGATAATCAATTACTATGATTACTGTTTACTTTTATACATTTCAATTGCACAAATTTTCCAACCAAACATAAGAAACCTGTATTTAAATGTAATCCACCTATATTTGCCATCTAAATGAAACTAAGAACAACCACCAAATTGCACCATTTATATTTATTTAGCATGCTTCCTATTTTTTGTACTTATCTTATTTTATTTCTATATTGATGATACAAAGACTCCAAATTCATTCCATATAGGAGCATCTGCCCTATTTGTAAGATATGGCAGCTCAAACTTCCAAAAAAGAATGGATCATTCAACTTATTGTATACATAGATTAATAGAGGCAACAACGTCACGAAAAATTCAACATCTTTTCCATACTGTAGATGAAACAACAACATAGTTCTTGAATGCATGCATCCCCCAAACTATGTAACAGTCACTTAAAATATTTACATGTGCTGTTTTTAGGATAAAAACTATAATTTCAAATCCTATGTGTTGCTTTTTTTACTAGACTTATGTCCAACTATGATATGTTTTGACCTGTTAGTCTTTTGCTTAGTACTTCCCAAATAAAATGTAATTATTATGCATTTTTACCCTATCATTACAATCTCTTCATGCATCATATTCATCACTCCATTTGTCTTGATCAGTACAAGCAATTTCATTAGATACTTGTATATCATGTTTTTATCCTCCTCTACATTAGCATATTTCCAATCACATTTTACTTATTGCTTAAACACTACAACTAGTATATAACTTAGTACCTAATTTCATATGTAAGTCATTTCAAAATGAATAAATATTTACTTATATATATATGTTATACTTATATCATATTGTATTTAATATGTATAATACATTACATAGAAAAAAATTAATATATATATACATATATAATTTGACTCAAATTGCCCCAATTCAGTTCCCAAAATATTAATATTTGGACTGAACTGATTTTCGTAAAATTTCGGTCAAAAGAACCAAAATTTGACTAAACCGGTCATTGTTAATTTGACTAAACCGGTCATTGGATTGAACAAGTTGGTTTGGTAGGTTTCTCGAGTTATTCTTTCTCCTACTACTCCTGTAGTAGAAAAATAAAGGAAAATGATTCTCTTACAATTCTTCTATATCTATTTTACAACTCAATGTGAAATTGCGGGTAGTTTTGTAAATTTGATTTTTTTTTAATAAAGTGACACGATTGTATTGGTTAATTATAAAATGATTTGTAAGTTCATCGTCACTCAAAAATAAATATGAAAGAACAACAAAAGTACAAATTCAATAAAATGTTAAAAAATAAGTTCCGTTGCCGGGACTTGAACCCGGGTCTCTCGGGTGAGAGCCGAGTATCCTAACCAACTAGACTACAACGGATCTGACAGGTTATCTTCATTAATTTTAATTTATACAAAATCATTCCAGACTGGCCAAAACCATTCAGACGAAGCAGGGTTTAGAGCTTCGCTAAGCCCTCTCGCTGGGACATTGTTCGACTCTCCTATCCATTACTTCACAATTTCTACCCCACCCCTGAAGAAAGCCGAAGGCTTTCAATCATTTTCTGTTCGTTTCCGCAGGTAAGATTTTGCATATCCGTACATTTCCGTCCCGAGCTTATAAGTTTCCCCGCATTTGTTTTTTAGGATTCTGACTGACGGATTTCAAGTACTCGTTGTGGATTACAAACGTAGTTCGATTATGTGCTTTATCCCATGCGCTAATTAATACCACATCACTGCAGAAAGCCAAAGATAACCTTGGAAATGTACTGGATGGTTCTAAACGCTTTGTATGGTTTTCAATTTCGTGCGTTTAAACCTCAAAAGTTTTGATTTTCATCAATTTGTGTGCTTTTTTGTGTTTTTAGATATTGTTTACGGGTTTTGGGTTTTAATTATTTGGAGAATTATGCTTAGTTCACTACTTGATACTCGTAATCTAGTAATAAAAATGAAAAAATTGATGTGGCCGAGTTTGTTTATTTATCGCAGCTGTTGGGTCTGTGTACTTTGTAGCAAAGTTATAGTGTAAGAAACTTCGCAATAGCAAAACTTAAGTAAAAAAGGATGACCCTATTCGGATTGACCGCTAGTCCCTCGAGATATTGTCTCCAAATACCTGGACGCGGCCCGGGGTCTCTGAATAGGCGAGCTTCAGCTTTTCCTAGTGCCAGGAAACCTAAACAACATATTGGGTTTCTCCGTCTAGAAAGGTACTGCTTAGTTTTTCAATCAAGTATTAAACTCTGAGTGAGGGTTATACGTCATTATAACATTGTATGCCATTCCCCACCTGTTTTAATGGAACAGAACTTACCCGACTGATTCTATGCAAAGATGCCGTACACAACAATCTCACTTGATCAAGTGTGCAATGGATGCTTCCTATGGTGAGGGGGCAAATGGACCACCGGGTAATGTTTTACTTTCTTAACTAATTTTGATATTTGTATGATTTTTCCCTTTGGGATTCGTACTTGGTCAAGAAAATTTAATAGCGCCTAGGCGTGGTTCCAAAACCTAAAAAAATAGGCATGATGATTGGGAAAAGAATGAGCATAATGGAACATTGAATTTTGGCCGTCTGTGATCTTTACTGAGTTGAGGCTCATTGGTTTGTTGGTTGCGTGGAATACAACAACTCCTTACGTTCCAAAGTAATGATTTTATGACACATTCAGGAACACTGGAATTATTACACAACTGTCCAGTTGAAAAATCTAACACTGTTTGTTAGGAGAGATGAAAAGTAGGAAGGAGGGAGATATAGGGGAAAAGGGGAAGAATACATTCCCCATCATGCTATTTGTTGTTTTATTGTTATTCTGTGATTTCAATGGTTCAACATGAAAATAACATTTGCAATTTACATGTTTTTGTTGAGATATTTTCATGGTTCAACATGAAAATAATGAACCACTTTTGGATGGTTCGGTTTTGGTAGCCCAGATGGATTTTCACTCCCCCTCACCTTTCATTTCCCCTCCTACAAAACAAGGGTTTTAGACTTAACTCTCTCTCTCTCTCTCTCTCTCTACCCTTCCCTCCTAACCCTCTCCATATCTGCTTTCCCTTATAGCCAACAGAAAGTAAGTATCCTAATATTGAGTGGCTTTGAGGACTCTTGCCTAAACTGTCATTTTAGGATTGGAGAAATTGTGGCGTGAGCCTGTCATGAGAAGTATTGCATTCATTTGTGCCATGGATGGCTCCTTAGTGTACCTTCCTTTCAGATTATCATCAATTCTTGGAGCATGCTGCACATAATTTGTGACAACATGATTTGCTCTCTTGCTTCTGAGGCCTTAACTTAGGCAGTTTAGAGTAGGGTGGGGTTTCTGTAGATTTAAATCTTACCAATGAATCATGAGGAAGACACGAATGAGTTCTCTCTCTCTCTCTCTCTCTCTCTCCTGCCTATCTGTGCCGAAACATATGCAAGAGAGCTAGGCCTTTCCCTTAGTTCCTCAAGCATAAGGTTGATGGAACGTTTACATTGTGAGCATATTAGTTTAGACTGGTAGTTGCTTTTCCAGAAAGCTATCACAAGTTATCATTTGCTCTTGCACGATACTTAGTTTTGTATAAGCTCTCTGAAATATAAATATAAGCTCTTTTATATTTATCATACTGCCAAACCTATTCCATTCATGTAGTTTTATAAATATTGTTCCAAATTAGCAGAGTTGAATCTTAAACTCTCTCCTATCTGCAAGTTCAGCTATCTTTCCTAGAATTAATGTAAGGGACCCATACAAACGACTTGGAATAAGCAGGGAGGCCTCCGAAGATGAAATTCAAGCTGCCAGAAACTTCCTCGTTCGTCAATATGCTGGGCACAAACCAAGTGTTGATGCTATTGAATCTGCCCATGACAAAATTATTATGCAGAAGTTCTATGAAAGGAAAAACCCCAAAATAGACATCAAGAAAAAGGTTCGGGAATTCAGGCAGTCCCGTATTATTCAGGCTATCACAGATAGGTTCCGAACTCCATCAACAAAGTTCATTATAAAGACTTCTATTGTCTTTGTAGTGCTTGGAGTTCTCACTGTTCTCTTTCCCACTGAAGAAGGCCCCACCCTTCAAGTCGCAATATCTCTGATGGCTACCATATATTTTATTCATGATCGATTAAAGAGCAAGATCCGAGCTTTGCTCTACGGGTATGTGGAACAGCGTCTGTTTGATTAAACATGGCATGTTCCTGCTGTTTACACTTGTCATTTTATACTTCACCCACAAACTACCACCTATTTTTCACTTTGCATCCTAAACTGCTTATATTTTTCAATTTGCACAATCAGTTAAGATTTGATTATTAAAATGAATGAAAAAACTGATCATGTGGCATAATCTTAATAGTCAGATCTGAATGGAGGGGGCCAAATGAACCTATTTTTAGTTTAGGGTACAATTGAATGTTTTTGTAGTTTAGGTTTCAAATTAGAAAATGGATCGTAATGAGCTACTATTGTTCATGATTATCTCCAATGTGACCAGCCTGTCCCAGATTATGCAAATGGTTACAGAATGTCAACTTATCTCTTCCCTCTTCTGAATTTAAATGCATTCTTGAAACTTCATGCTACTTAAATGCAGAATCCTTAATAGGTCCAAATCATAAAACTTCTTGCTATGGGTGCAGGGCTGGAGCGTTTGCTTTTTCATGGCTGCTGGGAACTTTCTTGATGGTGGCTGTGATTCCACCGATCCCTGTACTTAAAGGACTGAGGAGTTTTGAAGTGTTGAGTTCATTGATAACCTATGTGCTACTCTGGATTTCGTCTACTTATCTTAAGTAGAGCCAATTACATCTTGTTACAGGTCCCCTATTCTTTTTGGAGTGGACGCCAGGTTTTCTTGGTTGCTGGTTCATTCATTTCCCCATTTTGCTTCATAAAACTGTGACACCGATACTCCTGGCTATCATGTGTTAATATTTTGTGAAATGAGTCTTTCAGTTTTCAAAGAGAAGATTTCTGGAAGTGAGCGTTTTGTTGTTCGGAGAAAGGGTGTAAACTAGATAAAGATACACATCGGCTTTTGCATTTCCTGGTTTCTTGCAATCTTTTTCTTTAATGAGGTATCCTTCTTAGCCAAGTATTGCCTAATTATTTACATTTTCTATGTATTGAGCTTATTCCTAACTTGTGAAGACCCCTGGTGAGCAAAATCATCTTTCAATTCTTGTGCGGGGCTAGATCAGTTCCACATATGTAAACTTTTATAATTTCTCTTGGTCGTTTTAAGCTGTGCTGTGCCCTAACAATTTAGCGGCAGAGGGTATTCCAATTTTCAGCTTTTCAAACACCGCCCGAGGATGTTTACAGACCAATACAAGACCCTGTTCACAAAAGCTCCTACCTTGTCCTTTTGCCTTGTGCTTTGATCTTCTTGGTTCACTAATTCTGGAATTATATAAGAGTAACAGAGATCAAAACTACCAGATATTTTGGACAATGTTCCCATTGATGTGATTAGCAAGCACAATTGTTGGATGCAAATTTATTGACTATGCTTTTATTTCTTCTGTCCAGAATTAACGACCCATGATTGCTTGAATTCTAGCCTTACAGCTTATGTTTTCTGATGCTGCTGTGCATCGGCACGGCCGGGCGCTATTGTCAAATATAAAAGAACACTACTTCCCTCTTTTTTCACCGTGTTAGATTGGCCGACCCATAATTCCTATCTAGCAAAAGAGAGAATATAAATGTTAAAAGTTTTTGAGATTTTATCAAAATACTGTGATATTCCTTTGTTTTCATCTTGAGTTTCAGCTGGAGATCATATTGTTCTGGGGAAAAAAATAAACATTGATGTTATGTTACAAGGGAAACCAGGTGTTCACAGAAATAATAGGTGATTAGAACAATTTAGCGTTATATATTTTAAATCCATGCCTTAACAGTCGTAAAATTGTCTCTATCTTGCACTTCAGGAAATCCACATTAAAAAAAGTGAATACCGATCAATTTTGAAAATATCATGCTTAGTTTTCTCTTTTACTTTCAAGTATTCATCAATATTCCTGGTTATATAAGCTTGAAAAAGCATAGCCATTAAATTCCAGACGTTTGTATAATGGACACAGTCCGCCTTGTACCAACTGCCAAATAAGCACGTTTCGACAAGCGATGATAAGTGAATCATGGATGCATTGTAGCCTCGGGATATCTTGTAGTGAGCCTCTACAACTCTAAATGCAGAGAATTAGTGCAAAGTGGCACGTTATAGAGAGGAAGAGAGCACCACACTCCAAAGTGTTCATATCAACCACTTTTGATTGACAAGAGCCTCTGCATCTCTTCAAGCCAGCCCCAGTGCTAGACAAGTCCGAGCGGGTGAAGGGTCAAACTCTTCACCAACCTTTGGTTCCCAAGGTCCGGTGCTGCCTGGCTGTACCCCCTCATTACCGTGCGTACAGGCTCATATGTCGATGCGCTTGTCAAGACTGCACTGTGTTACATCCTCACAAGATGGCTTTTCTCAGATCACCAACAGATTCTAAAAGCATCACAAATATTACTGTCCCAAGTTTTTTTGTCTTCGTTTTTCTGAAAGCTGTTGTATCTGAGCATGCAAAGAGAAAATTCTGATATGGGGTTGTTTATGGGTGTAAAAAAATGTTGCATATCCTGGCCCCGGAATAAATGCTACATGTGGAAAGCGTTCGGCCTCAATTGGCTAAAGAACACCGAGGCCAACCACCAGGCATACCAGCGCTGCTTGTCACTTCCGAGGCTTGGCCAGTATGCCTCGGGTGCCATCCTCTTCGAGGAAACACTCTTACCAATTGAGTCATTGACCACCAAAGGCAGGAAGATTGTTGATCATGTGCTTGTTGAACCAAACATCATCCCGGGTATTAAGGTCGACAAGGTACGTATAATATATGGTTTTCGTGATGATATAAAAGTAGAGTTTAGTAATACAATGCTGATAACAGGATGGTGATTATTACAGGGTCTGGTTCCCTTGGCTGGTTCAAACAATGAATCATGGTGCCTAGGTCTTGACGGCCTTGCTTCTTGCTCAGCTGCCTATTACCAACATGGAGCTTGTTTTGCAAAAGAATAGTTACTCTTCTTCATCCTAGATTTCCTCAATTACACTTGCAATGTGATATATTTAAGTGGCTGCAACTTAATTGATTGATAGAAACAATTACTTGAAATGTGCCATATCAATGTGTGACTAGAGATGACAAGACGGAGGATGAAGAGTAGCATTCCTTTCCCCCCTCCCACACCCCCCCCGGTTGTGGCCATAAAGGCGAACGTTCGCATCCCCAACGGCCCATCTGCACTGGCTGTGAAGGAGGCAGCCTGGGGTCTAGCTCGATATGCTCATATTTCTCAGGTATATGATGGTATAAAGCTATTACAGCTATTTGCCGAGTACACCCTCAAGACTCCTTAAACAAAGAATCCACACACCCCCCCCCCCCCCCCCCCCCCCCCAAAAGCTGTCCCTGGAATCATGGCAAGTAACCTCAATCTTCTTTAACCTGTTATGCATTTGCAGACTTAAATTTCAAAATCAGTTGCTGAATTGATGAATTGGTATTTGTTGAGCAGTTTTTGTCAGGTGGGCAATCTGAAGTTGAGGCTACCCTGAACTTGAATGCAATGAACCAAGCCCCCAACCCTGGCATGTGTCACTCTCATATGCCAGAGCCCTTCAGAACACCTGCCCCAAGAAGTGGGGATGAGAATGTTGAGGAGGCTCAAGAAGCTTGCTTATCCGGGCGAAGGCCAACTCTCTTGCTCAGCTTGGCAAGTAGACCAGCGAGGGTGAATCCGAGGAGGCCAAAAAAAGGAATGTTTGTCAAGGGCTATGTCTATTGTAGTGTTTCAACCAAATCTATACGCAGAAGAAGAAGATGATGATAGCCCGTGAGACTAATTTTGGTTTAGAAAATGTAGTTTTAGGTGAGATTTGGATAGTGAGTTGAAATGAGATGAGATGAGTTGAGATGAAATTTGAAAGTTAAAAATTGAATAAAATATTATTAGAATATTATTTTTTTAATATTATATTGTTTTGAGATTTGAAAAAGTTGAATTATTTATTATATTTTAAATTAAAGTAAAGCTACCCATCTGCCTCCTTCCCGCATACACCATTCGTGTGATTTGGCTTTTATTTATTTATTTATTTATTTATTAACTAAACGTTGCGTTTATTTTACAACTAACCCATACCATACCCAAATCAGAGCAGGGCAGGGTGGATTTCGAATTTGGTTTTCCTCCCCCCCGGTTCTTCCTCTGCTAGCCTTTACCGTCACCATCTAGGATCTCTGACGAGAAAGCTCCGACTGACCGACGGAACCCAGAGCCACGACCGACTCACACGTTTTTTCTTTATTTTTTATTCCTGAAAAATCTTCTTCTTTTTATTTTTTTATTTTTTTTATTTAATGCCCTGTAAGTTTCTTTCAAGCATCCATGGTTGAAGAAAAAAGATGGTTATAGGCCTCCAGAGCAGTGCTTGTTTGTTGGATAAAGTTTGGGTTTTTTTTTAAATTTTTTTATCAAGCATCGAAAATCACAGCTGTGAAAATTTGAGTTTTACTTTTTTTTTTTTTTTTAATGCCCTGTAAGTTTCTTTCAAGCATCCATGGTTGAAGAAAAAGGATGGTTATAGGCCTCCAGAGCCGTGCTTGTTTGTTGGATAAAGTTTGAGTTTTTTTTTTTTTTCTTCTTCTTCTTTTGTATTTTTTGTCTACTTCCTATTGAATATGGCGACCTCCAAAATCGAAATTTTCAACTCATTGCAACAAAAGAAAATCGGAATGATTTAGCTTTCCATTCATCATTGTAACTTTTTCATAAGCAAATGGTCAATAAACTTACATGTACTAGTCTCCGAAGCCCCCTTGAAAAGTAGAGAACCCAAAAGAATCAAGGGATTTTCTAATTGGGATGAGCAGGTTAGATGCTAGATGGTACATGCATATTTGCAGTTATGCATTTGTAGATCAACGCCTGGTGTTCTAGATCCATCTATTGAGATGGAGTGAATGGCCCTTGAGCTCTAGTTAAAAAATCAAGCACGCTTGAATCATCCAAGCTCCCATGGTTATAGCCTGAAAACGGAAAACTAGAAATTGGGACTCACGCGGAGAGTAGTTTTTAGATGAAAAAGATGAAATCTTCATGGGGAGAGAGAAATTTTTTCTTAGGAATTCACAGGGGGAGAGAGAGGATGGGGATTTAGCTGCTAACTGGAATGTAAATAAATCGAGTTTGCCACATCAGCTTCCGTGTGGCATGTGATGGTAAAACCGGCTGAAGGGTAGATTTTCTCTTTAAATTATATGAGATGAGATGAGTAGAAATTAACTTTGAATCCAAACGGAACTAGCTAAATTTTCTGCCTACAAGAGTGTCATGCCTTACCGTTTGAATTTCAATTAAAATATGGTAGGCCATGAAGGCTGCTAAGATCTTTTGAAACATTAGTTCGATCAACTAAATTGCATGGACTGGTTATTGAATTTCTGGAATTAAGGGAACATCAAGATTTTAAGGTTCTTTTTTTATTTTATTTTATTTTTTATCCTTTTCTTTTCTAAATGAGAAAATACGTTTTTTACTCCCTAACTAATACTCGTACAAAGATTATATCCTTGTTAAAATCCAACCGTCAAGATTACACGCCACTCTATTTCTACTTGTCTTCATCCACCTTAATGATTAAAATTGCACAACAAATATAACAATACAATGTAACAGTTAAAGATGGCTAAAAGATGCAATCAACTTTGAAAACACTTGTTAGTGAAGGTTGAAAATTTATATATATCTTCTAAATCTCTCTTTATCTTTAGGACTTGAAAGTATTGGGTAAATTGAGGATTTGAGGTAGCTTCGGGGTAGTAAAACAAGGATAAAAGAATCCATTCTCATCCTTGTGGTCATGAATTCCTTTCTTTCATTTCCTTCATTAAAAGAAAAACCGATAAAAACAAGGATAAAAGCTTCGAGGACCGATCCGTGTAACGTAGACACCACACATACATGCACCTTGAGTCATGTTACAGATCACACAAAGTTAATCTCCGAATAATTCTAGATGTTCTAAAATTTTTCACAAGTACGAAAGAAAAATAATGCTAAATACAGTTATGAAATGCACAAACACTGCACAATCCTTTTAAAAATGAATAAAATCTACTATTGAAAACTCGAACCACATACCACTATAATAATGGTAGCGTAAGGGGTGACTTACTATTAAAAAATTAATTTTTTATCACATATTTACTAACTTTTTTTCAAAGAAATTATGCGATGATTATGTATTTCACAACTGTAAATATCATTTCTCTTTTCAAAATACCCAGATTTCTTCTCTCTTCAATGCTTCATGTCAGTTGGAAGGTTTTAACATTTTGGTCACTATTGTAACGTCTGCCTTATTCCTTGATAATTTATTATTAAGAACATGGACTTAAGATTCATCCAATTCACATGTATCCGACCATAGATGCTGTTTCCACGATCACCTCGTATATACCTTTATCTAGTAGGCAACACTAAATATACAGAATTCTGTAAAATCAACTGCGCCCCTAAATCCTTAGTTTAATAAGATGGAAGGGTTATACTTCACACGAGAGGGAACCTCAAGTCGGCGATATCCATGACGGGTTTTTATAAACAATGCTCCTCAAACATCACAGAGAACTCCTAGCCAAGTTTTGGCACTGTGACAGCCACAAGTCTATGTTTTCTGTAATCTGTTGCCTTACTTTGTGAACTGCATCAGGCGAGCTGCAGTTCTGGGCGTTGCCTGAGAAGAAAAATTTACAGCTTCAGAAGTTACTAATCGCAGGAAAGTTGGCAAGGGCATGGATGTTCATGCACACTATGGCAGAATGTCATGCAAAATGGTAAAACTTAAGATGCAATTAGTTAGTTAATTTTTTTAACTCCATTACGCCAGAGCCTTTGAAATATGAAGGCTTACAATAGCCCCAAGAATTAAATAAAGGATGTGTTAGCTTGAGCAGGAATAAAAAGTTGCCACAGATATTTTACTCGTCAATGGAAAAATAATGATTGGGAAAAGATGAAGTTGTGCCTTCTGCCAGGTTGTCTTAAAGTACACACAGGAAGTATTTCATAGATGTAAAGCTGTCTGTCGATTATTTTAACTCTCTTTTCTGGGCCAACGTTCTAGCACAATATGTCACACGAGATTAACCTCGTATAAACATTATTCTGCAGAGCAGTCTGAGCAGACTCACTGAAAAGGGTTACAGGTGTACACCAATATGGTTGTATTAAATGATATTCATCATGAAGGTGATTCCGAATATATCTCTCTATCTACGTGCGCACGGGTGTGTGTAGAACATGCAATATTTTAGTCCATTTGGAAACACATGAATTTGCCAAATGAATTGAATTGGAAACTCAAATGGGTATTGCAAACAAGACAGCTTATAAAAGTAATGCATACCTTCAAGGCTTAAAGGAGCTTGAGGACATCCTCGCATATCGGTCCCATGGCCACAGTTATGACAAGAAATGACGTAGGAAGGCACTTGAAAGTTCAAGAGAAAGAAAATTTTTGTAAAAGAGTAAACCAATAAACACAATAAAATAAAAGATATAAACTGGCTTCACATAATTGTTTCGTGTAGCAATGGGCAACAAAAAGACACCTGAAATTTATAAAACCTTACACATGGTTCATAATGACTTATAGCAAGAAGGCCATGTAAATAACATCCGCTGCAAGTTTAGTCGGAACATGAAGATCAATCTATGTTAATGCCTATGGCAGACCACATTGATTACCATTTAGATCTTTATGCTCATCCTTTTTTTCAATAAGTAAATCTTTATACTCGTACTTTAACAAGAATTGGCTCAATTTGGTCTGGTGGCAGGGAATTTTAACATCTAAGGCATCTAACTCACAGTTTCAAAGATAGGGAAATTATATAGTTCAGATCAAGTAACTAGAAACTCACTATCTGTTGATGAAATCTGTTTGGACGCGTGACGCCAAGGATCCTGTGAGCCATTTGCAAAAACTATTTTTGAGCCTGCATTTTGAATTTTCTTGAGAAGACATGACTAATAACCAAATATTTTATAACAAATTTCACCACAGCAAGTCAGCAAATATATGCACATAATAGCATCCAGGAAACGCATACTTTCAGCCATAATACAGAAAAATCAATTCTCTCCTCTGAAATAAACTAATTTCTCTAAAGCACATTCATATAAATATTAAACCTCCCTCATTTATGATTTAACTTACTACAAAAATTTATCACTTAGTGCATATAGCCTTCAAGTTTCATGTGATATAAGCTTCTAAGTGTCTTGTGCTGAAAGAAAAATTCCCCAAACCGGTGGAATGATACTGTAAAACCAACCTTAAAGCAGCTATTAATCACTATGAGATGATGCGTAGAATACTATATATTACTTCTAATAATTCAATGCACACACAGAAGTGGGTATGACAGCATGTGTGTGTGTGTGTGTGTGTGAGAGAGAGAGAGAGAGGTGTTCATAAAGTTCTTATACATATCTGAAAATAACCAAAGCAAAATAAGTTGTTTGTTAAACTAAAAAACAGAGAACACTACCTAATATGGGAAAGTCTTAAAAGTTAAATGGATAAATGTGTCTCATTACACTTGTATGATAAGAGAGAAACATTACCATTTATAAATTCCCATGCATGGTATACTCTAGTGCATTTATTCATCGAGTTAAAATAAATATATGGAAATGCCTTCTCAATAAAATTTCCATGTATCCAAGATTTGGGCAAAGGTAGCAATTCATTTATAATTTCTTTGGCTTACCTTTTGTGACAAATGATTCCACAAACAAAGGAATTGAACAGTATAATATGACATTAAAACATGATACAGCTTTCGATTAAATGTTGTTTTTGAAAGGAATCAATAAAAAGAAGAAACATTTCAATCCAATTATAATTAAAAAAGAAGATTTTTTTTTAATCCAACTCGATTAAAATTTAATCCAAATGTAGTAGTATGAGAATGAAAATAAGTACTCTGATTTCATCACAGTAAAGAATCAAAGAATTTATCTTAGGATAATTTAACAGAGTTTTCATGTACGCCAATAGGACTTCATGGATGAAAACGGTAGACTTCTAATTTGATCCATGCAGTAAGAAAACTAAAAAGCTTAACAATCTCGTTCTTCTAACTGTTTAATATGAATGAGAAAAAAATAATGAAAAATGAACGGTTATATTATTTGACATGCCAATTATGAAAAACCTTCTCTCCCATTTCAGGCCTCGGAACGTACCATTTTCACATAAAGAGAGGCACTTCCACATCATCAAGATATATGGAGAAAGAAAGATATAGAAAACTGAGTAAGTTCATTGTTTGTACCGGCTATTTTTGTGCCTCCATAGTAAATGTTTGTTGCAGTAACATCAGGATAGATTCCCTCTCCAAAGACATTTTTGCAAAGGTCCAGATGGTAACTGCCACACATGAGCAACCAATTTGTATTCTCAGATGTGCATAATAGAGCACACAACATCAACCAGAAGTTTTGAACTTTTAACAAGCAAACAATTGACACAATTGCAGTGGTAAAATATGTTTGTTCTTTCTATGATCTGCTGCTAATAAAGGGCATGTAAAAAGCGAATAAAAGAAAATGGGCACAATAAACATAACATAGTGATGAGAACATGCCTTGTGTCAACCTTTTTGGAGCGAATGCTATCATTTAATGGTGCAACCTGAAAATATGCAACTTCAGTACAAACTTGGAACCACCACAACCGGTCACCACTGTCTTGAGTAAGAGCAGTGTTTTTCAAGTGTTTCTGATTATATGTCTGAACGCTAACACCAAAACCTCCAAGAAAATACTCTTTCACATATTTGGCATATGCATCCTGCATGAATAATATTTTGCAATTAGAAGCATAAGAAAACTAATAAAAATAGATATAAGCATCTGGATGAAACCTAAGCCAAACGATATCACCAGCCAGTGCCAACAGAGAAAAGAACAGAAATGATAAAAAAAGAAAAAAAAAAGAACAGAACAGAAACAATAACAATGATCAAATGTAACATGCGGCAAAGCAAAAAACATATTGCTCATTTATTTATTGAATTAACCTGACTGATGACCAGAAAGAGGAGCATACCACCAAATTGTCTCCAGCCTTCTTTGCTTGAACAAGAGGGTAGCATAGTTCATCAGGGTTTCCATATTGGAACTGTGAAATATAAAACATATAAAAATCATTAATTTGTGAAAATTGAAAATCTAAAATTTCTGGAAAAGAAACCACACCTACCGCCATAACAGAAGCGTCTGCTAGAAAATAGAAGAAATCGCCATCATTCTCAAGCTGCATAAACAGCGTAAAGGTCAACATGCAAGAAGAGTACAGAAGAAAATTCTTCCCAGTCCGCATTCAACAATTTAATAGTTTTTGAGGTACATCATGGTTAAGTATTATAGGGAAAGAGTTGAACCTCAGCTGCGCCAAACAATGTCTTGACTGTTTTTCCTTCTGTTGCAAGTCTCTGTTCAACAAGTTGATTGGTTTCTTGTAATGCAGCTTTACATTCCGCACCAGCTGAATCACCAACCTGCATTTAGAATACTACCTAAAGGTTTTACCTAACACGAAATAAGAACAATTTTGCAAGACAGGCAGCATTCTTAAACAAAAGCCCGTTTCTTATGTTGGAGAGGAGAGTTTTTTTTTTTTTTTTTTTTTGGGGGGGGGGGGGGTTACTAACAAAAACATTAGCTCAAGAAAGAAAAAAACAATTACCAATCAAAGTTGTTGATGTGAACATAATTTAAAACGAAAAAGGAACCAATGTTATCTTTACCTGCTGGTCAAATTCAGTGAAGTTATAAACAGCAAGAACAACTGCAGAACTTGCAAGGCTTCCACATGTTAAATGAGGAAACTTAAGACGGAACCACGCACTAAGAGCTCCCGAGTAAGAGACACCAAAAACGAACCAGGGATTTTCAACATTTGATCTATTGAGCTTCAAATTTAGTGACTCCTGCACAAAAAGTGGATATCAAAGGCCACAGATGAGATTTACACTAAAGAATGTAGATGACAAAAGCGAGGACTAACAGCTTGGCAAGACCCGATGAGATTAAACATCCAAGGTCCATTAGACAATAGGCTTTACAAAATTTGAGCCAAGAATTTAATTCTCCTTCAAAGAATTTTCCTTGCATAATCCTTTACGTTTCCAATGACTAGAACATGATTACATGATCGATCGTCGGGAAGATAAACATCTACATGTCTGCAACTCAGACTTGGACACCACCTAAGCCAAAAGCTTAACTTTGAGCCCAGAGATGTTATATCAACCGCTTAGTCTCTGTTATTATCATGAGGATTGAAGGTTTAATTAAATTAGTATCCAACAGTCCTAGGGCTTTTGGATCAATGGTTGGGTCTTTAACAATTGGTATCAGAGTAAGGACCAAGTCACGAGTTCAAGTCACGGAGGTGGCAACATATAGGCTGGATTAAAATGCTTTGGTACTTTGTATGGACATAGTGTTAAGTCATTGAATACTGATAGATGAGTGAAGCCGCCAACAAGGGAAAGGGCTACCACCGGGTCAATGTCGATAGAGTGGGCCGTCGTGGACGTCGGATTCGAAAGTGTAGTAGAATGTTATGATGTTAAAGGTTTAACTAAATTAATATCCAACAATCTTAGAACTTTTGGATCTTGGGTCTTAAACAATCTCCTTACGTCTGCGCTACATGACTGGCAACCAATTAATTTCTAGGTAAACGACTGTCGACTGAAATACTTGTTGAATAAAAAGAAAACTTGCCTGATAATATTGGCGAAAAACAGCCAAATCGTAGAGCGCCTGCTTAGATGACAGATACCGCAAGTTTTCCGTCTTCAGTGAATTAAAGGGGGAACTTTTGCCATAGTAGCGATGCTCAAGAGAAACCACAGCTGCCCCAAACTTCTTTGCTAAAACCTATTAGACGTTGCAAAGTTTAAACTTTTGCTTCTAAGTAGCATATATACCTAAATCCTAAACCATAAAATTCGATTTAACAATAAGGTATCTCTCTCTCACACGCGCGCGCGCGCACACACACATACACACAACCACAAATTTAGGTTACAAATTAAAAACTTACACTCATATAGTCGTTGGCTATACCATTGCATGAAGACTCACCACAAATTTTTAAAAAAATAGGTCCATCTGGAAGCCGGAAGTGGTCAAGGAATTCATAGTACCGTTGCTGAAACCGGCGGTGATCCTGCAAATACAGAGTATTAATCAAATTTCAAGCACAATCTGCGCATTAATTCGAATAATATATATCGACAAGTCCGATAGAGAGAGGTACAAAGGGGGAGAAGTGGTCGAGTGTCTGAGAGAACCAGAGCTCCTTATCGGTCAAGTAATTACTGCTTTGAGACAAGCGGTTCAGCATAATTCGAGACGAAACAAAGGCATGGTTCTGATAAGAAAAGGTCGATAGCATCAGCAAAAACAAGACCCAGACCACCGTATTCGTCGAGCACAGCCCCATCGTCGGTCGTTCGAAGTTTCTCCTGTCTGTTCTTTCAAATAAATAAAAACTACGATTGCTATGCAGAATGAGAATAGGAATGCCCAAGGATAGGAATGAGTAATCCTTTGGTTCCAATTGGTGGAAGGATAGATGGGAGACCTTTACATATAATCCTTTGGTTCTAAAAATATTTATAGTTATCTATAAATATAATAACGTATATGATAAAACAACCTCCAAGGTGATAAGTTTTCTTCCCTCTCTTGTTCTAGTTCACATGTTCCAAACGATTTGTCTTAATAAAATTTATAAAACAAAGTCTTTGAGACCTGGAAAAATCTAATTGCAAGTAAGTTTGTGTACCAATTTGTGTACCAATATTGATATATAATATATATGTTTAACGAAATGATGTGAATTAAAGATAAAAATAATTTTTATGATATATGAGATTTTCCTCTTCTCTTAAAAAATTTTTTTTCATTTTTTTTTAAATAAAAAAAATCATCGGTACGCGATATGGTGCACGAAGTCGCTTGCATCTAGCAAAACCCGAGAGACTTTTACATGCTGTTTTGGTGGGATTGCAACGACGAACTATCGTGGAGTTAATAGCTATAGCTCAGTCCGAACATGTCGTAACGAGTAAGAGGTCGATTACACCCAAAAAGAAAAGCTACACAAGCAACCCTTCTCTTCTTAAAAAAAAAATATATATATATATATATATATATATAAGAAAATACTGAGCGTCTCGCTGGGAGCTACCGCTTGCATTAATGTGTATTTTTTTATGTGTTTATTTTTAGTTCTTTTTTTATATAGATTTTTTTAATAATTTTAAATATTTAAAAAAATAAAAAAATTCATAATATTATTAAAAAATATTTTCTTAATCACGAAGTAAAATAAATAATTTTTTTATTTTACTTCGTGATTAAGAAAGTATTTTTTAATAATTTTTTTACTTTTTTATTAAAGAAATGTTTTTTAATAATGTTCTAAATTTATTTTATTTTTTTTAAATATTTAAAAATATTAAAAAAATCTCTGAAAAAAATAACTGAAAAAACACATAAAAAAATACAAGCTAGAACCAGCGGTAGCTCTCAACGAGAGCCACCCGCGGTGGCTCTAGCAGTACTCATATATATATATATATATATATATATATAAAGTGCACATTTTCATCTATTTGTTAAAAAAATATATACTTATCAGATGCAGATATAATTTTGTTAAACGGATTGGAGTAAATTCTTGAAAACTCTTTATAAAACATCTTTTATAATACTTCATTTGACCCGATGCTTTGCTTAGATTTCAATGAGAAGCCAAAACACAAAAATTAAAACAAATTTATAAAAATAAAAATTCATTAATTATTTAACCTATCACTCTTTTTTTTTTTTAAATGGCTATTCCTCTCATTTTGAGAGGTATAAGTTTATAACCCATCATAAAAACCTAACCCAAACTATGAGATAACTATTCCATTCCAAGGTTTTATTCCAAAGACCAAATTCATATAATTTTCTTACAACCATAACTAGTTCATTAAATTGCACATGTTGCTTGAACATTTGAGATGCACATATTACTAGATATTTCTGCAACGGATGTATCCATTTTACTAGATAATCCTATGCCTACCGTTTTGCTTGGTTGATAAGGGAAGTTTCCCCGTGGCCCAAAAAGAGGAAAAATGAGACGAAATTTCTAAGTTTCCCATTGTTTTCTTTCCACCGAATAAATTAGGAGTAATTCTATATACAACTGTGAAGTATATAAACGCTGCGTAATCGCTTTGAAAAAGAATAAGATCTACTATTAAAAAATTAATTTTTTTTTATGTAAATCCCATATTCTATTCACTTTTTTCAAAACGATTACGCGTCGGTTGCACAATTCACAGTTGCAAATATCTTTTCTCATAAATTGGAGTTCTCAAAAGTTACGTGATCACCAATCAAACATCTATTTTTTTTTAAAAAAAATGTTAAATATATTTAAAAAAAACTTACAAAATACTTATTTTTTCATGTATTAACTATTGATATGCTGAAAATTATAAAATTTTAAAAAGTAATACTACATATATTTATAATTTTTGATAAGTATAATAAGAATGATAAGTTTAATACATATAATAAGTATAATACGGATAATACGTATATCAATAAAATTTTTCTTAAATACAAATATAATTTCTCAATTTGAAACTTAAAATTTAAATTTGCAAAAAAAAATTAATAAAATGAGTCTTATATGTCTTTTTATAAATAAAATTATAAATACATGTAACACTACTCAATCTCATACGACAACATGCAACTTAGAAGACTCGTAGGAGTTCATCTGTTAATGACTTAACCAAAAAACAAAAGAGAAGAAGAATTCACATGTTGATATGGAATGGGACAGTCCGTTTAGTTTTGAATAATAATTTCAAAACATGTATATTTATAAAAAAATATTATATATGTAAATTAATGTGGGGGAAACAATTTTTGCATGCAATTCTCTAATGTCATAAAAAAGAAAACTGCTAGAAACACAAAATAATTGCACACAAAGAGACCACAAATTGACGTTTTTTTATATTGATTTTTACTTTTCATTACCCTGCATCCCAAGTCCCCCTCCCCAATGCTAATATGCCTCTTCATTTTGTCATTTTATTTTGACCGCTCATATATTTAATATTTTTTAATTTTTTTCTTAATGATTAAGAAAGTGACTATTAGTGTTTTGATATTTTTTAATTTTTGAAAAATGTTGAAATATGTTTAAAAAATATTTGAAAAAAAATAAAATATAATTTACACTAGGCGGCATTCAGAGCGGACACATAGAGGCGGTGGCATAGTAATACCACTCTTTTCCCAAACTCTCTCTCTCTATCTCTCGGAGCAGAAGCAGCAAACAGGAAGAACAGGGCAAAATCATCGTCATCCTCAAACTTTGGCACAACACTACTATACTCACAATCAAAGGAAAAAGGAACAGCTTTATTTCGAATAGGAACAGACACAGAAGATTGAAGTTTTTTCGTTTGTGCTGCTCCTCCTGGCCGTGGGCAAAGGCGAAGCCCGTCATCTTCGTGGCCAAGAAGGGAAGAGAAGCATGAGGGAAGCGACGAGAGTTATATTTTTGATCGTTTTGCAGACATTGGGTATAATTTTTTATGCTGGGAATAATTTTAGATAATTTTTCATCTTGCTCTTGTTGGTTGCTCTCTCTGTCTCTCTCCCAGTGTATACTGACAACCAACAAGAACTTCTTGGTTTTGCATATATAAATTTCAGGAAGCACACCAAATGTCAATAGCAGCAGACAACCAAATGACACTTATAGAAGCACACGAAAGGGGATGAAGAAGCTCAAATGAACAGGACAAAAACACTAGGTACGGGATGACGAAGCTCAAACAACGGGCTGGGACAGTTCTGGAACGGGATGGGACAGCTCTGGACCAAATAAGTTCCGAAAAGAGCCATTCTAAAAACAGCCGGAAGCCGCACCATCCCAGTACAATTTTTTTTTTTTTTTTCACCCCAGCACGTTAAGTGTGCTGGGACTGCTTCACAAAGTAGTGTGTGAAGCAGATTTTTTCTTCCGAAAAAGCGTGGCTCTATGTGGGATCCTTTTATGTCCCTAGTGGAACACAACGGAAAATTATATCTACTTTTGTTTTCCACAAAATAAATTGGTCGTGTCGAGTATAAGAAACATTTTTTTTTTAATATATAATGAAGAATCCCAGAGAGCATGCATATGCAATATATTTTTTACCTGGTTACACCAGACTCATGTAACGTGTCCCCATCACACGGAGAGTATAAGAAACATTTTAAGTTGATGATCTTTACTTCTATTCCTGTTTGTAAGGTTGTGTCCTCGGTGTCAGGATGAAATCTATCCTCATTTTCAAGTACTATAGCAAAGCAAAATGAAGAACACCTGGAAATTAGGTGACTTTCTCATTGTTCTCAAGCTTCATCATGATGTGTTCTAAGCATAGCAAGAAATCTCATGAGAAGACTACAATATCGTGTTGAAGTTGTAGAGTAATGGGTTTTGCAAATATGTAGGCTTTACAAAACTTTCAAGCACTTTCAAAGATGACCAGGTCATTCACCGGAATGAATATAATCTTTGGCATTACAATGTAAGTTATGAATGCTGTTCAACTACTATTTCCTGCGCCTTGGAGAACAACATCCACCCACTAGAAAGAGGAAAGGGAGAAGTTCCACACAACTCAGCTCACTCTTCAGGCATGAATGTATGATAATGCATGAACCGTGCTTCTGGATTTGTTATCATTGATCCTAAGAATAACAAATTCCTGTTTTTTAAAGCTCTGGTATGCATCAGAAATCAACTTTACATGCTTAAACAGAAAACATGCCTTGAAGTTCTATACTAATCTTGTTAAGATGTGTTTGGATGCTCCAGCTATCATAAAAGAATTGCAAGAAGTTACAGTTAAATTCTGACATTGGTCCCAACTTTTATTTAAATTCGGCCAATGTACCGTGTATCTTAGATATTTATCATATACCTTCCTGTAAGCAAGCAGTAGAAATCAAATTTCTTTTTCTTTCTTTATTTTTTCTCCTTATAATCAGCTCCACTGATCTATATCATATATCAATAATACTGATGAGATGCATCCATTCTGAATATGAATCTTATCAAACTGTTAGCCTTCAAGCTACATTCAACTCCATGAATAGGGAAAATCTATATGATTCAAAATCCATCACATTCTTCTGTATTATCCAATAATTGTCAGTATTGCTTTGTTTCCTCTAGTTTAGACAGTTATGCAAATGGACTATCTATGACATAGAAGTCTTACATCTCTAGCTCCAGCCTGCTTTCTATTTTCAAGACCAAATAGGGTCGAATAAAAAATCCTTACCCAACAGTGCAGTTTATGCCAAATATATATGGCTAGTTAGTCCAATTGAACATGGTGCATATACTAACTGGCTAAATTTAGCCAACTAAGTCCGTTTGAGGGTTAAGTTTGATCGTTTAAATTGCATCCATTCCATTTGTTTGGGAGGTGAAAAGGTGCCTTTAGTAAATTGAGATATATATATATATATATATATATATATAAATAGAAGTAGCAGAAGATGTACTCACTCTAACCTGATTGTTTGACGCCTGTTCATGCATCCGGTGAGGCTGGATATTCAAATCAATCATTTTATCCATCTTTGAATGCCCATCAGCATTTGCATCTGAATTTGGAACAGAATAGGCCCTCTGATTTTGCTGGTTCTCTCCCATTGTCAGTTTAGGAGGCTGGTTTTGTCCTCTTCTGTTCTCACCTGGATCCACGGGGTGCATGGCTGGCTCTTCAAGAAGACCAGCTTTATCTCCTGGGAACTATAGGACAACTTAAGAATGTCAGATCTGAAGAGAATCATGCAAAACAGAAAAGAATGACTCAATTTTCTCTGCAGTTACAAACCTCAACTCTCTGCCTAAACAGAAGATATCTTCCATGTGTTCGCTTTCCTCCAACATGAACAATCATGTCACATTGCAAACACAGGGAACTTCCATCCACCTCACAGTAAAAGAAAGCTATATACATGCTCAAGAAAAGGAGAACCATAAGCCTGAAATTCTTCTACCAAACACAAGAGGCACATTTCTGAAAAATAAATGGATGAGTGAAGACTAAAAAGAGATCACATGCATACCAGGTGCGTTTTCACATATGTCACAACGGGGAACATCACTGGGATTTGCGAGACCAACCCGTACATGCCGGCTAGCAAGCTTGTTGCACATGTGAACCTGCCACTCCCATCCACAGTTAAAGCATTGCAGTCAGATGTTGAGCAGGGCAATCAAGAATAATACCCATCATTAGGATTTCAAATTTCCAATAACCCTTGAAGAAAGATTTTCCTGAGTTTGTGTGAAGAAGGATATAGAAAATTAACCCATTTCAAGCACCGTTTTTCGTTCTTAACAAAGATATTTCATAATGTGTTGAAAATAAGAAGGAAGAACAAAGAAGAGGGCAAGAAACTGCATGCTCTACACCATTTGTCCAAGGTCACCAATGTCATACACCTTCTCACCACGACACCGAAACTGTAAACCCGTATTCTAGTTCTCCAAGTTATCGCATAAATTAATCACGAACCATGGAGATTTCAAACGATATTGCTGTTTGAACAACATATGCAGTTTCAGCCAAGATTTTTGGCTCTTTTTTGTTTTTGTTTTTTTTTTTTCTCCATATGGGTAACATGAAAAGCAAGTAATAATCGGGTCAACAACTAATTAGGAGACAAACCCCAATAAGAAATCATTCCAAAAATCACAAACACAAAACCCAATCGATTAACAAGAATTAAGAACAAGCAACTCGGTGAACTAGAATTAATTACAAGTGCCACGAAGAAAAACAAAAAAACCTTTTCGTCGCAGGAACGGCAGAGAGCGGCCTCATCGGCAGCGCAAAACACGATAGCGGCCGCGCTCTCGCAAGCGTCACAAAGTGTTCGCATACTTATAAATCCCTTCCACTCTCATGTCTCCGACACTAACCAATATATAACAACAAAAGGTCCATGTGCAGACTTCACGAGCCAGCAACCAAAAACCAAACCCAACTAAAACCTCATAAACAAAAATCCAACTTAGAATAAGACACCAAACCCACCACCAAATCTATATGCACGTAATGATGAGGAAAGACTAGGACTTCAGAGAGACAGAGCAAAGGGGATAATAAAACGAAGGGCAGGGACTTTGGGGGGTGGGGTGCCTTCGAGAAGAGCGATGTATGTGGATTTTAATAAGCAACTGGGTTTGGGGTTTTGTTTGTCAAACTCTTGTTTGCATCCCTACGACGAGCTCGCTCCGAGGCCACTGACCACAAGCTTCAAAGCCAGGTGGGGCTGAAAGCGACTCTCACTTTATTCTCACCCATCAGTTTTAGGTATCTGAGAACTGAGAAGGGCCCCTCACTTAGCCATGCTCCAACCACTGCTGATGCTGCTTGCATCATCTTTGCCACTAGTTGAAGCGCAGCCGTGCACTCGGCATCTTCTGGTGTTTTCCTAAAATCTGTACTATATTGTTGTGATCGTCGAGAAACAACCCGCGGTCCCACAGTTACCCAAAAACATGAAACAAATTTCTCAATCACTTATTTCTTTTAGGTATCCATCAATTCGATGAAATGAGATAAAAATGAGTTGGAATGAAAATAAAATTGAGTAAAGCGAAAAGCTTGGGCCAAATGGATTTAAAAGTGGTTATCGCACCGACCAATCGTAATGTGCCATGTAAACATTTTAGGAAAACATCAGTTGAACTCGCGTTGACCTGATCTTTTTTTCGGAATCTCTCCCTCCCCAACCCCTTCATCTGAACGCAAGCTTCCCTCAAAGAAAAAATAAAAACTTTTTTTTTGAATTCTTTTAGTCTATAAACTTGGATATAGTATTATCCGATACGTAATAAAATTCAAAATTTAAGCAAAAAATTCTGATGCGGATAAACCCACAAATTTGAGAAGAAACATAAGGAATTAAGAAGTTGGAGATTTTCACATCACTAAATTCAATTTTTTCATAACGAGAAATTCATAGATCTAAATGTTCCAACTTCATTCTCCACAAAATAATAACGCTGACTTCTTGTTCCAGCTCCGTGAATGATTCCAGTGAAAAGTAAATAAAAATCTGACTGATTTGGAGAAAGTACGGAGGTGTTTATGGTTTAAAACAGAAAAGAAAAAAGCAAACGCAAGAGATTTTTGAGGTTGGAAGAAGAACAAAGACTTCTATAGAAAATAAACCAAAAAAAAAAAAAAGCAAATGCAAGAGAAAGAGGAGAAAAAAAAAATACAAAACGAGAGAGAGGGTTTTTGTTTTTTCTTTGAGAGAAGATTGCATGCAGATGATGGGTGTGGGAGGGAGAGGGATTCGGAGGAAAAAAGGGGAATCAGGTGGACGCGAATTCTGTTGATAGTTTTCTAAAATGCCTATGTGGCACATTATTATTGGCTGGTGCAAAACCTCTTTTAAATCCATCCGGCTCCAAGTTTTTCTCTTGAGTAAAATATTATTTTTTAATTTTATTATTACTTTGAGATTTGAGAAAATTGAGTTGTTTATTATATTTTGTGTGAAAATTTAAAAATGTTATAATAATTACATGAAATGAGATGCATTGATTAAAAACAGTATTTATTATACATCAAACACATTATTGTTGTGATATAATGAGTTAATATAAAGAAATTATTTCTATTTTAAAATTTTAATTATTCTAAAATCTAAAAAAAAAGGTGTATTTTTGTAAATTGCATTTCTAATGCAAAGCACTTACCATTGCGCAATTATACTTTATTGAATTTTGATTACGTTATGTAAGAATTAATTAATGAGAGAGAACGGCATGCTTATTTTCTAGCTCATATATATTGATCAATGATATATAATTGGGAACTAGGTGGATTAAGAATCACCTGTGTAATTTCTTTCTTCTCCATATAAGATTAAATAAATAAATTATTATGGAGAGTAAATTTGATTAAGGCCTGGTTTGGACTTTGAACAGTGAGTTGAGATGAGATGAATTTAGATGATTAGTCAATAATATTAAAATATTTGAGCTAGGATGAAATGAGTTAGAAATAGTTTGAGTTAAAATACTTTATGGGGTTTTGGGAAATGTGAGAGAAAAAATTAAATAAAGAATTATAAAGTTAAAATATCGTTAAAATATAATTTTTGTTTTGAAATTTTAAAAAGGTGAATTATTTTTTGTGTTTTGTTTGAAAGTTTAAGAGAATTATAATAATTAGGTAATGATTAAATGAAAGAGTTGAACATTTGAAATTAAAAAAATATTTACAGTGTTTTGATATTGAGGTGAGATATAATGGAATGAGATGGAAATAGCTCTCTATCTAAACTAGACCTAAGTATTAATTTCTAAAAGTACACATTTAGGTTGTGTTTAGATGTTGAAGTGAGTTGAGATAATAAAATATTGTTAAAATATTATTTTGAGATTTGAAAAAATTGAATTGTTTATTATATTTTGTGTTGAAATTTAAAAAAGTTATAATGATGAGTTGAAATGAGTTGAGAGAATTTAAGGAACCAAACGAAGCCTTAAGTTCAATGACATAGCATAGCTGGAATGCAACTTAGGCCTCGTTTGTTTTCAGTAAACTTCTCAACTCAACTCATCTCATCATTACAACTTTTTCCAAATTCATTTACAAAATAAAATAAACAATTCAACTTTTTTAAATTATAAAACAAAAATAATATTAAAAAAATATATATTCTAATAATATTTTATTTAACTTTTTAACTTTAATTTCAATCCATCTCATCTGCGAAAATAAACGAGACGTTAATTTCACCCTAAGATGATGTCTGGACTTTAAACATACAAATGCACTTAGGATGTTTGGACTTTTGTGGTATAGAGTTAACTTTATTTATTTATCGCTTCAATTTAAAAGATGTCAATAAAAAATTAAAAAAAAAAATTTGCTACATACAAGTCGAAGTTGTGCTTGTATGTGCACGATGATGATGTGGTGTTTTGCCACGTTAGCGTTGATTTTATTTAAAAAGAAAAAAAAGAGGACGGACGGAGGAAGAAGAAAGGGAAAACACCCCAGATTGGTTTCGTTCTTAGATCTCTCCTGCTCTTTTGTCTCTCTCAACCTGGTTTGTTCCTCTGTCTCAGATCGATGTAGCTCCGTCGTCATTGAAGTTGCAGCAACCTACACTGTCCTCGGTTGCTACCCACATTTCGGCGTCAAACCTTAAGAAGCTTACAAGCATTTTACTTTTGTTTATCTTTTCTCTAACTTTGGGAAAACAAAGATCTTTGGCACTCATCCCCAACCAGAATAGCATGCCTTAAACCTGGAAGTTGAAGCGGTATGGCTGATTCACACTCCTTTAATTGTGCGATTTCATCAATAACTAGAATGCTCAGTGGTTTCATTGCCACCGAATGTAGTTTGTAAGAACTTGAAGCAGTGCAAAGGAAGCCGCTTGAAGACAAAAACCCATTATTGATTCTTTGTTCATATCTATTAATGTCGTGTTTCGTACGTCTTTAGGTCAGGTTCCAGCAACTCAACTTTTTAGAACTGGGCCTGCAAAAATAGAGAAGAAAGAAACGGGGAGAGGGCGACCTTGGGGCCGGGAGTCTCTAATGCCAAAGTTAGTAGAGAATTTTGGAAGTTTGTAAATAATAAGAGAGTCTAAGGATCAAAGAGCTTTTTCGTACTTAGAAATTGCTATTTATACCAGGAGTTTGGAAGGGGATAAATCGTGTCCGCCCCCATGGAGCCCATGTCCTTTTTACTGTTCATTTTATCAGAGTCTTTTAATGCGGCGTGCTTCTGCGATGACGTCATTAATATGGAGTGTAACTAGGGTAGTGGTGCCATTAATGCGGTGTGGTTTCTTGATTTGCCTTACTCTGCTGGTATTTTGGGTGGTCCGTCAATGTTCCCTTGTCAAAAGATCAAAGGTCTTCCGTCTTTCCCGCTCTGCCCTCTACGAGTCCCCATGAGCAGGGTGCGGTTGAGTGGCGTTAGGTCTATCCATCCCATCAGCCATCATTATTTACCTTCCCTTGCAGACATCCTACTTTGTGGACAAGTTTGGGCCTTAGGGTTGGGTATCAGGGTGAAGCCTGTTAACCCTTGGCTGAGCGCCCCATGGGCTTATGAATTGATGGGGAAATCCCTTTACAGTTACCACGCCAATTCCCATCAGATGGGTCCGATGGGAATTCTGCCTTCCTTCCTTGATTAATCAACTTTTGTAACTGGCTATGCGACCCTTTCTTTCCCGGGACGGGGGGTTGTAGACTTCTTGGTGCTCACGTGTCGCACTTCTGCTTTCCAGCTATATCCGAGTGGTTTTTTCGTCTTTACATAATATCTGGCAACAGTTAACCTTTACCTTGTATGGTTGTACTTACAACAATTTCGTTCTGCATTAAATGGCGCCCCTTCAGTCCCTTCGTCATTACTCACTTTAGGTGGTTACTTATTTCCCACGTCGCATCATTGGATAAGCTCTGCTGGAATTGCGGCGATTGTGAAATTCTGGTATTCCGTGAGGCTTTTGGTTTCCTATTGCCTTGGGATGTCAACCATCGATCTTGCCTCTATAAGGTCTCATTTCTTCTCAGCAACGGGTTACTTTGTCTATTCTCTTTTATGCTGGATATCATGTACCCCTGTTCCCCTATCAAGCACTTCTCATTGCGTTATCCTCTTCGATTCCTTTTCTTTCTCCCTGGCTGCTAATGGCTCCCAAGAAATCCTTGCGTCCTTCCGGATTGGCTAGAACTTCCGGCGCTGCCTATGCTGCAAACGGATAAGGTGACACCGCTCTAGAGGAGTTTGTTGGTTTCTCGTGGCGTTCAGATGTGACTCCTATTGATTTGGAGTTGCTGAGGGAGACCTACAGGGTTCCTCGTACTGTGCAACTCGAGGTGCCTTCTCCTACTAAAGGAACAATAGATTCTGAGGGTTTCGCCACCAAAGTGGCAGTGTACCTCACCATGTTCTCTAGCGGCGTCAGACTGCCTTTCTGTCGTCCCGAGAAGTGCTTAACTTTTTCAAGTTGGCGTCTGCTCAGCTCCCTCCAAGCGCGTGGAGGATCCTTGTGTCGTGTTGCGTCATTTGGCGTCGCGCGTTGGAGGAGGCCGGGGCTGACTACTCAGATCTCATGGCGTGTGAGTTCTTCCTCACTCACAATTTTTTGAGGCGAGGTCGTAACACTTACTACTTCAAACTAGTCCAGGTGTTAGTTCGATTGGAGTCGCATTATACTGTCGTGAGGGGGTGGAGTCGCCTGTTCTTCTTTCTGTCTGGCAAGGGGTGGGAGTTCCCTGTTGGCCAGGCCAGTCGGTGCGCATTTCCTGTTTGCGCCATATTGAGAGGTTGTGGGCGGCGATAAGGACCATCATCCTACCACGACCCCAGTCGAGACACTTAGGATTGAGGTCGTTTGTGCTTGGGCGAAGGCTCATCCGAAAAATGTTCTTTCGGAGGTTCTGCTAGCTCAGGACAACCTTCGTCGGCATTTGGCTCCCCCGGCCAATTTGCTCTCCAACGTAGCCTTCCCACTAAGGGAGGCCACGTCCTGGGTCTGCAGCCGCTCTCCTAGCTCGCCGGTGGAGGGGAAAGGGAAAAAGCCTCGGAGGATTTCCCTTGTCAGGGCTGACTCTGACGACTTTCCCATTCCTCCTGGAGGTCCTTCTGCGGAAGTGCTCGTTATTCGGCCAGAGTCGTCGTCGCCCAGGAAAGCAATGACGATCGCGAACCTTCCTCGTGCTATGTTGTTGGCTCGAGGAGTTGTCGTGGATGTTCAACCTGAACTGCCGGTTCTCGGGCCTGCTGCTGAAATAGTTCCATGACCCTGCCAGGTCCTTTGGTTGTGAGGGGGTCTTCGATAGTCTCCTCGCCCCTCAGCACTACCTTGGAACGGGTCTCTTCCTCCTTGCCCACAAAGCATTTTATTGAGGACCGGGTGGGGGGGGAGGTCCCCTGAGTGGGTTTCCATCTCGGAGTCCCCTCTACTACACTCCCCTAAGGTTGAGGTCAACTCAGCTGGTGATGAAGTGGCAAGGGCTGTTGCTTGGGCCCAGGAGGCGATGGCGGACATTCCCTTGATTGATGTAGCTAGGGTGTCTGTAGTCCTTGGCACGGATGAGAAGGCTGTTGATAAGGTCCTGGCGGACTTTCAGCTGTTGATTGCGGGGAGCCGTGCCGATTGTATCCGCAAGGCGGACAACAGGCTCAAGAGGCTTTTCACTAGGGTAAGATCTTTGTTTGTAAGCTCTATGCACCTTTTATTCGTTTCCTTGTTTGATTTTGACCCAGACTTCTGTGACAGAGCTTGGAGCGTTTGGTGGTGTTCATCGTGGACGGCTGGGAGGAGGTGGTGAGCTAGAATAGAGCACTTCGTTTGCTTGCACAGCTGGCTTTACTCTTCGCAGCAGAGGAGCAAAAGAAGAAGGAAAAGGTTGAGGAGGCCCTCGTTGACTTGTCGAAGTCCCGGGATGAGGCTGACCTTCTTCATCTCGAGGTTGCGCTTGCCTTCGAGGCGAGGGAGGGGCTACAAAAGTCACTCAACAGCTGTCAGCAGGAGCTTGAGCAGCTGCCGGCCGAAAACTTGGAGCTGCGCAAGTGGCAAGACTCTGACGATTGATCGTACAAGTGGTTGTCGGGGCAGTACAGGAAGACTTCCCAGTCTTTGATAGACAAGATAAAGGCCTTGGAAAATGAAAGGAAACGGAGGAGGGATTTGGAGACCGATCGGGCCGAGGTGAGGCGCGCTTTGGAGGCCTATGATGCTACCATCCGAGGTTTAAGGGAGGAGTTGTCGTATGTCCGTGGTGTTCGGGATGATGCCTGGCATTTCGGTTACACTGACGGCTTGGAAAGAATGAAGACTCATATCCTCCAAAATTCCTGATGCAATCTAAGGGCTTTGAGTATGCGGGAGCTTCCCTCGGATGAAGTGTACTTGGAACGGGCTACTCTCCTCAGGAGGGATCTAACCCCAAGTGCCCTTAGAGATAGTTCTGTCGGACATAATCTCGCCCGCTGATGGTTGATTCTCCTCGGCTGCACTCCGATCAGCTCCTCTGATAGGTCTTGCTCTTCTCTGTTGTTCGAGGTTTTAGTTTCAAACCTCCTTCCAAAGGTCAACCTCGCTTTCAACCTTCATTTTCGCACACTCCAGCATGCAACACCTTTTCTCACGCCCCAAGATTACCGTCATTTCGTCATTTCGCCCTCCTATCTTCAACTCCTCCAACAGTTTCTCACACTCCTTTACAGCAGGCGGGCGACTCCTCGCAATGTCTTGGCAATTGCTATTACTGTACAACTCAATTAGTTGCCTCATTGAATTCCTTGTTGATTTTCTTTGAGGTAACATCTAGTGTGATCGGCATGTCGTAATGATAGAGATTTCTGTCTGTCAACTTCTACTGGGATTTTCTTCGAGGTAACCTTTGGCGTTATCGTCATGTCGTAATGATAGATATCCCTGTTCACCACTTCCACTGGAATATGATCTGATTAGGCTTCGGTTTGCTTGCACCTTCACAACTTTCTATCGTATCTAGTTGACTTATGCTGTATGTTGCTGTAATTTGCCGCTTCACGTTGTAACTTGTCTTATTCTTTGTAACTTGTTCTTTGTAAGCTTGCGGCTTCATTTGTCTTATTCTTTGTAACTTGTTCTTTGTAAGCCTGCGACTTCATGCTATAACTTGTGGCTTCATGTTGTAACTTATCGTTTATAACTTGTCTCTTATAAACTTGCGGCTTTATGCTGTAACTTATGTTTATTAATGAGACTGCCTTACACTTTATTGTGGCAGGCTGCTTGTCTTTGCGTATTCTTTTTTGATGTTTTCTTCTTATTCTTTCCTCTTTTTTTTATAGTCGGCCTAGGGGGTTTTGTTGTAGGAAATTACGGGCTTGGCATTAGACGGGGGGATTGCTGTCATATAGAGCTTTGCGGTCTACCCCGCCAACTCCTAACCTATTCCTGATGACCCCGCTGGCTGACATCTCTTCTGTTTTTACCATCTTTGTTCGCCCTTGTTAAGCAGTTTTCCTCTTAGGGCCTTTAGCGATATTGTTTGACGAGGCTGATGTCTCCCCACTTTTTCTTTACGCCAATTTCCTCCTTTTTGCCGTCTATCTCTTGGATGCGCTTTACCCTGCCTAGTCCTTCAGTTCTTCCATTTTGTGTTGTTGTGTTTTATTTTGGTATGTAACTGAAAGAAGAGAGAAGTTCCATTAGCGTATCTTGGCCCTCGCTCACTGTCGTCAGCTTGGAGGGGATGGAAATCCCCACTTAAGAGTTAAGTAGCGTCAGGGAAACACTGGTCGCTTCCTTGGGAGGACAGGCCGGGAAGCATTTTGCTAACATGTCCTTATACCCCTCCAAGTAGCACCGTGGCCGTGGAGTTGAATATAACTAATTTGGGCTGCTTTTGCTGCAATGGGGGTCGGGGTAGGTTATTTAGGTAGCCGTGAGGCTGGTCCTGCTCTCCTCCATGGGGAGACTAGGCGGCTTCTGGCTTGACCTGTCTCCTTGGTCCGCGGGGAGGTAGGTTGTCTGGGCAGTTTGGGACGAGACCCGCTCTTGCCCATTGACATTGCGTATTTACTTCCTATTTGAAAGATAAACATGTCATCATAACTTTATCTTTAGCTTTGTAGGAACTAGACTTCGCAAACCTAGGCCCTCTGGCCTATGACACGATTTATTTGCCGCTTTTTATCGGGTTGTTGATGTTTGAGTTCCTTGGTGCAGTATTCAGGCGGTCGAAGGACTTGGCCCGCTCTTCGTCGGGGAGGGGTTGGAATGCCTCACGCCAAGCCGCCCTTTCCCCCCCCCCCCCCCCCAAGGAGGTAATTAAGACAACGGTGTGGCTGGTCTCGCTTTCTGCCGCGGGAAGACAATTCAGCATCTGGCTCGACCCGTCTCCTTGGTCCGCGGGGAGGTAGGTTGTTCGGGCAGTCTATAACTGGACCCGCTACCGCTTGTTGATGCTTACGTGGAAGGTAAGTCTTTGTCTTCGAGTAGTTA
This sequence comes from Juglans mandshurica, assembly GCA_022457165.1. Classification (NCBI taxonomy): domain Eukaryota; kingdom Viridiplantae; phylum Streptophyta; class Magnoliopsida; order Fagales; family Juglandaceae; genus Juglans; species Juglans mandshurica. Next base: position 7,521,647 of record CM039623.1, read on the forward strand.
AGGACTACCTGCACTCCGTCGATGAGGGGTCGGAATGTCTCAAGCCAAACTGCCCATTAGCCCTCTGAAGAGGTAATTCAGACAGCAGCCCCTTTGCTGCGATGGGGTCGGGGTAAGTATTCAGACAACCTCGAGACTGGACCCGCACTCCTTCTCGGGAGGGACAAGGTGGCCTCTGGCTCAACCCGTCCCTTTGTTCCCCACGGATGGTATGTTATTCGGGCAGTTTGCTACTGGACTCGCTCTCGCCCTTTGACATCGTAGGGAATGCTAAGTTTTGGGTCAGGCTGGCACTGAATCCACTCTTCGTTACAACGAATGTCAGGGTAAGTTGCTTGGGTAGCCGTGGGGCTAGTCTCGCTCTCCGCCCCGGGGAGACAAGGAGGCCTGTGGCTCGACCTGTCTCCTTGGTTAGCAGGGAGGTAGGTTGTTCGGGCAGTCTGCTACTAGACCTGCTCCTGATTGTTGACGCTTACGAGAAATGTAAGTCTTTCCCTTCTAGTAGCTGATGACTGACCTGCACTCTACCTCGGGAAGGATAAAGCAGCCTTAGGGATTACATCCATCCCTTTGGTACCACGCGGGAGAGGTAATTTTGACAGCTATGTGTCTAGTGCACTTTTTCACCGTGATGGTGGTCGGGGTAAGCTTTTCGAGTCGTCAGGGGGGGAGGGGCTGGTCCCGCTCTCTCTGACGAGGAGGTTGAGCCTCCTGCTCACCTATCATTCTTCGTGGGGAAGTAGCCTGTTCAAACAGTTTGGGATTGGACCAGCTCCCGTCCATTGACATCACAAAAAAGGGTAATTTTAGGTCAGGTTGGCGCTTTTCGCACACTTCATTGTGGTGGAGGTCGAGATAAGTTTTTCTAGTAGCCTCGGAGCTGGACTCGCTCTCCGTCGCGGGAGGGACAAGGTGACCTTTGGCTCACCCCGCCATTTTGGCCTCACGGGAGGTATGTTGTTCGGGAAGTCTGTAATTGGACCTGCTCCCGCTTGTTGACACTCACGAGGAAGGTAATGTTTTGTCTTTAGGTGGCTGAGGGCCAACCTGCACTCCTCTGCATGAGGGACAAAACAGCCTCTAGTGTCCTTTTAGTGTCTTGCGGGGAGGTAAATAATAGATGAAAATTTTGTTGATAGAGATTTTGTTGATGGAGATTTTGCTAATGGAGATTACGTTATGTCCCTGAAACTTGACATTGAAACACAATACTTCTTTTTTTAGGACTTGTAGTGTATGCACGAAAACATGAATTTACAATAATTAAGCTGGCTTAGTAATAAAATTTTTGTAGGTGTTTGGCGTTCCAGGGGTGCAGCAACTCGCTTCCTTGGGAGTCTCGAAGCCAGTAGGAGCCGGGGCGATTGGTGGCAATGACCATGTAGGATTTGAATGCTCTTGGACTCACTCCCTTGTTAAAACACTGCTCGATCATCCTTTTGTTGCGGTAGTTCTTATCTTTGCCTCCTGCTTGACTTATTCTGGCAAATCAAGCTGTTCTTCCAGCCGCCTGTCATTGGAGTCTTGCTCGAAGTGCTGAACTCTGTAGGGGATCCCAATTTCTATTGGCGGCATCGTCCCATGGTTGTAAGTGAGGGTGAAGGGAGTTTCCCTTGTTGGTGTCTTCATTGTGACCCGGTAGGCCTATAAGACATCAGGAAGTTCTTCTGCCCACACGCCCTTCCTGTTGTCGAGTCGCTTCTTGAGTATTCCCATCAACATCTTGTTGGTCGCCTCCAACTGTCCGTTAGACTGGGGGTGGCCCGGAGACGAGTATTGAAACTCAATCCCCAACTCCCAACACCAGTTATGGTAATGATCGAAATCAAACTGTCTTTCCATTGTCTGATATGATAGTGTGTGGGATGCCAAACCTGCAAATCACTGTCTTCCATAGGAACCACATGATGTTGTTTGTCATGATGGTTGCTAGGGCCTCGGCCTCGACCCACTTGGTGAAGTAATTCACATCTACTACCATGAATTTAACTCCTCCCTTGCCAGGGGGAGATGGCCGACCAAGTCAATTCCCCACTCAGTGAAGGGCTAAGGTGAGGTGATTGATGTCAATTCTTCCGGCGAGTAGTTAGGTAATTTAGTGTACTCTTGGCACTTCCGGCATTTCTGCACGTATTCCTCGGCCTCTTGCAAGGCACATGGCCAGTAATACCCCACCATCATCACCTTTCCAGCTAGCGCCTTTTCTCTTGAGTGACTGCTGCATATCCTTCGTTTATTTTTGCCAACACGTACTGGGCTTCTTCAGGGGAAATGCACATCTAGAAAGGCGTCGAGTAGCCCCTTCGATACAGAATTCTCTCGATCAGAGTGTAGTGTGCCACTCGGTTCCTAATCTTTTTGGCCTCTTGCCTATCCTTGGGCACCTCGTTGGCGTCCAAGTACTTGAGGATGTCCCTCGCCCAATCCGGGGCTCCGGGTTGTATCTCCATTATCTCGATCCCCACGGAGGGAACCTCGATGGTTCAGATCACCGTCTGCTCTGGCAGGTGGGAGTCTTCTTGCCTGGATGCTGCGTGCTAGTTTGTCCGCTTTTTGGTTTTCTGCCCTCAACACCTACTGAATTTGAAAGTACTTGAAGTGAGGGCGCTCGGCTTCTACTAGTGCCAAGTATTTTTTCAATTTTTCACTCTTCACGGCGAACTCCACTCGTACTTGATTGACCACTATCTGCAAGTCGGCTCGTACTTCAATTTCTGCGGCACCCAGAGACCTGGCTATCGTTAGTCCTGAAAGTAGTGCTTCATACTTCGCCTTATTGTTCGTGGTTTTGAATGCCAACTTGATGGCTTAATTGTACTCCTCTCCCTCATATGTAATGATATGAAACCACACTCCCCCTCCAGCCTTGCAAGATGAGCCATCCACGAAAATTTATCAAGACTTCACGGGAGGTGCATGAGCCATCCCACAGACGGCGCTATTGTTAATGTCATTTTTCGTACGTCTTTGAGCTGGGTTCCAGCAACCCAAGTCTTCAAAACTGAGCCTGCAAAAATATAGAAGAAAGAAATGGGAAGTGGGTGGCCTTGAGGCCGGGGAGTTCTCCGATACCAAAGTTAGTTGAGTATTTTAAAAGTTTGTAAATAATGAGAGAGTCTAGGGATCAAAGAGCTTTTTCGTATCTAAAAATTACTATTTATACTGGGAGTCGGGGGATAGATCGTGTCTGCCCCTATGGAAAAGTCTTACTTTGGAAGCCCGTTACCCCTCGGCCGAGTATCCCATGGGCTTATGAATTGAGGGGGAAATCCCTTTATAATACCCAGTGCAAGCTCAAGTTCATTGATTAAGCTGAAGAGTATTTAGAAGAGAGAGGCATTCTCTTCTCCTTGCTTGCAACTGGAAGGGAATATCCAAGTGGTTGTGAAGTATCTCCAACTATTTCTAAACGATAAAAAAGCTCTTGCAGTACTTCCACACCATCTTGAAACAATAAGGTTTCAAAAGACTCAAGTAGGCCAATTAGGTGCGGTTTAGACATTGAGATGAAATGAGATGATTTTAGATAAAAATTAAAAGTTGAATAAAATGTTGTTAAAATATTATTTTTTAATATTATAATTTATTATTATTTTGAGATTTAAAAAAATTAAATTATTTATTATATTTTATATGAAAATTTAAAAAAATTATAATAATAAAACAAAATGAAATACGTTAACTATCCAAACGGCCAGGGAAATCATGTTTTGGAAAATGCTTTGAGCGTAACTTTTGGGTAAATGTGTACCGAAGACTAGAAACAATTTTTGAGTGGGATGAAATAGAAACGAATCTTTTTCTCACAAAATCAAGAAATAAATGACTTGTACGTTTCGTTGCATCAGTTTCCTCCCTGCTTTCCTCTTTGATTTCTTTTTCTTTTCTCTTCTCTCTCTTATTGATTCATTTTCCAATAACATGTGATACTGAGAAACACAATCCTCAAGAAGATCAATCATAATCAAAACAATGCCTCCAACCAGTCTGATGTCCCAAAAGAATATCTCCCAATGTGCAAAACAAACCATCAGTTTCAAACGATTCACTCCGTTATGCAGGAGGCCACTCCTGTAATTGCAACATTTGTTGGGGGTGTGGGTAAGAGTTCTATATCCCATTCTAAAAAACGATAAGAGCAGAGTACTAATGATCTTTGGGAAGGGGGAGTTGCACAGAGAGAGGGCAGGGGAGTCTCGAGCAATCTGGAATGAAGGAATTAGAAATGCACTGTTCAACGTGGAAGGAGGGTTCATCATGGAGCCTTCGTCTTCAACTAAACGCACCGTTTTATATAATCCAAATGGTGCGTTTTACTCATCTTAAGATGTCGTCTGCGATGCCTTCTTCCCGTACGCCTGCATTTAGAATTTTTCATAAAAACAAAAAAAAAAATGGAATTTTTATACATGTTGCATTGCAAAAGACGTTGTTTAGAAACAATGTCATCTAGGGGCTTTATCGAGACTAATTAGTAAAAGGCCTAAAGCCAGAGTAATCATAGCAACCAATCACATTCCAATAAGAAAACTCAATTTCATATTTGTTTGGAAGAAAAACAAAAATCGTGTTTTCATTATGGTCTTACATAATGTTTATGAAAATTTCAATGAAAATAAAATAAAATAAGGAGTCTTTATATTGCATTATAAAATATGAAACTTTAACTTCACATAATCAACTATCACACTATACTATGCAATGATGACAATTAGTACTATAAGCCACATCGTTTTCTCAATTTGTGTTATATTTATTGTATAATATTTCACTAAGTTAAATTCATAAAATAAAAATAATGTATCCAACTCAATTTACATTTATTTAAAGTTAAAAATAGTAAATAAAATAATAAATTTATTTAAGTTACTAATATTTGTTTAAAATGATATTTTCAAATTTTCTAATATTTTTTTGTTTGAACAGCTCTTGGTGCATCTCTTCGTTCAAGCAAAGTTTGTGCGGTTTCTTATTACTAACATAAAAATGGGGAGAAAAGGTATAAAAAATCAAATTGTTCAACTTAGATTTTCGAGTTCGAATCCTAACACTTACATTCTTATAAAATTTCTATTTATCTTAAAAGAGTATAGTTTGTTAACTCGAACGAGGATGGATGGATTGAGAGATGAGATGAAATGAATTAAAATGGTTTATGAATAGTAGTAAGATTTGTGAGTTGAAATTTGTGAATAGTAGTGAGATGATCTCAACTCATCTCTCAATTCAAACCGGCTCTAAAGTGTATAAGTTTCACGCACTCTTTTAGAAAAAGTGGAATCCACCATTAAAAAATAATTTTTTATGTGGATTCTAAATTTATTTATTTTTTCAAAATAGTGTGCAGGACTTGCAAATCTTATAATTGCAAATATTATTTCTCTTTTCCGAATGTTTTGAGCTACTAACTGCTCTATAAACTCTGCTTATTGAGAAAAGAATATGTAAATAGCCAATTCTATCCAATAATATAACATATATAGCACCAAATAAAAAACATTTAGGTTTTTTTTTTTTTTTTTAAGAAGGGTTAAACCAATGTTTTAAACACCGTACCAGACAAAAACATATAATATAGCACCAAACAAAAACAATTAACACCATAAAACCACTAAAACATTAATGGCTGGCACTGCATATATATTGGGGCCTACCATCTTGGCAGACAATTTCCTTGCACCCATATATAGGAAGCTCCCCATTAATAGGAAACTTCTTTTCAAACAAGATATTGATACAATCCAAAAGCCACATCTTGACTTCAAAGCATATATTTTACAGTCTTACATTATTTATTTAAAGTAGCAGAAGTTCATAACCAATACAAACCCTGTCAAACTTGCAAACATATAACAATTTTTTCCTTTGTACCAAACAAAAGAAGGTGAAATTGTTCACTCCGATCTTTTTTTTTTTCCATTTTTGTTGGGGAACTTTTTAAAATGAAAAGTTCATCATGTCCATGCTCAGGCTCTCCATCATCACCTTCTCCATGAATCCACAGTTGCTGGGTTCGGTCTTCTTGAAGCTTTGCCCCATGGGCTTGAAAGCGCAGGCAGAGATGGGAATAATAGGGATGTTCTCGCAGTTGCAGAGCTCGACCATGTACCCATCTGGGTCATGAAAGAACACCTGTTCCACCTTGTTTCCTTCGTCCTCCACCAAAGCTGTCACGTACCTCATCCCCATGTCTTGCAGCCTGCTTATCACAAGTCCGACATCTGTACACTGTTCAAAAAACATGTCTTTGTTATAAACATCACCCACATGAAAAATTATATATAGCATCTAGTAATAAGATATTTTTTTTTCCACGATCACTACCACGAATACCACTCTAATCCATGTAGTTTCTTGTTCTTTACCTGGAAGGAGATGTGGTTGTCCTTGGGATTAATTGGTCGCACTTCAGTGGGGGTGGTATCAAACTCATGATCGATTGATGGGTTCTCAATTAAGTGTATCCCAATGCCATAATTGTACAACCTATATAGATACATTCACACATGTTATAAAGAGAAGATGGAAGAAAAAAAACTTCCCCAAACGAAAATAATAAACTGAAAGGTCACGAGAATTTTAGAGAATATATCATTGTCAGGACTCAGTACCACTACAATATACCGTCAATGAAATGCAATTAAAAACTTTCACAGAAAACAAAACTTTCTTGCAGAATTCCTCTTTATAAATGAAGTTTGATATGGGTTTTGAAGTATGCTTCATGCTGTGCTGTGATACGTTACATCTACTTTATGTTAAAAAAATTTATAATCTAATATACCATAACAACTCACATTAGTTTGTAAATTGTTTTTGGTGAATTTGTTTGTCAACCTAACACTTTATATATATATATATAGGGTTTAGAAAACATACCAAGCTCCATTGAAATTGAAAGAAGAGGGGCGTTTGATGAGAACAAAGCCCAGGATATCTTCATAGAACCGCACTGAATCCCATACTGATCTGCACATAATAGACACATGGTTCAAAGATAGCAGTGGCAGTGCCCCATAGCTGCTTGCTTCCACTATCTCCATTTTCTCTCTCTCTATATAAATTTTTAGCGCTCACTTTGCACTCAGCTAGCCTCCTGATGTTTTTCTAGTACTTCTTTTTCTTGTGGGTATGAACCACATTACTTGGATGCTCTATTTATAAAGAAAGGCCTTGGAAGTATCTCCCTGCATGAATTCAAAACCATGCATAGCTATTCTTGTCCAATTGTGAAGAGTGGGCAATGGGGGTGAGGAACTTTCCAGGCAGATTCTCTCAAATCAAATCAGACAGATTGAATAGAGTCATTATCGTGTGGTTTTCGTCCTTCAATCGTTATTTCCCCTATTTCTCAATCAATTATCCAGCATCAGCACATCAAGACACATGATAAGATAATAAGAAGTGCCACTTGCACTCCTGCTACAGAAGTGTTCCTTTGCGGTGGGATTGAGCCTTCTAGAAAACAGCTAACACATAACTGCCCGGTTTGGATACAAAAAATTACTATCTATCTCATCATTATAATTATTTTAAATTCTCACAGAAAATATAATAAAAAATTCAAGTTATTCAAATATTAAAATAAAAATTATTTCTAACAATATTTTATTCAACTTTAAATAAAATATATCATCTCATCTAATCTGAACTGCATAACTAAATGAAGCATTAATTACCCTTTACTCGAAGCCTAAAATATATCTATCTTCTTGCAAATTTAGTAGCTATTCTCGGAGTTATAACGTGATACTTTTATCCTATCGCAAAATGTGATATTATTCAAATTGCCTATATAACCATTAATTTTTAATGATAAAATCACGTTTCCATGATTGAAACTATACCTTTATCTAATATTAAAAGATTATGACTAATAACTTAATTTAAAGTATGAACCACCAAGCTAGTTGTCATTTTTTTTTTATCTAGGTCTCGTTTGATTATACAGATGAGATGAAATGAGATATTGAAAGTTGAATAAAATATTATTAGAATATAATTTTTTAATATAATTTTTGTTTTGAAATTTAAAAAAGTTGAATTGTTTATTATATTTTGTACGAGAATTTAAAAAAATTGTAATGATTAGATAAAATGAAATGATTTTATTTGTGTAATCAAGCTAGGCTTTAAGCGTTTATGTTTTTGAGTCTTGGCTTGCTGGCTTGAGCCCCAACCTGCAGCTTAAACATGAATTCAGCTTATTCGGGATAAGTAAGCTTGAGTACTGCTGGTCATGGTCCCTAACCAGCTTGAACATTTGGCTTATTCGGGATAAGCAAGCTGCAGATCATGAGTAAGCAGTAACCTAATTTTGTTTTCGAGAATCTGTTGGTGAAACAACGAACCACGTTGAGTATGCTAATTGCATTCTGAAGCTTGTGAAAGCAGAAAGTACAAGGCTCCGAAATTGAGAAGTTTCTATGATATTTCCTCTCACATCTACGCGGTCTACGCGTTTTCATATTGTTTTATCATATATAGCTTATACATCACAGCAAAGGGCTTATTATAGACATTAGTGTGATGTTTGCATGAAAAAGATCAGCTAGCTGCAGTATCATCATGTCCAAGCAAGAAGCTGCAAAGAAGCCACTTTATTTTACCCCAAAATCAGATTCTTATTTGTTTTGATTTCAAGCAATGATCTAGACCTGTCTTTTAGCTACATTAGGTCGGTGATTAAAAAAAAGAAAAAACTAGAATGTTTTTCACATTCTTGTACCCGGTTGAGTGTCTTGAGACTGTCATATATATATATATATATACGAGTAATATTATACACCATACTTTCATCTTATTTTAATCATACTAAGTAATATGTAACACATTCATCACCATTAGATGATAAAGAAGTATGCAGTAAATGATTATTTAATGATGATAAATGAGTCACATCTTACTTAATAGAAAGAAAGTACGATGATAGTATGATTTATAGAATTTGGTTTGGTGAATGAGTGTGACATGCATGATGAAGTGGCACGGCAACATTATTACCTATTAATTATTTTTGCTTCTCAAATGAGTTGTTCTTTTGTTTGTACATTTTTTTTTAAAGAAAAAATAATGCATTTAACTTTCTATGTTTTAGTTCTTTGTACCTCGCTATCTTGGATTTTCTTCTTATCTGGTTAGACTGACTTGTAACATTAATGCACCAAAACAAAGATTGGTTCACATACATGGAAGATTAGTTAGTATTGGGAGCCATTGCTTTAAAGACAAATCAATGTGATCCACGAATGTAGAATTTGTGGGGACTAGAGATTGTTCTATCAAAGGAAAAAAGGAAAATAAATTGGGTTGCTTAGTTTAAACTAGGAAATATATATATATATATATATATATATATATATCACACTTTTAAATAAGCAATTGCTGGTCAAGATCATTTGGATCAATTGACAACATCTTGGTTTCTCATCAAGAGAACCAATATCAAAGAAAAAAAAAAACAATCGTTGAAGTGTACCACATCAGTATGCATGAACGAGAATGAAAAATTAAATTTAGGATGAAGATCAGTATTATTCATAACATATAGCTGGTATTTGACAATTTTTAAACTCAAGATCTGCCTCAACTCTATGCACCAATTCTAGTCCCAAAATTATGAAATCCAAGGATGATTTGTTGTGTTAAATAGCTGATCCTTAATAGCAATGGCATCCGGCAAGGATAATATGTAGGTATCATGTATATTTTAACAAATTGGATGAAAATACTGATCTTGAATTGGATGAGTCAGATGTTAGCTAAAATTATTTTTTGCTACAGTAATTAAACAAATATACCAGGGATCGTTCCTTTAGCTAAATATATTAGTAATCGAACAACTATTTTCGCAACCATTTATATAATCATGTTTTAAAATGAAGGTATTTATGTAAAGTGACGTTACTTTTATAAATTATTTTATAAAAAAATTTCTCATTTAAAATTTAATTATATAAAGAATTGTAAAAAAAGATTGCGTGTCAGTATATCATACTCTAACTTGTACCATGACTTGAGTTAGATAAAAAAGTTAGATAAAATAACAAATATAATACTTAGATCTGATAAAAGATATTATTTTATTAACTTAGCCAAATTTATAGATAATTGAATATATACAGTCCATTATATGAAGTAATCAATATAATTTTTATGAAAAATTCTATTTGCAGTCCTCAAGTGGGGATTGCATGTGCAGGCACATTATTAAATGAGAGAAAACATCATTTTAGGAGGGATAATTTTGTAATTTTAAAAAAATTTAATGTTAAAATAGTCTAAACTTACATTGCAGTTCTCATTTGGAGACTGTACCTAACATTTCTCAAATTTTATTACTATATTTTAACTAAAATTTTAGAGAAACCAACGCCAAAACTCTATTCATGTAAAACTTGCTGGCAGATAAATTATATTACGAGATATCAAAACCGAAAGCGTATAAACCCACTTTGCTGCCTACTTCATGACCCGTGGACCAACATTGGATAATAGGCCCAACTAAATAGCTCTCTAACTTACACTGATTTTGGATCGTGTAACTACCAAGTGATGGCAGATGGCAAGCTGCAGCCACATCAGTGGTTTCAAAAATATCAATGTATATCTTGTATCCCTAGTTTATTTTCAGTTAGACTAAGCCTGCTTTCGGTTGCAAAACTCAGCTGAACTCAATTTAGTTTTAAGCTGAATCTAATATTCAAACACTCAACTCTCAAATTATTACTCATCTTAATTCAAAATCTTCTTACACGTGGGATCCACAACCTTTTTCAACTTAACACATCTTTATACGTGAGACTCACAACATTTTTCAAGTTTCCATAAAAAGTACTAAATTCATCTTAACATCCAAACACATTTTAAACTCAGTTTAGATGGATCCCACATAACTCCCTCCACTACTCAACTCATTACTATTCATAAAAGAACTGAGCTCAACTCAACATTCAAACGCAATCTAATATTATATGTAGTTATATGGTGTGCAAATCTCTTATATTCAATTTGAAAAAAAGGTGGCCCATAATTAAAAAATGATATTTTTTTTTTTTATATGAAGCTTAGATTTGTCTATTTTTTCTAAAGGGATTAGATGTGATTTACATATTTTAAGATTGTATAAATCATTTCCCTTTAAATTTATGGTATGTTCATTTATTTCATGGGTTGATGATTCTCACAACCCGATTTTAGGGCTGAGCACCAACTAAGTCGAAGTGGGATTCAGCCATACATACCAAGTCAAAAGTTGGATTTAGGCTACGAAATAATTTTGGACATTTTTTTAGTGGGCTCTGTTTTAAACTATGATCTAATTGATTTTTTAACCCCAAGTTTTGGGCTGATATGATGGGCTCCATACAAAATCCATATTTTGAACTAAATAATTAAAAATGTCTGACATATTTAAACCATACATAGTTTTAAGCTCCTTCTTTTGGGCTCATGCAATATTTGGGTGCATGTAAACATATAACAATACGAGAATAAATATTTTTACCATCTTTACTAAAATACAAACTAAATAAGTAAGATTAAAAATACAAATCACTTGTCAAATCTCAAAATAAAATAAATTTATGGTTTTTTAAACCCTAAATTTAATTTTAATCTTTGTTTTAACCCTAAGTTTTTATTTTATTTATTGGTTTATAATTTTTTTAAATGCTGAATTTAATTGTTAGTAGTGACTAACAATTACTAATTGAGCTATGAGTATATCTAATCACTAATTACATTTTATTTATAACCATAAATGCTTACTCCATATACAAAATTATACACCATTTTTCTAATTATATGTTATTATACTAGATTATTACATGCTACTCACTATTGACTAGTCAAGATATTATTTCTATACTTGACTATGTATGATAGTAATACTATAATGTGTACATACAACATATACTAGACTATTTGTCTATTTATATTATAGAGTATATTATTCTATAATAATTAACACATACTAGTATAACATTGAATTTAACTATATAAGTTATAAACTTTATGTGACACTCGTAACTCCCGTGAAGACATGGAACACAAGGTTACATACCCCGTTCATGACAGTTAAAGATGTAATGGACCTAGCATGTATCTAACAATATACAATAGTCATAGTGGATAACTTTTTTTTTTTTTTTTTCAGCAACACTCAACATACCAGAAGTACTATATCCCACAAATCATATATATACTTCATAAATTTACATAATAAACATATATCTAAATGTGTTACAACACTTGTCCAACACGTTTGTAACAAAATAAGTACTAGAGACAACGCTCCATAATTATATACTTGAAATAAAACTGATGTACTAAGTTTTTGAGCCGTTTACGCGCAGCTCGACTATGATATCTAAAATTACATCCAAAAGTGGATAATCTTATCTATCAGTTCCTTGTCGTCGCGTTGTGTACTACTTGACCTCGTCCAGTCTGCCATGCATGGGTTCTTAAGATCCTGACACATCGTCAACCATTTCAGGGGGAATGATAGTTGGGACTACCAAGTGATATTTGTTTACAAATCGTAGCAAATAAGCTACAAAATTACCAACATTATAAATATGCATGCATGATAGTAAAATGACATGGATGCATTTGACATGGACATGAACATGCATGACATGACTTGGCAAATAACACGACATGTACTTGACTTGAAAGAAATACATGACTGCACATGGGCATAACATGAGTTGACGGAATCGAATGTGACATGGACACGAGACCTTGTTCAACATATAAATGGTTGATTAAATGTAAACCTGTGGATGCTACACTAGTCCCCTTGAGCCGTGTGCTCCTGCCAGTACTGCATCACATTATAGAGATGTACTTCGGCTGTGATTACGTCATGATAACATGATTGGGTGCCTGACTTTGCTCTGGTAACCAGTTACTTAGGTTCCATTCGAAGCTTGTTGATGATACTTTATCAATCTAGGAAATTTCATAACTAATTTAAACACTCCAGCGTGGATAAAAGAGTTCCACTAGGATAACTCCCCATTTTAGCACTTGAGTTTGTGATAAAAATAAAAACTTCAAATGATTAGAAAATATTTCACAGTTCATCTCAACTTATCTCATTTCATCTCATTTAATCATTACAAATTTATCAAATTTTCACACAAAATATAATAAAAAATTTAACTTTTTCAAATCCCAAAACAAAAATAATATTAAAAAAATATATTCTAACAATATTTTATGTAACTTTCAACTTTAATCTCAACTCACCTCATCTCAAAAGATAAACAAGGCCTAAATGAAACGGTGCGAATCATTGCCAGCGGGAGAAGAAATTGTAAGGAGACGGACGACATTTCAAACTAATTAAATAAAACGCACCGTTTTCATCCTAACCCTAAATTGACAGCTAGCCATTCCCCTTCCCCTTCCCACTCCATCTGCTCTCCTCCATCTCGCGAACAAGAGACAAAAATCGCAGTGCCCACTGCCCAGTCCATTTGCTCCCCTAAGGGTCGCCCGGCCGTGCCCATGTTAAGTTCTCTAGAATGATAGCTGAGAAGGGACAATTACAACCCCTTTCCTCTCCACCTACCCCTAACCTTCCATACCTCTTCCATTCCCATCCTTCCCCTTTTGATGGCGGCAATTCACACCCTCGCAGTGATCCTCAAGAACCCGTTAAACCACGCGGAATTTCTCCTCGTCAAACAGACACACTCGAATAGATTTGGTGACGAAGAGTAAGATTCCTTTGTGGGTTCCAAGCTCTAGGACCTCCCCTCCATGCGGCTGAACCTTTTGAAGGGAGAATCCGAGTCCCAGATTGTCGTGGTAGGCGCCAAATCTTGTTCGGAGAAGATCAAGCTGAGAAAACTTGATATCGATTTTGCTCTAGACCAAGTATTTTTTTTACAACGCGGTCTCTCTCTCTCTCTCTCTCTCTCTCTCTCTCTCTCTCCTCAATAAATTATGGTGTAATAAAATGTGGGATTGTTTGCATCTATATTAGTACTGAGTTTTGGTTTGAAAGTACATGGTTTTGTAGGCATTGGATCAAGTGGGGCTTGTGGCAACTGATGGGGGAGAATGAAAATTTTGGAGGTATGTGGAGGAACCTGAGTTTGGACTAAATTTGCCTGTTCATAATGTGTTTATGACAGGACAATTGGTGGCTAGGAAAAATCTACAAGGTTTGCTAATGCCTGCTTTGATATATATATTTTTTTTCATATTGGTTTTCTGGTTAGATGTTACTCTTTGTTTTTTTATTATATACTGGGGCTACCACTTTTGCGTCTTCAAATAAGAATCTTTGCTTATGTATAAAAAAAAGTTATGATATTTTGATGATTGTTTTGAAATGCACCTCTTAACCTCATTTCATTAGTCTTAGTTGCTTGAGCTTTAATCCCCAAATGTAAATATTTATTTATCTATATATTTATCATATATACTAATATAGTTATATAACTAGAACTTATATAACTAAATTCAATAATATACTACTATGAGCTAATTATTATAAAATAATATAATTATACTATAATATAAATAGATTAATGATAGTTTAAGGTGGTGCTCCCCCCTAGCTCGAACTAGTTGCCACGTGGCGCAATCTCGGATGTTATTATTCATTTGAGAAATCGTGAAACTTATTATTGCACCATAAAATCCTAAATAATCATACAAGTCTAATGATGGAATTTGTTTCACGAAATTTGACTCCTAAGTACCTTAATTAAATAAAAAGACACTCTCGTTCACTATTCATCTAGATAGTTGGAAACGTATTATTCATTTTAAAATCTTAAATATTCATCCAAGGTTAGTGGTGCAATTCGTTACGCCAACTTGTACTCCTAAGTGCCTTAAATAAATAAAAGGATAACTCGATCTCTATAATAGGTCGGGATCCGACTTTGTTGACTGACAAAATAGAAAAGATTTGTGAAATATTTTTGAGATTTCACAATATTTTCTTTGGGGTCATTACATTTTCAATATGAGTATATATATAATTACTATATAAACAATACATATTTTTATAATCTATATATACTAATATTGGAGTAAGAGGAATAACTCAAAGGCTAAAGTTGGAGGTCGAAGTTGGAGTCGATCAGAAAATAGTTCCAGCCCTGACTATAAATTTGACTAAAAATACAAAAAAACCTCCAACTCCGACTCTGTTTTATCGAAGTTCTGACTCCAACAATGCAGAGCCAGTACTAGAGTCAGATATTTAGATTTTTGCACAACTATACCCCACTTGCCTAAAAAAATAAAAATCTTTATCGTATATATATATATATATATTTTTTTTTTTACTAGATACTACTCATTATCTCAATTCTTATTATTTTTTTATTATTCTGTGATGTGGTATTAGATGATTGTAGATTATTTATTATATTTCATTTATAAACCTATAATTTAATGTCATATTATGAAAATATGAGAAAATGAGATGATGCCAAAAAAAATAGTTCATGAATAGAATTTTTGTTTTCACTATCCCAATTATTTTGTGAATTATTTTTCATTGATTGACTATCTCCAAATGGGGATTATGACTATTCATAATGCGGTGGCACTCCCGCAAAATGACACGTTGTACGTAGTGCCACATTAATTCATAGAGAAGTCTCTTGTGTCTATCCCGTACTTCTAACATTATTCGCCACGTCAACACAAGATAGAAAAGTCTCCATATTTATCCCCAACTTCTATCATTCTTCGGATTTTAAATATATGGCTTATAAGTGCATTAATTTGTGCATAATAACAACCTAACAAATGTACTTCTTTTGACGTAGTAGGTCATAACATTCAAATATATCTAAATGCATTTTAAGTGAGTTTCATAAAATTTATTTTATCATCTCAACTTATTACTATTTATAAAGAATTCAACTCATCTTATCAGTTCAGCTCAACTCAAAATTCAAATGAGACATAGTTTATAAACAATATGGGTTTACTAAAATTAAGTCCTCAATTATGACTGATGAAGAATATCGTGACTACAATCTATCACCCTGGAGTGGCAAATTAAGGCTCCAAGCCAAGTTGCATACGAAACCTTATTACCAGCCAAATTCAATAACAGAACGCCATTTATTATATATATATATATATATATATATAGCAGGGATATATATTCTAGGTGCAAGGCACGTATCATGTCCAGTTGAAACGCTTTACTAAAATAAAACGATAGATATTATAAATTAAAGACCAATCATAAATTAATGCATAAACTAGAACTTATTAATAAGAATTGCATTTTTTAAAATGATAACAATATTAGTCCAGATATTATTTATTTTTCTGAATTACTGTAGAAAATAAGATGAAGATAGTTGCTATTTTTTCAATTAATATTATATAGGAATAATAATAATATTTTTAAATTTTAAAAGAATTATAAAATCTTTTCTATGAATTATTATGTATAGATCACTCGCACCTAGGCGAGCAATAACATCTTACGTTGGGGCAAGCAAAGAGTGCTCATATCCCATGGAGAGCACCCTGAATAGTAATATTGCCCACCCTAAAGCGAGCATCGCAAAAGTATGGAGCTCGCCCTCGAGAAAGAAAAAATCACGCTTGAGGCAAGCGTAAGTGTTCACACCCAATGCAAGCAAAGACTGGTCGCATCGGACAAGCAACAACATCTCGCATTGGGCAAGTAACAAGTGCTCGCAATCTGGGAACAATTAACAAGGTGAGCACTCCATCCGCCCCATCACGGGCAGAGTATGCTAGTCCGATCCAACCAAATATTGCGCAGGATAACTGAGCAGTGCAATAATATAAACCATTGACTCGAGATCACCATCAAGGCTAGTCTGGCCAACACATTGCTCGGCATAATCGAGCTGAGTAAGAAAATCAGCCTTGCTTGGGTGATCCCGATCAAGGCCAGTCCAACTGACATAGAGCTTAGGATAACTGAGCAGAGCTAGAAAATGACCCTTGCTCAAGATAACCAAGCATGCCAGTCTGATCCAAACACTGCTTGGAATAACCAAACAGAGAAAGAAAATTACCTTTTCTCATAGTGCAAAGGTTATTTTCTTTGCATGTGTGTGTAGACACACACCAACACTAAGCTTTATTCTTGTAGTCCGTGGCATGCACTTCCAACAATTAAAAGTCCTATATATCTACATCCCTATTTGTTAGAAATTCTAGATCAAAGTACATAAAGAATCCATATTACCTCGTGTGACAAATCGTAGATTTAGTGTATTTGCTTTACAGATTTTCGTCAATCATTGTTGTTCATCCGAAATCATTTCCATTGATGGCGGAGTGTGCTACGTGATAAGACTAAAACAACACTTACATATTCCACAACCTAAATGTCGAGACTAGAGAGAGCCAACACACTAAGAGAAAAATTATGTCTATAGGGCAAGTGCATCATCTAAGGAGGGGAGTGGCTATATAAATTAAAGGCCAGACATTAAGCCACTTCATAACCTATATATGAGCATATGAATAGGAGGGAATACTGCCCACTATGGATGGCCTTTTATTACACTATTCTTTTTACCCCTATCGTGGACAGGTTATGCGCAACTAAGACCGACCTTTAATTTACCAATCTACTAGTTAGGTCAAAACGTCCGGTGGTGACCAAAATATTTAAGTTGAAAATTAAAAAAAGGTTCAATGTATTAGGCTGGAATTATATATATAACTTGCAAACTCAATCACAAGTCTTCCACATGGCTAAAGAAAAAGATCATAGAAATAAATATACATATATACTCACCACATATCTTCCTTCATGACTAATCATTCTGATCTTCACATGACGTGTTCATGTGAACGTACGGACGACATCATACCTTTCCTCGCTATCTCTTCCAAGACTAGGCCGAGTACTACACGTCCGCAGCCTTGTAATAATTATTGGAAAAAAATGAAAATAAAAAATTCATAAAAAATTCTATTTAGTACTTCTCTTCTTAATTATCAAGGGTATCGATTGTATTAAGTATTGCGCTTGCATATCTCAAGGATTAATTGATGAAAGTGCCTCTCTCTCTCTCTCTCTCTCTCTATATATATATATATATATATCGAACATTTTCTTACAGCAGCCGGAAATATATGTTTTTATAGTTTGATTTTCAATCTTGATCATGTGAATTCAGTTTCCTACACTCTACCAAAAGTCAAGCAGCCCTTGTAATTATGTAAAAAATTCAGCAAATCTATCCATGACATACGGAGTAGCTAGCTAGCAGCTTCAAATTATCCAAGTTCTTATTCAGCGAATAACGTGCGTACGCACATGTTCTGGCACTATCATGTTGAAAATGTATGTGTAGTTTGATACGTGAGCTGTTTTTTCCAAACTCCAACATGGCGCGCAACATCATGCAGCAAGTAACTGACTAACTGGCCGCCGAGTCACGAAAATTTGCACATGATGCATGACCTCTAGCTTGCTACGACATTCAAGTTATATATTCTTTTCTAGAAAAGTCTTCGCTGATTAATTTATTTAATCGATTTTATGACAATTCCTTTTGCGTTTATTTGTTCTTAGAAACTAAGAACAGTCTTTATCATGTTTCAGATCTTATAGCATCATAGACTTCTGATTAAGTTATTATATATTTTTCTTCTTTTTCAGGCTACACAAAATATAATAAACAATTTAACTTTTTCAAATCTCAAAAAAATAATAATATTAAAAAATAATATTCTACCAATATTTTATTAAACTCATCTAAAACCATCGATATCTTATCTCATTTCTCAATCCAAACGTGGCCGTTCAAGAGTAGCTAGAAATTAATTTGTTCCTGGCCAGTCATGATCTTGAATTTCGTGACTGTATATGCATGTGTATATATAGATAGATAGATAGATAAATAGATCCGAAGTCTTTCATAGTGATCTTATAAAAGTAATTAAAGCCCTTAATTAAACTTGTTATACCTTCGATTAACATTAAATATAGGGTGGTATAGGGTACTGGTGCTACGTACTTACCCCAATTGACCGAAGTTTTGAACCGAGTGCATTAATTTTTATTAATTTTATCAATGCATGCATTTTATCAATTAAGATCAACTTCGGGGGGCTAATTAATTAAGCAGCGTTTTCCCTGAGCAATAGACACTACAAGAAAAATAGATATTTGTGACATTTTTTTGTGATGAAAAGAACTATTTGCGTTGAAAATAAACTCATTTTAACTAGAAATAATCATTTCGTTGAAAATAACTTGTCGCAAATAACCAATTTTCTTGTAGTGAGATAAGGGAAAAAATAAAGAACTATGTAATTATATTATGACCCGGAAATTGGTTCAAAATCTAGAAGTTAACGAGATGTATAATTAGTAAAGGTCAGACAATAGTACCAGTGGTGGCCGGTCCTCTACGCTTTGTGGTGAATGATCCTGAAGTAATAGAAGATGAGAGCAATTTGTACGTACTTCAATAAAGCTTTTAGTTAATTTTATGGTCAGAATCATTCTATTGAACAAAGGAGTCGTGAGAAGACTGATACTTAGGTTTGAAAGTTTGGGTGTTGATCATCGCTAAGCTTGCCCGCCCTATATAAAGGGTACATGCATGATTTGATCTCAATATCTTTCAAGAGCAACCCGTCTTTGCTATTCAATACACAAAACGAGCATGGCAATCAAAACCCAATCTTTGCTTTTCTTGGGGCTCATTGTAAGCTTTGTCTCTTCGGCTTCCGCCATCGCAGGAACTGCCACATATTATACCGTTTATGTTCGTGAGTATTTATCAAATCCTAGCTCTCATTTTCTTCATGATCTTCTTGAAGTTATTAAGTTTATGGTAGATACAAGATATATTTAGATTCTAATTTTTATGTATGCACACGGCCTACTCATGCATATATATTAGATTTGATTACGGTTCACATGCATCATTAATTGAACTACGTATCATATTTTTTGCAAGAGTTATTCTAATCTCAAGTCGGTGCGTAAATCACACAATTTATATCACTTAAATAGTAAGATTTGATTTGTAAGATTCATATTTTAAAAATTCTTTTCTAAATCAAATTATGTCATGTAAGTATTTTATTGTGTGTATGTTATCCACGCCGACTTATAAATGTAATTTTTCTTTTTGCAATGCTCCAAACTACCAACTTTGTTACATAGTATATTTAAACTAATTAATAAAAAGCTGCAATATTTTGTAGAACCATTAATTAAGATTCAGCCATCAAACTTGTGTCATTTCACTTATTATTCATTCATCTTAATAGTCATATTTTAGCAAATCAAAGATACAATGTGACAAATTTGGTAATCGGACATATTTTGGAAATTACTCTATGAGAAGTAATTGATTTGGAAGACGTAGTGTAATTTTCCTAATATTTTGGAGATATAAGAGGGGTATATTAGGAATTTAGGACGTACGGTCCTTCATAAGTGAGATTATTCATTGTTTTGAATAAGATAAATGCTTTAACCACAAACAGATCCCACAAAAATAAATTCAGAAATTGACGTGACTTGATGGAATACATTAGATTGTAAAACTACTTTTATTGTAAAGTAAATCTAATATATCATTCACAACCATATCAATTTGTAAGTTTGTTTTTACATGATCTTTTTATAATTGTAGCATTTCTCTTTGAACAATCCAATAGGTATATATCCAAAAAAATAAAAAAACAAAGGTTTTCTTTTTTTTGGCTTTCCCAAAATATGTATTATTGTAAGGGATATTTTAAGAACCATCTGATCTGAGGGTTCCTATATATAATGGTAAACAAGCAAGTTACTTGTGAAAAATGCTATTTTTTTTTTTTTTTTATCCTTGTCATTTCATCTTCATTTCTTTATGTGACATCAAATGCTAGCGAATAGGTGAAAAATAATAACATTTTTTTAATAATTTGATGTCAAATTAGAGAATAATAAAACTTTGCAGGTGCCTGTATGACATGAGTACTCTTTATTAGATATAAACATCATGTGGTTCATATATAAATTATAATGTGTTAGATATTGATTTCATGCAAGCTTACGGCGTAAATTAATATTGCTTATATATATGTGAATGTTAGCATCTGCATGCTACGGCTACCAAGACCAAGGCGTTATGATCGCAGCAGCTAGTGATGCTCTGTGGGACAACGGGAATGCATGCGGTAGAATGTATAGCGTTAGCTGTACAGGCCCTACAAACGAAGGGGTGCCACAACCTTGTAGGAATGGTCCAGTCACGGTGAAGATTGTTGATCGTTGCCCTTCCCCTGGATGCCAAGCAACCATTGACCTCTCTCAGGAAGCCTTCTCCCAGATTGCTGATCCTGCTGCTGGAAAAATCAACATCGAATACAATCAGTAAGCCAAACACGACATTAATTCCTTGGTTTTTCTTAATTTTCTTGGTCGAAGAACATTACTAATTACTTTAGAATTTCAGTATTAATATATATACGTACCTAGTATAATATGTTGGCTAATATTGTACTGTTTTTTGTGGTTGGTAGGGTTTGATATATTCTCCATGCATAAAGAGATCATGCTCAATAAGCTGTTTCTAAAGCAAGCTAGATTACTAGTATTGATAACAATGTTGAAATAAGATAGAAGAAGATCAATCATCATGGAAATCTGGCAGTTTCCACGGATGAAAACGACCTGTACTGATCAGTACTGAAATAATACTTGTAATTTGTAATCAATTAAAATTTACTAATTATATATATGTACTGATCTCTTAAGCATTAGAATAATTCTGATTTTTGGTCTTTTTTTTAACAAGACTGAGAGTGGAATACTAAAAACAAAAGAGTAGTCATGAAAACGTATAATCAAGATCAGCCAGGATTATCGTGTCAATTGGGACAATTAATTGGACCAATATATAATTATCGTGTATACATAATTACACACACATATATATATATATATATATTTTAAGAAGAGGACGGTATCTTAATTTTATTGATAACCTTTATTTTTGACGGAAGAAAACCGGATACTTGAGCTACGTAATTACATATGTTATATAATGTAAAATATCTAAATAGCAAAAAAGATAATTACTCGATGATGTCAGACGAAAAAAGTACTACAAAAAAACACACACACACAAGAAGAAAATCCACTTTTGATTAAGTTAATTAAGAAGGCTGGAATCTCATTCAATATTATTCCACTATCATGTCCAAGTACATATATATATATATATATATATATATATATATATATACGGGTTTGTGTTGCAAGCTCATGCGCGGACTCAAATCCTTGTCTTAATGCTCATGATCATACGTACGAAACTAAGTTTGAATGGATGCTAGCTTTTAGATACTAGTAGAACGCCTCAATTAACGTACGTTTCATAATTTTCATTCGATGCGCGCATGTTTAATTGAAAGGAGGTTCGAAGGAACTCTTCCAAACCTTCGATCCCCTCTTCATTTTGGGAAAATAAAGCCGAAGGAACTCTTCCAAACCTTCGATCCCCTCTTCATTTTGGGAAAATAAAGCGTCTAAATGAGTTCAACAAGGAAGTAATATTTAAATGAACAATATTTAATGAAACACAGATCTTTTTGTGTATAAAGTTTTCATTGGATGCGTTCTAGCTAAAGAAAATCATCCTCACAAGTTGGCCTCTGACATTCCTATGTTGAGAAATAATTTGTATAAATTCTAAATAGACAAGTCACATACAAGCTTTTGTAAAAAAATAAATTTCTCTTAAAAAAAGTGCAAAAAAACTAATTTTTATTAGTGTAAAAGAGCTTTAAAAAAATTGGACCGAACCAAAGCGGTGTGATCTGGTCCAAAGATCTTTACTACCTGGTTTGGTCTAACCTTTTGGTGGGCTAAAACAATCAATCTATCCAAAATTCTCCTCCAAGACTGACCAAATCAGATCAATTACACTCCTAAGTATCATTAAATACCAATTATAAGCTAAAAGTGAAAATAAAAATGAAAGCATATATATCATTCACATTTGCAATTTGAAGTGAGCTTATTTAATAAATATAGGCATGAAGAAAGTGATAATTAGATAATCATTATGACATGGGTGATCCAGTAGTACCACCTTTTGGGTTTCTATGCCCTAAGATCAAGGATATGCCCACTTTCATTGCTGCCCAAGCCCACCAGGCTATATGGAAGAACTATATAATATGAACCAAAATTAGCAAAATCCAGTGTTATAGTTAAGTTTCTAACCAAGCGCATACTTAACTATTTAAATATTTTAATTAAGTATAATAAATTAATAACAAACATAGTATGTGTTATAAACAATTAATAATTAATAGCCTATCTTAAAATTCTTACCATCTCTTATTTTAAATAATAACCTAACCATAAATAATTAGGCTAGAAAAGAATTATATAATTACTTACTTTCAATTTGTACAAATATTAAATAATTGGCCTTGGAGGGTTTGCACCAAATTTTGGCATCAGAGAAAGGTCTCATTCCTCAAGGAATCCAACTCGCATCTGTCCTGGAGTAGATTAATCATAGGTTGGATGCAATGGACGAATGTCAAACTCGTGATGAGTTTGGACCTCACAATAGGAGGTTTTCAAGAGGATGTATTGAACGATAGTGAATGGAAAGAATAGGATGAAGAATATAGGGAGAGGGACATGAGATTTGGTGATTGTGGAGTTCGTTTTGGGCGTAACAGACAAGAATTTTCCAGAGGACGAGGAGGGCATGATGTTGACTATCATCCTCTTGATGAACTAACTAAGAAGATGAAGGTGGATGTTCCATATTTTTTTGGGAAATTGGAACCCAATGCTTTTGGGGATTGGTTGACAGCCATTGAGGATTATTTTGATTGGTTTGTTGTGTCAGAGGATAGAAAAGTTCGTTATGTCCAAATGAAATTAAAAGGACATGCACGAGATTGGTGGGGTAGTGTGGAAGAAAAATTACGTTGTACTCGACGTGCGCCAGTTTCTAATTGGGAAGAGATGAAGGAACGACTGAAGGAAAAATATTTGTCTATTGATTTCGAGCAAATGATGTTCGAAGAGATGCTACAGTTGAGGCAAAGATCATTGATTGTTGATTAGTATACATACCGTTTCTATAAGCTGACTGTCCCAGATTGTGGAAAACGAGCAACAAACTCTCGCTCGATACCACACGAATTTATTGTGCAAAGAAATGCTGATTACACGACTCATCAACATTGA
Organism: Juglans mandshurica; assembly: GCA_022457165.1. Classification (NCBI taxonomy): domain Eukaryota; kingdom Viridiplantae; phylum Streptophyta; class Magnoliopsida; order Fagales; family Juglandaceae; genus Juglans; species Juglans mandshurica. The sequence goes on from CM039623.1 coordinate 7,545,855, forward strand.
AGAAGCTTATCAACTGGCCTTAGATATTGAAAAGCAAATGGGACCTTTGAGTGAGAGGCGAGTAGTATCAATGGATCCTAGGAAGCAACACTTACCAACCTACACATTCTAGAAACCACCCTTGCCAAATGATCAAGCTAGAAATGCCGTGATGGGAGACCAAAAAGGGGAAGGCCAAAGCTATGGGTGAAGGGCCACAATGTTATAAATGTAAGGGATTTGGGCACTTTGTTGTTGTGTGTCCTACGAGCGATAAAAAACTGGCCTTTGTTTGTGAAAGAGAACTAAGAGTGTTCGATGCAGTCGAGGAGATTGAGGAGGAGGAAGCCGATGAAGGTGATGACGATGAAGTAGAACATTTGGGTGCAACTGACTTGCCCAATTGTGTGATTCACCGAGTTCTAATTGACACTAAGAAGGAGATCTAAGCTGACTCCAATAGGCGGTGCACCAATATTTTTCACACTCGTATGGAACATGGAGGCCATGCTCTGAATGTCATCATCAATAATGGCAGCGACATGAATGTAATTTTTGGAGATGCAGTGGAGAACTTGGGCTTGAGAGTTGAAAAACACCCTACTCCTTATCGAGTCAGTTGGGTTAATGAAGACAATCCCATCCTGGTGAACCACCGTTGCCTAGTGAAGTTCTCATTAGGAAGAGATTATGTGGATGAGGCCTGGTGTGATGTGGTTCCTATGACCGTTTGTCACTTGTTGTTGGGACGACCATGGCTCTACAACAAGAATGTGTTATACGACCGGTACGCCAATTCTTATTCCTTTAAATTTAAAGGTAAGAAGTTTGTTTTAAACCCTTTGTAGATCTTTGAATTAGCACAACCAAAACAAAAAGTTGTCTCGGTACTGACCATACGTCAGTTTACTCAATCTCTAAAGGAGGAGCAAGTGGTGCTGATGGTGGTGAGCTGTGAAGTTAAGCAGGATGATGGCTAATAGGATCCCCACAAAATTTGTAAAAATGTTAGAGAAGTTCCAGGAGATCATGCCCGACAAGATGCCGAAACAACTACCTCCAATGCGAGATGTGCAACACGTTATTGATTTAATTCCTGGATCGTCTTTGCCGAACTTACCAAATTATCGTATGTGCCCCATGGAGATTGAGAGTTTAACCGACAGATTCAACAACTGCTTGATAGTGGCTTCATCCGAGAAAGCCTTAGTCCTTGTGCTATACCAGTCCTACTTACACCCAAGAAGGATGATAGTTGGAGGATGTGCGTGGATAGCCGAGCAAGTAACAAGATAACGGTGAAGTACCAATTTCCCATTCCTTGGCTTGACGGCATGCTGGATTTATTAAGTGGCACATCCATATTTACAAAGATCGATCTTTGTAATGGATATCACCAAATTTGAATTAGTCCCGGTGATGAATGGAAGATAGCATTGAAGACGAAAGATCGCTTGTTTGAGTGGTTGGCCATGCCTTTCGGATTAACTAACGCGACAAACACCTTCATACGTGTTATGACACAAGCACTCAAACCGTTCTTGGACAAATTTGTAGTTGTCTATTTTGATGATATCTTAATTTTTAGCCATTGTTTGCAGGATCATTTAGACCATGTACAATAGGTCTTGGAGACGTTGAGAAATGAACGACTTTATGTAAATCATGGCAAGTGTTCTTTTATAAAGAAACGTGTGAATTTTTTAGGATTTATTATTTCGGGTCAAGGAGTTGAAGCCGATCCTACCAAGGTCCAAGCGATTAAAAACTGGCCTACCCCTCGAAATTTTTTTGAAGTATGAATCTTCCACGGACTAGCCACATTCTATTGGCGCTTTATACGGAATTCCAGCACCATTATGGCCCCCATTACTGAGTGTCTAAAGTCCAAAAATTTTGTGTGGACTACAGCTGCTGACAATGCATTCTCTGAGATCAAAACAAAAATGGGGGAGACACCGATTTTGAAGCTGCTAGATTTTCAAAGGTGTTTGAGGTTATCTGTGATGCATTGCATGTGTGTGTTGGAGGAGTACTAAGCCAAGAAGGTCATCCTATTGCCTTCTACAACAAGAAACTTAATGATGCCCATCGTTGATATTCTGTATATGACATGGAATTTTATGCTTTGATTCAAACTCTCAAATATTGGTGTCCTTATTTAATTCATAGAGTTCATTCTTTATATTGATCATGATTCCTTGAAGCATTTGAATTCCCAAAGTAAATTAAATGCTAGGCATGCTCGTTGGATGGATTATCTACAGCAGTTCTAATTCATCAGTAAGCACAAATCAGGAGTTGAAAATAAAGTAGCCGACACATTAAGCAGGAGGCCACACTTGCTAGTTGTGTCTTCTGTTAATACTATGAGATTCGACAGCCTCAAACAACAATATGCTACAGATGGAGACTTTGATAGTATTTGGAGTAAGCTAGCAGATGGTACAGACGCACCTAAGAGTGAGTATTCAGTCAAGGATGGCTATTTATTCTATTGCACTCGATTGTGCATCCCTTGTGGATCTTTCCAAGAATTTATCATCTCGAAACTTCATGGAGGGGGACTAGCGGGACCCTTCAATTATAACAAAACATTTTCTGTAGTCTCTGATCAGTTTTTTTGGCCACGGCTACATCGCGACGTGCATAAGGTGGTGGCTTGTTGTCGGATTTGTCAAATAAACAAAGGAACTAAGCACCTCCCAATTCCGGATAAGCCTTGGCAACACCTTAGTATGGATTTTGTGCTTGGGTTGCCCAAGACCGTACGACAACATGATTCTATCATGGTGGTTGTGGATTGCTTTTCGAAAATGACCCATTTTATTCCTTGTCACAGTACTTATGATACTTCCAAAATAGTAACACTATTTTTGCAAGAGGTGATTCGATTACATGGTGTTCCAGCTACTGTAGTGTCCGATCGAGATGTCAAGTTTATGAGTTATTTTTAGAAGACTTTGTGGGCAAAAATGGGGACGAAGCTGCTGTTCTCCAATGCATTTCATCCTCAAACCGATGGCCAAATCGAAGTGATCAACCGGAGTTTGGGAAATTTATTGCGATGTCTAGTAGCAGATCATGAATCGAGTTGGACTTAGTATTACCACAGGCAGAGTTTGCTTTCAATAATTCTGTTAATCGATCCACAGGCTCCACGTCATTTGAAGTGGTCTATGGTTTTCGACCTCACACTCCTATGGATCTCCACTCTTTAACTTTGCCTTCTAGACCAAGTGAAGCTGCACTAATTTTTCTAGTTACATGAAAGACATCCGTGAAGAAGTAAAGTAGCGTTTATCCCTCAGCATGGAAGCATACACGACCGCTACAAATACTTGGCGCAAAGATAGGTAATTTGATGTTGGTGATATGGTTCTTATTTGCTTGAGGTCCGAACGCTTTCCTGCTGGGAGTTTTACCAAGTTACATGCTTGGCGTGCAAGACCTTTTAAGATTGCCAAGAGATTAGGTCCTAATGCCTATGCCAGAGAGTTATCCTCAGACTATGGAATAAGCCTTGTTTTCAATATTGAAGACCTCACTAAGTTTCAAGGTTCGGAGGAACAAGTGCCAACAACTCCAAATACACCAACCCAACAAGATGCAATTACTCGAGTCCCTAAAAATACAGTCCCTAAAGATGAGATCGCATCTATACTTGATCATCAGTTTGTTACTACCTGACGATGGGGTTATTACAAATTTTTAGTGTAGTGGAAAAATCATCCTAAGTCCGACTCAGTTTGGCTGCAACCTTCAGAACTCAAGTGGCTTCACCCAGAATTATTTGTTGCCTATGTTCATCAAAACTTCCCGGAATCAAGTTCTTCCGAGTGGCTGGCAATTGATGCAAATTTGGAGGCTGATACCAATGCAGAAACTGCTCCTTGAATCGTGTGGATGATGGAGGTTTATCTACTTGTTTTGAAATATTGCTGCTTAGTTGGTAATTCTTTTCTAGTTTATTTCCTAGATTGTAGCATTTTATGTATTCCTTTTAAAGAGGATCAAATGGAAGTAAGAGGGAAGTTGTCATTTGTTGATGAAATTCGAATTTTGGAGAGATTCCATCTACAGAGAGACTGTTTTTTACTCTTTTTTCCTCTTGGCTGTCAATTTGAGGTTGGCCTTGGAGGGTTTGCACCAAATCTTAATCGGTCCGATCGTATTGTTCGATGCGAACAAAATTCTTACGTACACCCCTATCAATGATAATGATACGAAACCCCAAAGTAGCTGCTCCACTAGAAAGTTCTTGATCTTATGCGTTGCAAAAAGTCGGTGTCCCGATATTAATGTTTTAATTTGGGTTCTTTTTAATTGTTAAGATAATTGTCATGAGTCATGACATGAGTGCATGCGTCGATCATGTAAACCATATGGATTATATGTGTGTCTGTTTCCCAACAGCACATGTATAAATTTGACTTGAGGATGTCATGACATACCTATTACCTAATACCTAGTTAATACACGACCTACCTAGCTAATTGCTTTATACGTCATTATTTTATGAGAAACACTACTCCCACATATATTTTTTACCGAATTTTTCTACCGAATTGTGTTTTTATTTTTATTTTTTATTTTTATTTAATAGTTAATAAAATATTTTATAATAATTTTATAAATTTTATAATTTTTTAAAATGTTTAAAATAATTAAAAATGTGTGAAAATAAAATAAGAGAAAAATGAAAAAATAATTTACACTATTTGGTACTTATACAGTACGGAAATTTCGGTGGGCGTAGCAGTGTTCTTATTTTATATATTGAGCTTGTCTTAGTTCTATCTCTTAATTTGGGGGTGATAATATATCACATGGTTGGCCTATGATGCAAAATCAATAGATTTGGCTTTGATATATAAATGGGTTAAAACATGTTAATTCGAAAAGATATAATTAATAAAGTACAGGTCATTTCAATCCGTATAATATGAATAAATTTTATTTTTAAATATTATAAATATTTAGTTTTATATCTTTCTTTGCTTATGGGATATAATATTAATACTAGTACTTGATTACTTAATATCTCAAATTTTATTATATATTATTAGTTTGGATATAATTGATAATAAAATATTTTATCTTGAATCCAATTGTAATTGTGAATTATTTAAATAACTATAATTATATTATATATGAAATTATATTAATTGAGTTAAAAAATAAATATACAAGTAAGTTCAATCCAATAATAAGTAATGGATTAAACGGATTGAAATGTATTAAATGAATTGTGTTCAGGTTAATTCAATAAATATTAATTATAAAAAAGGTTTAACAGATCGTGTCATTCAGCCGTTATTTATATGGATCGGTGCTAAAGTTTTACAATTTGAACCGTTTAATTAAATGGATAATAAGACCATATAATCTAATACTCATTTATATGATACGTACAAGCCGGGATAGAACCAAAAAATCTAGTTTAGAGGGATCAAATTAAAAAAAAAAATATTTAGAAGGGGGACAAATATTAATTTTTATATAATATACTTTATAAAAACACTTTTTAAAATTAATTTTCTTCAAATTTTGAAAATTTTGGGGGCCAAATCCCCCAAGCCGCTTTAGTAGTTCCGGCCCTGCATACAAGATCCACGAATACGAATGACTATCCTACCCTACTTTATGTAAAAAATCTACTCACTGAACACTGCATACTGCTGTTTTTCATCCTCAGCACTGGAGCTATGATGATGACACATTGAATTTCTGTACGTAGGAATTAACTAATGTCATCTACCGATATAAACTTAAATACGACGTTCTAGTGTTATATATACATACATATATATATATATATATTATATTTATGTGATCAAAAGTACTCATCGTGGTTTCATTCTCACTACAAGAAAAATAGATTTTTGTGACCATTTAATTGCAATAAAAAGACTATTTGTGATCAAAACAGACTCATTTTAACTGTAAATAATCATTTAACTGGAATTAACTAATTACAAATAAGCAATTTTCTTATAGTGTCTATATACGCATTAACAGAAATATGATCATAGGCCATGATTTCAACCACATGATAGACCTATTTTATCATGTAAGAATTAATAATTAGCTCTTAACAGCTCCTTTATTTGTTATTAAGCTCTTACTAATTAACAACTCATAATTAAGCTGTCTTTTAGCGACGCAGGTTTGATTTGAGGCATGTTTATGATTTTGTTTGCGACCTTTCATTTTTTTATTATTTAAGGAAAATATTATGTTTTTTTTTAATCAATATAGCCTATGGATTAGAGGGCTTTATATATAAGTAAAGATACAGTTTTAAAATGTAAAATTCTCAAACACTCATTTTAAAAAAAATAGAATTTATCATTAAAAAAATAAATATTTTATATAAATTTCAAATTTATTATTATTTTTTTAAAAAAATACGAGAGCTTTAAAGTTTTAAACTACAAATATCATTTATATCTATATAACTTCCTAACAGTGCTGATACGCGGACCGTGATGCATGCCCCAACACAGGGTTCGTCGATCATGCCCGATGGTACGAAATGTTGAGTGTTTGTGCAGTCAGATAGGGTAGCCATGCATGCAGCCCCATTCGACAATTGACATGTCCTACTTTTTCCAAGGTAATATTACACCTTCCACCACCTTGTTTTCAAGTTTTTTGGACTTCGATCCCTCGACAGCTCAGATGGTACTTGTGCCCCCATAGCTTTAAGCACGTGGACACCTGTTAAATATTATTAAGTTTCCTACTCATCCACCCAATAATATGGGACTTTATTGATTGTAATTTTTTTTTTTTTTATGGAAACAGACTCATTTCATTAATAAATCAAAGTTACAACTATGACTTACCAATACATAAAAAATTCAGACTATAAGTCAAACTACATAGCAGCTCTGGAGCTTCCCCACACACAATTTTTTTTTATAGTGAACATTGTCTTAACTTCTAAACAAACTCTCTCCTAACAGAGAGAGCGCTCTGTAAAACAGAACTTAAAGGCCCCTTCTGTCCTCTCTAAGAGGATGAGTATGAGATACTGCTATGAACACCAAATCCAATAGTCTATTTCTATTTTATTAATAACTAAAATAACAAAAAACTACAAATAAACACATTAACAACTACATGACCACAAGTGCTGGTGAGACCCCGGACGTCACGCCTACCACAAGTATCAGCATCTCGAGCCCTGACGGAACGAGCACCTAGCTCACACACGGACCATGTTGGCCCTTCATATATAGGATCATTTTATTAATTGAGAGATATAGCCTTTGCTATTATTTGCTATGAAAGTTTACAAAAGAGTCGTTTGTATAATGAGAATTTGAGATAAATGTGTAGATAGAATGTCCTTGTTTGGTTTGTCATTTTTACCTAAAATATAATTTGGCTTACATCTTGTTAGAAATTTACGGGATATATTATGTTTGAAAAATGAATAAATAAAATTGTTTTAAATGAAAAATAAGTTCTTTAAGTGAATGGACAATTTTAATCTCTCTTTCAATCTTTCATTTAATCATATGCATTTATCTTGATTTCAGTTAAAAGTAAAAAACCTAAAAATCAAAACAACGTTAATTTTACAAAAACTACTCTAAAAAAATCATAATCCAACAATTTTCTTAACTCTAATTCCTATACACTTTGATGTGTCTTGAGAAGTCTAAAGTTACACACTTATAATATAATGTAATTGCTTAGAATAAAAAGCAAACACATTGTGTAAATGCTTTATGGATTGTAATATAGTGTAAGATGTGTATTTTTATGTATTTTGTTTTCAATACTATTTTTTTAATTTTGTAACACTATTTTTGACAAGCTTGAATCATCATAAATAATTTTTTTCTATCAAAACCACTTATTTGCGACAACAAGAATCGTTGCAAATATCTATTTGCGACCACATAAATTTGTCACTACAAGAAAAACGGATTTTTGCAACTAATTTATTGTGACTAAAAAACTTTTCACAACTAATTTTAGTTACAAATAGTCATTTCGCTGGAATTAACTGGTCGCAAATAAGTAATTTTTTTGTAGTGTGTACTACATTCACAACAGAATGTATGACGTTATGGTCGGAAATTATTATTTATAGTGATTATACCGCTGTAAGTAAACATTGGCGACTATTAATAATTTGTGGTCTCAAATGAGTATTTGCTACAGTATAATCTCAGCAAACAAGAATTTGCGAACAAATATCAATATTAGAATTTACATTTTTCAGCGAGAAAAAATTGTCAGGAAAAGTTCTACTGACAATAATTAATCATGGTTGGTGCTTTTTTACAACGTTATTTGAGACTATTTACGGTGATATAGAACGCCGCAATTGTACACCGTTTTGGTGATGCTTTTTAATCTCGCTGCTAAAAGCTTTTTGAGATGGATTAGTACCGACCATCTAGCTACAAAAGTGCTTGGACGCCAAAATCCATTTGCGTCGCAATTTGATGGTTTGCCGCAAAAATTGTTATATGTTTTAGTGAGATTAAATGTTAAATAAACACTATATACATGCCTAATTTTATTTTGTTCATCTCTATTAAAATATAATTTTATTATACGTTCTAAAAAATCTTGAATATTATTAATTAAAGAATCTATAAAATTTCCGAGTTGGTACGAAGAATAAGTCATAATATTAATTACTTCGTTAAAGAAGCTGCGCGCTTTGAAGGTGCCAAAATGACAATATAATATAGATCCAAAAGCAGGCTTATTTATAAATGTCATATTGTCTAATATTAATCAAAGCAAGAAGCAAATAAAATAATTAATCGTGTTTCACAAAATATTGCTTTCATAACTGTCGGCAGATATATATACTTTGTGAAGGAAAGTGCCAAGGGGGGCGCACATGCATGCATACGTGCATTCAACTTTAGAGACCAATCGAGTGAATGTGTGGCTGCAAAGGTTCATTAATTTCTTCATATTATCTTTAACAAAAAATGTTTATTTAATAAGATTTTTTGAGGACACACATGATCATATATAAATTTGAGTTATTTTACTTAATAGTTCTACATCACATATTTATTAAGAAAAAAAACTAAAAAAAAATAAAAAATAAAGAGTATGATGTAAGCTGGTTAATGAGTATAATTTTTCTATAAATTTATGAGAAATGTTATAACTATAAAGACATACTATAAAAATAAACTTATAAATTGACGTGACTTGATGTGATATATTAGATTGTAAAGTAACTTTTATTATAAAATAGATCTAACATATCATATAAAATTATGTAAGTTTATAAATTTATTATTTTTTGTGAGATCGTTTCGTGACTATACAACACTTATTTAAATTTATATTATATATATATATATATATTTGTATGTATATATATAGGTATGTATGGGGTCCCCTATAATCATGGAAGGACCTTATATAAAGAGGTTTGTACACTCTCACTAGTCACACCACATGGGTTGTAGGGCATATCTGTACCATTACTGTTATGTAGACAGTTCTTTTTTTGGCCAATCAGGTCCCCTAACCTCTCTAGTCTCTACATTTGGCAGCTTTTTTTCATTTGCATCATCAGCATGGTAGGAAAAATATTCAAAGCCGACAATACAATACATGTTCACAGCTATACAGTTGTATATATCATGGACTCAAAGTTAGTTTTGTTTTATACTAGAACTAAGGCTACCCTCCATTTGTTTTTGTTTTTATTTTTGTTGTTGGTTTGACTGTAAGCATGATCATAAAATCATTATTCTTACAATGTGATAATATCATTTCTAGATATTGTATGATTGAGTTATCAAAAGATTAAAATTTATATAATCTATTATGTCAAAAACAAATAACGTTACACAATAATATTAATCTTAATGGTGAAATCTTAATGATCAATAGCAAATAATATTATAATAATTTCTTGATAATTTAAAAGCAAAATATATTAAAAAAAATAACCGCGTTGTTTGATTTATTAAGTTAAAAAAAAATTTCTTTATATATAAATACATATATGATAATTTATATATATTATATATATATATAAGAAGAACTGGTCCACTCCGACCTTCGTCTCTACTAGAGGTCTTAGATGCAGGCGGGGCTATCAATTCCTTGCATTTGCGACACGGTGCCCCGCCCCTCCCATGCGGGGGCAGGGCAGCCCACCCTCATCCTAAACTCCCTTGGTTATTATTGCTGTAAGCAACGTCGAATTGGCGTTATAGATCTAAGGGGTCGTTTGCATTCAAAACTCACCTCAACTCATCTCAACTCATTTCATCTTATCATTACAACTTTTTCAAATTTCTATACAAAATATAATAAACAATTTAACTTTTTCAAATTTTAAAATAATTTTTCTAAATTCCCACATAAAATATAATAAATAATTCAACTTCTATTCTACTATTCATAAACCATCTCAACCTATTTCAACTCATCTCGGAATCCAAACCACTCCATGTATACTGACGATTGACTAGCGCACCAAGTTCGACTGCGATTCCCAAACATATTTGGTTAGACGTTAACCCATTATATTACCTGACAGACTTCTCCTAGGTGGAATCGAGGACAATACGGGCTTTGACTTTTTTTTTTTTCCCTCTTTTTACATAAATGAGAGGTTTTTGTTTAGATGTATTAAAAAAAAATATATTTTTTATTTTTTAAAAACATTTAAATGTATTAAAAAAATATAAAAAAGAAAAAAAAACCACTAGACATACCACCCAACGATAAAAGTGGGGCGGCAGAGTAATCCACTCTTTTGTTTAGGCATCCCACCCAATAAATATCTATATATACAATGCTATTTCTATTAAAATAAATAATCCATATAGCATAATCAATCCAAATACTATTTATCAATTATCATTTTAGAGTTCTTTCCAAAAGTCTAAGGTCTTAAATTGTAAAAAATAAATATATAAAATTAGTCTCATAATATTTATTGAATATTTTAGATTATTAAAAAAATATACAAAACAACAATATATATATATATAAATATTATGTGTAAGAATGCTAAATTTTGGGATGACACTTTTTAATTCTTTTTTTAATTATATCTATTATGTGTAAAAATATTTAAAAAAAAAGACATAATCATGAATTTTCTAAAATCTGATACAGTTTAAATTTATGAAGAAAATGATAATTCAACTACCCATAATATAATAATAATTACACCCCACCAATTTCTTTAAAAGATCTTATTAAATTTTATTTTTTTATTCTTCTGATAAAATACCCACAGGATGTTCATTGTTCACTAACATCGATCTTAGATCTTCTACGAAATGGACGGTGGAGAAGCTTTCGTGGTCTTGCTTTAGTTTAGAAAAAGGTATATCACGTGTTCTAGCTAATTCTGGGTGAGACTGACGCATTTAAGCATGCTTGGGTTGGCATGCAAATTCAGTGAAATGAAATCTCATGGACAAATTAGTCATTCCGCCTCGGCCTTCAGTTTAACGAGCGCGGCAGTGTTTTTAATTCGAAGGCTGGTAATATTCAGAGCGGAGGAAATGTAAGAACTAAGAAGTGGACGCCATAACCACCACTCCTCAAAGCCCTTGAGAATCAGTGAGAGAGTGGGAGAGGAGTGAGAGGAGTTTTTTGTGCTTCTCCGTTCTCGATCTCTTGACTGATCTTTAGCTCCAATTGTTTTTCAAAATATTTTGAAGATTGTGACCTGCAGTTTTTTTAAATCGTCTTCTTTTCTTTTTGGTTTCGGATTTTGGAAATCGCGGTTGCAAGAGGTAAGAGAACGGCGTTAAATTTAGAATTTTAGGTGATTTTTCTTTTTATGTGAAAGGAACGTCTACGCTGTTGATTGTGACAATGCGGGCAAATACTGCTGCATAGTTGGTTTGCCGGAATAAAATATGTGATCTTGAATTCGAGTTATCTTGTCTTTAAGAAGCTTGCTTCCTTTTTTTTTTCTCTCTCTTCGAATTGTTTATTCAGTTTCAAAGTGCTATTTGTGTTGGGCCTTTCAGCTCCAATCATATCATGCTTAACACAGACTAGTTGGTAATGGTATCCCAATTTCTTGTACTTCCAAGTTCCCTTTTTCTCTTCCCCTGAATGCTGAAAATATTAAGTTTTGTTTTCAAATTCGAGTTTTTGGTGCATGAAAATTTCAAGATTTTTCTCTAATGCTGGAATTATGTTGGACTCCATCAAGTTATGAATTATTTATGGATCTTTTTTGTTTTATTTCTTAGTGTTATTTTTTTGGAAACTTTGGCTAAATTTTGCTTCACAGGGTCAAGTTTGAAGATGAAAAACATCGAAAGGCCAAAGACAAAATTTTCGTCAGGAAATACATCTCAGACGGTCAGTCGGCCATTTTCGGAGCTCTCTCTGCACAGCACTGAACGGTGAACTGCACATGGAGCTAGTGAAGAATCTTCCATAGATCACAAACATTCCTTGAAAACGACTGCGGGTTCTCAGACCCCAATGTAATGCTCCCTCCCTTCCTCTTCACCCCCCCCCCCCCCCCCCCTTCTCTCTCTCTGTGTGTGTGCATGTCTTTGTATTTTCTTCCAATAACAGTGTATTTTCATAATTGGTAACATGTGAGGAAGACTTTGACAGTCTGTAATCGGGGACCAATTTCGGAAAACTACAAAAGTTACATTAAACTACATGACCCATTATTTTTGTCTCAAAAGAAAAAAAAAAAAAGATTTTGTTTGTATTATTGGGTATCTATATTTTCTGATATACGTGAATTAACAAAGTCAGACTACGAGTACTGGTCTTTTAAATGTTTGAGACAACGCTCCGAACAAAATATATGGTTGAATTAACATTGACCATGATTGTTTTGTTGATGCACATGATGATTGTGCAGGAAGTTTGGGTGGCCCTCGTTCCGCTCCATACCGGCAACGCTTGCTTTATTCAATAATCGGAATCGTTGTATATTAGTCCAATAGTGAGGAAAAAAGTTATGAGGAGCTGAAGAAAAGCGGTCATGTGGGCGGTCGTTGCTAAAATTCTTTGATAATTTCAGTCTTGCTAAGAGCTGGGTTTTGGAGGAATAGAGGGAAAGGAGATGGGAGCAGCTGGTGGAGAGGAGCTAATTCAAGGACCGAGTGGCCGTCATGAGAAAATATTTGTTTCAGTTCGGCTGAGGCCATTGAATGAGAAGGAGATCGTGAGGAATGATGTGTCGGAGTGGGAATGCATCAATGACAACACTATCATATACAGGAATAACCTTTCAGTTTCTGAGCGGTCCATGTACCCAACTGCCTATACATTTGGTAAGAAGGTGCTAAAATTACATTTTCTCATAGTTCAATTTCTTTTGTTATGCATTGACAGGGTCTTAGTTGTCAAATTTTTTCAATTGTTAGATATCATTAACGCGGCCGACTTGGTTAGCCAGAAGACATTACCCACATGTGCTATAGATTTTGCTCAAATTTCATTCCGAGTCTTCTGGATGATGGATAGTTTTGCTTGAGTTGGTTTCAAATTTCAGGAGCTTGTAATTTCTATGTGATTCTTATTTTTTCTTTTGTTCTCTTTGTGGAATTCGTCTGGATTTAATGATGCCAACGTATCCCCAACTTTCAGTTAAACTGGGTCTCAGTTGGTCTGTGGTTTTGTTTGAAAAGTAGCATATGGACAATATAATGTATCTGACGAAGTTTTTAAAATTTGCTTCTCTTCTGATCTGTGTTGTGTCGTTTGGGTATTTTTTGGTTCCAGACAGAGTATTTAGGAGTGATTGCCACACAAGGCAGGTATACGAAGAAGGAGCCAAGGAAGTTGCACTTGTAGTTGTCAGCGGCATAAACTGTGAGTACATTCACTTTACTTCTTTGTCATTATTCCTGTTTCATTAACTTTGCTTGAATTTCCAACAATATCTACGTTATTTTTTTTTCCTGATAACCTATTTTTCAGCAAGTATTTTTGCTTACGGACAAACAAGCAGTGGAAAGACGTATACCATGAGTGGAATTACTGAGTACACTGTAGCGGATATATATGACCACATAGAAAAGGTAATTGAACACTGATATTGGTTTCCGTTATATTTAGTTATGCATCTAATTGTTGTTCAATGGTTCCATTAATTTGATTAAATGATGTGGATTTGTAGCACAATGAAAGAGACTTTCTTTTGAAGTTCTCTGCCATGGAGATTTACAATGAATCTGTCAGGGACCTCCTAAGTGCAGACGGTACCCCGTTAAGACTTCTTGATGATCCAGAGGTGATTATCATTTGTCATATGCTGAACTGTATATGTAAGGTTTTTTCAACTAATAGTTGGCCAATATGATAGAGAGGGACTATTGTTGAGAAACTCACAGAGGAAACTCTGAGGGACTGGAACCATTTTAAAGAACTTCTATCGCTCTGTGAAGGTAAATAATTTGGATGCTTCAACCTAGTCTTTGTTTTGCCGATTGTGTGACTGCACAGAAATAATTTCCTAGCATTTTTGCAGCTCAAAGACAAATTGGGGAGACATTCCTGAATGAAGCAAGCTCCAGATCTCATCAGATTCTCAGACTGGTACGACTGGTTGTCAATACAGAATTTGAACTGTTGGTCTTCTTGATCATTTTTCACATTTCCATGCACTAAATAATGTGATTCTGTCAGACAATCGAAAGTTCAGCACGCGAGTTTCTTGGCAACGAGAAGTCAAGCTCCCTTACAGCTACTGTGGTATGAATAATTAAACCTATTCAAGAAAAAATTCGTGGTTCAATTGGGATGACAACATTGCTTTTTCCTTTTTGGGTACAGAATTTTGTTGACCTTGCAGGAAGTGAGCGTGCATCTCAGTCATTAGCGGCTGGCACAAGGTTGAAAGAAGGCTGCCACATAAATCGCAGCTTGTTAACTCTGGGAACCGTTATCCGTAAGCTCAGGTTCGCTGGTCAAGCTTGTATTTTAATCTTTTGCACTTGATGAATGTCACTATTGATATTTTTTCTGCATCCGCCTCTGCCTTAAGCTTATTTATATTCATATGTGGGTGCTCTGCAAAGGCAATTTATGTAACATTAGCATTTTGTTGTCATCATGCATATATTGTGCCATCAAATAGCCCACTTTGTAGCTGTGAGTATTGACTGTGGTAGCCATTATGATGGTCTTTCCTGGACATAGAATCAACAATTACTATATCCATTGCTGATCCGCTTAACTTTGAGATTGGATGCAGTAAGGGAAGAAATGGACATGTTCCTTTTAGAGATTCGAAGCTGACCCGCATACTGCAGTCCTCTTTAGGAGGCAATGCTAGAACTGCAATCATCTGTACCATGAGTCCTGCACGAAGTCATGTTGAGCAATCAAGAAACACCCTCTTGTTCGCAAGTTGTGCTAAAGAAGTGTCCACAAATGCACAGGTCAATGTAGTAATGTCTGACAAAGCATTGGTAAAGCATTTACAGAGAGAATTGGCTAGATTGGAGGGTGAATTGAGAAGTTCAGGACCAACTTCTATTATATCTGATTCAGCAGCATTATTCAGAGAAAAGGACCTTCAGATTGAAAAGGTAATCAATAGGCTTTCAGTGACAAATTTAGCTGGCCTACCAAATTCCAGAATACCATTGAAAAGATAAATTGCATACACTTCATAAAATTTGGTGGAAGATATAAAGAACCATACAGAGTGATGGAACTTTGTTAGAGTTGCTATCTTTGCAATTATCCTCTTCACTTGTCTTTTTTGCGTCTAGAGCTATGAAGTCACTGCAAACGTACATGAAGTAAGATAAGTCCCATCACTCAATTCTAACTTTATCCTGCTCCTGAGACTTCTTAACCTCTGCTCGGCTATCGCTAGTATGCCATCAAATTATCATGAACAGTGATGAAAACATAAAAAACAGGGAAAAGAGAGCAAAAGAGTGGAGTGGTGAGGGTGGCTTGGAAATTATTTACTTGGGAATATAGGAAGACAAAAATGCTAATATTGGATGCCCAAGAAGAAATTTACTTGATAAGACTACCTTTGCCAATTTTAAATTACATTAAGAGAGCATCTGTCAACCTATTCATGTTTGTTTGTGTCTAAAACTCCAACATGACATAATTTTACTGGTATCTGGGACTCATACAGTAGTTATCTCCTTCATGTTCTTAAGATTGTGTGGGTGTGCATGCAGAGTTCTCTCACATCCACTTAAAAACTAAAAGCCAGTACTTAAACCTTTGATTGTGAGACTTTAATCTAGTCGACATTCCAGTTGACCCTTTTTGTGTACCAACCATGCATGGGGGATGGGGGCAAGTGTACCATGCCAAGTGTGGCCAACATTCTAACTGTGAGCTGATGCTAATGTCTATGAGGACGTTATGCGGATTTTGCTACTCATGCATCAGTCAGCATCACTTTTTTTTTGGGTTGAAATCTGGATTTGTTAGTTATATTTTCTTTCCTCACATGCAGCTGAAGAAAGAGCTAAAGGAGCTGACTCTGCAACTAGATCTTGCTCAATCTCAGGTTAAGGACCTCCTCCGACTGGTTGGTGATGATGGACCTACAATAGTACTGGTATGTCTGCTATATACTCAAGCATCCATTCACCCTTGCCTACCTTACTCTCTGTCCTTAATTCTTGTTCATCTTTCTCTAGGCAGAACAAGATCATCATTACCCCAAAATGCGAGTCCGAACTTCATGGGACTTTGAAAATCAAATATCTGCGACACCCATTTTGGCAGGTCCTCAGTGCCTTGATGATGTTGGTGTCAGATCTTTTGATGCATCTCAATACTCAGATGGACACAGTAGGAGTAGTTCTGATGACAACTTATTCCAACTTCCTAACTTCAAACATAATTTTTCGCCGAACCATTCCTCACCTCGCTTGTCAGTTACTATTCCTAATTTTGTTGGAAACGATGAGTACCAAGAGGAGACTGAAGAACAAACTGATGAAAAGTCGGAGGATCTTTGCAGGGAGGTTCGATGCATTGAGATAGAAGAGCCAAGAAGAAACAGATATTTAGAGTCAAATATGTCAGATTCAAGCCCTAACAGATACACAAACAAAAACATTTTTTGTTCAAGCCCGAATGGGTACGCAAACTCAAACATACCATCGCCTGTATCAAACATAGCTAACTCAGAAGTAACACTGGTTAAGAATGGAGATAAAGCAAATCAAGTGTTGGTATCACCCCAGTTGAAGGAAGATAAAGAGTTGAATAGCTTTATTACAAATTTCGTTGAAAAGCCATCTCCATGGGCAATGGAATATGATATACCTAGCTCTGGATCGGTGAGATTAACTCGGAGTAGAAGTTGTAAAGCAAGTCTTATGACTAGTTTGTCTCCACCTTTGTTTGAGAAGGAAGAAAAGCACAAGAGCACTCCACCAATTGTGTTTGAGAAAGAATTCACTGGAAGACCCGAGGGTCTTCAAATGAAACTTTCTACCTTGAAATATGAAGCTATCATGGACAGGTTATCAAGAAGTAATTCTCATACTTCAGCAGAAACTGCTACTATTGATGAGCTTAACGTGCAGGATGCCAAAAGTTCAATTGTTGAAGATGGTACCGGCAGATGTACTTCGACTGCAGGGATAGATGAAATGGCTGATCTTCATTGTGAGAATCAGCATGCTGATCATGTGGTGAGTATTTGTACGCTATCAATCATTGATCCATCAGGAGTTACTAGTGGTTAATTAGTAATAACGACCACATCAATAATTCCTTCAATCGGAAACTTTGAGAAGAATTATCTTTAGTGAATCCCGCCATTGTTATTCTTTTAACACGGATTTTCATGCCTGGTAGGTACCAGAGATAGAACCAAAGTCCATAGCTTCTACAAAGAGTGTGAAAGATGTCGGTTTGGATCCATTGCAAGATGATACAGGAAGTCCTTCAAAATGGCCTTCTGAATTCAAGAGGCTCCAAGGCGAGATTATTGAACTTTGGCATGCTTGCAACATTTCATTGGTTCACAGGACCTACTTCTTCCTGCTATTTAAAGGTGACCCAACAGATTCTATTTACATGGAAGTAGAGCTCCGGAGGCTCTCCTTCCTCCAGGAAATCTTTTCCCGAGGTTCTCAAACTGTAGAAGATGGTCAAACTCTGACACCCACTTCAAGGTGAGATTAATTACAAGATTGCAGGTTTCGTTAAAATTTATTTCAATTTGTTTTCCCATTAAGGAGAATTCAATTGTGTTTTCTTTGTGAACAGCATGAAGGCTCTGCGACGTGAGAGGCAGATGCTGAGCAGGCAAATGCAGAAGAGGCTCTCTAAACAAGATAGGCAGAACCTCTTCCTCAAGTGGGGTATTGGATTGAACACAAAGCATAGGAGGTTACAATTGGTGCACTGCCTGTGGACCGACACAAGAGACATGGACCATATTGCAGCGAGTGCTGGTGTTGTTTCAAAGCTGGTTGGTTCTGTTGAGCCAGGGCATGCTTTCAAGGAGATGTTTGGTCTCAACTTTACACCCCGGAGATCAAGCCGTAGATCTCTTCTTTGGAAACCCAATATGAAGTATCTCCTGTAAGCTTGTTTTGTGGATCTCGATACAGAAAATTTGTGCGGATATGTGATGATTCCTACAGCTCCATTTTCTATATAGTTGATTGAGTTCATCACAAATCTGATCTATATTTTGTGACTCTGATTGCTGTTGATTGTAAGAAAGGTTGTAAATCTGCTCAGGTTAGATATATGCGTAGTTGTGGTGCTTATGCTTTCCTCGTTTCTTGTACCCTTCTCAGTCCTACAGGCTTCTGCTTGTTCGAGGCTTTTTATCAGGCTTTGTTAGACCATTCATTGGTAGATTTGTGCACCTTCTTTAGATAGGGGAAATGCTAGCTGCTTGTGCTGGACGTGTATTGTGTATCTTCCATCATGTGTACTGTCATTTTTCCCTATTAATATATTTCTTTTAACTTAAAACAAAAGTTAATTATTTCATTTCAGATATTAATTAAGTTAATTAATATATTTCTTTTTAACTTAATTATTCATATATAGTTATTGTAAACTGGTTTAATTTTAAAGTGAGAGTGGTATTGTTGAAATCATTTCAGTTTTCCCTCCCTCTCTCCCTCTCTCGCTCTCCCCCTCTCTCCAGATATTAATTAAGCGCTGAGTGCATGGGTTCAGTTGATCATTCGTTGTTAGAAGCTTAGATCGTGAGGGAATGGCGAAGGAAGAACGATTTGGGCATTTTGGTGGAGTAAGGGTTCAATCGGCAGAACATCATGCGAGAGAAGAGAAGTGCTGAGTTCGTGCGTTACAAGTGAAGTATAAGGGAAGTGGGTACAATGTCGTATGACCAGGGAGTATGGTGTCGTTTCCAAAATAAGAGTAAGGTTGCGTTTTGAGTTGATCAAGTGCTGCGTTTAAAGGGGAGAGCAATGCGGCGTCGTTTAGTGAAGTGGAGAGGATGTTGACTTGTTGATTCCGTTAGACACACACCTGCTGCATGAAGATAGGAATAGAATAAAATCAGTTACTGATAATTTGTATTCTCTGACATCCGTGGCTATAAGGATGAAAGAGGGATGCTATTTTGTTTTATCTGAAAAGCATTGTAAGAACGTACTTTTGGAGGTTTAGGGACCCTCGAAGATCCCCTATCATTTTCATGCCATTCGTCATTTACATCTATCATTATTCTGTTCTTATTCGTTTCACTACCAATATCACATTACATTCCATCATCATTCTGATACAGAGAGTTAGAATCATAACAATTGGTATCCAAGAGCCGTCGTTCCTACCCAAAGAAGTCCTACCCGATTACATCATTCAGTCCCAAACCCAGAAAACAACCAGCAACCACTAGCCAACCCAGAAAACATCACCATGGCCGAAAAAACAAGATCCAAACACCAGCAGGAAGTGCAGACTCAGTTGGAGACTCAGCAAAATGAAATCCTAGAATTGAAAACAGATGTTAGTACAGTGAAGAGTGACGTTCAAGAAATTAAAGATATGTTACGTACCCTTTTTGCACAGCCACACAACCCACCCCCTCCCCCAATCAACCCATAAATGCCTCTGGAAGTAGAAAACCCAGATCCACGAAAGCTCAACCTCAGGGGAGTCAAACTTGATTTTCCTCATTTTCTGGGAGTTAATCCAGCTGCATGGCTTTTTAAAGTCAATCATTACTTTGAGTTTCACCAAACACCACTAGCACAAAGGCTATTGATGGCCTCATACCACATGGAAGGCGATGCCCTTGTATGGTTCCAAAATGCTGCAGAAGGTGGATTCTGTCGTGATTGGGATACCTTTTGCAGATCGTTACTCCTTCATTTCGGGCCAACAGCATATGACGACCCCATGGAGGCATTAACGAGACTCAAACAGACCAGTTCAGTGGCGGGATATATGGCAGAGTTTGAAACATTATCCAACCGTTTGAGGGGCCTATCGGATTTACACAAGCTGAGTTGTTTCCTCAGCGGATTGAAGGACGAGATTCGCATTCCCATCCGCATGTTGAATCCTGTGAACTTAAATGGAGCCTATGGACTAGCTAAAATGCAAGAAGAATACCATACCAGTACAAAGAAATTCCACAAACCAATGGTGGAAAAGATGGCTACACCAAGAGAAGGAAATCCTTATTCCAAGGATCATTACAGCAAATGGAAGCAACCAGGGGGTTTTACTAAACCTGTAACTTCCATGCATATGGATGAGAAACGAAGAAAAGGGTTGTGCTATCATTGTGATGAGAAATGGAACCCAGCACACACTTGCAAGAACCCCAGAATTTATTTTTTGCAAGTGGATGAAGAAGTGGAAGATGAAGAAGGGAAGGAAGCTGGTGAGAAAGAGGAAGAGAATCAGCAAATACAAATCCTGTCCAGCAACAAGGATGAACTAGAGATTTCCTTGGCGGCCATAGCTGGAACTCCGACAGTGCGCACGATGAGGTTGGTGGGGAGTATTAAAGGAGAGCAAGTGGTAATTCTACTAGACTCGGGCAGCTCACACAACTTTATAGATACTACACTGGCCTCGAAATTGCAGCTACCAGTGGATTATCTAGTAAATTTAAAGTGAGGGTAGCAAATGGTCAAGGCCTAACCAGTGAAGGGTTATGTCGAACTGTGCAATTGAAGGTGCAAGGTAACGTACTACAACTTCCTCTACATTTATTAGAGCTAGCTGGTTGTGATATTGTTTTGGGGGTCCAATGGCTAGAAACCTTGGGCCCTATCATGTGGGATTTTTCCAAGTTGCTTATGAGTTTTATGTGGAAGGGAAAGCCCATAGAATTGAAGGGGCTGAAATTGAGCCCTTCTGTGGTGGAGGATAGTGAGAAGATATTAAAGGCAACTATAGCAAAAGGGAATGGAATTTTCTTACAAATAATGTGTGAGGAAAGTGAGGAAACCGACTGTGGGAAGATGGATAAACAGTTTTCAGAGCTGTTGGAGGGTTTTTGTGAGGTTTTTAATGAACCACAAGGGTTACCACCACCACGTAACCATGACCACCGTATAATTCTAAAGGAAGGTACACAACCAATCACAAATAGACCCTACCGGTACCCATACTACCAGAAAACAGAGATTGAAAACATTGTGGCTGAATTGTTAAAATCAGGAGTGATTAGACCAAGTTCTAGCCCCTTTTCCTCCCCTGTTTTGCTGGTCCGTAAAGCTGATGGCAGTTGGCGACTTTGTGTGGATTATAGGGCACTCAATAGGGAGACAGTGAAGGCAAAGTTTCCCATTCCAGTTATAGATGAATTATTAGATGAGCTCTTTGGGGTGGTAATTTTTTCTAAGCTGGATTTAAGATCGGGTTATCATCAAGTGAGGGTAGTGCCTAGTGACATTCCTAAAACAGCCTTTCAGACCCATGACGGCCATTACGAGTTTTTAGTAATGCCTTTTGGTCTTACTAACGCTCCAGCCACCTTTCAAGGGTTAATGAATGATATATTCAAACCTTTTTTGAGGAAATTTGTACTTGTATTCTTTGACGATATCTTGGTATACAGTAGATCAAGAGAAGAGCATGTAAATCATTTGAAAGAAGTGTTGAAGATGCTGAAACAGCACTGTCTGTATGCAAAAA
The DNA here is from genome assembly GCA_022457165.1 of Juglans mandshurica. Taxonomy (NCBI): domain Eukaryota; kingdom Viridiplantae; phylum Streptophyta; class Magnoliopsida; order Fagales; family Juglandaceae; genus Juglans; species Juglans mandshurica. Next base: position 7,567,914 of record CM039623.1, read on the forward strand.
AAATCCAAATGTCGGTTTGGAGTGGCTGAAGTTGATTATTTAGGCCATATCATTAATGCGGAAGGGGTTATGGCAGATTCAGCCAAGATTAAGGCCATGCTAGAATGACCTGAGCCTAAGAATGTGAAAGCCTTACGAGGATTCCTAGGACTCACCGGATATTACAGGAAGTTCATTAGAAATTATGGACTTATTGCTGCCCCTTTCACCACCTTGTTGAAGAAAAACTCTTTTTCTTGGAACTTGGAGGCTAGCAGGGCATTTGAAGCCTTGAAACAAGCTGTCTCACACCCCCCGGTTCTTAAACTACCGGATTTCAGTAAATCTTTTGTGATCGAGTGCGATGCTAGTGGGAAAGGCATTGGGGCTGTTTTAATGCAAGACGGTAGACCCTTAGCTTACATGAGTAAGGCTTTAAAAGGGAAGGCACTGCTGCTATCCACTTACGAAAAAGAATTGTTTGCCCTAGTTACAACAGTGCAGCGTTGGAGACCTTACTTGTTAGGTCAATCTTTTGTTGTTAAGACTGACCAGCAGGCTTTAAAATTCTTGTTGGAGCAGAAGGTAGGTACAGTTGCACAGCAAAAGTGGATCACGAAGCTCATGGGGTTTGATTTCTGTATCGAGTATAAAAAAGGAAAAGACAATAAGGTAGCCGATGCCCTTTCAAGGAAAATGGAAGGAAATGAAGAGGGAGATGGGTGCTTAGCCTTGATAACTTTTCCCACAGTGGAATGGATTGAAGAATTGAAAAATAGTTATAAGGCTTCAGCTGAGATGGCTGATTTGTTAGATAAACTGCAGTACAATATTTCTATTCCTCAAGGATATACTGTACAGCAATGAATTATTCTCAAGAAGGATCGAATTGTGCTAGTTCCAGATTCAGCTTTTAAAAACAAGGTGCTAGATTATCTACATGTGGATCCACAAGCAGGTCACACAGGATTCTTAAAGTCCTATCAACGTGCTAAGCGAGAATTTTTTTGGAAAGGAATGAAAAATGACATCAAAAGGAAAATAAGGGAGTGTGATATTTGTCAAGTGAACAAGAGTGAAACAGTGGCCTCACCAGGTTTATTACAACCTTTACCTATTCCCAACCAAGCTTGGTCTGATATTTCCTTAGATTTTATCGAAGGTCTACCTTTATCAAATGGAGTTAGTGTTATATTGGTAGTAGTGGATCGATACACTAAGTATGACCATTTTCTTGCTTTATCTCACCCTTACACTGCTCAAGGAGTGGCACAGATATTCATGGACCAGATTTTCAAGCTGCACGGACTGCCTAGATCGATAGTTTCTGACCGTGACACCGTGTTTCTAAGCTCTTTTTGGAAGGGTTTATTTGAATTACAAGGATCTACACTGAGTTTTAGCTCAGCCTATCATCCTCAGTCGGATGGACAAACGGAGGCTCTTAATAAGTGTCTAGAAACTTATTTACGTTGTTACACAGGCACTAAACAGAGACAATGGAGTAAATGGCTTCCCTTGGCAGAATATAGTTACAACAGCTCTTATCATACTTCGACAAAAATCTCACCTTTCGAAGCGCTGTATGGGTATCCTCCCCCTCGTCTATTGTCATATATACCAGGTACTTCGGTTATAGAGGCAGTGGATCAGTTCCTAAAAACAAGAGAACAGATCAAAGGGCTGTTAAAGGAAAATCTTGAGTGGGCTCAAAACCGTATGAAATTCTATGCAGATCAAAGAAGAACCGAGAGAAATTTCGAGATTGGAGAGTGGGTGTACTTACGTTTGCAGCCATATCGACAAAACTCAGTGTTGAAACGTCGGAATAAAAAATTATCTCCCAGGTTCTTCGGACCATTTAAGATCCTTCAGAAGCTGGGAACCGTGGCTTATCGCTTGGAGCTTCCCGCATCGTCGCGCATACACCCGGTATTCCACGTTTCTTGTCTGAAGAAGAAACTGGGATCTCAGATCCAGCCCTTTCCAACACTGCCACCCACGGACAAGGAAGGGGAAATCTCATCCGAGCCAGAGGAAGTGGTGGATCGGCGCTTAAAAAGGTTAGGAGGTCGCGCTGTAACCGAAGTGTTAGTTAAGTGGGTCGGGGCTCCTTCCGAAGACAGTACATGGGAGCTACTCTGGAAACTGCAAGAACGTTACCCGCACCTTGTGGGCAAGGTTCTTTAAGCGAAGGGGATTGTTAGAAGCTCAGATCGTGAGGGAATGGCGAAGGAAGAACGATTTGGGCATTTTGGTGGAGTAAGGGTTCAATCGGCAGAACATCATGCGAGAGAAGAGAAGTGCTGAGTTCGTGCGTTACAAGTGAAGTATAAGGGAAGTGGGTACGATGTCGTATGACCAGGGAGTACGGTGTCGTTTCCAAAATAAGAGTAAGGTTGCGTTTTGAGTTGATCAAGTGCTGCGTTTAAAGGGGAGAGCAATGCGGCGTCGTTTAGTGAAGTGGAGAGGATGCTGACTTGTTGATTCCGTTAGACACACACCTGCTGCATGAAGATAGGAATAGAATAAAATCAGTTACTGATAATTTGTATTCTCTGACATCCGTGGCTATAAGGATGAAAGATGGATGCTATTTTGTTTTATCTGAAAAGCATTGTAAGAACGTACTTTTGGAGGTTTAGGGACCCTCGAAGATCCCCTATCATTTTCATGCCATTCGTCATTTACATCTATCATTATTCTGTTCTTATTCGTTTCACTACCAATATCACATTACATTCCATCATCATTCTGATACAGAGAGTTAGAATCATAACATTCGTTTGCATTTATTTGTTTTGTTCCTGATGTTCCTATTTTCGGCCTTTGGCTTTGCTGAAAACATCGTAGGCTTATTTCGGGGATTATACAACTAATTGATCAAGAAGACCAATGTAATGAACTCACTACAACACCCACCAATATTCAAGAAAGATGAATGAAAGAATTCAAGAAAGAAGAAAAGCTTTGGTTTTCGAGGAACTAGCACCTCCAAGAATCGCAAGCTTTGTGATTATTCTTCAATAGTCCTTACAAGAATCGTAACCCTCTTTTATACAAGAGATTGTTGAAATCCTTGTCCAAGCAAGCAGTCCACAATGGCTGCTTGCTGCTCAGCGGGTAACTTTATTTGCAGTTACCAATTGAATGCAAATAAATGCATTCATACAAGTAGGCGATATATCCTCGCCAATAAATTGAGGCTTCCAGCGAGAGTCTCAGACACCTAAGGAGAAAAGAAAAGAGAGAGAGAGAGCCGGGAGAGCTCTGAGAAAAAAGAAGAGAGTTGAGTTGAGTGGAGTGTGATCCTCCTCCTCTGTAATATTTTCTTGTGTTCCACTATTTATTAGTGAATCTCTTTTCTGTGGATGTAGGTAGTTGCCAAACCACGTTAAATTATTGGTGTCACTGAGTGCGTGGGTGTACTCTTTTATTTCCGTTGTGTTGATTTCCCCAACAAGTGGTATCAGAGCGATTGTTGGGAGGAGTTTCTTTTACAGAAAACTCGTTTTTAGTGCGTTGCTCAGTTTTTCAAATTTGAGCATACCACTGTGTTCGTCTCATCGAGACAAGAAAAGCGGTTAAAACCAGAGGCCGAACTGACGCTGTAAGTGCCACACGCGCTGAGGAGAGGATAGAGCGCGTGACCCCCACGCTCAGCATGCGCTGCAGAGAAATCTCTGCACGTGACTTCCACGCGCCTCATGCACCCCTGACTCTAGAAGGCGCGTGAGCCACACGCACCTACGCATTTTTCGTGCCGCACGCGCACAGAGTTCCTGTTTTGGTTATTTTGCTCATTCTTGTGATATCTGAGTCCAATCTTGACGAAACAAGACTCGTTTCCAACAAAATCAGGCGTTCCGGACACAACAGTGCTCTCCTTTTTGCGATATTCCACCTCGAAGATCCTGTACTTGCATTTTGTATTTAGAATCAGTCTAAATCCATGCAGGATTCAGCATTAAGGGCCATGATAAAGCTGACTGCCTCAAACTACAGTCTTTGGAGACCTCGGATCTTGAACTATAAAGATCCGTTTGACCCCTTGGAAAATGAAGGGAAGAAGCTAGATGAATTTACAGATCAAGTGTGGAAAAAGATGCACAAGAAGACTATAGTCAGATCAGGCAATGGATCGACCATAGTGTCTTTCACCACGTGGCCCAAGAGACAGATGCATAGAACCTTTGGAAAAAGTTGGAGGATATGTATCAAGCTAAGACTGCTCGAAACAAGGCCCTATTGATGAGATGACTTGTTAACTTGAAGTTGAAGAGCGACCCTCTGTTGCCAAGCACACTAGCAACTTTCAAAACCTAGTTAACCAGCTCGGGTCCGTCAAGTTGAATTTTGGCGATGAAGAACAAGCCTTGCTACTTCTCAGTTCATTATTAGACAGTTGGGAGATATTGGTGGTCTCCCTAAGTAACTCTACTCCAGATGGTAAACTTATCATGACGATGGTTAATGATGCCTTGTTCAATGAGAAGGCCAGATGAAAGGATACGAGCATGAATCAATCTCATGCGCTTGTCACCGAGAGTAGAGAAAGGCCTCAAGGTAATGATAGAGGGAGAAGTGGAGGCAGAAACAGAGGGAAGTCTCAACCACGTGGAAGGTCCAGCAGTAGTAGGAACCAGCAGACGGGTAACATGAAGTGTTACCATTGTGGCAAAGAAGTCCACATGAGGAAAAACTGCAGCAAGTTTTTAAGGGAGTAAGGTCAAAGCAGTAAGCTGAAGAAAGAAAATGGTGAAACTCTTATCACTCTTTCGGGAGATGTGACAATACTCTCCACTAGTGACGAGATGTGTCTGCACGTTGCAAGCCACGATGTTGAGTGGGTGGTAGACACATCAGCATCATACTACGCCACTTCTCATAGTAAATTTTTTTACTACGTTACAAAGCAAGAGACTTTGGTACGGTAAGGATGGGGAACGCCAGTTCCTTGAAGATCGTGGGAGTAGGCGAAGTGCAGATAAAAACCAACATTGGTTGCACCATGGTATTGAAGGATGTTCGACACATTCCTGACCTTCGGCTCAACCTAATTTTGGGAACAACCCTTGATTGACAGGGCTATGACAGCTACTTCAGCAATGACAAATGGAAGCTGTCACAAGGTGCCATGGTTGTCTCCCGATGACATATTTGTGGTACGTTGTACAAGATCCATGTGAAGATCGGTTCTAATAGCCTCAATGCAGTGGAAGGCCAGGCATCACCGAATCTGTGGCACAAGAGACTTGGACACATGGGTGAGAAATGGCTGGATATGCTTGTGAAGAAGGCACTCATCAAAGTTGCCAAAGGAACAATGTTAAACCCTTGTGAGTACTGTTTGTTTGGCAAACAATGCAGAGTCTCGTTTAATTCCTCTACTAAGAAAATATCAGAGTTGTTGAGTCTGGTACACTCTGATATATGTGTTCCCATGGAAGAAGAGTCATTGGGAGGTAATAGATATTTTGTGACATTTATTGATGATGCTTCACGAAAGGTCTGGGTATATGTTTTGAAATCAAAGGATCAGGTCTTCGAGCACTTCAAGAATTTCCACACCTTAGTGGAAAGAGAGACGGGAAAGAAGTTGAAGTGCTTGCGAACGAACAATGGAAGAGAATATGTTTTCAAAAGGTTTGCTGCATACTGCGTTGATTGCAGTATTCGACATGAGAAGACGGTCCCATATACCCCTCAACACAATGGTGTAGCCGAAAAAGTGAATCGGATCATCATGGAAAGAACAAGATGCATGTTCAGTATGGCCAAGTTGCCAAAGCCATTATGGGGTGAAGTTGTTTATGCTGTCTATTACCTGATTAACATATCACCTTCTGCACCACTGCAATTTGAAGTTCCTGAGAAGGTTTGGTCTGGAAAAGATGTCTTTTACTCTCACCTAAGAGTGTTTGGATGCAAAGCCTCTGCACATGTATCCAAGGAGCTGAGACAGAAGATCGATGTCAAGTCAACTCCATGTATCTTTGTTGGATATGGAGATGAAGAATTCAGATACAAGTTATGTGATCCAGTGACAAAGAGAATTGTCAGAAGTAGGGATGTTGTGTTCCATGAAAACCAGCACATAGGAACTGAAGCTTCCTCAATGTCAGTAGAGCTTAGTTCCTATACTCTAGATCCTGCACCATTATAGTTTGCCACATACAATGAGGATATGCAGGATCTAGATCCAGAAGCAGAAGAAGAAGCTCAGGGTGTCGAGCAGGGGGAGCAAGAACCCTCTCCACCAGCTACAAGGGTTAGATGGTGATGAACCTCCTTTGGTTGATGAACCAAGAAGATTGGCAAGAGGCTGCCTATTGATTCTGTTAAGGAGATATCTGGAATCAGACTATATTCTACTTACTGATGAGGGGGAGCCGGAGAGCTTCAAGGAAGTTCAAACTCATGCTGATAGAAGCCTATGGGTGCAGGCAATGCAAGAAGAGATGAGTTCTTTGCAGAAAAATTAGACCTATGAGTTGGTGAAACTTCCTGAAGGAAAGAAAGTCCTAAAAAACATCTTGGCAGAAAAATTAGACCTATGAGTTGGTGAAACTTCCTGAAGGAAAGAAAGTCCTAAAAAACAAATGGGTGTTCAAGCTGAAGAAAAATGGCCAAGGAAAGCTGATAAAGCACAAGGCCATATTGGTTGTCAAAGGATTCCAACAGAAGAAGGGAATCGACTTTGACGAGATATTTTCTCCGGTGGTGAAAATGATGTCAATCCGAGTCATACTCGAATTCGTAGCCAACTTGAATTTGAAATTCGAACAGATGGATGTGAAGACAACCTTTCTCCGTGGAGATTTGGAGGAAATCTATATGAAGCAACCAGAAGGGTTTGAAGCTCCAGGAAAAGATCACTTAGTCTGCAAGCTAAAGAAGAGTCTTTATGGCCTCAAGCAAGCGCTGAGGCAATGGTACAAGAAGTTTAACTCATTTATGATGAGTCATGGGTACAAGAGACTTGTTGCAAATCAATGTATCTATGTTCGAAGATTCTAGGATTACAAGTTTGACATACTCATTCTTTACGTTGATGATATGTTAATCATTGGTGAGGATATGTCCATGATTAACAAACTAAAAAAGGAACTATCCAAGTCCTTTGACATGAAGGACTTAGGCCCAGCACATCAAATTTTGGGCATGAAGATTGTTCGTGATAGGAAAGTCAAAAGGGTGTGGCTATCACAACAAAAATATGTTGAACGGGTTATCAGACTTTAAAACATGGGAGATGCTAAGCCAGTCAATACTCCACTTGCGAACCACTTCAAGTTGAGCAAGAGCTCGTGTCCTTCTTCAAAGAAAGAGATTGAAGAAATGGAAGCAGTCCCCTACTCTTCATCAGTAGGAAGCCTGATGTATGCAATGGTTTGTACCAGACCAGATATTGCTCATGCTGTAGGCATGGTGAGCAGATTCCTTTCAAATCTAGGAAAGAATCATTAAGAAGCAGTCAAGTGGATTCTCAGGTACCTAAAAGGTACATCGAAGATGTGCTTGTGTTTTGGGAGAGCTAAACCAGTTTTGGAAGGTTATACTGATTCAGATATGGTAGGAGATCTGGATAGTAGGAAATCTATTTCGGGATTTCTCTTCACCATTGCAGGAGGAGCTGTCTCTTGGCAGTCCAAATTACAGAAGTGTGTTGCTTTATCTACAACAGAGGTAGAGCACATTGCCGCAGGGGAAGCTGGGAAAGAGATGTTGTGGATGAAGAGTTTTCTCCAAGAACTAGGGGTTAGTCAAGAACACTACAAGGTACATTGTGATAGTCAAAGTGCTCTAGACTTGAGCAAGAATTCAATGTACCCTTCCCGCACTAAGAATATTGACATCCGCTATCATTGGATACATGAAGCGATGGAACAACAGCTGCTGAAACTTGTGAAGATCCATACGAAAGAGAATCTAGCGGACATGCTGACGAAGTTGGTTACAAGTGAGAAGCTTGAGCTATGCAGAGACATAGCTGGGATGGACAGTATCTAGGTAAATGGGCATGGAGGGGGGAATTGTTGAAATCCCTGCCCAAGCAAGCAGTCCACAATGGCTGCTTGCAGCTCAACGAGTAACTGCATTTACAGTTACCAATTGAATGCAAATAAATGCATTCATACAGGTAGGCGATATATGGATCTGAGAGAAAAGAGAGCCTCAGACACCCAAGGAGAAAAGAAAAGAGAGAGCCGGGAGAGTTCTGAGAGAAAAGAAGAGAGTTGAGTTGAGTGGAGTGTGATCCTCCTCCTCTGTAATATTTTCTTGTGTTCTACTATTTATTAGTGAAGCTCTTTTTTGTGGATGTAGGCAGTTGCTGAACCACGTTAAATTCTCAGTGTCACTGAGTGCGTGAGTGTACTCTTTTTTTTTTGCTTTTATTTATTTCGCTGTGTTGATTTCTCCAACATATGTCAGTTTATTTCGTTATACATTGAGAGGTTAAACTTGTAATTTCCATCTATTAAATGATCATGTGCCACTCATTTGCCATCTTCATATACTCTGCTGCTGTTTTTCCCCACTAATCACTCTCATAACATTCCTCCCTCCTTCAAAAGACCTTGCCCACATGGTCAGGATACTGACTCCTCAATTGATCAATAGGGACCCAAGAAGCATCTTCCTTAGGTGCCCCTCTCCACTTCACAAGGAGCTCCACCACTGGTCTGTGGTCAAGAGGAATCATACGCCTCTGTAGAATTAATTATGGATCAGTTCTAAGTCTTCCATGTTCATCTAACTGAGGTAATGAAGGAGAAATAACTGCAGAAGGTCCCACATGTTTCTTCTAGAGTGACACATGAAACATTGAGTGCACAAAGGCCTCAAGTGGCAATTGTAACCTGTTTGCAGCTTCCCCAATCCGCTGTAGAACCCTGAAAGGCCCAAAATATCTTGGAGCTAACTTCTGATTCACCCTTTGAGTTACACTTTGCTGTCTGTACTTAGATACACATCACCCACTTCAAACTCCCTTAGTGAATGGTGCTTACCATACTAATTCTTCATAGTTGCTTGGGCTGTCAACATATTCTTCCTCAACAAATTAAAAATTTCTTCTTGAGATCTCAATTGAAAATCTACTTCAGCATTCTGTGTTGTACCTGCTACATACTATAACAAGGTAGGAGGTGTCACTCCATACAATGCTTCAAATGGGGTCATTTTAGTCTAGAAATGATACACCATTCAGCCCATAGTAACCATTTCACCCATTCTTTTGGTCTTTCATTAACAAAACACCTTAGATATTGCTGTGCACATTTATTCACAATCTTAGTTTGACCGTCAAATTGAGGATGGTAAGCTGAGGTGAAATTTAACTAGGTTCCATACAATCTGAATAGCTCCTTCCAGAAAGCACTTGTAAAGATCATGTCTCGATTAGTCACAATGGAAGTTGGCATTCCATGCAGCTTAAAGACTTGGACAATGAACAATCTAGCCATTATAATGGTACTATAAGGGTGGGAAAGTGGTAAGAAATGTGCATATTTGGTAAATCGATCAACAATAACATAAATGACTGAGTATCCTTGTGAGGTGGGTAAGGCCTCAATGAAATCTTTGGATATATTAGTCCAGGATTTAGTAGGTACAGGCAGTGGCTGTAAGAGGCCAGGTGGCTACAAATTCTCAACCTTGCACTTTTGACAAACTTGACACTGTTTGATAAACTCCTTAATGTCTTTCTTCATACCAGACCAACGAAAATAAGCTTTAGCACGATGAAGGGACTTTTGATACCCATAATGACCCCCGAATGTACTGCTATGAATGAACTATAGCACTTGCTGCTTGAGAGAGGATTGCTTTGACAGAAACAACTTCCCCTTTTTGAACAATAAGCCTTTTTAACCTCAAATCCTTTCCCTTGCAAAAGTCCCCATTGAAGCTTGTTGCAAATTTTAGAAACTTCCAAATCTTGTAGATAAGAACTCTTCAAGTCTTCTAACCAAATAGGGTCAAACACTGTTATAGCAGACAATGCTGGAACCTCTGGCAGCAACTCATCTCTCCTAGAAAGTGCATTTGTAGCCACATTCTCTTTCCCCTTCTTATACTCAATGGTGAAATCATTTCCAAGCAACTTACTCACCCATTTTTGCTGTGAAGGAGTTCCAATCTTTTGCTCTAGTAGAAATTTTAGGCTCTGCTGATTTGTTTTTATTGCTAAGGTCCTACCTAACAAGTATGGTCTCCACTTCTTAACTGCATAGACTAAAGCAAGTAATGTTTTTCATAAGTCGACAGATCCAATGCTTTACCTTTTAATGCCTGACTAAGATAAGCAAGAGGTCTTCATTCCTGCATTAAAACTGCCCCAATCCCCACTCCACATGCATCACACTCCACAACAAATGATTTTGCAAAATCAGGCAAGGCTAAAACAGGAGGATTAGTCCTAGCTTTCTTTAAACTCTCAAAAGCCTTAGCTACTTCATCATTCAACGAAAGGTATCCTTCTTAAGAAAAGCTGTTAAAGGTGCTGCCAACAGTCCATACCCTTTTATGAATTTTCTATATTACCCAGTCAGTCCCAAGAATCCTCTCAAGGATTTAATGAACTTGGGTATAGGCCAATCAACCATAGATTTTATCTTCGAGGGGTTTGCCCTTACACCACTTGCAGATACCAAGTGGCCAAGGTAGTCAATCTCAGTGCAAGCAAATCTGCACTTACTCCTCTTAGCAAATAATGTATGTTTTGCTAAGGTATCTAACACCATAGATAGGTGTTGTAAGTGCTCTTCCTTCGACTTACTGTACATGAGTATATTATCAAAAAATACAATTACAAACTTCCTTAAAAAAGGCTGAAATACTTCATTCATGAGGGACTGAAAAGTGGCTGGGGCATTAGTTAAGCCGAAAGGCATAACTAAGAACTCATAATGGCGTTGGTGAGTTTTAAAAGCTGTCTTAAGAATGCCACCTTCCCTCACCCTTATCTGGTGGTAACTAGATCTTAGGTTCAGCTTTGAAAAAATGTTGCACCAAACAATTCATCTATCAATTCGTCAATTACAGGTATTGGAAACTTATATTTAATTGTTTCACAGTTCAATACTCTGTAGTCTATGCACATACGCCAGCTCCTGTCAGCCTTCCTTACAAGTAACACAGGAAATGGGAAAGGAGATTGACTGCTTCTGATCACCCCATCCTCCAAAAGTTCCTCCACAATTTTTTCAATTTACGTTTTTTTGATAAAATGGATATCTGTATGGCTTTACAGAGATTGGTACTGTTCTTTCTTTAAGGTTGATTTGGTAGTCTTTGCTTCTTCTAGGAGGCAACTCCTTAGGCTCCTTAAACACCTTTGCAAACTTTGGTAACACATATTCCATTCTTGGATCAATATTTTCCACTGCCTTCTTCACTTCTTGTTGTACCAACTGCAATAACATTCCCTTCCTTTGTAAAGTAGTAAGTTGGCAAATTTCTACATCATCCACCAAATTAGAAGGGCTCAAGTTCAACTTCAACCCCCACAAAATCACTGATTGTTTATCCTTCTTAAAGGACATAGTTAAAAGATTAAAGTCCCATAGTACAGGACCTAAAGTTCTCAGCCATTGCATGCCAAGACTACATCACAACATCCCAAGGGTAACAAGAAAAAATCAGTACTGAATTGATTCCCTGGCACCCTAAATCCCACCTTCTCAACCACACCTTCAATTCTCATTTTTTTCTCCATTAGCAACCCTCACATCAATATGATCTTCCTTCTTTATTTGTAATCCAGCTTTCTTGGTCACCATGGGATCCAGAAAGTTATGAGAACTTCTGGTATCCACTAATATTACCACAGAACACCCTTGTGCTTGCCCGCACATCGTCATGGTTCTTGGGCTCAATGAACCAACAATGACATGTAGGGATATCTCATAAATTTCATCACTTCCATCCCCATCTCCTCCCATTCCATCCAAAGTAACACTGTCTTCACCCTCACTGCGAAAACAATTCCACTCCTTCCATTACATAAATCCTAGGCTTTTTATATCGATGACTAGGATTCCACTTTTTTTCACAATAATAGCACAATCCTCTCTCTCTCTCTCTCTCTCTCTCTCTCTCTCTCTCATTTCCTTCATTTCAACAGGGCTTACTTTCTGAATAAGAATGGAACCTTTAGAGTAAAACTATTACTCAAATTGGAAATTTTACCTTTATTTTCAATATTGAACTCCTTTCTACTGCTATTACCAATTGAACTATTTCCTCCTGTAGTACCAATCATCATTGGTCTCCTGTTGCTGCCACGAAAACTAGTAATGTACTCTTCTTGAATTTTAGCCAATCTAAAGGCTGAACTCAAACTATTAGGATGAAGCATCATCACTGGAAGCCTGATTTCATCTTTAAGGCCACTGAGAAAACAACTCAGTTTATAACTTTTAAACAAGCCTCTCAGCGTATTTGAAATTATCTAGAACTGGGTCTTGTACGCAACCATGGTTGTTGTCTGCCTTAATATTGTGATGGCCTCCATTGGATCATCATATAATGCTTGACCAAATCTGATCTACAGAGCCTCCACAAAAGCATCCCAAGAATTAAAATTTCCAGTTTCTTACGCATCCTGAAACTTATCTATTTATTAAATAGATACCCTTTTGCAGAGTCATTACGTACCGACTTTTACAATATATCATAAATCAACTTATCGATTTATTTTTCATATCGTTTAAATAATTTTTTTTTAAAATATTTCCTTTCTACGAATAAATTTCCTAAATCGATTTTTCTTTATAGTTGCAATATATTTTTATATACAATGTAATATAATTCATTCCTATATACACAAAATAAAAATATATAAGCCTGGTGAAAATCAAAGTAAAAAAAAAAAGAGAGAGTAAATGAAATATAAATAATAATAAAATATTTATAGGATGAACAGTATCCGCTACATATAGTGGGTTACTGTAACGAATTGTATTTTAGATTCCCTTTTACATTATCGGATGGAACTCCTATTTTGAACAATTCTTCAAATAATTTACGTTTCTTATATAATACATAAGCCATTGAGAATGCTCTTAGTGCTCATATGATGTGATGTAATTAGAGGGACCATTTATGAAAAATTACAAATTCAAGAGACCGAATGATCAGTATTTAGGCCCTGTTTGGATAGTGAGATGAGATGAGATAATTTTAGATAAAAGTTGAAAGTTAAATAAAATATTGTTAAAATATTATTTTTTTAATATTATTATTGTTTTGAGATTTGAAAAAGTTGAATTTTTTATTATATTTTGTGTGGAAATTTGATAAAGTTGTAATGATGAGATGAGATGAGATTAAACAATTTCACTATCTAAACGGGGCCTTAATCTTGAAGTAAAAAAAAAAATTACAATTCTTCTTTATTCACACCTGATTAGTGGAAGATATGCTGCCATAAGAACATTTGCCATAAGATATGCTGCCATAACCACATCATTTGAGCATCTTTGTGGTTCAAAGATGGTTCTACTTAATTCTACTTGTTCTGATGATCCAAAGTCAAGATTAAGGACCAATTATTTGTAAAAAGATAAATGTTTTAATTACAAAGAGATTTCATAAAAGTAAATTCATAAAGTGATGCGTCTTAATGTGATGCGTTAGTTTGTAAAGATATTTTTATCGTAAAATAGATCTAACGTATCATATCAAGTCATGTCAATTTATGAATTTATTTTTGTGAAATCTCTTTATAGTTGTGTTACTTCTCTTGTAAAAATGGGATAAATGCATGAAGCCACCTCAAACAACCACCCAAGCAATAACTACCCAAATTATCAAATTTGGCAATTAATTCTTCAGACTTCAAACAACCAAAAGAATTTAATGTCCCCTTCCCAAAAAAATTGACATAAATAGTACCCTTGATAAAAAATTAAAAAATTAAAAATAACATTTCAAAAATGAAAAAATAAAAATCAAATTTCTTCTACCAAAGGGTATCTATTTGATAGGGGTATTTTGTAATTCTTTATATTATTAAGGTAATTTTGCGTTTCTAAAAGAAAAATAGGATATAAATATATATATATATAATTTATATTTATTGGTAGGTTAGAGGAGTGATGGCCGAAATTAATAATTTGGGGTGATTATAAATTGGTTGGTAGATTGAGGCAGCTTAATTTGAGTATTTTTCGTCCACGAAAATTCAGCTTGGATGTCGATTGATGCGCACACAAATTCTAGCATACGAAGAGGCTCTCATTGTACTCGTAGGTCCAACAACCTACACGGGGTTCCTCGAATGATACTTCTTTTTATCTCTAGGAAAATGCTAATTTGTACCATAGTTTTGCTCACTCATTTTGACTGTTTGTGTAGTTTTTTTTATTTTTTACTTAATAATTAAGAAAATAACTATTAGTAAATTTTTGTGTTTTTAAAGATGTTTAAAAAATGTTTACAAAAGAAAAAAAAAATAAATGCAAATACACTAAGAGGCAGCCAAACAGTACATGCTGGATGGCTGTGTAGCATTAATGTTCTTATCCCAAAACCTTTAGTATATATACATGATATTGCTCTTAACAATAAATAAAATTAAAAAAAAAAAAAGATAAGAAAAATTGCTCCTAACAATAAAAAAGGAAAGAAAGAAAGAAATAAATCACTCCTAAAAAGCTACATATTTTTACGGTAAAGTTGTGACGTCTCTAAACTCCCGCTTGGGATGTAACAGAAACTTGGAGCATCGTAACATACAACACAAGGTTACATACTCCCATTCATGATAGTTAATATGCAATGCATTCTAGTATGCAATTAGCAATGTGCAACAATCGCAACGGAATATGGGTGACTAGTTATAACTTATGTCATAATGAACTAAAACATCTCAATAACATTAATAACCATAATAAGTTCAAACTTAAGGATATCATTTCCTTAATACAAGATACTTAATCAAAGTTCCGTGGTTAGATTAACTATTTCATACGTTCTGAAGTATGAAGAGTCAATGTTTATGAGCATCAAAATTATATCTAATCTTCGCTCAAGGTCTGACTCCTCTTCAACCGTTTGTATCTAGCGGTCCTTCTTGTTCTTCATTTACTGGTCCTGACACAACTTCTATCATTCCGAGGGGAATGATAGTGGGTCCACAAGATTGATCTTTACTTAAAATGTCAGTAAATTAAACAACCAACTTGTACAAAGATAATATATGCATGATTAATGATAAACATTAGATGTATGAAATGATATGTAGGAAAAAAATCTGTATTTGTCTCTCATCCAGGTTCCTCAACATTTTTAGAAAAACTTTGATGCAATTTCTCTTTCAGAGAACATTTTCACTTTCTCATTTAAAAAATATGACATTTCGAAAGAGAACATTTCTGACCTCATTGCTTTAAAAAATCATAACATTTCATCGTTATTAAAGCCATTATTAAATATGTATGGTAGCAACATAGTTCCCTATATGTATCGTGAGCACCTGTCGGTGAGGGTAGCACAACTCATGTTGACACTACGTCTTTGTTTGCAGACGTCGTAACCCAATGCATTGGTCATCACATTTCATCATAATATAACCTCATAACGTATGCACCCACCAACATTAGGTACCATAAATGACTTCGTTTCGGCATTCTTTAAAAAGAATTCATTTGAAACCCGGTAACGGTTTTTTGTTAACTTAGGGGTTACCACTCCATTTTTACTCACTTCAGAGTGGACAAAAGAGTTCTACTATGATAATTTCCCATCCTAACCTTTGGGGTCATGAAAAAATTTGTTTTCGTGCTATGCTTGAAAAATGCATTTCATGACATGTGCATATGTGGTAAACTTTATGTGAAAATGACATTTATATATGCAATATGCTAAAATGGAGAAAATTTCACATGTCATGTAAACAAGTAATCAAATGCTCAATGATGTATCATGCTCAAAATGATTTTTATAATATGAATGTGGTGTTTATACAAGAATCATAAATAAATTATCTAAGAGTAAGTTAGAAGCTAACTTACAAACTTTCTGAGCATAGAGAATCGAAACGTCTGTAATCAAAGTTATACTAATTTTGGATTTGAACCTCTAAGGAAGATGTTCATAATCAAAGGGTTCAAGATTTAGTATTTACAAAACTGCCCCTATACTTAGCAAAATTTCCACTAAGGCCCTAAATTTTCACTATTTGCATTTGGGTCACAAAATTCACCAAACTTCACAAACCCCATATTTACTATATTCTAAAATCATCTATGCCCTTAGAATGTAAGAATCAAAGTGCAATTATGTCAATTGCACTCAACCCGTGACATGCATTTTATTAAGGCCTAGATGTGATTTCAACTATTCAACCTATATGGATGCATATGTACTCAAATTCATCAAGTTCCAATAGTATTATAACCTTAGGGACAAATTAAAAATTTAGGCTCAAATCATACAAGTTCATCCCAATACTTAAACATGGCTTTAAGACATTAATCTTCACTAATCCATCCATTAAGCATATGCATGATGTTTTCTAGCTTTCCTTATCCAAAGATGTTTCAAAACTTAGTTAAATCATGCATTTTGATTCTTATCCCAATCACAAGGCTTTTCTAAATGCACATTACTCAAGCCTAGGTAAACTAATCAAAACTGATGAATGCTAAATGATCAACACTATATAGAATTAAAGTCTATTATGACATGCTTCCAACCTCGAAATTAAACCTTCAAAATTCATTCCAAGACATTAGTGAATCATATAAAATCATATCAAGTCATAACATGACTAAAAATCTGACCCAAGGTAATTTATTTCATCAAAACATCAAATCTGACCCGGCTTGACATTAGCAAGCTAAACCTTAATTAAAATCAATCAAAACATGATTCCCATGCCATAAATTAAAGCTTAACATGTCATTCTAACACTTAAAAAAAATATAGGGCAAAATTACTTACAGAAATCGAGGCCCTAAAGCTCCCAAAACAACTTCATTCTAGAACACTCAAGAATTCTCAAGAACATCACTCGGTTTCACTCTATTGCTCACTAAGGGGGAGAAATGCTATCAAGACTCAAGAGAAGGCTTGGAGGAGAGGTTTGGAGAAATGAGGAAGTGAGGGAGGTATTTATAAGCTTCATGGAGGGTGAGAGGCAAGGGGGACGTTGGTTTTGGCTACAAGGAAGTGAATGTGAGTGGTGGAGTGCTTGAGTGCAAAATGGCAAGGGTGACATCACTTGGTTCAGTTCAATAAGGGTCTAAAGTGTCATAATTCATCATGAAAGAGAGCTAGAAGACGTCCATAAGTTCAGGGGCTGCTTGATTCAGATTTTTGAAACAAAAATCCACAAGACAAGCAAGCCATAGCCAACGGTTTTGGGTTTCCTTCAAAGCTGTTCAGATTTGGATCCCTTTTTTGTCCCATCCTCCTGGTTTGTATTGGGGGAATTATGAACATCATTTGAAGGATTTTTCAAGTGAGGAAGAGAGGCATGAGTGGTTGCCAAGTGATCATGCTTGGGCAGAAAAATAAAGGGGCGAAATGGGTGATGGTTCAACCAAGTGATTTCAAGTGAGTGCCTCTCTTTGAGCCAATCGGTTGGGCTGCCTTGGGGAGGTAATTGGGTAAGCTTTCTCTATTGTGCTTTGAAGCACTTCCAAGGGACAAAAGGAAAAGGGAGGTGGCGTGGGTTAGTGACCAAAATAGGTGTAGAAAATTCAATTGAAACCCAAGGCCACTCGGTTTGGTTTCAACTAGGCTTGTAATGGAATTTGTGGGGTTTCTTGGAACCAATTCGTCCAATGCTAGAACTAAAGTAGGAGGGTTAATGTGGGGTGTAAATGATGAAATTTTCCTTGAGAAAATGGTGTAAAAGGCGTGGGCTAGGGGCTGATTTGGTGCACTGCACATGAAGGTGCACCTAGGATTGGTGGTGATTTGGGCATTGACATGGTTTTACTTCTATTGATATGTGTTGGGTAAAGATTAAATTTCTAAATTGGTCTAAGAAAAATGAAAATAAACTATAAAAATAAAAAATTTCAGATTATAAATGTGGGAAATAAATTAAAGAAAAATTAAGCTAAAAACATGATTTAGAGGTTACTAATCATGTGTGAGATGATTAATGCTTCTTAACTCAAGTTAGAAGCTTAATCATGGTTGGGAGGGAACTGTAGGGGCGTGTGTCACTTCTTGGGCTTGAGGAAAACCAATGGTATGGTGTATGTGGGCTTTAATTAGAAGTGTTAAAATGGAAGACAAGGCTTTTGGGCCTTGATGGACTTGTAGGGCCATTTGTGTAAGTCTCTTGGGTGTGGGCTTTCGGTGTGGGTTAATGATTGGACCTTATATCTATATTTGAGGGCTCATCTAAGGCTTCAAAGGCCTACTAAGATTGGGTCCAAATAACATGTCTTTCCAAGGTTGGGCCAAATGCCTTCAATCTTACTAAGTTAGGCCCAATGACCTTATGCTTACTAAGTTGGGCCTAATATCTTGGGTTCTACTAAGTGAGGCCCGTAGTCTTGTGTCCAATAAGTGAGGCCTAAAATCTTATGTGTTTCAAGTTGGGCCTAAGGCTTTCATTCTTACTAAGTTAGGCCCATGGCTTTATGTCCTTTACATTATGCCTATTTTCTAGTGTCCTCCAAGAAAGGCTTAAGACTTTATATCTCTTAAATTGGGCCTAAGGCTTTTTAACATCTTATCCTTAGCCCATCACATCCTTAGTGCATTAGGGCCTTAAAGTCTTATGTCCATCAAGTAGGGCCTAAAGTCTTATTGCCTCTCCTAAGCCTTTATACCCAAAAAGCTTGGGCCCTTAGTAAACCATTTTTGGACATTCTCTAAATCCATTCAACATTTAACCCAAAAAGATTGGGCCCTTAGTAAACCACTTTTGAAGTCTTATGTGTCATGCTTCCATTGGCCTCTTGGCATTTATCCTCAAAATTAATAAATCACTAAAAATTCTCCAAAATAATATTACTAAACCAATCAAGCTCCAAAAATTTCATTTTCCTTAAAATCAATATTGCACTAAAATATTTTAATAATTCTACTAAACCCAAAGTATACAATCCTCTTGCCAACTCAAATATCTAAAATTGTTCTTATTCTCAAATAGCCAAACTCCTAATTAACTAGGATTAAGGCTACTAAGGTCAAGGGCTAAGGAGCTTTTTAGGCGGGGTGTTACAAAAGTAGATCTGATGGATCATATGAAGTTTCATTTATAAGTTTATTTTAATAAAATTTATTTATATCTATATCACTTTCTCATTTTGTTGTCATATCCTAATTATCACAAGCCCATCTGCCATATTGATGTTGTCCAAAAATAGCTTAAACAAACCTTTCACACCTGTAGTGGGGGGGAGGGTGTTTGCCACCTAGAATCTGGCCCCACATCCTATAGGAGGGCCCCCCATCCAGGTGCCAGGGTACAGATTGACCCCTGGTCCCTCTGCCCTTGGTCCGGCCAATGGGCCTGGAACTTGTTTCTAGGTTCAGAAAGGTCCTAAAACATATTTTTGGGCCATTTTGGGCTCAGATGCCAATCTGAATTGTCTAAATAAAAAAATATTAAATACACAATACAAAAAAATGAAACAAAACTTGTTAAAATATAAAACATAAAATTCTAAGTTCTAACTAGTAAGTTAGTAATTTATAAGTTGAAACTAATAATTCTAAGCTATTACAAGTTAATTTAAAACTAGTACAAATTCATCTAAAAATATTACAAATTTCCAAATAATTTAATTGAATAACAATGTTCCAAAAAAAAAAAATAACAAATTGTAGTAAGATGAGATCATTTGACATTGAGTCATTGACTTTGAGATTAGAATTTGCGGGTGGTGGGCAATTGAGATTGTGATATTATAAAACCTGAGAAAAAAATAAGAAAACAAATTAGAATCACAAACAATATATACATATGAAAAAAAGTTAAAAAGTTAAAATTTCCAATACAAAACAAGATGAGATCATAAGCTTCTTATTTTAGGCCTTTTTATCAAGATTAGATAATTGAAAATTTGGGATTAGGGTTGGGCAAATGAGACTATAGAACTTGGAAAAAAAAAAAAAAGAAATACAAACATTATATAGATATGTAAAAAAGTTAAAAACTTCAAATTATAAACCAAGATGAGATCATTAGGCATGTGAGAGTGAGACAACAAAATCTGAAACAAAATAGAATTACAAACATTATATACATATGTAAAAAACTACAAATAATTAAGAGACAAATTATACAAACCAATGGCAATAGTGGATCAAAGTCATATTGCGGCCGATGTAGACGTAACCTCATTTCTCGAAGTTGTCCCTACAACAATTGATTTTGAAATTAAGTGCGGTCAAATAAAGATATGTTATAACACAATATATTATAAACAAAAGTAAATCAATGAATTAAGAGTAATTACCCGATCCAGGCTAATCACCACCCTCCTCCTTGTCGACCTCCTCAGAGTCTACCACGTATGGAATATGAATTGGCTTCCCTTTGATCAAATTTTGAGTTCAAATCAATGTCTCCACAGTAATAGGAGACAATGAACTCTGGAATGAATCCAATATGTACTTTCTTAGTGCTAAAGGCCGACTTTGAGGCTACAGTAGTAATAGAAATGACTAAAATCTTGGCCTATGTCTTTAAGGAATGGATACTTGACGACATTGACTTTCCACCAAGATAAGATATCAAAATGCCGTGGAAATGGGTGCATCTCTGCTGCCAAATATCTACCCAATTCCGACTGGCCATCTGTTGTCTTTTGAATAGTCGATACAATCTCATACCTTTCAGCCCACCTATGCCTTTTGAAACTCCCGACTTCGGGAGGAGGCGATGCGGTAGGTGTAGGAGCCGGAATATTGCCACCCATGAGGTGGTAGTGGTAGTGATAGGAGTAGGAATAGGGGTAGGGGTAGGGGTAGGGGAGCTAGCACTAATGCTTGTATTTGGACTTGACTCAATAACCATGGAGTTGAATCACAAATACTTGCCATGAACCAAAAATACACAACAATTAAAATAATACAATCATGAACAACACAATTGTTTGGGTTTTAGTTTTGAAATCCTAAATCATATTAGGTTAGGGGTTTTAGTATGAGCCCCTAATCTAATTTAGGGTTTCAATCATAAACCCTAAGATAAATTAGGGTTTCAGATTGAAACCCTAAACTAATTTAGGGTTTTGGATTCAAACCTTAAATTAACAGACACAAATCACAATCCATGAATTCAATACACACAAATCACAATCCAATCTACACAACATACAAATCACAATCTCATTCTCCAAATCCATTGATCAATCCCATCCTCCATAATTCAATCCATAGAAAACTGAAAAAAAAAAAATCTAGAGGGGTTTCGAGATACTTTCAGAGGTTGAGAGAAAATGCAAAACCCGAGAGGTGCTCGGAGATGGCATAAGCTACAGACGGCGATGACGATAGTAATGGCGACGATGTTGAGAATTGAGAAGGGACGGGCGGCAGCGTGAGGGTAAGAGAGAGAGAGAGAGAGAGAGAGAGAGAGAGAGAGAGAGAGAGAGAGAGAGAGAGAGAGAGAGAGAGAGAGAGAGAGAGAGAGAGAGAGAGAGAGAGAGAGAGGTTGATAGGATTAGAGAGTGAGAGAAGGGCTAACAAGATTAGAGGGTAGAGTGCCTGGGCGGCGGCGGCGGGGGAGTTTTATGGATTATTGAAACGATGCCTTGGGCATAGCTTGCTGCTCCCTATCCCTACTCTGTTAGGTGCACGGATGTGGAAGGATACCCCACCGCCTGCATGGGTAGAGTGCTGAGTGCCTTGATCCGGGTGAGGGGAGGGTGAGGGGAGGGTAAGGGGAGTTTTGGGGATTATTGAATAGATGCCTTGGGCCCAGCCCGCCCCTACCCCTACCCCCGCTAGGTGCATAGATGCAGGCGGATACGTCGCCGCCTGTGTCTGGTGGATGGGGCCTCTACCCCACCTAGATGGGGGTTAGATGGCTGAGGGTAGGTGGAAGGGGTGTGGGGCCCCACCGCTCACTGCCCACTCCTACCTTTTAAGCTTTATAAAAGAATGGATTTTCAGTAATGGAAAAAGTTTTCAAAAGTTTCCTCCAACATATCTATACAAATGATAGGTGTTCATAGAGCATATAATACGCACATGTTGTTTTGACAATATAAATTAAAAAATTGCCATATGTATATTAAAAAAAATACATGCTTCTCACAAGCCTAAGGTCGAATGAGTGGTAATTTTTTAAACGAGTCGAATAAAACATCATCCAAATCAATTTAAAGGAATTCTACTTTTGAACAATGCTAACCCATGTTTTTTAGTTTGAAGCCGCTACTACATCAAGGTTGCTAGTTTCTTTGATGTAAAACATTGTTGCATCTGTAATACTTAGGCTCGAATGATGATCCACGTAGTGGCTCTTGCAGAATTTATGTGCACACATTGAGCTAAAACCCCCACTCGTTGGAGATCCGGAAGGAGGCATCTTGTGTAGAGTAGAGTGACTACACAAAGACTTATGTTATCTTGTTTCACTACTCAGCTACTAGACTTGAGACAAAGCAGCTTTGATAAAATAGGCAACACTAGAAGACAGCGATATTCTGATGCACAATGTTAAAAAATGTAGACAATAGGAACACCAAAACACCATTCAGTGGAAGAAATACTAGATATCAGGCAAAGGACTAGCATTAGCTCAATGCTATAATGGTCTCTAGCAAGCGAGATAACATTAGTTCAATAAAGGTCTTTTCACCCTATGACCCGTGAGCAAAGGACTGAGCTGACCGTCCATGGGTGAGACTGAAGAACTGAAGAGGCTGGTAGTTCAAAAAAAGGACGGTCCGCATCAAAGGCAAAATACGGGCGAAGGGTGAGCAATGATCAAAGGAGGAATATCAGTCAAGGATAAGACCGATACAAATGTGAGGGCTCTCTGGGATTAAGCAGAGATACTTAGAGGCAGTAGGTGCTGTACACAGAGGCCCATACTCCATTTGAGAAGTAACATCTGGAGTGAGCCTGTGGAAGAAAAAGATTACGGACTTGCAAGCCATATCGTCTGATCTCAGAGGTATGGTCCAGCGCCACGTGGGGGACTCTTATTAGAGGAAGGATTGTTGGATTGGACCCAAGGCAAGCCAAAAGAACGTGTGTGCCTTGTCCCATCGGTCATTTGATCTCTACAATACTTTAAGTCTAGAGGACAAATGGATGGCTAAGATCACAGGTATTTTATTCAAGCATATATGTAGTCAAAAGAGCGTCAGAAGGACACTTGATGATTCTGCCTCATAAAAGGCTTTGGATAAGGGAAAAATCTCACTTTTGAGATTGTAAAGTGTTGGATCTTCTTTGGAGCTGGAATCTTCAAAGAAAGCAAGTGATTTCAAAGGGTGCGGCTAAATTCTTGAGCCGAAATCATCCCACAATATTATGTAATTTCCTCATATATCAATATGTGGCTAAATTCATGGAGTTGGGAATGTTTGCCCCTCACTTTATCTCTACGGAAGAGATTTGTACTAAACAATTTCAGGATGGACTACAACTACTTATACGGATGCAAGTGGCTTGTCTTCTGATACAAGATTTTCAGAAGTTAGTGAACGTGGCTTCTATCGCAGAGCATGAACATTGTAGTTTAGTGGCTGTTATGACTAGCCATAAGCATATAATGTTTACGAGAAAGGGCAGAAGTTTGGGTTCCCCCAGAATTTTGTAACGAGGACAAGGGTACGCCCTCAAACTATTCTTGCGTACGCATGGGAGGCAGAACACTGGTATGTGGTCATTATCACAGGTCTCATAAGGGAAAGTGCCGTCAGGCCTTACTCATGCTATAGATGCGGACGGGTAGGACACTGCACTAAGGATTGCCCTCAGGAAATTCCAACTCAGAGGACCATCCCTACTGGAGGATGGGGAGACCAAAGCCAGGCAATATAAGCAAGAATGTACACCTTAACACCAGGAGAAGTCAATGAAGATGCCCAGAGACTCAGGAACTAGGCATCATCACAAGTATGAGACCCTAACCTTAGTTAACTAGCTAGCAATTTTAGGAGTGTAGTTGTAAGAGTCAAGTTTGTTCGGTCATTCTAGGGCGAGTTAGGCAATTCAAATACTATGCAAGTACCATGTTGACACAAGTGCGTCCCAATCATTCGTGTCTTCTACGTTTGCTAGAATAAGTAGCCTTTAGGCAGAGCAAATGTGGTAAAGGTTCTTTGTAGCACTAGCAAATGGAGTATTACTGTGCCCCAAGATAGTTGTGGGTCTTCCCTTAAAAATAGACGGAGTCATTACAGAGGCTGACTTGATAGTTTTTGATTTATTGAGATTTGATATTATCCTAGGTATGGATTGGTTGTTTCGAAATTTCGTGAGTATTAACTACTGACAATCGGTAATGTTCCAATTGATTGGGATGAAAGAAAGAGTATTTTGAGGCAGTAAGCTATGATCAGTGCCAGGAATAATTTCCTCACTACAAGCCAAGAAGTATTTGGCGAATGGTGCCAAAACTTATTTAGTACATCTAGTGCTTAAGGCAAAGAAGCCTAAAGAAGTGCAAGGAATACTAGTAGTGGACGAATTTCCAAAAGTAATCAGGAGATTTCCAGGATTATCACCTCCTAGGGAAGTTGAATTTTCAATCAAATTGGAACTTGGAATTGTTTCGGTACATAAGGTAGCTTAGAGGATGGCCCTGTCAGAGTTGAAAGAGTTAAATGGTCAACTTCAAGAGCTGATGACAAAGGGGTTCGGCCGAGCATATCGCCTTGGAGAGCACCAATACATTTGTTAGGCCTAAAAGAACCTCAACATGAGACAAAGGAGATGGTTGGAGACCGTAAGCGATTATTGGTGCCAAATTAAGTACCATCCAAGAAAAGCAAAACTGGTCGCTGATGCATTGAGTCAGAAGTCTAGATCCAAGGGAGTAGGAGGTTCTACAGAAGTATACTCACTTCTTGGGGGAATGAGGTAGCTATTGGTTGGAGATTCACAACAAGAGCAAATCCTTGCCTCAATACAGGAATTAAGAGTGAAGGATTACGACAAACTAAAGGATCAACAGAGGAAGGATCCGAAATTGTTGGGGATCCAGAGAAGAATTTGAAGAGGGAAATGGGCCTCAACATTTTAACTTGGGCAAGAACGAAAACTTTCTATACCAAGGAAGAAGAGTGGTTTGGACGAATTTTGAAATTTTGGAAAGAATACTAGCCGAAGCCCATACTTCGCCATATTCGATACATCCGGGGAGCACAAAGATGTATGGAGATTTCAATAATACCTTTTAGTGGGAAGGGATGAAAGCTCGATATCACCCACTTCATCAAGAAGTGTGCCACATGTATGCGAATAAAGGTTGAGCATTAGAGACGATTGAGATTTGCAGCTTTTACCCATTCCTGAGTTGAAGTGGGAAGACATAGCTATGAACTTTGTGGTTTGATTAACTTGAACCCCTAGTGGTAAGAATGCAATTTGGATAATCATAGATAGACTGACCATGAGCACCCACTTTCTACCGGTTACTACAACGGACACTTTTGGAAAGTTGACTCGGTTTTATGCAAAGGAAATAGTTAGACTTAACGGAGTGCCTAAGAGCATAAAGAAATATGTAAAGGAAATATAGATCGCCTTTATGTTGGCCCGAAGTTGGGGAGGCTTAGATAATTGTGGCAAAAATTGTGCAGGAGATGAGAGAGCAAGTTAAGCTCATAAGGGAAAGAATGGCAATGGCTCATAATAGGTAGGAGTGCTATGCTAATTTGAGAA
This sequence comes from Juglans mandshurica, assembly GCA_022457165.1. Lineage (NCBI taxonomy): Eukaryota > Viridiplantae > Streptophyta > Magnoliopsida > Fagales > Juglandaceae > Juglans > Juglans mandshurica. The sequence continues at coordinate 7,593,723 of CM039623.1, forward strand.
TGAGAGAGTTGACCTTTGAAGAAGGCGATTGGATGTATCTCAAGGTATCACTAACGAAAGTAGTGAAAAGGTTCAGGCTAAGAGGGCCCAAGATATATTGGACCCTATAAGGTATCAGGAAAGGTAGGCCCAATAGTAGCATATAGGGTGTCATTACCATAGGAATATGAAGGGGTTCATAATGTGTTTCATGTTTCCTCACTGAGGAAAAATCCCGGGAACCAACAACCCATAATTATTAATTTGAATATGGTTCAATTTCAACCAAAACTCACATATGTGGAAAAACCAGTATGGAAGGAACAAAGGCTACGGTCCAAAACCGTATCATTGGTGAACGTGAAAAGGGAAGCACAAGAAGCGAGGAGTTTACATGGAAAATTGAGTGGGTCTTGCAGGAGCAGTTTCCTTATTTATTCACACTAGTACAGTAACTAACTTGGAACATGTTATGAAACCAACGATGTCAAAAAAAGTAAAAACAATAAATTACACGATACAAAATTAATGTGGTTCACCAACGTGCCTACGTCCTCAGAGCTGCTTGAGATTTTATTCTGTAGGAGATTACAATCACACAAGCGAGTTACAAGAGTACCACTCTACTATCTCAAATTTCACTCTCTAGGGCTTTTTCACTCTCTCAATATACTCTCACACCTTTGAATTCTTTTTTTTTTTTTCACTATGATTTGTTGAACATACTTACAAAAGAACAAAATTTACACACACACACACATATATATATAGTGAAAATAATGCTGGAAACCCTAAATAGAAAAACTGGGTTCTTCACTTGAGCCAGTGTCGAGTGTGCCTCGAGTGAACAACCAATCTAACATTAGCTTGAGCGGTCTGTCGAGCGTTGCTTGAGCGAACACTAGGGTTAGTGCTCTGCTTAAGCCCAGCATCTCGTGAACCTTGAGCAAAAATTTTGTATGATCTTTGCTTGAGCCTACTATCGATTGCATCTCAAGCGAACTCACAGGTTGTGTTTCGCTCGAGCAATAGTCAAGCGAACTTTCCATCTGCGGCTTTTCTACTCACAAACCAGCCTCCATATGTTACCACTGTTTCCAGCACAAGACCTATCACTTCTGCAGCTCACAGCTCCAGTCTTGAAGCCAAAAGACGTATTGAAGTCAAGCTCGACTATAGTCTCTCACGTGCATCGTCCTCAGTTAACACATCCACTGGGTGACTCACAATTCCCACTGCACTAGAATATCCGGTCTCGAACCGACCATACAACCTTAGCCGACTTCCACTTGCTAGATCTCCTGTCTAGCAAGATTTTCTTGTTCTTCCATGGCTCATCACCTTCTGTTAGTAGGATCTAGTTTAAGGTTGGTGTCCACCAGGGAGGTCTGGTCGTCCTGGCAATTCTGTGAGCATTAACTGTAGGTGTAGACGTCTTTGAAACACTAAATGCTTTCCTCCCATGTCTCACAGCTCTACTCCGCATTATGGTCTTGGGAGATTTCCCCAAGTTTACATAAGGAATATCAAAATTGACTCCCTTTTACTTCCCCATCTGATTTGATTTGCCAGACCGAGCCTATTCTTTTGCACAGTTGTATTTGCATGCACATCATTGAACCCTGATGTCAAATACAAAGTGTTAGATATTTTACCACTCACCAAGACCAACGCACCCTTTGTAACCTTCCACGCTCCTAAAAAAAAGGCTACTATATGACCGCTTTCGTCGAGCTGTGCCACAAAGATTAGGCTTTTCTTCAAATCTAGGACGTGTCTGACTTGCTGCAAGCTCCACACTCTCCTATTCGAAAGTGTGATATGCACATCGCCTACTCCCACTACATCTAGTGCCTCTCCATCATCCATGTACATTTTCTCAAAATACCAGCAACATAGTTCTGCATGACCTCTTGATGTGAGGTGCTACAGAACAAAGCCCTTAAATCCAGCACCCAACCATCAACCGGACGTGCACTGCAAGAATTAGAGTGTCATTTATTTCTTCAGCCACCGCGTTCACATCATCATCATTAGTACTTTCCTGATTTTGGCAGTCTCTTTTGATGTGGCCCAGCTTGCCACAACTCCAGGAAATGATCTGATGCCCAGTTCTCATCTTGCCCCTGCCCTTGTTCTTGGAGCTTCACCTATCATGTCTATTGCCTCGATAGTTAATGTTTAGGACCAAGCCTGAACTTGAGAACTCACTACAGTCTTTTTCTGCATACCTCCTCAGCAAGAATCATGTCACGTATGTCATCGTAATTCAATTTCATTTTACCGACTGAATTACTCACTGCCATTCTTAAGGCCTCCCAACTATTTTGCAACGATGCCAACATAATCAATGCTCTGATCTCATCATCAAACTCAATCTCTACAGAAGACAATTGATTTGTGATCGTATTAAAATCATTCAAGTGTCGGGCCACAGTCATACCTTCTGACGTCTACAGATTGAACAAATTCTTCATCAGATGAACCTTGTTATTCACCGATGGCTTTTCATACATACCAGGCAGAGCCATCATGAGATCCGTTGTGGTCCTCTCCTTAATAACATTGTGTGTAATTGATCTTGACAATATCAACCGAATAACCGCCATAACCTGTCGATCTAATAGGTTCCAATCAACATCGCCATGCTCTCCGGCTTCTTCCCCAATAGAGGAAGGTGGAGCCTCTTTCCATAGAGATAATCCTCGATCTGCATCCTCCAATACCCGAAGTTAGTGTCGTCAAACTTCTCAATCCTAGGTGCTTTCACTTCATCTCTAGCCATCGTTCTCCCTCAGACCCGAACCTTAGCTCTCTGATACCAGCTGTTATGAAACCAACAATGACATACAAAATAAAAGCAAACAATCACACCACATAAAAGTAACGTGATTCGACAGCGTGCCTACGTCTATAGAGCTGTAGGGGATTTTATTTCAGAGGAGATTACATTCACACAAGTGAGTTACTAGAGTACCACTCTATTCACACAATCTCAACTCACTCTCTAGGGTTTTTTAACTCTCTCAGTATGCTTTCACACCTTTGCCTCTTTTGTTCACTCTAATTTGCTGAATATACTCACAAGAGAACAAACATTATATATATAGTGAAAATGACATTGGAAACCCTAAATTTCAAAAAGGGATTCTTCACTAGAGTGGGTGTCTAGCACGCCTCGAACGAATAACCAATCTAACATTGGCTCGAGTGGTTTGTTAAGTATTGCTCGATCGAACACTACGGTTAGTGCTTTGCTTGAGCCCAGCATTACACGAACCTTGAGCAAACAATCTATCTGATCTTCGCTCAAGCCCACTGTCAAGTGCACCTCGAGCGAACTCACGGGTGAAGTTTTGCTCAAGCGCCAGGTCGAGCTACAATTGAGTGAACTTTCTATTTGCACCTTTTTCTGCTCACAAACAAGGCTACATATGCAACCCTACAGAACACACTAATTAAGGGTAGAATAATCAAGTCAAGGGCAGGAGCACATCTATAAATGAGCCTTCAGACTACTTTTTAGTTACAACATCTAGAACTTTCAAACTGTCATCATGGTGCGAGAAAATAGGACGGCACGAAAGGCAGTCATACTACTAGAAGTCTAGAAGTAATCTGTCACTTCATGGAAGGACGAAAAGCGGCAAGGCTGGAAGGAGAATGCCGACGAATCGAGGAGGAACGCCGTTAGGATAAGAAGGACGATCGGAAGGCCAGAGCCTTGATCTCAGAAATGATGGACCATGCTGATGAAGTCGCTAGGCAACGAGTGGAGAAACGAATGATTCAAGAATGTGATGAACAAGAAAAGGACAAGAGTGGAGATTCATCTATGTCCTATGAGGCCGAATCTAGCAAAAGAGCTAGGACACGAGAGTGCAGTAGAAATGGTTTCGACTAGAGCAACCAACAAATGAGGCAAGAGGACATAGCCCTTGTCCCAGTCAAAGATTAAGAAGGTTAGAGGGAGGACTGAGGAAATGATGGGTCATCAAATTGACCAACGTCAACAGAGAACCCGAAGAATTCCCAACCATGTGCACATCCCTCGAAGTGCCATCTCAAGGGATAGTAGTTAGTACTCACTGAATTTCGAGAAAGAAATCCCTTGTGGAGGGGAGGATGTGAGGATCCTGCCGAAGCAAGGGAAGAGACCTCTTCCCGCAGGCAAGGTGCTATGGAAGATAAGGCAGTGGTCAGGCAAAGTGCAGCTAGTCCAAAATATGACTAGCAACACTATGTATAAAGCCTGACAGACACATCCCAACACTGGGTGATAAATGACTTTTCACCCTATGATTAGTGAGCAAGGACTTTCCTGATTGTACTCGGGCGAGAACGAAGAATTGAAGGGGCTGGTAGTTTTAAGAAATCAGTATTTGACTTCTGCATCTGACTCCAAGTGTTCCATCGAGTCCCGACTCACCTCCCACAATATAGTTGATCAGTTCTATGTAGTGATCTCTTCAGATTCTTGCAAACAATATCTTTTTGTTAGACCACTACTTGTCCCAAAAAATTTAAATTAATACTTGGAGAGATAAAATTTAGTTATTTTAACTATATTCTATTATTACTCTCCTTTATGTATGGCCGAGACTATCCAACGAAAGTACTAGGGCTCAAAACATGAAATATTTAACTAAATTGAGTGAAGTGTAGAGTTTAGGTTCCAACTCCTACCCTGATCACATGCTTATAAATTAGTACTGCTTATCTCAATTATATTCAAACACTTTTGAATTCCATAAAATTGAATGCTTCTTAGTACACTTCTCCTGGACTATATAACGTCTGGACTTCTAAATATTGGATCCATAGGAAGCCTGCTCTTTCTCCATTTTCTTCAATTACTGGTTTATCCTTTGCTAGCTAGGATAAAGATACCCCATCCGTTATAAGATGTCTTGTTATACCTACTACTAAAATTTAAAAGCCGCATCCTTCCTTGCTTATATTGCTAATTTCTTAAATGTCATCGATCGTTAATTACTTGATTTCCTGTCATTTGTTTTCCCGCCTTCCCTGTCTCTTACATTGCAGCTTCTCGTCCACTTTCTCGTTATTATCAATGTTACATATTCTGGACTACTGTCTATTTGTTTGTTTCAAAGGATGGGTACGTACGTAATTAGATGTTAATGCAAGAGACAGGAAATCTTGTCGCTTTTGTCCTGCACTTGGAATCTTGATTATTCAGTAAAAAATATGTGAACCTCTCATTGGGGAGGCCGTCTACGTACGGCCATTAGTTTTGAACTAACGTTTTTAACTTATTATTTTGGTCTTTAATTAAGGATTTAGACCTCTTAAAGTTCTTATCCAGAATTCTAGAGTTAGAGTGAGAAAGGTCATAGATATATAAATTAAATAAATCCAACTATATTTATTAAGCTAGCATTTATTAATGGTGGCAGAGAAACTCACTTGGATAGACATATATAAATACTATTAGAAATGTTGATCCGGGTTTCGACTCAGGAATTTGGATATATCCAGACTGGAACTTGAATAATCTAGGTCAAATCCAGTCTGGAATTTAAATGAATCCAGATTTTTTTAAAAATCCGGATTCGGAGTTCTGGGTTTGAACCCGGTGGTGAACAAGAACACCACGTCCATCTTCATCACCACATGATAGTCCCTCTCTGACACCGTGTTCTTTAACCAATTAGCAAAATCAAACTCTCGAATCTCATTTACATCACCACCATTGTTACCACCATTGCCGGCACCAAAGGGTTGAGTCCTCCCCACCGGAAGGTCCGGATTTTGCAATCCGGGTTCATTCGAGTTGGAATCCGAAACCAGAATCTAGGTTCCAGACCAAGTCGAAAAAAAATTCGGTCCGGATGAACAATCCTAAATGCTATGTGATGCACTTTATCTTTATTTGATCACTCTAGGTTTTAGAGTTCAAGTAAAAACTCTAAGGAATCAGCCATGATTGGTTGATCACTAGAATTTTTCAAAAATTTTTAAAATCTTTTTCAAATGTCTTTAAATTTTTATCTAATCATTACTTAAACACAAAAATCAATACAACATTTACAAACTTCAAAGCAAAAATAATCTTATAGAATTATATTCAAACAACTTTTTAACTTTATTATCCATTTTCACAAACGTCTCTAATACAATACTTATTTTAAAAAATATTTTTATTCAAACTTTCTTCTCTTCTTTCCCAAACCTTAATCTCAAACAAATTCTCAAATAGTTCTAACATTTTTAGTAACCAAACATGGAATCTGTTAATTAATAGGGTGAGGCTACTATGCTGCCCAGCCTTTACCGTTGGGCGTACCGCCCAGGCATTTTTGTTTTTCCTTTTTTTTCAAATTTTTTATACATTTAAATAGTTTTAAAAAATAAAAAAATACATCAATATACTTAAAATCACTTCCTTAATTACTAAATAAAAAAAAAAAATTTAACCAGCGGTCAAATAGGGCTGTCAAACAAAGTGGGCAAAATAGTGTTTTCCTAATTAATATTCTTGCATTAGAGTAGTAGTACTGTACATGAAGTACATGTCTTTTGTCCTAATTGTATTTGTAGAAGGTAAATATATAGAGCAGCTTGTCTTGTCATCATGCGCTGATATAAAAAACCCAGCAACGTTCAAGTTTCTAATTTATGTTACGAAGAAGAAAATAATCAAAACCTCCCTCCCTCTTTCCAGAAAAAAGCTCTGCGTAGGCATGGGTACTAAAGCTTGGGAGGTTGCAGGATATTGTTTCCGACTATTTCTTGTAATCGGGGTCCTCTTACATCTGCCAAGTCTTTACATTGTTCTCTACCAATTGACACTAGATGGAATATCAACTCTTAGTGATATCAAAATTTTCTACAAATTCAACATCAATGACCGGATGCCATTTGTTCTTCTTTTCTTACTTTCTGTCATCCTTTTCCTCGCAATCATTATTAGTATGATTCTTGCAGTAACTATTGTTTTCTGCGTCACGTTGTTGAACGATGTTTTCACTTTGACAAAGATTGCGTATTCTTCGTTCACGTTGTTCATGACTGATGTTTCCACTTCGACGAAGAACAAGGCCTATTCTTCGCTTTCAGAACTTGACTACTTCAGCAAAACCAAGATTGCATCTTCGCCAACTTCGGCAGCCGAGGAGCATGGCATGCCAAACGTGTAAGCTGGTTAGAATCATATATATTAATGCCTCGCATGTACTACTCCTTGAACGTCATTCATTTTTATGTAAGTTTGAGAACTAAGGACGTTTGTGGTAAATTTTGTTCACGGATCTTTTGAAAGAGTTGTGTATATCTCCATGAATAACATCGATCTATAGTACCGGCAAAGTTACAGATCATAAATTTGCCGGGCGCGCGGCTCAAAACTAGCAATTAGCAACTGCAAATTGTTAGTTAAAGAAAATTTTTTCAATAGTAATTAATTGAGCGGAAAATTATGTATATCTACACAATTTAGTGGAGCAAAGCTTTTTCTGTTCCAGGTCGTTAAAGATAATTACCACTTCAATTTAAATGAAATTGTACCAAAAAGCTAATTAAAACATTCCAATCTTTATTTCGTGTCTATTCTTTTACATACATATATATATATATATATGATTATTATCCCAAGTGACCGAATTGGCCGTCCCCTCCAAACTTGTGTTGAAAACAAATACAATATACAATCCCCACTTAAATTTTGGCATTTTATAATTCACTACAAGAAAACTGTTTATTTGTGGTCATTTAATTCTAGCAAAATGATTATTTACAGTTAAAATGAGTTGTTTTGGTCACAAATAACCTTTTCACGGCAATTAAATGGCCACATAAGCTCATTTTTCTTGTAGTGATTCTTCTACGTACTTTTAATTTGAGCTTTAAACACTTTCACAATCTGTTTTAACAATCTTTCTGCTTATTTTGAAGAATTGTGGCGTCTATAATTAATCTATATATGTTGAGAGTCGAGGATGCTAGATAGTCAATTTATAACGAGGAAGACGATTGTCAAAAAACATCGGCCCAATGTTGTTCTAAAATTTGAGAGTGAAATAACATATATAATTGTTAAGCTGCTAATTAGTTTTAACAATATGTCAAAAGCTTTCATATGCTAACACCCATTTAATTCGTTCTCGAGTACTGTCACAACAAGAATTAGGATCCTCAATATTTTATATCGTTGGCTTCGTTATATTCTAGAGGTGAATTTGTTGTACGTAAACCGTATATGCCAATTGAAATGAATTGGTGGACATAAAATATCATCTTAATAAGAGTGATTCAATTAATAACGTGTATGTCTTAAATAAACTCGAAGTACCGTCATCCTTGTCTCATATATAGCAACTAAAATGAAGTTTCCTAACAATGTTATATACTCACGAGTATATATAAGAGATTACATCTCACATATGATAATATATAATAAGTAACTAATGTATTAATCAATGTGGACCAACTTTAGGAAGTACTACACTCTTTTTCATAGAATCATTGGAAAGATATTCAGAAAAGTGAGACACTTCATTGGAAATTTTTAAGATACAAAAAATTATAGGGGAATTGTAGTTTGTGTTTTTATTTATTTTTTAATTGGATTAATTATAAGATTAATACTTCATGTTTTTGCAATTCGAGACTTTCATATTTAACTTTTATAAAATTGATATTTGTAATTTAAGAAACTCGCAATTAGGTACCTTTACCAATCTTCTGCTAGAAAACTAATGGAAAACTACGTGTCAGTCTTTGATTGCTAACATGTATATTCACATCAACCAATCGAATGCTAAAATGTGACATACAGATGCCACATGGCAATCTTTCAATTAAATTTCTCTAATGGAACATTGACAAAGATACCTAATTGTGGATTTATTGAAATTCAAGTATAAAAAATAAATAAATTCAAGTAACAATTTTGCAAAAGATGAAAATTAAGGCCTTAAATTGTAAAAATGTGAAAACTCATGTACTGATTTTCAAAAGGCCCTTTTTAATTTTTCAATCATGTTGGGAAGGAACCAATTTTGGTTCTACAATAACTATATGTGAGGCCAGCCCAGGCCTTAGATGCCCAACCCGAAATCACTTAAAACCCTAAGGGTTGTTTGAAAATAGATCTCATCTCATCTCCTTCCCAAACATAATTCAAATACAAATATTTTCAAACTAATCATTATAACTTTTTCAAACAAATTAATACAACTTTTTCAAAATTTCAAACAAAAAATAAAAAAGAATTCAAATTTTTTCAAATTTCAAAACAAAAATAATATTATAAAACTATATTCTAACAATATTTTAACTTTATAATATTTTTTATTCAATTTTTTCTCTGTCATTTCCCAAAATTCAAAAAACACTCAACTCAAACTATATTACTACTATTTACAAACTATCTAATTACTACTATTCACAAAATTTTCATTTCGTCTTACTTATGGAACAAGCCCTTATGTTTTCTATTTTGCTGGAATTGGGAAGAACTAGACATGGTGAACTCTTAAATCCAAAATTCTCATCTGATCTCACTCTCCAAACGAGTCCTAAGACAACTTTTCCCGCTCCCTTGTCATCTTCCCTACCTTTCTATAGACCAACCTCACCCCTTATATCTGTTGGTCGAACCCTAGCCTCCATAGATAGCATTGGCCACCACTTGGTTCCACAAACGGAGACCGTAGACTCCACAGACAGTATTGGCCACCACTCGGTTCCACAATGGAGAACCACATCTTTGAAGCCCATGAAGCATCTTAACCCTATAAAAGGCTCCCATATACCCTCTCCCTCACCTCACCCTATGTGAAACCGAGTCCTTTCCCTCTTTCCCATTCCTTTTTTTCCTTTTCCCTTCCCTCGATCTCCTCTCTCTCGATCAAGAAGCTTAAACCCATTTGGGTTCAAAATCCTTAATCTTAGTTGATTCTTTTTCCTCCTCAACTCATCCCAGTTGTAACCTTGTCATGACAGTCCAATACCAACAATGGTGAGTTCCTTTTCTCTCAATCTCTCTCTCTCTCTCTCCCTCTATCTCAATCACTCTATATCTCTAAAATTCTAAGTTGCCACCTCGTCGTGCCATGTCCATCCCGTGCCTACTACGATCAACTCTCTCTCTCTCTCACTCTTTCCCTCTATGTCTTTATCACTCACTCACTCTCTTTCTCTCTCTAACTCTCCCCTCACTCATGCCACCAACCACCCCTCTTCCCCTTCTTTTATTTGCCTAAAACCAACCCTAATGACTGTCGGCCGCTTCTGTGGTGAGAGTTGTGAACCTGCTATGTTGGTCTCTGATTTGCCTTGGCAGCTCTATGGTGGGAGTGGTGAACTTGCTATGTTGGTCTTTGATGTGGCCTTGCACCCCTGTGGTGAGAGTTTTGAACTTCTTGTGTTATTTTCTGATTTGGCCTCACGTCTCTGTGGTGAGAGTGGTGAACTTGTTGTGTTAGCCTCTGGTTATGATTTTATGCCTCTTTTATATGGTGGAGAAATTTATTTGGTTGTTGGATATATATGATGCTGGAATTTCCCACATTTGCAATAATTTACAGCTTGTAAATGTTTGCTGAAAATTCCCTCCCTTACATTGATTTACAACTTGTGAATGCTTGTTGAAAACTTCCTCATGTGCACTATTTTTCATCATGTAATTATTGTTGGATTTCTTATTATTAGATTGTTTATAGCAAGTAAATTTGATTATGAAATATTGTTGGACTTATGGTTTAAATGGGAATACATGGGTATGGAGTATCATGACCCAAAACGAGATGGTGCATTATTTTGGTGAAGCACCTCTAGTCACTCGGGAGCTCATAATACTGGGTGACATCACCAGGGTTGTTGTTGTGCGACAACGAGCTCAATTGAGATGGTAATGCTTTGTGTCAAAGTTGTGGCCTTTCTCATAGCAGAGACTAGAGGACGTTCTGGTCAAGGACAAGGCGTGAAGCCAGGCATCTCACCTAACAAAGTTACATGCATGGTCGTTACCCGTAGTGTGACAAAGGGAGCTAGGGTGTGTGGATGGTCCATTTAGGAGAGACAATGGTGCACATTGTAATAAAATGCATGATTTGAAAACTGGATTTTTAGGTATGTTTCAACTTGCATGGTAATTGAGTTGAGTGCTTGAGTTTTGTTACGCGCTAAACTTTTAGCTGAAGTTGACAGTATCTTGGTTATGCGAAATTATTTAAATGTGTAATGTCAATTACAATCTTACTTGCATCAATTATTTACACAGTTACATTTCCACTGGCATGCATTTTTTAGTGTTTGCATTAGTTTCACCTACTTGAAATTTTTTGAAATCTCACAATGGTAGTCTCAATACGGTTCCGTTCTTTAGAACCATAGATTTTGATGCAAATGGAGAATTTCTTGGTAGTTATGGGCATGGAGATTTGGTACAATTAGACAACTAAGGATCGGGGCTATGTTTGAACTTTATTGAACAACCAGATGGCTATAAAAGCATCTTTAGCTTATGGTTTGGAGACTTTTGGCTTATGAATATTGTGGTTTTGATATATTTTAACTCTTTTTAGTGTTATTTAGATTTAATGACGACTCTTTTTATTTTCTGCTGCGAATTGATTGTACACTGTTTATTGAGCATGTGAGAATACACTTTGTCTTCAGAACATGCGAGGGGTGACTTGTGCGACCAACATCCCAACGTCACGACTTCCACCAAAGTCACAAGTGGGACCGGGGGCATCACAGACTCGATGAATCAAAGCTTTACAGCTATTTAATATTGGCATGATAGGCTTGAGTTAAGGGAGTCTAGGAATTTATGGAAGTGATGAGATTGGAGCTTTTTGGTAGGATGGACAGAATGGTGCAACATAGATTACCCCGAGATGAGCCTTATGACCATGTTCCAGCAAATGACCTACTGCATTGCGATAGAAGTCACACTATGGCAGAAACCATGAACCACGTGAATGAATTGCTTGCATGACAATACGAGTTTTTACAGTAGCACCTCCAACAACAACAAAGTCAGCAACCATGGGCCGAGCAGAGAGGTTGCCTGTATGTGACGTCCCAAATTCCGCTTGGGATCGAACAAACATCTAAAACTTTAGGACATACAACACAAGGTTACCTGCCTCCGTTCATAACAATTAAAGATGCAATGCACCTAACATGCATAAAGCAATATGCAATATTCGCAGCGGATACTTTTTTTTCTTAAGCAATACTATGTACCAACTAATAATATCCCAAATAATTCTTAAACAAAATACATAAACATTAAAGTGATAGACTTTTTTTATCACAACATTAGTCCAAAAGGTCTATAATCATAAGAGTACTAGAGATCGAGCTCCTTAAGTACAAGGAGAAACTAAAACAACTATTAGGCTAATCCATTGAGTAGCTCACGCAACTCAATCAAGGATGCCATAATACTAACGATAAATCAAAGCATTGAGACTATGAGCTTCGCGTCATGTCTTCGTTGTCTAATCGACCCTCTCCAGTCATTCAACCTTTGGTGCACCTCATGATCTTGACACATGATCTACCATTCCGGAGGGAATGGTAATTGGGACTACCATAGTTAGATTTGATTGAAAATCTCAATGGCTGGTACTACTCGTAATCAAGCTGTGGATCTCCAATTGAAGTCTAGAGAACATATTTTATCCTTGTTGAAGGAAAACATCCATAAGGCTAAACACAAAATGAAGTTCTATGCTGACAAGAGAAGGTCTGAGAGGAGTTTTCAAGTTAGTGACTGGGTGTTTTTTAGATTACAACTCTACAGACAAAAGTTAGTTTCTTTGAGGCATAATATGAAACTTGCTCCTCACTTTTATGGACCTTTTCAGGTTTTGGAAAAGATATGATCTGTTGCTTATAAGTTACAGTTGTCATCTTCTTCTTCCATACATGCTGTGTTCCATGTGTCATGTTTAAAAAAGAAACTGGGTCAAGGCATTGCTCCACTGCCAACTCTTCCCCAAACAGATGCAACTCGACAGATAAACCAGAGCCTAAATTAATTTTAGAAAGAAGAATGAGGAAACAAGGTAATCAGTCTATTACTGAGGTCCTTATCAAGTGGTTGGGAGCTCCTATTGAGGATAGTTCTTGGGAATCCTTATGGAACCTGAGAGGCCTTTATCCACACCTAGTGGGTAAGGTTTTCTAAAAGAGAAAATTTTCTAATAATTTCTTATGGACAAGAGTCTTAAGGGAGGGGGAATGTAATAGCTCTCTCTTTTTAGAAAAAATTATAGAAGAATTTGTCGTGGGTAAGTTTCTGAAGAAGCAGTAGCAAGTATGAAGGAATTGTGGGCTTAACGGCTACTTGAAGATTAACGGTTATTTGAAGTCTGAAGAAGTGAAATGGCTACTTGAAGCGGTGCGTTGCGTTTAATGATATGGGGCATTTTGGCAATTGTAAATAGCCGTTGTTTTCAGTTGATTAGTTGAATTAAACAGCTGCATTTTACTGTGTAGCCATAGTAGAAATAACAGACTCTTGTAAATGGAAGGGGACTGGAAAAATTACAAGTGAATTTCATTGTTTGTAAGGAGCTTGGAGATTACTCGGAATCTCTCTCAGGGAATCAAAAGTAAATTTCTTGGTTTGATCTTGTGTTCTTTCTGGGTTCTCAATTTATTGCCTTATTGTTCTTGTTCCTGTACATTACTGGGTTCTTAATTTAGAAAGACCATTACACTAACGTATGTTAATCCTAATTGAAGATTAAGCTACTTACCTTGGAGTACTAACCAATATTTCCAGCACGTAAACGATCACAACGTGCGACGGAGTAAAATGGCTGAGAGAAAACAAACATGCAATTTGAGAAAAGCTGAGAAGAAAGAATAAATCGCTCTCTGAACAAAAGGAGCCGAGATCCCTAGTCTCAAAAGCATTTATCAAATTATTCAAATTATGGAAGGCTACGTTTCTTTTCTTTTTCAGAGAGAATAATTGAAACCTAGTGGTAGTTAGTGAGAGAAAAATGAAAGAAAAAGAAACTGCGAAGGTGGGTTAGATCTACGGCAGTTACAAAAACATAAGAGAGAAAGAGAAAGAGCCTTACAACAATTCTAGTGAGAGAAAAAAAAAAGATAGAGAGAAAACCGAGGTAAAAAGAGAGCTAAAAAAAAAGTATAGGCTTGAAGAGGTAGGTGCACGTACAGTGCATGTGACTATATTTATAGGATAGTATCATTTGGGTTTATGAATTTTAAGGTGAAGAGGATTGTAGAATTGTATGTGTTTGAAATTAAAAACATACTATAATAGTTCATTTAATGTAAAATTGGGAGTGACTGAGACTGTACAGGGAACGTAAATCAATGATGAGTTTAAATTGAAATAAATTTCTAATAGCCGATCTTTCACTTCTAAAAGGAGTCTAACTCATTTAATAAATAATAAATGAGATTTAAACTAATTATTGAGCCTTTAAAAACTTCCAATCAATATCAATAATTTATCGCTCACAGGCTTATCCAATATGGTCTATTAAATATAATTTAGACCAAATAATTTATCGCTCGCGGGCTTATCCAATATGACCCATTAAATATGATTTAAAAATTATCAATATTCCAACTTTAGAATTATTGGGCTAGGTTGGTACAACTGATCTATCATTTTTTACAGTGTTCAAAACAGATATGCTTCTTATTTGTGAACTTGGTGATTGAGTTATAATTCAAATGTTACAATGTATATATTTTAGAGTAATGCTAGAAACAGTTCTAGGGTGTACAAATCTAGGATAATCCATTTGAAAAATAATGGGGTCCATTATTAAAAAATTAATTTTCTCATGTGGGTCTCATATTTAACTATTTTTTTCAAAATGAGGGACTTTCACGCACTAAAACTACAAATATCATTTATCTATTTTTTAGGATTTCACTCAAAATTTTATATGCTTGGCCCAAGAGAAACTTTGGCTTCGTTCGACCTGGATGTCAATGTTATGATCATAAACTTTATGCGTCTCAAATAATTTATATCCACGCTTAGAGCACTAGTAATTTTGCAACAATGAACTCAACAAATTAACAGTGATTTTAGCCACACATTATATCACTGGCCCAATTTGTTGAGCCCATAGGGCTGGCCAAATATTATTTTTGGACTAAAAAATTATCTTCCCACTTATTCTCGCCTCACTTCTTCCCCACGCATGTTCAGTTGTTTAAAATTCTTTTACATACGTGAGGAGATTAGTCCACAATTTGCCATTAGCATTGAAAAGTCACGTCTGCTGAAGAAACCATTTTTCTTTTCTTTTTTTAATCTTTTCAAAACTTATCAAAAGAAACAAATGAGAAAAAACATGGTCAAAAGCAACTTGTACTACTTTAGTTAGGTGCTAAATAGTCCGAAAAAAATATGAGTTGAAAAAACTTTAATACAACCATAAACTTTAATACAACCATATATCAGTTAAAAAAATGTGAACGTTAGAAAATTTTATCCGTTGGAATAATAAAAACGTTAGAAAATTAATGTGTAGTTTTTTAATAACAAATAAATATTCAAATTACAATTAGAATTAAAAAAATGAAAAGTTTAAAATCAATATTTTAATAGAATAGTGATAGATTTGATGAGCCTGTTATTTGATGTTGTTGAAAAATGGCAAGCTAAATTTGTAAAAGTAAATTTTTCAGTCAAAATTTGGCCAAAATTTGTTAAGCCCACTACTAGTGCTTTTATATCATTACTATAAATAAATATATATATATATATGTTGTATGTATGTATATATATCAGTAAATGCACATGCATTTATATATTTTACATAATCTTCATGCGATTTGTTAGGCCCAATTCCCATCCCAATAGAGTGGCCTAGGCCTATTGGGCCAACTAGCCCCTTAGAGCCAAGCTAGACGTGCTATACAGAATTTAGCGGGGATAGGCAACAAATTAAAGGACCTTTATTTCATGCATAAATGCCAACCCATCGAAAAAGGGATGACAAACCAATGTGGTAATACATCCTAGTGGGGTACGGTTAAAAGTGGCCAACCCCATTGAAGTAGGCCAGCCATTTAGGCTAAATCGATCAGAGATTAAGTAAGTCGGAGTGGCCACGATGCCTTGGGCTTAGGAGGGGTTGCTGCATTAAATGCAACAAAGTGCCCTCTCATGAAACATGCCCATACCATTCAGGCCATACTGATCGGGAAAAATAGGGGGATTACTGCATTAAATGTTGCGACATGCCTCGTACATCCCTAGTAAGGGCTATGTCATATCATTACCCGAAGCAGAGAAGGCAATGCCCACCTCCAGGCAAGATACAAATAGAGAAAAATGGAAGAAGTATCTCTGGTTCTCTCTTTGTTAGATAGATAAATCAAGATTCAAATACCTCTGAAGGTTACTCACTGCAAGAGGAACCCATCCACTTCCCTTCCCACCGCAACCTGATGCCTCATTCTAAGCCAGCATCCAATACAACCACACCTAAGCAGAGTCTTCAACCTCCTAAACCCTCACCAAATGCTTCATCTCCTCGCTCACCTTGCCAGATCTGTGGCCGATCCAGTCATCGTGTGCTTGACTGCTTCCATCGCATGGATTATGCATATCAAGGGAGACACCCTCCTGCCCAACTAGCAGACATGGCGGCTCACACCAATGCAGAGCACGAGAATGAAACTTGGTTTGCTGACAGTGGTCAGGGTTTAACTATTGCACACACTAGTAATGCAACCTTTCATACGACCAACACTCAATTACACCTCAAACGTGTATTACACTGTCCTAATGCCTCTGCTAACCTCCTCTCTATCAACCAGTTCTGCTTAGATAACAATTGTTTCTTCATTTTAACTGCTTCCCATTTTTTTATGAAGGACATACTGACGGGGAAGACTCTACTCAAAGGCAGGAGTGAAGGTGGTCTCTATCCATTTCCCATGCAATATATCTCTCTCAATAAGCCACGTGCCTTAGCTGCTATCACAAGAGTCAAAGCACCACTTGCAGTTTGGCACTCTAGATTAGGACATGCATCTATTTCTATTGTATCCCAATTATTGAATAAATACAAGTTACTTTTTCAAGGTTCAATTAGCAAAATGGATTTTTGCGAGTCTTGTCAAAGGCAAACAACTTCCATTTCCTGTTACAAGTCGTATTTCTGAGTTTCCCTTGGATGTAATACATTCTGATGTCTAGTCGTGTTCTACCAAATCATTGAGTGGCTGCAAATATTATGTCATTTTCATAGATGATTTCTCTCGATTTACCTGGCTTTATCCCCTTCATAACCAATCTGATGTTTATCCATGCTTCATTAAATTCAAAACCTTAGTTGAAAATCAATTCTCCCGAAAAATCAAACAATTTCAATCCGATGGTGGTGGCGAATATAACTCACATCATTTTCAGTCATTTATCACAAATCATGGTATTCTTCATCGGCTCACTTGCCCCCATACACCCCCAACAAAATGGGGTCTCCGAAAGAAAACATGGGCTTATCCCTTCTCGTTGCATCTCACTTGCCCTCAACATTTTGGGTCGATGCCTTTCTAACATCCATTTTTCTCGTCAATCGTCTACCTACTCCAACTCTAGAACATCACAGTCCATACTTTAAACTCTATGGTAAGAATCTCGATTATACTTTTCTTCGCACTTTTGGCTGTGCATGTTTTCTTCTACTTTGTCCATATAATTCTCACAAACTAATGTTCCGTTCCAAGCAATGCATATTTTTGGGCTACAATGCGAATCATCTTGGTTACAGATGCCTAGATCCTGTCACTCAAAAAGTTTTCATTTCAAGGCATGTCATTTTTTATGAGAACTCATTTCCTGCTAAGAATGGATTGCAGCCACCCGAGCCCCTACCCGTGATCTCTTCCCCAAGTATGATTCTTACTTCTCCTTCATTTCCAATTATTACAAACTCTACTGCTTCTTCCTCTCAAGCCCATCCATCCCATACAACGTCCACACATTCAGACCAACCGTCCCATGACACGTCACCTTCTCAACATGAACAAAGGTCTTTGCTCAACGCTCCAGCCTACTCATTCCCACATCTAGAATTGCCTTCCCACGACTCAATCTCATCTCCAAATACGCAAACTTCTTCTCCCATTACTCAAGCTTCCGCATCCACCACATACACTACCTCTAATCCCTTACTTCTGCAAACTCCTTCTCCTATTTCAACTACACCTCAACCCTCCCACCATATGACCACCCGATCCCAAAGAGGTCCATAAAACCCCGAGACTTCTCTGACTACCATCTTTATTCCACTAAATATCCCCTACATGCATTATCTAGCGTTGCAATTCCACATGAACACTGTTCTTATCGACAGGCTGCTCGCTTACCTGGATGGTGTGCTGCAATGAAGGAGGAATATGATGCTCTCATGACTAATAATACCTGGACACTCTGTCCTAGGCCTCCCAATCAGAATGTAGTTGGCAACAAATGGGTGTATAAGATTAAGCAGATCCCCACAGGTGAAGTTGAACGCCTAAGACACGGTTAGTTGCTTTGGGTTACCTCCAGGAGGAAGGGGTTGATTTCACCGAAATGTTTAGTCCGGTAATCAAAGTTGTCACTGTACGTGTGATTCTTTCTCTTGCTATGCAGTTTTATTGGGAAATTACCCAACTAGACATCTCTAATGCCTTTCTTCATGGCATTCTTGAAGAAGATGTGTTCATGGAACAACCGAAGGGATTTATCGATTCTACTTATCCCGATCACGTGTGCAAGCTCAACAAATCATTATATGGCCTCAAACAAGCACCTCGAGCATGGTTTCTAAGATTATCCACTGCTCTTCTTGAGTTTGGCTTTGTGTCATCACCAGTAGACACGTCATTATTTGTCTATCATAAGAGGAACTCTCACATTTTCTTTCTTATATATGTAGATGATATCCTTGTAATAGGCACCGACGTCACTTTGATTCACTCACTAATTAACAAACTGCAAGCCGATTTCAAGATGAAGAATTTGGGTCCTATTGGCTACTTTCTCTATTATTGTCTAGTATAAATTGGTTTACTACTCTCATAAACCTTTTTTCCAGTACCAAATTTCACAACTAGGCTTGTTAATCCTATACATACATATATACCATATATATAAACACAAATGTTGGATGAACAATGTTTTTGTCTAACATTTTCTTTTTCAATTTTGCCCCTACTTATATTTCACACTACCGTTCTATTGCTTTTTTTTCTTTTCTTTTGCCGACTACTTTTTTGGTCTTTTTACATATCTAACTTCTGCCTTCTCTACTCATTTCTTGTGATACCCCATATGATATGAATAAGGGTAGGTGGTGTATGGGATCCCACATTGCTTGAGAATGAGAAGTTCTTGCTCTTTATAAGGTTCCAATGGAGCTCTAATTGTATCATTGACTAGTCCTTTTGAAGTATAGGCCATGTGGTTTGGGCCTTCCATTGGGGCTTTACAAATGGTATCAGAGCTAGGTTCCAACCAGAAATGTGGGACTTGAGCCGTGTCACCTACAATGGACAGGCCCGACGAGAACGTCGAGAATTTAAGGGGGGTAGATTGTGTTACCTCATATGATATGGATAAGGGTAGGTGATGTATGGGATCCAACATTGCTTGGGAAGGAGAGGTTCTTGCTCTTTATAAGGTTCTAATGGGGCTCCAATTGTATTATTGACTAGTCCTTTTGGAGTATAGGCCATGTGGTATAGGCCTTCCATTGGGGCGTTATGAATGGTATCAGAGCCAGGTTCCAACCAAAAATGTAGCCGTGCTACCTACAATGGACAGGCCCGATGAGGACGTCAAGAATTTAAGGGGGGTAGATTGTGATACCCCATATGATATGAATAAGGGTAGGTGGTGTATGGGATCCCACATTGCTTGGGAATGAGAAGTTTGATTTCATGTATTATTCTCATTATGCACATAAAAAATAAAAAAGGAGGAGTCGTATGAGATGAAAATCTCACGTACGGTTCTGGAACGGAGATTCTTTGAATCGAATGACGACCGTAACGGATGTCGGCTCAATCCAAAGGAAATTATGCGGAAGCTTTATAGAATTATTATGAAGCTATGCGACTAGAAATTGATCCCTATGATAGAAGTTATATACTCTATAACATAGGCCTTATCCACACAAGGAATGGAGAACATACGAAAGCTTTGGAATATTATTTTAGGGCATTAGAACGAAACCCTTTCTTACCACAAGCTTTAAATAATATGGCCATGATCTGTCATTACGTGCGACTATCTCCACTATAGAAAGAATAAAAAAAGGAAAGAAAGAACAAATCTGCTAATACTAATAACTAATAAATACTAGAAAATAGGCTTTCTACATATCATATTTATCGTGTCCAAAACAACAATTTTTATTAGCTGTAGGATTTGACTTGTATCATTGATACTACTAGGAAGAACTGAACCATTATGGCAATAAAAAGTTTAATTCAAAGGGAGAAGAAGAGGCAAAAATTGGAACAAAAAAATCATTTGATTCGTAGATCCCCCAAAAAAGAAATAAGTAAAGTTCCATTGTTGAGTGATAAATGGGAAATTCATGGAAAGTTACAATCCTCACCGCGTAATAGAGCACCTACACGTCTTCATCGACGTTGTTTTTCAACCGGAAGGCCGAGAGCTAACTATCGAGACTTTGGGCTATCCGGACACATACTTTGTGAAGGTTAATTCAAGTTGGATATAATTAATTCTATTATAAATTTAATTCAATTTTCAACTTGCAATAATTAAGAATAATATTATTTTTAATGAGAAGTACCATTATAAGAACCAACTTTAATTCATATTTCAAGATTTATGGGTTTCGTTGTAATAATGTTTGAAATTTGTTCATACACGTCATAAACAAATTGAGCCCACATTGTTAGGCGTAAAGGCTTCAGGCTATACAAGTTGGAAATATAATTAAATTTGTAATGGTAAAAGTATCATAAAATATTAAATAAAAATACTATAAATGTAATTGGGGATGTGTTTAAACCTTTCATCAATAACATGCATATCTTGAACTGTTATTTTTCCATATATGGTGTTGACTTCTCTTGGTGGCATCATTTGGATTACAACAGCTAAAATATATATTTCATCAAAATATTTGTTGTTAGTTTATAAGGAAAAAAGAGCATATAAACATATATAATGTTTACCTATCTCAGAATTAGTATCTTTATAAGCATCAAGCTCATTGAAAGACATGATCTTGTATTCAGGAGGTTTTAACTCTACTTCGTCATCTTCAAAATCTTCAATAATTGTCCTCGAATTAATTATCCACTGATATTCATGTGCTTCTATCTTATGTATTGAATCTATTGCTTTTACATAAGCATTGCCTATATAATAAGATTGATAAACATGCAATGTATCATCGCGTATATCAATATCTTTATCAAATATTACTGCCTGCAATCGATTTCCCTGCAAGAAAATAAACGATGCGACCGTGTGAATGATGCAACCATGTCGATGAACAAAAGATTTCATAGTACGTGGCTAAAATTGATGGATCTCCAGACTATGGTCATGGTGCGTGCATGCATGCATAGCCCATGTACTTCATGAGATTATATATCTGTGTGCGCGCGCGCACATGCGCGTACACTGTTATATATGATCTCTTGATTCGACTGGCCCGACCTGGGGTTAATTTCCAGTTTGAAGGCAAAACCTAGCTACCTAGCTACAACAATATTAATACACATAACCACAATCCACAATATATATATATATATATATATATATATATATATACATATATATTCATGAGCTAGCTAGCGAGTGCACAAATTATTGAATTACACAAATACGATAGAATAAAATATTTATAGAACGAAATGTATAAAATATAGCAAATACAAAATGATTAATACCTGAGGATTCATTAGTGTGAAGTTTTGATATTTTGTTGGCGAGTTCTGTTCCATTCGTTTTGGTGATTTTTCTGCAACGAGCATCTTTATTTTCCAGTTTTTTGACGAAGTGTTGAAGTTTCAGCGATATTGTTGGAAGTAAGAAATGTTATCTTTGCTAAAGTGGAAGCATCATTATGGACCTTAATTTTAGAAGAATTAACATTCGAAGACGATCCAATTTGTCTTATACAGATGACCTCATTATTGTTTGAACAAGAAGAGAGTATGCTGAGACTGTGGTTGCGTTCGGATTTTATTATTTGGAGGTTTTTTCAACTCAGCATATCTCTCTTTTTTGGTGAATCTCTTCATTTTTCTTCTCTGATTGAGCAGCATACCAATTTCTTATTACTGGATATTTGTCACGCTCTTCAAGATTTATTTGTAGAAGAAGTTAGATAAAAATTAAAAGAATTGGCATTAATAATGTTTAAATGTATTTCTGCCTTTAATAATGTCGTCTTACCAATTGGCATAAAGTTATGGAATGTTATAAATTCTGCATCGATTTCAGAATGTAATCTAAAAAACATTTGAGAAAATATCAAAGATGTGAGTAGATATGTATATATACGGACATATGATACATAACAAATATTATAAGCATTTATAGCTAAAGCAAAAGAAGAAAACAATTAATTCTAAATAATTTCATATAGATTATATTAAATGAACCAAATGAGATAGTATATCTTAGAATAGAACGAATCTATTAAAATTGAATAACATTTTCTCAGATGATATAAAAGAGAACGTACCAGAAAGTAGACGACAAGTAAAAGAATAGTGAAAATAGAGGAAATTGACAACAACCAGATTGAAGAACAGTAAAGTAAGAAAAAAGCAGCAAATCTGTAAAAGAAAAAATACATTAGAAAAAATAAATAGGAAAATTGTATAGTTATATTTGTTAAATAGGATTGTATTAATATATTAACAACAATAATGGATGAAATAAGTAAATTCAGTAGTTATAGGGAAAAAATTTGGAGGGAAAGAAATAATGCAATAAATGAAATTTATTATTAATACTGTTTTTAGTAAAACATATAAGAAAAAAAATAAAAGCAAATAAAATGATGTACAACATTATTTTCTTCTTATAAGATTTGATTTATATTAGATTTAATAAACAAAAAATTAGACTACTTCCTAAAATGTATTGGTCTATAGAATCCAAAAGTAGCACACAAGTTCAATCCATGAATTCCTCTATATGTTTCTCTACTTTTTTAAACTTTACTTTTTTTCCCATATCTCCTTCTTTAGTCTTGCGCCAACATCATCTTCAATTTATCAGAAATCTCTCTCACACACACTTTATCTTCAACATTTATCTTGGTTTCTCTCCAGTTGTCTACGTTTGTCTCCATTTCTCTCCACAAACAGTCAAATGAACATGCCACGAGCAAGCGATCCCCCCGTGCCACCTCTGCCTCTCCCCAACCGGTTTCTCTCAATTTTTTGTTTGTCGGTTCGTCTCCATTTTGTACAAAAAAAAAAAAAAAGATAAAACCCTTTATTCTCAACCCCGCTTACCTCTGGTCTCAACCCGACGAAGACCAAGAAGACGAACGTTGAGAAAACCCCATCCTCCACCAGAACGACAAACAGATATGCCTCCAAAACAAGAACAGTGACGGATCTTCCTAGAGGTGAGTTTTTAAAACTTTTTCTGTATATTTTGAAGTTTTATAGAATGTTTGGATCTATTAATGTAGATCTAACTCCAAAAAGTTCTAATCTCTTCTATGTTCTTTGTCTCTTGAGGTGCTTGGTCTGGAGTTCTCTGTCTATTGAGGGAAATCTTCTTTACATATGTACACATAATTTATGTATATGAGCACGATTTCCTTACTGAAGTTATGAAAATTGAAAGATATTGTTCACTAAACAAAACATATAGACGAGAGGAAATAAAATTTACCCAAACAGTGTTTAATACAACTGAAGATCTACCCTACCGATTATACACACGGAAACTCACATGTATTAAAAACTGTTTGGGTAAATTCTCTTTCCTCTTGTCTATATGCATATGATGTATCTGATCATAGTGTAAAAATTCACAGATGTTGGACTGACATAAGAAATAATGGAAAGCATACCTAGGGAATGTGCAGATTGAGAAGCACAAAAAGCAATTCGAAAGGCATGAACAATTTTGTGTGGAAAAGTTAGAAACAAAGAAGAGCCAAAGGCGAATGAAAATATTAAGGTCGATGGTTTCGATCGGTGGAAGCGATATCTTCATAAATGTAAAAATACAATAATAGCTGGGTGGCAAAGGAAAATGAGAACAAAAATAGTTGGATTCCCTTATAAAATCAGGGATAAAATTGGAAAGAAATGAGTAGAGAAGGCAGACAATAAAAATGTAAAAGACCAAAAAATTAGTCGGCAAAAAAAGAGAAAAAAAGCAATTGAACGGTAGTGTGAAATACAAGTAGGGGCAAAATTAGAAAAGAAAATGTTAGACATCCAACATTTGCGTTTATATATATATATAGTAGATATATGTGTGTTGTGTGTGTAAAATGATTTATACGATATTTTTCATATAATATTATTTTATAATAATACACTCATTTTATATATAATATAATTATGAAATATGTCACTTGGGTATCCATACTATTTTGTAAGCATTTCTCGAATTGAAAATATTTGTTAAAACAATTCTTCTATGTACAATCGGTATGCACAACCGCTGGGTAACCGAGTTTGCCACGTCGGTCAGAATTAAAAATAAAAAATAAAAATCTGGAAGACGACTGAGCAGGAAGAAACATATGAGAAGAGACAAATGCCCAAACCCAAACCCATTTCGAAACCCATCTGTAAACCGAGAAGAAGACTGCAGCATTTCGACTGGAAAATCCGCGGTACCATCTGGCTTTGAAAGAAAAACTCTACGATTTTAGGTTTGGAAGAAAGAACTAAAAATATAGACTTGCGATCGATGATAACACAAACAAAGAATACTAATCAAACCGAGACTCTAAAAAATAACATAGACAAAGTTTGTGGAAGAAATGCCTGTTGTTGAATCTGGAATAAGAAGAAAATTAGGAACTTTTATTAATCAAACCGAAACTCTCAAAATTTCTTTATGCCCCTCAAATAACATTCAGATCAAAAGTGAATAAGTGATTGCCACATGTTGAGCAACGCAAAAAAGTCTCTACAATTCCTAATGTGAAACCTCAAATGAAATCTGGGAGATGAGAAACAATTAAGAAAAATAAGCTCATTTTAATCGACGATATTCGGAGGGAAAGAAAAAAAAAAGGACTTTGGCTAAGATTGGAATATTACAACACTTACCTTTTCTGATTGAAAAAATTTATTGTAATTGCTTGGAGGATTTGGTATAGAAGAAATAAATTTCTCTATGAGCTGGTTTCTATGCAAATTAATGTGGTAGTGAAAATTGCTCTGAATATTCAGCATGAGTATAAGCAATTGCAAGTCTTTGATGTTTCTAATAAGAAGATAAATACAGTTGTGTCTTGGAATCCTCTGGGGCTACCTTTGGAGATCAAAATTCTGCAAGGGTGGGGGTACTTCTTATAGATCATAATGGTGATGTTGTAGTGGCTTGTAGAGAAGCTGAAAGGAAAGTCTCTTTGTGGAATTTATTGAGGCCACAACTTTGTTAAGGAGATTATAGCTATGCATGTGCTCAATGGAAAGTCCCAAAAGTGTTACTAGAAATTGATTGTTTGATACTTGAGCATGCTTTGAGTGATATGTCTGAGTTTCTAACAGATTTTGACTTTATTCTACAAGATATTCGTAGACTCATGAGGGGTTTTCAAGAGGCAAAAGTCGTTCATGTTAATCGGCTAGGCAATATGGCTACTCACCAGTTGGCAAGACATGCTTGGGAAGTTGATGATGTTGTGATGTGGTGGGACTATTGTCCTCCTTTTGTAAGTCAAGCTATTTGGCTTGAAAAGAATTCTATTTGTAAGGATTCTCTTTGATTTTAATGAATATTTCGAGTTAAAAAAAAAAACAAAACAAAACAAAGTTCGGATCAAGTTCAACTGGTAGAAAAAAACTTGATCATAAAAGTAGAAACTCATTCAATTGGTAAATGATACATATTTGATTAAACTTGACTCAACTGAAGTAATTCTTTTTAACGTCCGCTCATTTATGCTCAACTCGATTAGAGCTTGTTCATATATCTATATACATATTAAATTTAATAATATAAGTGTAGGATTAACTTTTATAATTAAATATGTAACACGTAACCCAGTTGTAAGGGATTTTCCCCTCAATGCCCAATTAAGCCCAGCCCGGAGCAAAAAGACATTAACCCGGCCTACTAGGAGGCTCCTCTGTACAAGACTTGTTGGAGGAATGATGCTGCAGAGGATAAGACTTGTCGATCTGAGGACCCATTGGGTAGTGTCCAATCCTTGAGTGCCCGCCCACACAACATACATGATATACGAGGAATAGTTGATCTACTGATAGAGAAGGCATGAACGGACCAAAAGGGAGATAGACTAAGAGAAAGAAGTTAGATAACCATGCCGCATTAATGGCTCACCACCCAGATAATACGCCACATTAAATGATACCGTCACAGAACTACGACACATTAATGACACCATCGCAAAGCTACGACGCACTTAAAAACTCTGACACAATGAATAGTACGGGGAACACGGAGGTCATGGTAGCAGGCACTATTTGCTCCTCAAGCCTGTAGAACAAATGGCAGATCTCAAGTACGAGAATATCTCTCTGATCCATACACTCTCTTACTTATTTACAACACTTCGAGAATATTTACTAACTTTGACATTGGAAGTTATCCGGGCCCGAGGCCACCCTCTCAAAGCCATACTCTTCTCTATCTTGCGCATGGCCTGTTTTTGAAGACCTGAATTGTCGGAACTTAGCCAAAAGACGTGCGAAATACGACATTAATACATGTTATTTATCCCAATCATTTGTGTCAACATATTGAATATAGTCCACAATTATACGCAAGTTAGTTAAGTACGTAAGCAATTAAATTATAGTTATACCTATTCTATAGTATGCATAATAGCTAGTATGCATGACTAAGTAGTTTTAATGTTTTTATAATCTTATAGTTCAATATAAGTCTATATATTAGAAGTAAAATTTTCATTAAATTTTATACTTTTTTGTAATTTTATATTCGTATTTATTCAATTTCATTCAAAAATAAATAATTCTATCTAAGAGCAAGATCAGAGCTCAAGAGTAATTCAATTCGACTCGAGCACGTTAAAGAGCACGACTAGAGACTTGAAATAAGTTGAATCGGTTCCTACTTATTTGTTTCTTCATTTGATCAGGTCTTTTTGGGTTTAATGGGGTTGGTTTGGCACTTGGCAGTAACATCAAGCATCAATGAACCTCTAATTTGGAGGACCAGAGTTTAATTCTCAATAAATATTTGGAAGAGCAGATTACCACATTTAAACCCGAGATGCGCCTTTGCAAGCCAGGGCAGCTGGCCTTTAAGATGAAGGCATTAAGGCCTTTACCGTAAGCCCCTGAGTAATAAAAGTCCTGCCCATGAAAAAAAAAAGAGTAATGAACGCCCTTATAAAAGTAGTATTAAAAGGTTTCATAGGAAATAAATGACCCTAAAATAGTACGAGAGGCCTGCCTCAAAAGTTAGTGACTTTTAACGAGTACAGTAAAATGTGAGTTCTTGCTCCAATTTTAAGATTTAGGGAAACGAGAAATGTAGATATATAAAGTAGATTCAATAGAATTATAGCTTTTTTTTAGTAAATTTATCTAATACATTAAATGTTGAATAAATATTGTGAGATCCAATAAATATAAATATATATATATATATATCGCTATAGGCTTATAGTTAAGATAAAAACTCTAATGAATGCAATTTCCGCAAAGGAAGTGAATTTAATAACCAAATGAAAATTTATTTTATTTATAATTTGATTTGCAAAATATGTTTAAAAATTAATTTTTTTATAAATCAAATCTCCTCGTGTAATGGTCTAGTTGTGCATTTATCCTCCCCAAAGAGTTGCCTCAAGTGGTGAAAGCGTTGGTCTTGAGATATCACTCTCGTCAAGGTCCAAAGTTCAACACATCATGAGTGCAAATAATCGCCAAAGGTTTGTGACCTGATTGACATAACCCGGCCTATAAAATGGAGATCTAGAGTTCGAAACCCCTCTCTCCAAATATATATATAAAAAAAATCATGCACACCAACTTACAAATAAATTAACTCAGAGGAATTTGTATCAAGAGAACCGTATAAAGATATTAATCGCCTGATCCATTAAAGTATTGCATGGCAGAAGCAAAACCTGCATGGTATTTGTATCCCAGCAACGAGCCATAACCACTTTGATGAGAGCCTTAAATTAGCTAGCAAAGCTGCATGCTGCAAGCTCATCCTCAGCTGTCCTGATAATGACAAGATTACACTGGCAGGGCCTCTGATCAATGAATAAGCAACCAGAAAATAAATTATCATGCCTTGTTTTTCAACACAGTCATTAACTAGAATGGTCCACCCCTAGCTAGGAACCTGATTTAATCAGAACAATTAGAACCAACATGGTTTATGCTATATATATATAACCCCATGCATCCTTTTCCTTGTGCATTCATTGATTACCAATTAGTATTTGTATCATTTTATAATGTTTTAAGAGTAGTGCCAGATCTTGATGTGGCAAAATCTCAACCATTTGGTTTTAAAATAGTAGTTGAAAATTTAAGGGATGTTCATCATGTAGTTGGTGAAGTTGATGGATACTCAAAAAGTCTATGCAATATGAACTCTATATGTACAAGAGAAATCTTGTTTTAAAAGGCTTTTGTTTCACCATATCTATTTTTTTTTAAAAAAAAAAAAGAAAGAAAAAAAAAAGAGTTTTGTAGTTATTTAGGGTACGTACGCTTAAATATAGAAAATGTTGGGAAGTTTTTTTATAAGTAGTATAGAAATGGAGGAGAGATGAAAGCTTAATAGGTTTTTGTGTAAATATGGATGCTACCTTAAAATATATCTTCCCACCATTCTATGCACTGCTTCATTTTACCAGCAAATCGATCTTAATTGAAACGTTTTTATAGTTTTTTTGAAGTAAATATGGTTAACCGTTCTTTATCTTAAATTTTATTATTTTTAATAATATTTGTAAGAATTATTTTATTATCAAGACGGTTTACGTAGAATACACTATCCATATCACTTAAATTATAAGATTTAATTTGTAAAATTCAGATTTTAAAATTTCTCTTCTAAATCAAATTAAATTATGTAAGTACTTTACTATGTGTGCTCTACATATAGACACTGGCTTGAAAATAGAGTTTTTCTATCTGTAATATGATAATATATAAAACGACGTACTTAAAATATGTCACCTCAGTACATATAATTAAGATAACAAAATTTAAGATGAAAAGTAACATTAATGTTACAACTTTATAAACATTGAAAGCTTAGCTCGAGGAGAAGAAAAAAATAGTTATGAAAAACAAACACAACATATATAACCGTATAAAGTCTTATTCATGTGAAACAAAGAAATGACAGCCTTCATTGTCAACGCGCGCATGCATGCAAGCTCATCCTCTGGTCTGGTGATCATGTAAATGGTACAGTTTTAAAGTCAAGGAATAAACTAGCACTGAGATCAAGTACATGACATAATCATCCTTAATTTTTCAACAATTTCACGAATGGTCCTTAATTAATTCCCTCGTAGCCCTATATATTATATAGAATAACTAGAGAAAAGGATTTGACATGTCATGCATGAGTCATTATAGCAAGACTATGTATGGGGTATGTCCCAATCATTTGTGTCTTGCAAAAGAGACCCTTTTTTTGGGTTGGTTAATTGTATCGACCTTTTTAAAGTTGATGAGATTTCGACCTTAATAATCACTAAAATCAGCCCCTTGAACATATTTAAAAACTGTCCAAATTTGGCGCCAATATTCACTAAATTGTATTATAAGTCCTATCTTTGTATTATTTCAAGGGCTGGTTTGATTACACAAAACTAAACTATCTCATCTCATCTTATCTAATCATTACAAATTTTTCAAATTCTCACACAAAATATAATAAACAATTCAACTTTTTTAAATTTCAAAAATAAAAATAATATTATAACAATATTTTATTCAACTTTCAACAAAACATCTAATTTCATTTCATCTGATCTACTTAACCAAACAGGCCTATAGTTGGGGGGTCATGTAATTGGGGGAAGTTCATAGATCTCCAAAGTTTATGTCGATGAACTATATATGCACATCAAAGATCTTGTTCTAAAAGGCTCTTGTTTCACCTTCTTTAATTGGATTCACCCTATTGATTTCACTAAAATAGGCTTCCAACTGCGTTGATCAGAACTCTAGCTTCTGACTTGAAGTTGAAGTCAATTTTGAGCTTGAACTTTGAGTTAGAGCTAATTTCAGCTTGATCTCTCCACATGCATGTTGTACGTCAAGATAGTCAATGTCAGTACTATAGACTAGATGGAGATAAATAATGAGATGGCTACTAGAAAGGACTGCTCCATTGAGCTGCCCTTTGCCAAGGCCAAGACTCAAAAGCTTGCAGCACTCTCCATAGAAGCAATCTTCAACAAGTTAAAAGCTTAATTTGTGAGAGCTAGCTAGCTCGTACATGAAGGAGATTTGGAAGTCATATGCAAAGCTTTTATTGGCAGTTCTTCCCCATCATTCCATGCATGAGCTAGCCCATGATCTTGCGAGCAAATCCTATAATTTGTGCAGTACAAATTCCGGTCCGCACGAGTTGACGAAACGAATCATATACCCTTTGATCATGAGAAGCATTTTGATCATTTTCTTGCCCTCACTCTTTGTCCTTTGGTTCTATAGTGGAAAGAGTTTCCCAACCCCTTTTTGTTTTTAGATCTATGCATGCATGCACTTCCTTATTTAAAAGTTGTAATCTAGACCTCAATAGTCAATAAATCATCACCAACTTAATATAATACACTATTCAAATCTGCCCACATTTAGCGCCAAAGGAGTGAAACGGTTCATGTCTTTATTACAAGAAAAATAAGTATTTGTGACGGATTATTTATTTATAAATATTTGTGATGGATTATTTACAACGATAATAGTTATTTACGATAAAAAATAAGCTATTTTTGTGATAAAAAATAAGCTGCATTACCATCCCATCAATTGATACTTATTTGGGGTTAATTTGTGCTTTTTTTTTGTGCTTTTTTTGCTGTTTTGATAAGGATTAATAAAGCTGATTGCGTCGGTTGACCGACAAAAAGAAATTTGGATTTC
Source organism: Juglans mandshurica (assembly GCA_022457165.1). Taxonomy (NCBI): domain Eukaryota; kingdom Viridiplantae; phylum Streptophyta; class Magnoliopsida; order Fagales; family Juglandaceae; genus Juglans; species Juglans mandshurica. The sequence goes on from CM039623.1 coordinate 7,624,992, forward strand.
CAAAAGGCTAGTAAGGATTATTGTAAATGTCAGTTCGCGTGCACGTTTTTTTATTAGGGGGGGTGGTTTGTTTGATACTCTTTTATTTTGAGTGTTGTTTTTATTACTACAAGGCTGTGTCTCTGTTGTGGGTGGTGGTTGGTGAGCAAGAAGATGGTCTTGGCTATGATTTGTATAGGGCCAACGTGTTGCTGTGTCAAATCTGGTTTTCGTGACATTAATTTATTCTAATTCAACTCATTTGATTAATAAAGTTCAATTTCTCAACTTCAATCTGCTAGCTTCGTGTTGGATTTGTTTGGTCGGATTCATGACTTCTGAAAAAATTGTTGGTTCTAAATATCAAATGTAATGTTTTAATAAATAATTCTATCACATACAGTCATTTTTATATTACGCACTCCACTAATATGGCAGAATTCACTATTTATTTTATATTAAAAAATAAGTTGTTGTAAAAAAGTTGACAATGTTTATTGCTAGATAGAGATTTTTTAAAGTTCTTGAGCAAACTCTTATTCGGACAACTATAAAAAGAAATTTAAAGCGTCTATTTCTCTCTAGTTCTAGACTTTAAAAATTCAGTCAATATTTTTAAGAGAGAAATTTTATTTGTAGTCTTTATTTGAGGACTGTATATGCAAACCCTTCATTAAATGAAAAAAAAGTATCATTTTAATAAGGATATTATTGTAATTTTAAAAAATTTAAAAACAAAATTAACTAGACTTGCAATGCAGTTCCCATTTGGGAACTGTACGTAGTATTGCTCTTATTAAGATATCTAAATTCTAGTCTCGTTGGCAAATTGGTATGATGTATATAAACAAGAATTATATGTATCAATCACTATTTACTTTCACACTTTGTATATATAGTTTTTTTTTTCATAGAATGTGTAGGTATTCTTTATAAAATTTGGAGTATGAAATAGTAAATAGTATTTGATAAAAAAAATCATATATAAAATAGTGAAATAATTAAGTTACGTTTGGATGTTGAATTGAGTTAAGATGATAAAATATTATTAGAATATTATTTTTTAATATTATTATTATTTTAAAATTTAAAAAAATTAAATTATTTATTATATTTTATATTAAAATTTAATAAAATTATAATAATGAATTGAGATAAATTTATCACTCAAACATAATTGAGAGGGAAAAGAAGGTGGAAACTAAACTGTAGAAGTCCCATTGACATGAAACAAATCAATTGACAGCCTTAATTGGCAATGCATGCAAGCTCAGGTCTGGTGATTATGGTGAAAAAAAAAAAAAAAAATGGTACACTTGTCAAGTCAATGAATAAAATAAGCAGTGAGAAGTACAAACTAATCCTTCATTTTTCAACAGGTTCATGGATGTGGTCCATCCACTTGTTTGTAGCCTGAATTAAAAAACAAGAATGAATAGAATGAATTTGACATGTAATTATAGCAATAGTAAGCATGTGATTTATACCAATCATTTGTGTTTTGCAAAAGGGGGACCCTTTGTTAAAGTTGATGAGATTTTTAGGCCTCTCAATACCCACTCTTAAAAAAAAAAAAAAACATATTCAAAAACTGTCCATATTTAGCGCCAATATGCACCCCATTACAGGACCTCTTTTTGCATCATTCTAATTAATAGCTTGAGTGAGAACCACCTTTCTTTTTTTGGGTCCCCCTTGCTTGATTTTAACCTCAATCTTGTGGTGGGTTGCTTTTTCAAATTAACTCCCCTGGATTTTAGCTTGTGTCCTTTTCCTTGACAAGTTAGATTTCATCAAGGTTGAAAGAATGTTTAGCCAAACACACACCCTTTTCCCTTTTTTTCCCTCCCCCAACCTTTTCAATTGTCATTTTGACCAATCAACTCGCCAAGAAAAAGTTAAAAGGATAAAGTTGTATAACAGCGACATCTAGTCAGAATAATGGGGAAGAAAGAATAAAGTTGCCAAAAGAAAACTTCAAAATTAAAATATAAATTAGAAAACGTGTCCAAGAAGAAGGATAAGAAACAACCAAAACAAAGAAAATGGGATTGTGACTAATTGGCATAAGAAAGCACAGCCGACATATGAGTGAATAGTTTGTGGATGTGAAACTAAATCCCTAAGATTCAATGGAATGGAATGGATCTACATATCTTCAATTTTATATTTAAATTGTATGAAAAATTTTAGAAAGAAAGCTCACAGCTGTGGAGTGAGTTCACGATTTTTACACCAACCAATAAAGATCTACCACGCAAGAGACTTAGCAAAATATACTTTACACTCACATTCAGTAGATTACACTTTTCAATCTCTTCCACCCTCTCTCTCTCTCTCTACACCCACCCCCATTGCCTGCAAGCCCACCCTCTCACTCTCTCTCTCTAAATCTAGACAATGTCGAGCACCTCTAACCATCAGAACTTGTAGAACTTAATGAAATAGGGGATTGAAGGCCCATATAATTAGAAAATCCTCTCCCGACATTGCTATAGTCCCCATATTCATTGGTGTTAATTCGGTCTTCGTCTTAATAGATGAATCGAAGATTTTGTAATCCAAGCATAATCCATCTGAGTAGTGGGAAGGCGTATGGGGTTTAGACTCTTCTAATGGAGGTGGGGTAGGTGATCCATTGTTAGAGAAAGAATTCTCGCTAGAGCATAAGGTTGAGGAAGAGGCATCTGAATGCAAAGACAACCCACTAATAGGAGATGATGCACATGTATGCTTATAATGCCATGAAGGGTCATCATAACACATACCATACATGCCCCGAGTTTTATAACTTACCAAAGGCCCATGAACAAGGTTGACACGATGAGTTTCGTTACGTTGTTAATGCAGATGATGATTATGATGGATATTGCATGATGTTGCATAAGGGATCTCCTCCAACAACGTTTCGAGCTCTTCATCATTCTTCATGTTTTCTCCAATCTCAACTCTTTCAAACTTCAAACATCAAACAAGCAAACAAATAAGAAGAAGCGACAACAACAAAAATATAAACACACATTAAAGAACGAGACCACAAACCAATCAAACCCTTCAATCCCCAGAATCAGAAAACCCATACCAGACAGTGATATGGTATGGAGGAAAGAATCATTACCGGCCCACGAGATGATTTGGGCTTCGATACGATGTTCTTCACGTTCATCCATAAAATACGTAATAAATAAACTAAATAAAAATAAATATAAAGAGACACGGAGATTTACGTAGTTCGGCATAATATCTATGTCCACGGGTTGTTTGGGGGAGAAATAAACTATAATAGGTGACTTTACAATCTCTCATGACCTCACATATCGCTCGATACAATGGAGGAATTCAAGGGAGATCTTTTGGAGTCGCTCTGTGCAGTAGAGTTTGGCGTATGGAGCTTCTGTGAAGATATTTTGTGTAGAGAGCTTGTGGAGAGTCTATCAGATTTGTGGGGGATCTCCTCATATATATAGAGGTCTATTTCTTTGGAGTGATTGCCTTGTGAAGCATTTTCCTTTTAGGAGTCCGAATCCATTTCTTTTTAGGAGTCTATGTGTCTTTCCTCTTAGGAGTCTAAGTCAACTTGTCATATCTCTTCTTAGATTTATCTCTTAACTTGATATTCGGCCTTATCTCGATGTTAAATTATAGGTTGCTGATTTAACCTATACATCTATCATCTAGGTTTTGCTCAGAATTCGAAATGAATGTGGTTTTTGTTTATAATGTTGTGAGAAACGTTTCGATAAAAATCATCTCATTTGGGTCCTGGGTTTTCTTCGAGAGGAGTTGGTGAAGCATGTAAATATTGAAGGATTTTACATACAGTTTACTAAGGGATTGTAGATACACACACATACAGCCCCCACCCAATATGGTCTTTCACGCTTGTAAAGCTGAAGAGCAAGAGATGCCATATGGTCCCTAATAGACGGTGGGAACAGGTCGACGAGAGTGGGGGGAGGAGAAGATAGTGTCTCGAAGGGACTTTTTATTTTACACAGAGAGAGAAAGAGCCACGAGGGAGGAGGTCGATGGGAGTGGGGGAGGACGAGAGAGAGACGGGAATACAAAACATGATCAACTGTATGTGAATCTATTATCTATTTTGCTTAAATTCACACGTGGCAGCTCTTCATTCACTAAATCGTAGGTGTAAAAATAGGTATGACACCTGACTGTTCCAAGCGTCCCCCAAAATTTTATTCATGGGATATACACTCCCTAGTAATGTAATAGAATTAGATTTGTGAAAAAGAATTATAAATATAAATTTTACAAATTAAATCGTGTCACATTAATAATGTAAATAATATATTTTGTTACCTTGTGTCGTAAATAAAATGTCTAGTATATCTCAATTCAGAAAGACAAAATCTCACATAATTCTTTTTTTATAAAATCTAAGTTATCAATTATTTGACATATATAATACTAAAGAGGAATGTTATATATAATTGTTGAATATGCAAACGTCATATAATCATTTTGAAAAAGTAAGAAATCTATTATTAAAAAATTAAATTTTTTTTATATGGATGTCATATTTATTTTTTTCAAAATAATTACTCAACATTTATACACTCCCCACTACTATTATCATTTCTCAATACTAAATAATATAAAGTCAAATTTTCACTTTGAATCTGAAGGTTGTCTAATGGTCTATACCATTAGACCAAGATCTAATCCACGAGTCAGAAATTATTAATTTAAAAATAATCATGTAGTTAACCAACATAAAAATAAAATAAAAAAATTTAGAGCATTGATTACACTCTTTCACGGACGCAAAAATAAATAAAGAAAAAAAGATTAATTAAAAACAGAGCAAAGATAAGATCACACAGGGCTCAATGATTCGACTCATCACAACTCATATGTGGTTAAAAAGTTGACCAGAGATGAGGTCCCACCACCATATGCCGCTTCGAAAAGCGTTTGTTCAAAGGGTTTTGAGGACAGAGAGAGTGTGAAAGATTTGCGAAAATCTCTGTTGCCTCTGCTTGACTCTGTGTGTGTGTGTTTGTGGGTCTCTGAACAAAGTCCAAAAACACCAACGTAACCGCTCGCTGCAGGCGCGACGTATGGCGATCCCTCTCTCCTCTTCAAATGGCATCTCTGCCAACACACGCTCCTTGTGCGCAGACCCTTTAGTGGGGTTCAATCAGAGCTTGTAAATTTTTCATTTTTTTTTTGTGTTTTTTGTTTTCCACGAGATCCATCGTTGCTGTCCATGGCTGAATCCGTTTTCCTGCTCTGTGTGCTGGTCCTCTGCGCATGCGCACCCTTATTATCGTCCGCAGAGCGCAGTGCCGAAACCATGGCGGAAGTCCAAGCCTTGACGTCTTTCAAACTCAATGTGCATGACCCACTTGGAGCGCTCTCCGGCTGGGATTCTTCCACTACGTCTGCTCCCTGCGACTGGCGCGGAGTCGGCTGCGAGAACAACAGAGTTACGGAGCTCCGCCTGCCTCGCCTCCAACTTGGTGGCCGACTCAGCGACCGCCTTGCTGACCTGCGCATGTTGCAGAAGCTGAGCCTACGGTCCAACTCCTTCAACGGGACCATACCTTCTTCTCTCTCCAAATGCACGCTCCTACGCTCTGTGTTCTTGCAGTACAACTCGCTCTCCGGAAAGCTCCCGCCTGAGATCGGCAACCTCACCGGCCTCCGAATCCTCAATCTCGCGCAGAATCACCTTTCCGGTGATATCTCCGGCGATCTCCCTCCGGCACTCAAGTATCTTGATCTCTCCTCAAATGCCTTCTCCGGCGAGATTCCAAGAAGCGTCTCGAACCTAACTGAGCTCCAGCTCATTAACCTCTCGTACAACCAGTTTGGAGGAGAGATTCCGGCGAGCTTCGGAGAGCTCCAACAGCTTCAGTACCTCTGGCTCGATCACAATCTCTTGGAAGGAACTCTTCCCTCAGCAATAGCCAATTGCTCGTCGCTTGTGCACCTAAGCGCCGAAGGCAATTCGCTTGGAGGTGTCGTTCCCGCTGCACTGGGAGCTCTTCCAAAGCTTCAGGTGCTCACGCTCTCGCAGAACAATCTCTCTGGTTCGGTCCCTACGTCGATGATCTGCAACGTCTCGGTCCATGCCCCGTCCCTTCGATTTGTTCAGCTGGGATTCAATGCGTTCACGGATATGGTGAGGCCCGAGACGTCAACGTGTTTCAGTGTTCTACAGGTTCTGAATATTCAACACAATCGGATTCACGGTGTGTTTCCCTCGGTGTTAACACTTATATCCACCTTAAAAACAGTTGATCTTTCCGACAATTTGTTCTCTGGTGTGCTTCCCGATGAGATTGGAAACCTGGTGAGGTTGGAGGAGTTAAACTTGGCGAACAACTCGTTTAGTGGTGTGATTCCAATGGAGATCAAGAAATGCACGTCATTAAGCATTCTCGATTTCGAGGGAAACCACTTTGCGGGAGAGATTCCCGAATTTTTAGGCGATATCAAGGGTTTGAAGGTGTTATCCCTCGGAGGAAATTCGTTTATAGGTTCAGTTCCGGCGAGTTTTCGCAACCTTTTGGTGCTCGAGACTTTGAACCTGAGAGCTAATAGATTGAATGGAACTCTACTGGAGGAGCTAATGGGATTAAGCAATTTGACCACACTGGACCTCAGTGGTAATGGTTTTTCCGGTGAAATTCCCACGAGCATTGGTAATCTGAGTCGGTTAATGGTATTGAATCTGAGTGATAATGGGTTTTTCGGGAGGGTTCCGCCGAGCATGGGAAATCTTTTCAGGTTGACGAGTCTGGATTTGAGCAAACAGAATCTCTCTGGGGAGCTACCCTTTGAGCTTTCGGGTTTGCCAAATCTGCAAGTGATTGCTCTGCAGCAGAACTCCTTTTCAGGGGATGTTCCTGAAGGGTTTAGTAGTTTGATGGGTTTACGGTTTTTGAACCTAAGTTCCAATGCCTTCTCCAGTCACATTTCGGGAAATTACGGTTTTCTTCGGTCACTGGTGGTGCTGTCATTGTCGAATAATCATGTTTCCGGACCTATCCCACCGGAGCTCGGTAACTGCACTGATATGGAGGTTCTCGAGCTCCGGTCAAACTCTCTAATGGGCCACATTCCTGCGGATCTGTCTCGACTTTCGCATTTGGAAGTGCTTGATTTGGGTGGAAACAATCTGACAGGTGACATTTCAGAGGAGATTTCCAAGTGCTCGTCTTTGACAGCTTTATTACTGGACTCGAATCATCTTTCAGGTGGCATTCCGGTCTCATTATCCCAGCTATCAAATTTGAGAAAGTTGGACCTTTCTAGTAACAACCTAAGTGGGGTAATTCCACCTAATCTTACAATGATTTCCAGCTTGGTAAGCTTCAATGTGTCGAGTAATAACCTCCAAGGCGAGATCCCTGCAATGCTGGGTACTCGATTCAATGATCCATCAGCCTTTTCAGGTAATCAGAACTTATGCGGGAAGCCAATGGATCGAAATTGTCAGGGGATGACTGATGGGGATAGGAAGAGGAGGCTGATTTTGTTAATTGTTGTTGCTGCAAGTGGGGCTTGCCTACTGGCATTGTGTTGCTGTTTCTACATTTTCAGCCTCTTGAGGTGGCGGAAGCGGCTCAAAGAAGGGGCATCTGGGGAGAAGAAACGAAGTCCCGGGAGGGCTAGCTCGGGGGCAAGCGGAGGCCGCGGAAGTAGCACCGATAACGGTGGCGTGGGGCCGAAGCTGGTGATGTTCAATAACAAGATCACACTAGCAGAGACAATTGAGGCAACCAGGCAGTTCGACGAAGAGAACGTACTAAGCAGGACAAGATATGGGTTGGTTTTCAAAGCAAGCTACAACGATGGAATGGTGCTATCCATCCGCAGACTCCCAGACGGTTCTCTCGACGAGAACATGTTCAGAAAAGAAGCAGAATCGCTAGGTAAAGTGAAGCACCGAAACTTGACTGTCCTGCGCGGATATTATGCCGGTGCACCCGATTTGAGGCTCCTTGCCTACGACTACATGCCCAATGGAAACCTCGCGAGTTTGCTCCAAGAAGCATCCCACCAAGACGGCCATGTCCTCAATTGGCCAATGCGCCACCTCATTGCGCTCGGGATCGCCCGCGGCTTGGCCTTCCTACACAGTTCCTCCATTGTGCATGGCGATGTCAAGCCTCAAAGCGTTCTTTTCGACGCTGATTTCGAAGCCCATTTGTCTGATTTCGGTCTGGACCGCCTCACAGTAGCAACCCCAGCCGAAGCCTCAACTTCGACCACTTCGATCGGCACAATAGGCTATATATCGCCAGAAGCAGTCCTAACAGGGGAAGCCACAAAAGAATCAGATGTCTACAGCTTCGGTATTGTCCTGCTCGAGCTTTTAACCGGGAAGAGACCCGTGATGTTCACGCAGCAGGACGAAGACATCGTCAAGTGGGTGAAGAAACAATTGCAAAAGGGTCAAATTACAGAGTTGCTAGAGCCGGGCTTGCTGGAGCTCGACCCCGAATCATCAGAATGGGAAGAGTTCTTGCTAGGAGTCAAAGTCGGGTTGCTCTGCACAGCACCGGACCCCCTCGACCGACCAACCATGTCCGACATCGTCTTCATGCTGGAGGGTTGCCGGGTCGGGCCCGATATTCCTTCATCCGCCGATCCAACCTCACAACATTCTCCGGCATAAGCCGAGACCCTTTCTATTTTCGGAACCTTGACCATTTTTGTTTTTTGCCCAGTAGCTGAATTTTTAGATTCTCTCTGATTTCTTTTTTTTATTTTTATTTTTATTTTTCTCGATTTGAAAGAAAAGATTGCCATCAACGTAAGTTACGCTTTTTTTCTTTTTATTTTAGCCATTGTTTGTCTGCATGCCAATTTAATCAATTGATGCCGGCCTGCGTAGCATCAGCAAGGTGGGTCCACCAAAGCTTAAATATTTTCTTCAATGGAGCCCACTGCTTTCCCGCCAAAAGGCCCATTGCGGACTTTTTCTGTACGGGAAGTCACGTGGCTTTTTCTTGGGTGAAGGCGAAGGGATCTCGGTTATTGTAGCGAGTAAAAAATGTAGCCGTTAGTGGTGGGCGGGGTCCCGAGGTTATACACCCTAGCAAAAAGACTTGTCGTTTCCCCATGACGACAGGTCGGTTCAGTTGTTTTAATTAGGATGCAGGGGGGAGTAGGAAGAAGAAGACAAGGTTTACAGGTCACACTAGGAAGGCTCCGTAAAAGCTGTTCAGAGAGAGAGAGAGAGGGGGAAAGGAAATAAAAATAGTGGGTCACCAAACTTTTCTTTTCTTTTCTTTTGTGGGGACCCCTAAATCCTAATTTCGTTTCTTTTAATAGAAATGAAAATTTATCATTGTTTCTGTTTTTGTCCAAGTGTACACTGTACTGACGCAAGTACAAAGATGTTCCAAAAAAAGCTTCTTTAAAAATAGATCTTATCTTAAAATTTTTATCTTGTTTTATCTATTTTTTAAATATAATTTAAATACAAACATTTCAAATTAATCATTATAAATTTTTTAAATTAATTATTATAATTTTTTCAAACTTTTAAACAAGAATTAAAAAATAATTAAATTTCAAAAATTATATTCTAATAATATTTTAACTTTATAATATTTTTTATTTTAACTTTTTTCACTCTTTTTCTAAAATTCAAAAAATATTTCACTCAAATTATTTCACTATTATTCTTTAACTATCTTATTATTATTCATAAAATTTTCATAAGCCCTTATGTTTTATATTTTGTTGAAACTGGGAAGAACTAGGCATGGTGAACTCTTAGAGCATTCTCATTCGATTTTTATAAAATTTCTTAAATTTTAACTAAAATACACAATTCCTGAAATTTTATCTTAAATTTACTAATATTTTAAAAACCTCCTACTTCTCATTTCCTACACTTTTTCTATTCTATTAAAATAATCTTTCTATATATTTCTTTATTATTATATTTTTTTTTCTTTTACTTTCATTTACAATCTTAACTAAATACGAATCTTATATTTTTTTTATTCCGGTATGAGAATAGTTTTGAAATTATTACGATTTTACAAATAATAAATATTCGTCTTTTCTAACAGTATTTTATTTGTAACGGATAAATAAAAAATAGGATTTATAAAGATATTTTACTTGTAACGGATAAATATTCTGTCAGATCTAACGGTAATCGAAATGATCTAAGGTTTAGGAACACTCGAAGGAAAGGAATAGATAAATATGTTTTTTTTTCACACATTAAGAGAAATTACATACTTGATAAACTATAAATTCATTCTCAATAACTGAAATACAAAAGTGAAAAGAGGTAAAATACATCCTTAATATTTGATCAATTCTACGTATAAGTACTACTATTGTTCATTCACACTAGCCCCAAAACATAAATTTAATGTGCAAACAATAAAACTATATTATAATTACAATTACTGAAAATGGCCATACACCGAGCCCAAAAGTTTCGTACAAGTCGCCATAAGATTGCTCAGAATTTTTCAAAATAAGTTGCCAAAACAAATAACCACGACATTGAAATCAGAATAATCAAACTGGTTTTTTCCAATTTTCTTTTACTCCTCTTTAAATCAATTTATACTCGATGTCTACTAGTTTGGATGTCAATTGAGGCTTATATCTTATGAAATTCAATTTTTAATCGGTTAATGGTATTTTGGCCATATGATGGTATTTCTAGATCATACCAACAGAAAAACCTACAAGCCTGCCCAGCCTACACAATTGACAAGTATTGAAATTTGTAAACACAATAGTACCACAACAATTTAGCAAATAAGACCACAAACAAATGCAAAATTACCTCATAGTTTTGGCAACAGAAAAATCGGCACCCCTCATTATTCTCAGTATGAGTAGTTCGTCGACATGCTTTAATACCACAGTAACATATAGGGTATTCATTTTGACTATAGTTTGCTAAGCGTAAGATATTACTAGTGATACTACTTGACCCAAGCATTGGGTAGTGTTATCTTTTGTTTTGATTCAATTTTGTAGACAAACAGTGAGCATTTGCATTGTCGAGACTCAACTTTCTCTTGTGAAGTCCCCAAACATACCCAAACCATTAACTCATACAAAGTAGCTTAGGAAAGGAATGGTAACACATAGGAAAAAGCAACATGCTCGAATGGCTGCAACAATCAGTTACCTTTGTGATTGGTCGTTCAGGTTACCATGACATGGAATATGTTAGAACTTTTCTGTATTTCCACTCAACTTTGTAATTATCACAGCCATGGGGATACACAACCCACCTCGGATACACAACCAAAATCATACCAAACAAGAAAAGCATCCAAAGAAAATATAACTCTTTAACTGAACAACAAACTCATCAAAGTAATCTAACTAAATAAGAGCATTCTCATCCGATTCCATAAAGAATGTGTGTTCCTTGGAGCTCAGAATGGTTTTTTTATTTAAAGCATGCGTAAGACAGGAGCCCAACCTCGAATGACTGCAAACCCTTACACCCTGGTTGCCTTTTGTGAAAACTATCACAAAATACTTGGTAGCCATCCGTCCAGGTTAAGATTACTCTACCATATCGATCGGGCCCCATTAAAACTTGTGAATTAACCCCCTCCCAAATACAAATTAGAACCATCATCATAGCCTTACACTAGACATGCAACCCCCCGAGAAATAATTATTGATCAATACTAAATACTGCAAAGGACCCAACAGAGAAAGAACCAAACACAAGGGAATGAGAGAAGCAATAATTATTTAGAAAGAAAACAACAAATCAAAATAGTGTTGGAGTAGAGAGAATTAAAACAACAAAGCAAAAGACGTGGAAATAAGCATGAAAAGAAAGATACAGGTGATAAATGCAATATGCTCGAAATGATAAAAGGTGGAAATCAACATGAAAAGAAAGATAAAGGTAATAAAGAACATGGAAAATCAGCATAAAACATGTTCTTTGGAGAATTCAATTATAAAACATGCTCACTAGAATGGCTGCCAACAAGATTCCCAGGGATTGAAACCCTAAAAAAATATAATCAAAAACATGTTCTAATGAATTCAATTATATATAAAACAAAACATTTATTCCCTAAATGAATAAATGAAGGAGAACTGCACTACTCACAGTTAACACCAGCCTTCCAAAACCACTAGAAACCAAAATATAACAAAGCTTTGATAACAGTAAAATCATATGCTAAGCAAAATATAACAAAACCATCTGGCTAAGCAAAACTATATAACAAAGCTTGGATAACAGCAAAAGAGCACAAGTCAAAAAATTGTCATCCGAATAGGGTGTAATCCTTTAAAAAAAGCACAAGTTGCAAGCCTCATCATTTTGGTAACCAACACAGCAATAGAAATTTCAGTGCAAAAACATATCTCAGTGCATAGTAGCAATTTAGTGCAAAAACATATTTCAGTGCACAGTAGCAATTTCAGTACAAAAACATATCTCAGTGCACAATAGCAATTTCAGTACAAAAACAGATCTTAGTGCACAATTTTAGAAATAGTGTAGAACCAGAAATAGTGCAACCCACAATTAACAAATGCTACTGTAGAAAAAATGCAAGTTACAAATATCCCAGTGCAAAAAAAGCTACGGATGATAGAGTTACAAATAACAAAAAACAAAGAAACCATAGCTTACAAAAATCTGAGAAACCCACAGATAACAAAGCTTTGATAACAGCAAAACCATATGCTAAAACAAAATATAACAAAACTATATGCTAAGCAAAATCATATAACAAAGCTTGGATAACAGCAAAAAAGCACAAGTCAAAAAATTGTCATCAGAACAGGGTGTAATCCTCTAAAAAAAGCACAAGTTGCAAGCCTCATCATTTTGGTAACCAGCACAGCAATAATAATTTCAGTGCAAAAACAAATCTTAGTGCAATTTCAGTGCAAAAAAATATCTCGGTGCACAATAGCAATTTCAGTACAAAAACATATCTCAATTATGTCCATCGTCTAAGGGCTTAAACTAAATGAGATGTAAGCCTACCACCATTCAATGAAAATAGAGGGAAATGGTAATGGATAGATGTTTGGATGTCATTTCCATATTTTATTTTATTTTTTAAGCTGGAGGTTAAAGACTCTGCATTACCAGTTGAATATTATCAATCAATTAGATAGAAAAGTAAAATATAATAGCAATAACATTGCAAACCAATAATGGAAATTTCTCTCATTAGTGCACAATTTCAGAAATAATGCAAAACCAAAAATAGTGCAACCCACAAATAACAAATGCTACTATAGAAAAAATGCAGCTTACAAAGATCTCAGTGCAAAAAAAGCTACGGAAGGCAGAGTTAATTCACAAAGAACAAAAAAACTCACAAAGATAAAAGTTAATTCACAAATAAAAATAGCAAAAAAGCCCTAGCTATGGATGGCAAAGTTAATTCACAAATAACAAATAACAAAGAAGCCCTAGCTTACAAAGATCAGAGAAACCCACATATAAACAAAGATTAGAGAAACCCACAAATATAGCTTCGAATGAGAGATCCAAAAAAAGCTAGGGTTTTGAGTTACCAAGAACAGATCTCAGTGCAGTGCAATATATAAAAAATCCAAATACATACAACTAGCGATAGCAATCTCGAAATACATACCCTTATAAAAAAAAATCTAAATACATACAACCAAGAACAGATCTCAGATGAAAGCATACGAATTACTTTGAGTGTGTGTTGGATTTGTGCGAGAGAGAAGGACGGAGTCCAGCCATGGAGGATCCCGAAAATGAAATGTGATAGAGAAGCTAAGTGGACAGCCATGGAGGATCCCAATTCTCACTAAGTCTAGCCATGGAGGAAGTCGATACATAATGGAATGTGCAATAGAGAAAATGGGAATCCAGCCATGGAGGAAACCGAGAGTCAGAGATATGAGGACTTACAAAAATTTTCGATGGAGAGGCTGTCGTCGATGGCAGCTGCGTTGCGAGGGAGGGGTGATATGGATGAGGGCACCCACGAACTACTATTTCAAGTTTCAATGTCCATTGATTCAATGTATGATTGAATGTTGGATCACATTTCGATGTCCTGTTAGAAGGGAAATTGGATCACAAGAAAAAAAGACGGGAAAACACATTGATACGACGGTGCGTGAGAAGAAGATGCAGAACCAACGATGGGCCAAGAACCAAAATCACGATTGAGGATGTACAGTGGTTCCCACTGTAGCATCCGAAAATCTCATCCCTAATTTAGGCATCCGGATGGAGGGAGGTTTTGTGTGCAAACCCTAAACTTTCTCCCAAAATATAGAGATAAAGGGTAGATGCAGAACCGGATGGGAATGCTCTTAAATTCAGCAATATTTCCCTTTTACATTATATTATTCTCAATATATGGACTAATATTTTTATTAGTCAAACATTTATATGAGATTTTATTTAAAATATAAAACATGTGATTAAGAATGCTATATTTAAAATACATTTAATCCTGCTTGCATTGGACAAAGAAAAGGAAAATAAAAAATTACAAAAGTAAAAGAAAAATTCTTCTTCACACTCTACTGTGTGAAGAAGCCCCAGCACACTTAACGTGTTGGGTTGAAAAAAAAAAATTCTTCAGTGTGGTGCGAGCTTCTGGCTGTTCCCCAGAATTCCTCAAAGTAAAATATTCATAGTGACCGTTGAGCGTCCTTCTCCCAATAGTTTAACCCGTCGTATTAATTTCTGGGTCGGTCAGTGAGGCACACCACACCACGATGATAGATGTGTTGTAGCCCAAGTAGGAAATGGAGCATTATTCTAAAGTCCAATTCCAATGAAAGCCCCTCGAAACTTCTTCCATGTCAGGGAAAAGAGAATTCCAAGCTACAAGTAGGGGTGAAAACTGAAGGAGTTGTTTAGAAACGGTCGATTAGGGGGAGAAAATCGGCAGTCTCGGTGTCAGCATGAGTTGGTACGATTATTTGGTTTGCCATTGATGTCGTTCTGAAAGAGGGGGGAGCGGTGGGTTGTGCCGTCAGTGGCACCGATTTTGAAAGAAGAAGTAGAGGGAAGAAAAGGACGAGGAAAAAAGAAAGTGAGAGTTTATTAATCCTAGGTCGAAACGGCGCTGCGTCGCTCAGTTTCACCTAATTTTTTTTATAAAAGTCAGTGAAACGGCGTCGTTTTATATACGTGTAATATATATATATAATCGGCCAATTCGACAATTTAATATTGGTTCAAATCAAAACCGATTTGGCTGACTTCGGTTTTGAGTTATTTCTACCGTTGGCCGACCAGTTTCATAGTCTTTGGCAACCGGTTTGCATCAATGACGATCGATTTCCTTATTTTTTATATAGCCCCTAAGTTCCTAACTACAAGTTGAAACACCCCGGTCGGTCCTTCTTTCACCTCGTGAATGTAAGGTTTTCTCTCTAAGTTTCTTTTTAGAATCTTAGAGTTTTCTTGCTCTTGGACTGTTGTCTATGGAGATTGGGAGGATGGAGAGTGACCTGTCAGAACTGTATGAGGGTCTTAAGTTGACAGAAGAAGAACAAAAGGAGATCGAGGTGAGTGATGAGGAAGAATCACTCTTTCTATCGAAGAGTAAACTATGTCTTACGATTTGTCTGATAGCCGATAAGGAGATAAATAGAGGGGCTCTCACGAATACCTTGTCGAAAGTATGGCAAGTTGAGAGTCTAGTAGCCTTCAAAGAGGTGGGGAGAAACTTGTTTCTGGTGGAGTTCAAAAGGAGAATTGATAAAACTAGAGTTCTTAATGGTCGTCCATGGTCTTTTGATAAAAGTCTGGTGTGCATTGAAGATTGTGAAGGAGCTAAGTCTATTAAGGAACTGTTCTTCCGGCATGAACCTTTTTGGATTCAATGTCACGATATTCCTTTTGCAGGTATGTCGGCGAGTATGGGTGAGAAATTGGGTAGGTCTGTGGGCAAGGTTCTGATGGTGGATTCCGATGGGAGCGATACTTGCTGGGGGAAATTCTTACGTGTGAAAGTATTGGTGGACATTACCAGACCCCTTGCTCGAGGGAGATTCATATCTCTGCATGGTTCAAAGTATTGGATCCAGTTTAAATACGAACGACTGCCCAATTTCTGCTATCACTGTGGCAAGATCAAACATGGAGTTGGTAGATGTGAGAAGTTAGAAATGGGCTCGCATGTAGTGGCCAGTTTCAGTCAACAATATGGTGCTTGGATGAGGGCTAGCAACAAGAGTACAGTTGTGAGTAAAGTGCATGAAGGAAAGGTTCAGGGTGGTGATAGTTCATCTGAGCATGGCCGGAAGGAATATTCAGGCGAGTCTAAGACGGATGGTGTTCTCGAAGGCAAGGAGGTAGAGGTGGCTAAGAATAAGGAAGATAACCGTTCAATTCCCACTAATGGGGGTGATGACCAGATTCTTACTTCTAATTATGGGAATAATATTTTCTCATTCTGCGCTAGGAAAGTTGACGTTGGTAGGGAGCCAGCTGGTTTTAAAAATATGGAAGGTTCTGTTCAAATAGATAACACTAATTGTGGTAGGGATCATCAAGGAAATCTTAATATTAATGAGGGAGCTGGGGTGACAGATATGCTAGAGGTTTTATAGAATCATGCATGAAGGTATGTCTAATTCGGGAAAGTCGGGGTCGAGCAAAATGACTAGTTGGAAGAGAAGAGCACGTGCTAATGGTGCTAATTTTAGCAATCAGGTCCTTGAGATAGACAAGGAACTGGATCTCTCTACTAATGGTTTTAAGAGGAAGTCTTCGAGTACTAAGGAGGATAGTGGAGATAAAAGAGCTAAGCTGGTTCTTATTGACGAGGATTGTGATAATGTTATTATGGCAGAGGCTGCTGTGCAGCCCTGCCAATCCAAATGATTATCTTTAGTTGGAACTGCCGAGGGCTTGGGAACCCTCGGACAGTTCGTGAGCTTCACCATTTGGTGAAGGAGAAGGGCCCAAAGGTAATTTTTCTCTCAGAAACAAAATGCAGGAGAGAAAAGGTGGAGAGTGTTCGAAATAGATTGGGTTTTGAACGTAGTTATGTGGTGGATAGTATAAGGAAAGGTGGTGGATTGGCCATGATGTGGAAAGCTGACTTACAAGCTGAACTCTTATCGTTTTCCCAGTATCACATCTCTTTGTCCTTTAGCAAGGATGATAGTGATCAAAAGCTTTTGATTTCAGGTTTTTATGGTAACCCAGTGGTGGAAAAAAGAAAACACAGTTGGCAGCTGCTCAGAAAACTTAAGCCAGAAGGAGATGTTGCCTGGTTATGTTGTGGGGATTTTAATGAGATTCTGTCTAATGATGAGCAATATGGTGCAGTAAGCAGACCTTTTTCTCAATTGGAAAATTTTAGAGAGGCTTTAGATGAATGTGATCTGTGTGATCTAGGATTTGAAGGGTCTCAATTCACTTGGAGCAACAAAAGGGATGGGCATGCTTTTATCAAAGAAAGGCTAGATCGAGCATTTGGTAACCATGCTTGGCATAGGTTATTTAGCCATACAGGGGTGAAGGTTCTTCCAGTACTACAATCTGATCATTCTCCTCTTCTGATTACTTGTGAGACTGATGATGGTGTTAGCAGGAAACCTGAAAAAGTGTTTCGTTATGAGGCAAGCTGGTCAAAGCATCTGGATTGCAAGGATATTATTCAGAAGGTTTGGAAGGATAGCATGAGAATGAAGAGTTCTTTGTTCTGCTTTAAGGATAATTTATCTCGTTGTAGGTCCAAGCTCATGGTCTGGTCCAAAATCAAGGGTGGGAAGCAGGAAAAACTCCTAAAGGCTAAGAGTGATAAATTACAAGCGCTTCAAAGAAGTAACAAAGGTGAGTTCAATGTTGCTATAAAAAGCCTGCAGGAAGAAGTGGATGTTTTATTGGAGGAAGATGAGACTAAATGGAGACAAAGGTCTAAGCAGTTGTGGTTAAAAGAGGGGGATAAGAATTCAAAATACTTCCATAAATGTGCTACTCAAAGGAGGCTTTCAAACGAGATAAAGATCATTGAGAATGAAAGAGGTGAGAAAGCTAGCAATCAGACTGAGATTTGTAGTTTGTTTCAAGATTATTACCAGTCTTTGTTCACGTCTTCTAATCCACTTGGGGTTGATGAGGTTCTGAGTGACTTTGAACCTGTTGTTACTTCTGAGATGAATAGTCTACTTGTGAAGGAGTGTAATTTTGAGGAAGTCAAGAGGGCTGTTTTTTAGATGAACCCTTTGAGCTCACCAGGTCCGGATGGTTTCTCAGCTGGGTTTTATCAAGATAATTGGGCTATAGTGGGGTCGGAGGTGTACCTAGTGGTGAAAGAGTTCTTGTCATCCAGGAGAGGATTGAGACATCCATTGTTCTGATTCCAAAGAAAAACAGACCTAGACTAGTCACTGAGTTCAGACCTATAAGTTTGTGTAATGTTCTTTACAAAATTATCTCAAAGGTCTTGGCTAATAGGCTCAAACTGCTTCTTCCTTCTCTGATATCACACTCACAAAGTGCCTTTGTTCCAGGGCGCCTAATCTCAGATAACATCATTGTTGCCTATGAAGTTATGCATTCTATGCAACATAGGATGAGAGGTAAAAAGGAAGGGTTTATGGCTCTTAAGTTGGATATGAGCAAGGCGTACGATAGAATTGAATGGTCTTTTTTGATGGCTGTCTTAAAGAAAATGGGCTTTAGTGAAGCTTGGTCTGGATTGATTATGGAGTGTGTACAGTCAGTGAGCTATTCCTTGCTTATTAATCGAGTTCCTCAGCAGTACTTCATCCCTTCCAGAGGGTTAAGACAAGGGGATCATCTCTCCCCTTATCTTTTCATTCTTTGTTCAGAGATGCTTGGCAAACTGTTGGATAAAGCTGAGGAGAAGGGGCTTATTTCTGGTTTTCCTTTTGCTCGAGGAGCATTATCTGTTAACCACCTCTTTTTTGCAGATGATAGCCTGCTCTTTTGTAAAGCAAATGCATTGGAATGGAGTAGACTATTTAGGCTGCTGAACTGCTATGAACAAGCTTCAGGTCAGAGGCTGAACTTGGAGAAAACTGCTATTTACTTTAGTAAGAATACATCTCTTGCTGCTAAAGAGGCTATTCTTTCAGGGGTTAGTTTGAGGGAGGCAAGTTCTTATGAGAAATATCTAGGACTCCCTTCTTATGTGGGCAAACATAAAGTGGCAGCTTTCAGCTCCATTTTGGAGTCTATTAGAAATAGAATGAACAATTGGAAGGTTAACTTTCTCTCTAAGGCTGGTAAGGAGGTGCTGTTGAAGTCTATAGTTCAGGCAATTCCCACCTACTGCATGAGTATTTTCAAGCTTCCAAAGGCTGTGTTAAATGCTATCAATAAGCTCATGAAGAAATTTTGGTGGGGGAGTAGAGATGATAGGACTAAAACTCAATGGATTTCATGGAAGCAATTGGGGAGACCAAAAGGGGAAGGAGGCTTGGGTTTTAGAGACTTTGAGGAGTTTAACTTGGCTCTTCTTGCAAAACAAGGCTGGAGATTAATCCAACAGCCTCTCTCCTTAGCTGCTCGTGTCATCAAAGCCAAATATCATCACAGAGTTGATTTTCTACAAGCAAAAATTGGAAGTAATGCATCATATCTGTGGAAGAGTTTTATGGAGGCTAGACCTGTACTGATCGAGGGCCTTGTTTGGAGGATTGGCAATGGGGAATCAGTGAATATTTGGTCAGATAAATGGCTTCCTCGTCCATCTTCTTATAAGGTGCAATCTTCTCATTTAGAGTCTGAGGCTGGGAGAAGAGTCTCTGATCTTATTGATAAGAATGCAAGAGCATGGAATATGAACATCTTGAGAGAACTGTTTAAAGAAGAGGAAGTGAACCTGATTTGTAGGATTCCTATTAGTGTGAGTAATATGGAAGATAAGCTTATCTGGAGGTGCTCTAATGATGGTAAATTCACAGTGAGGAGTGCTTATCATTTAGCAGGAAGTATGACAGCAGAGCACAAGGGGCAATCTTCAATGAAGGTGGATAAGAGTGAAGTCTGGACTGATATTTGGAAGTTAATGGTTCCAAAGGCATCTTGCATGCATATGTGGAGAGCTTGTCATGAGTCTTTACCCACAAAACAGAATCTGTTCAAAAGGAGAATTGCTGAGAATGATTTGTGCCCAATCTGTCTTATTGAACCTGAAACAGTGACTCATGCTCTTTGGTCATGCAATTCTGCTCAAGACGTGTGGGGAGCTAGTCTTATTAAACTACAGAAGTTCAAAGTAGTGGACATTCCTTTCAAGGGCTTGGTTAAGGAGTTATTCTCGGTTTTGAGTGAATCTGATATGGCTTTTTTTGCAGAAACCTGTTACCTGATATGGAAGAGAAGAAATAGTGTTGTGTTTGAAGATAAATTTTTAGACCCAAACATACTTGTTCAAACAGCATTGATTAGTGTCAGAGATTTCCAAGATGCCAACCAGAAGCAAGTTGTGGAAGGGACAATAGCTGGTCAAGGTGCTCAGTGGTCTGCTCCTCCTCCTCAGGTGTTTAAGGCCAACTGGGACGCCTCAGTGGATAGAATCAAGTGCAGAGTTGGTGTTGGGGTGATTATCAGGGATTGGCTTGGACAAGTGGTTGCTACTCTCAGGTCTAGTAGAGCTCTTTTTCCTGATCCAGTGATGGCTGAAGCAGTGGGTGCACTTGCTGCTGTTACTCTGTGTCAAAAGCTCCGTCTGTCCAGGATAATACTTGAGGGAGATGCCAAGTGTGTAGTTGATGAGATTAATAGTGACACAGGAAAGTGGACTTCTTTTGGTATGATTACTCAAGATATTAGAAACATACTTGATTTGATGTCGCAGTGGTCGGTTAAGCATGTTCCTAGGAATCTCAATAATTTGGCTCATTTATTAGCTAAGGATGCACTTAAACTCTCTGAGGAGAGCATTGTAATGGAGGGTATTCCTCCTTGTATCCAAGCTGCTATTATTCAAGATGAATAAGAGCAGTTATGTCTTCAAAAAAAAAAAGTTGAAACACCCCGCTCTCCCCGTGGGTGTATTTGAATGCAACAATAATATTTTTATCTTGAATTTTCTCATTTCTAACCATATACAGACTTAGAATGAGTTGATGTAGCCAATCACTTCAAATATAAGACAAAAAGTTTTATGACGGTATTTTTATTTAAAGAATCCAACCCATTCAGTGAAAGAGATGTCAAATGACGGGGCGTGTTCAAAATCTTCTGTAAACTCAACTAGGAAGTCCTCCTTATGTTTCGGTAATCCAACCCAACTCTCCAGTTGAATTGCTGAAAAAGGGCAACGCTCGAGTGAGCTTGTCTCTGCTTTTGAATAAAGATAAATTCTATTTACATTAATAAGGAATTGGATGTGCAGTCTCGTTGTGATAAAAAGAGAAAAAATATTATTTTAAAAAAAATATTATTGTAATTTTAAATTTTTTTTAAACATAACTAATTATAAAGGCTTGTATGAACAGTCTCCATTTAGAAACTATATGTAGACTAACTCTTTGACAAATAGGCTATTCTTAATTCAGGCCCAATACTTATGCATAAATTCATAAAGAAAATTATTCTAAGTACAAATAATTTTATAAATATAAATTTACAAACTGACATGATTTAATGTAGTATGTCCTATTATAAAATTACTTTTGTTATAAAATAAATCTAAAGTATAACATGAAAACATGTCATTTTGTGATTTTACTTTTATAAAATTTCTTTAGGATAGTGATAAGCTTACTACCCATCTACTACCAATTTACTACTTATAGTGTTTTTATTTTTTTATCATTTTATTTTAAATATTTTTTAACATCCTTAAATCATCAAGAAAAAATTAAAAAATATATAAACTTACTAATTGTCACTTCCTTAACTATTAAGTAAAAAAAAAAATTATAAAAAAAATCAAATATAAAAAAAGTAGTAAATGAGTAATAAGAGAGTAATAACCTATCATTTTCCATTTCTTTATACCTACGAGAGTTGTCTTCATAAAGTGAGAAAATGGGTGTCGAAGGGCTCATAGAGTTCCAACTCTCGTTCTAGGAATTCCCAAATGAAGAAGGGACCAAGTGCAGGAATCCAGGATACCCTGAAAACAACATAATCTTTTAACACAGACTACGCAAGTAATTCTCGTGGATCACCTTCAAGAACGCCGCAGTGACTAGGAATATAACCAATCCGGTTTAGAATATTTTTTTTTTATAATCGAACCAGTATATAACGATTTTAAAAATTTAAAGACTAATTTATCACTAAAACCGAAACTTTCAATTTTTTCAATCTCGGTCTGATTTAGTCCAATTTTTCCATAAAAAATTTTCGATCTTGGTCCGACGCAGTCCAATTTTCCTAGTTTTATGGATTATCTATTTTAGTAATGTTATAATGTTTACATATACTAAACTATTAGTCTATTTATATTATAATATAAATACATTATTTTATAATAATTAATACATACTAAGATAGTATTAAATTTAACTATAATCTATATAAATTCTAGACTTTTTATACGAATATATATGATCAAATGTGTAAAACTGTTTTACAAAAAGAATATATATATCATAATTTATTTAATCTTTATATATATCAAAAGTAAGTTTATAATATCTTAATATTAATGGACATGTTTAAGATTAAAATTTATATATTATATTAATAATTATAAAATTAATATGCATGAATAATAAGATTACAATTTTATTTTATATTAATTAACAATTTAGCATATAATATCTATAATATAATATAAAAAGTTATATATAATATAAAAAGTATCTTATACATAGAAACTGGTCCAATTCGGTTCAAACCGATTTTCAAAATGTGAAAACTGGTACCGGACCGGTTACCAACTGGTTTTTGTTTTTAGAAACTGGAACTGGACTGGTCGGACCGGGCTTCCGGTTTATTTTTACGCCCTAGCAGCAACCAACAAATGCTTACAACAAAGGCATCTACATCAAGCACACAGGCGTGCATGCACACAGGAAAAGAAAAAACGTTCAAGAAAAAAGATTACAAGTCAATACAGAGCGGACCGACAAACGGAATCAATTACTACAACGTTGAAGAAATATGATTTAGCTGGCATTATGATCATCAGAAATGTATAAGAATGTTTGAGATGGCTGTGCTACAAGCCTACAACAATGGCTGTTCAAGAAACTATCATCTAAAACACAGCAAAAGCTGGAGCAACAGATTATTATGCTTCATTCCAAAGGAAACTTGGCTCCAAATTAGCATAGAAACTCTTAACAATGTAATTGAAAGGCCATAATGAAAATGAATAACCTGAAGCAATCCCTACAACACCAACAATAGCAACCTTTCCTTTCTCTAATCTGCTCTCGATTGGCCAGCTCGAGAAGAAAGGATGATACCAACAATGAGGCCATACAAGGCCAAGGCTTCGGCAAAGATGAGAATGAGAATCATTCCAACAAAAAGCTTCGGCTGCTGTGCATTTGCTCTGTAGAATTACAATCAAAGTCCATCAAAAAACAAGCTTTGAAGTGAACAAAAACAAAAACAAAGGCAGTCTGGTGGCTTGGTTATAGCAAGTTCACACGACCACAACAAAAAATTGAACAAATTAAGGAACCAAAAACGCAACTGAACAAGATTGTTGCATCCTGAGTCAAAACCTTGAAAGATTCAAAATGTAGAGAGAGTACTCTTAATTCATGGTAAGATTGAGTGGTTACAATGTCCGATTCAATAATATAATATTATTCCCAAAGAAAAATAGAGCCCGTGTCACCACATTCACCATAACCATCCACATGATTCCAGACTAAAACGTATCATATATATAAACAAACGATGATATATATGACGGAGAGAAAGAAAGAGTACCTGACACCGGCATCACCGACGATACCGATAGCCATACCGGCGGAAAGGCCAGCAAGACCACAAGCAAGACCGGAGGAGAGGTGGGCGTAACCGTCGAAAAGGTAATACGATTTGGCCTTTGGGTTAATCCCCGTACTGATAATAACCGCAATGATCAAACCGTAGATACCTAACACTCCAGCCATAACGACGGGCACGATCGACTTCATCACAAGCTCCGGCCGCATGACTCCCATGGAGGCGACGCCCACGCCGCTCTTTGCTGTGCCATATGCCGCTCCCATGCCTAAAAACAAAACGATCAAACCTCAAATTGTTTTGGAAAGGCCGGAGTTAAAGGGAAGATAAATAATAGGTGGCCGAGAAAATAAACAATTTTACGCCATGATTTTCTCGACAACCAAACGGAGGGTAAGGGCTTGTGCAATGTGCTTACATGAGAAAACCAGGGCAGCCGCGGCGCCGAGGAAGCCAAAGAACGGAGCCGTTTCGTCGCCGCCGAATGTGGACATTTTTCCAGGATTTGATTGGATTTGGGAGAGAGTTTTGGAAATTGATTGTAAATTGGGGGGGAGGGGGGGAGGTACTTGAAGGAAGCTTCGCCTCTTCGGTGTGGGTCACTACAGGCCGTACAATCTTTTACGGTCGGTGACTTCTAGGATCTCCGGTGTGGGTAACTGAGCGGGTTCAGCTAACGCATGGGCTGACAATTTCTGCATGGGCCGTGCTCCGTCTCGGGCCCAGATCCTACACAGCTAGGACAGTCGACCCAGCTCAATTAACGGGCTAGGCTTAACCATGGGCTTATCAGTGTGCACACGCCCACTGATAACCATGCATCGTTTGTTTTCATAGTTCATCTCAAGTCATCTCATCTAATCATTATAATTTTTTTAAATTTTCACACAAAATATAATAAAAAATTCAATTTTTTCAAATCCCAAAACAAAAATTATATTAAAAAATTATATTCTAACAATATTTTATTCAACTTTCATCTAAATTTATTTTATCTCATCCCAAAAAACAAACAAGGCCTTAGTAATGTTACACATAATTGTGAAGTGTGTAAATATCGCGTAATCCTTTTGAAAAAGAGTGGGTCTACTATTAAAAAATTAATTTTTTTTTTCATATAGGTCTCGTATTTACTCACTTTTTTCAAATGGATTGCATAGCGCTTGCGCACTCCATGACTGCAAATATCATTTCTCTAATATAAATGTTAAAAGATAGATGATATTTACAGTTACAGAGCACCCAAGTGAAGTGCACTCTTTTTTAAAAAAATAAGTAAATATAAGACTCACGTGAAAAATAATGAGTAATATTAGATATAATCATAGGTTGTGCAAACGTCATGCACACATTTTGAAATAGAGTGGGTTTACCATTAAAAATCTAATTTTATTATGTGGATTCCATATTTACTCACTTTTTTTCAAAATGAGTATGTAGCGCTTGCGCACTTTATGATTGTAAAAATTATTTCTCCATGAGAAATTAAGTTTTTAATGGTGGATCCACATTCTTTTTCAAAAGGAGTGTGTAGTGCTTACACAACTCATAACTATATCTAGTGTTACCCATCTTAAAAATCATTCGGTTATGCGCTAGGTTAAGAATATTAAAGAGCAATGCAATTTCATCTTAAATTCTGTTATTCTCAACCATATTTATAGTTTTATATATGAAAATATAAATCAGGTCATATGGAGCTTTTGCTTCAACAACTATGTTACACGTAGCGGAAGACTTGTTGCGGCGATAAGATCACCTTAAAAGAACTTACCGACTAAAGAAAATAAGAGATCTGCTTTGTAGCGAGCTTTTACCATTAATTTGTTAAAGTGTAGTCTTTTGAGACGACATTAGGACTCTATTAAGAGGAATTATCGCCGTAACAGCCACCAAGAAAGTAACTTCAATGTCTCTTTATAAAGCGTTGTACAGTTTCAGCGGCCTCCTTAGAGAGAGGTTCCCCTGCTATTCCAGCAGAAGCCAATCCTCCGAGCTTAAGAAACCCTCTTGTCAATTTCTATATAATAGTATTCAGTTTTTGCATCTTCTGCACACTTTCTTCATCGTTTATTGTGCCCCTCCAAAGTCAGTAGACTAAGTACTGCTAGCTGGGTCTTTTGATAGTGCAGAGTATTGAGAAGTCCCATATGACTTAGGAACAAACTCATCCTGAACTTTATAAGGAATTACCTCACTCTTCTTATCAGGCCTTTTATGGAGAGAAATGAGTGTTTCTATATAGTATCAGAGCAGATTAACCTATGACCGATGATGGGCTTCTGCGACTTACCTACGATGATGGTACTGAAAATACCGGCCCACACATGAGGGGGCGTATTGAGAAGTCCCACATGGCTTAGGAACAAACTCATCCTGGACTTTATAAGAAATCACCTCAATCCTCCTATCATGCCTTTTTATGGAGAGAAATTAGCATTTCTATACAGGGTAAGGGAGATGCATGTATCATTCGTTAAAATAATGGGTATTAATTTAGGCTGTTCTTACTTTCTCTTCAACAATTTTATCCGATTTTAGACAAGTGGTGGGTTAAGCTTGAACCATAGCCATGATGCGCATAAGTAACAATTATAGCCTTTTTTTTACCATCTTCGTGCTGCATGATCTTCAGTGTTCTCTACTTACAGAGCATAAATGCCATAAGAATGGACACTAATTATGACCATTTTGATGGACTAGATGAACGTGCTAATGCTTAAATTTTAATGCATTTTGATTAAGCTTTACACTAGAAGAAGAAGAAGAAGGAAAAAAAAAAGAGATTCAAATGATATTGATCTTGCTTTCATCATTTCTATTATCTGTTATAAATTGTAGTGCAAAAATGCGGTCTTTCCAATTCCCAACGCCCTAATAAGTTGACTTTTAGCATTTCCTGATCATTGATTATATATGCTTATTGGGGATTGTTATAATGAATACAAAGATGATTAGCTTTACATTACATTCAGGGTGTTGGACATATAATAATACATTTACATCTGCAAAGTGCAGGTATTGGCCGCCACACGTTCATTTCAGATGTGGAAAATGGGGCCAATCCATAGATAGGAATATGAGAAGGAAACCCTTTGGAAAGCATTACTTTGATAGATATTATTACCAGTTTGTTATCTGGACATTCTGATGCAAAGTGCAATCGTTCCTGCATGATCATGCTTTCCATTACTTTATAAGGTGATCGATGAACCCTCTCCCATTTTCTGCACTACTTGAATAATAGCCTTAATTTCCAGATGGAATATGGAAGAAGAATGGAATATTTGTGCTTTCAAATATTGCTTATTGGGTGAGAAAAAATGAAAATTCCAGGCCATTTCCAAATACCCATTTATTTTTATTCAATTCTGCTGGACTTATAATTCACAGATACATGTTTCTGGAGATCATGTTAACCTAATATCCAAACACCACCCATATCAGCTGTAGCAATTGGTGATTGGGCCATAGTTGGAACCAGGCAAATGAATGGCATGAGATGCACAAGCATTAATACTAGCATGTGGTGGCCAGCAATATCCGCACTAAATATCAGCTCCCTGCACCTTCCTCTAATCATGAAAACCAAATTTCGATTGCGTTCAGGATCTCAAATACAGGTAGGCCATGCACAGATAGCGAGTCTGCATAATACGATTGATTGTACAGTACGATCCAGCAGGATGGATAATACCAAGTTTACTAAGAAAGTTTATTGAACTAGAAACATCAATCCACAAAAAGGAGGAAGAAACAGACAACATTAAACAAGTACCATATTGCTGCTTTTTGACTAACTAGCTTGTTGAGGAATAATCTCACATTGGCTGTGGACAAGGTCTTGGGCATGTTTATAAGCAATGAGTAATCCTCTCTTGTAGAACCGGTTTTATGAGATGAGTTAGGCCATGAATTTCTTCATGGTATCAGAGCCTGCCACAGGACGAATGGGGGCCCACACTACTTATCCCATGACAAGGATTAGAAAAAATACTGGCATGCACGTGAGGGAGGGTGTTGAGGAATAATCTCACATTGGCTGTGGACAAGGTCTTGGGTATGTTTATAAGAAATGAGCAATCCTCTCTTGTAGAACACGACAATTTGTTTCCAATGAAAAACAAAAATAGTAGCTAGAACTAATTAACTAGAAGTAAAAGTGGCAGGTCTACGAAATACAAGCAAGATCATTGAGATCGTAAGCCCAGCACGTTTGTAATTGATTGAAACTGGACCCTCCACTGGCAACTTAGAAATATCTAATCAACATTAAGGGGTGGAATCGGAGCCAACCCAATGGAAACACATGCAGCATCCATGCCGAGGTGCAGGACCCCTCAGCTCACCTGTGGCCATCATGGCATCTATCCCCTCCCGCCCCAAGTTCTTTCTCAATCCATGACCCATCTTCACCCACACCTTATGCCTAGAGAGTTCCTGTTCGACTGAAACACCCATCCATCTATTTCACTGATCACTCATTTCTCTGCTATTCTTTCCCAAAAGGTTTGAAACAACACACCAATTAAAATATAACACATGAAAAGCATATATATAATATTATATCTACCTGTTGGGAGAACATTTTTTGCTTTGAATCACACGTTACAGATCAGAAAACACGTCGTTTAATTTAAAGTTTAAACCTAGCTATAAGATTAGTACTTCAGTGTTAGATCAGGTACGTACTAAGATCATGATCAAGGTCCTCTTAAATTATTATCCAAATTAAAAAACCTCAATATGAGAGAGATCATGAATATATGAAATAAGCATTACGACATCTATTGTATGTTTAGTGTTGCATGCCTGAAAAAGAACTTTAGAATAGTAAAGATCAGTTATTCTAGTTTAGAATAGAGTTATTCATATATATTTCTGTCTCGCTTCAAATGATCTTCAAGTTTGGAAAAGAACTTGATCATCAGGAGATTTTTCGCTATATACCAATTAAGCAACCATTTTGCTTGTTATTATATATATATATAGTCGCGTCTTTCATTGCATCTTCAATTTGATTTTTATTTCCCTTGTGTTTTTATGTTTTCTTCCCCGTACTTGATCTCCGTACACCATTGTTATATGAGAAATGATAGTTGCAGTCGTGAGTGCACTAACGTCGCATAATCACTTTGAAAAAATAGAATAAATACGGGACCTACATGAAAAAAATAATAATAATAATTTTTTAATAATAGACTTAACTTTTTTTCAAAACGATTGCACGACGCTTGCGTATTCTACGACTATATGTAACATTACTCTTGTTATATTGGCCCGACATGGCTAGCTGTTAATTGATACATACCAATATGGCTACTAATTAAGCTCCAATTTCAAATAGTACTCTTGTAATCAACTATCATATCTATAAAGTACTCATCCATTAATAGTACATACATATATATATATAAATTAATTAGCCACAGGAACGCCACTCTAATTATTCACATTATGATCAATCATCACCTTATAGACTAGAATGAGATCGAAGATATTTCTAGTAACTTATCGTCGATCCCCAGCCCTCTGATCCCCTCCCCTAGGATACGTACAAATTAATGTCGGAAAGGTTAATTCAAGCAAATGGGTGTAGAAAATTTGGCTAGCTAGCTTATAATCATATATAGACTACTCTTGAGTGAAATTTTAGGGGTCTAGAAAGTAATATATATTAATTAATTTCCATTAATTTAATTTCAATATTGAAATGTTAGAATTAGTACGTACCTTCAAGCTGCTGGGGCGCAATGATTGTTCATTGTCCCTTGAATTAAGAAGCTTGTGTTCCACACCTTAGTACAAAGATAGTGAAGTAGGTAGGTAGTTCAAGAGACAGGTCCAAAAAAAAAAAAGACAAAAGAAAATCCTAATTAATATTTGATTCAGCATGAAATTCCCAGTGATTTATGATCTCCACCAACCACCTGCCGTCAACCATAAATTAAAATTCCTTAACTAACATTATAAGTTCGACCTGAAGGGTAAGGTGTTATTCTTGGTCAGAAAGTGACAATTAATATATATGAGAGAGTTTGGAGATGGGTCGATGTCAAAAAGGTTGAGATCCTGTAGGACCCCCACATGGATCACCTTTTGTTCGTTACGCAAACCCAATATTCACATTTTTTCATTTCTTTCTTACTTTGTATATATTTTAATTAATATATATTAATGAAAGATTCATTTGTAGGGGTGTCAAATGATGCACCAAACATACTACTAATGTGATCCGAGCAATGCAGCTAGTCTTCCTCTTATATTAATTTATCATCTCCAATCCCGCATTTTCATATCATACATTTTAGGTGGCTTCATGTATAAACCGTTTAAAATGTAACTGTTAATATATAAAATAAATAATAAAATATTTATCTTCTTATTAATTTGAGATTTTTGGATAAGTGATAATTTTCACATGGTATAAGAGCAAAGGTCCTGAATTCGAACCATGACTCTACACTCTATCCCATCTAATTAAATATTCTACTTGTTGGGTCACCCATTGAGTAAGAATCTGGCCCACACGTGAGGAGAAGTGTTACGATATAAAATAAATAATAAAATCTACATTTTCTCATTAACTTAAATTTTTTAAACAAGTGGTGATTTTCTCAGTAGTCTAGCAAAATGTGTTAGGAATGATAAAATTTAGGATGGAAAAAAAAAATATCTATAATGTGAAAGTCGATCAGCAGTACTAAAGTACTAACATATTTGTATTTTCATTTTTTTGTTTTTTGGTTTTACTAACGCATGGATACCTATAACAAGTGGTACTAACGTACATACTTGTAAGTGGCAGAATTCATTAATATAAGCATGTGAACCAAGTTTTGAAAGTACGTCCTAATTAATTTTCTATGGAACATTGGAGGTTCCTTCACCTTTAAGAGGTAGGAGTTACGTACATCAATGAATATATAATCTTTTTTTTTTTTTTTTTAGTGCCTTAATTTCTTTCCCACAACGACTAGCACACGAAAGACAAACAAAAATTGTCATTTAATTTGATCAATTTCGGAACTCAACATGATGATCATCTCGTAGCTCGTGATGTTTCTCGATTAAATTAGATGAGAAGTGGTTCATGATCAACGTGTGGAACCATGCACATATTCGATTACTCCAGCAAAGAGACGAGAAGGCCGGAAGGGAGAATTACTAATAGAAAATGATTTTTACATAATATTTTTTATAATATTTTACATAACTATATTTTAAATAAAAAATATTTTTATAAAATATCTTATAAAAATATCTTATTTTATAATATTATTATGTAATATATTATATAATGCGTGGTTTGTATATCATTACTCATTATTAATATTAATTAATTGGTTAATTAGAACATGACCGGAAGGAGATCAGGAGAAGGAGTGGTAGTGGGGCCACGTGGGGGCGTGTTTATGGTGGGGACCACGGGAGAGAAGAGTCTCATGAGTTCAATGATGTGGTCCGCCGCATGATTGGCTACCACGGCCGACCACAACCGTCCTACGTGGACTTCAACGTCCACATCATGTATTATTATTATTATTGTAGCCTGCCCTCCACCCAGCATTACAAAAAAAGCTCTCTCTTTTCCGTTCTTTTTTTATTTTTAAATTTCCGGAATCCCCCAACTCATTCTGGCCTTTTATATTAATTCCACATGTATCCCACGGTGGCCTGGAGGTTGGTTGGTATCGAGTATTTGCGACGATAATAAATTTATTTTAATAAAAAATATTTAATCATATAAATAAGTAATTTTCTTATAATTACCGTATGAATTTTTAATTTTTACAATTTACAATTAGCAATTAGGACCGACTAGGGAACAATACGGAATTTGAATATGATTGTTCAGTATCATCACCACGTGTCTTATTAATTATGGATTTTCTTTTTGTCCTCACAGGCTTTGCTTTATCTTAAGGCCTTTCTTTCTTTCTTTCTTCAATAAGATTAATTGCTCTTTTTTATGAAATTATAATTGTAATTTATGCCTTCGAATTATCACCTTTTCTTAATACAATTACTAAATTATCATCAATACTGTCGTTTTACCCTTAAACTACTTACACGTACTAATTTCCTGATCATATATAATTGAGTTTTGTTATGTACAATTAAGTTTACGTATTAATCTGCATATTAATGTTATTGTAAATCTACTTTCTAACTAATCATATTGAATGAGTGTACGTATTAATGTATAAAATCGCTTACAATTAAATTTTTTCTATATAATTTGTCAAGTCTTTTGACATTCATTTGATAATACCGTGTATGACTCTATTTTTCATACACATTGACGGCATTAGTAGACAAATTAGTGACAATTGTATTAATTAATAATCTTGTTATCAAATTCTAAAAAGATCAAGGGATAAGTAATTTTTTCCTATTTTAATTAATGTGTTCACTCTTTTCTTGGTTGCATATTAATATTAGAATGAATTTTCTTTTCATGATATTTTATTATAATACTTCCACTACAAGAAAAACAGGCTTTTGCGACCAATTTATTGCGACTAAAAGATTTTTTGCAACCAGTTTTAGTTGCAAATCGTCATTTCGTTGGAATTAACTGATCGCAAATAAGCAGTTTTCTTGTAGTGTTCTCATGAAATCGTTATTAACTAATTATTTATATTTTGTCTTAACAATATTGCAGATTCACGGGAACAATTTAGCTAGAGAAGGAATGAACAAAGAGTTGATACATACCATCATTTTCAAACTATTATTGTATTATTAATTCCAAATCTTGAAGTATTTGATTAAGTTATAATTCACCTCGTTGGTCATGTAAGTATATATATATAGAACTCCTAATTATATAAGTTGGTCAAGGTAACTTAAGGAATAATGTACAAAAAAATGCAGATAATCTATAATATTTGATTGAGAGATTGTCTTATATTATTTAATTAAATTGCATTAAGAGTAATGATACTCACACATTATATTTAATAACACACTTCGCAATACATGTACATGTTATAAAATAAGAGACAGTATTTTATAAAATTAATTTTTTTAAATAATTATTATTTTAAAATATTATTACATAAAACATTATTAAGAAAATTAGGTATGTTTATATATTTTTTTTATCGGAGACAAAATGGTTTCAGCGTGAAGTGGCACAATGGGGTGTAGGACAAGGCCGTGACAATCATGACCTATAAGCCTCGCAATTATACCGAGGAAACATCCCATCAAAAAGAAAAATGAGTTTACCCCCAAAAAAATAAGAATAATGATACACCTAATATGTTGTATAAGGGATATTATTGTAAAATCATCTTATATCCCTTATATAACAAATGTGTTATATAATGTGTTGTAGGTAAATTATTTTCCAAAAATAAAGGGTGCGGCTTCTATGTTGCCCCATGACTGCTGGGCGTACCGCCCAGAGTAATTTTTTTTTTCATATTTTTTTAATACATTTAAATATTTTTTAAAAATAGAAAAAAATATCAATACATTTAAAATCACTTCCTTAATCACTAAGTAAAAAAAAAAAAAAAAAGACAAGCGGTCAAATAGAGTGGGCAAAGTGGAGAGGCAAAATAGTGTTTCTCAAAAATAAATCCCTTTTGGATTTTTTCGATTGAATAATGCTACTCTTACCGCTCTCGATTCCGCTTCCAGTCT
Organism: Juglans mandshurica; assembly: GCA_022457165.1. Lineage (NCBI taxonomy): Eukaryota > Viridiplantae > Streptophyta > Magnoliopsida > Fagales > Juglandaceae > Juglans > Juglans mandshurica. Next base: position 7,658,476 of record CM039623.1, read on the forward strand.
TGTTATATTTTTTTTTAATTTTTTTAATATTTTTTTTACTTAGTGATTAAGTAAGTATTTTTTAATGATATTATAATTTCTTAATTTTTTAAAAAAATATTTTATAGTATTAAAAAAATATATGTATAAAAAAGTAAAACAAAAAAACACTACATTTTACACTATGTGTGGCTCCCAGTGGGACTGGGAGCGGTGGCTGTAGAGCCACCCTTTTCGATTCCTTGTTTTTTTCTAAAGAAAAAAAATTCTGACTTCGTGATTGTGCTTTTCAGCTAGAATAAGAGTAATATTATATGTAGTTGTGGAGTATGTAAATATCATATAGTCACTTTAAAAAAAATAGAATATATTATTAAATTATATGAGTCTTATATTTATTTTATTTTTTAAAAATAATTATACGATAATTGTACATAAATTCTCAAATTTATGACTGTACGTACGTGCATTCATGCATGCATGCAGCATGTACATAAATTCCACACATGTTAATTTCTCAAATTAGCACTCTCTCTCTCTCCAAGATCTAGAAGATAAAAGGTAGATAACTTCTATCCAAAATGAGCAAATTATTAATATATATGGCACGTGCACAAAATTACTCATGATTTAGCGTAAAAAAAGTCAAGAAGTTAATGTCCAAGATGGATGCATGCGCGCGTAGACCCATGGCATGAGCCCAAATCGGCCATTTACGTACGAGCTAGAGGCGAAACGTGATCCACGTATATATTTGTGATAGTGCCACTAGCAGTACTGCATGCTAGCTAGCTCTTTAATTTGAATGATCCATGAACCTTTAATTTTGAGCCACGTGTTATCGCATATAATTGGAATGTTACTGGACCCATGCATAATCATCTATAATTACTCTTTCTCATGTAAGGATTTTTTGCCATGCCCTATGTATTTGGATATTCCATGTGTCAAATCCTGTATATATTTCCCTTTTACCTCTATAATTTCAACAAAATTTCAAAACCCAACCTCGATATATTATATCATCCCGGCCAACAGATCAGCTAGCTATTAAACTTGGCGTTTGATCAGTAGTACTTACTGTCATTAATATCTACTATTACGTACCTTATAATATAAATGTCACAAAAATAAGTTTATAAATAATTAATATATCTTGATTTGATATGTCATATTATATATAAAAATATATTTTAGTATTGTAATGCAAATTAATTAGACGTACCACATCATTCAAAATCAGTTTGTGAGTCTAACATTAATTTTCATTATATTCATGTGTTTTATAAGTTTTTTTATAGTAAATAAGTACTTTATAATATGGTTAATTATTTTCCTAATTGGCTCGACATACATCATATATATATATATATATATATAAAGAAATAATCTTCTCAAGATATTATCGTTCTGGATGGACCACGTGGCCGGGTTGATCAATAGTGCCAAAAAATTAAGCTAGGAAAAGATCATTTTTTTTTTTATTATCATTTCGTTCCTTTGTATAAGGAAATGGCATGTAAAAAAAAAAAAAAGAGTAGCAATAATTACAACTCAATTACATGACTTCATTTCAACACTACCTTGCAAAAAAATTATGCGAGAATGATTAGATTGCACGATGAGATCGATATATATATATATATACACTTAGGAGAAAAAAATTGCAACTAGATATGATAATGACTTTATAATTTACAAAATTTGTTCCTGTCGTATATTTAATATATATATATCTATAATTTTATATATGAAGAGTACTAGCGCTATAAACACAAAGAGATTTTATAAAAATAAAGTCACAAACTAATCACATGGATTCATATGATACATTAGATCTATTTTACAATAAAAGTAATTTTACAATATTATGGTACCATAATATGAAGTCTCGAAGTCTTTTTGAGGCTAAAGCATTTGATATTTGATATATATATATATACACAACTCTAAAAGCATAGGGGATCAAATATTTATTTATCCAAGGATAAATTAGAGATATGCCGACCTTGTATATCTTATGATCAGAGTTACTTAGTGCATGTTGATTAACCTAAATTATTCATATAATAACAAACCACTACCGGACCCCCTAAATTAGTTCTAGAACTTCCACGCAGATCAAAATAATGTAATTATCGCATAGTACTGCTCTACCAAGTTTTGCTAAAACTAGCATATATATATATATATGCATCAGGAGGAGTACTATAGAGTACTAGTACAAGAAGGACATGAATTTATAAAGCTCTATGCAATGAGATTAATGCATGGATTAGCCTTTTAGTATAAATGATAACAGGAGTACTTGTGTACTCCGATCCTTGGCTAAAACATTAATTGGATCTGATAATTAAAGTTGTAATTCTTTTGTTGTTTATTATTTTCTTCAAATATATTAAGATATCTGTCTAACATGTACAAGATGATCATGTAATTCATTACTTAAATGTTGAATCCTTTAAGAAAACTTGGAACTCAAGCGAATGTTTCTGATCTGATCTTAAGCTCAAAAAGTGTTGAAGAACTCTAGTTTAAGGCATCATCAACAATACATGATAAACCCAGGCCAGATGCCACTAGCTACTATTTAATGTCTGGTAATTCAGAATCATCGAAACTAGATTAATGCTGGAATCATCATGTTGGTTTTGCAAACGTGTAGGCTAAACATGATAATATTTTATAATATTGAAAAACATATTTGTGGGATTCATGTGAAGCTTCACATGATCAGATAGATCATTTAATTACGATATTGTAATTAAGAGAGAATGTTCACTCTGTTTATTTATTAGGTTATTTTAATGTCATGAAATCTCAATAACATGATATTAATTTCAAATTGAGATCAAATTTTATATATCATCATTTTTGCCATCATTTTTTATTATATTTTAACGTGACATTAAATGATTATAAAATTATTTATTATAATTTATTATTTATTATCTAATCATTAGATGACAAATAAGAGGATGTGAAGGAACGATAATTAAACTCTCATTTAGATAGTGAGATGAGATAAGATAATTTTAAATAAAAGTTGAATAAAATATTATTTTTTAATATTATTATTATACTAAATTTTAAAAAATAAAATTATTTTTTATATTTTGTATAAATATTTAAAAAAATTATAATTATAAAATGAGTACTGGTGTAAGAGAACTAGTGTGATTATTCATCCAAAACCTCTAATCTTCAAGACGATTTAAAGCTGCACCCCGACAGGTATTCAATGTGGTTTAATTTTGAAAGGAACAGCAAGTGGGGGTCCTCGCAATCAAAAGGCCTGGCCTTTAGGATTTTTTTTTTTTTTTTGGAGGGGGGTCTTTGCTTTGTTTATCTTCTACGAAAAGAGGGACGCCCATCCACCAACCACTGATTTACGCGTGTAATTCTCCCACTGTTCTCCTCAACGTACGTTTTCCCCCTTCTTTTTCTACGATTCCTTCCTCGGAATACTTGTCGAGAAATGATTCGAAGTACGTAATTTTAACATAAAATGACCAAAACACCCCTAAAAGCGACGTGACACAGAATTGTCGGTTCGATGTGCCTAGTGGCGGTGCCACATAAGCACGACTGTGAGGAGGTTTTGGTAAGTTCCACTGTAGGGAGCCATGTGAGCCGTGGGTCGCGAGGGAGAAGAGCTCGGCGTGGACGGGCGGTCATTTGGCGGCAACACGTGGCGAAAGTTTGTCATATTGCGCCAGCGTGGCAGGTGTGTCAGAAAGTTTGATAGCGAAACCTGAATGAGATGGAACTAGTCCGTTATTTCGTGAGATTTTAACGATATAGTGAGGAAGTTGGATTTAAGAGTAAAAAATACCCAAAAAAAAAAAAAAAAAATTCTCGAAGAAATAAGATCACGTGGAGTTTTCAGGTTGAGTAATAATGCCCGCACAATATTTTTATAATATATTTCACCATATATATTATAAAATAATGATATTTTAATAAAAATATGTTATTTTATAAGATAATTTACAAAAATAACCTTCTTTGTTTAATATTTTTGTATGAAATATTATAAAAAATAATTTGTATTTATCATTTTTCTTTCAAGTTTGGCCTCAGAGAAGTTAGCTATCAGTCAAACCGAAAATAAGACAAGAAACAACGACAGCATCTAGTCTCTAACTGAAAGAGTATACGTAATTGTTTTATTTCACATACTTATATTTTCGTTCCAAAATCCAAAGGGCATGTTTATTGTGTTTTTAAGGTTTATCCATGATTAATCTTAGGATATAAGTATTTCTTTTTTAATAAGGTAGTTTTACCACCTCACGTATAATAGAAAAATCAAATGATATTTGTAGTCGTGCAGTGAGTAAATACAAAACTTACGTAAAAAAAATTAATTTTTTAATAATAGATCTCACTCTTTTTCAAAACGATTATACGGTACGTATTTACGCATTTCACGATTGTATATAATATTATTCTAATATTTCAGATTATTTATTACCATTTTTCACTTTCCTCAAGATTGAGAGATTAATTTAACTAATTAAGCATGAATATCACTGATTTGTGTAATGTTAAATATTACAAGTTTACTATAGGCAAATCTCGTAAAATCTCTAAAAGAAAGTGAGAATCGTAATAAAAATATAGACATTTTTACATCGTTTTTTTCAAATAATAGGTACAAAATTTGGACCTCCTAAACTCGCACAAATAATTTTTCTGCCGGTATTATAAAGACAAATTTACAAACAACATAAGAAAAATGTGAACTGTTACTGTACATCATGAGCACCATCTCCAATGTAGCGATCCATTACTTGTCACAAATTTGTTGTTGGAATGACAGCAATTAATTACATAGAAATGATATTTGCAACCGTGAGTTTGCAAGTGTTGTGCAGTCGTTTTGAAAAAAGTGAATAAATATGAGACCCACATGAAAAGAAATTAATTTTTTAATAGTAAATTTCATTCTTTTCAAAACAACTGCACGGTGTTTGCGCATTCCATGACTGTATGTAACATTATTCTTAATTACAATATTTAGAGAATGTTTGAGGAATGAGATGAGATAAGAATTTTGTGAATATTAGTAAGATAGTTTGTAAATAGTAATGAGATAGCTCGAGTTAAGTATTTATTAGATTTTGGAATAAGAGAGATAAAAAGTTAAATAAAAAATATTATAAAATTAAAATATCATTATAATATAATATTTTTAATATAATTTTTGTTTTGAAATTTAAAAAGATTGAATTATTTTTTAATTAAAAAATTTAAAAAAATTATAATAATTAATTTAAAAGTATTTGTATTTAAATGATTTTTTAGAAAGATATAAGATGAAATATTGAGATAGATCGTGAGATGAAAATTGTTTTCAAACATCTCGGCCCTTGGTTTCACTTATTAATTAGTTAAGATGGATCTTGTTAAAAATAACCTGTGAGAAACTCACGAGTCGATAAAATTAAAAGTAGACGAAACAAGAGATCAAGAAGAATGTTCAACGAGGAGAAAAAAGAGAAAAGAACAAGGGTCTCTCTGTAGGAAGCTAGGAAGTGACGTTAGCAACTGGGGACAACCATCAAGCCATGCGCAATCGAGCGGTCCTCCCTCCCTCCTTTTATATTCTCTACTTCTCTCCCTCCCAATGGAATTTTCTTATCTCACTCTCTTCTTTCTTTCTTTATTTCTCTCTTGAGTTTTTGCTTTTCCCCTTCTTCATTCTTCTTCTTCTTCTATTAATTTCCTTTGTCCCTTTCTTCTTCATTGCTTCTGTCTTAAACGAGTAAATACACCGACACCTTCAGGTAATCAACCTTATCTTGTAGTTTGCATGGAAAGACGTTGTCGTTCTAGATCAGGCATATTTCATTCCAAATCCAAGTTCAAAACATGTTTTTCTCAAACAAACAAACAGTTCAATTAATATGTTTTCTTGATTTCTAACACGATGTTATGGGTATGTATATATATATATATATATATATATATATATATATATATATATATGACTTCTCTTCCATTCTCTATCTCGCTGCGTTTCAAATGGGATGCAAATACTGTATCCAGGAAAGAAAATTATAAGGCGCTCGTATCATTTCCATCTTTTTTTTTTTTCTCGGGTTCCCATTATTGCCAGGGAGCTTCTAGCAGCCTTTCTAGTACATATCTTCGAGTCTCAAGAAGAGGTCTAGATCAGTTAGTGCCTGCCTAGCTAGCTGCCACTGACCTAGATTTCAGTTTATGTTTGAATCTGTTTTGTTTCCTTCTTAGAGTGTACTGAAAGTATAACCAAAGGAAGACACCAGATCAGTAAGATTAAAACTCGTCTCCATTTTCCTAAACTTCTCTCTCAGAATGTGTTGTTTTTTGTTCTTTCCATACCCCTTTCCTGTGCACATATATGGTAGCTTCGGAACCCTGAAAGCTCAGTTCCAAAATCCAGTTTGACTCTCTGAGTAAGCCTTACAGATGGAAGTTAACCCCATTCTGTGTAAGTTTAGAGAGAACATCATTGATGCCAATAAGAGTAGAAACTAGAAAGAAAAGAGCCACACCGATACATGACAGCTCCTGAATTTTGGTCAGCATTTTCTCATAGCCTATCGAAGAAAGAGGGTCAGAAAGTGCCACGAAAATTCTCGACAAACAGACAAAGGGATCAGAACCCCGTTTTTGTTTTGTGGCACAGAAAACTGCAATGGCCGTATAAAGAGTGCTATTTTTTCTCCTTTTTATTATCCTTTTGCAGGCTTGATCCAACAGAAGGGTGCCCCCTTGATCTTTTTGCCTCCCAAACCCTTTTTCTCTTTCAAGAAACGCGTGCTAAATTGTGATAACGTCATCCACACTCTGTCTGTGTCCTTTCAGAAATCACAAACCTTTCTAAACCAAAGCTCAAAACTCCAAAACTCATAATAAAATGAGTCTGGCTTTTTCTTAATTTTTCGTGACATTCTATCTATCTTAGTTCATATAATATAAATAAATATATATATATATTATTGTTTTCTCAAAAGTATGTTTTGTTTGTTTTTATATCATTACTGTCGTTCAGTTTTGTCCTATATATATAATGTATATTTAATTAATTAATTAATTAATGAAGCGTTTTATCTACAGCTTGCTGTCTAGTAGTATTATAATGGAAACCCCGTTCTTGATGCATCATTTCTACCATTCACCAACACAAGACAACATCATTAGCACTAACCTCCACTTGTCCGTCTCTTATACAGACACTGGCCTGCACAAATATGTAGAGGCTACAATCTACATGTTCACTCGTTTTTTCTTTATGAAAAATCAAACTCATGATTTGGTTTTCCTTTCCTTTTTCACCCTCCTCTTCTTTTATAAATCTCCCAGGAAAAATCATTGTTTCTGAAATACGGGTTTTGTATGGTGGGTGTTGCTCACCACCAAATGAGTTGATGATTATCTCCGATAACACCTGTCACCACCTTTTTTCGGTTTCGGGGGGGGTTAATTATTTCTTTTATAATTCTTTTTGATCTTCACAATTAGCGATAGACCTTACCTTTTGGAACTTTTCTTTGGTTTCTCTTCGATCTTTTGAACTTCACATCCGTTATGATGAAGTAATTAAAGCGTCGTGGTGGTGAATTTGATGCAGCATCAACGGCTATGATGGAAACAATGGAGTCGACTGTCCCACCTGGTTTCCGGTTCCATCCAACGGATGAGGAGCTTGTTGGGTATTACCTGAGGAAGAAGGTTGCGTCACAAAAGATCGATCTGGACGTAATCAGAGATATCGATCTGTACAGGATCGAACCGTGGGATCTCCAAGGTACGTACCGCATATATACATATATGGCGTATTAATTCCTTATTTACTTCATCCATTTCGTATTAGGGTTTTCAGCATGTATTTTAAGAACGTATTGATAATTCTATATTTTGACAGCACTTTCCACCTAAGAATTTGGATAGTGATCCGTAAATCGTAACCCATCACAGGGTTGTACTTAAAGATCCCATCTTCAAGCTTAATGCTTGTTAGCATCAAAGCTTTAGCTCGTGTGTGTGTGTGTGTTTGTATTTGAGCTGTCGACTGATCTGAATGGTAATGGACAGAGAGATGTCGGATCGGTTATGAAGAGCAAAATGAGTGGTATTTCTTCAGCCACAAGGACAAGAAGTATCCGACAGGTACGAGGACTAACAGAGCTACCATGGCTGGGTTTTGGAAGGCAACGGGCAGAGACAAGGCAGTGTATGATAAGGCCAAACTCATTGGCATGAGAAAGACCCTTGTTTTCTACAAGGGTCGGGCACCAAATGGGCAGAAAACCGACTGGATCATGCACGAATACAGGCTTGAATCTGAAGAAAATGGACCTCCACAGGCAAGCATCATCCCTTTATATATTGCTCGATCTTTTTTTCTGGTTTTGCATAAACAGTCCATGTTGGAATCCATTACTACTATATCAGTATTTCCAGCTTTTTCAGTTTCCTTGTTCTCTCGTCGCGCCAGTACAAACATTTCATGCTTTGAAGCGCAATGGTTGCGTTAGTAGTTCTTTCCCTTGGTCCAAAGTGCCTAAAAAGCCTTCAATAATATAAGATCTTGACCTTGGTTGAGAAATCCCGAGTTTATAGTATCAGTTGATTTTCCAAGACTTAATCATTCAACTTCTTCGGTTACTTTTACTTTTCCTTTCAAAGACCACCACTAAAATCTTCAATCTCTCCGCGTATGTTTTCTACGACGACGACTTGCACAAACTCTAAGTCAAAAGATAACACTTCCAAAAACATGATGTTTATTGCTTTATTCCAATTCCTTTTCTGGTATAGGATTTCTGCTCATTTTTCAGAAGAAGATTTCAAATTCTCCTCTACTTGCATCTTTTTACTGTATCTACTACTTCTCTTTCCCAAACACAATCAAAAGTAACTTTTCGAAAAATACAGCATGCATACAGCTTATCGACCTCTTTTATCCAAATAAAAATTGAAAACAAAAGGAAACACTACTCCCTCTTTATCGTCTTAACTTTGGTTAAGCTTTTACAGGAAGAAGGATGGGTGGTATGCAGAGCATTCAAGAAGCGAACCACTGCCCAAAACAAGAGCATGGAAGGGTGGGACACAAGCTACTTCTATGAAGAACCGACTGGGGTCAGCTCAGTGGTGGATCCAATTGAATTCATCTCAAGGCAGCCCCCAAACTTTTTAGCGCAGAATTTAATGTGTAAGCAAGAGATAGAAAGTGATAACTTGAGTTTCATGCAATCTGATCAGTTTGTTCAGCTTCCTCAGTTAGAGAGCCCATCTCTGCCACTAATGAAGAGGCCAAGCTCATTATCTCTCATATCAGAAAATAATGAAGAAGAAGAACAAATAAACAAAAGGTGCAACGACACCAAGAAAGTGACCGACTGGAGGGCACTTGACAAGTTTGTAGCTTCTCAATTGAGTCAAGAAGACAGATTTGAGGGAGACGGAGAGTCAAGCTTTGGAGCACATCATAACTCGGATATGGCATTGCTGTTATTGCAGAGTAGTCGGGATGAAGAAGGGAAGTTGAATGGATTCTTGAACTCGAGTTCGGACGACTGTGACATTGGGATATGCATATTTGAGAAATGAAGCTAGGAGATCAGGAGATTTCTATTTGTGGTTATTATAAATGAATGAGGGTTTATGTATCTTGGAGATCGGGAAATATTCCTGTAAAATATGGTTGTGAACGAGTGAAGACATGCGTCTCTCTCTCTCTCTCTCTCTCTCTCTCTCTCTCATTCGCACACAAACAAACAAACAACCATGCATTGAGATTGGGACAAAAAAGGTAGGCGAACCAGCAACAAAGTGAATAGTAGAGAAAAAAAGGAGCAAGAAAGAGACTTTTAATTAGGTAGACTTCCTAGCAACATGCTTATGTTTAAAAGATTCTTCACTTTAGCCAAAAGAAAAAAGGACAATTCAAACGCTGAATGTGATCTTCATCCATTATATCATACGCTACCACCCAGCTTCATCATTAATCTACATAGAAGAATAAGCCCTACTTGAAGATCAATGTTAATCTGAGACGACACAAATTGGAGATAAAACCTACTGTAATTATTCACGTCTTCATTTATATATATTAAACCTTACAAAGCATTGATAAAGCTCATGAAGTTCTTTTTTATATATGTCATCAACGTCGATCATGATATGATCATTCATACAAGACATGCAGGTATATGTAGAGCATCATGCCGGCCAATAGCGTTTTTCTGTGGTTGAAGATTACACAGGCAAGAGCAAGAGAGAGTTAGGGTACAGTCCAAGGAGCCGAGAAAGGTAGCAGAAAGTGTTTAGTAATCCTTAATTTGTTTTTTGGATAAGTAATTGTATGGATTCAAAAAAGTTAAATATATACAATGAAATGCAAATTGAAAAAACAAAGGTTTCGAACTTTCGTGTTATATACATACATATATATATATATATATGTATATAATTCTTATATATACTTTTACATATCAGGTGGTGATTTCCCATATATATATATATATATATATATATATCTTGAGTATGAAGAAAATTTATGATCTAAGGCTCAAAATGTAAATGCTGCTGTGCTGTTACACTACTTTGTCTGCGGCTTGGCTGGCAAAAAGTGTAGGCAGTATCAACTTTCCTGGAAAATGTGAATCTCCACGAGGATAACTATTACTGGCCTTATCACTATCAAGAAGAAAAGAAAATGAATTCAGTATCAGCAGGAAATTATTTTATTTGATCCTCTTAATTATGATCAAGCTGTCATGCATACATGATTTTTTAAAGGATCAATTCAATACAAGAATGGTATATATACGAACAAAACACTGATCATGAAGTTCTTCGATGGAGCTACGAGAGTTGCAATCTAATCAAGGAAAAGCAGAATTAATGAAGCGTAAATGAATAGTACCCCTACATGTTCGAGTGGACATTGAAGTAGTACTTCACCATCACTGAGAACAATATCAAAGTGCCCCCCTCTTGCCGAGTAATTTGTGCATAAAATTTGGTGAACAAGGATAGACAGTTGAGGAACAAATTAACAATCGATTATAAGTTCAGTGATTGTTTAATCTCTTTTTTGAGACATAAATGTCCAATCTGTCAATCACGGTCCATGCAAGGACATGTTAGCTAGTTAATCGTGGTAAAATCTGTAAAGTATGAAGGACAGTAGCCATGAATTTTAGGTAAGTATGAGGACAATGAGAGAGAGCTTAATTGATTGAAAAACATAGATCGTGCAGGTCAGCATGGGGGGGCATCTGTCTCTCTAGGGTGTGGCTTTTGGTGGGCCCATGGCCTGTCTAGCACGCTTTGTGCATCGTGGCTCCTGTTGAGCATGCTTTGCTTTCATGTCTTTATGGACATTTTGACTCTGTTTTATACGTACTTATATAGCTCCTGATGTTCTCCTAGTGCCACACACCACTAATCTTAGGAATAAACATCTCCCCCATTTATTTAATTAGTCAGGAAGAGTGAACATGATTTAAGCGGAGGTTTGGATAGTGAGTTGAGATGAGATGAAAATTAAAAATTAAATAAAATATTATTAGAATATTATTTTTATTTTAAAATTTAAAAAAAATTAAATTATTTATTGTATTTTGTATGAATGTTTAGAAAAATTATATATAAAAATTTAATGAGATAGATGAGTCGAGAGACTTCTTGTATCCAAACCCCTAGTTATATAACTCATACGACACTTTCAATTTCCTACGAGTACTGCAGCATAATGTGTGCCTGCTGATATATATATGTTATTTTTTGACAAAGTGATTCATGTCACTGATTGTACAAACAGAAAGTTTGTAAATCTCTCTCTCTTTTTTCTTTTCTAAATTCAAACTCCAAGCTCTAACATGGAGAATTAATGTAAGAGAGATCCTGGTTACCATTGACCTGCAATATGAGGTACTACTTCAAAATAACTTATTATCAGTCGGACTGGCCTACTGCATCTCTGCCTTTAGTTTTTCTAGTTTGTTGCTAACTGGACCTACTTCTTCATCTACTTATTGTGTAGCAGTAGGACCAGATTAACATAAAATATTGTTTTTCCATTTTCATCTGCTAGAGTACTCAAGATTGACACCCCACTGGTGACTTAACTACAAGAAGAAGTAGTACTCCACTTTCCACTGCTGATCAGCCTCAACGAATAGGACCCATCTGTGTGAATCAAAGAAGAAGAAGAAACAAGCTGGCTTTCTGCCTGCAGGGAAATTCATCAGCAATATTTATCACAAAAATTCACCAAGCGCTGCTGCATGCAGAAATCACTTCCCACAACATTCAGTATAAGTGCCGGCCGGCCCTAGCTAGCTAGTAGCTTTGCATTCCAATCATGGCTTTGTCATGTATTCATGTAAATATTCTCGACATTATCTTTAAAGCCATTATATATAGTCATAATTATATAATATCTGCTAATTCGTTTGCCAATAGATCATCAGAGAATTAGCTAAATTTCTTCGTAACTAGCTTTGTTTTTAGGCCCCATATACACATGACTTCTTTCATGAGTACTACTTCTGCAATCCAACTAAAGGGTCGATCAGGTAATTACTTATCACTGTCATTCACCACATAGCACAGTGTTTCTCTCCTTTTTGATTAATTATTATTCTGTTTCTAGAAAAAAATTAAACAATGTTCCTGCCGACCCCTCGATCCACTGAAACGTCCTATTCAATTGGCATAAGCAGTTCGACCAATCACGTTCCCTCCAATGAGTGCAGTGAAAACCAAGTTGAAACCAAAGATGCCCAAAGGAATATACATATACATATATATATATATGATAGTAATGCATTAACGACACACACATGCATGATATATCTATCCAAATTTCAAAATAAAGATTGGTAGAGACATGGTGTGTGAGTCATTTTTTTAAGCTTAAGTGCCAACAAAAAGCTCACACGTAAAGTGCTTTCTTTTAAAGCCTTTTGAAAATGGAGGTACTAAACAGAGTCGGAAAGAAAGATGGAGATGGGATAGCTAGCAGCAGCAGCTAGCAATTAGTATATATAATATTGGTTGACTCAAACGAGTTCCTTTTTGGAGAACAATGATGCCTATCGTGGCACGCAACAATGTACCCGATCAACCCCCCATCTTTCATCAACTTTTCATGCAAAGATAAGGCCGTTTGAAAAAAAAAACGCTCTGATCTATCTAAAGTAAGTGTGAACAAATGTAGTTTAAAACGAAGAAAATGAAGAACCCTAGCCACAGTCTTTTGACTCTTTTCCACTATTTTCTTATGGGAATAGACTAATTTAATTATTTGTGTTATATTCTTAATATTTTTCATCACGTGTGTCAGACGCCCTCTCAATAATTAAGTAAGCCCAACATGTAGAATAATATATAATTAAATGAGATAGTATGTAGAGTTAGGATTCGAACTCAAGATTTTGACTCTTATATAAAGTGAAATCATCATTTATCTAAAAAATTTAAACTGAGGAGAACAGTACAATAATGTAAAGAGAAATAGACAAGAGAGTAAATAATAGGAATAAGAACTCCACATTGCCTGAAAATCTTACATGGATGCCGTTAAGTACTACTGATGTAAGCTCATATTGACTCATGTATACACATATTAATCTGTCCTCAATTAGCACAGCTAGGGGATAAAAAAAAGAGCAAGCTATGGGACTGCATTGTAAGCCTAGTTAATTTTATTTTTAATTTTTTTTTAAATTACAATATTATCTTTATCAAAATAGTACTTTTTCTATTTAATGAAGGGTTTGCACATACAATTTCTATTTGAAGACTGCAAATAGAATTTCTCTAAAATAAAGTTACCCAACATAGTTAAGCATGGGTTGTGATGGGTTGTTTTGGATATATAATAGGCCCACTCAACTTGAACTAGCTGATCAAAGGCTTTCTAGCTCCCAAAGTTGAATCCAACATCGAAACCTGAGTGTTGGCTCATCCACCATTATTCAGGCTATTTTGCATTAACCCAAAGTCCAATTTCACCTGCCGCCGAGTGGGAATCTACCCACTTATTTAGCAAATTCAATTGAAAAGCAGACATATTGAATTTGACGTACGTGATAAGAGCCAATATCATTAGAAGTCACTAGCTAGCTGGCCAAGGCCAACTTTAATATGGAATCTTTCCAAATTGTTGCTAGCAAGACCAAAAATCCCTCCAAATCCACATCAAACCTACTTTAGGCAAGAAAACCATAGTTGAAAAAGACGCACTTAGGATGAGCTGTAAACTCAGATATTGTAGAGTCCACATGAAAGGGCCTCATGTCTCCATGAGATTCCCCATCATCAAGCAAAATAGGCTTGTAGCCATTTTTTTTCTCTCCCTAAAGTTCGGCCCTCTGTACGCATACAATGTAACTCTTTAATATCATTCCCACATATCCATTCTGATCTAAACCAGGCCATATAGACTTATAGTTAAACTGGAAGGCAATGCCAGAGTCAGAGCAATTTTAATCATGTTCCATTTGAAAAGACGTTAATTAAGCTGTTGTATTCGTAAATGAAAAAATCTACCCAACATCTTACGTACTATTCACACAATTTCCACGAACCACATTTTTTTCAATTTTCTTTTTCTTTTATCAAATATTTAATATATGAATAATAAATAAAAAATTAAATTATTTAAAAAAAATAAACTAAAAAAATATTAAAAAATTAAAAAAAATATGGTGTATGAAGGTTAGAAAGGTTGTGTAGCATTGCTCATTCGTAAATACTAGCTACAAGCCTTAGTGTACAAGGCTCGTGCAAATTCTTTGTAAAAAAGATCATATGCACAACCAAAAAAATTAATTTTTTTATAATAGAATCTACTTTTTTACAAAAGACTTGACCGAATCTTATATATTTAGTATTTATACAAATCATTACTCATTCGTAAGTGGAGCAAGATCCCAATCTAAAGTACTACGTAAATATCACTCGAGCAATGATGGAATGACTACCCAACTCCAATTTATTTACAACTTATCAATAAAATAATATTTTGAAAAATTTAAATACATCAAATCAAAATCAAAATTAAAATACGAATTTTAAAAAAATTATTTTATTTCAAGATTGTAGAAAAATTATAAAAGAGTTATTATTTTATCATTTCTCATATCAATTATTGCAAATAAAATATAATTTAAATGTAGCTAGACCTATGACTTCTCAATACAAATCAAGCATTGGATTACATGAATATATATATATATAACTATCCAAACCTCAGAGTTCTCCATCTCCTATAAGATTTGGTAGACTAATTTGTTCTTTCATGTCATATATCAAGGGGATGATTGGAGAATAAGATGAGATGAGAATTTTGTGAATAATAGTAAAATGGTTTGTGAATAGTATTGAGTTAGTTTGAGTTAAGTATTTATTTGGTTTAGGGAAATGGGAGAGAAAAAGTTGAATAAAAAATATTACAAAGTTAAAATATTATTAGAATATAATATTTTAATGTTATTTTTGTTTTGAGATTTAAAAAAATTAAATTGTTTTTATTTTTTATTTGAAATTCTGGGAAAGTAGTAATGATTAGTTTGGAAAAGTTGTAATGATTAGTTTGAAAATATTTGTGTTTGAATGTTGTTTAGGAAAAAGATGAGATGAGATAAGATGAAATATGTTTCCAAACATACCTAAGGCTCACTGTGGACACACCGAGGGGTGATCTGGTAGAGTTAGGCCTCCTCATTTGGAAACCTATCACATCTCTATCTCATCTCATCTATTTTCTGAACATTAGTCAAATACAAATATTTTTCAATTTTCAATTTTCAATTTTTTCATCTAATTATTATCTCATCATTACATTTTTTCCAAACTTCCAAACAAAATACAAAAATAATTCAAATTTTTTAAATTTCAAAACAAAAACTATATTAAAAAAATATATTCTAACAATGTTTTAACTTTATTATAATATTTTTATTCAATTTTTTCTCTCATTTTTTCAAAACTCAATAAAACATCTTTAAATTTTTTTTCACATAATTTTTTAACACTTTTAAATATTTTAAAAAAATTAAAAAAATCACAATATTATTAAACAATATTTTCTTAATTACTAAGTACAAAAAAACTAGAAAAGAATAAAAAAACTAATCGGGCAAATCAAACGAGAGCCCAAAACGGGCTCCCTAGCATTTTTCCTTATAATATTATAGTATAATAACATGTAATTAGACACTAGAAAGAATATGTAATACTATAGTACGATGACGTGTAATTAGACACTATTAATATAAGTCTAGTATATAAATAAGTTAGATATTAGTATAGAAGTAAATCAGTAGTGAATGATTTAGCTTTAGTTCTTAATTTTTAGAAAATTTGAAATTTGAAAGTCCAAAAAAAATATTTTTTATAAAATAGACTAAATAAGAAACTAAAAAAATTCCAAAAATTCAAAATTCGACTCCGTTCTGACAAGTTGGAATCGAATCAAAATCTACACAAATCGAAAATTCGAACTTCAATAAAGTCGAAATCAAAATTGAATTTAGAAAAATTCGACTCTGAGTATATAGGTGCTCACTCCTACTGGAATCCATATGATTCCTAGAAAAACAAATAGCAGAAGTTGTCCATTTGTTTAAAAACCAAAACTCACAAGCAAAAAATTGTGATAAACATATAAGAGCATTCTTAATGGCTTATGTATTATATAAGAAATGTAAATTATTTGAAGAATTGTTCAAAAAAGGAGTTCCATCCGATTATGTAAAAGGAAATCTAACATACAATTTGCTATTGTAACCCATTACGTGTAGTAGATACTGTTCATCATATAAGCATTTTTTTTATTATTTATATTTTTTTTTACTCTCCCATTTTCTTTTACTTTGATTTTCACCATGTAAAAAAATTCTTTTATTGCTCATCATTTAAAATACATCTATTTCATTTTCTTCTAAAAAATATTTTAGAAATATTTTTTATCTAAATTTCTCATATTTGTATTTATTTTTTATTTTTTATTTTTTTTATTTGGCTTATATTTTTATTTTGTATGTATAGGATTGAATTATATTACATTGTATATAAATATATATTACAAATATATAAATTTTATAAATTTATTGGTAGAAAGGAAATATTTAGAAAGAATAAAAAAAGATTATTTAAATTATATGAAAAATAACTAAATAAGTTGATGTATGATATATTATAAAAGTTAGGATGTAAAATAGAAAAAGTGAAATTTAGTAATGTATTTTAAATGATAAGATAAAAGTAACAATTGTGAATGCTCTAGTTCAACCATTCTTTTTTTAAGTAGTAAGGGGAGGCGGGGGCGACCAGCATAGCAACATTTTTTGGGAGTGACCATAAGAGTCCTTCCTTACTGCATAATTTCCAGTTTGAGTCATAGCTACTGCCTCAGAGGCGAACCCGTCACCATAACACCCTCAAAGTATCCCGCTAGTCTAAAACCCATCACATGGCCCAAAAGTCAGACTTTATTACCACAAGTAGTTTCAACTTATATCTCAACTTAAGTTTCTGACTTCAAAATTATGAAATACCAGCTTGTACCAATTGGACTACCACCTTAATAGCCTAGTTCAGCCATTCTAATTTCAATGTAGTGTCTATTGTAAATACAGTCAAGTTGATTTTACCTTTTAGTCCTTACTAAATAATTTAGTTACTTTGTTTAGTTAATTTTGTTTTAGTCTTTTACTACCAGTTAGTTAGACTCAGTTGTATATAAATAGAAGGGTAAGTCGATGTATTCCTTCAAGTAGAATAATAACAGAATTGTTTCATTTGTCTTCTTCAATCTTCTTTATCTTCTTGATTGAAGTTGTATCATGGTATCAGAAAAATAATAACCTAGGGTTTTGTTTCGAAATCCTCTACAAGATTTGAATTTCCGCTGCAAGAATGGATGCTCCTTCTTCTTCCTCCTCTATTTTTGTCGGATGCAAAGGATTCCAGTCCGTATCATCTCCAAAATGGAGATTCTCCTGGTTTGATTTTGGTCTCCAATCTTCTCATAGGAGACAATTATAACAGTTGGTCTCGATCAATGGAAATGGCTTTGAAGGCCAAGAATAAAATCGATTTCAGCAATAGTGCAATTACTCAGCCAGTTGAAACAAATTCTTCATATGCTAAATGGGATAGATGTAATAGCATGGTCTTATCATGGATTCTTAATTTTGTGGTCAGGAATATTAGGGAAACTATTGTATATGCGAAAACTGCCAAAGATATGTGGGATGAGTTGAAGCATCAATTCTCTCAAGGCAATGGACCAAGGATTTTCCAGTTGCAAAAATAGCTTTCTTATTTGTCTCAAGATCAAACCTCGGTGAGTGTTTATTATCGAAAGTTCAAGTGCTTATGGGATGAACTCATGAACTATAACCAGAGATTCAGATGCCTTGTTGTACATGTGTGGCATCTAAAATTGTACTTGTGGAGCTGCTCGTTTGTTTCTAGAATATCAACAACCTCAACATGTAATCATGTTTCTTATGGGGTTAAATGAAGAATTTGCTCATGTTAGGGGCCAGATTTTACTATTGGAACCCTTACATCAATTACTAAAGTGTTCTCTTTAATCATTCAAGAAGAGAAACAAAGAGAAGCTGGCTCTATGGGAAGAGTAGGGTTTGAACCTAATGTAGCCTTCATGAACAAAAGAGTTGAAGGTTGAAGGTTGAAGGTTAATACTCGAAAGCAGCAATACAAAAAAGAAAAACTGTTGTGCACTCACTGTGGAATGACCAGTCACGCAATGGACAAGTGTTATAAATTACATGGATATCCTCCAAGTTACAAACAAAAAGGGAAGGTTTCATCAGCAAATCAAGTGATGGTCCAACTCTCGAGTACACCTTTTGATCAAAATTGCATGTCTTTCGCTCAAGAAGAGTATCAGCAACTATTGGCATTAATTCGACCACAACCAACTGAGTTACCCAAAAACACTCATCAGGCAGCTAATGTACTATCAACATCCAATCTGCCTTCATTCTCAGGAAAAACAGTTTGTCATTCAACCTTTCCATCCATGAAAAATGAGAATTTAACATCATTCTCTAGCACTTGGATCATAGATACAGGTGCTACAGACCATATTATTCATTCTATAAATCTTTTCACCACAATCACTCGAGTTCTCAATACATTTGTCAAATTACTAAATGGAGAAAATGTTACAGTAGCACATCTTGGTATTGTCAATTTATCAGAAGGTTTAGTCTTGAAAGATGTTTTATGTGTTCCTAGTTTTGCATATAATCTTCTTTCAGTAACAAAACTTACATCTGATCAAAAATGTTGCTTTATCTTTTTGCCTGAGATTTGCTATATACAGGGCCTTACCCCATGGAAGATGATTGGGAATGGTAGAAGGGCAGCTGGTCTTTATCTTCTGCAACAACCATCAGTCAGTACAGTTGCTACTTCCATACTTTCATCTAGTGTAAATTATGCTTATCACATGTGGCACAATAGACTAGGTCATCCCTCATCTTCAAGGTTATTGTTCCTTTCCAAGTCAATTCCAAATTTCACTTTCAATAAATCTGTACATGAACATCATTGTAGAATCTGCCCATTGGCAAAGCAAAAACGATTATCATTTCCAGTTCACTCTTATAAACCTAGTTCAATTTTCTATTTAATTTATTGTGATATATGGGGTTGATTTTCAGTACCTACTCGTGATGGTTTCAAGTTTTTCCTGATAATTGTTGATGATCATTCTAGATCAACTTCGGTTTACTTAATGAAATCTAAATCTGAAGTTAAACATATTCTTATAGCATTCTACAACCTGGTTTATACACAGTTTCAACAGAAAAAATAAATAAATAAGAACAGATAATGGTTTAGAATTTCAAATGAGAGAATTTTTTCATTCCAAAGGAATTATACACCAAACTTCTTGTGTTGAGACTCCTCAACAAAATTCAATAGTTGAGTTGAGAGGAAACATTAACATCTTTGAATGTGGCAAGAGTTTTAAGATTTCAATCAGATGTTCCATTAAATTTTTGGGGAGAATTTGTTTTAACAGCAACTCACATTATTAATCATATACCATCCCATATTCTTGAAAATAAATCACCACAACAGCTTTTTTATGTTGATACTCCTTACAATCATTTTAAAGTGTTTGGTTGCCTATGTTATGCTTCTACCTTAAGTAATAAAATATCAAAATTTTCTCCTAGAGCTAGAAAGTGTGCATTTGTTGGATACAAGTTGTATGATTTGAACTTTCATAATTTTTTTGTTTCCCAAGATGTAGTCTTTCATAAACATCTTTTTCCCTTTCAGACTATAGATTCTTCCCAACAGACTTGCATACCATCTGAGTTGGTATTACCTAATTCCATTTCAGACCATATATCACAATCATCGAACATTTAAGATGACTTGTCAAATAATTCCAATGATATCTCGGATTCTATTGCATCTACACCAGCATCCTCACCTTCTTCAAACCAAATTCCAGATATTCCTCCATTACAAGATATAAATCATTTTCCTCCTCTTAGAAGGTCTACTAGACAGCACAAAGTTCTTGACTATTTGTAAAATTATCATTGCAATTTAGCCTCTTCAGCAGCTTTTACCTCTACCACATCATCTCTTGGCTCATCTAATATGATTTCAGGTAACAAATACAGCATTTCTGAATTTTTATCATATAAACATTTGTCTCCTTTTCATAAAGCTTTTAGCATATCTATTTCATCTCAAAAAGATCCTGATTTCTACCACCAAGCTGTTAAGCATTCTTATTGGAGAGATGCTATATCCATTGAACTAGATGCCTTAGAATCAAATGATACCTGGACTCTCACTGAATCTCCACAAGATAAAAATCCTATTGGTTGTAAATGGGTATATAAAAGTAAGTTTAATGCTGATGGCTCAATTGAAAGATATAAGGCAAGACTAGTTGCCAAAAGTTATACTCAAAGGGAAGGGCTTGACTACTTAGAAACTTTTTCCTCAATTGCAAAAATGGTGACAGTGAGGTGTTTCTTATCCCTGGCAGCAATTCATAGTTGGCATCTAGTGCATTTGGATGTGAATAATGCATTCATTTATGGTGATTTGGATGAAACAGTTTACATGAGACCTCCACCTGGATATCTTAGAAAGGGGGACACTCGAGTTTGCGAGCTGCAAAAATCTTTATATGAATTAAAACAGGCTTCTAGGCAATGGAACTCAAAGTTCACTGCAACCTTGGTTGAGTTGGGTTTGTTCAATCTAAATCTGACTATTCATTGTTTACAAAGAAACCAGATGATTATTTGTGGCTCTTTTGGTCTATGTGGATGATATACTACTGGCCAGTAGTGATCTCTCTGTTGTTCAGAATATCAAGTAGTCTTTGAGTATATTTTTCAAGCTAAAGGATTTAGGCCCTATTAAGTATTTCCTAAGAATGGAAATAGCTCGATCCAAGAATGGCATTTCTATATGCCAAAGAAAGTATGCACTAGAATTGATAGCTGCTGTTGGTTATTGGCTTCTAAGCCAGTGAATTTTCCTATGGATTCTCATTGCTGACTTTCTAAGTCTGATGGAAAATTGCTTGAAGACACAACTGCCTACAAAAGGCTTATGGGCAAGTTATTGTACCTTACTCATACCAGGCCAGACATTACTTACTCAGTTTATTATTTGAGTCAATTTTTAGAATCACCTCGTGTTCCTCATATGCAAGCAGCTCTCAGAATAATTAGATATATCAAGATAGCACCAGGTCAAGGCATTTTCCTTTCAGCTTCATCTAGAGTTCATTTGAAAGCATTTGCTGATTCGGATTGGGCAAGTTGTCCTGATACAAGAAGATCTGTCTCTAGCTATTATGTTTTCCTTGGTGATTCATTAGTTTCTTGGAAATCCAAGAAGCAAACCATTGTCTCCAAGTTTTCTGCAGAGGCTGAATACAGATCCATGGCATATGCAGTTTGTGACTTGACTTGGTTAAAGTCATTGCTCACTAATTTTCATTAGCCTCATTCTAAACCTTGCTTATTATTTGATTACAACCAAGTTGCACTTCATATTGCAGTTAATCCTGTTTATCATGAGAGAACAAAATATATTGAATTAAATTATCATCTCATTAGAGAGAAAATTCAAGCTAGTCTGCTTAGAACACTACATGTCTCATCTTCTCATCAACTTGCAGATTTGTTAACCAAGCCTCTCGATTCTAATGTTTTTCATTTCTTGTTATGCAAGATAAATGATACTTGAGGGGGACTATTATAAATACGATCAAGTTAATTT
Source organism: Juglans mandshurica (assembly GCA_022457165.1). Lineage (NCBI taxonomy): Eukaryota > Viridiplantae > Streptophyta > Magnoliopsida > Fagales > Juglandaceae > Juglans > Juglans mandshurica. The sequence goes on from CM039623.1 coordinate 7,680,772, forward strand.
TACCTTTTAGTCCTTACTAAATACTTTAGTTACTTTGTTTAGTTAGATTCAGTTGTGTATAAATAGGGAAAAAACTACTTTGTCTTTCAAGTTGTACCATTCTACTTGATTGCTCAGGAAAAAAAATATATACTTAATAATTAAGAAATAATTTTAAGTGTATTTGTGTATTTTTTTTATTTTTTTAAAATATTTAAATATATTAAAAAATGTGAATAAAAAAATAAAATAAAAAGTTGTAAAAGTAAGTCAAAGTGGACTACTCTGGACAATATAATAAGCCGACTTTATAAATAGAAGGGTAAGTCGATATATTCTTCAAGTAGAATAATAACAGAATTGTTTCATTTGTCTTCTCAATCTTCTTTTTTCTTCTTGATTGAAGTTGTATCAGTGTCTTCCAAAAAATATAAAGCTGTAAATAATTGCGAAAACTGTGTGGGGAAACCTCAAATTGCTCAAGAAATTTAATACTAACTTTAATTATCTATTTCCTTCGACGAGTGAGAGATCCGAAACTTCCAGGTCCAAAAGATAAAATCTCATATAAATTTTGATAAAAATAAAATCTCTCCTTCAAATAAAAATTAATTTTTGACAAATAACTTATATAAAATTTTATCTCTTAAAAATTTGTACCGTTGTACCTTTTGTGTCTATTTGGGCCCGCCCCATTATTACTTCCACGAACACGTTAACATCCCGAATCATTCGCAATCGACTATTTGGAAGCTTAAAATTCGTGATAGGGTTCATTTTAAATTATAAACAGCTTTCCATTTGCGTCAATTTTTAAAATATAAAATTCGTGATAGGGTTCATTTTATTTTAATGCTTAAAACAATTTGTAAAATAATATTTTGAAAATGTATAAATTTTACACCTTATTTTTAAAAATTAAATAAATCTAAAATTTATTTAGAGCACCCTTTGGATAAATATGAACATACATATAAAAAACATTTTCTCTAAAATAAAAATGCAAAACTTGTCCACTTAAAACTGAATCTATCATCGACCATTAGACAAATAAAATTCTTCACAAATATTCGGTACTTAATGCTCGTTTGGATGAGATAGAAAAATTTTGGATAAATTTAATAAAATATTATTTTTTAATATTATTAATATGAAAAAAATTAAATTATTTATTATATTTTATATAAAATTTAGAAAAATGAGATCCTTTTGTGTTAAATACATGGAAATCGATAAGTTCAATAAAACTTAAAAAACCAAAATAAATAAGAGAAATCAGTTTAAAATACTCAAAAGATTTTGCCAAAAGTCGGTTACATTTTCCAGTCCTCTCAAAACAAGCAGAAGATTACAGCGCAGCATTTCCCCTATATCCTTCAGAGTTGAGAGCAAACACACTTCCTTCTTCAAAGTACCCACCAACCATTCAGAAACTTCATATTCACAGAGACCTAAACCTAACCAAACCTCTAAAAGCCTCCTTTTCTTAAGGTAAAGAAGCAAACGCTAATTTACTTATTTTTCTAATCTCTTTCTTTTTCCCTAAATTCTCAGGCAGTGGCCTTCTTGGCTCTCTTAGCAGCAGGAGACCTGATTGACTTGGGTTGTTTGGGCTTGGCGGGAGTCGCCTTCTTCGCCTTCTTTGCCACAGGCACCACCTTCTTCGTCGTGGGCTTCCTCTTCGTGCCCCTCTTGGTTGGGGGCTCTGGTTTTTTCGCCGCCGGAGTGGGCTTGGTTGCCTTGGCCTTTGCTACCTTGTCTTTCTTTCCCGTATCGGAGAGCTTGTACGATGCCTTGATCTTGATCAGCTTCCCTCTCGTGGCCGAGTTCTTGAGTTGCAGACCCAATATCTTCTTATAGTTCGCGGGGAGTACGGCCTCGTGTTTCTCCTCCATGTACTTGGCTATAGCGTACGGGCTGGACCCACTTTTCTCGTTCAGGGCCACCAGAGCCTCCTTGATCATCTGCGAAAATTATAAAAAACCAATTTAATTCAATAATTTTCACACAGAAATTCGAAATTCCTATAAAAACCCCAGTATCCAGAAACCACCGACTCAGAATTCTCAGGTCTGAGAGACGAAAAATGAAGATGAAATTCCTTCGGGAACAAAAAACATCCAGAAACAAGACAAACTCAATTCAAACGATAAATCTATAGATAAGAAGTGAAGTTACCTGAAAGTATGGAGGATGAGCAGCAGTTTTAGGTTGTTTTGGCTTCTTCTCCTTGGGGACCTTGGCTTTCCTCTCCTTAACGGGCTTCGAAGCCTTCTTCCTGGGCTCCCTGGCCGCTGGGACTTCAGCGGCCGGCTTCTCGACGGCCGGGGCTTGAACTTCTCCGATGGCAGACATAACGAATCACCGATATAAAATTCTCACACTAATACCACACAAATGCGCCGAGAATATCTAATGACGCCACTGGACGTGACTCCTCTTGGTATTTATAATCAGAAAGCGATCTCCGTGAGAAATAGGCGCGGCTTCTGATTGGTCCGCTTTTAGTCTCGCGGATCGTGGCTTTGTGAAAGGAGAGTTCTGGAACGTACGCGTGGAGTAAATAGGAGCGTTGATTTGTAGTATCTTTTAAGTGGGTCAAATGCGACACAGATGGGGCTAAATAGGGATAGGACTTCCAGAAAGGACTCTTGTTCTTCCTCTGGAATGTTAGGAGGAGGAGGGGTGTGTTTTTTTTAGTGGAATTGGGACTTAATTTCTATGCATTGGAATTGAATTCCAACGTGAGATTTATTTTCAGATTAAAGCTATGAAAGGAAGGATTATAATGTGGGCTGAACGAAGTGAAATGATCAGCATTTAGGGTGTGATATCAAGGCATCAAAGAGTAACAGTTGTAGTCCACCATTTGTTTCTTATTTTTGGTCAGTAGTGGGAAATATAACTTATAACTTTAAGCCTTATTTGGTTATACAGATGAGAGTTGAAAATTGAATAAATTATAATATTATTTTAGTTTTGAGATTAGAAAAATTGAATTGTTTTTTATATTTTATTTGGAAGTTTGGAAAAGTTGTAATGATTAGATGAGATAAAATGAAATTGTTTGTGAAAATAAATCAGTCCTTAGTGCTTATAGCTTATAGGTTAAGTAATAAATTATACTATTAAAACTGTATTTACTATTTGGTAACTATATGTTTAAAGTACTTTCATACATATTATATTTGTTTGAAAATAAGTTTAAAAAAAAGTGTTTTATGAGGTAGAAATGAAGATTATTTAATTTTTTTTTTTAAAGATTTTGACTATATCTTTAAAAGTTTGAAAGTTTTAATTATCTTAAAATTATATAGATATTTTCGCCCATTAATAGTTCTTTTTTAAAATTTGAATTACGTTCTGTATTATTTGGAAAAACATGTTTAAGGAAAAGCATTTCCTCAACTGTATTTTTTTAACTTATTTAAGATTAAAAAGTATTTTATTACATAACATCTAAATAACCTAAATTTTTCAAAATATTTTAAGATTATTTAAACACTTCTTAACGCAATCCCTAAGTACTTCATCATATTAAAAAATTGTCTAATTTTAAAAATAGTTAGATGCATTACGTCGATCTTATAACATATAATATTGTTCGTATAGGATTGTTTAGTAATGTAAACCCACCGTTCAACTCATTCAAGAGGCCAGAAAGGAACTCAATTGTTGCAAAGAAAAATTATATTTATCATTTTTACACCTTACACCACACACTATATATTATTTTTTATTTTTTTTATTTTTTTCTCCTACCAAATATATGGTGTATGGATGATGAGTAGAAGAAATCAATTAGTTTATGTATGTAGTGTATGAGAAAGATGAGTAGTAAAACTCCTAAGATGGGTAATTATATGAATCACATAATCTAATCTGAATCCAACTTATAGATAGGGGTGTAAATTTAAACCGAAAAATTGATCCGGACTAGACCGATTGGTCCGGTTTTGAACCAGTCTGGTCCGGAACCGGTTCCTATATTATGAAAACTGGCCAGACCCAGTCCGGTTTCGGTTCCGTAGTTTTCGGGACCAGACCGGACCGGTTGGAAAAATATATATATATAAATTAATTTTATATATTATATAAAAAATATATATAATTTTTATATATAATATATAATTATATATTAAATTTTTATATATAATATATATAATTATATATGATATAGGAAATAACTTCATTTTATAATTTATAAATTATAACATAAAATGTTAATCTTAAATATGAACATTTGTAATTTGTTTGATCATATGTTATTAATATAATTATATATAAGATAATGTTATTATAATTTATAAAATAAAAGTTTAATCTTAAAGATGAAAATTTAATTAATCATATGTTTTAAACATAATATATATATATATATATTAAATTATTAATAACATTTTATCATAAAAAATAATACTTTATTATATATTTTTTATATTTTAAAAAAATCAGAAAATCAGACCGGACCGGCCCAATAAAACTAGAAGTACCGGTTAAAGAGGGTAACTAGAATTTTTCAAAATAGATACATATCGATTTAGTCGAAGATTTTATCCAAAATTGATCGGGACGTTATACCCCTGCTTATAGATTGACAAACTGAATTGACTCATGTATAACTTCTTAATGAATATAAAAGTAAATAAATAAAAATTCATTGCAAATGGGTCTTTGGATTTTCCTACATTCGTTGCAAAATGGGTCTGCTCTTTGGATTTTCCACAGGAACAAAACTAGCACCCGGTCTAATCCATAACACATGGCAACACCACATGCACGAGAAATCCAAAACAAATGACGAGACAAGCTCAACTCTGCCTCCACCAGCTTCGTGAAGACAATTAAGAGTATAAATTTTAACCGAAAAATTAGATTGGACCAGCCCGAACGGTGGAATCAGTCTAGAACCGGTTTTTAAAATATAAAAATTACCCGAAACCGATCCAATTCTATGATTTTTAGGCCTAAATCGGACCGATTCACTATAATATATATTTAAATTAATGTTTTTAATATTATATATAATATTTTTAATATTATATAATATATATAATAGTATAAATTATAATTATATATTATAATTATATATAAGATAGTATATAATTATCACTATTAGTATAGTATATAGTATTAGTACATTAACATACTCTAAGTTAGTAACAAATTAGCAATTAACATCATAAATAATTTTCTTTTCATTGCAGATTTTTTGTATAACATTTTGTTTTCTAGCAGAATTTTTTGTAAATAGCATGTTTTTTTATAAAACAGATTTTTTATAACAGATTTTTGAAAATAGTAACAGATTTTAAAAAAAACAGATTTCTTTAAACCAAGTTTTTTTTAATAAATAGATTTTTTATGACAAATTTATAAATTATTTAAACCAGTAAATCGGAACAAACCGGAACTGAAACGGTAAACCAGAGGTATCATTTTAGGAGGGTAACTGATGCGTAATCGGTCTTGAAAAATACAAAACCGATCTATACCATTTTAGGAGGGCAATGCATTGATTAGAGAAAGATTAGATCGTGCAATAGTAAATCCTCAATGGAGATTATTATTTCCAGACGCTACACTACAACATCTAACCTAGGGGTGCTACCTGCCCCTACAGGGCGGGGGCACCCCTTCCCCGCACCTGGCCCCGCATGGGGCGGGGGTGAAACCCCCGGGATGCGGGGGTGGGGGTATCCCGGTGGGCGAGGTGTGGGAGCGGATTCCCAATCTGCCCCGCGTCTTTTCACTTAAAAAAAAAATATTACATTTATTTTATTTAATAATTATTTATAAGTGTAAAAATAATTAAAAATACATTTTTAGATCCAAATTATAAATTTAAATTTTGTAAATATGACTATAATTTAAAAAATATGTAATTTCTAAATTTGTTAGTGTATATTTTGTATAAATTGTAGTGTATTAATTTTTAAATTATGTAATTTTTAAATTTGCCAATACAAATTTTGTGAACAAGTCTAACAAATTGTAATATATATTTATATATACATAATTTGTTAAATATAAATATATATTTCGGGAGCGGGGCGGGAGAAATGCAGGGCGGGGTTGGGCCCTCCCCTTCACCCGCCCCTGCTAGGAGCCCTAGATGCGGGGCAGCGGGTGATTCCTCTTTTAAATTTGAAGAATTCTGGATCCACGAGCCACTAAGTCAAATAATAATTCAAGAAGCGTAGAGTAAGCATTTTGTCGAGAATCCAGCGTTTATACTCTGCAAAAAAAAATCAAAGCCACTAAAGATGCCCTCAAACATTGGAACAAAGTTCATTTTAGAAAAATTCAAGTTAATATCCAGCAAATAGAAAACGAACTCTTTGATATTCAGTGTAATCCACCAAATCCACAGAATCTGACAAGAGAAAAACAGCTCCAACAAAATCTCCAAGAACAACTAAAGTATAAAGAAACGCTATGGCTCTAGAAACCCCGAATTTCGTTGTTAACTTCATCAAATCTAAACACTAAATTCTACCATCTATCAACTATCATCAAAAGACGAAGTAACGAGATCGACTCTATAAAAATGGGCCCAGGTAACTGTATGGTCCAATCTATTATTGAATCAGCTTTCATTAATCATTTTCGGTCTATATATACTTCCTCAAATCCATTTATTCCGGAATCATTAGAAAATCTCTTTGAAAAGTAAATCACAAATCAAAACAATGATTTTCTAAATGCAATACCCAACGAGGAAGAAATATTTGCTACTTTGAAACAAATCCCAAACCACAAAGCACTGGAGCCAAATGGAATGACTACTTTCATCTATAGACACTACTGGACTGTCATCGAAAGGGAAGTAATTGCTACAGTACAAAATTTTCTTTCAAATTGGTAAACTCTTTAAATAGATGAACCATACAAATATAGCACTCATTCTAAAAATCACAAATCCAAGCTCACCACAATATTTTCGATCAATTAGCCTGACCAAAGTCATCTACAAAATCATCACCAAAATCTTGGCCAGTCATCTTAAGACCATGTTGCCCCACATTATTTCTCCCCTCTAAATGGCTTTTGTTCCAAGCTGCAATATCAAAGAAAATACTCTGATTGTCCATGAGTTGTTCCATCTTCTAAAAAAAAAATCCAAGGAGAAAATGTCAAATGGCAATTAAGCTGAACATGGAAAAGATCGTTGACTACATAGACTGAGATTTCTTATTTGCAGTGATGAAGGTGTTGGAATATAACAGAGAGTGAATAAATCTGATTAAAGAATGTGTCACAACAGTTTCCTTCTCAATCATTATAAATGGCTCACCTAAATGATTTTTCAAAGCACAAAGAGGATTTAGACAATGTGACCCTATATCACCTTTCCTTGTTATATTATGCACGGAGGTTTTATCCAAATTAATAGCCAGATCAGAAGCACAAGGCGATTTTGAAGGTATTCGATTAAGCTGAAATATTCCTCCAATATGTCATATTTTATTTGCAGATGATTTAATCATTTTTAGAAAATCCAGTGATTTCTCAAACAATCATTGACAGTCTGGGACAATATTAGGATTGGTCAGGCCAAAGAATCAACCACAACAAGTCATCAATCTACATCTCAAGAAATACTATTCATGCCACAAGAGCTGCAATTTCTCTGAAAATGCCATATAAGCAATCAACATCCAGAATGAAGTACTTTGGGCTTCCAACCTCATTTGGCAGACAAAAAAAAAGACAGTTACAAAGAACTATTGGAGAAAATTAATAAGAAACTTGAGGGTTGAAAATCAAAGTTGTTCTCACAAGTAATAAGAACCATGCTAATTAGAATAGTGGCAAACAGAATTCCTTCATACCAAATGTCAATGCACTTACTGCCAAAATCAGTTTGCAAATCTCTGAATATAAGTTTCAAAAATTTCTGGTGGGGCGTCACTAAAGAACAAAAGCATAATTTAAAATTGAAATCTTGGAAATCTATTTGCCAACCAAAAAATGCAGGGGGCTTGGTTTGAGATTAATGGAAAATATGAATTTAGCTTTATTAGTTAAAACGGGATGGGAAGTGAATCAAGCAAATCCAAGTTTGTGGCATTCTCTTCTAACGGCAATATACCTCAATACACATCAACCTTCTTGAAGGCAACGTCAAAACCGATTGATTCATAGTTATGGAAAGGAATCTTGAAGACAAGAAATCTACTGTCAAAATATGTAATGGGTTATCTGTTAATGTGTGGTCAGAACCTTGGATTCCGATAATAGAAAATTTCACACCAAAGCCACTATATCAAAGGAATGAGACCCAACCTTCTCTAAAGGTCTCTAATCTAATTATTCCTAACATCCAGAAAATGCTAACCCTTTTTGAGCAAGAAAGCATTACTGAAATCCAAAAATTTCTTCTACCTCATAATAATCAAAGAACAAACTCCTTGATTTGGACACCAAGCCACAATGATAAATTCTCTATCAAAATGGCTTACCATATGGCAGGAAGAAATTCCAATATACCATTGCCAAATTTTCCAAGCTTAATATTGAAAAAAATTGGAAACTAAAAATTAATAACCGCCATAAGTTATTATTTTGAAAAATCATCTGGAACATTATCCCCACTTGGGGAAGACTGAAAAACATCATCCCAAATCTCCCTTCAAATAGTTATCCACTGTGCAATGAACATGAATAAACTATGTTTCTTCTTTTCATTGAATGTTCAATCACTAGGATACTATGGAGCCAAAGTAGTTGACCCTTAAATCTCACATTACTGCTGATTAACTCAATGCAGGAGTGGATATAGATTATTATTTACCCAGAGTCTATGCTGAGATTAAATTCTTTGGAAAAACATCCATTCCAGATATTTGTAGTTTTAATGTTAAATTTTATCTGGAGAAAATGAAATGATATAATCTATAATCAATCAACATTATTTCTGAGGAAGGCAAAGGAACAATTGAATATTTTCTACCAAGCATATCTACAAGTGTGGAAAGAAAAATTAAAATCTCAAATAATACTGAATTGACAACTCCCGCCTCTGAACCAATTGAGTATCTCCTTTGAAGATGAAGTGAGAGATTCATTTTTAACGTCTTTAGCAGTAGGTTATATGGACATAAAAAATTCAATCCACCAATCTAGTCATTGCAGAAGCCTCTTCAGCCCTACTCCCAACAAATATGGCATAACACCTACAAAAAAGTCCTTTCATTTTGGAAAGTGATGCTTAGTTGGTTATCTCAATCATTAAAGAGGAAACTATTCACAAAATACCTGAAAATACTTCACTACCCAAACGCAACTCATCACCAATATAGCATATAACTCCAATAATTGATAATATCCATCAAATATTACGCACTCAAAAACAATGGAGCGTTAAAAATTTATCGATCCCAAAATTGATGTACGTACTTGGTGGCATAGTGGATATCAACCAACTCACCTTTAGATAATCTACCCAAATGTATTTTGTATATTAACAGTGGCAAGGACTCCCTTTTATATTGTTGTAATATTTCTATATCAATACTAAGCATGCCTGATTAGGGAAAAAAAATTCAAAGGCAAGCAGTGGAAAAGAGGCATTTCATAGAAATGATATTTGCAATTCTAGGATGTGCAAGACTCGTGCACTCTCTTTGAAAAAATTGTTTAAATTTAGAAACCACATGAAAAAATTATTATTTTAATAATGTACCCTATTTTTTTTCAAAAATAATCTACGAGATTTGCACACTATAAGACTGTATCTAACATTACTCTTCTCATAATTTTTATTTGTGTAGTCTTGGAAAGATAAATCACAATAAAGGTAAGGAATAAATGGCTCCTGCTTCCCTACACCAGTAGTAATTCAGTTGCCACCTTCAATCCTCTCACGTGTCTCGCTCTTTGTAAGTGCTTGAATTGGTTGCCGTTCCTTTGAAAAACTAAAAATTAGAATTTTGTGTTTATTATTTTTTGAATTGTTTTAAAAGACGAGTTAGTTTTTTAAAAAAATTCTGGTTTTAAAGAGTCCTTTTTTTTTTTAAAGGTAGGACTCATATGACAAAAATGCAACGGGTCGACTTATAATCGGTTAACAAGTGACATCTTTCAACTGCATGACAATTCTCACATTAGACCATTAACAGAAGATTGATGGAGGAACAAAATTAAGGCGCGAGGACGTACGAGAAGGAAAATGATTTGTACAATCTACAAATCTCGCTCTTTCTCTTAAAAAAAAATAGATAAATTTAAATCACATGAAAAAAAAATTAATTTTTTAATAATAAATCTCATTTTTTTTCAAATACAGTACGCGAGACTTTCACATCCTAATACTATATCTAGCATTACTCTTGTGAGAAAGTTAAGAGAATTCAGAAATTAATAATCATATTTACAATTAACCCAACAGTCAATATTTGAGTTGATATACCAAAAAATTGTCACTACCATTAGTTTATGCTCGCTAACTCAAACCGTCTGAATTGAGCCTCATTGCGGAGCAACAATGTAGAAAACCATCTAAGAGGAGCATCGACTAAAAACATGCCCTTACTGGCTTCCCGCGAGATTCTACAAGGACTTGCGACCAAGAAAAACACATGCAACACTAGTCCCAGATTTAAATGATTTTTCGGAAAGCTGAATCAATTCCTTCAGATTCAAGCAATTTTTAAAGTTTATACAAACATCAGCTTTCATAATTTTTTACATGTGATCTCTATCAGGTAAACGCAATACTGGTACGATTCTTAGCTGCTTGGCCACCCATCATATTTTATTTCATAACCCCAAAAAATGAAGAAAATAACAAGTAAAACTGACAAGAGAAATAATATTTACAATCGTGGAATGCGCAAACACCGCACAATCCCTTTGAAAGAGTGAGTAAATACGAGACCCACATAAAAAAACATAATTTCTTAATTGTGGACCCAACTCTTTCAAAATGATTGCGCAACTCGTTTTCAAAATGATTGTGCAACTCTTTTTCAAAATGATTATACAGCGCTTGTATACTCTACGACTGTATGTAACATTACTCAATTGACAAATAAGCACAATCATCTTGAAACTTAGCATCTACCAGAACAGTTGAAATTTAATCTGGAGGACTCTATCACTCAAACAGAACATTTTCCAGCCAACATACTATACATTTGCAAGAAACCGTCATGGATGCATCTAAGATACCTGGAATCAGGAATATGCACCCAAGAAGCCACTCTTAATTCTACAGTCCCAGGTAAGGAAGTACCACCAGTCTTGCTCAGCCGTGGACCCATTGCTGCCAAGTATCCACTTAACCAACCAACCATGCATAATAATTATGAAATGCCTATTTTAATAAGTTGCCATATGCACAACTTCAAATTTCTCAATGAGTGCACAACTTAAAATCTTTCCAAGAGATTATTAATGTAATTATGCAAGGAATATAAAAATAATGTGAAAACACCAAATAAATAATATGATAACCCTACCTTAGACCTTCCTTTTCAACCTGTATATGCTAAAGTCTACACGATCAACCTTTCCGCCACAAGGCACAAACCCTTCTATAAAGTATTCAGGGCTCATGTATACACAGAATGAAAGGAAGAGAAGTTGAGGAAAATATTCTTTCTAGATAGAAGCATCAATGTATGAAGACTGGAATGTGTACTTTTGAGGTAGTGGAAATTAAAATATGCGAACTCTTTTGTTAAATCCACCAAAAGCTAAGTACTCAAAATATTAGAGAAATTAAAATGAATCACACCTCAACCCTAATAACGCTGCATATCCTGGTAACTTCTTAACAACTTCAGATTAAAAAGACCACCACCCAGTGTTAGAAAATGAAGCAAAGAGAAACCAAAGCATAGTCTTGGAAGGAGATATTCATATATTAGATCTTTCGAAGATTTATAAACCAACTACTCAGTGTTAGCCCAAAAAAAAGAAAAAAAGAAAAAGGAAAACAAACAACAAACCAAAGCTTTGTCAAGTGGAGATTCAAACATTCCTGATCTCATTCTGCGTCAAGTGATGAATGATGCACCTCAGATAATTTTCTAAGACTTGTGATACAATCATAACATCCCATGACTCTGTTTCCATTAGCACAGACCCTAAGACTATGGCCTAAAGATGATGAACTTCTCGCTTCTCCAACAGTAATCAACCATAAGACTGTTGATAACAATGAATATACTCAACCTCTAAAACCACAGACACAGGCTACTGCACTTCAGAAAATCCATACTATCAAAACCAAATTAGTTCACTATTCAATTTGAAATATATTGTCAGCCAATTAGTTTTGATTACAAACCAAAAATGCATTCACTATTTTGCCGTCACTTCCCAAATCACAATGGAACACAAAAATAGCACAAGATCCACCAGCTAAGAAGCTTAAAAAGCAATTCGACCATCTAAGCTCAAGAAGCATAATTCTTTTCCTGTCAAACTTCCATTTACAACAAACCATCGAGATTTGTTTGTACATTATTACTTGCCAGCTTTAATAACTGTGAACCTTAATAACTGTCACCTCAAAAGACAGATTTGTCTTGCTCAGGAAAAAGAAAACATCAACCAGTCTTAACCACACCAAAGGATGCCACCTAAGGATAAATACCATCTAGATCTCCCACAGACAAGATGCGAGATTGAACTTGATCAAGTACTATATGGCACAGTTGAGCTGGTCTGTCACTCACTCACTTTTTCCTACAGAGGCGTACAAGTAAAATACGTTCAATGTCTTGATTCCATAAAGGGGCAGCACCACTTTATTAAATGCAAGGATCTAATACAGTTTCGAAGAAAATTTTCGTATACAATGGCAAGAGTGCTGTGAAAGCAACCGATGTCTATCCAGCAAAATACAGCAAGAGACACTAAGCTATACAAATGTTATATCAAGATCCTGCCCAATCCATAATACCTCCAAAAATATAGCCAATCTCAGAATTTTATCAAACTTTATGACTACTGTCGTGTGCAACTTTGAAACCTCTTAACTCGCCAGAAAAGCATTCAAGGTATTCTCCAAAGAGCCACCATCTGAATTTTAAAATTGTAACCTCCTGAACTCCCTCCAAATCTCCATAAGATAAAAGGGTAAAACCTAATTCAGAAACACTTTACTACGAGTAAGTAATCCAATCTGTTTTCTTTAAGCATCAACACATATTATCATCAACATAGAAGGAAAGAAATTCTTGCCCTTTAGCACTACAGCTCATATCAGCAATCCCCAAGATTTTCACACCTAAGGCTAAAGAGGCAAGTCCATTGAATCCCCACCTAAACTAGAAACATCAATATTCAGGATATTCTACCAAAAAGTTCATAGAGAAAACCAAAGAGTAAAGATAGGTGATGGACTGGGATGAAAAGTAGTATGTAGACATGCAGGAAATATATAATGCCACTTCCAACTTTTCCGATGCAGTCAGGACTGTGATTAGACGGCATTGTTTGCATTCTAACAGCAAGTCACTTGTTCATCACTTATGAAGTGTATGCCTCATTTCCAAGCCCACCTAAACACAATTATGAACCCTTGAAATATTAATGGAGGAGAATTCACAACCACAAATTAGAATTTGGAGAAGTAGAGCATGTATTACCACCTGTCCGAGAATCTAATAGTAATAGCCACCGCCATATGGGCGGTCACTCCCATGGAAAGATGAATATGAACCTCCACCATACTGCAACAGGAAATTGTAGTAAAAATAACATGAATATGCCATATAACAAGTGAAGTAAGATAAGCTGATAGGGATTCCTCACATCAGGGCCATAATAATCATGTGGGTAAATCCTGCTGCCAGCTCCATAATTATCTGAAACATAAAGCCATTTTAATGATCAATCTGATATAGTAAGCATGCCAAGAAAAATAAAATCAATACCGAACATAAAATTCATACCATGAAAGCCGCTTCCATGAAAAGCTGATGGATCAGTGTAATCCAAACGAGAGCGAAACCTTCTAGGCTCCATGTAATGAGGATCATGGTCCTAATACCAAAAGGCATTATTACAGTCAGAAATATTATGACTCACTAAAGATTATCAAAAACAAGCAAATTATACTTAAAAAAAATGAAGCCAAAAAGAAAAAGAAAAAACTCACTGTCATATAAAATGGCCGCTTCATTCCATGTCCATTCTCATCATAGAGATAAGGGCCATCAAAGTGCCCTCCAATGGCATGTCTGTCAAAGTGTCCTTCCGGAGAATATGGTTGCCTCCTAGAAGGAAAATGCATCCCACGGCCCCTATCAGAGGCACCATGCCAGGGTCGATCAAGATTAGGTCTTGATGGGGCAGCAACTGCAGCTCCCACTCCAGATGTGTAATTACCACCTCTATATGAATCCCTTCTTCCTCCTGAGTTTGTAGGAATAATATATTTTTTGTGATAAGGGACTTCGTAGAATAACGTATTAAACTGACAGAACAGCTATTTATAATCTGTCTCTCTTCCACTACAAACAAACACCAGAGAGAGAGAGAGAGAGAGAGTAAAAACCAAACAGAGATGACAAATAACCTTGTCCAGTAAAGTGTCTCCCATGAAAATCAGTGTGTGGAGTACCAAAATCATACTCATTCGGAAAACCCATTCTACCAGTTTGCCCACGTCCACCTTGATAGAAACCCCTGTTCCATTGGAAATTTGAACGGGAGAAGGGCTGTCCTCGCCGCCCAAACCCCCTTCCTGTATGCAACAGGAAGTTGAATGAAAAACAAACTTCTACACAATGGTAAGAAGATCAAACTATCGAAACTCAATAAAAACAAACAAATCACCAAAGTTTGAAGTCGCTAAACCATTGCCGTGGCCAATTCTAAATCCACCACAGAGTCCACCCTTCACCGCCTGTGTTTTAGGCAAAGGATTTGAGAGCCTTGCTTTCACTTTCACCTTCAATTTTCACATAACAACACATAATGCAGTTTATTAATACCACATAAAAAGAGGATATTAAAACTAAATATGGTCTGAACTTAATCACTTATTCTATCTATGCGCCATAACTGGTAAAAATCAGAGAATGGGAGATAAGTGTGGAAAAATGTTATTTTTCCCACTGAGGCTGTACTCCTTTATATAATGTGAATATAAGAAATTGATTACAAAACCAACTCCCTGAAGATAATTCTTAAGATAAACTCACATCAACCTAATAGATAAGATAAATTTATCTGAGATAATAATAATCTTATCGAGCATGCCCCGTGCACCAACATAAGCATAGATGTGTATATCAAAGTGATAAAATCTTGCAGTGAACATAAATGGATCAAAAAATTAGGCAAAGAATCATTTGTATGGGTGAGGCATGCATAGAAAAAGAGCACCCCCCCCCCCCCCAAACTACCCTCTATACCTCGTCTATTTTAAAACCACGTAGTCAATCTCTATATGGTTCCAATGGAAGTACTAGCAAAGGAAGCTCCAAGGGAAAGGCTATTTCTCCCTATGAAGCCTAGAATTCTTTCATGGAACATACAGGGTCTTAATGATCCCAATAAGCGTACGAGGGTGAAGAATCTTTTATGTCAATGGAAGTTGGATATTATTTGTTTGAAGGAAACTAAGATGGAATTCATGGATCGTAGGTTCATCACTAGCATTTGGGGCTGTCCATTTGTGAGATGTGTGTATCTTGCCTCTGAGGGAGCATATGGGGGCATCCTAATTATGTGGGACTCGAGGGTGGTTGAGTCTATTGAGGAGTGTGCAGGAAAGTACATAATAGCGTGTTCATTCAAAAATGTAGAGGATGGTTTTTGTTGGGCTTTCGCTGGTGTGTATGGGCCGAACGTGGACGCACATAGGAAGATATCATGGGAGGAGTTAGCGGGTTTGGGCAGCTGGTGAAACCTACCATGGTGTATTGGCAGCGATTTTAATATCACTAGGTTTCCTAGTGAAAGATCGGGAGAAGTCCGGCACAGTTAGGCAATGAATGAGCTTTCTGAATTTATTTTCGATATGGATCTGGTGGACTTACCACTTGTTGGTGGAGTTCACACTTGGTCTAATAATTGGGCGTGGTCTTGTCTCGACAGATTTTTGGTGTCTCCTTCATAGGAGGTACATTACTCTACCTTGCTACAGAAGATATTTGATGAGTTTGCTCGGACTATTTCTCCATTGTACTAGATTGTGGAGGCATTCACGAGGGCAAAAGATACTTTAAGTTTGAAAATATGTAGCTGAAAATTGAGGGTTTTGTGGAGAAAGTGAAGTCGCAGTGGTCCTCGTATTCTTTAGAGGGTTCACCTAGCTTTATCCTGGCTGGGAAATTGAAAGCACTGAAGTGGGATTTGAAGAGGTGGAATGCTGAAATCTTCGGACACATTAATAGTCAAAAAAAGGTCTCTTCTAGAGGAATTAAAGGACTTGGAGGAAAGTGAGGTGAGAGCTCCTCTTTTTGAGGAGGACTCTTGCAGGAAATTAGTTATCACTTCAGAGATGGATAAGGTGTTACTAATGGAGGAAATCTCGTGGAGACAAAATTCAAGAGCCCTTTGGCTGAAGGAAGGGGACTGTTGTACGAAAATTTTCCATTGGATGGCTAATTCACACCGTAGGAATAATGCTATCGAGGTTCTCTAGGTTGAGGGGCAGGTTTACTCTGATTATGATGATATTAAGAACCATATTGTTAATTTCTATGAAGACCTACTTGCTGAAAAATCCCCATGGAGACCCAAACTGGATGGTATACCTTTTGAAAATATTGATTAAGTAAGCTCTTTGTGGTTGGAGAGACCTTTTGAAGTAGAAGAGGTTCTTATGGTGATTCGTGGGATGGCCAAGTATAAAGCCCCGGAACCGGATGGGTTTTCAATTGGCCTTTTATCATGATTGTTGGGATGTGGTGGGGGAAGATATTATGCAGGTTTATTGCTCATCCCTAAAAAGTTGGGGCAGTGGAGGTGAAAGATTTTTGGCCTATCAGTCTCATTAATGGGGTGTATATGATTATCTCAAAGGTGGTTGCCAACCGCATGAGTAAGGTTATGAGTAGTATTATATCAAGATCCCAAAACGCATTTGTGAAAGGGAAACAAATCATGGATTTGGTGTTGATCGCCAACGAAACTCTAGATTCTAGAATCAAGGAGGGTACACCCGGACTCCTATGCAAGCTAGACATGGAAAAGGCCTATGACCATGTTAATTGGGATTTTCAGTGTTATTTACTTGGGAGGTGCGGTTTCGGGGATAGATGAATTTCATGGATTAGGCATTGTATAACTACGGTTTGTTACTCGGTTTTGGTGAATGGAGCACCGGAAGGATTCTTTAACAGTTCTAGGGGATTAAGACAAGGGGAACCCCTTTCCCCTTTGTTGTTTGTCATTGTTATGGAAGCATTGAGAAGTATGTTGAGTGTAGCTGTTAATGGAAGCTTTATTGCTGGATTTTCTGTGGGAGGTGTCACTATATCTCACCTACTATTTGCTGATGACACGCTACTTTTTTTGTGAACCGGACAGTGATCATATGCAATACTTGAGGGCTGTATTACTTTGTTTTGAAGCAGTTTCAGGCTGAAGGTACATCTTTCGAAGTCTGAAATGGTTCCTGTGGAGTGATGTGAACAATATTTAGGGCTTGACAACTATCTTGGGTTGTACCATTGCTTCGTTGCCCCTGAACTACCTTGGACTTCCATTGGGGGCTGCTTTCAAGTCAAAATCTATTTGGGATGGCGTGTAAGAAAAAATCGAAAGAAGATTGGCTGGGCGGAAAAAGATAAATTTGTCCAAGGGTCATAGATTAACTCTCATTAAGAGCACTTTATCTAACCTCCCTACTTATTTTCTATCCTTATTTCCGCTACCCGCAAGTGTGGCCTCTCGTATTGAGATAACTTTTTGTAACTTTCTTTGGGGAGGTATGGGGGAGGAAACTAAGTTCCATCTTGTAGGTTGGAATAAAGTTTGCTCACCAATTCCATATGGTGGGTTGGGGGTGCATAATGTAAGGGTCTTCAACAAAGCACTCTTGGGGAAATGGTTGTAGAGATATCAAAGGGAAGGGGAGGGCTTATGGAAAGAAGTCATAGATTCCAAGTATAGGAGTATTTTTTTTTTTTGGGGGGGAGGGGGGACTCTAATGAAGTTAGAGGGACACATGGCGAAGTTAGGGGGACACATGGCGTGAAATTGTGGAAAAACATAAGAGCTGGATGGGGAAGATTCTCTCAGTTTTTCAGATTTTCAATTGGAAGAGGCAATATTGCTTACTTTTGGCACGGTGTGTGGTGTGGAGAAAAGGCTCTAAAGCAGGTGTATCCTATGCTCTACCAAATTTCTTGAGACAGAGGCTGCAGTGGCTAATTTATTGGTACTATCTAATGGTGCTTTCCATTGGAATGTGAGATTTTCGAGAGCTGCTCAAGATTGGGAGTTGGGTATGTTTGCTGATTTCTTTGATTCGTTATACGCAATGTTGATTGGCAATGGGATGGGGGATAGGCTGTTTTGGAATCCGAGTGGAAACAAAAAATTATCAATGCACTCCTTCTATAAGGCTCTATTGGGATTTTCTAATGATCATAGCTATCCTTGGAAGGCTATCTGGAAGTGCAAGGTACCTCCCAAGATTGCTTTCTTTGTTTGGACTGCATCTCTTGGGCGGATTCTCACCTCAAATAATTTGAGAAAACGTGGTCTCATTATTTCAGCTTGGTGCTTTATGTGCAAGAGTGATGGGGAATCAGTAGATCACTTTTTGTTACATTGTGAGGCGGCCCAGTGTTTATGGAATGAGATCCTTAATAGGACGGGTGGTATGGGTTATACCTGGAAGAGTTAAGGATATTATGTGCTGCTGGACAGGTATTGGGGGTTGCCCACATTGCTGCTGTATGGAGAATGATCCCTCATTGCATTATGTGGTGCTTGTGGCTGGAAAGAAACAAGAGGTGCTTTGAAGACATGGAGCACTCTTTGGAGGAGCTGAAGCGATTGTTTTTTACAATACTTTACTCTCCTGGGCTTCGGCATTATTTGTAATACGAACAACTTTCATGATTTGCTTGTATCTCTCACTAGTGCTTAGATGTAATTAGGCATTTTCAGTGTATACCGGTGTACTTGGGCGATGTCTCTTATATCAATAAAACTTGACTTTTACTTATAAAAAAAATGGTTCCAATGTACCCGTCCCCTGATGAATTTCAGGTGTATCATGGTTTATTTTTAAAGTATACACATAATTCAACGAAAGAGTTAAATAGAAAATAAATGTTTCAGAGATTGATAAAACAAAGCACATTAAACTGAAAGAAATACCTTCCCATCACCCAGTTGTGTACTGTTTATGCCAGCAACGCAAGCTACAGCAGCTTCATGGGCTGAGAAATCAATGAATCCAAAATCTTTTCTCTTTGCTGTTGACATATTCCGAGCCAGGACAATTTGTACAATATCTCCATAACCTTTAAGCTTCTCCCTAACATGGTCTTCATCCCAGTATGGTGGAAGCCCATCAAGAAACACTGACTTCACTTGGGCCATGATCGCCGGGTCAGGCTCACGTAAGGGATCAGCAAAAGCTACTTTGGCAGTTCTCTCAGGGTGGCCAAAAATAACATCAGGCTTTTGAAGCCTCTTGTAAGCAAGCATGGCATCTACATGACAAGAAAACTCAAGGAATGCAAAACCCCGGCTCAACCCTTCGTGTTGAACATCCGAGACAAGAGTGATGTTTTCAACACCTTCCACACCATATTCTTTCAACTTCTGTTTGATCTGTCATCCCATTTAGCATCAAGAATTAGAACAACAACTAAGTAAATATACAACAACTGATTCTTAGATACTTACAGCTTCCTTTGTCCATGTGTTGCAGATATTACCCAGAAACAACGTGTCACTGTCCTCACTAGGTGCAGTTCCACATCGCTTTCCACGTATCTGTGCACAATGAGGAATTAGAATGAAAAGAGTAATTATGCAAAACAAAAACTATGAATAGTTACATACAACAGGGTTCTTCATTTCTGACAAAGCCCGCTTAGCATGCTCCTTATTAGCAAACTTCACAAATGCATACCCTTTGTTCTTATTGGTGGATGGATCCTTATGCAACCTAACTTCAACTACCTCTCCCATCCTTTCAAACACCTTTCTTAAATCTTCCTCCTCCGCATCCCGATCCAGTCCACCGACAAATATCTCATGCTCTTTATTATGCCGACGTTCCTTTGCAGCAGCTGTTAGTTCCCTGCGTTCTTCTTGCAATGCCTCAGTATCTTCAGCAGCCTCGTCTGGATCATCCTCAGCAAGCTCTTCCTCCCCATGTTCACCAAGGTCCAGTCTATCACCATAATCCTCCATTCCCTCATCACTTCCATAGTCCTTTGCAGGTTGGGTATCTTCTCCTCGAAACTCTTCTATGGAATTCCCTTCCACGTTAACAGAACCCACATTGGTTTCCTCCTTATTACCAAAATCCCTTGTCTCCTCTTTCTCATTCATAACTACTTCGCGCTCCTTTGCGCCATCAGTCCCCTCATTCTCAAGTGATTTTCCAACCCTTGCAACAACAGACTCCTCTTGCTTTGAAGAACCTCCAACATTCACAACATGAGCCACCTGCACTTCCTTTGCTCTTTCTTCCTTCTTTGCAGATCCGCCAATCTTTTCGCCCGCATGTTCTTCCACTTCCACTGTGATTTTTTCATTCCTTGCAGATTCTCGAGCCATCTCAGCAGCAGGTTCATCCAATTCCATAGCACTTCCTTCCTTTATCATAGATTCAACAGCATTTTCAGCAGCAGGCTTTCCCGATTCCATCACAGTTTCTTCGTTCTTCTTAGGCTCTCCAACATTTTCAACAGTGAGTTCATCCTTACCCAAACACTCTACATTCTCCTCCTGAGAGTGTTCAAGTTTTGCCTTCCCAGAGTCCCCGGATTTGGGTGTCTGCACCATTACAGCTTTCTTGGAAACGGGCGTTTTAGTTCTCCCAGTCATCCTCTTCACCGAAGACTTTTTTGCCACAACTTTCGTTCCTGGTGTCACCTGAGGCTGAGCAGCATCAGCTGTTGCTTTGGGCTCCTCGGCGACTAATTAAAAAATAATAATAATAATAATAAGGTGAGTATGCAACCCATCAATTAAATATTACGATTTCAATAGAAATGTCAAAACTTCAACAAATACGTCTACGCAGACATATATATACGTTTGTATTAAGCGTCCCGACGCATAAGATTCACCATATACACAAATTCCAACAGTTTACTTTTGTTCATTTCTTGTAAACATCCTCACCAATCAATTTTGCGTTTTCTGCCAAAAATAAAAAACCAAATTGGAAATTTTGATTCGGCGATTTTATTTCAGATGCGACAAAGACCGGTAACACTGACGAAATTCACTTTTTTCTTTCTCCTAGAAATCCAAACAAGAACTCAACGAATCAGCTAATTGAAACAAAGTTTAATGTTACCCGATGGCCCTTCTGCTTTCGAATCCGAAGCGCTCGGTGAGGGTGTGGTCTCATTCTTCTTCACCTGCTTCGCTTTGGTGGCCGCCCCACGCTTCGTCTCGGCGGGCTTCGGAGTAGCGGATTCCAAGGCCGGCTCGGGAGGATTCGGAGGCGTTTTGGTGGCGGATTTTCTCGACGGCGGCGTCTTCTTGGCGGTCGCCGATTTAGGCGTATCCGAATTACGAGTCCTCATGCTGACAAAAGACGATTGGACTGCAAGCGAATCGTAAGTCAAGCAAGGTAAAATTCTCTCCTCTCGTAATAAATGGCCAATCGTGGAGGCTTTACGGGCCAAAAAAAATATAAAAAATTGTGGAGGCTTTGATCCAGAAACTGATAAAGAGCCACACACAGTGGTAAGTCAAAACGGTGCGTTTCCATCTTTGCAAGGATGGCTCTATTTTGAATATTTTCTCATGTCCAAACATGTTTTAAAATTATGTAAGTAGAGGTATAATTGATCCGGTTTGATTTGGTTTTAGATAAGTTTAGGAACCGAACTAGTATATATCAGTTTTGAAAATTTAAGAATCGATACGGATCGATTTATCACGGAAATTGAAACTTTTGTTGATAAATTTACACGTGTGGCACTATATAATAAGTCATCAAGTCTAGGGATGCATATTCAATATTCATATATATATATATATTTAACAAGAAAAATTCAATACAAACATCCACATATTTAATAAAAATCAAATAATCTATATAAATATCTATGTAACACAGAAAAATTAGACTTGAGAAAATATAACAAGTGTCACAAAAAATAGTTTTTTATTATTTTGTAAGGCTTTTACCCAACATATAATTTATAAAAAATATCTTTGGTACTCAAATTAAACTCAAAATCATATGTATGAACTTAGTAAATAAACCTAAGCTCACACTTGCCAAATGTGTCAAAACAATGGCTGCGTAAACCTTTGCACGTTCTTTCTACATGCACCCCGGCTCATGCGGGATTTGTTTTCCACTAAGAAACAGTATAGTTCATTTGACACTCTCTTCTACGAAGGGTGTATAATACCTCTGCTATTTCTGGCATGTGTATGTGTCTATACCGTGTGCAAAAATGGAACAGAAGTGTAAGGGTGGATCACACTTTCCAAGATCAAGAGTGGGGCTTGCCAAATGGTATTGTTCATCATCTCTTTTTTTTTCCCCAATTAAGCATATTACATATATGTAAAAGTACAAAAGTTTAAGGTGAATCCTTTCCACTATCAATATATAATAAACAAATAGGAATTTTATCTAAGAGTAGGCTTCCAAAAACATGATTGGTAGCTGCCCATTGTGCCACTGAGTGCGCACATTGATTTTAAGATTGATGTATTTTAGTAAATTTTCAATCTTGATGATGTTGGGAGATGTGATGAATGTCCTCAATGATAGTTGAAATGTTCCAGAAATGAGTGGAATCTGGGCTTTCAATGGATGCAATTAGCGATTGGGCATCCCCTTCTATTATTGATAGACTTTAAGTGGAAGCCATATTAGATGCAAGCAGCGCTGTTTTTGCTTCTGCAACTAAAGGGATAGTGGTTTGTACCTTTTCCGTTATTATTCCTAGAATGTCTCCACTGTGGCTTCTTCATATTGCTGAAGCTATTGAGAATTGATCACGTACTGTTGCATCAAATGTGAAGCTTTGATATTTTGGAGGAGAATGTTTCCATTCTTCTTATTTGTTGTGTTGACCTAGTTTTTCTTTCCAAGCTTCTTTATAATCTTCATAGATGTGTTTGAGCTGGATATTTGCCTCTTCGAGTAATAAAGATGTGTGATTGTGGACGATGTCATTTCTCTTTCTTCAAATAAAATCTAGTATTATAACCGCAAATAGTTGGAAGTGGTGCCTTTCCTCTTTTCAAAGTCTCAATTCTTTTTCCGGATAAATGATCATTCTAATCCAGTTTGATATAGAATCAATTGGCAAACTTGCAAGGTTTAGGGGCCAATTGCTCTGTTGCCACATAATTCTGTTGATAGGACATTCTACAAAGAGATGCATTAGCGTTTCTTTCTCCTGGTTGCAGAGTGGACATTCTTCAGATTCTTGATGGGGAATGACTTCGCCAATCCGTGATTTAGTAGGAAGAATATTCTAAAGTAATTTTCAAATCAGTTACTTATGGCGATCATGGATTTTAAGGCTCCACATTGTCTTGAAGAGTCACATTGAGGAATCATGTTAGACTGATACTTGGGCTGACATTGTTGCCTGATAAGCTGTTTTGACTGAATATTTTCTATTGTGGCTTAGTGCCCAAACAACTTTATCTTGCTCATATGCTCTTGCTGAGATTTTATATTTCTGATATACTTTCCTAATCAAAGAGATTTTGCATTTTTTGAACATCCTAGATCTGAGGATTATTTTTTGTGAGATCCGAAACTGTAAGAGTTGGATGATCTAGGGCCATACCTTGGATTTGTTGTGGTTTGAAATTAATCAATGAAGGACCCCACGGATTTGACCAGATATTTACTGATTTTTCACTGTAAATTTGGAAGCAGCGACCTTTGTTGAGCAAGTCTTTTGTTTTGAGTATTCCCTTCCACATGCAAGAATCAGATGTCTTCTATGTTGCCTCCCATAATATTGTGTTCTTTAGGTATGTAGCAGTTAGAATTGAGTGCCACAAACTATTTTTAGGTCCACTTAATTCACATCATGTTTTTGCTAACATTGCTAGATTCATCTTCTCCATCAATCTGATACCCAGGCCGCCTTTATTTTTTTCGGTAGACAGATAGATTTTCAGAACTTTAATGTCAAATTATGAATTTTATCTTTTGAGAATCCCCACCAAAAGTTTTTGAATGCTGTATCAAGAGTTTTGCAGACTGATTTTGGTACTTGTAATGAGCTCATATGATATGTTGGTATCATACTTACTACTAATTTGATTAACATGGTTCTGCATGACTGGGCTAGTAGTTTTGACTTCTAACCTTCCATTTTTTTCCCCACTTTGCTCAGCATTTCACTGTAGTTTTCTTTTTTGCTTTTGTTGAATGAGGTAGGTAAGTCTAGATATTTTATTCTAGTTGATGCTGCTTTATAAGGCAGTCATTGGGAAATAAATGTTTTTATTGTTTGGCTTGTATTCCTGGTAATAAACATTGAAGATTTGCTCTGATTTATCTTCTGTCCTGACCAATTTTGATATTTTGCTAGACACTCTGAAATGTTTTGAGTGTTTTTTTGTAGCCTTTGCAAAGATAATTGTATCGTCTGTAAATAATAAGTGTGACACGGTTGGACTGTTTCTGCTAATTTGTACCCTTCTAGTTTTTGTTGAGCTTCAACCTTTAATAAGATTCTAGATAGAGCTTTTGTAACCAGTATAAAAAGAAAGAGTGATATTAGATCACCTTGTTTGATTCCTCTCAAAGATTTGAAGATGTCTCTTGGTGAACCATTGATAAGGATGGAGAACGACACTGTTGTTATGCACTCCTTTATCAAATTTATCCATTTTTTATTGAATCCCAGATTTTTCATAACTACAAAGACAAAATCTCATTCCACCTGATCAAAGGCTTTTTCCATGTCTAGCTTAATTGTTATCAAACCTTTTTTCTCTGTTTTCCTTTTGAGATGGTGAAAAAGCTCATGAGCTATGATAGTATTTTCTTTAATGTTTCTACTTGGGACAAAGGTTGTATGGAGTGGAGAGATGATTTTTGGGCATAAGCTTTTGAGATGGTTGGCCATGATTTTGTTTATAATCTTGTAGCCGACATTTGTAAGATTGATAGAGCGATATTGGCTTGGACTGGGACTTGACGTCTTTGGGCTAAGAGCAATGTTGGTATGATTAATTTGCTTTAAAAGCTGCCCACTGCTAAAGAAATTATGCACTGCCAGTATGACTTCTTTCTTAACAATACTCTAGTAGTGCTTGTAGAAGAGGGCTGTCATTCCATCAATCCCTGGAGCTTTGTTGCTGGCAATCTGTTTTAGAGCTTCTAATTTTGCTTTTCTTCTGGTATGGAAATTAGAGATTCATTCTCTATGTCCAAAATTTGCTTATCAAAGAGATTATCCAAATGATCCGGAACAAATGGATTTGAAGATGAATATATAGTTCCGAAATGATTAATAAAAGTAAATTCTATAACAAGGGATTCCATTGACCAATTACCTGACCCCAATTTGATTGATTCAATAACATTCATTCTTTTTCGGATAGTTGTTGTCAAGTGATAAAATTTGGCGTTGAGATCCGTTGAAGTAAGCCAAATGAGTCTGGATTTTTGTCTCCATAATATTTCTTCATATTCTTTTTGCTGGTGAAGTCTATGTTGCAAAAAATTTTCTTTTTCTTGATTAGAGGGAGTCATAAGATTGCCTTGTACCTCAAGAAGTTCACTTTCAATCTGAAGTATATTGTGGTTGACTTGCTCGAAAGGACTTTTGTTCCAAACTTTGAGTGTTTCTTTGTTTGACTTGCTTTTCTTACATAGAATATAGGATGGATTGCCCAGATGAGGTTTACTCCATACTTCACTTATTATTTGGTGGCTTAAGGGCTCACGGGTCCATAATTTTTCAAATTTGAAAGAAGGGACTTGACGAATATTAGTCTGGTATGCAATAAGATTTGATGATGATCTGATGTTGATGATGCTAGGTGTTGTAATGTAACATTTGAAAAAATTAGTCTCCATTATTGGTTTGTTATAACATGGTCTAATCTTTCTTTTATGAGTGTATTACCCTGGTTGTTATTAATCCATGTGAACTTTGGGCCCATATAACCAATGTCGATCAGGCTATTTTTGTCCATGAGGGCTTTGAGACCCTTATTCGGATTATAAGAGATAGGTCTCCCTCCATATTTTTTAAACTGATCAATGAGGTCGTTGAAGTCTCGCATACAAACCCAAGGCCCTGAAAAAGCTTGATATAATAAATCTAAGTGGCTCCAAAAGTTAGCTTTGTTGTTCCATTGGGCTGGTGCATATACATAAGTAAGTAACCATGGTTGGTATAAAGGATCAAAGTAGACTATAACTGAGATTGCATATTTATACGTGCAAGTTCTATTTCTACATCCGATCTCCACAAAAGTAAAAGGCCAATTTTTTTACAAACAGCTGGAAAGTGAACAAAATGATAGAAACTTATACTATTAACAATAGATATGGTGCGATCATCCGTCACCAAGGTTTCCGACAAAAAAACTACATTCGGGTTATATTTTCTAATATTAGCCCTTAAGTTTCTGATTGCTTTGGGATGGGCTAGCCCCAGCAATTCCATGCCATTGTCTCTACTTGGCTTGCAGAGGCATTTTTAAGCTTGTCTCGCTAACTAATTTGGATTTGCCTTGGGAGTGTGAGGGTGGCCTGTTGTAGGGATTGTATTTTGCTTTCCCTTTTAATTTTTTCTCCTTGCCCAAAGAGCCTGAATGCATTTCCAGAAAAGCTAGAGCCATTGAAGATTCATCTGCTTGTAGCTCTAGAGTAGTATACTCATTTGGATTTTTTTCTCCACTTTAATGAGACGTTGAGATTTTCTTTTTGGAGTTTCAGCAAGCTCAACATTCTGTTGCCTTTTAGAGGAGATGATTGCTTGAGTTGATTAATGGTCTTATGTAATGTGTGTAGCAATGATCTCTCTTGGACTGATTTCATTATCAGAATACTATGAAGCTTGTATGAGATTAGTAGGTATTTTTGTTGCCATTTCAATCTGCATGGGACTTATTTCACGCTGGGGACTTAAATATTTAATTAGTTGAATATTCAACTGAGGTTGAGGCAGTTCCGTAACACATGTAGGTGCTGGACTTGAGGCTAAAAGCATGGAAGAGTTAACTGGATCATGAGATGCTGAGGGGCTATACACTTGGGCCATTAACAGGCTGTAATTTGCTGAGGGCTTTTAACGGCCTGAGATGGCGATAAGAAAACAAACCTTTTAGAGTAGATGTCCCGGGGGTCCATAAACAACGACCTTGTCTCCATCTGGGATACATAGTTAGTTGTGTGTTCAATAAGATGGACCTGATGAAGCCCAAGCCCGTATTTTTTCTGCTAAGATTTATAGCTTTGCATTGCCGAGTAGATTTGTTTCCATTGAGACTTCCATGGTGGGTGCTTTCTCGTTGACTCAAAGGCTGAGATGGAGCTTTGAGATTCTTGCATCTGTGGGTTAAATTCTTCTGCTGCCTGTGCCTCTGGACTTGAAGACAAAAAGGATATTTGACTGCAGTTTGAATTGAGGTTGCAGGATTCTGTGGTTGGCTTAATAGTGAATACATTAACTCTTCTTGGTGAAAGAATTAATGAGCTTGGATCACTGTAGTTGTACAGTGTTTGAGAATTTGCTGGTGTTGTTCTCATGGAAATTTCGTCTGGCTTCTGGGAGTTCGATGGAAATGGAAGAAATTGCCGTAACTCTGGTTTGTTGGCAGAGATTTTCTCAAAATGACCACTGGTAGGACTATTCTGGCCTCTTAGAGTGATTTCATGTTGTTTACTCACAAAGCTTGCTTGTTTTCCTTTGTTGTAATTGTCAATGGGTGAGACCGAAGGAGTAAGATTTCCTATGTGCTCTGTTTCTTCATACTGTCCACTATCTGTTTGGTGAAATGCCTGAACATTATCAAGATTGCTATTGTATTCTGCTTTGATCCAAAGGCCATATTTAAGCCTTGTTGGGGGTGAGCTTAGATAACCACATAAAATTTGGGAATGACCAAGTGTTCCACATGCATAGTAAAAGTTTGATAATTTTTCATACTTGATAGCTACCCATATTTCGTGATTTCCGAGCCTTAGCATCATGAACCCTTGCTAAAGAGGTTTTGTAATATCCAGCTCAACTTTGATTCTTATGAATTTTCTGAAAGCTAATCCATAAAGAGGATATTCTTCCACCTTAATCAAAGTACCAAGTGCTTTTCCAATTTCTATTGCATTGTTGTGTGTTATAAAATCTAGAGGTAAATCATGGATTTGCACATTGAAAGTTGCATGATTTAAACTGATTTCATGAATAGTTGCACCCGGGGACTAAAGTTTTATAATAAG
This sequence comes from Juglans mandshurica, assembly GCA_022457165.1. Lineage (NCBI taxonomy): Eukaryota > Viridiplantae > Streptophyta > Magnoliopsida > Fagales > Juglandaceae > Juglans > Juglans mandshurica. The sequence continues at coordinate 7,709,312 of CM039623.1, forward strand.
CAGATGCCCTTTAAAGTTCCAAGTGGCTTGATTAAGAACTCTGAACTTATCTTAAATGGATCTAAAGGTGAATATAAACTTGTTTATATCCATGTCTTCGATGAGAAAGTTTTGGATGAAGTTCCAAGAGGCTTTAATACTAGAATGAATTGCATATTTGTTCAAGGGTCTATCTGCTACTAACCTTCCTATCAGGACTTTATCTAAAGTAGCTTTTGTTGTTTCTGGAGCAGGTTGAAGGTTAAGATCATGCCATAACAGAGCTTCCATTTGAGTGATTAGAGAGTCCATATCCATCTGGAATTGAGGTTGTAACTAAAGTGGTTAATGATTGAAGTGATGTTGAGAAGGGTTTGATCGAGATGATGAGTGCAGAAGATTAGAAACTCCTTCTGTGTATTAGAAAAATATTTACGTGATACTGAGCAACAATAAGTGCTGAATATGTTTCCCACCTCCTAGATAGTGAAGCTCTGACTTCTCTCTAGCAGGTTTTTGGCATTAGAGATGTTCTTGTTTCCATTTTTCATTGAATAGTATTGTTCATCATCTTATTCATTGACATTATTGTGGGTTTTTCTATTCCAACCGTTCATTTTCTATTGGTCACAGTTTACTCATTTTAAGTTCGAATCAAGTGTATGAGATGTAAATTTAAAACTTATGAACTCAATTTGCTAACCATGTAAAATTTATTTTTTGAAAATAACATCTTGTTGGTTAAAATTAGTCCTAGAATCACGGTCCGAGCGTGAACTTTAAAATTAGGTTCTTGGTTTCTCACTATACATGCAACGAAACTTCACCAAATTTAAAGAACATCTTTTGACATTATATTAAATGTTTTCATGTAGAAAACCTGATCTTACAAGTATTATTCTTTTTTTTATTTGAACAAAATGATTATAAATATAAAATGTTGGTAATATCTTTTTATTTTCTTGTATATCGTAATAACAAGATAAAGAAAGAAAATTATATCTTTTCAAGTTTTATGTGAATGTAACTAATAAGGTTTCCCCATATAAGGTTTCATATATAATGTAACTAATTCTGTGCATTTTCGTCGATTTTCCAAAGGAAATGCAATCTACAATTTTTCAATCCCAAACTTTAAAAGTTTGGATTTTACTTTTAGCTAGGCTGCTTATTATTTTTTTTTTATTATGATTATTTTTAAAATTTGGATATAAAAGTAGAGTATGATCATCGTGTACTACGAATACGACACATTTTATTATACTAATTATTTAAATAAAAAAAATATTTATCAACAATCACTCAAAATGGCGGTCACCATCCAATGAAACAGTTGAAATAATAACAATAAAAGTAATTTGATCATAGCCCAAGGTGTCAATCGCCACCCGCCACTTACCTATGACAACCGCCATCCTGAGCTGCTATCAGAGCTCGACTGAAAAATCTTTGGTGATAGATCTGACGCCGATCAGGTCAAATCTGGAAATATTAGATAGAGATCAACCCAAATATTCAGGAAATATTTGGATATTGAGTTGAGATGAGATGAAAGTTGAAAATTGAATAAAATATTATTAGAATTTTATTTTTTGAGAAATGATTTGCAGTCGTGGAGTGCACAAGTATTGTGCAATCATTTTTAAAATGTGAGTAAATATAGGACTCACATGAAAAAATTAATTTTTAATAGTAAATTTCACTTCTTTTCAAAACGATTATGAGGCGCTTACTCATTCCATGACTGTATGTAGCATTACATTTATTTTTTAGAAAAAATCTTCAAACAGGATAAGGTGTTAAACTCATTTTTACACACTCTAATAAAAGGTGGACACGTTAACTTTCTATGGTAGTTACTCTAATGTAATGTACGAAACTCTCTCAAGATTTTCTCTCTCCCCATTCTCTCTCTCTAATCAATCTCATAAATAATATTATTAATCATCAATGAGGTTTCATCCTCAACCTTAGTTGAATACATAGCTAGACATGTTCATAAAAATAAACTCTAAAATTTGAACGTAAATAAATGTTAAATTAATATTTAAAAAATATTAAAGAAAAATTAAAATTAAAATCCTCTCATAACTTAACATAGCTGTAAAACTAGAGGTAGAACTCTAGTTTTTTTCTTCAATTCGTAAGAGATGCTGCAGCGCTGAGTTGTCTTCTTTCTTTTTCTAATTTCACATCGTTCGACGTGCCCAGGAAAAAAACCCTTCTCATGCCGTGTATATGACTTAGAAGCTATGTTTATTTTCTTATCCTTTTTCGTTTCATGCTTGCTATTTTTTTTCACTAGTTCATGTTTATTTTTGTTTTGCATATTTTGTAATTTTAAGGAGTGTAATTACAAAACGATGTACCCCTTGGAATGACACCCTCTCAATAGTGATGGTTTCTATGAGGAGTGATGGTTAAAGAAGTGTCAAGATACACAACTTTTTGATTTAGTCAAAAGGTTGTGTGTGAATAGTAAAGTGTTAAAAGACACAACCTTTTGATTTAGTCAGAAGGTTGTGTCACTTCTTAAGGTTGTGTCTTTTTTTACTAACCGGTGCATGATGACCTATAAATAGGGATCATTGGTGCACAAATTAATTCACTCAATTCATTTTTTCTATCACCAACTTGTGGGACAATACCCTCACTGGAGTTTCACCATATTGTTAAATTCCATTTCTATTTGTTCTTCATAATTCAACAATGATATCAAGAGCAGAGGTCATGTCAGAGGGAATTTTATCGCGCATTATGAAGACGATAAATAAGCAAGTACCTAGTTTGGCAACCACACTTGCATATTATAATCATCTTCGTTTGCTTGAAATTTCAAAAGAGAAACTTTTTCAAATCACAGTGGGGGGTCTAGAGTACATTAGGAATCATTATTTTGAAGAAAATTATTGGCATTATTTTACACAAAGAAACAATGAATTATCTAGTTCATTTTCACACACAGTGAAAATGAAGTAACAATGATATCGCTATATGCTGATGATGTGATCAATGATGGCATAGGCTGATCTACTAATACATTTTTGGGGTGGAACATTATCGACTACTAAATATATATTAAATAGAGTTGAAACCAAAGCAAAACCTTTTACACCTTACGAGTTATAGACAGGACATAAACCAGACTTAAGAAAGCTCAAAGTGTGGGGTTGTAAGGCACAAATGCTTATCCCAAGGCCACTAAGGGATAAATTAAAAAGTAAGACCTGAGAATGCAGGTTTATTGGGTATGTAGAAAACGAAAGTGGCTACAGATTTTATCATTCTGAAAGAGGATCGATAGAAAGTAGGGATGTCGTTTTCTTGGAAAATACGAACATTATTACTCCTGTTGATCAGATAGATTTATTAAATAATTTAGAGAATCAACAGATTTCCATAGAGTCTGACAATGAAAATTCTGATATTATTCAAATATAGAATAATAAAAATAAAAGAAAGTTATATGAAAATCATTTTTCAGGTATTGATGTTATAAACAGTGGGAGTAAAAAAACCAGAAGACCACCAATATTATTTCAAAATCATTATGCACTAAATATCAGTTTAAAAAATTTTAAAATTTTAGATAATGATCTTGAATTTTTTTTAAGACAATCAATAGTATTGATTCAGATAAATGACTTAAGGCCATGAAAAATGAACTATAATCAATAAACAAAAACAATGTTTGGGAGTTACAGATCTTCCAAAAGATAGAAAAACTATTAGTTGTAAATTGGTTTTCAGAAGAAAATTTAAAGTTAATGGTAGTTTGGAAAGGTACAAAGCAAGGTTAGTGGCCAATGAAAATACTCAACAACCAGATGTAGACTTTGTGGATACGATTCACTAGGGGTGTAAATTTAAACCAAAAAATCGGTCCGGACCGGACCGAACCGGACCGGTTGGTCCGGTTTTGAACCGGTCCGGTCTGGAACCGGTTCCTATTTTATGAAAACCGGCCAGTTCCGGTCCGGTTCCGTAGTTTTCAGGACCGGACCGAACCGAACCGGACCGGTTGGAAAAAAAATATAAAAATTAATTTTATATATTGTAAAAAAAAATATATATAATATAATTATATGTTAAATTTTTATATATAATATATATAATTATATATCATATATGAAAAAATTTCATAATAATAACATAAAATGTTAATCTTAAATATGAACATTTGTAATTTATTTGATCATATGTTATTAATATAATTATATATAAGATAATGTTGTTATAATTTATAAAATAAAAGTTTAATCTTAAAGATAAAAATTCAATTGATCATATGCTTTAAGCATAATATATATATTAAATCTTTAATAACATTTTATAATAAGAATTAACACTTTATTCTATGTTTTTTACATTTAAAAAAAATCAGAAAATCGGACTGGACCGGACCGGACCGGAAATCAGTAAAACCGAAGGTACCGGTTTAGGAGGATAATCGGGGCGTAATCGGTTTTGAAAAATACAAAACCGGTACATACCGGTTCGGTTCTAGATTTTGTCCAAAACCGGACCGGACCAGACCGGTTACACCCCTAGTATTCACCTATGGTGAAGTTCACATTCGTAAGGATCATCATGCTCATTGTTGTCAGGATGAATTTGGAATTACATCAGTTAGATGTAAAAATAACTTTTCTCAATGGTGAATTAAAAGATGATATATTTATTATTCAACCAGAATGATTCCAAATTAAAGGATATGAAGAGAAAGTCTACAAATTGAGGAAGTCACTGTATGGACTTAAGCAATCTTCAAGACCGTGATACTTGAAATTTCACCAAGCTATTTTGGAAATGAGATATGAAATGAGTCCATTAGATCATTGTGTATACATATGGGAAAATAATAATAAATTAACATTATTATCATTGTATATTGATGATATATTACTGGCAGGTAATTGTCTAGATATGATGTATGAAACAAAAGAATCATTGAAATCTAAATTTGAAATGAAAGATATGGGTGAAGTCGCCTATGTTCTTGGTATAAGAATTTCTAGAGATAGAAATTCAAATATATTGTATTTAGATCAAGAAAAATATCTAGAAAAAATGTTTAAAAGATTTGGTATGGAAAATTGTAAATCTTTAAGTACACATGTTTGCAAAGGTAATACTTTAAATAAAAGTATGTGCCCAAAAGATGAGGAGGAAATAAGCGAAATGCTTAAAGTTCCCTATGCTCAAGCTGTGAGAAGTCTCATGTATGCAAAGTCAAGTACCAGACCAGATATTTGTCATGCAGTAGGATTGGTAAGCATATTTCAATCCAATCCAGATAAAAAACATTAGCAAGCAGTGAAACGTATATTAAGATATTTATATAGTACCAAAAATTTGAAATTGTGCTTTGAGAACAGTGATATAGAATTAATCGGCTATAGTGATGCTGATTTTGAAAGTGATGTAGATGATAGAAAATCTATAACTGGATATATATTTCTATTTGGTGGAATATCAGTTTCTTGGTTAAGTAAGAAACATGGATGTGTTGTTAAGTCTATTATGAAAGCAGAGTATATTGCTTATAGTAATACAATGAGTAATGCAGTGTGGATAAAATGCTTTGTTGGAAACTTGAATTTGGGCACATCTACAGAACCAATCAATGTGTTTTGTGATAATTAGTCTGTCATCTCATTGATAAAAAGTAAAACACAGAGTTCCAAGGGAAAATACATTGATGTGCATTATCACTATATTTTAGATATAGTGGAAAGATGTGAGGTCAATGTTAATTTTATTTTCTCGACCGAGATGGTAGCAGATATGATGACCAAAGGTTTATCTCTGGAGAAATTTGGAGAACATGTGATTAGAATGGGATTAAGAGAAACCTAGGTGAAGCAATCTCATGGTCGACATGCATAACTCAGCAAATTCTGGGGTCGCCTAGAAAATTGGAGTTATGATGATGCTCAAAAAAAATTTTGGTCATTTATAAAAATATTGATAAGGTGATCAAGAAAAACCTCAATAATGGCTTTAGGGTGAGTACTTGATAAAATTTCAGTGCAGGTTGATTAACCAAGTAAAATGTTGATCATGGTAAAGTCGCTGATAAAGTGATTAAGGAAAGACTCAGGAGATGAAGTACTTAACGAAAATTCAGTGTCATTCACTAAAGTTTTAGTGAAATGTGATTTGATTACTCAAGTAAACGGTTAATCATTTGCAAAGTCGTTGGTAAGGTGATTAGGGAAAACCTCAGGAATAGCCTCTAGAGGAAGTACTAAACAAAAATTCAGCGCAGGTTGATATATGTGTTATGTATTCGGCTGAAGTCGTCAATTGTGATAGGGATATGGATAATTGATCCAATCACAGGATATGAATTATTGATCTAGTCACGGAAAATTGATATCGTTCACTAAATTTTTTTTAGTGAAATGAAGTCACCTCTAATATGTGATTAGTGGGAGCACATATGGTAAATGGTGGTCAGATAAGGTAATGACAAAAAACGTGTGCACGTAGAGGCTTGTTATGCTCTGATGCCAATATGCAAGAGTAGCATATGAGAGTTGAGTAGTGGAAAACTACCAAGGTAAAATACTCAACTAGATCATCACCGTTTTGTGTGATCAAGTGGGAGATGTAATTCTAAAAGGTATGATCACCAAACGGTGTACCTCTTGGAATGACACCCTCTCCATAGTGATGGTTTCTATGAAGGGTGATAGTTAAAGAAGTGTCAAGAGACACAACCTTTTGATTTAGTCAAAAGGTTGTGTGTGAATAGTGAAGTGTTAAAAGACACAATTTTTTGATTTAGTAAAAATGTTGTATCACTTCTTAAGGTTGTGTCCTTTGCCAACCATTGGGTTATCAATAGTTGTGCCCTTTATCAACCGATGCATGATGGCCTATAAATAGGGGTCATTAGTGTATAAATCAATCCACTCAATTCACTTTGTCCATCACCAACTGGTGGGACAAATGCCTTCACGGGAGTGTCACCATATTGTCAAATTCCATTTCTATTTATTATTCATAATTCAACATCTTTCACTTCTCGTTTCTTTTCTTCTCTTTGCTTTCCCTTTTTCGGTTGCACACTTGGTCTAGTCTTTTATTAGGCTTCTTTTACAATGAGGTCCACTAAATAAGTCCATTTGCATGAATTCCTTTGCACGTCTAGTCTTCAATGTGCAACACCTCAACATCATATTAATTTTGAAATACAATTCTTCCCCCACTTCAATTCCTGTTCAAGATAAAATTTAAAGTTAAGTGATAAAAATAAAATATTTTAAAACTAATAAAAATATAATTATTATCCCTACATGATTGTGATAATGTTTAATTTAAAGTAGTAAAATTATGCACAATTTGACTATTATCAAAGGGCGAGTTTTTGGATTTTGTATGCGTCTCTAATCTGTCACTAGCATCCAGAATATTTTTTGGTTTTACTTTATTATCATTTTTCAGAGCTTGATTTTGCCGATCTAGTTGGACTTTCCTTTAGATCAAAGTAATCAGCTCTTGTATTGGTTTAGATGGCTTTTTTTTTTTTAGATAAAGTTTAGATGGTTTAAACTTTGGGTTCCTCGAACAGTTGATGTTTAATTTGTATTTTTGAACACGGTTTTCCATTGGATCAAGCTTAATCGGTAGCTTCCTTGGCTTTGACTAGAATTTCGAGTGCTTTTGCTTATTTTTTTAGGTGAGTGGTCCTTGTGTTTTGCCAAGATTGTTTAATGAGTTTAGTGGTTCGATCCACTTCTTTTATCTGTTTTATGTAATTTTTTCCTACTTGTATTTTTGCGGACTCCATTTTTAGTAGTTTAAGCTCTATGCTCATGAAGTGGGTTTTATTACTTCTTTTATTTTCTTCCCCAGCCCTGGGTGCTGGTGTTGAGGAGAGAGAAAGGGGGGACTTGGAGAAAGAGAGAGAACAAATGAGTGGAGAGAAAACCTAAACAGAATTTGGTACGATCACTTAAGATCAACTCTACTATAAGAATCCTAGAATGTTTGTGTCTACCTTCCATTTCTGCGTTTATCACTCATCCCGTCACTCATCAGGCCGGATGAGTCACCTTATTTTTTAATGTTATTTTTATTTTAAAATTTAAAAAAACTAAGTTATTTATTGTATTTCGTATTAAAATTTAAAAAATTATAATGATTAGATTAGATGAAATAAGTTAAAAGGCTTTCTCAATCCAAACACCTCTCAGGCATTACCACTCAACCACGACGTACCATCACCAAGAATAGTTATAAGAAGCGAAACACAATCCTCCCAACCATATTTTGGCAGGCAAGTATTATAAGTATCAAATCATTAATTAAGTCGTAAGATGGTCGAGTTGCTCCGACAAGGAGCAAAATGCAATTGAGAAAAATACATAAATCCGTTCTTGAAGCACACTGTTTGATGTTCAAATCTGCCCAGATGTTTGTCAACCAGTTCTCAGAATAATGTGGACTCCACTGTCAGTATCCACAATGTCACTTATCTCGCCCACCTTAAGAGCATACGTTGCTTCTTCAAAAGGCTTCTGCATCTGGCCTCGGCCAAAAGGACCTGCAGCAGCAATATTTAACACAGTTTTGTTTAGAGCAATGCAAGAGACGATATCCAATCCAGGTTATGTCATGGGCATACAAATTTACTAGCAGTCAAAGAAGGTATATGTCCCATCCCGTGTGCAAATTATCAGGCACAACTTGCATATATAAATACTTGGGATCTCATATCTCTCTTTTTCATTATCAGAGGCATGGGACAGAAGGTAGATTGAAAGAGATAAGTCACTAGAATTATATATAACGCAATTAATTGACTTCTTTTTATGAGTAGGATGAAATTTTATTGATAATGAAAGAGGATGTTACCCCAGTACACAGGATATATATATGAATCCACTTAGAGGTCCTCTTTGGAACGGTTCGGCTGTTCTTGGGCGTTTAACAGCCCTCAATAAACAAGCCACGTATGCAATTTTACATTAGATGTAATAAAATTGATCTCATCTGATAAAACCACGCTCAGTACAGTTTCTTTCTGCAAATTTTCTCTCTCCTCATTCTCAGCAAACAATCTCTCTACAAGCTCTCTCTACTCACGCTCAGCACAGTTTCTTTCTACAAGTTCTCCCTGATCTCCTCATTCTCAATAAAATCTCTCTCTTCATTCTCAGCAAACTACTTCTCTTGGTTAATAAAAGCTTACGATGTTGGTTTACGTTTTTTTTTTCCTGAACCTTGGACTTGTATAAAATTGTTGGACAGATTTGCAGAAAACACAAGAAGAATTGAAACCATCAAGAAGCTGTCCAAAATACTCCACAACCTTCAATGATTTTTTCTATAAAAAAAAGTAAAAGATTGAAAATCCACATACAAATGGTGTCACTGATTTCCAAACTGTTGACAAACTTATTTGCCATGAAGCTTATAGTTTAGAGAGAGGGAGAGAGAGACATTGAGGATGGTGATGGGCTTGCACTGGGAGAGGGTGAGGGTCAACAAGAGAGGGAGAGGGTAGGGGGCTTCGAGGGGAAGGGGGGTTTAGAGAGGGAGGGCTGAGGGAAATTTCGTTCTTTTCAGCGTTTTTATCAACTGTTATGCAGGCATATGAGTTGAGAAGTGGGAGTCTTACGTGGCAAACATTCATTGGAGAGCTGTTATTTGATAGAAATCAGACCGACCGTGGGAAGGTTTTCTCATCCACTTAACTATAAGATCACTTGCTGTATTTCAAGAATGTTGAAAAAAAAAAAAAAATCGAGGTTGCCACAAAACTATAGACGGTATTTTAACTACCACCATAAAAACATATCATTACAACAATATTACTTTTTTATTCATTCAAGAATTTCAAACAAGAACCTGAAATTTCAAAACATACCCACCCCCAACCCCCGCGCTGGCAGCAATGCTAGTCTTCATCTTTGATCTTGTCATGTCCAATCACGAGTGCTGATGTGATACATTTAAAGTGGTTTCATATGTCACCATTTAAATGGACAGCCACTAATAATGTATCACATTAATAAGTGTGACTGAAGATGACAAAATCTAGGATGAAAAGGAGCATTTCTAAAGAAAGAATAATCTTAACTACGATATTATATTATTAGACTGAAAGAAAGTTAAATACAGAAAACTGCTGGAAAACTGGTTTTCGATACAAAAGGGAAAAAAAAACCTTGAAAGCAAGTTAGATGAAAAGATTGCTGGCTGAAATTGAAAGAAAAGTAATATTCCATAAAGAAAATTTCACTTAAAAACAAAAAAGTAAAAATAAAATGTAATGTAATAACACAGATGCCCAATCACTAAAGACAAAGGAAATCACTTATGTTAGCTAAAATTTGTGCATTCTGGGGGTAGGAAGGATGTAATAAACAAAGGGTGGCCCAAGCCACATCTGGGCCTATACTCCAAAAGGATTACTCAATAATACAATTGTAGCACCATTGATACCATTATAAAGAGTAAAAACTTCTCATTCCCAAGCAATGTGGGATCTCATACACCACCTATCCTTATCACTCAGTAAGGGGTATCACAATCTCCCCCCCTTAAATTCTCGACGCTCTTGTTGGACCCATTCTTTGTAGGTGACACGGCTCAAGTCCCACATTTCTGATTGGAATAGACTCTAATACCATTTATAACACTCAGATTTTCATGGCTATTGAATTCAAAGATTTCAATCAAATTCAAACTAAAAACAAAGCTCACAATAAAATTAAGCCATCACCACACTAAAGTATACCCAAGTAGAGAGTACAAAAGTTATCCAACAACACATATATTCTTCTTGCCCCTAAATTCATTTAAACATTACTAAAAATTATGTTTTAACCAATCTCTCCAAGCTCGAGAATACAAAAATATACACCTACATATTTATTCAGTATAACCGCTCTAATTAAAGATCATTAACACCAAAACATATGGTTTCTCTTATGCCAATATTGGTTTGCATATGAGAAAATCAAACCACATAAAAAGAAATACCCAAAGCTGTAAACCGAACACATGTTCTTCCAAAGATTTCATATGTAATAACAGGTTGTACATACGCTAAGTTTTAGAAAACTCATAATACACCTACATCAAAACTCAATTTCTTATTTCAAAGAAAATAAAAACCCTACCAAACAGATCATTGCTCCAAATATGTACAAAACTAATTTCAAACTCCTACTCAAATCGCATGTTGTACTGACCAAAATACATTACAAACAAATAAGCAACTTACGTCAATGAAAATTACACAATCAACACCAAATAATCATATTAAAAAAAACTAACTACACGAGGATTGACCAAAACGTGGAGAACTAGAGAGAGTAGCAAACATGAAATGAGAAGAGATAACCAGTGTGCTTCGTTCTATGCCTATTTATAGGGAAGAATCCCATTATTTCGATCAGTTGTCCAGCATCCCCGAAGTAAATTTCATGCATTACAATCGGCTGCATTAACCTCATCGTGATGAAGTCGGTTTGGGCTCCTCACAATAATTATGAGAGAGAGAGAGAGACGTTTTGGAAGAGCTATTGTTGCAAATGGGTGGATTTGTAGCAGCTTGGGAGAGGAACAAAATGAAGAATAAGAGTTGTAGACACAAGGGGCTTTTCCATTCAAGTTGGATGAAGATTAAACCTAGGGTGAAACTCATCGTTTCACGTAGGCACACAACCCTCTTATTTTGTTTTAAAGAACTACATGGACCTAATAAAGTTGGGCTTGGGGCTTGGGTATTACATATGGTATTACATTTCTTTCAATTTGAATGATACATTCAATGGGGAGACTCCGGCTGGACCAAGTTCTGATAGATCCGCAGTAATACGAGAAGTAGCACAACAAGTAATGGTAGAGATTGTATGTAACTCCATGACTCAAAATTGAAATGCAATGAATGAATGATGCACTATAGATCAATTTAATCATTTGTGACCCCCAACTTTTGAAGGAAAGACTGATCTGATTGCTGTAGAAGATTGGATCCAGGACAACAAAAGAATACTTAGTTTTACGATGCACCGATGAGCAAAACGTTTTGTACTCCACATTCAAATTGACTGGGGAAGCAAAACGTTGTTGGATCTCAAGGACTCTTGGAATAAGAACCGTAGCAAACTCCAATCACATGGAACCGTTTTAAGGAAATTTGAGTGTTTCTTCCCAAAGTCTGTCAAAGACGCTAAAGCTAGAGAGTTCACCAATTTGGTACAAGGGTTAATGAACGTTCACCAGTATGCGGCAAAATCTATTGAGCTCTCTCGCTTTGTTGCTTATTTGATTTCCGAGAAGAAAGAAAGGCTTGAAAATTTGAGGAAAGACTATATCTCAAAATTTACGATAGGTCGTAAGTTCTCAGATACCAAATTTTTCAAGTTAGTTGATAAGGCGTCTATCATTGAGCACAGTCTTCAAAGAAGTGTTTATATTTATAATACCTGAAAGAAAAGGATAGCACCATAGGAAACCAATCACAATGAGAATCAAGGCCAATGGAAAAAGATTAAACCTACTGAGGATGGAAGGACAAAGGTGGTACAAGAAAAAAAAATTTCACGTAGTCAAAATAAAGGGTGTGCAAAGTGTGGAAAAATTCAGTGGTGAGTGTAGAGCTGGGATAGGCATATATTTCAAATGTGGCAAGAAATGGCATTTTGCTCGAGAATGTTGCTTCAATCAATGAAATACTTCTACCTCAGTGAAAGATCAAAGAAAGACAGCCCAATCACTTCTAAAGAAACTGATGCCCAAGACTAGTGATGGGTAGGAAGAAGTGAGCACCCCAGATTTCAATAGGAAGTGCCAAAAAAAACTTTCATAAATTTTCAATTTACGTTGGGGACATATGAAGTTTTGCAATGATGTTTTTTATTTACTTGATAATAATGCATTTTAGGTTGGTAAATTTTATTTTGGTCCTTGTTACTCTTGTTTTTTGTAATGTCTTAAATCATTTTTCACTTTCTTGTGATAATGTTCTCAATAATTTAGATGGCACCTCCACAATTTGAGCAAGAAAATGGGGAATGGGACTCTGAAACTTACATAAAGTATAGGTTGGACTCGTTGGAGTGTGCTCATGCTTTGGGATATGAGATAATAAAAGAACGTCCTCTTATTATGTGTGTTCCTTTAGTCAATAGATACAAGTTTAACAGTCTGACGAAACCAAAGGCCAAACCCACTAACCGCAAATTAAAGAAAACCTCAGCAATGCTTGCATTTCTTGAAAGGATCAAGAAAGAATGTGACGGGGAGGATAAACAAGGTAAGTATTATAAGTCCATTAGTGAGTGGAAATTTGTTTTTTTTTGAAAGCAGACATTTGGTTTGAGAGTTTTTCCAATGTTGGATTCTAGAATAAGATTTTATTGAATGTCTATCCCATTTTGATGGCCTATCAAAATAGGAACTTAAGTTCTCAAATGTACGCGCATAAATTAAGGTTATTATTGATTACTTCAGATTCTGTTTAGTCGTCATAAGAACTTGGTGTTCCAATATTATTTGGGTTTTAGATTTACAGCTATAGCCTTAAATTTTTCAATGCCGAAGTAAGGTGAGATTTGGATAGTGAGTTGAGATAAAAGTTGAAAGTTGAATAAAATATTGTTAGAATATTATTTTTTAATATTATGATTGTTTTGTCATTTGAAAAAATTGAATTGTTTATTATATTTTGTGGGAGAATGTTGTAATAATTAGATAAGATGAGATGAGTTAAGTTGAGATCAACTCTAAAACCAAACGAGGCCTAAATAAGTTTTTTTTTCCCCGGAAGATGAGTTTTGAGGCGAAGGAAAGACTACGAGAAGTAACAATAAAGAAAGTAACTTTAATTGGAAGTGGTTGAATTAGAACCATGATGGGAGGTAGTTGAATATTACCCAAATTACGAGGATGGAGTTATATAAAAAGAGGGGGGAGGGGGAGACTATAATACCCAAGCCCCAGGCCCAACTCTTATTAGGCCCATGTAGTCTCCTTTAAAAAAAAGCAAGAGGGTTGTGCACCTTAAGTGAAACAATGATTTTCACCTAGGTTAAATATTTGAGAAATTATATTTGCAGTCGTGAAGTACATAAGCGCCGCACAATCTATTGGTAAAAAGTGAGTATATAAGAGACCCATATGAAAAAAAAAACTAATTTTTTAATAGTAGACCCCACTATTTTTCAAAATGATTGTGCGGCACTTGCGCACTACACGACTATATATAGCATTACTCTTAATCTTTATCCCAAACGCAAAAAAAGCCCCTTGTGTCCGCAACCCTTCTTCCTCATTTTGTTCCCCTCCCAAGCTGCACCCATGTTCAAATACAACTCTTTTGAAACATCTCTCTCATAACTATTGAGAGGAGCCCAAGTATTTTTTGGGACAAACTTCACCATTTTTTTTTGTTTTGATTAGTAACAACTTCACCATAATGAGGTTAATGCCGCCATTTGTAATGCACGAAATTTACTCTAGGGATGTTGAACAACTTTTCCCTAAAAATAAGCATAGAACGAAGCACACAACTAATACCAAACATCTTTTCTCATTTTGTGTAAGCTACTCTCTAGTTCTCCACATTTTGGTATGTCCTCTTGTAGTTAATCTCTATTAATATGATTATTGTGAGATTTGGGTAGGAGTTTGATAAGAGTAGGGGGTGTGTGGTATCCCACATTATCTAGGAATGAGAAGTTTTTGCTCTTTTTTTTTATAAGTAAAACGAGGGGTGCAACACAACAAAGAAATCAAGAAGTTTTTGCTCTTTATAATAGTTCCAATGGTGCTCCAATTATATCGTTACTAGTCCTTTTGGAGTATAAGCCACAATGTGGTTTGGACCTCCCTTTGGGTGTTACTAAGGAGGATTGAGAATATCTAAGCCTCACCCTTTTTTTTTTATAAGTATCTAAGCCTCAACCTTTACTCCATGATGTCTGCAAATCACTATTAGGCAACTATACAGGCCGTACGATTCATACAACTTAAACTCATCACGTGCCCCTCATAGAAAGGAAGGCCCATTTCCTTCATTTCCTTTCTTTTCCACCTCTGTTATCAGGGTTCCGAGCCCTTTGTCTTGTTCTCACGCGATATGTTTTAGACCACATCCCAGTGACTGGATGTGCCTTGTAATTTATCGGTATATACAGCTTTCGATGGTTTACTTTCTAAACACTAAAATCATGCTTCAGGGCAAGATTTCTAGGAAACCATAACTTTAGCGTCTTAAACAACGAAAAACCTAGTCTTTTTGGCACCACGCTTATATCTTGTCCATTTTTACCGTGTTTTTAAGTACATTGGTATTCCATCAACCTCTTTTTCTCCCCTAACAAAACGTAGCCTTAGTCATCTTCCCAAATCCTTAACACAGACAACAATTCATCTAAAAGATTAATCCTTTGACCACCCAAAGAAACTAAACATAGAAGTTATTAGCAAATTAAATCTAAGGTATTTTCAAACCCTAAATTAGCACAAAAAGTCAAAACCAAACCTTCTTGGGTGCCTTTTATTGGACTTTACAGGCAACCCACTAGAAGTCAAAAAGGTCAAAAAAAAAAAAGACTGACCGAGATCGCCGCCGCGCTTGGCGGAGCTGCAATCGGAGAAGCTAGAGGCGAGGTCCTCGAATTTGGCTTTTCCCGAAGCGATGTCGTCACGAAGGGCTTGGAGCTGAGATACGGCGCTCTCCCTTGTGGTGCTCATAATGACCCGGCCCTCTGGATCCTTCCACGAGGCCTTCCTCCGAGACCCTTGGTGCTTGATCAGTATGTGCGATGCTCTAACCTGATTGGCCGTCGCAGACGCCGACATCCTCGTCTTCTTCTTATGCTTTTCCCTGTCCGCCGTCCGATCTGCCGACGGTTTTGAGGTTTTCTTTCGCTTCCGATCGGTCTCTATCTTTGCAAAGTTGGAAAAAATATAGAGAGAAAGTTAGAGAAACGGATAGTGTCGTTGATCTCACTGTGCTTGCGAGTTGGTGGAAGGGTAGCCTGCGCAGAACTGCAACTTGTGCTTTTATATATAGAGGAGAAGCTACTATGAGTTATTATCTCCTGAGGTCAAGTATAGCATGTACGAATATCTGATGCATTGTGGAACGCACATACTCTGTTCCATTCACGGAATAACACGTCATACACATATTTTTTTATTTTATTTTATTTATAAATTGGGGGAGTGGTCGAACTATCCAAAGTCACGGAATAGAAGACGTGGTGTTCACTGTTGCAGCCATCAGGCACAGGCCGATGGCGTCATACACATTTTTACTAATCGCCTATATATTTAATAAATCATAATTTACAGTTATAAATATCTTTTTTCTTAATGAATATATAAAGTCATACACTTTGGTCACCATTTAAGTTTAAAATTTTTAACTAGAAAGTAATCTATAGAATATCTCTAACATATTTGTTAGTAGTAATAAAATTATTTGAGTTAAAATATTTTATAGAATTTTTTAAAAATATTAAATAAAAATATTATAAAGTTAAAATTATTTTAAAATTATTTTATTTTAAAATTTAAAAAAGTAGTACTGTTTTTTTATATTTTGTTTGAGAGTTTAAAAAAATTATAATAATTAGATAATGATTAGATGCAAAAATTAAAAATTAAAAATTAAAATATGTTGTGTTTGAGTGATGTTTGGAAATGAAATATAATATCTAAAGATATTTAAGAATACTTGAGATATGTCATGTTGCCAACTGAGTGCTTAAATTTATATGTTTACAAATTAACCTGTAGATTATAAAATTTTGGATAATCTTAGATACAGTTCTGGATTATGCAATCTTCGCATACACTTTTTTTAAAAAAATAAAGTCCACCATTAGAAATTTTTTTTTTATGTTTCAAATTTACCTTTTTTTCAATGAGAATGCACGAGACTTGCACATTTTAAAATTGTAAATATTATTTCATTAAAATTTTTATTATAAAATAAATATAACGCATAATTTTAAATTAGATTAATTTATGCAAGATCTATTGTGGTCAAGTGTTTTTCTAAAGATAGAAGTGTGATAATTTATTATGAGTTAGATTAATTCATTTTTTTAGTTAACTTTTTTTTGTTGATATTGTTATTGTCGAGCGTCAAGTCCACCTGTAATTCTTCTTTTGTAAAAAAAATATGTACACATAGTAATTCTTATTAAAGTAAACAAGATACACTCAATACAATCATACAAGACGTATAACTTCAAAGAAGTTTTTTTATTAAAAAAAAGTGAGACCAATTATAAAAATACATTTTACAGTAGACCTCACTTTTCTTTTAAGGGATTATACTTGTATATAGTATTATTCATTAATTACTTTATAACTTTTATATAATTCTCTAACAAATGTAAATTTAAATAAATTAATATTTGATTAGATAATTCTAAAAAATGATGTAATAATTATCTGTCTCTAAATTTTGCTTAATTTCTATCCGGTAAGGTGGTTTTTTTTTTTTTTTAAAGACTAATTAACTTTACCATTTTATGTAATTAGGTTAGGTTTGAATAATAAGTTGAGATGAAAGTTAAAAGTTAAATAAAATATTATTTTTTAATAATATTATTTTTTTGAGGTTTGAAAAAATTGAATTGTTTATTATATTTTATGTAAAAATTTGTGGAAGTTATAATGATGAGATGAAATGAGATAGGTTGAATAGTTATGCACAGCATGTCATTTTTTTTTTTAATTTTACTATTCATTATCTTCACATATCACACATCACACTTTTTTTTTTCCTAAATTAATTGAGTTCTTTTACTCATCATCCGTACACCGTACATTTGGTAAGAGAAAAAAATAAAAAATTATATAGTGTTTGGTGTGAGGATAATGAATATAATTTTTTCATTTTTTTTTTATTTTTAATCATATCACCCCATTTAACATCCAAACTTGACACCATTAATAAAATACATATAAATATAACTTTTTTTCTCAGTTTTTATTTTTAATTTCCTGATTTTTTTTTCAAAGTCATTTTCGTTTTAAGAAATTCGGGAATTTAAAAAAATAAAATGAAAAAAATAAAATGAAAAAAATAATTTTAATTGATGGTTTGTCAAATTTGAATGTCAAATGGGGTGTTAACTGTAAAGAAGCATTTTCCCTTATTGAGGGGACTACACATAATGCCCAAACCGAACGAAAGTTTGGAGATACCACAGTCTTTTTCATTTCAGACGATTAAAATTACAACAAAACCGGTTCAAGGCCTATGTCTCAGAAACTGCCCGGAAAGAGAGAGAGACATACTCATGATAATTACACGACCAAAGATTTCCAGCCGAACGACCATCACATAATCTGAAATGTGAAGTTTAAAATCCCCATCACTAAAGACCTCTTGGTTGAATCAATCAATGGACTCAGTTGGCTGCTTGTCTTCCCCACAGCATGTGATTCTCAACAACACAGCTCGCACAAGCAAATTGAGTGTTAATTTGTTGCGTCATTGTGAGAGTTTGTCCAAGAATATTGATCTGAAGTTATAACCCAAAAAAGCGAGCTACACTTCTCTCAAAATGGGCCAACCTTTTCTCGTGATGTCATCTATCTTTGCATCAATCTGCTTCTGCACTCTAGGAGGGCAAAGCTCTGCTGCATAACTATTTAATTTTGCTGCCAAACTTGACCGTTCAAGCTCCTGTTCTGGCAGGTTCCCAATTAGCTGAAGAAGGAAAGGATTTCGTTTGAGCTCAAATTTCTGCAGATTTTAAGACGAAACGTTGGTCAGCCATCATGAAAGATTGTCGAACATGACCTTCCTCAAAAGCTATTTCAGAATCTTCCAAAGATACATCTATTAGAAAAGGTCTTCCCATCTTTCAGAGTTGAAAACAAGCTTTCATAAAAAAAAAAAAAAAAAAATAGTTCCAGTGAGTAATTTCAGTGAATGCATGCGATGAATATTGAGTGGTGAAAGTTGAGGTTGTACACAAAACTGCAGCAGTGCCATGGAAACAAATTACTTCTAAAAGACATTTCTCCTGACCCCAGTGGGACTGTTACAAGCCTCTCTCAGATTCACGGAAAAGGAATTACTCATTCCAAACTTCAGAAGCTAGACTAACCACCTCTAATCATGATTGCATGACATATAACGCATCATTCGGACATAAATGCTTCCATGGTTTCATTAACAGATACGGTAGCAGACAGAACTCTGGAAGTTCATCCTCCTGCTTCATGTTTCTCATTCCCACAATCTAAAGAACACGGACGGCATTTAGCAGAACCACGTCTATTATAATCCAACTTTAAAATTCAAACTCACAGCCCATTCAAGCCATTATATGTTATCAAATTGGAACAGTGTGCTCTTAAGAACAGTAGTCAGGGAGGACATAAGCAGCTCTGGGAATTTTAAAGGTTCTAAAGTAAGAAGATCAGGCACACATTTGCATTAATTAAAATGTTACTAATTCAAAATATCAAACCTGATGTTCTGGCTCTGCAGGATAAAATGTTCTAAGCTGTTGAATCTGAGTAGTCACAATGCTGCTTTTCGACTTAGTTTGCTCCCTCTCTTTGCTTATTGCAGCCAATCTAGATTCTTCATTTCCATTCGTGAAAATAATAGACCTGCTAATACATGGAAATAGTTCCAAGGTACGTATAAGGTCTGCATGAATCAAGAACCTACTTTTGAAGGTAAGCAGTGTTACCTGTATTGGTTACCCACATCAGGGCCTTGCCCAAATACCTGCCTAGAATCATGACTAGACCAAAAAACCTCTAAAAGTTGTCTGAAATTAATCAGCCTGGGATCATATTCAACCTTTGTACATTCAAAAATCCATGTCAGACAAGCCTCCATAAAGATCAAACAGAAATAGAAAACACGTAATAAATTCCAAGTAAAAGACACATCCATACAGAAGCAAATGAGATAAGGATCCTTATACAAAATCCAATGTAAATGTAGCTCCACCTGCCAGCCATGTTTACATGAATAAAAATGCCAACAATGAACCCCTTTTACACAAGGAAAACTTTGTAAAGTAATAGCATATTCAATGACAAAAATTAGTCCAATTGCGTGGTAATTTATTGTACTTAGATGGGATTGAGTCTAGTTTGAAATCTGTTCAAAAAAGTGTAAAATTTGGCAAAACTGATAATTCTCTAGACCTCCCGCTGGGCATTCGGTCGGCTGCAAATTCATGAACTCCCACGATTAGTTTGGTCAAGCTAAAATTCCAACAAGTTAGCTAGACCTCCCATGGGATCGTGATTTGAGTTCACCAGGCACACATGAGACCCGTGGTACATTAAAGGTAAATCAACTATTCATCTCTTACATTCAAACATTCAATCGGATTCTAGGATGTCTTTGAATCATATTCCTCTCTTAAAAGGTTTCTAAGGTTTTATTTTAGTCCTGATTTAAGTCAAACCTCAATAATGTTTCCCATACACAATTTTGTTTCCCATACACAATTTTCTGAGTACATAGACATATTTACGTAAACCCTTATTTACTTCTAGTGAGACAAAAACTTATTTGAGGTTGAGTGCCTACAAGACAAAGAGAACACCATCCTGATGATCTGTTGATAATTTTATTCTTAGATTGTTGTCCGTGAGTTCATCAGCATGAGGAAGTTCTAGTGGAGTGGACAAATTTGTTTGTGGGTGAAGCTATTGATGAAACCAGAGTTTCGGAGCTACCGTGTTGTAGAGATCAAGTGGGTCACTTGTGAGGATTGCAAATCAAGTTTAAAGTCAACAAAGGTTTTGTAAGTGTCCAGTCTAAAATTAATTGTAACCATTTTCTTGTGTGTGGACTTATAGGCAGTGGCTAAGCACCCAGCGTGGTTTTTCTTTTGAAGAGTTCATTATTCTTTTGAAGAGTTCATTAAAAGATAAAAAAAACCTCTAGTGTTCTTTATTTTTTCATATTTTATTTATTTTGATATTTTTAATCTGTTGTTGCTTAGTAATATTGACTTGTTCGATTTTTAAATAGGCATAAATAGAATTAAAGCATCTATTCAACCCCTCTAGGTGTATCCAGGATCTGTTCCAATGAATTTTCAGATTTTCAAAACATGCCAGCCAAATGAGATTGTTTTTTTTTTTTTGGCTAGGTAATCAAGAAGTTTTATTCATAATAAAATAGACAGCCAAGTACATGGGACGTATACATGAGTAATACCAACCAGTGAAAATTAGACTATTAGCACCAGAGTAAGATTCAACTTCTTAGAGAGCAATTTCAAGTAATCTATTATGAGTCCAAGACAGTGTTGGTCAATTCTAGGCACAAAGACACTAAGGGATATGCAGCAAGTGTCTCGTTTTTTTGTGGGGGAGCAGAGCACCAACTCCTACCCTATAGTTTAGAATTAGATGTTGTAGTTAAAAAAAGATCAGCATTATACTCTAAGAAGAATCTTCCAAGAGGCCAGGACATATAAAACCGTTTTAGAATAATCAGTGGAAAGATCAGCAATCCATTGATTCCAACTCCACCTTACACGGGAAACGAAGTATCAGAATTATCTTATACTCAAGCTGTGCAGCAACGAGATCATATTAAGATTGCCAAACCAACCCAATGAAATTCTAGTCACGATAACAGATCCCCAACTGGAATCCCGGAAGCTAGAAATTCCACTAAAAACGTGTACCCCATCCGGTATTATCCCTCTTTGCATCCATTAATGGGTCCCAACCTCACATCATATAAAATCTTCCCCAACAACCTGATACATAATTCTTAGTTTGTCTGTTAACTCCAATTTCATAATCTCCAAAGAAGAAAAAGCTAACATTTATTAAAAAAAAACAGTTATAGCCGTTAAGCTTAAATCCAATAACATATTTATGCAACATACACTGAAAAGTATAGATCTTATGAGTCCAGAAGCTTAAAGCCATATCAAATTGAAACATACGCAAATAGTAAGAATTAAAGAGAAGGGAGTGTGAGAGACGAGACCTGGACGGACTCGGCATGGTCGCCCAAGCTTCGGTACTCTGGGTTCGATTTGGATCCGCCAGCGTATCCGACGGTGGTCCGTACTACGCCGTTCAAGCATCCGAATACGGCCTCGGATCTCCAGAAGCTCCCGAGAGCAAAGACCGCGCTTTTCAAGGTCTGGCTTTTTGGTGGGTCCCTTGCCGGTTCCGACGTCCGATCCGAGACTCTGATGCACTGAGATATATTGGTCAAGGAGGCGGCGAGGAGAACCAAGGTTAATAATCCATGAGCGCTGCTACTCCGTAGAAAAGCCATTGATTTAATCGACAGACGGAGAGGGAGAAAACGGTGAGAGAAGGAATAGAAAAGTGGAGAGGAAACAAATTAGATTGCTTAATAGTTAATTCCGTTAAAAAATGAACAAAATATTAAAAGGAGGGGTTGGATTGAAAATAAGCTATATCTCGAGTCCGAATGTCAAAATAAAATTATGAAAAACTCTAAACACAGGCATAAAAGGTAGGGCTATATTGAAACCGAAGCCACCGGCCGCCACCAATGCGAACCGACCGGCCGAGTTATGAATCGGCCAGAACCAGTGGAAAACTGGTCGGCATGCGGTGACAATTTGAAGAAACCAACGTTTAGCGGTTTGGTCCCGGTTTGAAGTTGGACCGGACCGCTGAACTGACTGATATAATAAAACTTTTTTTTTAATATACCATTATCAAAACGACGCCGTTCCACTTAAGTTTGAGTGAAATGACGTCGTTTCGAGATGTGTCTTCTTCTTCTCCAGCCTCTTCTTCCTGAATCCAAATGCGTCTGCAACTCTCTCTCTCTCTCTCTCTCATTATTCTCTCAGTAGATAATTGTCGCTAGGGGAACCGACGTCGACCGAGAACTGCCAAAGAATCGCCTTGATTGGTTTCCTCCTCCCCATCGACCGGTTACGGTCGGTGGCTCCCCTATTTTTTCATACATCGATCGTCGTCGGTTTTGCCTAAAAACCGCCGACTACGTTGGTTTTCACGCCTAAAAAAAGGGAAGGCCGCGTGTAGGGCTGTAAAAATAAACCAGAGAATTAGAAAACTGGCCCGGATCGCTTGGTTCGGTCAGGGACCAGTTCCTCCATTTTAAAAATAGGTCATAACCGGTCCGGTCTCGATTTTATGTTTTCTAGAATAAGACCAGACCGGTTTGCAAATTTATATATTTTTAATTAATTTTTAATATTATATATAATATTTTTTATATTATATATAATATTTATAAATTATAATTATATATGAAATAATGTTATGTTATGTTATAATTTATAATATAAAATTTTAATCTTAAACATGAACATTTATTTGATCATATGTTTTAAATAAAAAATATATATTAATTACATTTTATGGTTTAATAAATTCTTAACATATTCCTTTTGATAAATATATTAGTAATACTAATATACATTAGTATATTAATTACTATATTATCACTAACATATAATAATAGTACTGCACCAATAGTACTACTATATACTAATAGTATTAGTGTATTACTAATATTTATATATATTAATATATATATATATATATATATAAGTATAAGAGATTAGAGATTTAATATATATTAAAAATTGAAAAACTTGGCCGAACCAGACTGGAACTGGTAAAACCATAAGTACCGACTTAGGAGGGTAACCGGTGCGGTATCGGTTCATGAAAATACAAAATCGGTGTATATCGGTTCGGTCCCAAAATTTATCCAAAACCGGACTAAACTGGACCAATTACACACCTAGCCTCATGCACGCCAGCCAACGTGGATTATTGAAACGCTACATTTAACTTTTTGGAGGTCTCAGAAGAAAATTCAAAAGCGTGGATTATTGAAACGTTGCGTTTAGCATTTTGCCATTTGAATCAAAATACCTCAACTTTGCACTTCTCTCTCTCTCTCCCCTTGTGACAGTGACGTACAATATTAAGGAAAAGTTCATGAAAAAAGAGGAGCCAATCCAAAAGTTATTTAAGGACTATCCTCTACCCATTATCCTTCTTCACTAACGATCGCCTATGCCGAACTCGCAAGACCTGTCCTCTGATTAGGAAGCTATTGAAGGACCCAAAAAGGGAAAGTGCAAGAAAAAAATGGAGCAATCCAAAAGCGGAGCACCCTTACGAGAAGACCCACCCCTCCAGTCTCCTTCATTACGCCCATGAAAAAATCGTCACTCAGGTTCTTGGATTTCTCAGTTTTTGTAGTCCAAATTAATACTTGGAAGTACTTTTCGAGAGGTTTCTTCAATACCCATTTCATGAAATGGATGTTTTGTGTCAAATCTGAGAGAGAAGAAGAGAGGTAAGATTTAGTAAAGCGGTCTGTTGAATCCATCCTCCGTGTATGGATGATAATGAGAGAGAGGAAGAGAGGTGAGGGGCGAAATGGTTGTGTATGAAGGGTCTGAACGTGAAATGGGCATTGCGTTCTTCTTTCTTCTTCCTTCGCGTAAGGGAGTTTTCCTTCCCTTCGGGCCATATAGGAAGCCCCCGAGGAACCACTGGGGAAGTAGGTTAGAAAGTTCGGCCAAGCTCAGCCAAGCCCAATGCCCCTCCTTTAAAAGGAGTTAGTGGGTCTCTGCAGAGTACTCGGCCTATGACCAAAACCCACCCACGAAGCAACCCACACATGGGGAAAGTAGACGGTAGGGGCAGATAGGACTCCTCACCCTAACATCTCCCCAATGACACCCTACCCTCGGGAACCTGCGCAGGCAGGTGGGCGGAAAATATAGGGAACCCTTGATCTCCTAACAGCACGCATGGAGAGGCTTAACAGGAAACGTCCGCAAGGTAAAGTGAGTTAGGGAGCCACGCTGAATTAATGGCGCCACTACCAGGACTCTACGCCACATTATTGACGTCACCCTAGAAGCCATGCTGCATTAAAGGGTTTTGACTAAGCGAACAGTTGAAGTGACATGGACTCCCCGAAGCCAAGTAGGAGCTGGTCCCACCCAGAAACCTAATATAAAAGCCGACCCCCAAGTACGAAGAACTCTATTTGATTCCTCTAAGCTCACACATAAACTATGAAGAAAATATATTGTAGGACGAGCAACATCGAGCACGTAGAGCCCAAAACCGTAGGAGGGGGAGGTGACGCGGAGGAAGAAAGAAAAAACATGTAGGACGAGCTGCATAACCTAAAGGGGAAATACAAAGAAATGGTGAGGAAGATGGGCACATCGTCTCAGTAAAGCAACTGCTCTCCAGTATGGGCCTACCTTACAATGCAGAAGTGATGGTTGTGCCCCTTCTACCAAAGTTCCGAGTTCCCCTCAAGGACATGTACAATGGGGCCAGACACTCCCTCGAACACCTGAAAACCTTCAAAGCACACATGACCCTGCACGACTTCCTTGGAGAAATGGCTTGTAGAGCTTTCCTGCTGACCTTGAAGGAGCTGACGAGAGTATGGTTTGGGTTTTTGGCATCTGGGTTCATAGACAACTTTGGGGAGTTGACCCGCCAATTCCTTACACAGTTTATGGCGAGCAGGAGAAGAAGATGCCCCACAACGTACCTCTTCACAATCAAGTAGGGGGAAGATGAAAGTCTGAAGACATACCTATCCAGGCTCAACGAAGAATGCATGACTACAGATGACTTTGGCAGCATTTTTAGGAAGAGTGTGGCCTCGATCCCAGTTCATGGCAAAATTGGCAAGGAGAACTCACGCCACGCTGCGAGAGTTCGTTGATCAAGCCAACAACTTTATTAACGCCGGGGACACATTTCGGGCCTTGACCGAGCCAAGGAGGAAAGAACTGGAACAAGCAAAAAAGAAGGGGAAGGCACTAACCAGAGGTGAGGCTCGCGAGAAGCCGGAGAATGGACCGCGGGATAATAGGAAAGAACAAGCCCTTGCGAGAGGCCTGGGGTTTTGATTTGACCGGCCGACGCTCACCATCCAAAAATGTGTCTGCTTGAGGGTTTTCCAGAATGTGTTCCTGCATCCTCTTGAGGCCTTCGATGTATTTGTACGATCAAGCCTAGTTGCAGATGAATAAAACCAGTCTCAGTTGCCCCTCTAAGCAGGGAACAACCTCCTGAACTTGAGATAGTTCACTCCGCATATCTTCAATGACCACCCTCTAGGCGGCTAACCTTTTCTTAGCTCCATTTAACTCTTCAGATGTTTGGTCGGCCATCCTCTTCTCTTGGTCGACAACAGCTTGGGCAACCACCAAAGAATCTTCTCAGCCTTTCAAAACTTTAGAAAGGGACTGTCGATCTTTGTCCAATTGCTAGAGCCGCTAAGCCTTAGAGTCTCGACGGCCCCTTAAGTCAGCATTCTCCCCTGCAATTGGCTCAATGACTCCTTAAGAGCGACCACATTCATAGTCAGTTTATCAACTAACCCCTTGGCCGATCTCCTCGCCGCCAACTCAGTCAAGACATCTTTGCGAGCCAACTCGGCCTACTCTTTCAACGTGTCAAGCTTGGCTTTTAATGTCTTCTGCAGATGACGAAACTGTTTCGCCTTCTCTCGGCTCTTTTGTGAGCAAGTTGGGCTTTCACTAGCTCCACTTCCAGATGTTCTTTCTCCTCCTTCTCCCCCCGAGCACACCGCAGGGCTTGTCGTGCCAACAAGCAGAGGGCTTGGTTCTCCCCTTCAACTGCTTCCTAACCATCCACAATGAAACCGGCCAGCCGAGATGCACCATGTTGTCAACAAAAACAAACACGGGAATAGTCAATATAGGATTCCTAATCGATAAGATGGTAGAAAAGAATAAACTAGTGTGAGAGACCTAGGAGAAGAAGTCCATCAAAGACAGCCCCGTTTAGATTCGAAACTCAACTCATCTCATCATTACAATTTTTTTAAATTTCCACACAAAAAATAATAAATAATTCAAAATTTTCAAATCCCAAAACAATAATATTAAAAATAATATTTTATTCAACTCATCTCTGAATCCAAACAGGATCACCTGTTCGAGAGACTCTTCTCAATCTCCTCCCACCTCTGACCGAGGAATGGCCTCCATTGGGCTCTCTTTGAGGGATGGCCAGGCAGTCACCTTCGCATATTCAACTGCGCTCGCAACCCTCTCTACAGGACTGATGGAGGGTTGGGAGAGAAGGTGGCCCTCGGTGGCAAAAGAAAGTTCCTCACCAGGATTTTGGGACTCCTCTCTCTCGCTTGGGCTTTGCGGACCCCCTCCCTCAGTCCTTGCCTCCACGAAAATCTCAATTCCAGTACCAAGCGACCTTGCAACAGGCACGGGAGAGAGAGCAGCGGTTGTCTTCTCAGCAGCAAGATCAGAAACCGCGGCAAACTTTAGCTCCACTCCTTCTCCTCCAGAAATTCTCCCTACAAGCTCCTCGGTTGGGGCCACCATGAGCTCGACGACGCCAGTGACAGAAGCAAGGCCCTCTTGTGACGACTGGGCACAAGAGGACTCAGAGGAAGACATTCTCTCCACACTTGGGTTGGGGCCTCTAATGCAATCCTCAGCAACACCCTCGAAGACTTAACCTCCGATGATGGATTGCACTGTGGATGGAAATGAGGGGATCATCTCCATGTTCAACCCAGGAGGAGGCTCTACCATAGATGACCGATGAGGAACTGGTTCCAGAAGGGCCCTGTAGAAATGCATTGAGAGCATATTGGCTCCTCGGGACAACCTACGTGGGCCCGTCGGCACAGCTGGCACCGCAAGGACCATGACCGAGATGAGTTCCATGATCAAAGTGGCTACAGTAAGAGGAGCGGTTGGTGCCTCTGGGATGGCAAGACTCTTTCCCCCTACCTCCTTGGTGGGCTCAAAGGATGGATAGATGGGGCTAGGGGTGTAACCGGTCCGGTCCGGTCCGGTTTTAGATAAAATCTAGGACCGAACCGGTATGTACCGGTTTTGTATTTTTCAAAACCGATTACGCACCGGTTACCCTTCTAAACCGGTACTTCCAGTTTTACCAGTTTCCGGTCCGGACCGGTCCGGTTTTCCGGTTTTTTAAAAATATAAATTTCACAATTTGTCATTAAAAATTTGTTTATAAAAAAAAAATTGATTTAAAAAAAACTGTTTTATACTTTTATTAATATATTAGACTATATAATATTATTAATATTAGACTATTGATATAGTTATAAGTTATATATTAGTATTAGTTATAAACTTTTAGTGATTTAGTATTAACATTTTATGTAATAATTTATAAATTATAATAAGAAATTATTTCATATATGAATATATATGTTATATATAAAATTTCACATAAAAATTTATAATTATACATTATATATAAAACTTATATATATTAATATTTAATATATATAAAATATTTTATATAAAACTTATATATAAAAATATTATTTTTTATTTTTTTTAATCAACCGGTCCGGTCCAGTTCGGTCCGGTCCAAAAAATTCTGGAACCGGAACCGGACCGGAATCGGCCGGTTTTTACGTTTTAAAAACCGGTTCAAAACCGGTAAGACCGGTCCGGTTCGGTTCGGTCCGGTCCGGTTTTCCGGTTTTAGTTTACACCCCTAGATGGGGCTGGCAGTGGGGCAAACACAAATAGTGGGGGATGTCGTACCTCAATTAGCACCGACAACTGTCCCAAAGGAAACCAAGGAGGGGACACTGGGCTACTGTTGGCCCTAGTGACCTCCGTGCAGAGTTTCTTCCCTTTGCCTGCAGGAAGAGGGCTCAAGGAATGCTTTTGAGCCGGGTTGGCTTTGGACTGCATAGGAATGATGCATTCATAAAAAATGGTGTGACCAAGAAGAGGTAAAAATGCCTTTATGTTTTGTTCCCCAAGGAGAGCCTCCGAGAGGACATCGAATGGGTGATTCTTTACCCATTCTTTGACCAAAGCAATACGACGTAACTCCTCGGGAGAGGCCATCGACCTTATCGCTTTGTCGTCAGGAACTACCCCCCATATGGCCCTAACAGGGAACTCACGGCAATTCACTTGCCTGACCGGAAATTCCCACCCTCGGCTGGACACGAAGAAGAATTTGGAGGTCCATTCTTTGACCTTGCGATAACACTGTTCCAAAGAGATGAGGGCGTGCATCGCCTTGAAACTACAAGTATTCCCCTCACGTTTTATGAGGTTGTGGGTAAGGAGAAACTCGCGGCCAGTAAGGTCAGCGTATTCCGGGTTTGATTTCAACAAAGCTCGCCGATAGAGGACGCAGCAACACATCAAGATCCTCCAAGAATTTGGGTGTAGTTAAGAGGGGGCTAATCCAAGATGATCTAGTAGGTTACGAACAGGATGAGGGAAGGGCAACCTTATCCCGCAAGAGAACATGCTAGGGAAAAGGGCGACCTTTAAGGCATAACACTCATCATCGACAACCCCCTAACGTGGTCCAGGAGCCTAAAAAACCACCTTCTCCGGGACGTGAAAGGTGGAAGCCAGTGACGAAAAAAACTCAAGGGTGACGTTTGAACGCCAGTAGTGACCAAAATAGAATTGCTCCACGGTGTGAACCTCAGGCTGGTCTAGTTCCCCGGGAACCTTCAGTTGAACGGCCTTCTTGGGAGCCATTGAGATTGAAGTTGAGAAAAGCGACGGAGAGGAAAAGGAGTCGAGCAAAGAGATGGAGAAGATTAGAGCATAAAGAGACGATGATGTGGTAAATGGGGGAAAAGAGAGAAGAGCCATGTTTATCTAAAGGGGAAGTGACGATTGGCCTTCCATACCTATGTGTCAGACAGAGGATACGAAAGGATCGAATCCTGTGAAATGCGCGACACTACGCAACGTGGGAAACCAAACGGTGCAACAAGACATGTTTGAGGAGTCTAGTCGTTAGGCTGAGAAGGGTAAAAACGTAAAAGAAGGAAGGACAAGGGCAAAGAAAAGGGCTCCAGCGACAAAGGAGGGGAATTTAAATAGACCCCAGCGACGGTTAACATCCCAAAGTCCTGGGAACGCACGCGTCCCATGAAGCTGGCAAGACGTGCATGAATCATGTGGCATGTACTGTACGATGCGACGTGAAGAGGAAGAGCCTCCTCACACCATCAATGTTGAGGGAACAGGAATGACGTAATCAAATGCAAAATCCAACCATAAAAAAACATGCCAATAAAGTCGGGAGAGGAACCGTTGCTTGACATCATCAAATGACGAAAAAACCATACATGCATAATCTAGAGCTCAGAACCTGACATGTAGAAAAGTCACTAGAGTAATAACCGCCCATTTCCAGGGAAGAGGATCTTCACGGCAACTACGGGAAAATAATAGCATGAAGATGAAGCAAAAATGAATTCCCATTAGACTAGTCCGATAAGAATTGGCGAGGTAACTGTAAGGGAGTTTCCCCTCCCTTCGGCTCGTATAGCAAGCCCTCAAGGAACCATTGGGGAAGTAAGCCAGAAAGCTTGACCAAGCCCAGTCAAGCCCAATGCCCCTCCTCTAAAAGGAGTCAGTGGACCTCTGCAGAGTACTCGGCTCATGACCAAAACCCACCCACGCATGAGAAAAGTGGACGGTAAGGGCATATGGGACTTGCCGCTCTGACACCTCCCCTATGACACCCAACACCCTACCCTCGGGAACATGCACAGGCAGGTGAGCAGAAAATATGGGGAACCCTTGATCTTCTAACAGCAGGCATGAAGGGGCTTAATAGGGAATGCCTGCAGGGTAAAGTGAGTCGAGGAGCCACGCTGCATTAATAACGCCACTCCCAGGACTCTACGCCGCATTAATAAAGCCGCCCCAGAAGCCACGCCGCATTAAAGGGTTTGACTAAGCGAACAGTTGAAGTGACATGGACTCCCCGAAGCCAAGTAGGAGCAGGCCCCACCTAGAAACCTAGTATAAAAGCCAACCCCCAGGTACGAAGAACTCTATTTGATTCCTCTAAACTCACGCACAAACTATGAAGGAAATATACTGACTTTAGCATTGGAGACTCCCCAGCCTCCACCAAGGCCCCCCACTCTCCGTGTTTTCTTAAGTGTGCATGTGAAAGACTCAAAACCCGAGTTGCTGGAACCCGACCCAAAGGCTTACAAAACATGACGTTAACACTCTGTTTGTCTCTTTCTTCTTTTCTTTCTTTTTTTAATAATATAATAGCTTATGTGGGAAAACGTCAAGTCAGCGGCGTGCACAATGCCTTCGCACTTTTGCCTATATGTAGTAGTATTGTAAAATTATTAGGCATTATTTGGAGTATGGTTAATGCGTTAGTTTCATCAAATTATTGAGCAACGTGTTATTAAGGGGATGCTTGAAAAATGAGATGAAATGAGAATTTTGCGAATAGTAATAAAATTATTTGTGAATAGTAGTGAGATAATTTGAGTTAAGTATTTATTTGGTTTTGGGAAATGAGAAAGAAAAAGTTGAATAAAAAATATTATAAAGTTAAAATATTATTAGAATATAGTTTTTTTAATATTATTTTATTTTAGAATTTGGAAAACTTGATTTTTTTTTTGATAATTTTGAAAATTTGTAATGATTAATTTGAAAAAATTATAATAATTAGTTTGAAAGTGTTTGTGTTTGAATGATGTTTGGGAAAGAAATAAGATGAAATGAGATGAGATGAGATAAGATGAAAATTATTTCCAAACATCCTAAGAGTCATAAGAGCCGCGCTTGTTAAATGTTTCTATTTTGAGACTATCTAATAGTTGAATAAGCTTAGATGTTGATTGTCAAGTAATCTTGAACCAATTCAAGTCTACGTAACCTTAGATGTTAATTTATTTTTTTTAAAAAAATTATAATTGGGCCGGACGAACCGAATAGACTGACTGGACTAGACCAGACCGATAGCTACCGGTCCGGTCAGGTCCGAAAAAAATGATGAACCACAAATTTAGGTCGATCACACCCCAGATTGGACTAGACCGATTTACACTCCTACTCCCATGTACTGTCATTTGGTGGAGCTCCAAACCATTTAACCAAAACTTCAGTGATTGCTTGGTTACCTCTCTTCTGCATTCTACGATCTAAAGTTTGTTCAGGCTCAGGCTGAATGTTACCATCACGATCTACAGGAGATAATGTGGGTAATGTTGCAATGTGTTAGGCAAGTTTCTTTTTAAGACAAGGAACCTGGAATGTAGGATGGATTTTGCACCCCACTGATAATGCAAGTTCTTATGCTACTGTGCCTCTTTTAGCAACTACTTAAAATGGCCCATAATACGTTGGAGCCAATTTTAGGTTGTGCCTCAAAGAAAAAGACTTCTGTCAATAAGGATGTAGCCTTAAATAAACCCAATCACCAACATTGAAATACCTCTCAGTTCTTTTTTTATTAGCAAAAAACTTCATTCTTTTTTGAACTTGTCTTAGATTCTCTTTCAGCAATACTAGCACTTCTTCTCTCGACCTCAACTACATTTTTAGTAGTGCTTGGCACGTGAGACAAAAGTTTTGGGGTGAATAACCATACAATGCTTCAAAAGGAATCATCTTGGAGGATGAATGTGATGTAGTGGTGTAACACCTATAAGCCAAGGAAAGCCATGAACTCCAATCTTTAGGCTATGTACTCGTGTAGCATCTCAAGTCAGCTTCTAAACACTTATTCAAGATTTTAGTTTGCCCATCTGTCTGTGGATGATAGGCTAAACTAAAAGTTAAAGTAATGCCACTACAAGAAATAAGGCTTTTTGCGGCGGTTTTATGTCGGTTGGAAATAAAATTGCTGCAAAAAGCCTTTAATTGCAGCAATTTTTACATCATTGCGAGGTTTTCACATAAAATTTTGAAATTGGTTTTTTGTAGCAATTTTTGAACTTTTTGCAGCGATAGTAGTCGCTGCAAATACTAAATTGGTCTTTTACAGCGATTATTCACTTTTTGCGACGAAAAAATTCATCGGCATATTAAAAAACTTGTTACGACAGTATGTTAATTGCTGCAAGTGCAAAGTGGTCTTTTGCAGCGATTTTTTCACTTTCAAAATTGCCCAAAAAAACCATTTCCAGCAAATTTTTGATGGACGCAAAAAAAAAAAAAAAAAACTTTGACTAATACTTATTTTCAGCGATTTAATTTTCGCTGGTGACTTAAAAGCAGGAGTTTGGATAATATTGAGGAAGAAATTAAGTGTTATGTTTTGCAGCGACTTTTATAGATATTGTGGCGGAAAATTCCGCTGCAATAAGAAGTTTTTTACTGTATCAAAATTTTGTTTCCATCAAATGCCAAAATCGCCGCAATAGATAAATTTTGCGGCGAAAATTGTCGCCGTAATATATATGAGGCCACTAAAATATTATTAGTGGCGCTATATACTCACCGCAAAATGCTATTAAAATTAAAAGCCCCGCTCTTTTTTCCATATTTCCCTCCATCCCTCCCCCGCCCCCCACCCCCTCTCGCCCCTCTCTGTCTCCAATCCCTCCATCGCACACAACCCACGCCGTCGCGCACAGCCCTTTGCCAACGTTTCCACCATGCCACCGCCACCTCACCTCGAAGGCCACCCGCTCCTTCTCCCCCAGCCCCGCCGGATCTCTGCCCTCCCTGAATCTGGCGTCAACCTTCTCTCTCTTAGATTTCTCTATATCGCAGCCGCTAGGGGTGCCGTTCACCACCACCCACACGTCCACGCCGTTGCCAGTTCTCCGTCAGAGCCCCCCTCTCCTCCACGCCTAGCCCAGCAGTCCGAGGCTCTCCCTCTCCCCCTTGCTCTGTTCGCAGCCCACAGCCACCAGGTCTCCCCAACGCCACCGTGCTCCTTCCGAGCCACCACTCAACACCAAGCAACCACCATGACCACCCCTAATATTGCCTTTTGTTTTCACATTTATGGGTTCTTTTCATTCCTGTTATATTTGCTTGATTTCTTGTTTTAGTTCCGTTTGGAGATTGGGTTTTGTATTTATATCTGTGTGGTCGCTAGTTTGTTTATGGGTTTGTTTATATCTGTGTTTATATTTGAAACATTTGAGATTCTTTCCCCCTGGATGAGAACTTAATTCCATCAATGTGTGATTTACAGATACCGTCTGCATACGATACCGATGCCAAAATTGTCAAGGTGAGTCTTTTATGTTTCAAATGTGGGAGTAGATTAAGTCAAGGTATAATGGTAATTGACCTTGAATGGTCTTCAGGCATATATCAGTGCATACATATACATGTGGCCTTGTATAAAAGTCTCTTGCTAAATGAAAATATTTTAAGTTACTCAAGCAGCAGGTTTTGAGGCCAAGTTGGAATAACATACTTTGTAGCAAGTTTCAGGATTTTTAATACAACTGGAGTGCTACCTCTAGTAATAATACAACTTCTCAGTTTCAGGATTTTTAATGTTTTTGTTGTTGTTTGTTCATGTTACCTGGTTATGCTTTTTCTAGACTATTTTAGTTTTAATTTGGGTCTGAATTCTTATAAAAAGAAGATATTGCCTAGAATTACTATGCATTTTGATTGGTGTTCACCCCTTGTATATTTGTTGAGACTATATTAGTTTATCAAGTTTCTTAGTTTGTCAATTTGTTTCTTTTTTACCTATTCCAATGCAAAAACAGAAAGGTAGATGGCGCCACTATAACGACTTATACGTATAGTACCATTTTTTGCCTCGAGGATCGATAACAAGTATTTTACTTCTGACCTCAAAAGAAAAATTAATATATAGATGCTAATTGAAGATTTTACCAAAACCATAGTTTTACTTTTCACTTATACATTTATGTTTGTTCAATGGAAGGTCTTGAATTTTGTTATGTAATATAGAATATGAAAAGGTAAATGGAACTTAAATGAAGCTGATTGTGATTTAGTTTCTAGCTTGAGGGCTGCTGCAAGTTTGATATGGTTCCTTTTTTTTCTTCCTGTTTTTAGGAAAATGCATTGATAATTATGCTAAGAGGAGAGTAGTTTTATTGATTTTTTTTTTTCTGCGAATGGTATAGTTTCTTCTATCAATCTGAGATAACTGATCACATTGTGTAGTTTTATGAGAGTTAGTATACTTAACATTATAATTGGAGAATTCAATGGATGCCTTCCATTTGATTCCTTGTATTTGTGAATGGTACTTTAAAGGATTTTTCAATAGTTATTGTGATTTGCACAACTCACAAGGGGGAGCTTGTATCTCCATTTTTTAAATCTTTGTTAATGAAATAGTGTGTATGATATTTGCTATGGTGCATGAGGATTTGTTATTAGGTTTGTCGTGGGACAAGTGAAGCATTCTTCATATGCTTGAAAATGAGTACTGGAAAACTGTGCTATATTTAGTTTGAGATAATCGTCTTTGTATTTCAACATAAGGGGCCAAGAACTCCCTTTAGTTGCAACAAGTAAAGGTAACCATGGAAAAGGTGAGAATCTAATGACTGCTCAGCTAGTGATGTTTACATTTACCCATCTTCCTGAGTTATATGATTCAGTTGGAAAATTTAAAACTTTTGCGGTCTATTGTGAGGTGTCCTCTTTTTTGTTTTTACTCATTTTTTTAAAAGATGCATTCTCATGAGCTATGCAACTAGGGGTATGCTATTATTCATAAGAAAAAGTGTCTTAAAATTGGATGAGTTATATATGCCTCTAGAGGAAAAACTGCATGTGTTTAGCTCATTATGGATCTGCTAGTAATATTGTTATGAAGCACATTGTTGGATTCTTCAAATATACAGGAGAGCTCTTGCATGAGATTCATCTAGGAATTCCTCCAAGACGCCACCAGCTCAAGTTCTCTCATTTTCCCTTTCTTGGTTTTGGCTTGGACAGACCATCCTCTAGCCCTCTCCCTCATGGTACCACTTCCTTCCCTTTTTCTTTATTTTTATTACAAGAAATGGAATCAATTACTTGTTAAATGTGAATGAGTATTAAAGGAGGTAGTGTAGTAAGCATGTATTGCATGGTGGGGACAGATTGTGTTTAGTTTTATGGCTTATGGATTGATGTTTTATGAGATAATGAAGTGTACTTGTTGGACAGATTATCTCTTGTTTGGAAATTGTTTCCATGTAATGTATATATGTGATGTTTTGTGATTAAAGTTAGTTTGAAGTTAATAAGTTATGTCTCCATTGAAAGTGTTCCTTTTTGTTTCAAATTCTTTAGACACTCATCAACCACTGCATGCATATGGTATGGAATTACTTGTATTGTTTAAAAAATTGTTATGCACATGTTTCTCTTTATAATATTCGAGTAACAGGTATTAAATTATCTTGCACTCTGCAGATTATATAGCCTGCTCTACTTAAAGATAATCTGCTTGAAGGACCACTTCGTGAAAGCCTCAGAAGTTTGAGCCACTTGAGAAGACTGTAAGACTTAGAACACTCTTATTTTGTTAATTCAAATGACTGAAATAAAAGCCCATATTTTCCATTTTCATATGTCAAGCTTCTTGGATAATCTGGTTTTTGAAAGCATTGATTTAAGTAGTACATTTGTGAGCTTGTCATTTCTGAATGAGAATTTGAAATTCAAGAATTTAATCATCTTTCAATGATTCTTTTTTCTTTTTTTCCTTTTATTTGGTTGCTTATAAAAATGAGGCAAAGGGATAGACTATAGAGTATAAAGAGGGAGTGAAAGGACTTAACTTTTAAAGTTTTGAACTTTTTATTGCCTATCCCATTTCCTGGGTTTGATGGTAATGTTGATCACTTGACCCACTCTGGTTGTGCTGGGTTACTGAGAAATTGAGGAAGACAATAAGAGTCCCCCATGTGGCAAACTAATAGGGCCATGTCCACAACTAGGTCTTAGTTAATCGTTGCGCATAGCTGGAAACATCATGTATAGGAACAAAAACAAAATTGAAACTTAATCAATGATTAAGTTCGTGAATGGAAGACATTAGTGGGAAGTTCTTACTATTACCACACAAAAATGCCAAATATATGGTTAAATCAATCATATAAATTCTGTACATATTTGTGTGTTAGGGCAGAGTATGGTAGTCCATTGTTTTTGTTGTTGTTTTTATCAACAGCCATGAATGAAGTCTCCGGTTCCTTATTGAGATTGATGTGCTAAAATCTATGATTCAAGGTTATGAACCATGGTTTGCAAAAGTGATGTAATGGGATGTCTAAAATTTGTTGTAACCAGTTGTATGAGAACTTGTCACTTGGTGTGATGATTGTGAGAACCCTTTCACTCTCTAATTTCTTGTTTGGGTGTTTTTTTGATTTAGTAGTTTGCACATGCATTGAGTGGAGCTAGGTAATGTGAAAAAAGATAAGATGTGGGAACCAAATTTAGAAATTTATAGTGAATATAATTTGGATGTG
Source organism: Juglans mandshurica (assembly GCA_022457165.1). Lineage (NCBI taxonomy): Eukaryota > Viridiplantae > Streptophyta > Magnoliopsida > Fagales > Juglandaceae > Juglans > Juglans mandshurica. The sequence goes on from CM039623.1 coordinate 7,746,525, forward strand.
CATTATATTAAATATTTATCCTGTTTTGTGCATTTTTTTTAATATTCTATAACATTATTTCCGGCGAGTTAAGTTCGCCGGAGATAATTTTTCCGTCATATAAGAGTATTTGCGACGACAAACTCGCCGCAAATACTCTTTTGCAGCAACCTGGTGGCCTCGCCAGGTGGAAGCCTTTTTCCCAACGCTTGTATGCATATTTGCGACAGGGATGGAACGTCGCAAAACTTTTTGCAGCAACATCCTCCGACGCAAATAAATTTATCATTCTCATCGATGCATTTAAACGTTGCAAAAGTGTCCCGTAATTGCAGCGAGTTTTTGTTTTTTTGCAGCGATTTATTAACGACGCTATCATGTATTTGCAATGTGATCGGTCACTTGGTGGAGGCCTTTTTTGCAGCGCCTAAATGCATATTTGCGGCAGATAAGGAAACGCTGCAAATAATTTTTTTTGGAGCATTTTGTTGTAATTCGACGCTTTATTGGGGCTTTTAGTGGCGAAGTTGAAGCGCTGCAAAAGGTCAAAATCCTTGTAGCCTTAAAGCTGAAAGAGTTCCCTAAAAAAAGTACTAGTATAAGCTGGATCTCTATCTAAAATTACTAACTTAGGCATTCCATGTAATCTAAATACCCCTAAGAAAAACACTTGAGGAACCTTAATTGTTGTGTAAGGGTGATAAAGAGTAAAAAAATGGGCATGCTTAGTGTGTCCACCATAGACAGTGTCACACTCAACCCATTCAATAAAGTCAATCCTTCTACAAAACCCACGGATATATCAATCCAAGGAGTTTCGGGTATGGGCAGTGGTTGCAATTGCACAACAGGATGTATTGCCTCATATTTATTCACATGTCAAACATCACATTCCTTGACTAGATTTTTAATGTCCTTCCTCATACCTTCCCAATAAAAGTTTAGCTTTGCTCTCTTCAGTGTCTTGTGATACCCCCATGTGTCTAGCCTGAGGATTATGATCATGAATATATTGTAGGACCTTTGCCTAAAACTCAGATCCAGGTACAATGACCATCTTCCATTTTCTCAACAATATTCCTTGTTATAAATAATAATGCTTAACACCATTAGCACCCCTCTGTAAGTGCAAGTAAATCTCCTCAATTCTTGGACATAAAGAGTAGCTTTGTTTAAGCTCCTCAATCCACACAGGGTTTGGAAATGAAATAATTGACAGTGCTGCTAAGGCACAATTGTTAGAGAAGAAGAGTTTGAGGCACCAAATGAGAAATTGCAAATTTTTATACATGCAACTTTGAGTTCACCCAATGCTAATACTATGAGAGTTAAAGGTGTAATTGGACAATAGCCTATAGTAATTCTTGTGGATTTAGGAATTATTCATAACTTCCTGGATCTAGGGGTGGCACAATTAGCAAAGTTGATGGTTGAGAATGGAATTACTTTGCAAGTTAAAGTTGCAGATGGAGAAAAATTACTGAGCCAACACAGATATGAGAATACTGTACTAATGATTCAAGGGAACAAATTTCCAGTGTCTTTCCATGTGTTGACATTGGGAGGATGTGATGTGGTACTAGGGGTTCGGTGGTTGAAAACACTTGGGCCTATTATGTGGGACTTCCTCAATATGACAATGCAATTTCATATTTATGGTAAAACAATGATGTTGCATGTGTTGTGTGTGGGGGAAACTTCAATAGAAGAAGGCAATTGTTTCTTTAAACTTTATTTTATAGAAAAAATGGGTTGGTTTCTGCAGTTGATGAATGATAAAGGCAGTGATGAGACACTGAATTGTTAGAAGGAAGTTAGTGAGTTGTTGCAGGAATTTCAGAAGGTGTTTGAAGAACCCACTAGGTTACCACCTTCAAGAGAATGTGATAATCATTCTCAAAGAAGGAACCCAACCTATTCCCGTGAGGCCTTACATGTATCCTTACTATCAGAAGAGTGAAATTGAAAAAATAGTATGTCTGGAGCAATTAGACCAAGTAATAGCCTTTTTTCATTACCTGTCCTTTTAGATAGGAAGGTTAATGGCAGGTGGAGAATGCGCATAGATTATAGAGTCTTGTTGAACTCCAAACATACTCCTCTTAGATTTTGGCTAATCCAAATGCAGCACTTAAATTAATTGGATGGAGCATCCTAATAGGCAATCGGATCTCATCCTTGAGACCACTCAAGAAGCAACTTACCTTATGCTTCTCTAAATGTCTCTTTAATTGATTGGACAAACCTTCAAATTGTATCTTATAAGCAGCAACAGTGGTAGTTTGTTCGAACGTGTCAAAGCCTTTATGGGATCATCGTATGCAGTCGAGCTGGCTTGCAAAGCCTTAACAAATGAGTCCCACCCCTTAAATTGACCTGTATTAATAGCATCTTGATACCAAGTAAGGGCTTCCCCCTCCATGTGATAAGAGGCCATTAAAAGCCTATGATTTGCAGTTGTTTGATGAAAATCAAAATATTGGGTTGCTTTAAAAACCCATCCTACAGGGTTGTTCCCATCAAAATGGGGGAATTCTAACCTTACTCCTTTGGGTATAAACCCCTATCTTCCTGAAGAACCATACGAGATTCTTGCAAATTCTCCCCATGAAAAGGGACATGATGGTGTTCAATTAAAGTTCTCATCATATCATGCATTTGATCTAACCTTTCTATGAGCATTTGAATTGGTTGTTGATGCCCATCTAGCTGCTTCTGCATTGCTTCATGCTATCCTTGTTGTACCTTCAATGCCGGTGTTCCTTCCCGCGTAGTCGCATTGAATCGTTGATCGGCTTGAGGAAAGTGATTGAATGAGTGGTGGGGCAATGATGAAGATAATTTGATTTGATATTATTATGATTTAATTTTCATAATTTTCATATCACTTTGATTTGATATTATCTCTATCATGCAAGAGGTTGAGGATAGTGAAGAGAGCCGTCTCAATGTGGTTTTCGAGTGGAGTGAAGAGATGATTAAGAAGAAGAGAAACCTAATTTCTCCTCTTAGACTTAAAAGAATTTTAAAAAACAAAAATCGAGTATTAAAAATGATGCGAAGGGAAGAGTGTGTAGTCTACAAGAGCTTGTGAAGTATGATCCAGAAAAATCTAGGGTATTAATCGCTAAGATTTTTTATTAAGTTTGGATTGCCTTTTGTGCTTGTGGAGCACAATAGATTTATAGAGTATGTGAATGATTTGTAGTCTAGATTTATATTATCATCCCGAACGACTTTACGAATTGATTGACCTCGTTTGTTTTTGCAATTGAGATGAAATGAGTTGAGATAAAAATTGAAAGTTGAATAAAATATTGTTAAAATATATTTTTTAATATTATTTTTGTTTTAGAATTTAAAAAAATTGAATTGTTTATTTTATTTTGTGTAAGAATCTAGAAAAGTTGTAATGATTAGACGAGATGAGATGAGAATGATTGTGAAAACAAACGAGAGTTAAGTTGTACAAAAATGAGAAGATAAAGTTAAATAAGTTGTTGAGTGGTCAAAAAATTTGTCTTACCATTGATACTTGGATGTCAATGTAGAATATGAAGTTATTACTGCATATTTCATTGATTGGATTGGAGATTGCATAATAAAATCCTTAAGTTTTGTCAAGTTTCTTATCATAAGGGCAAAGCTGTTGGGAGGCTGTTGGACTTGGGAAGGAAAGAATAGAGGATTGATAAAATTTTAACCCTCATCGTTGATGGCGCCTCTTCTAATGACGTACTTATATTGATTAGAAAAGGAAAAATATCAAGTAGAAGAATTGTACTACCCAATATGGTGAATTTCTTCACATCGGTGTGATGCCCATATATTATACTTATTTATTACTTACGGCTTGAAAGATGTTTATGATTTTGTAATAAAAATTAGGGATGCCGTCAGTTATGCGAAGTCTTTAACAGCGGTCCAGCAAAACTTGCCAATTTCAAGACTTGTGCTGTAAGGAAAAAGATTGGTGGGATGATGTCTTGTTTGAATGTTCATACTAGATGGAATTTCACGTATTTGATGTCGAGTACTACTCAAAAAAATTAAAAAAACTTAGTTCGTGAACCCCACTTGTAGTGATTGGAAAAATGGACAAATATTTTTAGAATTGCGAAAAAAAATTTATTATGTTGATTGAATATTTTTGGTTCTTCATATGTGACTATTAATGTTTGTTTTTAGAAATTGTGCTTACTTGAAGACGTATTAAATTATATGTATATAATTGATGATATCATCACTATTCCATGGAAAAAAATATGAAAAATAAGTATTAAAAGTATTGGAGTAGCGCGGATAGGTTCAACTTGATGATATTTATTGCTTTTGTGCTTAACCCACGATACAAGATGAAGGTTATGAGGTTTTGGTTGAAAAAGTGCAAAGGGATAATAAGTTGGTGGAGACGATAGAGCTCATTTTTAAGCCACGTGATCGAGCAATACAATACATTTGTGTGGTTAGCAAGGAGAGTTCTAATGTGGCTCAAGGAATGTTAAGTACTACTTCTACAAACATTGGTAATGAGCCGGCGCTACCCACATGTAGATTTGATCTCGTATTAGGCAAGTTGCTTGAGGATGAGGATTTTATGAAGTTTAGATCAGACTTGGATAGGTATTTATCCAAGAGATGTGTAAAAAATCACTCAATTTTGATATTTTAGATTGGTGGATGATTAATACGATCTATTATCCTATCTTTGCTGAGGTAGCAACGTGATGTGTTAGCCAACCCCATTAAGCTAAAAACTTTTTTACGATGAGAATCAAGCATTGACTTTGGTTGATAGAATTGCAAGTGTGTTCAACTTTTATCTTGTTGTTATTATATATTTACCATTTTGATCACATGTTATGTGTGTATGCATTTGGAGAGGATGACACTTGAGCAATGCGGGAGACTGGACAATGGGTCGAGTAAACTCCCCTGGGGCCAGAAAAATCATAGACGAAGCTTTACTTAGATAGGGCTTTTATTTGGAAAAATGTGTCCACAAATGCTATGTGAATAGCATCTTTCTCCATAGCCCTAAGGCTATGTCTCGATCTTTGACCCTTCGTATTTGTTTTAGAAACCGTAGTTCCTAGACCCTCTCTGCCTCATGTCTCAACATTAGAACAGATCTTGTCTAACGTCAGATCCATTCATTTGTCAAATAAGTTAATCAATGATTCTCTTCATTCTGTTTTGATTGCTTAGAAAACGTAGGAAAGGAGAAGAAAATTGAATGAAAACGTAAGTGGTAGATATGTTTACTAGTGTTTTCTAGGCAATTAACTATAATATTTCGATCAATTCGCTAGAAGGGTATGCACTTCGGCTAAAATGTGATGCAGAAACCCAGAAGATTGAAGGCCATAGGAAGTATATAAAATGATTCAGAATGAGAAATTCAAACTGAGTCTAGAGGCTAGCAAAGAGATTTGATTTTTTGTGGTTGGGGGTAGTGTAGAAGGAGAGAAGACAAAAAAAAACAAAAAAACAAAACTAGAAACAAAAAGGGAAGAAAAGATTATAAGAGTGTTTCTCCTATAATTGTGTGTTTTTCGTGAAAATTGCCTCCATGATTTAAACCACAGATGGTAAAACTGCATTCCTTTGATACAAAGTGAGTGAGTAACCAACGCTAGTTTTGATTTGATTGAGATTAGAATTTCTAGTTGGTTAGAGTGCTTGATAATTGGTTTGCTGGGTTGAGCAATTACCAATGCATGTTCAAATTGTAAATTACAACATGCAATGACAGATATATTTCCAAAAGCTGTTCTATCTTGTCTATTTTATTCAAAATGATAGTTGCTATGAAACTTTGTACTGTTCCTTGAGAGCATGAGCCTTAACATTTAAGATAGGTATACTTGAGTATGCATAGATGGATCAACAAGTTATAGACGCCCTAGGGACATTGCCCCTTGACATTGCCTCTTTTTTTTTCAACAATATTTCTTTCTTGAAAAAAAAATAGTAAAAAAAAAGAAGCTCTTAAAGAAGTTTTGAAAAATGACATTTTGCAAAATTTAGATGCCCGAACACCAAATTTTTGGGATTTAAAAATACGAGTACTTTCAAGTACTTGAATGGGTACCTAGACCGCATTACACACCTTGGTACTAGTTCGGATATAGCCAAGTATTGATTCGAGTATAGCCAAGTGGATACCCGGATCTACACTCGGGTGAACAATGTTATTCTAGCTACAATGACTATAGCAACAAGTTAGCAATTGCAGCCACCACAAGCATGCACCTTCTTTCCCAAGTTATATCTATGAAAAAACATGAATATTCATATCAACAAAGATTTGGATTGCTAATAGAGTCTATCTATAGAGCGTCTCTCCTCTCTCGGTCCCTCTCTCTCTCTCTCCAAAAAAATCTCAATCCCCTAGGTCCCAACACTAACCTAGAGGGAGAGGCGTCTATTTTTCTCTCCTCTCCCCCCTCTCTTCTATTATGTCCTTATTTCTCTTGTTCTCTGTATCTTCTTAGTGCTCTGCTATCTACATCTAGTTTGTGGTATTTTTTTTTCCACTCATTGATTATCTAACTTGTTACCCTCTAGCCTTCATCAAGGGTCTCGCGCCCCACTATTGAAGTCGACTCCCTTCAATCTATAAGCCAGTAGCACCATACTCTTGTCATTGGAAAATAATTTGAAAAAATATGTTTTAAGGGAAACAACTCACCTTTTTTAGTAGACCCTAGTGGTGATATTTCTTCACTTCTTGTTCAAATTGGTATACTGTCCAACAACAGCCGTTTCAACCAAGATACAGAATGCACTTCAAGACAATCCGCTCTGGATTGCACAAAAAATCCCACGTGGTTATATTTTCTCCTCTTCTTGTCAAGAAATATGAGACTAGCAAAATGAAATTTCAAGTTTATTTATTTTTAGAGAAAATATATTTACAACTTTGATTTGTGCAATTGCTACGTAATCGTTTTGAAAAAAATAAATAAAATATAAGCAGTTCTTCTACATACAGTCAAGAGATGCAAGTGGGGAGTAGTCACCGCCACGTCAGCCAGCCACATATAAAAAATAGAAAAATAAAAAGACAGAAGAAAATATATGCTGCAGCGGGAAATAGAAATGCAAAACAGAGACGAAAACAATGCACGAGCTCTTTGAACTGGAAGAGGTGATCTTCGTGGCTGAGAATCTTCGTCTTCAAGAGAGCATTTTGGTCTTCGTGGCTCTCGTCTGCGTGGGTGCTGGTTTCGTGGGTTGTGGTCTTCGTCTTCGTGTGGGTTTGGTCTTCGTGGCTCTCGTCTGCGTGGGTTCTAGTTTCGATGGGTTCTGGTTTCGTGGGTCGTCTTCGTCTTCGTATGGGTCTGGTCTTCGTCTTCTTGGGTAGATGAGCTGCTGAGAGTAGAGCTCTTCGTAGATCTATGGGTAAGAGCTTCGTGTGGGTCGTCTTCATGGGAGCTTCATCAGACATTGGTAGCTTCATCACATTTTCATCTTTGATTAAAATTTTTGTTGTTCTTTGTAGTTACTGAACTTGAAGCAAGTTAAATGTAATATTTTTGTTGTTCTTTGCTTGTAAGGAAAATATACAAAAAGATATAAAAAAAAAATGCAGGACATTTTCTAAATCACATTTTCTTCTTTGATTAAGATTTTTGTTGTTCTTTGTGTTTACTGAACTTCAAGCAAGCTAAATGTAAGATTTTTGTGGTTATTTACTTGTTAGGAAAATATACAAAAAGTAAAAAAAAAAAATGCAGGACATGGGATAAAATCACATTTCAGTCTTTGATACAGATTTTTGCTATTCTTTGTGGTTACTGAAATTCAAGCAAGCTCAATGTAAGATTTTTGCTGTGAGGAAAATATACAAAAAGTAAATAAAAATGCAGGACATGGGGGGGGTACTTATCAAAAAAATAAATGCAGGACATGGGATAAAATCACATTTTCTTCTTTGATATAGATTTTTGTTGTTCTTTGTGGTTACTGAACTTCAAGCAAACTAAATGTTCTTTGCTTGTGAGTAAAATATACAAAAAAGAAAAAAAAAAATGCAGGACAGTTTCTAAATCACGTTTTCTAAATCACATTTTCTTTAGGATGTAGTTTAAGACAAATGGAGTTTAAGACGGTATCATTTAGGATCTAGTTTAAGACAATATATCTTGGCATTTTGGCAAAGGTCACCTGATTCGCATGGTGAATGTAATCTACAGGCAAAATGGGAGCAAAAGAGCAGTTTTGTTAGCATCTTATAAAAATAATTAATTCAAAAAAAATTCAAAAAATAATGTAAGTGTTGCTGAGTTTTGGTTAAATATTTAGGATGAGCAAATGATGCGAAAACAACTTGTTTTGCAATGATTGAACTACTGTTCTTATCGATATTAATTTTTTGGTGGGTTTACTTAACAATTGTCGTTATCGATGTTAATGTTTTGGTAGGTTTATTGAACAACTTTCTTGTACAGGGCATGGTTAAAGGGGAAGAACACCATGTAGGGAAACTAAAGCGTCATGTACCTCCTCTAGAGTTGATGAAGAAAGTAAAGAGATAGACCATGATGGATTTGTTTTTAAATTTGAATTTTCAAGATGGATTTGTGTTGAATTTCAAAGATTTAAGATTGAACGTATTGATGTACAATGCTGTTGGATTTGTGTATTGGCACTAGTAGGCATGTGTTGTATTATTCAGGATGGTATGGGCACAATCGGACACTTGGATGCAACTTTTATGTATGGAAATTATTGATGGATTTGTGTATGCAATTTCTAGTATGATATGGTATTGTATGTCAATTTCTGGTATGGTATGGAAATTATACAACGCAGTGAGGATGTTTTTTATCATTGCATTATTGAGGATGCTATGGAAAATATACTCAGTCCAATCCATCATCACAACCGGTGCAAATTTCAAATTCCGAATACTTAGATCACAGTTTTTTCCCAACAATTTACTATTAAATGTCAACATTTGTAAACTGCCAGTGGTCAAACTTCCTTCATCTGTTCAACATATAAAAAGGGTAAAATATCAACTTGAATTATATCAAATTGGAAAACCAAGTTTATAAAAAACTGCCAGTGGTCAAACTTGAACCAACATATATTGGAAAACCAACATCTTACAAAACTGTTAGTGCTGAAACTTGAACCAACATATTAAAAAACTGCCATAGACCGAAATATATCAAATTGGAAAACCAACATTGCATTAAATTCCTAGTTCTAACTAGGGCTCAATAATTTAAAATTTACCAATAAAGTCAAACGAATAGCATCCAATGATAGAATTTGCAATAATATATCACGAAATTTGTATGAGTTCATACTCCTAGCCATGGGCTTGTGCAACTCCAGGATTAGTCGGGACTTTTTTCTTAGACACCCGGTGCCAATAAAATAAAATAAAAATCTTCTATAAGTTCATAATAAAAAAAACAGGAGCCCTTTGTCCAAAGAGTAGGACCGTTTTGGAACCCATCTAATTGAAAACGCCCTTAAAGTACTCTCAATACTCTCCATGAAGATAAGAATGGCGTTCTAACGCCATAAAATATAGCACCGGCATGCAGAACCAACAATCTATTCAAGTACCTACAACACAGGAAAAGATCAGAGCATTGATTAGCAGAAGGAATCCATATAATTCCAGTTACATGCAAGCATCTTCACTAGTACCTTCACTAGTAATTCCAGAAGTAGTACTAGTACCTACACGCAAGCATCTTCACTAGTACCTAGATGTAATTAGGCTTCATGAGCTGTTTGTATATTTCTGGTGTATTCTGTTATTATCATTATTTCAATAAAATTTACTTTTACCTATATATAAAAAAATAAAGCATTGCTCCTCTACCAGTAAAAAGTTTAAGTTATCAAGGAAGCTAGGATTATAGTTAGTTAAGATTGAAGTCAAATACCACGGCTATTCATTTTGTACACAAAATATCTGAATAAGAAGATTTCTAAGATATTTAGGAAAATGAATATGATCAATCATTTTGGGGTGCTTAGGGCAACCAAGGTCAACATTATAAACTTCATCTCATTCAATTCATTAAAACCACTTCCCACCTATTTAGTTCCTACCAAGAAAAAGAAAATCCCTCTCATCAGGCTCAACTTAAAAAAAATTAAAAAAAAAAAAGAGCAAATAAAAACTCAATAAGAGAGTTCTCACTTCCAATATCTAGAGGGAGACACCAATTTTCACTTTTAGAAGTTTATAGACTTTTAAAACCAAGTCGACCAATAGCTCCTGGCAAGCTATCCCTAATAACCAATTGTACCATCAGGCTTGTTCTATTATATGTTCATATATCTACGAATGGTAGCTAATTACACAGAGCACATCTCTATTATTGATAAAAAAATAAATAAAAATCCCAAATTTCTGACATCCTGGCTCTCAGAATTACTAATGGAAGACATGCAAAAAAGAAAAAAGAATTGAATTTCCTGCAAAATAAAGTAGATCATTCAGCTAATGCAACCAAACAATTCCCCCATGCACTCAGTAATCTCAAAAAGGGGGCTATGGACTTTCTTCATTGAATGTAAAATAAACCTGACATTACAACAACCACAAATTGAGTAAGCCCACCGAAGCCAACTCTTACAATAACAAGTCTAACAGAGACACTTTTAAACAATACCTAACTCGGCAAATCTTAATTATACTTCTCAATGATAATTCATTCTTGCATAAGATACCAAAATTTTGTAGATTAAATTGGTAAATAAATGAACATGTTTATCCGAAATTGTAATCCATCGTTATAATCATAATAACACATACAATTTGTTGCACATACATGTATATATGTATGTATAATACCAAAAAGACTAAAAACGAAAAGGGAAAATGATTGAGCGACCCTGGAAATTACGAACCCTGAGACAACTTGCAGAAAGTGTGCGCCTGGATGGAAATGTGTGAAGTGACACGAGCGACAGCGAGTGCGCTGTGCAGCAACACCAACGATTGAATGCACCCCATCTCTCCTGCCATGGTCCTTCCGATTCACAACAAAGTAAGAACATAATCGATTTTTTCTTTTTGCGTTTCAATTAAAAAAGATAAGCCGAGAGGAGAGAGTGGGAGACCCTCCTGGCAGTGGAGAAGACTAGGCAGCGGTGGGGCCGAGGTGGAACTGGAGGCCGGGTAGGGATGATGCATAGGAGGATGAGCGTCGGATTGGGGAGTTGAGTGAGTGAATCTGGAGCACCAAGCCATTGTTTTAGACTCCGAGTTGAGTGAATCCCCCAACAACAAGGGTTTAAAGGGATGGGATTCGAGGGAGAGAAAAAGAGATGGAGGGAAATCGTCTTCGAGGGAGAGAAATGTCAAAAAGGAAGCATCATTTTCAACGAAACGGTGCGTTGTTATTTTGTTGAAACAGTGCATTTTTATTTACGCCACGTAGGACTCGTTTGCCACGCATTTGCACAAGGCAACTGCAGCCAGAGTTTTTCAAGAATGAGACACATGAAAAAAATTAATTTTTTAATACTAGACATTACTCTTTATTAAAAATATTATACAGATTACGTGACGTTTACGCACTTCACGATTGTATGAAAAATTATTCTTAGTTTTAACTGCTAGCTCTGTACTAACTTCTTCGGGGTATTCCTCGGGCTACCCCTCATTTATTATATCCTAAATTAATATTTATCTTGATATATATATATAAAAGAACAGCCAGGAATTGGAATGATTTCAAGAAGTGCAAAAACCAAACACCATAGAAAAAACATTCGGATAATACAAACAAAATTTCAGCAACAAAGTTCACCAACTAGTCTCGGATATTGTGATCTATGAATGGAAGAAGCAAAAAGATCTCAAAAGCAACACCACTAAAATGTGATAATCCTTCAAGAACTCTATTCAGACAAACTTTTTTAAGCCTTATCAGACTTGGATGCAGTGGCAGCAGCCTGTCCTCTGAGCCGACCGGTCCTCCTTGCGGCGATAAGCCCAACCTTTTGACCTGGAGGAGCATCACGCCTGACAGTACTTGCATGTCCAATATGCTGGTGGTTACCTCCTCCATGAGGATGCTCAACTGGGTTCATTGCCACACCACGAACCTTGGGCCAGCAGTTTCTCTTTACTCTGAACTTGTGGTATGCATTACCAGCCTTGAGAAGGGGTTTCTCAGTTCTCCCTCCACCTGCAACCTGACCAACCATTGCTCGGCAGCCGCTAGGTACAATCTTCTTAGCACCAGATGGGAGTTTGACCCTATTAAAATGAAAAACCAACAAGCTGATAATCTTACATTCCTGGCGTAAAATAGTGCAATGTAAGCATCCCCTACCAAAAGTTTCCACGATGTAATTTATAAGCATACCAACATAGCTAGTAGTGAAAAAAGAATTGTAACGCTTATGGTACAATACAAGAACTCGTCTGGGATTCAAGAAATATAGGTGTGTCATTGAACAGAACAATTCATCACAGGGGTAAATTTCGTTCATTACGGATAATGTAGGGAGAAAATTGCATACAATATTATATGAAAATATGGTATTTGGAGCCAAATGACCAAAGTAAGCAGCCTAAACAGAAGTAGATCCGGGGAATCTATTTACATTCTGTACGGTTTTCAAGCTTGTAGAGACAGTAAAAAACGCATAGACATCACGATTCATGTTTCAGTAACGCTCAAGCATCAAACTTATAAAGAAAAACACAAGACAACTATATTAAAAGTAATCAACCGAAAGGAACAAAACCATGAGAATTAATTCACAGATCCCACAACTACAAAATACTAGGTGTAAAAAACAGTAGAGCACGAAGCGAAATATACATATATATATATAGAGAGAGAGAGAGAGAGAGGACCTGGTAGTGTCGTTATCTGGGTTATGACTGATAACAATAGCGTAGTCCCCAGAAGCCCTAGCGAAGACACCACGGTCGCCGACGTGGTGCTCAACGTTGCAGACCACAGCTCCTTCGGGAATAGATCTGAGAGGTAAGACATTACCTACCATAAGATTGGCCTTCTTGCCGCAGTATATGAACTGGCCGGTGTAAATGCCTTCTGCGGCTACGAAAAGCTCGTTCTGCTTCTTGTAGCGGAAAGGGTGGCGGAAGGTGACACGAGCCAGCGGAGCACCTCTACCGGGGTCGTGAATGATCTCGGTGACGACGCCCTTGAGGTAGCCGTTACGCTCGCCGAAGTCGAGGCTGCGGAAGCGGGCCGGACCCTTCCGGTGGTGGGTGTGAGACTTGAAGACTGATCCAGCACCCTTACGCTGAGCTCGGATGACGCGACCCATGGTCGTTGGGATTGGAGAGAGCCGAGCTCTGGTATCGCGGCGTGGGAAGGGGGAGGGGGATGGAAAAGGAAGATTAGGGTTTGGGGTCGAATATATAGGTGGGTTTGTGAGTTAGACGGCGTCGTTGCAGGGAGAGGTGATCTGTAGGGTTTCAAAGTGTTGACGCTATATAATCTTGAAATCTTTAAAAGTTACTGTTTAAAATTATCACTTGAGTATTTTAAATTTTTTTTTAAGAAATTTTTTATTAGTTTCTTATTAGTGGAGTTGTGTATTATTTTAACTTTTTCTTAATAATTAGGATGTTAAAAAAGTATTGAAAATAAAATAAAAATAAAAAAGTTCTGAAATGCACTAACAGTACACCTAGGAGGCCTGCTAGCGGCACTCATAATCTATTGTAGTAGTAGTGTTATTGTGGGAGTGAAATTAGGCCTGGTTTGGATAGCAAGAGCCTTACATCTCATCTCATCGTATTTCTATATCCAAACTAGATCTTATTCTTTACACTACACATAATCCACATGGCATAATTTGATTTGTAAGATTCAAATTTTAAAATTTATTTTGCAAATCAAATTATGCCACGTAGATGGTGTATAGTGTAAAGACTTTCAAATAGAATTATTCTTAATATTAATTAGTCTACCAATTTTATCCTTTTGCATACAGTTCCTTATATGCAATCTCCAAGTACTCTTCTTATGTATCCCTTGTCCATATCATTTTATCTTCAATATAAAAAGCCTCCTGCTATGGTATTTTTGGACAAGATTTTGATCTTGCTATTTGACTTCTACCAAAACCCTCTCGTGTTGTAAATGTACAGCCCGTTTTACCACTTCTGTCCACTAGCATCGACTTGGTTGTTATCAATCATTTCAACCAGTATCGTCAGCCAGTAACCAACTATTGAGTTCTCTTTTCGAGTACTCTCGTCATAGCTCTAGCACCTAGGTGGGTACCTGGACTACATTACGCACCCTAGTACTAGTCCAAGTATAGCCAATACCCAAAGTCGCATCAAGGTGAACAATGCTATTCTAGCTACAATGACTATAGAAACAAGTTAGCAACTGCAGCCACCACAAGCACGCAATTTCTTTTCCAAGTTATATCTATGTAAAACATGTTTATTTAAATCAGCAAAGATTTGGTCTACAAATAGGATCTGTCTATAGAATGTCACTCCCCCCCCCCCCAAACAAAACTCAGTTCCCTAGATCCCTAAAGAAGATAAAATATCCCCAGCCCAAATAAGCCAAGCCTAGCCCATCAAATGGCTCATATTGGAAGAAAATAGAATGATAGAGGAATAAAAGACAATGAGGGGACAAAGGCTGAGGAAGAACATAGTGTTAGGAGGAAAAAGAGAGAAGTGACATAAAGGAGAGGGGACATGACATAAAAACTAGAGGGACTGAAAATGAAGGGGGCTTCTTCCAAACGACAAGAGGGACTTCAACTTCTTCAGCTTCTTCAACCTCACGAGAGGGATTCCAGAGACGAGATCTCAACCTGAAGATAAAGCTCAGATCTCCATTGTACAGCGAGTATGGGAGACTATAAGAGACTGTAAAACAATCATATTATAGTGGATTCTCCCCTCTCCAAATCCCGTGGAGGTAGGTCTTACGCCGAACCATGTAAAATCTTTGTGTTCCAGTCTCTTTATTTTTCCTGCATTTACTTACTGCTCATAGCCATGAATGTACACACTGACAGCATACGGCCGCACCGAACCACCGCCATGGGCTCCACACAACACCGAGCATGGCCCGAATCGCCACAGCGGGCCAGGAATGTATCTTTCTCCCCTTCCGTCCTGTTGCACTATTTTTAGGCGTTAACAGTTAGTGTCATCTATGGAATTTGAGTTACTTTCTACATCGGAAGTGAGAGAATGATGATTTCCAGCACGCTAAATAATCACTGAGCGAGTGGATAAAAGTTTCCCATATAAGTATTCTCGATCCTTGAACTTTTATTTTTATAAACAATACTGTTCCAAGAAGAATGGTGGGATACAATTCCTCACCCATGCAATCAGGTTCACTGCCTATGCATAAAAGGCACAGTAGATTGGGGACAATGGAAGTGCATGTATAATGCAAGCTTGTGCATGGCATGCACAGTGTTATGCATAGCAGCTTGGGGGTGCACATTACGTACACCCAGGGGGCACATGGCAACAAGCCAGTTGCTCACAGCCCCTCACGAGTGGCCCCACTGTCAGGGACTGCACCGATGGACTGCCAGGTGGGACCGATGGAGATCACCCCACCTGGTCCATGTCGCACGAGACCCACGAGCTGGTGGAATCCATCCCGCCAACCCCAAGAGGGCCCGGGACAACCACTAGCGACCACCATTGGGGTAGCCAATAGTTTTTGTCTTCGATGAAGCCTCCCCCTTCCCGAAGCAACGACGGCTGTTGGAGCCCCACATTCGGGACACGCGCCGAGCAAGACCTACAAGCTGGCAAGATCCATCCCATCAACCACAATGGGGCCCAAGACAGCCACCGACAACCACCACTAGGGCCGACAGCGATTTCTGTCTCTGGTGAAGCCTCCCCCTTCCTGAAGCAGTGATGGCCACTGGAGCCTCACATCTAGGACGCACATTGCACATAAGCTCGCAGTGGCTAGCGGGCAATGATTGCCACGAACTCCAGCCAGAGAACGATAGCGAGACCTTTCCCACCAGCCATGGACTCCAACCACAAACTTCTCCACCAAAGCCATCCTACCGTGCACCTCCCTAGCACAATCCCACCATGTCCATCTCGGCCACTAGCGTCCCGTCCATTGCGTCCCTGCCAACATCTCGTCCCGATCAACTCCCATCCTGGCCAGCTCCCATCCCGCCATGCCCATCCCAGCCACTAGTGTCCCGGCCAGCTCCCGTCCCGTCCAACATCCTGTCCCGTCCAATATTCCATCTAGACCAACGCATGCGAACAAATGAGTGGTCGTATGCACCAACGCCCGCATGTAAGGCCAGAGTTTCTTGGAGTCGTTCGGCCACGGAGACTCACGGCCACATGGAAAGGCTTGATCCATGCAACGTGTTGCACAACAATCAAGTTGAATGAGCCA
Organism: Juglans mandshurica; assembly: GCA_022457165.1. Classification (NCBI taxonomy): domain Eukaryota; kingdom Viridiplantae; phylum Streptophyta; class Magnoliopsida; order Fagales; family Juglandaceae; genus Juglans; species Juglans mandshurica. The sequence goes on from CM039623.1 coordinate 7,762,895, forward strand.
CGCTGGCTGCCTCCAAGACATGTTGCATTGCCCATGCAACGTGCTACACGACCCTGTGCTCGACCACGGAGCTTTCTCAGCCACCGACCAACACCATGCACGACCACCACCAAACCACTCAGACCAGGAGTTGTTTGGACACAAGCATTGCGGGCACATGCCTCTCAGCTTGAGCTTAGAGTTGCTCGGCGCCACTCTCCTCGGCCAGATTGAGGTCCTCGTCCATTTTACCACCTTGAAATTCCTAGGCCTTAACAGTCAATACCTCGACCACGACTTCCAGGGCCACATAGAAAATTGGCTCTCGCAGCTTGATTGACCGACAGTGATTGTAGGGTTGCGCACCGAAAATGGGTCGACCAACAAAGTCCCTTGTGCACATGTTGCATGTCCCATACAACGAAGTGTTTGACTCGCCTGCAGTATACATAAAATTAAAAAAAAATAAAAAAAATAAAAAAAAAGAGTGAAAAGAAAGAAAGAGAGCAGAAGAGTGAGGAAGAGGAGAAATGGCAACTAGCAGTGGGCAATTTCGGTCAAGCACAAATTGGATACAGTAGCTAGAACACCCTAGTTTGTCTCTCTCTAAATTTACGTGAATTTCATTTTTACTAACATAATCGATTCCTGTGGCGTGAAACACTAGCTACACAACCCCACTCGGGAACTACTCGGATGTCTCAATATGTCTCAATCAGAATCTATTTCTTGGCATTAACATGCATGCGGGCACCCTGAACCTCCGTCATCGCGAAAACATAGCTGCTCATTGGCCTCACCAGCACGCCTCAAGTCTTCATCAAACTCCAACGAGACAATTTAGGTGCGCAAATCTTACACCTGTGATTGAAAATTATCTACGCTAACCGATTTAACTTCTGTAGCACGGTCAAGTGCCCTTACTACTCATCTCCCTCACGCCTACGAGGGTCAATGAGGTGAGTCTAGTCTTACGAACTGCTCGACCTCCGTCGGTGCAACAAGGCGAGTTCAGTCTTACGAACTGCTTGACCTCCCTCACGTCTGTGAGGGTCAACGAGACGAGTCCAGTCTTATGAACTGCTCGACCTCTGTCGCAACAACAAGGTGAGTTCAGTCATATAAACTACTTGACCTCCCTCACGTCTATGAGGGTTAACAAGGCAAGTTCAGTCTTACGAATTGCTCGACTTGCACCATTGCGAAGAGCAGGTCCAGTCTTACGAAATGCCTGACTACTTACATCTCCCATGAGGCTAAAGAGGCGAGTCTAGTCTCCAGGCTGATCGACCCCTCTCACGGCGGATTGTGGGTTCAGTCTTACTCTAGGGACAGCATCTCCACCAGCAAATGTCGGGTGTCTGCACTCGCGCGATAACGTACCTCCGAGCTCCACAATCGCCTCGTGTGGGTTACCTGCGGGAACGAGTTGACAGGCTCAGCAACCGCCTAAGGTGGACCCTTGGGGTCGACAAGCTCCTTGACCACTTTGCGTGGGATACTACAACAAACTCTAAACACTGACACCAAAACGGAAACGTTAACAACAATTCACATCCGAGAAGAAAAAATTCACCAACACCATCGAAAACAAAAGGTCAGATGAATATACCCTTTTCGACAACAACAGGCGAGTCTAGTTTTACGCACTGCTCAAATTCCCTCACGGCAACGAGGTGAGTTTAGTCTTACACATTGCTCGACTTCCCTCACTTTTATGAAGGTCAACGAGGCAAGTTCAGTCTTACGCACTGCTTGACCTACGCTAGGACAACAAAGTAAGTTCAGTCTTATGCATTGCTCAATTTCCCTCACTTTTATGAGGGTCAACGAGGCGAGTCCATTCTTACGAACTGCTTGACCTCTGTCATGCCAAAGAAGCGGGTCTAGTCTTTCGGTTGCCCGGCTTATCACCATTTTCATAACAAGTCAACAGGCGGGAAAGGTCAGGGACCGCCCTCCCTCCCAGGCGCCCGAATAGGCGGGCAAGTCACTTGATTGCCCGACCACCCTTGTACGCATAAAATCTGAGCTCCACGCTCGCACCTTTCCCGCCAAAGCCGAGCTCCGCGCTCGCACCTTATGTGGTCCCCATCCCACGCCTAGTCTCACGCTCGGAAATTTTTATCGCTTAATGCACGTGAAACAAAAAACTAGACCCACTCCCAAAATTTATTTTTCTATAGATTTCTTAGGACCATCTCTGTCATATATTTTATTTCAAAGATTCTCAAGGCCTTCTTTTGGATCGAATCAACCTTAAGAATCGCAGACAACTGAAGGGGATAAAATATCTCATGCCCAAATAAGACAAGCCCAGCCCATACTGAAAGACAATAGAAGGAGAAATGAAGAAGAGACAAGGAGGGGACAAAGGCTGGGGAAGGACATGGTGTCAGGAGGAAAAGAAGAGAAGTGACATAAAGGAGATGGGACGTGACATAAACACTGGAGAGATTGAAAATAAAGAAGGCTTCTTCCAGACAACGAGAGGGACTTCAACTTCTTCAGTTTCTTCAACCTCACGAGAGGGACTCCAATGACGAGATCTTCACCTGAAGATGGAGCTCAAATCTCTATTGTACAGCAAGAATGAGAGACCATAAGAAACTGTAAAACAATCATATTATAGTGAATTCTCCCCTCCCTAAACTCCTTGGATATAGACATTACGTCGAATCACGTAAATCTATGTGTCCCCGTTTCTTTATTTTTCCAGAATTTACTTACTGCTCACTGCCATGGATGTACACACGGACACTATACGGCCGCACCGGACTACCACCGGGGGCTCCACACAACACCGAGCGTGGCCTGAATCGCCACAGCAGGCCAAGAATGAATCTTTCTCTCCTTCCAGCTTGTTACGCTATTTTTAGGTGTTAAGAATCCCAACATTGACCTCGCCAAGAGAGGGAGAGGCATCCATTTCTCTCTCCCCTTCCCCTCCCTTCTATTATCTCCTTATTCCTCTTCTTCTCTATATATTCTTAGTGCTCTCTCCATCTAGTTGGGATCTTTTTTTCGGTCATTGGTTATCTAACTTGTCACCATCCAACCTTCTTCTACAGTCTCGCGCCCCACTATTGGCGCCGACTCCATTCAATTTATAAGTCGGTAGCATCATAATCTTATCATTGCAAAATAATTTTTACAAGCTTCATATGGACTTTTTGAGAAAAAAAAATATAACCTATTGAAACATCTCACTTTTTTAGTAGATTGGGCTTGTATGCAGTGGGCCTATATCTAGATTACTCTCTATCGGTTTTCACCAACACATTGCATCACCATATTTTGGCTCGGAATCGGCTTCTTCCAACCCCTAACCGCCTTCTCTCCCACGTTACTCTTTAGAAGTCGCTAGAGCAAGAATAGTCTGAATAGTTGTAGACTTGACAACAGGGCTGAATCTTTTTTCGTAGTCGATTCCGTACTGTTGAATAAAGTCCTTGGCAACGAATCGGGCCTTGTGTCGCTCAAAAGACCCATCCGCATTATCAAATATGTTCAAGTGTTTTTCTTCTACTTTTGCTTGTTTTTATTCGTGGTTTGAAAGGACTTTTGGAGCTTCGATCTGCCGTGTTCCGCTGCTATCCACCACAGCCTCATGAAGTCCATAAACATCACCTCCACGAATTAAATCCAATTTTGAGAAGCACACATGCTTCCCACACGCCACAAAGCTCCTCCACTTGGTTGATGTTTAACAACAATTATTACAAGCAAGATCGTATAGATGATGCACTTCATTGCGCCAAAAATACCCTAGTAGTGATAATTCTTCTCTTTTGTTCAAATTGGTTTAGTGTCCAACAACAGTAGCTTCAACCAAGATAGCATAGAGTGCACTTCAAGAGAATCCGATTCCGGATTGTGCTAAAAATACCCAAGTGGGGAGATATCTTCATGGCTTCTTGTCAAGAAATATGAGACCAGCATGATGTAACCCTTTCACATTTATTTTTAATTGCTAGCTCTGTACTAACTTGTGGTATTTGTTGTGGTTCCCACACCCATCATTTATATGCTATCCTTAATTAAAGTTTACCTTGCTCAAATAAAAACAGATTGGGAAAGCAAATTCCATACAGAAATTTCAATTATCAGCATCAGTGAGGGAGAGATCCCAATTCAGCGGAAATTGACGGAGCTTCTTTGGAATCATTTCAAGAAGTGCAAAAACCAAACACCATAAATAAAAGATTCGGACAATACAAACAAAATTGCAGAAACAAAGTTCACCAACTAGTCTCAGATAATTGATCTATGAATGGGCGATGCAAAAAGATCTCATAATCAACACCACTAAAATGTGATACTCCTTCAAGTACTCTAATCAGACAAACTTTTTTAAGCCTTATCAGACTTGGATGCAGTGGCAGCAGCCTGTCCTCTGAGCCGACCGGTCCTCCTTGCGGCGATAAGCCCAACCTTTTGACCTGGAGGAGCATCACGCCTGACAGTACTTGCATGTCCAATATGTTGGTGGTTACCTCCTCCATGAGGATGCTCAACTGGGTTCATTGCCACACCACGAACCTTGGGCCAGCAGTTTCTCTTTACTCTGAACTTGTGGTATGCATTACCAGCCTTGAGAAGGGGCTTCTCTGTTCTCCCTCCACCTGCAACCTGTCCAACCATTGCTCGGCAACCACTGGGTACAATCTTCTTAGCACCAGATGGGAGTTTGACCCTATTAAAATGAACAACCAACAGATGATAATCTTACATTCCTGGCTTAAAATAGTGCAATGTAAGCATCCCCTACCCAAAGTTTTCACGATATAATATATATACACACCAACATAGCTACTAGTCAAAAAAGAATTGTAACATTAATGGTACAATATAAGAAGTCGTCTGGGATTGAAGAAATATAGGTGTCGTTAAACATAACAATTCATCACAGTGGCGAATTTCGTACATTACTGATAATGCAGGGAGAATATTGCATAGAATCTATACATGAGTATATGGTATTTGAAGCCAAATGGCCAAAGTAAGCAGCCTAAGCAGAGGTAGATCCGGAGAATCTATTTACATTTTGTACCGTTTTCAAGCTTTTAAAGACAGTAGAAAACGCATAGCCATCGCGATTCATGTTTCGGCAAAACTCAAGCATCAAACTTATACATAAAAACACAAGGCAAATGTATTAAAAGTAAGCAACCAAAAGGAACAAAACCATGGGAATTAGAAATATGCATACATACATACATACATACATATAGAGAGAAGGGGGGGGGGGGGGGAGAGATAGAGGACCTGGTGGTGTCATTATCTGGGTTATGACTGATAACAATAGCGTAGTCCCCAGAAGCCCTAGCGAAGACACCACGATCGCCGACGTGGTGCTCAACGTTGCAGACCACAGCTCCTTCGGGAATAGATCTGAGAGGCAGGACATTACCTACCATAAGATTGGCCTTCTTGCCGCAGTATATGAACTGGCCGGTGTAAATGCCCTCTGCGGCTACGAAAAGCTCGTTCTGCTTCTTGTAGCGGAAAGGGTGGCGGAAGGTGACACGAGCCAGCGGAGCACCTCTACCGGGGTCGTGAATGATCTCGGTGACGACGCCCTTGAGGTAGCCGTTACGCTCGCCGAAGTCGAGGCTGCGGAAGCGGGCCGGACCTTTCCTGTGGTGGGTGTGAGACTTGAAGACTGATCCGGCACCCTTACGCTGAGCTCGGATGACGCGACCCATGGTGGGTGGGATTGGAGATAGCCAAGCTCTGGTATCGCGGCGGGGGAATGGGGAGGGGGATGGAAAAGGAAGATTAGGGTTTGGGGTCGAATATGTAGGTGTGTTTGTCGAGTAAGACGGCGTCGTTGTGGGAGGTGTTGATCTGCAGGGTTTCGACTTTAGAGTATGAAAAACACTCTTCTGCCGACTCAATTGTACTGCTCGGTTTGACCGTTCGGTGATTTTTTTTTTTTACTTAATGATGAAAAAAGTGATTTTAAGTGTATTAATGTATTTTTTTATTTTTTAAAAATATTTAAATATATTAAAAAGATGTGAAAAGAAAAATAAAATAAAAATAAAAGCACAAAAAGTGAAGTGCGGTCAAACCGAGTGGGCTACTCTGGGTGGCAGAGTGGCTCGACTCTTAGAGTATTGACGCTAGAGAAATGCTTGGGATCCCGGAAATGGGACCCGAACATTTCTCCCGAAAAGATTTTATTTTTAACTTAGTGATTAAGGAAGTGTTTTTTAATAATGTTGTGACTTTTTTATTTTTTTTAAATATTTATGATGATTAAAAAAATACATGAAGAAAAAATGAAAAATGAAAAACTGAAATGTACCATTCGGAACATCTTCGAGACACTCATTTCGATGACTGTAGCACCGCTCTTGACGCTATTGTGAGAGCAGCGTCCATTACCGTTAATTAGTCCATCAATTAGTCCATTATCATATCGTTACCCAAAATCTATTACCTAAAAAAAAGAGTCTTTTGGGGCAAGTGTGATAAGGGCATAAGGGTTCAATTCTTGTTAAGTTAACCCTACCTTGCCTTGTTGAGTCTAGGGTTGAAAATGAAACTGGTGAGTTCAGTTTCGACTTTTGATCGATTTTTTATTTATATAAAACCGGTTGACCCGACCAACTAAAGAGGCTGAAAACTGGCTGGACAAGTTTCGGTTGATTCCAGTCGATTCGACGGTTTCCACATCATAGTCCTTTAAGAAAAAGCTTATGCTTTCTCGAATTTCAAACGTCGAAAAAATCATTAAAAAATCAAACAGTACTCCTCTTAGACATGATTGGTAAAGTTGTAAACAAATTTTCAAGCGTATACTTTCAAAAAATTTCAAGCTCCTCTCTCATACACTACATTAGAAAAACAAAATGTATTGAAATCGATTCTCCTATTTGTTTAGACATGATCGATAAAGTTTTTAACAAATATGAGCATAACTTCAAATATACTTTTGTAACGCTCAATAGAAAGCCCAAATCACATGGCCTATACTTTAAAATGGCTAGTCAATGATACCATTGAAACCTCATTAGAACATTATAAAGAGCAAGAACTTCTCTTTCTTAAACAATGTGGGATCTCATACATTACCTACCCTTATCCTTATCATATGGGGTATCACAATCTCCCCTTATTAAATTTTGGATGTTCTCGTCAGGCCAGTCCATCATAAGTAGCACGACCTAGTCAATTTAGGTGACACGGCTCAAGTTTCACATTTCTGGTGGAATGGGCTCGGATACCATTTGTAACACCCTAATGGAATGCCCTAACCATATGGCCTATACTCTAAAACGGCTAGTCGATTATACAATTGGAGCCCCATTAGAACTTTATAAAGAGCAAAAACTTCTCACTCCCAAACAATGTGGAATCACGTACACCACCTACTATTATTTTTATTATATGTGGTATCACAATGCATTCATATTGCTAAATCTCATAATCAAATAGATATGGAATCAAAGTTAGCAAAGCGAGACCCAAAAAAATTAAAATTTAAAATCATATCTAGAGAGAGAGAGAGAGAGAGAATTTGGGCCTTTTTGGGCTTTTTTTGATATCAGAGGGAGAGAGCAACAACGTCAAGGCGACGATGGGGGTTGACGATTTGAGAGAGAGAGAGAGAGAGAGAGAGAGAGAGAGAACTAAGAGATGCGAGAGAGACAGTCGACAATTTGCACTGCCTGGAGGGAGAAGAGAGAGACGGCTAAGAGATGAGAGAGTTTGACAGAGAAATAGCATTGGAGAAATGAAAAAGGGTGAGGGGGCTCTGGGGTTAGAGCTTCAGTCCTAACCCAAAACAACGTCATTTGGTATATTAAACCAAACGGCATCATTTCAAATATGTTTTTTCTGTAAATAAATTGTTATAAAATGGCATCATTTTATATAACAATAAAATAAAAATTATCTATATATATATATATATTATATTGTTTGGTTCACCGATTTGAATACAGTTCAAACCGAAACCAAACCAATTGACATCGGTTTCTCCATCAATTTGTGCCGATTCAGAAATTCGGGCTGCTGATTCAGTTAGTGATGGTCAATTTCGTTGGTTATTGTTTACTCCTAGTTGAGTCCCTAATAGACCATGTAGGACCTTTTTATGAGAAATATTTCATAAAATTAACAAGAAAAATATAAAAAGTGTGGGTGGATAACCCACAAATGTCCCATTACAACAAGTACAATGCATACAAAAATGTAAAGAAAAAAATGGATAGTAATATAAAAAAATCTGGTTCGGACTCATGTTCTCGATCCTACGGAGGAAATGATCGTCATAAAAGATCGGTCCTATGGAGGAAATGATCGTTATAAAAGACAGTATCCCCCACACTTTTGCTAAAAGCTGCAACAAATTACGTATCGGATTTGATGAAGCATACCAAACCCTCATTCTCCATTTTCTGAAAATAAAAGCAAAGAGCAAACGCTTCCTTTCGACAAGAGAGAGAACAATGAACTGTCCTTTGAAAGAAGACACAAGTCACACAACCTTATAGAGGTGGATATGTATGGACCCCAATTTCATATTAGAATAGCAATTTAACAATGAAGGGTGATGGATTGACAGATGTCTAGATCGGAGGAGGGGCACATGGCGGCTATAGATGGTCGAACAAATGATGACAGATATAAAGTTTTAGCATCCATGTAAAAAATGAGAGGGAAATGGAGGAAAATAGAAGAAAATGATTGGAAAATAGACTAAAGAGTACGCAGAGGAGGCTATAAACCAAAAAGCTGTAATGGACCCTGCTGCTGCCCTGCTTCTGCTGACTGGTTTGAGGTAGTCACCCTCCAAGAATAAGAACTAGAGAGAGAGACAGGAAGAAAATTGTATGAGATTTCAGAGTTGGCTTCTTTCCCAGCTCGTGGTGTATTTATATGTGTTCAAAACAACTTCGTTTCTTGTACATATACTTATTACAATTATGTATCAAAAAACGATGCCATTTTACTAATTTTCCTTGACTTACACAAAAACGACATCACCTTTTTTAATAGAATGACAATGTATCACTCTAACTCCAACTAACTAAATTGTCATCTTCAACCTTCTCTTACGCACAACTTGTTTCTCATTCACATAGCCTGCACCTTAGACAATCATATGCTAATCTCATCCACTCTAGCTCCCTTTCTTAGCTTATAACATACTCCTCCCCTTCAAAACATCTTGTCCACAAGGTGAGGAAACTTATCACGAAACTGCCATTAGGATTCCCAAGTGGCATCATCCACTCCAGTTCCCTTCCACTGCCCTTAAACTCCTATTACAACTCTGTTATTAACCTTTCAGCTTCTGCATTGTAAAGTACACTCATGTCTAGTGTTAGCTCACCCCTCAAATCAACTATTGGTAGTGTGGACAAGGGTGAAAAATGATGCCCCCAATTTTTCTTTTTCTTTTTAAAGTAAGAGACATGAAATATAGGATGAAGTAAAGAATATTGAGGAAGATGAAGCCTATAAGCAACTTGAACAATCCTATGGGTTATCTAGAATGGACCAAAGAACCTTGGAGAAAGCTTGAAATTACGTCTAGCAACCAATGAATGCTGCCTGTAAGGTTTATGTTTGAGATATACCCAATCCCCAGCTAAAATTTCCCTCTCAATTCTCTTCTTATCAGCCTGAAATTTCATTCTTTCCTAAGCTACTAACAGATTATTTTTTAAGGTGGCCACAATCTTATCTTTGGTCTTCAATAATTCTTCTACTGCCAGATTGGATGTCAATCCCGATATATAATTTTGTAGTCTTGTAGGAGGTTTGCCATATATTGTCTCATATAGTGTGAGCTTGGTAGAAGTGTGAAAAATGGTATTGTACCACCACTCAGCCAATGTCAACCACTCGAACCACAATCTTGGTTTATCTCCCATGACGCATCTCAAAAAATGCTCAAGGCATTTATTAACAGCCTTAATCTGCCCATCACTTTAAGGGTGATAAGCAGAAGAATAAGAAAGAGTTACTCCCTACAATTTGAATAGCTCTTTCTAAAACGAACTTGTAAAAGTTGAGCCTCTATTAGAAACTATACTTTTAAGCATACCATGTAACTTGAACACATTATCAAAAAATAAAGAGGCTACATTTGCTGCTCTAAAGGGATGTTTCAATGCCATAAAATAAGAGTATTTGGACAATCTATCAACAACCACCATGATGACAAAATAGCCCTTCGAAACAGGTAAACGTTCTACAAAATCCATAGACAAATTTGTCCTGAGGTACTGGTAAAGGTTGCAAAAATCCAATAGGATACACATTCTCTACTTTGTTTCTTTGGCAAACTTCACAGTCTCTAATGTATTTTTTTTACTTCACTTTTTAATCCTGGCCAGTAAAAATCACTTATAATACTCTGCAAAGACTTGTGAAATTCAAAGTGAACTGTAGATGGACTAGCATTGATGAAATGCAAAATCTTCACTTTTAACTCAAGACAATCTAGAATATAAATTTTTTCTTTCTTATACAAAAGACCATGTTTAAGAGTGAAGGAAGAGGCAGAAGATGAGCAATTCTTCAACAAACCAAACTGCTGCTTTGCTAACTGATCTCCAACATAAGCATTCTTCAACTCTTCAAGCCAAGTTGGGGTAGGAATTGTTATGGTAGTAACCATCATAGAATCATCTGAACTATTCCTTCTTGACAAAGAATCTGTCACTTTTTTTCCACTCTTTTTTTTATACTCAATAGAGAATTCATAACCCAACAACTTCGAAATCCACTTTTGTTGAGCTATTATACCAATCTTCTGTTCCAACAGGTACTTTAAACTATGGTGATCAGTTCTAATTATAAAAGCATTCCAAGCAAGTAAGGTCTCTACTTTTTAATAGCTATAACCAAGGTTAGTAATTCTTTTTCATAAGTGGACAACAATAAGTTCTTACCCTTGAGGGCTTGGCTGAGGAAGGCCACTACTTTTTTATTTTGCATCAAGATAGCTCCCACACCAACACCAAAAGCATCACATTCTATAACAAATTTCCTTGTAAAATCTAGCAAAGACAACACTAGTGGATTAGTCATAGCTTGTTTCAGCCATTCAAATGAAGCAATTGCTGCTTGAGACCTCTGAAATGCATCCTTTTTCAACTAAGCTATCAAGGGAACAGTTATTAAACCATAGCCTCTAATAAACTTTCTATAATAACATGTTAGTCCTAAAAAGTCTCTTAAAGACTTAACATTTTAGGAACTGGCCAACTTAACATAGATTCCAGCTTCTTTGGATCAGCTCTTACCCCATCCTTAGAAATTAAGTACCCCTAGTACTCAATTTCAACACATGCAAAATGGCTCTTTGATTTCTTTACAAATAGTTGATTCTTCTTCAATGTCTCCAACACAATGCCTAGATTCAGTAAATGAGATTGCATGTTCTTTCTATAAACAAAAATATCATAAAAAAAATACTATTACAAACAATCTAAAAAATAGTTTGAACACATCATTCATGTGAGCTTGAAATGTTGAGGGGGCATTAGTAAGTCCAAATGGCATGACAAGGAACTCAAAATGTCCCTCATGTGTTCTAAAAGTTGTTTTATGTATGTCATCAGTTTTCATACAGATTTGATGATACCTCGATCTCAAATCCAATTTGGAAAAAACTGTGGAGCCAAATAACTCATCGAGCAACTCATCCATTATAGGTATGAGGTACTTATCTTTAATCATAGCCTCATTTAGCACTCTATAGTCTATACACATTCTCCATGAACTATCTGACTTTCTTACCGATAAAACAGGAGAAGAAAATGGTGATTGACTTGGCCTAATCACCCCAAACTTCAGTAATTCACTAACAATCTTCTCAATTTTTGTTTTTTGGTAATAAGGATATTGATATGGCCTCACACTTATTGCTTGGAATTCCTTCTTTAGAATTATTTGATGATCTCGAGACCTTTGAGGAGGTAAACCAGTAGGTTCATCAAGAACCTTACTATGCTTCTACAACAACTCAGAAACTTCAGCACAGATACTGGTCTCAGACAAAATGCTCTCAATAGACAGCTATTGTAACCTCAATCCTTTATACCCCATTTTGGAAATACTAGAAATCTCCTCATCATCTACCAATTGAGTGTTAGTAAACGTAAGGCCCTTGAGACAAACTGCCTTTCCTCTGTAAGAAAAATCCATATTCAAATCTACAAAGTTTCAAAGAACAAGTCCCAATGACAAAAGCCACTGTACCTCAAAAACTGCATCACAACCCCCAAGGTCAATGTGAAAAATCAACAGTGAATATAGTGCCCTACATTTGTACCCCAACTACTGTAGATCTACCCTCACTCCTCAATACTTCACCATTGGCTACCCTCACCTGAATAGGGTTGCCCTTATATACAGAAAATTTACATCTAGCCACCACTACAATATCCACAAAATTATGGGTACTGCTAGTGTCTATCAAAATAACAACTCTTTTCTTATTAATTTGGCACACCACCCTCATTGTCTTAGGGTTTGGAGTCCCAACAATTTTCTGCAATGAAATTGAGGCAATGTTCACACCATCCTCAAGTCCATCCTCCATACTTTCAACCACTAGCTCCTAGTCCAATGTAGATTCACTATTGCACTCCTCAAACACATCCATGCCCTTCAACAAGTATAATCTTGGTTTAACACATTTCTGGCCTTGATGCCATTTATCATCACAAAAATAACATAGCTCTTTCTTCCTTATTACTGCATTTGGGTTTCAGACACCTTTTGATAAGACAATTTTGTAGTGGGTAAATTGTTAGGTGAAACCAGAATTTAACTAGTAGGTACATTCCTGGACAACTCCCACTCATAATTTTGCTGATGAAAATCTATAGAATTACCTCTCCAAGACCTCCTTGTACTCCAAATATATTACTCTTGGATCTTAGTTAATCCAAAAGCATCAATTAAGATAGTAGGATTCAACATCCTATGGGAAACCTCAATTCATCCCTTAGCCCACTCAAAAAACAATTAAGTTTATTTTTCTCAGAAATACCCTTTATTCAATTGGACAGCAATTCAAAATCAACCTTATAAACAGTTACATAATTGACCTGCTTGAGTCTTGTAAGAGCTTCAATTGGATCATCATATAGCGACAAACCAAATGTCGTCTGCACAGCCTATGTAAACTCTTCCCAAGAATGAAAAGTTCCAGCTTCACTTGCATCTTGGAACTATATTAAGGCTAGGGGTGCTACCCCATACGGTGCGGGGTCACCCCATCCCGCCCCGCACCATGCGGGGGAGAGGGTTTTCAACCCCTCCCCAGGGAGGCGGGGGCGGGGCCCCCCGCCCCAATACTGAGGGGTAGGGTTGAAACCGCACCCCGCCCCGCCCCTCGCTCAACTCTGTGATTTATTGGGTCTATAAAGTTTTTTTGAAAATTTTAGACCAAAATTATAATATAATTTAATTATAAATTTTATTCAAAAAGAATATAAACTCATTAGAGTTGTATTTTGAATTGTCTTGGCCTCCTAGGCCAACGTTTATATAGGAGGTCAAGACAATACAATAGTCATACTTAGACCAGATGGTACTTGGTGGTACAAAAAATATTGATTAGCGGTGTAAATCCAAGCTGATGGATTCTTGCCTCAAAATCTTGGAAAATCCAGTTTTATACCTTTAGTGAATCCCCTTTCACCCATATCACAATAATGAACTTCACCCATACCTCTGAGTTTCTTAAAAGTTTCTAATTGTTTGCACATTCCCTTCAGAAGTACTAAATGAGATTCTTGAAATCTGTTGCAATAATTCTGAAAATCTTTTATCTTGATTCTCTCGATCCACCCTGGTAACCTACTGCTGCTGAAGTAAGATTGCAATCATGTCTTAAATCTGCTTATGTTGCTTTCTTGCTGATGTCTAATATGGTTTATTGAATCCACAATTTGAGCATAGGATTGTGTACCCTCTGTCATGGCTCCTCACAACTGATACCAATTGTAATGGACCCTGCTGCTACCCTGCTTCTGCTGATTGGTTCAAGGTAGTCACCCTCCAAGAACTAGAGAGAGAGAGGAAGTAAGTAAGTTGTATGAAATTCCAGAGTTGGCTTCTTTCCCAGCTTGTGGTATATTTATATGTGTTCAAAATGACTTTGTTTCTTGTACATTTACTTATTACAATTATGTATAAAAGAAAAACGACACCGCTCTACTAATCTTCCCTGACTTACACAAAAATGACAGTACTTTGTTTAATAGAATGACTAACGTATCACTCTAACTTCAACTAACTAAACTGTCATCTTCAACCTTCTCATATGCATAACTTGTTTCCCATTCCTCCACACAACACGCACCTTAGACAATCATATGCTAATCTCATCTACTCCAGCTCCCTTTCTCAGCTTATAACAAAAGTAGGTAAATTAGGTTTAGAAACTGCAGCATGGAGGAGCATGGCACCCATGCGTGCCGAAGGAAGCGCATGGTGCCCATATGCTAGTGGTTTTCGATCGTGTATGACTTGGCACAATTGAGCGGAGAATGGCTATTCTGATGGTAATGGAGGTGTGGTGTTTTGACTTTTGATGGCTAGAAAACAGTAGATCTATCCACATTTAAGAAAAAATAGAAAAAAACAAAAACAAAGAGAAAAATGAGGAGGCAGGATATGAGAAGGAGAGTAGAAGAAGATTAAAAATCTAGCATAGCACATCAAGCCAAGTCAATTTGTGAGTTTACTTTTGTGATCTCTTTGTAACTAAAACATTTCTCTTGCAAGTATCATGCATTGCCCACGTGGGACCCTTCTTTGTGTGTCTATTGAACAATTAATTAACTTAAGGATGAATATCAGACAACTGAGCCTTCCAGATTATACAATATGAATATTCAAACATGAAGTTGCAACACTTTGGAATTGATTAATTGGTTCCCCACTCCTATCTATCCCTCCCTAAGGATATGCGTTCAGCTGAAACGATATATGAACCTATTTTACGCACATCAACTTCATGATTTTAACCATCTTGTCTTCTTATTTGAAAAGTCCAGTTCAAATTTTACTGAAAATTAATTAGGTATTGAAAACTGTGGGCAGGGTTTCTGCAGACAACATATACAGTGGTTGAACTAGATCAGAACAGCGGCTGGAAGCAGTTCTAGTATCAATGCTGGACCAAGTTCGACCTAGACATACATCTCTGTTAGGAACGTGGGAGGATTGTTTATAGATGGGGAGCCTATTCCATCATGCAATACCACAGGATGATTAGGATCAGCCTAATGCTAATCTGTCTTAGCTGCTCACCGTTTGCATCCATACACACTAGGCTTAGTTTTAACACATCATTGACATCTATCTGTATAGATATTCATATGGTTTGAACTCAGAGTTGACACAAATTATTTAACCCAGAATTTCCTCCCATCATTGACATTTATGCAGACGATTTCGATGCACATAATATTATATTTTATGCCTGTCAAATATAAGAAAAATATTACTCATAATCATTTTATAATTTTATGATTTGGCATCAAGTGATTGTTAGATATATGAAAAATAACAATGATTTTTTCACAGGGAGCCGTTCAGTTTAATCTAGGATTTCTATATATTCTGCCCTTTCTCATAGGGATTAAAGTTTCATTACCAAGCCAGTAGAACCCACTCACCATGTTGATTTCAGAGCCACAAAGGAAAGCTAATTATCTTCAGATTCAAGCAAAAAAGAGTAAATTCTCCACCTTGAGATGATAGGATGCTTCTTATATCTTAGTTGGGATCCGAGAGCCAGGCTGCTATGTGCTTTTAGGATCAGATTTCCTAGATTTCAACCTAAAAACAGATGTGTATAACTCTGAAACTGTTATTGGGTCAATAGCTTTTGGAGGTGGCAGCTTGATCTTGAATATCAATAACTGTGAAACAAACAACTGGGATCAAGGTTGAAGTACAAAGTGCCATCACAACATTTACAGCATAACTTCCAATCTTGGCTACTCGATGAACACAACACCAAGTTTGCTTTCCAATCGAAACTACTTTCTGGATTCAGTTCAACAACGGCGCACAGCACCAATAAAGTAAAACTAGATCACTGGATATTAAGTTCAAGGCTTTTCGCAAAGTTGACAGCGAGGCTCTCAGACAGCTCTGATCCGGTGCCATTCGTTCCCATGAGTCCTTGCCCATGATCAACTGATGGGAGAACCAAACCACCTCGCAAAGCAAGCCAACGGGCAGACAAACAAGAACAACCTACAAAGTTAGATATTTGAAGCACTCAAGGCCATTACCTTGCACTGTTCATTCATGGCCAAAAGTTGTGCCTCTTTCTTGTCCAGAAGAGCACTCAACTTCACATTCTCTTCCATAAGTTTCTGAACTTCCACCTCTTTCTGCATCTTCTCACCCTCTAACTGTGTTGTCTTTGCAACTAGCCTGCATCAAAACAGCATCAGTAACAAAGCCACCACAAAAAAAAAAAAAAGATTTATAACTAGGATATGAACTTTCTTCAACTGGAAGTAATTGGAACTGGAATCAACTACACTGTGATTACTAGTGATAATCCAGATCTGTTTTTATTTTTTTTTATGTCTAGGAACCTCTCCAAGGCAGGGCCCTTCGGACCCGCCCCTACAGAGTAAACTCCAGTCCCGTGCACTGCACCCTTGAAAGTTTCCCTACACAGAACTGGTTAAATCGCTGGTTTTTCACTAAAGGGTGTGGCCCCAAATGATTGTTTGCACCCATGAGATGTTGAACCTTGGACCCAAGACCAAGGCTTTCACCACGGGCCAACCCCATAGGGTTCAGATCTTTGTTAAGCATTCTTATAACCTAATTCCCTTTCTTGAAACTTCTTTAAGTTCTAAAAGAGCCTGTCAACATTTGCAAAACTTTTAATCCGACAGACAACCAAAGCATGAGATGGCAACCTGTCTGCCTGCGGTGTTATCACCACAAGAAAGCCAGCGTATTACATGAGTATATTTTCCAATGCACTCAAACAAAGAGAAAATAAGGGTACAAAGTTATCTCCTGTTGAACATATTCAAACAAAGTGAACAGTATTGATTCAGCAATAATGTACTACTTGCTAATAGAGAAAGCAACAGAAACATGCACCAGCAAACATTTTCCGTTGAGTCGAGCTACAACCACCAAGGGTGTAGCCCAATGAATTCTCCCGAGAAGGCTAAATGCCTTTTTTTTTTCTTTTTTTATATCCTTAAAACATTTAAAAAAAAAAACACAACATCAATAAAAAACACTTAATCACTAAGTAAAAAAAAAGTGTCGGGAGAATTCATCGGGACATATTCTCAGTGACTTTTTTTTTTTTTTTAATCAGTGTGCTAGTATGATGTCTAACTGATCATTTAACTGAAGAAACCAGCTTATACATTCTTTTCATTTCATTACCCACCAAGTAGGTCCATAAGTTCTAAAATCTAGGTGCTAAAGCAAAATCTTAACACCAAAAGCATAATCAATTGTGCAAATCAGCCACTAAATAGGCTACCAATAATTTCTAGGAGGGGTCCACAATGAACTTTAGAGCCAAGAAATAGGTTTCATTACCTTAACATGGTAAAGCACCAATATACAACAAATAACACAACAAAGAGGATGTGAGCATCAACAAAATAAAGGAATGCAATGAAGCACAGAAATACAAAAAGATAGTAACAAAGCATTTGCAGAAACAACCAAAATGTACGAAGCAAACTCTGGAAAATCAAGAAAAGTACAATCAAAGCATTTTTATATGTTGGAAGTATTAGACATATAACAATCTTTTTTTTAATGTTCTATTAAGCATACTAACCGTTCAAACAGCCTCTCAATAGTTTGAAACTGCTTCTCCGAAGAAAGAAGTGTTTCTCTTACAGTGATGAGACTGCTGACATATGATTTCAGAGACTCAAAGTCCCGCTTAACACGACAAAGCTCCTGTTCATTTTCTGCAGCTCGCTGCCTTTGCCTAGATGTTTCTTCAACCAAATCCTCAACCCGCTGCCGCATTTCATTCAGTATGCTGTTTGTACCCAGAGCAAAGTGTTCCATCTCCTCTAACTTTAAAGACATGTTCTCAATTTGGACTGACTTCTTTTTAATTTCTTCCTGACCTGAAGTTACCTTCTCCTTCTCAATTGCAGTTTCAGATTCTGCTATTATAACCCTTTTAACAAGAGCCTCCATCACGTCTGTAACCATCTGCAGAGACTTTAGCATTTCACCAGTATAAGCAGCATCTTTTGCATCCAGTGAACCATGTTGCCTGCTAATTCCCACCCATGCTTCTTCTTCTGGACCATTGTATGAAGAAAGATCAATATTCTTAGACCAACCAGCCAAGGGTGTACCATTTTTGTCAACGAAACCTACCCCTTCTAATCGTTCAATGCCACATGATGAATGGGCTAAATGTGGAATAGCCATGATTCGAGCCTTCGATTTCAAATAGGTTAACAATGTTGCAGTAGTTTTAACTCTTCGCCAAAGAATCTCCAACTCCTGCTTTGTATCTTCCTCAGACCCCTGTATACAAGCCTTTACCTCCATTAGTTTTGCTTGCAAGATATCCACTCGGGACTGGCTTTGTTCCATCTCCCGCTTCCAAAGTTCATGTGTTTGGCTTAGCTGAAACTTCAAAGTTGATAAGTCAACATCATTCTCTGCTGCCATCCCCTGTTTAAAGTTATGCATAAATGAATACGAGAACTTCAATAACAGACTGCAAGAAGGATTTTATGGTATATTCGCAAAATAATAGTAG
This sequence comes from Juglans mandshurica, assembly GCA_022457165.1. Lineage (NCBI taxonomy): Eukaryota > Viridiplantae > Streptophyta > Magnoliopsida > Fagales > Juglandaceae > Juglans > Juglans mandshurica. The sequence continues at coordinate 7,781,649 of CM039623.1, forward strand.
TAAGAATAATAAAGCACAATATGAAGCTCCATCACAGTTGCACCAACATGCCATCCAGCCCAAACACACTAAGGGCCTGTTTGAGTTAAGATATTTCATTGGGTTTTTGAGAAATGAGAGAAAAAATTGAATGAAAATATTAAAAAGTTAAAAAATTGTTTGAATATAATTTTTTAATATTAATTGTATTTTGAAATTTGAAAAAGTAGTATTTTTTTGTGTTTTGTTTGGGAGTTTGGAAAAGTTTTAATGATTAGGTAATGACTAGATGAAAAAGTTGAAAATTTGAAATTAAAAAGTGTTTTCTATTTGAGTGATGTTTGGGAATGACATATCTGAGAATACTTCAGAACAATTGCGTTGCCAAACGGACCCTAATTGAAGAAGAAAAAAGGTCCTAATAGGTTTAATACTACACATCAAAGTTTCCCTCTTGCAAATGAAGGCATATAAATATATATTTTTTTTTTTTCTTTTCTTGGTCTTGGTGGTATGCTCCCTCTAAGTCTAAGGTCCATCCTTGGATGCAGACACTTTGTTGGTCCATCATATTGGGGTAATTCAAGGGTGAATTACCCGAGGTGCACTTACAGGAAACTTTTTTTTTTTTATAAGTAAACTCCTTACCGGAAACTCCTTACCGAGGGCCTTAGCACCCAGGGATTAGTTGGGACTTTGTTCCGGACACCCAATGCCAATTAAAAAAAATATTTTACTATGGATGAATAAATCATTTGAAATTTTGCACTTATCCACTGAACACATGCAGCCACTTTAAGCAAACAATCGTAACTCTTACATGTGACATTGCAAAAACATTATCTACATATTTGTGATGCTTATAAGCTTCAAAATGACAGTATTCTGTGTCTTACTTATGAAAGTATATAACTGTAACTAACACTTTCTCTGCATACAGATAAAAAACAACACCTCAATAACAAATATGGGTAGAATGGAAAAAACGTTACAATCGCGCACAATGGCTGAAGAAACTGGTGGCAATTAACAAAATGCCGCTTTATTATATATATCTCCACCGCACCTCTTTGTATTACAACCCGAACAAAAACTTTTAACCAATAACCACAGCTTTTATTCTCATAGTTATTAGTCTCACTTGATTATCTCCAATCAGCTCAAATTCATCATTCCCGCGTACGTAATTGCTGGAACAAAAAATCAATGCAACGACAAATAGAAAAACTGAAGCAGCCGAACTTCAAAGTTCCTTTCTTGAAAAAAAAAACAGAAGAAGAAGTAATAGTAGTAAATAGAAAATCTGAAGCAGTCCTACTTCAAAGTTCCTTTTCTGATTTAAAAAAAAAAAAAAAAAAAAGGAAGGAAAAGCATACCAAGCAAGCAAACCCAGATCAAGACGTGAAATCCATTTTACCAAGTGAATCCAACAAAAAGCAAAGTGATCGCATGGGCGAAAACAAGGCCACTCGCATAAACCCTAAAATACTGTTTACCCACCAACAAAATTAATCATAAAAGCACATTGTGATCTTAATCAAACCCTAAACGTAATGCAAACAGACAAAACCCAAAATGTAAAACTCATATGCGCACACACAAGAAAAAAAAAGGAGAACGAGATGAAAGGAGGCAATTAAGGACAAACCAGAGCTTGTGGATGGGTTTCCTGAGAGGTAAAAGCTTTCTGTGAGAGAAAGAAAAGGACACCTTGCGATTAGAGGAAAGGCCGAGATGGGGATTGGGTAGTGGTGGGGTTTGACTCCAGGAGGAGATGATTTGGAGGGGGAGGTGGCGTTCGTCTTGATCTAGCAGGCGCTCTTGTGAAATAAAAGATGAAAAACAACGAGAATCTGAGGGAAATGCAGTGGGGCTGGGCAGAAGCTTCTCTTCTAATTTGTCTTCTTTTCCTCTTACGTTTGGTCCAACCCGTCCAAGCGTATGGTCTTTCCCCCTTTTTTTTTTTTTCGATTTTCACTCCTCTTTTTCTGTTTTTTTTTTTCCTCTTTTTCTTTTTCTGTAGTTGTCTTTTTTATTTAATCTTTTTTATAATCAAGTTTTCATTAAAAATAAGAAAAGAACTTCCCGCAAGATTCATTTCAAAAAATTAAAAAAAAAAAAACTTCCTGCAAGAATAACCGGTCTCCCCATTTTACCGCTCTCCAATGAAAATGTGCCATGTAGTCACTCCATATTTCCAACCGTGTGGTTGTGCTGCAAAGGAACAAATTTTCATTAGACTCCTGTCGACCCATCACTCCCTCCACCTCCCCCTCTCCTCCTCTCTCTCATGAAACCCACTCCCTCCCATCGAGCCCCACCCACTCCCTCCCACCCTCCCGTCGACCCCGAGCCTGAGCCCCACCACTCCCTCCTTCCCTCCTGTTGAGCCCTATAGCCCCACCCCTGCCTCCCTCCCTCTCTCTCTGTTCCTAGGAAAACCACGATCTCCCATACCCTCCCTCTCTGTCTCTTTCGAATTGATCTAGAATACTTGCTCTCCAGAACCAATTCTCGTGAGACGAGTGGATTGCGTGCGGAGGTTGCTTCCATTCTACCCTTAATCTCAGGTATGTCTACATTTTTTTCTTTTTCCCTTAAATTCCTTTGAAGATACCATTAATGTTAACTGCAAATTTATTCTATGATGCAAATTCATCTAAAAAAAACTCTGTTATTTGTGATGCACTTTACTGTTTATTAATTTCTAAGATGTCGATTAAAGGCTAAATATTGTCTGAAAGGACAACAGTGCACGGGCTGAAGGGGTTGTAACGGGCTGTGCGACAGGCTGAAGGGGGGCGACAGGCTGAAGAGGTTCGCCGGTGTGGAGAGGTGCGCCGGTGTGGGTAGTGGGTGTTTCGTTCCTTTCATAAGAAAATTTTTATACGAGTTATGTGTATTTGATTTTACTATCCTACGGTATGGCTCATGGAATATGTATGTGGATTGCTGACGTGTCTGCATCTTATTCGTTACCGTTGTATCTATGAGAACGAAATTACCATTCTAAAGAGGGACTGTAAAAATAACAAGAACAATTTAAAAATGGGAGCAACTAGGGGCCGGTCGGGTGAGATTTTTAATTTTACACCCATTAATAAAAACTTGACACGTAGGAGGTTCACTAAATTCAACAATAAGAATGCATGTAGAGCATTCCATTTATTATGCCATCTTCCTCCCAAAAAAAACCCGATTCACTCTGTGGCATTTTCCCAAAAACAAAACTTGATCTTCCCCCTCCCTCGTTGTTCGTTCTCCCCCTTCTCAGAGTTGCTTGTCGTCACTCATCGTCCCACATAATTTCTGTAAGTAATGAAAATATTGCATGGTTATGATGATTTTAGGGCTGGGCTGTGTGTATTTGTGGCTCAGTAATGGCAGGGGCTGGAGCTGTAGTCGATGAACTTGTATATTTGCAGTTGTGGGTGTATTTGCTCTGTTTTTACAGAAACGATGTTAAAAAAAATAGAGAAATTAATCAAATTTGCATTTATGTCCAATAGTTTTACCAGATTGACTTGCGTTACTTCTACTTTCATTTTTTGTGGGTGTATTGTCCAAGATGTTCACCCAGCCCATGAATATTTTTTGCGGCTTTTGTTGGTATTTGGCACTGGGTTTTCTACAAATTGAAACCACTGGGTTGAGATGATGGTGTCTCTTGAGAAGATGGTGATTTTCGGAGTTGAGAAGAGGGAGATTTTTGGGGAGAAGACGATGTCTTGAGAAGAGGTTCCACTAGACTCACACTTACAATTAGCCTAATGCTCTCTATTACGTGTTTTAATTTTATTGGTCGGGTGTAAAATAAACAAAGTTACCCGTCCGGTTTGAAGCTTTTCCCTTTAAAAATAAATAGCTAATAGATCTAATAAAAGGGAACAATATCATTACATTTCATTTATTACTATTTTACTGCTCAATCATTTTTTTTTCATTTTACTTTTTAAATTTATATTAAAAATCTCGTAACATTACCTTATTGTATATTTTAAAAGAAAATAAATTCAATCAACCTGCATAATCATGCAATTTAATTAAAAATAAATTTAATTTTATAAATATTGACTAAAAGAGCAAAAGAATGTCAATTTTTATAAAATTGAATTTATTTTTAATTAAATTACATGATTACGTTGATTGATTGAATTTATTTTCTTCTAAATTATGAAAGAAAGTCATGTTATGAGATTTTTAATCCAGATTCAAAGAGCAAAATGAAAAGAAAAATAGTTAAATAGTAAAACAATAATAAATAAAATGTAAGGATATCATTATCCACTAATAAATTATGTTTGGGCACATGTTATAAATCAGAACAATAGCTGAAGTGGTGGTTTTATAATCCAACTTACAGATTTGTCGGATGTAGATGCAGTCCACATTTGGAAAGGAGGCATAAACTGTTTGAAGTTGGAACGAAATCTTGACCTCATCTCATGTTAGATCATCTTGACATCCTTTTTTCATAATGTCCGATTTGGGAAAATTGAAACATAAATGTCTAGAATTGAAAAATCAATGGCAGCGACCGGCATGGGATACACGCGTCGATGATTGGGGGTAAGATGAATCAGATCTAGAAATATCTGGAGATGGCGACTCCAACCATGTGACGGCCGACGGGTTGATATGGGATTACTATCCCACTTGAGTAAGTATGGAATTACTTGGTGATTTATAAGTTTCTAAACATTCTTTTTTCTTAAACCAATTTTTAAGAGTGAGTTCTACTTAATGGGTTCATAACAAATGGTATCAGAGCTACTCTACGTTTAAGGTCATGTTGTAACGGTTACAATCGTGTGGCACATGGGTGATGTCGGCATAGCAGTGTTCGTCTGGGGTTAGGAAAGACCTAGCGCACAGCCAGCCCGTGTGAGTGTTGGGACCGTAGTGGACGTCGGCTATGGAGCGTGGTAGTTGTTGCGTTCTCACATCGACTAAGTATGTGATTGATTGGTGGTTTATAAGCCCCTAGGCACCCTTATCTAATAAATCGATTTTTAAGAGTGAATTTTACCTAGTGGATTCATAACAAAATATGTATCGGTATGTGAGAAAGCACATAAGAGGCACGAGCAGTCTAAGGTTGTGTTTAGTTAGTTAATGAAACTCAACTCATCTCAACTCATTTTTAACTAATTATTGATGATATTTACTACTTTTTCAACTTTTCATAAAAAACTTTAATTCATTTTAACCTACTTCATATAACTCAATCTAAAATGTCAAATTCATCTCCATTTAAAAAAGTAAAACATATATCAATAGGATCCACAAAATATTATTATTCACAACTCATTTCAGCATCTAAACATAGTTTAATTGGCCTCGTAGGTGGTTTTGGGTTTAAAATGATAAATGCACAATATTTTTTACGGAATTTTATGTAATTATGTTTTAAAATTAAGATTATTTTTATAAAATATTTCATAAAAGTAACATCAATTTATAAAAATATCATTATTTTAAAACATAATTGTAAATATATTATGAAAAATGTTGTGCAGGTATCACTAATATTTTTATTTCTTATCTCATTTCCATTCTATTGAGATCAAGAAGCATTGTTCATTGATTTTTAAATTTATTATTTTAAAAATGTGAAGTGTTATAATCACAAAGAGATCTCACAAACCGATATGTCTTTATATGATATATTAGATATATTTTACAATCAAATTAATTTTATAATCTAATATAACACATTAAATCACGTCAATTTGTATATTTATTTTTATAAAATTTCTTTATAGCTAAAAGATTTCTCATTAAAAAATAATCTTAATAGTTAGAAAACCAATCTATTATGTGCAAGTTTAATGCTTTAGACCATGCGCGCCCTGTGTTATTTTTCATCACTGAACTAATGGAACTTTGAAAAAAGGATCTTTTGTAAACCCTAATAATTTGAACAGTAATATTTCCATTTTGAGAATGGCTATGCATCAGCCTGTAGCCGCAACACACCTCACATGATGTTTTTTTTTTAAACTCAATACATTGAGTGTGCTGCGGCTACAGACTGATACAAATAATTTTTCTTCCATTTTTATGCGAGTCCTCAGCACATTCTTCAAAATCGGCTCCATTGTACATCTTTCTACTTACAAATGGCGTGTTACAATTTCTAAGCAACTCTCTATTGAAATATTATTATTTATTAAATTTAAATAAAATTAAAATAATTTGAAAATAAGTAATGCTATATATACAATCTTTCCTACTTATATATATTATATAAAACGTGACACTTTGATTTTTTTTTTTTTTTTAAGAAAAACTCATGGAAAATCTCACTACAACAAATATGGCCCAACTTATTTTCGACAAGATAAAGTTTGTTGCAAAAAGTGACATTGTTATGCAAAAATCCACATTTTTCTGCAAATATCATTCCATGGAAGAAAGAAAATAAAGAAAATAAAGAGTATATTTTTTGTCATTTCATTTGCAGCCAACCAAAAGTGGTAGTAAATAGCGCCCTTTTCCCACAAGATTTAAGACGCCAAAAAATATAATCCAAAATAGTATATTTTACAACCAACATATATCTATTTGTGATAAAAGATGTGGTAGCAAATATATTCTATTATCCATTTTATTCTCTATTTGAAGTTCTCATCCTTTTCATTAAATTTCTCAATCACTAAATTTCTCAATCACTGATGCCCTAATTTGTAGAGCCCTGAAGTGAACGAAGCAACTATGTGTCTTAGTTGAATGATCCAAGAGTTTTTGGTTGCTGGTGAAAATGGTCCAGAATATATTGGGTAAGTTCTTCTTCTTGGTTTTCTCATCCCATAGTTTTAGGACGATGTATGCATAGATGATTGAGTTTCAAAACCCAGATTCTGAGTTTCGAGTTGAATCCTGATTTTTTTTTTTCAATTTATTATTAATTAGACTTTAAATATTTTGTCTCCATTTAGATGGATTTGTATAATAAGTTTTTATCAAATTATCTTACAAAATCAAACTCTAACATGAAGGGACTTGCAAATGTAACTTTTCATGAAATTCATATTGCCATTCTGCTACAATACAACATAAGCTTAAAAGACTCTCACTAATCCATATGCTTTATACAGGTGCACACACTATTGGGTTCGCTCAATGCTTTACATTCAAGTCAAGGCTCTTCAAATTTGCTCAATGCTTTACAAACTTTGCAGAGGACAACTTTGCAGAGGACAAAATTTGACCTTACAGTACTCCCACCGCAGGAAAAACATAAAATAGAAATATATGGTAAGCAACGACAGATTTCATGACATATACAGGCCAATCTAAAGAGCTCTCTATTTGGTAGACATGTAACCATTGAGACAAATGGCTGAAACTCTGGACACATGCCGCTTTCCCCAAAAGAAATATGCATGCATGCATGCAAACCCTCCCTTTTTGGAAGAAAGAAGCTGTCGAAACTCCAAAATAAAACTGTCAGTTCAAAGCATTCCCAAATTTTCAATATGCCATGAAACTATAAATAAACATAGGAAACCTCCAAATCATTTATGCAAACCCTTTTAAGAACAACACGGACAACAAACAACTCTACAAGTGAATGAATCCTTATACTACAACAAAGTATTTTCCATGTAGCTTCCTCTTTCCTCAGAACTACTGCTTTATCATTAGAGGTTACAGTTTTTAATACCATGCATCATATCATGCTCTTATGGGGGACAATAAAACCGCTTCAATGGTCATTAACTATAGATAAAAATAAGAAATAAGAAAAGAACTTATAGATGAAAATAGTTGAACATGTTGCATTATGATCATATGAGCTTCCTACAATTTCATTTCACAACCCCACTTAATTTATTTTCCAATTCAACCTTATCCCAATTGTTTTTTCAAATATTTTTCAAAGTCATGTTTATCTTAACTGAATAATAAGTCTGAGAATACTCTCTTGTAAAAGTTTGCGTGGTCCAACCCAATTGATTTCTTTATTGATATAATTAATGCTTTTATCAATGCTATTTCTTACATTACTTGAACGGATTGTTCAGGATAATTGAGTCCTTTTCCATTTAGTTCTCGATCTAACCACATAAATTAGTTTGTGCAGGTGATGGGAGAGAAAAACAATCATGTGAAGGGAAATATTTTTATTTTCATCTTGCAAAGAAAATAGTTGTAACCTCTAGATTATGCAAAAAAAAAAAGCACTTACTCTAGATTTTTTTCAACATAAATGGGAAGAGAGACTCACAGCATGATTGACATCAAATTATTTAATATGCATGGCGCTAGGTAACACACAAAAGCTACCTTTTTCAAGCCATTAGCAACATATTCAAGATGATTAAAATCCTACAATATATATAGTTTCTGATAAATAAAGACCTACAATTACAAATATTCATGCTTAGCTCAAAGTAAAAACTAATATTACAAGCACAAGTGAGGTGGTCTTACAATATCAGAACATTTTTTTTTAAATATATCTTCTCTCCGTTATTGCTTAGCTTGTTGGAAGATTTTGATGTAGTTTTCACAAAGGTTGAACTATCTCTATCGAAGTCCTATTAATTTATCTTTAGATCAAACATTCTCATGTGCTATAAATAATTGGTCCTTAAAATGGGTAAAGGAGGAGAATCTAATGATACATTAGAAACCTAGCTAGTTCCATTATTTCTGTGGGTATGCATCTTCACTTTGTTCAGCTACAACTCCGGATAAAACTAAGTCTAGGAATATATATATATATATAGTTTTGGCTATAAGTTAACAATATATATATAATTTCTTTTGCAATTTCAATTTCAAGTTTCTCGTGAAATTTACATTCACACATCAAGCCAGTTAGAACAAGCAAACCCAACAAATAAAATCAAGTTGGGTATTCCCCTAACAATTAAAACCAAACCCAAAAATCCAATGGAGGTCCAGTACTCTACTCAACCAAGTGATTACTCCATCCATTCCTCACGCACAGAATCATAGTTACAGGAAGAGAGAGAGTACCCAAACAAGTGAACAATGCCCTAGAGGGAAAGGCCGACGGCGGCAGGGATGCAGCGACCGAGATGCGGTGAGGACGAGCGGCGGACAGTTATGGGGTCACGACTCACGGGGTCACGGTGATAGAGGCAGGGGCTTAGGGTTTCTGTGTTTTCGTAGCGTAACGAGACATCGAGAGAGACACGAGGGGGGGAGATGAATATAACCGGTATCAAAACGGCGTCGTTTTGATACTAGTTTTTATTAAAAATAAATAAAGATCTAGGTACCAGGTTTCATACCCGTACTCGGACCGGGTTGGTTCAGGTTTTCAAACCCTGGTTTCGGCCCGAGTTTGATTCTGGCCAAAACCTGGAACCCGGGTTCCGGCCCGGATGAACAGTCCTAATGCTAATCAAGAATGATGACTATAAAGTATGCATGTTGCCTCTGTCTTTACTCCAAGTGCCTCTTCTTCAATGGCTCCATATAGAAATTAAGTATGTCTTGATTTAGTAATTGCTTCTCTTTGTTTGCTGAATTTTGGATGTCATGTTTTGCCATGCAAAGTGAGTTTATGTTTGTGTTGAGAAGATTAAACACAAGTTGAGGTAGGAGCAATACACTAGGGGAACATCACAAGATTACTGACTACTATAAACTTTTCTGAAGATAATTCTCCTATGATGGTCTTTAATCTATGTAATTAATTATGTTATCTTAACTTCTTCTTCCTTTTTTTTTTTTTTTTTGATGAATGGATCAAAGTTGTTTTGATAATATTGAGTTTGTGAAATTGGTAGCACAGTTTGTACATGTTTGTTTGAAATTGTTATATGATGTTTTGTTAAATTTGGATCTCCATTGTGTTCATATTTATGGTTTTAGGCTTATATTATGCCATTTTTTTCTACTTTTGGACTCTTTTCTAATTTAATTTGTTTTATAGTCTATATTTTTTTTTTGAATTTTTTTCTCTATTTGCGGCAACATGTTGTGGCTGTAAATATTTTTTTCTTCTGTAATGGGTTATTTCCAGCTACTACATATTGTTGCAAATAAATTTATTTTTGAAATAGACTTTCGATGTATGCTGCCAATAAGTAATTTACATCGATTACTATTTGTAGAGAAAAGGAATTATTGACAAAAATTCTTGTCACAGAAAAAGATTTGTGTCAATATGTCACCGCAGCAAATAAGTAATCCGAACAATGGCGAATGATCTGAACGACTTATTTTTGGCCACTTTTGTTGTTTGCGACAAATAGAGTTACCGGAATAAGTACATTTTGCGACAAACTGCAATTTTGCCAAAGAAAATATTTAAATTGGCGTTGTATTTTTTGCAATCTTGTGGTCGGCCTTTTTTGCCAGAAAAACGTTTTTGCTGTAATTTTATATGCTTTTTGTGACAAAACCAGTTTCCATAAAAAGTCATATTTGTTGTAGTGATATATCGATATGTAATCTACACCCTTATCCTACTCTTATTTTATTATGAAAAGATGTCATAGCTCATTAATCTTTGAATTTCTCTATTAAAAATATAAATGATGGTTCAAAAATGATTAAAAGTATCATATTTTACATAATAAAATCGAGTGATTTGTAAAGCAAAAATGAGATATAAGTATATGTATATTTTTCTTTCAAAATAGATTAATATTTTAATAAAAAGTTGCATAAAAGTTATCAATTGGTTGCCTACGTATCATTCTTCCCATCTTAATCATTTCATCCGAATTCTCCATTTCTTTTCTTGGAAGGGGGAAGATAAGTTTTTTTTTTTTTTGGTACATGTATCTCATTTAAAATCAATGATGTTGTCACCTTTCATTGAAAGATGTAAAGTCAGCATTTTATAATTGATCAAAATCATAGATATTCACTGTATTTAGATATGCACTATTTTCAGAGGATAGGAAAATGATAAGAGGTATTGAGAGTTGGATCACGACATGAGTCCCGACACTTTTTTTATTTATTTAGTAATTAATGATGAGTTTTTTAATGATATTGTGAATTTTTTTAAAATATTTAAGGATATACAAAAGTATATGAACAAAAAAAGAGGATGTAGCATTACTGATCACGAGGATATTTTCGTTGGTACATGACTTCCATTTTTTGCAACGAGTTGCCTTCAAGATGCTAACTTTGGAACTCATTTAAAAAGCTACTTTTCTTGATTTTACTCTCTTCCACATGGATAATGATATATATAGTCTTAAAGTATGCAATCTCTTAATACACATTTTGAAAAAAAGTAGAGATCGCTATTTTAAAAAATAATTTTGTCATGTGAATTTTAAGTTTATCCATTTTTTTTTAAAAAAAGAGTATGCGGTGACTGCATACTCTAAAATTAAAAATATCATTTATCTTTTCAAATACCTCTGTTATGACAATTTTTTACAGATATTCTCATATTATCTTATATCTTCTCATCTAATCATTACAACTTTTCTAAATTTTCACACAAAATAAAATAAACAATTCAACATTTTCAAATCTCAAAACAAAAATAATATTAAAAAAATATATTCTAATAATATTTTATTGAACTTTTAACTTTTATCTCAACTCATCTTATCTGGGAAAAAAAACGAGGCCTATTTACCAATATATTTAAACGCCATGTGTCCCTTCCATGTGGGAAAAATACATAGCAAAATCCTCAAATTTTCCATTCCCTTGAAACCCTTACACTCCCCTATCTTTACAACCATTCATTTCCCTCTCAAAAATTATGTTCCTCTCTTAATAAAGAGTGAAGGAAAGACTACATTGGTTCTACTGATATTCTTCTTTTTCTCTCTCTCTGTGCATGGTTAGAGTTTAACTCTTTTGGATTAGTGAACCTTCTGTAGCTCTTCACCTCCATTTCATTCAAAACATAATTGAGAACTAGGTTTCGTGGAGTACACACATGCCATTTTAGGCATACGTCAACTTTATTCATGATTGCCTATTTTCAACATCTTTTCAACTCTTGAGTCCTGACCATTCTCCCTTGTGCTTAGAACTACTCTTAACACGTGCTCCACTATCTAAGATTTGGAGAATGTCAACCATATCATATTAGCTAGATCCATCACTTTTATTTTTTTATCAAGGAACTCAAAACTCCTACAGTTTCTTAGAGAAATGATATATACAAGTTCTAAATGTACAAGTCTTATGCAAACTCTTTATAAAAAAGTGAATCACACTATGAAAAAGTGTGAAAAACTCACTTTTTCTTGATAGAGCCCACCTTTTTATAAAAGGATTATACAAGCCTTATACATTTGGGGCTTATACGTACCTAGCATTACTCTTTTTTAAAAGATCGCATCAATCCTTGTAATGGACTAAAAAACAAGCAAAGTTCAAGGTGATGAATTCGTGGTCAAAATTGTAATCTTTTGTTTCGACTGAACCGAATTGCTTTGATTTGGTCATGTTGATCTTATTAGGGTATTTTGGTTCGGTTTATTTTTTTAAGCTTTTGACAAAAAATAGATAAAATAAGAAAAAAAATAAGTGATGATTTAATCTAAACTGTCTAACTAAGTATATATTTAACTAATTAAGTATTTTAATTGAGTATAATAAATTAATAATGTTAATAGTATGTGCATTATCAACAATTAATAGTTAAGAGTGTAATAAATTAATAATGTTAATAGTATGTTCATTATCAACAATTAATAGTTAATACCTTGTCTTAAAATTCTTAACCTTTAGTATTTTATATAATCTAAGCATAAATAATTAAGTTTGAAGAAAATAACATAATTACTTTTTTTCCAATTTTAATATAACTACTTAAAAAATTATAAAAAATTATTTAAAATTTTATACATTAAATTCAGTTGGTCCGATCCGGGATGAAAAAATCCCATCTCAAGAACAGAGCGAAAACCGAATTTCCTCACTTTCTTAGAGCGAGACTAACCAATTTATTAATTTGGTCTAGTCTGGACCAATTGAAACCGATTAATCTGATTGATTTTTTCGACTCGAATGAAAAATCTTACGTACACCCCGAGATATTGTAACTATTTTATTTGTTTATGTCTTCCCTCCATATATTTATTTTATTTTGGAACTTCTGGTTGTCAATATTGTATTACATTGAAGAGTTTTTAGGGGTTTCATCAAATTTTTTAGAGTCATTCTACTTACAAGTTACAAGGCGGTATAAAGGACATATATTTCACACAATTAAAGTAGCAAAAACTCATTTGTAAGAGAAAGTTTAAAACTTAGAATTTGAAATCTTTTTCTATCTAACATGTTTAATGGTATGGAGTGTGTCTTCTGGCATATATAATACATATGCAGGTTTTCTTTCTTTCTTTAGACTTTAATGCCTTGAATAGCTATCCAATACACTTATCTAAATAAAAAAATAAAAATAAAAACCAGCGAAGATTATTGAAGTTTTTGTTTTACTCCTTCCCCTTCTTTCGGTCCAACGCTTAATTGATTCATATAATTAAAAAAAAAAAAATTTACTCATCATTCTCAAATGCATCACACACCACACATAATTTTTTAATTTTTAAAATTTTTCTCTTACTAAATATGTAATATATGGATGATGAGTAGAATGACTCGATTAGTTTAAAAAGAATAAAACTAAAAAATAATTTTAAAAAAATAAAAATAAATATGGTATGTGGTGTGTGAGGATAATGAGTAGCAAAACTCTAAAAAAATAACAGGGATCGATAGTACTTGGGAATAGGTTATTGAGGAAACAAAACTGTATAATTGCTTAAAATCCTTCAAATCCGTATTTGTTAATTAAACAAATTACACCTAATTTTCTTCCTATAAAATTAATATTATTTATGCTTAAAAAGTTTTCATAATTCCATTTTAGTGCATTCACGAGATTTGGAGTCTTGGACTCCTTCATTGACTTCCATTTTCCCTCTCTATATTTATTTTTTTAAATTTTTTATTGTTTGTATTATTAAGGAAAAAAGTACACGTAATCTTAATTAAACAAATAAGATCGATCGCATTAAAAAGGGTCTCATAATTCTATTAAAAAAAGAGAAATGATACTTGCAGTGATGAATGTGCAAGCGCCGTGTAGTCGTTTTAAAAAAAGTAAATAAATATAGGACCCACATGAAAAGAAATTAATTTTTTAATAGTGGACCATACTCTTTTTCAAAATGACTGCGCGACATTTGCGCATTCCACAACTGTATGTAGCATTGCTCTTAAAAAAAACCTCTAAGATGACTATAGGGGATGTTTGGAGTCTGTTGGACACATAAATGCGACGAGAAAAGCTTCAAATCGGTTAGGGTGTAAATTAGAAGTTTACACCATCCAATGGAAAAAGAACATGTAAGCTTTTCATTTCGTTTACTATGGATACGACTGTAGATTATTACTCTCTGTTTTGTCTCATTCCCCCACAATCCTCTTTGCATTCAGTTCGTTTTCTTCTTTTCTCTGGAGTTACCTTTTCCTTTCTCTCTCTCTCTCATCTCCAGCCGAATCTTCGAAGCAACTATAGCAGATTTAAGAAAAAAATGTATCTCTATCTATCCTCAAGCACAGCCTGTCGGTGTCTCTCTCCTTTCCATTTCGTCTTTTAACAATTAAAACTTTGATTGTTTAATTGAAGAGTTAAATATCTTATGTTTTCTTTCTTTTTACATTAACATTCATCTGTTGTTCATCAAATCCAAGCATTAGAAAACAGTAAAAATTTGGGTTCTTTCATTCCAAACCCAAACTCTAGAACATGAACGTGTCTGTTAAGGAATGTGAACAAACCAAAGTGGTTGATAATTTCTTCCTTCTAAAATCTTCAACGTGAACGTTGGCTTCAATTCCTCAAATATTAGTGCAAAAAGAATCAAAACTTATGGGTATCTTCAATCTTTAATTTTCTTCAAAATAAAAAATACGAAACTCTCGTTTATGAAACCAAAGTGCGTTCGATTCAGTTGTTTGCTTAGTTCGCATATCTTCTATTGAAGTTAGAAGAAGAATATTGTCAAACACATACAAGACCACCAGATTGATGAGTCATGAAGAAATTAATTTTATTTGATGAGCTGTAAATACATATTGTTTATTTAATATTTCATTTATCAATCCTATGTAACTATAAATAGCCATTGTATATGACAGATCAATACACAGAATCATTCCTTCAACCACTCTGTGCGTCTCTGTTATGCGCCTATACATTCTGTTATTTGCATTCCATCTGCGTGTGTAGTAAGTTGCATCATCTCCTTCCTTGCTTCTACACCTTCCTCTTGCTCCTGCATCATTCTTAATATGGTACTAGAGTAATGACCGAAGATTCTGACGCCAACATGACATCCTGAGCCCAAAATAACCCCAAAAATCCCGTTAGCCCATTTTTTATTCAACCAGGCGAAGGTGTTTCTTCTTCCTTAGTCCTTGATCTACTGACTACCGAAAGCTATGTCACATGGGCAAGAACGATGCGCTGAGCTCTCAACATCAAAAATAAACTTGGATTCATCAATGGAACCATCACCAAGCCACCAAACACTTTTGATCATCTCTATGCTCCATGGGAGCGCTGCAACGACATGATTATAGCATGGATACAACATTTGGTTAGCTTAGACCTTAGATCGAGCATATTAAGAATGATGCAAGAGCAAGAGAAAGGTGCAGAAGCAAGGAAGGAGATGATGCAACTCACTCGTACACACGCAGATGGAATGCAAATAACAGAATGCATAGGCGCATAACAGAGACGCACAGACTGGTTGAAGGAATGATTCCGTGTATTGATATGTCATATACAATGGCTATTTA
This sequence comes from Juglans mandshurica, assembly GCA_022457165.1. NCBI lineage: Eukaryota > Viridiplantae > Streptophyta > Magnoliopsida > Fagales > Juglandaceae > Juglans > Juglans mandshurica. Next base: position 7,797,411 of record CM039623.1, read on the forward strand.
TAGTTACATAGGATTGACAAATGAAATATTAAATAAACAATGTATATTTACAGCTCATCAAATAAAATTAATTTCTTCATGACTCATCAATATGGTGGTCTTGTATGTGTTTAAAAATATTCTTCTTCTAACTTCAATAGCCCCTCGCAAGATGGAGAGTAAATATTGATGATTTCCATCTTGAGCAATAATCGATTGAATGTAGGAGAGTGTAATGGCTTGATAAGCAAATCTGCTAACTGGAAGGAGGAGAAAACATGAGCAGTTTTTACTTGACCTTTAGAGATTTTATCATGAACTACATGGTAGTCAAGTTCGATGTGCTTCGTGCGTTCATGAAAGACAAGGTTTGAGCAGCTTTATTGTCACAATAGAGTGTAGATGGAGTGCCAACGGTGAGGCGCAAATCACTGAGTAAGTAGCGAATCCAAGTGAGTTCACATACGACGGTAGCCATTGCTCTTCTATATTCCGACTCGGCGGAGGACCTGGAAATGGTGTTCTATTTTTTTTTTTTATTTCCATGAAACCAAAGAGGTCCCAATGAATACACAAAATCCAGTGGTTGACCGTCGCGTGTCTGGGCAATTTGCCCAATTGGCATCAACATATGCTACAAGTTCCATATTCGAACTAGCAGGAAGAAAAATACCATGGCCAAGGGTTCCTTTAATGTATTTAAGAACTTTGATCACAACATCATAATGCGGAACATGTGGATTTTCCATAATTGACTTAGCAAGTTGACACTGTAACTCAAATCCGGTCGTGTGTTGGTTAAATAAATCAGTTTGCCGACTAATTTCCGATAGTGTAGGATCATGGAAAAGATTACCTTCATCTTTCCTTAGTTTGCTATTTGGTTCCATTGGCAATGGGAAGGGTTTTGCTGGAAGGAGGCCTGTCTCCGAGAGTACATCCAGTGCATATTTGCACTGACAAATTTGAATCCCTACTTTGGAACGTCCAATCTCCATTCCGAGAAAGTAACACAATGTCCCCAACTATTTGATGCGAAATTTAGTTTCCAAGAAGTGTATGACAGCAAGGCTTGAGCTGGAATTTGAACTCATGAGAAGGATATCATCAACGTACACGAGGAAGGCAAGAAATGAATTATCTGTGCATTTGGTAAATAAGCTGTAATCTGCCTTTGATTGGGTGAAGCCAAACTCAGCTAATGTGGAGGTCAGCTTTGTGTTCCATTGGCAAGAAGCTTGGCGAAGGCCATACAAGCTTTTCTGTAAACGGCAGACTTGTTTGGATTTGGCTGCATAGTGACCAGGAGGTGGTCGCATATAAATGTCCTCATCGAGATCACCATAGAGGAAGACGTTGTTGATATCGAGTTGTTGGAGATCCCAACCTTTGATGGCAACAACTGCTAGTAGACAACGATTTGAAACTAATTTAGCAACAGAGGAGAATGTATCATGAAAGTCAATACCTTCACGTTGGGTGAATCCCTTTGCAACTAGGCGAGCCTTAGCCCGCTCGATTTTGCCGTCAGCTTGGAATTTGTACTTGTAAATCCACTTGCAGTCAATCGGTGTCTTGTTTGGAGGGAGATCAACGATGGTCTAGGTCTCATTGAGCTCTAGTGCAGTGAGCTCTTGGTTCATTGCCTCACGCCAAATTGGTTGTTGGATAGATTGGTTGTATGAGGTGGGTTCGGAATGAATGGAAACAGAGGTGGTCAAGGCACGAAATGAAGGTGAGAGGGAGGCATAAGATAAAATAGACGAGATGGGAAAAAGAACATTACCTGAGGAAGCATGTGATTCAGGACGCGTCATCATGGATGCCAAATGGTGTACATCAGATGTGGAGGCTTGTTGGTAATGATAGTCATGGAGGTATGCAGGGGCTTTGCGAGTGCGTGTTGTTCGACGAGGTTGAGGGAGTGTTGAGGTTGGATCATCTATACGTTGGCTAGACGTGGCTGGGGTAGGAGGTAACGAGAGTGAATTGTTGGTGGGGTTGGATTTGTCAATGTGTGTAATGGGAAATGAGGCCACGTTTTCGTTATTATGTGTAGTGGGAAATGAGGCCACGTGTTCATTGGTATGAGTGGGTGAATTGAGAGAATTGAGAGGAATAGAAGGGGTGTCAGTGGAAGAAGCATTGGTGGGTGTTGATGAAATGGTTTCAGTGGGAAAAAGTATTTTATTTTTTAGTGAAAAAATTTCTTCATGGAAGATGACATCTCGAGAGATAAAAATTTGTTTGGCGGTGAGATCAAGCAATTTATATCCTTTGACACCGTATGGGTATCCAAGGAAGAGGCACATTTTGGCGCGATGATCAAATTTAGTTCGGGAATGTGATAGGGTAGAGGCAAAGCACAAGCACCCGAATACTTTAATGTGTAAGTAAGAAGTCTTGGTTTGATAAAGGACTTCAAATGGGGTTTTATTATGAAGGATTGGTGTTGGTGTTCTATTGATTAGGTAGACAGCGATTGTGATAAAATCAGACCAATATTGTAGGGGTAAACCGGATTGAAATTTGAGTGCACGTGCCACATTGAGGATGTGTTGGTGCTTGCGTTCAGCAAGGGCATTTTGTTGAAGTGTGGCGACACATGTTAATTGGTGGATGACGCATTTGGAATTGTAAAAATGTGGCATGTTAAATTTGGCACCATTATCGGATTGAAGAGTTTTAATATGGCTGTTGAATTGGGTCTCAATGAGTGCAAATAAATTGATTAGAGAGGTTCGAGCTTCAACTTTTTTTTTAAAGGTAAATCCAAGTGCATCTTGTGAATTTATCGACAAAGGTGAGAAAATATTTTGCACCATTGTAAGTTTGTGTTGAGTTGGGCCCCCAAATGTCAACCGAAACAATATCAAAGGTTCTGGTGGCTTTGGATTCTGATTCGAGAAAAGAAATTTTGTGTTGTTTTGCTAATGGACAAATAGCACAGAGTGGTTGAAGGAATGATTTCGTGTATTGATCTGTCATATACAATGGCTATTTATAGTTACATCGGATTGATAAATGAAATATTAAATAAACAATGTGTATTTATAGCTCATCAAATAAAATTAATTTATTCATGACTCATCAATCTGGTGGTCTGTATGTGTTTGACAATATTCTTCTTCTAACTTCAATATCTTCAATCAATGTTTTAAGCAGTATGTATTAGTTGTTTTCTGAGATGAATAACAAGCAGTTAGTAACTATGAAACCAAAGTGCGTTCGATTCAATTGGGTGAGGAGGTTTAGGGAAGCGAATGGAAGGAGGGAGGGAGGGAGAGAATGTGAACGTGTTTGTTGAGGAGAGAGAGAGAAGGGGGGACGAGAATTAGGGTTGAGAATCAGACCTTGAGGAGAGAGAGAGGGGATACTAAAGGGAGGGGAGAAATACGAGAGTCGAGAGAGGGGGAGAAACCTGTAACTAATTCTTTTTTTTCCCTACAACCAATTTTATTTTACATATCTTAAAATTTGTACGTGTCAAACTATGATTGAATGCTGTAAAATTCTATTTTTTACCTAATCCGACTCCCAGGCGCTCCCAAATGAGATCTCAAAATTTCAATCCCAAATAGCATTGAAAAACAAAACATTTTTTAATTTCAATTTTTCAATTTTTTAATCTAATTATCATCTAATCATTATCCAAATACAAAAATCAATACAACTTTTACAACATTCAAAATAAAACATAAAAATTAATACAATTTTTACAAACTTCAAAAACAAAAATTATATTAAAAAATTATATTAAAATAATTTTATAATTTTATAATATTTTTATTCAATTTTTTCACTCTCATTTTTCAAAACCTAATAAAATATATTAATTCAAACTATTTCACTATCATTTTTAGAAAGAAATGATATTTACAGTCTTAGAGTGTACAAGTCCCGCACATTCTCTTTTAAAAAAATAGATAAATATGAGACGTATATAAAAATAATAATTTCAAATAATAATCATCATTCTTTTTTAAAAATAATTTACAAAATTTATACGCTCTAAAAATATATCTAGCAGTACATTACGAGATATTCTAACTAGGGGTGATATTCGGTCGGTCCGGACCAAGAATGGTACCGGTCGGTCTTGGTCTGAATTTTATAGGACCGACTTAATTCGGTCCGGTCCACGGTCTATGGATTTTTCGGATCGGACCGGACCGAATTAAAATTGAAAAAAAAAATTAATTATATAATTCTCATTTAACATATCACTAACTCACCATTAAATAATTATTAACTAATAGTCTAATACTAATATTTATAATTTTATACTAATATTAATATTTATACTAATAGTCTAGACTTTACTTCTAGTCTTCTATACTCTAATATGGTATATAAAAAAAAATATTAATAGTCTAATATAGAGTAAGAGTCTACGACTATAGTTATAGTTATACTAATATTATAATATAGTTATAACTTATACTAATCATGGATTCATGATTCATAATAACTAAGTAGTAAGTACCAACTATATAACTATTATAAGTTATAATAACTTTACTCATATAAGAGTTATAGTATAATAGTATTAATAATTTAATAGCATATTATAAAAGTTATAGTATTATAGCATAATATTAGTATAATAGTATAGTATTAATATCACTAAAAGTTATAAGTTATAACTATATATACCTAAGAGGCTAATAGCATAATATTTGGGTTTTTTTAGTTTTTTATATAGAATAGTTTTTTTTTTTTTTATCATTGTATTTTTCAAGATCAAGCTTTTTTTAGTAGTTTTAGCTAAAAAAAATGTACAAAATTTGAAGTGGGCCGAAAAAAATTGAAATTGGGCCGAAAAAAAATTAGATTTAGATGGGCTGAATGACCCATTTTAGACATGTCCAGACCGACTGAACCGACCCTAGACCGGACCGGACCGAAATGGACCGGACCGGACCGGACCGGTCCTATATGTGACTCAATCCGGTCTAGGGTGGACAATTCTTGGACCGAATAGGTCCGGTCCGGTCCACAAAATAGCCCAAGACCGGACCGGACCGGACCGAACTCACCTCTAATTCTAACCGTTCAAACTTTCAGACCAATCCCATGAGTCCCCAAATACCCAGAGAGAGAGAGAGAGCTCTAGAGTGAAAGCCCAGCCTAGCCCACGCAGTGGTGGATATCATCAAACAATTTAGAATGGCCCAATTCATCGCTCGATGCCGCGAGGTCAAATCGCATTTCCCCCTTTTTCCTCTTTCCTCTCCTTTCTTCTGATCGATTTGATTGCTATGACCACCGCGGTGTATGTGCCGCAGTAGGTACTGAAACGAATCAAACAGTGTACGCACATACTCGTAGAAGCAGAGACAGAGGGTGAATGGAAATGGGGGAAGGGAGAGAAGGGGATTGGGAGTGCAGCGGATGCAAGAACAGGAACTACGCCTTCAGGTCGTTCTGCAACAGATGTAAGCAGCCACGGCTTCTGGTCGACACCAAAACCCCGGCCGACTCCAAGTGGCTCCCGCGTATCGGCGATTGGATCTGCACCGGTTAGTTTTTTCCTCTATTGCGCTCCCTTTGTTTGCTTATTTGTTTGTCGGATCTGTTTCTATTGGCTGTAGCTACAATTTCACTTTCAGCCACTTGCTTATTATTAAACTTTTTTCTATAAATATTGGAACATGATTCGGTTCTAGGGTTTCTTTAAGATTCCGGAGATTTTAGTTGTATAGGGATTTGTATGATTTTAGTTGATTTCGATGGTCTGAGTTTTAGGGCTGTAGACGTGTTTTGGAGTTTGCTTGAAGTAGTAATCGTCCTCTATTTGAGCTGCTGCTAGGGTTTTGATATAGACCAAAATTACGCTTGCTCGATCCAAGCTGTTTTTCTTTTTCGTCGATAAACTTTGTCGTTAATGGTTGAGTGTTTAAATCGTGTAGAAGGTCTAATTGAGAATTGAGGCATCTTGTTGAGTTTTCTCCAAAACAACATATATTATTGCCTTCAGAATATTATTCTTGTTCATGTACTTTTGTTACATTACCAGCTAAGAAATGGAAGATTAGTGTTTGGTAAGCTGAGAAATATATCACATGAACATGGAAGTGTTAAAGACTCCGAGAACTAGATCGTAGAACTAGTACTGATGTTGTTCCTTGTTAGCATGCTTGTTACTGGAGAAGTATCATTCATATTGACTTTCTGTAGTTTGCAATCACAAATGAATGGCCTTTTTACCGATGGTGCAGTGATTCTGCAGTCTTAAATATCATTTGAAATCTCAGACATATCTGCTGAAAATGATTACAAAAGATTGGCTTTTGAATTGCAGGGAAGTATAGATTTTCATTTAATTGAATTTGAAGAAGGAGATGAAATAATTTTTCAATGTGTTTCATCCTATATTTTTTGTAATTACCTGGGACACTTCTGAGAATTCATTTTTATGGCTGTTGTAGTATTTGTTATGCCTTTGATTCCATATATGCTGTGAGCTTTTCGTAATAATCTTTAATACATGGGCAGTTGTTTTCTGATTGAAACCCTGACCATTTCTGCTGTTTGCCTATTTGATTTCTATTTTTTTTTTCAAGTTGAGATCAGGACTTGCTATCAATTAGGCTGTTGTTTGTGTTTTTTGTATGTGTATTTTCGTATGGGATGGACTGGGTGGTGTGCGTATTCTTGGCTTCCTTTCTGCCCTGCTGCATTGTGGGTTGGGTGTGTATGGAAATGGATCAATAGGTTGCACTAACAACAATTATGCATCAAGAGAAAAGTGCAAAAAGTGTGGGCAACCGAAGGAGGTAGCAGCAATGCCAGCAATTGCAATGCCTGGAGCTACTCTCCCATCTTATTCGCATTATTTTGCCAGGGCCCAAGGAGGACCTGAACAAAAGATGAATATTGGATTAATTGGCAATGGAGCTCCCCAGCAGGCACTTCCTTTGAGCTCTAACTGGTCTGTAGGAGGAGCTGATAAATATGGAATTCAGCCTGCTTCAACTTGGCCCTTGGGTCTTAATCCTGGACTTCCGTACCCAGACCCTGCTAATCATCTTCTTTCATTTCCTAAAGGCTGGCGGAATGGTGACTGGATTTGCCACTGTGGGTTTCATAATTACTCTTCACGTGCCCAGGTTTGACTGCATTTTCAATCGTCCTATTGATTCCATTTAAGATTTAAGGTTTTGGTTATTTGCTACCATTTTGTATCTGATTCAGCTTCGATCTTATTTCCAGTGCAAAAAGTGCAATGCTTTACCACCAGGTACACTCTTTTGGCCAGTGTAGTGTGAAGAGATGTGCATTAAGTACCATTTGGCAACCTATTATACCTGTTTAGTGGTTTAAAAAAACTATAATGTACTAGAAAAAAAAAACTATAATGTAGTGATTAGGGCTTAAAAATAGGCATGGATTATCTGTGTTGGCCATCATGGTACATTTTGATTTCCTCAAAGCTGACAGACTGGGGGTTATTGGGTCAGGGGGAGAAAGGTGGGGAGGAGTATTGCATCCTACCCTGATGAATTTTGCGTTTAGATATAAAAAAGGCATGATTTGAAAAACAAACATTAATAAAAGATTTTTTGTTTGGTTACTACGTGGAATGAGTCAAAAATCTGTAACTGATGTATGTTTCTTCCTCTTTTTGGATGTAAAGCACTTGGAACAAAGCGACTGGCCTCTGATGACTTGGTGCATGAATGGGATAACAAAAGATTGAATGTTGGACAAGTAAAGATTCATTTTCTTTTGTATGGTATTAAGATTATATATTGTTTTTCTTACCTAGTTTTAACATTTACAAGTTGGTTTTTCCTTTTTGTTGAATGTACAGACAAATGGGCAGTTGCAACCATATCCAGGTTTTGAGCAAATGGTAGGGACTAGTGGTGACCCTAATACCAGACTCTATGCTCCCTACCCCAATGTAAGCTCAGTTACTGCTGCAAATTTGCAAGTGCCCATGCAGTTTCCACAACAAGCAACTGCACCTGCACTGCTCGGAAAAGGGTAAATTTTTCTTAGTTCTTTCTTGTACATGTGCATGCCATGTATATGGGATCGCTTAATTGGGTACTTAGCCCTCTTGTCAGTGTGTTGGTTTATCTAGTACACTTTATCAGTTTGAAATTTTACCAATTCTGTTGTGATCATGATTTTAATACATATATATTGGCCAAGCAGAGCAAAACAATGGCGTGAAGGGGATTGGATGTGCACAAATTGCAACAACCATAATTATGCATCCCGGTTACAATGCAACAGGTTAGTAATTCTGGCCTGCTGGGTTATACTTAGATCCTACTGCAGTAAAATCATCTTACTGATGTTATAAGAATATGATCCCCTATGAAATATTTTGACCTATTTTTGTACACATGAAATGATTTATCGAAGCTGCTATATGATCAAAAGTTATAATGACCAGAACTAACTTTCTGGCAAATCAATACTTAACATTTAACTCCATAGGAAGTTTTACGAGTTTTAAATTTTTATATCCGCATTTCCAATTGACAGTATTATTAGTATATTACCTTTTTTTTTTTATAAGTAAAACAAGAATTTATTAAATCACCAAGTGTCAAAATACAAAGGAAAATGTCCTAATTATGACGGCATATTAGAAACTAGGAAGTCATGAAGGTCCATGCCATTTAAGTCTACAGCAATGGCCCAAGTACAAAGAGTCCTAAAGAATAACAGTTTTAGCTCCTCCAAAGATCTCTCTTTGTCTTCAAAAGTCTTCTCATGCGTTCTTGCTATAAACACCACATAATACAGATAGGGATCATCTTCCAAACTGCTTTGATCTGTCTCACCCCTCGAATTGAAGTCCAGCACGCCAATACATTCAAAACTGTTTCCGGCATAACCCACGCTAAATCCATTCTTTTAAACACCTCGTCCCAAAGAGTCCTGGCTAACTCACAGTGCAAAAGTAAATGATTCACCGACTCACCCCCGCTTTTACACATACAACACTAATCTGCAATAATTATCCTCCTCTTTCTTAGATTATCTGTGGTTAGAATCTTATCCAAAGACGCTGCCCACACAAAGAAAGAGGCTTTGGGAGGAGCCTTATGACGCCAAAGTCTTCTCCAGGAAAACTGTATCTCTGGAACTTGTGTGAGAACCTTATAGAAAGAGTGAACAGAGAACACCCCTTTCCCTGCAGGAAGCCACCACAACTTATCTTCCTGCTGGATATTTGGACGAACAGAATATAAGAGACTATAAAAATCTACAAAACTCTCTATCTCCCTGTCCTGTGCCACTCGGTTGAAATTGATGTTTTAATGAATGTTCCTACCTGAGACTTCCATAACCTCTGCCACTGTGGCATCTTTGGTGCTTGCAATCAAGAAAAGAGACGGAAACAGATCTTGAAGAGCACTGTTACTACACCAAGCATCCTTCCAAAATCTGATCTTGAAAGCTGTCCCCAATTGCAATCTAGTGTAACAATGAAAGACCTCCCATCATCTTCTAATATGTTTTCATAGCCCCATTCCAGATGCTCCTCAAACTTCTCTAGTACACCACCCCTCCCCTATTAGTATATTACCTACCAAAAGAAATCTAGTTTTAATAATCTTACCATATCTATTTAGTGACAAAGAATCAGACTGTAATTATTTTTTATTGGCGTTCTATATCTGCCTAATTCCACTGCCGGGGGGACAATTTTATTTTGAGTTTTTGGAAAGGGGGGGGGGGGGGGGGGGGTCGTCAATTTATTGAAGTGATGGACTGAATGCTGGAAGCCTTTTGTGTTGTACAGGTGTAAGACTCAAAGAAATGCGCTCTCCCAGCCTGTCAATGTCATGTAGCTGCAAATGTATGGTGTGATTTTGATTGTCGTATCTTTGGTGCGTACTCGTTGAGGTTTTGTTCTGGTTTTCATTGTGTATCATGCCGGCATGAACATGAAAAATTGCTACTGGCTTGCTTTATTCACATAAGATAGTCATAGTCCCTATAGAAATCAGTGGCATTTGTATTTGAATCTCCGAGGGTGTGTAATCGAGAGCTTAGAAATGTTTTCCTATGGTAGTAAAGAGTGTTGATGAGTTGGGTGATTATTGTTCCTGCTTCAATGCCCGTTCTGGTGACGAGTCGTGTGTTGGTGTTGTATAATGGCTAAAGCTAGCTAGCTTCAAGTTTTGTTCTTTGTGTACTTATCAAAAAGTTTTTCTTCTTTGTTGTCTGGTGCTTTTCTTTTTGGGCCTACAGTATGCACTGATTTCTCTGAATATTGATAACAACATATTCGATGAGAGGTGCTCCACTTCTGTGTGGCTCGTTGGAGTACTTTTTCTTTATGCACGACAATATATTCGTCGAGAGGTCCGGAATATTCGCCATATTATTTCATGATAATTTGATATGCAATTTAGATGATAAAACTTAAGATGAAAAATAATAATTTAAGGGATAATTAAGCTTGAAATAAAGACAATAAAAAGTAGAATTGCAACTTCCACGTCATTATTAAGTGCTACAAATTTTCTATAGATTGAGGGGAAAAAAAAAACACCAAAAGCCTTGTCTGTCTAGTTAAAGATCATTGTCTCTGCCATTCTTCTTCAATTATGAGTGATCAGGAACCCTTGAACAGTGAAGTAGGAGGCAAGGGGGCAGAATCCAGCTGGTATAGATTGAGGGAAGGACCCACAAACCGGAATAGTATCCAACCCCCAATGACGATGAAGATGGAAGCGTATGCAAACTTGTTTAGCCAAAACAACGCACCCTTTTCCCCCACATACAGCTCTATTGCCTTCTCTGCAAAGCTCATGTCCTCCCACTTCTTCGGAGGCTCTGGTGCTGAAGCTGAAGCTGAAGCCTGCGCTTTCATGGGTCGCCCATTGCCGCCAACACTATCCTCACTCTGTTGTCTTGACCGTCTCTTCGACCTTCGTCTGAACCTGATTTCCACGGCATTCGGCGGCGTTGTAGCCGGTGGCTTTGCGCTGTCCCCGCTTGTACTATTGTTGTCGCTGCTGCTGGTTTTGGTGCTGTGGGCCGGAGTTGCTCTGAGGGATCGTTGGTGGCGAGGTAGGAAGATTCGGCTGTGTTTTACATAGGGTTTGGCGAAGATGAGGGTGGCCGATAGTGGCGATTTTGAAACGAGGGGTTGGAGGAAATTAGTCCCCATTGCTTTCTCGGAGAAGCAGCAGCAGCGAGTGGTTCGGATTTGCTTCTCCCTCCATCTTATCCTTTATCTTCCTTTTAATTAAAAAATAAAAATAAAAATAAAAATAAAGAAAAGAACTTGGGCTGAACTTAGGAAAATCAATAGTTTAGAGTTTAGACCCACTAATATTTTATTGACAACAAAAATTTTTTAAAGATATTAATTCTGTTCAATCTTGAAAGGATCTCACTAATCTTTAGGGGCTGAATTCGGTCCGATCTAGTTAGTCCGGAGGATTTTTTTGGACAGGACCGAATCCCTTCGGTTCAGGACTTGGACCAGACAGAATCCCCAAATAGACTAGACCGAACCAGTCCCTATCGGTCCGTTCCTTTTTTTTTTTGCAAATAAATTAATAAAAAATTATTTAAATTAGTAAAATTAAAATTAAGTAAACTATTTAATGTGGATTATGTAATTAACTATTTAATTTATTAAAAAAATAATTAATTATAATTATATTTATGATGTTAATTGCGAATTTGTTACTAACTTGAAGTATGTAAATGTATTATGATAGTTAATGCATAATGGGCTATATTAAATTTTTTACATTTTGTATATTATTAATAAATAATTGCCAATTTGTCATTAAATTTATCACATTATTTATGATATATTATTAATTGATAGCATATATTATTTTATATTTTCTATGAATAGATTAGATGAAAATTATATTCAATTATATAATTACTACATTAAAAAAAATTATTAAATATATATATATATATAGTTCGGTTCGGTCTAGTTCAGAATTTATAAATCCCGAAATCGGACTGAATTTATTCGGTCCACATAGTATGAGACCGAGACCGATGAGGAGAGAATTCGGTCTGATCCAATCGATTTTTCTAGCCCGAACCGAATTTTGTACTCCCGTACTAATCTTTATACTAATTTATCATTCAAATATTAGAAATCTACTGTCTTTAATTAAAAATCTAACACATCTAACATTTTTATTGAAGAATAAAGCTCTCATCCGTACTAAATTAAATATACACAAAATACAAATAAAAATATCTAAATTAGAAAATTAGTGGCTGTGCACTCCGAAGGGGTGGTTCGAACACCTTAGCCACCCCATGAGTGTCTTGGTCTCAAAATGGTATAGCCGAATACAAATGTAAAATCATATATTTTGAAGGTTGTCTTTTCCATTCAAGAAAGACATCCATATTGGATTTGTTGATGTCATGTTTCACGGCTTGAGCAACTCCACGCAATTGAGGCTCAGTCTCTTCCCAGTAAGATGAAGAATGGGAGAGCTCGGGAGATTGTGGTACCTCCAACGCTCAAGTAAGTTCAAGGTAGGAGATGAATAGAAAAAATGAGAGTTAGAGAGAATGAGTGTAGAAATATTCAAGAGAGTAAGTTAGTAACCCATTCCCAGCAGAGGGAGGGGAATTTATACCTGGTCAGGGTGAGCCCCGAGGCTATGGTGATCGGCGTGCGGCTCCGTATTGGAATTGAGTGTCCCTATTTCCCTGCAAACCTGCCAGTCCTAACCAGGGTTGTCGTTGACACCTAGGGGGCATGCCGTAATGTGCCAACCCCGTGATGCATTGAATAAAGTATATTATATTATATGTTAGGTTATCTTAAAAAGAGTTCTTATTAATTTTAAACTCTAAATAATTAAGATAAAGAGTAATACTATACGACACACTCTCATCACACTTTTATTCCATTATGTAAGATGTGGCACATTGATCACCGGGACTTTATCATCCAATGGTAATAAATGTTCCACATCTTACATAATGTGATAAAAATGAAATAGTAGTGTAGTTATAAAATTTTCCTAAAATAAAAGCAATACTTGTCATGAAAGATTCACTCTTTTGAGAATAAAAAATACTTAGTTTACAAATAAATTTTATTAAAATAAATTTATAAATTGACATACCTTGACATGGTACATCAGATTATAAAATTATTTTAATAATAAAAAAGATATAATGTCTACATTATCCTTGCATAAGCTTGTACACTTACTTTTATAGGATCTTTTTGAAAATTAATTAAAAGTTTTCTTTCTCAATAGGAAAGTAACACAAGAAGATTTGTGGATAAATTCTTAGCCTATTCATAAATAAAGATGTGATCTTCTATTTATCATAATTCCAAAATAAATAAAGATATAGATTGAAAACTTGTATCCATATTTGGGGCGAAAAATTTTCTTTACAAATACACTAACAAACGGTTCACAATTATTTTACCACTTTATAATAAAATCATATTTTTTTAAAATTCAAACATATCAAATTAAATCAAAATAAAAGGAAACTCCTAAAATCAATTTTTATTATTAATTTATATAAAAATTGTATATAAGTTGTCAGTTCATCATTTTTCGATGTTGATAATAAGGTTGTGTTTAGTTGTTGAATCAAATTCAATTTATCTAAAATCAATTATTGATGAGATCCATTACTTTCTCCACTTTTCATAAAAAAAATTAAACTCATCTCAACCTATTTAGTATATTTTAATTTAAAAAATTAAATCTATCTCAATTTTTTTAAAAAGTTAAAGCAATCTCAATAAAATTCATAAAAAGATCTATCCGTACGGACTGGAGTGAATTCGGTTGTAATTGGGATTTGAGTAGAGTACTTTAATAAGTCGACAACTGCATCCAAATCCGAACAAGAAAAGGAGATTTCCCGCGGGAATCGAATCCAATTTACCGTAGGATTCCCAAAATACCCCTATCACGTATCTATAAATATTTGCGTATCCATGTCTTCTGCCGCTCACAAAATTTGCATCGCTCTTCAACCCCCACACAGACGAACTACTCTTCTCCCTGTCTTCCTAAACCCTCTCGCCGAGTCCGCTCAGCCATGGATGACCGCTCCGTCCTACCGCTCGGCCCTTTACTACTCAATTTTAAGCCCTCGGAGCTCCGAATCGCGTCGAAGTTCCTCACCACTTGGCTCCCCTTCCTTTCCGGAGATCTCTGCCAAGACTGCTTCCAAACCTTCTCTGATCGCCTCCGCTCCCTCGAGCTCGGTACCCTCCCTACTCTTAAAATTTGTTAAATTAGGTTTTAGCTTTTGATTTTGCGTTTGAATTGCACGCCAAATTGCTTCCCTTTAACCTGATCACCCCGATTGCTTCGCGGCTATAAGTTATTGGGATTTTCATTATTTTTTGGAAATATTGTTCCTTTTGCTCTCTTCAATTCGTCGACATATTTCCACTAGCGTTAATTTTCCGAAATTATGTTTTTCCAAAATAAATTTAAATTTTGCTTTTCCTTGTGGATTTCGTTATGTCAGGTTTGCTTCGATTCCTGTTACGGCTTTCTTTCATCATTATTGTTGGTATTGATTTCTTTTTGAAATTTTATTAATTGGGATTGTAGAAATTAGTACTGATGCCGGACACGAGTTCTCGGACGAGGATTTTGATGCTCCAGTTTCGGAGAAAACCGAATCGCAGCTGGGGATGAATGACTATTACGACGAGACCAGCGACACCTATTCCGTTGGTAGTTGGATAGACGGTGCCAACGGATATTTTGATTATTTTGTTCCAGAACAGTTTATGAGCGGACCACCTAGCCACGATCGGATGTCCTGGGCCAACATGGCAAAGGAGGAAGAAGACGAGCTCGTAGAAGAGGACGATGAGGAGGACTCTGAGGCCATAACCAAACGCGTGGTTGGTGTGAATACTTCCACCGGGGGATCGAGAATATCGATGAAGGCCATTGCGAAGCCACCGAAGCCGAAGTTGTTAAGGGAACAGAGAGAGCGCATTCGGTTAATGAATGTGAAGCGAAAGCAAGACTTTGTTTGGTCTGAAAAATTGAAGGGTAAGATTGTTAACATTCTGGAAGGGCTTGAGCTTCACACTGGTATTTTTAGTGCTGCGGAGCAGAAGAGAATAGCAGATTATGTGTATAAACTTGAGGAGATGGGGAGAAAAGGAGAATTGAAAGGTAAATTAATTAAGTTAATCCAAATTTTGAGAATTTGTGTCTGTTTTTTTGCGTTCATGAATTAATTGGTTTGGACGGGACCTCTTCTTTTCTTTTCTCTCTCAGAAACTGAGTTTTCTTTCTATTTCTTTGGTTCTGTTCTTCTATGGTGATTTTTTGCAAACTGTTTGGGACATATACCGAGGTTCTACATTATTTACATATCTCTAAACTTGTCGCAGAACGGACATTTACGGCACCGACTAAGGGCAAGGGACGTGTGACAATTCAATTTGGGTGCTGTTACAATAATGCAACGGTAAGTTTTTCCTGCTATGGAACCATGCTAATTGTTATATAAGCCGGCGGCATCGGTATAATCATAAGTGATAAATTGCTAAGCAGTTTGCTATTCTGGTGGCAGGATAAAAAGGGTAATCCAGCTGGAATTCTCCATGATCAGACCGTAGATCCTATGCCTCATCTTTTCAAGGAGATCATTAAGAGGCTTATCAGATGGCATGTACTTCCTGGGACCTGTATACCCGATAGTTGCGTTGTCAACATCTATGAAGAAGGGGACTGTATGCCTCCGCACATTAACAACCGTGATTTTTTGCGGCCAATTTGCACTGTGTCATTTCTAAGTGAGTGCGATATCATTTTTGGATCGAACTTAAAGGTTTTGGGTCCTGATAATTTTGAAGGTTCTGTTTCAATCCCCCTTCCAGCTGGGTAAGTATCATCTACTGAATTAGTTTCCTGCTTTTCTGTTCCTATATATTCTTATTCTCATCACTTTGTTTTTTCCTAAGCCGCTGCTGCTTGCCACATGTTATATATATTGTGTCAAAAAGTTTTACATTCCATTGTTTTTAGTTAGAATAGTTGTTGATTCAACCATTTTCTTGCAGATCTGCTCTTGTATTAAATGGAAATGGCGCTAATATGGCTAAGCATTGTGTGCCACCTGTTCCTACAGCGAGGTAAGGTTTGAAGAAAAAATCTATTCATCATTTATTTTTTCGTCATCCCATGATGTGACATTAGATGATAGGTTCACAAGTGAAATATAATAAATAGTCTCCAATCATTTAATGCCACATCATGGGATGATGAGAGGATGATAAAAATTAAGATGACGAGTAGAATTACTCAGGGTTGAAACTATACCTGCAAAATTGTTTTTGTTCGCCTGATTTAAGTGTTGTACCGATGGCTAGCTCTTGTAGGATGCTTACATGTCCCCTTATTATTGTTATTATTTTTTCAGGATATCAATCACGTTTAGAAGAATGGATGACTCCAAACGGCCGATTGGTTATGTTGCAGAACCTGATTTGCAGGATATTCAACAATTGCCGTATGTAGTGGACAGAAGAAATAGGTTAAATAATTGTCCAAGGCCCGAGCATTACAGTATGATGACATGGAGGGGATGTAGCGAGGAAAGAAGCACTAGCAGGAAGCCTCGTTCATCATCATGTCAGTCATGCCGACGTAATTCATTAAGTCGGAGTCGAGGGCCTCCATATAGGAACAGAAGTAGGGTGCGTTGAATTAATGTTAGTATATAGCTCTTTATCTTAATGGGTTGCATAATTAATGGGAGACATTAACCCTTGGGAAATTACCGGTACTTAATCTCAAAAGTTTAAGTTGATGGAAAGATAAAAATTTTATTATTTTATATCTTAATACTTTCTCTCACTTGTGAGTTAGACTTTCTTTCAATGAATAAGCTCAACAAGTGAAATATTTAATTAAATGAGATGTAGTGTAGAGTCAGGGTTCGAACTCAAGACTTCTATTCTGATACCATATAAAATCAACATTTATCCCAAAAATTTAAACTGATGGAAATAAATAGATTTTATTATTTTATATATTAACAGTCCTCCTCCTCCTCCTCTTCTTCTTTTTAGGCGTACGTAGTACTAGTTCTGAAGAGTAATTCATTTGTAAACTGTACGTTTTTGAGTTGTGCTTTATATATATATTGATTGAGAAATCTATCGAGGATGTGGAGATTTTGATTTTGTTTGAGTTATTAATGTGATCATGAGAGTGTGACCGAATTGTTCATTGTTCACTCGTATCCATAGTTCATGGCACAGCTATTTAATATTAGGAGAATATTCATACAATTTTTTACAACCCCTCAACGCAAATGGTACTGTCATTTTATCGAAATTATTATTATTATTTTATTTGAATTCAAATATTAAATCTTAGGTGTTAAAACACAAAAAACATTCTAGGTGTTTGTGAAAAGTTTCTACAGAAAAACAGAGAGCAACACTTTGCAGTGAAATTCTTCTTAATTTCATATCTGTCATGTACAACTAGAGTATCCCTTTATACAACAAGTACTGACAACTCATAATATTCCTCTTAATAAGCATATGACATCTGTCCATAGGTTGTTACAAAGCAATGTACTGGAAGTTACAGAGCGGCTAGCAGTGTAGTTATTATTCTGAGTTGTGCTCCTTTCCACTATCATCTGAGGAGAACCTAGTAGTGTAGCTGTTATTTTGAGTTGTGCTCCTTTCAATATCATCTGAGGAGCAGCTAGTTGTATAGCCTTTAATACCCTCCTGCGAGTCAAGCGGCACTGATTTAATGGTGAGGCTTGACCGTAGTTGCTAAAATCTGACTGCTGAAAGTGGTTTGGTAAGGATGTCAACAATTTGATCCTTGCTTGAGATGAATGAGACCTGAAGTGTTTTGGCAGCAACCCTCTCCCTCACAAAGTGGTAATCAAGATCAACATGCTTAGTTCTAGAGTGAAGCACAAGGTTGACCGAAAGATAAGTAGCTCTTAGGTTGTCACACCATAGGATGAGAGGATTTTTTTGGAAGATTCCAAGTTCTTTGAGTAAGGATTGAAGTAATAAGATCAAACACGTTGCATTAGCAACTAATTTGTACTCAGCCTCTGTAGAAGACCGGGCTATGGTTGGTTGCTTCTTTGAACCCCAAGATATGAGATGAGATCCAAAATAAACACAAAATCCACTCGTGGATCGACTATCATCAAGGCATCCAGCCCAATCCGCATCAGAAAACGCAGATAAAGTATGTTGTGATGACGAGGGAAAATGCAAGCCAAGGGACTTACTGAAGATATCTCAAGCTTCTTTTAACAGCCTGCCAATGAGGCAGGCGTGGACTATGCATTTATTGACACACACGATTGACTGCATAGGAAATGTCTGGACATGTAAACGCCAGATATTGTAATCTCCCAACCACAATCTGATATAGAGATGGGTCCTCAAGGAGCAACCATCCAAGGCCGTAAGTTTGACAGAGGAGGACATTGGAGTAGAGACTGACTTGGACTTATGCATATTAGTTTTGACAAAGAGATCATGAATATACTTTGACTGAGAAAGAAAAAGACCCGATGAGTCACAGCTAACCTCAATACCAAGAAACAAATGTAAATTACCTAAATCTTTAACAAGGAAATAGAGACTCAGCAATTTAATGAATTTAGCAATAAGCAAACTACTAGAGCCAGTTACAATCAAATCATCAACATAAACAAGTATATACATATATACATGCAGTCTGTAGAGTTTTGGAAAATGAACAGTGAGGATTCTGACCTAGACCCATGAAAACCAAGTGACATTAGTCTGTCGCTTAGTTTAGCAAACTAGGCCCTAGGGGCCAGTTTTAAACCGTAAATGGACTTTCAAAGCTTACAGACATGGGAAGGCTAATCTAGATTGACGAATCTCGGCGGTTGCTGTATGAACACGTCTTCATCGAGGTTCCTGTGGAGGAAGGCGTTCTGGACGTCCAATTGGTGGAGAGGCCATTTGGAACTGACGACAAGTGAGAGGAGGAGCCTAATTGTGGTTGGTTTCACTACAGGGCTGAACGTTTCAGAGTAATCCAGGCCTGTTGCTGATGAAATCCCTTGGCCACAAGGCGAGCCTTGTGGCATTCTAGGGATCCATCAGCATGACGCTTGGTTTTCAAAACCCACTTAGACCCAAGGAGATTATAGTGAGGGGAAAATGAGACGAGATCCCAAGTGTGATTATGAAGTAGAGCCCAAAACTCAAGATGCATTGCAGCCCTCCACTCAGAGTATTTAGAGGCCTCAGTAAATGAGGTAGGTTCCTCTAGAATAAGAACAGCCCGTGAAGGAGGAGTAGTAGAGGTTGTGAGGGACAGAGTCGGTTTGGGTGGAGGCCACGGGATGGTGCCATCTGAACGAAGTTTAGGACATTGGATTTGTGACTTGGACCTGGTGACCATGGGGTGAGATAGATGCAAGGTTGACTCGGTGACTGAAGAAGGGGACGAGGATGGAGCAGAGGACGACGACTGAGAGTGATTTGGGGACACAGAGGAATCAAAGAAAGAAAAAGAAGCCCTAGAGTCATGAATAGGCGAGGACACACGGATGGGCTGAGTTGAACTAGTGGGTGTTGAGGAGCCCATAGGTAACAAAATAGTGGAAGGAATGGAGGTGGGTTCATTATGGGACGAAATGTGAAGGGCGGCCCAGATGAAATTGGCTGAGTCTGAGGAGAGGATATGAGACTGGGTTGAGAGGAGAAAGGGTATTGGTTTTCAAAGAACTTAACATCCCTAGAGATGTAAGTACGACTCGTTTCCAAGTTAAGGCAAAAGTAGCCTTTGTGATCTGAGCTATAACCCATAAACACACACGGCCTGGAACGAAAATCAAGTTTGTGCTTATTGTAAGGTTGTAGGTTGGGCCAACATAGAGAACCAAAAACATTAAGGAAGGAATAGTCGGGTGTTTGGCCCATGAGAGTTTCATAGGGGGACTCATTATTTAGGACCAGTGTGGGCAAACGGTTAATGAGAAAAGTGACCGTTTGAAAAGCTTCGACCCAATAATGTGTGGGGCATGGATGCATGAGCCAAGAGTGCAAGGCCCGTCTCAACAATATGTCGATGACGGTGCTCAACCGTGCCATTTTGTTGACGAGAGTACGTGCACGTAATATGATGAGTAATTCCAAGATTTTTAAAAATGGATGCAAGGGGGCGAAATTCACCCCCCCCCCCCCCCCCAATCGGATTGGACCGCAACAACATTAGTTGAAAATGTGTTTGTGACATATCATAAAAATGCAAGAACAATAGGAGTAACATTAGACTTAGATTGTAAAGGGAAAAGCCAAATATATTTTGAGTAATCATCTACTATGGATAGATAAAACCTACAACCAGTTGAAGACAAAATTGGGGATGGACCCCATACATATAAAAAAAAAAAAAAGAGCAAAAGGCTTGAGTGATCTGGTTGATATTGGTGGGTGAAGTAAGGCATGGGCCTTGGCCTGTGCACACGCGGAACAGTAAGAGAGCCCATGAGATGAGGTGGGGAGCTGAAAAAGTGAAATGGTCAGGGCAGTGGTGCGCTATGAAGGGTGTCCTAAGCGTAGATGCCAGAGTTGAGTTGTTGTCCGGGAACTAAGAAAAGCATAAGGGGGATTGGAGGCATTGGTGGTTGTTGTTGCAGAAGAAGAAGGCAGGACGTACAACCCTTGCTCAACGGGACCCCGAAGCAGCACCGTCTGAGTACGAGAATCCTTCACAACAAAGAAAGTTGAATGAAACTCAAAGTAAGCATTATTATCTTGGCAAAATTGCCGAACCGAGAGCAAGTTACGAGAAATCAAAGGAACATGAAGGAGCTGAGTTAAGAGATATTTGCCAGTAAAAGAAGAGAGTGAGCGGAGCCAATGTGTTGAATGGGTAGGGAGGAACCATCACCATCACCGATGCTGACCTGATCTAAGCCTTGGTAAGACGCCGATTCAAAGGTGAGATTGGTAAATTCTGGTGTAAAATGATGAGTGGCCACCGTATCTGGGAACCATGAGGTCGAGGTTGGAGCCATAGAAACAGTGGTGGAATTTGCTGTGAAGGAGGAAGGTGCATAAGCTTGGTACGAGTGATCAAAACAGTGATAACATGCAATTGCAGAATGCCCCGATTTGTTACAGAGTTGGCAAGCGGGTCGTGGATTCGACAAGTTGGGTGCAAGGAGTGATGATCCACGAGGGCCAGGGAACCTCCCTCTGCCAGAACCACGACCACGTCGTCCCCCTCTGTAAGAGCTACAACGACCACGATTTTGTGAGTTAGGATTGAAAGGAGGGCGAGCAACGGTATTATGATCAGAGAATGAGGGGCAGAGAGTAGAGATTGAGTCTGATGGGAGAGACGAGATTCGTGAGTGAGGAGGTAACTGTATAGTTGATGAGGGAAAAGGGGATCAGGTCTAGTGGTAAGAGAGGTGACTAATGATTCATAGTCAGAACCTAAGCCAGCAAGAAGGTAAATGGAGAACTCTAAATCAAAGAGGGGATGCCCAGCAGCACCGAGTAGGGAGGTAAGGTTTTTGGCTTTGTTATAGTACTCTGAGATGGATTCTGAGCCTTTCTTAAGAGTGGCAAGTTGGTATTGAGTATGCATGATATGAGTAGATGAATGAGATGTGAAAAGACTTTTGAGTGTAGCCCATACTTCGTGAGAAGTTGAACACTCCAAAACTTGAGTGAGGAGCGATTTAGAAAGGGAAAAGTTGATGGCAGAGATTATCAGTTGGTCTTGAAGAAGCCACTGAGAATGGGCGGGATTGGGTTTGCCATCGAGGTTCACTGGAGGCATGGGCAAGGTACCATCTACATATCCAAGCAGCTGGTGACCTTTCAAAGAAGGGATGATTTGTGCCTTCTAGAGAAGATAGTATTCAATAGTGAGTTTTAATGTAATCGAATGGGTTGCTGCTGTGACTATGGAGGGTGGGACAAGAGGAAGGGAGATTGTTTCTGGGGATGCCATGAGTGAAGAGACGTGAGTCTTTCTAGGCTCTGATACCATGTTAAAACACAAAAAGAATTCTAGGTGTTTGTGAAAAGTTTCTACAGAAAAACAGAGAGCAACACTTTGCAGTGAAATTCTTCTTGATTTCATATCTGTCATGTACAACTAGAGTATCCCTTTATACCGTTATACAACAAGTACTGACAACTCATAATATTCCTCCTAATAAGCATATGACACCTATCAGTAGGTTGTTACAAAATAGTGTACTGGAATTTACAGAGCAGCTAGCAGTGTAGCTGTTATTCTGAGTTGTGCTCCTTTCCACTATCATTTGAGGAGCAGCTAGCAGTGTAGCTATTATTCTGAGTTGTGCTCCTTTCACTATCATCTGAGGAGCAACTAGTTGTATAGCCTTTAATATTAGGTAAACACCTTCCATTTGAATATAGCTTTAAAAGAGAGTTATAAATAAAGTCGTGCGCGTATTGTTACTTTGATAAAAACTAATTTCCGAATAGCCCAGATTAGATTAGAGGAAGTGATCAAAGTTTGTTTTGTAAAATATGTTTGATAACTAGACTAGCTAACATATTATGCTATAAATATCTTGAAAAATTATATTGTCAAGTCGGTGTATAGAGCACACATAATAAAATATTTACATGACATATTTTGATTTGATTTGAAATGCGACAATGTTGATTTAGGGTTTCTTGAAAAGAAGGGGAGGGTCCAGAATCAAGGTAATGACGACGGTGGCCTTCATGAGGTTCCTATTAAGCTATCGGCAAAGGCTGGATCCCAGCCCTGTCGACAGCCATGAAAACACTTTATTGGAATTCCCGTGGGCTTGGGAACCCACAAGGAATTTGGGCACTTCGTGATTTAGGGTTTCTTGAAAAGAAGGGGAGGGTCCAGAATCAAGGTAATGACGACGGTGGCCTTCATGAGGTTCCTATTAAGCTATCGGCAAAGGCTGGATCCCAGCCCTGTCGACAGCCATGAAAACACTTTATTGGAATTCCCGTGGGCTTGGGAACTCACAAGGAATTTGGGCACTTCGTGATTTTATCATGAAAGAAGATATCAATCATGTGTTCCTTTAGGAGACTAAGCTGAGAGCACAAGCTATGGCCAATTGTAAGTACAAACTGGGTTTTGTTAATTTTTTTTTTTGTCGATTGTGTGGGGCGTAGTGACAGGTTATCTCTATTATGGAAAAAGGATATATCTGTTCGGGTGAAGTCTTTCTCTAGATATCATATTGATGCCTGTACTCAAGAGATTGATTTGGTCGAATGGCGTTTCTCGGGTGTTTATGGGTACCCAAATGCGTCTAGTAGGCATAATACTTTGAGTCTTATTAGGTCCTTGAACTCATCTGCACTTTGCCCATGGTTGTTGGGAGGGGACTTTAATGAACTGCTTTATTTACATGAAAAACGGGGAGGGAGGCCACTACCCTATACTCAAATTGAGGATTTCAGGACTATATTAGATGATTGTTCATTGCAGGATTTGGGTTTTCAGGGACCAAGGTATACATGGTGTAATGGAAGGGCTAGTAATCAGAACACTGGTGAAAGGCTAGATAGGTTTTTGGGTAATAACCTGCTGTGCCAATTATTCCCTCAAGCTTGGGTCAGACATGGAGTCATTGCTCATTTGGATCACTTGCCAATTTTATTTGATACTGAATTACTTGTGGCTAGGGAAAGACAACAGAAGAAGTTTCGTTTTAAGGCTATGTGGGTTTGAGAGGAGAAATGTGTACAGATTGTTGACCAGGAATGGGGTTGTGGTCAAGCTAGAAACAATATGGAGGGAGTATTAAAGCTGATAAAAGGTTGTGGGGAGAAACTTTTAGCTTGGAATTAAACCTCATTTGGACATGTGCAAAAAAAATTAACCAAGGCTAAAAGAAAATTAGAGGATTTGCAGCAATTGGATCCTGTTTATGATCCTGTGGGTATTAATGAGGCTAGAAAAGAAGTTCACTTATGGCTAGAGAGGGAGGAAATGATGTGGAAACAAAGGTCTCGGCTTCAATGGCTAAAAGAAGGAGACCAAAAGACACGATTTTTCCACTCACAAGCAAGTCAAAGAAGGAAAAGGAATATGATCAAAAGCTTAAAAAATGAGATAGGAGTTTGGCTTGATGGGACTCAGATGGATTCTTTGGTGATTAATTTTTCAAAACTTTGTTTGCTTCTTCAATGCAGGGAGGTCAAGATGAAGTCTTGAGTTGTGTTGAGCAAAGAGTCACTGTTGAAATGAATGTCTAGCTTACTAAACCTTATGTTGCAAAGGAAGTTAAGGCTGCTTTAGACCAAATGCACCCAACCAAGGCACCAGGCTCTGATGACATGTCAGCTATGTTTTACCAGTCATATTGGCACATAGTGGGGGATTCTGTCACTGCTGCAATTTTGGACTCTCTTAATACTGGTAAACTGCCCCATGACATTAATCATACTCTTATCAGTTTGATTCCTAAAAAGAAGAGTTGTGACTAGTTTATGACTTCTGACCCATTAGTCTGTGCAATGTGGTCTATAAACTAGTATCAAAAGTCATTGTGAACAGATTAAAGGTTTTCTTGCCTACTATTATCTCTGAATCTCAGTGTGCATTAGTGGGGGCTTGGTTGATCACTGATAATGTATTGATAGCCTATGAGTTGGTTAATTATTTGAGGAATAAAAGATATGGGAAGAAGGGGTACATGTCTCTAAAGTTAGATATGAGCAAAGCGTTGATAAAGTTGAGTGGGTTTTCTTGGAAAAAATTATGAAGAAGTTGGGTTTTGCTGCTCCTTTTGTGAATCTAGTTATGGACTGTGTTAAAACTGTATCATTTTCTGTTTTGATCAATGGGGCCACTAATGGACCTATAATCCCAACTAGGGAAATTAGGCAGGGGATCCACTCTCCCCTTACCTTTTTCTCCTATGCACTGAGGGTTTAATCTCTTCGTTGAAAAAGGTTGAATGTAAGCAGTATTTGAGAGGGGTTTGAGTGTGTATAGGAGCTCCTATGATCACACATTTACTCTTTGCAGATGATCGCATCATTTTTTTGCAAAGCAAATGTAGAAACTACCAGGCACATTCAAAAGGTTTTGGAAAAATATGAGAATGCTTCGGGCCAGAAAGTGAATAGAGACAAAACATACATGGTATTTTCAAAGAATGTAGATGCCTCTAAACAAAGAGAACTATTGGAATTATGGGGGGTTTGTAGTTTCCAGCAATACGACAAATACTTAGGCTTCCCTAACCTTGCGGGGAGGTCTAAGTCAAAAGCTTTGGAGGATATTAAAAGGAGAGTTTGGACTAAGCTACAAAGTCGGAAAGGAAAATTACTTTCCCAATGAGGTAGAGAAATTATATTAAAAGCTGTAGCATTATCTATCCCTACATATGCAATGAGCTGTTTTATGCTTACTTTGAAGTTGTGTTGTGAGTTGGAATGGATAATGGCTAGATTTTGGTGGGGTCAAAGATGTGATGAGAAAAGGGTGCATTGGCTTAGCTGGGAAAAGTTGTGTATCCAAATTCAGAGGGGGTATGGGTTTTAAGGATTTGCATGCTTTTAATGTCTTTATTAGCTAAACAAGGCTTAAGAGTGTTGCAAAATGAGAATTCCTTACTGCAAAGAATTTTTAAGGCCAAGTATTTCCCAAATATTTCTTTCTTTGAGTCAAAATTGGGTGAAACCCTTATGTGTGGAGAGGGATTTTTTTTAAGGAAAAAAGTGGCTTATAGAAGGATGTAGGTTTAGAGTGGGGAAAGGCGAGCTAGTTAGAATTTGGAAGGACCCTTGGGTACCAGGTTACAACATTTTACAACATGAGACACATGGGAATGGTATATCAGTTGCTGATGAGGTTGAAACAGTTGCTACTCTTGTGGATTTTTCAATTAGGTCATGGAAGGTACAATCTGTACAGGTTCTCTTCAATCCAAGTGTGGCTGATAACATTCTCAAACTCAGATTATCTACATTTCAAAGTTCAGATAAATGGATATGGGGTGTGGATTCAAATGGCAGGTTTACTGTTAGAAGTGTTACAAGTTGATCTAGTCTTTCAGTGCAAGCAATCATAGTGAAAGTTCAACAATGATGTAGGATAAGAAATTGGAGAAGTGTTTGTGGTAAATGAAAGTGCCTAGAAAAATTAAAACTTTTGCTTGGAGAGCTTGTAAGGATATTCTACCAACACTAACTAATCTGAGAAAGAAAAAAGTTGAGGTGGCGGATGGATGTTGTTTTGCAAGGAACCTGTTGAGGATGGTAACCATGCTCTGTTGAAATGCCCCACAGTTCAAGTTTATAGCATAAACATCTTCCTTTATTGAAGACCATCTCATCTTCTATGGATTTTTTTAGGAACAGTAAGGTATGTGCTGCAACATGGTACTAAAGCTGAGTTTATATTGTTGTTTGTGTTGAGATGGGGTATATGGTTTAGACGCAACAAAATGTAGACGGAGCAAATTTTTTTAAACCATTTGGATAGTGCTGGCCATGCTTTGTCTCTTCACAAAGCTTATAATGAGGTTAGATGTGCTTCTTCTTTTGATATGTAGAAAATACATAGATGGCAACTACCTCCTAGTGACTTTTTTAAGTTCAATGTTGATAGAGCTATTTTCTGTGACATGAGAAAGGCTGGTATTGGATTAGTGCTGAGAAATGATAGTGGGAGATAGTGATGGCAGCTAGTAAAGTTGAATATGAAGTATATGGGCCTACTACTATCGAGTTTCTTGTAGTGTTGAGGGGTTTACAGTTATGCCTGCTTCTTGGGATACTGAATATAATTGTGGAATCAGATTGTTTGCTTTTAATTTAGGAAATTAAAGCAATGGATGTTGCATATGAGTCTCTTGCACCAAATGGAAACCTGATCAAAGAGGCTAAGCACCTGATGTCACATTTCCAACAATCAAGAATTGAACATGTATCCAAGATGGGTAATGGTGTAGCTCATACTTTGGCTATGCATGCTTGGAATGTAACTGATGTTAATGTATGGTGGGAGCATGTTCCTGCTTTTGTTAATCATGCCTTATGGTTTGATAAAAACTCTTTGTAATGCCTTTTTAATGGAAGTTTGTTCATAAAAAAAGAAAAAAGAAGAAGAAGATAAATTTTAAAATTTGAATCTTACAAATTAAATTTTACAATTTAAGTAATCATCACGTGGATTATGTGCTCTACATACTGGTTTACGAATAAAATAACTTAAATATCATAGCCTCCTGTCTCTTTGTGTCCTATTTAGTATTTTAGATATTGTGGTTCAAGAAAATGTGTTTTTGGTTAGCCTCTCTCCCCCCATAAGTCCTGGAAAAACGTAGTTTGTTAAGGACAAGCCGAATATGGCACATGAAACCATTTGAAAAGCACAAAGACAATAAAGAAAAGATAATGTTAGAAATATTAGATCAAAGTACACAGCGGAAGCGATATTATCTCATCGTAAATATCTAGGATCTAGTGCGGTTGTTCCACGGATTCTTCGTTCTCGTCATCATCGTCGTTCATCCGGAGTCTTCCGTATCAATGGTGGAGTGTGTTACGTGGTAACATACCAGAACAACACCCACATATTCCACAACCTAGAAGCCAAAACTAGAGAGAACTAATTGTGAGAGATAGAGCTTGTTGATCCAAGTAAATCATCCATATGGGGGAGGAGCTATGTAAATAGCCTCTCTAGTGTAACCCCCTGGCTGATGGCCAGCCAGCCATCAAACCTCATGAAGTGGCTAAAGAGCCTTCATAACCCCAAGAGAAGGTGAAGGGGTGCCCACTATGGGAGCCCCTTTCTTACATCTCCCACTCACATAGTGGGCAAGACCCTAGGTCTGCATCCCTCAATATGTTCTTAATCTTATTCATACTAGCAAATAGGTCGTGCGACCATAGAGCACAGTTGTAAAAGAAAAATGGGAGCACTATACCAAATCTCTCTGAGAGAAGACCAGCATAGCAACATCCGTAAAAAGTGTCTCGTTATGCCCCGACTCATTTGGTCACAACAAACTAAGCATCCCTAATCCCTCTCGAGTCCAAATGACTCAGAGCAATGCTCAATCTCCATAAAACATGATGTACTCACAGCTATATTGCAACTCCCAAGGAGCAACATAACTTGTTGGCAATAAGTACACCATTATCGATGTGTTACCAAATAATCTTCCCTTCGCGCTCATTTCATTTAATTTCAGTCCAGTCGCTTTCCCAGCAATGTCTCTTTAGACCGCATCATTCATGGCCATAGATAACATGCCAAAGTAGCAGACACTAAAACATCAACCTCGTGACATAATCAAAGGTCTCCTAAGGGCATAAATAAATTAAGGTCATAATTGATGACTTACAGGACTTACACGGTGATGAAGCAGGGAACCATTCACTCACCTCTAATGTTGGTCTTAAAAGCACATGTAGTACGAAATACATGCTACGGTGGAGTTCTCTTTCCAAAGAAAAAGCGTATATCTAATCTCAATTCACCGAATAAATCTTAGTCTAGTCGCTATCTCAGCGCCTAACCCGATCCCCTCTATTTGCTCGTTATCCAAAGCCCCAAAGAAGGTCTCGCATTTGGCTAATCCACAGGCTACATGGATTGTGGGTTACCATGCATGGTCCTTAGACCTCATCTTAGCTTCCACTAAGACGACATATCTTTTATGTCTTCCAACTTATCCCTTTCCGGATAAGTACCGAGTGACACATTGTCTCATATTTGCTCGCTACCTCTTTGTAGCGCCAAAGGCGATCTCTTGTGTGAGTGAGCCGATCTAAGCCTGTCAATATACATTTTTCACCATAACTCCTAAATTTATTGTGAATGTGTGTGCTTATCAAAAAATACTTCCAATCACGCCACATGATCATAGAACATATCAGTATCATTTGCATGACGAGCAATACCATGAAGTACAGAGAAATTACATGATCAACAACAAATTATTAAACCACAACTCTCAAGTGGTGTTTAATGATCATTTCTCTCAATGCGCATTCTTGTGTGGTAACTTTCCAAATCATACTCCTACCAAAAGATTCTACATTTACATATAAAAATCATTTGCATAACCATGAAGTCAACGACGATTCATCGTGAATCTCATTTAGGTCAAACTCACAATATAAACCTTAGATTCTAGTTAGCAAGTCCAACTGCGATTTTTAAGAATCTACAAAATGACTACAAATGTCATTTAACAAACTTAATTTGCGACTTCAAGGTTTCATATAAATCTCTTGTACTCAACAAAAGCATGTGAGATAACCATAATTTATTTTTCATTAAGGGTAAAGTGATTAGGGCCTTTGCCCCAAAGACAATCATAATAGTTTAGTCATTACTTTTAATGATAATCACATCACAAACTCACTTAATCAAGTAAGCCATATTTACCCTCTAACAAAATCTTAACCTCTAACTCCCATGAGCAAACCATAATGGAAACACCAAATAGTATAGACAAAACTAGATTCTTTAGTATTTTCCATCTCATTAATTGTCTATGGATTTTGAACAAGAGCTCCTAGAAACTGTTTTTTGCAAAAATAGTCTCACAAGACATGAAGCCTGAGCTACTTTTCACAAACCCATGTCCATCACCTTGTAGTATGGAAAACTTCTTATCAGGCAACAATTAATTATCTAAGACAACCAGTTTGCAATATCTTTTAAGATGACAATTTTCTAATATTGTCAACAACATTCAAAGAACCACATTTTATTCAATAATAACAGCTAGATACATTGGATATATTTGAATAGATGGTTTGTTTAGGCCGCATGTAAACAACACCAGCAACATTCATTCACTTTCAGTACCAAAATTGTACTAACAACAATCATGCGCTCAAAGTACTTCATGCCTAAACATCACAAAAGCTAACCATCTAATTCTCCTATGGGAATAAACTATTTAACACATTCAAGAAAAGTTTCAATAAATATGCGATCAATAACTATCTAAATGCAACTCAATTAGTGTCAAGAGATGGATCTATACCTCTATCAACGCCACTTTTCCTTTGTCAATTAGATCAACAACCCCAAATTGGATCATATAAGTGAAGCGAATCTAAGATTCTATGTTGGGATTCCTACTATGTAAATTCAATACTTTTAGCGGAGCCATATTATAAATATTTTCTTCTAATCTCTAAACGACGAGAGAATACTGATATAAAGCTACCGCACTATTTATGAGGATCCTTATGTTTTATAACTTTTGGAAGTCACTATCACTAAAGGTACACCTTAACTCAAAGGTATACTCCCACTAGTTGTTGTATTACTCCCACTATTTTCAGCGATCTTTTATAAAATAAAAAAATTGAAAATATTAAGGTTAAGGTAATGTGGAATAAACATGATGAAAACATTCTTTCCAAAAAACAAGTAATGTGGAATGAAATGCGATGAAAACGTTCTTTCCAAAAAATAAGTGTTACAAAAATTTACAATTCCCCACCCTCACCGAAAATACGAGTAATTTTCTTGACCCAACCAAAAATTGATCAAGCTTAGATCCTCTTGATTTTTAATAGAATTCACGTTTGTACAAAATAGTCACTCAGCCTTTCTCAAAAGCGAATGAACTCGATCTCTGGACGACAAATCAGAATTAAGGCTGCAACCCCATATTACATCAACCCAAATGTGATGTAACAACTGCTTTGCGCCATAATTCATTTATAACACCATTCTCAGCAAGTCAATAAACTGCGAGATAAAAATTCTCATTATATAACTCATACGATTGCAATTTTGAAAAATGTTTTAATTGAAAAAATATATTTTCCTTAAAAAATTTGGAATCGTATTTATATAATGAAATAATATTTTTATTATCGAAATCCTTAGTGTGCATGTATAGGAACTTTCACATAGAAAATGTTCATATTATCTTTTTTCTTTGACTCTTCTAAACCAAGGAGATGGATCTCATTAGTGAGAAAATTTTCAATTTCTCAAACTTCACACCCATCATCCTATACCTCCATAGCATATTTTAGTATATCATTTCCCCACCCGAGAATAATACCATTGAGTCAATGAGTGACCATCCAACTTCTAAACCTCTAGGAATTTTCACTAACACCACTACTTTCAATAAGTCTTAAAATAAATTAGGTCTAAACTTCTTTAATATCGCATTAAAAAACGCTAATAAAAACATTGTTTTGTGTAACAAGTGCAGTATGTGACGTTTTAGCTGCTAACTAGCGATATATCCTTATTTCTTGCATACTTAATATTTTTCATGTTCTTCAATCCACTATAGGAGAAAAAAGAAAAACTTTGCGAGAAATTTTCTTAGCCTAAAACCTATCTTGCATCAGTGCAACCACGAGCAAAATCTTTAGGTTAGGCTAGATAAGTCGTAACTAATTATTCAGACTTTTGTCATAGTTACCATGCAAATCTCTAAGATGCTTGGTATTATATTACTCTCAAGGGGTGCTCCAAAGTTTATATATCTGTAAAAACCTATTTGTTCCGCTAGAGAGAAATAAAACTTAAGCAAGATTACCAGTACTAATATCACATAAAAGTGCACTGATAAAACCTTTTAAAAATAAATGTGCCAATCAAGAATTTCATCAACACTCTTGCACACTCAGATTTTAATATCCTTACTTGCCAGACATACTAGCAAGTAGAGAGGGTATGTGCTTATCTGTGAGTTAATCTAAGTTGTTTCAAGATTTATAATGCTCAACCTCAAATATAGGAGCAATTAATCTTTGCGTTACAAAAACAACACGCAACTTCTGTTATTACCCACAAGATTCAAAGGCAAAATAGTGGTTTAGCTATCTGACAGTTGATCTTATCAACTTCTATGAAAAATTGTAGTGCATGTGTCCCATGTGCACTTCCAATTTTATTCTTGACCTTTCAGAGGTTTCACAATAATGATGGTCTAAGACTATCTAATAATAATATTTATTCATTTCCAACTACCTGCTCATGGAGGAAATTAATGTGACAACTAGATCGCATAAATAATCTCTAAGCTTTATTCTTGGTTACCTCGAAGTTACTAACTTATGCGCATCTAATTGCACACACATATAGGAAATTTGCCGCTTTAATCTAAATCAAAACAAAAAAAGTTAATATATGTCGCAAGATCAAAAATTCACTGTGCTTCCTAATCATATCTTGCACCTCAATGCCTAATTATTAATTTCTAACTTAATTTTCGTGCAAATTTATATTGTATAGGAGATTAATTCTAAATCAATTTCAACTATACTCCCACTAAGATAAGTAATCCACCGAGTCAGTCACATGCAAAAAAAAATAATTTCCTCCTAGATCGAAGAAATTAATTTGAGCCAATCAGAAGCATGAACTAATCAAACTCGAGCTATTTAATCCTCTAGTTTATCACATTCTAAAAAACTGAAGACAATTCTTAAAATAGTCAAACAATACAAGTGATAAAATAAGCTCATAGAATTACATGTAATCACAATACATGTACAAATATAATCACATCACATTTTATCCAAATAATTATTATTCACCAAAAAATAATAATCTAGGCAATTTATAATATAAAATAAAATGCCTAATAAATGCGATAAAATATGACATCGTAATATCATGGCATGCATGCATTCAATAAGCACATGCCAAAATATATTTCAAAAAAATAAATATTTTATGCCACAATTACATGCTGAATTAGTAAATAAAATCAACAAACACACTAACAATAAACTCCAGCCCAATAGTTGAGCTTATAGCCCTTGTGTGTGAGGTCTTAGGTTCAAAATATCACAAAAAACTTTTTTTGTAAAAAAAAAACAAAATAAATTCTAAACTTGGACATCGAGTGGGCCGCACCCTCTTAGGCGCCCAACTGCAAAACAGGCCTGTGTCTACTGGGCACACGGCCCAAATCTCCCAGTGGCCTTTTTAAACATGACATAGTAGGGTCGGTTTTAAAAAACAAATATGTTTATTGAAAAAACCATTTCAGCCCAAGCAAATATAATGGCCCAAAAATGATTTTTAAAACAAGCCCAAGTCAAGCCATTTTTCATCTCACAGCCCATAAACATATAACACAAAGTTACAAATTGTTCATCTTCTTCAATGCATTAGTAGTGCAGTAACGAAAAAAAAATTGGCCTTCATTAGTTGCATTGCGGCTCCATTAATAGCAATGCCGATGTTCAATGCAGCAGTGCAACTCCATGGCAGAGCTGCCCTTTGCGGCACAAATGCCCTGTGAGCGATGCACCCAGCGGTCCCAACCGGTGCAAGCAGCGCCTTGGGAAACGACCCAGCTGGTGCGCGTGACGCCATGGACAGCTCAGCACCCAGTTGGTGCGCCCACGCTACAATGCTCGATGCACTTCGTAGTCGTGGCAGCGGCGCCGAGTTGTGGCCCCACGCTGCACTACGTGCAGCATTGCACCATGGCAGCACGCAGCACCACCACAGTGCACGTAGCACGCTGGGCGCACACATTGCTTCTGCACAACACCACTTTGCCGATGCTGCGTAGAGCCTTTTGCGGCGCAGCGCTGCACTGCACCTCTACATGCGGCATGAGCAACGAAGCACGGTGCTGCCGATAGCTCTAGCCTCTACCACTCCTTCGTGTTATCGAGCAGCCTTTCATGGCAAAAACTACCACTAGGCCTAATGTGCGACTGTGTTTGCCGCAGCACTCTGGGCAGGCGCAGTGCCGTTGGCTACAGTGCTCTCATGCGCAACACTGCGCACGGCAATGCGAGTTGCTGTACCACCCTTGTCGGAGAGATGCGCCAAAGACATACGCAGCATCACAGCACTGTGACCACCTGCAGCAGAGCATGACGATATTCGCACGGCCACTGGTTTTCAAAGGCCACAGCACCATGGGCTGCGAAACACTGTGGGCTACGCTGCACACGTTCGGAGCACATAGCCAGGTTCAGCTATGACACCAGCTACCGCAGGCCACCTTGTGCTGCTTCATATGACACTCTTGAAGCACTGTAGCTCTTTTGTCATGGCAGTACTGTTGTCTTGTGTGGCCTAACACCGAGGTGCGCCACCACCTCTCAGGTGGCCATGGTTACCAAGAGAGAAAGAAAATTTCTCATCGTGCACGAAATATAAATCACAACATGCACGCCAAACATAAATCGGAAACAACCAATTTTTGGCTCTGATACCAATGTTAGAAATATTAGATTAAAGTATACAACGGAAACGATATTACCTCATCGTAAATATCTAGAATCTAGTGCGGTTGTTCCACGGATTCTTCGTCGTCGTCGTCGTCGTCGTCGTCGTTCATCCGGAGTCTCCCGTATCGATGGTAGAGTGTGCTACGTGGTAATATACCGTAGTAATATACCATAACAACACCCACATATTCTACAGCTTAGATGCCGAAACTAGAAAACTAATTGTGAGAGATAGAGCTTGTTGATCCAAGTAAATCATCCAAAGGGGAGAGGGGCTATATAAATAGCCTCTCTAATGTAACCCCTGGCTTAATGGTCAGCCATCAAATCTCATGAAGTGGCTAAAGAGCCATTTCATAACCTCCATAAAAAGGTGAATGGGTGCCCATTTCTTACCGATAACCTCTCCAAAACTTTTATAAAAGAGATTAATAAGTAACAATAGACATAATTATTTTTAAACTTTATTAAAAGAGATAACCTCTCCATTAAAATCGAAGTGCAAGAAATTATTACTGTATCTTTATCATTTTAGCCTTGCAAAATGAGAATGCAGGGCTTGTCGTGACTCCTCCAAAGCCCAAATCTATATAGGAAGGGAGCCTGAATTCGATTCTGCCTACAAAAAAGACTAACCTGGGCTCTGCCACGCCCAACTTTTTCCGTCAAGTCCCTACTGAGCTGCCATAAACAAGTACAGGAACAATTAAATCGGGGACCAAAGTTCAAGGTTCCAACTCAAATAACTTGTCGTTCCTTCAAATATGCACTCAGTTTGGAACAAACGACAAGAGAGAGAGATCAGAGAGTGTTTTGAAGTTGGAAGAGTGCTACTGCATGGTGATCTGTGGTCCAAATATTCCCCAAATTGCAAAAAATAAATAAATAAATAAAATCTGGGTCCATGTAAAACAGCTTGAAAAGAAGTACTCGTACTGTCAAAATGGCATATTAAATTGCATGAAAGTAACCACTGGCATTAGACTTCAGAGTCTACTGCATATAGATAGCATGTCATTTTAAGTAACTTTTGCTTCTTCAACAGTTATCCTGAATCAAGTGCTGCTATTTTTTATTTTTCTTTTGCTAAATAAGTACTGCTAAATTAAATGCATTTGGGTCATCTTCCAAAACCACGTACAGAAGATCTTTAACAGACATTAAGGGTAGAAACAACGACAACAGATCAGAATAGAACAGAGCTTGTGGATGGGGTTTGCTCCACATACATACATATATATTATATATATATGTGGTTGTACTGAGTAGTAAAGAACTCAAGCAAAAAGAAAATGAGGTCTGTAGCCAGTCAGTCTATGATCATGATACTGCATGTGATGTATGATCTTAAAGAGATATGGGGAGAAAAACAGGATGAAAAAGAGGATGATTACCCCAAAGAAAAGATAGTGTACCACTGACTCCGTGCACGCTAGGGCTAGATCTCCCTAATGAGTTATGAGGTAAGCAGCTCAGGGATTTAGATAAGAGATCAGAGACACACATATATATAGAGATCATGGGAGACACTGACCATTTGGAAAAAGAACAAAATCAATACAAATATTTGAATTTGATGATATCTTTTAAATTCTGAAGATTATAGACAATATATAATATAAAATTTTACATTAACGTTCAATATTAATATCATCATGTTTATCATTTTAGATTGTAATTGATTAGATCTCTTTTGATGCTGTTCTAAGAGAGGGAAAGTACTCCACGCACGTAAATGTATGACAAGGAAAGTCAAATCTCGTGACGATGATGTCAAAATCAAACACATTATTCAATCTGAAAAAGTTGATAAAGAGAGACTGAAACAATCAGAATTGAAGAAAAAGGGGGAATGAGACTGTTTGCAGGTAGAATTCAAGAAGATAATGAATATTTCCATTTACACAAAAGCAAAAAGATAAGAAGTCTTGGAAACATTATGTTCAAAGTGGACATGGTTAAAGAATATGATCGGATTGATTGTAATTTTTTGATGGTGGTTCTTTGATATTTCGGATTCTCTCTACAATTTTGTGCTCTAATTCGGGTTTATATCTCAACTCCTTGGTATTCAATAATGATGAATGAGACAAAAGAATTTTTTCAAAGTGGCTGTGGTTTGCGACTGGGGGATCATCTCTCACCTTATTTGTTTATCATTTTACAAGAGGTGCTTTCTAGATTGATCAAGCAGAGTGTGGTGGAAAAAAGGTTTGGTCAATTTTCACAAGCTAGAGGTATAACTATCATATCTCGCTTAATGTATGCTGATGATGTGGTAATTTTCACAAATGGTAGTATGAGATTAATTCGAAAACTTTTAGCTGTGCTGAATCAATATGAGAAATGGTCAAGACAATGGATCAATGAGGAAAAAACATGTTTTTTTCTCATAAAACCTCTTTGGCACGCAAGAGAGAAATTATACAGCAAACAGGTTTTTCGGAGGGATATTTTCCCTTCAAATATCTGGGGGTCCGTATTATATTGGGAAGACTAAATCATGTGCATATGGAGGAAATGGTGACTAAAGTGCGTAATAAAATAAGTGGATGGAGGATGAAGCTTCTTTCTCCGGGTGGTAGACTTGTTTTATTACAGCATGTTTTATCAAGTATGGCTCTCCATTTATTTATTGTTTTGCAGGTTCCTCAATCTATTATTAAAGAATTACATCGATTGATGAGTACCTTTTCTGGGGGGAGGCGAATGGAAAAGGAAAGAAAAAATGGGTGTCATGGCAAAGTATTTACAAGCCTATTTAGGAAGGAGGACTTGGATTGAGACACCTTGATGATATGCAACAGGCCTTGCATATAAGGTTTACTTGGAATTTAATTCAAGGTAAATTATTATGGGCGAATTTTTTTAAAGAAAAGTATGTGGGCGCTAAGCCTTGGACTCTCATTGATCCTAATTAGGATTCAAGATTTTGGAAAATGATTGTTAAAAGTATACATCTTATCATGAATAATTCGAAGTGGAGGCTTAAGGAGGGAAATTTTTTTTCTGGTATGATAAATGGCAATATCGTGGTCCATTAATTGACTATATGCAATTAGTGGGTCAACCTTTACTTCAAGTAAATGATTGTAAATTGAATAATAGTTGGGATTTGGAGACCTTAGCAGCTTGCAAGAATGACCCGGATGTATTAATCTAGACAAAATATGAAAATGGCTATTTTTCAACTAAGTCAGCTTGGGACTGTATTCATATGCAGGTGCTTCAATAGTTGCATATTCCTGCTATGGCCCCTTTAATTCGCCGGTGTAAATTAGTTGTATGGAAAAGACCAACGACTGGCTGGTTTAAATTGAATATAGACGGTAGCAGCCTTGGCAATCCGAGTTCTTCTGGTGTTGGTGGAATCATTAGGGATGATCGTGACCAATTGAGTCATACTTTTGCTTCACATGTTGGCTTTGGTTCTAACAATAAAGCCAAATTATAGCTCTTCTTCATGGTCTCAAGGTTTGCAATTCTTTGGGTATTAATTTTATTGAATTTGAATTTGATTCTATGACTGTAGTATCCTGGTGGAAACGAAGAAGATGTGGGGTGTCGTATTTAGAGGATTTCTGGGAGGAAATTAATGACATCATGGATTCTATTATTTGTTCTGTGAATCATGTTTTCAGATAAGGGAATCAAGTGGCCTACTGGTTGGCTAAGAAGGGCGGCAAGCTTAAATTTTTCATGGCACAATTTTGGGGATATACCTCGTATGTTGAGAGGATTAATTCGTATGAATTATTCAAGGTTGCCTTCATTACGTTTTTATTAGAAGTTGTTGGTTTTTTCCTTGTAAGATACTTTTTATTGGTTTGTAATAGTTTGATAATAAGGAGTCATCTTTATATGGAAGTCATGTAACCACGGTGTTCCTCTGTCAAAAGTGAGGGCTTATCAATAAAGACTAGAGGAACCGTCCTCCTTCCACCCAAAAAAAAAAAAGATTGTTTAAATTCTTCGTTGGCATCTATAGTTATATATTATACTTCTATATATCTATTTGTTGGTGTACCGATGATCAAGAAGACTTTAGTTTTAAAGAAAATTCCCACTGCTCGCTTGTTGATTTTGCAGCTAGACTTCAAACATGATAAGACAAGTAAATATGTCATATTATATATATAGAACATAGGAAAAATGAGATAATAGAAAACATTGTTGAATATATATTTTTTCACTCGGCACGGTCATGTATGAAATTGTTGTGCTGTCACGAATTTGAGTACCTATCTAACTCTAATTATCCAATTAATGTTTTTGTTTCCTCTAAGGCCCAGTTTGGATACAATAGTTTTTCATCTCATATCGTCATTACAACGTTACATCTCTTGATTTCAAAATCTTCTTCAAGTCTTCCTTTCCTTGTTTTGAAAACACTGATTAGTGCTTGTAACACCTATACAAATAGGCCCTTTTGTAAAGCTCATGGGGAGAGAATTATCAATAAAATTCAATCTACTTGGATTATGCCGATTTGATCCTAGCTTTTTTTCCCTTCTAGTTTTCATACATTTTTCTCTCATTCATTCATGTCCTCCTTGATTAATGTGGAAAATTGTCACATTACGCCTAAAGCATGACAAGTACCCTCTATGGCGTGAATAAATTCTCAGCTTGGTCGAGAGCCGAGACCTGCTCAAGTTGCTCATTGGGACACTTACTACTGATCTGCCCAATTTCTCCCATGTCCAGAAGGCTCTAGTGATGGACAACCAAAAGTCAATCCAGAATTTACCAAGTGGTGGTAATTTGATTGACTAATCAGAGGATGGATCATCGGGACCTTGACTGAGGAAGCTTTGGGTCTGGTCATTGGCTTGGACACCTTGAAACAAGTCTGGCAAGCTCTCAAGGAAGTCTATGCACAAGCTCCTAAGAGCGTTAGTTTCAACTGTAATAACAATATGTTATATGCGTAAGACTAATTATATCTCTCTCAATGATTAATTACAAAATTTTAAGAATTTCTGTGATATTTTAGCAGCTATCGATGCCAATGTTCATGACAAAAATATATTTTTTTTTCTCTCCTTAATAGCCTTGGCCCCAAATATGAACCATTTACTACTGCCATGCTAAAACCCCTCATGCTTTGATATACTAAACTTATGCCTTCCCTTGAAGGCTATGAAACACAGCTTGCTCTTCACTCTACCGAGACCACAACTCAAGTTACTTTTTATTCCATCAAAACCCCACACCCCAAGCGAGACACACGACCACAAGGCTTCAACTCACATCCATAGCAACACAAGCTTACCTCAAAGCTAGAAAAATATTTGAGATGTATGGGAAAGATTCTCCAAGTTTTTCAATTCCGCAATTGTAAGAGGTCATGGTGTTTATTTTTGGCATGATGTCTAGTGTAGTGAAAGGGCTCTAAAGCAGGTGTTTCCCATGCTCTACCAAATTTCTAGTGACAAGGAGGCTATTGTGGCTGATTTATTGGTGTTTTATGATGGTGTTGTCCATTGGAACATTAGTTTTTCGAGAGCGGCTCAAGGCTGGGAATTGGATATATTTGTTGTTTTATTTGAATCGTTGTATGCCATGTCGGTTAACATTGAGGTGGAGGATAAGATGATTTGGAATCTTGGAGGAAATAAAAAAAAATTCTCTGTGTGCTTCTTCTGTAAGGTTCTTTTGGGATTGTCTAATAATCCTTATTTTTCTTGGACGGCTATTTGGAACTCCAAGGTACCTCCTAAAATTGTTTTCTTTATAGGGATTGCATTTTTATGGAAGATTCTCACCACGGATAACTTGAGAAAACATGGTATTATCATATTAGATTGGTATTCTATGTGCAAGAAAAACGGAGAAGCAGTGAATCATCTTTTGTTACATTGTAAAGTGGCCCGGGGCTTATGGAATGAGATCCTTAATCGGACCAGGGTGGCATGGGTTATGCTTGGAAGAGTGAATGATATCCTGAAGAGCTGGACAGGTATAAGGGGAAATGCCTACATCGCTGCTGTATGGAGAATGATCTCTCATTGCATTATGTTGTGTTTGTGGATGAAAAGAAACAAGAGGTGCTTTGCAGGAGTTGAAGCGATTTTTTTACACTACTTTACTCTCTTGGGCTTCGGCCATTATTTGTAATGCGGATAATCTCAATGATTTACTTGTATCTCTCACTAGTGCTTAGTTGTAATTTAGCTTGTTTGATGTATACTCCTAGTATACTTGGGCTATGTCTTTATTATCAATAAAATTTTACTCCTACTTATACATAAAAAAAGAAAAAAGAAAAGTTAACCTCACAAGGTAAAGACTTCCATCCTCAATAGTCATGACCTCCTCATGGTACCCGTGCTTCTTCACATAATTCTGTTGGTGCTCATGTTCCAACCTACGAAGTCTGTGGCAAAAAGGGAATGAAGCCCTTCGACGTTGGCACCATTTTGACAAAGCCTATTAAGGCTTGGTTTGTTTTTGTAGATGAGTTGAGATAAAAGTTTAATAAAATGTTGTTAGAATATATTTGTTATATAATTTTTGTTTTGGAATTTGAAAAAATTGAATTGTTTATTTTATTTTGTGTAAAAATTTTAAAAAGTTGTAATGATTAGATGAGATAAGAATGGTTGTGAAAACAAACGAGGCATGCAATAATGCTCCTCAAGCTCTAGCTGCATTAACTATCTCTAATGGGGCTGATGAAAAGTGGCTAGCAGACACAGGAGCCTCGACACATATGACATCCCACTCAGATATTTTGCAAAACTTACTTCCCTACCATGGCCTTGAACATGTCATGGTAGGGAAATGTACCATGTTTCCAATTACTCATATTGGTAAAGCATATATTGGTAACCCTCCAGACTATATTAAATTAGAAAATATTTTATTAGTCCTTGACCTTGAAAAAACTCTTTCTATATTGGTCAATTAACTACTTATTATCCTATTAATTGTGATTTTTTGGTGTTGGATTCAATATAAAGGACATGAACACCAACAAAACACTACTGAGAGGATACAAGCGTGGTATCTCTATACCCTCAACACCACCCAGGAAGCTCATTTCATTGAGCGTTTCTAGTTAGTGGACAAAAAACTTTGGCATCAACAGTTGGGACATCCTCAAGCTGCAACTATTAGGTGAACCCGTGGCCATGCCCATCAGTGACACAACTCCCTCCCATGAGCCTTGTGTTCCCACCAACACTTACCAATTCACTCCTATTGAACCCATGAAAATCACCCACAATGACTCACCTAATGAACTCATTCCACTATCTGAACTCATTACATTTGTTGAAAGGGGCCACCCTCTTCACCCTTAATTGGTCAACTAGAACATCTCCAACCCCACTCTACTCCACCGATTGAGCCTTATATCGTTTAACATAATGTGCCTCTTGCCCCTCATCAGCCAATGCTCACTCGATCCATAATTGATATCCACTAGCGAAACCCAAAATAGTCCTAAATCCGTGAGGTCATTCCTATTCCACTAGAACCTAAGAGTGTTCATTCTGTGTTAAAACATGCAGACCAAACTCATCTCATACATGAAGAATTGGACGTTATCCACAAAAACAATACTTGGACCCTCATTCCCCACACTCCCGTCATGCATATCATTGGTAGTGGGTGTTTAATACCACACTTAAAGCCGATGGTCTCCTTAGTCATCTTAAAGCACGAATAGTGGCTAAAGGCTTCC
This sequence comes from Juglans mandshurica, assembly GCA_022457165.1. Classification (NCBI taxonomy): domain Eukaryota; kingdom Viridiplantae; phylum Streptophyta; class Magnoliopsida; order Fagales; family Juglandaceae; genus Juglans; species Juglans mandshurica. Next base: position 7,839,269 of record CM039623.1, read on the forward strand.
ATCAAGTTAGTGGCATTGATTACTCATAAACTTTTCCTTTGTTATTAAACATGGAACAATTTGAATTGTTCTTAGAATGGTTTTAGTTCGAAACAAGGATATTCGTCAATTAGACGTAAAAAATGTCTTCTTACATAGTTTTTTGACTTAGTTGAATTTTATGAACCAACCCCTAGTTTTCTTGACAAAGACTTTCCTAATCACACTTGTAAACTCAATAGATCACTCTATGGTCTTAAGCAGGTTTACTGTAGTGCTTGATTTAATCGTTTTAGTAGTACTTTTATTTTAGAGTTTGTGTTCCTCTGTAATATTTCTGATCATTATCTATTTATTTGACATTTATCTCATGAATCTTCTTTTTTATTACTATGTGTTGATGATGTTCTTCGATGTTCTTCTCACCGGTTCTAATCCTATGCTTCTTACTAATTTTATTCTTGCTTTTGATCATGAATCTTATATGAAAGACCTAGGCCTTTTACATTATTTTCTTGGCATTGAAGTGATTCATACTACTAATGGTATATTGCTTTCTCAGAAAAAATATGCCTTAGACATTCTTGATCATGCCCAGATGAAGAATTGTCAACCTATGCCCACTCATATGAATTAAAACACCAACGCTACTATAACTACTTCATATTCTGATCCCTCACATTGCCGGAGTACAGTTGGCGCTCTCGAGTACCTCACTTTTACCAGACCTGCTAGACTTAGCTTTTAATGTCAACTTTGTCTCGCAATTCATGCATGATCCAACAAAGGCATAATATGTTCAAGCGGATTCAAGGGACGACCAACGTTGGCATTAAACTTCATTCCAACTCGTCATTGGAACTTTCTGCCTTTTTTTATGCTGATTGGGTAGGTTGCCTCAATACTCGACGATCCACCACTGATTTTTGCACTTTTCTTGGAAATCATTGCATTTCTGGTGTGCAAGAAAACAACATATTGTATCACGATCTAGCACTGGAGTAGAATATCGCTCCATGGTTCACACTATCACTAAATTAACTTAGCCTGCCTCCCTTTTACGTGATTTCTATGTGCCATTCCAAAAAACCCTACTCTATTTTGTGACAATCTTAATGCTCTCCATTTGACTTGCTATCCAGTCACTCATGTTTGCAACAAACACATTGAAAGTTGTTATCATTTTTGTAAGAGAATGTGTGGCACATGGACTCCTTCAAACTCAACAAGTTCCTTCTTCTATGCAGCTAGCTGATATTTTCACAGAATCACTATCTCGATATGCTTTTGCTCAATTAAAAGTCAAATTGAATCTCATCGATTGGCTTAACGTTTGCGGGTGGGTATTGAAAATAAACTTGAGAATAGCTCTGGCCGCTCCTCCAACGATATAAAGCTTCCAAACCAAGACCAAGAAAATTCAAAGTTTTGAAACCAAGACCTAGGAAATCTTCCAACGGTACAAAGTTTCCAAAAGCTTCATGAACTAAGACTTCATGAACGTTGCACCTCTTGATTTCGAGATCTTCTACATGACAAGCCTTCATTTCCTTATTTTGAATATACTAATTACTACTTGTAATAATTGTATAAATAAGCCCTCTTGTAAAGATGATGACTCAAGGGGAGAGAATTATCAATAAAATTCGATATGCTTTTTACTTTTTTTACCAACTAACTAACTAAACTAGGTTCTAACTTTCACGTTTGATCCAATTCGATATTCTAACCAATTGATGGGTTGCGTTGTGTTCATATAAGGGAATATTTTGTTTTAAAAAGGGAATGCAAGGAATGTAAGAAGTTGTTGTGTTGAATGTTTGTATTCAGGAATTGCAATGGTTGAGAGGAAGCTACGATGATGAATTAAAAGGAAAGCACAACATGTGTTTGAAGAAAAGCTCAAATGAGGTATTGGATGAAAAGCTAGAGTTTTTTAATCCTGAAAATGAACTACCAATATTTACACAAAATGCTTATGAGTTGTATGTCCCCTTATTTGAAGAAGACGACCCACTTTACACTCTGTTGTGACACTTTACATGACCCATGACATAGAAACCCGCCATAAGCAGAGACTTTCTAATATGTATTGGTATATTGATATTTTTTATGAATATAATGCAAGGGTCCTAGAACGAATTAGTGATGCATATAAGATTTGTAAACTAACATAACTAACATAACTAACATAACGAATTAACATAACTTATGAAGTTTGTGCTTGCTTTTAAATAGAAGTCTCAGCTTTTATGAATAAAAGTCTCAGCTTTTACTAACTGAGATAACTACTGCCTACAAACACAATGTTTGTTTGTCTTATTATACGTGCAAAATACAAAATAGTCCTTAGCAATCATGTAAGCACCTTGAGCAATATTTTGAATTGACCACTATCCTTTATATCTTTCTAATTACTAGCTTTGCAAACCAAGGGGAGCAATGCAACATTTTTTTTTTTTTTTTTTGTGGGAAGAAGTTGCTTTTTCGTTGGAGTGCTTAAGTTTTGATGTTCAAATGAAGCTCTATCACATTATAATTTTTTTTTGTGTTTGGAAAAGGGCCATTTAGATCGAGCACCCACCAGCCATACGAGCCTATGTCAACTGTGTATTAACATGCTTAAAAGGGGATGAAGAATGAAGCTTTTCAGCTCCCTGTTGTGAGGCAAATTTACCACACATCCAATTCACTTCAGTCAGATCTTTCCATTATGTCATATTGTTGTAAGATGACGTTGGAATTAGCGCAACGAATGAACGAGAGAGTACTTCATGAACGAGTTGCGATTGAGCAAGTCAAATTTAAAGCAATAGAGAAGAAGTATAGTAGAACCTTGAAAGTATTGTTGTTGTCATGGTTTATATTTATTGTAATGAACATGTGGTGGTGAATGTAATGAATGTAATGGACATGTGGTGAATGTTGTAATCTTTTTTCCAGCTGAATGTAACGAAAATATTGAATGTTAATCTTTTTTCCAGCTGAATATAATGAAAATGTTGAATGTTGTTCTTTTTATGTAAATGGTGAATGTTATATTCTTTTTGTACATGTTTTTGGACATGTTATGAAAATGTTAGCTATAGATGTTTCTAGGGGTGTAAACTCAAACCGGAAAACCGGTCTAGACCGGACCGATTTTGAACCGGTCCGGTCCGGAACTGGTTTTTAAAATGTAAAAACCGGCCAATTCCGATCCGGTTCCGGGATTTTTTGGACCGAACCGGACCGGACCGGTTGATTAAAAAAAATAAAAAATAATATTTTTATATATAAGTTTTATATAAAATATTTTTTATATGTTAAATATTAATATGTATAAGTTTTATATATAATGTATAGTTATAAATTTTTATGTGAAATTTTTATATATAATATATATAATTATATATATGCATATATGAAATAATTTCTTATTATAATTTATAAATTACTACATAAAATGTTAATACTAAATTACTAAAAGTTTATAACTAATACTAATATATAACTTATAACTATACCAATAGTTTAATATTAATACTATTATATAGTCTAATATATTAATAAAAGTATAAAACAGTTTTTTTTTAAATCAGATTTTTTTTTATAAAAAATTTTAAATGACAAATTGTCAAACTTACATTTTAAAAAAATCAAAAAATCGGACCGGACCGGACCGGAAACCGGTAAAACGAAAGTACCGGTTTAGGAGGGTAACCGATGAGTAATCGGTTTTGAAAAATACAAAACCGGTACATACTGGTTCGGTCTTAAATTTTATACAAAATCGGACCGAACTGGACCGGTTATACCCCTAGATGTTTCGAACACAATCTGGACAGCAAAGCTTCAAACCATAAAAAAATACTAGATCAAGATTCAAGACAATTGCATAAAAAGATAGCTTCAAAACATTCGGCATTACATAGAATAATAAATAAAAGCTCTTGATCGTTTCATAACATTCAGATTTACATAAAGCACCAAGGCATTCACTCTCAGTTACATCCACTCTCAGTTAAAGACTATGAAAGAAAAGCAGCAAAGCTTCAATCCACTCCACTCTTCAAACCTTCAATCCACTCCACTCTTCAAAGCTCACAATCTACTGCGTTCTTTCCTATCATATCAAAATAAATAGGGGTTAAATTAACTTTACAGTAAAAAGAGATTAAATTAACTATCCATAACATAACAAAGGACAACAAAAAAATTCATACTGCACTTAAGCAATTTCACTAAAAATCCAAATTTTGCCATATGTTGTCGGATAAAAAAATAACAAAAGGGATTGAAAACTGAAATAGAGCATTTCTTGGCATTAGTTTAAGTATTATCAAGCATTCAATGGCAGAGACTTTCTCTACTTTATCATTTATCAAGTAAAATGGAATTGAAGCTAAACGAACTTTCTGATTAGGGACATGCCACTGCCATATATTCCTCTCCTTCGCATAAATCGACATACCCAAACAAACTTTTTTTTCCCATTGTGACGTCAACCTTAAACAAGAACTTTTATTATATTTCTCTCGTTCACATAAACCGACAGACCCAAAAGAACTTTTTTTTTTTTTCATTTTGACAAACCCAAACGAAATCAAGTAAACCGACAGACCCAAACGAAATCAAGGCAGGGATGGGCACTTCAAATTTTGCATACGAAATCACGGCAAGGATTGGCACTTCATTTCCCTCTTGATTTCGAGATCTTCTACATGACAAGCCTTCATTTCCTTATTTTGAATATACTAATTACTACTTGTAATAATTGTATAAATAAGCCCTCTTGTAAAGATGATGACTCAAGGGGAGAGAATTATCAATAAAATTCGATATGCTTTTTACTTGTTTTACCAACTAACTAACTAAACTAGGTTCTAACTTTCACGTTTGATCCAATTCGATATTCTAACCAATTGATGGGTTGCGTTGTGTTCATATAAGGGAATATTTTGTTTTAAAAAGGGAATGCAAGGAATGTAAGAAGTTGTTGTGTTGAATGTTTGTATTCAGGAATTGCAATGGTTGAGAGGAAGCTACGATGATGAATTAAAAGGAAAGCACAACATGTGTTTGAAGAAAAGCTCAAATGAGGTATTGGATGAAAAGCTAGAGTTTTTTAATCCTGAAAATGAACTTCCAATATTTACACAATGCTTATGAGTTGTATGTGATAGGTCCCAAATGAATAGAACAGAAAATATTAAAGGAAAGCCGTATTCTCTTCGGGTGAGAATGTACCACAATTTGACTCAACAATGATTAGATGCTTTATTCATAATTCTCCTCTGCTTAAATAGCAGAATTGCACCGAAATAACAGGAAACAAATAACAGACTTGCAGACTGACTTGCGGAACAATAATGGAAAGACGCGGACTGACTTGTGGACTAATTACCAAAACTGCCGCTTACAAAACAGAGCCTAAAACAGAATAAAATAGAGCGTAAAAATAGAAAGCTTAAACATCGAGTGACACTAAACGGAAACCCTCCGTTTCGTGCGTTTGTGCAGACGCCATGCACGCTTCATGCGTATAAACTCGCTGATCAGTTATGCATGCTACGCTCGCGCGCAATTCATGCACGCCTCACGCGTATATGCTTACGGACCCAGTCTTGCCCATTGACCCAGTCATGCTGCCTGCTATCTTCCGTAACCGATTATCCCAAATATTTGGGATTTGGTTTACGAAGTCTTGCGGAACGACGTGGCCTATCATTACTCCCCCCAACAAGCGGATCCTTGTCCTCAAGGTCCAGACGCGGGAACATTTCCTTCAACTTGGCAGTTGATTCCCATGTTGCTTCTTCGGGTGGAAGGTGTTTCCATTGCACCAAGCCTTGTTCAACCATCTGAGTCCCTTGCTTGAGCCATCGGTAGTCTAAAATAGTTTGAGGTTCTAAGATGACTTCCCCCTCATCGGAGAAAGGTGGTAACTCAACTCGTTTAGCTTCAACCCCCTCTCGGTTGAGGTCTTCATTAAACTGGTAGCTTTTAAGTAGCGATACATGAAATACTGGGTGAATGCGTGCTTCCTCCGGCAACTTTAATTTATATGCAACTGGCCCAATTTTTTCGAGAATTTGGTAGGGTCCGAAAAAACGGCTAGCCAGTTTTTGGTGGACCCGTTTGAAGACCGTTTGCTGGCGATATGGATGTAGCTTCAACAGCACCCAGTCGCCGATATTGAACGTAATGTCCCTTCTTTTTTTATCTGCCATTTGTTTCATTCTGTTTACTGAGCGTTCTAAGTTTGCTTTCAATTGCTGTAGGAGTTCATCTCGCGTCATCAGTTGCTTGTCCACTTCCTCTACCGGTGAGAGGCCTTCTTGGTATGTTGGAATGGTTGGTGGTAATCTACCATACAGTGCCTGAAACGGGGTCATCCCAGTGGAAATATGATATGTTGTATTATACCAGTACTCTGCCCAAGGTAAGTAGCTGCTCCACTTCCGTGGCCATTGATGGACAAAACAGCGAAGGTATTGTTCGACGCAGCGGTTGATGACTTCCGTTTGGCCATCCGTCTGGGGGTGGTATGCGGAACTGAGTTGTAATTTTGTGCCTGATAGTTTAAAAAACTCTTTCCAGAAGTTACTGATGAAAATTGGGTCCCGATCACTGACAATTGATTTGGGCATGCCGTGAAGCTTGATGATGCCCTCCACAAATTTTTCTGCTACAATTTTTGCAGTGAAAGGATGACTCAAAGTGATGAAATGAGCGGACTTACTTAGTCTGTCGACAACCACCATGATAGAGTCTTTTCCTTGCGATGTTGGAAGGCCTTCAATAAAGTCCAACGTGATATCGTCCCACACTTGGCATGGAATGGGCAGCGGTTGAAGGAGACCAGCTGGGGCTAATGTCTCGGATTTTATTTTCTGGCATACCTCGCACCCTTTTATGTAGTCTTGCACTGACTTATGCATCCCCGGCCAATAAAATTGTTGTTTCAGCTTCTTGAATGTTCGGAGAACGCCTGAATGACCCCCTGTTTTCGTGTCGTGCATTTCGTGTAACAGGGTTGCCCGTAAGTCCGCATTATTTGGGATAATGACCCTCCCCTTGTATAGTAATAGACCCTGACGCCACGTATAGGATCCCTTTGGCTGTTCTATTGCCTCGCGACTCTTTGATTGAATGTATTGGTCTGTTGCTGTAGCCTTTTTAATCTCTTCCCATAAATTAACCTGCGGAAAAAAAATGTTAAGAAGAGTGGGACTACCCTGCTTTCGGGAGAGGGCATCTGCTGCGGAATTCTCCCGTCTGGGTTTGTATTTAATTTCATAATCGTAGCCCAAGAGCTTAGCAACCCATTTTTGTTGCTCCGGTGTTGTTATTCGCTGTTCCAAAAGATATTTGAGGCTGCGTTGGTCGGTCTGAATATAGAATTTATGGCCTAGAAGATAAGGCCGCCAGGTTCGTATGGCTTCGACGATAGCCAACATCTCCTTTGCGTACGTCGACCAGGATTGTTTTGTCATTCCGAGGGCTCGACTCATGTAAGCAATTGGTTTGCCTTGTTGAGACAGTACCGCTCCAATCCCTTCTCCTGATGCATCTGTTTCAATGGTGAAAACATCATTGAAGTTAGGCATAGCTAGAATCGGTGTGGTCGTCATGGCCTGTTTGAGATTCCGGAAAGCGTTTTCAGCTTCTGCATGCCATCCGAACTGGCCTTTTTTGAGAAGATTAGTGAGAGGCCGTGCTATTATGCCATAGTCCTTGACAAACTTCCGGTAATAACCTGTCAAGCCTAGAAACCCACGTAATTCCGAAATGTTAGTAGGTTGAGGCCAATCTACCATAGCAGAAATTTTATGTTTGTCAACTTTCACTCCTTGGTTAGTGATGATATGACCCAGGTACTCCAACTCCTGCTGCCCGAATGCACACTTGCTTTTTTTGACAAAAAATTTGTGCTGCTTCAGTATTTCGAAGGCTTGTCTTACATGCACTAAATGTTGATCCCAGTCTGGACTATATATCAGAATATCATCAAAAAAAACTAATATGAATTTTCGGAGTTGCTTTCGGAAAATGGTATTCATGATAGCTTGAAACGTGGAAGGCGCATTACATAAGCCAAAGGGCATAACCAAGTATTCGTAATGTCCATTATGCGTTCGGAAAGCAGTTTTATGGATATCACCTGGTTTAACTCGGACTTGATGGTATCCTGCCCGCAGATCGAGCTTGGTAAAATAAGAAGCCCCGTAGAGTTCATCCAACATATCGTCCACTGTTGGAATCGGAAATCGGTCTTTAATGGTTGCGGCGTTGAGCGCGCGATAATCAGTGCAGAATCGCCAGTTTCCGTCTTTCTTCTTCACCAGTAATACGGGTGAGGAGAAGGGGCTAGTGCTGGTTCGCACAAGCCCGACTTGCAGCATGTCTTGGACTTGTTTTTCAATCTCGTTTTTTTGATAATGTGCATATCTGTAAGGCCGCACATTAATTGGTTCGATCCCTTCCTTGAGGGTGATGCTGTGCTCAACTTCTCTTGCGGGTGGTAAGCTCGAAGGTTCAATGAACAAGTCTGAGAACTCCTGCAATAACTCACGGAAACTTGGATGAATGTTTTGTTGCAGTTCCGTATGGGCAACCTGGAGGCACACTGCGAACAGAGCATGGCTAGGACGAATTCCCTTGGTTAGCTCTTCAATTGATGCTGCTTGAATATTTTGCCCGTCGATGCCCACCAACTTCTTGGTCTGGTTCTTCCATGTGAATTCCATAGTTAATTTTCTCCAATCGCACACCACAGAACCAAGAGTTTTAAGCCATTGAATACCCAAGACCACGTCTAAACCTGTGAGTGGTAAGGAATATAGTGTTAATGAAAATTTGGTGTCATGTAAATTGATTGGTACCTCCTCAAACCTCCCTTGGCATTTAAGCTTTTCTCCATTGGCGACTCGGACTGTGAAGCTTTCCGTAGGTATCACTGGAAGACGCAGCAGATTGGCCATATGCTCACTAATGAAGTTGTGAGTTGATCCGCTATCGATTAATACGATAACCTCGTGGTTGCGAATTTTGGCAGCGATTCGCATGGTTTTGGGAGCTGTCCATCCCGTTAATGCATGCAGTGTAATTTCTGGTTCTGGAGCTCCTTCGTGGTTTTCTTTAATTGTTTGTTCGTCGGTGACATCGTCGCACACCAAGTTGTCGTCATCCTCACAACTTTCCAGCAGGAGTATCCGTGGGCCTTGACATTTATGACCTGTAGTAAAACGTTCATTACAATTGAAACATAAACCTTGGAGACGTCGTCGCTGCATTTCCTCCCAACTCAGTCGTCGCACTGGAGCGACAGGTGCTGCCCGATTTGCTGGTGGAAGAGCTGGGGAAGCTCGTAATGGTGGTGCAGGTCGTAAGAACCTCCTTTGTCTCATTAGTTGATCATCTCTCATCCTTGCGAAACGGATAGCATCTTTCAAAGTCTGTGGTTTAAACATACGGATTCCATCTGAAACTTCTGTCTTCAAACCACCCATGAAGGTGCCCACCAGAGCCTTCTGTGTCCAACCTTTGACCCGGTTGCCTAATTGCTCGAATTCCCGCTGGTAATCACGCAGGGAACCCGTCTGCCGAATTCGGGACAAAGCTTCGTCAAAGTCCTCGCAGTCCGATGGCCCAAAGCGCGCCCATAGTTCCTCTTCAAAATCAATCCATGAAAGAATTCGACCTTCCTCTTGAAACGTCCTGCGAATCCATTGCCACCACTGGTTGGCTTCTCCTTCCAAATGGTAAGATGCTAATGTAACCTTTTGGTTGTCGGGAGTGTTTTGGAACTCGAAGAACTGGTTCACACGGTTGAACCACTCTGTTGGATCATCTCCTGAAAATCGAGGAAATTCTAATTTTGCCGTTTTGGAGGATACCACAAGTCGTCCCCCATTGTGACCTTCACGGTTTGGATTACCCTGGTTTGGAGGTTCTTGGTTGGCAAGGAGCACATCAGAGAGACGGTTAAGAGTCTCTTCAACGTGTCGCAATCGATCCGCCATGCCCAGCTCCATCCAGTGTAGCCCCTCTTGAACTTCACCAAGTCCAGCCTCCAGATGTTCAATTCTCTCTTTATTGGTTCCCATAGTAAAATGAACCTGGCTCTGAGGCCAATTGATAGGTCCCAAATGAATAGAACAGAAAATATTAAAGGAAAGCCGTATTCTCTTCGGGTGAGAATGTACCACAATTTGACTCAACAATGATTAGATGCTTTATTCATAATTCTCCTCTGCTTAAATAGCAGAATTGCACCGAAATAACAGGAAACAAATAACAGACTTGCAGACTGACTTGCGGAACAATAATGGAAAGACGCGGACTGACTTGTGGACTAATTACCAAAACTGCCGCTTACAAAACAGAGCCTAAAACAGAATAAAATAGAGCGTAAAAATAGAAAGCTTAAACATCGAGTGACACTAAACGGAAACCCTCCGTTTCGTGCGTTTGTGCAGACGCCATGCACGCTTCATGCGTATAAACTCGCTGATCAGTTATGCATGCTACGCTCGCGCACAATTCATGCGCGCCTCACGCGTATATGCTTACGGACCCAGTCTTGCCCATTGACCCAGTCATGCTGCCTGCTATCTTCCGTAACCGATTATCCCAAATATTTGGGATTTGGTTTACGAAGTCTTGCGGAACGACGTGGCCTATCAGTATGTCCCCTTATTTGAAGAAGACGACCCACTTTACACTCTGTTGTGACACTTTACATGACCCATGACATTGAAACCCGCCATAAGCAGAGACTTTCTAATATGTATTGGTATTTTGATGATTTTTTATGAATATAATGCAAGGGTCCTAGAACGAATTAGTGATGCATATAAGATTTGTAAACTAACATAACTAACATAACGAATTAACATAACTTATGAAGTTTGTGCTTGCTTTTAAATAGAAGTCTCAGCTTTTATGAATAAAAGTCTCAGCTTTTACTAACTGAGATAACTACTGCCTACAAATACAATGTTTGTTTGTCTTATTATACGTGCCAAATACAAATAGTCCTTAGCAATCATGTAAGCACCTTGAGCAATATTTTGAATTGGCCACTATCCTTTATATCTTTCTAATTACTAGCTTTGCAAACCAGGGGGAGCAATGCAACATTTTTTTTTGTGAGAAGAAGTTGCTTTTTCGTTGGAGTGCTTAAGTTTTGATGTTCAAATGAAGCTCTATCACATTATAATTATTTTTTGTGTTTGGAAAAGGGCCATTTAGATCTAGCACCCACCAGCCATACGCAGCCTATGTCAACTGTGTATTAACATGCTTAAAAGGGGATGAAGAATGAAGCTTTTCAGCTCCCTGTTGTGAGGCAAATTTACCACGCATCTAATTCACTTCAGTCAGATCTTTCCATTATGTCATATTGTTGTAAGATGACGTTGGAATTAGCGCAACGAATGAACGAGAGGGTACTTCATGAACGAGTTGCGATTGAGCAAGTCAAATTTAAAGCAATAGAGAAGAAATATAGTAGAACCTTGAAAGTATTGTTGTTGTAATGGATTATATTTATTGTAATGAACATGTGGTGGTGAATGTAATGGACATGTGGTGAATGTTGTAATCTTTTTTCCGGCTGAATGTAACGAAAATATTGAATGTTAATCTTTTTTCCAGCTGAATGTAATGAAAATGTTGAATGTTGTTCTTTTTATGTAAATGGTGAATGTTATATTCTTTTTGTACATGTTTTTGGACATGTTATGAAAATGTTAGCTATAGATGTTTCTAGGGGTGTAAACTCAAACCGGAAAACCAGTCTGGACCGGACCGATTTTACCGATTTTGAACCGGTCCGGTCCAGAACCGGTTTTTAAAATGTAAAAACCGGCCAGTTCCGGTCCGGTTCCGGGATTTTTTAGACCGAACCGGACAGGACCGGTTGATTAAAAAAAATAAAAAATAATATTTTTATATATAAGTTTTATATAAAATATTTTTTATATGTTAAATATTAATATGTATAAGTTTTATATATAATGTATAATTATAAATTTTTATGTGAAATTTTTATATATAATATATATAATTATATATATTCATATATGAAATAATTTCTTATTATAATTTATAAATTACTACATAAAATGTTAATACTAAATCACTAAAAGTTTATAACTAATACTAATATATAACTTATAACTATACCAATAGTTTAATATTAATACTATTATATAGTCTAATATATTAATAAAAGTATAAAACAGTTTTTTTTTTAAATCAGATTTTTTTTTATAAACAAATTTTAAATGACAAATTGTCAAACTTACATTTTAAAAAAATCAAAAAATCGGACCGGACCGGACTGGAAACCGGTAAAACGAAAGTACCGGTTTAGGAGAGTAACCGATGAGTAATCGGTTTTGAAAAATACAAAACCGATACATACCGGTTCGATCCTAGATTTTATACAAAATCGGACCGAACTGGACCGGTTATACCCCTAGATGTTTCGAACACAATCTGGACAGCAAAGCTTCAAACCATAAAAAAATACTAGATCAAGATTCAAGACAATTGCATAAAAAGATAGCTTCAAAACATTCGGCATTACATAGAATAATAAATAAAAGCTCTTGATCATTTCATAACATTCAGATTTACATAAAGCACCAAGGCATTCACTCTCAGTTACATCCACTCTCAGTTAAAGACTATGAAAGAAAAGCAGCAAAGCTTCAATCCACTCCACTCTTTAAACCTTCAATCCACTCCACTCTTCAAAGCTCACAATCCACTGCGTTCTTCCCTGTCATATCAAAATAAATAGGGGTTAAATTAACTTTACAATAAAAAAATGTTAAATTAACTATCCATAACATAACAAAGGACAACAAAAAAATTCATACTGCACTTAAGCAATTTCACTAAAAATTCAAATTTTGCGATATGTTGTCGGATAAAAAAATAACAAAAAGGATTGAAAACTGAAATAGAGCATTTCTTGGCATTAGTTTAAGTATTATCAAGCATTCAATGGCAGAGACTTTCTCTACTTTATCATTTATCAAGTAAAATGGAATTGAAGCTAAACGAACTTTCTGATTAGGGACATGCCACTGCCATATATTCCTCTCCTTCGCATAAATCGACATACCCAAACAAACTTTTTTTTCCCATTGTGACGTCAACCTTAAACAAGAACTTTTATTATATTTCTCTCGTTCACATAAACCGACAGACCCAAAAGAACTTTTTTTTTTTTTCATTTTGACAAACCCAAACGAAATCAAGTAAACCGACAGACCCAAACGAAATCAAGGCAGGGATGGGCACTTCAAATTTTGCATACGAAATCACGGCAAGGATTGGCACTTCAAATTTTGCAATATACAGACCCATACGAAATCACGGCAAGGATTGGCACTTCAAATTTTGCAATATACAGACCCATATGAAAAAATAGAAATTAGAACATTACCATGTAAGTGGCTATGGGGATGGCAGACGACGATGATAACCAACTCCCAATCGATGGAATTTGGGTGTGATAAGAGCTGTGGCAGCTTGATGAACGAAATAGAACAATGAAGTTTGTGTGATGAAAGAAACCCGTTGGGTTCATGAATATTATTCTTGTGTGATAAGCTTCATCCAACTTTCGATAGAGTTGCTTACGTGGCAGAGTTTAATTGAGGGCTGTTAAATACAGAACACCAGCTCGGCCGCTCCAAAAAGGTCCTGATATTCTTTTATTGAAGCTTGGGAATATTTATACAAATATTCTATCTAAATTAAATCGCTTATGGCATTTCAAGAATATATACATAAGCCAGCTAATATTATATATATATATATATATATATATTATATTTTATGTTTGTGACTAAAAATCACGTGTGGACAGTATAATCTAGAGTATAGGGTAATTATTAAAAGAGTAATGAGAGTCATGGAGTGCGTAAACGTCACGCAATTCGTTTGAAAAAGAATATGATATAGTATTAAAAAATTAATTTCTTCAAATAGATTTTATATTTACTCATTTTTTTCAAAAGAGTTACATAATACTTATACATTTTACGATTGTAAATATTATTTTTACTATTAAAAATCTTACCACTTAAATAATTTGGAAATTTTTGTTACCAAAACACACGTAAAAATAAAACAGTAGTGCTGGTGGCAAGCTCTGCTAAGATATTTTCTGTTCTGTTTTCTCAAAGCTGCTGCTAGCTGTTGGTTTGTGTCAGGGGCCGAGCCGAGAATGAAGGAAACGATAGAGAGAAAAGAAAGATCCAAGAGAATAGGTTATACTTTTTGTAAAGGGAAGGATTAAGGCATTAGGCCATGCATGATGCACGCAATAATGCAGATGATATAATCATAGGCTAATTAAAAGGACGTTGATCGATGATCAAGGTGCGCTGCTCGCAATTGCGAGGATATTTGTTTGGTAATATCCAAATTAAAGCCGCAGTGGGAAAGGGCAAAGAATGATGGAGCTTTTCATCATTCAGATCTCTCATGACACCATCCCCCAATTTAATGCTTGGGACGCGTGCTCCGACATTTTGACACTTCATGACGGTGATTTTTTTATTTTTCTTTTTTGTTTATTTCATTTAGAGATATAATGGAGTCTAGTTCTAACGAACAGCACTCTAATGGCTTTTATATTATACTAGCAGTGGTAAACGTACAGATTAAAGAAAAAATAAAGTGTAATTTTAAATATTAAATTAATATAATGTATAAGAGTAAAAATATTATTTATTTATGTCTATCATTTATTATGAAATTTAAATTATATTAAAAATTCAAATTAATTAGATAATTTTTTTTCTTAAAAATGTTTAGTAAAACTTCATCATTTATTTAATGCTGAAAAATTAGTATTTTATAAATTAAAGTTGATTTTAAGTGTATAATATAATATTATTCTCTTAAAAATGTTCAGTAAAACTTTATCTTTTATTTAATGATGAAAAATTAGTATTTTATAAATTAAAGTTAATTTTAAGTGTATGATAGAATATTTATATTCTAATTCTCTATTTTATGTTAGTTTAAATCAATATTTAAATTTCTACCATTAGATTAAATCTGAAGATTAAAGATGAAGGGTTAGAATTTAAAATCCAAAAACCAACATTTTCCCCCACTTTTCCTTTCTCCCTCTCTCTCCTTCCCCACGCACGTTTGCCTAATTTAGTTAATTAAGAATATTATCGTATTTAAATTATGTTAAAACTCTAATTATTTATATGGTTTTAATTTCTTAAAAATATTTAGTAAAATTTTATCATTTATTTAATGATGGAAGATTAGTATTTTATAAATTAAATTTGATATTTTATGTATGATATGCTATTTATTTAGTTAATTAAGGATATTATCATACTTAAATTATGTTAAAACTCTAATTATTTATATGGTTTTAATTTCTTAAAAATATTTAGTAAAATTTTATCATTTATTTAATGATGGAAGTTTAGTATTTTATAAATTAAATTTGATAGTTTATGTATGATATGCTATTTATTTAGTTAATTAAGGATATTATCAAACTTAAATTATATTAAAACTCTAATTATTTATATGGTTTTAATTTCTTAAAAATATTTAATAAAATTTCATCATTTATCTAATGATGAAATATCAGTATTTTATAAATTAACTTTGATAGTTTATGTATGATATGCTATTTATATATGAATTAGTTTAAATCAATGTTTAAATTTCTATTGTTAGATCAAATCTAAGGACTTAAAATGAAGGGTTGAGATTAATTTCTTAAAAATATTTAATAAAATTATATCATTTATTTAATTTATTTCAATATTTTTAATTAAGTTAATGTTTACGTATATTCAAATCAATATTTTAATCTTTTACCGTTAGATCGTTTTAAAGACTCCAAGATGAAGGGACTGGGTAAATACCCAGACCCTCTTCCTTCTCCCTCACTTTTCCCTCCCCCCTTTCTCTCCTCCCTCAGCTCAAGTGTACACAGTACGCTACCCCTCTTCCAGCTGAATCTTCCTCTGCCCAGCTCGGCGCCGTCGTGCGCCGGTGAGCCTCACCACCCCTTCCACCGGCACCACCTCACTCCAGCGAGTCCTCCCACACCGATCTCCCTCTCTCACGCTCTCTCTTCCTCTCTCTCGGCTGTGCACAGCCCGAATGGGCTTGATGTTGCTGCGCCGCCGTGCGCCATCCTCCGACGCCACCATCTCCACGGTAGCCTCATCTCCCACTGACCATTCCCCTCCAACGAGCTCGACCTCCATCTCCCTGTCGTTTTCCCCCACGAAGTCCACCTCCCTCAAGCACGGGTTCTCCCACTTCCACCGTCGTGCGCCACGACCCACGGTGTCCAACCACCGTCATGAGCCTCATCTGGCCACCATCGACCTACCCCAACCACCCATGGCCCCGATCTACCCCTCATGCATGCCCACTCTCTCTCACTCTCTCATGGACTCTCCCTCCTTCCCAAGCTCCAGTCGATGACCCTGATTTGTGATTTGCGATTTGCATGGAAACCTATGTGTTGATTTGGTGAGTTGTGTAATGATTTTTTTATTTTGTGGTGATTTTGTTGTGATTTTGCCGTGGTTTTGCTGTGATGATGTAAAGAGGGATGCAGATTGTGGTATTACGTCACACATTGGCATTCATACGCACGAACCCATTCTTGGCTCGGCTCATAGAGAAACACAGTGGCATTACGCACGAACCCATTGATTACTATTCACGATTACTATTCATTACTGTTCACGTTATATGTGCTTTTAAGTATAAGGAAGATAAAAAAAATATAAATTATTTGAAGAATTATTCTAAAAAGGAGTTCCATCTAATTATGCAAAAAGAATTATAAAATACAATTAGCTATAGTAACATGTGATACGGTTTATCCTGTAAAATTTATTATTATTATTGATATTTCATTTACTCCCTTATTTTCTTTTACTTTGATTTTTATCATGTAAGCAAATTATTTTTATTTTTTATCATTTAAAACACATATTTCATTTTCTTCTAAAACATATCTTGGAAATATTTTTAAACCAATTTTTTTTTCATATTTTGATTTTATTTTAAATTTTTATTTGGCTTATATATTTTTGTTTTATGTGTATAGGACTGAATTATTTTACATTGTATATAAAAACAAATTGTAAATATAAAAAAATATATCGATATTGTAAATTTATTGGTAGAAATGAAATATTTAAAAAGAATAAAAAAGAATATTTAAATTATATAGAGAAAAAATAGATAAACTGAGGAATGATATATTATAAAAATCAGTACGTAAAATAGAAAAATTGAGTTTTGATTATATATTTTAAAAGATATGATAAAGAATCCATTCGGAGTGCTCTTAAGCAATCTGAATGGATTGGCCAAATTAAAAAAAAAAATGCATGTAGATAGTTATTAGGAAAAAATACTGTGTGCCTTGGATTATGCAAAGTGTGTGAACATGAGTAAATTTATGCTACCAGTATGCAAAATAAAAGTCATCTTTATTCTTTACTGGAGATGAACCAAATCGTAAAATAAGATTACTTTTGTTTTACGTTGTGCATTGCATTTCTTTCTTGGTAGAATATTATTAACCATGTATTTAATTAAAATATGATTACTAATTAATATATAATTGGTAGAATGGTAAAATATGATAAAAATAAATAAATTAAAAATATAAAAAATATATTATTTTAATATTATTGATTATTATATAAAGAATATATGGTAATCCAATGTGGGGATTGGATGTGAATGAAATAGGCAAAGATAAATTCATGTCATATTAGCTAAAACTTGAATTTGAGTTTAACTATTTCAATAAGAGTGCTCTAATAGAGATACAACGGAGTCTAATTCATGGAGATTCGATTATATAGATTAATCCAAACATGATTTACTAACCTAATTAATGAGTCAGACTTTCAAAATCTAACACAATCGATTTAAATAACAGGCGACCATTTTAACACGTTTAATAATTAATTAAAAATTGGTCAACATGACACGACATATTTCAACCAGTTTCATGTAAATGGGTTGACCTGATCCGCATAACCCATTTAACCTGATTAAGATAATTTCACATAAAAGTGAAAATCTATATTTATTAGTAGCCACAATATCTATAAAAAAGAATAATACAACTACCTACTATAACAAAACAATATCAATATTTCTCAACAATAACAAATATGAGCATATGTCCAAATTACAATCCCAACAATAATAACATAAGCATATTGAGAAATACCAATATTACAACCCAATAATAATAAAATTATAATTTTGAAATAAAATTTAAATGGGTTATTGCGAGATGATTTCGGGTTAATCAAGTTGACCTATTATTGAACAGTTTACTATGTGTGTCTTAACAGGTCAACCCGTTCTGACCCGAACACATTTATATCAAACCCAAACCTTCTTATTAATTTCATGTTGTGTTACATGTTGCCACGCACCCATATATAATAGATGATTGAGTTTTATTTGTTTAATTTTTATTTAAACGTGAATTTATCACCAAATTACATTTTATGTTATCGAAGCTCTCATTTATTATTCGAGTGAGTTCGAGTTTGTTTACAAGTTACTTTATTTTTATGAAATAAATAAAATATTATAACTTTCTTTACAAGTGTTGACAAATAAGCTTTAATTTCTTGTTATTTTCCTTATATAATATATATATATGCATATATCAATGATTATATCAGTAGACTCAAGCAACATGTATAATATCGAATTGAAAAAAGTTTGGAAGCAGATCATCCAAAA
This sequence comes from Juglans mandshurica, assembly GCA_022457165.1. Classification (NCBI taxonomy): domain Eukaryota; kingdom Viridiplantae; phylum Streptophyta; class Magnoliopsida; order Fagales; family Juglandaceae; genus Juglans; species Juglans mandshurica. The sequence continues at coordinate 7,858,034 of CM039623.1, forward strand.
AGGGTTCGGTCCAGAGTTATAACAAGACGGGGTTTGATATTAGCAAGTGTAGTTTTTAGCTACAAAAAATGGATATGACCAATGGGGGTATGATGATGGTGGTGGTCGAGACCATGCAGTAGCACATGATGATGTATACTATAAAACCTTTGAATCTATGGTGACTCGTGACTCGTGAGGCTCACTTGCCCATCCGATTGGCCATGCGCTGCTTCATCAGAATTGAAGATCAATAATCTCTAAATTAGGATTGGTGCGCTGCTTCGATAGAATTGAGGATCCATAATCTCTAAATTCTATAGGCATGAATGCTTTTGGAGGGAGAAATATGAGAGGGCCGGAGTTAGATCCCAACAAAATGAGGGTGTTGAGATTATAATTTAATTACTGCAGGAATATATATATATATATATATATATATATATATATATAATTAGCTGATCAGAAGGACGACCAGGAAATTCCCTAAAACTCCTAGATATATGCATGGCTACGATCGAGCTTAATTAATAAGGGTAGGGTAAGAGGACCAAAAATCAGCAAACCTACGGGCAATGCCTCGTGGCCATGCATGCATATATAGCTTCTGGGATCTGTGTGGGACTTCATGCAAGTCTTAATTTACAGGTTTGCCCATGCATGTCATCCACAGGCCGTAAGTATAAACGTATCTTGTAGCCTGGTCAAAAAGAGGAGGGCCATGATATCTTGATCAGTAAAAGTAGAATACTCAAGAATCTTAATGACACTCTACTTCAGTTCATTTACAATAATATTGCCACTCATTCATTCATTCCTTCAGAAGCCTGATCTCTTCTTTCTTTCTTTATATTCACAAGTACATCATTTCATGCTTAATATTATAGATTTCACCTCTCTCTCTCTAGCTGATCTCTCAATCCACACCCAAACAAAATGCTTAATAATTTCATTCATGGCCATACATACATATATATATCTATATAGATATATATGTATGTATGTATGCCTTTTCATCCAAGCAATTCCACTGATACCCTCCTTTCTAAGCCCCTATTTTGTTCCTTCCCTTTTTTATGAATCCTTCTCTGTCCACTTCAGTCCTTCTCTCCCAGATATTACTCTGATTTCCTATCTCCATCCCTCCATGTGCCCCCCTAGCTAGCCCTCCCTGCTATTATAACCCACACCCTTCTCCACCGTTTCACGCACTCTTACTCTCAGTCCTTCTCTCTCTCTCTCTCTCTCTGCGAGTATTTTTGTTTGCCTCCCTTTGTTTGGTTCTTCTTTTGAATCTGTCATGGAACCTCAACAACAACAAAACCAACTACGACCACAAAACGAGGATGGCGGCAGTGGGAAAGGGGGATTTCTATGCAGGCCAAGCAGTACACGCTGGACTCCTACAACTGACCAGATAAGAATTCTGAAGGACCTTTACTACAACAATGGCGTCAGGTCCCCAAGTGCTGACCAGATTCAGAGGATTTCTGCTAGGCTGAGACAGTACGGAAAGATTGAAGGCAAGAATGTCTTTTATTGGTTTCAGAACCACAAAGCTCGTGAAAGGCAGAAGAAAAGGTTCAATAATGATGTTCCCCTGCAAAGAGGGGTTGGTAATGGAGGTTGGAAACGTGAAGAATCCCACACCAAGTACTCCACCATAACCCCTGGTGAACCATATGATCTCCCTTTTATCTTTTTAATCTCTCTCTCAACATATCCTTTGTGAGTCACGTTGACAAGGAATTTCTTGTTGATTTCGCGATGTTTGTGATCTTTTGTATTTTGGGTGTCTGTGGTTTGCAGGGTTTCCTGCTTCATCTTCTTCATCTGGGACGATTTCTGTGGGGCAGATGGGGAACTATGGATATGGATCTGTGACAATGGAGAAGAGCTTTATGGTAAGTGATGGTGACTAATGTTTGAAACTTTGGCGCTTTGTATGTAGAAAAGAGTCAATATTTTTGAAATTGGTTTACACAATAATTAATGTTCTTTCTTGTCTAAACCATCTATTGAAACCAATATGAAACTTGAACCCATGTTATCATAGTGCAAGTTGAATCTATTATAGACAATATATAGCATTTATGTTTTGTAGCTGGTATAACAAGTGCAACGAGATACAAAGTAGACAATTCGACTGTTCAGCCCCTCCAAATTGTACTGAAAAGGAACAAACCCTGAGGTATAATTTCCTCTTAAAATAACCAAACATCAACAGAAAATCTCAAGAATAAAAATACATTTAAAACAAACTATAGATCAGATCGGGGACCAAGAATCACGAAACTGGCTAGGTAATGGAAACGAAAATGTGAACGTCGACGGAATTATACAAGGAAGAAGTAGTTAGCTCGAAGTGATCTTCATATGAAAGTAGCTTGTCTTCCTAAGTTTCTCTCTCTCTCTCTCTCAAATAGGACTGCTCTATATCGACTCGAGGTAGCGGTGGTGTTGGTGGATCTATCGGCCACAACTTTGGATGGGTAGGAATTGATCCCTACTTTTCATCCTACACTCTCTTTGATCCGAGAAGATCAATGGAAGAAAATTCAGGAGGAGAAGAGGAAGAAGAAGAAGAAGAAGAAGAAGAAGCTGCTTCAGAGATAGAAACCCTCCCACTGTTCCCCATGCACGGTGATGACATCAATGGCTTCTGCAACGTTAGTACTACTACTTCTTCATCCAACGGGTTCTACAGTACCACCTTATATCGGTCTGGCCGCGGCGACAGTGGCAAGAGCGGTTCTTGCACTTCCCTCGAGCTCAGCCTCAACTCCTACTCTCGCAGATCATGATCGTCACCCTAACATCAAGCCCAGCTTTATAATAAGCAGCTGGTATATATTTGGGTTATCAATATAATATTCTATATGCTAATTAATATATAATAAGGGTTTAAGTTTATCGATCAACATAGCCTAGATTGAGTATTTAGGTTTTTTTTTTTTTTCCCAGCTTAAGATACGTACATCGGTACATGCATGTGATTAATGGGTTATTAGTTTAACTTGTTATTTAATCACTCTTTTTAAAGAAGATTCCATGAAAATCTTGATCTAAATTAAACAGATCGGGAGATATAATTATCTACTAATTTATACATTTTGGGAACTACAGCTAACTATCTAGCTAGAAGATTCCGCGTCCTTCTTACGGTTAATTTGGAGCTTAAAACCAAACATGCATGCATCGATCCATGCATGTATTCCAAAACATGCATATTAAATCCGGCTTCATGATCTGCATCATGATCAATATCAGAATTATCAGATAGTGCAACGTCGTCGACTTTAATTGCTAATTAAGGGGGTAAAATTAGATGGATTTCTGCCAAATTAATTATATATTAATTATGATCAGATGATCATCACCTTGAAGCTAAGTAGAAAAAAAATAATAAAAATTATATTTGCAAATATATATGAATATTATTTTTATATAAAAATGGAGAAACTATATTCGAAAAAAATAATATTTTTGCTTTTTATGGTCTCTTGTAATAATCGAATTGTAATATATATACATAACTCGAGGTTAGGGTACGCATATACGTAGTGGCTCCTAAGCCACAGTGCAAAAGTTTTCCGGGTATCACATAAATATTAATGGCGCAAACGAACAGTACTACTGTTAAAAAGATTTCGCCAATGATATCATGTGCACATGCACCAGTTTCCGGGTATTATATATATATATATAAAATATGAAAATTTTCTGATCATAAAAAATTATATAAAAATAATTTTATAAATTAATGTGACTTGATGTAATTCGTGATTAGATTATAAAATTATTTTTATTATAAAATAGATCTAACAAATCAGATGAAACTATATGATTAATTTATAAAATTATTTTTATGTAATTCTTTTATAAATGTTGCAGTAATACTGTTTACAGTATACTGTATAGTGGCATAAAGAAAACCTTAATTATGAGATGGAACTGTTAGGCCGGTAAGTACTACGGATATATATCATGCATGACGAAAGAAAGTTCAGATCATAATGAGTGCAAAGGTCATTGGTTTAATGCTCTGTTGTTCGAAGTTTGAACAACTTTGCAAAGTGGTAAAATTATTTATTTGTAGTTAATTATTTCTTTTAAAAATAATTATTTTTTTGTTAAAATGAATTTATTTTTATTGTATATAGTCATTTTTGTCGCAACTAATTCATCACAAATATTTATTTATTTTTGTAATGCTTGCATCATCATGTGGAGCAACGGGAGTACTAGAGACATGAGTACATTTGGACAGTAAAGATATCGATCGACTGTTTGTGATGGCATATGCGCGTGAACATGATTCAGTATCCTGAATTAATTAACTTACGTTTCTGTTCATTCTTTCCCTAGCTTTATGAACAGCTTCGATTTTGCAAAAAGGGTCCCCATCAACAAGATTTTGGGTGGATGCAATCCATTAATTCGAAAGACGAGTTTGCATACTTTTTAAGGCTAGCTGGCTGGGAATGGCTCTAATGTCCTTTAGGACAATGAGGATATTGACTTTAGGAAACTATACACAAAATGCTTCTATTCCTTTAATTGTTGGCAGATATTATGGAGATTTAGCTGTGGATCCGAGAGAATCTTTGAACCTTTCCGAGACTTGAAGTACGCAATTCCCTTTAAGAGTAATATGAGGGGATTCTTGCTTTGCTTTGATTTGCTTTGCATGCTAGCTCGATCCCCGCCACTAGAAACGTACGATCGATACTGCATGTACGTTCATGTACGTACGCAATGCCATGCCAAGCCAAGCCCTTGCTAGCTAGGGATTTTGTAATGCATTAATTCAAGTTCGTAGTACGTTTTCATGAGTTTTGAAAACCCCCCCTTCCTTTTATTTGGAAACTAGCGTTCTAAAGGTCTGTACGTACACAGCCAATCATGCACTGATTTTTTTTTTTTTCTCTCTTTTCCATTTTGTTTTCTTTTAATTTCTACCTACGTACGTACAGTGGAGAAAACCTAAAAAGGTTGGGGCCGGCTATCATTTCATGTACTGCTTTATCATCATATATGATCCTCATGCTCATTAGGCGAGTCGTAGCAATTTCGAGCCCAACATCTTTATATATATATATACACTTTAATTTTTTACAAGGAGATCAGATTTCGTTGCATGTCATTGATTATAGCATATTGCACAGAAACTCCAGGGGAAAAGGGCAGTTTTGCCCTAATAAAGGCGGAGAGTTGCACAGTATCATGATGTATAGACATATATAGCTTGATCTATTGGAAACGGCACACTACAAGAAATATGTCCTTTACTGGAGATTCATAAATCGCTGCAAAAAATTTCATTGCCAATGGACATTATTGACAGCGATTTTAAACTCGCCACATGTTTTAATACGAAACAATCCAGAACTTCAGTTAATTTGTTAATTACGGTGATTGTGAATGTTTTAGCAACGAATTTGTGCGCCGCAAAATGTTTTAACTTGTTGCAACAAAAAAATTTACGCCGGGATTGATTCTGGGGCGGCAAAAGATGAAAATACATAAATTTCCCTCCAAACATTTTCGCCCCATGGCCTGTTCTTCTCCACTTCGATGAAACCCAAGAAATACGAAAACCCACTCGCCAAACACCAAACGGCGCTTCCACCTCCTGCTTATGCCGACAGTCACTCCTGTTTGCGACGAACGGAACGCCACTTGAAGGCCTCACTGTCGAAACTCCTCCATTCACCTTCAGAGTCCCATTTTCCCAGCGCCCTTCTCTAGCTCCCCTATACTTTGATGTTCCTCCATGGACAGCTCACCTGCAACTTAAAGTTCCTCCTACCCCAGTTTACATGCTGATTTCTGACTTCCGCGACAGTATCGCTTCAATATTTCGAGTCGTTTCCTGCCCCTTGAATTAGATTGGGAAATAGTGCCTCCATATTTGGCTGGAAACTAAGTTTTTGGGCATCTATTTTGCGAACGACCGAGGCTGATTTTTAGGGAATAAATTCCCTTTCAGGTATATTTTTAGGGTCTAATTTTTCTATCAGAGAAACCTTCCCAAATTTCTTGCAGTGCTTCATAGGTTTTTTGTTTGTTTCTACAATAATTTTTTGTCACTGTCAATCTGATTCCCATGTTCTTCCTTGAGGTTTAATTTTTGTATATCTGACTTATGCGTACGTGGTGGTCTAAGCTGTGGATATTACTATAATGCAGCGATTCGTGGGTGATATTCTTGCAAAAACATAGCCTTTTCTGTTGCAGCGTTTATGGCCCTTTACAAGTAGCTTCTAATATGTAATTAGAAGATTTCTGTGAATAATGTTGCGTTGTTTGAATGTGCATTTCTTAGAGTTTTGTGGGAATTGTTTTGCTGATCATGAATTATTGTACGTTAACTCTTTCCTTGGGCACCCATAAAGAATAAATGCCTTTTTTGAAAACCCATTAGATTTTCTGTTTTTGATATATACAAATACTTAGATCCATCCCTCTCAGTTCTGTATGATATATTGATCATCTATAACTATCAGAAATAGAAATAATGCCTTGTGAACAATCAGAGTAGATCAGAAAACATACAAGTGTGAAACTTTTCTTGCAGAAAGGAATATTGACATTGATTCGTGATGAACCTTATGAAGATCCTTCGCTTCTAGTTAAGACCGCAGTTAGGGAAGATTGATTTAGATATTTGGCTGAATTTCATTGTTTTTCTTCCAATTCTTCTTTCTGTTTGCAAGCATGCATTCTACCCATTAGACTATACTAGCTAAAATATTCAAGAGTTAATTAATTAGGTTTAGAACTAAATACTAGATCTTTGTGCTCAACGTGATTACTTAATGCAAGTTGTTTAATTGATAATTGGTGTAAAGAAGTAGAAGTTCCTAGTTAAATAAGATGAAACAGTTCATATGAATATTGGTAGTGCAATAATGAAATAAATAACTAACTTCGACAAGCTGGCTAGGAAATGAATTGTCCAACTTGATCATGTTGACTTTCATTTTAAGCTGAATTCGAGATCAGTTTTAAGTGACAGGATCATTCAACTTATATTATTACTACCCATATAAACATTTTAAGTAGCATTAGGATAAATATACAATCTTTAATACCCATAATATTTATCTATATTTCTCTTATTAATTGAGATCGTGAAATGCAAAAAAGACCTAGATCCTTGATGATAAATTTCCTTCTGCCCACAATTAATGGGCTAAAATGGAGGATTATAAGCTTATTTTAATGAAATGTAACTCTTTTGTGCCTTAAAACTGTCAAAAAGTCTCAAAGATGGATTTTCATCATGAATAAAGTCTCTCTCTCTCTCTCTCTCTCTCTCTCTCTCTTTTTTGTTGCCTCTGTCTTTCTCTCATCAATCCTTTTTTTCTTGCGGGCTTCTTCATTTAGGTAGTACTAGATGTGATGCAATATTGAGTGAGGTACACTTAACTGGTGGTGCACATAACAATATTTTTATTGTTCATAATATAAATTGAATATTAATGTTTCTAATACCATCAAAGTGTATATTGCATGCTAAATTGAAAGCAGTTTCTTGCAATTTCTGGTTACTTTTAGTGTCATGTAGTTGAGATTTGGTAAAAGTAATTTTATTAATTGGAAACTTTTAGATCGAACTAAGTATTGATTGATGTTTAGCCCTTGCTATTAATATGTACTGTCTGAGCTGAGCTCAAGCTTATAACTAGCTTCCCTACTTTGTGCACTAGTATACGGGACATCCTATTTCAAATTGCTACTTTTTTTAAAATGAAACTACACTTACAGAAATCTTGAAAATACAATACTACATGAAATTTAATGAACTTATAGGAACTCAACCCAATTGTTGCTTCCATCCATTTATCTTTCATGTACAAAACCCAATGGCCTTTATTGGACAGCAAACATGCAATTTGAATGTATGCTCTAGTTATTTATTTAGGATGCTTGGAATAAGGACTTTTAAAGTTTGACTTAGTGCTAAGTATGGATAGAAGTTAAATGGTTTGATGTTGTGCTTGTTAGTTGATTTTTCCTAAGTTCAGAGGATGTAAGGAACGTGCTTTGTAGTTGAAATTATATAGTTCGTTTATGCAGTTAAGATTGTGATTAAAATCATTACTCCTATATTTGTTTGCTTTTATTTGTATATTTTTCTTTTGTTTATTGATTTCGTTTATGTTATATTCTTCTATTAAGATTTAATCTGAAACTTTATTAGATTTTTGGGTGCAGATTGTAGGACGGACGTTGAGTGCTTTTGATTAAAAAGCACTTGATTGAGCCCGACGGTCTTGTCGGTGAGCCATTTCACCCAGGGGTGAGTTGAAACAATTTTAGTTGGGGATTGAAGGTAACGAATACCCATACACAGCTGCAAATCCTTCTTCCTTTCATTTCATGAATTCTCAAAACATAGATGGATGTTTTGTTGTTAGTGTTATTATATATGCTAGACCTTCTGAGTTTGGAATATATATATATATGGTTTATTATTAGATAATCCATCTAATAATAATTGTATTCTACTTAACAAATTCCATATGCTGTTGGTTCTTTGTTTTGGGTGATGTTGTTTGCTGGTAAAGGTATTTTTCCTTGTAGTGGCTAATTAATTAATTTGAATTTGAGTTAGATTGATCAGCTATGATTTAATTTCCTTTACTTAATAACACAGTTGGTAGAATACAAATTCCATGTGTGCCCCAACAACTGCATCTTATTTTGGAAGGAAAATACTGCTCTTAATGAATGCCCTGTATGTAAGGCTTCGAGGTAGCAGACTACTTACCATGCAAATAACAAACAAGTTTGGGTGAACTACTTACCATGCAAATAACAAACAAGTTTGGATGGTAGTGTCCTTGTTTTACAACATCCATACCTAATTTAAACGAAGTCTAACATGTGCGATTATTTGCTTCAGGTGACGTCTAACCCTGCAGGATCTTTCATGAGGAGCACTATGCATTATGAAGGTATAAATTTTGACAATTCAGTTATTCCTCTGTCTGCACTAAATGCTCATAATGTAAGGGTTAGTCTATCCAAAAGTAATTGAGAATGGTAGATAAATGGCACGTTTTACGAACATGTCTGTGACTTTGAGATTATTATGTTCAATTCATTTATCAATTTTATCATAAGCTGGTTAACTCGTACTCGTGCAGGTAACCAACCTGGACCCATTTCAAGAGGCGGAGGGAGACTTTGAGGTACTCGTGGAACGCGTTATATACCATACTCAGCTCGTCACATCCGACCACGTGGTGCGAAAATATCTTCATATCACAGCACGGAGGAGTGTAATCAATCCTCCTCGGATGACTCGACACAGCCCCCAAGTCCCCCACCATGCTCCAACCCAAATCACGCGCCAGAACCTATTCAAGAACCCCCACCTAGTGCAATGGAACAATCACCTCCTAGAGAACAAACTGGTGCATGTTTTTCCAATTCTTTAATTTTGAGGGCGTTATGATAGTTGTATGTGTTAAGTAGAGTGTGAATATTCCACATTACACTTAAAAACACTAATATATTACACATTTACCATGATTCCAGATGCCCCCACAGAGGCCGTATCTACGACGAAACAGAGGAAGCGAACTCGTGGGCCAGCTAAATGCATTTTCTTCGAGAAGCTAAGGAAGAACGGGAAAGTCCAATTCAAGATAAATGATGGTGAGACAGCCCCATGTTGTGAACACGCTTCTATGTTCACAACACGAGTATCGTGGATTCTATGTAACTCGTATTGGAGAGTTTTTTGCTAGTGACTGACACCGGGGAGATGTATCAGTTTGGGTGTCATTGATGCTTGGGTGGTATTTTGTTAGTCTATACGACACTGTGCAAAATATATAAAATATATATATATATAGAACTATATATATATATAATGGGATCTATGTCTACACCGAGGAGATAACAAGTTTGGGAGTCGGCTTTTTGGAGAAGGTTTTGAGCATATTTTAACTCCCTATTTCTCTTCCAAAAATACTATTGAGACTGTAATTTTATTTCTTCCTATATCACATTTGATTTTGGTTTGATATGCTTTGTAGTGATGTGGTGCCCCAAGGCAGATGATGGGATGTGGCTTGGAATACAGTGCAGGACGAAGGTTGATTTTCATTAATTTGTTGTTTGTACTTCCATTCAACGCTCATGGATTATATTCTGTGGGATATAATCCATGTGCGTTGGATGTTTAGTCATTTGTCTATAGTCCTACTACACATGGGTGTAAAGTAACATGTTTTAACATATAGTCCAGTTTTTTCTGAGCTAGATTGACAAAGGCCATATTCTGTTTGTAGGTACAGAATATGTCTCTAACACCTTCAAAATGTCGGAAGATGTGTGGTTAAGGTGGATGAGGCATGCATTGTCCATAGAGACCGAAGCCATCATGGGGCTTCTTCTTGGTAAAGACCAATGAGGTTCAGTCATGATGTTCCCATTTCTGATATCAAATATTGTCGTTTTTACATTCTTGTTTTATCTTCAGCAAAAATTAAGATTGCTTTGTGGGTTTGGTGCTTGTACTTTGAGTGGAGCTTGAATGGTTGGAAAACGTCGGATTTGGGTTGTTTATATATGGTTTTTTGTAAGCCACTGTAATTATAAATGATGTGCAGGATTTTTGAATTTAAAGTTGGGGCTTGCATTTTCGTTAATTTTACTATTCGTAGTAGATCAGTGTTATGGACTGGCAATGTGAATGCTTGTTTATTTGTTAATAATTTCCTTGGTTTGTTTTTTTTACTTATGCCATGTTTGAATCTTTTTTGGGTAAGAGATAAGCTTGATAGCTAAGAACCTATAAAAAATAAATTTTGGTAAGAGCCTTTGAAGAACGTGGATGGATTTTTTTCAGTTTGAGCCCAAGACCATTTTTCAGTAATTCTTTCTAGAATGGATTTTTTTTAGAATATTGTTTCTGTTTATTCTAAGGGAACGACGCTCCTATTTCATGTGAGGTTGTGAAATTAACTTGAAAAAACAGAATCACTACAGTTACTGGAAGAATAACAATACAATTGGGTGGCTTCATTCTCATCCTCATATTACAGTTCTTCCTTAGGTTGTACGTTGGTATGCATTGACCATCTACTATTTTTCTTGGTTTATTTTTTGTTATATGTTCCAATATTGTTGTTAATTACAGAAATTTTTAAAGATTTAATCTTACTTTACCAATCGATATTGTGCTTTAGGCTTATATGTCCTTTTAATATGTACTACAAGATATCATATGTTGTTTACATATGCAATTATCGCTTCGTTGAAAGTGATTATTAGATATATATTTGCTTGGAAGGTTTGAACCAAAAAATGCTTTGTACTTTTTTCAGACGTGTTACCTCAGGCAATGTATCCCCTTGTGGACTCTGGGTTTATCGTGCTGATATTTTCCTGCTTTAGTGAAGATGACCACAAGGTATATGTTAAATGCAAGGTTATTCGGGAACTAGCCTTGTAAACAAGCTCTTTTCCCATTCTGTCTTGGGGTGATTTTAAACGTGCTGTGTGTATGAGTATTTGGAGTAAAAATGGGTTGCAACAATCAGAGTTTCCCTCTTTTTTCCCTTTCAATTATTTATAGTGTGGATAATATCTAGTTTACTCAATTTCTGGAAAGTTGTTGTCTGAAACCGTTTGAAATATTCATTGAGTTTTCTGCCCCTGTGCAACAAGTTTGATGGCCTACTTATACAGTAAATTCCTAATGCTCAATCTATATGTTTAACTGTTGTTTTCAACATATATAGATCAGAAAATTTTATTTATGCTCATAGCTAGGCATTTACCAAGTACACGGGACATATGTATACTTTTATTTCTTCGATCCGAGAGAGAGAGAGAGAGAGAGAGAGAGAGAGAGAGAGAGAGAGAGAGAGAGAGAGAGAGTGATTATGAACACATTAACTCAAGGGGGTAGGGAGTTGGGGAGGAGTGAGGAGAACCATAAAGCCAAAGCCATAAGATATGGTAAGTGTGAGACATACTCATTTTTTGGGAAAACAAACAATCCCTTGAATTAGATCGCATTGGGGTGGAAGATCTAAAAGCCATAGTACAATAAAGATTCATAGTAGGAAAACTGTAACTATAAAATGACATATACTAACAGAGCAGTGAAACTATATTATAGAAGCAATGGGCGCACCTCTTAATTACAATCAATACACAAATTTTGAATGGCACTCAATCCTGAATACCAAGTTCAACATTAACGTCCTTGATACTGTTCAAATAGTTTTCAATCTCAAATTTCATTGGTTGTTCTTCTAGTCATAATGTAATCAAAACTATCTTGATTAAACTCATAACTGATTTTTTTTGTTTTCCTTAATGTTGTGCAGTTTGTTGATATTGTCAAATACACAAATGAAGAGTATGAGAAGTGTTGCGCAATATATATTTTCGACGTAGCATAACCCCAAGTCGAAGACAATATGCTTGGTTGTTGGGTGCTAATGCCGATGAACGGTCCCATTTAAATAGAGTAGTGGAACTTGGTAGTGGAAATTGGGGTGGATAGTCTAGTGGCAACTTGATTTGTTATGACCGTCATGATTATTTATTATACTAGATGTAGCCCAGTTTGTACTTGATATGAGAATATAATACACCTCCCTAGTGTATAAATACATATGAGTTTGGATGAGTATTTATTACTTGCATGCGTTGTTGGTTGAATACTTGAATGAATGCAGCAAAAGTCGATTGAATATTGCATTTAGGAACAACCAAAAACTAGGCCTAGTAAGAAAATGAGGTCAAATGGTTCCCACTGAATTCAATTTTCCCGACGTCTTTATGATCGCTGGAACTGAGTCCACTTAAGGAACAAATCAATTGCCGACGATTATTGTATCGCCACAAACTAAGTTTCTAACGAAATTCTTATTTTCCGGCAGTATTAGAAAGGGTTTCCAAACGAACAACTCAATCCCAGCGATGTTAATATCGTTGTAGAAAGATCAATACCAAAGACATATAAATCGCCGCAAAATGATCTAGAAAGGAAATTCACAGCGAACTTTTATCGCCGGAACTGGCATTTTAAAACAGTTAATTATTTAGCGGCGATTTATTAATATTGCGGCTAAAGGAAATTACCGGCGATATTTCAATTTTTAGCGACGGAGAGAGATCGCTGGAATAATTTTTTCTCAACGATTAATGGCAGCGTCGTCTCTTCAAATTGCAGCGATTATATGATCTAGAGGTGGCAAAGAAATTTCGCCAGGAAATAAAATGCAATGACGGCGAATTTTAGCTTCTGTTAGAGTAGATCTAATATGGGGCTTTAATACCGGCGAAATTCCAGCGAGATTGAAATCGCTAGTATAGGTGTAAGGCGGCGTAAACATGGGTTTTACCAGCGAAAATGTATCGCTGGTAAAAGTATTGTCCCTTGTAGTGGCACAAAAATTCTCTATTTCAGAGTCTTCAGCAGTACGTATAAGTACAAAAGAAAGTAAATTATATCAGACCTAGGATTATTAGTATCAGAACAATATTGCATTATTATCAATTTATCCCACAATTTCACCACCATTTACCGTCTAAGCAAAGTAAACGTAAAGGTTGATGGGCAATGCATGTCGTCTCATCATATATATAGTGGAATATAATTAAGAGGAATAAGAATGTGGTATGTAAAATTTCTTATTTTAAAATAAAAATAGTCTTAGAATTTGATGTAACCTACCAAGTACACCATGCCACGTCGATTTATAAGTTTATTTTTAAAAAACTTATTTATAGACCAAGCATTTCTCTAGTGAGAAGAAAATTCACAAAAACAAAAATATTTCACGATCGACTCAAGAACAAAAATTAAAGTCTAAAACCTACATAGAGCAAGGATATTTTAATTCCTCAGTATCTTTTTGCCCAAAGATACATCATAAAGGCTAGAAGTGAATAGTATAAATTGACCACAGCCGATAAAACTGGCTGAAATTGGTGGAAAACTAGTTGGTCAACTGTCCAAAGTGGAGGAAACCGACATCAGTCAGTTCATCGGTTTCTTGAACTTTGTTCAAACCAGAATTGAATCGACCAATTATATATTTATATATATTTCTATTCTATTCTTATATAAAACGATGAAATTTAACTTACTTAAGTTAAACAATGTTGTATTATTAATATTTATTAGAAAATAATAATAAAAACCCGTTTTGGATAAGATGAAGCCATAAACTGAGTCCTCTCCATCTGTTTCCTCTTCTTCATTTCTCCTGCTCACCTTCACACCATCTCTCTCTCATCTCTCATAACTCTTGATCTTGACTCTCCCTCCGGCCTCCATTCGGCCCAATTGTCCCATTTCTCTCTCTCTCATCTCTTAGACTTCTATCGCTTGGCCTCTCGTGCATCCCATCTCTCTCTTTCTCATCTCTTTGACTTCTCTCACTCTCAACTCTCCCTTCATTCGGTCCAGCTTTCCATCGGTGAGAGTAGGAAGAACCACCTTTGAATTTGATGACTGGTAAAGCTTCTTCAATTGTAGAAATTTTCCCTTTATTCTTGTCTACTTGGATTTTCGTTATTCTTGATCCATAAAAGCTAGTTGTTATAGTCACAGCTTGAAAAGAATATGGATTGTGGGTCTAATTATGATTAACGAAGGAGGACCAGATTTGGTTTTCTATGAATCTTATATAGATGTTTTGTTGCTTTGTTGAGATGGGTGGAATTAGATGACTGAGGTTAACTAATTCTTGTAACACCCCAATCCAAAACCATAAACGGACAGAGTTCTGCTTATATTTTCAAAATTTTCTTCCTATTTACAAATATATATCAAATACACAACCTCCAAACTACTCACAACTCATAAGTTCGGCTAGAGCCATTAAATTCTAAATAATTACAATACAGATACTCCAATAAAAATTGTAAAATAACTAATATATGGCCATAAGAAAACTCTTCGTACAATCAAAAGCATCTTCAAGCAACAAAACCATCAATCCCTAAAACTTCCAACTTCAAGTAACTAAACCAAGTCCACTCTAGAATCTTTGGCTCAAAAGCTATCATTTTGAATGAATGAACTTTCTACGACTTTGAAAAATATGTGAAATGATATGGTGAGCCGTCACGTGCTCAGTAAGTAGCAATTTAATGGGATGTGGGAGTTGGCAATTTTCTTAACTATAAGAGAGTGAATAAATTTTTAATAAAATAATGTGAGCAATACAATTTTATCTCAACCAACATATTTAGCCAAATAACATATTCAAAGCCACATGATAATAACGAAATCACCAATATACCACAAAATATCATGCCGCGAGGGCATCAATATACCACAAAGATATCATACCATGAAGACATCACGCCACGAGGGACGTCAAACATGTCACAAAGACATTCATATCATGAGCTCAAGAATAAATAGCATGCTCACATTTAACTTTCAAATTTAATAAGCACATAGCATTTCTCAAACATTCAAATCATTACAAAATTTGCACAATTCCCACAAGCAGAGCCAAAATAGCATAAGAATGTGTACAAATCTAAAATTTACACAAGTTTGAAATATAATACCCAAGTGCACAATTCCAAACAAAACCAACAATTCTTTTATTAAAAACTCATTAAAGAGCCACTTACCTCACTTCTAGTCAAAATAGTCACGATATTCATTTCCCAATAGTGACTCGGAACCTTTTTCAAGGCCATTATAACATGATCTCACTTAACTTTAAAATTTTACACAATTCTTAATAACATGAATTTAGAATTTTTCTAAAAAATTATCCTCCAAAATTGATAAATCCAATACCAAATACGTTGTCGGACAGCACGTACACTAGTCTCTATCCCGTTATTAATTCAATGTAAATAATGTTTACACTCAACCATATAACAGTGACATAAACATAGATTAATTCTAGCTAATACCCACCACTAACACTTGAATATTAAATTCATCTTCAAAACATCCTAACAGCGTAATCAACTAAGTATATTATCAACAATTCACAACACTAAGGCTCGTTGTTTTCAGATATGAGATGAGATGAGTTGAGATTAAAGTTAAAAAGTTGAATAAAATATTGTTAGAATATATTTTTTAATATTATTTTTGTTTTGGGATTTGGGAAAGTTGTAATGATGAGGTGAGATGAGATGAGATGTTTACTGAAAACAAACGAGGCCTAAATCTTAACAAATCTCATATTCAAAATTTATTAAATAACTATTTATGAGGGATGAGAATTTATCCAATATTACCGTTGATGGTGATGAAACAACAAATAGCAGTGGTTGTGGGCGGAGGTTACAAACACACACACAGAGTATATATATAAGAGAAAGAGATAGGCCACGTCTTCCACTTTGTTCGATCGTTGTCCTCCACTTTTTAAATAAAGTACACGATCGAACTTGTATAACTATTATTATCACTTTCATATAAATAATGGTCGAGGACAACGTACAAATTAATATAAGTTCGAACGTCTATCCTTTTGATTAATAAACTCATTTATACTATTTATTTAAAATGGAAAGATAATGTGTTCTCTTTACTAACAAGGTTCTATATACGATAAACCTTCCATCCCTAGAGGCCGCAGGCTTCCTTGGATCATTGATCTAGTAGTTTCTATGGGTGGGGACGATGCTGGATTCATGGATTTTCCTTTCTTTTTTCCTATTAATTATTTGGCTCAAAAGAGTTTATGCATGGGAGATAGTGTATCAAGTTGTTTGCACGACCAACTTGATCCTACATCCTCTATGTTTTTGGCAACCCATTTTATCTTAATAGAGCCCTTTAATATATAACATGTTCTGGTCCTCTAGTCTGTCATTGCTTAGAAAACGTACGTGAGCCACTCATGAGTTTAGAAACAAGCTGATATTATCATAACATTTGGAAAATTAGACATGCTAGCTCCAGCCCATGCATTTTAAGCGATTTCTTTTTAAAATGTACCAGTTCAATCAATGTGACTCAAAATGGCAAATATAATATGATAAATCCAAAATGAACAGTAGTACTAGCAATTATTAATCTAAATCAACATATCTTCTAACTCTTTCTCTTAGAATGAAACAAAGATAAACATATAAAACGAATACTATACCATTTATTAAGCATTCAATGTTGCTTGAAGAATTTGTTCAAAAAATTTATGTAGGCAATCATTAACATTTTCTCTCTAATTCTCGTAAAAACTTTAATTAGGAATCCAAGATTTTTTTTAAAAAAAGTAAATATTATTTTTATTCTAAATTTTTTCATCTTCAATTATATCAGTCGGTGTTTAAAAAGGTAAGTATTAAGAGTTAGTATACATACAGCTTCCAAATGGGGACTGTTCATGCAAACTCATACAATTATATTTAAAAAATTAAAATTAAAATAATATCTTTTTTAAAATGATATTGTTTTTTCGTTTTACTCATATTCATCAATAGAACTGCACACACAATCCTCCACTCAAGATTGTAAATAGAATTTCTCAAATATTAAATATTGCCAAGTATAAAGTGAAAATTAACATTACTTTTATTTTGTAGAGTGGAATGGGATATATGGGGCCTACCTAGCCCAAATTGTTTGGACCCAATAGAAAAATTACTTGATATCATCATTATTTTGGCCCATAACTTTTGTTACGGCGCTTTTAATTCAAAATCATTGCCAAAGCTCGCAATTCATGTTGTTATGTTAGGTAAGGATCATGTGAAGTTGGATTCGTGTCATACATGAGCTAACTCTAACAAGTCAAATCCTTTCATCATTTCTAATCCATAGATTGCTCTCTTGCTCTTGGCATTTATTATTTCAACTATTTGATTCTCATCATGGATAAGTGATTCAATATTAGATTGAGAAGCACCAACACAATACAATTCTAACCATTTAATAACTCTTCAACTAAAGAATTTTGATTAAAAACTCTTATGATATACCTTTTTATAAAATAAATTAACTTATAGTTTTAAATTAAAAAAGTAATATATAAGATAAATGTAATAAGTCGAACCATTTAATATATATAAATTGTATAATAAGTCAAAAGTTTTAGTTGTATACTAAATTATTATTAAATATAAATTATGATTTTATCGAAGCATACATTGCGCTTGACTAGAATTGACGCCAACAAACGTTTGGCCAGAATATGGATTATATTGACAACTAGTAAATCAATAGAATTAGGGATTGAGATCAAGAAAAAATGCAAAGTACAGGTAATACTCTAATGTAATAAACGGGCACCCGTAGTGAACACCCATCTCCCTTCTCTTAGGGGTTAGTAATAACCACTTCATAAGTTTTGATGGCTGTCTCGTAATGGCTTTCCAGGGCTACACTTAGAGGGGCTATCCCTCACCCCCTTTGGATGAGAGACTGGCACAACAAACATGATCTCTCTCTCAATGTGTCAATTCACTCTAGTCCTGGCACATAAGTTATGGAATTTGTGAGTGTTACTCTGGTCTTACCATATAGCACACTCCACCATCGATATGTGAAGAATTCAGATGAACAACAACGATAAAAAATCTATAGAACAACTACACTAGATCTACAATTTGTCAATGAGGTAATATTGATTTCACTGTGTACTCTGATATAGTATTTCTAACACTGAAACTATGAATTAATGGTAAAATTCGCTTTCACTTTTGTTTTTGTTGTATACTTTGATCTAGTATTTCTAGCTTGTACTTCTTCGATAGTGGTTCTGTGGGTGCTGTTCTTCAGACAAGTTCTTCTCCTTACCAGATTAGGTCATCCATCCCTTCAAGCAGTTATTCCCTCTTTGCCATCCGTGTCTGAGCTAAGTTGCTCAGTATGTCAACTAAGTAAACACCACACCATAGAGTCTCTTCTCTTTTCCTCCTCGTTTGGATAATCGTCAGTCAGTTCCTTTTGCTTTAGTTCATTCAGGGTCCTACTAGCTTGCTTGGGTTTTGTTATCTTTGTACTTGGTTATATTTAATGAAAGGATTTGGAAATTGTTCCATCCAAACGTTCTGATAATGCTTTCTTCTCATGATTTTTAAAATAATTTTGCTCAACATGGAATGTTACATCAAACGTGCACATACTCCTCAACAGAACGAGATAGCAAAAAGGAAAAACCGTCATTTGATAGAGTACCCTATTGTTTAATATGCATGTTCCAAAGGTTTATTGGGGCAATGCTGGTCTGTTGTTTGATGTGTATGCTATGTGCCCTTGGTGTAGTATGCACCTTAAATGGTTAGATTGGTACTTCAATGTAGCTCTTTGTTATTACACTCCCCTCGATGAGCTGTTACACCCCCCGATTGTACGAGATGGGTCCGCATACTGTGACTCAAACCATTCTTAATTGACCAGGTTTTTCAATGGTCCCTTGAACTTGAGTATATTGGGGCCACCTATTGGGGAGTAGAAATAGGATTTCGGTGCTAAAAAGTATCCTTTCATGACTCTGTCCTCTAGCTTAAACTTACCTAAGACACATTGGTATCAGAGTCTATAATCGGTTGTTCCCAATTTGCTTTTTACGTGCTTCTTATGATTTTCTTCACTCAAATTTTTTTTTTCTGTGACGAGAAAATTCCATTCTCTGTTGGTAACCATGACCACTTGAGAAGTGGAAATGGTTGTAGCTAGCCACCCACGCAAAGCGGAGCGCATGAGTTTGGTCGTGCGTCTTGTTATAGCACAACGACCACCTTGGTGCGTCGCACACCTGAAGGTGTTATACACCTCAGTGTTGCGCAAACCAGAGGGTCGGTTGCAATCGCGCACCTCCAAGCGTTTTCGTAGACGTGCAATGAAAAGATTGGTACACAAGGTTGCGACAAGCTCCGCTACATGCTACACCACAGCTTTACATAAAGTATAAAGTCACTCACCAATGCTACGACCCCACAGAACGACACGATGCATCGAGGGAGCTGCATGCTGGGCAAGGAGCACCCTCGAGAGTGCGGCGATGCTGCAGCGAGAAACTCACGCACAGCCATGCACCATGGTGGTGTAGCAAGCTTATTCACTACGAGCAGATCCGTGTGTAGGGCCGCACATAGAGCTACGTGCTCTGCTGCAGGTGGTGGCACCACCGCAGGGCCAGAAATCACGGTGGCGGAGGCGCCTACCAATGATGTTGCGCTCGTCTTGGCCGCGTCTCTCTGACAAGGGTGGTGCAGCAACTAGCACTGTCGTGCGCAGTGCTGCGCATAAGAGTAGCGTAGCCAACAGCACTGAGCCTGCCCAGGGTTCTGCGACAATCACTGTCGCGCACTAGGGCTAGCAGCAATTTCTATCATAGAGGACCACAACCCACGATGGCCTCACCTAGAGGTGTGATGAACACCTCAATGCGACGAGCTCAACTGCATGCTAAGTCATGCAAACGCTATTGGCATCGCAGTCCGCAACATAGTTGAAGGAGGAGTATCGCTGCACACTATGTCGCGTGGGGCAGCATTGCCATGGCATGCACCATGGAATGTGGTGTGCCCTGCTACAAGCAGAGTGGCGCGCTCCTCGATAGAGGCGTTGTCCTCTGTGAAGGTTTGTAAAACCACCGTTTCTGGTTCATAAAGGGTCTTGATCTTGATCTAGTTCTTGAGCTTGATTAGTAACCGTAATACCCCCCCCCCCCCCCGCAAGCCTAGCGTTTGAGAGTCCCAGACGCGAAGCTTGGAACGAAAGAATATAAATGCAGAACGACTAAGGCTCTTGGTAAATATGTCAGCAAGTTGGAGATTGGTAGGTACATATTGAAGTCGAAGTTGTCTGGAGGCCACCAATTCGCGTACAAAATGATAATCGAGCTCAATATGCTTCGAGCGACTGTGAGAGACTGGATTTGCTGCAAGAAAAATGGAGCTTTGATTATCACAAAATATAAGTGGAGAAGAGGAAGATATCACCTTGAGATCACGAAGAAGATGGCCAAGCCACTTGACTTCGGCAGCGGTGCTGGCGAGCGCTCGATATTCTGATTCGCAACTGGAACTAGACACCGTCGGTTGTTTCTTGGAACGCCAAGAGACAAGGTTATCACCAAGGTAAATAGCATAGGCAGAGATAGATCGTCGTGTGTCAGGACAACCGGCCCAATCAGCATCCGAGTAAGCGAGGATATCACGAGAAGAAGAGGGGGTGAATGAAAGACCATACCGCAGGGTTCCTTTAATGTAGCGTAGTATCCTTTTAACAGCCTGAAAGTGGCAAGGGAAGGCTTGTGCATGTATTGACTTACGGCAGAGACAGCATGAGTAAGATCAGGCCGAGTGATAGTGAGATATTGAAGAGCACCAACAAGTGACCGGTAGAGTGAAGGATCATCAAAATCAGGACCATCAATGGATAGGTGATGTGCAACTACCATGGGAGTGCTTACGGGCTTACTATCAACGAGTTTGGCACGTTGCAATATTTCATATGCATATTTGGCCTGGCTGAGAAAGAGACCAGAGGAAGTCCGATATGCTTCGAGACCCAGAAAATAATTTAATGAGCCCATGTCTTTGGTGGCAAATTCCTTGGAGAGTTTGCTAATAAAAGTATTAAGAAGAAATGAATTGTTACTGGTCACGACAATATCATCAACATATAACAAAAGATAGATTAAATCAGCACCCTTAGAAAGAATAAACAAAGAAGAGTCAGCCCTACTGCAAGTAAACCCAATAGCAAGAAGAAAGGCACTAAACCGATGAAACCATGCTCGGGGAGCTTGTTTGAGCCCATATAAAGCTCGACGTAACCTGCAGACATGAGAGGGATATTTTGGATCAATGTATCCGGGAGGTTGCTCCATATAAACTTCTTCCTGAAGAATGCCATTTAGAAAAGCATTTTCACATCAAGTTGGCGAAGTGGCCAGTGATTAGACACTTCCAAGGAAAGGACAACATGAACAGTGGAGGCTTTGACAACTGGACTGAAAGTATCATTGAAATCAAGTCCTGGTTGCTGGGTGTAGCCTTTCGCAACAAGACGGGCTTTGAGACGATCAACAGAGCCATTTGCAAGGTACTTGATGCGAAAGACCCATTTGGAGCCTACGATATTTGTATGTGGCGGTCGAGGCACTAAGTCCCAAGTGTGATTGTGATGCAAAGCTTGAAGCTCCTCATCCATGGCAGCAATCCATCCAGGGTGCTTGGCAGCAGTCTTGAAGCCTTTGGGCTCGCGCATGGTGAGTAAGGATTTGATGAGATTTGAATTTGGAGCCAGGCATGTATGAAGGGCCCGAGTAGAAGGTTTGAAAATCCCAGATTTGGCTCGTGTTTGCATCGGGTGAGTGCTAAGGATTTGTGCTGGGCGTGGAGTAATAGCTGGGCTCCGAGCTGAAGCTAAAGTTGGAGGAGGCAAGGAGGGAGCCAAGGGAGATCCCGGCCCATCCATAGCAGGTACATGCAAAGCTGAAGTTGGCACAGAACTACAAGGGGAATCAGTTAAACAAGAGCTACACAAATCCGGAATAGTAATGGGCTGTGAGGTAGAAGAGGTAACTATTTTTGGGGAGTGGGTTGCGGTGGTCTCTAGAAAGGTAGAAATGGAGGTAGTGTTTAAAGGCCCAGATTGAGTGTTATTTTTATAAGGGTAGCCATGGTCGTCAAAGACAGCATGTCGGGAAATAAAAACTTGATTAGTGAGACGATCAAGACAACAAAATCCATGATGGGACATGTTGTAGCCAAGAAAAACACAAGGACGACTACGGGGGGCTAATTTGTGTGGAGCATAATCACGTGAGTAGGGAAAAACAAGACAACCAAATGGATGAAAATTAGAGTAAGATGGGGGCTTTCCAAAAAGAACCTCAAAGGGAGAGCGACTGTCAAGAAGAGGTGTTGGCAAGCGATTAATAATGAAAGTGGCTGTGCTAAACGCGTCAACCCAAAATTTAAGAGGGACATGAGAGTGAAAAAGCATAGCAAGACCTGTTTCAGTTATATGTCTGTGTTTGCGCTCAGCACGACCATTTTGAGATGGAGTGTATGGACACGACATTTGATGACGAATACCCGAGGAAATTAAGTGACCTTGAAATTGATGATTAGTGAATTCAGTTCCCCCATCACTTTGAAAAATTTTGATTTTAGTAGAAAATTGATTTTCAACAAATGTATGAAATTGGAGAAAAATACGAAAAAAATTAGATTTATGTTTTAGAGGATAGAACTAAGTAAACCGGGAGTAATCGTCAATAAAGATAACATAATATCGAAATCCAAGATTTGAAAGAATAGGTGACAGTCCCCACAAGTCGCAATGAATAAGATCCAAAACATGAGAAGAACGGTTTTTATTCAGAGAAAAAGGAAGTCTTTTACTTTTAGCAAGTTGACAACTAGAGCACACAGTAGGATTTGGGAGTAAAGAGGTAACACATAGATGATGATTTTTATTCAAAAGAGAAATAATGCTATAAGAAACATGGCCCAAACGAGCATGCCAATCATCAAAAGATGCGCGCGGACAATTATTTGGAAGAACAGAAATGAAAGATTTATGACCACGTTCAAGCATATAAAGTCCATTTTTACGTCGACCGGTTGCTATCACTCTTTTTGTGTCGCGAGCCTGCACAGTGAATCGATCATTAGTAAAAGTAATAGAGAATGGGAAGTCAGAGGTTAGTTTACTAATGGATATAAGATTTTTAGTGAGACCGGGCACAACTTCTTTTAAAAGAAGAGAAGGAGTTGGAGAGAAAGTACCAGTGTGAAAAATGGGAAGAGATGCACCATTACCAAATACAACACAATCCTTACCAAGATAAGTGTTTGCCGTGTCCAATTGAGCGGCATCATGGGTCATATGAGCAGTGGCCCCAGTGTCCGTGTACCAATCGGAATCTTGGACATAATCTTGACCATCATTAAGAGAGCAAGAAGTGAAAGCTTCAACTAAACTTGCACTAGGAGACCGAGTGTAACGATCGCGGCAAGTAGAGGCATAATGGCCTTCACGACGGCATATTTGACAGCGAATGGGACGAGTTCTTTGATTGTTTCGTCCCCCACGTACGCGTCCTCCACGAGAGGAACAGCCCTCTCCACGACCACCCGCATGTGATGTGGGTTTGAAAATGCGAGAAGTAGTAAAAGCAGCAGCAGTGGAGCCAGAGGAGGAGTTGACTCCAAAGATCGAACAAAGATCTCATAGTTTTCGGCTTTGGGTACAACATCATCAAATATAGGGAGAGGAGACAGAGATAATTGAGTGGTGGAAAAAATTGAAAAAGAAGATCCAAGACCACGTAAATACCAGTGGAGTTTATCAAGATCATCAACTGGGCGTCCCATTGCAGCAAGTTGATCACAAACTGTTTTGAAATCACAGGAGAACTCAGGTACGGTTTTATCATTCTTTTTCATAGTCTGAAGATCATCCTTCAGTCGAAGCTCGCGGGACTTTGATCTATGGCTGAACGTATTATCCAGACAAGACCAAACGGCCCGAGATGTGGATAAACCAACGACGGCAGACATGGCTTCCTCTATTAAGGTGGAAAGTAACAAACTGAGGACAAGGTGATCGATTTGTTTCCATTCAGTCAACTTCGGATTTGCAGAAACAGAGTCACCGGAAACAATGGTGGCAGCGGGCTCAGCAACGGAACCATCAACATAGCCAAGAAGATTCTGACTTTGCAGCAACGGCAATACTTGACTGCGCCAGAGGAGATAATTTGAGGAAGATAATTTGATGGTGAGAAGATGAACCATGGTGGTGAAGGGCAGAGTGGGGTTGACAGAGGCCATGGGATCGGTTTGGATGTTAATCCTAGAGAAGGCTCTAAGATACCATGTGAAGGTTTGTAAAACCACCGTAAATTTCAGGTGGATCACTGCATGTTATTTATAACTGAGGTTTTATATATTACACATGATGAGTCTGAGTTAAGAAATATATTTGTAATTACATCTGTTTCCGGTTCATAAAGGGTCTTGATCTTGATCTTGAACTTGATCTGGTTCTTGAGCTTGATTAGTAACCGTAATATCCTCTATTGCACGCAGAGCAAGTCGCACCATGGTGGTGTTGCGAGCTCTACTGCACGTAGAAGAGCATGGCATGCTGAAGGGTTCTCCAACATGTTTGGATGCTTTAAGGGTGGCACAATGGCTAAGAGCATGGCGGTAGTTAGAGATAAAAATTCTCTCTAGATGAGCTGCCATTAATGGCTGCTGCGCTGCAACTAATGAATGCCATTTTTTTGTTTTTTTTACATTACAATTGTAAGTTTGTAACTGAACGGGTGGATGAGGATGATGAATAGTGAGGTTCCTTTGGTGATGTATTTTGGTCTGGACTCAAACGGTGTTGAGTTGTTTTTCTTTTTATTATATCAAGCTTTTCGGCCCGGGTCATGTAATTTTTTTCAACAAAACCCATCTGTTTTAATAAATAAATTTAAAAAAAAACAAAACAAAAAAACTGGGTTTGGTTGGTTTAAATCATCTTTGGGCTAATCTGTTTTAGGCTTAGATGGATTTGGGCTAATTTTTTAAAAACAATTTTTTATTATTTTGGCCCATAAAATATCCTATTATATGAAAAAAAAAATAAAAAGCTTCAAACCTACTGGACTATGAACCCAACGATCTCATCTTGGCGCCCAAGATTATTTTTAAGAGTATTGGTATTGAATAATACAAATGTAAATAAATTGGATAATTTAGTTAATAGAAGATAAAAATGGCCTACATTAAATTATGTAAATGTAAACCAAAATGACTTTCAGCTACAGTAAATCAGTTATATTTGACATTTACTGTAGCTCAACCAAATTTATTAAACAATTATTTTTTTGGTCTGAATGCTCTCTTTCTTCCCACTACTGAATTGCATTTTAGTCGAGAAGATGGTCAACACCCATGCGCGTTCTGGTCCCATTCATTTGCTGGCAAGTACTAGTTCTACCAACCACCAAAAAAAAAATGTAACTCTACGGTTCTAACTTGTGCTGCAATTGAGCAGGGTTTTTTTTTTTTTTTATGTTTATGTTTATACCTTGTGCTCGTCCCAGTTTTTTTTAAATAAAAATGTAATAGACGTGTTTTTTTTAATAATATTATATGAAATATTTAGAATGTATTTACTGCACTCCAAGACCCATCCACATCTTTATCCAAGTCTCATGTTGTATAATATTAATATTTTCATATAACTCTTAATTTTTTTAAAAAAATAATAGAACAAAAAAAATTGAAAAAATATTATTAAATTTATAATATTTTATTATTATTTTGACTAATATATGGATAATCCAATGTAAGAATAAATTTTAAGTGAAATAGCCAAATACAAAATCATATCATATATGTAAATTTTGCATTTGTATTTACATAATCTAATGTTAATGTTCTAATGGGTTATGTAAAACCATGTTTTTGTAAAATTGGAAGAAAATAGCTTAAATACCACATCTAATAGATTATGTATTTTATAACTAATTTACAGTTTGTTACTGTACATCTCTATATCTATGGAATACTATTCACACTTGTATAAATATTTAATTCATTTCTTTCTCTACTTTTTACTCTTTATTAATTTGTTTATCTACTTTCTTCTTTTTACTTTATTTGAAATGAATAAAATATATTAAAAATTATAATATTTAAATGATATAAATAATAAATAAATAAATAAGTTGATGTATGATATATTGTAAAAATTAGTATGTAAAATAAAAAAATTAAATTTTTGTGATATATTTTAAAGAATATGATGAAAAATTTATTAGGAGTGCTCTTATAATTTACTTTTAAAAAACAGAAGAGCTTGACGTTGGTTTGAACCCAAGAACTCAACCATTGGGCTGAAAGCTCACTATCAATGTGGGTGCTGTTTTTTTTCTTTTTCTTTTTCACTAGTTCAGCATGTCATGTATACCACGTGAATATTATTTTTCTGAAATATTGTTTGCATGATTATTATCATTCAATATATGCATGCGATTATGAGATCATTTTTTCATATTTATTAAGCATTTTATTTTATGTTATAAATTACTTAGATTATTATTTTTTTTGTAAATAATAATTATTTAGACGAAATATGATGTACATGTATTGTGTTTACATGTTATATAGTATGAATTTATTTTATCACTAGTATTTGCTAGGCTAATTTTAGGAATTAGCCTTCAAACTTTTAGAAGATAATAAAATAGAGAATTAAGTAGCTTGAGCTTGTAGTGTTCATGCTTATGATTGGCCCCATGGAATTTTTCAATATAGGAAGGAATTGAGCTTGCATGTGACTAGCTCAGTAGACTAATTTTCTCCTAGTGGATGGATAGTTGAGATTGATTTGAAATTAATTTCTTATATGATATAAATTTGTATGAAAATTAAGGTAGAAATTAATAATTAGACATTGTAACGCAAAAAATGATTAGGAAACTAAGTGAATTTTTGATCTTGCGACGTATATTAATTATTTTGATTCTGACTTAGATTGACGTGGCAAATTTCTTAGATGTTTGTGCAATTAAATGTGCCTAGGTTAATAACTTTTAAATAACCGGAAAAAAAAAACCTAGAAATTGTGTATGCGACTTAATTGTCACATTAATCCCCTCCATGAGCAATAGTTGGAACGAATGAAGATTATTATGAATGTTAGATGGTCTTAGACCATTAATATTGTAAAAGCCTCTTAAAGGTATAAAGTAAAATTGTAAATGCACGTGGGACGCATACACTACAATTTTCTTAGAAGTTGAAGGGATCAACTATCAGATAAAGTTAAACCACTAATCAGAGTTTGAGAATCTTGTGAGTAATCACGGAAGTTGCTTTATTTATTTATTAAAAAAAAAAAACACTACTCTCACTCACAAAACCCACCAATTGAGTTTTTTTTTTTTTTACTTAATGGTTAAGAAAATATTTTTTTTAATGCATTTGTGATTTTTTTGTATTTTTTAAAAATGTTTAAAGTGTTTGAAAAAAAAGCAAAAAACAAAAATGGTTGTTCAGTGAGGATTCTCTCTGTGGGTGTAGTATCGCCATTTTTTTGTAATGCAAAGGTTAATTTCTCCTATATTTGAGGTTGAACATTATAATCTTGGAGTAATATTATCTCACAGATAAGCATATGCTCTCTAAAACTTGCTAGTATGTGGCAAGTTAGGACATTAAAATCAAAATGTGCAAAAGTGTTGCATACATTCTTGACTGGTATATTTATATAAATGTTTTATTAGTGCAACTCTCTGTGATATTAGTATTAGTAATTTTGCTCAATTTTTCTTTCTCTCTAGAGTGAACAAATAGATTCTTATAGATATATAAATTTTGGAGCACCCCTTGAGAGTAATATAATACCAAGCATATTATAGGTTTGCATGATAACTACGGGAAAAGTTTGGATATTAGGTACAACTTAATTAAACTTAAAAATCTTGATCGTGGTTGCACTGATGCAAGATAGGTTTAAGATAATTTCTTCTAAGGTTTTATTTTCTCTCCTATAGTGGATTGGAGAATACGAAAATACTAAGTAGCGAGAAAGAGGGATATATCGCTAGTTAACTGCTAAAGCGTCACATATTGCATTTATTGCACAAAGTAATTTTTTCTTTTAGCGCTTTTAATGCGATATTAGCAAAGTCTAAACCTAATTTAATTTAAGACTCAATGTATATAGTGGTGTTAGTGAGAATTCTTAGAGTTTTAGGAGTTGAATAATCACTTATTGACTCAGTAATATTATTTCTAGAGTGGAAAGATAATATACTAAAATGTGTCATTGGGGTATAGGATGATGGGTGTGAAACTTGAGAAATTAAAGGTATTTTCGCTAATAAGATCCATCTCCTTTATTTAGTTGAGTCAAAGAGAAAAATGCAATATGAGTATTTTCTATGTTAAAGTTCTTATACATGCACACTAAGAACATGGAATAAAAACGATTGTCACATCATATAAATGCGATTCCATAGATTTTTTTAGAAGTAAAATATTTTTTTCCAGTTAAAATATTTTTCAAAAATCGCAATTATATGAGTTATATAACGAGAGCAATTATCTCACAGTTTTATAACTTGTTGAGAATGAAGTTATAAGTGAATTATGACACAAAGTAGTTGTTACATCATACTTGGGTTGATGTAATATGGGGTTGCGGCCTTAATTCTGACTTGTCGTCCATAGATCAAGTTCATTCGCCATTAAGAAAGCCTAAGTTATTATTTTGTGCAAATATAAATTCTATTAAAAATATGGAAGATCTAAACTTGAATATTTTTTGTTGAGTCAAGGAAACTACTCATATTTTCGATAAGGGTAGGATATTGTGGATTTTATTAACAATTAATTTTTGAAAAGAATGTTTTATTCCACATTACTTTAACCTTAATATTTTCAAAATTTTTAAAAAGATTGCCGAAAATAGTGAGAGTAATTCACTAACTAGTGATGATGTAGCATTAGTGATAGCAACTCTCACAATTTACGATAAAATAATATCATCATAAATAGTATGCTAGCTATAAATCAATATTCTCTCGTCGTTTAGAGACTAGAAGATAATATTTGTAATATGGCTCTGCTAAAAGTATTGAATTCACATAGCAGGAATCTTAACATAAGATTTTAGATTAACTTCACTTATATGATCCAACATGGAGTTGTTGATATGATTGATAAAGGAAAAGTGGAGTTGATAGAGGAATTGATGCATCTATTGGCACTAATTAAGTTGCTTTTAGATAATCATTAATCACATATTTATAAGAACGTTTCTTAAAAGAGTTAAATAGTTGATTCTCATTGGTTAGTTTTTGTGATGTTTAGACACAAAGTAATGTGAGCTCATGATTGTTGCTTATACTGTTTTGATACAAAAAACGAATGATTCTGGTATTGTTTACATACGATATAAACAAAATATCTATTTAAAGATATCCAATGTGTCTAGTCATTTTTTATTAACAACCTATTGAATAAGATGAGATTCTTTGAACGTTGCTGACAATCTTAGAAAAGAATCCTCTTAAAAGAGTTGATGATTTGGTTGTCTTAAATTATTAATTGTCGCATAATGAGTGGTTTTCCATATGAGTAATTCTACAAATCTACCTACACTCTCCACACACCATGCACTAAATTTTTTTTTTTTTTTTTAAACTCAAATACACTAAGTGTGTTAAGTGTGTGATAAATAGTAGAGTGTGAAGAAGAATTTTTCTTTCCATATTATGAGGTAGTGGACATGGGTTTGTGAAAAGTATTTCAGACTTCATGTCTTGTGAGACTGTGTATAAGAAAAACAATTTCTATGAGCTGTTGTTCAAAATCCATAAACAATTAATGAGATAGATGACAAATATCAAAGAATTTAGTATTGTTTATACTATTTAGTGTTTTCATTATAGTTTGCTCATGAGAGTTAGATGTTAAGATTTTGTTAAGGGGTAAATATAACTAACTTGATAAAATGAGTTTGTGATGCGATTTAGACAATTCATTCATCCAAGAGGTCATATTAATCCATCACTTTTACTATTCTTGTTTGGCAAATCTTGTTGTTATGCTTTGAAATGCTTAGGAGTAAGCTCGTACTGTAAAACAGAATGGAATACAAATTTTTTTTCTGAAATAGTTTCACAATACTTTTAGTATATGCATTCGAAAAGCCTTAATAATTTATGAATAAACTTACAGTGTTTTATACCAAGTTTTCAATGAAATGGCAAAAATACCACACATGTTTTGATAACTGAGTGTAGGGTTGAAAGAAAAAATGGGTAAACTGACCAAATCGAAACGAATTGATCGGTTGTTATGAACCTGTGATGGTGTCGTTTGGGTTGAAGAAATAAGACGTTGCGTTTTTTATGTGTGTTTGAAGCTGGGAAGAATAAAAAGGCTGGGTGTTTATTTTAGTTGAAGCTGTGCGTTTTGGGTTTGGTCTGTCATTTTAGTATTGTTGCCTTCTTTGTCATTTTACTGTTATGTCTCTTTTTCTGTTACGGAGATTCTGTCAATATTGTACTGGGGTATAAGGGAGATCAGGGAGAAGGTGGAGGGGATTTTGAATTTTATTACCGAAACAGTTGTTATTTCATTTGGGAGGAATTGGGGACCTCGAATACCTCAAGGCATGGCCATTATCTTTATCTTTCTTGTTCTTGATTCTTCTTTTAGTGTTTATATTATTGTTCTATTCTTGGGATTCATAACAATTGGTATCAAGAGCTGACGATCTATGGAGGACGAAAAATTTCTCGAGCAGCAAGAAGAAGCCCTACAACAGGGGATAGACTCTAATGCAAAAAAGTCTTCAGGAGCTTAAGAACAACTTGAACAAGTTGACAGATATGCTGCTTGATTGGGTTGTAAAGCAGAAAAATATTTCGAATCGGTATGATATTATGGAGAAATTAGTGAGATTAAAGGTGAGGAGACAAAAGCCAGTAGTTGTTGAAGACCAAACTGTGTTGGAAGAATAAGAAAGTGCAGTGACGATGTCCACGAAAAACTGCTTGGTCTGGAAACTGGAAAGACCAAACTGTGGAGGAGGGAGTAGTAAAGGCAGCTACGGCTTCAATCGAAGATTCAAAAAAATTTTTAGTGCAAAAAAAAAGAAGGGAACAACGGCTGTAGAATTAAAGAAAGGGAAGAAAGGGGATACAGAATCAGGAGGAAAGGAAGAATCAGTAGTTACAAAAGAGAGTTTGATTTTTTATTGTGAAATATCATAAACTTCAAAGGAAACAGGGGGTTTGTCTCCAGTCTCTAAGGGCGCTGATTCTCATCATAGTGGATAAATCCTAGAAGAAAAACAACCCTCTGCTGGAAAACCTTTTTACATGGAACGGATCCCAAACACTTGGCCACGACTCGTATGGCATCCCCCTTGACCAAAATGCAACACTCAGTCTCTGTTTGTGTTTAACAAGAAGCAAACAAAGGAAATTTCAAATGAAGAGATTCGCTCGAAAGTTTTAAATCCAATAACTTCCCTAAAAGGGAACGTGGTCAATGCTCAAGAATTTACTAGCCAACCGTCTGAACAAGGGAATATTAATCAGGTGGAGTGTGGTGAAGTCACTTCCATGTGTTCAGAGAGTTTGAGCTCAGACGAGAACTTGAGTGACCAAGACCGTTGTGGGAGCGGTGATACCTCCAAGGATGCAATGGGGATCTAATGGACTCTGCTGTTAAGTTCATCAACAACAATGGGGGCTTTAGCATTGAAGAAGATCATCCTTATCACCTGCTGTTGGGATATGCGACACTTACTAGAAAAATGCCAAGGTTGTTACCAGTGAGGATTATGAAGATGTCCCTGCAAACAACGAGATGGCACTACAAAAGGCAGTTGCTAATCATCCTATGATTGTAGCCATCGAAACAACGGGCAAGGACTTCCAGATTTATGAGTTGGGTGTATTCATGGGAAAATGTGGAGTGACAATGGACCATGTAGTTACTACTGTTGGGTGTGCTCATGTGGCTCGGCAATTGTTCGATAAAATGCTTGAGAAGAATCCTGACATTTATGATGTTTTCTCCAAGACCAGGTTTCTATTACAGATCCCTTCAATACTTTTCCAGATGACAAATTGACAATGAAGAATGAACCCTTCTCCATTCTCCTTCATGAAGACAATATTAATGGAGATAACTTTCTAATCTAACTTGTAGCATGAAAGAGATTGATGGAAGTAGGTTACATATTCAAGTACTTCTGATCTGATCAACCCCAGAGAGTAAATTGTTTACACTCCGCCGAACAAAAAAAAATGAACAACAAAGAAACTTTAATCCAGGCAACCAAGATATATATCCAGCATATGTGATTAAACATAGACAGGGTTCGATAACAACCTAATACAGGATAGGAGCAACATCGGATTTTGGGTTTCAAAGATGATAAAGGGAACAGAAAAAGTCTGATACTTTTAAGTATAACTTTGTGCATTTAGAAGTGTCACAATGCTGTATCATAAAATAAAAAAAAAAGGTGTCACAATGATGATGATAAAAGTGCATTGTGAAAGAAGGCTTCATTGCAGCCACAAAACCTAACATAATTAACATGAAGGTACTTGCAAAAGTTCTTTTTTGCATTAAGGGCTAGGCAGAGCCCAAAAAAAAGACTTATGCTACGGCTAAATCTTGCAGTCCCAGTGATGCCATATTCTTGCAGTTTGCATTGTTTAAAAATTAATCTAAGCCACATCATCTATCCTGTATATGTGCAATGTCTTCATCTTCATATCAATGTGTGAAGACTTATGCTACGGCTAAATCTGTAAGCCCAACACCTCATTCAGGTTCAAAATCAGCAAAAAGAAACCATAGAAAGTAATATGGATTTGCGGCTGGCACCTGCTGAAGAAATAAGCATTTGCATGTTTCATTGTCAAAAGAATTGTGAATAATACATTTTATTATTCACAAGGCTTAATAAAGGTGAATACCACAAGATAGAGGAGTATTAATTATACAGAGAAAACCAAGGTTTCTGATACTGGAAAATCTAGAGAAAAGCAAGACAGCGAGCAAAACAAGAAAAAAAAAAGACCCAAAGAATAGATCACACACATAATCCAAAAGAAACCCCTCTAAGGGACACACAATCACCACTCAAGGACAATTCCCACGAGATACAAAGCATGAAAACCCACTCACCCCTCAATGGAAAAAATAGCCTAGAGATACATAACACTGAAAAGAAGAGAACTCCTCTTCAAAAAAGCCAAGGGCTTAGACTTCTACTTTTCAATTGTTAATTGAAAATACATACACAGCAAAACTTTACATAGGCCAAGTTTGGAGTGGTCTCCAGATATAAATGAGCATTACAATAATATCGTCAAACTTGCAGAGAAAGAAAAAGATATAAACACCAATATACCCTGAAACGTGAAGACCAGACAAAATACTTGTAGACAAAGCAAAAGAGATAAAGTTCCAAAAAAATAAACCCCTTAAAAAGACAAATCATCTATCCTACAAATCCATGTCAGTTTCTTACCCCAACAATGGAGGTCTCAGATTCTACTGACCCTTTGGCCTAGCTTTTGTTCTTTATGACCCATCAACTAATAAAGGACAACCCTTAAACCCATTGGTATTCATTGCCACCTTACATCAGATTCATGACAAGGATAGCATGTAGAAGTAAAATGGCAAGGATGTGGAAGCAGAAAGCATATACTGATAGTGCACTGTTTTTGTTTTCTCTAGCTGGACTGGCAAAAGAATTGTTGACTATCATCCAAGGGGGTACTGTCTTCCTCGGTGTGTATAAGGGGTCGGCAACAAGACTCTTAAACCAAACCACCAACCATTATAGTTACTTTTAAAGGAGTCGTGGACTTCACGGTAATTGCACTGAAAAATTCCATTAAGGGAGAAGGTGCATGGAAGGGCTCTGTAATTTTATTACGGAAATAGTTGTTATTTCATTTGGGAGGAATTGGGGATCTCGAATATCCCAAGGCATGGCCATTATCTTCGTATTTCTTGTTCTTGATTTTTCTTTTAATGTTTATATTGCTGTTCTATTCTTGGGATTCATAACATCGGTTTGGTCCCCATTTTCATTATTTGAAAACTGAATTGGACCGATCGAACCGAAATACATACGTATGTTAATTTTTTTTTTTTATATTATGTGTTATATATATTATACTTTATATATATTACACATAGTATAAAATTAATATAACATAATATAAAATTTTTATTTTTATTATTTATACTTCTCTGATATAAATTACTCTTAAACATGAATATTAATATTAAGTTATTAAAATGTAATTGATTTAGTACATACGAGATAATATTTATCAAACCTATCATATTATGTATACAACAAATGTTAGTGAGAAAATATATTTATAACTATGAATTGTGCAACCGTCGCGTTGTCGTTTTGAAAAAAATGAATAAAACATGGGACCCAATGAAAAAAATTAATCTTTTAATAGTTGACTCCACTCTTTTCAAAACTATTACGCGAGTTTTACCTATTTTGCAGTTGTACATAGAATTACTTATTTTGAACTGAAAATTATGTATGGGCTCTAAAATTCGTATTTTGGCTAAAACAATTATCATTTGGGTAAGAAAAACCAACCAGTCCAATAAAAAAATCTAAATTTGAATTACACCTATAAAATCGAATCGAATCGAATCAAATTGAAAATTCAAAAATTTCGGTTCCCGAGATGAACCAATTGATTTTGGTTATAGGATTCTAAAATCGACTTGTATCGCTTCGGTTCAATCGCAAGTTCAGAACTGAACCGGACTGAACGTAATCCATTACACCCTAAGTAAGTAAGTTTAAAAACTTGCAATTGTTGAAAAGTGCAAACCTTTGAACTGTGAATAATTCTCTAACCTTTGCATGGTAAGGAATCTTAGATTGATCATCTTTCAAACTTAAAACCTGCGAAATTGAAACTTTAAAAAATCGCAAAATATCTATCCTAACATTTTATCGTCGACTAGTATAGAAACATATGCATACTCCACTTTTCTCCATGCTCATGCCTTCATCGATGAGAACATAAAGAACTTATATGCTCTATTTCTCCTTTTCACTTATAAAAATTTACTATTTTTAAATATTTATAAAATTCCTGGCCTATTTTAGAATTTTAATCTATATTTAAAATCCTAAAAATTTGATTAGGACTCTCTTGTCACTATCACAAATCCGATTGGTCAAGAATCTCCTACTTGAACATGAGTTGAACTACCATCCATATTTCTCTATTTAGAGCGATGGCATGCCAAAAGAGTAGGTATAGTTTGGTTTTACAAACTTTTGAAATCATATCCTCTTATCTCATATCTTCTTAATATTCAAATACTATTTAAATACAAATATTTTTCAATTTTAGATTTTCAAGTTTCTAAATTTTTCATCTGATTTTTACCTAATTATTACAAATTTTTCAAACTTATAAACAAAACACAAAAAACAATTCAACTTTTTCAAATTTTAAAACAAAAATTATATTAAAAAATTATATTATAACCCTATTTGAATTTTATAATTATTTTTTTATTTTTTTCTCTCATTTCTCAAAACTCCATAAAAATTTAAATTTAAACTACTTTACTACTATTAACAAATTATCTTACTATTATTCATAAATTTCTTATCGCATCTAATCTGTATAACCAAATGAGTCATATAGCTTATTTAAGAGGATAATAAATCTTTTTCGCATGGGTAGTCTAAAAGCATTCGCAGACAGTGCCCCGTAGCACTATAATTTGAGGCTCATTTTACGGTTTTGGTTAAAATCTCTCATACATCCGAATCTCTATTTTAGGAAAAATATTTAGAGGATGAACAGTGGTTCCCCAAATATAGAGAATCACTATTCATCCCCTAAATCATCTTTTATCAATATTTTATTCTAATAAATAAAATAAATTCTTCTTTCAACCATCTACACTTTCTCTCATACTCATATTTATTATAGTTTTAAATAATAATTTTAAAAATAATTTAAATAATTACTAAAATATAAAAAATTAATTTTAAAAATATTATCATACCCGCAAAAAAATTTTTAAAAAATATTCACTAGAGTAACAGTTCAAAACATAAGAAAAAATATTAAGTATTTAAGTTTGTAAATGGAAGTGAAAGAAAAAAGTAATAAAGAAATAATAGAGAGAGATTTTTTTAATAGAATAGGTAAAAGATATGGAATGAGATGAAGGAGGTTTTTGGAAGATGAGTAAAATTTAGGAAAAAATTTTAGAGAATGTGTTTTTTAGCTAAATTAGAGCATTCACATCTGGTACCCTAAATCACTGTTATCCCCACAGTTTGGGAGAAAATTTAGGGAGAACATGAAAAACCCCCTCATCTCATTCCCTATTTTACGGTTTTGATTTAGATGAGCTATAGTGGTTCCCCATTGTACACTCCCAATCTCTTTCTCCCATCCCTTTCCGGCTGTTGGTCCCGCGTGTTCCTCTCTCTTCACTCTCGGTTGTCCTCTTCGACATTGCCCTCTGTCGCACCGTTTGCCACCATTGACAGTGGTTTCTCTTCAACGGCCCAAATATATGTAAGATGTACTCATCTCTCACATGATTTTACTCACTAAAGCCCCCTCCCATGGCTGAATCTAATGCATATTGTTCTTTAAAAATTTTCCTTACCTTTGGGTCTAACTTTGACCATTGAAATATGTTTGTGATCCCGTGTCCTTACGACAATGCTCTAGGGTTTGGCATTTCGATTGGATCTGTCCTCATAATCTGCCATGGTTTATGCTCTGTGTTGCCTTTTCGACTTCTTGGAGTTATCCATCTTGATCTACTTTTCTTTTTCAATTCGAGTGGTTGGCATTTTGAGAAATTGTTTGTTGTTTGGGCATTTTATTATTCACTGCTCTAGGGGTTTCTATGTTGGTTTGAGGAATCTCATATTTGATTTGGTGGTCTAACACATTTTTCTTCTAGGTGATGTTTGAAGAAATTGCTTGTTATTGAGCTGCCATGAGCAATTTCGAGAAATTAATGGATTTTAGGGCATTATTATTCACAACTTTGTTGTTTCCATGTTGGCTAGAGGAATCACATATTTGATTTGTTGGTTTAAGACATTTTTCTTCTAGGTGATGTTTGAGAAAATTGTTTTAGATATGAGCTGCTGTGAGCAATTTCAAAAAATTATTTGTTGTTTGGGCATGGACCTGTGCTAATATATAAAGCTTTCCATGTTGTTGCAAGCTGTGCTTGCAGACTGTTGTACTAAGTTTGGACTTCTTGAGTAGATCTTCATAAGCATTTTATAGTATCATTTATGCATATTGTTCTGATCTCCATAAGATTCGTTCTTTTTCTACCCATGTTAACCTATTATACATAGCCTTTGTACTAAACTGATTGAATCAATCTAATTCTACTAATTTAAAATGTTAGTAGAATGAGATTTGTTCATAAGATTTGATCTCCATAAGATTGAATCAATCTTATTCAATCTAAGATTTGTTGATTGAATAATCTTATTCAAAGGCTATGTACAAAATTTTGTTCATAAGATTGATTCATAGAATCTGATTCAATCTAATCTCCATAAGATTTGTTCTTTTTTGACCCATGTTAACCTATACATTGCCTTTGTACTAAACTGATTGAATCAATCTAATTCTACTAATTTAAAATGTTACCGTTGGAAAAATTACAAAAAATTTTATCGTCAATACGTGAATAGGTATTATCGGTAGAGAAACTGAAAAAAATATTACCATTATATAAAAATGAAAAAAAGTGTTACTGTTAGATAAATGCAAATCAAATATATTACTCAAGTATATGCGGACAAAATCATGTTAAAAATTACCATCGCGTTGGAAAATGCACATATTAAAAAAATTATTATTTTTAATACTGATGTTGGATTGAAAAATAATATTGTATTTAGGAAAAAAAATCGTATGAGAATGCATTTTTATTTAAAATACACATATATGTGTTGAGGACGTGTTTCACTGTTACGCACTCACTATCTCCTGCAACCAAAGAGTAAGAGGGTCTGGGGGTTGAAAAGGACCCCTCCAATGCTTAAGTCATTAAGGCTATAAGTATTCTTAGAGCCAATTATTTTTTTAGAGTTTCGTTAGCGTACTTGACTCCTTTAAATAGAGGGTTTGCATTAGGGCTGGGCTCCGACTTCGACAGAGTCGGAGTGCTCGTTTCCGACCTCCGACTCCGACAAGAGTCGGAGCCAAATTGGAGCTCCGACTCCGACTCTAAATTGGAGTCGGAGTCCGACTCCGATCGGAGCTCGATGTGCGCTCGACGTGGCGCTCGAGCGGAACTCTTCCAGAGAGGTTCGCTCGACTTCCGCTCGACGTGGCGCTCGAGCGGAACTCTTCCAGAGAGGTTCGCTCGACTTCCGCTCGACGTGGCGTTCGAGCGGAACTCTTCCAGAGAGGTTCGCTCGACTTCCGCTCGACATGTCGCTAGAGCGAACCTCTCTGGAAGAGGTTTGCTCGACTTCCGCTTGACATGTCGCTCGAGCAGAACTCTTCCAGAGAGGTTCGCTCGACTTCTGCTCGACATGTCGCTCGAGCGAACCAGGAGAGGTTCGCTCGACTTCCTCTCAACATGTCACTCGAGCCAATGTTCAATACAACGTGTGCTCGATTTGCGCTCGACACCTCGCTCGAGCGCAAGTGTTCAGTAAAAAAAATTTCGGAGTCGGAGTCGGAGCTTCTTGGAGCTCTGACTCCGACTCCAACTCCGAATAGATATTCGGAGCTACTCCGAATTTCGATGACTCCGACGAAGTCGGAGTCGGAGTCGGAGCGGAAGTCGGACGGAGTCGGAATTTTTGAAATTTTGCACACTCCTAGTTTGCATTCTTAAGATCACGCAGATTAACAGTTTCGCCCACTATTTAAAATTTGAATTCCGGTTCTTTTGGGCTATCCACTTGTTTTGAATGAGTGAATATCTCAACGGTTTAGAGATAAGTGGGCGGATGTTCCTTTTAACTAACTGACGTGAGCCCTATTGGGTCAAAGAGGTGTTTAGGACTTAAGCAACTTGTTGGGCCTTCACGGCTCAGGTCTAAGTGGCACCCTGTGAGCCTCTATGGTGGTATTAAAGCCCTTCCAATTAACCCGCGAAATCTTATTACATATTGTGTTATGAGACTTGGTATTAAAGTCCTTCCAATATGTCTTTTTAATTTTTTAAACGACACTTGTAATTTTATTGTTTTGTAAAACTAGGACTTTACTAACTCAAAAAGAATAAAAACGTAAGACTTACTAATAGTTGATACACATAAGTCCGATTATTTTTTTACCTTGCCCTGTGCCTATATTATATATGTCACATGTGATCCTATAATATTTATTGAACGTTGTCTAAAAATTTGGAAAATGTCTAATGTATTTAAGAAAAATTTTAAAAAAATTTATTTTTTTACATATCACTTATGGATATGCTAAAAACTATGATATTTAAAATTTAAAATTTGGATTTAAAAAAAAAACTAACGAAATGAATATCGTAAGTAAAATAGTAAGTAAAATTATAAGTACATTTAACAGTATTCAAAAAATTTATTTAGATGGCTAATATTGTGTGACGTTTATAAGGTTGTGTTTGGGTAGTAAGGTGATAACAAATATTTTGTGAATAATAATTAAAAAAAAATAAAATATTGAATAGTAGTAAATAATAAATAATAAATAATAGTAAAATATTCTCATAGTATTCTACTGCCCAAATTAGCCCTAAAAAGTACAATGACTCTTCGAGTTCCAAATCTACCGTAACGGCATCAAGATTTTCTGATGTTTAATTCCAAGCCTTTTTAACTTTTTCTTGAACTTGTTTGCCATTTTATTTAAAATATTGTTTTGAATGGACACAATTTGATTGAATGAACTTTTATATTAGTATCTGATCAAGAAGTCTTTTTTTAAAATCTAGAGTTGGTTTGGATTGAGAGTAGGGGTGATAAACGGTCTGTCCAGACCGAATGGACCGACCATTTCGATTCGGACCAAGACTGAGACCGGTTGGTCTCGGTCCGGTCCATGTTTTCGAGGATCGAAAAGTTTCGGTCCAATCCACGGTCCAGGATTTTTCAACCCTAGACCAGACAAAATGAAAAATAAAAATAAAAAAATATTTTATATATATTATTTATATAATAATTGTACAATTAACAATATAAAATTTTAAGTATGTTATTAATACTTGTTAATATTCTATAAATTAACAATATTTTATATATATCTTCATCTAACCTATCACTATTAATAATATAAAATCTTAAATATGTTATTAACACTTGTTAATATTCTATCAATTAACTAATATATAATATCAATTAGTTAATTATATAGTAATTATATAAATTAATATTGTAATTCTTATTTAATTTATTATTATTGACCATATAAAATATTTTTTTATTGAGTTTGTTACATAATCTACATTAATAAGTCACTTAGTTTAATTTAGTATTTTAAATAAATTTTTTTATTAATTAATTTAAAAAAAGAAAAAAGAAAAATGTAATTAAGCCAGATTGAATGGACCAACCGGACCAGACAGGACCGATAGGTACTGATTCGGTCTGGTCCCTATGGATGTTCGGTCTGGTCCGGTTTGAAAAAATGTTCGGTCCATCGCCGGACCGGACCGACTGATTTGCACCTTTAATTGAGAGGTTATCTCACTACTATTTATTATTAGTCACAAATTTCAATTTACAAATTTCACTACTATTCACAAACCATCTCAACTTATTTTATTTTTGAATCCAAACGAGTTTTAATATTTTTTTATATATTTTTCCTCGTTTGAATAAAAGATAGAAAAATATTTAAAAAAACTTTATGTAGTTCAAATAATATTTATAATGATATTTTTTAAAAAAACTAAATAGTTATTTCAAGATTCATAGGACGTTAGAATTTCATAGAAATCCTTTGTATTCACAATTATTTTTAAATTTGAGTTTACTCATATTCTAAGAATTTAGATCTCAAAATTTATATACTAAAGCCTCGGTTTAAAATTGCAGTCGGAAATAGGACTTTTTAGGATAGAGTTTTTAATTATAAGGCTTTAGGTAATGTTTGGTTAGTGAGTTGAGATGAAAGTTAAATAAAATATTGTAAAAATATTATTTTTTAATAATATTATTATTTTGAAAATTTTAAAAAATAAATTATTATTATATTTTATATGAGAATTTGAGAAAGTTGTAATGATTAGATGAGATAAGATAAGTTGAGATCAACTCTGAATCCAAACTGGACGTTATTAATCCTAATCAGTTAGGCCTCGTTTGAACAGTGAGATAAGATGAGATGATTTTAGATGAAAGTTGAATAAAATATTATTATAATATTATTTTTTAATATTATTACTGTTTTAAAATTTAAAAAATTTGAATTATTTATTATAATTTTGTGTGAAAATTTTAAAAAATTTTAATATTGAGATGAAATGAGATGATATGAAATTGTTTCTATATCCAAACGGGACCTAGTGAACGTGTACTTAAATAGATTTTAGAGGAGAGGTTTGAATTCAAAACTCACCTCAACTCATCTTATCTCATCATTACAACTTTTTCAAATCCCTACATAAAATATAATAAACAATTTAACTTTTTCAAATCCCAAAATAACTTTCCTAAACTCCCATACAAAATATAATAAATAATTTAACTTTAAGTCTACTATTCACAAACTATCTCAACTGATCTCTAAATCCAAACCTCTCCTTAGTTATGGTAATTTTTAAAAAAATATGAAGTTATTTACAAGAGTATTTTTTAACAAAAATTCAATTTGATGTTGTTTTAAAAAATGAATTTGTAGAACTTTATTAATTATTAATATATATATATATATTTTACTTTATTTTATTTATTTTTGGTTAAAAGCAAAACGTAATTTGTATGCTGCAATCACTGGGGAAAGCGAGAAGCCGCGAGAGGAATTAGGAAAGACACTCCCATTGCGAGCAGTAGGAATTCATTCCCTCCCCAATGCTCTCGCCTTTTCACGGCTGCGGAAATGAAAAAGCGACAGCGAGGGAACTCAAAAAGTAGTGTGTAGTTAGAGCTCTTGATAGAAGAATTTCGCGACAATAATCTCTTAAACCCTTTGCTGTTTCTCAGTCCTTCAACCAAATTCACGCTATTTTATAGTCTCTCCGTCAGCTTTTACGATCAATATCAAACTCCCCCTCCCTTCAATTCCAATCTCAGACTTTGCGAAGCACCGGTTTCTAAGAGAAGAATTGAGGAAGCGTTTGCGCCGAAGCCCTAGAGGCTCTGGCAATACGAAATTGATCCCTAGTCGTTGAATTTCTCGATACAGCGAAGCTAGGGTTTTCGTTGTATATGTTCCGCCACAATGAGTCCTATTCAGAATTTCGAGCTGCACTCCCAGAATCTCGTCGAGCCCGATATTTGTACTCTCTTTCTCTCTCACTCTCACATTCCCTCTGTGTTACAAAGTTGTAGTATTTGCGTATGATATTTATTTGGGTTTCTTTTTGATACAGCAATTCAGCAAAGGCTTCAGATGGCAATGGATGTTCGGGACAGTCTCGAAATCGCTCACACGGCCGAGTACTTGAACTTTCTGAAATGCTACTTCCGGGCTTTCTCGATTATACTTTTACAGATTACGAAGCCACAGTTCATCGACAATCCCGAGCACAAGCTCCGGAACATCGTGGTGGAGATCCTCAATCGCCTTCCTCACAGCGAGGTCCTCCGCCCCTTCGTGCAGGAGCTCTTGAAGGTCGCCATGCAGGTGCTCACCACCGACAACGAAGAGAACGGATTGATTTGTATCCGTATAATCTTCGACCTCCTCAGGAACTTCAGACCGACTTTGGAGCATGAGGTCCAGCCGTTTCTGGACTTCGTCTGCAAAATTTACCAGAACTTTAAGCTGACTGTTAGCCATTTCTTCGAAAGCGGGGTGGCGGGTGGGGAAGATGTTAAGCCAATGGATACGTCTTCGTCTTCGGATCAAGCTTTGAGTACTATGGGGGGCTCTGCTGGGACGGGGCAGCTTAACCCGAGTACGCGCTCGTTCAAAATAGTTACAGAAAGTCCGTTGGTGGTCATGTTTCTGTTCCAATTATATGGTCGGCTTGTTCAGACAAATATTCCGCACTTGTTGCCATTGATGGTTGCTGCTATATCAGTTCCCGGTCCGGAAAAGGTTCCTGCCCATCTGAAGACCCACTTCATTGAGCTGAAGGGAGCACAGGTTAAGGTACGTTGTTGTCGTTGGTAGTTCTTCACGTTAAAAATGTTCACGGATCGAAGTTTAGTTATAGATTTCCTGGAAGGTTGAGTAGAGCTTTTTTTTTTTTTTTTTTTTTTTTATAACTAAACGGTAGTATAAATAAGAATAGGCAAAGCCCAGGTATACAAGGTGGAATGCAAGAGATAGGACCTATCTAGTTGCTAAAAAAGAAAGAAGAAAATCATGTACAGTTAGGCCATTAAAATCTACAGCACTAGCTCACAGAAGTAAGGTGCGGAAAAAAAAAATTCTAAGATCCTCTATTGTCCGCTCCTTATCATCAAATGTCTGCTCATTACGCTCCTGCCATATGCACCACATAATACAAATATGAACCATCTTCCACACAGTTTTGATTTGTGGAGCACCACCCGACATTACCTAGCAAGCCAATAACTCTACCACTGTAGCAGGCATGACCCAATTCAACCCTATTCGAATGAACACATCGCTCCACAGTGCTCTAGCTGTCTCACAATGTAGCAAAAGATGATCCATTGTCTCGCCA
Organism: Juglans mandshurica; assembly: GCA_022457165.1. Classification (NCBI taxonomy): domain Eukaryota; kingdom Viridiplantae; phylum Streptophyta; class Magnoliopsida; order Fagales; family Juglandaceae; genus Juglans; species Juglans mandshurica. The sequence continues at coordinate 7,902,329 of CM039623.1, forward strand.
GCTTTCTTGCACATACAACACCATTCTAGAATAATAACCCGGCGCTTCCGCAGATTATCAGTGGTCAGAATCTTACCCAGAGCCGCTGTCCAAGTGAAAAACAATGCTTTTGGAGGTACCTTATTCCTCCACAAACCTCTCCAAGGAAAATGCGTGTTTGGAAGCTTAGAAAGGGACTTATAGAAGGAGCGAACCGAAAAAACACCCTTACCTGTCGGATTCCGCCACAGTTTATCTTCTCTCAAACCAGACATCCTCGTAGAGTACACTCGACTGAAAAACGCCTCAACATTGTTAAGTTCCCAGTCATGAACTGCTCTTCTAAAGGTGACATTCCAATGGAGTTGATCCCTTGAACAAACCATGAGATCCGCCACAAAAGCCTCTTGATCACGTGCCACTCAAAAAACAGAAGGGAATGCGTCCGCTAGAGCCTCCTCCCCACACCAAATGTCTCTCCAAAATTTTATACGAGTGCCCTCTCCCACCAAAAATTTAGTATGTCGAGAAAACACCCCTCAACCACGTCGTATGTGCTTCCAAACCCCTACCCCATAGGACCCATTCCCCTCTCTAGTACACCAATTCCCCCCCCCCCCCCAATCTTACCATGTTTGCAATCAACCACTAATTTCCATAGAGCTTTTGGTTCCACATTGTATCTCTAAAGCCATTTCCCAAGCAATGCCCGATTAAATGTTCTCAAATTCTTTATCCCCAATCCACCTGAAGGAATTGGTCTGCATACCTTATCCCAACTGACTAGATGAAACTTGAATTCATCTCTCATCCCACTCTATAAGAAATCCCGATAAAGTTTTTCTATACGCGCCGCCACACTAGCTGGAATTGGAAATATAGATAGAAAATAAGTTGGTAGGTTAGAGAGAGTACTCTTGATCAGAGTCACCCGACCTCCTTTCGACAAATACAGTCTCTTCCATCCAGTCAATTTTCGTTCTATTTTCTCAATAACTGTGTTCCAAATAGACAAAGCCTATGAAGCAGCCCCCAATGGTAACCCTAAATATGTCATAGGAAGAGAAGCGACCTTACACCCAAGAGTGTTAGCCAACTGCTGAGAAATGTTGACGTTCCCAACAGGCACTAACTCTAATTTATCGAAGTTAACTCTTAAACCTGACGCTGCTTCGAAACAAAAAAGAAGCACCTTCAGTGCCCTAAGTTGATCTTGCTCTACATCACAGAAAATTAAAGTGTCATCTGCGAATAATAAATGGGAGACCGAGATAAGGCCCCTCTGTGGATCACCCACAGAAAATCCAGCCATAAAACCATGACCAACCACAGCCGATAACATCCTACTCAAAGCCGCCATGACGATAATGAAAAGCAAAGGGGACAAGGGATCACCCTGTCTTAAGCCTCGAGAGCTATTGAAAAAACCCTCTGGGTTACCATTGATCAAGAATGAAAATCTTGCCGTTGAAATGCACCATCTGATCCATATACACCACCTCTCCCCAAAGCCACATCTCTTCAGTAAGTACAAGAGGAATTCCTAGTTAACATGATCATATGCTTTTTTCATATCTAGTTTACAAATAATACCTGGAGTGCCAGACTTTAATCTACTATGCAGACATTCATTTGCAATTAAGACCGAGTCTAGAATCTGACGACCCCTTACAAAAGCATTTTGTGGTTTTGAGATTACTTTATCAATTGCCACCCCTAACCTGTTAGCTAGCACCTTTGAAATGATTTTGTATATCCCATTAATGAGGCATGGGCCTAAAGTCCTTCAACTCCACAGCTCTAGATTTATTCAGAATCAAAGCAATAAATGTAGCATTCAAACTTTTCTTGAATTTCCCGGCTGAGAAAAGCTCCTGAAACACACTCATAATGTCATCTTTCACGACCTCCCAACATGTTTGAAAAAACCCCATCGTAAAGCCATCGGGACCTGGTGCTTTATCCTTTACCATCTTACGAACCACATCCAATACCTCCACCTCCTCAAAAGATTTTTCCAACCAGGATGTTGTCTGTGGTTCTATGGACTCAAAACCAAGTCCATCTAGTTTAGGCCTCTAGCCCTCATTCTCTGTAAATAGAAGATCATAGAAATTCACCACATGTTCTCGGATCACAGGGGCCTCTGTGCAATCACTACCGTTGATTCTGACATACCTCCGGATAATGGCTTTCCCCGTCTGGCGATATTAAAAATCTATCCAGCTGGGACCAAGTTTGACTGTTAGACCATGTGAAGAGACCGCCAACTAGAGGGAGTTCAACCAAATTCAGGTAAAAAATGCACTCTGAAAATTCAGCCATGGAGCCATGGCTGGATGTAATCGGGTGCTTCCAGATCTTTCACTAGGGAACCTTACTACATTAAAATCTCCTCCTATGCAACAAGGAAGTCCCCACCCACTATAAATAGCAGCCATTTCATCCCACAAACGACTTCTAATATTGTCAACGTTCGGTCAATAAACACCTGCAAAAGCCCACAAGAAATTATCCTCTACCATCTTAAAAGAGCAAGCCATTGTAAATTCCCCTACAAACTCCTCCATCTTCTCCACAACCCTTTTATCCCACATCACCATAATACCGCCCGATGCCCCCTCAGAAGCTAGATAGGCCCAATTTGCATACGGGCAACCCCACACATTTCTCATGAGTTTTTTGTATACCAATTTCAGTTTGGTTTCTTGTAAACATACGATATCCGCCTTCCAATCCCGAAGTAGATTTCTTATGCGTAGCCATTTATTAGCCTCGTTCTACCCGCGAACGCTCCAAGACACAATTTTTGGCTTCATAAAGACATAATCGACCCCTTCCCTTTGGACCTAATGCGGCTTGTGCTACCCTCATTCAACGACCAATTTAGCCTATTAAGCTCCATTTTCTTCTTAGAATCAGCTTTCGTGGACTGAGTATGACTCGCCTCAATGGATGTGAGGAGGGCCATAAACTGTTCTTCATATCCCATACAATTCATACCCACAAACTGTTGGATGTCCTTTACCGTTTGGAATACCCACTCTGAGAATTCAAAGTCATTCGGTAACGAACAGTATAATGGAAAAGGCTCCCTTACTACTGCATCTCCCTCCCCCGCAAACAGATTGTTTCCTTTCCATTCTACTACAGTGCCCACTTTGTCCACTGCAAGAGAATCCGAGAAATCCACATTAACCTCCAAGAGTCCTTGCGATAACCCCCCAGCTTTATCTTCCAAGAAAACCCCCCTCCTTATTTTCCCTTCTTCCGATAATACCTCTAGATGTTCATCGTAGGTAGAACAAAGACCCAACTGAAGAAATGAGGGTTCTAATGTATGGATCTGCGATTTCTGGGAGTCAACTTATTGAAAACTACAGAACGTAGACGGAATCTGCGATTTCTCCTCCTCGCGTGACGGTAGAATTTGATCTACCACCCTCGCCGGCGTAACCTGAGTCGAGGCCGAGTTGGCGACCGCCGTCGGACAAGTTGTGAAGGTCCCACAGCCAAAGGAGGAAGAGATCCCTTGATTTGGGTTCGAACCAGACCCTCACGCTCTGGAAAAGGACCCTCCGTCGGCTTAGATGCCATCGCCAATGGAGCGACGGCCTGCGGCGAGACCATTGGCGCGGTCACCTACGGCGAGCCCACCTAAGGCCTCATCGACGATGTTGATTTGGGCCCACGGACCAATGGGTCAGCAGCGGCCTTTGGAATCTCGACGAAGTCTGCTGGGTCGAGAATAACCTTGGGTTGAGGCCCATCTACTGGGCCCAAAGCTTGTCCCTTTCCTAAGCCCCCGTGAGGTTCCATCTCTTGCCCCAAAATGCTTCGTTTCAGCCAACCAACTATATCATTTAGTTCTCCCAAACGTGTTTCGATAACAACTAAGGCTTCTACCAAAGTTTCCTTATTCGGACCAACACCATCCCTGCCATTAACGTCGCTGCACTGACCCCTCTCCAAAGATGGAACACCACCAAGCTTGGGCAATCCTGACACCTCTGACCCCTTCGCAACCCAAGGCCCCTCATGTCGACCTACTAGCGCCTCCCTGAATGACGACGGAAGAACTCCAAGCAAAGGTTTTGCAGGTGCTGTCAAAACAGCAACATCTCCTTTAACAGCGTCCTGCAACACAACCATTAGGTTCCTCCAGCCCATACCACCTCTGCCTTCAGGGATAAAGATGAAACTCCTTCTCCCACCACCTCCATACTCCGCTAGAACCATATAAGTCCCGCTAGCATTGGAACAGCTTTGAGCAATATAGCCTCTGTCCCCATCCCTGTGAGCAGAGTAGAAGCTCCTATCTGTAGCCTTCAGACCACCCTCCAGAGCTCTACAAAACCACCTAGCAGTCCCCACCCCCACTTTCATATTTTTCACCCCTTCCCAGCCTTTCTCACTCAAAAATACATAATGCCCATCCCTACTCACCTCAAAAAGCTTAGCCTCAATCACAACACGTTTCATGGCTGGCATTATCCAGTGTAACAGTATACCATCCAACACCCTCAACCACCAACGTCAATGAAAAGAAAAACTGCAAAATTCCTACGCCATTAACAGAAAGCTAACTACGAAGAAACACTAGCTGTGTGAATATTTCGCATGTGTACGGAGAGAAAAGTGTTTAGGAGAGAGAACTGGAGTAGAGCTTTGTTAACACGTATATACCAATTGTGGTCCGAGTTGCTTGTTATGAGGCATGTATTTCTTTTTAGCCTGCTAATTTTCTGTGATACCCCATACTAAGGTTAAGGGTAACGGGTGAGATTGCGATACCATACTAAGGATAAGGGTAGGTGGTGTATGGGATCCCACGTCGATTGGGTAGGAGAAGTTCTTGCTTTTTATATTGGTTCCAATGGTACTCTAATTGTATAATTGACTAGTCCTCTTAGAGTATAGGCCCATGTGTGGCTTGGGCCTCCCTTGGGGCGTTACATTTACTGCGTGTGAAACTCAAGTGCAAGGATTATGTTATTTTTGTCCTGGGATTTGCGCCTCTTTTATGCATTTTTGGAAGAATCCTTCATTGAGAGAGGATCCTTAACGGTTTAAAAGTTGTTGTTTGTGGAATTCTATAAAATTCTTAACTTAACAGGTCACACTAGCACTATTACCTTTCCACACTGAGATGGCGATATTTTGGAATAAACCCTCTCTTGTTCTATCCTTGGACAAGGCAACTGGCCTTGTCTTTCAATATGTTTTCTCTTAGTTAAGGCTTGAAAAAGACATGGGTTTCTATTCTTTGCCAATCCCCTAGAGAATTGAATCTTGGTGGGGGTCCAAGATGAGGTAACAACTTCACCCTAATAGCATAAAAGCTGAAACAGTCTCAAACTTCCTTTTTAAATTCTGCTCCCAAATGCATCCAATGTTTCTATTGAAGTCAGTTTCTATTGAAGGCAGTTTCTATTGAGGTCAGTCTCTGATGAATCTTACCTCTTTTCCACTGTAGCTTCCGCGATAGACACAATAGAAATATTTTTATTTATTTATTAGTAAAAGTATTATATATAAATCAATAGGAGTAACCAAGTACACTGGATGTATACAAGAAAATTCCTAGTGCTTTTCATTGGGAATTGCAAGAACCAAATCTAGATGGGTGGAGAGATATGGTCTACAATTTCATCCTTAGTTGCGTTTGTTTTCAAATTTGCAAATAGAGTATGACTCAAGCTGTAGTTTTATCTATTTGTTTTTACCAAGTCCTACAACAACTGGTTGCTAATCTGAACTCTTGGTTGCTGCAGACAGTTTCTTTTTTAACATATCTGTTGAAGAGCTCCGCTGACTATATCAGGCCACATGAAGAAAGCATATGCAAAAGCATTGTCAATTTGCTTGTTACTTGTTCAGATTCCGTATCCATTAGAAAGGTGAATATTTATTCCTTTCTAACTTTCTATTTTTTTCCTGGATCTTTTTATTTCATTAATCATGAAAAGTTATACATGTTGGATGCAGGAATTGTTGGTAGCCTTAAAACATGTTCTCGGAACCGATTTCAAGAGGGGTTTATTTCCTTTGATTGACACGCTATTGGAAGAGAGGTAATATTATGACCTTTTGTTGGTGACTTCAAACTGTCATAACTGATATGGATATACTTTGATTGGGGAAATCTTAGATACATGCAAAAATTCTCTCGACAATGACTAGGAATTATGTTATACGTCATTAGTGAATCACGACTTAAATCTTATAACAGAATTTCTCAAACCATTTTTGTTTTCCCGATTTTCCAAGAAACAAAACCTGCATAAGAAATTTTGCAATGTGCAGCCTCTCTGAGTTTAATTGACCGATTGTAGAAAATATTTGAGGGAAGCTTGGCCCATTTTTGAATTCCCGAAATATTGTCCACTTCAAAAAGTCAATGGACAGAGTATCTTTAAAATAATATGCTTTACTTAGTTGAAAAGTGGATACCTCTTTTTCGGTGGAAAGACAGTATGCTGAATGATGACCACTTAAGAAGTTGGGTTTTATATGGGACGGAAGTAGTAATTTTTCGGACTCTTGTGTTGGAGTTGAACAATCTCATTGGCCTTTTTACCTTGAACCTTTTAGGGTTCTAGTTGGTGCTGGTCGGGCATGCTTTGAGACATTGAGACCATTGGCTTATAGTTTGCTGGCAGAGATCGTCCATCATGTTCGGGGGGACCTTTCCCTGTCTCAGGTACTGCTTTTTGTGAGAAGTTTGATGCAAAATATATTGTTTCTATCCTTGTTTCCGCTTAGATGGGTTTTTATTCTGATTTTTTTCTGTTAATAATTAATACAAGGGTTGAAACTTGTGGTTGGGTGCATTTTATTTTATTTTAATAGTTACTATAAAAAAAAATTTATTTTAATAGGTTTGGTACATTTCAATTTTATCTTCCTTGTCTAAAGGGGGACAAATTACTTTGATGGAAAAAGCTATATTTGTCTAAAGGGGAACAAATTACTTTGATAAAGAGTACGTTGTCTAATCTTCCCACGTATTTTCTTTCACTTTTCCCTTTGCCAGTAGGGGTTGCAAAAATAATTGAGAAAATTTACCCCAATTTTTTATGGGGAGGGTATGGGAGGAGAAAAAGTTTCATTTGGTTAATTGGATCAAGGTTTGTCAACCAATTTTTTGTGGAGGATTGGAGGTGAGAAATTTGAGGATGTATAACAAAGCACTTCTTGGGAAATAGCTTTGGAGATATCATGTAGAGAGAGATGCTTTATGGAAGAATGTTGTGCTGTTAAATATGGGAGTGGGTGGGGGGATTGGTGTTCTAATGAAGTTAGAGGAGCGTATGGGGTGAGTTTATGGAAGTTCATTAGGAAAGGTCGGGGGGAGTTTTTGAAACATATTAAATTTAAGGTGGGGGAAGGGAAGAGTATTCTTTTTTGGCATGATATTAGGTGTGGGGAATCCACTCTCAAATATGATTTTCCTTCTCTTTTTAGGATTGCAAGGGATCAAAATGCTGCTGTGGCAGATTTTTTCCAACATACGGATAATAATATTCTGTGGAATGTTGATTTTATCAGAGAGGTAAATGACTGGGAAGTGAATGATGTTTCTGATTTTTTGGGAAGAATTTATAATTCAAAAGTGATGTAGGGAAGAGACGATAGTTTACTGTGGGACCATGCTGGAAATTCCAGGTTTTCAATTAGTTCTTTTTATAAGATGCTGACTTCTCATTCTGGTTGCACTTTTCCTTGGAAGACCATTTGGAGAGTGAAGGTTCCTACTAAGGTGGCGTTTTTCAGTTGGGTGGTTGCTCTAGGGAAATTTTTGACCACAGATAACCTTAGAAAACATGGTTTGTGTATTGCTGATTGGTGTGTCATGTGCAAGAAGGATGATGAATCTGTAAATCATCTCTTTCTTCATTGTGAGGTGGCAAAATCTTTATGGAATGAGGTTTTGGGTCGGACAAATATACATTGGGTGATGCCAAAGGAAGTTGTGGATCTTCTTGCATGTTGGAGAGGTTTTGAGGGAAGGAAATGTGTAGCTGCCAGATGGAATATGATTCCTTTGTGTTTAATGTGGTGTCTTTGGCTGGAAAGGAATGGGAGATGTTTTGAAGATTCTATTCCTTCATTGCCAAGTCGTGTACCCTTCACCTGAGCACTGTCGGCCACCGCGGCAAAGCCATTCCCTACCGACAACCTTAGAACCGAGGCATAGGTGGCACCTTTGGAGGGTAGAAACCTCTTTGCCTCCATGTCCCTAGTTGCCTCCCTTCCCTTTCAGAAGTCGGCAACTTTTCCGAGGTGGTAAGCAAATTCTTTCCAGCCACTGCCCTTTGAACCTTCAGGGACAATGTAATGCCCAAATAGAAGGCCCAAACCACATGACCTATACTCCAAAAGGACTAATCAATGATACAATTAGAGTCCCATTAGAACCTTATAAAGAGCAAGAACTTCTCATTTCCAAGCAATGTGGGATCCCATACACCACCTACCCTTATCCATATCATATGGGGGTATCACAATCTACCCCCCTTAAACTCCCGACGCCCTCGTCGGGCCTGTCCATTGTAGGTGGCACGGCTCAAGTCCCACATTTATAGTTGGGATAGGTTCTGATACCAATTGTAACACCCCCTTCCCGTAGGATAGAGATATTACTAACCTTTAGAACATAATGCCCGGTAAAGAGATTCATATCCTGAAATACCTCATTTATTGAAATTCATCAAAACGTTAAAACTGAATTGAACATGATTGTTTTGGAAACTGAACGAAATATAAAAGAACATAAACTAATCCTATGAATGACATAAAAGGAATCTAGTTCTTGTGAAAATATCACTTATTCATTCCTAAGTCTTTGTACTAGATCTATTCTTGGTCATCTAGCTCTTCATCATCATAGACATTATCTGCGAGAATTAGACATGGAAGAAAACAATAAGACAAACAAAAATAATGAGTCGAATACTCAGTAAGTAGTACATCATACCGTAAAATATAATTTTTGCCTAACATACATTTAATTTCTATGATACTCTTCATAACATACATACAACTTCATAGATTTCGATCAAACATGTAACATGACTTTCTGAAAGATTTTACATACATATATCATCACAGACTCACATAGCATACATTTTTATTATTAACATAAGCGGAAGCATATATAATCAAAACATGTAATTGTGAATGCATAATATCTTGGTTATCTTGTCTTAACATGGAGTGAAACACGCTTGAGTCCGTGTTTCACTTAACTTGCATAACATGGAGTGAAACTCGCTTGAGTCCGTGGCACCGTTACATTTCTTATCTTTCTTAATGCATGAGATTTTATTAGGCTTCATGAACATTTCTAACATGGCATAATCTTGTACATGGCATAGCATAACATGACATGGCATGGCATGGCATATTCTTGTACATGGCATATTCTTGTACATGACATAGTATAATATGATTTAGCATGGCATATTCTTGTACATGGCATAGTATAACATGACATTACATAACATGCTCTGAATGTTTTATGACATTCCAAGGCATATATGATCCAGGTACTACATGAACATGGCATACATGATCTAAGCACTACATAAACATGGCATATATAATCTAAGCATTTCATGAACATGGCTTGCATAATCTGACTATTCCATTACATGGCATACTTGACTTTGAACTACCACATGAACATCTCATGGCTTTCATATGATTTTAGTAACATTAAATCAATTGAACAACAAATTCATTCATTCAAGCATAATCTCATATTTCATCAAAGATCGAAAAGGAAACTAACCTTGACTTGCCTCTTAGCGTAGCGTAGTTAACAATCATAAGCACATCATATTTTCATACATAATAATAATATTCACAGTACGCATGCATTTATATGATCATACTATTTACCTCTTAGCGCTGCTTCTTGATTTCTAACTTGTAGCGCGTTATCTATACGAGGTGCTAATCATCACTAACCTTTCTAGAAAGATGTGTCATAGCATTCTAAATACTTGGAATCATATGTTATAGTATTTATTCAAAACTCATCGAATATTCCTTGACTTCTATCTAAACATAACTTAATCATTTTATAAAAATCTTAGTTAAAAGTCGATTGAAATATTAACAAAATAATGGACCCAACAGTAGTTTAGAAAAAAAATACTTTAAAAATATACTTTAAAATCCCTTTAGACTTGCTGTTGTAAAATGGTTTGTAAACTTCCCCCTGATTAACATAAATGTGGACCCTTTGAGCAATAACTCTTACAACACAGCCCACACTTTAAGCAAATCTAATTTAAATCATATGTTTAATTGAACTCACCCAGCCCATATAGGAAATCAGACAACGTAATGCACAGATTTTAAACATGAAGTCTCCCATAGGCACTGTAGGCTACACTGAAATTATAAAGAAAGTTTCTTTAATAGGATTTACAGAGGCCTATGAACAAGAGTTCGACGCGATTGGGTCCTCTGGGCAGTGGTGCGATGCAAGAGAGAGAGAGAGAAAGAGAGTGAGAGAGACCGAGACAGTAAAAATCACGGGGAGGGAGAGATCTCGTCTGGGACTTACCGGAAAGGAGTGGGTTCAACGGGGTTGGGTTGGCTGGCATTTTCTGGCACCGTGGGTTGTGCTCCGACGTCCTAGGGTGGTCGGCGATGGCTGGGCAGAGATAAGGCTTATGCGAAAATGTTATTTCTCTGGGTATTTCAATGTGTGCAACACAGAGGCTTTGTGAGTTTCTTATAGGCGATGGGAGGGAATAACGTGAACCCTTAGGAGATTGGCTGAAATTTGAAGTTGCCTAAACTTTAGGAACCTATTCTTACGTGGATATAGATTCTGAGAGGGTTTGAAGAGTTTGAGTTGGAATTGGAATTGGTCTCAAACTGGAAACCGAATCTAATACGGGGACTAAGTGGATAGAGTATACGAAGGTTTTAAGGGGAAATGAATCACTAATTTAATCTATCTGTTAGCACAATTTCTAAAATGATAATAAAAATATAAAGACAATAAAATAATAATAAATAAATAAATAAATAAAATACTAGTTTTAAGCCCTAAATTTGGACCCGAATGTTACAGACAATCACCGAGCCTCTCCTCTTAACATTCATTAGCTTTGCCAAGTGTAAGAAACAAGCCCTAGAGTTAATGTGTCGTTGAATGGTGTGGACTCCATTCCCCATCCTCGTTTGCGTGAAGAAGCTTTCACACCGACGAGAGGCTAGCCCTTCCTCCACCATCTGACCACCCATGTAGCCGATGCCCTACTTAAGATGAAAGACGTAGACATTCTTCTGCTTCTTTTAGTGATGTGAACACTACTGCCACCCACCATCAAGAATACGAAAGATTTTGCTTCCACCGTAAAACGCCTTTCACCCTCCATTTAGTGAAAGCAAAAATGACTAGAAAAGGAAGGGGAGAGAGAGAGAGAGAATGGGAGAGGTTCCCAACAAGAAGCGTCATGGACCGAGGGAGTCAACTCTAGCGAGAAGCTCCGGAGGTGAGGCTACGAATATGCATGAGAACAAGAAAATTGTATGGAGAGAAAGTTGTAAGAAGGAGCAATCACAGCTATAATTTTATTTTGTATTTTAATATTTTGTATTTGAAAAATATTAAAATTATTAAAAAAGGAAAGGGTCCACCCCATTGTGGTTGCTACCTTGGGGTGGCTGGAACTCGATCACCAAGAACTAGTCACCTGTGGTGGTAAGATGCCCTGGGGTGGCTCTCTCTTTCAAAATAGGTTCATCATAAAGTATAAAAATCTTTTTTATCATAAACTTTTATTTACTATTGTTTAAAAAAACTTAATTTGTGTTTTTATTGGGAAAAAAAAAATAATTTCACTTTATAGTCTATGAAGTTTTCACATGTAAGGTTAACATTGAATGGAAAAACTAGCAGAAGGACCACTTTCTAATTAGCTCATACCACAAGGGTTATTTCTTAAAAACAATGCACAAGGTCCTAAATCTAAGCAGCCCATAGCATAGGGGTGTTTGACCAAAACTTATTTTGTTTTTTTTTTTGTTATGAACAATCATTCTAGAATGGTTTGATAGCTCACTATTTGTATCAGTTCACAAATTGCAGCAGTGGGGAATACGGTTCTTACTTGCCTGATATGGTGTATTTGGAGAGAAATGAATGACAAGAATTTTGAGGATTGTGAACGAATGTTGGAGGAACTTAAACTTGATTTTTTTAATATTCTATCCTTTGGACAGCCTTTGGAGACATGGGCTTACTTCTGTACCTTTCACGTTATTTGATGAAGTTTTTATTACTTGTCAAAAAATGAAAGCTATTAGTGTCTGAATTGTTTTGAAACTTCTACCAATTTCATGGCTTATCCAACAAATCTAGTAATTTTAATAGTGAGTTGGTATTTTAGAATCGTTAACAACCCTCAATCAATTCTACTTATTTTGTGGCTTTGTTGCACTAAGTTAGAGAAAGAAAAGTAGAAAATAGATGTTTACTCGTAGAAATTGATCTATTGTGCGCTAAGCACTTGAAGTTCAAGTAGGATTTGGGGTTGGCTCAAGTGGTAAGGACCTCGGTCTTGGTGGTATGCTCCTTTCAGGTTTATGATTTAAACCTTTGTGTGCAAGCAATTTCTAGAGGCCACGTCTTGTTCGTGAAAGAGCTGATGACTTACCTGACACGTAACACGGGTCTGGGGTTTAACCGGGTAAAAAGGCATGTTGCATTTGCACTGTCTTCAGGATTCCCTGTCTTCAGTTTGCATCTCTTTTGCTGGAGTTCTGACCATTATATTTCTTTGCCCTCTCCCAATGCTTGATGTTCTGCATATGCTGCACTATTAACCTTAGCATATAGCTGTTATTGCCACTATAATATTTACCCAAATGGGTTACTATTGTATTCTGTCATTTAAAATTCTCGTTCTATTTGCTGATAAATTTTTATGCTTATGCAGCTCTCACGGATCATTTATTTGTTCTCAAGTAACATGCATGATGCCTCATTGTCGCTCAGCATTCATACTACTTGTGCTAGGTTGATGTTGAATCTGGTGCATAACTCTTAACTCCGTTCTTTTGATTTTTAACAGTTTTTTTTTTTTTTTTTTTTCCCTATATGGTGCTTTATCTAGCTTATATATTTGATATTGATGTGTGATAAGTGAGTCTGTTTTAAATTTGTGGGAATTAGGTGGAGCCAATATTTGAAAAAGGTGTTGACCAACAATCTATGGATGAAGCACGGATTCTATTGGTATGAGTTATGATGTAACCTTCATGCTAGATTACCTTGCAGTGGTAGATTTTGCGGATATATGTCTTCCTTTTGGGCACTGACTGTTGTTATTTATTTATTTTCAATAGGGGCGTATTTTAGATGCTTTTGTTGGGAAATTCAGTACTTTCAAGCGTACCATTCCACAGGTACTTTGTGAAATCCGAATCATTTCCCATTTGATATTTGTAAAATATCTTGATTTATTGCTGTGTTACCATGGAATTAGGGCGAGTAAGAGAATTTCAGTGTGCTTTTGGGGGCTGGGGGATTTGTGTTAATTAAACTGGCGACTAGTGGAAAAGGCTTTAAAGGATTCCTTTTGTGCTAATTAATTTTTTTTTAAAACTTTTTCAGTCATTGGAGTGAAATGTCTTTATTAGAGGTTGGATTCATCCTGTTCTTCTGTTGCCTTATCTACCATTCCCCTCATAATTTTTCTATGTTACAGCAATGCAATGGAACTTTTTGCAAATATACGCACAAGAGTGTGCTAATTGCATGGGCCAGAAAACAAAGACAAACATGGAATAGGCGTTCATATTAACAGTGGAAAATGCCTATTCCGTGTTTGTCTTTGCTTTCTGGCCCGTGCGCCAATCAATTCCCTATGCGTAATTATGTGTGTTTGTGTTGTCGTTTTCTTTTTGTATATTGTTTTCTTTTAATTTTTTTGAGTGGGGAGGGGAAAACTTGTCAGATTGTCAGCTTTTACATGAGTCTGTAATAGTCAACCACAAATTCTTCAACCATTACCGTGCCTTGATGTTGGTAGGCTACTTTAAAGCTGTACCAGGTTGAATTCCATGAATGATCATATTTTTCAACCCTGTCCTGTTCAAATGTCTATTTCTTCTGGTTTCTCACTTGATGTTTTTTGCTTACTTGTGAATGCTGTTATGCTTCCTTTTTTCTTGAAAAAGCTATTGGAGGAGGGTGAGGAGGGAAAGGATCGGGCTACCTTGAGGTCAAAGCTTGAACTCCCCGTGCAGGTTGTTTAACAACTTTCATTTAGAATTTTTCGGTTTTAAGACTAGTTTGTTTTAATGTTTGGAGTTGCTTAAGTTACTTGCCTAGTTTCTCACTTTCACTTCATCCTCTGCATTCAAGGAACTGATTTTATAAATTTTATTGTTTATGTTGAATTTTCTTTGTATTCTTATGTACAAGAAAAACAAAATTTCTATGTATTCTGTACATCCTTTCATATGGTAAAAGTTTCAAGAGTGTTACACCTAATCTTTTTTTTTTTGATAAGTAAAGAAGTTACACCTAATCTTTATCAAACTTATTGCAAACGTTTGTTGGTATGTGGTTTTATTGTTAATGGTAATTGACCTGTCTATGCATGGTGCTTACATGCTATAATAGCAGTAACTAGATGCTTGGTGTAATGGTGTTTATCTTGAATGATATGATAAATGTGACTTATAAAAAAATGATATGATAAATGTGCATTGAGTGTCAAGTCTCATGTTGTTTCCTAATTAGTTGTGACTGGGACATTCCTTGGATCATTACAGTTGTATTTTCATTTTGCCTTCCTTTCACTTGTCTTCCCTCCTATTCAACAACATGAGGGAGAGATGGACTACCATCACTAGAGCAGTTCCCCTTTGCATCCCTTTTACTATATGATAAATGGAGTTTGGCAAACAACTTGAGAGTCATTCTTTTTCTTCAATGCCTACGTGTCTTTCAAAGTATGCGTTAATCCTCTTCAACAATAATTTTGGGGATTATCAATTTGAAACGTTTTATGATGTAATAAAAGGGAGAGTAGAATCAAAAAGAGAAAAACAACTTTTTGTGTTTACTGTTTAAAGACTATTGTCGACAGATTAAATATAAGTCATTGTTTAGTTGATTACCAGATCATAAAAGGAATAGGAAAAAGAATAATCAGATGTTCAATGGTGTGGAGTGCTGTATAAAGGACCTTCAGTTCCTTTTTTTTATATCCTTTTGTGATAGAGTGGATATGGGGCATATTCCATTTTTCTTTTTCCTTTGACATGATATGAACTTCAGGTTGTAAGTATTTAGTAACCTTTTGTATGTACCCTATGTACATGAAGTTTCTTTCTATTTCTATTTAATAAAATTCATTATTACTCATCAAATAAAAGAAGATAGATAAATTCATTAGCAAAAGGGCTTTATTTCTATTGTGTTTTGACGCCGAGATTTTCTATTTTGGTGAATGGTTCTCCGGTTGGATTCTTTAATAGCTCGTGTGGTTTGAGGCAATCCAATTTCTCCTTTCCTTTTTGTTATGATTATGGATGCTTTGAGTAGAATGATTGAGAAGGCGGTGGATGGTAATATTTTGTTGAGCTTTGTGGTGAGTGATGAGGCCCGGAATAGTTTAAAAGTTTCTCACTTATTATTGGCTGATGATACATTGATATTTAGTCAGGCCAATTCTGATCATCTTTGTCTTTAAGGGCACTGCTGCTCTGTTTTGAAGCTGTCCCGGGGCTAAGAGTTAATTAATCCAAATCTGAAATTGTTCCTGTGGGTACCAATCAGAATATTTCAGACTTGGCCAATATATTGGGTTGCAGAATTTCTTCACTTCCTATGCGATATCTCGGTCTTCCATTGGGGGCTTCACATAAATCAGTTACCATTTGGGATGGGGTGATTGAGAAAATTGAAAAGAGGTTAGCTGGTTGGAAATTGATTTACTTGTCTAAAGGGGGAAGATTAAATTGATAAAAAGTACTTTGTCTAATCTTCCTACTTATTTTTTTTATTTTTTTTTATCTCTTTTCCTGTTGCCGGCAAGGGTAGAAAGAAGAATTGAGAGTTTATATCGGAATTTTTTGTGGGGTGGTAAAGGAGAAGAAAAAAAGTTCCATTTGGCTAGTTGGAAAAAGGTTTGTCAACCGATTACTTGTGGTGGGTTGGGGATAAAAAACTTATTGTTCAACTTGGGAAATGGCTTTGGAGATATCACTGGGAAAGAAATGCCTTGTGGAAAAATGTTATTGATGTAAAATATGGAAGTTTGTGGGGAGCTTGGTGCTCAAAAGATATTAGAGGTGTGTATGGGGTGAGTTTGTGGAAGTTCATTAGAAAAGGTTGGGGGGATTTCTCTAATCATATTAAATTGAAGGTGGGAGATGGGAAGAGGATTCTTTTTTGGCATGACATTTGGTCCGGGGATTCTACGCTTAAGTCGGATTTCCCTCTCTTTTTAGGGTTGCAAGGGATCAAACTGCAGCTGTGGAACATTCTTTCTCATGCATTGATAATAAAATTCAGTGGAATGTTAACTTTATTTTAGTGATGTCAATGATTGGGAAGTGGATGATGTTACTGCATTTTTGTAAAGACTTTATTGTTCAAAGGTGATGCTAGGAAGGGAGGACAGCATGCTGTGGGTTCATGCTGGAGATTCTAAGTTCTCGGTTTCAACTTTGATCTTCTGCTATATTTAAAACCTTCAAGAAAATGGTGTATAGTATCTTGAGAATTTATGCTTAATAAGAATGAATTACGTCAAGTTTCATCAGTTACCGTGCAGGCTATATATGTATGTATTTGTTTAATTTGGCAGAAAATGGACTTATCTGTTGTCTTAATGGGAATGAAACTGATATCCTTCATTCTCATTTTCTTTATTGAGCCATCATGCATGGCTTTGTTGACTCTCCTTTATTATCTTAACAACTTATTCCTCTTGCTGCATTCCTCCCTTTAATTTGACATATCAGATGGTTGCAGGCAGTTTTGAGTGTGCAGGTCCCTGTGGAACATTCCAAGGAAGTTAGTGATTGTAAGAATCTGATAAAGACGTTGGTCATGGGTAATTGATCCTCTTCCATTAGTTTCCTTCTTCCTTTTGTGCTGCAGTAATTAATAATTAACATTTCAAGAAAATCAGGAACCTTTTTGGATCAGGGACCTTGGTTCTTAGTTTTCTCCTGGTTGATTCTTTTCCCTATTTTGAATTCTTGATTTTCTTGTATTACGGTGAAAATGCCATTTGAGGATCTTTGTTGATTATGCAAGTTTCTAAAGACTATTATGTATGGATGTATATATTATCAGGAATGAAGACTATCATATGGAGCATCACGCATGCACATTTGCCACGATCACAGGTTCTTCTATTCTCTAATTTAGTAGTTCCTCATGTGTAGGGTTGACATTTGTTATCTCATATGATGTTTCTGATGATTAAGGTTTCTCCTTCTACACATGGAAATCATCCACAGGTGCTTGTTTCACCAGCATCCAATTTATCTGTACCTCAAGCATTTAAAGGGTTGAGAGAAGATGAGGTATGATACATGATATGCGGAGTTTCTTCACAGGCTCCTCGGCATGACTAACTTGGTCTGTTTTAATTTTTTCTACTAGGTGTGGAAAGCTTCTGGTGTTTTAAAGAGTGGTGTGCATTGCCTAGCTCTCTTCAAAGAGAAGGATGAGGAGAGGGAAATGCTTCATCTCTTTTCTCAGATTTTAGCTATCATGGAACCTCGAGATCTTATGGACATGTTCTCATTGTGCATGCCAGAGCTTTTTGAGTGCATGATTTGCAACACTCAACTTGTCCATATATTTTCTACACTTTTGCAAGCCCCTAAAGTATACCGACCATTTGCTGATGTTTTGGTCAATTTCCTCGTAAGCAGCAAACTTGATGTGTTGAAGCATCCAGATTCACCTGCAGCAAAATTGGTTTTGCATCTGTTTCGATTTATATTTTGTGCTGTTGCCAAAGCACCTTCAGATTTCGAACGTATATTGCAGCCTCATGTGCCTGTTATAATGGAAGTTTGCATGAAAAATGCTACTGAAGTTGAGAGGCCTCTTGGTTATATGCAACTTCTTCGCACAATGTTTCGTGCACTGACAGGATGCAAATTTGAACTTCTACTGCGAGACTTGATTCCCATGCTACAACCCTGTCTAAATATGCTATTGACTATGCTTGAGGGCCCAACTGGAGAAGATATGAGGGACCTTTTGTTAGAGCTCTGCTTAACCTTGCCTGCACGCTTAAGCTCATTGTTACCATACCTTCCCCGTCTTATGAAGCCTCTTGTTTTGTGTCTTAAAGGAAGCGATGACCTTGTGAGTTTAGGTTTAAGAACACTTGAATTTTGGGTAGATAGTTTAAACCCTGACTTCCTAGAACCTAGTATGGCCAATGTTATGTCTGAGGTGATTTTGGCTTTATGGTCTCACTTGAGGCCTGCTACCTATCCTTGGGGTGCAAAAGCATTGCAACTCCTTGGCAAGTTAGGTGGTCGTAACAGACGCTTTCTTAAAGAGCCCCTCGCCCTTGAGTGCAAGGAGAATCCAGAGCATGGGCTTCGCTTAATTCTAACATTTGAGCCTGCAACACCTTTTTTGGTGCCATTGGATCGATGCATAAATCTTGCCGTAGCAGCTGCTGTGCATAAAAATGCTTCCATGGACTCTTTCTACCGAAATCGGGCGCTAAAATTCCTTCGTGTTTGCTTAGCATCTCAGCTTAATTTGCCAGGAAATGTTACTGCTGAAGAATATACAGCCAAGCAATTGTCCACTTTGTTAGTTTCTGCTGTTGATACATCTTCGCGGAGGTCTGAGGCATCAGACATAAAGGTTAATTGGATATCATTATGACGCTCTTAGTTCTCTATAATGCTTTAGTATCAAATTTTTATTGAGCTATTGGTTTTTTGTTTGATTCATATTCTTTTCAATGTAATTTTACTTGTAGGAGTCTCTTTGTGGGTATTTGTGTGTCCAATTGGTCTTAAATGTTTATACCATTTTGCTGTCGTGTTATTGGGTGCAATTATGGTAGTCATCTTAATAGTCTAGTGCTGTGATAAAGATGTTCAAATTTGAGGAAGTTGTATTGTAATGATATGATTGTGGACTTGTTACCTGTTTGAGGCCCCTGTAATGCTCTGTGTATTGACTTGAAAAGTGCTAGTATGGTTTTAGAAAATGTAAATTTTGTTTTAATTTTGGAACTGAAGGGCTACTTTTCTGATAAGTCTTACATTCCTACTCAAAAAGTACCCATTTCATTAAGTTTCCTAACAGCAAAGAGAGAGAAATTTCGCGATGGTCGTGTCATTTAGTTGCTTATGTTTGCAAGTATTATAATAGCAAATAATCTGTTGTCTGCATAGTTCAGATTTTCTTGCTAAAATATAGTTTCGCAATATTTAATAGATTATGATGTCTGCATGATTTGTTTGCTTTTAGTTGATCGTTATTCTGTCTTAAAGCAATTGCTAGTTGTTTTTGCTCTAATAGAGGATACGTTCATATTGTTCTTCTCTTTCATCTATTATTCTAAATTACCAACTAAAATATTGGTAGCATTATATTATTTTAAAATTTTAAAATCTACTGGCCTTGTGGGTAAATGATGCATTATTGCAGGCTGACTTAGGTGTAAAGACGAAGACCCAACTTTTGGCTGAGAAGTCTGTTTTCAAGATTCTGTTAATGACCATCATTGCGGCTGATGCGGAACCAGATGTTAATGACCCTAAAGATGATTTTGTTTTCAATGTTTGCCGCCATTTTGCGATGATATTTCATATAGATACCTCCTCTGAAAATGCTTCGATTGTGACTTCTGCACTTGGGGGTTCTGTACTTTCCTCAAATGTTAATTTTAATTCTAGGTCAAAGAATGGCACTTGTTTGAACCTGAAAGAGTTGGACCCTTTAATATTTTTAGATGCTTTAGTTGATGTACTAGCGGATGAAAACAGGCTCCATGCCAGAGCTGCTCTTAATGCTTTAAATGTGTTTGCTGAAACACTTTTGTTCCTTGCTCGCTCAAAGCATGCTGATCTACTGATGTCAAGAGGCCCAGGGACACCTATGATTGTCTCCAGTCCCTCTATGAATCCTGTATATTCACCACCCCCAAGTGTTCGAATTCCTGTCTTTGAGCAACTTTTACCCCGTCTTTTGCACTGTTGCTATGGGAGTACATGGCAAGCACAAATGGGAGGGGTTATGGGACTTGGTGCTTTGGTTGGAAAGGTGACTGTTGAAATTTTATGCCTTTTCCAAGTGAAAATTGTGCGTGGGCTGGTATATGTTCTTAAAAGGCTTCCTATTTATGCCAGCAAAGAGCAAGAAGAGACAAGTCAAGTGCTTACACAGGTTCTTCGTGTGGTGAATAATGTTGATGAAGCAAACAGTGAACCGCGCAAGCAAAGCTTTCAGGGAGTGGTTGAATTTCTTGCTTCAGAGTTGTTCAACCCCAATGCTTCTGTTATTGTGCGAAAGAATGTGCAGTCATGTTTGGCGCTTTTGGCTAGTAGGACTGGTAGTGAGGTATCCGAGTTGCTTGAACCTTTATATCAACCTTTGCTTCAGCCTCTTATAATGCGGCCTCTACGAACAAGAACTATCGATCAGCAGGTACACTCTGTTTCTAATGGTTACATTTAGAAATTTATCAAATTTGCCACTCTTACTGATTGGATGGTGATCAGGTTGGGACAGTTACAGCTTTGAATTTCTGCCTGGCCTTGAGGCCACCTCTACTCAAGTTGACTCAGGAATTAGTGAATTTTCTGCAAGAAGCATTGCAAATAGCTGAGGCTGACGAAACTGTGTGGGCTGTGAAGTTCATGAATCCAAAAGTGGCCACGTCATTAAATAAACTTCGAACAGCCTGCATTGAGCTACTCTGTACAACAATGGCTTGGGCAGATTTTAAAACTCCAAATCATTCTGAATTGCGTGCAAAGATTATTTCCATGTTTTTTAAGTTATTGACATGTCGAACACCAGAAATTGTTGCTGTTGCAAAGGAGGGCTTGCGACAGGTTTTCTTTGGCTCTATCACATTGTTTGATTTCTTTTTGCATATTTTTTAAGTAAGATAAGTTTTGTTTTTTGTTTTTTTGTTTTTTTTTTTTTGATAAGTAAGAAATTTATTGATTGAAAGAAACTAGTCAACGCCCATGTACACAGGAAGTATACAAAAGGGACTCCTAATCACATTCTAGAAAGCTGAAAAGAAAATAAGAACTCGTGAACATTCCCTCCCTTTAGTACAATAGCAGCCAACCATTGAACTATAGAAAACACAAAAAAATTCCATAATTCCCCTGCATTTCTCTCCTCGTTGTTGAAGCATCTCTCATTCCTTTCCGTCCATATACACCACAATAAACACAAAGGAACCGTCTTCCATGTCGCTTCGAGTTGAGGACAATGATGCTGCCTCTTCCAACATGCTAAAAGTTCCGTCACACTCTTAGGCATGACCCAGGACAGCCCGGCTCGACTGAAAATACCCGCCCATAACTCCCTCGCTACCTCACAATGCAGGAAAAGGTGCTCAATTGATTCGCTATTACTCTTACACATGTAACACCATTCCATCACAATCATACCACGTTTCCTCAGATTGTCAGCCGTCAAAATCTTTCCCAAAGCAACAGTCCAAGTAAAAAAAGAGACTTTTGGGGGGTATGGAAGCTCTCCAAATACCTTTCCAGAGGAACCGAATGGGCTGATGAGCTGCCAACTCTTTATAGAAGGACTTAACAGAAAATTTTTTGCGCCTTGAATGTTTCCACAGTATTCTATCCCTCCCATTTCCTCCTAACTTCTTGGAATATAAAAGGCTGTAAAAACCTGCTATTTCATCCACTTCCCAGCCTTGCGCATTTCTAGATAAGACCAAATTCCACAGAACACTCCCATTGTCCCGGCACAATACATCAGAGACAGCGGCCTGCTGATTTTCAGTCAATCTGAAAATAGTTGGAAAAACAGTAAATAGAGCACTCTCACCACACCATACATCAAACCAAAAACTAATTCTAGTCCCCACTCCCACCTCAAAACTAGTGTGTTTTACGAACTCCTCCCACCCCTTTCTGATAAATTTCCAAAGGCTTACACCAAAGGAATGCCAACCCCCCCAATCACAACCATACTTCCGAACAATAACCAATCTCCACAAAGAATCCTCTTCCTTTTGAAATCTCCACAACCACTTCCCTAAGAGAGCTTTGTTAAAAAAAGATAGACTATGCACCCCCAAACCTCCCGACTCCTTCAGACAACACACCTTCTGCCAACTCACTAGATGAAATTTATGTTTTTCCCCCATACCACCCCACAAGAAAGCCCTAAACAATTTCTCCATCCTATTGGCCACTCCCATCGGTAAAGGGAACAAAGATAGAAAATAAGTAGGGAGATTGAAGATAGTGCTTTTGATGAGGGTAAGTCTCCCCCCTTTCGATAAGTAGAGCCATTTCCAACCTGTCAATTTTTTTCCTACCTTCTCTACAACTCCGTCCCATATGTATTTAGCCTTGAAAGAGGCCCCTAAAGGAAGGCTCAAGTATTTCATCGGAAGAGAGGCCACTTTGCACCCCAACAAACTTGCTAGATGATTGATATTGTCCACCACCCCCACTGGGACCAAATCCGACTTTCCCAAATTCACCTTGAGACCCGAGACAGCTTCAAAACACAAAAGAACAGCCCTTAAAGCTTGCAACTGTCCACTCTCAGCATCACAGAGGATTAAAGTGTCATCTGCATACAATAAATGAGAAATGGAAAAAGCACCAGAGGTAGAGTTACCCACTAAAAAACCAGCAATAAAACCTCCCCTTACCGCCGCCTCCACCATACCACTCAAAGCCTCCATCACTACAACAAAGAGAAAAGGAGATAATGAGTCCCTTGTCTCAAGCCCCTCGATCTCGAGAAGAAACCACAGGGTTGCCCGTTTACTAAAACTGAAAACCGAGCGGATGATACACAATGTTTCACCCAACCGCACCACCTATCTCCAAAACCACACCTCCTCAACATATATAACAAAAAATCCCACCACACATGATCATAGGCCTTTTCCATATCCAACTTGCAAATGACTCCTGGAATACCTGCCCTCAACCGGCTATCCAGACACTCATTCGCTACCAAAACTGAGTCCAAAATTTGCCGTCCATGTACAAAGGCATTTTGGGACTTGGAAATGATTTTATCCATCACCAAGCTCATTCGATTCGCCAACACCTTTGAAATAATTTTATAAATCCCGCCTACCAAACTGATGGGGCTGAAAACAAGAAGAAAAACATTATCGAGGTACATAGGGAGTACACTTCAAACAAGCCTAATCAGAGAGGAGATTGAGAAAATCCTAAAAGCTAAAACTGGGAAGACATAGATGGGCTTCCATCCAATGGTTAGAGAGAATAAAAAGTAAATCAAACTTATCAAAACAAAAAAAAAGAAAAAAGAAAAAGAAAAACCAGGATCATTTATTTCCTTCCATATGCATCACATCAAGCAAATCAGGATTATTTTCCATAAGGTTTGTTGGGATGACTCTCAAATGGCTCCTTCCAGCATGCTAACAGATCCACCACCCATCTAAACATCACCCGTATGAGCCAAAATTGACTTACCTTATGGTAAAGTAAGAGATGGTCCATAGACTTCCCATTCGGCTTGAAGTTCACCATTATACCACCATAAGTCTATTCAAATTATCTAGGGTCAGAAAGCCAATGGCTTGCAACTTAGGGGTTCCTCACAGGATGTTCCTCTACATCAGAATTGGATACTGACACCACTGTGAGTTCGCCCCTTACCAGAGTCACTCATCTGTTTATTAGAAGGCAGAAGCTCAGGCCCTAAGGAAATCATCTTCCCCCCTTCTGGTGCAAATGACCAGCTGCCTCCATATCCCCTTGCTGTGGCAATTCAACGGCTTCGGCAGGAGGAGAGCGAGGTGCTGAGGTCACCAGCCTTTTTTCAAGCATCCCATGGTGTGCCGTCCTCCCCTAGAGGTGAAACCCCTGTTCTATGATGGGCCAGCTTTGTTGTTTTTGTCACAATCTGCTTCATTATGCTGGGTAGCCCGAGTCTCCATCCTACACCTGTAGACACTAGAGCTGGAGCTTCACTGTGCTTCAGCAGTTCTTCCTGTGCTCCGTGCCAGAAATCCATGGTTTCTAGTCCCCCCCCCCCCCCCCCCCCCCCACGAGGTGATCCATTTTCATGCATGATGTCAAGCACCTGACCTGAGTCGTTTAGCCTTCCATAAAAAGAAGCTAATGGGCCGGCATGTCGTTTATTTATTTTCCATATTATCTTGATGATATATGCATAGTTTTAACTATTGACCAGCATAATGCATTCGAGTGAGTATTGCCTCTATCTTTTGATTCTGGTCAGTAATACCTTAGACTTATTTGTGTGCTTGGTTGCTTGATTTGGAATCCAAAAGATTAAGATGACCTGTCGTATGTCATCGTATGGTCCGCCAACAAACATTCATTTCCTCTTCAATATTGGGTATGCTTCTGTTGGGATGTTTTGGAATTTGCTCATGCTGTTATTCATGTCCATCTAGGTTATTAATCAGCAAAGGATGCCAAAAGATCTGTTGCAGAGTAGCCTCAGGCCTATTTTAGTTAACTTGGCTCATACCAAGAATCTCAGCATGCCTCTTCTGCAAGGCCTAGCTCGCCTGCTTGAGCTTTTATCCAATTGGTTTAATGTTACCTTGGGTGGCAAGTTGTTAGAACACCTTAAGAAATGGTTGGAGCCAGAAAAGCTTGCACAAAGTCAGAAGTCATGGAAGGCTGGTGAAGAACCAAAAATTGCAGCAGGTAATGCATCTAGATTTCATCTACGTATGGTGAAGAGCTACTTTTATACCTACAGAAACTCACATTCAGTTGTACTGATGATATGATGTTGATTTTTCTGCTCCGTCAGCTATTATTGAGCTTTTTCACCTGCTTCCTGTGGCTGCATCGAAGTTTCTTGATGAACTTGTAACCTTGACAATTGAATTGGAAGGAGCACTACCACCTGGACAAGTATACAGTGAGATTAACAGTCCATATCGTCTTCCACTCACTAAATTTTTAAATCGATATGCAACACTTGCTGTAGATTATTTTCTCGCCCGATTAAGTGAACCAAAATACTTCAGGCGGTAAGGTTTACTGTGATGGATAAGTTAATCTTCTGATTGTGTTGTAGAATCAGATATTGACTTGTTCTTCATCGTTCTTATTCTTTCATTTTTCGTTAAATCCAGGTGTATGTATATAATCCAATCAGATGCAGGCCAGCCCTTGAGAGATGAACTTGCAAAGTCACCACAGAAGATACTGGCAAGTGCCTTCCCTGAATTTGTACCAAGATCTGATGTTGCTATGACTCCAGGAACTTCAAGTACACCTGCTGCTGTATTAGGTGAGGAAGGCCTTGTTACTCCGCTACCTGATACTTCTACTCCGGTATCTGCCTCCTCTGGTGCAACTTCAGATGCTTATTTTCAGGGACTTGCACTTATCAAAACGTTGGTCAAATTGATACCTGGCTGGTTACAGAGTAACCGTATTGTCTTTGATACCTTGGTACTTGTTTGGAAGTCACCTGCAAGAATATCTCGTTTGCATAATGAACAGGAGCTTAACTTAGTGCAAGTAAGTTTATTTCATTTTACAGAGTGATGGGATTTCTGCTCTTTTGTTGTTTTGTTAGTGGGTGAATTTTCAGATACCTCTTCTATGTATTATGTGGAACCCTATCCTTTTGCCACTTTGAAATAATATCCAATTCATCTTAACTTGGCTCCTGATTAAGTATTTTCATTTTCCTTTTTCCCTTTTTTCGTATTTAATATTCCACATTAAGTTTTTTGTTGCCATTTAGTTTATTTGTTTTTATCATGATCATTGTAATGCAGGTGAAAGAAAGCAAATGGCTTGTCAAATGCTTCCTGAATTATTTAAGGCATGATAAAACGGAAGTGAATGTTCTTTTTGATATACTGTCCATCTTCCTGTTTCATAGTCGCATCGACTATACTTTTCTCAAGGAGTTCTATATCATTGAGGTATTTTACTCGTTGGATCTGAGATTCTTTTGGGAGGATTTTATGATTTATCTCCTATTTTAATTGTTCATGTGATCTGTTACTAGTGTCACCAATTGTCATGCTTTCTTTCAGGTTGCAGAAGGTTATGCGCCTAACATGAAAAGAGATCTTCTCTTGCACTTTTTGAACCTTTTCCAATCAAAGCAACTTGCTCATGATCATTTGGTGGTTGTAATGCAAATGCTTATTCTCCCAATGCTTGCTCACGCCTTCCAAAATGGCCAAAGTTGGGAGGTTGTTGACCCTTCTATAATAAAAACAATTGTCGACAAACTTCTTGATCCTCCAGAAGAGGTGCTTTCTTGACTTTATCGAGAACTAATTAAAGTTGACCTATTTCATGATATATTTCCTACAATTTAATGATTGTTCCTTACATATTTAATGTATTCCAAATATTCTGCACCACTTTTGAAGGTTTCTGCCGAGTATGATGAGCCTTTGAGAATAGAACTTTTGCAGCTCGCCACTTTGCTTCTTAAGTACCTCCAAAATGACCTTGTTCATCATAGGAAAGAGCTGATAAAAT
Organism: Juglans mandshurica; assembly: GCA_022457165.1. Taxonomy (NCBI): domain Eukaryota; kingdom Viridiplantae; phylum Streptophyta; class Magnoliopsida; order Fagales; family Juglandaceae; genus Juglans; species Juglans mandshurica. The sequence continues at coordinate 7,929,038 of CM039623.1, forward strand.
TTGGCTGGAATCATCTCAAACGTGAAGATAGTGCCAGTAAGCAGTGGGCATTTGTGAATGTTTGCCACTTTCTGGAGGCCTATCAGGCCCCAGAAAAAATTATTCTCCAGGTATGGCAGTGTAGACTTTATATCTCTTTTGATGGCTCCTATGATTATTATATCATAATGAGTATAATGAATTACCTAAGTCATTTTCTTCTCATTTTCTAAATTACCTAAGTCAACATCAACAAGTATAGTGAACAAGGTTTCTACTCTTAATCTATGGTCTCTGATGCTGTACATCATATGATGCCTGAATCGGGAGTATTTAGAACTTACCCTTTTTGGTGCTTGTGGTTCCTCCTGCCTTCTTGTCTTTCCCTGTGGTAATACGAAACACGTGCAGCCTACATGCATCAACACTTATGCACACAAAATGAATGTAGAAAGCAAATGTTTCTATTTTTTATAAGGATGTACTTAAATGGTATTCTGACCCATATTTCAGGTTTTTGTAGCACTTCTTAGAACTTGCCAACCAGAAAACAAAATGCTAGTCAAGCAGGCCCTTGATATACTAATGCCAGCACTACCTAGAAGGCTGCCTCTTGGAGAGTCTCGTATGCCAATTTGGATACGGTACACGAAAAAGATTCTGGTTGAGGAAGGTCACTCAATTCCTAATTTGATTCACATTTTCCAGCTCATTGTTCGCCATTCAGATCTCTTCTACAGCTGCAGAGCACAATTTGTACCGCAGATGGTTAATTCACTCAGTCGCCTTGGATTGCCATATAACACCACAGCCGAAAACAGGCGTCTTGCCATTGAACTTGCTGGATTGGTGGTTGGTTGGGAAAGGCAAAGGCAAAATGAAATGAAAGTAGTAACTGATAGCGATGTAGCCAGCCAGCACATTGATGGATTTAATCCTGGTTCTGCTGTTGCTGATCCTAAGCGATCGGTGGATGGGTCTACTTTCCCCGAAGATTCAACAAAGCGAGTAAAAGTTGAGCCTAGTCTTCAATCCCTCTGTGTCATGTCCCCAGGTGGTGCAACATCAATAACGAACATAGAAACCCCTGGATCAGCTAGCCAACCTGATGAAGAATTCAAGCCAAATGCTGCCATGGAAGAATTGATTATTAATTTTCTTATCAGGGTGAGGTTTTCTTCTGGTTCTGATATGCATGATTTTAGTTTCATTGAAGTTTCTACTTTTTGGTTGCAATGACTAGTAGATTTTGATTTTTAAGTCTGTATACCTGTTGATGTGTTGCTTATTTGCAACTTCTCTATGAAAGTAAAAGTTATATGCATTACTGTTGTACTTTCTTTGCACTGTTTTCTCATTTTAAGTTTTTGCCTATAATTGTTCTTCATCGAGTTCTTGAGTTTCTTTTAGTGTCAGTTATTGCTTTGCAGGTAACTCCAGTTGATTAGTTTTTTCATTTGATGCTAAAATCTATGGTTTGAAAATTAAAAAATCCATCTTCTCCCACTAACAGAAATCTTTTACGAACCCCCACCTATCTCATGATATTCATGTTGACAGACATGTGGTCCATGTCTTCTGACTGTATGTGAAGTATTATTCCTGAAAGCTTGCCCATGTTGAGAGCAGTTCATAGAAAGACTTCTTACCATCTTGTGGTTGGGCTACCTTTCTTTTGGTGCTTCAGTGCTATGTCTTCCATCTTAAAAAAAAATAAGAGCCTAACATAATTTTGACACATTTCCACCATTAATCTGTTTTAAGTTTTGTGATGTTTTAGTCATCATGATGTTTATTTTCTAATGTTTTAAGTTGTCTTTTTGAGAACAGGTTGCCTTGGTCATTGAGCCTAAGGATAAGGAAGCTAATATAATGTACAAACAAGCTTTGGAGCTACTTTCACAAGCATTAGAAGTGTGGCCAAATGCCAATGTCAAATTCAATTATTTAGAAAAGCTGCTGAGCAGTATTCAACCATCTCAGTCAAAGGACCCTTCCACAGCTCTTGCACAGGGCTTAGATGTAATGAACAAGGTTTTGGAGAAGCAGCCACATTTGTTCATTAGAAATAACATCAATCAGATTTCTCAAGTATGTACCCCACTCTGTGTTTTACCTTATAGGTCTCGCGACCAAAATTTTTGTATTCATCATGGTTGATGCTATTCTGTGCATGTTTTGTCAGATTCTTGAACCCTGTTTCAAGCATAAAATGTTAGATGCTGGAAAGTCATTGTGCTCCTTGTTGAAGATGGTCTTTGTTGCTTTTCCCCTAGAAGCAGCCACTACTCCACCAGATGTTAAACTATTGTACCAGAAGGTTGACGAGCTGATACAGAAGCAGATTAATACTGTCACAGCTCCTCAAGCATCGAATGAAGATAACACTGCCAATTCAATTAGCTTTGTGTTGCTTGTCGTTAAAACCTTGACAGAGGTACAGAAGAACATTGTTGATCCCAACATCCTTGTTCGTATCCTTCAACGCCTGGCACGAGATATGGGATCATCAGCAGGCTCTCATCTGAGACAAGTATGCCCCTTATTCTCTGATGCCATCCCTGTTTTCTTGTTTGTAAACCGTCTTAAATGGAGAGGTCTGATTTAAATTAGTTGTAAATCCCCCCCCCCCCCCTTCCTTTTCTTCATGTTAACATCTTTTTCTCGACATAAATTTTTATATTTCCTTTTTGTTTTGCATGACTGCTCATTTGAGTTAATCAGACATGACCACTGATTGGAAAGGTCTTGGATCTTTTTAGTATGTATTTAGCGTATGTTCTGTTTTATATGATTTTATTTCCTACATTGCCAGTGCTACTACTAATGTTTATCAGAATATTAAATTTCTGTCCATCTGCCATTCTCCATGTTTCTCTTTCTGCAATTTTTCCATCATCTGTGTAGTTCATCGTGTTTGTATAGTACATAGTGTTGCATGCTTGGATAAAGTGTAATATTCCTTGTTCCAAAGTTTCATTTGTCTGTCATTTTTTATAATGATAAAAGGGATTTGGGAATACCGGTAGATTTCCTCATGAATCATGGTGTCTACCAGTTGACTTTCATTGTGAAGATCATAATAGGTGAGATCATAAGGCTTCTTATGTGCAAGTTCAAAATTAAATGCATTGTCTTATTCACCAGAACCTTTTGATTGGATATCATCACATGCATTGTGATTTTTACTCGGTATGATTCACTTTACTTGCATGTTGAATTACATTTAGCAAACTATCATCCATATACAGGGCCAGCGAACCGATCCTGATTCTGCAGTCACTTCTTCTCGTCAAGGTGCCGATATTGGAGTAGTCATCTCTAATCTAAACTCTGTTTTGAAACTTATAAGTGAGAGGGTCATGCTTGTTCCAGAGTGCAAACGATCCATAACTCAGATTTTGAATGCCTTGCTCTCGGAGAAAGGCACTGATTCGAGTGTGCTTCTTTGCATACTTGATGTGATAAAAGGGTGGATTGAAGATGACTTCAGCAAGCCAGGCACATCAGTCACGTCAAGTTCATTTCTCACTCTGAAGGAAATAGTTTCGTTTCTTCAGAAGCTTTCACAAGTTGATAAGCAAAACTTCTCCCCAAGTGCTTTGGAAGAGTGGGATAGGAAATATCTACAGCTTCTTTACGGAATATGTGCTGATTCAAATAAGTAAGTATATTCTAAATTAACTTACATTCTGGTTGAATCCTGGTTTTAGTAAATTATTTTGATTGGCTTCCAGATTTCCCCTGTCCCTGCGTCAAGAGGTGTTTCAGAAAGTGGAAAGGCAATTCATGCTTGGTTTACGGGCAAGAGATCCAGAAATTAGGATGAAATTCTTCTCACTTTATCACGAATCTCTTCAAAAGACACTGTTCACAAGGCTGCAATACATCATCCAACTTCAGGATTGGGAAGCTTTGAGTGATGTCTTCTGGCTAAAACAAGGCCTTGATCTGCTTCTGGCAATCTTAGTTGAAGATAAACCTATTACACTGGCTCCAAACTCAGCTAGGGTGCCACCACTTGTGGTTGCAGGTCCTCTTACAGATTGTTCTGGGATGCAGGACCAGGTCCCTAATATTCCAGAAGGCTCTGAGGAAGCTCCTTTAAAATTTGAAGCTCTTGTTTTCAAGCATGCAAAGTTTCTGAACGAGATGAGCAAACTCAAGGTGGCTGATCTTGTTATTCCGTTGAGAGAGCTTGCTCATACAGATGCTAATGTTGCATACCATTTGTGGGTGTTGGTATTTCCCATTGTCTGGGTGACATTAAATAAGGAGGAGCAGGTAGCACTAGCTAAACCAATGATAACTCTCCTATCAAAAGACTATCATAAGAAGCAACAAGCCAGCAGGCCAAATGTTGTGCAAGCACTCCTGGAGGGGCTTCAGTTGAGCCACCCTCAACCTCGGATGCCCAGTGAGCTGATCAAATATATTGGAAAGACTTACAATGCATGGCACATCGCATTGGCTTTGCTGGAAAGTCATGTCATGTTGTTCATGAATGACTCAAAGTGCTCTGAGTCTCTGGCTGAGCTTTATCGCTTGCTTAATGAAGAAGATATGAGGTGTGGGTTGTGGAAGAAAAGATCAATCACTGCAGAAACCAGGGCTGGGCTTTCTTTAGTTCAACATGGTTACTGGCAGCGTGCTCAAAGTCTCTTCTACCAAGCCATGGTTAAGGCCACTCAAGGCACATATAACAACACGGTACCTAAGGCTGAGATGTGTCTTTGGGAAGAGCAATGGCTTTATTGTGCTAGTCAACTTAGTCAATGGGATGCACTGGTGGACTTTGGCAAGAGTATTGAGAATTATGAAATACTACTTGACAGTCTCTGGAAGTTGCCTGATTGGGCATATATGAAGGATCATGTAATTCCGAAGGCTCAAGTAGAAGAAACTCCAAAACTTAGGTTGATTCAAGCATTTTTTGCTCTTCATGATAGAAACACAAATGTTGTGATGGATGCTGAAAACATGGTGGGGAAAGGTGTCGATTTGGCTTTAGAACAATGGTGGCAGTTGCCAGAAATGTCTGTTCATGCGAGGATTCCTCTTTTGCAGCAATTCCAGCAGCTAGTTGAAGTTCAAGAATCAGCTAAAGTCCTTGTGGACATTGCAAATGGTAACAAAGTTTCTGGTAGTTCTGTTGTTGGCGTGCATGGAAATCTTTATGCTGATCTCAAAGACATCCTTGAGACTTGGAGACTGAGAACTCCGAATGAATGGGATAATATGTGTGTTTGGTACGATTTGCTCCAATGGAGAAATGAAATGTATAATGCTGTCATAGATGCGTTCAAAGACTTTAGCACCACAAATTCACAACTTCATCACCTTGGTTATCGTGACAAAGCATGGAACGTCAATAGACTTGCTCACATTGCTCGTAGGCAAGGCCTTTATGACGTTTGTGTGACAATACTCGAAAAGATGTATGGCCATTCCACCATGGAAGTGCAGGTAATAATAACTAAAACCAGTTTTAGATCAAGAAAGGGAAACAAAGAACTGTATCCTCTGTCACGTTCTTGGGATCTTTTCTACTAGTGCAAGTATTTGTCCTTCAATAGGCCCAGTTTGTAGAATTTTGGGATTCAAGATAAAACTTGCAATTGATTCTATTCTCTAGGGATAATGAATTTTTATTATGCCGGCTAAATGTAGTTATTAAGAGGGTTGTTTCTTTTCATTGTTTGGGTGGATTTTCTGGTAACTTTTAACCATATCTAGATATGTCTAGTGGTTATATTGAGCTTACATCTCTGTTTGTCAGCTATAAAGCAGATTGTTGATAGTTTTCTACTTTACATTACTGCCTCTCCTGTCGCCTCTTCTATCTTTTGCTCTTGGGGAGGGCTTGTAGAGATAGCTGTCTCATCAGTTTTCTGTTGTATGTTTGCAGGAGGCCTTTGTTAAGATAAGAGAGCAGGCAAAGGCTCTTTTGGAAATGAAGGGGGAGCTTACCAATGGGCTTAATTTGATCAATAGCACTAATTTAGAATATTTTCCTGTGAAAAACAAGGCAGAAATTTTCCGCCTAAAGGGGGATTTCTTGCTAAAGTTAAACGACTCTGAAAATGCCAATCTTGAGTATTCTAATGCTATCACCCTTTTCAAGAATTTGCCTAAAGGATGGATAAGTTGGGGAAATTACTGTGACATGGTACACACTTAATCTTTTTTTTTTTTTTTTTTTTTTTGTCCAAAGCCATTGGTGTTATTTAATAACTTTTTTCTGTATACTGAACTGATATTTGATGTGAGTAGGCTTATAAAGAAACCAATGATGAAATTTGGTTAGAATATGCTGTCAGCTGCTTTCTTCAAGGTATTAAATTTGGCGTGTCTAACTCAAGAAGTCATCTAGCTCGTGTTCTGTATCTTCTCAGCTTTGATACTCCCAATGAGCCTGTGGGGAAGTCATTTGATAAGTATTATGACCAAATACCCCACTGGGTTTGGCTTTCTTGGATTCCACAACTCTTACTATCCCTGCAGAGGACAGAGGCTCCTCATTGCAAACTTGTTCTACTTAAAATTGCCAGTGTCTATCCACAGGTAATGTTTTAATTTGTTATTGTACTCTACTTCATTCTGACAATGATCTTGAGATTCTCTCATCACAAATCTCAGGCTCTGTATTACTGGCTGAGAACATATTTGCTTGAACGGCGTGATGTTGCAAATAAGTCTGAATTAAATAGGGCATTGGCCCAACAAAGAATGCAGCAAGGTGTATCGGGCACCGGTGCTGCTTCTCTTGGCTTGAATGATGGAAATGCGAGAGGACAAGGTCATGGTGTGTCCTCAGCCAATCAAGTTCACCAAGGTTCTCAATCTAGTGGTGGAATTGGATCCCATGATGGTGGAAACTCTCATGGGCAGGAACCAGAACAGTCAGGTGTGGAGAGCAGTGTCCATGCAGGAAATGACCAAGCTTTGCAACAAAGTACTTCAACCATCAACGAAGGTAGTCAGAATGCATTAAGACGTAGTGGTGCTTTGGGTTTGGGAGCTTCTGCTGCTAGTGCTTTTGATGCTGCAAAGGATATAATGGAGGCTCTTAGAAGCAAGCACACAAATTTAGCCAGTGAACTTGAGGTGATGATTTCCATTGTAGATTTATTCAGTTGATCAATTGATTTCTATTTATTTTGTGGCTCATAATTTTTTAGTCAAAATACTAATGCATTTTTCTTCAAAAAACATTATGTTAATACTACCCTCATTTAGAGAAGTAGATTTTGACAGAAGTGAAAGGGATATTTTGATTACTTCCCATGGTGCTTATTCATTGTTATTGATGAAAGACATTGTGGAAATAGTTTTGAGTATACTTACAAAAAAAATATATACTGCTTTGACCATAAAACTTAAATGGTCCAAACCAAACAACTTTTGCAGATTCTGCTCACTGAAATTGGTTCAAGATTTGTAACTCTGCCAGAGGAGAGACTTCTGGCAGTGGTTAACGCGCTTCTCCACCGCTGTTACAAGTACCCAACCGCCACTACAGCAGAGGTCCCCCAATCTCTCAAGAAAGAGCTCTCTGGTGTTTGTAGGGCTTGCTTCTCGGCAGATGCTGTGAGTAAGCATGTCGATTTTGTGAGAGAATACAAGCAGGAATTTGAACGTGATCTTGATCCAGAAAGCAACACAACTTTCCCAGCCACCCTTTCTGAACTGACCGAACGATTGAAACATTGGAAAAATGTTCTCCAGAGCAATGTTGAGGACAGGTTTCCAGCTGTCTTGAAGCTGGAAGAGGAAAGCAGGGTGCTGCGTGACTTCCACGTTGTTGATGTTGAGGTTCCCGGACAGTATTTTAGCGATCAGGTAAATGTAACAGGTGTATGCATGTTTTAGTTCTCTCAGAGGGATCCCTGTTTATTTGAGGGATTTTACTATATCTTTTATGGAGCTGAGGGATTTGAGGGATCCCTGTTTATGGAGCTGCAAATAATATATCTTTTTTCCTGGCCATCTTTTTTTTTTTTTTTTGGGGGGGGGGGGGGGGGGTAGATTATATTATATTATTATATATTTTTTCCTTCACAAAAAAATAATAGTTTTATTAAAGCTGAATTCTGCTATTATTTCGTACTGTTCTTTAGTGCTTTCTCTGCTATTCTTATAAAAAAACCCTGCACTGTACAGGAAATTGCGCCTGATCATACAGTGAAGTTAGACAGGATTGGAGCTGATATACCGATTGTGCGAAGACATGGAAGTAGTTTCCGGCGTCTGACTCTTATTGGCTCTGATGGCTCTCAACGTCATTTCATTGTCCAGACATCACTGACCCCTAATGCTAGAAGTGATGAACGCATATTGCAGCTTTTCAGGGTGATGAACCAAATGTTTGATAAGCACAAGGAATCAAGACGCCGTCACATATGCATTCACACACCGATTATTATTCCTGTTTGGTCACAGGTTATAAGCTTTCCTTGTATAAAAATCTGTTTTGTTTACTTTTTTATATATTTTAATCCACGAATATGATCAACTTTGACAAGGTAGCGAAAGAGTTACTAATAAATTTACTGTCTTCAGACTGGGACCTGCCAACAGAGGGTCCCAACAAGAGTCATGTCCCTTCTTGATTCAGTTGCTGCTTTCTAAAGCTAATGTATTAACTGATTACTGCATGAATAGGTCCGCATGGTAGAAGATGATTTGATGTACAGCACCTTCCTTGAGGTGTATGAGAACCACTGTGCAAGGAATGACAGAGAGGCAGATCTGCCCATCACCTATTTCAAGGAGCAATTGAACCAAGCAATATCTGGCCAAATCTCCCCAGAAGCTGTAGTAGATCTTCGTCTCCAAGCTTATACTGACATAACAAGAACTCTTGTAACTGACAACATTTTCTCCCAATATATGTACAAGACTCTGCTGAGTGGCAACCATATGTGGGCTTTCAAAAAGCAATTTGCCATCCAATTGGCCCTTTCAAGTTTCATGTCTTTCATGCTACAAATTGGGGGAAGATCCCCAAACAAGATATTATTTGCCAAGAACACAGGGAAAATATTCCAGAACGATTTTCATCCTGCATATGATGCAAATGGAATGATCGAGTTCAATGAACCCGTGCCTTTCCGTCTGACAAGGAACATGCAAGCATTCTTCTCCCATTTTGGAGTGGAAGGCCTAATAGTATCTGCTATGTGTGGTGCAGCGCAGGCTGTGGTTTCACCCAAAGTGAGTTCTACTCAGAACTGTCAGTATGATAGTTAATTTAAATCATTAATAACCATTTTGATTGACTTGATCTCACATTTGCCATATTGCAGCAAAGTCAGCATCTATGGCATCAATTAGCTATGTTTTTCAGGGATGAGTTGCTGTCTTGGTCTTGGAGAAGACCACTTGGCATTCCCTTGGCCCCTATTGCTGGAGGGGGCAGTACTAACCCCGTCGAATTTAAACAGAAGGTCACAACCAATGTCGAGCATGTAATTAGAAGGATTAATGAAATATCCCCACAGTATTTCTGTGACGAGGTAAGCCCCTGTCTCCAATTTCACGGTGTTTGGGATTTTGTTTAGGGAGGGCAGCGAGAATGAAGAGGGAATGGAAAGGACAAGAAAAGATGGGGATATTCCCTTTCTTTGTTTTTGTGTTATGTTTTTAAAGTGAAAATACACATCTCCCTCAAACTACTACCCCATTTAAAACCACCCCAAGATTATCAATTTCGACAATCCATCTCCCAAATTATCAAGAAATTGATGTCCACTCCTTTCCTCATTAGAAAAGATAAATTTAACACTAGAATTTCTCAAAAAGGACAAAATGCCCGCTTAAATTAAAAAGAATATATATATTTTGTTAAAAATTATTTTTTGAAAAAATAAAAATAGCTCTTAAAATTTTAATATTTTAAACAATATAATTAATGTAGAAAAATTATGTCTATTGTTTTCATATTGTAATGTTTTCATTTTTTTTTTTTGACTTGTAAAAAAAAATGTTTTCATGTATTTCAAAATTTTGAAATTTGGTTCAGTTTTTTTCTTTTTTGACTTGTCAAAAAATGTTTCAAAAAAAAATGAAAACAAAAAACAAAATTGATGTCCACTGCTTTTATTTTCTTGTCATGGGGTTATAGTTTGTCAAAATTAATAGTTTAGGAAAGTGATTGCGAGTTGGGTTGTAGTTTGTGTACTTTCTCCTAATTTTTATTATTGCTAGCCGGGTAAAATGAGGAAATATGATAAATGCATTAGAGGGGGGGCTTTAGAATATTCCCAAAAAAAAAAAAATGTAATCTTTTCTAGGTACATGGCTTCTTCATCTTTCATTAAAAGCCTCTGATGGATCTTTGTGTTGTTACTATCCTACAAACACAGGAGGAGAATACTGTGGACCCACCCCAGTCGGTGCAGAGGGGTGTCACTGAGCTGGTTGAAGCTGCGTTGACTCCAAGGAACTTGTGCATGATGGATCCTACATGGCATCCCTGGTTTTGACTTCATTGCCTATGATGATTACTGGAGATGGTCTGTTAGTAATTTACCTTGTAAATATTTTTCTTTTTCTTATATTGTTGGTATCTATCTATCTTGGCACCATCCCATATATTATGCATAATTCATATGTTTAAAATCCTTGGCACATTCTCTTCTCACCCACACACGCAAACGCAGAGTTGCTCTCCAGATTTGTCATTTTTGTCCTTTTCTATCTTGATAGGAAAAGGATTTCCCTCCTCCGCATTTGGTAATTTAGATGTTATAAGGACATATGCAGAAGATTCTGGTAATGAAAATCCTTTCCTTTCATTGAGTTGGTGGAGGTGGGAGAGGTTTATTAGGTCCCCCCTCCCGTGCACACAGCAACATTCATTGGGAATGTCTATCTACTACTAAATGTGAATATATTTTTTTCACATAAAAAAATTTTGTGGAATGAAAAAAGAGAGATATTTTCCGAAAGAGATAATTTTTTAATAGTGAAAGACCTTGTCATTTTTCAAAGCGACTATACGATATTTGTTTACTTCACGACTGCAGGTAACTACTCTAAATGCGGATATACTACATGTAGGGGGAAGTCCATTGTTTTATTATAATTGTCACACTTACAGTGTTATCTTCTACCGTCTGACATTGAACCAAAAATTCATAAATCTAATGTGACATTCGATGAAGTTCTGTCATTCACTTTGGTGAAGTGAACTTTCTAAAACCATCCCCAAAATCCCAAAGCAATAAGAAAAAGTTATAACCAAAAAATAAAGTTGAAAGGAGAACAAAGGAAAAAGGTGTCAAGAAAGACAGCCAGCAATAGTCATAAAAAGAAAAAGCCCTCCAGCACTTCAGTTATCTTCTCCTCCTTCCTCCTCCTGCACTGGAAAACGCAGGTGCTTCCCTTTTGGTGTGGGCAAGCCCTTCAACCGCAGTTTGCTTGGCGAATCCTCACTACTCTTTCTCGCACACTCCTCTTCTGCTCCAACAAGCTCATCTTCACTGTCGTATACAAACCTCGTGTGTTTTCCTTCAAACTTGGGAGCAATTCTCTTCTCATTACTACCATTCACGAAAATGTTGTTAATTCCCTCACACAGTTCATCCACCAGTCCTCCTCCATCATCTTCTTCTCCTTCTTCCTGATCAATTTCATCGTCTTCTTCTTCATCATAATAGTTTTCTTCTTCTCCTTCTTCCTCATCTTCATCATGGGTACTTGCATTGACCTGGATAGACCAGACTGAAGCGTCATCATCTTCAGCGCATGACTTCTCTTTGTCATAACTCTCTCCTCCTCCCGTTTGGTAAGTAAGCCCTGAGGGACACTCTGATGAATCAGAGTTGTTTTCAGACTTCTCAGAGAAATCCAGCAGTAATGACCTCGTTATCAGAATCTTTTCGGTTTCAAGACTCTCTTGCTTCTTTCCGTCGAATATATTACTGATCACCTGCCATCGATTTTCATATAAACAGCATCAATAAAAAAAACAATAGTTTTCTGATTACAAAAAGAACCCAAATAATATTCCAGATTATTATTTTCAGAATCTTCAAGATTGATCCGCCGGGAAACTTTTGGTCATATAGATGGAAGTTTGGATACATTTCTCAATTTGTATAGACAAAAGATCACCGCTTTTTTACAAACCGAAAGCCAAGTTTCAATCACATAAATGAAATCATAATATATAGATATAATAAACTTGAAATTTCCAAATCAATGAAGTGCATTTTGATGGGCACAGGTCAAACAAACCTGAGAAATCAATTGTTCTTCGACAACAGGAGACGGCACCAAATCACCGTTGTTGCTAGAGAGACTTGAGATCTGGGGGGTGTTCGCCGGGGTTGGGGCAAGAAGTCCGGCCGGTGAGTTGACAAAGCCTTTGAGATGAAGAAAGGGACGGCTTTCCAGCGAGATCTTCGAAAGCTCAGCCTCTTCTTCCACCCTCTGCAAGAGGGTCTTGACCTGACCCCTAAGTAAGGCCTCTCCCGTCCCAGGCGTTTTGTTATTGGCACGGTTACTCCTTTGCTTGGCTATGGCTGATGATGGGGTCTCCAAGCTCCCCGTCGCAAGCCCAACTATCGGAGAGTCATTAGTTATATCAATCAGTGCCGACCGATCTTCTTGTTGTTTCACTTTTCTTTGCCTCGATTTTGAGAGACCCATTTCAGAATCTTCAATCTTCCCTGAAAAAACCATCGAAACAAGAAAGATTACTAATCCGTTAGCGTAAACATCAACCTATGGTCATTCACAAACATACAAAACAAGATATTTTTCTTTGAAGAACCACCCATTTAACTAATCAAGAAATGGAACAAACCATTCTTTTTCTGTCTACGGTAGATTTGAAGAAAAGAAAAAGAAAGAGAGAATCACTTACTTGAGATGGGAATGCCGCTGCTATTGTTGTCGTTGTTTACATGAGAAGCCAAAGCCTGGGACCTTGTGACTCTTCTGGTTGATGATGGGGTCTCCATTGGATTTGTATAAAGAAAAGTCCGGAGAACTGACTAATTTTTTGCCCTGATTCGACCGGAAAAGGTCAGAGATCGGAAAAGGAACAGAATAGAGAAAGAACGGAAGAAAACTGGATTCAAAAAGAACTATGAAAAATAGATGTCTTTGAAGCAAAAGGTATTTGGGTGCTTATAAAGAGGTTTGGCAACGGGGTTTAAACGCTAAGATGACCGTTGGAGACTGCAAAAGGAAGGCCTAAGGAAGCCTCGATCCGCGATTACGAAAAAACTAGCCGTTGTGAATTTGTTTTGTTTTGTTTTGTTTTTTGAAATGTAGTGAAATTGCCTCTCCGGTTTCTGGTTTTACGGTTCTCTCGTTTAGGCAATATCGTATCATTTGATAAAAGCAAAAGAATATTAACAATTAATCGAGAGATAAAAAAATATATAAAAAGTAATTAATCCAGGAATTAGTTGTCCAATGACCAATTATAGGAATTCTATAATGTGATTTATTAGCAATAGAGTAATGTTAGAGAGAAGCCATTATAATAGTGCATACTTTGCATTCACTGCGTGGCTGCTTCTAGTTGATTGTTCCCAACACTCACTTGGGGAGATGTGTGGTCTAGATGATGCCACATCATGTGTGTAAAATGGATGCTCCCAATAGTGGCTTCTATCTATATTTATTTATATATTATATCTTTTAAGGAAAATTATTTGTATAGTCGTAAAGTATTAAAGTGTGTAAGCACCGTATACTTATTTTAAAAAAAAGTTATTACTCATCATCCTTACACCACACACCTGTTAAGAAAAAAAATAAAAATAAGTGTGCTGTAAGGATGATGAGTATAATTTTTCTTTTAAAAAAGTGGACATATCTAACACCAGCATGAAATACTCATTTTTTAATAAAAAATGATAGTATGACTCTCAAATATGTTTACTTTTATAATTATATCTAACATTACTAATATTTTAATATCGTGTATAAAGTTCTATTTAACTTAGAATCTACTCATACAACATTTGATAATGACATTAATCTGAAAAGTTGAGTGCTGCCTAAGTGATCAATGACTTATCTAATTATTTTTTTGTCCATCCATATTCAAAGTTAAAACATTAATCTCAATGAGTGCAGAATATTGGGTGACTAAAGTGTAATTTTTTTTCAAAATTCATTTTGTAGTTTACCTTCTTTAAGAAGCAAAACTATTTAGATCCTACCACATTGCTTATTTTCTCAGAAGTTTTGGCCAAGTACTCCTTGTCCTATGTGATATTTAGGCTACGTTTGGATGATGAGATGAGATGAGATGAGATAATTTTAGATAAAAATTAAAAGTTGAAAAAAATATTGTTAGAATATTATTTTTTAATATTTTTTTTTAGAATTTAAAAATGTTAAATTGTTTATTATATTATGTATGGAAATTTGATAAAGTTATAATGATGAAATGAGTTGAAATGAGATGAGATAAAATACTTTCACTATCCAAACGGGGCCTTAAATTTAGGATGTTGTGCAATTTTGTTTGAGTTGGGCTACTCTGCCGCCCAGAGTAGTTCGCTCACTTTGACCGCTAGTTGCTTTTGCAACTTTTTTTTTTCATTTTTCTATATACATTTTTTAATATATTTAAATATTTTTAAAAAAATAAAAAAAAATACACCAATACACTTAAAATCACTTCCTTAATCATTAAGTAAAAAAAATAAAAATTTTCCCGAGCGGTCAAGTAGAGCGGTAATAATCGGTGGGCAAAGTAGTTTTTTCCATTTTGTTTTAAACAAAATAATCCCCTACGTTATGAGTTAATTAGAAAAATGATCATTTTGTTAACCTTTTTATTTTTATTTTTTTATTTCTTTTTATTGCCGTCTTTAACCGAAAACACATATTAGTTTCAAAGATTTTCACATTGCAACCTTATTTTTTAAAAAAATAATGGTTTTTAAAAAAAAGTAAATAAGACTTGTATAATAAAATATAATTTATATTTATTTTTTTAAAATTGTTAAAAACCAAGAAAGAGGCCACCCATGTTGGCTGTGACCGACTCTAGCCAACTCATTGCATGGTGTCCCATTTTCTTTTTCTTTTTTTTTTAAAAATATTTTTAAATACAAATATTTACTATTTATTAAAAAATTAATTTAATTTTTTTTTAATTTTAAAAGAAGGAAAAAAATTGATCCCGAGCAGAGAGAGGCATTGATGGAACATAAGAAGATACACCGTCCCTTTAATTCATTTCGCCATTTTTATTGCCAAGAGAGAGAATTTTGTGAGAACATTGGCACATATAAGTTTTGCGTAAATTGTCAAGATCCTTTGAATGAAACATCTTGGTTTCTTATTAAGAAAATTAAGGATCGAATTCTCCTTCCCATATATTAAAAAAAAAAGCGCGTAAATTGCAAGTAAAAAGGTAGGACTCATTAAGAAAATAGAGATTTTTTTTTATATTTTTTTTAAATGAAATCTATTTTTTTTTTTATAAAAACGTACACAAAATTTATCTATTTAAAATTTATACAAATTATATTCACGTCAGTTTTTAAGGTCTTCTCATATATGAAACTATCAAGTTTTTTTGTTAACACTGATAGAAGTAAAATTAACAGACAATAAGTGATATTTCTTGAAAATAAATTTATAAATTTACGTGATTTGATGAGATGCATCATATTTACTTTTTTAGTAATAATAATTTTACAATCTGACGTATCACATTAAAGTACATTAATTTGTGAGTTTATTTTTATAAATTTTCTTTATGAATAAAACATTTATCTTTAAAAAAAACTATATTTGTATTTTTCTTATTTTTTTAAGGAAAATTGACATCATTTATTCATAAGAGAAACTTACTTCCATGATCGGATACATTCTGGGATGTCCTCATATCAAACATGACATTATAAACCAAAATAATGCATTTGGAGCTCCACCAATACACTATTTCCTTTTGTGACTGGTCTAATCTTCACTATTGCTGATACTCTTGACAAACAAACGTCCAAGAGACAACACTTTCTGCCTAAATAGAGACTCAACCTCACATTTCATAGAAAGAGATGACTCAACCTCTACAGACAAACGTCTGAGACGAACTATTTTTTTTATTTTAATTAACAATAAGAAAACAACAAAGGAAAGTAGTAAAATAGATGCGAAAAATGATGAATTATAGTTTGGACCAACTTCGGTAGACTTCGGAACCTGTGATGGCCCTTGAAGGCAACACACTTGTCTCTTTTCAACCACAAAGGTCATATCTGAAAGGTCTGTTGGTGGTGAGTCCGGTGATCTAGGGTGTGTGTCGAGAAGAGCTGCCAGAATGGGTGGCGCTTGAGGACTACGCGTAAATGTGGGCGGCGCGTGAAAACCATATGCGGTGATTTTCGCAAAACCACCACTTTCCTCCTAACGATTTTCGACCTATAAATTGCTTGTGCCACACGTGTCTTTTGAAAGTTGCCAGAAAGCTGTAGATCTGTCTTTTTAGACCTTAAAGAAACTAAAATAAAACTAATGAAAAGAAATCTTGATAAACAAGGTTGGTGAATGGAGGAAGGTGTAATGGGCCCCCTTCACCGAGAATAAAACTCCAAGAAGTAGAGAGAAAAGTTTCGAGAAGTAGAGAGAGAGAGAGAACAGAGAAGAGAAAATGCGAGGGAAAGTTGATTGAATCATTTCATGCGTATTACTGCTTTTCCTTTTATTTTTATAGTTGAAAAATTAGTAAAACAGCACCGTTTCGTGCCTTCTTTACAGAATAGTATTTCCCACTAATACAAATGACACTGTTCTATTTAATCACATTAAACCCAAAAGACAATGCATCCTCACCATGACCAGCCGTATTCACATTCTTCTAACTAACAAAACTATCATTTCATCCTTATTTCTGCTGCTGCACATGATGCCTCCCACGAGCCTTCAACAATCCACCTTTATTGCTGCAAACAAATCATTCAATGTTGCATCACTCTGGACCCTTATAGAAGGAGGGAAGGAAAGAGAGGAGGGGGAGGAAGTCGAGGCCACCTCCCCTCCGGCAAAAATCAGATCCTTAATTTTTTATGAGAGAAAGAGATAGAGGGGGGAAGGAGGCGCCTAGGGTTTTTTCTCTAAAACTAAACTATATTTGTATTTAATTATGAAGATGTAAAACTTTGGCTAGGACTAGATGACTAAGTTGATAAGGTTGTATAGGATTAGGTGACTAAAATGATAGTGTTTATCCTATCATTAAGTTGGTAATTTTGGATGGATGTAAATTATTTAATGACTTTATCTTTAACAATATTAAGTTTATCTAATAGGTATTAGATGTTGTTTAGACAAGTTATAAATGAGAAAATCGAGTTCCAATGAATCTGCACTTATCCAGAGAAGAGTTTGATCCGAAATCTGTTATTGCAGTGAAGAGCTATCACGAAATGTCAACATTCTGTCAGGAGACGACTTCGTGACCGTCAGCAGAGTCCTTTTGCAGATCAAATTCCTACCAGACTCATTCAGTCAGCAGAGTCCTACTGCAGATCAAACTCCTATCAAATTTGTTCCGTCAGCAGAATCCTACTGCAATTGGAATTGATTTTCAGATTGTTTATCTAAGAGTACGTTTGGGTGTTGAAAAGTGTTGAGAAGTGTTGAGATTCTTGAGAATGTTTGTGAATAGTTATGAGTAGAGATTTGAGTGAGTTTGTGGGTCCCATTGAGAGTATTTTGAGTTGTTTGGATGTGTAAAGTATGTTGAGTTATTGACTTTTGAGTAGGTAGTTGAAAAATGTGTGGGTCCCATAAATATTATAGTGATTTGATTTTTAATAATAAATATTATAATGATTTTATTATAGTGATTTTTTAATATTAATAAATATTGTAGTGATTTTATTTTACTTTTATATATAATAATGACAAATATTATAATGATTTTATTTTTAATTTATATATAATAATGATAAATATTATAATGATTTTATTTTTAATTTATATATAATAGTGATAAATATTATAATGATTTTATTTATATATATATAATAGTGATAAATATTATAGTAATGTTATTTTTTATTTAAATATTATAGTTATTTTACTTTTTATTTATATATTATAGTGATTTTATTTTTTATTTATATATTACAGTGATTTTATTTTTTATTTATATATTATAGTGATTTTATTTTTTATTTATATATTATAGTGATTTTATTTTTTTTATTCATATATTATAATGATTTTATTTTTTATTTATATTTAATAGTTATAAATATTATAGTGATTTTATTTTTTATTTATATATTATAGTGATTTTATTTTTTATTTATATATTATAGTGATTTTATTTTTTATTTATATATTATAGCGATTTTATTTTTTATTTATATATAATAGTGATAAATATTTTTTATTTATATATTATAGTGATTTTATTTTTTATTTATATATTATAGTGATTTTATTTTATTTATATTTAATAGTGATAAATATTATAGTGATTTTATTTTTTATTTATATGTAATAGTGATAAGTATTATAGAATGTTTGTGAATAGTTATGAGTAGAGATTGAAGTAGGTTTGTGGGTCCCATTGAGAGTATTTTAAGTTGTTTGGCATATGAAGTATTTTCAAAAGTACGAGAATACTTGGAAAGTGTTGAGGAATGTTTGGTACCCAAACATAGCCTAAGAGATCCTATTGGTTAGGATTAGTAGAGATTCAGATCTGCATATTTTCTAGAGCACTTTCCACTGCATATTTTGGTGAGAAAATTTCTCAATGAATTTTCATACTGTTTCTCTTAGAGAGTGGTACTTGAGTGTAAGAAAATTATCTTGAGAATTTTCTAGTGTTTTATCTCTCTTTTTGAGTGCGTGCATACTCCGTGTCGGAATTGAGGTGATTGAGTTTAGCCACTAGAGTTCCAGGAAAACAGCCAATATTTGAAGATCGTTAGAGGTTCTGGCTGCTATTGTGATAGAAGACAAATGAGTCATTTGTCTTGTCAAGTAAGAGTGTCAATTGACAAAGGTTTTGTAATTGAATTTTACTTGTAATTAGTTTTCAAATAATAAAATTGATTTTTCTGGGTTTGGCTGCCCCGTAGGGTTTTACCTTTAAAGAATTCTTTAAAAGGCTTTCCTTCGATACTAATTTTGGTGTTACGCACTTTGTTTATTTTATGTATTTGATTGTTTATCAAATTAATTGCATGCTTGACGACTAACCAATTTGTTAAGTGAATTGGTAGATATTCCCACTGCGTTACAGGGTACTTGAGTAATTTCAATTGGCATCAGAGACAAGTTTACTAATCCGAGTGTGATCTGTGTACCTGTAGATCATGTCGTCGTCATTATATATCCCGTCACACTTTGATGAGGAAAACTATGCTTATTGGAAAGTTCGTATGTGGGTTTTCCTAAAGTCTTTAGATGAATGTGTGGTAACATTAAGCGATAGGACTACTTGCATGTTCTTGCATTCCTTGCATATCTTTAGCCTAAGACATGCATTTTTGTTTAGTTTTTGTTTTATGTTTCTGCTTTTCAGTGTAAAATACATTATTTTTCTGGTTTGTTTTTATTTTTTCTTTTGGGAAGTGCATGCTTGATATGTCAAAAGTTTGAATACATGTGTTCTCACAAAATAAATTTTTGAACTTATGCATCTCTCTACTTTATGCATTCCACTTTGTGCATACTAACCCTATAGGTAATCTTGACAAAGTTCATTTACAAAGTACTGTGAGGAACTTATATGTATGCACATTATAATTAAGTTCCATATTTATTATTGAGATGCTTACCATAGAAGGAGTCATTGTCTTGAATTGACTAATACTAGTTGAACTTAATACAATAATAGAGAGATCTTCCATTGCCAAACACAAATAGTTGATTCATATAGAAAAAGTCAGTGTTATATCATTACGGAAAAAGACAAACACCATACAAGGATCTATACCTTAAGTCCTTATAGCGTGGCTTAAATCATTGCAGAAAAAGATGAGCAACAAAAATGGACCTAAAAAAAAGGGTTGTGCAAACTAGTGTTTGGAGGAGATACTCATGTATCTAGGCCCTAGCATAAAGTTTGACTTTTGAAGTGAGTGACAATCTCTTGGGAGCATCTATAAGAAGAAAATACTCATGAATAAATTTATCAAAAATATATTAATTTTCTATATAAGTTTGATCACTCACACACTCACATGAACTTTGACATTGATGATCTTATGAGGTGTGAACATCCATGGTGATTGTTGCAAATAAGAGGGTGTACTCTATTGAATTTTTTTGTGAGTGACACTATGTTTGATCTAAGATGCATCTAGGCATGTTATTGTCCCATTGTTTATATATATAAAAATAAAGATTTTGTTAAATTTTTATTTATTTATTTATTTTGGTTTATATAAAATAAATAAAATGGTGAAAATATAAAATATATTATTTTTTGGTATGTTTTATTTTTTGTGATTTTGCATTTCGATGCACAAATCTGGAAGGTATATTTCTATTGGTCTGAGAGTTTAAGTCCCAATGAGACTTTGAGCTGTGATGACTTAGCCATGTGCTTACCATGTGAGTTAACTAAGTCCTAGACTTAGTTGGAATTTGGAAATAAGTCGTACCCCCCCACCCCCGATATTTTAGTCTTCACTTACCAATGGCTTTCTCATTCTCTTCGTGTCCTAGACAAACACCACTTCTCACCCTTATCGCGTCCTACTTCCTCGTTGTTTAGAATTCGCACAGACCTTCTCAACTTCTTGATTCCAAATCACAGTAAGTGTACTTCACATCTATATCCTCTCCCATTTTCATTTTAGGGCTCGGCACACATGCATTTTGGGAGTGTTGATATTTGTTTTGATTTGCGACTTGGAGCATGAAGTTTTTTTTTTTTTTTTTTTTTTTAATTTTTTATGTTTGGATGTGAAGAAGTAGATTGTGTGAAGTGGGTCTGTTTTTGTTCATGTACTCAGGAAGGATTTTTGGTGGTTGATGCTTTATACAGTTGGGTTTTCATGCTATGCCCACCAAATGTTTTTTTTTTTATGTCTTAACCAAACTACTTCATTCATTTTGTCGTGATTTTACTTGCATTTATGCTCATACATCAGGCGCATTTAATCTATGAAAAGTTGAGGCACATGGGAGTTATTCTTCATGTCTTCCTTAGTGTCTTCATCTCGGCTCACATAAGTCATATTTATTATCTTATGAGTCTTGTCAGATTAGTGACAAAAAGGGAGAGATTTAAATGTGTTGTTGAGTGGAAGATGAACAAGCTGAGGGAGAGTTGAATGAATAAGTGAAGAAAGTGTATTGCTGAAAAAAAAGGGAGAGATTGAGGGGGAGAACTAAGTACTGAACATGGTTATTGATAATGACTATAACACTATTTTAGTAGGTTTAGATTACGTCTAACCTTTGATTTTGTTGAGACTAATTTCAAAGAGTGTTCTATGTCATTTCTTCTCATTACTGTAATAAGATTTTCTTCTCGAGATCTTGGTTTGCTGGTTGTTTTTGTCTCAGGTACACACTACATTCATCAAGTTGATTTTGTCACCAATCTGCCAAAGGGGAGATTGTAGATTCAAGACATTCCTCAAGTTGATTTTGTCACCAATCCGCCAAAATGAGAGATTGTAGATGTAAAAGTTTGGCTAGGATTAGGTGACTAAGTTGATAAGGTTGTATAGGATTATGTGACTAAAATGATAGATTTTATCCTATCATTAAGTTGGTAATTTTGGATGAATGTAAATTATTTAATGACTTTATCTATAACAATATTAAGTTTATCTAAGAGGTATTAGATATTAGTTAGATAAGTCATAAGTGGAAAAATCGAGTCCCAAGGAATCTGCACTTATCCAGAGAAGAGGTTGATCTGAAATCTGTTACGGCTAGGGGTGTAAGGTGGCCGGTCCGGACCGGAAACATGGACCGGATCGACTAGTTTGGTCCAGACTGGACCGGACCGGACCGAAAAAGTATAGGGTCGGTCCCGGTCCAGAATTGTGTAGAAGTTCGGTCTTTGGTCCAGTCTCGGGGTGGAGATTTCTCGGATCGAACCAGACCGGACCGACCGATTTTTTTTTTTATAAATATATTATTTTATATAATAATTGTAAAATAAATTATGTAATTTTCATCTAACCTATCCCCATTTAGAATATAAAATTTTAAATATGTAATTACAAATTAATATTATATTAATCATATATTATCAATTAACCTATCAATTCGTAATTAACTAATGTGTGACCACCAACATCTATGAGAGTCTAAGACTATGACCTAAGTTGCAACTTGCAAGTAAATATAAAGCATGTATGGAATAATGAATGTATGGAATCATGGATAATTAAAGTATTTATGCTTATTAGTTATTGCTTCATATACAAAATGTAAAAAATTGTAAATAGCTCATTATAATTTATGCATTAACTTAGAACTATCATAAATTATAATACATTAATATACTCTAAGTTAGTAACAAATAACAATTAACATGATCAATATAATTATATAATTATAAATTGATAGCTATACTAAACACTAAGTTTATAAATAATATTAATATATAACTATACTAATAGTATAATATTAATATTATTATATAGTCTAATATATTATATAGCAATATTAAATCACTAAGTTTATAACTATTAACTATACGAATATATAACTATAGTCTAATATTAAATATAGTTATACTAATACATAAATTTATAACTAATATTAAATTACTAATACTAATCACTATAAGTCTATAACTAAATCACTATAGTCTATTAAAAATTTAAATGTATTACAAATTTAAAAATATATATAAATTATAATTATCAATTTTTCAAACCATAAAATTTTTTTTAATTATCATTTAAAAAAAAATCACATTTGATGATTTGAGGGAGTCCCAACTCCAAGTTCCAAACTTCAAACTCCCAAGTTTGAATAAACGGTGCCATTTCCAGAAACCTAAAATCTAAAATTCGTCTCTCACTCTCTCAGACTCTCAGTCCCGACTCCCTCCCTCGTCTCTGTCTCTGCCTCGTCTCTGTCTCTGTCTTGTCTCTGCCTCGTCTCTGTCTCGGACTCTCGCCTCTCTCAGTCCCTCGTCTTTCCTGAGTTTCCTCGAGTCCTCTCGCTCTCTCTCGTCCCTCGTCTCGTCTCGCCTCTCTCTCGTCTCTGTCTCTCTCGTCCCTCGTCTCGCCTCTCTCTCACCCTCGTCTCGCCTCTCTCAGCCACGCACAGACAGCAGACCCAGTCACCCACGGCCACGCACAGACCCAGTCACCCACGGGCCACGGCCACGCATAGACCCACCCAGTCACCCGGTACCAGGTAGATGGTTTTATTGGCCCATCTAAATTCGGTTGGACCGAATAGGCCCGACCGGACCGGACCGAATTGGACCAGTCCGGACTGGTCCTTATGCTATTCGGTCCAGTCCAGGGTGAGAAAACCCTGGACCGAATTGGTCTGGTTCGGTCCACAAAACCTCCTCGGGACCTACTGAACTGGACCGAATTCACCCCTAGTTACGGCAGTGAAGAGCTATCGCGAAATGTCAGCATTCTGTCAGGAGACGACTTCGCGACCGTCAGCAGAGTCCTATTGCAGATCAAATTCCTACCAGACTCATTCCGCCAGTAGAGTCCTACTGCAGATCAAACTCCTATTAGATTTTTTCCGTCAGCAGAATCCTACTGCAATTGGAATTGATTTTCAGATTGTTTATTTAAGGGATCCTATTGGTTAGGATCAGTAGAGATTCAGATCTGCATATTTTCTAGAGCACTTTCCAGTACATATTTTGGTGAGAAAGTTCCTTGAAGAATTTTCATACTGTTTCTCTCAAAGAGTGGTACTTGAGTGTGAGAAAATTCTCTTGTTCTCTTGAGAATTTTCTAGTGTTTTATCTCTCTTTTTTTAGTGCGTGCATACTCCGTGTCGGAGTTAAGGTGATCGAATTCAGCCACTAGAATTTCAGGAGAAAAGCCAATGTCTGAAGATCGTCAGCTGTTCTGGCTGCTACTGCAGTAGAAATGGTTAAGTAAGAGTGTTAATTGATAAAGGTTTTGTAATTAAACTTTACTTGTAATTGGTTTTCAAATAATAAAATTGATTTTTCTGGGTTTGGCAGCCCTATAGGGTTTTACCATTAAAGAGTTTTTTAAAGAGTTTTCCTTCGATACCAATTTTGGTGTTACGCACTTCATTTATTTTATGTATTTGATTGTTTATCAAATTAATTGCATACTTAACGACAAACTAATTTATTGAATGAATTGGTAGATATTCCTGTTGCGTTACAAGGATATTTGGGTAATTTCAAATTCAATACCAAATCGTTTATATTTTGTAATAAAGAAAAATTAGGTAGGTTCTAAATCTAAGCAGCCCATAGCATAAGGACTGTTTTCTTGCATTTTATATATCTTAATGATTAGATTTTAATAAAGATATAAATATTAATTCTTATCTCAAATTGGGGATGTTAAGTGACAACATTGAATAAAATGTGATTTAAAAAAAAATAAAAATAAAAAGAAAATAACAAAATCTTTACCACGTTTACATTCTCTTTCATCCTTAGAAACATTCCATATACAGAATATATAGTTCCACACATAATTTTCTTTTGTATTTATCAAAATTTTTATATTTTACAACTCGATGTGTAAATGCACAGCCTATGTGTAACACATCCGAAAAGAGTTTTGCTATTGATTATCCTCACACACCACATACTATACTTATTTTTTTTATTTTATTCTTCTTAAACTAATTGAGTTATTCTACTTTTCATCCAGACACTACACATTTAGTAAGAGAAAAAAATAAAAATAATATATGGTGTGTGATTTGTGGGAATAATGGGTTGAGTTTTTTTTTTTTTTTTTTGGTAAAAATGTGCGTCCCATCAAGAAAACGCGAGTTTTTTTTTTACACTTTTTCAAAATGGAGTCCGCTATTTTATAAAGGATTTACGTGAGACTTATGCATTTGGAGCTTGTATATATCATTTTTCTCCTGTTACAAATATTTGGCCATTGTCGATAAAATATATTTATTAGCAAACGTATGACACTAATAAAAGATTTCAACATGTATTATTTTTGGCCATTTGAATTAATGCGGTTGGGTTGATCATTTATTTTGACGGTGCAATAATTAATAAACTTACAAATAAAATTATTTCATACAAACTCATTGAAGTGTTTTTATGGGCAATAAAGAGGGCGAAAAGTTAAGTCCTCCAATGGAATATTGAACCATCTCGTATTCACGTATGACGTTTCTTTTATTGAAAAATCATTCTCATCAGTTATTATTTATTATTCCACACCTCACATCTTATGAAAAATATTCATACACCTTATAAAAAACTATAAGTGTAAGGTGTATGATATGAACAATTACTGATTTATACAAAACTCATAATATATGTCATATTTGAGGATAATCTTCGAACCATCTTGGAACCAGGTGTACTTTTTTTTTTGCCAAATAAAGCAAGTATAATAGTCTAATTTAGCTTCCCACAAGATTTAAGATCCATCTGGAAATACAACTGTTTTAGAGTATTATCAGATATTCTCAAATATTTCATTTCAAAACATTACTAAAACATTAAATATTTTTTAATTTTAAATTTTCAATTTTTTCATCTAATTGTTACCTAATCAATTTTTTTTTCAAATTTTGAAAAAAAAAATACAAAAAAAAAATAAAAAATTTAAATTTAAATCTCAAAATAAAAATTTTATTCAAAAATTTTATTCACACCATTTTTTAACTTTATGATATTTTTATTCAATTTTTTCTCTATTATTTTTCAAAATCTAATAAAACATTTTAACTAAAACTATTTCACTACTATTTATAGACATTCTAAAATATTTTTAGTATCCAAACGAGCCACACATAATATTCAACTACTTGAGTAATAGTCATTAATTTTTCCGAAGTATTTAATTGTTAATTAGTTGAAATATGAACCCCAACTACTTTGATTCATTACTTAGTTGATTAAAGATATATTAAAAAAATAATAATCCGATTACAAAGTCATCTTCGAAGCTTGTAAAAACAGGGTCGGTGGTCACATGCATCTCTCTAATCTAAACTCAGCTGATAACAGTTAGGTGAATACCACGTGCAGATGCATGCATATATGCTACTTTGGATTATATCGCACAGTCAAAACAAAGAATAAAAAAACTATAAATTATATCATATTTTACACCAAAAGTGTATCTTAATATTTAATCAACCTAAATATCATTGAATTAAATGTTTATCGGGAGCAATTTTTTGAATAACTTTTTGCTCAAATAATTATTTACAGTACAAAGAGAGATAGATACATGAGTATTTAAATTTTATTATTATCTAACATGTTGGACTTAATTACATTATTTACAACTATATATATATATATATATTGATGGAGTAATTAAATTTTATTATATTTAAAATGTTGGAATTTACATTATTTATGGGTGTATGCATGTTTTTTTTTTTTAAAAATAGATAAGTGTAAAGAAATAAAAAGTTATTCTACTTAATATAATTCACTTTCTTAACTAAAACAGAGGTGGCCCCACTGTCTAATTATGGCCATATTTGAGTTTTAAGTAACTGGAAAATAAAAAAGTAATCAATAACAGTACTAATCTTATAAAGAAAAATCAGAATATAAATTAAGAGCGATAACTTACCCGTCTCATTTTTGTTCACGACTTGTTTCAATTTGGGTCAGCAACAACTCTTAATGCACAAAAATTCTCTAATTGCCTCAAGGTTTACAAACAATGGTTTGGACAAAGCATTAATGTAAGTAAATCTTCTTTTCATTTCAGCAAAAATACCACTCAGGCCTCCATCAATGCGGTCAAAAGCTCATTCAATTTCATAATTTCTCCCCAAATTCTAAATACCTAGGGCTACCCATTTCTAATGGAACTGATAGGAGAAAATTCCTTGTGGAATTAATGGAGAAAGTCCAAAATAAGCTCCATGATTAGAAATCAGAAATTCTCTCTCAAACTGCTAAAACAGTTCTCATAAAAGCAGTTGCAAGCTCTATCCCTTCTTATGTTATTACCTCCACTCTTATCCCAAAGACAATAACAAAGAATCTGGATTCTCTTTTTCGAAGATTCTGGTGGGGGTTTGAAGACAAAGAAAAAAAGAAATTCACCCCAAAATCTTGGAAGTCCATTTGTCTTCCTAAATCCATGGAAGGTCTTGGCATCAGAAACATGTATTCTTTCAATTCTGCTTTGGTCACAAAATACGATTGGTCTCTCCTCAATGGATCAACAAGCCTTTGGAAGGAAGTCATTACCAAAAAATACCTTCGAACTCAATCTTTCCTGGAAGTTCCTTCTAAAGCTTCTGACTCTCGGTTCTGGAAAAAGTTTGTTTAAGCAAATAGACTTCCTACGATCTAGCGTATGCTATCAGATCAATAATGGCATTTCTACTAAGGTTTGGATTGATCCTTGGGTTTCTACTATGTCCAACCTCATACCTGATACAAATCTCAATTACAATCTAGAGCCTGAATTTACTATGTCCCTCTCTGAACTCATTCTTGAAGAACCAAGATGATGGAATGTTCTTCTCCTCAATACCCTCTTCTCAAAACACTCATCAAGAGAAATCCAAAAAATACCTCTGGCCAATCATAATTTCCAGGATGTTCAAGACAAGATCAATTGGATTCATCACTCCTTTGGACAATTTTCAATCAAATCAGCATATGCTGCTCTTGTCAATGTAAACAATCTTTCCAATCTCAATAATCAGTCTCTTAACTGGAAGAGTTTATAGAAATTGAAAGTACAGGATAGATTGAAATTATTTCTTTGGAAAATAAGTCACAATATCCTTCCCACCAAAGCAAAGATCAACAATGTAATCCATCTTGAGGAAGATCAAATTCTTTGCCTGCTGTGCAACACTAAACGAGAAGACATTCCTCACCGTTTTCTTAACTGCATTTATTCTATGGAGGCATTCTAAATGGCCGATCGACATCACCTCTTTTTCAAGACAGCCTTTCTTTGTCTGGATAAAAAACATTCTTAATCCTTCAGTTGTCCTTAAAATTCCTAAAGAAGACCAGCATTTCTTCCAACTTTTTGCCACCATAGCTATGGATAGCCTCTGGTTTTTTCGAAACAAAAAAGTCCACAACCAGATTCCTTCATCCCCATCACCATTGTCTTTTGTAGAGTTTGTTCTCTCCATTTTCCAACATCACACAGCAGCTTGGGCTAATGTTAATGATCATGCATTAAAGATAACACCTAGACATCCAGTTGGTTATTTCCTAATCAGATTTGATGTGGTCGTAAGGGACCAAGGGTCAATAATAGCAGCTCTATGTTGGAATGACTCAAGAAAAGTTATCTATGCCATTACTGACTTCATTTGCAGTGTAAGTCCAAACTTAGGAGAAGCAAAAGCAGCTTTGATGACAATTACTGAAGCAAAGAGATTGAGCCTGCAAAAAATATTACTTGAAGGGGACTCAAGTTCCGTCATAGAGGCAATATCCAATTCTACTGTTCAAGATTGGACCATGGTTCCAACCATCAGTGATACAAAATATCATCTCCTATAATTCAAGAAATGGAAAGTTAGGAAAATACATCTTCCATGAATCAATGCGCGCACAATCTGGTACAATGGGCAGCGGCGATGCAAGCCTATGGCAATATCCCATTAATCCAAATTCCACCCTCTTTGTTGAATTTGCATAGTGGAAAAGATCCACCTCTTTTATATGTGTAATTAAGTTCTTTTCTTGAAATAGTTCCTGATGTATTGGCTTTTATTTCTATATGAAAAGTAGTCAACTTGCTCAAAAAAAAAAAAAAGAGCAATAATTTATTCAAAATGAGGGACAACTCTTTTGTTTTTTTTAAAGGTCGAACAAACTTCATTCATTCATAACGAGATATTACAATTTTGACTTGAGACACAGAATACAAGCCAACTACTGCTTTTAAGGCTCTCTAATACACAAATTTCTTTGTGACCAACATGGTCTAGTCCATTGTTGTAACTCTCTACAGACAAATCGTCTGAGAGACATCACTTTGTCCTAAGACAGATTTAACAAACCTCATATTCTGTCCTAAAATAAAATTAAACAACCCTACATTCTTTCTAAGACGTAGTGGAGAACACACTCAATGGAAAAAAATTCCAAGAGACTATGTGTTTTTTTTTAACCTAAAACAAAAGAAATAACAGAAAATGTAAAAGATACATAGGAAAATAGCGATTTACAACTTGGAAAGCTGTAGATCCACGTTTTCAACCTTAGAGGAAATAAAAAATGCAGACACCGAGACTGTGGTGGCGTGTGAGAGACACGCGCCACTATGGAAGTAATGCAGAACGTTAGGTCTGAAGAAACCAATGGCCCTGGTCCCAGAAAAGCCGCGCGTGGCGGCGATAGAGCTTTCCTTGCAGTGGCGCGTAGATGTCAAGCGCGCACTTTGGGCCGTGCGTGTGGCTCACGCGCCGCTCCATTCGACGAGATTATTCGTCCGTCTGAAGGATCGGCGCCTTGGAAATCTTGCGGTGGGGCACGTGGTGGTCGCCTGGCTTCGGAGAGCAACAGATCTGTATTTTGCCCTACTGTGAACGAAAAAATAAACAAAACCCAAAAACTAGAAGAAAAACTAGAGAGAAGATAGAGGAATGATGGGGGAGGAAGGGAGAAGCCAAAGCTCCAATCCCCTCCTTTGATCTGAGTTTTTTGAGGGGGTTGTGTAGAAAGAAAAATGAGATGAGGGATAACTCTCTCCATTGGTAAAATATCAATTTCTCATCTTAAATGTATGGTCTACCGCTTGATATTTTGAGGGAAGACTGCTTGCAATAAATGTTTGATCTACATATAAATCTCATACTGAAAGTTTATACACTAACGTAGTTTAATATGATCTATCAGATTGTAAAACAGATCTAACATAGTATTACATTACGCCATGTCAGTGTGTAAACTTTGTTGTGTAAGATTTGTGTGTGGCCTAACACTTATCAATCATTCATGGTTGTTGATGTATTTTTTTCGACATGATTGGAGCCCAACACTACTGTCGACACGGAGATTTACGTGATCCAGCATAAAAACCTACATCCACGGATTATTTGGGGCAAAATTCACTATATATGTTTGAAATTTTACAGTCTCAATCTCATGGAGGATTTGGTTTCCCTCTTTCATGTCACCTTGTTATGGCTTCTATAAATTTTTCCTTTGTTAATTGTATGTTTCCCTTAAAAATGGAGGGCTAGGTTTCTCTTTTCAAGTTACCTATAAATGTTTTTAGTTGTCTACGTATTCGAATATATATATAAATATATATATAATATATTTCTAGTTATTGTTTTGCCCCAAAATATTTAAGGAAAAAAAACTAATGCATCTATATATTCTTATTTGGAATGTGAGATGTTGTAAAGAATAGTCATTTGACCTCTATATTGTAAAGAATCTTGAAATTTGAAAATTAAAACCCTCAAGATCGCAAAATTTAAAAAACAATATAACCTCTATCTTGATGTTCTGTCATGGCATATTTTAAGAAGATAATAAAATATACTCTTGTCCATGCTCTGCCTATTTTGATGGGACCTCAAGAGCTAATATATGTCCTGAATTTTGCTATACATCAACCACTATTCACCTCCACACTCTACACCTGATAACTTTTTCTTCTTTTTTCATAGGGTGTAGAGTGTGAGATAATAAAGAGTGGCTGATGGAAAGATTAATTCATATGTCCCATTTCCGTTTGGGTTTTTATAGAAATTTGCTAAATACCTTCTTTTAAATATCCAAATCTATATTTGAGTTCAAGAAAATATAAGCATTTCAAAATTAGTAGAATTTTAATCTTGTTGATGCTATTAATGTATGGATGCATGAAGTCAAAGATGAGTAACAAAGCAAATGCGTCAATTTTACATGAGACAAATAACAATAATAACAACAATAACAATAATAATAATAGAGTTGTTCTATTATCAAGTTATATAGAACGCACCATCAATATCACTTAAATTATAAGATTTGATTTGTATGATTTGAATTTTAAAATTTATCTTTCAAACCTTATAAACATTTTATCTGATGTAATCTGCGTACTGATCTAAGAATAATATTTTTTATAATAATAATATAAATTGTTAATGTCGTGTTTCGTACGCCTTTGAATCAGGTTCCAGCAACTCGGGTTTTTAAAGCTGAGCCTGTGAAAACGAAGAAGAAAGGAGCTGGGAGAGGGCGGCCTTGGCCGGGGAGTCTCCGATGCTAAAATCAATTTTGTATTTTGGAAGTTTGTAAATAATGAGAGAGTCTAGAGACTAGAGAGTTATTTCATACCTAGAAATTACTATTTATACCGGGAGTTTGGGGGAACAGATCGTGTTTGCCCCCGCGAAGCTCATGTCCTTACTACTGTTCTCTTTGCCAGGGTCTTTTTATGCGGTGTGGTTCTCCAATTTGCCTTATTCTGCTGGTATCTTTGGTGGTCTGTTGATGTCACCTTGTCAGAGGATCGATGGTCCTCTTACTTTCTGCTCGTTCACGTGGCAGGTACTCAAAAGTTGGATGCTGTTCGAGGAATCTCCAGGACGGCGAGTCCCATCCCCCCTACAGTCTACTCTCTTATGGAAGTTGCATTCACGGGAGCCTACCTGCAGGCCGATCCGAGGGACCTATTTGTTCTGGGCTAGACTTTCTTTTTTTATTTCCTTATTTGCTCCTCACATACCCACTAAAAAGGGAAAACCCCCTTCCATAGATAATTGAGTTAGACTTAATAGAAAAAATGTCTATAATTCTGATAAAAAAGGAGGACTTGCTTTCAAAAGAGAGAAGCCTCGACGATGTTAAAGGTGGGGATTGCTACTACGCCTGGCAATCAAAATGGTGATATTTGGAGTTAGTTAGGTTTTGTGGAGAGAAAGTTGACACGTTGCATATTTTATAAATTTCTATTTCTTAAAAATGCAACAGCCTTGAGTTGCGTCAATATTAAAAAATCTCTTTAATATTAGTTTTTGGAATACTCTACCACCTAAAACTTTAAAACGACAAGCATTAATTATCTATATTCAGCTAATTATATGAGTGATAGATCAAGTACTACGGTTAGATTTTATAAAAATAAATTTATAAATTGACATAATTTAATATAATAAATTAGATTGTAAAGTTACTCTCTTAAAATTAACGTCTTTTTATTTTTTTTTTTCAAAATATTTAAGTGCGCAAATCATATTTTTTAAGTGAGAATCAACCATATATATATATATATATATATATATATAAAGCCTACATTTTTTTTTTTTAATGTTTCTGAAAAAAAGGGGCAAAAC
The DNA here is from genome assembly GCA_022457165.1 of Juglans mandshurica. Classification (NCBI taxonomy): domain Eukaryota; kingdom Viridiplantae; phylum Streptophyta; class Magnoliopsida; order Fagales; family Juglandaceae; genus Juglans; species Juglans mandshurica. Next base: position 7,961,426 of record CM039623.1, read on the forward strand.
ACTCTAAAAGGAGAAGACAAATGGTGCCATGAATTACAAGTAGACGAGGTACTTCTAGAACACGGAAGGAATTAGGTTTGGTAGTTATATATGTATATGCGAAAGAGTGAGTAGTCACTCACGAGCATATGGTGGTAGTTGGAGCTGCCTGCCACGAGTTGACAACATCCACTCTTCTTCTTCATGCCCCCATTTTCACTACATATATATATATATATATATATATATATAAAAAGCCTATCTATTCCCCAAGAAAGCATGCAACCATCCACCATTCATATGATCTAGGCTACACACATTCAGAACGCATTCATTCAACCCAAAACCCACCCCACCACGCAATTAACCAAGAAAAATAGTGTGTGAGAGAGAGAGAGAGACCGCAAACTCAAATTCAGTTCCAGCATATACTAAATGGCCCCAACTACTCTCACGGCTCTAGCGGGGGAGAAGACCCTTCAGGCAAGCTTTGTTCGCGACGAAGATGAGCGTCCGAAAGTTGCTTACAATCAATTCAGCACTGAAATCCCCATCATCTCGCTTGCCGGGATAGACGAAGTCCATGGCCGAAGGACCGAGATTTGCCAGAAAATCGTCGAGGCCTGTGAGGACTGGGGTATTTTCCAGGTGGTCGATCATGGCGTCGATGCCAGTCTAATCTCCGACATGACACGTCTTGCCCGTGACTTCTTCGCCCTGCCTCCCGAGGAAAAGCTTCGTTTCGACATGTCCGGCGGCAAGAAGGGCGGTTTCATTGTCTCCAGCCATCTGCAAGTAAAGCTCTAAAACCCTTCTTTGGCCTCTAAATTGAATGTAAATATATATATATATATATATATATGTCTGTGCAACCAAAAACTTCGAGACCCTCTAAACTTGATCTTCTGTTGCAGGGAGAAGCAGTGCAAGATTGGCGTGAAATTGTGACATATTTCTCATACCCAATTAGGACCAGAGACTATTCGAGGTGGCCGGACAAGCCAGAAGGGTGGAGAGAGGTGACGAAGGAGTACAGTGACAGATTGATGGGACTGGCATGCAAGCTGTTGGAAGTGCTATCGGAGGCGATGGGATTAGAGAAAGAAGCATTGACCAAGGCTTGCGTGGATATGGACCAAAAGGTTGTGGTTAATTACTATCCAAAATGTCCACAGCCAGACCTCACACTGGGGCTAAAGCGCCACACAGATCCAGGCACCATCACTCTGTTGCTGCAGGACCAGGTGGGTGGGCTTCAGGCCACCAGGGATGGCGGCAAGACCTGGATCACTGTTCAGCCTGTTGAAGGAGCTTTCGTCGTCAATCTTGGAGACCATGGTCATGTAAGTAAAGTGGTGAAAGAATTTTATATATATCATTACTAGATAAAAGTCGATTGCAAAAGGATTAGTGCGAGAAAGTAAAAGCCCATGTGAAGAAATCTTAAGAAAATTAAAGGAAAAAGCACAAAATCTTGCTTGATTATAATAAAAGAATACTAATTTTGTTGAGATTATGCTTAGAAACTATGCAACAATATTGTTACTGCTAATTTAGGATGCTTTAATTGAGATATTTAGTGCTGCAATATAATTAGGAGAACCAATGTATAAACAGCAATAATGAAATCATGTTTCAAGCCATTCCTGCCTTTGGCATTGACTGTTTTTGTTCATTAATTCAACATTCAAGAAACCAAGAAACTGGTAGATAGCTATATATAAGGTCCCAAGCACCTACCAGTACTAAACTCCTTTCATGAGCCACCTACCAGTAAACCTTGTTAAAGCTTTGATATATATTGATTGGCCCTGCCTTCAATGGATGAAATAAGTCCATATGCATGCTCAACTTGATCTACCAGTATATAGATTTTCTCCTAAATTTTTTCCATATAAGAAAATGATTGAATTTCACTTGTATCATTACTAATTTTTATGAGCAGTATCTGAGTAACGGGAGGTTCAAGAACGCTGATCACCAAGCAGTGGTAAACTCAAACTACAGTCGATTGTCCATAGCCACATTCCAGAACCCAGCACCAGATGCAACAGTTTACCCTCTGAAGATCAGAGAAGGAGAGAAGCCAGTTCTGGAGCCCATGACTTTTGCAGAAATGTACAGGAGGAAGATGAGCAAGGACCTTGAGCTAGCCAGGCTAAAGAAGCTAGCCAAGGAGCAGCAGCAGCAATTGCAGGATTCAGAGAAAGCCAAGTTGGAAGCCAAGCCTATTGAGGAGATCTTTGCTTAAAGAGGAGCAGTACTGCAGAGTGCAGGCAGCTCTTTTATATTATGCCTATGTGCATCTTTTTTTGCCTTTAAAATGTCTCTAATCAATGTGATTGGTTGTGTCAAGCTGTAGTAGTACTTTTGAACCCTCAACGACTTGTAGCCTTTGATGTTCTCCGATTATCAAGAAGCTAATATATGAAAATAAGTTGTCCCACGTCCTACTTATAAAAATGTGAGTTTTTTAAATAATCTATTTTACATATTTTTTTCAATGCTTTGCTTATATTTTATACATATTATAAAACAATAATGATGTAATAATCTGACCGCATTTATATTTAATATTAATAAAATCATTACTTATATACTTAATAATAATTAAAATATGAATTGTCAAAGTTTAATTAATATGCAAAATGTAATTATATAAAGTATGAGATACTTAGTGGGCTTAAAATGTAACTATATTGGGCTTAAAAAACTGCCTCTAGACTGATCTTAACCCACCCTTCTAACATTCTCGAATCATCCATATTTCTCGATACAGACCAACAAACAAAAAGGCCAACTATAGTACTTTTGTAAGCCCAATAACAACCCACACAACGGCCCACTGAGGAAATTGCAAGATCAATTCACAGTCTAGATCTCGTTAAATGCAACTAAAGAAACCCAAGGCAACTTGTGTTTTTCTCAACCCATCTAGATAAAAATAATTGCAGAGGCAAGGCACCTCTTGCCACCAATGCCCACCTACCAAGCTTTTAAAAAATGAGAATAACATCATCGGCTCGAAAACTATATATCGTGAAGTCTTGCTAGGAGATAAAGAGTTATATAACACCGAATTGCATCTCTATAGCATCTTTTAGTGTAGAAATTGTTAGGGACTAGTAATAGGCAAGTTGGAGGGTATGATAAATGTACGAAAGTGCACTCTAAATATCCTATTATTGGACTAAAATATTAAAATGTTAATAGAAATCATTGAAATTAATGTGTATTCTTGAATTGAGTTTCTATTTACTTTGGGATACTCCTGAGCATATTTTTATGTTTAATTTCAGAGTTTATAAAAGAGCAAATCCAAACCCATTCAAATTCAAAGAACTTTCAAGTGGGCAAGACGTTGGGACAACCTAAGAACTTTCAATGAGTGTAGGACTCTTCAAAAGGATAATGATGGAGTTTGAGAGTAATTCGGATCAGAGTCCAAAATGCACTAGCAGACAACATGGACATACTTTATATTTTAATCATAACTTTTCGCTTCAATATCGGATTGATACGATTTTTTATGTGTTGGAAAGCTATCTTAAAGGGCTACAAAGTTATCTCTAATAAGGATTTCCAAATTCGAACTCCTGAAGCGTGTACGTTGCTGCCAAGTTGAGTCCTAAAATTTAGGAGATTTTGTGTGGGGGAATATGAAGACATTAGGGTTTCTTTCCTACCCTATTTAAGCATATCATTAGCACGAAATTGGAGAGTAAAAAAACGGGAGATGGCTTAGCTAAGGAGGAAGAGAGGAAATTAAATGTCATGGCCGTCGTTTGCTCTATATTTCTCTTGAGATTTTTGTTGTCCATTATATTTATGGGTAACTAAATTCTCAAGTAGGGCTAGGGATGAACTTGCACATTAGATGTTATTTTTAATTTATGTATTTGATTTTCAATTACTAAAACTCTTTTGTTTTATCATTCTCAATTCATTGTTGATGTTTCCTTCTCCGAATAATCATAGAATTTATTCTGTTTATGGATTCAGTCATGATTTTTCTATTGAATAGATTTGTTCGTTGATTATGTTTGGATCAATTATTTATCTATATTGATTTAATTCTTTGCTGCAATATCGCTTCCAGAGTATATTGTCGTCGTTGGATTTTCTTAATAGTGATAATAATTTACATATTTTAAAAGTGGTGAATGATTTTTCAAAAGCTTACATTTGGTTTAATCTTGGTTTATAAATCTATACCTTCCGATTGTGAATTTTAGGAATTGAGTTCTCAATTGAGTTATTCAATGAATTAAGAATAATTAAAATACCGGTTTTGTGCAAGGGATTCCCGACACTTTACTGTTTGTCAAATTTAAGAACTTTTTCTGTTAGTCACTTTACTTCACTTAAATTTACATTTAAAATTAATCTTTATTCTCTATTAATCATTTAATATATTTCTTTAGTTTCTTTATTCTTTCTATTATTCTTTTAATTTGTCTCTATGTGGAATCGACACCCCACCCCTAATTTAAGCACTGAGAGGGTTAAAGGTTTTCACCTATAACATAATTATGCATCTAACCTCGGGAGACATTCGTAGATCAAGTTGTTAGAGTGATCATTCTCTCATAGTCAGGTTAGATTTTTCATCAAATTATAGAGGGAGATACATTTTCTAACTATTATTATTTATTATCGTAGATTATAGAAAATCGAACATCCAAATATTAATGTTTCATGTTAAAATATTTAACATTGTGGTCACCTATTGAGGTTTCATGGGAGGAGTACAATAACAAATTATGCATATGGGAGGTTGAGCTAGGATAGTTTCATTACCAAGGTCAGTTTGAAGGGTACCCGTACATCTATTACTTACTATAGAGTAATAATGTTGGAAATGACTAATTTTGTCCCAATCTTGATTCTGGAACATTTTATTGTCGAGTTGAGAGCTAATGTATCGTTGGATTTGTATGATCATAGTGAGCTAGGATTATAGATGTCCGAGTTTTGTGCCTAACTTGTTCGATAAAATGCATACACGAGATTTTATTTCTTGGATGGGAACGTGCATATCATGTATGAATTTTGGGTTTTTTGGCCCATTGGAAGATACGAGGGAAGTGTTCACTTCCTTCACAGTTCACAGTTTTGATATTCACTTCTTGTAACATTCAACTTTATTGCACCTTGTTGTGGGCAAGGTGCTTTGAATGAGTGGATAATGTCATAGGTCTACTAATAACTTGATATTGATGTCAATGTGATGCTTAGTTGGACAATGGCCTGATAATTGTAAGATGGGTTTGTGGGCTTTCTAATTGGTCTGTCGAGCTTATTACCTGGGCCTATCCAGCATAGAATTTGTGCTAATAGTCACGCCATTTTCTTATATAAGTAGGAGGGAAGCCATTGTAAAGGGTATCTGAAAAGTCAGAATGCAAATTAATCAGTTTCTCTATCTCATTTTTTGGAGTTATGGTTATTCTCGAATTTAAATGATTTTTTTTTTATTTTCTTTTTAATTTTCCATCTATCCAAACACTTTTCATCCGGTGTGTTAAATATTAGAAGATTTTGACAATTTGTTTCAAATTAAGTTTTTAAAAAAGAGAGAGAAAAGTTCAAATGATTAATATCAATATATATATATATATGAGTGTATATATACTAATAATGTGGATTCAAAAATTAAATAATGTGTTATCTCTATCTCTTTTCAAATTAGATAAAATATTTTAATAAAGTTTTAATAAATCTTAATTGATTGACATGGTTATAAATTTAAATAACTTTTATTTATTTTATTTTCCTTTTAATTTTCCATCTATCCAAACATTTTTCATCGGGTGTGTTAAATATTAAAATATTTTGAGAATTTGTTCAAATTAAGTTTTGAAAAAAGAGATAGAAAAGTTCAAATGAATATAAATATATATATGGGTGTATATACACTAATAATGTGGATTCAGAAATTAAATAATGAAAACTTAGAAGTCTCCTCTCTTTTTCTCTCTAGAGAAAATAGGGATGGTAGAAATAGTTTGGTGAGAAAATAGGACTGATCTACGAGAGCTATGGAAGGTTTGGAAGCGTCATGGGGTCATCTTAATTTGATGGAAGAGGAAGATGTAGTCATTGATCTTGCAGGAAAGGCCACAGTAGAAGTGCAAAAAAAGGTGAAAGATGTTTGATAGGGAAGATATCAGCAAGAACGTGGTTGAAGCTACTATGGTAAAAGTTTGGAGACTAAGCAAACATGCAGTGTTTCAAGAAGTGGGATCAAACATGTTTACAATTACGTTTGCTACTCATGCAGACTAGAAAAGAATTGAGGATGGGAGGCCCTGGTTCTTCGACAATAACATGTTTATGATTAACTCTTTCGATAGTTTTATACAACTAAGTAAAATGAAGTTTGATATGGCATCTCTTTGGATTCAATGCCACAATTTGCCTCTAGTGGGGATGAACAAACACTGTGGGGAGAGGATTGGTAGGTCTCTAGGAGAAATGGAAGAGGTTGAAGTAGATGATCATGATGTTGGGTGGGGTAACTTTCTTCGTATGAAAATTCTACTGGACTTGAAAAAACCACTGGCTAGAGGTAGAACAGTGGCCATTAATGGTGCAAAATATTGGATCTCTATCTAGTATGAGAAACTACCTAGATTCGGTTTTAAGTGCAGGAGAATTGTCCATCAAGGGATGAACTGTCCTCTGTATGGGCAACAACGTCTGGAAGCAGCACAATTTGGCCCTTGGTTAAGGGTAGAATCTGTCATACGTCGAAGGGTGGTGAAGGAAGGGAGAAACTTCAGTCCAATCAGTCAAGGGGATGTTCATCTTAGTCAACAGGATGGGGAAAGCAGTGAGAGGCAAGGGTCGAAACCGATGACTCGTAGGGCTGTAATCGAACCGAGCCGAGCCGAGCCGAGCCGGTCTTTGGCTTGCCAAGCTCGGCTCGACTCAAAATACTCGAGCTCGAGTTTTTTTTTTTTATTCTTTGTTCGAGCTCGACTCAATAAGCTAAACTCTCAACTCGGACTCGAGCTCGTCCCACAAATGAGTTCGAGTCGAGCCAAACTCATTAATAAATTAAATAAAAAAATAAAAGATCTAATATTGAATTTATACAACTAACAAGTAGAACCTCTATTGAATTATAAGATTTTAAAAAATTTATAAATAATTAATATCTAACTAGTTGATATTTATCCAAAATAATAATATATTATATGCCTACATATATTATTAATACATACACTTAATATGATAGCATATATCTATTTCATATATGGTTCCAACATACTAGTATATGAAATTATTAAATTTTATCGACTAATTATTATACAAATTATAAAATATACCTATAAAGTATATTCACTATATATATAAGTAATTAGATTACATATTATTAATTATAAAAGTTGTATACTTATATTATTAGATAATACATATATATATATATATATATATGTATATATATATATATAGGTGTATGTATATATTTATCAATATATAAATGAGTTTTAATCAAGTTGAGCTAACGAGTCGACTCGAGTACAATCGAGCGGGCCTTAACGAGCCTTAGCCGAGTCGAGTCGAGTTTTATCGGATATGTGTCATTTAGAAATCGAGCGGGTATCTACATTCACGAACGAGTTGTTTTTTTACAAGTCGAGTTTAACTGAGCGGGCTATTGAATAGACTGGTTTATTTACAATCCTACCGATGAGAAATGTAGATAAGGAAACTGTTTTGGAAAAAGGAAAAGGCGTGTCTTTAGGAGAAGATAGAAGGGGAGGAGGATCAAGTTAGAAACCAAGCATTGATGAAGGAACCAGATAAGGTAGTTACCAAAACCGATTTACAAAATTTGAATTTGGATAATTTTGGGGGAGAGGATTTGCAAGGACCAAAAGATCCTAAGGCAGGTAACTTTGTGATAAGTAAGGAAACCATTGTTGACTTATCAAGTGATGTGGATAGATTTGTTCATGAGGGTGATGGGCTAGGCTTTACCTGTACTTCATCTGGCCCAGATCATGTAAAGGCCTTAAGTCCACCTAAGGCCTAACAAGATCACAAACAGAAACAGTTGAGAAATATAGAAGAAGGTGGAAGTCTCGAACTCGAGCTTTGGGGTGCAACTCGAGTATGACTAAGGATTATGCTGGGAAAAAGAGGACACTTGCAGAAAATGAAGTTGGCTTAGCATTTCAGAAAGATACAAAGAAATGCAAAATGAATGAGGGGGTATAGAGGGATGGGTGGAAAAGGGATTGAGAAAGAGAGTATGTAAACTATATTTTACATATTTTATAAAAATATTAGTTTTTTTTCTATATATTAATCATATAAATTTTATATAACTATATCTTATATAGTTAGTTAAACTCAATAATATACTAGCATGAGCTAATTATTATAAAATAATATATTTATACTATAATATATATATATAGACTAAATTAACTAATAATAGTTTAGTATATGTAAATATCATACTATTACAATATTACTACCATGTAACACTAAATTACTAATGTATAAATATAATAGCAAGTAATACTAATGTATAAACACTAAAATGCATAATAACATGTAATACTAATGGATAAACATTAATCTATCAATTTATAATAACATATAATACTAATGTCTAATAGTATTAATCATATAAATTTTATATCACAATATCTTATATAGTTAGTTAAATTCAATAATATACTAGCATGTGCTAATTATTATAAAATAATATAAGTATACTATAATATATATATATACACACACTAAATTGACTAATAATAGTTTAGTATATGTAAATATCATACTATTACAATATTACTATCACGTAACACTAAATTACTAATGTATAAAATATGTAATTCAGAATTAAACGACAGGGAAAATAGCAATATAAAAGGTAAAATAATAAAATACAACAATATAATCACCAATGACTCTGATACCAAAGGCGTAAATCCCAGGTAATATTAATAGATAGTAATAATATTAATAAGTATAATAGGCGGTATAACCAGCCATATGCATAATAGCAAATAGAGCAGACGGTATAACCGACCATATGCATGTAGAAGTAAATAATATAGAAAAGATATACAAAATAAACTTCTTCATTAAAAACATAATACTTACAAAGAGACTATTCTCAAAGGAGTTGGAAGCAGAAGATATGAAGAAATGAAGATTTACAAAGTGAGGAGAACTGGAGTGGAGTGGTTTTGGCGAGAGAGGAAGAGGCTTCAGATAGGAAATTCTGAATGCCCCTCTTCTTTCGCGAACCTATTTATATAGACACTAAAACAGTACAAAACAATAATTCTAATAATACATGAACAGTATCAGCCGACACTAAAAACAGGAACAGTATCAGCCGACACTAAGAACAAAAACAGTATCAGCCGACATTAAAAATAAACTAACACAGTACAAGAGACGTAAACTAGTATGTACAAAGTCATTTGTTATTTTTTTGGACAATAATCTGACATGAATAATAATCTTTTGGAATCACATAATCTGAGGGTCATAATTTGCTAATTGCAGTTCAAACGGGTCTTGGGAATCCATCAGTTGTACTGAATGATAAGGTGAGTAATCTTGAGAAGGAGAGGCGACTGCATTACCCTGAGAATGAGGGGCTTGTTGAGAAGGAGAGACCTGATGGGCTGGTGATAATGCGGGTTGCTGTAATAGAGATAATTTGGCTAGATGTTGTATTTCTTCTTCATCGTCACTATCTGAGACTTATGACATTGGTTCAGCTAATTTTTTTAAATTCTTCTTGTTGGTAATGGATGCTAATTGCGCTTGAAATCTGCTCCGTTGAACTAGAACTTCTAGAGTCTTGGTAACTTTTGAAAACATTTTTAAGACATGATCATAATTGTATTTTTCCCACCATTTGACAGAAAATTGGCGAGCTAGAAACATAATGGTTTTGAGAGAGGGATGAGGTTTGATAACATATTCCAATTTCATTATCCAATTTAACTTTGTTTTGAGGAAGAAAAGAAAGAGCGGTGAACAATAGTTTAATGCTGGTGGACTGTCATTTTATGAAGTAAAAATTCGAAGACTTTCCTGGAGGGGAAGAGGAAGGAGAAGAGGTTCGGGTCCATAATATTCCCACCATAGTGAAAACTATTTCAGGAGTATATTGATTTCTTGTAATTTGTCAAAATGAAGGAACCACGAATGTCGCAAATTTTGATTTTGTTTTAGGAACATCTTTGTCTATGCTTACTGGTAATTATAATAATCATAATAAGGCAGATCATATGGATGAGAAAACTTTATTGTTAAATAGGGATTTTTTCCCCATTGTCCCAAAGTGAGAACCTGTTTAATGGTAACTTTATGAAAAACAATAATTAGAGATGCAGGTGGAGAATGTTGAGCTTGAAGAGAACAAGAAATTTCAGAGAGAATAATTAAGTCGGTGTCTACTAATATGAATTCATAAAATTGCTGAGTTTTCTTAATATTTTTTAAAACATAATGTCGGTCTGGTAAAAGAAATTTATCAAATAATTTTTTGGGTTCAGACATGTGTTGAATTTCAGATTCGATGGGGAAGACTGGATGCCAATGAGATTTGATGATAATAGGAGATGAAGAAAGCTGAGAAGCTAATGGTGAAAATGAATTGTAAGATGGTCTAATGTTTTGTGGTAATGACCCCAATACTGTATATGGTCTTGGAGTTGCTAAAGGACAAGGTGAAAGATAGGGAGGAGATGGTGGCCGTGCATATAAAGATTTGGACTTTACTTTTGACTTTGAAGTTGACATGATTTTTCCTATAAGAATTCTCAAGATAGAAAATCAGGAAGAGAATTAGATTCTCCTTTAATATGTTCAATATCAAAATAAAAAATACTTAATATAGATTATCATCTCGTAAATATTTGTTTAGCATCCAGGTTTTTCACATCTTTAATCAAAACTTCATTGGCTGATTTACAATCTATTCTATGTAAAAACTTTTGGCTCAACAAATCATCTTGAGATTTAGAAATACTTAATACAATAGCTAAAATTTCTTTTTTAATAGTACTATAATTCTTTTGGGCATGATTCCAACATCCTGAATAGAATCAGACAATCTGTTCCGAATCAATTGATAATTTTTGTTTCATAATTCCTCTATAACCAAGATCAGAAGCATCTATTTCAACAATTAGATATGGAATTCCTAAGCATGGTAATTTCTTAACATGAGCCTTAATTTGTTTTATAATATTTATATGTTTTTCTGTCCATTTAGGTGGATTCTTTTTTAATCTTTTAAATAATAGTTTACATAATGGTCTGGGAGATTGATAAAAGTCTACAACATAATTGAGGCTTCCTAAAAATCTTTGTAATTATTGCTTATCTTTTATTTCATCTAAAAATTTATCAGCAAATTCTATTGCTCTGCTAATTGGTGTAATAGTTCATTGATAAATTTCATGTCCAATAAATCTAATTTTATCTTGAAATAATTTTATTTTAAGTGATGAAACAACTAATCCATTTTGTTTGATGATTTGAAAAAAATTATTTAAATGTTTCCAATGTTGCTCAATAGATGAAGAAAATATTAATACATCATCTATATAAACTATCGAAAAATGAGTAAAATGGGTAAATATCTCATTCATAATTTTTTGAAATTCACTAGGGGCATTTTTTAATTCAAATGGCATAATGTTCTATTCAAAATGTCCAAAGGAAACTGTGAATGTTGTTTTATAACAGTCTTTTTCAGCAATTTGAATTTGCCAAAATTCACTTTTCATATCAAATTTTGAAAATACTGTAACATTAAATAGTTGAAATAATAAATCTTTTTTATTAGAAATTGGGTATCTAATCCATTGTAATACTTTATTTAAATGTTTATAATTGATGACTAGACAAGGAACTCATCTTTCTAATTCTGCATGTTTTTTAACATAAAAGGCAGCACAATTCCATAGTGATTTATTTTTCCTTATTAATCATTTTGTTCTTAAATCATTAATTTCATTTTTGCAGTATTCTAATAATTCATTTGAATAGGTATAGCCTTAGTTGTAATATCTTTCTCAGAAATTTTTTTTTCATAGGATAATTCAACTATATGTTGTTTTCTGTTCCAGAAGGTATTAGTCAGGTTAGAGCATACTTCATTTTCAATTATAGTTTTAAAATTATCAGTTTTTGGGTTAATAACGGGTATTTTAATTGTTCTTGAATTCTTTTATATTTTAATTCTTGTTTTAAGAAGCTTATCTGGTTTTCTTTTCTTCTAATTCTATTTTTTGTTAAAAACTTAATTTCTCTGGTTAATTAAACTTCCTTTAAAGAGTTAATTTCTTTTGATACTGGGGGAATCAAGAATTTAAATTGAATTTTTTGTCCAAGTATTTTAATAAAAATTCATTCTTCTGTTACAAAGAAATGATAAAGTAGAGCAAGGAAGGAATTTTCTAATATTACTTTAGTATTAATATTTTTTACTAAAATAAATATTGTTTTAAAACAAATTCCATTATTACAAATATGTGCATTAGATAATTTATAATTTATGTTTAGTTTTGTTCCATTAGCTTGGGATAATCTTTCTTTTGTTTTTCAAAATATTTAGAAGATATTAAGCCTTCTTGTATACAATTTAAATCTGCTCATGTATCTAATAGGGCAATTGTGGTGAAAGAAAATACATGATTAATTGAAAATGTTAGTTTACCATACCATTTTGAAAATTTATCTTATCAAGCATATTAATGAAATTATTTGTTTCATCTTTTATAACTCATGTTGAACAGTCTCCTTGTTCTTTATTATGTTCATTATCATGAAAATTATTTCCATTTTTCTCTATTTTTAATAATATAATTTCTTGTAATAATTTTTTATTTGAAACTTCTAATTTAAGATTGGATGTTTTCAAATTTCTAATCTCTTGTTTTATCTCATTGATTTCTTGTTGTAAATTTTGTATCGTAATTTTTTGTTTATCTGTTTTAAACCTTCATGTTATTTCTGAAAAATTGTAAGGTGTTGAGGGTGACGTTACCAAAATATTTTGATTATTAAAAGTATCTTTTAACTTTTCTAAATAATCTTTTCTTTCTTGGGGTTACTAATTCTATCTATTAATTCTAATATAATATCTTCTTGTTTTGAAAGTACATTAATGGTTTTATTACAAATACAATTATCCTAATCTAGACAATTGCAAATCTGTACTTCATCTTCTTCGGATTCACTATCAGACGATTGCTCTGAAAAACTTGATTTTTTTAATTGATAGATTTCTTCTGAAGAAGAAGAACTAACTTTCTATTCACTTGAATGTATTATAAAAATGTCTAATAATTTTTCTTTTAATGCTTCAGATATATCTAGTCCATTAATCTGTTGTTTGATTTTACAATTTGATTTGTACTGTCCAATTTTTCTGCATTTATAACAAACAATTTATTTTTTCTTTTTATTAGTCTTTTTAAGACTTTTTAGTGGTTTATTATATGTTTGTTTATATTTTATCTTTTTATAGGATTTTCTGTATTTTGTTTTTTGTTAGAATAATTCTTATAAATTCTTTTTCCTTTTTTGTGTTTTCTTGAAGGGGCTAATAATGGAGTAAAACCAAACTGTTCACAAAAGGTACCTAATTCTTTTCTAGCAAATTTCTTTTATTTCTCCATTTGTTTTTTTAATCTTAAATCATTGCACATAGTTAACCCAGTTCTATTAATATTACTTATTATATCACCATATGTGAGATTATGAAAGTCAATAATACCATCTGATTTTGATAATGATTCTTGTACCTTTTGGGCGAAGTAATATGGAAGTCCGGCTATGAACTTTTCTTTCCATAATTGGTTGTTGGCAGTAATTTCTAATCATAACTTTAGTTAGAAACACATTTTTATACCAACGGAAATCAGATAATTTATGGTATTTTAAATTAATTAATAAATCATTAGTTCTTTCTTTGAATTGAACAGGATCACCAACAAAGTGTTTAGTTAATGCATATGTATTTACAGCATCTTCTAAAGGTAAATCGTTTTTTGTTTTAATCACTTGCTTGTTTTCATCATATTTATAAGCAGTTAATATTTGTGACCTTTGTTCATATGGAAGGCAGTGATCCCACCAGCCTTTTAATTGGCCAGTAAATCCTGTGACAATAATATGTGCTACTTGGTAATCAGTTTTTCTATTATTTTTATAGACGTTAGCAACCATAATCATTTCTTGGAAATGATTTAATATTTCATAATCAAATAATCCATCTATATTCCATTCATATAATATATCTAGTGTGAATGTAGATCTTACTATATGTTCTCTTTTCAAATTGCATATCCGGTGGAGTAGGCCTCGGATACCAATTACGAGTAATGGAAATATGATGTTTAGAATCTCTAGCTAAAAAGTTATTAACATGATCTCCTCTAATCTTATTTATTTGTAGATCTAAATTTTTAAATTGGTTTTCAATATTATTAATTTCAGAGTCAGATAATACATGTGAGTCTGTCTTTCTTAATACATTAATATGGGGTTGTTTTGAGATGGGTGCAGTATTATTAATAGTTAATTTTTCTAATTTACTAGAGATTTGTTCTAATAAATCATTTTTGTTTTTTGAACAAATAGGTTTTAAATGAGATGAAATTTCATGGGGAACAAATAAAGGAGTTTCTTTTATTTCTTTAATAGTGGGTTTTATAGGAGCTATTTGGGTTTCAATTCTTTCTAATTGTTTACTCATAGCTTTTAAATATAAATTAATATAATTTTTTTGTTGGATTATATTATCAAGATTTTTATCAGTGTTTGTAATATTATATTTTTTTATTGGTGAAGCCAAAATTTGAGTATTTCTCTGATTGAATTTGATGACTTCAAAATGGGGGTATTCTTTATAAATAATTTGATTATTCTCTCCTTTAATCCATTGATTAGTAGTCCTGTTTATAGTAGACAATTGATTTGATTTATATATCTCAAACCATATAAAGAAAGGTATATTAATCTGTATTTTCTCTAAATACTTGTAATATTTTTCTTAAATATAATCTCTTTCTATTTTTGTAAAAGTTGAGAAAAACACTAATCTTTTATGACTATTTTCTTCTTTTATATAATGTTGTTTGAGATATTCTTTGTTAATTTTAAATTCTTCTTTATTCAGAGTATATATTTGGCCATCATCTCCAACTACTTATGAATATGTTGGAAAAGAAGGTTCATTTTCAGGATTATGAGAGGTGGATGCTTTATCTGGATGGCTAACAGTATATACTGGTGTATCTATAATATTTCCAGGAATAATTTCCTGAATCTGTGTGTCAAGATTCTAGAATCTAGTGTCAAAAGATCTGGTGTCAAAATTTTGAGATTTATTCCGAGAAATTGATGTAAGAACATATCTGGGTGTATGATAACTAAATGGTGCTAGAGAAGAATAATGTGAAAAATATCTTCTAAAAGGTTGAAAAGTTATTTGGACTGTTCCATCTACTTTTTTATCTATATATTTCTATATATTCAAGATCATCTTTAGAATTATTTTCTATCTTAGGTAATGAAGTAATATTCTCTAATTGTCATTCATTAGGAAGAGTAATTTGATTCTAATTGATTTGTTTAAGAATTTTTACACTAGAGTTTTGTGTACTAGATTGTAATAATAATGTATATCATTTTGGACTGGTAATAAGATATTGTGGTTCTAATGTTGTTTTCATTAATTTATAATGGATCCTATAAACTACTGTTAAAGGATGTGATCATTTCATCATCTGATAACTGTTCGTTTTAATATTTAATGTTATAGCATGTAAAATATTAGTCGAATAATGAAAGAGAATAATTGGGATAACAATTAAAATAAACTAGTCCTTCAAATAGGCTTGATTCTATCATTCCAAATAATTAATCATGATAATTATAATGTCTTCTGTCTCTTAAATATAGTAATACTGAGGTGTTTAATCCACTTCTAGTGAGTGGCTTTATAGCTACTTGTACTAGTTCAATATGTATGAAAGAATATTTATGTTCTTTGTGATGTTTAATTGCTTCTTTTGTTAATAGTTGTAACGATTCATAATCATTATTAAAACTAATGGTTTTTTCTACTATTTTAATTGTATAATTTGTAAGAAATGATAATTTAGAAGAAAAAATAAAATGTTTGTATATTTGAATTTTTGGTACTTTAGGAATTGTCCAATCATATAGATTTCTTTCTATATCTATTATACTATAATCTTCCTGGTTGATGTTATCAGGTTCTATGGAGATACTAGTAGTAGATTCATTAGGTTTGAATAAAGAATTCATTGAGACAGGTTTTTAAACAAATATTTCCTATATCCAAAGAGAAATATGTAAATTAAGAACTTGAGGGAACACCACCGGAACCACCCTTAAAGCCTTCTAGCATGTATAGGCTGACCATCGGTTTTTCATGGCTTTCTAACACAAGCTTCCCAATATACTTCATTCTCTTTTGTTATGGGTTATCTTTATAAAAATCTGTATCAGTGATTTTTTTTTTTTTTTTTTATAAAACAATAATCCATAAATGATTTTACACTTTTAATTTCGTTTCTTAAGAAGTTACAATCAGCTTCATAGTATTCTATTGTCACTGGTCTACTTTGATATACATGATATTTAGTTATCATTAATGTATAATCTTGTCTCATCAATTGTTGTTGTCTCTTAAGATCTCTTATGTTATTCATCAATATTTCTAATTCAAGTCTAAAATTATAATCTTGACATTTTAACTCATATAAATCACGGAAACCAGTACTATGAGGATAATAATTATACATCATAAAATATGTAATTCAAAATTAAACAGCAGGGAAAATAGCAATATAAAAGGTAAAATAATAAAATACAACAATATAATCACCAATGGCTCTGATACCAAAGGCGTAAATAGTTAATTTTGAGGTAGATACAGTATTACTAATAGTTAATTTTTCTAATTTACTAGAAATTTATTCTAATAAATCATTTTTATTTTTAGAAAAAAATAGGTTTTAAATGAGATGGAATTTCATGGAGAACAAATAAAGGGGTTTCTTTTACTTTTTTAATAGTGGGTTTTATAGGAGATATTTGGGTTTTAATTCTTTCTAATTGTTTACTCATGGTTTTTAAATATAAATTGGTATAATTGTTTTGTTGGATTATATTATTAAGATTTTTATCAGTGTTTGTAATATTATGTTTTTTTATTGGTGAAGTCAAAATTTGAGTATTTCTCTGATTGAACTTGATGACTTCAAAATGGAGTATTCTTCATAAATAATTTGATTATTCTCTCCTTTAATTCATTGATTAGTAGCCCTGTTTATAATAGACAATTGATTTGTTTTATATATCTCAAACCACGTAAAAAAATGTATATTAATCTGTATTCTCTCTAAATACTCGTAATATTTTTCTTGAATATAATATCTTTCTATTTTTGTAGAAGTTGAGAAAAATACTAATCTTTTATGACTATTTTCTTCTTACATATAATCTTGTTTGAGATATTCTTTGTTAATTTTAAATTCTTCTTTATTCAGGGTATATATTTGGGCATCATCTCCAACTACTTGTGAATATATTGGAGAAGAAGGTTCATTTTCAGGATTATGAGAGGTGGATGCTTTATCAAGATGGCTAACAGTATATACTGATGTATCTATAATATTTCTGGGAATAATTCCCTGAATCTGTGTGTCAAGATTCTGGGATCTAGTGTCAAAAGCTTTGGTATCAAAATTTTGAAATTTATTCCGAGAGATTGATGTAAGAACAGATCTGGGTGTATGATAACTAAAGGGTGATGATAAAGAATAATATGAAAAAGATCTTCTAAAATGTTGAAAATCTATTTGGACTGTTCCGTCTACTTTTTGATCTATATCTTTAAGATCATCTTTATAATTATTTTCTATCTTAGGTAATGAAGTAATATTCTCTAATTGACATTTATTAGGAAGAGTAATTTGATTCCAATTGATTTGTTTATGAATTTGTACACTTGAATTTTGTGTACTAGATTGTAATAATAATGTATATCCTTTGGACTGGTAATAAGAGCTTATGGTTCTAATATTATTTTCATTAATTTATAATGGATCTTATAAACTACTGTTAAAGGATATGATCCTTTCATCATCTGATAACCGTTTGTTTTAATATTTAATGTTAAAACATGTAAAATATTAGCATCGAATAATGAAAGAAAATAATTGAGATAATAATTAAAATAAACTGGTCCTTCGAACAGGTTTGATTCTACCATTCCAAGTAATGAATCATGAAAATTATAATGTCTTCCGTCTCTTAAACAGAGTAATACTAAGGTGTTTAATTCACTTCTAGTGAGTGGTTTTATAGCTAGTTGTACTAGTCCAATATGTATGAAAGAATATTTATGTTCTTTGTGATGTTTAATTGTTTCTTTTGTTAATAGTTGTAACGATTCATAATCATTATTTAAATTAATGGTTTTTTCTATTGTTTTAATTGTATAATTTGTAAGAAATTATAATTTGGAAGAAAAAGTAGAATGTTTGTATATTTAGTTTTTTGGAACATTAAGAATTGTTCAATCTTGTAGATTTATTTCTATATCTATTATACTATAATCTTCCTGGTTGATGTTATCAGGTTCTATGGAGATACTAGTAGTGGATTCATTAGGTTTGAATAAAGAATTCATTGAGACAGGTTTTTAAATAAAGATTTCCCATATCCAAAGAGAAATATGTAAATTAACAACTTGAGGGAACACCACCGGGACCACCCTTAAAGCCTTATAGCATGAATGGCTGACCATCGATTTTTCATAACTTACCAACACAAGCTTCCCAATATACTTCATTCTCCTTTATTATGGGTTATCTTTGTAAAAATCTGTATCAGTGATTTCTTACTCTTTTTTTGAATTACAAATCTGTATCAGTGATTTATCTTTTATATTGCTATTTTCCCTGCTATTTAATTTTGAATTACATATTTTATGATGGATAATTATTATGCTCATAGTACTAGTTTCTATGATTTATATGAGTTCAAATGTCTAGATTCTAATTTAAGATTTGAATTAGAAATTAGAAATATTGATGAATAACATAAGAGATCTTAAGAGACAACAACAATTGATGAGACAAGATTATACATTAATTAACACTAAATATCATACACTAAAATAATATGTATAATAACTAGTGTATAGTAACATGTATACTAATATATAATCACTAGTATAATAACATTAAACATAGAATACTAAGTCTAGTATATAATTAAGTTAGAAACTAATGTAATAATATGTAATACATTAGTAGAATAACATGTAATTAAATACAATAGTATAAGTCTATAATACTAATAGCCTATTAAATACTATAAGAATAACTTATAAGTTAGAAATTAGTATAAAATATTATATTGAGTTTGAAAAAGCAGTGGTTCTACCCCAACATGGAGTAATATTATTCAGTTTGAAAAAATATTTTACTATTATTATTATATTTATGATGTTGATAGTTACTACTTACTAATTTAGACTTTATTCTTTAGTATACATAATTATTAATTATTGGGGTGGAGACCAGAGAGTCACTGGAGACTTGTTTTGGAGCTAAAAAATCGAGAAACAGTGAGTTCGCTCGACTATCGCTCTACCCAGCACTCGAGCGAAGCTCTAACCGTGAGTTTGCTCGAGGTGCGCTCTACAGTGGGCTCGAGCAAAGCTCAACCCGTGAGTTCGCTCGAGTATTGCGCAACAATGGGCTCGAACGAGACACAAGCCCTAGTGTTCGCTCGAACCACGCTCGACACCCTGCTCGAGCCAATGTTGATTGTGGAACTTATTCCCCAACAAAACGGCGCCATTTTGTTCGAAATCTTCTGATCTATTCCTCCCCCCAACCCCCTCGCGCGCGACCTCACCCTCATAGTTTTCCTTCAAAAAACCCTAGCCTCCACACCAGCCTTCTCTCGGCCATCGACTTCTTCCCCAGCGGGCCGCCGTGCAGAGTCTAAACTTTGTCGCCCACGGCCCCACTCTCTCACTCTCGACCTCAATCACTCACTCACTCTCACGCCCACCACCAGTCACTCCCTAGGCATGGCTCCCCCCCCCCCCCCCCCACCCTCGCACAGCCTCTCTCTCAAAATCCCACCGGCAACCGCACGAGTCCACAACCTCTCTCAGAGTCCCACACCGCACGGTCTCTCTCTCTTCTGGTAAGCCCTTATCTCACTCTTCTTAGTTCTCCCTTCATCTTCTATCTCTCCATCTCTCTCTTCTTTTGATTTTTGATTTTCTCATAAAATCTTACAAGGGCTCAAGGCTAAAGAAGGCTACGAAGCTGCAAGAACTAAAGAAGGGTAAAAAATTTCATGGAGTGCCATCACGGTATCAAGGTGACTGGTACTGATTTGATTTCAACATGCAAATGAATCTATTTCGTGAATCTATTTCGTGATGCTTTGTGAATTTGTGTAGATGGGTAGGTGCCTAGCTGTTTTAATTAAAATTAATTATAATCTATGAATCTGTGTAGTACTTGAGGAAAAAACATTTAAGTGGGATTTCACATAATTGGGTCACATGGTGGCTTCCATGGACCTTACTGTACATTTATTCAGCAACAAGAAACTAATTTATGTTTGTATATGTTTCTTTCAATGTACGTTTATGTTTGTGTATGCGTATTTTATAATCTGTTTGTGATGTAGAGTTTGTGTTTTTGGGACTATTTTGTGGGTATGATTTGGGGCTGTGTTGGAATGATTTAATTACATTTGGGGCTATGTTTTTGTATAGGTCCAATTTGTGAATATGTGGGATGTCTTGATCGTACTATTTTGTTTGTATGTTGTGTTCTAGTTCTTAAATCATGAATAGAGAAGGCACAATCACTCCTACATTCAAATATGCAACTTGTCCTAGCGTCCCAGTACCATAACGGCCTATCGATGCTCCCACAATCGAAGAGTCTAGCGGACCAATAGACTCTTCGGTAGGCACTCCTAGTACCTTCCATTTTAACCCTCACCCTTCATCTGGTAGTAGAAATCCCAAGAATAGGTTTGAGGTATGGGACCACTTCACAAGACTTTATGATTGTGATCCCGAAGAACCAATGGCTATTTGTAACCATTGTGGGAGGCAATGGAAATGTCATTCCAAAAGGCAAGGCACTTCGGCCATGAGAGCACACATCCAACTTTGCCTAAAAAATCTTAAGAGTAAATTGGACAAGTGTTAATAATTCTTAGTCCTGGAAGCAGAAGGTGAAGCAAGGAAATGGAAGAAGAGTTTAGGGATCACCAAGTATAATGAGAAAAAAATCAGGGCTTTGCTAAGATGGTGATAGTGGATGAGTTACCTTTTAGGGTTGTTGAGGGCCAAGGATTTCGAGAATACACTAAATCCCTTAATCCTAGATTTCCTATTCCTTCTCGATTTACCGTAATGATGGATTGCATGAGGCAATTCTTGAGAGAGAATGATAGCTTGGAAAAAATATTTTTGAAAACCAAACAAAGAGTGTGCCTGACCACCGACACTTAGATTTCTATCCAAAATATTAATTACACGTGTGTCACCGCTCACTTTATTGATAGTAGTTGGAAGTTGCATAAGCGGATCATTACATTTATTCAAATTAGCGATCACAAGGGGCAACAATTGGGAGGAAGTTGGAGGAGTTTATGCTTGACTGGGGCATTGACAAATCCTCACAATTATGGTGGACAGTGGTACCTCTAGCGACTCCGTTATTGATTGGTTGAGAACAAGGGAAATAAGAAGTGAGGAGTGTGTTGCGGATCACGAGTTTATTCACATGAGGTGTATGGCTCACATTTTAAACCCTATTGTGAGTGAATGTTTGAAAGATGTTGATGACTCAATCATAAGGGTTCGCAATTTGATTAGGTATGTGAAGTTGTCTCCCCAAAAGCTTGCCACTTTCAAGTCTTGTGTTGATAAGTCAATATTTTCATGTTCTAGTTTATTGGGTCTTGACGTGCCTACTAAATGGAACTCGACTTATCTTATGTTGGACATGGCTGAAAAGTATCAAAAAGCTTTCCAACTTCTGCTTGATGAGGATCCTTACTCACGAGTTTATTTGTCTGAGGATAGGCCTAGGAAAAAGGGTCTAGGAGCTCCTGGGGCTGATGATTGGGAGACCATAAAAAACTTTATGAAGTTTCTTAATGTATTTTATAATGTCACCTTGCGTATTTCTGGTGCACTATATATCACATCAAATCTGTTTTTCCAATAGCTTATTACTATTCATGCAAACTTGAATACTTTTTGTGACAATAGTAATCGACGCTTGAGTTCAATGGCTTTTAGAATGAAGACAAAGTATGATAAATATTTGGGTGATCTTCAAAAGATAAATCGGCTGTTGTTTATTGATGTCATTCTTGTTCTATGGTACAAATTGGTTACTCAAGCATATTGGTTCAACCAAACATTGGGCGATGAGAGGGGTAAGGAATTTGTTGCACTCCTCAAGAGGGATATGGAATATTTGTATGAATAATATGTTACATTGGGTGGTGGGTTCATAACTGGGTCGACAACTCCTCATAGTGAAGGTAGTGCATCAATGAGGAGTAGTAGTACTTGTACAATTGATCCCTTGGCCTTTTTGAAAAACTTCCACAAATAGCGAAAATCAACATCCTTGATGGATTGTACATCAGAGTTAAAACAATATTTGTTGGAGGATGTTGAGGTTCCTAAGGAGAGTTTTGATATTTTAATTTGGTGGAAGATCAACTCCACCAAATATTTGGCTCTTGCTCTAATGGCAAGAGATATTTTGGTCATTTTGATCACCACCGTAGCATCTGAGTCGGCATTTAGCACAGGAGGTCGTGTCCTGGATCTGTTTAAGAGTTCATTGGCTCCTAGAATTGTAAAGGCTCTTGTGTGCGCGCAAAACTGGTTGAAGTTCACTCCTATATGCTTGAGTCAAAATTATTCGGATACCATTGATGATGTGGAGAGCTATAAGTTAGACTCAGATAATGTATTTAGAGATTTTTTTTAGTTGTTACATATGTTGATTTTGACATCTTGTGATAATACCCTCCTATACTTAACATATTAATATAGATTTAACCACCAATATGGCGAACTTACTTCGTGAAGATGATTGAGATTTGAGTTACTTACTTGGCAATAGCACTATGATTGAGGTTATGATGTTCTTAGCATGTTATTTTGTTATATATTGCTCATGTTGAATATGTTGTTGCTATTTGTGTTGCAGTATTATTATTGGCTATTTGTTACTGGATGCAGAGTTGTTGGGCAGTGTCGTTGGATGGTAGTTAAAAGTTATTAGTTATAGTATTGTTGTAGTTTGATATCTGGTAATTTGAAAATAATGAATATCTAGTTGATAGTTAGAAATAACTTGATATCTGGTTGTTAGACTTATGGTAATTTGGAAATAATGAATATCTTAGTCTCCAAAACAAATAATCAAGCTACAAAGATCAATATCTCTAAACTACATAGTGGTCTGTAGCTAATAACATCGACCAAATCTTTGGTAATGTTAAGCCTTAAGAAATTAAGATCATTGAACACAGAAAACGTGATAGAGAACCCTCAAGAAAATAGCCTAAGTAATGTGGTTTAGGGAATATAAATTTTAGGATTAGAATACCTTTAATTAGAAAACAGACTATAGTATAGGAGTTTCTAATATTCCAAACTCATTTATTCTGTGCAAACGCATAATATAATTAGACGAAAAAAATTATTTTAGGTATTAGTGTGAGCTGAAAACCAAACCATGTATAGAGTAGAAAGTTAGACCAAAGGGCTAAAGGTCCAAAGGACACATGAGACCTCAAACGAGTTAGATAGGTTTAATTTTTTGAAAAAGAAAATTGCATGAAGCTTCCGGCCAGTTAGTATATATCAACTTATGATTTTCCTATATTGATATATTATGTAGGTCCAAAAATATTTTTCTAACTAGAATATTTTCATATTTTTTTTTCAAGCACAACTTGGAAGTTGGAATGGCAGTGAGGCACTTGGAACATTTAAAGTATTTTGGTTCATTTGTTGCCTTGTTCGGCAATTATATTTGTTGTTGGGAACATAATCCTATTGGCACTTAGAAAATGTTGGGTTTCTTTTTTTGTCAGAATTGGAACTTAGAAAATGGCAATTATAGTCGTTGTAAGAAAATATTATTATGATTGATGTGGATGATGGATGTGGTCCTATGGATGATTTTGGATGTCGTTGATGGATGATGGGTGTGGATATTTATTGTAGTGATTGCTTGGATGTGGATAATGGATGATGAGAGTGGATATTTATTGTAGTGATTAGTCCTTTTAATTTTTTTAATTTTTTGAAGCATATTAGTATGTTACTTGTTTTTATTTAGTTTTATTTTTTGTTACGTTTTTAGTAAAATTGAAGCAAAAGTATTTACTTTAGATTGTAATTTTTGAAAAAATTTAAATTTAAAAGCTTACACAAAAAAATCCTTTTTATAAAGTGTGTCAAATATGAAATTGAAAATAGCCCAAAAAAATTCCAAAATCCGACTCCGCTCCGACAAGTCAGAGTCGAAGTCGGAGTGGAGGATGAACATCTCGGAGTTGGAGTCGGAGGTCGGATTTGACCTCCAACAAAGTCAGAGTCAGAGTCGGGGGATGGGCATACCAAGTTCGACTTGGTCGGTGCTCAGCCCTAATGTCACTTTGTCAAATGATCGAGGGTCTCCCTTGCTTCCCGTTCGTTCATGTGGATATGTACTCAAGGGTTGGACGCTATTCGAGGAATCATCAGGACGGCGAGTTCCATCCCCCCTATAGTATGCTCTCACATGGGGGTTGCGTCCAGGAAAGTCTACTCGCAAGTCGGGTCGATGGGCCTATTTGTTCTTAGCTGGGTCTTCTTTTCTTATTCTCTTAGTTGCTCCTCACAGACCCACTAAAAGGGAGAAAAACCCCTTACAATAAGATCTACATAATAATAATAATAATAATAATAATAATAATGGTAGATCTCAATCTTTTTCAAATGAATATACAACACTTAATATATAATTGTATTTAACATTATTCTATTAAAAAGTTATACAAAATATTTATAGAATATTATCTTCAACCAAACAATGAAATCCCAACTTCCTTTGGATTCATTTGTTAAAAAATCCAAACGATATATTTCTGTTCAACCCCAGTGTAAATGCGAGTGAGACTTCTAAAGTGTCAATAATTTCATTTATTACGGTTGCAACCGCACGTGGCACAGCTTTGGGGATCATTGGCTTTGCTGCTCTCGTGTCTCTATTGATCCAATAAAGTTCCAACCTATCGTACCAATTATGGAAGTGGGGCTTAATTGAAAGAGCCTTACTAGGTACAAGCGGTTTGGCGCACCAAATCACGTATCGACGTTGACATGACTTTATTATTGAAAAGAAAAACAAGAAAATAAAAATTTTGACGGAAGAAAAGATCCTCTGTTTTATGAAAATTATTTCTATTTTTAATTCGCATTATTTCATTAAATGGATGCCTTACATGTCAGTATCAGTGCGTGATTTAGTGCGCGAACTCGCTTGCAAGAATATTTTTCCTTATTGAAATGTTGATATGTGAAAATGTTAGGCTTTATGCAAGAAATGTGACTTTTATGTACTATTATGGCAAGAAATACGAAGATAAATATTATTTTTTATTTTTAGATTTTTTAATTTTTATTTATAATTGTTGATAAGATATATTTTTAAGTGACTCTTCATTTAAGTAATCAGTATATAAAATAACTTAACTTGTAGATCATCAATAAATGTGAGTGTGACTAAAAACGATTGAATCTCTATCACTGTTTGAATAATAATATGAAATTTCAATAGCACACTTGAGGAGACTAAGCTGAAACGTGATTTTGATTTTTTACCCAAGTCAAGAATGTCATACATGGATGTCTCAATTTGCTATTGTAGACAAGTAATTAGAGTAAAATTCCTATACAAGACTATTATTGCAATTCAATGTGTTAGAAAAATACTGATTAAATTTATACTCGTCTGTCATTTTAAGCTTTTAGGACATTTGATAATTTCTATTGCGTTATATAGTCTATTGATTGAATAGATTATGAAATTTAACCAGAAGTAATAATTTGAGAGTGCAATATTTTTAAAAGTGAGAATTCTTGTAACATGAAAAGCATGAGAGTTTGTGATTACAAGATCTACTTTTATCAAGGTTTGGAGATAAAATCAAAAGAATAAATATAGATAGAAGTCACTATTGGAGCATCCATTTTGTACACATGATGTGGTATTATCTAAACCACACGTCTCTCCAAGTGAGTGTTGGGAACAATCAACTAGAAGCAGCCATGTAATAAATATAAAGTACACACTGCTACAGTGACTTCTCTCTGACATTACTCAAACTAAAAATAAAAAAAAAAGTGAATCTATCCATAATCATGTATGAAAAGGAAGAAAAAAGAGGGGAGCCTTCTAAGTGGCACTCAATGCTGATGAAATATACCCACAGAAAGAAGAAGAATCTGTCCCTCGATCTGCCTACAAAGACAATAAAGTAAAAGGGAAATATGGTTAACAAATGTCAGAGCAGGTCTTTACCAAGTCAGGAGGTTGAATTTGCTTGGGTCCCTACAGCACCGATTATTGTTACATTTCACGCACGTGCTAAATTTGTCAAATCTTTTGCTTTCTTTTATTTGGATGTGTCTTGTGGACTTTGTCAAAGCTTGGATTATTTCTTTTATTTTAAAAATAAAAAAATTAAAGGCAATCGCCTTGCGCCATCGTAGTGTAATCGTGGGCCGTGTCAGTTTAGTGAAAAATCGCATTTTATAAATGAAGAAGTAGCTTTTTTTTTCATTTTGGACGGGAAGATTAGACCCGTCATTTAGGAAATATTTCAATCACCGTGTATAAGATTAACAGCAATGATAGGTACAGTCTCTAAATGGGAATTGCAATGTAAGTCTAGGTTATTTTAACTTTAAAATTTTTTAAAATTATAAAATTATCCCTCCTAAAATTATGTTTTCTCTCATTTAATAATGTGCCTGCACATGCAATCTCCACTTGAGGACTGCAAATAAAATTTCTCTAAGATTAAACATATTCTCCATTTTGTGTTTGACTTATACATCTTATTGAGAATTTTCCTTTTCTATTTTTTTTTTCAAAGAGCTTTGTGTCAATTATGCTAATAACTTGTGAATCGACTTCATTTTCATTTATTTATGAACTACCAATTGAATGATTTTAATTTTCTTCTTTTCCAATTTGTCTCTTATTTTTTGTACAAAAGTTATGTTAAAAAGAGTTACGTTAGATATAGTCGTGATATCTATTTCATCAAGGATTTGTCATAAACAGCTATAGTCCTAAGTCCATTGCGCATCCCATTTTATTGAGTGACTAAGCTCCCTTAAAAAGTATGTGTTTTGGCAGGATTTCTTGATGAAAGAAACATTTGCAGATGATTTATAATCGAAATGTTGCAGTCAGTTGGGTTTCAAAATGGGTTTGGGATTTGGGATTTGGGCATTTCTCTCTTCTCTTATGTTTCTTCCCACTTTTCAATCCTTCTCGATTTTCATTTCTTTTCTTCTTTTTTTTTAATTCTATCAAATGATGACGTGGTCACCCGGTTACCCGTCGATTGCGCATAGCCGGTTGCACGTAGCAGAACTCTTTTAAAAATCTTATTTTAAGTCAGTACGAATTTTATTCATAAGTCAATGTGAAAGATATACATTTCAAAATTTTTGCTTTCTTTTATTTTAATGCTAAATTTGTCTGTGAGGATTTTATTTATAAGTCAATGTGAAAAATATATTTTAATTTGGCATGATTTGATTTATAAAAATAATTTAAAATTTATAAATTAAATTATATCACATCAATAATGTGTATAATGTATTTTATATATCGACTTATTAGCAGAATTGCTCTTTTTATTTTTGTATTCTCGAGGCTTGAACTTATTTTTTATTTGTCATATATATATTTTTTTTGTATAATTCATAATTTTATCTAATATTACTTATTAATAATTTAACTTTAAAAGTTATGCTATATTACACTTATTTAACTTCCATCCCATTATTACGAGACGTGTCATTGACTCGTTATTATAACTATTAGATTAACTCTTATTTTTAAAATTAATAATTCAATGGTTAATGGATAATATTTCATTAACACGAGATTTCGTTGGATAGGAGTACAATATATAACATTTATTATAAGAGGAAAAGAAAAATAAACCGAAAACATTGTGTACCCACTTTTTAAAGAAATTTAACTTATTATTAACATGAGTCATGATGTGAGCACATGTTAATTAGTGATAGAGAAACAATCACATCTTGGTGTGAGCTCAAAATGGAGAGTCTTGACATTGATGTAAAATGTCTAAAGCATTAATTCGATTAAAAGAGTAATATTACATACAATTGTAAAGTACGTAAATATTGTATAGTTATTTTAAAAAAAATGGAGTTTATTATTAAAAAATTAATTTTTTTTTCATGTGACTCTCGTATTTATTAATTTTTTTTAAAGTGATTATACGACTCTTATATATTTAATAATTTTCGACTTAAAATATCTTTTCTCTTCTACAAAATGTCAAATTTGAGACTCATACGTGTAATATCAACTTCTTCAACTAGTATGTGAACTCATTCATGGCCATGTCACTGCCGTACGTCTTTAATTAGAAAATTGAAGCGAAACTTAAAGATACTTCGATTAATCTTTTCAAATTATAAAGATTGTGTTCACATTTGTTTTTGTTTTTATATAAAAGAATAGGATCAAAATTCCATTTAAGAATTTTAAATATATAAAATATAAAATATATTTCATATACTTATTTCTTTCGTATAGAATCTAAAACTGTCTTTCACATCTAAATAAATAAGAGAAAAATTATTCTGCCGCCTCAATAGTACCGCTCAAGTGTACGGCTTGAAATTGTTTTTTTTACTTAGTGATTAAGGAAGTGATTTTAAATGTATTGGTATATTTTTTTATTTTTTTTAAATTATTTAAGTATTTAAAAAAAAATGTGAAAAAAAAGAGTAATCGAAGAAAAAAAAATTCTTGCCTCTGCCATAAAAAATCTTTTTCAAAGAAAATCTCACCCTTAGAGCGAACTGTTTCAATCGACCGTATCTTACAAATTGCCGCATGTTACTTAGAACAGATATATCGATAGGGATCTCTGATGCATTTCCTCCCTCTCTAACCCATGGGCGCGCTGGAAGTTTGAAACCAATTAGAAGAGCTAACCAATTTCTGATAGTTTCAGTGGAAAAAAAAAAAAAAGGAAGGGAAGAACATAACACAGTTTGAAAATTGGCCTTGGTCACTAAAATGTAGAAATAAGACAAACCAAGGGAATATTACTCAAGAGCAACAAACCTAAAGATGTGTAATCACATTAGCCAATTTCCAATATGCCAAAAATACTCAACATTACGATTTACTAAAGAGAAGAACTGGATACATACATAGGGCCTGAGCAGCAGTTAATCTTGCCCGAGGATCCTTCACCAGTAACTTCTTTACAAAATCTTTAGCACTATTGCTTACGCTTGGCCATGGTTTGCGGCGAAAATCAGGCTTGTTTCGTAAAACCTGCAAATAAGTCACAGTTCGGTATACTCAAGAAAATAATCGAATTAAAAAATAGCGAAAAGTAAGACACATGTTGATGATCTCCCAACACAGGCACTGTCTAGACAATTGTAATGGTTCTTTAACATATAGAGATTTAAGTAAAATCCAACAAACGGTAACTTGGCTAAGGAAAAGAAAGGTCGTGAAAGTATTTTTTCTTTTTCTTTTTTTTTTTTTTTTTTGGCAGTGTGCAGTGTGCAGTTTTCCATCAGATACTAGAACTACAGATTGGAACATATAGTCAGGAAAATACTCACATACAAAGTATAAATATATAATGATTTGTAACACAGGTAAACAGAAAGAGAAAAATAATAGTTTAAATGAATACTGTACTTAACCTCCTTAAATATACCATCTTCAGTCTTATCCCAAAAGGGGCGCCTTCCACAGAGCAAAATGTAGGTAATCACACCAATACTCCAGACATCCGATTCAGGTCCTGACTTGCGTTTTAATACTTCAGGAGCAACATAATAAGCACTGCCAACGATATCTTGGAACTTCCTTCCTGCATGTTTATATTTTGTATGCCTTCAGAACTATCATGTACAAACAGCCATAAATCTATGCAGAACAACAGCTTCAGATGAACAGAAAGGAAAATAGTTGGAAAAAATATTTCTATATTTAAAAAGATAGAATCACATAAAAGCAACATAATAGAAGCTCTACTTGCCTGGGTTAATGAAATCTGACAAACCAAAATCCGTGGCCTTCAGTGGTGAATCTTGTTTAGTTGACTTAAAAAAAAAGAGAAATTTTATTTACAGTCCCCACTTAGGAATTGCATGTGCAGGCCTCTTATTAAATAAGAAAAAACATCATTTCAGGAGGCATAGTTTTGTAATTTTAAAAAAATTTAAAGATAAAATTATCTAGACTTGCATTACAGTCCCTATTTAGAGACTGTATCTAGCATTGCTGAAAAGAAAATTCTACATGCAACAAAAGCAAGGGAATTAGTCTCAAGCACGTGACCAGTTTGCGTAGTAGACTGCTATTGTGAAACCTACTATATCCATTTGATTTAATTTAAGGAGGTTGAATTTGCTTGGGTCCCTACAGCACCGATTATTGTTACATTTCACGCACGTGCTAAATTTGTCAAATCTTTTGCTTTCTTTTATTTGGATGTCTTGTGGACTTTGTCAAAGCTTGAATTATTTCTTTTATTTTAAAAATAAAAAAACTAAAGACAACCGCCTTGCGTAACTGTAATGTAATCGTGGGTTAAACGATCGCATTTTATAAATGAAGAAGTAGCATTTTTTTTTCATTTTGGACGGGAAGATTAGACACGTCATTTAGGAAATATTTCAATCACCGTGTATAAGATTAAGAGCAATGCTAGATACAGTCTCTAAATGGGAATTGTAATGTAAGTCTAGGTTATTTTAACTTTAAAAATTTTTAAAATTATAAAATTATCCCTCCTAAAATTATGTTTCCTCTCATTTAATAATGTACATGCACATGCAGTCTCCACTTGAGGACTGCAAATAGAATTTCTCTAAGATTAAACATATTCTCCATTGTGTTTGACTTATACATCTTATTGAGAATTTTCCTTTTCTATTTTTTTTTCCGAAGAGCTTTGTGTCAATTATGCTAATAACTTGTGAATCGACTTCATTTTCATTTATTTATGAACTACCAATTGAATGATTTTAATTTTCTTCTTTTCCAATTTGTCTCTTATTTTTTGTACAAAAGTTATGTTAAAAAGAGTTATGTTAGATATAGTCGTGGTATCTATTTCATCAAGGATTTGTCATAAACAGCTATAGTCCTAAGTCCATTGCGCATCCCATTTTATTGAGTGACTAAGCTCCCTTAAAAAGTATGTGTTTTGGCAGGATTTCTTGATGAAAGAAACATTTGCAGATGGTTTATAGTTGAAATGTTGCAGTCAGATGGGTTTCGAAATGGATTTGGGGTTTGGGCGTTTCTCTTTTCTCTTATGTTTCTTCCCACTTTTCAATCCTTATTGATTTTCATTTCTTTTTTTTTTTTTTTTAATTCTATCAAGTGATGACGCGGTCACCCGGTTACCCGTCGATTGCGCATAGCCGGTTGCACGTAGTAGAACTCTTTTAAAAATCTTATTTTAAGTCCATACGAATTTTATTCAAAAGTCAATGTGAAAGATATACATTTCAAAATTTTTGCTTTCTTTTATTTTAATGCTAAATTTGTCTGTGAGAATTTTATTCATAAGTCAATGTGAAAAATTTATTTTAATTTGGCATGATTTGATTTATAAAAATAATTTAAAATTTATAA
Source organism: Juglans mandshurica (assembly GCA_022457165.1). NCBI lineage: Eukaryota > Viridiplantae > Streptophyta > Magnoliopsida > Fagales > Juglandaceae > Juglans > Juglans mandshurica. The sequence goes on from CM039623.1 coordinate 7,993,447, forward strand.
ATTAAATTATATCACATCAATAATGTGTATAATGTATTTTATATATCGACTTATTAGCAGAATTGCTCTTTTTATTTTTGTATTCTCGAGGCTTGAACTTATTTTTTATTTGTCATATATATTTTTTTTTTTGTATAATTCATAATTTTATCTAATATTACTTATTAATAATTTAACTTTAAAAGTTATGCTATATTACACTTATTTAACTTCCATCCCATTATTACGAGACGTGTCATTGACTCGTTATTATAACTATTAGATTAACTCTTATTTTTAAAATTAATAATTCAATGGTTAATGGATAATATTTCATTAACACGAGATTTCGTTGGATAGGAGTACAATATATAACATTTATTATAAGAGGAAAAGAAAAATAAACCGAAAACATTGTGTACCCACTTTTTAAAGAAATTTAACTTATTATTAACATGAGTCATGATGTGAGCACATGTTAATTAGTGATAGAGAAACAATCACATCTTGGTGTGAGCTCAAAATGGAGAGTCTTGACATTGATGTAAAATGTCTAAAGCATTAATTCGATTAAAAGAGTAATATTACATACAATTGTAAAGTACGTAAATATTGTATAGTTATTTTAAAAAAAATGGAGTTTATTATTAAAAAATTAATTTTTTTTTCATGTGACTCTCGTATTTATTAATTTTTTTTAAAGTGATTATACGACTCTTATATATTTAATAATTTTCGACTTAAAATATCTTTTCTCTTCTACAAAATGTCAAATTTGAGACTCATACGTGTAATATCAACTTCTTCAACTAGTATGTGAACTCATTCATGGCCATGTCACTGCCGTACGTCTTTAATTAGAAAATTGAAGCGAAACTTAAAGATACTTCGATTAATCTTTTCAAATTATAAAGATTGTGTTCACATTTGTTTTTGTTTTTATATAAAAGAATAGGATCAAAATTCCATTTAAGAATTTTAAATATATAAAATATAAAATATATTTCATATACTTATTTCTTTCGTATAGAATCTAAAATTGTCTTTCACATCTAAATAAATAAGAGAAAAATTATTCTGCCGCCTCAATAGTACCGCTCAAGTGTACGGCTTGAGAATTTTTTTTTTTACTTAGTGATTAAGGAAGTGATTTTAAATGTATTGGTATATTTTTTTATTTTTTAAAAATTATTTAAGTATTTTAAAAAAATGTGAATAGAAAAATGAAAAAAAAAAGTCAAATGTAAGGTGCGGTCAAGTGGAGCAGACTACTCTAAGCAACGGAGTAGCCCGATTCAATAAATAAAGAATTAATCAACTTATAAAGAAAAATAAGAAATAAATAGAAAAGAAGAATACTAGATATAAGATAAATGATATTTACAATAATAAAATGTGCAAGTATCGCGTATTTTTAAAAAAAAGTGATTTAATATGAGACTTAATAGTAAATTTCATTTAAAATAAAAACAATTCACAGTATTTACGTTACTTATAACTGTTTCTAATATTAATTTTTTAGAAAAGATATTTATAATCGTGAATTGTGCAACCGTCGTATAATCGTTTTGAAAAAAAGTAAATAAAATATTAGATCCACATGAAAAAAATTAATTTTTTAATAATGGATCCTACTCTTTTTCAAAGTAATTACGTAGTATTTACACACTTCATAATTGTACATAAAATTACTCTAATTTTTTTTTATATAAATTCCAAATCAACTGATCACATGCTCTAAACTGTATAAATTATTTTTCCGAAACACGTGTGCGGAAGCCAGACATTCGGGACTGGCTAAGTACTTTACCCGTGGATATAATAAAAAATACCGACATTGATTGGTCCACGTATACCTTTATCTCTTTAGTTTTAGGCGTGTGGACCATGTGTACTGTACCTAAACGTGATGTCTCTCTCTTCTTTAGGGTACTTTATCTATCTCGTGAAAGTTCTAACCGTCATTTGCTTTCACACTGCTAAACTTTCTAATTTACACACTCATTTGGAGATGTTTGGATTCAAAATCCACCTCAATTCATCTCAACTTATCTCATCTTATCATTATAACTTTATCAAATTTTCATACAAAATATAATAAACAATTTAACTTTTTTAAATCCTAAAATAACTTTTTCAAATTCTCACACAAAATATAATAAATAATTCAACCTTTATTCTACTATTCACAAACCATCTCAACTCATCTCATCATTATGTTTTGTTTTGATACGGCTCCCACAAAGTTCAATGCTAATCATTAGTAATTTATATAATTTAATTATTATTATTGTTATTAATCTCTTTCTTTATAGGGAAACTAATAATTATATTTTAAATAGATGATCGATTGGTCTTAAAGGTGATAATTTATCCAAAAATTAATATATATATATATATATCTATTCTAGTAGAGTAAATGACTATCTAACTGTGAATAATAACTTTTGTTATTTTTTCGTTAACTTTTCTTGTTTTTTCGTTAAGGAGAGGTTTGGATTCAAAACTCACATCAACTCATCTCATCTTATCATTACAACTTTATCAAATTTCTACACAAAATATAATAAATAATTCAACTTTTTCAAATTTCTACACTAAATATAATAAATAATTCAACTTTTATTCTACTATTCACAAACCATATCAACTCATCTCAACTTATTTCTGAATCCAAACATCTCCAATTCTTGTTTTACCAAAAGGTCATTAAGATTCTTGACCATTTGATATGTAGCTCACTTGTAGAATTTAATGAATAGTCATGTTTTATCAAAAGGCTTTTAATAGCCCCGCGGTTAGATATTTTTCTAAAATTTAATTTTTTTTTAATCTTGATTTTTTATTTTTGTTTAACCTTATATTTTCTTTTCCCAGACAAATAAGTTATTGACTTTTTTACTTTTTTTTTTATTTAAATCATTATGTCAGGTGCACCCTGGGGCTAACGCACCCGAGCTGTTCCCTAGTGTGTATATCTCTTTATATATATAAAGAGCCTATGAAACGGAATTTTCTTGTTTTAACATAAATTTCTTGTTTTAACGGAATATGCTGGTTTTCACTAACTTTCCATCCGTTTGTAATAATTACAGAACACATGGATATAATTGTATTTTCATTTATATTCTATTTATGGCTACTTTTATGATTTCTGTTGGTTTATATTCCACTATTAATATGTTTAAATATGCTAATAAAGCAGATTTATTATAATAATAATCATGGATTCAATTTCCAATTTGAAAATACGTTATAATAGGAAAACAAATTTATGTAGATTTATCTTTTTGTATTCATTATAATAGGAAAGCATTATAATGATTTACAAATAGCCTATTTTTCAATAGCTTTTAAGATATATATTAGTAATAAAATAATAAGATATATGTACTTTATTTTTATTTTAATAAAATATATTAGTACTTTGAACTGCACATACGTGCCTCAGGCACGTAACATCTTACTAGTATATATATATATATCTCTTTATATATATAAAGTGATTATCTAACAGAAAATATTGTTTTAATGGTTTTTATTGTTTTTCGGTTAACTAAGTTAACGTCGTTGGTCCAAAATTGAGGTTATTCTCAATTTGCCATAATTAAGTGTCATTAATTGCTGACCACTAATTATTCTCCCATGACATGAGGTAGGTAGGGTTTTTAATTGGCATCTTGCCATGCAGTTCGACCAAATAAGTGACATCCTGGCTTGCATGTTAATATAATTAGTCAAAATTGCCAAAATAGTAGTTCTAAATTGTACCGATGCATAATATAACTCTCCAATACTTATTATCAATGAAGTTTAATCGACAAAAGAGCAGAAGAACAAAAGTTAAAGTTTACTTACTTTCTAAATATTCTTTCGCTTCATATATATATATATATATATATATATATATATATATATATATATTCTATTATAATAAGTAGCTATTTAATTGTGAATAGTAAATTTTTTTTTTTTTTTCCGTTATCTTTTCTTATTTTTTTATTAAGTCCGTTAAGTTCTTTTTTAGCAAAAGATCCTTAAAATCCTTGATCATTTGACGTGTATCTCCCTTATAGAATTTAATGAAGGATCTTATTTTACCAAAAGGTCCTTAAGACCCTTGACCATTTGACGTGTAGCTCCATTGTAAAATTTAATGAATTATCATGTTTTATCAAAAAATCCTTAATAGCCCTGTGGCGCACATGAATTAACGTATCTTTTTCATGTCTTTTTTGTTCTGAGTGTACTCATACAATATGGATGCAGACCAATACTCATACTTTGTTAAAGTTCAATTTTTTTTAATCTTAATTTTTTATTTTTCTTTAACCTTTTTGTATTTTATTTTCCTAGACAAATCAGTTACTGACTTTTTCACTTTTTATTTAAATTATTATCAGGTGCACCCCGGGGCTAACGCACCCGGGGGCCGTTCCCTAGTGTGTGTGTGTATATATATATATATATATATATATATATATATATCCATGTGTATGTGTATAGTTGACTTCTTCAAATTGTGGTAGCAAATTTCATGAATTAGAGGCAATATTACAAAAAAAAAAAAAAAAAAAAAAAAAAGAGGAAAAAATAAATATTGCTAGTTTTAGATATTTAGGTTATTTTTTCTTTCTTCAAAATGTGATATAAAAAAAATTTAAATGCATATGGTAGAGCATGAGATTATTGATAGTGATTAAAGATTGGTTTAGTATAGTATACTACTACTCCATAAAATCCCATGGGATGAGCTTTCAAAAGCCTCCGATTACTTTGTCAAAAACAAGAAAAAAAAAAAAGTAAAAGATTCTTCTGTTCATGTTGAATTTAGTGCTATAGTCAAGTCAAAGGTCTTTGTTTAAATTTTCATAACTTGTGTCTCTAAATCCTATTACGAAAAGTATTATTCCGACATCAAAGGGTATATCCTTCCCAGGATATAATCTAGGTTGTTTTTATATTGTGTTTTCGTTATCTTTTTTCTTGTGTAAATCTTAAATACAGTTTTAAAAAACATAATTTTTATACAGTCATTTAAAAAAAAAATAATGCTAGTATACTCTCTTATTTTGCTCCCTCATTTTGACCGCTCATATATTTTAATTTTTTTTAATTGTTTTAACTTATTGATTAAGGAAGTGATTATTAGTGTATTGATATATTCTTTTAAAAAATGTGATAAGAAAAAAATGTAAAAAGGAAAAAAAAGAAGATGAATTTTGTCTAGATAGCATGCCCAGCGGTCACTGTTCGACAGCAGCCTAGCATCGCTCTTTAAAAAAATTAGGACCCATTATAAAAAAGTGATTTTTTAAAAAAAAATATATATATATATATGAATCACACTTTCTCAACAGGATTTTACGAGATTTGAATATTTTAAAACTGTAAATTCAAATACTGATAAGAATATTAAAAAGTGTATATCCTAAAACAAATATTCTCTTTTATAGCAATAAGCATATTTCTAAAGTTAAATATTAGTTTGTTGACTCATTCTTCCAAGTTATTTAGACAAGAACTCAAAACAAAAACAAAAACAATAAATGATGAAAACTAAAGATATAACAAGAAAAAAAAAAAAAATCACCACGAGGGGTTGCACACAATCAGGTCTTTTAAAAGAAAAACAAAATTATTATTTGTTTAATTGCTATTCTAAAATAAGGATAGTTAGGTGATTTTAATATCTATATTGATGATACTTTAGAGAAAAAATTCACTTAATTAATCTCTTGGATTAAAGATTATACACCTAATTTCATTTGTAATTTATATATATATATATAAATATATATATAAATTGAGAAAATATACTTACAACCGTGAATTGCGTAACCGCCGCGTAATCGCTTTGAAAAAAATGAATAAAACATGAGACCCATATGAAAAAAATTAATTTTTTAATAGTAGACCCCATTATTTTTCAAAACGATTACGCGATGGTTACGTACTTTACAATTATATATAGAATTACTCATATAAATTAAGGGATGGGGGTTGAATCCTGATCTCTATTTTGGAGACGTGGGTCTTGTGCCATCAGGCCACAGTCCTTGGCTTTCATTTGTAAAATTGAACGCGCAATAACTTTCCAAGTGAAAGTTGGGCTGACTTTGACAAAATGTACAATAATTTTATAAAAAGAATTAATATTAATATAAATTAAAATATAATTTGATATATCAAATTAAAATTTCGACAATTTATAATATTTTTAATATATATTTTTTGTGAACTGTCGTATTACCCAATAAAAAAGTCTAATGGCGCGTCGAATTATTTTCCAGAACTTTTGTTTCAACTTTTCATAAATCCAAATGTGGTTGAACTATATTGATGATCATGTACTCAATAAGCTTCATGAAAGCAAGGTTTTTGTTCATATTCTTGATAAGAAATTAGGCCTTGGCTTGGATTGAAAACTCATCTCAACTCATCATTATAACTTTATCAAATATCCACATAATAAACAACTCAATTTTTTCAAATCTCAAAATAATAATAATATTACAAATTAATATTCTAACAATATTTTACTCAGGGTGGCTACATCCACCGCTCTTAGCTCCCGCTGGGAGCTACCGTTAGTTTAATTGTTGTGTGTTTTCTTTTTACTTTTTTTTACATGTATTTTTTTAACATTTTTAAATATTTTTTTAAAAAAATAAAAAATACAACATAATTAAAAAATACTTACTTAATCACTAATTAAAAAAAATGCAGTGGATCTATAAAGTGTAGCATGCGTCAAAAGATCATGTTTTTGCTGCTAGTGAGCTATATATATATATATATATATATATATATATATATATATATATATATATATTCTCATTATCCAATTTTTTTAATATTTTATTTTTTAAAATTTTAGTGTGAATAAATTATTGCTTGCTGGTCCACCTTAGGCGGCTAGTCAAAAATGCAAATAATATTAATAATTTTGTACCAAGACTTTCTTGTTTGATTTTAGAAAATATTTCATCTCATTTCATCTAATCATTACAATTTTTATAATTTTTAATATAAAATAAAATAAATAATTTAACTTTTTAAATCTTAAAATAAAAATAATATTAAAAAATATATTTTAATAATTTTTTATTTAATTTTTTAATTTTAATTTTAATTCATTTTATTTCATCTCTAAAAATAAAATATACTTAACCTTTGATATCAAGCCAAGCTAACCAGAGACCAAGTCAACACTCAGACTTCTGTGTTCCTGGAGCAGACACCACGGACCACTACTTTTAGCTAAAAGAGATAGAGAAATATTATAATAGGACAGTGCTAGGCTGCTAGCGGTACGCCAAGTCTTCTTTTTTCTTTTTCTTTTTTTCCTTTCATCTTTTTTCTTTTATTTTTTTAACAAATTTTTAATATTCTTAATCATTAAAAAAATAAAAAATACATAATTTCACTAATAATTATTTTCTTAACTATTAAATAAAAAAATTAAAAAATTAAAATAATTAAACAGTAACTTTGATTCTCAAACCTTTGATTTCTTTGGATAATAATGTGAACAAAACACTCTCTCTTATGCATAAGAACAAACAAAACTATCTCTTAGGCATAGTATGTATAGTGAGTTGAGATGATTTGTAAATAGTAATGAGATATTTGATTTGAAATAAGATGAGTTAGGGAGGTTTGAATTGTGAGTTGAGATGAGAAGAGATGTGATGAAAGTTGAAAATTGAATAAAATATTATTAAAATATTATTTTTTAATATTATTTTTATTTTAGAATTTGAAAAAATTCAAATGTTTATTTATTTTGTATGAAAGTTTGTGAAAGTTATAATGATTAGATGTGATGAGATTAATTGAGATGGGTTTTGAATCAAAACCTCTCAAAAATTATTTGAATTAAAATGTTTTATGTGGTTTTGGGAAATGAGAGATAAAAAGTTGAATAAAAATATTATTAGAATATTATTTTTATCTTGGGATTTGAAAAAATTTGAATTATTTTTTGTGTTTTATTTAAAAGTTTGGAAAAATTATAATAACTAAATAATGATTAGATAAAAAAGTTGAACATTTGGAATTGAAAAGTGTTTGTGTTGATGGTGTTTGGATATTGAAATTTGATGTAATGAGATTAGATGAAAATATCTCACAATCCAAATCAGGCTTTAAGATTCTAAAACATCCAAGGTCCACCTTGGCCATCACTCGCCACCCACTCTTTCCCTCCTCATTTCCGCCCAGACCACAAACCCCCGTCACTACCATTGGACTCCTCATCTCCCCCTCTTCACTTTCCTCTGATCATTCCTCCCACGATCATGACCTCAATCACTCCTTCGCACCCGACCCAGATGCCCCACCGGCGGCCGTGGTGAATCATTTGTCCTGGGCATACCCAGTGGCGGTGATGGCCAAGGTGGACCCTAGAGCACAAGACGGCTTCGTCAGCTTCAGAGAAGTTGAAGCAAACACTATTAACCGTGATGGTGCTAATGGCGAATGGCGGTAGAGGTAACCGAAGGTTAAGATCAAATCTTTCGATACTGTGGAGGATGAGGTGGGACAACATGGTGAAGAAGGCGTTGTTGTTGTCAAGGATTTATGGGTTTGTGGTTTGCTTGATCTCCTTCTCGATTATGGCGGTTGACAAGGATCAGGGTACCGATACATGAGATATTAGTGAACCCGGTCCCCACGTAGGGTAGGTATGCGTTGGGGGACCTCATGATGCCAAATTTTTTTTCTTTCATTACTAGTTGCAAGCTAGTTGCAAGTTGAATCAAGACACTGTTTTTGTTTCTTTTTATTGCCATTATGGCTTTTTGAAATATGCTCGTCTTGCATTAGCCTATGTCAGCTTCATTCAACACGTATACAAGTTTGATCCAACTTCTTTGAAACACGCCTCATTAGCAAAACAAGCTGACGGTAACTCAATATTTGTATTCTCCTCGATCTCTTCATGTTTGATTGTTATGGGGAAATTGTTTACATAAACACTTGTTTATATTAAAAAAAAATCAGTGAACTAAAGATACTTTTATTAATTTAAAATTAAAAAAAGTGTAATATTATATATAATTTTAAAGTATATAAATTCTCAATTTAAAAAGGTTATTTTATTAAACTAGAAGTGCATAATATTAATCATTTTTTATTAAAAAAATATCTTATGATTTGAAAGCTAACAGGAATTTATCAATATCTCAATTTAGAACAACTTAATTAGTTTAACAAAGAATAAAATAAAATATAAAATAAAAATAATAAAAAATAATTTTAAAATATGTAAAATATGTGGTGTGTGATGATTAATAACATTACTATTTCTTTATTTTATCCATCCGATAAAAGTATAGAGTCGAACTTGAACTTTGAAGCAAGAATGAATATCATAAGGCTGAGAAAGATGAACAAACTTGACACTGTCAAAAGGAAGATGATCATAGTTTATAAAATGAAGATGTCCAACACATTATAAAATAAAGGAAAAAGTTATTTGCTCTGCTAGTAATTTTTTAATTTTTTTTTATTTTATGATTAAGTAAGTATTTTTTAATAATATTATGAATTTTTTTATTATTTAAAAATATTTAAAGACGCTAAAAAATTCATATAAAAAAAAGTAAAATAATAAAAAAGAAAAAAATGCATGAGCGGGAGCCCCGACCTCCCAACTGTGGGTATAGACCCATCTTAAAATAAAATAAAAATAAAAAATAAAAAAATATTTTTTTAATAATCATAATAAATCCTACAAAATTGTGTGTTAATACAGATTTACAAGCAGCAAAAATCACCCAACCCGGTAAATGATGGGACATAAAAGAAAAAAAAAAAACTCCAAATTGTTTTTTCTGTTTGAAAATTTTAATTCTCCGGTCAGAAAAAAATGGGGGCTGGGGGAACTCCTAGCCTTCTGCACCCTCTCTCTCTCTCTCTCTCTCTCTCTCTCTCTCGCATTCTTCAAAAGTCTCTTTTTGACCATGCTCTCTTTCTTCCCTTCTTCCTCCTATCTGCTCCAGGCTTTCCTATTTGCTATCCCCGCTTATTCATTAGCTGTATCTCTCTCCGTTTGCATATAAATGACTTCTATAATTTATTCATGACCTTTGTCAAGGTTTTGATCCGTCAAGACCTCTAAAAACTCTGTTTTTCTTTCTCCATCTCTGTTTCCCAATCATGGGTTCTTGCTTTTCTACCAACAAAGTCATTGGCTCTAGCAGCAACACCACCAATACCCCCAACACCACGACCACCATCATCAATCACAACCGTAAACAGAACACCGAGTCCCATACGAGAACTACCACTACGACGAAACAGGAGGCTTCGAGCAATCAGCGACAGAACAAAGCGAACGGGAGGAATTCGCATCAGCTGAGACCCAAAGACAAGCCCGTCTCGAGGCGGCAGAGCGGGCTCATCCCCTGTGGGAAGCGTACAGATTTTGGGTATGCCAAGGATTTCAGCCAACGCTACACGATTGGGAAGTTGTTGGGACACGGGCAGTTCGGGTACACCTACGTCGCCACCGACAAGGCGAATGGGGATCGAGTCGCGGTTAAGAGAATTGAAAAGAATAAGGTAAATTTGTTTCTTTGTATGGGGCTTTCCCGGTCAATTTGTGGGATTTATTGGTCTTTCTGACCTCATTTGACTATATGTGAATCCGGGTTGTTGGGATTCGTTTATGTTCTCTGTAAATTTTGGGTTTTTGTTTGTAATTAGAAGTTGGATTTCAATCGAGGTGTTATTTGGTCAAGGGATTTGGGAGAAAGCTGGGATATAAAGTTCGGGGCCTTTTTCTGAACCCCGGTTCCAGACTTTGATTGTGGATTAGAAATGGTGGTCTTGGTCCCAATATGTCTGTAGGGCCTTCTCCTTTTGATATGAATACCTGGATTCGGCAGTTGGGTTTTACGTTGCCCTGTATTTGCATGAAAATGTTGTTTGAAGTCTTTTCTGTTTTCTGGTGTCCGGAAGATCGCTTCTTCTATATATGAAGGTTTAGCAATCACCAGGGACACCTGGAGGATATGTCTTGAGTCATTATTCATAAATTTGATGAGTGGTAACCTGTTTTAAGCAGTGTTTCTATATACGTTACTAATAGGTCAAGAGAACTTACACTGTTTGATCACTATGACGGGCTAAATCTAAGTATGATATCGAGAGTAGCAGGTTGCAATATCGCACGTGTTACAGGTGGTTGATTCATGGTATTGTTTTGCAAACTCACTCAGAATAATGGATCTCTTCTTAAGGTCTGTTTGGGGAGAGATAATTGTTTGTATTTTTCTCCAGTTGGGTAAAATGTGGTGCAAGAATCACTACCAAAAATGGTCATGGAAACAAAATAAATGAATATACCCGACTCAATTGAGCTTGAAAGCTTCAAAATCAAACTGCTCTAATTATCTTTAATCATGTAGAATTTGTGCCCTCTATTTTTGGTGAATATTTTTAATGAAGTTTCAGAAAACCTTTGGATCTGGTGGCAGATGGTTCTTCCTATTGCTGTTGAGGATGTGAGGCGGGAGGTCAAGATATTGCAAGCACTTACAGGCCACGAGAATGTGGTTCACTTCTATAATGCGTTTGAGGATGATTCATATGTGTATATAGTAATGGAGTAAGTTTAGCTTTTTATGAAGTACTTTTTCATTTCATGGGCTTCTCTTCAACTATTCCAGTATTCATTGGTTTTGTTTTTCTGCTTGCTTGAACTTCATTTATTTTTTGGCCTTTCTTACCTCCTTTTATTTGATCCTACAATCTGTTAATATATTTAAATGGTGGTTTGTTGTTTTTGTCCGTTATCAGGTTATGTGAGGGTGGCGAATTGCTAGATCGTATATTGGCCAAGTAAGAATCTTTTAAGTCATGGATATAATTAATTAGTGCTGCCAACAGTGGCTGCTCTTTAATGTGTCTATCTAGTCAACGGTTTGTTATAGTTTTTCTGGAAGTCATATATTGCCATATTATTGTGTTTTTGTGTTTGTATTGATTATTAATGACACTAGTTACTTAACTCAGGAAGGACAGCCGATATACTGAGAAAGACGCAGCAGTAGTTGTGCGCCAGATGCTCAAAGTTGCAGCTGAGTGTCATTTACATGGGTTGGTACACCGAGACATGAAACCGGAGGTATAGCCTAGTTCCCTTAAAGGCATGGATTGTTCAGCTTACCACCTGAACTCTCCTGCTACTAGAATTTCTATATTTTTATTTTTATCTTTTATGTTTTTCCAAAAATTAAATCAAATGGATATAGTAGGTTTCACAATAGCAGTCTACTACGCAAACTGGTCACGTGCTTGAGACTAATTCCCTTGCTTTTGTTGCATGTAGAATTTTCTTTTTAAGTCAACTAAACAAAATTCACCACTGAAGGCCACGGATTTTGGTTTGTCAGATTTCATTAACCCAGGCAAGTAGAGCTTCTATTATGTTGCTTTTATGTGATTCTATCTTTTTAAATATAGAAATATTTTTTCCAACTATTTTCCTTTCTGTTCATCTGAAGCTGTTGTTCTGCATAGATTTATGGCTGTTTGTACATGATAGTTCTGAAGGCATACAAAATATAAACATGCAGGAAGGAAGTTCCAAGATATCGTTGGCAGTGCTTATTATGTTGCTCCTGAAGTATTAAAACGCAAGTCAGGACCTGAATCGGATGTCTGGAGTATTGGTGTGATTACCTACATTTTGCTCTGTGGAAGGCGCCCCTTTTGGGATAAGACTGAAGATGGTATATTTAAGGAGGTTAAGTACAGTATTCATTTAAACTATTATTTTTCTTTTTCTGTTTACCTGTGTTACAAATCATTATATATTTATACTTTGTATGTGTGTATTTTCCTGACTATATGTTCCAATCTGTAGTTCTAGTATCTGATGGAAAACTGCACACTGCCAAAAAAAAAAAAAAAAAAGAAAAAGAAAAAATACTTTCACGACCTTTCTTTTCCTTAGCCAAGTTACCGTTTGTTGGATTTTACTTAAATCTCTATATGTTAAAGAACCATTACAATTGTCTAGACAGTGCCTGTGTTGGGAGATCATCAACATGTGTCTTACTTTTCGCTATTTTTTAATTCGATTATTTTCTTGAGTATACCGAACTGTGACTTATTTGCAGGTTTTACGAAACAAGCCTGATTTTCGCCGCAAACCATGGCCAAGCGTAAGCAATAGTGCTAAAGATTTTGTAAAGAAGTTACTGGTGAAGGATCCTCGGGCAAGATTAACTGCTGCTCAGGCCCTATGTATGTATCCAGTTCTTCTCTTTAGTAAATCGTAATGTTGAGTATTTTTGGCATATTGGAAATTGGCTAATGTGATTACACATCTTTAGGTTTGTTGCTCTTGAGTAATATTCCCTTGGTTTGTCTTATTTCTACATTTTAGTGACCAAGGCCAATTTTCAAACTGTGTTATGTTCTTCCCTTCCTTTTTTTTTCCCACTGAAACTATCAGAAATTGGTTAGCTCTTCTAATTGGTTTCAAACTTCCAGCGCACCCATGGGTTAGAGAGGGAGGAAATGCATCAGAGATCCCTATTGATATATCTGTTCTAAGTAACATGCGGCAATTTGTAAGATACGGTCGATTGAAACAGTTCGCTCTAAGGGTGAGATTTTCTTTGAAAAAGATTTTTTATGGCAGAGGCAAGAAGTTTTTTTTCTTCGATTACTCTTTTGAATAATGATTGTCTTGCAGGCACTTGCTAGCACACTTGATGACGAGGAGCTCGCAGATCTTAAAGATCAATTTGCTGCAATTGATGTGGATAAAAATGGTTCTATTAGTCTAGAAGAAATGAGACACGTAAGATTTTTCCTCCACATTCAACTTGGTTTACATGCATATATATTATCATTTGTCTGATTGTGTTTTTATTTCTTTTGTTATTGTCTTTTTTGGTCCTAACAAGGATGGCTTTCATGCAGGCTCTTGCTAAAGATCTTCCTTGGAAGTTGAAGGACTCGGGCGTCTTAGAGATTCTGCAAGCGGTGAGCATTCCCCTTGAATTGGAAATAAGAAACTATCAGGCTACTCTAACCCACCCACCTTCAGCAATCCAGCATCTATTCATAACTTTACTTGTCACTGGCTTGTGAATACAGTTACTTTTTAATTATAACGGCCTTTTGCTGATGCAGATTGACAGCAACACAGATGGCCTTGTTGATTTCAATGAGTTTGTAGCAGCCACGCTACATGTGCATCAAATGGAAGAGCATGACTCTGAGAAGTGGCAGCAGCGGTCTCGGACCGCTTTTGAGAAATTCGACATTGATAAAGATGGGTTTATTACTCCGGAGGAACTGAGACTGGTCAGTATATATCTTTGGATCAAAGCCCACCCTCTTTATTCTGATGACCCTCTTCCCCCAAAGAGAGTAGGAGAGAGACCACAAGAAAAGAAAGAGCCAATACAACAAATTATCCAGGGTTGTTTCTTGGGTTATTAATATTATTATTATTAAGATAAGGATGGGGTTCATTCCTCCTTCCCCTGATTAATTTTGGCTCTTATCTTTGGCAAAATCAGATTGGAATTTTAGCAGTTCCGATCTTCTCCGGTGGTCTTGTAGTGGGCATAAGTTTGCACAAAATGAATAACATTGATTCAATGTTCTGAACCTAGAGTGGACTAGACACTGCAACACTGGCGAACCAAGTGATTATTGTACATAAGCATCTATTTGGGGGGAAAAAAGACAGTTTACTTGTAGGATATATTAAAGATTGCCTTAGTCCCTGCAACCATCTTTTGATGTTATTCTATAGGTTTGCTCCTTCAGCTGTGCAAAAGGCCTCACTTTCAGTGGCAGAGTATCAATGCGCTTGTGCTGAATTTATTAGGACCAAATCCTAGAACGTGCGGCCTATGCATATATAAATAGAATGTACATGAGTTCCGGGATTGGGTGTGCTTGTCAGAGTATAAGTAAATTTTGTTCTTCAATATTTGAGCTTTATACTTCCATTAAATAATTGTTCTCATCATTTAAAAAAAAAATCCAGTACTGAAATTTCTTCATTGCTTTGTAGCACGCGGGTTTAAGAGGCTCCATTGATCCGCTTCTTGACGAGGCTGATATTGACAGAGATGGGAAAATAAGTCTATCAGAATTCCGCAGACTTCTAAGAACTGCAAGCATTAGTTCACGAAATGTGAGTAGCCCTACTGGCCATCGGAGTTGCCGGAAGATATAGATCCAAACTAGAGTTTTGAAGATTTAGAGAAGTGATAAGAAGCCAATAGCTGTGGTGTTCCTTTTCCCAGATTTCATTTACTTTGTACTTGATCCTAGAGATGTCCTCAATTACTTCTATCACCGTTCCGTGGATCTACTCAAGCTCAAATTTAATGATAGGAGTCTGGATAGGATTGTGAATACATTACGCCCAGGTTTTTGGTTTTGAGTTGGTGTGGAATCTGCATGGGAGATGGCTCCAGGCATGATGGTTATGCTGGTGTGGATAATGAATTCCCTTTTTTGAGTATGGAAGATTTCCAGGTCATGCCATACAAAATTGTAATGTGTGACTTATAAATGAACTGTTGATGAAAATAGAGGATTAGAATTCATTTGTGTTTATAATATATTCTTTAGAAGTATTTTCTTCCAATTTATTTTCAGGAATTGGAGTGTATTCAGTGTAACATTGTGTAGAGTTTCTTAGTCCTGCACTTTTTTTTTTTAGAAAATATATTTGCAACCGTGAATTGTGCAACTGCTGCGTAATCGTTTTGAAAAAAATGAATAAAACATGAGACTCATATGAAAAAAATTAATTTTTTAATAGTAGATTCTACTATTTTTCAAAATGATTATATGACGGTTGCACACTTCAAAGTTGTATGTAGAATTACTCCGTACAATATAATAAACAATTCAAAAATTTTCAAATTTTAAAATAATAATAATATTAAAAAATAATATTCTAATAATATTTTATTTAAGTTTTAATTTTTATTTAAAATCATCTCATCTCATCTCATCTCATTGTCCAAACCAGACAATAAGTAATGTACTCAGCACATCAAAGTGTGTTCAATGGAACTTGGATATAATGATCTCATCTCAAGCTGAAGCCTGGCATCCCAATCTTGAAAATGTGGACCGTCCTGCACTCGCCAGCAAACTCCATCTAGATTCTACCCTTTTCTCTATGCAGGTGACAAAATCCGACACTCCTATTTATTGTGTAATCAGTAATTTTTTAGCAGCATTGGTGATGGATGGATAATATTTTGTTCTGGGAAAATCTTCTTAAATTTTATTTTACAATTTTCTCGTGGAAGTTGATATTGTCAACACAGCTATTCCTGTGGATTTTGCTTGCAGAACAAGTTATTGCATCATTTTTCATTGTTTCATCTTCTTTCAGAATCTTTGGGCTGGCATTGAAAACAGTCAACACACGTGAATACAAAATTGAGTGCACAAGTTGGGATGATATCTAAATTCACTCGCGATATAAGCATTAATTTTTAAAGTAGTGCTAGTGTGCTATCCAGCTTTGACCGCTAGGCGTGTTTATTAGTATAAATTTTACTTTTTATTTTTTTATTTTTACATTTTTTAACATATTTAAATATTAAAAAAAAAATACACCAATACACTAATAGTTACTTCCTTAGTTAGTAAGTAAAAGAAAAAATAAAATAAAAATAAATGTATGAACGGTCAAAATGAGGAGATAAACTGAGGCGGCATAGTAGTATTATTCTAATTTTTAATATTTTTATTTACGCGTCAGGCACATTATTGATGTGGAAGCCGGAGATCTTATTTTAGTATGAGTAATGCTACATACAGTTGTGGAGTGTGCAAGCGTCATGCAGTCGCTTTGAAAAAGAGTAGGATCCACTATTAAAAAATTAATTTCTTTTCATATGAGTCCCGTATTTATTTATTTTTTTTAAAGTGACTGCACGACACTTGCGCACTCACGACACTGCAAGTATCATTTCTTTTTCAGCATTATCAAACACCCCCACATATTTATGTTGCATGTGCTTGGTATAATACACCCTAAAAGTGGTAACTTAAATATGTTGCTTTCACAAGCAATGGTCTGGTTGTGGTGCTTGCATAAAAAAAATGTTATTTCAAACTATATTATTTTTTTAAAATTAGTGGAATATCCATTGTAAGCATTTTTTTTCCATTGTTTTGTTATGTTGTGTGTTTCTTATTCTTTTGATAAGATGTGTTTCTTATTTTTTAAGTTTGATTTAGGGAAATTCTCTAACCACAAATGGATTATACAAAAGTGATTTTACAAATTGATGTGGTTTGATGTGGTTCGCCATATTGTAAAGTTACTTTTATTATAAAATAGATCTAACGAACTATATGAAACAATATTAGTTTGTAAAATTATTTTTATCTAATCTCTTTATGGGTGTAACATTACTCATTAATTAAAAAAATTCTTCTTATCAACTACTATTTACCACCCCATACTCCACACTTTATGAAAAATATCTTTATATTCTATGAAAAATATCTCCACGTTTTATAAAAAATATCTTTATACTCTGTAAAAAATTTATAGCTTTCTGCAAATTCTTAGAAAGTAACCTTTAAGTGGGACCCCAAAAGGCTTGTCTTGTTCAAGTAGTGAGATCCATGCAGATTCAATCATTCTGCACTCTGCAAAGCTTTCTTGCTGCTGCTAAAAGATATAAATAAATAGAGAAAGGAGGCAAACCGTTTCACAAACTCATCAAGTGGATAGAAGTATGATCGAATTAAGTAGATTATAAGTAATCTAGCCACTAGATTATGGTTGAATTGAGTTGATTATTGATTACGTGAATTTAGGAAAATAATTGGTATAGTCTTAGGATTGCAAGTCTCGCTCTCTCATTTAAAAACAATGAGCAAATCTAAAACTCACATGAGAATTTCTACTTTTTAATAGTGAACCCTACTATATTAAATATTTTTTGCATCAGATTCGCACACTCTATATTTATAATTAGCATTACTCGTGAACTTAATTAGCTTGATCATGAGAAATAAGTATTAAGACTTGACTTGAGTCATTGTCAATTGATGTATATCCAGATAGAAAAAATAAAACAGAGGAAATAACAGAAGACAATTTGAAATACTATGGTGTCTTATTTCTAATGAATGGCAACATGAACACTTAGGCTATACAAGAGGAGTATTTAAACTAAGTAATACAATGATCTCCCATATTCAAAAAATTAAAATGAATCCCATAAATCTGCTATGTTGACAATTGATCCTCAAATTTTGTAGTTGGCGTATATCTCTGTTTTTTTGCAGTTAGTGTTGATCTCAGATAGTATTTCCTGCCGTTGCCATTGATCTCAGATCTTTTGTTATTGACAGCTTTACATTAGGATCTCCCTTATTAGTCGACACTGATAGATCTTCATGTTGATCTGATTCTTCTTTATTTTTAGGACTTGCTGGATCATCACTTTGGTTTGAACTTGTTGCCGTTAGAGCTCCAATACCTCTCAACGTCTCTCCACCGATTTTGGCAATATTGTGAGAGTTTTCCCCCTTTTTCTTCCAGGAATCCCGTGCTTCCTTATTGCTTCATTGACTCTCATTGTTGTTGAGTGTGTCGAGCTGTGGTATGCTGCTAATACCCTCCCTCAAATTTTGCCAGCGTTGGAGGCAAAGTTTGTTTTAGAAATATTGAAGGGTTGCTTCTGACATTGGTTTTGTGAAGAGATCAACAACTTGGTTTTCAGTGGAGATATGTTGAGTGATAAGCAGTCCATGTGCAACTCGTTCGCGCACAAAATGATAATCCAACTCAATTTGTTTGCTTCGGGCGTGGAATACAGGGTTAACTATCATATGAAGAGCACTGAGATTGTCACAGTAGAGTATGGGAGGAGATGTCATTGTAATTCGAAGGTCTTTGAGAATGAACATCATCCAAGTGAATTCGGCTTCTGTGTTAGCCATGGCGTGGTACTCTGCTTCCGTGCATGATCGTGAAATTGTATGTTATTTTTTTGCACACCACGAGATGAGGTTCCCTCCCAAGAATGTACAGTAGCCTGTGGTTGATTGTCTTGTAGTAGGACACCATGCCCAATCTGCATTTGAGAAAGCAAAAAGATCAAGTGTAGTGTGTGAAGAAAAATGTAATCCCATTTCAATTATTCTTTTTACATATCGTAGGATACGTCGAACCATTTTTAAGTGTGTCATCGTGGGAGCATACATGAATTGGGATACATAATTAACACTAAATGAAATATCTAGGTAAGTGAATGTAAGGTATTGTAAGGCTCCAACAAGACCTCGGTAGTAACTTGGGTCTTCCATGAGAGTTTCATTGGAAGAAGTTTTGGTTTTAGCTTCAAGAGGTGTACTCATAGGCTTGCAATCTACCATATTGGAGCATTCAAGTATGGTAAGAGCGTAGTGGGATTGAGATAGATGAAACCCACAGTTGTTGCCGTGATTTCCATTCCAAGAAAGTGATGAATTGGTCTCAAATACTTCATTGCAAACTCACTGCTTAGTAACTTAATGAAATTTGCAACAAGTGTTGGAGTAGATCCTATAAGCAATATGTTATCCACATAAAGAAGTAAAAATAATGAACCAAATTCAGAGTGATAAATAAACAATGAAGGATCGACTAGACTACAAAAGAAACCAAATTTAAGAAGAAAATCACTAAATCAATCAAACCAAGCACGTGGTGCTTGTTTTAATCCATAGAGTGCTTTTTTTTAGTTTACAAACATATGTTGGATGTTGCGGATCTGCCATTCCTGGTGGTTGCTGCATACATAGTTCTTCATAAATTAATCCATGTAAAAAGAAATTTTTGCATCTAGTTGATGAATAGACCACTGCTTAACAAAAGTGATAGTTATAATCATTCGAATTGTTCCTGGTTTGATGAAGGGAGAAAAAGTTTCAGTGTAGTCTATTCCATCAACTTGATGATATCCTTTTGCAACCAAACGTGCTTTGAGTCGATCTAAAGTCCCATTAGGCTTAAGTTTTGACTTGAATACCCATTTTGAACCAATGACATGCATGTTAGATGTGCGAAGAACAAGTTTCCATATCTCGTTTTGATGAAGAGCAGCAAGATCTTCATTCATGGCTGCTTTCCAACCAGGGTGTGCTAAGGCTGTTTTGAGGCTCACGGGGTATATTGGTAGAGGTGATTGTGGTCAAGGCATACTTAAGATTGGGTTTTACCACACCTAGTTTTGATCTAGTGACCATGGAATGTGTGTGGTCTGCAGGAGCAGGTGTATGATGTGGCAATTTTGTTGATATGGTTGCTGGCTATGGGGCTACTGTTGGATGTATTTTTAAAGTTTTTGGTGTGTGTGTCTCATGTGGTGATGAAATTTTTGGTGTGCCAATATTGGCAGGGAATTCGGGAAAGTCATTTTCAATATTTGTTGTGGTAGTTTGAGGTACTACGTTGAGAGGAAGCTGAGGTGAAGGTTCGGGTGACATGGAATTTTGGGTGAATGTTGTTGTGTCTTGAAGTTGAGGTAAGGGACTTAAACATAGCTGTGGAAGAGACCGAATGTGTCCCTGCAGAAGAAGAAATATCAGTATGTGAACCAAGTGTCAAAAATATTTATAGCCAATGGCTTTGATGTTGTCATGCAAGAATTATTAGTAGACTTATAAGGAAAAATTAGCTCATCAAAGACAACATGTCGGGAGATAAGAAAAACTTCTTACTTGACGGATGAAAACATTTATAAGCCTTATGTTTTTCACTGTAGCCTACAAAGATGCAAAGAAGTGTTTTAAGATCAAACTTGTGACGTCGTGTATCCCAAGTGTAGGGAAAGCTCTTAGATCCAAAGGCTCGAAGTGATGAGTAAATCGAATGCATTCCATGCAATGCAAAATATGGGACAAAATTGAGAGTTGATGAGGGTAGTCGAATCATGAGATAAACAGCTGTAGTGAAAGCTTCTACCCATAAAAATAAAGGAGCACCACAATGAAACAACATAGTCATACCTAATTCTCTTATAGTTCTATGTTGTCTTTCAACCATACCAGTTTGCTCGGGAGTGTATGGGGCTAATATTTGATGAACAATGCCTAAGAAAGTGAGTTTACAGTTTTGAATTGATGAACTCACCTCCTCCATCAGAATGAAAGATTTTTATTTGCTTGTTGAACTATCTAGCAACATATTTTTCAAAGGTTAGATATGCATTAAAAGAATCAGATTTTTGCCGTAAAGGGATAATCCATGTATACTTAGAAAAATCATCAACCAAACAAGCATAATATCTGAATTTTGTAATAGAAAGAACAGGAGCAGGTACTTGAGTGTTCTGAACAAGAAAAAGGTAAACGACTAAGCTTTCCTAGTTGACAACTATCACAAAGATGTTGTGATTTTGTTGTCCCTACAACATCAATTAATCCTTTATTTTTTAACATTTGCAAAGCTGAGGATGGCCGAGGCGTTGATGCCAAACTTCTGCTGTGCCAGACTTGTAACGATGAGAGAAATAAAGTTTTGGTGAAGTGGGTAGGACATAGAGATCACCCTTGCGTTTCCCTATTATCATTGGATGTCCTGTTTCCCGTTCCTTAACACAAAAATCCACATTAGTAAATTCACAATTAATAGGAAATTGAGTGGTTAGCTGGCTTACAGAGAGTAAGTTCCTTTTTAGATTAGGAACTAATAACACATCATTTAGAGGTAAGGCTGATTTGTTTTGGTTTATATAAGAGTCTCCAATTGCAAGAATTGGCATGGAAGATCCATCTCCAATTAACACCGAGTCGGAACCAGAATAATATCGAATGTTAGTTAACATACCTGACTTACCTGTCATGTGATTGGAAGCCCCGATGTCGGTAGTCCATTCCGTGTCTGCTGTGGTATTGTCCAGTGTCAATGTCGCAAGTACTTGTGGAATTTCATCTTGTGAAGTTGATTTTTTTGGTACCCACCAGCATATCTTGGCAATATGGCCCATCATGCCACAATATTGACATTGTTGATCACGATATTTCTCCCTTTTGGATGGTGTCATGTGGTGTTCACCTGGTGGTGGAGGTCGACACTGTGCACTTGCGGGAGAAGAGTTGTAGGCTTGGCTTGAATCCTTGCTTTGATGTGCTTGGAATCCACGCCCAGGTGACGTGAATTTTTGTGTTGATCCACGAAATCCTGAATTTTTTGTCTGAGAACGTTGTTGTTGTTGTCCATAAAATGCCACTTGATGAGAGAGTGTTGAAACTTGGACATCGGTGTGGCTAGAGAACCAATTTCGCCTTTGATCATAATTTTGGAGTTGAGAAACCAACTCAGAATAGGATGGTCTTGGAGGCTTTAACATAATTGTTGTGAATGTTTCATATTGCGGACCAAGGCTGGTGAGGAGACAGAATACCTTTTCTTGGTCTGGAACAGGCTTCCCAATTGCTGCTAAATTGTCACAGTGACCTTTGAAGGTGAGGATGTGCTCTGTGATTGCTGTGTAGTCTTCTTTCCGAAGGTAGGTAAGCTGTTGATGCAAAGTGAATTCATGTTCTTGTGATTCTTGGGCATATGCATTCTTGAGAGCCTCCCATACTGCATGTGTTGTATCAAGACCAACGACGAGTCCAAGAGCTTCCTTAGAGAGTGTCCCAATGATCCACCCTCGAAGAAGACGGTTACACTTTCGCCATGCAATGAAAGCATCTGTTAATTGAGGAATTGTGTTGTTTGCATTTGTGAAGTTGCTTGGGTTTGGCATGATATATTTGTTTGGTGTAGGATCTTCATTTGTGAGATGCCCCACTAATTCTTGACTCTCGGCAAGAGCTAATGCTTGCTCACGCCATAAGGGATAGTTATTTGGGATGAGTCTTAGAGTGATGAAGTTGCCAACATTGAGAGATGGTGTAGCCATGGTGAGCGGAAGGAGTTGTGGTATGCTGCCTGAGGTTCACAATGGCTCTTGATACAAAGATAGAAAAAATAAAACAGAGGAAATAACAGAAGATAATTTGAATACAATGGTTTCTTATATCTAATAAATGACAACGTGAACACTTAGGCTTTACAAGAGGAGTATTTAAACTAAGTAATCTAATGATCTCCCATATTCAAAAAATTAAAATGAATCCCATAAAATCTGCCATGTTGACATATGATCCTCAGATTTTGTAGTTGGCGTGTATCTCTGATTTTCTGCAGTTAGTGTTGATCTCAGATAGGATTTCTTGCAGTTGCCATTGATCTCTGATCCTTTTGTTATTGACAACTTTACATTAGGATCTCCCTTATTAGCCGTAACTGATAGATCTTCATGTTGATATGATTTTTCCTTATTTTTAGGACTTGCTGGATCATCACTTTGGTTTGAACTTGTTGCTATTAGAGCTCCAATACCTCTCAACGTCTCTCCACTGATTTCGGCAATATTGTGAGAGCCTCCCCCCTTTTTTCTCCAAGAATCCCGTGCTTCCTTATTGCTCCATTGATTTTCACTGTTGTTGAGTGTGCCGAGCTGTGGTATGCTGCTAATATATCCAAGGATATTTCCTCGTTTGGATACAGAAACACTCTCACCTCATCTCATCTCATCGCATCTTATCATTATAATTTTTTTAAATTTCCACACAAAATATAATAAAAAATTTAATTTTTCAAATCCTAAAATAATAATAATATTAAAAAATAATATTATAACAATATTTTATTCAACCCATCTAAAATTATCTCATCTCATCTCACTATCCAAATGAGCCCGAATAGTGTTCTTTATTCTGTGAGGTTCGCAGAATCCTGACCTTGGTTCAATTTAATACGACGGAGTTTAATGTTCTTTAAAACATTGTTTTGAAGTCAAATTGGAGTTAAATTTGTTACTTCATATGGTTGTAAGAATGATCAAGTTGATAAGGCTGTTCATAATTCCAATAGTAAACTATGAGGCATCTAATAGAGAGAAATAAAAAATAATTAAAGGAATCCAAATAAATAATAATATATTATAAATTAAAGAAACAAATAATGATTTGTTAAAGAAAAAACAAAAAGTAACCGCATGACCACTCCAACTATTAAGATTTGATGGGGTTAAGTTGCAACTTATATTTAAAATTAGACGACTGAGAGCACTTTTATTCAAGAAATAGCTTCCATCGGAAAAAAGGAATAACCATTCCCATGAATAGTGAAGGCTGGTATGTAATAGTTTTTATTTTATTTTATTTTTACAAAAGCGGGAGTTCGAAACTGGTTCTCCCATTTGAAAATTAGATATTATGTCATTTGATTTAAAGACCTTCGCATACTAGCATGGAATAGTTATTCCTATTCTTTAATGTGGTTAGGGTTGGGAAAAAGAGTACCCGACTCGACCCGTTTAGTGCAAAAGGGAAATGGAATACCCGAACGCGTTTTCTTTTTAAACGGGTAATACCCAATACTCGATTTTAGCCTAAAACTGTATCGTTTTTGGCCTTTCACATAATCACATCTCAATTCTTAGGTTTCCTCTCCTTGATCCTGCTCGACACTCACTCTCTCCCTTGTAGCGGCAACTCTCATCCTCGATTCCTCTCACAATCTCACTCTCAAGTAAATTGGACTCAATAACTCGAGATGTGGTTTTTGTAACTCAGAATGAAGTTTAGCGCATAGGTTTCTGGAAAAGTCGCTTTGTCATTTTGTTGATTTTCTACTATTGATTGTAGGGTTTGTTTTTGTATAAATGGATTCTTCTTCTGGTTTATATATATATATATATATATATATATATATATAGTTGTTTCCATTTCAAACTATTCTATAGGAACTACGTGAACGAGTCAACGTTTTTGAATGTGTACAATAATTAAGCTAAAATCATGGGTCGGTTGTTGAAGTTCTGAAATTCTTTGATTATGCTATTAAATAATGAACTTTGCATTCTGACGGTGCATTATGAGCAAAGAGGTTGTAATGGCGCGTGAAAGACACGCACCACACTAGGAGTGTGCTGGACCATCGATCATGAAGCTATTGAGATTGCTGACCCCAGAAATGCCGCGCGTGGCGGCACCAGAGCCCTTTGTGTGGTGGCTCCTGGAGGTCACGCACACACTTTGACCCGCGTGTGTAGATCATGCGCTGCTCTTTTTGGTGAAACCTTCAGCAGTTTGAAAGATCGATGGTTTAGGAGCCCCGCAGTGGGGTGTGTGGTGGTTGCTGGCCACCGGAAAACATCAAACGCCGCTTCTCCATGCTTTGATCGGAAAAAATAAAAACAAAACCAAAACACCGATTGAAAAATTAAATATTTGGAGAAAACTGCATTTGGGAGGAGGGAGGAGCCGAAGCTCCCAACCCTTTGAGATGGTTTTCGGTTTGGATTTCTAGAGAGAAGGTAGAGCTTCTCTGTCTAGAAATATTTAGGGCCGGCTCCCAGCCATCGGTGTGAAAACCATTTTCATTCAGATTTGAACTTTGCATTCTGGCAGTTCATGTGCTGGAGAATATTGCATATTGTATACACTAGGTTTTGAACATTTGATACATTGGGAATATTGGGTGCTATCTATAATCTTTTGACTGAGATCGTGACCTTGGATTTATCTCACCATGGGGTCTCATCAGTAAAGCTGCAAATGGCATTGGAGGTGACGTTCTGGGAAATGCTAACTCCAATTAGGACTCTTTGGTGGTTCATGCGAGTGAGAATACTTCCCTTCTTATTATCTTTCGTGGTTTGCATCTCTCCCCTTAGTACGTATTGTGATTTGATTGAGTTGAGGCTTCAAAATATGGGAATCTTCGTCCTGTGTTCATCACAGCGATTTTTTTAGGAGGGGGTCTGGTGTACTCATTAAAAACATGACTAATGCCTTTGAAAATGGAGAAAGAAGTGGAGCTTAATATGTTCAAAAAAAACTTTGACGTGGGCTTGCAAAATCAAAGAAAGTAGGATTTTTCTTGTATGATTGTTGGAGTAATCTGTACTTTGATCTTTTTGTTAATATTATGTGAGACAAAAAAATATATGATTGTTGAGATGTCAAGGCATTAAGTTAATGCCATTAACGTCTCATATTCAGGCTCGGTTTGGATATACAAAATTATTTCATCTCATCTCATATTATTATTATAATTTTTTCAAACTCCTACATAAAATATAATAAATAATTCAATTTTTTTAAATTTTAAAATAAAAATTATATTAAAAAATTAGATTATAATAATTTTAACTTTCAACAAAATATCTCATCTTATCTTATCTAAATTGCGTAACCAATGTTAAACACAAGAAGTGATGGAGCCCTTCATCTGATTTTGCGGCAACCATATATATCAGATATTTATAATTCCATCATAATGCAGATGATGATTAGCAGATAATATTTATGTGGTTATGACATGAGAATAGGGCAGTGCATGTTCTAAAAATGGTCAAGGTTGAAATCATATTGGAATCAAATTTTCTAAAATAACCTTAAATAAATTAAAAAAAAAACCTAAAACTCAGCTTCCTATGATAATGATCACAAAAACGAACATATAATTGATGAAGCACCCTTTATGATTGTAAATGCTGAATAATATACATCTTATAAACAAATTCAAAGGCTTTTTTTAGTCGCATGACCTAATACACTGCAAAAATCCTCCATCTTTAAAGGTGACACCCACCCATGCAAAATGTGATTGAAGCCATAAAAAAGGTCATGAATCAAGCCAGAAAGTGACATCCACACCATCGTGCCACATATATCCAAAGGATTCAAATGTGTAAAACGAGCAAACAAAGCAACATTCGATCACGATAAAAGAAAAAACTTTCTACTTTTTTAAAAAATAAATAAATTCCTAATAGTTTTATTTATTTGATCATTTCTCAAATGTTTCTAAGCGATAATTATAATAGTTTAATGGAAAAATGTAATTTTCTTTGTATATCTTAATGTCACGAAAAATACACTTGGCGGCTGTTACGTACTATTTTTGAAATGTCCTATTCAAACCATCACTTTTGAGACAGTATATACTGTATATACAAATAATAATGATAGGGTTACGATGTACTCTACTACTTTTTTATATTTAATTTTGTTTTAAAATTTTTTATTTTATTTAATGATTAAAGAAGTGTGTATTAATAAAATTATATATTTCTTTAATTTTTTCTTAGTGATTAAAGATATTAAAAAAATACTTAAAAAAATGATAAAAAAATAAAAAAATTTAAAATGCACTAGGTAGTAGATGGGGGTAGTGATAGGGTAGTAACCGGCCTATCACAACCCCCATATACAAATATAGAAGTTAAATAACACATAAGATTGACTAACCGATTCAAACCTAGTGAAATTTTTTGGACTTAAATAATACATATCCATAATATACTTGAAAATATTCTCATAATATAATCTCTTCTTATTTTTGTATAAATTTTAATTATGGTTTAGTTCATAAATATGGATTAATCAATAGGACATAATTATATGATATGAGGATATTTATCGTTGGTAGTTAGAGAAAATATTTGAAATGAATAAAAAATATTAAAAACATAATATTTAAATAATATAAAGAAAAAAATAGATAACCTGATGTATGATATATTATAAAAGTCTATATAAAAAATAGAAAAAATAAATTTTAGTAATGTATTTTAAATGATAGGATAAATAAACTATTGAGAATGCTCTTATATTTGTAGGCTAGTGTAAATTACACATCGTTTGAGAATTTGATTCGTAAAAGATTATAATTCTAAGCTTCTCATTTAAATTAAATCTACGTGTGCACAATGCATTCACACCATCATGCAAATGTGTTTATATACATACATACATACATATATATATATATATATACATTTATATTCAAGGCCACCGGTTACTTAAGACTTGACTGACCGACATACTCACAGGGTGGCACGTGGCTCTCACGCTCCATCACAGTCACTTTGTTTGTTTTTTTTCCTCCAATATAAAAAATGCAGTTTTATGTCTTTCCAATATATAATTCGTTTTTTCCCATGTATCTTTAATTTATGTTATATCTTTTTGCTTTAGAAAAATAAAACAAAAAACACAGTTTCTTGGACTTTTGTCCATAGAGTGTGTCATCTACTCCATCTTTGACAGTGTATGGGATTTGTAAACTCTGTTTTTGACAAAGTTGTGCTATCTCTCAAATAGTGGTCTGTAGAGGTTTGTAACATGGACTAGACTATGTCAGTTACAATTGTGTACTAGGGAGCTATTAATGTTGTAGCTGGCTTGTTATGTATGTTTCAGGTCAAAGTTGTAATGTCCGTTATTAATGAATGCAATATGTTTTATCAAAAAAAAAAAAAATGAAAGAAATAAAATATGTGAAATTATGAAACATATAACAAATCAAATGTTTAAAACTCATTATATTGAAATCATAATAGGACATGCATTGCCCTACTTATTATAAGACCAATTAGAATAAAAGCATTACAATTAGATTAATATGAAAGGCATTACCATAGAAAATAAAACAATGGATATGATAAATTAAAAACCAATCATGAATTAATGCATAAATTGGAACATAAAAATAATAGTTACATTTTATAAAATGATAAATAATATCAGTCCAATGACTATTATTTATTTTTATAAATTCTTGTACAAAATAAAATAAAGATAATTGCTATTTTTTTAAGAATATTATTATTTTAGGAATACTAATATTTTTATATTTAAAATGAAATATAAAAAGTATTTTTATGAATTATTGTGCATAGAGTGCTTGCACAGTCATACCTAGGGTTGAAAATCGATCTGGTTGGTTCGATTTTAGTCCAAAATTAAAACGACTGACTAGTTTTTATTTGTATAAAACCGACTGAGCTAACCTACTAAGGGAGAGAAAACCGACCGAAGTTCCTGTCAGTTCGGCAATCTTCTCCTCGGTTTTCCCTTCAAGTCTCTTAAGAAGAATCTTCAACTTTCTTGAACCCAAAACACCGAAAAATAATTAGAAAAACCAAACTCTCAGACATGATCCGTATACTTAACAAATATGAAGCAACATATCACAACTTCAACAATACCATACATTCATATTACTAAATTTCATAATCAAATAGATATGGAAGCAAAGTTAGCAAATCGGGACCCATAAAAGTTAAAATTTAAAATCAAACCGAGAGCGACGACATTGGGGCAAATATGAGTTGACGATTTGAGAGAGAGAGAGAGAGAGAGAGAGAGAGAGAGAGAGAGAAAATTGAGAAATGCTAAAGAGATGCGAGAGGGAGGGAGAACGGGAGATGAGAGAGATGCAAGAGAGAGGGAGAACCGAGAGATGAGAGTGATATGCGAGAGAGACAGCTGGACAGTGACCACTGCCCACTGGTTGGAGGGACTAGGGAGAATGGAGAGACATCTGAGAGATGATAGAGTTTGAGAGAGAAACGACGTTGGAGAAATGAAGGAGGGGGAAGAGGGCTCGACCCAAAACGACGCCGTTTGGTGTATTAAACCAAACGACGTCGTTTCAATTAGTTTTTTAAAGAAACTGTTATAAAATGACGCCGTTTAACTCACTTAAGTTAAACAATGTTGTTTTATATAGTAATAAAATTATATATATATTATCAGCCGGTATTTCGGTTTGAACACGGTTCAAATCAAAATCAAATTGACCAACGTTGATTTCTAACATTTTCTTTCGTCCGTTTTACACCGATTTCGACATGTTCCAGACTCCAACAACCAGTTTCGATCAGTGACGGTCGGTCCCATCAATTTTTGTATAGGCCTACTCGCACCAGGGCAAGCAAAGAATGCTCACAACCGGCCGAGAACTTTGAAGAGCAACAATGCTCACGCCAAGGTGAGTAGCGCAAGAGAAATGTTTAGAACTCATTATATTGAAATCATAATATGCATTGGTTTATTTGTTACAAGACCAATTAGACATGTGCAAAATAATAATAATAATTTTTTTATAAATAAAAATTGAAATAAAAGCATGACAATTAGATCAATATGTATGCATTGCCATAGAAAGTAAAACAACGGATACGATAGATTAAAGATCAATTATGAATTAATGCATAAATTGGAACCTAAAAATAATAATTGCATTTCGTAAAATGATAAACAATATTAGTCCAACGACTATTATTTTTTTTTATGAATTATTGTACAAAATAAGATGAAAATAATTACTAGTTTTTTTTTTCGAAATAATAATATATATGAATAATAACATTTTAAAATTTTAAAATAAATATAAAAAGTATTTTTAAATTATTGTGCATAGAGTGCTCACACTAAGGCAAACAAAGAGTACTCGCAACCCGGGGTGAGCACTTTGAAGATTAACAATGCTTGCCCGAAGGCAAGCATTACAAGAGAAATGTGAAACTTGCCCGAGAGTAAAGGGGAAGTACTTGCCCATGGGAGAGAAAAAAAAGTATGCTCGAGGCAAGCGTAAGTGCTGGCACCTGAAACAAATAGAGAGTGCTCGGCCCGTGTCAAGCAACAACAACCCGCATCGAGTGAGCAACAACATCTCGTGCTGGGTTGTGCAACGACATCATCTCGCACGTGACACACGGGATGAGCAAAGAGTGCTCGCAATTCTGAACAAGCACCCTAAAGAGCAACAATGCTCGACTAAAGGCGAGCACAATAGAAGGAATGTGAATCTCGCCCTTTGGTCGAGTAGAGTGGAAAGGGAGAGTGCTCGGCCTCAGAAAAGAAAAAAATGAAGCTCGAGTTAAGCATAAGTGCTGGCACTTGAAGTGAGCAAAGAGTGCTCGTCCCGGGGGAAGCAACACCATCTCGCACTGGAGCAAGGAAATAGTGCTTGGAACCTGGGGCAAACACCCTGAAGAGCAACAATGCTCACCCAAAGGCAAACACCGTAGGAGGAGTGTGAAGCTCACCCAGAGTGGAAAGGGAGAGTGCTCGTCTCTGGGAGAAGAAATTCAAACCGAAATGAGCATAAGTGTTGGCAGCCGAAGCGAACAACAACATTTCAAATCAGGGCGAGGAATAATGGCTAGCATTGTTGCTCTTCAAGATTGTACTAGCACTATTGTGGCTAGCAGTGCTACATCCCCCACTGCACACCATGGATATTTTAGGCAAAAGCCATACGTTTTTCCACATTCGGCAACGATAATTAAGCAATTTGAAATCCGTTATGAGCATCAGTCATAGGATATCATCAGGCAAAGCAACAGACACACATAAGTAATAGGGATACAAACGTTTCTCACAAAACACAACCTAATTAGAGATGAAGATGACCACATTCTGAAGAATGACAGAGATAATTTAGAACTGACAATCAAATGAAGAAAACACATCTAAGACTGCTCAACTGGGCCGGGTTTTTTCCCAGCCCGGTCCGGAACCCAGAAAACCGGATTCCAGTTCCGGGTTCCGGTCCGGATCAAATCCGGGCCAGAATCCGGGTTGGAAAATCCGGACCTATCCGGCCCTGATACGGGTTACAAACCCGGGTATCGAGTTTTAACCCGGTACCCGGGTTTTATGATTCGTAAAGCGAACCCCCCCTCCCCCCCGCGCGACTGCCTTTCTCGATCTTTCTCCTTTCTCTCTCGTTAGTCATTTCGCTTGCTAAAGAAACCCTAGACCGTGCCTACTCACCGCGATCCTATTGCCGCCGTCGCATCTCCGTCGCCGCATCTCCATCGTGACCCCGTGAGTCTCTCTCTCTCACTCTCTATCTCTATCTCCCCCTCTCTCTCTCCATTGGATTTTTCGGTTTGGCCTCGATGTGGATGAATGGGATTGTGTTTGGTGGATGATTTCATCTACTGTGAATTTATTTTAATACCAAATATCTTGTGATTCACGAATAATATCAAATATTATATGGGGTTGTCTTGTGATTGTTGTTATTATAATTACAGAACATTATTTGTTTTTGTAATATAATTTACATGGCGCTTAGTTTCAAAGAAACTTTTCAGATTGTGTTCCAATTCATCCTACCTATCCATTTTCATAAAACTTGATAAAAAGCACCTCCAAAACATTTTCATTGGACTGAGTTGTACCGAATCAAAGTTATTTAACTAGATTTATAAAAGGACCCTAATCATTCTTTGGACCATCAATACCGAATCAAAGTTCCAATATGGCATTAAAGAAAAATAAATTAAAAGTAAGAAGTTCTATTATGTTCTATCATCATGTACTCAGATATTTAAGTGCAATTTACCTTATTGAAAAACTAAAACCAGAAAAGGAAGTTTGTAATAATAAGCATATTAAGTTAGATTATTTCTTCTTCTAGAGTTTGAACCCTAAACAAATACTTAAGCTCAAAACAAAATACTGAAGTTAAAAATAGTTGTCCTTGAATCTGTCTTATCAAATGAAGAAAGACAGTGCAAAGTATGCAGGAAAGCTTCTGAATCTAGTTGTTTGTTAAAATGCCGATAGTTCATGCACACCAAATAGATTCCATCTGAACTGGGGCAAGGAGATTTCGTCAACCTGAACACAGACTAAAAATTGTAAATAAATGTGAATCTTTTTCCAGGGCCCTGATTTAAAACTTGAGTCGGCCATTCGTTTTCAATCTGATAAAAGTGCTCCTATTTCACTTCCCTTTCCTTTGCCTAATCTAAATCAGGGATTGGAGCATTCCAATGCAGAAAAACATAAGGTGTCAACCGCTAAGTTTTTTATTAGGTGTGAATTGCCTTTTAGGCTAGTGGAACATGAAGGATTTGTTGAGTTCGTGACTAATTTAGAGTCTCGATTTACTTTGTGTAACATATGGGTCTAAAATTAGGGCTTAAAATTAGTATTTTATTTATTTATCTATTTATTAGTATTTTATTGTCTTCATATTCATTTATTTTTAATTGTTTATCACTTTTGACTTTGTACTAACAGATAGATTAAATTAGTGACTCATTCCCCTTAAAACCTTCGTATATTCTATCCACTTAGCCCCGTACTATTTTCGGTTTCCAGAGTTTGTGAGCAACACCAAGTCAAACTTTTCAAAGTCTCTCAGAAACGGTATCCACGTGAGATTAGGTTCCTAATGTCTAGGCAATTTCAATTTCAGCCAATCTCTAAGTATTCACATTGCCTCCTCCCATCGCCTATAAAAGACTCTCAAGCCTCTGTGATTCACACGTTGATATATCAAGAGAAACAACATTCCCGCATAACACATACCTCTGCCCAACCATCGTCGACCACCCCAGGACGTCGGAGCCCTACCCACGGCGCTAGAAAAGGCCGGCCAACTCAACCCCGTTGAACCCACCCCCTCAGGTAAGCCCCTGCCGCCGCGCGCCACCTTCCTCCCTTTCGGTTGCTTGAGTTTCAAACCCATCTCTCTCTAAACTCTCTCTCTCTCTCTCTCTCTCTCTCTCTCTCTCTCTCTCTCTCTCTCTCTCTCTCTCTCTCGGTATCGCACCACCATAGGGACCCCCCACTCTCGTCGCCGGTCGCTTCTAGCCACCTAGAACCGCTGACGCACTCTGCTCTCCCTCGGTGAGCATCGCGCTACTCTCTCTCCCGTAAGCCTTGTTTTTACGTCTTATTCTTTTTATTTTATTTTCTTTATTTTCTTTCTCTTTTATTTTATTTTCTTTCTTCTTTCTTTTTCCTTCTTTTTTCTTTCTTTTTCTTTCTTTCTTCTTGTTTATTCCGTGTGCTTTAGTTTCCCAAAAAGCCCTCCATTAATTCTGTAATTCTATGCATGCCCTTTTGACCCGTGAGGGTGTAATCTTCTGAGCCTCTACTTCTTGGGGCCTTAAGTCAGTCAGATACTTTTTCTTTAAGTGGTTAATCTCTGGGTTGACAGAAACTGGTCAGCATTTATCAGCATTTAGACTCAATTTTTTATAAAATATTTTTAAAGGATTTCAAGGCGTTTGGTAGAGTCTATTAGTAGATAAACTCCTTATACGTATTTAATTACGTAAAGTATTACGACACGTTTTGCTAGGAAGTTATTAACGTCTAGAATCTCGTTTAGGTAACGCGCTACAAGTTAGAAACCAGGAAGCAGCGCTAAGAGGTAAATAGTATGATCATATAATGCATGCGTTCTGTGAATATTATTATTATGAATAAAAATATGATATGCTTATGAATATTAACTACGCTACGCTAAGAGGTAAGTCCAGGTTAATTTCCTTCTTGATCTTTGATGGAAAATGAGACTATGCTTGAATGAATGAAAGTGTCGTTTGAATGATTGAATGTTATTAAAATCATATGAAAGCCATGAGATGTTCATTTAGTAGTTCAAAGTCAAGTATGCCATGTAATGGAATTGTCAGATTATGCAAACCATGTCTATGAAATGCTTAGATTGTATATGCCATGTCTATATAGTAATTAGATCATGTATCGTATTATGTCATACCATGTACAAGAATATTCCATGTACAAGAATATGTTATGACATGTTATATCTATGCCATGTACAAGAAGATGCCATGCTATATCATATTTGCTGTGCCATGTACAAGAATATGTCATGCCCTATCATGTTATACTATGTCATGTATAAGATCATGTCATGTTAGAAAGGTTCATGAAGTTTAATAAAAATCTCATACATTAAGAAAGATAAAAATGTTATGGTGCCACGGACTCAAGCGTGGTTAATCACAAGTTAAGTGAAACACGGACCCAAGCGTGTTTCACTCCATGTTATGCAAGTTAAATGAAACACGAACTCAAGCGTGTTTCACTCCATGATATTCAAGTTAAGTGAAACGCGGACTCAAGAGTATTTCATTTCATGTCATGCAAGTTTAGTGAAACACGGACTCAAGCGTGTTTCGCTCCATGTTGTGCAAGTTCAGTGAAACACGGATTCAAGCGTGTTTTACTCATGTTATGCAAGTTAAGTGAAATACGAATTCAAGCGTGTTTCACTCCATGTTATGTCAGATAAGTGAAAATACAGACACAAGCGTGTTTCACTTCATGTTAAGACAAGATAACCAAGATATTATGCATTCATGTTACATGTTTGCCGTGATTATATATGCTTCCGTTCATGTTAATGATGAATATGTATGTAAAATCTTTCAGAAAGTCATGCTACGTGTATAATTGTAAATTCATGAAGCTGTATGCATTTATGAAGTGTATCATAGAAATAAAATGTATGTTAGGCAAGGACTATGTTTTACGATATGATGTACTACTTACTGAGTATTCAACTCATTATTTTTGTGTGTTTTCTTGTTTTCTTCCATGTCTGATTCTCGCAGATGATGTCTATGATGATGAAGAGCTGAGTGGCCAGGAATAGATCTAGTACCAAGACTTAGGATTGAATAAGTGATTTTATCACCAGAATTTAGATTTCTTTTATGTCATTCATAGGATTAGTTTATGATTTTTTGTATTTCGTTCAGTTTCCATAACAATCATGTCCAATTCAGTTTTAATGTTTTGAAGAATTTTAATAAATGAGGTATTTCAGGATATGAATCTCTTTACCGGGTATTATGATCTAAATGTTGGTAATATCTCTATCCTACAGGAAGGGGTGTTACACTTTGCCATCCTGAATTATTTAAAAAATGGATTGTATTAAATTGTACAACGAAGAGAAGATACAATTAAAGAAATTGTTGGATGGTCAAAGAATCTGTCTTACCACCGATACCTGGACGTCGGTGCAAAATATGAACTACATGTGCATTACCGCACATTTTATTGATTGCAATTGGAGATTGTATAAAAAAACTTAAGTTTTGCCAAATTCCTGACCATAGGGGCGAAACTATTGGGAGGGTGTTAGACTTGGGATTGCATGAATGGGGTGTTGATAAAATTTTGACCATCACAGTTGACAATGCCTCCTCAAATGATGTTGCTTTTGATTACATGAGGAGGAGAATAAAAGACAATGATTATACTATATTGGGTGGTGAATTTCTTCACATGCGATGTGCTGCCCATATATTGAATCTGATTGTTATGGACGGCTTGAAGGATGTTTATGAATTTGTAACAAAGATTAGGGATGCCGTCAGGTATGTGAAATCTTTGCCGTCAAGATTTGCGAAGTTTAAGGTTTGTGTGGCAAAGGAAAAGATAATTGGGAGAATGATTTGTTTGGATGTTCCTACTAGATGGAACTCCACATATTTGATGTTGAGTACTGCTGAAAAACATAAACAAGCATTTGATCAATTTGTTTTTGTCGATGAGCATTTTGTGAACCCCACTAATGATGATTGAAAAAATGCATGGACTTTTGTAGAGTTGCTGAAAATTTTTTATGATGTTACATTGAGCATTTCTGGTTCTTTGTATGTGACTGCTAATGTATATTTTGAGCAACTTTGCACAATTGAAGATGTATTAAATGATATGTGCTTGAGTAGTGATATTATCACTTGTACTATGGGCATAAATATGAGAAGTAAATATGACAAGTATTGGGGTAACACAAATAGGTTCAACTTAATGATATATGTCGCTTTTGTGCTTGATCCACGATACAAAATGATGGCAATGAAGTTTTGGTTGCAAAAGTGCAAAGGGTATGAGTTGGCAGATAAGATAGAGGACAAGGTTAAACTCCTTTTAGGTCGCTTGATCGAGCAGTATAACACATTTCGTGTGGCTAGTGGAGGGAGTTCTAATGTGGCTCAAGGGAGGCCAAACACTACTGGTGGGGGGAGTTCTAATGAGCCAACACTGCCTCCGACTAAATTTCATATAATGTTCACCAAATTCCTTGAGGAGCAGGATGTTATGGCGTTTAGATCGGAGCTAGATAAGTATTTGTCTGAGGCGTGTGTAAATAACTCGCTCGGTTTTGTTCTCTTAGATTGGTGGAGAGTTAATGCCGCCAATTATCTTGTCCTTGCTGCGGTAGCACGTGATGTGTTAGCCAGCCCCATTTCCACTGTTGCCTCGGAGTCTGCATTCAGTACTGGAGGACGAATATTGGATCCTTTTAGGAGTTCATTGTCTCCGGAAACTGTCGAAGCCCTCATTTGCACCCAAAATTGGTTAAGGACCAAACCTGTCGACATTCGGGAGTTGGAAGAATATGTACAGTCGATGGACCTTGAAGGTAAGTTTGAAACTTGAAATATTTTTTTAATATCTATCTATTTTGGTTTATTATCTATCTAACTCATTTTTTAATATTTTTTTAGATGATCATCTAGCTTCATTTTCAACAGAGGATGCTGTGAGTCTCTCTTCCCATTGATGCTGAAAAAAATTTAGAGTAAGAACTTTCTTTAATTTGGGGTGCACACAACACAAGTGTGGAAAATGAATGTAGATTTCTTATAATTTCAAATGCCATTAACATTTTTGTAAACTAACATAATTACTGGCAGTTGTTGTATTTTTTGCAGAAAAGAAAAGGAAATAGGTGATACCATTAATAGGTAAGAGCACTAACTTTATTATTTTTCACGCAACAACAAATAAATAATGGCCCCTGCTTTTCTCAAATGCATGTTGTCTGCTATAATCCCAGATGATGGACATATATGAAACAGTATATTGTAAAACATAGTTGATGTCTATTTTCATGAGATAGTGCTATATTCAGATTTGTGTCCTATTTACCTCCCAATTTCATATTCTTTTGAAATTCTATCATGGAGTATATCTTATGTTCCAAGACTTTGTCTGTGTTTGGGTAAAGCTTAAAGTGGTGATTATAAACTTAAAGATTAATAAGTATTATTAACTGAGTAATAAGTATTGCTAGCCTTGCATCAGGTTATTCTCTCAGTACCATTTTGTACGCCACTTTATGACCGAAGATCTTGATGCAGGGCCTGTTATTGAAATGCACAATCTTTTATTTTAATTTTTTTGAACTTGGTGCTCCATACTGATCTTCAACTGATCAGAACATCTTAAATATGAATTTTCTTTTGCCATTATTATGTTCATAGCAATTTATATTTTGTAATTGCATTAAAATTTTGTTTTTTCAGGTTCTCTAGTTTCTCATGACGTGCTGATGCAATTAGTAAACACTTGAAGGACACAAAAGCAACTGAATAGATGGCAGTTTCAACTTTAAATTGAAGCATTTTGTAATTTTCATATATTATAATTTTGTGTTTTGTAATATAATGTAATTTAATTTAATATGTAGTGAATTGCATTATTGAATGCATTTTACATGATAATGCATTTTAATGTTTTGGAAGGTTAATGGGTTGAAAAAAAAAAAAAAAACCTGGGTTGAAGCTGGAACCCGGATTTCCGGGTTGTAGAAACCCGAGTCATCCGGGTTTCGGCCCGAGTCATAACCCGGGTGTACCCGGGCCGAAACCCGGTCCGGGTTTGGAGCCCGGGTTCCGGGCCGGGTATACCCGGAAATTCGGTCCGGAATCCGGATGAACAATCTTAAACACATCCGAAAGAAATTAATGTCCCATGTCATACAACCCAACAAATCATAAAGCTCAATGGTAAAAATATAATGTCGCCATCAAACACAAATTACAATTCATGTACGATAGCCACTTTTGTTGTAGAATAAACATATTCATTATTAATACATAAGTTTTTATAATACAATAAACAAGTTTGAAAAGAGACTACATATTAAAATGCAATAATATAAAGGTAGGATGAACTGAAGCTGACCCGGTTGTGATTCCCCAGGTAAGCACCCACAACTTCAACAAATTTTGGAAATATTTAAATAAAATAAAAAATAAAATATTAATTCCAGGTGGGTGAGAGGTGCTCGTGGCTTGTGTAAAGCACAAGTCCATTCTCTCATTCTCTGTACTTGTTCCTTAGCCATTTTCTCAATCTTTCACTGTCTGAATTCTTGATCAGATCACTGTTTCTTCTCTACTCTACAAATCATAACCCCCCCAAAAAAAACCCAAGATGAAGGAGGAGAAGAAGCTTCAAAATCCCTAGAACCCAGGTTGAGCTTTGGTGGTTAATGTGTTAGAGAGAGAGAGAGAGAGAGAGAGAGAGACATGGATCAAAGGAAGACAGACGAGAATTTGAAGGCGGATGTAGCACCTTCATCGACCTCTCAGCCTCACAATCGCTGCGAAAACACGCAACGCGATTCCAGGTTTCTGTTTTTGACCCCAACAATTTAATTAATTTATATGACTACTGTATGAGTTAGTCATAATCAATAAATTAGCAATTAATTTAAGTTAAACTTAAATCTCTTGAGAGAATCAAGTGAGCTTTACATTTGAAAACCCAATAAGAACATTGAATTGAAAACTCAAAGGCATAAGTTCTTGTGATAATAGAGTTGCTAGTTTTCATCTATATATAAATATCACATGGAGTCGTTGTTGGGTTATCGTGTCGTTGGGGTCGAGTTGAAGAAATCCTTGAATTTGTCGTCTTGTGTTTTTTGGCTTGACTTATTATTTTCGGGCTACGTCTCAGACAAAGGGCTGATGTTGAAATGAAGGACCCAATTGCAGCGAGAAAGGTTCAGAAGGCTGACCGTGAAAAGCTGAGGAGAGATCGGTTGAATGAGCAATTTCTTGAGCTGGGGAACACATTAGGTAGAGTATTGCACCTTTTAAGTATTTTTTTTCAGTCTCGCCTCGAACCCGCTGTTGGATTTGGTTACATGGGAAAACCAGAAATAACTAGAAACTTGAAATATCTTTCTCAAAATAGTTTATTTCAATTAAGGAAAAAGATCAATCCCCAACGTTTATGATATTATTCTGCTAAAATATTCCAAAACTACGTCACAGGTCTATGAATCTGGTTTATACACATGTTCGTATATTTTTGAACATTTTGCTCGTGTCACAAGAAGAATTTTACTCTATGGTTTGGAGTTGGAGATTGATAAACATGGTGCGTGTCCTTCAGCCTTTATTGCTGCTTGTGTGGATCTCATCTCCCAAGTGACATTAGATACTTAATTGATGCTGTAGGGCCTGCACTCGATGTCAGTGAGTTCATTCATGGGTCTATGTATTTGCAGTCTTGGATATGTCTCGTATGTTTGTGTATGAATGACACTTTGCAGAAATTCTATCGAGTTCCTAATTAAGTGATCAGCAGCATTGGTTTGTATCCTCTTTATGACACTTGTTTGCTATTTGTTTTGCTACTTCAGTCAGTTCAGTAAGGCGGTGAATTGAATGAATAAACTATTCACCATTTGCTTATGTATTGAGCTGATAGCACTATGAGAACTGCTGGGTTGGTTGATTTTATAGTGAACATTTGCTAATATACAGCACCCTTTTTCCACGAAAGAACTGAGATTTTTTTAGAGTTGTTTGTGTCATGCCAAAATAAGTTGCTCTTGCAAGGCTTGAGCTTTTCTGGATTTCTGTGCCAGTTGATCAGTTACACCATTGTTGGCTAATTCTTTACTGGCAGAGTCTATATATTAAGGTGCTGCTAAAACTCAGGTTGACTTCTTTCTTTCTTGAAGTTGCTTGCCTCTACTTTGGAACTTGGTTGTGAACTGGCTTGTTTTGGTTTCTCATTATATAGAACACTGTTGGCTTACTTCACATATAAAAAGGTTAATATAGTTTTTGTTGAAAAGAAGTTGAGTTATAGCTCTCTCACCAGATATAAATTCCGCGCTGGAACTCAAATGGCTCTAAAATATATCTTCTCCTTTCCAACAGTAGACTGAAGCCTCGATAAAAGACTGAAAGGCTAAAAATACAAAGCTGTGGAAGTCTTAGTAATCAATTTGATCTCTGTAGAGGAACTTAAAATTAATGGAAGCTATTTCATATTCTTACTTTTGAAATGATATAGTTTTAGTAAGTGGTTATTAATTTTCAGCCGAAGACTTTCTGTTGATTGTGGGCAATATTATTGACTTTAGACAGGCCCCAGTTACACGTGCACTTGCTATGATTTGATTTTGCTAATCCATACTTGTCAAAGTGAATTGATTCTGACTTGAGAGCTTTTGTATTTAACTTGGCTGTCAATGCGTCCTGCTGCTCGAGCATTTACTTTTCACTGGACTTCCTACTCTGGTGATTATAAGTTGCTTCAACTTTAGATGTTTACAAATTACATTCAAAATGCAGATCCAGATAGGCCGAAGAATGACAAGGCTACCATCCTTACAGACACAGTCCAAGAGCTGAAGGATTTAACTGCTGAAGTTGGCAGACTGAAAGCTGAGTGTGCAGCACTTACTGAAGAAGCACGTGAGGTGATGTTATCGTCTTGTTACCTCAAGGTTTTGAAGCCCATTTATGCTGATATTATCCCTCGTTTTTCAATATATACAGCTAACACAGGAGAAGAATGAGCTCAGAGAAGAGAAGGCATCATTAAAATCTGATATTGAGAGTTTGAATGTTCAGCATCAGCAAAGACTCAGGGTTATGTTCCCATGGGCTGCCATCGATCCTTCTGTTGTAATGGGTCCGCCTTATTCATATCCAGTTCCTGTACCTGTCACTCCAGGCCCAATTCCTATGCATGCATCTCTGCAGCCGTTTCCCTTCTTTGGGAATCAGAATCGTGGTACCATTCCTAATCCCTGTTCGACTTTCATCCCTTATCCAACTCCTCCCAACCCTCCAATGGAGCCTCCATCAGCACAACATGCATCCACTTCCCAGATTTCAAGCAAACAAGAATCCCAAAGTAAGTCCCTAGATCATCACAGGACCAGGACCAGCAATGTTGAAAGATCTGATGATTCTAACGAGGTCGCAACAGAACTTGAATTGAAGATGCCTGGATCATCAGCACAACAGGTCAGTTTAATGGACTTTAGAAGCAATTTTTGCAGAAAATCTCAGCGAATGAAAAACTGAATTTGTTAATGCAGGATCTATCTTCCGGAGGAAGGAAAGGCAAGCAATCACAGAGGAAGGAAAGAAGTGTTACTGAAAATAGTTCTTCATGTAGGTATTCTTCATCTCTAGGTCTTCAAGATAGCTCCTCCAACAGCGCGAGTGACATGCAGAAGTCCAAAAACTGAGAACTTTTATGGTTGTCTGAATCCATCTCCATCGACCTAACTGAACTGCAAAGCTGTCAAAGATGTCTCGACTATTAGTTTAGTATTGTCCAATTCGACTTTCAATATCCCGATATCGCCTTCTTTAACTGAATCTCCAATTGGAAAGCAAGAGATATTCTTTTGGTGGTTAGGAATCTCAAAGAAAGTTGTGGAGTTGTTGAGTAGATGAAATATTGTTGTGATTTATATGTAGGATGTCCCTAGCTTTTTGGTAACTTGTAAATGGGCTAATTGACACTTTTAGACATAAAGTTTTAGTAATATTATCTAGAGTAATGCTACATACAATCGTGGATTGCTTAAGCGTCATTCAGTCGCTTTGAAAAAGAGAGATTCACTATTAAAAAATTAATTTTTTTTTCATGTAGATTTTATATTTATTCACTTTTTTCAAAATGATTGCACGCCGCTTGCATACTTTCTGCAATTATCATTTCTCTATTATTCATGGATTTAGCCTACCACTTGAAATTAAGGTGGCAAATCAAACCTCACTTTTTCTATCTACACTATTTTGGCGGGCCGTGGCTTTCTAACATTCCTAGAAAACTGTGATATTGGCTAGACTTTAGGAATTTTAAGCAGTGTTTTAAATTTCGTACCGTACCGGCCGGTACGGTCGAAATTTTTCGTTTCGGCCGGCCGGCCGATACAGGTACTATATATGTTCCGTACCAGCCGTACCGGACTAAATTTC
The DNA here is from genome assembly GCA_022457165.1 of Juglans mandshurica. Classification (NCBI taxonomy): domain Eukaryota; kingdom Viridiplantae; phylum Streptophyta; class Magnoliopsida; order Fagales; family Juglandaceae; genus Juglans; species Juglans mandshurica. The sequence goes on from CM039623.1 coordinate 8,036,109, forward strand.
GGCCTGTACCGATCGGTACCGGCCTATATTTCGGCCAGTACTGGCTGATATTTCGGCCTGTGTTTTTTTTTTTTTTCTTTTTTTCATTTTTTCAAACTACAAACTTATTTTTTAATCCCTAATTCAGACTAGACTATTTATAATTTTTATATATATGTATTTATATATAATTTATTTATATATAAACTATTATTTTGGAATATAATTTATATATATTTATATATATAATTTATTTATATATCGACTATTCCGAAACATTATTCTGAAACGCTATCTCGAAACGGTACCGGTACCGAAATATTTCGTTCCAATATTTTGACCGGTACGACGTCCGGTACGGTATTCAAAACATTGATTTTAATGCAGGAAAGTTGCATAGATTAAAACGACGTCGTACCAAATCAAAGACATCCGCATTTAACGTCGCCCGGAGACTGGAGTAATACGTTTCTCGGGCGATTTCCCTCTGTTCTGTTGGAAGGAAATGATGAAAGGTAGAAGATGAAGATCGTAACGTATAACGTGAATGGGCTTAGATCGCGCATTTCTCAGTTCGGCTCCCTCTCCAAATTGCTCGATTCCTTCGATGCCGATATCATTTGCTTTCAGGTGCTTTTGTGTGTTTGCGAGTGGGTTTGAATTTGTATGAATTCGCGTTTAGAATTTAGTTTATCCGATTCTGAAATTAATCAGGAGACCAAGTTAAGAAGGCAGGAGCTGACGGCGGATTTGGCAGTGGCGGGAGGTTACGAATCGTTCTTCTCGTGCACGCGTACGTCCGATAGAGGCCGAATGGGGTATTCCGGTAAGGTGATTGCTTGAGATTCTCAACAAAAATAGACAAGTATTGATGTTGGTTTCGCGGGCAAAAACACTAAAGCGCTGTATTAACTTTCCTTTATTGGCGGCAGGTGTTGCTACATTTTGTCGTGTAAAGTCAGCTTTTTCGAGCACCGAAGTGGCCCTGCCGATTGCAGCTCAGGAGGGCTTTACGGGACTTGTTGAAAACTCTCAGAATAGAAAATGCGAAGCACGCAATGAAATAGTGGATGACCTTGAGGATGAGTTTGCCAAAGAGGAGCTTCTTAAGGTTGACAGCGAGGGGCGATGTATTATCACGGATCATGGTCATTTTGGTGAGCATTAAGCGTGACATATTATTATTGCTCTCTGAAATACTAATAAAGGTAATTTGCTTTCCTTTTCAATTGATTATATAATGCAATTTTTGCTTTTTTGCTCTCTTTTTCTCCTCTTGGAATTGGCTAGTTCTGTTTAACTTGTATGGGCCTCGAGCTGAATGCAATGATGAAGAAAGGATCCAGTTTAAGCTCACGTTTTTCAAGATATTACAGGTACCCGAATTGTGTTCCTTAGCATTGGACTCCCCACCCATTTATGCATTCTGGGTTATGATGTTACATTCATTGCATGAAGAGATATGTGTTGGGCTTTACTTCTGAGTGTTGGCTCTAAAGAAGCTTATCTAATCTTAGCATTGCTTACAGTTGAATTCATATGTCTTAACTCTTCTGAGCGGGAAAAAGGGAGGAGATATCAGTGTATGGACCCAACAACTTTGTGTTCTCGCAGTCTAAATTCATTAGAAACTCAAACTGGGAACTTAGACAGTTCAATAATAAAGAAATGTACATAGATAGGAAGCCTTTTCCTATATTAAATTCACCTGATGTATAGTAGATATTCTGCTGGTTTAAGTTAGTGACCATGCCTGTTTATGAAGTTTTGTATTTTCTGGTAATGGGGATGAGTACAAAATAGAAGCATTTATTTGTCAGTCCTTAAGTGACACTGGTAATTCATTTATAGAAAAGGTGGGAGTCTCTCTTGCGCCGGGGAAGGAGGATAATTGTTGTTGGTGATCTCAACATTGCACCCACTGCAATGGATCGTTGTGATGCTGAACCAGATTTCGAGATGAATGAGTAAGCTGCTTGTCTGATTTATGCACCGAGATCTTTTCAATCAGTCATGCTGTTATGTTCTTGTAATTTACTACATTACGATTTACAGTTTCAGCAGCCAAAGCTCTGATATTTTTTATACGAACTGCTTTGTAGATTCAGAAGATGGTTTAGATCCATACTAGTGGAAAGTGGAGGCCCTTTCTCTGATGTTTTTAGAACAAAACATCCTGACAGGTAAGAAATCCACATCGGTAGTTGATCAATGACTACTAGTTTCCTAACAAAAAGTTGAATCTTGGTCTGACTGTTAAGTTTTATTTTGTCAGCAAAATGTAGAAATACGATATATTTGAAGTTCTTGTAGTGTGTAGTTTGTATCTCGTTTTCATTTGTTTTTTTCTTTTTAGACATGCTATCACATATTTTGTGGTGATTGGGCACTTTCATCATTGTTGTTAGAATCTAACTTTTGACCTTTCTTGATTTGTCCTTTGTTTGTCCATCTTGAGTTTTCGTACAGAAGAGAAGCATACACATGCTGGCCACAAAATACAGGTGCTGAAGTGTTTAATTACGGCACAAGAATTGATCATATTCTGTGTGCTGGATCATGCTTACATGAAGAGCATCATGACCTGCAAGGCCATAACCTTATGACTTGCCATGTGGAGGAGTGTGACATACTGATACAGTACAAACGGTGGAAACCTGGGAATACAGTTAGGTAAAGGATCTGGTTATGTAGTTGTATTGAGTAATCAATGATGTTGCAAATACTTTTAAAGATTGTAAAGTTGATAGTAATCTCTCTCTCTCTCTCTCTCTTGGTTTGTATGTGTATCCCTGCTTGTGTGTCTTTTTGCCTCTATCCATGTGGTTGTCTTTGCATGGTTATGCTACATTCGAAAGGGAAATGCTGTTATGCAAGGAATTTGAGACATTTTTTCCTTGTTCAAAATGTTTAAACCGAAATTATAAGAGATGGCTATGTACATGTAAACTTTATTTGTAAGTCATAATTCAGAAAATATCTTTTGCAAACAATCTTCTTATTTTCTGCATATCTTATATGAAAAAAAGAAACTCTTACAAGCTAATTTGCAGATGCATGTCAGTGACCTCCTTTTAGTTCCAAGTACCAAAACTTTTCGCATAGATACCCATCATATGGTACAAGATTGTCATTCCTGCTTATATGCATAGACTTCTTGTATATGTACTCTGCATGTTGCCCTGCAGGTGGAAAGGAGGGCGAAGCATCAAGCTGGAAGGTTCCGATCATGCTCCCGTTTTTACAAGATTGCTGGAAATTCCGGATATTTCCGAACACAGTACTTCTGCTTTATCTGCTAGATATATTCCCATGATTCATGGCGTCCAGCAAACTCTCGGTACAAAAATGCTTCTCATTTTGTGGATCATAGTCTCAATATATTATCAGATATTTCCATTTTATACCAATTGATGAAGTCTTCATTGACATTGAGCGGTGAACTATTTTAGGATGATAAGATTTGAGGAGGAAGTGACCACTTTCTTGGTTGAGTTTCATAAAATTTGGTTGCTATTTTAGATTAAGTATCTGCCATTAATCAAGACTTATAGATGAACAGCCATTAGGGTTAGTGGGACATCTAATGCTTTGCCGTCCTGAGCAGGTGTAAACTTCTGCAAGCTCCCTGTGCCCTTAGTTGTGTGCAGTGTTGATGAATGAAATGAAAAGAGAAGGGTGCCACTTTTTTATTCGTTTTTGCTGCTGATTTTCTATGTTACTACTGCAAACTTAGAAGGCCCATTGTCTTGTGCAGTGTCAATCTTAACGAAAAGACAACTTGCTGAACAAATTAGATCCTGTGAGATGTCAGGTTCACTTTCAGACGAAAATATCACATCAGAGACTTGCAATGAGAGAGTGAAGAGGTCATCCAACGACTGCAGTATACCTGGTGTATCCCCTGTTGAGTCTTGTTCTTCAAACCAAGAATCTGAAGGTCTCATTTCTAATACAGCTGAGCATTCCCGAGGTTTTGATGGTGATGCTGCTTGTAACATCTGGGTTATTTCAGGAAGTAAGCAGAGCAAATCAATGCCCAGAAATGAAACCATGAAAAAGGCAAGAAAAAGTCAAGGGTCCCAACTCTCATTGAGGTCATTTTTCCAGAGAAGTCCAAACCCTATCAATAATGCTAAAGACTCTAATAGTGGCATTTCAATCAGTCAAGCAGATGTCCTACAGTCTGGTAATCTCTCCGATACAAGTTCTGTGGTGGATGTTCAATGCAGCGGTTCCCAGCAGCATACATTGAACTCAAGTACACCCACTCAGGATGACTATGAACTAAGTTCCTCTACTTTGGAGCGGGAGAAAACTAATGCTGCTTTATTGGAGTGGCGAAGGATACAGCAAGTCATGCAGAATAGCATACCTCTTTGTAAGGGACATAGTGAACCTTGTGTTGCACGGGTAGTGAAGAAACAAGGTCCTAATTTTGGTCGCAGATTTTATGTCTGTGCTCGTGCTGAGGTACTCTTTTAGTCATGTCTTATATCTCGATTAGCATCCTTTTGATCTCTCTAATATACGGACTTTTATCATGACAGAAATCGTTACTTTTAAATTGAAAGAAAAAAGTTAATTACTTTTTAGATATCCATGAATGATATTCAAGTGCATGACTATAAAACTAAAGGTAAAGTAATACTGAAGCCTATTGCTTGTTTCCTCCATTTGAGTTTCAATTAAATCTGACACCTCTGTTTTAGAATATTGATTGCCGGTGTGTACATTTCAGCTGATGTTAGCTTCTTCTAGTTATAGTTTACATCAACAGTGCAAGGATCATTGGTTATATATTACGCCTGGAATTTGATGTGAATAGCCATACAGGAATTTTCTGCAATCCATCCTGTCGAAAACCTTGGAGAATTTGTGATAGCTATATACGATTCTTAGATTGTCTTTTCACCAGCCTATTAGGTCTTCTGTCTAGGCAGGGTACAGAAAGGAAGGTAGATTATATATATATTAAAACTAAGTGCAGAAATCTCTGTTTTCTTCTTACAGGGACCTGCCTCAAATCCTGAAGCAAATTGTAGTTACTTCAAATGGGCTGCTTCAAAATCTGGGCACTTACGATGATGGTGATTAATGATGTAAAAAATTCAGAGTTATGATTGATGGATTTACCAGTTTGTATCCTTTTTTATTTGTCTCACTGATGATGCTGTGCTGAGAATCAAATTTTGTAATTAAAATCTTTAGGTATTGAGTTCTTCCATTAATCTTTTGTTTGCAATCCTCTCAGGGAGATTTCAATCTGCACTTCCTGGGGAATCCAGCATTTGGCTCCTATGTTGGAAATCACATGTAAATTAACATGTTAGTTTTCAGGTAACTTAAAACTGCAAGGCCATGATCTTTATTTGCATTATTAGTAATATGGTGCCCTAGAATGAATCTCCAGGCCCTTCGATTAGATTTTCTGTAATAATGTGTAGGTTCACCGGATCCTTGTTATTAACTAGTAGTTTTCTTCCCATGAATTATAATAAATACTTGGCAGAGGGAGAGAAATTGAAAATTATTAGGTAATCTCCAATAGGGCTGTACAGAAATCGACGGGACCGACCTAGGATTAATAAACCTCCCTTCTTCTTATTCTCCGTCTTCTTCCCACCAACGGCACAGCCTGCTGCTCCCCTCCTTCACAACGACACCGAAAGCAGACCGACGAACTGCACCGACTCATGCTGACACCAAGGCTGCCAATTTTCTCCCCTAATTGGCCGGTTGAACCTCTCCAAAAGCACCGACGAAGTCGGGTTTCAGCCCTACTCTCCAAGTACTGATGATCATGTAGTACACTTCCTGATTTATAAGTTTTGATGAATGCCAAGCACAATGCTTAGCTTTACATGAACAAAAGCGTCCTATTGATCAAGTTGATTGGCACTTCAATCTTGTTCTAATTGGATGCTTACTTCGTATGATAAGACAATACAACGCCAATATATATATATATATATTTAAAATTCATACCAATGCCTATCATATATACCTCTTTGAATTCTATTAATTTAGTTGCCATATTACTTGATTAAGACCATAAATACGGGCATTTGGCATCGCAAGAATTATCCAATAGATGAATAACTAGTGGCATATTAATGATCATTCATACTTACGTGTACACACGCATATACACGTGTCTATGGACAATGTTAGGATGCACACCAAATGTGCACTCCAAATATGCACATTAGTATAAATGATTTTTTTTTTTTTTTCTTTTCCTTGAAGTAATTTTTAAACATCCTTAATCATTAAAAAAAAATATAAATTCACTAATAGTAGGCATATTTGGTGGGCATATTTGTATCATTTTCTTATATATATATATAGTGAATGTGTGTGTAGCTGTTAAAATAGAGAGGCCTAGCATGCATTTAAAACAAGTAAAAAGGGCCAAAAGTTGGGAAAGGAAAGGTGAAGCAGTCTCCGAAAACAGATAAAACCGGAAAGTAAAAGAAATAAATATTCAAAACGCCGCGTCCAAGTATTTGAGAAAATACAGCAAAAGGCCAACAAAACTGCTGCATGCCATATATATATATATATATATATATATATATATATATATATATATATATATAGATACAGACACACACACACGATAACATCCAAAAGACAAACATACCCTTCCAACACTACCATGTTTACTTGGACCCGTGGTGGAATTCCTTTCAGTACCTGAGGATATTTTCATCTTTTTTTAAAAAGAAAAGCTAATAAATAATATGTTGGAAGAATATACCGGCCAGAAGCTTCCTGAATGCAGATTGAATGGTTCCCTGCATGAAACTGTTCTGTCACTGATCTGCCTCTTCATTGCAAAATAAATCTTGCGTACAAAACACACGTGTGTGTGTGTCTCTCTCTCTATATATATATGTATATGTATAGAGCAGCAAAACCATTGATTTTCAGTGGCCATTAGGGTTTGTTTCGATGTGTGTGTTTCTCACTTCTCTCTGTCGAAAACCATGAATCCATCATCAACACCACAGCATTCTCGCAAACTCCTAAATGTGATGAAGGGCTCGGCCTTGGCACCACAACCCCACGTTAGACCCCCAGAAAGAACCGTAAGTGTTATCATCACCATCATCGTCATGGCCATGCTCATCTGCACTTTGGTCGTTCACTTAATCTTTACTTGCTTCCGCCGACGCCACCACTCCGTTCATCAGCCTCCACCTGCGACGTCGTCATCTCATAGCGACGATCTCGCTGCCCTTCCTACTTTCATCTACGCCGAAGACTCGGTCTCGGCTTCTTGTTCTTCTTCCATGGCGTCGTCATCGGACTCCGAGCCGATTTGCGCGATATGTTTGGCGGAGTTCGTGCATGGCGAAATTCTCAGGGTTTTGCCTAGGTGCAACCACTTGTATCACAAGGAATGTATCGATCAATGGTTGGTGGTGGGGTCCCTCAGCTGCCCCATTTGTAGGGACCGAACGATCGATCAGGACGTCGAGCCCAAGAGGAGCCGCTGCACCCACGCTAATGGGGTCGGCGATCCATCCATGTTTCCGACTCTCAACTTTACTACCAATCACTTGCAGTAAATTTTTGTTTTTCCGATTTTCTTATATATTTGGTTCATTCATTTTAAGCTTAGGCTCTGTTTGGCTTCTGGGAAACCTCTGAACATGAAGAGGGCTCAACAACAACCTCAGCAACCAAACATAGCGCGAGATCCTTGGTGAAAGTTTGGGTATTGATTTGAGTCTGAAGAGTACTATTTGCAATCAAACAATTTTGTCAGTTTTTGAGTGTGAAATACAATATTTGCGGCTTGATCAGATCTTGTTTCAATTATGTGACATTTGGTTTTAATGATTTTGTGTTCTTAATTGTTCTCTAGTTCCTGAGAATAAATATTCTTGCTTGATTAGAATACCAAAGTTTATGACAAGCTGATGACACAGTACTTGGCATCTACAAATTGCTTTCCTCACTACAACAAATACTGAGTTTCCCAGGAGGAACTTCATGGCAAAAGTCCGGTTTTTCGTGGAAATAACTTTTACACACCAAATCTGTCCATGGGAGTCTCGTGGCGTATATTTCGCCGCAAAAAGTCTTATTATCCTCTAACTCGTGGATAATACCAATATTTCACCAAGGCACGTTCCGTGTGAAAAAACTTCTATTTTCGTTGCAAAAGGAAATTCGAGTTATATGAAACTCGTGGTAAACGGAGTAAGTCCGACGAGTGCAATCGGTGGTATAACTATTATCCACCATTACCGTTTGTGAGAAATAAGGATGTGTTCAATGCATTACCCATGAAGTTGAATGGTGGGAAAAACTTACTTGCCACTAGAGAATGTTGTGGGAAATACTTTTGCATTAATGATGAAATACTTTTCCCTACCACAACTAACTTGTAGGAAGTGTAGAATTTCTACGAGGGAAGTCTGTAGGAAATGTGTTTCACATCAAACCAATTTAGCAGTTGTGGCAATTAATTTATTTGGCATGGAGGCCTCTTGTCGCAATAGCATTTGGGCAAATATGCATGGTATTAGCTTTTTGCCACAATCTTTAGCTCCTGGGAAAAAAAAAAGTTTTCTCCACTAACCTAAGATCGTAGACAATAATTTATTCGCATAAGCTATTTGCCATGGAGGTATCCTGTCGCAATAGCATTTTGGAAGATATGCATGGTATCAGATTTTTGGAAATTAAGGAGTGAATATAAAATGGCAGCCATATAAAATTAGGCAAAATTACTCTAAAATACATTGACAGCCATATAAAATGATTGTCACTGTTCATATATATAAGTTAATTCAACATTTGAAACTGTTCATTTAAGGAAATGGAAATACATGTGGGAAGGACAAGAGAGGGTCATCAGCTTGATTGTTACAACTATTGTATAGCCCATAAAACAACTATAGTACTTCTCTACATATATCCATTTGATGAACTTTGCTCCAGATTAAATCTCCCCATATCTCCATTGCACTCATTCGCATGAGAGAACTCATTTTGATCTGACTAGGTGATGAGCACTAGCTGTACCAATGCAGCCTCTATATCGAGATCAGATTCCCGTATGCTGAATGAAAAAGACATGTCCAGCAGATAGCATACATGATGTTATCATCACATCAAACTCTTGCCTCAGCCAAAATAGCATTACACTACAAAGAATTAGTTCCTCATGACAGTGATTTGAGCAAGAAATCCTCACATACCATCTCCCTTAATATACTTGGGCATTTACAATATTGAACCCACAGACAAACCTTATTAAATCATCCAGCAAGCTGACAAATGTATATATACTTGCAGCAATATATAAATTCTAGTACATGAGCTATAAAAATAATAAGTATGCCATACAAGATTTCCCTAGCTAGTATACAATAACACTGGAACCTAATATATCATCAATAGCACATTCTGTTTTCACCTCCTTCATTATTAGTATACAATAACCCTGTCTTCCACATTAGTTTCAGTACCATATATATATATATATATATATAAATAATTTGATCTCTCTCTCAGTATGCTGGATATAGTTGACAAAAACATCAAGAAAGGTAGGCAGATTTTAGATTATGTTTTAATTGTTAATGAATGTTTGGATAGTAGATTGAAATTGGAAAAAATTGGTATTTTTATTAAATTGGATATGGAAAAAGCCTACGACCATATAAGTTGGGATTTTCTTGATTATCTTTTGAGGAGATATGGCTTTGGTGTTAAATGGCGATCGTGGATAAAACATTGTGTTTCGACTTCAAAATTTTCTATATTGGTGAATGGAGAACCGGCTGGTTTGTGGAGCTTACGGGGTTAGTTTGTGGAAATTTATTAGAAAAGGTTGGGATTTCTTCTCCAATAATTTCAGATTGAAGAGGTGATGTGGAAAGAGGATACTCTTTTGGCATGATTTGTGGTGTGGGGATAATGCTCTTAAGCTGGAATTTCCGACCCTTTTCAGAATTGCAAGGGATCAAAATGCAGCTGTCTGTGGTTTGTATTGCAGTAGTAACAATAAGGTTGAATGTAATGTTATTTTTAAAAGGGATGTTAATGATTGGGAAGTGGATGAAGTTTAGGCTCTGCTGGTTAAACTTTGCAGCTCAAAACTGGTCCAAGATAGAGAGGATTGTATGGTGTGGATTCCTATTGGAAATGCTAAGTTTTCAGTTTCATCGTGTTACAGAATTCTGTAAAGCCATAGTAGCTGTGTATTCCCTTAGAAAAGTATTTGGAAAGTGAAAGATCCTTCTAGGGTTGCATATTTCTGTTGGGTGGCTTCTTTGAGCAAAGTATTGACTACTGAAAACCTTAGAAGTAGAGGTTTGTTTATTGCAGATTGGTGTGTTTTGTGTAAAAGGGATGGAGAGTCTGTAAATCACCTCTTCCTTCACTGTGAAGTGACAAGATTCTTGTAGAACGAGGTATTGAGTTGGACAAGATTACATTGGGTTATGCCCAGGGAAGTGGTGGATTTATTGGTAGGGTGGAAGGGTATGAAGGGCTGTAAGAAGGTGATGAGTGTGGGGAAAATGATTCCTCCTCCTCTTATGTGGTGCATTTGGCTCGAAAGAAATGAGAGATGCTTCAAAGATAGAGAACGTTCTTTGGGAGATCTTAGGGTTTTTTTCTTGAGTACTTTGAGTTTTTGGGCTAAAGCTTTTGTAATGGTAGATAATTTTCTGTATTTGTTTTAGCTTTATGATGGTAGTTTTCTTTTTTTGTTTCTGGAAATTGTAGATATTTCCTTTGTATACGTTATGTGTACTTGGGCTTATGCCTATTTCTTTGAATAAAATTTATTACTTATCAAAAAAAAAAAAATCCAGAATTTGAGAGCAGTTGAAAGTTGAAAATTCCTAGTATTCATGGCAAGTGCAAGCATCCGAAAGAACTAATATCACTTTATGCAATATATATGAGCTAAAGAAATAGAGAATACACACCTCTGGAATGTTGTATAGAGCAATGGCCAAGACCAAGTTGACACCAACACAAAGACCCTAGCAAATAAGCATGGCTATGTTCATAAAAACTAGATTATGTGAAACTATGCAGTATTAATTCAATGAAATTTGGGAGCACATATTCAAATTCTTAGTATACTCGCACATCAGGTTATATATGATGACAACATCTAGCCTACTGCATAATAATTAATTTATCTCCCTAACCTTTTCTCCCTTAATTGGTAGGTAATATGCACCCTAAACAACCCTCCAACCCCACCTAATCACAACATCTAGCCTACTATATAATAAGGCCTGTGTGACTTTATTTTGGGATCAAGTCATGCTTCAAATAATGGCTAAATTTAGCCCATTGCATAATTTAGCCCCAAGAATAATTAGTGTGGTTAGTTTCTGCATATTTAAAGACAACATGATGAAATATGACATGAGCAAACAAAGCAGTTGCATTCAAGTATTTGTTTGTAATATAAGCAAACAAAGCAACCATATTCAAGTACATAAAAACAGTTCATACATGAAAAACAACAATACAAGACTAGCAATGCAAAATGTTGTTTATTATTGCACATCATTGATAATTGTGTAGTAAAGAAAATTTATTACAAACACGTAACAAAGGTAATGGGTGTGGAGTCAAATAGTTCATACCTGTTGAGATGAACGATGTGTAAGAAAAGAGCGTAAGTAGTACCGCTATCAAAACAGAAAAGACACTTTCTTAATGTAAACTAATTAAAAAGTACATATTAAAACAATAAAGAATAAAAAAAACGGTCTGGAAGGTTGTTTGGCCGTGAAGAATGTACTATTTGTGCTGTGAAGAACTGAAAGGCTATAAGAAATCAGTTTGAAAGGCCTGACTTGTTAATTTTTTATCGGAACCAGCCCAACTAAACTGACCCCCAACAAAAATGAATAAATAACTGCAATAAAATAGATTCGTGGCAATAAAAGATAGGTGTTGAACATTTGAGTTTTTATTTTCATTAGGACTCTTTCTCTCTGCTGTGAAGAAAATTTGCACATAAATATACCACTAGTATACAAAAATGCATAATAGCTTACTAATGAGGGTTGGCCCGTAACATCCACATAAGGCACTAACCATAATTCCAGCATTTACACAACAATGTGATACATGTATAATGAATAATGAATAAGAATGATGTTGAAGCATGAATCATGTAGTCTTCTAGATAAACATTCCACAGATTTCACAAATAATCAGCTTCAGGTTCTTCTCCTAATTATTACAAAAGAGCTCTATCGTTTCAATATTATACAGCATAGAAGATCATATGACAAAGCTAGCTTATGAGACACATGCACGCATAGAAAGTCAGTAAGAAGATGTGAGTACAGACATGAAGACTGTCAATACATTTGATGTGAGCCAAATGTATATGTTGGTCTCCCAAACTCATGAATCCAATCAATTCTCACTATTTTACGAACCACAAACCGACCACACCTTGAAGGGTAAAATTTCATAACTCAATAATCTTTAGCACATAACACTAACCAATTTAAAGAAGATGAATCTAAATGTAGGAGTTAAAAGAGTTGGATTCAAAAGGGATCAGAACCTAATTAATGAGACGCAAGTATTTGTCGAAATTATGTATATTCGTGGCTAAACAAAGACAATGAGAAACTGTGCAAAAGAAACCGGGCTCATGAACCAGAGATACACACACATAGAAGAGGCATCAATAGGTGAGAGATTTACCAAAGGGGAGAGGGAGTGGCAGAGATTTGAGAAGAGAAATAATCAATAGGCAAAGATTTGAAAGAGAGATGCACCTTTATTGGAGTTGAAAGTAATCAACGCCCTAGTCGTGAGTGGCGAGAACTGGCGGCAGTGAGGTTGAACGGGGCGGCAACTATCGGCAGTCTCGTGGACATCGAAGGGCGGCGACGCAAGGAAACCACCGTCAGCAGTGAGGTTGCAAGGTGAAGGGGAAATCGCTAGTTGAGGGCTCGTCTAGTATAAATTGCAAAGCAATTAGAAGTGCAATCTGTGGAATAAGCTCTTGTATTGGTTTTAGAAATTAGTAATTCCTAAAACCTTTTAACACGAATGAAATCTCGTCGCCAAAAGTTGTTTTTCGCCACGACTTTTCACTCGATGCACGAAATCTCGTGCTATCTGGCAAAACTTATTGTGTCAAAAGGGTTTTGTGCCATAATCCCACTATTGCCCACTAGCGGTAGTCATGGAGGAAAAAATCGTGGGAAAACAGAGTATTTCTTGTAGTTCCTATTCATTAATCTCGCATAATCTCTTTAGTTTCATATATATTTTTTCATTTCTATTTCTCATTTTTTCTGATATGGATTTGCTAGCTAGCTTAATTTGAATCCTTAAAAGTCACTACAACACATTACAGAAAAATTGAAAAAGCCACCCAACAAACACATGAATTACAACCTTGTCAAGAATTAAATTTTGTGACGATTTATTGTTCATCAATCACAAAGAATATTTTTATGATGATTTGTAATTACGTCCCAACGTTTAGTTTAATGTTCAAACGTGATCAACTTTTAATAACATGCAGTTGGATTCTTGATATGTAATTATTTCTTCTCATGAATAGAGAAAAATCCTCATCAATCCCCAACTAAAATAGTGCTTAATTAATTTAAAGTTACAAATTAAGCTCAGGTTGCATTTGAATGTTGAGATGAGTTGAGTTGGGTTGTGAATAATAGTATTTTGTGGGTCCTATTGAGATGAGTTTAGCTTTTTTAGATTAAGATGAGTTTAATTTTTTAGGTTGAAATGTATGAAATAGGTTGAGATATCTAGGTTTAACTTTTTTATGGAAAATTGAAAAAGTAGTGGGTCTCATCAATAATAATTAGTTTGAAATAAGATGAGATAAGTTGAGATTAGTTGAATTGAGTTTAACAACCAAACACACCCTAAATCAGCCACCACAAGATCTCCCTCATATGCACAACCAATTAAGCATAAAGATCTATAATATTGTTTAGGGCTTTGCTACTCATCATCCCCACATACCACACTTATTTTTATTTTTTTTGGTTTCATTCTTCTTAAACTAATTGATTTTTTTACTCATCATCCATACACTACACATTTTGTAAGAGAAAAAAATAAAAAAATAATGTGTGATGTGTGGTGTGAGGATGATGAGTAGAATACTAGAATTTGTCGTTTGTTTAATTCTTTTCTGATCCCTATATATTGACTTTAGTTTTTTACCATATTCACATATAGAAGAATTCTATATATCAGCCACTAGTCACTACTCCACACCTCAAACTCTATTAAAAACACCTCCATAAAATATGAAAAAAAAAACTATAGATGTAGGGTGTGAAAGTGAATAGTGGCTAATGCATAGAATTCATTTTCCCATATATATATGCTAGTAACCAAAGGTTAGAAAAAAGAATAGCAAGCTCATGAGTCATGATCATTTCCATTCTAATCCCAAAAATGGGATAGGAAGACAAGCTAGTTGGCTCATTGCGGCATTATGTCTATTCAGGTTCCACCCCCTTTTCCATAAGTCACTTAAGTGTGTGTATATTTTTGGGTTTGGCGCATTTCATGTAACGGGGTTGTATGGTCCTGGAATATGGGTGTCCGATCCTTATGGACTAACCGGAAAGGTACAATCTATAAATCCAGCGTGGTGTGTGGAAAGTTTTGATCATTTTGTTCCGGGAGGAATAGCCTCTCATCATATTGCAGCAGGTACATTGGGCATATTAGCAGGTCTATTCCATCTTAGTGTTCGTCCACCCCAACGTCTATACAAAGGATTACGTATGAGAAATATTGAAACCATCCTTTCCAATATATATATATATATATATATGAAAAATTATATATATCATACTACCATCTCACTTTTATCCTATTAAGTAAGATGTGGAGTATTTATGGATAAGTGTGAGATGTAGAGTTTTCCTTTCTCAAAACCCTACATATATATGATTCATTTTAATTTATAAAAAAAATACTTAACAACTAATGTTAAAAAATAAAGAAATCTTTATATATATATATAGAGAGTTAGTCTACATACAGTCCTCAAATGGGGACTACTCATGCAAGCTCATACAATTATGTTTAAAAAAAATTTAAAATTACAATAATATCCTTTTTAAAATGATGTTTTTTTTCCCTTTTATACTCATTCATCAATGAGATTGCACATGCAGTCCTCCACTCAGGACTGTAAATAAAATTTCTCATATATATATATAGAAAAATGATATTTGTAATCGTGGAGTGTGCAAGTAATCATTTTGAAAAAAATGAATAAATACGATATTCATATAAAAAAATTAATTTTTTAATAATAAACCATACTCTTTTTCACATGATTGTGCAGTATTTGTGCATTCTATGACTTTATATAGCATTACTCACATATATATATATATATATATATATATATATATATTGTGATAACCCAATCATAAATTTGGAATTGTTGGACGAAATGTACAGGGCCTAGCCCATTAGTAATAGAAAGGTCCATTGCCAAGGCAAAAGAGGAAGTGACAAAACCGATGACTTATAAGGGAAAATGTGAAAAACATAAAGACGGTAAATTGCGGTTAAAAAAGTGGGAGAAAAAACATAAAGTAAGGAATAAGATTAGTATATTTGTTTATCTTGTCTTATCTTATTTTAATATTCAAATACTACAAATATAAATACAAACACTTTTTAATTTCAAATCATCAATTTTTTATTTAATAATTACATAATCATTATAACTTTTCCAAACTTTTAAACAAAATATAAAAAACAATTCAACTTTTTCCAAATCTCAAAACAAAAATAATATTTTAACAATATTTTAATTTTATAATATTTTTATATAACCTTTTCTCTCTCGACTTTCCCACAATCATATAAAACATCTTAACTTAAATAATTTCACTACTATTCATAAACTGTTTCATTACTATTAACGAATTTCTTATCTCAATATGATCCAAACAACGTTTTAAACTCAGAGGCATTTTCTTTAACCTTGCCTTAATTTGTATTTTTACTATTATACAAGGAGTAATGTGTGATCATGAGTGTTAATGCCTGAATTTGCATAACAAACCGGAATGGAGGAAATAATTATCTCTGGCTTACAATGGTGATTTGGGCTTCGATATGGTACTCTTCACATTCATTCATAAAATAATAATAAATAACCAAATAGAAATAAATAAAGAGAGACATAGAGATTTACGTGGTTCAGCATAAGTGCCTACGTCTGCAGGTTGTTTGGAGGCAAAATCCACTATGATTGGTAAATTTACAATTTCTCATGGTCTCACATATCGCTCAATACAATGGAGGAATTTAGTCTAAGCGTAGAGAAGTCGCAGAGAGTTTGTCCAGAGTCTGTGGAGAGTCCCCTCCTTATAGAGAGGTCTATTTCCTTGGAGTAATTGAGTCCAATTTGTCTTGTGAAACATTTTTCTCTTAGGAGTATGAGCCAATTACATTTAGTTTATCTCTTCTCTTAGTATTAATAACAATGAGAGTCTATAAAACTACCAAATATAGATAATCTCGTCCTCAAAAGACTTATGAACGTAGGCCTTAATTCCGAATTACATAAATTTTGATGTTTCTCTCTTTATTTATATTTTGTTTAATTTATAAATGAGCATCCGAGCATCGTTGGGTCCAAGCATCACTATGGGTGATTCGATCATCCTGTTAACATCTTCCAATATTGACGAACGTGAATCACTAAACAAAAGACGGTTTATATATATTAATTATAAGAAGTCGACTAAGAGGTTAGGAGAAATCCAGGACAACATGTTGCATTCACAACTTGCTATTGCATGCGCTATGGGAAAATCTCAATGCCTTCATACATATATTCATTTTCTCCGAAGTCGGCACCGCTCGAAAGAGACGTTTGCGGTACCAATTATATGTGCCATCCATAATTAATTAAGCCAAAATATAAACCAGATAATTAAATTCACGATGATCTAACTTTTAATGTATAACTTAAAAGTTTAAGATTGGTTATTGATACATTAATTTCATTTATTGTTTTAGTTTTTAGTTGATGTGTTAACGTCGTGTTTCGCACACTTTTAGGCCAAGTTCCGGCTACTCAGGTCTTCAGAAATGGGTCTGCAAAAGATGAAGAATGGTGCAACTATGAATGGGCGGCCTCGGGACCGGGAAACCAACGATTCCAAATTTAGTAAGTATTCTTAGAAGTTTGTAAATAAGTAAAGGAGTTTAGGAATTAGAGAGAAATATTCTCGTACCTGGGATCGGATATTTATACTAAAAGTCTGGGAGGACAGATCGTGCCTGCCTCCATGAAGTCCACCTCTTTTGTATTGTTCCATGTGTCAGAGTCTTTTAATGCAGTGTGGCTTTGCGACGGCGTCATTAATGTGGCATGTAGCCCGGATAGTAGAGCCATTAATTCTGCGTGGTTCTCCGACCTCCTTCTCCCAAACTATCTTCTTAATGGTCCGTTGATGTCTTTCTTGTCAGTAGATCAAGGGTTCCCAACATATTAATCATGCTATGCGGGTGGGTACTTGAGGGCTAGACGCTACTAGAGGGGCCTTCAAATTGATGAGTCTTATCCCTGCAGCACCATCCCTTCTGCAGGTTGTGCCCATAAGACTTTTGTCATGAGTCGAGTTGAAGACTATTTGCCCTGGGCTGGGCCCTTGGTCTCAATCCCTTTTCATTCACAGGCTTCCTAGTCTTAGTGAGGGGGAAAATCCCTTACATGATGTATAACTTAAATTACTCGCGTAAGTGCAGTTTCACAGGATGAGTATATATTATAGTTTATACCAATAAAAAATTGAAAAATAAAACTTAGATTTTCTTTTGGCCAACAACAAAGAGCTGCACTACTGTGCTGCTTACAGCTTATCGTTGCAAGTGACTGCTAGTTTCAAAGTAGTATTTTTTTTATTCACATATTTTTATCATTTTTAAATATTTTAAAAAAATATAAAAAAATACATCAACACATAAAAAATTACTTCCTTAATCATTAAATATATATAAAAAAAAATTTATTGAACGATCAAATGGAACGGGGCATAGTAGGTTTTTTTCAACAACAAAATGTGTTTTCAAATTTCAACACATAAAATGTTTAATCTGTGTATATGTCATCCGGCGTAAAAGCCTTTCCACCTTGTCTACCTTCTCTCAAGAGCACACACGTTTATTTGAAAACAACAAAAATAAATATTTGACTAATTAATTAGCTGATAATTAAAACTGCTACTTGTGTCAACTTCTCCACAAAAGTTCAATCATAGCTAAGCGTTAATGGTCACAACAATTATTTCATAAAACAAATTTCATCCGAATTTTGACTTTACTAACATAAGTGTAACGCCTCAATGGAAGGTCCAAATCACATGGCCTATATTTCAAAAGGACTAATCAATTATACAATTGGAGCCCCATTAAAACCTTATAAAGAGCAAGAACTTCTCATTCCTAAACAATGTGGGATCTCATACACCACCTACCCTTATCTATTATATGAGGTATCACAATCTACCCCCTTAAATTCCCGACGTCCTCGTCGGGCCTGTCCATTGTAGGTGGCACGGCTCAAGTTCCACATTTCTGGTTGGGATAGGTTCTGATACCATTTGTAACGCCCCAATGGAAGGCCCAAACCACATGGCCTATACTCCAAAAGAATTAGTCAATGATACATTTGGAACTCCATTGAAACCTTATAAAGAGCAAGAACTTTTTCTTTCCAAGCAATATGAGATCCCATACACCACCTATCCTTATCCATATCATATGGGGTATCACAATAAATTTCTTTTGTTTATGGTTGGTGGTGTAGCTAGAAGTTTTAAAATAGAATTTGTATTTTATTTATTTATTTTTCTCTGGTCAAGTATACTGCAAATGGAATTGGCTAGTTTTGTTACGCGCAACTTCCATTTTTTTTTCTCAAACAAGAAAGAAAATTGGAGAAATCTCTTTCATTATGATTTAATAATGATTATTTATTATTATTTTATATTTTTTTAATAAATGTGGCATATTCAAGTAACTTTATAAATTTACCATTTAAATCTTAAAAATTACTTGAAATATGATACATCGATTCACATAATTGAGATCAAAAGCAGACTGATTCTCATTTTAATTAATATAACATCAAATCTTGATCTTTAACATCTTTAAAGAACCGTAATGAATTGGAAGAAATTCAGTATATATGCCTTTCTACAACTCTCTATATATATATATATATATATATATATATATATATTCTTAATGTCTCCTGTTCCTCCACTATGCTCGCATATGCATATAAGACGCTCAAACATGTCATTATATGAAGGTTGCTACTACGCAGCTCTTCAAGTGTACCCTTAGTGCATTTTTGTTTTTTAAATAAAAAAACACATAAATTTATTAGCAATAATAATTTTAATATTAATAAATAAATAAATACACAAACAATACACCGGTTCCGTTTGGATGTTGAACTGAGTTAAGATGAATTGAGTTCTTTATGAATGATAGTGAGTTGAGATGTTGGAGTGAATTTTATGGAGCCCACTTAACATGAGTTTAGATATGTTTGGATGTTAAGAAGAGTTTAAATATATTTATGAAAATTTTAAAAAGGTTGTGAGTCCCGTGTGTAAAGAAGTGTTGAGTTGAAAAAAGTCGTAGGTCATATACGTAAAGAGGTTTTGAGTTGAGATTAGTTTAGTGATTTAAGAATTGAGTATTTAGATCTTAAACTCAGTTTAAAATTAAAATGAACTGAATTGATCAATTTCCAAACAGAACCTAAAGTTGGGAAACTAGCTTTTCATTGTATGAATGTCTTTATATTTCCATTTCCGTGGTTGATTTCTCGTGCATGCCACTATAAAGCAGAAAATTTTATTTCACATCATTGATTTAATATATATTTTTCCATGGATATGTTAATTTTTTTTTTTTTTTTTTTTCTTTTCATTTTCTTATGTATTATAAATAAGAAAGAGTGCTTCTAGACTCACCGCTCGCAGCTATCGAGCTACAGTTAGTTATAAAATTTATTTTATATTTTTGTCTTTTCATACATGTATATTTTAATATTTTTAAATATTTTAAAAAAAATAAAAAAAATTATAATATTATTAAAAAATATTTTCTTAATTATTAAATAAAAAAAATTAAAAAAACAAAACGATAGAATTGAGTGGTAAAATGAATAGGAAAGAGTAGTATTATCCCAACCAGAAAATATAAATTTCATTTTATCTATCAATATTTCTGGATCTCATTTATAAATATATTGATTCCTTTTTCGGACTATCTACAATCAACTCAGTAGGAAATAAGATATTTATATATATCGGAGTAATCTGTCATCATCTTCACTGTAATCTTAGATTAGTTATCAACTCGGCGATCCGGCGAGTAAACTCGGTCACCAGCACTGGTCCGTCTCCCAGTTCTTGCGGGAGTAGCCGGAGAACCCCGAAGTCGCCGTCAAAGGCTTGTACGGCCTGAAAAGCTTGCGATCGTAATCTGCGCGCTTATGGGGGTCCGATAGGGTGGAGTACGCAGCGTGTATCCTCATGAACTCGCCGGCGGACGAGTCCTTCCTAGCGGGGACGGCCACAACGTCAGGGTGGCATGTCCTCGCCAATCGCCGGTACGCCGTCTTGATCTCCTGGCACGTGGCGCCCGTCTGGATACCGAGGATCTCGTACAGCGAGGTGCACGCGGTGGCCATATACGATGTCGTGCTACGGCTTTCGGTGGAAGTGGCGGCGAAGGCGAGAGGCGAGAGGCGAGAGGCGGAGCAAATCTGAAACGTGTCGATGCTTTTGCGGAGAAGTTCGGAGCGGTCAGAATTGTAGGGGAAGGGGCAGATCTAGAGAGCATGGTACGGTGAGGCGTAGTGCGGTTGTGACGGTGAGAGTGAGAGAGCTAGGGGGCTGGGGGTTGAGTCTGGGGGGTCTGGGGCTCGTGTTTAAATATAGTTGGGGGAGAGTACGGGTTGGGCCCGGAGTTAATTTATTTGATTGATTTCACAATTATTTTCATTTTATCTTATTATTATATTTTTTTAAATTTTTATATAAAATAAAATAAAAAATTTAATTTTTTTAAATTTTAAAATAAAAATATATTTTAAAAATATTTTATTTTATTTTAATTTTTATCTCATCTCGTCAACTAGAGGATGGAATAATTCTTATCCATAGGGGGGCTGTGATTGGGTGCTGAGTCAGCAAATTGATTATCGAAATTTCGTTATTTGATGGTTCAAGATGCACTCCTGCGTGGATAAATCTATTATTGTCTAATCAGATGAAGCCTTTAGTTTTGTTGAAATCTTTCATTTATTATAATATATTTGCTATTAATTAAGACATAATTTGACTCTTCATTCCATTCTTAATTTATTATATTAATTTCAACTATCCTTTAATGAATATTTTTATTTTCAAAATAATAGTTCTAATAATTGATAAGTCTTTCTACTTGTAATACTATTTAGAATCGAGATTTTCTACAATTTTCTATCTCGTTTTCTACAATTTAAAAAGAGATAGACACAATAAATGTAGTAGAGTCCACATCTAGTGTAAGCTAGTAGAGTTCACATCTAGTGTAAGCTCTCTAATGGTCCACACTTCCTATACTCAAATGCGCAAGCCTTTAATAAAAAAGTGGACCCTACTACAGAAAAGTGAGAAAAACACAATTTTTCTTGATGGGACTTACATTTTTATAAAATGCTTGTATAGTTAGATATTGTACTTAGCATTACTCAACAAATAAACATAACCAAGTAGTAATTGACGAATCGCACATATTTGAAGATCTGTGCATAGACGCACGGGCCATAACCACAATCATGGATCATATAGATCTGTGCACATATCTTTAGAGATTTGTGGGCAAATCTGTATAGTCCATGGTCTCAATGCATGGTTGCAACTGTGGGTCATCAAACTTGCAGACCCGTCATAATATCACCCATGGTCATAGTTGCCAACCGTGGGTCTCTAACAAAATATGACCCACGACAATGGAAAGCTATACATAAGTTAGAACTCGTAGTCACCAGCTATAATCCACAACAATAGAGAGAACTTGAATACGAACCAATGATCACTCAATTCCACAATACAAAATCAACCTATTGAAGCGTAATACAAATTCAAGTTGATTTCCATCTTCTTCAATAGGCCATGTACCTACATTTCATCCTTCACTAGACCCAAACGAAATACGCTTTCAACACCAAAGAGAGAGTAAGCTTGTCCACACAAACACCATTCTCAAGAATCAAAGAAAACAAAACCAAGGCTTGTCTTGGTTTAAACCAAACCCATGTGAATATAATGTAATAACAACATTCCAAAGAAAGGAGACCTTGTGTTCTTGGAAAATTTGAAAAGTGTGGCACGCTAAGAAGACGTAGTGATGAGTTTGCGCCTTTGCGGTGAAAAAATAAAATAGAAAATGATTTTGTGTAACACCCCCTTCCCGTAGGTTAGGAGTGTCATGTATTTTTCATAAAGATAAATCCAGTAAGAGATCTCAAATTTCATAATTGAAAACATGAAATTTATTAAGTGGAAAAAAGTCTAATAAAACTGTCTTCCAAAAACATTAAATGAAATAAACTGAATCAATTCATGTCATAAAAACATGTTTTATTTTAGAAAGTTTGAACTAAAAATAAATGCTCCTTCTACTCCTGGCCTGCCTGCTCGTAATCATCATCTTCACCTGAGTGGTTAAAAACATGAAAACAAACTAAAATGAGTTGATGACTCAGTAAGAAATCTATCACAACGTAAACGTAATAAACATAAGATTTTCATAACAACTTTCATGCTGAGCTTAAAATCCATGACTGTTTATACTGATGCTTATGCTATGTATGACTGATTTAATTGAATTAACTGACTGATTTAACTGATTTATCTGACTGGCCAACACACTTAACCCTGTGTGCGAGGTTGTGCACCGGCCCCACGTCTCGCGTCCGCAAGGGGAGCCACTGATAGTATTCTGGCATACTATGGTGGACCACGACTGAGTTCGTGGCCTGCACATCCACCCTGAACTGAATTGCATTAGTACCATGCATCTGAATGGCCATCTTATTAACTGATATGATTTTATCTTGCACTTTGAACTTAAGATAGGTTACGTGTCTTATACACATGAGATGCATGACATAATACATACATAATTATAATTTCTGAATCTGAACATGATGCGGAATGACATGATCGTATGCTATGCTGGATGACATGTTTGCATATGACATGAGTGGTTCATAAATAATGGCTATCAATGAACTGGCTTGAATAAAACTTATAAGCTAAACTGTGATGATCCTAATTTATGATCAAATTACTTACCTCGCTGCGTTTCTTCTTGAATAACACTTCGTAATTCGAGACCTATATACAATAATAACTATCACTAAATTTGTTTGGAAACGAATAAGTACTTAATATCTTACCTAATTAAATTCACAATCTAAAAGATAGTCAAAGAAAACTTTTGTTTAACACTATAATCAATAAATCCTAGTATTTAAATTACTTAAAATACTAATTTATAAATTTAGTAGAAATACTCGAGCTATTTTAAAATACTTCATAAAACTTAAATTCTTAAACTAAGTTTCATTTCTTAACATAATTATTAAATCTTATAAGAAACCTAATAATTTCAAATATTGTTTAAATATTCTTAATATAATCATTTTATTAAAATCCTACTAAATTGACATAGGAAATATTAACTAAAATATTAGACTTAAAATTATACTTTAAAATATATTACCAATTCTTTAAACACTTTCTTATAAAATGAACCTTTAACTAATATATTTATTTAATTAAAAACTAACCTTTAAAAATATTAAGCCCAATGAAATTACTAAAACAATTATTGAAACAAAATAAGATCAAGCCCGATTCAAAATACATGTCCATTAAAGATCATTAAAATCTGAAATAGTTGCAAATTCTAGCCCATAAAAATATTAATACAAGAGTCCATCTACGTAAGCCATCATACGCACATAAGGACCTAAGGCCCAAGGCCCATCAAAACTTACGGATTCTTTTAGGAAATAAGACCCATGGCCAAACAAACAGAGAGTTGAGAGAGAGAGAAGGCCATTGCGATAGGGCTGAAACTCCCCGAGGGAGGGCTGAAGGCAACGGCGGCGCTGGGTGGCTGGGAGTGACCGGCGACGTGATTGGGGGGTCCCTATGGTGGCGCGACACCGAGAGAGAGAGAGAGAGAGAGAGAGAGAGAGAGAGAGAGAGAGAGAGAGAGAGAGAGAGAGAGAGAGAGAGAGAGAGTTTAGAGAGAGACTATGCTGAACCGAAACTACTGAAAACAAAAGGAGGCTGGCGGCAGTCGAGGTCTTACCAGAAAAAAATAAGTGGGCTCGACGGGGGCTGCGGGTTGGCGGTTTCTGTGTCATCGGAGAGGGGTTCAGCGCCTCTTGAGGTGGCTACCGCGAAGAAGGGACGACGGCACTGATTCGGACAATAGGGGATTTTCGCGGGGCTCACAAGTTTCTCCTCTCATGTACGAGTAAGCACATTTATAATGGTAGATGATAGAGAAAATAAACGGAAATTTAGAGGAGTAGAGACGTGCATGTGTAGAAGAGTGGAGACGTGCGGAGTGGAGAAAAATTTACTCGACAACAGAGTTGGTTTCCATTAGGACTCGTATTTACACACTACTGGATGAGAATGAGTATGAGTATGAGATTAGGGTTTCAAATTTGAAACAAATTGGGATGAAACTTACGGGTTGGTGGTTTGAAGTGTTTAAATTTAGAGGCTAAAAATCAGAGATGAGGTTCGGTGGGCTAGATGGAAAATAAACAACTTCAAACCAAACTCTAGTAAACGTAATCTGATACACTTTAGAAATCCCTATTAAAACAAAACTCTAGCAAATTTTAAATAACAATTATAATATAAATTATAAAAATAAAGTAAATATAAATTCTGATAAAACTATAATTATAATAATAATAAATAAATAAATAAAAATTACTAGGAAAATTATTTATATACCCTAAAACCAAGACTGGTATGTTACATTTTGGTTGTGAGAGAAGTGTTTTTGATAAACTCTGATGTTATAAGTCTCGTATGGTTAATATTCTTATATGGAAGAATGAAAACACATAATCTTAGATGATGCTTTACAACATTCAAGACATACATGAGGTGCATGGTTGTATCGGTGCATAAGTGAAGATATCAGTATTCTTGATTCTTGTTTGGAGAGCAATCAAAAGTAGAAAGAAAGAGAGAGAAGGGAGAAGAGAGAAATAGAGAGAAGAAAAGACTTTCGTATATTTTGTGATTATTGTATCTATGCATTTGAACTTATATATATCTTTTACATCAGGTAACCCACGTCATCTAAGTAACTAAGTAACTCCATATATCCCATATTTAATTTGCTCTATAACACTCCTCCTTAAGATAGAGAATACAAGTTATGAGTTTCCGTCTCGCTAAGTGAGTGAATAAAAATTTCATAGCCAAGTGGCTAGGTAAAAATATCACTAAGTTGATGCAGAGAGGGAACACGAAGAGTATGGATTATACCCGCTTGAATTTTGTCTTGAACTAAGTGGCAATCGATCTCAATGTGCTTAGTTCTCTCATGGAAGACCGAATTGGCAACAATATGCAAAGCTGTCTAATTGTCACAAAAAAGAAGAGTAGGTTGAGAAAGAGAGACTTGAAGATCATGAAGAACCGTTAGAAGCCAAGAAACTTCACAACATGTTGTTGCCATAGCTCCGTATTCAAATTCTGTTGAGCTTTTGGAGATTGTAGTTTGCTTTTTAGACTTCCATGGGATTAAAGAATCACAAGGGAAAACACAATTACTAGTAAGAGACTTTTGAGAATTAGGACAATCAGCCCAATCCAAGTAAGTAAAAGCCTTCAAATCTGGTTGAGAAGCAGTAGAATAAAACAAGCCTCGACCTATGATGGACTTGAGCTATCGTAGAATCCTATAAGCAGTAGTGGTGTGGTTTCCTTGGCTAGTCCATGAACTGGCTAGGAACTTGAGTTGAGTATGCAAGATAAAGTCTGGTGAGTATGCAAGATCAGGTTTGGTGATAGTCAAATTGAGTAATCTTCCAACTAATATGCTATAAAGGGAAGGGTCTTCAAGGAGATGACCATCAGTCCTCATCAACTTTAATTTTGGTCCATAGGTGTAGTAATTTGTTGAGCACCAATCAAACCAGAATCCTATAGAATATCAAGTGCATATTTCCTTTGACATAGGGAAATACCACTAGATGATTGAGCTACTTCTAGCCCCAAGATATACTTGAGGTTGCCAAGATCCTTAATCTTGAACTTATCATCCAAATAAGACTTTAAGGAACTCACTTCAGTCAAATAATCTCCAGCAATAATGATGTCATCAATATCTACTAAAAGAGTAGTGAATGATGAATCAATAGACTATGTAAACAATGAATAATCGACTTTAGATTAGACGAAACCAAGTTGTAAAATAGAATCCAGAACTTTGGCAAGCCATTGCCTAGAAGCTTGTTTTAATCCATATATGAACAACAAGAATATGTGATGCAATTCTTAATAGGTTTGAACGATTCATTTTCTCAACCAAGAAGCCAAATTTTGCTTATAGAACCCTTATCACCATTAAGCAAAGTCTTTTCCTTGAATGTCCTAGAATAAAGGTAGCGAGTGATTAATGTTTCTTCACTTTCTTCTTCCCTTAAGAGTGCTACACTAGCAACAAAGAGTCAATGAACTCCTGCACAAAAATCTGGTGGCAAGAATTTGATCATGCGAAAGGATAAGCCTTTCTGTACTCACTGTGGACTTACTGGGCATACAGTGGAAAAATGTTATAAAATTCATGGGTATCCACTTGGTTTCAAAACTTCCAAATCAAGACTTGCTTTTGCCAACAATGTTTCTACAAAATCTTTTCCAAATCGTGGTGTTACAGTTCCTCAATTGCCTATTACTAAAGAGCAGTTCCAACAAATTTTGAATTTCTTACAACGGCAATCTAACATTGAGGGTCGTGCTTTTGTAAACCAAGTAGACTATTTTCAGTTAACTCCAATTCCAACTCAATCTCTAATGGAAATGTCAAGTAAACATTCAGTTTTTCCTGCATCAGATTCTCAAACTCACTCTGTTTTTTCTTCTATTCAAGCTTCCATTTTTTCCAATATATTCTCTTATATACTTTGGATCATAGAAATGGGGGCTATAGATCACATTGTGGTGCTATGATACCATGAAGATATCAGTATTGTTGATTCTTGTTTGGAGAGCAAGAAACAATACTAGACAGAAACAGAGAAACAATACCATGAAGAGTGCTTAACAGGTTCAACATGGACAAAGCTAAGCTAGTGAGTACACCCTTAAGAAGTCACTTCAGACTTACTAGGGACTAGTCACTGAAGTCAAAGAAGGAACGTGGTTATATGAATAAGGTACCCTATGCCTCAGCAGAACCCATGCAGTGAGAGTTGTGAGCATGTACATGAATAATCCAGGAAAGCAACATTGGGGGCCAGTAAAATAGATTCTGAGGTACCTAAGGGGCTCCTTAGATTCATGTCGATGCTTCATTGGAGTAGGGCTGAAACTATAGGGTTATGTTGATGCTGACTTGGCTAGTGACACTGTAACACCCTACTCTCTCAAAGTTAAGAACAATGTCATTTTTTTTTTAAATCGAGGGAAGTCAGAGTACTACTATTGAACTTGACTTAAAATTATTATTATTATTATTATTATTTTCTAAAGAAATTGCCAAGTACAAAGATTCCTTATTATAAATAGAGTCATTCTGAGTTAAAATACTGAAATCATAAATGAGAGTGCACGGAAGCATTTATTAAAATTTCTCAACAACTGTTCCATAAAAATCATAATTTAAAATCTCTGTATATGATTTAGGCTACTATCACACCTCCTTGGACTAATTTTTGTCCTACGGCTCTACCTTAATAAATATTCTGACCTGTGTGGTTTAAAAATATAAAAACAAACTAAAATAAGTTGATGACTCAGTAAGAATTCCATCATAACATAAACATGCTTAATATAAGGTTTTCATAAAATATTTCATGTTGAGCTTAAAATCATGAATGATTTTACGAATATTTATGCTATGCATGACTGGTTTATCTGAATTAACTAACTGATCTTATTTATTTAACTGGCCAACACACTTAACCCTGTGTCCGAGGTTGTGCACTTGCCCCATGTCCCGCAACCGCAAGGGGAGCCACTAATAGTATTCTAGCATACTATAGTGGACCACGCTTGAGTCTGTGGCTTGCTCATCCACCCTGAAACTGCATTGGTACCATGCATCTGAATGATCATTTGATTAACTGTTCTGAGTTTATCTTACACTTGATCTTATGAAAGCTTACGTGTTTTAGGCAATGTGAGATGCATAATACATACATAACTATAATATGTGGAATGAAACATAATGAATGACGTGCTTGCAAATATCATGACATTCGTGGTACATAAACACTAGTTTCGAAAGAACTGGTTTTAATAATAATAATATATATAACTAGCTAACATATGCTAATCCTAATTTATAATCAAGTTACTTACCTCGTAGCGTTAATCCAATATTTTTGACATGAAATTGATCATGTGAACTAGAAGGAGAGAGAAAACGTGAGGGATGTTGTGAGAGGAATGAGACAGTTGGCTATTGGCGTGGTAAATATAGGACACGCATGGTGTTGGAATGAATATCTTGGGTTCAGTTGCTACACTTATGGAGGTTTGTGATTTTTTCCAAATAATACAAGGAAAAAAAGATATTTATAAAGATATTTGGGAGATGGAGCTGAAGAGTTCGAGCTCGAGTTGGACTCAGTCGCGATCATTCAAGAAGAGAGTTTGAATTATGATCTAGTAGTTCCATTCAATGTAGGATTGGTAGTGACTGAGACTGCGTAGGGGATTTCAATCAATGATGATTGTAAATTGAAATAAATTTCTAATGAATTATTTTTAAATTCTAAAAGGAATCTAACTCGTTCAATAAATAATAAATGAAATTTAACTTAATTATTGAGCCTAACTAAAACTCCTAATTAGTCTCAATAATTTGTCACTCGTGGGCTTATCCAATATAGCCCATTAAATATAATTTAGGCCCAATAAAAATTATCAATATTCCGACCTTAGAATTATTGGGCCGAGTTGTTACACAACAGGAAGAGTACCACAGGTTTTGTATACACTCTGGGCGGTACTACTATGTCTTGGGGTTCAAACTTGCAGATGATTGTTGCATTGTCTATCACAGAAGCTGAATATGTTGTTGTATTAGAAGGCACAAAAGGAAATGATTTGTCTACAGAGTTTCTTAGAGGAGTAGGGTAAGAAGAATGAGAATGACACTCTCTACAACGACAGTAGAGTGCCATACTCGCCAAGAATCCAACATTTCATTTCAAGACCAAGCATATTCAAATCATATATCATTTTATATGATCTTTTTTATGATGACCAGTTGATACTTGTGAAGATTTGTGGAAGCAGAAACCCCGCATGTATGTGGACTACGGGTGTTATGCTTGAGAAATTAAAATTGTGTGCGACATTAGTTGGTCTTCTAGCTTGAGAATAGGAGTATCAGCTGCAGAGGTGGAGGATCCAGTTCTAGAGGTAGGTACTTGATACATGTGGTTGTACTAGTCTCCAAGTGGGAGAATTGTTGAGTTGTGGAGCCTGATTCTTGACTCGAGTGAAGTACAGGTAGAGAGTTCTCTTGACAGTTGACTTGAGCGAAGCAAAGAGTTCTCTCAAGTCTCGCTTGACACTTTGCTCAAGCGAATAAACCGATAATTGTGGCCTTAGGGCTTTTCACTACAGCTTATATATATATATATATATATATATATACACATATGTTTTAAAGCATAGAACGATTGATAGTTTAGTATAGAAGGAACATATGAGAGATTTTACAGTGAAAAGAGAGAGAGAGGTGGCTTAGAGAGAGTGAGGAGTGAAAATCTTGTATTTCCACAGTGTATTTTGAATTTCTTTTGAATAAGATTCTCTACAGCTCCATGGACATAGACACATTGTCAAACCACATAAATCTTGTATTGTGTATTATTTATTTCTTATTTTATGTTTTACTATTTTGTCTGTATCGTTCCCAACAAGCTCACACGTAGGAAAGAAAAGGGTGGCATGCATGCAATGATCGACGTCTATATATTTATTTAGTTTCGAAATCGCAGATTAAGGCTCTGTTTGGATGTTGAGATGAGTTGGAAAGAGTTAAATTCTTTATGAATAGTAGTGAGTTGAGATGGTGAATTGAGTTTTGTGGGGCTCACCTAAAATGAGTTTAGATATATTTAGATGTTAAGATGAGTTTAAAAGTATTTATGAGAAGTTGAAAAATGTTGTGGGTCCGGCGTGTAAAGATGTATTGAGTTGAAAAATGTTGTGGGTCTCACGTGTAAAGATGAGTTAAGGAGTTGAGTTTAGTGATCTAGGAGTTGTGTGTTTAGATGGTTGACTCAGCTTAAAATTAGACTTAACTAAGTTGATTTTAGTTCAATCCAAATTCCAAATTGACCCTAAGTTAACGTCATTGTATTCTTTGCATCCTCTTGTTTGCTGATCATCAAGAGCCATTGATCCTTAATAGGAAGAACTATTGGCATTTGCTGCAAACTTTACAATGCAATCCCCACATGTGAATTGTTAATAGAGTAGTGTCCATCCTTACCACTTCGACAGCTACTTTACCTTCGATCACCTTTTGCTAAATGAGGTAATCAAAAGCATAATTATAAGTGGAACTTAATAATACTGTCGTAGAAGTAACACTATATATGTATCCTTGATGGGTTACCCCACAAAGCACAAACAATATATATAAAAAAGATAATCCTTTTGAACTATTAGAGGTTCCTTTAGTCTTTTTTTTCACGATCGAAGAAAATATGTTTTCCTTGGTCCATGTGATCATGTAATATGTAGTGACACATGATGCATTTGCATGGATCAGTTGTTGACTTCAAAACTTGGACAGCACCTATATTTAATATTTCATGCATCAGTCACATCCACCCAGAGAGAATGATAGATAGCTTGAAACATTCACCGTTTGTGCCGAATGAATCTTGATTAATGTACTAATTATATAGAAATATAATTAAAATTTAAACAACTAAAGTAAAAAATCTCAAACAAAAACTTAAGATAATAAAATTAAAAATATATATACAAAAATAAAAAAGACTGGCCGGGAAATTCCTCAAAAACCAGCCATGCATGGAAGGTGGCCGGCCGGCATGCTGGCCCGCGAACAAGTTTATGACCATCCAGGCATCCACCCACATGACCGGCACTATAATAGATTGTGTTTTTTGAGACAAAAAATTTTGACTAAAAAAACAATTTTCGTCCAAAATTAAAATTGGAGACGAAAAACTTTCATCTCAAATTTGTCTCGGAAAGACCGTCTCAAAATGTTTTTAGAGACGAAAATCAAATTTCGCCTCAAAAAATCATTTTTAGAGATGAAATTGGGCAGATCCGTTCGAACGGATAATTTTTTTTGAGACGACCCGATTTCGTCTCAATATGTTGTTCGAATGAAATATTTATCCGTCCGAATGGAGATGTCCATTCGAACAATATAAAATACTCATTCGAACTAATATCCATATTTGATTCTGTTCGAACGAACTAGGTGTTCGAACAGATTTTATGCGTTCGAACTAATAAATTTTTCAAACGACTTGTGTTTGAACAAAACTTATGTCTGTTCGAATAGAAATTTTATTTTCAGAAATTATATCCGTTCGAACGGGGTTTTGCACATAAATGTTGTTCGAACAAATAATTTATTGTTCGAACGTCCGT
Organism: Juglans mandshurica; assembly: GCA_022457165.1. Taxonomy (NCBI): domain Eukaryota; kingdom Viridiplantae; phylum Streptophyta; class Magnoliopsida; order Fagales; family Juglandaceae; genus Juglans; species Juglans mandshurica. The sequence goes on from CM039623.1 coordinate 8,068,052, forward strand.
ATAACTCGTTTGTCGTCCGAATGGGTTAGTTTTTGTTCGAATGGGTCTATTTTGGTTCGAATGTGTTAATGGTAATTTACCATTCAAACTGTATTAATCATACATATCACAATTTAATTAAAAATACCATACTAATATTACACATTGTAATTCAATCATCAATTGTTCAAAGTAGTGCAAACTTCATAATATAAATGCAATTAAAGAAAAGATAAATTTGAAGACTATGGTGGTGGCATAGAGTTTTGGGACATCATTGACTGGAATTGTTCAAACATTTTTTGGTTATTCAACTGCATCCTCTCTTCTAATCTTGCCTCCAAATCCGCTGCTTGATCTAATCGGGTCAGCAACTCTTTTTTCTCAGACCTCAATCGTTCTATCTGAAGTGTTGCTTCGTCCAATTCTTTAGTCTTGTCGTCATTCGATTTGGCTCGAGAATAGGATGATGATGATGATGAGGATGGTTTTACGCAATGTCCTAAACCCCTAAAATATCTAGAACGTGATCCAAGAACTTGAGAAAAGATCTGAGCATCATTGACAGATGATGCATCAAATGGATTCGCAGCAGTTTCCTTAAGAGATATCATCTTGTTCAACAAAAACAAAAACATTAAAGTTAGTATAAGTAACAAATATTATAATATAATATATTATACTATATTATTTTGTAATTACATTTTTTATAAGTTTTATACATTAATTTAACTATTAACAATTGCTATGTTATATCTATATTTTAAGTTTCTAATTTAATTTTAGTGCATAATATTTTGTAATTATACTATATTATTTTATTTTTTTATAAGTTTTATACATTAATTTAACTATTAAAGCAAGTAGGGGGCGGCAACTAAAGAGGTAGCGAGACTGACCGCAATTGCAGGAATAGGTTGACTTTCTTTCATTTTTGTTATGGAAAGTGAAAGTAGTTTCGTTTAGTACGAGATCGCTTCACACCTCGCGGTGCTTACACCTCTCGCCTATCGAAGTTCTGTTCAAAAACCTCGTCCGAGAACTTGTATAGAGAAGGATTTCCCGCGGCGCAGCAGTTCTTCCATACCAACTTAGCTGCCCGGCGCTGCTATTGGAATAACAACCGGTACACCATAGGTTGGCCCAACCCAGTCCTCTCGTACTAGGGTTGGCTCCTCGCAGTTCTCCCTTTAACACCAACGGTAGATAGGAACCGAACTGTCTCACGACGTTCTAAACCCAACTCACGTGCTTTGTTATATCTATATTTTAAGTTTCTAATTTAATTTTATATAAACTATGTTGTAATTATATTATATTAATCTATATTTTTATATCTTATAATTTTATAATTTTTGTTATATTAGGATTATGTTCGAACAATATTCTACTCCCACAAGATCCCGTTCGAACTAATGTTATAGCGTTCGAACGAGACAAACCCAGATTTCAGACACAAAACAGAGAAAACATTTGCCACAAAACATAATTTTCACAATCACAATCTCATAAGATGTATATTGTCAGAATGCCCATTTTAAATGAGATTGCACAAACACAAATATACAGCATGCATCTTAATATAATTAATTATAAATTATAGATTATCAAAAATCTAAAAATTATAAATATTACCTAGAATTTAAGCAATCCAAACAAAAGTATCAATCCACAATACCCACATAAGCAGAAAACACATTATGAGAAAACCTAAATCATGTGCAATAAACTAACATTAATGAAACTGGAAATACAAAAAAACATAGAAAAAAAAATATACCTTTTGTTCGAACCTTTCCTCTCTCTCTCAAGAATCCATTCTCTCACTAAGTCTGTGAGTATCTCTCTCTCCACAACACTCTCACACACACAAAATCACAAAGTCGTGCTCTGCCTCCTATTAAACATTCATCAACTGTGAAAATGAACTGGAGGTTCAGGTATATGAACTTGTGAAGTCCCGTTCGAATGTGTCAATTTGTTGTTCGAAATAACAAATCACAATATTCCTTGGCATATTCTTCAAATGTAGACCAGCTCAAAGGGTATTTTCGTAACACTTTTCAACCAGAGTGTTCGAATGACGAATTTTGACGTTCGAAGAAACTAACATTCAGAGTATTTGGCGCGAAGTTTCTCTCCAAACACATTCCACGAGATAACACCGTTCGAACTGGACGTTATTGAGTTCGAACCAATCACAAAATATTTTAATATTATATACTATATAATAACTATATATTTTACCAACTATTTTATATTATAATTGATAATATATAATGTACTACAAGTCTAATAGTTAATATAATACTTATACTATATACTAACTATTAATATATAGTACTTATTAATATATATATATATATACATACTTTTGGTCTTCTAATTTTACACTATATATTATATAACTTACTATCTTGTGATATAAAATATAATAACTATAGTTATAGTAACTTATAATAGTAACTAGTTACTATAGTTACGATAACTTGTATAGTTATCATAACTTATAATACTTGCACTGAAGTAGCTATAGTTACTATTTTAACTATAGTACTTATAATAACTTGTATAGCTATCAAAACTTATAATACTTACACTTTAGTAGCTATATAACTAATAACTACTATATATATTAATTATTTTAACTTGTATAGTTATTATAACTTATAATACTTACACTGTAGTAGCTATATAACTAATAACTACTATATATATATATGAATTATATTAAGTTTTACAGTTATCATAATTTATAATAGCTATAACTATATAGTAACTATATAATACTTACATTGTAGTAGCTATATAGCTAATATCCACTATATCTATATTTATATTAATTATATTAACTTGTATAGTTATCATAACTTATAATAGTTATAGCTATATAACGTATAATTACTATAGTTAACATATAGTTAATATAATTGTAAAATATGAAAAAAATAAATTAAAAATATTATTATTAAAAAAACCATATTATATTATTATTTTGATGAATCTAATGACTAATTCAATGTGGGGTTATGGATAGGGAGGTTTTGAGTTTATGAAAAATATGTACTTTTCATCAAATTTTGAAGATGAAAATGATGAATCCAATGTTAATGCTCTTAGTATGTACTTAGTATAATAGAAACAATATATTTAAAAATAATATACTAAATATATTAATTAAAAGTATTATAATACTATTATTAGTTTCATTTTTATACTTTTATACTTTGTAATATTATTATTAGTAATATAATAATAAATATATTAATATAATAACCGTTTGAACGGATCTTTATCCAGTTCGAACGAGACGCCAGGGTCATTATAGACCCAGTTCGAATACAATGAAACAAAACTCTCTCCTTCGTACCAGCAACCACCGAGAGCCTCTGACTTCGCCCCTTAACTCTGCCGCGAAAACTGCCACTCAACCACCGTAGGAACCCCACATTTGAACTTCTAAGAGGTATGGGTCAACTCTCCACCTCTATTGTTTAGTTTTTTGCACGAATGAGATGTGTTTGGGGGTATGGATTTCGAATCCGAAATCTACCCATTTTGGTGTATTCCGTGGAAATAACATGAAAATAATTGGTGGAAATGATTGGGCTTCACTCTTTAATCATTTCTACCGATTAAGACAAAGGATAACATTTAGATAGGAAGTTTTTCAGTTCGGGGCTGAGTCGACTCAGCCATGGCTGTTTGGCTTCTTCCGTTCGAACAAACTTTAGTCCGTTCGAACTCTTAGTTGCCAAACAACATTATTTCTGTTTTAAAAAAATAAATTCTTTCGAATGAACATAATAGTCCATTCGAATGGAGTTTTCTAGTTCGAACAGACTATGTTCTGTTCGAACAAATTATTTCAATTCAGTTCAATATACTATAATTCTTCAATAATATAATTTAAATATTATGGTTAATTATATTCTTACTTTCATTATGGTTAAACAGTATATCAATGGCATCCAGTGGAAGAAAACGTGCGAGAGATCAGCCCAGCCAAAGTAGTGGATCAGCAGCTCATGCTCCGGAGACGAGGCCTACACTTGTCGAGCGTCCAGTCATTTTGTCTGACTTCTCCGATCTTTCATGGGAGGGACGGAGCATACAATCCATCTTCACCGAGCGGGGATGGATACCAATCTGTGAGCAGCGGAGGACTGCATATCTAGAGATGGTCGGTGAGTTCTACCATGCCATGGGAGAACTTAGCGCTGATGCTCTGTTCTACACCATATCAGTTCGAGGAGTGAGTATTAATTTCTCTCCTAGCATTATTGCTGAGTTCCTTGACATTCCTCATATAACCGACGCATATCCTGCAGCGGCTACACGGGGACCAGCGGTTGCACTATCTGATTCCGACACACCGGCTGCATCCTCCATCCTAACCCCGAATATAGATTCGGATGCTACTTTGGATGAGGATCTACCTGATGATGGTCTCACAGACGATCAGGTGGATTAGCTAGTGCGAGACCAATCGGCTCCTCTATATGATGGGAGTAAGGTGATCCGACAGGCCGATTGTATAGGATTTTTTAGAATGCTTAATTTGATTGTTGGCTATAACATCGATCCGAAAAAATACAAGACTAATTTCGGGATCAATCGAGCCAGATTTTTTCTGCAGATAGCACGAGGGGATCCTATTGATCTGGCATTATATTTATTCTTCCGCATTTGATCGAAGTCATGCTTTTTCAGTGGAGGTAGTCTACCATTTGCACTGCTGATATCTAACCTCCTACTCTGATCGGGGTTACAGTGTCGGCCACTGAGCGGAGGTCGCCATAGATGGGGCCCCTTAACAAGATCACATTCAGCAAGAGCAAGGGGCACTTGCGGAAGACTGCACCAGAACAGTCTAGTGATCCTCCCACAGATCGATCCAGCTTCTAGTAATGCTGCCGCTGTTGAGAGACAGCCTCTTGGGACTACTTTGGATCATGTACGAGCTCTGTTTGTGGAGTTCGTTGAGCCCATCATGGAAAAGCTTAGGAATCTGGAAGGATCTATTAAAATGTTGCAAGAGGATGTTGATATACTAAGGAATCAATAATTATAATCGTTTTAGTTATTATTTTACTTTTTTATGTTGTACTTAACATTATATATTTGAGATGTAATTAATGTATGGATTTTATTTCTCGTGTTTACTACTTTGTTTATTTTTTTTCATTTTACTTGCCGTTCATGATAATATAAAAAATGATACTATCTTTAAAGTTATATTTATATAAATTTAACATAAAAGAAATCATTATAAAGTTTTGAAGTTAATTACATAAAAGCAATTTATGAATTTATAAATATTTTAACTCACCGCAAATCATAATATATAATATATACACTTTTTTATATTTTGAAAATGATAACAAATTAATGGAAAAAATATTTATTACTTTAATGGAAAAATATATGGACAAATCCATACTAATAAAAAAAATTAATTGAATTTCTATCCGTTCGAACAAAGAAATTTAAGTTCGAATGGTTATTAACTTATCCCGGGAAAAATAAATTAATTTCCCGCCAATATTATTATTCGAACATACTATATATTGTTCGAACGGACATTAATTCCATGTTCGAATCTATTTTGTTTCGTTCAAACGGTTTTATTTTTTTTAGACAATTTTGTTCGTCACAAAATATCTTGTTCGAATGGATATTTTTCCGTTCGAATGAATTTAGTAGCTCAGGCATTTTTGGAGACGTCGTCTCCAAATTTCGTTCCTAAAAGTCAAATTTCTTGTAGTGCGGACGGGCAGCTTTCACTCTTAAATCTATTTTATTGAAGTTGTTTAAGGTTGATGTTTTTTTTAAATTTCAATTTTCTTCAATATTTGCTTTGACCTTTTAATATTAATTGATATCCGTATTAATTTTTGGTTAAGTTTCTTATTATTTTACTTTTATATATTATTTTGATCATTTGTAAGTGTTCTTTCTAATTTTATACTATTTTTCTATTTTAACGATTTTATTTTAATAATTCCTATTATATTGATTAATTTAATATTAATGTTATTTGATAGGTTTTAATCTTTTTTATTGGGTTTGTAAAATAGAGTATTTTTAAAAGCTCACTATGTAAATTACACGTGTCACGATGCAGTTAGAAAGCGTTTAATTAGGAAGCGTTTAAAATTCAACAAAACTCCATGAAATAATGGAGGAATATTCTGCAAAAACAGATAATAATGCAACAAAGAAAGAGAAATAACAAAAGGAGAAATGGTTGAAGATTGGCACCATGACAATTTTTGTCTGCTTTGGAATCTCCCTTCTAGAAGGGATAAGAAGTGCATATAATGTGCAAGTGGCATTTTAAAGTTGAGGCTGCAACCTCAGTTGGGGATGATCTTATCTCTTTGAAAAGAATATGAATAGATTTATAATTAAAAACAAATGAGCAATCATGCATTTTTAGAGATTTAGAGTCAATATTGAAGAGTCACTTTACAGTGACCCACTTATTTGATAAGAATCAATTTGATTCCTAGCTAATTGTCCACCTTTTCAGATTTCGTTTGGATGGAAGAAAAAGACCAACAAGGAGAAAGTGATCATGGCGTTTTGTCGTTTTGATAGGACTTTAAGTTCTTTTTCCCACATGTGAATATGAAATTACAAGTGCATTATGAGCTTATTTGGGATTGTGTTAGGAGTATTAAAAAATATTTAAATAGTCTTAAAAATTCTTTAATGAAAAAATTAAGTTGTTTGGATATTATATATTAAAATAATTTTTAATCTTAAATAAGTTAAAAGGTACGTTTGAAAAAAAAAATCATTTGATACTTTTCCTTAAACGTGTTTTTTCGAATTTTAAAAAGACTATCAATAGGTGAAAATACTTATATAACTTTCAAATAATTAAAATTTTCAAACTTTCAAAAATATGGTCATAATTCTTAAAAAATCAAATAATCGTCATTTTTACTACAGAAAGTATTTTTTTTTTTAATTTGTTTCCAAAAAAAATGTAATATGTTTAAAAGTATTGTTGATGTCATGTTTAACAGCTCAAACAGTACCATGACAGCCAAACTCTTAGGACCTGCAGTTAAGAGGAAGAATGGGCTCCGGTGACGTCCGGGGTCACTCCAATGCCAAAGTCAATGGAGAATATTTAAGTGGTAAAGAAATTTAAGTAAGTTGAGTAGTAAAAGAGTTCAGAGAGCCTTTCCTTGGGAGGGATGATTGCATTTATATCTGGCTTGGACTCGACTGTCGAGAGAGATCGTGGGGTGTCAGGTCATGCTCGGGTAAGACCTGCCACCACCCTCCTACCATGGCAGTATGTCAGGCCGTGGTTGTGCCTTTCTACGACATCTTAGGCAGCACGTCGTTGCATGTTGGGCTTCTTGACAGGTATTGAATGCGGCATGTCTTTGGCTTGGCGCGCCCACAATCGGACATGCCCAGTCGCCTGTGCTCTGCTGCAATTATCCGTTATGTACCCTATTGCAGGGCTTGGCAGCCCGCCGAGGCCCCAGGCGATCACTGCCTTATGGTGGGCTCCTTGACCGTGCCGAGTCCAGTGCCAAGGCCTATCCGTACGGGCAGGCGAGTCGTGAGCTCGGCATAGCTTCCTGGGCTCATGGCCTGCTTTGGGTTTACGCCTGAGGGGCTTGGGGCCTCCGCGGCTTGATCTCTTTAGGCCTTGGCCACTCTCTGGAGGGGTCCCTCACAAATGTTTTAAACATACTATTACTAAATAGTAAATAATTTTGAATATTAAAACTTATTAATTAAACTATCAACTATCAACTCTAAAATTATAAATTCTATTTCCACCATAATCCCTACCATTCATGTATCCCTCAAAGCACTTTTTTTCCTTAATTTGTTTTAGTTCCCTTTAAATATGGGAATTTGAATTATGGAAGACAGTACGAGGATTGTTATGTTCTTATCCCTCTTCCACGTGGATTCGAATTTTTATGTAGTATAATGTTATATACAGTTGTAGAATGTGCAAATGTCGTGCAATCGCTTTGAAAAAGAGTGTGGTCTACTATTAAAAAATTAATTTATTTTCATGCGAGTCTTATATTTATTTACTTTTTTCAAATCGACTGCACGACGCTTGCACACTCATAATTGTAAGTATCATTTCTCATGTGACATGCGAGAGATAAAGCCATTGATGCTGATATGACATTTTAACGGGTTATATATGATTTACTTGTTGAGATGGTGCAAAATAGTGATGATATATAACACATTGTATATATATTATACAATAATATTATAAAATGAGGATATTTTTATAAAATGATGTTATTTTTATAAGATGTTTTATAAAAATATCCTTCATTTAAAACATAGTTGTATAAAGTGTTGTAAAAAGTATTGTAAAAAGTGTTATGTGTAAATAATTTTCTGTGCAAAATATATCTAGGGTTACTTTAAATAATGTATTTATTTTTTTTAATTTTTTTTAAAATTTTTTTAACATTCTTAATTATTAAAAAAAAATTAAAAAATATATAATATTATTAATAGTCATTTCCTTAATCGTGAAATAAAATAAAAAATATAAAAAATAATAAATAAACAGTAAGAGAGTAATATTCTATCATTTTCCAAACATATTTCCCCCATCAAATGATCTTTAGCGTAGAATTAAAGGAAAATTTTATAAGAGCAAGTACTTATATAAATAATCAATCTGTATAAATTATAAAAATAAACCTTAAAAAAATACTGAAATTTAAATATTTATAGAAACTACATAATTAGTTTGCTATTATGAATTATCCCGTTTTACTGACGTCATCAAATCATTTTATAATTCTTTAATTTATATTATTTTTAGTAATAATTGATTAAAAGGTTATCAACAAATTATTACATTTTCTATAGTTTCTACATTTTCATGCATATATAAAAATTTTCTGTATTCTCATGGGGAAGTAAATAACCTCTCCAAACTTTCTAAAAAATATGTGAATTAATTAAAGGTAGCTGCTACGAGTAAAGTCCTAAACAGACATGCGAAAATGCTTTTATTAAAGCAAGCAAATGAGAAGTGCTAGATTCGTAAAATGATTTTATAAAAATAAATTTACAAGTTGGTGTAATTTAATATGATATGTCAGATTTATTTTAAAATTAAATATATTTTATAATTTTACATTATATTAAATTTTATTATTTTATGAGTTTATTTTTATAATATCACTTTACGATTGTGTATCCATCACGCTGAAATATCATTATTTTTGTGATGGGAGAACCTACTTTACGATCTGGTGTAAAACTTGGTTAATTCTAAAGTAAACCATGCAGGAATATTACTTAAACCCTAAAATCTCAGCTCAAAAATTACAAGCCCTAATTATTTTTAGAATAATATTTTGTCACTATTTCAGCCCTAAAAAATTACAACCTGTCGCTACTACTTTTAATAAAGGAATAGTCTTTTTGCAATCGATTTTGCACACCAAACCGCACACCAATATTAAATGTAAGACATTCGTTTAATGAAACAATCTAAAAATAAATTTTCTTTTAATTTTTTTGAAATAAAAAAAATTATGTGAATATTGGTATGTGGTTTTGGTGCAGTAGCAAGTCGCTTTAATAAAACTTATCCATACCTTGCAAAAGTCAATAAAAGAAAGAGATAAGTGTTGCCAAGGCATTTCAACGTCAGTCGCATTTACAAGTTTCGTGCCAACGTCAGTCGCATTTACAAGTTTCGTGCATAGTTTATCTAGTTTATGAACATTAACATCATCATGATAGCTAATGACTCCTCCTCCATCATGAACCCAAATTGTTATCAGCAGATAGCCATTAGCCGCACATGCATCTCCATAATTCCTTGCGAAAGTCAATTAAAGAAAGAGATAAGTACTGTTGCCAAGGCATTTGAACATCAGCATTTACTAGGTTCATGCATAGTTCATCTTGTTTCTGAACATTAACATCATCATCCACTATAAGAGATTGGATTTTTTGAGACAAAAAAATTTATCTCAAAAAACCCAAATTTCATCCCAAAATATTTTTGGAGATGAAAAAATTTCGTCTCAGAAAGACTGTCTCAAAAGGTTTTTGGAGACAAAAATCTCTCAAAAAATATTTTTAAAGACAAAATTGGGCAAAACCAGTCAAAACTGTTCAAACGGGTAGGTTTTTTTGAGATAAAATTTTTTTCTAAAAAATACGTTCGAATGGCATAATGTCAGTTTGAGCCGACACTTACCGTTCAAACTATAAGAAATGCTCATTCGAATGAATGACCATATTTGATCCTGTTCGAATGGACGGAGTATTCGAATAGATTTTATGCATTTGAACTAATAAATTTCTCAAATGACTTGTATTTGAACATAAATTATGTCCGTTCGAACAGACTATTTATTTTCAAAATTCTTTCCCTTCGAACGGGGTTTTGAATATTAATGTTGTTCGAACCAATATTGTATTGTTCAAATGGTTGTACGGACTGTATTTCTCGATTGTCATTTGAATGGGTTAGTTTTTGTTCGAATGAATCTGTTTTTGTTCGAATGGATTTATAAATGGTAATTTACCGTTTGAACTGGTTATTTACCGTTCGAACGGTATTAATCATACATAACATATTTTAATTAATAATATCATACTAATATTACACAAATTGTAATTCAAACATCAATTGTTCAAATGTTTTGGACAATCATAATATGAAGGCAATTAAAGAAAAAATAAATTTTAAAATTGTGGTGGTGACATAGAGTTTTGGGACATCATTGGCTGCAACTGTTCAAACACAAATTTTTGTACCTCCATTCCCAGTCTCTTCTGCATGTTCTTTTCTAATCTCGCCTCTAAATCCGCTGCTTGATCTAATCGGGTCAGCAACACGTTTTCCTTGGACCTCAATTTTTCTATCTTAAGTATTGCTTCCTCCAATTCTTTAGTCTTGTCGTTATCCGATCTACCTCGATAAGAGAATGATGATGTTGACGATGGCTTCACGAAACGTCTTAAGCTCTTCAAATATGTAGAACGTGATCCAAGAACTTGAGAAATGATATGAGCATTGTTGATAGATGATTCATCAGATGGATCCGTAGCATTTTCCTTAAGAGATATCATCTTGTCCTACAAAAACAAAAACATTAAAGTTAATATAAGTAAAAAAAATATTATTACACATTGGAATTAAAGAAATTTAAATTTACATAATTTGCCTCTATTTCGGGACTGGTCCATACACCATCACGATTTTTATGTGCTTTAACATATAATTGGGTTAGATCATAGTCAGTAGGACTTTCTTCTTTCAGCAAAAGGAAAATCTATATTAGAACTTAAATCAGAAAAGTATATTATATGTTAATATTTAACGGGGACGAGAATAACTTACCATTTTTTTAGACAAACGATGAAAAGATCGAGAACCCGTATGATGGTGTATCGTTAATTTTAATCTATTTGCTTGGTTCACAATACTCCGTTGATAAAAAAAATTATGTTTATATGTTTAATACATTAATCATATACTATTAAAAAGAGATAGCAACGAACTTACCTGATAGATAGGATCTTCAAACATATCACAAACCTTCTCCCATTCGTTTGGTGGCATTGTTTGGAATGGATTTTGGCTCGCCTCTATTGTAGTACTGAACTTCTTATAGTGTGGATGACATCGACTTTTGTACTTTTGGATTGCATTCGACATCAGTTCCTCAACCGTTAATCGATCCTCTCGTCAGCCAAAATTAAGTTGAAACTCATCCTTTCAAAAACTATAAATAATTAGTGTAAATACAAAGTAACTTTAAATTAACATGTTATATACTTAGTTGCTTGGGATGTAGCTTATTACCAAGTAACAATTTTTGATGTGGTCTTTCACATCTTGGAGAACTTTAGACCAGGAGGATGTAGCCATCGGTGCATACATGCGAGTAAGCGTACTAAGATAAGAAGCGAGCCACGCTGCCGAATCTTTGGAGCCACCAGTGTGATAATCAAGAATATCAACTTTAATTTTACCCAATTTCCTTACTTTCTCTATAAAGACACCCCTTGTAGTACCTCGATCTCGGCGCTGGCTTACAACAGTTATATATATAAAAATTAAAGCATATATTTTAATTAAATTATTTTATTTTATAGATATATATTACTTAAATTGAGCATAAAATGTGATATTTAATTTGATAAAATACCTTGTTCTAGATCTGGTGATGTTGGCCCACTATTGATGGCAGGTGAACTACATGAGGAGTCGATAATGGATGGGGATGGCACACGTGTTGCTTTGCGTTTGGGAGGCATATCTGTTTGAAATTATAACAAATTATTATTCGAACAAACGTTACGGATATTCATAAGAATAATACTTACAAAAATATCTATTTGAAATTCATTCACTATCAGTTTTGTTGGACACTTCAGTTGATTTTTCTTCTTCCAACATTTCACCCTCAATTATTTAGGGTTGAACATATTCTCTACGCAATGAGACCATGTTATATTGGCTTAGATCAATAAATAAATTGATGCCTGATTCATTTTGTTCGTATGCTTCTTCATTTGCTGGACTATCAACTTCTTCATGTGATTCGTCTGCCTCTGGAATGTAATCATATACATTTCTTCGTGAAAACTTCTCCACTACCCACCATGGGTTCCCGTACTCCAGATCATCTAACTAAAAAACTTTATTCGCTTGGCAAGCGAGAACAAAATGATCGTTTTCATACCTTGTGCAAGATGTATTGACACTCACAAAATATTCATCGTACGCATTCCCAACCTAGGATTTGAGATATCCCACCAATTACATTTAAACAGCCAGATCATAAATCCTCGACTGTCAAAACTCATGCGAGCAAACTCAATAAAAAACTTCACACCTTGTGCATGCTCCCTATAGTCTCGCCCAAGTCTATCTCCTAACAGTATCCAACTTATGTCTATTGTATATTCGTTACTCGTCGTTTGTCTATCAAAAAAACCTAATTCATGGGACAAACATTTACAAGAGTCTTTTCATGGATACTGCTTCTATTTTAATAAGATAGTTGGTCATATCTCATTCGAGAGACTATCATATATATCGCATATATACTCAGTTTAAACTCTAAAGTTAGTAAAAATTTCGACAACATTTCTCTACAATTATCAAAGTATGCTAATCACGATAAGTTGTCGACCCTATTCATGGGCTGAGAAACTTACAGACCACATACCCGAAGAATGTAAGGAAACACTGAACCAAAATTTTAATTGACTAACACAAGAGTTCAAATTGAATATATCTGCCATATAGATGATAAAATCCCAAACTATCATTTTGGACAATTCAAGAGTTGTGCCCAAACATTTTTAAAGAGAATATTTGGCCACAACTCTCGAACGGGTCTAAGGTTCAATTGCATATAAAAATAACTCTGAAATCCATCTAGCTTCTAACTAGTAAACCAAGCCACTAGTAAACCAACTCTTACAACTATCACATTCCAAATCACCAATAATTCTTAATAATTATAAGTATTAATAATTATTTAAGTAGGAGATAATTCATATGTTTCTTATTTTTTAAGTATTAATTATAATTTAAATTTACTTATTTTTTAATTCTACCTTATACTTTTTAATAAATTATCTTTTAAGTATTAATTCTAATTTAAGTAATAATAAATCTTATGTTTCTCATTTTTTATTTGTACCTTATATTTTTTAATAAATTATCATTTAAGTAATAATTCTAATTTAAGTATTAATAAATATTATGTTTATCATTTTTTAATTATACCTTATAGTTTTTAATAAATTATCTTTCAAGTATTAAATTTGAGTTTAAGTATTACAACATATGAGTGCACCCATTCGAACACTATAAGATCTGTTCAAACAGGATAACGCGTTCGAACTGGAAATCATTTTGTTTGAACGGTTACAACCCAGATTCCAGACACAAAACAGAGACAAATACAATCTAAGAGAACACATTCATGGGATAAACACAAACTTATAAGGTTCATATTTCACAAACATTGTATAAACACAAATATATTTTCATACTCCCACATCCAAACACAAAAATATTTTCAAAAACACAAATATATTCCCACATCCAAATTACACAAATATATTTACATGTTTCTCACATCCAAACACAAATATATTTTTCTAACCTTAATCTTTTGTACAAAAACATAAGAAAAAGGAACTAATTTGAGTTTAAGAGAACATAAATTTTGAGTTTTTTAATAAAAAAATTCCATGAAAATAGAATAGCAAAGTAAAAAAACTTACCAAATTGAAGAGAAAGAAAGAATTGATGTCCAGCACAAGCACAGTCTCTCTATCTCCCAACGCTCACGGTCTCTCTCTTTCTCACGCTCTCTGTATCTCAAGACCAGTTTTCCCAAATGTCCAGCACGTTTGTTCTTCTGGACGTCTTATTTATTATTTTCCAGTTCAAACGAAATTTACTAACCGTTCAAACCCGAAAACAGGAAAGTGGGAGACATTTCCCGTCTGGATCAATTCAGCTCACACCCGTTCGAACGTCAATTATAGATGTTCAAACGGATAATTGAAAGTGTAATATGGCGCAAATTGATCCCACCACAACTTATCAATGGTGCCAACATATTAAATAAGTTCGAACGTTGTAAATTTCCATTCGAACACGTAATTAAACCGTTCAAATAGTAATAATAGACAGTTCAAACGTACAACATATATATCTAATTATAATATATGTCTAATTTTATTACTATATATATATATATAAGTATAGGTATATAGAACACTTAATAGTATAAGTAGTATAAGTTTTATATATAAGTAGTATAAGTATTATATACTATATTATATAACAAAAATAATAATAACAAATGCAATATTATTTTCCCTTTCGAACAGTATTCGCAAGACGTTTGAATGGATAAAATATTTTTGGAATGAGTTCGAACATCATTACTAGCTGTTCGAATGGAAAAAATAAATATTAGGCATCGTGTCCAGACCCTAACACCATTAGAACGAAAAACGCCACCACTCCACTGCACCAGTGCCAAGAGCTGCCAAACGCCGCCGTCAAAGCCACCGTCCACCACCACTCTCCCCCACAATAGGTATGTCCTCTCCCAACTGTTTTTATCGATTAATTTCTCCCAAACATGTTTTAAATGGGTTGAAAATAAGGTTTTGAAAAAAACCCCATTTCAATCCCCGTAGTTGGCTGGAAATAGAGGACGGGATGACTCTATGGTCATCCCCGGCCTCTCATTGTTGTTGTGGGAGGAAAAACCATGGTTTTAAACCATACATTTACGGTTTTGGCAGCCATTGCCGATTTCGAACCAGAATTCGTCGTTCGTTAGAACGGCATACGAATGGTTATCATTCGAACTGAAGTTAGACGGTTCGAACGACAATCTATTAGCGCTCGAACGTATATTTATTACCGGTTGAATGCACTATAATACCGTTGAACCGTGTTGTTAAGCATTCAAATGGTACATTTTTATTTTTATTTTTGATAGATATAATTACCTTGATCTAATTATAATTATGATATTTTGTAATCATTGTCCTTAATTTTATATCATAATTGTAGAGTCATTCCAATGGCTTTTCGAGGAAAGAAGCGAGTTGTATCAGGGCAATCATCTAGCGAAGAAGTCCGAGAGATGACTATTTTGTTGGAGAGGCAGGTGAAGATAGATGATTTTAGGGATCTTCTGTGGTAGAGACATTCTCTCGCATCTGTCTTTCTCGATCGAGGTTAGACAACGATCATCAATCAGAAGGATGCAGGGACGGACAAGATAGTTTCCTACATCAATATTGTATCTAAGTTCTATAGAGAACTTGGTCGTGCCAGCTAGGAGGATGATGCATACACTTTCTCTGTCCAAGGCGTCTCAGTACGATTTTCAATTGATGTAGTTGCTGATTTTCTAGGTATCCCTTGACTGCCCACTGCAAATCCTAATGTGATTTCTAGAAAGTCTACACCTGCAGGCAATGGGGAGACTACAGAGGAAGAGGATAGTGTGATGCCTGATGAGATCAACGGTCTCGCTGATCATGAGGTTCATCAATTGGTTTTGGGTCCAGATGCTCCTTCCGATGATGGGAGCAAGAGCATCAAACAAGTGAACTTATCTAGTTTTTTCAATATCATGAACATTATAATAGCCAACAACATCGATCCTCAACTGCACAAGACTGAGGTGAGCATGGACCGGGCACGATTTTTGTTACGGGTCACTCGTGGGGTTCTTATCGACCTAGTGAGATATATATTCACTAGGATTCGATCAAAGGCCACCTATATTACGACAGGTAGAGTTTTATTTTATTCATTGTACTTGGTTATTCCTTTTGATATATATAATACTTTTACTTATCAAAAAAAATTTGATGACAGATATATTGTCGTTTGGAGTCATGCTCACATGATTTCTTTTAGCAAAAGGAGTCAGTCCAGATGAGTTTGAGTGTGTTCGGGAGCCGATTGGACCAATCAATTCGACGATCATGTCTCGTAGCACCGGACACTCCAGATTTCATATTCATGTACCCACTACAGAGGCTGTCGACACTCAGGGAGGTACACATGGCTTATTTGGTGAGGCATCTACACATGGTGCATCACACACTGCAACTCGTGAGGAGATTGCAGATATCGTGCGTATAGAGATGTGCGCACAGACATCAGAGATCATTGATGCAGTTCGAGTCGCCCTCGCAGAGACTGAGTCAAAGCTTATGTCTCGAGTGACTGATATTTAGACACACATTGCTGGAGTCGAGACGGTGCTACACGATCTGGCCCAGTAGTGTATATATTTTATTTGCATTAAATGTGCTTTTTTGTATTGACAATCATGAATATTTGTATTTTGTATAATTAATTTAAATATTCAAATAGTCATACATTATATTCCTGCCATACATTATATTTTTGGAATGTAATGAATGTATGGTTTTTATTTTTAGTGTTTGCTAGCTTGTTTATTGTTAATTATGTTTTTTCTTTTCATTTTACTTACCATTCACAATAATATAAAAATGACACTATAAGTAATATTTATTTAACTAAAAATCTTATTTAACATAAAATAAATCACTAAAATATTTTTACATTAATTACATAAAATTAATTTTTGAATTCGTAAATATTTTATGTTCCGTTTGAACAAGGTTTAAAAAAATCCCCGCCAATTTTAATTTAATTTCCCACCAAATTTTCCGTTCGAATGCATAAATGTTGTGTTCGAACGATCTTGCAACCTTCCCTCCAAATTTCACCCCCAAATATTTCCCGTTTGAACGAACCAATTTATGTTCGAACGGATTTACAGTTTCTCCCTTAAAATAAATTACTTCCCCACCAGGATTACTATTCAAACAAATTATAAACCATTCGAACAAACATTAATTCCAGGTTCGAACTTGACGTTTTGAGACAATCTAATTCATCACAGAAGATCTGGTTCGAACGGATTTTTAGCCGTTCGAACGTTTTTATAAAGTCATCCATTTTTTGAGACTTGTCTCCAATAATTACTTTTAGGGATGAAATTTAGTTCGTCTCTAAATAATTTCGTCCATAAAACTAAAATTTCTTGTAGTGATCATAACCAATGACTCCTCTTCCAACATGAATCCAAATTGTTAATTATCAGCACATAGCCATTAGCCGCACATGCATGGTCATCATCATCGAAGGTTCTAATCACTACAACACAATTGCTTTTTAGTGACGGTTGGGAAATTGTGACAGTCCCTAGACCGTCACTAAAAGGCATTTTCTGTGACAGTTTTTGAAAACCGTCACTAAAGATAGAATGAAATTTTTTTACATTCGAACGTATGGGAAATATGCATTCGAACGTCACATATACGTTCGAACGTTATGTCTGTTTACGTTAAAACGTAAAATGTTTTGGCGCAACCGTTCGAATGTTATTAATTTTACGTTCGAACGTAAAATGTTTGCACCAATGTTCGAACGTTAAGTAATAACATTCGAACGTTCATTGTAAATTTAAATTAAATGACTTTAATTTAAAAATTATGTGATTTTTATTGTGCATAATTTGTGAACAAGTCTAAAAAATTGAATTGTATATATTTATATATACACACTTTGTAATATATAAATATATATTATTGATTTATATATATTTGAAATGCAGTGATTTAGTATTAAAGTTGGAAATTATAACATCAAAGAAGATTAAAAATTGAAATTAAAAAACGATAAAAATATTCAATAATATTTTTCATTACAAATATTAAAAATAAAATACAAAAATTGATAGAACGTAGTAAACAACAATCAGATGATAACGTTATCTGCAAAAGTCAAACTCTGTACTTCCTCAGTCAAGGTATCAACCTTGTCATTGAGGATAGTTACACGACGGGTGAGTTCGGCAACAGACGCCGATATAGCCTCGAGCGATCGATCGATCTTATGATCAATATGCGCAGTCAGCTGTGATATGACCGCATCAACCCAAGCAGGCCGCACATCTCCTGCAGATGTACTCGGCGTATGCTGACTACTACTCCCGACATGACCTGGCTCAGGCTGCGTCGGAGGAACTAGATCCTCTACAGGGGGTGGCTGACGTCCCCTCGCCTGTCCAATGCTACGCCGATGCGTGGTCATGTCGAGGGGGCTCATCTGATCTTTGACCAGCTCCTCTGGCTGGGTCGGCACTCCCCGTGCAAGTAATAGTCGGCAGATGAGGACACCATATGGGAGATTATCCGTGGAGACGATGCTCGCCTCGTAACGGATCCTCTAAAAAATGTGCAGTGGCAAATCTATAGGATCTCCACGTGCCACTCGTATCAAAAATTGTGTCCGAAGCCGACTAAATGTGGTTTTATGAGCCACAGGATCGACATTTGTTGCAACAATCAGGTGCAACATGCGGAAGAAATGCAGCAGATGGATCTGGTTGAAGGCGTTCTTCCGCTCGATCTGCATGCGATCCCTCCCGGTGACGATGTAGAAATCCTCGTCTCGGTCATCATCCCGAGCCTCGACGCCAGTATCCTCAGCCTCTGACTGGCCTGCATCTCTGGCTGATGCTGGCTCACATCCCCGGCCAGTAGATGATGTAGAAGTGCCTACATCCTTACGGGGTGTTGAGTGTGTAAATGTCTGAGCACCTCGATGAATCCCGAGGTGCTCGCCGATGACATCTGCCGATACCTCAATAGAAACACCGCGTACAGTCACGGTGTGAGAGGATGCATCCGGAGGCATGTCACACATCCCCATATAGAATTCTTGAACCATTGAGGGGTATACCTTCCCCCTCAATGTGCAGATATTTCCCCAGCCTCTACTGAGGAAAACATCTCTTAGGTTCGTCTGCTGCCAACAGAGTTCGTCGAACTCATTAATTAAGACATCTCTCTCTACCATAACAGTACGAGCTCTGATACGGGCAGTGTCCGACGTGGCTCCTTCCCTCCTTCGTTTTCGTGTATGCAGTGGAAGAGCCATATCCTGAAAATAGAAAAGGAAAAAGAAATTATTTACAATAATGCATTTTTTTGTATTAATTTTAAGATGCTCTGCATTAACGTTCGAACATTTTATCGTTAACGTTTGAACGTTAAAGATAAAAACGTTCGGACGTTAATTTATACGTTCGCACGTAAAATAATGTAAATAAATTTACGTTCAAACGTAAAACAAATACGTTCGAATGTACAGATGTACGTTCGAACATAAGCAGTAAACAAATACGTTCAAATTTAATTTCGAACGTATTTGTTTTACGTGTGAACGTAAATATGAACGTCCGAACGTCGAAGCATTAATAATGTAGAAAATCACTACGTTCGGATGTTATAATTAAACGTCCGACCGTATGTGATTTACGTGCGAAAGTAAATATTCACGTTCGAACGTATGTCGTTTAATAATATTCACGTCCGAATGTAAGACGATTAACGTTCGAACGTGGAAGCCGTAACGGCTCTGTAATTTAAACGTCGTACATTCGAATGTCTTGGTGAAACGTTCGAACGTTTCGATGCAGAATGGCTGAGTCGACTCAGCCATTATTAAAATCTCAAAAATTTCTCTACAAGGGTCTAAATGCCGAAATGTCACCATGTAAATGAAGTATACACTTTAAGAAACATTTCTACGGTGACTATTCGGCCAATGACTGGCCGTGGTGGCCGGAAAATGAAGTTGAAAATCCGGTAATACTTATCCGGTTTTAAACAAAACTCAATCCTCTCAATCTAAATCTCAATAAAATACATGTTATTTGCATAAAAGATTAATGCCTACCTTTTAGTGACGGTTATGGCGGAGTTGACGGCGGCGGTGATGGAGGCGTGGTGGCAAATAACGGAGAAGACGATGGTAACGGGCAGGGAAATGTCGTTTCGACGTTCGGTTTTGGCCTTATATACACAGAACGTTCGAACGTACTTATTATTACGTTCGAACGTTTGTCAATTTAATTTCCAAAATTTTATCTATAATATATTATATTATAAATGTTTAAGTTATATATTAGGATGTTATATAATATTATTGACAATTAGATTATTGGTTTTTTTGTGAGTGCTTGTTATATTTATAAAGTTTAGCAATATATTTATACATGTTGTTGTGATTTTATGCTTACTCTTGAAATAATTGTGATTATTGTTTGTGAATTTTGTGAATAGTTTATGAGTTTATGGTGTTTATTGATGAATTAATAAGTAACAATTTAATATATATTGTTGATTTATATATATGGTATAGTTTATATATTATATACGTTGATGTTCTCATTTAAAGTATATTATGCTATCATACTATACAATGTAGTATATAGTTATCGATATATAAAATGTAGTATATATATTATACTATAAGTTAGTATATAATAAAGAATTTAATAAGTAACAATTTAATATATATTATTGATTTATATATATGGTATAGTTTATATATTATATACGTTGATGTTCTCATTTAAATTATATTATGCTATCATACTATACAATGTAGTATATAGTTATAGATATATAAAATGTAGTATATATATTATACTATATGTTAGTATATAATAAATAATTTAATAAGTAACAATTTAATATATATTATTGATTTATATATATGGTATAGTTTATCATTTAAATTATATTATGCTATCATACTATACAATGTAGTATATAGTTATAGATATATAAAATGTAGTATATATATTATACTATATGTTAATATATAATAAAGAATTTAATAAGTAACAATTTAATATATATTATTGATTTATATATATGGTATAGTTTATCATTTAAATTATATTATGCTATCATACTATACAATGTAGTATATAGTTATAGATATATAAAATGTAGTATATATATTATACTATAAGTTAAGTATAGTAGGAATCGTACGTTCGAACGTTTCAAGTTAACGTTCGAACGTTAAACTAAGAGGCGGGAATTTTCCCGCTCGATTAAGGTATCTGTATGATTATTCAGACGTTCGGACGTTTATACTATACGTTCGAACACCAAATCTGTCAACGTTCGAACGTTAGTGAGAGAGAGTTAGAGTGAGAGAGAGTTGAGTTTTGGTAAGATAATATTTTTATTTATTGTCTTTATTTAAATTTTATGATATTTATAGAATGTGTTTTTGTTATAGAATATTTCTAATAAGTTAGTGTTGTATTTTTTTGAAGGATTGCTTGTTTTGGGAAGTTTGAAGATTTTGATTTGTAAGAGGATATTGTGAGTGCTAGGTATATTTCTAAACTTTATCAATATGTTGTTGTGATTTGATGCTTACTCTTTATCATATTGTGATTATTGTTTGTAAATAGTTTGTGAGTTATTTTAAATATGTTGTGATATAAATTTGAAATATTGTGTTTATTATTAGAAATATATTGTCATTAGGCTTTGTAAATACATGTTTATTGCTTACTAAAGTTTAGAAATTTATTAATACATGTGGCATGTTATTTTGTGAATATATTGTGAGTTATTGTGATATAGACTTGAAATATTTAAATTATTATTTGTGAATGACGTTTGAATATGTTTACATTGTTACAAATATATTGTCCTTAAGCTTTGTTAATACATGTGGCATGTTATTTTATGCTTACTTTTTATCATATTGTGATTATTGTTTGTATAGTTTCTAAATAGTTTGTGAGTTATTTTAAATATGTTGTGATATAAATTTGAAATATTGTGTTTATTATTAGAAATATATTGTCATTAGGCTTTGTCAATACATGTTTATTGCTTACTCAAGTTTAGAAATATGTTAATACATGTGGCATGTTATTTTGTGAATATATTGTGAGTTATTGTGATATGGACTTGAAATATTTAAATTATTATTTGTGAATGACGTTTGAATATGTTTACATTGTTACAAATATATTGTCCTTAAGCTTTGTTAATACATGTGGCATGTTATTTTATGCTTACTTTTTATCATATTGTGATTATTGTTTGTATAGTTTCTAAATAGTTTGTGAGTTATAATAATATGTTGTGATATAAATTTGAAATATTGTGTTTATTATTAGAAATATATTGTCATTAGGCTTTGTTAATACATGTGGCATGTTATTTTGTGAATATATTGTGAGTTATTGTGAATATGTTGTGATATGGATTTGAAAAATTGTGATAATAATATTTGAAATTAAGTAATAACAAGCATAAAAGTAACTCTTTAAGAATTATAATAATTAAAATTATAGTATAACCTTTGAAATTTAAGTATGATAATTAAATATTTATAATAATATTTGAAATTAAGTAATAACAAGCATAAAAGTAACTCTTTAAGAATTATAATAATTAAAATTATTGTATAACCATTGAAATTTAAGTATGATAATTAAATATTTATAATAATATTTGAAATTAAGTAATAACAAGCATAAAAGTAACTCTTTAAGAATTATAATAATTAAAATTATAGTATAACCTTTGAAATTAAGTATAACAATTAAAATTATACTTTAAGAATAATGATCTTGTACACAACGAGGGAATATGATCTTGAAGAAATGTTGAAATTTCAATTTAATTGCTTGACTGTCATAGTCTCTTCGGCCTTGAGAGTTGTCAAGGTCGGACAGTTTGTGACGGTTAAGTAATTAGACTAAAATTTAAACATTTCTTCAAGATCATTCTCCATCGTTGTGTACAAGACACGAAACGTAGGGTCACATAATCTTCCATCCCTCTTTAGTTTAACAATATAACACTACTTGAAGGTGACATTGTTAATTTAAACAACATGGAGATATTGTTGTATGATTTTTTGCTAGATGCGTGTGACATTGCATAAATACCCTTAGACCCGCTTGGGAATCAGTGTACATTTATGTGTCCACTGATTCCTGAATTGTCCAGTGTGGACAGTTTGAGATTATATTATCTGTATTACACATTTTTGTTACTCGCTACTTTCCACGTTTAATATGAAGTTTCGGTATCTTCTTCTACTGTTCTTCGGGTATACTGTTCGTAGGGTCACAATCCCGATATTTGAACATGTATACTTGGAGAATTATGGGGAGGTGCTGCCGGAATTTCTACTAACGTGGAAATTAGTAGAGTGACGAGATTTGTGTAATATGGAGAATATAATCTCGAATGGGATAGGACCAACTACCTTATCAAAAAAGTAATGAGAATTGGAGGCAAGACATGCATGTGAATTTTCAATGTACGTGTTATTAATATCTGGATTTTTTAGAAATGGACAAAAATTGGATGCATCTGGACGATAGACTTGGAAAGGATTACGTACCCTATGCATGTGGAGTAAGAACTTTCATTGATTTTGCACGGGCGTCTGCTGATAGTCGTGGTTACATTAAGTGTCCATGTCGAGGGTGTAAAAATTTGTGTGCGATAGGATTGGATGAAGTAGAGCGTCATATATTTGTGAACGTTATGGATCTGGGGTATACGCGATGGGTACTGCATGGTGAGCCGTATGAAGGGTCAGCAGATGTATTGGTCGATCATCACAATTATTTACGGCACATGGATGATGATTATGAGCATGATGAGATGGAGGAGATGTTGGGTGACATTGGAGCTGGGATGTTTATGGATGAGGTTAACGACAATGCCTCAAGTGGTGGATCAGGGACTGATTGTGAAAATTTTCCTAAACTGTGGGAAGATGCAAAGCGCGAGCTTTACCCAGGTTGTACAAAACATTCCAAAATGTCGTTTATTGTGCGGTTGCTTCACATAAAATCATTGTGTGGGATGTCGACGAAAGCAATAAACATGGTATTGGACTTATTTAACGAGGTGCTTCCCGAAGGGTCTGCATTGCCTAAGAACTTTTATGAAGCGAAACAGTTGAGAAAGAGATTAGGATTTGAGTACAAGTCCATACATGCATGCAAGAATGATTGTGTATTGTTCTGGAAGGAGAACGAGGAGAAACAAGCATGTCCTGTATGTGGAGAGTCGAGGTGGAAAGATAAGAAAAACGTGCCGGTTAAGGTGTTGCGGTATTTTCCCTTGAAACCTAGGTTGCAAAGACTATATATGTGTAAGAAAACAGCTCATGATATGAGGTGGCACAAGGAGAAAAGAGTTAAGAATGACGGGTATATGAGGCATCCAGCTGATTCACTTGCGTGGCAGTCTTTCGATAATCAATATCCAGAGTTCGGGTTAGAAGCTCGGAACGTGCGCCTGGGACTCACAACCGATGGATTCAACCCTTTTGGGAATATGAGTTGGGTAAAGTTCGGTGGTATGTGCTAAATAACTGCCGAGAGATTGATGATTATCTTAGGTATGCCATTTAATTTATTTGAATAATTATAGTTTTCTTTAAATTAATTAGAATTGTTGTGCTCAAAATATACTTCTTTTGCAACATGTTATAACAGTGACCACATAGACAAACTTAGAACGGAAGACGTAGAAAATATAGAGGCAAGACACGAGGAAGAATTTCCCGGATGGTTTGAAGAACGTGTATGAACTAAAATTATATATATGTTATATTGTGAAATTTTTAACTCTGGATAATAAAATAATAAATATATACTATTTCAATTTTTAGATTTTGGAACAACGTGCTCGTGATCCCGGACCAATTTCTTCTGAATTGTATGCATTGGCCCGTGTCCCTCAAATAGAGCACTTCGATATACTGCATGCACGGTTCGAGGTTATAGATTCCATACTTTGGACCGTGAACGTAATAGAAAGACTCAAAACTGTGGTGTGTTGGTCGAGGGGAGTCATGGAACAGATGATATTGACTATTATGGTGTCATACGTGATATTATCGGATTGAAATATCTGGGTGGGTCTGTAACATATGTCTTCAAATGTGATTGGTGGGATCTAGGCGGTGGTCGGGTTTCGATACATAGGGATAATCACTTTACGAGTGTCAATACTGCATCTAAATGGTACGAAGATGATCCATTCGTTTTGGCTTGTCAAGCTACCCAAGTCTATTACTTGATTGATCCAATGAAAAGTGCTGATGAAGATAGTGGGGAGATAACTTGGCGAGTCGTACAAAAATTTGTTCCTCGAAATATATATGAAGCAGGAACGAGTGCAGATTACGAGAATAGTGGAGATGAAGATGACAATCCGATTGTTGAGGCATACCAGGAAGATGGAGAGGGTATCAACTTGTTTGTTGACCTCGGTGCACTCGAGTTGCTCCCCTTGTGTAGAGATGATGTCCCACCCGTACATCTCGACCCGTCTGTATTAAATGATCATTCAATTCAAGTCAGTTTGGAGGAAGATGAAGAAGACGAGTCAGAAGATGAATACGAATCAGAATCCGGGCAGGAGGTGGATAAAGATGATGAAGAAGAGGTGCATGATGATGATGAAGATGTTATTGATGGAGATACACAGTTGAAGCATGGAAAATTCATCTGAAGAGTAAAAGTACTAAATATTTTATTTATATAGGTGACTATAAAATATCTTAAATTTTCATAATTTCTTCTAATTAATTTTCTTTGATATAATTAATTATTTTAAAGAATGCCGCCAAAACGACAACGAAGAAATGTGCCTCCGCCAAGTCCAAGTCCTGAATCCATTGAGGACTCTTCACTCGAGGAATCCGTTTCTGAAGATCAAACTAACACAGAAGAGAACAATAGCCAGTCGACACCTACCAGTAAGGAAATATTGTCGTTGATAATTATATATATAATTAATACTTTTTTCTCAATAACTATATAATTATAATTATACTATATCTATTATTATCATGTAGTTCATGCATCTGCACGTCGCGGTCGTGGCTATACACGTGGAATCTCTCTTGAAAAAAATAGAAGGCACGGTAAACTGAAGATCACAATTCCTGATAATTCCACTGGAGGAGTGGATGATAGTGCAGCAGCGCTTTCCTCCTATATTGGCACAGTAGTTCGAGCTTATGCTCCATTTTATGTGCGCTCATGGCGAGATGTTCCGAATGAGATTAAGGAGCACATTCGAAGTTGTGTGCTGGTGAGTTTACTTTTCAGTACATTTTTTTCACTTAGATTAATATATTATATTTTTTACCTGATTCCCTTGTTAGGATGAATTCGACCTCGACTTTGGCCGTAGCGAGGATTTGAGAACCGTGAATGAGTTGATGGCTACACTATTCCGACGTCACAAAGGACGATGTCATGACCACTTCAAGAAGTTTGAGACGTTGGAAGAGGCTGCGCAGTCTCCTTTTCAGCAGATGAAGTTAGATGATTGGAGAAAGTGTTGTGATCTTTTCGCATCTCCAGATTATCAGGTATTTTACATTTATATCTTTTAATTATTTACATTCATATTCGTTTTATACATTATATGTATACATATTACAATTAACATTTTTAATATATTTTGTAGCACTTGAGTTCTACAAATGCACAGAATAGATCCTTTCTGACTGTCCACCATCGTGCCGGTTCAAGGTCATTCCACCGTCTTGCTGAAAAAATGGTAATTAAAAAATTATAGAATTCATTTATTTTCCTGATATTTTTTCTGATAAGTACTAACATTATCTTTTTAAAATTGCTAATATTGTCGCTTTGTTAGAAACGTGATGATCCTGAAAACTTTTCCCTCATTCATGTCTATGCTGCTGCTCACACTAATGAGCATAGTGAGTGGATGGATCCTGTCGCTGCAGATAATTATGTAAGCAGTGTTAATTTTGTTAAATAAATTTTTTATAGAACATTTTAATAGTTTATTTCTTATTTCTATTTCTTTTAATACGTTACTAATTATTTACGATCATTGCCTTTTAAATTGCAGAGCAAAATGTTGGAGATGCAGTCGACTTCTGTGGAATCCTCTCCTAGTGACATAGACATATTCACCCAAGTGCTCGGGCCGCAGTCTAGTATGGCAAGAGGTTTGGGACGATCTATCAAGCATAAATGTTCATCCTCCTTAACCTCATCGGCTTCACAAATTAATAATCTTACAGCAGATTTAGAAGCTGCACGGCGTGAGAATGAGTATATGAGATCGAGACAGCAAGAATTAGAGTCTCTCTTAGAACGACAGTCTCATTTAGAGACGCGTTTGCAGGACCAACAGAGAGACCAGGAGGAAAGAATACGCAGTGAAGTGCAAGAGCAAGTGCAACGAGAGATGATGGTGCAAATGGAGCGTGTTATGTCGTTGCAACAGAATCCCCGTGGGCGAGGGAAAAAGAAGAAATAAATTTTATCAATATTTCTGACTAGTTTTAATATCTAATTTTGTACTTTTATAAGACATTGTTACTTGTTAATTGGGTATGTAATATGATACCATTGGTATTTTGTTTTTAAATTTTATGAAATTAGTATTTCTGATCTGTACGTTCGAATGTAAATAAAAATCGTTCGAACGTTGGTTCACACTGTAACAAACGTTCGAACGTAAATACAATTGAATCGTTCGAACGTTAAACCGACTAACGTTCGAACAAAGAACTTGCATTCGGACGCTCCTTCGTTTACATTCGAAATAACGTCCGAACATTAAACGCGCTACGTTTGAACATTTACGTTTACGTTCGAACAAATGTTTGAACGTTTATTGTAATTAACGTTCGGACGCATTAACATTCGAACGTAAATATGATACGTTCGAACGATATACAACAAACGTCAACTTCTCTCATTCGAACGCCAATCGGTCGGGTATAACGTCCGAACGTTTAATTTTACGTCCAAACGTGATTTTCTGTGACAGTTCATAACCGTCACAAAAAAAGGAACGTTCGAACGTTGTACCGACGGAACACTTCCAACCGTCACTAAAAATATTTTTTGTGACGGTTGAACAGTAAACCATCACCAAATGTTTTCTGTGACGCACTTTAGGTGACGGTTTCAAACCGTCACCAAATATGTTTAGTGACGGTTTACCATTTTTTTGTGACAGTTTCTTCTGTCACAAAACACACATTCTGTTGTAGTGAATGGATAGTCTTTGCCATCCTTAATGTACTTACATGTATATATATATATATATACACAGTACCTTGTACAACTCAGAATATCCAAAATTTTTGCAAATGTAACGGTTAGAAAGTGTTGGGCATTGCCCATTGCAGGTGAGGAAAGAATGATGGACGACTAATGATGGGAATTAATATATGCAGTGGGTAAGAAAATGATAAAAGGTCGCGCCCAATGGTACGATCACAGGAAGTCCATGCATGTAATATAGGTGAAAAAAGGTTAAAGCTAAATAAAATACACAGTTGAGGATTATGGTAAGCCTCTTACAGGGCTATCATAATCGGCAAAGAACCTCAACTGACGGAGTCTATCTCAAATCAGGAATCATGCCGATGAGATATGTCCAGACCCTCGTCAAAAGGACACTATTAATTATTGTTGATATTTTTTAATAAATATTAGTTGTAACGTTTGTTTATTGTCTTGTACTAATGGTGTTTTTTTTTTTTTTAAGCCATTAAGGTAGGAGTTACGTACTTTGAATTTATTATTGACCATGATTGAATGTCTTTTAAGGTTGATCAGTTTTTTTTTTCAAAAAAATTAATGGTTGATAACGTTGTCTTTTTATTCTTTGTAAATGAACGTTTAACGTCTGGTGTTAATTCCTCGTACCTGAAAAATCTTTACGGTGGGTATTTTTTTTTATTCCAAATAGTAAAAGTCGTTTTTATGGCCTTAAGAACACTCCCAATAGATGCTCTATAATGTATTTTTCTTTAAAATATAAAGAAATGCTTTTAAAGTTGCCTTCAATGGATCTTTTATTTTTAAAAAATTTTACATTTTGCTACATGGAAGCCTCTACATCCGGAGGAAGCTGTTTATGTTAAAACATGAAGAGAAACTCGAAATGCATAGGCAGTTTAGAGAAAAATCTCATTCTCATTCATTGTTAAATGACACATGATCTATTGCTATTTATACATTACAAAAGCTGAAAGCTCTAAAAACTAACTTTAAATCTTCTATACATTTACAAGAAATAATCTGCAACTTTTATGGGCAGCATGGTCTAGACAGTGCTTTATGTCAAGTTCTTGACACTTCATGTGTGTAGCCATGCTTCTCACAAATCTTTTCAGACTCAAAGCTTTTTTCCTTTTTGCTGCTGCCTTCTGCTTTTTGTGTGCTGCCGTGTGCTTTATTTGCTTTTGTTGCTGCATGAATTTCTTGAGTGTTGCAGTGTACTTCATGTCTGCTTTTGCTGCTGCATGTGTTGCTTTGTGTGTTGCAGCTTTGATGCTCAGTGTCCTCATGTCCTTCTTGCTTGCAATTCTTCTCATTACATCTTATTTTGTGAGACTCCCCCTCAAGATGGGCATAGATGTTTAGGATTCCCATCTTGGACAATAAGAAATTAAAAGTAGAAGCTGATAGAGCCTTAGTGAAAATATCTGCCAATTGAAACTTTGAAGCTATGTGGACTGGAGTGATGATTCTAGCTAGGACCTTTTCTCGAACAAAGTGGCAGTCCAGTTCTATGTGCTTAGTTCTTTCATGAAAGATAGGATTCCTTGTGATGTGGATGGCTGCTTGGTTATCACAGAACAGGAGAGCAGATTGTCCATGATTGATGTCAAATTCTTTTATCAGACCAAGAAGCCACATGATTTCACAACATGTGGAAGCTAATGCCCTATATTCTGCCTCAGCTGAAGACCTAGAGACAGTTATTTGTTTCTTTGATTTCCAACTTATCAATGAGTCTCCAATGAATACACAAAAACCTGTAACAGACCTCCTAGTCTCGGGACAAGCAGCCCAATCAGAGTCACTATATGCCCTTAGGTGCAAGGATGATCTCGATGACAAGAAGATGCCTTGGCCTATGGATCCTTTGAGATATCTAAGAACTCTATAGGCTGACTGCATATGAGTTTGTGAAGGCTTATCCATGAATTGACTCAAAACATTCACAGCATAAGTGATATCTGGCCTTGTAATTGTTAAGTAAATGAGCCTTCCAATGAGTCTCCTATAGGCTGTGGGGTCTTGCAGAATTGCATTTGTGGTGTGGCTTAACTTGTGGTTTAACTCAATGGGTGTGGAGACTGTTTTGGTGCCCAGCAGCCCTGCATCTTCCAAAATTTCGAGTGTGTATTTTCTTTGACAGATGTTGATTCCAGAAGATGATCTTGCAACCTCTAGGCCTAAGAAATATTTGAGGGTTCCAAGGTCTTTGATTTTGAATTTGTTGTGAAGGTAGGCTTTGAGTGAGTTAACTTCATCTTGAGAATTACTTCCCACTATGATGTCATCCACATACACTAGGAGTGCTATAAACCCCTTTTGACTAACTTTGGTGAATAAAGAATAGTCAGACTTACATTGACAAAATCCAATGGAAGTGAGGGAGTTAGAAAATTTTGAGAACCATTGCCTTGATGCTTGTTTAAGTCCATAGATGGACTTATTTAGTTTGCATACTAATTTCTCCCCCTCAATCTGCTCTCTGTTTATGTGGTAACCTGGTGGCATCTCCATATAGATTTCCTCATTAAGATCCCCATGTAAAAAGGCATTATGGACATCCATTTGAGATAAAGACCAATTGTGAATAGAAGCTAAGGCAAGGAAGACACGAACTGTTGTGAGTTTAGCCACTGGACTGAATGTTTCTTGGAAGTCAAAACCTTCTCTTTGGGTATATCCCTTGGCAACAAGTCTTGCCTTGTGTCTTTCAAGAGAGCCATCAGATTTGAGCTTTACTTTGTAGACATATTTACAGCCAATGACATTTTTGTTGGGGGGAAGGGAAGTGACAGTCCAAGTGTTATTCTCCTCTAAAGCACTGAGTTCAGCTTGCATGGCATCTTGCCAATGTTTTATTTTCACAGCATCACTATAGGAGTTAGGTTCAGAGAGTAGGGAGAGGGAAACAGAAAATGATTGGTGAGATTGGGAAATGTGTTTGTATGTGAGGTGATGATCTAGTGGATGAAGTGTAGAGGATGAAGAGGATGTTTTGAGGGGTATGGATTCTACTATTTGGCAATGGTATTGGTGGAGATAGGCAGGTTGATGCCTATCTCTAGTGGATCTTCGAAGAGGTATTGATGGAGGTGAAAAGGGAGGTGAAGTAGCAGGCTGAGATGGTTCAAGATGAGGTGGTTCAGATTGAAGAGTAGAGTGGTCTGGTTCAAGAAGAGGTGATTCAAAAGATGGTGAAGCCAGATTTTGAGAAGGTGAAAAAGATTCATCTGGTGGTGGAGGAGGTAAAACTAGATTTTGAGGAAAGGAGGAATGAATGTCTAAAGAGGAATGAGAAGAGGTAGTGGAGGAGTGAAATGGAAAGATAGACTCGTGGAAGATCACACTCCTAGAGATGAAGGTGGAATGATTCTCTATGTCATAAAGCTTGTAGCCCTTTATGTTTGCAGGATATCCTAAGAAAATGCAAGGCCTAGCCCGAGGTTCAAACTTTGTTTTGTAGTGCTTAGGAGTGCTAGCATAACTTAGGCAACCAAAAACTCGAAGATGATCATAGGAGGGTGGTGATGAAAAGAGCCTTTCATAGGGTGATTTATTAGAAAGGAGGGGTGTAGGGATCCTATTGATGATGTAGGCTGCTGTCAAGATGGCATCTCCCCAAAAAGGAGTAGGCAATCCAGTTTGGAAGAGGAGTGCCCTTGCAACATTCAAAAGGTGTTGGTGTTTCCTTTCAACAACACCATTCTGTTGAGGGGTATACACACATGATTTTTGGTGAATGATGCCATTGATTTTATAAAAATCAGCCATGTCAAATTCAAGGCCATTGTCAGTTCTGATTTTCTTGATTTTGCTATTGAATTGAGTGTGTATTAGCTGGAAGAATGATTGCAGGATAGGTCTTGTGTCTGATTTCAATTTCATTAAAAAAACCCAAGTGATTCTTGAATAATCATCCACAATGGTTAAAAAATAGTGAAAACCTTGAATTGATGCTTGAGAATATGGGCCCCATATATCAAAAGGAAATGAACTAGTGGATACACTTGGAAGAAAAGGAAGATGTTTCTGCTTGGCCAAAGGACAAATTTTACAATGATGCAGGTCATTGGACTTTACATTAGGAACAAGAGAATGGATTAAACCCATTCTTTGTGAAGATAAATGTCCTAATCTAAAGTGCCATAGATCAAAATCTTGTTGAACAGTTGCTTGGTTGACTCGAGCTTGATTTGGAAGATTTAAGAAAGGTTTGATGTTGTTGTCTTGAGAGGGAGGCAGAAGATGATAGAGGCCATCATGAACTTTAGCAAGTCCAATCGTCATCCATGAAGAGAGGACCTGAATGAGGCAAAGATCCTTTAAGAAAAACAGACATGTATCTGGTTTTTGAGTGAGCTTGCTAACTGAGATGAGATTAAAGGTGAATGAGGGTACACATAGGACATCAGTCAGAAACAAAGAACCCGATAGCTTAACAGTTCCTATGTGTGTGACTTGAGTCCTTGTACCATTTGGGAGTTGCACAAATGCTTGTATGCAAGGAGAAAATTTATCAAGGAAAGAGGTAGAGCATACCATGTGATCAGTGGCCCCTGTGTCCATGATCCATGGTGTGGCATAAACATCAGATTGTTTAAGGTGAGTAGATGAGTTGTGGTTGCAAGGATTCACATTATTGAAATGAGAGTAATTACTGGGCATGGAAAGAGAGGAGAGACAATGGTGATTACCTGCTAGGTTCGAGTAGGATGTGTTTGAGGAATTTGGTTCTGAAATTGCTGGTTTGATAGGAGCAGGAGTAGGCAATATAGGTTGGTTCTGTCCTGAGTTGAGCTGAGGAAATTGAGCATTGACAAGATCCATAAGATGTTGTGCTTGTGCTTGAGAGAGGTTCAATTGAGAGACACTTGGAACAGGTGCATCATGGCTTGGGGCATTAATCTGAGCAGCAACCTGATTTGCAGAATAAGGTGCAGCAGAGTTGTTTCCAAATCTTGGTTTGGTGAACTTGAAGTTTGGTGGGAATCCCACCAACTTATAACATTTTTCCTTTGTATGTCCAACCTTGCCACAATGGTGGCAAACCAGGTCTGACTTGTCTTTTTTCTTTGGAAATTTTTGATAGGCAAGTAAGGTAGAAGATTCTGAGATAGGCAAAGCTGTATTCCTTGCTTGCCTTTGCCTTTCCTCTTGCAAAATTAATGAAAAGGTTTTATCCAATGAAGGCAAGGGACTTAACAAAATGATTTGTCCCCTCACAACATCATAGCTGTCATTTAACCCCATTAAAAATTTAAAAACATAATCCCCTTGTTGAACTTCACCAACATTCTTCAAGGCATCACAGGTACACTTCCCACAGGAGCAACATGGAAGAGGTCTATAGGTATGCAACTCTTCCCAAATAGCATTAAGTTGAGTGAAGTAATCACTTACAGAGAGGTGTCCTTGTACAATGCCACTCAGCTTGTGTTGGAGGTGATAGATCCGAGTCTCATCAGGTTGTGCAAAACGCTCCTTAAGCTTGTCCCATACTTGTTTGGCTGAAGTCATGAAAAATACATTTGATGCAATGTCCTTTGAGACAGAGTTTAGGATCCATGCAAGAAGGATGTTGTTGCATCTTAGCCATGAAACATAGGAAGAATCTGATAAATCAGGAGTGGTGATCGTGCCATCCAGAAAATCTGATTTGTTTTTTATGGAAATAGAAAGCAGAAATGATCTGCTCCAAGAAATGTAGTTTGAACCACTTAATGGGGGTGAGACAATGACAGTGTTAGCATTGTCACTGTGATGTAGGAAGAAGGGACTATTTTGATCTTCAAGGGAAGAGGGAGAAGAAGAGGAGGAAGATGTCATGAT
Organism: Juglans mandshurica; assembly: GCA_022457165.1. Taxonomy (NCBI): domain Eukaryota; kingdom Viridiplantae; phylum Streptophyta; class Magnoliopsida; order Fagales; family Juglandaceae; genus Juglans; species Juglans mandshurica. The sequence continues at coordinate 8,102,356 of CM039623.1, forward strand.
TATTGAGATGAAGTCTGTTTGCAAGTCAAGGAAACACAACAGGAGAGATGTCCTTCTCTGATACCATGTTAAAACATGAAGAGAAACTCGAAATGCATAGGCAGTTTAGAGAAAAAGCTCATTCTCATTCATTGTTAAATGACACATGATCTATTGCTATTTATACATTACAAAAGCTGAAAGAAAAAGCTCTAAAAACTAACTTTAAATCTTCTATACATTTACAAGAAATAATCTGCAACTTTTATGGGCAGCATGGTCTAGACAGTGCTTTATGTCAAGTTCTTGACACTTCATGTGTGTAGCCATGCTTCTCACAAATTTTTCAGACTCAAAGCTTTCTTCCTTTTTGCTGCTGCCTTCTGCTTTTTGTGTGCTGCCGTGTTCTTTATTTGCTTTTGTTGCTGCATGAATTTCTTGAGTGTTGCAGTATACTTCATGTCTGCTTTTGCTGCTGCATGTGTTGCTTTGTGTGTTGCAGCTTTGATGCTCAGTGTCCTCATGTCCTTCTTGCTTGCAATTCTTCTCATTACATCTTATTTTGTGAGAGTTTATTCTAGTAAACTTTTTTAATTAATTTCCCACATCTAGAGGAACCAAGAGGAAGCCGCAAGTAGTGTTGAAATATGCTTACCTGTTGATAATTTCACATATCGTCAGATTGCTCTAGGCAAGTACTGTTGGAATGATGATGTTTTTAATAATGTGGATATCAATTATTTGTGGTGATATTTAATAAAATTGAATCTCACATATCATTTATTTAATAAAATGACAATTATCGAGAATAGATATTCTCATAATATACTTTGAAGATATTGTCATTATATAATCTCATCTTTTTATATTTTGAATTAATTTATATTTTAGTTTAACTTATAAATTTGGATTAATTTAAAATAGTATATAATTATATGACATTGTATATAGGTTGATATTGTAAACATCAAAATATATGAGAATATCATTGATAGTTAGATAAAATAGAAAAAATAAGTTTTGGTGATATATTTTAAAGGATAGGATGAAGAAACCATTGTGAGTGCTCTAACATTTCTTTCATTAATTGGTCATAACTGCTGGCAGCTTTATGGCAATTAGTTCTTGTAGTTGAAAAAATATCCCCAAGAGGGGTTACGACGGATGGTTGTTTTTAAGGGCGTGACCGACTTATTATTTGGTGTACACTCTAGAAGAGTTTGATTAGAGAAAAAACAAGAGGAGGGTGTATATATTTTTGAGAGATCCTCCGGACAATAGAAATGTGTTCTTTTAGTGAAACTTTGAGCTTAATCATTTGTGTAGAGTTGGTTCAGACTATACGATGATCAGTTAGACTATTGTATTCTGGAGGAGACAAGTCAAGAAGAATTCTATTGCACCGGTTAATTTGAGAATTTGTATATTGTAGAAGGCTTAGATCTCTTTAAATAGAGCGATATTTCCGTACCTCAGTCTAAACTGGTTTCATTTTAATTTTAATTTAATTATAATTTTTATTATATTACTGTGTATTTCACCAACAATTACATAATTGTACTCTCGATCATAAGATAAACCATATGAGACACCTCGATCTTTATAAATACATCCCAGGTACATACTGTAAACATGATTTCACATGATTAAGAGAACATACCTTTCTATGACTTAACCTCAGAGGTTTTTTATCTGATTGCAATTTAACCGGAAAGTGTTGCAGGCACTGCTTTAGTTATAAAGAGATTATATAAAAATAAATTCATAAATTAATGTGATTTAATGTGGTACGTTAGATATATAATTAAATTTATATTCTTATTACTTTAAATTCTTAAGACGACAATAAACACGGACTCCATAGTTTATCTCATTTAAAGATAAATGTTTTAATAAAAAAATTACATAAAAATAAATTTACAAAATGATGTATAAATAATTTATCTTCAAATCAATAAGATCCTCATTTCTAAATAACAAACCACCGTAATTATAAATGGATTTGAATGGGAGAAATTCTTTAGGATTTCTAAGAATATTATTATTATTATTATTAAAATACTATTTTTTATGCATTTAAATAAAGTAAAATTAAATATCTATAATAATTTAAATTCACACCCGATCCCCTTTGATAGAAATATGGATCTCTTATAAAAAGATCGGAATCTACATTCCCATGATCTAATAATATACTTTTATTTTAAAAGGACAAAAATGCGCTTGAAAAATTTTATTTATTTATTTATTTTTTTGTAAATTACATGCATTGTAATATTTGTATGGAAAGTTACGTTCTTTGTTCTTTTTCCATATTATTGTCGTTGTTCTTTATTTGGATCCTACCATATCGGCTTATGTTATTGCTCTTCTTTTTTTTTTTCTCATTTTATTGTTTGATATTGTTGGTAATGGGTAAATCCCACCATTACCAAGTGGTGTCCACATGGGTGGAGAAGTTATTTGTTAACTTCCCACCACTATCACAACTCAAGGAAAGTTATTTAACTTCCACAAATTTAGGGAAGTTAATTAACTTCCAGACATGTCTCTTCTAAGATAAGAGGACGTACATCATTTAGTAGTGTGTAAAAAAAGAGTCATACAAGAAGATAAAAACTCTCATTTCTCTCAATCAATTATCCCTCATACAGAAAATAAAGCGTGCAACCTGACGAGAAGACAAATGGTAGGAGTACTATATTAAGTCGCCATCATACTAACATAGTACATCAATCATTATATCTCGTTTATGTCCCAGACTATTTGATCTCACTAGATCAAGTGTCCTTAACCCCTCACAAGTTTATAACTCAAAGCAATTATTGATCTCACATATATAATATGCTCATGATTATATCGAGTCAAAACGACACAATCGCTCAGGCTATGAGACATAAAAAAGGCTTCCTACAAGCCTTACCAGCTAAACAAGGCTCACACACATGTATGCTAACACTAGCGAGAGACCCCAATAGACCTTCTCTAGCTAATCTAACCATTCTATCTTTTTCGAGGATGTCTTCTAGTTGCTGCCTATATCTTGACCCGTGTGTCTTCTAAGTCCGTTCCTTCAACCCCATATGAATTATGGAGTGGCACAAAACCAAATTTGGAACATTTGCAGCCTTGGGGTTCTGAGGGTTATGTTCACACCCCCATAAATATGGAAAACTTGGCCCTAGAGCAAATAAGCATATCTTCATAAGATATTCAGAGACCTCAAAGGGCTATGTGATGTTTGGTGAACATCCTAACGGAAGAATGACAGAAATAGAGTCACGTGATGTCACATTTATCGAGAATGATTTTTTTCAATATTGGTGAAGCAAAAAATGATCTTGAACTTTTTGAGTTGCAAGAACTTGAGGGAGTTACACAATCTTTAGGCGAGGGTGGTGAATTATCACATCCTAGAGTCGCAAAAGATAGTGAGAGTGACTTGCCTCCTAGTGAGAGCATACCACTAGAAAGTAACTCACAAGAGTCTCAGTTACGTAGAAGTGAACGTGGAACCATTCCTCGTCGTCGTTTTGAGATTGAAGGGGAATTGTTTATGTGTGCTCCATGTGACTTTGATGAACCTTCTTCTTATGAGGAAGCACTAACTTCACCTGCTTCAAATAAATGGCTGGCTGCTATGAGAGATGAGATGAGATCTATGGCAAATAACCAAGTTTAGGAGTTAGTTGATCTTCCACCTAGGCGCAAATCTATTGGAAACAAATGGGTTTTAAAAATTAAGCGTCAGGCAGATAGATCAATTGAAAAGTATAAGGCCTGACTCGTGGAGAAAGGCTATAGTCAAAGAGAGGGTATAGATTATGAAGAAACATTCTCCCCTGTGGTGAGGTTTGCTTCCATTCGCCTTATTCTAGCCATAGTTGCACATATAGATTTGAAACTTTTTCAAATGGATGTGAAAACTGTATTTCTCAATGGAGAATTAGACAAGAAGATCTATATGGATCAACCTGTTGGTTTTGAGGTTGAGGGACAAGAGCGCAAAGTATGCCAGTTGAAACGTTCCATTTATGACCTTAAACAATTGTCTAGACAATGGTACTTCAAATTTCATGAGGCCATTACTTCAATTGGCTTTGAAATGCTAGAAGAAGATCATTGTGTGTATGTCAAACGTATAGGAAAAAGTTTTTTAATTTTGTCTTGGTACATGGATAACATCTTATTAGCTAGAAATGATATGGAGATAATTGTCGCCACAAAAGAGTAGTTGTCATCTACTTTTGAGATGAAGGACATGGGTGAAGCAAATTATGTGCTGAGAGTTCAAATTTCAAGGGATCGATCTAGGAAGTTTCTTAGTATGTCTCAAGAGACTTACATTAAGAAAATTCTAGAACGATTTCGTATGCACAACTCCAAACCCATAGACACTCCAATTGAGAAGGGTTATACTTTGAGCCTAGAACATTGTCCTAAGAATGATGAGGAAAAGAAATGAATGACCAGAGTTCCTTATGCAAGTGCAATTGGAAGTCTGATGTATATTATGTTGTGTACACAACCTGACATTTGCTTTACGGTTGGATTGGTTAGTCGTTATCAGAGTAACCTGTTCATTGGCAAGCAATTAAGAGGATTTTTCGATATTTTCGTGGGACAACAGACCTTGTTCTTTTCTACCAGGGTGGAGACATGAGATTGAAGGGTTATAGCGATGCTGATTTGGCTAGTGACAAAGATGAGCGAAAATCTACGACGGGTTACGAATTTATGCTTAGTGGGGGAGCTATTTCTTGGTGTAGCAAGAAACAATCATGCATTTCTTTGTCCACGATGGAGTCAGAGTACGTTGCTTGTTCAGCAGTTGTACAAGAGGCTGTTTGGTTGAGGAGATTTTTCCAACGCCTAGAGGTTACGGCTCTTGCAGATGAAGCCGTTAAGATATATAGTGATAGTATGACAGCTTTGGCATATGCCAAGGATCCCAAATACCATGGTAGAAACAAACACATAGATATTCATTTTCATTATATTCGAGATGTTGTTGCGCGAGGTGAGGTGATCCTACAACATATCTCTATTAGCAAGATGGTAGCTGATCCTCTTACTAAGGCTACTAGTAGAAATGTTTTCCAAACTCATGTTAGGAGGTTGGAACTTTATCGGATTTGATATATGTTGTATTAAGGATACCTTAGACTTTATTGTATATTTAACACTGTTAGTATCTATTGCAGTGAGATTATTATGTTTAATCTCATAAAATTAAATAATTGATACTAAGTGTAAAGCACACATTATAAAGAAGTCATCAGGCAAATATCAGTCCACTCACATGGATGATCACCTTGGCGCTTGAGTAGCGAGCAAGATGAGACAAATTGATTACTTTGGCGCTTGGAAAGTGAGCTAGTAAATATCTTAATGCTTTGAAGTATTTAAGATAAATTTAAAGAAAGTCGCCTTAGACTGGCTAAGATGAGACTTACAAAAGTCGTATATGAAGTATTTGCATAAATTCATAAAGCCCGATTAAAGCGGAATATGAGATCTTAGACAGGCGCTAGATTAGTGATTGTCCTAAGAAACTCAAGTTAGAGCGTCTTTGTGGCGACTAGACTAAGATTCCTACGGCGTTTGAATGTGACAAGCCCAATTAAGTGGGAGTTTCATCGTAACATATATTTCATACTGTATGTGCTGTAGACGACCATATGAGGGAGTGATTGGATGAGTCCCAGCTCCATCACTATGTGAGCCCTAATGGATCATTAAATGATCTATTCATATGCCCTTGAACCTGAAACTATGTCATGAAATGAAAACTTGATGTTGCTACTTTAACATGTTTTCTTAGGGCCACGAATAATATGGTCTCGGGGAACATGTCTAGGAAAGCAGTCAAGTCTAATTGAATTGACATGAGTGTCTAGGGAAGATTGTTTAGATTCTTACTTGTTATTTTATGTCTCATAGCCCGGGCGATTGTGTCGTTTTGACTCGATATAATCATGAGCATATTATATATGTGAGATCAATAATTGCTTTGAGTTATAAACTTGTGAGGGATTAAGGACAATTGATCTAGTGAGATCAAATAATCTGGGGCATAGACGAGATATAATGAGTGATGTATTATGTTAGTATGATGGTGACTTGATAAAGTACTCCTACCCTTTGTCTTCTCGTCAGGTCGCACGCTTCATTTTCTGTATGAGGGATAATTGATTGAGAGAATATGAGGAGATTGTTAATGGACATAGAACCAGTGTTTTAAATCCCATACCGTACCGGCCGGTACGGCCGAAATTTTTCGTTTCGGCCGTCCGGCCGGTACAGGTACTATATCTGTACCGTACCGGCTAAAATACCGGCCGTACCGGACTAAATTTCGGCCTATACCGGCCTATATTTCGGCCGGTACCGGCCGATATTTCGGCCTGTGTGTTTTTTTTTTTTCCGGTTTTTTCAAACTACAAACTTATTTTTAACCCCTAATTCAAATTAGACTATTTATAATTTATATATATATGTATTTATATATAATTTATTTATATATAGACTATTATTTTGGAATATAATTTTTATATATATAATTTATTTATATATTGACTATCCCGAAACGTTATCCCGAAACGCTATTCCGAAACGGTACCGGTACCGAAATATTTTGTTCCAGTGCCTTGACCGGTACGATGTCCGGTACGGTATTCAAAACATTGCATAGAACCCATAGTGGACTAGTGGGAGATGTTGGTAATGGGTAAATCCCATTATCAAGTGGTGTCCAACATGGGTGGGAAGTTATTTGTTAACTCCCCACCACTATCACAACTCAAGGGAAGTTATTTAACTTCCACATATTTAGGGAAGTTAATTAACTTCCAGGCAGGTCTCTTTTAAGATAAGAGGACGTACATCATTTAGTAGTGTGTAAAAAAAGAGTCCTACAAGAAGACAAAAACTCTCCTCTCTCTCAATCATCATTTTTCCTACAGAAACTATCTAAATCTCTTGATCTTGAAGTGTGAAATTTTCTAGAAGACTCTAGTAGCCTCCTAAATGACGTAGAAGTGTAAACGACGAAGTGACGTGGGCTGTAAGACGAGCAACGATCTGACCTTGTGGAAATTCCGCTCCTTGAGATATTTCGATTTAACCTTTATTTAACAGATATTATTATGGACGTTGTACAAGAAATTAGTTGTTTTTTTCATACTAAATATAATTACCTTTTAATTCTACTTTTTTTTTTCATTGCGAGCATTTGTAAAAATCTGTATATAAGACTTAAGAATTATTTTATTCCACAATAATATGAATATGTTTTATTCGTTTATAAATAAAAAATAAAGAAAATATTTCAGACGGTATATTTAGTTTTATGTTTCATAAAAAGGGAAGAAAATTAGTACTAAAGTTTATATTTCGTTTTTATTCTTTGTAGTTTATTTATAAAGAAAACAGATTCCTTTCAGAAAAAAAGAAAAAAGAAAAGATTAGTACTTGAGAAAGATAGATAATTCTTATTCTGCCTGGATGCCAAAGGCTGCGTTTGGATGTTAATTTGAGCTGAGCTGAGTTATTTATAAATAGTAGTGAGTTGAAATGGTTGAGTGAGTTTTGTAGGTCCCACTTAAGATGAGTTTTAAGTGTATTTGGATGTTAAGGTGAGTTTAGATATATCTATGGGAAGATGTAAAAATATTAGGTCCCACCATTCTGTTACTGCTCATATGTCAGACATGTCCCCAACAAAACCGGTGCCAAACCTACAACAAAAAAGAGAAAAATTGCAAAATGTTCATAACGGACTGCTTATAGTCTAAAATCCCAATGCAGTGTCAACCTTCAGGTGGGGCCCAGCCATCAATGTAGGAATTGGATAAGTGCAGTGGAAGAAAGCAGCACATGTGTGGGGCCCACACTGAGTTCACATTTGAACTTTACTGAAAATGGCTCGAGTCATGTGTTTGGACATTGAACTCATTCTTGAAGTAGAGGCAACTCAGTTGAGTTTGGAAACCAAACGCAGCCTAAGAGTAGGGCTGTAAATGAACTAGTCTGTTCGATAGTTTGCTCGATACTCGCCTGGTTAAACTTGAATCAAACTCGACTCATGAAAAAAAAAAGTCCACCTGTGAAAGCATATACCTGCTCGATTAGTAAATGACACATATTCGACAAAACTCGACTCGAATTGACTAAGCCTCGTTAAGGTTCGCTCGTTTATGCCTAAGTCGACTCATTTGCTCGACTCGATTAAACCTTATTCATATTTTGATAAATATATACATACACCTATATATATATACATATATATATATATGTATTAGCTAATAATATAAGCATATAACTTTTATAATTAAATATATAATATAACCTAATTACTTATGTCTATATATTGAATATATTTCATAGCTATATTTTATTATTTATACAATAATTAGTCAATAAGATTTAATAATTTTATATACTAGTATGTGAGAATCATATATAAAATAGATATATGATATCATATTATGTGTGTATTAATAATTTTTGTAGGCATATAATATATTGTTATTATGGATAAATATCACCTAGTTAGGCATTAATTATTTATAAATTTTAAAATCTTATAATTCAATAGAGGTTCTATTTGTTAGTTGTACAAATTCAATATTAGATTTTTATTTTTTTATCTATCTAATTTATTAATTATTAAATTTTATTCAAAAATAAAAAAATAACTTGAACTCGTTTTTGGGACAAGCTCGAGCTCGAATTGAGAATTTAGCTTACCGAGTCAAGTTCGAACAAAAACTAAATAAAAATATCGAGTTTGGGCTCGAGCTCGAGCTCGGCAAGTCAAAAACCGACTCGACTCAGCTCGATTACAATCATACCTAAGAGTAAATTAAAAACGTTAGTCGCATATTTTCAAGGATCCTATTAAATTTTTACAACATCCATGTCCGGTTGAGCATACCATCTCATTCTCTAAATTTTAGTAAAAGTTTTTAACTTTTTGACAAATGAAAAACCCTCTCTATCCAGCTGACTATTTTTGGAAAAAAATTATGGGATTTGAACAATGACTCCCTAAATATGAAGAGCTACTGTTCATCGCTAAATCATTTTTTATAAATATTTTATTCTAACCAATAAAGCAAAATCTTCTTACAATGATCTACACTTTCTCTCATGCTTATATTTATTATAATTGAAACTTGTAAAAAATGTCGCTATTGCCATGATCCAACTTTTGTATTTAAAAAAAAAAAAAAAAGAGGTTGATCATTTGTGAAAATATGATTTTTTTTTAAATATTATTGTTACGAAAGCACTGATTTTGAAAATATTATCATTTAGAGAGATAAGTAGTTTTAAAAAAATCATTACAGATGAAAAATAAAAAATATTGGTACAACAAATAATTAAATAATTACAAAAATATGAAAATAAGTTAAAAAAAGTTCTTTCGCTCTTTCCCCAAAAGAAAAAAAAAAGTAGTTAGAAATATAAAAAAAAAATGAGTATAAAAATAATAGAGAAAGATTATTTTAATAATAGAATAGAGAAATAATAAGAAGTGTGATGTAGAAGATTTTGGAAAGATGAACAAAATTTTAAAAAAAATCTTAAGAAAAGATTAATAAAAAAGAAATTTGCTATGCTCTTAGACATTGCTAAATGCCAAGCCTGGGTTTAGATTTTAGAATGTGGAACGTGGATGCAGATCAAGAAACGTTAAATTCCAACTTTTTGTTTTATATTAAAACAACTTCTCGTTAAAACTGCCAAAAATTGCATTACAGATGAAGGTCAATCCATAGGACTGGTTGAACACAGTTGGGAACAGATTCCCAACATATAGTAGTATTAAAAACATTCCTAGAAAATCTAGCTAGCTTGTGAGTAGCCTGATTTGCTTCTCTATTGATATGATTAATGGAGCAGCTTAGAAATCTACACTTGAGCTCTTGATATCTGATTACCATAATTGGCATTGAAGGTAAAGGGTTGGAAATTTCTTTGACCAGTAGCAAAGAGTCGATTTGTATGCACAAGGACTGGAGACCAAGGGGGATGCTGAATTGTAGTCCTCTCAGTAATGCTAGAAGTTCGATCTCCAAAGGTTCCACGACAACCTCTTCTTTCTAGCTTACTGCCATTAAAACTTTTCCTACCCAATCTCTAGCAATGAGTCCAACTCCTGCTCCACTTTCAGCATGAAATACAACCCCATCCACATTGAGTTTTATTGAACCTTGTGGAGGTGGTTGCCATTGGGAGATTCTCCTTGCTCTGCTAATGTCAAGGGCTTTAGCTGCTTTGGAAGTCCAATGCAGAGAAAGGGATGAGTTAATGGCTTCCTCAGGGGTGAGCTGTTTCTCTTTAAAAATCCACTGGTTTCTTCTATACCAGCGTACCCAAGCTATCATGAATAGCCACTCCAGTGCCTCATTGCTGTAGGAGTCCTGTACTCTGCAAATCCATTCCTTGAAGTCTCCCTGTGGTTCTTCTGTGATGAGCTGAGGAAGCTGCTTACACCACATAGTTGGAAGCTGCTTACACCACATAGAAGGGCCTCAATGCAGGTCCTCCATGCAAATACTTTCACCTTGGGGGGAACCTTCATTCTCTAGAGTTGCTTACATAATTTTTTATTGGTACTGCTAGAAGAGCTTTCACCCTCTGTTGTTGATGTAGACTGATTAGCTACACTGAGGATGATTTTTAGGACTGCATCTTCTTATTTTTTGCACATCCCACCAGCCAATAGATGGATCTAGTAGCTCCTCAACTTTCTGGTCCTTAGCTCTATCTGTAGCTCCCAATTGTTGTAAATTCTTGAACCCAGGGATCCAGTAATCTTCCCATATTCTTACTATCTTCCCATTATCAACTCTCCATCTACAATCCTGAAGAAGCTAATCTTTGATTGTCCATGTGCCCCTCCATACATAGGAAGGGTTATGACCAAGACTTGAATTCTGAAAGTTAGTATTAGGGAAGTATCTAGCCTTGAAAATTTTATGTATTAGATTGTCTTCCTGCTGCAAAATTCTCCAACCTTGTTTTGCAAGTAAGGCCTCACTGAAAAATCTCAGGTTTTTAAAACCCAGGCCCCCATCCACATTGAATTTTCTTCTCTTCCTTTTTCTGCCCCCACCAGAATCTGGCCATCATTTGTTCTGGTTCATTGCAAAGGGAAAGAGGTAATTTGAAGCAAGACATAACATAAGTAGAAATTGCTAGTGCAACTGCCTTATCAAAGTTTCTTTTCCCCCTTGGGAAAAAGCTTTCCCTTCCATTGCTGAAGCTTAGACCATACTTTGTGCTTAATATCTGAAAATGCCCTCTTTTTATCTTTTCGAATCATTGGTGGAAGGCCTAAGTATTTGTCATAATTCTGGTCTTCACGAATGCCCCAAGAAGAAAGCAGTTGTTGTTAATCTGCTGAAGATACATTCCTGCTAAAGACCATTGATGTCTTGTCTCTATTGATTTTTTGTCCTGAGGCCCTCTCATAAATTCCAAGGATTCTTTGCACCTCTCTGTTTTCTTGGTTAGAAGCCTTACAAAACAATATGCTATCATCTGCAAATAATAGATGATTCACCACAAGAGCCCCTTGACAGACTTTGATTCCCCTTATTAGGTTTCTTGATTCAGCTTGATCTAGTAGAGAAATGAGGCCTTCAGTTCCTAGCAAGAATAGGTATGTAGACAAGGGGTCTCCTTGCCTCATCTCTTGGGTAGGATGAATTGGTCCAATAGGTTCACCATTTATGAGAATGGAAAAGGATATAGTTTTTACACACATCATTACCAACTGGATCCATTTACTTGCGAACCCCATCTGCTGCATAACACCCTCCAGGTAGTGCCTCATCCATTCTTTCTGCTTCTTGCCACTCTCCAGACTCATCTTGCAGTCTTGAAATGGTGTTTTTTTTTTCTCCTTTGGTTTGCTTGGCTATGGAAGAACTTTTTGTTCTGATCTCCAGCCTTAAGCCAAAGGGCTATTGATCTCTGCCTCCATTGTATTTCTTCCCTTTCCAGCCATACTTGAACTTCATTTTGAGCTTGTTGTAAAGTAGCTTGGTTGACAGTTGTCTCATTTGCCTCTTGAATCTTTCTCAGGTTTAATCTTGCTTGTTGCAACCTCTTCTACACTTCTCCAAAGCTTTGTTTACTCCATTTTAAGAGACTTTCACTGCAAGTTGATAGTTTCCCCATAATATCATCAGATGGTCCATACCCACCAGTAGCCTGCCAGACTTTCTCTATTACCTTACCACAAGCTTCACTTTCTATCCACATAGCTTTGAATCTGAAAGGTTTAGGACCTTTATGTCTTGGAGAGATGCCTTCTGTATTAAGGACAAAAGGAGCATGGTTTGAATGGGCTGCTATGGAGTGTATCACTTTGGCAAAAGGGAAGGCTTAAGACCATGCACTGTTAGCTAAAGCTCGATCCAACCTCTATAGAATAGCATGGGCCCTTTCCCTATTGTTCCACCAGGTGAAGTTGAAACCTTCAAATCCCAAATATTTCAAAGCACATTCATCTATCACTTTTCGAAAGTTCTCCATTTGAGTTTCTGACTTGTCCTTACCTCCCGTCTTTTCATTTCTTTTGGTAATCTCGTTGAAGTGCCCAAATACCAAACATCTCTGACAAGCCACCAAGTTTAAAAACCGTAGAAGATCCCAAGATTCACTCCTTCTACTAGTCTCTGGCAGCCCATAAAACCCAGTTAATTGCCAACTTTCTTGTCCTCTGTTGTCCTTTACTTCAGCATCAATATGATTCTTTGAGAAGCTTCGTATGTCTAACTCTACCTCATGTGCCCACATTAGACTTAGACCATCACTTCTCCCCTCACAATCCACTGTTAAACAGTTTGAAAAACGATGTGATACTTAATCTTTTCCATTGCCCTATTAGTTAATTTAGTTTCTTGTAAAAACAAAATGTTGGGAGCTTCCTTCTTGATTAAGTTGCGAAGGGCACGAATTCGAATTCCACGTGGGTTCCCAAGCCCACATGAATTCCAACTTAGTAGATTCATGGCGCTCGGCGGGGCTGATTTTCAGCCTCCATCGATCTTATATTTGAAGTCTTATCAAACTCCATAACCTTTCGCTGCTTAGCTTTAGGTAAAGGCCCTAACTCGGTTTCCTTCTCCCTTACTACCTTCCTTTTCAGGGTACATTTAGAAATCTGAGGGCTATTCTCCTTTCCAGTCCTCCTGTTTATTCTTTGCCACTTTCCACTTGTTGACTATTCCTTATTACAACTAGACTTGGACAGGGAACCCTAATTATGGGCCAAAACTATTCCTCTTGGAGGGGCCTTATCTTCCAAGCTCCTGTTAGAGTCTAATTCTATCAAAATATTTGTTGGTTTACCCATGAAAGCCTCCTCTATTTTCTAGCATAGCTATGTTACGTGGTAAGGCCCTTTTTTCCTCCACTAATCTAGCATGGAGGTCTGCACTTATAGCCTTTGTAGAGTTGACTTCATGTGGCACACTGCCTTGAATCACACTCCCACCTGCACTGCCCAAGATAGTAGGATCTGGGATTACTCCTATTTTTGCCGGATTTTCAACATTACCCTTGGAACTTGAACAAGGTGGCGGAATAGGAAAATCTTGGCCTTACTCAGCCTGGTGGTTACGGTGGTTGAAAACTGAGGCACCAGCTCGCAGCCATGGACCAAATGGATAATCCTCTTCCTTCTTCATTTCGCCAGTTTTCTTCCTTTCTTCACAATCTTTATGACTGTGTCTCAATATACCACAAACATAACAGAAGGTAAGAGCCTTTCATACGTGAATCGAACCCAACAAACACCATGGGAGGGTAGGTTAATGCATTTGCCTCGTAGCAAAGGTTTGGTGACATCCAAGCTGACCCTGATGAACTCACCCTAGGGAACTTCATTCTTTTCAATGTTGATCTACTCTACTGAACCAATGTTGTTACCAATCTTCCTCACTAACCTCTCATTCATGGCACCCAGAGGAAGGTCATAGAGTCTTATCCAGAAGGAACCCAGTACTATCTTAACTTTGTTTGCCCGTACGCCTCCTGCAAAATGTTTCACCAAGACTAGATGCCTAATGAAGGACCAAGGTCTTTCGCGTTGCACCCTGGCCTTTGAATTCTACCACTAGTAGTTTAGAGCCCAGCTCCTTGAACCAGATCCTCTTAATTGGTCGCCACAGTTTCTGCAAGGTTTGCTTGAAGGCCTCGCGATTGTAGTGTTTCTCCGTGAGTAGAGACATCAGAAGACAGTGCTCTCCCCTTTGGTTCGTTTCTTCAAGTAGTTCCTCTTCCATTATAATCTCCTCCTTCTCTTGTTCCAACAGAGACATCCGTTTGCATAAATCTTCTAAAGACTCTTCCATGATGGAAGAGTTTGAAACCTGTACTACGGTAGGGAAAAAGGCCTCCACGATCGCAGGAGCTCTCGAGAGGTTTTTCGTAAACCAGTTATACAAAGTTTAATCTAAACACTAATTCCAACTAAACGTCTTGTAAAATTTAAACCCTAGCAAAATACAAAGGGCTAAAGCATAGCAAAGGAAGGGATGAAACCATAGTAGACCAAAGATCGAGATAGAGAGAGAAACTTCTGGAAGAAGGAAAGGAAAAAGTGTTATTTACATCCGTGTACAGTAACAATATTTATAGTAGTGCATGAGGAAATAAAAGACATGTGACTAACATGTGATACAAAGATGAATAAAAGAATAACTTTAATTCCTGATACCCCCCTTCAAGATGGAGAGTATATAGAATGGACTCCCATCTTGGAAACTAAATGATGAAATTGTTGAAAACCAAGAGGTTTAGTTAACACATCAGCAAGTTGATGACTAGAAGCTAAGTGAAAAGTCTTAATAACTCTAGCTTGGATTTTTTTCTCGAATAAAGTGACAATCCAGCTCAATGTGCTTTGTTATTCTATGGAAGACTGGATTGGCAATAATGTATAAAGTAGCCTGAATATCATAAAAAAGTTGAGCACTATGAGTATGAGAAATACCAAAATCAGATAAGAGAGTGAGAAACCAAATGATTTTACAAGTGGTAGAAGCCATAGATCTATATCAGCCCCTGCAGAAGATCTAGAAATAGTGGTTTGTTTCTTTGTCTTCCATGAAACCAAAGAATCCCCAAGAAAAATACAATAACCACTTGTAGATCTTCTACTATCAAGACAAGAGGTCCAATCAAAATCAGCAAAAGCTTTGAGAGACAGTGTCTTGGTAGCTGTGAAGAAAAGACCATGGCCAGGAGTGCCTTTGATGTATTGTAAAATTCTGTAGGCTGCTTGTAAATGGGGCTGCCTAAGCTGAACCATGTATTGGCTAAGCCTATTGACAGAATAACATAAGTCTGGCCGAGTTAATGTGAGGTAAAGAAGTCGACCAATAAGTCTTCTATAAATTGTAGGGTCAGGCAACAAGTCTCCCTTATCCTTACTCAACTTAATATTTTGCTCCATAGGAAAAGTAACAGGTTTAGAAGCAAGTAAACTAGTATCTTGAAGAATCTCCAAAGAATATTTTCTTTGACACAAAGAAATACCAGCAGGAGACCGAGCCACTTCCAAACCAAGGAAATATTTGAGTTTACCAAGGTCCTTAAGCTTAAACTTCTTACCAAGCAAGGACTTCAGAAGCTCAACAGATTTCATATAATTACTAGCAATGATAATATCGCCAACATAGACAAGAAGGGTAATAAAAGATGAACCTTCAGTCTTAGTAAAAAGAGAATAATTAGCTTTGGATTGCTGAAAAATTCATACTGAATATAGAAGTTGAAAACTTGGACTGCCATGAGGCTTGTTTCAAACCATAAAGTGATTTATTCAACTTGCAAACTTGGGACCCCCCTTTAACTTGAATGCCATGAGGTAAAACCATGTACACTTCTTCAGATAAGTCCCATGCAAAAAGCATTATTTACATCAAGTTGTGTAAGATGCCAACCTTTCACAACAACAATGGCCAAAAGAGTTCTAACAGTAGCCATTTTAGCAACAGATGAAAAAGTTTCAGAATAATCCAATCCTTCAGTTTGGGTATAACCCTTTGCAACCAACCTTACCTTATATCTTTCAATTGAACCATTAGCACGATACTTAATCTTATAAATTGATTTGCTGCCAATAGGCTTCTTACCAGGAGGTAAAGAAGTAACAGTCCATGTATTATTAATTTTCAAGGCTGCAATCTCAGCTGACATGACATCTCTCCAATGAGAGTGCTTGACAACTTAATGACAAAACTCAAGTTCAGTATCGACAGAAATGGACATGACAAAGAATTTATGTGAATGAGAAAGAAGAGCATAAGATAGAAAATTGAAAATATTATATATAGGAGATGAAGAGGAAGAAGAACCTAATGAATCAGAAATTGTTGAAGGATCTGATGTAGAGTGTGCAGAAGGGGAATTGCAATGCAAATTCTACAAATAACCATGTACCTTTCTAATTCTAGAAGATCATCTAAGAAGATCATAAGGCAATGGAACAGTGATAGAGGGCAACAGGGAAGAAGAATCATTTGAATGAAAATGTGAAGAATCAACAAAGTGTGAAGAGAAGTTAAGAGATGCATCAACATAAGGTGTTGTTGAAGGCACAGTTAAAAAATTTAAAGTTGAACATTCAACTGGAAAAATAGAAGGTATAATAAAAGAAAAATCAGTGATGTTTTGAGAAGTAAAAGGAAAAATATGTTCATAAAAAACAACATTTCTTGAGATACAAGATTGATTAGTTTTTAAATCAAGAAGTTTGTAACCTTTTATGCCAAAAAGATAATTAAGAAATTACAAGTTCGAGCTCAATGATCAAATTTGGTTCGAGATCTTTGTAGAGTTGAAGCAAAACAAAGACAAGCAAAATTTCTTAAATGAGCATAAGAGAGAGAAGATTTGAACAAAAACTCAAAAGGAGATTTATGTTTTAAAAGAGGAGTAGGAAGCCTATTAATGAGGTAAGTAACTATTAAAACAACATCACCCCAAAAATTAATAGGCAGATGAGACTAAATCATCATTGTTCTAGTTATATTAAGAATGTGTTGATACTTTCTCTCTACAACAGAGTTTTGTTGAGGAGTCTCAACACAACTATACTGATGTATAATGCCTTTAGAATGCAAAAAAGGAGCAAATGAAAATTAAGTGCCATGATCAGTGCGAAGTGATTTTATTTTTAACCATTTTAACCTTCAGATTTAACCATTTTATAATAGATTCTAAAAATATTTTAAGTTTCAGATTTATGCTTAGGAAGATAAAGCCATGTAGCACGAGTTGAATCATCAACAATAGTCAGAAAATATTTGTAATCTTCAACAATTGGTACAAAATTTGGTCCCCAAACATCACAATAAACAAGATCAAAAGGGGCAGCAGACAAATGAACATTATTAGGAAAATGTAATTTCCTTTGTTTAGCTAAGGGACAAATCATGTGAGGATTGCATGGAACAGTCAATTTAGGAACAAAATTATTCACAAACAACATCTTGGAATTAGAAGGATGACTAAGTCTATTATGTCAAAACTCATAATTAGAGCATTTGGAAGAAATGGAGTAAACATGTGAGGATATTGTTTCAGGTAAACAAGTAGAATGTACTAGAAAAACAATTAGGTTTAGAAACAGAAAGGCCTGACTGTTGCAGTATATAGAGGCCTCCTTGCAATCTACCCCTACAATCAGCCTCCAATGAATCAGGTCCTGTATTACACAAGTGTCAGAAGAAAACAGAAAGCAGCAAGTTAGTGATTATGTTAATTTGCTAATGGAAATCAATTTGAATTTAAAAGTTGGAACACATAGAACATCATGTAAAACAAGATGTTTAGAAAGAGAAATAGAACCAATATGTACAATAGACACATATTGGCCATTAGGAAGCTTCACAAAAGCATTAACAGAACTGGTAATAGAAGTAAAACAATCAATAGAAGGAATTATATAATCAGTGGCTCCAGTATCAAGAATCCAAGAATTTGAATTAAAAGTAACAGACTGAACAACAGAAAAAATAGAATGAGTATTATTTCGAGGAAAAATAATACCAGAAAAATTATTTGAAACAACTACATTGATAGCAAAAGGAACTTCATTAGCAGATTTGAAGCAGATTTAAAAGTTACTGATACTGAGGCTCAGGCAATGAAAAGGGAGAAACAGCCGATGAATTGCTATCACTGAGGACAACATTATTAACCATAGATTGTTGCCTCTATTTCGGTTTGTAGCCTGGGGGAAAACCATGTAACTTGTAATATTTTTCAATCACATGACTAGTAATTCCACAATGTTTACAAACTGGTCTATCCTTCTTAGAAAATGATTTAACATATCTGATTCCATCATTTTGAGAAACAAAAACATGTGAGTCAACAGGGGCAGAGAAACAGAAGATATTTCTCGTTGTTGTTCCTCTTGAAAATAAGAGTGAAAACAAGATAAAAGACTTTATTAAGCGGAGGCAGAGACTTCATAAGTAGAATCTGTGCACGAGCAAGTGCAAAAGATTCATTCAATTCCATCAAAAATTGTAAAACGCGTTCCTGTTTGAACATAGTAGTTCAATGTTCGTACAGCCCCACAAGAACTAGCAGGAACATGCTTGCAATTAGTATGTTTATCCCAAAGGCCCTTAAGATGAGTAAAATAATTACTCACTGAAAGAGAACCCTGAGAAAGAGAGGAAATCAATTTCTATAACTAAAAAATGCGAGGTCCATTTTTCTGAGAAAATCTTTCCTTAAGATCTAACCAAATCTCATAAGAAGTTGTAATATACAAGATACTAGAAGAAATTTCAGGAGAAACAGAGTTTAAAATCCAAAATATCACCATATTGTAACATTGGAGCCATGGAGAAAGAAGAGAATCCATTGGATCCGAAGGTTTAGGAATAGATCCATCAACGAATCCAAGCTTGTTCTTCACCGAGAGAACCATACACATCGAACGAGACCAAGCATGGTAGTTCTCACCTAGAAGAGGCTACGTAACCAAGAGAACATCACGACTGTCACTAGGATGAAGAAAATAAGGAGAAGTGGCATCCTCGGAGATGGATTTGTGAGACGGCGCCATAGAAGCAATAAAAAAAGAACGTCTGATACAATGTAAAATATAAACCCGAGCAGAATATAAAGGGTTAAAGCATAGCACAGGAAGGGATGAAACCCTAGCAGACCAAAGGTCGAGAGAGAGAGAGAGAGAGAGAGAGAGAGAGAGAGAGAGAGAGAGAGAGAGAGAGAGAGAGAGAGTTATGGAAGAAGGAAAGGAAAAAATATTATGTAAAGTGTTATTTACATCCATATATAGTAACAATATTTATAGTAGTACATGAAGAAATAAAAGACATGTGACTAACATGTGGTACAAATATGAATAAAATAATTAAAATAATAACTTTAATTATTGATACGTCTCATAATTAGTACTTGTTCTTGATAAGGCTTGTATTATATACATATATATGTTTGCCTAGTTGGAAGAAATTCTCTTTGAAAATTAGTAATGTCCACAAAAGATAAAAATAATATGATTTTTTTACTTAAAACCGATTAGTGAGTAGTTAAATGCATCGAAGCAGAAAAAAAATTAAACAATGGCCGTGAAAGCTAAAGATAGCTTAAATAGGCATGACATTTAGGATTAATTCAATTTTCACTAAAAAGAATAACATATACCTTCTTTGAAGAGAAAACATCAATTGTATCTAGAGCCGTGATATAATATTGTTGGTGAAGAGATATATAAATATATTTATATTTATATTATATATATATATATATATATATATATATATATGAAATTTTAGGATTGCCATCCTTTTAAGCAATATATATGTGCTTAAAATGTTTTTGCCACATCTAACCCATTTACACCAAAATACAAATAAACTCTCACTTAAGCGGACACAAAGAACATAACACAAGGGTAAAAATGACATAACACAAACATGAACTGCTCACATGGATGAACAAAAACACAGATGACCCATTGCCTCGTTTGTTTTCACAGATGAGTTGAGATAAAAGTTGAAAGTTGAATAAAATATTATTAGAATATATTTTTTTAATATTATTTTTGTTTTAAGATTTTTTTTGTAAAGAACAGAATGAATTTATTCATCAAGTAGAGACAAAATGGCCAATACAACTAGGAACTTCCTCTAGTTCTATGATTACATCATCAATAACTAGAGCATGCTTTAGCTAGAACATGAGCAATCTCATCGGATGCTCTTTTAACATGTTGGACAGACCATGATTCGAATCTGTTTAGAAGGATCCTTGTATCCATGGAAATTAGACCAGCTTGGGACCAGTTTTAACTTTTGTCTTTGAGCTCATTCACCACCTGCATGGCATCGCCTTCAAGAATGATATTCCTAAGGCCAATCTTTACAGCTAGGAGGACAGCCTGTTGAGCAGCATAGGATTCATCAAGGTGAGGGTCCGGAAATAAGGATCTTTTCATTCTCATTGATGCAATAAAGTTGCATTCCCAATCTCTGATTACCACACCAACTCCAGTTGTACAGTTCTGATTTTGATAACTAGCATCCCAATTTATCTTATAGAAACCTTGAGGAGGTGCCTCCCATTGTGAAATTGGGTTATCAGGCAATGGATATGAAGTCAGGGTGTGTTTTTGCAGAATTTTCATATCTTCCATCTTCTGTTTTGACTGATAAGGAAGAGTAATAGGATTCGTAAAGCTCTGCTTGAAAACTAAGTCATTCCTTCTCTTCTAGATCTTTTAAATCACCATTGCAAAGTCAACTAGAAGTACTTCCTCCAAGTCAGCAAGCATATCAAGAACCATGTCTTTGAATGATGTTTGTGGAGATTTCTTCTTCTAAAAATGCGCTGAGCAGTAGTTCCATGCATCATTAGCTGAGGGGCATTCCCAGAGGGCATGTCATCTACCTGGCATCATATAGGACAAAATGAGTCTTCAATTATTTTCCTACTTCTCAGGTTTGATTTAGTGGGTAAGGCATTGTGACAAGCCTTCCAAAAGAAAAGTCTTTCAAAGCTGGTAATGGGAAGTTTCCACAGTCTTCCCCATTTATCTTTTGAGCAACTTGAGTGGGAAGTTTGGCCCTGTGAGGACTGGTGAAGAGCCACTTGCAAGTTATAGGCACTTTTTACTAAAAAATCCCCATTTTTGGTCCCATTCCAAATTAACTTGTCAGGATTATGGCAAAGGCTGATTGGTATCTGCAGAATTGTGTTTATTTCAACCTTAGAGAAAGGTATCTTTAGAGTTTCAACTTTCCATGAGAAGTTGGAGTGATCAATTAGTGATGCTACCATTGCCTCAGGATCTGAATCTTTTATATTGCTTTGAATCATGTATGTCGTGGGGCATGGAAGCCATTTGTCTTTCCAGATTCTGGTCCTTCTACCATCTCCAATATGCCATATCAGGCCTGCTTCCAAAAGAGGCTTTGTAGAAATGATGCTTCTCCAGATGAAGGAAGCATTTCTTTTGAGTTTAGCCTGGAGAAAGTTTCCATTGGGATAATACTTAGCATAAAGGATCTTAGCAGCTAGTGAGTCAGGATTTTAGACCAGTCTCCAACCCTGCTTGGCTAGCATAGCCAAGTTAAAAAATTCTAGATCCCTGAATCCTAGACCACCAGTAGCTTTAGAAATCATCATGTGTCCTAAGAGCACCAATTGATCTTGCCTTTTTCCTCATGTTGACCCACCAGTATTGTCTAATCAATCTGTTTAGCTCTTTCACTATGGATTTAGGAACTTTAAAAACTCTCATGTTATAAGTGGGATTGCTTGAAGGACTGCTTTGATGAAGATTTCTTTAGTACCTTGACTCAAATGCTTTCCAGTTGCTAATTCTGCCTCTCACTCGATCAATGATACTTTTGAAGCCTTTGATTCTGTCTCTCCCTATCGGAGTTGGTAAGCCAAGATACTTATCATAGGTTTGAGAAGATTTGATGCATGCAACTACTATGATCAGATCCTTAGCTTCATTCCTTGTGTTTTTGCTAAGAAGATAGAGGTTTTGTCTTTGTTGAGTCTTTAACTAGAGCCTTGTTCATAAGTCTCCAATAAAAAAAGTAACCTACTGCACTCTAGAGGGTTTGCCTTGCAAAACAAGAGGTAGTCATCTGCAAAAGATAGGTGAGTAATGTGCAAACCAGACCTGTCAATAAGGACACCTGTGATTGCTCCTATACTTTCAGCTTTTTGAATTAACTTGCTTAGAACCTCAGCACACAAGATGAACAAGTAGGGAGAGAGAGGGTCTTCTTGTCTAGTACCTCTAGAGGGTGAGAAAGGGTTTTGAGGAATACCGTTGATAAGGATTGAGTAAGAAACTGAAGTCACACATCTCATGATAATATCAACCCATTTCTTTGCAAAACCTAACTTCGTCATAATAGCTGCTAAGAAGGACCACTCAAGCCTATCATAGGCTTTACTCATGTCTAATTTAAAAGCCATATGACCTTCTCTACCCTTTAGAAGATTAGTCATATTGTGCATAGTTTCAAAGGCCACAATGGAATTATCAGTTATTAGCCTGCAGAAGAAGATATTAGCTGAGAAAGGATCGGTTTCAACCTGTTTGCCATTACTTTTGCCAAAATCTTATAAAGAACATTGCAGAGTGAGATGGGCCTGTATTCAGAAACTTTGGAGGGATTCTTAACCTTCCGAATTAATGCAATGTGGGTTGCATTAAACTCCCTAGGCCAAGAACCAGAGCTCAAAGCTTCCTGTATTGCTAAACATATTCCCTGACCTACCACATCCCAATGCTTTTGATAGAAGACAACAGGAAAACCATCGGGTCCAGGGGACCCTAAACCATTCATATTGAAGAGAGCCATTTTAACCTCTATCATAGAGATCTGCTTAGTAGTAAGGGAGGAATTCATATTATTTGTTACAAGATTCTATAAAGCATCTATACAATCATTTATAAGCCTAGGCTGAGAGGAAGTGAAAAGATTTTAAAAAAAGTCTAGAACATGTCACTAACCTCCTCAGGCTTGTCAGGAATGGTACCTATATCATTGGAAATCTTTTTGATGGCATTGTGTTTCTTCCTTTGATTGGCACACGTGGTAAAACTTTGTATTCTTGTTTCCTTCCTTAAGCCAAGTTTGCTTTGTTTTTTTTTTCCATTTTGTGTCCTCTTCTTCTAGCAGCTTATCAACTTCTACTCTAAGTTTGTTGATATGCTCATTACAGTCCCCTTTGTTAAGGGCTTGGAGCTGTTTGATATGACAGCTTTGAATTGATGAGTTTCTTTTGGTTCTTGAAACTATTCTTACTCCATTGTTGCAGGTACTCCTTACATCTGTGAAGACCTTATGAGGTTTCTTGTAAATTAGATTTCTGATGTAAGGTATTGTTCCATGCCTTTTTAATCAAAACACCACATTCTTCTCGAGAGTCCCAGTTGGCTTTATAGCGAAAAGGCCTTTATTTCTTCTCACCATGGGCCAAATCTGTAGCAGCAGTAAGTAAAATGGGGCAATGGTCAGAACATTGGGCACTTAAGGCTGTAACACTACAATCAGAGAATAAGGTGAACCATGATAGGTTCCCCAAGGCCCTATCCAATTTTTATGTTGTGAAGTAAGCTGCCTCACTTCTGTTACTCCAGGCAAAGAAATCTCCCTCAAAAGGTACTTCATTTAGGCCATTGTCCTCAATAGCAGATCTAAAATTTTTCATCATTTTGTAAGGTCTCTCAGCTGCACCCAATTTCTCATGCTGAAAGCAGATTTCATTGAAGTCTCCAAGGCAAACCCAAGCCTGGCTATTACAAGGTTTCAAGCCTCTTAGCAAATCCCAGCTACCTGCTCTTTTGTAAGCCTCAGGGTGTCTATAGAATCCTGTGAAAGTAAAGGTCTGATTCCAATCAGGGTTGAGCACCTCAATTGAGATGTGATGCTTGGTATAAAACAATAATTAACATCAAGATCCCCTTTCCAAAGCAATGCAATTGCACCATTGAGTCCCTTGCTATCAGCAGTAAAACTGTTTGAATGACCACATTGATTTCTAATTTGTTCCACCTTACTCCCATTACACTTTGATTCCATGAGGAAGACAAGGTTTCGGCTCTTTTGACACACCAAATGGTGTAATTCTCGAAATGTCCGAGGGTTCCTAAGTCCTGAGCAGTTCCAACTGAGGCAAATTATTGCATTTGAAAAAGTTGAATTGTTTATTTTATGTTGTGTGAGAATTTGAAAAAGTTGTAAAGATTAAATGGAGATTAGATGAGGTGAGATGAGAATGGTTGTGAAAACAAACGAGGCATTGACACAATATGACTGATGTACTGACACAAACTGACAAAACAAAAAATATAGGGAAAAAAACAGATTTTTCAAAAGGGACAAAAAATGTAATAAGACCAAGCAAGACAGAGGCATAAATGGAAAGAATGAAGGGAAAAAAAAGTGTCAAACGCTAGTTACTATTCATTCCCTTATAGCCACTTTTAAGATATAAGTGATATATATATATATATAAATAAACATAAGATTAAATATTTCAAGAGAATTGAAAAACTGAAATAATACCAAGTTATTAATTTTTTAATAATATTTAAATAGTGAAGGAAAAAACAAAATACGAATGTCAAACAAATATACAATTCATGGGGCTATAGCTGCTACACGTGCCACAATATAAAATAGTGGATATGATAAATTAAAAATCAATAATGAATTAATGCATAAACTAGAATCTAAAAATTAAAATTGCATTTTGTAAAATGATAACAATATTAGCTCAACGAATATGATTTATTTTTATGAATTATTGCAGAAAATAAGATGAAGATAATTGTTGTTTTTTCCAAATAATATTATATAGGAATAGTAATAATATTTGTAAATGTAAAAAGAAATATATATATATATATTTATGAATTATTGTGTATAGAGTAGTCGCACTAAGACGAGCAATCACAACTCACATCGAGGCAAGCAATGACCGCTTGCAATAAAGGGTGAGCACATAGAGTAGTAATAGTGTTTGTCCTATGGCGAGCACAGTAGAAGTGTGAAGTTTGTTCTTGAGAGGGAAAGAATATGCACAAATCAAGCATAAGTGTTCGCACTTGAAGTAAGCAAAGAGTGCTCACATCATGTGAGCAAGAACATCACACATTAGGTGAGCAACCAGCACTCGCAATCCAGGAGAGAAGAAATTCATGATCAAGGCGAGCATGAGTGGTGTATTGATCGGATTGGTCTTCCTTAATGATCCTGAGCAAATGTTATTATCTTGCACTACTCGAGATCCCAAGCTAGGATCATTTGCTAGGCTTGCTCGATTATCTCAAGCACTAAGTTGGTTGGGTTGGCTTTGCTTGGGTGATTTAGACCAAGGGTTAATTTCTTG
The DNA here is from genome assembly GCA_022457165.1 of Juglans mandshurica. Classification (NCBI taxonomy): domain Eukaryota; kingdom Viridiplantae; phylum Streptophyta; class Magnoliopsida; order Fagales; family Juglandaceae; genus Juglans; species Juglans mandshurica. Next base: position 8,127,766 of record CM039623.1, read on the forward strand.
CTCTGCGTGATTTAGACCAAGGGTTAATTTCTTGCTCTGCTTGATTATTCCAAGAAGTGTTTTGAATAGACTAGTCTTGCTCAGTGATCTCGAGAAAAGTTTATTTTCTTGCACTTCTCTACTTATTTCTAATAATTGGTGATAAATGATATTTGAGAAAAAAAGGAGTACAACGACTTAGGGCTTTGTATAGAAATATATCTCATCCTAAAATTCTCATCGCATTCCTAAATATAATTCAAATTAATCATTACAACTTTTTCAAACTAATCATGATAACTTTCTCAAACTTTTAAATAAAAAATATATTTTATAATATTATTTTTCAAATTTCCAAACAAAAATAATATTATAAAACTATATTTTATAATATTTTAACTTTATAATATTTTTTATTTAATTTTTTCTCTCTCATTTCCCAAAACTAAAAAAAAAAAAAAAACTTAATTCAAACTATTACAATTCAAAAATTATTTTATTATTATTTACAAAATTTTCATTTTATCTCATTAACTAGCCAAATGAAATATCATCGATAAGGACAGAAGAAAAACTATTACAATTCAAAGACAACTTTACATTAAAAAATAATAGTTTTTTGCACATTAATTTAAAATCATAATAAAATCACATGAAAACAATTAATTTTTAATACCTAATTGGATAATTGTAATTGAGTTGGAGGATAGCTGTCATTATATTGTTTTCCTTTTTCTTTTTCTTTTTTTTTATTGGTGAGTCAGGTACTTGTTCCTATCCCCCAATCAATCATGATCTCCGTATCCATGTTTCAATCATGTACGACTTCTTTTAGTGTACTGCATGTGGCTTTGTCCCGATGTTTTCATTTTTCTTATCCTTCCCTTTCCAAGTGGTTTGTGCTGGAGCCAAACTTAGGTAATTGGACGAGAATTTCGAAGGATAGTAACTATTACCCGTGCTAGCAAGTTGGGTTTGATAGAATGATGGAATATATTGGAGTAACCATATATATACAATTTTTTTTTTTAAAAAAAATATTTATATAATTATATTTTAAATCAAGATTGATTCATTAAGGGTAGGTTTGAGGGGTGAGATAAGACACAAAGTTCTCATCTTATCTCATCTCATCATTACATATTTTTCAAATCCTCATATAAAATATAATAAACAATTTAACTTTTTCAAATCTCAAAACAATAATAATATTAAAACACAATATTTTAAACTCTCAAACAAAACACAAAATTTTCATCTCACCCTCTAAATCTGTCCTAAAACGATGTTATTTTTTAGTATATTATAAAAATAATTATATGTATATCATTAGTGCGTATCGCGTATCATGTAGATTTCCTTTATTCTCTGATTTTTCAATTTTACTTGTCTTCCTATAAAAAAAATAAAAAATAAAAAAATTACTTGTCTAGTATTACAAGTCTTAATACAAAATAAATCTCAAAAAGTATTTTATCCAAAAAAAACTTCGTTCTACCTACTGCCCTTCGACGGTCATGTTTGGATATAGAGATGGTTTCATCTCATCTCATCTCACCATTACAGTTTTATTAAATTTTCACACAAAATATAATAAACAATTCAATCTTTTCAAATCCTAAAACAGTAATAATATTAAAAAAAAATAATATAACAATATTTTATTTAACACATCTAAGATCATCTCATCTCATTTCATCTCATCTCATATCATTCTCCAAACGAGCCTGATCAACGTGTCTCAAAAGGAATATTCTGAGAAATTCGAGAGAGTTCCACAAACTTAAACTATAAAAGAACAAGCACATAATTCTTCATAAATGAAATAAATAATATTGAATCGCTAAAGAAATAATTGAGAGGCCGAAGAACTTTACAAAGGTCATCTCCTCCTTTCATGGAAATCAAGGAGTGGTGGGGTTTATAAACCATCAATCAATCCTATACTTAGTCGATGTGGGATCGTAACAGGTGGTGGATAAGTATTCTAATACGAGAAATATAAAAATGATAAATCACATATTGGTGTTTAGTGTGGAAATAATAAGTAGAATTTTTCTTCTAATACCGATACCAATCATTATCTAAGATTATGATTCTCTCAAATAGGGCTGAAAATAAAACTCTCACTCTCTTCAATTTCCACAAAAACTTAAAAGCTTGTTTCACAGCCTGATAAATATTTACTACCTAATTTCCACAATTCTTTATGCCAGGGGGGGTTAGTTTGCCAGAAAACAAGCTTTGGGCCATGGATTTCTCTTTTAATAGGGCAAGGGGTCACCATTAAAGACCCAATTTAAGGATTAGAAAGATGGGCCGAGTAACTCTTTGCTGCAGATTGGCCTCTCCTACACGAAAATCTTGGATCATCTAAAATCTCTATCTAAATTTTTGGATATCGAGGGAGATAGAGATAGACACGTGAAATTCATTATATAATGCTATTTATAGTTATATTAAGAAATTGTTTGGATATGATAGGGCTAGATATAGTAATGAGTTGTGTAAGTATCGCACACTTATTTTAAAAAAGAGTGAGTTCATCATTAGAAAATAAATTTTTTCAATTGGGTAATATATTTACATACTTTTTTTCAAAATGAGTACGTGGCGTGGCACTTGCGCACTCTATGATTGTAAATATCATTTTTTATATTAAATACTCAAAAAAAAATGTTGTAAATACTTCATATATATGTCTATTTTCTCTTCCCAGGATCTAGAATTTGGATAGGAATATTGATTTAAAATCTCAAACTTGGGCCTTTTAATTCCAATTACTGGTACTGGTTCGTAGAAAGAATTGTTCCAGTAATTTGTTTTCTTTGGAAAGCTTTTGGCCAATTATATCTCATGGAGTTTAGAAAATCGAATTGAATTCCCTATAATTTTCTTATCCAAATATATTCTACAATTCAGAGATAGATAAATGCCAGCATGTAGAACCCATTGCATTATACGCTGGGGGTCCATATTGCCCAATAGTATTTAATGTATATTCAAGGCTCCTTTTGGATTGCAAGATGATCTTATATCATCTCATCACATTCCATCTTATTTCAATATCTATACACCATTAACAAAAACACTTCAATAGTACTACATATTGGAGTCGTCTGCTTTCCTCTCTAGGTTTCCTTTCTAGGATATCTACATAGGGGCTTTCCACGGCCGCCTGTGCCGTATCTTGGTTTAGGTACCAATTTGATTACAAAATGGAGGAGCCCCTCCATCATCTCTATCAGCGTCTCGTCTTGACTGAGACGGAAAATGCGGAAGTGGTCTTGGAACCGGCAAAGTTAGCTGATGTATTTCGGAGTGGAGGAAAGTGCTTGATAATGAAATTATTCACTGAGAGGCATTACAACAAAGAGATCTTTAAGAGTACGATGTGGAAAGCTTGGCATTTGGGGTCTGGGGTAAAGTTCAGAGACCTGGATTCTACCCTAATTTTAGTCGATTTTGAGAATATTAAGGATAAGGAGAGGGTTATCCGGGAAGGTCCCTGGTCTTTCAATAAACATCTAGTGCTAATGTCTGAAGTTGATGGCCGAAGCCAAGTTCACCAGATTCAAATGAAGACGGCATCATTCTGGGTACGTATTCACGACTTACCTCTTATGGCTCGTAATGAGTATGTGGGTCGGTTATTGGGTGAGAAAATTGGGTCTGTTGAGATAGTTGATGTGGAGGCAGGGGAAATGGAATGGGGGCAGTTTTTACGAGTTAGGGTAGCCATGTCCGTTGATAAACCTCTTCTTCGAGGTTCAAAACTGATGATTGGGGATGGTGAGCCTGTGTGGGTTAGGTTCTCCTATGAGAGATTATCAAATTTCTGCTATTGGTGTGGTTGTTTGGGACATGGAGAGAGGGACTGTGTTAATGGTAAACGGGGAACGGAGGTGTATTCAGGGAAGGATTATCCCTATGGTCCGTGGCTGCGTGCGGGTAATGGGTTTGGAGTCCGCGCTTCTCCTGGGACAAACAGAGGTCCCAATCCAGTGAAACATACTGAAAAAAACCCTTTGGAACCAAAGGATGCCACGGAAAAGGGGACAGAGGTAGTGGAGGAAATAACGTTTTCCCCGCCAGGTCCTCACGCGGAACCTATGGTAGCTACGGCTGGAGTGGAGGTGGACCTGCAGGCACAAGGTAGCTCGGGACTGGTTGAGGTGGAGGAGAAAGCTGGTTCTGGAAAGGAGTCCATGGAAGTTGCGGGTCACAAGTCGGGTGCAGCTGCCAGTGACTCGAGTGGGCCTGGTGGGCTAGAAGCTGTGGGGCTCAATCTCACAGGGGTTAAAAACAAAGATAAGTCTGCTAATAAACCGGATGGGCTGCAGAGCAAGAAGTGGAAACGCACTTCTCTATTGCATGAAACAACACCTAGTTTTCATGGAGCTGTTTCTGTGAAGGGGGCATCCAGAAAACGAAAGGGGTCTGTCGAGGATGATTCTTCTGGTTTAAGACCAGTTAAGTGTCTTCAAGTTTACTCCACTTTTGCTGAAGCAGGTCAGTCTAAGGATGATGAGGCTACGAAGAAAATACAAAAACTAGAAATATCGGCGGTGGCTGTGGATCAGCACCGCCGGGAGCCATGAAAATTTGTAGTTGGAATGCACGTGGGCTTGGGAACCCACGTGGCATTCGTACACTCTGTGACCTTATACAGAGGGAAGCGCCCAAGGTTCTGTTCTTACAGGAGACTAAATTGACCACTCGTGAAGTTGAATCTTGTAAGTATAAGCTTGGTTTTAAAAATTGTTTAGCTATTAGTTCTCAGGGTAGAAAAGGGGGTATTGCGCTATTATGGGATGCTGAAGTTGATCTTTCAGTTACTAGTTATTCCATGAATCATGTAGATGCAGTGATAAAGGATCCTAATTTGAGGAAGGGACATTGGTTTCTAATTGTTGTTTACGGGTTTCCTGAGACTCATTTAAGGTATCAAACTTGAAATTTGCTTAGAATGTTGTGTCAAGCAAATGATGATCCTTGGATGGTGATGGGGGATTTTAACGAAGTAATGTATTCTCATGAAAAATGTGGGGGCAGACCTAGGCCTAACAGTCAACTCTATGCTTTTAGAGAGGTTGTCGAAGAATGTAATTTGAGGGACTTGGGATTCTCAGGTCCAAAGTTTACATGGTCAAATAGGAGACATGGGAATCAATGTATAAGTGAAAGGATTGATAGGTTCTTAGTCAATTCTGTTTGGTGGGATAGCTTTCCGAATGCCAGAGTAACACATGGGGTGGCAGCCTACTCGGACCATCTGCCCATATGGGTGAATTTGGAGGGGGTCCCTTGCCATCACGCTTTTAAAAAATCATTTAAATTTGAAGCCATGTGGGTGGGCGAGCAAGCTTGTGAAGATATCATAAAAGGTGTTTGGGGATGGAGTGATGGCTCTACAAATATGGAAGCTGTTTCTGGTTTAATTTAAGATTGTGGAGCAAAATTACAGGGGTGGAATAAACACAGCTTTGGAAAGGTCCAAACCCAGCTCGATAAAGCACAGTAAAATTTACATAGTTTACAAGAGAGGGGTCCGGATTTGGTTTCCACATAAGCTATGAATTTTGCAAGAGATGAGGTACAAATCTGGTTGGAGAGAAAAGAGATTATGTGGAGACAACGATCAAAAGCTTTATGGCTCAAAGAAGGTGATAGTAACACTAAATATTTTCATATGAAGGCATCTCAAAGAAAGAGGAAGAACCAGATTTTGAAGATCCAAGATGAGAGGGGCTGTTGGCAAGGGATGCTCAGCGCGATAGGGTTATTCTAGACTATTTTCAGACTCTATTTACAAGCTCTGCCCCGAGTTGTGATGTAAATTCCTTGGATTTCTTGGCACCTATGGCTGGTCGAGTTTCAAGCGAGATGAACCAGAATTTGATAAAAGAATTCACAGCAGAGGAGGTTAAGGAAGCGCTGCATCAGATGAATCCTACAAAGGCCCTGGGGCCCGATGGTATGCCCCCAATATTTTACCAAAAATATTGGCAAGTGGTTGGTGATACCATGACTACAGCAGTGCTGGAAGCCCTCAATTCAGGTTCCTTTCCCTCTATTTTAAATCATACACATATCGTTTTGATTCCAAAAAAGAAGTGTGCTACTAAAATGAGTGATTTTCGACCCATTAGCTTATGTAATGTGACTTACAAACTTATTGCTAAGGTGGTCTCGAATCGCCTTAAATTTGTTTTGCCAAATATAATTAGTGAGAGTCAAAGTGCTTTTGTTCCTGGGCGTCTCATATTTGATAATGTGCTGATTGCTTATGAGTTGATAAATTATTTAAAGCACAAAAAGAAAGGAAAAAAAGGGTTTATGTCTTTAAAGCTCGATATGAGTAAGGCATATGACCGCGTCGAATGGGGGTTCCTAAAGTCGGTTATGGAAGTGATGGGATTTCATTTGAGGTTCATTGAGCTGATAATGTGTTGTATTGGGACTGTTTCCTTTTCGGTTTTGATAAATGGTGTGCCAAGAAGTCCCATTGTTCCTACTAGAGGGTTACGGCAGGGCGACCCTTTATCTCCATACCTTTTCCTTCTCTGTACCGAAGGACTGATTTCTTTATTAGGAATTGTGGGGTTGCAAAAAGAGATTTCTGGGTTGAAAATCTGTCGAGGGGCGCCAACTATAAATCATCTGCTCTTTGCCGATGATAGTGTTGTTTTTTGTCGAGTTGAAGTGGAAGAAAACAGAAGGATACAAACGTTGTTGGCAAGATACGAAGCTGTTTCGGGGCAAAGGATTAATAAAGAAAAAACAACTATTGTGTTTAGTGGAAATGTGAGTGTGGAGGACCAAAATGAGATAAAAAAACCTTTGGAGTAATGGTGAAATACAGCAATATGAAAAGTATTTGGGCCTTCCACCTGTTATAGGGAAGTCCAAAAAGAGTGCTTTTCAAACAATCAAACAACGGGTATGGCAAAAGCTTCAAGCATGGAAGGAGAACTTGTTGTCACAAGGGGGAAAGGAGATTTTGTTGAAAGCAGTAGCTCTTTCAATCCCAACCTATTCCATGTGTTGTTTCCTCTTACCAGCTAGTTTTTGTGCTGAATTAGAAGGTATGATGTCTAAATTCTGGTGGGGACAAAAAGGAAATGAGAGGAAAGTGCATTGGCTGAGCTGGAATAAGTTGCGTCAGGCAAGGAAAAGTGGAGGTTTGGGATTTAAAGACTTAAGAACTTTTAACCTTGCTCTTCTTGCAAAACAAGGGTGGAGGTTGACTCAAAATGAAGAGTCTCTTTTGCATAAATTATTTAAAGCAAAGTACTTTCCTCATACCTGTTTTATGAAAGCTGGTTTAGGTAGAAACCCCTCTTATACTTGGAGGGGGATTTGGGAGGCCCGAAAATGGTTAGAAGCGGGGTGTAGGTGGCGGATAGGGAATGGAAGGGCTGTTCACATATGGCAAGATCAGTGGATTTCGGGGCATCTTTCTTTAGTGGCAGAAGGGGTTAGGGGATGTGAGGGATTAAACCCGTCTTTGGTTGATTCCTTATTTGTTGATAATGTTAGAATGTGGGATATTCAAAAGCTAAGATCTCTCTTCAATCCAAGTTTAGTCTCCGATATCCTAAAAATCCCTCTATGTTCTGATAATGTGGAAGATAGGAGGGTTTGGGCTCATGAACGAAATGGGGAATTTAGTGTGCGTAGCTGCTATAGATTTATCTCCTCTCAGGCTGGTTCTCAATTTGCTGAATCTTCCAACATGCAAGGACAGCAGAAATTTTGGAAGCATTTGTGGAAGATGAAAGTGCCAAATAAGCTAAAAATTTTTGCATGGCGTGCATGCAAAGATAGCCTCCCAACTGCAGTGAATTTAGTAAAGAGAAAGGTCATACCGAATGCAACTTGCAGGCTGTGTTTATCAGAAGAGGAAAATATTGCTCATGCCATTATTCACTGTGGGGCTGTGCAAGACTTATGGAGGATTTATCTCCCTGAGTTAATAAGGGATAAGCAGATGTCTTTGGTGGAGATGGCCATGCAACTTTGTGAAAGAAATATGGCTGGAAAAATGTGTACATTCTTTGCTTTGGCGTGGGGATTATGGTACTGCAGGAATAAATTTGTGAATGATCAGGTTCTGTTAGGGCCTGCCAGTGTTGCTGAGAGTGTTTAGGTCCTGTTGAGAAGCCATGCTCAAGTCAGTATAAAGACAAGAAGTGAGACCCTGAAGCATTACAAGTGGAATCCACCTTCGGCTGGAAGTATGAAACTAAATGTGGATGCTGCTACTTTTCCTGAGTGGGATAAGGCTGGAGTAGGGGCTGTGCTGCGAGATGAGAATGGAAGAATTTTGATGGCATTTAGCCGTGCAGAAATTCTTTTGGAAGGATCCGAGAGTCTAGAGCTTCTAGCCATCTTTAGAGGAATGCAACAATGTGTTACGATTGGTGTTTCCCATCTGGTTGTGGAAAGTGACAGCTTACTAAGTATTGAGGCACTAAATGATGATAGCATGACAAACTCTTTGTTGGGAGTGATTTATTACGAGATAAAGAAGCTGGCCAGTTGCTTTGATTTATGTTTATTTTCTCATGTATATCGGGAAGGCAACAGGGTAGCTCATAAATTGGCTAGAAATGCTTGTAAGGTTGATAGTATGGAGGTTTGGTGGAATAGTATTCCAGACTGTATTTCTCAAACTGTATGGTTTGATGAGTGTCTGTAATCGTTTGTTTCCAATTGATGAATGAAATTCTCATTTTCTATCAAAAAAAAAAAAAAACAAAAACACTTCAATTTCAAATTTTTAATTTTTTGATATAATCATTACGATTTTCCCAAACTTCCAAACAAAACGTAAAAGAACAATTTAACTTTTTCAAATTCTCAAACAAAAATAATTAAGAATATCTTAACTTTATAATATTTTTATTTAGCTTTTTATCTCTCTTTTTTCAAAACTCCATAAAACATCTAAAGTCAAACAATTTCACTACTATTCACAAACTATTTCACTACTATTCACAAATTTATAATCTCAACTTTCAAACGAGGTCTTACTAAAATCTACTTGTTGTATCTATCTCTCTTCGAATTGAAAAAGTTGTTTATGTAAAAAAATTATAAGGAATCCTTCTCCAAATCTCAGGTAAAGGGGCTATGTAATTATACCAGCTTAGGGTTGTAATGGAGCCGAGTCGAGCCGGTCCTTGGCTTGTTGAACTCGTCTCAACTAGAAAAACTCGAGCTCGAGTTTGAGATTTTTATTTAATTTTTGTTCAATTTCGGCTCGGTAAGCTAAACTTCAACTCGAGCTTGAGCTCGAGTTCTACCCAAAAATTAGTTTGAGTCGAGCTGGCTCAACTGCTTAATTTTTTTTAGTTTTTGTATAAGATTTAATAATTAATAAATTAGATAAATAAAAAATCTAATATTTCATTTGTACAACTAACAAGTAGAAACTCTATTGAATTATGAAATTTTTAAATAATTAATATGTAACTAGTTGATATTTATCCATAATAACAATATATTATATGCCTACATAAATTATTAATACATACACATAATATGATAACATATATCTATTTTATATATGATTTTCACATACTAGTATATGAAATTATTAAATCTTATTGACTAACTATTGTACAAATGATAAAATATGGCTATGAAGCATATTCAATGTATAGGCATAAGTGACTAAACATAAGTAATTAAGTTACATATAATATATTTAATTATTAAAGTGTTATGCTTATATTATTAGCTAATGCACGATATACATAAGTGTATGTATATATTTATCAATATATGAATAAGTTTTAATCGAACCGGGCTAACAAGTCGATTTGAGCATAAACGAGCGGGCCTTAAGGAACTTTAGCCGAGCTGAGTCGAGTTTAGTCGAGTATGTGTCATTTACTAATCGAGCGGGTATCTACTTTCACGGACGAACTTTTTTCTTTTACGAGTTGAGTTTAATTCGAGTTTAACTGGACGAGTATCAAATGGGCTATCGAACAAATTGGTTAATTTAAAGCCATATACCAGCTAGACATACTAAATTCCCTTCCCAATCTTCATGCTCTCTCCTCAACTCCCTGGAGCATATCCAATCATGACTTTAAAATAAAATATAAAAGCTGAATTTCTGAAATTTGGTACATTTAATTTAAACATGATACATGACAAGATTTTAATTTTTGGTTCTTGATATTATTCTTTAATTATTCTGAAATCTAACACAGTCCATGTGGTAGCCTGGAAAAAAAAAATAGAAGCAGGCCAAACTAGGCCTGTGCATAAAAAGCTTTGGCCTGCACCATCCGTAACATCCGATCCATCCAAGCCGAATAAATACGGGTTTATCGGGTCAAAGTTTAATAATGGGTTTAGAGATGTCGAAACCGTCGAAACCGTTGAAACCAAAAACTTATGTAAATCTCCTCCCCACTGCGAAACCCTACCCACTGTCGCCCTCTTCATCTTCTTTCCATTTCATTTCAGTCCATTAGTCTTCACACCGAGCACCACCAACGCCTTGCCACCAGTAATCTCTCTCTCTCTCACTCTAGACTAAGTCTGTTAGTCCGTCAGTCTCTATGAATTGATTTTTGCTATATTTCTTGATGATATTTGCCATTTGCGAGTGTTCCTATTTTTCTTTGGGGGCCGATTGCATGCACAAAAATGGGAGAAAATCATCTACCTTTACAAAATAAAAAATTAATGAAAAAAAAAAAGAAATGGGTCTGGATGAATTACCTCTCCCTTATGCTCTGGGTTGCTGGGATTTGACGAGTAGCACATCACACTTTTCTAAACCAAGGCCAACGTGAACCAGAGCACTTCACTTTCTTGCATTTCTTGGCAGTATTCTACTCCAGAGCTTGCTCTTATCGGTTGGATCTAAAGATCTAGGTGAGATTTGAGATATTTATCTCTTCGTCTTCTTCATGTTAATTGGTGTCTTGTCCCAGTCTTCATGTTTCTGTGCACGACATATGCCTCTAGTTAAGTCTGATGTAGCGGGTAGGAAAGATAAATAAATATATATATATATATAAGTAAATTAATATTTTTGTTTTAAAAAAGACCCGACCCGACCCGTTAAGTGCGGGTCGGATCAGATCGGTTTGGCGCGTAAATAGTGTCGGGTCGGGTCAGCTCGGGCCCAGATCCGGCTACTATTCATCGGGTTGCAGCCCTAGTCCAAACGATTCCATGTGTTCGACACAACTAGGCCATATACTCGTTTTCTTTCTAAAAAAAAATTTATTTTTTAATTTAGATTATTTATATATTATTATTATTATTTTTTTTTTTTTTGAAGAACCTGAAAGGCAATTTATTCAAGGACCTTCTCATTGAAGCCTGTTAAGGGCAATATTGACTCTGCACCTAAGTACAGCTCACAGCCAAAGCACCTGAGTGCTATCACGTAACAAACTTCCGCTGCTGCATATGCACCTGCTACATGCGTCTCTGCTGCATAAGCAGCTTGCTCCCTTTGTAACAATAACAACCTATATTTAGATCTAGAAGATTCTATTCCTAGTAGAAAATATTCTTTCAACTTGTATATAAAAGAACCAATTGTATTCGGAAGAAGTATGAATGAAAATACAGAGGAAATATTTCTTCAACATGGTATATAGAGCTACAAAGGATTAACATCCATGGCTTCTCCTTCCTTGCCTCCTACCCAACCTCACCCTAATTTCTCCCACACCATTTCTATTAAACTCACTCCTGAAAATTACTTACTATGGAAATTACTTACTATGGAAGGTGCAATTAGTTCCTAACCTTCGTGGTAAAAAACTCTACTAGTACGTCATGGTTCTTGCCCTCCTCCCAAACCTGTTCCTGATAATTCTACACCCAACCCAGCCTATGACAGTTGGTTGCAACAAGACCAACTTGTTATGTCAGCCTTTATTTCCTCTCTTTCAGAGCTCCTCATAGCTCAGATTGTCGGTTGTGCCTCTACACGAGCCGTATAGCTCTCCCTCGAGTCAATCTATGCTTTGGTTTCGCAAGCTCGAGTTCTTCAAACCCAGCTCAAACTTGCCACTCTAAAGAAAGGGGAGACTCTATCTCAGTATACTTTCATTGTGCCAAAGTGTTTGCTGACACCATGGCTACTGCAGGACGTCTTTTGCCTTCTGCAAACTTCGTTCCATATCTTCTTGCTGGACTCGGGCCTGACTATGATGTTGTGGTGACCTCGGTAACTACTCGACTTGAGCCTGTTTCTTCTGATGAACTGCTTGGACATCTATTGGCACATGAAGCTCGTCTCCAACATCATTCTGAGACTAACACTTTCTCAACTAAGGCATCTGCGCATTTCATAGCCAAAAACCAACCTGCACGGTGTGGACGAGGCCCTCATTGGGGTCGTAATAATTTTAGAAGCCGTGGTGGTCGCACCAATTTAGGGGCCGTGGTGCTCTTGCAGGTAACATTGGTATCACTTCTCCTATGCCCACCAACAGCCGTTTAATTTTTCAGGTATGCAATCGTCAAGGGCACTCTGCTCTCACTTGCATATATCGGTTTAATCAAGCCTATACAACTTCCTCACTAGCATCTGCAAACTACTCTTTCTCAAATTACATCTTGGATACAAGCTGGTATCCAGATACCGCTGCTACGAATCATATCACTAGTGACTTGTCTAAGTTGAATCTGCAAGTTGCTAATTATCACAACTAGGACCAGTTGCGTGTTGGCGATGGTTCCGCAATTCTCATTTCCCACTCTGGTTCAGCTTCCTTTTCCTCTCCTTCTACTACTTTTCTTCTCAATAAAATTTTATGTGTCCCTTCATTTCAGAAAACCTAATTTATGTTCGACAATTTTGCACCGATAATAACGTCTTTTTTGAATTTTTCTGTGACTCTTTCTATGTTAAGGACTTGCACTTGTGGAAAACACTACTTCAGGGAACCACTCATAACGGACTTTACTCCTTTTCACTACCACCATCTTCATAAGTTCTGACTACATCTCTCTCAGTTCCAATTTGGCACTCTCATCTTGGACACTCTTCCCTCAAACTTGTTCGTTCAATCCTCAAGCACCACGATCTGCCATATAATCCTACAATAACTCCATCCTTTTGTGATGCATGCGCTAAAGCCAAAATCCATAGGAAACCAGCTCATTCAAGGTCTTACAAAACAGCCGCACCTTTTCAATTAATTTTCTCAAATTTATGGGGTCCTACCCCTCATGTATCTCCTGATGGATATCAGTTTTATATTAGTTTTGTGGATGATTACTCTCGCTATACTTGGTTGTTCCCTCTTTAACCAAAACCTCAAGCATTTGATACTTTTGTCATGTTTAAATCACAAGTTAAACTTCAATTTCAAACTAAAATTAAACAATTACAATTGGATTGGGGAGGTGAATTTAGACCCTTCTCTCAATTTTAAGAATCATGTGGTATCATTCATCGAGTAACTGCCCACATAATCTGTAAGGCCCAAGGTTTTTGAGGCCGGATCGTGCGCAAGGCCCCAGCCCTTTCCTTGGAGGAGTGCGAAACGGCGCCGTTTTGGGTAAGTTTTGCCTTCTTCTTCAGCTGCCTCCCGAGTCCTTCTCCCCCTCTTTCTCTTTCGGTTTCTTTTCTTTTATGGGTTTCCCTCATTCAAACGTCTCTCTCTCTCACACGTTACCCACTTCTCTTCCCGTTTCCATCTCTTATTTTCGTTGGGTCAGTGCTTGAGTCCGAAGGTAATGCCTAGCTTTTTCTCCATTTCGTTCTCCTCCCATTCGGTTTTCTCTCAAAGTCGATGCCTCTCTCACACGTCCCTCCATTTTTGCAGAGTTTGTGTGTCTCTCTCCCTCTCGTGTACCTCTGTTTTTTGCAGTTGGATTTTCCCTCTGCAGACGCGGCTCTTCCTCTTCCACATGGTATTTTTTTTCTACCTACAGGTATCTCCTTCTCCCTCTCTTTTATTCTGCAATTAAGACCCTGAACTACAACGCTCTCAGCCGACCCTCTCTTTCTCATCACTTGCAGTTTTGCTTGTTGCCTTGTGGTTCTTGGGTATTGCGTTTTCATGGGTCTTCGGATTTGGTTTTTTTTTCGTGTAACCAGTGAAGCCATTACGGGAGAATTTAACTTTCGCTGGTAAGCCATTCTCATTCTCTGTCTCTTACGCACGCACACACACTTTCACTTCAAGTCACTTCAATGAAATTTCTGTTTTAATATATAGTCCGTGAGTTCTCGGGCTTTGTTGGTGTGCAAGCAAACACCTTGTGTTGGAATGGTCTTGAAGTTTTGAATTATTTGGGTTGGATGTGCAGTAAACCAAATGGATACTCGGAGTTGAGTAGGTGCTGTTTTTGTACTGTTCAGGTTTTTATACGACCGTTGGAGTGGAGGTTAAATTATTTGGAGTAATATTGTTGTTGAGTTGTGATGATTGCTTGGAGTTAGGGGCCATTGAAGTGGGGTTGATATTTTGATTGTTTGTGTTTGACGTTAACTTTGGTGGGTCTATAGGTCAATATTAAGATTAGTATATGGTATTTTGGGTTGAAATGCGGGCTGTCCAGATTTCTATATGGTTGTCTTAATGAGTTGTTTTTACTATAATATAGTTTGGGATTATGGGTTTTAATTATTTAGATAGAAGTTGTGTCAATTGTCTTTTAACACTTAGTTTATATATTTTATTTTATGAATAGGTGACGAGACTAATAGAAGTCATTTTCAAGGCATAGATAATACGCTGTAAGAGTCAGGTAAGCGGGGTTCCTATACTAGATTTGCATAAAAAGAAATGAACTGAGGTTGGTTTGTAAAAATGTACATGTTGTTTTTAAAAAGAAAAGATGAAAAACAACCTCAGTAGATGTTTTGTATTCATTCATGGAATATGTATGAAAGAGAAAATAAGTGATTTTGACATGAATAGTATAGACATGAGCAATATTTGACATGTTTCTGAAATGTGCAAAAGAGTGAATATGATATCTGTGAATTTTTGTATATATGATATGAAAATGATTTGGATCTATTTTTTATCAAATATAAACGATATAAATGTGTTCAGCACGTGGTTTGATATGTATGGATATGAAAAAACTTTGGCATACTTATTTGTTTTAATTCTGATTATGAATATGGTTATGATATGATGATACTGGTTCACGTGATATGGTTGGTACCAATATGATATGATATGAGTGCACCCACTTTGGAAACAAAGTGGTCTTTTATGTGTTCTTTCCTGTGTGCACACTCGGGACTCCGAAATTGAAAAATGGGAAGTTTCATAATATGATATTGCCTGGTTTGGCCACCGGAGATAGCACAACCCTACCACGGGGGTTAAACATTGTATATGATATGATACGATATGATATGAGAAGATGAAAATGAAGATGTTCAGTTATGTTATGCCAAAGTGTTCTTGAATATGAAAATGGTTTATGAATATAAAAAGATTGAAATGTTGCTCTGATTTTTCTGATAATACGTATTGAGATATGCATATGAAAATAAAATATTTTGCTTCTGCATACCAAACTTTCTAAAAAGGGCTCATGTTTACACACTAGTATAGGTTTTCTGCTCACTGAATTGTTGATAACTCACCCCTTATCTTCATTATTTTTCAGATGATATTGATGACCTAGCTGGGAGTCAGGAATAGAAATTGGAGCTTGATTATATATGGATAAAAAGTCGAGTATCTAAGGGTACCATTGTTAGAAAGAGTTTGAAGTTTTTTTTATATATTTAGATTTATTAAGACTTAAGATATATCAGTTTATTACGTTAAGATTTAATTATGTTTTGGTTTAGTAGGACCTATGGTTTTATCAGTTCGGTATGTTATCACTACCGGAAGATGGTGGACCCCGTGATTTATTATTATTGCAGTAAAGACTATGTGGAGTTTGTAATCTCTTTATTTAGAAGATATGAGATTGATTTTGCTTATGAAGTCTTTGGAGATTTTGAGATGTGTTGGGAGACATGTTTATAAGTAACATGTAGTAATTCTCCAACCCACCCGGATATGGGGCGTTACATAATCATACACAAAACGATATTGTCGAAAGGAAACATTGCCACATTGTAGACATTGGTTTACACTCCTTGCTCATGCATCGGTTCCATTTAAATTTTGGCCACAAGCATTTATTCATGTTGTATATTTGATCAACATACTACCATCTCCGCCTCTTCAAAATTCCTCTGCTTATTTTCTCCTTAATTAGACTTATCCCGATTATAAATCTTTAAAGGTATTCGGCTCTGCTTACTGTCCTCTCACAGCTCCATACAATGCCCACAAAGTTTCGTATCGCTCACTAGAATGTGGTTTTTTGGGTCTAAGTCCAGCACACAGAGGGTTTACTTATTACCATATTCCCACGGGCTGCTCTTATACATCCAACGATGTCCACTTTAATGAATCTTCTTTTCTGTTTACTCAAATACCAAAACCTCAGCCCATTTCATTACCTACTCACGTGGCCTTACCAAACTTTAATTTAAATCATACTTATTCCTCTCCTTCATCTTCAATCTTGGGCCCACCTCCTTCATCGTCTACCTCACCATCAACAAACACATAGAGCACTCCATTACCAAATACGCAGAACACTCTATCACCGATTCTTCAACAACCTACACAAACAATGGTGATGAGGTCTTGCACTGGTTCAGTTCGGCCTCAACAACTTATCGGAATAGTAAAATGGCATCTTCCCTGAGCTCTTGTTAGTGACACCCACTCTGTTCTCGAAACACCTTCAAGCAACACAGTTGCTCAAAACTATCCTGAATGGCATGAGGCCATGGCCAAGGAATTCAACGCTCTGCTTACGAACCAGACTTGGTCCATAGTTCCATCCTCTCAGGCCTCAAATATCGTTACCTGTAAGTGGGTCTTTCGCACAAAATGATTTGCAGATGGTTCAATCAAATGATGCAAGGCCCGTCTCGTAGCCAAAGGTTTTCTCCAGCAATATGGTATCAACTTTGAGGAGACATTCAGCATAGTTGTGAAAGCTACTACCATTTGGCTTGTTATTGCTCTTGCCATGTCTCACCAGTGGACCATTCGGCAATATGACGTGCAAAATGCATTTTTGCACAATCCACTGCATGAAACTGTGTTCATGACTCAACCACCAGGATTTTCTCACCCCCAGTTTCCCTCTCATGTTTGCAGGTTGCATAAAGCCATCTATGGCCTTCGACAATCGCCCCGAGCATGGTATTCCAGATTGAGCTGCCGGTTGATCGACCTTGGCTTCAGAATTTCTTCAGCTAATCCCTCCTTGTTTTTAAGATCAACCAAGTCCAGCACCACCTTGGTGTTAGTGTACATTGATGATCTCTTAGTCACAGGCTCATCAATTCAACAAATTTAGGAGCTTATAACAACATTGCAAACTGACTTCCCCATCACTGATCTCAGCAAGTTGAGCTTCTTTCTTGGTGTTGAAGCCACTTTTAATTCCAAAGGTCTGCTCTTAACTCAGTAAAAATACTTCACAAACCTGCTCGTATGGACCAACATGCATTTTGCCAAACCAGTAAAGACTTTGATGGTCTCCTCTGAAAAATTGAGTGCTTTCACTGGTAAACCCCACATTGTACCGAAGCACGGTTGGCTCACTGCAATATCTTTCATTCACACGGCCCGATCTTGCTTTCGCAGTGAACAAAGTATGTCAATACATGCATGCACCTCGTGTACCCCATTGGCAAGCAGTTAAGCGTATCTTATGCTACCTCAAACACACCTCCACAGTGGGAAACACACCTCCACAGTGGGTCTTCAATTTTCTACGTCTTCAACCTTCAATATCACTGCTTTTTCTGACGTCGATTACGCTGGGTGCCTCGATGATCAGCGCTCTACCAGTGGTTTTTGTGTGTTTCTCGGCAACAACTTGATCTCTTGGTCTTCAAAGAAGCATACCACGATCGCTCGTTCCTCCACCAAGGCAGATTTCAAAGCAGTTGCTAATACAATTGCTGAAGTAATTTGGATTCAGCATCTTTGCTGAGACTTGGGTGTTATTTTGCTCTAGCTCCTTTGATTTATTGTGACAGCATGGGTACCACTTACCTATCCTCAAATCCGGTCTTTCATGCAAAAACGAAGCATGTAGAGATCGTTTTTCATTTTGTGTGTGACCGGGTACTTAATAAATTTCTAAATGTAGCATTCATCTCAGGAAAAGATCAACTTGTTGATGCTCTAACAAAACCACTTTCGTCTGCAAGATTTACTACTCTGTGTTTAAGTCTGTGCCACCAGCACTTGCTGCTTGACTCTACACCTAAGTACAGCTCACAGCCAAAGCACCCGAGTGCTATCACATAACAAACTTCCGCTGCTGCATATGCACCTGTTGCATAAGCAGCGTGCTCCCTCTGTAACAATAACAACCTATATTTAGATCTAGAAGATTCTATTCCTTGTAGAAAATATTCTTTCAGCTCGTATATAAAAGGACCAATTGTATTCGAAAGAAGTATATATGAATGAAAATAAAGAGGAAATATTTCTTCAACAAAGCCATTATTCATTAAGATTGAATACAATTCACGATGTCATTTTCTTTCTTCCCAAACCATTCTTTGAGACATAACTGTTCATATGCTAATAAAAAAAATTAGTAACATATATTTGTATTTTACATTTCTCTAAAGATGATATTAAAAAGTCAAAGTTTATTTATAACAATAAAATTTCAAGACACTTATATGACTGTTCGAAAATCTTTATGCTTGTTTTTCTTTTTGAGAAATAGTGTTTATGCTTGTTAATTGTAAAAATCTGGAGAGGCATAGTAATGAACTTTACGTGTGATACGTAACTTCCTCGTCTAGAGTAGACCTTAATAAGCTCAATGCCTGGGGCTTAGAACAACTGGCCAACTTAGCTAATTGGGCTGATAGTAAAATGGATATAGGCTCATATATATAAATGTTAAACAAATATGGAATTTGGCCCATTAATAAAAATGATTGTTTTTCAAGAAAATTACTCACATGCATGGTATATACTAAAATTTTAAAATAGACATAGTTTTAGGGTATTTAAATTCTACATACTCTCAAAAAAAAAAAGGGAGGCCTACTATTGAAAAATATTATTAAAAAATAGATTTTTTCATGTAGGTCTAAATTTTGTCTACTTTTTATTTTTTTATTTTTTATTTTTTAAAGAGAGTGCACTTGCTCAACCTAGGACTAGACAAATCATTTTTCAACTTTTAATAAGTGCTACATACATTCCCTTATACCTAATGTTTTGTTGTTTCCTGGAAGTTAGTGAAAACAGAATACATATATGTCCAATTATATGGCATTTGCTTTGGGAACTTCGAAATTCAAAGAAATGCAGCAGCAGCAGCAGCAGCATTGTACGTGTTCCCATCAGATATCCTAGCTACCTAGTCTCCACGGAGATATGATTCTCTGGCCTTGTTTTTTGAAAGGGAGTGATTATCTTAACAAAGTTAATCTCTTGATTTCTCACCAGCAACTTAAGAAATATTGCAGTGTGGCGCCGTAGAGCTATTTCAGTCTCGAGGTAACAGTACCTTGCCGCATGCAGCATGGTTTGGACCCATCTTACCTACCGTGGTTCACTTTGATAAACATTATTTTGAGCTGTAGTTATATATGCATGCAGTTAGTTTTTCTCATTAAGTTATGCTTTGAGAAAATAATGACAGATCAACAGCATGCTCTCCAAAAGTCCTGCCCGGCCAACAACCACTTTATGCCTGGAGAGCATCATTCATGTCTTTAACTGTGACTACGCTACGTATAGTTTGGCTGCACCTTTCTATGAACAGACATCATCTACAATTTTCTATCCACAACTTGCATATATTATTCATAGTTGGAGAGGGATTGATACAACATATCCTGCTTGTGCACCTTGTGGCCGCTAGAAACTTGAAAGGAATTTTTTTATCCTCACTTTCTATTTTGGATGTAGGTTAATTAATGGATCTATATATATATATATATATATATATATATATATATATATATATATATAAATATTCTTGTTCCTTATTGGCATGAATTTTAATTAAAAGTGATGTTAAAACGTTGCCCTAGCTAATTGACTAATGGTCTATTAAAAACTGAACATAATTGATTAATGTTTACCTATATATGGTTGACTTCCACAAGCCCGGCCCTGTCCCGCACCAAATTAAAGAGAAGCAAAAATAGAAGAAAAATTATATTTACAAGCTTGCTTATTGACATACTAAATATATGCATGACATCTATGTGGAAGCTTGTCATACCAATTAACATAAAAATAAAACAGGAGGAGAACCGTACTTCTTATGCTTATAATTCTCTACTATTTAAAGCCCTCAAGTTCATGGAAGAAATAATTAAAGAAAATCCAATCCGGCCATCAAAACATGAGCAGACTTGACCTATCATCTCGAATATTCTACTGTTCATTGTTCCTGTGGAGGTACTTTCCCTCGAAGAAAGTGTAGCTAATGTCACTATGAGGAAATACAGATTATTGTTTCTATCCATTCCATAATCTACTATATTTTACTATATTCTATTACAAGTGGTATCACAGAGCCCAAGGTCCTGCAAACTTTGCAAGCCATGGCAGAAGGTGCCCATTTGAAAGATCTTCACGATGGCTTCTCCTCTTTCAAGAAATCCATGGAATCACACATAAAGAACACGGAGTCACAGTTTAGCACCTTTGGCGTTGAGCTTCTGGCAGTAAGCAGGCAGATGGACTCCATGATGCAATAGTTTGCTGCGTTGGCATCAGATCTACAAAAGGGAAATGCTAATAAATCAGGCAGTAGT
Source organism: Juglans mandshurica (assembly GCA_022457165.1). Lineage (NCBI taxonomy): Eukaryota > Viridiplantae > Streptophyta > Magnoliopsida > Fagales > Juglandaceae > Juglans > Juglans mandshurica. Next base: position 8,148,587 of record CM039623.1, read on the forward strand.
AACATTAATGGAGAAAATAGTGATCAACAAGTGGTACCTCATTCTGGCGACATCCAGCCCAGATTTGTGAGGCTTGAGTTTCCTTTGTTTGGTGGGGATGATCCACATGGCTGGCTTTATAAGGTAAACTAATTTTTCATATTCCACAATACATTACCACATCATCGTTTGAGGTTAGTTTATTTTCACATGACTGGAAAAGCTTTGGTATGGTTTCAAGACCTTGATGAATAGGGGTATTAAAGGGGTGGGATGAATTTGTTAATGCCCTCCTAACACGTTTTGGCCCTAGTAGTTATGATGATCCTATGGAGCAGCTCACTAGGCTCCAACAGGTGGGCACTGTGGAGGAATACAAGTCTGCCTTTGAAATTCTTTCTAACATATTGAGGGGTTTGTCTGAGAGTTACAAACTGAGTTGTTTTCTCAGTAGCTTACGGGATGATATACGTTTGACTGTTAGAATGTTTAATCCTACCACTTTGATTACAGCCAATGGACTTGCCAAAATCCAAGAGGAAAATGTAGCCCTCCATAAAAAGCCAAACAACCGACCTGTTTACTCCCATTGCACTGAACCAGCAACCATTAAATACCAGCCACCACAAAACCATTCCAAATTCGAACCAAACCAACCTTACAACAAATCTATAGTACCAGTCCAGAAAATCAGTCAGAACCAAATGAAAATACGAAGAGATAAGGGTTTGTGTTATCATTGTGATTCTAAATGGCACCCTTGATATTGTTGTAATAGCCCTAAGCTGTATTTGATTGAAGAAGTGGAAGAGGATAGTGGCAAGTTGTTGGAGGATACGGGCCAAGGTGTTGACCAAGAGGACAAAGGGGACCTATGCAATGTAGAAAAGACCCCAGAAATCTCCCTACATGCTCTCATTGGATCATTGGGTCCTAAGACTATGAGGGTAAAAGGAAGAATTGGCAATCAATGGGTTGTTATACTTATTCATTCAGGAAGTACCCACAACTTCCTGGATCCAGCTATAATGCTTGGGTCCCTCTCATAGTGATGGAGGATGACAAGGTTCGAGTTAAGGTTGTGAATAGGGAGTTGGTAGACAGTGAAGGTCAAGTGAAGGGAGTACATGTTGGCATTCAAGGGTCAATGTTTGTAATGGATTTGTATGTCCTAGTGCTTGCTGGCTGTGAAATGGTCCTTGGAGTACACTGGTTGCAAGGCTTGGGGCGAATTCTTTGGAACTTTAAAGAGTTAACCATGCAGTTTAACTACCAGCATACTGAAGTGAAATTAAGAAGACTCACGGGCCAGACATGGATTGAAGAAGGGTCCATAAACAAGTGTAACAGCATGGAAAAAAAGGAGATAATGTTACAATTTATTGAAAACTCAACCAATCACTAAACCAGCCAGATTCCCCAACATATACAGCTCTGCCTTACCAATTACTCAGATATTTTTACCACCCCGAAGGGCCTACCCCCCAATCGTTCCCAGGACCACACCATTACCTTACAACCAGGCTCTAATCCCATTTTTGTTACGCCTTATCGTTATCCCTATTTTCAGAAAGATGAAATTGAGAAAATTGTGAAGGAGTTGCTAGATTCAAGGGTGATTCGCCCTAGCCAAAGCCCCTATTCCTTTCCTGTTTTGTTGGTAAGGAAGACAGATGGCACAGGCGGTTGTGTATGGATTATCGAGCTTTAAACAGTGTTGCAGTTAAGGATAAATATCCTATACCAGTGGTAGAGGAACTGCTGGACGAGTTGCATGGAGCCAGGGTTTTCTCTAAGCTTGACTTGAGGTCGGGTTATCATCAAATAAGAGTTAAACCCGACGACATTCCCAAGACTGGCTTTCGGACTCACGAGGGACACTACGAATTCTTGGTTTTGCCATTTGGCTTAACCAATGTACCCTCAACTTTTCAAAGTCTAATGAATCAGGTTTTTAAGCCTTTTCTCAGAAAATTTCTAGTTTTTTTTTATGATATATTGGTCTACAGCCGTGATGCAGAAACTTACTCGAACCACTTAAAGGTCACATTTGACACCTTAAGACAGCACAAGTTATTCGCTAAGCTGAGCAAATGCAGCTTTGGATGTGAGGAGGTATCCTACTTAGGTCATTTAATTTCTGGTCATGGAGTAAGGGCTGACCCCGAGAAGCTTAAGGCTATGCTAGACTGGCTTAAACCACGGTCTGTTAAGGATCTCAGAGGTTTTCTAGGCCTCACGAGGTATTATAAGAGGTTCATAAAGGGGTACGGTGCCATAGCTGCAAAGCTAACTGACCTTCTAAAGAAAGAGCAGTTTAAGTGGAAAGATGAAGCACAAACTACATTTGATAAACTGAAAATAGCAGTGACACAACCCCCGTTTTAGCACTGCCAAATTTTCAATCCCCCTTTGTGATAGAGTGTGATGCTTCGGGTGAGGCCATTGGTGCTGTTCTAATGCAGGGTGGCAGACCCGTAGCTTTTTTCAACAAGGCCTTGAAGGGTCGGGCAATGGGAATGTCGACATACGAGAAGGAACTTTTTGCACTAGTCTCAACCGTGCAAAAATGGAGACCCTATCTATTGGGTCAGGCCTTTGTGATCAAAACTGACCATCAAAGTCTCAAATTTTTACTTGATCAAAGGATTGGAACCACGATGCAACAAAAGTGGATTTCAAAATTGTTGGGCTATGACTTTGTGGTCGAGTTTAAAAGAGGAAGGGAAAATGTTGTCCCGGATGCTTGTCTAGACAGGGAGGAGATACTGGGATTACATTGTCAGTTATTTTCTTGCCCAGTTGGGATTGGATTAATGAGATTAAGGGGTTATATGGGGCAGATTTAAAGCTGCAGGAGTTATGGAGTAAGCACCAAGCTAATGAGCTGATGAGTCCATATGCAGTAAAAAATGGTTTGATGCTCTACAAAAACAAGTTGTATATCCCTGCTAACCAAGGATTTATTAAGAATTGCTGAAATTAATTCATAGCAGTCCTATGGGGGGACATATGGGGTTTGACAAAAATTTACACAGGTTAAAAAGAGACCTTTATTGGCCTAGACAGAAGACATATGTGAAGGCCTTTATGAAGGAGTGTGATACGTGTCAAGTGATGAAAGTAGATAACACTCTCCCTAGTGGCCTTTTACAACCTTTACCTATTCCCTCAAGACCGTGGGCCGACATTACAATGGATTTTATTGATGGTCTGCCAAGTTTTGGTAGGTTCAATGCTTTGTGGGTCATCATGGATAGGTTTACCAAATATGCACATTTTGTGCCTATTTTCCATCCATACACCGCTAAGGATGTGGACCAACTGTTCCTAAAACATGTATTTAAGTTACATGGTATGGCCAGTTCTATAGTCTCTGACCAGGAACCCACTTTCACAAGCAAGTTTTGGAAAAAGATTTTCTGTCTACAGGCAGTTCAACTGGCCTTTAGCACTGCATACCACCCCCAAACCGATGGCCAAACAGAGGTCGTTAACAAATGGGTGGAGAACTACCTAAGATGCTATGTGGGGAACAGACCCAAGGATTGGGCTAAGTGGATTGAGTTAGCCGAGTGGTGTTATAACTTGAGTATGCATGCATCTACAAAGTGTACTCCCTTTGAAGCACTGTAATGGTATAAACCACCCAAGTTGACAAGCTATGTGTCGGGAACAGCGAAATTAGATGAGGTAGAAGTTACCTTGAAGACCCGGGAGCAATTATGGAACCTGTTGAGGCAAAACCTTGTTAGGGCACAAGAAATGATGAGAAAATATGCAGATATGAAGAGAAAGGAGCAAACTTACCAGATCGGGGACTGGGTATTTTTGAAGTTGCATCCCTACAGACAGTCCACCGTTAGTCGCCGACAAAACCTTAAGCTATCGCCTCGGTTCTATGGGCCGTATCAGGTGGAGCAACGGATCGGCGAGCTCGCGTATCAGTTGAAGCTCCCTTCCAAAGCACAGATACATAACGTCCTCCATGTATCCCAACTCAAACCCAAACTCAGTCAAGGGGTGATTCCTTTAGCAACATTACCTCCTGTAGACAATCACGGGGTCATTAAGGTTGAACCTGAAGAAGTGTTGAACCGAAGACTAAAGAAGGTGAGGAACAAACCTGTGGTGGAAATCTTGGTCCGTTGGCACGGCCAATCTGCAGAGGAAGCAACATGGGAGGTGCACCGTCGGCTTTGTGAAGATTTTTCCCACCTTGTAGGCAAGGTTTTTTGAAGGGAGAGGGAGTTGTGACACGGCAGCTGGAACTGAAGTGGAACTCAGGGAAGGCAACTAAAGCAAGGGGTGATCTAGCCCTAAGGGTATTTAGGTGTCGAGGGCTAATGTTGTCGTGGGCTGTTGAAGAGAAAGTGACGTCCTGTGGGTTTCCGAATAGAAGGAAGGCAAAGTAGATGGGTTCAAAGGAAGGGGCATTGGGCTCATGTTGTGGGCCAGACTATGTTATCTTTATGTTGTTATTTGCATTACTTTTGTAAGGGCTGGTGGCCCAGTTATGTAGGGACTTTACAGTAAATTGCTTGTTAGGGTATATCAGTGTCATGAGCGGACTTGACCTATTATCTGGAATATTCTAGTGTTCATTGTTCCTGTGGAGGTACTTTCCCTCGAAGAAAGTGTAGCTAATGTCACTATGAGGAAATACAGATTATTGTTTCTATCCATTTCATAATCTACTACATTTTACTATATTCTATTACATAGGATGGCGACCTTTAGGCAGAATTAATAAAGCAATGTCTTCACAAACCTGAAATGGTATGTATCAAACATATTCATGTGGCTTAAAAGTAGGTATGAACATTTAGTTGAATCTTGTTGGCTCTGATAATTGTGTTGAGAAAATAAAACAGGTCTAGACATTGAATCTTGTTGTTAAAATGCTAAATTTACTTTTGATGGCCTATTTTGTAGTTCTGTTTCTTTTATGCCCCATGGCTTACCGATTTGGTGCAGTGAATATTCTGAATCGGAAGCTCCTCAGGCATGTAAACGTAAATTAGAAACTTCCACTACCTAAATATTATTTGTTTGGGACAAAACAATACATGTTAAATTGGAAGTTGCTTTATGAAGGAAAATATTCCTCTGGAAGAAGTTGATCTTGAGCATCTTAAATGTACAAGGGAGGGTTTGGCATCTGATTCACTTCAGGAACAACTGGATTTATTTGGATACAACAAACTTGAGGAGAAAAATGTTAGGAAACAATATTTTGGGTTTTTATCTTTCCCCTCAATTTTTATTTTTTCATTATTTCTTGCTTTGTCTCCCTCGTTGATTGGTTCTTCTACTCTTCTATCTTGTTCTAGGAAAGCAAGCTACTGAAGTTTTTAGGCATTATATGGAATCCATTATCATGAGTCATGGTAGCTGCAGCTATCATGGCCATTGCTGATGTTGTATCTTTAGCTTTTTTAGAGATGCATTGTCTAAGCTATCAGGCCAAACTCGAGTTTTAGAGATGCATTAATTGTTTTAGAGGTGCATTAGTTGTTAAATATGACATTGTTGCATGTTTATTTGTCAACTGCAAGTACATAAAACTCGTTGCATGTTTAGCTCTAATGTCATATTTAACATGCAGTTTTTACAATCCCAAACCACAAAATTGCCACAAATACCATTTCCTGTGAGAAAAATTGCAGAAAATAGTATTCCTGGTGGTCTTAACTATGGATAAGCGTACTTTTTCCGGCTTTATTCAATACGTATTTCGGCGGGATAGATCGTCGCAAATAAACAATTATTTCCTAAAATTTTTAAAAATCTCTGCAACAACATTTTTTGGAAACTTTAATAGCGGCCATCGTATGACACATAAAATTTCCCATAAATATTTATTTGCGGCAATTTTTAAGTTTTTTCCAACGATTTTAAGTCACTGGAAAAAACCCTTTTTTCTTCTAGTGTGAGTTCAAAATCTTACATGTGAATGGTTACTTACACCAACAAAATCCTCCATCACAACCACACTCATAAAACTCTTATGGCACAAAGTTTAAATGCAAAGAAAAATTATGCCCAAAAAGTCTTACAAAACCGAGCGGATATGCGAGCAGAAAATCAACATTATATGAGTAGAAATCAACATTATAGTACAAAATCAACAATCAACAATCTTATGGCACAAAATCAACAATCAACAATCTTATGGCACAAAAAATCAACAATATTATGGCACATTAAGCAAAAGAGGATATGCGAGTCGTCATATACAAAACTGACATTTGTCGCCTGCTGCACCACTACCACCTTTCGCTACAAGACATTTTATTGCAAGACCCAACGTTAGCGCAAGCTACATCGCACGTCGATGGCTTGAATGAAAGGACCAAGGCTTGAAGGGGAAAGGGAGAGGGGTGCGAGTTAGGGCAATGGAGGGAGTGCAAGATAGGGTTAAGGGCTACTCATTACGCACCATTTTACACATGTGACCCAAATTGGAATCCCTATATATTGTTTCACAAACACTCAAATTCGATTGAATCCATCTCACCTAGAGCCTTGTTTTAATAAAACGAAACATTTTATTATATTATGTGGCTATATCTAGGCCTGTGCAAGAATCGATTGGCTCGGCCTGTCCGTGAGACCCGACCCGACCCGACAAATCGGTTTTAACTAATGTTCGGGTTCGACCCGTACAACCCGGCAACCCACCTCTTTAAACACTCAAGCCCACATTTTTATCCTCTGCAGATGAAACCCTAGCCACTTCTCTTCACAATACCATTCACCATCGCCTCTATTCCCTTCACGATTTCGACAGCACACGGTATTTCCTTTGCCACTCTCTTTGATTCTCTCCGTCCATGTCTCTACCCATTTCAACTTTCTCTCATTTTGCAGCCTCCAAACGTTTGAATAAGTGCAGAATCACCGGCGCGAAGAGGACGAAACCTGGGCTATCTACAACACTCGGCAACTGGGTAAGAAAGTAGAGGGATGTTCTAGTCGAAGATCCCGTGTGCCGCCGCTCAAAAACCAAAGGGGTGTTCTGGTCGAAGATCCTGTGTGCCGTCGAAACCGTGAAGTTCTGCAGCAGATCTCCATCCCGCCGGTCCTTCTCAATCTCTCTCTCTCTCTGCTGCTTTTCTCCGTTGCTTTCCTTCGCAGCTCTGAGTGAAGTATTCCACAAAACCCGACGGGAATCACCAGCACGAAGAGGTGGTGTTGTAGGGTTCATCAACCATTTCTAGTTGGCTTGGGCATGTACCCGGTAAGGGGGGAAAAAAACAACAACAAGAAGAAGAAGAATGGTTGAATCTTCGGGTCGGGTCGGGTCGGGTCAAATCAGATCGGATCGGATCGACGTTACACACCCAGAAGCACAGGTCGAATCTGATCGGGCTCAAATGTTGAACGGGTTGCTCGGGTTGCAGCCCTAGGCTATATCCACATAACATGTGCGTTGGACCTCCACGTCTGGGGACAACATTTAGAATTTTCCATTTTAGATTGGACACTACGTCAATGTTAGTTAATTCTACGATAGAAAATACTAATTCGATACTTTAGTACTAATTATCATTTAGAAACAACTTAATTAACTGATGACATATATAAAACATACACGGACAATGTTTTAAAGAATACAAGATGACTAGTTAGAATGCTACCTCGTAAAAAAGTAAAAATACAAAATTTAATATTAAAAATAAGCTAAAAGTAAAAATAAACTAATTAAAAATCAAGAAAATATATAGTTCATGTTTGTGGGCTACCCTTGGCCGTAGCCTCAATTAATACTGTAAAATTTGAAATTCGAATTCTCCTCCTATATTTGGTGAGATATTAATGAAAGGATTTTAGAGGATAATGATAAATAAAGTTTAAGGGTGTGCATGCCCGGCATACACATTTTGAGAAAAAGTAGGGTCCAATACTATTAAAAAAATAATTTTTTTATATAAATCTCATATTTACTTATTTTTTTTAAAAGAATTGAGTGAGACTTACACACCCTAAAACTGTAATATCATTTCTCTTAAAATTTCATAGAATTGTCGTTCAAAATCTACCATTACAAAATATTATAACTTGTGATAGACTTTTATTGAAAAAGTTTTAAGAATAAGAGACATTAGTGTAAATATGAAGTTTATGCATGATAGTACACAATTAGGGACATTCTTTTCTTTTCTTTTTAGAAAGTCAGGGATGTCTTAGATTTCGTCTAGGATGATGCAAACGTGAATGGTGAGAAAGTGGTCAAAAATAAATAAATAAATAAAGAGAGACGAATATATAATTGAAAACTATATATATTTGTAGAGAAATTAAATAACAAATAGAAGCGGAATTACGACAATATGGTGACACTTCCGTGAGGGTATTTGTTCCACAAGTTGGTGATGAACAAAGGGAATTGAGTGATTTCATTTGTATACCAATGACTCCTATTTATAGGCCATCATGCACCGGTTGGCAAAAGGCACATCCATTGATTAACCAATGGTAACCCAAATGTCACATCCTTAAGAAGTGACACAACCTTTTGAAAATGGTACAACCATTGGTAAACTAATAGTAACCAAAAGACCACAACCTTAAGGAGTGACACACTTTACCAATCACATACATCCTTTTGACTAAATCAAAAGGTTGTGCCTACTGACACTTCCTTAAACATCATCTCTCATGGGAATCATCACCATGTTAGAGGATGTCATTCTAAAGAATACACCGTTTGGTGATCACATCCCTTAGAATAACAATATTTATATATATAAACAAAGGTATTAATTAGAAAATTGCCCTAGAATATGAAATCCTTGTCGAGAGACATGAGAGAAACCCTAGTCAAAAACTTTTTGGTTTTTTTGTTTTTAAGGCCACGTGATCTCTGAGAATTTGGACTTGGGAGCTGATCCCCTTTTTTTTTTTTCTATTTCTTAGCTTTCTCTTTCCTTTTTTTTTTTTGATTATTATCAAAATCTTTTGGGGGCCTGGCCGGCCCTCTTCCCTAACTTTTACATTATATTTCTTAAAAAAATAAATAAATAATTATACTAATAGTAAATATATATATATATATGGAATATCGTATTTTTGCTTTCTCTATTTCTTTTATCTCCCCTTTTTCTTCGATCCTCTTTTGATCTCATTTTGTCCGTCAATCATTTTCCGTCAATCAGTTAATTAAAGTTCGAAAGCAAAAAGCTAATTAAGATTCACTTGGTCGTTCATAGTCATTTGCCTCGTTTGTATTTGTAGATGAGATGAGATGAGATGAGTTGAAATTAAAATTAAAATTAGAAACCGTGCAGTCGCTTTAAAAAAGAAAGATCCATTATTAAAAAATTAATTTATTTTCATATGGGTCCTATATTTATTCACTTTTTTCAAAGCGACTGCACGGCGTTTGCATACTCACGACTACAAGTATCATTTCTCTTTATAAATATTAGATACTCATCATTTAATTGAGGATTTGGTTAGATTTCATGTGTGAACATATTACTAAATAATTCAAGAAATGCATATAAAAAGCAAGTCATGGGTGCATCTGAAGTAGTTTTTAGATCTGTTATGATCGATCATGTTGATGCATGGGGACAAGATGATCATGATGATGATATTACATATATATATATATCATTTACAAAGGCAGGAATATATATTATCCATGCGCGTACGGATGACATTTGATCAGTATCTTTTTTCTCCCTTGTTCTATCAGAACTAATGATTTGGAATTGATCAGACTGCTAGTGCTAGCGAGCTGCATATAATATTAATGTAACATGTCATGATCATGTATGTATGACGTTTATCAAAGTACTGTGGTTTTACGGGCCCCCCAGGCAACCTTAATCGGGAAATGGAGGAAAAAGTGGAGAAAAACAGTATCTAGCTAGCTAGCTATATATGTAGGTTATACAATATCGCAAGCTCTAGAAAAGTGGTTCAGATTTCTTTCTTTCAAGTGGTTATCCCTTCCTATGTCACTTTCAAATGTTCTAATCCAGGAAGAGGCCACTTCGATTTGCACCCTCAGTACGTACAAGAAAGCAATGGACCCACGCACACTATATCTAGCTCAAAGATTCAAACTGGCTGATTTGGTTTTATACAAAATTTAACATGGTCATCTCAATATCTCTTATAATTATTATAATTTTTTTAAACTTCTACTTAAAATATAATAAAAAATTTAACTTTTTCAAATCTCAAAATAAAAATAATATTAAAAATTTAGATTATAATAATATTTTATTCAACTTTCAACAAAACGTCTCATCTCATCTAATATGAATTGCATAACCAAACGAGGTGAAATGTCCCTTATCACTAAATCTAGATCTCCATAATTGTATGGAAAAAAATAAAAAATAAAAACCTTCAAAACCATAAGGTACCCCAAATGCAGTATCTTAAGCACAATATTTTCGAGGTCTACATGTTAGTTTGCTCTACTATTTTAGTACTGTTGATCTCTGATGACGGACAGAATTTAGATAAATTCTAACAGCTAGTTTTAACAGATGATCAACACAGAAAAGACAAGAGATTTATCCAAAACACAAAGAAAACTTTGAATAATATTGATTAATAGTAAAATTGAAATTATTTTATGAAACCCACAAACCGGACTTAAATACTTGGAAATTTTGAAATTTTCAAGATTTTTTCAAAAATGAAAAAATCTAAATTATTGTATGAGAAATTAATACATAAATAAACAAGAATTTTACCAAAAATTTGATCAAAATCAAATCAAAGTCATTTCCAAACTTGAAACCAAATATTTACTAACAAAGCAAGAGTGAGCATAAATATATGATTTGAAAGAAAATAACTAATATTGCCCTTAGTCCAAGGAAGATATTAAGCTTTTCCTTCCATATTTGTACAGATTCATCTTCTTAAGGTAGTACTTCAATGCAATCAACATAGAATCTGGACCTAGATATCTCATACCAATTTGGGTTGCATCATTCTCACCGGGTTGAAGCGAATTCGTCCTCGAATTCTAAACTTTATTGTCTCGATCTTTGGATGTCCAATTAGACCAATATTTGTCTCCCTTTGTTTTATCGTCCCAATAATAATGAAAAAATTAAAATTGATTTGGTCGGTTCGAAATAAAATAATATTGAGCATCTTATACTCCAAAATTAAGTTTCTTTCCAACATCTCAAATCCGAAAAAAAATATTTTGCATATGAGAATTTGAACAAAAATTCTCAACTCCAAGAAAATCAACAAAGTTAATTGTCTCATAAGTTTTTTCATGATCTTTAAATTTCAAAACTTCGCCACCATTTTCTTTTTCCGAATTTTCTATATTTTCAATAAAAATAGTTACCTTATCCACTAGGTTATCTTCATCAAGATTGGTATAGAGTTCCACCATATAGAAGAATGTCTATCCTCAAACTCTTCTTCCTCAGAGTAGTAAATCCACTCAACCTCTTGCAATAAATTAATGAAACATTTAGCTTGAAAAGTATTAGGAAATTCTGGTAAAGCAACTCTGAAACCGAGGTCCCCATAATGCTCCTCCCTACCATCATACTCCCAAAATAGAGCACGCTTGTGATACGGGTTCTCAAAACTAAAACAGGACTCGTGATCTTCCATCTCACGATCACTGATATCCTGCGTCGTTAGATGCTGGGTTAACTCTGCAACCTGTCTCTCCAAATCTTCAATCATCACATCCTAAACGCTACGATCACGGTGTGAGACTTTCTCATTCGGAACCTGCCCACGACCACCAGCCATGGAAGTTGATGAGTTATAACCCCAGGAAAGATGCTTAAGCATTGATGCCGGACAAAATTTAGATTAATTCTTACGGCTAGTTTCAACAGATTATGAACACAGAAAAAACAAGAGATTTGCCCAAAACACAGAGAAAACTTTGAATAATATTGATTAATAGTAAAATTCGAAATTATTTTATGAAACCCACAAGCCGGACTTAAATAGTTGCAAAATTCGAAATTATGAAGATTTTTCCATAAATGAAAAAATCTAAATTATTGTATGAGAAATTAATACATAAATAAACAAGAGTCTTACAAAAAATTTGGTCAAAATCAAAATCATAATCATTTCTAAACTTGAAATCAAATATTTACTAACAAAGTAAGAGTGAGCATAAATATATGATTTAAAGGAAATTAAAAATAACTAAATATTGCCCTTAGTCAAAGGAAGATATTAAGTTTTTCCTTACATATTTGTATAGATTCATATTTTTAAAGTAGTAATTCAATGCAATCAATGTAGAATCTAGATCTAGATATCCCATATCAATTTAGGTTTGCATCAATCTCATTGAGATGGCTAGATTTTTCGATACCGCAAAGATCATTGAGCAGTAAGAAGTAATGCTCAAGAAATATTCCTTCGTTTGTTGGTCTTTTGGCTTCTTTATCGTTATATATATATGGCCTATAATCTTTATATTTTCTTCGCGATATAACAAATGAACCCAAAAGCTAGCAGTTGTAGTACTAATTATAGTTATCCAAAAGATGTGGAAAAAGAATCCAAGAGTACTGCTTTTTTGGATATCACAAAGGAACTCAACACTAGTATATATTGTCTGTGTTAAGTACTGTGGCAGGATCTTTTAAGTGTACGTACTGTAAGGAAGCTTAACTAGGGTAATTTCTGTATCTTCGACGACGTTATTATATCAATCATTGAACGACATCGATTTTTATTACAAATGAAGATATCAGAAAATGATCATGTTTCATGTGATTCATTCTTCTCTGAAAAAAAAAAAATTGTGGTTCCAGCGCCTTCTTCAGTTTTGACTTTTTACGAAGGAGATTGTGAAGTACTTAATTAACCCTATTAATAAATCAGTCGTCTAAACAATGATCGTGTTGCATGTGGACATGAATCAATCGCATCAACAGTGCCAGTACGTAAGCACGCTTTCCCAGACGCGACTGTTACAGAGAGAGGTGAAAAAAATCTACGAGCTTTAGCAGTTTAGAGAGAAAGAAAGCGATGGGTATACTGATTGGCCCAGTTCTTCTGAATTTTGAAGATTCATGCATGACAGTACTGAATCACATGCCCAGTTCCAATCCGACCTGTCTGCAATTAATAATTTCTTGTCTTATTTACACTGCAATTATTGTCTACGACAATGGATCAGCTCTTTTATTGATACGTATATAGACATGAACGTAGAAGTTCATGGAAAGCTCTTGGTCTGAGAGCTAACTTCTAACCACCGGCCGTTTTCACCCAGAGATCTGCCAGACCTGGTCCAAAAATTTAAAAATTAGCATAAAGAATGACATTTTTTACGGCAATAATGAGTAAGAAAGTTTGAATGGTTTATATATTTATAAGACATGGTAAAAAAATATTGGTTCAAAAGTTCGTAAAATAATCTTCTTTTTGCTCTCTGGTTTTCTACCGATGATTGTTCTTGCAAAGCTGCAGTTTCGAGAGAATGCACCTCAAGCGAAACCTCTGGTTGCTTTCAGATGCTCAGACATCGAGCTCGAGGCTTAAATTATATACCCCATAACGTACAATATTGTCATAAAACTAGGAATATTTGCAGAGGATCATTCTACAAGCTAAAGGTTTGCTTGATTTTAGCTTTGAAGTATTTTTTTTTTTTTTTTTTTTGAAAAAACAGACTCCAGTTGTTACAGCTCATGATGAATAAATAATGGAGAAAGAAAAGATCGATCAAGTCAAATTTTTAATGGACCCGTCACGTGACGGAAGCAGCTTGGGATACATCAGAATTATCAACGTCTACAGCTGGACCACGTGATTTTAAGGCGTCGGTATCCTGTTGTCTTTTAGGAATAAAGAATATTATTCAAATATTATCAATACCATGCATGCATGCCTTGTGCAGTTCTTTGATTGCAGATAATGGTGAAGTACCTATGCATGCATGCATGGCTTACATGTACAGTAGTACACCCCCCCCCCCCCCCCCCCCGCATTTAACTGAGCGCTTAATTACAAGTTCGTGTTCAGCATCAATAAGATTGCTTTGCAAGATAGTCTAGTACGTACGTCCATCCTTTTAAGATTGTGACATTCCTGTCAAGTTTCGTATCGAGGTTGCTTCCAGGAAGCTCGTACTTCTCTGGAACCAGACAAAGAGGTACTCATAAATGGTACAGCCCTACACAATTTGAGGACCCACGCACGCACAGGTACGTAATTGCTAGCTAGTCAGCATTATTAATATAGGAGCTATAGAAAGTTATACATGTTTATTAAGTGGCGTGGTTAATTTCCGGCCAATACATTGCAAGGGTTGTGAAAAATCAGAAGACAAACTGCCCAATATTGCCAATTCTGTCCTGACTCCTGTTTATTAGTTTCCTTTTTTGTTATCAATATTGCCATTTGATTCCTGGGGGGGGGGGGGGGGGGGGAGCTTATATATATATAAGTAATGTTAGAGTACATTTTGTATTCACTACATGACTGCTTCTAGTTCTCTAATTCTTTTCTTTAGACTTAAGATATGTGTGGTCTATATGATGTCACATCATGTATGGAAAATGTTACTTCCAACAGTAACTTCTATCTATATTTATTCTTATATATATATATATATATCACGCTAGGCTGATGCACTGGATTATGGAACAACAAATAATAATTGTGGAATCCAATTATTAATTTCAGAGAAAATGAAGATTGAAGATGCATATGAATGCTATATCATCCAATTAAAATCTTCCTCTGTACTGTTCCCTGTCACTTTTTTCATGTTTCTTCCTTGTTGGTGCCTTTTGCGTCAAAGCAATTAACAGATGGAGAGATTTCTATGCATGGGACATGAACTGTGGCCACAAAGAATCAATATGCGCGCTCAACCAGTCATATCTAAAGTTCAGATTTATGAACTAAAATACAGCCAAAAAGAAATTGTTGTATGATGGCTTTTTAAATTCCCGAAGCTCGCTCTATTTCTTCATATATATATATATATATATATATATATATATATATATATATATATATAGACACACACATTACGTCAAAGCATTTTGCCTAGTTAGATCAAACAGTTGTTTATAAAAATAATATGGTTTTTTACAAAATTTGTAAAAATAGTTGATGGCATATATAGCTTAGAAGACATTACTTCAACTTTTATATAAGTAATATAATTAATAGAATATTACAAAGGAACTTTAACAAACAAATTAAATACTACGATCAGTACTTTAACAAGATGATTGAGTTTGCATAATCAAAAGAGCAATGCTAGATACAGTCCCCAAATGGGGACTGCAATGCAAGCCTAGGCAATTTTATCTTTAAAATTTTTTAAAATTACAAAACTATCCCTTCTGAAATGATATTTTTTCTCATTTAATAAAGGGTCTGCAGATACAGTCCCCACTTGGGGACTGCAAATAGAATTTCTCTAATCAAAATGATAGTATTTAATTGCGTGTTTGGGCCAAATGAGATTTATTTTCCCTTTTTCCTATATATTTTGGCTGTGTATTATATTTTGCTGGATAAATGTATAATCTCGTTGAGGATATTTCACTATTGTAGTTTTGTTTATAAAATTCTGGTACTTATGATTATTAAGTTGTGAAATTTATTTTCTTGTTTTAATGTATTTTTTTTTTATTGGACCCTTCTTTTTCGGACTAGGCTTGTTTTAATGTGTTTTATTCTCTTTTGGGCCCAGCCCATTCGGATTTGAAGCCAAGCTCGTAGCTTGCAACCCAGTCCTCCCTTTCTCTCTAAACGGCACCGTTTTGGCCATAGCCCTTAGGGCCTTATTTCTTTTCCTCCTGCGCGTCATCCGCTGCTTCTTCTTCTTCTTCGGTATCATCTTTCTTCCAAAATCCCGATCCTCATCTTCTTTGACTTCGGCCTCAACTATGGTCTCCACCATGGGTTGACACATAGCTATGCCTATCTATCTTGGGGGACCTCTTTCTCTCAATCTTTCCGAGATTCCATGCCCTCTCTATCTGATTTGGTGCTTTCCTTTATATTAGTTTGGAATCGAGATAGTCTTTTATTTTCTTTCTCGGGGCTTGGTTGTTTTCGGTTCCTTCCATCCAAATAGCAAATAGGCTACTAGAAGACCTCAGGCTCAGGAAAGTCATATATGGATTCCCAAACCCCCATTTCCAGTGGACTTCGATCCTTATTATGGTATGGCTTGACTTCCCTACTGATTAATTTTTATTCCCTTTGCTTTCTCTTCTCATTTCCATTTATCTTTACTTTTTGTTGGCCTTTCTCCACATGTTGAAAAGCAAGTGTGCAAGTGAAGAACTTATGTGTTAGGTCAGAAGTTAACGGGAAAAACAGGGCTTAAATACTTGGCGTTAACTTTAACGGAAAAAAAAAAAAAAAAAAACGTTAAAACAAGAATTTTCTTCTCATAGAAACTTTATATATAAAAATATATATATATATTATGTGACAACATGGAGTGCATGATCGCAATACTCGACAAATTAAAAAGTTACTCCAGGTGTATATTGAGGAACAAAATAAGGAAAATTATGAAACAAGATGTATACAAA
Source organism: Juglans mandshurica (assembly GCA_022457165.1). NCBI lineage: Eukaryota > Viridiplantae > Streptophyta > Magnoliopsida > Fagales > Juglandaceae > Juglans > Juglans mandshurica. The sequence goes on from CM039623.1 coordinate 8,165,104, forward strand.
AGATAGAAAGAGATTCGGCTACGTCCACGCAGTGAAATATCAGCAATTTCATTCCATTCTTCTCTTTTATATATAAAACACATGTTGATGCATTTTTTCGACAGAGTCGAAACCCAACAATATGGTTGAATGACCCACCATGATGGATTGGAAATTGATACAGTGCTCAGATGCTCATCTATGAATCAAACGATATATAAAGCATATAAATCGTAAATAATGAGTTAGAGGCACATAGATTTACGTAGTTTCACATAAAAGTCTACGTCCTTGGTTTGTTTGGGGGTAAAATGCACTATATTGGATGATTTTACAGTCTTTCATGACCTCTCATAGCTCTCGATATAATAAAGAAGAATAGGGTTCCAGAGAGGTTGAAGAAGATGCCTCACTTTCTGAGGGAGAGTCTCTCGAGATGGTAAAAGTTTTTCCTTGTAGAGATATCTGCTCCTCCACATTCGGAAGAGTCTCTTTCTTTTATAGAGGTCTCATTCCTTGTTTGGAGTACCTGAATCTTATTTGCCTTATATCACTTTCATCGGTCAACTTTCCTTTTAACCTCGGTAATGGGTTTCCAATGGGTTGTACCCTAGTTCATTTAATATCCAATAGATGCCCTTAATCCTCAAGGTCAATTTGTCCAGCAAGAAAGTTTTGAAAATAAAAAATATAAGAGTCAATCATTGCAGAGGTAGTCTACGAAAACTAATGAAAAATAAAGTTTGGGGACTTGCCCTTGATTTTCTATTGTTGTATGACGCAAGGAATATCTCCAAGTGCGAAACTTGAGGAGACTTATAAATTTCTTGTAAAGGCCTCTAAGGATAAGCTTGTAAATTCCTTGTAAAGGCCACTAAGGATGGGCCTATAAGATATTTTTTCGTGCAGGCATATAATTGTTATCTGCTAACAAACTTATTGCCCTTTGAGGCGATTTAACATTAGTGTTGTTGTTTGCCATAAAATTTGAGTTTGTTTGTTGTAACCCATGCTAAGTGGTCAAGGAGCCCAACAAATCCCTAGGTCCATCTTAAGCAGTTGTTGAGCATGTTGAGTCGTTCCCGATGACAACCCACACAAGGCAGTAATGGAGCTAGGAGGCTCGTCCCAGAGGTAACCTACTGGCGGCGGTTATAGTGGGAGGTTTGCTCAACCACTATGGTCGCCAAGGTGTTAGCCTTGGTCGCCAAACCTCAACATACATGTTGCTAGCTTTGGTTGTGTGGCGGGAGACTTGCCCCACCACGCCAAAGCTTAGCTTGCATGTTACTTGGCTTGACTGTTTGGGTGCGCGATGGTCACCAAGGCGTCTATTATCATTGCACGCCGAAGCTCAACTTGCACTTTCCTAAGCTTGGCTGGCTCTCTTGGTGTGTGATTGTTTGAGGACATTATGTCCATTATTGATGCCCGAAGAGACCTAGGACTCATTTATTTTCACAAACTATCTCATTTCATCTAATCATTACAATTTTCATAAACTCTCACACAAAATACAATAAACAATTCAATCTTTTTAAATCCCAAAATAAAAATTATATTAAAAATTATATTCTAATAATATTTTATTCAACTTTCAACTTTGATCTCATCTCATCTTATCTGTGTAACAAACGATTCCCTAATTTTTCGGTTGACAAGTGCAGTAATATCCGACACAATCACATCAACCCAAGTAGGGCGCGAATCCCCTGTAGATACACCCATCGGCTCCCCACTAGTACTCCTGCTTTGGGTAGCAACACTAGCCCCCAGGCTAGGTCGGTGGCACAAGATCTGGTGGAGGCCCAGCCTCACACCGAGTACGCCCCTTCGCCTGTCCAAGGCTTCACCGATGCAAGGTCACGTCGAATGAGCTCATCTGATCCACCAAGCACTTCTCAGCTCGGGGTGCCATTCACCGCTGCAGTAGCAATCGAGTAATGATCACCCTATATGGAAGGTTGTCAATGGAGATCACATTGACCTCGTTTCGGATCCTCCCAAATATCCACAACGACAAGTCAATTAGGTCTCCATGTGCCAAGCGTTGAAGGAATTGCACACAAGTTCGACTGAAGGTGGCCTTATATGCCCCAAGATTTACGTTTGTTGCAACTATGAGTTGTAACATCTGAAAAAATAGTAGCAGCGTGTTTTGGTGGAAGTTCTTCTCTCGAATGGGGTGCGGTATCTCCTCATGAGAGTAAACAAGTCCTTGTCGTGGTCATCATCCTGAGGCTGAGTCCCTTCGCCATCCAACGGGTCTACATCTATGCTATGCTTGTCAGATCAGCCTTAGTAGAGCTAGCAGATGATCTAGATGTCCCAGCCTCTGGTGCGTCCTCAGCCTAATCCACAGTAGTGGATAAAATATTTTATCAAAATATTAATTGTTTGCATCATCGAATGTAATTAAACCTGCATGAATTTAAGAACTGATTAGAATATTTTTATTAAATTATTTTTTATGATTTGATCAGAATAAAATAGTACTTTTGGCATTAAGAGACAAGAGTTTCTATGCCCACATGTATCGAGAATTTCATTATATATATATATATATATATATGTATGTATTTATATGAGCGCCCAAATTTCTTAGTCTTGTTAAGGTTATGTAGTAATTAAGGTTAAGAATGATATATAAAATTTCACAATGAGAAATACTTTAGTTACAAAAGGATTATACAAAAGTAAACTCACAAAATGACGTAGTTTGATGTGATATGTTCGATTATAAAATTACTTTTATTGTAAAGTAGATCTAATGGATTATATGAAAATACATCAGTTTAGAAATTTACTTTTATGTAATCTCTTTGTATCTGTAGCACTTCTGTTTCACAATTAGGACATCATTTTTACATATGGATTTATTGAGAACATTATTGATAAATTGATATAGGGCCTTAAATGTCTTATTGTGAGAAAGAATATTAAGAGACAGAGTAATTACTCGTGAAAATTTAACGAAAATTTGAAATTAATATTGAATGTGGACTTAAGGCCGCTTGACTAGTTGACTAGCTAATCTGCAAAATAAAAGTCATGTGGAGCGCATATATGAGCATCTTTAGATCATCCTTTGGTGATAGATTTATCTCTAATTGATATATATATATATATATATATATATATATATATAATGTTCTATCTAGATATCTTTGAAATATTATTGTTACACTACAAGAAAAAAGGGTTTTGCCGACGATTTTTCTAGTGTTGCAAAACAGAACGCTGCATTAGAGTAGTTTTTGCGGCGATTTTTTAATCGCCGCTTAATTCCGTTGAGAAAACTGATTTATCAAGTTACTTATCGAGTTGCAGCGAAAATAGTCTTTTTAACAGCGATTTATTTCGCCGGTAAAAGAAAAAACATGTTGCAATGCTCGATTTCGCCGTAATATAGTAAGTGGCGCCATTCCCCTAAAGATATTTTGTTTTTTCCCCCGATTTCTTTCCCCCTCCACTTCTCTCTGTTCTTCCGCAATATTCCATCTCCATTTGCCTTTCCGAGTCCATTTGCCTTTCCGAGAGATCAGCTGCTACTCCACCCACGTCCCCCCAACGATTTCATCTCCAATTAGGATATAAATACAAAATTGGACCCGGATGGCTAATTGCATTGGTATATAGTTCATTCATAAAAAAAGCGATTGCTCTTAAAGTGCCTCATTTAAAGATAATGCATCATGCATTAAAATTCATGAAGTAGTCGCAGCATCCAAAATATAATTAGCGCCACCATTAATTCCTGTTTTTTGCTTCTTTTTTTTTTGTGAGTAGGAGCATGCAGTAGTAATATTGAGTAAAATTATGTCTATGTAAAGTTCTCGTTAAGAAAACTTATGGCCCATGTGGTCAAGTGGGAGAATTTAAGTTATGCTCTTATATTGAGAGACTAATGTGGTATTAGGTATTCTGTGAATAATAGTGAAAAAATAATGAAAAATTAATGATAGAATATTGAATAGTAGTGAATAGTAGTAAAAAGTATGTAAAAAATAATAATAAAATAATGAATAGTAGTGAGATATTCTCAGAATACTTGAGAATACCTTGATACTCAAACTAGGCCTTACACAAAAGCAATCCTACAAACTGATGTGGCTTGATGTCGTTCGTCAGATTGTAAAGTTAATTTTATTGTAAAGTAGATCTAACAGATCAGATGAACCTATATCAATTGGTGGGATTGTTTTGTGTTATTCCTTTGTAGATGTAGCAGTACTCATATAATATTGATCATTCGAAAGTTGGATCGCTACTGATTCCACTAACTTTGATAATATGTATGTTTAAGTTAAAAGGATTGATTTTCTCCGTAAGGAGGAAACCCATAAAATATTTAGAGAAATATTTTAGTTAAGTTCAAAATAATTTCATCATAAATTGATGCGATTTGATGTGGTATACATGTCAGATTTTAAAGTTACTAATTTTATTGTAAAAGAAATATAACGTATTACATATATGAATCTACATCAATTTGTGAGTTTATTTTATAAAATCTCTTTATAAATATAATTGATCTTCTAAAATATTTTTTGAACATATGATAGTGGGTGATAGATAAAGACAACTACGAATGAAAGGTTGTATCCTTTAATGGTTAGTGTTGTACCCTTGATTGAAGGGTGGAAATACTACCATGGATAAAATCGTAAGGGTGGTTACCTACCATAGTTTATGAGCCTATGCATGCATGTACTCCAATCTGGATGGAGACGTACGAATTAAGATGCTGTAAAATTATTTTAACATTTATAAGAAGAAAACCGTTAAGAACCTGCATGCAGTACTTACAATAGGAAAAATCTAATTGTAAGCAATTTTGTGCATTAATATGTATACTCATTCAATATAATTGGTCAGAAAATAAAATTTATTGAAAACAGTGCTAATTTAAATTTAGAATATGAAGACAAGAATATTAGTACACAGATTAATACACAAACTTGTTTGTATATAACAAAACTTCTTACAATAATATTAATCAATAGGGTTAGTTATTAAGTCTTGAGAAATTGGTCCGAATTAATATTTTAAATGAAATTTTTTTTTTATCGAATGATTAAAAAAATATTTTTAATAATATTATAAATTTTTTATTTTTATTAAAAATATTTATAATAATTAAAAAAATACAAAAAAAAAAAAAAAAAATTTACCTATTGGAGACACTCTCGAGTACATCTCTCAGAAGATGTGGCAGTGCTCGAGTCTTTTCTACGAGGGGAAAGACTAGGCCGTACGGTTACGGATTGTTCTTTTTAACTGTTTGCTTGCTGGGACACAAAAATTTAAAGTCCGTACGTCGTCGTTTCATCCTTTACGAAATGACTGCACAGGGAGGATGGGACAAGAGACTTTGATCAGTACTGTCCCCCTTCATCCAGAATCAGGACCTAATTCATAATATAGTGATGGTAGGCTGCCGACAGCTAGCAGTGATAGTTGACCGTGGCAAAATTATATTTTTTTATATTTTTTTAAATATTTTTAAAAGATAAAAAAATATTAATATATTTATAATCACTTCTTTAATCAATAAATTAAAAAAATTAAATACATAAACAGTCAAAATAAAAAAATAAAATAAAAGAGTATATTAACATTAATCTCCGTAATGGTCTGCGCAAATATATATGTTTTTTTTAGTATTTAATTTTATTTGTTCATAATTCAATATTTTATATTCTAGTTTCTTTGATATAGAGGAATAATTGGGGTCAAGATAAAAAAACAAATAATATTATATAGTAGATCAATGAGATCAGGAACAGAAAGGGAGAAAGTTGGCTATGTCAAGGAATGAGATTGCTTAAAAAATATTCAAGGGCTTGGATTTTTATGGGGGCATCATTGTGAAAGTGACATTAATTAAAATATTTGAATTCAACTCAACTTAATTCAACTCAGTTCAACATCCAAACGTAGCCTCAATGTTAGTTTTAGAGAGAACCTTTGGATTTCATGCACGCTACATGATTTGAAATACTTCTAAATGTGGTAGATAGATTAACTTTGTTTGATCATAAAACCCTAAATTTGTTTTTCATTTAAGACCCTAAATTAGTAAAAGTTTCTCTTGCACCCACTAATTATCTATATTCTTAATTTGCACCATTTATTCGGATCATTTTTATGAAAATGTGATCAGTTATATGTTACGAAAATAACCATTTCCTATCAAAATAGTCTATTCTCGTAATAAATAGTTATTCTCTTTGCAATTAATTTGTCACAAATACTTATGTTTCAACTTGTAGTGAATTAAGATTGTGTTACATGACTAATTTTTTCATATATATCTTGAAATAGAAGATCTCAACCATTAGATGCAAAAAAAAAAAAAAGGAATCGTTTTGTTTGTGGGTGAAAATTAGGGCAACTTTTCATATTTTATAATGTTATAATATTATAACTAAAAGGTATAGATCCATGTGTATATGATTATTATCCATTATCAACTATATATATCCATTCCACCTTGTTTGAAGTCAATCGGAGCATCCAACAAATTCCAATTATTCCTTAGATCTAGGGGTGTAAATTCAAACCGGAAAATAGGTCCGGACCGGACCGGTTCAAAAACCGGTCCGGTCCGGAACCGGTAGATTCCGGTCCGGTTCTGGTTCCGAGATTTTTTGCACTAAACCGGACCGGACCGGACCGGTTGATTAAAAAAAATAAAAAATAATATTTTTATATATAAGTTTTATATAAAATATTATATATATATATATTAAATATTAATATATATAAGTTTTATATATAATGTATAATTATAAATTTTTATGTGAATTATATATATATAATTATATATATAATTATATATATTCATATATGAAATAATTTCTTATTATAATTTATAAATTATTACATAAAATGTTAATACTAAATCACTAAAAATTTATAACTAATACTAATATATAACTTATAACTATACCAATAGTCTAATATTAATACTATTATATAGTCTAATATATTAAAAAAAGTATAAAATAGTTTTTTTTAAATCAGTTTTTTTTATATAAACAAAATTTTAATGGCAAATTGTGAAATTTACATTTTAAAAAAATCAGAAAACTGGACCGGAAACTGGTAAAATCGGAAGTATCGGTTTAGGAGGATAACCGGTACGTAATCGGTTTTAAAAAATACAAAATCGGTACATACCGGTTCAATCCTAGATTTTATCTAAAATCGGACCGGTTACGCCCCTAGTTAGATCATATAATGCAGGCAAGAGTGATTCTTGTGCAGTACTAAAAAAAAAAAAAAAGTGATTCTTCTGTAAATTTGTCTGCAAATTTCTACCCCTCCAAATTTCTCTGGCTCATGTGGCAATTAACAGCACAGTATGTGGGTATATTCCTTGCGTATATCTATAAACAAACATCTACGTACGTACTACGTACAACCATTTACATGTCCCCCCACTCATGATCAGTCATTGTCTTTGTAATATATACAAATCGACCATTTAAATTACTTGTCTCTCTACTTGTCTCTCTACTTGTCTACCGATCGATGATCTGCACTAGTAGTACTGTGTCCGTCGTTCCATGCATGCGTGTTTTCCTTCTGAACTCATGACTGAAAGCTGTGGGGCACCTTAAAGTGAACGACAAGGGTCACGATTTTGATACCTCGAAGAAAACTCTTACATGATTTACATGAGGAGTTACTGCTAATTAATTGATCTGCACCAGAATCTTCTTGATCATTTTTTCTGTAGATGACTGGCTAGCTAGCTCCTAATGAAGTAAATGTCTCTTTTCACATGTAATAACCCAAGCAAGTACGTACGATCACCTTGACCCAGCTAACAAATTAAAAAAAAAAAAAAATTGAATAAAACCCTAGTCAGTATAGTAGTAGGAAAAAATCTACACAACTTTATACTATTCACATAATCTCTACATACTACACTTTTTTTAATTTTTATTATTTTTTTCTTTTATCAAATATTTAATATATAAATAATGAATAGAAGAATTAAATTAGTTCAAAAAGAATAAACTCAAAAAAAAATTAAAAAATTAAAAAAATGTTGTGTGTGGAAGTTGGGAGGTTGTGTAACATTGCTAGTACTGATCATGATCTTTGACCCAATTGACACTAATCTGATCAGTATATCATCTCAAGGGTGAAATATAAATATCTATATAGATATATTAAGAATCAATGTTGTTTTAAATTCATTTCGGTGATCATTCCAAACTCTAGTTTAAGTATTAGAATAGAATATTTTGGTATTGGTACGTTCTTATGTACCGTTTCAATTAGTTATATATATATATATATATATATACACATACGTAAACACAAACATATATAAGTGTATATAATATGTATATTTGTGTGTATATATATGTGTGTACGTGTGTGTATGTGTGTGGAAGAATTGATGACTTCTAAAATGAATATAAGTTTAAAACATTAAAAAAAAAGTAAAGATATTATCAAAATATAATATTAAAAAAACTCACAAACTTGAATTGAGATACAAAAAAAATAAAGAGTCGAGAAGTTATTAAAAATAATGAGATTTAAAAAAAAGAATGATGGGAGATAATTAAATTAGTTACAACAAAAATTTTAATTATATAAATATTTTTTATATTTTAAAATTACGTGAATGCCACCTAGATTTGAAATTTATAAAAATGTCATCTAAATTCAAAGAAATTATAAATTGTCATTAAAACAATCAGAAATGGAATATAGTCTTAAACAAGCCGAAATGGACTGGTATTGGCAGGAACAGGCCAAAATTAGGAACAAAGCGAAATGAGGATCTATAGTGTACTAGGTACTACACCAGAATGGAAAATTCCAACCATTCTAGCAAAATGGAATGCCGGAATGGAATGGAATTCAAAACTGTGATAAGAATCATGTTTAACCTTAATTACCAAAACCCAACAGAGAGTTAAGACAATTTGACTTGAAACTGACCCACAATTCTCGAGTAAGATTTTCAAATTCCCGAATTTAAAAGTTTCATAAATTTTTTGTCTAAATACTAGGGTCTTGATTAGGAAAGAGATAGACATATACATAGAGTCAAGTCCACAAATTAAATTTAGGATAAGGATCTTGTCAAATGGATTTTATCTGTTGAACATAAAACTTGCGATATTTTTGTTATTTCAATTGTTAACAAAATATAAAATGACCAGTTTCAAGGTTGGGCTAAAATGCCCTTACTAGTTATCTGAATGGACTAAAATACCCCTACAAGAATTAAAATTAGATAGAAACTCCCCTGATCCAAATCAAACCACCCGATAAGAACCAAAAATCTCCACAACCAAAAAGCAGCTGATGGACAACTAGAAATCTCCATCTCATAGCTCAACCAATCATGGAACAGACACAAAACCCACGATGGGGTTGTCAGTATGAGAACCATTAGAGCCAAATCTACGGTGGTATCATTGGTATGAAAAAACCAAACCAACAGCAGCACCTAGAAGTGTAATAAAACTGGAAAACTTGTTGAACCGAACCGAATCGAACTGATGGGTTCAGTCCAGTTTGTAATTGGTCCTAAACCGGTTTGATACCGGTTTTCATATTTTGAAACCAAACCAGTATATATCAGTGTTCATATTTTAAAAATCGATTTGAACCGAACCTGATCAGTATATACATATATTTTAATTTTTTATATTATGTATATTTTTTTATATGCTAAATTGCTAATTAATATAATATGAAATTTTAATCTTATTATTCAAGTTTTTTAATCTTATAACATAAAACTAATATAACATTTAATACAAATTAGACTACTTATACTACTAATTAGACTATATTAATCTTATTATTCAAATCTATTAATCTTACTAATAAGTTAGACACTACTTATACTATACTAGTATAATTTAATACTAATGAATTAGTAATTGTTAATAATCATACCAAATTCTAACAATGAAGTTTAGCGTTCAAAAAAATCATAATACTAAAGTTATGTAGTGCCACACATGTTAATAGTGAACTGGAAAAATCAGACCAGATCAAACAAAAACTGAAAAAATTAAAAGTTTCGGTTTCGGTGATAAATTGGTCCATATCAATTCTTAAATTTCTAAAACAAGTGTATACCGATTTAGTTCCAAAATTTGTCCAAACTTAAACTAGTTAGACCCCTAGTATCGTCATGGGTCTTTGGTGTGCAGACCCATAACAACGACAGTGTTGTGGATCTCAATTACGTGCATGGCTCTTCAATCAACGATTTGAGACTTTCGAAAATATCTTTCACAGTCTCAGTCACTGCTAATCCTACATTGAATGAACTATTATATCATGTTTTTAAATTGAAACTCTCTTATGGAATGATCATGACCGAATCCAACTCGAATTCGAACTTGTCGACATCTTATTTCAACAGGGATACAACTCTACAAGTCATCTTCACGTTAAAACTTTTAACCGACTACCTTCTCAAATTCTAAGCCATGCCCGTCTCCACCTTCCACTAGGATTCATGTCCCAATAGAACTCTCTTAGAATTCTACAAATCATTTTCACATTAAAACTCTTAAATCAAGTGCTTATATATACGCTCAGCCTCATGCACTTTATGTGTATCTCATTCATCTTCAAGCCCCAGTGTAGTTTCTGCTTACCCAAAATCAAGTAGAGTACCTCTAGTCCACCAGCATCCCTCACGTTTTCTCTCTCCTTTTAATTCATGTGATCGATTTCATGTTGGAAATATTGGATTAACATTGTTAGGTAAGTAGCATGATCATACCCTTACACGTATATATAATAAATAACATGTCTTTTATAAAAAATATTTGCATGTACGCCCTCTATTGGAAGCCCCTCCATCAAATTATTTATGAAAATTCATGATTTTATGTGAGAGTTATGCATTAAAATATTTTGTGAAAATAAACCATTATTTTATTTGAAGAGTTAGGCATCAGATGATTTATAAAAAATCATGATTTATGTGAAGAAACATGTATCACGACATTTTATGAAATATGCGATTTCACTAGAAATTTATGATATGACAATATATGACAAGTATGCAAGCATGATTATGATAAAGTATGAATGATAAGATACGTAACGGCGTATGTTATGATATGAAGAATGTACTATATGTTATGGGCATATTGCATTGCCAAGTTGTACATGCTGGTAGTGCACCCAATGTGTCTTCCTTATGTATGGATTCCATAACATGCGGCCACGGACGAAATCAAAATTTAATTAGATTCGTTAACCTTAATTCACGGGGGTCAATAATGAATACTAGCCTATGAAAAGTGAAAAATAAGTTCATCTTCATATTATTTACGTATGTATTTATGAGTATGCATATTTTTCAAGAAACTTTATATTTATTATGTTTACTGTATGATGTGTTGCTTATTGAATATTTAACTCATTTTTTGTAAGTTTATATTTTTTAACCACCCCAAGTGATGATACTTATGAGTATAGGATTGCAGGACAGGATTTGGTCCAGGGAGGCAAGGTAGAGGCCTAGATAGTTTATGTCGCTCAGTTTTATTATTTAAAGTTTAATAAATTATTTTGATAAGTACTTGAGATTTTATTGAATTTAAATAAGTGATTCTACAGACTCTCTTTTGAATTTTAAGTATTTAATAAAGATTGTATTATAATGCATCTTTGTACCTAACGCTTCCTTCAAAATAAAATAAAAATATTTTTAAGTCAAGTTCAATAGTAGCACTCTGGCTTCCTCGAGAAATTCTAAAAGTGATTTTATTCTTAAACCTAAGGAGAGATGTGTTACAATTTTGCTATTTTAAAATAATATAGTCTAGTTTTTATTTTTTATTTTTTTACAAGATTCATTTGTATTTGACTTATAACATACTATAACTATATTATAACTTAAGTTTTGGTTTTCACGTCCGGGCTGAAAACTTTAATTGGCACCGATCAAGGTTAATTTGATTGAACTAGCTTAGGGAATTTGGGCTAATTTCATGAAATAAAACATTTAAAAAAGAAAAACTTATAATTCTCTACACCACACACCAACATGTAATTTATAGTTTTTACCCTTCTATTTAAACACACATATATTGATACGTAAGTATGTGTATTTAAATAGAAGGATAAAAAAAAAATAGAATGATAAAAATAACAAATCACATGTTAATATATGATGTGACCGGATGATGTGTAGCATTGCTCATTTGGCCTCTTAATTTTGGAAGGATCAAGGTTTCCTTGAGTTCTTGCTCGAACGTTGGATTCTAAAGTATGAAAGAGAATAACACATAAAGTGAGTCATATAATATTTATTGACACTCTGTAAATATTTTGGACAACATTAAATGAGTAATAAATGTTGTAAGGCCTAGTAAACGATATTTCTCTAATTTTGAAATATAAGTTACAATTCATCCTATTAATTTGACCGTGAAGATGTTCAAAAAATAAATAATGTGAAACATTCTTAACGATTAAGTGATCTTAAAAACACAATGAATTAGGATCTTAAAAACTTTTATTTATTTTTTATAAAAAATACGCAAAATTTTCACTCTAAAACTTATATCTAACATTACTTTAACCATGCACAATTATTGATTTGGAATAAATAAATAAATAAATAAATAAATAAATTGGAGACATGAGAAACCAAGGTGCCCAAAGATCCGATGAGTGCTTAACAATCCTGCGACCCACACGAGTCACACGACAACGCATTGGGACTTGGCAAATGGCAATGGACCTGCCGGTAGGACCTGTGATCCGTTGGACAGTTGGAGAGCAAGAACTGTGGGATAATTTGTCTTTTCTTATACGTGGCTGTTTTAAGCACATTCATTGCTTGCTTGCTGCGAAATTCAGCCAATCAAACAAATATTTTAAAATATAAAAAGAAAATGATATTTTTATCATTAATTTTTATTATTAATTCTTATTGTTGGAATTTTTTATTTTTCTCTTTATTTAGTAATTAAAGAAATATTTTTTACTAATATTATAATTTTTTATTTTTATAAAAAATATTTAAAAATATTAAAAAATATATGTAAAGAAAAAATCAATTATGTTAACGGTAACTCCCGATGGGCGGTGGGAGTGGTGGACGTAACACCGTCTTATTAATTTATACAATCGGTTTATATCATCTTAATAATGTATTTGATATGCCAAAAAAAAAATTATATACATAAAAAACTATTTAATACTACCTGAATGGTATTATTATTTTTTGATAATTTTTAAATCATCATTTACATAATAATATTTAATTTTTATATATATATTTTTTCAAATCAAATCATAGATACAAACGTTTTTGTCACCTAAATTCTAAAAAAAGAAAAATAAAATATTTTACGTCAATAATATGTTATGTTTAAAAATAGGTTTTTTAAGAAGTTGGAAGGCAACTCTTATAAAAGAGCAAAGACGCGGCCCCATTTTGACCTTGGAAAACCGGAGTTCACCATTAGAGACTCTTCCATGCCTTTGCCAACAACTGTAAAGACCCAAACTCCTCTGCCAAACCCAATTAGGCTGTTAGCTCATTTCTCTTCCTCTCTCTCCCGTCTACACCACAGAATTTATTTTCAACTACCCCACTATCTTTCGTGTTCTCTGTGGATCGAGGCTGAAACTATTCCTAAAAGTCGTAGGTTTTCCAAGAAGAACCCATCTTTTTGTTTCTTGATCAGATCTTTCTGTCGTAGTCAACTGTAACGAAGACTTTGAAGGTCCGGCCGCCGTGGTGGCCATGGCGGAATTAGTGAAGCAAACCTTGGCGAAGCCGATCCAGCTAGCTGACCAAGTCGCCAAGGCCGCCGACGAGGCTAGTTCGTTCAAGCTGGAGTGCGGGGAGCTTAAATCAAAGACGGAGAAGCTTGCTGGGCTGCTCCGCCAGGCTGCCCGAGCAAGCGCCGACCTCTACGAGCGCCCCACCAGGCGGATCATCGTAGACACAGAGCAAGTGCTGGATAAGGCTCTGTCCCTCGTGCTTAAATGCCGCGTCAACGGCATCGTCAAGCGCGTGTTCACCATCATACCCACCGCCGCCTTTCGCAAAATGTCGGCCCAGCTTGAGAATTCGATCGGGGACGTGTCTTGGCTGCTCCGCGTCTCAGCTCCGGCCGAGGATAGGGACGACGAGTACTTGGGCCTGCCTCCCACAGCAGCGAACGAGCCAATTTTATGTCTCATATGGGAACAGATTGCGGCTCTTCATACGGCCTCGCTCGAGGACCGTTCGGATGCAGCGGCTTCACTGGTTTCCCTTGCCCGGGACAACGATCGGTATGGGAAGCTGATCATAGAGGAAGGTGGGGTCGTACCCTTGTTGAAACTGATCAAAGAGGGCAAACCAGAAGGGCAAGAGAACGCTGCCCGGGCGATTGGGCTTCTGGGACGCGACCCTGAAAGCGTAGAGCACATGATCGTCGCGGGTGTTTGTTCGGTGTTTGTGAAAATCCTCAAAGAAGGTCCCATGAAAGTTCAGGCTGTGGTGGCTTGGGCTGTTTCGGAGCTCGTGGCTAATTACCCCAAGTGCCAAGATCTGTTTGCTCAGCACAATATAATTCGGTTGCTGGTAGGCCATCTCGCATTTGAGACCGTTCAAGAGCACAGTAAATATGCAATTACTAGCACCAGAGCCACATCGATCCATGCGGTTGTAATGGCAAGTAATAACCCAAACGCCATGAATATGAACAAGGGAATTGACGAGGAGGACCAAAACTTTCAGAGTCAAATTCTTCACCCCATGGGGAACAAGACCCCTAGTCAGATGCACAATGTAGTGACTAACACCATGACGATGAATCCCCCGTCCAAGCCACTCCAACCACTAGGCAATGTTTCAACTCAAACCAACCACAACAGTGCCACAAGCAAGGACCCAAACAATGTGAAACAGAATCACCAATCCCATCAACCCCACCACCAGCAAAACGTCTCTCTTTCTGGGTCTGGTTTGAATCATAAGGGTAGGGAATTGGAAGACCCTGCTATCAAGGCAAACATGAAGGCAATGGCAGCAAGAGCCCTTTGGCACCTTTCCAAAGGAAACCCATCCATCTGCCGCAGCATCACTGAGTCAAGAGCACTGTTATGCTTCGCTGTTCTTCTAGAGAAAGGGACCCAAGATGTCAAGTATAATTCTGCCATGGCATTGGTGGAGATCACTGCGGTGGCTGAGAAAGATGCTGAATTGAGAAGATCTGCATTCAAACCCAATTCACCTGCCTGCAAAGCTGTTGTTGAGCAGCTGCTAAAGATCATTGAGGAAGAAGATTCAGACCTCCTTATCCCATGCATCAAGGCTATTGGGAATTTGGCAAGGACATTCAGGGTAACAGAAACAAGGATGATCGGCCCGTTGGTGCAGTTTCTGGATGAGAGAGAAGATGAGATATCCAAGGAGGTTGCAATTGCTCTCACAAAATTTGCCTGCCCAGAAAACTATCTCTGCTCTGATCACTCAAGGGCGATCATAAGTGCCGGAGGGCCAAAGCCCTTGATCCAGCTGGTGTTTTTTGGTGAAAGGACGGTTCAAATTTCTGCATTGCCTCTCCTATGCTACATTGCTCTTCATGTACCAGACAGCGAGGTACTTGCCCAGGTGGAGGTGCTCAGTGTGCTTGATTGGGCTTCCAAACAATCTCACCTCCTCACCCAGGATGAAAAACTGGAGTCATTGTTACAAGATGCTAAATGCAGGTTGGAGCTATACCAATCCAGAGGTCCAAGGACATTCCACTGATTCAATCAAATCGGTGATATCTTGTTGCAGAGAGAGAAAAAAAAAAAAAAAAGGTTCCCTGTAATTTTCACTGTTCTTTCTTTACCTATTTAATATCGTTCTAATGGAGTGTACATACGTTTAATTTCATTGTCCTCTATAATTGCAAAGAAGCATTTCAAATGACTTTTAGAGTGCATTCTCTTGTTCTGGTTTCCTTTACCTGTCGATTTATGTTTACCCACCAAGGCACCCCATTGATTGACACCGAGATGAAAGACGTTGACACAGTAAGAAAAATAATGGTTAAGGGCAGGCAAGAGCTAATAAATTAGGAGGCAACAAAATCCAAAACGTTTAATCTAAAAATAATGCTATATTGTAGTCTTCCACCTTAGAATTTTCTTGGAAATCGTTCAGCATACTATATAGCATGTCAAAGTGTCTTTCCTTTGGGTCGCAAAAAGCCAAAAATGGGTTATGAGAGGTGTGGACACTTGGCAAACCAGATACTTGCTCTTTATTTACTTTAAAGTTCTTATTTTTGGGACCCATGGACATGAATCACACACACCATATGTCTTAAACTGGTTGTATTTTCGCGTGATATGTCTCAACGCTCAACTCTTTGCATAATTTGTGGGAGACAATTTAGCTGAGATTGAACAGCTAGAAAAGACATATGGAGGTTGGGGGAAAAGATGTCTCAAAAGTTTCTTGTCTGGACGAGAAGAGTGTTGGATTTAAATATCTTTGTAAAGATTGAAATGGTTAACTTGCTGTATTCACTCATTTCTGCCGTAAATAGTGCACATTAAGCAGAGAAATAGAAGGGAAAATACAGTGTTTTACCTAGGGTTGTGCTCCGACTCCGACAGAGTCGGAGTTGTGTCGGAGTTGTCGTTTCTGACCTCCGACTAGAGTTGGAGCCAAATTGTCCCTCCGACTCCGATTGGAGGTCGGAGCTCCGACTTCCGACTTCCGACTTCTGAGCGGAACTTCGAACTTCGAACGGCGCTCGAGCAGAACCCATACAAATTGGTTCACTCGAAGTGCGCTCGACGTGGCGCTCGAGCAGAACTTTTCCAGATAGGTTCGCTCGATGTGCGCTCAAGCGGAACCCATGCAGAGAGGTTCACTTGAAGTACGCTCGACGTGGCGCTCGAGCAGAACTCTTCCAGAGAGGTTCGCTCGACTTGCGCTCGAGCCAATGTTCAAAACGATGTCGTTTTACATATGGGTTTTTGTTTTTTAAAAAAATCGGAGTCGGACTATCTATTCGGAGTTACTCCGAATTCCGATGACTCTGACGGAGTTGGAGTCGGAGTCAAAATCGGAGCTGATGTCGGGTGGAGTCGGAAATTTCAGAATTTTGCACAGCCCTAGTTTTACCCACAAACCCAAAATGTTTTCAAACTCGGTTTTGGGAGATTCGAATGGATGGCTGTGGCATTGTGATCAGATATTGTACAGTAATTACAACCTTCAAGAGGGAAAATGATTATTCTTTCTTTTTCTTTTTTTGAATGATTATACAATTTATGAAACGAAAGGATTTGCATGAGATATAGTACATAATTCTTGAAAAATCTAGCTGGACATGCCTAACAGATTGTGAATTGATGTTTTATGACAAATTTAACAGTTTTAAAACTCTATAGATCAAGATATTTATGTAACCAAAGATCAAGAAAAATCATAAAAATAAATCACAAAGAAGTTTTTTTTTAAAGAAGTAACAAACGAAAATCGTTACTGGCTATAATATATATATATATATAGAAGGAAATTGTTTGCACTATTAGGACTACTAGCACTGATGAATTCACTCGCAAAAATAGCAACCTAGTCTCAAGAAGCTCAAAAGAACATCATGTATAAGTAGAAAAAAGCTGTTTGACATTCATTCTCCCATTAGCAAGAAGCACTCGAGGAATCTTGAAATAGTTAATGCTCATAAAGGCAGAAAATTGTGTGTAACAATGTATATATATTCCGAGCTCCAAGCATGGTTAGAAACCTTTCAAAACTCAATTTTTAACACTCAAATGGAGAACAATAAGTGTTTTTCAGCTGAGTCTAGTCCTAAACAAACAATGGAGTGTTTTCAGTAAAGAGTGCAAACCATTTACAAAAAGAGTTAGAGACTCAAAATGAAGGGGAAACTTTCCAAGGTAGGATGCAGAATGATATATAGTTGGAAGTCTATATGGAAACTACAAGTTCCTAATGCTGTGAGAATGTTCATTTGTAAACTATGTAAAGATACCTTATCCACTTTCTCTAATCTACGGAAAAGGAAAGTTATAAAAGATGCTGAGTGCCCTATCTGTAAACGAGCTCCTGAAACTGTTGAGCATGCTGCTTGGGATTGTGAAGCAGCCAGATATGTTTGGAGTCAAGGAAGCAAAAAGATTCAGAAAATGTCAGGTCACAATAATTCTTTCCTAGAGGTATGGAGCCAATTGATCAAAAACCTACAACAGGATGAATTAGTTAAAGCTGCTGTGATTGCTCGATCGACTGATTTGGTTTAGAAGGATTAACTCTATACATGGGAAAGACTTCTCTCATCCAAATTCTCTTATCAGTAAAGCAAGAGTGGAGCTTCAAACTTTTAAGCAAATCAAGGAAAGGCACCATAACCTAGTTGCTGTGAATGAAGAATCAATATGCTTATGGAAGAAACCACCAAAAGGTGTCTACAAGTTGAATCGGGATACTGGTATAGGTGCTATAATCAAGGATTCATATGGCAATGTCATGGGCACTCTTAGAGCTCCATGTCTCTTATCTGCCAAACCCTTTACTGCAGAAGCCTATGCCCTAATGATAGCAACAATTTTTTGTCAAGGTATGGGTATTAAAGAAGTTATTATATATGGAAGGTGATGCTCTCCAAGTGGTTAATAATCTTAGTAAGAATACTACTGACTGGAGTTGATTGATTCAGATGCTAAAAACATCCTCAATTCCTTTGCTAGTACTTGGTTTGCTCTCCATGTCAAGAGAGATGCTAATAAGGCTGCCCATAGTTTAGCTCTAGATGCTGTTAAGTTACATGAAGACTTGTATGATTTGGAAGAAATTCATTTTCGTATTCATCTACTGTTTTAAGTGAGAAGATGTAAGTCTTTCAACAATAAAACATCCGTTTAAAAAAAAAAAAAAATGGAGAACAATAAGTATCATGCAGTTGAGACCTAGCGGGAAGGAAGTATTTTGGCTGGGTGCAAAAAGTGGCTTTAGCACACCACCTTAAGTTCAGCACACATTAATATCCCTTTTTTAAAGTTTTGTTTTATGAGTAGTACAATATTATATGAGTAGTAATCACATTTTATTAGTGGTTTTTTTTAATTTAAATTTTAAAATTTTCAGTAGTTGACACATCAGCATATATTGAAGCACTTGATCATCCTGCTGTCATCAGTCCAACAGAAGGCACTCATGCACACGAGGAGTCCACGGATAGCCTAACAAACTCCAGCACAACTGTCAAGAGGAAAACCAAAATTGCCATCTGTCCTACTCTAGAAGATTCTCTTGTAACTGACTGAATGATTGTACACCGTCTGATCATTTTATGATCAGATCATTTGTCTTGTTATAAGTGTATAAATATGGACTGTGGCTGTAATGAATTGTAAGGAAAAAGTTCTGAAAGAAAATAGTTCATACACTGTCCCTTTGAGACATTTCATCGAATGCCATATGAGCTAGTTCTCTATCTTCTTCTTTGATTTTATAGCATATATCATTATGTAAGTAAAATTGTAAATATAAATAACATTTTTATTTTATTTTATTATTCCCTTTAAAATTTTAAAAATGAGAAAATATTTTTTTATGTGAATAAGATTGATAAGTTTAATGTGATGATCGATTTAACAAACTCGTTGCCTGTCAATTATTAAATGCATGGTATAATAATAATAAAAATAATTATTATTATAAATAGAAAATTCAATATCTAAAAAACATTAAAAAAGCAATAATAATTAGTAACAATTATCTTCCAAAAAATAAGATTGATGGATTGAACATTAAAAAAGCAACAAGTGCAGACAGAAAAAGAAGACAGTTTACATGAGTTTCTATTCATGCAAACCCTAGAATGGAAACCAAAGAGGAACCACCATCTGTACGTTTCTAAGAATTGACCTATTATCATGTAAAGATTAATGATCCTGGCGGCAGCTGCTAGAGGCTAGAGCTAAGCATGCCTATCGCAAGTGTCATTGCTGAATTCCTGTGGTTTGAAAACTTACTGGAAATGATCAGATGAAGTGAAACATGATCCCCATTTACATGAAATTGAAAAGTAGAATCTATAAAGCTGATGTATATAGATTGATATATATATATATAATATCATAGATAAGATGATGCAGACAGTTTCATCATTAAACTTCCCAAGTAGTCTGGCTAGTAATCCATCCACATCCATCACCTAACAACAATGAACAACTCACTTCCCTTTTGTGCATAATTAGGAGAAATGAAAGGATTATTCTCCATGAAAGCTACATTCTCGACGTTGATACTGCCTTGAAAAAGCTGCTACCTAACCCCTCATTTTATGTAAGGGGGAGAAATCTGCGGATGACATGAATCTCATGCAGAACACAGCGCATAAATTTATGGTCAAATTATTGGAACAGTTGTGTACGTCACACCTGCTCAAGAAATTATGCAGTGGTGAAAAGATGCCGCAGGCCTAAAATGCCTTTTTCGGTGGCATTCTGCAATAAGAACGTTTGTAAAACTGACCTCATGGCTCGTAGGAGATATTCGGGCTTAAATTAAAATGCCGCAGTTTTCATATTAACCACAAATTAAGTCCATGATTATTTTTGCTAATAAAGTGGAAGGATAAAGGACGGGGAAGCTGTCGTGTACGTAATAAGAGATTCTAAAACCTTATGCTTCACTTAAGAGCAGCTTGTCAACAAATGTGACAAATATAAAATGATCAGCATAAAATGAAGAACATATCAAAGATCATTTGATTACACCTAGCATGCCAGATTCCTTAGTGTGGATGACCTTATCAATAACTCGACCTTCTTAAAAACTACTTAATTGTTAAAATTAGCAAATAGCAGGTTATAAAAACTACAAAAATACTTGACTCGGCTGGTTTGATTACACAAAACCAAACTATCTCATCTCATCTCATATAATTATTACAATTTTTTCAAACTCTCAAACTTTCAACAAAACTGTAAGGGAGAAATCCCCAGGAGCCAGGCCCAGGATGAGGCCTGGGCCTAGGCCAATGTAGAAGGCCTAGGCCAGGCTAGGTCGGCTCGGGAGGCCCGCCCAGGAAGAGGGACACAAGACAGAGTATCCTAAGGTAGGCAAGGCAACCTTACACCAACCATAAATGGCCGACCGTCAGGGACATCCTCGTCCCTGACACTGTAGGGCAGCTTGACACCATAACTGGCCGACTGTTAGGGACATCCCCATCCTTGACACAGTAGGTTAGCCTGACACTGTAAATTGGCCGATCGTCAGGGACATCCCAGTCCTTGATACAACTGCCCGAATGACACAGGAGGATGAAAGAGTCTGACGAGGGCCACACCTCAATTAATGAAGCGGGAGTGGGCACGCCATGGCAAGGCCCACATCGCATTCAATGCGGCGAGGGGGATGGCACGCTACAACATTCCCCATGGATGCTCATGGTCAGGCCTGGTAGGTTTGTAGGGAAGTAGGAGGCTGGTAGGGACACCTGATCCCGATACGAAGCGTAATACCAGTCACCATCGCCTCAAGGCTGCCCCAATCAGGTATAAATACCTCTCTCTACCGAGAAGAGGCTACTTACACTCTTGAATACTTCTACTCCCATTCTCCCTAACTCTCATTTTCTCTCTTCATTTCTTACTTTGAACTAACTTGAGTGTCGGAGGTACCACGGCCCCTGAGCCCCCCATTCTCCATCTTTGCAGGAACCAGGCCCAAGCCCCAACAGTGTGGAGTTGCCCAGGCCACAAAACATGACATCAACATTGGCGCCGTCTGTGGGATTTTATTTCCAGTAGTAGCATGTCCTTCGTATGCCGGCAACAACACACTCTCAAGCCTCTCGACGTGAAGAAGAACAACCTGAAGAGATGGAAGGAAGAGTCAACGAGCAGACTGATCAAGTGATAAAGAAACTCACGGAGGAAGTGGTGGCTCTTCGCCAGGAAAATATCGCCTTGCGATAGGCTAGTGGAGAATCGGAGGGAGACCAATAGAGCCACAACTCTAAGCCCCATCGCCCCCCCGAGGTAGGCATGGTTTGGGTCCCTGTTGCCCGAGACCATCATCAGCTTCGCTGAGTGGGCTCGGCTCTTCTTGACACAGTTCATGGCGAGCCGGAAGAGGAGGCGACCTGCTGCCTACCTCCTAACGTGAAGCAAAGAGACGATGAAAGCCTGAAGTCATACCTTTCTCAGTTCAACAGGGAGTGCATGACGACAGATGAACATGATGAAAAAATAACCCTGGCAGCACTGCTGGGGGGATCTGGCCTCACGACCCCTTCATGACGGAGATCATGCGAAGGACCCTAACTTCATTAAGGGAGGTCATGGATCGCGCTGACAATTTTATCAACACCGAAAACACGTTTCCGGCAGTGACGGCCCCCCGACGAACTGAGTTGGAGAGGGTAGATAAGAAGGCAGCTGACCAGAGCGACAAGGGGAATCGGGAAGGTAATAAAAAGAAGGTGCGCAAAACAAAGCGCAAGGAGAAACAACCCACACGTGGGAGGGCCGGACAGCGCATCCACACTAACTTGGCAGGGGAGATCGAAAGAGATCCAAGCCCGTGGGATGAGCGATGGCGGGACTCGACCCGCCCCAAGTACTGCACCTATCACAAAACTAACAGTTATCGAACATAGGATTGCTTCACCAGGAAGCGGAAGATGGAGGAGATGGAAGCCCTAATAGACCAACGGGGTGATGAGAGGCGCGGTTAACAACACAATGGCCGTGCACAGACACGAAGAAGTGAAAGCCCCACCAGGAGAAAGGCCGGCGGGCATACAGGAGCAAGCAAGCCCATGTAAGAGATGCTTGGCCAGAGGAGAAGGTCCGATGGGTGAAATTCACACGATAGCAGGAGGATACACACCAAGGACGGACCACCTCGTCGGCAAAGAGGGCCCATGCCAAAAGGGCCAAATACGAGGAAGCATTCACCACTTATAGGGCAACCCCGAGTGCTAGGAGCCACTCGAGGGAGCCAGTCATAATCTTCAGCGAGAAGGACGAAGAAGGAGTTTTGCTCCCCCATGATGATGCTCTATTTATGACCATGCAAATCGCCAACTACTTTATGTGGAGTCCTGATCGACAACGGCAGCTTGGCCGACATCTTGTTCTGAGAATTGTTCATTCAGATGTGGATTTAGTCGATCGGAGCAATTACCTTATCCATCCTAGCAGGAACGACCCTGAAAATGGCGGTTACCATGGTGGATTTTCTTGTAGTGAAGGCTCACTCCTCCTATAATGCGATCCTAGGGTGCCCGACTTTGAACCACCTAAGGGTGGTGACATCCACCTATCACCTGAAAATGAATTTTCCAACCCCCGTAGGGGTGGGGAAAATACGCGGCGAACAGAAACTGGTAAGGGAGTGCTACGCTCGGGAGATGAAGCTCGAGGCCATCGAGGTTCGAGCTCTCGAGGGAGCGTAAGAAGAAGCGGGCCTACCTCCAGCTCCAACCCTGATGGAGCTGGACGGGAAAGTAAGGGATAAGAAGGCCCTACAACAGGTGGAGCCAACCAAACCACTGGAGTTAGTGACGGTGGATCCACAGGACCCGAGCACACTGTTCGGGTAGGAACTAAGATGGCCCCCAAACTGAGCCAATCCATGAAGCGACTCCTCACCGAACACCGAGATGTGTTTGCTTGGAGTCACAAAGAAATGCCCGAGATTGACACATCTGTCATCGAGGATCACCTTAGTGTGGACCCAAGGCAAAGAGGATCAAGCAAAAGAGTCACAGCTTCAGTACAGAGAAGTATGCGGCAATCACCAAGGAGGTGGACCAGCTCCTGACCGCGGGGTTCATCAGGGAAGTCCACTATCCCGAGTGGCTTTCCAATGTAGTCTTGGTAAAGAAGGCAAGTGGAAAGTGGCAGATGTGCGTGGACTTCACCGACCTGAACAAGGCTTGTCCAAAAGATAGCTTCCCCCTCCTACGCATAGATGTAATAGTGGATTCGACGGCCGGACACCCCCCGCTCAATTTCATGGATGCATATTCCAGGTATAACCAAATCAGGATGAACGCGGAGGATGAGGAGAAGACAACCTTCATCATCGATCAGGGACTCTACTGCTACAAGACCATGTCGTTTGGTTTTAAGAATGCAAGTGCAACTTATCAACAGTTGGTCAACCGAATGTTCAAAGAGCAGATTGGGCAAAACATGGAAGTCGACGTGGATGAACTCTTGGTCAAAAACAAAAAGCCCGAGTAGCATCTCGACGATCTTCGGGAAGCCTTTTTAGTGCTTAGAAAGTATGAGATGAAGCTCAATCCGTTGAAGTGTGCCTTTAGTGTCGAGTCAGGGAAGTTTTTGGGATTCATGGTCTCGGAACACGGCATCAAGGCCAACCCCGAGAAGGTCAAGGCAGTCGTGGATATTCCACTGTCGTGGATGATCAACGAGGTGTAGAGGTTGGCAGGGAGAGTGGCCGCGCTGAGTCATTTTATCGCAAGGTTGATCGACTGCTGCCTTCCCTTCTTCAAGGTCCTCAGGAAGGCACGGGAGTAGGATGATGAATGCAACCAAGCATTCAATGAACTCAAGAAGTATTTGGCCCACCCACCACTTCTTAGCCAGACCAACCCAGGGGAAGACTTGACGGTATAACTGGCGGTGACCCTGAACGTCGTGTCTACCGTCCTATTCTGCACTGAAAGGGGAGATTAGTGACCCATCTACTACACGAGCCGCACTTTTTGAGGAGCCAAGGCCAGGTACCCTCAGATGAAAATGCTGGCATTCGCGTTGGTCATCACCACAAGGTGACTAAGGCCATATTTCCAAGCTCACCCGATGAAGGTACTCACCGACGTCCCCTTCAGGAAGATACTGCAAAAGCCCGACGTGTCCTACTGGATAACTAACTGGGTGATCGAGTTGAGCAAGTTCGACATCGAGTACCTCCCTTGAATAGTAATCAAAGCGTAAGTCCTGCCAGACTTCGTGATCGAGTTCTCAAACTTCCCTGGAAAGATAACCATTGCATCCCAAGGCAAGCCCTAGCAGGTCTACATTGACGGCTAGTCCTGCTAGGCTGGGGGGTGTAGGGGTGCACATAATCACGGAGTCCGGAGAATAACTTAACTATGCGATCAAACTCAGTTTCAAAACCACCAATAACGAGGCTGAGTATGAGGTGCTACTAGCAGAAATGACGGTGGCCAGGTCGTTAGGAGCTTCCGAGGTCGAAGTAAGAGCTGACTCACAAGTGGTGGTTGGTCAAATCATGGGACAGTTCGCCACTAAAGGGGAAAAATTGAAGAAGTACCTTCATCAAGTAGAAAAGGAGCGCGACTTCTTCAGATATTTCTACATCCAGCAGATCCCGAGGGGAGAAAACCACAAGGCAGACCGTTTGGCAAAGGTCGCCTTAGGTCAAAAGGAGGCACCCCTCCTGGATCACACTGTGGCCCGAACGGTAGACACACTAGCCATTGGAATCAGTGTGTCCATAGTCTTGTCATCGCAGACTTGAATGGGTTGTCGACATCATAAAATTCCTTGAAGGAGGTCTGGTCCTGAACAATCGGGAGGAAGCACGAAAGATCAGGAACAGAGCAGTGCGCTTCACGTTGGTGGAAGGGGTCCTGTATAGGGGAGGTTTTTCCAAGCCCCTCCTGATATGCTTCTCACCTGAGGAAGCCCAGTACGTGCTGACTGAGATACATAAAGGAATATGTGGGAACCATTTGGGAGGGAGAGTGCTGGCCTCGCAGGTGACGCGTGCGGTGTACAACTGGCCCAACTCCCTCCTTGATGCAGAGGACTTCACGAAGAAATGCTCTAAGTGCCAAGAGCATGCGTCGATCCCCCACTACCCACCAGAAAAGTTGACCTCCATTGTCTCCCCTGGCCCTTTGCACAATAGGGGCTCGACCTCATCGGCCCGTTTTCTGGGGGCAAGGGAGGAGTGAAGTTCGTAGTGGTGGCTGTCGACTACTTCAAGAAATGGGTGGAAGCAGAAGCACTGGCAACAATCACTACCCGGGCCATCACAAGATTCCTTTGGAAATCCAATGTTTATCGATTCGGGATCCCTCAAAGCTGCATATCGAATAACGGCAGACAGTTCGACTGCTCCCATTATCGGGAATGGTGGACAGAACTCAGGATTAAGACCAAGTACTCGTCTCCAAGACACCTACAAGCAAACTGACAAGTGGAAGCCACCAACAAGACGTTGCTGAACATTCTAAAGAAATGGCTGTGAGATCAAAAGGGTAGATGGGCCAAAGAGCTCCCCAACGTGCTATGGGCCTACCGAATGTCCGTCAAAATCCCCACGGAAGAAACGCCCTTTGCCGCGAACTATCCTTAAGTTTACGAGATTGAAGCTATGGTGCTAGCAGAGGTGGGATTGTTCACATATTAGATCCGGCACTTCAACCCAGATCGCAACAACGAATGACTAAAAGAGAACCTATACCTCCTAGAAGAGAGATGGGAAGAGGTAGCAAGTCGGACAGTGAGCCACAAGCTGAAGGTCAAACGATACTTTAACAAGCGGGTCCGACCCTGAGGATTCAAGGTAGGAGACATGGTCCTAAAGCAAACGAGCTTCACCACCTAGGAAGAGGGAAAGCTCGGACCCCGATGGGAGAGGCCCTTCGTAGTAACAACTAGTGGAAGACTCGGTCCATACAGACTAAAGGACCGGGAAGGTTGTGAACTACCCCATCCATGGAACGCCTGGAAGAAGTATTTTATTTAAAAACCAGGGTTTAGCTTGATTATGTAATCATCAACTTATGAAAAAAGGTGTGATTTCGCCTCCATTTGCCTTTATCTAAAAGTACCAATTATACAAACCCAGCCCTTGACTAACCGCAATGCATTGGCTAAGGGCCAGAGCCTCCTGAACTCTGCCCCTTCACAGCCAGTCGGACACAAGTCCCTTGAATTGTCGACTATCATGTTATACTGGCAGTGTTACATTGGCTAAGGACCAGAGCCTCACGAGCTTTGCCCCTTCACAGCCAGTCGGACCAAGTCCTTTGACTTGCCGACCTTCGTGCCACAAGCCCAGTCCCTTGACTGGCCACGATGCATTGGTTAAGGGCCAGAGCCTCCCGAGCTCTGCCCCTTCACAACCAGTAAACACAAGTCCCTTAACTTGCCGACCTTCGTACTACACTGGCAGCGATGTATTGGCTAAGGGCCAGAGCCATTGACTGGGCATTGCTTAGACAATCAGTAAAGTTTGCCAGTTCATGCACATGCCAACCATAAATCATTGGAGTGCAGTAAAATGGATTTTATGGTATCTTCGGCAAACTACTCATCATGGTCTCTTGCTTCAACGGACGACTTTCGTAACTCTTCAAGCCTTGATAGACTCTGATTGAGTTGGATGTCCATGTCACAACCCCGCCCCGGGAAGGTCAGGTTCTCGACGTTCATACCTGTCCTTTTCGTTCCATTTTTTTTTTATTTCTTTTCTTTCCCTTTTCTTTCTCTAATAACATGTGATCGGCATGGACATGACACACGTGTACTCTAATTTCTAATTTAATAAAGGGACACTTGATAGACATGTTATTCGAATATTTATCCAAAAAAAGACTCTCAGAGTCCATACGTTCATAAAAATATAACCCATCATCCATAAACATAATTGTTCTAGTTAGGGAAGATCCTAAGCTTCTGCCTCTCCCTCTGCAGTAATGCCTTGCTCCTCAGCCTTTTCATCATTACCTGGACGTTTAAAACATTTAAAACAAAAGTGAGTCGAATACTCAGTAAGTAGTACACCATGCAGTGAACATACTAGGCATCTATCCTTTTTCTTTTGAAAACATGCATACATAAACATTTGCTAATTCTTGACAATGCTTTCATGCATAAACAGTTTAAGGAAAAGCCATACTTTCATGCATAAACATTCTAAGAAATAACTATGCTTTCATGTATAACATTTTAAGAAATAATCATACTTTCATGTTTCACTTTCTTTGGCCGGTACACACTATTATGCCCTGTGTGTTGGGTTAGCAGTCTTCCTTTGGACCTGGATTCCACCCGTGGCCACAGGTTGGGAATCCCTTTCAGTCAGGGGGCAACATTGGGTGCACTACCAGCACTACTTACCTGGCATTGCAATCTGTCCATTCATTTGGTACATTTTTCATTCATATGGTCGTTACATATTTTCATACATTAAGACATTCATTCATTCAGTCCTTTCTTTCATTCATTCATTTCAGTCCTTCATTTTCAGTCTTTTTCATTTAACAGTGGATGCATAGAAAAACATCATTTAAAAGCATGAGGTTGAACATCATTTTTCATGGTATCCATAAAGCATCAGTTCATAGGGACATTTTAAAACACTTTCTTTGCGTAATTTAAAGCATGAGTTCATAGGGACATTTTAAAACATTTTCTTAGCGTCATTTAAAGCATCAGTTCATAGGGACATTTTAAAACTCATTTAAAGCATTACTTAAAGCATAAGTCATGAGACGTTCCTTTCATTTCCTTTGCAATTGAAACATTTTCATCATCCTTCTTAATATGATGCACATGCAGTTTTATGAACAAGGTACATTTTCGTGCTATACTACATATAGGAATAATCATTAAGTTTCTTGAGAGAGCATGTATGGAAATCTCATGACTTAGAACCTACGTGCATGCATTACCTTATACACATACACACAATTATAATTGATAGGGTGCTTAACAGGGACTATCACGAAAGGGCTTGTACATACTATATTCATTTACTCTTTCTTTAGAAGAACATTTGGAAAGAGAGGGAGACATTTTTTCATAAAGAGAACTTGGTGTAAGAAGCATGGTCATAACTACTTACCTACGAGCTTTACTAGTGAGTTCCTTTGAACTTGAAAATAAACTCATATTTAATGAAATGGAATAAACACATTAATATGCATCTTACTTTAAGCTTTACTAACCAACACCCTTACATGCTAACTTTAATTCCAAATTAGAATTAAAGTGTTTTCCTTAACCCATTCTCACCTAATGAGCATTATTTACAAGGTACAACCTTAACCCATTTAGCTACCTACCATACATGGCACTTAGGCCAAAACATTAAAATCCTCATTCCAAACATTTTAAAGAAACTTATGAAAGTAAATAACATGCTTGCTATCTCTTTAAAGGCCATTGTTTTCTACATGAAGGATAGATGGAAATCATAGGTTAGAAATGCATAGATGGTAGGAATTTATTAAAAAATGAAGGGAACAAGAAAGTGCTACAAAATCTGAAACTGTCATCAAAGAGGGCATTTTGACAGCTTTGTAACATCATGTGGAAAGTAAATCCAACAAAAGGGCCAATGCTCACAAGAGGGTTGATTTTTATCACTTGTTCTTCAATGGTTTTTCATACTAAAAATTTATCTTTGGTTAAACAAAAGGGTGAAGTTGAGCAAGGGATGAAATGGGCTGATTTAGGCTTCCAAAACAGAATATATTTAAGAAATTTTACAATGCATGGGCAGCTAGCAAGTTCTAGTATATTCGTGGTCTTAAACATCATTCACTTAACCAAAATCCCAGCTACACAATTAAGCAATATTAGAGTTGTAGAAAACTTAAGAAAAGCTTCATATATTTTCTGAAAACATAGCATAATTGAAAGGGTACAACACTTGGCAACTTAAATTTCTAAAACAAGTTTGCTAGTAGTTTAACTAGAAATTCTTAGTGGCTTACTTAGGCTATAAACTTGAGGAAAGTATATCTAAAATTATAAACCTCAATTCCATTAATTTAACACATAAAGGCATAATTAAAACATGGCTTAACTCAAGAAAACACAAGAAAGAACTACAAAAATCTGTCTTGCAAACACACGACTGGAACACACCAAAACAGAACATGACCCACGGCTTCTTCATCTATATACCAACAGATCAGCTAACCATCACTTGTGACTAACCAAATTAAATATGAAATATACCATTTTCGAAGGGTGGAAGAATACACAGCACAACAGTTTCAATATGCTTGATTTTGCCAAAAGAATAGAGCATTGATGTTTGTCAACACATAGACAACAACTAAAAATTAAGATTCAAGCTAAAACAACTCAATGAGTTTCCAAAATCAACTAAAACCGAGTGGGTCAAATTAAGGTTTTTACCTTTGGGTAAATCCTTTCCAAAATACGAAAATGGTGAAGAGGAAGGTGGATTCCGCTTGAGGAGAAGAGGGAAGTCGCTCGGCTAGAGGAAACCGAGAGGTTTCTCATGTGAAGGAAGGAACTCTTGAGAAGCTTTCTCCTTTTGTTTGTCTTAGGACCGACGGGTGTAGAGACAAGAGAAAGGGAAATCACTTGCTTGCTCAGGAAGTCGAGGGATACAAGGGGGAAAAGGACGTAGTTGCTTGCTTAGGAAGCCGTTGTGCAAGAGAAGGAAAAAGAAATTAAATGGCTTGCTTGGGAAGCTACGGTTTCAAGGGGAAGAAAGTCAAAGGGATTTAGTTGCTTATCTTAGAAAGGAAGATGAGATTTTATTCCTTTCTTGGGTGTTGACCAACGGGTAGGAATATGATGCTTTAGGATTAGTTTTGTCTTTTCTTTTCTCCTTTTTTATGGCTTTCACAATAAGCTTGAGGAGGGACAAGGATTTTTTGGTCTTTGTTTCCTCCTTCCATCACAAGGAAGCAAGTGGATGGTGGAGATCTATCCACCTCAAGGATGCTTTTCACCTACCAATTCAATGGTAGAGAATACTTAGGCCACTTCTTAATTAAATAAAAATAAAGGGTTTAAGGAAAAATATTTCAAAGTCTAAAAATAATACCCTTGATTTATTTTAATAAATCATATTTTAAAAATAAAGCATATTCATCTTAAAATAAAATAATTATAAGTAATAAAAATATTTATCTCAAAATATTTAACTTAAAAAATTAATAAAATGACGTAAGGACCTACGTAGTAGGACTCAGGTATTACAGTCCAGATGATTGACAAGTGTTATTTTTATGTGATTTTTATTCACTCTTTTATTTATGAAAAGTGTCATTTTCCCTTCAATACTATTGATTTTATTTATTTCTACATATTTTTATTTCTTGTCTTGGATTTGGATGAATGAGAAGATTTGGTGCAAAATAAGAGTATTTTGATACAAAAGAAGAGACTACAGATCCAGACCGATGAGAGGCAGCGAGATCTGAAGAGAGCCGATGAGATTCGGGCGAAGAGCCTTGTCTCGTGGGTAGCAAAGAGATTTCTCTCGCCCAAATGCGAGAAGACTTACATCTAGGTAGGTGAGGAGACTTGCGACCAGAAGACGCGAAAACTTGGCGAGAAGGCTCTAGGTGGTTAGATTGAGTGACTAGTGTAAACGACCAACTTAAAAGACCAACCAAAATGACATCGTGGGCAACAACTAGAAAAGGCGAGATGAGTCTTTCATTCCGGTCGGGAGTCTTTCCACTCGATAGGCGAGGAGAGAGTCGTGTGGTCTTTGTGACCTCCACGCCCGTTCATTTGTGACCTCCATGCCCATTTATTTGTAACCTCCATGCCAGTTTTATTCAGCGCACACGGCATCTACACGGTGGGATAATCCTTCCCGACCGGGATTAATCTGCTGCTGACCACCAAATCTTGCAATCAAGCCACATATCATTGAATCTTCCATTTTAGATAATCTCGTTATTCTTGGGATAATTCCTTTTATGTTAACATTTATCTTTAGAAACTATTTTTCAGATCTTTAGGTAAGACTTTAGTCGCAGTTATCTTGTTTCCAGATCTGAATTTTGACATATATTTAATCTCGACTTGTGGAATTAATAGGGGAGTTGAGAGTTTTTATGTTTTAGAATCTGAGTCTGAGTTTAGAGTTCTAGAATTTATTCTTTAAGTGTTCTTTCGAGAAGACAGAACTGGAGGGCAGAGGCGAGAGCCGCATGCTTCATCAATTGACTTCAACAAAGAATACCAATTTTATTCTTTTTATTTTTATTTTCATTATGAGCAAATTCTATTTTCTAGAGTTTTGATGTAGTTTAGCATTGAACACACAGTTTATATTTCAAGTTATTTTATTTTCAATATTTACATGATTAAGTGTTTATTCATTGTTCTTAATGTTTACAATTTTCTAGCTAACTATTGTTCGATGTTTTGGATTGCAATGAGACCAAGAGGTAATTTGTGATTAAAGCTATATGATTAAATACCATTAGTTGAGCAAAAGCAAAGTTGTTTTACCGCGACTAGTGTAATTTTCAAGAAAAATCGAAAAAACTTAAATGAGTCTCCAATTAGTTAAATTCACCTAGAGATATGAAGTTATTAGTTGGAGATATTTTTGGTATTGTTCGAGAGAAAATATTGAATAGTTAAGGGATTTTTATCATCAACTTGGGATAATTAGAATTCTATAACAAGGAAGAATAAATTGTGTGAGATTTGCTAGGTGAAGTCAAATGCTATAGATCTATTCTTATTATTTTTAAAAATCTTAATTTTAATGTTCGTTCTTTTCTTCAGTTTAATTTAGATAAACCATTTTTCAAATTTTGGTTTTCCAAATAGTAATTAATTTAGTCAATTTCAATACTCAATAGCATAATTATTCCCTGTGGGTTCGATATCCGTTTTCTTTAAAATTCTTTGCTACTTGTTATGATTCTGTGCACTTGCAGATATATTTTTATGAGAGCAATGATCACTGATCAACAACTTGTTGTTGCATCTTCTTCGGATCTAATATCTTCTCGTGGAGTTCACGCAAGCAGAAGACAATTTGTAGGTCCAACACAGAGGCCAAATATCGAGCAATTGCCAACACAACTACTGAGATCATTTGGGTCAAATCGCTACTATTCGAACTGGGCATTATCCTTTCTTAGCCACCAACCCTATGGTGTGATAACATTGGTGCTACTTATCTAACAGCAAATCCTCTTTTCCACTCATGCACCAAACATATATCTATTGGTTATCACTTCGTCAGGGACGAGGTTACTTCCAAAGAATGTTCATTTCTTATCTTCCAAAGATTAATTGGCAGGTGTACCCCCCAAGCCTCTACCTTCTGCTCGCTTCTCATTATTACATGACAACCTTAATGTTTGCGATCTCCCATTCAAGTTGTGGGGGCATATGGAGATAGAGACTGATCAACCCAAGACTCGATTAAAACCTTCAGAAGATAATGCACCAACAATTCAAACTCAAAGTGATCAGCTCAAGACTTGGCCGAAATCTCTAGAAGATAATGCACCTACAGTTCAAACTCAAAATAATCATGTAAAACTAAGAGATAAATATAAGAATAGATAGTATTTGTCTGAATTTGAAATGTTGTAACTGATGTAACAAACACTATAATTATTTTTAAAAATATACCCTGCTTCCATAGGTAAGTCATGGGATGTATTTTCAGAAATCCTTCAATCTCAAATACTTCCAACAACCTCCTCTCTATATCTTCATCCTTCACTGCCCTAACCTACTCGATTATTGTGAAGCTTGGGTAGGATAAGATCCTCCTTTCGAAGGTTGTTTTGTTTCCCTAATTATGTTGTCAAGACATCTTTGGTTTTGTCAATGGTTTAATACCATCTCCTCCAAAATCCATTTCCTCTTCTAAATCTAAAAATAGTGAAATATCAACCATTCATAATTTGGATTATGATCGCTGGATTCAACAAAATCAAGCTTTGCTCAAACCCTAATCTCATTTCTTACCAAACGAGTGCTTGCCCTAATGTTTGGATACTCAACCTCTAAAGAGGTCCAGCTTGTTCTTGAGGAGGTTTATAAGTCTTAGTCATGAGTCTGAATACTTCAAGCATGCAACTCGCAACCTTTAAAAAAGAAAATTCCATTGTGAGAAAATCCCTTCATTGAAGACGAAGTTATCTCTTTTCTTCTTGTAGATCTATATAGAGGAAATCCTAACGGTAGAAAAAAACTGGAGAACCATGTTAAGACCAGGATGTCATGCCCCCACAACTTATAAAAAATGTTAAGTTTTACTTTTTTTAGTGTAACAAATGTGAGAATTAATAGATGGTGTGATGCCCCCTTTACAGAGTTTCCATGGCCAACCATTATTTTTAGCCCAAAGGATAAACTTCTTGAAGAAGACGTGAAAAAAGGCTAGACAGTGACTTCACTTGACAACTGCTCCAGCGGATTTTACACAAAAGGTTTGCTCGACTATCAGCTCGTCATTGGCTTGAGTGGGACTTAGACAAAGAATTCACCAACCTATCGCTTGACTCTATGCTTGAGAGAATATTATACAGAAAGTTCAAGCAATTCATTGCCCACTACTTGCTCGTGCATACATTATACAGTAAGTTCGCTTCATGCGTGGGGGACATTGGCTTGATCGAACTATTATGGGTTCAACAAGATAAGTCAGCTTTGGATTCTCTGTTCACACCACAATAACCCTAGGTATATAAACTTTATTTCTCACAAACCTTTGGGTTAATTATGAGGTTGAGGCCGCTATTGTTCATTAGTTTTTTAGAGAGAACCTTCAAAGACCTATTGTTCCATTAAAGTACATTATATCTTGATATACATACCTCCTTCACTTTGTATTGATGGTTGATTGTTGTTGAGTCAATTGGTGTGTACACTCTCATTGGTCAAAAGTGTTTCGAGAGCTGTCAGGGGTGCAGAGATCGAGTTGGTGCTCTTGGAGAAATTACATAAAAGCTGGAAGTCAGAAACTACTATGGTGCAGAGATCAACTGAGTCACTCGTGTTGTTACAAGTCAGATTTAGTTACTTCAAAGGACTTGTAATTGTGTATAAATTGATTGTAACAAACTTAATTTCTATATTAGATTTTAGTTGTGAACTTACAACTACGGTATTTTAAATTTTGAAAGTGTTCTTCAAATGAATTTATACTTTTGTTACCAAAATTGATGTGTTGATTGTCTCATGTGGTCTGATTGATTGAGTTGATTCTTAATTTATACTATCTAATAAATTTGGAAAACACATATTTAACCCCATCTTGGTATATTTGGGATTTCAACCACTGCCTTTTCTGTTGGTATCAGATCAGAGTTCACTCCACTAGGATTTAGTTCTTGAGTATGATCTTGCATTAGATGGTTAAGATGGATAGGTCCCAACTATTTTGCCACCTCCTCACTTTAATTACATCAATTATGCCTATTGGAAAGTTTGAATAAGAAATTTCCTGAAGACAATAGATGACGAGTGTGAGTAAATGTTGCAAGAGGGTGGAAATCGCCTGTCATGAGTGTTGATGGGGTTGACGTTCTAAAGAATATTGAAAATTGGATTGGAGATGAATTACCTAAATGTAATTGGAATAGCAAAGGTCTAATTAAATGTGATTGTATAGCCCGAAGGAGTTCAAACAAATCTCCATGTATGAGTTGGGTAAAGAGGCATGCAATATACTAGGGGTCACCAATGAGGGTACTAGGGTTGTTAAAAACTCTAAGCTACAAGTTCTGACTGTCCGCTTTGAGAATTCCTGAAAATAGGGTAGTAAGAAAAGTCTTAAGATCTTTAATAGAGAGAAAGTCTCGTTTGTTTTCGCAGATGAGATGAGATGAAAATTGAATAAAATATTATTAAAATAAATATTTTTAATATTATTTTTGTTTTGAGATTTGAAAATTTTGAATTGTTTATTTTATTTTGTGTGAAAATTTGATAAAATTGTAATAATTAGATGCGATGAGATGAGATGAGTTGAGAAGTGTTGTAAAAATAAACGAGGTTGGTCCCAAGATCATAGCAATAGAAGAGAGCAATGACTTGTACAATATTAAGAGTTGAAGAGTTGGTAGAATCCATTCAAACCTGTGAACACACTTTGCTCCAACCAAAGAAAAATAGGTCTATTACTCTTAAAACTGTCAGCGAAGAGTCTAGTGAATTATCTAAGGGATGATGCAATAAATGATGAGGACGTAGCCCTTTTTTTAGAAAGTTCAAGAAAATGTTCACATCTAGAAAAGATAATAACCAAGAAAAGAATAAGAGTGCATTTCAGAAGGCTAAGGGAACTCTAGTTAGCTAGTAGAGAGAATAGCTTTAAGAAAGACACTAGAATCTCGAAGGATAAGGTACCTTTGGGTATACAATGTCGTGGGTGTCATCGCTTTGAGTGCAATCGCATTGACTAGTGCATGCGCCAATTAGAAGAGAACCAAAGGAAAAGAAGTAATGCTTCCTTGAGTGACAACGAGTCCTAGTCAAGTGACTCTATTGAGAACTCCTGTAACATACAGACCCAAATAATTAGGATAGCAAAATAATTTTAGTTTATTTATTATTTTTTTATATTACCCTAAACATTTTTAATTTAGAATAGTATTATTATGATTATTATTTCATTTATTAAAGGATAAACGTAGTTAAAATCTCCAGTTTAAAATTTTCCTCATTTTAAAATCATCAGTTTAGTTGTAGTACTAAATTTTGAATCCTAATTCACTAATCGAGTTCCCTTTAAAATTGACTGCCAACTTTTATCTGAAACTCTCCCATTTCTTAAGATCTTAGAGACCCAACAACTATTGTCTTATAAAAAATAGCTTCCTTATACAACTTCATCAAGTCTGTTCTTATAGCTTTCGTAGACAGTTTCAACATAAGATTCTCACAAGCTTTCCACTTCCTTCATTATCCCTCTCTTCTCGGTTGATCACTAATTGAGTCTTCATCCTAAGGAATTTAGTGACTGAACTTGACGACTTGAACACATCAAAATATTCTCCTATCTATAATATCTCCTCTCCCACTGCAATCTCAAAACACAACAACCCACTCTCACAGCACCATAGCCTTTCCTTCCTCAAACCAAGACATCACAGAATTTTCCAGTCAAGCCACCTCACTAAAAATAACTAGGAAACGCTCACTGTGATTTCTCCCTTCCTTCATGATGAACCTTGACCACATGTTCTTTGTCTGTCATGTCTTTCTCTATATATCGTGAATAATCAACTAATTTCCATGTTTCTTCTCCTTTGTCCACTGTTGACCACCATAGGGCGTTGGAGTTCTTAGGTAGCCATAGAATCTGCTGGCTGGCCTTCTTCTATCAAGCCCGCGTCACTCTGGTGAGCACATGACCACCCCTCACTCTCTCCCTCCGCCCTGTTATTCTCGATTTAACACAACACTAATTTTTCTCTCTTTGTACTTCACCACCACGCATAGAGGAGACCGAATGGTCCCCACTATAGCTCAACCTTAAGATTCGTCGCACATTGCTTTCCCATGGTGTATAAGGGAATCCACATAAATCACGACCATCCGTGATTTCCTCTCTGTCAATATCTTTGTATAGGAACTCTGTTTCTTGGTTGTATATTCCGTAAATAGTCGTTGTCTTTTTATGGTTGTATATTCCTTAAATAGCCACGTTCTTGTATTATATAAAGATGACTTGTAATGCAAAATAATAAGTAGAGATTTCCACCAAAATTACTTGCGTAATCCTTATATGGTATCAGAAGGTTCCTCTCCCACGAGAACATAAACGCCCTCCAACTCCATGTCGTCAAATGATAGTTCTTCGGTGCCCAATGGCTCCAACTCTGCATCTACACTACCTCTTATTACTATCAACACTTCTAGCCAATTACCCTACAAACTCACATCCTCAAATTATCCTTCCTTGCTTGCAACTTTTCTCACCATTCTCATTGGATATGATCTGATGAAATACTTGGACAGCACTTTTCAGTGTCCTCCTACACTTGCTGCAAATTCTTCTGCGTTTGCTATAGCACTCTATGTGCACTGGTGCCGACAGGACCAATTATTGCTGAATGCTATTTTTGCTTCCATTTCTGAAGCAGTTATGCCCCCTCATTGCTATGACTACTACAAGTCGTGATGCCTGGCAGCATCTAGCTCGCTTGTTTGCTAGCAAATCACAGGCACGGATTATGCAGTTGAAGGAAGATCTCACCCTTATTCAACGAGGTGCCCGCACGGTGTCTGAGTTTCTTCATGCAGTTAAGATAATCGCTGATGAACTCTCTTTGATTGATGCTCCAGTTTCGGATGATGATTTGACGTTATATGTACTTAATGGCCTTGGTTTTGAGTTTCGAGATATGGTAGCCCCTATACGCACGAGAGAAACTGCCTTGTCTTTTGTAGAATTGCATGATCTGTTAATTGGTCATGAACACTATCTCAAATGCATGGCTGGAAATACTTCAACCTTGGTTGTCACTGTCAATTCCACTCAAAGGAAGCCGTCCAACACTCGGTTCAAAAATAACAAGAACCGTTCCAAACAAAATTCCTACAACAAAGCTCTTTCCAAGAAGCCCTCTGTTGTATGCCAAATCTGTGATCAGCCTAGACACACTGCCAAGCATTGTGCAAAAATGCAGTCTCGTCCTGCTATCAACTGCACTACTTCTTCGGCTCCATCGAATGGCAAATGGCTTCTTGATTCCACTGCTTCTCATAATATTACGTCTGATTTTGCAAATCTCTCAATTCACTTTGAATATGATGGACAAGATGAGGTTATTCTTGGAGATGGTACAGGTTTGCAAGTTGCTAATATTGGTTCCACCATTATTTCCTCCCCTTCACATTCTCTTACTTTAAAAGAAACTCTGCATGTGGCCCTTATTCATAAAAATCTGATCTTCGTTCACAAGTTTACTTATGATAACAATGTTATTGTTGAATTTCACCATTTCTTTTACCTTGTGAAGGATTGGATGACGGGAACGGTGCTCATGCGCGGTAGGTGTGAAGATGGAGTTTATCCTGTGGAACTATGTTCTTCCTTCTCTCAGGCTCATGCCGTCACATTGGCTGGAACCCGTGCTTCGTTTGATCGTTGGCATCATCGGCTGGGTCACCCTACTCCAAAGCTTTTATCATCTCTCCTTCGTGGCTTTGATTTATCTGTGTCCTCTCCTAAGTCCTTATTGTCATGTATTTCGTGTCATTGCAATAAATCGCATAAATTGCCATTTAGTCTCACCTCTCTTACGAGTCATGCTCCTCTTGAATATTTGTATGCCGATGTTTGGGAACCATCCCCGGTTCCTTCTGTTGATGGCTACCGATATTATGTACTTCTTGTTGGTCATTTCACTAAATATTGATGGTTTTATCCTATGCGAAATAAGTCAGATGTGTCCTCTATTTTTGTTCAATTTAGCGCCATGGTTGAAAATCAATTCTCCGGAAAAATTAAAAATTTTTATTTCGACAATGGCGGTGAATTTATTAAACTTAGACCTCTTCTGGCTGCTCGTGGCATTAGCCATTTTACTACTGCCCCGGATACTCCCAAGCAAAATGGTAATGTCGAACGTCGCCATCGACATATAGTCGAAACGGGTGTGACCCTTTTACATCATGCTTCCGTCCCTTCTACTTATTGGTCATATGCTTTGGCCACGACGGTTTATCTCATTAATCATCTTCCCACTCCCTTACTCTCACGTCGAAGCCCCTTTGAAGCATTATTTGGCCGGGTTCCCGACTATCATAAGTTGCGCACCTTTGGTTGTCAATGCTACCCTTGGCTTGTTCCCTACATACAAATAAATTTCAACCCAAGTCCAAACCTTGTGTTTTTCTCGGGTATTCCTTGACTCAACATGCTTTCAAATTTTTGGACCTTCACACGGGTAAGCTCTATCTCTCTCGTCATGTTACCTTTGATGAAAATATTTTTCCCTTCACAAAGGCCACTCCTTCTGCCCTTATGGTTGCTGCTACACCATGCCCTGTTGCTTCCTCTCCTTCTTCAGTTCCTCAGTTTGCATAGTTCCTTTGGATAATCTCCCCGACACACCTATTGCACCTGATGCTACAACAACTGTCACTTTGTCTCCTACACCAGGTATGGCTTCCTCTTCTCATGCTAGTAATCCTTCTAGCTCTGAGTCTACTC
The DNA here is from genome assembly GCA_022457165.1 of Juglans mandshurica. Taxonomy (NCBI): domain Eukaryota; kingdom Viridiplantae; phylum Streptophyta; class Magnoliopsida; order Fagales; family Juglandaceae; genus Juglans; species Juglans mandshurica. Next base: position 8,205,005 of record CM039623.1, read on the forward strand.
TGCCCATCGAACCTGCACCTCCGACCCGCACTCATCCCATGGTTACTCGAGCTAGAAATAATATTTTTTGTCCTAAGCAACTCTCAATTACTACCAAGCATCCTCTTGCACCACCATTGGAACCAACATGTGTCTCTCAAGCACTCAAGGACTCTCGCTGGCGTAAGGCCATGGCAGATGAATTTACTGCCTTAGTTTCACATGGCACTTGGAAACTGGAACCTAAGTCCTCTGCTTCCAATTTAATTGGATGTAAATGGGTGTTTCGGATTAAGCATCATCCTGATGGTATAGTGGATCGGTTTAAGGCACGCCTTGTCGCTAAAGGATTCAATTAGCGTCCGGGTGTCAATTACACGGAGACCTTCAGTCTCGTTATAAAACCGACTACCATTCGACTTATTCTATCACTGGCGTTGTCCAACAATTGGCTAATCAAGCAAATTGACGACAATAACGCGTTCCTTCATGGTCAGTTAACTGAGCAAGTGTTTATGCAGCAACCTGCGGGCTTCATTGATCAATCTCATCCTGATCATGTTTACTCTCTTCAGAAATCCATTTATGGTCTCAAGCAGGCGCCTAGGGCCTGGTACAATGCACTGCGCTCTGGTCTTCTTGAGCTGGGTTTCTTTAATTCAAAGTCTGATAGCTCCTTGTTTATCTTCAATCGAGATGAGATTTTGTTCTATGTGTTGGTGTATGTTGATGATTTAATCCTCACCGGAAATAACAATCAATTCTTGCAGCATGTTGTCAAGTCTTTAGGTCATAGGTTTTCACTAAAGGAACTAAGTGATCTGCATTACTTTCTCGGGGCGGAAGTCATTCCGGTTCAGCAAGGTTTATTTCTTTCTTAAAACCGATATGTTCATGACCTTCTTACCAAGTTCAAGATGGTTGGTGCTAAGGAAGTTCAAACACCTATGTTTGTGTCCGCTAAGCTCAGGCTTGATGATGGTTCCGCTAGCTGTGATGCTATTGAATACCGATGCACTATTGGCTCTCTTCAATACCTCGCAGTCAATCTTCTTGCCCAGTTCATGCACAAACTGACTGTCACGCACTGGCAACATGTTAAACGGCTCTTACGTTATGTCAAATAGACCATTCACTTTGGTCTCTTATTGCGTCGTCAAACAAACCCAGTGCTTAGAGGCTTTTCAAATGCTGATTGGGGTGGTGATCTTGATGATCGAAAGTCTACTACGGCTTATATAATTTTTCTGGGCAATAATCCTATCAGTTGGCGCACTCGAAAACAAAAGGATGTGGGTCGCTCCTCCACGGAAGTTGAATATCGCGCCCTGGCGACTGCAGCATCGGATATTGCTTGGATACAGTCCCTTCTTGATGAACTTGGTCTCACGTTACGTGAACCACCACTTCTACTCTGTGATAACATTGGTGCAACCCAGCTCAGTCTCAATCCTATTATGCATTCCAGGATGAAACACATTGCCATCGATCTCCACTTTGTCCATGACTTTGTTCGTCGTGGTAAATTACGTGTTGCTCATGTTCACACGGATGACCAGCTCGCCGATTTATTGACGAAACCTCTCGCTCGATCTCGTTCCACTTGTTACTTGGCAAAATTAACATTGTTGATGGAACATCCATTTTGAGGGGCCGTATAAGGGAATCCACATAAATCACAACCATCTGTGATTTCCTCTCTGCCAATATCTTTGTATAGCAACTCTGTTTCTTGGTTGTATATTCCGTAAATAGCCGTTGTCTTTTTATGGTTGTATATTCCTTAAATAGCCACATTCTTGTATTATATAAAGATGACTTGTAATGCAAAATAATAAGTAGAGATTTCCACCAAAATTACTTGCGTAATCCTTATATGGTGAGTCTCCATTGCAAACTCACTCTCTCCTTTTCCTGTTGCCTTCTCGATCTGATGGCCTTAACCCATTCTCACCACAATCTTCCTTCATCAATTGCCCCACCGTTGACTTCGACCCAGACATATGATTCTACCGCATGCTCCCTTCCTCTCTCGATGTCGCACGATGTCTTCTCTCCCTGTAAGCCTTGATGCACATTCTTTCCTTTCCTCTCTCAAGTGATTGCTTGCTTTCAAATGGAGAGTGGGCCTTAGGCCTTTTAGCCCCTTTCGGTCAAGCATGTGCAGTATTTTACAAAGACAAATGTTGAATGCAGTCGCCGTGCATAACCACGAGGGAACCAGTGCTACCGTGGAACGAATCGTTTCGTCCCAAGGAGATCCCCCTCCCTCCGTCTTCCCACAAACTCTCCTTCCTTTCGAAGACCACGAACTCTCCCTCCTTTTGTCTTCCCACCTCTTCCTTCCCACAAAGCTCTGTCTCTCCATTTGCACCGTTGTTCCACCATCGTCTTCCCACCAAGCACTTCCTTCCCATGAAGGGATGCCTTTCCCTACCTTCGTCTTCCCACGAAGCTCTGCCTCTCCCTCCCACAGTTCGCTCATCTCTGTTCACCATTCCTCCTCGCAAGATCTGTTTCCTTGGTAGTGTTTCCGTCAGTGAGGTCCTTCATCATTGTAACATCCCGTATTTTAGTATATTTTTATTGAATGATTATTTTTATTAATTTTAATTTTGTGAAAATTATTTTTGATGTGCTTTCTTAGTATTAATTATTGTTATGCATTTAAATTTCTCTTTATTTTAAATTAATTTATTGTTGGATTGAATTATTTTATTTTCATTTAATTATTACGTTTGAATTATTTTATTTAACTTGTTGTTTTGAAATCTTTTTCATTGGATAATTTTTGTGACCCAAGATATGAGGATTGAACCTCATTTATTTCCCTTCATTTTACTTTTTCCTATTTTCTTTTCTTCCTCTTTTTCTTTTTCCCTCCATTTCTTTTCTCCTCTCCTGTGCGCGACGTCTCTCCCTCCTCTCCCCATGCATTTTCTTCCTCTCCCCCAACCCCCCGCCGTGCGACGCCGTGTCTGACACCTCCCGTCCCATTAGCTTCCTCACCGACTGGCGACCACTCCCCGTCAATCCCAGCCCCTATCTCGCCACCATTTTCTCCCACGAACAGCTTAAAGCCGCGACATTCCTTATGCCATTGCGCCGCTGTCACGCCACCTCTAGCCACCATTTCTTCACCACTTCATCCTCGACCTCTTAGCAACCCAATGCACCCATTCTCAGCTCCGATCTATCACCAGTAAAGCACATTCATCAACATTTCCATTTTGGGATTTTGTGGTCTTCGACCGCCCTGTACGCCGCCACCCACGGCCAACCACCACTACCACTAGCTTCACCAACATCCCTAAGCCCTTCCCTTGTAATCTCGGGTCTTTGTTTGTACCCGTTCAAAAGTGAGTTTTTGAGACCCACCACCACAGTGCATTTGACACTGTTCTGTTGCTGTGTTGCCACTTCTTGCAGCTCCGTGATCCTTCGAAAATTATAAAATAGCACTGTAAATATTTTCTCAAAGAACTTTCGTGATTTAAATGTATTTTTGCACTAACTCATTTCACTGTGATCTGGTTGGTTATGTCGGATTGAGTCCGAGGAGTAGGGGGTTGGATGGATTGGAGAATGGAGTTGTTTGTGTGATTGGATTGTGTTGACACTTGTTGATTGTTGGTTATTGGATATTGTGTCTGTTCATGTACAATGCATATTTGCACGCATGATCATGTTTGTAAAGGAAACGGGATTTTCGTGTAATTGCATTCATGTTCATGTGTTTATTGAAAATTAGGTTTTCCTGTGAAAGGATTTTTGGGTGCGTGTGTATCATGACCCCAAGCCGAGATGGGGCATTATCTCGGTGGAGCTCCTCTGGTCACTCAGGAGCAGAATATACTGAGTGGCGTCCCCTAGATTGTCGCCCAGCGACAATGAGATCGAACGAGATGGTCTCGTGCCGACTCCGTGGTCCCTCTACTGGAGGGGGCTAGAGGATGCTTGGCCATGTATTCACTGGGCGCGAAACTGGGCATCATTCGTTCCTTCGCGTGACGAAGTGAGCCAGGGTGTGCAGGTGGTCCCTAAGGGAGATCATGGTGCATATGGTAAAATGGATTATTGGAATATTTTCTGGAAAAATAGCGTGTGTTGGATATGGATTTTGTGTGAATCATTTTCTGGAAAATGATGGATTATTGTTTTGGAACATTTTCTGGGAAAATGTTTTACGGATATGTTTGGGCCAAAATGGGATTCTGGCGTGTGTTGGAAAATATTCATTTTCAGGAAAAATAATGTTTTGGGCATAATGCATATTTCATCATATGCACGCATTATTGTTGGTAGCATTAATGCATTTTTAATCTCGTGAGTTGTTTGGATCTTACTTACCTGCGGTACCGTTTATGGTAACGCAGATTTCGATGTAGAGGATGCGGAGGGTAGGCCTGAGGATTTGGCTCCGCCCGAGGAGTGATCTGGGATCACTCGTTTTGGTTTGAACTTATATTATATTTTATTTTGGGATGACTGTATAACTCTTTTAAAACCGCTTTTACTGATGTTTAAATTGTGTTAACAATTCTGATGCTTAGTTGACTTGCTTAAATTATCCGCTGTGTTGTTTTTGTACACTATTGCATGTACACACACTTGGCACTATCGTTGGGATGCGTGACCGTATTGTCACCATCTAGGTGTCTCAATTCCTGTGTTCCCGTACATGGGGTTGGGGGCGCCACAATCATGTTAGTCAATCAATACCTATTTTAGTAAGCTACTTTTATTAGATGGACGATTACTGCTCTGGGTATTATAGAAGTTCCAATGTTCCATGGACTTTGTGAGAAAACAATCTCCTTTGTTTATTGAGAAATGTCTAAGTGAACACCTTCAAGGAAAGAAGCACAAGGCCAAAGAAACAAGGCTTAGAACCCAGAGAATGGGCAAGATTGCTAGCTCAAGATCACTGCAAAAGGAATGTACTATGTAACACCCCGATTCCAAAGGTCCAGAGAGTTAACTCTTATTACCTAAAATCAACTTCAATAACACAACTATAAAATCCAGAAAACTCCATAAAATATTAATTCATTTACTCAACTCAAATATCTATGTTTCTTCATAGGGACAATAAAGAATTCTCATTAACATAAATTAAAAACTCTCCAAAGACTCGAAAATATCCTTAACTCTTCAAATCAAAATAATCGAAAATAAATCGATTCACTAACTACGACTCTCAAATAAGCACTTGTACCCTCAGACGCTTATTCCACTACGATCATCACACCTTGCTAAAACTTTCTACTCTTGTTCTCCAGCTGAACCATCAAAATTATCTGAAAAATGTTATGAAGATAAGGGGTGAGTTATCAACAACTCAGTAAGTAGAGAACATATGCTAGTATGTAAATATGAGCATTTCCACAGAGTTCAGAATGTAGAAACAAAACATATCAATTTCAATATGCAAATCTCAAAAATACATATTATCAAAAAATCAGAGCGACATTTCAAACATTTCATATTCAGAAACCAACTTTTCATATTCAAAGATTCTTTGGCACAACCTGACTGAACATTTTCATCTTATTATATCATATCAGAGCATCATATCAGAACATAGGACATGTTTAACCCCCGTGGTAGAGTTGTGCATTCTGCGGAAAGCCAAGCAGAACATAAATCACCATGAATATTAAAGCGATTGCACTCAGAACAGAAATCCACTATTATATCTCGTGGTAGGGCCAGAAGTCACTATTATATCCCGTGACAGGGCCAGAGGTCACTATTATATCCCATGGCAGGGTCATAGGTCAGTATTGTATCCCATGACAGGGTCAGAGGTCACTATTGTATCCCGTGATAGGGCCAGAGGTCACTATTGTATCCCGTGACAGGGTCACATATCTGAGCAAAACAGAATTAGAATCACCATATTAGAATCAGATTAGAGTCAGAACAGAATCAGAAAGTCATGCCAAAGGTTTTTCAGATGCCACATCATATCAAAAGAGAGTACTGAAATTCAGATCATTTCACATTTTCCAAAACGGATTCAGAATATCTTCCCGTCACATGCAGAATTTATCAAATTTCCATCTTCGCTCATTTTTCTCAGTTCAATAACAGAATGCCAAAGATAAGCTTGTGTCTACACCAGTCATGCCAGAAAAATACATTATTCTTATACAAAATTTCATTGAGTAATGCAGAACAAATAACTGAGATTGTGTCAAATTTCTTTTCATAACAAAACATGCATATTTTTCCAAAAATCAACCTCAGCCTATTTTATTTATTTTTATGCAAAGTCTAACATAGGAACCCCGCTTACCTGAACTTCTTAACTTATAAGAATTTCTCCACAGCAGTACTGAATGAAAATCAATCGTCACCTATAAGATTGTCACATAATTTCCATAAACATCCGAAATTAACACATTTTTCAATACTTAAAACTTAACCACTAAGTAACCTATTTTCCTAAAAATCTAAATTTCTCGCAACCTTAAAATATGATAAATTCTCGTATACATTGATTTTCAGTCAATTTCCCCAACCAAGACAACTCTAAATTCTTTAGACCTTAATACCAACTGCAATTTAAAAAAAAAAAACTTAACTATTTTCTATCAACCAAATTAATAGACTATTTTAATGTAAGTCGAAGCCCTCTTAAAATAAACCAATAATTGTTTTACAGTCCAGTTTAGGCCCATCGATCGTAAAATCAAATCCACTAAAATATAAATTCATAAATCACTTGTTCAGGCTTATAAATGGAAGGTGAAATTGTAATATTGTAAACTACTCTTCCCTACTATCAAACCTTACGTAAAAGTAGTTACTAGACGCAGGAGCGACGGAGACTCACCGAGAGGAGTTGCAACGGAGCTGGGCGGCTTGGGGTGGCATGAGGTGGCTGTCAGAACTCTCTGTGCAGGTGGCGTCGAAGTGGAGGGGGCTGGTGCCATGGGGTGGCTTGGTTAACTCACGATGGGGGAAATAATTCCCTTGTTTCGGTGTGGTAGATCAGAGCAGCACTTGCAATGGTTTTTTTTTTGGGAGGCTGGGCAACGATGGTCAGAGGGTGGAGTTGCGACGTGGGTGGCTGGCGACGCCTCTAGACTTCCGTCGTGCAGCGGCTCAGAGCACACAAAAGTGCTCTGTTTTTATACATGCAAAACAGGGGCTGTTGGGGCGGTCTCCATGGTTTATTGCGGGGCTATATGCACAGGAGGGTGGCTTGCAGTGGGGAAAACATTGCTATGTTCTTCTTGCTTAGCACAGGGCATCGGTGATGGTGGTTTACGTTGTGCATGGAGGAGTCGTGGTTGCTGTTTGTATGGGGAGGAGTGGCTAGCGGCTTGGGAGATCTTTCTGTGACTTGTCTTAGAGAACACAATGTAACTTGGTTCTACACAAGGACAGCAACCAGAGTATGGCTGAGATATATTGCAACACTCAAAGACATGCATAAAGTTGACAAAGTATGTTGCAGAACAAGAGGTAGCAGCAACAGCAGAAGTGATTGCACGAAAAAGTGAACCATAGATGAGGAAATGCAGAGTTGCATTTCAGAAAAGCATGAGGAACATGATGCATAAAGCTGCATCTACCATACTGTCCATAGAAAGTTCTGAATTGATGTTGTGTACATAATCAAGTTGCTTTTTAGTACCTTCTTTTTACTTTTCTGCTTTCCTTTGTAATGTATATATATGTGACTCACGTGTAACCAAGATGAATCAATGAGAATCAGTTTCTTCTCATCTTCACTTTCTGTTTTTAACAGTTTCTAACATGGTATCAGAGCAGGAATAATTTCCTGCAATACCTTCTCGTTTTCCCTTTTTTTTTTTGTTTAATCATCTTTCATTGAACCAATGGCCTCCTCATCCTCCTCTTCTTCTTCTCCAACAGAAGATCCAAATAGCCCATTTTTCTTACATCACAGTGACAATGCAAACACTGTCATTGTTTCACCACCTTTGACTGGCCCCAACTACATTTCTTGGAGCAGATCTTTTCTTCTTTCCATTTCAATCAAGAACAAGTCAGGATTCTTGGATGGCACCATTCCCACTCCTGACCTTGCAGATCCTTCTTATGTTTCTTGGTTACGATGCAACAACATTCTGCTTGCTTGGATTCTAAATTCAGTTTCCAAGGACATAGCCTCTAATGTGTTCTTCATGACTTCAGCAAAACAGATATGGGATAAACTCAAGGAGCGCTTTGCACAGCCTGATGAAGCTAGGATATATCACCTTCAACACAAACTCAGTGGCATAGTTCAAGGGCATCTTTCTGTAAGTGACTACTTCACCCAACTTAATGCCATTTGGGAAGAACTGCATAGCTATAGACCACTTCCTTGTTGCTCTTGTGGTTTATGTACTTGTGATGCTTTAAGAAATGTTGGTGAAGTCCAACAGAGGGACTATGTTTTCAAATTTTTAATGGGTTTAAATGATAGCTATGATGCTGTTAGAGGGCAAATTATCTTGTTAAGCCCCTTGCCTTCTCTAGATAAGACATTTTCACTTATTTTACAAGAAGAGAGGCAAAGACAAGCAAGAAACATAGCTATTCCCACCACAGAACCATCTGCCTTGCTTGTTTATCAGAATTTCTCAAAGAAAAAGGAGAAAACAGATTTGGTTTGTGGACATTGTGGGAAGATGGGACACACAAAGGAAAAATGCTACAAACTAATAGGGTTCCCACCCACTTTCAAATTCACCAAATCCAAGTTTGGAAATGGTTTTGGAAAACCTGCTGCTCACTCTGCAAACCAGGTTGTTCTTGATGGTTCCACTATAGATCAAGCTGCTGTTGCAAGCCATGCATCTCCTACACCAAGTACCTCTCAGTTAAAACTCTCTCAAGCACAAGCACAACACCTCGTGGCTCTTGTCAATGCCCAATTCCCTCAGTTGACCTTAGAACACAATAAACCTGTCATGCCACCCCCTGTGCATTCCTCACCAATTATTTCAGAACCTGCCTCTTCGACAGCAGCTCACTCCAATCTGGCAGGTAATCATCATTGTTCTTCCAGTCCTAGTATCTCTCATAACCATTCTCTTTTCAATATCACAAGTCATGATAAATTCACTGTTCTTTCACAAGATCAGCATGATACATTTCATCACACACCATGGATCATGGACACAGGAGCCACTGATCACATTGTGTGCTCCACCTCATTTTTTACTAATTCTTCCTGCTGCATTCAAGCTTTTGTACAACTTCCAAATGGTACAAAAGCTCAAGTCACACACATAGGCACTGTTAAACTCTCAGACTCTCTTCTTCTCACTGATGTCCTATGTGTTCCCTCATTTGCTTTCAACCTCATCTCAGTCAGTAAACTTACTCAAAGGCCAGACACTTGTCTATTTTTCTTAAACAATCTTTGTTTCATTCAGGTCCTCTCTTCATGGATGACGATTGGACTTGCTAAAGTCCATGCTGGTCTCTATTACTTATTGTCTTCATCACCAGACAACATCAATATTCCACCTTCAAGCCCATCTAGTCTAGCTCAAGCCAACCAAGCTGCTGTACATCAAGATTTTGACTTATGGCACTGCAGATTAGGACATTTATCTTCTCAAAGAATGAACTCAATTCATTCTGATGTACCTAATGTAAAGTCCAAAGAAAAATCTCATTGTACAGTTTGTCATTTGGCTAAACAGAAACAACTTTCATTCCCTTCAAGTGTTTCAAGTAGTTCATTTCCTTTTGATTTAATCCATTGTGATATATGGGGCCCTTACTCCCATGCTTCTCTTCAAGGATTTCATTATTTTTTAACAATTGTGGATGATTATTCTAGAGTTACTTGGGTTTTCCTAATGAGACTAAAATCAGACACAAGATCTCTCCTGCAGTCTTTCTTCCATCTCATACAGACCCAATTCAACAAAAACATTAAGCAAATCAGAACTGACAATGGATTAGAATTTGCTATGACTGATTTTTACAAAAAGTATGGCATCATTCATCAAACATCATGTGTGTATACTCCTCAACAAAATGGTGTTGTTGAGAGAAAACACCAACATCTCTTGAATGTTGCCCGAGCCCTTCTCTTTCAAGCATCATTGCCAATCCAATTCTGGGGAGATGCTATCTTAACAGCAGCCTATATCATTAACAGAATCCCCACACCTCTCCTCTCCAACAAATCTCCATATGAGATGCTTTTCTCATCACCACCTTCATATTCTCACCTTAGGGTCTTTGGCTGTCTCTCTTATGCTAGCACTCCCAAACAAAACAGAACCAAATTTGAACATAGAGCTAAACCTTGCATTTTCTTAGGATACCCTGCTAATGTCAAAGGTTATAAGCTATATGACATTGAATCTCACTCTACCTTTGTCTCTCGAAATGTCATTTTTTATGAATCCACTTTCCCCTTCAAATCTGGTTCCTTTTCAAATAATGATCTGTCTTCTTTCCCCAATAATCTTGTCCTTCCTCCTGCTCCACCAGATGACATCTTCTCATTTCCCCAAACCTCTCAAACTCTCACTCAATCCCACCATGATGAAGAACCTTCTTCATCAGAACTTTCTGCACCAGCTCATGAAGAACCTTCTTCACCAGCTGACACCTCCATTCTTCCCCCTTCTACTGCTCCCACACTTCCTGCACCTGCCTCCCCACCTCATCCTGACCCTCTCCCTCTTCGAAGGTCCACCAGAAATAGGAATCAACCTGCTTACCTTCATCAATATCATTGCCAACTTGCAGCATCTCAACCCTTCCCTTCTTCCTCCACAAATCATCCCCTTCATGATTACATAACTTACAAAAATCTCTCTCCCTCTCATCAGTCATTTTCTGTTTCCCTTTCATTACTTCATGAACCTCAATCCTATAATGAAGCTGTCAGGTTTAAGCATTGGCAAGATGCCATGAAAGCTGAACTTCATGCTCTAGAAGAAAATCACACATGGACTGTCACCACCTTACCTCCCAACAAAACTGCAATTGGTTGTAGATATGTTTATAAGACCAAGTTGAAATCAGATGGCTCTCTTGAAAGGCACAAAGCCAGACTTGTGGCCAAAGGTTACACCCAAAAAGAAGGATTTGACTTCCAAGAGACCTTCAGTCCAGTTGCCAAGCTCACCACAGTTCGAGTTTTCCTTGCCATAGCAGCCATTAAAAACTGGTCCCTCACTCAAATGGATGTTCACAATGCCTTCCTTCATGGAGACCTCAATGAAGACATCTATATGCAATTACCCCCAGGATATCACATCAAGAGTGAGCAGATTGAGGGGGAGAACTTGGTATGCAAATTAAATAAGTCTCTCTATGGACTTAAACAAGCATCTAGGCAATGGTTCTCAAAGTTTTCAAATTCACTCACTGCCATTGGATTTCACCAATCAAAATCTGACTATTCTTTGTTCACTAAGGTCAGTCCCAATGGATTTATAGCTCTCTTAGTCTATGTGGATGACATCATAGTTGGAAGTGACTCTCAAAAAGAAATTGATTCTCTCAAATCTTACCTTCACAGCAAGTTCAAAATTAAGGACCTTGGACCCCTAAAGTATTTCCTAGGATTGGAAGTTGCTAGGTCCTCACTTGGAATTAACCTTTGTCAAAGGAAGTACACACTCGAGATATTAGAAGATTCAGGTCTACTTGGCACAAAGACAGTTTCTACACCTATTGAACTGAACCATAAATTGAGTCATACCACAGAGGAAATCTTCCAAGATCCCACAGCTTATAGAAGACTCATTGGAAGGTTAATTTACTTAACCATCACTAGACCCGACATAACCTATGCTGTAAGTGTTCTAAGCCAATTCATGGACAGACCCTCACAATCTCATATGCACTCAGCCTATAGGATTCTCAAGTACCTTAAGGGATCCATAGGTCAAGGCATTTTCTTGTCATCAAAATCAGCTTTACATCTAAGGGCCTATAGTGATTCAGATTGGGCTGCCTGCCCCGAGACAAGAAGATCTGTCACAGGGTTCTGTATATTCATTGGGGATTCACTAATAAGCTGGAAATCTAAGAAGCAAGCAACAGTTTCTAGATCTTCAGCTGAGGCAGAATATAGGGCACTAGCATCTACAAGTTGTGAGATCATATGGCTTCTCGGTTTGCTAAAGGAATTTAATGTTGACCATGCACAATCTGCTTCCCTCTTGTGTGATAACCAAGCAGCCATCCACATTACAAAGAATCCAATTTTTCATGAAAGGACCAAGCACATAGAACTAGATTGCCATTTTGTTAGAGAAAAGGTTTTGGCTGGAATTATCACGCCTATACATGTGTCTTCAAAATTTCAGTTGGCAGATATTTTCACTAAGGCCCTACCAACCTCTACATTTCAGTTCCTACTATCCAAGATGGGAATTGTTAACATCTATGCCCATCTTGAGGGGGAGTCTTAGAGAACACAATGTAACTTGGTTCTACACAAGGACAGCAACCAGAGTATGGCTGAGATATATTGCAACACTCAAAGACATGCATAAAGTTGACAAAGTATGTTGCAGAACAAGAGGTAGCAGCAACAGCAGAAGTGATTGCACGAAAAAGTGAACCATAGATGAGGAAATGCAGAGTTGCATTTCAGAAAAGCATGAGGAACATGATGCATAAAGCTGCATCTACCATACTGTCCATAGAAAGTTCTGAATTGATGTTGTGTACATAATCAAGTTGCTTTTTAGTACCTTCTTTTTACTTTTCTGCTTTCCTTTGTAATGTATATATATGTGACTCACGTGTAACCAAGATGAATCAATGAGAATCAGTTTCTTCTCATCTTCACTTTCTGTTTTTAACAGTTTCTAACAACTTGTAGCAAGTGGTGTCGATAGGTGGTATGGGAGAGATGTAGAGCGGCAACCCTTGATTTGATGGGTGAGTTTCTACGTGGGATTTATATAAAGAAAGCTGGTAAACCCTAGAGAAGAAAACATGCATGACATGAAGACGTGAATGTCATGGGGTCTGATCTTCGATCCTCACGGCTTGGGGTTTGGGCATGCAAAACTTTGGGCTTTTTTTTTGTTAGTTTTGGGCCCCGATTCAACCTCTAAATAATAAAAATTAACTTGTTAAAAAATTCTCTCGACTAATAAAAAGATTTTTTATTGGTAACGCTTCAATGGAAGGCCCAAACTACATGGTCTATACTCTAAAAAAACTAGTCAATAATACAATTAGAGCCCCATTGGAACCATATAAAGAGCAAGAACTTTTCCTTCCCAGAATTGGAGCGTTACATACTAAGCCTTTGCAACTTACAGAGATTATTGATATTGGAAGCTCAGGACTGGAGACAAAAATTGAAGGGGAATCAGTTCACTATCTTCTTGTGGAATGCAGCAAATACATATGAAGATCCAGTTGAGATTAGTAGCTGACTGAGAAAAGAAAAGCAAAAATCTTACCAATGTCAGATGAAGCTACCCATGAAGACGGCCCATATGAAGATCTTACCTGTTTGCACCAAAGATCCGACAAGTCATATTGTAACTAACGGGCGATCTAAATCCATGAAGCTCTTTGATCCCTATTGGTCGTAGAAATCACGAAAAAGATCTGCATTTTTCATCTACTCACGAAGATGACCCATACGAAGACCCAATGATCTACCTTTTTGATCTACCCACGAAGAAGACCCACACGAAGACGAAGACAAGAGACCCACACGAAAAAGAAGACGACCACCATTTGAAGAGCTCTGAATGTCTTTTTTTCTATTTTCGTCTATTTTGTTTTTTTTAATATTTCGGCTAATGTGGCAAAGACAATTCCCCGCAGTTACGCACCGTGACTGTACCTAGACAAATTGTTTCACAAATGCCCTTCTGCCCATGTATGTGACATTTGCAGCCTACTTTAAATAGATTAGTGGTTGGAGAAATGATAGTTGCCCTTCTGCCCATGTATGCAAAGCACCGCTTAATCATTTTGAAAAAAATGAACAAATATGGGACCCACATGAAATTTTTTTTTTTTTTAATAATGAATCATATTCTTTTTCAAAGTGGTTACGGCGCTTGTGCATTTCACGACTGTATGTAACATTAGTCTTAGTGGTTGTTCTTGTAAGAAAATATTAGGTAGCATCTTAAAAGTATTCACATGGAGATAAAAATGATTAAATTATGTTACTACCCCTAGTTATAGGACATGGCAGAATGAGATTAGACTTGTTTTATACTTGGTTGGCATTTAGTCGGGCTTGATTTTACGTTGGGCTTGCTTAAGTTGGCCTTACTTTATTCTAGGCCTTGTTCTATGTCTCAGAAAATTATATTTGCACAGATAATATTTATGATATGAATTATATTGTTTAATATTAACTATACGATTAGATTACATTGGTAAATTACAAGAATTCGAATCTTAAGTATGATCAAGTCTAATTATTGAAACAAAAATAGTTATTTTATTAAAGTTATAATTAGAAAATAAAGAACTATGTTAAGAGTATTTAAATAATATTAGTACTTATCAAGTTAGATATAACAGAATAATTATTAAAGTTATTTCCATAGTATGTATTTAATTAAATTGAGTATTATAATACATTTTTCTAGAAATTTAGTGACATTTAGTACTTTGTATAGGTGATGAACTACGAGGTGAAAATTTGAAAGCAGTGCTATGAGATAAGTAGTTTGATAATAAAATTATGATTAGCACACGTTAGTTAGTTTAATTAGATTATTATTAAAACTAGTTCTTTGGAAGCCAATTGTTATGTACCTCACATATCATGACATGTGCAAGTATGTCATTTATCATAGTACACAATCATGTTAATTCTGCATCATGTTTAATTCCACATTTTATAATTATGCACGTATTATGTATATTATGCATCTCAGGTTGCATAAGACACGTAAACTTTTGTGACGCCTCCAAACTTCGCTTGGGTTTTGATGGAGCTTGAAGCGTCAGGACATATAACACATGTTCACATACTCTCGCTCATAATATTTAAGAATGCAATGCACCTAACATGTTTCTAAGAATATGCAATATTCATATCGGATAATTCCTTTTAGCGATATATGTACCAGAATGCTAATCCCAAAACATAATCATATACCATTCATGCCTAGAAATTCAAAAGTCACATTACTGATCCAACCAATCTGTAAATAGAATAACACAATACTAGAGTTGTAACTCCTTAGTTACATATAAACGTTAAAATTGATTTAAGCACCAAGACGCTCACGCAGCTTAGCTGTCAACTTCCCAAAATAACATCCAAAAACTAGAGGATTAACTCAATAAGATTGCCGAGGCTACCCCTCGGTCTAGTTGACATTGTCCAGTCTGGTATGCACTATTCCTCCATTGCCTGACACATCGTCTACCATTTCAAGGGAAATGGTAGTTAGGATTACCATAGTGAAATTTATAAAATTTCAACAAGTAAAACTTCTAAACTATCAACAGTATAAATAAATATGCATGACAATAAACATAACATTTATGCTTGATTTACATGGACTTGCTTATGTAAACACAACCTAGAAACATCATAGTTTTTTATGAACATGGCATGCTTATGTGCGTAAACTAAATTAGTGCATTCAAATTAAGAATAGGAGTACTCAGGAAGCTACACTCCTTCACCATGAGTCACCTTTACATTACAACGGATTTTACTCCTTCACAGTAATATTCGAAAACATGTATGCCTTCACCACAGTACCAGGAAAATCCTATACTCCTTGACTGTAATACAATTTAGCTTGATAAATGTTTCATGGTGGACTAAAAAATATTTCATGATCGACTCTTATGCTTAATGACATGGTAATCGTGACATATGATAGATATTCATGATCAATGCTTATAATGACATGACATTGCATAACATTGTAATTATAGCAATCATATAACTAAAATAACATGGTGTGGTATAGTAACGATAACAATCATATGACTAAAACAACATGGCATGCCATAACATTGTAACCAAAACAATCATTCAACTAAAATAACATGGCACGTAACATATAGTTGTGTAACAGTAATAGACGACATGGCATGGAATGTTATAAACAGTTTAAATAGGCATGAGTGAACATGAATATAATCAATGCAATCTTACTACTGTATATACTTAAAAATACTAAAAGTAAGTTAGAATCTACCTTATAGAAATGTAGTTTAATGTAAGCGAAGCATAATAGAGTGTAAGCTGAAATGAGATACAATCTAGTGTTAGAATATCTCACATAATCTTCCTAATTACAAAACTTACCAACTTAAGGATCAAATTTGCAAAGTTACTCATCAACCTATGGAAAATTACAAATTTGCCCCTAAAAATAAGGATTTTGCAAACTGACTCCAAAACTTACCAAAATTTACATTCCACATGTAAATTTCACCCTAAATCAAAACATGGACTTAGAAATTTTTAAACTAATCCCAACTATTAGAAACTCTTCTTGGCCAATTCATGTATAGCCTAAAATCATGCTTTTTGTTACTACTTGGCCATTTAACAAACTAACAGGCTTAAACCGAATTTAGCAACTCCAAATAATCAGATCATTAGTTCTAAAATAATGCTAAGACATTAAATCACACATTTCATAAATACTTGCATTCACTAAATCAAGGAAAATGCTAAAACATCAAGATTAGGTCAAATAAAACCAAACATTGGTGTTCTTGGTCTAATACCATCATATCAACTCTATGGACTCCAGAAGTCCATAAATAAATCTCTTAACATGTTCATTATTCAATCCTAGGTGATAGCATATTTGACTAATCACTTATGGACTTGAAATAAAGTGACTAGATCCTTGATTTACATGCAATAACTCTAGAAAGAATACAACCATATACCTCACATTCAAGTTCTAACTAGATTTAAGTGTTAAATCTAGCATGTTATGGCAAAAATTTCACCAAAATACTCATCAAACCCAAGAGCCTCTAGATTAAGTTTAAAACAAACTCTTGCATGTTCGTCATCATTCCAACAAAGATCTAAAACATAACTTCCAAAATATTTATTCTAAATCCATAAATCAAAGCCTCAAGAACAAAATTTCTAAAAAGCAAAGCCGGTGAGGTGGGGTGTAATAGGCTTAGATTACATGGCAGGAATTAATGATGGTGTGATTGAGAGTTCTGGGAGGAGAGTGAACGCTGAGTGGTCATGAGGGAGGATCGTCCGGTGGAGAAAGGGACGAGAAACTAGCTAGAGCACTAAACCAAATATCGGATATGTTGGAACGGCAATATGAGAGGTGTTCATGTCACATACAAGTTCAGTCGGTAGGATCCCTAGAGAGGAAGGAAGGGGATGTACGTTCGAGCCATTTCTAGCTCAACACTATGCGAGATTCTTCGTAAATGAGGGATCAACGAGGGCATAAAGGTGGATATCCGACATAGAGAGGACGTTTGAGGTGTGAGGATGCACCAAAGATCAGAAGGTGCTATATGCGAGCTACCTACTTCAAGGAGAAGTAGATATGTGGTGGGGTACCCAGAGGCAACTTCTTACTATGGAACTAGGAGCCACGGGAAGGATTTCATGGGAAAGGCTCAAAAAGGAATTTGATCTCCGGTATTTACCAAAAATCATAACGAAGCAGATGTCAAAATACTTTGCTAATTTGGTCTAAGGAAATATGATGGTGGAGCAGTATGCTGCCAAATTTATGGTGTTTGGGAGGTTTGCCCCTCACTTTATCTCTATGGAAGCTAAGAGGGGTGAAAAAGTTCTAGGACAGGTTGCAAACCCACATTAGGAGGCAAGTAGCTTGATACAGACTTTCAGAAATGTTTCCATAAGGCATCCATAGCCGAACGGGAACAGCAAAACTGGTTGGCTATATCCCCAACTCTGAAGAAAGATAGGGTAGTAGGGAAGGGACCAAAATGTCCTGGGTTTCCTTAAGGTAGCGCGAAGTAGTTCTTAGGTAAGTAATAACAAAATGGTAACGGCCCTCAAGAGTGAACTCATCCTCGATGAGGTCAGGCAACTCATCCATCTTGAGCAAAATCTTGGGATTCTGTTACAACTTCTACCATTCCGGATGGGGAATGATAGTGGAAACTACAACAATGAGATTTTGAGAAATCTAAGTAAGTTAACAAATAACATACAATCAGATAATATCAGCATATAAATGCAAACCATGAGAATGTATGCATGGACATGTACTTCACCCAAAAACTTGACTAATGCATATACATTTTCAGAAATCGATGATAGTGGGATCTTGTAACAGAGAATCATGCTTGACTTTTAAGATAAACACTTTTCTTATTTTCATATTACACATTATTTATAGCCTAATAGGGGTGGACACCTCACGGCTCCACTACACTGTGGGCTCCCTGCTAGTTACCGCATCACTTCCTGGCCCACTTGACCAATGGTGACTATGTCAGAGTTCTTATTATATGGCAGTTCGCATTTTGCCTTCACCACATCCATCTTAAGGCACCTACTAGCATTAGGTTCTTCCTCGCTTTAGAATCCTTTAGAAAGGACCCATTCAAGGGGCATCAACTATGCTTCATCTACCTAGGGGTTACCACTTCCAATTTATGCACTCAAGAGTAGTTAGAGGAGTTTCACTAGGACATTCCCCCATCCTAGCACTTGGGATCATGAGAAATCATTTAATTACATTTTCTTTACAAAACGATGCATAACCCAAAATGCATGTGACATGTACTTTGAAAACTCTTTATGAGAGACTCGATCATGCATAGTCGTGGTTTATGCAACACTTCTAAGCATACATTTACAGGCTGAAAATATTAGAACAAATGATACACTTGTCATAAAACAAGAATCGGCACATAGCATATTGAGCGAAGACATTTTGATCATGGCAAACTAGGCATGGCTGAATATCACAATATCCATAGGCTACACATATAAACATGGCAAAGACACAAGAAACTGCATATAAAGCATTCGACAGTCAACAATTGCATAATCCACTTTGTTTTATAGAATGTAAAGTTCACACAATACATACAAACACTATCCAAAGGTAGGTTAAGATCTAACTTACAAATATCGAAGAAGTGAAATGCCAATGATAAGCAAGAAGTAAATATATTATATAAATAATTAGATCAAGTGAGATAATGAAACCCTAATTCAAGAGTGAGTGTGTGGCGTGCTTAGGGTTCATCCCTCTTGGTGGTAGAGCTCCTTCCTTGTTTAGTGGAACTCCTCATGTGTTCGGCCTCAAGGGGTTGCCCTAGACCGAATGCCACTCAAGTTCATATAACAATGGCTTGGTCTCAGTGGTGTGCATGTGGGGTGTGTGTCATGCAAGGTACTCCTTACTCATCTTAGCTGAAACTCCCACAAAAGGAAAACCCTAACTCAAACCCTAATAGTGGCCGATGATCTCTCATCCTTCCCAAGGTCTCTTTCACTTGTATTTTACTAGAGAAGGTTAGGTTTTCCCTTTGAGGGAAAAACCTAATTTTCCAAACATCCCTTGTGCGAGCTAAAACATGGATCTAATCATGTGCCCTTTCAAAGTCATGGAAAGACACTCAAACCCGAGCCCCCCATCACCCTCAACTTCATGTGGCCATATGTGTGTAGATGAATAGGTTAAGATGAAAGTTAATGGTTTTCACTGTGCGAGCTCCTCCATTTACTCGTGGCTCCTCTTTTTACTCGTGTGGTTGGATGCATGGAGATGGTATGGGTATGGGTAGTGTTTGGCTGGAGAGAAAGTCGTGTTTGGTAGGCGAGAAAGTGAAGGAAATCGATCTCCCCCTATGGTGGTCGTGCAAGAGAGAAGAGTGAAATGAGAGGTGAGTATTTGAATAAGAATGACAAAATGACTCTTTGGATACCCCCTTTGGGCACTGGCCCCACTTAAAGGATGCCTTAAATAGTTCCTCATTTTCCACACTAGCCCTCCTCCCCCATCATCATATCTGACATTGGGAACCAAAGACACTTTGTGCATAAGCGCCAAGTGGCACCTTGCTTCTTACATGGCCAAAACCCTCTCCTTCTTCCCTCATGATTGCCTCAATTTCAGGAACATCACTAGTCCTCATGCATGAAGGACACATGGCACAAGCCTTGCCCTAAACCAAAATCCTTAGTGCCCTTGGGCGTGATCCTCATGTGGTCTAGGTTCATTGAACCTTTGGGACTTGTATATCGTTTTACAAAAACCCTAAATCAAGTCCTAGGGTTTACGCGTGTGCATGCTTGCCATGTGGCAAGAGGTGTGTGTGTGTTTGTGCCCTAGCCAACCATTTCTCTTACCTTCTTCACACAAATATTCTTCTAGAATCTTGGAGAATGCGTGTGTCCCTTCCCCATGCACCTCATCCTCATCCTCATTATTACATCTTTCTAGAAACCCCAACACCTAGTGAATGCATGGCAATTCAAAAGTGGTGGTTGGCTTTTCATGAGTAGGCGTGTAACCCTTTGGTCGAAATCCTAAGGTCTACTTGGAGACTTGTTGCTTGGAACCCTTGGTGTCCCCCATGTGCCCCTCATCATTGTAGTCTTCTAAGAACTCACATAGGAGCATGGGTGGGCGTGTGGCTCTTAGGGTTCTGTAACCCTCCCCCCCTTTCTCTCTCTCTCTCTTCCTTCTTCCAATTTCACATCCAGGTTCAATGTATTTTAGAAGTAGGTTTGCATGTGAATCATGTGGCATGTGGATAGGTGAGATGGGCATGTACCCTATGTGTGCACAGTCCTGAATCTTCTTCCCTCTCTTTAGCTTCTTCTAGAAGCCCGATGCATGCTTGACAAGTGGCAGGTATGTACTAACCAAGCATGCTTCTTCCCTAAGTTCCAATGATGCAATTTCTAGGGAAAGCAAAAGGTTTTTCTCCTTCCAAGTAGGCGCCTTCCATGACCTAACCCTAATTAAGGTTTTTCCTAAACCTTTTTTGGGCCTTTAGTAGCCAAATGACACTTATCCCCCTTGGGCCTCTATTTGGCTTGGACGCCTATGCTATTAGATCCAAGCGGTTTTTTTTTCATGGCCCTAACTTATCCTTGGCTTGTTAAGATATTGGGCCAAAATCTAATGAAGTTAAAAATAACATGCAAGAATCTTGGCAAAACTTCAAGTTGTCATACTAAACTTGTTCGGTATACTAGGATTCAACATTATTTTGGGGATGAATTGGTTGTTTTGGAACTTTGTAAGTACAGATTATCGTTCAATAACTGTAACCTTTCAGGTACCAGGAATGGAGGATCTTTAAATGAAATAAATTGTACCCCTATCCGAAGTTATCACATCATTATAGGCTAAAAAGGAATTGGTAAAAGGAGCTAACACTTGCCTAGTACACCTAACCTTGAGAAATGGAACACGTAAGGAAGTGGAGGGCATACCAATAGTAAGTGAATTTCCATAACTCTTTGAGGAATTTCCAGGGATGCCCCTGCTAGGGAAATTGAGTTTGCAATTGATGGATTGTTCCAACCTATAGGGTACCTTATAGGATAGCCCCAATGGAGTTGAAGGAACTGAAGAATCAATTGCTTGAGTTGTTAGTAAAAGGGTTCATTAAACCCAATACCTTGCCTTGGGGAGCGCCGGTATTATTTGTGAAGAAGAAAGATGGAACCCTTAGGATGTGTATTGATTATCGAGAGTTTAACAAGGTGACCATCAAGAATAGGTACCTATTGCCTAGGACAGATGATCTATTTGATCAACTACAAGGAGCTGCGATCTTTTCCAAGATCGATCATAAAGACAGGTACCATCAACTGAGGAGTATGGAAGGCGATGTGTCTAAGATAGCTTGGAGGATCGATTGAAGTTCAGCAGTGCCTACCACCCTCAGACGGATCAAAAATCAGAAAGGACCATCCAAACCTTGGAGGACATGTTAAGGGCGTGTCTATTTGAATTTAAGGGATCTTGTGAACTGTAAGTCCCATATATTAAATTTACATATAACAATACCTACTAGACAACTATCCAGATGGCCCCTTATGAGGCACTTTATGGACGAAAGTGTAGGTTGCCTATCTGTTGGGATGAAGCAAGAAAGGCCCAATTAAGCGGACCTGAGATTGTCTAGGAGATGACAGAACAAGTCTAACTTCTACAGGCAAAAATGGCTACCGCCCTAAGTAGACAAAAGAGTTATGCCGACACTAGGAGGAGATAATTAACATTTGAAGAAGACGATTGGGTGTACCTTAAGGTATCCCAAATGTAGGGCTTTAAGAGGTTTGGATTGAAAGGAAAGTTGAGCCCATGATATATTGGACCTTACCAAGTGATGGAAAGGGTTGGCCCAATGGCGTATTGAGTTTGATTGCCTGTGGAATACGAAGGTATTCACGTGTTTCACCTTTCATCACTTAGGAGAAGTTTCTGGAACCAGCAACCTCGGGGTAATTGAACCAGGTCTAGTTCAATTACAACTGAATCTAATGTACGGACAAAGGCCTGTATGTATCATAGATAAGAAATAGTATAGATTAAGGTCTAAGGTCGTATCCTTGGTAAAGGTCCAATGGGGGAGTGAGGGAAAAATATAATTTTGCATGCGAAAGCGAGCAGATCACACAAGAGCAGTTATCATATTTATTCGAGCCCAATTATGTGTTGTAACGCATGAGGAAAGGGTAAGATGGACAATGCACGGGGAAGGACAAGGCTATAAATAGATCATCATTTTCCATAAACCTTTAACTCTAGGAAGGCAACCATGCCTCCCAAAGTCATGCGTCGATTCGTAGAAGGAAGGCATGAGAAAGAAAAGAGAAAGGCTGAACAACGATGGATAAAGGAGGAATGCTGTCGAGACAAGGTCAGTGCTCGGAGGGTCAGGGGTATAGTATCTGAAATGTTGGATCACATCAACACGAGTTTAGCATGAAGAGAAGGGAAGATGATGATGTCAGAATGTGATGAGCAAGATGAGGGCAAGGGTGAGGATTCACCAACGTCCTATGAAACTGAACCTACCTGAATGTTAGGATACATGGTACGACTGGTGGACACGATCGAAGAAGAAGACGGAGGAGACATGAGGAGTCATCTCATGTCTTGACCTTAAATAATGTAGGGGGCTTGCTGACGCGATTGAGGGAAATCCCCATATGCAATCAAAGTTTACCAGAGGCATCGACAGGTCCCCCCATCTGAACTCGCCTCCCTTGAGAGGACAAGACAAGGGAGAGCCCTTACTGAATTTTGAGGATGAAATTCTTTATAATGAGGGGAAGATGTGAGGGCCCCGCCTAATGGAAAAGGAGACAAACCATTCAGGGAGTTTAAGGAAAGGCAAAGATGAAAAATACTCCAATGGTCTATGGAATCCGTAGCGGGAGACGCAGAGTGCAGCTTGTCCAACATCTGGATGAACAAGCACATCGTGATTGGCCGACTGACATGTGTCAAAAAGAGGTAGAGATGAGCGCCTCAACCATGGTAGGCAAGCTAGATAAGTCTCTTACCTTGAGGACGAGAACGAGGAGCTAAAGGGACTGAAGAGCTCGGGCGAGATACAAGCTACCCGTCCAAGGCAAGATAGGATCACTCACTAAAGAGGAGCAATGGTCAAGGACTCACACAACCAGACATGGGAGCTTTCCCAAATAACACGAAAAGTCTCAGAAAAGTGTCAGCACTATACACAGAAGCCCACACTTCATCTGAAAGGTCATATCCAAAATGGCTCTACAATAAAAGATGAAGGCGCAACAAGTCGTGTCGTTAGGACTCAGAAGTATGGCCCGACTCCATGTGGAGAACCCTCAGTCAAGGAATGACTGAGGAGTTGGCAGACTATAGGGTGTTCGGTCTAGACACTGGTCACCTGTCTCTGTCATCCTGTTGTATGACAAGACAAGGTTGATGGACTCCTATCCAAGAATACCTAAAGTCAGACATATGTTAGAAATGACATTTGACAATCACACTCTAGTTAAAGGATCTAGACATGGGACAATATGTCACTTTTAATACTTTATTTGCTAAGAGGCTCGAGAAGATGACTGTTGCAGAATGTAAGGAGTAGATAGGCAATGAGAGAAGTTTCGACGTATGGAGGTAGGTTAGCTTCTAAGATGGTATTGGGTAATATGGGGTGGATGTTGTGCGTTAAAGGCATTGCAATATTTCTATAACTTCTCCCCCATTCTACAAGTATAAATAAATATTTCATGCACTATGTTTCTAACTATATTTACTCACTGATTTCTGATACTTTCAAAGTTTTCGATGTTTTAACTATTTCCTATACCTGATGATGAGACCCTGTGTGGGATCCCTCAATATTGGTGTGGGTGTGTGTGTAGTTAGCACGAGTTTTTATTCATGGTACGGGACGGAGAATTCCCTGGGACCATTCCGCGAAGTGTTACCACGTACATCACACGAGAAGGAGAATGCCTCGTAGGGAGTGGACTGGAATGTAGTCATATTTGGCCTCACTTAATAGTTAGGACGGGGGATCCCCCAGTGTATCACGTGTTGATGTCTTCAAGTTAGTTGGCCAAGTAGAGCAGCATCTCCAATGAAGTGTACCTATGAGCAAGTATGTTTACCTATGTGCAAAGCCTATGAGCAAATATCTATGTGACAAACAACCATGTGGTGAAAGAATGTTACTTGGTTGAAATAGGCCGAATACTTGTTTTTACAGGTTTTCTACTTATATGGAGATGGGTAACTTCTCACCATAATATTACTAATGTGTTTTCATCTATTTTGCATAAAGAGAGAGCAATGTCCCGATAGGGTGATTCCACGCCATGCCTATATATATATATGTTTTTACTGAGAGGGTGATTCCTCACCAAGTTTTGAGGATGCACATAGCTGCAAGAGTCAAGGTGATTCCCCTCCACGCATATACCTATTCTTCCAATATTTACATGAAATGTTTTCAGGGCATATTCAATAGCATTATTGTGACAACTCCAAACTTTCCTCGCTTGAATTTTCAAGACATGAAACACAAGGTTACATGCCCCTATTCATGTATGCACTATTCGTTGTGGATAATTTGTTTTTGAGCAATACTTATGTACCATAATGCTAAATCCCAAAACATAATATCTTTGCATAAATATCCACATATCCAAAAGTTATCCAATAAGTCTGAAATTAAAACATGTACTAGAGACAACAGTCTATAAGAATATACATCAAATACAAACTACTGCACTAAACACCAAGCTGCACACGCAGTTCAGCTATAAGCGCCAAAATGGAATCTAAATGTTGGAACACCAACTCCATAAGCTCCTCGAGCATCCTCTGTGGCCTACTCAACCTCATTCAATAGGTTGCATCTAGATCCCTGGTCCCTGACACATCATCTATCATTATGGGAAATGGTAGTTGCGTCTACTAAGTGAGATTTATAAAATCTTAGCAAGTAAAGCTCTTAAATTAACAATAGTATGAATAGGCATACATGATAGTAATATGACATGTATGCTTCGTGACATTGACTTGCACACGCATGACATGACTTGAATGTAACATGACAAGAAAAATCATAACTCTGATATAATCGTAACAGGGCTTGACATGAACATAACATGACTTAACATGAACATGACCTGACTTGACATGAACATGACCTTGTTACATATACATGCTTGTTTACTTGAAAATGGATGCTCCATGACTCCCCAAGTGTCGTGTGCTACTGCCGGATACCACATCACATCACAGGCTCCTGCATCAGCTGTCAGTATGTCATGATAACTTGTACTTCTAAATGTATATTTTGGCACCACCAGTATTGGGTGCCTGACTTTGCTCTGAAAACCAGTTACTTAGGTCTCATTCAAAACATGTTGATTGTACTTCGTCAATCTAGGAGATTCCACATCCAATTTAAAAGCTCTAGAGTCGATAGAGAAGTTCTACTAATATAACTCTCCATCCTAGCACTTGGCATTGTGATAAAATAAAAGACTCATGCATAAATTAGAAACATTTCATGACATACTCAATACTTATGACATGACATTCATGGCATGTAACTAAATAACATGTAATAGTTATGGATGATATGATATAACATATTATAAAAAAAATTATAATAATCATAAATGAAAATGAATATGAATAGTGCAATCTTACCACCATACATACGAAAAAATACCGAGAATAAGTTAGAAGCTAACTTACAAATTGCCGTGTAAATATGAGCGTAACGAAAAAGAGCATAAACTGAAATGAGATAAGATTTAGGCTTAGAATATTTCACTTAATCCTCATGATAATAAAACTTACCAGCTTAGGACCAAATTTGCAAAGTTACCCCGCAACTTATGAGAATTTACAAATTTGTCCCTAAAAATAAAGAATTTGCAAACGGACTCCAAAACTTACCAAAATTTACATTTCTCATGTAAATTTCATCCTGAGTCCTAATATGAACTCATAATGTTTTAAAACTAAACCCAACTATAAAAAAACTTATCTTGGCCGATTCACTCATAGGCTAAAAATCATGTTTTTGTTGCTACTTGGCTATTTAACACATTAACATGCTTAAACCGAATTTAGCACTTTCAAAAATTCACATCCTTAGTTCTAAGACCATATTAAAACACTAAACCACACATTTAATAAAACTTGAACTCACTAGATCAAAGAAAATGTCAAAACATCAAGATTAGGTCGAATGAAACCAACTCTTGATGTTCTTGGTGTAACACTTTCATATCAACTCCGAGGTCTCCAAAAGTCCATAAATAACATTTATAACATGTTCATCATTTAAATCTAGATGATAGCAAGCTTGACTAATCAACCAAAAACCACAAAACATAACATAGAACAATTGGTTTGCATAAAAACTTAGAAACCGTCATGCATACTTTTCAACTTGAAACAAAGTGACTAGATTCTTGATTTTCATGAAATAAATGTTGAAAGAATACAATCATTTACCTTACATTCAAGATCTAACTAAATCTAAGCATTTAATCGAGCATGTCATGGCAAATATTTTATTAAAATAAACATTGAACCCGAGAGCCTCCAGTTTATGCTTAAACTCACTCTTGCATGTTCTTTAAAAATCCAACAAACACCCAACTTATAAAATCTTAAAAACTCATTTTTAATCCATAGATCTAAGCCTTAAAAATAGGATTTATAAAAATCATGGCCATAGAGTCAAAATTCTAAAGCTAAAATCACAACCTAAAGCAAACTAAAAATTGTTTTGAACCAGTCGGTTTCTACCACTTCAAAGAACATGCAAAACCACTTAAAAAAAAAATCCTAACACACTTTCAACCAAACCATAACTTGCATATAAGCATGTTAACACTTCATGAAACCAATATCTTCCTAACATTTCATCAAAATTTCATAAAACTTCCAAAATCCATCACAATCATCATAACCAAACCTTTCCACCATCAACACCCATTTTCAGTAATCAAATCTCCAAGAGAAATTTACCAAAAAAACCCGAGTAAAATTGTCTGCATAATGAACAAAATGGAAGAGATTATAGTCAAATAAAATACTCTCATATGGCTAGAGTTAAGCATGCAAAAATAGCCCAGAAATTCTCTCTAGCTCTCTCAATTTCTCTCAATGAAAGAAATGAAAAAAGTGACCAAGTGTGGAGAAAAAATGAAAGTTGTGTTGGGTATAGACGAAGGGGCTGACTTGGTAGTTGAGTGAGTGAAATTTGAATTGAGGGTGGCTTGTGAAAAGAGGAGAAAAAACTGAAGGAAGGGATGTTGTTTTTCTACTGTTGTAGGCCAAGTGGGTGAGGCTTGAGTGTTGCTTGTTTGAGTAGCCATAAATGGAACTATTTGTGGCAACAAGTGAGGTGGCATGACAGAAATGGTATGACCTTGTATGGGGGAGAAAACTTGTTCAAGAAGCTTGGGGCGAATGGTGGTTTCGGCTAGACCAAAAAGGGGCTAACTGAATGGGGTTTCATTTGGGATATAGTTAGGGTTTCGATTAGAGTTTGGTCCAAATGAAACTTTTCTTGGTCAAATGCAATTACCAAGATGTAAGAGAGTGGATGAGGGTTTAAGAGTGTTTTTTTGAGTGGTTGGTTGCTTGTGGACGTGACTAAACCAAGTGAGTGAACACTTAGTTACAAACCAAGTATGTTTAGGGTTTGGGAGCCATTTAAGGTTGGCCTTCAAGGATTTGAGGTTTCATTAGAACCGTAACCCTCTTTTGATTGGCCAAATAGTGTTTGGTTTAATGGAATATTGATTGGTATAAGAGAGCATGATGACAAGCTTGATTTACACTCAATCTTTTACACACTTTGTCCTCCTTTTGACAAGTGTCCTAGGGTTTCGAAGTGGATGCCTAGGATTGTGCCATGTGTCCAAATAAAATATTTTCTAGTGATCCTAAGTGAAGTTGGACATCTTACATGGCGATTTGACAGTTGTTTGAACTAGCTGCCACATGGCACTCTCCAAAAGGGTTACTATTTATCCAAAAAATAAGAAACTTTTTATTGCACCATAAAATCATAAATATTCATATGAGTCTAATAGTGCAATTTGTTTCATAAAATTATACTCCTAAGTGTCTTAATTAAATAGAAAAGCAATTTTGTCTCCATAGTAGATCGAAATACAAGTACGCTAAAGGACTAAAACCTAATCGATCACTCAGGTCTTAAATCCAAAAGGATTTCATGAAATTTATAAGATATAAAGAAGTTCTTATATTGAATTTCTTTCAGGAAGTTCAAATATATCTCATTAGCAGTCTTGTCATAGCCGTCTAACCTACCGATCGACTAGTATCCTTGGCATTAGGGAACCTCATCTAGTCTTCATGAGGGACGGGGCACCACATCACTCTGCTCACGCCACTCGAGTCTTTTACTTCTTGATTGAGCATGACTACATTCACATGCATGTCCTTATTACAAGTAATATCGTGTTTTTGCTACCTGTGTGTTCTATTGAATTATAATATAATCATTTGGTATTTTTATTGAGTGCCTAAGATTAGCTTCATTAAGTTCTTTCGTCAAAACCTTGGGTTTTTGTTCAATGGCTTCAAACTGAGCGTTCGTTTGAGTTTTGCTCAACACTCCTAATCTTCAGTCGAGCAAACTTCCAAAATGCCAATTAAAACTCCTCACATCAGCATCAGTGTCTATGCCTCACCATTTTATCCTCTTAGAAACTTGCGTGCATCCTACTTTACTTTCACCTACATTGGATCTCCTCTCTTCCTTCAATCAAGCTTTTGTCTTGGCTTCATCTCCACAGCACAGGAAGAGATCCTTCCATATGCATAGTTAAGATTTTCTTAATTTCAATTGTGGGTTTTCGAATGAAGTTTGGAGCTTTTCTGTGTAGGGCATAAATTTGCATTTTTGGAGTATTTTTGGTCAAATGAGCATCATTTACATTCTTTAGAGCTCATAGCTATTCTTTTGTGTACTAAGGCATGAATTCATACATGCTTAATGTTCATTCATGTATAGTTGCATCATGTGTGCACTTGTGTTCGAGAAAAGGCCCGAATGACTTGTATTTCCTCTTTTTTATACATGTTGTCCTCTTTCTTACATGGGTTTGGTTTGTTTAGCTAGTGCACGCATATCTCACTACCAAGATTGTGTTCATGCATCATTTTGGGGTAAAAAATGCGACTTATTCAAGTGTGGTTCATTTTGGGGCCAATTGTGTTCATTTGGTACACTTGGGTTGTCAAACCTATATCAATTTTTACTTGGGTTGTTGCCTCATGCATTATTTCTTCCCTCCAAACATTCATTCATTCCCTTGGTGTCAATTAGCGAGTCATTGCCATAGTTCAAACTTGGGTTCCATTAATGCCTTAGGCACATTTAGGTCACACTTTGAGTCTCTTGGGTATGCATCCAAAGAGTCAAACATGTACCATGTTTCAATGTTAATTTGTTTTGCTATGTGTGCACGTGATGTCTTTGCATGTTTGCCTTTAGACTTCTCCTTCAATTCCCGCACAGGACAATTCTACTAGAACAATTTCTCTCACTATAGTTCCATCGTAAAGTGTAACATCGCCCTAGGTGAGCTTTATGAAACTCTTTTCCCTCGTATCTTTGAGCCTTTTTCATTGGTTTTCTTTAACCATTGACCATCGTTCTCCTTCTACAAAGTTGGTTTGGGAATTATACTCTAATATCCATGTTATTTGATATATATATATTTTTTTTTTAATTTTTTTTTAAGAGTTAGAGTCACCTGTCCAAGAGTGGCCCATCCCCAATTTTATTAATAGCCCTCACTTGTGGCGGAGGGAAATCGTGGTTACAAAAAACAAGCATCTGGGGTACAGTAAAAAATCCCAGCATACCAAAAGAAAGCCAACAACCAGAAAAAATAATTCAACAGGAAACGACAAAAACCACAAGAAAAAACAAAACAAGGCTAAGTAATACGAAGCGAAGGTATCCCGGAATAGTCCATGCGAATAAGGCCACACAAAATTCGGGGAGTCTCCATCAAATGGGAGAAAGCTGAATCGCTACCAAAAGCCCCATTTTTGGCTAACCAATCTGCAACTTTATTTCCCTCTCAAAAAACATGGTGAATAGAGCAGGTCATAGAATTCATGATATATGTTAACTCTTTTAGAGTTAGTCTTTGAAATATACAATTTTGAGACACTCGTGGATTGTTATTTGATCTCCTTCGATTACCTATGCGGCCAATTCCCCTTATCCCTACTCTGACTCTTCTAGCCCTAGTAGGGACACTATGTTTTCTAGTTTTTGTGGATGTCACGAAAATTGGCCATTTTTGGTCCATGTCATTCTCACAATAGACTTTACTCTAGAGCACTTAGTTCTCAGTAAGGTCTTGTGCACAAATCTACATCCTATCTCACATCAAAGTGATCTAGGGGTAGAGAGAGCTCTCATACGCTTTCCTTGATTAGTGACATTCCTATTGATCTAGGGAGTCACAAATGTCGAGTTATCCTTGAGGCATTTCAGTCTAAAAAAACATAAGAGTTTTGCATTTGCATATCTTATCGCTAGAGTTGCCAGTCACCAGGCCGTTTTTAACTCACCTCATATGCCTCAGATTACACTTAAAGCTTATTGGTTGCACTCTCATTCATTGTGCTACTCATAGTCTTGGCCTTGGTCTTGGTTCTACATCTACTAGGTCATATGCTTCTCTTAGTTTTTCATCCTTATTTTCATAGGGCTGGAATTGAAGGTGGTGCTTGATCATCTAATTCGTATGAACACCAGCATTAGTTGTTGTGAGCAGATGGTCGTACGACGCTTGGATCGGTTGGACCAGAGTATTCAAGCTCTACGGACCATGCACAATAATGATGAGACTACTGCTACGGAGTCGTAGGACCCTTTATCCTTTTGTGACAAAACGAGGGAGTTATTTTTATTGCTAGGGGAGTGATTTTTTTTTTATAAGAAAAACCCAATCTTCATTCATGATAAGCAGATGTTACACCGAAAGAATCATGCCAAAGGAAATTAGTGATTACATCCGAGTAAGAACCACACCATAAACTAATTTCCGAGACACTCAAACCAAACTTGGCTAGTGAATGAGCTACTATATTGTAGCTTCTGTTTACATGTTTAAGCTCACATGTTTGAAAACAAAGCATTAACTTCCTAACTTCACTAATCACTTTCCCCATCGTGGCCATTGACTGGCCATTTCGATCAAACTCGTTTACAACCAGAAGAGAATCTGATTCAATAGACAGATGAGAAATGCCAAGATGTAGACACAATTGTAGCCCCCTGAGAACTGCTAGACCTTCCAGCTCATAAACATTCAGACTTGCCCTCTCTCTTATCGCTGCCACCATTAGCACCTCACCCTTTGAATCTCGCAGCACAGCACCTATACCTGTCACCAATCCATCTTGTGAGAAAGCTCCATCTACGTTCAATTTAAAAGTGCCAGGAGGTGGAGCTTCCCATCTACATTGCTTCCTAATTACAGATAGTGGTTGGTTCCTTAGTTCATGGAAACCTTTTTGCATAGCTAAGGCCCTTCCCAATAGATCTTCTACATGAATTTCTTTTCCTTCAAAAATCTTCCAGTTCCTTCTATTCCAACAGCTCTAGCAGATTAAAAAGAAACATTCCAGCAGCTCAGCACAGGTGTACAGTTGCATTTTTAAAGCAGCATCAATAAAGGAACTAAAATCATCCACCTGCATCTGTTTTGGGAAGTTTCGAATCCTGAGTTCTCTTATGGATGGACAGGAAAGTAATACATGCAAGGTGTCTTCTCTTCTATCATTACAGAACACACAATTATCTTCAATGTTTACATGTTTTTGCCGAAGATTATACTTAGTAGGTAACACTCCTTTTACAGCTTTCCATGCAAACACCCTTATCTTTGGAGGGAGCTTCATTTTCCAGATAGCCTTCCACAATTTCCTTAAGAGGATTGTATTCGATGCTTCCCCTCTTTGTGTCTTCAATGTTTCTAATCTAAAGAATCTATATCCACTCTTAACTGTGTATCTCCCATGAGCTTCCCTTGTCCAGCAGATCTCATCTGGGTTGCCTTGACTAAGCACTATCTTCGTGATTGTTTAAGATATTGAATTTAGGGTAATTGTTACATTTTGGTATAGGGAAGCACATTTTATTGACATTTTGAACTCTAATGTTAATCCTTGTCATTATGATATCTTTGGTGTTTCTGATTTAGATTGATGGACTTAATTGATGATACTTGATCTTTATTGAGTAATTGTTGATTTAAATTGATATGTTTGGCAAACATTTGTTGAACCCATATAACTTTTTATTTTATGTGTCTGCTATTCGCGCACTTACTTGTTTGTTAATGATTTCAAAACAAAAAAAAATTAAAGAAGCAAGTATTTTTATCTTGATTATATGTACCTGTAATTGTAAAATCCTATTTGAGTGGCTTGTAATGATTAGTCAATTACATGTATAGGTCAGAGGTTTTATCACAGAAATACCACGAGGGGAGGGGGGATTGTTAACATAAAATTATGTGTTGGCATTACTTGACAATCGCTCGAGCAAACTACACACATAAAGTTCACTCGACTAGCAGCTCATCATTGGCTTGAGTGGAACTTAGACAGTGAGTTTGCTCAACTATCATTCCCTACTAGAGCGAACTTATGACAAAGAGTTCGTGTTGATACATCAATTGTTCCACCATAGACATTCTCTCTAGATACACAAAGCTCCTTCACTTCGTGTTGATGCTTGATTGTTGTTGAATCCATTGGTGTTGGTGTTCTCATTATTCGGAAGTTCTTCCAAAGCTACTAGAGTGCAGAGAAATTGAGTTAGTGCTAGTAGAGAAACCATAGAAAGGCCAAAAGCCTGGAGCTGCCAGTGTGCAAACATCGAGTGGGTCACTTGTGATGTTGCAAGCTAGGTTTAGTTATTTCAAGGGTCTTGTAAGTTTGTCTAAATTGGTTGTAATAAACTTAATTTCTATGGGGATTCTAGGTGGTGAATTACAACCGAAGTGGTTTTAGATTTGAAAGATGATTTTTAAATGAGTTTCCACTTCGTTAACAAAATTGTTGTGTTGAGTGTCTCTTGTGCTCCGATTGATTGAGTTGATTGTTAATATATCATCCAATAAATTTGCAAAACACCTATTCATCCCCTCTTGGTATATTTGAGATTTGAACTAAAAATTTTTTAAAATGACTGTTTATTTAGTGATTTATCAATCTTGAATTCATGTCAAATGATTAATTTTATGTTATAGATTGTAGTTTGCCTTGGAAGATTTAAGTTCACAAATCATGTCCAAGTTAAAGATTAATGAGTCATTCTTAAAAAAAAAAGTTGGCATTCCAAAAAATCACACATGGTTAGATCATAATACATAAACGTTAGCTTTCTCATAGCATCTTCTAAAATTACAAGGATTTAATCTAATGAAGATAATCTTAACTCCTTAATGGTGGAATCTGAAGAGATTCCTTTTGTTTTGCATGCTTGACTCTAAAGAGGTTGGCGTATCTTCTATACAATGAGATCCAGAATTACATCCTCATATGTGAGATTATCCAACCAATCAACATGATAAAATAAGACATGCTTATTTGAAAATATGTTCGTATAAAATATATCTCTTGAAATATCTTCTTTCTGGATCAAAAAAGTATCTTCATTACTTTTAAGCTTCTTGGTTCCCAGAATTTATATTTTGGTTTGGGTATTCTCCAACAAAGAATGTTGCATTCTATTTACCATGTTATCTTTTTACAATGAAAGTAACTCGATGTTTTGGATAGGATGTATTTGTTAAAGGAACAACATAGCATCAGTCTATGCCAACTACACTGACGGGCTTGGAGATAAAGTCATCTTGCCAACCTTAGTTGAAGTGTTCCAGTCAATCACAAACTAGTGAGAAATTAGTTATCTGCATCACTCAATATTGAGGATGTGTTTGTTACTAACAGTAGCACTCAAAGTCTATCTAGATAAACTCCATCTACTACATAGTTTTCATCTTAGTTGTTAAACTCTATCCTATTTTATTTGTTAAGCTTTGTCTATAACAATATGTTCTTATCTAAGACTCGTTAGCAAATCTTATCAGATGTAAACTGAACATACTTTGTAACTCTATTTATATACGATGAATATACAAGGAATTCATTATGCCAATTCATAAAATTCAGCATTTATTTCAGTTTTACCATCAAAGGATTTTGAAGTTGGAAAAGGTTAATGAAAGAAAGAATAATGCACATTCAAATCATATTAGGGATGATCATTTCTCTTATCATAATAATGCTATGAAATTTTGTGATGATTTATTAAAATAATCATAGCAAATTGATAAAGTAATGAATGTACAAAGCTCGAAACAAATTCTTATTAGTCAACTGTGTGTAAAAAACTTCTGTTAATGTTGTTCCATGGTTTGCATCTCAAGGATGTCCTTTTTGAGGTCATGATAAGACCCCTTATTCCAAAAATCGTGGTAATTTTTCTTGAAATAATTAAATTTGATATCATATAATGAAAAACTTGCAAAGCTTCTTTTGGAAAATAATCATGAATCTTCAAAGAATACTTTACCTAAAATCTAAAAGTAGATTTTAAAAGGTCTTGCGAAGAAAGGAAGAAATAAATTCCATAAAAACTTTTAAAATTCTAAATTTTGCATTATTGTCGATGAGGCACAGAATGAGTCTAAGAGAGAATAAATGGCTATTATCTTAAGATTTGTTGACAATGACAGCTTTATACATAATAAAGATACATTAGTATTGACTTTAAAGAGTGAAATATTTGCAATTCTTTCTCATCATTGTCTTAATATTTAGAATATTTGTAGACAAGAATATAATAGTGCAGCACTATGCACGGGGAATCAAAAGGATTGCAAGCATCGTTTCTTAGAGATTGTCCCTACTCCCTGTGTACACTATCTTCATTGTTTTGCTCACCAATTACAGATAGAATTAGTCGATGCATCTAGAAAGGTAGTTTATGTTCATGAGTTTTTCTCAAATTTAAATTTTGTTATCAATGTGGTTGGTGTTTTATATGACCTACAAATTTCTTAATCAACACAAATTGCACATATGCTAGTTCTTGATAAACTCGAAACTGAAAAAAGAGCTAACCAAATTGGCACTGTGAAATGAGTCAGTGATTTTTCCAGAAATTCTTCTTTTTATTCTATTTGTAGTCTACCATGAATGCTTAGAGCCAATTGCTCTGTGCTTGAAAGCATAATAAAAGAAATATTCACTTACTCTCAATGCGAGGATGCAAGTCTTGCTTACATAATGATTACATTATTTGAATTCATTTTTTTTACAATGAATGAAGAAAATCACGTACGGGTGTTACTAATAATTTTTTTTCAAGTTTTGCTATAAAAATCTCAAGACATCTTGAATGCCATTAATTTGGTTTCTACTACAAAAACACTTATCAAAAGTTGAGAGATGAAGGTTGATATTCTATTTCTCAAGTTATTTAACATTGATATTCTAGTTTTGAGTGCCCGTTATGTTGAAGGGATTACATTATAGTAAAGCATCATTATCATTTTGATAATTTAATGTTGTCATGGACTTTCAATTGCAAGAACTTGATAATAGGATTAGTGAATGACAGAACTTTCAACAGTTAGCTTGGCTTTAGATCCAAGAGATGCTTACAATTCCTTTAATATTATTGATGATTTATGTTGTGTTGCAAAGAAATATTATACTCTTTATTTTGTTAAGCACGAAAAAATTAACTTGACGTATCAGTTGACGCATTTTGAAGTTGATGTCCTTGATAATCCAAAATTAAAAAAATTTGTCATTCATTGCGAACTTATATCGATGATTGATAGATTTATTTGTCTTGCTTTGACTCTTTCAGTATACATAGCAACCAACGGAAAATATTTTTAGCTATGAATAATGTTAAAACAAGACTTTGTAACAATATGAAAGATGAGTTTATCGAAAATATGTTTATATTGTAAGAGAAATTGCTAAGAAGTTCGATTAAGATTCAATGATTGATAATTTTGTTTCTTTAAAAGGGCATAAGCTGCAATATTAGAAACTTTGTATCAATTTTTTTTTTTTTTTTTGGATGGGTGTCTGTGTGTTATTTCAAAGATATATATATTATTCTTCATATGCGATACACTTTTTGTGGTACTTTGTCAGCCACTTCTAACCTCAAATATTAGGTACTGAATGGCATCCAAAGACTTCAATATCTTCATGATCTCCTCTCGTATTGCCTTGTCCCTCAAACTTTCTTTTAGTAATTATCCCAAATTCTCTTCCTCAAGTCTAAGGTGAAGTCGAAATGTCGAAACCCTCTTACCTGTCATTCCACCGAAACACCTTGCCCCGTTGTAAAGCCAATCATTATATATATCTGCATTGTGTTGTATATTTCTATCTCCTAAAAGCTAAAGTGTTAAATTTTGAGAAAACAAACCCTTACTGGTAGGGGTGTAAATTTAAACCGGAAAACCAGTCCGGACCGAACTGAACCGGACTGGTTGGTCCAGTATTGAACCGGTCCGGTCCGGAACCGGTTCCTATTTTATGAAAACCGGCCGGTTCCGGTCCGGTTCCGGTTTCGTAGTTTTCGGGACCAGACCGGACCGAACCGGACCGGTTGGAAAAAAATATAAATTAATTTTATATATTATATAAAATATATATATAATATACAATTATATGTTAAATTTATATATATAATTATATATCATATATCAAAAAATTTCATATTATAATTTATAAATAATAACATAAAATGTTAATCTTAAATATGAACATTTGTAATTTATTTGATCATATGTTATTAATATAATTATATATAAGATAATATTGTTATAATTTATAAAATAAAAGTTTAAACTTAAAGAGAAAAATTTAATTGATCATATGCTTTAAGCATAATATATATATATATATATATTAAATTTTTAATAACATTTTATAATAAAAATTAACACTTTATTATATGTTTTTTACATTTAAAAAAAATCGGAAAACCGGACCGGACCGGACCGGAAACCGGTAAAACCAGAGGTACCGGTTTAGGAGGGTAATCAGAGCGTAATCGGTTTTGAAAAATACAAAACTGGTACATACCGGTTCGGTCCTAGATTTTGTCCAAAACCGGACCGGACCGGACCGGTTACACCCTTAATTACTGGTGCAGGAAGGGATGGTCATGGGTGAGAGGGAGGAACCTCCTGTTGTGAAATACTATGCAAAGCACACACACCAACGATGACAAATAAAGTAAAAGCAACACAATCAAGAACACGACATAGTATTTACGTGGTTCGGCAAATTGCCTACATCCATAGGAGCTGCAGAAATCTTATTAACCAGATGAGATTACAATCACTCGATCTCAACTCACATTCTCTAGGACTTTTTGCTCTCTCACTCAATATGCACTCACAAGACAATTGTGAGTCGCGCATATACCCCAACAATCTCCCACTTGGAGATTGAGTCTCCACATGCCTGCCACTGTTTCCAGTCAAGCCCTATCATCTCTGCAACTCACAGCTCTCGTCTTCAAGCTAGAAGACGCACTGAAGTCAAGCCTGACTTTAGTCTTCCACATACATCTCCCTTAGTCAGCACATCCACAGGGCGATTCACAACTCCCACTGCACCAGGAGTATCCGGTCTCGAACCGATCTTGGCAATCTTAGCCAACTTTCCCAAGCTTTCATGTGGAACGACAAAGTTGACTCCCTTTGGCTTCCTCACATGTTTTGTGCGATCAAGCCTACCTTTTTGCACTCTTGTATTTACTTGCACATCACTGGATCTTGATGTCAAATACAAAGAATTAGATCTCTTACCATACGCTAGGATCAGCGCACCCTTAGTTATCTTCCAAACTCCTCCAGAGAATGCTACTGCAAAACTGCTGTCATCAAGTTGTCCCACAGATATAAGGTTTTTCTTTAAATTTGGAACATGTCTGACTTGCAGTAAAGTCCACATGCTCCTGTTTGGAAGTGTGATGTGCACATCACCCACTCCCACTACATCCAGTGCCTCTCCATCAGCCGTATACATCTTTCCAAAATCACCAGCAACATAATTCTGCATGATTTCTCGATGTGAAGTGCTATGGAAAGAAGACCCTGAATCCAACACCCAATCATCAATCGAACTGTGCACTACAAGAAGTAAGGCATCATGAATTTCTTCTGCCACTACGTTCACAACATCATCCTCATAACTTTCTTGATTCCTGCAATTTCTCTTGATGTGGCCCGGCTTGCCATAACTCCAGCATGTGATCTGCTGCCCAGATCTCATCTTGCTATTTCTCCTGTTCTTGGAGCTTGATCTGCCATGTCCTCTACCTCTATTGTCAACAATCAGGGTAGATCCTGAACGCGAAGACTCACCCATGTCTTTCCTACGTACCTCTTCAGCAAGCACCATGTCACCTATGTCATCGTAGTTCAGTTTTACTTTGCCGGCTGAACTACTCACAGCCATCCTCATGGCCTCCCAACTATTTCGCAACGATGCCAACAGAATCAATGCTCTAATCTCATCATCAAACTTAATCTCTATAGAAGACAATTGATTTGTGATCGTATTGAATTCATTCAAGTGTTGGGCTACAGACATACATTCAGACATCTTCAGATTGAACAATTTCTTCATCAAGTGCACCTTATTGTTCGCAGACACCTTTTCATGCATACCTGATAAAGTCACCATGAGATCCACCGTGGTTCTCTCCTTACTGACATTGTGTGCCACTGTTCTGGACAAAGTCAGTCGAACAAGACCTAGAACCTGTCGATCTAACAGGGTCCACTCAGCAAACATATTTTTCAGCTCCAAACCAGTCTCCACATATACCCCAACAATCTCCCACTTGGAGACTGGGTCTCCACATGCCAGCCACTGTTTCCAACCAAGCCCAATCATCTCTACAGCTCACAGCTCCCGTCTTCAAGCTAGAAGATGCACTGAAGTCAAGCCTGACTTCAGTCAAGCCTGACTTCAGTCTTCCACATACATCTCCCTTAGTCAGCACATCCACAGGGCGATTCACAACTCCCACTGCACCAGGAGTATCCGATCTGGAACCGATCTTGGCAATCTTAGACAATTTTCCCAAGCTTTCATGTGGAACGACAAAGTTGACTCCCTTTGGCTTCCTCACAAGTTTTGCGCGATCAAGCATGCATTTTAGCACTTTTGTATTTCCCTGCACATCACTGAATCTTGAAGTCAAATACAAAGAATTAGATCACTTACCATGCGCTAGGATCAGTGCACCCTTAGTGATCTTCCAAGCTCCTCCAGAGAACGCTACTGCAAAACAGCTGTCACCAAGCTGTCCCACAGAGATCAGGTTTTTCTTCAGATTTGGAACATGTCTGACTTGCTGTAAAGTCCACATGCTCCTGTTTGGAAGTGTGATGTGCACATCACCCACTCCCACTACATCCAGTGCCTCTCCATCAGCCGTATACATCTTCCCAAACTCACCAGCAATATAATTCTGCATGATTTCTCGATGTGAAGTGCTATGGAAAGAAGACCCTGAATCCAACACCCAATCATCAATCGGACTGTGCACTGCAAGAAGTAATGCATCATAAATTTCTTCTGCCACTACGTTCACAGCATCATCCTCAGAACTTTCTTGATTCCTGCAATTTTTCTTGATGTGGCCCTTGCCACAACTCTAGCATGTGATTTGCTGCCCAAATCTCATCTTGCTATTTTCCCTGCTCTTGGAGCTTGATCAGCCATGTCCTCTACCTCTATTGTCAACAATCAGGGCAGATCTTGAACTCGAAGACTCCCCCATGTCTCTCCTACATACCTCTTCAGCAAGCACCATGTCACGTATGTCATCGTAGTTCAGTTTTGCTTTGCCGGCTGAACTACTCATAGTCATCCTCATGGCCTCCCAACTATTTGGCAACGATGCCAACATAATCAATGCCCTAATCTCATCATCAAACTCAATCTCTACAGAAGACAATTGATTTGTGATCGTATTGAATTCATTCAAGTATTGGGCTACAAACATACCTTCAGACATCTTCAGATTGAACAATTTCTTCATCAAGTGCACCTTATTGTTCGCAGACGGCTTTTCAGACGTACCTGACAAAGTCGCCATGAGATCCACCGTGGTTCTCTCCTTACTAATATTGTGTGCCACTGTTCTGGACAAAGTCAGCCGAACAAGACCAAGAACCTGTCGATCTAACAGGGTCCACTCAGCATCAGCCATGCTCTCCGGCTTCTTTCCCAACAGTGGAAGGTGGAGCCTCTTCTCATAGAGATAATCCTCAATCTGTATCTTTCAGTACCCAAAATTAGTGCCGTCAAACTTCTCGATCCCGGGTGCGTTCACTTTATCTCCAACCATCATTCTCTTTCAAATCCAACCTTGGCTCTTGATACCAGTTGTTGTGAAATACTATGCAAAGCACACACACCAACGATGCTAAATAAAGTAAAAGCAACACAATCAAGAACAGGACATAGTATTTACGTGGTTCGTCAAATTGCCTACATCCACAGGAGCTGCAGAAATCTTATTAACTAGAGGAGATTACAATCACTCGATCTCAACTCACACTCTCTAGGGCTTTTTGCTCTCTCACTCAATATGCACTCACAAGACAATTGTTCTCACTCAAAATATGCTTAAGGTCGTCCAACACAATTCTAATATGACATATATATAGTGAGTGGCGCTGGAAACCCTAATTAGCAAAAACTACGTACTTCGCTCGAGTGAACTGTCGAGCGCGACTCGAGCGAACAGCCAAATAAATATTGGCTCGAGTGGAGTGTCAAGCGACCACTAGGGTTTGCGTCTCGCTCGAATGGAGTGTCGAGCGATACTCGAATGAACTCTCTCTGACTTGCCTTCGCTCGAGCGGTCTATCGAGCGATGTCGAGCGAACCTTGGCTCGAGCCAACAATCGAGCCAACTTCAGCAAACACATTTTTCAGCTCCAAACCAGTCTCCACATATACCCGAACACCTCCCTCACCTATACTTAGGCCACGTTTGGTTAGCCAATACTGATGAGATGATGTACCGTATAGCCCTATCCAAACACACTATATTTCATCTCTAAATTTTAAAAACATCCACTTAAATAAACATTAATGAACAGTGAATATTGACAGTGAACAGTGCAAAACTGCCATGAACAGTAACAGTGTGTGAACAATGCATAAACAGTGCACTTTTCGGCTCTCTAATCAACAGTTGGACCCACACCTTTTTCAAATCTCAAAAATAAAAAATTATCTTATCTCATCTCACTATCCAAACGTACATTTTTTTTATAAACTATTTCATCTCATCTTAACTCAAAAATTTTACTACTATTAAAAATATTTCATCTCAACTAAATTGTGTAACCAAACGAGACCTTAGCCTCTTCTAGATCATGGTCTAGATCGAGCTGCCCAAAAGTGTCTTGACATGCACCCACCTCTTGGTGGCCTGATATGGACTAGTACCGCTATATAAGGTGGATCACAATAACCAACTCTTAGGCTATGTTTGATTGTTGAACGAAACTCAAGTTATCTAAAACGAATCATTTAAGAGTCTCACTATTCTTTCAATTTCTTATAAAAAAGTTAAATTCATCTCAACCTACTTCATACTTTTCAATCTAAAAAGTTAAACCCATCTCAACCTAAAAAAATTAAACTCATTTCAATTAGACCCACAAAATATTACTATTTACAACTCCACTCAACTTATCTCAATATCTAAACGCAGCCTTAGTGGCCTAGTGGTAGTCGATGAGGGAGGGAGGCCTTGCCTTCTTGCATGGGATGCTTTTATTTTTTAATATAATGTTTTTAAATGTTTTTTTTTAAGGTTTTTAAGCATTTTAGTTTTCATTTTTGTTCGAAGATTTTAAAGGACAACCCTTGAGCGAATTGAAAATTTCTAAAATAAATATAAGTTGAAAGCATTAAAAAAAATAGAAATATTGGTGTTAAAAGATAATATTAAAAAAAATTACAAACTTGTGTTGAGGCATAAATTTAAAAAAAAATAAAAGAGCAGAAAAATTATTAAAAATAATGAGATTTAAAAAAATAAAAAATGAATGCAGGGATATATTTAAAGTTACAAAAAAATTTAAATGATATAAATACCTTTTAAATTTTAACAGTACATCAATGCTGTCTAGAATATAGATTCACAAAAATGTCATCCAAAGTAAAAAAAAAATTACAAAATCGTTTTTAAAATGGTGCGGAATGCAAATTTCAGTTTGAATAACCCGAATTATTAACCGGAATGGGGGTCAAAATTTAGAACCAAATGGAATGAGAATATATAGTGCACCGGATATAGTAGTACTATTTGAAGGTATTTATACTACACACCATTCATATTGCATAATTTGATTTGTAAAATTTAAAATTTAAAATTTATATTTAAAATTAAATTATGTCACGTGAATAACATGTGGTGTAAAGATCTTAAAATAGAATTATTCTTTAGACAAATCAAGTAAACTAATTTTAAATTTAAATATATTTGATTGATTAACACGGGCAGCTATGCATGTGTGGCCATCAACGTCCTTTTAAAATTTTTATTCAAAGATGAGTGAAGTTAGTAGAGGCTTAGAAATGGTGGGGGAGGTGTGAGGTGTGAGGTTCCTACATTGCACAGTTCACTTATCCTCCCACCAGCCACTCATTCCCCCCTCTAATATCCTCCACCCAATCTTATAATCCAGTCCCGAAAACAAAAACAAATATAAAAGATCCTACGCCTTCTTTTTCATGCTTCTTATAAAACCATCATATTTTCCATCTCTTGCTCTATTTCAATCTGCATCTTAACCATGGCTACTGCAGTAACTTCTACGGTCTCATTTCCATCCTCCAAGTCTGCATCTCTTCCCTCAAGAACCAGTATTATCTCACCAGAAAGAATCTCCTTCAAGAAGGCAAGTATCAGCATTAGTACAGTAGAATTTACACAGTTTTGGAACTGTTGATCGTTGTTACAGGCTTGGAGTTTATGACCTGGTAATTGGTTTTTGCAGGTTCCTCTGCACTATAGGGATGTTTCTGTTGGGGGAAGAGTGGTTTCTGTCAGAGCCCAGGTCACCACAGAGGCTCCTGCTAAAAA
Organism: Juglans mandshurica; assembly: GCA_022457165.1. NCBI lineage: Eukaryota > Viridiplantae > Streptophyta > Magnoliopsida > Fagales > Juglandaceae > Juglans > Juglans mandshurica. The sequence goes on from CM039623.1 coordinate 8,248,625, forward strand.
GGTTGAGAAGGAATCCAAGAAAATGGAGGAAGGTGTGGTTGTGAACAAGTATAAGCCTAAGGAACCTTACGTTGGGAGATGCCTCCTTAACACTAAGATTACTGCGGATGATGCTCCTGGAGAAACTTGGCACATGGTCTTCAGCACTGATGGTATGAGATCATTTGCTTTCTTATTCTCCATCAACATTTAAAGGTGACTTTATTTTTAACTCTTCAATATGCAGTATACATTAGGAATCTAAGAAGAACATCTTTAATATACAGAACTTTGATTGATTAATTTGACCTGAGGTTGATATAGAAATCTGTCTTGCTGAGCTTAAACTGTTGGTTTTCTTGGCTTAGGGGAGGTTCCCTACAGAGAAGGGCAATCAATTGGGGTAATTGCAGATGGTATTGACAAGAATGGAAAGCCTCACAAGTTGAGACTATATTCCATTGCTAGCAGTGCCCTTGGCGACTTTGGAGACTCCAAAACTGTATGCTCTTAATTTACATCGATTAATATTTTATCTGACAGCAAAAGTGCCTAATTTTACAGTTTCTTTTCTAATTTCTTTTGGGTTTTGTCATGTTTGTATTATGTATATTACATTAATTACCTTTTCTTTTCTTTTGGTTTACAAAAAAACATTCGGTTGTCTGATCTTTTTTACTTTCATTCAGGTTTCTCTGTGTGTCAAACGGCTTGTATACACTAATGATAAAGGAGAAGTTGTTAAAGGAGTCTGCTCAAATTTCTTGTGTAAGGATTAGTCTGTAGTTCTCTGAAATTACTTCATTCTTTCTCCACATTTCTAAAATTATGAGGAACTGTTTGTAGTAACTGAGAAGGCAGTAACATCATCACATTATGGAAGATGCCTTAGCTAAGGTACCCCAATAGATTTAAATGTTAGATGTATTTCAGGTGACTTAAAACCTGGATCTGAAGTAAAGATTACAGGACCAGTTGGGAAAGAAATGCTTATGCCAAAAGACCCCACTGCCACCATCATTATGGTATATCCAGTTTCTTCATCTTTAGAAATTTTGTGCATTCTACCTATATTGATTATGGTTTTACAGTTAATTGATTTCCATGTATTGGTAATTTTAATGGATTCATTTGTTGCAGCTTGCAACTGGAACTGGAATTGCTCCTTTCCGCTCATTTTTGTGGAAAATGTTCTTTGAGAAGCATGATGACTACAAGGTAGATGGAATGAAATATTTCTTTTGTTAGTGAACACTTTTTGACTTGAAACACTAGCATGAACCATGTGATGAAGAAAGTAACCCAGTTGAAGGCCCCATTTGGATACAAAAACATTCTCAACTCATCTCATCTCATCATAACAATTTTTCCAAATTCTCATACAAAATATAATAAGCAATTCAACTTTTTCAAATCCCAAAACAATAATAATATTAAAAAATAATATTCTAACAATATTTTATTCAATTCATCTAAAACTATCTCATTTCATCTCACTATCCAGCGGCAAACCTATGAAGGGAGGGGGTCATGGCGACCCCAAAGTTTGAAAATATATATTTATATATATATATATATATTAATTTTGGCCCCCTCTCTAAAAAAAATTATCTTGACTCCTCTTTATAAAATTATTTTGATCTTATAGATTATTTTGACCAAGAAATAGAACAAAAACTATTTTATTATAGTTTTAGCTTTGCTCGGCCCTTCTATAACAAATTTCTGGTTCCAACATTGTCATTATCCAAACGAGCCTATGTCAGGTCTCATGGCCATAGTTGAAGAACAATGGTGGATAATTGCATTCTAAATTGGAAGAATATATATATATATATATATATATATATATATATATATATATATAATTGAAAGAAGAAAAATTAGAGTCTTGGGAAGTTCTTTGTTAATATAAATAATCATTTTTATTATTTTATTCATTTGTTTGAATTATGCACTTGTTAATTAAAAAATATATGAATTTGGTTACTTACTTTTATGCATTGAACAGCTATTGAGTTCAACTCATATAAAATGTCTGAATCTTGCCAAACATTATTGCTGCAACTAATCAATTGTACTTATAAAAGGTCCAGTATCCATGACAAACTTCTAGTCTTCTGTGTCTCAAGCTGCTCTGAAACCATCATAAACATCCGAAACACATGATAAAATAGCTGTAGCTGTGAGGTTTTGTTTATGATTCCTGTTGATACTGAATGAGCTTTTTGAAATCTCATGCAGTTCAACGGTTTGGCATGGCTCTTCTTGGGTGTCCCCACAAGCAGCTCACTGCTTTACAAGGAGGTGAGACAGATTCAGAGTTCCTTCGCTTCACCCATCAAAAACTTTGATCCTTTTTACACGGAAAGTACTTAAGACTGAGAATTCTCCAAATTGCATGAGACAGGAATTTGAGAAAATGAAGGAGAAGGCCCCAGAAAACTTTAGGCTAGACTTTGCTGTGAGCAGAGAGCAAACAAATGAGAAAGGAGAGAAGATGTACATTCAAACACGAATGGCTCAGTATGCAGAAGAGCTATGGGAATTACTGAAGAAGGATAACACCTATGTCTATATGTGTGGACTCAAGGGGATGGAAAAGGGAATTGACGAGATTATGCTGTCGTTGGCCGCTAGAGATGGTAAGACTAAGAACTACGCAGCATATCACTTTCATTAGATCTTTACTACTCCATGTTTGGTTAATGAATACTAATAAAAAAAAATGTTTGGTTAATGAAGTTTTGAGAATTTTTAAGATTCTTCTTTTTTTTAAAATGTTTTTTTTTACTGGCCTTTTTGGAGGTAGATAGAAAATGTTGAGTATTGTTTTAAGAGTTCTGCTACATACAGTCACTTTTGCATACTCTTTACGCACTCTACTAATGTGATTGTCCAAAATAATTATTTTATATTAAAAAAATGGCACACCAATCACATCAGTGAAATGTACAAGAAATACACAAAAGTGATTGCAGATAGAGTTTTTATTTTTTTAAATATGTTTAGTATTGAGATTTGTGAAAGTGGGTGGAAAGATTTGAAAGTTATTGAAATATAATTTTTTTTTAGGTTTTGATATTTGTAAAAATTATTTTGGTTTTTGTGGTTGAAATATTAAATATTTTTTTAAAAATATTTTCAGGCATTGATTGGTTGGACTACAAAAAGAAGTTGAAGAAGGCAGATCAATGGAATGTTGAAGTCTACTAATCCCTGACTACAAAGTGTCTCCCATTTCAATGCTTTCCTCCACATTCTGTAGATAGGTAAAGCCTTTTTGTAATTTTTTTTTTCTTCCTTTGTTAATGAATTTGTATTGGTATAGCCTCTACAAGTTTTATTTATGAGGGATCATATGTCATAATCATACAATAGAATTGAAACCAACTTCAACTATATTTTTCAACTTCATCAGTCATTAATTCCTCCATGTTTTGACAAAATGGTTAGCAAATCCAACTTAAAATGAAATTTAAAACAATAATAATAATAATAATAATAATATTTGAGATAAAATTGTCAAAACTCAACTTCATATTTTCATCTTCATCACTTTATGGACAACACTAAGGTAATTCCAAAATAATTCTCCTTCGAGTAATGTTACATATAGTCATAGAATGCGCAAGCGTTACGCAATTGTTTTGAAAAATAGTAGGATCCACAATTAAAAATTAGTTTATTTTTCATGTAAATATCATATTTACTCACTTTTTTCAAAGTAATTGCACGGCGTTTACGGACTTCACGATTAAAAATATTATTTTCTTTCTCTTTATTTTCTCCATGTCAATATTTAAATACTGCTACTTACAAATCCGTGTATAAACTCAATCATTTACTGTATGACCCATTACAGCTAAAGCTGCCCTGACTCATTGCATTTCTTAGTATGTCCCAAGTGTTGGTTCATTTTACAGTCTAGAACATGAGATGCTTACAATAATTAAACTCTAGACAAAAAGACTTCAAAACTACTATATGATGAAATCTGATTCTTCAATAAACCCTTGTTATCAGTGTATTACCATAACTAATCTGACATCATCCTCAGGGCATATTTGGATATTGAGATGAAATGAGAATTCTGTTAATAGTAGTGAAATAATTTGAGTTAAGATATTTTATTAAATTTTGAAAAATGAGATTAAAAAAGTTGAATAAAAATATTATAAAATTAAAATATTGTTATAATATAATTTTTTAATATAATTTTTATTTTAAAATTTGAAATTTTGTATTATTTTTTGTATTTTATTTAGAAGTTTGAAAAAATTGTAATAATTAAGTAATGATTAGATATTGATTGATTGATTTACGCAATAAACTAAATATTGTAGAGAATAAAGTCATACTACCAAGCATATACTAAAATATCATGAATATATTCTATAATAAGTATAGTAATTTATAACATCTTTAAATCTTAGCAAAATTATTTACATTCAACTAGATTTTCGTTGGTGCTTAATATTTTCTCCTTTCCATATACTTTACATGGGAAAATTCCTAAATTGTTATATATCTGGAGTTTTGTGAAATTTAAAAGTGGTCCTTTGGGTAAAAATATCGAGAAAACCATCTTTGTGGCAAGTAATCTGTAAAAACATTAAAATGTCGTTTGGATAGTGAGTTGAGACGAGATAAGTTGAAATGAAAATTGAATAAAATATTATTCGAATATTATTTTTTAATATTATTATTGTTTTGAGATTTAAAAAAGTTGAATTGTTTATTATATTTTGTGTAAAAATTTAAAAAAATTATAATGATGAGATGAGATGAGATGAGACACTTCTGATATCCAAATGGGAGCTTAAAACATATTCTATATATAGGAAATAAATAAACAAGATAATTCAATAAACCATTTTAGTTCGACTTCGCTGAACTTGAGTTTGACTGGATTTATTTATTAAATGAGTCGTTTGTAAAGATAAGCCACATGGCATGATGAACTTCATTAGTCAAAGGATCTGTGATTGCAAGATCAAAACTATCGGAATTGAGAGTAAAAACATGAAAAAACCCATTTTTAGATTCACGAAGTAATATGTGTAAGACTGATCTAAAGGTTATAAAGACTATTTTATAATTTAACTCTATAGTAAATTACTATAAACTATATAAGAAAATATTAACAAAAAACTCAAATTTTATTTGTCAAGATTTATAGATAAAATATAAATGATCTATTTTGTCAAAATAAAGTAATCCGTGAATATATTTAAACTTGCTTAAATAATAAATAAATTGCTTGTTAGGGATGATCAGTTAGGACCCTACTCCCCGTCTGCCCTGCCTCTGCATGGGCAGGGTGGACCCTCGTTCGTCAGACGCGAGTAGCACCCCGCACCATGCAAGTAACATCCATACTGTTTGTAATATCAAAAAACTCGATGAGCTAGAACTTTATTCATATTCAAATAAAAATTAAACAAATAATACTATATAAATTATAATTTTGTCATCTAATACTTACTCAAACTCGAACTAATATGTGTAAAACTCTAAAATAAAGACTATTTTATAATTTAACTCTATAGTAAATTATATATATATATATCTATAAACTATATAAGAAAATATTAACAAAAAATTCAAATTCTATTTATCAAAACTTATAGAGAAAATTATAAGATATAATATAAATAATCTATTTTTTTAAAATAAAGTAATTCGTGAATATGTTTAAGCTTATTTAAATAATAAATAAATTGTTTGTAATATCACATACAGTTCTGCTGTTAAGCGGTCGGACCGATAATTAAATAATAACGGAAAACTCTTCTTTCAAGCATTTTTGCGCACCAAAGTGCACCGACCGAAGCTGACTTGGAAAGATTTAATGAAACGGCTCGTTTTGGTTTTATTTTTAGTAAATGAGTTTTGGGCGGGATCTGAAATGAAAGTTACTGAAACGCACAATTTTGCATTCTCTCTTCTACGCTTCTCTTCTCCGAGTGCCTTCTCTCCATTCTCTTTTCTTCAGGCGGTCGGTTCTCGTTCTCTCTTCCATTCTCTATTTCTCTCTCATTGCCATTATCTCTATTTTTTTGTTTTTTTGGAGAGAGACAGAGTCCCGATTCATAGGCATGTAGAGGCCAAAGAACCAATGGTCAAGATCTGCCAAACCAACCACTATCATGGCTGCGCTCAGTCCGGTGACCTTCTTGGATTTCAATGGCTACTCCGAGACAACTCGTCTCTTATCAACCCGTCTTAAGATCCCATTCTCTCTCTTAATACGAGCTGGGTTTTTTCCTTTGGCCCAAAATCGTAATTTTGGTGGGTAAGGGATGTTGTATTAGTTTCTCAAGGAAATTCAGACTGTCATTGCCTAAGGCCAGAATTTTGTTTTCTGTTTTTCTTTCTTAAACCTATTAGTGTCGAGAGTGTTTGGCAGGTCGGTGCAGATTTGTGGTTCAATTTGGAGAGGAAACAAGCACAACAAAATTGACGTTTTTATTGATATCAAGAATAGAAATGCGAATGGATCTATTGGGACGAATGAATTTCATGTTAGTGTGCATTAAGGGTTGCATTGAGCCTTTATTATTGTTCTATAATTCAATCTTCATTTTTTTAACCGTGCATTGGATACAGAGGGTCTCATTAGGTAAATTTACTAGAGTTTCATAATGTGTGTAATGCAACGATTGCATACACTAGAGAATCTGTCAATGCTGAATAGGGTCTCGAGGCATAAAAATGAGCATGTTTAGAATAGTTAGGATGAACATGGAACAGATGAGTAGTAACTTCAGCAAACGTTGGAGTGGAAGCAATGTATTGTAGGCAGTAATGCTGTTAGTAAAAAAGATTAAAATGCATAGCGTTTATTTTTGTTATTGGGTTTTTCTTTTGCTTATGTATATCTGCTTCTATTTTAAAGAGTTGAAGAAATCTGGTTTGCTTTTTATTGTGTTCGTTGATCCACTCTGGAACCTGCATCTTATATGAAGTTGTTTATTCTTCTATTTAATGCATTCCTTTTGTTTGCTTGATTTCAGATGGCACAGACGCCACTTCACATTTTTGCTGGTTATAACAGGGTCGAGATAGTCAAATTTCTTCTTGATTGGCAATGGACATATCATAAGGTTGAGTTGGAAGCCAAGAACATGGTAAGTATTAATATAATTGGTTTTCTTTTGGAAAAAGTGCGTACATTACAATGATGCTTGGGATTTATTAAGCCTATGCTCACGACTTATTGATCTTGTTATTGATTCCTGAGTGTCAAATTGTTGTGCTTTGCAGTATGGAGAAACTCATTTGCACATGACAGCAAAGAATGAATGCAATGATGCTGCACAATTGCTTTGGTCATGGTGCCATTATTGAAGCCAAAGCAAATTTGCTTTTTCTTATTACCTTATGATCCATTTTTGAAGAGTTCAAATTAAATGTGGGATTTGGATTTCTGATGGTAAACTCAATTTTGTGCTGTCTTATTAATGCAGAATGGAATTACACCATTAAATCTTGCTGTTTGGTACTCACTTTGAGCTGAAGACTATAGTGCTAAGAATAATGTACGGTGGATTGCAATCGTTTGAGGGGGATTTCCCGATGGTTAAAAGAACACCAAAAAGACCGGAAACTTTACTTTCTTTTTTATCCCGGTAACTTTCCGGGCAACCAAACATATCAGTTTCGTGTAGGCTCGAGAAAGAAAGTGTCCATGGAAGAACAGAGTAAACCGAAAGTGTGGTGGAGGTGAGAAATGGGGAAAAGAGAAAAAAAAATAGAAGGGTTTGGGATTGGCAAATGGTTGTGGCGCTCATGGAGAGTGGCAATCGACAAAGGGGAGATGGACGAAGGGGATCTGGTACTGGTAGTCTTTTTCTCTTCGTTTTCTTTCTTTGTTTCTACTTTTCTTTTAAAATAACTCTGACAACAGCAGTTCCACGCGAGCTTCGTCCGCCGATTCGTCCACCACCCGCTTGTACCTAGAAGAACCAAATAATAACAACCCTCCAGTTATGTGTTGACATGTCAACAAATCTTGGAAAGTAATGGTAGACTCGTGCGCATGGGATAGTTGTGCTTTTCAGGCTTCAGCCCAACGTTTCTGGTTAATGCGATTGTGGTCCGTTTGCTTCAGAACGCGAACTCGCCTCCATGTCCAGAGGCAACTGCCACTAGTCCACCACGTCCACGAATTCTCCGTCGGCCACTACGCAACTGCAATTGAGTTTCCCGATTTATTCCACGAGTTCCTCGCCACTGGTCCGTCGCCCAGTAATTTATTCCACGAGTTCCTCGCCACTGGTTCGTCACCCAGTAATTTATTCCACTACGTACCGCCACTCCACCACCCAGTAACGGTTGTCATGGCTGAGTCCAGTGGCTTTGGTGTAGATCAGGTATTTCTCTATATGCTTTGGTTGTTCATGGTTGACCATGTGTTTGACAAAATGTTTGAAAGACACATCCGGATCTGAAGAGTAATAATCTTTAAGATTTCTTTTCATTGCTTGATGGCTAATGAATACATGAGAAGGAATTACGTAAGTTGATGTAAAATTTTGCAACACCCGTGCCAAAATCTCAGCATGCCCCTTCCTCGCTGTTTCAAGCTCTCCACATACAAACACTCCACAAATAAATAAAACAATAGTGTTCTTAGCACATTTCTAACAACCAATAACAATGTATTAAAAAGTCCTGAAGAACATGACAGGGGCCCGCAAGTTAGCTCCTCGGAGCTAGGCTGTCAATATGTATTCATATGGAATTACGTAAAGCATAATTGACAGCAAGATTTTGGAGCAATTTATAATTGAGATCAACTGAATCAGTTCAGGTACAGCAAGCAAGTGTTGAAATGGGTGGGTTTTATCCTGGATGGCAATCTGCTTTAAAGAGCCATGCCAATCCAGATTCTGAGTATAAAGTACAAAAAATGAAGAGTTCTAAATGAAGAAGAGAAGGTTTGCAAAAGATTACCTAAAAAAAAAAAATCAAATTTTCATGCCACTTAGAGAAGGTTTGCAAAAGATTACCTAAAAAAAAAAAAATCAAACGTTCATGCCACTTAGGGAAAGTCGGTAAAAGATTACCTTTGTACACTGATCCAAAATGAGAAAGAAGATATAGAGACTCTACACCAAGAATATATAACGAAAAGAGAAATAGTGGGAAAAAGTATGACTTATTATACTTGTTTATAAAAAGTATTGAGCTGCATCTTCAGAGAACCTTTCATCAAAAACCAACAATACAATATTATACCTGTTTATTTTATTTTCTGCAATCTATAATTTGCCTTTAGATTCAAATGACATAATGTATTTTGGTGATTTTCCAAAACTTGCTTGTTTATAATCGTGTGGTTTTGTATGGTAGGAACCAATTTATAATATTGATACGATGAACTTGAGGCTGAACTTGAGGCTGAAAGTTTTGAGGTACAAGGTGATGTGAATGTCGAAGATGTGGTCAATGTCGAAGTCGAAGATGGAGTAAATGTGATTCTCTCTTTGAATAGTGCTTCGTTAGAGCCATTCATTGGTATGGTATTTGAGGAGGTCGAAGATGCCCAAGCATTTTATAAGGCATATGCAAGGCGACAAGAATTTGCAATCCGGACGAATCATACTCGATTGTCAAAAAATGATAAAACTCGTTGTGCAATAGACTATGTTTGCACAAGGGAAGGATTTCGAAAATTACTTGGGAAGCCAAAGGAGAAAAATATTTGAAGAGGGTGATGCACAAAGGTTATATTCCTACTTTCTTGATCGACAAAACAAAGAACCTGGGTTTGTGTTTTCCATGCAAGTTGATAACGATGGGTGTATGGGAAGTTGTTTTTGGGCCGATGCGAGATCAAGAGCTGCATACCAATATTTTGGAGATGTTGTTACATTTGATGCCACTTACTTGACCAATATTTATAAGATGCCATTTGTGCCATTTTCTGGAGTTAATCATCATCATCAGACTATAATGTTTGGGTGTGCCTTGTTAGTTAATGAAATGGCAGAATCATATATATGGTTAATAAGAACATGGCAAGAGGCAATGCTTGGGCGTGCCCCTTCAACTATAATTACAGATGATGACAAGGCGATAGCTAAGGCAATTGTTGAGGTACTCCCGAATACAACTCATAAGTTGTGTTTGTGGCACATTTTACAAAAGTTTCCTGAACACTTAGCCTATGTATACAACAAATTTTCAGACTTTCAAAAAGATTTTTGTCATTGCATCTATGAAACAATTACTACTGATGAGTTCGAGCAAGAATGATATTTGATTGTGGTGAAGTATGACCTAGGAGAAAATACTTGGCTGCAAAATCTTTACAGCCGACGGGATAAGTGGGTACCCACCTACTTGCGTTCGACATTCTGTGCTGGTATGTCAACAACTCAGAGGAGTGAAAGCATGAACAAATTTTTCAAAAATTATGTTCGTTCAAGCACTATGGTTAGTGACTTTGTGCATCAATATGAAAAAGCTATAGATGTACGTTACTTTAAAGAGAAAGAAAAAGATGTCTGGACAAAATCTACGCGAGCAATAATGAAGACACCTTTTAAAATTGAAGAGGAGGCAGCAATGGTTCATACAAGAAAATCTTTCATGATCTTCCAAGATGAGTTGTTTAATAGTCTACAATACCAAGCAAGAAGATTGTATCTGATTGGTGAGACGAAGACATATGGAGTGACAGTTCATGGTAAAGAAACACCTCTTTACCATGTGATATTGGAGGGTAGTGGAGAACATGTTACATGTACATGCCATATGTGGGAGTTTATGGGGATTCTTTGTAGGCATATCTTGTGTGTTTTTGGCAAGAAAGCGAAATTAAATAGATTGCCAGAGCATTATGTTCTAGACAGATGGACTATTAATGCTAAGAGTCGACCCATTCCTCACATTTCGTGTTGTGATGACCAAGTGAGGCTGGAAGTAGATGAGCCTACGATGAGAAAAAGCAAGTCAATGAAACAACTTTATGACATTGTCGAACTTGCATCCCAATCAGCAGAAAAACACAATCATTTCACACTTGCATTGAAAAAGGTTCGCAAAGAGATGCTTGCAATGGACGAGCATGTAGAATGATCACGAGCAGTGCCGACCAATGATGATCAAATATTAAGAAGCCAAGTTGTATCGAACTTTTCACAAACGGTGCAAGATCCTCCACGGGTACCCACAAGGGCGCCCAAAATTTTTGAGAGTGAAGAACCCAAAGAAAACACAAACAACAAAGAAAAGACGTTGTAGCATTTGCAAGAATGAGGGACATGTTAAAAATAATTGTCCTTCAGTGATGTATAGTAGCCTTATAGTTATTTGTGTTTTATCGCTTTGTAATTAAAGAAGCTAATAAAGATTGTTGTTATTTTTGTAGGGATTTTGGGCCAACAACTGACAACATATCGGAACATTTGGATTCATAGTGCATGCAACTTTTATTATAAAGCAGTATGTGATTTCTTCCCTCTTTTAGCTAAATTAAATTGGTGGGATTATTTGATAGGACACAAATGTCAAACTTACTCTTTATTTGATGCTGCAGGGCGCTGAAACTAAAGGTTTTGAGTCATACGAGGAGCAACTGAGGAAGGTATTCGAGTCATATGAAGGAAGCTATGCCATGGTGTTTGATGTAGCTCTATTGATTTTTCTCTATTTTGGTGACAAATAGAGACACATTTTGATTGATTGTGTAAAAACTGCATCTTTGTAAAGGGGCATTTAGATTTTAAAACTAAAGGTTATCTTTGTAACAATGGTCTCATTTTAAAGCTAGCAATTTATCCCTTTGAACTGGTCACTTTTTCCTGCAAAGAGACATTTGAATGTTGACAAAGAAGCTAGTCAAGATGGCACAAAGTAATTAGCGTTTTCTGCACGGCCCTAATTACATCTTGTTTCTAGATCCTGATATAAGAGTACTGAATCATTTTTAAATCTAGATCAAGCACTGGGGCCCGCCGCCTATTTGCTTTAGGTGAATGGCCATTCCCATAATATGAGCAGGGAAAATTGTTGCCACTGAATTTAAAGCGAAAGAGTTTTTAACACAAGCATGATCAGTATAAAAAAAATATTTGCAGGTTTTTATGCTTACTTTACTTGGACAATGGACCATAGACCTAGTCATCAATTATAACAACAGACAAAGATAACTATATCAATATGAAAGACTGAGAACAAGCAGCCAAAGCAACTAGGATTACCGCATCTTCAATGTTAAGTCCTTTCGTCCACTTTATCAAGGTCCCTGATGAAATTGATAATTGCTTCAGTGGGAATGAGAAGGCAATACCCAACTCACTTTGTCTATATACCAGGGGCTGGATGAAACCTTCACTTTCTGTAGCAACAAATTTGCAAGAGCTGCGGCCATAAAAAAGACCTCCTAACTGTACTCGTAGGACACGAAAGCTTGTCCCTCCAAGGTCCAGTGCATAAAAAAGACCTTTCTCATTCCTATTAAAACAAGATTGAAAGTGAATGAACATGCCAAGCTGAAATTCAATTCGGTAGTACAAGGACAACTGATATCACATCCACTGGGTTGTGATATCACCCCTGAGTAAGCACAAAGTAATTATAGGACCAAGTATCAAAAAGAAAGTAGTCATTACATTAAAGTGTTACAACAAGTACAATGGGTTACATTAGTCGTAGCACTGACCGAGATACATTGTAATTATTTGGATACATAAAAATTATACCACAAACAATAATAAAAAATAACCATGATAAAATTAACAGCTTCAAGACTCCATTGTACTTCTTCTCCATTGCTTTAAATTTGGATTTTTCTATGCGTAGCCGCTCATGAAGAATCATGTCGTTCCTCCGTTCAACTAACTCCAACGCCATCTTACAGCAGCTGTTTTGCTCACTTTGAAGATCAATCCACTCAAAAAAGTCACATTGTTTTTTCTTCTTATAGTTTGGACAATTAAAAAATCTTCTTCCAAAACTATTTGCTTTTCCAGAAATCCGTAGCTTCGCTTAGTAGCCACAATAGCAAAGTAGTATTTCCAAACTACCTTGGTCTTCCCATCTTACACCCCTAGAACTTGACCCGGATTGAGAACCCGAACTCTTCATGCCCTATCATAATATTGAAGAAACTATGCAGTAACTGAAAATCATGCTATTAAAGAAAGCCCCCAGATCAGTAAGAAGCTATGTTAACAAAAACACATATGCTGACAATTGATAACACGAAATTATAAAAAGTAAAAGTGCCATTAAACATGATCTCCAACATTAAAAGTTTGAGTCATATTGAAGGTCAGCGATAACAGAAAGCTTATCTTAACCAAGCCAACCAGGCTTTACACAAACGGATTCCATATGGGTTCTCTAGATGAGGAGTAACTTGGAAATTTTTTGTACTAAACTGAAATATTTTCTTCTACCACAAAATTATTTGGGAACGCTGAGAACATGAAAGATGTTCTAAAATGGGGTAATCTTATCAGGCAGCACTACAAACTTCCTTGTCTCAAAATGAAAATTTTTCCCTTAATGCACTAAGCACATGCTTCCTAACGCAATCAATTTATCAAACCAATCTTCCAGTGTGCAACAGTCTTGGTCATGTTAAAAAATATTTGAACATAAAACTAGTAAACCAAGCCATATACTACTCTAATTTCAAGTAAATATTTGTTCACAAAAAATTATAAAAAAATCTATAAACAACTCTGTTTCAGTTGTACCCGAATTTAGTAAAAAAACTAACTAAATCACTGCATTTTGGCATTTTGGAATATGATCAAACACTAGTCGGCTGCATACCAGAAAATAAAAAAATGCTGGTAACACGTAAAATGCAAACCAAAAACAACATTAATCCAAGATACATTTTGCCAAGTTTGCAGGAGAGCTAAAAAATGCATACAAAATCATACCAGAGACCTAGGTTAGGGTAGGGCATACCAGATAAATTCCACGAGTCGCGGCGTCGAGGGACGTTGAGGAGTGAGGGCTGTGCGACTCGGCTGCGAGAGGCCATACGACGGGATCTTGCGAAATGGTGAGTGTTTGCACTGCGAGAGGGGGTGCGAAATGATTAGGGTTAGTGAAATGAGAAATTGGGGGTACTGCGAAATTAGGTGAGGGTTTCATCGGCGAAATGGGAAACTGGGGAAGAAAAACAGAGAGAGGAGGTGAGGGTTTCGTCGAAGTGCATATGGTGAGGGTTTGCAAAATGGGAAGGAGGTCTTACGAAATGGGAATGAACTCGGGAAAGTGGGGAGGAAAAACAAATGAGAAAAAAATTCTGATGCGGGGCCTCCACACGATATTTGCAGTAGGACTCTACGTGTCACAATTTTATTCGTGGGCTGTTATTTGCTTAAAACAGCCCGACCGGCGTGCAGGTTATCTCTATCACGTAACTCAATGATGAGCTCGAACTTTATTTGTATTCAAAATTCAAATAAAAATGAAATAAATAATACTATGTAAATTATAATTTGGTCATTCACTTACTTACTCGAACTCGAATAATTTAGGTGATTGATGTTATACAATAAATGAATTATATTAATTAAAATTCTTAAAAGAATAACGAGGCTCCACGGTTAGCTATCATAGACGAAAGCACGCCAGATGTATCCGTGAAAGGAAAGAGGTATATTATTAGGAGAAGGCCCAAGCGTTCTAGAGAATGTTGGCGAGAATCGTATGCGTTTAGGGTTTTTGCTTTGTGATGTTTTGCATATAAATTTAAGGCACTCGTCTGTGGCCTTCCGTATTAGCTAAGGGTTAGGGTTTCGTTCCAATGGCGGAAGAGAGATCCACTGGTGTGGTAAGGTGGTTCAACGATGTCAAGGGTTTCGGGTTCATCACGCCCGACGACGGAGGAGAAGATCTGTTCGTCCATCAGTCCGCCATCAAATCCGAGGGTTTTCGTAGCCTGGCTGAGGGCGAGCACGTCGAGTTCCAGATCGAGATCGGCGTTAATGAGAGGACCAAGGCCGTGAACGTCACCGGTCCCGACGGATCTCCCCTCCAGGGCAACAAGAAGGACAGTTACGCACGGTCCGGACGCGGAGGTGGTGGCGGTTGGAGAAGCGGCGGTGGCGGAGATAGGCGTAACAGTGGCGGTGGTGCCGGTTGTTACAATTGTGGCGATCCTAGGCACTTGGCCAGGGATTGTTACAAAGGGAACATTGGCGGCGGCGGCGGCGGCGGCGGTGGCTGTTTCAATTGTGGTGAGGTTGGGCACATGGCTAGGGACTGTCCTAACGGAAACAATGGAGGCGGCGGTGGCGGTGGTGGTGGTGGCGCGTGTTATACCTGTGGTGGGTTCGGGCACTTGGCAAGGGACTGCAGGGGTGGCGGTAGTGCTGGCGGTGGCGGTGGCGGTGGCGGTGGTGCGTGCTTTTCTTGTGGGGCTTTCGGTCACCTTGCTAGGGATTGCCGCAACAACGTCGTTTCCGGGAGGTTCAGTGGTGGCGGTGGCGGTGGCGGTGGCGGAGGAAGAAGCGGCTGTTTCAACTGTGGGAAACAAGGACACCTTGCCAAAGAATGCCCTGACGTCGCTTGATTATGAAGAAAAAAGAGTAATAGTACATATTCTCTCTTTTTTCTGACCATTTTGATCTTTAGTTTCTTAATGCTTACTTTTTAATTATGGGGGTTATACACAGGATGGTTTTATATTTTGTGCTGGTTTTGACTTGGTGATCGGCTGTTCGATCAGCATTTTTTCAGTCTGCCTAACACAGATGTGGTGTGGTTCGGATAAGAACTAGGGATGTTGACATGTTGTTATCAACTAATGACTGCGGCATTAGTTTCTCTAACCGATCAGCTCTCTTCTTCAAGTGTGAATTAACCGACTTCGATATTTAGTTTGGTGATACTAGATGTGGTGGCCTGATTATCTACTATTATGAGCTGCGTCATTAATATTGTCTTTTATATATTTAATAATATTATACTTTTATTGGGAGGTTCTGCTCTCATTTTGGTTAAGAGTGTTAAGATTTTGTAGATCTCCCATTTGTTATATCTTTAGGTTGTTTGCATATGTTTTAGTTATGAACTACCGCTCACCATTTAATTCCTTGATCTTTCTCCAAGCTTTATTGTTCTAAATTTTAATTTTTGTGAATCTAGGGCCTTGACAATCACGTTATTAGAATAGATATACAATCATAGGCCTTTCAAAATTGAAGTCACACTCCGTTTTGATGACAAGAAGGCGGTCATTAACTCACTTACATGGGTTGTATGATCCACTAGGGCATTGAAAACACTATGCATAGATAGCGAGTAGCCAAACATCTTAATCTTTGCCTTTATTTCACCTTTTATTTATTTAAAAAAAGAAGAAGAGAGTATTTGAGCATCCTTAGAACATACATTGCACAGACAATGGGGTATGGGAGGAATCTATGTCTGTATTGGTTGTTTAACTGTATTGATCAGATTATCCGAAATAATCTGGAAATCTTTTTGCGTTCCATTTTTGGCCATAAAATTGATTTAAGTATTAGAAATTATGCATGATTGATGTGCTTCTATGTGTAGTGGAACCTCCTACCACCTTCTTAGGACAAGCGTTACTAAATGGTTCGGCTCCAACTTTGGTTGCAGGTGAGGTAGAGCCCAAACATTTTGTGTGTATAAGGGTTTATTAGACTTTAGCTTACTCAGCAGGGTGCAGCCTAGTAGTCAAAAGGGCGGGCTTGGGAATACCTTTATAAAGCATATAATCCTAAAAAAACCAGTCAATTTTAGGCTTTGCTAGAATCACTATAAAGCCTAGTTTCACAAAGAACAAATGTGGGACTTAGCACACATGAATACCCACACTGAGTTATTCATTTTCCAATGTCGGACTGTGGTGTTACAAACTCCTACATTAACGTCATGTAAAGTAGTTATCCAAGATCACATGGGCATACAATCTCTCTGATACAATATGTAACTACTCAAAGAAAGAGCTAGTCGTGTTTAAGCTATAACCCCAAAAAGACTAGTTTAGAATCTCGCTTATAAAGCACTTCCACCTAATATGCAATGATCCTAGGAAAGTTTAAGCCCTATTTATGTATATACTTCAAAAAAACTAGTCAAGATTTATGATTGAAGCCCCCATGGGATCATTATAAATTGCACGAGCTCCTCCCTACCTCCCTCCCAAACAATGTGAAATCCCATTCATTATCCTGTTATATTAAAATCTGGGGCATTACATTACATGTAGTCAATGTGGGACTTGGCACCTTTGACTACCTTTATTACCTGCCCCATCTATTTTGGTCATTCATATTCCCAATGCAGTATTGAAGTGTTTATAGTGAGCTATCTTGGGTTCGATTCCGAATTGTAAGTTCCCCCTGATTGCCTTATACATGGTTTTTATGGGTGGGGTCGTGTCTCCCAGGTTTTCTTCTCATGGATGGTTCTAAAGGGTCCCTATCTTAGCGAGGTTCTGCTTCATTATTAAAAAATAAAAAATAAAGAAAAGAAAAAAAGAAAAAAAGAAAAAAGAAAAAGAAACTATGACCTTAACTTGTTTTGGGCATTTCTTCATTAGTGACATGTACTATGATAATGATCTTGGCAACAAAAATGCTTGTTTTGGTGGAATGTTCTCCTTCAGCCCATTCTCTTCTCCTCTTCATTTTACAAGAACGATTGTTTTCTAGTAGACTCACTTCAAGAATCTTTTTGACCCTTCAACTCAAGAATCTTTCTTTGCCCTTTGGGAAACAACCAACATAAGCATGCAGCACCTTCCATTTTCTTCCAAGGGACGGAAGAAGTTTCAAGAAACAATATTATTTATAAATTTATCTGAGGATTATGATTCTTTAATAAAGTAGACGCATAGCAGTGGGTTATTAGCATTTATGGTAATTCTTATGAATTTTCCAAACAACATTTAGCTATATGGATTCATTTCATATTCATTTCACTCACACTCTAATCCTTACCAATTGGATAGATCTTGTTGTTATTATGTCCAATTTTTCTTTTTTAAAAAGGAAATATTGGCTTGAGTCCTAATAAATAAAAAGATTCATTGAGGTATGCAAAATACTAAGGTCCCGTTTGGATACAGAAATACTCACAATCCATCTCATCTCATCTCATTATTATAATTTTTTTAAATTCTCATACAAAAATATAATAAACAATTCAACTTTTTCAAATTTTAAAATAATAATAATATTAAAAAATAACAATATTTTATTCAACACATTTAAAATTATCTCATCTCATCTCATATGATCTCAATATCCAAAGATTCCAAACGAGCCCAAATGTTTATGGTATTATCCCTCTAAATTGAAAAAGCATTCAATTTGAACAAAAAGAGAATCAACTTCCTTATTTAAGTTGGCACCTTCCTTTCTTATTATTTTGTGTCACATTGTGTACCCCATTGACTAATGTGCAAGCAATAACAGTTTCAAGAAAATTCATAGCCCTCGTACATATATGTTATATATCTACAAAATTTAATGATAGAAACTCTGAGTAAGTTGGCTGTGTTGGGGGATAGACATGTAAAATGGGCTCTACAATATTAAATGTTGTCATATAAATATTCCATGTTACAGATTTACTTGAATTCATCTCAATTTCATTTTATGTAAAGTCAACATATAAGTCAACTCAGATGAGTTATCAAGTTGTGTCAGTTAGTTTTTCCTTTGATGCACTTTTCCCGCTCCTCTCACATGTATATAAACAGAGGACTTCTTGTAATCAAGCCCATGTATGAATTACGAGTTCTTTCTCTCAAGAACACATCTCTTTTAGATCCTATTTGCTTCATGGTATCAGAGCGTTATCCGCCTCCGTTTCACTGCATGCCGATGATTCTTTTGTGAATCCATATCATTTGCAGAATAGAGATTCGTGGGGCAGTGTACTTGTTTCTCAAGTATTCATAGGTGCAATTATCATATATATTTGGTGTAGATAAATGCAAATGTCTTTGAAAGTCAATAATATGAGATTTATCAATGGAGTGATAAATCAACATGTGAATACTAATTCTCTGTATGAAGTATGGGAGCGCTATAACAACATGTTTATATCTTGGATCTTGAATTTAATCTCAAAAGATATTGGTGGAACTATAATATTATGCAACAACAACAATGGAGACGTGGGAAGATCTAAGGGTTCATTTTTCTCAAGGAAGTGGGTCGAGAATTTCTCCAATACAAAAGGATCCCTCCACTTATGCAAGATCAATCATGTTTACTATAGAAAGTTCAAGAGCTTATGGGATGAACTTCTTAGTTACAGCCAGATTCTAGTTGTATGTGTGGTGCATTGAAAAGTTGTAGTTGTGGTGCCATACACACTTTCTTGGAATATCAACATAGACAACATGTTATACAATTCCTCATTTGACTTAGATGAAGATGCTTATATGAAGCTAACACCCGGTTTATCTTCAAAAGGGGGACACTAGAGTGTGTAAATTGTAGAAGTCACTTTATGGCCTGTAACAAGCCTCTCGACAATGGAATTCCAAGTTCACCTCAACACCACTTAAACTTGGTTTTAATCAGTCAAAGTCAGATTATTCACTATTTACAAGGCAAGAGGGTACCTCATTTGTTGCTTTGCTAGTCTATGTTGATTATATACTTTTAACCAATAGTTATATGACAGCTGTTAATTTCATTAAATATTCTCTCATTGGTGAGTTTAAATTAAAAGATCTATGACCTATTTGTGAGGACCCGCCTGGCGTGAAAAGAGATAGACCATTCTTGGAGTTGAGTGGAAGGCAAAAGATAAAAAATACTTCGGTGGTCTAAGCAAAGTGATAGCAGAAGATGCAAAGTGTAACTAGTCCAACATCTTGGCCAGCAAGCACCTTGTAGGAGGCCTGGCTTCCATGTCCCAGAGTGTCTCAACCATGTTAAGCGAGCAAGAAAAGTTACCTACTGTGAAGGTGAGAAAGAGGAGCTAAAAAGGCTTGTGAACTCATATGAGACAGGAGTTACCCACCAGGGGTGAGATAGGATTACTCACCCAAGATGAGCAACGGTCAAGGACAGACTACTCCAGGCATGTAAACTTTCTGAGATAAAATGGAAGGGCTCGAAAAAGGTGATAGTGTCGCACGCAGAAGCCCACACTCCATCTGAAGAGTCACATCAGGAGTAGTTTTACAATAAAAGGTGAAGCATTGACGGGTCACATCGTCTGACGACTCAAGCCATGCTCAAGGAAAGTCAAGGGACCAAGACCATGCTCAACAGTCTGTGTGAGATCCCTAATATCTTCATGTGTTTTAATTCCCTATTATTTATTTTAAATGTGTTATTTTATTAATGTTATTTTAAATTTATTTTTCTTTGTAATTTATTTTGGGCTTGTGTATAGTTAATGTTTTATTTTTGGGTTTTGTGTGTGTGTTCTTCTTTGTGGGCCGTGGGTGCGTGAGTTAGGGGAGCTCAAGGGCCCAGCCCGTGCGGAAGTAGGGAGCCTAGTCCGTGTGAACTGTTTACCTAGCCCCTTGTTGAAAACGGTGCCATTTTGGATAGAACCCTAGGGTTCCATCGCATTCTTCTTGCGCCGTGCAAACCTTCTTCCTCCTCCTTATTCTTTTCTTCTACTTTCTTCTGGTTTGTTCTTCTTCTAGTAGCTATCAATGTCGATTTCTTCCTCCAATCAGAGCACGAAAACACACAAAATTACTTTCCCTCACCACCGGCCACCACCTCCTTTCCTCCCACCTCTTTCTTCTGTGAGCAGCTCCGTTTTGTTCGGCAATGGACTCCGAAAAGTCATTGTCAAGCCGCCGCTCCACACGGCCACCACCACCTTCCACCTCGAGCTCCATGTTGTTCCCGTGTCAATCGACAGTGCTTCCTTCAACTACTGTCAACCGGTCATTTCACCACGCCACCTTCACTTCCATCTCGAGCTTCCATGTGTGTACCATGTTGTTCAGTTTCAATCAAACCGCCATGCTTAGCCTATAAATTGGATCGAGACCCACAGTTCTCAAATCATCCCAAAATCGATCCTCTTTCCTCTTTGTGGTTTAATGTAGTATTTCTCTATTTATTGGTGGTATTTTTCGAGTGTTTTATAGTAGATCCGTCGTGCACCGCCGTGTGCACCGCCATGACCCACCTTAGTAGAACCCTCTCTTCCACTCTTTTTACACTAGAACAAAATTCCCTTGAGAGAAAACTCACCAAAAAGGCCGTTGTTTTATTCTTGAACCACCGCTGCCGCCACTGTGCCGCCATCTGGCAACATCTTCACACGCACGATCTTCCAGAATCTTTCCCATCTACGTGTATGTAATTTTTCAACGCGACTCATGAGATTTAAATTGACATTTGGCATTTAATTGTAGACTGTTGGTTTGTTAGAATTGGGCCTTGGGTCGTTGAAGTGTTGGGTTTTAATTGCAGTTGAGGTTGGATTTGGGCCTTGAGCCGGATTGGAGGACGGGATTATGCGTGTAGTTGGTTGTAAACTGTGTATTTGTAATTGTTGTGAATTTATAAATGAGCAATTCACTATGTCATCCAATATTTGTTGTCATGCATATTTATCGTCTTAAATAAATTGTACTATGAAGTCACGTTGTCTGGATTGATGGTATTAATTATGTGGGTGCATGTGTATCACGACCCCAAGCCGAGATGGGGCATTATCTCGGTGGAGCTCCTCTGGTCACTTGGGAACATAACAGACTGACGTGACGTCCCCTGAGTTGTCGCAGGGCGACAATGGGAACGAATGAGACAGTAACGCTCTCGTACCGATTCCGTGACCTTTTGCTGGCGAGGTTAGAGGATGCTTGGCCATGTACGTGCCGGGCGCGGAACTGGGCATCGCTCGTTACGAAGTCATATGCACGGACGTTACCCGTGGTGTAACAATGAGAACCAGGGTGTGCGGATGGTCCATAGGGGAGACCGTGGTGCATGCTAATAAAATAATGGTTATGATTGGGCCAAAATGAGATTTTTGGCATGAGTGATTAAAAATGTATTTTTGGAAAAAAAGGAAATATGGGTTTTGTTTCCTTCATATTTGACCGTATGTGGACGTGTGATTGTATTAATGTGTTTTAAATCTCTTGGATGTTTTGCTATTATTAATTACTTGCTCAGATGTCATAATCTCATTGTGGTGTTTTACCCTACGGTTACGTCTTATTGTACCATAAATTCATGACTTGTTGATATGTTGTTCAGCGTTATTGGATTTGTTTCCCTTATGTTATTTGTTTTCTTTAATTTATCTGTCGTCTGACTGTATAATTCTTATAAAGATATTTTACTGTTTCTTTTTTAACATTTTGGTACTTAATAAAGAATGACCTTTCTATTTCTCCGCTGCGAGTATTATATTGTACACTTATTGCATATTGTACACACTCCGAACACTGGTCATTGGGGGTGCGTGATCCAAGTGGTCATCATCCCGGTGTCACGAACTCCACTAAAATGACACGTGGGGGTCGAGGGTGCCACATGTGGTATCATATCGGTCTGGCTATGGGTAAAACCCTAAAAATACCTAGGTGCAGAACCATAAACTTTTTTTGCATTTTAAATTATTTATTTAAATTAAATATCGGGTTTTAAAGGACGCTTTTTAGCAGAAAGATGGATCGACCAAGAATGCCACTTCCTAAACCTGAGGACGACTTGTCTCGTACTTATGGGAATCTTGTCATGGCTAGGGCCTTAACTCGTATGACATAATTTTTTCAACAAAATTTTCATCCGCAACAAATGGAGCAGTAAAACGGATGTCCGTATGAGCGCTTTTTAGCTCATAGAACTCCTGCTTTTTCCGGACAAGAGGATCCACTTCGTGCTGAGAGATGGATCAGTGATCTTGAGACGACATTCGAGATCTATGGGTGTATTGAAACCCAGAAAGTGCTATAAGCAAGTTACCTGCTGCAAGGTGATGCAACTGCTTGGTGGGGGATCAAGTGGGAGCTTCTTGAGATGGAATTAGGATCAATTGCAACGGTATCTTGGCTGCGTTTTAAAAAGGAGTTCAATGATCGTTTCTTCCCGAACACTATGAGGAAACAAAGGGAGATGACGGTAGATCAATATGCCCGAAAGTTCATAGAGCTTGGGAAGTTTGCAACACATTTAATTGCTATAGAAGAAATGTAGATCGAGCGATTTCAGGAGGGTCTACGGCAAAAGATTTGTAGACAGGTCACTTGTTTGCAAATCCCGACCTTCCAGTAGCTAGTGGAGGTAGCTACGATTGCAGAGTGGGAGTTTGTTGACCCTATTGCCTCTGCAATTGGCCAAAAGAGAAGAGGTTTCAGGGAAGGAAGTAGTTTCGGGTCTGCACCTAAGTTTACTACCAAGACTGGCGCTCGACCGCAAATGGCCACCGGAGTACGTATGGGAGGATGAGCTCTAGTATGTGGCAAATGCAATAGGTCGCATGAAGGCGAGTGCCGTCTGTCAGGGATTCAGTGTTTCAGATGCAGACAAATGTGACATCTTGCTCGCAATTGCCCTACCATCATCCAGGTGAATCGAGGCGATTATCGCGATGGTAGGACTAACCCAAGACAAACTGTCCAGGCTAGAGTTTATGTAGTGACCCTTGGTGAGGTTGATGATGAAGCTCCGGAAACCTGAAATGCTGGAGTCATCAAGGTATAGATTTCTATCCAATCATTTGAAATTATTATACCGTGTGGTTTGATTTATAGATCTCATTAGTAGTTTTAATCTCTTTAGGTAGAGTTCGATTTTATGAATTTTATGCTTGCACCTTGTTTGATTCGGGAGCATCTCAGTCGTTCGTATCTACCACTTTTGCACGAATGTGCAACCTGATTTTTAAACCTTTAACGCAGTCTTTGGTAGTGAAATTACCAAATGGAGAGACTGTGTGGTGTTCAAAGGTTACTCTAGGATGTCATTTGAATATTAGTTGAATGACACTTGAGTTAGATTTAATAATGTTTAAATTACTTGGATTTGACATTATTTTTAAGGAATGGACTGGTTATATCAGTATTTTGCAAACATTAATTGTCGTAGTCGGATAGTTAGTTTCCAATTACCTGGAGGGAATTATTTGGAGTTTGTAGGAAGTAAGATAAAGGCAAAACCTGCAGTTATATCTACAATTCAAGCAAGCAGGGACCTAGCAAATGGAGCAGATGCCTTTTTAGTTAAAGTGGTGTCTGCACTTTCGGAGAAGAAATCTATAGCAAATATTTCGATTGTGAAAGAGTTCTCTGATGTGTTTGTGGATGATTTGCCTGGCTTGGCACCTGTTCGTGATTTGGAGTTCGCTATTGATTTAGAATTCGGAGCGGCACCTATACATAAGGCTCCGTACCGAATGGCACCAACTGAGTTAAAAGAGTTGAAAAGTCAATTGTAGGAATTGGTAGATAAGGGATTCATTCAACCTAGTTATTTACCCTGGGAGCACCATTGTTGTTTGTTAAGAAGAAGGATGGTACCCTTAGGATGTGTATTGATTATCGAGAACTCAATAAGGTAACCATCAAGAATAAGTATCCCCTACCTCGAATTGATGATTTATTTGATCAACTCCAAGGTGCAACTATCTTTTTAAAGATTGATTTAAAGTCGAGATACTATCAATTGAGAATAAAAGATCAAGATATATCCAACACTGCCTTTAGGTCTAGGTATGGGCATTTTGAGTTTAAAGTGATGCCTTTTGGTCTAGCCAATGCCCCTGCAAAATTTATGGATATGATGAATAGAATATTCCGACCCTATTTGGACTCTTTTGTGATAGTTTTTATTTATGACATATTGGTCTATTCTCGAGAACCGGAAGAGCACACTTGTCACCTTCTATTGGTTCTGGGAAAATTGATAGAATATCAACTTTATGCAAATCTATTTAAGTGTGAGTTTTGGTTAGAGGAAATTAAATTTCTTGGTCATGTCATGTCCCGAGATGGTGTAGCAGTTGATCCAAGTAAAGTAGAAGTTGTCTTAGCATGTCCATGTCCTTCAACGGTGCATGAAACTCAGAGTTTCTTGGGACTCGCCGGATACTATCGAACGTTCGTAGAAGGTTTTGCTCGATTGTTTGGACCTCTCACTACTCTTACTAGAAAGAATGTTGAGTTTGTTTGGTCTGACAAATGCGAGAAGAGTTTTCAAGAGTTGAAAAAGAGATTAACTATAGCACCTGTTCTGGCACTTCCTGAACCACTCAAGCCATTTGTGGTCTTTAGTGATGCTTCCAAGTTTGGTCTGGGATGTGTTCTTATGCAAGAAGGACGAGTTGTGGCTTATGCATCTCGCCAATTAAAAGACCATGAGAGGAATTTTCCCACGCATGACTAGGAGTTAGCAGCTGTGGTTTTCGCTCTTAAGATTTGGCGGTACTATTTGTATGGGGAGACTTGTGAAATATACACTGATCATAAGAGTCTAAAGCATCTCTTCTCGTAGAAAAATCTAGAGGATATGGTTAGAATTAATCAGTGATTATCAATGTGAGATTAAGTACCATCCAGGGAAAGCAAATCAGGTTGCGGATGTGCCAAGTCGGAAGTCTTCTTCGGTTGATGAGGCTGAGTCATCAGGTTAGATTCTTTCCTTTGTGGAATGAGAAGACTTCTTGTTGAAAGTTCACAACAGGAGGAGATGTTGACTTCAATACATGATGTCCGAATTCTTGATTTTGAGGAATTAAAGACTCTTCAGGAAAAGGACTCAAAGTTGTTAGATATTAGAGAAAGAGTTAAGAAGTCACAAGGACCCGCACATTTCAATCTAGGCAAAGATGATATTCTTTTATCTCGAAATCGTAGGGTGATTCCTGAATATTCAGAATTTAAAGAATGAATCTTGGCTGAGGCTCATGCAACCCCTTATTCAGTTCATCCTGGAAGTACAAAGATGTACCGAGACTTGAAGATAAGTTTGTGGTGGGAAGGAATGTAGAAAGACATCGCTTTGCTTATTGCAAAATGCTCAATTTGTCGACAGGTTAAAGCTGAGCATCAGAGGCCTGCTGGCTATCTTCAACCCATCCCTATTCTCGAGTGGAAATAGGACGATATTGCAATGGGCTTTGTTGTGGGATTACCAAGAACACCTAATTGGAAAAATTCGATCTGGGTAATTATTGATCGGTTAACCAAGAGTGCCCATTTCTTACCTATTTCCAACACTGAGACTTTGAGAATTTTGACTCGGTTGTATGTCAAAGAAGTTGTGCGTCTTCATGGGATACCCAAGAGTATAGTGTCAGATAGGGACCCACGATTCACGTCTCATTTATGGAAGAGTTTGTAGACAGCCTTGGGCACCAAGTTGAAATTTAGCAGTGCATATCATCCTCAGACTGATGGCCAATCAGAACGCACCATTGAAACCCTCGAGGATATGTTACGGGATTGTGTCTTGGATTTTAAGGAAAGTTGGGAAAATCATTTGCTGCTTATAGAATTTGCTTATAATAACAGCTTTCAAGCGTCTATTCAAATGGCCCCTTATGAAGCTCTTTATGGGAGCAAGTGCAGATCTCCTTTGTTTTGGGATGAAGTTGGTAAAGGGAACCTACTTGGGCCAGAAATTGTTCAGGAGATGAGGAATTAGGTTCAAGTTGTAAGAGACCGGATGGCAGCAGCGCAGAGTCGTCAAAAAAGCTATTCGGACACAAGAAGAAGAGAGTTATTATTTGAGGAAGGTGATTGGATATACCTCAAAGTCTCACCAATGAAAGGCGTTAAGCGTTTTGTTAAGAAATGTAAACTTAGCCCGAGATATATTGGCCCTTTTCAGATTCTAGAGAAGGTTGGACCTGTCGCTTATAGAATTGTGCCAGAATAGTTTGGAGAAATTCATGATGTTTTTCATGTGTCGTCGCTAAAGAAAAGCTTTGGATAGCAAGAGCCACGCTTTATTGACCTAGAAAGCATTCAACTTCAGCCTTACCTCACTTATGAAGTTGTGCTGACTCAAATCATGGAGAGAAAGGAACAACAATTGAGATCCAAGATGATACCTTTAGTTATGGTATCATGGGGAGATCCTTTGGTTCAAGATTTCTCATGGGAGAGAGAGACAGACATGAGGAAGTTTTACTCTTACTTGTTCGGGTAGTTTTGAATGTTTGTTTTCTTTCTCAAGCTTGTTTTGAGCTTTGTGATGTATCTTGTCTTGGAATCAATGAAAGAACTTGCCAATTTTGAGGACGAAATTTCTTTTAAGGGGGGAGGATGTGTGATCCCTAATATCTTCATGTGTTTTAATTCCCTATTATTTATTTTAAATGTGTTATTTTATTAATGTTATTTTAAATTTATTTTTCTTTGTAATTTATTTTGGGCTTGTGTGTAGTTAATGTTTTATTTTTGGGTTTTGTGTGTGTGTTCTTCTTTGTGGGCCGTGGGTGTGTGAGTTAGGAGAGCCCAAGGGCCCAGCCCATGTGAAAGTAGGGAGCCTAGCCCGTGTGAACTGTTAACCTAGCCCCTTGTTAAAAACGGTGTCGTTTTGGATAGAACCCTAGGGTTCCATTGCATTCTCCTTGCGCCGTGCAGACCTTCTTCCTCCTTATTCTTTTCTTCTACTTTTTTCTGGTTTCTTCTTCTTCTAGCAGCTG
Organism: Juglans mandshurica; assembly: GCA_022457165.1. NCBI lineage: Eukaryota > Viridiplantae > Streptophyta > Magnoliopsida > Fagales > Juglandaceae > Juglans > Juglans mandshurica. Next base: position 8,276,207 of record CM039623.1, read on the forward strand.
TTGATGCTGATTTCTTCCTCCAATCAGAGCACGACAACACAAAATTACTATCCCTCACCACCAGCCACCACGCTCCACACGGCCACCACCACCTTCCACCTCGAGCTCCATGTTGTTCCCGTGTCAATCGGTAGTGCTTCTTTCAACTGCTGTCAATCGGCCATTTCACCACACCACCTTCACTTCCACCTCGAGCTTCCATGTGTGTGTAACGTGTTGTTTATTTTCAATCAAACCGCCATGCTCAGCCTATAAATAGGATCGAGACCCACAGTTCTCAAATCATCCCAAAATCGATCATCTCTCCTCTTTATGGTTTAATTTAGTATTTCTATATTTATTGGTCGTATTTTTCAAGTGTTTTATAGTAGATCCGTCGTGCTGCACCATGTGCACCACCATGACCCACCTTAGCAAAACCCTCTCCTCCACTCTTTTTACAACTAGACCAAAATTCCCTTGAGAGAAAACTCACCAAAAAGGTTGTTGTTTTATTCTTGAACTGCCACTGCCGCTGGCGCCACTGTGCCACAACCTTTGGCAACATCTTCACACGCGCAATCTTCCAGAATTTTTCCCATCTACAAGTATGTAATTTTCCAACGCGACTTGTGAGATTTAAATTGACATTATAATTGTCATTTATTTGTTAACTGTTAGTTTGTTGGAATTGGACCTTGGGCTATTGAAGTATTGGGTTTTAATTGCAGTTGAGGTTGGATTTGGGCCTTGGGCCGAATTAAAGGACGGGATTACACATGTAGTTGGTTGTAAATTGTGTATTTGTAATTGTTGTGAATTTATAAATGTGCAATTCACTATGTCATATATTATTTGTTGTCATGCATATTTATCGTCTTAAATAAATTGTACTATGAAGTCACATTGTCTGGATTGATGGTATTAATTATGTGGGTGCGTGTGCATCACGACCTCAAGCCGAGATGGGGCATTATCTCGGTGGAGCTCCTTTGATCACTCAGGAGAGTAATAGTCAGAAGCGTAACAGACTAACATGACGTCCCCTGAGTTGTCGCAGGGCGACGATGGGAACGGACGAGACGGTAACGCTCTCGTACTAATTCCGTGACCTTTTGTTGGAGAGGTTAAAGGATACTTGGCCATTTACGCGCTGGGCGCAGAATTGAGCATCGCTCGTTACGAAGTCATATGTACGGACGTTACCCGCAGTGTGATGATGAGAGCCAGGGTGTGCAGATGGTCCATAAGGGAGACCGTGGTGCATGCATAATAAAATAATGGTTATGATTGGGCCAAAATGTGATTTTTGGCTTGAGGGATTAAAAGTGTATTTTTGGAAAAAAAAGAAAAGTGGGTTTTGTTTCCTTCATATTTGACCGTATGTGGACGTGTGATTGTATTAATGTGTTTTAAATCTCTTGGATGTTTTGCTATGGTTAATTACTTGCTGAGATGTCATAATCTCATTGTGGTGTTTTACCCTACAGTTTCGTCTTATGGTAACATAGATTCTGATGCAAAGCTCAAGTATGAATTCGAGGGACTGGCTCCACCAAAGGCATGACTTGCTGATATGTTGTTCAGCGTTATGGAATTTGTTTCCCTTATGTTGTTTGTTTTCTTTAATTTATCTGTAGGTTGACTGTATAATTCTTGTAAAAATATTTTACTTTTTTTTTAACACTCTGGTACTTAATAAAGAATGACCATTTTATTTTTCCGCTGCGAGTATTATATTGTACACTTATAGCATGTTGTACACAATCTAAGCACTGGTCGTTGGGGTGCGTGATCCGTGTGGTCATTATCTCAGTATCACGAACTCCACTAAAATAACACATGGGGGTCGAGGGCGCCACAATCTGTCTATATTATCCTACAATGTGACAAAGAAGTATTAAATAAAATCCTTACCGTAGATCTGGAGTTAGAGATCCATGAAAAAATATGTATGATAATCCCACCCTATTTAAATGACCAAGAGAGGAACGAGATCTCACTTTTGAGACTTTACTCACTAATAGCTCATGAAGTCAACTGCTTCAAAAATCAAGGAGTAGAGAGGCAACGGAAGAACTTCCGACGTAGGAAGGCATGTTAGCTTCTAAGACAGTGTTGGATAATGTGGGTGAATTTTGTGAGTAAGCGGTATTGCATTATCTCTGTAACTTCTCTCCCATTCTATAAGCATGAATAAATATTTCAATCATTATGTTTAAACCTATATTTGCTTACTGATTTCTAATGTATCCAATGTTTGAATGATTTCAATTGTTTTCAATACATGACTCTGAATCCCTATGTGGGAACCCATTATCTCTATGTAAGAATGTCTATCTCTGTGTGAGGAGTCGTATCGAGAACCTATACTCATGGGACGGGATGGAGAATTCCCTAAACCATTCCGCGAAACGTTGCCATGTGGTTCACACAAGAAGGAGAATGCCTCGTGGGGATTGGGGTGGAACGGTGTAGTATTTTACCACACCTGATTGTTGCAATGTGGGATCCCCCGACATATCACGTGTTGGTGTCCTCAAGTTAGTTGGCTGAGTAGAAGCATCCCAAGTGCAACAAGTATCTCTGTGTGAGAAGGTTGTGTGGCGAATACCTGCGTGTGTGGCGAATATCTATGTGAGAAGCACCTAGGTGGCGGAAGGGTGTTATTGGGTTGAAACAATCCGAATACTAGTTTTTACAAGTTTTATACTTATAATGGAGATGGATTATTCCTTGCCATATTATTACTAATGTATTTTATGTATTTTGCTTAGAAAGGGCAATGTCCCGAGAGGGTGATTTCTCGCAATGTTTAAGGATACACGTAGCTATAAGAGTGAGGATGATTCCTCGCCATGCATATACGTGTCCGTCCAGTATTTTCATGAAAAGTATTCATAGCATCTTAGGTAGCATTATCTCTCATTAAAAGTTTTGTCATAGCCGCCTAACCTACATATGGTTTTGGTCTCAAGACCATAAATTTTGATGCATGTTCAAACCCTGGCATGACGCCTAAGGAAGAAGAGTCAATCCTAACCGAGTCCAGATTATGGAGACTAGTACCCACCTTAGTACTAGTACCCACCATAGCTACCTCGTGCCTCTCTTTAGGATGTACAGTATGAAGTCTAGTGAATACTTGTAATCAGTCCACCACCTTATGGTGACTAACTTTCTGTACTTTTGGATGCTATAATGTTTTGAGATATAATGAAGGACGAGAAGCTCCTTTTCTGTAAAGTTTAGTATTCTGGTTCTTAATTGTTAACTTTGTTACCACAACATACTCTCTTTAAATTTTCGAGCGCTTTCATAGATAAACATCTTATATGTATACTTCCCTCTCGAAAAATACATGCCTATTTCAATTCCCTCTTAAATGTTGACCATTGGCCAGCATCTTTGGCTCCACGGATCCTCGCCTAGACCTTCATGAGGAATAGAGTGCCACAACTTTGTATCAAAGCACGTGTTTATGCGTGACTCTAGGCAACTTAGAAAAATAAGACGGTATGAGAAAATAAGAGTTGATCTAGTGTCGTAGGCTGAAAGTTTAGTGTGAAGCTTGAACTATGCTTAGGACATCAAGATGGGATAGCATGTAATAGGATTGGGTTATGTGGTAGCATTTAATGATGGTATGACTGAAAGTTTAGCGAGGAGAGTGAAAGCTGAGTGGTCATGAGGGAGGATTGTCCCATGGATGAAGAGACGAGGAACTAGCTAGAGATATTGAACATGTGGGAACAACAACATGAGATGTATTCTCGTCACATGCAAGTTCAGTCACTAGGATCCTCGAGGGAGGAAGGAAGGGGATGTATGTACGAGCAATTTTTGGCTCATTGCTACCTGGGGCTTTTCAGAAACGAGAGACTGGTGAGTGTATAAAGGTAGATATCCAACACAGAGAGGAAGTTTGAGGTGTGTGGATGCACCGAGGACCAAAAGGTCCTATATACGAGCTACTTGCTCTCGGGAGAGGCAACTTTATGGTGGGATACCCAGAGGCGACTCCTTACCATGGAACTAGGAGCCACAGAAAGGATTTCATGGGAGAGGTTCAAGAAGGAATTTGATGACCGGTATTTTTCAGAGATTATAAGGAAACATATGTCAAAGAAATTATGAGCTGTAACGCACAAAATAGGGGTAAAATAGACAATATACGAGGAAGGATGCAGCTATAAATATGTCATTATTTTTCCTAATCTTATACTAAAAAATCAGCAGCCCTTACAAAACGAAATGGTGAGGGAGAAAAAAATTACCATGAGGGAAGCCATGCCTCCTGAAATTATGCATCAATTCTTAGAAGAGATGTATGAGAAGGAGAGAAGAGAGGCCGAACAACAACAGCTGAAGGAGGAATGTCATTGAGACAAGGAAAGTGTTCAAAGGGCCAAGGATCTAATATCTAAAATGCTAGACCACGTCAGCATGAGTGTGGCACAAAGAGAAGGGAAGAGGACGATGCCGGAACATGACGAGCAAGATGAGGGCAAGAGTGAAGATTCATCGACATCTTATGAAGTTGAACCTGGCATGGATGCTAGGATACAAGGCACCACAATTGATGGACACGGTTGGATAAGAAGACAAAGGAGACATGAGGAGTCATCCCGCATCTTGACCTCTGATGAAGAAGCTCAGCCCGTAAACGCAATTGAGGGAAAGCCCCATTTGCACTCAAAAGAGACTAGAGGACCAGGCAAGGGAGAGCCCTACCGAATTTCGAGGAAAAAATTATTTATAAGGTGGGGAGGATGTGAGAAACTGCTTGGCATGAAAGGGGACAAATCATTTTTGGAATTGAGTGGAAGGCAAAAGATGAGAAATACTCTAGTGGTCTAAAGAAAGTGACAGCGGGAGATACAGAGCGAAGTGGAGATGAGTGTCGTGCCCATGGTAGGCGAGCTAGAAAAGCTGCCTACTGTGAAGAAAAGAACGAGGAGCTAAAGAGGCTAGTAAACTCAGACGAGACAGGATTTACCCACCCATGGCGAGATAGGATTACTCCCCATGATTAGCAACGGTTAAGGACAGACCAACCAAGACATGGCAACATTTCGAGATAACATTAAACGACTCGGAAAAGGTGATCGTGCCATACACGAAAGCCCACACTCCATCTGAAAGGTCACATCTGAGGTGGTTCTGCAATGAAAGATGAAGTTTTGACGGGTCACATTGTCTGATGACTCAAGCCACACTCAAGGAAAGTCACTGGACCAAGCGTGCATACAATGCTTGTCAGATTGTCTCTATCATCCTACAGTGTGACAAAAAATGATTAAGAAAAATCTTTACCGTAGATCTAGAGTAGAGATTCGTTAGAAAGGGCATCTGACAATATCACCCTATTTAAATGACCAAGACGTGGACGGGATCTCACTTTTGAGACTTTATTCACCAAGAGCTCGTTAACTCAATTGCTTCGGAAAGCAATGAGTAGAGAGGCGATGAAAGCACTACCAATATAGGAATGTATGCTAGCTTATAAGACAGTGCTGGGTAATGTGGGGTAAATGTTGTAAGTAAGAGGCATTGTATTATCCCTGTAACTTCTCTCTCCCATTCTACATGCATGAATAAATATTTCTATCATTATGTTTAAACCTATATTTACACATCGATTTTCAATGTTTTGAATGTTTGAATGATTTTAACTGTTTTCAATACATGACTTAGAATCCCTATGTGGGAGCCCATTATCTCAATGTGAGAATGTCTATCTTTGTGTGAGGAGTCAGTATCGTGAATCTATACGCATGAGACAGGACAGAGAATTTCCTGAGCCATTCCGCAAAACGTTGCCACGTGCTTCACACGAGAAGGAGAATGTCTCGTGAGAATTGGGGTAGAACGACGTCATTTGGCCACACCTGATAGTCGGGATGTTGGATCATTGGCGTATCACGTGGTGGTGTCCTCGAGTTGGTTGGTTGAGTAGAGTCATACTGTTAGGGACCCCGGTCTTGTCCCTAACACTAAAAGTCCGTGGCTAGTCTTAGTGATGATGGTGACCGAGTGTTCTTGCCACGTGCTTGGCTTTCCACCAAAGGATGGTGTTTGAGTGATGGGATGATGGTGTATTTTGGGTAGGCTAAGTGTTTAGGCTAGGGCAAATCAATGTGGGAGGATGGTCTTGTTCTTGAGTGAAGTGCAAAGATGATGGAGGCAATGGTTGAATGGATGAGATGAGGTTAGGGTTTGGGATGGAAGCACTTAGGGTTGTCGTGTGCTAGGGTAGAATGGCTTAGGATTATGGTTGTTTGATGCAATGGGAATGGCTTAAGGGTTACCCTTAATGTTTGGGCCACTTGGATGGTGATTAGGGTAGGAATGGTGAAGTGTAGCTAGGGTTTTATGAGGTGGCTATGGGGAATTTCGAGATTGGCATGAGATGGCTTAGGATTGGAGTTAAGGATGAGGCTAGGGTTTGGGAATGAGTTGGAAGAGTGAGGCTAGGGTTTGGTAATGGTTATGGAAGGTTTGTAAGATGGAAGGAATCTTTGAGTGAGTGGGAAGTTTGAATTTTGAATTGGGATGACAAGTCAATGGTTGACTTGGAGAGATTGTAGGAAGAGTGATTTAAGGAATTGAAGATGATTTGCAATTCCTTAAATTAAGGGATTTGAATTTGAATTTGAGTTGGAGGAAATCAAGACTCCTAAAAGGAATGAGTTTCCTTATAGGACTTGACTAGGGCTTATGTGGAAGATGGAGGCAAGACTCCTAAAAGGAATGGGTTTCCTTATGGAGCCTTGAGGTGGGCGGCTAGGGTTTGATGGAGGATGATGAGGCTATTTTTGGTAAGTGACAAAGATGGTAAGATGAACACTAGGGTTGGCGTCACTTGTGTTTAGGGTTTGGTGTTGGGAAAAGATGGTGGGCGGCTAGGTCAATGGGTAAGATGATGGAGTTGGCGCCTAGGGTTTTGGGAAGTGATGGGGTGGCCGAATATGGTAAGTGGTGGTGTGGCTATGTAGGTTTCGGCTAGGCAAAGTGTATGGAGGGAACAATTTATGGTATGTTGACAAACTTATGGAAATGAAGACAAACACTATGGAAAGTGGACTAACACTTGGTTGGTCGACTTTAGTGGCTTGGATGGATTGGAAGAGCAAACTTATGAAGAACACCAAGAACAAAATGAAGAACACTTAAGAACAAAAGCAACAATAATACTCATGAACTTAATTGATCAAAAGAACAAATAAGATAAATTCAACACTTGATTCATCAATTGAACAAAAGTTGAATATAACTCATAAATTGATAAACACAACTTGGATTCACGAATTGCACCAAGTTGAATGAACAAGATAGATAGATTGAACCACACCTATTCACGAATTGCAAAGTGTGATTCTCTCTTAGGGGATTCACGAATTGCACCCCAAAGAGCCCAAGTGCTTAGCACCGATGGATGATCTCAAGAACAAGTCTACCCACTTAGGGAATTTGCCAAAGGTTCCAAAGATAGTAATGCAAAGCCTAAGGGTCCTATTTATAAGAATTACAAGTTGGAAACCCCCAATAGGTCCCTTGGAAAATAAATAATTAAATAAAAATAACATAGTTGGCATGGGTCAAGTTGACCCATGGCATGGATGAGCCCATGGATGGGCTAGGATGGCTGATGGAGTGTGGCTGGCAGGGCCCTGGGCTGGTCTGGGCGTGTGCAGGATGGCATGGCCCAGGCAGGCTGGCCTGGGCGCTGGGCGCTGGGGCGCGTGCACGCGGGATTGTTGCTCGCTGTGCGCGCGGGGCGCGGTCGAGGCTTGCGCGCGAGGCGTGCGTGCGGGGCGCGGTCGAGGCTTGCGCGCGGGGCGCGCGCGCTAGACGTGCTGTGCGCGCTGTGCGTGCTGGGCTGCGCGCTGGGCGTGCGGGCTGCATGCTGAATGGGCTGGTTTGGTCACCAGCCCCCTTGGGCACCCCGGGCATGTCAAGGTAGGCCCCATGGCATGCCCCTAAGGCTGTTTTGGGGTTCTCTAGCCTTATCCCCACATGGCTAGTGGCTTGGCCATGGGCCACAAAACATGGGTCTCTACCAATCCCCCTTCCTTCAAGAAAATCCTTGCCCTCAAGGATTAATTTTTTAAATTTCCATGCCCTCTCTTTTTTCTCTTCCTTAGCCATTTTCATGGCAAAACAATGTGCCCCTCCTTTATTCAATTTTTTTAACATTGAGACCTCACCCGACTTGGCCTCCTTGGAAGATAAAGTTGCCCATACATACTTCTTGGACCCTTGCTTAAATTCCATAGTCTTTTTGTTGTAGTCAAGCACTACCCTTCCAAGGCCCTTGAGCCATGGATTACCCAATACAACATCAAGACCTACCAAAGGAAGTACATGTAGGTCCACCACTACTCTCACTCCTTGCACATTCATTTTCACTTCCTTCACTAGCCCTTCACACTTCATTTTATCCCCACTTGCCATCTCCACATCAAATGGCTCTATAGCAATTGTTTTCAACCCAACCTTAGTAACAATGTTGGAGTTGATAAAGTTATGTGTAGAGCCACTATCCACCAACAAAGGGACTTCAATTGTTCCTATCCAAGCCATTACTCTCATGGAAGTATTCTTTTGGGTCCCCATCATGGTATTAAGGGACAACTCGATCTCTTTATTAATTTTTTTCACTTTGGCCTCTTCTTGATCGGACTCTTCACTACATGTTTCAACAAGATACTCATCTTCACTCCTCTCATCAACCAACATGTACACTTGTCCCGATCTACATTTGTGCCCAATACCCCATTTATCTCCAAACTTAAAACAAAGACCCTTTTTTATTCTCTCTTGTAGCTCTTCCCTTGAAAGTTTTTTTACTTCAATTTGCTTAGACTTAGTAGCACTCCCCATTTCCTCCTTGCCTTTCCAAGGAACATTGGTTTGCAAGGGTGTAGTAACCTTACTCCCCATTCCCTTAGATTGACGTTTCACCATATTAGTGCTCTCCTCTAGGATCTCCGCCATCCTCATTACCTCTTGAAGCTTAGTGGGTTGCTTCAATTTAATTTCCTTGGCTATCCAAGGCTTCAACCCATCCACAAATGTGCCCACAAGGGCCTCCTCGGACCAACCTCTAACAAGTGTTTGGAGTTGCCTAAACTCCTCAATGTAAGCATGCACCTTGCCTTCTTGCCTCAACTTGGCAAGTTGGCCATGATGGTTAATGGTTGGGGATGGCCCAAATTGCATTAAGAATTCTTTTTCAAAGGCCGTCCAACCCAATCTTCTCTTATCCTTCTCATATTGGTCCCGGATCCACCTCCACCACTTACTTGCTTTCCCCTCTAAATAGAAGCATGCCGTCGACACTCTTTCTTGCCTAGGCACCTCATATGCATGGAAGTAGTGGTCTACTTTATCTAGCCATTCGTATGGATCTCCCCCATTAAATTTGGGAAAGTCCACCTTTGGCCTCTTAGGTCCCCGGTCATAAGCCCGGTTTCCCCTTCTATCCTCATGGTGGTCAACATCATACCCCCTCCCATGATGGTCTCTCCTTCTCTCATAATGGCCCCCACGGCCATAAGGCCTCTCATACTCATGCTCATGCTCAAACTCGGGTTCAAAGGCTTCTTCTCTTTGTGGTCTCTCAAGCCTTACATCTTGATACTCTTCTCTCACACTTGGGGTTCTAGTGGAATGGTCAATATTTGGGATCCACCTCTCAACAACCACTCTATTGTTTTCAACTCTACCCCCCCTTCTCAACTCATTTTGTGGTATCTCACGAACGGACCCCATGACACTTGTATTGGCCCCATCAACAAAGGCCTCATGATCTTGCCTATTCGGACTTGGTGGTTGTCTTAGACCATTAGTCCCCACCAATCTCCTCTCAAGCCTTTCAAGACTTGCATTGGTCTCCCTCTTATGGGTCTCCATGTCCCTTCTACTCTCCTCAACCACACGGTTGGTAGTATTCAAGGACATTGTAAGATCGGCCAAGGTAGTCTTGACCTCATGGATAAGGTGGTCAAGCCTCAAGCCTTGCCTTTCTATAGCCTCTAGGCGTTCTCGGTTGGAACCCCCTTGTTCCTCCTCTTGAACCACACGACTCATGGCTAACAACTTGGTTCAAAAGTCCAACCTTGGGTCCCCCACCTTCAAGGGTGGTCGACCCCTTCCTTGCACAAAAGGTCCAACCTTGGGTCTTCCACCAACTTGTGTGGTCGACCCCTACAAGAGAAACTACTCCTTTCTCCTCCTCAACCCCCAAACTTCAATTTCAACAATTCACAAAAAAATATGGGATCCAACGAGGGACTCCCCCAACCAATTCACAAAGCTTGGGTTATCACGTTATTTACCTCTTAGGAGAAGTGAGCACTTCTCAAAAAAATTCCAAGCAAGGAAGCCCTCTCAAAGAAGTGACTTGATGCAAGCACCAATTAGTGCTAGGGCTTCTTCAACAAAATCCAAGCAAGATGGCACTCTCAATGAAATCCAAGCAATAAGGGTTTCACCAAGAGTCTCTCAATGAAAGCACCAATTAATGTTAGGGACCCCGGTCTTGTCCCTAACACTAAGGGTCCGCGGCTAGTCTTAGTGATGATGGTGACCGAGTGTTCTTGCCACGTGCTTGGCTTTCCACCAAAGGATGGTGTTTGAGTGATGGGATGATGGTGTATTTTGGGTAGGCTAAGTGTTTAGGCTAGGGCAAATCAATGTGGGAGGATGGTCTTGTTCTTGAGTGAAGTGCAAAGATGATGGAGGCAATGGTTGAATGGATGAGATGAGGTTAGGGTTTGGGATGGAAGCACTTAGGGTTGTCGTGTGCTAGGGTAGAATGGCTTAGGATTATGGTTGTTTGATGCAATGGGAATGGCTTAAGGGTTACCCTTAATGTTTGGGCCACTTGGATGGTGATTAGGGTAGGAATGGTGAAGTGTAGCTAGGGTTTTATGAGGTGGCTATGGGGAATTTCGAGATTGGCATGAGATGGCTTAGGATTGGAGTTAAGGATGAGGCTAGGGTTTGGGAATGAGTTGGAAGAGTGAGGCTAGGGTTTGGTAATGGTTATGGAAGGTTTGTAAGATGGAAGGAATCTTTGAGTGAGTGGGAAGTTTGAATTTTGAATTGGGATGACAAGTCAATGGTTGACTTGGAGAGATTGTAGGAAGAGTGATTTAAGGAATTGAAGATGATTTGCAATTCCTTAAATTAAGGGATTTGAATTTGAATTTGAGTTGGAGGACATCAAGACTCCTAAAAGGAATGAGTTTCCTTATAGGACTTGACTAGGGCTTATGTGGAAGATAGAGGCAAGACTCCTAAAAGGAATGGGTTTCCTTATGGAGCCTTGAGGTGGGCGGCTAGGGTTTGATGGAGGATGATGAGGCTATTTTTGGTAAGTGACAAAGATGGTAAGATGAACACTAGGGTTGGCGCCACTTGTGTTTAGGGTTTGGTGTTGGGAAAAGATGGTGGGCGGCTAGGTCAATGGGTAAGATGATGGAGTTGGCGCCTAGGGTTTTGGGAAGTGATGGGGTGGCCGAATATGGTAAGTGGTGGTGTGGCTATGTAGGTTTCGGCTAGGCAAAGTGTATGGAGGGAACAATTTATGGTATGTTGACAAACTTATGGAAATAAAGACAAACACTATGGAAAGTGGACTAACACTTGGTTGGTCGACTTTAGTGGCTTGGATGGATTGGAAGAGCAAACTTATGAAGAACACCAAGAACAAAATGAAGAACACTTAAGACCAAAAGCAACAATAATACTCATGAACTTAATTGATCAAAAGAACAAATAAGATAAATTCAACACTTGATTCATCAATTGAACAAAAGTTGAATATAACTCATAAATTGATAAACACAACTTGGATTCACGAATTGCACCAAGTTGAATGAACAAGATAGATAGATTGAACCACACCTATTCACGAATTGCAAAGTGTGATTCTCTCTTAGGGGATTCACGAATTGCACCCCAAAGAGCCCAAGTGCTTAGCACCGATGGATGATCTCAAGAACAAGTCTACCCACTTAGGGAATTTGCCAAAGGTTCCAAAGATAGTAATGCAAAGCCTAAGGGTCCTATTTATAAGAATTACAAGTTGGAAACCCCCAATAGGTCCCTTGGAAAATAAATAATTAAATAAAAATAACATAGTTGGCATGGGTCAAGTTGACCCATGGCATGGATGAGCCCATGGATGGGCTAGGATGGCTGATGGAGTGTGGCTGGCAGGGCCCTGGGCTGGTCTGGGCGTGTGCAGGATGGCATGGCCCAGGCAGGCTGGCCTGGGCGCTGGGCGCTGGGGCGCTGGGGCGCGCGCGCGCGGGCGTGCGTGCGCGCAGGCGTGGGCGCTGCGCGCGCGCTGGGCGTGCGCGTGGGATTGTTGCGCGCTGCGCGCAAGGGGCGCTGTCGAGGCTTGCGCGCGGGGCGCGCGCGCTGGGCGAGCTGCGCGCGACGCCACGCGCGCTGGGCGTGCGGGCTGCATGCTGAATGGGCTGGTTTGGTCACCAGCCCCCTTGGGCACCCCGGGCATGTCAAGGTAGGCCCCATGGCATGCCCCTAAGGTTGTTTTGGGATTCTCTAGCCTTGTCCCCACATGGCTAGTGGCTTGGCCATGGGCCACAAAACATGGGTCTCTACCACATACCCAGTGCAACAAGTATCTTTGTATGAGAAGCCTTTGTGGCGAATACTTGCCTACATGGTGAATACATGTCTGTGTGGCAAAGATCTCTCTATTTGGTGAATACCTACCTATGTGGCATATATCTGCCTTTGTGTCGAATATCTATGTGATATTGGGCTGAAACAGACTGAATACTAGTTTTTGCAGGTTTTATACTTATATTGGAGATTGATTATTCTTTGTCATATTATTACTAATGTGTTTTTATATTTTACATAAAGAAAGGGCAACATCTCGAGAGGGTGATTCATCTCCATGCTTATGTTTATTCATGTGAACTGAGAAGTTGATTCCTGGCCTTGTTTAAGAACGCATGTAGCTATAAGAGTGAGGGTGATTCCTCGCCACGCATATATGTTTCCATCCAGTATTTTCATTAAAATTGGTCATAGCATCTTCGGTAGCATTATCTCTCATTAAACGTTTTTGACGTAGTCGCCTAATCTACCTATGGTTTCTTTCATGAGACCATAGACTTTGATGCAGGTCCAGACCCCGACATGATGCCCAAGAAAGAAGAGTCAATCCTGCCTGAGCCCTGATTATAGAGACTAGTACTCGTCGTAGCTACCTTGTGCCTCTCATTTGGATGTACAATATTAAGTCTAGTGGCTACTTGTAATTAGTCCGCCACTTTATGGAGGCTAGGGTTGAGCACCAACTTAGTCGGAGTTAAATTTTCCTAAGTCTGACTTTGACTTGTGTAGGCTCCGATAGGAGTGGAGTCGGATTTGGGCTTTCAACTTTAGATTTTTTTTAGCTTCATATTTAGTCCATTTAAAAAAAATGACTTTTTTGTGGGCTTTGAAATTTCAATTTTTCCAAAAAATTAAAAACTAAAATTAAATCAGTCACTGCTAAATTATTTCTATACTAATATTTAATTTATTTTTATACTAGACTTATACTATAGCGTTTAATTATATGTTATGATACTATAGTATTACATTTTATTTTTAGTTTCTAATTACAAGTTATTACACTATAGTATTACATGTTATTATATTATACTAGTGTCTAATTTATTTTTAACTTATTTCTACACTAGACTTATTTCTATTGTGTAATTACATGTTATTATACTAATGTCTAACTTATTTCTAACTTAATTATATACTAGACTTTCTAGTATCTAATTACATGTTATTATATTTTAGTAAATTAATATATGTGTTATTAACTTATTATATTAGACTTATTTAAATACTAGTGTCTAACTTATTTCTATACTATATATGGTAGTAATACTATAATATTTACATATACTAAACTATCATTAGTCTATTTAGACTATAGTATAAGAATATTATTTTATAATAATTAGCTCATACTAGTGTATTATTGAATTTAACTATATAAGTTCTAGTTATATAACTATATAACTATACTAGTATATATGATAAATATATAAATAAATACATATTTTTATAACATATGTAAAATATTGGAGTCAGAGTCAGATTGGATTGGAGTCGGAGTTATTCAAGCAACACTTCCGACTCTGACTAAAAAATTAAAAAAAAAAAAGACTATGACTCCGTTTTGTCGGAGTTGGAGCAGATTCAGAGCGAAGTAGGATTAAGAGTCAAATTTCCTAATTTTTGCTCAACTCTAAAGGCGACTAACCTTATGTACTACTGGATGATGTAATGTTTTGGGATATAATGAAGGGCAAGAAGCCCTTTTTCTTAAAATTTACTATTCTTGTACTTAATTGTTAACATTGTTACGGCAACCTATTTTCCTTAAATTTCAACTGCGACTTCATAGATATATCTTTTATACGTGTACTTCCCTCTGAAAAAGTACATGCCTATTTCAATTTTCTCTTGGGTGTTGACCGTTGGCCAGCATCATTGGCACCACAGATCCTCTCATAGACCTTCATGAGAAACGGGACGCCACAGCTTGGTATCAGAGCGCATGTTTATGAGTGATTCTGGTCGACTCTTAGAAATATAGGACAGTACTAAAAAATAGAAGTTGATCTAGTGTCGTATGCTGAAAAGTTAGCGTTAAGCTGTCTTGACACTGGAAGAGCTCTTTCCTGTTATGTGTTTCTTGGAGAGTCACCCATCTCTTGGGAATCTAACAAACAATATATGATTGCTTCAAGATCATCTATTGAAGCTGAATACAAGTTAATGCATATTCTGTATGTGAAATAATATGGATTCATTCTTTAGTCTCTTATCTTCACCAAACACATCCTGATCAATCTTCACTGTTGTTTTTTTTTTTTTTTTTGTGATAATCAAGCTGTACTCCACATAGCTGCTAACTCATAAGAGAGAAGCAACAAACTAGTGTCCTTTGTACTCTTTGTGTTTCTTTAGCTCATCAAGTTGCTTATATGCTTACCAAACCTTTGAGATCTGGTATTTTTCTTCTCTTTGGTCCAAGATGAATATGCATAGTATATACACATCATCTTGATGGGGACTATTATATCTTTACTTGAATTTATTTCAATTTCATTTTATGTAGAGTCAAGATATAAATCAACACAGTATGAGCTGTCAAGTTGATATGTTAACTAGTTTTAGCTAATTTGATACATTTTTCCCTGCTTCTCTCACGTGTATATAAACAAAGGACTTCATAGTAATCAGACCCATCTTATTTGCTTCATTCTAGATAATTTAGATTATCTATGGTTCATTATTTTATGTTTCTTAAGGATATCCTTAAGAAACAGCTAGCGCATGTGAATTCGAATTGGATTTGACTGAGAGATGGGATGGAGAGATCCAGCCGAGAAGCTGAGGAAGAAAGTGCAGAAATGAAGATTGGATTTGAAGAGAGAGCGGGAGAGTGGAGATAAGACGTAAGAGGCGTTCATAGTGATGAGAGAATAAAATGGATAATAAATTTTGATGAGAGATGATCAATAACATCGATGTTATTGATCACCAATAAAATGGATAAAAGACTTTGATGCCACATCTTTTATCACAAATAGATATATGTTGGTTGCAAAATATACTATTTTGGACCATATTTTTCGGCATCTTAAATCTTGACATTAGATTATAAGATGTATATATAGACCTAATAGTTATGCTTAAACAAATTTGACACTACTGCACTAAAGAAGCTGATAAATGGTGTAATGTAAAAGTCGTTAGCTCAAAGAGAAAAAAGTATATTTTGATCAATTATTTTAGATGAAAATTTAGTCAAGCCATTGAGAATTAAATAACTTTGTAGTGTTGGGAGTTAAAAATGGAGGGCAGAGAACTGCTACTTGCTGCTAATTAATTAGCAACTAATTGCGTGGGGGTTAATTAAAAAGGGAGGGCGGAGCAAATGTCTGGACCTGATGATGGGTGTGGCCTGCTTGCTTTTTCCTTTTGATTCTCCGTTTACAACTTGTACGTCATTGATTCACAACAACATGCACTAAACACAAACATCATGCGTGCATGCATTGTCGTCGTCACCATCTTCCCCAACTTGGCCTGGTTTTAGAGATCAGGAAGAGCATAGCATAGGATCCTGTTCGTTCAAAATAAATACAAAAAAAAAAAAAAAAAAAAAAGGATACCTCATGTGTTGTCATTTTTCATTACTTGGACATACTTGTATTTTAGTGACCTAGCTACTATCACCCATTATTAATGCACCAAAATGAGTCCACTCTCTCTCTCATTTTACCTTTGCCTTTGGTGGATGCATTTCAGCTGAAATTTGCTTATTAATATATGCATGCACTACAACACAATTGCTTTTTAGTGACGGTTGAGAAATTGTGACAGTCCCTAGACCGTCACTAAAAGGCATTTTCTGTGACAGTTTCTGGAAACCGTCACTAAAGATAGAATGAAATTTTTTTACATTCGAACGTATGGGAAATATGCGTTCGAACGTCACATATACGTTTGAACGTTATGTCTGTTTACGTTTAAACGTAAAATGTTTTGGCGCAACCGTTCGAATGTTATTAATTTTACGTTCGAACGTAAAATGTTTGCACCAATGTTCGAACCAATGTTCAAACGTTAAGTAATAACATTCCAACGTTCATTGTAAATTTAAATTAAAAGACTTTAATTTAAAAATTATGTGATTTTTATTGTGCATAATTTGTGAACAAGTCTAAAAAATTGAATTGTATATATTTATATATACACACTTTGTAATATATAAATATATATTATTGATTTATATGTATTTGAAATGCAGTGATTTAGTATTAAAGTTGGAAATTATAACATCAAAGAAGATTAAAAATTGAAATTAAAAAACAATAAAAATATTCAATAATATTTTTCGTTACAAATATTAAAAATAAAATACAAAATTTGATAGAATGTAGTAAACAACAGTCAGATGATAACGTTATCCGCAAAAGTCGAACTCCGTACTTCCTCAGTTAAGGTATCAACCTTGTCGTTGAGGATAGTTACACGATGGGTGAGTTCGGCAACAGATGCCGATATAGCCTCGAGCGATCGATCGATCTTATGATCAATATGCACAGTCAGCTGTGAGATGACCGCATCAACCCAAGCAGGCCGCACATCTCCTGCAGATGTACTCGGCGTATGCTGACTACTACTTCCGACATGACCTGGCTCAGGCTGCGTCGGAGGAACTAGATCCTCTACAGAGGGTGGCTGACGTCCCCTCGCCTGTCCAATGCTACGTCGATGCATGGTCATGTCGAGGGAGCTCATCTGATCTTTGACCCGCTCCTCTGGCTGGGTCAGCACTCCCCGTGCAAGTAATAGTCGGCTGATGAGGACACCATATGGGAGATTATCCGTGGAGACGATGCTCGCCTCGTAACGGATCCTCTCAAAAATGTGCAGTGGCAAATCTATAGGATCTCCACGTGCCACTCGTATCAAAAATTGTGCCCGAAGCCGACTAAATGTGGTTTTATGAGCCACAGGATCGACATTTGTTGCAACAATAAGGTGCAACATGCAGAAGAAATGCAGCAGATGGTTCTGGTTGAAGGTGTTCTTCCGCTCGATCTGCATGCGATCCCTCCCGGTGAGGATGTAGAAATCCTCGTCTCGGTCATCATCCTGAGCCTCAACGTCAGTATCCTCAGCCTGTGAATGGCCTGCATCTCTGGCTGATGCTGGCTCACATCCCCGGCCAGTAGATGATGTAGAAGTGCCTACATCCTCACGGGGTGTTGAGTGTGTAAATGTCTCAACTCCTCGACGAATCACGAGGTGCTCGCCGATGACATCTGCTGATACCTCAATGGAAACACCGCGTACAGTCATGGTGTGAGAGGATGCATCCGGAGGCATGTCACACATTCCCATATAGAATTCTTGAACCATTGAGGGGTATACCTTCCCCCTCAATGTGCAGATATTTCCCCAGCCTCTACTGAGGAAAACATCTCTTAGGTTCGTCTGCTGCCAACAGAGTTCGTGCAGCAACAGAGTTCGTCGAACTCACTAATTAAGATCTCTCTCTCTACCATAACAGTACGAGCTCCGATACGGGCAGTGTCCGACGTGGCTCCTTCCCTCCCTCGTTTCCGTGTATGCAGTGGAAGAGCCATATCCTGAAAATAGAAAAGGAAAAAAAAATTATTTACAAGACATGAGAGAGAGAGAGAGAGAGAGAGAGAGAGAGAGAGAGTTAGAGTGAGAGAGAGTTAGAGTGAGAGAAAGTTGAGTTTTGGTAAGAAAATATTTTTATTTCTTGTCTTTATTTAAATTTTATGATATTTATAGAATGTGTTTTTGTTATAAAATATTTCTAATAAGTTAGTGTTGTATTTTTTTGAAGGATTGCATGTTTTGGGAAGTTTGAAGATTTTGATTTGTAAGAAGATATTGTGAGTGCTAGGTATATTTCTAAACTTTATCAATATGTTGTTGTGATTTGATGCTTAGTCTTTATCATATTGTGATTATTGTTTGTATAGTTTGTGAGTTATTTTAAATATGTTGTGATATAAATTTGAAATATTGTGTTTATTATTAAAAATATATTGTCATTAGGCTTTGTTAATACATATTTATTGCTTACTCAAGTTTAGAAATATGTTAATATATGTGGCATGTTATTTTGTGAATATATTGTGAGTTATTGTGATATGGACTTGAAATATTTAAATTATTATTTGTGAATGACATTTGAATATGTTTACATTGTTACAAATATATTATCCTTAAGCTTTGTTAATACATGTGGCATGTTATTTTGTAAATATATTGTGAGTTATTGTGAAATGGACTTGAAATATTTAAATTATTATTTGTGAATGACATTTGAATATGTTTACATTGTTACAAATATATTGTCCTTAAGCATTGTTAATACATGTGGCATGTTATTTTATGCTTACTTTTTATCATATTGTGATTATTGTTTGTATAATTGTACATAGTTTGTGAGTTTTTTTAAATATGTTGTGATATAAATTTGAAATATTGTGTTTATTATTAGAAATATATTGTCATTAGGCTTTGTTAATACATGTTTATTGCTTACTCAAGTTTAGAAATATTGGTTAATACATGTGGTATGTTATTTTGCGAATATATTGTGAGTTATTGTGAATATGTTATGATATGGATTTGAAAAATTGTGATAATAATATTTGAAATTAAGTAATAACAAATAAAAGTATATCTTTAAGAATTGTAATAATTAAAATTATTGTATAATCATTGAAATTTAAGTATGATAATTAAATATTTATAATAATATTTGAAATTAAGTAATAACAAGCATAAAAGTAACTCTTTAAGAATTATAATAATTAAAATTATAGTATAACCTTTGAAATTAAGTATAACAATTAAAATTATACTTTAAGAATAATGATCTTGTACACAACGAGGGAATATGATCTTGAAGAAATGTTGGAATTTCAATTTAATTGCTTGACTGTCATAGTCTCTTCGGCCTTGAGAGTTGTCAAGATCGGACAGTTTGTGATGGTTAAGTAATTAGACTAAAATTTAAACATTTCTTCAAGATCATTCTCCCTCATTGTGTACAAGACACGAAACGTAGGGTCACATAATCTTTCATCCCTCTTTAGTTTAACAATATAACACTACTTGAAGGTGACATTGTTAATTTAAACAACATGGAGATATTGTTGTATTATTTTTTGCTAGATGCGTGTGACATTGCATAAATACCCTTAGACCCGTTTGGGAATCAGTGTACATTTATGTGTCCACTGATTCCTGAATTGTCCAGTGTGGACAGTTTGAGATTATATTATCTGTATTAC
This sequence comes from Juglans mandshurica, assembly GCA_022457165.1. Classification (NCBI taxonomy): domain Eukaryota; kingdom Viridiplantae; phylum Streptophyta; class Magnoliopsida; order Fagales; family Juglandaceae; genus Juglans; species Juglans mandshurica. Next base: position 8,296,093 of record CM039623.1, read on the forward strand.
ACATTTTTGTTACTCGCTACTTTCCACGTTTAATATGAAGTTTCGATATCTTCTTCTACTGTTCTTCGGGTATACTATTCGTAGGGTTACAATCCCGATATTTGAACATGTATACTTGGAGAATTATGGGGAGGTGTTGCCGAAATTTCTACTAACGTGGAAATTAGTAGAGTGACGAGATTTGTGTAATATGGAGAATATAATCTTGAATGGGATAGGACCAACTACCTTATCAAAAAAGTAATGAGAATTGGAGCATGACATGCATGTGAATTTTCAATGTACGTGTTATTAATATATAGATGTTTTTAGAAATGGACAAAAATTGGATGCGTCTGGACGATAGACTTGGAAAGGATTACGTACCCTATGCATGTGGAGCAAGAACTTTCATTGATTTTGCACGGGCCTCTGCTGATAGTCATGGTTACATTAAGTGTCCATGTCGAGGGTGTAAAAATTTGTGTGCGATAGGATTGGATGAAGTAGAGCGTCATATATTTGTGAACGGTATGGATCTGGGGTATACGCGATAGGTACTGCATGGTGAGCCGTATGAAGGGTCAGCAGATGTATTGGTCGATCATCACAATTATTTACGGCACATGGATGATGATTATGAGCATGATGAGATGAAGGAGATGTTGGGTGACATTGGAGCTGGGATGTTTATGGATGAGGTTAACGACAATGCCTCAAGTGGTGGATCAGGGACTGATTGTGAAAATTTTCCTTCACTGTGGGAAGATGCAAAGCGCGAGCTTTACCCAGGTTGTACAAAACATTCCAAAATGTCGTTTATTGTGCGGTTGCTTCACATAAAATCATTGTGTGGGATGTCGACGAAAGCAATAAACATGGTATTGGACTTATTTAACGAGGTGCTTCCCGAAGGGTCTGCATTGCCTAAGAACTTTTATGAAGCGAAATAGTTGAGAAAGGGATTAGGATTTGAGTACAAGTCCATACATGCATGCAAGAATGATTGTGTATTGTTCTGGAAGGAGAACGAGGAGAAACAAACATGTCCTGTATGTGGAGAGTCGAGGTGGAAAGGTAAGAAAAACGTGCCGGTTAAGGTGTTGCGGTATTTTCCCTTGAAACCTAGGTTGCAAAGACTATATATGTGTAAGAAAACAGCTCATGATATGAGGTGGCACGAGGAGAAAAGAGTTAAGAATGACGGGTATATGAGGTATCCAGCTGATTCACTTGCATGGCAGTCTTTCGATAATCAGTATCCAGAGTTCAAGTTAGAAGCTCGGAACGTGCGCCTGGGACTCACAACCGATGGATTCAACCCTTTTGGGAATATGAGTACAAGTTATAGCACTTGGCACGTGGTATTGATTCCGTACAATCTTCCACCATGGAAGTGCATGAAGGCGCCAAACTTTTTGTTAACCTTACTCATCCCTGGCCCTAGATCACCTGGGAATGATATTGACGTATTCATGCAGCCGTTGATTGAAGAGCTGAAAGAGTTATGGGAAACAGGGGTTAGAACTTATGATGCATCTAAGTCGACATCTTTTCAGATGCATGCTGCGGTAATGTGGACCATAAATGATTTTCCGACATATGGGAATCTTTCCGGCTGGAGTACGAAAGGGAAGTTAGCGTGTCCGACGTGTAATAAAGAAACTGCTAGTGAGTGGCTAAAATTTTCTCAGAAGTTGTGTTTCATGGGTCATCGACGTTATTTACAGGCAAATCATGCATGGAGAAGAGAATGTGCCAAGTTTGATGGGAGAGTAGAGGATAGGATTGTACCAAAAGAGTTGTCTGGAGAAGAGATAGTGGAACAACTGCAACATGCTAGAGCAAACAATTTTGGCAAAGGTCGGGGAAAGAACAAGAGAAAACGAGCCCTATCAGAATTGAATTGGACAAAGCGTAGTATATTTTTTGATTTGCCGTATTGGTCGTCATGCAAGTTGCGACATAGTTTGGATGTAATGCACATAGAGAAGAATATTTGTGATAATATACTGGGTACATTGATGAGTATTAACAAAAAGACGAAAGACACGATCAAGACGAGGAAAGATCTTGAGAGAATGAGAATTAAACATAATCTGCATTTGCGGGTGGAAGGCAACAGGGTGGTCATGCCGCATGCATGTTTTACGATGACGAGGGAGGAGAGGATTGATTTCTGTAAATAGTTGCAAGGTGTGAAGTTGCCAGATGGTTATGCTTCAAATATTGGTAGATGCGTGAGTCCTGATGATTGGAAAATCAATGGATTGAAAAGTCATGATTGTCACGTATTTTTGCAGAAGTTATTACCTGTGGGAATTCGTGGGAAGCTGACATCTAATGTACGTGTCGCCATATCTGAACTATGTATGTTTTTCAAGGATTTGTGCGCTCGGGTAGTAAATCAAGATGTGTTGTCGAAATTAGAAAAATACATTGCTACTATACTATGTAAATTCGAGCAGATCTTTCCACCATTATTTTTTGATGTCATGATCCATTTAGCAATACATTTACCGCGAGAGGTACTTCTGGGTGGACCGGTGCAGTTCCGTTGGATGTATCCAGTTGAAAGATATTTGGGTCGATTGAAGCGCACTGTTGGGAATAAAGCCAAAGCTGAGGGTTCAATAGCAGAGGCTTATATACACGATGAATGGTTAACATTTTGCTCTCTATATCTTCGTGGTGTTGAGACACGATTTAGTCGTCAAGAGCGAAATGCTGATCTTGCTACTCCGCCTCCTCGTGAGCTATCAGTGTTTTCCCATAATGTATGACCCTGGGGTGCACAAACAGGTTACGATTTAATTGATGGAGAGTTGGGTGAAGTTCGGTGGTATGTGCTAAATAACTGCCGAGAGATTGATAATTATCTTAGGTATGTCATTTAATTTATTTGAACAATTATAGTTTTCTTTAAATTAATTAGAATTGTTGTGCTCAAAATATACTTCTTTTGCAACATGTTATAACAGTGACCACATGGACAAACTTAGAACGGAAGGCGTAGAAAATATAGAGACAAGACACGAGGAAGAATTTCCCGGATGGTTTGAAGAACGTGTATGAACTAAAATTATATATATGTTATATTGTGAAATTTTTAACTTTGGATAATAAAATAATAAATATATATTATTTCAATTTATAGATTTTGGAACAACGTGCTCGTGATCCCGGATCAATTTCTTCTGAATTGTATGCATTGGCCCGTGGTCCCTCAAATAGAGCACTTCGATATACTGCTTGCACGGTTCGAGGTTATAGATTCCATACTTTGGACCGTGAACGTAATAGAAAGACTCAAAACTGTGGTGTGTTGGTCGAGGGGAGTCATGGAACAGATGATATTGACTATTATGGTGTCATACGTGATATTATCGGATTGAAATATCTCGGTGGGTCTGTAACATATGTCTTCAAATGTGATTGGTGGGATCTAGGCGGTGGTCGGGTTTCGATACATAGGGATAATCACTTTACGAGTGTCAATACTGCATCTAAATGGTACGAAGATGATCCATTCGTATTGGCTTGTCAAGCTACCCAAGTCTATTACTTGATTCATCCAATGAAAAGTGCTGATGAAGATAGTGGGGAGATAACTTGGCGAGTCATACAAAAATTTGTTCCTCGAAATATATATGAAGCAGGAACGAGTGCAGATTACGAGAATAGTGGAGATGAAGATGACACTCCAATTGTTGAGGCATACCAGGAAGATGGAGAGGGTATTAACTTGTTTGTTGACCTCGGTGCACTCGAGTTGCTCCCCTTGTGTAGAGATGATGTCCCACCCGTACATCTCGACCCGTCTGTATTAAATGATCATTCAATTCAAGTCAGTGAGGAGGAAGATGAAGAAGACGAGTCAGAAGATGAAGACGAATCAGAATCCGGGCAGGAGGTAGATAAAGATGATGAAGAAGAGGTGCATGATGATGATGAAGATGTTATTGATGGAGATTCTGAAACAAGCATGGAAAATTCATCTGAAGAATAAAAGTACTAAATATTTTATTTATATAGGTGACTATAAAATATCTTAAATTTTCATAATTTCTTTTAATTAATTTTCTTTGATATAATTAATTATTTTAAAGAATGCCGCCAAAACGACAACGAAGAAATGTGCCTCCGCCAAGTCCAAGTCCTGAATCCATTGAGAACTCCCCACTCGAGGAATCCGTTCCTGAAGATCAAGCTAACACAGAAGAGAACAACAGCCAGTCGACACCTACCAGTAAGGAAATATTGTCGTTGATAATTATATATATAGTTAATACTTTTTTCTCAATAACTATATAATTATAATTATAGTATATCTATTATTATCATGTAGTTCATGCATCTGCACGTCGCGGTCGTGGCTACACACGTGGAATCTCTCTTGAAAAAAATAGAAGGCACGGTAAACTGAAGATCACAATTCCTGATAATTCCACTGGAGGAGTGGATGATAGTGCAGCAGCGCTTTCCTCCTATATTGGCACAGTAGTTCGAGTTTATGCTCCATTTTATGTGCGCTCATGGCGAGATGTTCCGAATGAGATTAAGGAGCACATTCGAAGTCGTGTGCTGGTGAGTTTACTTTTCAGTACATTTTTTTCACTTAGATTAATATATTATATTTTTTACATGATTCCCTTGTTAGGATGAATTCGACCTCGACTTTGGCAGTAGCGAGGATTTGAGAACCGTGAATGAGTTGATGGCTACACTATTCCGACGTCACAAAGGACGACGTCATGACCACTTCAAGAAGTTTGAGACGTTGGAAGGGCTGCGCAGTCTCCTTTTCAGCATATGAAGTTAGATGATTGGAGAAAGTGTTGTGATCTTTTCGCATCTCCAGATTATCAGGTATTTTATATTTATATCTTTTAATTATTTACATTCATATTCGTTTTATATATTATATGTATACATATTACAATTAACATTTTTAATATATTTTGTAGCACTTGAGTTCTACAAATGCACAGAATAGATCCGTTCTGACTGTCCACCATCATGCCGGTTCAAGGTCATTTCACCGTCTTGCTGAAAAAATGGTAATTAAAAAATTATAGAATTCATTTATTTTCCTGATATTCTTTCTGATAAGTACTAACATTATCTTTTTAAAATTGCTAATATTGTCGCTTTGTTAGAAACGTGATGATCCTGAAAACTTTTCCCTCAATAGTGAGTGGATGGATCCTGTCGCTGTAGATAATTATGTAAGCAGTGTTAATTTTGTTAAATAAATTTTTTATAGAACATTTTAATAGTTTATTTCTTATTTCTATTTCTTTTAATACGTTACTAATTATTTACGATCATTACCTTTTAAATTGCAGAGCAAAATGTTGGAGATGCAGTCGACTTCTGCGGAATCCTCTCCTAGTGACATAGGCATATTCACCCAAGTGCTCGGGCCGCAGTCTAGTATGGCAAGAGGTTTGGGACGATCTATCAACCATAAATGTTCATCCTCCTCAACCTCATCGGCTTCACAAATTAATAATCTTACAGCAGATTTAGAAGGTGCACGGCGTGAGAATGAGTATATGAGGTCGAGACAGCAAGAGTTAGAGTCTCTCTTTGAACGACAGTCTCATTTAGAGACGCGTTTGCAGGACCAACAGAGAGACCAGGAGGAAAGAATACACAGTGAAGTGCAAGAGCAAGTGCAATGAGAGATGATGGTGCAAATGGAGCGTGTTATATCGTTGCAACAGAATCCCCGTGGGCGAGGGAAAAAGAAGAAATAAATTTTATCAATATTTCTGACTAGTTTTAATATCTAATTTTGTACTTTTATAAGACATTGTTACTTGTTAATTGGGTATGTAATATGATACAATTGGTATTTTGTTTTTAAATTTTATGAAATTAGTATTTCTGATCTGTACGTTCGAATGTAAATAAAAATCGTTCGAACGTTGGTTCACACTGTAACAAACGTTCGAACGTAAATACAATTGAATCGTTCGAACGTTAAATCGACTAACGTTCGAACAAAGAACTTGCATTCGGACGCTCCTTCGTTTACATTCGAAATAATGTCCGAACATTAAACGCGCTACGTTTGAACATTTACGTTTACGTTCGAACAAATATTCGAACGTTTATTGTAATTAACGTTCGAACGTAAATATGATACGTTCGAACGATATCCAACAAACGTCAACTTCTCTCATTCGAACGCCAATCGGTCGGGTATAACGTCCGAACGTTTGATTTTACGTCCGAACGTGATTTTCTGTGACAGTTCGTAACCGTCACAAAAAAGGAACGTTTGAACGTTTTACCGAACGGAACACTTCCAACCGTCACTAAAAATATTTTTTGTGACGGTTGAACAGTAAACCGTCACCAAATGTTTTCTGTGACGCACTTTAGGTGACGGTCATGGTGACGGTTTCAAACCGTCACCAAATATGTTTAGTGACGGTTTGCCATTTTTTTGTTACAGATTCCTCCGTCACAAAACACACATTCTGTTGTAGTGATGGATGGTGTGGAAGTTTTTTGCCACAAATTAAATTTATATTTTAGTCCTATGATCGATTCGATCGGATGCCGCTCCTTTTGAGCATGCTTTTGGCTTATACTGTGTATACTTTAATTTGGTCTCAATATTAAAAAAAAAAAAAAAAAAGTGTATTAGCCAGTTTTGGGTTGCCCATGCATGCATGCTCCACAATACACATGAATACCTAGTTGTTGCCCAAATATTTCATGTCTCGAATGAGGTATTGAATTAGTTTGTGAATTTTCAAACCTTCTCCTTAATTAATTGCATCCATATATACATTCCAACATGATACGAAATGGGTATCATGAATTTGGTACATGTAAAAATTAACATCATATATAACTGAACGGAGAGAGAGAGACACAACGATCAAGTTTAATTATGTCGCATTTGGATTCTATTCAGAATATTAGTGTACGTAGAACCCTTGAACATGTACGTACTTTTAATATATATTTCTATTTGATCAATTACAACCTTTGAGCAGCAAATTAGAGGGACTAGATAGATAGATAGATAGATAGATAGATAGATAGATAAGGTATCCTAATCTTTTATTGGTCATGAAATGGAAAGTCGATTGACATTCAAAAGTCCATTAAAAATTATTGCACCTCCAAGAACTCTCATTGGTTTGAACGGTACTACTCATGATCGTTCAAGCACTCTTGTAATTTAAAGTAATTAAGATAGTTTTACTTTGTTTGGATAACGCCACTATTTATATAATACAAATCACAAATTAATACACCGAGTAGATCAAATTAATGCTCTTTCGACTTCTTATTTGATGCAAAGTTCCTTTCCCCATAAACACTTAAATATATACCATATATATATATACACTCACACACATATAATTAGATGAAAGAACCTTAATTACTTCTTTGTTAAAAAAGATTTAAAAAGTGGAAAATACTCTAACTACAAATGAATTACATAAAAATAATCCTACGTATAAACTAATTTGGTTCGTCAGATTGTAAAATATATCTAACAGACTACATGAAACTACGTCAATTTGTAAGATTACTTTTATGTAATCTTTTTATGACATTAGCAGTACTCTTAAAAAATACCTAAGCTCACAAAGCATCTTCATCGTCATCTTCATCGTCATCATGCATAGTAAAAATGACTCTAATTAAATTCCAATGCGTCCACAATTTATTTTGTACTTGATCTTTAATTCATTTCATATATTATATTTATTGGGAGTAGTATAGATGATGTGGTGCTCCGCTTATCTTATAATAAAATGTCTTTTTAGTATTAAAATTGCTCAAATTAATGATAGGATGAAAGTACAACGTGTCAATATTCTAAAAATTCTTAATAATTATTTTGTAAACAGCTTGTAGTATGGTTCTGTGATCTGAAATCGTATTAAAATATCAATATCGGTAGAGTTTGTAATTTTTCTTTTCTTTCCATCCAATCTTATTTTTAACAACCAATTGAGGTAGACAGTAACATTTTACTCTAATTTTGATTATTGGTCGATAAATTGTTTTTTAAAATACTTTTAATAGAGTAATGCTACTATACCCCTTAATTTATACTAATCATTTTGCTTTCTTAACGTGACACATCACGTAGATTATTAAAAAAAAAAACTAAAAACACAAACATAAAAGAACAAAGGGAATCTATAGTTTTAATTTTCCTTTTTTTATGTTTTCGGACGTCATTTTGTTTTAAATATATATTTTTTTAACTTTTTTAATAAGTCACGTGGTACCAGAATGTGATGCCGCATCAATTAAGCTGAAAGCAAAATGAGTACGTAGTATAAATTAAGGGGCCGTATAATAGCATTACTCTTTAATTTTACTATGACACATTTTATTATCACTAGTATTTTCTTAGGGCTGGTAATTAGTAGAAACTGATAGCTTCATGCATGCAATTCCTTCCAACAAAAAGAACCACGCAAATAAGACCCAGCTAGATCTAGAGGAGGGCCTGCCGACCTTCGCCCATTGGATGTTGGATTCCACAATATCATAAACGTCATGTGACTTCAATTAAATACGAAGATTCTCCAATATTTGTGACTGTCAATAATCATCCATTAACACATTATATATATATATATATATATATATATATATATATAGTGGCCGATAACAAGAATGTCTGTTTCAAGAATAATTCTTTTCATCAACTATTATTGATCACTACCTCACACTCTATAGCTTTCCTATGGAAAAAAAAAATAAAAAATAAAAACTGTCAGCTGATGTGACCGGAGCTAAATAGTGGCTGATCAATGTATAGCAAATCTCATATATAGTGGCCGTCTTGGCCAGGTTAATTTGGACCCCTAAAAGTGAACGTAGGATAGGTGAGCACTCTCATTCACATCAACTTTTAATCATTGCATGTTAAGGTCAGAAAAATGAATAAATGAATTATATTTATTTGTCATTTATACTTTACAAAGGGATTGTATTAACATAGATGATGTGGACAGATATTGTCTGATGTTTGTGAAATGGGGCCTTCTGTTGAAAAAATCATGGAAGGTCAAATCTCTTCCCCCAGTGCCCCAAACAGCCTGTGGCAAAGGATCTGGGCATCCATAGTTGAAACTAAGGTATCCCACTCTATATTGCATCCATTTTTTGCTTTGATGATGAAAGGACCTCAAGCCCGAATCTGCTTCTGTTCATGTTACTACCTTTTTTTTTTTTTTTTTTTGTTTGAATGAGCAAGTTCATGTTGCTACTTGCAGGTGAAGTAAGAAATCACCGAACTCAGTTGAAACAGGTATACATTACTTCCAAGAGATAGATTATTAGGAAAGTGCATGCAGCGTGGGCTTAAGAGAGAATGGTCCATTTAAAGGATAGAATAGTTGTGTATAAGAATTATGTGCAAGACTTCTAGTTACGTTCTAAGCATTTAATTTCAGAAAAATTCAATCTTAATCAAGAAAGTTAAAGCGGAAAAATGAGAAAATCCAGGAAATGATCCTAGGCGATGCTATAGGCAGCCTGCTTGGCTGCGTGAAAAAATTTTGTTTAAGCACAAGAGCAGGATGAATTCCTAGCCGCCAGCTCTTTTCCATTTTATGTTAACTCAGGCATGTTTTCTTAAATTAGAAACTCTTCAACGTTAGCTGCTCAAAATTGCCAGAACTTCAAGGCCCAGAAATTGCCACAATTCTAAGAGAAGGGAGCGATGCTTTGCTTTCTTTATCGAAGCTAATGTTCGTATGGCTCGAGATATATTTTTAACCATTTCATTTGCAATATAAAATATAATTAAGTATAGAATAAATCGATTTACACCAACTAAAACTATTGTGAAATACTATGCAAAGTACACACACTAACGATGACAAATAAAGTAAAAGCAACACAATCAAGAACACAATACAGTATTTACTTGGTTCGGCAAATTGCCTACGTCCACAAGAGCTGCAGAAATCTTATTAACCAGAGGAGATTACAATCACTCAATCTCAACTCACACTCTCTAGGGTTTTTTGCTCTCTCACACAATATGCACTCACAAGACAATTGTTTTCTCTCAAAATATGCTTCTAGCTGTCCAACACAAGTCTAATATGACATATATATAGTGAGTGGCGCTGGAAACCCTAATTGGCAAAAACTGCATACTTCGCTCGAGCGGACTGTCGAGCGCGACTCGAGCGAACAGCCAAATGAACATTGGCTTGAGCGGAGTGTCAAGCGAACACTAGGGTTTGTGTCTCACTTGAGTGGAGTGTCGAGCGGTATCATATTCGCTCGAGTGGTATGTCGAGCGAAGTCGAGCGAACTTGGCTCGAGCCAACTGTCGAGCCAACTTTCAGCAAACACTTTTTCAGCTCCAAAACCAGTCTCCACATATACCCCAACAATCTCCCACTTGGAGACTGGGTCTCCACATGCCAGCCACTGTTTCCAGCCAAGCCCTATCATCTCTGCAGCTCACAGCTCCCGTCTTCAAGCTAGAAAACGCCCTGAAGTCAAGCCCGACTTCAGTCTTCCACATACATCGCACTTAGGGCGACTCACAACTTCCACTGCACTAGGAGTATCCGGTCTCGAACCGATCTTGACAACCTTAGCCAACTTTCCCAGGCTTTCATGAGGAACAACAAAGCTGACTCCCTTTGGCTTCCTCACATGTTTTGCGCGATCATGCCTGCCTTTTTGCACTTTTGTATTTCCCTGCACATCACTGGATCTTGATGTCAAATACAAAGAATTAGATCTCTTACCATGCGCTAAGACCAGTGCACCCTTAGTGATCTTCCAAGCTCCTCCAGAGAACGCTACTGCAAAACCGCTGTCATCAAGCTGTCCCACAGAGATCATGTTTTGCTTCAGATTTGGAACATGTCTGACTTGCTGTAAAGTCCACACGCTTCTGTTTGGAAGTGTGATATGCAAATCACCCACTCCCACTACATCCAGTGCCTTTCCATCAGCCGTATACATCTTCCCAAAATCACCAGCAACATAATTCTGCATGATTTCTCGATGTGAAGTACTATGGAACGAAGACCCTGAATCTAACACGCAATCATCAATCGGACTGTGCACTGCAAGAAGTAAGGCATCATGAATTTCTTCTGCCACTACATTCACAGCATCATCATCAGAACTTTCTTGATTCCTGCAGTTTCTCTTGATGTGGCCCGGCTTGCCACAACTCCAGCATGTGATCTGCTGCCCAGATCTCATCTTGCTATTTCCCCTGCTCTTGGAGCTTGATCTTCCTATCCTCTGCCCCTATTGTCAACAATCAGGGCAGATCCTGAACCCAAAGACTCACCCATGTCTCTCCTACGTACCTCTTCAACAAGCACCATGTCACGTATATCATCGTAGTTCAGTTTTGCCTTACCGGCTGAACTACTCACAGCCATCCTCATGGCCTCCCAACTGTTTGGTAACGATGCCAATAGAATCAATGCTCTGATCTCATCATCAAACTCAATCTCTACAGATGACAGTTGATTTGTGATCGTATTGAATTCATTCAAGTGTTGGGCTACAGACATACCTTCAGACATCTTTAGATTGAACAATTTCTTCATCAAGTGCACCTTATTGTTTGCAGACGGCTTTTCATACATACCTGATAAAGTCGCCATGAGATCCACCATGGTTCTCTCCTTACTAACATTGTGTGCCACTGTTCTTGACAAAGTTAGCCGAACAAGACCTAGAACCTGTCGATCTAATAGGGTCCACTCAGCATCAGTCATGCTCTCCGGCTTCTTTCCCAACAGTGGAAGGTGGAGCCTCTTCCCATAGAGATAATCATCAATCTGCATCTTCCAATATCCAAAATCAGTGCCGTCAAACTTCTCGATCCCAGGTGCGTTTACTTTATCTCCAGCCATCATTCTCTTTCAGATCCAACCTTGGCTCTCTGATACCAATTGTTGTGAAATACTATGCAAAGTACACACACCAACGATGACAAATAAAGTAAAAAGCAACACAATCAAGAACACGACACAGTATTTACGTGGTTCGGCAAATTGCCTACGTCCACAGGAGCTGCAGAAATCTTATCAACCAAAGGAGATTACAATCACTCAATCTCAACTCACACTCTCTAGGGCTTTTTGCACTCTCACACAATATGCACTCACAAGACAATTGTTCTCTCTCAAAATATACTTCTAGTTGTCCAACACAAGTCTAATATGACATATATATAGTGAGTGGCGCTGGAAACCCTAATTGGCAAAAACTGCATACTTCGCTCGAGCGGACTGTCGAGCTCGACTCGAGCGAACAGCCAAATGAACATTGGCTCGAGCGGAGTGTCAAGCGAACACTAGGGTTTGTGTCTCGCTCGAGCGGAGTGTCGAGCGGTATCGAGCGAACTCTCGGACTTGATATTCCCTCGAGCGATATGTCAAGCGAAGTCAAGCGAACTTGGCTCGAGCCAACTGTCGAGCCAACTTTCAGCAAACACTTTTTCAGCTCCAAAACTAGTCTCCACATATACCCCAACAAAAACATCTATCCATGATCACCCAAAGGCTTGCAAAGAAATTTTATATGCAATGAGAGAAGAACATCTACTATCTACCGTTTGGAGAGCAATAGAGATTTATTTATGAGAAATTTTATTTATCATCTTTTTTTTATAATTGTTATAAGAAATATAGGTGCTAAACGCATTTTCTCCGCCATAGATGATGACAATTAATAAAATTGAAATTCTGTCATATTTCTTAAAAAAAAAAAAATTAAATGTTAAACGCACCGTTTCCTTCTCCTCCCCTCAAAATCCCCCAAATGCCCTTATTTCCATCTCCTTCTCCTTCCCCCCAAAATCCCCCCGCGTCCCCAGCCCCAAAAATTAAAAAGCTCTACTTTCTCTCTCTCCCCCATCCTCGTCTCACTCTCTCTCCCTCTCCGTGGTTAGGCCGCCCCTCTACATGCTGTCCAGCTCATCCTCTACTCATGAAACCCCGGTAAGCCTCTAAATCCTCGTCTATCGGTCTTGGTCTCTATCTGTGTATTCGGTTCTGACTCTCCCTCTCAATAACTATCTCTTCGTACTAAGCTAGTCACCGTGACTAGTGGAGGCCGCTGCAACCTGTCCAGCCACGTTGCCTCGCTCTATCGAATCCTCGCTGCAGCGCCACCTCGCCCACAAAAATCCAGCCGACCACCACTCCTAGTTGGGTAAGATACTCTCTTGCTTTACCCATGTAATCGTCCTCTATTTTCGTCGTTATTCTTCTGGAACCAGAGTTGTCTATGATTGTGTCTTTGTTTTGGAGTCGGGTGACTTGATGGCTTGGTTGAGGTATATGGAAATTAATTGTAGGTTGATTATCAAGAACATTTTTTAATTTAGTTTTGAATGGTATATAACATCATTTTTCTCTTAATTGTTCGCATTTTTTCTTGGTTAATTGGTTTGTAAAACACAAAATTCATTGTTTTAACATGAATTAAAGTCTGAAGTGATGATCTAATAGAAGTCTTAAAGTTTGGGATATGAGTATAATGCATATATATATGCAACTCATACGTCTAAATATGATAAATATTCATCCCCATTTGAAACCACAAATTTCATGGATTTTGTTAATATTTCTAAATATTGGTTAATTGCCTAATTTGCCAGACAAACCTAGCTAGCTACTACCTTACTAATTCAGAATATAAATGTAATTACAAACCCACTTTGTCTTTTATCCATATCTACCAATTAGACAGAAGAGAATCTCTAGGCCCTAAATATTCCTGCATAATGCTGATGATCCCCTCTTCCCCTTAACTAAAATTTCTCACTTTTAGGAAATTAAAAATCATGTTCATGAAAAAGAAATCTGCTTGATCTTCCTTTTAAATAGCAACATAGCCAATATATAAATATATATATATATATATATATATATATCTTTTTCATGTCAGTCTCGTTGAAGCCAAGGTTGCAGAGATTGTTTATGTCACAGAAAACAGCAGCTGATATGCGGTGACACAAGGATCAGCGCCTTATTCAACAGGGTATTCTAAGTCATCCAGCTGACTCTGAGGTGTGGACAAAATTTGACCAAGAGCATGCTTGGTTTGCGGAAGATCCAAGAAATATCAGGCTTAGTTTAGCTAGCGACGGTTTCAACCCATTTAATAATTTGTCTAAGCCTTATAGTGTATGGCTAGTGATTCTTGTCCCTTAGAACTTGCCCCCAAGGTTATGAATGAAAGATCCATTTTTTATCACTTCACTCTTGATTCCTGGACCAAGATCACCAAGAAATGAAATCGATGTTTATCTTCAGCCTCTAATAGATGAATTGATTGATCTATGGGATAATGGTGTTGATACATACGATGCAAAGGCCAGAGAGACTTTTCGATTGCATGCAGCATTGTTGTGGACAATCAACGACTTCCCTGCTTATGGAAACCTCTCCAGGTGGAGTACTAAGGGGAAGATGGCATGTCCATCATGCAAGGAAGAAACAGATTCCATGTGGTTAACATATAGCCGAAAGCATTGTTACATGGGTCATCGCCGATTCTTGCCACCGGGCCACATCTGGAGAAAGAAAAAGACTATTTTTAATGGCTATGCAGAGCATCGCGACCCGCCTACATTGTATTCTGGAGGAGATATACTGATTCAACTTCAAGGTATTCCTGATACAAATTTTGGCAAAGGCATAAAGAAAAGAAAGCGTACCATAGACGAGTTTAATTGGACCAAAAAAAGTATCTTCTTTCAATTGTCCTATTGGTTGACTATAAAGATTAGACATAATCTAGATGTAATGCACATTGAGAAGAACATTTGTGACAACATCTTAGAAACTTTGATGAATATCTCCAGAAAAACTAAAGATCATCCTAATGCACGTCGTGATCTTTCCAATCTCAATATAAGGAAGGAGTTACACCTTATTCAGGATGATACACGCATTAGTATGCCACATGCATGTTATACATTGTATGGAGTTGAGCGGACTGGTTTTTGTAATTGGTTGCACGGTGTGAAATTCCCAGATGGATTCGCTTCAAACATTGCCAGATGTGTTAGTGTACCTGATTGTTAAATCTCGGGGATGAAAAGTCATGATTGCCATATTTTCATGCAAAGGTTACTTCCTGCTGCAATTTTTGGATACTTACGCCAAGATGTTCGATTGGCACTAACTGAGTTAAGCACTTTTTTCAAAGAATTGTGTGCTAGAACATGTAAGGTTGATGTCTTAGAGCGGCTTCAAGCTGATATCGCTATCATTCTTTGCAAGTTTGAGATGGTTTTTCCGCCTACCTTCTTTGATGTAATGGTGCACTCAGCCTACCATTTGCCACGTGAGGCTCTGCTTGCAGGGCCAGTTCAATATAGGTGGATGTACCATTTCGAGTGGTATCTTGGAAAATTCAAGATATATGTTAAGAATAAGGTCTGCCCGGAAGGTTCAATAGCCGAAGCCTATATCCATGTAGAATGCTTAAATTTTTGTTCCATGTACCTCCACAATGTCGAGACTAGATTCAATCCCCCCGAACGTAACGTTGATGAAGGAGATGAGGGTGCACAAGAGGGATTATGTGTTTTTTCACAGAAGGTGCGCCCCATGGGTTTTGCTTCACGTCACCGATTAGACGATAACATTTTCATAAAAGCCAGATGGTATGTTCTTAATAATTGCACAGAGATTGATCTATACCTTAAGTAACCAAACTACTTACCAACTTAGTAATTTTCAATTCTAAAGATACTGATCTACGTTGCATCTCCTACACATACTTATTAACCGCTCAAGTTCTTTTGTCTAGTGAGCACTACATGCAGGTCAGTGAAGAGTATCCTGATGATGCCGATAGTATGCATGCTGCAAAATTCCCATATTGGTTCAAGTCACACGTAGGAAAATTCATTTGGAAGTTCACACCTATATGAGTTTTGAATATGTTTGGCTTTACTTTATGCGGTTCCTTGTTTCAACTTGTGATAGATTCAAAGTCTGCGTGCTGATAATCCTGGAGAAGTTTCAGAGGATCTATATGCCCTAGCATGTGGTCCTGGCCTTTGGGGTGCGTCCTATTCAGGTTGCATAACCAATGGTATAAGACTTCACACAAAAAATCGTGAAGAACATTGTCGCACCCAAAACTCAGGTGTCATTGTGATTAGTGAACAAACAGGATCTGAAAAGCTTGAGTTCTTTGGTAGACTAACAGACATTTTGGAAATCCGCTACATGGGTTGGCGTCGTGTTTACTTATTCAAATGTGAATGGTTCGACATATCTAATTCCAAACAAGGGATACGTGTGGAACAACATTTTACTAGTGTGAATATGTCTCGGACAGCTTATAAGGACGACCCTTTTGTTTTGGCGTGCCAAGCATCGCAGGTGTTTTACCTAAAAAATCGTAGTATCCGTGGTGATTGGTATATGGTGCAAAAGGTTAAAGGTCGAAATGTCTATGACCTTCCACGAGAACCCCTAATTGAAGATGATGCATCTGATTCTGGCGACCTTGATGCATACCAAGAGAATAATTCTGGCGATGCTTACGTGAATGTCCATGCTGATGACATTCCACTGCAAACAAACATGCACAGGCCTAATGTTGAGCCAGAGCAGATTGAAGTTGACACATTGGTAATGCAACGGTCAAATTGCAATCAGTTTGAGAGGGGGTTTATCAATGACGATACGAGCGAAGACAGTTCTTCTCACAGCACCAAAGTGGAGGGTAGCATAGAAGAAGATAGTCTCTCAGAGGATGAGATGAACTAGCCACTTCAAAGCTGGTAATAACACCATGTCTCCATACAACCCATTTTGTTTGGCTTATCCTAAATATCATTTCTCAAATTAAAGACCCGTCTTTTCCGTCTCTCGCAGGAACATCAAGGTTGTTAGCAGTGTGCAATTTACTTCTAGAATAGGGGATCTTCCATTGAATGGATGTGTAATTTGCTTGAGAATTATTTAGTTTGTTATCTTTTCCTAATTTAGCCAAGTTTGTAATGACAGCACACTAGGAGGGATTACTTCTTAAATGTCTTGGTGAATTTGGACCATTTCCTTAAACAAATAGTAGTATGATGATGAGCTAATTGTAATATTCTAAACTAAAGTATAATCATATATAAATAATTGTATCCTTGTAGTGTGATTGCAGGAATAATATTGGTTGTCTAGTTTTTTTGCAAGCACACTGCCTCAAAGTTTGTTTATATAACGTGCTTCATCAATGCCGATAACTGGAAGAGGTAGAGGTCGATCATGTGGTGTGAGATATGGTCGAGGGAGATCTCAGAGCAATGATGAAGTTCAGAATAAAGTACCCATTGTTGCGATGGATCTTCGAGATGACGCATCCTCAAGCTCAGATGACTTAACCGAGCCACCTAATGTCGTCCCAAGCACAGAACCGAATGACATGCCAGCAGTTGATTCGCTACTAAGCACAAACCCATCTGGTATTAATCTAATTTATATCTATATTGTTTATTACATTTTGGATATTGTTTTACATTTTGTTTTACATTATATGTTTAACATGTTGATTAGTTTAATTATTGAATTATGATGACATTTTCACTCCTGGAAACAACTTAGTACCACTTCGCCAGAAGCGTGGGCGAGGAGCTGCAAAAAGCACAGAGTTTGAAAAGGTGCGAAAGTATGGAAAGATACGCTTGAGGATAAAGGATGGTGAAACTGCACCTTGTTGTGAAAACGTTACCTTGTTTACTACAAGGGTTACCTGGTTGGTCAAGCACCATGTGGACTTGAGATACTAGCTGGCACGACGTACCAGCTAATGAGAAGAAAGAATTGATTATACGCATTCAGGTAAAAGTAGGAGAATGCAATATATGTTCAAATAGAGTAGATGAAAGCCTAATGTTGGTAATCTAAAACTCAGGGCTGGGAGATTATAATTAATATTCTTGATGTTTGTCTGTAGGCTGACTTCATCCTCAACTGGACCAAGAAGAACCACCGTGATACGGTTACGAAGACACTACACAAGCGGTTTAATTATATTCGCTATGATTTACATAGAACCTACAAGCAATACGAGAGCAATGAAGAAGCACTTGCAAATGTGCCACCGTTGGTGACACCAGCCACTTGGGTAAAGTTATGTGCTCGATATTCAAGCGATGACTTTAAGGTAAGTTGGCAGTCGTATACTTAACTAACATGCTGTGGAAGTTTTTGGTAAAATGGTCACCTGTATTAAATGTTAGTTAGGACGGTTAGTTCTTGTTAAAATAGTCAATTGTATCCACTTATGTTTTTAGTCATATAATCCTCTTGACACCTCTACATTCAATGGATGTATATCATGTCCTGTGTGACTGTAGCGGATGTCTGAACGAAATAAAAGTAATAGGGAGAAGCAACAAAACAATCACACGACTGGACGAAGGTCATTTGTGCGGCAAATGGAGATGAGGGTAAGTCTCCATTTTGGTTGCAAGATGCACATCGACTGTATGTAGCATTATTATTTCTTTGTGCTAATTGATATGTTAGGCTTCTTCAAAATTGTGTATTTCCTTTGTGTTCTCTATATATCAATGACTAATATAATTACTTGCACATTTAGTTATGAAAAAATAGAAAAAACACTCAACAATCGTTATTGTTTGTACTTTGTAAGTCTAATCCCAATAATTAATTTGATAGCTTGAATGAGAGAGTTCATGCAGATTTGAGTTCTCCATTGTGAACACTAGTTAGTGTGTAATTTACTTTAATTTGTACTCCATAATGGTGTTCATATATTCAATCTAAGCTAGTGTGTAATTTACTTTATTTGCAATCTGGGAATGAGGAGAATTTGGTTGATTTCTTTAAAGAAGTCAGATGGTCAAAGAGGAATGACAAATTTGTGACTCCCATGACGGAAGAAAAATATGTGAGTGTTAAAGTAAAATCCTGTGATGTTCGAGATAGACCGATGTCCATATTTTTAGAGCTAAGTACATATTACGAGCACCTAACTTGTGTGATGTTTTCTAATGGTTGATAGAATGAGATGGCAGCAAAGATGGCAGAGCTGGAGCCTGAGAAGCGGACTAAGGAGGCTGCAGCAGCAATATTTAAGGAAGTTTTGGGCCACAGGCCAGGGTATGTACGTCTCGGCGAGATGGTTATTCCCGAGTCATCTAGACAATCAACTAATGCCCGAATAGAAGAATTAACTGAACGTGCAGAAAGAAGTGAGAAAGAAGCTGCACATTATAAGGCTTTACATGACGACTTACGGGTGAATGTCATGCTATTAATGGAGAGACAAGACAAGTACGATAAGTTTATGGAGAGATGTGAGTTAGAGAGGCAGACCCAGGGAGAGTCTCATAGAGAGACTCAGGGACCTGCATAGCCGGTTACTGAATTTGAGGGTAACAATTTTTTGTGAATTTTGGTAAGGAGATAAAAGTTAAAATAATATAGCAACAAAATGTCTCACATATCTCCAGAATCTCCTCTTTTGTACATCAGTTACTAGTGTGGGTAGGTAGTATATTTTTTGGTTGTAAGGATATTTTATAGCTTCTGTCTGGCGATGTACGTTGCTCTTGCCACCAACATGCACATGGGAAGTTCTTGGTCATCAATGTACAGTGAAATTGCTATAGCAAGGCAAGTTATCAGTACATACGTAGCCTTATTTTCGGGCCAAGTTTTATGCTGAGAGGACCTTTGATATAGACTTCTAGGTACATTACATCCATAATATTCAGGTTTCTTTTAGCAGAATCTTACTTTTTGGCCAAAAATCATGGAAACTTCAAATTATATATTTAAGTATGACTACAAAGTTTAGTGCAAGGCTGATATAAATAAAAGACCTGGTGGAATGATATAAGAAATATTTTATTGTGCTGTCATTTTTTTCTCATATTTTTAGCGGTGCAATCATCCATAATGATTAGTTCACCAAGAAGAAAAGTGAAAATCTGGTGTTAGACTAATTGCTCTCTTAACTATTTCTCTCCATTATGAAGTGCTCCAATACATTTGAAATTCTAAATATAGCTCTCTGAAAAGGACTGAGTTTGAAGTAATAATAGTTTTCAAGATTAGGTTACTATAAGGTACTATTCACAGTTGGCTGCTTTACTTTACTGACAGCCAAACATTCAATATTCTTCTTATTGATTATTCAGGTATACTTACAAGCTGGGGCATAGATTATTCAATGGTACCTATTTTTGGAGTGAGCAATATCAGTTTAGAGCTTCTCCTTACCTGGTCAAAATTCTCTACAACGTGTAGTCATCTTCGGTGACATAGGGAAGGTTTGAACTCATGAAAAATACTAAATATGTCTCATGAAATCAAACTATTCAGTCATGCTAAAATGACTTTCATATGTTTATGGTTGCAGCAAATATATAGATTTTTTATATAGATTATCAATATCATCAGGAGCATAAGTATAAGAAAATCAATCAACAAGAACACACTATTATCTTGCTCAACCATTTTCTTATTATTATGCGATAAATTTAAATCTATAGATATATGATCTTAAAGGAGTATATGCAATTTCTCACTCCCGAGTAGGATGTGTAGCTTGTTTCAACTCTGATGTTGATTTGCGACATTGCTATTTACCTTGCTTTATGTTTTAATTGGTTCAACTTTGTTGAGCTTTTCATTGCAATTATTTGCATTCTAAGCTTTTCGTTGTTGTTTCTTATAGTTGCTGAAGATTATTATACTCACACCTTTATATATAGTTGATTATGAATTGAAAATCTTGTAACTTGGGCCTTGAATATTATGTTTTTGCAAAAATATATCGCATTTCTTTAGAGTTGTGTTGAAGCACTTGAAGTAAAACTAGTGAACCAAATTCAGTTCTTCCCATACTCGTTGGAATATGTTGGTGCATTCATGAAGGCAACTTGTTGTTAGACATTTATAGTTTGAACGAAAAACACATGTAAATTTATATTCCATTGTGATATGTTGGATGGTATTCTGTAAAACGTACTCTTAAATCCAGGTGAATTTTCAATATGTATGTCGAGGTTATTTGAATGATGTTGACATATAATATATAATATGCGCAATCAGATATAAATTTATCCAAATCTAGTATTTATAATTCATTAGCAAGCAATTATCTGTTATGAAATCACAAATACCAGGGAAAATAACACCACGAAAAAATACAAGCAAACAGAGCAGGTTTTGAAAAAAAAAACATTTCTGGCGAACATAACTTGCCGAAAATGAATACTTTTGTTTTTTAAAAACCCATTTCCGGCAAACATACCTCGCCGAAAATGAATTACATCACCGGGTTGATGAGTCGCGCAGAGATTATTTGCGGCGATTATATAGTCACCGCAAATAATATGTCGAGTATTTCCGACGAACATAACTCGCCAAAAATGAATTACATCACCGGCTTGATGAGTCGCGCAGACATTATTTGCGGTGATTATATAGTCACCGCAAATAATATATGTCCAGTATTTCCGGCGACTAATACTCGCCGGTAATAGACTTTGCAGCTACTACTTAATCTAATCTGCAAGCCTTTATCGGCGATATATTGTAGATTTCCGGCGATGTAAAGTCACCGTAAATGGGTAGCATTTCTATCCTTTTTTAAAATCGGCACAAAATGGTTTACTTGGCTCTTCAAAAGAGGCGACATTCGGGCAAGCGTTTTTAGCCGGAATAAGGTATTTGTGGTTATAATATTGAGTATTTGCGGCAATATACGTCGCCGAAAATAGGTTAATTTCTTGTAGTGCGTCCGCCTTTCCCCGGCCCCGCCCCGCTCCATATATATATTTATATATATATGTACTTATATATGTGTGTGTGCATATTTGAAAGAAAAATTATATTAATAGTAAAACGACGCCATTTTGGATATCCCATATTCAAAACGGCGCTATTTAAAATACTAAAACTCTACCCCCCCCCCCCCCCGACTCCCACTCTCTCAGACCCTCACTCTCGCACCCTTTCTCTCACTCTCTCAACCTCGTCGTCGCCGTTGCCAAGCATCCTTTCCTATGTTTTATAATTATGCCTGATCCCAAGCCATTTTTTCAGGTTTATTTCGGATTGTGTCTTGATGTTTGGATTTAGATTTTGGAGGATGGAATTGTTGAATAGATTTGGAGGATGAGATTGTTAAATTGATTTTGAGGATGAGATTGTTGTGTGCTGTGGACATTTGTGTGATTGTCCTTGAGTATCTAGGGGTTCAATCTAAACTCCTAAATTATGTTATCTGTCTTGTAGTTTAAGTTTTGAAACCTCTAAATTAAATTGAGGGTTTCTAAAGGGTTTCTATATTAAAATCCCAAAACAGTTTAGGGTTTCAAAACTAAAACCCCTAAATTAAAGCTGGGGGGAACGTTGAAGGAGTATATAAAGTATGATCCGGAAAAGTGTAAGCCGAGATACCTAGTTCATATGGTGATAGTAAACAAGCTACCCTTTCGGTTTGTGAAGGGTGAAGGGTTCCAAACATACTCTTAAGTACTTGGAACCTAACTTTGACATTCTTTCTCCTCACACGGTGGCAAAGGACATTATGAAACCATATGGTGTACATAGAGAATTGTTGAAAAACCAATTGAGGGGTCAAAGAGTTTGCCTCACGACCAATACATGAACATTGGTCCAAATTTTAATTATATGTCTTTGATGACATATTTTGTAAATAGTGATTGGCAATTAAATAAAAAAATTCTCAAGTTCTCCCACATTGTCAGTCACAAGGATGAGACCATTGGGAAGGCCTTGAAGGCTACAATAAATGAGTTGGGGTTGGAGCGAATTGTGATAATAACAGTTGATAATGCCCCTTCTAATGATACCACTTTGGGGTATTTTAAGAATAAGCTTAGAGAGGACAATAAGACAATCATGGGTGGTGATTGTTTACATGTGAGATGTATTGCACAAGTTCTAAGTCTTATTGTGACCGATGATTTGAAAAATGTGCATGATTCGGTTTCAATAATTTGAGTTGCGGTGAGTTTTGTAAGATCCTCACCGTCTAGGCTTGATAAATTCAAGGTTGTTGTAAGGGCTGCAGGTATTGAATGCAAAAAGGGGTTGTGTTTTGATGTTCCTACAAGATAGAATCAACCTTCTTGATGTTGGAAACGACCTAGGAATATAGAAAGGCCTTTAAATTATTGGGTAAGGACATATAATATGTCAACCATTTTAATGATGAGGGGGGATTGGGCAAGCCTAATGATGATGATTGGGTTGTTGTTGGGATTTTTGTAGAATTGTTTAAGCTTTTCTACGAGGTCACAACCACCCTTTCCGATTCTTTGTACGTTACATCTAATGAATTTTATCAACACGTATGCCAAGTGAAAGAACAATTTGATGAAATATGCGAGAGTGACCAAACTAGGCTGCAGGAAATGACAATGAGCATGCGGACTAAGTATGACAAGTATTGGAGGGATTTGAGTAGGTTAAACATTTTCCTATATGTGGCTATTGTTCTTGACCCCCAATACAAAATTGATGACATGGTGTATGAATTGGCATTGGTGAATGAGAAGGCATGGGCGAATCATATTGCGGTAAATGTACGAGAAGCTCTTAAAAAATTATTTGATGAGTTTGCTGCAATAAGGGGAAGTAATATTCCAACATCTACACCTACCGGATCATCTCCTCCCGAATTTGGGATTGAGAAAAAGTGTAGGTTAGGATGGGGTAAGAGGTTGGGGTAGGTTGTCGAGCTTCGTCAGCCTTCAGACACACAGTCGGAGTTGGATAGGTACTTGGCAGTGGAGATGCACCCATTTACCCAGGGGTTTGATATCTTATCTTGGTGGAAGGTCAATGTCGTTAAGTATCCCATCCTTGGAGACATAACTCTCATTATTTTGGTCATCTCTATTACCACAGTAGCCTCATAGAAAGCCTTTAGCACCGGAGGCGCATATTGGATCCATTCCGGAGTTCATCGTCTGTTATCACTATGGAGGTATTGATTTTAACTCGAAATTGGATCAAAGGAAGCCAATTCATATTCCAGATATGGTAGACTTTGTGGAGACCAATGAGGAGACAGGTGGTGATCAGCCTACATTCGGTAATCGCTCTTACATTTGATATTTATATAATATTGCTTTTGATTATAATATATTGTGTTATTACTTATATTCAAATTTAATTATTTTCGAGATAATGTAGACAAATGTGGCTCCGTCTACATCAGCCGCAATATGACTTTGTAGTTTTATCCACCATTGTCATTGGTTTATATAATTTGTCTCTTAATTATTTATAATATGTACATAATGTTTGTAGTTCTAATTTGTCTTTCTGTATCTTTTTAGCTTTTATAGTATCACTGTCAAATGCCAAATCGTAATCCCAATTATCTCATCTCAGTCTCAATCTCATCTTAGTTTGTACTTTAAATTTTTTAACTTTTTCACATATCTATATAATTTATGATTTTTTTTTTCTTTTTTTTTTTCAGATTTTATAGTCACACTTACCCACCACCCCCAAATTTCAATCTCAAGACTCAAAGTCAATGTCAAAGTCATCTTGATCTTGCTACAATTTTAGTCTTTAAATTTCATTGAAACATTATTATTTATTTAAATTATTTGAACATTTGTAATATCTTTAGATTAATTTGTATTATTGTAATAGTTTAGAATTATTAGTTGAAACTTAGAAGTTACTAACTTAATAGTTAGAACTTAGATTTTTATTTTGTATGCTTTAACAATCTTTGTTTCATTTTTTGTAATATGTATAATATAGTTTTTATTTTTATTTTTTTGTTTTAATCTAAACAAGATTTTTAATATCTGGGTCCAAAATGGCCCAGTAATTGGTTTTGGGCCCATTTGGACCGAAGGGGGGGCAGATAGACCAGGGGTCCAAGTCTGTCCCCAAGCACCTGGATGGGACCCGAGGAGGGATTCAAAAGGGAAAACCTCACCTATCGGCCAGGCGCCCCCGCCCCCAGTATTGACTATACGTGAACCTCACATGCTGGTGGTGTATGGAGATCTTAAATTGAGTGTATTAAAAGTTTCTTATTTTTTTAACAAAAGTTTTATTCCCAACTCGGTGTGTAGAACACATGCACATATAGTAAAGTATTTACGTGGTATAATTTTATTTGAAAGATAAAATTCAAAAATAGAAATCTTATAAATTAAATTTTACCATTTAAATAATATGAATATATAATATATTTCATACACTGATTTGATAATAAAATAACTCCTTTTTAACATATTTGATGCTGGCCAACTTTCCGAAAGCAAAATATGTCTTATGGGCTGGGGAGAATGCAAATTAGTGGGCTTGAAAACTTTAGAGTGACACCTCAGAGAAGAGAATTAATGGTATTTTAACTGAAGGTACGGATCGGTAGGAATTGTCTTATTTACATTCATAATTCATTGTATTTTTTTTATTGGTTTATTGGTTGCACAATGGATGTTTTTCTTTGTTTCTTTTGTAACTCCTTGTGCTTTTTGGTTTAACACAGTATTCCTCCACCATAAGTGAGGGTTTTTAATAAAATTTGGGAGGGCTACTCTAGGACAGGTGGTCACCAACTCTTTAAAAAAAAAAAAACTAAAGGTTATCAACAAGATATAATTCAAAATACTAGGTGTCGGCCGGCTTTACCTGAATCCGTTCTTAGCCAATCTACTTTAGTACTGCCATTTCTATTTGCCAATCACATAGGCCAAAGTGCCTTTTTCCACAGCGCGCTAACGAACTTATATGATACCTCGCTCATGTCAACAATCGATGGCTATGGCTGAATTCTCAGTTCATGCATGTCATGATCAAAGTGCATTTCCAACTCATCATAACCCTATCGGAGTACAACATACACCTCAGAAAGTAAAGCTATGACTCTGACATATATACATACATATATACATATATATATATATATATATACAGTTGTGCTAGATGCAACCGAGCTGTGAAACCGTGAGGGAACAGTGGCTGATGTGGCCAATATATTAAAAAAATAGAACAGTTGAAACGGGAAAGAGGGAAAGTTGATTTCAGACGAAACTTGACTTGGTTGCAAGGAAAACTGGGCATGAGGAATTTGCAATTGGTCTTGTGGCAGAAATGGCGTGCTCCCTTCATCACCCTTGGTGCACCCAGCAAATATGAAACGCTTGCCTCCACCATGTGCCTTGCAGAACATGGTGCTCCCTTGCCGTGCACCCTTTTTACATTCATGGTACTTGCAAGTTGCAATGTCGTCCACCCCCATGAGAGATGCATAAACTAGCCTGTCCTTCAACACTCCGACTACATTTTTCCATCTTACTCTGTTATAGTCGATGGCTTGTGGCTTGAAGGGGGAAAAATAAGGCTTTGACTATTGATTTTTCGGCTGTCTATCCATAATCTGATTATTCCACTATGTATCTCTTTCAACTGTTGATTTTTCATCTGGTTGTAAATTTTGTGGGTATTTTTTCTGTTTCCTCTCTTATTTTCTTCCACAAAGAGAACTTTCCCTATCCCTCACCACTTTTATGGGAATTTGAGAATTGCAGATTCCATCTCTGTTTGCTTTTCCAAACCCAATTTCTGACTTTTTTTTTTCTTTTCTCTTGTTTCACTTTTCTGGGTTCTTTTGTTTGGTCTTTGAGTGTGTTTGTCTTTGGGATTTACCTGTTTAAGTATAGGACGTTGGAGAAAATAACAAGGTGGAGTTCATCATGAGTGGAGAGAAGTAAGAGAACAGCAACAACGAACTATATATGCTCGATTCGTGGGAAGGGGATTTCAGATCTGAGTGCTTGGGAAGACGAAGAGATGACGAAGAGATGACGAAGGGGCTTGATGTAGAGCTCTGTGGGTTTTTGGGTTCGTAGATTTCAGATGTGGGTGGCGAAGACGAAGAGGGCTTCGCTGGGTTCGTGGAGAAGATGATCAGGGAGTTGCTCTGGAGAAGACGAAGACTTCTGGCTTCGTGGAGATGGGGGCTTCTTGGGTCTAACAAGATCAAGAAGAAACCGTACGTTTTGACAAGTTAATGAAACGTGGTCATTTAATTTTTGCCACGTCTGACGCGATTCCCTGGCGGTTTCTCTAGCCCGTTACTAATAGCATTTTTCATATATATATGTATGTATGTGTGTACTGTGTAATAATGTGTTATAAAATACTTGGTGTATATACCACATGATTAGCTATTACGTGGGTAGATATATAGAAGCTGACGTGGAATTAAAAGTGACACGTCGATAAATTGAGAAAAAAGAATTGAAATTAAACCGCATGTCACGTCAGTTAGTATCCATTAATATAGTAGACGCAGCAAGACTCGTAATGCAATTTTTAAGTTAAAGATGAATGCAACTTTAATATTTTTTTAGCTAATTAACACGTACGCGGTATAATTGGGTTAATAAATGTGCAAACTCCTGTCTAATTAAGCAATTTGCTTATTATTAATTGGCTTATACTTTGAACAAACCATATCTATCTTGATAAGGCAATTACGTACAAGACTTAAAGCTAGCCATGCATTCCCATTCACTTTTGCCACTTGCAATTAAGCATATATATATGCACCTGTGAGAACTCCATCCATCTGATCGCATTTATAATTTCCTTTCTTTCTTTGACCTGCATGAATAAATACTCTTGACTACTCTTCCTGATCATACTTTGTGATCTTTCCTTTTGCATGCCTTCATTAAAAAAAGAAAAAAAGATTAAGTACCCCAAGCACGAAAGCTAGCTTGAGCAACAAAGGATTCCACAGGCTTTTCAGAAAGAATGTTTTCACTATGCAAATCGATGAAGTGGGATGAGTACGTACGCAAATCTTTTAAAAAAATGGACAAATGGGGACTATACACACACACACATGATATGCTTGAGCAAAGTTAAAAAATATATCCATATGGGTACTTTACACGGCATATACTTCATCAATTGGCAGCTTCGAGATAATGGATGCATGCATGTATTTTTTGCTGTTAGAGGATATAAAGGGTCTTATTTTTAAGTCTCCTTATCGATACGTAGGCACAACTTTAATCATGCATGCATGGGAGTTATTTGTTTGTAAGTTTTTTTTTTTTATTATTGTCTCTAATTTTACAATAAAAATGGTATTAATATTCCGGCAGTTCACATTAAAACAAGCACTATCATTTTTACTATGATCTTAATTCTACTATATTTATTTAAGAGCAATATTATTTTTCACCCAAGATTGTTATCACTCCATCGGTTACTTGTTGATATGATACAGTTTAAGTGACTTAGGTCTCATTTGTTTTCGCAGATGAAATGAAATGAGATGAGAGACGAGTTGAGATAAAAGTTAAAAAGTTAAATAAAATATTGTTAGAATATATATTTTTAATATTATTTTTGTTTTCAGATTTGAAAAAATTGAATTGTTTATTTTATTTTATGTGGAAATTTGAAAAAGTTATAATGAGATGAAATGAGATGAGAAGTTTTGTAAAAGTGAATGAGGCCTTAATGTCTTTACCATTTAATACAGTTTAAGTGACTTAATGTCTTTACCATTTAATAGAGAATTACTCAAAGTATACGTCAAGATTATGTGCGATTGAAGATAACAAAATTTAGAATAAAAACAACATTTTCATTATTAAATACGCATTTAATCACCTTATATATATAACGTCCTTGATGACTCAAACTCGGCTCCTTGAATGCTTAGAAACATATATATATCTTTTTTAGCGAAAGAAAAAAAAAAGTATAAAACATACATATAGATCTCACCTTGTGAAATTATATATTTATATATATATATATATATATATATATATCAATTAATAAGTAATTATATATATAGTTGGCCTGTAATTGAGGCTGACCTTGTGTAAGACACAAGTTCTCCATGATGCAATCTTGGACAGCACTATTACTACTCTCTCTTTCTCTCTGATCTCTCTATTTGTGTGTGTATGTATATATTAATTATGCATGCATGCTTACGTACTACGAATGCTTAATTTTGATTGTGGAGTTCTATCAAGACGTTGTACGTTGATGACGAATCATAAATATATGTATATATCATGGAGAGAAGTAGTCCTGTCACATTCACATTCTTGATCATAATGTTACTTTTTAACCATATGCATGGCATTATTGGTGCAGATTCACTTCTTAATTAAATGATTTTTTTGGTGCAGATTGCGTGCAAAGGTTTCGAGTATATGCATGTATAGTATGAATTCTCAGCACCACTCAACATACAAATACTTTTTGAGTTTGAAACCTAGTTGGCTAAAGTAGAAGTAGGTGCGCAGCTAGGATCATTAACCAAATTAACAAGAAATGAGAAAGAGAAAGGCCTCGAAAGGCTTTCAAGCAATACCCATTTCCAATATTTATGGGACTTTTATGGATTACGTACTAACATTCAAAGGTGGCAATATCAATGTGCTTGGAGCTAGGAAGGGCCAGACATAGATGCCCCACTGAAAAAGTTCGAAGGAGACTACTTCGATCTGATCAAACGTAAAGAGTGATGAAACGACCAAAGAACTTGGATAGAAGTTGCACATGGACGTGTGTTACGTTGGGTATAGTACTTAATTACACACACACACACACACATATATGCCTCTGCATGTGACAAGCTAGCTTCTGCAATGAAGTAAATTCAGACATTTGCATGATCGATGTACGTAACTGTTGTGTTCAAATTGATGCCCAATATTGTTGTGGACAAGATCTTGGGAACAATATTAATAGATCATCATTTGAGAAAGTGAGTTGGTGGAATTTGACGAGAGGTTAATTTATAAAGGAAAACATACAATTAAAGATAACGGGAGGTTCTTCATGATTCTAAACTCCAACATTAACTGACGTTGTCGGTAATTACCTTCTGAAGATTATATCTTTCTTTGCAAATTCCAAACCCAAAAGTTCTCTTCTACGTACAAAGATTAATTCTCAATATTGGCAACGTACATGACATGTTAATTAATATTATATCAAAGTCATGTGGTTCTTTGGTTCCTGAGTCTTCTCTCAATCGTCTTCTAGAGGGCGATAGAGGACTAGAAGTTTAGCAAGTCCGTTCCTACTTCCCTGGGACTAGGAGGGAGGAGCATCTACTCACTACGGTGGACAAAATAGAATTAATGGAAGAAATAGAGATCTGGGAGTGGTTGAAGCTGGGCGAGGAAGAGAACATGCCCATTGAGATTGATTTCAGTGAGTCGGAGATGATAAAGAAGAAAGGTCTGGTGCGAAAAGTTTGTACTGAACGGACCATTGGAAGAGATAATCGACAATGAAGAAGATCTGGAAGGTAAGTGAACCGATGATATTTCATGAGATTGGGGAAAATTTCTTTGTTATTACTTTTGAAAACTCGGGTGATAACAAGATAGTACTAGGAGGGCATCCATGGCTCTTTGATAATTACTTGTTTGTTTTGAGATCGTTTGATGGTACCACTCAACCGCACTTGATGAATTTTTCCTATGAAAGTTTTTGGACCCAAATGCACAATATCCCTCTTGGATGCATGAATCGTCAGATGGGTGAGCAGATCAGAGGAACGATAGGTAAAGTTATGGGGGTGGATGCTCAGGAAGACGAAATGGCTTGTGGGCAAATTATACATGATAAAAAAGGAGTGCTCTGGTGGGGATTCTTAAAACTTCCAAAATAATGGAGGGGTGTCTCCGTTCGGCCCATAGCTAAGAGCTTCGCCTATCAATCGAAAGAGAACTGAGAGGAGGGGGGAGTCAAACCAACAAAAGGAAGGTATTGGTTATGGTGATTATTTGAAGTCGCGATCAAGAATGGAGGAGGATTGTCAAGAGATACAAAGAGGAGTTTTGGTAGGTTAACGGGGAAAGGGGAGAGAACAGAGGAGGGAAGGGTGGAGGAGGAAGAAGCTCTAGAGGAGAAAGGATTAGGAGATTGGGTCATGTGCGCTGTGGAGTTAAGGGTGCTGGTTTGGGCCTAGATGTCCAAAGCCCAATCACCAGTAATGTTGAAAATCATGAACCAAGGGCCTCAGACTGTATGATACTTTCAAACCCAACCCAGGTTCCTTCGATAACTGAAGTCTATAAGTTCCATCTGCCTAGCAAGAATTTAGGGGGCAAGCACAAGCATCTAGAAAAGAAGAGCTCGAGGGAGGACTCAAACGGGTGAGTTGATTCTTCTTATTTCTATGATTAAACATGTTTCTAATAGTGGGGAGGGGGAGGATAGGTTGGGAAGAAAGGGTAAAAAGCTATAAAGGAAAATAAGGAGGAGGACTCTACAACAAAGATTATTGAGTCAGTGGTTGCGAGGCAGCCCCGCTACATATTTTGAGTCTACTAATCTGGAACTATTGAGAGCTTGAGAACCCTTGAAAAATTCAGGACCTTTGCCAATTAGTGAAGGAAAAGCAGCCCAAACTAGTGTTCCTGATTGAAATTTTGGTTAAGGTAGGGAGACCGGAGGGTCTGAAAAGGGGATTGGGTATGGAAGGTTGTTTTGTGGTTGACCCCATTAGTAGAAGGGGGTTTGGCTCTACTCTGGAAAATTGAAAAAGAAGTAGAGATTTAAAGCTACTCCCAATGATATATTATTGCTCTGATAATGGAGTAATGCGTAAGAAGGAAATGGTATTTCACAAGTTTTTATGAGCACCCTGATGCTGGGAAAATGAAACACTCATGGGAGTTACTAGCAAGCTTGAAGCCTGCAGATAGGTTATCTTGGTGTGTTTATGGTGACTTTATTGAAGTATTATCTCAGTCAGAAGAAGAATGAAGAAAACAAAGGGTAGAAAATCTAATGAGTCGATTTCGAGGCTTTAGAAGAAAACAACATGTTTGACTTAGGTTGTGTAGGGAATATTTTCGCATGGAGTAATAAGCACTTTGACCATACTCTTACAAAGGATAGATTAGATAGGTTTGTGGCAAGTAATGAGTGGATGACTCCGTTTAAGGATATCAGGGTGGAAGGACTTGCAGCAAGGAGCTCATACCACAAACCAATTATACTGTATTTGATGAGTGCTAAATGTAGACAAGGGAAAAGGCAACACTCCTTTAAATTTGAAGCTTCTTGGATAAGAGAGGAAGGTTGTGAGCAAGTGGTAGGCAGGGAAAAGGAAAACAAAGGGTAGAAAATCTAATGAGTCGATTTCAAGGCTTTAGAAGAAAACAACATGTTTGACTTAGGTTATATAGGGAATATTTTCACATGGAGTAATACGCACTTTTACCATATTTTTACATAGGAAAGATTGGATACATTTGTGGCAAATAATGAGTGTATGACTCTTTTTAGGATGTCAGGGTGGAAGGGCTTGTAGCAAGGAGCTCATACCACAAACCAATTCTACTTTCTTTGATGGGTGCTAAATGCAGGCATGGGAAAAGGCAACACTCCTTTAAATTTAAAGCTTGTTGGATAAGGGAGGAAGGTTGTGAGCAAGTGGTAGTGCAAGGGTGGTCTGAGAACGTTTACTCCTCTGATCCTATGATGAGGGCCCAACATTTACTCAAGAGTGGGGTTTTGTTGGGGTGTTTTAAAAAAAGGATAGAGATCGAGTCAAAGATATTGATCTATTGAGAAAAATAAGGGAATTACAAGAAGAGGAGGGGCCCCAAAATGCTAGGGAACTAAAAATGTTGAAGCATGAAATTGTGGTGCTGCTGGAATAGGAGGATGTGAAGTGGAAGGAAAAGGCAAAGAGGAACTGGTACAATATGGGGGATAAGAACACTAAGTTTTTACATGTCTGTGCCACCTAGAGAATAAGAAAAACCATATCATTCAATAGTGGATTCACACTTTAGATTGAAGATGGACCAAGCTGGAATTGAAGAGACTTTTAGGTTAGGTTTGGATAGTGAGTTGAGATGAAATAAATTGAGATAAAAGTTAAAAGTTGAATAAAATAATATTAAAATAATATTTTTTAATATTATTATTTTTTTAGAATTTGAAAAAGTTGAATAGTTTATTATATTTTATGTGAGAATTTGTAAAAGTTGTAATGATAAGATGAGATGAGATGGGTTAAGAGTATTTCTCAATCCAAACTGAGCCTTTAGAGAACATTATTTTGAGGTGTACAAAATGACAGCACCTACTAAAATAATGATTAAGACTTGTCTGAAATTCCTGGAACCTCGTATAACATGGACCATGAGTGAATTATTAGAAAGGAAATTTGCAAAGGGGAAGTGGAAGCAGCCTTGAAACAATTAGTCCCTTGAAATCTTTTGGCCCCAATGGCTATGGGGCCTACTTTTACCGGACCTTTTGGGGTACAATGGGTGATGATGTGTGAATCAGTCACTGAACTTCACTTTTGGTGCTTTAATTCCAAAGGTGCAAGACCCAAAAACAGTGTGTGATTATAGGCTAATAAGTTTGTGCAATATTTTGTACAAACTTCTAGCCAAGACCCTTGCCAATAGATTAAAACTAGTGCTGAATGATATTGTCTCCAAAAATTATAGTGCTTTTATCCCGGGGGAGATTTATTCCTAATAACATAATTGCTACTTATGAAGCCCTCCATTCTATGAAAACGAGGCAAAGGGATAGAGTTGGAAGTATGGCTTTAAAATTGGATATATCAAAAGCATACGGTGGAGTTGAGTAGCCATATTTAGAGGCATTAGTGAAAAAGTTAAGTTTTGGAAGGAGATGGGTGGAGTTGATTAAGGAGTGTGTCACCTCTATCTCATATGCTATTTTGGTTAATGGGAAGCCTGGTGAGACCATTATTCCTATAAGGGGCTTAAGACAAGGTGATTCATTGTCACCCTTCTTATTTATTTTGTGTACTGAAGGGTTAAGCACCTTGATCAATGAGGCCGATGCAAGGGGAGAGATAAGGGGAGTGTCTGTTGCAAGGGGAGGGATTAAAATCATCCATCTTCTTTTTGCTGATAGTCGCATAGTGTTTTGGAGAGCCAGCTGAACTGAGTGGAAGAAGATAAATAGTATTCTTCAACTGTAAGAGAATGCATCTGGTCAGTGCTTAAACAAACATAAGACCACAGGTGTGGTGAAGATTTTCATTCGGAAGGCTATCAATAACAACTTACCAACAAGAATGAATCTGGTTCAGAGGAAAGTTGTGAAAAATCCTTGCTGCCCCCATATGTGAAAGAGAAGAAGAATCCATTGGTCATGCAGTATGGAGTTGAACAGCAGCTTCGAATGTTTGGTAGAGGAGTTAAGTCCTGTGCAGCGATGGACTAGCAATGAAATGGATATGCATACTGTTTGAGAGAAGAATTTAGGGGTGATAAATCGTGTTAACGGGTCGTATTCATATCGTGTCAAGTCGTGTATATTAAACTATATGGGTCAATCCAAACACAACCCGTTAAGCTTAATGGGTCAGATTTTCAAACCCTATCATGACCCATTAAAATAACGGGTTGACACGACACGACCTGTTTTAACCCGTTATGAATTAAGTAATAATATATCGACACGACACAACTTGTTTTAACCCGTTTATATAAATGTGTTGAATTTACCCAAATAATTCATTTGACCTAATTAACATAATTTCACTTAAAAGTTAAAATCACAATAGCTCTCAAAAATAAAAATAAAAAAATTAACTACATAAGTCCAAAATTATAATCCAAACAATAAAAATAACAAAATTACAATCTAGAAGAAGTGTGGAAGGCGGTCATGACTCATGAGAACTGACTCAACTGAGAATTTGGAGAGAGTGGGGGTCTAAGAGAGAGTTAGGAAATACGAAATAGAATTAGGGTATTTTTGTTTTTAGGTTAAAAATAATATAATTATAATTTTGAGTAAAAAAATTAATAGGTCTAAACAAGTCACTAACGGGTTAAGTGGGCTGACCCATTAGTGTCCCGTTAATGAATCATATCTTAACGGGTCAACCCATTTTGACCCGAACCCGTTTACATCAAACCCAAATATGCTAATTTTATGTCATGTTCGCGTTAGGTTAATGGGTCGTGTTACATATTGCTACCCCTAGAGAAGATGGTAGTAAAGTTGTCACGTGAGGAGTTAGAGCTTGTTGCAACTATCATGAGGACAATTTGGCGGAGAAGAAATGTTTTTGTTTTTTAGAAAAGATTCCTTAGTCCTAGAGTGGTTTTCAAATAGGCTAAAGATAGTTTAACTGAATTCCAGCAAGCCCAGGGTACTTCAAATAGGGATCAAGCTGCTAATCTGGAGGCAATGAGAGAGGCTAGATGGAAAGCACCAGTGGAAGGTTATGTGAAGGCTAATTGGGATGTAACTTTTGACTTGAAAAATAAGAGGATGGGGCCTTGAGTAGTAATTAGAGATGCAAAAGGGGAAGTATTGGCTTCTTTGTGCATGTCTGAGGGGTAGGTTGGTAGTCCCATTATAGCTGAAATACATGCACGTGTTATGGAGGGCTCTGAAGCTATGTACTAAATTAAATTTCAGTAAGGTCATTTTTTAAGGGGACGCAATGCATGGTCGTTGTTAAAAAGGTTGTCAATAGTGAAGAAGGCAACTACGAGTAGTATTGACAGCTAGTAGAAGACCACAAAAGGATTCTCCTCAATAGATCAGATTGGGTGGTTCAAGTTTCAACACACATATATGGAATTTAATAAAGTAGCTCATTATCTGGCAAAATTTGCTCTTACTGTAAATTATGAAAGAAAATCATTTACCTACATGTGTTGTAGGTGTATCATTACTCATTCGATTCTTGATACATATAGAAATCATGGTTATACTAAAAAAAAAATTAATATTGTTAATTTCATGCCGCTAATTTCTCAATATTTGTGACAACCGAGAAAAATGACAGATTGAGTAGATTTTTAAGGTTCTTTTTTCTTATATGAGTCTAGATTTAAGGCTATATTTTGAGTTTTAGCAAGAACTTGACTATACGCATTTCTTAATATTTATTTTTACACATGGGTGATTATAGATCACATTTTATTTTAGGATGTGGAATTTTTGTTTCTATATATTTTGGGGGATAATGTTTCTTTTTCGTTTTCTTTTATAGGTGGAATATATATATAAGAGGTAGGAATATTTTCAGAACTTGGGGGGACCATGGTCCCAACCCCCTTCCCCACATTGGAAGTTTTATTAGTAAAGTTTCACTATATATATATATATATGCATGCACACTAAAATCAAATATAACCGTGAGAAATTGTACCACGTGAATAATATTTTACTCATTTTAAAGGTCAGATATTAACCTATAATATGAATTAAGAATATAAATAATTTAGGTTAAAAAAATAATTACGTTTAATTACTGTAAAATCAATACACAAGTTTTTACGTTTATTTACAAATTGAGGCCATCATTTTTTACTTTCGTAACATGATTGATATATGAACTTCAAAAAAACTCATTGTTTGGGGGTAAAATTCCCCTGCTCATATGGCGTCCCAGGTCGAACCCAAAGGGCCATCATAAGGGAGTAATGAAGAGAGGAGGAGGGAACAAGGAAAAACAAGTGTCAAATGGAAAGAAAGAAGTGACAAAAAAGATAGAAAATAGAGAGAATAGAGGAAAGCAAGTCAGACATGTAAGAAATGAGATATAAAGTTGATTTGGTCATCTACCACGACGAGGGCCACAATAAAAGGGAAAAGAGATTGGAGGGAGGGGGTAACGATTACGAGAACACAGAGCATCATCTTCAACCTCACGACGAGAGCTCTAGAGATAGAATTTTCTCCAGGAAAGAGGCCTCCGACCTCTATTGTACAGAGAGAAATGAGAGACCATGAGAGACTATAAAATACTCATCTTATAGTGGATTTGGCCTCTAAACAACCCCGTGGATGTAGACCCTATGCTAAACCACGTAAATATGTGTCTCGATCTCTATTTACATTTTTTGTATTTATTTTATATTTACTATTATGGATATACATACAGAAACCGTATCAGCGCTCTGGACTGTCATCATGGACTTTAAATGACAGCAATCGAGGCAAAGTCATCAGGAATAACTATTTCTCTCATTTCGGTTCGTGGTGCGATTTTGGCATTAACACTCATAGTTAGATACCGTTGTCAATCATTTGTTAAAAACATTAATAATACGAGGCATCTAATACCTCGTGCTATTTTCGATTGGCTGATGTAACATGCATGTATCATGTTGATATATTAAGTGATGAAATCGAATCATACGAAACTGACACATTAAAAAGAGCAAGGAATAAGGTATCCAATGGCACGAAAGGCTGGCACGTAGAGATGCCTCCCATGTTAGCCCTGTTCTACTCCTTGATTTACAATCAATAGCGCGCATGCGCCCATGATTTTTTGACCCTGTTTGCGTTTTCTTTTATCATTTTTCAAAATCTAATAAAACATTGATCTTATTCAAATCATTTGATTATTATTCACAAAATATTTTAATATTATTCACAGAATTCTCATATCATCTAACTTCCCAAACGAGCTCTTAATATTAAAATTAAGCATTTCATATTTTACTTAGTTTATGTGTTCATTTTGTTAAAATTAACAACGATTTTTTTTAGAGGGGCTAAGTACTCATGACATTGAAACCTTAGCCTAGCTAGGATTCAGTCTCAACTGATTCAAAGTCTTATATAGTTTGAGGATGGAAGATAGAACATTTTAAATTTTAATATTAAGGGCTATATATAACCTGACGGGCATAGCTCTCTATAGTTAAATCCCATTTCTCATGACCGACTAATTGTAAGCTTAGTCAAGTACTAAGAAGCTTCTATGGACTCACAGTTGGACTAGTTGCCTTCGACTTTAAGTGCAGTTTGAGTACTTTTGAGTGTTGGTTATAGATCTAGTACTTAGTCGAAGATATGGGTGTGAGTCGCACCGTACGTCGAGCTAGCACATGAAGATCGGCCTAGCAGGTTAATTAGGATGCATGCGTGCAAGGTGCATGTGCATGCTTGCGTCCAACAATATGATGCTAATGATCAGGTGCCAGCTTGTCATGAATAGAGTTATAACAAGATCTTGAATGTAATTATGCAATTGCCTAATTAGGTGTCCTGATTGAGGTCTTACTCTTTTCAAGTCTTTAATTACCCAAACCGAGGAGGCCTGATCATTCTATTATGTCCTACGGTTCTAGTCTTTGGGTGATCGAGGTGCCAAGCCAATGGTGCCTCAATCAAGGGCTTTCCCTTCATCAAGGACTTATCTTACACAAGTCTTCGGTTAATGTCTAGGTGCCCAAAGTACACCAAATGTACTTTGATCTCTTGATCATATCAAAGCATATGCAATATCGAAGCCTATACATGTCTTCAGATGCTCATGATCAAGTCGAGAGTCTTTAATGGTCTTCGTTATTAATTGCAGAGTCCTAAGGGTCGTTCCCAAATGATCATTGAGCTCGGTAGTTAATTAGGAACCTGTCGACTTGTTTCCAAAGATTTTATGAGTACCCTTTGAGTGTAGTAAGAGATCATAGATCAGTTCACTTTTGTCAAAGTGATCTGCATGCTAGAAATCATTCAAGCTTGTCGATGGTTATCATGCTTTAGTACTTCATGGGGTCTTAGTTCTGTCAACATCACCTACAAACATAACATGAGTAAACTAAATTAACTTGATAAATATTCCAATAATAGCAGCTTATAGGAACAGCTCTCTAGAGACACACCGACGCACAAAAAACAGTACAAGTACTGTACATGATAAAAAAAAAATATGATCGCTCATATCCTGAGATGCAAACAGAAGCCATGATTTTAACGTGTGATCCACTTGAATAAAAGTCCTTACATATATGTTGATCATGATAATATTTTATACCATGTGACTTGCTTCATCATCTCGAGGCAACCTCAAATGATTAATTAAGCAACGAATCATGTGCGATGATCACCTCTCTCTCAACCTCAAATGCAAATGATCCCATGTTGTAGATAATATTAACACATCAGTACAGTGTGATCAAAATGAGATGATCATGACAGTGACATTTATATAATAATTCAGGAGAATCTGCTAGCTAGCTTTGGCCTAATTAAGGAGATCGCGGGGAGCGTGAGCTGCCTCGTGATGCTGCCTTTGGAATGATGCGCTTCGTCTGTGATTTACGTTTTGATGCTCACTGCATGGAGGAGAAGGGACATGAGTGTTTCGATTAAAAGGTCAATTTTTTTCAAGAGAATATATTTGAGCTTTTTCATCTATTGTTGCTCCCAAAAAACTAATATTCCCAAAAGGATAAAAGAAAGAAAAAGCAAGAAAGCTGTAGTACTCGTACGCCAAACAAAGCTGCGAGAATATTTTAACTTTCCCAAGGTGAACTGCTTTGGTGGGAATAAAACAAGAACGTACAAACTTGATACATGATCTTCAAATCGTAAAATATTTTTTAGTTTATGATCAGGCAAAAAAAAACTATATTTTAAGTTATGCATGAAGCTGGAATAAATTTCAGCTTGGTATTGAAATTATGGGAATGATAATATACGGATTAGGATATCATAGAATTTTTAAGGGAAAATGCTAGTATGAAGTTTGCTCCCTCATTTTTATCACTCATGTATTTAATTTTTTTTTTTAGTTAATGATTAAAAAAGTGATTTTTAGTGTATTGGTATATTTTTTTTCTTTTTAAAAAATATTTAAATATATTAAAAAATATAAAAATAAAAGAAGATAAAAATAAAAAAGTAACTTTGTGCTAGCGGGCATGCCCAGCGGTAAAAAATGGGCAGCACACTAGCACGACTCATTTTGAAGATAGACATATAAGATCGATTCAGTTGTCTATATAATTCTTTATTCAATTCTAAATTCTAAGATTATGACAAATTTAATTTAAGAGATCGTGATTAAAACAAATTTATAAACATATAATTTGAAATGAGTTATATTGTGCCATTGATTCGTATCTTAATCATGGTCACTCGCTCACTCCAAACCATAATGTGCATATGTTATAGGAAATGATCGACATGATTTATGCCTTTGGTTGCTTTATAATTTTGGAATATCACATGAGAAACATCAATTATGTGATGCATAGCTCTCTTTCGTGCGATGGAAGATATAAGAGGAATGTTATATATGGGCAATACATTTAGGCCAGTTTGGATGTTGAACTGAGTTGAGATAAATTAAGTTCTTTATGAATAGTAGTGAATTAAGATGGTGGAGTGAGTTTTGTGAGACCTACCTAAGATGAGTTTAGATGTGTTTGAATGTTAAGATGAGTTTAAATGTATATATGGAAAGTTAAAAAAAAGTTGTAGATCACGCGTATAAAGAAGTGTTGGGTTGAAAAAGATTATAAGTCTCGCATATAAAGAAGTGTTGAGTTGAAAAAGATTATTAGTCTAACGTATAAAGAAGTTTTGAGTTGAGATAAGTTTAGTGATTTGAGAATTGAGTGTTTAGATATTGCATACAACTTAAAATTAAACTGAATTAAATTAATCTCAGTTGAATCTGAGTTACAAATGGCCTCAGAGAAAATGTGATAAAAAAGAAGATTGGCAGCTCTGAAATGATGTTAATTAAGACAGAGTACGGACACTTTTCTCATAATTCTCCATTCACCACATCTCTTGTTTTCTTCTCCATTCCAATTAAGGACCATAACTTTGACTGATCAAAAATGTCAAAGTCTTGATGATGATTTATTACTTTTCTTCAATGATCAACGCAATTTTTATTTTCCAGCTAGCTAGTTGAGAAAATAAGAATGTCAACGTACGTCTTGGTAATTGGTATATATATATATATGAGAAAAAGAAATATCAATTGTAATTAATGATCATATCATGTTTGACATACGTAGGCTAGCTTTGTCCTGTTAGATACATTAATAAGTTTCTAATTATATATGAGTAATGATACTTCCAGTAGTGAGTGTACAAATGTCGTGCAGTCACTTTGAAAAAAATAAATAAATATGAAACCCACATGAAAAGAAACTAATTTTTTAATAGTAGAACCCACTCTTTTTCAAAACGACTGCACGGCATTTACGCACTCCACGACTGTATGTAGCATTACTCATTATATATACGAGTATCTAAATTTATAGGTTTACGAGGTTTCTAACATTTTATACGTATATTCTTTCTTCAAGTCTGTCACGTGATGAAGAAGACAATTATGCTTTGTACATGTGTGTACATACAGAAGAGTAGTGTTATATACATACATATAATTATACATACAATATTATACGTACTGAATAGCAATAATATCATTTTATCAATGTTTTTTTTTTTAATTATTTTTAATTTTAAAATTCTCACCATCTTTTACGACTGACACATCAGTACATATGGTTATGTAAATAAATCATAAGTATAGATAATATATATATATATATATATATATATGTAATAGGCAAAAACAATTAATCTCCTACAATCATTGATGATGTGGCAAAGAATTAGTGGTCTAATTACTTCTCAGCATGGAGTTAATGTTGGTTCCATTATAGTTATAAAATGGTTAAAACATAACTAGTTTTACATGCTATCTAATATAATATACTTTCATATAAACATCATATATATTTGGCGTGTCAATAAACAAGATGGTAATACGACGTACTAGAAACATCATATACTTGTACGACGTACTGTATTTGCATGTAAGCAGTCGTAATACGACGTTCCAACTACTTGCAAATAGAAGAACGTATGCATATCCAAGATGATTTTTCTAGCATTTTACACGAGATGATATTACGGATTCGTTTGGTGCCTCAATAAATCGACTTGTAAATATATAAAAATAAAATAAAATAAAATAAAGAATTATCGTCAGCATTAGAGACTGGTTTGGTTACATAAAACCAAATTATTTCATCATTTCATTATTATAATTTTTTAAAATTTTTATATATAATATAATAAACAATTCAACCTTTACAAATCTTAAAATAAAAATAATATTATAATAATATTTTATTTAACTTTCAATATATAATCTCATCTCATCTCATATGAACTGCGTAATCAAAAGAGGCCTTACAGTTTCCAGCTAGTTGCAAAATAGAAGATATTATTCATTAACGAGATGATGATAGTTTTAAGCACTTTGGAGGCACAAAAGGGTGAAATTAAAGCTTCATAGGTTAAAGTTACAAAGGAAAGCAAGCTTCCTCTAACAGTAACAGTTAAGAGGGGGGGGGGGGGGGGGGGGGGGGGGGTGACGGGGACGCACTCACCGCCTTTTATGTCTTAATGCGTATAATATCTTTATAAATAGGTATATGTAGAGCAGAAGATCATGATTCTCCACCACCACTCCCTCTGTCTCTACTCTCGTCCACTCTTTTCTTCCAAGACAAACAGAGTGAGATAAAATAGGAGAAAAAAAACAATTATTCTGCACTATCTGTGCAGTTTTTTGGGTGGACATCCCAAAAACCTTCTACATTCCTCTCTCTCTCTCTCTCTCTCGTGAAAGGCTTTGTCTTGGATACCGTTATTCTTCTGATTTTTCTTTCGTTGAATTCGTATTTTTCTTTAGTTCTCATCCACCATTAATGCACCAACATCGTTAGCTCAATATCTCCCTCTGAGATAAACGTATTAGCTGAAATCACTCGTTCTCGAAAACCCACAAACAAATTAAGGTGGGAAGCCCTTATGGATTCGTTCTTCCAATGCCATCATTCTGGTACTATGCTCCTGAGCCTCACTTTTCTTCTCATTTTCAAAGGTAAACGAAATCTGCAGGGTGCAGAGTATCGCATTTCAGTATATATGCTTTGATTAATTACTCTACAGAAAACGCGAGTACGATCAAACTGATTCATATTGCATGCTCTTTTTCAGGGGCCTCAGGTGCCACATTTACATTCGTAAACAAGTGTGATTTCACAGTATGGCCTGGAATTCTGTCCAGCGCAGGCAGTCCAAAGCTAGAGAGCACCGGTTTCCAGCTCACAAAAAGCGGCTCTCGCACTTTCCAAGCCCCAACCGGCTGGTCCGGACGCTTCTGGGGCCGGACGGGCTGTAACTTCGACGGCGAAGATCGCGGGTCCTGCGTTACCGCGGACTGTGGCTCGGGCACCGTCGAATGCAGCGGCAAGGGAGCCACCCCACCAGCAACTCTAGCGGAGTTCACGCTCGGTTCCGGATCACAGGACTTCTACGACGTGAGCCTGGTCGACGGCTACAACCTGCCGATGATCGTGGAAGTGAGTGGCGGGTCGGGTACTTGTGGGTATACCGGGTGCGTGGAGGACCTGAACCAACGGTGCCCTGCTGAGCTGAGAGTGGAGGGTGGCGGGGCATGTCGAAGCGCGTGTGAGGCGTTTGGGAAACCAGAGTACTGTTGCAGCGGCGCGTATAATACAGCGACGACGTGTAAGCCTTCATCGTACTCGCAGATGTTCAAGTCGGCGTGTCCAAAATCCTACAGCTACGCTTACGATGATGCAACCAGCACCTTTACTTGTACCGGAGCTGATTATACCATCACATTTTGTCCTTCCCCTCCCAGGTATTTTTTTACTGTTTTTTTATTTTTTATTTTGTTTTATCTAAAAATGAGAA
The DNA here is from genome assembly GCA_022457165.1 of Juglans mandshurica. Classification (NCBI taxonomy): domain Eukaryota; kingdom Viridiplantae; phylum Streptophyta; class Magnoliopsida; order Fagales; family Juglandaceae; genus Juglans; species Juglans mandshurica. The sequence goes on from CM039623.1 coordinate 8,339,622, forward strand.
GGGATAATTCTATTGAGTCTAAGTTTCGGTTCGGATAATAAGATGAGATGAATTGAATTGAATAAAATATTATTATTATTATTTTAAAATTTAAAAAAATTAAATTATTTATTATATTTTTTATAAAAATTTAAAAAAATTGTAATTATGAGATAAGTGGAGTGAGTGTCGAATCTAAACCTGATTTTAATTCAATTAAAAAAATTTGATAAATCTTAATATATATTAATAATTGAAAAAAAAAATTATATTTAAATTCGAATCCAAAATCTAATACATGCCGAGAGTAATCTTATAATTACATAACCACCACTCTTGATATTAATTTTTTTTTTTTAATTTTTAGGTTTAAAATTAAGTTTGCATTTGTTGATGTGTCAAGTTGACAATATTCTAGCAACACCACTTTTTCGAGTTTGACTTTGACATGTTGGGACATTAAAATTCTCAAAGCCACGTTTGGTTACACAGATAAAACTATCTCATCTCATCTCAAATAATTATTATAATTTTTTAAATTTTTATATAAAATATAATAAACAATTCAATTTTTTAAATTTTAAAATAAAGATAATATTAAAAACTATATTTTAATAATATTTTATTCAATTTTCAATTTTTATCTCGTCTCATCTTATGTGTATAACTAAACGAGGCCTAATGTCCCCTGCATAACTTTTATTAGGTTACTTTTAAGATTCGAAATGATACCATAATTATGTAATTCATTTAAAATGAGAAAAATTACTTGTATCCATTAATTGATTAGGACGAAAAGACTCCCATTTTTATTTTAACAAAATGAAAATAGTTACTGTTTTGCAACTGCACTATGATGGTTTTTTTTTTTTTTTGAGCTTTTCTTATCGTGTATATAGATGGCATCTGTTATAATTTGTAATGGTTGGGGCATTGATTCATTTTGTTGATCTTGGAGTATTCTTGTAGTTGATATGTGATTTGAAATTTATTTTCGTGTAGATTAAAATCTTCAAGAGATTCTCCTAAGAACACAGGAACAACAACAACAGATAATGGGTCGGGATCAGCATCAGAATCAAGTTCGGAATCGGAATCTAATTCAGAGTCAGCTGCAATTGAACAGGCTGAACTAGCCACTTCATGGCTAGCCAATTTGGCCGTAGGGGACTCAACCAGAACCCACCCTTCTTTAGCTTTTACATCCACATTGATTTTGGCAACCTCTCTAATTCTCTCATTCTTAAGCTTATAAATAAGAGTACTCTACCATCACCATTTGCCTGCTTTGTTCAACTCTCATCGTACAATGGCAAAAGTCTTTTCGACACACAAAGCAACAACACCAAGAACCAAGATTATGGTGATTTCGGGTGTTAATTAATTGGCCTAAGGAAAGATGAGGAGGAAGTGAAGATTGTAAACCACCCTTTCCAAATCCTTCAATGTTTAATGGTAAAATATCAATATGTATAGCAAAATAATTTCCTTCGTTTGTTCTTTGTTGAGGTCTATGGTCTTTGTGGTTTCACAAGGCAGATGCAAGATTCAAGTGGTAAAAGAAACTACTCTTTGTGTCATTCTTTCTATAAAAATGATATTTAGTCATCTTAATATTATCCTTCAAAGTTATTGTTAGAGTATTTTAATTTTTTTTAATTTTTTAATTTTTACTTAATTATTAAGAAATTTACTATTAATAAAGTTGTATATATTTTTTTTAATGATTAAAATGTTTAAAAATTTTAGTAGCGGTATTCCTAGTGATAAATGATGTGCGGCTAACACCCTTCTTTTTATTGAGAAAATATATTTGCAATCGTGAATTGTGCAACTGCCGCGTAATCGCTTTAAAAAAAAATGAATAAAATATAGGACCCACATGAAAAAAATTAATTTTTTAATAGTGGGCTCCATTATTTTTCAAAGCGATTGCGCGACGTTTACGTACTTCATGGTTGTATATAGAATTACTCCTTTTTATTTGACTGAATTATATAAGGGAAAGTAATTGCTTTTGAGGTGAACATGTGTCAATGAAGGTCTTGGGAAAGGGAGAAAAAAAAGAAAAGAAAAGAAAAAGGCTTCAATTTGGGGTATCCCAAGCTTGATATTTTGTATGCCTTTTGCTTTTAAAGTTCTATGTATAGGGCAAGTGACAAATAATTAGTCACGTTTAGTAATATCTTCTAAGGGAATATGTCCTATATATATAAAGAGAAATGTTACGTACAGTCGTAGAATGTGTAAATGTCGTGCAGTCGTTTTGAAAAAAAGTGGAGTCCACTATTAAAAAATTAATTTATTTTCATGTAGGTCCCATATTTATTTATTTTTTTCAAAACGACTGCACGATACTTGCACACTAACGATTACAAGTATCATTTCTCATATATAAAAAAAAAGTTGTTTATGGCTTTTTTATTAATTAAAAAAATAGTACGTGGGTTTTCATTGTTTCGTAAAAACTACCTAAAGTTTTATTTTATTTCATTGTTTCATTGTTTCATTGTTTCTAAAAAGCAATTTCTCTATCGTTTTGTTTAGTTTGTCTTTGCAGATGAGATTAGATGAAAGTTAAAAGTTAAATAAAATATATATTTTTAATATTATTTTTAATTTAAAATTTGAAAAGTTAAATTGTTTATTTTATTTTATGTAAAAGCTTAAAAACAATTAATGATTAAATAAGATGAATTGAAAGAAATTGTGAAAATAAACGAGATAGGGGACCAAGTGGCAAAGAATATACATGTCAAACTAATAAAAAGTTAACACGTGTACATTTCGTCATATTATTAAAATAAAATAAAAGCAGAAAATTTAAAAATATGAAAAAAAAAAGAGAAAAATATAGATATATATTACAAAAAAATAAAAAATAAAATAATATAGAAAAATATAGATCTATATTGCAAAAAAATTAAAATAAAATAAATAAAATACTCGTGGGTCACTTCACACATCACACCTATTGCCATTTTTTCTTTTTAACTTTTGGAATTACATATTGAATAAATATAGATAGAAGTCATTATTGAAAGCATCTATTTTGCATATATCATGTGGCATCATCTAGACCACACATCTCCCCAAGTGAGTGTTGGGAACAATCAACTAGAAGCAGTCATGCAGTGAGTGCAAAGTATGCACTGTTATAGTAGCTTTTCTCTAGCATTACTCATTATTTGCTTATTAATTATTATTATCATTATTATTAAAATATTTCTTCTTAATTCTTTTTTCCAAAATTTGACTTGATTTTTTATTTTGGATTGGTTAGAAATGTCTCGTTTTATTTTTACTTTTTTTTAGATTTGTTTTTAATTTTGAATAATGATATACTTAAAAAAAATTTACAACTCATTTTCAATGCAATCACAACACTTTATTAAAAATAAATCTCAATATTATAAAATTACCCTTCATTATATGTAGAGTTACAAAATAGTTATAAAATAGTTGTGAAGTAGATCCTTTTCCTTTGTTTTTTTTTTTTTTTTAATTTTCTCATCTTTTAAAAAAATTGTGCTTTTTTAATATTTTCTTTAAAAAATTATCATATTCTTTTATTACGTTTTAATAGAATGATTGACTGGACGAGGCAGATATCAAGTGGCAATTAGAAATTTTAGAAATTTCTTCTGTTAAATACCAAATTGATTTTAAGATTTTATTTTATTATTTTTTCATTAAAAAAAACCCTAAAAGATCTCAAATATCTTATCCATTGAGATTTTATTCCGTTAAAAATCATAGTGAGATTGAGAAGCCGATTTAAAGAAGCATGTTATAAGAAGTCATGATTGAGCACTTGCTAATTAAGTAATGGTACTTTCAAACCATTATCAAGATGTAATTATGAAAGGTAATGATGCTCATCCTGTCCCACTCCCAATAACTTCTTAACTATCATATCAATAATTTTTTTTTTTCCCCCTAATAACTAGTGAGGAAAAGATGACGTCTTCCCACCTAAGAGCATTGGCAATCCATTGCCTAAACTTTGGCTAAAACTTTTAGTTATAGCATTAATCTTTGCTTTTAGCGAATTCATATTGGATTAAATTTTTAAAAGTTAAAATAATAATATAATATTATATATTTTAATAATATTTTATAAAAAAATTGTAATATTTTGTAAATACACTTCATATATTAACTAATAATTTAGTTTTTACTTAAAATTATTGCTTCCCAACTACCTGAGCCATAATTTGTCATTCTACTACCAGAGCCAATTTGTTCATAATTTATTGAGAATTTCTTTATAACGACGTTAGCTAGATGTAAATTGGTTGCAAATTTGACCATAACGACTTGATTGCAAATAGATCATACAAAACATAAAGTTGATTGCAAATTTCTTGTCTTTAATCACAAGGACAATGATAGCATTCCAACTTAATTACCATCGGTTTACTACTCACAAATAAAATTACATTTCATAATTATAAAATATTTTTTTATAATATTGTTTTGTCCTTCTTTTCATTTTTTATTATTATTTATTAGTTAAGTTGTGAAGAGATTGTACACGAGTTGGTGGACTATCATTATTCTAATCACAATACAATCTTAAGGAGAGAAGCAGACGCGGGAGAAGGGAGATAAAATACGAATGAAAAATTCTTTTGGTTGGTGAACAATAACACACCAAACTTGACTTTACTTTCTATTTATTGTAGCTCACAGTTTGAGTTGAAGTGGTTTGACTAGTCCAATCAACTAATTTTGAGAAAACTTAGTCAAAATTTAGACTTGACTAGCATTTGATGAGTCAAATGTCAATACTTTAATTAAATGGTAGTCACTAGTATTTTATCGTCGCTTGGCAAACTTTGCTACCATGGTTGGAAACCATGGAAACTGTTTAGTGTTTGTATTTCATTACTCTAACTCACCTAATGAAGAGACTAGCTTCTTCGCCTTTATGATAATTAATAATTATAAAGATGTAGTCTTCTAGTCTCTCTTTCCATCCTTTTCCATTCCCAATATCCATTTCTATTTTATTTTATTTTATACATGATATCAAAGAATACCCAATACTGGTATCTCTCATAGAATCGTTTGTCTTCGTGCTCCATCTTTTTGTTAGCAGGTCACTTTGCTATTTACATTGTCAGGTTTGTGAGCTGAGAAAACTTCAAATAGAGAGTTCACTCGACAATCGCCTGATAGGTCGCTCAAGTGAAGCTCGCCTGATAGGTCGCTCAAGCGAAGCTAAGGCAAAGCATAGGCAGGCAGAGAGTTTGCTCGAGTCTTACTCAACAGGCCGCTTGAGCAAACATCGGACAAAAAGTTTGCTTGTGGCATGCTTAACACTCTGCTTGAGCGAATAAACCAAAAATATTTTTTTTTGGGTTTCCTCCGCTTGCTATAAATACGCATGTTATATATGTTTTGAGTGGGATTGAGCAATGCAAAACAGAGAGAAAAAGAGTGAGGTAGCCCTTATGTGTGAGGGAGAGACATTGTATTACTCCACAATGTTCCTACTTTTTTATGAATAAAATCATCTACAACTTCCGAACCACGTAAATCATGTATTGTATGATTGTTTATTTTCCTCGTTGCCTGTTACTTGAATGTAGCATCGTTGGTAAGAACTGGGGTGTTAATTTCAACAACTGGTATCAAGAGCCAAGGTTCTGGTCTGAAGGGAGAACAATGGCATGAGACGAAGTGAAGTCTAGAATCTAGAAGTTTGATGGCACGGATTTTGAGTATTAGAGGATGCATATCAAGGATTATCTCTACGGGAAGAGACTCCACATTCATCTGTTGGGAAAGAAGCTGGACAAAATGGAGGATGCTAATTGGAACATGTTAGATCGACAGGTCCTAGGTGTTATTTGGTTGACATTATCGAGATCAATTACATATAAGGTTATCAAGAAAAAGACCACAACAGATCTTATGGTGGGTTTGTCAGATATGTATGTAAAGCCGTCAGCGAATAATAAGGTGCATCTTATGAAAATGTTGTTCAACCTAAAGATGGTAGAAGGTACATCAGTTGCCTAACACTTGAATGATTTCAACACTATCACAAATCAATTATCAGTCGAGGTTGAGTTTGATAATGAGATGCAGGGACTGATCCTATTAGCGTCATTGGCAAATAGTTGAGAGGCCATGGGAATTGCTATAGTAATTCTGTCGGAAAGATGAAACTGAAATATGACGACATCTGAGACCTGATTCTTGCTGAGGAGGTGTGCAAAAGAGATTCTGGCACGATCTCGGGTTCGGGTTATGCTCTAAACGTTGACGCTTGGGGCAGGGGACATGACAGGTCAAAGTCCAGGAACAGGAGCAAGAGCAAGTCAAGATCTTGGCAACATATCACTTGTTGGAATTATGGAAAGACAGACCACATCAAAAGAGACTGTCGAAATTTGAAGAAAACTAAGGATGACACTGTGAAAGTGGTTACTGAAGAAATACAATATGCTCTATTTCTTACAGTACACAATTCGGTTGACAATTGGGTGTTAGATTCAGAGACTTTGTTCCATACCACTTCACACTGAGAGATCATGCAGAACTATGTTACTAGTGATTTTGATAAGGTGCACAAAGAAGATGGAAAAGCACTGGATGTAGCAGGAATGGGAGATGTTCCCATCATATACCCAAACAGGAATGTGTGGACTTTGCAGAAAGCCAGACACACTCCCGAGTTGAAGAAATATCTGATCTCTTTGGGACAATTGACGATAGTGGTCATTTGGTAGTCTTTTCGAGAGGTACGTGGAAGGTCACAAAGGGTGCGATGGTCATGGCTCGCAGTCAGATAATAGATACTTTGTATTTGATATCTGGATCCAATGACATGCAGGGAAATACACAGTTGCAGTAAAGCAGGCTTGGTCACATGAATCAAAAGGATGGGGAAGCAAAAGAGAGTCGATTTTGTAGTTCCTCATGAATATGTAAGTTTGGGGAAGGTTTTTGAGACCACAGTAAAGAGCAGAGGTGTAAAAGACAAGGATAGAACGTCTGGTGATCCAGGGTTGTCTACACCTACAGATGCTGCTCGGAGGGCTGCCAAGACAACCAGACCTCCGTAGTGGTATTCACCTAACTTGAACTATATCCTGTTGATTGAAGGTGGTGAACCACGGAGCTACAGTAAAATCTTGCGAGATGGAAGATCAAGCAAGTGAGAGTTAGCTGGGAAGAAGCTGACTAAACTTCCAAAGAGGAAGTAGACACTGCACAAAAGGTAGGTACGTCGGCTGAAGATTGAACAGAATGGCAGCAGGAGGAGGGATCAGTTGCCCAAGTCAGAGAGGGGGGGCCTCAGCTGCAGGTTCTCTAATGTGTGCCAGGGTCAGTACGAGACCAGGTATTCCAAATGCAGTGGGAGTTGTGAGTTGTCCTGCAGATGTGCTGTTGAGGAAACCACACATGAGGAATTGAAGTCGTGCACAAGTTCAGTTTATCTTCTAGCTTGAAGATGGTAGCTGTGAGCTGCAAATTGTGAAGGGCTTGTACTAGAGACAGTAGTTGACGGTTGTGGTTGAACCAGTCTCCAAGTGGGAGATTGTTAGGTTTGTGAAGTTTGGTTTGTGAGTTAAAAAAATGCTAGATAAAGAGTTCGCTTGACAATCGTGCAATGGGTCGCTTGAGCAAAACTCAGGCAGAAAGTTTGCTCGAGGCTCGCGCGACAAGTCGCTCAAGTGAAGCACAAGCAAAGAGTTCGCTCGAGAGGCCACTCGAGTGAACATCAAATAGAGAGTTCACTTGAGACGTGCTCGACACTCCGCTCGAGCGAATAACCCAAAATCTATTTTTTTAGGGTTTATGTCGCTTGCTATATAGATTCATGTTATATATGTTTTGAGTGGGATTGAGTAGTGTGAAACGGAGAGAAAAAGAGAAAGGCAACCCTTGTGTGTGAGGGAGAGAAAAAGTAAGGGAGAGATATTGTATTGCTCCACAGTGTTCCTATTTTTCTTTAAATAAAATCATTTGCAGCACTATGGACGTAGGCACGTTGCCAAACCACATAAATCTTATGTCGTGTGATTGTTTATTTTTCTCGTTATCTATTAATTGTATGTAGCATCATTAATAAAAACCTAGGGTGTTAATTTCAAAACATACACAGCACACCACTTCCAGTTTAACAGTCTTGTAGCACTTGACAGGTGCGATTTTTTAGACCCCAATTATGTCCATTTCTTAATATGGTTTTTCTCATATCAAACGACCAATCGACTGTACAAGTTTTCATCGACATTTTGGCATCAGAGCCACCGACTTCCCAGTGTCTCTGGCAGTATTTTTTTTCGTTCATGATAAGTCTCATATTTAATGTGTTCTTTTTCGTTCATCACACGTCCTTTAGATGCTTCTTAACGAATCGTTGCCCTCCCTTTCATCATCAATCTCATACATTGGTTTGCCCACTTCGATTTTCTTGTGTCTCCCACAATATTTTTTTTTCTCATTCGTGATAAGTCTCATATTAAACATATTTCATCACACGTCCTCCAGAAGTTTCCTACACACTTAACACATCACTGTCCTCCCTTTCATCATCAAATCTTGTATATCGATTTGCCTACAATGATTTTCTAGTGTCTCCCACAACGCTTTTTTTTTTCTTGTTATAATAAGTCTCATATTAAATATGTTATTTAGTGTTCTTTTTCATTCACCACAAGTCTTCCAGAGACTTCTTACACACTTAACGGATCACTGCCCCCACATGTTACCTAAAGTTTTTTGCTTGTTGTCCACTTGTGCCACGCCCCACAGAGACTCCTTTAGTCGGGTCGTCAGTCGGATCCATAAGTCTCATCCACCTGGCTAGCAATATGATCTTATTTCCAAATTCAAGATAGCATCTTCGCCATCATTCTGAGTTTGAGGGGATGTTAAAATATTAGCATACTTAATATATATTCATAATATTCTAGCATATGTATGGTAATATGACTTATTCTCTATCATATTTAGGTTATTGTGTAAATCAATTAGCATAATTGATTTATTGTATTTTCATTCTTCTTCTGGTCTCATTCACCTATAAATAGGGACAATTGAGAATAGTAAGAATGTAGCCCTCAAATTCTCTCTCCCTCTTTCTCTCTTCTCTCTTCTCCATCTCCTTTTCTATTTTGTTTTATTTTCTATATTTAGATAGGAAATCAGTAACATATGTAAATAGGTACCATTGGACGTCCCAAGTAGACAATAGTCGGAAGCATGATTGTGCCAACGCGTGGTTGTCACTGGGGTATTTGTGTGGGTTAGGTTAGATCTAATAATGTTGAATATAACCGGGTCACATGAGTTGACACATAGTGTTTCGCAATGGTTTTACCTAGTAGGGCAAATCAATAGTTGGGGGAGTTGCGTGGTGGGGTGCTAGTAGATAGTAGATCGAGTCTAAGTGTAGCAAGAAGAGAACAAAAGCTAAAGAACGACTTGGAAAAAAATTATAGACCTGATGAGGGAGGAAGATAAATAAAGAAGAAGGAAAAGCAACACGAGAAGACGAGTCTCCTCCCTTCTCTCTCTCGAAAATGTAGAAGAGAGAGAGAGAGAGATGGGGTGAGGCATGTGGGAAGGTCTCAATTAGGAAGAAGACTTTAACATATATGAAAAAAGTTGTTGTGAGTATGAGGCCAATCGATACAAAGACTGGTCATTTTCATACCTAGGCAATTATATATTTATTGTATCTACATACATTTATGTGTGAGTAACTATATGCCTTATGTTTTTAACATCTTTACATTTTCATGCCAAATTTACGGAAAAAAAAAGTTATTTATCATTTTTTAATTATTCTTTAATCATTTAAGGTGATATAAAAATAATAATAATAATAAAAATAATAATAAATCATAAATAATATTATCCATTCATAAATAATGAAAGGAAGTGGATGATATTTCACATACATGCTCCAAAGATTGGTCGTTTTCATACCCGATTGATTGCATTGCATGATACACCAATTATGAACCATATCATGAAACAAAAATCTCAGTTTTCACCAATAGACAGCCTTGAGCGTTATCCTCACCAATTACCTTTAGATTCATTTTATTTTAACAAGTATTTTATAAATAAAAGATTATGGGATGCATGATTAGGGTGGACAAAGCCTACAAATACCCTAATTATCAGTACTACACAAGAAATAAAATTATAAAAAAAATACAAATTAATAAACCCATCTCTCTACTAATCTTAGACAAATAATTAATCAAGGATCGAGCAATCCGGCCGACAACATTTGGTAATTTTCTTTCAATATGAAAAGCACATACGTACGGCAGTGCGAGGAGCGCGATCGCGATACAAGAAAATTATTTATTGGTGACAAGTTATTTCTTCTGAAAATGATTATTTCATATTAAAATGAGTTAATTTTCGTTACAAATAGACATTCTCATCACAACTATTCTTTTTTTTTTATAGTACATTAATAATAAGTACCGGATAAAATAAATATTCAATTTAGATGCGAATATAATATATTTATTTTATTTATTATTCGAACAGTACACTAGTCCTTAGATTTAATTTAATGTTCAATATATAATAACTACTGCTCGCCCAGAGCGCATATTCTTCCGAGCGAGCGGTGATTGATCGCCCCAGCATTTTTGCTTACTCCGAACAATAAACGAAGGGAAAAAGAGCATTGCGAGCTAGGGAGTAAAAAATAGAAAAGAAATTATTGTACAAGCCGTAATTATTTTGAAAAAAATTAATAAATACGGAACTCCGATAAAAAAAAAATTAATTTATTAGATTGTACTCTTTTTCAAAGCACTTGCGCAATCCATAACTGTATGTAGCATTACTAAAAAAAATCGAAAAAATAGGTCAAACTTAATCAGACTAAATTGAATTGGTGGGTTTGGTCCGATTCTAAACCGGTTCGCTACCGGTTTTTATATTTTGAAAATTGGTTTGAACTGAATCGGACCAATATATATATATATATATATATATATATATATATATATATATATATATATATATATTTAATTTTTTATAATAAATATAATTTTTTTTATATATATTATATGCTCAATTGTTAATTGATATAACATGAAATTTTAATTTTATTATTTAAGTCTATTAATCTTATAATATAAAATTAATATAATATTTTATATAAATTAGACACTACTTATATGTACTAATATAATTAGATACCAATGAATTAGTTACTTTTAATAATAAATATTAAGTTCTAACGATTAAGTTTAGTGCTGAAAAAATTATAATACTAAGTTTGGCTCTAACAATTATTGTTCTCTCTCTAAAATTATTTTTTTTACTGTATCCATCTTTCATACTGCATGCCATGCCAGCATTCTTGTCACATTTTAAACGGGAATTTGGGGAAGGTGCCATTTAGGTTGCATTTGGTTTACAAACTCATATGAGTTTAGTCTAATTTTAAGCTGAGTATAATATCTAAACACTCAATTTTTAAATTATTAAACTCATCCCAACTCAAAACTTTCTTACACGTAGGATCCATAACCTTTTTCAACTTAAAACATCTTTATATGTGGGACCTACAACCTTTTTTAATTTCCTATAAAAAGTACTAAACTCATCTTAACATTTAAACACACTTTAAATTCAGTTTAGATAAATCTCACATAACTCTCTACACTATTCAACTCACTACTATTCATAAATAACTTAACTCAACATTTAAACTCAGCCTTAAAGTATAAAACTGTTCATGATCACCACTTAAAAGAGATGAAAGTTCTCTCTCCCTACCAAAACTGCCCATTAGAAGGCCAGGGGAGGAGCATCCAATCCCTCCCCATCCTATCCAAGCTACTATACATACCTTCAATCAATTTTGTGCTAAAACATAATTTCCTAAATAATAATAATAAGAACAGCAACAAGAAGAGAAAATTCAATTCAATCATCATGCCCTCGAGTCGGTGAACTCTCACATAGCTTAAAAGGAGTGGTGAGGTCATGTGACAATGTTTAAATGGATGCTGAAGTTTGGAAGCACCCAAAACACAATGTCTAGTTGAAGTCTCTAGCGAAAAGCTAGCTGAAAAGAAAAGGGCATGCGATTGTCAAAGAGTTCTTGCATGCATGTTCTAATGTAGGAGAGAATTCAAGACATCATTGCTGTTAGAGAAGGAAATAAAGCTAAAAAATCAAAAAATAAAAATTGGTTACGATCCAAACTGTCGCCCTAATGCCTACGATTATGAGAGATTTGATTCTTCACCAATTTGTGTGGGGACTAGCGAACCACACAACACAAGCAATTTAACACATCAAAGAAAGAGACAAAACTACTTTTCTTTCTTTAAGATAAGACCCAGACATGACCGCACTCCACTTTCAGTGGTGCTTTGCAATTCCCACTTTTTCAAAAGGATTTTAGAAATCTGTAGGGAAAATAAGAGAATGTGTATGACCTACAGATTTCCATCCAACAGTCTCAAATGAAAAAGAAAAAAATATAGAGTAAAAAGGACTCCAACAAGTACACAAGCAAACAACCTCTGAAGAAGAAAAAAGATGAATCTGAACGAAAACTCAGCTGATTGCATTCAGAAGGAGAAAAAAGGGTTACATTTAGGGGGTTTTTTTTTATTTGGTTTTCTTTAGGACATCTAGAGTGACTACCAAAACGAAATCTTGGCCTCCCCATCTCAGGGAACACCTTACTATCATGCTCTGTGTGATATATAGGAAGCCAATAATCATATATGCTGTTGCTTTGCATTTGATTTTGAGGCAACACAGCAACATAAAGGTCCGGGAAGTGCTTTTTTTATGGTCAAAATTGCAAAAAAAAAAACAAGAGTCCTTTGCACTAGTGGGAGTAAGGGTGTAACGGGTCCAGTTCGGTTCCATTTTGGACATATTTTATAACCGAACCGGTATATACCGGTTTTGAGATTTGAAGAACTGATATCACACCAGTTACAACCCTAATTCGGTACTTCCGGTTCTGGTCCAGTTCGGTCTAATTTTTCGATATATTATATAATATATAATAATATTGTGATAATATATTGTAATATATTATAATATATATATATATATATATTATAATTGTATTATAGACTATAGTGATATATTATAATATATATTGATAATATATAGTTATTTATATAGGATTTTGAAATTTAATATTATATTGTTAGTAATTTATCATATAATACAAAATTATTTTATACATAAATTATATATAATATAACAAATCATATAAAAAATATTTTATACAATATAAAAAATTAAAATATATATGAACCGGTCCGGTCCAGTTCGATCTAGTGTTAGAAAAAGAAAAACTGGAACCAGACCGATTTCGACCGATTTTGAGAAAAATATAACCGATACCGGACTGGACGAAACCAAACCCATCGGTTCGGTCTGGTCCTGTCTGGTTTACTGATGCACTAGTTTTTTTTTTTTTCATCCCTAGGTGGGAGAGACTATTCTGTTGGAATAGAATTCACTCACTTTAAGGGAATAAGAAAAATTGTGGCGAAGGAAAACTCCGTGCCTTTAGAATCAGCTAAAAATTACCACCCAAAACTTACCTTTTCATGAACATCCTGTTAATGTTAATTAGGGAATCCTCGATTAAGCAATCTTTGTCGTATGTGTCGATTGTGGAACTTGGTCCAAAGGCCTAAAGAAAAAGGTAGTAGTAACTTTCTTTCTTTTGGTAATCAGAACTTCTCACTTTTATGTTTTAGCATTCATACTTTGATTTCTTTAATGCTTTTTGCACGTAATTACCGCTTAAAACAAAATCCCAAAATTCCAACAAGCTGACTGAGCTTTCGCAATTTCTCTCAACTTATTTTATCTAATCATTACAATTTTCTTAAATTCTCACATAAAATAAAATAAATAATTCAACTTTTTAAAATTTCAAAACAAAAATAATATTAAGAAAATATATTCTAATAATATTTTATTTAATTTTTAACTTTAATTTCAATTCATCTCATCTGTCTTAAATTCTCACATAAAATAAAATAAACAATTCAACTTTTTAAAATTTTAAAACAAAAATAATATTAAGAAAATATATTCTAACAATATTTTATTTAATTTTTAACTTTAATCTCAAATCATCTCATCTGTAAAAACAAACGAGACAGTTAATGCTTAGAGTTCGAGTCCATGAAAATTTTAGCATCGAACCTATCATGCACCACAAAGAGAATGTACGTGTTCAACACAAACTATCTGGCAAGGAAACATTCACTTCGTGTAATGGGCCCCCTTCACTCATATTCACCCCCTTCACTGAATAAGAGTTACCAAGAAATAGAGAGAGAAGATCCAAGAAGTAGAGAGAGAGAGAATTTCAGAAGAAATGTAGAGAGAGAGAGAAGAGGAAGGTTTCAAGCCAAGACTCTTACACTTCGTAATAGCAAAGGTTTCAAGCCAAGACCCGTTCATATTTTCGCGCAGCCACGGATTATTCGTTTTGGCAATACATATTCTAGTTTAATTTGATCCACGAAGTATCTGTATCTGATAGCTTTTGACATTTTGTGCATCATCTTTAGGAGGAGGATCTTTGTTTACACATTGGACGGCTATATCTAAAAGCTTTTGATTTGTAACTTTGTTTACACCCACCCCTTTTATGGTCAAAATAATGTCAGTAGTAAATTAGATCAATCAAAAACAGTACCTCTATGCTTTCCTTTCTAATTGGCAATCAAAAAATCAGTGAGAACCTATAGAACATGTAGTAGCTAAAAATGGAGTATTCGGCAGGGATCTGTACAAAGAAGAAACCAAGCTTTACCACAACAATCAACCAAGAACGGCAAAAGTTCGCCAAAACTTGCACACTAGAATGAATTAAAATACCATTCAGAAGTTCATATGGTAATTCTGACCATCAATGGATAGCAGTGATCTTTTTCGTAGCTTGGCCAGGAATCTTTCCCTTCCATGAATGTCTGATGACGGTCCCAAACTTGTGAGTCATAGATCTCTGTTACGCTGAAACAAAGGCCATTTTGTTTAATTGTCTCAAGAAACTTTTCCAATGAATTGCCTCTTTTAGGACTAAAAAATAAAGCTTCAGAGGCCCCTGCTTTCTTCAGCAAAAGCTTGATGATCCGAGCAAGGCCATTGTGGAATTCCTTAAAAAAGGTGCTGTAAAAATGACATCAAATCAAGAAGTATTAGAAAAGATAAAGTTCAAATTAAGATGAGAAGAGATCATCCGCGTGTGGTTGCATGTGTAAAAGAGTTCATGCATTTACATACTAGTGCCTTTTTTTGTCAACCAATGAAGAAAACTTAGCTAGCTAGACTTCTCCAGATCATCAAAAATGCAAGCAACCAAAAGCGGAAGGAAAGAGTCATCCACCAGATTGGTGCAAGGCTGTATGAGTGTCATGTACTCATCAAAAGTGGGACCCACAAATGGCCATTACCCGCGCCAGAAATTCAAACCCCTTGTATAATCAATGGGCACAAAAAATTCAAACCCCTTGTATTGTCAATGGGCACTAGAAAGCACTTGGACACACTTTCCACCAATATATATAATCGATCACCTCATCTACATGCATGTTTGAGATTGCGGTGGAAAATATAACTTATAGCATTAGGGCTTATAACTTATAGCTTAAGTAATAAGTTCTACTATTAAAAAGTTATTTAATGTCTGGTAACCATATACTTAAAGCACTTTAAAACATGTTTCATTTGTTTGAAAACAAATTAAAAAAGTGCTTTCTAAGGTAAAAATGATGATCATTTGATTTTTTAAAGATTATGACCATATATTTAAAAGTTTGAAAATTGTAATTATCTGAAAATTGTATGGGTATTTTTGCCCAGTAAAAGTCTTTAAAATTTGAACTACATTCCGAATTATCTGGAAAAGCGCATTTGAGGAAAAATGATGATTTTCCTCAAACATACTTTTTAGCATATTAGATTAAAAAGTATTTTAATATGTAACACCCAAATAACCTAATTTTTCTATTAAAGAGTTTTTAAGACTATTTAAGCACTTTTTAAGACTCCTAATGCAACCCTAAACAGGCCCTACATTTAATAATTCTCGTCACTCTTTAAGATGGTGGAGGTAAGAATTGATGCAAATCTAACTTAAATACTTGGCAGTATTAATTTGAACTTTACCAGTCACTTGCAATAATGACATCAAAAGCATTAGATATATCTGATATTTCTTCTTGATCCCAATGCAATGTCATAGAGTTCGTTCTCGTAGCACCAAATGCTCCAGAATTGGCATCTATGTTACGCTGAATATCTGGATGTCAAGGAACATGCAATCCGAATCCTAAAGAAAACAAGGAAAAAGGGGGGCAAGAGGGAGAGGGGGTTGTTTGTTGCTACAAATATTGTTACACAATGCGGGTTGTCAAGTGAGAAAAAGGAAAAACAAAAAAAAAACAAAAAACCAGAAGAGGAAATGATGGTACCAACAACAGCTTGATAACAGAGTACAAAAATATGGAGAATTTGAGGAAAATGCAAGGATTTAGTAATAACAACTAAAAATATATAGGACAAACTGAGTAGGAGTAGTTGTTGGTTGAAACGGCCTGTGCCCACCCACATACCAACTCTTGAGAAGGCCTCCAACTCTATTCTAGGTCTACTATTTAAAATTAGGCCCAAACAACTTAAGCTTAAGGGTTCACCGCCCAGGAAATTCGTCAATCATATCTCTCCCAATAACCCACAGAATTGAGGCACAACTAACACAACACAACGTCTCACATATAAAAGTCTTTCATATCCTACCATCAAAAGTTTCCACGTTTTATAGGACAAGAACCCTCCATGTGTCTCACCAAGTTTTTCGACCCCTAATTATCCTATTTGTCTAGGCAATTTGAATAAGTATTCCACAAATAAGATGAAAGAGCTGTCTCAAGAAAATTATTTAGACTGCGACAACAATGCATTAATGGATAAATAGAGAAATGATATTTGCAATCGTGGAGTGCGCAAGCGCCGTGCAATCTCTTTGAAAAAAGTGAGTAAATACGGGACCCACATGAAAAAAAAAATAATAATTAATTTTTTAATAGTAAACCTCACTCTTTTCCAAAAGGATTGCGCAGCATTTGCACACTCCACAAACTATATCTAGCATTACTCGGATAAATAGCATGACATATCAACCTACACATACCATCAGCATATAAAACTTGCTCATAGATATTTCCCTCACACAGTAACCAGTACAGGACTAAAAGTTGTAAAATCGACTAATCCATGGCAAGGATGCCCCATCTCCAAGCAAAACAAATAAATAAAGGATACAATCAACTACCTGAGGATTTCCATCGGTTATAACAACTTCTGACGCCTCACTAACGGCTGCAATAACTAAACCAGCTAAGCCATAACCTGATCCAAGCTCAATAACTCTTTTATAGCTGGAAAAATTACAGAAAATCTAAATGAGTTAGAAGGCAAATTCAGTAAATGTTCAAAAGAAGTGGAAGAAACAAATAGAAAATGTGCACAGATTCATCAGTCACGTACACATCTTGTTATTGTCTGCATGTGAAAACAACATTGCTAAAAGATTGATGTCATATCGTTATACAAACCTGAACATGTCTGCGTGTGACAAGCAAAAATAAGCAAGGATATCCTCTGAAGGCCAATGACCTGTGCAAGCAATGTCGAAATATTAGTACGAACTAAAAATAACAGCAATAAAAATTCAATGAACCGAGTGTATTGGTGGAAACTATACAGCCAAAGTTTATGTTGGCAGATGAAATACCCACGGTTGTGGTGTTAAAAAAAAAAAAAGCTGGAAAGACAATAATTCAAAGCTAGGAAAGTTTTCAAGGTCAAAATTATCTATGGTTCTATTTGCCTTGATGGAATGTCATGCCCTGAAAATTCCTCTGCAAAAAAGTTATTGAGATCTTGAATTTTTTTTTTTTTTCACTTCCTTTTAATCTCAAATAGTAAAGAAAAGTAAGCACCTATCAGAACTCAACCAAACCTAATTGACTGGAAAACAGCATTATTGTGTTGATTTGAAATGTTCACTACAAATCAAGTTGGGTTCAACTTTCTATGATATATCAGTCTTGCACCCGTGCATCACACAGGAAAGTTATTAATAACTATATTTGTTTATAACCTAATTGAGAAGTTTCCTAAACGTGCCATTTAAATATTTAATATAAAGGAAAGAAGACGAAGTGTGGGAAAGAATACAAAGTGCTTCAGACTCTTAAAATTTTAAATTATTTAATATTTATTGATATGGCATTTCAAATTATTTAAAACTAAAATGGCTTATTTCATGGTCATTTAATACAGGATTGGATAACGTGGCTTAACAGAAGTAAAGCTACAGATTCAAAAATTATATAGATTATAGATAGGTTCAAACTTCTTTGCAGTGACTTACTTGCATGCAGCACTTCTCTCTATGAGTGTCTCTTCATATTCTCTTTCTCGTTAATCATTTTTAGAGTCTTCTTGTTATTATTGGGTGTTGTGGTTATTGTCATTTCGATGGGGTCGTGTCAAAGGCTACTCATTGATCAAAAGATATTTGAGTTGAAACGTGAAAATGATCAGTGGTGGAGAATCAAGGAGAGCAATTGTCGGGATG
This sequence comes from Juglans mandshurica, assembly GCA_022457165.1. Classification (NCBI taxonomy): domain Eukaryota; kingdom Viridiplantae; phylum Streptophyta; class Magnoliopsida; order Fagales; family Juglandaceae; genus Juglans; species Juglans mandshurica. Next base: position 8,358,241 of record CM039623.1, read on the forward strand.
TTAAGTTTATTTCTATCGATGCAGTAGCTATGGAGTGGTTGGCTTCGGAGGTGGGGGGTGTGTGGTGCTTCAGTTGGCTCGTCTGAGTTCTTTAGAACCCACAGGAAAGGGAATCAGGTTCTGGTTGGGCAGAGGTGCCATAATAGCTACGGTCGGTTTTTTATGTTGTCTGAGTTTGGGCATGATAAGAGGCGCGGGCCTAATTGTGGTACCAGAAGGGTTATGGGTGAGAGATGGAGGAGGTTTGGAGTTGCGCTGAAGGAGGCAAACTCGTATTCCTCTGTTTCGGGTGCGAGAATAGAGTCTGGGAGAAGATAGATTCCTCTTCTCTGGTGGAAGCAGGATAGAAGGGTTCTTACGTGGAGGTGCTGATGAAGCCACCGCCGAGATTGGAGGTTAGCAGGGAGGAGCGTGGGGGGGCTGGTGGGAAGTTGGTGTAGCCGTCTTCGATATTAAAGAAGCATACATTTCGTTTTTCCAAAGGAGAAGCACAATGTTCCAGGATGGAGCTATCTGGGAAAGGGGAGGAGCTGTCGTTGAAGGCCATGCAGGAGATATTATTAGATATGAAGAATAATTTGGAATGTATGTTGAGGTGGGTTGAGTTGTGCCTGGGTAGGGCTTATTGGGCCCAGAGTTTTTTAATGAATATGTGGATAAGTCGTATTGTGATAAGGGAGATGTAGATCTGAAGGGAAAAAAGAAAGTGGTTGGACCGGGTTTGGGTAAAAGCCTGAAATGGGTTTGGAAGGAAAATAGTCGCCGACCTCCGATAGAAGTACTATCTGCAGTTTGTGGGGATGTTCTTTTGTGGGTTGGGTTTATTTAGATTCTTTGGGAACTTTAGGAGGTATTTTGTTTATGTGGGATAAGAGGAGTTAGTGGAGGAATGTATTGGGAATTTCTCTGTGGCATGTTCCTTTAAAAATATTGAGGATGGGTGGAAGAGGGCATTTGCAGGAGTGTATGATCCAAATGTGGATAGGGACAAAAGCTTCTTGTGGGAGGAATTGGCGGGATTGTATTACTTGTGGGATTTTCCTTGGTGCATGGGTAGGGACTTCAATATAATTCGGTTTCCTACCGAGAGGGCGAGTGCATCCTCTTTCTCTTCGGCCATGGAGGATTTTTGCAGCTGATCTTTGACCTGGATCTTTTGGATCTTCCCCTGGTAGGGGGGGTATTTACTTGGTCTAATAATAGAATGTGGTCAAGGCTGGACAGATTTCTAGTCTCTTCTTCTTGGGAGACTCATTACCCGGAGTTATGTCAGAAGAGATTGTCGCATGTCTATTCTAATCACTTTCCCATCTTGCTTGATTATAGTGGAATACGCGGGGGTAGGCGCTATTTCAAGTTGGAAAATAAGTGGCTTGAAGCTTATGGTTTTGTTGATAAGGTGAGGAGTTGGTGGTCTTCTTATCAGTTCATGGGAACTCCTAGCTTTATATTGGCAAGTAAACTCAAAGCTTTGAAGGCTAATTTAAAGAAGCGGAATATAGAAGTTTTTGGGCATGCAGATTTGCAGAAAAAGTCTTTGGGAGGAGTTGCAGGCTTTGGAGGTTGGGGAGGAAAATGAGGAGTTTATGTCAAGAAAGAAAGAAGTGGTGTACGAGCTTGAGAAGGTATTATTGATGGAAGAAATATCTTGGAGGCAAAGATCAAGGGTCCTTTGGCTAAAAGAGGGGAACAAGTGCACTAAGTTTTTTTCATAAAATGGCTAATTCTCATAGGCCTAATAATGCTATTGAGTTACTACATTCTGAAAATAATGTGCTTTCTTCTATTGATGAGATACAAGATCACAATTGTTGTGAAAAACGATGACAATAAAGTAAATTTAAACACGGGAAAAACAAGCAATCACACACGACACAGTATTTACGTGGTTCGGCAAATTGCCTACGTCCACGGGAGCTGCAGAGGATTTTATTTCTTAAGGAATCACAATACAATGTATGGGACGGCTACTGTTCACTGATACAGTCACAAGTCAAAACAAAATTCCTTTTTATATGTCATGCGGCGGAAACCCTAAATAAAGCAGAATTAGTGATGTTCGCTCGAGCGGCGTGTTAAGCCCGCATCGAGCGAACATGTTTCCCGCAATTGCTCGAGCCATGTGTCGAGCTACTCTTCAAGCGAAACTCTCTGACTTCCCTCCGCTCGAGCTGTGTCGAGCGGTGTCGAGCGAAACTCTCTGACTTGCCTTTGCTCGAGCAGTCTGTCGAGCTATCTTTGAGCAAAGCTCTCTGACTTGTATTCGCTCGAGCGGCTGGACGCTCCGCTCGAGCGGTTCAACCAAACTCCATATATTCAACAACATTGTGCAGTTTTATAAAGCTCTTCTAACCAAGACAGCGAGATGGAGACCCAAGCTTGATGGCTTGAATTTTAACTCTTTGGATTCCTATGCAGCAAGATGGTTGGAGAGACCGTTTGAAGAGATTGAGGTGCATCAGGTGGTTTGTGGGATGAGTAAAGATAAAACTCCTGGCCCGGATGGATTTCCTATGGCTTTTTTTCAAGTGTGTTGAGACATTGTAAAAGAAGATGTGATGTGAGTTCTCCAATAATTTTATTCTTTTCAAAAGTTTGAGAAGTCTCTTAATGCCACAGTTATTGCCCTCATACTTAAGATATCTAGTGCCTCTGAATTGAAGGATTTCCGCCCCATCAGCTTGGTAAGTGGGTTTTATAAGATAATTTCTAAGGTGTTAGCAAAACAAATAAGCATGGTAATGGATAAGATTATTTCGAAGCCCCAAAATGCTTTCGTTCGAGGTTGGCAAATTCTTGACATAGTCGGTCCCTACCCTGTGTTCTTATCTCCAATGAATACAACTGTAAAAAAAATCAGTAACCTCCTCTACTTCCCAATCCTAGGCAGATCTGGAGAAGCCTACATCCCAAAGCACCACTCCATTGGAAAAACCCATCACCTCGAAAACTGAAGCTTGCTTATTAGTCGCTAATCTGAAAACAACCGGAAATGCTCGAGACAATTCAATATCCCCACACCAAACATCAGACCAAAATCTGATTTTTGAACCATCACCAACCGAGAAGTTAACTTGTTTCAAGAAGTGACCCCAACCTTTCTAATAAACTTCCATAGACTCACTCCATACGAATCCCTGCTCTCCTTGGTACACCATCCTCCCCAATCACTACCATAAATACGATCAATCACCCCCCTCCACAATGCTTCATCTTCCCCATGGTATCTCCATAGCCACTTCCCCAACAACGCCTTATTAAAACTACATAGACTATGAATACCCAGACCTCCATCAACAATCGGGCAACAAATTTTTTTCCAACTCACTAAGGGAGTTTTACTCTCCTCTCCCAGGCCTCCCCATAAAAAATCTCTATACAATTTTTCAATACGGTTGGCCACACCAACTGGTAAAGGGAATAAAGAAAGGAAATACGTAGGGATATTAGAGAGAGTACTCTTTATAAGAGTAATCCTACCCCTTTTATAAGAGTACTCTTACAAGATTACTCTTTTCAATACGGATGGAAAGGAATGAGCAGTGTTTTAACAATAAGGAGCATACAATAGAGAAAATCTGGAAATTTTTTGTGTTCTCCTTGCTTCAGTGGTTTTCTGCTATTGTTCTTAAGGGAGGGATTGTTCATGAGTTTTTGTTTTCTTTTTCATGATCCTAGAATGTAATTAGGTGTTTCTTTTGTATACTTCCTGTGTACATGCACTTCGCCTATTTCATTCGATGAATAAAATTTTCTTACTTATAAAAAAAAAATAAAAATAAAAAAAACTTATTTGCAGTTTCTGACTTCCTGCAAGCAAAGCATTTAAACAATCTGCAATTAATGCTTTAGCAATTGTATACTTCACTGAAACCTAACAACCATTTCTCAACAAGTCATAACAGAAAAGTGGTTCCTTTACTTTTTTAACCAACAATCAAGCTCTTTTTTTCTTCTTAATGATCTTTAGAAGCCTCTGAATTCTTCTTGCATTATGAGAGAGAGGGAGAAACCTTTTTCCTATTATGAGAACCATTCTGAGCTGGCCTCAAATAAGGTTGGTAGGCTAACATTTCATTTCAGACAAGTCTCCCAAACTTCTTGCGTGTTTTCTAAAATTTGGACTGACCAAAAAACATTATTGAAAAAAGACAAAATGGTGCCATCATTATATCCATCTTCAGAGTTACAATTTTCTTGAATACTGAGAACAGATAACACCTATGCAAACACTCTTTTTTGTTTTTACAGGTTAACTTTTATTAAATAAATAATAATAATAATAATAATAATAATGACAAAAACAGAAAGCTGTTTTTTGAGAACCATTCCAATCTGGCTTCAAATAATATGTCAAGTCAGTTATTCCAAACCATGAAAGAGAGTCCAAACTTTCTTACAATTAACCAGAGAACCAGAGATATAATTCACCCCTTCGTGGTTGATACTATGAATATTGAAAACTGATAATGTCACTAATCATTCTATTCAAAAAAAATAAAAATTGTCCAAAAGCCCTTGCTTTAATGACAAAGCCTAGGCCAGGAACAAGCTAATGTCAAACGAAGAGAAACTTACATACAAGCCCAGTGTTGTCAACATTGTATTTATTGCAAATCTCAAAATCACTGAGGTCAGCATATTCATCCACTCTCTGCCTGCATAAAGAACCATCTAAAAGTCAAAACATGAAAAGCACACTCACTGATAAGTTCCCAATCATTCTATTGATGGAAATTCTGGGAAAATTAAAAAAGAAGAAAAAAAAAAACAGCAACAAAATAAATAAACAGGTTTCTTTAAAAGGATCAACATCCAAACGCCCTCGGCATTGTGTATTTTCTTCTCTTAATTTTTTATCCGCAATTTTCTTCTCTTAATGTATTAGCCATACGGCATCTACATGCTTACATAGGAGAAAATGACACCCGATATCAAAATAATATGAAAATCTAAGTAAATGCTGAGGCCAATATTAAATAAAAAATTATGGGAACTGGCAGTAAATTGGGCTGCCAACATCCCACTGCCCTTTAAAACTTTGCCCTCAAGGTTGATTATCAACGAAATCTGGAAATCTATACTTCTTCCACAACCTATCGCAATTCCAAAATAAAGATGTTATAAATTTCCACGTAAAATAAGCATTCTTTTGCCCGAATGTATTTATCGCAATTCTGTTGGTTGTTTTGCCTCAATGGATTAAATAGGCAATCTCTTTGAAATAACCTCAAGGGATTATGTATCCACCCTTTTTGAAAGAGAACTTTTTTTTATAAGTAAAACTTTTATTGATAGGACTAGGCAAAAGCCCAAGAATGCAGGACGTATAAAAGAGGAAACGCCTAATTAGAAAGAAGGGGAAGAAGTATATACAAGGAACTAGTAAGCATTAAGGCCATGTTTGGTTTCACAGATGATCTCAACTCATCTCATCTCATCTCAACATCCAAACACCATTCAAACACAAACACTTTTTAATTTCAAATTTTCAACTTTTCAACTTTTTCATCTAATCATTACCTAATCATTACAACTTTCCCAAATTTCCAAACAAAATACAAAAAACAAATCAATCAAATCCCAAAACAAAAATTATATTAAAAAATTATATTCTAACAATATTTGAACTTTATAATATTTTTATTAAAATTTTTCTCTCTCATTTCTCAAAACCCCATAAAACATCTTAACTCAAACCATTTCACTACTATTCACAAATTATCTCACTATTATTCACATATTTTTCATATCATCTCATCTATGTAACCACATGAGGCCTAAGACCATTGAAATCTATAGTTTTTGTCCAAAGAAATAATGTCCTGAAATAAAGGCTTCTAAGCTACTCCACCGAATGTTCTTTATCTTAGAATGTTCAGTCATTTCGTCCCTTCCAAATACACCATAGAAGGCATATGGGGACCATCTTCCAAATTGATGCAATTTGCAAAACACCATAGACTCCTCCAGCTGTCGAAAAGATAAACCACCATCCCCGGCATTTCCCATGCTATCCCCACCTTGTTGAACAGATCATCTCAAAAGGCCCTAGCAACCTCACAGTAAAAATGCAAATGACTCACCGTTGTACCACTTTTCTTCCACATGAAACACCAATCAATTACAATAATTTGCCTTTTTGTAGGTTGCCCATGGTCAAGATCTTCCCCAATGAAGCTATCCATACAAAGATGTCGCCTTTAGAGGGCCTACTCTTCCATATGTTCCTCCAAGGGAAACAATTGCTTTCTTGATTGGTGATGGTCTTGTAGAAAGAGGGAATAGAAAATTTAGCTTTTCTAGAGAGGATCCATAGCAATTTATCAACCTCTTGATTTTTGAAAGTGAACTTGATACTGCCATTCTTAGCATCCTCTAGTTGACCTCCATAATTGGGATCACAAACCTTGATAATACTATTCTTAAAAACAAACAACTTATCAACCAAATGCTTTTTACTCTAGAAAACAAACAAGCTAGAACAGGTCACAAACCTTGATACTACTATTCTTACAACCAAGCAATCCTTTTCCTCTTAACAAGAACTCACGTCACTGGTTGTTTCCCTTCTCCACCCATGTTACTCATTCACATCACCACTTAAGGATCACCAACCTGTGATAACCACCTCTGCAACAGCTGCCATCACTTTCCCTGACAGGTTACTTATAGGCAAACAGCTCTGTTTGTTCAACAAAAAACATATCCTTTCTGAGAGTTTGAGTATGGTGATTTTTTGTTTTAATAGGTTCCAAACGCAAATAGAAAAAAAAAAATCAGAAAGACTTGCTCTGATACCAAATCCAAGGGTTCTATCGACGAAAATCAGAGAAATTAAAGAAAAAGGGGATAAACTGATATCTTTGAAGGGATCAACCTCCGGATGCCCTACAGCTTCTACATGCTAGAAAGATAGATCCTACTGGTTTTTCATCATGTCACCTCTTCTCTATTATATAATGAGGTAATAAATTATGATCGAATTTGGAAGTAATTTATTCAAAAGCAAATTTCTTTGAAAAAATGGATTGCAAAGAGATGTTTGGGCAAAACTAAGTTCGCTTTCAGAAGGCATTGCTTATTTCGTCCGTAGCAAACAACCAACAGAATTATTGGTCATCTACAATACCTTGCATAAATACATTCAGCAAAGGAAAATTTTATTCTTTCCCGTGAAGCAATTAGAATAAAAGGTTTTAATGCCTTCTTGGAAGAAATAAGGATTCTTCATTCGTTAATAATCAACGTTGAGGGAAAGATCTTTTTTAAGCTTGGTGGGATGTTAGGAGGCCAATTTCTTGCGAACTAATTTCTTTCAATAACCTTTCTCCCTGTGGGTTTTGAGTTTTTCCTTTCAAGATTCTTGTATATAACAATATTTCCATACCACATGTAATTTTCTCCTATTTAAGCATTTAGACGCCTTTTGGACCAATCTTTCTAAGAAGAAAAACAAACACTTCCTAGAGCATTTAGAGGTTGATCCCCTCAAGGAGATCATATTTACATTCTTTTTCTTTATTTTTGTTTTATGATTTTCAATTGATGGACCCGTGTTTGCCTATCATGCACCCAAAACAAATGCAACTCATTTTGGAGACGGAAAGTTTTCGTCAAAAAAACATAGCGCTTTCCCATATTAAAATTTACGAACAGCAGAAAAGGATTGAGGAAACATGTAAAATTATAAAGCTCTCACGTGAGAAAAAGTCTGGGAGCTCCGTCGACAGGCAACGTGTAGCATACGCGAGCCTCTCTGGCGTGACCGGAGCTCTTTAAAGAACCCGAAGCTGAAGCGCCGTCGTAGTCCTCCTCCACCACGTGATGGGGAATCAAGTTAAAGCCAGGCGAGGCCTTCCTTGAAATGCGCTTAATGTGCGTTTCAGATCGATCTTCTTCTTCTTCCTTCTCTGCAAGCAACTAGATTAACTCATAAAAAGCAAGCAAATTAATAAATCAATCAATTGATTATCATGGACGTACTGGTGATTAATGGAGGAGGGTGACGGAGGAGGGCTTGGCGAAGAATTTGCCATCTCAGGGACGATGCCTTTACGGTGGTTCTAGAAGCCGGATCCATGATTTCTCAAAGCTCTTCCTCGTCTTTTTAAAGGTGATATCAACTATTTGACGTCGGAGGGAAGCGGTAGTTAACGGGAAGGCCAGACAGCTCCGTGGATTGGTTGTCGCAGGAGTTGTCGTTTCGTCGTAATAAATCTGCAGACTACATAAATATTCTTTTACGGCGAAAGAGGAATTTCAAAAAAATTTACTCTCATGTAAACATCGCTCAGTGACAAACGGCGTTAACTAATTTTTAAAGGAAGTACTGATGTGATCTGAGGTATATAAAATTATTTTTATTATAAAATAAGAGTAATGATATACCCACAATATTTTATACAACACATTATTAAATGATGTATAAAAATATTCCTCATTTAATACTTGGTATAGTTTTTTCCTAATAAGTCACGCCTTAGCATTGTTTAGATAGTGAGAATATTTTATTAAATTTATTAAAAAAATATATTTTAATAATATTTTATTTAACTTTTTGTTTTTATCTTAATTCATTTTATCTTATCTTATTTTATCTATAAAAACAAACGAGATTAATTAAATGAAAGTTGAAAATTAAATAAAATACTGTTAAAATATATTTTTTATTATTATTATTTTAAATTTTAAAAATTAAATTTTTTATTATATTTTATATAAAAATTTAAAAGAATTGTAACCAAAAGATTGAGATGAAACCGTATCCAAACGGGCCTTTTGCTAATACCATTTCCAACTTTCAGAGTACTATTTTGGTCTGTAATTCTGAACTAGCAGCACGTAGAGCAGTCAGCGAAAGGAAGAAACGAAGGGGAAGAGAAAAGATGGGGGAAGCCATATTTGGATTCTTAGCTTTCGTTTCATATGCCATCCCACTTACGTCTGCCACCGTTTTTCTCAATCCCTTGCACGCCTCTTTCCCCGACCTTCCTGCTAAATATGGTAACTATTTTTTACCTCTCCCTCGTGCTTGTTTGGCTGCTGAGGAAACATGGGTAACTTGGCGAAAATAAATTGATGAATCTTACCTACAATGGGTTGCTGGGTGTTCTTATTACCAATTAGTTGGCAAGAAACAAAACTGACTTTACTCTAGCCTTTGCCCAAATTCCACCGTTCGCTTCAATTTAGGCCATTTAAGAATTTCCGCGAGAAAGCCGCTTCAGAAAAGAAGACGGAGGCTGCTATGGACGTATTTGATTGAGCGAGCTCTGTCCGAAATCACATGTCATATCTAACGTTACTTTGTTTAAGATTTATAAATTTATTTGTTTTCTTGGAAAATATACAACATTAAGTGTTTTTTTTTTTTTTTTAGCTGTTGCTATCAGTAGCTCTGGTGTATGTGGAGCATTGCACATAGCAGATCCTCCGAACGCTTGCTCTGCACTACAATTTGGTGTTCGATCCAATGAAACTGAAGAAACGAGATTGGCTTTGATAATTAGGGGTGGATGCGCGTTCGAGGATAAGGTCCGAAACGCTCAAAATGCCGGCTTTCGTGCCGCGATTGTCTATGATGATCGAAACAAGGGAAATTTGGTGTACAGTGAGTCTTATTGTCCCTTGAATCCTCTCTTTGTTGCATTTCATTTATAACGTACCGAATTGATGTACCACTGAATTGATTGGAATTTCCTTTTATCAATATATTACTTTCGTGTTTCTAAAATGCATAGGCATATGGTTTCATACAATTATTGTTTCTAGTCAAATGTTTCCTTTGAATATTAATCTCTAATGTTTAGACTTTTTTTGTTTTCTTCTCGGAGAAATGAATTGAATAGACACCATAAAGTCCCTCTTTTTGATTGGCAAATGATATAAATGGAGGCTTAAAATCTTAGGAGTTATAGGCATGCAACTATTTCCACTGAAACGAATGGTGAAGTTTGAGCTATTTTGGATGTCGGGCTGTCTCTTGTTTGCAGTGATGATAAACCCTGGAAACATTACGATGCATGCAGTTTTTGTTTCAAAGGCAACTGGTGAAATTCTAAATAAGTATGCTCAAAGGGAAAAAGGCGAGTGCTGCATCTTCTCATCGCATTATGAATCAGCATGGACGGTGTTGACAATATCTTTGATCTCTTTTACTGTCATATGTGCTATTGTGGTGTTAGTCTTCTATACACCCAGACGCTTATTATATTCGCAAACAATGTATCTTCGCTCTCAAAGTGTGGATACTGAGACTGTGGAAGCTCTACCCTGCTTCACATTTGGCTCTGCACATCCCAGGGATTGCCATACTAATGAAACTTGTGCCATTTGCCTGGAGGATTACAGAGATGGGGAAATTCTTAAAGTTCTGCCCTGCCGACACGGTAGTACTCTAGCCACTTGATTTAGATTATGAGCAATTACGGTTGAGTTTTCTTGCCAGTCTTGCATCATACGGTGGCATACTTTTTCTTTCTTTTTTCTGGAAATCTATGGAGTTCATAGGCTACCGTGGCATGTCGATGCTCTTGGGAATGCTACTATCCAAAACTAGATTACCAAGCATAATGTTGCATACTTTTTTACCTAATGATCTTGTATGTCATGAGCTGGAGCTCTCGTAAATCACTTCAATCGTAAGAGTACCACATAGGTTTAGAGAGGAAGAAATAGAAGAAGCTTTCTGATGGAAAAAGGGTTGAACCATTCAGCTTGTCATTGAACCACCATCACCCTTTACAATACAGAATTTCATATAGTTAGAAATATTATGCACTTGCAAACGTTCAGATGTAAATCTTTTTCTGTTTATCATATGCTGCCACATTCTTTTATTGGTTATGATTTTATGAAGCAGAGACAGTTCACATTTGGTACATCATTCCATCCAAACTGAGAAGTACATTTTGTATAAAGTCATCTTTCTAGACATCCAGAGTTTTTAGATGCAAGCTAATTAACTCGAACTCTTGTTACAGAATTTCATTCAAGCTGTGTGAATTCATGGTTGACTAAGTCAGGGACATTCTGTCCAGTGTGCAAGCATGATTTAGGAACCAAAAGTGCATATTCTGAGGTAAGTTAAGTTGTAGTTTTAGTTTTAATGGAACAATGTTGATTTTCTTTATTGAATATTTCAGGCAGAATGAGCATCGTACATTTTCTCTCTATTCGGATCATAATCTGTTGCTAATTTGACTGATCAAAAAACCATTTTGTTGTTAATTTGAATTGTTAATAGTACATTACATTTATGGTGTGGATGGTCTGAGTCTGCCACCCAAAAAATTCTGTAATGCATTTCATTCAAATGATGCCGTGTTAATTTCAAGGCTTTGTTATCTATACTTGCATGCTGGTCATACTCCATTGTCTCATGCTGCGACTCTAGATCTCTTTGATGACTCGCATACTAAATGCCATCTCGTAACTTGTATGGGAAAGTTTTGAGCATAGTTCTAACCTGGTAGATCACTTGCACTACTTGGCATGAAAAGATGGACACCATTCTATTGCCTTTGAGTTAAATCTGGTGAAAAATATCACTTGAAAAAATCTGGTGAAAAATAGTTATGGTGGGATAATGATAAACTAGTCAATCCAAGCCTTTAACTGAATTCTTAAAGGAGATTTGGGAGCCCTGTGATCAACAAGATTTCAAGATCAAACATATATTGTTAGATTGTGTTCACGTACACCACTTTACATGGGAGTCTTTATGCTGCTATAGGAGCTATTAACTGCAGGTTGATATAAGTCAATGTATCAAGTGGCGTTGGCCAGTGTTATCTATAATCCGATAAATTAATGACAATCAATTTTCTGCCAGCCATAAACTTAAAATGGGCTGAACATTCTTGCTTCTGCATCAAGAATTATTTTTTGATCTACTTTCTGTGTCAAGATTTATATAGTTATGGGAGGATCGTGTTTTTGTCCTTCCATTCCTAATAAACCATCCATACTACCAAAAAAATTTTAATATTTGCTTCTTGCCCGCCAGACCTGGGAATAGTTGTTTCAATCAATGATGGTAAACACTTGTTAAACATGAAATGGTAAGCAGCTTCTGTTTCCTTACAAGAGTAGGTGATACATGGAGTACCCAAGCAATGGTTTTTACTGTAAGTTCTTGTCCTTGTGGATCTATTAGGATGGTAGGTCTTAGATAGTAAACAACGCTGGTAATACTTCTTAGCTTTTAGGCAGACAAAAGTAGTGTAATCTGTGTGTGTGTGTATATATATGTATATATATATATATGTATTTTTATTGGCACCGAGTGTCCAGGAACAAAGTCTTCATTAATTCCAGGGGTGCACAGGCCCTCAGCAAGGTGTTTCCCGCAAGTGCACCTTGGGTAATTCAAATGAAAGTTGCCCCTGGTCCAATGGCTCCTAGAAATTGTAAACACCCAAGAGGATTTGAACCTTAGACCTAGAGGGAGCATACCACCAAAACCAAGGCATTTACTTCTTGAGCCAACCCCTAGGGGTTAGTGTAATCTGTCTATATTCCCTTACATATTACTAAACGAAAGGTGATTTGTTCCTAGGTTCTCTCTCCTGCTTTGGAACAAATTGGTATGGCATTGTAAGTGATGCACAACTTAGTGAAATTTAGCCGTTTGCTTCTCGCAGGTGAATAAAGGAATTTGAATACCAAATCAACAAGGGAAATGAAGTTAGTCTAGTTTTGACATCAGGTACGTAGCTCATCTCTTTCTCTTACGTTAAATTTAGGCTGTTTCTACTCTAAAAGATGGAAACGTGCAAGGTTTTGGCCATTCACTTCAATTAGTAATGTCACTTCCCCAAGCCCTTTTTTTTTCTTGTTTGTTTGCTTGTGTTTTCTTGAAATAATTTCCGTTTGCCTTTCCAGGGTGTTTGCTGTGCAGCAAGATGATCCTATGAACTCTATTGGAAGTTTCTTGAGAGAACTCTGGATGATTTCCTCGAGTACTTTGTTTTTTTATATGTAAATAACAACCAATATGTTATAATAGGATGTTAACGACCAATATGTACATAAGTGTTTGTGATATATAAATAAAAGAACATAAGAGTGAAATATCGACCATTGCATATTTAATGTAACTTTCAGTTTATCATATTCCTGATGAAGAATACTGATATTGCTCTATAATGTAACAAAACCATTAGCGGTTAGTTAATCAGCCAATAATGGTCAATGTTAGCAGCCTAATCATGGTGGGTGATGAACTAATCGTGGATGGTTTTATTTTTTTTTTAATCGGTAAACAAATTTTTATTGATTAAAAGGGAGACATAGAGTGTCCAAGTACACGGGACATATACATGAACACGATCACAATGTCTAGCTTAGAGATACAAGAAACTCATGAAAAGACCTGCCATGAAAATCAATTACAATCGACCAATCGAGTAAAGTATTGAAAAACAAAATTCTAAGCTCTTCCATTGATCTTTCTTGATCTTCAAAGCATCTTGCATTCCGCTCCCCCCAAATGCACCACTATAGACAAATAGGTAGCATCTTCCATATGGATGCAATTTGAGTGTTGCCCCTAATACCTCTCCAAGAGGCTAAAAAATCACACACCCTTTCCGGCATCACCCACGCTAACCCCACCCGTGCTAAGACATCTGTCCATAAAGTCATAGCAACCTCACAATGTAGTAATAGATGGTCAACGGACTCACCACTCTTCTTACACATGTAACACCAATTTATAGCGATAATGCAACGTTTCCTTATGTTATCTATGGTAAGAATCTTCCCCAAAGATGTTGTCCATACAAAAAAAGCTGCCTTTAGAGGTGCCTTTGTCTTCCAAATGTTTTTCCATGGGAACGGGGCTGAGTTGTGCAAGTTTAAGGAATGGTAGAAAGAGCGAGCCGTGAACACTCCCTTCTTAGATGGACGCCAACATATCTTGTCTTCTCCTTCCCTCGACACACTAGTGGAATACACAAAATCAAAAAAGGCCGAAAGGTCGTCCATCTCCCAATCTTGTGCATCTCTATGAAAAGTGAGGTTCCATTGGGAAGAGCCATTGGAAGAGATAATCAGATCTGCGATAGAAGCTTCTTTCCTTCTTGCTAGGCTATAAACTTGTGGATAAACATCCTTGAGCGCCCGATCACCACACCATAAGACATGCCAAAACTTTACCTTAGATCCGTTGCCGACTTTGAAGCAAGTAAGTGCTGCATATGTGTCTCACCCTCTTCTAATGTGTTTCCAAAGCCCAACTCCATGAGGTCCATTCACCGCATTAGAACACCACCCTCCCCAAGATTCCCAGTGCTTCAACGCAATAACGGTTCGCCACAAGGCCTCCCGTTCTTGGTGATATCTCCATAACCATTTGCCAAGCAAGGCTTGATTGAAAGTTCTCAAATTCCGTATACCCAAACCTCCTTCTTTGATAGGGGAACAAATTGTGGCCCATTTCACCAAGTGAAATTTAAACTCATCTTTGATCCCTCCCCATAGGAAATCCCGTTGAATTTTCTCCATGCGATGAGCCACCTTAGCAGGGAGCGGAAATAAGGAAAGGAAATATGTTGGTAAGTTAGACAGAATACTTTTTATGAGAGTCACCCGGCCCCCTTTAGATAAGTACATCATCTTCCAACTAGCTAGTTTCCTCTCCATTTTTTCTATTACAACATCCCAAATAGATTTCAATTTGAACGCCGCACCTAATGGAAGGCCAAGATATATCATGGGCAGCTGAGTTATCTTACCCTCCAAGATGGATGCCAGACTCTCCACATTGGGTGCATGTCCCACTGGCACTACCTCTGATTTAGCCAAGTTCACCTTCAAACCTGACACGGCTTCAAAGCATAATAAAAGAGCTCTCAAAGCTCGGATTTGCTCCCGTCTGGCCTCACAAAAGATTAGTGTATCATCAGCAAACAAAAGGTGAGTGATGTTAAGCAAACCTGACCTTGCCTCTCCCACTGAGAATCCTGATATGAATCCTCCCTCTACCGCCCCTGAAATCATCTTGCTGAAAGCTTCCATTATAAAAACAAAGAGAAGAGGAGAAAGAGGGTCTCCTTGTTGCAAACCTCAGGAGCTCTTAAAAAAACCTTTGGATGTGCCATTCACCAAAACAGAGAAACAAGGCGTGGAAATACAATGCAGGATCCAAGAACACCATTTAGAGCCAAAACCGCATCTTTCCAGCATATAAATTAAGAAACTCCAGTTGACGTGATCGTAAGCTTTCTCCATGTCTAACTTACAAAGGAGTCCCGGCTCTCCCGATTTAATACAACTCTCCAAACATTCGTTGGCTATAAGCACCGAGTCAAGGATTTGCCTACCTTGAACAAATGCATTTTGAGGCTTCGAAATCAAGCCTTCCATCACCTTACTCAGTCTGTTCGCCAATACTTTGGATAAAATTTTGTATATCCCACCCACCAAACTAATGGGACGAAAATCTTTCACTTCTACAACACCGGGCTTTTTAGGAATGAGTGCTAAGAATGTACTATTAAGGCTTCTCTCAAACCGCCCGCTTCTATGAAATTCATGAAAAACCTCCATAATGTCATCTTTAAGCACATCCCAACATGTCTGGAAGAAAGCCATGGAGAAGCCATCGGGATCTGGGGCTTTATCACCCGCCATACCCTTAATCACCGACCTGACCTCTACCTCATCAAATGGCCTCTCGAGTCGTTCCGCAACCTGCGGTTCAAGAACATCAAACACCAACCCGTCAAGTCTCGGTCTCCACTCAAATTGTTCCGAAAACAACTTATCATAGTAATTGACAATGTGGTCTGAGATCTCGGTATGGTTGGAAGAGACCGCCCCATCTATCAACAAAGTATCTATAGTATTGTACCACCTATGTGAGTTGGCCACTTGGTGAAAAAACTTGGTACATCTATCCCCTTCCTTTAACCATAAAGCTCGTGATTTCTGACGCCACGATATTCTTCCAAAAGAGACAACCGTTCAATGTCCGCAATCACTTGGGATTTGCGGGCCCGCTCGGTTTCAGTGCAAACCCTCTCCTTTTCCACACCCTCCATATTCTTAAGCTCCTCCATTAGAATAGATTTCTGACTGTCCACATTACCAAACTCTTGTATATTCCACTCCTTCAGGTCCTTTTTCAAAGACTTTAACTTGCAAGCCATCTTATGGCTAGCATTACCATTAAAATGGTAAGAAGACCACCATTGTCTTATTCTGTCCAGAAAACCCTCTGACTTCAACTACATGTTCTCAAATTTGAAATACCTTGGGCCTCTTCTGATGCCCCCACAATTCACAAGAATGGGGAAATGATCTGAATACAACCTTGGAAGTCTCTTCTGAATGAGATCCGGATATTGTGCCTCCCATTCCGGAGAGATTAAAAATATATCTATCCTCGACCAAGATGGAAGTTCTCGGTTGCTAGACCAAGTGAATGAACCACCTGCAAGAGGAATATCTAGTAAATTCTGTTCGGAAATGAAGTTAGAAAAATCTACCATTGGTGAGTTGAAACCCGAGCCGCCTGATCTCTCGCTCGGGAAACGGGTGACGTTAAAATCACCTCCAATACACCAAGGTAAGTCCCATAAACTGTTAATACCGGCCAACTCATCCCATAGTAGCCTTCGAGACCGGTCAAGATTAGGCCCATAGACGCCTGCAAAAGCCCACTGATAACCATCCCTTATGTTCTTAAAAGAGCATGCCACCATATAATCCCCCATGCAATCTTTCATTTTTTCCACCACTCTTTTGTTCCACATAACTAGTATGCCCCCGGAAGCTCCATAGGACGGTAAATACAGCCATCCCACATGCAAACCGCCCCACAAACTCCTAATAGTACGAAGAGAAATAAGTGTCAGTTTAGTTTCTTGTAGGCAAACAATGTCTACTTTCCAACTACGGAGAAGGGACCTAATAAGTAGTCGTTTATTCACGTCATTGATCCCTCTCACGTTCCAAGATAAGATTTTAGGCTTCATTAACAAGAGAGACATCCCTCCCTTTTGCTCTATCTCTCCCCGAGGTTCCCTCCTTATTATCATAGTTAATGGAGCATTGCAATCTTTTCAATCTCTCTCCTTTTTAGCAGCCGACTTCAATACCGTGGAGCGACCAGCTTCCATGGCTACTAGGAGAGCCATGAATTGGTCTTCGTATCCTTCACAGGAAATCCCCACCCAACCATGAAGCTCCTCTACTTTTTTTAGTACCCGATCTGATGCTCGAGGTGCAATATGAGGTGGGAGCATCTGTAAGGGTATCGGGCTACCCATCTCCTCCTATTCTCTGCCCCCAGAGTCCCCATAAATGCTCAGCTGACTGGTACCCATCTCCTTTCCACTGACAGAAACTGCTCCCGCCAAGATAGTGAATCTTGACCCACCCATAACTGAGGCTGATTCAACCACATCATCGGGGCTACCTATGTCTGGTTCAGCATGCTCCAAACACATCATCGGGGCTGTCTGTGTCTGGTTCGAAGGCATAGGCTCGAATACATTAGCCGGAGCAACTTCACGTATAAGTCCCGAACCTTCTATGACCTTGTCGCTGCTCGCCGATGGCTCCTCTGACATCGGCGACGTAGTCTGTGCGCCGATACCCTTCATCGTGACAGTCTGTGCAGCATTCGGTCCATCATGAGCACAGAGGCCGTCGTAAATCTCTTATACTTGCTCTGGTTCCGTACCCACCGTCGATGCAACGTCCATCGTTGCCTCTGCGACCTTCGACGGAGTAGATTGCGTCGTTTCCGGCAACGGTGGCTCAGGCCCACTCGTCGACGGGCCACCTGCGTCCTGCTTCTTCTTCCTCCAGATGGCAACCCGTGTCCCCAAGGCCCTTAAGCCCTTCCCTTGGCCCTTAAGCCCACCATCCGTGTCCCCAAGGCCCACATGGCAACCCGAGCTTATTCCTTCCAGATCATAACCCTCAACGCACCGTATTAACTCCCCAACTCTATTAGTTAGCTCCCCCAACGATTCCTGCACTTCACGTAACTCCATCAGAATTTTTTCTTCTTTCGGTCCCATCACCCCTCTGCCAACACCAACTCCACACTGAGTATCTGCCGAAAGAGGAGGTAATCCCTTTTGCAAGCCTCCCATCACAGTGCGCTGCATAGCTCGAGGCACCTCCAGAGCCTCCTTGTACGACTTGGATGGCCAAGTTTCCACCATCTCAGGCGATGGGTTTCTCCCCTAGACAGCTACTCTGCCCATATCCTTCAACACTACCACCATCTTCCTCCACCCCATTCCTGCCTTGTCTTCAGGTATAAGTATGTAGCTCCCCCCCCCCCCCCCCCCATACACAGCCAAAGCCATATATGAGCCACGAGAGTTAGAGCAATGCTGGGCTGTAAGGCCTCTGTCACCTTCCCGTCGAGCTGAGTAGTAGCCTTTGTTCTCAGCCTTTAAACAAGCCTCCAGTGAGTTAGCCACCCAACTGATAGTCTCTAAACCCAACCATATGCAGCTCACACCTTTCCATCCTTTCTCAGTAATGGACACCCTACCCCCAAGTCTTCTCACCTCAAAAACCTTTGACTCTATAGCTAAACAACTAAAAGAGTTCATTTTTCTAATAGATAATCCCCGTCAACAACCACCAAGCACAATTGACAACAAGAAAAGTCTAAAGCGTACGGAGAGAAAAGTCTAAAATGATAATACAGAATTGGCTTTGCCAACTAATGCTAACAAAGCTCAGTAAACATTGACACAACAAAGATTTCTGCAAGTTTTTTGTGTACATGGATTGCGCTTCTGCACTTTTTAACAAAGACGTCTTACTTCGTGGATGGTTTTATTATCAGCATAGCAGGGGATAGAGTTCCGAAAAATATGATCAATTCATTCTATCAGCTTCAGATTTGTTATATTGTATTGACATGGATGCCTGAAGCTTCCTACTTGCTTCAAGCTCAAATACAGGTGTTTTTCTTGTCATTCTCATAATTAAGAAACTTCAGTGCTTTTATTCATTGGATGGTTAGCCTACTCAGTCGCAAGGATTGAACTTTTTTTTAGTAATGCTAGATACAATTCTAGGTTGTGCAAGTTTCACGCAATCCCTTTGGAAAAAAACAGAGTCCACTATGAAAAAGTGAATTTTTTCTTGTGGGTTCTGCATGTCCCACATTTTTTCAAAAGGACTTCGCACTTGCAAATTCTAGGACTGTACAGATTATTTTCTCATTTTTTATGCCCCCACCCCACCATGTTTGATTTATCTGTTCTGTTAGGAAGTATTTACGAACTTGTTGCAATTGACTACTCTTTGTGGATACTGCTTCTGGCTTTTACTTGAATTACAGGAATCATAATTTGACATTATTTTAAGAAAGAGTATCCAGACAGATTTCGCAAGATTTTTGTCAAAAGGTTTGAATGGACTGCACAGGATGCAACAAGCTCATCTTAAGGAGATACAAATCTAAACACGGGGTTATATTTATATTGGAACAATACTGCTCCGAAAATTTGATTAGAAATACATGGCTTCATCAAAAGACATGGCATTGGACATACAAATAGAAACTAAAATAGTTTTGCAAGCTGGGAATTCTGACCTGATTGCTTCTTAAAAGAAAAAGGAAAACAAGTTACTGCCTAATTGCAAACGTGCCTCGTAAGTTATGCATAAGGTTGTCAAAGTAGGGTCAGATCTCTGGATGCAACTGCTGATCTTCTTACCACTACAAGTTTATTATAACCAAGTTAATCACATCTTTTCAACAAGTCAATAAGTTGGTCGGGTTCCATATCTGTAAAGAGAAATACTCTAGCCACAAAATGATTAAACAAAAGTAATCTCACAAACTGACGTGTCTTGATATGATCTATCAGATTGTAAAGTTACTTTTATTGTATTGCAGATCTGACGGCTCACATGGAGCCACGTCAGTTTGTGGGATTATTTTTGTGTAATCCTTTTGTGGGTGTAGCACTCCTCATCTGCAAATATATATGGCTTGTATTAGGGGTGTAACCAATCCGGTTTTTTACATTTTTTAGAACCGAACTGGTATACATCGGTTTTGAAAATTTAAGAATCGATACCAGACCGATTCACTATCGAAGCTGGAACTTCTGGTTTTTCCAGTTTTGGTCCTGTCCAGTTCGATTTTTTCGATTTTATGGATTATCTATATTAATAATAATATAATGTTTACATATACTAAATATTATTCTATTTATATTATAGTATAAATATATTTTATAATAATTGACACATACTTATATAGTATTTAATTTAACTATAGTCTATATAACTTATAGACTTTTTGTATGAGTATATATGATCAAATGTATTATATATTATAATTTATTATGCCAAGAATGTATTATATATATATATATATATATATATATATAATAAGGTTATATTAATAACTTAATATTAATGTTTATGTTTAACATTAAAATTTTATGTGATATTAATTTTATAAAACAAGATTAAAATTTATATGTTATATCAAAATTATAAGATTAATTTATGTTATATCACATGTTGTAAAATTAATAAACTTGAATAATAAAATTAGAACTTCATGTTATATTAATTAACAATTTAACATATAATATAATATAAAAAAATTACAAATATATATACCGGTTCAGTTCGGTTTAAATAGATTTTCAAAATATAAAAATCGGTACCACATTGGTTTAGGATTGATTTTGGTTCTTAAGAATTGATACTGTACTGTACCACTTACAAGCCGGACCAAAGTCACTGGTTCGATCCGATTCAACCAGTTTGCCCTTTTTTGTTTTTTTTAACACCCTAGCTTGTATCTTATTGTTGTTCTTCAGTCAAATCATTTAAAACTTAAAAGCCATTGTTTTGGAACGAGTTTTTCGCATTTGAAAGTATCCTGCGCCGCCCTCAGACCATTTTGAGAAGATAACGAGAGGGATGACGTGCTTGGGCCTTCAATCATAGAAAAGATAGATCTGGGAGTAAAAACGCTCCTAGAGAAGACGACATGCTGAGCGATCCGAAGAGTATTTGTCTGGGTGCTGAGCGACGAGAGGGATGAGAGGCCTTCAATTTGAAATGGTCTCGAGAGGAAAAAAAAGGACCAGAGGGATGAGAAGACAAATTGAAGGCCGAATCTAGGGAAGAAATCACAACAAACTAGTGGGAAGAAATCACAGGGAAGACGACGTGCTTGGGGTCGGGGGGTGGGGCATTCAAAGCACAGACAAAAACCCTAGATTATTATCAATTTGGGGTAAATTACAGAGACAATCAAATAAAAAACCAAGAAATAAGTGGGAATAAGTCACAGAGAAGAGGACGAGACTTCATAGCAAACCAAGAAATCACAAAGACGATGTGCTTGGGGTCGGGGGTTGACTAAAAGCTTCCCGCAGGGGGGGCGACTAAGGGCTTTCTCGCTTGGGGACTCAAGCCTTTGGGGGGACTGAATCGACTGATGGCTTCTCCCAGTTCATGGGATCAAATTAGTGAACCCAGTCCCCACGTAGGGTGTGGGGTGTGCGTTGGGGACCGGATGATGCCAAGATTTTTTCGTTTTGGAATTTCTAGATCTTTGCAATCTATCAGCCTTTCTTCTTTAATTTTAAACAGACTGATTTAAAGGAAAGATATAAGAAACTAATTGTTATAAATTAAAAAAAAAAATTACAGAGTTTTACGCATGTGGGCAACACGGGAGGGAGGGGGTTATCTTGCCTGGGTGGAGAATGGTTTTCCTGTGGAGAAGCCATAGGCTAAGCTCTAATTGCATATGAGAAATACTCTAGTCATAAAAAGATTACATAAAAATAATCCCACAAGCTCATGTGGTTTAATATGATTTGACAGTTTGTAAAGTTATTTTTATTGTAAAGTAGATCTAATAAATCACACGAAACTACGTTAGTTTGTGAAATTACTTTGTATAATCTCTTTGTGGCTATAACAATACTCATTGCATATATAACCTCTATTTGTAGTCTCCAGTATTAGAAAAGGATTGGGAGAAGTTTTAAACATATTCAAATCGGTGAGCAAAATACAAATGGGTCTGTAATTAATTTAGTTTTTCATGAGGCTAAATAATAATTATTTACACTTTTTTAGCAATGTTTTGCATATCTAAATTTGGTTTTACATTGACCTCCTTTAAATATATTTAAGTGGTAGACAGACAATTCAAATTATCACATCAACATGTGTAATTGAAGATAACAAAGTATAAGATGAAGATTCAAACATAACAAGCTTGTTGGCTTGACTATTATCCATTTTGCATTGTGACCTACTAATTATCAAAATTATTATTTGACACCCCGTTTCGTGATATAAGTTGTTGAGGATGAAGTTGGCATTTTAATCTGAGAAGTTCTGGGCATCAGCCCATTGCCGCAGCACACCCGTGCTGTGGTTTTTTTTTTTTTTTCACCCAATACACTTAGTGTGTAGGGACTGATATGCACAGTAGAGTGCGATTTATATTTTCTCTTTTAATCTGGTGGGCCAAATGGGGTATTATGAACTTTTGAGTGTGTTTTGAAGGAGTGCTAATTTTTACGTGGAAAGCAAGTTCAAAACGACCGGCAAAATGCACGTGCAACTTTTTTTTATTATTATTGAAAGAGATTTTTTTTTTTGGTTAGAAAGGAATTTTACTTTATTAAATTTATAAATTGAACATATCATATAAAATCATGTCAATTTATGAATTTACTTTTATAAAATCATTTTATAGTCGAAACACTTTTTTTTTATAAAGAGATGGGTGCTTCGGATTTAGATTTTCAATTTGAAGAACTAGACTATATGTCATCAGACCATTAGACTCTTGGCAATTGTAACACTTTTCTTCTTAGAATAGTGGGGTAAGAAAGCTCTCGCTAAGGTTTGTTTTGTTGTTGCATAAAACAACAAATGTTCCGAATGAGATTTTTTGTTTTTTTGTTTTTTTTTACCGAGTGATTAAAAAAATATTTTTTAATGATGTTGTGAATTTTTTATTTTTTTTAAAATTTTTATAATGATTAAAAAAATATATAAAATAAAAGAAATAAAAAAAAAAAAAATTGTGCCTTTTCGGGACACTTTCGAAAGGTGGGGGAAGACACCAGCTAGGGTTTGTTGCTACAAAGGCTCTGCTTTTGAATTGAGAAGAGGAACGGTTCGTTCTTTCTCCAATTTCTTTTATAGAAATATTTCAATAAAATATAATTTTATATAAATAAATTTATATATAATTTATTTTAATATAATACATTAAATTATAAAATTATTTTTATAATAAAATAAATTTAATATATATTATAAAATTACGTTAATTTATAAATTTATATTTTATAAAATTTATTTATGCCTACAAAAATACTCTCTTTTCGTTAAAAAGTTATAAATAAATAAATTAATATAAGAGTAACACGTGGCACCACCACGTCACTACCTAACTGAATTCATAGTTAGGTAGTACAATAACTAAGACATGTGTACAATGTAGATAATTATAGCGCGGCTTTACCAAAACTAAGTAAATTCATACCTAATCTAATAAATGCATGACCCCTTCCGAACGCAATGGCCAAAATAATTTCAGCAAAAAGGTTGCAACTTGCAACATTTTTTTTTTCCTGTTCAGTCCTCTGGTTAACGTTTAAAAGTAGTTACCTGGAGTATATAAGTGTCGTGTAATTATTTTTTTATAAAAATAAAATTATGTATTTCGTACTTATTCATTTTTTTTAAAATAATTAGATAATACTTACGCACTCTACGACTGTAAATATTATTTTTTAATATTTAATAATATTTAAATAAATTATAATTAAAAAAAATTATGTCAATATTAAACACCGCCGCATCAACCAAAAAAGAAAGAGAGAGTTTGAGCAATACAACTTATACATTGTATTGATGTTCTCAAAATTGATAATCCGGAGATATGGTATATTGAGTTACTAGTTTAAAGGAAGTTTGTGTATTATATTTTGTTTTTTTTTTTAAAAAGGAAAAAAAAAAAAAAAAAAAAGAGTCGGTGCAGATTTACAAAAGCAAAATATAAAGAAATAAAGTCCTTTTGTTATTTTCCAGGTGATTCTGATCGACTTTTCATGGGAAAGTCGGAAAGTGAGAAAGACATGGGCACGTTGACAACTGCAAACATACATTGCATGGTCGTGAGGTGATATCATGTTATGGGGCCCATTATGCCCAACTGCCTCATGACACCCCATTAACGAGTTCTTAAATTCCCTGTTGATACGGTCTCAGATTTTGGCACAGCAAAGTGCCAAAGCCCACCAAACCCAATTGTTACCACTAATTGCCGGCGATGAGCTCTGCATCCAGGAGACGACTGGGTCTGTCATCTTTTTTCGTTTTGTCGAGGCTTTGGAATATCAGACACCCGCAAGGCAAAACTGGTTCAGGGTTTTTGGGTTTGAGCTAGAAATGGAAGGAGAGATGAAGGAAGGACGATCCTTGTATGAGACCCCCACCTGGGCTGTTGCAACCGTGATCACTATCATGGTTGTTTTTGGGTTCTTCTTTCATGGCGTTTTGAAACGCTGTGGAAAGGTGCATTGGCCACCTCTCTCTCTCTCTCTGTGTGCCTTTGCTTCTTAAATCTTGAACTTCGTTTGGATGTCTTACATGCTGCTTTGTTTACTTTCAAATGTTTCATTATGATATTTGGTATGCCTTTACCCTCACCCCCATTCTCTCTCTAGCAGTGGTTAAATAAAACCAAGAGAAAACCTCTACTTGCTGCCCTGGAGAAGATCAAGGAAGGTCAGCGGTTGAGTCTTTTAAGATGGGTTTTGTTTGATCTCTTCAATATTTCATGAGGCTTTTGAAATTTTGGTTTTACCATTTGGTTGTTTTCTGCAAGCAGAGCTAATGCTTTTCGGGCTTCTGTCACTGTTGATGGGTCATTGGATTGTTTTTGTGGCTAAGATTTGTGTGAAATCGTCTGTCTTGAGCAGCCGATTTTATCCGTGTGCATTGGAGGATGATTTCCGAAAAGTAGAGCACTTTCTTGTTTCAGGTTCAAAATATTTGAATCACTCCGTTGTCAGAGAGCAGATGAAAAATGGGCTGCATGATGATTGTCCTGAGGTCGTTTCCACCTTGCACATTTTGAATTTTGGATGCTTAGATAATACTGTTTTTAATTAATCGGTAGCTTGTTCTTTAAGTATCTAGTTATGCAGTTCTAGTAACCAATACGTCTCAGTAACCTGAAAATTTGTTTTTCCTGGTCTTCAATTGATAACATCCTCTACAAATGCAATTGCTATTTTTTTTCAGGGTTATGAATCATTTGTTTCTCATGAAAGTCTTGAGCAGCTTCATCGTCTTGTATTTGTTCTTGGCATTACCCATGTTTCTTACAGCGTTTTTGCCATTGCGTTGGCAATGATTAAGGTTGACATAGCTCCTCATCATATTGCTTTCTTTAGTTCTCCTTTGGGGCTCAATCTCCATTACATGCGCAATAATGACTACGATTCAATTCATGTAGATATACAGCTGGAGGCCATGGGAACATGAAGCCAAGTCTATGGCTATTCAGAGCTTACAAGGTTCAAAATTCTCTGCCTGCGATTATAATGACCTTAATTATCCATCATTTTATAGCTGAATGATAGGGTGGGGGGAGGCCTTACACAGATTGGTATTTTGTACAATAATTTCTTGAATTCTAGACACTCCACTAGCCACGCCAGACAATACTAGAATGAGGCGACTATCTACTTTCATTTTTCATCGCACATCCCATCCATGGAGCCAGCACAGAGTTCTTGTTTGGCTGGTACTCTCTCTCTCTCTCTCTCTCTCCCCTTGCCTAATTTAAAAGCTACGTGGTGATCTTGTTTTTCTTTTTTGTTGAGAAACAGATTTTTAGCTTTAATTTTGGGATTTGCAGAACTCAAATCCAAGTACAACTTGGCCATATCTCAAACAACCAAATGAATTTATGATGCAAAAAATTACAGCTCCTCTTGTTTCATCCATTTGCTAAATTCAATTTTCAGTTCCATGGATCTGACTGTCAATAAACACAAACTAAAAATTGATGAAGCAGCAGTAGCATCCTTAGATACAGAAGGAGATAATATTGGACCTTATAGTTGAACTTCGACCATTATAGGTGCTCCATACATATTTGTGCATGTACGTATACAGAGAAGATAGCTCAGTTTAAGATGCTTAGAGAAAAGCCCATACTTTCTTATTGCTCGTAGCTCGACAAAGGATTCTCTTTCATTCTTGGTTTTCTTGGAACCTGTATGCATCTGCATTTGATCAAGTGAGTTTAGACTCAAATTACCTAATTTTGCAGCTTTGTTTCAGCCGCCAGTTCTGGAGTTCTATAAATCGAGCTGACTACATGGCCTTGCGTTTAGGCTTCATTACAGTATGTTTTCTCTGGTCCAAATGGAATACCTTGACCTATATCTTTCAATCAAGGAGATTTTTTAAATTTGCAGTACCTTTATGCTTCTATATAAATGTTAGTCATTAATTCTATTGAAAAAAGAAGTCAGTAATTCTATAGTTTTTCATTACAGTTCCATTTTGGCTATACCGACATGCAGAAAATGCAGAAAGTATTCACTTTCTCACTATACCATTTTTATCACAAGCAATTACAAATTTCATTATGCCAAGAAACAAAATACAAACTTATGATATTCATCAGATAATTTAGAAACATTGATTTGAGAAATGATACATATTCTTTGAATGTCATTGCCTTAATAATCCTGCTTGGTCAATCCACATTTTTTTTCTTGGGCGGAGGGATTAGCACCTAAGAGGTTAGAGGACTCTAAAGAAAATGAATAATGTCATGTTCTGTTGACATATTTGCACTTATTTGGTCATTGTTTTGCATTTGTATTCCATCATCATTTCTTATATTGCAAAAAAAAGACTCGGGCAGTAAAATGGTCATGAGAGCAAGTTTGCTCCTCTAACTTTCTTGTTCTTATTTCTTCCTTTGTAGACTCATCAACTTCCTCTATCATATGATTTCCATAATTATATGCTTCGAAGCATGGAGGAAGAGTTTCGTGATATTGTTGGAATGAAGTATGACCTGCTCACCCTGCTTTCAATTTGGAGTTTTGTTTAAATTAATCCACAGATTAAGTTCTACTACTTTACTCATTCCATGATCTTACTTTTAAAATTTACGCAAATCATGGAAATGCTGTATATGCAGGGGATGCATAAATTCATGCTCATAGAGAGTTTCTCTAGTTACCAATATAGGTTTTTCTGCTGTTTTATTATTTTTCCCTCACTTCAGAGAGACCAACTAGTGAATTTTTTTAGCAATATAAAGTGAATCTTTATGTTCTGTGCACTTGCTGATGAATTAATTACAACTTCAAAATGCGTCAAGTGACGTTGGTTTACATATATATGGGAGTTCAAGCTGTTCATAACTTTTGGCTGAGGAATCTAAACCAGTTGCTGTCTTCCCACATGTCATTGAAAGCTATGAGAAGACATATAAGACAATCAATGTAAAGTTCATCGGCAAACGTTTTATGCCTGAATAGTGTAACTAATAATTTAATACAGTTTATTATTGACACCATTATGAATGTTCATAGGCGTTCTAGTTGCCCCGTAGAAAAGAATTTAAATTTTGTTTGCTTTCCAACTGATACATTTTGAAAAAACACCAATTGCACGATTCACCAAAGAAGAAAATCACTGTAAAATCACCACATTGCAGGTGAAAATTTACTAGTGTATGCACTGACCACATTAAATTCATAACTGATGTACCAAGAATTTAATCTTTGTTATAATAATTTAGAAATTACAGACTTCATGAAAGTACAATGTTCAAGCGATTTTCAGATGCGCTTTGGACAGAAAACTAATTATTTTTACTATGGTGGCAAAGTTGTTATGAATTGGATTGTTCTCTCTGCAAATTGACCTGATTACTTCTTTGAATTCCTTTTGCAGTGTGCCTCTATGGATATACGCAATATGTTGCCTTTTTCTAGATTTTCATGGTAATTTCTGTGAATCTCGATTTGCTTTGAACTGTAAAATGTGGAAATGGTCTCAAGCAACTAAAGTCACCAATTTTAACATTTTTTAGTTGAACTGTCCTGGCATATGAGCAGTGTTGTTTGTAAGCAGAACATTTAAGTTGCTAGAATGGCGCATTTAGTTTACGATGTCTATTAGCTACAGGAAGCTAAGAACATATTTTGAAATTGGCACATGCATAAATATACACTTCTTCAATTCTGTAGTTGAGATGACTTGTTCTAGGGCAGTTGGTTTCATCTTTGGAATTATGGCATTAAAGGAAATGGGCAAATTGTTGGTATGCATGAGACTGTGAGTTCGGGCCTTCCATAAGGATGCTACTGCAACTTTCTACTAAGGTTGTGATAAAAGCTGTCATATACTTTAGTGCCTCTGGAATAATGGATATTTCAAGAATTTATTACCTATATAATTTTCAAAGCAATGCCTTTTTGTGATATTGTACCACATCAACATTTTTTTAATTAATTTTATCATAATTATTCAAATAATTTTATTTTCTTACAGACATGCTTTATTTCTCATTTAATTTTTATTTAAATGGCCATTCAGTATACAAAAGACCCTTTGGTTCCTATTCCCAAAAGACCCTTCAATTTCTACAAACATTTTTTCTTTATCTCGCTTAATTTTTATTTAAATGGCCCTTCTTACGCAAAAGACCATTCGGTTCCTAGTTTCTACTTTCGAAAATAACTAATGATAAATTGAAATAATTTTAAAGGACCTGGTTATAGAGTTTTGAAGGTCGAAAACACCTCTTTTATTTGTAACATTTTGTCTTCCTTATATGCATTTCATTAAAATTAATAATCGAAAACAAAATCATGTTTGAGCAACTTCACACAATCAAGTTATAAACAAAATTAAAACTATGATGGAATTAAAAACTTAAAAACTTTTCCTGCACGTTGCACAAGTGCCTGACTAATTTATATATAAAGCACCAATCTAATAACTAAAAGGGACATTTACAATGCTCCTTGCTTTGAGTGTTAATTATTCCTCAGAATTTTTTTTTTTTTTTTTTTTCTGTATTTAGTTGTGGAATTGACCTCCTGAGCATGAATATGTGACTTCTATTCAGGAAGCAATATTTACTTCTGGCTTTCCTTCCTTCCTGCCATCGTAAGTCCCCATCATCAATCTCCCTTTTCTTCTTAATGCTCGTTTTAACCAACTGTAACAGTCTATTTATGTTACATTCCTTTAATATCTCTCTTCTTTATTGACATATATGTTAGTTGATCCTCCTAATGGGCACTAAACTTCACCGGGTGGTAGTTAAGTTGGCTGTTGAAATCATGGATAAATGCCCATTAGAGGGATTCCATCAGTTTCGTCTGAGGGATGAGCTCTTTTGGTTTGGGAAGCCCAAGCTTCTTTTATGGTTAATACATCTAATATCCTTCCAGGTTGGTTATTTGAAAGCATGGGCATTTGCTTGTGAAACGTTATGGTGGAACTGAATTCTGATACACTATGGGCATTTTTTTTTCAGAATGCTTTTGAAGTGGCAACATTCATTTGGTCCCTGGTAAGAACTTGGATATAGTGATTGTTCTGAACCAACACCTGTAATTTAAGGTTCTCTTCAATCGTATAAAGTTCATGGATTAAGATTAGGAAGTTGGCCTCCATGGATTACATATTAGCACTCGTAAGATTGTTATGAATTCGAATTTTTAAGATTATTATTATTATTTTTTGGCAGCATTTCAGTTTAATCTTATATGCCAATCTTAACAATCCAATCGTCACCAACTTTCCTTATATCATCTTATATTAATCCTGTTGTCGATAGCATTTCTGTTTCTTTATTTTCTGCTACCAAGTTCCCACCACTTAATTAGAACATGGCATGGGCTGAACGCTGCAGTGTATCAATTCCACCACCATTTATGTCATTGCTAATAAATTCAGTTCGTCAACAATGTCCTGGTGCTTATTTTGGAAATTGGTAGATAGATTCTCTTTCTGAAGTGTTGTTTTCCATTATTGAGAACATATTTTGTGAAACTGCTTACTTTTTGGGTTTAAGGATACGGCTTTGCCAAGTCAGCTCACAAGGAACATGTAGTATATGAACATGGTTGATTTTGTCTATCGCCACACAAGTGACTTTCAGACTTATTTCTGATGCTAACGTTGAATTTTTTCTTTCCAGTGGGAAATTGAGGATCCTTCTTGTTTCATGGATAACCGTACATTTCTTGTGATCCGGTTGTCATTTGGGTAATATAAAATTATCTCAATTTTACAACAAATTTATGAGCTAGCAACTCATCTCTTTATTCTCCCAGGATTGTGATGCAGCTTCATTTTCGATTCCGTCAATAATCTGGTTGTATAGAAGACTCATATTTTTGTAAGTCACTTGTTACTGCAGGATCATCTCCCAATTCTGGTGTAGCTTTATTACATTCCCACTCTATGTTATCATTACACAGGTCTGGCTCTTCTTCATCTCTCTCTCTCTCTCTCTCTCTCTCTCTCTCTCTCTCACCCATTACTGGTTGTGGTTGTAGATGGGATCGAAGTTCAGCAAGTCTGTGATTTCTGAAAGTGTGAGAAACTCACTAACTGGATGGCAGAGGAGAGTAAAGGCCAAGCATGGTTCCACCGTTGCACTCTTGAATGAGACAACTACATTCTCAGATTCACCAGCGCATGAGATAGTCAGACTTAATGAATTCTCCATAAACAGCATGGAAGGCAGTTCCTCAAGAGATCGGGGCACATTTTCCTCGTGTCAGCAGGCCTCAATTTCAGTTTCTGGTCCACTCTACAAAAGTTATAGCGATGATGATGGTGATCACGAAGATGAAGATGATGATAATGGTGGTAGAGATAATTATCACAAAGATGACGTCAAAGACGATTCCTCTCTCCTTCCACCACCTTAAGCTTTCCATGAATTCATCCCAATCAACAGTAGCATCGGATTATAAATTATAATCTTATTAACCAATAGTTACCTGTTAAATATTATATACCTTCTTAATAGAGTGGTACTGGTTCATGCAGTTTCTTATTCATCCAAAAGGAAGAAAAACTCTGGAAAATAGTATATCTAGACAGAAATGGCCAATGAAAGTGGCCTAGCTCCTTTGAACTGGATGAGATCTCACTTGTTTTGAGCATTATATTTGTGAAATCTTTTTGTGAACCTACTAGCACTTATATATATATATATATTTTTTAATCTCGGAATTGCTTATTCTAGGAACATGAGAAAGCTCAGAAAAATAATCACACAGGCCTTCTGCTGGGAATGGTATCTTCATTACACCGAAGCTTGCACACATACAACCAGATTTTTTTCATGAGTATCACCTCAAAACATAGGACTCCCAAGAAACCTTGTATACTCTGAAGGGTTTATTCATGCAATCTTCAGTGACAATCTCGAACAAACAGGAATGTGCTGGGCAATACTTGTCTATCCAAAGTTCCAAACAAGGAACATGTTTCTGATTGGAAGGTGGGGTTGTCGATGCTTGACTGAACTCTCAAAGAGCGCAGGTTAGGCGCTAGTCGCTGTGTCCCATTGTTTTCATGTTCTACTCTGAAAATCTACTTGTAATAGCCAATTTCATCAACTATTTATTATTATTAGTCAGTTTTTAAATACACTGCTTATTGTATAATCGAATAATGATATTCCTATAATATTCTTTTCTTCCAACTCTTTTTATAGCCAATCAATGTATTATTATTATTATTATTATTTAGAAATGTTATATACCAAACTCTCATCACATTATATCGATTCTGATTGAGTTAGTTATCCTACGACTCATTGTTCAATCAACTAGGGAATATGGCAGTGGCATCATGCTCAACTTCAGCCACATTTCAAGAAAAATAAAGAAACAAGTAGTTATGATCCCTAATATCGATATACTGAAACGCATTAGTTGTGTATTTTGTTCAAGTTCCTCCTCTTTATTTAACCTACCCATAGAAAAAATTTATTCTTTATACACCCCACGTATCATTAATATTGAAACCTTCCATATCAACCATATTAAAAAAAATAATTAGTACTTTGACTTTTTTAAAAGTTATAATGGGTCCTGGCTTATATATAGCAAAATTCTTATCTATATTCTAGCAATAAGGTTGCCCCCCATACTAATAAGATAAATCAATCAAGTTTTAAGAAATTTGGACTTTACAACTAGAGCCGACCTTAAATATTTCTAGATAGAGATGCTCTACCTTCTCTCTAAAAACCCAAATCGAAAACCACCTCAGAGGGGGGTGGGAGCTTCAGCTCCTCCCTCCCTCCCTCCCTCCTCCCAGATGTAGTTTTCTCCAAGTTTTTAATTTTTCAGTTGGCGTTTTGGTTTTATTTTTATTTTTCCTGCCAAAGCATGGAGAAGCGACATTTGATCTTTTCTAGTGGCCAGCGACCACCACGCGCCCCACCGCGGGTTTCCTAAGCTGCTGATCTTTCAGACTGCCGAAGGTTTCACCAAAAGGAGCGGTGCGTGATCCACACACGCGGGTCAAAGTGCGAGCATGGCCTCCATACGCCACAACACAGAGGGCTCTGTTGTCGCCATCCCCAGCGTTTCTAGGGTTAGCGATCTCGGTAGCTTTAGGATCGACGGTCTAGTACACTCCTAGCGTGGCGTGTGTCCTTCACGCGCCATTACAGCCTCCTTGCTCAGTATTTTTTCAATTTTAACTGTATTTCAAGTTTCTGTTTTGTTGTATTTTTGTTTTTCAGTTTTCCTATGTTTTTCTGTTTTGTTGTTTGTGTTAGATAAAAATAAAAAGAAATAGGTTATTGGACTTGTTGCCCATAGCAGGAGAACCCTCTCCTCCTTTGGAGGATGGGGGGTGGTTTTTCCCGCTCCTCTTTTGGGGGATGGGGAGTGGTTGCCCTTTCCTCCTTTGGAGGATGGGGGTTGGTTATCCTATTTTTGTAAAATGTTAAATTCTCAGATAATCCGGGATTGAAATCTCTATTCTTACAGAATATCATATCTCAAAAAGTTTTGTCATTAGAGAGTTTATAGAAGTTAAGACAATGTCTGTCACAAAAAAATTTGTGTACGGGGAAGCCACAAACAGATGGTTAGTTTGGCTTGTAACCTGGATTTTTTTTTTCTGTATTTATCAGTCACAGCTGTAACTTCAATTTTATTGAATGAAATGAAATCTACTTCCCCAAAAAAAAAAAATCAATCAAGTTTCATCATATGCACGACTCATTTGCACATCTCCAACTAAAGTGCATATATATGTTTACTAAGATTATTGGTCGCGATTGGTTCCGATTTCTAACGTACAGTCAATTGGGCTATATCAACATCAGTGCTCCAACTCGAGAGATAAAGATTTATAAAGATTTTGGTTCAACCTTTTTACACCATTTCTTTATGCATATGATTAGTGAGATATCTACGTCCCATTAGAATAGCAGAAATTGTGGCACAATGGTATGAGATATCTACGTCCCATTAGAATAACATTCAAACACCCAATTTTTAAATTACTAAACTTATCTCAACTCAAAACCTCTTTACACGTGGGACCCATAACCTTTTTTAACTTAATACATCTTTATACTTGAGACCCACAACCTTTTTTAACTTTCCATAAAAAGTATTAAACTCATCTTAACATCCAAACACATTTTAAACTCAGTTTAGATGGACTCCACATAACTCCCTCTACTACTCAACTCACTATTATTCATAAAGAACTAATTTCAGCTGAGCTCAGCTCAACATCCAAACACAGCTTAAAGCTTGGCCAATTTTTGAATTTCCAATGACACAAGAAATAGTTGGTGAACCAAGATCTTTATACTTTGGTGGTATGTGATTTTGAATTATTGCACTGACTTGTTTAGTGAGGAAGGCCTTTTTCTGCACATTTAACTTCCTTTTTACATTGCATAAATTCTTTAGAAATTTAGCATAGGCAGGAATTTGCTTAATAGCATCAAGAAGAGGAATATTAATTTTGATATGTCTAAAAATTTCCAGAATTTCAACATGTTGTTTTTCTTTATGCAGTGAAAGCAATCTATGTGGGAATGGGGCAGGTATGGGGCATGTGTTTGCTTCAAATTCTAGTATGCTTGGCTTACCTTTATCTTGAGAAGGGTTAGAATTTTTACCTAAGCTACTTGCACCATGTGCATGAATATTCACAACCTTATCATTCAGAGTTGTGATGGCCTTGACAGATTTGACATTGTCACTTTTAGCATTACTCTGAATTTGCTGATTCTGTCCTTATGGGTTGAGTTGAGGTTGAGTAGGAAACTTCCCATTCTCTTGAGCACTCAGAGAGGTGGTCACTCTTGTGAGTGTTCCTCTGATGTTGTTTATTACTTGTGAATTCTGATTGTTTATTGTATCTTCCAGGTTCTTCTTTTGCACTGGAGGTGCTTGATTTACGTACTATGAAGGTCCAAGGGCTGCTGGTGCTGAATATGAGGCATATTGAGCAAGTCCTGGAATTGCTAGCTGCTCATTTCTCCAACCAAAAATTGGATGGCTTCTCCAACCTGGATTATAAGTGTTAGAATATGGTCCAAAAAAGTTTTTAGAGATTATATTCACAACATTAGTTTGGTCAAGTAAAACTTCTTTAAAAGTAGAAATTGTTGGGTATGTACTGGTCACATGCCCTGGATCTTCACATATGTTACATTTTTCAGAAGTAGATGGTAAGACTTGTAACTCATTGACTTTCTTAAACTCTATAGACTCTAACTTTTTAAAGATTAATGCCAGTTTAGCATGTAAATCATTAGATTCTTTCAAATGATATTTTCACCTCCATTTAAAGATTTTTTATTTTAGATCTATCATACACCTCAGAAACATGGGCATTCTCAGCCAAGTAATCAAAGTATTCAAAAGCTTCCTCAGGTTCTTTATTAAAAAATTCACCATTGCACATGATTTCAACAAATTGTCTTATTTTTTATCGTAAACCCTCATAAAAAAAAACTTATAACCCTTCAATTCTCATATCCATGATGAGGACATGCATTTAATAAGTCTTTAAAACGTTCCCAACAATGATAAAATATTTTCACATCTTTTTGTCCAAAATTCATAATTTTTCTTTTTAAGGCATTGGTCCTGTGCATAGGAAAGAATTTTTTTAGAAATTCAGTTTGCATTTTCTGTCAAGTTCCAATAGATCTTGGTCTTAATGAAATAGGCCAGGTCTTAGCCTTGTCCTTCAAAGAAAATGAAAACAGTTCTAACCTAATGACATTTTCAGTACATGTTCTATCCATGAAGGTTCAATAAACTTCTTCAAATTCTTTGATGTGCAAATAGAGATTTTCATATTTCATGCCATGGAAATGTGGCAGCAGTGGAATCACCCAAGTTTGAAGTTAAAATTATTTGCATTCAAAGGTTGAATGATACAAGAGGGTGGACTAGTCCTAACAGGCTGCAAATATTCTCTAAGTGTCTTGTTATGATTTACCATTTTCCCATCATTATGATCATTTTTAGCCATGGTACTTTGACTGTCACATGAGGATTTCAGTGAGATGGAAACAAAAGTTGAAGAGGTTAATGACTCTGTCCTAACTAGTCGTGATGTATGGTCCCTAGTCCAACCAGTCATACAAACAAAAGCAGAAAAACTAAAACAAATAAAGAGCAAACAAATAAAATGAAAGGGAGCAGATATCACCCAAGTTGTGAAAAGGTTCACAGCTCTACAAACATCCTCTCAACAATAAGATAACGTTTTGAAAACACCAGTTGTCTCCAGCAACAGCGCCAAAAACTTGATGGTCTCCAAATTATCACTCCCACGTGTAGAAGTGGATCAGTTGTAATAATAGGAAAATCCCAAGGTCATTTCCAAAGGAACAAGTGTGTTTTAAACTCTTAAATGCCTCACGGATTAAGTAATCGAAATGTAGAAAAATAAAGATTTAAATCCAGACAAGTGGAGAATTTGTTTTGAATGAAAGTGGTTTTTACACACTGAACTATTTACTGTCAATGGAATGAATGGTTGAGCATGGAGGATTTCAGATTCATAGTTGTTGGGAACTTGAAATAACGAGTAAAAGTATCGGTACTCGAAAGTAAGACAATTAAAAATGAGACAATTGCAATACTTGATTTTACTAACTTCGGGTCATGAAAACTTTCAGGATTTAAAAGCAATCAATTAATATAGAGACAATCTAACAAATACTTGGGTTGCGGGTTATTACCTTCATTTGATTCAACATTTCACAAGAATTTCTGGGTACTTCTCATAAATTACTAACTCAATCAAGATGTTAATAACTTGAAAATTTAGAAATACACGTTTAGAGTTCTCTATACCAACATAGAAAATGTCCTCACTAAAGCTATAATCATATTTGATTTTAACATTCGGCTGAACGAAACCTTGATTAATTCAAGGTTTTGTTATGCCTTATGTCAACAGCAGAACAAAAGCAAGCAAATCTTTCAATCTCTCAATTTTTAGAATCTGATTCTGAACAACAGGAAGTATAAAATGTTTACAAGAAAAATCTAGCAAAAATTGAGGACAAAAGAAAGCTTTTACTGCAACCCAAGCTTTAAACTTAGCCGATCTTCCCCATCATGAATGTGAAAAATCGACTCAAAAGAAACCCTAAAAACCTTCGATGGTTTGCTACAGAATGTAAAACAGAACAACAGATTTATGCTCCTAACAACCCCCTTTCTCTGGTATTTCTGCCCCTCTTTATATCCATTTCCAGCTTCTCTCTCTGTATCATTGATTCTCCTTCATCCAATTCCAAATCTTCAAATCCATACCCCAAATGTGTAGATCCAACCAAAATTTATAAAAAAAAAAAAGGATATGCAATGAAGAACATTATACACACAACCATGTCTTGGTCGTGGATCTCGCAATTTTAACTAATAATTCCTTTGAAAAAAATATGTTTAGCCTAGGAAAAAAATCAATGTAATTAAAAGACTTTTAAAAAAAATTTCGAGATGGCTTTGAGCCATCATGTGACGCCTAGATTTGGTCACAAGTTGGCTCCCAACCACCTTGCGACTAGACTTATCATTTATAGGTGACCGTATGATACTATGACCGATGTGCAAAGGGATTGGAGGCTCCTCTCCCTACCACCCACAGGGAAGGGAAATTCTTTCTGCAACTCCGCTCTTTCTTTTCAATTTATTTATTTATATTTATTTCTCCTTTCTATTTCTATTTTTTTTTTAATAAATGAAGTTGGATTACAAACGTGTGCTATCTACCAATTGGCATCTTATTTCATTAATTTACTAACAATAGATGGAGGGGAGTGGCCAATTACAAAATTTTAAAATCTTAAATATTGGAAGTATAGGAATCTTAAAATTTTCCAGAACTCTGAATGTTGCATTCTCCTTGAACTAATTGATAGCTGTTTTGGTTATGTTGAGAGTTATCTTCATGTAAAGAAGTGTCATGTAGTAGTGTATAAGGAAAAAGTTCTTTCGTGGACGGTTCATTCTCAAGGAAAAGTGAAGCTTAATTTTAGTAGAGCTTTGTTTTATTCTTTTGCTTCAGTTGGTATTGATGCTATTTTACGGAACGATAATGATAATGTTTTGATGGCTGCAAGTCGTAAGGAACATGGGGTTTTCGAAGTTGTTGATATTGAAGCTTTAGTAGCCTTGCGAGATTTGCAGTTAATACTTCATATGGGATTGTTGAATCTGATTTTAGAAAGTGACTCACTTATTATTGTTGAAGTTATTTGTTCCAATGAAATTAATTTAACTAGACGAGGGTTTGTGATTAATGAAATTAAAAGCCTTCTTCGTTGTTTGAATTCTTTTGAAGTTCTCCACGTTGGTCGTCAAGGGAATGAGGCTGCTCATCTATTGGCAAGACATGCTTATTTTATTGATGAAACTTTACAATGGTGGCATTCTGATTTCTTGTCCAGATTTTATACGAGCTAGAGTTGCCTTAGATGTTACTGTGTAACTATGCAGTATTTTATTTGTATTGACT
This sequence comes from Juglans mandshurica, assembly GCA_022457165.1. Taxonomy (NCBI): domain Eukaryota; kingdom Viridiplantae; phylum Streptophyta; class Magnoliopsida; order Fagales; family Juglandaceae; genus Juglans; species Juglans mandshurica. The sequence goes on from CM039623.1 coordinate 8,396,314, forward strand.
ATTATTTATGAATGAAGTTAAACTGCTGTTAAAAAAAAAAAAAAAACTTCTGAGCCATTTGGTGGTCCTTAGCACACCTGATTAAAATTTCCTGTAATTCCCATTTCCAGCAATAGCACTACTAGCAAAACTATTAGCCTCCTCTGCAAGTAAGCCCCAGTTCTCTTCCTCTCTCTCACGCCACACCTTCTCAAATCTTCTCTGTAAACTCTCTCTCTCTCTCTCTCTCTCCCCCTCTGAGATCCCTTCGTTTCACTTCCCAATCTCCACGCCATGGTGCTCGAGGTAATAGCCCCGATTTGGTTTTTTCCGTTCTTTTTCCCCAAAACCCTAATTCCAACCTCAATCCCTCACCTATGGGGTGCCAAAATTCGGGAATTTCGTTATATTTCCCTCTTATTTTTTCGCGCTATTAGGGTTTTCTTTTCGATAATTGAGAGGTTTATTTGCTTTGATTGTTCTTAATAGGCAACGATGATCTGCATCGACAACTCCGAGTGGATGCGAAACGGCGATTACTCTCCGTCGAGATTTCAAGCTCAAGCTGATGCTGTCAATCTCATTTGCGGAGCTAAAACACAGGTTTTTAAGATTCTTCTTCTTTTTTCTTCTCCTCATTGTTTTGTTTCATAATTCCTCCTTTCGTTGCTGAGAAAATCGAGCAAAAGAAAAGAAAACTCGGAACCTCTAATCATTCTCATTTTTTTACTACTTTTTTCACCTTCTATAAGCAATGTTCTGTGGTTTGGATTAGAGTTGCATTTTAGACCTACTTGTATTTTAATTAATTTTGCTACAGTGATAGTTCGAATCCCTATATTTGAGAATTGTTTATACATGTTTTCTGGATGCGGTCCTGTATATGAGAGAAGAAAATCCTTTTTAAGATTTACCTTTTGCTTGTAGTTTGGGTCATATGTTTGTTTACGATTCAAAGTTTTGAATGGATGTGATGGGTTGTGTGTACAGTCTAATCCAGAGAATACAGTGGGAGTTCTCACAATGGCAGGAAAAGGGCTTCGCGTTTTGGTCACTCCTACCAGTGATCTCGGCAAGATTCTGGCTTGTATGCACGGTCAGTGCATTTTCCGTTTTCATTTTTTAATTCCATTCTTTCTATTTATGAAGTTCTGGACTTTTTCGATTGTGGTGTTTGTGAATTTTGATACTTGGCATGACCTGGTGATGCTGTACTCTTCCCATGGTTGTCGACATTGGTCTCACTAAGATGTGAATATACTTTGTTCATACCTATAAATAATGTGTTTGGCGATCTAATTTATATCTCAATGTAGGTCTAGAAATTGGTGGGGATATGAACCTGGCTGCCGGCATTCAGGTGGCACAGCTGGCCCTTAAGCATCGCCAGAATAAAAAACAACAGCAACGGATTATTGTCTTTTCTGGAAGGTCCGCATGATTATGGCTCTTTATGCTTTTGCATTTATATTCTGTTTTATATATTCATCATCTAATTTGCTTTCAGTCCTTTGATATTAATATTAATTTTACCTATAAAAAAAAATCAATGTGCTTTCAGTCCTATCAAACATGAAAAAAAGTTGTTGGAGATGATTGGAAAAAAGTTAAAAAAGAACAGTGTGGCATTAGATATTGTCAATTTTGGTGAAGAAGATGATGGGAAGACAGAGAAGCTGGAAGCACTTCTTACTGCTGTGAACAATAATGACACTAGCCACATTGTCCACGTTCCAGCTGGCCCAAGTGCCCTTTCCGATGTACTGATAAGGTTGTTTTAACTTTGATTTAATACATATGTACAGATTCATTATTTAGCTTTAACATTGCTCTCATAATTTGTGTACATGTGACCTTTCTCCCATGTCAGTACGCCCATCTTCACAGGAGATGGGGAGGGTGGAAGTGGTTTCGCAGCAGCAGCGGCAGCAGCGGCAGCCGGTGGTCTTTCTGGTTTTGAGTTTGGTGTGGATCCTAACCTGGACCCTGAATTGGCTCTTGCTCTGAGAGTTTCAATGGAAGAAGAGAGGGCGAGACAAGAAGCGGCTGCAAAAAAGGCTGCAGATGAAGCTGCTAAACAGGAAAAAGTAGAGGGCCAGCCATCTGGCTCACAGGATGCAGCAATGACTGAGAATGTTAATACTGCAACTTCTGAAGCTGACAATAAGGCAAATGATCTAATGGTTGGTGTCTCTTTGTGCTTTCAACCTTTCATGTTACCCCTTTTGACAAGATGGGTTGTGCTGGATCATTTTTTATTAATATTAAAACATATTTCCTTTTCATTTTTTGTTTTTTCGTTCCTCTCTCCATTCTTCTTTTGTCTGAAAAAGAGGGCAATGTTGAGGTGGGGTGGGGTGGTTTGAGATGGATATAGATTAATACAAACTTACCCCTATACATATGCAAGTTGGCATGAACCTTTGACCTCTTATGTTAGAGTTAGTTAAAAGCCCTAAATGCCACTGTACCAATTGAACATTTTCTACACATAAAACGCTTGGTGTTGAGTCGTGTGTTGACCATGCACACATGTATATCAAAGTGTTCTACACAATTAAACTGCTTTGTCTAACTCAAACGGACTAGTAGAGCTAGGCAATCTATTGATTGATGACTACATGTAGTTGCTATGGGAACTTGCATTTCTTTGTTCATCAAATAAAAGAAAATTCTGCTCCTTTCCAAGGCTCGAAAAATTGAATGGGACTTGGAATTGGGTAAGGACCAGTTCCATGAATTAAGCGATTTAGGTTCGAATCCCACTGGGTGCAAACAATCTCTAGCAGCCATCGGACTCAGAGATTGTTTCCTTGAATTACCAGAGGTGCACTTGCAGGAAATTCCTTGCCAACTGCCAAGGGCCTGTGCACTCCCGGGATTAGTCGTGACGCTGTTCCTGGACACCCAGTGCCAAGAAAAAAAATGAATCAGGCGATTTGATTCGTGACACGCTTGAATTGGGTATTTCAGCAGTAATAGAAAAACATAAAAAAACATATACAATGTAATTCAAGCGTTTAAAAAATACCCTAAAATTGGTTTGGTTTCTAACTGATTCAAATTGTATCTTCTAAATTGGTCTAAATTGAACTGTTTTTTGAGCCATGCTTCTTTCTTGCTCTTCTGTGACATGAAAATGATTCTGTTATAATAATCTACTGGCAGTATAATTTCCATAAAATATTTTCTTCTAATTTCTATACCCTCCCATTGTTCTTTGGCTTAGAATTGACCACACTCCATTGATTAAGGCCCCGTTTGGATACAGAAACACTCTCATATCATCTCATTTCATTTCATCTCATCATTACAACTTTTCCAGATTCCCATACAAAATATAATAAACAATTCAACTTTTTCAAATCCCAAAACAATAATAATATTAAAAAAATAATATTCTAACAATATTTTATTCAACTCATCTAAAACCATCTCATCTCATCTCACTATCCAAACGAGCCCTAATTGATCTCATATTTGCAATAGGATGATGAGAATGCTCTGCTACAGCAGGCCCTTGCAATGTCAATGGATGATCCTGCCTCTAGCCATGAAGTGCGAGACACTGATATGTCAGATTCAGTTGCAGATGATCCAGAGTTGGCACTAGGTGAGCCCTTATTCATGTGGTTAGCTTGTTGGGTGTAATGCTTGACAATTGTGTGGGAGTTATATAATCAAGACTGGGAGCATTCTCAGAAATGGTATAGAATTCACGCATGAAAGTATCTTTCTTCTTTGTTGGTGGTCCTCTTCAATTTTTCAAGTGACATAACAACTCATTTTTGTCAAGTGCACATCGTTTCTCTTGTCTCTGTTTTATTGCCCTGAACCATTAAATAGTAATTTTGTTTGGATAGGTAACAATGTAACAGTAATTGCTGAGACCACAGCTGAAATTTCTGTTCTGTGGCAGCATGTATGGATAGTTAGATCCTCTAAGCATATTTCAAAACTTACTGATGTCCAATTATTATTTTTCATCTGTATTTGCTGATTTAATTCCATGTCCTTTGGTTGTTGCAGCTCTTCAATTGTCTGTTCAAGACAGTACAAAGGACGTGTCAGGCCAATCAGATATGAGCAAGTTGTTGGCTGACCAGTCCTTTGTGTCTTCCATCCTTTCATCAGTATGTCTGCCACTACATGCACTTTTCATTTGTTTCTTTTATTTCCTCCCCGCAGTGGGAAAATGAGGAGTAAAATGCTCCTGTAGTTGTTAATGCTATAACAAGTTATTGTTGCTGCAGCTTCCAGGGGTTGATCCAAATGACCAATCAGTTAAAGATTTGCTTGCTTCGATGCAGAGCCAGAGTGAGGTGAGTGACTCAAATTTATTGGTAGGGTCATTAATATAATTGAAAAGTTATTCACAACCAGGATATGCTGAAGTTTTATTTACCTGGGATAGATTTGAAATTCAGTACCCCCCCCCCCCCCCCCCCCCCAAATTACGTTTTTTTCCCTTCAATAGTATGTTTATCATTATAACCATCTTATTCTGGCCCAAGACTTTTTTATTATTTATGGTGGTGCACTGGTGGTGAGCAATGACCACTGATTCACTAACCTGTAAATTGGTCAATTGGTGCCTAATATGCTATAATTGTATGGAATAGTGCCTTGTCTGACACTTGAAATTGGCATCATGAAATGGGTAATGGGATTTGAGGAAACCAGTTATAATAAATTTGCATTTCTCTAAAAATGCTTCTCTTGTCTGCTTGTATTTTATTGTGTATTGTCTAAATTTTTGTACATGTAAAAGAAGCAAGGTAAAGTAAGTCTTTTTGGAGTAGGTAAGCTCTAAGTCTTTTTTATATGTAGGTAAGCTCTAAGTATAATTAAAATGTAAGAAAAGTTATATTTTACATAGAGGGGGAAGGACTTCCATAGCAGTTGAAGGAATTATTAGAAACTGTTCATATGTTCAATTATTTGGAGTGTCTGGCTAGCTTATTGGGGTGCAAGGTATCCTCTTTGCCTATGAAGTATTTTGGCCTTCCTTTGGGAGCCTCTTTCAAGGTTGAGTCTATTTGGGATGGTGTAATTAAGAAGATTGAACATTGATTGCCTGGTTGGAAGAGGATGTATTTGTCTAAAGATGTAGGACCATCTTGATTAATAGTATACTCTCTAATTTGCTTACATATTGCTTGTCCATGTTTCCCTTTTCCACTAGTGTGGCCAACCGAATAGAGAAATTACAACGGGACTTTCCATTGAGAGGACTAGGTGAAGCATTCAAATTTCACCTAGTAAAATGGGCCAAAGTTCTCTGATTTTCTAATGAGGCTTGGGAGTTTGAAACTTGTTTTTATTCAAACAAAAACTACTCTTAAAAAATAATATTCAAACATTTTTTCAACTGCCTATCCATTTTCACAAACCCCAATGCAAGACTTATTTTCAAAAAAAGTTTTATTAAAAATTTTCTCTCATTTCCCAAAACCTAATAAACAATAAATCTCAAAACATTTCTCAAACATTCTGAAAATTTTCCATAACCAAACATACCCTTAGTCTCTTGTACTCTACTAGTTTATGTCTTGGAGGAAACATCATATCATTGTGATAAATAATAGGTTTGTGTTGTATGCACAAAACGAAGGGGAATTTGTAGACCATCTTTTGCTCCATTGTGAGATTTCTAAAGCCTTGTGGAATGACTCTTTTGGTAGAAATGGAGTTATCTTGGGTTCTGCCTACGAGGATAGCAGGCCTTCTTGCCAATTGTAGAGGGTTTAAATGGCAGCTCATAAATTGCAATAGTGTGAAGATTGTCCCTATTTGACTAGTATGTTGCATTTGGAGGGAGAAGGATGATAGGAGTTTTGAGGATTAGAAGTTGACAATTGAAGAGTTTAAAAGTTAATGATGGAAGTTTTGAGGATCAGAAGCTGACAATTGAAGAGTTTAAAAGTTAATGATGGAAGTTTTGAGGATCAGAAGCTGACAATTGAAGAGTTTGAAAGCTTCTTTTTTAACACACTATTCCTTTATACAACCTCTAGAGCTTTTAATGGGCTGAGTTTTCATTATCTTTGGAATGCGGATTGGTTGGAAAGACGTTTGATGATGAGGTTCATCAAGTGGTAAGTAGGATGGCTAATGGAAAAGCTTCAAGCCCGGATGGCTTCTCGATGTCATTTTTTCAAGTTTGTTGGGATGTGGTAAAGGATGATATTATGAGGGTTTTCCAAGAGTTTTTTACTTTTGGAAAGTTTGAGAAGAGCCTTAATGCAACTTTCATTGCACCTGTTCCTAAGAGGCCAGAGGCTTTGGATGTGAAGGATTACTGCTCCATTAGTCTTGTGAATCGGGTATATAAGATTAAATCCAAAGTTTTGGCCAACCGTATGATTTTGGTAATGGAGAAAATTATTTCAACGCCTCAAAATGCTTTTGTCAAGGGGAGACAAATATCTAATTTGGCACTCATTGCAAATGAGTGTTTGGAGAGTAGAATTATATTTGGAGTGTTGGGTATTTTATGCAAATTGGATATGAAGAAAGCATACGGTAATGTTCCATGGGAGGCGTTAGCCATATCTAGGCCTATATTCCAAAATGACTAGTTAATCATACAATTGAAGCTGTATTAGAGCCATTATAAAGAGCAAGAATTTCTCATTCCCAAGTAATGTGGGATCTCATGCGCTCCTACACTCATCAGTTAGCACTCAACATAGGCTATCATAATCTCCCCCGCTTAAATTCCCAACGTCCTAGTCGAGCCATTTCATCATAGGTGGCATGGCTCAAGTTGGTTGGGATAGATTCTAATACTATTTGTAATGCCACAAGGGAGGCATGAACCATATCTAGGCCTGTACTCTAAAAAGAACTAGTCAATGGTATAGTTGGAGCCCCATTGGAACCATTATAAAGAGCAAGAACTTTTCCTTCCCAATAAATGTGGGATCTCATATACCACCTACATTGATCAGACTATCCTCAATACGGGTATCATACCTATGACCATGTAAATTGGGAACTTTTGTATTATTTACTTGGCAGTTGTGGCTTTGGGGATAGATGGTGTACATGGATTAAACATTATGTTTCAACAGCTCATTTCTCGATCTTGGTGAAGGGCTCTCCAATCGGTTTGTTTTAATGATCTTGGTCCTCACAGAATAGTAATGTATAATCTGCGAAAAGCAAGTGAGAAATATTAATAGTATCGTGATTAGTGCTTCCCACAGGGAACTCCAAAAAGAACCTCCCTACTGCAACATCCAACATCCTATAAGAGCCTCTATAATGATGACAATTAAAAGCCGAGACAAGGGATCCTCTTACCTTAATCTCCAAAAGGACTAGTCAATGGTACAATTGGAGCCTTATTAGAGCTATTATAAAGAGCAAGATTTTTCTGAGCAAGATTTTTCCAAGCAATGTGAGATCTCATATACCACCTACACTCATCAGTCAATACTCAATATGGGCTATCATAATCTCCTTTGCTTAAATAACCAATGTCCTCGTTAGGCCATTCCATCATAGGTGGCACGATTCAAGTTGATTGGGATAGACTTTTATGCAATTTGTAACGCCTCAAGGAAGGCATGAGCCACATTTGGGCATGTACTCTAAAGATAACTAATCAGTGTTATAGTTGGAGCCCCATTGGAATCATTATAAAGAGTATGAACTTCTCATTCTCAAGCAATGTGGGATCTCATATACTATCTACACTGATCAGACTGTCCTTAATACGAGGGGTTTCATACCTATGACCATGTAAATTGGGAACTTCTGTATTATTTTTTTTTTTGATGAGTAAACTGTAAAAACTTCTTTATTATTTACTTGGAAGTTGTGGCTTCTGGGATGGATGGTGTACATGGATTAAGCATTGTGTTTCAACAACTCATTTCTCAGTCCTGGTGAACAGCTCTCCAATTTGTTTGTTTTAATAGTCCCCGTGGATTAAGGCAAGAGGATCCTTGGTCTCTTCTTTTATTTGTCATCGTTATAGAGGCTCTTAGTAGGATGTTGGATGCTGCAGTAAGGAGGTTCTTTTTGGAATTCCCTGTGGGAAGCACTAATCATGGTACTATTAATATATCTCACCTACTTTTTCTCAGATTATACATTGCTTTTCTGTGAGGACCAGGATCATTTTCAAGCATTGAGGGCATTATTACTTTTTTTTGAAGATGTCTTCGGTTTAAAAGTGAATCTTAGGATGTTTGAGTTGGTCCTGGTGGGCAATGCTTGTAATACTTAGAGTTTGACAAGAATTTTGGGATGTACTGTATCTTATTTGCCCACGAAGTACCTTGGTCTTCCGCTTGGGGCTGCTTATAAGGCGAACGCCATTCGGGATGAGCTAATTGAAAAGGTCAAGCAAGGGATGGCAGGTTGCAAAAGGATATACATATTTCCTATCTTTGTTTCCTTGTGGTATGACAAATCGTATTGAGAAGACCTTTCAGGATTTTTTTTTGGGGAGGAATTGGGGATGAGGTCAAGCCCATCTTGGTAAATGGGACAAGGTATGCTATCCAATTTCTTGAGGTGGATTAGGGATTTGGAAACTTGAGGATTTTTATTAAAGCCCTCCGTGGGAACTGGCTTAGGCGATTCAAGAAGGGGAGACAAGGGGAGGCCCTGTGGATTGCTGTTATTGATTCTAAGTATGGGAGTGCTTGGAGGGGTGGTGCTCCAATGAAGTTCAAGGTGCGCATGGTGTGGGCTTGTGGAAAAATATAAGAGCTGGTTAGGGGGATTTTGCTAGATAGTTCAGATTTGCAGTTGGTGATGGCTCCAAAATTACACTTTGTCATGATACTTGGTGTGGAGATAAGCCTCTCAAGGATACATTTCCAGCACTTAATGGATTGCACATGACCAGGATGCTTTAGTGGCTACTCTATGCGATTGTTATAGTGGCACTGCATAATGTTAGTTTGCATAGAGCTGCTCAAGATTGGGAGATGGGTGCAATTACAGATTTTCTCAGCCTGCTGTATTGTTTAAGTAGTGGCAGTGTTGCTGCTGATAAGGTGGTTTGGCTTCAGTCCCGGACCGGGAATTTTTCCATTCAGTCTTTGTACTAGGCTATAAATCTATGATGGGTCAGAATTTTTGTCATTTCCCTTGGAAAGGTATCTGGAGGAGCAAGGTGCCTCAAGGTTGCTCTCTTTGGTTGGACTGCTGCTCTTGGGAAAATCCTTGCCATGGATAACTTTAGGAAACAGCAGATTATTATCGTAGATTGATGTGTGTAAAAAAATGGGTGAATCCACGGACCATTCGTTGCTCTGTTGCGAGGTGGCCAAGGCTTTATGGGATGAGATTTTCAGGAGGACTGGGCTTGTGTGGGTTATGCCCAGGAGGGTGGTGGGTCTTTTCGCTAGTTGAAGGGCCTTCAGGGTAATCCCAACATTGCAGCGGTTTGGAGAATGATTCCCTTATGTTTCATGTGGTGCATTTGACTGGGGAGGGATAATTAGAGCTTTGAAGATAGGGAATGCTCTCTTGATTCATGGGCTTCTGTAATTGATTTCAATGGTGCCAGCTTCCATGATTTCCTTGTTTCTTTTTCAAGCACCCAACTTTTTCTAGGTGTTTCCTCTTGTATACTTGGTCTATGCCTATTTTTATTGATTCAATAAATTTTAATCTTACCTATAAAAAAAAGATTCATGATTTTCTTATATCTTTTACTAGTTCTAGTTAGGTGTTCCTATTGTATACATCTGTTGTACTTGGGCTATGCGTTTTGTATTTTTAGTAAAATTGTCGACTACCCATACACCACCTACCGTTATGCTTATCATATGGGGTATCACAACTACTCTTTGGAAAAATCTGTTCCCCCCCAAACTAGATTTTGCATGGCATATTCTAATGGTACAGTTAGATGCCTAAAGGGCGGGGTGTGATACTAACATTGCGGAATGTGTTTTCAACCAGATTAAAGCTTTTCACTTGTTTTCACCTCAATTACATTTAGTTTGTATGGGTTTAATTGTAGATCCAGCAATGCAGTTTCTCTCAAACATGGTAGATATGTTTCTTATTTTCTACTCAAAAGCCTTAAGTCATCTATGGGGGATCAGTACACAACTTGAAATTGGATATCCCAACTGTTGGGTCCATATACCGAAATATGGGTTCTTTGTTATGTTTTCATCTTCTCTTCTTCGTCACCATGTATGTCACCATCAACCCTTCCTCATGCAAGCAACAAGTTGCTGAATACATCTCGTCTTGGCATGTTACCGAGTGTTACTGGATTTATGTCCTTTCATTTTACCTATCAAAAAATATTTAGCTGTTTGAAGAGATGGCATGGAGGTTTTCAATTGTGGTCAAGTGAGTTAAATTGTGGCTTGTTATTTTTTGGAATCTGTATTTTTGTGGTAACTATGTTGAGTATTGTGTTTATCAATGGGTGAAGAATATGAGCTTTCTACATATGATCGTCATGAATTGACTCGTAACCAAGTTGCCTCTGATCTTTTACCAATGTCAGTTATTGATAATTGTACATTCTAACAATTTTAAGCTCACCTTAGGAAGCAAACGACACCGTGTAGAGGTTGGGCGGAGCTTAAAGAAATGAGTCCCTATCAAAGAAAGCCATTGTGTACTAATTTGGCTAGCTAGATTTTTTCAGCTTGCTATGAGGTTGGTCAATTAACCCGAAATAGTTGGGGAGAGGAAAGGTTCTCTTTTTAGGATACCCTTGAGAACAAATCTAGTGGAGACTGGTTAGGGCTGTAGCTCAGAGGGTTAGAGCATGCGGCTACGGACTGCAATGTCAGGTGTTTTAATCCCTCATCCACTGGCCAAAAAGGGAAGGGCCTTTCCCCCTTAGGGTAGGAAAATCATGATTAGGATTGCAGACCCAAATTTATGGAACTTGGGCGTGGGTTTTTTTCTTGAAATGTAATGTCATGTTTTGGCCTTATGTGCCCCTAACTTAAAATAGGTGATATATTGGTTGCTGCCTGACTAAACATGGAAGGAGGTTTGCTTCTCCATCAATTGAAATGATATTACTGAGGATACATGAGAATAGAATTAACAAAATCCTCGTGATGTAGGGGCAATCAAGAAAGGCACGTGAGTGAGTATATAACCTACAGAAAAGATACGTTCCTTGATAGTGTCTGTTGATACTTTCAAATTGAAAAGAAAGAAAAATAACACCCCCCCCCACCCTGTATAATTTGATTCCATGGAGAGATAAACTTTGGTTCTTTTCATTGTGCAAAGTCTGTTGATACTTTCAAATTCAAAAGAAAAAAAAAAAATTACTCGGCACCCTCTTTTTTGTCGCTAATTAGGTCCCATGGAGAAATAAACCAGTGGCTCTTTTCATTGTGCAAGCAAGGTCTGTTGGATTAGCCCACTTTTTTGTAGGGTATATATTCACTCTTATACCTTTCTTGATGGCCTCCACATTGGGTAAATATGGTTAATTCTTTATTTTGTGGAATGTTCGAAACAAATAATTTAACGCTTCATTCTCTGAAGATAGAAGAACTAGAAGAGATCCATTAAGAGAGAAATTTATCGAAGAAAAAATCATAACATTACTTCCAAGCATAAACTACACAAAAGTTTCTTTTATCTTTAGCTGCAATCCTTGCTTAGGCCTTAGGTCTTACAGATTTGGTACCATAGACATATCTAGTTAGTCTTCTTTCTTCGCATTTGGCTTCAGTCCCTGCACGGACTAAGTAATAGTTCAATTCACATACTCCCAGACTCCATTTTCTCTTCCGATAATTCCCTTTAACATTTAGTGTCAAAGAAATAATACATTTTGTAGGTCTACCAGTGGGTCATCCTTGACGTCAATCTTGTAGGCAAAGAATAAAAAAAGAGATGGAATTAATTCAAGCCAGCAAGTCCCAACCGTGGGGCAAATTGAATCCTATACCTAAAACAGTTCATAAAAGAATTGATAGTTTGGCACCGGACAGCACAGCAAGAAGCTTCCTGGCTGCCCAATTGCACATGAGATGAGAGTATACGGTAGAATGTGTAACTAACTGGTATTGGCAATAGTGAAATGAGTGGGATCAGGCTCAATGCCGTGCACAAGGGCAGCGAGATCTAGTTGATTGGCTGGGAAAGTTTTAGCGGGGTGAGAGAGCATCTCCTAAATTGAAATAAACCCAATTATCATGTCCCTGATAGATATTTTGGACTATGGCTATTTCAAATTTATAAAAGCTCCTGAAAGTGGCTCCTTTGCAACAGAGGACATGAGTCGTGCTTTTTACTGAGGTGATTCAAGGAGGGTTCGGTATTGATTGCAATATTGTGATCAGCATGTTTTGTTGGTAAATGATCATTGTCCATTCATGGACTTATGCTTGACAGACTTTATTTTAGTTTTTTTTTTTAAATTATTCACGTTGTAGAGTTGTGATCTCTTGAGCTCTTTTATTATTATTTTTATTTTTACTCGTTTCTTATGCCCAATAGTTTCTCAGTATTTTATTAATGTTTTCAGTCCCAGCAGAAGGAAGAAGAAAAGGAACCAAAGGAGGAGGAGAAAAAATGATGATGATCTGGAGTTGCTTTTCCATGCTAGGTAGGGTATCATATATATCTTGAACTTGGATCGATTTTTCTTTCCTTTGCTTTTCCATGATATGTTGCCTGCTAAACATGATTCTAGATTAGAAGCCATATAACTTACTTTTAACTGTTTTTTAAAAGCTCTCTGCTACTGCTCAAGTGACATTTGGATCTATGTTCATCATGCACAGGTCCAAAGCTCTCTGCCTAGTGCGCCATAAGTGAGTATCATATCATAAATGGTGCATATTGATATGATTCTGAAGTGTCTTGAGAGGGCTTTTAGAGGAGAAGACATTTTTATGTCAGAATGTGCAACATTGAAATGTATTTGGTCAATCTTTCAATATCACATTATGTTACTTCAAATTAAGTTATTTAGTTTTTTTTTTTTTTTTTAAATATGTTCTTAAAAACGCTGTTATGAATTTATTCTTGGTGCTTTGCAACTAGATGATGCTTCGTGGAATGCAAAATCATGTCTTGACATTTTTAGTTTCTCTATCATAATTTTTTCCCTTTCCAGAAAATGATAAAAAGGATATCTTGCATAATTCAAATATAAACAGGAGTAAAAATTGCGTGCTGTTGGAGAAATCAAGCAAATAACGTTATTTTGGGAAGGAAAATATTCTAGCCACAAATAGATTACACAAAAGTAAACTCACAAACTGATGTGGCTTGATGTAGTACGTTAGATTGTAAAATTATTTTTATTATAAAGTAGATTTAACGAATTTCATGAAGTCACGTTAGTTTGTAGGTTTATTTTATGTAATTTGTTTGTGTCTGTAACAATCGAGAGTTCTCGATTGGGAAATAGGTTTGTAATTCTGCAGGTAAAACCCTATCTATGATGATAGGGCCTATCTATAGTTAAATGAAGCCGAAGAAAGGAATTCTACAACATCAATCCATGATATAATGCTCACCCCCGATTTACAAGATTTTGTTCATACACGTGCATTATTTTGTCTTGTATTTCCATTGACTCCATTTTACTGTTCATGCACGTGCATTATTTTATGTTCTTTGCTCACACACGAGCTGCATTATGAGCATGTTTGTCTTCATCTACTCTTTTTGTACCTTCTTCAATGATCTGTCCAAACCTTGATTGGCTTGGTTCTGTTTCATTCAATTCCTTCACAACCTGTAGAGAATAATCACCTTGTTCATGAGCCCCATGCGACCATGGCAAAATTGCATGGCCTCCCTCCATTGTCGCAAGAGCTTCAGCAGCAACTCATTCTAATCTGAAATCTCTTTGAATTTCCTAGAATAGCTTGAACTTGACATTCATGGTTTCCCACAAAGACATCCCAGTTTGCTTTATACCAATATTCTTCAACTTCATGTCAAATCCTGTTCCCTCTTTTTTTTAAAAGTTTGTATGTTTGCCTTGCCGAGTTTAACTCATGGTTTGAATTTATAAGAAACGAACATTCACATTCAGTTGTGCACTTGTGAAGTCTGTTATGGCATTTTTATGGTCCGAGGACAGAGGTAGATAATAATCACATATGTAACTAAAGAAACCGCGAGGTCAATAAAATCTTCCACAGCCATTTGAAAGCCCAACCAAGCTCCCGTTATGTATTAAAGCTTGAGCTAGGGGGTATACAAATTAACCGGAAAACTGGCTCGGATTGGACCGGTCTAGTCCGGGACCCATTCCCTTAGTTCCAAAACCAGTTGGTACCGGTCCGATTTCTGTTCTATGCTTTTTAGGACCGGACTGGAATGGTTCACTATATTATATATTTTAAATTATTTTTTTAATATTATATATAATAAATATAATAATATAAATTATAATTATATATAAGATAATATTATTATAATTTATAACATAAAATTCTAATATTAAACATGAAAATTTATTTGATCATATACTTTAAACAGAAAATATATAGATTAATAACATTTTATGACATAATAAATTTTCAACATATTTCTTTTGATAAATACATAATATATTAGTAATATTAATATATTAGTATATTAATTATATTTGTTTTTATGCCCTAATATTAATACTATTAAAATCGGAAAACTAGACCGGAATCGATACAACTGGAGGTACCGGTTTAGAAGGGTAACCAGTGCGTACTCGATTTTCGAAAATGCAAAACTGGTATATACTAGTTCGGTCTTAAATTTTGTCTAAAATCGAACCAGATTAAATCAGTTACACTCCTAATTCGAGCAATGATATACTCACAATTATTTTACAATCGTTTTCTATAATTATGTTTTAGAATGATATTATTTATATAATGTGATGTTATTTTTAAAATTATAAAAAAAATTATATATCTGTCATTTTCTATTAAACCCCACCATCAAAAGTAAAGGGAAAAAAAAAAAGAGCCTGCCATATAAGCATTGAGAGGACATAAAGCTGGTTTGAGCTTCGACACAAGTACAAGAATCAAGGTAATTGGCTAGAACTCACAAAGGCAGGGACACGAATTATATGGGGGCAGTTGGACAAAAGGTAAGATCCGGCCGAAGGATGGGACCTTTTAACACCTATGGGAGCTTCCTTTGGAGCTTCTTTATCCTCTTCCTCTTCTTTCCTTCGTATCCACCTCCATGAATATTGTACCAATTAGCAAAGAGAAACAACGAGAGTTTGAACAAATCACAATATATATAGTGGATTCCCTCTCCTCAAGACCTATGGACATAAGTCTTAGTGCTGAATCACATAAATTATTGTGTTATCTCTTTTTACATATTTTATAATTATCTATTGTTCAAGTCTTGGATGAGTACTCCAAGCACCACACTTTTGTCAAAGAACCATGGTGAGTTATTCGACCATACTATTTACATTCGACATTTCAATCGAGAAATGAATCCACAGTACCAAATCAGTATTTTGAATAAACCAAGTACTTATTGAACAAACTTAACTAAATTTGGCGAACCAGTAAGAAAGAATGAAGATATAATAACTACAATATCAATAAATAAAATAAATTCATTTACACCAATTAGGAGTTTTTTTCTTTTGCTAAATAATGGAGCAATCAAAGGTGGATTCCCTATCTGGGCGTGAACATAGTAATACTTTACTCATTAAGAATCGGAGAAGAGAGACCTTGAAGGGGGGAACTCCAGACGCTCCCTCAATCCAAGTTTGAGCCATAATTTAAACCCTAGTCCTATTAGAGAATTCAAAAAACTTTAGACGACTAGTATTAAATCTAAAGTGAATCCATATTCGAATGTGAATCCATGAACTAATACATGCCAAACCATTTAGGAATAACCCAAGAACCATTGAGCCACCATCCTTAATTGTAATTAGGAAGAGCCAAATATTGTTGGGAATAAAGACTTGTTTGAAATATGAACATTATATGCTAAAATATCATGAAAATATTCAACCGATAATATCCCAACACGTACCCTCAATATCAAAAGAAGCCATGAGGGATACTCCTTATCCATGTCGTAAGGTGACCTATTGCCATCCCTTTGTATTTTAACATTCTACATCAATCTCCATTACATCCTAGCAAATCTTCAATGATTCCTACTATGCATACCCTCATAATCAAAATGGGAAAATATATTCAAACGAAAGTTAGCATTTAAGTGATAATGAAGACTAATAATGTCCAATCATCAATCATTCTTCCCTTTGATGATCATGAGATTTATGCAAATCACAAAAACTCCCTTCATGCTTCTTATACATTTTTTCTGTAATATATCTCTATCCATGTGAACCCCAAAGAGTGTGGCATAATGGTCAGGAAGGACTCTGGGACAAGTCGTATAATCCAGAAGTCCTGAACTAGATTATCTGATGTACACTTACAGAAAACTATTTATCAAGATATGTATATTTTGAAATTAGTCAAGACTTTGTTTCCGGATACCTAATGTCCAAAAAAATCTCTATACTCAAACTCGGGTTTATCAACATGCATGGTTAAATGCTTAGAAAGATTGCTTTCCCTTTTAGCTTCCCCTCAAGTTTCCTACAATCCTATCATTATTCCTATCCCTATCAAAGTATCAATAGGGTATATACGTAATATCAAAGATTTAAGATGCTCAAGAAAATATTAACCTTTTAATTTTTATTATGTTTACAATCTAATTAATTGTGGGGTTGTTTGGGCATGCAGTGTCTCTTTGCTTACTCATTATAATGAATTAAATGTAGAGGAATTAAACAATATGGTAAAAACAGACAGCTTGCAGATATATATATATATATATATATATATATATATAAAGATCATTCTTTTACCAAATTTTTAGTTCATTGATAATTTGGCTTTGAAATTATCTAACTTTGAATTTGTCCATCCTTAGACTTCCCTTATATGGACCTTTTCTTTGGACTATATTTAAGGGTTTCAATATTAATTTAAAGTTAATTAATTAATATTAACTTAATTTGAATTTGTCCATCCTTAGATATTCAATTCTCAAATTAATAAAAAGGAATAATTATTAAATATAGTTTTGATTACAGATATGAGATATTCACATTTAATTATAAAATATTATTGAGTATTTAAATGTCATGACATTTTATCATGAATAGATAAAAATAATGAAATATACTAATAATTAATTCTCGATAATTATATATATTAAAAGTAGTCACACCAAGGATTTATTATTCATATAGTACTAATTTCAAAGCTGGAATCGACAACCTGAAACAGATTATATAAAGAGAAGACAAATGGCACAACTTGCTTAATTTGTTTGAACGTGTGGATTCCTTATCTCCTTCCAATAAAAAAAAGGGTCAAAACTTGTGTGCAAGAAAATACAAAAGGGAAAAAGACACATTTAATCTGTCTTGAACTCAATCTTCACCACTCTTGCCCTTATATATCGATTTAACATGAGTAGTTTGTCTTCTTTTAATTAATATATATATATATATATATATCTATATATATATATTTCCATCATTTTATTAATTCCAGTTATCTGATCTTGCTTTCATTTCTTTTGGTTATTTACATGCATTATCACTCCAGTTATATATATATATATATATAAAGAAAAATTATATTCATCATCCTCACACACCACACACAATACTTTTTTTTTTTTAATTTTTTTCTCTTACTAAATGTGTAGTATATGGATGATGAGTTGAAAAATTCAATAAGTTTAAGAAAAATAAAACAAAAATAAAAATAAAAAAAATCAAAAAATTGTGGTGTGTGGTGTGTGAGGATAATGAATATCAAAGCTCATATATATATATATATATATATATATATATATTTAAGAGAAATATATGATATGAAGATTATGGGAGTTTATTTTAGCCTACATCATCTATTTTTTTCTACAAGACTGGTGGCAAGTGCTATAACAATGGGAGATAGATGCTTGTTATTGCTAAACAACGAGAATACATTACCCTGCTTTGTTAAAAATTTTACTTATAAAAAAAAAACAGCGAGAATACATGGCCGGGTAGGATTAGAAGAAATTATTTTCTTTTGCTATTGTAGTTGAACCGTAAGATTGTGTTGTTGCTCTTGGTTTTCTATCTTTTGTATCTTTTTATAAGATATTTGACCCACATCCAATAAATCTGTTGAAAAAAGAATCAGTCGATCGAAATCAAACTCTTGAGTTGATTTAGAACAAGAACTACATGTCCTTCATGTTTGTCTTTTCTCTCTCTTGTACCCATCTAATTTGATAAGCCCAAGGTTTTAGTAATTATCCAATTCCTTAAGTCTCGTTTGTTTTCATAATTCATCTCATTTCATCTCATCTTATATCATCTAATCATTACACCTTCTTCAAATTTTTATATAAAACAAAATAAAAATTTAACTTTTTCACATCTCAAAATAAAAATAATATTAAAAAAATATATTTTAATAATATTTTATTTAATTTTTAACTTTTAAGCTACCAATTTATTTAATATCATTTCATCTTAAAAACAACGGAAGCGACTTTTATTACAGTCCATGATAGAAATTCTGTCTCTTAGTATTCGATTTAGAACAAGATAATATTTCAAAAAAAGCTGCGGGGAAGAGGTTGTTGCCAGTTGGAGACATTATTACAAGAAGAAGACCCATCGAAATGAATTCTGACCTAATGAATATGAAAGCAACCCTTGAGGTGGATTATGGGCACTTAAAAAAATAAATCTTACTTAAAGAAAGAAACGCATGATCGATCATGCACTCTTTAGAGAATTATTCTCGCCTTTGTGTTGCAGATAATTTAAAAAAAAAGTGATATGGAGTTGGTCTCTTAACGTATAATATTAATCAACATCTTGAATTGCTAAACCAACTTATAACATATTTTAAAAAATAATG
This sequence comes from Juglans mandshurica, assembly GCA_022457165.1. Lineage (NCBI taxonomy): Eukaryota > Viridiplantae > Streptophyta > Magnoliopsida > Fagales > Juglandaceae > Juglans > Juglans mandshurica. The sequence continues at coordinate 8,415,186 of CM039623.1, forward strand.
CACATGAGCTGCATTGATTTCCTCAATAAATAAAAGACGATTGCTCAATAAATACATTGATTGGTCCCAACACTGTTCTGTCTTTTTCTTGGTCCTTTGAGTTACCCTTTAATCAAGTGTATCTTCACTCAAATTACACCCATGCAACCCGATAGTCCGTTTATGGCATCACCCTACGTTCAAACTTTTCTAACAGCTCCTAAAATGTCGACATTTTTCACTTGTGCAGCTCCTGGCCAACTCTGCAATGGAGCCCCATTCGTCAACCTGGATAACGGTCCCTACTCTCCATTTTAAAATTCCAACAATAACCCTAGGCCGGCCGGCCAGCCAGCCAATACCATAGGAGAAACCGAGGTCCATTTTTGTCCATTCCTCCAAGTACTCCATCATCACAACCTCCGGTTTCCATAAATCATCAACCAGTAGCGAGACAAAAAAAACCGAGCAGAGGCTACTGGTCTGAGGGGAAGGGTTTTTTTGTTCGGGAAATGGAAAAGCTAGCTACTTTAGCGTCAGCTTTTCTATGTGGGTCTCTTTTTCTTTGTTTTTATGGAACAGTTAGTGGCGCTTACGTGAAGTACAACACTGGAGCAGGTGTTGTGCCAGGGAAATTGAATGTTCATTTGGTTCCGCATTCCCATGACGATGTCGGATGGTTGAAGACAATTGATCAGTACTATGTTGGATCAAACAACAGTATCCAGGTCATTATTATACAACAGCCACACAAACTCACACACGTGTGTGTAGGTATATATAGGATGAGATTTTGAAGTATAGGGAGGTGAATAATATCTTGTTTTTTTATGTTGTAGGGAGCTTGCGTGGAGAATGTGCTGGATTCGGTTGTGGAAGCTTTGCTGCGTGATCCTAATAGGAAGTTTGTGTTTGCGGAAATGGTAAGGCTCTTATCTGACTTGCGAGGCTCTTGATGAAGTTTTGAAATTCGGTTTATGTGAGATGCGAGGGTTTGGTTTCGATTTTACAAATCTACTAATTCATGAGATGACACTTAATGTTATTTGGTGTGTCATTTCAATAGTTCAACTTAACAGCATGATGTTCTTGATTAAGTTTATAAGATATGTTTGTATATGATCTGCTACGTAATTGGGATGTTGATTAGTTTTGAATTATGTGATCAACGAATGTTGAGGAACAATCTTATATTGCCTGTGGACAAGGTCTTGGATATATTTATAAGAAATGAGCAATCCTCTCTTGTAGAACCGATTTTATGAGGTGATTTAGGCTCATGATTTTTTTCATGTTACAAGAGTCTGCCACAGGACGAATGGGACCCACACTACTTACCATGTGACAGGCCTGCACATGAGGGAGGGTGTTGATGAATAATCTCACATTGTCTGCGAACAAAATCTTGGCATGTTTATAAGAAATGAGTAATGTTCTATGTAGAACCGATTTTATGAGATGAGTTAGGTCCACGAATTTATTCATTGTATCAAAGTCTGCACAAAACGAATGTGGGCCCACACTACTTACCCTATGACAAGGACCAGAAAAAAATACTGGCCTGCATGTGAGGGAGGGTGTTGAGAAATAATATCATTGCCTGTTGACAAGGTCTTGGGCATGTTTATAAAGAATGAGCAATCATCTCTTGTAGAACTTGTTTTATGAGATGAGTTAGGCCCATGAATTTATTCATTGTATCAGAGCCTGCCACAGGACGAATGAGGTCCCATGTTACTTACCCCGTGACAAGAGCCAGAAAAAATACTGGCTTGCACCTGAGAGAGGGTGCTGAGGAATAATCTCACATTGTCTGTGAACAAGGTCTTGAGTATGTTTATAAGAAATGAACAATCATCTCTTGTAGAACCAATTTTATGAGATGAGTTAGGCCTATGAATTTTTTCATGGTATCAGAGTCTGCCACAGGACGAATGGGGGACCCACACTACTTACCTCGTGACAATGACCAAGAAAAAACTGCATACACGTGAGGGAGGGTGTTGAAAAATAATCTCACATTGCCTGTGGACAAGGTCTTGGACATGTGAGCAATCATCTCTTGTAGAACCGGTTTTAAGAGATGAGTTAGGCTCATGAATTTCTTCAATAAGTAGAATAAGGAATAATATTTGTATTGAGGGTTTGATGTTCGGTTGGAACTAAATGCCAGGGAGTTTGGTTTAGTTTTGATTTTTAGAATTGACTAATAATATGAAGTTCTTGCTCAGGAAAAATATAATAATAATACTAACACGTTGATCTTAAATAAATTTCTGATATAATGATCCATAACTTGCGACGTTATATGATGGTGATTAATTTTTAATTTTGTGTTTAATGTTTTCAATATGAATTGATCTTCTATAAATTTGCAATCAAACTCATAGAAATCATGTAATCCTCTTTCTATTTTACATGACATTATCTTGGTGACTGTTTGATATAAAATAATATTGCTGTTTTCATATTTTTGTTTACTAACAGAGTTTAGCATGAATGATAGGCGTTTTTCCAACGATGGTGGGTAGAACAAAGTGTGGAAACGCAAGGAATAGTGAGAAAACTTGTAGATGCAGGACAATTGGAATTCATGTAAGCTTTTAGCAAGCAACTTGTATGGTGCATGTCGCGTCCTTGATGCATGAATGTTAAACATCTTTGCTTCGATCTGCAGAAATGGTGGTTGGTGTATGCATGATGAAGCAACATGCCATTACATAGACATGATTGACCAGACAACTTTAGGACATCAGGCGATAAAGGAGCAGTTCAACAAAACTCCTCGCGCTGGATGGCAAATCGATCCATTTGGACACTCCGCCGTGCAAGCATACCTTCTTGGGGCTGAGGTACACTGTTAATTCAGTGATAATTCATTATGCATGTATATGATACTGTTCATAATCTTTTTTATGAACTCCATTTAATGTCTTTGTTTCAACGTATGTCTTTTCTCTGGCTACTACTTTAGTTGCCATTCGCTGCTGATACCATCTGGATAAGAACTGAGACATTTTGATTGTTACATTTCCCCCGTAGCTTGGATTCGATTCTGTACATTTTGCAAGAATAGATTATCAAGACAGAGCAAAACGGAAGAATGACAAATCTCTTGAAGTTATATGGCGTGCTTCCCAAACTTTTGGTTCTACATCTCAGGTTTGGTATTTCAATCATGGTGCTTTTACCATTCCTTTTTAAAAAGGTCTTCTGAGCTCACTGTTTACTGGGCCCTTGCAGATTTTTGCCAATGCATTTCCAGTTCATTATAGTCCCCCAAATGGTTTCCATTTTGAAGTGAATGATGACTTCATGCCTGTTCAGGTTCAAATATTTCAAAATGGACATTTTTTCTAGGCATTCTCTGGCTGGATGTTTGATATTCTTGTTGAGTGTTATCACCTTAATCAGCTACAAATTGACACTGCAGGATGATCCTTTACTATATGACTACAATGTTCAACAGCGGGTTAATGATTTTCTTAATGCTGCAAAAATTCAAGTAAGCTCTTAGCTCCCTGATTTTTTTCTTTTAAAATTTATTATTTGCCTCAAGTTCTAAATAAAAATTACTGTGAGCATCCATTCTGTGCAGGCAAATGTGACTAGAACAAGCCATATAATGTGGACAATGGGTGATGACTTTCAGTACCAATATGCTGAGTCTTGGTTCAAGCAAATGGACAAATTGATTCACTATGTTAACAAGGTAGGGAATTAATGAGACAATCAATGCATTTGCTGGCAATTTGATTTCAAAGTTATAGCATCTGAGCTTATTTCCCTTTGTTTTGAAGGTTGAAAATAGCTGAGCTCTAATTTAGAATGTGGGTATTTTGTTGTGGTGTAAAAATTTACAATAGCTCCCTATATGGCGAAGCTTTTTTTTTTTTTTTCTAGAAAGAGGACGGTATCCCAATTTTATTGATTAGCCCTCACTTGTGGCGGAGGAAAACCGTAGTTACAGCAAGACACCTGGGGGCTACAATATTATAATCAAGAAAGGCCAAACCCTGGCATCAAAATGACTAAGACATCCTTATAGCACAGCAAATCTATACTAGACGGTTAGATGACTTCTTTGAAAGCTTGACCATTTATGTGTATTTTTCCACAAATTTGTGCTTGATGTTTGGATGACCTAGATATATTACTAGATTTTTACCATGATTTGATTCTCGTCACGAAATACAACTACTAGATGATTCTCTGCAATGGCTCTAACGATAGGTTGAGGATTTAAGTTGTGGAATTAAGTTTCTTTCTCCACAAATTTTTGTAATATTTCCCAGCAGAGACTAACACAGTGGATTTAGATTGTTCTTGGAATTGGTGCTCATGTCCTGAACTGAAACTTATTTTTTGTGTTGGAATGCCAATTAATGGGACATTAGGTTGGTGTTTTAAAGGATACCTTGATTTCCTAACATGATTCTTGAATAGGGTGTGTTTTGTTATAGTTATAGTGATGCACCTTCTAAATTAAATTTTGATTATTAACTCTATTTAATACTCTCACCTAGTCATTATATTATCTACTCTTTAAGAGGTTTCTCAAATTCTTCTCATGCTTCTTTTCTTGGCCTTTGTGATTTAATTGGTTTAGATTATTAATTATTTTTTTAAATTACCCTTTTTCTTTTTTAGTTGTTTAATACATTATTTTCTTTTTATGTTCCAAATAATGCATTTACAAGTGTCTAATTTTCTCAGGATGGTCAAGTTAATGCATTGTATTCTACACCATCAATCTATACTGATGCAAAAAATGCCGCAAATGAATCATGGCCTCTGAAAACTGATGACTATTTCCCGTAATTCCCAAGTTTTTTTCTCCTACCTTTTGTTGATGAAGCAACACTTATTGACTTTATCCATTCCGTTAATAAGCTTGCTGACAGGTATGCAGATGGGGCAAATTCTTACTGGACTGGATTTTTCACTAGCCGACCTGCCTTGAAGCGATATGTCCGAGTGCTGAGTGGTTATTATTTGGTATGAAATCATTGTAACTCTGCCTTTGTGCTCATGTTCAATTAGGATAAGATTCAGAGTGGCTCTTTCCCTCCATATTTGTGTGCTTGGACACAAAGGAACTAGCATTTCATGCAACCATCCTGGAAGATGCCAGTTCTATCTTGGTATTTTTTCACAGAAGTTTGTGAACAAAGATACCTAGAACTCCATGAGTAACACAAGGATATATGCCATGCAGAGGAATTATCTTATCAACAATGGGGTGGAGCTTTCTATGAAATTTTTGAACTATAAACATCAATGAAGTTAATTTCCTTTTGCATAAAACAGGCAGTGCGGCAACTGGAATTTTTGGCTGGAAAAAGATCCAAGGGTCCTAACACTTTCAGCCTGGGAGATGCTTTAGGAATTGCACAGCACCACGATGCCGTCACTGGCACTGCTAAACAGCATACAACAAATGACTATGCAAAACGCTTGGCCATTGGAGCCTCTGAGGTAGGCTGCTAATCTTCATTTGATTTTGACCAGCTTTATTTTATAGTCTTTTCACCATTCATACTGCATGATAGATCTCACTATGATAGACCCAACAATTGATCACTTTTGCTAACAAAAATATTTTCAAGTTTTCTTCAAGTTTTAATACAAACATGTTTTACGTCTCAAAATACTTATTAAAATCCCAAAAATTAAAAAAGAAAAAAGAAAAAAACCTCACAAAATTTTTCTACTTCAAGTTGACTCCACGACTTTCACAAACAAATACACTCAAACACACCTAAATAATTTTTCCTCAAAAGTCAATAAAAGATTTCTTATGCAAATATCCTATGTACTTTTGATAGGCAGAAGCTGTTGTAAATACTGCCCTTTCATGCCTGGCTAAAAACAAATCAAGAGATGAATGTGTGGAGACTGCAATTACATTAAGTCAGGTAAAGTTTTGATGTTTTTCCTAGGACTTTTGATGGAATGACTTCATTTTGATTATACTTTTAGACATCATTTTTATGCGTGCGAAACCAATCGGGTTGCTCAACCACTAGTACTTTCTACTTCCTTTACTGTTGAACAGTGTCAACTACTCAATATCAGTTTCTGCCCACCGACAGAGGGAGATATTCCAGAAGGGAAGAGTTTGGTAATCTTTTTTTATCTTTCTAACTTTGGTCTTAGATACTACTTTGTTGGGACATCTACTCATGATGCATGAATGGTTGTATTCAGGTTATTGTGGCATATAATCCTCTTGGATGGAACCGTACTGATGTTATTAAGATACCGGTGAGTAATATTCTTCTTCGAGTGTTTGGTACTCAACGTGCCTACTCTTTTCATCCTGTAAATGTGCAAATAGATAAGGTATATAGTCTTCAGTGCGATCTGAAAGTTCACAATAACTATCAGGTTCCCGACACCAATCTTGTCGTGCAAGATTCTTCAGGCAATACCATTGAGGCACAATATATCAGTTTAGATAACGTTACAATCAACTTAAGAAACTTCTATACAAAGGCCTATTTGGGACTGTCTCCAAAACAAGTCCCTAAGTACTGGCTTCTCTTTCAAGCATCAGTGCCGCCGCTTGGTTGGAACACATACTTCATTTCAAAAGCATCTGGCAAAGGTAGATGCCTTATTTCTTTTCTCCTTCTAGGCATTGCTCATTCTTGAATGCCATTTGATTTCTCTCTCACAGGGTATTTTAGTTCTTTTTATTTTTATTGCATGAGCGTTAGTTGTTATACCCTGTGAACATTGCTTAGCATTGTGGCTTGATATGATTAGTGGCAAAACCAAATGATACTGATGCTGCTGTATAGAACTTACTTTATTTAATATTCTTTTATTTGCAATTCAAAATGTTGCAGGGAAAAGCAAAAATGGATATATCTCCATGATGGACAGTCCACAGAATGAGACCATTGAAATTGGACCTGGCAATCTGAAGATGTCCTTTTCTTTGACTTCTGGACAACTCAAACGTATTTACAATACTAAAACAGGGGTCAGTTTTTCACATTTCATAGATGGCAGCCTTAGAGGAGCTTGGTTTAGATGAGGAGCTTGGTTTGTAGAGGGAGCACTGTGGTTGAAATCTTGACCTGGCTTCAACTTTGTAAAATTTATTTTTAGAAACCTTACAGAATTACTGATTCCGGGTTGTTAAGACCCACTTTTCCTTCTGGTCTTTTTAGAGAGTGGGATTGTCCTTTCTGGTTTGGTCAGTTTTTTAAGGTGGTGACTATCTGAGTCACAGCAAGATTATTATGTTTTAGCATTAACCGCATTTTGATTGTACATGATGATCCACGTATTCAAATGTTATCACTATCTAGACAAGCTAGTATCTTATATGAGAAAATATATTTACAACCGTGAATTGTGCAATTGTCGCGTAATTACTTTGAAAAAATTACGCAGCGATTACACACTTCACGGTTGTACGTAGAATTACTCATCTTATATTCCTTGAGGGTAATTCGTAGATTGTTCACTTTCTTTTGGTGTACCATTTTCCACCTAAATAGTTTTTTTTTCCATCTTTCTACCAACTCACATGATATGGAGGCTGCTTTAGCTAAACTGAAAATCATCTTTAAATGATTGTTGTTGCCAGGTCGATTTACCAATACAGCAGAGCTATCTCTGGTATGGTTCAAGTTCGGGTGGCAACGATGGCCAGGTTCACAGTTTTTTTGCTCAGTTAGGACCCACTTTATGACTGTGTGCAGTGCCTGCTGACATGTCAGTTATGTGATTCTCTACAGGCATCTGGTGCATATATTTTTCGGCCTAATGGGTCCCCTCCAAATATTGTATCACGATCAGTAAGCCATTCTTCCCCTTGCCACTCTCACATTCTCTACAGTCATTCTTCCCCTTAACTTACCTCAACTAATTTTGTACCGACTATTGGGGTTCTCGCACTTATCCTCGATGCTATTCTTCTTTTATCTTGAGAACCATGTCTCTTCAGACAGCAATCTCTGTTGATAGTATCTGTTATTTATGGTTTCCACTATTTTCTAAGAGTGTTTTTAATACTATGTAGGTGCCCTTGAAGGTCATTCGTGGACCACTGCTCGACGAGGTTCACCAACAGTTTGATTCATGGATCTACCAGGTCATCAATCTGATTAAAATGAGTAATACTACATATAGTCGTGGAGTACGCAAGTGTCGTGCAGTCGTTTTGAAAAAGAGTAGGGTCTACAATTAAAAAATTAATTTTTTTTCATGTGGATCCCGTATTTATTCACATTTTTCAAAGTGATTGCACGGCACTTGCACACTCACGACTGTAACTATCATTTCTCGTATAATTAAAGATGCTGCAAAAGTGAGCTGTATATAATAATTCACTCTTGATAGTGTTGTCATTATTTTTTATTCATAATTCAATGGTTTGAACTCACGATTTTCTTTTTGCTTATCCTTATATTTTCTTTGCTTTTTAGTAGGTTACCAGACTATACAGAGACAAAGAGCATGCAGAAGTTGAATTCACAGTGAGTCACAGTACCTGGCTTTATATTTTTTTCATTTCCTTGGATAAAAGAAATAACTTACTTGTATAGATTGTAAGTGTTTCAATTACTGCTCTCTGTTCCCTGCATAAAGAAATCCAACAAGTCTGATCCCTCTAGCTCAAATTTAGCGGTTTTGATCAATTTTATTTGCAGATTGGTCCAATTCCCTTGGAAGATGGCATTGGTAAAGAAGTCATCACACGAATGACGGCTAATATGGCCACAGACAAGGTGTTTTATACTGATTCTAATGGAAGAGACTTTCTGAAACGGGTTAGTCTCACACACCTCTTTAAACATAAGAAAATTTTAGAAGAGTTTTTTTGCTACTTGCAAGCCTGGTGTGCCAGCATACCACTTCAATGGTTTTGTTGGGTGTCGAAAAGCAGGCTCGCAGGTAGACTGTCTTTTAGAAATCCTTCACGAAAATTTATATTTCCTGGGTAGAAAAATTTAAATCCTAAGTCATAGATTTTCTTTAAATTTGTTGTATTCACTGGTTTAACTTCAGTCCGACAACAAGAATTTAATTTTCTCTTTCAAAATTAAGTTTGATAGTAGAAAATGTATACTCCACACATGGAGTCATCTGTTCTTGGTGGTCTGTGTGCAAATCATGGAACAACCTAAACTGTTTAATTCCAAGTATTGCCTCTTTAAAGGGAGTATCATGCCCATTGAATGATGCTTGTAGTACTGACTTGAAATCTTGTGATTGTGATTTTGCAGGTTCGTGATTATAGAGCAGACTGGCCGCTTACAGTTACTCAACCTGTAGCAGGAAACTATTATCCAGTAATCTTCTTAATACTAATTGGACTGCTCTTAAGCACATATATGCACAACCAACCACTTGCACCACTAGCTTATTTCACGTGCTAATGTGTTCAAGAGAAACGAAACCAGCATGGATGATGAATTCGGCCCACCTTATTGGTGGTAACTGGAGTTTACACACCCATATACAACAGTATACAAAATGATAGATCTTTTTTATTTTTCAATGAACATTCACCAAAAAAGATATGATTACGATTTATACCTCAACCTTGCAGTTAAACAAGGTTTTCTACCAAAGGAAAACTGTAGATCTGCTCAAAATAACCAAGAGATCTTCTGATTAAGAGTCAAACATGATCAACCCTTGGGTAAATCCCTTTGTGGGATTGCTGTAGATCTGCCACATCAGTTTGTGGGATTGCTTTTGTGTAATCCTTTTGTGGCTAGCGTATTTTCCTATGAATCAAACATGATCAACCCTTGGGTACGCTTTCACTTTTGCAATGCTGAAGAAGTCAAGGATATATTTAAAGGATGTAGCAGTATAGAAGAAAACTTTTATACAGGCCCTTTAAAAACTCATTAGAGTTTTTCCTAAAGTTACAAAAAAGTTCTCATTGTGCTTGATGACTTCAAAATAAACTTATTTCGGGTAATAACAGTCTTGTTTTTCCTTTACAGCTTAATCTTGGAATTTATACAATGGATAAGAAATCTGAACTCTCTGTCTTGGTTGACCGAGCAACTGGTGGAGCCAGCATCGAGGATGGAGAAGTTGAGCTAATGCTCCATAGGTTCAAATTTCTCCTTTTTGTTTTGTTGTTTAACATTCGGGTTCAAAGCTGATTGCCCTTTCTCTATACATAAGGCGTATGCTCCATGATGACTCTAGAGGAGTGGGTGAAGCATTGGACGAAAGCGTGTGCGTTAACAAAACATGTGAAGGATTAACTGTAAGATATCACATAGCCACAATAGTTTATGCTCTACATTTCGCAATTGCATTTTCTCGCAACTGGTGCCTAATCGCTTTGAAAAAAGTAAATAAAATATGGGATCCATATGAAAAAAATTAATTTTTTAATAGTGGACCTCACTCTTTTTCAAAATGATTACGCAGCGTTTACGCACTTTACGGTTGTATGTAGAATTACTCTATTAAAAAAAATATTTTAATAATATTTTATTCATCTTTCAATTTTCATCTAAAACCATCTTTATCTCATCTCACTATCCAAACCGTATCTAAGTTTTTTCAATGGCTTAAAACTTGGACAAGTAATCGTGCTTTCCATCCACTTCCTTCCGCTCTTGATTGCACAGTTATTTAATTGAGAGGTACAACTACTGGCCATGGCTTGCTGAAATCAATGATCCAGCAAAGCAAACAGCAATAGATAAATGACCATATATGAAGTGCTTCAAAGATATAGAATGCCTTGTTTGACTTATTGAATATTCCTGATTATTTCTTGTGTTTATATCCTTCATCCAGGTTCGGGGTAATTATTATATTAGCATTAACCAGCTAGGGGCTGGAGCACGCTGGCGCCGAACAACTGGCCAAGAAGTTTACTCACCTTTTATTTTAGCTTTCACGCATGAGGTATGGCTTAAATGCAGTAACAGAGTCTATCATCATAGCCACTAACATACTAATATGAGTAGTTTTTCAGAAGTTGGAGGACTGGACATCATCTCATTTGACAAAAGCAACTTCCATAGATCCAAACTACAGTTTGCCTATCAATGTTGCTTTGATTACTCTTCAGGTGACTGTTTACTCAATTTAGAATAAATTTAGAGTTTGGTTCTCTCTTATTAAACCACCACTTATCCTTTCGGCCAGACTCATTAATAAGTGGGTCTAACACGTAGAATATTTAATTAAATTGGATAAAGTATGGAGTCCATGTTTGAATTTAGGATCTATACTTTGATACCACATTAAACCATCACTGATCCCAAAAGTTTTAAGCAGATAAGAAGAAATAGATTTAATTATTTCTCTTATATTTTAACATGGAAAATTCTATACACCATACTACCATCCCATTTTCATTCCACTAAATATGATGTGGCACATTTATCACCATTAAATGATCATTTATTGCATGCTTCTTTATTATCTAATGGTGATAAATGTGTCACATATCACTTAATATGATTAAAATAGGATGAGAGTATGGAGTATAATATTACTCTTCTAACGTATCTCTCTCTAACACCAATGTTTTAGGAGTTGGATAACGGAAGTGTGCTCCTTCGTCTGGCACATCTTTACGAGGTAAAAGATAACACGTATTATGCTCTTCTTCATACCCCTATTGAAATGAACCAAATAAGAATTTCTTATCCCAAGTTCTCATCACTCCTTTCATGTTGTGGATGTGGATTAGGCGGGTGAAGATACCGAGTATTCAAAAATGGCTAAGGTTGAATTGAAGAAGATGTTTCCAGCAAAAACGGTTTGTCTGCCTTCTTCCTGGTGTTACTTACTGCTGTGTTTTTCTCTTTAACCCTCCTCAACTGGTGCATATAGAAAGAGGATGATGGCCTGGAAAGTTGAGGGAATCCATAGACAAGCATGAAAACTTCTCATTACTAAAAACTCTTCAGGAACCCAAAAAAAAAAAAAAAAAAAAAAGAAGATGGATGGATGGCAAAGCTAATCATGTTATGAGAAAGTCTTCTTAAATCTGAATGTGACAGATTTGTGTTTCTGAACCACAGATAAAAGAAGTGAAGGAAATGAGCTTGTCAGCAAACCAAGAGAAGTCAGAGATAAAGAGGATGGCTTGGAAAGTTGAGGGAGACAACAGACAAGAACCAATTCCAATTAGAGGTGGTCCAATTGATTCAACTATTGTTGTTGAGCTTGGTCCTATGGAAGTTCGCACTCTCTTGTTGAAGTTTTAGGAGTTGTGTCTTTATATATTCTTTTGGACCGGACACAGCAATATCTGTTTCTTATGGCAGATTAAATAAATTAATTAATAAATTAAAAAATATCTGTCTGTTTGTTCAATGTAAAAGATGGTCATCAATATTACTGTTGACTTTCAACCAAATAATAAGCTTTCCAACATCATGATTTCTTTATTGTTTTTTTATTTTTTAATTAAAAAATATTTAAATCATAAAAAAATTTACAAACTGACGTGACTTGGAATATGTAAAGTTGTTGAAATTTTTGTTGATAGTTTCTTGCCTTCGAGGGTATTATGGTCCAAAAGAAAAGTCGATTTTGCTCGTGCGGCATCCGCGCGGGAAGTAGCTGAAGTAGTTAAAGCGGTTGAAGTCATGGTCTGAGGAAGAACTCTTATTTTATTTTTCTCGTGACAGTAACGGGCATCAACAATGGCTTTCCAACACCCAAACCCGAAAAATCCGATCTACCCGGAAGTGATTCAATCAACCCCCGAAGCCCCCTCAAACCCTAAGTCTTCCTCCTCCTCCAATCTCTACCCCTCCATTGACATGCGAGACCTCGTCGAAAACCTCTTTCCCTTTGAACCCCAAAATCCTAACCCTAACAGCCACGAATCCCCCTCGGCCCCGCCCGAGGCTACCGAGGAGGTTTTGATCAAGGTCCCTGGCGCTATTCTCAACCTCATAGACCAGCACTACAGCGTCGAGCTGGCCTGCGGCGACCTTAACGTTGTACGTATACGGCAGGGGGTCAACGCTGTTGTCGTCCTCGCACGCGTCGCCGACGAGATACAATGGCCGTTGGCCAAGGACGAGGCCGCCGTCAAGCTCGACGACTCGCATTACTTTTTCTCGTTCCGCGTGCCCAAGGAGCACCACTCTGGGTCCGATTCGAGCGACGAGGAAGACAATCGAGATAGGAATGACTCCGATGATTTCTTAAGTTACGGATTGACGATCGCTTCCAAGGGGCAAGAGGGTCTGATTAGAGAGCTGGACGGAATTTTGCAGAATTACAGTTGCTTCTCAGTGCAGAAGGTTTCCAAGAATGCGAATATTAAGAAGGGGGAAGCATTGGACGGGTCAGTGGCAAAGGAGATTTCTCCGGCGGATTTGAAGTCGGAGAAGAAGGATCTCATGGAGAAGCAGTGCGCCGCTTACTGGACGACGCTAGCTCCGAATGTGGAAGACTACAATGGGATGGCCGCGAAAATTATTGCTGCGGGTTCAGGAAAGCTGATCAAGGGGATATTGTGGTGCGGGGATGTTACGGTGGAGAGATTGAAGTTTGGAAATGAGGTCATGAAGAAAAGGTTGTCTCCGTGTTCCAATTCGGAGATTGATCCCAAAACCTTAAAGCGGATTAGAAGGTACAACTTAAAAATCCTTTTTTTTTTTTTTTTGTCTTTTTATGGTGTTGCTTTCACATTGGGCCTTTTGTTTCTTTAATGGTGGTTTTGAAATTTAGATGGCATATATTGAAATTAAGGGGCTGCACTAACAAGTTAATTGAAATGAAAATGGGAGCTATGTCATAACTAGTTGACAAGTTTTTGTCATTGCAATGGTTATACATTTTGAGCCAAGGTCTAAACATTTTGGCTTGACTATTATGTAGGGTTAAGAGGGTGACTAAAATGACGGAGAAAGTTGCAAATGGAGTCCTCTCTGGTGTTGTTAAAATCTCTGGATTTCTTACAGGTTCAGTTGCAAATTCGAAAGTGGGCAAGAAAATTTTTAACCTACTGCCTGGGGAGATTGTTCTTGCATCCCTGGATGGATTTAGTATGTTGATCATCTTGAGCCCTTTATCTTATATTCCTGAGTGCCATTTTTACTTTCTAGTGCAGTTTCTTATTTCGAAGTTCATAAATAGTTGCATAGATTGTGAAATTGTGCAACCCCTGTTTATGGTAATATATAATATACAACATTAATATGTGATGTCCTCATCATTGCTTCCTCTTTGATTTCCACCAGACGAGAGATCAAAAGTGTGCAATTATAGAGAGAAAGAAAGGAGAGAGCGGTTGGAGCAGGGGATGCTCAATACAAATCAAAATGCAGTCTTTCTAATCTTAGTAAACAATATAATGAATGTTTATGTAAAGCATTCAAAAATTTTATTTATATTACTATTTTACATTTACTTAAAAAAAGAAGTTTTATTTATATTACTATTTTATCGTCCCGATCATTAAAAACACATTAATTTTTTTATGATAGAAACTACTGAGTAAGTTTTTGTATTCAAGTTTAATAAAAAAACAATTGTATTCAAGTTTTGTTCATATACACCTTCACATTAATCTTTTAGAATATTTTGAAGACTGAGAAAAGTGTTCTCAATTGATCATCATTAGATAATTCTAATTTGAAAAAAAAAAAAAACTACTTGAGAAACTAAACACGTCTTTATATATTGTAAACTTGTTCAGACCTACTTTGGATTGAAGAAATAACTTGATCTGCCATGTATACGAAGTTAAAGATTTTTCAGCTAATTATGTTGTTTCGCCATCAAGTATTGAAGGAGCAAAGTGAGATCAAAGATAAATAGAACAAAGGATTGAGAATTCTGAAATAAAATATGAGAGAAAATTAAATATAAAATAGAGTTATGGGTAAAAGGTAGTTCTAATCTTATCTAAGTAGCACAGTAAAGATTTCTTTCATGGTTTCATCTTCTCTTCTATCTACTTCTTTTTTGTTTTTTTATAGCAAAGAAGCCTTTCATATAGTAATGATGCCTCTCTCGATTTTTATTTGTTGCCACGTTTATTTCCTGAGTTAACATTAGTTGTTTTAATTCTCTATTTGTTTCCTTAATTACACACTGACATTTATTTAATTTCTGGGGGCATTTTAATAATCTTTAGGGCATGTTTATAAGGGGGCTTTAGGAGAATAATTATCTATCAGGACCCCCCCTATAATTCCTTCAAATCTCATTTTGTTTCAAATTCAATGGTAGAGATTTTCCACATTAGCGCTTATCACTTTCTAATTCAAGTTGATGTGATAAATATGATATGACAAATGTTTATATGGCAAAATCTTTACATACCCAGTAGAATGCCCCACGAAATCTAGGGGATGTGGATAAATCCCTTTCTAATAGGACACCCCATTGAGAAACTAATATGCTCCTTAAAATAACATCCCTCTCAAATAGGGCCACATTAGATCCCTCCCCCAACCCCCCCCCCCCCCCCCCCCCCCCCCCACCGGGGGGAGTGGGGGTACACTCTTCCCACAAGCGGTCGGGGTTCACCACCCTTCTAATTTTTTGTTTCTACTAACTTTTTGCTGAGGCAAATCATCTATGTTGAAATCTCCTTTATTGAACATGTTTATTTCTTTTGGTTTTGCATTATGTTTATGTTTCTTTATTTATAACCATTAAATATTCCTGTTTCGAATTTCTTACAAATAGGCAAAGTCTGCGATGCTGTTGAAGTAGCTGGAAAAAGTGTCATGTCAACATCATCCACTGTGACAACTGAACTCGTATCCCAGAGGTAAATTTCAGCATAATATGCCTAAAGAGTTGAGTGAAACAGCATGTAAAAGCTCATGAACACATTAAGCGATATATATCTGAGGACATTTGACCTTAGCGGTGCTGTAACTTCTGCTTGATTTGTGCTTGATGCTGGCATTGAGTTCCAGCTTTTCCCCCAACTTTGATCTATTTTGGTAACTTATAATTGGGTTCTGTTCTCATATTAACAAATCTACTAATTCAGGCCTAGTTTTTATGGATTATTTTGCAAGTTTACTGTTGTTGTAAGACAGTGGTGTGTCATTATGCTTCTCATACTATTAAGAGTTTGAATTTGGATGGTGCTTGTCCTGCAGGTATGGGGAACAAGCAGCTCATGCAACAAGCGAAGGGCTTGATGCTGCAGGCCATGCTATGGGCACTGCATGGGCTGCTTTTAAGATCCGAAAGGCATTCAACCCTAAAAGTGTTCTTAAACCTACCACTTTGGCCAAATCGGCTGCTAAAGCTGCAGCAGCAGCAGAGAAGAAGGCCAAGAAGTCCAAGTAATTTTCCAATGGGAAATATCCCAAGTGTAGTAGAGGTTTGTCCATATACAAAGTATAGCCTGTTCTCCGATTCTTCTTCCACATCTTCTTGTATAAAGCATCATGTAGTTGTTGTATGTTAGCCAATATAAAGGGTGTGCATGTTAAACCAAATTGTATTTTTTATTCTTCTGTTTTTTCATGTACAAACTACAAAGACAAATTGCTTGACGGGCTTGAATTAGCTGCTCAGGCCCTTTGTAAGATGCTTATAATAATTAACTGGCTTAGCAAGTCTTACAAAGTATGTTTCATTCATATTCCATGTAAATGGACTGCCCGTTTGGTGTCATAGTCCTTCTAAAAGTCTCTCATTTTGAGGGCCAACAAAGAAAGTGGAGCATTTGACACAACGTGAATGAAAATGACTTTACATGACTGACAAACCAATACCTTAAAGTGATACTGCAGATATTTGTGTCAGAAAAATTGGTTAGAAGCAATGGGAGAGAGGCCCAAATAAACTTAGAACTACTACATATATAAAAAGATTATACAAAATAAATTTACAAATTCACGTAATTTTATAGAATCCGTTAGATCTATTTTATAATAAAAATAATTTTATAATCTGACGTATCACATCAAGCCATATCAATTTGTAGATTTACTTTATGTAATTTCTTCGTGACTAAAATATTTTCTAATAAATAAACTTTAGTATCCCTCAAAGTCTTCACTCTGCTTTTCCTCGTGTCAAAATCAAGAAATATCCTTCTGCAGTCCATTACTTTGTTTTTGGGTCTTCTTTTTCTGGGTTTACAGAGAAAGGTAGTAGCATTTCTCTGTAAAATATTCGAGCACCTAGATTTTGGGCGAGGGGGGTGGTTTGTTACTTTAATTTTACACCGCAAGCTCTCAATGGCTATGGACTCCTTCAAGTCTTGTTAATTAACGAATCAAATGTTCCTTTAGTGTAAACACCTCACCATTATCAAATGCCTGCCTTTGGTTTTTTATTCTTTGTCTGATTCTGATAACGTTGTTAAACTTTCCCCATAATTTATAGTACCTTTTACTGATGAATTTGAGACGGCCCGATAGACTTTAGTGATCTTTTCAAATCAAGATGGCTCTATCACGATGCATAATAAATCCTACCTAATGTTTTTCCCGGATTCTGCACCATCATAAACATAGAGTCTAGAATTGAGGCTGCGTTTAGATGTTCAACTGAATTGAATTGAGCTAAATTTTTTATGAATAATAGTGAATTGATATGGTAGAATAAGTTTTGTAAAGTCCACCTAAGATGAATTTAAATGTATTTAGATGTTAAGATGAGTTTAGATATATTTAGGAGAAGTTGAAAAAGGTTGTGGATAATACATGTAAATAAGTGTTGAATTGAAAAAGTTTGTAAGTTTCACGTAAAAGAGATTTTAAGTTGAGATGAGTTTAGTAATATGAGAATTGAGTATTTGAATATTAGACTGAACTTAAAATTAGACTGAACTGAATTGAATTCAAAAAAATTTAATAACCAAACGGGACTTGGTGGTTCGGCATTGGCATGGAGGCATACATTTACAAGGCCTGGGAAACATCCACTACCAAAGTGTACAGATTACAAGGTTAATTAAGAGATAAAAAAAGTTAGAATATATTATATTAAATTTAAAAGTGAGTAAGTTTAGTATATTTTTTTTAAAGTAAGATTTATCATTAAAAAATTAATTTTTTTTTATATAAATTCTATATTTATTCAGTTAAATAAAGTGACAAAATTTATAATATTTTAAAATGAAAGATATTTTTGTAAAATATTTTATAAAATTAATATTATTTTATAAAAATATTCTTACTTTACTATTGTGAAATGAAATCTGCTGTATCATTGCTCTTCTTCAAAAAATTAAAATACGGCATCTTGGAAGTCAACCTTTTATCTTGGAAGTCAACCTTTTTTTTCCTTTGTATACCGTATTGCATGGTCATTTCAACTTCCCATCGTGCCGTATTGCATTTTAATTTTGTACTAGCTGTGCAGCCTCTTGTCAATGTCGACCTCTACGATTCCTCTTGTTGCATTTACTGATCTTTCCCCTTGTACGGTGCAATGTACTTGCTCGGTCAAGATCCTCTGGAGGGCTTGTTCGGCCACGAACTTGACCAGGGTACTTGCCAGAAACCTCTGGAGGACTTGCTCAGCTGGGGAGGATGTGGGATCCTTGCCCCTTTTTTTAAGGGTGAAATTACTCTTGTGGAGACCCTGGTTAGATAATATTTCCCAACTCTTAAGATTTGGAGTTGTTCATAGGGATGTAACGGGTCTAATTTAGTCCCATTTTGGATAAATTTTAGGATCCAATCAGTATATGTCAATTTTGTATTTTCAAGAACCGATACTACACCAGTTATCCTCTTAAACCGGTACTTCCAGTTTTAGTAGTTTCGGTTCGATTTAGTCCGGTTTTCCGGTTTTTAATATATATTAAATTTCTAAGCTCTTATACTTATATATATATATATATTAGTAATACACTAATACTATTATTATATGTTAGTGATAATATAGTAATTAATATACTATTGTATATTAGTATTACTAATATATTTATCAAAAGAAATATGTTGAGAATTTATTAAGCCATAAAATGTAATTAATATATCTTTTATATTTAAAACATATGATCAAATAAATGTTCATATTTAAGATTAAAATTTTATGTTATAAATTATAATATAACTTTATTTCATATATAATTATAATTTATAAAAATTATATATAATATAAAAATTAATTAAAAATATATAAATATGTGAACCGGTCGATCTTAGAAAACATAAAATCGAGACCAAACCGGTTATGATTGGTTTTTAAAATGGACCAAACCAACCGGTCCGGGCCGGTTCTGGCCGATTTTCTGATTCTCCGATTTATTTTTATAGCGCTAGTTGTTCATGCATGCCTGTTGTCCAAATCAGGTTATCATTATCAAATGGTTTAGCAAGCCAAGCATATAGACAAAAGACATGACCTAGAAATTATCGTGGGTGAAGTTTTGGGATGTGGCAAATCTTCTAGGATTGACAAATCCTGCTGTTTGGACTTTTGCCTCTATGTGTGTTTAATGGAGATGCGGCAGATGCCTTTGGACTTGAAAGTCTTCAAGTTGGAAGCCACATGTGATTCTCAAAATAAGTGGTCATGCAAGCATATATATTTAAAAGGAAAAAGATGTCATGTAGCACTGCTTTGCTCTCTTTACCTTGCTTTATTACACATTTCCTTTTCTTTGTTTTTGGAGGGAGACAAAAAGAAAAGAAAAGAAAAGAAAATACCTAAAAAAGAACCTTGTGTAAAGAGTAGAAAGTCAAGAAAATTAAAGGAAAGGTGAGGTGAGGTGAGGTGAGGTGTTGTTACCTGTTCTTACCCTCAAAAGTGGGCAAAGGAAAGAGGATGATGATGGTTTTTGTGATGAGAACAAAGAAAAAAAAATAAAAATGATGATGATAATGTTTATTAAGTGTGTGTGCTGTTTTGGGTGAGCAATAGGAATAGAATGGTGTGGAGACTGGTTGGGCACTAAACACATTTTTTTGGTTAAAAGTCGATTAGGACATGAGCTATAGCTCAGCTTCTCTGATCATGAGTGACCGTACAGAATTGAATTGGGAGATTATGGATTGTTGAGGTGGAGCACCATAACTATTTTCTATAGGATTATCCATTGCCATCTCATCTCAAAGTCCCTCCTCTCCCTAGTGCTCTCTCCACACATTTTTGCCTTAAAAAACATTATATCAACCGCCTTAACATTTATCTCTTATCCTGATCTCCAGATTGCTATCAGCTACCACCACTTGTCTCAATATCCTTATTTATTTATCTACCACCACTTTTCTTTAATTTTCACCTCCTTTGCTTTGATTGGTTGCAAAGAAAGTCTTGCAAGAAAGTAGTTCTAAACTAAATAAAGGTGAACATGAGGAGTTCCCTCAAAACGATTACATTTTCTAATAACTTTGTGCTTTCTGCAGAGGAATTGGGTTTTTCATGATGCTGTGATGCATTATCCTAAGATAAACAATTCAACATCCTCCTCTGAAGTTGCCATTTTTTGTCTGTCAAAATCAGAGCCGTTTACATATCACCCAACAAGAAGTCCTAATACTAAGTTAGGACACCGTTTAATCAAAGCATGATAAGTTTAGGTTCAACAGTATATTACTGATCGAGTTTGGTAATGATCGAGTGACATTGCTTGTTCGATTGGACCCGAAACAAGAAATGAATCTTATATTCTATTGTCACTCAAAAGATTTGAACTCCAGTCTTAATCAAGAAGCTTTGCTTTTGTATTAAAAAAACATTAGACTTTAGTTTTTTACCCCCTTCTACTGATACTGCTCATCCTTTTTCCTAGTAATTACCCTTTTCAAACTTCAATGTCGTAAACACTAGGGTAAAAGCAAGCATCAACTCACATGACCGACCAAATAACAACGCACATCATTACACATCCAAAACGCTGCTAAGATTTTCAAAGAGGAGTGGTCACTCACACTCCACCCAAAAAATGACAAATTCCATGAGTTTCCACCACAGAGAGACAAAAATTTACAAGTTTTTTTGTTTTTTTCTTTCTTTCTTTCTTTCTTAAAAAGTTTCATTTTGGTAGTGTCCTCCATCAATGTTGGTCATACACAACCTTCAGTTTGTATATGCAAATTGGCCTTGACCTGGTCGTCCAACAATCTGCCTCAAAATTAGGCAAGCATGTCATGGCCAGCTTTCTGAATTTCAAGATACTGGTAATAGACTTTCGCGATGTGCAGAAACCAGAAAAAACTGGCAACGATTAGATAGTGAGGTAATCTCAGATGATCTTATCAAAGTAAAACTAAAAATTAATGTGATTTGATATGATCGTTATATCTAGTTTATAAATCAAAGAGTTTTACAATCTAATCTCTCGTATCAATACACATACGTTACAATATTTTTTGTATAGGCCAACCATTTCTAACACGTGGAAACACACAATATTTTTGCAAGCCGAAAGCAAAATCTGAACCGAGATTAAGGTTGGTTAAAAGAGACAACGAGAGACATGGTTTTAATAGGCCGAGGTATCTGATTGCAATTATCTAATAATAAAACTTGTATAACTTTAAGTTTGCATCGCTCCTAACTTGTAAAAGAAAGAAGAACCAGTCTTTTTCGTTTTTATATGCAACAGATGGGTTCGAATCCGTTTGATATTTTGAAAACACTTTACTTTTGGACTTTTCAAGGAATGCTTTATGGGCATGGGGTTGAATGACATGTTTTTTCTGCAGTTTTAATTGCCCTGTTTCTGCATGAGAAAAGTTAACAAAGACTGGAAAAATATATTTTATTCGTTCTCTGTAATCATTAAATGAATTATCTTGCCCGTTGATTTAACGTCTAACAATTTAGTTAACCGAGAAGTGCGAGCTCCACCCAGTTCATGGAGTTTCCAAGCAGTCACTGCAAAGAATTAATTACTTGGCCGTCTGTTGAATTGCTCTGTAAGCAATTTTAACGTGTTTCATGCTTAGACTCCAACTTCTACTCCAAAGATCGGATTTTGGCAGACGTGCCATGGATCTTGTGGATGAGGAATCACCTCCCCACTTTAGAATTTGCAACCAGAGGTGCTTCTTGCCTTGAGAAAGTGGGAAATGACACGAGTCGTGTTATTAAAAACTCCAACCCAACAACCTCTATCTCTCTCTCTCTCTCTCTGTGCACCACACAGACGCGCATAGCTTCTGGGCAATGCATGCTTTATAGTTTCAGGAGGGAATGGCAGATGAAACCCACCCTGGAAGTTGTGAATGCTCACCAACTCCAAGCACGCCGATGGGTACTCCCCTGAGAAAGGTGTTGGATAGAATATCAGGTTTTGCCACTCCTTGGAGGAGCAGTTCAGCTCTACGCAGTCGGAGAATCTTTCACAGGGATGTTGAACGAGAAGAGTTTCAGTATGCTGCTACTCGTTGTCTCTCTTCCTACTACAGCGTCTTCGTTGCTCGCCTTGCTATCATGGTTTGTGAAACTATTCTTCCCTTCACTGTTACCTGAGTTAGAGATTCAATCATGTAATTAATTTGTTCGGCTTGAATGATCAAAGTCGAAAATTGGCTAATATCAATACCAATATACATACTATGAAGGTGTTGATCTGAGGGACATCACATGCCTCTTGAGAATCGTATGCAGATTATCGAATTGCTCCTTTTTTTTTAACAAGTTAGAGAATTCTCAGGCTTAATTAGAGAGAGAGAGAGTTGAGTGTGAAATTCTAACAAAGGTAGCCATAAGTTTGTGTACCTTGGATGGAACTGCATAAACTTCCAAGACAACAGAACCCAGTCTGCCAAAATAGTTGGAAGTCGTTTATTTGATTAGCTGCTTTAGATAGATGAGAACTTACCCTGAAGCTTCTATTTGATTTTTTGACATATTACAATGTCTTCTTTGTTTTTTACAGGTCATGCTAGCCATTTTAATTGGGCTTCTAACCATATTAACATGGCATTTTACAAAGATCTACACAACAAAATCACTGAATAGCTTGGCATATGGCCTTCGAAATGAACTCCTGCAACGTCCAATTTTACGGATGTGGAACATCCTAAATTCTACCTCTGAGATAACAACAGCACAGGTTAAGCTATCAGAGTATGTGTTCAGACGGTACAACAAACCCGATACTCAGGCCGAACAAGTTGAGGTTGATTGTTAAGCAAGTCATTATAATTATGCTATGTTTGTTCTTGTAAATTATAGTTGTGACTGCTTGGTTTTGGCAATATTGTTGATTTCGTGATTGTTCAACTCTTAGCAGCTATACGAATCAATGAGGGATGTAACATGGGCACTATTTGCAAGTCGTAAAGCTCTCAATGCAATAACTATAAATTACAGAAATGGTTTTGTCCAGGCATTCCATAGAGATCACAGGAGTAACAATACATTCTACATCTACTCGGATCTTGTAAACTATTCTATCAGTGCCAGTGGATCATCTTATGAAATCAATTCGCTATCATCACAAGAAGGTTGGAAAGATCAATCCATACATGGTAACATTTCTGCAGTTTGGTATCAGGAGCCCCTTGATCCCATCACTGGCGAGAAGACAGGGAAAGCAAAGCCAATCCCACCAGATGACCTAATCAATATTGCAGGGCTTTCAGAAGTACCTGATGGTGTAGCTTCATGGCATGTAGCAGTGAGCAAATACACAGATACACCCTTGCTTTCAGCAGCACTGCCAGTTTGGGACCCTTCAAATGAAAGTATTGTGGCTGTTGTGGGTGTTACTACAGCACTTTATAGTGTAGGCCAGCTTATGAAGGAGCTTGTTGAAGTCCACAGTGGGCATATATATTTGACATCCCAAGAGGGTTATTTACTTGCTACATCCACGAATGCTCCACTATTGAGAAATTCAACTGAGGGGCCCAAGCTTATGAGGGCTATTGATTCTGACGATGAAGTAATACAAATGGGAGCTACATGGTTGCAGAGAGCCTATGGCAACAACTTTTCTCAGAGTCATGAGGTTCATGCAGAAAATGCCAGGCTTGGCCACGAGCAGTATTACATTGATTCATTTTTCCTAAAATTGAAGAGGCTTCCCTTGGTAAGTCTTGACCCCATTTTAATTTCTTCCATACCATTGGTATTCTAGACCTTATGTTTTAAGAACATATGAGGTCCTAGAGGCCAGATAGAACAGATTTGTATCTTAAGCATAACTAGTTGTACACTCCCGCGATGCATAAACAAAAACTTTTAGTTTCTAATTCTACTCTAATTTTTTTTATCATGTTTAGAGCCTAATTATGGAGTTGTTTGAACGTGTTCGACTTCAATTACTAATTCTAATAAATTAGATATATAGGAAAGAAGAAGAAGTGTTATAGTGAAAAAAGAATTTTAAAATTTTAAAATTCTAAATTATCTAATATTCATTGATATGACTTTTCAAATTATTTTAGATTTATGATCATTCTATGCACAAAGTTGTTGCATAATTCAGTAGGATCAAAGTTGTTGCTTTGGACAATAGTAATTTAACATTAAATGGAATTTAAGGGAGAAAGTAAAATTGAACTTTGTGCAGGTGGGGGTCATCATCATTCCAAGAAAAAATATAATGGGGAAGGTAGATGAGAGAGCCTTCAAAACATTGGTTATATTGATATCTGCATCTTTGTGTATCCTATTCATTGGATGTATCTGCATTTTGATACTGACAAATGGGGTGTCCAAAGAAATGAAACTAAGAGCAGAGCTGATAAGCCATCTTGATGCAAGAAGAAGAGCTGAGGCATCTAGCAACTATAAAAGCCAATTTCTAGCAAACATGAGGTCCGTAATTTCAACTTGTATAAGGTACTGATATATAGTAGTGTTATGATATTTATGGATCGATACTAAATCTGTGGTGCTGCAGTCATGAACTGAGGACACCTATGGCTGCGGTAATTGGGTTACTGGACATTCTCATATGTGATGATTGCCTCACAAATGAACAGTACGCAACTGTTACCCAGATTAGAAAGTGCTCAACAGCTCTACTCCGGCTTCTAAACAATATATTGGATTTGAGCAAGGTGAGATATAAAGCAAGCATTTACTTATGATTGTGAGCAAGCCAAGAGGAATGTATCAATTGATTCTCACATAAAACAATCTAGTGCATATGATCATACAGTTAATAAGGAGAGAAGTGATCACCTTCCAATCTTTACCAGACAATCTATTACAATATCTCAATTTGAAGGCATAAAGTTTTTGTCCTATGAAACCACAACATCCTTTCTTAGCTCATGAAGTTTGAAAGTTTAAAGCTCTATCTATTTATTTATCTAAGTAGTATCTTAAATTCATTAAGAATCTTGAGGACCATAAGTTGGTCGGTAATCTTTTTCATTTAAGAAGGAGCAAAGTGGCAACAATGTGACCGGCTCCGTTTGGCCCGGGGAAGGACTGTTTTTCATCATATTTAGAGCTTTTTGCATTCATTATAGCATTTTGCATCCCACGGCTTTCTTTACATTTAATTACAAGACATAGATCAAAGACTATACAGAAATTAGTTTATATTGCTATTTTGACCTCGTCAACTTTCAACCCATAACTGAGAAATTTTAAAATGTTAGGTCTGGACTCACTTTCTCTATTCCAATCTCTTCATTTATCTTAAAATCACCTCTTTGAAAATGAGGAAAAAAATTGGTTCTTGAAAATCTGAAGAACATTTGAAAGGTTGCTTCTACACTGTTCCTCCTTACTCTCCATCTCTCTCTTCATATTCTGGCATTGCATATTCATTATTTTTAGTTGCATAACTTTTACTATTCATGCACGACTACGTCTAATTAGAAAGAAAACTAACTACCTAGATTTGCATTAGAAGTTATGAAATACACTTGATAAGATTACAACATGCTTAGTGTATGAACCTGATGATTGTTGAGGAGGTTTCCAATAATATATACTTCTTCAATTTTAATTGTTACAGAAACATTATGAATTTGTGATTAAATAAAACTTGAAATCACATAACTTGTTCTACATAGTGCACTCCTGAATGAAATTAAAAATATACCATATAGGTTGAATCTGGGAAGCTGGTGTTGGAAGATGCGGAATTTGATTTGGGGAGAGAACTTGAAGGACTTGTTGATATGTTCTCTGTGCAGTGCATTAACCACAATGTGGAAACTGTTTTGGATCTCTCTGGTATGACCTCAAGTCTCAGAGGAAGACAACTCAGATTATGGTCAAAGCTTATCATTTTTAACTATAGCTGTCTGTTTCTGATGTGGTTTTTTTCTCTCTGTTTCCTGTTTAGATAATATGCCAAAGTTAGTTCGAGGAGACTCTGCTAGAGTTGTTCAAATATTTGCAAATCTAATCAGCAATTCTCTCAAGTTCACATCATGTAAGTGCAATTCATGTATTGCAAATATTGATGGCCCTAGTTTGACAGTGCTGCAGAAATAACAATGAAATGGAAAATAGAAAGAGTGAGAAATTGTAAATGTCAATAAATAGTACCTATTAGAAAGGCTATCAGACTACTTATAAAAAAAAACAAAAGAAAGGCTATATCAGACTGTAATACAACCTGCAAATAAAAACTTCAAAAAAAAACAAGTGATTTGTTCCAGAAGAATTAAACAACCTAGATTGGGATTGAGATAGGTAGTTTCTTCTTTTCAGGTGGGTTTCTTTTAGAAGTTGGAGCTACAAATGATTGGGACAATGTGATTGAGAGTTATCATTTGTAGCTCAGATATCTTGCAAGTTATCATTTGCTCTTGGGAGCATCTGATCCTTGTTCTTTCATCAATGAATTTGATATTTTTCAAAAAATGAAAAGAAAATAAAAAGGCCTCTGGTTTGTAGATATTGTAAGTTAATACATCATCCACATCATGATTGATGTCTGAATTAGAAAGTTTATGTAGTTTTTCAATGCATTCATAGGACAGCAAGATCAATATGGAGAAGGAATTCCCTCCCCAAATGCCTTGTAGGAGAGAATATACAAATGTAGGCCTATTTTCAGTTACGATGTGCGTAAAAGTAACGACAAAAAGGACATGAATTTAAAAAATGATCATGTTTTTCAAGAATGAATAGTAAGCTTGCATACTGAATTGTTTTGGATGGCTTACAGCGGGTCATGTCATTATACGAGGATGGTGTGAGAACTCAAATTCTTCCATTGACATCGAGAAGTTTCCTCTCGACCATAAGAAATCACAGCCTGCACATAAGATAAAGTTTAAGCAGCAGGGAAGCCATACAAAGAAGGCCTGCAAGAAAGAAAACAAAATGATTCTTCGGTTTGAAGTTGATGACACTGGTTGTGGTAGGAATCTTAATACTACATATATGAATTGTAAAATTAGAAACTCTGATTCTGGATACAAGTAAGAATTTCTTTATGTTTTGTAGGTATTGATCCAAGCAAGTGGGAATCTGTATTTGAAAGCTTTGAGCAAGCTGACCCCTCAACAACACGAACGTAAGTAAAACAAACAAGCTTCACCATCCACAAAACCTATCTGATGAACATGCAGCCTATTGTCTGTTTTTGAGTTGTAAAATAATAATAATAAAATTCATATCTTGAACACACAAGACATTTATCAAAATTAAGAACTGAAATCTGCAGAAACCTTTTGCTAATTGCAGGCATGGTGGCACTGGTCTTGGATTATGCATCGTGCGGACCTTGGTGAGTAAAAGCCTCCTGTATATATATTGATGATGGCATATAAACTCACGTTAAACAACAAATACATTGGTCTCGTCCATGATGTTGTAAGTTTAGAGGTTTTCTTATTATTTTTGGAAACCCTCAATGAAATGAAGAATAATAACAAGGTACACTGCTTCCTACAAAATAAAGGCAATCTGACATCAAGGGAAAAAGGTAGGAAGGCATGAATGCATAGCTTTTTATCATGCATGAGAGTTGTTGTACAGTGAGTTGGGAGTTTGTAATTCATATCTTTGATAGCAGATTTCTTTTGGAGTTAGGAAATTGGCTGAGCCACGGTGGAAGTTTGTCTTGTGGAAGTTGTTGTTTTATGTTTTTTAGGTTTTTATGTATGAGTGTGCACATGGGTGGACCCAAGTGTATCGTTAAAGCCTTCCCAGATGGTAAAAACCCCTTAAAAAGTATTTTTTATAAGGTATTTTTACAAGTAGACTCTCCAAAAGAAAATAAAAAATAAAAAATCTAATTATAAGCCCACTAATTGACACACCAAACACACCACTGATGTGGAAGCCTGTCACATCAGCTAATACTAGAAAGTCCCCTTGCTTCCCCTGCATGAAAAACTGAAATTTCTCGAGTTTGTAAAGTTTGATTTTGACCTCTAGGCTATCAGCTGCATGCCCATAACTTTGCCAAATGATCCTGGATAGTGACTATGAAATCACAGTTGCATTTCATAGGGAAAAAGAAAGGTTCCATATTATTATTTTTAGGCTTATTGTGCAGTGCACTATACAGTCTGAATCTCTTTGTACGTTTCACAATTATAATGCTGATGACAGGTTAACAAGATGGGTGGAGAAATCAAGGTTGCAAAGAAAGATGGTCCAGGAACTTTAATGCAGCTCTACTTGCTTCTCAATGCACCTGCAGATGGCACAGAGCAGCATTGCCGAGTAGATTTTTCGAAGCATAGTTTAGTGGTGAGTGCGATTTCTTTCTTCTGAACACTAATTGAAAGCTCACATGCAGTTCAACTATGCAACAATAAAAAAGAATGAGCTTAAATATTTGAATTTTTAAATCAGGTACTGCTTGCTCTACATGGCAGAATGGGGAGATTGATTATGTCTCAATGGCTACATAAAAGTGGAGTGTTTACGATGGAAGCATCTGAATGGAATGAGCTGACACAAATTCTTAGGGAATTCTTCTGTATCAGAAGGTCAGCTCGTAACAATGGCTTTGAAGCACAGCATTCTCTAAGTGAACCTTTGAATACTCAAGTACTGAGCATACAAGACATGAGGAACCCAGTCTTCGTCATAGTTGTGGATATAGGACTGCTTGACTTGAGCACAGATATATGGAAGGAACAAATTAACTTTCTTGACAATTACTTTGGGAAAGCAAAGTTTGCATGGATGCTTAATCATGATACTTCAAATGCCATAAAGATGGAACTCCGCCGAAAAGGACATATATTGATGGTGAATATGCCACTCTACAAGGCAAAGATGATTCACATTCTGGAAGCTGTAATAAAGGAGAGAAATGCTGAAGTGCAGAAGAAAAGTTCAAATGCTTTGAGAACTACCAAAGAAGGCAATCTGCATGAATATCATGAGATTGATACCACACATTTTGATGTTGCCAGCTCTGATGATTCTGATATGCCTGAAATGCGTAGTTCTAATTCCATATGTGGCTCGCATGATGGGGAAAAACGAAGAGAGAGGATTACAAAACCTTGTTCTTCAGGCTACCAGAAAATTAACAACTGTTTAGTTGAACTCACTCGTGTTTATTCAAAAGAGAATTATTCAACTGAAAGAGATCCATGTCAAGTCGGGCACAACTCTCACGATGTTCAAAATGAAGAACCTAAATGTTGCACACAAGCATCCCTTTCAGCAGAACCTCAAAGTGAAAATGCTGACTGCTGCGAACAACATTTGGTTAGCAGCTGTCCTACAGCACAGGGTAATTTGTACTCAAGCAAAGCTATGAATGAACAGAAGTCTCTTGAGGGCCTACGAATACTGCTTGCAGAAGATACCCCAGTACTCCAGAGAGTTGCAACCATAATGCTAGAAAAAATGGGTGCTACAGTAGTTGCCGTGGGAGATGGCCTTCAGGCGGTAGATGCTCTGAATTGCAAGCTTAGTGCAGAAGCTTGTGAAAGGGATTGTGTCTGTGAAGATAGAAACACAAGATTGCAAACAGAAAACAGGGATTTCCCTCTATATGACTTGATCCTAATGGATTGCCAAGTAAGAATCTGAGACGACTCACACTTTTCTAATGCTCTGTTGTCTTACTTAGCACTCCATATTCAATAATAAATACACAAGAGTAGTGAAAAACTGGTAGTGTTATTTCTTTAGAATTCAGGGGTGCAGTTCTTGCATTCAAGAGTAAAACTAGAAGCAATTTTGAGGGGAATGCCTACAAAAACATCACCTCAGTTTGTTTATTTTGGCAATTGGCATTTTGTAGTAACTGGCCATGTGAATGTGCTTAGATTGACCATTGCATGAAAGTTCTGAACCTTTGTCTTCGTGAAAAACAGATGCCAAAGATGGATGGTTATGAAGCAACAAAGATAATCAGGAAATCAGAAGCTGGAACCGGATTGCACACTCCCATTGTTGCATTGACTGCCCATGCAATGTCATCAGATGAAGCCAAATGCTTGGAGGTGGGCATGGACGCTTATCTAACAAAACCAATAAACTACAAGCTGATGGTTTCCACCATTCTTTCACTCACTACAAGAACGGCCTACGTCAAGCGAGAGCTAACAAACCAGTAGCTTATGCAGCCTTCAGATGTAAGGTTTGGTATGAGAAAATGCAGTTTTATATGAGCATTATATGGATGTATATATATCGAGTCTTACTGTATGATTCTAGAGATCCAAGTCCGGTGTCGACATCTATAACTATACTAGCCGCAGCAGACCCGGAAAATGTGCGGGAATAGTTACAATTATATATAATAAATAATTTGAGTGTATGAACAATATATATGTCACAGCTGATCATCCCGAAAGAACAGTGAGTATATATAATCAAGTTTTGTAGAGACTTGTAAACCTTGAAAAAAATTCTGGAATTCCCTGCTGTGTTGATGTAGCACTGTCCCTTATTATAATAAGTTCAATGGTTGATGAAAGTGAGATGAGCTATCTCCTTCAAGAGAATAACTTCCCGCAGGAATACCCGGTCTACCCATAAAAACGCCCTCCAATAGAAGTCTGCCACATACACACTCCATATTTCCAACCGTATGGCCGCACTGCAGAGGAACAAATTTTGAGAAGACTCCACCCATCTCTCTATCTCTCTCTCTCTCTCTCTCTCATAAAACCCACTCCCTCCCTCCTTCCCTCCCTTGCATTTTGGGTTCTTGATCTTGATCTATGGTTTTATGGTCTCATCCTATGTTGTCCTCCTTTGTTTTTAGATGTTCTCTCTTTTGTGTCTTTAGTAAATCTCTACGATTGGATTCGATTTCAGTTTCAATGCTACTTCATTTTCTTAGCTGATGGGTTTGACTGAATATATTGGCTATCTGTGTAAGGATTTTATCAAAAACAGAAGGTTGATTGAATCAGCAGCATAAATTTAAATTTCTTTAACTGGAAAATTTTTTGACAGTGAGTTGGGTTTGGTATCTAATAGCAGTGCAAAGTGATTGTTAATACTAAATTTAAATTCTTAAATACCAACATGGTTGAACACCTAGGATTCCCTGGGTGATTAGAAAACAAAATTTTCTGAAAGTTTCTTTTTAGATTTAAATACTCACTCACTCACGAGTAAGAGCACTCTCATTGGATTAGTTAAAGTTAAAGTACATTTTTTATCAATGTAAAATAAATTTAGTTTTTAACTATTCCATTCACATAAGTCTCCACATTGGAATAGCCATTTTTTCATTATATGACAATAAAATAATAAAAGATGAATTTGATTTTGACTATTCACATTAAATCTCTACATTGAATTATTCATTTATGCATGAGTAATTAATAATTTCAAAACTATTTTAATTTTTTTAATTATGAAATTATTTTATTTTATCATATTTTACTATTCATAATATTATATATTAATTAGTAATCATATTCTAATTAAATTATGGGTTAAAAAAATTATATTTTTTCAATTGTCATTTAATGCTATAATCACAAACGTCTAATTAAACTTATCTAAAATTCTATATAAATGTCTTAATTTACAAACCAATCCAATATTTCCCATCCAACTATATATTTTTGTTTTACCAAATTTTCTTCTAACATATAGTTTTTTTACCAAACTTTCTTCTATCTAATAATCATATCTACTAAATTTTTCATCCAACCATTTTCTTTTACCAAACTTTCTTCTATCAAACAACCATATTTACTCTATTTTCCATTCAACAATATTTTTTTGCCAAACTTTCTTCTATCCAACAACTATATGTATTTTATTTTCCATCCAACCATCTTCCGTCGCCAAACTTTCCTCCATTCAACAATAGTATCATCAATTAAAATCAACACAACTATATTCGTTTCCAATCTTCCAACTATATTTTATTTTTGTTTTTTTTATCTTTTCAGGTTTGTAGAGCTTCTTTCGTTTTTTTTTTTTTTCTTTTCAGGTTTGTACAGCTTCTTCATTTCGAGCAAACTATAGAAGATCTCTCTATCTGTACAACTTCAAATATTAAATACAGCTTCATCCACAAAATACACAAAATATAGATTTGTATTTCCACAAAATACATTCAGATCTTACATCCACAAAATACATTAGTAGGACTTTGTATTTCCACAAAATACATTCAGGTCTTATCCACAAAATACATTGGTAGGACTTTATATTTCCATAAAATACATCTACGTCTTACATCCACAAAAGGAGTACAAAAGAGCCATCTACTATGTGGCTACCCAGTCACATAATGGCTGCCCAGTAACATATTTTCAGCATATGTGACTAGGCAGCCACTAAAATCAGCACAATATAGGTCTACTACCTTGTTCTGCATTTACACTAAAATCAGCACAAAAAAAAAAAAAAAAAAAAAAAAGACAACAGCAACATGAGTTACTTTCCTCCAAAATGTGTGGAGGGAGATGTAGATCTATTCTTCATTTCTTCATAAAATTCCTTTAGAAGTGTTTGAAAGTAGTCATGTTGCATTGCATTCATACCATCTAGATCTAATTTCATGATCTCTATATCAACCTTCTTCTTCTTAAGTGCAAGTAATGACATCCGATCGCTCTAGGCCTTGGTGACCGCTTCTCTCCTCTCCACCATACACACGGTTCTATCCTCAGTCATGCGACTTAAAGCTTTATTAAAGTCAGCATCTTTAGCTTCTCTAGACTTCCTCTTTCTCTCCCTCTCTTTCTCACTCTTCTTACCATGGGGTGTCGGAGAAATGTTTGGTGACACTAATGATGGAATTGACAAGTTCTTATTTTCATATATGAATGGTTGGAAGAATCTGTTTTTTTTTTTTTTTTTCTAACCTAGAGGTAGCATGCTATGCAATGCAATAGCAACCAAACAAGCAAGTTTAGCGTAGAGAAATACCACGAACATCAAATTTCAAAGTAGAGAAACTACCGTAGTTGTAGTTTATTCAAATGTAAACTTGAAATTTAAATTCTTGCTATTCTATTACAACAGGTCTTGTATAAATTATGTGTAATCCTCATAGAAACAGAGTAGAGAAATATACACAAACAGATTTGTATAAATTCTTGATTTTTCTTTGTATACACAAACAGATATGTAATCCTCACTGAAACAGAGTAGAGAATTTATACACAAACAGATTTGTATAAATTCTTTATTTTTCTTTGTATACACAAACAGATGTGTAATCTTCACGAAAACAGATTTACATGCAACCCCTCAATCATAAACAGAGACAGAAAATAGATCCACAAACAGCTAAACTCATCCACAATCAAAGATTAGGGTTTGGAGAAGAGGAATGCGAGGAACGGCGAGGTGCGGAATAAAGTTAGGGATCATCAATAAAATCGAATCTTATACGTGTAAAGAGATTACCTGAGCTTCGGAGAAGCAGATCGGCGAGAGAAAGAGGGGTTTTGGTCATTTGCGACGAGAGTAGGAGTGCGGTGGCGCAGTGTCGTTGTTGCCGACGAGACGTGGGGTGGTGGTGCAGTGGTGATGCGGTGGTGGGTCTCTCTGGTTGAAGATGAAGCACTCAGGGTTTTGGTGGGAAGGGCATCTAGTTTTTGAGAGGGAATGGAGAAAACCGTGGGAAGGGGAAAATAGAAACTACCGTAGTTGATGGAGATCTCGGGAGAGAGAAACAAATTATATAAAATAGATTTGATGAATAAACAGTATCTTTCAAATTTGGAAATTACTTTAGAAGTTACTGTAGCTATATTCCAAATATATAGTTATTCCAATGTGATACATTTTATGGCTCAATAGCTAAATTTTCATTGAATTTAGCTTTTAGCTAATCCAATGAGAGTGCTCTAAGCTTATGAATTAATAAAGTTTGTGCAGGAAGCATGATCATCATATTGATGGCTGGGATTTAAAAGAAAAACAGTTTTATAAAATGGGCAGGTATACCTGTAGTAACAATCTCCAGTTAGTCATGCAAGTTTCTTTATGATAACGTCGACAAGCCACCAACGGAACTACAATCATCAGTACTCTAGCCATTTCTAGTCCTTCACCAATATTTTCTGTTGAATTTCCAGAACCCAAGTATTCAAACTCAAAAGTACAAGCCAGGGAAAAGTTTTATTTTCCTACAAATAGCATTTAAAAAAATGTATATGGAAGTGCTGGAAATGGTTCTGTGAGAAATCAGTCTGTGAATGAATTAGGTTGATCAACTGAAATGTAATGATTTCAGTGTGGATGAAGATGTCGATGAAGGGCTCAATATTGTCTAAGAGGGCAGCAGTGCACGGGCTGAAAAGGGGCTGCGTGTTATAGTTGTAAAAGTATGTAATCAAAGTGATTGAATTGTTCGTGGTAATTCGAGGTTACTAGGCTTCCTTTCAATAATATGTAATTGAATAAATGCTTCGGTGCCTTTTGATTGAATAATAGCAAGCATAAATAGGCCAGGTGATAATCGACCATTGCCCAGTAAATACGGACAAAAACAACTGACTCAAACAGACTACAGGGCCTCAATAACTTACGTGCAAGCCTCTCAGCCCACTTACAAAGACTCAGTCAATGAAATAAAAACAATTAAAATAAAACTGAAACGATACAGCATTAGCATTATTAGACAAACATCAGGATAATACGGGTCTCAAACTTTCACTCATAACAGATGCCCCTTGTTAGAAAACCTTGTCCTCAAGGTTAGGGTAGCGCCCCCTTAGGGTTTCTAAGTCTTCCCAAGTAGCATCCTCCTCGCCGGCGCCATTCCACTACACCAAGACTTCAACTCCAGCCACATTTCCTTTCCTTTTTAGTCTTCATTGCAAGATCTTCGAGGGCTCGGTTTCCATGGATCCTTCGGGAGTGATACTTGGTAAGTTTACACA
The DNA here is from genome assembly GCA_022457165.1 of Juglans mandshurica. Taxonomy (NCBI): domain Eukaryota; kingdom Viridiplantae; phylum Streptophyta; class Magnoliopsida; order Fagales; family Juglandaceae; genus Juglans; species Juglans mandshurica. The sequence continues at coordinate 8,450,273 of CM039623.1, forward strand.
TACTTTTCTTCCTTCTCCTAGCTTTCTTTTAAGGCATGAAATATGAAATACTGGGTAAATCTTGGCTTCGGGGGGTAGATCTAGTTCATATGCCACTTGTCCTACCTTTCGAACCACTTTAAACGGCCCATAATATCTCGGTGCGATCTTCAAGTTCCTTCGCATCGAGACTGTCATTTGCTGGTACGGCCTTAATCTGAGGTAAACAAAATCACCGATTTCAAACTCTTGGCTCCTTCTTTTCTTATCAGCAAAATATTTCATTTTAGCTTGTGCTTCCTGTACGTTTTCCTTGATGAGCTTGGCTATAAACTCATAGCTTCACAGTTCTTCATCAACCGCTTGAACTTTGGTAGCTCCCGACTCGTATGGTAACATTCGAGGAGGAGGCTGACCATAGACAGCTTCGAAAGGGGATACCTTTGTTGATGTATGGACTGAGGTATTGTAGGAATACTCAGCTAAAGGTAACCACTTAACCCAGTCTTTTGGTCTGTCACTTGAGAAGCACCTGAGGTAACACTCGAGCACTTCGTTCATGGATTCTATTTGTCCATCTGTTTGAGGATAGGTTGTACTGAGTAACAGATCTGTTCCACATAACCTGAACATTTCTGTCCAAAAATTGTTAGTGAACACAGGATCTCGATCACTTACTATGGTTAGTGGTAAACCATATAATTTAAAAACATTGTCCATGAACACCCTGGCCACGGTTAGAGCTGTGTATGGGTGAGTAATAGGCATAAAGTGAGAATATTTACTTAACCTATCCACCACCACAAAGATTAATGTTTTGCCTCCTGAAGGAGGTAATCGTTCCATAAAGTCCATGTTGATGTCTTCCCAGTTCTTGGCAGGAATGGGCAAAGACTGGAGCAACCCCGATGGGAGGAGGGCTTCAACTTTGCTCCTATGGCATACATCACACTCTTTGATGTGTGTCTGAACATTATTCCTTAGGCCAGGCCAGTAAAACTCATTTTTTATTCTTGCTTGTATTTTCTGTACTCCCGTGTGGCCCCCTTAATGGACTGCTATGAAATTGATGTAGGATCTGCTACTGGAAGGGCACCAATGACCCAAGATGTAGCCTACCCTTGTAAAAGAGTAGCTCATTCCTGAGTTGGTAGCGAGATTGGTCCAGGTCTCCATGATGGTAGTGGCTAATCAGCTGCTACAACATGGGGTCATGTTGGTAAGTTTTCTTGAACTCTTGCATCCACTGAGCTTGGACTATGCTAATTACTTACATTTGGATTTAGTGTTGTTTGGAATTCTGGTTGGACATTGCTGTGGAGGATGGGTTGGTGCTGAGATTTTTGGTAGTTGGTTTGGAGTTGGTAGTTTTTGGTTGGGCTGTGTTTATGGACGGTGATTGAGTACTGTTTGGGTTTGTGCTCTCGGGGTAATGTACCCTAGAGAGTGCATCAGCCACTACATTATTTTTTCCACTCCTATACCCGATTGTAGAGTCAAAACTCAACAGTTTAGAGATCCACTTCTGTTGTGAGGGAGATCCCACCTTTTGTTCCAGCAAATATTTGAGTGCTTACTGGTCAGTGCGTACTTTGAAGGACTGTCCCAATAGGTAGTGCCTCCATTTTCTTACTGCCATTACCAAGGCTAATAGTTCCTTCTCATAGGTGGATAAAGTCAGATTCCTCCATTTTAAAGCCTGACTGAAATAGGCTAGGGGCTGCCCTTCTTGCATCAGAACTGCTCCCAATGCTTCTCCTGAAGCATCACATTCCACCACAAACATTTTAGTAAAATTAGGTAATCTGAGTACAAGAGGACTTACCATAGCATCTTTTAATTCATCAAATGCTACTTGTGCCTTATCATTCCAAGAAAAAGTATTTTTTTCTTAGAATGTAGGTAAGAGGGGCTGCGATTGCTCCATATCCTTTGATAAATTTCCTATAGTATCCCGTTAGTCCTAAAAAACCTTTTAAAGTTTTGAGATTTTTAGGAGTTGGTTGTTCGTGCATAGCAACCAGTTTTTGGGGATCAGCTTTGACCCCTTCCTTAGAAATAAGATGCCCCAAATAATTGTCTTCCTTGCTGCAAAAAACACACTTGGACAGCTTGGCAAAAACTTTTTTAGCTTCTAGTACCTCCAAAACCCGTGTGAGATGTTCTTTATGGTCCTGTATTGACTTGTTATATATGAAAATATCGTCAAGCACGAACTTCCTCAAATAAAGCCTAAACATTTCATTCATCACCCCTTGGAAAGTCGATAGAGCATTAGTAAACCCAAAAGACATCACTAAAAACTCATAATGACCCTCATGTGTGCAAAAGGCAGTTTTAGGGATGTCATCAGGATGCATTCTTATATGATGATATTCTAACCTTAAATCCAGTTTTGAAAAAATTTCAGCACCCCCTAATTCATCAAGTAACTCATCAATATTAGGGATAGGGTACTTATCTTTGATGGTATCCTTATTGAGAGCACGGTAGTCCACACACATCCTCCAACTGCCATCAACCTTCCTTACTAGTAACACGGGTGAAGAATAGGAACTTTGGCTACCCCGTATGCTGCAATTCTTGATTAGATCAACCACTAGTTTCTCTATCTCCTCTTTTTGGTAATACAGATACCCGTAGGGTCTTACACATGTGGGTTTACAGCCCTCCTGCAATTTAATTTTATGATCAGAAATCCTGGGAGGTGGCAACCATTTTGGTTCAGCAAATACCCCTTTGAATCTGTCCAGAAGTTGTTGTACTGCTCCCGAGATGCTAGGAGTGAGACTTGTAGCATTTCCTTCCATAATTTGCAGCCATATCCTTTTGTTGGTCCCTTCTTGAGGTCGCCAATGTTGTCTTCCTTAGTCACATTTATTGCTGGTCTCTTGATTCCCTGCAACTCTACATCCTTTACATCACACTGGAACCACATAGTTAGATCAGAAAAATTCCATAAAACTGATCCCAATCCTCGTAGCTAATCAACACCCAAAACTAAGTCACAACCCCCAAAAGTCAACACATATAAATTAGCCTTACATGTGAATCCTGTAGTTTCAAAGAAACTGTCTTACAGTAACCAAGGCAAGGAAGAGTGGCACCATGCCACCTGAACTGTTAAGTGGCTCTCTTCCCTTGACAGATTGGCATTCCTTGCTACATTTGGATCTATAAAACTATGAGTACTCCCTGTGTCAATCAAGACCAATACTTGGTGGTGATTAAGTTCTGCAAACAATCACATAGTTTTTGGGGCTAAAGATCCAGCAATAGCATGCAGGGTGATTCCTAATAACTCACTCACTTCCTCATCATTAGTTTCTATCACAGCCAAGGTACCTTCCTCATTTTCTGGTTCCTTGGGTTCCTCTACCTCTCCCTCCATTCCTTCTAAAAGGTAAATCCTGGGTTTGGTACATTTATGTCCGAGATGGTACTTCTCATTACAAAACCAACATAAACCTTTTTCCTTCCTTTCTTGCATTAGGGCAGGGGGGACTCTTTTGATGGGAAAGCTGGTTTTTCTAGGGTTATTAAAGGTTTGAGGTCTCGGGTTGGGTCTATTTGGAAGAGCTGGAAGTCTCAAAATAGGGGCTGGTGCAGACAATTTTGGCTGGTTGTTTTGGTAGTTTTGGAACTTATTTGGATTTGCCCTTACACGCCTAAGCACTTCTTCTTCCTGTAACCTAGCCAAACCAAAGGTTGTTGAGAGTGTAGATGGCTTAAACATGGTGATAGTGATCCTTAAATCATCCCTAAGGCCACTGAGAAAGGTACTAATTCGAAACTCTTCAGATAATCCAGTTATTTTATTAGATAGTAGTTCAAATTGCGTCTGATATGCTTCTACAGTCCCAGTTTGCCTTAATTTAGTAAATTCCCCTACAGGATCCTCATAGGCTAAGGGTCCAAATCTCACTTCTAAGGCTGCAATAAAATCATCCCTAGTTTGGATTGGGCTGGACTCCTTTAACCAACTATACCATGATAGGGTATTTCCTTCCATATGGAAAAAGGCTATTTGAAACCTTTGGTCATCGGGTGTTTTGTAATACTTAAAAAATTGTTGTGCCTTTTGAACCCATTCATCCGGATTAGTACCATCAAATTTAGGAAAATCCAACCTTAAGGAACTAGCTTAAATTCTCCCATTTCCCTCAAATGAAGGATTGTTACTTACCTTTGAGTTGGAAGAACCTTCCCCAGAATTGTGATGTGCTACTAAAGTCTCATAGCTGGATGCCAGATTATTGATCTGTTTAAGTACTGCGGCTAACATCTCCTTTTGTCACTCCTGTTCTTCACGCAGGTGGGTGTTCTGTCCTTTCAGTGCTGCCAAAGCTTCAGTCATCTGCACATGCCTAGTACCCTCAACCATTGTCGTAGAACCAAGGCTCTGAATACCACTGTTATAGTTGTAAAAGTATGTAATCAAAGTGACTGAATTGTTTATGGTAATTCGAGGTTACCAGGCCTCCTTTTGATAATTTGTAATTGAATAAATGCTTCGGTTCCTTTTGATTGAATAATAGCAAACATAAATAGGCTAGGTGATAACTGACCATTACACGACGTGGGCATTGCCCAGTAAATACGGACGGAAACAACTGACTCAAACGGACTACAGGGACTCAATAACTTACCCACGAGCCTCTCGACCCACTTACAAAGACTCAATCAACGAAATAAAAGCAATTAAAATAAAACTGAAACGACACAACATTAGCACCATTAGACAAACATCAGGATAATACTGTTCTCGAACTTTCGCTCATAACACTGCAATGGGCTGAACCCAAGTGATGTGTGACGGGCTGAACCCAGGTGATGTGCAACAGGCTATGCGACGGGCTAGAGAGGTTTGCCGATCTAGAGAGGGGCGGCAGAGAGAGAGGTACGACAGTACGTAGTGGCTGCCTTTCAGAAGAAAATTCCTTACGGGTGTTATGTGTATTTGATTTTACCATTCTGTATTGTGGCTTATGGAATTTGTATGTAGATTGCTGATGTGTCTGCATCTTATTCGTTACCGTTGAGTGAGGGAAAATGGCATAACCGTCCAGAAGAGGGTTGCTCCTTCAATTTTACTTCATTTTCTTAAACAATCATTTTCAATTAAGTTATGAAGATGCTATCGGGCCATTGGCCCAAACAAAAGGGATGCCTTTCAATATTTGGGATTCAAATCAAAGTACCTAAAATTTTAGAGTGACACAGTGAAATAGAAACATAAAGTGAATCAAACAAAATTTAAACCACTTAAGTGAATATCTCAAGTAGCATTATATACTCATTTTATATGTCCATCTCTTACCTCTATAGATCTTAAGAATATTAGGGGGACCTAAATTTTTGTTTTTTTATGTTAGAAGACAAGTGAGACTAAGGTTGTAATCGAATGAAGTCGAGCTATATTCAAACAAAGGTGTTCGAGCTCAATTAATATATTTAATTTTCGAACTCAGTTCGCTAAACATAGATTATGTTTGCGCTTAACTTGAACTCGACTCAAAATAATTGAATGAATTGAGCATGAATATTTTCTTTTAATTGATGTAAAAAATTAAATTCAAACCGTTTGACCATTCAACCAAAAATTTTTTATTAAAGAAATTCATATGACAACCTTATAATATAAACTAACTTATACTTTTTAAATTGAAAAGGTGATACATATTGGTAAATGGATTATAGAATAAGTAATGTTATATATAGTCGTGGAGTACACAAGTATTGTACACTCATTTTAAAAAATAGTAGAGTCCACGCAAGCCTCATGCGTGTGCACATAAGGAATCTTACGTGTGTAAAGGGAGTTGTTATAATCTAAGATCTAAGAAGTTTGGTTTTGTACATGCCCTTGTTGTGCTAAGATAATCTTAGTCAATCTTGCCTTAAAATAATTAGATCTCTCTATTTATTTTGCTAAACAAAACTATGAATTTGGTTTAAATTTTGTGTTTTTCCCAAAAAATGAATTATCAAACAAAAGAATCTTGTGTTTTGTAGTTTCTATACAACTTCTTGTTGAGTACTGGCAATGATTTGTAAGGAATGAAAGCATTTAGTCTGTAAGCAAGGAGAGGAAGAGGAACAAAAGAATGAAGGCGACTGCATTTTGAAGAAGATGAAGAGATCTTAAACATGTGTTTACCTTGCTAAGGAAGGCGTTGAAAGAGTTGAGTTCTTTCGTGTGTTTTAATAAAACGATAACGTATAAGCTTTTAATAAAACGACTCGTTTCTAGTCGTGCGTGAGTGGGGACTGTATATAGAATTTTTCTTATAGAATTATAATATCTTATTATTGCATATAAATTACAAATATATGTTGGTTATACGTATGTAACATAAACATATAAAGGAATTAAGATGATAAAACGATGAAAACAATAAAAATAATAAAGCAATATATAAAGTATATTAATAGCAAAAAATGGCTCTAATACCAATTACGTAATCCAGGAATTGCATATAAAAATAATAGACGATAGAATCTGCGATAATAAATAAAATGTAAAGAAATTAATGAACATACTAGATTTTATTGAACTCATACTAACAAAGGAGATTAATTCACAATAGCAGGAGCAGAAGACGAGAAGGTAAAATATTACAAGGAAAGGATGCATTTTCGGAATGATGGATATAAGAATTGATATGGAATATTATTTTTTACAAAGAATTGAATATCTTGATCTTGTAGAATTGAGAATTATGGCTTATAATATAAGAATAGATATAACTAGAGCCATTAATAAAATTAGAGAATATAAAATTTAGAATGAATTAATGTTAAAAGACCCAGCTACTCTATATGCTAGGTATCATATATATTTGAGCAGAAAAGCTGTTATTAACGAACTGGCACTACAAGAAAAACGGACTTTTGTGATTAATTTATTGTGATTAAAAAACTTTTCACAACCAATTTTAGTTGCAAATAGTCATTTTGTTGGAATTAACTAATCGCAAATAAGCAGTTTTCTTGTAGTGTGAAAGATTGGCTTAAGAAATTAAATGATAAACATAAAAGTATTCAGAGTCATTTGAGTATTCTAGCTATATATATATAATAATAATAATAATAATAATAATAAAGTAAGAAATCTATAGAGACCGAATTTTAGCAAAAATATAATATTGAAAGGATAATGAAATATGTTAAGAATCTTGTGTTAGCAAGTCAAGGAAAATCTGATGATCTACTCATGGATGCTAAGAAGCTTTATGGGTGGTCTTGGTGGTGTTCCGTCAAGATCTTAATCAATTTCTTATCTAGATCAGATTCAACTAGATTTTCTGTTAGTATACCTGTAAAACAAGTATTAATCAGGAAGATTATAATCTACTAACTAGGGGTGATAAACGGTCCGGTCAGACCGAACGAACCGACCGTTTCAGTCTGGACCAGACCGAACCGAGACTTAAACCGGTCCGATCCGGTCCACATTTTAGAGGACTGAAAACATTCGGTCCGGTCCACGGTCCACAGTTTTTTCGGACCGGACCGGACCGAATGAAAAATTAAAAAAAAAATATTTTTTATATATAATAATTATACAATTAACAATATATAATTTTAAATATATTATTAGTACTTGTTAATATTCTATAAATTAACAATATTTTATATATATCTTCATCTAACCTATCACTATTAACAATATAAAATTTTAAATATGCTATTAACACTTGTTAATATTTTATGAATTAATAAATATATAATATCAATTAGTTAATTATATAATAATTATATAAATTAATAATATAATTTTCATCTAATTTATTATTATTGACCATATAAAATATTTTTTTATTGAGTTTGTTACATAATCCATATTAATAAGTCACTTAATTTAATTTAGTATTTTAAATAAATTTTTTTATTAATTATTTAAAAAAAAATAGGCCGGACCGAGCTATCGGTCCGGTCCGGTCCGGTCCCTTTGGATGTTCGGTTCGGTCCGGTCTAGAAAAATGATAGACCCGAATTTTTTTTTTAAAATATTAAAAAATAATATGAAAAAAATAAAAACTTTAAATGCCGAGCGAGAGCCCCGAGCAGTGGGTGTAGACCCACTCTTACGTATTGGTATCAATGTCATTTATTGGCTATTAAATATTTTATATATTGTTTTACTGTTTTTATCGTTTTATCATCCTAATTTCTGGATATAGAATATTATTTCCTACATTGAATTGGTTATCCTAATCCTGTAGAATTGAGAATTATGACTTATAATAAAAGAATAGAAATAACTAGAGTCATTAATAAAATTAAAGAATATAAAATTTAGAATGAATTAATGTTAAAAGACCCAGCTACTCTGTATGCTAGGTATCTTATTTATTTGAGCATAAATGCTACTATCAATGAACTAGAAGATTGGTTTAAGAAATTAAAAGACGAACAAAAAAGTGTTCAGAATCATTTGAGTATTCTAGCTATATATATATATATATATATATATATATATATATATATAAAATAAGAAATCCATAGAGACAGAATTTTAGTAAAAGAATAAATATAGATAAAAATCACTATTAGGAGCATCCATTTTGCACACATGATGTGGCATTATCTAGACCACACATCTCCCCAAATGAGTGTTGGGAACAATCAACTAGAAGCAGCTACGCAGTGAGTGCAAAGTGTGCACTGCTATAGTGGATTCTCTCTAACATTACTCAACTAATTTTAGTTCTTAATTTATTTCCTTAAAAACCTTCAGATTTTCAGCCACTGTTTCCATTTCAATTTCTCAGACAATCCTTTGATTTTTGAGACGTTACAATGTGAGATCAACCTAATCATTCAATTTATATTCCATATTCTCAGTGATTTCGGCAAAGCAACAAATCTCCATCTCCTTAATTCTCTATTCTCGATCTTATAGCATTAAGAAAATTTTTCCTTCTCATAACCTGCTGAGTTTTTAGTGTTGACGTTGTAACCTTCAATCTAGCACCTGAGCTTTGTAATTCCTCTAGGTGAGTTTCTGTTACACTTATATTTTAGTGATCTCCATTGCTTTCTTTCTCTTCTGTAATTGACCAAATCCTTTGTAAATTTTATTTCTACACCGTCGACCACCACAAGGGGTGAGGTTCTCGGGCAACCACTGTGTTTGCCGACTGGGTTCTTTCCGTTAGTCTCATATTACTCCGAATTTCTCCACTGTGCCATAGAAAAGTTGTCATCATCGCACAGTAAGCCCTTTTCTTTCTCTCTTTGTTCTTTTGACTCTCAGTAAGCACTACCAAGACTAGTCATTTCTCTCTCTGAAGTCCACCATGATCAGAGTCCATTTCCAGTTGTGCTGCCGAAGAGCTTCACAAGATCCGCCCCTTTTCACGGCGTACCCTTCTCCCTCGGTAAGCTCTCATCGAGATCTCATCACTCTACCATGTCTCAGTCTAACAAAAGCCAAACATCTTCTATGTTGCCCAGAAGTGCAACTTTGCCGTCAATCTCATGCAAGCCACCAGCCCTGGCATATCTGCCTTCTCTCACGGTGAGCCCTAGCATCCCACTGTCACATAATGTTTCTTCAGGGAAGTGTTCTTTAGTTTAATTCCTTAGGTATTGAATTTGAGTATCATCAGATTTCCTTCCTTTTACTTACAACTTTATACAATAAAGCCCCTGCATGTTTTGCTTATCACGAAATTGCCCTTCAGACAATACAATTTAACCTTCCGTAGAAAGTCTCTAGAAGGCTTATTTATGTGTAATTCCAATTCAACCCTTAAACACATGTTGTTAAGATTCACGTAAAGGTTTCTTGAGAGTTTTTGTAAAATGGGCTTAAGTTGTTTTATTATGTGGGCTCTACTTTTATGATAATTTTATTCTTAAGTTTAGTAGTTTTTTTTATGGGCTGCACTCTAATGTTGGGCTGATTTTGTTGTTAAAACACAAAACTATTTTTAAGTTGAATAATCTATTTAAAGTCAGCCCATAAATATTATTTTAAACAAGTGGCCTAAAAATCTTAATTTTTTAGAAAATATGTTGGAGTTAAATTATGTCATTTAGTATTTTTTTTTATAAACCAGATTACAGTAGTATTTTATGAAAATTCAGATTTTATTTTTTAATCATTTTGAATGCAATTAAACCTATGTTAATAAGTGAGTTTTCTGTGACTTATCTAAGAAATTTGTAGTAAGTTTAAATTATGCTACTAAGTATAATTGGAAGATTAAATATGATACTAGTGTTTAAATAATTATATGATATTAGTAGTACAAAACCAAATATTTTAAATTGCTTTTCCTAGAATGTGGTTAATTTAGTGGAATGCGATGACATATTTTTCTAGAAAATTAGTGACGACTAGTGTTTCGTACAGGTAATGAGCTATAAAGTGAGATTGTAGAAGTAGTAATTTGATCAGAAATTAAAATTAGCACATCATTAGACTATTACTATTAAAGTCAGTTCTTTGATAGCCGTTCTTTTTATGTACCATGCATGTTACGATCTATGTAAGCATATCAGTTATCATAGCATATGATCATATTAATTTTTCTGGATCATGTTCAGGTTCAGCATTTTACAGTTATGTATAACGTCGTATAAGATACGTAAATTATCTTAAATTCAAGTGCAAGATAAGATAAGATAAGATCAGTTAATTAGATGGCCTTTCAGCTTAGTATTCAGGGTGGATGTGCAAGCCACAGATTCAAGCGTGGTCCACCGTAATATGTCAGAATACTACTCAACGACTCCCCTTGCTGCAGTGTGATATGTGGCCGGTGCACAACCTTGCACACATGGTTAAGTGTGTGGGCCAGTCAGATTAGTCAGTTAATTCAAATAAGTTAAAACAATCATGCATAGCATGAGCATCAACATGATATGACAATAATATTATTCTTTCCGCATGAAAATTTTATGAAAGCCTTTTATTTATTATGTCTACATTGTGGTGAGTTCTTACTGAGTTTTCAACTTATTTTAGTTTTATTTCATTTTTTTACCACCCAGGTGAGGAAAATGAGGACTACGATCAGGTGGGCCAAGTTTAGAAGGAGATGACTAATGAAACTTAGACTATATTTATGATTCATTTTTCATTTAGTTGGTTTGAAAACTTGGATATGATTATGTTTTAAACAATGGTTTAACTTAAGTTTTCTTTTAGAATGAACAATATATATTTTTTTAAAATTATGCAAGTTTCTTAGTTGACTTTAGTTACGTATGTACTTGACATTCCTAATCCTAGGGAATGAGACGTTACAAATTATATTATTGAAAGGATAATGGAATATGTTAAGAGTCTTGTGCTGGTAAGCCAAGGAAAATATAATGGTCAACCCGTGGATGCTAGAAAGCTTTAAGGGTGGTCCCGTTGGTGTTCCCTCAAGATTTTAATCTGTCAATTCTCTTTAAGATAAGATATATTTGTTCAATTTTCTGAATCAATAAATTTCTTATCTAGATTAGATTCAACTAGGTCTTTTGTTAGTATATTATGTAGAATCAGATTATATTAATCAGGAAGCTTATAATATACTAAATATAGAAAGAAATTTACAAGATTGTAAAATTCCTCATGTCCCAAAAGATCAAATATATAAACAATCTATTTTTTCTTCTAAAATTATAATTTCTTACAAATTATTCAATTAAAATTGTGAAAAAAACTGAGTTTAAACTATAATTATGAATCAATAAATTTATTAACCAGAGAGGCTATTAAACAACATGTCGAGAAAAAATATTCATTTATGCACATTGAGACATAACTTAATATATTATATAAGGTAAATATAAATAAAAATTCTATTCATTATTCCTATACCACATATCATACATAAGTTTTTCATTTTATCCTTACCAAATATTTAGTGTATGAATGATGAGTAAAAGAATTTTTTTAGTTTAGTAAGATAAAAAAAAATATAAAAAAAATACAAAATTAAGTGTGGTGTATGGTGTGTGGTGTAGAGATAGTGAATAGAATAACTCAAACATAAATAATATACATATATATATATATATATATATGTAATACATATATTATAAATTTTAAAATGAACTCAAACCAATCAAGTCTATCGGTATAAATTTTGTTCACAAATTAAATTTATATAAATATTTTAACTTAAGTAATATTAATATTTAGTTATTTACGAATAATTGGTTTAATTTATTAAATCAATTAAATAAAATGAAAGAAAGAATACAATCTTAATTTGTGGAGCTTTGTTGCTTATCATTTTCCACATGCTATATATTATATATCATATAATTTTTTTTTGTATTTTATTTTATTAAATTAATTGAGTTCTTTTACTCAACATCCTTACAACATACACCATATATTTGATAAGAGAAAAAAAAAATCATGTGGCGTATGATATAGAAATTAGAATTCATTTTAATTTGTAATATTGTTGAAGGAGTAATTCTGGGCATCTGCCCCACACCAGCACATACTGCACATCACTTTTTTTTTTTTTTTACACGGAGTGTACCGTGTGGGGCAGATGCCCACATTTTTTTCTTGTTGAAGTTATCGTGGAGAACTTCTATGATGCGCGAACACACGAAGTAGCAGGTCCTCGTGTACAGCAGATCATAATTTAAGGGGGGAGAGAGTCTGGGTACCTTGCGGCTCAAGAAGAAGTAGAATAAGTAAGTAGAAAGAAAGAGAGGAGAAAGAGAAAGAAGAGGAAGATGGCGAGGTACGACAGGGCAATCACAGTATTCTCACCAGATGGCCATCTGTTTCAGGTCGAATACGCCCTCGAAGCCGTGCGCAAGGGCAACGCCGCAGTAGGCGTCCGTGGCACCGACACCATCGTCCTCGGCGTCGAGAAGAAGTCCACTGCCAAACTCCAAGACTCCAGGTCTCTCTCTCTCGCCGCTTTTACTTTCTATAAGACCCATAGCGGCTGAGATTACCTTTTGATCTCTCTTCCCGAGCTATTAGGCGGGGCTAAGGTCGTGGTTACGGTTAGGGTTTTCCCAATCACTGTGATTTACTATTGGTACACAGGAATTCATAATAAGTTTTCACTCTCTTTTTTGGGAAATTGATTTTTCCGATTAACTTTACTGAAATGGTTGATCTGAGATTTCTTATCTGCCCCAGTGTTTTATGTGCTCTATAATTTCTTAGACAACTTTCTGTTCATAACTAAAAAGCTACGCATAAAAATTTGATGATTTACGTAATGCTTCAAACAAACGAGTTATCAGTAACATATTGGCGATATAACCGATCAAAAAAAATATATATTGGCGATATATAATTCTACTAGCGATCACCAAACCTTAGCAACAAAATTCATTATTTTTAGAAATCTTGGACTGCCCATATCTTGAAAATGTTGGTAATCAGAACTGGGGATCGCCTTTAGATTAGAATGACCAAAACAAAACGATGGAATTTTTTACTTCATTTCAAAAGATGGGACTGATTTTAGCCTCTCAAGTTTCCCATATGAGTTAAAAAAGATACCAATAGAATTACCTTAGATTTTTTTGGTTTACGCAGCCATGTTCATTATATTCGTTGATTTGAATAGCAGCACCGAACAATTATTCTCGAGTACTTTAAGAATGCTTTCTTGGCCTATATGAAGATTTTTTTTTTCTTATTATTTGTTACATGTTGTATAACACTTTCTGGGTTTAGAAGTCTGACTCTGCTCCTTCTGCTTTGCAGATCGGTCAGGAAGATTGTAAACTTGGATGATCACATTGCACTAGCCTGCGCTGGACTCAAGGCCGATGCTCGCGTTCTAGTAAACAGGGCACGGATTGAATGTCAAAGCCATAGGCTTACAGTCGAGGATCCAGTGACTGTTGAGTACATTACTCGTTACATTGCAGGTCTTCAGCAAAAGTACACACAAAGTGGGGGTGTGAGACCATTTGGCCTTTCAACTCTGATCATTGGTTTTGATCCCTATTCTGGTGCACCGTCATTGTATCAGACAGATCCTTCTGGGACATTTTCAGCTTGGAAGGCTAATGCAACTGGGAGAAACTCCAATTCGATAAGGGAGTTTCTGGAGAAAAACTATAAAGAAACTTCTGGGCAAGAAACAGTGAAGCTTGCCATCCGTGCATTGCTTGAGGTAAATTATCTCGGCTTATTTCATAGATAATGAATTCATACTTCATTACATCTTTGCTGTCACAGATTGGCCTCTCTTTTTCATGTTATGTGGTGTTATTTGCATTAACTTGCTATATTTGCACACTTCTTCTAATCATCCAACTTACATTATTATTCGGTATTCTGCATGTCAAGGATCCCAGCAGTTATGTTTCTCACTCCCAGAGTACCTCCATTCTATAAGCTTTTAAGGCAGGACTGTTTTTATTACTTGTAATAAAATATATTTTGGGTATTTCAAATAAATATACTTATTTCCTTATATATATATATATATAGTATTGTGCATTGATGGAGAATGTCAACTCATTTAATATATGATGAAGGAAATGTTAAATAGCATTTGTTACGTAACAAAAACCTAGCCATTTTCTAGTTGTTAGACAACATTTGTTACGTAACAGAAAACTAGCCGTTTTCTAGCTGTTAGACAGCATTTGTTACGTAACAAGAAAACTAGCAATTTTCTAGCTGTTGGAATGTATCATAAGTAGGTTATAAGATAGTTGTTATGTTCAAATTTCATAAAAGATAAGAACAAACTAGAGTTTTCCTTGTGAAAGATATCTCTCCATCTTGTAATTCTCAAAAGAGTAATGCTAGATACAATCATGGGTTCAAGCATCCAACTCCTTTTGAAAAATATGGATCCATCATTAAAAAATTAATTTTTTCATGTGGGTCTCATATTTACTCACTTTTTTCAAAAGAAGTGTGCGGTGCTTGGGTACTCTATGACTGAAAATATCATTTATCTTCTCAAAAATGTGTTTTTTACTATAGAACAACAAGAATGCTTCCTTGTATCCTGAAAACAATTTTGTCAATACTCTATAGCACGTGAAAGGAGACAAAATATGTTCTAAATGAATCGTCATTATGATCAAGCCTTGGAGCTCAGATCTTTATTTTCTCCCTTCTTGATTCCATTATTTTCATTACAATTTTCTAACAATTTTAGAACATATCTTGTATAATTGTTAGAAAATTATAATGAAAAAAATAGAATCACGAAGGCAAAAAATAAAGATCTGGACTCCAATGCTCGATCGTAACGACGATTTCTTTAGAACATAGTTTGTCCCTTTTCAATGTGCTATAGAGTATTGACAAAACTGTTCTCAGGATACAAAGAAGCTCTCTATTTTCTCGTTTTTCTACAGTAGCACTTTTGTAGAACAACTCAAAAACATCCTTTTGAGAATTATAAGATGGATAGATATTTTTTACAAGGAAAACTCTAGTTTTTTTATTATATTTTTTGAAATTTGAACAGATCAATTATTTATAACCCACTTATGATGGATTCCATTAGCTAGAAAATGCTAGTTTTCTTGTTACGTAACAAATGTTGTCTAACAGCTAGAAAATGACTAGTTTTCTGTTACGTAATAAATGTTTAACATTTCCTCCTTCATATATTTCAATGAGTTGACATTCTCCATTAATGCACAAGGTACTATACATATAAGGAAATAAGCATATTTATTTGAAATACCCAATTTTATAAATGTTCATAGACACCTTCGTTGATCAGAGATTTTCCAAAAGACACCTTCAATTTTGTGACTATTTCAAGTCATAAAATCTAACATTCCCCCACTATTTCAAATAATATATATATATTTAAAATATCTTGTGCACTTTGATGAAAATAAACTACTTCAATGAAGGTGTCTTTTGGACTTGAACCTTCACCTAGTGAAATATATCAAGACTATGTCAAGGTAATCAGTGGACATGTCTAGAATTGATGACCCTATAAGACTAGTTGAATATATTTCACGCATTTATTTTCTAATCCTCCAGGTTTTTTTACTCAGCTTGCACTTTTATGGCCATGTGCACATATCCCAGTTTCATGGGAGATCTAGGTAGGGTCAATGCCATAGGAAGCGGCCATACTTCCACTCTCAAATAGGCAAATTCATCTAAGGTGATCCTGTTTCACCTCGACAAATTAGTCTATGATCACTTTCAACGTTAAAAACGAATTTAACTTCATTCTTCACCTCATTTCTATCTCATTCCACAAGATAGATAAGAAAATCGAGGCCAAATGATGTTTCTTTTCATGGCCTTTTGCTTCTCCTTAGTTCAAATTCACTAGGATGCTCAATTTCATTTTCAGACAGTCAAATTTTCAAAAATTCAACATCTCTAGATTCATATATCTCTGTTGAATCTAGGTCCAAAAATATGTAAGTCATGCTATTTTGAGAATATCCAATAAAAACACACCTATAGGTTTTTGTGATACCCCATATGATAAAGATAATGGTAGGTGGTGTATGTGATCCTCCATTGCTTTGAAATGAGAAGCTCTTGCCCTTTACCAATGGGGCTTCAATTGTATGATTGACTAGTCTTTTTGAGTATAGACCATGTAGCTTGGGCCTTCCATTGGAGCATTACAAATAGTAGAGTCTATCGTAACCATAAATGTGGGACATGAGCTGTGCCATCTACGATGGACTGGCTGGACGAGGATGTTGGGAATTTAAGGGGGGAGATTGTGATACCCCATATGATAAGGATAAGGGTAGATGGTGTATGAGATCCCACATTGCTTGTGAAGGAGAAGTTCTTGCTCTTTATAATGTTCTAATGAGGCTTAAATTGTATCATTGACTTGTCGTTTTAGAGTATAGGCCATGTGGCTTGAGCCTTCCATTGGGGCATTACAGTTTTAGAACACAATTTTGGTCTTTTAACATCCGGTTTTCTAACATAGGCTAAACACCACCCCCACACTTCTAATCTCTTCAAAGATAGAGAATGTTAGTGCCATAATTTAAATACTCTATTCAAAATATAACAAGCGGATAAAATTGCTCCACTCCATAAGTTAAGAGGAAGACCGGAACTCAAAAGCATAGATTTCACCATCTCAACAAGAGTTCTATTTTTTCTTTTGGCTACACCGTTTTGTTGAGGTGTGTAAGGGGCCTTGACTTGGTGATTTATCCCATGAGTTTCACAGAATTTAGTAAACTCATTTGATAATTATTCACCACCACGATCAAACCGTAAGGCCTTAAATCTTTTTGCCCATTGATTTTCTACTTCGGCTTCATAAATAAAAAACTTAGGAAAAAACTTCATCTTTACTCTTGAGCAAATAAACATGTGAATATTTAGTACAATCATCACTAAACGTAAGAAAATACTTATTATCACCACGAGATTTAACATTTTTAAGATCACAAACGTCACTATGAATAAGTTTAAGAATTTCATATCTATGCTCAACATTTTGAAAAGGTTTTCGGGTTATTTTTTATTTAGCACAAATCTGATATTTTTTAACATTATCATCAAAATTAGAAATCAAACCAAGATTTTTTATGTATTTTATGGAACCATAATTTACATGTCCTAATCTACCTCGCCATTAATTAAAAGAAGATGCAATATAAACTGAATTTGCATCCATTACATTCAATTTAACCATTCCATTACAAGAGTAGTATTTTCCCACAAACATCCCATTCTTAGATAAAATAAATTTATCCCATTCATACAAAAGCTTGAAACCCCTCTTATTTAAAAGATCACCAGAAATTAGGTTCTTTGCCATGTCTGGAACATGATGTACATTGACAAGAATCAATATTTTTCTGGAGGTGAACTTCAGAATGACGGTTCCCTCTCCAACAACTTTGGTTTGAATTTTGTTACCCATTTTCACCGTAATTCCATCATCAACCATTTCATAAGTCTTAGAAAGACTTATATCCTTAGAGATATGAATAGTAGCTCCAGTATCAAGCCACATCCATTCTTGGATGTCACATGGTTGGCTTCACAAACCGTCACAACGTGGTCTTCACAGCTTCACTTCTTTCCTATACCGACATTGAAAGGAGCGATGCCCTTGCTTGCCACAAACAAAACAAGTATCTTTCTTTTTATTGTTTTGATATTTGGGGTTTGGGGCATTTTTCTTGAACTTTTTCTCGTTCTTGGCCTGCAACTTATTCTTCTGCTCGGTTTTGTTAACATCAATTACGTAAACTTTTGTTTTCATTTCAGAAGAAGCATCTTTTCTATCTCTATTCCTAGAATCTTCTTCAATACGTAGCGTTGAAGAGATTCTAAGGAATATTTTCTGTCAGTCATGTTTTAGCTCTCTCTTGTAATCATTCCATGATGAAGGCAATTTATTAACAATTGCTCCCACCAAGAAATTTCCAGCAATCTCAATTCCCATCGTTTTAAGATCACCAACGATAAGGCAATAATTCATATACTTGAGTTAAAAACATCACTATGAATAATTGAATAATTCATATACCAGAGTACCTCCATTCTATAAGCTTTTAAGGCAGGACATGATACATTTATCTGCATTATATAATATGCAGCATGTTTCTCAATACTGGTTGTACCGATAAAGAATAAAGTTTCCTAACAGTGCTTGACTATTCTTGCCAAAAAAATCTTGATTGCATTCACTTGTCCAATATTCCAATATTGTGCACATTTGTAATACTGGGTTAGACATGGCTTAGCTCTTTTCTCTTGGCTATGTAGTTAACCATGAATTGCATGAATACCTTTTATCCTTAATTTCATTGTACGTTTAAGCAACTTTTGTATATATTTCTTGTATGTACATTCGCTGGTGCAACAATGATGTATGGTTCTCAAGGGGATCGTGTTTTAATATTAAGCATCATCCTATCCATAGTTGTCATCTTTCTGATCCTTGCTTTTGTGCAAAAGATTTATGCTCAACTAAATTATTGTTCCCATACCAATTTATAGTACTTGCCAGTAACTAGTAGAACTCTAATGTAATTTAGTTGAGATGGTTCTTAAGCAATTAGGCAGCTCCAAGAAAGAAAGTGAGAGAGATGTAGAAATCTGTTACATCGATCCATCCCATGATTCCAGATCATCAGATCCATGCTTAAGTTAAACTGCACATCATTTAGTATAGTGCACTGGGAATTCTGGTTTTGATGTCCTGAGCAACTGTCGCCTTTAACCTACAGCCCATGCTCAAGTATATTGATATTATAGCATGTTAGCTTCATGTTAAATACCGGCATATACTTATCTTTGGAACCATAATAAATTTAATTGCTACGTTTTATGTTTAGGTTGTGGAGAGCGGGGGGAAGAACATAGAAGTTGCTGTGATGACTAGGGAGCATGGGCTACGGCAACTTGAGGAAGCTGAGATTGATGCAATTGTTGCCGAAATTGATGCAGAGAAAGCAGCTACTGAGGCTGCAAAGAAGGCTCCTCCAAAGGAAACATGATCTCATTTTCATTTTTCTCATCTCCCTGTTTATTGTTTATCTACAACTCCCAATGTTATGCGGGAAGTTGTGTTCGGTATTTTGGGTCAAACTGATGGGTGTTGTTATCCATTTTGGATGTTATTGGAGTATTCTTTAGAACAACAAAAACATAGCTACTTGAATTCTGAAAATGGAGATGAGACGAATTGTGTATCAAAGTGATAATCACTAGTACGTACGAAAGCTTGCCTTAATTGGCAAGATTAGCAGCCTCTTGGATTTAGTCAAAACTCAGACTATCGAGTAGGGGTGTGCATGTGACCCGAACATCTGATGGACCCGATTAAGTTGACCCGAACCGACTTGATTTTTTATAGAGTTATCACTTGAGCGGGTCTCCAATCCGACTAAATAACAGGTTTGTTAATTGGTGTCAATCCGTCCGACTAAATAACTCAGTCCTCAAACAGTAGCAGCCCACTCAGCCTTCTTCGCTCACTCAGCCTCAAGCCCTCCGGCTACTCTTCTGGCCAACATGGATGCCAAAGGTATGCAGAGAAGAAATTTACAAAAAGGAAAACGCAACGAAATAGAAAATAGTAAAAAAAAATTTTGGGTTTGCTATGAAAAAAAAGAGGAAAATGAAAAAAGGAAAACACAAGATTTGAGCTAGATCTGAGTCCCGAATCGAGAGAGAAGCAAAAAAAGATTAACTTTTTTGAGTTTTCTATGTAGAGAAGAGAAGAAAACTGCCAAGGACCTCTATGACATGTACACAATTGGTATTTTGACTCATGGCCCATGGGTATGCGTTGGTTATTTCAAAGCCTGGTCTTGGTGCTTGCAAAGATGACATGCGGTTTTTGTTGGAGACTTATGGACAAGGATGAAGGTCGGTGATACAGAAATGAAAAGGCAAGCCTTGGTTAATCTGTACGAGGTTGTGGTCGAAGACGAAAATGGCTGGAAATTGAGGGCTTTTTCTTGGCATGTCATCTGATGAATGGCTGGAAACTGAGGTCTTGATGTGCAAACCCACTTGTATCATCACCATCTTGAGATCTCCTTTGACCCCAAGAGTCCAAGACCACTTCTCTCTCTTCCTTCCGTAGTTTGTAAATTCTGTGAATAAGGCGTTTCTGGAAGCAATGAAGAGTAACGATGTTGTTTTTAAATGTCGGGTCACACGGGTTCGGCCCAATTTGATTTCATTCAAGTCGGACCGGATCGGATTGGTTCATTAAATAATTATATTCAGGTCAGGTCAGGTCAGGTCGGACACAAACCCGACTGGAACAGACCTGGTTGCAGGCCTACTATCGATCATTATGTTTTGTTTTAAAATGATTGAATTGAACAATTTATATGTTGCATTGAATATATATTTAACTTCGTTTGCATTCAAAACCCACCTCAACTCATTTCATCTCATCATTACAACTTTTTCAAATTTCCACACAAAATATAATAAACAATTCAGCTTTTTCAAATCTCAAAACAACTTTCCCAAATTTCCACACAAAATATAATAAATAATTCAACTTTTATTCTACTATTCACAAACCATCTCAACCCACCTCAACTCATCTTTGAATCCAAACCACTCCTAATGTCTCGTTTGTTTTCACAACACATTTCATCTCATTTAATTATTTCAAATTTTCTAAATTTTCATACAAAATAAAATAAATAATTCAACTTTTTTTTAATCTCAAAACAATAATAATATTAAAAAATATATTTTATTAAATTTTCAATTTTTATTGAAGTCATCTACCAAACGATGCCTTAGGCTGGTGTAAGTAATAACTAATAAGGCAGACCCAACCTTTAAGTTATGGAAAAAAACGAATAAAACATTGGCCCATGCAGGTCTCGAACCTGCGACCTTCGCGTTATTAGCACGACGCTCTAACCAACTGAGCTAATAGGCCTGTTGTTAAAATCTTGTGAAAATAGTTTATAACCAATTAAAATAGGTAGGAGCAAATAAAATCCTGGTTGTCATCATTTAATACATTATAATATTTAAAATATCAGTAGTTTTTTTTAGAAAAAAAATAAATTTTTCATAATATTTTACACAATGTCAAAAGGAAGGTTATTATTTTGGAAAATAATTTACCTACAACACATTATACAACATATAGTACAACAATATGTTAAATGAGAGATATTATTATAAAATTATCTTATAAAAATAAGATGATTTTACAATAATACCCTTCATTTAACACATTGTTGTACAATGTATTGTACAATATGTTGTAGGTATATCATTTCTGATTGCAAAATTATTTTTCACATGCCAGTCAATCATTTTATGCCACCTTTACCAGGGTTATTTTTTTTTTGGTCAATGCTACTTGGACTTAGAGAGTGGACCAAGAAAGACCAGTTTGGATAGTGAGATGAGATGAGATTGTTTTAAATAAAAGTTGAAAGTTAAATAAAATATTGTTAGAATATTATTTTTTTAATATTATTATTGTTTTGAGATTTGAAAAAGTTGAATAATTTATTATATTTTTACATATTTAATATTATTACATATTTAAACATTTGTAAAAAAACAAAAAAAAAAAAAACACAAATTCACTAATAATTGCTTCCTTAATCATTAAGTAAAAATAAAAAAATAAAAATACAATCAGTCAAGATTGTCGGTCACAACCATTTTTCTCTTTATATATATATATATATATATATATAAAAGGGTGGAGGCTTTTGAAACCAAAATTTTCATTTGAAGAATCGGGTCAAATGTCATCAGACCATAAGACTCTTGGTACTACTATTGGTAGGATTGTTTTAAGAATGAACTCCCAGTCATATCACTAGTTCACTACAAAAGTTTTCAAATAGCACTATTCATTCTTAAATATACTATATAGCATCTTCCATATTAGAATATCATTAGTTTAGGGTAATCTACTTTTCCGGGAAAAAAAAAAAAAAAACTGGTTCGTAATCTTAGGGACATTAGTGAGTAGATATCAATCTTGTAGGGTATAAATAGAGATATAGAAAGTTTTGGGTAAGTATGAAAATTACACTAAAACTTAGGGATACAATAAAAATGTCCAACGGCTAGTTCGTATAACGTTGGGCAACGGTAAAAAATTTCGAAAATTTTCAGATAATACCACCTAAATCTTAGCATTCCTTCACTCTCTTAGTGACCTTCCCTCGTCACCCTCTCTCTCTCTCCGGAGAGACTTCTACTTCTATCTTCCTCGTCTGGAAGATCGTGGAACTGAAAATCCTCGTACTCCAAAGATGTTGCAAGATATGTGGAACGCTCCACCTGGTTTTCGACCCACCAAGTCGGCTCCTTCCTCACCAGCCAAGCCTCTCGGGGTTTCAAGAACTAGATCCGATTCCTTCCACGTAGCCCACAAAGTACCAGTTGGCGACAGCCCTTATGTCAGAGCCAAGAATGTTCAGGTAAGCTTCTGGGTTTTCTTAAAATTAATTGAAAATCTGTCTTCTTGCTTGAACTTCTTTTCCGCTTGGTGACTCTTTCTTTCCTTCAAATTGGTTGAAAATGGTGTTTTGTTGCTTTGGTTCGTGCTCTGACGATGGCCCTCTCTTCTTGCTATTTTTGTTTGTTTGAACAGTTGGTGGATAAGGATCCGGAGAAAGCAATACCTCTGTTTTGGGCAGCTATTAATGCTGGGGATAGAGTGGACAGTGCCCTGAAAGATATGGCCATTGTGATGAAGCAGCAGAATCGGGCCGAAGAAGCCATAGAAGCCATCAAGTCGCTTCGACATCGGTGTTCAGATCAGGCACAAGAGTCTCTTGATAATATTCTTTTAGATCTTTACAAGGTAAATCAAAAGATGTTACGGTGTGTGTGTGTGTGTGTATTTCCGGTAGTTTCAGATCTCGGTGATAATTTAGTATTATACTAACAAATTTTCTTTACTGGCTTTATTTCTATAGAGATGTGGGAGATTGGATGACCAAATAGCACTCTTGAAGCACAAGCTGTACTTGATTCAACAAGGGCTGGCTTTCAATGGGAAACGAACCAAGACCGCTAGATCTCAAGGAAAGAAATTTCAGGTCTCCGTGGAACAAGAAGCCACTAGGCTACTGGTAAGAATCCAAATCCCCACTGGTTGAAGTCCTAGTTTGTCCATGACTCAATTGTACATGAAAATGATGTTAATTAATTGTTGTAGGGGAACTTGGGATGGGCATTGATGCAGCAAAACAACTACACTGAAGCAGAAGATGCTTATCGGAGGGCACTTTCGATTGCTCCAGATAACAACAAGATGTGCAATCTTGGTATCTGTTTGATGAAGCAGGGAAGAATCGTTGAAGCCAAAGAAACATTGCGACTAGTGAAACCAGCGGTGGCAGATGGCCCGAGAGGCACAGATTCCCATCTCAAAGCCTATGAAAGAGCACAGCAGATGCTCAAGGACCTTGAGTCTGAAATGATGAACAGGGGAGGAGGGGACCGGGTCGAACAGCGCCGGCTCTTTGACGCCTTTCTTGGTTCTTCATCCATTTGGCAGCCTCAGCCTTGCAAGGATCACACTAGCTTGCCTGCTTCAAATTCAATCACACCCCAGGACGAGTTTCCTGATGAGAATATCAATTCAAACATAACAGAAAACCAGATGGTACTAACCCAACAGAGAAGTGCCAAACAAGTTGCTCCTCCCAATGCCAATTTTCTAAATGTTGCTGCACCACCATTTTTTTCATCAAAAATCATAAAGGAGCCAACTTTGAAAGACCTGGTTGAGAATCAGTTTCCTGAGAGCCTTAAGAGAACAAGATCTGGAAATGATGCCAAGTCGGTCAGAATAAATGATATGGGGATGACCATGAAGCCATCTGTGGAATCAGGAAAGCAGGAAAATAAGACCCCAAGAGGTGTCAAGTTGATAGAGTTTTTGCCTGACAACAAGGATTTTGAAGATGCGATTATGGCTGCAGTTTTGGGCACAGATGATGAGGTAAGGAAGGCAGCTGATACAGCTATATTTCAGAGGAAGATTGAGAAGAAGAGGCTTAAGGTTTTTCAAGATATTACACTCTCTTTGAGTCCGAGAGCCTGACTACTTGAGAATTTTTCCAGCTAACTATAATTTCTTGAGTATTTTTACATAGCTTTATTTTTAGGTGGGGAGATGCACTTGTTCTCCTTTCACTTCAGTTCCTGTAAAGGGCCACCCAGTAACGTATGGCACAACTCTTTCACGTAGAAGCAGTGTAGTAAGTAAGAGTAGTACTATGGTAGATTATTGGTGCTGGTCCCTCGGCAGATTTATTCACCTATTTAGAGTCTCATGTATGCATGCCTCTTCAACAAAAGGGGAGGTTTTTACACAATAATGACATGATTTATCATTTTCTGCACTTCTGAATTAAGAAGAATATGTTAGATTCTGATAGATTTTTCTTCATGGTATATTTCCTCTTACTGTTATTTTAGCCGGACATAATTTTCCTCAAGTTGCTTTATAAAAATGATAAATCTTTTTGTCTAATCACTCAAATTTACTACAAGAAAAATAGCTTTTTGCATTGCCTAAAATCGTCGTAATAGCATTTTTAAGCGTCATAATATTATTAAAAAATTCTTCCTTAATCACTAAGTAAAAAAAGAATTAAAATAAAAAATAAAAAATTTCAATAGTAATATCGAACTGTAAAAATTAACAGTGAGAGAGTATCATTTTTTTTTTGTTTTTACTAGTTATTTTCATGTGTTTTTTTATATATATTTTTTAACATTTTTAAATATATATTTTTTAAAAAATTTATAATATTATTAAAAAATACTTTCTTAATTAAAATATATATATATATATATATATATATAAAACTGAAAAAAGTGTAAGTGGTGGCTCCCAACAGTGCTAAAACCAAAGCCTAGCATTGGACACGACTATAATCATGTTACTGCAAAATCTAGAGCAGAAAGTTGCTGTCTTTTTTGTTTCAGAATGGACCTATTGAATCACATCAATCTACCTTTGCTGAGTTGCAGAAGGCTTCTCGAAACCTTCAAAATATAAGTTTGTTACTACACTTTTTTGGTTTTTGGAAGAAATTAATACACTTAATATATATAGGCAAGAAGTAGAAAAAAAGAAGTATAATAAGTTAATAACAGAGTCTGTGACAACATTCACATTTTAAAAAAATGTTACTAAACAATAATCGGAATCCAGACTGGTGAAATGCTGAAGATTTTGTAACAACTTATTATCGACATATGTCCATTTTACTGAGTTGGGCTACAATTGAATTAAGACAAACTCAACCAATTCGTACGGATAATTTAAACACAATTTCAACTGAATACTGTTGAAGTGATATCTGAAGAAGGGCTGAGCAACCCAGGTGCCCTTTCTTTTCTTCCTATCCTTTTCCCTCTTTCCCTTTGCTTTACCTTCTGTACGCATCATGGCAAACATTGAACGGTAAAATCGATCCCAGCTCATGCCCCCTGCTCCTTCCTTCTCCAGCTCAAGGCTCAAGCCCAAGTACGGAGTATAAATTGAAGATGCCGAAGGGGAACGGATCCACCATACCTCATCTGACCTCACGACGCACCACTCTCTCTGGCCATCTACGTCGTCAAGCCATGAGGCCAGCCACGAAGGCTCCAAAGACTCGGGGCCACCAGGTATTATCATCACTGCACTGCCCTTCATTTTACATTGCTGAATCTCGTAAGCTTGAAGACAATGTTATTGTGTTTGGACTCGTTATAGAGATGATGTTTAGACTCGAACTTGCTGCATGCATCCCTCTTTATTCATCAATAGTGTATTCAATGGAAATTATAAACTCTTTTTTTTTTTTTTTTGCTAGCGTTACCACCTACGCTCTTGTCACGTAAGTCACCATCAACAGGTATGGCCGACATCTTTTTTGTTTATAAATTATGCTTTTTTCATATCATCAGATGCATTAGTTCATATTCCTTGCTGAAATTCATATCTCAAAGTCTATATTTATCTTTCACATTAATCCTTCAAGCTTTCACATACCAAAATCATCGTAATATCGTTGATTTAACTCTTTTTAGTCTTTTTACATGGATGATCCGGACAATCATCAGACTGATCGGAAGTTATGGGGCAATGGGCTAGAGGATACTCTTATAAAGATGATGCATGAGGACGTTATTAGTGGGAAAGTACGGGCGGGAAAGTTCAGCCGTAAAAATCACGTGTTGTATGCTCAACACCTTAGTACTCTGGGTTCAAAGCTATTAAACGACGAACAAGTAAAGGGGAAAATCAAGCGGCTGAAGAAGATGCAGCGTATGTTCACCGATTTGATGGGACAAAAGGGTATGGGATGGGACCCTTACACGAAAGCTGTGATAGGCAGTGACGAGCATTGGGCAAATGCCATCAGGGTAAGCTAATTTAACGAATACATGTTTCATTAATTTTTTATAGCTCCTTAACCAATATCTTATACAAAACCGTGTCATTATTTGAATTAGGTGAAAAGTGACTGGAAGTATTTCCGGAATGCGGGCTGCCCACTATTCGCCGAGCTATGCACGATCTTTGGCGCATCAGTCGCCACCGGCACACCATCGAGAGTGCATGATTTTTCAAATCCCATTGGCATATCCCGTCGCCTTGGTGAACAAAAGGGACAGGCCAACCCATATCAAGAAGACTTATGCAGATACCTCGAGGAGGTGAAGAACACGTCTGTCGCACGCCGCAAGTGCTACGAGGGCAGGGCTAAGGCTTCCGCATCTAAGCGGAGCAAGGGGTCTATGGACAGCGATGGCGCCTTTGATCCCTTTGTGCATTGTGTCACTTTGCTGCAGGAGATTGAGCCCAAATTGCCAGACGATAATTGGTTCCGTGCCTATGCTGTGCTCCGTGATTCACCCGCTAAGCGGCAGGGCTTTTTGCATATGGATGGCGAGTATCGGCGATTGTGGGCCATGCGTTGTTGACTTCTATAAGTTCGGTCAGCTCTATGTTTTTATTTGAAAACACCTGTTTCTTGTTTTTCCGTTGTTCTCTATTTTTACTTGTTTATGTGATTTATGTTTGGACTGTTGGTTGTTTTTTTTGACTGGTATATGAAAATTCTGGGGTGCTTTACTTCTATTATGTTGGTCTTTTGAGGTACAAAGCTGATCAATGTTTATTTCTTTGGTGTATCCTTTTAATGTGTAAAATTAACATTGAATCTATGTGTTTAGTCTGTTATGCTATTACTACCAGGTACGTATATCTTTTCTGTTATTCTGAGTGAGCTAGTATAATAATTTGTATCATTGGATGATTTTTAACATGAGTTTTCCATTTTGTAGGTCCTGCTGTTGCTCTTCTTTATGCACCAAAAGATTTGTTTCTAAGCTGCCACACGTTAAATGGTACAATTATGTGATGGTTGAGTGGCACTATATTTAGTAGAAGCGTGCAATTTTGGTATATTATAATCTTTTATATGCACTGTCTTGGTCTGAATATTATGTTTGTTTGGTCTCCTAGTGCTGCTGATAGAACTTTTATGTTGTACTTTATAATAGTAGTTGCAGCACTAATTCTGGAATATTATGTTAATTAGCCCTATTTCAACTGCGATTTCCAAAGATTTCATTTTCTTCTGAATCCAAGGCTCACTTGTCTCTTGGAAGATCTCCATGAAATGGACACGGTCTTGATTCCCAAAGATAGAGGGGGGTTTTAAGGGGAGGTTGTTGATTTTGTTTGGGTGATATTTTTCTTACAAGTATGATATAGAACTTGGCTTGTTTGTTGTAGAGGGGGAAAGATGAATTGGGCTGTGTAGGTTCTTGTTTTTGTGTCCCTAAGTTGAGGCGGATAATGAAAGTTTTCAGAGAGGAGTTTTATGGGTTTGAGTTCGGGGGAGAGAATGTTGTATGGGGTTGAGTGGAGTTATACAAGGGTCATAACAGTGGTTTTTAACTATGCTATTTCTATTACATTGCATAAAGGCTTTAAGATATATATAAGACCAGCTTCATAGCAGAGAGAACTCCCATAGAATTCGGAACTTAGGACACCTTTCATTACACCTCAACATTTCTGTTATAAGGAATCTATCTAATTCTGTTATAAAGAATCTATCTAGAGTTTTCTATGGTGTAGTATTCTTGCATTTCTGATTTGCATTTGAACTGGTCCTTCTAGAAGCATCTCCTTGGTTCTACATATGCAATGAAAAAGAAAGGAAGAAGAAAAACGGCAAGATGGTAAATGGATACATCGAGTAATGCATCATGTATATAAAGATAATTAAATATTTGGAGACGTGGATTTAAGCTTTGTGACACCTAGCACGTGTACTACTTGTCTCTCTCTATATATTTTTCCCGAGATTTGTATATAGCTCAACGTGTCATACCTGTATTAGAAGGATGTGCAAAGAAAAAAGTGTGAGGGTAAGAATAAGGTAAGAACTAAATTGAATAATCACTGCTTCATGGATGAAACTGAAATCTTATACATAACTTAAGGAGTAAGCTTGTATTCTGATATAGTATTTATGATCTGAATGACTTGCTGTTTGGATTTACCTTTCCCTTCATTGAGTTTTTTTCTTCACAAGAGAGCTTACTTTAACATCAGTCTTTACTCTTATTGAACTTCTTTCCTCTGTATCATCTTCTGAATGCTACTACTACTGCAGAACTAGACATAATATGTTGACTATGGCACATTGTTTAACATAGATTCATGACCCATGACATATTAATAACTACTATTTAAAATGAGTATTGTAGGATTCCCGTATAAGAGAAATCAAAACCTCCACCTAGATAGTTGACTATGTATAATATTGTACCCTTGAACGACATTAGAATAGAACAGCAAAAAGTGCAGGGAAATTTCTCTTTATTCTAAAAGTTGATTTGTCTCCAGTCTTTCTGTTGAGAATATGTCCTTTATAAAATCTGTAACTTTTGCTGTTCATGTTCTGTATCGGTGTTAAACCTTGGCATCAATTCCAATACTTCAACCTAGCTGTTAAAGATCAAACTCTGTTTTCCATGGGTACAGCGTGGTTTTCTGATGAATTTCGGTGTACACATTTGTATTTAAGGGCTCTAATGTGGAATAAAAAAGCAAGCATTGGTGTGTAATTGGATCAAACTTCACAAAAAATGTCGCAATTGTGTTTTAACACGTCGCTTAAAAATCGACGCAAAATGGTCGGTAATATGTCTCTAAAATTTTATCGCGTCGAAATGAAATCGACACAAAAAATTTGCACATTTGTGACAAAATTGGTTGCCACGATGCAAAGACCAAACGGTTAAAAAAAACACCAGTTATTATATGAATAATGCTAGAGCTCCCCGCTGGGGGGCTCCTGCTGGAGCTCTAACATGCATTTATATATTAAGTATTTTTAATGATGTTCTAAATTTATTTTATTTTTAAAAATATTAAAATAATCTATATAAAAAATTATTTAAAAAAAATATATAAAAACATATGAAACACATGCTATAGCTCCAGCGGGAGAGCTGTAGCATCATCCTTATTATATTGCTAATAGAATTTTTCCCGACTATTTTTTCTCGTCGGAAAAAAGCTCCTTTAATACGATTTTTTGTCGTAAATAATTTTATGCGGCGATTATACAAAAAATATGTTCCATTGTGAAGGTCGCATTAATTTTGTTTTGGTCGCAAATACTTATTTGTGTCGATTAAGATTGACGTAAATAAGTATTTGTGACAAAAAATTTATTCTCAACGAACATCTATCGCCGGAAATGGTATGTTTCAAAATAAAATAAAATAAATAATATTGATAATTGAAACAAAATGTATTAAAAAAAGTATACATCTTACATTATATTACAATCCATAAAGCAATTACATTATATTCCAAGTGTGCAATTTTAGACTTCTCAAGGCACATCAAAGTACAAAACCTGTAGGCATGCATTATCAAATACAACATACTATCAGAAATCTTTATATCAGGTTCTTGTAAAAATATTCGATGTCACTCTCAAATCATTACAAAACAAAAATGCTAGAGATATCATAAGAAACGAAAGGGGGAAGACAAGAAGCATGTACATAAAATGTTCATCTAAACTCACGAACCATAAAATCCTTGATAGCGTAAATATGTATACATGGCATTAGACTAAAATGAGTTTAGAATAACTCAGCTTAATGAGTCTGTACATCTCCTCTAAACTAAAATGATGGACAAAGAATAATTAAAATGATGGAATTTGTACAGAAACTTGTACATCTCCTCTAAAATTAAAAGACATTAAAAAACCAATACACCAAATTAAAAGAATAAGCCTAGTTTTGCTAATAAAAAACAAATACCCCAAAATACATCATTTGTTTTGGATGTTTAGTTTGTGTATACATCATTTGCATGTGATGGAGGTTGAAGTTCTTGGGAGATTAGTGCATGCAACCGTGCAAACATTGGGCTGCATGTGCAACGAAGGGTTGTCCACCACGATGGCAAAGTCAAGATATTAATGGATCCAGAAGTTCATGAGATTTTGCTCAAATCACAAAGCTTTGTAAGCTTTATATGCACCAATAGCAATCCCAACACTTCACAAACTTTTGATCCAACCCATCGCTTCACACATTAAACACATGTACATCACAATTACACATTCATTTCTTCTCAATTATCACAATCAATACATTCAACATACATAAATACAAATCTACCTATACTATCAATTTCTTGCGCATATAAACTCCATACACCATAACCTACCAATTTACAAAACTTTGCTAGCTCAACTACAAACTTGCATAGTTCATGAAATCAACATCATATCATGCAACTACACACACATATAATTAAACTCATTATCCCTTTTAATTCAATTATATACAACAAAACAAAACCAAAAATACATACTAAATCCATGGTCCGTTCAAACTCCACACACAACAAACCAACATAACTTACTACTTTTAAAATCTCCATGCTTCACCTACAACTCCATTTCAATCCCAACCACACCTCAATTCTTCTAAGTCTATCACAATCAACATGGTCAATATACATAGAAAGTCTGTCTGATTCAACATAACACCATTTCAACTTCACAAAATAGCATTTTCTAAATGTAAAGGGATGAAAAATATACCATAAATTGAAGCGATTCCATGTGAGGGTTCTCGGTGGGCTTGCACAATTGAGTCAGAGGACAGGTTTGGTGCACAACAGTTTCAGATCTTGGTGGCTCACGGTGGTGTTCAAAACAGGGCACAAATCTTTGATGTTGTTGTTTTTGCAGAGGGTAGCAACCACTGCTACTTCATCATACTTTCTCTGCATCCAAATTTAAAAAAGAAAGAAAAGAAAATAACAAAAGAACTAATTTTCAATGCACTGCCTTGCAGAGCAAAGAACATATGTATAATCATATCTAAGTTAGTACGATTAAATCATTATCCCACAACGCAATAGACAAAATACACATGGGACATTCAAATCAGGCCATTATCTTATAATACCCATTGGCATTGAACTTGAGAAAAAAAAAGACTTTATTTAGCAAAATCTTTGAAAGGGCACAATGTTGGTGACTTGTGTTATGCTATAACATGTCTACGTCTTCAAATTAAACTGTGAGCTTATACATCAAAGTAATAGGAATTAAGCATACAGAACCATAATTGTTTCAAAACAAAGGAAATCAACATGAACCCAGAAAGCTCAAAACCGTCATAGAAGAAATCCCCAAACAAACAATAATAAAAATAAGCTCCCAAACGACAATCAAAACCCAACTTTAACACATTAAAAACAACAAAAAAAGTAACAAAAAAAAGCACAAAAATATTTTTCCAAAAAAAGTAATAACCCAGAGAACAAATCAAAGGTAAGAATAGAAAAAGAATTCAATCCAACCAAAGCAACAGTTTGCTAGTCTTTGACAGTGGCATCTGCTCCGCGATCCAGAGGCACAATGGCTTCAAGCATCTCCTCCTTTAGAGTCTTGGCATTTTTATCCTACTTCATAAAAGCAGGAAAAGAAAGAAATTTTGGCTCTTCATTCATCAGGGTCCGAGGTGCTTGAAAGTGAAATTACCCAAGTATCCCTATAACGCGCGAAAAAATCTACCAATTCACTTAACAAATTGGTTAGTCATTAATTATGTAATAATTTGATAGACAATAAAATATAAAAAATACGCAAAGTGCATAACACCAATTTTGGTTATAAAGGGAAACCCTTTAAAGAACATTTTAAAGGTAAAACCATACGGGGTAGCCAAACCCAGGAAAGTCAATCTTACTATTTAAAAATCAATTACAAGTAAATCTCAATTACAAAACCTTTGTAACTTGACTCTGTTACTTGACCAGACAAACGACCCGTTTGTCTTCTACCGCAGTAGCAGCTAGAACCTCTGGCGTTCTTCAAACTATTGACTTCCCTCCTGGAACTCCAGTGGCTGAACTTGATCACTTCCACTCCGACATGGAGTAAGTACACACTCAAAAAGAGAAATCCTTCACAAGAATTTTCACAACCTCAAGCACTTGGATCTCTCTCAAATCTCCAAGCTCTCAACATAAATACTAATCCAAAGGATGCATGAAACCTTCAGCCAAAGTCTCTTTAAATAAGTTGTTTAGTGGTTATCCAATTCTACTTACGATTACATTCAGTTATAATTCTGTTACGCTGCTGACGGACTGCTAACGGCCAGCGTTGAAGCTTCATCAGATAACTGTTTTGGATAACTTCTTAATAGTTCAAAATTCTTTCAGCTTGATATCTTCTTTTTGAATCTTCTATACAGATCACTTGATATCTCCTATCTTTTCGAACATTCAATCTTGATCAAAAGTCTTTTGAACGTTTATCTATTCAACCACTTATCTTAGAATTCAAATATTCATAGATAAAGATAAAGACAAACTTTTATCTATTAATCTATTTATCTTTGAATTTAAATATTCATAGATAAAGATAAAGATAAATTACATTCATTTAATAATTCAAATAGGTCCTAGTCATCTAATCCTAGCCAACAAACTTTTACATTAACAGAAAGGTTGTGGGTGATGACCCATGGGATTGCTGGGGTTGGGAAGCATAAGGTAGGGAGAGAGAGAGAGAGAGAGAGAGAGAGAGACAGAGACAGAGAGAGCAGATGTTAGGACCCTCTCGTGATTGTTGTTGTAACAAGGGAGATGATGGAATGGAGGATTACGGCTGCTGTTAAACTCTCTTGTGATTGTTGTTGTAATAAGGAAGAAGATGGAAATGGGAAGCTACGACTACTGTGATAAAGAAAGAGGCACACCAGATGTTTGATAATATGCTAGAAATACATTGTATTGCTACGAGAGTGCTTCGAGGGCTCCCAAACCTCTTTACAAAATTCTTCAACAATATTCTAGATGATCCTCTCTCTTCCTCTTTGATTCTTTTTATTCTTTCATTTTCCTGACATGTAACTAACTCTTACATTTGTTAAACTGACCAAGAAAAACTCAAAATAAAACTGACAGACTCAATACGCAGACTCATCCCAAAACGCAACAGTTGGCTTCAAACCCAAACGCAGCGTTTAACACAGGTCCTAATCCCAGTGATTCCCAAACACACCATTTGAAGTCTTTAAACTTAAACGATGCGTATTACATTTATTAAACCCACCCAGACTTAAAACCAAAACGCACGCACACTGCATCTGGCCTCCTGGACCGCAACGCACCGTTTACCATTTCTTTCAACGTCGTCGTTTCCAGTTCCAGACTTAAACAATTTCACCCACTTGAGCCACTTCACACTTCGACTAAACTCATCTTCCACTTCTCTGTGTTAGGGCTCCCAGCTCTACCCCTTACTTCCATGTCTTTGTGTTAGAGTCCCAGCCATTGGGTTCATGACAAACTCCCCCTCATCAAAACTCATTGCCCACAAGGTGTGGGTAAAGGCCTTGTAGACACCAGAATAGCTCCCAAGTGTTATCATTAGTGGGCAAACCCACCCATTTCACGAGGACTTCGGTAACTGCCCTTTCTCCCTGTTTCTTCATGTGTCTTTCAAGTATTTTCTCTGGTTCTGGTTTTAAT
This sequence comes from Juglans mandshurica, assembly GCA_022457165.1. Lineage (NCBI taxonomy): Eukaryota > Viridiplantae > Streptophyta > Magnoliopsida > Fagales > Juglandaceae > Juglans > Juglans mandshurica. Next base: position 8,484,733 of record CM039623.1, read on the forward strand.
TCTCCCATGTTATCTGTAGGTGGCAGAGAGGGTAAGACCTACACCTGTGAGCCGAGTTTTCTTTTCAAGCATGAGACATGAAAAGTTGGATGGATCTTAGAAGACTCTGGGAGCTTCAATCTGTAAGCCATTGAGCCCACTTTAGCTTCAATTTGAAATGGACCATAAAATCTGGATGCTAATTTAAGGTTGCGTCGCATAGCTTGGGTTTTTTGTCAATATGGTTGTAACTTCAAATAAACCCAATCCCCTATGTCAAACTACCTCTCAGTACGTTTCTTGTCTACAAAATGCTTCATATGGTTACTGGCTTCACTGAGTTTGTTTTTCAGTAACTATATCACCTGATCCCTGTCCTTCAAAACCTGGTCTGCTGTGACATTAGTGCTTGTTCTCGGCACATAGGACAATAGAGTAAGGGGAGGATGTCCGTATATAGGGGTGTAAACTCAAACCGGAAAACCGGTCTGGACCGGACCAGTTTTACCGGTTTTGAACCGGTCCGGTCCGGAACCGGTTTTTAAAATCTAAAAACCGGCGGGTTCGGGTTTTAGAATTTTTTGGACCGGACCGGTTGATTAAAAAAAATAAAAAATAATATTTTTATATATAAGTTTTATACAAAATATTATATATATATATATTAAATATTAATATATATAAGTTTTATATATAATGTATAATTATAAATTTTTATATATAATATATATAATTATATATATTCATATATGAAATAATTTCTTATTATAATTTATAAATTATTACATAAAATGTTAATACTAAATCCCTAAAAGTTTATAACTAATACTAATATATAACTTATAACTATATCAATAGTCTAATATTAATACTATTATATAGTCTAATATATTAATAAAAGTATAAAACAGTTTTTTTTAAATCAGTTTTTTTTTTTTTATAAACAAATTTTTAATGACAAATTGTGAAACTTTCTTTTCAAAAAAATTGGAAAATCGGACCGGACCGGACTGGAAACCGGTAAAACCGAAAGTACCGGTTTAGGAGGATAACTGGTGCGTAATCGGTTTTGAAAAATACAAAACCGGTACATACCGGCTCGGTCCTAGATTTTATCCAAAACTGGACCGAACCGGACCGGTTACACCCTATCCGTATACAACTTCAAAATGTGTTCTTTTTGTTGATGTGTGACAAGTGGTGTTATACCACCACTTCGCCATAGGTAGCCAAGATGACCAGGACTTAGGCTTTACCCCGGTATAGCATCTTAGGTAGCATTCCGGACCCTTGTTAAGCGCCTCGTTCTAACCATCGGTTTGGGGAGATGGGCTGAGCTATAGTCAATAGAGGAACCTTGGGAGAGAAATAAAGCTTGCCAAAAGGAACTCAAGAAAATAGGGTCTCTATCCGACACCACGGGCCTAGGAAACACGTGCAGCTTAAAAATATTTTTCATAAACTCATCCGCGACTACTTGAGCAGTGTAGGGGTGGGCCAAGGCTATAAAATGGCCATACTTTGAAAAGCGGTACACCACTACAAAAATAACATTGAACCCCTTAGAAATAGGCAAGCCATTAATGAAATCAAGGGATATGTCGGTCCAAGCCTGATTGGGGATGGGTAAGAGTTGTAACCACCCTGCTGACATGTAGTTTCATATTTAACAGCCTGGTAGGTCTCACATTCTCTAACCATCTGCTTGATGTCTCGTTTCATCCTCTTCCAATAAAAATCACTTTTAGCCCTGTGATATATTTTTAAATACCCCGAGTGATCAGCTTGGGGGTTATTGTGAATGTACTGTAGAACCTTTAGCTTAAAATCTAAATCCATGGCCAAAACCAACCTCCCTTTCTTAACAATCAACCCTTGTTGTAATGAAAACCTCTAGGAATGGTCTGATTTTTGTGCAGATTTTTAAGTAAGTCGGCCAACTCCGTAGACTCTAGGTAACTTTTCTTCAACTCATCAATCCAAAGAGGCGTAGGAAATGAAATCATAGCTAAGCAAACAGCCTCTTGTAATTCCCCCTTCCCTTCTTGAAAGGGCATCCACCACTTTGTTTTCTTTACCCTTTTTGTATTCGATAAAAAAATCATAACCCATCAGCTTTGTAATCCATTTTTGTTGTCTCAATCCCCACTTACTGCTCTAACAAGAATTTAAAGGCTTGCTGCTTGATTTTTATAATAAAAGGCTGGCCAAGAAGGTATGGCCTCCACTTTTGTACTGTCATTACAAGAGCTAATAACTCTTTTTCATACGTCGGTAGTAGCAAGGCCTTGCCCTTAAGGGCTTGGCTTAGAAAGTAAATAGGCTACCCAAACTGCATTAACATTGCCCCGATCCCCTTTCAGCTGGCATCACACTCAATCACAAATGGCTTGCTAAAATCAGAAATTTTTAGGACCAATGGGTGGGAAACAGCTTGCTTTAAGGCTGTAAAAGCCTTGTTGGCCTCCAGGTTCCAAGAAAAGGAGTTTTTCTTGAGTAGTGAGGTAAGTGGGGTAGCGATGAGACCATAATTCCGGATAAATTTTCGGTAGTATCCCATGAGCCCTAGGAATCCTCGTAAGGCCTTCACATTCTTAGGCTCGGGCCACTCTAACATAAAAACAATCTTAGAAGGATCAGCCATTACCCCTTTATCATTAATAATGTGGCCCAAATAGTCAACTTCATCAACCGCAAACCAATACTTGGAATTTTTTGCATACAAGCAGTGCTGTTTCAGCATGTTTAAAACCTATCTTAGGTGACCCACATGCTCCTGCCGAGACTTACTATATACTAAGATTTTGTCAAAAAATACAAGCACAAATTTCCTAAAAAAAGGTTTAAAAACACCATTCATGAGTCATTGAAATGTGGCTAGAGCGTTTGTAAGGCCAAAAGACATCACAAAAAACTCGTAATGTCCATCACGAGTATGGAAAGCTATTTTAGGGACGTCACTAGGCACTACTCTCACTTGGTGATAGCTTGATCACAAATCAAGCTTAAAAAAGATCACCGATCCAAAAAGCTCATCCAATAGCTCGTCTATAACTAGAATAAGAAACTTTGCTTTGACCATTTCCTTATTAAGTGCCCTATAGTCCATGCAAAACTGCCAACTGCCATCGACCTTACGAATCGGCAAAACAGGGGATGAAAACGGACTAGAATTGGGTCTAACCACCCCCGATATCAACAACTCCACCACAATCTTCTCAATCTCAATTTTTTGGTAATACAGGTATCGGTAAGGCCTATTGTTAATTAGTTGAATACCCTCCTTAAGGATTATATGGTGGTCATGGCTGCAGGGTGGTGGAAGCCCTTGGGGTTCACTGAATACCCATTCAAATTCCTCTAACAGATCAAAAACTTGCACATCCACACTTCCACAATGTTTCTCTGTAACCCCATCACATATGATTTGGTATAAAATGGATTTCCCGTTAGTCATAGTCGCCTTAAGCAACTTTTCACTATCCTCTACCACATAAGAGTTTAACTTTAACCCCTTGAATTCGACAATTTTGCCATTCAACACAAAACTTTTAAGGGATTTCGAAAAATCCAAAGTAATAGGGCCCAATGTTTCTAACCATTGAATTCCAAGCACAATGTCACAACCAGCAAGATCCAATAAATGAAGAGGTGGGTTTAGCAAGTTACCTTGGACTTTTAAAGGGGTTGTTCTGCAGATTTCTTCACTACTTAGGTCTTGCCCATTGGCTACTCACACCCTCAAATTAACTGAGTAATCCACTGGCAACTTTAATCGTGAGACCACAGTTGTGTCCAATAATATCACCACTTGTTTGCCAAAAATACTTCCCACTATATGCATAGTTTTGGATATGGGAGTTCCAGCAATAGCAGCCAAGGAGATTTCAGGCTCCTCCTTGCTGTTGAACAGTGTTTTCAGCTTTGTTTTATCCTCATTTTTGTTACTAGGCAACTCTTTTTCTTCATCACTTACATCTTCACTTCCTTGCAACAAATAGATTTTAGTACTTTTACATTTATGCAGCAGATTCCACTTCTCGTCGCAATGGTATCCCAAGCTTTTGTGACTTTTTCATCCATTTGCGTTGAATAAACAGGTTTAGCGCCCCCCATAGAATTTTTTATTTGTTGTAAACATCACTTGAGTATGAGCCTTGGGAAGAATTTCCCCCTCCCACGGCATTGGACCTTTCACCCATAGGCTTAGTGAATTCTTTGGTACTACAAAGATACTCCTCTTGCATTTTTGCTAATCCATATGCTGCATTAAATTTATAGGGTTCAACGTACAGATTGGGATGCGAACCTCATCTTTCAAGTCGTTAAGGAAGCAACTCAGCTTGTAAAAATCTACCCCACTTCATACTTCGACTAAACTCATCTTCCACTTCTCTGTCTTAGGGTTCCCAGCTCTACCCCTTACTTCCATGTCTCTGTGTTAGAGTCCCAACCGCCGGGTTCATGACAGTAGATGGCAAGAGACAAAGAGAGGAGCAGAGAGAATGAGAGAACCATCGGGGGTGGTTGACACAGGGAAGCAAGGGAAAGAAACAGAGGAGAAATGAGAGAAAGGGAGGCGGGAAGCATTTTTAAGGTTAAGGAACACCGTTTTGTTTTTTTTTAATGACCTTTTGTGGTGATTTAATATCATTGCAAAAGAGTAAAAAGTGACGTAAAAATGATTACTTCTGTCAAAACTACTTTCGACGACCTGATTTGGTCTCAAAAAAGGAGTTTAGCGAGAAATTAGACCGCTGCAAAAACTTTTGGTCACAACAAAGTTGGTTTATTGTAGCATATTTTACGGCAACTAAAAAAATCCGCAAAAACTTAAAAGTTCACCGCAATAAAAAAAAATATACTTCTCAAATCACTGTATGACACCATTTACAACAAAATTTAGTGTCAAATTACATTTTGACGCAAATGATGTTTTTTCACATCGATTTGAGCTTCAACGGAAATACATTGGAAGCAAAAAGCTGAAATCGTTGTAGTGAAAAAAATGTGACAAATTTATAGACGGGTTGAAAAACCTAATTTGGAGAATATATTTTTCCAGTTCACCTGCATTTGGGCTTGTTTTAGACACCCCTGAAGGGATAAACATAGTAGGCCCAGATATATCAGGCTAGTTAAAAGGCCGCCACAAGGAGGCAAGTGGAAAGAGATAAGGAGGGACAAGGAAAAGCAAATTTCAAATGGGAAGAAGAAAGAGTAGAAAAAAAGAGAAAGCGATAACCTACACGCCGGTCGGGCTGTTTGAAGCAAATAACAGCCCGTGAATAAAATTGTGACACGTAAAGTCACACTGCAAATACCGTGTGGATATCCCGAATCATAATTTTTGACTCTCATTTGTTTTTCCAAGCCCCCACTTTCCCGAGTTCATTCCCTTCGTAAGTCCTTCCCATTTCGCAAACCCTAACCTAGTTTCCCATTTCGCCGACGAAACCCTCACCTAATTGCGTAGTACCCCCAATTTCGCACCCCCTCTCTGCAGTGCAAACCCTCACCATTTCGGAAGATCCCGTCGCATGGCCTCACGACTAACCCTCACTCCTTAACGTCCCTCGACGCCGCGACTCGTGGAATTTCTCTGGTATGCCCTACCCTAAACTAGGTTTTTGGTATGATTTTGTATGCATTTTTTAGGTCTCCTGCAACATCGGCTCTCTTGGATTAATGCTATTTTTTGTTTGCATTTTACGTGTTACCAGCATTTTTTTATTCTCTGGTATGCAGCCGACTAGTATTTGATCCTATTCCAAAATGCCAAAATGCAGTGATTTAGTTATTTTTTTACTTAATATGGGTACAACTGAAATAGAGTTGTTTACGGATTTTTTCATAATTTTTTGTGAACAAATATTTACTTGAAATTATAGTAGTACTTTTATGGCTTGGTTTACTATTTTTATGTTCAAATATTTTTTAACGTGACCAAGACTGTTGCACATTGGAGGATTGGTTTGATAAATTGATTGTGTTAGGAAGCATGTGCTTAGTGCATTAAGGGAAAAATTTGCATTTTGAGACAAGTTTGTATTGCTGCCTGATAAGATTACCCCATTGTAGAACATCCTTCATGTTCTCAGCGTTCCCAAATGATTTTGTGGTGGAAGAAAAGATATCAGTTTGGTACAAAAAATTTCCAAGTTACTCCTCATCTAGAGAACCCACATGGAATCCGTTTGTGTAAAGCCTGGTTGGCTTGGTTAAGATAAGCTTTATGTTTTGGCTGGCCTTCAATATGACTCAAACTTTTAATGTAAGAAGAGATGGTGTTTAATGGCACTAATACTTTTTATAATTTCGTGTTATCAATTGTCAGCATATGTGTTTTTGTTAACATAGCTTCTTACTGATCTGGGGGCTTTCTTTAATAGCATGATTTTCAGTTACTGCTTAGTTTCTTCAATATTATGATAGGGCATGAAGAGTTCGGGTTCTCAGTCCGGGTCAAGTTCTAGGGGTGTAAGATGGGAAGACCAAAGTAGTTTGGAAAAACCACTTTGCTATTGTGGCTGCCAAGCGAAGCTACGGATTTCTGGAAAAGCAAATAGTTTTGGAAGAATATTTTTTAATTGTCCAAACTATAAGAAGAAAAAATAATGTGACTTTTTTGAGTGGATTGATCTTCAAAGTGAGCAAAACAGCTGCTGTAAGATGGCGTTGGAGTTAGCTGAATGGAGGAACGACATGATTCTTCATGAACGGCTACGCATAGAAGAATCCAAATTTAAAGCAATGGAGAAGAAGTACAACGGAGTCTTGAAACTGTTAATTTTATCATGGTTATTTTTTATTTTTGTTTGTGGGGTAATTTTTATGAATCCAAATAATTACAATGTATCTCGGTCAGTGCTACGACTCATGTAACCCATTGTACTTGTTGTAACACTTTAATGTAGTTACTGCTTTCTTTTTGATACTTGGTCCTGTAATTACTTTGTGCTTACTCAGGGATGTGATATCAGTTGTCCTTGTACTACCGAATTGAATTTCAGCTTAGCATGTTCATTCACTTTCAATCTTATTTTAATAGGAATGAGAAAGGTCTTTTTTATGCATTGGACCTTGGAGGTTTGTTGTTATAATTGATGACTAGGTCTGTGGTCCATTGTCCAAGTAAAGTAAGCATAAAAAACCTGCAAATATTTTCCTTTATACTAATCATGCTTGTGTTAAAAACTCTTTCGCTTTAAATTCAGTGGCAACAATTTTCCATGCTCATATTATGGGAATGTCCATTCACCTAAAGCAGATAGGCGGCGGGCCCCAGTGCTTGATCTGTATTTCAAAATGATTTAGTACTCTTATATCAGGATCTAGAAACAAGATGTAATTCGGACTGTGCAGAAAATGTTAATTACTTTGTGCCATCTTGTCTAGCTCCTTTGCCAACATTCAAATGTCTCTTTGCAGGAAAAACTTACCAGTTCAAAGGGATAAAAGAAAACTAAAGCGGGGGGAAAAAGCCACAAATTGCCCATTTACAAAGATGCAGTTTTCACACAGTCGAGCAAATAATGTGTCTCTATTTGTCACCAAGGGAAAAATCAATAGAGCTACATCAAACACCATAGCATAGCTTCCTTTATATGACTCGAATACCTTCCTCAGCTGCTGCTCGTATGACTCAAAACCTTTAGTTTCCGCATCCTGCTGCATCAAATAAAGAGTAAGTTTGACATTTGTGTCCTATCAAATAATCCCACCAATTTAATTTAGCTAAAAGATGGAAGAAATCACATACTGCTTTATAATAAAAGTTGCATGCACTATGAATCCAAATGTTCCGATATGTTATCAGTTGTTGTTGGCCCAAAATCCTTACAAAAAGAACAACAATCTTTATTAGCTTCTTTAATTACAAAGCGATAAAACACAAATAACTATAAGGCTACTATACCTTGAATGACAATTATTTTTAACATGTCCCTCATTCTTGCAAATGCTACAACGTCTTTTCTTTGTTGTTTGTGTTTCCTTTGGGTTCTTCGCTCTCAAAGATTTTGGGCGCCCTTTTGTGAGTACCCGTGGAGGATCTTGCACTGTTTGTGAAAAGTTAGATACAACTTGGCTTCTTAATATTTGATCATCATTGGCCAGCACTGCTCGTGAACATTCTACATGCTCGTCCATTCAAGCATCTCTTTGTGAACCTTCTCCAATGCAAGTGTAAAATGATTGTGTTTTTCTGCTGATTGGGATGCAAGTTCTACAATGTCATAAAGTTGTATCATTGACTTGCTTCTTCTCATCATAAACTCATCTACTTCCACGTTCACTTGGTCATCACAACACGGAATGTGGGGAATGAGTCGACTTTTAGCATTAATAGTCCATCTGTCTAGAACATAATGCTCTGGCAATCTATTTAACTTCGCTTTCTTGCCAAAAACACACAAGATATGCCTACAAAGAATCCCCATAAACTCCCACATATGGCATGTACATGTAGCATGTTCTCCACTACCCTCCAATATCACATGGTAAAGACGTGTTTCTTTACCATGAACTGTCACTCCATATGTCTTCGCCTCAACAGTCGGAGACAATTTTCTTGCTTGGTACCGTAGACTATTAAACAACTCATCTTGGAAGATCATGAAAGATTTTCTTGTATAAACCAATGTTGCCTCCTCTTCAATTTTAAAAGGTGTCTTCATTATTGCTCGGGTAGATTTTGTCCGGACATCCTTCTATTTCTCTTTAAAGTAACGTGCATCTATAACTTTTTCATATTGATGCACAAAGTCACTAACCATAGTGCTTGAACGAACATAATCTTTGAAAAATTTGTTCATGTTTTCACTCCTCTGAGTTGTTGACATACCGGCACAGAATGTCGAACGCAAGTAGGCGGGTACCCACTTATCCCGTCGGCTGTAAAGATTTTGCAGCCACAAAGTCCATTCTTGCTCGAACTCATCAGTAGTAATTGTTTCATGGATGCAATGACGAAAATCTTTTTGAAAGTCTGGAAATTTGTTGTATACATAGGCTAAGTCTTCTGGAAACTTCTGTAAAATGTGCCACAAACACAACCTATGAGTTGTATTCGGGAGTACCTCAACAATTGCCTTAGCCATTGCCTTGTCATCATCTGTAATTATAGTTGAAGGGGCACGCCCAAGCATTGCCTCTTGCCATGTTCTGAATAACCATATATATGATTCTGCCGTTTCATTAACTAATAAGGCACAACCAAACATTATAGTTTGATGATGATGATTAACTCCAGAAAATGGCACAAATGGCATCTTATAAATATTGGTCAAGTAAGTGGCATCAAATGTAACAACATCCCCAAAATATTGGTATGCAGCTCTTGATCTCGCATCAGCCCAAAAACAACTTCCCATACACCCATCGTTATCAACTTGCATGGAGAACACAAACCCAGGTTCTTTGTTTTGTCGATCAAGAAGTAGGAATATAACCTTTGTGCATCACCCTCTTCAAATATTTTTCTCCTTTGGCTTCCCAAGTAATTTTCTACATCCTTCTCAATACAACCGACATTAAAGTCACCACCTGAATCTTTACTCAATACCGACATTATCTTCCTTATCGGTACACCAGACTCATTCAAGGTCATAATAAGTTTCTTTTGTATTTTACTAACTCCCCTATGTCCACGAAGGAAACTAGTACTTCTCGGTGTAAGCAAAATATGATTATGTCCAACCACAAACTTGTTGACTATCCACTTTTCACCATCTTTCTTTATTCCCATTATTGCTTTACATCCAATCTTTGTCTCAGCAGGTTCAGGCATTATTCGATCGGTGTCTTTCCGACTAACCTGCCGAAATCTTTCTCTTGTGCAAACATAGTCTACTGCACAATGAGTTTTATCATCTTTCGACAATCGAGTATGATTTATCCGGATTGCAAATCTTTGTCGCCTTGCATATGCCTTATAAAATGCTTGGGCATCTTCGACCTCCTCAAATACCATACCAATGAATGGCTCCAACAGAGCACTACTCGAAGAGGGAATCACATTTACTCCATCTTCGATTTCGACATTGACCCCATATTCGATATTCACATCACCTTGTACCTCAACACTTTCAGCCTCAAGTTCACCCTCAAGTTCATCACTATCAATATTACAAATTGGTTCCTACCATACAAAACCACACGATTATAAACAAGCAAGTTTTGGAAAATCACCAAAATACATTATGTCATTTGAATCTAAAGACAAATTATAGATTGCAGAAAAAAAAAATAAACAAGTATTTCCAGATATTTTCAGGGGGGTCACGTTCCCTACAAAAGTTATTTTTATTTATGGATTAGTGTTTGGCAAACCTTTTTGTAGATGCCTGAATGCTTCAATATACATATAACATTCCGTGTATTCGCTCTCTAAAATCCAACTGGAATTTACCCATAAAGTATTTGATTAAAATAATGATTTTACCTCGTCTACCCCAATGTAAATCTCCAAACTTGCCAAACTTGGTACTTTAATCTGTAACCTGTGAATTTTTTTTTCCAGCTCAACGTATCCATCAAACTCCCAAATTAGAACACTAGTCAACATACATGTGGCAGTCATTGGCAACCTCACAAATTGCCGCTCTCTCGACCTCATTCTCTCTGTGATCGATGTTCACTTACTTGACAACAGCTAATTAAGAGGATTTAACAATGCCACAAAACACAAGATTATGAAATGGTCGGACCAATAATTAGCCATTGTTTTTTTTTTTATAAGTACCATGAGATTGTTAACAATTTAGCTGCTTTAAATTTGCAAGCACCACAGAGTAATGGCTCCCTACCATCGTGACAAGTAGCTCTTTCTAGGCACCATGCAAAAGGGCCATTGTAAATTATTATAATTAATGATCTTGATCTCTTGGTCACTACTTCTATATATAATGTGTTGATAACAGAAAAGTATCTCCCTATCTAATTCACTAACAAATATAACCAACATTAACTTTCTATTATTATGTTTATCTCAAACTTTCTATTATTGGACTCAGGAAGAGGAAGTAGGAGATTCCACTCTTCTTTTCACTTGTTTAACCTTTTATGAACACCATTTCTGTTAAAGTTTCAATATTCTTCTTCGACATCCTTCCTTTTTCTCTTTTTTTTTTCTCCTTCATACCTTAAATTCATTAAATTTTCCCTCTTCTGCCAACTTTTCCCTAATATATTTCAAACTTTTTTTCCTTTCAATGGGTTGTCACCTCAAAACAATAATAATAAGAAGGCAATATGCCTCTTTTTGGTGGATTTATGGTTCCTCTTTTTTCTTTTCTTGATGGACTATAACGATTAAAAGAGAGAGTAGCCGAAGTAAGATGAAAGAAACATTATGTGAAGAGAGAGAGAGAGAGACAGAGAGAGATCCAAAAAGAACCTCAAACTAATTAATATTGTTCCTTATTAGGTTTGTCGAACCATGTGATTGCTTCATATTATCTACCATTCCTAACTACCAATACCGGATGAAAAAAAAAATATTTCCCCAAACTAAAGAAAACAAATAATATTTTCTCTACCTTGCAAATTTTTTTTTGCAAATAGCTTCTTAAAGATTTTTATTCTTCGTGGTATTTATGTACTAGTTTTGCAACTCCATTGGAATTTTCTTGAACATCCATTAATTAAAGAGATTCCACTACCTACAACCCAGATCTTACATTAGCTTCCAAGAGCAATCTCACAATAAATTCAAATGCTAGTCTGGAAACAGTACCATGTATTCATTAGCCATCAAGCAATGAAAAGAAATCTTAAAGATTATTACTCTTCAAATCCGGATGTGTCTTTCAAACATTTTTTTCAAACACATGGTCAGCCATGAACAACCGAAGCATATAGAGAAATACCTGAGCTACACCAAAGCCACTGAACTCAGCCATGACAACCGTTACTGGGCGGTGGAGTGGCGGTGCGTAGTGGAATAAATTACTGGGCGACGAACCAGTGGCGAGGAACTTGTGGAATAAATTACTGGGCGACGAACCAGTGGCGAGGAAAGTAGGAATAAAATCAAGAAACTCGGTTGCAGTTGCGTAGTGGCCGACGAAGAACTTGTGGACGTGGTGGACTGGTGGCAGTTGCCTCTGGACATGGAGGCGAGTTCGCGTTCTGAAGCAAACGGACCACAACACAATCACATTAACCAGAAACGCTGGGCTGAAGCATGAAGAAGCACAACTATCCCATGCGCACGACTCCACCGTTACTTTCCAAGATTTGCTGACGTGTCAACACATAACTAGAGGGCTGTTATTCTTTAATTATCGGTCCGACCGCTTAACAGCGGAACTGAAAGAGAAAAATGAGAAATGGGAGCAAAACAAATGAGACACGTAAGGGAGTAGCAACATAAATCTGATTTCCTCACCTGCCACGAAAAATGCCACAATAAAAGGGGATCTGAGATCTGAGGAAAGGGGACTTCCAGAAGGCTAAGCTACGATTACGAGAAGACAGAGATTGTCTTAAACCTCGCGACAAGAGCTCCCAAGATATATCTTCTCTAGAAAAGAAGTCTTCAACTTCCATTGTATAGAGAGACCACGAGAGACTATAAAATACTCATATTATAGTGGATTTGGCCTCCAAACGACCCGTGGACGTAGGAGGGCAAATCCACGTCCCGTGGACAGAGAGGTGGTCTCTCTATACAGAAAATGTAGACAGAGACCACCTCTATTTACATTTCCTATATTTATTTCATATTCATTGCTATGGATGTACGTACAGGCACCATACCACTGCTCTGGACCGCCATCGTGAGCTTTAGACGACACCGACCGAGACCCGGGTACAACAATGGGCTGAAATGACTATTTCTCCCGTTTTGGCCTATTGTGCGATTTTTAGCATTAATATTTGGCGCCGTTTGAGAGATCAACTTATTTTCTATACCGAAAGTGGGAGAATGATGATTTTCTGGGCTTACAAAATCATCTCCAAATGAGCAGAAAAATTTTCCTCATATAAGTATTCTCAGCTTTTCACCTCTTATTTTATTTCATTAATTACACTGTTACAAAAATTGGCAAGTGAACCTTTCCTCGCCCATGCGGTTAAGAGCACTACACACACTACATAAAACACTTCAACCGCCAGCTTTCCATGCCTAGGAAAAAAGTTTCCAGCCATACAAGATTAAGTGTACTATGCATTTAAGTGCAGAATACCATGGCATTCACAGTGCACGTGCACTGTGCATAGAGCCCATGCACAGTGGGTGCATGGAATGAATAGTGCCATGCATAGGGCCACTACAAGTGCATGTTATCATGTGCACAGGAGGCCCACGGCGGCTAGTGGTGAGCCCCATGTGGCTATCGGCAGCCACCACGTGGTCGGCGTGGTCCCCGTCCACTATGGTCGGGCATGCGATGGTCCACGACAACAAATGTCGTGCACATAATGTGCAACCAAGAGCTCACAGTTGCCAACTGTGAGCCCAGCGAACAATCGGCTATCACCATGTCGACCGCCGGCGATCTATGCCTCCGTGGAGGTGGCCGCCAACCATGAGGTCCATGCATCACCATGCACCCAACAGGGCCTCTTCTAGTAGCGCTCGTGAGCAACCAACCGCCAGCCAATTCCTCAACCATGAAGGCGGGCATCCATCCCGCCATACACGCAGGTGAGCAACCACTCGCTCAACCACTACCAGCCATCGCTTGGACCACCGATACTTTCTGCTACCGTAAATGTGCTCCTCGACCAGAGAGGCTCCTCCTTCATGAAGCTCCTTGCCGCCACCACCGAAGCAAGCCACAAGAGTTGCTCGGCACCAACGCCACCACTTTTCAGTGAAGCTCAGCTCAATCGTGAGCTCATGGAACCGTCGGCAGCCTCCACCAAAGCTTGTATGAATTCTGTGGCTCGCCACCCATGTGGCGGGCAACGAATCAAGCTCGGGAAGCTAGCCTACCACCCTCGTGGCCGGTAACGAGTTGCTTGCCAACTCAGCCCAACCACGGCTCCTCGCCATCGTTGCTCGGCCTCACCATCGACACTCGGCCTCAGTCCCTCAACGAGCTGCCCGGCCATGAGTTGCTTCACCCCCACCTTTCCTTGGCCATGGGTTGCCCGACCTCACCTCACTTGGCCACCCGTTGCACACGTGCAACATACACCATTCATGTTTCATGCACGAGACACGTAGAGATGCGCTCAAGACTCACACTGTGGGCATAAGGGTCGTGGGGTGTCTTCCGCCTGTTCCTCACCTCCTAGGGATGTTGTGCACGGTACATTCGGAGGGTGCACAACGATGAGCACTAAAGAGAACTCACAGACCTATTGCCCGTGGCAGGCAATGACCTATCCTCGGTCTAGCACATCTTTTCCTTAGCCCGACAACAGCTTCCTCAGCCACATGGAGTTGCCTGCCTACTTGGTCCCCTCGACCATCGTGAGTCCCCAAACAAAGATCACGGCTTTGCTCAACCACATATGAGTTCCTCGGCCACAGTAAGTTCATCGGCCACAATGCTTTATTCACCCACAATGATTATCAATGGCCACAATCTTCTCAGCTCTACAACATTTGCTCGACCGTACATAATCAACTAGGAGTCTCGCTTCATGCAAATAAAGCATAGAGAATATGCAAAAAAATGAAAACAATAACAAAAATAACAATAATCAACAATGGACAATCTCAATCAAGCAAAAATCAGAAATTGCAGTTTAATCATCCTAGTTTGCTTCTCTTAAAATTTTCTATGTGAATTTCATTTTTACTAATAAAATTGATTTATGTGGCTCAAAACACCGACCACATAGCCCCTCTCGGGCACCACTAGGACATCTTAATCTATTTTCATCAAAATAGACTACTCGATATCGTGGGCACCCCAGACCTTCATGATTGCCAAAGCATGGCTGCTCGCATGCCTCACCATCACACCTTAAACCTTCACCATGCTCTAGCAAAGCGATTCAAGTTTGTAAATCTCACACCTATGATTTAGATTATCTACTCTAACAGATTTGGCATTTTAAAGCAGTCAAGCATCTCCTTCAATAAAGTCAAGTTCATTAACTCACCGTGAACAACGGTGATGACAATCCTTTAATTGCTTCACCCCTCGCGCACAAAATTGGGTCCATTTACTCGCTGCGAACTATGGGTGGTGACAGGCCCATGATTGCCCTACCCTCGCGTACTAAGCTTGGTCCCTTGACTCGCCACGAACCATGGGAGATGATAGTCCTTTGACTGCACGACCCTCACATACTAAGCCAGGTCCCTTGACTCGTCGCGAAATATGGGCGATTACAATCCCTTGACTACCCGACCCTCGCATACAAAGCTAGGTCTCTTGACTAGCCGTGAACTATGGGCGATGACAATCCCTTGACTTCACGACCCTCACGTACTAAGATTGGTCCCTTGACTTGTCGCCAACTATGGGTGATGACAATCCTTTGATTGCCCGACCCTCACGTACTAAGTTGGGTCTTTGACTCACCGCGAACTATGGGTGATGATAGTCATTTCACTACCCAACCCTCGCGTACAAAACTGGGTCCCTTAACTCGCCGTGAACTATAAGCGGTGAGAGTCGCTTGACTCACCACGAACTATGGATAGTGACAATCGCTTGACTCGCCACGAACTATGGATAGTGACAATCGCTTGACTACCCAACTCTCATGTACAAAATCAGGTCCCTTGACTCGCCAAGAACACTGGGTGGTGACATTCCCTTGACTGCCCGACCCTCGTGTACAATGCTAGGTCTTTTGACTCGTCGGGAACTATGGGCGATGACAATCCCTTGATTGTCTAGCCCTCGTGCTCAAAGCCAAGTCCATACAAACAAACTCCAAGCCGAGCTCAGCACTCTCAACTAGCACGGTTGAGCACATCTCTTGCCTAGCTGCTCAAGCCGAGCTCCATGCTCGCACTTAGCGCAGCCAAGTACACCTCCTGTATAGCTCTCCAAGCCAAGCTCCGCGCTCGCACCTAATACGGTCGAGTACACCTCCTGCCTAGCTCTCCAAGCCGAGCTCCACGCTCACACCTAGCCCGATCAAGTATATCTCCTGCCAAGCTTTCCAAACTGAGCTCCATGCTCGTGTCTAGTACGGTTGAATACATCTTATGCCCAAGTCGAGCTCTACGCTCGCACCTAGCACAACCGAGTATATCTCCCGCCTAACTCCCCAAGCTGAGCTCTATGCTCGGAAATCTTCATCGCTAAACACAAAGAAACAAGAAACCAAGGACCGGTTCCTAAAATTTATTTTTCTATGGTTTTCTCCAGATTATCTCTATCGCGGTTGACTTGAAGGTTCTTAAGGCTTTCTGTTGAGCAAATCTACCTTAAGAATCGCGGACAATTGAAGGGGATAAAAATAGTAGGCCCAAATATACCAGGCCCAACCCTTCAAAGGGTCACCATCAGGAGGCAAGTGGAAAGAAACAAAGGGGGACAAGGAAAAACAAATGTCAGATGGGAAGAGGAAAATGAGTGAAAATGAGAAAGGGGAGGAAAGCAAGTGAGACACGCAAGGGAGGAGTGACAACAAGTTTATTTCCTGACCTACCACGGACAGGGCCACAATAAAAGTGGATCTGAGATTTGAGGAAAGTGGACTTCCAAACGGCTAAGCAACAATTACGTAAAGATAAAAATCGTCTTCAACCTCGCTACGAGAGCTCCCAAGATATATCTTCTCCATAAACGAGGTCTCCGACTTTCATTGTACAAAGAGAAATGAGAGAATGTAAAATACTCATATTATAGTGGATTTGCCCTCCAAACGACCCGTGGATCTAGGCCATATGCTAAACCATGTAAATTTATGTCTACATCTGTGCTTATATTTCTTGTTTTTATTTTATATTCACTGTTATGGATTTACATAGAGGCACCATACCACCGCTCCAAACCGCCAACATAGGCTTCAGACGACACCGATCGAGGCTCGAGTCAGAACAATGGGTCAAAAATGACTATTTCTCCTGTTCCAGTCTGTTATACGATTTTTAGCATTAATAACCCCAAAACAACAAAAGTGGGCCTAGTTAGAGATATAAGTCAAAATTTATATCGACGGGTTGCCGGAAACTTCCTCCAACCCAATTTAAAAGAAAACTCTTAGTTATTCAAAAAATAATCAAAATAAAAAATCGAAGTGGGCCTAATTAGGTAGTCTAGAATGAAAACCTCCAACCCACTTTGGAAAAAAAAGTTGTACGGTTCAAGCCCAATTTGAACTGGTTTTAGACGCCCCTAAATTTACAAAATCCAAAAACAAAGCAAGTGGGCTTTTAATTAGGCAGTCCAAAATGAAAAAATATATATAACTAGAAGGATGTATGATCAGAGACCTAGCCCACTAGCTAAATTACCAACGGAATAAATCGATTCCACAGTCTCCACTTACATCCCTCCCTTCGAATACTTCTTGGCAAGAGAAATGATATATACAAATTTTAAATCTATAAATTCCACGCAAATTTTTTATAAAAAAATAGATCCAATTATGAAAAACTTACTTTTTCTCAATGAAATCCATATTTTTACATAAAACTTGGACAAAATTTATATATTTGAAATTTATACGTAGCATTACTCATCAAAAAATTCCAAGACCCCGAAAGAAACTCTTTCGATCTATTTTCATACCATTCACTAGAATACAAAAGAAAAGGAAAAAAAAATTACCACTCAACTAATGGATTAAGCAAATTTGATCAACTTCTCCTAAGAAGTAGAGTAATACTACCTATATATATATATATATATATATATATATATATATATATATATTTTGCTATTATCTTCTTATCATATCGTAATGAGATATTTAATAATTAGATACTATTTATTATGTTTTATTTGTGCATTAATCATTTAATACCATATTAAGATATGTTAACTGTAATTTCGATTTTATTGAATGAAATGAAATCTATTTCTATTAAAAAAAATAAAGAGAGAAAAGATGTTAAGAGGAGGATGGAAATAAAAATATGATAAATAAAATTTTTCTAAAAGATATGGATGTCTATTTGAGAAAAATAGTAACAACGTGTCAAGATGTGATATTTACGCGGGAAAATGCTATCGACATATAACTATAGTGACCTTTTTTATTCATTGAGATATCTATTAGAAATGAGAATTCGGCCTTAAAGGAGAGCGTTTCATAGAGTCGTATCACGCATTATGGACCGTTGATTTTTAGAAATTTTTGGGATCAAAATTTTGAGCATTAAAAAGAATTATGATTCCTATTTTATAAATTTGTAACTAAAAGAAAATTGAGCAAAACCCTAATATTATATATCTCAAGCAAGCAAATTTCATTAGAAAATGAAAAAATAATACATGAAGAGGAGGTGGGGTTTCCCAACAAACACCTCAGTATAATAACCACAGTGTAAAAATATTAAAAAAAAAAAAAGAAAATAAAACGAATTTTAAGACTAATTTTTTTGTTCCCGACCCATATCCTACAAAGAAAGTGCTATCAAGATGGTTTTGTAACCTTTGTTAGTAGAGTTCTTTCAAGTTTTGGGAGGGTGGCCATGAGGAATTTTATATATTTTCTACAAGATGTTTCTAATTTTTATGAAAAATAAAATACTTAATTTTTATTTTTTATTTTTGGCGCAGCCACGTGTATGATGGGGCTGCCCTTGGTCTACATCTGGTTCCAGCACTAACTCCGAGGTAGGGAGTATGTAGTAATTCGAGGATGTCCACCGAATTTTTGTATTGAATTGTTTTTTATTTTTTTATTTAATAATTAAGAAATTATTTTTTAATGAATTTGTAATTTTTTTATTTTAAAAAATGTTTTAAAAAAGAAACAAAATTATACTAATCAATAAAAAACTCTAATTTAAAAGTTAAATTTTTTTCATTTTTGAAGACAGCTCCTTGATTGCGATCTCCACTTTATAACATCTCAAAAGGTTTTCACTTGACTAAGAAATAGATAAACAAAAATACTCGAGTTAACCGATAGATCGGATTATAGTTACTTTTAAGTTCTTGTCTAATTTTGAAGATTTAAAATATGAGAGATAGACACGTCAAGTGAATCTTACGTCATTTATTATTTAATGGATGAGAATCTCAAATTCGAGCAAGAATTTGAATACTTTCTTTTACATGTCTGGACTAAATTATAAAAAACAACCTTATTTTGGAATTTCTTTTTTATCGTTTCATGTGAGATTTAATGATTTATTATTAATGTCCACGTTTGATATACCATGTTATCGAACAAAAAATAAATAAATTATTTTTATCAATGTTTATCATATCAATCATGTTATCATGCAGTGTCAAGCTTGGAATATGATTCAAAATATATAAAATGACACGTGTAATACTATTTATGATTGGGACCATGCTACCGTTATCGAGAATTCTCACTAAACGTGTAATTTTTTATTTTTTTTTTACTCTTTTTAAACTTCTTAAAAAGAAATCACAAAATCATTAAAAAAACAGAAATACTAAAATGTCTCGAAGATGTGTCTCAAAGATGTGTCCCGAAACTTTTTTTTTTTTACTTAGTGATTAAAGAAGTGTTTTTTAATGATGTTGTGAATTTTTTATTTTTTTTATAAATATTTATGATGATTAAAAAAATACATGAAATAAAATAAATAAAAAATATTTTTTACCTGTTCGGTAGACTTTCGGGCTACATCTCTCGAATGTAGTACTGTTCTAAAAAAATATTTTCTTAACTATTAAATAAATAAATAAAGCAATCGGTAGCAAATGCCGGTAGGATTGTGGAAATATAATTTCCCTTATAATTGTAACCACTAACACAAGCATGAATTATAAGCTATGATTTTAATTTTTTAGTTTCAAATTTTGTAGTGTTAATGCATATATCTATATATTAAGTGTATGGATGTAATCACAAGTAGGATTGTATTATTCAAATGACAAATGCGAACAAAGAATACCACTCTGCCTCTTCAAAATCATAAATTCCCTACTTACTTTAATATCATTAATTATTCTCTCCATCCAATATTTTAAAATACTCACAAAGTTCGAGACGGCCGTTGGAAAACGGAGAGTTTTAGGAAGAGTTACCATAACATAACATCAATTTCATTATCCAAAATAAATATAGTTTATTTTTATTCATACTCATCATTCTACACATTATACATTATAATTTTTTTTATTTATGTGAAAATAATTAAGTTCTTCTACTCAGTATCATCCCTACACCACACATTTGTTAAGAAAAAAAATAAAAAATTATGTGTAGTGTGTAGTGGAGAGATGATGAGTAGAATTTTTTATACTACAACATTTAGACCCCATTTGGATAGTAAGATGAGATGATTTTAAATAAAAATTAAAAGTCGGATAAAATATTGTTAGAATATTATTTTTTTAATATTATTATTGTTTTGAGATTTGAAAAAGTTGAGTTATTTATTATATTTTGTGTGAAAATTTATCAAAATTGTAATCATAAAATGAGTTAAAATCAAACTGTTTCTGTATCCAAACGGAGCCATATAATTTTACTTTCTTCCATGCATAAATATGATGTGATACACCATATAATATGGATAAAGGTATGTGATATATGATATCTCACATTACTTGGGAATGAGAAGTTATTTCTCTTTATAAGATTTCAATGGGACTCTAATTATATCATTGATTAGTCCTTTTAGAATATAGGTAATGTGATTTAGATCTTCCATTGAGGCGTTACAATAAGTGTTTATTAAAATTGCCAATTTATTAAAAAATATTTTTTTACATGACCAAATGACACATATCAGTCTTTTTAATGGATATTGAGTAGGAAAGGTCATTGTAGTATATGTAATTGTAAAGTTATTTATATATAAAATTAATCTACTTAAAGCATCTATTTTTTTTTTTTAAACACTCAAAGCATCTATTTGAATCTACAACTTGTAACACAAGACGAGGCGTTCATCCGTACATCTATCTTATCTGGCAGCTTAACTATTAGACATTTGGGATGTTTGAAGTGTACTGCATATTCTGCTGCATATTGTATGTATTATTCTGTTGCATGTTACTCCACCGAATCTATTGCATCCTATTTTTTGTATCTATTCTTGTAGTTTTATTTAAATTTACATTAAAAAACAAAGGCAATTGCGCTTTTGGTATATATAAAATGAGAAATTTACCGGCCCTCAGCCCAAAGCTCCTTGCTCTCTCTGCCACTTCTCAAAGTTCTTTGTTCCTCTCCCTGTTTCTTCCACCGCCACCACCTCAAAGTATATCTCAAACCAAACCTGTACAATTTACTCTTTCTAGAGAGAGAGATAGAGAGAGAGAGAGAGAGAGAGTTTCTCAGATTTTAGGCTTGCGAGAAAAAGTGTGTTTGTGTTTTCCGAAGAAGCTAGAAAAGAGAAAAGGAAGGTCTGGTTTTTGCAATTTTGGGGAGCTGAAAAATACAGGACTTTAAGCGAGCAAGTAGGAAAGAGAGTGACTCTGGAGTCTAGACCAAAACTGTTTGACAGAACCAAACAGCATCAACTACATGAAACAAGATGACCTAACTTTAAAGAAACTTCCTTGAACTTTTGGTTCCAAGCAGTTCTGGTCCTCTGGACCAAACTCAGAGAGAGAGAGAGAGAGAGAGTAAAGTTGATCTGTTTACTACCAGATATAAGAGCAAGAAAATGGGTTGCTGTTATTCAAGAGTGGAGAGGGAAGAGATCGTGTCACGGTGCAAAGCAAGGAAGAAGTACATGAAGCAGCTAGTCAAGGCAAGGCAAGCTTTCTCGGCTGCCCACAGCTTGTACCTTCGGTCTCTTCGCAGTACAGGCTCAGCTCTGCTCCAGTTCGCCAATGCCGAAACCAATCTCCACAACCACCATGCCCCACTGCCGCTTCCCCCTCCTACTCCTCCTCCGCCTCCGCCAATGAGCCCCAGCTCCGACACATGGACGTCTATAACTGCTTCCCCGGCTCTTCTGCCGCCGCCGCCTCCACCTCCGCCGGCGTCGTCCACCTGGGATTACTGGGACCCATTTGTGCCGCCTTCGTCGTCCGCCGTGACGGAGGAAGAGTGTGAGGAGACCCCGATGACGGCATCGGAGGCTGTGGCCAAGGCCACCGCCGCCGCAGCGATCACCACGCCGCCACCTTCGGTGATCAGTGGGCTCTCTAAAGACACCACCGCCACGAGTGAGCTCGCCATGGTAGTGTCAAGGAATAGTAAAGATCTCGTCGAGATTGTGAAGGAGCTTGACGAGTACTTTCTCAAGGCCGCTGATGCTGGTGGTCAGGTCTCCTCACTCTTGGAAGTTTCAAGCTCTAGCTGTTCTACTCAAGGTAGTAAAGAAGGTAGGTTTCTTGCTCATATTTTTTTTTAATGTATTTTCTGAAAGTGGATGTGTGATCATCTCGTTTTTGTTCTATAAATCCGGTTACTTAAATGAAATTCTAAGATTATGTACTCCTTTTTTTTTAAGGGAGATTTATTCTTAATTGTCGTCCTTTATTCAATCTTGGGCAGGAAAAGTTTACAATCATGGATTCAGTTTGAGTCCATCGTTGTGGACATGGGGCTTGAGTTCAAAATTGTTTGATTTTGAGAAGATTGGTGGGGAAATGGTGGGAAGTGGCGTTTTGGTTGGGGGTATTGCCAGCGACAGCCACTGTTCAACTGTGGAGAGGCTCTATGCTTGGGAGAAGAGATTGTACCAGGAAGTCAAGGTAGATTAGATATTAGTTGCATGCTTTCTTGGAGACATTCTCTTCTGGGCACCATGCTTTTCTTCCCTTGTGGGCTCTTGCTCGAATTTCCTTTACTTAAAGTTCAAAGCACATAAAACGAAAGTAACATTCCATTGTTGTTCCTTTCAGATTACTGAACAGTAACTTTTGGAACACTGATTTTTATGCTGACTATGAGTTTTTTTGCTTATCACAAACCTTGTTAACTTGACTTTTCTCTGTTTCTTTGCTCATCTTAAAACCTTGATAACTTACTTTTATCTGTGTAATTTTCTTCTATTGATGGTGTTAGACTGCAGAGACCATAAAGATAGAGTATGAGAAGAAGGTGGGGCAGCTGAGGAAGCTAGAGGTGAAGAGGGATGACTATGTGAAGACTGAGAAGAACAAGAATGAGGTTGAAAAGTTGGAATCCCAAATGATGGTTGCTTCCCAGGCAATAGAAACCACCTCTGCTGAGATCATCAAATTAAGGGAAACCGAACTCTACCCACAACTTATTGGCCTTGTTAAAGGGTTAGTAGTCTCTTTACTGTCACTTCTACCACCTCTCTTTAGGTAATAAGACAAAAGCCCTTGACTTCTAGGGCCCTATCCAAAAAAAGAAACATCTATACTAACCAAAAACAAGCAGAAAAAAGAAAGATAGGATTGCAGGGCATTTAAGTACTCGATTCTCATGGCTTTTTCATTGGAGATTTCTTTGGGAGAGTTGTTAAGAGCTTTGGAAGGCATTAGACATTGTTTTTTATTTTTTTTTTGTAATTAATGGCTGAAAGAGATGAAAAATTATAAACATAAGTCTCACACACCACTTAAAAATATATAATTTTACTTTTTTACCCTTATATTTCAATTTTTAAGCAGTGTACAGAGTGTAATTTTTGTATATCATAATATTGAAATACGAGGATAAAAGAATAAAATTACATATTTTTAAATAGTGTGCACTGTCTTAGATATATGATCGTGTCTGCTTAGCAGAGTGAAGGTAAACTCTGATGATGATACACCTAGGTCAGCATATAGGTCAGAATATATGCTTAATGGTACTACAGACTACAGTACTATAAGTTTTGAGGAGAAATAAAAGAAAATCTTTTGACTGCTTTTAATGGGTTGTTTTATGCTCTTTGTTTGTTTTTTATCTAAAAAAATATACGGCCTCCTACTGTAACATGTACAATCTGCTGAGGAAATATGACCAGATCTCAACTTTGTAATTTATGATTCCCCACCCGATGATCTTTTTCCTGTGCTGCATCTTCACAATTCCAACTCCTATGCATCCTACTTGTGTTATTTATTGGGCTCTTTTTTTTATCGAGAAAATAAATAAAATCTGTCCATCCGATCTCTCCTTAGAATCTGGCCATATCTTTTGCAGACCGACCACCTTTTCTTTAAACAAAAATTTTATGCGAAGTCACTTTTATGCACTCTATTAATGTGATTGGTTACATCATTTTTTTTAATATAAAATAACTGTTTTAGCCAATCACATCAATGAAGTGCGTAAAGAGTATGCAAAAGTAACTATATGTAACAGAAATCTTAATTTCCAATTGAGACAATCTTGTGGCCACCAATTGGACCGGTATGTGCTTGTCTTGTAGGCAGGATGTGATCTTGGCTGTACTTGTAAATTTGTAATACTCAGATATTGATGACTTTTTTTTTTACTTTAATTATTGTCTTTATCTCAATTAATAATCAAATCCAATGTGATCTGCCTAAGAAATAAGTCATGAAAAATGATTCTTTACCTTAGGATTGTGTATTTAGGACCACTAGGGCAAATATATGTGACGGTCAATGATAATGTGGCATTGCCTGTAAAAATAGTATGGCATTGGATGCAGATTTCCATACGTACATTATGTGGGATGGCATGCAGACAATAGTATTCATTGGAATTGTGAAAAACAACATGGCTTCTATTTAAAGCGTAATTATTATGAGAAATATTCTAGTCACAAAATGATTATACATAAATAATCTCACAAACTGACATGACTTGATGTGATTCGTCAAATTGTAAAGTTACTTTTATTTTATTATAAAGTAGATTTAACGGATCAGATAAAACCACTTCAGTTTGTATGATTGTTTTTATATAATTCTTTTGTGGAGGTAGCAATTATCAGTTATTATTATTTTTCTTTTTGTAGGTATTATCTTGTGATTTGCCTGAGGGGTTGAAGTTAATAAACTGGTCACTCTGTTTAAATTTGCATTTGTTGTTCGATCATACAGTTGAAATGATTAGAAAGATCATGGGAGCTATGTATGTTGATTTTTTTTATTTTTTTATTTTTATAATTAGTTGAATTAATCTTTGAATTGTGTATAAATAGATGAAACAAATCTCAGATTCTGATCTACTTCATTGTCTGTCTTTGCAGATTGATGTGCATGTGGAGAAGCATGTATGAGTGCCACCAAGTCCAAACCCACATAGTTCAGCAGCTGAAATACCTCAATACCATCCCTTCGACTGAGCCAACATCCGAGATTCACCGGCAATCAACGCTCCAGCTTGAGCTTGAGGTCCAGCAATGGCACCAGTCCTTTTGCTATCTTGTTAAGGCCCAAAGGGATTACATCCAGTTGCTCGCAGGTTGGCTTCGGCTTAGCCTCTTCCAGATGAGCAAAAATCCGCTATCTAGAACTGGTGAGGAATCCAGAATTTACTCTCTTTGTGAAGAATGGCACGTTGCAGTTGACCATATTCCAGACAGGGTGGCATCTGAAGGAATCAATAGCTTCTTAACGGTAATCCATGCCATTGTGGTTCAACAAGCAGACGAGCATAAGCAGAAGAAGAAGTCAGAATCTGCATTTAAAGACCTCGAGAAGAAAGTGAATGAGCTTAGATCACTCGAGAGCAAGTATGGGCGATATTCCACGCCAGAATCCTCTGTCACTACAGGCGGAAAGGACCCAGTTGCAGAGAAGAGAGCCAAGGTGGAGATCTTGAGAGCAAAGGCAGTGGAG
Organism: Juglans mandshurica; assembly: GCA_022457165.1. NCBI lineage: Eukaryota > Viridiplantae > Streptophyta > Magnoliopsida > Fagales > Juglandaceae > Juglans > Juglans mandshurica. Next base: position 8,510,457 of record CM039623.1, read on the forward strand.
GAGAAAACCAAGCACGAAAAATCGGTCAGCATAACAAGGGCAATGACACTGAATAATCTTCAGATGGGCTTTCCACATGTGTTTCAGGCGGTAGAGGGGTTTTCCAGCGTGTGTACTCAAGCGTTTGAATCAGTATGCAACAAAGCCAAAAGTGCTGGTGAGGAGCATGATGTGAAGAGGATACTAGCTTGAGGAGAAAACCCAGATTAGGAAAAACGAGAGTCGTGGTTTTGTGAATAGATCAAGTGCGTCGTTTTGGGTGTGACAAAACTGAACTGCACCGCAGCAGCAGCAGGATTCTTCCCTACGCAAGTCCTTTCTGCACAGTAGTTAAAAGTACAAAGTAATGGAAGAATTCACGACCTCGGAGCCTCTGGCTGTATTCTTTCTTCATCTCTTCTCGGATCGGATCGGGAGGCAGCTGGTGGTTCACTGTTCACCTAGGTAGGAGTTTTTTTTTTTTTTTTTTTTATTATTATTATTACAATTTTATACCTTGGTTTTGTCTTTTTTGCCATAAGACAGTTTGCATGCTTTATTTTTACATCAATGTTTTGTTTTATATTTCTAATGAAGGGGTTGTGCTTGATATGCTTTGTTGTCATTCTGATCCACCGTGTTTCCTCTACCCATTTAGGCCCGGTTTGGATTGAAAAACTATCTCAACTCACATTATCTCATCACTATAATTTTTTCAAATTCTCATACAAAATACAATAAACAATTTGACTTCTTCAAATCTCAATTCAATTTTTTTAAATTTTAAAAAAATAATAATATTAAAAAATAATATTCTAACAGTATTTTATTTAATTTTTAACTTTTATCTAAAACTATTACATCTCATCCAAACTGAGCTTAGTCTGAACATTGGAAGCCTAACTTCTTTGCTTGCCCAACGATAAAAATGCCCATGGAAGGGTCAGGCTTGCTTGGCTTAATTGCCGACAAGATAAGGAGTGGTTTGGATTTAGAGATGAGTTGAAATGGGTTGAGATGGTTTGTGAATAATAGAATAAAAGTTGAATTATTTATTATATTTTGTGTGGAAATTTGGAAAAGTTGTTTTGAGATTTTAAAAAATTAAATTATTTATTATATTTTGTGTAGGAATTTGGAAAAGTTGTTTTGAGATTTTAAAAAATTAAATTATTTATTATATTTTGTGGGAATTTAAAAAAGTTATAATAATGAGATGAGATGAGTTAAGATGAATTGAAGTGGATTTTAGGAGTGATTTGGATTCAGAGATGAGTTGAGATGGGTTGAGATGGTTTATGAATAGTAGAATAGAAGTTGAATTATTTATTATATTTTGTGTGGGAATTTGGGAAAGTTATTTTGAGATTTGAAAAAGTTGAATTGTTTATTATATTTTGTATAGAAATTTGAGAAAGTTGTAATGATAAGATGAAATGAGTTGAGATGAGTTGAGGTGGGTTTTGAATGCAAACGACCCCTAAATGCAAACAAGTCTAGTACGAGGTGAAATGATAGATATGTGACTCGGAGGAGCAAAGCTTCTACTCTGAAAATTATCTATGTTATAAAAAGGAAATCGGTGAAGGCGATAAATGAAGATTACCATAATTTGCAGTAATCCTAATTGTGAAATTCCAAGTGTCCTAAAATTGTCTGTAAGATCACATTTGTGGTCATCTCAAAGTAGATTAATCTCAAAGTGATTCCCTTTCCAAGATTAAGGTTGTGTTTGGGTAGTGAAATATTTTCATATATTCCGTGAATAGTAATGAAAAAGTAATGATAGTAGTAAAAAAATAATAATAAAATAATAATAAAATATTGAATAATAGTGAAAAGTATTAAAATAATAATAATAAAATAATAAATAATTGTGAAATATTTTAATAATAACTACACAAACTAGGCAGGAGGTCAGTTAACAGAAAGGGTTGGCACATGTCAAATGAGTGATTGGTTGACATAAATGGCCCATGGATGTATGTGTTATTCTTCTTTGTAGGTTCATAATGCTTGATTATTAACTCACTGTAGACTAATTGCATAGTTAATCAACCAATTATTGGACAAGGTTGAACTCAATTGAAAAATTAACTACACAAACATAACCTAAATATTCGGTACTCAACTCAACTCATTACAACCCTTCATATGGGCCAGGGCCGGCTCAATGGTAAGACCATTTATGTCATTGCCTAAGGCCCACATCTTATGTAAAGCTCCTAAAAATAAAAAATGAGGTATTTTTTTATTTTTATTTTGAAAAAAAAATTAAAAACCATTTCATTAAATAATTTTTATAGTTTTCAATGTGTGCAAGGCCCATAATACTAAATTTTAATATTTAATACAATGATTTTTTTTTTATAAGTAATATAATGAATTATTTATATTTTAAATAATTTTTTTAAGATCTTGTTAAATTGAGACACAAAATCTGCAGCCTCATTTTAAGTTGTTGTAAATATAAATTCACAAAAACTGTTTTAAAGATTTTAAATAAAATCTTATTTTATTGAAAAGTTTGAAAATATTCCATATAACCATTTATATTTTATTGTATTATAATTACGAATGACTCACTTAAATTTCGCCTTAGACCTTAATTTGTATTGAGCCGCCCCTGGTATGGGTGCAGACATGGACCAAAAATCATTCTCCTACGATTCAACTCTAAAACTCCAAAAAGTTTGACCAAAAATCATTCTCCTACGATTCAAAAACTTAGCAACTTTTTCTTATCTAATGTTCTTGTAATAGGCTCATTTAGATAGTGAGATGAGATTGTTTTTGATGAGTTGAATAAAATATTGTTAGAATATTATTTTTTAATATTATTATTGTTTAGAGATTTGAAAAAGTTGAATTGTTTATTATATTTTATAAAAAATTTTGAGAAAATTGTTGAGATGAGTAAAATGAACACGTTAATCTTAATCCTTAACATAATGTTTCAATCTAACCCTAATACTCGTTCAAATTTGCCTCTTTTATATCATAACATGTGAGGATATTATCCCATTAAATTGATTAACATGATTTTACAAATCTATATCGAAGGTAATTGCCACAAACACACCTCCTAACTTTCTTTGGCTGTTGGTTGACAAATCTATAACTACAGTGCAAGCACCTTGATGTTTATTACACAGCATGACAGAGATAGAGAACCTATCAACATTATCAGGCTCCACCTTATTTCTTTGTTTGGCCGTAATCTTTGATATAGACCCAAGAGAGGGCAGCAAACGACAGGAAAATGCTGAGAACCGTAAAGAACAGTTTTTACCGCACAGTGTGAGCCATACAATGTACAAAAAATTTACAATACAAGTTTGGTTATAATCTGCAAGCAACCTGCTGGGAAGTTGCAGCACAAAAAGTTGGGAATTGTCACGGGTCATCCAAGCAGATTCCAAAATAAACGCCAAACAGCTCGGTAGGTGAAGAAAAATTCTTCTCATCAACTACTATTTACCATCGTACACCCCACTCTCTATGGAAAACACCCCTATGCCCTATAAAAAAGCTATAGATGTGAAGTGTGAAAGTGAATAGTGGTTGATGCATGTGCCGCTGAGGAGACAAACCGTCAAGTCACAAAAACCAAATTTCAAATCCCTAGAGATACCAACTAATACCAAAATTTATGTTAAAGGATCCAAATTTCTGCCACTCCATATAGCTAATAACTTAATAAATTGAATAAATTCCCCAAGGAAATACTCATTCACACGAACTCGTCTCAACTCAGACAAGTTCCCGTCTAATATTTAACTTCTAACCTGTTAGTAACTCACATTTTCAAAACTGAGAACTGAACTTAGTAGGACATTTCAAAACAGTTTACATCTATCACAATCAAGGGGGGAAGAGGATAATTATTTACAGCAATTCTTTTTTTTTTACAGAAGATCACATCTAGACTGACTATGCTTGCTTCTCAAGCACTCACATTCTCTTTTTACCAATCTTCTATTTCATCATCAGTAGTCTCACTTTCTTTGTCCTCCAATATCATCTTATCAAAATAGTCTTCTGTTATGTCCAATTGCATCGATACCTGATGAGTTTCCAGGCCTCCAGCGGTTCCATATCCAAGCCATTTGAATACAGGTGTGTACTCTGTAGCCACAATTGACATTTCTGATAAATTTATTCCACTGCGACCATCGAATCTACGTTTTGCCATCTCATTCTGCAGTCACCACACCAATTAATAATTCGCTTGACCATCCTTTTTCTTTTCTTTTTCTGGGGGGGGGGGGGGGGGATGGAGTAAATTCTTAATAATCTTGTCACTGACGACTTAATTTAAGTTGACAAAAATAGGACCATGCACACGTACTTCTACCAGCATTTACTGCAGGCACAAAGCAATATAGCCCACTGAAAAAAATTTGTAGGCATTTCGACCGGAATATTTTAATGTGTGCTGGAATAATTGAACATCCCATGTTGTTTGATGCAAATAAAAAATACTAACCAATTCAAAAACCGTAAAGGAAAATCCTAACTCTCTAGGTTAAGGTTTATGTATAAAAGTACTCAAAGGTTTGATCATACTTTGGATGCCATTTGTTGTCACTAATTTATGATTCGCTTTTATACACTGCGATCCATGTAACCCAAAAAGGAAACTGTTCTAACTTGCATACTTGAAGTTCAAAGATGGATCAAAATTTCTACACTACCTTGTTTTCAGGAAGTTTACTTTAATGACCATAATCTGATTTACATTGAAGTGGCAACAACCCACTTGAGAAAAACAGTATAAAATGAAAGGAAAAATTACAAAAGACAAGGATCCAATTTTACCTTATTGTGCAGTAATGACTGCTCAATCTGCCAAAGCTTTGGCCGACGAATGGAATGCCACCTGCAAAAGTTTTTTTTCATTACCCAACTTTTGAAAGCCCTTGCTTACATCTATGATTAATTTAAGCATATAGATTTAACCTGGAAGGTAATGGGTGAGAATTTCCAAATAACACACCACGAGCAGCAACTGAAGCAGCAGCTGACTGTAAAACATTTTCTGCCTCATTATATCTAGATAGCATTCCACGGAAAGTAGCAAGAAGCATGTCTGCATCACCTAAATATGATGCCACAGCCCATGCATCGTCTATTGCCTCCTCACTCAGGAAATCTAGAACTACAAGAAAATTGTGTGCAACAGCAGGAAATCAGTGGCATCTCACATGACAGAATTCAACAGCATGCAAGTTTTCGGTAAGTCAATAGCACAAGTTGCCACCCTTGCTTGCATGCTTGCACAAAAAACAGAGCAATAGCAATAATCATTGAAGAAATCACAATTTTTTTTATAGGTAAACAGAAGAAATCACAAATTTAGATAAATATATCACCATTTTCATGTAGAAAATCAGCAATAGGCCTTGCTTGCCCATGTGCTTGACAAAGAACCTTTTCTGGAGCATGCATCTTCAATGGCAATCTTGATAATCTCTCCTGTACAATAAACTCAGCTTGCTCTACAGCACACGAGCACGCATATAAGTAATTTTGAGTGGCAGCAGGAGCAGCATTATCATTTAACAAGAGATAATTTAGTCCCAAAAATCAGACATGTATTCTTGAATCTTTTTTTATGTATGTATGCTTGGATCATTATAAAAACTCAATACTATAACTCGATATTAAAAAACTGCTTTTCTCAGAACATACCCAATTCCATGCCATTTTCAGAGTCTCTTTTGTTATGCAGAAACTTTCCAAGAGCATGAAACAGAGAAAGTGACTCATCTCTGCCAAATTGCAAAGAAAATCCATCATCCAAAGCCCTGACCACATCTGGTTTTTCTCTCGAGCATATGGTAGTGGTATCACATATAGATAAGGAATGCATGGGATCAGGTTTGAAACAGAAGAACTGTAAAGATGTAATTGCATGTCGGATGTCACCACCACTAGCATTGGCTATTAGATCAATCTGATCAGCGGCAACATTACACCGTTCTTGTCTGCATATTCTAGAAAGTGTCCTCTTAATAGAATTATGTGTAATAGGATTGAAAGCAACCTGAAATGTCCAGATCCAGTTTAAATGAGCATTCAGTAACAAAACAAATAAAAAAGAAGACTAACTTGTTCAAGAAAGTAACCTTACAAGCCCCAGCACTCTCAAGACATAACTGAAGTTCTTCAAAGCATCTTGCGGTGAGGTCTGCTGAATCAGTTTTACCACAGTCAGAGAGCAAGACAGCTGTTGGTACCCGAGTTGATTGCACAAGAAGATGCAAACAGTTTTGAAGTCTTCGAAAAGCAGCTTTTCCATTCATCACTGGAAGATCATCAATTAGGAGTATGACAGATGATTTTGACCCTCCAGTAAAGGATGACGGGATCAATCCATACTTCCTTATTCTTTCAGCAAAATTTTCAAACTCATCCAACTTAGACGTGTAGTTTATCCCTATTAGCGGAAAAATTGTCACCATCAGAAAGTCAATATATGTTAACCACAGTACTTGCAATAAAGGAAATGATAATGTTTGAGTATCTGAACTAAACTTATAACTTCTATTTGCACAAGTACCTAAGGTATAATAATAATTTTTAAAATGTTTACGTCTTCATGAAGGTTAACGGCCTAGTTGTGAAATGTCTCGGACCACTGGATATAGCACAACTCATCATTTGATCTAAAACTATTTGCCATGGATGTGGCATACACCTTAAATAAGAACCCATTTCACAAACACTAGCAAATACATCAAAGGATTTGAATATCAAAACTGCAAAGTGAAAACTTAAGCCGACATGTTTGCATCTCGTGATCATGCGATACACAAAGTGATAATGTGTGGGAGACCAACCCATGCTCAATGTGTGGCAATGAGCAATAGAGAATGAAGCAGGATGGGATAAAAAACCCCTCCCTCCTCTGGGTCAAAAGGATTCACCATAACCTAATTGTGCTGCATCACTACATGAACAAGTCTAATTTAAATACCTGTGCTGGAGTTATGTAGGTGTTCTTGCCAAATTATCGGAGTAGGTGTGTTCCATTCACACACTCTGGCTCCAAGGTGAGATGCAATTGTGTGAATAGTTGCCTGCAAGATGACAAAGCAAGATTTTTCAAAATGGCCATATAATCATCTTTGCCAATACAATAAATTGGGCAAAGGCATTAATGCAAGAATGAAGAACATGGAAACGTACAGATTTTCCCACTCCAGCTTGCCCAGTGATTACAAGAACTTGATTACTAAATTTTTCCTGTAAATAAAGAAGGTGAGATCATAAAGCTCCAAAATAATGATGCTACAGGAAAAGGGAACACAGAGGTAAGTTATGATCACTTAGGTTAATAAAATCTAGACAATCAGTTGATAGACCCCAGCATTAACTGACAACATCAAATCTCCAAACCATATCTAGAAAGAAAGAAAACTAAATTATGGCAATGATAATGATAAAAAAATATCAGTAACATACAGTCAAGCAACTTAAAGGTAATCAAAATCCTGAAATCTTAAGATGACAAGGCCACAGTTTCAATATAGCTACATTGTCCTCGTTATTTACTTACTAACACGTATAAAAAACATATAGCTACAATTATCTAGGTTTTGCAAATCAAAGGAAACTGCTCATCAGTTCCATCATTATTTTCATCATCCATATAACTCTAGGGATCACAGCTTGTTGAAACTCGTCCTTCCCACCTTTCCACACTAGCTAAAGCCATCTTTTAAATGACAACAAAGGTATTAGAATAATTTTTTCAGAAACTGATAGAAGTGCCAACAAACACTAATTAATTGGAAACAGTCCTAGTCTACCATAAGAAAACCCCAGCTCATATTAGTGCTGATTGGTTTCTTCCTTCCTCATCTTTTTTATCTGATTTAATCTTTGTTTTCCTTTCTTTATAGAGGAAAAGAACTTAGATCACACTAATAGCTCCGATAACTACAAAACTACCTTAGAAGATCTCAATCTGTCTTCAAACCATACCTTGACTTCTTCAACCTGTTACAGGGGCAAAAAAATGAAAAAAAAAAGTTTAGCATAACGTACACATTATAGAAAATGAAGCAAATTAGCATGACCTTCTTTTTGTGAACAGCAAGCTCTTCCAAGGAACGAGGTTTGTATTTGTCAACCCATAACCCCTGTGTGTTGCTCCCTTGCAAACCTGATTGCATTCCCAATTCCATTTTAGCCAATGGCAAACAATAAATCATAAGAAAGAAAAATGTCTAAATAAAAAACAAATGGATAAACAAGAGCCCACAGTTAGTCCGGCACTATAAGAAAAACGGATTTTTGTGACCAATTTATTGCAACCAAAAGACTATTCGCAACCAATTTTAGTTGCGAATAGTCATTTCACTGGAATTAACTAGTCGTAAATAAGCAATTTTAGGATTATTTCCATATTTAAAAAAAAAAAAAAATCAGTCTGAGCACATAACTATACAATGCATAGCACGTCATGACACCATGTTTTGGCATCAGAGCCTCCGCCAGAGTGCATATAGGAAGGAATCTGATGTTTATTTAACAAGGCAAAGTTAGCATCGCAAACAAAGAATCTACAACAATGCATACCAGCAGATACCTTGAACCCATTATATACTTCATCAAAATCTTCACAATAGTACCTGATCTGCATTGAATGAAATCAAAGTTTTTTAGTAGTCAAGAAAAAAATCTGAAATTTGAAAAAAAAAAAAACAAGGTTATTTATCCATGGAACATAATGAATGGGAATAAAGAAACTTCCAATTCGCTAATAATTATTGTCATATACCAGCATTTAAAAATGAATATCAATTCACGCTTTCTTCAGTTTACAGGGCTCAGTGAATTAAAAACCTCCACGCAGAAAAGCCAGTTATACTACTTTCATAAATCTCACAAATTAAACTCCCAAACGAGATGGTATAGTAAATTTCTTCAAAAGAGGAAAAGACTTGAACATACATCATCAAATTTACTGGATTGTTTACTCGAATGAGGCCGAGAACCAGAAAGGCGAGCCTTCTTCGCTCCTCTAGGGTTTGAACGAGTGACCAATAATCTCGATTTCGGCTTCGAAAAGCTCCGATTAGAAGTCAATGAGTAGTCACTGTCTTCACCATCCGATGATAAAACAACCACGTTGTTCCTCTTCCCCGTAACCATGACGTTCAGAAAAACCTATGGTTAGGGATTTGTAGGGAAAAACGCCAGTGGAATGTTAGGGACAGTGAAGAGGTTCTGCAGAAAGGGAGTTGAGGATACTGGTGATGAAACGAGCTGATTTTTGTCGTTTCAGAGATTATATAGAATGAGGTTTCGCGGGTTTTTTGCAGTGAGATTTTAGAAGGCGTAGTTGAGAAGCCAATGGAAAAGTTAGGCCGTATTCTCAATACTTTCAAAGTAACGTACGAAAATATTTCACATGCCAAACAACTTAAAATACTCTTAATGAGACCAATAAATTCATTTCAATCTCTACTCATAACTATTCACAAATATTTTATAATATTTATCATTATTATATATAAATAAAAATAAAATCACTATAATATTTATCACTATTAAATATAAATAAAAAATAAAATTACTATAATATTTATCACTATTATATATAAATAAAAAATAATTTCACTATAATATTTATTTATATTATATATAAATAAATAAAAAATAAAATCACTATAATATGTATCCCTATTAAATATAAATAAAAAATAAAATCACTATAATATTTATCACAATTATATATAAATAAAAAATAATTTCACTATAATATTTATTTATATTATATATAAATAAAAAATAAAATCACTATAATATTTATCACTATTATATATAAATAAAAAATAATTTCACTATAATATTTATCACAATTATATATAAATAAAAAATAAAATCACTATAATTTCACTGTTGGCGGCAGCCGCAACACACATGACGTGTTTACAGGCTAATATGCTACAGTAGACTGATGTACTGTGTAGCTAAGAAAAAAAAAACCAAAAAACCAACTCATGTGCGCTACGGCTAATGTGCTACAATAGGCTACTATATAGCTTTACTCTCTACTATTATACTAATTATTGTGTATAAGTAATGAAATGAATAAAAATTCTATTCATCATCTTTAAATTATCAGAACTGCTACATACAACCGGCCAGGGTAACTACGGGGGCACCGCGTCCCACGTGGCCGGTTGTTTAAAAAATAAAAAAAGTCTTGTGAAACGAAAATAACGAGGACATCAAACTCTTTAAATTCCCACTTTGTCTGGTCGTCCTGATTTTTCTAGAAGGGAAATGCTATACATCTGCCCCACACCTGCACACACTTCACATCACTTTTTTTTTTTACACTCAATACGTTCAGTGTGTGCCGGTGTGGGGCAGATGTAAATATTTTTCCTTTCTAGAATTACAAACTCACAATCTGTACCGTACATCAACATAAATGGGTGTCCAACCCACGTGCACGACCCAAATATTAACTTTAGTGGTCTTGTCCATTCTCCTTTTAGCAAGCTTTTAGCAACAACATTCTGGGTCTTAGAGAGACAAAGTCCACTACTCCATGGAAGCATTGCTACTTGGCTAGCTAGCTGTATCCCGGCAAACTAGGAAGGAGAAGTCCACTCGGGAGAGCCTGGAAAATGATCCAATTTGAAGATTTGCAGAGACTGTTCTACTAAGATCCAGAGAAGCTATTAAGATTATTTCTTTTTTTCTCTCGAAGTATAACAGAAGGTTAGGATTACCTTAAATGAGCTTCAATAGTTACACATTTCTTTTGTTATTTTTTGTGGGGTGGGTTGTTCATTATTTTGCGCACCCTCATGGGCAATCTGTGCGGTTGTCGATAGCATTGAGAGAGTGGGAGAATTAATAATATACAACTCGCTAAGTCATTGCGTGGGCTTAGCTGATCCACTGCATAATTCTCTCTCTTCTCTGAACTGTTTGACGAGGATGGACGGGTCGAGGCGAAGGGGAGAAGGCTAATGGTAGGCAAGGTGACGAATTTTTCAGATCTGATCCTAAGAGTCGCGGCCTCTTGTTTGCTGCACCCGATTGCCGCCGGTCGCCATGGTTCTGGCAAGAATCGAGTCAGAGACGACGATGATGAGTACAAATTTTCATAGGAGCATGAGGACGAAGAAGATGAGGAGGAGGAAGAAAGAGAGTGAAAAATAAGAAGAGGAAAGACTGAAGAAAGAGAGTATGAATCATTCCTTATGTCTTCGAGCTTGTGGCAAACGACGACGTTCCAATAATGCCACATCGAATATGATGCCGCGGGGGTTTCCCTGCGCGGTTGCGAGTAGAATTTCTATTAAATTATATACAATACATGATTTTTATTTTTATTTTTTATTTTTTATTTTTTCTCTTAATAAGTAATCACTTATAGATAATAAGTAGAATAACTCAATTAGTTTAATAAAAATAAAATAAAAATAAAAACAGAAATAACTATAATATGTGGTGTATAAGATAATGAGTAGCAAAGTTCATTATCTAGATTCCAAATGTCCTATCTTTAAACAAAGCTCATTTAAATAAATCCAATCTCAAATCTCCAATCTCCAAGGCTAAACAAGCCATCATAGAACTAGCAACAAAAGAATCGACAATACACCTTAATATTCTTCAACAATAACTAAGACCTCGTTTGTTTTCAGATATGAGATGAGATTTATTTAAATATGTATTAATAGTATTAAGATATGTTGAGTATGGATGAGATAAGATGAAGTATATGTTTATTTATAGAGATGAGATAAGATTAATTTAACTTTTTTTAAAGTATTTATACTGGTGGGACTCATAAATAATTATATTAATTTTTTTATATTAAGTAATTGCAGAAAACCCTTGAAGCACGTGAATGAATAGTACAATTGATTTGATCAACATTTTCAACGTTTTCCCAGGTGCTTATGTGAAACGTTTTGCCCCTTTTTTTCTTTACCAATTATGTGTAATTATTTTTTTTATCAAATATTTTGCTGAGTCATTAGAAATATTTGTGTAAAAAAAAAAACACAACCTCATTTAAAAAATATTATGCTAAAATATTCCTAAAATATATTCCTAAAATATATTCTTTTTATCAAATATTTTACTGAGTCATTCCTAATATTTTGTAATGATTTTTTCTACTCATTATTAGTACACCAAACACTTGTTAAGAAAAAATAAATAAAAAAATAAAAATAAGTGTGTGATGTAGGGATGATGAATACATTCTTTTTTTAATATTTAATCTTGTTCTTGTAAGATTTTAGAGTTTTGTGATACATAAATTAATGTGTTAATACACCAATTATCGTGAAACCTATTTTAATTTAAAAAAATTGTAAATACCAATCAATTTCTTACATAATATTAGCGTGTATTAATCTTTAAATAATATGAAATTAGATAGAATAAAAAAAATTCATCAAGCAAAATATATTTACAAATTATTTTGCTATAATAATTAGATAGAATTCACATTTTTTACACCATTTTTTAAATATTTATACTGGTGAGACTCACAAATAATTATATTATTTTTTATAATAAAGAATTGCATAAAACCGTTGAAGCCCACGCCACTAAATGCCGTTAAAATCATTGAATAGTGAATCAATTTTTGTGAACATTTTCGACTTTTTCCTAGGCGTTGGTTTGAAAGTTTTTTTTTTCCTGCTTCCTTCATTTATCAAAGATTGGTTATGATATCCTACTTTTTGGTTGTCTTTGGATGTTGAACTGAATTGAGTTGATTTGAGTTTTTTATGAATAGTAGTAAGTTGAGATAGTTTTGTAAGTTTTGAGAGACCCACTTAAAATGAGTTTAAGTGTGTTTGGATGTTAAGATGAGTTTATATGTATTTATGAGAAGTTGTAAAATTAGTAGGTCCCACCATTAATTATTATTGTTCATATGACAGTTTTGTCTCTACTTACCGGCGCCAAACCTGCAAGGAAAATAAAAGAAATGAAAGGAAAAAAAGAAGGACTGCAGTTGTGATGATCGAATTTTTCTTAGCCCCCACAAAAACAAAAATGTCGGTGGGATATGAGAGGTTTTTTTTGTTGAAAAACGGGAAATGACAAAAATTTTAGATGGAGGGAACATATATGTCAGGTGGGTCCAGTCAAAGGCAGAAATTTGAAAAGCCGTGGGCCCAACTACTAATTTCACGTTTAAACTGCGTTGGAAAGAGATGCACTTGCGTTTGGACGTTGAACTCGGTCTAAAAAAGAAATGAATTGGACTGAGTTGTGCATCCAAACAAAGCTATCAACAAACTTGCAACCCATTAGAAATATTTGTTAAAAAAATTAAACACAACCTGATTTAAAAAATACATTCCTAAAATATTAAGTAAAAATAAATAAATAATTGAATCCAAAATTTCAATTATCTACCATTTCTCATTAAATAAATAATTAAATAGGATGCATGATGAAATATTGAGCAATCCACAGAGACAATCGTAACATGTTTAAATTCATAGCTAGCATAAAATACATCAGTTGTCCAAAATAAGGGTAATTTCAATGCCAACAATAAAATAGCAGTATTAAATACACGTTGATCCTTAATTAACATCATCAATGGCCACCCCTTACTTTCCATATAGAAATGACAATCTCATCTCTAATCGCAGTCATATTATTTTGTGCTTCAGTCGTCAAGTCTACATTACGAGATGAGGATGCCCCATCACCAACCGCAGGCTCAATAACTGGTAGTTGCATCTTACTCCACTTTGAAATATCCAGTCATCGGGGGTGACCATTCTAATAAAGTTGTGTAGCATACAACATGCTGTAATAATGAGTCTTTGCTGCCCAACCGAATATGCAGGCATTAACGAGAGGATTTTGAACCATTCTAACTTCTTTTACAACACCAAAAGTTCGTTCTATAATATTACGAACTGTTGAGTGACGGTAATTAAAATAATCTTTATACCCATGAAATTGCCTCTAGTTGTGACGATCACTCACGTGATAACGTTCTCTTGGATAGGGGCAACAATCCTATTTTGCAATGATAAGCTAAATTCACAAGATAATACTGACATGAGAGTCCATTTATTTTCAAAGCACACAATTCAATTAATATAACGGGAAAAACAATATCAGTTCCAACATTAAAATATTTGAAAAAGTTTCCAAAGAAATAAATGTTTACCCTCTAGGGGTCATGAAAAACGGGCTCATGAATCACTGCCAGCACGGTGGAAGACACGTGTGTCATGCGTGAATCCCTCACATCCATTGTAAATAAATATAAACTTCATATTGAAGTCAATTATGGCCAGTACATTCTGGGTAACTCAGCCCAATCTATTTTGATATGCTTCACGCAACTCAGTTGGGACGACAACTGGTATCATCGTACTGTCTATCGCACCAATGCATCCTTATCAAGTCATAAATAAATCCGTCAATAAACAACTACATCTTAGATAAAGTGATTGTTATATTTTATTTTGTAAAGAAAGTTTGAATTTTATTTCTTATCTTAAACCAAAGATAATTACGACGGTTGCTTGAGATATAAGGGTGCACGTTGTCCTTATGTGTTGGCACAATCAAATGTCTCACAACCTTACATAATGCGTTAATCACCTTTCTGACATGTTTATTAATTGTATGTGTCGAATGTTGAAACCTGTCTCCAACAATTTGCTAGCCTTCTGCATGGCCCACAAGAAGGCAAAACATAGCCATAGATTCCTTCACCGTCACTTCTCTTCTAAAATCATATAACAAGTTATTGTTACATAACAATACACATAAACAGTGGAATGTAGGTACCTCCAGACAAAACATATCCCTGCAGTTATCAGGATAGCCATTAAAATTTCTAAAATATATTCATGCCCTCGGAGGCCTATATTATGTTGTGGCATTGGGTGATTCCTTCTCCGTCGATGGGACAGTATCCTAATTACGTTCATGATATCCATCACCTCTACCGGATCATCACTATTACTCCCTTTACTCCAAAGATTGTAATCATTCATTCTCTAACATAGGAAGATGAAATGTACTATAAGTATAGACTATTCAAAAGTGGTTCACTTTCGTGCTATAATTTCTCAGTTGAAGTTCAAGAGGCTATATTGAAGTTTCCATTAGTTTCCTTTGAAGTACAAGAGGCAATATCCTAGTATATTTCTTAAGTTTCATCTATGCCAAAGTGTTGGTGCTTTCATTATCTGTTTGCTAGCTGCAGAATGTGGTTAATGTGAATTTTACTGATTTCTTTACAATTTCTTGGAGTTTATGGGAAGAAATTTGGCTATTTTCCAAAATAAACACATTGCACCTGACGTTGTTGTCCAGGATGATTGTAACTTGTTACAAAGCCATCATGATCAAGTACATTCACAACGACAAGAGGTAGCTAGAGGATGCATGCTATCGTATGTGTGGCAAAAACATCATTGTGAAAATGGTAAGTTAAATGTGGATAGAGCTTTTTTTCCTGATTTGAATAAGTCGGATGTGGGCGCTATTTTAATGGATGATGGGGGTACTGTTTTATATGTTGTATATATGCAATGTGGTGAATGATTTTTGTGATGTTGAAATGGTGGAAGCTCTTGCAATTATAAGGGGTTTGCAATTTATTTCTCATATGAGCTTTGTAAAACTTTAGCTAGATGATTGCAAACTTTAGCTAGGATAAGGGGTTTTCCAGATGTTGAGTTTCATCATATTCCTAGTGAAGCAAATTTTGTTGCGGATACTTTAGCTAGATTTTGTGAAAAAATGTGAAGGATGCTAAGATTTTGTGGCATTCAATTCCAGACTTTGTCAAATAGTCTGTTATCCTTGTTTGCTTTGAATGAAATTATTTCAGTTATAAAAAATAAAAATAAAATTATGGGAATAGTTTATTTTATACAATAAATTTGAGAATAGAATAATTCAAATAACATTAGTTTATAAAACATTTAACCCTAACAGAACCATAACGAAAAAACCCCATAAATTAGTGACCATTTTGCATAAATTAGTGGTCATCTAATGCAAACCAGCTGCAACTAGTCAATCTGATATAAAGTTTCAAGCTTCCAACAAAACCATATAAACCCACCTCAATTTTCTAACCCACAGATTTATTAAAAGAAATTATATTAAGATATATGAAATTCTTTATAAATAAGCAAATGCTATCATATTTTAAACGGTACTGGAGCTAAAACTCAATTTAAAAATTTCTTTTTGATAGGTACTATAACCCATTAATGAAATTCCTGAATAAGCAGTTATTTTAAATAAGATTAATCCAGTTTTGAGGGACTTGGATTTGATTTGATGAGAGAAAAATAAATTGCGTGTTTAGAGGAAAGTTTTCTTTACTTTGTCCTTCTTCTCTTTATTTAAGTTAAAGAAATATTTTGATAAAAAACAGTTAGTAGTGTAAATTAGAAGCCTAGAAGAAAATATAAGATGGCTGGCTAGCACAAGCAGCATCTCAGGCAGCAAATTCAGTTGATTACCTTAGCAAGTTTCAGGAAAATCCCACTCTAGTAGCAGCAACTAGAAACCTGGAACAACTCGAGCAACAACGGTACCTGGGTAAGAAATGACAACAACAACAACAACAACCAAAGACAACAATATGTTTCTGGTTTAAACCAAAGAGAGCAGCACAACAATGATTCAGAACAGCAAATATCAAAGCTTAAAAGGCATCTTGGGCAACAAATAGATGGCACCTACTTCAGCAAGTACAATGTTGTTGTAGTGGATATATATGCAGAAAAATAAACAAAAATGATAGAATGGTAGGAGAATAATAGGATAACCTTATTGTTGCATCAACTACCTTTGATAGAATTTGATGCCTTTGATGCCCTCTGGATTTTTATCAAAACCTACAGCTGCCCGTTGGCCAGTAAATATAGAAGTAAAACTACAAATTTAAATACGACACAAGACAAGTTGTCACTATCTAGCAATTTATCAATTCAAGAGACATGACTTCGTAATCTCTAAATTTAGTGGAGGACTCCACAAACTCTAATAACATTAACAATTACATGAACAAAAAAGAAATAATACCCACAATGTCGTAGAAAACTTAGAGCAAACGGTAACAACATAACATAATACGACTAGGTCCAAAGAGATGTAAAAGCAACATATCAAACTGTTTTAAACATAATAACATACCTTTCAACTCCAAATATGTCTCCAAAACAACAAATGTTAACAACAACAAAGTACACATAAGAAATAAAAATACATAACACCGCCAATGAAAAGTTACAACTCAACTTAGCCACTATACATAGCCTAATGCACAAGCTATTCATCACTAATCAACTATGCATAGCTCACGCTCGCCTATGAACATCATTCATCCTCAGCTATTCATTAATCAACCAAACGCACAGGAGAAGAAATCGTCCGACAGTGGGGGCTGAAGTACCTGTAACAAGGCCACACAATGTGAAAAAGGATCCCAAGTGTCATCACTGTCCATGCCATGTGTCGATCCTTTGCTACGCTTTTTCCCTGATGCTTCCCCTCTGCCCTCATAACACTCTCGGCATGCCTCATAGGAACTCGTGATCGCTGCAACCATGTTCTATATCTCCTCATCTTGCTGGTTGCTTTGCCCTCCCTTCTGAAGATGGCGTGACAAGTAAGTCGATGGGGACCCCATGTCCATGGAAAACTGTGGCATACCATCATAAACAAAATCCCGGCTGGCTTAGATGCCAAGTGTCGGGCCCTGATGCCACATCTCAGCGTCAAGACGCTCCTCCTCGTCCGAAGTTGGTGGTAGTTTGGTGGACGTGTGGTGGAGTGTGCCCGTGGGAACATAAACGCCAAAAATAGTAGAGAGGTCTGCATATCGTGGGCAGCCCGAGGTACGGAACTTCTTCAATTGTGATTAGGCCTGGTCAAAATTTTAATATTTATATATTAGAGAGAGATTAAGGTGAAAAAAAATGTTAATTAATAAAGGGATTATTGTATAATATTATAAATGGCGTGGTTAGAGCTTCGTTACCCTAATGACATTTGCCAAATGTTCGTCACACCCTAGAACGGTTTTTGTATTGGGGTCCCATCTCATACCGGTTTGGTGCAATAGGTCGGTGAAAAGTCTTTGCATCATCTTGAGCCTATGTATTTTACCTTGACTTAGCTTGCATCATACGTCCTTATGCCCAAAGCCATAAGGCGTGCAACATAGGAAGCGTGGTCCCTAAAAGTAATCTTGCCAGCCCTCAATGCACCATTAAGGCCATCAGCTAACATCATATCAATGAAGACGTCCTCCATTCCATCCGCCCATATTTCAAGATCAACGTGTAAAATGTTGGAATCGAGGTCCATGTGAAAATGCTAATAATATGATATGAAAGATGTATGCAAAGACATGTATATCATACGTGATAACATAAATGATAAATGAAATTCAAACTGTTTTTTGGAGAAGTGAGCCATACCTAACGAGGGTGAGATAGTCGAGAGGAGTGTAGGTAGTAACGCTAACAAATGAAAAATGTTGTTATAAATTAGTAGACAAATTATTAATAGTTAAAAAAAGGAATGATTTTTTTTAATAAATAAATTTTGGGTGAATTCGATTTTTTATAATTAAAAAACTGAAGGAATAGAGTGTTTTATTCTATTTGGATGCATTTATAAATCTCTTCTCAACTTAAAATGAAACTATGAATTACCCTAACTGGCGAGTTAAAAAAGAATTGGAGACTTGAATAGTGCTAGAAATAAAAGTATACTAATAATATAAAGGAAAGTCATAGATGTAGGTTTTGTTAATTACCCTGAAATAAACCATCTTCTTACCCTATTTATGATGTCAATATCAGCTGGTACATGAGATACACGTTGGCTTCACATTATGTATATTATTTATAAGCTTTAGAAGGATGGGTAGATGACACAACCACTCTGCATTAAGTCAAAGTCATGAACTGCAGTACATGACAAATCAATTTCCAAATATTCATTTCAATTTCTCAGCAACCACTTAAATTCTAATTGAAAATCCAAAACACTAATAGAAGATTATTAACTTCTTTGATAGATGATAAAGGTACACACACACACAGGGCTAAGGTATCCAGGGGTATAATCATTTGGCTTACATTGTAAGCAACTTCACTGGGAGAGATTTAAAGAGGAAAATCAAAACTAGATTTAAATCAGAAAAAAAAAAAAACTGAAAATCCAAATAAGTTTTATATGCGATAAAAGAAAACAAACTATGGGAAACACAACGTCCAAGTGAACTCTTTAAGCCAATGTAACTATAAACTTCATTTGTTGTCACTCACACTTTAAGGAAATATATTGAGTTATATAGCAAACAATATTTTTGGGCTCTTAGTTAGAAAGCATTTCCTGAAAGCCTATACACAAGATTGACAATGTATCGAAATATGATATGCTGGACTACAAATAGCTAAAAAGTTCTGAAATAAAAATGACTACAAAATGACGAAAACATAATCATTGTTAACAATGAGTTTCTCTACTCATGACATAGTAACATCCCAAGAAATACAAAAGTTAAAGAGATGGTTTCAAATAGCCCAACATTCTTCTATAAGATTCTTCTGGAGTTACAACTCCACTTCTGAGTGTAAGAAATGTTAAGGTCATCTTTCCACTTTCTTTGAGAGAATAAGACTTGAGCTCTAGATGATCATCAAACATAGTAGCATAGGTTTCTAAATATAAAATTTCAAACTCTCTTTAGAGATAATTTGGATATTTTCTAACATAAGATAGTATTCTCTCTACCTTTTGCTTGAAAAAGAACCAAGAAGTTATTGTCTCAAAATATTCCCTTCAATTCAACAACCTTTGAAACTATATTGGGCATCGCATGCGTCTTTGTAATATATAAGCACTAGCTAAGCAAACCCTAATTATTGAAGACCTGTATTCCCACTGAGTTCTGGATACATCGAAAGTACTAAGGCCTTGTTTGTACTAAGGTTTGAAATCGAGATAGAGTGCAAAAATTGGCATCACAAATATAGTACAACTGATTTGATTATAACCAATATGCATTTTATGGGCTATCAGTAAAATTTTATGTTCTAAAATGTGCCTCAAAAGTTGCTAGAAAGAGCATGAGCAGGAAAAAAAAAGAAAAAAGAAAGAAAAGAAAATAAAACTAAGCAAAGACCATCAAAACCCAAACTTAAGTAGCTATTTATTAATTCACCTAAAGGTTGGCCAACTGCAGTACATTTTGGGCTGCTGAGCAAATCCTTTTAACTTAAAAGGAAACATCTCATACCATTTTAACCAAATCCTTATTTTGTCTACCATTTTAACTTTAAACATACAAAATTTTCATTCAAACACACAAATAACTCCAATAATTGATCCGCAGCCACAAACAAATCAGTCTCAATGCACATAAACCAACAATAAACAAAATATTTGCACAAATTATTGTTAGAAAAAACAGTTTAGGGGGTACCATTGAATACCTGGTATGACCTTGTTCTTGGACCCGTGGTGCTCGTCGAATCGGTGATGAAGCGTTTATGGCAATCGTTTTTGGGAGATAAGTGACGGTTGCAGCACCTAAACATGGTGGTCTTTTGGTGGGTTTTCTTGGCTTTCGGCATGTCCTATATGTAGGGAGCTTGAGACAATGAAAGGGGAGAAGACCAAGTGGCCGCAATCGTTGAGTGATGGGTAGAAGAACAGGGGAGATTTGCATGATTAGCTCCATAAAGGTTCGGTGCAAAGTCTTCGATTTTTGGAGATTTGATTTTGACGCCTCGTTCAGAAGCCAACTCACGCGACGACATTGTTGTGCAGAAGAGGACGCACGCGAAAGGTCAACACAAGAAAAATAAGATCAAAATCTGAAAGAAATATGGGATCAAAAGGAGCAGGATGGAGGAAGACTCGCACGAAAATATTGATTAGTGTAATATAGAAAGTGAGTGAGATGAGAGAGATGTGAGAGAAGATTCTGCTGGTTGGTTTCACCATCAATGAACAGTTCTGAAATAAGGAAGAGAACGAGTGAGAACTATGAGATGAAAACCAATAGTCCAAAAGTGAGTGTTTGTTTTCACAAAACATCTTACCATACAAAAACCCTTAGACATTTTGAAAATTTTGGATTTTATTCTCGAAAGCAAACGAGGCCCAAAACAATTGGAATATTATATACAAGATAGAGAAACTAAAAAAAAAATGTGCAGGAAGATATATACCTATATCAATTTCTCAAAATCCTCAATATCATCCATTAAATTGCGAATGCTAATCGAGGCAGAAAAAAAACGGAACCAATTTTGTGCACAAATAAGGTCTTCTACCATAATTGGAGATAAATTATTACGAAAAAAGTTAAATACTTGACTTATTGTGCTAAAAGCCGATTCATAGGCCATTGTAGATACTAGAACTGCAAGAACATCTCACGCAACTTTTGAAAACATGTTGTATCTAATGTAGTTAAACCTTTCACCAAGCCAATAATGTAACACCCCATATTTTAGTGTATTTTTAATGAATGAATTATTTTTATTGATTCAAAATTTATTCCCTTGTTTTAAAATTATTGGATTTTTAGTTGGTTTATTTTATGATTTTTAATTTTGTGAAAATTATTTTGAAGTGCTTTCTTAATATTATTTATTGTTATGCATTTAAATTCTTTTCATATTTAATTAACTTATTGTTGGGTTTAATTATTTATTTTCATTTTAATCATTACGTTTGAATTATTTTATTTTACTTATGGTTTTAAAATCGTTTTCGTTGGATCATTTTTGTGATCAAAGATTTGAGAATTGGACCTCATTTCTTTTCCTCCATTTTTCTTTCCTCTCATTTTCTTTTTTCTTTCTTTTCTTTTTCCTTATTTCTCCATTCGGCCTCTCTTCCCACGCGACCCAGCTCCCCCTCCCTCTCTCCGTCCGTTCCTTCTTCTCCACCCAACGCCGTCATGAGCGGGCGGTGATTGACACCGCCCAGCCCGTTAGCCTCCCTAGCCGCCGGCGACCTCACCCCACCAACCTCAGCTCCATTCGCACCGCCGTTAGCCACCACGAGCCTCTCAAAGCCGCGACACTCTTTCCGCCGTTGCGTCGCCGTCGCACCACCATTGGCCACCATCTTCTCACCACGTCATCCTCGACCTCCTAGCAACCCAATGGACCCAACCCCAGCTCCGATCCGTCACCGGTGAAGCACTTCCAATCCCATTTCCGATTTGGATATTTTTGGTCTTCAACCACCCATTGCGCCGCCACCCACGGCCAACATTCACCACCACTAGCTTCACCGACCTCCATAGGCCCTACCCTATCAATTTTGGGTCTTCGTTTGTCTCCGTTGAAAAGTGGGTATTTGAGACCCACGGCTACATTGCATTTTGCACTGTTACGTTGCTCAGACGTCACTTCTTGCAGCTTCGTGATCCTTCGAAAATTATTATATAGCGCTGTAAGTATTTTCCAAATAACTCTTGTGATTTAAATGTATTTTTGCACTAACTCATTACACTGTATTGAATTATTGATTGGTTTTGCCGGACTGAGTCCGAGGAGTACGGGGTTCGGATGAATTAGTGGAGGAAGATTGTTTGTGTGATTGGATTGTGTTGATATTGTTGGTGTTGGTTATTATTGTCGTGTTGTGTTCATTTCATTTGCACGCATGTTCAGGTTTGTAATTGAAAACTGGGTTTTCGCATGATTGCATGCATGCTCACGTGTTTATTTGAAAACTAGGTTTTCATGTGAGAAATGATTTTGAGTATGTTTGAAATGTTTGGATTGGCTGGTTTGAAAAAAAGGGAAAGAGACTGTAGGGATGGTGGTATAGTCCCGCCTGCGATTCCCGCCTACGGTGCACACGGTAGGGATGGTGGTAAGCAGGGATGGTGGTTGTGTCCCGCCTGCGATTCTCGCCTACGGTGCACGCAGTAGGGATGATGGTTGTGTCCCACCTGTGATTCCCGCCTACGGTGCATGCGGTAGGGATGGTGGTAAGTAGGGATGGCGGTAGAGTCCCGCCTGTGATTCCCGTCTACGGTGCATGCGGTAGGGATGGTGGTAAGCAGGGATGGTGATAAGCAAGGATGATGGTAGAGTCCCACCTGTGATTCCCGCCTACAGTGCTCTGATATGTATTCATTGTGTGGAAAGAAACTATAGGGATGGTGGTATAGTCCCACCTGTGATTCCCGCCTACAGTGTCCGATAAATTGTTGAGTTTTGTGTAAATCATTTTCTGGGAAAATGTTGTATTATATGTTTTGGCTAAAAATGAGATTTTTAGCGTGTGTTGGAAAAGTACTCGTTTTCGAGAAAATTGAGGTTTTGAGATCTGTTAGTTGGTTGCTTTAATGTGTTTTTATCTCGAGGGTTGTTTGGATTTTTACTTACCTACGGTACCGTTTTATGGTATCGCAGATTTTGATGCAGATGAGGATGACGAGCCTTAGGTTTTGGCTCCATTGGAAGAGCGATCTGGGATTGCTCTCGTGTATCGAGATTTATTATCCTACTCTTTTATGTATTTATCTTTTGTAATATATTTGAGATGATTGTATAACTTTTTAAAGGTAAATTATTTTGGATACTTGTATTTAAATTTCTGGTACTTAGTTGACTTATTATATTATCCGCTGCGACTTTTGTTGTGCACTTTTGCATGTTGCACACACTTGGGCACATTTCGTTGGGATGCGTGACCGTATTGTCATCATCCCGACGTCACGATTCTCGCGTTCTTGTACGTGGGAGTCAGGGTGTCACAAATAAGTCAAACTTTGCATCATTTTCTTCACATTTTTCTGTCAAATGCCTCTCCACTTCGAATTTACTTTCCAAATAGTTTTTCGACTCCAAATACTACTTAAACGGAGCGGACCTAAATGCCTTTGTATCTTCTAGCCAACTAGTTATACTTGAAATCCTAGTACCCCCTCGCTTGACTAGTATAAATGAGTCAAAGCATTTCTAATTCGGTTCACTAACAAAATAGCTCTCGAAGCGTCGTTAGTAAACATAGTTTCGAAACAAAATTCAAGATATCCCAATTTATATTAAGGATAAAAAAACCATCCCAACATACAACAAGGGATTCATATTTTCAAAATTACTTTAATACTTTTCTAATTTACACCTCATATTAAATGTCATTTTTGTCAATTTCTTCGGCCCTTCTTCTCACTCCATACTAATTGCATCTTAAGTTGTCTTTAACTCTATTGAAAAAGAATTGTAAGTGACATAATTTCCCCTCGAGAAACGCAAGGTTGCATCATAAAAAAGTTTAATAAATTTTACAAATAACCTAGTCTTATCCCAATTGTC
Source organism: Juglans mandshurica (assembly GCA_022457165.1). Taxonomy (NCBI): domain Eukaryota; kingdom Viridiplantae; phylum Streptophyta; class Magnoliopsida; order Fagales; family Juglandaceae; genus Juglans; species Juglans mandshurica. The sequence goes on from CM039623.1 coordinate 8,534,795, forward strand.
ATTTTTTGGAGGCCTTAACGTGGGTGTCACTCATTTACTCGACCCACAAACACCCCCATCATCATCTTCAGTGTCATCCTCTCCAACACTCTTAACATATCCTAAATCTTCGTCCCGAATCTCAAGCCTATCCAGCATCATATATGTGGAGTTCCACTATGATGCTATATCTAAGCATATGTGACTTGTACATATAATTTTCTCATTTTTAAAATATTGCTTAAATGTGCTTCACCTTTATGTGGAGGATTTCACATACTGTAAAACTCCTCTGAACCTTACAATTGATTGATCAGATTCCTTCAACATCTCACATACAAGAATTTATATTCAAAAATTATATCATTTATATTCTTAATCTTTCTTCTTAAATATGCGACTGCCTCATTATTCGAACTTGCACTATTAAGTGTAATTGTAAAGATTCTTGGCCGCCCACATTCGATCAAACACATTTTTATTGCCTTATCAAGTACTTACTCTTATGCTTTTCCACTATACAAAAGTTGAAAACTCTTTTGTGTAGTTTCCACTCATCATCAATGAAATGTGCTGTGAAACACATATAATTTATATTTTATGCCGATGTCCATGTATTCGTGGTAAGACAAACTCATTGCCCATCAAGAGCACTTCTCAACTTCTCTCTCTCAAATAAACCTTAAAACAATATTTTACAACCATTATACATGATGAGATTCCGACCCATTTAAGTTGTACAACAAACATAAATCTTTTAAATCCCTCACTTCCACAAACCTAAAGGGCAACTCATCAACAATCAACATTTCTGCTAAGTCTTATCTGCAAGCCTCATCACTAAAAGTAGTAGGTATAAGCCTCCATTAGACCCTCATTTTTCTCCAAATTTGAAATTTAATATGGATCAGTTTTTACCCATTTTCCTAAGTGGAGACTTCTTACTTTGTTTTTCTAAGTGCTGCAACATAAATCTTGTACCATTGTTTTTAGTATCACAAGCATAATTAGCCCCGCAAAAATTACATGCAGCCTTAGGTTTTGAACCATCTTCAGTTTTAGTCTTTGTAAAAATTACATTGCATTAGATTTAGATTTACATGATGTAAGTTTAAATGTACATCGGAGCTTAATTCCAACTTTTATAATATCCAAAACTAAAAATTTGATCTCAATATAATGCCTCAACATATTTACATTCAATGGAAGGATCTCTAGTAATTAATAATCACAAGATGATCAGAGTTTCCTACTAACAACTATATGTAGTTGTTAACATTTCAAGAGTAATTGATAATCACGAGATTCATCATAGACATAATTAGATTCAGTAGGGAGCCCGAGTTTATTATATGTTTTACCATCATCAATTCATCATGGACATAATCAAATGATCTAGACAAACATAATACCGATTTTAGCTAAAACTTAGAAGCCTAGAACTGGTAAACACCTCTTGGAGGAACTAGAACAATAAAAGCTATAAAAATAATAGGCACACTTATGCTCTAAAGTATTAAAATTGAAACGACGTCATTTACCCCCCAAACAATGTCGTTCCAAGCTATATCATTGAAGTGTTAAAACTGAAATAACGTCGTTTTAATAAACTTAAAACTAAACATTCATAATTCATGAATCATGTATATTTTTTCTTGTATTTTTTTTTAAAAAATTTACATTATATAAATTAAGTTCCTTATTATAATTATGTGCAATAATGTTGATGTCAAAATAATCTCCAAGATATATAATTATTAATATGTTAACAAGCATATAGTGAAAGTTGTCTAATTAAGCTATATTTATATAGCTATATAATTTACTAACTTGCATAAATATATCATCTAATTAATAAGTACTATATAATATACTAATATGTGTTGCATACATAATATGATAGGTTTGATAAATATAATTTCGTATGTACTCAGTCACTACAATATATATATACATATATATATATATATGTATATGTATATATTACTTATAAAAACATTATTAAAAAAATGTAAGTACATAATTTAATATTTCACTTAATGTTGTATGTGGATTCGGGTTTGATGATGTTAAGTTGAGAGATTCCATGTTGATAGCACTAGACTATCTCAAGAAGACTGATTAGCACAAATATGATAGAAAAATGTGAAGATTCCTTAGATTGAGGCAAAAATATAACTTAATATGTAAGGATAAATAAAAACATATTAATAACTTAATATTCATATTAATATTTAAGAGTAAGTTTATATTGAGGAAGTATAAATAATAAGATTAAAATTTAATGATGTATTAATTTTATAATATGTGTAATATATATGTATATTTTAGTTTGGTTCGGTTCGGTTTGGTCCAAACCCTGATCGCAAACATCGTGCACTGACTGATAAAATATTTTTACATATAAAAATGGGAAGGTAATAATAAATTGGAAATGAGGTCATAGATTGTACACATGAACCTCATTTGGCCTATCCTAATACAAATTTATAATTTTGTGTCCTTTCAGTTAATGTATAGGGATGACAAAACTAATAAAGAGTTATATTACTCATTTTAGTTCAAACTAATAGGAAAATATTATGGTATTCATGTGTACATACACACACACATAATGTGACAATTTGGTCCAATGTTTCTAAGATAAGAAAATAGATAATTTTATCGGGTCTAAATTAGGTTTAATGAGTTATTTTGGATAAGCCCACGAGATATAATTTATCGAGGTTGGCTTGTAGACTTTAATTAATCTCACAAGACAAAAAATTTATTCTAATGCTAGTTAAGGTTTAGTGGAGGGTTTTGGATGGTATTAATAGACTAATGTTTTTTAGAAGTCCAATTAAGATTTATGGGATAATTTTGAATTGTCCACCAAAATTTATTATGGTGGATTAAGGTTTTTATTGGGCTCACTAATTGAGTTAAAAATTCATTTAATATTTATGGACCAAGTGGGCCTACATTTAATTAGTAGTATGTCCAAGAATTTATTCAAAGGCCCGATAGTATTTAAGACGAGTTGGACTTACTTTGAAATTTAAGATCGATCCGTAGGGTCGTTAAGTGACTTAGCCCATAAAAATATAGGCAAGCCCAATAACTTGTTAGACCTTTTAAAAGTCTACTCATTTGTGAAACCCGAGAGACTGCTCAATGCCCACAAAGGAGCCCAAAGAAAATACCCAAAATCCTTATCCAAAACCCACCAAAAAGATCCATATATTGTAAAGTTATTCACAAAATTGTAATTGGCAGCCTACTCTGGACCTGACCATGCATGTATTAATATAGATGAGTTTGTTACATTTGTTGGTATAGTATGAGATATATCAAGATCTTTAGAAATCACAATTACAAGTTTGAATTCAAATATTTAAAATACACGAGTAGTTAAGATATGGATGTGCACTGAGGTTATTGAAGATTTGAATTTCCTAATAGCAAAACATTATCTTCCGATATTTGTGATGATAACTTGGAGGTCTTCAATTGATCATGTAATAGCTTAACACCCCCCCTCAAGTTAATGGGGAGTTCACGAATCAATAACTTGTCTATTAGCATATGAAACCGAGCATTAGTTAAGGACTTTGTGAACATATCAACTAACCATGCAATAGTGGAGATATGTCAAAGAGAAATGTCCTTCCATGTAACTTTTTCCCTAACAAAGCGAAAGTCTACATCTATGTGCTTAGTCCAAGCATGAAACATTGGGTTGGAGGCTAATGACAATGCACTGAGGTTATCACACCATAAAGTTGAAGCAGTAGACAATGGAACATGAAGATCATTAAGTACCATTTGAAACCAATAGAGTTCGACTGTGGCAAAAGCCATGGACCAATATTCTTACTTTGTGCTTGAACGAGAAACGATGGGCTGCGTCTTGGCAGAACAAGATATCAAACAGGGTCCAAGAAAAATGGTGTAGCCTATGGTTGAGCACCTGTCATCAATGCTACTAGCCTAATCAGAGTCACCAAAGGCATTTAGTTGGAGAGAGCCACGACCATATACCAGACTATGATGGAGTGAACCTTTTAGATAACGTAACACCCTCTTGGCAGCAGACCGATGAGCTGTAGTTGGCTGGTGCATAAATTGACACAATTGATTCACATGAAAGGAAATATCAAGTCAAGTTAGCGTACAATACTACAAATCACCCACCACTTGTTTGTACTCCATGGCATCTTGCAAAGGATCTCCTTCAAGCTTAGATAACTCAGCAACAAGCGGACACTAGCATAGAAAGCAAGCTTTTGCCCAATGGTTCACTACCATCGTCGATGTCATAGGTCTACTAATAAATATAAATTGAGTATGCTCAAATTTGTAATAGGTGTCTATGGGCCTTGTAGTGGTCATTGGGCTTTGGGTTGTGGCCTAATATTTGTTATGGGTCTTTGGGCTTCATAATTGGTCATGGGTTTATCAGCCGGTCTCTCCAGTCTGCAACTTATATAAGTAGAAGTAAAGACATTGTAAAAAAAAAAATCTAAAAAGTTGAATGCAAATTAGTCAGTTTTTTCTATATCATATTTTGGAAGTCTGGTTATCCTTGAATTTAGCCAATTTTCCGTTCTTTTCCTTTTCTTTTTTTTGATACATTTGGGGAGGGATGGTTTCGAACCCAAAACCTCCATTTTGGAAGTTGGGGGTTTATGTCAATCAGGCCACAGTCCTTTAGTCCGTTCTTTTCCTTTTAATTGTCCATCTAAGAACTAAAATTGATGATTTTTAGTTTAATAATTTAAATTTTTTAAGCACACGAGACTTTATTGATCTTAAAAAGTGTTTCCTCATATTTTCTTTTAAATTTTAATTAAATATGTTTTATTTTAAATTACGAAACCTTTTAGATTGGGTTTCTACGTAAATGGTTTTAAAATTTAGTAGCACACCAGTTTTCCAAAATTTTTAAATATATCATTATTTTTAAAAAATATCTTACAGCCGGTTGGGCTAATAACCCACAAATAACAGCCCAATAGTTGATTGCCACGTAGGCTTCACAACTTAATTTCTATGTGACCACACATCAGCTGATTCAAAATTCATCCCTCGCAATCACCCCCACCAAATCCTTCCCCCCCCCCCCCCCCTCTCGCAACCAACGTGGACCCTTCTCCCCCCTTTTGCAATCAACGACAAACCCAATTAGTATCAGCCGAGTCACTTTCAGTCCATACGATTTTCCATTTTCCATATCTTTGCTGGTCATTCTTCCTTTGCGCCCTCAGCCCCCTTAGATTCAAAAGTTATTCCAGAACTTAGTAAAAGTAAAATGAAAGATAGAAACACGAACAGAGACAAAGTAATTCCAATGCTCTTCTTCAATATTCCAATTTATATTTTCTCTTCTTCATGTTTTGTTTAGCTCATTCTCTGCTCAAGAACGGAGACAAGAAATTTCAGTTTTCTTTTTTTGCTCTGCTCAAACATTTGATTAAGGAAATTTTAGGTTTCGTAATTTTCGTTTATATTCTCTTTCTAATTTATGCTCAGAAGCCAGGTGGAGCATAAGATTTATTCGGGAGCAAAGCCGAACATTAATGTCATATGCTGCATATTAAACTAGTTGTCATATTCTTCCCTTTAATAATAGAGAAAATGCAGTCGGAGGTGCTATTGCAGATATGAGCTTTTTTTTTGGGGTATGAAAAAAATGAGATTTGTGTGTTACGGTGGTGCTAGGTGCTATCGGTGGTGGTGTTAGGAGGTGCTCGGTTGTCTCATGGTGCAGTGATTTTTTTTTTTTTTTTGTGGCAAGGGGTGGTGGCGCACAGTGGGGCTTTGGCAAGGATTGTAGCTGAGTAAAAGATATGAGCCATAGATGTTTGTTGTGTTTCGGAGAATTTGGTGCACAAAAGAGTTTGGAACTGATTGCGGTGCAAACAGACGGGAACTGACTGTGGTGCAAAGAGACGGAAGAGATGAAAGAGAGGGGCAGCTAGCAGATAATTTCCGATGGAAGAGATGAAAGGGAGGGGCATCGGTGAGATGAGTTTCGAAAGGGAGGGATTGGTAGTGACCTAACTCTTTTCTATTTTGTGTGGTTGCATATATTCTCACTTTTATGTGATTTCTCACGTGGCAACTCATTAAAGGAGGGCTGATGCTCTTCAAAAAATAGTCCGACCGCTTAGAAGTGAGACTGTTATTTTTAACGGAGACGGGGTATTACACATAATTAGTATTTTGCATTATGATCCGTTGGATTTCAATCCGATTGTTGTCATTATTTTGTTCTAGTTCGAACTTCTACGCATAGTAAGTATACAAGATAATAGAGTATAAAACTCATATCTAGATAGATATGTACAGCTATTCCATTTGATATGGATCAAATAACTTTGTCAATTGATTTAGATACTCTTTTTGTGGGAAACTTTATCTAACAAATCCCACAACTATGCCTTTGGAGTAAGTCATTTCTCAATGCTTTTGCCAGAATTTCCTTTACCAAAATTTCCAATTCTTGAAATATGTAAATGAATTATTAATTTCACAGAATTTGTTAAGAATATTTCATATTTTCAAATAGAATGAAAAAGTCCATGAAAAACACTTTCTCTCAAGGAGCCATCCTCAATACAAGAAATAAGGCCATGGACAATGAGAAGAGAAGCAACATCATGGCTGAGAGAAATTACACTATTTAAAAAATAAGAGTTTGCAGAGTATAAACAAGCTTTGATATATATATATATATATATATATATATCAAAACTAGAATTTTGGAAGCCACATGCATTAGATGAGTTGAAAATTACATGGATGTGGTAAAATATGTCACTAATGATTATGGTATAATTTGTGGCATTGTCGAAATTACAAAGGGCTTGTTTGAGAAGTGAGATGATATCATTTTATTTCAAAATTTCTTATAATTTTCTTTCTAATCATCATTAAAATACAAACACTTTTCAATTTCAAATCTTTAACTTTTTTATCTAATCATTACAATTAATATCTCAAACTTTACAAAGTACAAAAAATGATATAACTTTTTCAAATTTTGAAACAAAAATTATATTCTGATAATATTTTAAATTTATAATATTTTTATTTAACTTTTTCTCTATCTTTTCTTAAAATCTAATAAAATATTTTAATTCAAACTATTTTATTACTGTCTATAAATTTTTATCTCATCTCATCATCCAATCATGACCTCAAAGAAGTTGGAGATGGAGAGTTCATACGAAGATATAGATTTATTTTTTGAGCTTAGTTTTTTAAGTCTAACTTTTTCAAGGCCATAGCTGAGCAGTTGAATCGCATGGAAATTTATTTTATTTCATAAATCAATTTTAAAATGGATAAAATTAACTAATTTTGTTGCTCAAATGATGTTCCTTTGGCCAATATAGCTGACCTTAGCTGACATCTTGGTTTAATATTTAATTAGCTACACGATTTCAGTTGTTATCAAACTTTCAAAATGTCCCAACCAATAGCCCATTTATCACAATCTTTTTATTTTCTTAGATTATTATCCAATTAATCCTTTATCACGTTCAGTTTTTTTTCATTACACACATCAGCTGAATGATTGTTAATCTAAAGAGGGATGCTATACATCAGTTATTATTGGCCCTCATACTCCACATGTGACAATTTTTTTTTTTATAAAGTGTGAGTGTAGAGAAGTGAATAATAACTGATGAGAAGAGTTTTTCTACTCTAAAACATGTTATTTAAAAGAAAATGATATTTACAGTCATTCCCTTCTTAAATAGTCGGCAAACCTAAGACTCATATGAAAAATCTACTTTTTAATGGTGACTCCACTAGCGTAAGAATTGCACACTCTAAAATTATATTTAGCATTATTATATTTAAAGAGTAATGCTAGATATATTTTTAGGATGTGCAAGACTCGCAAACACCTTTTTAAAAAAATAAGTAAATATGAGACCAATATAAAAAAAATATTTTTTTTTAATAACTTTATTTGTCATTTATTTAAATGAATAATCATTAAAAATATGTGTCATATCAACGTATATAATAAAGATGAATCGATGTTAAAATATAAGATAAGAAAGCATTACTCTAAAGAAAAATGACGGAAATGCAACTAATTTTAAAACATTTCTATATACCATTTTTATAAATTATTTTGCAAAATATCTTATATATAATTATTCCTTCATATATATATATATATATAATTAAAATTGTGATAAAAATGCTTTTAAAAAATAGTGATAAAAAATTATTGTACGGGGTTGGTGGGAGAAGGCGACTCAACAGGCTCAACGGCCAGAAGGCATTTTATCACGATATCTGCTCTATTTATCACAATATATCGTGAAAAGTCGAGAACGGGACTTACTGGTCCGTCTCGCAGCGTCCCTAACCAATCGCCCGCTTTCACCTACCCTCTTTCTTCCTTCTTCCTACTTCTTCTTCTTCAACAAAATCCTCAATGTCGAAGCCACACACAATCGCAGCCTCAATTCCTCCTCTCTGTCTCTCTCCCAGCCAGGCTCCAACCAGAGCTCGAGCCGGACCCCATGGCTTCAGCAGCAAACCCTTTTTCTATTTCTGTCTCCTCCAAACCCAACAACTCCGCAGACTTCTTTCTTCGTGTTCAGAGCCCTCCTAACTCGGTTTCGCTCCGGTACTCTTTTGCTTCCCCGAGTTCAATCGAGCTGAATTCGAGTCGGGGAGGGAATTCGGTGCTAAGTGCGAGCCGAGGAGTGAGGTCGGGGAGGATACGCGCGAGTTCTGCTCAGGTTATGGACCAATCGGTGGCTAAAACGGATGCTAGGGCTCCGACCGTTGTGGAAGTTGACTTGGGAAACCGGAGCTACCCGATTTACATCGGATCCGGACTTCTTGATCAACCTCACCTTCTCCAGAGGTACTTAGTTAATCAAATTTTACTGCTTCATTCCACTCATTCTATATTAATTGTTGGCTCTTTTTACAGTTGATTGATTTGAGAACTTTCTTTGATTATCATCGTGTTACATGTCTGTGTTTTGCTTTACCTGTCAATTACTAATAAAAAAATATCTGTGTTTTGCTTTACAACTACAAGTTCATCCAACCAAAACAAGGGGAAAACAAAAAGATTTTTCGTCATAACCAAGCCAATTGGTTAAAATCATGTGGAATCACTATGAATTAGGCCGGCTACTCGCTAATGCGTGCTGAATTTATTACTTTGGTTTTGAGTTATTATTAGGATTTTGATGGACACCAAAGGCTCCTTCTATTCTGAAAATAGGTAGCGTAAGAGAATGCTTTACACTACAAAATTTTAGAGTTCTTGAGCATTGAATGCAGAATTTGCTTTCCCCCCATCTTGTAAATGATCAATTAGACCCAACTTGCTTTAATATTTACACTAACTTGCAGCTTTTATTGTTGTATTGATCCATAATCAATTGATTGTTATGTCATAGGCATGTTCATGGGAAGAGAGTTCTTGTGGTCACTAATAACACAGTAGCACCACTCTACCTAGATAAGGTTGTTGAAGCTCTAACTCGTGGAAACCCAAATGTCTCAGTTGAGAGTGTGATTTTACCAGATGGGGAAAAATACAAGCAAATGGTAGGTATTTTGAGGTTTGAAAATGAATTTTTCATTTGGGGTGTAATGGACATTGCATTAATCGTGTAATTGTATGTTTTTTCCTATAGGATACACTTATGAAAATCTTTGACAAGGCCATTGAGTCACGATTGGACCGGCGTTCTACTTTTGTTGCTCTTGGGGGTGGTGTGATTGGTGACATGTGTGGATTTGCTGCTGCCTCTTTCCTTCGTGGTGTTAATTTCATTCAGATTCCTACAACAGTGATGGCACAGGTCTGTTGAGTTCCTTTATTTACTTTTTTGCGGCTTTAACGTGTACAGTAATATTTCTAAATTGTTAACTTGTCATTATTTATTATTTTTCTGGTTTTTTCCAGGTGGATTCCTCTGTTGGTGGAAAAACTGGGATAAACCACCACCTTGGGAAGAACTTGATTGGAGCTTTTTATCAACCTCAATGTGTACTTATTGACACAGACACATTAAACACGTTGCCAGATAGGGAACTGGCATCAGGGCTTGCTGAGGTTATAAAATATGGGCTTATCAGGGATGCTGAATTTTTTGAGTGGCAGGAGAAGAATATGCAGGCATTAATGGCAAGGTATAATTTCCCCAAAAGAAAAAGCTTCGAACGATATTCTTCAACCTAGCACTTGAATCTTCAACATAGCGCATTAGACATGAGCCATTGACATAACTTGTTCAAGAGTACTGGATGTTCTTTAAGGCCTTTGGAATATATATCATTTGATGTTGAGTGTAGCTTTATAGCTCATTTTGGCTTATTCATGCAATTATTATGTTATTTTCTCTTTATATGGAGCAACTTTTGCATGAGTATGATGGGCTAGTCCATTGCAGGGACCCAAGTGCACTGGCTTATGCTATAAGACGATCATGTGAAAACAAGGCTGAGGTTGTGTCCTTAGACGAGAAGGAAAGTGGACTGAGGGCAACACTGAATTTGGGACATACATTTGGCCATGTGAGTTACGAGTTAGTAATTGTCATAAGTAATCAATATTGCTCTTAAAATCTGGTGTGGCCTAATTGAATTTATGATTAATGTTTTATGGAATATTTGGCTCAACTCAACTAATTGTACCTTGCCTTTGTGCAAATGTGAAACAAGTGTTAAAATGTGTATTCCAACCAATTAAAAAAAAAAAAAGATGTGAATTTCAGCTTGTAAAGTTTATCAATCTACTTTCTAAAGTTGGAACGTAATATAATCTAATTTTCATGATGTGGCATGTCTTTTCAGGCAATAGAAACTGGGTTTGGCTATGGGCAATGGCTCCATGGAGAAGCTGTTGCGGCTGGCATGGTATTTCAATTCAGCTCTTCCCTTACCAGTCATTCGTCTTTCCTGTGCCGCACATATGTTAATGAAGATTGTTTGCCAATTTTCAGGTCATGGCTGTTGACATGTCATACCGCCTTGGTTGGATTGATGATTCTATTGTGAAACGAGTTGACAATATTCTACAACGGGCTAAGTTGCCCTCCACTCCTCCCGATACCATGACTGTGGAGATGTTCAAGTCCGTCATGGCGGTAAGTGAGTGAGGTTGTCATTATAGATTGGCAGTTCAATCCGTTTATATCATTCTTAATGTATCTGTCCTTTTGGTATGGCAGGTTGATAAGAAGGTAGCTGATGGGCTACTAAGGCTCATCCTTTTAAAAGGTCCCCTAGGCAATTGTGTTTTTACAGGTGATTATGATAGAAAAATCCTGGATGAAACACTCCATGCATTTTGCAAGTCCTGAAGCTGATTTTGGTCTCAGCTATGTTCAAGTGTTTTACCAGATACTGGTTATCATGTATTAGCTTCTATTTTTCTTTTTGTACCTTGAATGCCTTTGCTCATGGTCTGCCTAAATTCTGTTGGCGAGACCTTTTACCATTTTGTAATTTTAACCAAGTGTGGTATGCTCAATAATTCATCACTGGGTTTTCATATTCTTGTCATGTGTTAAACTCAATTACCCCCTTCATCTCAGTTTCAAATTAGAGATCTTGCCCTATGCATCTTTCTTAGCGCGCCTGAAAATAATGTGGCTGTCATTCTTAAATATTATCTACTTCAAGCTCGGATTCCCCCAAATGCCATTCGACTATCTTACTGCCTTCCTTCAAAGCTGGAGTCGGCATACTCCATCTATGACAAAGATTATGGAGCTACCCAAGAAACAACTTGCAGAAGCGGTTTCTCTCTAGCCAACTTATGTGCAGTTCGTAACTTTTTGAACTGTACAATGAATCGGTGATATTTTATAGTTTTAGGATATGCAAATCTCCCGTATTCCTGTTTTTTTAAAAACGTAGATAAATTTGATACCCATATAAAATTTGTTTTAATGGTAGATTTCACTTTTTTCAAATAGAGTGTACAAGACTTGCATATCTTAAGACAGTATCTAGCATTACTCATTGTCTTAATAATAGCTCTGTTTTTTGCATTTAATCGATCATTTGTCTTCGTTTTTCTGTTCTTTTCTTTTTTAAGTATGGTTTGGGTTTTTATCAGGGCATATGATCACCCCCACTCTTACCATTATGATTTATTAATTGAGTAATGCTACATACAGTCGTGGAATGTGCAAATATCGTGCAGTCGTTTTGAAAAATAATAAGGTCCACTATTAAAAAATTAATTTTTTTTTCATATGGGTCTCATATTTATTCATTTTTTTTTAAGTGACTGCACGGTACTTGCACACTCACGACTACAAGAATCATTTCTATTATTAATTATATGATTTACTTGGGGGAAAAAACGAATGGGTAGAAAATAAGTTTTGTGTGGCTGCAGGTGTGAGTTGATATTATCTTGTGGTGCGATAGAAATTATAAAGTTGGGTACCTACAAACTATTGGGAAAAAAAAAAAGCAAAAAAAGGTAAGTTTTGAAGGTAAAGGAAAGAAGGATGACCATTTTTTTTTTTTTTTTTTTTTTGAGGAAATGCCACTTCCAATGAAAATCATTGTGGTTAGAATTAGTTGGTGACTCGGACAGTCAATAACTAAAATTCGAAAATAACGGTCATTTTTTTTCTCTCTCTACCCTGTTAAATAAGTATAGTGTATTTTAACCAATATCTATTTGTATATTTTTTTTAGAAAAAGAAATACTTTAATCACAAAAAGAAATTACACAAAAATAATCATATAAACTGACGTGGCATGATATGGTTCGTCAAGTAGTAAAGTTACTTTTATTATAAAATAGATCTGACGAATCACATGAAATCACGTTAGTTTGTGCAATTACTTATAAAAAATATAAAGAGTGTTAATGTTTAATTAAGGACTAAGTCTAATTTCTTTAAATAATTAATGACAAAAGATTGGAAGTTAAAACCGTTTAATTAGATTATGTAATTTTTTATTTTTTTAAAAAAGAAGGAATTCTTGGCTTGGACCAGATCCGTATTTGGTGGGATCTTTTCGCTACCTTTGCTAACGTAATGGTTTAGGCACATAGAATTTCTACCATCACATTTGATCTTCTATTCAAGTTGTAGATAAGGTGTCATGTACCATATATGAAAAAGAAAGAGAAAGTTTAAATATATATATATATATAATTGAATTTGAAAAATAAAAATGAACTCCAAATTTAAGATTTTGAATAACTAAATTTAAAAAAAAAATAGACATGGAAGGTGGCTCATTGCAAAGAAGAGCAAGTCCCATAGACCATACTCAAGAGATATGAGCCGTTTAATAACTAAGTCGGATTATACAGATCATATCATATCATTCATTATTTATATGAGTCGTATTAAGATTTTAAAATAATTAATTTAATTAATATATGGTATTCAAATTGATTAATATAATTTAATAGTCGTAACTTGACCCAACAAGCAAATACATATGTCCACCCAATCAGAGGTAGTTCAGTAGCTGTCCCTCCATCGTGGACGGTGGAGTGAGTGCGAGCCACTCGTTATGAAGTCGAGGGCATCTGGGGAGTGGGACTGTGGGAGGGATCTTATTCTTCTCAGTTCTCTTCTCTGTTGTCGTGTTGGCATTTTGGACACTTGTTCACGTGAGATTGAATGTGATGCGGCAGAAATTTCACATGCATAACCACATCGAGTAAATTTCCTGTTTTTGTAATCAAGGAAGGAGGCAGAGACACCTTTGTCATCGGATTACGATTTTTCAGTTCTTTTTTATTAAGAAATGATACGAAATGATACTTGCAGTCGTGAGTATGTAAGCGCTGTGTAATTATTTTGAAATAAATAAATAAATATGAAATCCACTATTTTTTAAAACGATTATACGATATTTACGTATTTTACAACTATATATAGCATTACTCTTTTCAATTTTATCTCAATCATATTCTTTATATAGTAAATTATAAATTTTTTTTTTTTTTATGTCAGTCATTTGAAATATGTTACTTTAACAAGGATTACGATATCATAAAATCAACGATGAAAAGTTATATTTTATTCAATCATCTATTCGGCCCGTTCGTATATTTGAAATCTTTCAGTATATTTATATTTATAAATAGTAATAAAATGATTTGAATTAAGATATTTTATTAAATTTTAAAAAAGTAAAAAGATATATATTAGATAAAAATATTATAAAATTAAAAAATTATTTAAATATAAATTTTTATATTTAAAAAAGTAGTATTATTTTTTATATTTATAAAAGTTATAATAATTAAATAATAATTACATGAAAATATTTAAAATCTGAAATTGAAAGTATTTTATGTTAAGTAATGTTTAGGGAGGAAAAATCTTAAAATACTTGAAAATAATTGAGTTGACTGTTATAATCTAAAAAGAGATAAATACAATGAGTAATGTTAGATATAGTCGTAGAGTGTATAAGTACCACGTAATTCTTTTAAAAAAGAGTAAAATTTATTATTAAAAAATTACTTTTTCATATAACTTTCCTATTTACTTATTTTAAAAAAATAATTATACGACAATTACGCAGCGTAAATATCATATACAATATATGGAGCTCATTATATTTTATGAATAATCATAATAATACCGTACGTACAAAATTAAGTGGGAAAGTGTAAAAATACCAAGAAAAGCTATGGGATTGGTGGAGAAGCGGAGGGGGAGGGGAGGGTGTTTGTTGGCGAAGATTGGTGGGCTCAGCGAACGCTTCAACGGCATTATTTCCCGGCCATTAGGTTCTTACTTCTTCGACTTTTCTCTCTCTCTCAGTTGTTTCAACCAAATTCCCCCTTTTCTAGGGTAGGGCTCCGATTCCACCACTCCCCATCCCTCATTTCACACTCAATCATTTTCTTTTCTTTTCTTTTCTTTTGTTGTTCTTGCCTTTCTAAGTTCAGGATTATATGTTCAATGTATCAGGGTTTCGTTGAATTTTTCTCGGTTTCTTTGTTTCCCCGCACAGATGTGTGATTGAAGAAGAAGATTACTAAGAAGCTGAAGTTGAAGTTTTAGGAGGTGCGCGCGCGCGCGTGTGATCAGGTCCTCAGGTGAAAGATCTGAGGCTCACATTTTGATTTTAATAATAATTAGAGAAGAGAAGGAAAATGAGCGCTTCGAGATTTATTAAGTGCGTCACGGTTGGTGACGGAGCTGTGGGTAAAACTTGCTTGCTGATTTCCTATACCAGCAACACCTTCCCTACGGTGAGTCCCAATTCTTCTCCCTAAGGCACGTTTGAGAAATCTGGGGCGTTGATTATGAGGATCTTTTTTCTCGTGAAGATATGCTTAATTCTGTTGGGTTTCCTTTGCTATTGTTGGAAATGTGATTATAAGACAAACTTTGATCGGTTTTTGTGCCGTCATTGGTTGTTTTGTAAAAGCAAGAATGAGAAAAAAATAAAAGAAGAGCACTTGACTTTGGTGTAAAATAGTTTCTCTTTAGGGCGGGCTGGAAATCAAATGAGAGCTTACGTTCATGTATTATCTTTGTTCAACTAGGTAATGGCATTGAAAAGAGGGCATATGGGTTCTCTAATTTGGGTGATAATAATTGCAATTATCTTATGTGTCCTTTGAGTTTGAGGTTGGTTGGTCAGATATGTTTCTTATGTATGGCTTATGAATTGATTAAAGATTTGGTTTGCATGGTTTTGATCTGGGTTAAGAGTCTATGTTGATGTGGTATTTATGGTGGTGGAATTAATTTTGGGGAAGCAGGATGATCTATATTTTTATTAAAAACTTATCGTTGATAGGAGTATGTGGAATCTTATATATCCATTTCGAATCCATATCTTTAATAAGATTTTTCAATTTTGAGATATTTTGTTTGTATTTCTCTTGCCAACCACCAAAAGGACATCTGCAATCCCATTTTGCCCATTTCTCATGCACACAAAGTTTGGATAATGATTTATTGCAATGCGGGGGCTCTTTATAACATTAATGCATTTTGTGGGAAAACAGGATTATGTGCCAACTGTTTTCGACAATTTCAGTGCTAATGTGGTTGTCAATGGAAGCACTGTTAACCTGGGGTTGTGGGATACTGCTGGTAGGTCTGCAAAGTCAACCTTTTTCTATCCATAATTGACTATACCCTTCATTGTTCTTTCTTTTTACTGGGTCTGAATTTATTGTTTCTTTAAAACAGGACAGGAGGACTATAATAGGTTGAGACCTTTGAGTTATCGTGGAGCAGATGTTTTCATACTAGCATTCTCTCTTATTAGCAAGGCCAGTTATGAAAATGTTTCAAAGAAGGTGAGAAGCTGGATTTTTTTTTTCAGGCAAAGAATATCTTTTCAGATTTACAATTTATAATGTTCTGACAAATTTTGCATTTGCTGGCATTGCTTGCAGTGGATCCCAGAGTTGAAGCATTATGCACCTGGTGTCCCAATAGTTCTTGTTGGAACAAAGCTTGGTATGATTTTTCTCTCATCTAATGTGGCTATTGAGGTAGTTATATTAACTGCTGTCCTTATCTTCCGTCTTCTTTTGTTGTTGAGCTTCCTAAGAAGTTTGTTTATTTATTTTGGTCTTTAAGCTTACTAAATCCTGTTGTTAAACATCTCTAATGTGATTATAAACTATTACAATCTGTGTTTCTCCTAATAATCAATCCTTTATCCAATTAAAATGACATCTTAACTTAACAAGCTTAGGTGCATTATCAGTAGTTTTGGAGATCAGATTTGAGCAAATATGTTATGCAATTAATAAACTTGGTAGTACTTGTATGATCATGGAACTCTACCATGATTAAGATTCATGTTGGCATTGCCTCTTAGCAGTTCTTTGAATATATAATTATCTTGATCTTATTTCTTGATGTAAATGGTTTGGTAGATGACTCTTTTGATGCCGATGTTATTATGTGAATAAAATATACAAAAGACTTTATGAAATTATTGCCCCACGAGCTTGTGAAAGGCGTTGAATGTATGTATGGTTGAGTAATACTTGATACTGTCATATGTTGTGTAAGCGTTGCACACTTCTTTTGAAAAAGAGTAGAATCCATTATTAAAAGGGTACTCTATGACTGCAAATATCATTTCTCATCTATGGTGTATGTGCATGTGTGTATATTATGTGATTTCTCATTGTTTTTATTGAAGATGATTATGTACAGTGTCTATGGCAGGACTGTTTTCATTACCAAATTGTCCTAATATAAGTATATGTTATAGTGATTTTTACAATTAAGAAAATTCCTTAATGTTTTGCAATTTATTTTTTGGGCCAGATCTTCGGGATGATAAACAGTTCTTTATTGACCATCCTGGTGCTGTGCCCATTTCAACTGCTCAAGTAAAGAATTTCGTCATTCTGGCAGATAGCTCAATCGATTTGTCTTTGCAGTTCATTTCCACAAGTTCTGTTATTTTTTAATTTCTTAATACTTGAACTATTTTTCTACTTCAAGGGAGAGGAGCTTAGGAAGCTGATTGGTGCACCTGCTTATATCGAATGCAGTTCAAAAACACAGCAGGTATTATCTACTTTTTTGAGCAATTTTCAGGTTGTCTTCTGTCATGGCGAAGGCCTTTAATAATATGCACTTGTGGACTTGAAACTTGTAGAACGTCAAGGCCGTCTTTGATGCGGCCATAAGGGTTGTTCTTCAACCTCCAAAGCAGAAGAAAAAGAAGAGCAAAGCACAAAAGGCTTGTGCCATCTTGTGATCGAATAGGTGTAAAGAGATAAAGCAATTGTCTGTCTTACCCTTCTTCCCCTTCCTATCTTCTTAATTCCCTTTGCCCTTGAAGAAGCTGTGAAGCGTCAGGTGGTTTGTTGTTACTTTCTCGGAATTGTTTTGATCTCTAAATGTCATCGGAGTACATGGTTGCCAACTTTAGTTAACTGCTTGAGTTGTTTGATGTATTAATAACAGTTAGGAAAACACCTTGATTTGCGTGGACAGTTATATTTATTACTTTTGTAGTGTGCTCCAAAGGCTCTCAATTTGTGTTTTGTTACACTGCTCGTGTCTCGTTTTAACCATATGCTAATTTCTTGAGAGCGTCATAAGAATTTCCAAAAAAATATAACTATTAAATGTGCTCTGGTCATTATTGTCCTTGCTTACCGTCCTGGTAAATGACTGGTACCGGAATAAATAAAACTCGTGTCAGCTAACTTTAGGGACAGGGAAATAATTTAACACATGCCAAGTTAAAAGTTGTGCTGAATCTGTTTTTTTTTTTTTTTTTTTTCCCTGATATGTGAGGATAAAGTTTTAACCTCAAGGGGTTGGCCGAAGTGGTGGAGGCCTTGTTCTTAGGGTATCACTCCCTTCAAAGTCTAAAGTTTAACACCTCATGAGTGTAAATAATCTTTTGAAACCACACTCCTTATTGAAAAGTCAGCGATTTAACCAATTTCGTGTAGGAAAACTTTTGAAAGTGTGGTGCACGGGACTGAGGTTTACTTTGCAAGGGTGGGTTCGAAGGGCCCTGCCTTGGAGAGGTTCCCCGACATAAAAAATAAGGGTAGTGATTAGGGCTGTACACAAACCGGCTGGACCGACCGCCGCCGACTCAGACCGACCGCCGGATTCAGGAACCGGCTGAAACCGACAGAGAACCGGTCGGCCGGCGGTAGGAAATTAAGGAAATTGACGTCGGCCGGTTCGGTCTGCGGTTCACTTAAAACGACGCCGTTTCACTTATTTAAGTGAAACGGCGTCGTTTTTCCCTTGAAACTTAAAAAAAAATATATGGAACGGCGCCGTTTGGCTTTTAATTGCCCCTCGCCCCTCTTCTTCTTCTTCCCCGCGTCTTCTTCCTCCTCCATCTCACCTGCAACTCTCTTCTGCTCTCTCATGGTAAACGGCGGCACATCCCTCCTCCGTGATAGAAACGCCGACGGCAGACCGAGGAACCGAACCACACCGCGCCGAGACCGATAATATCGGTTTTCTCTCCCCCAGTCGATCGGTTTCGGCCGGTTTTTTCATCTCATGGAAGACATCGGTTCGATGTCGGTTTGGCACCGAAACCGCGTCGAACCCATCGGTTTTCAGCCCTAGTAGTGATAGGGTTACTACCATTTTACTATTCATTTACTACTTATAGTGTATTTATTTTGTTATCATTTTCTTTTAAGTATTTTTTTCACATTCTTAATCATTAAGAAAAAAAATTAAAATATATATAATTTTACTAATATTCACTTTCTTAACCATTAAGTAAAATAAAAAATTAAAAAAAAAATCAAATATTCAAAAAGTAATAAATAAGTAGTAGGAGGGTAGTAAGCTTATCATTTTCCAAAAAATAATAATAATAATAATAAATAAGTTGTGCTGAATCTGAAAGGCCAAGGAGTGAGGCATTTTTTATGAGTACGGCGGTTAGCCACCCCAAGGTTATCCTTGGACACAAGGAGGAGGGCCTTCTGCCAGTCAGTCTTTACATGGTTATTAAGATGTTGGTTTGCTCGGAAGTCGAATGAACTCTGGCTTGGTGAATGGAAATGGCAGCAGCCCTTGATTTCTCGAGGTGGTCGTTTCATTTGATATTGAGTTTCCTCTGCGCTCAGCCATAGCAAGTCTGTTTTTTATGGGTGTTATAAATCAAGCATGCTTGATAATGAAAGGCTACTTCATTTGGTGATTACGTTAAAGATGAGCAAATAGTTAGAGCCAAGCTATTGGAGCTTTACTGCCGTTGTTGAGCTAGCCTAGCAATACCAGTCCATACAAACTTAACCCCATCTTATAACGCACACGACATGACATTGATATTAATAGGTCTGCCAGCAATGTAAAGCAAATCAATGTTAACAAGTTTGTAAAACATCCGCGTGCCAAAATTGAAGGCTTGTTCATCAGGAAGCTCGAAAAATTTGAAAATATGGTAATCTCAAACAGGACCTGGACGGCACCTGGCTCGAGCCGATACTATAGACCGAAACAGTTGTCAAATGGTAGTTAAAACTCAACATGATGGTGCGGAGAGAGAGCTTAAGGGAGCATAAGGATCTGTAAGGCCTTGTTTGTTGCTTTCCCCTGACGAATGACACTTTCTTTGGACTTCTACATTACTCCGTACCACAACTCTAGGACATTATCCTTCTTACAAAGGGATATCAAGAGTTCAGGACAAGCTGTTCTCACAATAATTTCCAAATTGTCTGCGTTCACAAGCTCTTTGAATTTATTTCTTTTTTATTTTTTCCTTTCTTGTTTCCCTGATAAGGATGAATGGCAGAGTTCGTACATCACAGAGTTATTACCTTAGTAGCGACTTCTATCCTTATTCACAACACAAGAAACCATATAAACCTTTTTAGGTCTTCTGGCCTAACTTCCAAGGTACAGGCCTCGGGTTTCATTGTACCAAAGTGGAATTGCGGGTCTATTGATTTATGTATGTTTTCACCCTGGAGTAGACGAAATGGCACAAAAGTTGAAGAACAGAACTCGGAGCAAAGATAGCTGTAGGGTATCTCATATACATGAAATTTGTAAATAGCACAAAAGGTTATGAAGTGCAGTGTCAATGGATGTGGTATAGAAATGGGGGCGGGGGCATAGTCAGCATATGGATTTTCCTATCACAAAATTAAGGCTAACCTAAATTCAACATTGCATCTGACTAGGATATAGAAAGCCACTATCAACATCAGGAAATACGCATATGCTTCCACTCACCAATAAAAACTTGTCTGCAGCTCTGATATGAGATCTCCAAGCCAGTCACACTTTGATGGGCTCGTATTTCTCGCCTACTGCACCACCTTTCTGTTTCTGGAACTGGATGTACCGCAGCGTGCTGGCGAAGAAAGCATCTGCAGCTGGATCTGGTGTGGTAGTGTCACTATGCATTTCAGTGGTAATTAATTCAATCAGGCCCTGGATTGTGGAAACAGTAATCTGAGGATTTCCTTTCTCAAAGAAATAAAGGTACCTGCATATACAATTATGTATGATTATCCCATCTTTTGAAGAAAAATTGTAGAAACAGACTGAGATTTGATGAGATTAGGGGCAAACGCCGATTACTTGTTCAGTATCTCAACAAATAGTGTCACCGATCCTGTGTTGCCCCGTGCTGCATTGGCCATTTGTTGAGCAGCATTTGCAATTCGTAATGCACGCTTAAGGCAAAGTAGGACTCTGGTAAAAACATCAAATGATTATAAATAAATAAGCATTACAAAGAATTTAAAGTGACATCAATACAAGGTTCAAACTCCAATGTTAGTCTTAAACTTGCACAAACCAACTAAGTTTATTACATGAGAAATACTTAATGTGACTAGTTTTTTTTTTTATGAATACTTATTTTTTTTATGAATACTTAATGTACCTAATTAGTACATCCTGACACATTATACAATTATTTAAACCTTTAAAAATTGTCATATTAGTGATGAGAAAATTCACTAACTTTGCTTGAAAAGGGACTAATGACAACTTATATAGTGTGCCAAAGTAAAGTGTATAAGTTGAGAAGAAATTCACGCATTAGGAAAGCAGAAATATTGCTTATTTTAGATTATAAAAAGTAGCTGTTAAATTAAATATATTACTTCTCATTTAGTAATTTTAATTTTAAATCAGATTAGTAAGTTAAATAGATTTATTGTTTACTACTTCTAAGTTTAAATTATAATGCGATGGGATAGTTGATAACATAGTTTCAAGTGCGTAAAGTTCCATGCTTTGAAAATTATATAGTATCCAGATAATACTTGGGCTGGCAATTTTTGACAAGGCACACGAATTTGAAACTAATCCTACAAAATTAACATGTCAGGATTGAAGTGTCTAACCTGTTTAATTAAATAATTAGGGCTAGGGCTTACCGGAACACGATTTGACACAATCAGAAACTGACACGATATTCTGCCAATTTTTGTTTTGTTATAGGTAATTCTGGCAATTTTTGTTACAACCCACAAACCCAATACAAACCAAACACGAAATTAGTAGGTTAGAATCATTTAATTAAGAGCATTGCTATATACTATACTCCTATCCCACTTTCATCCCATTTTATAATTGTGGCACTTTCAATCACCCTTGGATCATCTCTTGACATTTTTTTAAAATAACTTAAAGGTTGGTGGGTAGGCGTGGGACAAGGATGGAATGATGGTGTAGTATATAGAATTTTCCTTTAATTTAATGGATCGAGTAAGGATTGACTCATATGTTTGATCAACTTGACACGATTTGAACCCAACATGAAAACATGTATTGGCAGCCCTAAATTATAGCTGAGCCAAATTTAGCTTGACAGAACATGTATTTGCAGCATATTTGGGAGGAGGGGGGGGAGGTCTTATGAATGTGAGATTATGGAAAAGCACCTTTCTCCATCTTTCATGTTCTCCTGGTCATCAACCCAGAAGAGATTTGAGCATGCATAAACGGCTCTACATTGATCAGACTTCTTTAAAAGCTTTGCAGAATACTGCAAAAAGCCATCATATGCAGGTTTTTAGGAGAATCAGTCTTATAAGTGTTCTACCAGAATAATCAAATCTAGAATTTACCCCTGTTGCCTTGTGTGTTAAGGTATCCCTGTTCTCAACACCGAAAACATGCATCCTCTGAAGAGTTCCTATTATTAAATGTATTGCAGTCACCTGTGCTTTAGAATCCTATTACAGCAAACACATGTAAGCCAAAAATGTGGAAAAAAAATGTCATAAGACTAGTTCCAAGGTTATCGACCAACTTACTGAAATTTCTTCTTCATACAGAATGTATGCTTGAGTGAAAAATTCATAAGCAACAGGTTCTAAGTCACAGTCATTTGCAGCCTAACAGAAAACAAAAGGGGCATGCAAGTTAGCAAATGTCTTAGCCTATTGATCCCTCAAATGTCTAAAAAGCAAATGATTCCATGTACCTCAGCACATTGCAGATACAGCCGTAATGAAAGCTCAGGTGCAGGAACACTTGACAGAGCCTCAATTGTCTGAAACAAGAAACTGGAAGTTTACTAAGAACACTAAAATAGATAAATGAATAAACTCAAACTCAGGAGTAGATATTAGATGTGTCCATCCAAAAAACATAATCTACATAGCAAAGACAAAACATATACAGAAACATATTTCTATTTTGGATCATTACTTCTTTCAGTAGAAATATACCTGATTCAAAAGCTGAAAAATCTTCTTTGGAGTAGTTGACGTTTCATCCCCGAAAGGATTTTCATCTTGGCCTTGTAACTGCCTAACCAACTACATATTACAGGCATCATACAGTTCATCAGTGCAACTATCTAGTTTTTCTTCAGAAAATCAAAAGCAAGGCTTACAGTGCTTATTTCACGTTCCAACATATACAAATTTGCGTACTATATGATTTTCAAAACAGAGAGTTTTGCTCCTATGAGGTCACGTCATCAGCTATCTCTTTATTGTTGTCAATGAAAGACTACTATAGCGATCCTTGGGGTTTGATCCCATTTGAAACTGGTCCTTAGGGTAAAAAAACCAAAATAATTCCTCAGGTAATACCCACATATTAAAGTGACCTCTTTGTTGAACTTCCATTAATTAAATGACGAAAATTGTAAGCACGGCAGTCAATTACCATGCCATGACCAATCATGGACTGACATGTGACAAATTTTTTTCGATAAGTGGCACATAACACAAATTTGCATGTACACAAATAAATGCATAGTCAGTGTTAAAAAAATTTAAAATAAAAACACAGTCAGCATGTGCATTAACAAAAATACTAAAAAATTATAAAAGCATTAGAAAATAAAAGACGAGCACAAAAAATTTAAAAAAAAAAAAAAAAAAACTTAATAGCCTTTAATTAAAAAATAAAATCAAGTAAAATAGTAAACACAAAAAAGAAACTTGAGAAACTAAAAACAATAATTAAATTAAAATTATAAAAATAAAAGAAAATAAACTTGATTAGAAAAACAAAAAATTAATAATAAAAAAGCATAAAAAATAGATTTTTCCATTTCTAAATTCAGGTTTTTTAAAATGAAAAATAATATATTTAATAAAATTACTTTAAAAAGGATTAATAGTCCTTTAGTTTGGTTAACGTGCACTTTTCTGTTTTCTGAACTTATGTTCTTTTATTTTGGCACAATAATTAATAGTTATTGGTCCCACTCTACATTCAAGCAAAATTTCTTATCATTAATATTAAACAAGAACAAGGGATAAAAAAACAAATTGTTCAACCAAAAATTCAGTGATCATTATGCTAACATGGACACAATTGTAAAGGTTTCGTTTTGTATAATGTTTCAAGGTATGCTGACTCAGATACATAAAGTATTTTTCATTTAATAAATTAAGCTTTTTTTGTGCATTGTGTAAGTTACAAATAATCATTTTAAAAAAGTAACACTTTAGTGATGCAGGCCAAAATAAGACCAGCCATTCTGCATACCACCAGTGATTAATTATGTGATGCTTATCCCAGGAATCACAAACAATTTTGACAACTTAAAACTTGTTAGTATTAACAGGCAAGTTATAACAGATCACAATTTGTAGTGTGAGTTGTATAGAAAGAACCAGACCTTGAGACAGGAGAAAATGAGAGAAGGAATAGTAAAGGGAAGACGCTTTGGTCCTCCGGTCAAGATATGCTTCCTTACTGTGCAAATTATCTGCAACCCAGCACATGAAATCACAGTAAAAAGGAGCTCACAGTGAAATGAACTGGAACAAGACAATTATATCATGATTCATGATGCAGTAGAAACTTTGGCGTTAAACTTCAACAGAGGAGAAACTTATTCCACAAGGTACTCTTCAGTCTTTACAAATAAGAAATTAACTTGTCGAAGTAAGTAAGAAAATGGAACTAGCCACCACAATTTAAGCCCAAATTCTAAGATATGAACAGTCAGAATTTACAAGAAAATCAAATTTACCAATGTCACAATTTAATGGGAGAAAAAAAATATATATCCTACATACTCGTCAATATGTACATTTCTCCAGCATTTTTTTTAAGTAAAATAAATCTCCAATATTTCTATGAACCATATGGAAAACCAAAATCAATGGACTTACGAAATAATATTAAAAATCTCAAACATTGTATACACATAAATTACCTTAAACATTTCTTCAGGATCTTCATTGTAAAGCATCTGAATGAGACGTGCAAAAGAATTCTGCTCCTCCTTGAAATCATCCTCATCAATCTAATATAGAATTAAAAGAAAAAAAAGGCACACAAACACACAAAATGTCTCAGAAACATTACCAGTACTAGTCCTTTTTTTATTGGCAAACAAAAAGTCCCGAGTAATTTTTTTTACAGGTCAAAAAAGTACCAGTCATTAGAATGAAAACGGAAAACAATCAGCAAAATGGCCACAAATAAGAACATTTAGCATCATGTAATATGTATATTACTAGAAAGGAATTACAAATGACCTCATCTTGAAGATTTCCCTCTAAATCCTTGATAAGTCCCTTGACTAATTCAAACAATGCCTCAACCTGTAAACTGACAAACCACATTATTACAAACAAACAAAAAATAGGATGTCATGGCACCCCTTCTGTGGTGCCATGACCAGGGTTGAACTCCCCCTTCAACAAGTTTCCTAGAGGGGAAAAAATTAAAAACAAAAAATAAAAATATACCTTGTCCTCAGTTTCTATACACGTTTTGTTTTTCATAATGCTTTGAATTATAACAGTTGCCATGACTTTGTTCGTTTCAGTGTCCAAGTATTCCATGACACGGGGATAGTTTGAAAGCTTCAAGGCAGTGACAATATCATTATATTTCTCAAGCGGAGCACTTAAAAGTGCAACAATCTGTTTTGTTGCTTTGCTGTCTTCAATCTTTCCTTTGCCAGAGAGTTTCTTAACACATGCTCCCTGAAAGAAAAAAACAGACACAGGATTACTATCCTAGTATGACCCTGTAAGAATAATCTATTAAACCACTTCCATGATGACATAAAGCAAATGAGCAACCAGTTCGTGACAGCTAAATGAAACTTCACAATATGGACAGTTATTTAATATCCTCTTCTCTAAAACTTACTGATCTTAACAATCTCAATATACCCATTATGGCACATACACTCTACAACCAGCCTTTGTAGCCAAGTGGTAAAGGGTAAAATTGAAGGTTGAATCTTCTGTATGCATGTGTTGTTCTTGTGAACAGTAGTGAATGGGGTAGGACCACAAAACCACCGTACCCACTCTTTTTCCTTTTTGTTCTGATAAGGTGTGGATGGTAGGAGGCCACTCGGACGCTCTATCGTATTTTTTACAAGAAAAAATGTCTAAAGAGGTACCAAAGGGCACACAACACAAGTGCATGGGAAGTATATAAAAGGAATCAAATAAAAGAAAAAAGAAAATATGAGAAGAAAAACTACAACCAAATCCCAAAATATGAGTACTCACGAAATTGAGTATGGATATGATATTCCTTCGTTATAATAGTTTTGGTACAAAAAAATGCACAGCCCATAGCATATTTTAAATTTTGAAATTTCAGAAGGATTTCATTTCACACAAAAAACTTGGGATGTAGCAATGTGGAGCCATTCATATGATGAAGGCTTCTTTGTATCTTCACAAGAACCTGTAATAAACTAAATGAGATACATCAAAAAGTAACTGAACATTAGCCTCATCATCCACTCAATTTTATAAAGCCCCAAGTTGTTTTTTGTCTTTAACAACTCTCCAGCCAAACATCAAAAAGTAACTGAACCTATTTGAGTGTGGTTTGTTGATATCTTAAAACAGTTTTCTTCCCAAATATAAAAAATATCCAGTGTAAAAACTCTCCAGCCAAATGGATTTCAAAGAACACACAAAAAGTACATATAAAAAAATCTGAAAAAAACAAGTAGAATAAATTTAAAAAAAAAAAAAAAGCAAAAAAAAAGGTAAAAGGGGGAACCCACCCCCTCACCCCTCACTCCGGCAGCCACCAAGCCACCACTGCAGTGGCTTGGACCAATCTAGCCACTTCGATCAAGCCACCTCTAGGATGCTCGTACCAAGAACTGTGGGTTTTATTTCTTTTGTTTATGTTTTTTATTATTCATTATTTATTACAAACCCTCCAAAAAAACTTCTCTCCACCAGGTTTTTCCATCCAAACATGTTCTCAATGAGTCTCATCACTTCTACAAAACTCTATAAAAACTCCTCTAAAATCTTTCTACTACTACTCATGAGACTTCTAAAACTCCCAACATCCAAACATCACCTGAGTGTATGTATCATTGGATCTTGGTCTATGAACAGTATATGCTAAGTGAACCCAAAAGGCTTCATGCACAAGTTAAATCACTAGACAGAAGCATACCAACACTTGATCTGCATAATCAAGTCGATCAGGGTGGACGTGAAGAGTGAACGTGAGAAGAGATGAATATAAAGTTACAACTCCAATGGTAGGCATGTCAACATGTGCTTCTATCACCTGCATCAACATAGAGTCACTAAATTACCAACTTCCAGAATTTAACATGGAGAAAGATAAGGGAGAAAGAGGCATGGGATGAAGAGGGCAATAAAATATTGTGATTGTGCATCAGAAGAATTCTATGCAAGTTCAAATTTAGTCAATTTATGTGGAGCTAACACATGGGAAAAATAAAAGCTCAAAAAAGTTGAAAAAAAATTAGTTCAACTATACCAGTCTCAAATTCTAGTTTTTAGAATGTTAAATGGGAATACGAAATTACCTTCCCAATGGCATTGCTCAATTTGGAGAATGCTTCGACTTGCAAGAACTCAGGCAACACTTCAGCACTTGAAGCAGCATAGTTTGAAAGCCTTTCCATTAACTGGGATAGCACCGTTTTGATGTCAACAGATGGCTGAGAAACATAAAATTCCAGAAGGGTGAGAACCAAGAGAACTTAGAAGAAGGCAAAGCATTGCATTAATAGCACAAAATAAATTGCTACAGAATTTGTTTTGGCAAGTTTGGTACAAGGGAAGGACATCTTTTCCCATCTACTCTATATTCATTGATCAAGTGGATAAGGTTTTAGTATTATCTCTAATTTGGGTATTCTTTATCTTAAATGGAGAACAATACCGCATGGCCACGTGCATTCATTAAACTACGGTAAATGCAATCCATTGCAGTCCAATATGCACTTCAATAAGTAGATGGTGCAGGTGTCGCACAGTTCCTGGCTGATGCCCAGCACATTAAGGTTTAGAAATTTCGATGCAACCATCATAAGAAATTTCTAATTTCAACAAAGGACCTTGACTTGCAAGATGGGTTTGGGAAACATAGGCAAGGTTAGTGGAAATAGACAAGGCAATATCCACGGTGGGGAAAAGATATTGACAAACAACCAAGTCATGACTACCTCCTATTAACCAGAGAGAGGCTATCGAAAAGGCCCATATCACCAAATACATTCGATGCACAGAACAACCACCAAAGAAACATATCGTAAATAAAAACATAAACCACATAGAAGAGATAAATCTGGACAGAGACTTTTTTTTTTATAACCGTGGGCGTCCGGGCCAGCTTGCGCGCACCTCGACTAATCCCATAAATCTGAACAGAGACTTAACTAAAAAAAAAGCTTCTATCACCAAATATATACTCCAATAATCCAATAATTAGGCCCCGTTTGGATTCAAAGATGCGTTGAGATGTTTTTAGATGAGTTGAATAAAATATTGTTAGAATATTATTTTTTAATATTATTATTGTTTTAAGATTTAAAAAAGTTGAATTGTTTATTATATTTTGTATGGGAATTTGGGAAAGTTGTAATGATGAGATAGGATGAGTTGAGGTGAGTTTCCAATCCAAACCGGGGCTAAATGATGAGTAAACGTTTAACAATATCAAGATGGAACCTTTCCATTATTTATTTTCTAACAGAAGTTTTCCTGATTATTTAACCACTTGGCTTTGTAAAACGCTATTGAGTCATGACAAAACATTTTAACCATGGAGGAGTGTTCCTGCCGACAGATCTACTTCCATGGTGCCTATGATAGACACGTCTCCGGACCATCTTGTGTCTCGGAAGACCACAAGTGCCATGACTCCGGCGTCTCTTCTGTGTGTGATGGCTAGTCGTACCATCATCATTCCCAGGTGGATATGTTGGAATCCAGCTTGTCTGAGAGTTTGGTAACTTTCTGGTTGTATGAAAGGAAGGTCAATTTGCAAGTTGACCACCAGTATCCTTTCTTCATTGTAGTGTGGGTAGACCCTATGCTGGGGTTCTGAGAACCTGGCATCGTAGAGGGTCTCCGCTGGGATAAGGTTTGCTCGCCTTCTCTGGCTAAGCGTGAGTTCAGCTTCTGGGTTAAGCTGACTTTCCAGCGTTCTCTGGTACTGATTTGCGTTAGGACGCAAGATCCTTGGTAGCCTTCGTGCTACCTCTCTCCTGAGGCGTTGGACTCTGCGATAGCTGCGTATTTGATCTTCATAGGAAGGTGCTGCCTCCCTTTGTTGTTCTCGTACTGGAGGTAAGGGTGGTGGGAGTGTTATCGTGCTGCTCCCGCCTTCCCTGTGTCCTGAGTACCACGTTCCTGGCTTCATGTCCATTTCTTTGAGAGCTTCGCTTGCTCTTCCTTCAGAATCTCTTTAGGCGATTTGTAAACCTTGAGAGGCGTCTCAAAAGGTTCTTTTCCTTTCTTTGGTTTTGGGTCGCCAAGCTGCAAACTTCCTAGTTTGGCGATAACCTCGTCGGTGATATCCTTTGGTAGGTTTATCTCCAGTCTTTTGGCCTTTTCAGAAGTCTTGACTTCTGTTCGTAACTCCCTTACTTCTTGTTGGAGTTCTGTGACTTTCCTAGACAGTGTAATTACTGCCTGTCAGGAAATTGTTCTGCTTTACTAGAGTAGTAAAGCCTTTGTTGCCGATCAGCTCCGGCTGTACGAATCCCGCTGGTGTATTGTCTTCTGGGATGAACTTTGTGGCTAACAGTGCGTCTTTGTATTCCTGGCTGTTAGTTGTTGTTTCCCAGCTACTGGTGCTCATCAACTTTGTTGTAGAGATTCCAGTCTAGCTAGAATCTTGGTTACTTCCTCAAGTCGGTCCTTGAGGCTCTGGATGAGTGTTACGGCGTCTACCTCAACAGGTCTGGCTTCGTGAGAAGTCTCCAGTAGTTCAACTACTGCGTTAACACTGGCTTCCTGATGTGCTTCTATCTGGTCAAGTCTCTTCTGGATAGAAGAAAACTTTCGTATGGCTTCTTGGGCAAAGGCCTGCTGTCTATCGTAGATGATAGAGAGGTTATGTGACTGAGAGAGTGTGAGATCTGTAAGAAGATTCACCTGAGGGTCAAATGATGTTCTTCCAAGGGTATGGTTATCAGTGGTATGATTCTTATGATAGCAAGGATGGGTTAGGACTTTAAGAGAACAAGTGAAAACTTTTGGGTATACTTCAAGATCAAGGTATTCAAGCTGAGCCGCCCTTGGGTTTCGTTCCCACTTCTTAATGTATTCTTCGTATGAACTTCCTTTACTGCTACTCATTACAGGTGCAAGACTCACTCTTGTTCCTGCTCACCGTTCGCCCTTAGATCCTTCTCGATCTTTCTCGGCTACTTTGTCTTTTGCAAGACGTCGGAGCTACAACTCAGGCCACCTGAAAATTATAACAGTAACGTAACTTCTAAAGAAGAATGATAGGAAAACATGTGTGAAACGACCCTGGGTTAGGCTGAGGGGTCACGTGCTTGAGAGGATTGGACTGGATTGTCTTTTCTGGATTGATGATGTCCAGTTCACAGACAATCTGGTTTTTGGCCCAGTGTTTTAATGGGTCTTCCCCAATGTATCCTTGGGCTCTTAAGTCTTCCATTAGAGGCCCATAGACAGATATGAATCTGTCTTGTTGTCTTGGGTCTCCCATTTGTACCTGGTAGGCCGTGTCCTGCATCTCATAGTATTCTGGGCTGTCCAGAATTACTTCTTGGGCTATGGTGATCTTCTGAGGCTCCATTGACGTTTGGATTTTGGAAATGTTTTTGTAGAAGGTGACTTCATTCCCTTCTATTCGTACTCCTCCTTCCATTGCTCGTATGAAGTTGCATCCAATGAGCATGTCTACGTCTGGTACCTCCATTTTGAAGCAGTAAATATAGGGAACTTTAAAAATATTATCCCCTATGCTCATTTTTCCTGGCTTCATCTTCATCTTTGCCTTTTCTGCTGGATTCATTCCATAGAAGTGTTGTAAGTACCTGCTTCCATCATTGCTTCCTTTGGTACAGCTTCTATGTTCATGCAGCGGTTTGTGCATCCTGTATCAATTACAGCTCACACTTTGAAGATTGTAGGTTCTCCTTTCTCTTTGGGTATTTCAAACTTTACCAGGACGTTGTAAAGTCTATTGAGAACCTTTCGTCCAACCAGCTTCTGTCCTTCAGCTCCTAATGCTTTCTCCTTTGCTGGTAGGGCATAGATTACGCCTGAGACGTTTTCTGTGATTTTGGGGTCGAATGAGAAAATTTCTTCCTCTTCTACTTCTTTCCCCTTGTCTCGGCTTCTTTGTTGATCTCGGGCTGATAATTCTTCAAATTCTCGTGCTAAGGTGGGCTCCCATTCTTGGAGTCTCCCTTCCTGTAACCTGTTTCTCAGCCTTTCATTTTCATCTCTCAGCAGCTGGTTCTCTTTGAGGAGTCTGATATTATGCCTATATAATTCCTCTATCAGCGAGTCTTTGCTTCTGTGCTGATATTGGGCTGCTGCAGTCGTGATTTCTTCTGGGCCGGGCCTTATTTCTAGGCCGTATTTCCATTTTGCACATAGTGGGCAGAGTGTTAAGTCACATTCAGTGCAATGGGCCCTTTTTCCTGTTAGCGTCATTAGTCTGCAATACAGGCAGATTCTTTTGGCGTTCTCCTTGATTTCTACAGTATCTGTCCATGCATGGTCGCATGCAGATTGTTTCTCTGATGGAAATCTTTCCGCCATCCAATCCAACTTTCTTGTGATAGTCGGATCTATCTCCTTCTGGATTATGACGAGTGCGACGTCCCATGATTCATCGGGATTGTAGGGCAGCTGATCCTGGAAGACCGCTGCAGTCGCGTTGTTTCCTCGTTCATCCTCACTGATGCTACAGATAGCATCTGAGTCAGGTTCTTCTGGGTCAACAGAGACCACGTCCCATGTGTCCGGTAGTTGAAGGTTGTCCAGAATGCCAACCCTGTTGATGTCACCCTTCTTCCTTGGACATTCTCTGGCGAAATGCTGAGGGTCGCCGCAAATGTAACATTTACATTTTCCGGCCTTGGCTTTGTCCTTGTTTTTGATGACCTTCAAGTGGGTTTTGTGAGGCTTTCCTTTGTATGTCTTTGCCTTCCTTAAGCCATATTTCTTGGGTGCACCATAGTACCCTGGTAATGGCATCGAGCTGCAAAAGGATAAGTCTTTCAAACTTCTTTGTAACGCTGCTCTTTTGCAAAGCTCATGGAGATAATCATAGATAAATTTTATCCTGATCATCACTCCTATTCCCAGTCCTGGGTGTTTGAGCCTGAAGGCTTCTTCTATCTCGTTTCCGATGAGTGGTGGTAGCTTTCTGAAGAGTTTATCAGAGAGCTCTGTTCCCATCCACATCCTTCCTGACTTGGCTGCAAGCTTCTTATAGGTATCCAAAAATGGACCTATATCTCTCATCTCGTTGCAATGTAATCTTTCCAAGTCGTTGTATGCTCGGTTTTGTTCGTCAGTGGATCCCAGATAGGGGATCTTCTCCGATCAGCATTATCCTGATTTGTGACAGGATATTTTGTATATCGCCTGCAAGGGCGACGAGCTGATTGTACTGTTCTTCATAAGTCATTCTCCATGAAATCCAGATCTTCTTTCGTCTTCTCCGAGGAGGTTTTCCACGAAGTTGACCTTCTCTTGATTGGAATCCCAGTTCCTGCTGTTTACTACATTGAGGGTGATAGATTCCCATCTGCATATGACTTCTGAATACATCCCAATATCGGGAGGTAGTACCAACATTACTCCAGTTGAGGCTTGAGCTGCTGGTAACATCCAAGTTCCTGCCGGTGGTGGTTTGTAGCTTCTGAGCGGGGGAATATTTATTCCGCTGAAGTTGTCGTATCTTGCCACATCCATTCCTGGTGATTTGGCAGTTGGTGGTGCATATCCAACTGGCCCCATGAAGGACGTTGTTGGTTGTTGCCATGATGATTGTGCATCATCTCTGAGGAAACTTCCTTGGCTTGTAGACATGGCTGCTACATGCTTTTCTTTGAAATCCATATTTTTGAACTTCTCTTGGAGTTTTCGGAGTTTTGGATACTCCATTTCCTCTGCCAGTTTTTCCGCTTGCTCATCCATTTTTCTGGATGCGTTTTTGGAAGCAGCTATGATGTTTTTCACTTCTACTCCCCTCCCCTCCTTAGAAAAGAATGGGTTTTACCCATTCGCTTTCTTCTAGTGGCCGATTATCGACTGGTGGGGGTTCTTCGTCGTAGACGGGCTGTGGGAGGGGAGGAAGTAATGACAACTCAAAGAAAAGTAGACGGGCTCTGTGGTCAGGTTATCAGAGCCAGGTTTAATAAAGTTTGAAATACCCAAAGAGAAAGGAGAACCTACAATCTTCAAAGTGCGAGCTGTAATTGATACAGGATGCACAAACTGCTGCATGAACATAGAAGCTGTACCAAAGGAAGCAATGATGGAAGCAGGTACTTACAGCACCTTCTATGGAATGAATTCGGCAGAAAAGGCGAAGATGAAGATGAAGCCAGGAAAAATGAGCATAGGGGATAATATTTTTAAAGTTCCCTATATTTACTGCTTCAAAATGGAGCAAACCCACCCTTGGGGAGTAAGCATCGGATACAAGTCCCCACTGTCAGAACCGTATATCCGTTAATCTAGGAGAACAACTAATGCAGAATCGAACCAAAGATATGTGTGTCTACAACTCATCCCAAGCCTACCTGTTAACCATTAGGCTGCACCCTGACGGTAAATGAACAATTTTAACACGAGTTACTAATTATTTGAAAGGGAACTTCCATATATCATAATAACAATCCTTTTGACGATGAAAGATGAGCGATATTAATTCAGTTCAATGTAAACTACAACTATGTCTACTAAATTACTATGGACCAGAAACAATCTAAACATATCAAGAGTTGAACTTATCAAAATATATATGCATACATACATAAATATATATATAAACATAAAGAAGTTATACAAGAATGAATAAAGCATATGATGGCGCCCACCTGAAGCTGAGGGCAAGCACTCAGTAGTACATCAAGAGTTTGCAAGTGGTACTCATCAGGAAACACTTGGATTATGCAATCCATCAAGTAGTGTTGGGCAAGCTCATCTTTACAATTTACAACCTAGGAAAAACAATTGAGATGAAGAATTCATCATGAGATGCTTGGAAAATGGGAATCAAACATCACAAGTCTCCAGAAAGTACACGAGAAAACCAAACAGATCCTACCTGCTCCAAGACTCTGGGAAGAACAGTGTCTTTGTACATATCAAGGTCAACGCCCTCAATCTGACTGAGAACATGCAGGTTCTTCCCAACCTAATGAAAACCCAAGGTGGGCAAAAAGGAGCTATCTTTAAGCATACACTGAAAATGTACATTTTATTGTACTGAAAGTACCAGATATGAGCTACTCATATTACAAGATCACGCAGCTCGCTCCTTTCTTTCTCCCGCTTCTCCTTTTCCCGGGCAGGTCCCTGCAGACCAGAAACCCCAACAGCAAGCCTCAACACAGGATCAGCTAAGAGTATGATATGATTCACAAGCACTGTAACACCAGCATGACCAGAAATCATGCCCTCATGATACACTTTTACCTTCATTACATGCAAGCATTGTGGTCATTGCTATTTAAGGCTCAAGGCACACCTAAGTACTTTGGGGTTCTAAATCTTCACATTTCAAAACAAAAAAAAGTTGGAAACAGAAAAGCATGTGAAATATGAACAATCTAACATCTAATGGAAGCCATGGTAAGATGGGAATTACAACCAATAGACATAAAAATAAATTCAACCAGTAAAAATTAGAGAAAAATAATGTTGGTCGGCATAGGAAATTAGTACTGTGTCAAAAAAAAGCAATTGCCTTTCTACTTATGCTAAGCCTTAATGCTTTATGTGGATCACAAAAATACACTACATAAAAGCTTCACAGGGCCTAGAGCATGCCTAGTAATGCTTCTAGTAATACAGATTTTGGTATCATGCATGCCCAAACATTCAAACATGCAATAATTCACAGATAAATTGAACCGACCTGATGTTGCATCCGCACCCAAAGTTTATTCATTTCTGTGAAGTTTTGGAGTACAAATTCTACAGCATCTATGACGGTGTCAGCATCTCTGCCAGAGTGAAAAGCAAATAATTCAATGCACAAGCCACACTACAGTTTCAAACGCACAGAGCACGCACAGGTCTACTGATCAACAAAAATGAACACGGTGATAAACAAGGACTAGCAGAAACGAGCTAATTTGTGACAGATTTATTTACTAAACTCAGTACTTAATTAATTTGAGTCATATCTCAATACAGCATCAATGTTAAAGCTATGTTCCAGATGGTAGTCAGTATCTAGTCGCACTTCTTAAGCCAAAGAGAGATGGTCAAGAGACTGGAGAAATAGAATGTAATTCTTATACCCAACTACGAGATGGGTTTGACGAAAGAAATAGAATGTAAATAACCAACTAATTCCCTTACCCTTCGTACTCGGAACCAATATCAGGTAATTTATCCCGACTGACTTGAGAAAGGTAACTCCTTAAAAATAGCCCGCGTACAGGATGTTGAATGCCTCGACACATCTCCACAAGATCTTTGAGAACATCCTTAGCAGGAGCTTCCTTAGACTTGATGTATACAGATCCTACCGTGCAGAGTAGATACCTGATGGAGATCACAAAACTCATATATTGAATACAACCAGAAATTTTATTGCAGTCAGATTGATAAATTATGATTTTTTTCATATGTAAGATTGATAGGTAGTGTTACACTTAAATCAAAGCACGGAGTATATATAACTTACAATCTGGGCAAAATGTTACCAGCGTGCTGCACAAGCTCGTACAGATCGATAATGGAGCAGCCACGGCGGGCCTCTTCCTTGAAGAACATCTCCAGCTTCCTCAACTCATCGAATGACCGCATGTCTGAGTGGACACATCGCACACTCCAATAAACAATCATACACAACCTCGTGTTGATCATAGATGTCCCGAATCCAAAGAGAGGAAACGGTGAGAGAGAGTGAAAGAAAGATTAAACTCACAGAGTTCGTAGTATTTGTGAGGGGAAAGCCTCGAAGTCCGAAGCTCGGAGAGCATCTGAGCAGAGTATTTCAAGGCGTCTCGAAGATTGTTCGAATCCTGAAAAGAATCAAGAGGAATCGGCGGAAATTAGGTCTGGAAAAAAGGAGGAATTCCTCCAATTTTTCCCTTTCTAGTGAAACACACAGACACTAGGACATCAATAGAGGGAGTTACCAGGGCACGGTGCATGTAGAAGGCGTTCTGCTGGAGGCCGGCGATCCCAGCGGTAAGCCATTTCTCTTCGTCTTCGACTCCGTCGGAGATCATTGTCTGCCTCTCTATACTCCGTGCGCTCAACTGCCCCGTCTAAAATGGCTGGCTCTATTTAGGAATTGGGAATTTGGGATCGGAGACTCTCTCTTGAGGTTTAACCATTTAAATTAGAACTATCCATTTGGATATTCGAGCAAACGCAAAAATGTCTCCCGTCCAGTCTGCCTCGAAACTTTCAAAACGAAGAAAAGTTCACATTTTCATCGGTTAATGTCTACGTTAACGTCGAATATGTTTTAATTTTTTTTTATTAAACTAATTAAATTCTATCCTACATTACAAATAAAAATAAAAATAAAAATAAACAAAACAACCGCATACAAGCATTACACTCTCACAGCTAGTTTCTACCGTTGTGATTTTTTTTTTTTTTTTTACTTAATGATTAAGTAAGTATTTTTTAATAATATTATGAATTTTTTTATTTTTTTAAATATAATTAAATGTGTTAAAAAACATATATATAAAAAAAAACAAATCTCAAATGTACTAGCGGGAGCCCCAACGGGAGCTCCCAGCGGTGGGAGTAGCACCGCTCTTTCCTTAATTTGCTACAAAACTTCACAAAAATATACTTACATTTATTTGATTCCAAAACTAAAAGATCCAAAGGTTATTAGTAATTACATACTCATTAGCATGTGTAATGTTTTTTATAAAGTCATCTCTAAGGTGCTTGCAAACTAAGGGTGCTACCCGTCCCCTACGAGGCGGGTAATATATATTTTGTGAACAAATCTAACAAATTGTAATATATATTTATATATACACAATTTGTAAAATATAAATATATATTTATATTTATATATATGTATATAATATATATATATATATATATAAATGAGGGCGGGGCAGGGTTGGTAGCTTATGAATTGCTCCACTCTATGAGAACTCGACAGAAAGGTAAACATGGGAGTATAGCATTGAAGTTGGACATGGTCAAAACTTATGATAGGATTGAGTAAACTTATTTAGAAGTCATTATGAGAAAGCTGCGGTTTGCTGAGAGATGGGTAAGGATGGTGATGGAATGTGTAGAAACTGTTCACTATGTTGTCCTTGTGAATGGTCAACCAGGAGAGAAAATTTTCCCTTCCAGGGGGATCAGACAAGGGGATTCACTTTTCTCTTACTTGTTCATCATTTGTGCAGAAGGTCTAAGTGCTCTTTTGGAAGGTTCAAACAAGAAATGAGAGACCAAAGGTGTTGTTGTAGTGAGGGGGGAATGAGAATCACTCATTTACTTTTTATTAATAAGCAAAAAACATCCATCTTATTCAGTTCCAACACCACACAAAGAGCAAAAGACCTGATTATATAAGAAGCTGGGGTGAATCCAAGTAGCAGCTATGAGAAATACCTCGGGTTACCTACTTTTGTGGGAAGATCCAAGTATATTACATTTAGAGGTATCAAAGAAAAAGTATGGCACAGAATCAACAATTGGAATGACAAGTTTATGTCACAGGCAGGGAAAGAGGTACTGTTAAAGGCTGTCTTTCAGGTTATTCCAACATTTACAATGAGTGTATTTATGTTGCCAAGGAAGCTTTGCAAAGAAATATCAACAGTGATAAGCAAATTCTAATGGGGCCATAAGCAAAATGAAGACAAGATCTAGTGGAGGAGTTGGTACAAGATGGGAGCAGCAAAACAAAAAAGGGGTCTGGACTTTAGAGATCTAGAATGTTTCAATAAGGTTATGCTATCTAAACAAGCCTAGAGAATTCTCTATAATCCTTCCTCAATGGCGCTCAGATAATGAAAGAAAAATACTATAGATCCTCAAAACTGTTGGAATCCAAGATTGGGTATAGGGCATCTCATATATGGAGGAGCATTGGGTCAGCTATGGACCTGTTGAAAAATGAATAAATCTAGAGGGTACGTAAAGGAAGGAAGATCAAACTTTAGAAGGATAGATGGGTCCCTATTCCATCAACCTACATAATTCAATCACTTGTTAACAAATTAGACAGTGAAGCAAGAGTAGAAGAGTTAATACAAAAAGATAGGGGTTGTTGGAACAAATTTGTTATTGAAGAGATTTTCACACAAAGGGAAGTAGAAGCCATTTATAACATTCCTCTTAGTAAGATGGGAGTGGAGGACAAGTTGATCTAGGGCTTTACTAAGAATGATTTGTTTTCAGTTAAAAGTGACTACCATTTAGCTCACTTGACAAAAAGATCATGGAGGGGTGAAGCTTCAGTTTCATCAGATGAACGGAATTGTTGCAAAGTGTGGAGTTTACAGGTTCCTAGCAGTGCAAAAGTGTTTATCTGGAAAGCCTATCATGAAATTCTTCATACTAGATGGAATTTGATGAATAAAAAGATTCTTCAATCACATTTATGCCCCATATGTGAGCTGGAGGAAGAGACAGTTTGTCATGCCCTTTGGAATTTCCCAGCAGCAGCAGATGTGTGGTTTGAACACCAAAGTCCTATGCATAAATGGTCTGAATGCTTTAGAGATTTCTTAAAGCTATGGAAGAAATTGCAGGAAAGCCTACAACCTAATCAATTGGATCTGGTGGTTGTGTAATGAAGAGAATCTAGTATAGACGAAATGCTTTTATCTTAGAGAATAAATATAAAGGTCCCCAGCAATTATTTCCTGCTACCCAACAAGTACTAGAAGATTTTAAGAATGCAGAAGAACGGATGGCACAAAGAACTGACAAAAGCACCAGTAGATGGGAAAAGCTAGAAGAGCATGTAGTTAAGATTAATTGGGATGCAGCTGTGTATTTAAAAACTGAAAGAATTGGGATTGAGATTATAGATAAGGACTCTAAAGGGGATATTCTAATGTCCCTTTGTGCAAGGTTGGAACATGTTATAGAGTCTAATATAGCAGAATCCTTGGCACTTAGAAGGCAATGGAGGTGTGTGCAGATCTTGGTTTCAGGAATGTGGTGTTTGAGGGTGATGCACAGGTTGTGGTTAAAGTAGTAACTGGAAGTGATGAGTGCTGGGTTTGGAATGGACAGATTTATGAAGACAATAGGAGGATCCTTCACTTTCATGCATCCTAGAAGGTTCAATTTGTGTTTAGAGAAGCTAACATGATTGCTCACAAATTAGCAAAATATGCATTTCTTGGTGAAGACGAGAAGATATGGATGGAAGAGGGACTAGATTGTATTCTTAATGATGTAATTAAGGATAAGCTTTGTATGGATCCTCTCGATGAATAAATATACACTTCTTATTTTTGTTCATGTGAGGTTGATTATATTTTTATACTCTTAATTATATTAATAAAAATCATTTTTACACTAAACAATTAACTAATTTTTATTAACAAACATAGTTCCACAATCCAAATGGTAAATACATTATTTTATGAGAGAAGATCTAGTCTTATTTATACCTAAAGCATATAAGAATTTTTAAAAATAAGACAAGATTTTTAAAAATATGACCGCTAAAGAGTAGAAAATTTTTTTAAATAAAAAACTCTATCATCCACATATTTGGTATCCAATGATTGGATGATAAATAATTTTGTAATCATTTAATACCACATTAGATGATGATGAAATGATAATAACAAAAATGATGGTTTACACATTTCTCTATGCTAAAAATGAATTTTTGAAAATTGAACAATTAAAAGAAGTTTTATAAATATATAATTATTAAAATAAATAAATAAATAATTCTTTAATAGAGTAAAAAAAGATTTGAAAGAATATTTTAATATAATAGAAAGTAAAATGTAGGTGCTTTGAAAATGCTGATAGTTTTTTTTTTTAATCAAAACATCGTATCTTATATTCATTCTTCATCAATTGTTACAAATTTATCCTTTAGAACATAATACTGTATGCCAGCAGGATCTTCTTCTACCCAAATTATTTCCTCATTTACAAGTAAAAAAACTTTTGCAAGAAAATGAGCTACACAATTACATTCTCTATATGTGTGTATGACTTTCTAATTGGATCTATTCTTCAAAACCCCTTTAATATCTTCAACCAATTGACCATGCCATTCCCAACTGAATTCAGTATCATTCACTGCCTTAACCACACTTAGAGCATCCCCTTCAAACACCACTTCTGTTAAGTTCAACTCTGCACACAACTGCATAGCTTGCCAAAAAGCCTGTAATTCAGCTACTACAGGACCACTTGCATTCCCCTTCTAGGTACACAATGAGACCAACACATCCCCCTGCTTATCCCTTATCACTACATCAATCTTTATCCTGCCTTCTTTAACCTTCAGTGCAGCATCCCAATTTACCTTCACCTGGCCTTCTGTAGGAGCCTTCCATTGACATAAATTTCTTACATGTGTGCCATCAATCTAGTTCCTAGGTTCCTTCTGTTGAGCTTGCTGAAATTGAAGTAAACTATCAGTAGCTTGCCTGAAAATCACATCAGGCCCTTCAAATCTGTTTTCAAACACAAAGTTATTTCGCCTCAACCAAATCATTCTCAATACTACTGTTATTAGCTCCACTTCTTCTCTTTTCAATTTGTTACACCAGTCTGCCCATAGCTCCTACATATCCCTCTTAATAGATACCCACTTTCTGTACAGGACTGGATTTATCTGCCCATACATCCATAGCTCCACCACAACTACATAGAGCATGAGAAATTGTTTCTTTCTGCATCTTGCATACTTGGCAAAGTAATCTTTAACAATTTTTCTGCAAACTAAGTTAAATTTTGTAGGTAGACAGTTATTCATTGCTTTCCATAGGAACATCTTAACTACACTAGGAATATTTAAATTCCACAATACCTTCTGGATATCTGTACCCCCTTTCGATACCTCCCCCTTTTCTATGTTCTTCCTACACATCTCCAGGTGATATGCATTTTTAACATCAAACTGTTCATTCTTTGTATGAGCCCAAATTAGCTTATCTAGTAGACCTGATGAACTGATGGGTAAGCTGCAGACTAGTGTTGCATCTTCTTCATTTAAAATGCCTTTTACCATCTCTATTTTACATGCCTTAGTATCCACATCAATGAATTCTTTAACCTTTGCTTCAGCTACTAGCAAGGTTTTAGGAGTTTGAATCCTGAATGTAGACAGTTTTAGTATCCATTTGTCCCCCAAATGTTTATACTCTCCCCATTACCTACTGTCCAAACCAACCCTTTCTTTAATAATTCCAAAGAACCCCATAAACTCCTCCAAATTACTGATGGCCTATGACCCAGTTTTGAAGCCAAGATCTTTGAATGCCTTAAGTATTTGTCCTTCTGGACCTTTGCAGCCATAGAATGAGGGTTTGTAAATACTCTCCAACATTGCTTTGCCAATAAGGCCTTATTGAAACTTTCAAGCTCTCTAAAACCCAATCTTCCACCAGTTTTTGCAACCCCCATTTTAGCCCAACTCCTCCATTGGATTTTACTATCTTCCTTCTTGAAGCCCTACCAGAACTTAGCCATTTGAGCTACTATTTCCTTACATAATTTCTTTGGAAGCTTAAAGACATTCATATGATAGGTTGGAATGGCTTGTATAACAGTTTTTAACAGCACTTCCTTACCCTAGGGTGACAAAAACTGGTTCTTTCAATTACTAATCTTCTTCCATACTCTATCCTTAATAACTCTAAAAGAATTATATTTAGATCTACCAACCAAAATTGGCAAACCCAAGTATTTTCACAATTATTCTACTGTCTTGCTCTCATATCCCTTATTATTCCTTCTTTCACATAAACACGGACTTTAGGACTAAAAAAAAAAAAAAAACTATAGATTTATGCTTGTCTGACCTAAGGCAGCTTCATAAAGCTCAAGTATGCCATTAATCTTCTTCCATTCCACCCAACTTATCTTCCCAAATATTATGCAATCATGTGTAAAGAGTAAGTGAGTGACCCTTATACCTCCTCTAGCTTCTGACACCCCTTTCAATTTTGATATTCTTTCAGCATTATTGAGCATTGCACTTAGTCCTTCAGCACACAAAAGGAAAAGATAGGGAGACAAGGGATCTCCCTGTCTTAGCCCCTTGAAGGGATGATAGTCTCTCCTGGTCTGCCATTAATTAAGGCAGCATATGAAACTGAGGATATGCACTTCATTATCAAACCAGTCCGCCTTTTCCCAAATCCCAGCTTCTTCATCACTACCTCAAGGTAAGTCCATTTTACTATATCATATGCCTTTGATATATCCAGCTTTAAAGTCATGCTACCACCCTTACATCTTTGCCTCGTTTGCATAGAATGAAGTACTTCATAGGCTGCAATTACATTATCTGAAATTAACCTCCCTGGAATGAAAGCACTTTGATTTTTTAAAATGGTTGCATCCATAACTTTCTTCAATCTGTTGGCAAGAGTTTGGCTATAAACTTATACACAACATTGCATAAGCTTATTGGTATGAACTCATTAATATCTTTGGGATCACTCACTTTGAGAATTAAAGCTATATAGGTGTGGTTTAGACATGGATCCATCCTTCCACCATTGAGGAACTGAAGCACTACACCATACACATCATCACCCACAATATGCCAAAAGGAATGAAAGAAACATGCCACAAGCCCGTCTGGTCCTGGTGATTTCAAATGCCCCATCATCTTTAAAGCCTCCTCCACCTCCTCCCTCCTAAAATTCTTCTCCAGTGATTCATTCATTTCACCAATTACCTTTCTCTCTACTTCTTCTAGGCACTTATAAATCACTTCAACTTTCGGGTTAGCACTTTTATACACATCATCAAAGTGATATTTGAATGCCTCTGCAACTCCTTCTTACTCTACTCTCAAGGTTCCCTTGTCATCTACAATTGAAAGAATTTTACTTCTTTTCTTCCTCTGATTTGCACACTCATGAAAGAACTTGTATTTCTGTCACAAGACTGTACCAGTTCCTCTTTGCCCTTTGTTTCCACATGGTATCCTCATGTTCCATCAAATCTCTCACCTGCTTCTGCAAGCTTTTCAACTTCTCTACATTATGGGGCCCCAACTCTTCCTGCACTTCTTTAATTCTTCTTGTAATCTATTCAATCTCTTTAGCTCTCCCTTTATGCTTTTAAAACTTCTCATAAATGTCATGCTGCAAGAGTTCAGTCGAGATTGCACCATTGTCACATAGTCATTTGTCTGTTGCCCTTAAGCCCATTCTTGCTTTATCCTTTGCTCACAATCCTCCTCTTTAACCCAGCTTGCCTTAAACATGAGCAGAGCCTGCCACCTCATTTGCTTGTTTACAACCCCTTCTATTGACACTAGTATAGGCAAATGATTTGAGCTTCTCACTGGCAAACCTTCCAGTCTAACTCCCCTA
Source organism: Juglans mandshurica (assembly GCA_022457165.1). NCBI lineage: Eukaryota > Viridiplantae > Streptophyta > Magnoliopsida > Fagales > Juglandaceae > Juglans > Juglans mandshurica. Next base: position 8,578,661 of record CM039623.1, read on the forward strand.
AACATTTCCTTCTACTTACTATTTGCAAATTGCCACACATCATCTAACCTCTCCTTTGTAAATGAGAGGTCAGCATACCTATTGCTCCATGTAAAGAAACCATTGCAGCAGCCCAAATCATAAAGCAGATTGTCCTCTAACACTTCTCTGAATTGGCTTAGTTGAATTTCAGCTCTTTGCCTACCTCCCACCTTCTACCACACTCCATGGTTCCTGCTCTCTTGGCCTCAAACTTCGTAGTAAGTCTCAAGACCACTTTCTTTTCCCTGTCTCAGGATGTCTATAAAACCTAGTAAATAATCATTTCTTGCCCTTTCCTTCTATACTAATTTCAACATTGATATGCCAAGAAGAATAATTCTTAATTTCCACTTTCTCATTACTCCTCCAGAACAATGCCAAGCCCCCTTTCTCCCAACAGAATCTACTACAAAACAGCCTTCTATTCCAAGTCTTCTCTTCAGAGTTTCTACTCTCCCAACTGTAATCATGGTTTCAATTAAAAATACCATGTTGGCCTTCTTTTCCTTTGCCATGAGGCAAAGGTCTTAAACTGTCCGAGGGTTGCCAAGCCCTCGGTAGTTCCAACTAATGATATTCATAATACCAGGTGGGGTTGCTCAGCAGCCACCACCCCTGACCTTCCCTTCTCAAAGGCCTATGCCCTATCCATTCTAGTTTTCTTCTCTACACCCTCCCCCACCTTTTCCCCTTCCATACTATCAGCACCTCTTTTATTCAAAGGATTAGGAATAGGCAACTTACCAGCATTTGATCTGCCTCTAACTCTTTTTTTCCAGCTACCCTTTCTTCCACCACGATAACTCTCCTGATTCTGTGTTTCCTCCATAGCCACCACTAAATTTGCATTTCTCTCCATTGAAATAAGATCAAGATCACACTCGACCTCTGTTGGTATCAATTGAGAATTCTTTTCTATTTTCTGGCTGAGATGATATGACTCCATCCCTTCATCAGTCCCACCTATTTGACACACCACATTATTCTCCCCCTTTACCTCAACTTCCATTCCTCTCTTCTCCTCTTCCATACTCTTTTCCTCTACCACCTTCGCCCTCTCCCCATATTCAAATGATTCCTCCCTATACTTTGAACCTGTAAATGAGCCCTATGAGTCTTCATTCACAGATTCACTATTCTTGTATTCCCCCCATTCTCTCAAACCACCTTTGATTCCTTGACGGAGCTCTCAACCAAGCACCATATTGTAATTCCCCACCCTTTGTCCCTAGTTTACCCATTTTCCTATCCTCAAATCCCTCCTTATCATGTACGATTCTACCACAATAATAACATAATTTTGGCAGTTTTTCATACTAAAAGGGAATCCATATTCTCTTCCCCTCCACTTATATAGTTCGCCCCCTAGCCAAAGGTTTCTTTAAGTCACATGCAATACGAACCCTTAAAACTCTACCCCAAGCCAACCCATCCTCATGTACATCGACACCCTTCACAATTCCAACAGAACCATCAATCTGCTCTCCCATCCCCTGCATCATACAACTTAGTGGTAAGTTTAGCATCTGGATCCAGAAACTCTCCTGATCAAAGTCCATCAGATGCGATTTTGTTTCACCATCGTAATCCTAAATCACAAACAAGAAGTTATCAAAAAGCCACGGGCAACCACCCATGACTTTCTCCTTTTCGCGCTTCGTTGCAAAAGTAATGATAAAATAGTTAGCCCCAAATTCCTAAAATTCCATCGGTCTCCCCACCCTCCATATTTTCTCCATTGTTGATCTCACAACTTCCTTCCCTATCTTCCTCTTCGAACAAATTTTTCCCACTACACTTCCCTTTATTTTTTATCTTCTCTGAATGCCTGCAGTTAACTCCTATGGGTATATTTTCTTCCTCACTCAACTTCAATCGTTCCCAAATCTTTGTCATTTCCTCCATACCTTCACCTCTGCCCACCGTGGCGCCCAGAGACACCCCCCGCCTCCTTCAATAGCAGCATAACGCAGCAGCAGAAACAGACTAACAAACTCCCCTCAATCGTTTTCAGAGAAAACGTATAGAGAGAGAGACTTTTACTTACAAACTCATAAAAAATGCTAATAGTTAAAATAGAGAAAATGCGGTCCTTTGATAAATTTTCGCTAAATATTCAGGGAGGCACATGTGAATGCTCTTGGAGTAAGAAGCTATTAGACAGACTCCACTTATTTATGAAAAAAATAATAATGCCTATAATGATATAAAAAAACTCAAAATAATAAAAAAGAATACGAGATTTTAATTTTAAAAGACCTCTTAGAAATAATTATAATGGGATATTTGTGATTTTCATTAAAATTTAAGACCCCATTTATTTCATAGCTTTAGAAATCTAAAGACACGAGTTTAGATTTGTGAAGTCTGTAAAGGAGATGAGATTAGAAATATGTGAATAGTAGTAAAATAGTTTGTGAATAGTAGTGAAATAGTTTGTAAATAGTAGGGCTATAAGTAATTCGGTCCGGACTGACAAAACCGATCGGATCGGACTTTTCGGTTCAAACCGAACCAGACCAAATTATGGACCGGTCGGTCCCAATCCCGGTCCCGGTCCCAAAATATGCGAACCGATGACGTCGGTCCAATCCCGAGGTCTACAAATTTTGGACTGGACCGAATTGGACCGAACCCCTATATATATTTTTAATAATTTAATATATTATTTTTATATAGTAATTATATAAGTTAATTATAAATAATAAATCATGTGATGATTTATATCATTATATGTAAATAGTTAATACATCACGCATTCATACATACTCTATTATTTACACTTAATTAAAACAATTATGTAATTTTTTTTAAATACATAAGTTGCAAACAAGCATGAATAATCTATGTACAATAAAATTATTTGATAGTCATTAACATTGGCTCAAGCGGGGTGTCAAGCGTGACTCGAGCGAACACTTGGGTTTGTATCTCGCTCGAGCGAACTCATAGGTTGAGTTTTGCTCAATCCCACTGTAGAGCAGACCTCAAGCAAACTCATAATTAGAGCTTCGCTTGAGCGCTGGGTCAAGCGAACTCACTGTTTCTCAAATTTTCAGCTCCAAAACCAATATCAATCTCAACAATTAATAATTATGCATATTAAATAATAAAGTTTAAATTAGTCAGTAGTAACTATCAACATCATAAATATAATTATAGTAAAATATTTTTTTAATGAGTTAGTTACATAATCCACATTAATAATTCACTTAATTTTAATATAGTAATTTGAATAATTTTTTTATTAATTTTTTTGAAAAAAAAGATGAAAAAAATAATAAAATAATTAGGCTGAATCAAACGGACCGACCAAACCGGATTAGACCGGACCAATAGTTACCGATCAAGGAAAAATAATGGACCAAAAGTTTCGATCCATCACCAGACCGATTTACACCCCTAATCACACTAGTGAATAGTAGTAAAATAGTTTGAATTATGATGTTTTATAAGGTTTTGGAATATGAGAGAGAAAAAAGTTAAGTAAAATATTATAAAGTTGAAATATTTTTAAAATATAATTTTTTAATATTTTATTTGTTTTGGGATTTGAAAATTTTAAATTATATTTTATTTTTTGTTTGAAAGTTTTGAGAAGTGGTAACGATTAGTTTGAAAGTGTTTGTTATATTTAAGTGATGTTTGTAAGGGATAAGAGATGAGATGACATAGGATGGGATAGGATGAAATGAAATACATTACCAAGCATCCTTGGGAATGTTTGGAGAATGAGATGAGATGAAAAATTTGTGAATAGTAATGAAATAATTTATGAATAGTAGTGAAAATGTTTGAGTTATAATGTTTTATGAGATTTTGATAAATGAAAGAAAAAAATACTGAATAAAATTATTATAAAATAAAATTATTGTTTTAATATTATTTTTGTTTGAGAATTTAAAAAAATTGAATTGTTTTTTTTTTTTAAGTTTGAAAAAATTATAATGATTAGGTAATAATTAGATTAAAAACTTAAAGATTTAAAATTAAAAATATTTGTGTTTAAATTATATTTAGGAAGGAAATAAGATTAGAAGGATGAGATGGGATGGGATGGGATGGTCTTCCAAACAAGTCCTTAGTTTTTATTATCATAATATAATTGAAAACACATTTATTTATTTAAGGTAAAAGTTGGAAGTAATTCACAATGTGCTATCAATGTGAATAGACCTGCCCACAAAATTAAAATCATACAAATTATTTCAGGTTCAATTCGAACAGGGGAAAGAAAAACTATATATATATATATATATATATATATATATATATATATATAATATAGTAGCTGTCTTTGGGAGGAAACTTCGCTGGAATGGTTCATTGCAACACGTACATCTGATGTATGTAAGTGCTTGAGAAACCACTCACGAATAACGACAATTGAATTACTTACCTATATTTATGCAATAAAATGCCCGAGTTGTGCAAATTGACATAACCAGATCAAGATTTTTTTTTATTTTTTTTTTAATTTAAGATTTCAAAGTAACAGAAAAATAGGTGCATCAAGTAAATTTTCAGTTGTTCTTGTGAGTTTCTTTAAAAATATTTAATACTAAATAAATATTATAAAATTCATTTTATATGTTTATCTCTCTCTTACTTTATGTTAAAAATTTTTAACAAGCGATCCAAACCGAACAAACCAAATTTAACAATTACACGAAGTAGTAAGATTATTCACAAACAAAGGATTGACAAGTAAGATGACTAAAGTTGAACCTTAATACATTCTTCTTTTAGAAATGCTATTCAAAAATCTCTACATTACAAAGCGTCCACGTGGCATAATTTTATTTGTAAGATTCAAATTTTAAAATTTATCGTCTAAATAAAATTATTCTATACATGACATATATTATTTTCCCTACAAAATCCTCAAACTTTTGGAGACTGGAGCCTCATAAAATAGAATGATTTTATTTGAAGGCTTTTATTAGGGGTGAATTCGATCTAGTCTAGTCGATTCATATATGGTTTTTGGGATTGGACTGAACTCCTTCAGTCCAGAATTTTTCCACCCTAACTCGGACCAAATTCACATATGGAATAGACCAAACCGTTGACTATCGGTCCGGTTGATCAGTTTGGTCCAACCCAATACCAATTGGGCCAATTTTTTTACACTCAGCCCAACTAACATTGCTAGTCAAGTTTTGGCCCAAATCTCCTTTTCACACTAAATTATTATTAACATACAAAAAATAGAAAAATAAAACTTGAAAATGATGCAATATGCCAATAACATGCAAACTCTAAATAAAAGAAAAATATAAAAAAGGGGGAAAATATAAATAAAACTTAAATTAGGGGTTGAAAATGTGATGCTAACGAGGGAGAACAATTCATCATATCTCCGTCTTTGAATTAAGATCGAAGCTTTCACCTCTGTTGCTCTAATGCCGATATCTACTCCATATTCTAAGTCCGACATCTCAATTTCACCTCCTTCATTGGTTTCTACTCAACAGTTGAGGTTTAACATCTCGGTTTCACCTAAATCAATCTTACCCAAACTCATTTATTTTCTTCAACAATTTTTTTTTTTTTTTAAATAAAGAGAATGGCATCGGCCAACATGGCATACAATCCAAATTTGCATAAAAAAAATGACACCGTAATTTATTAATAAATCATCATTTATTAATACAACAACATACCTCAACCAAACTGGCTAGTTTGATTACGTAGCTCAAAATGAGATGTTTTTATGAAAATTAAATAAAACATTGTTAAATTATAATTTTTTAATATTAATTTTATTTAGAGATTTTAAAAAGTTGAATTGTTTATTATATTTTATGTGAAGATTTAAAAAAATTGTAATGATGAAATGATATGTAATGAGATGGTTTTATGTATTCAAACTAGACCTAAAACTCAAAGACAACAAGCACCTAACACAATCGCTCTCATCACAAATAAACATAACATAGTAAAATTCTATTTGCAATCTTAAATAGAAGATTGTGTGTGCAGTTCTATTGATTAATGAGAGTAAAAGAAAAAAAATCATCATTTTAAAAAAGATATTATTGTAATTTTAATTTTTTTTTAAACATAACTATATGGACTGGATGATAGAAGTAGCTCAGTTCAATTCAAATTTGAACCGAGCATGTCATCTAAACGCACTTTGAGCCGAGTTTTCATCTGTAAAAAGCATTCAATTCCTTTCATACTGTAGATAGATGTGACTGCTTGTCGTGTGAAGCCGACTTTGAAAAAAAAAATCAGAAAATCCCATTATTTTGTCAGAACTTGTCATAAATATGATTACTTGGGCGGTGGTCGTGTAAAATGGGTACTGACGTATTGTGAATAGCCGGTTTTAGCAATGTGAAAGTTTGGAATTATCGTTGGTTGCGTGAAGACATTAATGACATGTGAACAATATATTTATGGCGGAACCCAATTATTTCACAATTTTACATAAATATATTTAAATTTATTTTAACATCCAAACACACAAAAATTCATCTTAAGTAAATCCCACAAAACTCACTGAACCATCTCAACTCACTACTATTCATAGAAAACTTAACTCAGCTCAACATCCAAACGTAACCTAACTCTTTAACAAACGCAAGCACCCATTCAAATCCAATTAAATTTTGAGAAATGATACTTGCAGTCGTAAGTGTATAAACGCCGTGCAGTCGCTTTTAAAAAAAATATATGAAACCTACATGAAAATAAATTAATTTTTTAATAGTGGACTCTACTATATTTTCAAAACGACAGCACGACATTTACACATTCTACGACTGTATGTAACATTATTCTTAATTTTTTTAACAATGAGCCAAAACCCATTCAAACCAAAAGCAAAATGGACTATAGGATGTGTTTGGTCATTGAACTCAACTCAACTTATCTCAAACCAATCATTGATCAGACTCACTACTTTTTCAACTTAACATAAAAAAATACACTCGTCTCAATTTATTTCATACATATCAACTTAAAAAATTAAACATATATCAATAGAACCCACAAAATATTACCATTCACAGCTCAGCTCAACTTATCTTATCATCCAAACACAACCTAAATCATCGTGAAAATAGGTAAGACTTAAGAGCAAGGCATACGGGATTGTGATTTTGAACCCAGCAGGAGTGAATAATTATAAGCATAGCCTCAAAATCCTCAAAACGATAACAACATGCAAAAATGTAGACATTATGAGCATAGCCTTGAATTGATTAGAATACAATGGAACATTAGATGCTCCATGTAGATGATAGTAGGAAATGCTTCTGCTAAGAAGAAACAACTAGGCATTCTTTCAAATATATATATATAGGAAATATACAAGTAATCAGTTTGAAATATGTTATTCCCACAACCATCAACCGAATTTTTTAACCCTAACAGCAACCTCAAGTTTCATATGACCTAAAACTGCCCCCAGCAAAGCTACAAAATTGCATATTCCCTAGCCTAACTATGACCATCTATAGAGAACAGAAACAAAACTATACACAGCGAAACATGAGGCAAGAAAAAGCCTGGAAAATAAATCAACGGAGTTTATTCTGAGCAACAGCCTGGCATAACTCATCCTCATAGAATAGAACTCGATTAGAAGCCAAAGATTTGCATAGTGGCTTCGGTAAAGCAGATGGCACAATGCATCTTGAAGGAAAAGCAGATTCTGGGAATAGAACAGCTGCAACCTGCCGCATCTCAGAGAATTTGAGCCGAGAAGGTGGTCGCAGGCCATGCCTTGGTGCTTTTGGGGTATGTGGGCTCGGCATCCAAATACCCTTCCCATCTCCCTTGCTGCAAAAGGTCATTTGAAAGGATAAAAGAAGAGGAGAAAAATACAAACATTTAAAAATTAAACATAGATAGCAAAAAGAAAAAGAGGGCATGACTTTAAGTTTAAGCTAACAACCTAACAAAAGGCCAGTGTTCAGTTGGTCTTGGGGTCATTGTTCTTAACAACTCCTGTCGTGAGCGATCTGGAGTTGTGTAATTAAAGTGGAATTGCCTTGCAAGCACAACCTGCCACATCATTATAAACAGCACCATTAATTGTCAACTCAAAATCACAACTGCTACGCAAACATGCCAGAGGGAGAGTGATGAACTTACAGCTCTTCGAATTCTTTGAGAAACATGAAAAACAGCCCTCAGTTGGTCGTGGTGCAAGTGGCAAAGGATATTAACCTCAAATTCATGAAACAAACAAGAATTAGTAATATAAGACATACCAATAGAAAATTCATAAGGAAAAAAAAATACAGCAAAAAAAAAAGATATGTGTGGATGGGTCTAGTCATACTACAAACTTCATATACATACCCTACAAACAAGATATAAAAGGTGTCATGTACACATGAAAATAAAGGTCTAGTCATATGCTTAGAAATGATAAAAAGCAAAAAACAATAGTTACAGATATGGCGGTCAAAACAAGAACAAAATATTATATTTATATATATATATATATTTCCTTTAAGCTTCGTTTGGAAGTTGAACTCATCTCAACTCATTATTACAACTTTTTCAAATCTCAATATAAAATATAATAAATAATTAAACTTTTTTAAATTCTAAAATGATAATAATAATAAACAATAATATTCTAACAATATTTTATTATCTCAACTCAACTCAACTCACTTCAACATCTCAATCCACCCTTAATGTCAAAGAACCTCTCCAAAGCAAAGCCCTTCGAATCCATCCCTGCAAAGTAAACCTCAATCCCGTATCCCGTACCCTCAGAAGTTTCCTTATACGGAACTGATTAAATTACTGATTTTTCACCAAGAGGTGTGGCCACAAAGAAATGTTTACACTTATAAGGTGTTGAACCTTAGACTTTGAAGAAAGTGATACTCCAAGACCAAAATCTTCACCACTTGGGCAAACCCCTTGAGGTTAACAAAACATTATATATTTTGAATTAAAAAAGTTAATACTAAATTGTGTATTGTTATAAAACTAGAAAGCAAAGAACTTTGGGAGTTTCTAGTGACTAAATCAGGATATTTTCTATGAATTCAAATCAAATCATCAGTCTTAACAATTCTGTTTTTAACATTCACTCAGTGAGAGTATGCCAATAAACAGGGAAAGCTTCCTAAAGCCACAGTTAAGAGAGCCAAAGAATGCATTATACAGAATATAAATGCAATTTCAGCAAAATATATAGACATGTCCACAAACATAGGCTCTGTTCAACCCAGAAGAAATCAATAAACTACCAATGATACAGAGATATGATTCTGAAACAAGAACACTTGCATATAACTTTCACCTTAGAACAAGTTCTAGGGAAAAGGTTCACTTAAAACCCCCGCCTGCCATCATTATACTCATATAATCAATATATCTCATTTTAGAGGTTCAATGTTACAATCGTATAGCCTTCAACCATGCTAGTGTTAATGTATGAACCCCTGCCCCGAACTGATATGTTAACTACGAATAGCGCTCTATAAGGTGCCAACAACCAAAAATAATAGACGGTTGTACTTGTACTACTTAACATGGAAGTTATAATCTCACTGCCTCAATTTCTAAAAATCTAAGGAAAGGTTATTCAAAAATATACAATTATAAGGAAACAAGCGAGTCCTAACTATCGGATATGTCAAGAATACCAGCAAATCCATTGGTAGAGACTCTAGCCGGGAGTCCGAATCGCAATCCTCAAAACGGGGCGTCTTTGGAGTTCCCATGAAACTGTTCTGTTTAACCAAATTCACAGGCGACAACATCAAAGGGCTTCTATCAATAACCCTATTATCTTCAAGCAACAGATCATTGTCCGACTTCTTTGCCTCCAAAACAGCGACCCTTTTCTTCCCAAGATCAGTACAAGACCTGGCAGCCGTGGCGACCTTGCTGTACCGAAGCTGAGCAAGCGTACCTGGCTTCAGATACTTGTTGCTTGAATTCCGCAACCGCTTTTTCCGTTTGGAATTCTTCGATTCCCTTTCTTTTGGAGATACTTTACCCATTTTTCCCCTTATTTGTTCTTCTCCGAAAAGTGTTAATTTCTTTGTTTCCGCCAAAAATCTTCCATCTGAATTGAATCAACCAATAATTAAATCAAACCTGCAAAAGTAAAATTTCAAGAAATGCCTTCAAGATATGAAAGAAAATTGTTTGTACGACAAAAATGCAAGAAATATGGCAAAGACATTAAAAATAACCAAAAAAACCTAATATCGGAATCAACAGGAAAAATGATAAGCTTATAAACACGCACGCACACGAGCACGACGGTACTTACACAATAATTAAAGAATGAAAAATCTCCTCAGCGACCTTCAATGAATTCCTCTGTAACCAGAGGAGATTTCGGTTAAAATCAGATGTACCGCAGACAGCATGGAATCAAGCTACGAAATCGAAAAAATAAATCGGATCTTGTAAATCAAAGCTCGTCCGAGATCGGAACGAGAGAGAACACAGACGAAACCAAGAAACTCGATCAATGAATGGAACAAAGTGAGAAAATCAGATAAATACGAACCTCGGAGCAGCACAGGTTTCAAAGTGAAACCCTAGAAACTCGCTGAGAAAATTGGGGAGAGAGAGAGAGAGGGGAAAGAGACATAGGGTCCGCTAGGGCTTTGTGCCCTTTATTTAAAACTCACGAATTTTCCCGCCAAAATTACAAAAAAACCGTGGAAAGTAGATATGACGTGGCGATCTAGGATTCGTTGACATTCCAGTGGACCAGTCGATTCCTTGGTGCTAATGTCGATGCGTCAGAGTGGACGGCCTAGATTGCTTATTCTCTTAAGAACCGGACGGTCTAGATTGCATAGCTGGGTATAGAAATTAGATTTGGTTTCCTTATTTATCTGCTTTCTTTAATTTTTAAAAATCGTTTTAAAACGAGAGGGAAATCGAAAAATAATGGACAGATTTGAGAGGGAAACCAGAAAAATTATAACGACGAAAATACCCCGGATATATTAACGATTAGACGATTATACCCTACGCTGTCACCCAAGCTGAACGGAGTTGGAGAGCGGCGGCCTGGGCTGCTCCCCGCCCAGGCGCGCCTCAGGGAATTGGCATGCATTGGTTGAATGCACGCGCCCATTAATGACGCGTGGACTTTTAATGCTCTCAGCTATCGTGAATGACAATGTGACCATCAATTATTAGGAGTCATGCTTTTTTCCCTTACTTATAATTAGATAATTAATTTTGATAAATTAATCTGAAATAAGAGAAAGATTTTCAATTTATCAATTTTAGGAATATACGATGAGTGTTTGAATATGACTCATGCGCTATTCATCTATGTAAAGGTTTTGAATAAGAGTAATTCTACATACAATCGTGAATTGCGCAACTGCCGCGTAATCGCTTTGAAAAATAGTAGGGTCCACTATTAAAAAATTAATTTTTTCATGTGGGTTCCATATTTTATTCACTTTTTTCAAAACGATTACGCGGCGGTTGCACAATTCACGATTGTAAATATATTTTCTCTTCGTTTTGAGTGAAGAGAGAAGTTGCGTTTTAGGGTGCTGGATGGGAAGGGCTACGCGAGATCTAATAAAAACTCAAAAATCTCATATGTAGCCACTTATATACATAAATAAACCTCAACCTTTAACCTCAATCAACCTCTTCAATCTTCGATCCTAAACCAGTTGAGTCACCGCCACCATAGCCACCATCAAGCGTGCCGCCACTGAGTGGCATATCTCCACCATCACCACCCTGATACATCTTAGCAATGCAGAACCGCATATCCCCTCTAGCTCATTTAGCTTGTCCTCGAGCTCGTCCACCTCCACCAACTAGTTATTCTCCAGCTACTCCAATACCTCATTCACTGCCTTCTCAATCTTCACATCGGCTGTCGGGTCCAACTTGCTCGCGATCTTCTTGTCCCGTAGCGTGTTCCTCATGTAACATGTTATACACGTAGTTCTCAAGCGCATTCTTTGCGTCCACCTTTTTCTCCACCTCATGATCCTCTACGTCAGAGTATCGCCGCTCGATGAGACTCTTGGCATTGTAAATTGTGTTCTTCGAGTTCATGGCCACCTGGTTCTTTGCTGCATCATTGACCAGTCTCTCGGAGGAATAAGATTAACAAAATAAGCTTATAGTACATCGGGTTCATCGCTACATCCAAAAACCCCATTTACCACCAAAATATATGATTTGGAGGAAAAATATAAAATAAATAAATAAGCTAGTCTCCAACCAAAACCAACCATCCCTGAATATGTTAAAAACGACCACGATCCTCATATGTGTGCCTCAATTTTCTTGTGCGAAAAGGGTTTAGAAAATAACTAACTGCAACTAAAACAGGAAGAAAAGGCTAGTACCTCTCACTCTCTCTCTCTCTCTCTATATATATATATATATAATTATAGAGATTCAATGCGTCCACTTTCTATATTAGTCCAATTTACAACTTCCTTGGCTTCACATTTCATTTTTCTTTGTATGTAACAAAAAGTTTTAGATTTTCCATTGTACACATTGAAGAAACTCCATCTCCAACTGTGCCACAAGTTAGTGTTTAACTATTATGTGAGTTTGAGTGTGTCTGCATGTATAAACAAAGGTACTCTAAATTTCTTTCACTTATTCAACAGTGCATGTAATAGATGTTTTTGAAGTTGGTTTTGAAAGAAAGATGTGATTTGGCAGAATAAATTTCCTTGTGTATTCATCGTATATAAATAGAACATATTTTCAGTTCACAAATGATAAGTTTTGCTAACAAGTAACAACTATTGGATAAGAACATATTATTACAGATAAAACTTATCAACTAAGATAGGGACCATGTGATAAACATAATTTATCTAGATAAATCTCAAGTGTTGTTGCAGATGACTATTTCTTAGTGATTGTAGTTGACTAGAACTCTTCAACTCAATATGACTCTAAGCACTGCTGCTACTGCTGTGTCATTTCTTTAACAACCTCTCTCAAACTCATAGGAGGAGCTATGGCCATGAGTTTGTCTCGAAAAATTAAGAACTTAGAAGAAGAAAGTCCCTTTGTAAAAATATCTGCACATTGCTCATCTGTAGAGATATATTCAGTAACAATATCCTCGTGTAAAATTTTATCCCTAATAAAATGATAATCTACTTCAATATGCTGAGTTATTGCATTAAATATTAGATTAGAAGCTAAAGCAAGTGCACCAAGATTGTCACACCAAATGCAGGGAGATGACAAAAGAGGAACCTTAAGGCCTTGTTTGTTTTCCCAAAACTTCTCAACTCATTTCATCTAATCATTACAACTTTATCAAATTTTCACACAAAATAAAATAAATAATTTAATTTTTTCAAATTCCAAAACAAAAATAATATTAAAAAAATATATTCTAACAATATTTTATTCAATTTTTATCTTATCTCTCCTGCGAAAAAAAATAGGCGAGTTCCTTGAATCACATTCTCAGCCAATGCAACTCTGCAATTACTATTGTCATAGATATGTACTCTGCTTCTGTGTTAGATCTAGATACAACAGGTTGCTTCTTAGTTTGCCAGGAAATTAAGTTAATACCCCATAGCCACTTGTAGACCTATGATCAATAGGGTCACCAGCCCAATCAAAATCACAATATGCTTGAAGTTGTATAGGTCCTGCTGTGAAGTATAAGCCATAGTCTGGAGTCTCATTCAGGTATCTCAATACTCTTTTTGCTGCTTTCAAATGAGTTGTAGTAGGAGAGCAAAGAAATTTACATAATTGATTTACTAAGTAAGAAATGTCAGGTCTAGTGAGAAAACAATATTGCAGTGCTCCAACTTTGTGTTTGTAGATTGTTGGATCTGGTAAAGGATCACCATCAAATTTGGACAATTTTCTCCCTAATACACAAGGTGCTGAGTATAGCTTGGCACCTACCGTGTCAACACGATCTAGTAGATCAATAATATGCTTGGCTTGACTGAGATGAAGCCTTGTGTTATCTCTGTAAACATGTATTCCTAAGAAATAGGAAAGTTCTCCAAGATCCTTGAGTCTAAACTCAGTTTGTAGACTGCAAATGAGTGTATCTAGGCTAGATAAATGTGTGCTAGGTATGATAATATCATCTACATAAAATCAACACAAATATGTGTGCAAATGACTTAAAAAAATAAAATTGTGAAGTGTCAACCAATGAACCAGTGAGTCCCAGATTACGTAAAGCTTGAGTGAGCCTATGAAACCAAGCCCATGGTGCTTATTTTAGGCCATAGAGTGCCTTCTGAAGTTTACACACATAGGTTGGATGTTGAGGGTCAGAAAAATTCATAGGCTGCTCCATATAAATCTCATTAGTTAGGTGTGAATGCAAAAATGTATTGGACACATCTTACTGCTTAATAGGCCACTGGAATGTAACTGTAAGGCTAAGTAGCAGTCGTATGGTTATTGGTTTAATAACATGACTTAATGTTTCAGAGAAATCAATGCCATCTCTCTACTCAAATCCTTTGGCTACCAATCTAGCCTTGCACCTCTCAATAGAACCATCTGACCTTTGTTTTAGCTTACAGACCCATTTATTTTTTATAACATTCATGTTGGATTGCCTAGGACAAAGGGACCAAGTACCATTATCCAGCAATGCTTTGCACTCACATTTCATAGTAGCAAGTCATTTGGGATCTAAGGTTGCTTGAGAGAAGGAAGTAGGCTCTCGAGGAAGTGAGGTTACTACCAGTGCTTTGAGAGGGTGTTTGGTGGACTTTGTTGAATGATATAATTGAAAATCTAGAAAGGACTTAGGCTTGAAAGTACCGACCATTGATCTGGTGACTATATGCGGTGAGGAGGGTTGAGCTAAGGAGATAGGACTTGTCTCAGGAATGGAAGGAGCAAGTGTAGTTATACCTGTCTCAAGAGTATGAGTGACAAAGGAGATATGACTCAAGTTTTCTAGTATGGAAGTTGTTTGTAGAGGTGTAGAAGAACCAGGATGAAGATGTTGAGGTGCACTGGTGAGATTTGAATTAGAATAGTCTATAGGATTTGAGGATTGGTAGGAGTGAATAGGCATGGAGTTAGAGAAATAAAATTGGGAAGAATTTAGAAAAATACTTTTTGTGATAATGGTTTTGCTGTAAAGTCTGTAAGGTAGGATCCATCCTGTGCAGAAAACAATTCTTCATCAAAGACCACAAGCCTTGATACATAGATTCTATTACTGGATAAATCAAGACATTTATAGCCATTATGATTTGGACTGTGCCCTACAAAGACACACTGCTTACTGCGAAATTGGAGTTTGTGTTTAGTGTAGGGCTTCAAGAAAAGGTAACATGCACATCCAAAGACCTTTAAGAAAGTATAGTCAGGTTCTTTATTGTAAAGTTTGATGTATGGAGTGTCATGTTAGAGCACATGTGAGGGTAACTTGTTGATTAGGAAAATAATAGTTTGAAAGGCATCAAGCCAATATTTGGAAGGCAAATGTGATTAAGTCAACAGTGCAAGACCTATTTTAATAATATGTCTTTGCTTATGCTCAGCAATCTCCTTTTGTTGGAAAGTATGAGAGCAAATGACTCTATGATGAATCACATTATTAGCAAGGTATTTGACAAATAATTGAGAATTGTACTCTCCACCTCCATCTCTTTGAAACTATTTTATTTTGGTGGAGAGTTGATTTTCAATTATGCACTTAAACTGAACAAAAGTAGAGAAAAATTTTGATTTATGTTTGAGGGGAATGAGCCAAGAATAACGAGCGAAAGCATCCACTATTATTGTATAATATTTGCTGTCATTTATTGATAAAATAAGAGAAGTCCAAATATCACTATGGACAATCTCTAAAGGAGCAATAGTTACATGACTTGAGGACTTAAAAGGGAAGCTATTTATTCTTTCCTAACTTACATGGAATACAGGTGGACTGATTGGACTCAAGTTTAGACACTGAGAGTTGTTGATTTTTTAGTACATGTTGCAGCACAGATTGGTGTGATAAAATGTCAAAAAACTACATGATTAAACTGCTAAAGTTAATGATTTGTTTAACCAAAATGTGAATAAAGCATTTAATTATGTAGTAATTTCTAATTCTTGACTCAATATGAAATTTCGATATTTTACACTTGAAAAGAGTTGTAATGCAACCAGACCACATCATAAATTAATATCCCAAAATTTTACTCTCATATTATATTTATGTTGCAGGACATTATGGGAAAAATATTAATTTACATGGGTATTTTTGGAATTACCCAATTGACATGGCAACTACAAAGAATGTTCTGAATACTCACGCAAAACACTAGTGACTTGAGGGGCAGACATGCGGATGGTGGCTTCCAGGAGATGCAGCACGCAGGATGAACTTGGGCTGGATCGAGCGGCTCAAGGTGCGTTGCAGAGGCTGGAATGGTGCAAGGCACTCACGCGTAAGAGGAGCAACTTGAGACGCGAATTGCAGTTGAGGATTGGAGTCAAAACGCAAGGGGCTGAGAATGAAATGCGGAAGCTGGGGACGCAAGGCTTAGACGCGAAATGTGCTGGGCTGGAGCTGAAATTCACTACATGACCTGGCACAAAACGCAGGAGAGGGAGGCGTGAAACGCGAACGCACGCACAGCGGGCTGGAGTGAAACGCACAGCAGAAGGGAGAGATCAAAACGCACGAAGTGCAGACGTGAAACGCGGGTGCTGGGCTGAGATGAAACGCGCAGCTGAGAAGGCTTAGAAGAGAGAACAGAGAGGATAAAAAGAAAGAGGATTTTCGTGCGCCGCTTCTTCTGTTTTTTTTTTAGTTTTCATTTTCGTCCGTTTTTTTTCTTCCGCATTTTTACTCTGAGATTTTTTTCTTTCTGGTTTATATTCCTTAGGCTGGTTCTTCTTCTTCGACATTTGGGTTTCAACAAATGCTCTGTTCTTTTTGCTTCATTATTTCAGTCTGTTTGGTTTTCTACTGAGTTTCGGATTTCAGCACATTTCGAGATTACAATATTTTTATTTTGCAATTTTTGTTTAGTGCAGTAATTGTGATGTTGGATTTTAATCTTCTTGAACATTTTGTTAATCTAGAAATGATAGGCTAAATTTTTAGCTTGGGATTCAATGAGTAACTCATGACTATTTGGGGTTGGAATTTCTTCATTATTTAGTGCTTTTGATGATTAACTTGATAGATTATATTTCAATATGCATCTAGAAAAGATTAGAGTTCTTTGTTCTTGATTTAGATCAATTGTAGACGTAAGGCACAATTGATACTTGAACAAGTAACATGACTTTGATGTTTTTCTTTCATTTTTCTATGATTGTCATATAATTTGTTAAGTAGTTTTATTAAAATAAAAATTGTGGTTCATTGCTATATTATCCGACCATGATCTTTAGGAATGAGAGAATGGTTGAGAGAAAATGAAAAGAGTAGTAAATCCATCACCAAATTAGTGGGTGAAAATTGCATCCCAAGTGTTTGTTTAATTGCTTCTTACAAGTTTAAGTCAACTTTTGCACATTTTCTTTAAATCTCGATTCTTAACAATTTTAGAAAAAGAAAAATAGATTCAATTTTATTTTCAGCTTTATTTATGTTTGATCATCCCGGCAATTTCACTCATAATTCATTCCACACTCTCTTAGTAAATAGCCCCATTTAGGTGTTAATATTGTTAGCGGTTAATTTCTAAAACTTACTTTTCTTTTCTCATTATTTTTGTTCATAGCTAGCTCATTTAGTTTACTCTTTTCTTATTATTTTAAACTTTCGTGTCACTACAAACGGTAATATGTTGTCTTGCGAAAATGAAATGTTTGCTAAATTTTCATTGTCCCTGTGAATTCGATCTTGGAATTTACCCTTGTATTACTTTGACAGCTTCTACGCTTGGAAGTCAAAATTAAAAGCTGATCAGTGAAGATGACCCAATCGATTGTGCCAAACTGAGGTAGTGGTCTTGATGCCAGCCATAGCCATAGGTGATCTTGTCTTGATGTCTAATTGTTTCAGCTTCACAGGATAGAGTCCATCCTCACTAGGCCACTGCAGTAGAATCTTCCATATGGTTTTGTCCTTCACAACAAAAATTTTATCTATTAGCTTAAACTAGCAATGATTATCTCTACAAAAACTATTTATAGAGAGTAAGTTGGTTGAAACATCAGGACAATGAAGTACATTTTTGAGTTTAACAATAGAAGTTTTGGTCACAAAAGAAGATGAACCAATATGAGAGATTGAGAGTCCAATACTATTTCCCACAACAACTGCTTCTTTGCCCTGATATGGTTGTTGAATGGTCTAGTTTTCCAAATTTGCTATGACATGATTGTTGGCTCCACTGTTTGCAAGCCACTCCTCATTATCTTCATGCAAGGAGTTGGATTGAGAGACCATAGCTGCAAGTTCCTTGGGTGGATGTCTACCCTGGAAAGCAAAATCCATGTGATGGAAGCAGTCCAAGGCCTAATGATTGCTCTTTCCACATATTTGGCAAGAAGCTTGGTTAGTGTCACTAGAAAAATTAATAGAAGAAGTCTTACCTTGCTGAGGGCTGCCAAAATAGTGTTTCTTTTTAGTGGAGTTCTTTGCACCCTATGAGAATTTGGAGGGAATGTTTGCACCATATCTTGGCCTAGAACTTCCTTTGTTTGAGTATAATGCAAATGATGTTGTTTCATGTGTATTTTGGAGCAAAAGCATTTGCTCATAACTGAGCAACTCTGATTGAAACTCTTAAAGGGTCATACAATTATCTTTGGCAACAAATGAATAAAAAGTAATGAAGGAGTTGTATTGAGGATGTAATCCTCCTATAATGTAGGAGATTAAATCTTCATCTTCCATAATGTTTCCCACCAAGGCAGGTTGATCAACAAGAGTTTTAGCAACTTGAATGAAATCTATGCAGTTTTTGGAACCTTGCTTCATATTCTGCAGTTGTCTCCTGAGATGATTCACCCGAGAACGTGAGGGAGATGCATACCTGTTTGCTAATGCACTCTAAACTTGATGTGAAATGTCAAGTCCATACACAATAGGTACTACCTTTTCAGATAAGGTAGCAATAAACCAGCTTAGTATGCACTGGTCTTTCTTTTCCTAAAGTAGGTAGTCAAGATTCAACATATCCTGGCTAGAGGGTTTCCCATTATTGGGAAGATACTTGGGAGGCGGGGGCTCGGATCCATCAACGATGCCCATAAGCCCATTGGATCGAAGAATTGGCATATCCAGACGAGGTAATTGTTGTCATCAAGTTTTGTAGGAGCAAGATAAGCAGTGTTTGGAAGTGAAAATGAGGCAATTGAGATTGCAGCAGCTTTGCTGGATTCTGCCATTAAAGTATGAGTGGTATTATCCTTGGGTTGTTATGGTACCACGAAAGAAATATGTAATTTGGCGAAATAAATTTCCTTGTGTGTGTATTCATTGTATATAAATAGAACATATGTTCAGTTTACAAATGATAAGTTTTACTAACAACTAACAACTCTTGGATAAGAACATAGAGAAGCGCTTCAGACCGGTCCGGCTGTTAATCCCACAAAAACAGCCCTCCATTCAACTCAAGACACGTAGGAAAAAATACCGAAAGAGAAATAGGCTTGACCACAGAGAATCCCTTTCTCATTTGCATTGCCCAAGACACCAGCCCCTCATCTGTTCTTCTTCCCTCTTCCACCAAAGCCCCCAACCTTAGAAATTCCCCAACCCAACCTGTGCGACGGAGATCGACCACGAGCCGTAACGGAGCTCGACTTCACGAGGTTACCTTCGAATTCTGGAGCCTTCGCAGACTGGGCGGCTACATCCTCTTCAGCCGCGGGCCGCGCCGCCCCAGATGAGTTCTCCCTTGGCTTCAATGTCGGACCTACCGCCGTAGGAACCAGCACCGAATCCACCTCTGGAATGTGGTCTACTGCGCCCTCTAGGCAAATCAATTACGGCCTCGCTTCCACGGAGATGGGCATGGTGGGCCTACGCAACCTATTCGTCGTCGGACCTGCCTCATCTTTCCACCACAACCACCACCATCAGCATAACCCCATCATGTCCGATCCTCATTCCATCAATGGCTCCAACCCCGCCACTACACTTGGAGTGGGCGTCGGCATGGGCATCCCTCTCCTCACAGTTACTCCTTGCCTCGTGCCATCAAACATCGATGTCGAAGACCTTCATCTTTGGTTCGTTCAATCCACTTTTGTAAGCTTTTATCTCAAACGATTCGATTATTCACAACATCAACAATGAAAAATTATTTTCTTAAAATCAAATATATTTGACAGATTGTGGTTTGAGGAGAAGGGTCAACGTCGGTGGACTGGTGGATGGGCTCTGGGTTTCGTGAGGGCACAGGGAGAAGATTTGGGAGTTGAGATTCAGGGGTTCTAGATTTCCTTCAGGTTGAGATTCAACGAAGCCAACGCGATTCGTGAAGAGTTCATTCGGGTTGAAATTCGACGAACGCTCCGTTAGATTCGTGCACAGCTTCGTGCGCTAAGTTGCCTATATGTAGCGGGATTGAAATGTTTTTCATTATTTCTTTCATTTTCTTTATATTTCTTTATATTTCTCACATTTACACTTTTATTTATTAAATATAAAAAATATTATAATATTAGTATAATAATTTGTTTTAATAAAAAGAAAAGAAAATACTCATAATAAAAACTTTGCAAAACATGAGAAAAGGTAATTAAAAAAGTTCATATAAAGTAGGGTGAATGAGTTTTTTCATTTTTAATTTTCTTTCTTAGTTTTTAATTGAGTTGACGTCATTTTGGAAACAGATATATTGCAACCACGTTAATACATAAGAAATATTGAAATATATGAGAATATTATAAATTTAACAACACTTAGAGAAAATATTTAAAAAGAGTAAAAAAATATTTAAATGATATAGAGAAAATTTAAATAAGTTGATGTATAGTAGTAAACGTAGTTAGCTAAAAAAATGAGTTTTGATTAATTATTCTAATTTCTAGTTAAAGATTTAGGCCTGGTTTGGATAGTAAGATGAGATTATTTGTGAATAATAATAAAATGGTTTGTAAATAATAGTGAAATAGTTTGAGCTAAGATTTTTATGAGATTTTAGAAAATGAGAGAGAAAAAGTTGAATAAAAATATTATAAATTTAAAATATTGTTATAATATAATTTTGTTTTAAGATTTGAAAAAGTTGAATTACTTTTTATATTTTTTTTAGTATTTTGAAATAATTGTAATGATTAGATGAAAAAGTTAAAAATTAAAAATTAAAAAGTGTCTATATTTTGTGGTGTTTGGATATTGAGACAAGATGAACTAAGAGTATTTTGGCATCCAAACAAGGCGTTAGATAAGTCACCAGGAATGCTATAAGGAAAATGCTACTTAACCTCTTCAATGTTACTGCTCGAGTATTTTAATTTTTTTTTAGTAGTTAAAGAATTGATTATTAGTAAAATTATATATTTTTTTAATTTATTCTTAATAATTAAAGATGTTAAAAAATAATTTAAATTTTTTTTTTAAAAAAGAAGAACAATAAATTTGCACTAACGATATATCCCACAGTAAAGGCTGGCCGGACCGCTAACACCATCCAGCTATAATAAATTCCAAATTTAGATTTGAGAAAATATATTTGTAATCGTGAATCGTGTAATCGTCATATAATTATTTTGAAAAAAGTAAATAAAACATTAGACCTATATGAAAAAACAAATTAATTTTTAAATAGTGAACCTAATTATTTTTCAAAGCGATTACGTGACGTTTTCGTACTTTACAATTGTATATAGAATTATTCATTAGATTTTGTTGGCCGTTACTGCACTTTGAAAAGTGACCCGAAGTTCCCATTTGGGCTTCCGTGATAGTCTCTGTTACAGAAACCCATGTACGAGCCCTAACAAACAACAAAACTTCTCTTCTTATTTTCCTTTCAGACGTTCTCTCATCACTTCTAGGGCCAATGGCCCATTTATAAAGCATTGGGCATTTTCTGATCAAGACTATTGGGCTTTGCAAAGTAACAACAATCAACTATATATTCGCCTAGATTGGTTTTTTTTTTTTTTTTTTTTTTTTTTTTTTTTTTTTTTTTTTAAGTTCATGGGCAAACTAGCAATCACAACGGAGAAAATTCTCAAAACTATTACATTTTTTAAGATGTAACCTATAGAGATTTATTATGCATCAGTCATTATTTACTTTCACACTTCACGAATATAACTTTTTCATATCTTGATATGAATGTTTTTTATAGTACGTGGGGTGTGGAACGGTAAATAATAGCGGATGGAAAGAATTTTTTGTAACCTATAACATCAAATCAGTGAGATGAAATTTTTAAAGTTGTTTGTATAAAGCAATCAATCATCTTGTCTTATTTTCCATTTTATATTTCCAATGGAAGAGGACTAAAATCCAATTACCAATAGTTGTAGGTGTTTGGTCAACATCTAAGTGATTGCTTAGGGGGTGGTGAAGGTTGATGGTAATAATGTAAAGATGGGTAGAATGATGACATTCCAGCCTTAAAAAAAGATTCCCAGTCTCCCGTCAATTGCTCTCTTCTCCCCCTCTAAAGGCTGGAGCTTTGGAGGACTTGAAAGGCAAAATTCCCAAGGCAGTCTTTATCCTAGTTGCTGGAACAGGATTTTGGACAACCATTCAAACTCATCTAATGTGATGGGCACGGGTTTTCCAAGGACCACATGGTAGACGTGCTTCAGCATTAACCAGCTTTGTCACCATATATTGTTATACACCCATCACAAGGTGTCATGATAGATGTAAGAATGCCAAGTTCGAAAGGGCTCTTTGTAGGCCTACTACCCGGCCTCGCCTCCCCCCACTCGAACCCCCCGCCCCATTTAAAACCCTCATTCCAAACTCCAATATCAAAGTTGTGATCAATTTCAAGTTTTTCAAAACTATTAATTTATGAAAAAGTAATGTTATTTGAAGGTATTTACATTGCACATTATTCACGTGACATAATTTCATTTGTAAGATTCAAATTTTTAAATTTATTTTTCAAATCAAAGTATATCACGTGGATAGTGTGTGGTGTAAATGTGCGTTTAGATGTTGATCTGAGTTGAACTGAGTTGAGTTCTCTATGATTTGAATAAACTAATATGGTTTGATATGATTCGTCAGATTGTAAAATTACTTTTATTGAAAAATAGATTTAACATATCAGATGAAACCATATCAATTTATAAAATTATTTTATATAATTTCTTTAGAGATGTAACAGTACTTTTTTTTTTTTAAAATTACACGAAACTTGCAAACTGCAGAAATGATTAACACTCTAAAAACTCTAGAAATCTAGGATGATATCTAGTATAACTCCGAAAATTATTGGTGGCATTCTGACAAGTCACTTTCAAAACACCTAAAAAAGGATCCAAACTTTTAAGATCGCCGCAGAAATTTATACTCCAAGAAGAAGCGAGGAAAATTTCTAAGCGAGGAAAATTTCTGAATGGCATGCCGTCATCTACCTCTATTTTTTTTTATTAAACCCTTTAATTATCTAAACCTACTATTATGTGCACTACGTATTCATAACTTTTATATTTCACATGCATATTATTAAATCAATGTGTCATTCACTTAATTCTAGATCCACTCACACGAGGATATCTTCAATGTTCAACTCATAAGAGTATAAAAGCAAAACAAGAAAAGAAAAAACATCAAATGAATTATAAAATATTTATTTAGAGCATCTACATATACCATAATAAATATTTGATAAAAGTAATGCTAGATATAATTATAAGTTGTATAAATATCGTGCACTTCTTTGAAAAAAGTGGAGTCTATCATTAAAAAATTAATTTTTTTATGTGAATCTCATATTTATTTATTATTTATTTTAAAAAAATAATTCTATGACTACAAATATAATTTCTCAATAAATAAATATTTAACCCGCCCCCACTATCTATCATTTAAATAAATTAAAAGTGATTAACATCCGTGGATTCCATCACCAACTTAGCACTACACGAGCCTTTTGGACTTATACTCAGAGACACATTAATTAAATAATTAAGCACCGAAACACATGCATAGCATTGCCATTACGGCAGGCATGAGTGCCTATAAATTATGCATATTCCATCTGTAAAGGCTGCATGGGTTTGGGTTTTTGTCATTTTCCATGGCTTAAGAGCAAATGAGATCCTAGGTTTTAGAACATTGGCTACTTAATTAATATATACATATATAATTAACAACATATCTAGTGCTATTTTTAAAATTTGAATTCTTAAAAATAAACTCATAAATTGATGTGAGTTTATATGATAGGTTAAGTCTATTAAGTTTTATTAGTTTATTAATTTATTTTTATAAAATATTTTCATAATCGGATGGTTCTACAACGGTACAACCACCGCTTCCCAGCTCTCGCTGGGAGGTATCGTTAGTTATATGATCATTTTTTTTCATACATGTATTTTTTAATACTTTTAAATATTTTTTTAAAAAAAATAAAAAATCACAATATTATTAAAAAATATTTCCTTAATTACTAAGTAAAAAAAAATAAAAAATCATAGCTTTAACTTCCAGCGGTAAGAGTAGCATTTTCTACATAATTAAAATATTTCTCAAATACACTATGTTGATGGGTGGCCTTTGTTTTTCAATCATCGTCGAAAAAATCCACTATTAGTTTAAGTAATTGGCAGCATTTATTTAAGGAATTGTTGTAGTGAGGGTTTCTTTTTATCATTTATATATAAAACATCAATAGATAACCGATTGTCCTACAAAAACATTGTTAATTATTACAAAAGATTAAAGGAATATAAATAATGAAAGAGACAATCAAATAATAATATTAATGTAAAGAAACAACAAAACTAACCAACTTTGGATACCTTAACGCTAAATATTAAATCATCAACAAATACAGATCGAAAGAATGTTCTTAAAATGTTTTGTGCTAATTTTAATATATATATAGAAAGCGACCTTCTAAATGACAACACAAACCCAAAAGAAAAACGACAGCACTCACGTGTCTCACTCTCTATTATCTATATATCTTCTTTAATTGGTTTTTCTCCACACACATGATCTTAAAACCAATGGGTCAACTTCTTTAGTGTTTCGTCCACTCTACGTGACTTAGATCATCGATCAACACCTTATTATATATGTACAGCACTAGGTGGATTGTCATGGACCATATAGATACATAGATATAGATAGTTTCACTGCCAAATGCAATTTACATTTCTATAAATTTCTTGCTTGGATGATTGCCAAACATTTTAATATAAAAAAATCGTCTTTTTTAATATGTTGGTGACTTTTTTTGCTGTAAAAAGTAAAAAATTGTTGCAAAAGATCAATTTTGTATTTGCGGCAAATATGATTGTTGTAAAAAGTTAAAAAATTGTCGTAAAAGATCAGTTTCAAAATTTTATGTAAAAAAATCGCAACGATGTAAAAATCGCCGCAACTAAGGACTTTATGCAACGATTTTATTTTCAACAGACATAAAATCGTCACAAAAAGTCTTATTTTTTATAGTGACAGAACAAAATATCTATCTATCTATCTATATATATATATATATAGAAGAAATACGTGGATGAATAATATTATAGTTTTGTTACGTATAAATATGTGCTTATTAACTATGTGATTCGACTCGATTGTTTTTACGCCTAGTGTATAACTATTTTAGATATTAATTAAATGACTAAATTTTGTTTTTCAAATAAAAAATTATTTAATATTACATTAAAAATATATTAAAATATTATTAAAATGATTAAATTAGTGATTTTTAAATTAGCTTTCGAGTTATGGTAAGGGAGGTGGAAGATCACATCTTTGCAGTTAGAAAATGAAACCCAATTAGATATAGGCTGCCCTATTAGTATTAGCTCGGCACCATTAACTACACATCTATACATCTACTTTAACTAAAATATTATATAAAAATAAATTTATAAATTAAGATGTAATACATTAAATTGTAAAATTATTTTTATTATAAAATAAATTTAATAAATTATATAAAGTTACGTTAATTTGTGAATTTATTTTTATAAATATTTTTTAGAATAATTCTACATACAACCGTGAAGTGCGTAACCGCTGCGTAATCACTTTGAAAAAGAGTGGGGTCTACTATTAAAAAATTAATTTTTTTCATGCAAGTCCCATGTTTTATTCATTTTTTTCAAAGCGATTACGCGGTAATTATGCAATTTACGGTTGTAAGTATCTTTTCTCTTTCTTTTATATCTCTAGTAGTTCTATATATATATATATATTTTTTTTTTTCTGCTAATAAATAATAATGTATGAAAATAATAAATATTGAAGGATTTAAATGGCCGGATATTGGTTCTTGGATATGTGCCAAGTGCCAACTGCCATGTGGAGACAGAGTGCGACCAAATAACAAGGCCAAGAAAAGGGTTGATGACGCGTATCAAGGAAGGCATGTGCGCCTTTGTCATTGTCATAGTAAGTTGGGGGTCCACATGGCACTTGGCAGTTGCCAGTGAAGGGAGGATGTTGAACTCCCTGTTCCGTAGTTGGTACCTTTTTGAAAATGACGATATTGACCTTACCGGCTTCTCGAGGACCGACGGTTGCGCTATTTTTGTTTATTGTTTTGTTTTTCCTAATTCATGTGGACTTTATTAAATAAAAGGAAAATGCTTGAGCTCCGCTGGAACTCTAGTGTTTTATTACGTGTATTTTTTAATTTTTTTATATAGATTTTTTTAATAATTTTTAATATTTTTAAAAAATAAAAAAATTCAGTATTTTTTAATATATATATATATATTTATTTACTTTTTGATTAAGAAAATATTTTTAATGATATTTTTAATTTATTTTATTTCTTAAAAATATTTAAAAAATTTATATAAAAAATAACTTAAAAAAACACATATAAACCCATGCAACAGCTCCCGCAGCATCTCCCAGCAAGACCTTTAGCATCATCCTAAGAATAATGATACACCTACAACACATTATACAACACATTGTATAGTATAAGGGGTATTATTATAAAATCATTTTATTTTTATAAGATGATTTTACAATAATACCAAAAATAAAATGATTTTACAATAATATCCCTTATACAATAATATGTTGTATAATGTGTTGTTGGTAAATCATTTTCTACATCCTAAATAAAATCATTGTTGACTTGAAAAGATATACAATTATTCCAAAAAACTAATCATGCCAATTGTGCCATAATGGTGCCTAAATTCAAGGCTATAGTTACACGTTGAAAATTTTACCATTTTGAAAAGTTTTCAACCTAACTTGCATATTTTAAAATTGAGTAATATTATATATTATATTTTCATTTTATTTTGATTATTTTAAATAATATATAACATATTTATCACTATTAGATGATAAAAAAATATGTAATAAATGATCATTTAATGGTAATAAATATATCACACCATACTTAGTGAGATGAAAGTAAGATGATAATATAGTGTATAAAATTTTCCTTTAAAATTATATCTATCATTATTCAACACAAATAACACACGTACTCATGTCCTTGGGATGGAAAAAATGGGTGAACAATATCCTCTCTTTTTTTCGTTACGTAGACATGAGCCGTTGCATAGATCACCATTTTTACTTGATTTACGAATTTTAATTTAAAAAAAGAAATATTTTAACTATAAATAGATTATATAAAAATAAATTCACAAATTGATATAGATTGTTGTGGAATGTTAGATGATAAAATTAATTTTATTATAAAATATATCTAATGTATCATATGAAACTATATCAATTTATAAGTTTATTTTTATAAATATTTTTATGGCTATACCTCTTCTCATTTAAAAATTCCAATTGAAGAAGCAACTTTATTGCACAATTAAAAACATTATCTCCGTTGGAAAGGCCGCTATTATTGCTCCTTTACGAGTATTCAAGAATGTTATTAAATGATTGAAAAAAATGCCATGAATAAAAGTTTTCGTGTGAATAATAACGAAAAGATGGTATAAGGTGGAAACGAGAGTGGACACAAGTGGCATGACATCCAATTCTAAGGTGCTGGATGCATGCAAGGACTACAAAATGCAAGTTTAATAAGAAAAAATTTAATTGGAAGCGATTCTGCGTATTAATACGCGCATTCATTTAATATGATTGATCAGAAAGTAGACTTTATTAAAAACAGTGCTAATTTAAATTTAAAATATGAAGACAAGAATATTAATACGCAGATTATACACAAACTTGCTTGTATATAACAAAACTCTTCTAATAATATTTAAGAGATCAGTACGTGACCAAGGCAAGTTTGAGCAATCCGTTTTCAAAAATCCTTATGGTGGGGAGTAAAGAGAACCAACTGAATTGGTGTGAACAAACGTATGTAAGTGGAGTTACAAATTAAGATGGGATGAAATGAAAGGTAAGTTTTGGTCTTCATTAATGTATTGTTGTATGGATCCAAAGATAGACTTGGCCATAAAGAAATGGGTCATGATGTTGAAGAATAAATGCAACACACTCACAAACAATGATAACGAGACGGACAATGAAATAAATATAGAAATATAAGAATCAAACATACACAATCATACGGCACAATATGGTAACGATATAGTACTGTTACGATTGATTTGCTACAAAATTTCATTTACATCTACAGTACCGTTACAGTAACGCTAACTATCACATTTTTAATATGTATAATTATTTATTAGAATTTTTTTATTTTATCGTAATATATAATTAGAAATATATATTTCAAATTTTATAAAATATAGTATAATAAATAGGTCATAATATAATAATATAAAAATATATTTTGGAAAAGTCAAAATATTTATGAGTTTAGATATTACTTATTTTTAATATATTCATAATATTTTTCACTCAATAATTAAAAATACTTTTCAATAATTGGTGGGATCCACCACTTTATCAAATCTTCAAAAAATTAAAATCATCTCATCTCATTGCCAAACATACATTTTTTTTTTATAAATCATCTCATTTCATCTTAATTCAAAAATTTCATTATTATTCAAAATATATTGTGTCATCTCATGTTAACTTCCTGATCAAACAAGTTCTCAGTAAAGTTTGCTCATCTCACCGACGCCACTTATCCCCATACTTCACCGACATATAGGTCTATTCGTCAATGTCTCTTCCTTTGTCTGTTGGGAGTTGATTGGAGTTTGACATGTGTTTCGTAGTTTGCAATTTGATTTTTTACAAATCTAGTTGGGTTTCTTCAAATCTAAGTTTAATAAACTTTTTTTCTTTCATATATGTAATTTTGGAGGATTTATATATGTGCATAAATGTGAGAAAATCAATCGGATTCTTCAACGGATACAAGTGAGCAGAAACACAAAGAGTCAAGGAATGAAGAGGATAGCTACCTACTTACATATATACTAGCAGTAGCTAAACGCATCTGCCTAATCGAAGGTAAAATTAAAGTGACTTCAAATATTAAAACTAGTCTAATGCATAAAAGTAAAATTACTGTTCATTCATGTTCATCATTTATTATGAGATTTAAATTATGTTAAAAATTCAAATTAATTAGATAGTATTATTCTCTTAAAAATGTTCAAAATTTTATCACTTATTTAATGATAGAAAATTAGTATTTTATAAATTAAAATTGATTTTAAGTGTATGATATAATATTTCTATTTTAATTATTTATTTTATGTTAGTTTAAATCAATGTTTAAACCTCTACCGTTAGATTAAATATGAGGATTCAAGATGAAGGGTTGAGATTTAAAACCCCAAACCTAACCTTTGCCCCCTCACTTTCCCTTTCTCCCTCTCTCTCACCTGATCTCCTCCCTCAAGCAGCCCAACGCCACCGTGCACGACTTTGCGACGTGACTGACCATCTCACTGGCGAGCAAACCCCACTGTCGAAGCCCCTTGGCAGCTCCTCCCTCAACCGCACGCGAGCAACCTGAAATGGGTCTTGACGCACGAGTTCTCTACCCTTGCGCCATCGCGGCTCAGCCCTAGCTCCACCAAGCACCACCACCGAGTTCCCCTCATGCTGTGGAGCACTTCCATGGAATCCACCACCTGTAGCTCATCCCTAGCCACACGCATGCAGCCCCTCTACACGCACGGGTTTCTCCCAGTAGCGCCGCCTTTAGCCACCCCTACGGCACCGCATCAGCAGTAGCAGCAGCCTCGTCTTTCGCTGACGATCCCTTCACTTCCTCCTTTCCTCCAGCTAATGACTCCTGATTTGTGATTTGTGTGGTGATTTATGTGAAAACTTGTGTGGTGATTTTGTGATTTGTATGGTGATTTTATGATGAATTTGCTGTGAGGGACGATGATGTAGAGAGGGACGTAAGGGGAAGAAGAAAAGCGTAAAACAAGTTTACTGTTGATTAATGTTCATTGGGTGATAGGCTCTTTTAAATATAAGGAGATATATATATATATATATATTTATATATATATATGTTGGTAGCAACCCTAATACATACTGTATTTCTCAACTATGGAATCAACAAGAATAATTAGCAATTAGAATAATCAACAAGAATATTTTTGGATGATATTGTATTTTTTAATTTTATTTTCTCTATTTTTTGTTTTTAACTTTACTGTGATGATTGCTAATTCTCATAGATGGATATCAATAATTTTGATAATTTTTCCAACTTCTTTTAAAGTTATTTTCAAGTATAAAATGTACAAATAAAGTTAAATAATTGATATTCAAAAGTGTAAAAATTGTGAGTTTCTTGTATAGTTAGGCTGAAAATACATATTAGAAATGATTTTTGACTTTGTTTGATCTATTTTATACTGGCCTGAACTGAATTGGATTGAATGGATCAACCGGACTGATAGCTAACCACACATGGTAATCAATTCGATTACCATCCAATCTATATGAGTAATCAATTCAATTTCGGTATGAAAAAAATATGGACCGAAATTTTCGATCAAGTCCAAAAATTTCTTATGAATTAATCAGACCAGACCGATTATACTTTTATTAGTAGTTGTTCCTCTCCCACCCACACATGGTAAGATGAATGTTATTTATTTATTTTTTCAAAAACTGTTATTCTTAATTTTGTATAATTTTACATATATATATATCACTTATTTTTGTATCTATTATAAATATTTATCAGTTAAGTCGATAATCACTTGAATTATATATAAAAAAAAACTGAAATTAACATTTGTAAGGGCAAAAAGTAACGATCACTAGTTATTTTTCAAAAGAAATATTTTAATCTTCAAAAAATTAATCTGTAACTTGATATGTTATGTTAGATTTACTTTTTCTTATCTTATGATGTAAAATTAGATGATTAAAAATTATTTATTATATTTCATTTACTAATCTATTATATAATATTATTTTTAAAAAAATGATGAAAAGATGATAAAAAAAATAAGAGCAGTGCTACCCATAAGTCTCATACTCTACAGACTCATTTAAAGACGTGTCATTTTATCTTTTTATCATATTTTACTTATAAATATGTATGGAATTATTTTCATTACGTGAATAAAAATATAAAATGACATATTTTTAAGGGGTTGTTTGCATTCAAAACCCACCTCAACCCACCTCAACTCATCTCAACTCATTTCATCTTATCATTACAACTTTATCAAATTTCTATACAAAATATAATAAACAATTTAACTTTTTCAAATCTCAAAATAACTTTTCCAAATTTCTACACAAAATATAATAAATAATTCAACTTCTATTTTACTATTCATAATCCATTTCAATCCATCTCAACTCATCTCTAAATCCAAACCAATCTAAGTGTGTGTTCGGTGTTCGGTTTATATTTTGAATTTTTTAGAAAACAATAATAAATAGATTTTTTTATTTTTATTATTGTCAGAAAAAGGGTGAATGTTATTTGCATGTGGGTTGGGAGTTGGACAGGTGCAGACGTACAGCTGCGAACTGGCACTCTTTAAGTATAATTATTCCCAGAGAGCAAAAAGCTTCCGAGTCAAATCCCTTGGCTGCACTGCATACCACTTTTATATTCCTCCGTGAACATAGGGGGCATCTTTGTCATTTCATCATTACAAAGTAAGAGCTTTCGCACGAAATCAATCCTGCATTGTCTGGCTTGGAGTGTGTCTGTGTCTGTGTCTGTGTGTGTAGAGAGAGAGAGTTGGAAACAAATGCAACTCAGACAAAAAACACCGAAACTGTGAGCCATTAGGAGAGAGAGAGAGAGAGAGAGAGAGAGAGAGAGAGAGAGGTCGCTGGTGGAGTTCGTCCAAAATCTGCACGGAGGAGGAGGAGGAGAAGAAGCTCGTGTGCGCAAAGCAATGCTTGCTAGTTTCAGAATTCGATGCTCTTCTTCCTCACGGATTTCTTGACGTTTCCTTCGTAAATTAACAAGTATTCGTTAAGCTTTGTCTCACGCAACACATTTCGCGCACACACACGCAAAGAAAGAAAGAAAGAAAAGCGAGCCCCCCCCCCCCAGTTGACTAGCAGCAGGTAAGAGTTTTCATAAGCATTCGAAGCGTTTTTTTTTTTTCGCCTAACAATTAATTTCTCGCTTCTCGTCTCGACATGACATTTTGATTCTGAAGCTTTCAATGCTTTTATTCACATCTCAGGTTCTGAAGCCCGACCAATTTTTGTCTTTACCACTCTCGGTCCGGCGAAGAAAGTACGGCGAGTCTGCGATTGCCATTTATTTAATTTCCTTTTTATTTTTATGACTATTAGATATTAATTTTCTGGTTTCGTGCCGTTGAATGGATTATTAAGCAAACAAAATTTTCTTTTTTGTTCTTTTTTTTAAATATTTCTTTGCTTTTGTTTCTCGCGTTGAAAAGTGAGTCAAGAAGCGTAACGGATACTCTTCAGGATTTGCTCAATCTCATTTTTGCTGCGCTAGAAACGGACTCCAAGAGAATAAGATCTTGAACGAGAATGCCAATTCGATAAGATCCTGCCAAGGAGCTCTTGATCCAACTTGAAACGAAGCAAGTTGCCATTGAAGTTAATTTACAAAACCGTCTGTGCAGTAGTGCCGTAATGCTGGTGGAGGGAGGAATTGAAGCCATTGCAAAACATCCTCAAGTTCTGTTACAGTTTAAAGTAGTTTTGGCTTAAAAAGTTAACTAAAATATCTTAATTTCTCCAAAATTTTAACATCTTCTGTTCAAAACAATAAAGCGCACACACAGTTTGGTGGCATTTTTTACAATTAATTTTGGCTTGAATTTTATGAATTCATTGGAAAATGCATATTCTGAGATACATAAGGATGATTTCTAGGTTATTTGAGAGGTGAAGATGGCTTCGTGGGACAATCTTGGGGAGCTTGCAACCGTAGCCCAGCTTACGGGCCTCGATGCGGTGAAGCTGATTGGGTTGATCGTGAAGGCCGCGAACACGGCGCGACTGCACAAAAGAAACTGTAGGCAATTCGCGCAGCATTTGAAGCTAATTGGGAACTTGCTGGAGCAGCTCAAGATCTCGGAGCTTAAGAGGTACCCAGAGACGCGAGAGCCTCTGGAGCAGCTCGAGGATGCGCTCAGAAGGTCCTACATTTTGGTCAACAGTTGCCAGGACCGGAGTTATCTGTATTTGTTGGCAATGGGATGGAACATAGTGTACCAATTCCGTAAGGCTCAGAATGAGATTGACAGATACTTGCGGCTTGTACCGTTGATTACTCTTGTGGACAATGCTAGAGTCAGGGTAATTTATTCCTGTTCTTTGAATTTGTTGCCTTTTCTTGTTAGTTTTATATTTAATAAGAGAAATATTTGCTCCAAGAAGTAAAAACAAAGTGAAGATCATGGTTTGACAAATGAGAACAACCAGTACTAGGTGTTGAGGTAGTGTGTCAATTGTTCTAACAACGAATATGGGTTAAATGCGGGCAAATGTCAGGCATCAAAGCATTCTAATGGAAGAATTAGTTGTTGGGAATTAGGTTCTCCGAGGCTTGTTATGGGCCTCTAAACCTTGATTGGCAGTGGCATGCCTATTGGAGTGAGGAATTTGTTTGGGTGTCAGCAGCAGGCATATTGAAGTACTGAATTTCAGCTTTTACATTCAGTTTAAAAGGCTGGCACACTGAAAACTTAGCATATGGTTCTTTGTTTTGGAGTGCTAATGAGTTGTAAGAGCAGGGTGTTGGCAGCTGCATGAGTGGCTGGGTTGCTGGTAGTGGGAACGGGTTGTAAATTCTAGTCATGAAATACTTAATTGGCCTTGCACGCTCTCTTTGAAGGGTTGGTCTTTGTTGTTTGAGTTTTACTTGCAAACTGGCATGGAGATGAAACTTCCACTTTGCTAATATGGCAGGAGGTGACTTGCAAAAGAAGCCTAAAAATCTTGTTCTTTAATTTTTTAATCTAACATGTTAGATGCAATCAGATGGTGTCCTCCTTACTATCTTGCAAATAAAATTTTTCTTTTAAGTTTTGAATTTCAAATTTTCTGGTTGACATGGCAGCTATTGCCATGTCAGTGATTTGCAAATATAATTTTTGTTGTTGTTTTGCATTGTCATGAAAACCTGGTTATAGAATTGAAATTGCAGCAATGGCCAATGGATAAATAACTTGAGTAATTAGATGATTCAACGAGGCTTGTGGCTCAATATCCATCTACCAACAACTTTTTTTGGGCCTTCTAGGCCTTGCTCAGTTAACTAACTATTTGAGCATACTGGGTTAGGAAGATGTTGAGAATGTATGATAATTTTTTGGAAAAAGTTTTGAGGTGTAGTTTTTATTATATTTTGTGAAAGTTCAAAGAATTTATTAAGACATGATTTGTATGGGGGTTGGTGAAAAGTGGGTAGGTAGATTTGAAAAGTTGTTTGATATGATTTTTTAAAGTTTTTTTTTGCGAAATTTTCTTTGGTTTTT
The DNA here is from genome assembly GCA_022457165.1 of Juglans mandshurica. Classification (NCBI taxonomy): domain Eukaryota; kingdom Viridiplantae; phylum Streptophyta; class Magnoliopsida; order Fagales; family Juglandaceae; genus Juglans; species Juglans mandshurica. The sequence goes on from CM039623.1 coordinate 8,613,572, forward strand.
GTATTTTATTTTTCAGTGAAATCTAGGCTAATGATTAGATGAAAAGTTGTTTGGGAAAATAGTAGTTTTTTTTTTTAGATTTAAAGATGTTTGGGTTGAAAATTTTTTTTGAAAAGTTCTGACAATTTTGTACTTGCCAAACTTGCAGTAAGTCTCGTGCATTTCAGCTGCAATTACTGATTTCTTCATTGATAAGTGCATGTGATTCTGTTTACTCTTGCTTTACCTTCACCAGATTCAGAATCTGCTGTCTTTTCTATATTTGCATGGAGTTTTCCTAATATAAAGTTTTCCAAATATAAATTAATAATGCTGCAATACCCTTAGCAGTGCCTGAGCTTATATAATAATTCAACTTGATTTAGAATTGTATTTACTTTCTCAAATTCTCAGGAAAGACTGGAAGATATTGAAAAGGATCAACGAGAATATACATTGGATGAAGAGGACAGAAGGGTGCAGGATGTGATCCTGAACCGAGATCCCTCAACTAAGGATGCTATGATGTTAAAGAAAACTCTTTCCTGCTCCTATCCAAACTTGCCTTTCAATGAAGCACTTCAAAAGGAAAATGAGATGCTTCAACTTGAACTACAACGATCTCAAGCTCACTTGGATGTGGGTCAATGTGAAGTAATTCAACATTTGATAGACGTAATGGAAACTGTTGCTACAAATACAGTTCCAGAGAAGAGTTTGCCTGAAAAAGCTCACAAGAAAGTGGAAAGGAATTATTCTGATGCCAATAGTGACAAGGAGCATTCCTCTGATGAAGGCTATCATAAGAGAAGTGACGGTCGTACGACTTCAAGGTTAGTTTTCTTCAAGTGTAAGCATACGAAACGGATTCAGTTGCAATCAATGGAATTGTAAGTTCCAATCCTGTATCAGTCTGACCGAAGATTTTTAATACTAGTGCCAATCTCAAGTCACACTTGTGCGATCCAGGAATATTTAAATTATACTCGACCAGATTTAGTCACAGGGCTACAAACACTATGCAAGCAATCTTGCCTTCTCCATCTCTTAGATTATGTTTTCAAGAAACAATGTACGTTCCAAAAAGAGCTTCTTGCACTTGTACTGATGTTTGCTGCCATATTTGTCTGTGCAGGAACACATCTTCTGTTTCATCCGGCCATGATCTGCTGTCAACTAGAGGTTCACACCGGCAGGCAGAATGGCATTCTGATCTGCTTGGTTGTTGTTCAGAACCTTGTCTGTGTATGTTCTCTCACAGTGCTAAAATTATGGTCCATTAGATCGAAACAATATGGCAAGTTCTGTTTTAGTTGTGTGACTCAGTTGCATTGAGTTAAGTTTCAGTCCATGTGCTTATGGTATTGATAATCTGTTCTAAATTGCCCATTTTTCCTTTACTCTAGCATATTTGTGGTCCTGATTCCCACTTATACTCTGCCATTGTGGCTCACAAGATGACATATTAGATGCAACAATTTGAATACTGTAAACTATAAATATAAATTTTTTAAGATCTTAGAAAAATTAGAGTTTAGTAATTATAAATGAATTAATATTTCCTTATCCTCCAAATGATAAGAAAGAATAACCATGAAGAGGTTGACCTAACCAATGAATCATAAGACACCTCCTTAGTAGAAATTGAAACAATCTCATCCTTCTAATTCTTCTGTGGCCTTGTTGTATTTCTGAAACTTTGCAGTGTTCTGAGCAGTTCAGTTTTTTGCAGGTATAAAGACATTTCTCTTTCCTTGTGGGACATTTTCAAAGATTGCTACTGTAGCAGCTAACAGGCATATTTGTAAGTTAGCTCTTAACTTTTCAGACTTTCTGATTGGTTCTTGCCTATGTACCTTGTAAGTAAATATGAAAGGTATTACTTTCCATTAGTGGCTATATCTAAATGCTTCTGCACGTGTTTCTTGTTTCTGTCAATTCTTGCACTATAGTATTGTAGATTTTAAGCTGAGTCGAACTATAAAAATGCTTCAATAAGTTAGTTTTATATTCGGGCTTATTTTTTCTGGTTATTTTAAAAAAGTGCCCAATTAGCTATACATATTGGGTTTAGTTTTCATCCTTAAGGTTGGAAAAAAAGCAGCCTTTTCTTTAACCAGCATCAGTCTGGATTGGTTACCAAACCATAATCTAGCCATTTTTTTGACCCTGCAAGAAACTTTGTAGATTTGGTATTTTAAACGTTCTGCAGAGAATACAGTTATTTTCCCTAGAAATTAGGATCATTTGGTCAAGAACAACTAGGTAAATCTTGCCAACTTCTAGTTAATGCTAATTCTTTTGTAAAACTGGTGGTTCAGTATTGTAATTTTTCCTGAACTGTGTTTCCTAGCAAGGAACGTGGCCTTACTGTATTATATCCTGATGCTGACCAGTGATAAATTTGTGATCTCACTCTTAAATAAGCATTTTTGATAGGGAGTAACATTCTCTAATATTAATCTGACCTCACTCTAAATTAAACTAGCAGCAACGAGGCCGTGTTTTGGACTAGGTCTTGATAGGATTTATTTAGAGGTAGACACTAAACACACATATTTGGCTTGTGGAGTTACAGACAGAAATAATGATTTCTATCATTTCAATGGCTGAATATAGGTTAAGGCTACTAGCATTGGGTGTTGAAATATGTTCCTTGTTTCTTCTATCAGATTGAACTGCTAAACTGCTAAATTGTTGAGATTTTATGGGATATATTGTGAATGAAGCTACTGCTCAATCTAACAAGTTCAAATTGATGCAAGCAAAAGGGAAAATAATATAGTAAAACGCAAAATATAACAATATAACTCTTTGTCTGAAGACATGCTATATATTTGTTAAAATTATAGAAAAAATAGATAAAGATACAAATAGAAATGATTCCTGTTTTTGCACTGTTTAGAATCTTACAAGGAAATTTGGTTTTCTAATCTTCAGCTTCAGCGGAAGCATGTAACGATTTGATGGCATATTCATTGATATTGTCATGCTGTTGCTATACATGCAATGTCAGAAGGAAGCTTCGCAAGATGTTGAACATCACGGTACTCTCTCATGATATGATCGGTATTTTTCTTGTGCGTACACCATGAATTAGACACATCAACCCACTTTGATAACTGTGAGCTCTTATAGGAATAAGGTGCTGATAATGTTACCTTTGTTGACAATTGGTAATGATAGATTGTTTTCGTGAACTTGTACTTTTCAGTACTCATCTAATCATAAAAGTCCAAAAATTAGAGTTTGATTAAGCTAATTTGATTTGATGTGTGGATTTATATGAGAAGTAGAGGTACATCTGCGTAAGATTGACATTCTAATGTTCAATATCATCCCTCATATTTTCCTCTGTTGTGGATTTTCATTCTTCTGTCTTTTTTTAAGGGGGAGGGGGTTGTTATATATTTATTATATACTTGGGTCTAACCTCCTGTACAATCTGTATCCTGATAATCTTCCATTTGCTAGAAAACATTAGGTAATGTGTTCATGCGAGGTCAAGTTGGATTCAAGTCATATAACTCTGTTAACACCCAGTCTTCTTTGGTAGGGAGGCGTTGTTGATGATTTCCTCTCTCATTTAATGTGTTGCTGCTGTGCCCTCGTCCAAGAATGGAGAGAAGTGAAGATCCGTGAAGCTTATCATGGTATATCCTTCTCTCCATTGAGCTTTGCTTAATCTTGTTTCCTGTTGTTAGTACACAGCACCAACAAGTTGTTCTTAACACCAGTCACAAAAAAGGAAAATAAGAAAAGAAATGACAACAAAACATCACATACACACGCACGCACACTACAATAACAGTAAGTCTTGCTTTGGTGGTTGGCAGTTGGTAGTTGAGCTGTGTAACTTAGTGTTGGAGCCCCGAGTGTTTAACAAAAGAAAAGCGCATGGAGTTAAATCCTCTTAGAAGAGTCTGAGAATGCCCATCTGCGATGAAACACATGTCCTGGAAAATTTTCCCTTACCCTTTTGATAAGATTTTAACTTGGTGATATAATATTCTGAACTCAGAATGATGTTCTTGCTGGTTGGGCTTTCTTGAACTCCTATCACCAGGATGTTAGTTGATTACAGTTTTTATGCAAAATATTTGATGTAAAAAACCAATTTGCAGGTCCCGAGAAGACGAAAACAAGCCCTCCACCCTCACAATACATGGAATCCTAAGCGAGAGAATGGAAGCTTGATTGGTAAGGAAAATTATATACCTTGGCAACAGTATACAGGGGCAATATACTTAGTTGCCAGTATATTACAGAAACTTGTACTGGTACTTGTGTCATCACTTTAACCATATGCATTTTAGCTGGTCTTATTTCTTTTAAATTCAGCACAGGTTGTAATCATAGACAGTTTGTTTAATTGGTTTTGTATGATCATCTCAGTTGACATTGCCCCAAGGATTGACGGGTACCATATATACCTTATCGGTCGCCTAAAGGTTTTTTTTAAAGGTTTTTTTCAATGACACTAGAAAGTAGAAACGGTGAGAGGCGACGGCTGAACAGGAATATAGGATGGATTATTATACTGCTTGTACATATTATACTGTTGTTGATCATATCAATACATATCCCTTTGTCAGTACACTTTGATTACATGCCCAATTACTCTATTACATTATGTAGTTTTGGAAATTGGGAACTTTGCTCTTTTTTCAGTCACATCATCCACTCTCCTATTATGTATTATATGAAAATTAGTTAAAACTATTAGATGGAATATAAACTAAGGGCATGTCTAGATGTTTAAAGTATCTCAAAATTTTGTGAATAATAGTGAAATAGTTTGATTGAAGATATTTTATTAGATTTTGAGAAATGAGATAGAAAAAGTTGAATAAAAATATATTTTAAAATAAGTATTGTATTGGAGTTTGTGAAATTGAATAGATAAGGTTAAAACTATTTGAATGTAATTTTTTTTAATATTATTTGTGTTTTGAAGTTTGTAAAAGTTTTATTGATTTTTATGTTTGAGTAATGATTATGTAATGATTACTTGAAAAACTTAAAAAGTATTTTGTGGTTGAGTGATGTTCAAAAGAATTTTCTCTTAAAGTTGGTAGAGTGTTTTAGGCTCGATTTTGATACAAGAAGTGTTTCATCTCATCATTACAAATTTATCAAATTTTTACATAATATAATAAACAATTCAACTTTTTCAAATCTAAAATTTTAGAAACTTGGTTTTTCTAAAATTTTTGTTTTTGTTTTATTTTTTCAACTCATCCCACTTTGATTTTGGAACCAATTAGATTATTGAATTTTAGAGGAAGTTAAAAGGATTAAATTTTGACTTGGATAGGCATTTTATTTTGGCACACTATGTAAAGAGTCGTTGATCCCTTTTCTCATTCTTCAAGTATAGTTTGTGAAGTTTCATATTTCTAAATTTTCACTTTTGTTCTTCAAATTGCATCTCAAATTATCATAATTCAAAATTACTAATTTCAACTTGCATCCTATCACTATTTGATAGATTAAGGCCTCATTTGTATGTTAAGATGAGATGGAAAATTTGTGAATAGTAGTGAAATGGTTTGAGTTAAGATGTTTTATTGAGTTTTGATAAAGAATTGAGAAAAAAGTTGAATAAAAATATTATAAAGTTAAAATTTTGCTAGATATAATTTTTTAATTGAAGTCATGTTGCCTAAATCTATCTAGCTGGGGAGGTTTGGATAGTGAGTTGAGATGAAATGAGATGAAAGTTGAATAAAATATTGTTAGAATATTATTTTTTAATATTATTTTTATTTAAGAATTTGAAAAAGTTGAATTATTTATTGTATTTTGTGTGGAAGTTTAAGAAAATTATAATAATTAGGTTAGATGAGTTGAGTTGAGAGACTCTCTCAATCCAAACAAGGCCTAAATATCCTTTTAATTCCACCATTTATTTAAAATTAGATTGAAATCCACGATAGGAGATTTGGTTTCTTGGGTTATTAAATGACACATAGTACGATACAGTCAAAACATGATAGTATAGTGAGAAAAGACTAGATAGATACCTCGAAAATAGATGAGACTTATCAACGAACTCGTTTTCGTTTCTTTTTTCATCTAATTAAAATCTAATTAAATTGGTTTACTTTCGATTTTGGAGTTTTGTATTATCAATATTCTGCTTTTCTACACGAGAATCTTCTCTCTTCTTCCACTCCGCCCCAAAGAATAACTAGGACCAATTCAGTCATGTTTTCATTCATTTGGAATCTGGACAGAAAACTTCAGATTCCATAGTATCCCACCAATTGGTAAACCAAGATTCTAGACTTTTAGTAAATGAGAGAGAGATCCACCATGGCAAAAATACTATAGATGCAAGATATAGGGGGGAATGAATGCTTTCTTTTCTGCCATTTTTTCGTCTTTAATTTTTAATGAATATAACAAGAGTTTAGTTTCTTCCCACAATTTAGTGAAATAGGTAGGATTTTTTTTTGTTTTAAAATAAAAACGTTTCCACCATAAATTTTATCATAAATGCGAATACTTAAGTTATATAGACAAATAAAACCTTTATACAAATAAAAATGTGGGAGAAATAAAAAAGATGTAGGGTCGTTTGTCAGCTTGGCTCGTCAAACATGGTCTAGTTCATAGCTCTTTAGGTTTCAATTACCAAGGAATAGAGACTTTACAAATAAATTATGAGGATTGGCATTCTATTGCTATCATTTTATATGTATATGGTTACAATTATCTACGTTCCCGATGTGCCAATGATGTAGCACCAGGATCAAGTTATATTTAGTCTTTTTTTCACTTTTCCAGTCATTCTAGATACAATTTTAAAATATTTGATCTCTCATTATGATTCAGTGAATGACTGAAAAATGATTCATTGATCAAATTATAATGGCCGTGAGAGCAATACCAAATCGAGGCAAACTTTGAATATTAGATATAAACTCAAAATAACAGGGGTCAAGGTCGGCCAGTGAGATGATGGAGTATAGCTTCATCGTCGAGAGGGAAACAATCCAGATCATTAGCTAAGGCCCCTAAATGACCGCTTAGTGATAAAGGAGGTAGGAGTGTAGAGACAACCAAGAGGTTTGCCTAGAAGCAGCCACCCTTGAAAGAGTGCGTAATAGCTCACTGATCGAGCACTCTTGCACCGAAGATGAACGGGGCTAAGTGATCTGCGGAAGCTATGGAATGTAGAAAGACATTGGTAGGGGAGCATTCCGCCTTAGGAGGAAGCACCTGCGAGAGTAGCTGTGGACGAAGCGGAAGCGAGAATGTCAGCTTGAGTAATGAAAACATTGGTAAAAATCCAATATCCTTAAAACCTAAGAGTTTCTCTGCAAGGTTCATGTATTTTGTTTTATGATTTAAAAAAGTTGAATTATTTTTTGTATTTGAATGATATTTAGATGTTGAGATGAGATCTAATATCAACATCCAATCGAGCCCTAAATTTGATGGAATCCTATAAATGTCAAATTACCTAAATAGCCTTGGTTTAAAATATAATCAAAATTAGAAAATAATTATGGTCAAATTGTGTCTTCCTAGGGAAGGCCTCTAGCAATGGCCACTCACGAGGCCCATAATTTCTTAAAATGATTTTTTTTTTAATTTTTTAGTTTTTTTTTTTAATTTATGTTTAATTTTTCTTATTTCTATTAAATTCACGGAGTGAATCTTTGAGAAGTGAGAAAAGATGAGATGAAAATTCTGTATAATAGTTAAATAGTTTGTGAATAGTAATGAAACGGTTTGAGTTAAGATGATTTATTGAGTCTTGGAAAAGAAGAGATAAACAGTTGAATAAAAATATTATAAACTTTAAATATTGTTATAATATAATTTTTTAATATTTTTTATTTTGAAAATTGAAAAAATAATTTTATTTTTTATGTTTTATTTGAAAGTTTAGGAAAGTTGTAATGATTAAATGAAAAAGTTAAAAAATGTTTGAATTTGAGAGATGTTTTGGGAAAGAAATTATAAGAATTTTTGAAATGACATGAGATGAGATCATCTCACTTCCCAAACAAGCCGTCAATATCCGTCGTATGAATGGGCATACAAATATGGTTACTAGTCACCTACAACTAATAAGGGCAGATTGTGAATTAGCTTATTTTTAATATTTCACATTTGAACTTATTAAACTCAAATGACTTTCCTTGATTTTAGCCATTAAAAGCTAAAGTCATTAAAATTTTCATATTGCATAGCATACCAATAACAAAATGGCTTGATGTCGTCTTCTCTATTCATTCCTTTCATCTTTCTTTCCCATTCTCATTCCCTTCGTATTTTCGTCACTCTTCCACTCAACAGATGAGAAGCAGCAGCACAAGAAAGACCCAAATTTGAGATAAATGATTAGCAAAGAGATTAATCAAAACCACAAATTAAAATTTCACACTCAATCCCAACCTTCGTTTTTGCTTACATGAAAAAAATAAATAGGAAATATAATTTTTTTTTTTATCTATTTTGTGGACTAGTTTCAGAGATTTGAAACTGCATCACAAGCAGAGGGAAGAAAGAATTAATCTAAATAATAGTGCAATCGTAAATGGAGCTCATTTTGAGTGCAAAAAGAACCAACCTGCCATCTTCGTCTTTCTATTTCGTTTTTCTTTTCAAGTCAATATTTTTCTGCATCCTCAAGTATATTTACTATATTTTTGAATTATTTATGCATATTTCCTTTATATATATATATATATATATTATTTTAAGGTATATTGAATCATTTCAATATTCATTAAGATGATCTTTTCTATCTGTTACTGAGAACTTCAAGCAATTCTTAATGAGAAAATTTACAAAATCAAGAACCAAATTGACAAAATTAAAAATTCAAGGATAAAAAACAATATAGTGCAAAATAGGGGTGCTATCCGCCCTATACGGTTTGACGCCACCATCATGCACCCGTCCTCTCCCATATTTTTGACGTTTGCATCTGCTTGCGGAGTGGGCGTATTGACGCCACCTTCGTTTGACCACCCTGTCTGACAACACATTTTTCACAAGAAAAATTCAACAAAATTGCATATATAACAAGAAAATCGCACAAATCCAACAAATTGCACATATATTCAAATATGTGCACAAACATGAAGATTGCAACCCTACTAGCCACGATTGCGGCTATGGATCATAAAACTCAAAGACCCACAGCCGCAGTCTTAGGTCATAAAGCTCTCAAACCCATGACAACTGTGGTCTTATTGTTGTAGACTACAACTAGACTGTGATCCACAACAACTAGAGAGATAAATCGAGCTGAGATGAGGAGGAGGAGGAGGAGGAGAGTAAGAGAAAAAAAAAAGAGAAGATAAAGGAGAGAGAAGAGAAGACGGTGAATTGTGAGGCGACTAAGGCATGAAAGGAAGGGGGAGAAGTGAAGAGGAGAGAAAGGGAATCAGGAGAGAGAGGAGAGGAGGTGAAAACGTGGAGAGGAAAGAGAGAAATTAGTCCATTATAATTAATTTTACTTATTTAAAATTTACAAGTCAGTGAGTTAAATTTCGAGCAAGTGGTTATCCACCAGCCCCTGCCCATATACATTTTTCTGAGTGATGAACTCACCCACACCCACACCCACACCCACACCCAAGACGAGCTAATTGGGCAAATGGGTCAAGTTGCAGGGGCTCACCGCTCAACCCTAGTGCAAAATCATAAATATTTAAATGAATTATGCTTTATACTACACTTATATTTAATTATTATATTTTATATATTGATGCAATATTGTCCAACTTTTGTATCAATTTTTAGATTTTAAAATAGAGTAATGATTTGTGTAAGTCCTAAATATATAAATATCGGAGATGCCCTTTATAAAAACAAGTGAACCCCACCATAAGAAATATAAAAGAAAAGAAAAACACTTTTTTTTTATGGGCTCACTTTCTTACAAAGAACTCTTGTAAAACTTGCGTACAATAAATTTAAGAATTAATAAATACAATTTTTCTACATAAACGTTGGTGTACAAAAAAACTCTTTATTTAATGAGTTTTGCTACACAACCTTCACCACATTCTACGTTTTTTTAAATTTTTAAATTTTTTTTTAAGTTTATCCTTTTTAAACTATTTCAAATTTTCTATTCATTATTCATATAATAAATATTTAATAAAAGAAAAAAATTATAAAAATTATAAAAAATGTGGAGTCTGAAGTGTTAAGAGGTTGGGAAGATTTATTGTTATTTAATTGACATGACAAAGACAAAGCTTGATTTCCTAAGAGCATTGGCAATGGCTAGACCATTGCCAAGTCTAAAGTTTAGCTAGAATCTTAACTTTTGGCTATAATATTAATTTTTGACTAGTTGAGTCTACATTGGACTAGCCATTATAAAGTTAAAATAATAATATAATATTATATTTTTTATTTTTATTTTTTGCAAATACAATTTATATATTTCTTACATCTTCATGCTTTGTAGAAATAATGTGTCTACTCTATCAATCAATAGAAATAATGTGCATGCAATGCATGTTTTACCATTCAAAGAGAGAGGGAAGTGATGAAATAATTAAATATTACTTTCCATTGTGAATAGTAGCTAGCCATGTTTGGAGATGATTTAAGATTTACTATTTATCAAGTCTTAAGCTTTGGACCATTGGCTAGTCCAATGTGGAAGCTTTTCTCACATCTAGCTAAAGTTTAGACTTGCATTGACATTTGGCTAGTCCATTGCCAATGCTCTAATAGTTTTAATTTTAAATTTTCTTAGCAAATGAAAGTTTTACTATATCAATTAAACGAAGGGAGTGTTTTATCCACCGAATTCTAAATAGATTTTTTTTTTCTAATAAATAATGTGAAATGAATAACATTTTCTGTTATAATTCCAGTGGACACGAGAACACAATTTCGGAGGCCGGGAGTGAGAGAGGCGCGGTCCCTTGTTCTTTACATCGCTCGGCGGTGATAAAAAAAGAACAAGACCTAGTGAAATGGTGAGGGCGAGCTTTACGATTCTCAAAGATGCAGGGAATGGGCTCTGTAAGACTCTCTCGGAAATACTGGTTTGTCCGCTCTCCAAGCAACCCTTAAGGTTATTTTCTTACATTTATTCGTTATTGGGTGGTGGTTCTTGTGAAGTAAATGTGTATGTTAATCTTAATTGGTTGTGGGTTTTCTTTGTAGATATTGTGAGGAAACGAATTCTCTAATTAGTGACGCCATTGGCGTTTCTTTTCCTGTGAGCTCTACTTCCATCCCCTGCATTTCAGTTTACATTTGTCTAGAATCATCGTCATTAGCTAATAGCTGAAGCTTATTTTCAGTGCTGGATTTTTTATTTTAGAGAGATTCGCTTATTTTAGCAATCGCCCATGTTCCCGGATGAAGGGACTTGCTGCAACTACCATTTTGTTTAGTAAAGTATGTATTAGGGAGCGTTGACTCGTTTTGTGAATTGCAAAATACAATAACCCTTTTTGTTTCTTTGTCTGAATTTCATGTGCGGTACTAGATGATACAAATATTTTCCTTTTGGATCCTGTCGCACTCATATGGGTATGATTTTTTCGTTGTTCATGTATTTGCTAGATAAAGGATGGGATCCCCTGCTTGGTTCCGAATGATGGCAAGATAACGGAAGCTGACGACACTCCAAAAACTGATGATTCAGTTGATTCATCTTCGACAAAAAATTAATAACGAGGAGGTAGTCCTTGTGCTGTATTGTGAGGTTTGATATGTTGGGGCTCACAAATAAAATGGCTTGTTGTCATCCTAGGTGATTTTCTATCTGAGAATTCCTTCTTATGTTTGTAAGCCATCATCGTATTTGTGCAAGAAAATTGAAGAACCTGTTCATGAATCTTCTCAGAAAATGGTCATATTTCTTTCATGAAGATAAGTTTTTGAAAAGTTAACTTGTTTGTTTGTTACTACTGCATCTGTTGTTCTCCTCAACCAAGGGGAGAGACATTTTTTATGTACAGTATGTGTTTATTAATGGAGTTATTATTTTTTTCCTGAAGTTTAATCTGGAAATTCTTTTTTTTTTTTGCCCCCTCTTGAGTGATCAGACCTAAAACAACTAAGTTTGTGTCTGTTAATAGCCATGGAATGATGAATAGATCAGTCGATATGTCTATTCTTTATAACATTGTTCAAAATTTATTTGTTGCTTTCTCTTGGGTTAAGCTTCTATAAAAGTACTTTGATATTCAATGCTATTGTTATTACATCAAAGAAGAAGGCATGGGAGTGGCGGCCTGAGTTGTGTTTTATATATGTACTGCCCACTATCTCAACTAGGTTTCATGTCTCTTTTTGTTATGATGGGGTGGTTCGATAGGATCACGCCCGACCAACATGTTAATGCTTCAAATATTCAGTCTCGTCTAGGGATGGCGGAGTTGGTAGCAAGCACAGAAGCACGGTTGGCGATAAGCTGGTACTGGTTTCATTCGTTCTATTCAAAAAATCTCTCTTCCAGAATTGGTAAATCAAATGAGAAATGATATTTACAGGTATAAAGTGCGTAAGCGCCGCACACTCCTTTTGAAAAAAATGAGTAAATATGTGACTCACATGAAAAAACTAATTTTTTAAAGGTGGACCACACTCTTTTTCAAAAGGAGTGCGCGGCATTTGCATAGCTCACGATTATATCTAGCATTACTCAAATCAAATATACTAACAATGTAGGCACACGTTGGCACAATTATGTAAATAAGAGATGTCTCATCCAATTGAGTTGTCGCAATCGGTCTTTCTTTGCTTGCTTTGCATTCCTTGCTCAGATTTTTTCCAACTGCTTATGAACACTTGGCATAGGGTTTAGGAGTTAGTTATGTAGGTTACCTAGTAGACCTCTTGTCATATAACCTTCTTGCTGGAATTGCAAGCAATTGTAGCTCCCCTCTCCCTCTCTTTCTGCTGGAAAATATGGAGTGAGGCCTCCAATTCTATTCAATTTATGAAGAGACCGTGTTTTTGTTTCTTAATAGGGAGAAGCTATCAGCCGGTCCGGTGACAAACCCTCATTTACACCCACGAATAAGACATTGCCACGTATGAATTGCAGCAACTTAGAGAATAAGCCGCATGCAGGTGATCACGTTATTTTGTTTTCTCTTTGCCCGATCTCTTCCTCCCCTCTCTCTCTCCTCCTCCCCCACACCTGTCTCTTGCTCTCCCGTCTTTCTCTCTTTCTCCTTTAAATACTCTCTCCTTCGAAACCCCCCTCCCTCCCTCTCCTCCGATTTGTTGCCCCTCAACCAGGCTCAGATCAGATCTTGATTTTGTTGTATTTTAATTTCTGTTTGGCTGCTGAGAAAATGTGAAAAATTCATGGGTTGATATGTCCTTTAGTATGATTTTGTACTAACTAATAATGCAATGGTAAAACCCAAGACACCCTGAAATTGATGCCTGCACCTGAAATTGGGTTTTTAGCTTTTGATAGCTGCACCTGAAATTCACGGGCGTTAATAGTATGGTAACTTTCAGGGACAACACATCGCTTGTCGTCATGATTTTACAAAGAAGAAACAGACCATTTCCATGGTTATTTTAGCAGTACCAGTACACTGCCTGCGTGCGTGTGGGTGGGTGGGTGTTAGCAGGAGATTTTAAGAGAAACCATGAGGATTTCAATGTTGTATTGATTGTTGAAGATTTGTTGAAGATTTGAGCGCATAAGATCAGTATGTTTTTGTTTTGGAATGATGAAAAGGAAAAACACTAGCAAACAAGAGATTATCATAATGTTTTTGTTTTGGCGCTGGAGAGAGGAAATCAGTAGATGGTGCTGGTGAGAGAAAGAAAGGGAAAGAGGGGAAAGGAGAAATTAGAGGAGAGTGCGTGGGGGAGAGGAGAGAAATGAGTAGGAGTTATTCAATACACTAGCCTACATTATAAATCACATAAGTCTCATATTTGTTGAGATGTTATTGGCTAGTGTAAAAAAGGTGAAGGCTTGGAGTTTTTTCCTTCTTAATAATAACATCACAATATTATTATTCTTGGTCAGTCTTGGAAATATGGAGCAATGAACAGTAGTTTTATTCAACCATATTATGTTATCATTTATACTCGTATCTGAGAATATATGGTCTAGCAGTTTTAAGACACAGTGACAACTTGCAATGGCTGCTAGTGATCATTCCCCTCACAGAGCAATCTTAGAGGATTCCTTTGTTCTTTACGTTTTGCCTTTAGAGCATAGACCAAAACTTTAGCTCTAAAGATGGTCGTGCATATTGTAAGGTTATAATTGTTGTATCAAAAGTTATATTGATGTGACGAGTACAACTTCTACGCCACCTACCTCCTGAAAGAAATGAAACTTGACTTGTGGATTTGTTCCATTCTTTCATTAAAGAGAGCAGAAAAAAGGTCAAATGTAGCACTCTGTTTAGGTACAACCGCTTTGTATTGGTCACTTATAGAAATCTTCTTTGCCAATCTAATTAAAAAACCCTTCCAAACCACGCAAAACAAGTGAGCAAAAACAATGACTAGCTACTTTCAGACACTGCTCTCCAACTGAATCTTCCTCTTATTAAGGAGCTGTTAGAAAGGAGGTTAAGACTCTGTCAAACTAAATGGATTTCAGGAAGCTGGTGTCCTTTTTATACGATTTCCTTGGTCCAAGAGTGCAGCCAAGTTTGAAGGGGTTTCCATCATCTTCTTACAGGGGGCTGAAATGGGAGGATCTGCAAAAGGTTAAGGAAGATCCTCCAATGTCCCCACATGGGTCGGGGTCGAGCTCGGTTGAGCTTCTTGAAGTTGAGCAGTGTTGTGTGTGTTTGTCAAGATTGAAGAAGGGGCAGGACACTCGTACTCTACCTTGTCTGCATGAGTTTCACAAGGTCTGCGTTGATAGGTGGTTCGATGCGTGCCGGAAAACCTGTCCAGTTTGCCGGTTTTCCATTGGCGGAGAAGACAATTTTCATATACAGGAAGTGCTCACGGATGAGATGGTGATATGGTTTTCTTCTTTTCATGTAGCTGGTTTCTAGCCCGAGAATTGTAATTAATCTTGGCATTTACACATGATAAATAAATGAAACAACGCTTTCATGGATGCACATTCCTGTTGCCTTAATCAAAACAGTACGCCCAAGCTCGAATGTTTGCTCTTTTTTGTTTGCTATTTCCTCCTGACCGTTGCACCACTCATTCCCCCCATTCATGCTCTCACCATGTTAAGCCTAGACTTGAAAACCCCCCCAAATGAAACTTCTTCGTTTAATTCGCAGTCAGTAGATATTATATATGCATATTTTTGTATTTTCCTACATGGGCAAGAGACATTTATAGTTTATACAACTAGCTTGTAGATATTTGCCTAGAAACAAAAACCCAGCATGCAAGTACCCGACTGCCCACAATTGGACCCTCGTTGGGAAAGGTTTGGTAACGGCCGGCATAGGCTGATTTTTATGGCTCTAAGCTTGGCCCACTTCCCATATAAAGCACGTTTAACATCCATCCGCTCAAGTTTTTGAAGCCATAGACACGAGTAGCTGCCAATTCCATGCATCAAACTGACTAGGGGTGGAACATGCAATTCATTGCCAAAAATGACAATTCTCTCGGAATGTTGTCAAGGTGCAAGCTGGTAGCATCAATCATTGACAACATTACCAATTGCCAACATCTAACTGTTGTCAATTGTCTGCTAAGATAGAGCTAGATTACCACAAACTCGACCTTTTTTATGAGGCTGGAATTACTGTTTTGTTAATGAAAAAAGATTATTCTTAGCACAAACACTTGTTTTGTTAAAAAGGGCTTGCTTTCCTATTAGCTTTCCAATCGACCCCAAGTCATCACCATTTTTGTTGTTATTACAGGTCAATGACACTCCTTTAGAATCTTAAAGGACCAAAAGTCAATCAATCACTCTTTTCTTAGTTCTGTCAGGTCAAAAAACTAGTTGGGTCATGGACACGTACGTTCCACATCCTATATCGCCAGTCATTGAAAAAGACGTGATTAATTAACAAGTCTCGCCCAAAACAAGAGCGCCCAGAAAGTTAAGAAATGGTTGGAATTACCGCATTTGCTGATCTGGTGGCAAAACACCATTTCTTCCCATGCGGGTGGGTTTCAATCAAAGCACTTTGGATCCTTTTGAATCCTATCCTGGTAAATAAGGCAATTAATGCTATAGAAAAAGCACCAGTAACCCATGAAGAGAGGGCATCAGCCAGTGTAATAATATGGTGAAAGAAAAGGTTGTACTAATAAGTCATCCTGATGGAAGAAGATAAAGAGATAAGGAGATGTTGAAAGTGATGGCCATTGGCCAGCCAAGGGAACAAACAAGTCCGTCCTGTCTTTCTTTCTTTTCTTTTATTTTTTGGGTTTTTACTTTTTGCATCTTCTTGGGAGCTCCATAAAGTGGTCCTCCCTCCCTGCCCTTTATCTTTGCATTTAGGAGAAGTCACACAACTTAAATAAAAAAAGGTAGTAAGCCAAGCGAAGGATGCAAACAAACAAATTAAACAACGTTCCTTCTTGTTATAGGAATGCAAAATCAGACACTATTTTCATACATCCATTGATCTTTCCAGCTTAAACCACTACAGTATGGATCAGTAGAGGAACAGCTAGCCAGCAGAAGAAAAGAATTGAAAACCCTTGGATACTACTGATCTCTATTCTCTCTAGCTAATAAGGGTCAGCAGCGCTGATGCAAAAGAGAGAGGGACTTGTTAAAAGGAAAGCAAGCACCGAGTGTTCTCAAAATGGAGCCGTTAACGTTCGCTGGAGCGACTGCTTTTTGCGAAGTTGGGTAGCTGCAGCTAATCTTAACTGCCCAAAAACATGTTCAAGAAAATGATACAATTCATCGTACCACTGAACAAGTCAATCGTCTAACTATAGAAGAAACACAAGTTGATTTCTATCTTTAACACGACCGTAATATGAAAACTTCAAAAAAACTAGGTATTTTACTTTAAAAAGAAACAACTTGCCTGAAATGCTCATCATCGAGTACCATAAGATATGATGACAGAAATCTAACGACGAAACAGAAAGTAATAGGAATAGTCTCGATCGTGCATATATATATATATATGAAACTCACCTGTTCTTGCTGTTTCTTGAGTCTTGCATTCTCTTCCATCAAGTGAGCAACTTCAAGTTCCAACTCGTTTGTGTAGGCCTGCAGGAAGGATTGAAGTAGGAAAAAACAAGCTTTCAGGAAACTAAATGAAACAGAACTATATGGTTCATGAATGTGACATGTATTCAACTTAACGAAAAAATAGCAGAGAGAGAGATACATTCCTGTTTTCTAGCTCTCGATCGAGCAGCCGACTCTCGGTTCTTGATCATACGCTTATGCCGACGATCCCCCGAGCTAGTATCAGATTCCTGAACCCTCTTCTGCCCAAAAGAAGGCACGCCAGTAGAGGATGCCAAAGCCTCAAATCTGTTACTGAAAGAAGAGACATTAGAGATGGGATGCGACAGTAAATGAGAGTCGGGCCTCATTAGTGGGTCGGTGTTATCCAGAAAATGAAATTCAGAACCCGAATTCAAGCTCAAAACCGTGGCCGGAGGCGGAACCAAAGATGCAGAGCCGTAGAGAGAGGTCTCTGTAGCTGTAGAGACCATGCTGGGAGGTGGGTCTTTGCTAAAAGGTCGGGCAAGGAAGTCTTGGAGGATAACGTTGCGGAAGTTGGAGGTTGAGTGAGGACGTTGGTGGAATCTTGGGGTGGTTTCTTGGTCTTGAAGGGAAGCCAGATTGATGTCCTTCCAGACCTCTTCCATGGTTTTGGAGTTTAATCTTGCAGTTTGGTAGAAGGATGAGGGTGAAAATGGCGAAGGCGATGAAGAAGAAGATGTGGATGAAAGTGATTTAGAGGATGAAGATGAGACTCTGTTAAGGTTTATGGTTTTGTTCAAGCTAGTTTCTTCGGAAGTACGGGCATGAGTTGAAGACAACATTTGGTGCTAAAGAAAACAGACACAGAAGTGGGGAGGGAAAGAAGAAGAAAGAGCTCTGAAGCAGTGCTGCTGCTGCTAAACGTGTGAATGTTGGTCATGACTAAGGAAAATGCATGTCTTTTGCGTTGTGCGAAGCGGCTGTGGGGCTGCCTCTATAAGGTTGGGGGAGGATTTCAGATTTTTAGAGCTGAGTGGACCTTTCAATTCGGCTCTCAGTGTCTCACTGCAGAAAATTGTGTACTCTTTACTGTACTTTATGAAGTGAGTACGTACTTTTCTTTTTTCTGAAGGGCATATAGCAAGGCTTTAATACGTTCTATAATAGGGTTTTAGAATCATCACACAACAAGCACCTATATATTATATACACCCATTTGATTTGTCAAATAATCATTTATCTCAAAATTATGTTTAAACTAAACTAGAATAGTTACATTATTATATTTTGAGTAATGCTCTCTATAAGTTTTAAATAGACAAATTTTATGTAGATCTTTATAAAAATACGCATGAGTCAATTTTGTTTTTGACACTTTTTCGTAGTAGGATCTATTTTTTTCAAATGAACTATTTGCAATTTATCTATTTGAAACTTGTACAAATTTTTTTTTTAATATTTTTATACTCATATTAATAAATAGATTTAGTGTGTGAAATATTTTATTAATAAAATAAATTATGAAGTCAGAATTCGAATTCAAAATTGAAATTTTATCTTCTTCCAAGAGTAAAGTTTATAATATATCTTAACAGTTTACCCATTGAAGTTCATCTTAGAGGTAAAGGAGTAAAACTCTGTCGAAAATGGTGGTGGAAGAAGAGACGAGTAGTCTTACAAATAAAAATATAGTTTAAAGCTCGTTTATTGACACACTACATACAATATAGCAACTACGTAGTGATTGTATTGACTTTTCTATTAATAATTAGTTGGACATTGTTAAGTTCTTAATTCTATTATTATACTTTTAATTTTATCTATTATTTTATTATGTAGAGTTATTTAAACGTGATATATTTTTATTATTATTACAATGAAATACATATGAATATAAGAATATTAAAATAATAAGAAAATGCTACATAAAATAATGAAGTGTACAAGCGTCATGCAATCGTTTTGAAAAGAATAAGGTTCATTATAAAAAAATTAATTTTTTTTCATGTGGGTCTCATATTCATTTACTTTTTTTTAAAGTGATTAT
Organism: Juglans mandshurica; assembly: GCA_022457165.1. Lineage (NCBI taxonomy): Eukaryota > Viridiplantae > Streptophyta > Magnoliopsida > Fagales > Juglandaceae > Juglans > Juglans mandshurica. Next base: position 8,632,687 of record CM039623.1, read on the forward strand.
GCGGCAGTTGTACACTCACAATTATAACTATCATTTCTCTAATAATAATAATAATAATTAACAAAAACAGTACAAGTGAACGGTAGAGACAAAGAATGAAATGGTAATTATAAAGAGTGGGGAGTAATTATAATGATTGACTAGAAGTAGAAGAGATAAAAAGTAAGACAGGCATACAACAAAGTGGTAATAAAGTTTCTTTTAATTTAATTTAAATCATAAAAATAAATGATGTAACTCAAGTAGATCATGAATTTTGTGATATTATACAGTACTAACTATACATTATTAATGTAATGTAATGAAGTTTTTAATTCTATTATATTTCCTAACCATCAGTCTCTTAGGTCCCGTTTGGATAGTGAAAATATTTTATCTAATCTTATCTCATCATTACAATTTTTTCAAAATTTTACACAAATATAATAAACAATTCAACTAATTTTTTAAATCCTAAAATAATAATAACATTAAAAAATAATATTCCAATAATATTTTATTCAGTTTTCAATTTTCAATTTTCAATTTTTAATTTTTAATTTTTATCTAAAATCATCTTATCTCATCTAATCTTTCAAACCGTCTCTTAGTCATGAAAAATTCAACATACTTGTTAATTTATATACTGAAAAATAAGGAAGTTTAAAACAGAAACTCGGCACAAAAGATAAGGCCACCAACATCAACACAATGCCACAAACAATATCATCCATGAGGGGAAACCAGTTTCAATTAACTGGGTTTTCAAGAACATGTTGTATCGATCGATGTAGTATCAATGACTTCAAAGATGACAACTCATGACCATCCCAGCTTTCTAAGATGACAACGAAATCAAAATTGACACCATAAATATATGTAAGGCCAATATATGTAAGGCCAATAAGGAGAAATGTAAAATACTTCCAATTAAGCTCAGAAACTAAACAGTGTCAAGGAAGTTAATTAATTCAGAGATTATAATTTGAAAACCAAATAGTTTTGATAACCTGGAAACCGATTTTAAGTTAAAATTGAACTTTGAAAAAAATAAAACACGATAACTGACAGGAAGTGCAAAAGACAGTTAATGAAGTGGTAATAAAAGAGAGAGTAATGCTAAATATAATCGTGGAGTGCGCAAGTGTCGTATAGTCGCTTAGAAAAAGAGTGAGGTTCACTATTAAAAAATTAATTTTTTTTTCATATGTGTCTTGTATTTATTTATTTTTTTTAAAATGATTGCGTGACATTTGCACACTCACGATGCCACTATCATTTTTCTAAAAGAGGACACTTTAACTTTTATATATATAGTAAGGAAAATTCTACAAACCACACTTTCATCGTACTCTCATCACCACTATGACGAAGTGACATAGCTCATAAACTTTGAATTTACCTTTTAAAATTATAAAAAATTGTCTATAGGTGATAAAAAGTGATACATTTATTTAATGTGATGAAAATAAGATAGGAGTGTAGTTTGTAGAATTGCTTACATAATACTAGAAATAAATTATCATAATTCTCACATAAATGACATGCGTGCATGTCAAATTGCATAACAAAAGCCCAATTAATAGGTTCTGTTTGGATACATAAATATTTTCAACTTATCTTATCTTATTTCATTATTATAATTTTTCTAAATTTTCATACAAAATATAATAAACAATTCAACTTTTTCAAATTTCAAAATAGTAATAATATTAAAAAATAATATTATAATAATATTTTATTCAACTCATTTAAAATTATCTCATTTTATTTCACTATCCAAATCGGTCTCAATTTCCAAGAGTTTAAAAAAATGACAAAGAGCTCTAAGCCATGGCAAAGAGCTTTTTTCTTATAGTGGGTTATAAAAAAAAAAAAAAATGGGAAAGAGCTAATAATATTTGGAAATGAATTTTCAGATATTAAGAAACAGCATGGAAAAATGTAATATTACCAGCAAAATTTAATGAGACAATATAGTAAAAATAACACTATAAATGATATTGTTAATGATGGATGGAGTTAGGGAAACACTTGAAGGTGAAAAAAATAAAGTAAAAAAAAAATAATGTGGAATTGAATGGAGGAGCCGTGATGGTTATTATGCTGTCCCCATAACCAGAGCTCACTCTGAACGACGCCGTTATATTGCCACCTTAAGGTGTGTGAATCTGTGATCCGTTTTGGTGGTGGGATTTTGAGCTTTTTGGCAGAATGAAGTGAAATGGCATTGGTCCAACTGTCGAGACATGGAAATCTCTTCATCTGAACTCTCCTTCTCCCTCTAACTTTGATTTGATCGATTAAAAGGAGAGAGAAGGGGAGAGATTAATGGCATTATTTTGGGAAGAGGAAGAAGAAGATAGATATAGTACAATCTGGTGGTGGGGGAACTGAAGGGTATGCCGCCACAAAAGAAATACGTCAAGCGAGTCATTTTTGTAGCAGGTCCTTCAGAGATTCCTCTCTCTCTCTCTCTCTCTCTCTCTCTCTCAACTATTATTGATTGCGCACGCACACAGAGAGAGATAGAGAAGTGATAACCTGCGTTATTCATGGGATAATTTGCTGCTCTCCCCCTCCTTTACTTGCTTTTCTTGGAGAAACCATTTTGTTTTCAATCCCCCCATGATCCCATCTCTCTCTCTCTCTCTCTGTGTCTGTGTATGTGTCCTATCTCCTAATAATAAATATTTATGGGTTACTCTGATCTCCCTCCCTCCCTCCCTCCCTCCCTCTGGAAACTGTAATCATTCCCTCTCACTTGGTCAAAAGCTTTCACCTCCCTCTATTTCTGCATGCGTAGCCTTTGGAAGACAATAATCAATCACCTCTTTTATTTTCTTCGTCTTGTTCCGGAAAATATCTGCTCGCTTACTTGTCAAAATTTATATTTTTAAATTTTTATTATAACAGTTTGTTTTCGAAAAATATTACATTTCATTTAATCATTATAACTTTCTTAACCTTTAATATAATATAAAATAAATAATATAATTTTTTCAAATTTTAAAATAAAAATAATATTAAAAAATATATTTTAATAATATTTTATTTAATTTTTTAATTTTAATCTCAACTCATTTTATCTCTAAAATCATATAAAGTTCGTAAAGTAATGGTAAGTACGTGTTTCGCACGCCTATCAATGAGTTCATAGGCCTACAACATTAAAAAAGGTGCAGGCACTGTGGGTGATAAAGCATTTTCTATGTCTAAGTCGGTCTTTTGATTGAGAGAGAATTCTTGTAAAATTTTTTTATCTGAAATTAGGCTTTTATACTCCCTCTTTGGTGGGGCATCTGTTTGAGAGTGTCCATCCACTGTATTGGATACTATGTTGTCGCATTTAATGCGGTGTACGTGGCTTCCCTAAACATGTCCCCTATGACAGGTATGTGAGTGCGGCCTTTGTTTGGGTGCCTTGTCTAGAATAGAGCCTTCTATCGGGATCTCCTGCCTGTATTTTGTATTTGACCATTTAATGCGACATGGCTCCCTTGTGGGTTATTCGGGTAGATACGTGTCGGAGTGAATACTGTTGCATCTTCTCACGTTGATCATTTTCTAGCATTGGCTCTAGGCCCTCTTTCTTCTTTGTCGCATCTTCCCCTAGAGTGAATACTGTTGCATCTTCCCATGTTGATAATTTTCGTGTCAGGTCATGGTTTGAAATCTCCCGCCCATAAGGCTACTCGTCAAGAGTTTCTTGTCCACATCGTGTGGGGTTTGTTCTGAATGATAAGTAGATTTCTCTAGACTTGTCTGCTCCGAGGCAAGCTTGCTTAAGGGCAGTCTACTCTTGGGTTGAGGTACATCAGGAGGAGGTTTGGACTTGCGCTCTATTGACTAGAGTCAATATTGACCAACTTTTAGTGATGTCAGACCAATCACATTTCAGTGTTCGTTGCTTCTTGTGGGAGCCGTCCGCTTCTCGAGGCCATTAGAGGCCTTCTAGTCCCTCAGTGAAAGGGAAATGGAAGAAACCTCGTATTGAGGATGATGGGCTCGTGAGTTGTCAGGATCCAACAGTAGCTTAGAATTCGAGGAGGAGGCACCCCTCCCGTTTGGGGGGCCCGATCAATCTTCATAAGTCCCATACTCGTCAGGAGTTGGGGAACCGACTCAGTGTGAACCGCCTATCCTGGACAACATAGAAGTCCTCTTGTCCGGCCAGCACCCTGTTCCGTTTCAATTGGTGGCCTTGTCCTTTAACCCGCTTGGTGATCAGAAGCAAGTCGGAGCCCTTGGTTGAAAAAAGGAAGAGCTTGAGATAGCCTTCTTGGCCATCCTTGAACTTGCTCCGAGGGGTTCTCACAAACTTGTTCTGTCATTCGAAGATGGCCAGGAGATGCTCGCTTCTCCAAACGACGATGTTGGGCACGCACTACTGCCTTTGGGGCGACCATTGACACGGCCGTGGTTGCGTCTTCGGGTAATGGTGGCGGGGGAGCCATTCTCCTCTCTCTGCTCATCCTACAACATCTGGTGGCGTGATGCCAACTCTTCCTCATGACCCTAAGGGGCTATTTTAGGATTAACCCTTGGCCGTGGATCTTAGTAAGGGCAAGGTCTTTATACATTCCTTACCTTTCAGCACTCGTTTGAGCTGGAGATTGCCTCGTCGGCGGTCTTGGAGGAGCCTGCTTTGCCGACTCCTCCTAGGTGGCACCGAGGTGTTCGGCGAGCAACTGGCCGAAGTGGGTGTTGCAGAGACTGGGGTGTAATCGGTTTGCGGTTGGGCGCGGGGGGGGGGGATCACGGACCAAAAATTTTGGTCCATCATTTTTGCTGGGTCCGATTCGGTCCGTGAACATTTTTTCCTCTTTTTTCTTTATTTGACATAAAATTAATACAAAAAATGAATTATATTAGTAAAATTAAAATCAAGTGATCTCTTTAACCTTTTATATATGATTAATAAATATTAAATAATTTCATTGTATATTAGGTCAATAGTGATCCCTTGGATGAAAATTACATAATTAACTTATACGATTACTATATTATATATATAATATTTAATATATATATACACATACAATCGATTTCGGTCCGGACCGATAGTCTTACAGCCCTAATAGAGACCCTGGTATAGCAAGTTGCGGAATCAGGTGTCATGGAGACATTCGGGCAAGAGTCGAAGGCTGATGCGAGTGCCTTAGGGACATCTGGATAGGAGCCAGTGGCCAATGGGGGTGTCATGGGTACATTCGGGCAAGAGCCAATGGCTGACATGGACACCTCAAGGACACTTGGAAGGGAGCTGGTGGCCGATGTGGCCAGTGGCATTGAGACCCGGGTTGAGCAGGCATTTGATGAGGGCACAAGTCCTTCTCGGGCTCCTCCTCCCCCTTTCGCCGATCTACTTTGGTAGCTAAGAGTCTCGAGAAGGAGGGGGTGGAGCTTGGGAGCTGGGCCAAGTTTTAACAGAGCTAGGGTAGAGGTCGTTTGCGAAGAAGCTGATGTGTTTAGGAAATTCCTGACCATGGTAAGCTTTTTCTTTGTTCACCTCCCATCCTTCTCTTCGCTTCCAAGAGTTAGAGACCCAGGAGTATGCTGCCGAAGGAGAGAGGGCCGAGAAGTCTTGCAACGACCTCATGGGAGAGAAAGATAAGCTGCTTAAACAACACGATTTAGACCAGAGGGATACTGCTTCATGGAGGAGAAGAATAAGGAGCACTACCTCTTGGAAGCACAAGCAAGAAGAGGTTAGGTTCCAGGAGCAACAAATAAATGCTCTGAAGTTCGAGTTGGCCTTTGTTAGGAAATAGCTACTTTCTCGGGATCTACAGATAGAGGCCCTAGAGTTCGAGGTGGTTTCATCCAAGGAGGCCCTGGTCTGGCTTTCTCCCCAGCTGATGGTGGCCAAGGCGGTCCATAATAAGGTTTGGGCTATGGGTATAAGGAAGAGTTGGATAGGTTGATGGACCACCTGGTAGAGAATCCTTGGATCAACCTAAGGACCCTCGACCTAAGCACCCTCAAGCCTGATAGCTAGTCACTCCAGGTCGTTGTTTGCTGTGAGTTAACGGACTTGACTTTCATGGGTGAGGGCCCTTAATCAAGGGATTGTCACCTCCTGTTGTTCGTGGTGAGTCAAGGGACTTAGTTTTGCTCGGGAGGGTTAGGCAGTCAAGGGATTGTCACTACTCGTTGTTCATGGCGAGTCAAAGGACTTGGCCTTGCACTCAAGGGTCAGGCAGTCAAGGGACTGTTACTGCATGTTTTTCGCAATGAGTCAAGTCTCTCGACTTTGATGGAGTGCTTCACGATGAGTCAAGTCTTTTTTCTTCTAGAAAGTCTAGTTGTTCTTCTAGCTTCTCTTCTTGGAGCTTTGGTCGAAGTGTTGGACTTTGTAGGTATGCATTCATACTTCCACTGGTATCATCGCTTCGCTCCCATCGATTAGAGCAAAGGGGTCTCTTCTGTCGGTGTTCTGACAGTCGTCTAATATGCCCACAGGAATCCTGGGAGTTCTTCCGCCCAACTTCCTCTGTTTTATTCGTTAGCTTCTTCTTCAGGATTTCGAGGAACGACTTGTTGGTTGTCTCGACCTGTCCATTGTCCTGCGGATTATTTAGGAAGAGATTTGCAAGAGAATGTTGTCCCATCTTCTTATGTTGATCATTCTCCTGCATTAGCTCTGGACCCTCTCTCTCATTTATTGCTTGGTAGGCCGGTTACATTTCGGCCGGTGGGCCTCCTGGAGGTGTACCAAGTCTGGATGGGTGGGGAACAAACATATCCCTTCCAGTGATGATCCACACAACGTGCAAATAGAGCTTTTTGCATTAATATTAAGGATTTACAATATATAACCTATATATATATATATATATTTATATATAAAAGAATTTCTTGAGCCATGTCCTCATTTTTTTTAGAAGTTGTTTCAATTTTAGGTTTCTAGTTTCTAGTCCCGTTTCTAGAAGCATGGCAAGTAGGGTGAAAATACATTTTTCGACTGTAAAGTCAATATGAACAAGGTACAAAATCAAATTTTTTTTTGAGTTTGATACAAATGTATTTGGGTTAAGATGGTTTGACTTGATAAGATATGATTAATAAATGAATTAATTACGGGTCAACTCAAGAAACCCACAATCAATCCATATAACCTTAATAAACTCCATTTTCAAATTTTATAAATGCTTAGTTTTATATGTCTTTATTATTATTGGGATGTAATATTAAAATTAGTATTAGACAAGTTGATATCTCAAATTATTGAACTTTTTTTGTTAATATGTATATTTATTCTTTGGAGATATTGATTTTCTTATATTATTGGTTTCAATATTGATTATAAGGCACTTCATCATGAATCTAATTGTAATTATAAATAATTTATATATTTATCTTTGTATTATATATGAAATTATGTTAATCAGATTAAAATAAATATATAAGTCAACTCAACTTATTTATATGAAATATGTCAAATGGGTTGAAACATAATTGATCGTGTACAAATTAACTCAATAAGAATTAATTATTAAACGGATTAAGAGGATTGTGTCGTATCATCTATTATTTATATGAATCGAGTTAAGGTCAAAAAGTTTAATTAAACATGTCGAATTTGAATTGACCTATCTGATCAAATACAATTGAAACTAGTTTGTGATACGAAGACAACAGTCCATTTTCAAAATTGAGGTATATATTTTGCAAAATTTGGAAACCTAGTCATCGATTAGTAAAAACGTAAAGATTTAAGTGCTGACTTTGTAATTACCTTTGAAAATAAATTTGTAGATTTACGCAACTGAATGCAATAATTGAAGTCTATTTTATAAAAATAATGCTACATGCAGTCATGGAGTGTGCAAGTACTGAACAGTCGCTTTGAAAGAGATCAGTTGAGATCTATTATTAAAAAATTAATTTTTTTTATATGATTTTCATATTTATTTATATTTTTAAAAATAATTACACGATACTTATAAATTTACGATTGCAAATGTATCATTTTATAGTAACATAAAACTTATCAAAGTGAAAGAAAGAAAACTTGCATGCAAAGCTTGCACAAACCATCACAGGAGGTGCACTGAAACTAGAAAGAGATCAGACAAAAAAAACAACAGAGCACAAAAGGTGGTGGACCCACAATTCTCACACGACTGGTTGGTAGTAAGGCAGCATCCAACTAAAACAAACAGTAAAAAATTCCAGCAACTAAGACCTTGGAGCATGCGAAGTTGGTCAATAGAGTTGAAGGGTGCTTTAGATGTTGAGTTAAGTTTAATCTTTTGACTAATAGTAACAAGTTGAAACGGATAGATTGAATTTTATGAAGCTCATTAAAAATAAGAAAATATTTTAATTATAAAAAAATTATATAAAAATAAATTTATAAACTGATGTGGTATGATATGATACGTCGGATTGTAAAATTATTTTTATTAGAGCAATACTATATACAATCCTCAAATGGGGATTGCATTGCAAGCCTAATTAGTTTTGTCTTCAAAAAATTTCAAAATTACAATAATATCCTTATCAAAATGGTAATTTTTTTCATTTAATGAAGGGCTTGCACATGCAGTCTCCAAATGGGGACTGCAAATATAATTTATTTTTTTATTATAAAATAGATCTAACGGATTCCATAAAATTACATTAATTTATGAGTTTATCTTGTGTAATTATCTTTGTATCTGTAGTAGTTTTTCTAAAAATAAGTTTAAATGTATTTAAATATTAAGATAATTTTATATATATTTATATGAAAAATTAAAAAAAATTATATACCGCGTGTAAAAAAGGACTGGATTGAAAACGTCGTAGATTCTATATGTAAAAAAGTTTAAAGTTCACATGAATTTAATGATTTAAGAACAGTGTGTTTAAATATTAGATTAATATTAAAATTAGACTAATGTCAGTCCAAATTACAAACAGTATGAGGGTGCAGTTCCACAGAGTCTAGTCTTTGATTTTTAGACAGCTGTCAGCACTGTGTTGCTCTGTCCCAAACTCTTTTACCCATCTCTTTTCCCCCCCCCCATCAGTACGTACCATCTCTGCCACGCCACAACCCTAATAAAACCAAACTCTTTTTCTTCTTCTTCTATCATGATCAGCATCAGCAGTCACTGTTTCCACCAAAACCTCTCCCAAAAAGTACCTCAAAATCCACCCTCGATCAACACTTGCCACTTCTATTCAACCCCTGCTCTAGAAAGTACCTCAAAAAACCACTGTGTATCAGCTCTACACTTGTCCAACTTCTCTTTCTCCACACTACTGCTACTACTACTCTTCAAACTTCTGTGTTGTTGTACCTTTTATTAACTCAAGTGGTATTTTCACCAACATTATTTGTTGACACTTTAAACTGACGCAAGTAATAAACGTTTTATTTAGCAGAAGATCCGCCGATTTTTTTACCATTTTCTTGTGTTCTTAAGTTATGAGTTGATTATCCAGAAAAAGGATTTTATAGATGGCAAAGATATGTGAGAAGTGGACAGTAGCTAATTAAAGAAGAGGGTACTTTTTTTCTACGTAAGAGCTTACTCCATACAGAACATATTCTCACTCTTGGTTTGATTTGATCGAGACCCATCGGCATTTTAGATGAATGAAACTCGATAGGCCAAAAACATTATGCATGAGAGATTCTGATTCATCATTATCTCTGTCGAGACAACTTGGTTTCTGTGTGTTTTTTGGTCGTATTGTCCATCGGTAACGAAAGTGCAGCAAACTGATAACCGGTGGATACAGTTCTTAAATCAAACTGCACGATTTGCAAGGCAATCAATTGGGTGCAGGCCTGGTGGATCCCCTAAACAGTATGCCAGGAAAAGGGCTTTTTTCTTTGTTTTTATTTGGGGTGCAATAAAACTGCATGCACCCAAAGAAAATAAAAAAGTAAGTAGCAGTTTTACCAAAACTCCGAAGGATTCAAGTCTTCTTTTTAGTGGGGGTTTCTTGGCAACTTCCAGTTTTCTACAGACCAAATCCACGCAAAACCGTTGTATTCTTCTTGTGCTTGGGGTTTTTGGCATTGAGGTTGACTTGGTAGCAGCATGAAACACATTGGGTAAGAATGTGTATATATATGAAGTGTGAGTGTGACATGCACAGCCAAGGCTCCTCCATCCAGGAAAGCCTAGCTCTAGCAATCTTTACCTGCTTGAGAAACATTTTAGCTTTGTAGGTGGAGAAGGGGAAAAGAAAAACACTAGAGATGTGATGGCAACTCTACTGAATCATCTGAATGATCAGCCTGCACAGTGCTGGATGATGCAAACAGGCAATTAACCCTAAAAGTCTTTTTCACATATAAGTTATGGTGATGGGAATGTTCAAAAAACTGCCCCTCTCAAACCCATCAAAACTTGAGATGTATGTGCTTGTTTTGGCAAATCCTTGGAGCCTCCTACTAAAATCGTGATATCATAACTTATTACACACAGCAAAACATTTCGAAGTACGAACCGACAAAAAGGTTGTATTGCCTTTGCAAGTAATGCCTACTCGTTTTGTAGTCATAATTTTATTCAACCAATCCTGAAAGGATGGATGGATTCAAGTCAAAGCACACCTAGTTATCCAGCACTCCTCTCCTGGTGCAGCCTCTAAATTTGTTTATTTGTTGACTAAGGTTACGTTTGAGTAGTGAGATATTTTCAGGTATTTTGTAAAAAAATAATAATATAATATTAAATAATAGTGAATAATAGTGATAAATAAGTAAAAAATAATAATAAAATAATAAATAATAGTAATATATTATGAGAATAATAACTAAATACCCAAACGAGGCCTAATACTACCTACATTTAAATCAATGGATAACTTTAATCTTTCCAAATTTTAAAACAAAACTTTAAAATCACCGTTTTCCTTTGTTTTGCATTGGCTATGGACAATTTAAAAAGGGACTGGTTTTCCTCAGGCTTTCAAAACATCTCGGAAATGATATCCCTCTCACTGTATGTCCTCGGGAAAGAAGACTATAGAAATGATTTGTGTTTGTATATGTGCTTTGAGCGTACAAATAAGTCATTTTTTTTTAAAAAGAGTAAAATTTAATTGAAAACATTCACCTTTTTATGTGGAGTCTGAATATTCAGTAGAATGCTACCGTGATGACACTGATTCGAAAGGGAGAGGAAATAGGAATAGATACTGAAACCAAATCCAGGTCAGAAGAGTATAAATAAACATGAGAATAGCAATCAAATCCAGTAGTCATAACCTGGATAATTCAAAGGTTTGTCTCCCAGGGACCACTTTTATGCAGTAAATTCTTCAAGGGGTTTGAAGAAATAAGGTATTATTACATATCAAAGCAAATTTAAGTTTAGCATATAAAAAAGAAAGAGAAGAAAGAGCAGTAGATGAACTGATTATATAATGATAGCAGTTGTAGAACAAGCTGCAGCATCCATCAAAAAGCCACCCACCCTCCTCCGTCGCCTCATGATCGGCGAGGATGTGGGTCGACCCGAGCATTTCCAACTCTCATGTAAACCTCCAGAAAGTGGCGGTGATCTGACCCCAAAGATTCTAAAAAAACCAGCTGAGGGGGCAGCAAAGGGAAATGAAATCAAAATTCCCCAACCAAAAACACCGATCATGCCACCATAAAAGACAACGGAATTCAACACAAAACCACCAACAGAAACCATATGTGCATCCTCCCCCATCAGAAACCCATGCCATATTTGCTCGAGTCATAGAAATGTTTTTATTTTTTATTTTTTTATTTTTTTTTCTTCTGCTTTAATATTTCTGTTCTATAATAGATTCTCTTTTTTTCCCCTTCTTAATAATGTCTTTCAATGTGGTTACGAGATATGCTTTTATCGCACCATGGTAAGACCCTATCTTCAAGAAAATGATAGATATTCACCATTGTCATCAAGTCCATCCCTCACCCCTCTTTACTTACGAAATTTGTAGTTTAAATAGAACGTGCAAAAGCGCACATTTCTCTTCCTCTAATTTCATGCTGAAATAGAGTGATCTGAACCGGCTTGAACACCGACTCCAGTAATTCTGCCACCAGACAGCTGCATCAGGCTGCTCGAATCTCCAGATGGCAGTCCACTATGGATTGCCACTCCATGAACATCAGCTTGACCACCAGCACCGCTGTGGTGGGTAGTCTTCTCCTCCAGTGCCATGCTTTGGACATGAGCTGCGAGTATATCCTGACTGGACTTTCCAGAGGTCTGTTGACCTGAAGCCTCAGCAAAATGAACCGAAGGTGATATTATCCATTTCATCCAATCATTGCGCCTTCTTACTTTGTCACCCTTGAAGACAAAGGCACAGGGTCATAGTTAGATAAAGGACTTGATGCAATACCAAAAGCATTGATTTCAATACCAGCACAATATCCTTGATTTCAAAGCCAATCAACTTTTGCAACATTGGACAATTGCATACATTGTAGAAACATACCTGTATTTCCAGAACATTTGAAGTACGCACAGCATCCAATATAAGCTGGATATTTTCTGTCAAGAACATGACCTATAAAGGAAGCCCGCAGATTTTAAGTAAATCTTTTTTTATTATTATTATTATTTGTATTTGAAAGGGAAATACTAAAATTGGCAGGCATACTATGTGTAAAAGACAAAAGTAGACAGCAAATCAGAAGAACAGGACAGCACAAAGAATGATCAGATTCCAATTAACATAATCCTGTAGAATCAATGATGGCATTATTTCACACACCAGCACGGGTCAGAATATATGTAGGACATAATACATCAAAAGTGCAAAGATATAAACAATAAATTACTGACTCTGTCCACCTGTTGGCTTCTGATGTATCAGAAATAAATAAAGGCAATTCATGGAACAAGAAAGATACAGCTGGACCCGAAAATCAGGAACTTCAATTGCTCAACAGGCCTGTACATAGTTCACCTTTATTTTCAAACTTCTCTTTTTCCCAGAATCACATTACTAGTTTAAAACCTACAATCTCATCATTCATCCCAAGCTCCCAATTATGGGTCCCCATGCAGGAAACCCCTTAGTCAGATAGATACTTCACTGACGTTGTCAGATATCCACAAACACAAACCTTGCATTTCAATGAATGAGTTGATAAAGGAGTATCATGAAAGGTGAACTTCATCCTTGGTTAAATAATGGTGATGATAATAACAATAAAGTATTAGCAACTGTAAACCTTATCTATGGGCCAATAAAACTTTTTGATTGGTTTTTATGATCAAATGAAGTTCTACAAACATAAAATTTTAAATCCAGAATAAAGATAACATGTTAAGACCTTAGCCCAGCAATATAACGGTCAAAGTTGGTGCATTCGGAATCAACTTGTCCACACCATGTTGCTGCCATTGTCTATATGTATGGCAAGAGTGAAATGTAAACATTAAAAACTAGAGCACAACCTGCAAGTTCATCCAAGCTGTCATTTGATTGTCACTACTAATAAATACTAAGAGATTGTGGTTGAAAGATGGCCAGCCATGCTTCATGATTTCACTTGTAGGCAATCTAGAAAAAAGAAGCCCATGTTTCCGAGACAGATGACGCATAATTAATGAAGGATAGAATAATCTGGCTATAGTTTGCACATCTCAACAAAGATGAATGACTTCACCAGTAAGTAGGAGTAGTGGGCGAAGACAAAAAAGAAGAGGGTCATGAAATTTAAACAAGGCAGGGGTGGCCTATATATCAATAGGTTTTTTGAAAGTGGATTGAGTCCAATAGCGATAAAGGGTTTGCTTAGAAATTCCAATCAGTAAAATTTCCTGTATTTTGAGTAAAATATCTTTTTAATAGGTAGGTAAGAGTAAAATATCAATGTAGTAAACCATTTGTAGCCCGTTAAACTCAAAGCATAATAAACTTGATGATTGAGACAAGTTTCAGCAAATAGAGCATTAAATGAACTGTGTTAGCACAAGGGGAAAGAGCTACTCCACTCCAGAATAGAACAACACTAAAAGAATATATATGTGTGCGCGCATGTGTGTGTATATATATATAAACTGTGTTAAACTCAAAAGATATATTGACGCAAATAAGATCATCACAACTCCAACATATGTGATATTTTTCATTCTTTACTCATTCATTTTGTGGAATACCCAATCATCATTTGACATCAGTTGCACCATTTGATGATACCTCAGGCATCACCAAGTGCTTCCAGGGTTGTTAACTTGCATGTCCAATGTCCGTAGAAGTCGAAAAAGATTAGACAATATAAGAAACTGATTATAAACAAGCAACTCTAAACACAAAACGCCAGACCACCATCGCATGAGCAAAACCATTCAAATATCCCCAAACAACTCACTTTTTTGAAGCCTGCTATCAATTTAATAGGAACCCAGCCCTGGTCATCCATGTTCTGCCGCAAGTATGTATCTTTAATTAAATTCTCATTACTGCAATAATTGAATAGGAGGTGCAACCACGGTTAACATTTCAACATATTAAGATCAGTTGGATGGTGAGAACAACCAAAAAAAGTTGACTAATCACAAAGCCTATAGGAAAAATTGAAAATAATACCTGAAATAATAATCTATCTGATTAACTATCTTGGTATATAACTGAGGATCAGAAGCATGGAAAAAAAGTGCATGAGGCGGTATTGGTGCTACAAAAGGCATGCCTCTGAGTGACTCAGGAGTAGGAGCTGCAACATATACCATTGGAGGCGGCATATCTGAAAAATGAGAGGCCTTAGAGCACGCCCACACACAAAAAACATAGAATTTAAATATAAGTACACTTACCAACTATTAAAAAAAAAATTGCTGCTTACCAGGGAAACCAATGGGACCGCCATAAGGCCGCACAGTTGGTGGGGGAATAAATGGGGCAGAACTCTGTGGTGGTGGAGGTCCCCTCATAAACCTATGGATAACTCTCTGTGGCTGCATGTGGGTGTCTTTGCCAGCAAAATTCCTATGAGCATTCCAATCTGAATTTCCACGCTCATGATCATGCCTGCCTTTGTAATTGTGATGGTGAGAACCATCTCCACGTGGATGTGAGCCACCATTGCGGTTCCTAAATGAGTTGCGCTGCGGTGGATGATCGTTACCACTATGGGATTGTGATGAAAACCCGCTCCTTTGCATATGATCTTTAGGTGAAGGGTTATTTAAACCCCCATCAATCACAGCACCTGGTGGTGCTTGCTGCTGCTGTGGGAGGCCACCATTAGAGGATGTACTTACACCATGACGCTTCATAGATCTCTGGCGTGTGTTTATGCTGTGGTTCGAGGTTGGATTAGAATTTGCATTATTACTAACTTGTTTCTGAGAAGAGG
Source organism: Juglans mandshurica (assembly GCA_022457165.1). Classification (NCBI taxonomy): domain Eukaryota; kingdom Viridiplantae; phylum Streptophyta; class Magnoliopsida; order Fagales; family Juglandaceae; genus Juglans; species Juglans mandshurica. The sequence continues at coordinate 8,647,967 of CM039623.1, forward strand.
AAGATGTTGTTCCAGTCCCCTACAGTAAACACAATACACAATCTAAACGTATGCAAACAACTAAGAAAAAGCTCCTCAAACCAACAAACTCATGATAACATTCCACCAAAATCACCCTCAATTCCGTTTATTAGAAACTTATAAAATTAATAGAAAATAGGTTCAGTTCTATGTTTTCTTCTTGTTCTAGCTTCCAGATTTTACAAAAAGAAATATATATTCACAACAAAACTGGTCATTGGCATTACGATCAATTGAATTAAGCAAACTCATACGATGTAAGCAATATGCATACGCAATCCAGTATCACTAAAATCCAAATTTTTGTTGCTTTCTGAGGTTTATTTTCTTCACTTTTGGTATTTTCTACTTCCTATAATTTCCAAATACGTTTATGTTGTTTTGCGAAAGAATTAAAGAAGGAAAAATCAAACTCAGCTCGATCAGGCTCAGCTGATAAGAGCTTTAGCAATGGAAATGTCAAATTACTCGGGAATTCTCAGCGAGCAAAGAATTGAACAGACCGAAAACTGCAATAAATTCAAGAAACCAAACCTGAGACGCGGCGACTGGCGATACGATGTCCGATAAACATTTCGAAGATTCGGAAGACGGTTTAGCCGAAGCCCGAGTCGACACCGATAAAGCGGGCCAAGAGGCCGCACCCATGACGGGACCAACGTCCGGGGCAGGACCATTCGAAGGCTTGTTCCAGGCCGGCCTCTTCCCCGCATTGCCATTCGGCCCATTCTCCGAGCCCTCCCCCATCGGTTCCTCCACCACCACCAAAGCAACAGCCGGCTCAGTCACAGCCGTCGTATGCGAGGGCGAAGAAGGAGCAGCGGCAACCGGCTCAGATTGACCGCGAACGATTTGGGTCCACGGAGGCAGCGAGGACGACCCCACCCTTGTGGCGCGACGCGATTGAGGACTACCGACGGTATCGGCGCCGACGGTTGAGTGACGTGGCGATTGGTTCGTGGCCGAGGCGGAATCCGCGTTCGCACTACTACTCGTAGCCATGATAGAAAAAAGAAGAAGGAAAAATTAGGGTTTCTGAGAGTGTGTGAGCGAGTCGACGAGTTGATCAACGAAGATTGAGGGCCTTAAAGGGGGAATAAACAAAAAGATAACAAAAATTCCGAATAGCTTGAGAGAGAGAGAGAGAGAGAGAGAGTAGAGAGCGAAAAGTAAAGAAGTGATTAGGGTTTCGATAATGCGAGGAGGGTTTCCAAAGATTTCGGCGATCAATATCGCAGAGGTTTGGAGAAGAACGGTCTCTCTCTTCTCTCTCTCTCTCTCTTCTCCCCCGTCTATATGTTCCTTTGGTTGCTTTCCTCTAGGAAATCCTTGAGAAAGCTCTCGGGTTTTGTTTACGTTCACAACTACGGAAATACCCTCGTTTTCTCTTGAATGGATTTACGAAACTACCCTAGCTGGCCTGGATCACTCTCCTATTATTTATTATTTATTGAGAAAAATTCTAGACGTAAATCTAGTTGCATATCACTTAAAAATATATTATTTTATCTTTTTATCAAATATAAAAATAAAAAAATAAAATTACATATTTTTAAGAGATATACAGAATCTGAAGCTTTATCTAGCACGACTCATTTATTGAGCAGTCTTATTCAAGATTTTTACACTATACATTACTCACATAATTTACTATGTAAAATTTAAATTTAAATATTTATTTTTTAAATCAAATTATATTACGTGAATAATATATAGTATAAACACATTCAAATAGAATTATTCTTATAAATTTATTAGTCTCATTCATTAGACCGCTCTTAGGGTTATGAGTTGCTCTCATACTATTAATATTATTTTTCGTACTATCAATGGATCCTATACAATCCAATGGCTAAATTTTGAAATCTCCACTTAATTTTTCTAAAAATCGAGTTTTGAATTAAAAATATAGTACTAATTTTATGTTCCCATACACATCAACAAAATGGTGCTATTAAATGTAAACATCGTCACATTATCGAAATTGGACTTACTCTTACTCTTCTATCTCAACTCACATTCTACACCATTTTTGAGATAATGCTTTATCCATTGAATTTTATTTAAATAAATACTCGCATGCCTATTCATTCTCTTAAAAATCGCTCTCCACATGAGATTTTATTTAAATCAATGTTTTAAATTTCGTTTTGATGATCATTTCGGTTTAAATACTAAAACAGAATATTTCGATACCGGTGGGTTCCAGTGTACCATTCCGAGATTAGCTATATATATATATATATATATATATATAATTGAAGATCTCTAAAATAAAAATACGTTGAAAACATTACAAAAAGAGTAGATATATTGGTTTCAAAAGATAATATTAGAAAAATTACAAATTTGAGTTGAGATATAAAAAAAAAAGAAAAAGAAGATAGATAGAAAAAAGAGTCGAGAAATTATTCAAAATAATGAGATTTAAAAAAAAAAAAGAATGAGGAGAGATATTTAAAGTTATATAAAATTAAATTATATAAATCTATTTTAGAATTTAAAATTACATGAATGCCGTCTAGATTTGAGATTCACAAAAATGTCATCCAAAGTCTAGAAAATTACAAAATTGCCATTAAAATAGTCCGGAACGGAATGTAGTCCGTAACGAGGATGTATAGTATGCCAGTACAACACTGAAATTTAGAACGAAATGGAATGAGGATGTATAGTATGCCAGTACAACACCGAAACAGAAAATTTCGACTATACCAGCTTGAACAAAACGGAATTCAAAACTATGATTTAAATCTTCTCATGATCATTCATTTTTCTGAATTTTTGGATGTGCATATTGGCCTAACTTATGTCCCTATAATGTTAAATGTTTTAACATGAAACTTTAATTTTTAAACGAATCTTCGACAATCTATGCTCCACAATATTAAATCTAATAAAATAACATGAGATTGAAAACGTACATCTCTTCTGGTAATTTGTCGACGAGCTGATTTGATCATGAGAGAAGGATTATCCTAACAACTTTACCTTTGAGTGTCTTTTGCGGCCATTATGGAATCTAAAGGTATTTGTGTCTCACTATAACTCATTAACTACTGATTTAATCTGGGCTAGTATAAGACCATTGAGATATGAGTATGTGGGACATCTAATTACAATAAAACTCTTACATTCTCCAATTAGGCCCATACACTCATAAAACATTTTCTTTTAAAATGACTCATATAGGTTTATTACAAGTGAATAACCATACCATGCATGTTCCATTTCGGAAAATCTTCTTAGTCCAAAATACATTATATGAGTTCTGTAATATTAATATCAAATTAGCTACCAATGCAAGTCATGACGGTCTTCTATTATATAACTAACAAAATTTCTTCAATGTATTACAATATTTGTAACTTAATTCAACATGATCTTTAACATGCACAATTAAGGCTAATACTATAATGCCTTGGGTTCTAATCCATATTTATTTATGACATCATTTTATCATCATTCATCCACAATATTCCATGTACATACAAAATGGAAAGACAAGACAACAAAAACAATCATAATAGATATATCTTAATGTTCAAAATAATCACCATATCAACAAGCTCACTAACATTTTCACATTATAGGTGTAGGCATAAGACCCATATTTTTAACATGTTCCTTAAACTGCAATCATGAATGCACTATTGATATATTATATGGACATTATTTGTTTATGTATTTTCTCCTTGACACTTAAGTATTTAAAATCTCATTAAATACTCATTATATTGGAGAAAAATACTCAAAGGAACTCTTGCAATACATTCTAATGGCTTGGCTATAAAGTCAACAATTCCAAGTCATAAGATAAATTTTCTGTCATAAACCATACATTATGGCCTCAAAACACACCACAAACTCAACTTTTATTGCACATGAAGTAGTAAAACATGTGCTTCATACTTTTCTATAAAATATCTTTACTTAGTTAGCAATAAACATAATTATAACCGTATTTTTTATCATTAGAGTAATCACACAAAAAATAGAGTCTAAATACCTAGTTATCTTAAGAGTATCAATTATTCTATAGGCAATAATATATCTTTAATTTCTTGAAAATAACATGACACTCTTTTAACAACTTTTGGGTCAAACATCCTTGTGTTACTTTGGCAATAACCAAGAATGCCAATTGTAAAGCTGATCTTCGACCTCATACGAGTTTGTGTAACTATTAAACTCCTTATAACCAACACATATAGAACCTCTTTAACAACATAACTAATTTTAGGACACTGTACAAGAATTAAGTAGGTCACATTTTATTTTCAACATATCTATTAACCAACAATTTTTCATGCAAAGTTTCTTAAAACTCTATGCAACTTTACTTAGACAATCTTAATAGTTCTCATCTTGGTATTAAAACTCAATCTCAATTACGAAATATGTCTTATTCATTGATTTAATTTTAAAATTCTTTAGAGACATAACTTTAATATTATACTACAAATCATGATCTCTACTAGCCAAAATGTCATATACATACATGACCGTAAATACAAACCTACTCTCACTGACCTTTGGATATATACATCAGCAATAAATGTTTTCCTTATATTCAAAGGTAGTAATGCTATTATCAAACTTCAAATATCAAAAGATTTTTTTACCTTTTCTAAGTAGCCTTTTTGGTTGTTTCTTGCAGACCTCATAATCAAACTCTCACTCTATTATTATTTTAACACCCATTTAATGTAACTCTAAATCATAATGAGCTATTAATGCTATAGTCATATTGAATGAGGTCTTTTAGGTTTGTTAGAAAGATCTATTCTAATCAATGTCCATTTTTGAGTGAAGCTATTGATTATAAGTATGACTCTATATCGTTTAATATTGTCTTTAAAATTAGAGTTTTATCTCCAAAACCAATTTACATTTGACTTTATATATATATATATATATATTTTTTTTTTTCAGACAATTTGACGAAATTATAGACTTTACATTGATCCGTAGATTTCAATCACACTCTTATGCATCGATGTTTTATAGATTCATTTTTTTTTTCTATAACTTGTGAAAATATTAAAAGATCTTTATTTGTTTCAATGTCAGATCCTAATTTTAGAAATATACCACATAGTCTATCCAAATACCAACTCAAGAAAATTGCATAAGGCTACCTATTCTGATGTCTCCATGGCCAATTCTCTGGTGATATTTCTCTTATGAGATAGATGGTCATTTGCTATTGTTCCATATTATCATTAAAATGATTAGTATAAGGAACTACAAGCTTTACAACAATTTAAGGATTTTTCCATTTTCAGTTTCCTTAATAGAAACTATGATTAAAACAATACAATCTATGTTATTTGGATCTACTTGAGTAATCAATAATGTACCCATTAACTGTTATAGAATCCAACTTTCTTTGATTTGGGTTGCAAAACTTTACTTTAGCTTAAAGTCCATACATGTATTATGCCTTAAATCGGGTATTCTATCAGTCCATAACTCAAAATGAGTCTTTAAAACTACGTACCTTATTAGGAACACGGTTTAAGATATACAACATTGTGTTTAAGTGTTTTACTACGCATTTTCCAAGAAGTTAAAAAATAGACCAGGGTTATAGCTTGACTTATAATACTTTTTACGGTACTCACCAGTTACCACTTTAATAAAATTTGATATTTTTCACATTTCTCTTTAATTGTCTTTCCTCCCCATGAGAAGTACCTCAAGAATTGTAAACGACTTGAAACTTCTAATGTAGGAGATATTTATATTCATATCATAAAATTCATCTATGAAAATACCGAGATCCATCAAAATATTAAATGGAGAAAGTCTACTTGTATCTATATGCATTAACTCAAGGAACCCCTTATCCATTTTTTTGATATGTTTGATTTGCTTTTCTTTAGTGCAAGCCCATACATGCCCTGAGATTAGAAAATCTAAATACGGAAAATCTTTTATTTACTAATATTTATAACTTTTCTTTGGAGATATTCTCCAAACTTTTATACCACAAGTCATGGGAGTTTTTCTTTAATCATTTTTCAAGCTTTTATGCCACAAGTTGTAAAAATTTTTCATAAATCATATTTCCTTTGATTCCAGTACATGTCTCATGAGTATAAAAGATTTGAAACAAAAGCATTATGAAGGCATGACTAATAAAACTTTATTGAAATGAAAAACGGAATCAACATAAATGGTATTTTGAAAGAAGTTTAAGCCCGAACATTTGCACTTGAGTTTAACCACAATAAATAAGTATAAATATTTATAAGATTTGATTCAAAATCTACACAGGAGAGAAGTTTACTCTTCCCTTTGAGCCAAATCTTATGTTTAGGACACTAAACTTTCATGTGTAAATATGTGAGTGTCCTACCTAACGCAAAAGAGGACAAACTATTCGTGGAGTTGAATGAAAGATTAAGATGAGAAGCACTCTAATGGTCTTAAGAACTAGCAGCAGGAGACAACGAGTTCAGCTAGTCTAACATTTGGGCGAGTAGGCACCACGTGGGTATCTGTCTAATATGTCCAGAAGTGAGGTAGGGATGAGGAACTCAGCCACGACAGATGAACTCAGCCACTAACCGCTCAAGGAGAGAAAGGGTTAGTCGCCAAATAGGAACTACGAACAACTGTTGATGCAACCAATCATGAGAACTTTTCGGGATAACATGGAAGAGTTCAAAAGGGTCAGTATCGTACTTATAGATATACCCCATCCGAATGGTCTCTTCAAGAGTGGATATGCAATTAAAGGTGAAGGCAAGACAAGTCGTGTCAACTGGATGTAGAAGCATGGCCCAACGCTACGTGGAGAACCCTTGTTCAAGGAGGGATGGAGGATTTGGCGGACCGTATGGCTGTGTGGACCATACCTTGGTCACTTGTCTCTGTCATCCTGTAGTAAGACAAGACAAGGATGAAAACTCATATCTAAGGATATATGGGGTAAGAGATACATAAAAAATGATATTTGACATTCACACTCTATTTAAAGGATTTAGATGTGGGAAAATATCTCACTTTTGAGACCTTATTCAAGGAAAGAGCTCGAGAAGGTGACTGCCGTGGAAAATCAAGAAGCAAGGAGATTTCTAACATAGGAGCATCATATTTGCAATCTTATTTTCCTATTTCTACAAACATAAATAAATATTTCAAGCATTATGTTTCTAGTTATATTTACTCACTGATTTTCGATGCTTTTAACATTTTCGGTGCCCTTAACTATTTTCTGCTTCAAATGATGATATCTTGTGGTAGCCTGGATATCGTTGTGTGTGTGTGTGAGCGATAGTCTATCATCATGGTACGGGACATAAAGTCCCCCAGGACCATTTCGTGAAGCTTTACCACATACATCAAACGAGAAAGAGAATGTCTCGTGGGGAGTAGGGTGAAACGATGTCATACTTGGCTTCACTTGATAGCCGCAATGTGGGATCCTTCGACGTATCATGCGTTGATGTTTTCAAATCGGTTATGGCCGGGTAGAGTAGCATCCCTGGGACAATAAGTTTAAGTGTGTGCCTATAAGCAAGAGTGTGTCTATGAGCAAATGCGTTCTTATAAGCAATGGTGGAAGTGCCTACAAGCACATAACAATACTTGATCCAATACTGGTTTTTATGGGTTTTCTATTACATGGAGATGGGTAACTCTTTGCCATAATAGTATTATTTAGTTTTCATATTTTTTGCATAAAGAGAGGTTTTTGTCCCAAGATGGTGATTTCTCGCCTTGCCTATATATAGATACGTTTTCACTAAGAGGATTATTCCCACGCTAGGTATTACAAGGATACATGAATCTGCAAGAGAAAGGTGATACCTTCCTATGCACTTATGCGTTCTTCTAGTATTTACATGAAATATATTCATTGCATCTCTGATAGCATTTTCTTTCATTAACTATCTTGTCATAGGTGCCTAACCTACCAATAGTTTCATCTCGGGCCCATAGACTTTGATACAGGTTTAGACCTCGTTATGATGCTTGAGGAAGAGGAGTCAATCCCACCTGAGTATTGACCAAGGAGATTAGGACTGTCTTAGCACCGGTATTTGCTGTAGCTATTCCGTACCCTTGTAGGGTGTTCATAACCGAGCTGAGTGCTCATTTGTAATTTAGTCGGCCGCCTGTGGCTATTAACCATATGTATTCTTGAAAAATGTAATGTTTTGAGGATATGAAGGGTGAGAAGCCCCTTCTTATAAAGTCTATTTTCTGGTACATACATACTTGATCACGTTGATATTTTAGCATGTCCCTTTATATTTCTACTGCAATCGAACCAATTCCATACATGTTTACTTCCCTCTGGATTACTACATGTGTGGCCATTCTTTTGTGTGTTGACCAATCAGCTAGAATCAATGGCACCACAATACCTCACCTAGTCTTTCAAGAGGGATGGGACGCCGCAACTTGGTATCAAAGCTACCCTTATATGTGTGACTCTGGCCAACTCTTAGAAATATAGGACTGTACCAGAAAATAAGAGTGATATAGCGAGATAGGTTGAATACTCTAGTATTAAGGTTGATCTATGCTTGGGACGGTGAGGTGGGATTGTACGTAATAGGCTTGTGTTATGTCGCAAAAATTCATGATGGTGTGACCTAGAACTCAGCGAGGAGAGCAAACAACGAGTGGTCATGAAGGAGGATCATCTGATAGAGGAAGAGACGAAGTGTTAGCTAGAGTACTAAATCAGATATCGAGTATGATAGAACAACAATACGATATGCGTTCCCATCATATGCAAGTCTAGTCGGTAGAAACCCCCCAGAGAAGAAGGAAGTGGATGTACGCACGAGCGATTTTTGGCTATTGCTACCCGAGATTTTTCAGAAAAGAGGGACCGGTAAGAGCGGACAGGTGGATATTTGACATATAAAAGACGTTTGAGGTGTGCGGATGCACCGAGGATCATAGGGTGCTGTATGCGAGCTATTTACTTTAGGGAGAAGCAGCTTTGTGGTGGGACACCCAGAGACAACTCCTTACTGTGGGACTAGGAACCACTTGGAGGATCTCGTGGGTGAAGTTCAAGAAGGAATTTGACGACCGTTATTTTTCAGAGATTAGAAGGAAACAGAGGTCCAAAGACTTCACTAATTTGTTCCATAGGAATATGACGGTAGAATAATACACCGCCAGATTTATGGATTTAGAAAGGTTTGCCCTCACCTTATTTCTGTGGAAGGCATTGAGGTGGAACAATTCCAGGATGGGTTGCCATCCCACATTAGGATGCAAGTAGCTTGCCTAGAAATTGTGGATTTCTAGAAACTTGTTCATAAGGCGTCCATAGCTAAGCAGGAGTAGTGAAATTTGTTGGCTATATCTCCAAATCTGAAGAAGCGAACGAAGTTGTTCATGAGCCCCACAAAAGTTCATATCTAGAGTTGGTGGGCAACCACCAGTCGTTCTAGGATTGCAATTGGGTGAAAGGATACCATTATATAACCTATGTCATCGAGCTCATGAAGGAGATTGCCGATAGGCTCAAAATGTGTGCTCTAGATGTGGTCAGACAGGAAATTTCACTTGGAATTTTCCATAGGCACCCTCAATGCAATGAACGATGCCAACGTGGAGGTCTAAGGTAGCCTGTGCAAGCTAGAGTGTATGTACTTATCCCGAGAGAAGCTTACGAGGAGTCGGTGGAAGTACAACAAGCTGGTGTCATCTCAGGTACGAGGTTATTACACGTTATAGTTAAATTCTTTTGTAGGAGCTCCTTGCGTTTAGTAAATAATGGCGATTATCATAGGAAGGGTTAGGGTGTCGCACGTCTATGCTAGCACTTTGTTTGACTCGGGAGCTTACTAGTCATTTGTATCTTCGACAATGGTCAAACTGACTAGCATTCGAACTCAGCCAATGAGCTAAGGGATCATGGTGGCTCTATCGAACGAGGAAACAATATTTTATACTGAGGTAGTTAAGGGATGTCGGTTGGAAGTAGGGGGAGTGACTTTGGAGGCTGACTTGATTGTGTTTAGTATGTTAGGTTTTTGACATTATTTGAGAATGGATTGATTTTTTAGGCACTTTGCAAGTATAGATTGTTGGTTGGAGATTATAACCTTTCAAGTGTTGGGAATAGAAGCTAGGATTTTTAAGGTAAGTAAACTATGTGCCCTACCCAAGGTTGTCACCTCAATACAAGTTAGGAAAGAATTGGCGAAAGGGGTTGAGGCTTATCTAGTGCACTTGACATTGAGAAAAAAAATGTATAAGGAAATTGAGGATATACCAATAGTAAGCAAATTTCCTAGAATCTTTGAGGAATTGATAGGGATGCCCCTGCTAGGAAAATATAATTTGCAATTGACCTAGAACTAGGAATTGTTTTGGTTCATAGGGCGCCCTATAGATGGTTCCAATATAATTGAAGGAACTAAATGGTCAACTACAGGAGTTATTGGTAAAAGGATTCATTAGACCCAGTACCTCGCCTTGGAGAGTGTTGGTACTGTTTGTGAAGTAGAAGGATGAAATCCATAGGATGTGCATCAATTTTTAAGATTTGAATAAAGTGACCATCAAGAATAAGTACCCACTACCTAGAATAGATGACCTATTCGACCAATTGCAAGGAGCTACAGTCTTTTTCAAGACCGATCTTAGGTCGGGATACCATCCACTGAGGATTAAGGAAGGTGACGTGTCTAAGACGGCTTTCCAGACTAGATACGGACATTACAGGTTCACAGTAATGCCTTTCGAGCTGGCAAATGCCCCAGCAGCTTTCATGAATCTTATGAATAGAGTCTTATGACCATTCTTATACTTATTTATGGTAGTATTTGTAAATGACATCTTGATATATTCTTGAAATGCCGAGGGTTATAAGGATCATTTAAAGATAGTGTTGAGGACCCTTCAATAACACCAACTATACGACAAACTCATTAAGTGTGAGTTCTGGTTAAAAGAAGTAAGATTTTTAAGTCATGTAGTGATAGGGGAAGGAATCATGGTATACCCTAGCAAAGTGGAGGCGGTGATGGATTGGAAACGATCTACCACTATACAAGAGATTATGAGTTTCTTGGGGTTAGCCGGTTATTATCGTAGATTCGTGGGAGGATTTTTTAAGTTATTAAGCCCTCTCACGACATTGACCAAGAAGGATGTTAAACTTGTCTGGACTGAGGGTGTGAGCGAAGCTTTGAGGAATTGAATAGGCTATCAATTACCACCCCTGTTTTGGTACTACCAGAACCTAACTAGCCATTCATAGTATTCAGTGACACGTCGAAGTATAGTTTAGGATATGTTCTGATGCAGGAAGGTAAGGTGATTGCCTATGATTCTAGGTAGTTAAAGGACCATGAAAGAAATTATCCCACCCATGACATAGATCTAGTTGCAGTAGTGTTTGTCTTGAAGATATGGCGACATTATCTATATAGGAAAGAGTGCGAAGTTTTCACAGATTGCAAGAGCTTGAAACACTTATTTACCCAAAAGAATCTCAACATGAGGCAATAGAGATGGTTGGAGACAATCAACAATTACTAGTGTGAGATTAAGTATCATCTGGGTAGGGCCAACTCAGTCACTGATGCCTTAAACCGTAAGCCAAGGACCAAGGAAAAATGAGGGACTTTAGAGGTGGATTTGTTGTTAGAAGATATGAGGTTCCTATTTGTCAAAGACAAATCATTGGAGGAAAGCCAAAACGAGGTTCTTGCCACTCTGCAATGGCTGAGGATAAGCAAATTTGAGGAATTACGAGCACAACAAGAGGAGGATGAGAAGTTATTGAAGATTAGGCAAAAGGTTGGCAAAGACGAAGAACCCACAGATTTAGTTCAAGTAAAGATGGAATCTTGTTGTTTGAAGGATGAAAGGCTATTCCAGCTGGCCTAGAGGTTAGACAAGGGATTCTAACAGAAGCTTATTCGACGCCTTATGTTATGTTATGCATCCAGGTGGGACTAAGATGTACTAGAATCTCAAGAAAGAGTACTAGTGGGAAGGGATGAAGAAGGATATCGCTCAGTTTATTGAGCGATGTGGCACATGTAGAAGGGTAAAGGCGGAACATCAACGGCTCACAGGGAGCCTGCAACCTTTACCCATTCCTAAATGGAAATGTGAAGATATCACCATGGACTTCGAGGTAGAATTACCTCAAACTTCTACGAGTAAGGATGCAATATGAATAGTGGTTGATTGGTTGACCAATAGTGTTGCTCACTTCTTGCTGGTCACTACTACTGATACGATGAGTAAGCTCACCCAATTGTATCTAAGGAAAATAGTAAAATTACATGGAGTCCTTAAGACCATAGTATCGGATCGGGACGCTAAGTTTACGTCCCATCTTTGGAAGAGCTTACAACGGGCAATAGGCACAAAACTGAAATTCAGTAGTGCCTAACCCACACATGGATGGATAATTGGAAAGAACCATCCAAACTTTGGAGGACAAGCTAAGGGCCAGTATATTGGATTTTAAGAGACCCTTCGAGCAACACGTTCCCCTATTGAGTTTCCATACAATAATACTTATGAGGCAACTATCCAAATGGCCCCTTATGAGGTACTTTATGGGTGGAAATGTAGGTCGCCTATCTGTTGGGATGAGGTAGGGGAGGTTCAGTTACTTGGACTCGAGATAGTCCAAGAGATGACGAAGTAAGTTAAGCTCATACAGGTGAGGATGGCTACTGCCCAAAGTAGACCAAAGAGTTACGCCAACTCTAGAATGAGAGAGTTAGCTTTTGAGGAAGGTGATTGGGTGTACCTCAAGGTATCCCCAATGAAAGGTGTTAAGATATCTGGGGTAAAGGAAAACTAATCCTAAGGTATATTGGACCATATCAAGTAATAGAAAGGATTGGCCCAGTAGCGTATCAAGCTGGCCTGAGCGTTAGGATACTAGAGACCTCGACCGGAGGACATGGTCAAAAAAGAAGACAAATGAGACATGAGGATTCATCTCATGTCTCAACCTCAGATGATGAAGGTTAGATTGCCGACTCGATTAAGGGAAAGCCCCATTCGTGATTGGAAGCTATCAGAGTCATCGATGGGTCCTCCCGTCAGAACTCATCTCCCTTGAGAGGACCTGACAAAGGAGAGCCCTCATTGAATTTTGAGGACAAAATTATTTATAAGGAGTGGAGGATGTGAGGGTCCTAACTAACGCAAAAGGGGACAGATCATTTGTGTAATTGAAGGAAGGCAAAGATAAGAAGCATTCCAATGGTCTTAAGAACTAGCAATAGGAGACACCGAGTGCAACTAATCCAACATCTAGGCGAGCAAACACCACATCGTTATTCGACTGATATGTATCAAAGCGAGGCAGAGATGAGGAACTCAACTATGAAAAACAAGCTAGAAAAGTCATCTCCCTTGAGGACGAGAACAAGAAATCAGAGGGACGTATGAGCTTGGGCGAGTTGAGCACTAACTGGCCAAGGCGAGAAAGGGTTACTTGCCAAAGAGGAACTATGAAAAACTACTGACGCAACCAGTAATGAAAACTTTCTAAAAAAAGGATAGCACGAAAGAGCTCGAAAGGGTGTTAGTAACGTACTTAGAGACATACTCCATCCGAAGGGTCTCATCAGGAGTGTGTTTGCAATTAAAGGTGAAGGCACGACAAGTCGTTTCAACTGGATGCAGAAGCATGGCCCAACGCCACATGGATAACTCTTATTCAAGAAGGGATGGAGGAGTTGGCGGACGTTATGGGTGTGGGGACCATACCTTGGTCACCAGTCTTTGTCATCCTACAGTATGACAAGACAAGGATGAAAGACTCACATTTAAGCATATATAGGGTAAGAGATATGTTTAAAAGGACATTTGACATTCACACTCTTTTTAAAGGATTTGAGAGACATTGTATCATCTTTGTAATCTTATTTTCTTGTTTTTACAAGCATAAATAAATATTTTGAGCATTATGTTTCTAGTTATATTTACTCACTGATTTATGATGCTTTTAACATATTAGGTGCTTTTAACTATTTTTTGCTATTGTGATGATATTTTGTTGAAGCTTGGATACCTGTGTGTGTCTGTAGAGTCGGTGAGAATCTATCATCATGCTACAGGACGGAGAATCCTCCAAGACCATTATGCGAAGTGTTACCATGTACATCACATGAGAAGGAGAATGCCTAGTGGGGAGTGGGGTGGAACGATGTTGTACTTGGCCTCACCTAATAGCTGGCGTGTGGGATCTCCAGACGTATCACGTGCTGGTGTCTTTGTCACAACACCGTCCCGAGAAGGGCGGAGTCGCGACGTACGTGCCTGTCCTTTTCTTCCTATTTTCTTTCTTTTTCTTTTCCTTTTTCTCATAACATGCGATTAGCATGAACATGACACACATGTACTCTAAATTTCTAATTTAATAAAGGGAACACCTGATAGACATTCTTTTCAACATTCATCCATAAAAGACTCTCAGAGTCCATCATACTTTCATAAAAACATAATTTATCATCCATAAACATAATTGTTTTAGTTAGGGAAGGTCCTAAGCGTATGCCTCTCCCTCTACATTGGTGCCTTGCTCCACAGCTTTTTCGTCATTACCTGAACGTTTAAAACATTTAAAACAAAAATACGTCGAAAACTCAGTAAGTAGTACACCATGCAGTGAACATACTAGGCATCTATTCTTTTCTTTTGAACACATGCATACATAAACACTTTTTTGTTAATTCTTGACAATACTTTCATGCATAATAGTTTAAGGGATAAGCCATACTTTCATGCATAAATATTTAAGAAATAACCATGCTTTCATGTATAAACATTTTAAGAAATAACTATACTTTCATGTATAAATATTTTAAGAAATAACTATACTTTCATGTTTCATTTTCTTTGGCCGGTACATACTATTAAGCCCCGTGTGTTGGGGTTAGCGGTTTTCCTTTGGACCTGGATTCCTCCCGTGGCCACAGGTTGTGAATCCCTTTTAGTTAGGGGGTAACACTGGGTGCACTACCAGTACAACTTACCCGGTATTGCAATCTGCTCATTCCTTTGGTACCCTTTTCATTCATATGGCCATTACGTATTTTCATACATTAAAGTATTCATTCATTCAGTCCTTTCTTTCATTCCTTCATGTCAGTCCTTTCAGTCCATTTCATTTAACAGTTCATTCATGGAAAACGTCATTTAGAAACATGAACTAACATCATCTTTTCATTTAACAATGCATTCATGAAGAAACATCATTTTAAAAGCATGAGCTTAAACATCATTTTTCATGGCATCCATAAAGCGTCAGTTCATAGGGACAATTTAACATCAGTTAATGGGGACATCTTAAAACGTTTTCTTCGCATCATTTAAAGCATCAGTTCATAGGGACATTTTAAAACACTTTTTCACGTCATTGAAAGTATTAGTTCATAGGGGCATTTTAAAACTCGTTTAAATCTTCACTTGGAGCATAAGGCATGAGACATTCATTACCTTTCTTTTGCGATCAAAACATTTTCATCATCTTTCTTACTTCGATGCATATGCATTTTTATAAAAAAGATACATTTTCATGGTATACTACATATAGGAATAATCAATAAGTTTATTGAGAGAGCATGTATGGAAATCTTATGACTTAGAACCTACGTGCATGCATTACCTTATACACATACACACAATTATAACCGATAGGGTGCTTAACATGGGCTATCAAGAAAGGGCTTGTACATACTATATTCATTTACTTTTTTTTTTAGAAGAACATTTGTAGTAAGAGAGAGACATTCTTTCATAAAGAGAACTTGGTGTAAGAAGTATGATTATAGTTACTTACCTCTATGCTCCTCGATACTTCCAACGTCAATATAGGTCCTATTCCAATAAATAATAAGCGTGTTAATACTCATATAATATTCTTTAGCTCTCCCTTTAAAAGAGAAAGCCACGATATTATAATTTAACGTCCATTCTATGCTTAATATTAATCCAAATGACTACTCCTCGTCTCAACTTACAATAGAAATGACTTAAGTATTAAGACATGCTAGCTGTCCCTGGAAATGTTAGTTTAAAAACTTACATGAAAAGTAGTTAAGAACTCATAGGCTTCGATCAAGGTCTCTTTGGTTCAAACTCACTTTGGGTTGTGGACATTAGGAGGTAAAATCTGGAAATTCTCAACAATAGGCTTTAAAATAGAGTTAGGCATCTCAAGTAGGCTAAAGAAGCTTAGGGAACATGCCTTTTAATCAACTTGTAGTCCCTCATTATAAAAAAAGTCAGCTCATCAATATTTTGGACTTTTGGGTTAGGTAGGATTTAATCGAATGAGGAACAACATAAATGCGTTATTTTTATGGCATGACATGGACATAGGAATACTTTGACAGCTTTGCATATCATAATACCTCATGCACAATTATTCCCTTATATCTAAACTAACTAAGCTATAACCTATTCACATAAGCAATATATTAAATAGTTTAGATAAAACCTCCCATTTAAAATTAAAGTAGCATAAAGTATAATAAAGTTATCCATTAAGAAACTTTAAAATCTTTAAATACTTAAACTTATACTTTACCCACTTAATACATTTAAAAGCAATATATAAAATTATAGTACCAAGCAAAACCTCTAAACCAAACCTCTAGCATCCTAAAAATATATTACCAACCAAATCTCAACACAAGGCACATGATACCAACATATATAATTTAAAATCATTATAATCATCACCTATGATTAAACCAAGTTTAATAACAACATAGTATTTTCGAAATATAGAAAAATACATAGTAAAACAACTATAATACCATTCGGTTTGGGCCAAAAATAGGGCATACATATTTATTTTTAACATGGGAATTTAACTACACCAAAATACAAGTTAAAACAACTTAATAGACTTTCAAATCACTTTAAAAATAAATAAGTCAAATTAGGATTTTACCTTAAACTCTTAGCTCCTTTCAGAATACAAGTGGAAGACCAAATAGAGGTATAGCTGTGTGGATGAAGAGCAACACGATATCATTGTTTAAACTCCAAAACTGAAACATAAAAAATATCAAAAGAAAACCTACTTGATCAACCATGGCTAAATTCGAAATACACAAAGGAGAATGATTAAGGGTACTCTTACCTTGCTATGGAGTTATAAGCTTGAAGATGATGAGAGGAGTTGATTTCTTGAAGAACAAAAGAGAGGGGAAGA
Source organism: Juglans mandshurica (assembly GCA_022457165.1). Classification (NCBI taxonomy): domain Eukaryota; kingdom Viridiplantae; phylum Streptophyta; class Magnoliopsida; order Fagales; family Juglandaceae; genus Juglans; species Juglans mandshurica. Next base: position 8,665,173 of record CM039623.1, read on the forward strand.
AGAGAGGGTTGGCTTTAGCTTGCTTGGAAAGGGAAAATAAAAATTCATTTCTTTTCTCTTGGGTGAGGGTCGACGGGTATGGGGGGAAATGCCTTAGGATAGTTTTTTTTTTTTATTTTCTCTTTTGTTGACTTGCCTTGGACGATGGGTGGGAGGAAAGTGAAGTAAATGGCTTCCTTGAGAAGTTTACGGGCTCAAGTCTAAGGAAAGAAAAAAAAAGAAAAAGATTTAGTTGACTTAGTCAAGATTTATCACATAAGCTTGGCAGGAGAAGTTGAAGACTTTTCTTTTTCTTTCTTGGTTGCTTCGCTTGGTGAAGGGAAATTGCATTTTAGTTTTTGTTTCCTCCTTCCAACACAAAGAACCAAATGGATGGTGGAGATCTATCCACCTCAAGGGTAGTTTTCACATACCAATCAATGGTAGAGAATAATTGGGCCATTTTCTAATAAATAAAATTAAAGAACTTAAGGGAAAATATTTCAAGTTGTACAAATAATACCCTTAATTTATTTTAATAAGTCATATTTTAAAAAATAAAGCCTACTCATCTTAAAATTAGATAAGTAAAAGTAATAAAAATCTTTATCTCAAAATATTTAACTTGAAGAATTAATAAAAATGACGTAAAAACCTACGTAGTAGAACTCGGGTATTACAATCTTCGAGTCAGTTGTGGCTAGTAGAGTAGCATTCTCGGGGCAACAAGTGTAAGTGTGTGCCTATGAACAAGAGTGTGCCTATGAGTAATGGGGGAAGTGCTTACGAGCACAGAACAATACTTGACCCAATAATAGTTTTTTACAAGCTTTCTGTTACATGGAGATGGGTAACTCCTCTCCATAATAGTATTATTGTGTTTTTATTTATTTTGCATAAAAAGAGGGCAACATCCCGAGAGGGTGATTCCTCGTCGTGCCTATATATAGATACTTTTTCCCTAAGAAGATTATTCATCGCCAGGTATTTTGAAGATACACGGATTTGCTAGAGAGAGGGTGATACCTCCCCATGCACTTACGTGTTCTTCTAGTATTTACATGAAATATCTTCATTACATCTTCGGTAGCATTTTCTTTCATTAACGGTTTGTTCATAGCTATCTAACATACCTACGATTTCATATCAAGACCATAGACTTCCCCTGTATGATGTCTGAGGAAGAAGAGTCAATCCTGCCTGAGTCTAGACCAAGGAGACTAGGACTGTCTTAGCACTAGTATTCGCCATAGCTACTATGTACCCTTGTAGGATGTCCATAATCGAACCAAGTGCTCATTTGTAATTTAGTCGGCCGCCTCTAGCGATTGACCCTATGTATTCTTGAACAACATAATGTTTTGAGAAAATGTAGGAAGAGAAGCCCCTTTTTATGAAGTCTAGTTTCTAGTACATACATACTTGATCGTGTTGATATTTCAGTGTGTCCCTTTATATTTCTGCTAGAATTGAACCAATTCCATACACGGGTACTTCCCTCTGGATTACTACACCCTGGCCATTCTTCTGGGTGTTGACCAGTAGGCCAGCATCCTTGGCACCACAATACCTCACCTAGTCTTTCAATAGGCACGAGGAGCTACATATTATTTCTTTAAAATATGCTATTGACACCAGTCTTACACTTTGGTGGCCTCATTAGCAAAATAAATTTCTCTCAATCTAATAACCATGCTACCAAGCCATTCATATTTTGTTATTTTGATGAAATAATAATGCCTGTAGAGTAGACCATCATGACTTACAAAAATAAGAGAATTTCATCGTTTTTGTTCAACTCCGTTAAGATATTAAAAGTATCTCAGATGATCTGTAGATAGTAAGGAGAATAGTTGTGAAATAGTAGTAAACAATTTGTGAATAGTAGTAAATAATTTGTGAATAATAGTGAAGTAGTATGAGAATTACTGAGAACATTTGTGTTCCCAAATAGACCCATAGGGTTCAATGTTTGAGAAGTAGTAAGCTAGTAACTATTTCCATATTCTTAAATCTCATATCTTTATGATCCTTACTACTATTCTCAATCATAATTGATTTTAGACTGAAGAAATTACAAACTAGGTCTTGGACTCTTAGGGTAAACCTGATATGCTCATTTTGCTCTAAAACTAGAGTTATTCTGTATAAGAAACCTTGTAATGATACTTGTATACTTACTACAATGAAAAATATTTTGATCACATTAATGTTTTAAGTTCGACACTCACCTTTAATAACATAATTTAAACCATTATGTATGAATTAATAGTGTTATTGAGATTCCTCCTTTAGGAGTGATTCCCATTCAATTTTTAATTTTGTAGATGAACTAGTTGTATCACCAAAATTCTCATTTGAGAGAAAGTCTGATATACAAATTTTTTCCTCTAATATTAGCTTTAGTGGATAAACTAGCAGTGTTATTAGAATTCCTCCTTTAGGACTTTGACACACATATTGTTCTCTCCACATCACTAATTATATTATGAATCAAATTATCCAAAACAAGATTTGTACTTTGGCAGCCAACACTTTTCAGGATTTTTTGTACAAATCGTTTTCTATTATTACCCATGATATTACGAAGTTAATTATTTGTTATCCAAGTAAGGTTTTGTACCTTTAGGTAACCAACTCCTTCCCTAGTTTTGGTACCAATTACTCACTCTATTTAAAATGAACAATTATATATGTGGCCAACCATATGTGTGTGGACTTTACAGACCTTAATAAGGTTTGTCCATATGATAGTTTTCCTCTCCTACGGATAGAACTGATTGTCGATGCGACTACAAGACACAAATGTTAAACTTCATGGATGCTTATTCAGGATACAATTAGATTTGAATGGGGCAAGCTGACCAAGAGAAGATGACCTTTATAACTGATCGGAGATTATATTGCTACAAAGTCATGCCTTTTGGCCTGAAAAATAAGGGGCTACATACCAGAGACTAGTGAACATGATGTTCAAATATCAAATAGGCCGAAATATGAAAGTTTATGTGGACAATCTACTGGTGAAAAGTATCGAGTTCAAGCAGCATATGGAGGATTTAAGGGAAGCCTTCAGAGTGTTATGCCAGTACGGGATGAAGTTTAACCAGAAAAAGTGTGCATTCAGAGTACAATCAGGTAAGTTTATGGGATTCATGGTGTTAGAGAGAGGCATCAAGGCCAATCCTAAGAAGCTATGTGCGATCATTGAGATGAAGTTGCCCATGAATCTAAATGAGGTACAAAATTTGGCGAGAAAAATAGTGGCCATCAACAAGTTCGTGTCCTGGTCAACAGATAAGTGCCTCTCTTTCTTCCAGGTCTTGAAGAAGGCCCAAGGCTGGGACTCTAAATGTAAAGAAGCTTTTGTACAATTGATTGAGCACTTGGCGCACTTGTCATTACTCAGACAGACCAGGCAAGGGGAACCCTTATCGTTATATCTAGTCGTGACCCCCAAAATTGTATCTGCCCGCGTTGGTAAGGGAGGAAAGAAAGGAACTGAAGCCTATGTATTATGTAAGCAAAGCTCTAAGGGGGGCAGGAACAAGATACTTAAAGATATAACTGATCGCTTTCGCCATTGTGACGGCCGCATGGCGCTTGCGACCTTATTTTTAGGTGCATCATATAATAGTCGTCACCTAGGCACCCTTACAAAGGGTATTACAAAGGCCCGACACCTCGGGAGGGCTAGTTAAGTGGTCAATCGAATTAAGCGAATACGACATCAGTTATGTTCCTAGAACTGCTGTCAAGGGACAAGTCTTGGCTGACTTTGTAGCAGAATTCACAAACTTCCAAGAAGAGGTACCAAAAGCTCCAGTTGAGAAGCCGTGGCAGGTGTACGTGGACGGATGTTCTTATCGAACAGGAGGCGGCATAGTAGTGTACATGATAACAGGTAATGGTGTTGAGATGAACCATACGATACGTCTGTCCCATTCTCCTCCACTGGCCTCTACTTCGCATCGACATTGGTTGGCTTCCTCTAAGGAGCTCGCCACCTTCGATCTAAGTGAATCAACCTGAGCATGCAAGGAGGCAACCTCATCCTCGAGCTTACGAGAGTAGGACTCAGCTCTGGATAATTCCTCAGCTATCTCTTCCTTCTCAGCTCCTGCGGTGAGGACAACATTATGAGCACTGCCAATAAAAGATCGCATGGATTGGTTCTCTTCCTCCAACTCTAAGTGGTCCTCAACAAAATAGCCGCTAATCGATCAACTCCTTAAGAACCCAACCAAGTCTAGAGTAGTAGGGTAAGGAAAATAAAAATTTTAAGACAAAGGAACTTACCGGTGAAAGGATGCTCTGAAGGTTACAAACGGTGGAATGAAAAGCCTATTCTCAGTGTGCAAGTGAAGGTAGAGAGGAACCAGTTGGGCGAGAGCCCAGCAAACCATGAAAATGAGGGACTCTAAGAGACACGCCAGTAAAGCCCTCTGGAGTAGTGGTGTCTTGAATAGGCGTAGTCGAAATGATGGAAGGATTAAAGAAGACATGAAGTGGAGTACTTGTATTCACTTGAGTAGATGTTCCCGCTTTTTGACTAGGAGGGATCACTGCGTCATCCTCCTGAGTAGGTGATTTCTGAGAAGGATCAGTGAGAGGGTTGTCCACCGGAAAAGTAGAAGATGGTTCACCACCCCTCGCAGGGAGGTGCTAAAGGGCGAGGAAGGTATTGACACCCTACTTCCACTAGCGGGGGATAGGGTTGGAAAGACAAAAGGCATTTCAGGGGTGATCTCGCCCAAGACAGTCGAGACGATTGGTGAACTAGACACAACTATAGTAGCCCCCACCGACGGGCCTTCAATAAGAGGGAGGAAAACTACTTGACACGGTATGGGGCACACTCAAGAAGTATGGGTTCAGGATTGCGATGACGTCACCCTCATCCAAGTTAACATCATCTTCTAGGGGCCTAGGTGCGAGGAAGTCCATGGAGCTGCCTCAGAAGGAACATTGAGCGACAAGGCAGACTCGGCCTCTATCACCAACTCCAGATCAGCCTCAGCCTTGGCCATAAGCTCGTCGAAGTAGTTGGTCGTGGGCACTGTTGCCCCGAGTTGTGGTGAAGGTCCACCCCTGGTGGAACTGGACTCATCTGAAGGCTTTACTCCCAAACGAGCTCTTTTTTTTTTTTTTTTTTTCTTGCCCTCTGCCGATGGTTGTGGGCCTCTTTTTAAACCGCCTACCAATGACGGGGGGCTCACGAATTCACGCCCGGAAACATGTGCCCTACTAGGCACTATAAAAAACCTATCGATATTAGAGGGGGTTAGAATGAGATTTGATCAGGTGGAATTGTTGTTGAGATCTACCCAAGATTGTATCAACTGGATGCGAGCCTCCTCTGGGCAGAAAGAATGATCTCAAAACCAGGCTCATCGGGAATTGGGGTCCATGAATTCCTAATGAGGAACTCTTGGTTCACGGTCTCATCTATAGGAAACTCCCAACCATCACCTGATATGAAAAAAAACTTCATCTGCCATTCCTTGGCATGAGAATATTTACGCTTCAATTGGACCAATTTTTTGCAAGACCTAAAGCTACAAAGATTCCCTTCCTAGCGTCTGAAACCGTGTAGAGAAAGAAATTCAAGAGCCGTGAGGTTAGGGTAGTTATCACCTGTGGGCTCCAACATTAGTCGCCAGATAACGCACGCAGCAGGCCATCAGAATCTGCCAGGCATTGGGCACAAGTTGAGCCGAAGCAAGACCCAATATGTCTAGCGCATCGTGAACGAGTCGTACAAATGGCAAACATAGCCCCATCACGAACATCGAGAAGTATAACACAACAGAAATTGCCATACCTTTCATGTCGACGGCTCCACGACGCTGGTCAGGCATATCTAGAACCACCAAGTCTGGGATGTTGAAGCTATCCTTTGTGGAGTCCAACTCGCGACGAGAGATAGTTGAGGACCATCGATGGCCTTCAAAAATCGAATGAGGAGTAGACCCCCCTCCAACAGTAGGGTTAACAGCCGCCTCCTTAGAGTGAGGAGGAAGGTCGCAGGGTCGTGAAGACTCGGCCCCACAGGAAGAAGACAAGGGGTTACCTTTAGAGGAAGCGATGGATTTGCAAGGGAGATTGAGGAAAAATGCAGGGAAGCAGAGTTCATGAAAAAGGAGAGAAGAGTACCAAAAGAGAAGAAGTGGGAAAAATGGGATGCCTGAAAACAATAAATAACCATAATAGTTAAGTGGGATATGTGAAAGTGCGCGAAGGTGAAACGACATTCTAACAAGGGGGCATGAAATGATAGAAAACCCAAACAACGAAGTGATGCCATGATTACAAGTCCCATCACGCGTGATGAGACTTCGGGGGGTAACTGGAAGGGGTTATGAGACTTCCAAGAGCCTGTTGGGTCGGCTTGGACTGTAGCATAGCCCAATAATCTAGCTAATCAAGAGCCTAGTCCACTCCGAGCATATAATAGCTAACACCAAAAGAATAACCGCCCGAGAGATTCGGGAGAAGGGCTATCAGCTTATTCGAGATAAGCTAAGCCCCAATATCCCGTGGCTTCAATTTCAAATAATGGATGAAACAGTTATCACATAACAACAGAAAGCGTCTTGGATTTTATTTATACCAGCCAGGTATGGCAACGAAATCCAACTGAATCAATTGTCAGGAAAACCTTCATTTTCTTTACTGACTTAAGCATCAGAGACGTTTTCTTGAACTCCCAACTATCGTTTCTTTTTTGTTGCAAGTGATTGTGTGTGAAGCTACACATGGGCCACGCAATTCATATGACTGGGCCAAGTCCAAGTGAAAAGAAACACCGAAATCGAATACGATATGGGCCTTATGCAATGGTGTCTCGAAAGTCGAAGCTGCTCCTGTTGAGCATCGGTTCTGCCAATTCCGGAAGATCAGCGTATTCCCGACGGATATGGAAGGCGGTCACTCCAGCGAACTGGCCGAGAAGCCCATGACGACGATATCGCGGCATTGTTTCGGAGATGACTCGGAAGAATCGCCCTTTTCTATCTCGATCATTGAGGTCCTCCATCTCTTCTTTAATCCTTGATTTGAAAACAGAAAAATCCACACTAGACCTGGATTTTCTTATTTCGTTTTCTTGGTGTTGTCACTGATTCCTGATGCAGAACATGAAAGAGGACTATGGCCTGTTTGTCTGGCCATGCAGTATCGTCCTGGCCGAGTATGTTTGGCAACAGAGATTGCGCTTTTCTGGAGCCAGCGTGATTGAGGTAGGCACTTGAATTCCTCTAATCCAAGTTGTTTGGGGTCATTTCCGGGATCCAATTTCCATGAAAAGATTAGCATGCGATTTTTACAGCTGCATTTATATAATTTTAATTGTAATTTCTGGTTCGCAGCTAGGCGCCGGGACTTCCTTGCCTGGTTTGGTTGCCGCGAAAGTGGGTGCTAATGTCACTCTTACCGACGCGTCCGATAGAACAGAGGTTTTACTTCTTAACCAGTTTTGCTAATCTGTTATCTTTTTCACTCTATCTTTTGTGCTTGATAACGATAATGTTGAGTTTAGAGAAGAATATAACTGTGATCGATAGAAGTAAATTAGGTTTCGACGTACTTTCTGATGAATCCTTCTTTAAAAGATTGATAATTTTTTGTTATCTGATGGATTCTCCTTTAAAACGCAATAATTTCAGGACTCAATTACGTAAACTTGAAGACTACCCTTATGATGATTATGGTGACCCACTTTTTCTTTTTTGGCCTGAAAATGTGGTGACTAGTTTGACACACCCAACAACCGGAATTTGGGCTGAGATTCTCAATTTGGTGGAATATTGACCCTCAAATGGGACGTAGAATTCAACCCTATTGTAACTGCCAATATGCATGGTTTTCACGTTTTAGTCTAATTTTACCCAGTACTTTCTCTTCTAAACAAAAAGTTCCTGGGAAATCCTTTGGGCCAGAGGGCAGTTTGCCATATTTTGGTCAGAATATGTGTTATTATGTACAAGAACCACTCTCCCTTCTTAAATAATAATCAGACATCAATACTGATGACTAAATGGCAATTAAAGGGCCTTTTCTTCTTCTTCTCTGGAGTATCCATTAGAACCACAAACCTGAAATGAGCTTTCACAATATTGGTTTTGTGCTGGAAATAATCATGCTGTGTGGTACAGGAGTTAGGAGTTCTGTTAGCATGACTAGTTATTTGATGCCCTATGAAATTTGTTTGCTCAATATTTTTTTAGATAACATTGTGCAATTTTTTTTTTTTGGATCTGCAGGTGCTGGACAACATGAAAAAAGTGTGTGACCTGAATAAACTCAAGTGCAATGTATTGCTATCGCTACTATTATTTTTGTTAATATATAAACTGCCAGTTCACAGTAGTTCCTCTGGGCAAAGGCTCTGGAAACTTTCAATTGATAAAAATACCTAGAGAAAAATGGTTATCTTTCGCTTTTAGTTTTTTGATCCCATTGCTTGGTTGCTCACCATCTACAAGCATGATTCGAAGTATATTTTACCTGTAAACCACTTTGGCCTTTTGAGTTGCTTTTTAAGGAGATTTAGTACTACTTTGTAGGTACTGGGACTGACTTGGGGAGTTTGGGATGCATCTATATTTAGTTTACACCCAAAGGTTATTCTTGGGGCAGATGTATTGTATGACACTACCGGTAGGTTTGTTTCTTGTGTGTGCGCGCGCGTGTGTGTTGTCTGTCTTAATTGGCTGAAATATGTTTTCCAATATCTGTGCTGCTAAGCCTTTGATGATCTCTTTGCCACGGTGACATTCCTGTTGCAAAATTCTCCTGGGTCAGTCTTCATAACAACCTACCATAATCGAAGGTATTTTTGTAGTTCCTTTGGATTCTAATGTATTTTATACTGGATCACAGGCACTTGTGTGTACACTTAACCTGTTTGCTTATTACTTTTTTCCTCCATAAATGAAGTGGGCATCATCTTATTTCGTTCTTGATGGCAAAATGGGGGTTAAAGTGTCTAAAGCTTCTTGACGGCTTCTCATTCATGCCTTCTGACAAGGCATCTGGGTTGAGTGGCAACATTCAATTGACAGAGATTGTTCTGAATAATGTACAGCCTTAGGTAACCGGAGTAGCTTCTCAAAGTTTCTCATATAGTCATTCTGATTAAAGTTCATGCTGCCCACGGTCATACGAAATATGTGTAGCAAGATGATACTTGTTCATCTTAATTGCTCAGCATGGAGTCTTTGCTTGTTGGCTTTTGCCACTCATCTTGGTTGATGAGGTAGTGGTTTACTGACAGAAATGTATGTGCAAGGAGTTGCAATCCTTCAATAGTATGGTAGTCTAATATATGTGATTATGTAGGGAACCAATAAAATAGTTGCACTTTTGGAATGAATTCCATCAATTCTCTCTCTTAGTTGATATACTTAAATTTTTGCAGAGTTTAGATTTGATTTACCTTTTAAAACAGTTGTGAGAAACATGTACTCATCTTACAAGGTTAATGTTTCCCATGCTATTCGGATCGTTTAAACCAATGGGGCAGATCCCCTAAGTTCTTATCCAAATTCAATGTAAGTTGGTTTAACAGTTCTTATCTATATCTAAGTTGCGTTGTATTCTATATTTTCACATATACCTCTATAATAAACCCCTATTATGTGCTCGTAGTCATTGGCAATTTGGAAAGGGAGAGAAAAAACTGTGGCAGCAATTGGTATTATAGCATGCTTGAATCCTTTTCGAATTCTTGAAAATGGATTAAAATCTCCTTAAGTTTGGGTAAGAATTTGAGGGTCTCAAGTGGGAGTGAGACACATGAAATACCCTTACAGTATTTATTGAGTATTTAATAAAAATAAGGAAACGGTGGGACATACTCTATTTCTATGCTCATAGCTTGACATGGGCTATGCTAAAAATATTAATTTACCACCCTACAATCCTTCCTAATCTCCTGTCCACCTGTGATGCTGCTCATCTTGATCATCGAGTTCACGAAGGCCTTTGTAAAAGCTTCTTGTGAGCTGGCAAACTTGGAAACCAAATCCTTAGTTTTTGGAAAATCAAGCAGAGCTTGGTCCGAAGAGAACAGACCCTTCCCTTGGAGGATCAATTTGAAGTAAGTGTTATCGAAGGTTGTTGAAGAAGGATCCATGGAGGTACCAGCATTCTTTGCCTTGTTTTTTTGGGGACAAACACTTTTTAGGTTTGCTGCAAAGGATGGATGCATAGAGGGGTCGATCTGGTGTGTGGAATTGAAGTTGTGGATTCTATTTTGGAAGGAAGAACAGTGGGAAAACCCTAGAGTATGCCCTCCTGCAAATGGATCATGTTTTGTGAGAAACTACATTAACCTCTTTTTCTTGAAGTTATGTGAGAGTGTGTAATGATGAATGGGGTTTACTTACCTGAAAGAGCCACGAGATCATCCATAGACAAACCTCTTTGAGAGAAGCTTTGTTGCAGTTGAGATATGTTGAAAGTTGGAGCTGGCAATTGTGTTGTTTCACTGGCCTTAGAAGTTCTCCCATCTTTTCTTCCTTTGGGTACTTCCCAACTCGGACCTCCAGACTATCAATTAAATTCACATATCCAATCATAACGTCTAGGATTTAGTTATATCTTCATTAAAAAGTTAAATAACTACCCCTTGGAAGATTTTTTAGAACATTTGTATTAAGTTCTTGATCTTGAAGTGCGAAATTATTTTAGCAGACTCTGATAGTCTCCTAAGTGACATATAAGTACAATCTCGGGAATTAGAAGTGTTGTAAAACAGTAAAGATTTCGACTTTGGGGAAATTTCTCTTCGCTTAAGAATATTTAAGAAATCTCCTTTTAGAAGGGTTAGATCTCGATTATAGGACAGAATGTCTTACTAGGGAAACAGCATCCCTTGCTGCAAGAGCCAAGATATCAGCACAAGAAACCACGCCAGGGCACCAAGCTTCAAGTTCCTTCTTTGCACTGTCAATGACATATAATGCATGCAAGGATACGTTGGGTGGCCCATCTTTTTCTGCTTTGTTGCTCCCTTTTGAGTACAACAACACGGAGGCATCACAGCCCTAAAAGAACACACGAGTGAAACAAAAAAATAATAAATAAATAAAATGTTATTTTCCAAAAATATATATGAACTTTACTTACCCTGATAAAACAGTCATGAAAATGCAACCGGAGCAGTGCTGCTGGAACTGTCTTGTCTTTTGACACTGCACTCTTGACAGCATTTGTAACGATTGATTCTGCATTCGGACATGTTTTTTCATAGTAATTTAAGCTTAGTGAATCAGCTCTCTGAGAAAATGCAGAGAACAACATCATGAGAACCAAGCTCAGGAATACTGCAACAATGAGAGCCATTATTTACAGTCAAACTCTTTTAGCTCAAAACAAGAATTTCATGGATATTTATAGGCAGAGAAAGACAGAGACAAACAGACATAGTTTTAACTAACAAAATGTGGTGGACCCAGATCATGAAAGTAGTTAAAAAAAAAACAAGCATGTTCATGTTCATAATAATGAAGTAGTGCTAATTAAGCATCCTGATCAGTGCAAGTCATTACTGCTACAAGAAAATTTGTATCACTTTAGTTCATTAGCTTTGCCAAGAAAGAGAGGTTCTTTTTCATTGATTCCAAAAAGTTCAAAAGCACAATATATCTCATTATAACTTTTTCAAACTTTCATATAAAATATAATAAATAATTCATTTTTTTCAAATCTCAAAACAAAAATAATATTAAAAAATAATAATATAACAATATTTTATTCAATTTTTAATAAAATATCTCGTCTCGTCTCGTCTCATCTCATCTCATCTCATCTAAACTGTTTAACCAAACAATGACTTTATTAAGAGCTCTCTGCAAAGAAAATCCGTGCCAACTTGTATGGATTGGCCATGCATGAATTGCTCATGTAATAATGTGAGTTTGGTGGCAGCCAAATTACCTTAAAAATGGTTAAGATAATATTTTCTTTTGTTCAGAATGGATCGACAATTGTAAGAATGGAATCATGTCTTTGGACTGCGGTGGTTAGGGTTGAGACATCAAAGTTGTTATTTGTGTTTTGTTGAAGCTTGTTTCTTAAATCTCACGCTTTGTCACTTTTCATAGATACGCCATAACTACCATGTTGTCGGTGGTTTCTGTCAATCAAGTTCAAAGTGTTAGAACTTTGTGGAAATTGTGCTGTGATTAGTGCCTTTTGACAACCATTTTCATCACTTTCTCCTTTTGTTTTTGGTTTTGTTTTGTTTTTTGTTTTTTGTTTTTTGTTTTTTTCACTTTCTAATGTGATTGGCTTTAATATAAAATAACTGTTTTGATCAATTACATTAGTGGAGTGTATAAAAAATACGTAAAAATAATTATACGTAAAATATCGTTACTGAAACAATTTATGCGCATGATTTTATACGTTTGAACTCACAATACTTCAGATATATAAAATTAATACGTTCGAACCTAAATTACTACAAAATAACCGGTTTTTTATGACGGAAAAACTGCCACAAAAAGTTGAATTTCCCTTACAAAAAGTTTTTTTTGTAATTGGAAAAACTCTCTCCTGGCGGCCACAAAAAACATGGGTCATATTTTTAAGAGAAATTCTATTTACAGTCCTTAAGTAAGGACTGCATGTGCAGACACATTATTAAATGAGAGAAAACATAATTTTAGGAGGGATAATTTTATAATTTTAAAAAATTTTAAAGTTAAAATAGCTTATGCTTGCATTGCAGTCCCCATTTGAGGATTGTACCTAGCATTGCTCTATTTTTAATGTTCAAATGTGAATACGATAATTGTTTGGAGATATTATATATATTATATTTTTAAAGGTTGAATAAAATGTGTAATTTGGTATTGAACCGTGGAATAAAACATACTATTTAGTCATGTTGACAGCCATTTTAATTCATCACCTTTTCATTTTTTATTTGTCAAAATTATTGAGTCTATTATTCATTCAAGATATTGTCATTTTCAATTATATTTATTAATGTGACAGCTTCATGTACTATTCACTTAAGGGTAATAATAGACTTACAACCCTTTTACCACTATTTATCATTTTTAGTGTATTTTTTTTAAAGTATTTTTTTAATATCTTTAATCATTAAGAAAAAAGTTAAAAAATATATAATTTTACTAATAGTCATTTTCTTAACTATTAAGTAAAATAAAAATTTAAAAACAATTAAAAAAATTAAAAAGAATAGTAGAAGAGTTGTAGAAGAGTGATAAGCCTATCATTATTCATCACTTAAATGAGAGAGCACCACTCAAGTGTAATTTTAGACGACGAAAGACAAGATAAAAAGTAACATTTCTTTTTAGAAATGGCGGACTTTCGACTCTCGTCATAATTTCATTTCACTATGATAGTGTCATTGTCCTTCAACCTTTACATTTTTATGAAAAAAATAAAGAATGATCTAAGAATGATAAAGATGCCATATTTTACATATAATGAAATGTAAGTATATACATATACCATTATTCTTCTCTAACTAATAACCTCGAATAAAGCACTCTCCATAGACTCTCCAAGGATATCTACAAAAGTTCCATACGTACAAACTTCACAATACATAGTGACTTTAAAGAATCTTCTCTAAATTCTTTTATTGTATTGTGAGATATGTGAGGTTATGAGATATTGTAAAATCACCTATCATAGTGGATTTCACCATAAGATTGTTGTGCAAATTTTAGACATTAACAGTTAGAATGTATTATGTAAATCGTGTTGAAACAAACGAAACCTAATTAATGAAGAGAAAATATAAATATCAGCCTACTGTACATAACAGCCGCCGCACACTCAATGTATTGGGTGAAAAAATTTTTTTACCTGTGGTGTGCTGCGGCTTCCGGCTTATGCACAACACAGCTCATTAATGAATATAAAATTAGATTGAAAGATAACAGAAAGTGCCAAAGGGTGATTAGTCTTGCCATATGCATATCACTAGCTTTTGAACCACATGATAAACATTCAAAACAAATCAACCATACAGACACAACAAAGACCAACAACAAAACAACCATTGAACCCTAAAGAAATACATTCTCATTAACCTCCTTTAGTACATTATTCTCGTAAGCATAATTGTGCATTAGTATGTCCATAATCATAATCCATGGATTTTAGTAAAAAAGTCAAAACTCCAAAATAGACACATTGTACCTCTTGTTGGATTTAGAGAATTCCACAAGATCACATGTCAAAATATTGTAGAAAAAATTGATAGATATCATACTTGTAGTCATTGAATGGTTCAGTTTTTTATGTCTAATATCCAATCTCTTTCAAATCTCATTGTGACGGGATACGTATGAGTCAAAAGTGAATATAGAGCGGGAACCATAACCACATTTATAGTATTTGAATTCTAATCTTGCCCATTATAAAGTAATGGAATTAAGTGAGAAAAGCCAAAGTGGAATCCTAAGACTTCTATGCACCTTTCATCAAATTGAAGAGGAGAAACACAAACTAGAAAAAGAAGAGGAAAAGAATGAGGTGGGTAAAGAGGTTACCGGTGAAGAAGAAGATGAGGAAGATAGGAAATTGAAAAAAATCAATCCTGTCGAGTTAGGACTGGAGTCAAAGATGTCAGAATCGGAGGACGACGGGTCGGACACTACCATTGATATCGATAAAGGTGAGGAGGGGATATAGGAGGAGGAGAAAGAGTGTCAAGTGCAGGTACAACTTGAGTTCAACTTTGGTTAATGGTAGAAAAGTATTCAATAAAATGTAACCTTTCAAGTTTGTGCTAGGTAAATTTTGTCACTCTTTCTTTTATGGTTTTTGCCATATTGAGAGAAGAATATACCAGAAATCAAAAGAAAAACTCATAGACTCGTTGTTGTTAACATTGACTGGAGGTATGTAAACGCATGTTAAGTGTTAAGCCTTGAACATAATTGAACTTGAGTCTTAAGTTATCAGAGCTAACGTCAAAGTATATAGTGCCATTTAATTATCCAAATAAACTTGATTATGTTTGAACATTGAATTTCTTCCCAATGCCAACACTACTGTTTTTGGGCCGCTTCTCAGCCCTTGTAATTACTGCATGTTGAAGCACTGAACTTTGACTTGATCTTGCAGCCTTTGACCATAATGGGTTTTGCGGAGTGCATGTAACAAGGAAGCTATTTGAGTACCCAATAGACAAATCGTTGATGTCTACTAATTTTGGAAACTCTGGTGTATTACTTGCTTTTTTCCCTCAATTTCTATAATGTATGACTTCTTTCAACCTTTCGACGGAGGAAAAAAGAGGGGAGGACTATATCCACAATTTCCCTCAAGTTCTAAATGTCTAGAATGATTTCTTTCATTTCCCACTATTGTCGGGGAAACAAACAAACAAACGTCCATAATGGGGAGATATTGTATTAGATCTAAACAATTTTTTAATTTTATAATATTTTATTCAGTTTTTTTGTCTCATTTCTCAAAATCTAATTAAACATACTAACTCAAACTATTTCACTACTATTAATGTACCATTTCATTACCATTCACAAAATTCTAAAATACTTAAAAGTGTCCAAATGAGCCCTTAGTGGACCTATATAGATAATAGATCATATATTGTATAACTGCCAAATATAAGATTTGCGTAATGTCTATAAGGTCCATTATGTGATCAATAAAGTGACATAAGTGAGCCATTGAGACCATCTTTAAAAGCCCATAATATTGGTTAGATGATGTGTCACAACCCCGCCCCGGGAAGGGCGGGATCGCGACGTACATGCATGTTCTTTTCCTTTCATTTTCTTTCATTTTCCTTTTCTTTTTCTAATAACATGCGATCGACATGGACATGACACACATATACTCTAAATTTATAACTTAATAAAGGGAACACCTGATAGACATTCTATTCGAACATTCATCCATAAAAGACTCTCAGAGTCCATACGTTTATAAAAACAAAACCTATCATCCATAAACATAACTATTCTAGTTAGGGAAGATCCTAAGCGTCTGCCTCTCCCTCTGCAGTAGTGCCTTGCTCCCCAGCTTTTTCGTCATTACCTGAATGTTTAAAACATTTAAAATAAAAGTGAGTCTAATACTCAGTAAGCAGTACATCATGTTGTTAACTTATTAATCACATAATTTTTTCTTTTGAAAACATGCATACATAAACATTTTAAGAAATAACTATACTTTCATGTTTCACTTTCTTTGGCTAATACACACTATTACGCCCTGTGTGTTAGGATTAGCGGTCTTCCTTTGGACCTGGATTCCGCCCGTGGCCACAGGTTGTGAATCCCTTTCATTCAGGGGGCAGCACTGGGTGCACTACTAATACTACTTACCCGGCATTACAATCTGCCCATTCATTTGGTACCCTTTACATTCATATGGTCGTTACGTATTTTCATACAATAAGACATTCATTCGTTCAGTCTTTTCTTTCATTCATTTCAGTCCTTTTCATTTAACAGTTCATTCATGGAAAACGTCATTTAAAAGCATGAACTTAAACATCATCTTTTCATTTAACAGTGCATTCATGAGAAAACATCATTTTAAAAGCATGAGTTTAACATCATTTTTTATGCCATCCATAAAGCGTCAGTTCATAGGGACAATTTAACATCAGTTCATAGGGACATCTTAAAACGTTTTCTTCGCATCATTTAAAATATCAATTCATAGGGACATTTTAAAACACTTTCTTCGCGTCATTGAAAGCATCAGTTCATAGGGGCATTTTAAAACTCATTTAAAGCATCACTTGAAGCATAAGGCATGAGACATTCATTACCTTTCCTTTGCAATTAAAATATTTTCATTATCTTTCTTACTCCGATGCACATGCATTTTTATGAAAAATATACATTTTCATGCTATACTACATATAGGAATAATCAATAAGTTTATTGAGAGAGCATGCATGAAAATCTCATGACTTAGAACCTACGTGCATGCATTACCTTATACACATACACACAATTATAATCGATAGGGTGCTTAACAGGGGCTATCAAGAAACAACTTGTACATACTATATTCATTTAATCTTTTCTTTAGAAGAACATTTGCAGTAAGAGAGAGACAGTCTTTCATAAAGAGAACTTGGTGTAAGAAGCATGATCATAGCTACTTACCTCTATGCTCCTCGATACTTCCATCATCTACTTACCTCTATGCTCCTTGATACTTCCATCATCAATATTCCTATTCCTATTCCAATAAATAACATAAGCGTGTTAATACTCATACAATATTCTTTAGCCCTCTTTTTAAAAGAGAAAGCCACGATATTACAATTTAACGTCCCTTCTATACTTAGCATTAACCCGATGACTACTCCTCACATAAACTTACAAGAGAAATAACTTAAATATTAAAACATGTTAGATGTCCATGGAATGACTATTTTAAAAGCTTACATGAAAGGTGTTTAAGAATTCATAGGCTTCAAGCAATGTCTCTTTGGTTCAAGTTCACTTTGGGTTATGGACATTAGGAGATAAAATCTGGAAATTCTCAACAATGGGCTTTAAAATAGATTTAGGCATCTCAAGTAGGCTAAACAAGCTTAGGGAACATGCCCTTTAATCAACTTGTAGTCCCTCATTATAAAAAAGGTTAGCTCATCACTATTTTGGACTCTTGGGTTAGGTATCATTTAACCAAACGAGAGACAACATAAAATGGGCTATTTTTATGGCATGACATGGACTTGGGAATACTTGAACAACTTTGCATATCGTAATACCTCATGCATAATTAATCTTTTATATCTAAACTAACTAAGCTATAACCTATTCACATAAGCAATATATTAAATAGTTTAGATAAAACCTCCCATTTAAAATTAAAGTAGCATAAGGTGTAGCAAAGTTACTCATTAAGCAAACTTTTAAACTTTTAAACACTCAAGCTTATGCTTTACCCACTTACTACATTTTAAAAGTAAGATATAAAATTACAAAACCCAAACAAAACCTCTAAACCGAACCTCTAGCATCCTAAAAATAGATTACTAACCAAACCTCAACACAAAGTACATGATACCATCATATATAATTTAAAATCACTTTAAATCATTACCAATGATTAAACCAATTTTAATAACAACATAGTATTTTCGAAATATAGAAAAATACATAGCAAAACAACTATAATACCATTCGGTTTGAGCCAAAAACAGGGCATACATATTTATTTGCAACATAGGAAATTAACTTCATCAAAACACATGCTAAAACAACTTAATGAGCTTCCAAAATCACAATAAAATCAAATGAGTCAAATTAGGATTTTTACCTTAAGCTCTTAGCCTCTTTCAAAACACAAGTGGAAGACCAAATAGAGATATAGCCGTGTGGATGAAGAGCAACACAATGTCACTATTTTAAACCCCAAAACCGAAACATCATAGGTAAGAAAAATGGTGAAACTCGAAACCCACAGGTAAATCACATTTGGGAATAAATCAAATGTCTATTACCTTCACCCTTTGAAAGGTGAAGTCAAGCTTGAGTTCCAAGCTTTGAGGCAAAAACCAAAAAGGAATATGGAGAGAATATACTTGTATGGCTTGGAGAGGATGTGAGGAAAATATTTTTCTTTGTCTCTTGCTATGGAGTCACAAGCTTGAAGGAGATGAGATGAACTTGCTTTCTTGAAGATGGAAAGAGAAGAGGAAGGAAATAGGTGAAGGTTGGCTATGGCTTGCTTGGAGAGGAAGATGAAGTTTTCTATTTTCCTTGGGTGTAGATCGACGGGTAAGTGTAGAATGCCTTAGGATTAGTTTTTAGTTTTTCTCTTCTCTCATTTTGACTTGCCTTGATCGATGGTTACAATAGCTTCCTTAGGAAGCTTATGGGTCAAAGGAAAGAAATGGATTTTGTGGCTTATCTTGAAAGCCTACGGGTGAAAAGGGATGGGAGGAACTTTTGCCTTAGTCAAAACTTATCACATAAGTTTGGAAGATGGATGGTGGAGATCTATCCACCTCAAGGTTACTTTTCACCTACCAATCCAATAGTAGAGATTAATTGGGTCATTTCTTAAATAAATAAAATTAAAGGGCTTAAGAGAAAATATTTAAAAGTCTTAAAAATAATATTTTTGATTTATTTTAATAAATCATATTTTTAAAATAAAGCATACTCATCTTAAAATAAAATAATTGAAAGTAATAAAAATCTTTATCTCAAAATATTTAACTTAAGGAATTAATAAAATGACGTAAGGACCTACGTAGTAGGACTCAGATTTTACATGATGAGCATTAAAGTGGTACATGCCCAGGTCATGTGTAGAGACCCATTAAGGACCCATGTAATTCTTTTATTTTATGATGGATAAAATTGAAATTAGGGTATTGTATATAGGTTATGGTATCTACTCCAAATTCATTCTTGACTCTACACATCTCATCGCTATGAGTTTTTTTAAAATAGTGAATATTGGATGTGGAAGACCGAATCGCTGCGCTCTTCACTCCAATGGCTACAGATACGCTCTCTTTTCCAAATTGCTACAACGTTTTGGCATGAGATCTTAGCATATTCGGATTTTCCTATCCAACAAGTGATATCATAGCCTCTTGTCACTGAAATCCGGTTTCTATTATTTGTAAAATACGATTTCGTATTTGTGTTTTTTTCACCATTCAAATTAATTTTTTATTTGGTTTTTGAATAATTGAGATGACTGAAAAATTGTTTCTTGGTATGTTGTGGTGGTTGTTAGTGTGTAGTTATTTCTCCATAACTGCTACCTATGGTGGCACAAAACCAACTATTTTTAATAATAAAAAAGGCGACTGGAGGCATTGGGAGGAGCCAAAAATGGTGTTCGGTTGATCGAAACAGTGGTGGCGGCAGCTGAGGTTTTGCTACGGGAAATTGGGTCACATACAATAATTTTTGGCTTGTGGGTTTTCTAATTCTAGTAGGGTTTCTTTTTACTTCAAATTGGACTTGTCTTGTAAAGACGCTTGTAGCTATGGTCTGACCCAATTTTTGGGTCCAACCTTTAACCCATTTAGGTTTAACTTATTGGGCCAGATCATATCATAAGACCCATACCCATGGGCCAACCTTGATCTGTTTGATCGACCCATTTGTTATTTGGGTTTTTTTAAAAAAAAAAAAACTTTCTTTCTCTGAATATCTCTATTACAGATATATTCATTAATGTTTTCTAATTTATATACACAATTTTGTTTGAGACATTTATTGGTAATTCGTACATATGACTTAGAGAAATTGAAGTTATACGTCATCTAAGTGACCTCTATCATGGTGATTTTCTCTTTGGCATAAAAAGGTAAAAACTTCATGAATTTGCATCCAGTTACATCTATATCCATGCGAATAATAATTGGTCCAAAGGAAGGTTGTTATTTGCTGGGTCATAGATGGTACAAGGTAGTTAAATATAAATTGTATAGTTTTGGTATCAATCTATCCATTCAATTGTCGGCCCAGAGGAAAGTTCTTGTTTGGCCATACCTCGATTTTATATTATTTATGCTAACTGGCCTTGTTGGGAGAATGCGACTTTGCATATTGTAATTACTGTCCAAAGACTTGATTGCAATGATGCACTAGGTATCTCATAAGGGCCCATATTTATAAAACTATATAATTTTCTTTTAATTATATGTCATATTGTCTTGTTGATTTTGGTGTTCGATTAGACTAAAACTTACATGATCATAATTATAGTTTGTTTATCATTGTTGATACCTTAAAATTGATGGAATATTTATTATTATGAGTTTTTTTTTTTTTCTTATAGTGAATGCCTCTTCGACATTTGCCAATTTGAATAATATTACAGTTCTTAATGGATGTAGTTTTGCAAAATGGAAAGAACATGTTACTATTATTCTTTTGTGTATGGATCTGAACTATGCACTTAGGATTGATGAGCATTCTAAACCTACTGATCTAAGGGTAGCTTATGAGAAATGAGAGCCCTCTAATTGCATGAGTCTTATGATAATGAAACATTCTATTATTGATTCTATTCGAGGTGCAATGCCCAAAGAGGAAAATACCAAGACGTACCTGAGCCAAATAGCAGACTAATTTGTTGTATAGGAAAAAGTAGAGACAAGTACGCTTCGTACTAAACTTGTTTCAAATTGGTATCATGGCAAATGGAATGCAAAGGATTATGAAAATGTCAAATCTTGTTACTACATTGAGGACACTAAAGTTAGAGTTTTCTGATGAAATTCTTGTGCATCTTATTTTGATTTCTCTCCTTGCATAATTAGGTCCCTTTAAGATTAATTATAATACTCAAAAAGATAAGTGGGCTCTTAATGAGCTCATTGGTCAGTGTGTGCATGAGGAACAAAGGTTGAAACAAGAAATGACATAAAGTTCTCACTCAGTAACTTTTCTTAGTGAAAATCGAGGTACCAAGAAAATAAAGAGGAATAATAAAGTTAAGGCAACTACGGATACTGGAACTTCATAAGCAATTGTGCAACAAAGACAAGATAAGGCTTCTACCTTTCTACCTGTTACGTTTGCAAGAAGGCTGGTCATGTGAAGAAGGATTGTCTCCAGTATCGAAAGTGGCTTGCAAAGAAAGGTGATTTTTCTATTTTGTTTGCACTGAAATTAATTTGGCTATTGTGTCATCTAACACCGGTGGATATATTCGAGAGCATTCATATAAATATTACTATGCAGAGTTACCTAAGTGCAAAAAACCCAGTGATGCTAAACCTTCATTTACTTGGGAGATAACAATAAAGTTAGTGTGAAGGCAATTAAAGTCTATAGATTAAAATTAGAGTCTGTTTTTTATTTGGACTTGGATGAGACTTTTTATGTATCGTCATTTAAACAGAATTTAATTTCTATTTCTTTTTTGGACAAATACGATTATTCTTGTTCGTTTAAAAAAGAGAAATCCAGTCTTTTCGAATTCAATGTTATTGGTACTGCCTCTTTAATTGATCCTTTTTGTTTGTTAGACTTGCATGCCTCTCACTTACAAGACAAATGAAATTTTCTATATAGTTGTGGTGCAAAATGAAGATTAATTATTGAGGGTTCCTATTTATTGTGGCATAAGCATTTGAGACATATCTCGAAAGAGAGAATTGAAATGATTGTGTCAATTGGAATTCTTGGTCCTCTTGATTTTTCAGATTTTAAAATCTGTGTTGAATTTATAAAAGGCAAGTAACAAATATAAGGAAAATGGGTGTCAACAAGACTTTGGGTGTCTTAGAAGTAATACATATTGACATTTGTAGTCCATTCCCTACGACATCTTGGAATGGTCAACGATATTTTATCATTTTTATAAATGACTATTTTCGTTATGGGTATGGTATATATATTTTATACATAAAAAATCATAAGCACTAGAAGTTTCTAAGGCTCGTAAAGCTGAAGTTGAAAATCAGCTTAATAAGAAAATTAAAGTCGTTAGATCTGGCTATGGTGGTGAATGCTATGGTAAATATGACGAATCAGGTGAACAATGTCCTGAACCATTTGCGAGGTATTTAGAAGAATGTGTCATCGTTCCTTAATACACCATGCAAGTGACTCCATGCCAAAATGGTGCAGCTGAGAGACGATATTAAATCTTAAAGGACATGGTTAGGAGTATGATAACTCATTTTTCTTTACCAAAGTCACTGTAGGGAGATCCATAAAGACTATAGTTTACATCTTTAATTAAGTACCTAGTATTAGGCATTTTTATTTTTGGGGTTGTCTAGTGTTCAGCTGAGGCTAGGCCCTATAGGTCTAATGAAAGGAAACTAGACTAAGAAACAATTAGTTTCTACTTTGTTGTATACTCAGAGAAATCGAGGGTTTCAAGTTTTATTGCCCTATAGGTAATACCATAATTGATATGGATAATGTTAAATTAATTGAGAGTCTTCAGGATAATGGGAGTACACAACCCAGGGATAATATATTTGAAGAGGAACGTATTGTAATTCCTCTGACAAATACTAAGAATGGCGAGGTGGTCACACCTGTCATAGTACAGGAGACAGATGTAGATCACCAAACCTTTCCTGAGTTGCTTCTTACTAATATGGAAGAACTTGAACAATATCAATAGGAAGTGTCAATAAGAAGATCAAATAGAGAGAGGAGATCAACAATTATGGATGATTACATTGTTTATCCCCAAGAGCATGAATTTGATATAGAATTGGAAGATGATCTAATCTCTTTAAACCAAGCCAAACAAAGTGCTAATAATAAAAAGTGGATGGGTGTAATGCTAGATAAGTTAAAGTCTATGAAAAACAATGATGTTTGGGACCTTATCGAATTGCTTATGGGTATTAAACTAATTGTTGGTTGTAAATGAGTTTTAAAACCAAGCAAGACTCTAAAGACAATGTAGAGAGGTATAAAGCACGCCTAATCATAAAATATTTTATTCAAAAGGAATGCATTGTTTATAAAGAGTTTCTCCAGTTTCGTCGAAATACTCTTTTAGGATCATTATGGTATTTATAACTCATTATGATTTAGAGTTTTATCAGATGGATGTAAATACCATTTTTCTCAATGGTGACTTAAGGAAACAATATATATGGTGCAACTAAAGGGCTTTGAGACTGATGAATCAAGTCATTTGGTTTTACTAAAGAAATCAATCTGTAGTTTAAAGCAGGCATCCTGCCAATAGTATCAAAGATTTGATCGAGTAATTTTCTCTTTCGATTTTAAGAAAAATGATGTGGATCAATGTATTTATTAAGGTCAATAGGAGCAAATTTTTATTTTTGGTGCTATATGTAGATGGCATCCTATTGGTAAGTAGTGACATAGGCCTTTACATGAAATTACGAAACTTCTTTTGAAACACTTTGAAATGAAGATCTTAGTGAGACATCTTTTGTGATAGGTATACAGATTCGTCATGATAGATCACATGGTATAGTTGGCTTATCACAGAAGACATATGTGAAGAGAATACTCAATAGGTCTAGCATGCAAAATTGTACATTTGGGGATACACCTATTGCAAAAGGTAATAGATTAATTTTGCTCCATTAGCCAAATAACAAAATTGAAAGAAACAAAAGGAGAACATCCCTTATGTGTTAGCTACAGGGAGCCACATGTATGCTGTGACGCCCCCAAACTCTGCTTGAGATTTAATGGAGCATGAAATACTGGGACATGCAATATGAGGTTACATACAACCATTCATGACAATTAAGAATGCAATTCACATAGCATACCTCTAACAATATGTAATAATCGTAGCACATAATTTTTTTTATCAATCCACAATGTACCAGAATACTAATCCCAAAACATAAACTCTTCTATTAAAATTCACATTTCAAAAGACATATCATCCGTCCAACAAGTTTGTAATCAAAATGACTTAGTACTAGATAACTAGATATAGGTCTCCATAGTTATAGACATAATGTAAAACTAAACTAAACACCAAGCCACTCATGCAACTCGGCTATCGGTCCCAAAATGATATCCATAAGCTGGAGGATCATCTCCATGAGCTCCTTGAGACTCCTTCTCAGCCTCAGCCTCTTTGGCGTCGTCAAGTTGGGGGTGCGCAGGTTCTCCAATCCCTGACATATCGTCTGCCATTTTGGGAGATTTCACTCCATTTGTGAGTACGTCATTCATGAAGGCTTTACCCGTAGGTAAACTCATAACTTGTACTTGTAGTATGTTTCGACACCCATCGGCGTTTAGTGCCTGATTTCTCTTTGGAAACTAGTTAATTAGGTCTTATTCAAAGTCTATTGATGGTACTTTATCAACCGAGTAGATTTCACTCCATTTTAAACACTCCAGAATAGATAGGGGAGTTCCACTAAAATAATCATTCATCCCAGCACTTGAGGTCGTGATAAAACACAATGACTCATGCATGACTTAAAAATATTTCCATGACATAATTGTATGCTTATGACATGGTATTCATGACTTGTAACAAATATTCATGTAATAGATTAAAATGACATGGCATGACATATTATAAATCAATTAAATAAGCATAAGATAAAACATGGATATAAATAAATCACCTTACCACCTTGAATGGCTAGGATCGTGCCATGTGTCCAAAAATATTTTTTAATGATCTTAAATGGATTTTGACATCTTACGTGAAGATTTGACAGTTGTTTGAATCAGATGTCACGTGGCGCTCTATTGAATAGTTACTATTCATCCAAAAATTTTGAAACTTTTGATTGCACCATAAAATCCTAAATATTCATACGAGTCTAATGGTGCAATTCATTTCATAAAATTATATTGTTAAATTCCTCAAATAAATAAAAAGGCAATTCTTTCTCCGTAGTGGATCAAGATCCGAACACGCTAACGGACTAAAACCTAATCGATCGTTTAAGTCATGAAATTGCCTTTTTAAGATTTCATGACATTTCTAAGATCTATCGAATTTCTTTTAAGAAATTACATATGTTCATGTTTGCACATCCAAAGATTACGTATGCAGTTAGAATGCTTGGCAAAAATTTGAGCAATCTAGACATGGATTACTAAAAAGCTGCTAAAAGGGTAATGTAATACTTGCAAATTACAGAAGACTATATACTCGCATATCAACGGTTGGACCATATGGAGATTATTGGGTTCTCTGACTACTCTGACATTATTGGTTGCCTTGATAGTAGAAGATCAACTTCAAGTTATATTTTCATGTTAGTTGTGGGAGCTGTGTCATGGAAAAGCATCAAACGTATGCTTATAGCTTCTTCTATCATAGACAAAAAGTTCATTGCTTGCTATGAGGTATCCAATCAAGCAGCAATATGGTTGTGGGGTTTTATCAATGGATTTCAAGTCGTGGATATCATTGAGAGTCCACTAAAATTCTGTTGTGAAATTAAGGCCGCTGAATTATATTTCAAGAACGACAGGAGTTCGTCAAAGTCTAAGCGCATTGACAAAAAGTTTCTTGTTATAAATGAAAGAGTTCATAATTGTCACATGTCAATTGAGTACCCTTGATTGCAGATCCGCTCACTAAGAGCTTACCACCTAAAGTGTTTAAAAAGTATGTAGCTTGTATAGGGGTGGTTGGTCCTAGTGACATATATTACTAGTGGGACACTAGTGGGAGTTTATCTGTTATGTGTTATATTATTGACACTAATTACGATCGTATTATGGTTTATTGATGATTTTAAAATAAAGTTACATTTATTTTAAATTGTGGTAATATATACTATATAACACTTGAAAGAATGATGTCGAGACTAATGTTTGAGTCATTAAGTTGAAGTTGGACTAGTTGGAAATAAGCATGATAAATGATTACATTACATGAAATTTCTATGCTACATATCTGTACTTGATTGATGTCATTAATGATATAGTGTTTGTGACCATGGATGGGTCTTGTCGCGATAAATATAAAAATGATTGCCATAATCCTCTATTGATATTATTCATTGAATCAGGTTTTTTTGAGATGTATCCATAAAGATTAGAAATAACAGCTTGGGCCCATAAAGTTTATAATATTTGATATTTCAGTGACCTATGTGGTCCAAGTGGGAGATTGTTAGAAATATTTTTGGACCTAAATGGATCATAAATCATTCATTGTATAATTGTCAAATATAAGGTTTGAGTAATGTTTGTAAGGCCCATTAAGTGTAATCAATAAAATGACATAATTGGGTTATTGACACATCTCTAGAAGCCTATGATTTTGGTCAGATGATAAGTATTAAAGTGGTTCATGCCCAACCCATGTGTAGAGACCCATTAAGGGCTCATGTAATTTCATTATTTTATAATATACAAAATTAAATTATATATAAGTTATGATCCCATTCCAAATTCATTATAGACTCTACGTTTCCCATCACTGTGAGATTTTTACAGAGTCTGAATATTGGACATAAAGGACTAAACCACTACAATCTTCTCTCCAATGACTATACGTACGCTCTCTATACCAAATTTCTACAATGGTTTGACATAAGATCTTGACAATTCGGATTCTTCAAATCTAACAGATATATCTAAATTACTTGGTTTTGTAAAAACTTGTGTGAGTTTGCCTCTGAGGCAATGACTTGTAATGCATTAGTTTGTGGCTCATAAGTTGTAATTGGGCAGCTGACAATGTTGGTGCTAGTAAATATGAGCATGTCAAGCTTGGTTCATATTCTTTAAGCATTTGGTTCATTGATGCTTGAATCAATACATTTGGATCAATTTGAATTGAACCTTGCGGAAAGTTGCTTTGAAGGAATAGGAAATGTTATGGGCCTGATCTTGTATGGGCTTATTGGGTTAGATTTATTTGTATGGCCCACGAGTTATTTAGACCTATGACTCATTTAGAGCATTTTCATTGGTTTGGCTAAATCCATCTTTATTTGAATTTTATTTAAATTCAATCCCCACATTGAATTATCCGTTCACTCTCTATATAATAATAAAATATTATTAATTTGATAATTTTTTTTATTTAATTTATTTTTATCACATTTTGTAGCTCTACCAATTAAATGTTAATAATAATTATATTCTAATTAAATTAATATTAAAAAATCATATTTTCAAAAGTCATTTAATGCTAATAACAAAAAATATTTGATTAAACTCATCTAAAATTTTATCTAAATTTCTTAATTACAAACCAAATAGTATTTTTGCTTGGAGTGAGAAACTAATATTTTAATGTTTGTTTGGAGTGAGAAATTAGTATTTTAATGTTTAGTGAATCAATTGTAGTTCTCCATCTTTGGATAACCACTGTAGCAAGAATCTAAATTATTTTAGATTTGCCAAATTCAATGTGGAATATTTTTTTACATCAATTATGTAAATTTTAACCAATCTTCTCATTTGGCCAAGCCAATGAGGATGCTCTTACATGTATAAATGCTTAGTTGATGCATGGAGAAGGCTAATCAGAAAAGTTGAATGGAAATTAGTCTTTTTCTTCCTATAGGTTGGCTATCCTTGAATTTAGCCATTTTATTTCATTCTTCTTAATTTTCCAAGAAACCAAACACTTGTAAGTCCATTACATCTTTCTTGGGTTTTCCAGGTAAACAAACATAAGGATAAGGATAATGAAACCCATTGTAGAAATTTGATGAAAATAATTAAGGATTTTAACATACTATTTTGTAAACAAACATGGAAATTTAAAGACAAGAAATACAAGAGTATAAACTATTTATATGGTGTTTTTTTATTGTCTCATGCACCCGAAAGAAAATTTATCACCATTTAATAAAAAAAAGTCTTTCACAATTATTCATCTATCATTGCTTTCAAGGTAAATATAGGATAATGAGCCCTTTATAGAAAACCCAAAGAAATAAAAAAAAAATTTGAAAAAAATATCTTACTATTATTTTATTACCAATCATATTTTAATTGAATTTTGAAGATTTGGTAAGAGTTCGCAAAATAAAATACTTATGTTATGACTGGCCTAAGCTCGGCCTAGGCGTAACCTGCCTGGTTTTAAAAAAAAAGTTTCTAGACTTGCCATTTTGTCAAAGGTTTCTTGCTCCCTTCTTACCCTAAGCCGCTCCGCTCTTTCTTCTCCCTCTCTATATTTTTAGTTGTCCTCACGACATTCGTCCTCTCTATACTATGCCTCCACACCACTCTAGCCCATCGATTTTCTATTAGCGCCTCACCATGGCGATAAGCTTCCTCTCCATCAGTCTCTCCCTCTTTCTCCTCCTGTCCTTCTCTCTCTTTCTCTCTAACCGTCCATCCTTCTCTCTCTGCCATCTCTCTTTCTCTCCATCTCAGCTTTGTCCCGGTCTCTTTGCACCTAGCTTTGGTTGTGTGATTAAGTGGAAATAATATGATAATTGAGCATGTAAACTAAGGATTTTGGTCTGAAAAAGAGTTACATATGCATATTTATATCATATGTTTACAACAAAAGCACCACAAGGTCAAATTGGGAAATACATGTGAAATAAACACTATCTGCCACTTATCTCACACACTCACTCGACACTTAGAGAAAAAAAGAAAGAGAAGAAAGAATCCTCTCATGCCGTAACCCTTGCTGTCTTACATTTCAAATTTCGCACCTTAGAGAACCGCATGGAATTGGAGAGAGCAACAACCTGGAGAGAGAGAGAGAGAGAGAGAGAGAGAAAGAGAGGCAGGAGCATTGGAGAGGATGAGGAAGGAGAGCTTAAAAGGGAGGAAGTGGTGTGCGAGAAGGGGACGTTGGGATTTTTGGCAGGGTCCGAAAATCACTTGGAAAATTCTACTTCCAATTTAGGGTTTTTGTTTCTTTTATTTTCTGTGGTTTATGGATCAATATTTCTCTTTGATTAATAGCTAGTTTTCATACTTGATGGGGGAGTAATTTTCATAACCTAGGTCAAGGGAAACCTTTGCGCAGTAGGGTTTCAATTGGGGGTTTTGATTTCTTTTTCGGTTTTAACTTGTATTCCAACTTCCTCATAGATACCGAGACTAGGGTTTCATTTGTATCCTCTTTGGTTCATCGTTGATTGAAGGCACAGTGAATGCTTAAGGGATGCAAACCCTAATCTCGAATTGCATAATGATTGACGATTTGATATGAAATTTGTTGAGATTATTCAGGAAATACTTTATTAGTGCTTAAATCATATACATCATCCAAATGCTTTAATCTTGACTGAAATTGCATTTTATAGTAATTATGAATGCAAACCTCCACTGAAATCCCTCGGTGCAAAGGAGACCCGTAGCCTAGGTGTTTGTCTAAAAGCCTTTTAGAACTTTGATCTTAAGTATTGCACTTGTTCTTCTTTATCCACGCATAGAGTTTAGTTTCTTTAGCTATTGTTATAAATTTTAGCATGCATCCAAACCCACCTTATTCTCATTCAGGATCTTCGGAGAGGCAGCAAACATTATTTTCAAATCCTTAAGTTTACGGGTGCACTAATTTGCCCAGTGACCTTAGGTAATTTTTTACAGCTAAACATTCCGCTTTCTTATTCCTTTTGATTCCAATAAATAACTGCATAACACTGAATTTGCCTAAATCCCTGTGAAATCGACCTTGGGAGTCACACTATACACAAGTTGGACACCTTTTGCACTTGGGAGGTAATTTAAAAAAAGAGCCAATAAAAGACATGTTTTACACCACCAACTGTACGAATAACCCTGTGATAATAAAGGAACGGCACTGGTCGCCCTGTGTAAACTCCGATGCTTAAGCTAGTAACAATACAAGTATAAATGTATATCAAAGTGAAGATAGGAAGATTTGTTATCTTTGACAAGTTATTTATAGAAGGATGTGCCGTGATGACGATTGACTCTGATCACCAGTCATGTGTGCTTATCCTTCATGATCTCTTATTACTTGGAAATGATATCTCCTGTTTTGTAGGAGTTCAGGATATTCATGTCCAGTTGTTGGCCTCATCCCTGGTTCTTCTAGGTTATCTCACCCTGTGACTGTGGTTACAAGCCCTCCGTCCGTAAGGCTTCCAATAAGCCTTCTTAAACTTGAGGATGGGCTTGGCCTTAGAGATGGGCTCGAAGCCCAGGGTCTAAATGTCTCCTCCAGGTTGGTTCCCATGATTATTGTCTATATATAGCTTGATGATAGATACAATGTGCATGATTGTCTACAATTGGCTATAGTTGTCTTGATGATAATAGCTTGGTTAATATTAATGCTTTACTTATATAAAACTAATATATGTTGTTTCATGTCCTTTCATTTGTTTTTCAATTATGTGCAAGTTTTTTTAAGATTTTGATTGAAAAGTACTGTTGAAGAACTTAACTTGTTAATATATTTCTTAATTATGTTAGAATATAATAATGTACGAACTATTGTTTAGGCTTATTTGATTATTTTTGTTCTAAATTTATGGACTTTCTTTTGGAAGTTGTCATTTCATCCAACAAGCTCCACAAAAATTCACCTTTCCCCAATGATAGGGGTGGGTACAACAAGGTTGTATTTGAGTTGAGTTCGGATGGGTTGGGGGCTGTTTGAGGATATCTCACTCAAGTCTAAATCTAGCCCACAAGTTCGAGCTCGGCTTGATTCGATTAGAGAGTTTTTACGTTTTCTTTTTTTAAAATTAAAAAAATAAAAAATAAATAAAAATAGATAAAATAGCAAGTAAATAAAATGAAATAAAATCAAAATTTTGTGTATTAGTCAACTATCAAAATTATACTGATAAAATATTAAAATTTGTACTTATAATTATATTTGTAAATATATTCCCACACACTCACATATGTTAATGTATATATTTTTATCAATATATATGCATACAGTAGATATGAGCAAGCTTAAAAGTCGAGTTTAATACAAGATTGTTCACAAAATATTAAACCTGTTGACTTGAGTTTTATACGTGTTGTTTCATTTTAATAATTACTCGTAATCGTAATCGTAATCGTAATCGTAATCGTAATCTCACTCTCTAAATAAGCCCTTGTTTGGAGAGTGAGATGAGATGAGATGAGAATTTTGTCAATAGTAGTAAGATAATTTATAAATAGTAGTGAGATAGTTTAGTTGAGTCTTTTTTTGGGTTTTGGAAAATGAGAGAGAAAAAATTGAATAAAAAATATTATAAAGTTAATATATTGTTATACTATAGTTTTATAATATTATTTTTGTTTGGAGATTTGAAAAAGTTAGAATTATTTTTTATTTAAAAGTTTGAAAAAGTTGTAATGATTAGTTTGAAAAAGTTATAATAATTAGTTTGAAATTTTATATTTAAATTATGTTTAGTAATAATATGAGATGAGATGAAATGAGATCATATGAGAATTTTGTGTTTTATCTAAGGCCCCAAACCTAAATGAGTACGAGTTAAGTTTAAACGGATCAAATTGGAGTTACCTATGGAGTGTTTGTTCAAATTACATCCTTAGGTACAATCACTTTACAACCCAATATACAAGTCATTGATATGGCTGACATGTAAGCACTGTCGCGTGAGAGAATTTAAGCTGTTATTTAAAAAATAATAATTGATTCTTCCATTTCAAACAAATGTTTTTAATTTAAGAAGAGACTAATAGGTCACCAAGTGTTGAATACAATGGAGGCTTGGAAGTTTAAGCTTAGGCATCAACAGTGGATAGCGCAGTCTAAAGTATGATGGAAATAATCATTAGGATCCAAGGATGTTGCAGGAGATGTATTTGTGGGATTGAAGACTTTGGATTGCATGGGCTACCCTAGGACTTTAGACGCGATATGCTATTTGAGGGACTAATTATGGTCATAAAGGAATAACCCTGGGAAGTAGAGGCAGAGATTATTGACCCCATCCCTAAAAAATTTCAAAGATGAAATTTTTATAATGCAAGGATGTGAACCCCAACCCACAACTAAGGCCCAAGCCCTTAGAGGTCTGCCCAGCCCACGACAAAAATGACGTGGTTTTGGTCTCTTAAAACTAATTTCCTCCTTATTTTATTCCATTTTTGCTTCTTCTCTTCTTTCCTGTGACCAACCACTCATTTTCTCTTGATTGGTCATGAGTCTCGCCTTTGAATTTTAAATCTCGAATTTGTATTTTAAATTTAGCATATGACTTTTAAAGCGAGCCTAGTAGTTTAAAATCCTCCAAATATTTTAAATGTCCAAATTTATTGTAAATGGAGTATTTTTAGTATTATTGAATCAAGCCTAATTTTCAAGTAAGCCTCTTTAGAAAATAATATAGTTTTAGAAAATCATTTTATTTAAATGATTTTATTTCTTTAGGAATATTTTGTAATATTCACCATTTTATTTTATGTTAAAGATTCTATTTATTTAGATGTTAAAAACCCCTTCCTCTCTCTGACTGCCTCCCTCTCTCCTCATCCCCAGATCTCACTCCTTCTATTTCTCTCTGTCTCTCTCGTGGTAGCCAGCAACGACACTGTGCGCCCCGCAACCCCAGCTATTGGCGTCCTCTCCATTGTGCGAAAACTCCTTCACATCCACCCTCTTGGTTTCTCCCTCTCCCAGCCCCGACACCCTTTGGTTATCCCTTGTAGAACCTCTCTCGGACTCTCCTTCCACCTCACGGCCTTGCCGCCACCACCCACGACAACACCACCGCTAGACACAAACCCCCACCCCTACCACCACCTAGCTCCTCCACTTTGTCACCCTCCGTCTTTCTCTATTTCTGGTCACACGAAATGGCCTACTCAGCTGTAAACCACCACCTCAGAGGGTGGGGAATCTGGGGATCTTGGCTAGCCAGTACCACGAAGCCCATCACACAACCACAGTCCTCCACCCCACACTGCATCCCTCTTTTCCCGTGAGTTCATTACCCCTATTTCACAGCCCTAAGCCGCCCACCGTGAATAACCAACAAGCAATAGTAAGCTCTTAGCCCCTAATCATGGTATAATTTCTATCTCTTTCCCTCGATGATTTATTATGTTTGTGAAGCTTAATTGGTATTGTGAATGGTGCGCTATTGTTGATAATTGTGAATTATGAAATGTGCCCTATGTTGTGGACTTTGAATGAAGTAGTTGTGATTTAGGTGTGGAGTGTGCAGTGATGGGGATCGTTGCGTAGCTTGTGATGTGCTTGTGCTTGTGAAGTGATGGGATGGTTGTGTAGTTTGTGAAGTGTATTTTGTTGTTGTGAAATGTGAATTGTGTAGTTTGTGACATGGCGATATGTAATGTGAAGTGATGTGGTTATGCTTTGTGAAGTGATGGGATGGTTGTGCAGTTTGTGTTATGATTGTGCATAGTGTGAAGTGATGGGTTGTTGTACAGTGTGTTGTAGTTGGTTATATGGTAGTGTGTTATAAAGTGATGAGATTAGATATGGATCATTGTGCAATTTGTGAAGTGGTCGGATGCCATGTGAAGTGATGAGATGTTGTGTAGTTGGCGATGTGGTTGTACGTTGTTTATGTCGTGTGAAGTGTCGGGATAAGCTATGTAGTTGGACATATTGTGTGAAGTGTTATGTTGGTTGTGATTGTATTGGCTGGTAGGAAGCTTGTAAGAGCAAGTGGGTGTTTGGGTAGACTATTTGTTGATCTTAGGTGATAAAAGGATAGGATACATGTCTGAATTGGTTGGATGCATGTATAAGACAGATTTGTCATATGTAATGGATAGTCTGTCTTAAGTATGAGTACATGATATTTAAGTCTCAGAGTTGACTTAAAGTTGTGTATTATACTTGGCTTGGATTAGAATGAAATGTTGGTTATTTTATATTAACGTAGGAAAGGATGTATGTATTGACTAGGAGTGAGATGTATGACTTGATTGGTTCAAGTTATGCATTGGAATGGATGGTCTGGTAGAAAGAATGTGATGAAGGTGATAAGGTGTCTTAACCTTGAAAGTGAATCATGGAAGTTCATTTTAAAGCAATGATAAGAACATGAAGCAGAATGCGATGTGTTAGAAAGTTGACCCCATGGAGCCACAAGCTATGACTTTGAAATAAAGATAGAGAAGTAAATGAAGGTAGAGAGGATGGATTTGGATAATTGATTGGGTATAAGTGAAGGAAGTCCAAGTGGATAGTAGTTTATACATTTTCTAAGTTTTAATTGCTTATACACTTGAGAAAAAGGAATGATGTAAAGTTATGTATGCATGTTGGTTGCTATCTAATACGCACATAAATGGACTATATGAAATGAAAATAGCATGGAGTCCAGGCAAATATTATTTTCATACTCTTATAGAGTTTTCTAAATGATATGAAACGAAAATGAAAATTTTTATGAAAAATATTCTTTTCTGCAATGAAGGAAATGCAATGATGATTTATGAAAGTATGCTAACTATTAATGTTTAAAGGTATACGTATGTAAAGGCATTCTTTGGCAGCCCATATTTATGCACTCAAAGTAAAAGTTGTATGCATGTGAATGGATGTTATATGTAGTATCTATTATCTTTATTTTCCCTGAAATGAAATGTTGAGATTTATGCTTGATGCTAAGAAATGATGTTTAAATGATGCGATAAAAGTGTATTTAAATGATGCTATGGAAGGAAGTTAAACGATGCTATAAAAGGATGTTTAAATGATGATATGAAATTATGTTTACCGATAATGTTTAAGCTTATGCTTTGAAATGATGTTTATGAAATGAAATAGACTGATAAATGAAAGAAATGAAAAGGAAATGACTGAAAGGAAAGGAAAGGAAAGGAAATAAATGAATGAATGTTTTAATGTATGAAATTATGTAACGACCATGACTGAATGAATGAATGATGATACCAATGGCCTGGACAGATTGCAATGCCGGGTAAGTAGTACTGGTAGTGCTCCTAATGCTGCTCCCTGACTGAAAGAGATTCTCAACCTGTGGGCATGGGCAGAATCCAGGTCCAAAAGACCGCTAACCCAACACACGGGGCGTAATAATATGTATCGGCCAGAGGAAAAGCGAAAAGAGTAATCGAAGATTATGAATGATTTAGTTTCTTTATGAATGAATGTACAAGGTGTGAGAAATATTTTATGAGAAAGGAAAAACTTTTTAAAGAAAAAACCTCACCTTGTAAAGTTTTCAAAGGAAGTGAATGATTTATGTAAAGTATGTAGATAAATGTCAAATGCATAAATGAAAACCTATTTTAGTATATTTTTACAGTATGAAATAATGCTTACTGAGTATTCCACTCATTTTATTTTTATGTATGTCCCTCCCCCTCTCAGAAACATCAGGACAGACATGGCTTAAGGTCCAGCCTTGTTTGTTTTCCAAAAACATCTCATCTCATCTCATCATTACAACTTTTCCAAATCTCCACACAAAATAAAATAAACAATTCAACTTTTTCAAATCCCAAAACAACAATAATATTAAAAAATATATTCTAACAATATTTTATTCAACTTTTTAACTTTAATCTCAACTCATCTCATTTCTGAAAACAAACGACCCCAGTTGCCTAGGCACCTTTTATGTAATGTACGAAAGTATATTTTTGTAAAAAGACTTTTTAATTTAATTTAATGATTTCTTTTGTAAACTCTCTTTTAATTTATAGATCAGGTTTTAATTTTAAACATAGGCACTTTAATATCTTGCGAAGGAAAGGAAAAAATTCTAAAAAGTTCAGTAATTCTCATCTCATTTTTTAAAATTATTTTATAAAGTCCCACCACAAGGATAGGTGTTACATTTCCTCTCTCTCTCTCTCTCTCTCTTTCTCTCTCTCTCTCTCTCTCTCTCTCTCTCTCTCATTCCCCACCCGTGACCGACAGCCCCTCAGACCTATGCTGCCTCACATCGATAAGTCTCCGTCGATCCCTCTCTCCTCCATCTCTTTCTCTATTTATAACGCTCACTCTCTCACTGTCATTCTCTCCCTTTACGACGTTTTCCGATTTCGTTGATTGCAACACGTTGTTGCTATTACTCCTCGCCGGTCAGTTTTCCTTCTCATCCATCTCGGTTTAACGCTCCTCTCCGATCATCGCCATCCTCCACGTCTCGACCCCACACCCCACCGGTAAGCATCCTTTGATACCCCACTCTCTCCACCCGTCTGTATCACACCCTCTCTAACACGAAAATCCCTTTAGGTTCGAAAATCCTAGCTGCAAGCCGCCACCCCCCCGCCATGCCACATCCATCCAATGTCGGCCAGCCCCACCATCCCATTCCTTCGTGGTAAGCATTTTTATTATCTCTCTTTGTCTCCCTCTCCGTTCTCTCTCCCCCACTCTCTCTCTAATCTTCTTTCAGTGTGTCCCTCATCATTTCAACTTGGATCTAACTTTGTTCTTCATTGTCACATAACACCTTTGATAGTCTCTAAACAACGACATCTTACTCTCGAAGCCAATCAACCACCGCACGGAGCTAAGTGGTTCTCAGACTAACCTTGGAATACATGTCATTGGAATTGAGAATTTTGAATTTTGTATTGTCAAGTGAATTGTGATATGGCCGTGTGCAGTGTAAAGTGATGGGATACTTGTGTAGTTTGTAATGTAGCCATATGAAGAAGTGAAGAGATAATTGAGTAGTTTGTGAAGTGGTCAGATGTTGTGTGAAATATCATGATGAGTTTTGTAGTTTTGGACGTGACGTGTCGTGTGAAGTGTTCATTTTGCTATTTAAGTGTTATGATATCCTGTATATAGTTGTTGTTATGTGATAATGAGGGGAATCCTCCCTCATTCACACTGTTGTTCAGTTGTCATGAGTTGTTGGAATTTCTCACTATTGCATGGGCACAACTTGTGAATGTATGCTGGAAATCTCATCTATTGCATTGAGTTAGAGCACGCAAATGCTTGCTAGAGAATTTTCCATGTTTATTGTCATTTATGTAATTAACCACTGTATCTTTGGACTACATCATAATTGATATCTATTGCTGATTATTTTGCCATTGAACTATACTTGTGTGTGTAAACTGAAATTTGTAAAATTGTTGGATCTTGTATTAAATTTCTTTTGTGGGCGCATGCGTTTCACAACCCCAAGAAGAGATGGGCATTATTTCGCTGGAGCTCCTATAGTCAATCGGGAGCGCATAAAACTGAGTGGCATCCCTTGAGTTGTCGCTGGGCAAGAACGGGGTCGGGTGAGAGGGTAACGCTCTCAGGTCGACGTTGTTGCCTCTCTACTGGTAGAGGCTAGAGGATCCTTGGCCATGAACACTCAGGGTGCGAAACTGGGCATCAATTGTTACAAAGTCGCATGCATGGTCGTCACCTGTGGTGTGACGAAGTGAGTTAGGATATGTAGATGGTCCACATCAGGGAGACCATGGTGCACATGTTAATAAAATGAACGTTTTGTAAATGAAAAAGAGATTTTTTGGTGTGTATCAATTTGTGTGGAAAATTGATACACCCTAATTGTAAAATTATTAGAATGAATGTTTAGTTCCATTTTGGCCAGAACATGTTTCGTTCCAGAACAATAACTGATAAGATCGAGACACCACTTATTTTCCTTCCAACTCAAATGTTGGGTAATTTTGGCTTGCTTTTACGATTGTTGGCCGAATTTAACATGTTTTAAATTGAGAGTATTTACGTAAAATGATTTATTTTTATAATTTATGATATAAAATATCCTTCATTTAAAATATGGTGGTGTAAAGGATTGTGAAAATCTCTGCAAGAGTATCATTTTCAAAATAATTTTAAAACTTTTCGACATTTTCATAAATTCAGATGTATTGTTAACAACAACTTCTCTGTTTTTCCTATTGGTTCAGTTCACATATCAGATTCTCACTTCAACCCTAAATTTTCTCCCATCAAGCAGTCGCTCACTCAAAACACCGTTCAGCCACACCACACACACTGCCTCAGCTTCCAATGGCCAACCACGCTGCTTACTTAGTTCAAGGCAACCATCGAGACCCTACCCAGCCACAGTCCACAACAGCACTCCATGGCAAGGTGATCTCTCTCTCTCTCTCTCTCTCTCTCTCTCTCTCTCTCTCTCTCTCTCTCTCTCTCTCTCTCTCTCTCAGTTTAATCATAAACTCACTCTATGACTATTATGTGGCAGCTGCAATCTCCTTCGTAAAAAGCTCTCGTGCACCACCCAACCAACCACCATTCACTTTCTCTCACTCTCTCTGATCAACTCAATATAACATTGAATTTCCGAAGGAGTAGCAATGTGCATAACTCAATGCTTGTAACTTGCTAATTTCGTTTATAGCTGTCTAATTTCAAGTTAGGGTTAAATAAAGTGCTAGGATTATCCAGATTCAATACATAATGGTTTTCTATAATTTGCTTGGTTATCTTGAGCTAATTACAACCAACAACATATCTAATATGTTTCAATAATTTCATGTAGACATTTTTTTTTTCTGTCCATAAACTTTGTTTTTCTAATATTGTTTGCATAAATTTTTAGTAGTTTGGAAGAGGAAATTAAAATGATTAATTTTTATTTTTTTAAATATGTCAGTGAGTTGTATATAGGGTTGTAAAGTGCTTGTCCAGGTCATTTTCTTTTGTAATGTAAGTCTTAAACATATGCATTAAACATAAGTATAAAATATAGATATAAAACATAAGTATTCAATATAAATATTATAAATAAGAAGAAAACATAAAAGTATTCAACATAAATAATAAACATAAGTATTAAACATAAGTGTAAAACATAAGTATCAACCAAAAGTATAAAACATAAATATTAAATTAAACATAAGTATATAACATTAGTATTAAACATAAGTATAAAATATAAATATTAAACATAAGTATAATTATCAATATAAAACCTAAATATAAAATATAAGTATTATTTAAAATATGGTGTTGTAAAGGATTGTGAAAATCGCTGTAACAATATCATTTTCGACATAATTTTAAAACATTTCGACATTTTCATAAATTCAGATGTATTGTTAACAACAGCTTCTCTATTTTTCCTCTTGGTTCAGTTCACAGATCAGGTACTCACTTCAATCCTAAATTTTCTCCCCTCTCACAATCACTCACTCACAACACCGTTCAGCTACACTGCACACACCGCCTTTGCTTCCGATGGCCAACCACGATGTTTACTCAATTCAAGGTGACTACCGAGACTCTACCCCGCCACTTTCCACTATGCCACTCCACGGTAAGGTGATTTCCTCTCTCTCTCTCTCTCTCTCTCTCTCTCTCTCTCTCTCTATATATATATATATATATTTAGTTTAATCATAAACTCACTCTATGACCATTATGTGGTAGCCGCAATCTCCTTCACAACAAATGTGCTAATCCTAATTTATAATCAAACTACTTATCTCATTGCGCTGCTTTCTGAATATACTTCGTAGCTCGTTAATTATATGAAGTACTAAATGTTACTAACATTTCTAAAAAAACGTGTCGTAATATTCTACTTAATTAATACATACCATGGAGAAAACTTTTATAAATATTTTGTTTAATACGGAAATCAATGAATACTAATATCATATAATTACTTAAATAATAATTTAGTAGAATAATTAGGCTTTATACAATCTGTTAAAATAAGTTGTGAAATCGCAATTCATAAAATAAGGTAAATTTTTCTTATGATTTACATAATTATTTAATTTGACATGAGATATGATAAATACTAATATCATTTAAATATTCTTAACATATTTCTTTATTTTCAAATTACAACTCTAATAGCATAATTATATGAAAATCTCGTAAAGTAAACAGCAAAAATCCATTTCATAAAATAGATTTATCGAATTTAAAGTGTTTAAATAAAGAATAAACACTTACTATTTACTACTAAAATTCAATTGTAAAACAATTAATACTAAGAGAAAAGCTCTTTTGCCTCCCCAAGTATACCGCTCAACTGTATCGCTTGCCAATTGTTTTTTTTTTTTTAACTTAGTGATTAAAGAAGTGATTTTAAGTGTATTGAGATTTTTTTTTATTTTTTAAAAATATTTAAATATATTAAGAAATGTGAAAAAAAAAACCAAATAACTGAAAGCGGTAAGTTTGAGCGAGTTACTTTGAACGACAGAGTAGCCCAACTCTTAATACTAAATAATATAATTTACACCCTTAATTATTTTCAGTGAAGAATAAAGCTTATGTAAAAACAAAGTTTCTGGGCTAACATGGAGTAAGCTAAGCCCAACTAAAAATTATTTGTGTAACAATTAAATTGAGGTCAACACAAGAGTTAAACCCATTGTAAAAGCAAAGACCACGTTGAAATATACACTAAACCCATACCAACTCTAATCTGCCCTGGTTACAAAATAAGGGCAATAACGTAAAAATATTTAAAAAGGTTTCTTGAAGATGCTCTACAGAAGAAATGGTTAAATGGAAGTTAATTTAAATAATACAATACACCACACTCTTATTTTATTTTAATCATACTAAGTAATATGTGACATATTCATCAACATTAGATGATAAAGAAGCATGTAATAAATGATCATTCTATGGTGATAAATGTGACATATCATATTTAATATGATGCAAGTAAGATGGTAGTATGGTGTATAGAATTTTCCTTTGTAATAGTATTAAGTTGTAGGTATTTTTCTGAAAGGACAAAAACTTAAAAGGCATCCTTAACTTATGAAAGTAGCCGACCTCTCAAAACAAAAGCTGTGTGGCAGAGGCTTACCAGGGAAGAGGCAGAGGGCACCGTGCGGGAGGAAAGCTGGGACGACGTTGGTGGCCAGACCGAGATCATCAGAGGCAAGTGTGACAGAAGAGCACGAGGGGAGGAGAACGTAGCAAATCTTGGGCTAAGCTTCAATGAGGACTAATAGGCCTCCTCTGTGCGTGGTGGTAAAGCAAGAGAAAAAGGCATCGTGTGACACTATGGACGACGGAAACAACTGTTGGATGAACCGAGCTTTGGACTTCATGGCTTCCTAACACAAACTGCCATGTGTGGGGACCTTTTGGTGTAGTGAGGTGGTGCTCCAATTAGTGGTGCAAGGTGAGGCTCACGGTGCTACGGCGTGGAAGGCCTTCTGTGGTGCTAGTTGGTGGTTTCGTGCAATGGTGGGGGAGTGATGTGACTGGTTTACGATCGAGTTTATTGTGGAAGGAGTGTGGGCCTACGGTTCTAGTCATGGGAACTGGTTCCTGGTGCTTCGGGGTGTCACCAACAAGTGATTAGTGTGGTCCATACGCGTTGGGTAGCTTTGGTTGAGAGACAAAGAGGCACACGTTACGATGGTGCAACCCTTTTGGTGGGTCTTTGGGTCCATGTTTTGGGCTTTTAAAACAAAAACAATTAGCCTATTTAAAAGTTCCAATTAAATTTTAGGACTTGTCTAAATATGATAGGCTACGGTTATGTTTGGATAGTGAGGTGATTTCAGATGATTTGTAAATAGTAGTGAAAAAATGATGAAAAGTAATGATAAAATATTAAATAGTAATGAATATTAATAAAAAATAGTGAAAAGTAGATAAAAAGTAATGATAAAATATTGAATAGTTCACTACCCAAACATAGCCTAAGTTACCTAATAAGCCTAATGGGCCGATCTTAAATTCTAAAATTTAGTCCAATTTTTTCGATAATATTTGTAGGCTTATAAAATAATTATCGGGTGTAATATTAATTTAAATGGGGACCACTTGATCCAGAAACATTAAATAGGCTTTAATCCAATTATTGGGCCCCATAAAATATCAAAATCCATCATAATAAACTTTGGCCCCAAGGTCAAAAGTATCCACTAAATCTCAATTGTGCTTCTAAAAATATTGGCCATTAAACTTAATTCGACCCAATAAAACTATTCTTATTCTGATCTTAGAAATATTAGACCAGGTCGTTACAATAGCGCTCTCCGATCGACGTTGTTGCTTCTCTGCTAGTGGAGGCTAAAGGATCCTTGGTCACGAAAGCGCTGAGCGCGGAACTGGGCATAGCTTTTACAAAGTCATATGCATAGTCGTTAGCTATGGTATGGCGAAGGGAGTTAGGGTGTGTAGATGGTCCACATGGGAGAGACCATGGTGCACATGTTAATAAAATGAACGTTTTGTAAATGAAAAAGAGATTTTTGTATCAATTTGTGTGGAAAATTGATACACACCCAAATTGTAAAATTGTTGGAATGAACGTTTAGTTCCATTTTGGTTGGAACATTTTTCAGTCCAGAACAAACCGGTAAGATTGAGACGCCACATATTTTCCTTACGGCTTAAATGTCGACCAATTTTGGCTTGCTTTTGCAATTATTGGCCGAATTTGACATGTTTTAAATTGAGGATATTTACATAAAATGATGTTATTTTTATAAGTTGTTTTATAAAAATATCCTTTATTTATAATTTGGTAGTGTAAAGGATTGTGAAAATCGCTGCAAGAGTATCATTTTCAGCATAATTTTAAAAAGTTTTGAAATTTTCGTAAATTCAGATGTATTATTAACAAAACCTTCTCTTTTTCCTTTTGGTTCAATTCACAGATCAGATTCTCACTTCAATCTTAAATTTTCTCCCCCCTCCTGCAGTCACTCATTCACAACACCGTTCAGCCACACCGCACACACTACCTTAGCTTTTGACGGCCAGCCACGCTGCTTACTCCGTTCAAGGTGACCACCATTCAACCACGTTGTGTGTGTGTGTGTGTGTGTGTGTGTTCAGTTTAACTATAAACTCACTCTACAAACCAGCATGTGGAAGCCGCAATCTCCTTTGCAGCAAGCTCTCGTGCGCCATCCATCCAGCTGTTCAGTTTAACCATAAACTCACTCTACACAACCAGCATGTGGAAGCCGCAATCTCATTCGCTGCAAGCTCTCGTGTGCCATCCATCTAGCCACCATCCACTTTAAGCAATTTTCTGTCACTCTCTTTGATAAACTCAATATAATATTAAATTTTTGATGGAGTAACAGTTTTCACTCACTCACTCACTCACTCACTCTCTTACTCACTCTCTTTCTCTCTCTCTGTTCAGTTTAACTATAAACTCACTCTACAGACCAGTATGTGGAAGCCGCAATCTCTTTTGCAGCAAGCTTTCGTGCGCCATCCAACCAGCCACCATCCACTTAAGCAATTTTTTGTCACTCTCTCTATAAGTTTTGGATCAAACCAGACCGAAACTGACCGATTGAAATATATATTTTTAAAATAGTTTTTAATAATATAATATATTATTTTTATATAATAATTATATAAATTAATTATATAATTTTCATCTAATTTATTATTATTGACCATATAAAATTCTAAATAATATATGCTATCAATTAATAATGTATCATAAATCATATGATAATATATGTAGATACATAATACATTCATACATATTCTACTATTTACACTTAATTAAAGTAATTAGGTAATTTTTTTTAAATACTTAAGTTGCAAGCAATCATGAATAATCTATGTACAATGAAATTATTTTATATTAATTAATCATATATAAAATGTATGCTATTATTAATAATTATGGATACTAAAGAGTAAAATCTAAGTTAGTAAGTAATAACTATCAACATCATAAATATAATTATAGTTAATCTTTTTTTTAATGAGTTAGTTGCATAATTCACATTAATAATTCAATTAACTTTAATTTTAGTAATTTAAATAATTTTTTATTAATTTATTTGAAAAAAGAAAAGATTAAACAAAATAACTACGCCGGCCGGACTGGACTGGATTGATAGTTATCAGTTCAATCCGGTTCACTAAGGGTGATCGGTTCAGTCCAGTCCAAAAAAATGATGGAGTTTCACACCATCCTATGGACCAAACC
Source organism: Juglans mandshurica (assembly GCA_022457165.1). Taxonomy (NCBI): domain Eukaryota; kingdom Viridiplantae; phylum Streptophyta; class Magnoliopsida; order Fagales; family Juglandaceae; genus Juglans; species Juglans mandshurica. The sequence continues at coordinate 8,709,370 of CM039623.1, forward strand.
GAACCAGACCGATTTACATCACTAGTAGCAATGTGCATAGCTCAATGCTTGTAACTTCTTAATTTCGTTTATGAATGTCTAATTTCGAGTTAGAGTTAAACAAAGTGCTAGGATTATATAGTCAACACATAATTATTGTCTATAATTTGCTTGGTTATCTTGAACTAATTACAGCCAACAACATATCTAACGTGTTTTAATAATTTTATATAGACATTTTTTTCTCTATCGAAAAAGTCTTTTTTTTAATATTATTTACAATAATTTTTAATAGTTTGGAAAGGAAATTAAAATAATTATTTTTATTTATTTTTAAATATGTGAGTGAGTTGTATATTATGTTGCACAGGGCTCGTCCTGGTCATTTTCTTTTGTAAAGTAAAAGCAGAAACCAACCAGGCTCATTCGTTAAACCCTAAGGACAAGAAGAGGACGCTCATTCGTTAAACCCTAATCCAACATGGCCTCAAAGAAGGGCAAGACCAAGAACAAGCCGAAGGACTCGGAATCTTCAGCTGCAGCCCAATTTACTGACAGGAAGATCATCACTGACGCTCGGTTCGCGTCTGTACATTCCGACCCTCGGTTCCAGAAAGTTCCCAGGAACACTTCTATGGTCGCGATCGACTCGCGCTTCAACCGCGTGCTTACTGACAAGAGCTTCTTCGTCTCGTCCTCGGCTCCGTTGGACAAGCGAGGAAAGCCAAAGAAGCGGAATTCTGAGACTTCTTTGCGACATTATTATCGAATCGAAGAGGAGAAACACAAACAAGAGGAGGAGGAGGAGGAGGAGGAGGAGGAGGAGGAGGCGGGGAAAGAGGTTATCTATGAAGACGACGAGGAAGTAGAGGAAGAGAGGAAATTGGGGAAACTCGGTCATGTCAAGTCAGGACTGGAGTCGAGCAGTGAGTCGGAGGTGTCGGAATCGGAGGACGATGAGTCGTACACAACCACCGATACTGATGAAGGTGAAGACGAGGGGGTTGAGGAGGAGGAGGAGCCTCAAGTGCAGGTACAATTCGAGCTCAACTTTGGTCATATGGTAGAAAAGTACTCGAGAAGATGTAACCTTTCAAGTTTGTGCTTTGTAGATTTTCCGTTTAATGTAATTAGCAGCCAAATTGTGCCTTTTCAAATGAATTTAATGTCACTCTTTCTTTTATGGTTTTTGCCATATTGACAGGAGAATATACCAGAAATCGAAAGAGAAACTCGAAGACTCGCTGTTGTTAATATGGACTGGAGGTATGTTAAGGTATGTTAAGTCTTGAACAGAATTGAATTTGAGTCTTACGTTATCAGAGCCCACATCAAAGTATCTGGGGCCATTTAATTATCCAAATCATTTTGATTATGTTTGAACTTTGAATGGTTATAGTCCCAATGCTAATACTTCTGTTTTTGGGCCGCTTCCCATCCCTTGTAACTGTTGAGTGAGCTGCGTGCTGTAGCACTGAACTTTGACTTGATCTCCCTGCCTTTCACAATAATGGCTTCTGCGCATTTAGTATTTATATGCCATTATATCATTTCTCTAGCTGCGTATGATTCCGCTGTAGGATATAGAGTTAAAAAAATTTCATTTTTGTTTTACTGATTGTATTTACTCTCCCAGTTGATCTGCACGAAATCTTCAGCTCTTATTCTATCCCACCAATTAGGGGATCATATTCTAAGCCAACAAAAGTTGGAAAGAAGAGTCCTCAAAATCCCCCAAATACTAACATCTGGGGGAAGTACCTAACTGCTTCACAAATAAATACTAGATCCAGAGCCCAGTATCAGTACTGAACTCAAAGGTCAAATTTTATATGAAGCTGTAGGGTTCTTCCTGAATCATTAACCTGATGCCAGTACTTATTCCAGAGCCCTATATCAATACTATGGCAGTATTTTCTGTGCTGTATTTATTTTTTATTTGATGTATCTTCTTGACCTTTATGCAGGCTGTTGACTTGTATGTAGTTTTGAGCTCATTTATCCCAAAAGACGGACAAATTTTATCGGTGGCTGTCTATCCGTCTGAGTTTGGTCTTCAGCGTATGAAAGAGGAAGAAGTTCATGGTCCCGTTGGCTTATTTGATGATGAAAATGATGAAGACAACGAAGATGAGATAGACTACGAGAAACTGCGTGCATATGAGACAAGCAAGTTAAGGTGATTGAATTTAGCGCAGTTTGTGCATTTTTTCAGGTTCACAATCTTTATTTATGCTTGTGCTGCTTCTTTGGTGTCTGTAAGATATTGCATCCCTTTGTTGACATGTTCAGAGTGAAATTTACCTTGAGATCTAACATATAATTTACTTTGAATCTGAGTTAACGCATCGCTTGTTGGAAAAGAGCGAAGTAGTTGCCCTTTCCCCTTCCTTTCCACTGAAAAAAGAAAGGAAAAGAAATGAAAAGCAGAATGTAATAAAGAAAAATGAAAAGGCGCCATTAGTTCTTTTTTTGGGGTACACGAGGTTGACACATTTTTTCTTACGGTTAGGTGGATCTCTGTATACTCTGTGTACATGGGTAATGCCTTTGTTTTTATCAGTAAAACTCTAAGTTCCAAAAAACTATCATTTTCTTAGAGGGCACAATTACATCTTAAGAATTATGCCTTTGTTTTAATGAATCATCTATTTGTAATTAGTAAGCATTTAAGTGATAGCATGCCTATTCAATTAGGTGTACTTCTGGATGTTTTTTCTTTTTATGAGATCTATTTAGGAGTTCCTATCTTTAATGATGTTTATCATATTCAAAAATCTGTTAAAAATAGTCGTAAACTTGCATGATGTGCACAAATGGCTAAATTTATCGGATGAAAAATACTCTATATAACTAGGTTAGCAATAAATAGACCCATTTAGTGTCAATGTTAGCATTTTGATCTCCAAAATTTTGGTTGAGCAACTAATTTTTTATCCCCTTACTCTCATTTGTTTCTATGCTAGTGATGATAAATGTACAAACTTTACTCGAGTAAAAAAGGACCAAGAGCTATTTATATTGCATGCTAAACTAAAAAGTATTGCTAACTAACTTGATCAGAAGCATTTGATCATTTTGAAATATTTTCTGGGATGAACTTCATTTTCTCTGTTTCTAGCTGCCAAGTAAAAAGTTTTGAGTAGGATGCCCGAGATATGTATCGTTTGGGCATAAAATTAAGTCATTGAGCTTATATTCTGGCTATTCTTTCACTATATAATAGGCTTTTCTTTGGATCATGCATTGTTCACCATATCAAATCTTATATACATTATATTACATATTTTTTGGGTATACCATCCTCCACAGGTACTACTATGCTGTGGTGGAATGTGATTCGAGTGCCACTGCTGATTACCTTTATAAAGCATGTGATGGAGTTGAATTTGAAAGATCATCCAATAAACTTGATCTGAGATTTATTCCTGACTCCATGGAATTTAAACACCCACCCCGAGATATTGCTACCGAGGTATGAGTTCTAACCTCATGATCGGTTTTGTACTCGATTTTTTGAGAGTTTGGGCTGTAGTCTTTTTAAAAATATACCATCAAGTATTCTATTTCAGTGAATCGATGAAAATTTTTCTAGTCTATCAAGGAGCATCTACAGTCATACGATGAACCTGATTTAATATGTTATGGGCCTTGCTTGCAGGCTATGTTCTAGAAGCCAAGATAATTTGTTGTGTAACTTACAAAACAAATTTTGGTGAAGTCTTGATCTAATCACACCAGCACTTAAAAAATAAAATCCTCTGTGCCACCCTTTGTAAAGTGGAAGCTGCAGTTAGAGTGAAAGCTAGTGCAATTGCTAGTACAGAGCAAGTAATATGACCATTTGCTGTTTCTTCTCCAAGATTAAATGCCAGCTTGGCATGGATGGATATTGCTATTCCTATTTAAAAATCTAGGACTAGGATTCCAAGTTGGGGGCATTGGTTGACTGAGGTGTAGGATCCAACTCAGACCTAGCCTAAATCCTTACCCGAGTCTCTTTCTGGCCATTCTACATCAAACTTGGGAATTAATTAACAGATAAGGTAGTACAGAAGGATGAAACCCTTCGGTGCTGATTTTATTGTCTCTAGAGATTTATATACCTGTAGAGATTTACTTATAAAAAAAAAAGTACAGATCATATGATCTGTGATACACCCATACAAATAGTTTGAATTTTGTATTGTGCCCCTGCCCTAGTCGCAATGATGCATTTGAGATCAATGCATACCCTGCTATTGTAATTCAATCTTGCTGTCACCTAATTCTTCTCTTTCTGATCTGGGATTTTAGCCTGCATGTTTCTAGATAATTAATGAGCCTCATAATCCTGCAAATATAAACTTGAGGATAATGAGCCATTCGGCTACATAGAAAGAACTCAAGGAAAAAAAAAAAATATTAAACCTCCCACTAAAGTGCATATCTTTATAAATAACTAGTCGTATGTCTGCACTATGCACGAGAAAATGTCTCTAATTCATCATGGGAAAAGAAAAAAGAAAGAAAGAAAAAACTCTTAATTTTTGTGTAGTAACTACGATGAAGTGGAACCTGAAGGGTCTTTTGAGAAGTGGAAATTGAAAGGTTTTTTGGAATTTGAAAATAAAATATTATGCAATAAATGGTCATTTAAATAGTCGGGGAGTGTAAAAACTTGGTAAGTAAATGATCATAATGAGTGAAGTAGAAAGTTTGAATAATAAAATTGAGGTGGGTGATGGACTCAAAACCAGATGTTGGCATGACATATGGCATAGCAAGAATGAAAGAAGCCTCGATTGCAGACCTGTTGGTTACTTCAAATGGTGCTCCTCAATGGAATGACACCTTTTTCATAAATGCACATGATTGGGGAGTCTACTCTTTCTAAGTTTTATGATCTCATATATTCCACTTACACGAGGGAAGTTGATGACAAATTTTCTGGCATCACTCCAAGAAAGGCAAGTTCACTGTCCGCTCTTTCTATCAAGCCACACACACACATACAACCAACCCATTCCCATGGAAGAGCATTTGGAAGACAAGGGCACCATTAAAGGCACTCTTCTTTGTATGGACTGCTTCATTGGGAGAGATACTCATCCTCGACAACTTAAGGAAATGTCGATTCATTGTCATGGAGTGGTGTTGTATGTGCAAAAAGAGTGGGGAGTTAGTTGATCATTTATTACTTCATTGTGAGATTGCCACAATATTATGGAATGACTTCTTCACTCGGGTGGCACTAAGTTGGGTGATGCCAAGAAGGGTTGATCAATCTCTTAGCTTCTTGGAGAGGCCTTTGGGGTAACTCTCATATTGCAGCAATATGGAAGATGGTCCCAATATGCTTATGGTGGTGCATTTTTTGGGGGGGGGGGAATGAATGACTGAAGCTTCGAAGATCGAGAGCGATCAATGGAAGAGCTTAGGAAATTGTTTTTCAATAATTTACTTCATTGGTCGGTTGTAGTTGATTTCAATGGAATGAGTTTCCATGAATTTCTTGTATCACTGAACTAGGGCGACACCCGTATACTTGGGCTTTTGTCTATTTTTATGATCAATAAAATTTTGTTTACCGATAAGAAAAAAAGTTAAGGAACCAATAAAATAATTCAAATTTAAGGTAATTAGAAAAATATTGAGGTGGCTCGTGAGAGCAAAGGAAATACTTCAGAGATTTTATAGGTGATGGATAGGTAGAAATTGAATGGTAGATGTAAAGCTCAGATGTGGACAGAGATGAGATGCATGGGAGGGAGGAGAAGAGCAAGAGGTTTGGAGTTTTAAAAGTTAAAAAGAATAGAATGTGCAATTAAAAAGATCAAAATGCATTTGAGACAATGTTAAATGATAAAATTAATTAGAGGAATGGTGAGGTGGTTTAATAGAAATCAAAGATGTTTGAAAATTATATAGGTAGTGGATTTCAACCAGTAATAGGCACATTCACATTTAGAATTTCAGCTGCTAAGAGATTGTCTCAGAGTGGAGATGCTTAAATCTTTGAGGATCTATATTCCTCTTTTCTTTTTTTTTTTTTTTTTTTTTTTTCCTGGAGCTAAAGAAAGTTTAGTGATGATTAATAATGATAACTTTCACTTATATTTCGCTGGTTGGTACGAAGTGTTGATAAATTTTCACTTTTTTCCTAGGCACCTGCAGGATATGAAGGTTTAGATTTCCAAACTCGAGCTCTGCAGCATAGTAGAATTCAACTTTCTTGGGATGAGGATGAACCGGATCGTGTAAAGACCTTGAAACGAAAATTTAATGCTGACCAGGTTGGTGTCCTTGATCTATTTCTTTCCACCTTTTTTATTTTATTTTATTTTATTTTTTTTATAATTAATTCTTTCCACTTTTTTATCCAATCCTTGTAAATTTATATTCCAAAGTTGATGTCATAAATGCACTCTTCTTCTTTTTTGTGCCGCATGAATATGGTGGATTACCTGCCGCTGAACTGAAATAATGCATTCATTCTCATACATGTACTGATTTATGTGAATACATTTTTTCTTGCAGGTAATCAAGTAGTTTTATTCATAAGAAAAAAGGCGTAGCCTAAGTACACAGGATGTATACTGTATACATGAGGAGTACCCAACCAAAAATAGAAAATCATGAACATTTAGCCCATTAAATTCAATGACCCCCCTGCCCATAAGAACAAGGTTTTAATCTTGAGCTCATCCATTTCCTCTTGCGATCCTCGAAGCTTTATCATCTCTCTCCCTCCAAATGCACCAACACATATAGGAGCTATCTTTGAGATTGCTGCCACTTGAGGATTGCCTTGGAGTCAGGCCTCTCTAGCTTGCTAGGAAATCACCAGCCTTCAACGCATGACCCATGAGATCCCCATTCCTGTAAAAAAATCATCCTACATGGTCCTAGCCACCTCACAATGCCTATTCTTCTTACACATGCAACACCAATCCAATATCATTACATGATGTTTTCCTCAAATTGTCTATAGTAAGAATCTTGCCTAAGGAGGCTGTCTAGACTAAAAAAGCTGCTTATAGAGGAATTTTCATCTTCCATATATTCCTCCATGAAAAGGTGTTCATGCCTTGACTAGTCGGAAGTTGTTAGAACGATCCTGATCTTGTCTATGGTTCCCTCGTTCACTCTTGCATAATACAATAAAGCAAAGAACTTGGTGATAACCTCCAACTCCCAATCTTGTGCTACTCTGATGAACTCTACATTCCATCGAGGGGAGCCAATAGAAAAATCAAGAGATCAGCTACTACGTATCCTCCATCCGTACAAGCTCAAATATGGTTGGGAATGTGTCTTTGAGGGTTTGACCACCACACCATTTTTCATGCCAAAACTTGACCCCAGAATTGTCATCCACCTCAATTCATGCATGTCTTAGGAATATCTCCCCTCCACCTCAATGTGTTTCTACAAACCCACCCCATGTGGTCCACGTATCTCATTCAAGCACCATCCTTCCCAAGCTTCCCCGGCCTTCGCATTTATAACTATCTTCCATCGGGCCCCCTTTCTGGTTGATACCGCCACATCCATTTTTCCAAAAGAGTTTGGCTGAACTTCATGATGTTACGGATCCCCAACCCAAGGTGGGTGTGCAAACAATTTGTAACGTCCTAATGGAAGACCCATACCACATGGCCTATTCTCCAAAAGGACTAGTCAATGATACAATTGGAGCCCCATTAGAACTTTATAAAGAGTAATAACTTTTTCTTCCCAAGCAATGTGGGATCTCATTCACCACCTACCCTTATCCTTATCATCATATGGGGTATCACACAATTGGCCAATTCACAAGTTGAAATTTGAACTTGTCCCCCATCCCACTCCACAAGAAATCCAATTGTAGCTTCTCAATACGATAGTTAACTTTTGTAGGGAGTGGGAACAAAGACAAGAAATATGTGGGTATGTTAGAGAGGGTGCTTTTGCTTAGAGTAATCCCCTTTGGACTGGTATAACCTCTTCCAAGTAGCCAATCTACGCTCCACCTTTTCAATAACAACATTCCAATTCCCCTCTGACTTGAAGGAAGCACCCAACGATAAACCAAGGTATTTCATGGGTAGGGGAGATACCTTACATCCCTAGAGACTAGATAGATTCGCTGCATTAGGGACATCCCCCACCGGCACAAATTCAGACTTTGAAAGGCTCACTCTCAAATCGGAAACAACTTCGAAACAAAGAAGTGCTTGTAATTTGCTCCATAGAAGATGAGATTATCATCGGCAAATAGCATATGAGATATATCAATAGAGTCATAATCATCATTCCCCACCAAGAAATCATAGAGACAATCACTTTCCACAAGGCCCGAGATCATCTTGCTGAGAGCTTCCATGACGATAATGAAAAAAAGTGGATCCCCCTGTCTCAAACCACGAGATGTGTCAAAGAAGCCCAGTGGAGAACCATTCACCAAGATAGAAAAGCGAATGGTAGAAATAAAACACGCTACCCAAGCATACCATTTCTCCCCAAAAACACTTCTCGTAAGTAGATAAAGTAAGAAGTTTCTGTTGACATGATCATAAGCTTTTTCCATTTCTAGCTTGCAAAGCATCCCAGTCTCTTTAGATTTTAGTCTTCCGTCCAAGCATTCAATTGCAATTAATACTGAATCAAGAATTCATTTGCCTTAGACGAATGCATTTTGAAGCTTCGAAATTAACTTCTTCATCACCGTACTCAATCTATTCGCCATAACTTTAGATAGCATCTTGTACACTCCATTCACAAAGGAAATAGGGAGATAATCTTTAACATCTACGGACTCGATGTTTTTTAGGAATGAGGGTTAAAAAAGTAGCATTAATGCTTCTTTCAAACCTTTCATTAGAATGAAACTCTTGAAACCATAATTTTGAATTTCGTTCCATTTTGGCCATGAATTTTGTTCTGTTTTGGCCAAAAGGGCCGGAATTTTCCATTCCGGTGTAGTGCCGAGTACGCTATACATCCTCATTCCGTTTCGTTTCAAGTTCAAGCCCATTTCGGCAGATTCGGTCAATTCTGGCCATTTCGGCTAGAATTTACATTCCAGACTACATTCTGTTCAGGACTATTTTAATGGCAATTTTGTAATTTTCTTGAGTGTAGATGTCATTTTTGTAAATCTAAAATCTAGATGGCATTCATGTAATTTTAAAATCTAAAAGTCATTATATAATTTATTTTTTTTGTAACTTTAAATATGTCCACTTAATCTCTTTTTTTAAATCTTATTATTTTTAATAATTCATCGACTCTTTTATTTTATTTTATTTTTTGTCTCAACTCAAGTTTGTGGATTTTTTGATATTATCGTTTAACACCAATATCTCTTATCTTTTTTTAATGTTTTCAACGTATATTCATTTGTATAAATCTCCAATTCTTCCACACACACACACACACACACACACACACTCACACACACAAATACATACATGATACACACATATACATGTATTTATTTTATAAATTACCAATTTTATATAAATATATATAGCTAATCCCGAAATGGTACATTGGAACGCATCGGTACCGAAATATTCCATTCCAGTGCTTTAGTTGGAATGATCAGTGGAACGGAATTTAAAACATTGCTTGAAACATGCTCATGAGATCATCCTTGATCGGTACCCAACAAACTTGGAAGAAACCCATGGTAAACCATTAGGATTTGGAGCCTTGTCCCTAACCATGCTATGGATTACTTTATACACTTCATCTTCTTTGAATGGTCTCTCAAGCCACCCTAAACCCTATTGGTCTAACGATTCAAAAGTGAATCCATCCACTTTCGGTCTCCACATGGACTGTTTTGTAAGTAGGTGCTCGTAATACTGTACAATGTGATTTTTGATGGCAAACAGGTCTGAGGAAACTGCTCCGTCTACCATTAACGTCTCAATTGCATTTTCCTCCCATGCAAATTTGCCACCAATGGAAAAACTTTGTGGACTTGTTCCCTTCCTTTAACCATAGTGCCCTTGATTTTTGTCTCCAAGAGATATCCTTTTTCTGACTACCTGACTGTAGCGACTTCTCTCAGATTCAGAGAGAGTTCTTGCCTCCTCCTCCTCACCCTCCATACATAATACTACTTATTAATATTAATCTACATATTATAATCTGATGTATTTTGGTCTTTGCATGTATACACATTAGTGTTGATTGCTTCATGAAGCATAAAAAAACAGGAGAGAGGATATGATAACAGTGACAACAACCACAGAGCATAAAATAAAAAAGAGGTATTTGCATGTAAAGAAATGCTTTTTGCTTCTGAGCTGATGCTGGCTCTGTTTTCTTATAGCTAGCTGAACTGGAGTTGAAGGAGTTTTTGGCTTCCGATGAGAGTGAAAGCGATGGTGACGAGGATGAGAATGACATAGAGGATCAATCAGCTAAAAGGCATAAAAAACGAGATATGTATCGTGCTTTAATAGAGTCTGGTGATGTCTCAGAGGGTGATGGTGAGGAGGATGGCCAGGATATGGAGGTCACTTTCAATACTGGCCTGGAGGACATTAGCAAGCGTATTTTAGAGAAGAAGGGTAAGAAGTCGGAGACAGTTTGGGAGGCCTATCTTAGAAAAAGAAGTGAGAAAAAGAAGGCTAGGAAAAATAAGTCCAAGTATTCATCAGAGGATGAGGGGAGTGATACTGATCAGGAGGCACCTGAACAACCAGATGACTTCTTTGTTGAAGAGCCTTCAGTTAAAAGAGGTAAAAAGGCGGTTCGAGGTAAAATTGTTGAAGAAAGGCTGCATCAAGATGTGGATAAGGAAGCAGAAGCAAGCATAGCAGAGCTTGAGTTATTAGTTGCTGATGACAAGGGCGAAGAAACTGGTCATAAGCGATATAATTTGAAACCTAAGAAGGCCAAGGGGAGGAAGGGGAAAGAAGTTCCAGATGAAGACAAAATACCAGATCTTGATTATAATGATCCGCGGTTTTCTGCTCTCTTCACTTCACCTCAATTTGCACTGGATCCAACAAATCCTGAATTCCAAAGGTATCTTCTATGCAGAACGTGATTTTTCTTGTGATTATTATATCCATTATATATTTGTCTGAATGGAACAGAAGAAGGGAACAGTTGGGGGGTTATAAAGCCCAATGATTATGGATACTCGTCTCTAGATGGCAAGTGTATGTAATATGCAGGATAACCCATTCGACATGACATGATTGCACCTGTTTGATGATTCTGACATTTCAAATTAAGAACTTGCCTGTAAATCTACTGGATTCTTTTTATAGATCTTCCAAAACATTGCGAAATTATTGCCGTTCTGCTGGTCAGTTCGTAAGTCGGCTTTAATGTGGTGCTAACAACTAGAGTTTGGATGTCACAGGTGGGCAGCTTTATCTCGGCATCTAGTACAGACAAAGCAAAACAGGCAAGAAGTGGCGGAAAAGGAGCGCATGAAGTTATCTACAACATCAAAGATGCCATCTGATGAGCATCAGTTGAACAAGGATGAGCAAGTCACGTCTGAAGTTTTGCCGTCAAAGAAAGATAAGCTTGAGTTATCATCCTTGGTTAAATCAATAAAGATGAAGTCCAAGCAAGTTCAATTTCCCTCTAACAGTTCGATGTCGAAGAAAGATGCAAAATTGCAATCTGCAGATATGGAGGAAATGGAGCAGCCGCATGATCTTTCAACCTTAGTTCAATCAGTTAAAAAGAAATCAAAAAATCTCAAAAGAATGAAAACAAGATGAATTTGAAAGGCCCTTTTTCTTTGTTGGGGGTGGAAGCAGCAATTTAGCAAGACGATTTAGGGACAAGCAATGAGAGGAAAAGATTATACACTACGCATAATGTTTTTGTTTCTTTGAAATATTGGAAGGAAAACTTGTTTATTTATGTTTAGCGAGAAACATTACCCATAACGTCAGTCAGTATGGTAACTCGTGTTCAGACTATAAAGTTGTTAAATTTATCATTTCTTTGAAATGTTCTTTCACATTATTAGAGCTTTCTTCGTTTCGTTTATTTATTTTTTATTTGCATTGAATGAAATGGGTCGAAACTCGGACATATCTATAAAGAACAAAACATCGGGCAGAGGAATACAAACAAAAGATTGTGGAGCCTATATTTTAAATGCAGAAGGAAGGGCTTCTTGTCCATCTTCCACATGAGGAAAAGTTTTAAAAATGATCACCAAAATAATATTAATTTGATCCAAACTATAAAAAGGTTTAATATAGTTTTTTTTTAAATTGGAGACAGTTAGACTTAGCTAGAAGTTTGGAGATTTAATATAAAAGTTGAGAAATGATAGTTGCAGTCGTGAGTGTACAAACACCGTGCAATCACTTTGAAAAAAATGAATAAATAAAGGATCCACATGCAAAGAAAAATAATTTTTTAATAGTTGACTCTATTCTTTTTCAAAGCGACTGCACGATGCTTGCACACTTTACGACTGTATGTAGCATTACTCATAAAAGTTTGGTGCTTAACTAATCTTATTTGACAATGAGACGAATCATCTCGAAAAAACTTATTTGTCCCATTCTTCCAAGTGTATTAATCGCATAAAATTATGTGATATATAAACTAAACAAATAGAAACCTAAAAAGTAAGCATACATAATATACAAATTTTGAACGGATATGGTGTTACTATGATCACATTCCCGGATAGAAAAGCCACTTCCAATTGCCCCCTCCTATCCTTTTTAATTAGCAATACATACGTACGTACATACGTACATACATACATACATACATACATACATACATACATACATACATACATACGTACGTACGTACGTATGTACATATATATATATACACACGCGCGCACACACATACACACAACACAATATATAAAAAAGCATTGGGTGCACACCCTTCTCTCCTACGTTCTTAGGAAAGTTACAACAGTAAAACTAAAATAATATATGTTAGACCATAGATGTCTTAACATTTGAGTAAACCAAGGCTTATTGGGAAAGCTTTAACAACTTTTCTAGATCAACATTGTCATCCAAAGAGATTTTTGAACAATGAGTTAAAATTTCTTTCAAATTGAATCATGGTGAAATTAGGACACAAGAAGCAGCTGACTCAAGTCTATTTAAATAATAGGTTTGTGAATAGTTGACATTCAAGTTGATCCAAAATAGGGGTGGTTCCTGACAGGCCCTCTTGTACCCAATCCGTCGGCCTCCTCTAGGGGACAAGCGAGGTTACGAGTAATGATATATACATAACACATTGTACAACATATTGTACAACAATGTTATAAAATGAGGATATTTTTGTAAAATGATATTACGTTTATAAGGTATTTTACAAAAATATCCCTTATTTAAAACATAGTTGTATAAAGTGTTGTAAAAAGTGTTGTGTAAATCATTTTCCAAACAGAAAACTTTAATCACTTTTACTTTTTTTCTCTATCTTTCTTTTGCCCACTCTCTTATTCTTCCTCCCTTTCCTCTTTTCTGTTTCTTCCTTTTTTCTTCTTTCTTTGATTCTTCATCATTCTTCTTTGTTCTTCTTCTTTCTTGTCTTTCTCTTCTTCTTTTTTTCTTCTCCTTCACTCTCTCTTCATTCTTCTCATCACCTTCAAGATATATTTGTCACCTCCTATAACACCTGGCTCCCCACCGTAAATAAATACGTCATTTTTTTAGAAAATCATGGGAGCTGAAATACAACTATTGAACCTTACTTAAAAATATTTAATTTTCTTACAGAAGCACCAAGTACAATTTCTCATAAGAGATTGCACGAAAGTATTTATTAAAATTTCTCAAGGTTCGTGTCATAAAAATCATAACTTAAAATCTTTGTACATGATCTAGGCCACTGTCATGCCTTCCTAGACAAAGTCTCATCCTGTAGCTCTACCATCATAAATATTCTGACTAGTGGTGGTTTAAAAACATAAAAATAAACTAAAATGATCCGATGACTCAGTAAGAAACCCATTATAATGTAAACATACTTAACATAAGGTTTTCATAAAATATCTTATGCTGAAAACTTAAAATCATGATCATTCATACGCATGCTTATGTCATGCATGAGTTGTCTTGAATTATCTAACTTATCATATTTATCTTACTAGCCCACACACTTAACTATGTGTGCAAGGTTGTGCACTGCTAATAGTATTCTAGCATACTATAGTGGACCACGCTTAACTTTGTGGCTTGCACATACAACCATAAATTGCATTGGTACCATGCATCTAAACGACCATCTGATTAACTGTTCTGAGCTTATCTTACACTTGATTTTATGAAAGCTTACGTGTTTTATGCAACATGAGATGCATAATACATACATAACTATAATATGCAGAATGAAACATGATAAATGACGTGCTTGCAAGTATCATGACATGCATGGTACATAAACACTGGCTTCCAAAGAATTGGCTTTAATAATATATATATAACTAGCTAACATATGCTAATTCTAATTTAAGATCAAACTACTTACCTTGTAGTGTTGCTTCATAAAATTTCTGACACAAAATCAATCATGGTGCTGAATTGGAAAGTTTATGATTTTTTCCAAATAACACGCGGAAGGGAGATATTTATAGAGAGATTTGGGAGAGGGTGACAACTAGTTTGAGTTGGACTCGGTTAATACATGTAGTGTCACTAATTTGCTGAACACTCAGTCTTGATCATCTAAGAAGAGAGTTTGAATTTAAAAACATGATCTAATAGTTCATTCAATATATGATTGGTAATGACTGAGACTGCGTAGAGAATTTCAATCAGTTATGATTTTAAATTGAAATAAATTTCTAATGGCCGATCTTTAAATTCTAAAAAGAGTTTAACTCGTTCAATAAACAATAAATGAGATTTAACCTAGTTATTGAGTCTAATTAAAATACCTAATCAATCTCAATAATTTATCGCTCGTGGACTTATCCAATATGGCCAATTAAATATAATTTAGGTCCAATAAAATTATCAATATTCCAACCTTAAAATTATTGGGCCGGGTCACTACACCTCCAAAGTCCAAAGGAACAACTGTCACCTCCAACACAAGGCCTGTAGCCCCTAATTAACGAAGCAACCCATGACAGCACTGCAAGTCTCTGTCTCTCATACTTAGACCCACAACACTGTGATGGAAGCCTCACTCTCACTCAAGTGTTTGTGGCGTGTTGGGTGATTGAATCTAGGGTTACCTCAAGGCAACACCAAGATCCGAATGGTTGGATGGTGAAATTCAAGAATAACTCGGGCTAGCACCGAAATCTCAAAAATTAGGGTGACAAAGTATAAGCTTCACTTTTATTGAAAATAACATAATGATGAATTACAATGCAAACCTGAAATAAATAGTACTAGGGTTCGACTAGCCTTCCCCCACTTATTCCTTCTAACAACTTCTTTTGAAATTTGAAATCACAATCCCAAAACAAGTCAAACTTCTAAAATTAAGGAAACAATCCCAACAACTCCTAAAATAAATGAAACAAATTCAAACAAATTAACAAATAGATAATCTCCCTAATTTGAAAGAGATATTCGGTCAACCCTCTAGCAACCGTCCAGTCCCCTAAATTCAAGGGATTTGCCAACCAACTCCTAAAATCAAGGAATTGGCTAACAACTTGATCATTCTCTAGTTGACCTTGTCTTGGGCGCCTAAGGACCCATCACCTGAGCCATGCATGCACTCCAATGCCACCCTCCTAGCCTCAGCACGCCTAGCCCTCCTAGTAGCATTACAAATGGCCCTTCTTGGATCTCCACCAATCCTCCCCCCTTCAAGACCGACTTTGTCCTCAAGGTCCAAATCTAGGAATTGATCCTTGAGAACCTGAACACTTTCCCATGTAGCATCTTCAGTTGGGGGCCCCCTCCATTGAACCAAGGCTTCAGTTGCCACTTGACCACCCTTCCTCACATACTCCATCAAGTCATTAGGAACCTTGGCCCCTAGCTCCCTCTCCATGCCCTTAGCTTCCACTTCATGTCCCTCACTCAAGCCCTTCGGTTGGGAGGTCAATGTGATAGCAAAACATTGTCCCCCTTGTCTCAATAGCTTCTCCATCTCATTAGGCCCCCACGGCCTTACATCCCCCTCTTCCATTCATCCTGATGGTCACCCAATTTGCCCCCATCATAAACTCTAGTCATTTTTCTATAGTCCGAGACTATCTTCCCTAGCTCCTCTAGCCATTGCACACCCAACACAACATTCAACCCCACGATAGGCAAAGAATATAAATCCACTACAATTTCAAGGCCTTGTGTTTTCAAACATACTTTTTTAAATACTTCTCTACACCTCATCTTCTCCCCGCTAGCTACCTTGACCTCAAATGGAGTGATAAAAGTCATAGGCAACCCCAAGCTCTCGGCCACTTTAGAGTTGATGAAGTTTAGGGATGAGCCATTATCAACAAGAACTGTTACCTCTATGTTGCCAATATGAGCTTGTGTTTTCATCGTTCTAGGCCCCACAACACCCATCAATGCATGGATAGAAATTTGAGGATCTCCCCTCACGGCTTTATTTTGTTCTTGCTCTTCTTTCCCTCGCTCTTCCTCTCCTATGTCTTCCTCTTCTTCCGACTCCATCTCAATGAGAAAAATTTGCTTGGCTTTGCATCTGTGGCCCATTGTGAACCTCTCATTGCAATTGAAACAAAGCCCCTTCTCTCTTCGTCGTTGCATCTCTTCCCAAGGTAGCCTCACTCCTGCTAGTTCCACTTGATGCACCTCCACTAGGACCTTCCAGTGAGAAGTCCTTGCTAAAAGTTTGGTTTGCATCAAACTTGGAAACCATTGGGGGTAGTTTCCTCACCTCCAAGCGGCTATTCTTCTTCAAATCTTGGAGTTGATCTTCCTTAATTCGTGCAACCTCCAAGGCTTGCATCAAGGTCTTTGGCTTCTTATGTTTTACCTCTGCCGCCAACTCACTTTTGAAGACGCCCACAAAGGTCCCAATGAGGGCCTTCTCCGACCACCCATGTGCTCTAGTGGACAAGTATTCGAACTCCTTTTGATATTCTCTTAAAGATCCGACTTGCTTGATCTTTGAGAGAGTCTCATGGTAGTCCATATACTCGGTTGGCCCGAACCTCCTCAAAAGCTCCTTGACAAACTTTCTCCATTTCAACTCCCTCCTTCGAGCCCCATAGGTCTTCCTCATCCATTGCCACCATTGGTTGGCCTCCCCCTCAAGGAAGTAGGCGGCATAGGAAACTTTAGCATGGCTCTCCATGTGATTGTGTTCGAAGTATTGCTCGACTCTACTAACCCAAGTGCTCGGGTCATTATCATTGAACTTGGGAAAGTCCATTTTTGGTTTGAGAACTTCCCCACTACGTGCTCCTCTCCTCTCATCACGGTTCCCCCATTCTCCTTCACTTTCCCCGGTTGATTCCTTATGAGTGCTTGATGAATCTTGAGAAAATGAATCTGAGTCATCCACCCTCTCTCAGTGTTGGCTTCTTCTAGATCCAATGGAACCCTCCGGACTATGGGCTCTTCTCCTATGGTGCCTCCTTTCTCCATTCCTCCTTTGATCCACCAATTGGTGGAGCACCTCCTCTATCCTTCCAAGCCTTTCATTGGTGGTGGTTTGTTGTGCCTCCAAAGTGGCTTCAAGGTTCTCAATCCACTCCCTATGAGTTGGTTGTCGATTGACCATGGCTTCCTCTCCTTGGGTTGGACACTTTCAAAGAAAGCACTAATGATGGAAGCCTCACTCTCACTCAAGTGTTTGTAGCGTGTTGGGTGATTGAATCTAGGGTTACCTCAAGGCAACACCAAGATTCGAATGGTTGGATGGTAAAAATCAAGACTAACTCGAGCTAGCACTCAATTCTCGAAAATTAGGGTGACAAAGCATAAGCTTCACTTTGATTGAAAATAACATAATGATGAATTACAATGCAAACCTGAAATAAATAGTACTAGGGTTCGACTAGCCTTTCCCCACTTATTCCCTCTAACAACTTCTTTTGAAATTTGAAATCACAATCCCAAAACAAGTCAAACTTCTAAAATTAAGAAAACAATCCCAACAACTCCTAAAATAAAGTAAACAAACTCAAACAAATTAACAAATAGATAATCTCCCTAATTTGAAGGAGATATTCAGTCAGCCCTCTAGTAACCACCCAATCCCCTAAAATCAAGGGGTTTGCCTCCTCCCTTAAATTCAAGAGATTTGCCAACCAACCCCTAAAATCAAGGAATTGACTAACAACTTGATCATCCTCTAGTTGACCTTGTCTTGGGCGCCCAAGGACCCATCACCCAAGCCATGCATGCACCCCAATGCCACCCTCCTAGTCTCGGCATGCCTAGCCCTCCTAGTGGCATTACGAATGACCCTTCTTGGAGCTACATCACACTGTTGTGAGCTACGATCTTTGAAACCCCGTGTGCCATGGGTTTGAGATTTGGTATTGAGATTAGATATATTCGAATCTTGATCAGGTTTGATAGATCTACAGATCTACTGTCTTTTTAGGTAGTGAGGTAGTTGAATGATGGGTATCGATAGGACTAGATGTCAAAATAACCACCCCGCCCAAGCGGGGGCGCGATGCCTAGCTGCTCGCCAACATAGGGCAGGTAGCTGGTCTGATCCAAACTACCAAAATTCAGACTTCAAGGAACATATAGAGCTACTCCATGAATCTCTGTTACTACTGATAAAAGGAAACATGTTAGAATGCAAAAAAAAAAAAAAAAAAATTATAGTTATTTTTTCTGCTAAGTCTAGGAGATTCAAGTTATGCGTAGTCCAAATTATAAAAACAAGGATTTATAAAGTCTAAAATTCAAATATATTTATAAGTAATAGAAATACATGACTGAAAAGAAACAATCAATTTTGCTGGAGAAGATGCGAAAGTGACGTCATCTTTTAGAATGTACGCTCAACCTGCAAATGAAAGTGGCTATTCACACAATATTCTATTCATTATTCATATATTAAATATTTGATAAAAGAAAAAAATAATAAAAATTAAAGAAAGTGTGGTGTGTGAAGGTTGTGTGAATAGTAAGAGGTTGTGTAGATTTTTTTTTTTTCTAAACCCTAAATCAAACCCTAAACCAAACTCTAAACCAATTTTAATATTTGTTTTAGCCATAAGTTTTTTTATTTATTGTTTTAATAATTTTTTATTGCTAAGTTTAATTGTTAGTATTGATTATTAACAATTACTATTTAACTCATGTCTAATTACATGTTATTATACTATAGTATTACATGTTATTAACTCATTATAATATTTTATACTAATGTATGACTTATTCATATTATAGACTTGTACTATAGTGTTTAATTACATGTTATTATACTAAAGTATTACATGTGATTATATTAGTTTCTTACTTATTTCTAACTTAATTACATACTAGACTTAGTATTATATGTTATTATGCATACATTAGTATTACATGTTATTATACTTGTGTTATTATACAATAGTATTACATGTTATTATAAATTTATAGATTAATGTTTATATATTAGTATTACATGTTATTATACATTAGTGTGACATAGTAGTCATAGTATGATGTTTACATATACTAAACTATTATTAGTCAATTTAGTCTATTTGTATTATAGTATAAGTATATTATTTTATAATAAGTAGCTTGTACTACTTACTAGTATATTTTGAATTTAGCAAACTATATAAGTTCTAGTTATGTAAAATATATATGACTAATATATAGAAAAATACATATATTTTTTTTATAAGTTAGAAAAATACATGTTTTTATAACATATATATAATATTGGAGTCAGATTCAGAGTCGGTCCGACGCCACATTCGACTCTGACTCCAACTTTCAAACTAAAAAGAAATCTGACTCCGACTCTGACTTGTCGGAATCAGAGCGGAGTCAGAGTTGGATTTTTACTCAGCCCTATGGACTACAAACATGTAGGATGAATTTTATAACATATGTACAATGTCGGAGTCGGAGTCAAAGTCAGACCGGAGCGAAGTCAAAGTCGGTCTAACGCCACATCCAACTCTGACTCCGACTTCAACTTTCAGACTAAAAGAAAATCCGACTCCGAATTATCGAAATTGGAGCGGAGTCAGAGTCCAATTTTTGAATTTTTGCTCAGCCCTATGGGGCTACAAACATCCAGGATGATGTGCAGTACATGGTCTTTATGTATGATGTGCGGTCAATGAATAGTGTTGAGAAATGATGAGAACGACTGGGATGAGAGTATTAGAATACTCCACTACTATTCATTATTTTATTATTACATTTCACCTACTTTTCACAACTAGTCACTACTATTCAATATTCTATCATTACTTTTTTACTACTATTTATAGACTATCTGAGATTATCTCACTACCTAAACGCAACCTTAAGACATTTGGATACAAAGTGTGTTTTATCCGTACGAAAGCATCTTAAAAATTTTCATCTCGTCTGGCTATCTAAACCAGCCCTAAATCATTTGCAGAGAATTTAAGGAAACCCAGTTCAAACCTCAAGTAAACTTATCTAAGAGCATTCCCATTGGGTTCCCCATATCTCCTCTATCCCTATAATTTAGAAAATTTTTTAGGGTTTTCAAGAAAAACCTCTCTCCATCCCAATCCCCATTTTCCGATTTGGGTTTACGGTGTGTACAGTCGTTTCCCATATATGGGGAATGACTGTACATCCCATCGCATTCAGTTTGGCTTTCGACCCGCATCTTCTTTTCTCTCGGTTGGCCCCTCTCCATTGGCAATTTTTGTAAATTTGATTTCGGTTTCTTCAAAATCGTTACCATTTCTCTCTTCCCTCATTTTCTTATATTTTTATTGGAATATCTCTCTCCTTCTCTATTTCTCTCTTCCCATTTTTCTTCCACCCGACGCCAAGATCAAAGTAAGTATGCGATGGAGAGTCTACAACTCTCTCTCAGTATCGGCGATGTCTTCGCTGTTTGGCTGCTTAGAAAGCTTGCAATGCTTTCACCAACTTCATTTTTTTTTGTCACTCTCGTTGAGATTTTTTATTTTGAGCTTTGTTTGAGGAAACTGCTTCTCATTTTTTCTTGCATGCCATTGATTTGTCTGTATTATTTTGGATGTGTTGACTGTTTGGTTGCCGAGAAAGTGATGATGCTTTGACACTATTTTTTTAATTACTTTGTTTCTCTCATTGTTGTTCAACCGTTTTTCTTGATCGATCCATTCATTTAGGTTTGGGATTGTGGATTTTTGAGGATGATTTGCGTTGGGTTTTTGGCTCTGTTGACTGTTTGGCTGCTGAAAAAGTGATGAGCAATTTCACTCAATTTTTCTTTAATCTGTTCTCTCATTGCTGTCCAACCAATTTTCTTGATCGATTGTTTGTGGTTTGCAATTGTGGCTTTTTGAGGATACTCTGCAGTGGATTTTTGGTTGTGTATGTGGTTGGTTATGTTGATTGTTTGGCTGCCGAGAAATTGATAATGCTATCACACGATTTTTTTTAATATGTTTATCTCATTGCTGTCCAACCATTTTTCTTAAGGAGAATTTGGTGGAGTTTGTGGTTATGAAATTTGTAGGGTTTTTGGTTTTGAGGAGAATTTGGTAGAGTTTGTGGTTATGGAATGTGATTTGTCATTGTTTGTGGTTATCAATGTCCATTCATTAACTTTGTCTGTATGTTTTTTGCTGTGTTGGATGAATTTATTGCTTCTCAACATTGGTTTTTTGATATCCAAAAAATGCATGGTCAATTCCTTAAACCAATTCAGTTTCACTGCTCTTTCCATGAGTAATTTGTTCTGTGTTGTTGGGTCCTTTGCAGTGTTTCGTATCTCTTGGGGGAGGGGTTGTTATTAGACTCTGATGATGGTATTATAGTGCGGGTTAATTCACAAGTGTTAATATGGCCCCATCAATATGGCAGGGTAATCCTCACCCGGATTACCATATTGCAGTTTCTGGTACTTTCTAGAAAATGCAATGGACGTTCGGATGGGGTTTTGCAGCCATTCAATGTGAATGACTCATTACTTACGCATGCTGTCAATATTTCCACCATTCTGAACCCCATTTATTTATACATTCGATATAAATGCACTAGATGAGAATGCTCTTATTTAGCATTATTGTGATTTGCATTGTTATTTAGTTGTTGTTTTGTGTGAATATGTGAATTGGTCAATTCTGTTACATATTTTTTTTGTTGCGTCGTTGTTTGATAAAGTTATGCTGTGACAGAAAAATAATGTGTAAATTAAATCCCCTCGGCTGTGATGATGACAAAGTCTGGTGGGGAAACAAGAAATTTATGGTCATTTCCTTAATGGCTAGATAACCCGGACAACCAACAAGTAGTGGCAACCGGTTGTTGCAGCCATGAGAGGGTAACCAAATTTAGTAGATGTCACCATTTGGTTCCTGCGCCAGCAATGGAAAAACCCCAAATTTCATGGTTACATGTCTAACATTTCAATGCATTTTTAGATATGGATTCACAAGACGGTAGATATATGTACTTCACCAACCTCCTAAGTGAAGATTCTCAACTAGACCCCACTTACGGTGGGCAAAGTGAAAACTCAACTATGACTGTTGATGACTCTCCACCCCTACCCCATAACAATCCTATCGGCTTTAGGAAATCAGTTAGGAATGCAAACTTCACCCCTGAAGAAGACAAGTTACTTATCTCTGCATGACTTAATTTTAGCCTTGATGTCATCCAGGGAACAGACCAAAAACACTCCCAACTTTGGCAAAAGTTTTTTGAATACTTCTAGAAATTTAAAGAAACCACAAATGTCTGGACATAAAGTCTTTAATGCATCGGTGGTCGGTTATTCAAAAAGCAACAAACAAACTTTGTGCGAAACTAGCCCAAATTGAAGGGTTAAATCAAAGTGACATGACCGAGTAAGACAAGGTAGAATATCCATACTCTTACTTTTTTTTATGAATAATTAATTTTTTTTATACATTGGTTTAACATAAATTTTTTTTGTTTACATGCAAGTTTGACAAGGCCAAGGTTATTTACCAATCACTAGATAAATGCTCTTTCCAATTCGAGCATTGTTGGCACCTGTTAAAGGATCAACCTAAATGGATTTGACGTTCGACAAAGGAGGATCCAAAGCGAAGGAAGACGATGTCCTCGTCCCCGTCCCCGACCCCGACCCTAACTCGATGTTTGGGCGCTACGGTGGATTCAGTTTTTGATCTTGAGGCAGATAATGTGATAGATAATGACGTGATCGAATTGGACCAGCCAATGAGAAGGAAAGCTGAGAAAGAAAAATGAGAGGCCCAAGGCACGTCAGCACAGGAGATTGTTGGGCTCAGCAAGCTGAATTATACACTTTTGGATGAGTCACGTGCTCAGGAGAAATAGTATTTTCGCCTCAAGGTCGAAAAGATGGAGTATGATAAGGACAAAAAGCTAAATTTCATCTATCTCAAAGATAAAAGACTGAGGTTGGATGCCAAGAAGATGGAAAATGAGAAGGAAAAATAGCTAAATAAAATCCGTCAAGAGGACGAAAGACTGAGGTTGGAGGCGGAGAAACTAGAGCTTGCCAAGAAGGAAGCGGATCAGCGCATTATGATAATGGACGTGAGTGCCATGTCAGGACTGCAGCGGTTATATTTCTAGGAACTGCAGAGGGAAATCATAGCGAGACACAATGCTGCAGCACATTTGGATTGATAAATTTTTTCTGTAAAAAGTTTATTTATTTATTTTCTGTTTCAGACAATGATGGATGACAACATTATTGATACTAAGACAGTTTAATTTTTATTTGGATTGTGTAAATTGATATTTTGAAACAAGGAAATTGGCTATTACAATTTAGAAACTATTACAGATTGCCTCAAATATAGTCACTACTAACATGAAGGAAATACAAATGGAAATTTGATTAACTCAAATATAGTCACTATAACATGAAGGAAATATCAATCAATTATGCGACATGTCTACTGTTGGGAATATAATAGTCATTGATGTCATTGATGTTCAATTAGATTTGCTTGGAGCTGATGATGTGCCGAGCTATCTCTAATATGATGATGACGTTGAATGAAGTATGTAAGCTTAGTTGTATGATTGTGCGATAGTTTTGGGACTTCATCATCAAGTTGATCATACTCAATGTTCGGACCCTCACTATCATCACGCTGGTCTTCAATGATCATATTATGTAGAATAACACATGCCTTCATTATATTTGTTAGTTCCTTGACTTTGAACATTCGGGAAGATTCACGAATGATTGCAAATCGTTGTTGAAGTATCCCGAATGCACGCTCGACATCTTTTCTTGCAAATTCTTGTACTTTCACAAAATTTTTCTTCTTATTCCCTTGTGGTGATGAAATCGTCTTCACAAAAATTTGCCACTTGGGATTAATACAATCCGCAAGGTAATACACCATCTAGTAGTGGTTGCCATTGATTGTGTAATTGACTGGAAGAGCATGCCCTTGGGCAAGTTCTGTGAAAATAGAAGATCTCTCTAGCACATTAATGTCGTTATGTGAACCGGACATACCAAAAAATGCATGTCATATCCAGAGATCATATGAAGCAACTGGTTTTAAGATAATAGTTGGTTCACGAATGTGGCCGAAGTACATACATTTCTAAGCTGCAGGATAATTTTTCCTCTTCCAATGCATGCAGTCAATACTTCCCAGCACTCCTGGGAATCCTCGTTATTCACCAACCGCAAGCAATTGAGCAATATCATTGGCATTTGGAGACTGCAAATATTTATATGAAAAAACACTTACTATTGTCTTAGAGAATTTTTTAAGGCTTTCCATTGTGATGCTTTCACCAATGCATATGTATTCATCCATAAAATCTCCAGTAACCCCATACGCCAGCATTCTAAGTGTTGCGGTTATCTTTTGGATAGACGATAAACCGAGTCTTCCGGCATTATCTCTTCTCTAGATGAAGTACGGCTCGTAAGACTACCTCATTTAGAATACGGAGAAATAGGGGACGACTCATCTGAAATCTCCTTCAAAACAGATTCGAGGGATATACTTGATTTTCTGTGAAATAATCATGAAATAGGCGCTCGTGCCCTTGAATATGATCACGCCGAATAAACTTACGACATTGGCGATTGCCACGATGCCTCGATGACTATCCATCGGTCTTGTCTTTAAGAACAACATCCAACTCATCTTCAGAGGATAAGTATGTGAGCAATTTGCGAAAGAATGTACGAGCCATTTGATGAAGGGAGTGAGAGATCAGGGAAGACTGTTGAATTTCGGTTCTTTAGATCAAATGAGACTTGAGATAGTGAGAATGTGAATTAAGGCAAAATGCGTATTTATAGAGAAAAAATTACCGTTACATATAGGACAAAAAATGTTACCGTTTGAGATTGGAGAAAAAAAGTTCCTGTTGGAGAAAAGACAAAAAATGTTACCGTTGGATGTATGAGTTCAAAATGTTATCATTTGAGAAAGTCTTCGAAATCTTAATGTTAGAGAAATGAGAAAAAATGTTACCATTACAGAAATGACAAAATTTTTTATCACCAATACGTGACTAGGTATTACCATTAGAGAAACTGATAAAGAGTAGATATTAAAAAAGACCATCACGTTAGAAAATGCACATATTAAAAAAATTACTATTTTTATAATATGGATTTCGGTTTGAAAAATAATACTGTATTCGGTAGTCAAAATCGTATAAGTATTTAGTAGAATGAGATATTTGAAAAGAAGATAATAAGACAAAAGAGTTAGTAGTTAAGATTGTAAATTGAAGTGAGAAAAAAGTAACAAAAAAAGAATAGGGAAATATTATTTAATAGAATAGAGATAGGGATGGAGAATGAGATGTATGAAGTTTTTAAAAGATGAATAAAATTTAGGGAAAACTTTTAGAGATGTGATTTTTAGTTAAATTATAGGGAATTTATAAGGAACCCAATATGATTGCTCTAAGTTGGCATAGAGAAGCTTGTGTGAACTATCTATTAAGGAAATAGAAAGAGGTTATATTTTTGTACTACCTTCAGTTTCACCGTAGTGCTAGAAAGCTTGAGCTAAGTCATTTTAACTTTTAGGTTTCAACCACTAAAACTCGAAGAGAGAACTTTAACCTACCTGTCTCTTTGCTGTCTCTCAGTCCTCTATCAAAGCAAGAAAGAACCTTTTATGTATTCTGCAAGCGGATTGAACAACAAAGAGATGCCGAAGAAGAATCCTTGCAGGAGGAACAACTTGTTAAGCATCAAAACCCCAAATTACGAACCGAACAAATCAAGTAACCATAAAATAAAAGTAATCTCAAATTTGAGCCAAAACTATAAAAACCAAACCCACAAAAAATAAAAATCCGGAAGACTCTATGCACCTAAGATGAATATTTCCTATAGATCTAGAACACATTGACCTTCCTGCTTTTCTAGTCAATATTGTTCAATTGCTTCCTCAACTTTGGTCCATGACCACCACACAAAGAGCAAATGGGAGCATGCTTCACAGTACACCCTGAAAACGTAGCACATCTCCTTTTTCAATGACAAAAAAAAAAAACACTCAATCTCAACAGTCGATTGAGCGGCAGCCGAGAAGAGCCTCCATGGAAGCTGCAATCCTCATAGCAAAGGAGATATAGAAGCTATGCATATCTCAGATTTTAGGCATGGATCCATGCACGGACAATGTGCACGGCTAGCATGGCAATGCCACTGCCACATTAGCATATCATTGACAGTGTTGATGTGGCAGGCCATGTCAGGCACAACCATGGTAGTGCTATTAGTAGATTATATTTATTTGAATTAATTCCTATGTTATCTATGTATTTTGGGTATAGATATATTTGTACAGCTGTATAGGATTTATATGATTTGTAAGTTGAATATTTAGATTAAGTAGATAGGTATGGGAAACATATCTTATCCAAGATTTGAATCCCTATAGGATAGGAAGTCAGATTTTGGATGACTAATTGGGTGTAATCTATTTTGACTACTTAATGAATGAGAAGGGATAGGAGGAATTATTCAGTCAAATAAAGAAATCTGTTATGGTATCAAGAGTAGGTTGATAAATTTTTTTCTCAGTTTCTACGAATTTTTTTTCCTTTCTCGGGGGCTTCTTTGTGGGTTCTTCATTCTCGACGCTGGCTGAGTTTGTGTTTGGCCTTCCGTGTGCTTCTCAGTGCCTTCATTGTTTGTTCTTGGCCTCTTGTGTGTCTATCGGCGTTGTCTGAGTTGAAGGCTGGGGTTCCTTGTGACTTTCGACAACCTCTTGAGTGTTTCTTATGCATTATCGACACTGTTTGCGTCAATTTTTGGCCTCTATTTTGAAAAAAAAAACTTTTCATCTGTAGCAGTGATTATCGACACTCTGTTTCAAAGAGTGTATTGTGGATTTCTGAGGTTGTCGGCATATTCTCTGTGTGTGTGTTTTTTGGGCTGCGATACGTTGTATTGCGTGTGGGTGATAACTTCTCAGACTATCGGCGTTATCTGGAGCAGTTTGGTGCTTCTCGGCGAGGTTTGTTGCAGCTAGGGTTTCTTGTCTATCATGTCTTCTGAACTTAGATATTATCTTCTGGTTCGATTCAATGGCAAGAATTATGCTGCCTGGTCTTTTCAGTTTCAACTTTTGGTGAAAGGAAAGGAACTTTGGGGTCATATTGATGGGAGTAGTGTGGCACCAGAAGACAAAGTTCAGCTGGCTTCTTGGGAAAGCAAGGATGCCCGAGTCATGTCTTGGATTCTTGGATCTGTTGATCCCCATATTGAATTTACGCTCATTTAAGAATGCTTGTGATATGTGGAATCATCTCAAGCGGCTGTATACTCATAATAATGCAGCTAGGAGATTTCAACTCGAACTAGAGATGTCGGATTTCTCTCAAGGAGCTCTCTCTGTGGAGGAGTTTTATTCTGGTTTTTGTAACTTGTGGGCTAAGTATACAAATATTGTATACACTTCAATTCCAGCAATAAGTTTGGCCAATATTCAAGCTGTTCATGAAGCAAGTATGCAGGCACAGTTTCTTATGAAACTAAGGCCATAATTTGAATTTATTTGTGCTAATCTGTTGAACCGAGATCCTTTGCCTTCACTTGATATGTGTTTGGGAGAGATATTTCTGGAGGAGCAAAGATTGATGACTCAAACAGCCATGGAACAAGCTACTTCAGCTCCTGTGGCATATGCAGCTCAAGGAAAAACCAAAGGGAGGGATTTGAGCATTACTCAATGCTATAGTTGCAAAGGTTATGGGCATCTTGCTGCAAATTGTTCTAAGAAAACTTGCAACTATTGCAAGAAGTAAGGACATATTATCAAGGATTGCCCAATACGTCATCCACGTCGCCAAGCAACTGCCTATTCAGCTGCTGCTGAGGCTACTAGTGCTGTCAGTTCTACCTTGGCCACTTCCTCTCATGTTCCAGCTTCCATTTCTCAAAATTCCACTCCTATTACACCAGAAATGGTCCAACAAATGATAATCTCAGCTCTTTCAGCGTTTGGTATTTCAGGTAAAACTAAATCTGACTCTAAACCATGGTATTTTGATTCCGGAGCCACCAATCATATGACAAGTACCTCTAACTCTCTTGTTAATGTCTCACAGTATGCTGATCCACTTAAAATTCACACAGCAGATGGTAGTTCCTTACCTATAACTGCCATATGTGACCTTTCTCCTTCATTAAATACCAATCTGATTTCCATTGGACAATTAGTTGACAGCAATTGTAGAGTGTCATTCACTTCTTCTGGTTGTCTTGTACAGGATTAGGTGACCAGAAAGATGATCGCAAGGGGTCCTAAAGAGGGTCGGCTGTTTCCTTTATGTTTAGATTCCAAATCCGTTGAGTCAAAGTCTTTATCTTCATTTTCTTTTAATGTTGGTACTTTGAGTGTGAAGGATTGGCATAGGCGGTTGGGCCATCCCAATTCTCACATACTTCATAAGTTGTCATCTTCTGGTTTATTAGGCAATAAAGATTTCTATTCACTTGATCAATTAAATTTTGATTGTGATACATGCAAGTTACCTAAAAGTAAAGTTTTGCATTTTCCTTCAAAAGGATCTCATGCCACTCGTGCCTTTGATGTTATTCATAGTGATGTGTGGGGTATTGCCCTGATAGATCTCATGATCATTATAAATATTTTGTGACGTTTATTGATGATTATACTCGTTTTACGTGGATTTACTTTCTTCGCACTAAGAATGAAGTATTTCTGGTATTCAAGCATTTCTTGACTTATCTCACTAATCAATTCTCTACCTTTATTAAGGTTCTTCGCTCCGATTCTGGAGGAGAACATATATCTACTGAGTTTCAAATGTTCCTTCAAGATCAGGGAATTATTTCTCAACATTCTTGTCCATATACTCCACAACAAAATGGAGTAGCTAAAAGAAAGAATCGCTATCTTCTTGATATGGTCCGGGCTCTCCTAATTGATTCGGGTGTGCCCTCTCGTTTTTGGTGTGAAACTTTGTCTACTACTGTGTATTTAATTAATAGATTACCTACTCCAGTATTAGACAATGTTTCTCCTTATTCTTTGCTATTTGGGCACTCCCCAGACTATTCTCAATTGCACTCATTTGGTTGTGTTTGTTTTGTGTATCTTCTATCTCACGAAAGACACAAACTTTCTGCTCAATCAGTCAAATGTGCCTTTTTAGGGTATAATTCTTTTCAGAAGGGTTTTGTTTGTTATGATCCTTAGGCTAAACGCATTCGCGTTTCTCACAATGTGGTGTTCTTTGACAAACAACAATTTTTTCATACTCATCTAGACCCTATTCCTGCTAGTTTCTGTGTTTTGCCAAATTTTTCAGATGAAGATACAACTTCTACACTAGCTTCCGCTCGGTTTAAACCTGGTTATGTTTACACCAGGCGTAAACCATCTCATCCAGAAGATCTGACCGCTTTTTCTGCCCCTCCTGAGCATCCGCCCGTGCCTCCTGATCAATCCCTTGACACATCTTATGATCCACCACCACGTCGGCATACTTCTAGAGTCTCCAAACCCTCGAATCGGTATGGTTTTTCATCTCATTCTTCTATGTCTGCTACACTTTCTTCTATTGCTATTCCCTCCTCTTATAAGCAAGCTATGGAATATGAGTGTTGGAGGGATGCCATGCAAGTAGAAATGGATGCACTAGCGGTCAATGACACTTGGGATATTGTGTCTTGTCCTTCTTCTATGACACCTATTGGTAGTAAGTGGGTGTATTCTGTGAAGCTTAGATCAGATGGGTCCCTTGAGAGATATAAAGCTCGTTTGGTAGCTTTGAGAAATAGACAAGAATATGAGATTGATTATGACGAGACGTTTGCTCCTGTTGCTAAGATGACGATTGTTCGTCTTCTTCTTGCTATTGCCGCTTCTTAGTCTTGGTAATTGCCTCAGATGGATATGAAGAATGCTTTTCTTCATGGTGATTTAAAAGAGGATATTTATAAGAAACTTCCTTCTGGTATGCCCCTTTCCTTAGCTAATGATGCTTGTAACCTGAAAAGGTTATTGTATGGTCTAAAACAAACTCGCAGAGCTTGGTTTGAGAAGTTCCGAAATATCTTACTTGAGTTTCAATTCACTTAGAGTGCGTATGATGCTTCTTTGTTCCTTCATAAGAGTGATTCTGGTTTTGTTTTTCTGTTGGTCTATGTGGATGATATCTTTATTACTAGATCCGATATTGAATTTATTCAAAGGGTTCAGATGCATCTTCATAGAGTCTTTCATATGAAAGATTTGGGACTATTGACTTATTTCTTGGGGTTGGAAGTTCACAATCAGCACATGGGTTATTTATTAATCAACATAAATACACTCAGGACCTTGTTCAGTTGGCTGGGTTGGGGGAGACTACTTCAGTTGATACTCCTATGGAAGTCAATGTGAAGTATCGAAATGATGAGGGTGATTTAATTTCTGATCCTACATTATATAGGAAGCTTGTTGGGAGTCTAATCTACCTCACTATCACGCATCCGGATATCTCATATGCTGTCCATATTGTCAGTAAATTTATAGACACTCCTAGGCACTTGCATTTAGTGGATGTTCGTTGTATTATCATATACTTGATTGAGACTCCTAACCGTGGGTTATTTTTTCCTGCTAGGACTTCTCTACAACTTATGGCTTATAGTGATGCTGATTGGGCTGGTTGCCCAGATTCTAGGCATTCTACAACTGAGTGGTGCATTTTTCTTGGAAATTCACTCATCTCCTGGAAATGCAAGAAGCAAGAGTGTGTTTCTAAATCCTCTACTAAAATTGAATATAGAGCTATGCCAGCAGCGTGCTCCGAGGTGATGTGGTTGCGGGGCATTCTTCAAGAGATTAGTTTTTCGCAAGACTAGCCAACTCCTCTTCATGGTAACAACACTAGTACTATTCAAATTGCTGCCAATCCAATATTTCACGAGCGTACCAAACATATTAAAGTAGATTGTTACTATATTCGTCAAGCCTATGAGGCTATGTCTATTATTCTTCCTCATATCTCTACGGATCTTCAAGTAGCTGATATATTCACAAAAACGATGACAAGACAGCGGCATCAATTCCTAGTTAATAAATTGATGCTAGTAGATACACTGGCATCAATTTGAGGGGAGATATTAGTTGATTATATTTATTTGAATTAATTCCTATGTTATCTATGTATTTCAGGTATAGATATATTTATACAGCTGTATAGGATTTATATGATTTGTAAGTTGAATATTTAGATTAAGTAGATAAGTATGGGAAACATATCTTATCCAAGATTTGAATTCCTATAGGATAAGAAGTCAGATTTCGAATGGCTAATTGGGTATAATCTATTTTGACTACTTAATGAATAAGAAGGGATAGGATAAATTATTCAGTCAAAGAAAGAAATCTGTTAAGTGCCACTTGGCATTGCCACATCAGACATCATTTCTGAAAAAGTAAATGACAGAAAAGCAGAGTAGCAACTGAAGTACACATGGGCACACCAAATGTAAACTTGTCATTCGATGACCAAAAGTAACCAGTGTGTAACTTGAAAGAGTGATGATATAGTCACAACATTTTTTACAACACATTATACAATAATGTTTTAAATGAAGGATATTTTTGTAAAATTATATTACTTTTATAAGATGTTTTACAAAAATATCCCTCATTTAACATATTATTGTACAATGTGTTATATAAAATGATGTGGATTTATCATTTTTCAACTTGCAATCCTTCAAGTACAAATCCTTCAAGTACTTTCTGTTCAGATCTTAAAATCCAAACAAAATGACTGAACAGCCAACCAGCAAACTGAGCATGACAACTAATGGGCGCAAAAACGCCATTCAATGGCTAAAAGCAAAATATAGGCTAATTAAAAAGACTGAGCGGCATTACAAGAAAAATAATGTACATGAGCAGCATTGCAGTTTTATTGTTTATCATAGAGTATAGACTGCCGACATTTCCAATATTTCAGCCTGAATTTGTTTCTGCTTATACTAATTATAAATATCTTTATCATGTTACTTGCAACCCAATGCTCAAATTAATTAAAAAGAAAACATGTTTCCCAACTTGGGTGATCAAACAATAGCTAAAAAAGAAACAAGAAGCACTGTGACTGTGCAAGTAAAAGACTTCAACTTGGGTGAATAACTGGATGGTGCTGCTGCAGGCGTATGAGAATTGTTTTCATTGCGTTCTGTGGTTACTGGGATAACAGGACGAACAGGGGAAACTGCAGGAGACGGTGATGGGCTGACGGGTAGAGTGTTAGAACTCTCATCATTGTAACCTGGGGACAGCAAGTCTCATTATAGCAACTTAAAAGAACACACCAAGAGAATAGAAATCTGCACATTAGAAAAAAGGAACCACACTCACAGTTTGAGTCCTTCCAACCTAATATCATCTTCTCACGATCAAAAACTATACGATAACCACTCATGAAGTTTTCTGCATGAAAATAAATAAATTCACAACGTAAGTGGCAACTTGTCAATTCAAACACGTAAGGATGCATGATGGTTTTCCGTTATATATGAGGCTTATTCAAGGAGGCAATGATGAAAGAAAATATATGTTTTTCTTGTGCAAACATTAACTACTGGTTTAAAGACTGCACAGCCTACATTGACAAGCCTCCCATAATTCAAACTCACATTAATAATATCTTGCTGTATAAGGTATAATGATTGTTAACCATCATGAAGTGGCAATACAAGTCTAAAAAGGAAGGGAGTACTGGACCAGGAGGGTGAATATAGTCACGGTTTTTAAAATTCTAATTGTCTATGCATTAAAGTAATGGTAGACACAATGAGTGACTTTGCAGATGTATCTGACTCACCCAAAAGCTGGAACTACACTCATATGGTTAAAGGAAAATAAACCGCTCATGTACTTCTGTGCTTTTTTATCACTTCAGAGTTCATCATCCTTGAGTTTCAGACAGTAGAAGGATATGTAGAATTTCCACAACAATGTAGTTAAATCACCTAAAGAGATATATGCACAAATTCTAAATTCCAAAATGACAGAAAAAAATGAAAATGTGTAGTCATTAACACAAAGAGGTTTAAAACAAACAAAACTCTTCTTGATCTACAAATAAGCAAGTTATCGATAAATAGATACTCACGTCCTATGATGTTTATATCTTCACTTTTGAGAAGAGCCAGACAATACAAAAATCCACCCTCCTGGAGACCATAATATCAAACTTTAGAATAACTCAACTAGAAAAAGGAAATTAAAAGTTGTAGAAGTGAGATCATACCAGAGTTGGGATCAATGCAGTTGGATGTTTGACAAAATAGTCGTCTCCGCCTTTCATTGTCAGATTCATACTAGGGATTTTAAAGGTGCTTTGGTTTGCACTGCATATAAAGTGGATTCAGTGCCTCAGATAAGTTGAAAGGGTGAAAATAATTCAATTCAAAAATAAAATAAATTACCTTAATTCATAACAGTATTCAAAGGGGATCTCAGAATCAGGTGCATGCCGCTTTTCTTCGACCTTGGAATTGAACTGAATAGCAACATAAATCATAGATACTCAG
Organism: Juglans mandshurica; assembly: GCA_022457165.1. Lineage (NCBI taxonomy): Eukaryota > Viridiplantae > Streptophyta > Magnoliopsida > Fagales > Juglandaceae > Juglans > Juglans mandshurica. The sequence goes on from CM039623.1 coordinate 8,743,405, forward strand.
ATCTTATAAAATAAAAATCCCCAATAAATAACATGGAATAGCGTTATTTAAAGAACTTACACTCTTAGAAATAAAAGTATAAGCCGGGTCGCTTAGGACTGTGAAAGCTGTACTAGTGTCAAAGATGGCACTGAACTCCAGCTCAGAAGAATTGCTTCCCACAGTTATTCCAGTGATGCTGATGTTATAAGTTGGACTGACAACAAGTCCCCAAAGGAAAAAGCATTACAATTAGCATGTGATTCTGATCAAACATAAATTTATTTGCAATATCAAGAAGTGCCAGTGACCTTTGGCCCATTCGGCATCGGCCCAGGTATTTCAAGGGTGAGATACGGGGTCTGAATCCCACCATCCCCATTAACTAAAAAAACAAAAAGACTTACTGTGACTGCCGAACATTGAATGGTGTTTCACTTTGGTCTGAGCTGCCATTAAATCCAAAATTGATTCTCCCAACCCCATCAAGTCCAAAACACAACGCAAAGGAATTTGAAGCTAGCCCATTTTTTGCTAAGATGCTAGGTACGGATATATCTTGCATGCCAAGCCCAAACAGACCGTTTGGTGCTGCACCCATCAAAAAAGTACCAGTCTGAATTTGACCACAACTGCAGCAAAGCACACATTAGACAAGGGGGGCCAGAAATAAACAAAACTTTGCTGAAGAAATCTGACCACCACAGGAAATTTTTCACCTTCTATTTTCTTATATAAATAGATATTTGGTGATCACCTACTGCCCCCAATGATGGCAATACAACAACTTGAGAGTCCTCATGATAATCATTCCTACTTGGGGAGAACAAAGCCACACCAAACTCTAGATTCATCACCAACATGATCTACATTTTCAAAATCTCCCATTCTACAGCCAATAGAAAAAAAAATCTCCCATTCTCCAGTTTTTTGTCATTTCAACTGACAATTAATTGATTATAGTCCAGTTTCTAAATTAAATATTACTGGTGATTTAACATCATATTCATTTGAAAAGCTGCTCATCTGTATGTAGGGAGTTATTTTGATACAAAAAAAAAAAAAAAAACAAAGAGTCATCAAATATTCCTCCCCAATATTTTTGGTAGTAAGTGAAGGAAAAATAGCGTACCCAAATGTAATCCGAGCGTCAACAGCTTTTGATTGATCATCATCTGTAACTAAGCGCAAAACATCCTCTACCAAGATCCCAGTAGATGAAGTATTCCTAGAATTCACAGTTTTATAACAACAATTACTACTTTCTGAAGAGCATTGATCACTTGGTCTGCACAGGGTGCTGTCGCTGGATATTTTTTCACTTGTTGATGAATTATTAGGGCTGTAGATGTTGAATTTTATTTCCTGCTTGATAAAAGAGTAATTATAAAAGAATTCAGGACTCGAAGAAAGCTCCTATCACCACCCATTCACAAAATAACCAAATACGTGGAAAACATAAGACCACAGAGCTAATGAATAATTAAAGCTTGTCCTATAGTCATACATTTGGTAGAATTTTCAGGGTGTGGCAAAGAAAATTTGACATATATTGAGTAAAGACTAAAACAGTTTCGCAAGTATTTGTTAATGATTTGGAAATTTGAGCTGCTTTCCCCTTCATTCAAAAGCTCTCATTTTACAAACGTGCATGATTATAGTAAATTCAACAAAGTAGCGGGAAAGTCCAGATAATAGTTGTAACTTGTAAGCATGACTGCAGCAAGAGATTGACACAGGCTGAAGAAAAAATCATTGTTATGATAAATAAAACCATATCCAGATAGCAGTTGAAACAATATTTAATTATAACAGATCATTATTCCAAGCAAATAAATAAAAATTCATAGTACAACATACCTCTCCAGATGATGTCCGCAAGCCAGTAACGCAGCCACCTCTCTTACAATCGCATGGTAGCCAGAACAAATTACTGCCTGTGTCTAATGCCACCAAAAAGGATAAACTTGGTGTCCCCACAGAAACATTGGCATAATGCAAACTGAAACACCACGAAGATAGAAAGCAATGGTTAGTTATTAAAAAAGTGACACGAAGAGAATCCCATAAAACTTTCATTCCAAGTTTGGTCAACAAGAAAATCGAGGGAAAATTCAAACCAAACAAACAAATTCGAAACTTTCTCAACAAGCGTTACGCTTTAAGAACTTATCTTCCATATCCATCAATCAATAAGAAAAAAAAAAAAAATCGCCTGAGAAACCACAAAAGAAAAATCTTAATTTATTGGAGACAAAAAAAAGTGCTACCAAATAGGTCCTTCCATCCTAATAACCATTTGAGCTAATAATAGTGTAACCAAGAAATCGTATCCAAATTCTTCAAAAGCCCAAAAAAGTTTTTTTTTAACTAATAATACACACACACATTAGGAATTAATTAAGGATCGTACAATCCCAAAGAGCTGATAAATAAAGTGTCGTTTCCATTGGCGAAAGTGAGATGCGAGGACTGGCCGTAGCTGGCGGCGAGGTGACGGGCGCGAATTAAGCGGTCACGGTGGGCCATGGCAACGTAGTAGTCTAAGCTTCCCTTCTCGGGGAGGTCATCGAGGCCGAGAACTCCCTTAACGGGATCGGAGAAGCGGTGGTGGATGTCGAAGCCGAAGCCGAACCCATAACAGATCCGGGAACCCAAACCGAAAAATAAAATGGATAGTAAGCACAAACAAGGAGATGTAAAGGGAACCCAAGCCATGGTTTAGTAGTTGATGCTGCTGCAGAAGTCTCTCTCTGGAAAAGCGAATCTGGACACATATATAGTATGAAGAAGGGGAACCAAAGTGAACATTTTTAATGTCCATAATAGCTGGAAACTGGGAAGCAACTGTGGAACTTTGACGCTCTCTCAGTTGTTGCCAGAAGAATGTTACGAAAACTCGTCTATGAGAACGTAGGGGTTGGGTTGCGGAAACGAAGACCGTGGTTGACACTCCAAGAGTCAAAAGTCGTCTCTCGCTGAGTGAGAAAGCGAGAGACGTAGGGGTTGGGTTGGGGAAACGAAGAACTTTTTGTGGACTCGCATTCATCTCTCACACGAAGATAGATGAAGAATGTTATGCATTGCAGTCGTAAAAGCTCTTAAATTTTTGAAATTTATTATTAAAAAATTATTATTTTTTTATATAAATTTTATATTTATTTCTTTTAAAGAAATTATTTTTAAAAATTATGCATATCATTTCGCTAGATGACACAGAGCATTGATTGTGGTTTATCAGTCTTCTTATGCAAAATTATATATTTTGAAAATTGATTTTCAATATAAAAAAAAACTCTCATATTAAATTATCTATTTTTTATCTAAATAATAATAAAATATTTATTATTTTTTCTTATAGATATGAATTGTCTATTTTATACATCTTAATCTAGATGATCCAATAAATTAAAAATAATGTTGGGAACCGAATAGAGAGACAGACCGAATAATGTTGAGGACCGAATTATAATCTAGATGGTATATTGGGGTTCGGATAGAGAGAAAAAATATTAAAAATAATGTTTGGAGAGTCAATAGTACTTCTTCAAACTATTTATAGCTATGTAAAAATTTAAAGATACATAAATCAACGTAGATAAATAAGAAACAGTGCTCCATTGACGTTTTCATTCAAACAAAACTCCTTTTGACAGTCGCCCATCCATTTGTAAGAAACAGTGCCTCCATTTTTATAACCAAAATCCATTGTTTCGAAATTCTTGGACAGATAAAGGGAAATCGAAGAGATATTATTGGAAGTAGTAAAAATAAAGACTAAAATTCTAGATTCTTTCTACTTATTTATATTTGTGTTTTTAATTTTTTTAATATGTCATCTGGCAATATATTTTAGCTGTGATGTCACGTCGAATTGGCAAAGTGAATGATATAAATTAAGAAATATAATAGCTTTGTCCTAGCTAATATAGTTTTTGGCTTGAAGAGTATGGTCGAATGACTCTTCTATACATAATTCATAATTGTTCATGATGATAGTATGTTAGAGTTATTCATTCGTAGTTTGCTTAGTAATAAATTGATTGTAATAAATAAGACCAACATTTATGTAGTTAGACAAAAAGACTTACTTGTTTGAATAGAGTTATGCAAAAATTCAAAAATTCGATTCTAATATTGACTCCGCGGCATCGGAGTTGGAGTTAGAGTTTTTTTACTTTTCTAGTCTGAGTCGGAGGTAGATCGGATTCTGGGTTAGTCGAAGTTCGGATTCGAACTCCCACTGAGTCAGAGTCAAATCCAGATGTAACATCTCATTCCTATAAGCTAGGATGTCATGTATTTTCATAAATACAGCCAGATAAAAAAATTTCATAATTTAATAAAATAAATATTTAATTCATAAAAGAGTTATTAAATAAATCATATATCAAATAACATTAAATCAAAGTCCGTAAATAATTAAATAAAATGTCTATCATAAAAATTAATTAATCTAAGAAGCATGGAACTAAATCAAGTTGTTTCATCTAAGCATGGCACGTCTGCTCATACTCCTCATCATCCTCACCTTGCTGTTTAAAAACATGAAATAAAATTAAAATGAGTTGAAGACTCATTAATAAACCCATTACAACGTAAACATAATAAACATAAAGTTTTTCATAAAACATTTCATGTTGAGAATTTAAAACTATGATCATTCATACATATTCTTATGAAATGCATGACTTATCCTAAATTATTTTACTGGCCAACACACTTAATCTTATGTACAAAGTTGTGCACCTGGCCCCACATCTTGTAGCCACAAGAGAAGTAGTTGATAGTATTCTAGCACGGTGAACCACAATTAGGTCTGTGATTTACACATCTACCTATAAATTACATTAGTACCATACATCTAAATAATCATCTTAATTAAATTGATAAGATTTTATCTTATACTTGATCTTAAAAGCTTACGTGCATAAGAGCAACTTGATCTTATCTTAAAAGCTCACTCCTAGGTTCAGTTTGTGTTTTTACAATGGGCTTGGCTCATGTGTTGGACTCGATTTAGCTGTTACGAAATTATTTTAAGTTAGGGACTCGTTTACTTCTTGTTAGCTTAGAACCTTTATTTTATAGAAACTTTATTTTTTCCTACAGAAAATAATTAAGGGTTTAAATTATATTATTCAGTATCAATTTTACAATTAGATTTCAGTAGTAAATAGTAAGTGGTTAATTTTTATTTTAAACACTTTAAGTTCAATGTCTATTGTATGAAATGAATTTCTACCGCTTAATCTATTAGATTTTGATATAATTATACTATTAAAGTTGTAAATTAAAAATAAAAGAATATGTTAAGAATATTTAAACGATACTAGTATTTATTAGATTTTTGTAAAATTGAATAATTATATTGATCATAAGAAAAGTAAACATTTTACGAATTAAAATTTTCATGACTTATTTTAACAGAGTTGAATAAATACCTAATTATTTTACTAAATTATAATTTGAAAATGAAAATATGTTATTACTATTTAATTAATTAGTATTCATTGAATTTTATGAAATTGAATATTAATTTAATTATTTTTCATAATTAATTAAGTAGAATATTACGACCAAAAACATTAGTCACGTTTCATCTTAATGGGCTGAATATAAAATTTTGGGTCAATGGGCCTAACTAAAATTCCAAGCTTTCTCAATAAATATTAATCCTGGGCTCACTCATCATTGCTTATTAATCCTAATTTAAATTATCATCACCAAATCCTTAGTAATTTGAAAAAATCTTCTTCACAGTCTACTGTTGGTGGAAGCCCCAGCACACCTAACGTGCTGGGTTTGAAAAAAAAAAACTATGTGAGGTGTGTGGAGAGTGCAATGCACAGTAGGCTAATTCCTAGCATTGTTCTAGTCATTTTAGTAGGGATGTTACATCCTCCCCTTAACAAAAGACTTCGTACTTGAAATCTGCTTAACTGATTACCGTTATTCCCTGCACAATGGTAAACAAAAGATCCTCAAAGCCATCCATTCAATCCTCGTGAGTACTACAGTTTATCTCAAATTAGGGGTGTGCAAAATTTTGAAAATTTCGACTCCGTCCGACTTCCGCTCCGACTCCGACTCTGTCGGAGTCGTCGGAATTTAGAGTCGGAATTCGGAGTAGCTCCGAATAGATAGTCGGAGTCGGAGTCGCTCCGAATTTTTTTTTAAAAACCCAGCTGTAAAACGACGTCATTTTACAGTTGGGTTTTTTTAAAAAAATTGAACGACACTGTTCCATTTAATATGGAACGGCGTCGTTTCATCAGTCTAGAGGGTCCAAAACGCAGGACCCCCCTTCTTCTTCCTTCTTCCTTCTCCCTTCTCTCTCGCGTCTCACTGAACTAGTGAAGCCGTCTCGCGCCTCACGTCTCGGGTCTTTCTTGCCAGCGTGCCACCGTTCGTCGTTGCTCCTCTGTGCCGCCATTCCTCGTTGCTCCTCTGTTCAGCTTCCACCACCTACGGTGAGAGTAAGGGTTCCGAACCCTAAATTTAATTCAAGCACGTCTCTTATAAATTGGAGCCAGCAGTTGTGATTCTTGTGAATTGGTTGTATTGAATATAGTCCCAACAAATCACGGCGCTCAAAACCTGAATTTTACGTTGTATTGAACACTTGCGCTTGAGCGAGGTGTTGAGCACAAGTCGAGCACACGTTATTTTGAACATTGGCTTGAGCGACATGTCGAGCGCAAGTCGAACGAAACTCTCTGGAAGAGTTCTGCTCGAGCGCCACGTCGAGCGCACTTCGAGCGAACCTCTCTGGAAGAGTTCTGCTCGAGCTCCATGTCGAGTGCACGTTGAGCAAACCTCTTTGGATGAGTTCATCTCGACGTGTCACTCAGATGATACAATCAAATACAATAGATACCAACCAAAACTCTGATAGAACGAAAGGGATACAAAACAACAGATGATCTTATTTCTATCCATCCCAAGTAACCAGACAATGTATCTACTTATGAACTTCGAATCCATATTTCTCTTCCACCAGGCTTTAGAGCTTCACGAAATCTGTAAAAAGAGATAAAACTGAAATAAACTAAAATTATATTCCCCACCATATAATTTTGCCATCCAAATACATTTCGATCTGTTAGAAATGCAGAGAAATAAGCGGTCCGACTTCGATCGAAAGTCGGAGCTCCGATCGGAAGTCGGAGCTCCGATCGGCAGTCGGAGTTCCTATCGGAGGTCGGAGCTCTGATTTGATGTCGGAGTTCCGATCGGAGGTCGAGACCTCCAGCCCTATCTCAAATCCTTAAAATTTCCTCTTTTTTTTTTTTTTTTCAAAATTCCAAAAAGACACTTCATCATCTTGGATATACGTGCCCTCGATCACCCATGTCACCAATAAGCGATTTAAAATAGTGTGAGGCTACTATGCGGCCCCACTTTTACCGTTAGACGTATCGTCCAGGTATTTTTTTTATATATATTTTTAATATATTTAAATATTTTTAAAAAATAAAAAAATACATCAATACATTTAAAACCTCTTTTAAAATCAATTCTTTAATCATTAAGTAAAAAAAAAAAAATTGATCAGCGGTCAAATGAAAAAGGCAAAATAGCTTTTTTCTTTTAAGATATTCGTCGAAATCCTTATCTAACGCCTCGATTACACAAACAACGTTGTGGTCTCAAATCCCTTGCTACACCCAGTTTATGGTATCCGACCGTTTACATTTGCCCCAAAACTGGAAAAGCAATGGAGGAATGAATTATATTATTTATATCCCTTTACAGACCTTATGTAACTTGTTATTGTTCTTTTTCTTCCAATTTAGTGTCGCAATTGCTCTTGTTGGGATTTTTTTGTTGTGGCTTTTTGGTTATGGGTTCGAATTTAGTCTTTGTCTGAAGTTTGTGGTTCAAGGGTTGGGGAGACAAGGGCAGTGTAACGATCCATCTCAATAATTTTAAGGTCAAGATATTAATAATTTTTATTAGACCTAAATTATATTTAATGGTCATATTGGATAAGTCCACGAGCGATAAATTATTGAAGTTGATTATGAGTTTTAATTAGACTCAATAACTACTTTACATCCCATTTATTATTTATTGAACGAGTTAGACTTTTTTTAGAATTTAAAAATTGGTCATTAGAAATTTATTTCAATTTAAAATCACTAATTGAAGTCTCATACGCAGTCACAGTCATTGTCAATCATATATTGATTGAACTACTAAATCGTGCTTTTAAATTCAAATTCTCTTTTTAGATGATCACGACTGAGTGTTCAGTAGATTAGTGTCACTACATGTATTAACCGAGCCAAACTCAAATTAATCGTCACCCTCTCCCAAATCTCTCTATAAATATCTTCCTTCCGCGTGTTATTTCGAAAAAATAATCATAAATCTCCTAGTCCAACATCGTGATCGATTTTGTGTCGAAAATTTTCAGAAATAACACTATAAAATAAGTAGATTGATCATAAATTAGAATTAGCATACGTTAGATATTTATATATATTATTATTAAAACCTGTTCTTTGGAAGTCAGTGTTTACGTACCATGCATGTCATGACATTTGCAAGCACGACTTTCATCATGTTTCATTCCGCATATTATAGTTATGTATTATACATCTCATGTTGCATATGACACATAAGCTTTTATAAAATCAAGTGTAAGATAAGCTCATAACAGTTAATTAGATGACCATTCAAATGATTGATATCAATGTAGTTTCAGGGTGGGTGTGCAACGGACTCAAGCGTGGTTCACTGTAGTACGCCAAAGTACTACACAGTCGGTTTCCTTTGCTACAACAGGGGAAGTTAGTGCACAACCTTGCACACATTATTAAGTGTGTTGGCCAGCCATATAAGTAAGATAAATCAGATCAGTTAATTAATTCAGATAAATCAGTCATGCATAGATAATTTAGATAAACAAGTCATGATTTTAAGTTCTCAACATGAAATATTTTATGAAAAATCTTATGTTAAGTATGTTTACGTTATGATGAATTTCTTATTAAGTCATCGACTCATTTTAGTTTGTTTTAATGTTTTTAAACCACTCCAGGTCAGGATAATTATGACGATAGAGCTGCAAGACGGGACTTAATTCAGGGAGGCGTGACAGTGTCCTAGATCATGTACAGAGATTTTAAGTTATAATTTTTATGGCATGAGCTTTGAAAAATTTTAATAAATGCTTTTGTGCACTCTCTTTTATAATCTTAGTATTTTAATAAAAAAATATTTTATTTATAAAATCTTTGTAATTGACGGTGCATTTAAATTAAAAGAAAATATTTTTAAGTCAAGGTTTAGTAATAGCACTCTGGCTCCTGAAAATTTTTAAAAATGACTTTATTATTAGCTGTGGGGAGCGGGGTGTTACAGGCAGTGAACAAGAGAGGGTTAAAACCCTGAATGAATTGAGTATTGCTTCAACAATGAGAATTTTGGATGGCTTAGGACTTCTTTCATTTTTTAAGTTACCTCATCCACTTTCTGAATATGCAGTGACCTCTTCCATATTTTCAGTGAGTGTTACAGTCTCCCAACTTTACATATTTCATTCAATATATTATTCCCTTCTATGTTGACAAGTTTGCAATTCAGACCACTAGAAAATAAAAGAGATGAACATGCTGGAACACCCCATTCGCTAGGGTTAGAGATGTCACGTGTTTATGTACATATAGCCAGACAAGATATTTCATAATTTAATAAATCAACTAAATAATAAATAAATAAAGCCTAGACCTAAATCCAACTGCTCCATTTAAGCCTGTCACATCTGTTCGTATTGATCATCCTCACTGGGGTGGTTAAAAAAAATGAAATAAAACTAAAATGAGTCGAAACTCAATAAGAAATCAATCACAACGTAAACATAATAAACGTAAGGTTTTCATAAAAGTTTTCATTTTGAGCTTTAAATCATGACTGATCATACTGATGTTTATGCTATGCATGATGTGTCTTGATTTATCTGATTTAACTGACTGATCTGACTGGCCAACACACTTAAACTTGTGTGCAAGGTTGTGCACTGACCCCACGTCTCGCGGCCGCAAGGGGAGTCGCTAATAGTATTCTGGCATGCTATGGTGGACCACACTTGAGTCCATGATTTGCACATCCATTTCGAAACTGCATTGGTACCATGCATCTAAATGGTCATCTGAACCATGCATCTAAATGGTCATCTGAATTAAACTGTTCTGATCGTATCTTGCACTTGAGTTTAAGATAGCTTACGTGACTTATGTATATGAGATGTGTGACATACGTATTAATATAAATAATTATAAGATGTTGAATCTAAACATGTTGCAAAATGCTAACATGATCATAATGTTATGATGCATGACATACTTGCATATTTCATGACATGTGAGATACATAAATACTTGCTTACAAGAATTGGTTTTAATAATAACAATCTGACTAACTAAAATATTACTCCTAATTTGTTATCAAATTACTTATCTCGCTATGTTGCTTCTTGAATCTCACTTCGTAGCTCGTCACCTATACAAAGTACTAAAAGTCACTAAATCTATCTTGGAAACGTGTCCTAATATCCCACTTAATAAAATTCATGTTGTAGAAAATAATCAAATAAATATTTTGTTTAATACGAAAATCAATGAATGTTAATATCATAAATTATTTAAATACACATATTTTTACTTTAAATTTATAATTTAATAGAATACTTGGGCTATATTCAATTCTATTAAAATAGGTCGTGAAAACTTAAATTCTTAAAATAGGTTTACTTTCTTATAATTAACATAATTATTCAATTGTACAAGAAATCTAATAAATAATATTATCATTTAAACACAGTTAACACATTTCCTTATTTATAGTTATAACCATATTAGAATAATTTTATTGAAGCTGACAAAATAACAACGGAAAAATCATTTCGATAATTTACTTAATCAATCCTTATAAACTATTATTGAACTTAGAAATTAATACTAATAACATCTAATTTAGTAGGAAACTGTATTTTATCTAAATTTATCAAACGACAATGATTCATAAAATAGCCTTAATAATAATACTTAATATTAAAAATTCTTGTAACTCCTAATATTACTTGGTAATGCGATTTAAAACCATCCATCATTTTCTGTAAACCATCGTCTATGGATTAATATATTCATCCAAGTAAAATTATTCCACTCAAAACATATTCTCACATTGGATTATCCATCTATTAATTAAAATAATAATAAAATATTAGTAATTTAATAATATTATTATTTATTTTTAATTTTTTTTTCATATTTTACAATTCTACCTATGAGTTATAATACCATGACAAGTCAAGATTTGAATATCGAGTAGTGATAAACACACAATACTTTATACAACACATGTTATAAAATAAGGGTATTTTTATAAAATGATATTAGTTTTATAAAGTATTTTACAAAAATAGCCCTCATTCTAAACATTGTTGTATAAAATGTTGTGAGTCTATCATTTTTCTTGAATATGAGATGAGATTTATCTTTACAAGCATGATGCTGCAAATAAAATCAGTACCACAACTAGAAGCGACTGATCAACATCAGCCCGACTGGGACAACCCGGCCAAGCTAAAGTAACAATCAGTTCCCATGAATCGAAGTATTCATGAAATCAAAACAAAGAATTTCCGAAACTATAATTTAAATCCATCTGTTTCTAAACTTCAATCTCACCAATAAACACATTTACTGTTAGAATGCACAGCGGAAAAGTACCTCAAGCTCAGCTTAAAGAATTACTCCACAAGTTTTTCCAGATTGATAAACTCCAAGCGTTTCCTCTTAGTGGCGAAAGTGTACTACGTAGTATGGAACTAGAGTAACACTTAACAAATCCACAGCCTAAGAATTTTATCAAAAGAGAACAAAAAGAGAGAGAGTCTTTTTCTATTTTTCAGATGGTGCCAAAAATACAATTGAGGAGGACTATATATAGTCCTCCTATGCACGGCTGGCCTTAAAGGCCAGCCTTCAATTGCCATGTGAAACGGCAGTAACGCATGCGTTACAAGCAAATAACGCATGGCTTAAAGCCATGCATTACACTGAAGGAGGGGGTCAGCCCCATGTGGGCGCCCCTCCATCTAATATCTCCCACTCGCACACAGTGGGCATGACCCCAGGTCAGCATCTCTCTAATGTTCTCAATCTTATTCATACAAATAAATAGATCGTGCGACCACCAAGCACATCTGTAGAAAGGAGGGAGTACATACACCAAATCTCTCCCAGAGAAGACCAGCATAGTAACATCCCTAACGTGTCTGGTCATGTCCTAGACTTATTCGATCGCATCAAGATCAAGCATTTTCGAACCCTCTTGAGTTTAAAAAACTCAGAACAATGCTTGATTACCTCCAAATATTTCAATGTGTTCACAACCTTTAGCCGCTACCAAGATGTAGCGTCTTTTGTACGACGTCAGCAAACACTATCGAAGATACGATATTGAATAGTCTTCCCTTTACACTCATATCACTCAATTTTGGTCGAACTGCTTTCCCAACAATGCCTCTTTAGACCGTATCAATCATGGTCATAGACAGCATGCCAAAGTAGCAAACATCACAACCTCCATCTCGTGACATAGTTAAAAGTAAAGGACATTTTTTAAGAAATGAGACTCACACAGTGAGAAATAGGGAAACATTTTACTCACTTACTCATATGGTCGTATAAGCACATATAGTATGAAACACATGCTACGATGGATTTCTCTTTCTCAAAGAGCATATGTCTATATCAACACCGTACAGATCTCAGTCTAGCCGCTCCTTAAGCGTCTAACCCGAATTCCTCAATTTGCACGTCTCCAAGGCGTTAAAGAGGAACTCGCATTTGGCTTACTACAGGCTACATGGATGGTGGGGTAACCCATGCATAGTCCTATCAATGAACCTCATCTTAGCTCCCACTAAGGCGACATAACTTTGTGTCAACCAACTTATCCCTTTGGACAAGTACCTAGGGACACAATGTCTCATCTCTACTCGCTACTTAAGCGCTCTACTCGCTACTTAAGCGCTAGAGGCGATCGCTCGTGTGAGCGAGCCGATCTAAGCCTGTTGACATATCTTGTGTGTGTATATTAAAAACAATACGATAAAGACAAGAACTGAATCATATTGTATTAATATCCCAAAGGAAATGTTACATCTTTATGTCATTTGAAACACAAATTACATTTATAGTCTACGCAGTCCTAGATTCCTAACATGAGCCTCAAAGACATCTCTTGCTATAGGCTTCGTTAAGGGATCAGCAACCATGCGACTCGTAGAAAGATGTTTCAGAACCACTTCCTTTTACGCTATCATGTCTCTAATGTAGTGATATATGATATCTATGTGTTTGGTTCTTCCATGATACTTTGAGTCCTTAGCATATGCGAGAGCTGCCATGCTATCGCATAATATTGGCACCGGATCTGATGTATCCGTGCCAATATCTAAATGCTTGAGGAACCTCCGTAACCAAACAGCTTCATGAACTGCTGCAGAATATGCTATGTATTCTGCCTCCATGGTGGATAACGCTATACAGGGTTGTTTCTTGCTGCTCCATGTAATGGCGCCTTGGTTGAGCAGAAAGACATACCCAGTGGTTGATTTGCACTCATCTAGGTCGTTGCCCCAATCGGCATCACTGTAACCTCTTAGCTGCAAATCTGAACCCTGATAGCACAGCATATAGTCCGCAATTCCCTTGAGATATCACATAATCCTTTTGACCGCTTTCCAGTGAGCTAGTCCGGGGTTTGATTGGAATCTACTCACTAAGCCAACTGCATAGCATATGTCAGGCCGAGTACACATCATTGTGTACATCAGACTACCCACAGCATTAGCATAAGGGACACAGGCCATCTTTTCTTTTTCTTTTTGAGTCTTAGGACACATCACTTTAGACAAGTTCTCGCTCCTTGCAACAGTGGTGTCAATGGGTTTACATCCATTCATTAGGAAGCGCTCGAGGACTTTCTTTATATAAGTCTGTTGAGACAAACACAAAAGTCTCTTTGAGCGATCTCTGTAGATCTTAACTCCCAGAATGTATTCTGCCTCACCCATATCCTTCATCTCAAAATTGAAGGATAACCACTCTTTTGTGGCGACTATCAACCATTTATTATTTTCAGCTAGTAGTATGTCATCAACATATAATGACAACATAATGAAACTCTTCTTAGACCTTTTGACATAAACACAATGATTCTCTGTGATCATCGTAAACCCATTCGAGAGAATGGCTCGATGGAATCTGAGGTACCATTGTCTAGATGATTGCTTTAGGCCATATATAGATCGTTTGAGCTTGCACATTTTGCGCTCTTGACCTTTGACCACAAAACCAGTTGGTTGATCCATATAGATCTCCTCATCTAGTTCTCCATTGAGAAATGCTGTCTTAACGTCCATCTGGTAGAGTTCCAAATCCATGTTTGCTACTATAGCTAGAATCAGGCGAATTGAGGCAAACCTCACCATTGGTGAAAAAGTCTCCTCATAGTCTATACCTTCCTGTTGGGTATATCCTTTTGCCACTAAGCAAGCTTTGTACTCATCTATTGATCCATCCGACTTGCGTTTGACCTTAAGAACCCATTTGTTCCCAATAGTCTTACGCCCTATTGGTAGATCAACCAGATCTCAGACCTGGTTAGTCTTCATAGACTCAATCTCATCATTAAGAGCTTTCATCCACTCATCTTTAGTAGAAGATGAGAGCGCCTCATAAATTGTTCTAGGCTCGTCATCATCATGCGGAGCTACCATAAAAGCTTCCTCTTCAATCTCAAAACGACGACGGGGAATACTTTCACGTGTACTTCTACGCGGCTGATGTTGTTGTGATTGATTGATAAGTGATGTGCTCCCACTCGGATTCAAATAATTTGTAGGAGCTTGAAGAATTTCTTCCTCATTCTCAACTAAATTCCTTGGAGCACTTTCCTCTTATTCCACAATCTCATGAAGTTCTAAACTCCTATCAACCTTACCTCTACTTGGAAACTCATCTTCAATGAAATCCACATCTCGTGACTCAATCTCAGTCACACTTCCATCAGATTATTCACCTATTAATACATACCCTTTAGAGTGTTCTGAGTACCTTATAAAGATACACTTCTTCCCTCTAGGGCCTAACTTCCCATACTTATGAGAAAGATTGTGAACAAAACCCATTGAACCCCATGGCCGCAAGTTACTCAAATTGGGTTTCTCGCCGGTCCATAGTTCATATGGGGTGGAAGTTACTGATTTGTAGGGCACTCGGTTAAGAACGTAGGCAGCAGTCAAAAGTGCATCCCCCAAAAAGAAATTGGTAGGTTTGCTTGCGCCATCATTGACCTAACCATCTCAAGCAGTGTTCGATTTCTCCTTTCCGCCACACCATTTTGTTGCGGCGTATTCGGCATCGTCAACTGTCTTTTGATTCCTTTTTCATCACAGAACCTTTTAAATTGCTCAGAGAGATATTCTCGTCCTCGGTCAGTTCTTAGAGCTTTTAAACTCTTGTCTAACTAATTCTCAACCATTCTTAGAAATCGCCTAAAGCATTCCAATGCTTCAGACTTATGGGAGATTAAGTAGACATGACCGTAACGTGAAAAATCATCTATAAATGTGATGAAGTAGACACCTTCGTGTCTTGCCCTCACACTCATTGGACCACAGATGTCTGAGTGGACTAATTGCAGTGGAAAAGATGCCCTTGTGGCTTTTCCAAACGGTTTTCTCTTAGCTTTTCCCATTAGACAATGTTCACATGTGAGCAGGATGATCTTAGCGAGATTGTCTATTAAGCCTTCTCTAGCTAACCTAGCCATTCTATCTTGCCCTATATGGCCAAGCCTAGAATGCCATTTATATGAATCCAAATTATCAGATGTAGAAAGAAAAGCAATAGACTCATTTATATTTGAATACTCCAAATTCAAAATCATAAAACCGTCTTGAAGAAAAGCATTGCCATAAAACACATGGCCCAAATGAAAAGAAACATAATTGTTTTCAAATACAATTTGAAAACCAAGTCTTAATAAAGTGACTACAGAAAGTAAGTTTCGTCGGATCTCGGGAGCGTATAGCACATTGTGAAGGAAAAGAGTAAGGCCACCCCGCAAGTCCAGCTTGTAGGTACCAAGTCCTAGTACCTCCACGCTAGCTCCATTCTCCACCCTGATATCATGACTCCTAGCTGGAATCCGGCGATACTCAACAAATCCGACTCTGTCTCGCGCTATGTGTTCGGTCGCTCCTGAATCAACAGTCCACACAGGATAGGAGTGAGCAACCATCACATGGCTAGTTACAAAAACAATGCGAGAAAAGTCAGAGTGTACTTTCTTTGGCTCAGTGCAGTCATGAGCGAAGTGGCCATTCTTTCCACAGTTGAAGCACTCTAATTTCGACTTGTTCTTCCCGCGCTTGCCTCTCTTGCTGCGCTGAGAAGTTCCTGACACCTTCTTAATTTGTCCAGCAGCTACCCCATTCTTGGACTTCTTGCGCTTAGGCCTTGATGCCTTACACGAACCAGAATTAGCCACATAGGCCGTGTGATTGGCCTTGGCAGCCTCTAGGCGCTTAGCCTCCAATTCCAAGTGACACGAGACATCATCAAAGTCTTTGATATTCTCGTTATGCGTCAGGTTCTGGCTCATATTCTCCCAAGAGTTTGGCAGTGATCTTATCACTGCCTGGACTTGCTGTTCATCAGTCAGGTTGTTTCATGCCGACTTAAGTTCACGAATCATGGTTGACATAGCCCTAAGATGCTGCTTCATCGTGTGGTCAGAGCGCATCTTATAGGAGTCAAACCTCACGGTTAACCCACGCAACCTAGTGGCTGAAGTTCCACCAAACTTCAACTTCAAAGCCTCCCACATGCTTTGGGCAGTGTCATAGCTCTCGAACTCACACATTAGATCATTGTGCATGCTGCTTAACATTATTATGCGCGCGCACCGACTTTTCTTAGCCCATTGAGTATAGGCTAGTTGATCTATTTTGTGTTGTTCCGAGTTCCCTTCACCGGGCTCAGTAAGGGAGTGAGATAAGGCCTCCAAGACCTCTTGCTCATCTAAAACATATTGGATCTTGCGATGCCAAATGTCATAGTTCTCCTCATCCAATTTCTCCCCTTTGTTTAAATCGGCAACTATACTCTTGGATGTCATTTCACTACAATACGCAAAGAAGGAATATTACACACACACCTAAGAAATCTGCCGCGTCCATCCAAGTTAGAAAAAAAATAATTTAGACATGTCGCAAGATCGAAAAATCGCTAGGCTTCAGAATCATCACTTGCGCCACAATATCCAATTATTAAATTTCTAACCTAATTCCCGCGCAAATTCAAAAAAAATATGGGAGAATTAATCATAAATCTCAACCATACTCCCACTATCTTAAGTAGTCATCTAGTCCTAATCACATGTAAATACATAACCTACTAAAATCGCAGTAACTTTTTGGGCCAGTCTACAAGGACAGCTACTCCAACCACAGTAACCTGTTGGGCCAGTCTACAAAGATGGTTCATATAAGACCATTACAGTCCATTTTTCTTGTTCCATCAGTGCATTTACAGTTCTTACTGAGGTCACTGTGGTCTTTTGGCTATACAGTGCATTTACAGTTCTTACTGGGGTCATTGCAATTTTTTTTTCAGTCTATCATTTACACTGACAATTCTAACTAAGACTACTTAGTGAGAATTTTTCTATTTTATCAATAAAGACTAATGTATAAACATTCAAGCCTAACATTCATAAATGATAAAATAATCACAGATCCACATGTTCAATTCACATATACATGTAATCACATTTAATATGACAAATTAAATAAAAGATCACATGTAATATAACATAATGGAATAAAAAAAATAGCATGAATATAACTATATATTCAAATGTGATCACATTTAATCTAAAACATTAAATAAAAAATCACATGTAATATAACAATATATCGTAGCATATATTAAGTCATGCATATTTCATCCCCTCTTTTTATTTTCTGTTAAAAAAAAAGGGCTTGTAAAAGTTGGGCTAAAAAAAATGCCCAATTTTTTTTTTTTTTTTAAACACTGAAAGGGTCGAATGGCCCAAAACAAAATGTTGGGCCAAGCCCAACCCGAGACATAAAAAGAAAAAAAAAAGAAAGAGAGAGAGTGGGCCGGGCCATGAGGCCCAAGCCCATGGAAGTCAGATGACCTAATAGTCATCTTCTTCCTCCATTCAGCTACTGTTCACGTGAACAGTAGCCGTTCGAAGCAGCACGCCCTGGAGCCTCCCACGCAGCACCACAGGGGCGGAAGTGATCGGTCCAAGCAGCAAGGTGCTGCTGACCACCTCGTCGGTGCGCGCTGCACCGCGGTGGTGCGCGCAGCACCTCTGTGGTGCAGCGCAGCACCTCGCGGTGGTGCGCGCAGCACCACCAGGTGCGCCTTCCTTTTTTTTTTAAACAGATAAAAAAAGAGAAAAAAAAACACACTATATAAATCTCAAGCATATGCGAGAAAAAAAATATAAACTTGAAGCAATTTAAAAAAATATCTCTGATACCAATGTTAGAATGCACAGCGGAAAAGTACCTCAAGCTCAGCTTAAAGAATTGCTCCACAAGTTTTTCCAGATTGATAAACTCCAAGCGTTTCCTCTTAGTGGCGAAAGTGTACTACGTAGTATGGAACTAGAGTAACACTTAACAAATCCACAGCCTAAGAATTTTATCAAGAGTGAACAAAAAGAGAGATAGTCTTTTTCTATTTTTCAGATGGTGCCAAAAATACAATTGAGGAGGACTATATATAGTCCTCCTATGCACGGCTGGCCTTAAAGGCCAGCCTTCAATTGCCATGTGAAACGGCAGTAACGCATGGCTTTAAGCCATGCGTTACAAGCAAAATAACGCATGGCTTAAAGCCATGCGTTACACTGAAGGAGGGGGTCAGCCCCATGTGGGCGCCCCTCCATCTAATATTTACAAATTTCCATTACCTTTAGTATCATACATCCAAAAAGCTACCCTGATCACACAAAGTAATTGCTTTTCATGGCTACAATACTCAATAATGTAAACATCATCAGTAGTTTTTGCTTGGTTGTCGAGAAAATGCAATAAAAGAACACAAACAAAAGACATAATTGAAATAAAAAAACCTTGGTGTCGTAGTCCTTCCAGACTCTTCAAGCGATCTGATGCCCACCCAAATCAAAGGCCTTGAACTTTATGTTCCCAATATTACTCACCTTCTCGAACGCCGGCTGCTGCGTCGGCTGACGCTGAACTAATCTTTGCAATTAGACTTCAAACAAATCAACAAAAAACAAGGAAACCGAGAGAAAGTAAAAGAAATTTATGAGTCTAACTCATCTCATAAAATTGATTCTATAAAAGATGATTGTTCATTCCTTATAAACATGCTTAAGACCTTGTCTACAGGTAATGTGAAATTATTCTTCAACATCCTCCCTCGCGTACATGTCAGTATTTTTTTTTATCTTTGTCACAGAGTAAGTAGTGTGAGTCTCCATTTGTTTTGTGACAGGCTCTGATACCATAAAAAATTTTGTGAAAGTAAATAAGATTTAATATTATGCAAATATTTGACTTCAGTTGAATTTGCCTAATCCGATGAGAATGCTTTTAATTGTAATAAATACAGGCCCAACTTAAAATACACGTCACATTTTATACCCACTCGCACAATCCGCTCGAACCAAGCCCAGCCAGAATTACACACTAAGGGCAGCAAAGTAATTGAACTTAAAAAGTCTACCCTTTCTAAACACTAGGTTATGGAATGTCCCTAAGAGCACTCCTAATGGATATTGTAAAATACAGTTACCTTTAAAATATAAATAAATTTGTGAAAAAGTGATGTCCAATGAATCTTTTATATCATCTTTACTTTACACTTTGTTATAGTAATTTTTCTACATGTGGAGGAAACTGTTTATGACAGTAAACATTTTAAATTAATTTCTCCTCAATGGCTAATTTTCCTCATTTCTTCCAAAGTTTCATATTTTCATTTGAGGCTCTCTCTCTCTCTCTCTCTCTCTCTCTCTCTCTCTCTCTCTCTCTCTCTCATTCCCATGCTTTCCTTTGTGTTGGCTGGGGTGACTCCAATATTCAGTCTATATATATAAAAGCAAGCATATGACTCCAATCGGTTTGTATATATCCTTGTAGACGTGCAAGAACCCCATTGTATATACTTTGAGAATATTTTTATTATATAATATTTTTTTTATTAATTTATATTTTAGTTTAATTTATGAATTTGGATTAATTTAAAATACGACATAATTTTATGACATTGTATATGAGGAGATATTGCAAATATAAAAAAATATGAGGATATTATTGATAATTAGATAACATATTTGAAATGAATAAAAAATATTAAATAATATAATATTTAAATAATATAAAGAAAAAATAGATAAGCTGATAGATGATATATTGTAAAAGTCAGTATGTAAAATAGAAAAATTGAGTTTTGATGATGTATTTTAAAGGATAAGATGAAGAATTCATTTGGAGTGCTCCAAGGCCTTTCAGCTTGAAGCATCAGACATGAAACGGGAGTGCTGGCGGCAGAGCTTTTGTAAGGCTCCTTCAAGAACCTATTGTAATTCTAGTAATTCACACGTAATCTCAAGCAAGAACATAGGGAAGGTAACACTCGAGTAAGAGACTGAATGAGCAAGATTCCATTATGAAACTTGCAGAGAATCTTCGAGGGATTCTCAACCTCCAAAAGCTAACTTCGTATATCAATTGTTCAAAATGATAAGCATCCATAGCACTGCTTATATACTCGCAGGCTGTGATGGAAAGATCAAAATGCAAACAATAATGATTAAAACGCAACTACAAAAATTACAATACACAAAACGCTCTGTTTCATTAAACCCTTCTCATAAAATGCAGCTGCTTTGCACGCCAAACGACACCCATCCCTTTGCCTCCAAAACTCCCCGTTTCATTAAAGCCTTCATTCCGTTATTTCAGTTACTTTCATTCCTTGTGAATTTCTTCTTCAACAGCTAACCATCCTTCATCATTTCTTAAATACCACACCCAACTGCAACTCTTCAAGGCTAGCCCCAAGGCACCCGTGACAATCCCGCATTCTTCAAGGCCTTGTCCACAAGGCACCCGTGACAAGTATTAAAGGACTATACCCAGTAAATATGGATATAATGATCTGAGTTTCCATAACGATTCCCAAGAACTATCTTCAAGAGGAACACCCACCCATTTCACCAAGACTTCAGTGGAGGCATGATTGCCCAGCTTCTTTGTTCTTCTATCAAGAATCATCTCAGGTTCAAGTTGCACATTGCCCTCACTATCTACTGGTCGTAATGTTGGTAAACGAGAGATCTGGTCACATAGCTTTTTCTTCAAACATGAAACATGAAAAACAATATGTATCTTTAAAAAAGGTAAATTCAACTTGTAGACCAGTGTCCCTATTTTCTAAATGATATGGAAAGGTCCATAGTACCTCGAGGCCAATTTCATATTGTGCCTCATAGCCACAAATTTCTGTCTATAAGGCTGCAACTTCAGAAAAACCTAATCCCCCACTGTGAAAACTCTCCCAGACCTCTTCCTGTTAGCATACAGTTTCATCATCTTTTAAGCCTTCCTCAAGTTTTCCTTCAAAAGGGATAGTATTTCCTCTCTAGATTTCAACTAATGATCCACTTCAGCATTTGCAGTGGTGCCTGGAATATAAGACAACAACTGAGAAGGTGGAATTCCATACAAGGCCTGATAAGGTGAAAAACCAGTTGATGAATGTATAGTGGTGTTATAACACCATTCTGCCATTGGCAGCCAACTACTCCAGCTTTTTGGCTTAGACCTTATATAAGATCTCAAATAACCTTCCACACGTTTATTCAAGGCTTCAGCTTGGCCATCAGATTGTGGATGATATGCTAAGCTAAAAGTCAAAGTGGTTCCCTGCATTTTAAACAATTCTGTCCAAAAAAGACTAGTAAAGATTGTATCTTGATCAGACACAATGATCTTTGGTAGGCCATGGAGCTTGAATACACTAGCAAAGAAAACCTCAGCTACTTTACTGGCTATATAAGGGTGAGCCAATGGGAAGAAATGCCCAAACTTTGTCAATCTGTCTACCACATTCAAAATGACAGTCAGTCCATTTGAACTAGGGAGGCCTTCAATAAAATCCATGGCAATGTCAAGCCAATGACTTTGAGGGACAGGCAAGGGTTGAAGTAACCTTGCAGGAAGTACATTTTCATGCTTTTTCACTTGGCAAATCTGACACTCTCTAACCAGCTTCTTAATATCCTTCCTCATGCCTGGCTAGAAAAAATCCATCTTAGCCTTTTGTAAAGTTTTATGGTACCCCACATGACTTGCTTCTGGGCTATGATGAATATGTTGCAACACTTTTGTATGAAATGGTGATGAAGGGACTATCACCAATTTCCCTTTACTGAAAAGAATACCTGGTTGCAAAGAAAATTCCTTAGGAACCTGCTGCCCTTGTTGCAAAGCAATTACCAGGTTAGTTATGTCACTAGAAAAAGCATAACTTTGTTTAAGTTCTTCTAACCACATAGGAGTGAGAAATGAGATAAGAGCCAATGTAGCTGAATCTTCCTCAGACTTCCTTGAAAATGCATCAGCTACTTTATTATCTTTGCCCCTCTTATATTCTACATGAAAATCATACTCCATAAGCTTGGAGATCCACTTATGCTGAGCTTCAGTGGCTACTCTTTGCTCCAACAAGTGCTTCAAGGCCTGTTGGTCACTTTTAATCTTGAAAGACTGACCCAATAGATATGGTATCCATTTCCCCCCTGCACACATCAGTGCTAAGAATTCATTTTCATAGGTAGACAAAAACAATGCTTTTCCTTTTAAAGCTTTACTAAAGAAAGCTATTGGTTGGATGTCTTGCATCAGTACAGCTCCCAACCCTACTCCTGAGGCATCACACTCAATGGTGAATTCCTTAGAAAAATCTGGGAGTCTTAACACAAGAGGCTGGGCAACAGCAGATTTCAACTCCTTAAAAATCTCTTCAGCTTCCACAGACCACATAAAGGAGTTCTTTTTCAGCAACATTGTTAATGGGGCAACTATAGAACCATAGTTGTTGATGAATTTTCGATAATAGCTAGTAAGGCCCAAAAATCCCCTTAATGCTTTCACTGTTTTAGGAACAGGCCAATCTAACATGGAAGAAATCTTTGTAGGATCTACATTCACTCCACTTTTAGAAATAATATGTCCCAAATAGTCTACTTCAGTAACTCAAAATCTACATTTAGATTTCTTTGCAAATAATGTGTGTTGCTGTAAAACAGATAAAACTGACTTCAAGTGTTCAAGGTGCTCACCAAAATCTTGGCTATAAACCAATTATCATCAAAGAACACCAAAACAAATTTTCGAAGGAAAGGCTTGAAAACATGATTCATCAAACCTTGAAAGGTGGCAGGTGCATTGGTAAGCCTAAAAGGCATTACCAAGAACTCATAGTGACCCTCATGAGTTCTAAATGTTGTTTTGGGAATGTCTTATTCTCTTACCCTTATTTGATGAAAGCTTGATCTAAGATCAAGTTTAGAAAAGAACTTAGCTCCATAAAGTTCATCAAGCAACTTATCAATGACAGGGATTGGGAACTTATCTTTGATAGTTTTTTGATTAAGGGCTCGATAGTCTATACACATCCTCCAACTATCATCAGCTTTTTTAACAAGCAACATAGGTGAGGAGAATGAACTTTGGCTTGGCCTTATAACTCCATTTTTTAACAAGTCATGCACAATTTTTTCAATTTCAGATTTTTGGTAATGAGAATACCTATAAGGCCTCACTGAAATTGGTGCACTACCATCTTTCAACACAATCCGATGGTCAAAAGCTCTAGGGGAGGCAACCCCACTGGGTCAGCAAATACTGAACTAAACTGCTGTAGAACCTCTACCACTTCAGCCTGAACTTTCACATGTTTTACCTGAGACTTTATTGCCACCAATTGCAACAACCATCCTTACTTCCTAATAAAGGAAGATTTTAACACATTAGCACCTGCTTCCCATTATGTTTCGTCAGACATAAGACCTTGCAAGGCTAGCTTTTTTCCATACACTTCAAACTGCATTGACATATTAGTAAAATTCCATGGGATAGGACCCAATGTTTTAAGCCATTGCACTCCTAATACAATGTCACAGCCCCCAAGAGTAAGAACATGGAAAGGAACCTTGGATAAAATGAGAAGCATAAAATGAAAAGGCTTAAAACATGGAAAGGCTTGTTTGAGAAGCACAATTCGACAAGGCTTCAAATTGTGATGTATGCAAACTAACCGAAGTAGTTTGTTTCAACCTAGTTAGAGCCTCCATTGGATCATCAAATGCTGATGGTCCAAACCTCCCTTGCAAAGCCACCACTAAAGACTCCCATGAATTGAACTGTCCAGCATCTAAGGCGTTTTGGTACCACACTAATGCCTCCCCTTCCATAGGGTGAGATGCTACCATTAACTTCTGATGGAAAGGTATTTCAAAACAATCAAAGTATTGATTGGCCTTAAAAGTCCAACCAGCAGGATCATTACCACTAAAATGTGGAAAATCCAATCTAACACTCCTCTGAAAACCACATCTCTCTTGATGATTTCTAGGCTCATTAGATACCTCTCTATCTCTACGAGAATTGATATTTACAGAATCAACTAAAGATCTCAACATATCTGAAACTTGATCTAACCTTTTTGTTATTCTAGAAATTGCATGTTGATGATGCTCCAACTGCTTCTGCACCAATTCATTCTGCCTTTGAGATGCTTCTTGCTTACCTTTCAATGCTACACGCGTACTGTCTGCCATCAGAATCTTCGTTGCAAGGATCGACTACCATTGATACCACTTGTAAGGCTCCTTCAAGAACCTACTGCAATTCTAGCAATTCACATATAATCTCAATTAAGAACACAGGGAAGGTAACGCTCGAGTAAGAGACTAAATGAGCAAGATTCCATTATGAAACTTGCAGAGAATCTTGGAGGGATTCTCAACCTCCAAAAGCTAGAACTTCGTGTGTTAATTGTTCAAAATGATAAGCATCCACAACATTGTTATATATTCGCAGGCTATGATGGAAAGATCAAAACGCAAACAACAATGATTAAAACGCAACTACAAAAATTACAATAGACAAAACGCTCTGTTTCATTAAACCATTCTCATAAAATGCAGCTGCTTTACACGCCGACGACACCCATCCCTTTGCCTCCAAAACTCCCCATTTCATTAAAGCCTTCATTCCGTTATTTCAAGTACTTCCCTTCCTTGCGAATCCCTTTTTCAATAGCTAACCATCCTTCAGCACTTCTTAAAGGCCACACCCAACTACAACTCTTCAAGGCCAGCCCCAAGGCACTCGTGACAGCTTACCGAGATGAAAGGGGGAGGCGACGATGGGTGGCTGAACGGAGGTCCATGGCCACGGATTTCATGTGTTGTTGCAGGGACCTTAGAGAAACAATGGTTTCGGTGTTGTTAGAGGGAGAGAGAAACGAAGAAGATAAAGTGGAGGGAAATCAGGTGTGGGCTTACCGGAGGAAATACGGTGGACCTGGGGTGACGGGAAGCACCCGGCGACACTTTCTGTGTAAGTGGAGGCGACCTGTTGTGGCTTGCTCTGTATTGTCCACGATGGAGCAGTTGGCGTGATGGTGGCTGTAGGTTTGCGTGAAGGAACATCATGCGGTGGAGGAGAGAGGACGTGCCACGGTGGCTGGGTGAGACGTGGACTGAGGCGAGGCAAGGCAAGGCTACAGCAGGGCTGCTCATCGGTGAGAGGCTTGCATCTTTGTTTTGATGAGCAAGAATAGAGACTTGTGTTCCACGTTGATGGTACGTGCAGTGGCTCTCGGTCACGACGGAAAGGCTGCTGGCCTTGCTGTACGTGGTGGTTAACGTGGTTCAATTGAAGGAAACTTGGCCGTGGGGCTGCCGTGCGTGTGCAGTGCTTCTTTCTCGTTTGTTGTGGCTGTTTGGGTTGGCCTCCATCAACTGGTTGGACGGTGGCTTGCATGAGATGGGTGCTATGTGAAGGGTCTATTGTCGTTTGTTGCTTGGCTGTGGAGGAGACATGGTGGCTTGCTGGGCGTGCATGGAGGCTTGCGGTTTTCTCGTTGCTATGCGGTTTTCTCGCTATTGGGCTTCGTGCCGTGTTGTGGCTTGTTAGTGTGTGGGAGGAAATTCACGAGAAAAGGGAAGATTTATAGGTGGATGTTGCAGCGTGTAAGAGCATTAACATCCAATTCTCGATAAAATTTCTTATAATTTAACTAAAAAGTACATTCCCTAAAATATTTTTTTAGATTTTACTCATATTTCAAAAACCTCCTATATCTCATTCCCTATCATTTCTCTATTCTATTAAAATAATATTTATCTATTTTTTCTTTATTACTTTTTTTTTTTCTCACTTCCATTTACAAACTTAACTACTCAATATTTTTTCTTATATTTTGAACTATTGCTCTAGTGAATATTTTAAACAAAAATTTAATTTTTTTATGGGTATGATAATATTTTTAAAATTAATTTTTTTTTTTATATTTTTGTAATTAAATAAATTATTTTTAAAATTATTATTTAAACTATAACAAATATGAGTATGAAAGAAATTGTAGATGATTAGAAGAAGAATTTATTTTATGTATTAGAATAAAATATTGATAAAAAATGGTTTAGGAAATGAATAGTGATTCCCTATATTTAGAGAACCACTGTTCATCCCCTAAACCTTTTTCCCTAAAATAGGGATTCAGATGTAGGAGATATTTTGATCAACGCCGTAAAATAAATATCAAACTATAGGAAAAGTGATGCTTTGGGACACCAGATGTGAATGTTCTAAGTCGGTTACGAATTTAGGAAACCCTTAGAAATTTGAACTTAGGAAATCGTGGTGGGCGAGAAAGACGTGCATGGGTTACGTGGATTGGGTATTTTATTTTGAGCTCAAGACTTGGGCTTTCTTTGGTCCAACTAAGTTTTAAAAGCTTGCCTATAATTTCACCAACTGTCATTAGGCTAACGGGCAAATCTCAAATTCCAAAATGAGTCCAAATTTTTGGATAATATTTTTGGGCTTATAAACGATTTCTTGGGCCTCGTCCTAATCATAATAATTTTGGACACGTGGTTATGCAAAAGTTGCAATTAGACTTTCCAATCTGGCTTATCAATATAATTTATGTTTAATAAAAAAAATTTTAAAATATTACATCCGGTCGTTACACATACTCTCCTAAAAAATATGGAGGAAAAGTCGAGAAGTACAATCGGAAGAAAGACAAACTTTATGGTCCCCATATCTCGTTTACAATTTTTAATAAAATAATATATTTTTTTAAATATTTAATTACATCAAATCAAATTAAAAGTCAATTTAAAAATTATATTATTTTAATCTATAGTTGTAAACAAACTTCTATAAATTTTGTTGGGTTAATATGTTGACGAGGTCAAGTTCAATATTCTCTAAGCATACCGGCATGTCAATTAGAACTCACCACTTTCGTGATCAAGATAAATTATCATAGACAACATATTATAGTCTTATGGAATAAAATGTCCGATTTATCACTGACTATAAACTTCCAATCTAAGAAATTGTGATTTTTTATCGCAAAAAATAAATCAAATTGAATTATTAAGATATTGATCCAAAAATTAACATAGACATTTAACTACTTTAGATGCTGAGATGATCTCAGATGATCTAAATTTGTTTAAATGTAAATAAGTTGAGATATCTATTTAAATATATGAAGTAATGTTAAGGACACAGTTCTAATTAAGGGCAGGTATTAACGATAAAAGTATACATTCATGAACACAAAAAAAATAAAAAATAAATAAATCCGATTTTGCCTGCTGCATTGATAGAAGATATGGCTTCTTGAATCTTTTTTATTTTCTTTCAAATTTTTCATAGTAGCTAAGAAAGGAGATATCCAATATTTGAGCCTGGAAAATGGAATTAAACTCGAAATATAACAACTGTTTCGGCCTATAATAATAATAACAACAAAAATTATATTATATACAATCCAATGTTCAAATTAATGCCACTAAACACCAAAAACAGGAAGCCAACAAACAAGGCTTCCAATCCTTTTTGTGTGCCAAAAGGAAAAGAAAATGCTTCCAAATGGTTCTGTATGACCAAAAATCGTGTCTTGAGTCTGTCTGTGTCTGTGTCTGTGTCGTGTATGGGGGTCAAGAAACCTCGCATATAAAAGGAATGATAAAAAAAAAAAAAAAAAAAGTTCAATATGAAACAAGAAGAATCGTGAGGGTGCAAGTAAAGGACTTCCACTTGGGTGAATGATTCGCCACAGGTATAGGAGAATTGTTACCACTGCCTTGTTTAGCTTCCGGGTTGCCGGCAAGAGCAGGGGAAACAGCAGGAGAGTGTGATGGTGTGGTAGGCAGAATGTTCGAGTTCTCATCATTGTAGCCTGATGACAGCAAGCCTCATTGTAACCACTTAAAGAGCACACCAGGGGAAGCAAAATTTGCATGTTGAGGAAAAAAGAAGGAAAAGAACAGGAATTTCACTCAGTTTGAGTCCTTCCAACCCAATACCATCTTCTCACAATAAAAAACTAGGTGAAAACCAACCATGAAGTTTTATGGATGAAAATAAATAAATTCAAGCTGTAAATGGCAATTTTTCAATTCAAATATGTGAGGATACATAATGGCTTTCAGTTATACATCGGGCCAAGAATATCCAGGTATACGTGGCAAGGAATAAGATCCTCCTTTAAATCATACAATACATGGAATATTTTGGCTTGGCCATCCTTCTTATAATACCATGACTGAAATACTCCATATTTTGTATATCAATTTTAAGTGAAAAAGAATATTTAAAGTTCCAAACTTGTTTGATGATACAATGATTGAAGAAACCACATTTATTGCTTCTCATGCAAAGATTAGTGTCTGATTAAATGTGTAATTTGAACCCACACATTGATAATACCTTAACTGTATAAAATCTCTCCAAATTAGAGGACTACTAATTTGGACTACTAAAGATGTGCCCGAGCATAATGATTTTTAACCATCATGGAGTGACTATAAGTTAGAGCAGGAAGTAAACACAGCTAAGGCCATAAGTCTTCTGTCGACTGCTTCCTAAGAGGTGATGGAGGAGAAGTTTGTGCAGTCCATCCCTACTACGGAGTAGGGGGAACAAGTATATGTTTCACCTCGGTGGAATAGAAGAAGAAAATGGACAAATTGTTAGAGATTTGGGAACGTCAGGGGGATCCGAGTACGATGATGCTCAACTGACAGATTCGAAATGGCACTACACTACCTAGAGAAGGAAGATCGGCGCAAAACCAGTGGGAAAAGATGAAGATTCATCAATTCCATATTTTATTATTTGGTCATAATTGTAATTTTGCCTTTTTTTCTTTAGCTATTTAAGCCCGACTTGTGGGCTTCAGAAGATATATTCAATTTTTATAAATAAACCCTAATCTCAAAGTTTATCTTAGAGTTTTCTCTCTATTTGCATTTTTCTCAATCACAATCTTTAGCTTTCGTTACTTAGCTAGGCCTCAAAATAGTTATTATTTGCCCCAGCTTCAGTTGGCATCAGAGCTTTAATGTTTTCCTGGGGTGATTTATCATTAGTTTTCATGGTTGATGGTAGAGATTGTGGTCGGCGTGGGCAGGTTCCAACTGAGGAAGTCCCTCACCAATATCATAACGTACAGGATGTGATGATTTCAGATTTGCAGAGGCAGATAGCATAAATATCCCAGTGTCTAGAGACACAAACTCTGGATGGTTATGGTCAATATTCTGACTCTAGTTTCGATAACCCGTATCACAATCGTGCTCCATTCGGGAGTATTGTGGTAGGGAGGAGCAAGGTGAAGACCTGGGCTTCAAAGTTGATCTTCAAGAATTTACTAGTACTCTGCAGGATAAGGGCTTCATCGATTTGTTACACGAGGTGGAACGTATTTTTTGTTAC
The DNA here is from genome assembly GCA_022457165.1 of Juglans mandshurica. NCBI lineage: Eukaryota > Viridiplantae > Streptophyta > Magnoliopsida > Fagales > Juglandaceae > Juglans > Juglans mandshurica. The sequence goes on from CM039623.1 coordinate 8,773,511, forward strand.
TAGGATGTCCCAGATTGTATAAAGGTGAAACTAGTCTCCATCAAGTTGGAAGGGCTGAGCGTTTGCCTTGTGGGAGCAGTTGAAGCGATCTCGAGAGCAATAGAGCAAGGCCAAAATTGGCGATTGGGAGAAGAGGAAGAGTTAATTTTTGCCCTTTCAAATATACTCAAACCTTGTTTCAACGACTTTACACATTTAGGCAGGGAGCGAGATCCGTTGATGATTACACCAAGGAGTTCTATAAGTTAGTGGACCGAAATGATCTCCAAGACTGAAGAGCAGATGGTGGCATGGTATTTGGGGGGTTTGCGGCAGCCTTTGCAGGATGTCCTCAGCCTCCACTCTCTATGGAGTGTTTCTAAGGCCTATCAGTGTGCTTTGATCGTAGAGAAGCAGCAAACTAGGCCACTTGGGGCCTAGGAGTGACCAGAACACAGGGGGGGTTCATCTGGAGGAGACTCACCTTGTTCTGCAGTCAACTCAAGGTCAGAGTTCAAACGTCACTAATATTTGGTGTTTCAGATGTGGGGAGCCCAGTCATAGGGCAACGGAATGTAGAAAGTCTGCCAATAAGAAGAGGAAAACCTTCTAATTAACAAGGATGACAGGGAGTATGATGAGGACATTGGAGAACCTGTCTTTGACGAGGAAGACAATGAAAGGGATGTTTTGTACAATTATGGTAACAAGACCCTTGTTGTCAAAAAAAATTTATTAACTCCCAAGGGTGATTCGGGAGAAGATTGGGTGAGGACTAATAAGATTGGCAGTATGATCGAAGCGTGGTTCATGATGAGGACAAAAACACCTATTCCCTAGCAATAAAGGGAAAAAATGTCATTTTTGCACCTCGTAGAGAGAGAGTTGTTTTTGCTCTAGAGAGGCTGAATAGGGAATCAATCTTCTGTCTCTGGCTAGGTTTTGGGAGGAGGTGAAGAAAGAGGGCATGGTGTTCGCCTTGGTGCCATGTGACAACAGTGGCAGGGGGTATCGTGATTTACTGCCAAAGGTGCAGCATATACTGTCTGAGTTTGCAGATCTAATGCTAGAGGACCTTTCCCCTAGCCTTCCACCCACGAGAGATATACAACATCAGATTGACTTAGTGCCAGATCCAGCTTGCCCAACGGACCAACATATTGCCTCAGCCCCAACAAATCCGAGGACTTGCAACACCAAGTATTGGAGTTGTTGGAGAGGGGCTATATCTGTGAGAGCATGAGCCCGTGTGCAGTCCCTGCCCTCTTGGTGCCCAAGAAAGATGGTTCATGGTGTATGTGTGTGGATAGCAGAGCCATCAATAGGATCACTGTGAAGTACAGATTTTTGATTCAATGCTTGGATGACATGTTGGACTAGTTGTCAGGCTCTAAAGTAATTTCCAAAATTGACCTTAAGAGCAGGTATCACCAGATTAGGATACGCCCTAGCGACGAATGGAAGACGAAGTTCAAAACGCAACATGGTCTATACGAGTCGAGTGGATAGTCATGCCTTTCAGATTGTCCAATGCAGATTATTATTGGCCCAAATTGACCGGTGATGTTGCACGTTTCGTGGCGAGATGTTTTGTTTTCCAAAGAGTGAAGGGGACCCTCACCAATGCTAGGCTTTACACTCCATTACCTATACCTGAAGGCCCATGGCTTAACGTCAGCATGGATTTTGTCTTGGCTTTGCCCCGAACCCAACAAGCCATGGATTCAATCTTGGTTGACCAATTTTCCAAGATGACCTATTTTGTAGCTTGCAGAAAGACTATGGACGCCACACAAATCGCCCATCTTTACTTCAAGGAGATTGTTTGCCTGCATGACATTCCTTGGTCCATCACCTTTGACTAGGATACGAAGTTTATGAGTAATTTCTGGAAGAGTTTGTGGGAGAAAATGGGGACGAAGCTGCACTTTAGTAGTGCCTACCATCCCCAAACAAATGGACAGACTGAAGTGGTGAACCATAGTTTGGGCAACCTTCTGAGGAACTTAGCCAGTACCAAGCCAAAACAGCAAGACCTCATCTTATATCAAGCAGAGTTTGCTTACAACCAATCCTAGAATAGGACTACACAGTTGAGCCCATTTGAGGTTGTGTATGGACAGAATTTTTCGGGCACCTTTGACTTGACCCTCGTTCCACATATTGGTCAACTGAACGTTTTAAGGCCGTGGATGCGTCACCCCTAGTTGGTGCAAGCACCGTCGTGGGCCACGCTACACCCAGTCAGTGCATGCAACACCGTGAATGGTGAAGTACTTAGTGTGTGTGCACAACGTCATCTTCGATGTAGCACCATGGGTAGCACTGCACCCCGATGGTGCTCACAGTGCCATGGCAGGTCACTTAGGCCCTATAGTATGGGTGATCCTCTTGCATCCATGTTGATTCGGGAAGATGAAACGGCAAAAAAGAATTACCATAAACCGCGTATCAAAAATCAAATCGAGAACAACTTACTTATGCTCCGATACCAATGTTAGAAATTCTAGATCGGAATGCATAGCGGTAGCATTTACCTCTTGCGGCAAATTCGGGACCTGATGTACTTTTTTCACGGAATTTTCCATCATTGTTGTTCATCCAAATTCATCCTCTTTGAGGGTGAAGTGTGTCACATGGTAAAAACCAAGACAACAATCACATACTATACAACCTAAATGCCGAGACTAGAGAGAGACATATTTGAGAAAGGGATTTTCACTCTGTGTTCCTCTTAACATGGAGAGGAGGGAGAGGAGCGGGCTAACTATATAGCCAACTCCATGTAACCTACTGGTTGACATTTAAGTCCAGCCATAAGTGGTCATGATGCTATTTTTATTGGCCAAAGAACAACACCTACATTATGTCAGCATATGAAGGGGGAGGGTTGCCCACTATGGGCGCCTCTCTTTTTTATTACAATCATGAACAAGAGAATGATCACTCAAGGTACAATCATTTCACAGTAACCACTCAATAGTACACAACCGAGAAATCACCTCAAGAAAAAAAGTTCAAACTGGAGTAAAGAATGCTTAATAACTAACATTAACACCCTTTGCATGAACTATTCAAACAAAGAAAAGAATACCCAGTACGAAAGAGCAGGCTTATAGGACACAAAATTTGAAGCAAATATGTCCAAAACAAAATCATTTGCAGAGAAATTTAAGGATACCCAGTTCAAACCTCAAATAAACTTATCTAAATTTGGCATAGATCAGAAGCTTGTGTGAACCATCTATAAAGGAAATAAGAGAGAGGTTCTATTTTTGTACTACCTTTAGGTTCCCCAGAGTGCTAGAAAGCTTGCGCTAGGTCATTTTAGCTTTCAACCACTAAACCTCGAAGATAGAACTTTAGCCTACCTCTCTCTTTGATGTCCCTCAGTCCTCTCTCAAAGCAAGAAAGAACCTTTTCTGTATTCTACAAGAGGAACAACAAAGAGAAGCCGAGGAAGAATCCCTGCAGGAGGAACAACTGGTTAAGCATCAAAACCCCAAATAATGAACCAAAAAAATCAAGTAAAACCATAAAATAAAAGTAATCTCAAATTTGAGCCAAAACTATAAAAACTAAACCCACAAAAAACAAAAAAAAACAAAAAACAAAAAAAAAATTCAAAGACTATGCATCTGAGATGAATATTTCCTATAGACCTTGAACACCAACCTTCCTGCTTTTCTAGTCAAGATTGTTCAATTGCTTCCTCAACTTTGGTCCACGACCACCACACAAAGCAAATCATGGGACCAAATGGGAGCATGCTTCACAGTACTCCCTGAAAACATAGCACATCTCCTTGTTCAATGACAAAAAAAAAAAAAAAAAATCAATCTCAGCAGTTGATTGAGCAGTCAGCAGAGGAGAACCGCCATGGAAGCTGTGATCCTGAGAGCAAAGGAGATATGGAAGCTCTGCATATCTCAGATTTTAGTATGAGGAAAAGAAACAGGTACCATCTGAATCTATATTAATGAACTTGAGAGGAGTCGTGCAACAGGCATGGACCCATGCACGGACAATGTGCATGGGCTAGCATGGCAATGTCACTGCCACTGATGTGGCATGCTGCGTCAGACAGCTGTGGTAGTGCCACTTGGTCTGACGTGGCATGCCAGTTGGCATTGCCACATCAGCCCGTGCAAGGGTCCGTGCACTTATCATTTCTGAAAAAGTAAAAGACAGAAAAGCAGATGTAACCACCATGTAACTTGAAATGCTTCCAGTACTTTCTGTTAAGATCTTAAAATCCAAACAAAATGACTGAACAGCCCACCAGCAAACTGAGCATGACAACTAATGGACACAAAAATGCCATTCAATGGCCAAAAGCAAACTATAGGCTAATTAAAAAGACTGAAAACATGAAAACAGAAGTGCCTATTCCACGAAAATACCAAACAGGCACAGAATGGTCATCTTGCACATGAAAGGTTGAGACCAAAACACCATCAACTAATATATTTCTTACACACCACAATAACTTCATATTATAAACAACACAACAGTAAAATGTCCGCACAATTTCAAGAAAAATAATGTAGATGAGCAGCATTGTAATTTTATTGTTTATCATAGAGTATGGACTGCGGAGATTTCCAATATTTCAGCCTGAATTGGTTTCTGCTTATAGTAATTATAAATATCTTTATTATGTTACTTGCAACCCAATGCTCAAATTAATGCTACCAAACACTAAGGAGGCCAGCTGGCCTTCCAATTCTTATATAGCCTATAGTGTGACAAAAAATAAAAAAGAAAACAATGCTTCCAAGAGATATAATGAATATCAGTATATGTATATATTTATATAGTACAGGGGTTGGGAGAGCCTCACAAAATAAGAAGAATGATCAAAAAATAGCAAAAAAAGAAAGAAGAAGAATTGTGACTGTGTAAGTAAAAGACTTCAAATTGGGTGAATAACTAGATGGTGCTGCCGCAGGCATATGAGAATTGTTTGCATTGCCTTCCGTGGTTACTGGGATAACAGGACGAACAGGGGAAACAGCAGAAGATGGTGATGGGCTGATGGCTAGAGTGTTAGAACTCTCATCATTGTAACCTGGGGACAGCAAGTCAAATTATAGCAACTTGAACTCACCAAGAGAATAGAAATCTGCAAATTAGAAAGAAGGAACCACACTCACAGTTTGAGTCCTTCCAACCTAATATCATCTTCTCACGATCAAAAACTATATGATAACCACTCATGAAGTTTTCTGGATGAAAATAAATAAATTCACAACGTAAGTGGCAACTTGTCAATTCAAACACACAAGGATGCATGATGGTTTTCCGTTATACATGAGGCTTGTTCAAGGAGGCAATGATGAAAGAAAATATATCTTTTTCTTGTGCAAACATTAACTCCTGGTTTAAAGACTGCACAGCCTACGCTGACAAGCCTCCCATAATTCAAACTCACGTTAATATCTTGCTGTATAAGGTATAATGATTTTCAACCATCATAGAGTGGCAATACAAATCTAAAAAGGAAAGGAGTACTGGACCAGGAGGCTGAATATAGTCATGGTTTTTAAATTTCTAATTTTCTATGTATTAAAGTAATAGTAGACAGAATGAGTGACATTGCAGATCTATCTGACTCACCCAAAAGCAGCAACTACCCTCATATAGTTAAAGGAAAATAAACCGCTCACGTACTTCTGTGCTTTTTTATCACTTCAGAATTCATTATCTTAAGAGTTTTGAGACAGTAGAAGGATTCGTAGAATTTCCACAACAATGTAGTTAATCACCTAAAGAGATATATGCACAAAGTCTAAATTCCAAAATGACAGAAAAACATGAAATTGTGTAGTCATTAACACAGAGGTTTTAAAACAAACAAAACTCTTCTTGAGCTACAAGCAATTTATCGATAAATAGATACTCACGTCCTATGATGTTTATATCTTCACTTTTGAGAAGAGCCAGACAATACAAATATCTACCCTCCTGGAGACCATAATATCAAACTTTAGAAACTCAACTAGGAAAAGGAAATTAAAGTTCTAGAAGTGAGATCATACTGGAGTTGGGATCAATGCAGTTGGATGTTTGACAAAATAGTCGTCTCCGCCTTTCATTGTCAGATTCATACTAGGGATTTTAAAGGTGCTTTGGTTTGCACTGCATATAAAGTGGATTCAGTGCCTCAGAATTGAAAGGGTGAAAATAATACAAAATAGGAACAGGGTTTTCTTTAATATAAATTACCGTAATTCATAACAGTATTCAAAGGGGATCACCAAATCAGGTGAATTCCGCTTTTCTTCGACCTTGGAATTGAACTGAATAGCAACATAAATCATAGAATACTCGGATCTTATAAAATAAAAATTCCCAATAAATAACATGGAATAGCATTATTTAAAGAACTTACACTCTCGGAAATAAAAGTATAAGCCGGGTCGCTTAGGTGTGTGAAAGCTGTACCAGAGTCAAAGATGGCACTGAACTCCAGCTCAGAAGAATTGCTTCCCACAGTTATTCGAGTGATGCTGATGTTATAAGATGGACTGACAAGAAGTTACCAAAGGAAAACTCATTACAAGTAGCATACGATTCTGATCAAACATAAATTTATTTGCAATATCAAGAAGTGCCAGTGAACGCCCAATTGGCATCGACCCTGGTATTTCAAGGGTGAGATACGGGGTTTGAATCCCACCATCCCCATTAACTAACAAAAAAAAAAGACTTACTGCGATTGCCGAACATTGAATGGTGTTTCACTTTGGTCTGAGCTGCCATTAAATCCAAAATTGATTCTCCCAACCCCATCAAGTCCAAAACACAATGCAAAGGAATTTGACGCCAGCCTATTTTTTGCTAAGATGCTAGGTACGGATATATCTTGCATGCCAAGCCCAAACAGACCGTTTGGTGCTGCACCCATCAAAAAAGTACCTGTCTGAATTTGACCACAACTGCAAATAACTACATATTAGACAAGGGGGGCCACAAATAAACAAAAATTTGCTGAACAAATCTGACCACCAGGTAAAAAACAAGAGGTCACTTCAAGGAATAAGAGGGTAATGCTGTCACATCAATGAAGGAGATAAAAAGAATTGATGATCATGTTAGATTAAGGTTTACATGTTTCTGGTACTCTAGAGGTTTCTGATATGTTGGTGATCACCTACTCCCCCCACGGGAAATTTTCACCTTCTCTTTTCTTATATAAATAGATATTTGGTGATCGCCTACTGCCCCCAATGATGGCAATACAACAACTTGAGAGTCCTCATGAAAATCATTCCTACTAGAGGAGAACAAAGCCACACCAACTCTAGATTCATAACCCACATGATCTACATTTTCAAAATCTCCCATTCTACAACCGATCAGAAAAAAGCAATCTCCCATTCTCTAGTTTTAGTCATTTCAACTGACAATTAATTGATTATTAAACTAAATATTACTGACGATTTAACATCATATTCATTTGAAAAGCTGCTCATCTGTATGTAGGGAGTTATTTTGATATCACAAAGAACCAAAGAGTTATCAAATATTCCTCCCCAATGTTTTTGGTAGTAAGTGAAGGAAGAATAGTGTACCCAAATGTAATCCGAGCGTCAACAGCTTTTGATTGATCATCATCTGTAACTAAGTGCAAAACATCCTCTACCAAGATCCCAGTAGATGAAGTATTGCTAGAAAGATACACAATTTTATAACAACAATTACTACTTGCTGAAGAGCATTGATCACTTGGTCTGCACAGGGTGCTGTCGCTGGATAATTTTTCACTTGTTGATGAATTATTAGGGCTGTAGATGTTGAGTTTTATTTCCTGCTTGATAAAAGAGAGATTATAAAAGCATTCAGGACTCGAAGAAAACTTCTATCACCACCCATTCACAAAATAACCAAATACGTGGAAAACATAAGACCACAGAGCTAATGAATAATTAAAGCTTGTCCTATAGTCATACATTTGGTAGAATTTTCAGGGTGTGGCAAAGAAAATTTGACATATATTGAGTAAAGACTAAAACAGTTTCGCAAGTATTTGTTAATGATTTGGAAATTTGAGTTGCTTTCCCCTTCATTCAAAAGCTCTCATTTTACAAAGGTGCATGATTATAGTAAATTCAACAAAGTAGCGGGAAAGTCCAGATAATAGTTGTAACTTGTAAGCATGACTGCAGCAAGAGATTGACACAGGCTGAAGAAAAAATCATTGTTATGATAAATAAAACCATATCCAGATAGCAGTTGAAACAATATTTAATTATAACAGATCATTATTCCAAGCAAATAAATAAAAATTCATAGTACAACATACCTCTCCAGATGATGTCCGCAAGCCAGTAACGCAGCCACCTCTCTTACAATCGCATGGTAGCCAGAACAAATTACTGCCTGTGTCTAATGCCACCAAAAAGGATAAACTTGGTGTCCCCACAGAAACATTGGCATAATGCAAACTGAAACACCACGAAGATAGAAAGCAATGGTTAGTTATTAGAAAAGTGACACGAAGAGAATCCCATAAAACTTTCATTCCAAGTTTGGTCAACAAGAAAATCGAGGGAAATTTTAAACCAAACAAACAAATCCGAACTTTCTCAACGAGCGATACGCTTTAAGAACTCATTTTCCATATCCATCAATCAAAAAGAAAAAAAGGACGCCTGAGAACCCACAAAAGAAAAAATCTTAACTTATTGGAGACAAAAAAAAGTGCTACCAAATAGGTCCTTCCATCACCATTTGAGCTAGGAGCAGTTCTGGGGAACAGCCCGCAAGCCGCACCACACTTCACAAAAATTTTTTTTTTTTTTTTTTTCACCCCAGCACGTTAGGTGTGCTGGGCTGCTTCACACACTACTGTGTGAAGCAGCAGATTTTTTCTTGAGGTAATAATACTTGAAAAAAAAAAAAACGACCAGTTATAATCCATCAACAGCGAAGAAAAAACTCCCTATCTCCTCTTCTCCTCCAGTTTCTTAGTGTAACCAAGAAATCATATCCAAATTCTTCGAAAGCCCACAAAAGTTTTTTTTTAAGAACTAATAATACACACACACACATTAAGAGTTCATCAAGGATCGTACAATCCCAAAGAGCCGGTAAAGAAAGTGTCGTTTCCATTGGCGAAAGTGAGTAGCGAGGACTGGCCGTAGCTGGCGGCGAGGTGACGGGCGCGAATTAAGCGGTCACGGTAGGCCATGACAACGTAGTAGTCTAGGCTTCCCTTCTCGGGGAGGTCATCGAGGCCGAGAAATCCCTTAACGGGATCGGAGAACCGGTGGTAAATGTCGAAGCCGAACCTGAAGCCATAACAGATCCGGGAACCCAAACCGAAAAAGAAAACGAATAGTAAGCATGAACAAAAAGAAGTAAAGGGAGCCCAAGCCATGCTTTAGAAGTCGATGCTGCTGCTACTGCTGGAAAAGCGAATCTAGACATACATCTGTAGAATAAAGAGGAGCCGACAAAGTGAAGATATTTATTATAGACCGGAAACTGGGAAGCAACTAGCGAGAGACGACGGGAGGATTGGGAAAGTTTAGGGGTGGGGGCGGCGGCACCCGCTGCCCCGCCCGGCTTCCGCTCCGCCCCCCCGCCCGGCTTCCGCCCCGCCCCCACATGGGCGGAGCGGGCTAAAGCGGGTTAGCCCGCTCCGCCCATGCAGGGGCAGGGTCCCCCGCCCCGCATAGAGAGGGCATAGCAGGGGCAGGGGGCGAGATGACCCCAGCGGGCCCCGCCCCGTCCCGCCCTCGCCCCACATTAAAAAAAAAAATTTATATATATTAAATAAATATATTGTATATAGATGTACACAATTTATAAAAGACTTAAAATTATATTAAAGTCATTGGATTGTTTTGGCCTCCTAAGCCAATCTTTATATAGGAGGCCAAGGCAATACAATAGTCATCCTTAAGCACTGTAGGACTTAGTAAAAATCTAACTCTAATGAATTTAAATTTTTTTATATTTATAAATTTTAATTTATTATTTAAATTATATTATAATTTTGGTCTAAAAATTTTTTTTTTTTAACATAATGGCGGGGGGCGGGGCGGATGGGGGTTTTTCCCCTGCCCCCTGGCACCGGGGCGGGGAGAAAATCCCCAACCCCGCATGGTGCGGGGCGGGGGCACCCCCCGCCCCGCACCATGCGGGTAGCAGGCCTATGGGAAACAGGTCAGCACAAATTTATCCCACTTCATTTTATTGTAAAAACAAGATTGCGTACTAATCTATGTATTAATATTGTTACCTTCATATTCTAAATTTAAATTAGTACTATTTTTAATAAAATGTACTTTTTAACTAATCATATTGAATGAGTGTGTATATTAGTGCGCAGAATCGCTTACAATTAGATTTTTCCTTTTATTATTACAATTTTTAATTTCTAATATAAAATAAAATAAATAATTTAACTTTTTTAAATGTTAAAATAAAAATAATATTAAAAAATATTTTCTAATAATATTTTATTTTATTTTTTAATTTTAATCTCAACTCATTTTATCTCATCAGATCTTACGTCACCTACACAAACAAATGAAACATAAAAGATCGAAAAATCGTTCTATCGCTTAGTGAGAAAGATGGATCCCACTTTTGTGGACTCGCATTCACAAGATCTACTTTTCTCTCACAGGACTAGAGATAACAGGTTAGATTGACTTCGGTTGAATTGAAATAGAGAAGAAATATCCTTTATTTTATGGAAAATACTCGTTTAACCTATAAAAATCATGGTTAAATTTAATTTATTAGATAAAAATTATATATTTACAGTAAATTTTCGTTAGATTTGACACTGCTGGTAGACGGAATGGATAATTGAAAAGTTTTAAAAGTTCGAGAGTTTACTTTGATGCAATTATTAGTTTCAAATACACATTATGAATTCAGTGAAAGTTTAAAGTGACAAAGTGTAATTAACCCTTGGTTGAATTATCGATTCATGTAGCACTCACTACCTTTATTTTATTCTCCTAATTTTTCTTAACAACCAAACAAACTCCGCGCTTTAGGCCCAAAGTTCAGATAGCATTGGATGCTTAGATAATTTTAGATGATTTGTAAATATTAATATTTTGTAAATCTCATTAAAATATATTTAAATGTATGAAACAAGTTGAGATATATGTTCGAATGTATGAAAGATGTTGAAATATGTTTAATTTTTTTATAAGAAATTGAAAAAGTAGTAGATTCTATTAATAATTGGTTTAAGATAAGTTGAGATGAACTCAACATCCAAATATAGTCTTAGGCTGTGTTTAGGTAGTTGAGATCACTCAACTACTATTCAATATTTTATCATTATTTTTTACTTCTTTTTACTACTATTCGATATTTTATCATTACTTTTTCATCACTTTTTCACTATTATTCATAGATTATCTAAAATCACCTCACTACCCAAACATAGCCTAGAGTGTGAAGCCTAGCCCGTGTGAAGCCCAAGATTGACTTAGAAGTGGGTTTTTCTTTCTTTTAGTGTGTGTGTGTGTTTTTCTTTGGTGATGTAAAGCCCAATATGTTGTTTAAGTGAGTTTCATTTTAGTGTGAGAGTATTCAAATTCCGGGCCCAGCCCATGTGTGTGAGCCCAAAAGTTGAAACAAGGGCCCAACCCCTCCCTCTATACGGTGTCGTTTTGGCCTAAGGGATGAAACCCAAAGAAATATTCCCCCCCCCCCCCCCTCTCTTTCCCTAGCACCGCAAGCCCCCTATCTCAAATTCTCTCTCTCTCTCTCTGTGCAACTCGTGTGCATTGCCATTACTGTCGCCACCCTGTTGTTGCCGCGTGTCCACTAAGCGGAAGCCACTATTTCCCGTCTGCCACCACCACTCCTTTCGCCCAACCTGCGCTTCTCCCCTTTGTCAATACAAGAAGCTTCGACCATGGTAGCTACTCGTCGTTGTTGCATGCCAACCGTCGCATGCCACTTGTGTGACACTCAACTTCCTCCCACCGTCCCACACCACCAATCGTAGCCACGGCTGTGTTCCTCGAGCCCCAACCCACAACCTATAAATAGGTCGTGCCTCCCTCAAGCCTCCTCCTTTCATCTTCCCCTTCCTTCGATCTGCGACTCTGTAGCTTTTAGGAAAGTTTTTCCCCAGCATCGTTGTGCTTCGCCATGACCCACCACCATTAGCAGCTCCCTTGTGGTAGTCCGACCACCCCCTCACCTATTCCCATCTTCTCGACCTCCTCCTCCCTCGGTTCCACCCCAACCTGTGGGCTAAAACCCAATTTTGGGTTCTTCTCCACCTTGCACAACCATCCTTCGCCGCGAAATCCCCTTCCTCCACCCTCTATTACATCAAATCCGTCACCCTTTAGCTCTTCTAGTTGTAGATTCCCCTTATTTTCCTCCAGATCCGCCTCTGCCACTGTGTGTCGCCACTGCCGCTGTCGTGCTCCGCCGCATCCAGACGCCACCACATCAACACGCTTGATCATCCAAACATTAGCCCTTTCATGTTGTAAGTAAATTCCTAGAGTGACCCTTGAAATCTAATGTGGAATAAGTTATTATATGAATGTTGTTGCAGTCTGGTTATGAATGAAAGTGGTCGAGGGCCCTGTGGAGCGTTGGGATATAATACAGTAGTTGGTGTTAGAATTGTTGGCCGAGGGCCTGGTGAAGCATTGGGAATCGTGTATGGTTGTGATTTCTGAATCTGTGTGTTGTTCTGACATTAGTTGATGTATTTATTGTCATGTCATCCAATATTTGTCTGTTTACGCAGCTGCATTTTAATTGTCATTATTTATCTTTATCATATTTAACTGTGCTCTACTCCTCTTTGTCTGTGCTGTAAAATTTGAAAACTGTGTTTTTGGTGTCAATAGGCTAATGGGATTTTCGTAGGTGTAAAATTGAGTGATATTCTCTGGGTTGTCGTCGGGTGACAATGGACTCGGACGAGATGACAACGCTCTCGTGTCAACTCTGTGACCTCTCAGCTGGCAGAGGTTAGAGGATGTTTAGTAATGTACGGGCCGGATGTAGAGTTGGGCATTACTCATTACGAAGTCACACGTACAGTCATTTCCCGTCGTGTGACAAAGGGAGTCAGAGTGTGTGGATAGTCCCTAGTGGAGACTATGGTGCATACCATAACAAAATGAATATTTTCTGTAAAAATGAGATTTTGGTAGGAATGGGTTATATGTAAAATTTTCTGGTAAAGGGAAAGGAAAAGTAAATTGTGGAATATCTTTTTATGCTCGTTGTGTGCGTGTGGTTGTCTATTTCCGTTGTTTGTATTTCTTGGTGGTTGATCTGTAGATTTACTTGCTGAGATTGCGAAATCTCATTGTGGTGTTCTCACCTGCGATTCCGTTGTATGGAACTGTAGACTTTGATGCAAAGGACGGATATGACCATGGTGGGTTAGGGAAACTAAGATAATGACAACAAAGAAAATGCTAACAATGAAAACAAAGATAGAGAAATCAATTCAAGCAGTAAAGAGAGTCTATAAAGAAAGATAATGAAAACAAAGATAATGAATGCAAAGATAGTGAAGTCAAATTAAAACTCTAGAGCTGCAAATAACAATGTAGGGTTTTTAATTTTGAGTGTCCAAAAGATCCAATTATAAAATCAATTATATATCACAACATAGATAATGAAATCAATACCCAAAGCAGTAGAGAGAATCCATAAGAAATGGCTGCCAAACAGAATGAAAACAAAGAGAATCTAAAAAATGGTTAACAATGCAAACCAACACTAAATTCATGGCATTATAGGCTATCAAAAAAATTGAAAATAAAGAGAATCTACAAAATAGTTAACAATGCAAACCAACACGGTGACATTATGGTTAAAAATTTCTACAATGCTAACCAACACACACGATAGCATTATGGCAACATTATACAAACCAACACAAAATTTAAACCAACAAACACACACAATTTAACAACTTAACAATCTAAAAAATGGTTAACGATGCAAACTAACACGGTAACATTATGGTTAACAATTTAACAATGCAAACCAACAAAGGCAACATGGTAACATTATGGTTATCAATGCAAGCCAACATAAAATTCATAAATTATAGGCTGCCAAACAGAATGAAAATAAAGAGAAACTAAAAAATGGTTAAAAACGCAAACCAACACAAAATTCAAATGGCCAACAAACAGTGTATGAATGGATTCAAAGGTATAAACAATTTGCTCAAACCAGAATAATGCAGCTGCTGAAATTAGTCCAAACTAAATTCTATTGCCCCTCGAATGGCTGTCGTGAAGAAAAATTAAGATCCAAATTCAAACCCTAGAGTAGCTCACAATGTAGGGTTTTTTATTTTAAGTGTCCAAAGATCCAAATACATACATTCAATAAGTCGAAATTGTGCAATGTCTCAGATGAAAGCCATGGTAGTTCGGGATTTGAGTGTGTTCGATTTGTGCGAGAGAGAAGGACAAAGTTTAGACATGGAGGAAATCAAAACAAGAAGTGCATTTGTGAGAGAGAGAAGGACAGAGACTTACATGAAATCCGACCAATGAAGAGGAGCCTCTAAAGATGGTGGCAAACGGTGCGAGAGAAAATCGATACGAACAGTGGAAATCAGACTCGAGAGAAATTTTCATGCGCGACCAACAGTAGGAAAGGAACATATGGGTTAATTGGGAATGTACAGTGGTTCCCCATAACCCTAAATAAAATCCCTAATTTAAGGATCTGGATGGGAAGTGATTTTTGAGATTTCCCCATAATCTAAAGATAACAGGCGTTTAAGGAAGCAGATGAGAATGTTCTAACAATTATAATATTTTTAAGGATGGACACACCATTGGTTGAGGACCCCTTCTTTACCACTCTTATAAAGTGGTGGACAAGGCTGTAATAGCACCCCAATGTACACGACAAATTCTAATGTTTTCGTCCAAGCATCACAAATTGACGGTGAAAAGAGGCTACCCACTAAAAAGTCCACGCATCACAATCTCATTGTCTCGACTTGGCTCAATATTAGCATTGATGCTATACGGGATACTAACAAAAACAATTAACTCAAATGTCGGACAAAATCTCAGATTTTTATCATGAGTATAAAAAATAAACACGTTGAACGATCTATAGTGTCATTGATGAATCGATGGTCCTTGATCCAAAAATGCACAAATAAATTTTGTATTTTTTTGTGCATTTTTAGCACAGGTAGAATCATTGCACCCGAGTGGTACCACAGAGCAAGATAAGGTATTAATTCTTTTCCTTTAATTATGCATTTGTTTTGGGCTGATTTAAATACTCAAAATATTTCTTCGCCCTTTTAGCTTGAGAAGGCAAAAATTATGTATAAAAAGATAGAGAAGGCAAACTAAACAATTAAGCACTATTGGTGTCTATCGAGATGCCAACCAAAATGACAGCAACATATGATGACATTGAATACAAGGAGAAGGCCATAAAAAAAAGGTCCAACCATTGACCACTCAAGTGAAGTGGTGGAAACAATGTGGAGGAGAACGTCGTGGATTTTGGTGAGAGACCTCCAGGCAAAAAGGCTTAGAAAGAATGGGAGAGAAAGCGAAAGTCTCAAGAATCCAATGATGCTGAGTTCAACTATGGTTTATCTTGCATGACCAAGGATAGAAACATGTGTATGGTAGAGAGGACAACAGCGGTCACGAAGGTAGAGTGCTATAAAAGTCAACAACTTGAACTTGAGAAGAAAAAGTTTGAAACTAAAATTATGAGATTAGATATTGTTGGCATGAATGCAATGCAGTAAGACTATTTTCTAAATCTTCAGAGGGCCGTAAAACCAATTAAACATACCAATCCTCGCCTCCGAGCAATACTAATAGCGGCCGAAATAAAAATGGCAAACTTTTCTCTACTAATGCACTGCCCAGACCAACGTTCATAACAGGCCAACGTAGAGCCAAGTCAATGCAAAGATCGCTTCTCTCCATTTACGAAAATTGGGATATCATCATCATATAACAAATGCGAAACCATAAGGGCCCCTATAGGATGATAAAACTTGCCAATACAACCCTCCTCAAATTATTTCCGCCAAAGTCTCGAAAGAATTTCATCAATATCAATAGATACGTCATATAACAGTAAGGTTGTTGGCGTTATACGCACCGTTTTATCTAGTAGTTTTGTTATTTGGTCTGTATTTTCATGGGTCCTGTAGCGGTCAAATTAGTGAATGCTGAAGGCTGTTACGGGGAATCTGGTATTTGTAGAAGAAAAGAAAGAATGGGATGCCACTCTGGAAGTTTGTACTTACTGAATCCTTGTAGTGGAGGTTAGGTCCCTTGAAGAACCCGTAGCAATTACAGTGGCTCTGTTGAGCATTTTCTCAAATACATTTTCTGCTTTCTTTACTATCCATTCTGCAATACACTATCACAGGCTACTGTATTCCTTAATAGAAGCAACATCACAGAGGTTTAACAATTGGTATCAACTAGCAGTCAATTCTCATGGCAGAAGCAACATGTTCCAAGCACTAAGTGGATGGGATTCAGAATCAACTTGATGGGCTGGAAGGCTTTGAAAGGCAGCTCGAGATTGGTCTTTAGGAGGTGAAAGGAGAGGTTCAAGAGTTCCATGGCAGATTGGATCCAATCATGGACATGGTGCGCTCCTTGGTAGCTACTCAAAATGCCTGAGACTTGCAAGTCACCAATGAAGTAGAACATAACCAAAACAGAGGAGGATTTCAACAGGGTATACGCTTGGATTTTCCTCATTTTGATGGGGATAATCCCTCCAGGTGGATATTCAAAGCAACTCAATGCTTTGAGTATCACCAAACACCACCAGCACTACGGATGATGATTGTTGCCCATTATATGGAGGGGGAGGCCCTCGTTTGGTACCAAGAAGTCGTTGATACAGGCCAATGTAATAATTGGAAGACTTTGATTCGTGCTATGTTAGTACATTTCAAACCTACGACTTATGATGATTTGATGGAAGTTTTGACTCGAATGAAACAGACCACAAAGCCCAGTTCGAGGCTCTATCCAACAGGTTACGAGGACTCTCAAACCACCACAAACTGAGTTGTTTTATCAGTGGCCTAAAGGACAAGATTCGACTATCACTTCGAATGTTTGGTCCAGTAAATTAAGTGTTGCCTTTGGCTTAGCTCAAATCCAAGAAGAATACATAATCAGTAGTAGGAAGAGCAGCAAGTGGACTGTCGACAAAAGGGATGATTCCAGGGAGTTCAGCAACCAAACAGTTGGGGGAAGGAAATCCAAAGTGGCTAAAATTCCTCCTAAGGAAATATCATCCATCTCCATGGATGAGAAACGATGGAAGGGGTTGTGTTATCATTGTGAGGAGAAGTGGAATCCCTCCCATACATGTAAAATCCCGAGAATTTACTTCTTACGATGTGAGGAATTTGAATTTAAGGAGGAAAAGGAGGATTTAACCCCAGCTGCGGGTGGAGAGGAAAAAATGACCAAACAAGTGCTATGTGGTGAGCCTGAGATTTCATTGAATGCCATTACGGGCACTCCTAGTGCTAATACAATGAGATTAATTGGGAGAGTGGGAAAGGAGCAAGTGGTGATCTTAGTCGATTCCGGGAGTACCCATAATTTCTTGGATCCCTCCATTGCCAAGAAATCAAGGTTGCTGGTGGACAAGACTCAAAGGGTGACAGTGAAGTAGTAAATGGCCAGCTGCTCAATAGTGACGGGTACTGCTGTTCAGTTAAAACCAACATCCAATGTAATCAATTAAGCCCTGCTGTTTATATATTGTCTTTGGGTGGTTGTGATAAAGTTTTAGGAGTTAAGTGGTTGGAGTCGTTGGAGCCAATTATGTGGGGTTTTCCCAACTTACTATGAAGTTTGTGCATGAGGGAAAGGGTGTGGAGAAACTGGGATTGGGTTTGAAGAGCCTATCCATGGAGGGTAGCCATAAGACCTTCATTAACTCGGTAAGTAAGGGCAAGGGGTTGTTCTTGCAGTTGATGAGTGGAGAAAATAGTGAGACAAATTCTCAGTTGGGGGAAGATGTGCAGTAAGTGATCACTAAGTTCCCAGAGGTCTTTGAGGTTCCAAGGGGGCTGCAACCCTTTCGGGAACAAGACTATAAAATCACCTTAAAAGAAGGGACTCAACCCATAACAATAAGACCTTCTAGATACCCACACTACCAAAAGACTGAGATCGAAAAAATTGTAGCGGAGTTGCTGGAAACAGGGGTAGTAAGGCCCAACACCAGCCCATTCCCTTCATCCCTGTTATTAGTGTGTAAGGCGGATGAGAGTTGGAGGATGTGCGTGGATTATAGGGCCCTTAATCAGGAAAAGATTATGGATAAATTTTCTATTCTGGTCATTGATGAATTATTAGATGAGTTGTATGGGTTGGTGGTTTTTTCCAAGTTGGACTTAAGGTCCGGATACCACCAAATTAGAGTGGTTCCCGAAGATGTAAAAAAAAGGGCATTCCGAACTCACGAGGAACACTATGAGTTCCTAGCGATACTGTTTGGTTTAACAAACGCACCGTCAATCTTTCAAGGGTTGATTATCAATATTTTCAAGCCATACTTGACAAAATTTGTTCTCATATTTTTTGACGATATCGTAGTGTACAATAAGGAGAGAAATGAGCATCTAGAACACTTAAAAAAGGTGCTGGAAGTCCTAAAGAATAATCAACTTTATGCCAAGCTGTCAAAACGTAAGTTTGGAGTCTCGGAGATTGATTTCTTGGGGCATGTGATTAATGAAAAATGGGTAATGGCAGATCCGAGAAAAGTGACAGCAATGTTAGATTGGCCTACGCCAACCAATGTGAAGTCTTTAAGGGGCTTTTTTGGGCTAACGAGGTATTACCGTAAATTCATCAAGAATTATGGTACTGTGGTAGCCCCTCTTACTGATTTATTAAAAAACAAATCGTTTGTATGGAATGATCATGCAACCCAAGCTTTTGAGGAGCTGAAATCAGAAGTGACCAGCCCTCTCGTTCTCAAATTGCCTAGTTTTTCCTAGCATTTTACTATCGAGTGTGATGCAAGTGGAAGGGATATGGGGGCAGTCCTTATGCAGACTGGTTAGCCACTAGCTTTCATGAGTAAGGCTCTCAAGGGTAAGGCACTCATTTTCTCTACTTATGAGAAGGAACTTTTAGCCTTAGTCGTGAGAAAATGGAGGCCTTCTCTTTTAGGCAAATCTTTTGTAGTGAAAACCGATCAGCAGACGCTAAAATTCTTGTTGGAACAAAGTGTGGGGACTGTTGCATAGCAAAAATGGGTGCGTAAGTTAATGGGTTATGATTTTGTGATTTCCTATAGAAGGGGGAAGGAAAATTTGGTTGCGGATGCCTTGTCAAGAAAGGGGGAGGAAGGAGACTGTTTTGAAGGGGCCTTGGCTATGATTTCTTTCCCTACACCTAACTGGATAGAGGAGCTAGTTATGAAGAGTCAACGGAGTGGAGGGAAATCCTGAGAAAGCTATAGGAAGGTTCAGTACCAGTGCAAGGATTCTAGCTGCAACATGGCTTAATATTGAAGAAGGGAAGGATTGTGGTGGTGCCTGAATCAGCATTCAAAAAATAGGTGAACTACATTCATGACCATCCTTTTGGGGGACACTCAGGGTACTTGAAGACTTATCAGCGAGCCAAGAAAGATTTTTATTGGAAGGGGATGAAGAAACATGTTAAAAAATTGGTACGTGAGTGCGACACGTGCCAAGCTGTGAAATATGAAACAACACCACCAGCAGGGTTGTTACAGCCCTTACCAGTGCCTCAACAAGCCTGGACGGATATCTCTATGGATTTGATAGAGGGGTTACCTATGTCTCACGGCAAGAATATGGTTTTAGTGGTGGTGGACAGGTTCACTAAGTTTCGACATTTTATACCCTTCTCCCATCCCTATACTGCCTCAACAGTGGCAAATTTGTTTCTGAATCATGTATTTAAGTTACATGGCCTACCCAGGACCATTGTAACTGATAGAGACCCGATTTTTGTAAGCTCCTTTTGGAATGTATTTTTCACCTTACAAGAGTTAACCCTGAATCAGAGCTCAGCTTACCACCCCAATCAGATGGTCAGATCAAGGCATTGAATAAATGT
The DNA here is from genome assembly GCA_022457165.1 of Juglans mandshurica. NCBI lineage: Eukaryota > Viridiplantae > Streptophyta > Magnoliopsida > Fagales > Juglandaceae > Juglans > Juglans mandshurica. Next base: position 8,793,592 of record CM039623.1, read on the forward strand.
TTGGAGACCTACTTGAGATGCTATGCTGGGTTGAAGCCTCAGAAATGAGCAGATTGGTTTTCCTTTATAGAATGGTGGTACAATACCACGCATCATACAACCCTTAAGACCACTCCCTTTGAAGCCCTATACGGCTAGCCCACCTCCATTGATTTCTTATATACCAGGAACATCATCAAATGCAGTAGTTGACCAAACATTAAGAACTAGAGATCAAATCATGCAAATATTGAAGGAGAATTTAAATATGGCAAGAGAACGCATGAAAATACAAGCTGACAAAAGGATAACAGAGAGAAGGTTTGAAGTGGGCGACTGGGTTTACTTGAGACTACAACCCTATCACCAAAAATTAGTGAATAACAAGAGAAATTGCAAACTAGCACCCTATTTTTATGGTCCCTTTCAAGTAGAATAGAAGATAGGAGAAGTAGCTTACCAATTGAAGTTGTCGAGTTCTTCCCGTATCCACCCCACTTTTCATGTTTCTTGTCTCAAGAAAAAAATTGGGGCCCAAAGGAAGAATGGAAGAAGAACCAGAGAAGTCAACTGAAGTCTGTTGTTGGAGTTCAAAGAAGATGCGTGAAGTGGCTAAGTGGGGAGCTAGGGATCTCGCAACGACGTTAATGGAATAAGAAGGAGCTCACCGTTTTGGAGGGCTAAGGAAGCGCAGTGTCTAAAGTGATGAAATGCTGTCGTTTAATTTGGGTGATGCGCACCACTTTTTTTAGCTGAGTTTAATAATTACTTTATGTTATTTTGTAAGGTTGTTGGTGTTATACTCATTGTTTTATCTAGTAGTGTTTGTTATTTTGTCTATTATTTTCATGGGTCCTATAGTGGTCAGATTAGTGAATACTGAGGGTTGTTATGGGGAATCTGGTATTGAAGGAAAGAAAGAATGGGATGTCATTCTGGAAGTTTGTACTTACTGAATCCTTGTAGTGGAGGCTTGGTCCCTCGAAGAACCCGTAGCAATTTACAATGGCTCTTTTAAGCATTTTCTCAAATACATTATGTGCTTTCTTTACTATCCATTCCGCAATACACTATCACAGGCTACAATATTCCTTAATACAAGCAACATCACAGAGGTTTAACAATTGTTGATTCTTCATGTACAAGAAACTATCTTTCTGTTCTGTTTTGTAATTTTTTATTGTGCTTAATGGAAGAAAAAGAAAGGAGGTAGAAAATAATATGTTCAAAAATAATTGTTTCTGTATAACTAATGAGACTAGAAATTAACCATTGACTATTGTAATTTGACAATGATAAAATTTTTGAATATGGGTACTACTTTGTATAGTTTTGGATTTGCTGCTTCAGGTTGGCTAGAAAAAGATTAGCTTCCCTGATTGCTATAGCTTTGAACTTAGATGAGGACCTTTTTGAAAAAGCAGGGGCCTTGGATAAACAAATATCATTTCTTTGCCTTTTTTAATATGTGTTGCATGTATATTTACTTTGTAATTCTTTTCCAAGTCAGATTTAGTAGCACATGTGTTCTTGTGAATATCATTAGCATGCTAGTCCTAAATTCATGGTTTTTTGAAGTACCTCTCAGGTGAATATGGACAAGGGTTGTGAGCTTGTGATGGAAATGGCTGGGATTTGACATAAGCTTCCCCAACTATAGTTCTCCTATACATTTGAATACATGACATTGACACTTATCCCAACCTGTTGAGTAAAAAGAGTATTAGGTAATGCATGAAGTTCACCCTATGTTTTCATGTTAAGTAATAAGAGTGTTATTTATTAATGGTTAATAAGGCAACATGTCCAGTATCTAATTAATTTGTACCTTTCAGATTGTTATTATGAATATTTTGTGATATTAGGCTTACATTTATCATCACTTGTACTTTGATTTGATTTCAGCCTGATGAAGGAAAGAGGATTGGAGAGGAGCGAGGGCTTTCTGAGGAAGGTTGTATAAAATGCATTACTTTTTTTTTTAATTAATTCATATTGGAAAGTTTTCATTTTTAATTTGTTCATGGCAGTTAGGAATGTTCCCTCTTCAGTCTTCTCTATTTATTGCTGGAGATGTGGGCTGATGTTGGTGGCAACCTGGATGCTTACTGCTGCTGTCATTCTATTTCTTCAAGCTGTATGTTGATCTGATTTGTGTTCTTATCTTAATGATTTTTGTCTTGATGCCTTAGCTATGGTTTACTCTGCTGATGCCTGTTCTTTTCAAATTGTCTACAAATAATTTATGCTTGTTTGTGCTGCACCGAAGGCTTTGCTTGTGTTTTTCAAGTTGTTTACATCAAAATAAATTGCCAGAAAATTTGCAGAAAAAGAGATTAGAATCAGAGTCTACTGCACTAATTGAACTAAATCATTTGTGGTTGACTTTCACTTCTTAATTTTAATTATTCTTGTGAATATGCACTTGCAAAATATTTTTTTATTTTCCTTGCTATGTAATATGGTTTTGTGATTTTAGGAGATTAAAAAAATTGTGGTCTTCGAATGAAAAGATTTTCAGCATCATCAAAGAGGAAGGAGGTTCAGTTCAAGATTTTCCATCCATAAGCTCACATCTTTTTTTATAATTTAAAAACTATATATAATTTCTTCCAAAGTTGTGTTTTGTAATTCATATATTGTAATTTTATGTTTTGTAATGTAATGTATAAATATCAAATAATGTAATATGTAGTAAATTGCATTGTGTGTTGCATGCATTTTACATGATGAATATTGTATATATTTTCTTTTACATGCATTTAGTTAAAAAGGTAATACCTTTCTAACTTTAGTTATTTTTTACATAAAATTTAATTTCCTATTTTGATATATTTGTATTATTATGGACAATGTTCGATGCTATTATGCTTTTCAACATGATTTCTTGAAATATAGGCTTTTAGATTTTAAAAACATTTATACTTTTCAATATTACTTAAAAAAAAAACATTAACCTTAGGCTTTTGTTAAAAAAATAAAAACAAGTACAGCCCAGAACCTGGATTTTCGGGTTTTAAAATCCGGTTTCATCAGGGTTCCAGCTCGGGTCATAACCCGGGCTAAATCTTATACAAAAAAATTTACACCTTGATGCAGCTTAAAGAACACACAAATATTTTTTTTTTCTTTCAAATCTTTTATAGTATCTAATTAAGAGAGGAGATATCCCATATTTCAGGCTGGAAAATGGAATTAATAACAGTGCTGCAAACAGCAAAATTATAAAATTTAAACTCAAAAGTTTCTGCCTATATATAATAATAACAACAAAAAATTTATATTATTTATTATCCAATGTCCAAATTAATGGCACTAAACACCAAAAATAGGAAGCCAACAAACAAGGCTTCCAATCCTTTTTGTGCACCAAAAAGAAAAGAAAATGCTTCCAAATGGTTTTGTATGACCTGAAAAATCGTGTATCTTGGGTTTGTATGTGTATCTGTGTATGGGTCAAGAAACCTCAGCATACAAAAGGAGTGATATAAAAATAGCTATATATGAAACAAGAAGATAGACAGAGACACTAGTTGGCTAGTTGTTCTCTCTCTACCCCCCCCCCCCCCCCGACCCTTGCAGGCACACGTAGTTAGCCATAATCCACCTTCTCTTCTCACGAGTCGTCGGTGCCCGCATCCCAAGTTTTGAAGCATCCGACATTACTCTCTTAGAAGATAGCTGCCATTGCTGCAAAACTAGATGCCAACAAGCTTAAGCTAGAAAAGGACATTGTCGTTGTTCTCTCCGATTTTGATCAAGCGAACGATAGGTTGGTGCAGCTGTCATTAGCAATGCAGCATGTCTTAGAAAATGTTGTTGATTCCGACATGGAGAAAGGGTAACCCTTGTCCGATTCGTTACAAAAAGAGGGAGCAGATTGATGGGGAGCTGATCATTAATTTTTTCTGTTAGTTTGAAATTGAGGGGGAGAACTTAATGTTAATTTTAATTTGGTCTGTAAAAATTACTTTAGAAGCTTTTGGATCCATGGTTGATTTGATATTAGGTTTGCTTTTGCTTGACAAACTTTTGATGATTGACTTGGAATTGCGTGGTTTTAATTTCAACTACTGTTTTATGATATAACTTGTGTGTTCCAGAGTATTTTTTTTCTATTTGCTGAGGGGTTTCTCTGGTTATTTTTTTTTCAGGTTCAACTCACATTCAACAAATAATTGGTTTTGTCACAAATCCGCCAAATTAGGAGATTGAAAATGTAAATTTCAAGAAATTGGCTAGGATTAGGTGTCTAAGATGATAGATATCATCTTTAGTTTGAATTTGTGATTTGTTGAATATAAAATACTTTGAGTTTATCTAGAGTCTGTAATTTAATTGTTTTGATAAGTCAAAACACTGTTGTGAAGATAAGTACCAAATGTAGTTTGGGTTTCAAGGGCCTTATTTTATCTAGAGAAGACATTGAATTCGAAATCAACGCATGCTAAGAAGATAAGTTCCAAGCGTTAGCTAACCATTAGCAGAAACCGTTGTAACAGATTCAACCTGTTAACATAATTTCACTTACTTGGAAACTGCTTCCAGAAAAGATATTTAAGTTGTCCTATTAATTAGGATTGGTAGAGATTCAGTTGGAGAGACTTTTCTAGAGGACTTTCTGAGGGTTTATGGTGTGGTGAAAATTTCCTTGAGTATTTTTCATATCGATTTCTCTAAAAAAGTGTGATCGTGATCCAAGATTGAGATAGAATGATCGTGTATAGCCACTGGAGTCCCAGTAGAGAAATCAATATTTGAAGATCATCAGAGGTTATGGCTACTACTGCGGTAGAGACAGATGAGTCATTTGTCTAGTCAAGTAAGAGTGGTAAAAGTGTCAATTGACAAATGTTTTGTAATTGAAACTTGATTGTAACGGATTTTCAAATAATAAAATTGACTTTTCTGGATTTGATTGTCCGTGGGATTTTACCTTTAAAGAGTTCTTTAAAGGATTTTTCTTCATTACCAATCTTGGTGTTATGCAATTGATTTATTTTATGTTAATGCTTTCTTATCGTATAATTGCATAAATATTGACTAACCAATTGATTGAGTGAATTATTAGATCTTTGTGTTACTATACAGGGGCATTTGGATAATTTCAATGATGATTTGGAGATTGGTGCCAATCGACCACCACGACCTAATAAGATAAGGTCGTGGACATGTTATCATTTCACCAAAATCTCTGGTGATCATGAGAACCTGCAAGCAAGGTGTTACCATTGTGGGTCAAGCTTTGGTTGTCATTCCAAGAAGCAAGACATGGTTGTTTTTATAGCACATCTTACGGGTTGTCAACGGTATAAGATAAACAAGGAGTTTTTGGCCAAAGACCAGACTCAGTTAAGTTACCAAACAATGACGGTACTGATGGTGGTCAAAGTAAAAAACTATCAATCCCTCATTACAATGAAAAGAGACTGAGGAGTTCTTTGTACCTATGATTATAAGGGATGAGTTGTCATTTCTCCTCGTTAAGGGACAAGGGTTCCGTAATTTTGTGCAATGTCTTGAGCCCTGATTTCCTATTCCTTCACGATATACGATTATGAGAGACTATTTGAAAATGCATGCCAAGGAGAAGGCCGGAATGAAGGAGAAGTTTATCAGCATTTGGCAAAGAGTTTCATTTATGACTGGTACATGGACGTCAATTCAAAACCTTAGTTACATGTGTATCACAACCCACTTCATTGACAGCGAGTGGACATTATATAAGCGAATTTTGGGATTCAAGAAAATTTAAGATCACAAGATTCATCCATTGGAAAGAAGTTGGATGATTGCATGACAGATTGGAGGATTAAAAAACTTTTGATCATCACAGTTGACAATGCAAGTGTCAATGACTGTGCAATTGATTGGTTTAAGTGAAATTGCACTGTGAAGGAAGATATAATTCTTGGCAATGAGTTTATATATGTTAGATGCTATGCTCATATTATAAATCTTATAGTTAATAAGGATCTGAACGAAGTTGATGACTGAATACTCAAGGTACACAATATTGTGAAGCTCGTGAAGGGTTCCCTCCAAAGGCTTGACAAGTCTAAGTTTATAGTCCTGCAACTAAAAATCTCATGTGATAGTATGTCAACCTTGGACGTTCCCACTCAATGGAACTTGACATACACAATATTAGAGGTAACGCAAAAGTATCATAGAGCCTTCAAGATGATGGAGGTTGAAGATGGAAGAGCTATGAGATATGCTTTGTCGGAGGACATAGAGGGAAGAAGGGGGCTTGGACCATTAGACAATGTTGATTGGGCAAATATGAGGTACTTTTATTCAGTTCTTAAAATTATTTTATGATAGAGCAGTTCTACATGTACTTGTACTTTTACTTACAAGACTCATTTTGTTAGCTTTATTTTGAATATCAAATTTCATATTTCATGATTTTCAGTATATCAATAACTAACATGTGGAAAAGTAGGTTTTTTATAAATTTTTCTTAAGCACATGTAGCATTTTCCTTTATGATATCATTGTTCGCAGTACAATATAAACTACCATTTGTGAGAGTTGTGAAAACAATGTCGAGTTGTTAAATGGTATGCCTATGAGAACGAAATCCAAATATAATAAATCTTGGGGGTTGTTGAGAAAATAAACAAATTATTATTTGTGACGGCGATTTTTTACCCCCAATATAAGTTAGTTATTGTAGAGTTTTGGATTAGGGACATCCTCAGTGATGACTTGCCTGAGCAGTTCATTAGAGTATTGAAGCATGATATTGATGCCTTGCATAGCCATTACAACAACAGTGTTGATCAGTCTTGAAGGCAGGTGGGAGCTCGTCAAAGACCGACAAACTCGACATCTTTCGTAGATGACACACATTTAACGGACAAAATCCGTTACTTGCTAGTAACGGATTTTCAAATAATAAAATTGACTTTTTCTGGATTTGGTTGCCTCGTGAGGTTTTACCTTTAAAGAGTTCTTTAAAGGATTTTTCTTCGTTACCAATCTTGGTGTTATGCAATTGATTTATTTTATGTTAATGCTTTCTTATTGTATAATAGCGTGAATATCGACTAACCAATTGATTTAGTGAATTGTTAGATCTTTGTGTTACTATACAGGGGCATTTGGATAATTTCAAGGATGAATTGGAGATTAGTGCCAATTGACCACCACGACCTAATAAGATAAGCATGGACATGTTATCATTTCACCAAAATCTCTGGTGATCGTGAGAACCCGCAAGCAAGGTGTCACCATTGTGGGTCAAGCTTTGGTTGTCATTCCAAGAAGCAAGACATGGTTGTTTTTATAGCACATCTTACGGGTTGTCAGCGGTATAAGATAAACAAGGAGTTTTTGGCCAAAGACCAGACTCAGTTAAGTTACGAAACAATGACGGTACTGATGGTGGTCAAAGTAAAAAACTATCAATCCCTCATTACAATGAAAAGAGATTGAGGGAGTTCTTTGTAGCTATGATTATAAGGGATGAGTTGTCATTTCTCCTCGTTAAGGGACAAGGGTTCCGTAATTTTTTGCAATGTCTTGAGCCCTAATTTCCTATTCCTTCACGATATACGATCATGATAGACTATTTGAAAATGCATGCCAAGGAGAAGGCCGGAATAAAGGAGAAGTTTATCAGCACTGGGCAAAGAGATTCATTTATGACTAGTACATGGACGTCAATTCAAAACCTTAGTTACATGTGTATCACAACCCACTTCATTGACAGCAAGTGGACATTACATAAGCGAATTTTGGGATTCAAGAAAATTTAAGATCACAAGGTTCATCCATTGGAAAGAAATTGGATGATTGTATGACAGATTGGAGGATTAAAAAACTTTTGATCATCACAGTTGACAATGAAAGTGTCAATGACTGTGCAATTGATTGGTTTAAGCGAAATTACACTGTGAAGGAAGATATAATTCTTGGCAATGAGTTTATATATGTTAGATGCTATGCTCATATTATAAATCTTATAGTTAATGAGGATTTGAAGGAAGTTGATGACTGAATACTCAAGGTACACAATATTGTGAAGCTCGTGAAGGGTTCCCTCCGAAGGCTTGACAAGTCTAAGTTTATAGTCCTGCAACTAAAAATCTCATGTGATAGTATGTCGACCTTGAACGTTCCCACTCAATGGAACTTGACATACACAATATTAGAGGTAACACAAAAGTATCATAAAGCCTTCAAGATGATGGAGGTTGAAGATGGAAGAGCTATGAGATATGCTTTGTCGGAGGACACAAAGGGAAGAAGGGGGCTTGGACCATTAGACAATGTTGATTGGGCAAATATGAGGTACTTTATTCAGTTCTTGAAATTATTTTATGATAGAGTAATGCTATATGTACTTATACTTTTACTTATAATTTTACTTATAAGACTCATTTTGTTAGTTTTATTTTGAATTTCAAATTTCAAATTTCATATTTCATGATTTTCAGTATATCAATAACTAACATGTGGAAAAGTAGGTTTTTTATAAATTTTTCTTAAGCACATGTAGCATTTTCCTTTATGATATCACTATTCGCAGTACAGTATAAACTACCATTTGCGAGAGTTGTGAAAACAGTGTCGAGTTGTTAAATGGTATGCCTATGAGAACGAAATCCAAATATAATAAATAGTGGGGGATATTGAGAAAATAAACAAATTATTATTTGTGACAGCGATTTTTGACCCCCAATATAAGTTAGTTATTGTAGAGTTTTGGATTAGGGATATCCTCAGTGATGACATGCCTGAGCAGTTCATTAGAGTATTGAACCATGATATTGATGCCTTGCATAGCCATTACAACAACAGTGTTGATTAGTCTTGAAGGCAGGTGGGAGCTCCTCAATGACCAACAAACTCGACATCTTTCGTAGATTACACACATTTAAGGAGTTCAACAGTTTTGAAGCAAAGGTATCATCAAATCTGAGCATTGAGGAATATTATGTAGTGTAAGTCCTAGGTTGAATGATATTTTCTGGAAAATGTCGAGGCACCTAGTGATACATTTCATATCTAAACTTGGTAGAAAGTTAATTCCACAAACTTCTCAGTCTTTTCCCGAGTAGCCCGAGATGTGTTGGTCATTCCTTGACTACGATTGCCTTAGAGTCGGCGTTTAGCAGCTTTGATCATGTACGAGATGCTTATCGGAGTTTATTGGTTCCAAAAACTGTGGAGGCTCTCATATGCACACAGAACTAGCTAAGGTCAAAGTCTATTGGACTATATAATATTGATGATGCCGAGAGCTATAGGCTTGAGTCGGGTAACTTTAAGCTTTTAACCTTCATTTTTATTTGACTAATTAGATATTTTATTGTTTTAATTCTATAACTTATAATTTTTATGCTTTTGTAGACCTATCTACGAACCCCACGATAATTGAGGAGGACTGAGACAGACGCATTATGGGAAGGAGTTTGGTAGATGAATCATGAATTTAAATCTTTAACTTTTATGTTAACTTTACTGTTAGTAAAAAACTTTACTCAAGTAGTGTAATGTCTAAAATTGTTTAATTTTCAAAATAATGCAGTATACTTGGAGTTGGAGTTCTTACTTCGTGCCTGGTAGTGGACCATGGTGGTGGTGGGGACTATGGATTTGGATTTTGTTGGAGTTGTTAATTTTTATGGATTTGGAGGAGTTGGATTAGGGATTAGTTGTTAGTTTAGTATTGATACTTCATAACTTTGGTTGTCACTGTGGTGGTGATGGTGTAAGTTTATGTTGTAAATTTATAATATCCATCTACTGTAATAAGAACTCATTAGTGTATGTTCTTGTGTTTTTTTTTTTTTTTTTTTTTTGCACTTTGTAAGGGTGTGCATTTAAATTTGTCGCATGCATGATTGTATTTTAATGTTTATGATTATATGGAATTAGGTGTTTTTGCTTGCATGATGACGTTTTTTAATTTACAGTATGGATTTAGGTGTTTTTTTAATAATCATACATTATGGCTTTATTATTGTATGTTCATTCTATTATTAATAATCTCAAATAATTGTCATTTTTTTTCTTTTGTTTAGTACTGTATAAATTGTATACATTTTTTAGTATATGAAAATTTAAATTAATTCTATTGATTTATTTAAATTGTATACATTTTTTAGGTTATGGATTTAAATTGATTTATTTAAATTGTATTTAGATTTTTTTTAGTTTTTTTCAGCCCAGCCCGAAACAGCAGCCCTTGGGCAGGCCCAACTACGATCGGAATTCCGACTTCCACTTTCAACTCCGATTGAAGTTTCAGAGTCGGAGTCCACTCCTAATTAGAGTCAAAATTCGGAGTTGGGCTTTCCAACTCTATCAAAGTCAGAGCCCAGCCCTAACTATCAGTCAACAGAGGAAGAAAATGTGAGCATATGACAAAAGGAAAGAACTTGCTACAAAAGAAAAGAATAAAGACGCGTATGTTGCCCTTAAACGTTTTCAACTCTATCTATTCACTTTAAAAAACTCCAATACAATACTTATTTTAAAAAATATTTTTATTTAATTTTTTCTCTCTCATTTCATAAAACCCAATAAAACATCTTTACTCAAACTATTTCACCACTATTCATAAAATTTCGAGATACTTTAAGCATCCAAACATGCCCTTAAACGTTAAGAAAACAGTTCTAATTAAGGAGAGGGATCTATCAATAAAAAGTATATATTCATGCACAACAAAAAAATAAATTAATTAATCCCAATTTCCACAATTGCACCTTCTGCCTGGCATTGATAGAGAGTGAAAGATAGCTTAATAGTATCTAAGAAAGGAGATATCCATTATTTCAGCCTGAAAAATGGAATCCATTAATAGCAATGCTGTAAAATCACAAAATTTAAACTCAGAAATTAACAACTGTTTCTGCCTATAATAATAATAATAAAAAAAAAAAATTATATTACGTATAATCCAATGTTCAAATTAATGCCACTAAACATCAAAAACAGGAAGCCAACAAACAAGGCTTCCAATCCTTTCCGTGTGCCAAAAGGAAAAGAAAATGCCTCCAAATGGGGTTCTGTATGGGGGGGTCAAGAAAACCTCAGCATATAAAAAGAATGATCAAACAATAGCAAAATATGAAACAAGAAGAATCGTGAGTGTGCAAGTAAAGTACTTCCACTTGGGTGAATGATTCGCCACGGGTATAGGAGAAGTGTTACCACTGCTTTGTTTGGCTTCCGGGTTGACGGCAAGAGCAGGGGAAACAGCAGGAGAGTGTGATGGTGTGGTAGGCAGAATGTTCGAATTCTCAACATTGTAGCCTGATGACAGCAAGGTCATTATAAGCACTTAAAGAGTACACCAGGGGAAGCAAAATTTGCACGTTGAGGAAAAAGAAAAGGAATTTCACTCACAGTTTGAGTTCTTCCAACCCAATACCATCTTCTCACGATCAAAAACTAGGTGATAACCAACCATGAAGTTTTCTGGATGAAAATAAATCAATTCAAGCTGTAAGTGGCAAGGAATAAGATCCTCCTTTAAATTTGAAATGGATAAAATAAATCCTTTGCATACAACATATGGAATATTTTGGCTTGGCCATCCTTCTTATAATATACTATGACTGAAATACTCAATTTTAAGTGAAATAGAGGATTTAAAGTTCCGAACTTGTTCAATGATGCAATGATTAAAGAATTTTCATTGTTTCTCTTGCAAAAATTATAGTGTCTGATTAAATGAGTGTGATTTAAACCCACACATTGATAATACATTGCTGTATAAAATCTCTCCCCAAATTAGAGACTACTGAAGATGTGCCAGGCCATATTGATTTTTAACCATCATAGAGTGACTATAAGTTAGGAAAGGAAGTCAAGTCTGAGAATTCTAAATTTCTAGTTTCTAAACTGGGAGGGACGACTAAACGTCGGATATCTGACCAATTCACCCAAATGCTTAAAGTACCGATCACGCTCCCTCTATCCCAAGAAACCAATTCCATCAATCCAGAAAGAGTTTCAACCAAAGCAAGGATACGTAGAATGTCCACAACAAGATGGTATCTCCATTAGTTGCCTTATAAAAAATATATGCAAAGTCAAGATTCCAAAATGACAAAACATGAAAATGTGTCCTTAATAGAAACAAGTTTTAAAATAAACAAAAATAGTCTTACTCCTCGATAAAGAAAAGTAACTAAGATATTGATACTCACGTCCAATGATGTTTATATTTTCACTTTTGAGAAGAGCCAGACAATACAAATATCCACCATTCTGGAGAAAATAACATCAAACTTTAGCATAAGTTGGGTAGGAATAGGAAATTAAAGTTTTATAAGTGAGATCATACTGGAGTTTGGACCACTGCAGTTGGATCATTGAGAAAATATTGGTCTCCACCTTTCATTGTCAGATTCATATCAGGAATTGTATAGTTGTTTTGATTTTTGCTGCATATAAAGTGGAAGTCAGCACCTTCGAATTGAAGGGACAAAATTAATACAAAATAGAAAGGGGTTACATCCAAACTACATCACCTTAGTTCATAACAATATTCAAAGGGGATCTCAGAATCAGGTGAATGCCGCTTTTCTTGGACTTGGGAATTGAACTGTTTAATAACGTAAATCAAAGATAATCACATCTCATAAAATTATAACTCCAAATAATTAATCTCACAGAACAGCGTTATTTAAAGAACTTACACTCTCTGAAATAAAAGTATAAGCAGGGTCACTCAGGAGTGTGAATGATGTACCAGAGTCGAATATGGCACTGAACTCAAGCTCAGAAGCACTGGTTCCCACAGTTATTCGAGTGATGCTGATGTTATAAGTTGGGCTGATAACAAGTTCCCAAGGATTACAAGTAGCATGGGATTCAGATCACATATAAGTCTACTTGCCAAACTAAACAAAGCTTTCCCATTAGCATTTGCGATATTAAGAGGTGCCAGTGGCCTTTGGACCAATTGGACTCAACCCCAGCATTTCAAGGGTCAGATCTGGGGTTCAAATCTCGACATCCCCGTTCCCTAGGGAAAGAAACAAAAAATAACTTACTGCGATTGCCTAACACTGAATGGAGTTTCTCTTTGCTCTGAGCTGCCATTATTTCCAAAATTGATCTTCCCAATCCCATCATCTCCAAAACACATAGAAAAAGAATTTGAAGCTAGCCCATTTCTTGCTAAGACGCTTGGAACAGATATGTCTTCCATGCCAAGCCCAAACAGACCATTTGGTGCTGCACCCGACAAAAAAGTGCCAGTCTGAATTTGACCACAACTGCAACAAGGTAAGAGGTCAGATTGGAAAGGCCACAGATAACAAAAATCTGCTAAACAGATCTGAATACTAGGTAAAAAACAAGAGGCAACTTCAAGAAATTACAAAGTTATGTTAACCATCAATGAAGGAGATGAAAAGCGTTGATGATTGTTTAAAATCTTGGACATATATGTTTCTGATTTTATCACTGACCCCTCTAGAGGTTTCTGATACCTTCCTGTAAGACCAAGGAAATACAACTTCTTCACTCCTGACAGAATCATTCCTAGTTGAGGAGAAAAAGCCATTCCAAACTCTAGATCTATCATCCATCCGATCTAACATTTGTCAAAATATCACATTCTCCATACTTTGTCATTTTATCAGAAAATTAATTATAATCCCGTTTTAAAAATTGATATCACTAATGATATAACACCGGTATCATATTGATTTCAGAAGCTTGCCATCTGTAGCTAGTAAATTATTTTGATATTACGAAAAGCCAGAGTTTCCAAATATTTCCCCCGAATGTTATTGGTCACAAGGTCTTTAAAGAAACATACCCAAAAGTAATCTGAGCATTAACAACTTTTGGTTGATCATCATCTGTAACTAAGTGCAAAACATCCTCTACCAAGACCCCCGTAGATGAGGTGTTACTAGAAAGATACGCAACTTCATAAGCACAGTTACTATTTGCTGATGAGCATGGCCTTTGTTCGCAAAAGGTGCTGTCGCAGGAAACCTTTTTGCTTGTTGATGAAGTATTAGGGCTGTAGATGTTTAGTTTTATTTCCTGCTTGATAAAAGAATTAAGTAATTATCAAAGAATTCAGGACTTGAAAGCTTTTTTCACCAGCAATCCACCAAAACAATCAAATACATGGCAAACACAAGTCCGATATAAATCTAAGGTTGTGTAGGTTAGATCATAAGATTTTAGCCAATATGCACTTAACTGACTTATCCAGATGTTAAAGAACAATAAAAGCTTCTAATATAGATCCCGCATAAATAGAATTTTCTGGGTGTGGCAAAGAAAACTTGATATATATTGAGTAAAGTCTAAATAATTTCACATGTAGTCGTTAATGATTTGGAAATTTAGAGTTAATTTTCCCTTCATCCAAATGCTCTCCCTTCACAAAGATGCATGATTATGAAGATTCAAAAAAGTAGCGGCAGGAAAGTCAATACGAGTTTTAAGCATGAATGCTATACCAGAGTGACACATAACTAAGCTGAATAGAAGTAAACAAGCCACATCAATTTGTAAGTTTGTTTTTCTAAGTACATGCAGCACTTCTCGTATAATATACCTTTCCAGATGATGATGACTTCAAGCCATCAATGCAACTGTCTTTCTTACAATCGCATGGTAGCCAGAACAAATCACTACCAGTGTCTAATGCCACAAGAAATGACATACTTGGTGTCCCTACAGATACATTGGCATAATGCAAACTGAAACACCAAGAAGAACATTGAAAGAAATTGTTAGTTAAGAGAAGTGTCAGGGAGAACTGGAGAAGAAAAACATATACCTTCATTCCTTGTTTGATCAGCAAGAAAATTAAGGGAAATCTCAAACCAAAAATATCCATAATTTTCACATAGAAAGATACGCTTTAAGAACTTATTTTCCGTCTCCGATAATAAATTATAAAGAAACGCAAGAAAATCGGAGTGACAAAAAAAAAAAAAAAATGCTACCAAACAGTTCCTTCCCATCTAAAATCCAGTTGAGTAAATACTTAGCAAAAGAAAAGAAAAGGCTATAATTATTGGATTTTGAGGTAAATAGAAGTAAAATCCACGTCAAGTAGTAGCAACTAAGTTATTGGGTTCGTCTAACAAGTTAAAAGGCCCGTTATCATCCAGCAACAGCAAACATAAAACTCCTATCTCTTCTCTTCTCCACTTTCTCAGCAACCAAACAATCATAATCCAAATTCTTCAAAAGGTCACTAAAATTCCAGCAAACAAAATAAATACTAATAATATATACATAGTAACATAAGGAATGGCTTAAGGATCGTACAATCCCAAAGAGCTGATCAAAACCGTGTCGTTTCCATTGGCAAAAGTGAGCGGCGAGGACTGGCCGTCGATGGCAGCGAGGTGACGGGCGCGAATTAAGCGGTCACGGTGGGCCATGGAGACGTAGTAGTCCACGCTTCCCTTCACCGGGAGTTCATCGACGCCAAGAATTCCCTTAACTGGATCGGAGAACCGGTGGTGAATGTCAAAACTGAACGTGGGCCCGAACCCATAACAGATCCGGGAACCCAAACCCAAAAACAAAACGCACAGTACCCATAAAGTGGTAGAAGTAAAAGGAGGCCAAGCCATGGCTTTGAGGTTGAGGTGGTGGTTGCCGTTGTTGCAGAGGTGTAATATAAGACCTCTCTCTCTCTCTCTCTCTCTCTATATATATATATATATGAGGAAAAGTGAATTTTAGGCAGACATAGTATGAACCAATGTGAAGGTATTATAGACTGGCAAGCAACTGAGGAAGTTGACGCGTTCCCACTTCTTCCCCGGAAGAAGAATACAAAGCACTCTCAAAGACACAGAGGAGAGAGAGAGAGAGAGAGAGAGAGAGGTCCTGATCCTAACTATATATTTGGTGGGTGAAAGCTCCGAAAGTCAAAGGTCGCTCTCTAGCAATGGAATGCGAAGATAAAACCGCGGTTGATCCGGAAACATCATTTATTCCAAGTAAAGAAAAACGGATACCTTCTTATTTCCGACTGTTGAAAGTCCCCTTCCCTCAGAAAATATTTGCATCTCTCTCTCTTCTCTTGTAGTATTTCTGAAAAATACTGGTTCAAATATATAAATTAAACTTTTTTATTTAAGATTTATACTTATTCACCCTCATTTAAAAACACATTTATAAATTGAGAGGTATTACTCAAAGTGAAGGCTAGTTTAAATTAGTTTTTTTATTTTTATCATTTTAAATTAGGTTTAAATTATTGTATTACAACATTATATTTCAGAAAATCTGAGAACATCCGAGAGAAAGTTGGGCCAATCTGAAAATATGTAAGATCCGGCGGGGCATATATAAATTATAGAGACGAAAATGCAGGGGCATTTCTATAAAATAAAATAAAAATGTTAAAATAACGGACAGAATGGTCGGAGGTAGTTGGCAAAGCGGTTGACGTTCATATTCGCTGGAAAAATCAACGTAAAATAATAATAATAAAAAAATAGAAAGCGGGCCACCACGTGTCAAACACCCACAGTTTAGTTCCAACCACTTCAATTTAAGTAGCATTGGCGTAATTAATATTAATTATGCTATGATGACTTGTATTTTCCTTTTTTCTTATATGCTTCCACTTTGAACGCTCAAAAGAATAACCATAAATTAATTATAATAATTATTATTATTAAAAGGCAGTTTTATAGAAAATATTTTGCATAATATGTTTTCAGGAAATAAGTCTAATGTTTACAGAAAATATTATGTAAAAGATGGATCGTACAGAATTTTCAAAGAAGTTTTGAAAATAAAATGAGATGATTTTAGATAAATTGAATAAAATATTATTAGAAGATTATTTTTTAATATTATTATTATTTTAAAATTTTAAAAAATTAAATTATTTATGAAAAAATTGAAAATAATAATAAGGATAAAATGACATCGAGCCTAACTGTCCTTTCTGCTCTGTGCATGAGCCCTACGCTTTGACCAAAAAGGAGCAAAGAAAAGACAAGCCACTTGGGTGTAGTAATTGTAAGTTGTAACGACACGACACCTAGAAAATGATCTTTGAGGAAAATAAGCCCCCTCAAAGTATTTGGGCAGGCAGACTTCAAGTGAGAGAAGGATTCAGAAAGTAATGATGCTATCTATAGTCGTAATCTTAAAAAAAAAAAAAAAAGTAAAATTTAATATTAAAAAATTAACTTTTTTTTTTCATATAAATTCAGTATTTATTATTTTTTTTAAGAGAAAATATATTTACAACCATGAATTGTGTAACTACTGCGTAATCGCTTTGAAAAAAATGAATAAAATATGAGATCCACATGAAAAAAATTAATTTTTTAATAATAGACCCCACTCTTTTTCAAAATGATTACACGACGTTTACATACTTCACGATTGTATATAAAATTACTCATTTTCATTTAATATTGTAGCCAGCAATAGATATTGTAAGACCCATTTTCTCTCACACAATTGAGACCCTCAAGTTCAAGTCTATAACATTAATTAAGGATTTATACTACTCAAAAAATTCATATAGTTTTTTATTAGTAGATATTATACTAATAAAACATTTACGACTAATATCAACTAATAAATATTTTAAAACCCATTTCTCCCTCCCACTTGATGTACGCAAATTTAGATAAAGACCTTGAAGGAATGTTAATACATAGCCGAACTTGGGTTTTAAAAAGAGTAATGCTACATACAGTCGTGGAATGCGTAAACGTCGTGCAGTCGTTTTGAAAAAGAGTAAGGTCCACTATTAAAAAGTTAATTTCTTTTCATGTAGGTCTCATATTTATTTATTTTTTTCAAAGCGACTGCACGACGTTTAGACACTCACGACTGCAAGTATTGTTTCTCTTTTAAAAAATTCTACTTTAGCTTAAAGAGAGGTCCAAAACTGCGGCACTCCCACTACCTAATAATGATAATGATGGTCCCTTTGCGTGAAAGGGTTAACTTGACCGAAATTGGTGCTAATTTTACAGGGACTTTCATATGTTTTGATGACAATCTACGGTGGATAGCCGGCAGTCGGCAGAAATTTGAGCAACATGACAGTCAGTCCTCAAAGTAATTATAGAATGGAAAACAAAATCACAATATGAAGAAAAAAACAATTTTGACAAAATGGCACAATTTTTATTTTTTTTATTTTTTGGAATTCTCTGGACATCTAACTGCACAAGAAGGATCATTAGACGGAAAGTAAAAGGCAGCTGAAACATCTGTATCTGCTTTTTTGAAGGAAAGGACGAAGTTTCAAGGCATACGAGTCCATCATCTGATGATTTCATTAGATGATGAAAGTCATATGATAATGATAACAATTGGGAAAATACTTGTAGGGCAGAAATGGCAACCGTGTATTAATTTTGTGAATGTGCACATTCCGCAGACACCAGAAAGGAACCCATGAGCAAGTGTAATAGGAACCCAAATATAGAGTAAAAGGGGAATCTTAAAGGGGGGCGAATTACATCAACATATGATACAAGGATATGACCTGAATCTTACTACAGTCGAGAAACTAAAATTCGTATTAAAAAAAAATGATCATAGAAAAAAAAATGATCATAGAAAAGCTACAACAGCAGAAACAATATAATGAGAAATCTGAAGTAAGTCAGAGAAGTATGACTACAGAACAATGGCCATGCAGCCGAACCATGGGAACTATTCCCGGTCCCTTTTGTAGACTCTGGAGTAGAGGAGTTACCTAGTCCAACAGCAACAGCAGGAGGCACTGTGGTACCGTGAGGCTTTGTTGGAAATATATTGTGATCTTCTTTGTCATAACCTGCATAAGGGCCCAACGGGTGGTTGACAAGGTTATAGATCAAAACCTGAAAGAACAATATATGCATACGTGAGAGCAACACTTACAATCAAACTTCTTCCAGCCCAAGACAAGTTTTTCTCGGTCAAATACAACACGGTAACCAGTCATTAAGTTTTCTGCATGTAGAGGAAATTAATGAATTATAAACAAGTAGAGTTCATAGAGTAATAGATAAACAAAAGGAAGCATACTACTGATCCTAATTGAGGTCAAGATTCTAGCTAGTTTCATTGGGAAATCCAACATGGACCTCTCTCATCAATAATTACCACGGGGTACTATGCAAAAAATAAACCCTGTATATGCCTGTTATTTGGTCAGTTAAATTTTCAGTACTACAAGAACTCCCAGACACTAACCTCGCCCAGGTTTGTACTTGAGTTACATGCAACAATATAACGTGCACCCAATTCATTGTGAGAATTTGTCAAATGCAATATAGAAGACTTACGTCCAATTATATTCAGTTCTCTGCTCTTGACAACAGCAAGGCAATAAACAAGTTCAGTCTGCATATCAATTGGAGGAAAGATATTTTGTATTAGGTATAGATAAACAAAAATAAAATAGTATTGAAGTACCAAACGAAAAACTAAATCAAAACAGTACCTGACTGTTGATGACTATTATGGGCTCATGGATGGCAAAATGACTTCCACCTTTCATAGTTAAACTCATGCTAGGTATCAAACTAGCATTGGCCCTAGGACTGCCCACAATAAAGAAAAGCTTTAGATATGGAGGGTAGAAACCAAAACTGAAGTATGGATATAACTAAATGCAACCTCATATCATAACAATATTCAAAAGGGATCCTTGAATCTGGTGGATGCCGCTTATCTTGTGCCTGTGAATGGAACTGGAAAAGAATATAAAACTGCTAAGTTCCAGCACTCGATACATATATAATGTATAAAAAGCAAGTAAAATAAATTTAATCATTTTACATGCTTACACTCTCTGCAAGCCTGGCATAGGTTGGCTCAACCAAGTATGTAAAAGAGGTCCCAGAATCAAAAAGAGCAGTGAAATCCACATCAATTAGAGTTTTTCCAACTCGAAGTTGAGTAACACTGATATTATAGTTTGGGCTACAATAAAAGACAAAAAGACCTAGATAAAAACCCTCTATCAGAGAAAACATAATCAATCTAGATTGATTAACAATTCAATTGGCACAAAGTAACAAAGAAATTACCACTTACTGTGATGGGTTCAGATTAAAAGGAGTCTCTTCTTGATCAGGACTACCCTTGTCTCCAAAACTGATCCTTCCAATTCCATCATGTCCGAAGCACATGGAGAAAGAATCTGCCGTAAAACCTTCGCTAGATAAAATGCTAGGAACTGATATCTTCTCCATGCCAAGCCCAAACAAACCATTGGGAGCTGCAACATCCAAAAATGAACCACTTTGAACCTGCCCACAGCTGTAGAATTCATGTTGTATCTTAATCTCTGAATAGGTGTGGGGGAGGGAGATATGGGGGACTAAGAAATGGGAAAAGAAGAACATTCTAATAAGCACTCATCAAAATAATGGTGCCAGAATAGGGTTAAGTGTTCAGATAAGTTGAGCTAATCATAGAACTCACCCAAATGTGATGTATGCCTCAACAAGTTCCTGATAACTATCTTCTGTTGTTAAGTGCAGAACATCCTCTACCAATATCCCAGATGTAGATGTTTCAGCTGAGACATAAGAGACCATGTAAGGGCAATTGTCGAATGTTCCAATGCATCGACTACGGTGTGCACACAGACTGTTGTTGCAAGTAACATTTCTGCTCGTTGACGACCCTTTAGGATTGTATATATTAAGCTCAAAATCCTGTAGAGTAACTTGCTTTCATTGAAAATCAATGGAAGAGCAGCAAAAAAGCATTCATGAAAAGAAAACAGAAGGGAGAATTTTTTATTTTTTATTTTTTACAAGTGAAAAAAGAAAAGAAAATAAAAGAATTTTTTTCCAAACTTTTTTCAATGTGCCTTCAACAATGTTTTGAAAGCAAAAAGTAGATGTTACCTAATCCAGTATTCTCCACCCTAAACACACTCATGGGTACGCACAAAGGCTTATCGCTTAGTCAAGAATCAAATCAGACCCCCAAATACTATAGAAATCTCTTGACTTCTCCAAGGAATCAAATAATTTATTGCCCCTCCCCACAAAAAAAAAAAAAAAAAAAAAAAAAAAAAGAAACGAATATTCTCAGGGCTTAAATATGAGAGAAAGAGAACATACAGAAGCATAAACTGTGCCCTCTGTAGGGGCACATCTGCTGCAATCACAGGGAACCCAAAACAGGTCACTCCCAGTGTCCAGCGCTACCATAAACTTCACTCCGGGCGTCCCTAACTGCACCGTCGTGTAATGCAAACTGAACGAAACCTCCACAAAACCCGAAAAAAACGAGAGGTAAAAGATCACAAAAGATCAACAAAGAAATTACAGATTACAGCACAAAAGGCATGGAACCATACAATCCCAGGGAGCTGATACGGAGGGTGGAGTTGCCGTCGGAGAAAGCAAGCGGCTCGTGGAGTTCAGAGAGCTTGCGGCCGCGGAGGATGCGATCACGGTCGGCGAGATCAGCGTAGTACTCGATACTGCCCTTCGCGGGGGCCGGAGAGAGCCTTGATCCGGCGGTCTCGGAAAATTTCTTTACCGGATCAGAGAAGCGGTGATGCATCTTGAAGCTGAAAATGCGGCCGCTACGGCTGGAGCAATGGGCACCCAAGAAAGAGATCAAGAAGATAAGGAGGAGGAGGAGAAGTTTAAAGAAACAGAACATGTTGTTGGGTTGGGAACGCCAGAAAGATTCATGCATTGGGAAATACAGAGTGGGGAAACCCCACTACACAGATCCTGGAAACTACAATAAAGAAGAAAATGCGTTCTGCGTTGGGGTTTTCTGCCTCGGTTCCCGGAGATAGTGGTTGGGGGTTGTTGAAGGAGGTGGGGAGGATCTTGCAACTGTGACTCTGCGAGCGGCGAGTGCAAAAAGATATTTGGTGTAGTAGTTTTGGACTTTCTGGGTGAGTGTTTTGTCCCCACACTTTGCTTTTGTTTTCCTCAGTTCTGCAAGTCATGACTCATGAATCATGACTCATGACAAATGTAAAACAGCACGAATTAAACAGAGGGCGCGGGAAAATAGCCTTGTTAAATTAATACTAAATTAATTTAAACTAAATATTTTGTAAAATTAAGCTCATATTTATGTTGTTTGTTTTCACAACCATTCACACAAAATAAAATATATAATTCAATTTTTTTAAAATCTTAAAATAAAAATAATATTAAAAATATATATTTTAATCATATTTTATTAAATTTTCAACTTTTATCTCATCTGTAAAAACAAACGAGATATTTAGAATTTTTGATTTTATAACAAATACTATTCTTTTTATAATAAAATAATTTTATAATCTAACATATAATACAAAATCACATTTTATTAAAACATTTAGAATCTAAAAAAAAAAACATTTTTCTAAAGTAAATGGATATATACGAAAAGAAAAATTATATACATCAGCCACTATTCATCACCTAACACTTTATGAAAAATACTCTCACATCTTATGAAAAAAAAATTCTATAAACATGAGGCGTGAAAATAAATAGTGACTGATGCATAGAATCCCTCGTACGAAAAATAATCCTGGTTTGGTCATTACACCAATTATTTTTTAGTAATGTTACATACAGTCGTGGAGTGTGCAGGCGTCGTGCAATCGCTTTGAAAAAGAGTAGAGTCTACTATTAAAAAATTATTTTCTTCTCATATAGGTCTTATATTTATTCATTTTTTTCAAAACAACTACATGGCGCTTGCATACTTACGACTGCAACTATCATTTATCATTATTTTTTGATAGACTTTTTCATTCTTGTATTATTAATTTCGGTTGTTTTGATTCTTCCTTTTTGTACTGGTTTGAATCAATAATAGAATCCCTGTCACATGGTTCATAAACCATTTAAACGCAACAAGTATCACAATCTATAAAATAGAAAAGAATATATTTAAAAACAAAAGCAAGTTTTTAAAAGAAAATAATTTAAATTTGCTATTAAAAAATAAAAAACACCAAACCAGATTTGTGGAGACGGCTATCCCTTTTTTATTATTATATTTTTTTTTTTGGTGGTAGCCATTAGCCAACCCTAGTTGGATTTGTTGTGGCCACAAACCACCCCTAATGAAAAAGGCCTTTGGTACGTGGATGTACACGTGGCTTATATATGACATGGCAGCAGATTCTATTAGTGAATCTCACGTTAGTTTTATTACTTATTATTCTCATATACTACACATTATTTTTTATTTATTTTATTCTTTTTAAAATAATTGAATTATTCTACTCATCAACCATATATTATATCCTCATACCATACAGTATGGTATGAGGATAATGAGTAGGATTTTTCATCTCACAAATATGTCGAACGAATTTTGCTACTCACACTACACATCAGACTTATTTTTATTTTTTAGTTTTTTTTTATTCTTTCTAAACTAATTGAGTTCTTCTACTCATCATCCATACACCACATATTTAGTAAGAGAGAAAATTAAAAAATTATATATAGTGTGAGAATAATAAATAGAATTTTTCACGATGAAAACATCCAAAATAAAAGATAAAAAAAATAAAAATAAAAATAATTGGCCCAATGGTCAAATAACAATGGCTGTTTGAGTATTTTAGCATTTAGGTTTTAACGTAAAATAGATTATATTATATTAGTCATCTATATCAGCTTGCAACTTTTGTAACCATTAGGAATAGTTTTTCGTAATGAAAAAGCACAGGTGAGAATCTCATAAATTTCTTTTTACTAAGTGCCCATTTATAAATAGTAGTAAAATATTTTAAATTTAGATACTTTATTTTATTAGACAAATTTAAAAAAGTAGTATTTTTTTTTTGAATTTAAAAAAATTATAATAATTAAGTAATAATTAGATAAAAATTAAAAATTATTTTATATTTAAATAATATTTAAAAATAAAACATTTGAGAATAACTTGTTATACAAACAAAGCCCAATGAGGAGAAAGAAGAAGAGAGCAGTCCTCCCCCTAGACAGCTGTTTTAATTATTCTTATTATTATTATTTTAGGTTTTATTTTTCTCAAATTTGTTTAATATTCTTGAGATATTTTAGCATAATCTTTGATTTTGTAATAGATATTTAGAACTAAGATGAAGCGGGTGAGTTTATATCGATTGACGCGTGTCATATTTGCCGGATGGCCTATCCTACAAGCTATTTTTAAAACATGAAAAGTGCTGGAGACACAGATGAGTTAAACGAAAGTAAATATATAAACTGATGTAGTTTTATATGATCCATTAGATCTAATTTATTATAAAAGTAATTTTATAATTTGAGTTATAATATCAAACCACGTCACTTTATGGATTTACTTTTATACAATTCATTTTAACTCAAAACAGTAACATAGTGCTTGGATGAATTTTCGGTCACACAATACATGTACCTTTTGTATATTAATAGAGTAAGTACTTGTACAACAAAAGAAAGTCATTTATATAGAAAATAAATATACAGCAAGAATCAAGGAATAAATTCCTTGGCAATATATGGTTCCAACTTTAGAGTCCTTAACTTTGGTGGAACCGCATGACTTGTGGTGTTGGTCTGTGCAGCAGTGGATTCATAAGTGGCATCCATAATATTTGTAATAGCCCCCGTCAAGCCAATAGGAGGTGCAACAACATTGAGCTTGGACCTCAAAAAGGAAAAATGCATGGAAACCAGTGGCTTCGTAAGCAGATCAATAATTTGGTTTTTAGTGGATAAGAACGTACATCAAGAACACATTGGTGAACCTTCTCACGAACGAAATGATAGTCAATCTCAACATGCTTGGTGTGAGCATGGAAGACCGAATTGCTAGTTAAATTGGTGGCACCAATATTATCATAATATAAAATTGGACTGTGAGCAAGAAAAATCCCAAGTTCCCGAAGTAAAGATTGCAACCATATGACCTCAGCAGTGGCATGTGCGACGACACGATATTCAGCTTCATTGCTTGAACAGGCAACCGTAGGTTGCTTCTTAGAACTCCAAGAAATAAGATTCGGACCAAGATAAACACAATAACCATTGGTGGACTTTCGATCGTCGGGACAACTGGCCTAATCAGCATCTAAATATACAGAAAGCCGAAAGGAGAAACTGCACCGAAGGAGGAGACCAAAATTCATGGTCTGTTTGAGATAGCGTAAAATACGCTTAATTGTCGTCCAATGGACCTTGGTGAAATTATGCATAAATTGACATACCTTATTCACCAAGAATGAAATATCTGGGCATGTAAGAGACAAGTATTGGAGAGCGCCAACCGTGCTTCTATAGAGAGAGGGGTCCAAACATGCATGAACCAATAAAGAGAGATAATGGAGCGAAGGTTGACATTGGTGAAGTAACAGGTTTGGCTTCCAACATATGTGTGCGAGAGAGAAGCTTCAAAATGTAACCTCTTTGGGACAAGAAGAGCCCATCCGGAACAGGTGTGGCCTTAACATCTAAAAAATAATGCAAATTGTTCATTTTCTTTAAGGCGAGCTCACGACCAAGAGATTCAATAACCCAAGAAACGGCCTAAGCCCTGGGGCCGGTGATGAGAATATCATCTATATACACAAGGATAAAGAGAGTGACATCCGAAGCATGATGAATAAAAAGAGACGTGTTTGTCTGAGAGTTATGAAAGCCAAGTGCAAGAAGTTTATCACTTAGGCAAGAATACCACGCCCGAGGATCTTGCATAAGGCCATTAACACCTTATTTAATTTAGAAACATGAGTCGGCAGTTGAGGATGAACATAACCTAGAGGTTCAAACATGTAGACCTCCTTTGTGATGTATCTGTGCAATTGTACATCAATCTGATGAATATACCAACCCTTTGAAATGACATAGCTAAGAATCAAACAAATAGTTGTTGGTTTGATAACCGGACTAAACGTTTCATCATAATCAAGGCCTTCCTGTTGATGATAGCATTTGACAACAAGACGAGCTTTAAGACGTTTCGGAGTGTTGTCAGATTTCTTCTTAACTCGGTACATCCATTTGTTACCAAGAATATTCAAGCTAGAGTCATAGGGAACACGAGTCCATGTGCCATTTTTCATAAGAGTATTAAATTCAAGTCCATAGCATCTCTCCAACCGGCATGCTTAACAGCTTCTGAAAAACAAGTAGGCTCTACAATAGAGACATGAGTAGTAAGAAATGTCTTAGGAATTGGATATCTCACCATATCATCTGGGATTTTCTTTGGTTGAACGATATTGTGTTGTGATCATGTGATCATCCAGTGAGTACGAGCGGGAGGAAGGTGCTGAGCTGGAGTAAGAGGTAAATGAGTTGAAGAAGAGGCATGGTCGAATATGGTAGGAGAGTGGGAACTAGCTGGAGACGAGAAAGATGTTTCAGGTACAGTAAAAGATAAGGAAGGAGCCGAATTCGGAGCGTAATCAGATGAAGAGGGGATTATTGTCGAGTTTGGAAAGGATCCTGAAGCAGGTGGAATATAGCATGAGATTTGGAATGGAAAGTAAAGCTGTACACGGAATCAAGTGGAGCATGGTATGATTGAGATTGTTTATTGGTGGAGGAGGGAGAGATGTGGGGCACTAAAGGACTGGCAATGGAAAGTTGACGTGAAGTGGGAGAGTGATTTGCGGAAGCATGAGAAGGAGCCATGATGGGAGAGGAATTTTCGGGAGTGAAGTTTGGCAAAAATCGTGGCAACATGGAGGATGATTGAGGACGTGATCCATTTGGAGAGACCGACTGTTGTGGAGATTTAAAGGAAAAATGATTTTTGGAAAATACAACATGCTGTGATAGGAAAAGTTTTCCAGAACTGGGGTCTAAGCATTTAAAGCCACGATGATGAGGACTGAATCCAAGGAATACACACTGCTTTGATAGGTAATCAAATTTGTGGGTATTAAATGGACGTAGATATGGCCAGTAGGCGCTCCCAAAGACATGAAGTTGCGAAAAATTAGGGGATTGATTGTATAAATTTTCAAACGGATAAACCGTACCTAAGGGAGATGTAGGTAAGCAATTTATTTGAAACACAACGAATTGGGAAGCGTGGTCCCAATAACAAGAGGGCATAGAGGCATGAGAGAGGAGAGCAAAACCATTTTCCACAATATGATGATGCTTTCTCTCTACGGTGCCATTTTGAGGGGAAGTATGGGGACAAGATATACGGTGATGAATACCAATATCCTGAAAATATTTATGCAAATTTCATAATTCTCCACCCCAATCGGTATGAATGGATTTTATTCTACGATTAAGAAATCTCTCAACATGCATTTGAAATGATTTGAATGTGGATAGAACATCAAATTTAGCAGGAATAGGAAATAACCAAACGTATTTGTTGAAATGATCCACAAATGAGACAGAATATTTATTCCCAAGAGTTGACATTACAGGAGATGGACCCTAAACATTGGAAAATATTATATCTAAAGGACCATTAGACTGAAAAGTAGACGAATTAAATTGAAGACGATGACTTTTGCCCTGTTGACATGCATCGCAGACAACATGAGCATTATTGTCAGACATAGGAAGACCAAATTTTGAAACAATGTGACGAACAATGCGATATGTGGGATGACCAAGCCTTGCATCCCAACTGGCAGAGGAGCCCGTTGACAAGTCAAGGATTGAGAGTAGGCGTCTAGGGAATGTGAAGATGGAAATTGGTAGAGCCCATTTTTAGTCCTGCCTTGCTGAAGTTCCTTCCCCGTGCGCTCGTCCTTCACAGAAAAATAATCACGATGAAACTCAACAAAAACATTGTTATCACCAGTAAATTGTTGAATAGAAACTAAGTTCTTCTTAATCCCAGGAACATGTAAGACATTATTCAAAAGAAAAATAGAGTTTGTGGATTTCAGATGAGATTTCCCAATGTGAGCAATCTCCAAACCTGTGCCATCGCCTACTTGGATTTGATACGTGCCTGTGTACAACTCAGCTTGAATATTTAGCTTTTGAGAATCATGGGTAATGTGATTTATGGATCCGGAATCTGGGTACCAATTTTGGTCTGGACGAGCTTGTTGAGTGGTGAGAAAAGCTTGCATTTGACCAGATTGCATTTGATCTTGATATGCACAATCCAAATGGTGATAGCAAGAGATAGCAACATGACCAGTTTTGCCGCACAATTGACATGTTGGTCTTAATTGACCATAGTTGTTGTAGCCTCTTCCACGGCTACGGCCACGGCTCCTATTTCCTTGACGATTTTGAGAGCCAGACTTCTACCACGTCCAGTATTGTTCCATGTTGATTGAGCTAATGGAGAGTTCAACAGAAGAGTGTTGTTCAAATCGGAGTTCATAGGCCAGTAAATGTCCAAAGAATTCTTCAAGAGACATGGGATCCACTCTAGTGGATATGGAAGTGACAATTGGATCATAGGAAGAATCCAAGCCAGCCAGCAAATAGGAAACAATTTCTGTTTTTTTAGAGTCTCTCCAACAGCAGCTAGAGTATCTGCAAACGATATGACCTTCTGAAAATAATCAGAAATGGAGAGATTACTTTTCTTCATGGTGGAAAGTTTGAGTCTTGTTAGCACAACTCGAACTTGACAGTTTGTTGCAAACATGCGTTCGAGGGCTGTCCATACATCGCGGGAATTTGTTAGACCAACCAGATTGGTTATGATGCTTTTTGAAAGTGAAGACATAAAAAGACCAAGAAGAGCCTGGTCACGTTGGAACCATTGTGCAAATGCTAGATTTGGGATGAGACTTGGAGAAGTATCACTTGAAGATGTCCCTTGGATCAATGCTGGAGGACAGGGGATACTTCCATCGACATAGT
The DNA here is from genome assembly GCA_022457165.1 of Juglans mandshurica. Taxonomy (NCBI): domain Eukaryota; kingdom Viridiplantae; phylum Streptophyta; class Magnoliopsida; order Fagales; family Juglandaceae; genus Juglans; species Juglans mandshurica. The sequence goes on from CM039623.1 coordinate 8,822,310, forward strand.
TGTAGAGTTGCTGACCATGCAGGTAAGGTATAACCTGCGCCTTCCAAAGCAAATAATTATCCTTTGTGAGTTTGATTGTCACCAGGTTCTGAATGTTCATAGGGATAGGGTTGACATCACTGGCAACAAAGGTGGTGTTTGTGGAGATGGAAGAAGTGGATAAGTTGGAGACCGAAGAGGTTGAGGATGCCATGGAAAAAAAAATTGACGTAAGTCTAATGCTCTAGTACCATAAAGCAGCAACAAAGTGCTTGGATGAATTTTCGGTCACATACAATACGTGTACCTCTTGTATATTAATAGAGTAAGTACTTGTACAAGAAAGGAAAGTCATGTATATAGAAAACAAATATACAACAAGAATCAATGAATAAATTTCTTGGCAATATATGGTTCCAACTTTAGAGTCATTGACTTTGGTGGAACCGCATGACTTGTGGTGTTGGTCTGTGCAGCAGCAGATTCATCAGTGACATCCATAATATTCGTATTATAGCTTAACTATTTATTTTTTAAAAAATAGATGTTTTTAAAGCTCATAATTGAACATCTATATAACTTTTTACAAAATGGTGAAAACTCACATTATTATGCAATTAATTAACCGTATTTTGTACTATAGATGGACAATGGAGCTTTTTTATAAAGCTGGGAATTAACCCCTAAAAATATTATAGACATGGTCCAAGCACAACAAAACTTAAATAAAATCCTCTTAAAGCTTACTAAAATGGACCAAAAACAAACCAATTAACCATTTATTATTAAAAAATAGGCCAAGCTGAACTAATTGAGTAAGCATTTGGATAGAAACTAAGGGGGAAAAAGGAAATGAAATTTGAGAAATCCCACAATGTGATTTGCACTTCTACAATTGATACAAAAATCAAAACAATCCCATCAATATCCACAATTATTACTGATAAAATTTGAAAGAGAAATTATTTGTACAAGTTCCAAATAGATAAGTCCCATGCAAACCCTTGTAAAAAGGTAGACCCCACTTTAAAAAAGTGTAAAAAAAAACTATTTCTTATTAGTGGAACCCATTTTTTTACAAAAAACTTATATGAGACTTGTCTATTTGGAACTTGTATCTCAATCTAAAATATGAAAAAAAAGATAAAAGAGCATTTAGACGGCAATTTCCATTACTACACAAATCCCAACTAGAACATGTGAGAATGATTCCTAATTTGGGTGCTATTATCATAATACATCACTATTATTCATTATTTTATTATTACTTTTCACATATTTTTTACAACTATTCAATATTCTGTTATTACTTTTCACAACTATTCAATATTCTGTCATTACTTTTTCACTATTATTCACAGAATACTTAAAAATAACTCACTACTCAAACACAACCTGTTTTTAATAGAAAAAATACATGTTTTTTCTGACATTTTTGGTCTATGACTTTATGGATGAATGGGAAATGATTTGTATAGTTTTAATTTGAAATCTCCGCGCAATCTCTTAAAAAAATGTGTAAAGTTGGAACTTATATGAAAAAATTTAATTTTTAATTGTGGACCCAATTTTTCGAAGGAAGTGCGTGAACTTGCACATCCTAAGAACATCTCTAGCATTATTCAAATATGAATATATATATATATATATGTATATAATATTAGTGAATGAAAACTATATTTATAGGAACAACATAAGTTTATATGACTTCTAAACGGGAGTGTGTATAAGTGGATGAATAATCAACTTGAAACAACAAATAATATTAAGCCAACTCTCGAGCACAAGAACATAAAACACAAACACAAGTGGCAAAATCCCCAAGACAAGAACACAAGAAAAAACACATGACCTAACTCCATATACTGCATAAAAGTTTTGAACCAAGCAAATGGAAAAAAAAATTAAAAAATTAAATACACTAATGAAATCAAACCCAACAACTTTCAAAACTCGAACAAATACTCTAATCCCAGAGATAAATAAAAAAAAAAATCTTAAAAAAAATCAAATCACAAATGCTATTTATGTTGGAATTTTTGTGGCAGTGAAGAAATGCAGAAAATGGCCTCTCAAGTCTCATTTGACAGCAATATGGCGTGTATATCCCATAAAATCACAAAGACTCGTACAGAGTCTTCAAAGCTAGCTATATAATAGAAGTAGATTAACTTTTTTTGACAATATCATGTACAAGATGCATTTTAACTAGTTCATCACTTCATCTCATAATATTTACAAGGCACAATGCATGTTATACCATAAAAAAGGGGGAAAAAAAAAACTACCAAAAACACTCCCATCAAAATGGTATTTTAAGTTTTTATCTCATTTTGGTCGTACTAATACTATCATACTCTTTCTCCACAAACTGCTAGCTCCACATTATTTCTGAAACTCATATTGGGGAAGCAGAGGTGAATCCAAACTTATCGGAGAGCTTGGTTCGCGTAAATGGTGAAACAAGTTCCATCTGATGAACAAACTGCACATCATGAACCAAAGGATTACCCGTTCTTCCCGGAGGAGACCCCGGAAAACATGATGGTGTGCAGCCATTGCAGACAGTTTCCCTTCCATCTGTATTCTGCATAAACATGATCCATATCAAACCAATTGATTGATCAAGTTCTTCACAGTCTTCAGAGGTCTTGAGAAAGTGGTTAACATTCACATTCTGACATTCTGGGTTGGGGTAAAACAGCATGCATGTGTGATGAGTCCTTACCTTTTCAGAAATTATGTTCAGAATATCTTTACGTCCATCTGTGTTGAATTGGCTGGTTGGGAAGAAGAGCATCACCATTGTTATTTACCAGGACTAATGTTTCAGTTAATGTAAGAGATGAAGGAAGATAACAACTTTAAAGGTAAAAACTTGTAATATTGAACAATCAAACCTATGTTTGCTGCATCTCTGGGGCTTAAGAAACTCAGGTATGGCAGCCCCAAGCCGGCGGGGCTTCGGGCAAAGGGGATGATCATTGTTGCCTCTAGACACAAGGTTGTTTGTCTCTGAACCTGAATCAACAAGATTGCTCTTTCCTCCTGCTAAATGATGCATAACTCTCTTCTACCTTCCTCTCAAAATGCAGAAGAAAAATAAAAAAAAGCCACAAGCAAGTGAAACAATAACTTACTTGTGACCCTCAATTTCAACTCTTTGCTCTTTATTTATCTCTCATTGAAATGGTAAATAATAAAAACTATCCTTTAATTCAAGATTAGCCACATATTTTTCTCACAGAGAGAGAGAGAGAGAGAGAGTTGGAAAAGTGAGAAATTACTTGTAAGTGGAGAAGCGTTGGCTTGTAGAGGCTGCTAGAGTGAGGGAAGAAACAGCATCTGCTTGGTTAAGAGTGGATATAGGATGTCTATTGACTAGTTGGCATTATTACCTCCTGGTTTTTCTCTATTTCTCACACTTGCCTATTTTTCATTCCGTCCAAGAAATTTTGTACCAACTTGTCATGGAACTCCTCATCCATTTTTTTTAAAGAACATTCTCGAACATAAATTATAAATTTCCTAAAAGTCATTTCGAATGTCTCAACGGTTTCTTTTTCATGGTGACTATCATGAGGCATGTCATGCCATATTTGCATGAAACCCCTTCACATCTGCTGCATGGAGTATTGAGACGTTTTCTAATCCTGTTGTTTGCTTTTAAGCATGCACGTATATGGCATAAACTTGTGATAATTAAGATTTAATAATTAATGCCTTCAATCGCCATGCACTATGTGCTTCTTTTCCTCTTTTTTCAAAAGGTCCTCTATCCGTCACTCTCGATTTCTAATAATATGATGATACATTAAATTATTTACTCTATAATAAAATATGACCACATACAGATTGATTTGTCAATTTGTTCTTATAAAATATCTTTATAAACCAAGCATTTCTCATTGTCATTACCCAAAAAAAGGTCCCATATTGGCTATCAAGTACAATGTAAGCATCAACTTTAGTCTGATCACTTTTCCTCTACAATTTTTTTATCCAAACATATATAGAATTTAGAGAGAGATAGATAGAGTCTGTGAACTCCACAACATTAAATGATGCCCTTTGAGCAGTGAGGATACCAATGATTATATCTCTCAAAATAGCTAAGTGCTTAGATAAAAACATTATAGGGAATCCTCATCCATGTTGGATCCCCATATAGTAACAACGTAAAGGGAACGTAATTAACTAAAACTAGGTGTAAATATAAAATGGAACCTCGCCAGACCCAGCACAAACATCCGATCATCCGAATTCTCTATTGAACTAAACCAATCCTCATTAGATACATGCACAAGCACATTGTGCCACCCAATCAACTGTCAAAAGCTTGAGCATTTGAGCCTAAGAAACAATCAGACTTTAGCAATGGCTCGAGACATGTGGAATACCCATGTGCCTTGCACGATAAAAGCAACATTAACCTCCTGACTAGCCATTTAGTTACCAAGCATTTATAATTAAACTACTCAAACTACAATCATTAGTAGATTCAACCAAGTCCCAAAGAAGGGATTATTACTTCCATGAAGCCACTTGTAATAACTAGTACCAATTCGATCAGCAAAATTGAACCCTAAGAATAAGATCGCATGTCCTTAGCAGTCGAAAACAACGATATTGCTAATCGAAAGGAATGATAGGAAAGCAACTAATCCAATCGTGTACCTTCGATAAAGCTGCTTTAAATATAGTGTTGGCTGCAAAACAAAGTCATAATTTATATTGCATTCATTTCAGACAGCAAGAAACTAGGGGAAACTTTTACAATATATTCCAAAAAGGAGTCAGTGACGCAATTGCAATATTGAACATCAGAGAAATAATTTTTCTTTACTTTTTTCCCCCAGATTCAGTAAGGCCAACAGAGACGGATCTGCATAAATCATCTAACTAATTACAATGTGTAACAGCTCCACTCACGTATGATATGTATCCCAGTCAAACTTGGGCTGTGAAAATACCTCATAATCTACTGCCCCATCTACAACATTGTCAACAGTTTGTATGCCTTCTAAAAGAGCCGGATGAAAACCATCATTACGGGAAGGCAGTAGTTTATACATTACTAACAACCCAAGCGTGAATATAGCTTGCAGTTTTGTCGAATCCCCTTGGACTGAGAAGAACAAGAGCATTGAAAGCAGGAAAAGATCTACACAGAACCGCATGATAGACAACACAGTATCCATTAACCTCCCATCATTGCCAGCAGGAAAACCCCGGACTCTATATACGAACAGAAAGTTGTACTTGTCAACCACATACCTATAGCCAAAATAAACTGCACCAACAGGGACCACAAGTGGAGCAAATGAAGAATATATCATGGTCAGGGCAAATATTGTCAAATTAAATGCATAATACTGTGCAAAATCAAATGACTGCTTGGGTGCGGCTGATGTTCTGTTGATTGAATACACATAAAGATCTTGCCCCGGTAGATCATCTCCATTGAATCTCGGACTGTCATACATACTCTCAGGCATCAGTGGTCTCCTAAGACCATCTATTTCTTGATGTTCTAAGAGGTACTCTTCACTTTGTTCTGGGACAAGCTGGAGCATATCGTTCTTCCTAAATTTTTGAATCTTCCTTTTAATCCAAGGGATTGGAGCTAACAGATCAAAAGATATACCCAACAATGTGCTAGTGATCAAAAACGCAAGAGAGGAAAGGCATGATCTCGTCAAGAATGATGCACTCATGTATTGCTCAATCCTCTTACAATCTTCACCATCCAAATAGCACCGTCCCATACTCAGAATTGCACTCTCTAATGATGATTCAACTAGGCCCCTCAGAAGAATGAGATTGACCAGGAAGAAGCAAACCATCTTCAGAAGAGCAGCTCTTTGCTCCCCCGACACAGTGAGATGCCGTTCAAACTTGGAGAGATATGAAAGAGCTGATGGGATTACTATATACATACTCACAAATATAATAACATTTGGCAGGAACTGAAAGATAAGGCTAGCAAGCCAGCTTGAGCTTTGCACCCAAGCCAACCACACTTGGGCATTATCCATAGCTTCTGCATCAATTATTCGTCCAGCACTCTTCACAGCACTAATCACAGCCAGAGGAGAACTGAAGAACAAAAGCATCAACAACAAGCACGTGTTTACAAACCCTCTTCGCAACTTCAACTGGAGCTTTGTTGATCCCAAATGATTCCAATAAATATCAGTCGCCAAGGGAGCCCGCTCAACCTTCCACTGGTTCCTCTGCAGACGCAATTCCATAATGGAAAAGAACTTCCCAAAACGCCTCTTCTTCTCATTCTGGAAATCCTGAACAGCTTTATTCGTTGTGTACACGTCCTTAAACATCACGAATGCCACGCCCGCACCCAGGGCTCGGCCTTCTTTGTAAGCTGCCAGTTCAGTCTCCAAATAAGCTCTTAACTCTTGCAACTTTCTCAGCCACTCTTCATCGGTGAAACCCAACATTTCCCTTATCCGACTCCACAAGACCTTCCCTTTTTTCACCACCGAACCCCATCCATTTTCGACATCCTCGGTCTCACCATGAAAAACCTGAGAGTCAATTCGTGCAACCAGACGAGAAATCTGATCCCTAACACTAACCAATTCCGTGGCTAAATCATCCAATGCACATAAATCCATCGGCACGATAACCCTATATACCTTCCCGGGATACCTATACTGAAAATACTCTTGCAACACGGTCCTATTGTCCCCTAGAGTTTTCGGTAATCCCTGCACCATTATAGTGAAAATCGCTGTCGAGTTCGCACTTGGATCACTCAAATTCCCATTCCCGTCCCTAAACCTAGTGAACTTTAACCGTTCTTCGATTGCAGACATACCAAAATGGACCAAAACGACAACAACGAGGACAAAGAGAAAATGCACCCACAGTAAAGCCGAACCTTTCTCGATGTTATTAATCGTCGTTTTGGAGAACTGGTCGTGGAGTAGAGCCGTTCCTGCGTAGAGGTTGAGTGGGAGCATGACGAAAACCGAGAGCGCGGCGATGGGCAAGAGCAGCGCGAAGCTGCCGCCTTCGATCAGGAGGAACTGCGCGGCGTCGGCGCCACAGTGGTGGGCGATCTCACGGCGGGTGGAATGCCAGACGGCGAGAAGCTTTGCGGCGAGTGCAGTGGGGCCCGGGATCCGATGGTGGTCGCTGCGGAGCTTCACGAAGAGGAAGATGAAGACGCAGCAGGAGGCGCCGATGGCCGAGATGTTAATCAGGTACTGGATGTTTCCGTACCATGCAGCGTCATCTTCAGCGCCGCCTCCGCCGTCGAAGGAGGCGGGGAAAGGTGGAGGAGAGAGGGAGTGGTTCATTGTAAATCGGGAGAATTTCTACGGCAAAACTTGGGGGTTCTTTCGGTGGAAATCGAGGGATATGGATTCCGATTGAATGGGGGGATTGCCCTCAATTAGGAAGAAATTCTGGGTTAGGGTTTACACGGAGGAGGAGATTGATGAGGTGAAGTGTGAGAGAGGAGATGACTCTCGCAGGAGTCTGTAGGAAACAGAAAAATCAAAGAATAGGAAATTAGGAATATAAAAGTATTTATTAATAGAAAAAATTTATATGCCAAAAAAATGGAAAATAGTTTTAGAAAAATGTTAGTTTGTCCCTCAAATTAGTCAAATCCACCGCTATAAATGTATTTATTTTTTTTATTATTTTTAAAAATTACAATTAATGAATTTCTATTTTTTTAATATTTTGAAAAAATTAAAATACACTAAAGCACATTTGAGGGGACAAGTGGAGGCCCATATTTTTATGGAATTTTTCTACATACATCCGCTACTGTATAAACGGGATGTAACCAGGGGACGTGGCACAACTTATGGAAAAAAAAAAAACAAAAGAAATAAAAAATATGGAACCATTCACTCTTTTATTGTGTATTATCTCCTTGATTTCTTTATGCGACAAACACAATTGCCTTCAAGCCAAAGAATACTGGCCACGGATCGAACTTTGCATCTTCTTTTCGCTTTCTTTTTTTCAAATTCTATTCTCTCGTCAAAGCACATATTATGTAAGGAAAAAAAAATAAAAAAATAAAAAAAAAAAAGAGGAAAAGGAAGATGAGTATTTCTACTCCAACAAAGACAAACTCACTTTTTAGATTTTATGTTTAACAAGTTTCTCTCAAATCCATTTCCACGATTTCTTTGTTTTATTTTTCCCCTCAGAATTTTCCTAAAGTTTCCAAAAGTTCTCTAGCTTAAGGTTACAAACTGGATAGATGAAGAGGAAGAGGATGAGTGTTGTTCTTGAAAGCAGAGGGGGAGGTCGGTGAGTTCATAGAAACAAAGGTGAAGAGGGAAAATGGAGATGGAGAGGGAGAGAGAAAAAAAGACGAAAACTATACGAAGGAGAGGGAGAGAGGTAACATTGAAAACACACCATTTTGGTTTAAAAAAAATAGCTAAAATACGGTCATTTCATTAATGACATGCCCACCACATCAGCGATTGCACGCCGGTTGTCCTATGGCCGATTGCATCTAGCATTTTTTGTTTTTATGTCCTGTTCATTTTACAAAATTTATTATTAAGCCCTTGTTTGAACACACTGGTCACACCTACAACATTGGAGGATAGTAAAATGACTAAAAGATCAAGGAAGAGAAATGAAAGGCACTACTTCTCATGACCTCCTTCTCCCTTCTCGTGACCTAATTTTGTTCCTCTTCTCACCACTCTACTTCCCATGACCTAACCCAGTTCCTCTTCTCGCCAGCGACAATATGCTTCTTCTTTGTTCCTGTTCTTACTGGTACCCAAGTTTCCTTCCCATGACCTAATCTATGCTTCCTCTTTGTTCTTCCCTCCTCTTCTTCTCGCCGACTGCTTCCTGTTTAGGCACTTCCATTCCAAAAAACAATAATCACCCACACTCACCAGCAGTTACTTCTTCTATGTTCAAGCACTACCACCCGAAATAGTTGCTTCCACATTCAGTCGTAATATCTTGAGTGGGTTCATAGCCATACTCCTCGACGGCTACTTCCTCTACGCTCCCTTAAATTTTCTTAATCAAGGTCATCTTTTACCTTCCTTGCTCTAGTTTGTTGTAGTTCTCGAGTGCCTTCTTAGGCTCCGTTTGGATGTTGAGCTGAATTGAATTCTTTATGAATAATAGTGAGTTGAGATGGTGGAGTGAGTTTAGTGGGGCTCACCTAAGATGAGTTTAGATGTATTTGGATGTTAAGATGAGTTTAGATATATTTATAGAAAGTTGAAAAAAGTTGTAATTTCCGCGTGTAAAAAGGTGTTGAGTTGAAAAAAATTGTGGGTCCTGCGTGTAAAGAGGTTTTGAGTTGAGATGAGTTTAGTGATTTGAGAGTTGGGTATTTAAATATTAGACTCGGTTTAAAATTAGACTGAACTGAGTTGTTATTAATTCAGTCTAAGTTCCAAACGGGGCCCTAATCAAGGCGATCTTGAGTGGGTTCAAGCACTCTATGTAGCTCTAATTTTGTCGATTATGGTGACCATTCACTTTCAATCATTTGCTTATTATTAATCTCTTTTCTTTATGAGTAATGTTATATATAGTCGTGGAGTACGCAAATTCCGTGTAATCATTTTGAAAAAAAATGGGGCTTACTACTAAAAAATTAGTTTTTTTTTTTTATGTGAGTTCCGTATTTACTCACTTTTTTCAAAAGGATTGAGCAACACTTAACACTTCACAATTGTAAATATCATTTCTCTTTCTCTTTAAATATTGGAACATGATTCGGTTTTAGGGTTTCTTTAAGATTCTAGAGAAAGATTTTGACTATTGGATAAAGATTTCTACGATTTAGTTGATTTTGATAGTTTGAGTACTTTTCCAAAATACTTTTTCTTCAATTTTTTTCTCTCATTTTCCAAAATCTAGAAAAACATTTTAATTCTAATCATTTCACCACTATTCATAAATTATTTCACTATAATATATTTACAGATATTCTGAGATATTGTAAGTGTCCAAACAAGCCCTTAAATATCATTTGAAATCATAGACCTATTTGTTGAAATGATTACAATAGATTGGCTTTAAAACTGTGGGGAAGTATAAATTGTCATTTAATTGAATTTGAAAAAGATTAAATTATTTTTCAATGTGTTTCATCCTAGTACTTTTGGCTCCTAATACTGCATTATGGTGATTATTGGTGCCTTCTATTAGATGTCATCCCTCATATATTATATTTTCTAGTCCAATTGAATTGATTTAGTTGATATCAGTTATTTCAACCTCTTCAATTTTTCTGGATATCTAAATGTTCTCTATATGAAAGAGGGTGTAACCTGTACACATGAAAATTCTAGCTATAATTGATGACTGTCAAACCCAAAGGGGCGGTTTGAGAGCATGACTACAGACTTCACAAACAAGAAAACCAGACGACAATTAGATGGTTGTCCGAGATATATAAGATGGTAACCTTAAATTCTGTTAAACAAAATATATAAATAGTTTAACTATTTCTTATACTAAGAGGCCTTTTATTTTCAGGGGCATCCCAGATGTCATTTCTTTATATGGCAAATGATTATAAAGAAAGACAAAATGAACTTTCAAAAAGATTGAATGAAGCTCACAAAAGGGAGGATGAAGTCTTGAAATGAGAGTTTCAAGTTTAGAAAATGGAGGATGAATTCTTGAAAATGGAGTTTCAGGTTCAGAAAATGGAAGATGAAGTCTTCAAAAGAGAGTTTGAAGTTAAGAAGATAGAAAATGAACTTCTACAAATAATGTCAAATGAGATACAAAATTAGCAAGATGAGATTAGAAGGCAATGGGTGGAGATGAAGTGTTCATGGCTTGCTTTAATTTGTGCATATACTAGCTAGGGATTGATTATGGTAGTCATTATCAACTACTTTTGGCAATACTAGGACCCTCTCTTAAAAGGGCCTTCTGCCATAATATAGGCTTTGTAACTACAGTCACTATGGTCAATAAATATAAAAGATGATGTGAGTAACTTAGTTGAGAAGTAGGGATATTTTGTACTTGAGAATGCTTGGTTGTAAACATAACAGGACTATATGAATGTTGAATTCTCAGTTTCAGTTTTGCATTTGATCTTCATGTGGCAGTGACAAAAACAATTGAAAACTCATCTTGTTTCAATGAAATTATTATATCTTTCTCTTCCTAAAAAGGATCAATGTGTGAAACTACTTTCTTATTAACCTTGTGGAATCAACCAAATAAAGATATACATCTCTATAGGGGTTTTAGAGCTAGAGTCCTTTGTATTATGTGCCCATGCTGCATATCATTTGGGGCCTCACTAGTATGTGATTCACTTGCTATGCAAGTCTGCTAGCACGAATAGCAATAAGCATTACAAAAGCATTCATTTCATTAGCAAAAATAAATAAAAATATAGTAGAGAGAGTTAAATCTGTTGTTTTCTTCTCCTTTTAACTATGTTATGGTCCACAATTCGTTCCTTCTTTGACTACTATCTTTTTACAACCTTGGAAACTCTTCGTGCTTTTTGTGGCCTCCATTTGCCTCTTACAATATTTGGATTAATTCTTACCCTTGGCTGCATGAGCGTCTGTTCTATCCCTATGAATTGAAGGCCTCAAGTCAAGTAAGATCTGTTTAACCTCAAGCAAATATTCCACTATGTCCAAGTAATGATCTTGTTGATAAATTTGGTGAAACTTCAAAAAACAACCTCCTCAGTATTCATGCCTTTGTGCATCGGGATTGTCATGCAAATCATCATAACTACTCTTGCTGAGAGTGTATTTGCGCTTCAAGTGCTTTCTCCAACGGTCTAGAATATACTTTGACAATAAGGATGAATTGCTCTTATAGAGTCTAAACACAACAAAGCCTTGTCTACACAAAATTCCCCGAGTCTCAAAACACGCACACTTACATTTCACTTCGAGCTCCTCATATTGAGGCAAACAGAGAATTTGAATTCTTTAATAAAGTTCTCAATCTGCAAAGTGTTTGAAACCTCGTATGTGAAGATTGCACCCTCTGTTTTAACAAGTCAATAATTACACTGTATCATCCTCATTATTCCACATTGTACCTCATTGATCTTAGCATTTGTGTACACACTTTGAAATTGTTTTTCTATGGCAAAAGATGAAATGTGTGGTATTGTGGCGTTTCACGAGCTAAAGTCGACAAATTGTTCATTCTCAACTTTCTTCCCAAAAACATTATTAAATTGGTTGAGAAATTCTTTCAATATGGTACCCAAATGCACAAACCTATAAAAAAAAAATGTGCTCATGCTTTCGCTTCTATGTGAGTGCTCATCTCAGCCTAGAACACATCTTTCAAGAAAAGTAGTTCCCAAAGTCGCTCATTGTATAAGTCACTCAACCATGTATTTTCCTTATGTTTGCATGCATGAATTAACCTTTCCCAAATCTCTTCAAACTCTTCACATGTTTGGGAGATGTAAAGACAGCGCTAAATGGATGATTTCAGCCCACAATTATACATTGTATGTAAGCCAAGCTTCTTTAGGAGTTTATTCATCATGTGTCATAGACAATATCTATGTCTAGTTTACGGAAAAATAATTACAATTGCACTCTTCATGGCACGATATTGGTCAGTTATGATTGCAAATGGAACTCTACCATTCATATACTTCAACCATTCATATACCAGTCATATACTTCGCTAGATCTTAATCCAGTATCAAGAAGTATAGACTGACCATGATGATTTAAACCAACAAATGGTTTAATCAATCTCATCCACACGCTGGCCGATGTGGCCTTTGTAAATAGGGGTTGCTCCCTAACAGCTCTGTTCATTTTAACTTGTAAAATTTGTGGACTATGTTTCTAACAATTGTTAGACATGTTGACACACAAAAATATACTAAAGAAAATTATATAAAGAAACTTCAAATCTGAAATTCAATAATAGAACTTAATGAAAAAAAAATCATGGGATCCGTTTGGTGTTAGAATATTATGTTAAATACCATTTTAGTATGTGTTTTGCTCTTTAGATTGACTGATTTTTTTAACTTTAATTTTAACTTTATAGTTGCCAAACTCTTAGTTTGGATCAAATCACTTCTTTCATTAATAAAACTACTATAAATCCGTCAAAATTGAATAGTGCCTAGGAGGACCTCAATAGCACGACCTAGGTTGCACCTTGGGAGCTCTTATATGATGCTCCATATTGAGTGATAAAGGTAAGTGGTATATAGGATCTCACATTATTTGAAAATATGAAGTTATTGTTCTTTATAATAGTTTCAATAGGATTTCAATTATATTATTGACTAGTCTTTTTAAAATATAGGCCTAGGCATGATTTCCCCCTCCTGTTATACCTAGGTTCTCCCAAGCACTATTCATGTAAGTTTTAGTTTTGTTTTTAATTTTATTATTTTTAATTTTTTAGATGACACTTGGCAGACCTTCAATGGTGATAACATGAAACAGATTTATAACGGTATGTTAATAGGTGGATCGATTTTATTATAATTATTTTGACATGACACTTGGTATACCCTTAATGGTGATAACATGTCATTTTAACTGATTTGTAACTGTTTGTTAATGGAGCGATCGATTTAGTTATAGTTTTTTTTTTTAATACATTTAGGGAGGGGTTTCGAACAAAGTTTTGAATTTCATACTGTACCGATCGGTACGGTTGAAATATACTGTTTTTATGGCGTAATCGGTACAGAGAAGGATATAGTTTCGTACCGATCAGAATTTTGACCGTTTCAACCCGTACTGGCCGATTTTTTGGTCTTTACTTTTTTTTTTTTTTTCATTTCTTCAAATTGCAAACTTATTTTTTTACTCCCAATTCAAACCAGAATATTTATAATTTATATTTATATATAATTTATTCATATATAGATTATTATTTTAAAATTTAATTTATATATGTGTACATATATAATTTATTCATATATACACTATTCTAAAACGGTATCCAAAACAGTATCGATATCAAAATATCTCATTTTAATGCCTCGACCGAAACGGTATTCAAAACATTGGTTTCGAACCCAAGACCTCCATTTTGGAGATTTGATGTTTATGTCAATCAGGCCACAGGCCTTCGGATTAAAGTTAAATGTTTGGGATAAAATTAAAAATTAAACTTAAGGGATTCATACGTCTAAAGAACAAAGTACATGGATTAAAATATTATTTAACCTTAATTAGAATATACCATATAATAACCTAGAAAAAGAATATCAATATGTGGTTATTTCTTAAATAAAACTTTTGAGAATTTTATTATATTATTTTTTGAAGATAATTATCCAGACTTATATAATGAATAAGAGTACTGCTATGGTGCCATCCAGTAGTGACTGCTTGGCATGTCCTTAGGCAAAATTCATTTTTTTAATTTTTTTAATATCTTTAAATATTTTTAAATAAATAAAAAAATATCAATATACTAATAGTAACTTCCTTAATCAATAAGAAAAAAATTTTAAAAAAAATTAAATATATAAACGGTGAAGCATACTAACATTATTCAACGAATAATGTTGTCGCCCGAATTCCAACCTCTAAAGTTAGAGACATCTATACTGTCTTCATGTCTATTAGGATAAATAATATATTTTTAATATGTAAAGATCTTTGTTCATTTCACTTGATAATTTAATTATTTTTTAAATATATTAACTAAAATATTAAAGTATTTTTAAATTAAAGTAATACTATCAATCTCAAATAAAAATGAAGAGCAATTTTTTTTATGAGAATAGAAAATTATCATAAAGAATGCCCATCAAACCCAAAATAAAACCTGGATTGAGTAGGTTGCGGAATCACCCACCAATTTTTCTTTTCACTTTCTTTGTTTTTATTTTGTTGTATGTGTTTTACGAATATATACGAAAAGATAATGACTAATGAGTTACAATTTTAGGATGTACAAATTTCGTATTTTAAATTTGAAAAAAGGTAGAGTTCATTATTAAAAAGTAATTTTTTTATGCGAGTTTCAGATTTATTTATTTTTTTAAAAAGAGTGTAGGAGGCTTTCACAGTCTAAGACTACACATATTATTTTATTAGACTTTCTGTATGAAAATCATAATCATTTAAAGTAAATTCAAGAGAAGTTTAGACGGTACCAAGGACTAGATTTGGATTCAGTCAGAACCGCTTTGGAGTAGCACCTTCTATTTTTGTGGGGAAACCAACCTCAAATAAGAAACTACCACCACATATCAAGTGAGTCAACATTCCAAGCATGTCGAGCTAGTCTATGAGCAACCTCATTTCCTAACCTACCAACATGCAGAAATTTAGATTCAGTGAACAAAGATAACAGTTTATTTCGTTCTAAGAACAAAATACTACGCATAGAAGACAAGCCAGCTTCCTTTTGAAGGTCCTGAATCAATAGCAAGCAGTCACTTTCAATTATAATATTCTGAATTCCCTTATTCGCACAAAGTTGAAGGCCTCTGAAAATAGTTAAGAGTTCAATATCCTCAAAATTTGCCACCTCATTTTCTGCCTTTCTAGCCGCCATAATTACATCTCCTTTATCATCTCTTAACACCACCCCAACACTAGCTCTATGTAACTCACTAAACATAGCCCCATCCACATTTAATTTTAGAAAACTAGATTCAGGAGGCTTCCAACTGCAGAAACTCTTTAACTCACTACTCAGCACAGATTGCATAGCACAAAACTCATTTTTCAAGGATAAAGCATGCAACTACTTGTCACGGCTCCATACAAATTTTCTCATTTACCAACTTGTTCCTCCTAAACCAGAAACCCTATGCTACCAGGGAGAGTACAACTAGATCATCATCCCTACCACCCTCATGTATCTTTGTTGCCACATCCATAACTGACAATTCATTGCCTACCACTCCCACCATAGGCAATAAACTACACCAGTAAGGTCTAATCTGAGTGCAGTAAAATAAAGCACGAGGAAGGGTTTCAGTACCTATTTTGTAGAAACAACATACATCCTCTGTTGGCACATTCTTTTTCTTCAAATTTGACAGAGTTGGGAGCCTGTCTTTACACGCCCTCCAAGCAAATACCTTAACATTATAAGGTATCTTCACCTTCCACAGGGCCCTCCACAAAGACTGCCCTCTACTAGCTGAAGAGCATTCACCTGAATTTTCTTGCAATTGCCTTTTAATGAGTTTGTAAGCACTTATAACACTAGAATTTCCACTCCTTTCGTGTGCCCATACCCACCTATCTGGTTGATCTCTAGGGGCTATTACAATTTTTAAAATATTAGCGGCTACATTTGGATTGAAGAGGGCTCGAACCTTCTTTACATTCCACCATCTTGAACCAGCATTTCCTATATTTCCAAATAGTCTGTCCATTGTCTTCATATCCTCCTCTGGCCTAATTGCACCATCACCCCTTAAAAGGTTTGGATGCCCTAGAACTCAGCTTTCAGACCACAACCTAGCAGTTTTGCCATCACCAATCCTCCACCTACATCCTTTCCATAACCATTTCTTAGCTGTCCATATCCCTCTCCAGGGTAAATGAAGGGTTGTGACCTAACCTAGAATCAAAGAAAGTACTCTGTGGAAAGTACTTTGCCTTGTATTTCTTATAGATCAGTGAGTTTTCTACCAGTAGGATCCTCCAACCCTGCTTGGCAAGAAGAGCCATGTTAAAGGATTGCAAATCCATGAAACCCAGCCCACCTCTAGCTTTAGGTTCACACAATTTTCCCCAACTAAGCCAATGTATTCTCCTTTCATCCTTCTTTTGACCCCACCAAAACTTCGCCATCATGGATTCCAGCTCTTTACATAAGGTTCCAGGTAATAGGAAGCAGCTCATCGAGTAAGTTGGAATTGAGAGAGCCACAGCTTGTATCAAAATTTCCTTGCCCCTTGAGATAGAAGTTGGTCTTTCTAGTTTTGCAATTTACTCCAAAATTTTTGCTTTATCTCAGAAAAAACCCTTGTTTTTTATCGACCTACCAAGGGAGGAAGGCCTAAGTACTTCTCAAACTGTTGAACCTCAGTAACCCCCCAAACCTACAGAATTTCCTCCTTTACTGCATCTGACACATTATTTGAGAAAACCATAGTTGTTTTCTCTTTGTTTATCTTCTGACCCGATGCCTTCTCATAGATATTAAGAATCCTTTGAACAGTTCTGTTTTCTTCAACATTTGCTTTGCAGAAAATTACACTGTCATCTGCAAACAGCAGATGGTTAACTTGAGGAGCCCTTTTACAAACTTTAATCCCCTTGAGCACTTGCTTTCTCTCAGCCTTTTGTAGTAAGGCAATTAGCTCTTCTGTGCATAATAAAAAGAGGTAAGGAGAAATGGGGTCTCCTTGCCTCAAACCTCTACTAGGGACAATAGGTCATTTTGGCTCACTATTTATCAGCACATAAAAACTTACAGTAGTAACACACTTCATAACCATATCAACAAACTTCTTTTCAAACCCCAAAGCAACCATAATATTCTAAGAAGCTCCACTCAACACGGTCGTAGGCTTTACTCATATTGAGTTTAAGTGACATATACCCTTGCTTACCTACTGTTTTGTGCTTTAAATAATGAATAAGTTCATAGACTACAAGGACGTTGTGAGTAATAAGTCGTCCCGACACAAAAGTACTCTGTGAATCAGACACAACATCAGGCAGTATTTTCTTCAATCTATTAGCAATAACCTTTGAGATCAGCTTATACACCACGTTACATAAGCTGATTGGTCTAAAATCAACAATATTTTCAGAGACTCTCTTCTTTGGAATCAAAGTAATAAATGTGTGGTTCAAGACAGAAGGGAAATCACCAGTTTGTAAAGCTTTTAAGACTACTGTTGTTACAGCTTTTCCAACTACATGCCAATATTTCTGAAAGAAGATTGGTGCCATTCCATTCGGACCTGGGGCCTTTGAGGGGTTCATCTCTTTCAATGCCTCAATAACCTCATTTTCAGTATTGGGCCTAGTCAAATCTTCATTCATCAAAGCTGTCACCCTTCCGTGTAAACATTCCAGGAAGTCTGTTTGACCCCTCTCATCAGTAGCTAGGAACATATTCTGAAAATACTCCAAAATGATCCTGTCTTTTTTCTCCCATTCCTGCCACTCACCATTAGCATCTTTTAATCTCTTAATTCCATTTCTCCTTCTTTTATGAGAAGCTTGTGTGTGGAAGTATTTAGAATTATGGTCCCCCTATTTTAACCACAATGCTTTTGAACGTTGTCTCCACACGGTCTCCTCCCTCTCCAGCCAGGTTTGAGCCTCTGCTCTTGCTAATAAGTGTGCCTCTCTATCACCATGGGTGGAGCCAGTTTCTTGTAAGTATTTAAGTTTTTGCATAGCTTTTCTTGACTGATACTGGACCCTGCCAAAAGACACACGATTCCACACTTCCAGTTTCTAGCTGCAATTAGAAATCATAGCCATCACCTCTTCCATATCATTCCCATCAGCATCATTCTTCCATGAGTTTTCAATAATCCTTTCACACTCTTTTTCACTTACCCACATAGCTTGAAACGGAAACAATCTCTTTCTTGGTCTTGGCAATGCTCCCCCTTCTAACTTTAACCAAATAGGGAGGTGATCAAAGTAGGCCACAGAACCATGAGTAACAATAGCATGTGGGAAGTAGGTACTCTAATGAGTGTTTGCTAGAAAATGATATAGTCTTTCACTGATACACTGCACCCCCTCTCTCCCATTGCACCAAGTATATTGTGGCCCTTTAAAGCCTAAGTCTCTTAAGGCACATTGATTCATCATATCCCTAAACTCCCCCATCTGTTTTTCAGGCCTCCTCCTGCCACCTATTTTTTCATTGAGACAAACTATTTCGTTAAAATCACCAAAAGCTACCCATGGCTCCTCTCTTCTATATAAAGATGTAATCAAATCTCAAACCACATGCCTATACTTTGTATCGGGATGCCCATATACATCTGTGATAAACCAACACTCATCACCATTTCTATGAGACCCCTCAGTTTTAATATAGGCATCAATATGATTCCTAGAGTAACTCAGAATAGTAAGCTTAATATCTTTTTTCCACAATAGTACAATTCCACCACTTTTCCTTTCACAATCAACAACTAAGCAATTAATAAAACCAAGTTTAAACTTACATTTCTCCATAGCACGAGCTTTTAGTCTGGTTTCTTGTAAGAAAACTACATCGGGCCCTTCCTTCGTGACTAGGTCTCGAAGAGATCGAATGCCACGTGGGTTCCCAAGCCCCCAGGCATTCCAACTGAGGAGTTTCATGGCTCCCAGCGAGGCTGATGTCAGCCACCGCCGATATCTTCTCTTTTTCCTCCCTTCAATCTTCATCCACCCACCCATGTGATTGGTTCTTCTTCGCATCTCTTTTCTCTTCTCCTTCTGTCTCGCCAAGTCCTTTTCTTTTTTTTTACCGTTACTTTCTGAATAAAAACAACATTCTGGGTCAAAGCTGGGTTGCTAAAACGGGACAGACGTTCCCACTTACGGGCTTCCTATTCATTGGGCTTTTGCATACTTTGTGTTACTGGACTCTTCACCATAGTCTCTAGGCTCTTCCCCACAACTACAACCCATTTATTTTTTAGCACCAACAGCTCATCTCTCTGCATTGATCCTTCACCTTTTTGCCTAAATTCAGTAACCACCACTTCTTCTGTCCTTTTGTGCCCACGTTCCATGCATTCCATTACCACCTCATCCGTCTGCATTCCATTGGTCCCCCCTCCTTTGCAAGAATATTCCCCACGGTTTTGGAACCCTCCATGTCATCATCTCCTTCCTCCTTCGTTGATTGCACAGGCGTATTTGTCGTACTGCCATCTTCATCGTCATTTGTAACAGTCCCCGGAGTAGCCACCGGAGCTACCTCCTTATTGGCAAAAGCTTTCCGTCGATGTTCGCCACCTCCAGTTCCATAGCCATCTACTCTCATCCATATGCCATAGGGGAACTCGTATTCCTCATCTCAGCCGTGTGTTGACCTCCCTAACTCACATTCCTTATGCCCATGGCCCAACCGACCGCAGCAATAGCAGAAATTTGGAAGACGCTCATATGAGAATCTAATCCATTCTGTTGTCCCCAAACCAAAATTTATCATCTTCCCCCTGAGCAGGGGCTTTGTTATATCCACCTTCACTCTTACTCGCATAAATTCTCCCCGTACCATTTCCCCTACCACAAAGTCCACTTCCATGACCTCCCCAATCCTACTTCCTATCAGCTCCCCAATATACTCATTCCTTGCTCCAAGAGGTAACCCATGCGGGCAAACCCAAAACAGGGCCTCTGTAAGTCGTATCTGGTGGATAGGTTGAAGTCCTTCCACCTCTTTCAGTAGCACTAAGTGTTTGTCAAAATACAAGGACCATCACGAACCACTCGCTTCTTATCTTTGATATCACCAAACTCAATGAGACTCAACGAGGCTGTCAAATCTCGAAATCTAACACTCTTCATCGACCTCCAGATCCTCTTCATCATCTGTTTAAAAGCTTTTCTATTGTAATGCCACGCTGTTAATAATTGTGTAATCAAGCATAACCCTCCATCACTGAAAGCATCTTCCAGCTTATGAGTCTCCACTTGAATCTCCTCTTGTTCTTGATCCGTATGAGCCAATCGTTTATATAGTTCCTTAAGATTCTCCTCCATTGTGAGAATCAGAGTCCGACAATATAGAAAATAAGGGTTCAGACCACCTGTACAGAGCCAGGAAAGAAAAAAACCTCTACCCGGATCAAGGACCTAGAGAGGAAAGAAGTTTGCTGTGATCCCTTTATAGATCACATCCAGGATGATCTTTGTTGATGTCGTGTTTCGCAACCAGAGCAATTTCGCAAGGCCCAAACTCCACGTCGCCTGCAACTAAAAGGGAAAAGAGGCGCCAGTGACTTCCGGGGTCACTCTGATGCCTAAGTCAGTGGGAAGTTCTATGGAGAAAGCTAAAAGCATAGAAAATGCAGAATGAGAGTAAGAGTTATCTGATCGTATGTCGCCTGTGGATGGGTTCTCCCTTATTTATACTTGATTCAGGTTCCGCCATTGAGGGAGATCGTGATGTGTTAGGCGTTAGACCTGCCACCACTCATTTTCCTGTCACCCTAGTGTGTCAGTCTGCGGCCTAGCGGGAGATTGTGTTGTGTCAATCGTGCTAGGTTTGTCCTGCCGCCACCTCCCTGCCATGCCAGTGTATCAGATCGTGGGCGAGCCATCCTTCGTATGTGGGCGTAGCATTGCGTGCTGGATCCCCTAACACAGGCATTGATTGTGGTGTGCCTCGGGTCTGTCGACCGGGCACGTGCCACCGTCCGCATACAATTGGGCATCCTGCCCGATGCTTTGTGAAAGGGTTTGGCAATTTGCCGAGCCTTGGGATGTTCTTCTCGACGCCTCTGGCCGATCCTCTCGCCCCGGGTCTTCAACTTTCTCTCTTGGGCCTGGAGTTCCATATCTTGGCCTCCTTGGACTCGGACCTCTCTGGGGTGTGTCGTGCCCTCGGTATTCGATTCCAGGGCCCAAGACCTCTAGCTTCCTTCTTTTGGCTCGGGTTCCATGGTTTGGCCTTCCTGGGCTTGGGCCCTTCCGGGATAGGCCTTCCCTCACAATCCTACCATGAGAAAAAAAAAGTTAACGATGTAATTTTATGAGATTTCTGAACTTGGGTCACAGTCAATAGAAAAGTTCAATCACCTCTCTCTTTCCTTAGACAAGGTCCACAAAGAGTTGCTTTTAATTTAAGATATTCAGGAAAAAAGAAATAAATTTAGAAGGTGTGTCAACCAATGATTCTGCGATGTTAAGAGGTCAGGATGTATCAAATTTTTCACAAACGATACAGGATCCTCTATGGGTGTCAACAAAAGGATGACCAAAATCTTTGCGGAATAAGAATCTAAAAGAGACTCAACCATCAAAGAAAAGACATTGTAGCATTTGCAAGAATGAGGGACATGCTAAAAATAACTTTCCTTCAGTGAGGTATACATATATACAAATTTCTAATCTACTGTTAAAATTTTTTTTATTTGCTTTTTTATCTAAGAACTTATTTATTGTGTTTTATTTGTGTTTTGTTGTAGGGATCTTGGGCATACGATTGACAACATATCTCAGAACTTAGATCATAAATTGGATATTTAGTTTTACTTCAGCTGTACATTGTATGTAGTATTTGTATTGATTTTATTTTTATGTTACAATGATATTTGTATTAATTGATTTTTTTTTATGTTACAGTGAATGATGATTGGAGTTAGATGGTGAAGCTTTTGCATTATGGATGAGTTTTGTGGAGTTAGATGGTGAAGCTTTTTTTTATGTTACAATGAAGAAGGATGTATATTGTGGAGTTTATGTAACTTATTGTGGAGTCAGGACTTGTTCAAGTGCTGGTTTTTTGTAGGCAGATAAAGTTCTGATGTGGATCAAGCCTTATTTTTTTATTTATCGGATCTATCTTAAGTGCTCAACTCATTAGTTATGATGGGGAAATCAATTTTATGTTTTTTATGTTGTGTAGTGAATGAGATTTTAATCATCAATATTGAATGGCATTATTTGAGTACATTTATAAGAAAATTACATCAGGTAATGAAGACGAAGCCACAACCTGCATTAAGGTCTCTTTCACCTAGGAAAGATGTTTGCTCAAAAGTTTACACAAGATACAAAAGATACAAAAAAGCCAGGTTGTATAAAACTAGATTGTTGCCACCACAAATTTTACATAAAACTTACAAAAAGTGCTCTAAACATTACAGAAAATGACTTAATGATTACAATTTGTTCTTTCTTTACATGTTCATCATGTATCCTTTGGCACTTGCATATCTTGGACAGCTTGGAGATGCACTTGCACAGCTTGGACACTTTCAAGGAATTTAGAGTTCATTTCTACTTTGGCACTTGCACAGCTTGGAGATGTACTCTTCCTTTATGCATGCCTGCCACCTGGTCCCTTCACAAGAGACTTTTTTAAAATCAGTTTGCAAATGGCAATGTTATTATTTTATTACATATAAATGAGAGCTGAAATGGGTGACCTTCGGCTTTCATAACATGATAACGTAAAGAAGCTGCAAACACAAGTTTCGGGTCAACAACTGCAAATAAAATGTTTGAAAGACAACATTGAATACCAAGACAACATAGAAGTAATATCATGCATTCTTAAGCATTTTACGTGAACTTTCATCCCAAAATGCCTTTCTGTTAGCTCAAGTTTCCAGTTTCAAGTTGCAGTGTGTCAAAAGTTGGTAAATGGGGTTGTAAGGGAGACTTGATTAGTGATTCGTTTCATTTATTGAGGAAATTAAAGGATAAGCAGAGAACTTTCGTGATCAGTCATCTCCAAATTTTTTAAGAACTACTCTTTTTATGCATTATTAATTTGAATTATTAATTCTCTCTGCAAGAAAATTAATAGTGGCCAATGAAGGGAATTAGGCAAAGAGAGGAAGCTCTCAACAACATACAATATGGGCAAGGATAAAGGGAGCTTTGAGGGAATTTATGGTAACATGTAACAGTCTTTGAGGAAATTTGTTAAAAACCTTCCCTGCATAGCATGCTATTTCTTTACCGAATACTTCCATTACAATTCATTGGTTCCCTTATCACAAACGATACGAAATCCACCTAGATTCACAACAAACATATATCTTAGATCCTATCTCAGTCCACCCATTTAAAGCAATAATCCACACCAAATTTATTGGAAAAACGTATCACACCTATCTCAAATCCTATCTTAGTCCAAACCGATCCTAGATAAACATTATATGAAAAAAAAAAATCCAACGCAATACGTACCACTCTTGGGCTAGCTGGGGTCGATGGGTATTTGATGAGAGAGAGAGAGAGACGAGCTCTTCGGAGTGATTGGGAGAGACATAAGAGAAAGAGGGAGAGTTGACCTCTGTGTAATACATTTTCTAAGAGAGAGAGACGAGCTTCAGTGCCCACTCTTGGGCTTAGTTGCGTCGATGGGTATTTGATGAGAGAGAGAGACGAGCTCCTCGAGAGAGATAGATGAGCATGAAGAGAAAACATCTTTTGTGCGATGCGTTTTCGAAGAGAGAGAGACGAGGTTCGGTGCAGTGCACGACCATTCCTTCAGGGTGGGCTACGTGGTGTACCGACCAAAATGTTTTCTCTTTGAAGATGATCTTAACCGCATGAGATTCAAGCCCACGTTCAAGACTTCATGTCTTCCATTCCATCTTCATCAGCCTCATGAGCAGAGTGAGTAACTCTTCCTTCCTCTTCGATTGTTGCTGTCGCTTCAATCGTTCTGGCAGTGAGACTCTCTCTCTCTCTCTCTCTCTCTCTCTCTCTCTCCCTCTCCTTCCTTCCTTGTTTGCCTTTCTTCTAAAATTTTTATTTTTTTTTCTTTTGAGACAAATCGAAGACAAAATTATCTTTAGGTCGAGATTCATTGGGTTTTGTTTTAGTAATGAAAATTATCTTTAGGTCGAGATTCATTAGGTTTTGTTTTAGTAATGAAAAACAAGTGAATTACAACAAATTTTCTCATTCTCTTTCTCCACTCAGGAACTTCGAAACGTTAATTTTTTCAGCCCACAGTGCACCACCCAACATTTGTTGCTCCAAAGCACAACCCAACACTGCTTGTTTCTCCATATTCTTTGCAATGTGAATTTGCTTTAGTCTATCAAAAGTTTTTGGACGGAGCTGCGATTGCCGGTTTCGAGAATATTCCCTAAATTTCTTTCCAATGTTAGCTTGAAAAATTCTGGGTAGAGCCATGATTTTGTATTTATAGAATACAGTGTGATTTTTGTAAGATAAACATTGAGTGTAGACTACAGTGTGGTGTATAAGGTAGTCGGCAATGCCAAATCACTGGTACTAGAGCTTGCTGGGCAGCAACAATGGCCGAATAAAAGATAGGTTTTTGTATTAGCAGGAAGGGTTGTTGTTAGAAATGGGAAGAAATCCTTTGCAACAATGTCTGTTTGAAAATAAAATGTAAGCTGACATGTCATCATCTCATTAGTTGGTGTAAACATGATGTTTGCACCACGTCCGGTTAGAAGAGGGACTCAATTTCAATATGAAAAAAGCTATAGGCAGTCAGCTGGTGCAAGCGCGGGACAAACGCGTCTGATGTGGAAAAATTAAAAACGCACCGTTTCAGTGTTTGACCCTCATTTTCCTAGATCTTCGACTCTTCCTCCTTCATTTCCCTCCCTCTCTGTGTTTCTCTCCCTCAAAGACGAAGATGTTTCCTGCCAAGTTCTCACCTCCCTCGAAGACCTTCCCGAGTTCTCTGTGTTGGTTCAAAGAAAAGGGTTGTTACGCTTCGCCAATCTTTGCTCAAGCAAACATTGCATCTTGGTCTTGAGGAGATCAAGCTCAAGTTCATCGACACCTCCTCAAAGTTTGGGCATGGCCAATTCCAGAAAACTCAAGAGAAACAATAGTTTTATGGACGGGTCAAGGCATAATTATGCAAGCATGTCAGATATTTTTGGCCATCAAGTTAATGTCCATTTTATGCAATGCGATTTTTCTTCAGGACTATTGCGTCCGAAATTTATGTGGTTTGACATGTTTGAGGATTTTGGACTGTATTTTGTCAAGTTTTATTCTGACAAGGATATCTTTTTCATCTTAAATAATTAGTATTGTTTTAGAATTTTTCCCTACACTTAAAATCTGCTATTTCATGAGTTGGGCACCATCATGGTTTTGGTTTTCTGTTTCCTATTTTCTTCTTTTTTTTGTATTCCATTATTTTGGAATCAGAATCTCTGAGCTTTTCTAGTTCGAAGTGGAAATTGTGAGGAGTTTACTATTTACATATCTTAGTTAAAGGTCAAATGTCTGTATATTTGTCTATTATTATCTTGAAAAAAATCTTGTTTACGTATAAAGAAATATCTTAGCTCAAGGGTGTGTAAAGGGCACCAAAAAATATTTTGGATTTAGAAAAGATGATAGCAACTTTCTTTTCTGAGAAGAGGTATGAGGCCGACCAAAGCTAGTTGAATCTGACAAGAAGAAATAGTTGACGAAATGTAGACGAGAAAAGAAAAAACTTTATCAATGCTTGATGTTGCCGACGGAGAAGACCCACACGAAAATGGAGACCCATAGACCCAGACGAACAAGACGACTCAGAAGCAATGTGGGTAGCAGTTCCCCAGATCAGATGAGCAAGAAGACGAAGAACTAACATGAATACACAACCGAAAATCTAGACAAGTGGGAAGACGAAGATCTAGATGAACACGAGCTCTGTTTCAGTGTTATTTCTTCATTCGTATTTCGGTTTCAGACATGCATTTTGTTTTGTTTTGTTTTTTATAAAAAATCTGACATGGCGTTAACGACTCCCCACTGACTGTACGTAGAAGAATTGTTTCAATATAAATTGGATCCAAACCAAATATAGACCTTTTACTCAGTGTGGAGACAAAACCAAGGGAAATTCCTTGGTTATGACTCTAAAAAGACACCAATATTTGGGAATATAAGTATTCTCGTATATGCTCAGATATTTTCAAATATTTCATTTCTAAATATTATTTAAATATAAAAATTTTCAATTTCAAAATTTTAATTTAATCATTAAAACTTTTCCAAACTCCCAAACAAAACATAAAAACAATACAACTTTTTCAAATTTTTAATATTTTTATTCTACTTTTTCTCCCTAAAAGCAATCAGGGGACTGCCCTTTTCCACTCGGCCTTTCTTTGTTGTATGAATAAGGTCTTAATATGTATGGGCATTCTAGACGGGTCGCAATAAATTGCTAGTTGAAGGTTTAGATAACAAATCGCAATTCATCACCATCTTGCCCGCTTCCAATATACAAATGAGAAATATCCAAATCTTTTTTTTTTGGGTTACCCATCATCTAAACAAGTTGCACCAGTTATTTTTTAAAATTCAATAAAACATCTTAATTCAAACAGTTTTACTATTATTCATAAATAATTTTACTATTATTTACAAATATTCTAAGATATTCAAAGTGTCCAAATGAGCCCTAAAAAGATACCAATTGTCTTTAAACTAGGTGTACATCCTAAATCGAGAGAAGTTTGTCTTTTAGAATTGAATTCGTTAGATATAATACATCATACATTATCCCTTATATCCTATTACGTAAAACGTTTCACGTTTAAAGAATATAATTTCAATATAAATTGGCTCCAAACCAAATACTATTACGTACACCTAATTTGAATCTTCTTCATGTTCCATCAATGTTCATACGGATAAAACATTCATTTTAGCTTTTCTCACAAAACAGAGGATGAATACAAGGAAAAGAAGCATGAAGATACTGCACAAATACACCACAGCATGCAGAAAACACCATGCAACAAGCAAGTTGATGAAAAGCATAATGCAACAGCTGAAAAGTATAAAACATTGGCACAGAAAAGCAACGTAACAAAAGGAAAGCATGGGGCGACAGATCAACCTTAAAGGCTGCACTGATCCTTTCGGTTTTCTTCTGTAATGTATATATATATATATATATGTAATAGAACCTTGTATCAACTTAACTTAAGAAAATGAGAATTAGTTTTTCTCTATATTGAGATTTCATTTCAAGTTCTTGTTTCACTTCTAACATGGTATCAGAGAAGGCTATTTGTCCTGCTATGTTTGCTTAAATCTGCAAACAAATTTCATCTTTTAAGCCATGGCATCCTCATCTTCCTCTTCTCCTATTTCCATTGCTGAGGACCCAAGCAGTCCATTCTTCCTACATCACAGTGACAATGCCAACACTGTCATTGTGTCACCCTCATTAACTGGTTCGAATTATATATCTTAGAGCAGATCATTTCTGCTCTCCATTTCAATCAAAAACAAGCTAGGCTTCCTGGATGGCACCATTAATACTCCTGAGTTGTCAGATCCCTCATATGTGTCATGGCTGAGATGCAACAACATTTTATTGGCTAGGATCCTAAATTCTATTTCAAAGGATATTGCTTCTAATGTATTTTTCATGACCTCAACTAAGCAGGTTTGGGACAAACTCAAATAAAGATTTGCTCAACCTGATGAAACTCGAATTTATCACCTCCAGCACAAGTTCAGTAGCATTGTTCAAGGGCACCTCTTTGTAGTGATTACTTCACACAACTTACTGCTATTTGGGAAGACCTACACAGTTATATACCACTTCCTTGTTGTTCTTGTGCAAAGTGCACTTGTGATGCCTTAAAAACTATTGGTGAGGTCCAACAAGGAGATTATATTTTTAAGTTTTTGATGGGCTTAAATGATAGCTATGATTCTGTTAGGGGGCAAATCATTTTACTAAGTCCCTTACCTTCATTAGATAAGACCTTTTCATTGATCTTGCAAGAAGAAAGACAAAGGCAGGCAAGAAATACAGCTCTACCCATCTCAGAGTCTTCTGCTCTTTTAGCCTACCAAAATCTTCCAAAGAAAAGGAAAAAATCAGACCTGATTTGTCACCATTGTGGTAAGGTTGGACACACGAAGGATAAGTGCTATATTAGTAGGATTCCCACAAAAATTTAAATTTACCAAAACTAAGTTTGGAAGTAATCATGCTGCATCATATTCTGCAAATCAAGTTGCTATACATGTTGTCTCTTCACCTCAGGAAGCACCTGCTCCAAGTGCTTCTCAATTGAATCTCTCTCAGGCACAAGCACAACACCTCATGGCTCTTGTCAATACTCAATTCCCTCAACTGAACTTAGGACAAACCAAGCCAATTCTACCTACTCCTACTTCTGAAACTAGCTCTTCAATCACACCCTACTCAAACTTAGCATGTAATTCTCACTGCCTCACCACTCTCTCATTACCTGGTAATCAATTCCATCTCAGTTCTATAAACCACTGCAAACACAACTCACCTTCTCAAGATGAACAATATGATGTTTATAACACACCATGGATCATGGACACAGGAGCCACTGATCACATGGTGTGCTCCACCTCATTTTTTGACAAGCCCTCTTCTTGCATACAAGCCTTTGTGCAACTCTCTAATGGTACAAAGGCTCAAATACACACATAGGCACTGTCATACTTTCAGAATCACTAATCCTGACTGATTTCCTATTTGTACCCTCATTTATTTTCAATTTGATCTCAGTTAGTAAGCTCACTCAAAGACCAAATATATGCCTATTTTTCTCAAATGATTTGTGCTTCATTCATGCCGTCTCTTCATGGATGACAATTGGACTTGCTAAAGTCCATCCTGGCTTGTATTACCTGTTGCCTTGTCCTTATAACAGCAACATCAACCCTCCTTCAACTCTCTCCAATCAAACTCGAGTCAATCAAGCTGCCACACAACAAGTTTTTTTTTATCTATGGCACTTTAGATTACGACATTTATCTTCACAAAGGATGAGTTTAATTCATTCTCATATTCCTAATGTAAAGTCCAAGGATCATTCTCATTGTAAAATCTGCCATTTGGCCAAGCAAAGGCACCTTTCGTTTCCTTCAAATGTATCCTCTAGTTCACTCCCTTTTGACTTAATACACTGTGATATATGGGGACCATATTCTCAAGCCTCACTTCAAGGTTTTAATTACTTTCTAACTATTGTGGATGATTTTTCTAGAGTGACTTGGATTTTCCTGATGAAACTAAAATCAGATACAAGATCCATTTTACAATCATTCTTCCAACTCATATATACTAAATTCAATAAGAAAGTAAAGAAAATTAGTACTGACAATGGTCTTGAATTCGATATGGAATTTTTTTATAAAGATCATGGCATTATTCACCAAAAGTCTTGTGTGTATATCCCTCAACAGAATGGTGTTGTTGAGAGGAAACACCAACATCTCTTAAATCTGGCCCAAGCCCTTCTCTTTCAAGCTGCATTGCCCACTCAATTATGGGGAGATGCAGTTCTAACAGCTGCATACATCATCAACAAGATACCTACACCTCTTCTTTCTAATAAATCTCCCCTATGAAGTACTATTTTCCTCACCACCTTCATATTCTCAACTTCGAGTCTTTGGATGCTTGAGTTATGCTAGCACTACCAAGCACCACAAAAATAAGTTTGAGCCACGTGCTAAACTCTGCATTTTTCTGGAATACCCTACAAATCTCAAGGGTTATAAGCTTTATGACATGGAAACTCATTCCACATTCATTTCCAAAAATGTCATATTTCATGAATCTGTCTCCCATACTAATCTCCCACCTCCATTCCTCCTCATCCTCCCTCCTTTCCTCAAAATCTGGTACTCCCTCCTGCACTACCAGATGACACATTCTCACCCACTTCCATGTCACAACCTGTCCCAACAGATACTCACCTCCACCCATTCTCATGTCATAATCCATCTCACAATCTAAAACACCTCAGCCCCTTATATCTTTCCCTCCTACCTCCCTTGGTTCACCTCCTCCTTCACCCCAACAACATGAGCTGCCTACCAACCCATACCTTCGAAGATCCACCAGAGAAAGACATCAACCTGCCTATCTCCACCAATACCACTATCAAACAGCAGCCTCACATCCCTTCATCAATACTTCCTCCACATCCTCTTCATCTCTTCACCCACTCCACCATCACTTGACCTACAAACACCTCTCTCCATCCCACCAATATTTTTCTGCTTCCCTCTCATTATTTTTTGAACCATCCTCCTATAGTGAAGCTGTCAAATTCAGGCATTGGCAGGATGCCATGAACACTGAACTCAGTGCCTTAGAAGAGAGCAACATTTGGACTGTTACTTCTCTTCCCCCCCAACAAAACTGCAATTGGTTGCAAATATATCTTCAAAGTCAAGCTCCAATCTGATGGCTCCCTTGAAAGACACAAAGCAAGTCTTGTAGCAAAGGGATACACTCAAAGAGAAGGTTTTGAATTCCAAAAAACCTTTAGTCCAATGGCCAAGCTCACCACAGTTCGAGTCTTTCTTGCCTTGGCATCCATTTAAAACTGATTTTTTTTTTTTTTTTTTTTTTTTTTTTTTTTTTTTTTTTTTTATCTCAAATGGATGTTCATAATGCTTTTTACATGAGGATCTTGATGAGGAAATTTATATAGATTTACCACCTGGTTACCACATTCATAGAGAGCAGCTTGAGGGGGGAGAAACTGGTATGCAAGCTGAATAAGTCCATCTATGGACTTAAACAAGCATCAAGGCAATGGTTTTCAAAATTCTCTAATTCACTCACTTCCATTAGTTTTAATCAATCCAAATCTGACTACTCTTTATTCACCAAAGGGAATAAAAAAGGAGCATTCACAGCACTCCTAGTCTATGAGGATGATATCATAATAGGAGGCAATTCTCAAAGAGAAATTGATCTGCTCAAAGCTCACCTCCATGGAAAATTCAAAATCAAGGAACTTGGACCCCTCAAATACTTCCTAGGACTAGAGGTTGCAAGATCATCAGCTGGAATAAATGTTTGTCAAAGGAAGTACACCCTTGAAATCTTGAAAGACTCAGGGTTACTTGGCACCAAACCTAACTCCACACCTATGAGTTAAATCACAAATTGAGTCATACCACAAATGAGATCCTACAAGACCCTACAACCTATAGAAGACTCATTGGAAGGCTCATTTACCTGACCATTACCAGGCCAGACATTACATATGCTGTAAATGTGCTGAGCCAGTTTATGGACAGACCATCACAAGCTCACTTACACTCAACTTATAGAGTCCTTAGGTATCTAAAAGGTTCTATAGGCCAGGGCATCTTCCTGTCATCAAAGTCATCTCTACACTTGAAGGCCTACAGTGATTCTGATTGGACTGCTTGTCCCAAAACTAGGAGATCAGTCACAGGTTTTTGTAAATTTATTGGGGACTCATTGGTAAGTTGGAAATCAAAGAAACAAGTGATTGTTTCTAGGTCCTCAGTAGAAGCAGAATATAGAGCATTAGACTCTACAAGTTGTGAAATTGTTTGGCTCCTTGGTCTGCTAAAGGAACTCAGCATTGACCATGCACAACCTGCTCTCTTGCTCTGTGATAACCAAGCAGCCATCCATATCACGAAGAACCCTATCTTCCATGAGAGAACTAAACATATAGAACTGGATTGCCATTTTGTTAGAGAAAAGGTTTTGGCTGGAATCAATTCACTTGTCCACATTGCCTCAAAATTCCAACTAGCAGATATCCTCACTAAGGCCTTAACAGTTTCTATTTTTCAGTTCTTATTGTCCAATATGGGAATACTCAATATCTATGCCTATCTTAGGGGGAGTCTCACGAAACAGACGATGAATACAAGGAAAAGAAGCATGAAGACACTGCACAAGTACACCATAGCATGCAGAAAATATCATGCAACAAGCAAGTTGATGAAAAACACAATGCAATAGTTGAAAAGTATAAATCACTGGCACAGAAAAGCAAAGCAACAAAAGGAAAGCATGGGGTGACAGACTAACCTTAAAGGCTGCACTGATTACACACAAAAGCAAATAAAGTGATGAAAAGCAATGTCAAAGAAACAGACTGCAGTAGATTTCTTGTAAAACAATAGAAAATAAAAAGTTAACTTTAGGACTCTTCCTTTTGAACTTTCTTCTGTAATGTGTATATATATATATATATATATATATATATATATATGTAGCAAAACCTTGTATCAACTTAACTTAAGAAAATGAGAATCAATTTTTCTCTATATTGAGATTTCATTCCAAGTTCTTGTTTGACTTCTAACAGCTTTTCTCAAATTATTAGACTTTTTTCTTTTTTCATTTTTGGGGGAAGGGATGGTATTAGTCAATAGGAAAATGATACTATATTGTTTGAGTTTACTTCCTCAGTTTAATCACTCATATATTTGTTTTTTTATTTGTTTTAATAATTAAGAAAGTGACTATTAATGTATTGATATTTTTTTTAAAACAATATTTAAAGATATTTAAAAAATATTTTAAAAAAATACAATTTACACTAAGAACACGCCCTACGTCTTAGTCAATATCAATATAAATAAAAGTCGATATCTCTAGCCGTTCAGTCTTGAAAGTGATAAACGGCATTGCATTGCAACCTGCACTTGAAAATCACTATTTTTCTAACTCTATTTATAATTTTTAATTATTTTCAACTCTATTTTCTAACTAATTTTTCAAATACCAATAAACAAAAAAAAAAAAATAAGTGGACAATCCTTATTGGCTCTCGGATAGCTTGTGCTTCCACATTAAGCAATTAAAGTAACTTGTATGCATGAAAGAACTTGAATTTACCACTTTTCTTTGCAACTTGTATATGCAAATCATGCCTTCCTTCCAAATATATGTTGAAAAATATAGATTATAATTTCCCTTGGAAAAAGATGTTGAATTGATTCCATTTTTCAAGACGCTTTTTTTTTTTTTTTTCTTCTTCTTTAAGCCATATTTATCCCTCCAATTTTATCTAACAAAAATACTAGAGTCACCGAATATTGGATCCCTGACAATTTTTTTATTTTATTTTTTTTTACTTGTGATTAAGGAAATGTTTTTTTAGTGATGTTGTGAATTTCTTTTTTTTTTTTAAATATTTAAGAATAAAAAAATGAATGAAAAAAAAATTATTCTTATCGGGACCGGTCTCGTGCTAGCACTGCTCTTTATCTAATTGGTGTAAACAAAATTGTTCAGTTGAAATAATTCAAAAGATGTTAGTATTTTATCTGAAATGAAAAATTATAAAATACTCCCACAATATGGGCTGTATGGTACTTCAATCTTGTCACTATATCTTATGTGAATTAAATTGTTTACATAAGATATAATTTAAATAATTAAATTTATTCAATAATCGAAATAAACTAGTACACAAGCACCCATTTTCTATAGCTACTTAATAATTACTGTTGAGAAAGACTCTCTATTTATGGGAAAATAAAATTTTAAATTACTTAATAATTCACTTCCCTTTTTATTGATCATTAATAGTGTTTATATAGATGGAAGTACATCATTTCTAATATGAGTAATGCTATATACAGTTGTGAAGTGCGCAAGTGCCGTATAATCGTTTTGAAAAAGAGTGAAATCCACTATTAAAAATTTAATTTTTTTATATAGGTCTCGTATTTATTACTTTTTTCAAATAGATTGCGTGATATTTATAGGAAATGAACCTTTCTATGTGAAGATCTAGGAATTGTGATCTCACCTTATTTCTTTTTTCAACTCCACCCTTCTAATTGAATTAAAAATCAGAGAAATAAAATTTATTTGTTACCAACAAGAAGGAAATAACATTTATAGCACTTGACCTTTACCAATATCCTTTGCAACTTTGGTTTGCAAATGGCTTCCTTTGAAAATGTAATAATATTATTTTTCTCCTTCATAAACTTAGGGAGATCAGGGATAAATATATAGTGCTTGACCTTAATCATTTTCTTTTCTTTGCAACTTGTAATTGCAAATGACATCTTTCCTTTTCACCTCCACAGAACTTAGGAAGAGGGATACAGAACACTTTACCAATCTCCTTTGTATGATGAGTTAGGAAAAGAAAGTTTCTTTTTGCAACTTGTATGTGCAAATGGCTTACATTGAAAATAAATAATATATTTTCTCATGTGAGTAATTATACTTTTTTTAGGGTGTGTAAGTCTCGCGCACTTCATTTGAAAAAAAAAAATGAGACCCACCATTTAAAAATAATTTTTTTTTTTAAATTTATCGACTTTTTTTAAATGAAGTGTGCGAAACTTGTACACCCTAAAACTGTAAAATTCATTTATGTTTCTCATAGATTTAAATACTTAAACCTTTTACATACATCTCACTTATTAACAAACTAAAAATGAAGAAAATGTAAAATTAGCAAAAATGTAAAAGTCGTTTCTAAATCTTATCTTTTAAGTAATTAAGTCTCGCCCAAAACGAGGCCTGGTTTGTTTTTAAAACTAAAATCCAAAACTTTGAAAATCTTGAAAATCTCACATTTCAACATTACAACTTTTTTAAATTTCTATACAAAATAAAATAAACAATTTAATTTTTTTTAAATCCCAAAATGAAAATAATATTAAAAAATATATTCTAGTAATATTTTATTCTATTTTTTAATTTTAATATCATCTAATCTCATATCTGAAAACAAACGAGGAGTAAACCTTTTTGGTTTTTTAAACTGTGATTTTTTTTTTTAGTTTTATTTTCTAGGTTTTGTTATTATTTTTTTTGGTTAAATCTTAAGTCAACAATGAAATTCTAAAACGGCA
Organism: Juglans mandshurica; assembly: GCA_022457165.1. Lineage (NCBI taxonomy): Eukaryota > Viridiplantae > Streptophyta > Magnoliopsida > Fagales > Juglandaceae > Juglans > Juglans mandshurica. The sequence continues at coordinate 8,857,520 of CM039623.1, forward strand.
CTCAAGAAAAAGTATTCGTATAGAGGATAACTAGAAGTAGATCGAGCACAAGAAAAAGTTTGATAAGGACTCGTTGAAAATAAAGAAAGATTACACTACATGATCTTCTTATTTAAATATGTTTACATGTGTGTGTATGTACATGATCTTCCTTCCCTTCTCCCTCTTTTTCAACTAATACAATACAAAGAAAGAGAAAAAAAATCCGACCTATGGGATTAATGAATTTTTACAATGGAGGATTCGTCTTAAATGATGGATTTTTACAAACCGCATAGGCGGACTGCGATGCCATCATTTGAAACAATAGTTGTTTATGGTGTGATGCAGATTGTTAATTTGAATTATTTAAAGGGGATTCTTGCCTTCTCATCTTCAAAGATCTTTCTTCGGTTGGGGGGCATCCTGTGGTGGAGCGCATATCATTTCAGATCTAAATCGAGTCGATGGAAGCAATGTTTTAAATTTCGTTCCGATCATTCCAATTTAAGTATTAGAACGGAATATTTATTTATTACTGTTTTGAGATTGTCTATCTATATATATATATAAAGTTATAATTGGTAAAATAAACACAATATATATATATATATATATGTGTGTGTGTGTGTGTGAACATCTTTTAAGACAACGGATTACAATGCACTCGCTTATACCGTTTTCAACGGTGGCTTGCCTTCTGAACATCTTTTAAGACGGTATCCTCTTTATAGGGATTGGATAGAGACTAAGAAATTGGTCTCAAAACCTGTTTTATTTTCTTTTTTATCATCATTTTGCACTGTGGTTGTTATATTGGGGTATTTGTTGGAGAACCCCACCCCCTAGCATGTATCATCTTTTATTTTAATGGAGTTTGCTTATTTTTAAAAAAATATACGTGTGTAATAATTGAAGATTTATAAATTGAATATATGTTGAAAACATTAAAAGCAAATGTAGAAATATTGGTATTAAAAGATAATATTAAAAAAATCACAAACTTGAAATGAGACACAAAAAAAATAAAAAAAAAAAGAGCGTAGAAATTATTAAATATAATGAGATTTAAAAAAGAAAGAAAGAATGAGGGGAATATATTTAAAATTACAAAGAATAAAATGATATAAACATCTTTTAGATTTTAAAATTACATTAATACTATCCAAATTTAAAATATACAAAAACATTATAAAAACTTGAAAAATTATAAAATTACCATTAAAATAGTTTGTAATCCTACGTGGAATGGAAGACTCCTGTTATTAACATGACGACAACGGTAAAAGAAACAAAGTTAGCGTATATCCATTCGACAAATGTTATCTTACAGCATACATGTGATTTATTATTTTTATTTTATTATTTAAATATTAATATATATATATATATATTTAAATAAAATAATAAAAATAATAAATTATATATGAATGTGGTGTAAAAAATGATAACTTTTTTCATTTACCATTACAAAGTAAAACAAAGGAAGAAGAGATATTTCTGAGAAGGAGTTTATTTGTAAAATCTAAATATGTAATTAAAATCCATCCAAATGTTGTAGTTTCATTGGATTGAGACCATAGATTTTGTGGATGATGAAAGGAGTTTGACCAAAAACTACAACATCCCGGAAAAAGGGAGGGGTTTCATGCAAATTAAATGTATTTGTAATTAAAAATAATTATATAAAAATTATTTTCTGCCCCTTTCTATCTACTCTCTCTTTGTTCGGTTCATATGTGGAGCCCATGGCTGCCCTATATGCATTGCTGGCTTTCGGGCCAACGCTTTGTTCGTTTTCTTTTATAAGGGCTTTTGTCTGCTGAGAAAGACCAGAGCGTGAAAAAAAGGAAAGAGCTTTGGTTCGTTCAATCACACTGATTGAGAGCTCCTTATTCAATTATCTCTTCCTTCTTCGTCTTCCATCTTCTTTATTACCCACAATCGAATCCAAAAAGGGAAAGAGAGTGTGACCCATATACGAAAACCCTATTACCCACGGTTTGATTTGATGGATCTATGGATCTAACGGTTTTATACCTATATGTATTGCTTAGTTTCTTTTAGATCCCCTTCGTTTTCGTTTGGTGTTATTTGGTGGCTGTCCGGAACTGATTGAGTTTCCTAATTATACTCTGTGAGTTGTTTTCTCGTTTCTCATGTATACGTTTCTTTTCTTATTACTTTGGGGATTGATTTATTTGTTTGATTATTGTTTTTTAGTTTGGTATTGGATAGTTGAAAGTTACTGAATTTGAGTGTGTGGACAAATAATTGTATGGTTGGAGCGTGGAATGGGGGGAGGTAGAGATTGACCATTACTCTTCGCCGCAACTCTTAAGTTTTTTTCTTTCTGGTGTGTTATTCATTTACAGGTAGTATTAGTTTTGGGGTCACTGTTCTTTTTAATTTCTAAGCAGAAATGCAGGTGGGTTTTAAAGTTCAGGTCATATTATGCTCATTTCAGTCAGGTTTTAGGCAAGATATGTAGACTGGAATTTAAATTATTTTGCCAGTTACGTGAGTGGATGTAGACTATATTGAAGGGTGTTAGCATGTTAATTATGTTTTTTTCTATTTCATTCATATAGTGCTTATCTCGTTCTGCACTCAAGGAGGTTGTTGGGGTCTTGGTTGCAGAGGGCGTTATTGCATCCATTCTGGATGTTGAGGAATCGGAAGCTGGCCCCGGTGAAATGAGGGATGTTATCAAGGTTGATGAACTTTCTGAGGGCCTGCTGGCGGCCGTCCTCGGACCGTTATGCCCACACAGACTCGGATGCAGCAGGCCGGCAAGATGGCTTACTTTGGTACAAAGATACTGGTCAGCACATGAGTGGTGAATTCTCGATGGCAGTTATCCAGGCCAACAATTTGCTTGAGGATCAGAGCCAGATTGAGTCTGGTCCCTTGAGCTTGCTTGAGTCTGGCCCATATGGCACTTTTATTGGAATATATGATGGTCATGGCGGGCCTGAGACATCACGTTTCATTTATGATCATCTATTCCAGCATCTAAAGAGTAAGAAACTAGCTCCGATGAACTTTTAGCATGAGAATGTTTGTTAATCCCAAAAGTGATATCCATTCATTTCATATGTCATTATAATTGAGAATAATGAGATTTTATGCAGTTTCCTTCAGTATTTCTGGGATGTTGTATGCTTATACTTCAATTGTTCGGTCTGACATGGAAATTGAGTCATGCCTTAGCAGGGTTCACCTCAGAGCAACAATCCATGTCGGTCGATGTGATACGAAAAGCTTATCAAGCAACAGAAGAGGGATTTCTGTCTCTTGTTACCAAACAATGGCCTATGAAACCCCAAATTGCAGCTGTTGGGTCTTGCTGCCTGGTTGGTGTAATATGCGGTGGCACCCTCTACATTGCCAACGTTGGTGATTCACGTGCTGTGCTGGGGAGGCTTGTCAAGTCAACTGGGGAGGTCCTTGCCATCCAGCTGTCATCAGAGCATAATGTGGCAATTGAATCTGTGAGAAAAGAGATGTACTCTGCGCACCCGGATGACTCAAAAATTGTGGTTTTAAAGCATAATGTTTGGCGTGTTAAGGGCTTGATACAGGTGAGTTCTTTGTGTGGACAACACTGATATTTCATTTTAACCTCACCCATTTAATCACTCACTTTTTATTCTTTATATTTTGATGTTTATGATTTATAGTATCATTTTGATTTGTACAATGCAGATGTTACAGTGTCAATGGTTTCAATACCTTTAAAAAATGTGACCTAATTTTAATAGACCAAAACTAGTTACAACTGCCCTGCTGTGCAGATGTGACCTAGTGTAATCATAGGCTCCTTTGATGTTTGGCAATATTGCTTCCATTTCTGCTAGCAGCTTTTAGCTTGGTTGTTAAGGATGATACTGGCTTTGGTCTCCGTCATAAGCCACGTGATTCAGGCTCTGCCATGTTGTTGAGTGCCCAGTATTCCTCGTCTTGAAATCTGATCCAGAGTAGGGATTCCCCCCCCCCCCCTTCTTTTTTTCTGTTTCACCCTACTACTTGCTTTGGGCACCAGAATGTTATTTTGTTTATTGATTGTGGTAAATATGCCTGTTTATGGGGTGGGGTGTGTGGGGCTGGGTCCTTGGTTCTCGGTTCAAATACTGCTATTGCCCATGAGAAATTACATAGCAGTTTTAATGTACTGTATTGCTTATTCCAGTTTCTGAGTGGATGAAATGCTTTTTCTTTCATTGTGGGGGCGTCATTTGTAGTTCTGGTTCTTTAGGGCCCATTTGGCAATACAACTGTTTTCAAATCTTCAACTTTTTCATCTAATCATTAATTAATCATTACAACTTTCCCAACTCCTAAACAAAACGCAAAAAATAATTCTACTTTTTCAAAATTCAAAACAATGATAATATTAAAAAATTATATTCAAACAATTTTTTAACTTTATAATATTTTTATTCAACTTTTTCTCTCTCCTTTCCCAAAACCTAAAAAACCATCTTAACTCATTTGACTGCTAATCACAGATATATTGATATATTCTAAGTATCCAAACGGGACCTTAGTATTCTACATGCATAGAAGTTGTGCATCTTCATGCATGAGTGCTTGCAAATTGGATCCCATGGAGAGGAAAAAGTGCACAGACCATGACATGTACAAGTTGTATAATGTTGGCTTTAGACTTTGTAAGCTATTTTCGTGACCATAGAATACAACCCTAAGCGAAATGCATTTATTTGTCTCGTACACCATGGGGATGGTGAGAAAAGATCTTCCCAGGGAAATAATTGGATAAGTTAGAGAGAGGAAGAAAGATGGTGACTTGGGAAAGAGCTTAATAATGAGTCCATTATGTGTCACTGGTGAATATATAAAGAGATGGTATAAACCCAGAATCGACAGATCCACATGGTAAATGAATTTCCAACCTATAGTTTAGCACAAAACATATTATTGCCATCGATCATTGCTCCGAAGATGACTAGATGTCATGCTTAGCGAGGCTTAAGTTCAAAATTAAGATATACAAGGATGAGTGCTTTATCCAATGGGGAAAAATGAAAGGGCAATGCTTAATAGGATCACTCGGAAAATGTTCTTATTGAGATGGCATTTATAGCCTGAGCTGATTTTGACATTTTACAGTGATAAATTATAAATAAGTAATATTGGCGATTTTGATGTTTATAGCTCTGAAGAAGTAATACCGGGGATAGTGGTATGTTGGATCTTAGGTTCAAGTTCTTGGGAGGAGAAGGGGGGGGGGGGGGGGGATTGCACGTCATTTTTTTTACTGATGATCCCCTAAAAGATCCACACGACACTGGAAATGTTGTAGGAGTGGGTTTCTGTTGTGTGTGTAGTGGAAAACCTTTAGTGGCATGCTGAGTATTTTTTTTTTAAGAAAAGTACTTATCTGTGGATATGTTTGTGTTGCAGGTATCTAGATCTATAGGTGATGTCTACCTGAAAAAGGCTGAATTTAACAGGGAGCCTTTGTATGCTAAGTTTCGCCTTCGTGAACCTTTTAAGAGGCCAATTTTAAACTCTGAACCGTCAATTTCTGTGCATGAACTTCAATCTGATGATCAGTTTCTTATCTTTGCTTCTGATGGGCTGTGGGAGCACCTTAGCAACCAGGATGCAGTTGATATTGTTCAGAACCACCCACACAGTGTAAGATATTTATATCAGCAATGGCAGTTTCTAGTCTTGTGTGTTTCATATCTATGAATTTCTGGCTTGACCTTGTAAACTGCACCTTATCATTATACAATTTGGAATTGCTCTTAACTTGTGGAACTTTGTGGAGCTTTCACTTTTTGAGTCTATTCAATAAATAGACACCCTTTTTCCTCACGATCTCATCATTGATTGACATCATATTAGAAACTTCAAGAAATAATGGAATTTGACATTACCTGCTCCTCGTGCAGGGATGTGCCCGGAGGCTTGTGAAAGCTGCCTTGCAGGAAGCAGCTAAGAAAAGAGAAATGCGGTACTCAGATCTGAAGAAAATTGACCGAGGCGTCCGCCGACATTTCCACGATGACATCACAGTCATAGTTGTTTTCCTTGATTCAAATCTTGTGAGCCGAGCGAGTTCGGCAAAAGGCCCTACTTTGTCTGTGAGAGGAGGTGGTGTTATTCTACCTGCAAAAACACTAGTCCCCTGTGCCACACCCACGGAAGCTAACACTACCTAATGAATCCACATCTTTGAATTATTGTACTTAGTGCTGGATACTTCTTTGCATCTGGGTGCCCATCAGTTTATATATCAAAGAGAGATAAGAGAAGCTCCTGCCATTTGTGTCTTCTTCTTTTTTTTTTTTCTTCTGTACAATGTAACATTTTACTTTGGACATGTATTTTATTTAGTTTCTGAGGACATGGGCGAGGAAAGAATCAGGGAAATCGAGCTTCAAAGTTGACATTGATGATTCTTTCTCTAGGATGATCTCCTTATGAATTCATTTTTCTCTCCACACTCTTTGCCCCCCACATTTAGAGTTTTGTATTTTGTAAAATATCTTAAACATCTTCCCTTGATATCAAAGTTTCAGTTTCTGTTGTTTCACTTTTCACGTTGCGGTCTCAGATTCTGCCTGTGGGCACTGAAATGGTTGGGGAAAGTTTTCTTCTTGAAGAAGGATTCTTTATATATGAGTAGTATTTGTTTAGTTCAAAACAAGAACACTGTAATCCTGCACGACTTAAATCTCAAATTTAAGGGCAGGGCGAGTTGATAGCCTAACAAGCACTGGAAATGCAGTACTGAAGTGGCCCCTTTTAGTGTAATTCTGGAACATCTTTTTTCAACTCTTCCAGAGGAGGAACATCAAGCATTGGCCTTCACCACAAAGCAGCTCTGGCTCAGAAGGAATAAGTTGGATTTTTGAAGCTTAGTTTTCCTCCCCACAATAAGTTAATAACCTTGTCTCTACTCGTGTCTTAGAGTTACATATGGCAAGGAGTCCTCAAAAGTATAAAAGCAACCAAGTTCAATTTCCTCTCCAGTGGAGCAAGCCACCACTTGACAGTTTCAAGGTGAATTGAAACGCAGCCATAGACAAAATTCATTGTAGGGTAGGCATTGAAGTAGCAGTCAAGGACTGTAAGGGACTGGTTACAGTCACTCTCAGATCATCTCGAGCTTCCTTCCTGAATCCATTGTTGGGGGAAGCATTGGCAGCCTTAAGAGCAATTCAATTTTGTATAGAGCTTAGACTCACAAATATTATCCTTGAAATGGATTCCATGATTGTGGTAAATGCTATCAATGGTAGGGAGGATAGCTGGAACTCAATTGGCTTAATCTGTCAAGATATCAAGCTGTTGCTAGAACAAGTTAGTCCATGGTCAGTTAAGCATGTTCCATGGCAGGTTAATGTTCCTAGGGAGGAGGAGGAGGATACACGGTCTCGTTTGTTTTCACAATACATGATCTCATTTCATTTAATCATTATAACTTTTTCAAATTTCTACACAAAATAAAATAAATAACTCAATTTTTTCAAATTCAAAACAATAATAATATTTTATTCAATTTTCAACTTTTATCTCAATTCATCTCTCATCTCATCTCATCTGCAAAAACAAACGAAACCTAAATAATTACAGAATGGATAAGTAAAGTTATTCTGAGATACTTTTGTCATACCTTCAATCTGGTTAATTTTTGTAACGAAAAATTCTACTCCACAACTATTTTTTTTTTTCAATTTCAACTAAAAAAATTAAGATCAGTTTAATTAAAAAAATATTTAAAAAATGTATTTAACTTAAAAAAGTATTTTAAAAATTTGTTAAAGTTAGAAAAATCGCTTTAGCTAAAAATAGTTTAAAAAAACAAATCTGTTCAACTTAAAAAACCGAGAAAAAAAATCACTTTAACTAAACAAATTTTAAAAAATTATGTTTAGCTATTTTTTCTTAAAAACAACTAGTTTAATTAAATAATATTAAAAATATCTTTATCTAAAACATTAAAAAATTCATTTTAATTAACAATCCTTTTAAAAAATAGGTTGAACTTAAGAAAAAGTATAAATAAAAAGTTCTAAAATAATCTGTTTAACTAACTTTACTAAAATAATGTGTAAATAAGAAAATCCTGAAAAATCTATTTATCTTAAGAACTTGTTTTTTTTAAAAAAAAAAAAAACTTAAACAGATTTAAATGGTTTTTTTAAGTTAAATAGGTTTTTTTTTTTTAAATGAGATTCAAAAAACTAATAGAAATGACACGTGTCAGCTTTTGATTCACTGACATAGTTTTTATTAATCTGACTAACGGTTTTTTTAACGGAAGTTAACGAATTGCAAAACTTTGAAATCTCAAGTACAAATGTTGCGAGATAAAAAATGGGGATAACTTTTCACAAATTAGTGAAAACGGAGGTACTGAATTTGAACCAACAAAAAAAAAAATAAATAAATAAATAAATAAAAAATAGTGGGAAGGAGAGAGATTTGATTGCGTTTGAGTAGTGAAGTATTCTGAGATATTCTGTAAATATCAGTAAAAAAGTAATGATAAAATATTAAATAGTGATGAATAGTAATAAAAAGTAGATAAAAAATAATAATAAAATAATAAATAGTAGTGAGGTATACCTCAGCACCCAAACTAAATTAAAATACATGTTCACTTAGATTCCAAACTTATCTGGTGTCTAACATGCATGGTTCTCCCACTCACAAAATGTTGTTCTATATATATCAGCTCTTTCTTTTTTCGAATTTAAAGAGCAATTCATACCAATATAAATATATATATATATATATATATATATATATATATATATATAATATATCCTGCATTCAAATCTTCCAAACCCAAATATTTTTCCTGCATTATTGTCACTCTTGCCACTCAACGTAGATGATGATCTTCTTCTTCATTCTCAAGAATCCCCTTCAAGTTGTTCTTGTCGAAGTCCAGACTAAAATTAACTAGTATCCTCCAAACACCTTAAGCTAGCGCTTTGAAAGGAGAGGCTATCCATCTCCACATGGAACTTCTGAAATCCAACGCCATTAATGCTCACAAAGCTCTGAGAATAATCTAAGTCCATTGATCCAACTGGCCCAGCTCGCTCTATTGATCGAGAAGAAACGCTGCCATTGGAGTGATGGCTAGCAGTAGTAGCACTACTTGATCTTCGAGCATCCTTTGAAAGTGGTTCCAGGGCCTCTTCCATCTCTTTCCACACTTGTCTCATTGTCGGACGATGCTTTGGTTCTTTGACAACACATCTTAGGCCTATCCTTCCCATCTTTAGCATCATCTCCATGTTGCATGGCTCTGCTAGCAGATTAACGTCTAATATGTCTCCAATGTTGCCTTGCTCTAAGCTAGGCCTTGCCTGCATGCATTTTTTCCCCATAGGTTAATAACTACACTTTGCATCCTTCAAACTTATCTAATGGTTTTGCATTTTGCATCCCAAAATATCAAAACTGAAACATTAATTGCACTCTCAAACTAAAAAAAATTGACACCTTATACACTACTTTAATTATGGCCGTTTATATCAATAAAAAATAGGTGGACGTGACACACTTTTGATAATAGAGGGTGCAAAGTAAGTGATGTTGGTGGCATTGGAGCATTTGATCTGTATTCGATCGAGTCTTTTCTTTATTTTATCATCCATGTAAACGAATTAAGCTACATTTGGATAATGAGATGAGATGAGATGAGATGATTTTAGATGAAAGTTGAATAAAATATTATTTTTTAATATTATTATTGTTTTGAAATTTAAAAAAATTGAGTTGTTTATTATATTTTGTGTGGAAATTTGAAAAAATTATAATAATGAGATGAGATGAAATCGTTCTATATCAAACGGGACCTTAAGATTTTTTTAAATTTTTATATAAATTTAAGAATCTCAAATATGAGATAAATAGACTTATGAACTAGCTTTACATTATTTACAAATTTTTTGCATGTAAAACTACTCATAGAGATCAGCTAAACCTCGAAACTTGAAACAAGCTGGGTTAAATGCCTCAAACGGCAATTAACATTTAATGAACAAGACAACTTAATAAAACACACGGTTTTACTAAGTTGTCTTGTTCATTAAATGTTTCTTTCGTTAACTATATGTGATTTAACTATATCATGTGATACTTTTCACATATAATTAATGGCCAAAGAAAAAAAAGAAAATGATTGCTTACCCATTCAATGATATTATAATTGGACTGATTTCGACCAGTATAAACAGCAGGCCGAGCAGCAACAAGTTGCAGTAAAATAATACCAAAGCTGTACACATCGCTGAATGTTGTCAAATGGAAACTGGAACAGTAAGCAGGATCAAGGTATCCAGGTGTCCCTTTTATCTGGCTGCTCACATGTGATTGGTCCCCACTGGGCCCCGATTTCACCAGACCGAAATCCGAAACCTTGGCTTCAAACCCTTCTCCTATTAAGATGTTACTTGGTTTTATGTCCCTGTGTATTATGCTTGGCTTTATCCCTTCGTGCAGATGAGCAATCCCTGCATATTTTTCAACCAAACTTTATCATATAGTTTAATGTGGATCATTTTGTGAGGGGAAGGGGCAAAGATCCCGACTTTTTTATAAGTAAAAACATAAAGTATGACTCATTTTATGTGTTTATCTCTATTCGAAGGTGAGAAAATACCCTTTGCTGCTCCTATGGCTATGTTGACTCTCTGCCTCCAAGTTAAGCTCTCTCTTCTTCCTGCATGCATGGTAATTACACATGAAATAGAAAACAAAAAGCATATAATTTAGGAATGTCAAACAGATTTAAACTCACCCGTAATGTACTCAAGAAGAGAACCATTTGGTGCGTACTCATAGACTAATATCTTTTCCCCTCTTGCTCCTGCTTTCAAGGCAGAACATAAGGAAGATTCATGATTTTGGATATAATTTGATCATGGACAGCCCAAGTTGACATGATGCACTTTGAATTTTGATACAATTCTTTCTTGAGTACTGACGTTTTAACATACCTGGTTCTTCACAAAATCCCACCAGACCTACAAGGTTCCTGTGTTTGACTTTTGAAAGTAGCCTCACCTCTGTTTCAATGAAACACTACACACAATCATGTACCTTTTTTTCTGGATTGTACGTAGAAGATTGAAACTTGTGCATATATGATTTGAACATGCAAACATGTTATTAATTAAAACCTCAATTAAAATTTTTACCATTTCTGAATTCTTCACGACTCTGGTATGCATCAGCATGGGGTCTCTTAATTGCTAGTGTTCCTTCTATTTCAAATGTCCCCTCGTAGACATTCCCATATGCACCAGACCCCAACAAGCAATCTTGGCTGAAATTGTTTGTAGCCTTCTCTAGCTCCTCCATCCGGAACTGCCTCAGCATCATATTCTCATTTTTCAAGCTTCCTAATTTTCATTTTCCCCCATAATTAATAAACCATCCATTTATGCTACAAAACTACTGTACTGTTTGAATATCAAGGAAGTGGGTAGCATCAAATTAAGCTGGTAATTTCAAAGGAAATGACTCTCTTGGTTCAGTTTAGTAGCATTCAACCATGATAACAGCACTAATCATGTACTCACAAGCCATATTATTGTAAGAAGTGCATGAAGAAAGTTGCATCCAAAACACAAACTCATGATGTTACTAACCTTTCTGCCAGAAACGTTGATTGAGAATTGGAAACAGTATCTTTCTGCAGAAGTAGTAAAGCAAGGCAACCACAAAGACAGCAGAAATCCCGATTATAAGCCCTTGCAATATATTCCTCAGCACAGCTTCATTATTTCTCGGAGAAGGCGACGGCTGCGGCGCCGCCGGCAATGCTGATGATGGTGAATCCGCTGCAAAAAGACGTCTATAATTTGCCATTGATATTCAGTACTCCTCTTCTAGAAATCAAGAAAACTTCGATCTACATGACCTAATCGGGTTCACTCCTCCCTCCAACATGATTATGTACATGATAATATGATATTATGTACAAGAAAACAGAAGGACACAGATCGAAGTGGTGGTGGTATAAACAAACAAGACACAAAAAATAAAGTAAAAATGTAACAGTTGCAGCCGGCTGTCCATTGAATTTCAAAACAAAATAAAAACTCCAGATTTTCAAAGTTGCTTTCCATGTCAGTACTTGGGAATTAGTCTTCTCTTGGGACGGCAGATATAATTTATACAAAGTCTACGTAAATCCATGCACGTATTATATATACACGATATCTTGTCCCAGGAGGCATTGAGTCTCCATGCATCTAGAGGTTGACAAGTGACACATACGAGAGTAGGTCTTGGTGTACAAAACATGAAATGTACTAAACACTAAGATTAGTGCTAAATTAACTAATTAAGGAACAGTTGGTGATCGATCAACAATATATCTAATACTAGAGAGGGAACCCATATATATATAGATATATATTATTTTGGGGTTCTATAAATTAAAAGAAGCTACATACAGTAGTACTACTACTGATTGCATCTTTTGATGTCTTGTAGTCATTTGTTTGACTTAAATTAGAGAATATTTAATTTAATTAACGTTCGACATGGTCTTTATCTTTAAAGATTTGAATGTTTTCGTCGTGCTTTCGTGAAATTATCCGGATGCACAAGATTCCCATTAAAATATGCACTCAAATATGTTAATTAAGAGTATAAACAGATGATCATCAGAGATTGAGAGAAGGCCTGGTGTACGTACATGGGAGCAAGCTTGGCACCATTAATATTGTTGGCTCTTGCAGGATATATGTAACTTTATATATTGGCTTCAAATCTGATCTAATCCTTATTTCCCTCTATAATTGATCGAGTTTAGTCGATCGGTTAAGGATTCAAGTTATTGTTTGGAATTGAATATCTCAATTAAGTAGAAGTGAGAGAAAGAAATACATGATTAATTAGTAGGTTCTACAACATTTATTATTAATTTAATGTTGTATAAGTTAGTTATAGAGACAATAATAAATATTCTAGGGGCTAGTACTACTTATAAGGCTTGGTTTGAATAGTAAATTCCCCCCAACTCATTCAATCTCATCTTAATATATATTCAAACATCATAAATATTAGATACACTTTTTAGTATTAAATCTTTAACTTTTTTATTTTATCATTACTTAATTATTAGAACTTTTTCAAACTCTCAAACAAAATATAAAAACAATTCAACTTTTTCAAATTTCAAATAGAAATAATATTAAAAAATAATATTCTAATAATATTTTTATTCAATTTTTTTTTCCACTCATTTCTCAAAATTCTAATAAAACATATTAACTCAAACCATTTCACTACTATTCACAAAGTGTTTCACTACTATTAACAAATCATTTCATTTCATTTCATCTCACTATATATCCAAATTAGGTCTTAATGTGTGTCTCTCTCCCACTCAAGGAATGAGACACTCAAGTTCAAGATACAATAAGTTATAATCCCTACACAAATATGATCAGTGCATGAACAATAGGTACTGTTTATCCTTTTTTTTTTTCCTCCTTGTGAAAATCCCGTACGTGTATCAAGCTTTAACCTAGATCAATACACGATTGGGGTGGCAACAAGTGTTCATAGGTCGTGTTTAGGTTGTGTCAAGTTATTGACATTCGACTATCAATATACCCGGCCCATTAAGCTAAATGAGTCAGACCTTCAAACCCTAACATGATCCATTTAAATAACTAGTGACATAACACAACCCGTTTAATAATTAATTAGAAATGGGTCAACACAACAAGATTCATTTCAACCCGTTTTATGTAAATGTGTTAAATTGACCCACATAACCCATTTAACCTGATTAACATAATCTCATATAAAAGTTGAGATCTATATTTATTAGTAGTCACAATATCTAGAATAATAATAATAATAAGATCACTACCTACTAACAAAAAAATCAATATTTTTCAGATTTTAATGTATAATAAAACTAATATTACAAACTCAACAATAACAAATATAAGCATAAGCCCAAAAGTACAATCCCAACAATAAAAACATAAGCATATTGAGAAAAACTAATATTACAACTCAATAATAATAAAATTGTAATTTTGAAATAAAATTTAAACCGGCTATTGAAGGCTAAATTTAGGTTAAACAGATTGACCTGTTTATTAATTATGTCTTAACAGGTCAACCCATTCTGACCCAAACTCATTTATATCAAATTCAAACTCACTAATTTTGTATCGTGTTTGTTTTGGACTTACAGTTCGTATCATATATTGTCATATCTAATTACACTCTTTGTATCAAGCACTCGGGTTGCGTAGCGCCACCAAGCCACAGCTAGGTTTCATGATCACTTGAGTTTTGGGCCTTGACAACTCAGGAAGCCTTAGGGGTGAAAAAAAAACTAGAAAATTGGTAGAATAGACAGAACCAGTGGGTTCGGTCTAGTTTGTAACATGAATGATTTTCCTTCATGCATTTGTTCTTTCATTCATATGAATTGATCAATAATTTTGGTTTGCTTTCAAAAAAAGTTAGATACTAGTATAATAACATGTAATTAGACAATATAGTAAAAGTCTAGTAAAGAAATAAATTAAACACTAGTATGGGGTGAAAACAAAAACCCAAAAACCGGTTAAACCGAACTGAATCGGACTGAAATTGAAAAAATAGAAAGTTTCATTTCATAGATGAATTAGTTTGTATCGATTCTTCCAAAACTGGTTTATATTGGTTCGGTTTCAAAATATGTCCAAAACCGGACCGAACCGACCAGTTACACTCCTAGGCAGCCTTAAGTTCCATCGCTCTGGGCTGTCCTTTCAATTTCTTTTTAATTTTTAATTTTACTTTTCTTCTCAATTTTCACTTATTATTCTAAATTCTATTTTTTGTTTATTCTTTTCAAGATTCTCAAATTAATTTTAATTTTTACAAATTTTAAAAAAGTTAAAACTAATTTATATTTTTATCACGTGACATGTGACAAGCCATGTTAAAGTTTCGTTAAATAAAAAGGTATTCATGAAAAACTCAAAAGACTTTTATTTTCTTTAAACCTCACATGTTATCTTTGGCCCCACCCTAGCTACCAATCACATATAAATGTGTGCATTTATTCTCTCTCTAAAAAGGCTTCTGTATAGATTACCTCAAGTGCCATTTCCTAGGAGTACTCGGATTATGCAAATGTAAATTTAATAGAGTTTGGCTAATAAAATCTTAAAATGTGTTGCGTTAGATTATGCAAATTGAAAAATGGATGACTTTTAGCTATAATAAATTAGTTCTAAGGATCATATTTGATAGTTATTGTAGCATGACTAAAGGGAATAAAAAATATTTTCTTCATTGCAAGCTCTCTCTCTTCCCTGGTTTTGGCTTCTACTAAACTCTTTTTTTGTTTTTTTCTTTTTTCATTTCTTCCCACGTCTTCTTCCTCTCCAGTAGCACTTGTGTTTCGTTGTCCAATGCTAATGCTCCATGGTACGAGATCTCTGAATTGGTAGCTTTGACCAACTTTTTAGTCTTACATGAGGAGTACCCATCATGTAAACTGTTTCTAACTTTTACTTTTTATGAGAAATATAGTAACTAGATTAAACTAATAGATACTACAAACAATGGAGAGGAGTACTCTATAAATATTCCAAACAGATTAATACATAGAATGCAATAAAGAACAAAAAGATTAGATTTGATTAGTGAATTGAGATGAGATGAGTTAAAATGAAAGTTAAAACGAGAAATCGAAAATGGTTACATAGGGAGATAGATCAGGTGGAGAGAACTTTGATGGTGGGGTGCATGGTTGTCTGAGATGAGTGGACGGCGACAAATCTTAAGACTAATGATCGTAAAGAAAATATACAAAAATTTGATAATAGTAAAAAAAAATCTGGAGGAGGCAGGAAGAAGACGAAGAGAAGTGCTAAAGAGAGGAGAGAATGAAGGATGGAAAGCCCGGTGTTGGTTTTGTAAGGGCGGGGGAACTAGGAAGCGGGGGAAAGGGTGGGGGAAGGAGGAGTGGCTCAGGCTAGGATTCAAAATTCTAGTTCAATAAGATATGAAAGCTCTAACTTGTAAGTTTTTATTTCACACTCTCTCTAATAACAAAATCTTGTTCATTTGACCCCCATAATATATGCTAACATGTTATCGTTAATGAGAAATTTATTTGAGAAACACATTTATCATAAAACAAATTTAGAGTTGTGAAAATATCAAAGCTAGCTTCTAAAATGGCAAACAAGAAGGCGTGGATTTAGGGTGGTTGGGGGCAGCCATTCTCCCAATTGTTTTGATCCTTCTTCTTGGTCCCAGTAATTATTTTTGGTCTTTAGAAATGAAAAGAATCCCTTAATTACCTAAAATTCTACAAAAAGTACATTAAAAACCAAATATTATAACGCCCCGATCCTGCATGGGGTCGGAAAGTTACTTTCTATAACCTAAACTCACAATTCAACAATATAATTATAGACTCCAAATTCTCAATATCATATAGAAATTTAGATTCAAACTAATTTCCTTAATATAACCAATTTTCAAAATGCCAAGTCATCATAACACAATAAAATTTCTTAATAAAAATCATCAATACTCATAAAAAACTTTCTCTGCTTAATCCACTAGACATAAATCATTTCACCCAATGCCTCATAATCTTGATCCTCAGTTGAGTCATCAAAATATCTGAAAAATATTGTGGAGATAAGGGGTGAGTTATCAACAACTTAGTTAGCAGAAAACATATATTAGTATGTAAATGTGAACATTTACAAAATTTCGAATGCAGAACAAGATATCTTTAGCTTCAGAATGTAGAATAAAACTTTTACTTTCAAAATGCAAAATCGGAAACATGTTATCAAAATATCAGAGTAAAACTTTCAGAAAACTTTTTTATTCAAAAATCGTTTGGCATATCGTAAACTAAGACTTCATCTTCAAATCATATAGGAGCATCGTATTGGGACAAAAACCATGTTTAACCCCAGTAGTAGAGTTATAAACCACCATTATACCCGTAGTTGAGCCCTATACCATGTTTAACCCATGTGGTAGGGTTATAAACTACCATTATACTCGTGGCTAGGCCGTATACCATGTTTCACCCTTGGGGTAGGGTTATAAACCACCATTATACCCTTGGTTGGATCGTATACCATATTTCACCCCCGAGGTAAAGTTATAAACCATCATTATACCCGTGGCTAGGCCGTATACCATGTTTGACCCCGTGGTAGGGTTATAAATCACCATTATACCCGTGACAAGGTCATAACAGAAACAAAATAGAACATCATTGGAACCAGATCATATTCAGATACAGAATTAGAATTCAGAATCTCATGCCAAAGTTTTCAGATACCACATCATATCAAAACCAAGTACTGAACAGTTTTAGATAATTTTACATATTCAAGAATAACATAAACAAAACTTCTTCATTTAATCAAAGCAAAACTTTTTAGATCTCATATTCGCTCTTTTTGCATAGTTCAAAAAATAAAATACATAAAATTAGCTCATATCTACACTAGTAATGACAACGTATTTTCTCTTATATAGAATTTATGCATATGCTGAACAAACATCTGATGTCGTTTTTCAGATTTCTTTTAAAAAACAAACGTGCATATTTTCAAAGTCAACCTTATTTCGTTTCTTTTATGCAAAACTAGTATATGAACCCCACTTATATGGACTTTTTAACTTCTTATAATTTCTTCACAATAGAGCTGAACGAAAAATAATCACCTATAACAAATAGTCACGTAACTTTCGTAAATTTTCAATCAACTACGTATTTCGATATTTAAGTCGAAAATGCTAAATTAACCTATCTTAATACCGCAAAACCAAAAATTCTCATAACCCTAAAATACCATCATTTCCCAAATCCATCAATATCCACTTAAATATTTACTCTAAAAATAAAGTTTCTAGACTATTTTGAAATAAAACTGAGCGCACTTAAAACATAAACTCTAGTACGTAAACGAAACAGCCCAAACCCAATAGTAATAATAAGGGCATAACCATAATTATAAGTTCAAAAGTCCTCCTTTTATGAGAGACAGAAAATATTTCTATTTTGTAAACCAAACTTCATTGAACAAAGAGATGCACGGATCCTTATTGTGAGACTAGGTGTGGTGGTTGTCTGGGAGGATCACGATGGCAGCGTGGTTGGGTTCAATGGTGGTAGGACTTCTGATAGAGAGAGACAATGGAGAACACGGTGAGAGGGATAAGCACAATGCACGACAGGACGTACGGACTGGCGTAGTGGCGTCGTCCAGGGCAACGTCCGAAGGTGGAGGCTTGTCCTTCGGATTCTTCTGATGTCAGTGGTGTCGTTTGTGGCTGCGACAACTGGTGGGGAGGTGGCTTATGGGCGATGGGTTGGTTGGAAAAAAAATGCTCTGTTTTCGGTGATCAAAAGTAAGGGTATTCCCGTTGCGGCTTTTTGATGAGATGGGGATGGTGGTGCATAGTGGAAGTGGGTTGTACTACGAAGGAGGAAGTGCTCAATTTGCTTGCTGGACAGGTTTGGTAGCAATGCATTCGAGGCTGTGTTGGACTGCTGAGGGTTGTTGTTGCTGGTTGAGGAAGAATAAGCAGGATGGCTCGTGTGGAGGAGTTTGCAGTGGGCTATCTTCCGGTGGTGGTGGTTTACGGTGTGGAAATGGGTATGGTACAAGGGTTGCTGTGTGGTGCAACCTTGGTGGCTGAAGGGAAGGGTGGCAACCACGTGAAGGAGCTTTGGCTTCTAGGGTGGCTGTCAGCGTGAAGCAGTGGTGCAACTATGCTTGATTACATGATACAATGGTGCTGCCCGCATGTGCTGGGTTTGACTGCTCGGTCGTAAGTGGTTTCCTGCCGATTTGGCTTCCAAGCCGACATCATGGGATGGCACTCGAAGAGGTTGAGCATGGGAAAGAGGATTACGGTGGCTGATGAAGGTGTTGTGGTGCACAACAGCTTCAACGTCTATCGGTTTGGTTTTCCAGTGGTCCAAGTCGTATAAACGCTACTACAGGTGGGGGGAGTGGCTCTTGATTTGTGGGGGAAACTTTGCTCTGTTTTCCTTGCTTAGCACAGGGCCTCGGTGATTATGGTTTACATTGAGTTTGTGATGGTCTCACTTTGCAGCTACTTGGGTCGCCATGTTGGTTCACAGGGAAGTGGTTCCGTGAGATGGGGGCTAGCGGTTGTGGCTGGGTGGAGTTTTGGACATGGGAGAGAAAGTCCTCATGCTGCTGGGGTGGTGAATGTGGGGTGCGGAGTTGGTCTTTGATATCACGCGTGGGGCTTACAGTGATGCATGTATGGTGATACGTGGGAAGGAGGGAAAAATAAAACAAAGAAAAAGCAAAAAAAATCTAGGGTTTCTACGGCTTGGGCTTGGTGTTACATTCTCCCCTATTTATAAAAATTTCGCCCTCGAAATTTGCTAGTACCTCAAGCGAAGCCTACATATTTAACCATCACATCCTATGCATGCCTATTTTAATCCTCGATCATTCTTGTAGACCCTAATTGTTTTTTTCAATATTTCACCCAGTGCCTTAAAAATCTCCTAATCCTCTTGGCGTATGCACCTAGTGTCTATTTTCATACACCCCGGGATCCATTTCAAGCCTAAAATATAAACCTCAACAATGGAATTTCAAGCCTAATAATAACTCCCCCTATTCATATACGCTCGTGCACATTCTATTGATCATCATACACTTAAGTGTCCAATCCACTTCAAAGTGTAAACTTCCACAACGAGCTCGATTAAATGCCTACTAAAAGTTTTCACCCAATTTCTTAACCTAACTTCGTCTAAAATAGTACATAAAACTATTAACCTCATATGGATAGTAAATTAAAACACTCCAAAGTTTGAGATCCTTAATCTCACATTCAATTCATGAAGAAATCCAACTTAGTTCAAGATCCTTAAAAATCTCTCATTCTTATAAATCCTCAAACTTGAAATCTATAGCTATAAGATTTAAAATCTACGTGATCTCAAGTCACAACTAATTTCTCAATCCTCACTAATCTTACTCTCAAACTATCGTATTACCAAAAACCATGCTTTCATTGCGCACTATGACAACTTCACAAAATTTTTCTAAAGCTAGGATTCATAAATACATCAACGCAGAGTCTTATCCATTTCAGCATCTACCAAGATAACTTTTACCACACTTTGATAACAAATAGATTTCTTGTCTACCAAATCCATGCATAGCCACTTATACTTTTAGATACCTTCTTCCATTCTCAGCTGCAATCAATAGCCATTAAGTACACACTTATGGTTGATGACCACTTACTATCACCCATGCATCCAAAATGTACCAACTTGCATAAGAGAAATCACCGTATCAATGGAATAAACTTGACGCTAAAGGAGTGACCTAAAAAAAAAAAATCTACCCACAACATCTTTACCATAGTTTTACTCTAGAGTGGTCTAGGAACTCAAGAACCTATGCACTAAGTTGAGCTCATGGGGTGGATAAGGTTCAGTAGTCATAACGGAGTGATTGGAAGCCTAAGATGACGCAATAAAATTTGAAAATTTTCTCGTATGGGAAAATTGATACAATGAATGAAGTTACATTTAGGTACTAAAGGTGTGCTCCACCAGTGACCATGGAAGAAATTGATTTGCAACTAGAATTCGGAAGGTCACATTAATACCTTAGCTGGTTTCAAGGTTAGTTCTAAAAAAAATACTCATAAATAAAGCTCCAACCTTTTGTCAAAAAATAGCCCCGAGCATTCTCGGTGATGGAGTTCAAAAGGTTTGCCCAACCTCTACAAATACTTACATATATACGAATAATCAGCTTGTAGTGATGGTATCCTCAAACCAAAGGCTTATCCAAATGTCCTTGTGTAATTGAAAGTCCTCACTTCTTGTCTAAAATAAGCAACGAGCATCAGAAGATATGAAACAATCCCAACCAAAAATAAACGCACCTATAACTTTCAACCTGACAACCTAGAACTTAAGTTCTAAACCTTAAATCTTTAAAAAAAAAAAAATTGTAGTCTACATAATAAGCCTACAGAATCTAAAACCTCAAATCTCATAACAAAACATTTCTTAAAATCTGCAAAATTCAAAAACCTCAGATTTCTTAGGCCACCTTCCATGAGCCTGCAGATGCTAAATCCTTAAATTTCATCAAAATCATATTTTGGAGCCTACAATATTCTAAAACCTTAAACCTCATCAAAATCATTTTTAAGGTATGCAGAATCTCTAAATCTCAGATTTTTGAAAACTCAATTCATAGAGTTTGCAAAACCTCAAACCTCAAATTTCATCAAACGTCTTATTATAGTATGCAGAATCTCTAACCTGTCTTTGATACCAACTGTAACTCCCCATCCCACATGGGTTAGAGAGTTACTTCCTATCACTTAAACTCACATTTCAACAATATAATTATAGACTCCAAATTTCCAATATCATATAAAAATTTCGATTCAAACTAATTTTCTTAATATAACCAATTTTTCAAAATGCCAAGTCATCATAACACAATAAAATTTCTTAATAAAAATTGTCAATACTCATAAAAGCTTTCTATGCTTAATCCATTATACTTAAATCATCTCACCCAATGTCTCATAATCTTGATCATCAGCTGAACTATCAAAATATCTGAAAAATATTGTGGAGATAAGGGATGAGTAATCAACAACTCAGTTAGCAGAGAACATATACTAGTATGTAAACATGGGCATTTACAAAGTTCAGAATAGAGAACAAAGTATCTTTAGCTTCAAAATGTAGAATAACACTTTTACTTTCAAAATGCAGAACCAAAAACATGTTATCAAAAAATCAGAGCGAAACTTTCAGAAAACTTTCTTATTCAAAAATCATTTGGCATATCAGAAACTGAGATATCATCTTAAAATCATATAGGAGCATCGCATCGGGACAATGACCATATTTAACCCCCGTGGTAAGGTTATAAACCACTATTATACCAGTGGTTGGGCCGTATACCATGTTTCACCCCTGGGGTAGGGTTATAAACCACCATTATACCTGTGGCTAGGCCGAATACCATGTTTCACCCCGTGGTAAGATTATAAACCACCATTATACTCGTGGCTAGGCCGTATACCATGTTTGACCCTCCGTGGTAGGGTTATAAACCACCATTATACCCGTGGGAAGGCCTTAACAAAAACAGAAACATCATCGAAATCATATCATATTCAGATACAAAATCAAAATTCAGAATCTCATGTCAAAGTTTTCATACCACATCATATCAAAACCAAATATTGAACAGTTTCAGATCATTTCACATATTCAAGAATAACAAAAATGAAACTTCTTCATTTAATCAAAGAAAAACTTTTTGGATCTCATATTCGCTCTTTTTGCATAGTTTAAAAAACAGAATGCACAAAATTAGCTCATGTCTACACCAGTAATGACAGAAAATTTTTTCTCTTATATAGAATTTATGCATATGCTAAACAAACATATGAGGTCATTTTTCAGATTTCTTTTAAAAAACAAACGTGCATATTTGCAAAGTCAACCCTCATTTAATTTCTTTTATGCAAAACTAGTATATAAACCTCGCTTACTGGACTTTTTAACTTCTCAGAATTTCTTCACAATAGAGCTGAATGAAAAATCAATCACCTATAACAAATAGTCACGTAACTTTCGTAAATTTCCAATCAACCACGTATTTCGATATTTAAGCCTAAAATGCTAAATTAACCTATCTTAATACCTCAAAACCTAAAAATTCTCATAACCCTAAAATACCATCATTTTCCAAATCCATCAATATCCACTTAAATATTTACTATAAAAATAAAGTTTCTAGACTATTTTGAAATAAAACTGAGCGCACTTAAAACATAAACTCCAGTACGTAAACCAAACTGCCCAAACCCAATAGTAATAATAAGGGCATAACCGTAATTATAAGTTCCAAGCTCCTCCTTTTACAAGAGACACAAAATATTTCTATTTTGTAAACCAAACTTCATTGAGCAGAGAGGTACACAGATCCTTATCGTGAGGCTACGTGTGGTGGGTGTCTGGGTGGGTCTCGATGGCAGCGTGATTGGGTTCAACGGTGGTGGGACTTCTAAGAGAGAGAGAGAGAGAGAGAATGGAGAACACGGTGAGAGGGATAAGCACCATACACGATGGAACGTTACAGACTGGGGTGGTGGCATCGTCCAGGGCAGCGATCGAAGGTGGAGGCTTGTCCTTCGGCATCTTCTGCTGCTAGTGGTGTCGTTTGTGGCTGCGTCAACTGGTGGGGTGATGGCTTACAAGCGGTGGGTTAGTTGTAAAAATATTCTTTGTTTTCGGTGAGCAAAAATTGGGGTGTTGTCGCTGCGGCTTTTCGATGAGATGGGGATGGTGGCACACGGTGGAATTGGGTTGTACTACAAAGGAGGAAGTGCTCGATTTGCTTGCTGGACAGGTTTAGTAGCAATGCATCCGAGGCTGTGTTGGACGGCTGTGGGTTCTTGTTGCTGGCTGAGGAAGAACAAGCAGGATGGCTCATGTGCTGGAGTTTTGCAATGGGCTATCTTTCAGTGGTGGTAGTTTACGATGTGGAAGTGGGTATGGTTTTAGGATACAAGGGTTGTTGTGTGGTGCAACCTTGGTGGCTGAAGGGAGGGGTGGCAGCCACTTGAAGGAGCTTTGGCTTCTAGGGTGGTTGTCGGTGTGAAGCAGTGGTGCAACTATGCTTGATTACAAGATACAGTGGTGCAGTCCGCGTGTGCTGGGCTTGACTACTTGGTCGTAAGTGGTTTCCTGCTGATTTGGCTTTCAAGCTGACGTCGTGGGGTGGCACTCGAAGAGGTTGAGCATGGGATGGAGGATCACGGTGGCTGATGAAGGTGTTGTGGTGCACAACAACTTCATCGTCTATCGGTTTGGTGTTCCAGTGGTCCAAGTCGCATAAACGCTACTGCAGGCGGAGGGGAGTGACTCTCGGTTTATAGGGGAAACTTTGCTCTATTCTCCTTGCTTAGCACAGGGCATCGGTGATGATGGTTTACGTTGAGTTTGTGATGGTCTCACTGTGCAACAACTTGGGTCGCTATGTTGGTTTACAGGGAGGTGGTTCCGTTAAATGGGGGCTGGCAGTTCTGGCTGGGTGGAGTTTTGGACGTGGGAGAGAGAGTCCACATGTTACTGGGGTGGTGAACGTTGGGTGAGGGGTTGGTCTTTGTTATCATGCGTGGGGCATATGGTGATGCATGTATGGTGATACGGGGGAAGGCGGGAAAAATAAAGCCAAAAAAAAAAAGAAAAAGAAATCTAGAGTTTCTACGGGTTGGGCTTGGTGTTACAAATATATATATATATATATATATATATATATTTTCTCATAAACTTCAAAATATAGCCCCAACTCTTATAAAAACTTGATTTATGTTTAAAAAGTTAAAATTTTGGCCTTATAATCTTAAAAAGAAAAAGAGAAATTTGAAGATCAGTCTTGATAAGTAATCTTTATCTATTCTCCTACAAATCTCATTGAGTGAGAATAAGAATTATTTTCTACGAGCATTCACAATCATTTACCTTACCTTTTAAAATGCATTACAAAACTTCATTTTCTTTTTATTTTACATATTAATTTTTACAATATATGATACATCAGCTTATATATTTTTTCTTCATATTATTTAAATAATATTTTTTATCCTTTTTAAATATTTTATTTCTACCAATAAATTTGCAAAATCTATATATATTTTTTATATTTGCAATATATTTTTATTTACAATGTAATATAATTCAGTCTTATATACACAAAATAAAAATAAATGAGCCAAATAAAAATTAAAAATAAAATCAAAATATGAAAGAATTGGATAAAAATCTGGATTCCAAAATATGTTTTAGAAGAAAATGAAACAGATGTGTTTTAAATGATGAATAATAAAAAGAATTTACTTAGATGATGCAAATCAAAGAGAAATAAAGAGTAAATTAAATATAAATAATAAAAGAATATTTACAGCAACGGTCACGAGTACTTTGTGGTAGGTGGGGAGCTAATGACAGCATTGACAAAGTTTGTGACACGGGGCCAACTAGTAGTTATTTCCTTGTTCACGAACATGTGAACTGAAGGACACTTGTCAAAGTTTCTGGTGGGCTTGGCATGTGTCTGATGTGGAGCTTGGATGAGTCTATCCCCTCATTGTATTCCTCGTTCCGTCTAAGTTGATACAATTCATTTGTAATTAGGTATTATGAATGCAAATTTGTTTATTATAAAAAAAAAACTGTATTTTTACTAAGAAAAGTAACATTAAGTAAAACTTTTTAATAATTTAATTTCAAGTAAGAATTGATTAAAGTAAAATATGGATTTTAAAAGGGTTAAATAAATATCAATACAAAGTACATTTAAGTACTTTTTTTGAAAACTGTGTCGTTTGTTTTCACAATCATTCTCATATCATTTAATCATTATAATTTTTTTAAATTTTTTTAAAAAAAATAAACAATTCAATTTTTTTTAAATCCCAAAATAAAAATAGTAGTAATCTTGGGAGAATCTACTGTTTAGGAGCAGCCACTTTGCACATCTTATGTGGCATCATCTCAACCATTCATCTGAGGAGAAGAAATTAGTGAACTGTAATGTGTGCATTGTATGCATCACTACAGTGGATGCTATATAGAACTACTCATAAAAATAATATCAAAAAAATATATTCTAACAATATTTTATTTAACTTTCAACTTTTATCTCAATTTATTTCTTTTAATTTTATCTTATCTATGAAAACAAACGAGGTCTTAATATCCACTGCTAATACTAAACTACTTGATAATATTAATATCCCTTTAGCTCTATAATTTTAAAAGCCTCTACGTATAATAGTACTATAATTTTAGCACCTAGTGAAGAGTCTCAACCTCTATGTATAAAGGCCTTATTAAGTTTTAGGGTATTTTAGTAGCTCAAGGTTCCCTTTAGCTCTCTTTTAGGGACATGAGAGTTATGGAGTTTTTATTTTTATTTACAGCTAAGGTATTAATGTGACATTTCGAATTCTACACTACAAGAAAAACGGACTTTTGCGATCAATTTATTGTAACTAAAAGACTTTTCGCAACCAATTTTAGTTGCAAATAGTCATTTCGCTAGAATTAACTAGTCGCAAATAAGCAGTTTTCTTGTAGTGTAATTGCGAATCAATTTCTTCCATGGTCACTTGGTGGAGCACACATTTGGTGCCTAAATGTGACTCCGTTCATTGTATCAGTTTTCTCACACCGATCATGGATGCATACGAGAAAATTTTCAAATAAAATTTATATATGCATTTGTGTTTTGGTTTTATCCAATTTTTTTGCTCAGAAAATAGCTGAATTTACTGAAACAAACTCCCGTACAAGGCACGTTCTTGAACCTCATTTCCCTTTGCTACTTGTATTTTCCTTTGTTACGTTCTAATGTGAGTTTCACAGAAACATGAGCAATGTCCCAAAGGCCGAAACATATGATATCCCATGCTGCGTTGGGAAACATATTATGAGTTGTGGAGCCCCTCAATCGAGGCCTATCATCATCCATTTACATTAATATTTGAAGAATCCATCAATGGCCTTATACGTACAGTCCCATCAATGAGAGACAAGTAGATTTATGAAGAGCCAGCTCTGCATGGCCACAATGCTGTTCAGAAACTTAATTAGCCAACAAGCCTCCTCTCAATGGACATGCATTTTGGGCGGTGAGGATTGTTGAATGTTATCTAGCTCGATGGTTTTTATTGCACTATTTTTTAAAAGAATAATTCTTCTTATTAGTCACTATTCACTACTCCACATCCCACATATTATATAAAAAAAAATTGTCAAATGTGAACTGCGACGGACCTATGAAGAGGCAGGGGGCCATGGCCCCCCAAAGTTTGAAAAACAAAATAATATATATTAATTTTTTATAATTTAATAGAATTATATTAATCCATCTTGTGTTGGCCCCCTCTTTAAAACATTATATTGACCCCCTCTAAAAAATTATTTTGATCATATAGATTATTTTGACCTAGAAATAGAACAAAAAATATTTTATTATAGTTTTTGCTTTGCTCGGCTCCCCTACAGCAAATTCCTAATTCCGCCATTAAATGTGAGGTATGGAGGTGAATAATAATTAAGAGTAATTCTACATACAATCGTGAAGTGCGTAACCGTCGCGTAATCGCTTTGAAAAAGAGTGGGGTCCACTATTAAAAAATTAATTTTTTTCATGTGGATCCCATGTTTTATTCATTTTTTTCAAAGCGATTATGCGGCGGTTACGCAATTTACGGTTGTAAGTATCTTTTCTCAATAATTAATGTATAGTATAACAAAACCCTTTTGAAAATATTATAGCTACCCTTCGTTCTAAATCGTGCCCTTAAATAGCAACCGGTTAACATGTGCTGTATTAAGTGGGGTTGATAAAATTTAAGATGAAAGAACACCATTTCACTTTTCAAATTGAAAAATTTTATTCATAATCCCCACACACCACACCTTATCACACTTTTATTTTTTTCTCTTATCAAATATATAGTATATGGATGATGAGTAAAAGAATTCAATAAGTTTAAGAAGAATAAAA
This sequence comes from Juglans mandshurica, assembly GCA_022457165.1. Taxonomy (NCBI): domain Eukaryota; kingdom Viridiplantae; phylum Streptophyta; class Magnoliopsida; order Fagales; family Juglandaceae; genus Juglans; species Juglans mandshurica. Next base: position 8,885,119 of record CM039623.1, read on the forward strand.
TAAATTTAACAAATTTAAAAAAAAAAAAAAAATTGTTGTGTGTAGAGATGATAAGGAGCTTTAGTGTTCATGCTTTGCTGACTGTAATAAAAACTGAGAGTTATCCACAATAGTAGTACTACAGCTAGTGAAAATTAGCATTGGCTAGAGGATTTGAGTAGTACTTATAGATTAATACACTGTTTTTAAGAGCCTCTTTGGGCCACAACCATTTATAGCTTGGTGTTTGTCCTTCAACAACAGAAAAGAGGGAAAGAAAGAGAGGGGATTGCAGCACATGATCCAAAGCAGTAAAAACTGCCGTAACTCAAAACCTTCATCCTTTTTTTATACATGATCTCTAGTACTACAATGGCCCAACTCATATGGCGGTATGAATCTCCAACTACCAAAGTAATGATGCCCCGAAGTATTCAAGTGAAACAAAACAGAAAAGTCCTAAAAAGTTAATTACTGTATAAACAATAAAAGAAAATTTTCTTCACTTGTAATTTACATTGAGAATTGGTCACAGATCCCTTCTGCATAATGGGCAAGAACCATGCCTGAGGAGCCACTTATCTATGCAAGGTAGGTGAAACATATGATGGCAATGAGGCAAGCATCTAACTGTCTCTCCAAGCTGAAATTCCTGAATATGGAGGAATTCATAGCTAGGATTAGCGAACGCATAATTCACGAGTTTTATGACAGTAAAAGGTCAGCTGGAAAGAATAAAAATCATGGTTGAACCTGAAGGCACACTGAACAAGAGACTTCCTCTCCAGAAGCATCTACATTGTTGTTCTTTGAGATTATGATCTTTGGGATTTTTTCAACTGAATCTCCCGGCAAACCCTTGGCTCCACCGATGTCGAAGATGTTTGGGATCTCATCAAAGCTTGCTTCAACAGCACCCATCTGATAAAGCTCAATGAAATTGTCAAAATGAGAATGGTCTCTGCATTTCTGGCTGATCTGTTAAGGAATTAATCACCATTTGCATTGCATTATTACCTGACTCTGCACAGCACTTAACATGGCCGGACCAATCCGCTCGCGAACTAGTCTGCCACTCAGAAGGCTTGCAATAACATCAATCTGTACAATTCATAGGGAATCATAAATCAGGTGATTGGGGTCAAATTTTGCAACCAAATGTAGCTTGGAAACCATACAAATATATCACAGCACATTGAGGATGTAGGCTAAAATGCTCACCAAGTAGAGGAGACATCCAACACCGGATTCATCTGATTGCCAAAGAACAAGAGAAGATTCAAAGACTTCAATGGAGAAAACAGCTCCAGATATTGCTCCAACGGCAGCCCCTCTAACAAAACCGCTTTCAGTCTCTTGGCCTATCAAAGCTCCAGTCATAGCTCCTAACAAGGTGCCCACTGCCAACACATAGTGCCATTTCCTTTAGTATCAATCTTGGGTAGAGAAATCAGCCTTCGTATATGACAATACGCTAAATTTGTTGTATTCAATCATAATCAGAATGCAACAAAAACTATAACGTAATTCCTATATCATCTTTCTCCTTAAAACTCATTTTTTCCTTAATAAATTCTGAGCCTTAGTGTATGAAGTTCAATCATTGAAACCCAAAATATGAAGAAACAAACAGGAAAGGAAAATTTTTTCGCGGTAATAGGAATACCAAAACCAAGGAAAACCAAAAATCCAATCTCTTGCAAGACCCACATCAGAAAACAAAACCGGATCAAGAATCTAATGCCAATTCGGAGGTTGTAATCCGTGTAAAACATGATGTTCAAGGAAAAAATATAGAGATCGAGAGAGAGAAACCAACCTAATGCAAAGAAGAAGGTGAAGATCGCAGATAAGATGCTCCCAAGAACAGCAGACACCGCGAAATGGAAAGTATCTCTAACCCTTTCAAAGAAATTCAAAAGGAGAGACGATGAAGAGGAAGCAAGAACAGATGGGTGTGCAATAAAATCCATATTCGGGGTGGGGATTCTACTAAAAAAAAATCGAAGCTTTATATAGCTGGGGTCTTCGCGATCTCCAAAAGGCCTGCTGCCTAGTTCAAAATGGCTGATACATAAACATGATAATAAATAGAAAGAGATGGGTATGCTTAGTCCCCAAGAGAAAAAAGAGCTATAGAGAAGGAAAGAAACCACATCAACCAACTCGCATTTAAAGCTTTATTATTATTTTCCTTCATGCAACTCTCTTTTACTTACCCCCACCTCTCTCTCTCTTCCTAACTGTTTTCCACCAAAGCTCCTATTTTCCCTTCCTCTGCATCGAAGGAAACGTAGGCTGAACAGAGACTGTAATAATTCTAATTTTTTTCATTGTCAAAGACAAGGGATTTGGAATGGGATAAGAAACTTCTTTCGAAGATTCGACGTGATCTGCAGTGATACAGTCTTATTGGTCAGCAGATTATCACAGCAAATTTTTGGTCAGCAGAGTCTTCGTGTCACTGATTATCACAAATGCCAGAGGGGGAGAGAGCAAAAAGAAAAAAAAAATTAAAAAGAGCCAAGGTAGGGGGGAAGCAGCAGTAAATTCAAGAGTTATCTCTAAATTAATTATATAAAAATAATTTCATGATTTTATATAATTTATTTAAATTATTTAATTTTTTATAATTAGAATATTTTTCTAAATTTAATACCAAAACTTTGTCTTTTTTGTATTTAATCTGAATTAAATAATTATTATAATTATTTAAAATGTTTCTGAGCATCAGATTAATTGACCAGTGTCCCAAAGTGTAGACTGTAGAGAAATATCTCGTAGTAGTTAGGTGGGGTCTAAGAGACACTGATTCCATCCAACCCCATTGCTTTGAAATTTGGTAGTTCGACTGTATTACTCCTTCCTTTACCCCACCACTTCCAACTCCCAATATTAAACTTCCCTATAAAAACAAAAAAAAAAAAAAGAAGGAAAGTACAAAAATAGGCAGGTTGAGTGTCAAAATTCAATTGGTAATTAATCATTTACCGTTAATGACTACCATTTTTTTTTTTACTTTTAGAAATATTTCTCAAAGCTTGATTATCTTTTTAAAATAATGTTTCCCTCTATTTTTAAAAAAAAAATTCAGTCCTCAATTAAAAGATTTTTTTTTCACGTGGGTTCCAGATAATTTTTTTAAAAGAAATACGCGAGACTTACACACCTTAAGACTGTAAATATTATTTCCGTTTTTTTTTTTTAGAGTAGTTCAAGCTCAATGTGTTCGACCAAAAAGGTAAAAAAAATCAAAATTAAATAATAATAAAAACTTGATAACTTTTTATGAAATAAAACTATCATATATATTGATGGATTGTGAAATGGGTTGATTAAGCATATAGATTAGAGAGAAGAGCTAAAGTATGACCACTTTTGCTTAAAAACAAAGAAATAACAATGACCATTTATCTTTCAGTACAGAGATAAGTATGCCATCAGTTTTTCCAGGGTAGCATGCATCTTTCAGTGCAGAGATAATTATGCCATCGACAAAAACGTTGCACCTCAAGCACATGCATTTGTTTACTGCTGGAAATTATTCAGCTTCAAGTTTCTCTCAACAACTTCTTCCTCATTGAATAACTCAGAGCTTTAAGGCCAATCATCAACAACTTCTTTCTTATCAAAGAGTCCGAACTATAGAGAAATATAAAGAAAAAGATGCATTATTACATTTACTTTTTTTTTTATATATCTATTTAAACTTTTAGAACAAATAGCGATTACGTGCTATCATGCATCCTTTAGTTTAGGGTCAGATTCTCGAGTTATAGTCAGGGCTTTCTTAATGAAATTAGGTCCTATTTGAAACTTGGACTGAACTGAGATCAATTTATTTTAGTCTAATTTTAAACTTAGTCTGACATCCAAATACTCAATTCTCAAATCACTAAACTCATCTCAACTCAAAACTTCTTTACACGTAGGACCCACAACATTTTTTAACTTAACGCATCTTTACACGCGAGATCTACAACCTTTTTCAACTTTCTATAAATACATTTAAACTCATCTTAACATCCAAACATATTTAAATTTATCTAAGAGGGGCCACCTCACAAAACTCACTCCATCATTTCAACTTACTACTATTCATAAAGAACTTAACTTATCTCAACTCAATGACCAAATCGGTCCTAAATGGCTTTGCATACAATATTACCAAAGAAGATAAGTAAAAAACCGACATTTCTTAATCATTTACCTACTAAAAGCCCCTAAAGTTAGGTATATATCTTCCCTTTGAATACACAAGTGAGCAGCCATGGAAAATATCATTAAAAAAGAAAAAAAAGGGCTAAAAAAGACCACCCAGATTAACATCATGTATAATTTTAGTGATGGATCATGGGAGCATTAAAGAAACAAACAGAGAGAGCGTTTAAAGCCTTTTCTTCTTTCATGAAATGTTGAGCACTTGGTAGGGTTTTTTTTTTTATAAGTCTTATAATTATAAGCTCTATTTTTTATCGTAATCCAAACATTACGTAGTCATTGTTGAAAGTTTGCCTATAAAAGCAGTCCATCCAAACGCGGTATAAGGTGACCGACTCTTCATGCTGTGCTCCACTTTTTGCATAATACCGTAGAGTAATTCTAAATATAATTTTAAGATATATAAGTTTCCCGTATTTTATTTGAAAAAAATATGGACTTATTATTTAAAAATTATTATTTTTTATGTAGATTTTAGATTTATCAACTTTTTAAAAGAGAGTGACAAGACTTAAACTCAAAACGCTCCACTATTATTTATTATTTTATCATTATTTTTTACCTATTTTATATTACTATTCACAAAATATCTTAAATCATAGCTCGTGACTCATCTTCTATATAGGCCCAGAAAAAGTAGATGAAGTTAAAATAAAGAGAAAACCAAACGCTCATGTCCTTGGTGATCTAGCTATATACGTATACCCGCTAGAGTGTAGTGTACTGTTCTCATGGAAAATTCCAAGCATGTTCAACAATATTTTAACCCGTTTTTCATTTATTTTTGATGGTTGTTAAGCTAACTCTTGACCTAAAAAAAAACTAAATGATTGACACTTTTGTTACATCTAATTAAGTCAACTAATTCAGTATTAATTAGTTATAGGAAAGAAAAGAAAAATAAACAAAGGTAGCTCAGATCAAGGACTCGACCTTCCACAATCGATATGAGAATTTATGAACAGAAATACATCATATAAAAATCAAACCACGGACCTTGTAAAAAAAAAAATTCCACGATGTTTGAGATTTTAAAGATATGAGTCCGGCCAGACACTTTTTACATCCCGTCTGGATATAAGAAATGTTTCATCTCATTTCATTATTATAATTTTTTTAAATTTGCATAAAAAATATAATAAACAATTTAACTTTTTCAAATTTCAAAACAATAATAATTTAAAAAAATAATATTCTAATAATAATTTATTCAACTTTCATCTCAACTCATCTTATCTCAACTCATTATCCAAACGGTACCTTAATCAATGGCTTTGCACATAAGTGAGCGTGAGCATAATAAAATTGTCTATTATTTGCGAAGTTTATAATAATCGTTGAATCTAGAAATGACTATATATATATGAAAAATTTTACTGTCATCATCTTCATACCACACATCATATATAATTTTTTTTTTTTAATTTTTTTTTCTCTTACCAAATGTGTAATGTATGGATGATGAGTAGAAGAACTCAATTAATTTAAGAAGAATTAAACCAAAAAACATTATATTAAAATTTTATTCAACAGCTCTACATCACACACTTGTTGAATAGAAAAAAGAAATAAAACAGTTGTTGATCTACTCAATAGATGTGTGGTGTATAGCTGTGAGGAGACTAACTCATAAATATCATATCATCAACTAACTAAAACACTGCACCTTCAAACCATTTTCTATATTTAACGAATTTATAAGGATATTCAGCTTCAAGGTCAGCCAACTACTTTTACGTAGGAAGAAGATAATTTATAGGAAATATTCATATTCTCAAATATTTTTCAACTTTGCATTTGGCAGCATGCATGCATGCACCAATATTCAGTTAAGATCACGAGGGCGGCTCACGCTATTGGCATTGAAATTGGAAAGACTTTTGCATGCGTCTTTATCTAAAACTAAAGAATTATATCAAATTTATAAAGAGTGCATTGGAAAAAAAACTATATCATTTTAAGCATTTGTTTCTTTCCCAAACAAAAATATAGTTTAATATAGAGGAGCGCGCATTCGAGCCTGAATGTTTATAGCATGAGGTAATATTGGACAGATGTTACACTTAAATATGAATTAGCATTTTTTAAATAGAATAATACTACTTAATCATATGAAATTTATCGCTTAGATGACCTCTTGACGTGGTGTGCTTTATTAAAAACATAAACACAAACATAAAAAAGATGGAGAGAACTTAGAGTTTCAATTTGTTTTTGTATTTTCAGACACCCTTTTGATTTGAATATAATTTTGTATTTTTTTTTTATTTTTAATAAACTACGTGGCACTACGTAGTGCATGGCCGCCACGTCAAGAGAACCATTTGAGTTGTAAGTTTCAGATGACCCAATAGCAAGTATTAATTGGATACGTTAGGGAAATTTGGTCTCCTAGCTTGCGCTAAGGAGCTTTGTCTCTTGCGATAAGCAAGATTTGTCTTCTAGTCTTTTGACTGAGAAGGGCTGGAAGGAGGTTTAATGGGCAGGAGAAGAGACAAATGATTGAAGAAATAATCAAAAGGTCGAGTACGTTCAGTTTGACAGGAGGAACAACATGAGATCAACCTTGATATCACTGATAGTGTAGGGGTTAGAAGATGAGGAAAGCAGTGCTCGATAGGTCTGGTAGTATCAGACAAACCCATTAATAGGGAAGCTTTCAAGTCCACGATGTTAAAGGTTTAGAGACTGAATGGAACAGTGTTATTTAAGGAAGTTGGCATGAACATGTTTATGATTGAGTTCCAATATGAGAAGGACTTGCTAAAGGTGCAAAGGGGTAGACCGTGGTCTTTTGATCGTAACCTGTTATGTCTAAACAAGTTTGATGGTCGACAGGCTCAAAGACATGATCTTCGAGAAGGAGTCGCTATGGATGCAATTTCACAATATTCCATTCAGAGGCATGACCAAAGAAATTCGCACACAGATTGGTAGTAAGGTTGGTGAGGTTGAGGAGGTGGATGTGAATGAAGAAGGTATCGGTTGGGGACCTTTTATGAGGGTGAAAGTGGCCATTAATATTATTAAACCTTTTATGAGAGGGATACTTCTTAATTTGGATGGGAACAAAGTCTAGATTTCATTCCTCTATGAAAGGTTACCATCATTTTGCTTCAAATGTGGAATAATTAAACAGGGGGAAAAGGGATGGTCTCCCGATAAGGTTTGGCTTAAAGATTTGTGAGGTATTCCTTAAGTCGGGTAAATGCCTCTTCGCAATTGTCATTCCACTTGTGAACTTTTCATAACACTTGGAAGAACGACAAGCATTTGTTGGTTGACTTGGAGACAAACAAGTTGAGCACCACAATTCTCCCTGTAAACCTTTCTACTTCGTTGATGGTGTGAGGGGATCTCATGTTGATCACGACTTGAATCTTTTTCTAGATTAGCTTTGATGCCTCTTTCTAAGACCATGAATTCGAGAAACTTTTCCAACCTTTGTACTTCTTGAGGACCGCAAAGGCCTCTCGCAGATCATCAAGATGCCCCTTGGGCTCCTTGCTTTTGAGGAGTAGGTCATTGACGTATACTTCTACGTTGCGGCCGATTTGGTCCTTGAACATTTGGTTAACCAACCTCTGGTAAGTGGCTCTTACATTTTTAAGGCTGAATGACATTACTAGGTCGGAGTATAGGCCTCGGTTTGTAATGAAAACAATCTTTTCTTCGTCTTCAAGGCTCATCTGGATTTGGTTGCATCCAAAAGTAGGCGTCCATAAAACTCAATATTTTGTGCTCTCTTGTTGAGTTGACGACCAGGTCAATGTGTGGCAATGGGAAGCTATCATTTGGGTATGCCTTGTTCAAGTCGGTGAATTCGATGCATATCCTCCACTTGTTGTTTGACTTGACACTAGGACCACGTTGGAAAGCCATTCTAGGTAATGGGCTTCCCGGATAAACCCTGCGGCGAGTAGCAAGTCTACCTCCTCTGCGATTACGACGTATTTCTCCACGCTGAAGCTCTATCGTTTTGCTGAATCTTCTTGGCATCAAGATTCACACTTAGGCAGTGTTTGATCACGTCCCTGTCAGTCCTGGGCATGTCTTCATGGCTCTAGGCGAATGCATCTTGTTGTTCAACGAGGAACCATATCAGTTGTGACCTCATTTCACAGCTTATCTTCGTTCCTACCCTCACCCTCCTCTCTAAGCTTGCGACATCCAACAATACCACCTCAAGGGGTTTGTCGGCCTCTCCCTATTTCAAATTTCGTTCGTCCCTAGTCTCCACCTCCTAGTTGATGAGTTTGGGTGGTGGAGGCAATGCTTGTGAGGTGGCCTGTGATGGCCTTACCACAGGTGTCTCAACTTCAATATTCTCAAGCTGCTCCTCTTCCAAAATTGACCTTGTCGTTTGTTTCTCTACCCCTACGGACGCATCCTCCTGGGTGGCTGGGGTAGCTTCTTGTACCTGGGCCATTCAAGAGTAGGTCATATCTGGCTCACAAAAGGCACACTGATGCTGTTAGATCGAAAACACCGATATCATAGACAGCGCCAACTATTAAGATGTGTTAGATCGAGCCTGCATGTTTATAGCATGAGGTAATGGACAGATGTTACACTTAAATATGAAGTAGCACTTTTTAAACAGAATAATACTACTTAATCATCTGAAATTTATCGCTCAGATGATCTCTTGACGTGGTGTGGTTTATTAAAAATATAAGCACAAACATAAAAAAGATGGAGAGAACCTAGAGTTTCAATTTTCGATATATATATATATATTTTTTTTTTGTATTTTCAGACGCACTTTTGATTTGAATATATTTTTGTGTTTTTTTTGTTTTTAATAAACTATGTGGCACTACGTAGTGCATGGCCGCCACGTCAAGAGAACCGTTTGAGTTGTAAGTTTCAGATAATCCAATAGCAATATTCTTTCAAATATATATCTTGGGTTAATCATACTTTGCCCCCTCGAACTTTTACTCAATTCACAATATACCTCATAAACTAATAATTGCATCAAATGGGCCCTCGAACTTTCAAAACTTCCCAATCCACCCTTCCGTCTACCAGTAGCGTTAAATCTAACGGAAATTCACTGCACGTGCTGCTCATTTGCATAACATTCACTGCAAAGATGTAATTTTTATCTAATTTATTATCATTAACCATATAAAATATAAAATAATATATGTTATCAATTAAAAATAAATCATAAATTATTAAAAAAAATTTATTAATATATATATAGTTAATGAATATCAAATAATTTCATTGTGTACATAGATTATTCATACTTGCTTACAACTTAGGTATAAAATAATTTTATATATTTTAATGATTAATAATTTATTATTAATTGATAGCATATATTATTTTATATTTTATATGGTCAATGATAATAAATTAGATGAAAATTACATCTTTGCAGTGAATTTTCATTGGATTTAACGCTGCTGGTAGACGAAATGGGAGATTGGGAAGTTTTGAAAGTTCGAGAGTCCACTTTGATACAATTATTAGTTTTGGAGGCACATTGTGAAATGAGTGAAAGTTCGAGGGAGTAAAGTGTAATTAACTCATATATATTTCTGTGTTTTCTCTTGACATGCTATTAGGCTAGGATATTGGTTGTTGCTTTAGTCTTTGCTCTATATCTTGTGCACTCCACCACTCAAGGACCAGATGGTAAGGAGAAAACAAAATGAGATAAACACGTGAAGTAGAGACAGGTGCACCGAGGAAACTCGTACGTGCAAATAATTTTGAGATTGCACTTTTTTTTATAATAACAAACCACATTCCATTCATAATAGAGGACATACAAAATTGACTTAAAAATAAGTTACTTACAAACGTTAATAGCTTCCCAACACACTTCTGTGACTGACATGGTCTAATCCAGACAGCAGATTTCTGAAGACCTAAGTCTAAGAGATATGTCGTACACAGCTCTGTCCCTTACAGAGAGAACAGTAACCGGGTGACAAAACCCATACCCCGACTAAGTGAAGTAGGGTGTACCAACCCCATACACCGCCTAAGCGGAGAGGGGAGAACACTCCATTCGGACAAAGATCCAAAGGCAAAAATTTTTGAATTTTTATTTTTCTAAAAAGTAAAGACATGACATGAAATAAAATATAATAGGAAACCACTATGAACATGCGCCACTCAGGGAGGAAAAACCGTCAATCGATCTTGGAGGTTCCGGACTCACAGGCCCCAGAGGGGCCGCACGTAATGTCGGGAGAGGGCCTCCCGGTGGCGTGTGGGAGCCACTCGTCGAACGTCTCCGAGAGCTTTAGGTCGCGCGTGTGAGCTACTCGCCACTCCGTTTGGCGCCGCATTCGGTGGTCTTGAAGATCGGCGGCCGGGCAACGCCATTGAATGGCGCATGCTGGTCTATGGACACCAGAAAGTACCAGATCTGCAATTCTCCCTTATTTAGCTTGAAAAAACACAAAACACAAAAAAACGGAGCACTACCGAGGGGAAGGGAGTGGGGAGAGAGGGAGGGAGGGGGAAGGGAGCCGAAGCTTCCACCCCCTCAAGTCAAATCTGTAGTGGAGGTTTAGAGGGAGTTGGGGTTCGAGAGAGAGAGACGGGTTCGAGAGATTGCTGAGATTGCACTTCAAGTTTATCTTTCTAGCTATGTGTATGACCAATGAGTTACAATATATATTGGTCTTCTTATGTAGTATTGGGATTAGCCGGAATTTGTCCGGACACCTGGTTAAAAAAAAAAAAATCCATCAAGGAAGGATCTTATCTATCTAATAGAAGAGAAAAAAAAATGTTTTAATCAATTGAATCTTAGAAAAAATGAGCTATTGATAAATTCAAATCTAACATTCCAACAAAATTAAAAGATGAAAATGAAAAGAAATGACACTACTAATGATATGGCTCGATCGGAGAAATAATAATATCGATACAAGAAAAGATGTGATAATTAATAATATCTCATCTTATAACAAAGCTTAAAAAATGGGAATAAGATATCTAATATTTTAAATTGAATTTGAGAAATTTATACTTTATGATTTAAAAAATAAAAGGTTTTTTTTTTATAATTATTCTCAAACCTCGATGCTCTGTATCAAGACAAAAACAATCTACAAAACCATCGAAAGCGTGTGTAAACGCAATGCATCCAAACGCGGCATAACACGACCAACTTTCTTTGGGTTTGACCACTTGGTTGTATAGTGTGACTCACCACCAATTAGCAAATTAATTTAAGAATTTTTATAATTAATTAAAGAGTAATGTTAGTTCCAGTTTTAAGATCGTATATTTTCTTGAAAAAAGTAAGACATACAATTAAAAAAAATTAATATGAGTCTCATTTTTACCCACTTTTTTTTTAAAAAAATGTGCAAAATTAACGCTCTATAAATCATTTCCCTTAATCAAATACCCTAAAAGAAAGAGGCAAAAAATAAGAGTTTTGAACTGAGAAAAAAAATATTAGGGAATGAGGAGATGAATCGAGGTAGAGACAAAGTTAGTTTTCTCTCTTCAATTACTTTAAACTTTATATCTTAAAACTATTAAAATTAACTCATTACACTAATGTTTAACAGTTAAAACTGTACATTCTTCACATATTGTTACCTCCTACTCGTCAGTTTTGATATTGAAAGACTCAAAATTGATAGTTTACCGTTGTTTGGATATCAAGAATATCTATGAAAATCTGTGAATAGTAATAAAAGAGTTTTTGAATAATTTATGAATAGTAATAAAAGAGTTTAAGAATATCTAAGAACAGTTATATTTCTAATCAGACTCGGGTAGGTATACATTCAAAAAAGTATAATAAAATGCATGCTTACTAATTAAAGAAAGAAGAGTGGCAATAAAATGGCGTGTACATGCAACATGATGAGATAGTACTGTGCTTTTCTCTTGTGCGATTGCACATTTTCATGTATGGCTAAATATTCCTCCAAGTAAATTGTTGTATGCACCAAAGAATCAAAGACATGATGATTCAATAATATCTTACCTAAAGAAAAAATCATGCATGCATATTGCGTAATGTAGATGCAAACGATCATATGCTGATCAGGTAATTGTCCAACGTCTGTCTCTCATATTGGTCTAAAAGAAGAATATGAAGGAAGGAAAATCTATGCTATTTTGTGACCTAAACTAGCTGGAGTAGTCTATATTGCACGCATGCATGGGGAGATTGAAAGAATGTGCAAAAATATTTTAGCCCATTTTCCTTTTATAGAATTGGTAGTTAAGCTAACTTACGACCAAACAAATTAATGATTGAGACTTTTCTAACCTCATAAGTCAACTAATTCAATATTAATTGGATACGTTAGGGAAATTTGGTCCCCTAGCTTGCGCTGAGGGGCTCTGTCTCTTGCAATACGCAAGATTTGTCTTCTAGTCTTTTAACTGAGAAGGGCTGGAAGGAGGTTTACTGGGCAGGAGAAGAGACAAATGACTGAAGAAATAATCAAAAGGTGGAGTACGTTCAATTTGACAGAGGAGGAACAACATGAGATCAACCTTGATATCACTGATAATGCAGTGGTTAGAAGACGAGGAAAGTAGTGCTTGATAGGTGTGGTAGTATCAGACATATCCATTAATAGGAAAGCTTTCAAGTCCACGATGTTAAAGGTTTGGAGACCGAATGGAACAGTGTTGTTTAAGGAAGTTGGCATGAACATGTTTATGATTAAGTTCCAATATGAGAAGGACTGCTAAAGGTGCAAAAGGGTAGACCGTGGTCTTTTGATCGTAACCTGTTATGTCTAAACACGTTTGATGGTTGACTGGCTCCGAAAGACATGATCTTCAAGGAGTCGCTATGGATGCAATTTCACAATATTCCATTCGAAGGCATGACCAGAGAAATTGGCGCACAAATTGGTAGTAAGGTTGGCGAGGTTGAGGAGGTGGATGTGAATCAAGAAGGTATCGGTTGGGGACCTTTTCTGAGGGTGAAACTGGCCATTAATATTATTAAACCTCTTATGAGAGGCATACTTCTTAATTTGGATGGGGACAAAGTCTGGATTTCATTCCTCTATGAAAGGTTACCATCATTTTGCTTCAAATGTGGAATAATTAAACATGGGGAGAAGGGATGGTCTCCCGGTGTGGTTTGGCTTAAAGATTAGCGAGGTATTCCTTAAGTCGGGTAAATGCCTCTTCGCAATTGTCATTCCCCTTGTGAACTTTCCATAACACTTGGAAGAAAGACAAGCATTTGTTGGTTGACTTGGAAACAAACAAGTTGAGCGCCACAATTCTCCCTGTAAACCTTTGTACTTCGTTGATGGTGTGAGGGGATCTCATGTTGGTCACGACCTGAATGTTTTTCTGGATTAGCTTTGATGCCTCTTTCTGAGACCATGAATTCAAGAAACTTTTCCAACCTTTGTGCTTCTTGAGGACCGCAAAGGCTTCTCGCAGATCATCAAGATGCCCCTTGGGCTCCTTGCTTTTGAGGAGCAGGTCGTCGACGTATACTTCTACGTTGCGGCTGATTTGGTCCTTGAAAATTTGGTTAACCAACCTCTGGTAAGTGGCTCTTACATTTTTAAGGCTGAATGACATTACTAGGTAGGAGTATAGGCCTCGGTTTGTAATGAAAACAGTCTTTTCTTCGTCTTCAAGGCTCATATTGATTTAGTTGTACCCAGAGTAGGCGTCCATAAAGCTCAATATTTTGTGCTCTGTTGTTGAGTCGACGACCAGGTCAATGTGTGGCAATGGGAAGCTATCCTCTGGGTATGCCTTGTTCAAGTCGGTGAAGTCGATGCACATCCTCCACTTGTCGTTTGACTTGACACTAGGACCACATTGGAAAGCCATTCTAGGTAATGGGCTTCCCGGATAAACCTTGCGGCGAGTAGCGGGTCTACCTCCTTTGCGATTACGAAGTATTTCTCCGCGTTGAAGCTCTATTGTTTTTGCTGAATCTTCTTGGCATCAAGATTCACACTTAGGCAGTGTTTGATCATGTCCCTGTCAATCCTGGGCATGTCTTCGTGGCTTTAGGCAAATGCATCTAGTTGTTCGACAAGGAACCATATCAGTTGTGACCTCATTTCACAGCTTATCTTCGTTCCTACCCTCACCCTCCTCTCTAAGCTTGCGACATCCAACGATACCACCTCAGGGGGTTTGTCGGCCTCTCCCTGTTTCTAATTTCATTCGTCCTTAGTCTCCACCTCCTAGTTGATGAGTTTGGGTGGTGAAGGCAGTGCTTGTGAGGTGGCCTGTGATGGCCCTACCACAGGTGTCTCTGCTTCAATATTCTCAAGCTTCTCCTTTTCCAAAGTTGACCTTGTTGTTTGTTCCTCTACCCTTACGGACGCATCCTCCCGGGTGGTTGGGGCGGCTTCTTATACCTGGGCCTTTCAAGAGCAGCTCATATCTGGCTCACAAAAGGCACGCTGATGCTGTTAGATCGAAAACACTGATCTCATAGACGGCGCCAACTGTTAAGACGTGTTTCATAACCACTAGCTTCGAGTCGTGCCATGAACCTGCAAAGGGAATAAAATGGGGTGGTTGGGTGTGTCCGGGACACCTCCAGTGCCCAAGTCAGAAGATGGTTTTCGTGGGAGAACCAGAGAGAGAGAGAGTTAGGAATGCGTACAAAGTGATGAACCCTTCATTTGTCAGCTATATCCTACTTAAATCCTCCCTGTCGGGGTCTTGTCAATTTAGATTTCCATATTGTCATATCAAATGCGGCAGTTTTTTGTTGGCAACAGGATCTCCTGATCTTCTGCCCGCCCAGGCCTTCTTCCCGCAACGGTGGGCCAGGTTTGATTATCCTAATTCATGGGCCCTTAAAGCGTTACAGACATAAGCCTAGTCCATTGAAGAAGGAGGGGGGGGGGGTATTCCTTTACAATATGTATAAGGGGAAATGATATTCACACATACTAATGTGGATGAGAGCTGCGAAAATGGCTTGATTCCGTTGTGTGCTTTGAAATGGAAGGAGACTTGCACAAGTCTTGGGTCGATTTGATTGTGTGCTTGAAAAGTGAAAATGGAAGGAGACCTTAGGCTGAAGTTACCAAAATGGGTGTTGCCAAAAGCAAGAAATTGTGCATTTCAATATTTTAAAACAAATCGATTACTGTGCACGAATGTGGCAGTGACACATGTACACCCACATTAGTCCATACACCGTAGCCGCGTAAATGTCCATGCGAGTATCATTATCATTTTCTATGCACAATCCTATTTGAAGATGATCGATCACATTTACAAGGAGCAAATCTACCAATGTATAAGGGGGTTTGTGAGGGAGGGGCCTATCCCAGAAGGGCCCAGGCCTGAAGAGATCAAGTCATGGAACTCCAGGCCCAAAGACGAAACCCTCCCATGGGCTAAGAGTCAGGGTCGGAGGACCACATGCCAAGCCCGTGACTGCAAACCTACCCGGGAAGGCCTTTTTAGCACCGAGCTCAGATATACCAATGGGATCGTCTCGAGGCTTGACAGCCTACCAAGCCCTACCGTAGAGCGTCGAACAGGATGCCCAACTGACGCGAATGGCTGAAAGTGCCCGGTCATGAACTCGTCAGACTCAAGGCACGTCGCATTCAATGCATGTGTCAGGAGACCCAACATGCAACAATGCACCCCACATACGAAGGACGGCTCGCCCACGACCTGACGCCCAATCCTGGCAAAAAGGTGGCAGTAGGACTGACCTAGCACGATTGAAACGCCTTGATCCGCCTAAGCCGCGAACTCACACACTACGGCAATAGGAAATAAGTAGTAGCAGGTCTGACACTTGACACGCCACGATCTCCCTCGGCAACGGAACCCGGATCAGGTATAAATAATTGCCATCCCTTCTACGGGAGGGCTCTCTCTTAATTTTGATTATTCTTACTATTCTTCAGGGTTATTCTTATCACTAGAGGATTGTTCACTGACTTTGGCATCGGAGTAACTCTGAACGTCGCCGGAGCCCTTTCTTCTCAGTTGCAGGTAGCGTGAGCTTGGTTATCGCAGAAGTGCTCGGGCTGTGAAACACGACATCAATAAGACTAATACTTGACAACTTGATGAAAATTTTTAGATCTTGAAAAATCCTAAAACCAAGGTCTCATGTCACAGCATTGACAAAAATCAAGCTTAATAAGTCAGCTATCACTTATATATATATATATATATATATATATATATATATATATATATAGAGTAAAAATGGTCAGATTCCCTGCATTATAAGTTGAGAATGTTCATGTCAATCCACAAATAAAGGAAAGATCCAAAATACTTAGGGGCCTAACTATACAATAAAATATCACAGACAACTATTTATTAAAGGTAGAAAATAAAGATTGAGACATAACATACCAACAAGAATGAGAAGACACAGGAGTTAACCAGTTTTAATAATTGAGTCCCTAATTATTATTTATAAGGATAATGAAAATACAACATATACTTTTTGATTAATGAATTTTTGTTTTTGGAAAAGATAAACTTCATTAGAGCACTCTCATTGGATTAGCTAAAGTTAAAGTACATTTTTTATGAATGTAAGATGAATTTAGCATTTAGCTATTACATTCACATAAGTTTCTACATTAGAATAGCCATTTTTTCAATATATGACAATAAAATAATATAAGATGAATTTAACTTTGACTATTCACATCAAATCTCCACATTGGATTATCCATTTATTCATTATATAGTAATGAGTAATTAATAATTTTGAAAATTTTTTAATTTTTTTAATTATGAATTTATTTTATTTTATCATATTTTACTATTCATAATATTATATATTAATTAGTAATTGTATTCTAATTATATTTTTTCAATTGTCATTTAAAATGGAGAGAGAAATAATTGATATTAAAAGGAGAGAGAAAGAAATAATATAAAAGGGATTTGATGAATGAATAGTGTGTTCCAAATTTGGAAATTAGTTTGGATATTACTGTAGCTATATTCCAAATATTTGGAATATAGCTAATTCAATGTGAGCAATTTTATGACCTAATAGCTAAATTCTCATTGGATTTAGCTTTTAGCTAATCCAATGAAAATGCTCTTAAACACCATCAAATGTTACAGAATGCAAAAATCTGGACTAACAACCAAGGCAATTACATCCTCAGGCATTGATAGTGTAGCTTTTGTCAGTTGATGAGCATAAACATTAGCAGCTCTTTTAACAAATAAAAGTTCCCAACTCACTAAACCTTAAAGTTTAATCTTAGTGCATTCAGAATCATCCCCACCCGATCTCATCTAACCAATGGTTGCTCTAAACATTTGACAATTGAAAGAGAATCACCCTCCAGGATAATTGAGCTGCATCCCAATTCTATAGCTAGATCTACACCATACAAAGCACCTTGAGCTTCTGCAAGTAAAGGATAAAAAAAAACATGGTCTAGAAAATTTTTTGCATCACTTTTCCTTGAGAATCACGAGCTACTAAACCAAATCCAGCCCTACCTTGTCCTACATTCAATCCTGCATCCCAATTGATCTTAGTAACACCTGGAGGAGGAGGATTCCAGAGCCAATTCTCTTCTATCATCCCTTGAGAAGATGTATTAAACTTGGGTTGACCAGCTTTGAATTCTTTTTAAGATTTTTTTGCTGTCTACTTCAATTCAAATGGATGAGTAAAAGAATTCTAAAAAATAAATAGATTCCTCCTATGCCAAATGTTCCTTGCTGTTAAAGCAAATAATTCAATAGTATCTTGATAATAGGTTGAGATTAGTGCCTCAAGTAATTCATCAAAATTTCTAGGTCTGATAGAACTTTTCTACAAACCAGATGGACCTTGACTCCACACGTCCATAGCAGATGGGCAATTCCACAAAATATGGATCACAGTTTCAATCTCACTCAAAAACATAGGACACTTAGGGGATTCACAGATTTGCTTCTTAGCCAGATTAAACCTTGTAGGTAAAGACTCAAGACAAGCTCTCCACAAAAAGGTCTTCACAACATTTGGAATTTGAAAATTCCAACAGGTAGTCCAATCAATTTTATTTTTAACAGCAGAAGAAGATTGACCATACCTTAGTGCATTTAGCTCCTTTTGTAGATGGTATGCACTTTTCACTGTAAAGACTTCATCTTTGATTCCTAACCAGATTAATTTATCCTCTGCACTAGTGGAACTGATTGGGATCTTATTGATAGTATCAGCTTCAACTTCTCCAAACATCTCCTTAACCAAATCCTTCTTCCATTCTTTCAATGTATGGTTGATAATAGAAGCCACATTGGCGTCCCCAGGCAGAATTTATGATACAGATTGGACTTTATAACTAGAGGGAATAGGCAACCACCTATCCAGCCAAATGAGAGTACTTTGGCCATTACCAATTCTCCAAATGGAACTCTTTTCAATCAAGTGTCTAGCTGAACAAATGCTTCTCCAAATGAATGAAGGAGTGCCACCTACCTTTGCCTTCAAGAATTCTATTGTAGGAAAGTATTTCACTTTAAGAACTTGAGATGCCAAAGAGATTGGCTTTTGTATAATCCTCCAAGCGTGTTTAGCTAATAGAGCATTGTTAAAACTTTCAAATTCTCTGAATCCCAACCCTCCTTCTGATTTTGCTTTTCCCATTTGATGCCAAGAAACCCAATGTGTCTTCCTCTCCCTTTCTTGTTGTCCCCACCAAAAATTGTACATGACTCTATTAAGTTCACTGATAAGAGCCTTGGGTAGTTTAAAAACTCCCATATAGCAGGTAGGGAGTGCTTGAATGATAGCCTTGAGCAAGACCTCTTTTCCAGCTTGAGATAGTAGCTTATTCTTCCAATTACTCACTCTAGCCTTGACTCTATCCAAGATCCCTTTAAAAGCTTGTATTCTTGACCTGCCTATAAGAACAGGCAGTCCAAGATATTTCTCATAGCTTGAGGTAGCTCTAAGTCCAGCCATGGAAAGGATGTAATCTCTAGTTTCTCTTCTAGTATTAGCACTAAAAGAGATTAAAGTTTTATCTTTGTTGAGTTTCTGTCTAGAGCCCCTTTCATACAAATCAAGAAGATGAATTAGCTTAGCACACTCTACACCATTTGCAAGACAAAAGAGCAAACTATCATCTGCAAAAAATAAATGGTTAATACTTAAATTGCTTCTGCCAAAGTGGAACCCATGAATTTGCTTAGAAGCTTCAACTTGGTATAAGTGTGAACTCAAGACTTCTGATACAAGGATAAAAAGATAGGGAGACAAGGGGTCTCCCTGCCTCAGTTCCCTTGTAGGTTGAAACCATGATTGAGGAACACCATTGATGAGTATAGAATAAGAAACAGTAGAAATACACCCCATCACCAAGTCAATCCATCTAGAGCTTAAACCCATCTTATCCATAGCTGCTCTCAAAAAACTCAATTCCACCCTATCGTATGTTTTGCTCATGTCAAGCTTCAAAGACATAGAACATTGCTGCCCCTTGACTTTACAACTCATGGAATGCATAGCCTCAATAGCCACAATCACATTATCAAGAATTAATCTACATGGTACAAAGGCACTTTGAGTAGGAGATATGATCTGAGGCAATATGAGCTTAAATCTGTTGGTTAATACTTTAGAAATAAGTTTATAGATAACATTGCATAATGAAATAGGTCTGAAGTCAGTCACTACTTGAGCCTTTTTCACCTTGGTTATTAGTACTATATAAGTCTAATTTATGCATGACATGTCACCATTACAGTTTAGGATCTCTAGAACAGCTCGAGCGACATCTACTCCCACTATATCCCAATGATTTTGGTAAAACACAGCTGGGAATCCATCAGGACCAGGAGATCCTAATGGATTCATTTGAAATAAAGCTATCCTTACCTCATAAGCAGTGAATACCTTTGATAACAGATTGTTCATATGCTCATCCACCCTCTTCTCTACATACATCAAGCACTCAGGAATCTTATCTGGTTTAGAGGTAGAAAACATATTATTATAATGTATTTTGAAGGTATCTGAAATGTCTTCCATGCTACAAACCACATTGCCATCTTCCTTCACAATATAATGGATTTCATTAGTTTCTTCTTCTCTGATTAGCAACTCTGTGGAAAAATTTGGTATTTCTATCTCCTTCTCTGAGCCATGTCTGCTTTGCCCTTTGCCTCCACCTTACATTGTCTTCTTCTAATTGAATTTCCAGCTCCTTTTGCACTTGTTTCGCTTCCTTGGTCAGGGCACTAGTATTAGCATTCTGCATATTAGAAAGCAATTTGATTTTGTCCTGGGCCTGTCTCTTATGTTTATCAAGTGAATGTTGTTTCCACTGAATTAAAGAGTCCCTACATATTAGAAGTTTATTGTGTACACTCCTCGAAAGAGATCTCTGCCATGAATCAATCTAAGAGCAACAGTTGTGAATGATTCCATTGCGGTCTTCCCTTAAATCCCAACTTGCCTCATATCTAAAGATCTTTGTTCTGCCACCTCCTCCAGTTCTACTCATTTCCCTTCCATTTCCCATGGAAAACACTAAAGGAAAATAGTCTGAAGAGTGTGATGGAAGAGCAGTTACCCAAGGATCAGAAAATTGTTTAAAGCATATAAGAACTCGATCCAATCTTTCCTTAGTAAAGATTGTCCTTTAAAGCATATAAACAATCGAAACAATGATACATGTAGAATTTGCTTGGGCGTTTTTCAATCATGGAGCCCACAATACTATGGTCAGATGACCCTCTCATCGGTGGCTCAACACGGACATATGAACACCAACAGGTTTTTTTTAATCACGAAGGCCCATAACATGGTCGGATGACCCTATTTTCACTGTACGTACAATAATTTTTTCAGGTCGTTGATCAATATCTATGACCTGCAAATATAAATAAATGACAAAAAATAGGGAAGACAGATTTACTTGTTTCTGCACTACTGTCTAAGCACATTGGTCTTAGGTGCAAAGTTCGCTATAAATGGGTTTAATGCATGCTCTCATATCCTACAGAAGCTCTCTATTACAATACTTGTGGAGGCTGGTAAAGAATGAGGAATACGTTCTTGGTCTCTTACACAACTCCAATGATAGAATTTGATTTTGCAAAAAAGTAACAACTTTTGTCTGACTTTGTATTAAGGGTGCAAATTGGTCGGTCCGGTCCGGTTCGGTGATTTTCGGTCTATCATTTTCTCGGACTAGATTGGGCCGAACACCCGTAAGGACCGATAGCTATCGGTCCGGTTCGGTCATTCTGTTCGGTCCGACCTAATTATTATTTTTTTTATTTTTTTAAAATCAATTAATAAAAAAATTTATTTAAAATACTAAATTAAAATTAAATGACTTATTAATGTAGATTGTGTAACTAACTCAACATAAAAATATTTTATATGGTCAATGATAATAAATTAGATAAAAATTACATTATTAATTTATATAATTACTATATAATTAGCTAATTGATATTATATATTAGTTAATTGATAGAATATTAACAAGTATTAATAACATATTTAAAATTTTATATTATTAGTGGTGATAGGTTAGATGAAAATTACATACTAAATTGTACAATTATTATATAAATAATATATATAATATTATTTTTATTTTTATTTTTATTTTTCATTTGATCCAGTCCAAGGTGGAGAAACCCTGGACAGGGACCGGACCAAAACTTTTCAATCTTCTAAAACATGGATCGAGACCGACCGATCTCAGTCTCGGTCTGGTCCCTTATCGAAATGACTGGTCTGGTCGGTTTCTCCGGTCCTGGACTGTTTATCACCCTTACTTTGTATGCATGGTAAGTAATTTTTATTCTATGTTTTCATTGGTTTCGGCATTTCTTCTCAAGACATTTTTCATTGGGTTTCAAAGGCTAGTTTTATATTTTTTAATTTTTCAAAACAATTTGTTCTCTATTCATATTTTAAGATTTTCTATTATATATAATATATATAGGAAGTGTAACACTATTATATATAAGAAATGATATTTACAGTTGTGAGTGTGAAAGTATCGCACAATTCTTTTTAAAAAAGTGAGTAAATATATAATCTACATAAAATAATAATAATAATAATAACAACTTGAGACTCAAAACCCACATGCACTGCTTCATTCGATTGTTAAACATGAGATTATTAAGATAAGATCTTCCACGCCCCTACACAACCGCGCATGGGCCCCACATGTAGGTATGGATCTGCATGCTTCTCGAACACCCGCTGGCCGCTAGTGATCGATTCGACCCTCTTCTCCCTCATATTTTATTGCTTTACCAAAAATCTAGAGTTAACATAATCTCCTATAAATAAAAGTTGGTAGAGTTGGAGACACAAGCATTTTTCGATTGCAACACTTTATTCAAAAATAGTGCAACTCATTTACACCATCCTCACGGCTGTAATGGAAACCTTGGAAAGATCTCCTGCCAACAAAAACCACTTTCATCATTGATTGATTTTGTTTTTTTTTTTTTTTTAACAGAGAGAGGACCTCCGTGATTTATTGCAAATGACCCCTTTCATAGTAAGAGAAAACCATTACAAAGTTTCTATTACACCCAGCAAAACTAGTACCGAAAGCAAAAACACCAAACAAAAACACCAACAAAGGCAATACCGAAAACCAACAAACACCAACAGATCATTGATCTTCTCTTGAATAGATTGTAATAGATAAATAGATTGTAATATAATTGATCTTCTCTTGAATTATATTACAATCTATTTACCTAGAGAATATGGGTTGGCCTTCTCCATTAGTCTTAACTTTCCTTGTATATTTTCTTTTTACACTTTTTTTATTGTTTAACACCTAGGGGTGTATATTATTATTATTATTATTATTATTATTATTATTATTATTATTATTATTATTATGCAATCATATTAAAAAAAAAAAAATGTTAAAGTTGGTTATGAAAGGACTTTCTATTCTTTCAGAAAGACAAGGCACCTTCACACACAAACGGGATCCCACTTTATTCATTGTCTCTTGGGTAAATCTCTTGGTAATATTAAATATTCACTAAATATTTATCATAAATCATATGATAATATATGTAGATACATAATTCATGATTCATACATACTCTACTATTTACACTTAATTAAAGTAATTAGGTAATTTTCTTTAAAATTGTTGGAACATTTGTTCTTAATTAAACTGATTCTTCCACAACACAGCCCGGCACCGCCATGCGCCGCTTGGCCTCACCGCCCTTTCCACCAGCACCTCCTCCCTCTGGCGAGCCTCCCCACACCAGTCTCTCTCTTCCTCTCCCTCTGCAGTGCACAGCCCGAATGGGCTTGGTGCTCACTGCACCGCCATGAGCCATCCTCCGGCGCCACCACCTCCACGGCAACTTCTCCTCCCACCAGCCATCACCCTCCAGCAAGCACGGCCTCCACCTTACAGCCACCCTCCCCGTAGCACACACGTAGAGACCCAAGTACAGCTTCACCGTGCGCAGCTTCTAGCGCCGCCATACGCGGCCTCCACGGCCACCAAGCGCCACCATGAACTCCCCCTTCCCTCCCCCTTCCTGCTCCACGTGACCTGAGGCCCATAGCCTCTCTCCACCACACGACTTCCTCCCCCTCACACTCACGGGTTTCACACCCTCCACTGCCGTGCACCGCCACCCACGGCGTGTAACCGCCATCTTCAGCCTCCTCAAGCCACCACCGAGCCATCCCGACCACCCTTGACCCCGATCTGCCACCCATGCTTGCACACTCTCTCTCACTCTCCCATGGCCTCTCCTCCACCGTGAGTCACCTTGGCGCCACCTCGACGCCACCACGAGTTCCCCCGCACCTCCCTTAGCCGAATCCTAGGTCCAAACCATCACTTTAAGTGGTGGGTAGTCACTGCACGTGATGGACAGCCACTGCGCGTGGCTGACCGCCACTATACACGGCTAGATCCCCCATATTAGGCTCTTTACCATCATCACAAGACCACCACGAACCCTTCCAAGAGCACACCTAGCTCTCCAAATGCCCAAACAGTCACCGTATGCGATTTAGCGGCCATGTACGACCCTTCCGACGTCTTCGACGGTGACAGTCAGCGAGCAGCGCACGGGTTATCCCGTCGATGGGATAACCCTTTATCCCTCGTTATTTATGTTATTAGTTGACTAGGTTGTGGACTGTGCTGTTAGTACTATGGGGTTCGTTGTGTAGTATAGAGATGTGATATGCTGTGTAGCGAAGTGTTGGGCATATCTGTGTAGTGTGCTGTGAAGTGTTGTGGACTATGCTGTGTAGTATGGTTGTGGAGTATGTGCTGTATTGGTTGCATGGCATGTGGAATGGGAAGAGTACACGCTAAGTGTACTCTGTGTAGCGTAACATGTGTGAAGGGAGTACACGTGGAATGTACTCCATATGGTAGAGTGATGCACCATATGGCAGGTATGCCATAATGGTGATGTGGCGTGGTGTGTATGAAGGGAGTACATGCGGAATGTACTCCATATGGCGGAGTGATGCACCATATGGCGTGTACGCCATAATGGTGATGGGTCATAGCATGTGTGAAGGGAGTATGCGTGGAGTGTACTCCATGCAGTGCAGCGATACACCGCGTGGCGTGTCGTAGAGATAAGGATGGTTGAGTAGTGGATGGGCGTAGGACGTGGTTAGTAGTGTCGGGAACTGTGGAACAATTTCCCGAAGTAGTTATGGCATAGCCTGTAGTCTGAAGTGACAAGTGTCATTGTGTTGGACTTATGGCTGAAAGTACGGGTGAAGTAGCAGGACAAGTGTAAGAGTACGCAGCGGAAGCATGACTGGGCAACGTCACTTCGTGACGTGGTTACTGACAATCGTGCTTGCGTTGGGTGAAGAGTTAGAGTGGGAATGGCGTAATGGGAACGTGACGAGATGTCACGATGTGTTAGGAGTACGTGAGGAACCGTACTCACAATGAGTTAGGAATTGACGTGGCAGGATGTTGGATGACGCGACAAGGTCACAATGTAGCTTGGGAATAGTCCGAGCTGTATGACGTGACGTGAGACGCAGTTATGAAGGGAGTCTTGTAGTATTAAGTGTTGGGATGAACTGTCAAAAGGGACGGGTAGCATGAAAAGTCATGCTAACCGGGATAAGAGAAGGTTCGTATAGAAGTATGGCCCTTGTCCCTACGAGCAGGTGATCAACATGTTATATGTTGATCATAGGTGATAAGGGGTAAGGTACATGTGTAACATGGTGAGACACATGTGTCTGACAGATTCACCATATATAATAGGTAATCTGTCCTAAGCATAGTTACGTGGTGTTTAAGCCTCAGAGTTGGCTTAGAGCCATGTGGCTTGTATGGATGAGAATGAAGATCTAGTATGGGCTAAGATGCATGGAGGCAGTGACAGGTGTCTTGTCCGACTAAGTCATGCATCGGGATGAGTTCAATAAGGAGAGTGAGACAGAAGTCTCAATGTCTTAATCCTAAGGTGAATCATGGGTTCACTTTAGTGGATGAGCACTCGAGGCAAGACCTTGAGTTGGAAGATGTGATGACCGTAATGGGTCCCCGAAGGTTTTAGCATAGTAAGGAACACTTAAGAACACGGGATAGAAGGAGAGTGTTCCAAGTAAAGTGTAGCTTGTGTTTTCTAAATTTAAGTTGCTTATGTACTAGATAGAGAATGACGCTAAGGTATGTGTATGCATGTAAGTTGCCATCTGACACGCACATGAATGGACTGCATCATATGCAAGTAACCTGGAGTCCAAGTAAGCGTTACGTTCATACTCTTCTAGAGTTTTCTAAAATATACAAAAAGAAAACGAAAGCTTTTCCTTTACAATGCTTTACGCAAGAAAACGATAAGTGTTCAAAGGTATAAGTATGTACGGCCCCTCCTTGGCAGCCCCTGTTTACGTACCCAAAGTATTAATTGTACGGATGTGAATGTATAACTATACAGTGTATATATTGTACGTATTTTCTAAGAAAATCCACGAACTAATGAAAAAGCATGAAAGACATGAAAACGGATGCTTTTATGGATCCTACGAACCGATGCTTTTATGGATGCCAAGAGGTGATGCTCATGGATACCAGGAAAGACGACGTTTAAGGTGATACTTATGGTTGCCATGAAAGCTGACGTTTTAAATGTTTTATGATGCCATGAACGAATGTTTTACAAATTCCATGAAAATATTATGTTTTAGCTCATGCTTTTAAAAGAATTATGTTTTCTCATGAAAAGACATGTTAAATGAAAAATAAGAAAAGAATGAAAGCTCCAGCTCTTTCGAGCTGGCATGAATGAAAGAACGAATGAAGGCACGAAATGTATGAAAATACATAACGGCCACATGAATGAATGAAAAGGGGTACCCAATGAATGAATGGGCAGATTGCAATGTCAGGTAGTAGTACTGGTAGTGCACCCAGTGCTGCACCCTAACGGAATGAGATTCCAACCCACGGCCAAGGGCGAATCCATTGGCCATGGGGCCGCTAACCCTAACACACGGAGCGTAACAGTGTGTACTGGCCTATGAAAGTTATAAGAAATAATGCATGAATGTATGAATGCATGAATGCACGAATGCACGAACTCTTGAAGAAATGAAGGCACTGATGGGAGACACGTTTACTACAAGAAAGTCTTTTAAAAGAAAAATCCCGTCCAGTAATGTTTTCAAAAGAACGCACATATGCATGTATGCATGTATGTATAGTATGTATGGAATGATGAATGCATGATTGAAAATCTATGTTGTTATATTTTTAACTGTATGAAGTAATGCTTACGAGTCTTCGCCTCATTTTAGTTTTTATGTATGCCCCTCCCCCCACAGGAACTGAACGGCCAGGACGGACATGGCCCAAGGGGAAGAGCACGGAAGTCTAGGCATGGGTTTTAATTGTACAAGAGGCCTTTTATTATTAAAATTGATGTTTTCCGCTGTAAACCTCTTTTATTGTCAAAGTACATTTTATTTTATAAACATAGAGTCTTGCAGCCTGGGTATGCAAGTAAAAAGTTTTAAATCGAACGGTAATTCCCGTCGTCCTTTCTAAAAATATTTATAAAAAATCCTACCACAAGGACGGGCGTTACATAGTGGTATCAGAGCAAAGCCCAGGTTATGCTAGACTCTATAGCATTCTTTTCAAAACAAAAGAGAGAAAACCCTTTTTTTAAAGAGAAAACTTTTTCAATGAAAGAAAACTTTTGAAAAGAGAACTGCAAGTGGAGGAAAAACCTAGACTGACGTCTTCCCAAGGCATGTCTCGTCCTGTAGTAAGTACAAGAAAGTATTTTTATTTTAATGCTATGAAGTTTTTTGAAGTATGACCTAATGAATGCATGCATGTCAGACTGGCAACTAGAAAGAGGTAGTCATGCTAAGTGCATAGAATGTAAGAGGTATCAGAGACTGAACGTAGTTAGAGGCTAAGGAATGAATGATGGAACATTAGGACATGCCGCAATAGCTGCATGCTAATTAAGGAACGGATTAGAAACGTTAGAAAGACTGTCATAGTTAAGAAACACATGAACGACTACGAACTAAGCTAGGACCAAAACGTAAAACGAGATGGTGACTTCAAGCCTCACCGCCAGGAATGTCAGAATGGAAGGTACGAGCGCTACGTGATGGATGGACTCAACTAATTCGGACTAACTTCAAGCATGTCGATGGAGGAACGACAAGACGTGAAATCAAGTATTGTACGAGACATGACCGAGATGCTGAACGTGTGCGGAAACGCGAGAAGACAATGCGAGGACTAGTATGAACAAGTCCCTAGTAAAGATGAGTAAATCCTTAAAATACTGCTCAAATCCCTAGAACGCTAACCAAACTCCTTAGAACCTTAAGCAAATTTCGAAGATGAAATTTATTTAAGGTGGGAAGAATGTAACACCCTGCTCCTTCCTTCTGACGTACGTTCTTTCTTTCTTACGTACTGCCCCTTCTTTCTGACGTAAGCAAACTCCGAGGGCAGAACTTATATGAATTGTCTGCTCCTTCTCTCTAGCGATTGTGAGCCTCGTTAGGCGTGCTGAACCTCGAAAGCGTGTTTTAAAATATATCATGTGACTTCTAGGGCACGTCCAGTGTTTTAAATATGCTGGAAATATTTATAAGGAGTATTTTCAGTGTTATTGAATTAAGATTTATCTTAAATACGACAATTATAATATTCTTGAAGAACTCCAAAAATATTATAATTGTCAGAAATCATTTTAATATCATTATTAAAATGATTTCACCTATTTTAGATATTATGAGATTTAAATTATGTTGAATGCTTTAGATAATTAAATGGTTTTATTCTCTTAAATATGTTAAGTGAGACTTCATCATTTTATTAATGATAAAGGAATATTATTTTATAAACTAAAGTTAGTTTAAAATAATATTCTACCTTAATTTCTCTAAGTGCTTTTAATTAAATTAATGTTTATGCATTTTGAATCAGTGTTTAAGATCTCTCGTTAGATCGTTGTGTAGATCCCAAGACGAAGGGACTGGGTTAAATACCCAAACCCCTCTTCCTTCTCCCTCACCTTTCCCCCAGCTCTCTCTCTCTTCCCTCTCCCCAACGTACGTAGTACACAGCCCTACGTAGCCGATTCTTTCACTGCACAGCCCGGCCTCACCGCCCTTTCCACCAGCACCTCCTCCCTCTGCCGAGTCTCCCCACACCGGTCTCTCTCTCCCACACTCTCTTTTCCTCTCCCTCGGCAATGCACAGCCCGAATGGGCTTGGTGCTCACTGCACCGCCGTGCGCCGTCCTCCAGTGCCACCACCTCCACTGCAGCTTCTCCTCCCATTGGCCATCACCCACCAGCAAGCTCAGCCTCCACCTTCCAGCCACCCTCCCCATACCACGCACGTAGAGACATAAGCACGGCTTCAATGTGCGCAGCTTCTAGCACCGCCATACGCGGCCTCCACGGCCACCAAGCGCCACCATGAACTACCCCTTCCTCCTCCACGTGACCCGAGGCCCATAGCCTCTCTCCACCGCACGACTTCCTCCCCCTCACACGCATGGGTTTCACACCCTCCACCACCGTGCACCGCCACCCACGACGTGTAACCGCCATCTTTAGCCTCCTCAAGCCACCACTGAGCCATCCCAACCACCCTTGGCCACGATCTGCCACCCATGCATGCACACTCTCTCTCACTCTCCCACGGCCTCTCCTCCACCGTGCGGCCAGATCCGCCGCCATGAGTCACCATGGCACCACCTCGACGTCACCATGAGTTCCATCACACCTCCCTTAGCCGAATCCTAGGTCCAAACCAACACTTTAAGTGGTGGGTAGTCACTGCATGTGATGGACAGCCACTACGCGTGGCTGACCGCCACTGTACACGGCTAGATCCGCCGTGTTAGGCTCTTTGCCACCATCACAAGACCACCACGAGCCCTTCCAAGACCACACCTAGCTATCCAAACTTCCAAACAGTCACCGTACGCGGTTTAGCCTCCACGTACGACCCTTCCGACGTCTTCGACGGTGACAGTTAGTGAGCAACGCACGGGTTATCCCGCCGATGGTATAACCCTCTATCCCTCGTTATTTATGTTATTAGTTGACTAGGTTGTGGATTGTGTTGTTAGTACTATGGGGTTCGTTGTGTTATATGGAGATGTGATGTGTTGTGTAGCGAAGTGTTAGGCATATCTGTGTAGTGTGCTATGAAGTGTTATGGACTGTGTTGTGTAGTGTGGTTGTGGAGTATGTGTTGTATTGGTGACGTGGCATGTGGAATGGGAAGAGTACATGTTGAGTGTACTCTGTGTGGCGTAACGTGTGTGAAGGGAGTACACATGGAGTGTACTCCATATGGTGAAGTGATGCACCATATGGCGGGTATGCCATAATGGTGATGTGGCGTAGTGTATATGAAGTGAGTACATGCGGAATGTACTCCGTATGGTGGAGTGATGCATCATGTGGCGGATATGCCATAATGGTGATGTGGCATGGTGTGTATGAATGGAGTACATGCGGAATGTACTCCGTATGTCGGGGTGATGCACCATATGGTGTGTACGCCATAGTGGTGATGTGGCGTAGCATGTGAGAAGGAATTATGCATGGAGTGTACTCCATGAGGTGCAGCGATACACCGTGTGGCGTGTCGCAGAGATAAGGATGGTTTAGTAGTGGATGGGCGTAAAACGTGATGAGTAGTGTCGGGAACTGTGGAACAGTGTCCCGAAGTAATCATGGTGTAGCCTGTAGTTTGAGGTGACAAGTGTCATGGTGTTGGACTTATGGCTGGGAATATGGGTGAAGTAGCGGAACAAGTGTAAGAGTGCGCAACGGAAGCATGACTAGGCAACGTGACGAAGTGACATGGTTACTGGCAGTTATGCTTATGATGGGTGAAGTGTTAGAGTGTGAATGGCGTAAACGGGAACGTGACGCGATGTCACGATGTGACGAGAGTACGTGAGGAACCGTACTCACGTTGAGTTAGGGGTTGACATAGCAAGATATCAGGTGACATGACAAGGTCACGGTGTAGCTTGGAAGTAGTCTCGAGTGTCAAAATGGATGGGTAGCATGAAGAGTCATGCTAACCGGGTTAAGAAAAGGTTGGTATCGGAGTATGGCCCTTGTCCCTCTAAGCAGATGATCAACGTGTTATATATGTTGATCTTAGGTGATAAGGGGGTAAAGTACATGTGTAACATGGTGAGACACATGTGTTGGACAGATTCACCATATGTAATGGGTAATCTGTCCTGAGCATAGTTGCACGGTGCTTAAGCCTCAGAATTGACTTAGGGTCGTGTGGCTTATATGGATGGGAATGAGGATTAGTATGGGCTAAGATACATGAAGATAATGACGGGTGTACTGTCTAAGGATTGGGATGCGTGACTTAGTCGGTCTGAGTCATGCATCGAGATGAGTTCAATAAAGAGAGTAAGACGAAGGTCTTAGTGTCTTAATTCTAAGGTGAATCATGAGTTCACCTTAGTGAATGAGCAGATGAAGGTCTTAGTGTCTTAATCCTAAGGTGAATCATGGGTTCACCTTAGTGAATGAGCACTTGAAGTAGAGCGTCGAGTTTGGAAGAAATAGTGACCGTAAGCAGATTTTGAAGGGTTAGCATAGTAAAGGACACGTAAGAACACGGGATAGAAAGAGAGCGTTCCAAGTGAAGTGTAGCTTATGTTTTCTAAGTTTAAGTTGCTTATGCATTAGATAGAGAATGACGCTAAGGTATGTGTATGCATGTAGGTTGCCATCTGACAAGCACATGAATGGACTGCATGATATGAAAGTAGCATGGAGTCCAGGTAAGTGTTACGTTCATACTCTTCTAGAGTTTTCTAAAATGTACGAAAATGAAAACAAAAGTTTTTCCTTTACGATGCATTACGAAAGAAAACGATAAGTGTTCAAAAGTATACGTATGTACGGCCCCTCCTTGGAAGCCCCTGTTTACGCACCCAAAGTATTAATTGTACGCATGTGAATGGATGACTATACGTTATATTTATTGTATGTATTTTCTAAGAAAATCCATGAACTGATGAAAATGCTTGAAAGACATGAAAATGGATGCTTTTATGGATCCTACGAACCGACTCTTTTATGGATGCCATGAGGTGATGCTCATGGATGCCATGAAAGATGACGTTTAAGGTGATGCTTATGGATGCCATGAAAGTTGACGTTTTAAATGTTTTACGATGCCATGAACGGATATTTTTACGAATGCCATAAAAAATGAAGTTTAAGCCCATGCTCATGAAATGATGTTTTCTCATGAAAAGAAAAGATTTCTCATTAAATGACTGTTAAAGGAAAGAAAAAACTGAATGAAAGCTCCAGCTCTTTAGAGTTTATATGAATGAATGAATTGAAAGGACTGAATGAAATGAACGTTTAATGTACGAAGATACGTAACGGCCATATGAATGAATGAAAAGGGGTACCCAATGAATGAATGGGCAGATTGCAATGCCGGGCCGTAGTGCTGGTAGTGCACCCAATGCTGCACCCTAACGGAATGCGATTCCAACCCGCGGCCACAGGCGAATCCATTGGCCATAGGGCCACTAACCCTAACACACGGGGCGTAACAGTGTGTATTGGCCTATGAAAGTAATAAGAAAGAATGCATGTATGCATAAATGTATGAATGCATGAATGCACGAAAGCACGACTCTTTAAGAAATGAAGGCACTGACGGGAGAAACGTTTTACGACAAGAAAGCCTTTTAAAAGCAAAACCCTGTCCAGTGAATCTTGAAGAAATGAAGACACTGACAGGAGATACGTTTTATGAAAAGAAAGACTATTAAAGAAAAATTCTGTCCAGTGACATTTTCAAACGAACGCACATATGTACGTAAGCGTGCACGTAATAGTATGTATGTATGGTGAATGCATGAATGAAAACCTATGTTGTTATATTTTAACTGTATGAAGTAATGCTTACGAGTTTTCGACTCATTTTAGTTTTTATGTATATCCCTCCCCCCACAGGAACTGAATGGTCAGGATGGACACGGCCCATGAGGAAGAGCACGGAAGTCTAGGCATGAGTTTTAAATGTACGAGAGGCCTTTTTTATTATTAAAATTAATGTTTTCCGCTATAAACCTCTTTTATTGTTAAAACACATTTTATTTTATAAACGTAGAGCCTTGCACCCTGGGTATGCAAGTAAAAGGTTTTAAATGGAACGGTAATTCCCATCGTCCTTTCTAAAATATTTTATAAAAAGTCTCACCACAAGGACGGGCGTTACATAGCATGGGGTAGGCTGAGGCCAATGGTGATTCATGAGAGTGAAATAGATGATCCAGCCCAGGAGAGAGGTCCTGTTACCGTTGGGGGGGCCTCCAAAAAGGAAACTAAGTCTAGTAATCAGTCTCAAAATAAAGAGAAGACAACTGGTTTGGTGGATGTTGCTGTGCAAAAATCTCAATCTCATAAAAGGGACAATGTGACGAGTGGGAAGTGGAAGAGTAGGGCTAGATTGTCAGGTACTCAAGGTCGGTCTTCTTCATCTATATCTAAAAAGAGTGTTGCTGGTTTGTTGCTTCTTGATGAGGAGGAAGGGGATCTGTGTAAAAAACATAAGGTTGTGGGAGGTTGTGATGATGATGAGCAAATCTTGCTATCGGCGGAGGCTATTGAACAGCCTCACCGAGAGTTATGAATCTGCTAAGTTAGAACTGCCGAGGGCTTAGGAACCCTCGGGCAGCTCATGATCTTTATCTTATGATAAAGAAGAAGTCTCTCAAGGTAATGTTTTTGATGGAGACGTTACTGAATTGTGCGAAAATGGAAGGTCTAAGAAGAAAATTTGGCTTTTTTTGGTTGCTTTACTGTTGATCCAGTGGGTAGGAGTGGAGGTCTTGCTTTGTTATGGAAGGAAGAAGTGGAAGTTATTATTCATAATTATTCTCTTAATCATATTAGTGGCTGGGTGTCAGATTTGGAAAAGGGGATGAGGGTTTTATTTATAGGCTTCTATGGTGCTCTTGTTGTAAGTAAGAGGGTTTATTCTTGGGATTTGTTGTCTAGGATAAATCCTGGTAATTCCCCCTAGGTTTTAATGGGGGATTTTAATGAGATTTTGATGCAAGCTGAGAAGGTAGGGGGAAAGGTCATATCAAAAAATCAAATGAGGGGGTTTTAGGGATGTTGTGGAGAGTAATGATCTAGTTGATGTGGGGTGGAAGGGGAACCCTTTTACATGGATTAATAGGCACTTAGATGAGAGTCTCACAAAAGAACAACTTGATAGAGACTTTGTGAATAAAATGTGGGTTACTCAATGTGGTAAGGTGGAGGTGGAAGGTTTGGTGGCAAGAACTTTAGATCATAACCCTTTATTTATTACTATTTTGTCAAGACATGGTAAGGTGGTAAGGAGGAGGAGGGATTTTAAGCTCGAGGCTGGATGGACTTTAAACAAAGAGTGTCGTAGGGTCATTGAGGGGGTTTGGAGAGATGTATCAGTGGGGGGGGTCTGTTTTAGGAGGCCTTCAAGATACTTTGTTGAAGTGTAGCTTTCAATTGATCAATTGGAGTAGGAATCAATGCTCAGTGGTGAGAAGTTTATTGCATAAAAGTAAAAAATGCCCAAGGAGCTACAAGAGAGAGAAGGGTAGAAAATGTTGACCAGGTCAGGTTGTTGCAGCAGGAAATGGGTCTTTTAATGGAACAAGATGATCTTAGATGGAAGCAAAGAGCAAAAATCAATTGGTACCAAGCTGGGGACAAAAATACAAGGTTTTTTTTATTTTTATTTTTTATCTTAGTGCTTCCCAAAGGAGAATAAGGAACCAGATTTTGAAGGTGAGAGATTCAGAATCAGTTGTGAGAACAGGCCAGGAAAACATTCAAGCAGCTTCTAATGATCATTTTAGGGGGATTTTTTGTTCTACTAATTCTTCTGAATATGTAGTGAGTGAAGGTTTGGCAGCTTTGGGGAGTAGGGTCAC
Source organism: Juglans mandshurica (assembly GCA_022457165.1). Lineage (NCBI taxonomy): Eukaryota > Viridiplantae > Streptophyta > Magnoliopsida > Fagales > Juglandaceae > Juglans > Juglans mandshurica. The sequence continues at coordinate 8,919,739 of CM039623.1, forward strand.
AATGGATATGAATGAGGCTTTGGACAAGACTTTTTCAAGGGTAGAAGTGGATGATGCACTTTCACAAATAGCTCCTTTAAAGGCTCCTGGGCCTGATGGTTTTGGTCCTTGTTTTTTCCAAGAGTACTGGAGTGTGGTGGGGGATAAGGTTGCAAAAACAGTTTTGGATTTCTTGAATGAAGGCAGATTTGATGAGGGGCTTAATAGGATAAATATTATCTTAATTCCTAATGTTGATAGGCCTTCCTGAGTGAGTGATTTTAGACCTATAAGCTTATGCAATGTTGTGTATAAGCTTATGGCTAAAACATTTGCAAATAGACTGAAGTTGGTGTTATATGAGATTATCTCCTATAATCAAAGTGTTTTTATACCTAAAAGGTTGATATCAGATAACATCATGATAGCATACGAGGCATTACATTCTATGGAAACAAGACAAAAAGGTAGAAGAGGGAGTGTGGCACTAAAATTGGATATGTCAAAGGCTTAAGATAGGGTTGAGTGGCCATATCTGAGGGCAGTAATGTATAAGTTGGGTTTTAGGTCTAGTTGGATTGAGAAGATCATGGTATGTGTGTCAACTGTGTAGTATTCAGTTTTAGTGAATGGTCAAACTAGTAGAGTGATACATCCTTCAAGGGGCTAAAGGCAAGGGGACCCACTGTCCTCTTATTTCTGTTGTGTGTTGAAGGATTATCATCAATGCTACATGCTACAGAGGTTGGAGGGGTTTTAAAGGTTGTGCAAGTTAGCAGAGGGGGTACAAGCATCAACCATTTGTTATTTGCAAATGACTGCATGATTTTTCGTAAGGATGAAATGCAACAATGGAAAGCTTTGGAAGCAATTCTATTTGCTTATGAAGAGGCCTCAGGTCAGAAATTAAACATGCATAAAACATATTTGTTTTTCAGTTCTAATACGAGGGAGATTAGAGAGGACTTGGCTCAAGTTATTGGGGCTAGAGTCTATAGGGATGCAGAAACATATTTGGGTTTACCTTCAATGGTGAGTAGAGCCAAATATAAAGCTTTCAGTCACTTCAAAGAAAGGGTGGGGAGGAGAATCAACAATTGGCATAATAAGTTCCTTTCACAGGCAGGTAAGGACATTCTTATTAAGTCTATCATTCAAGCAATTCCGACCTATGCTATGAGTGTGTTCAGGCTTCCTAGAAAATTATGTAGAGATATCTCTAAAATGATGGCTAGGTTTTGGTGGGGGCACCTTAAAAATAACAATAAAATGGAAGCAATGGGGTGGGATGGGGTTATCTAAGGGGCAAGGTGGGATGGGTTTTAGAGATATGGAGATGTTTAATCAGGCTTTGTTGGCAAAACAATACTGGAGATTGCTTGTTAACCCTAATTCCCTTGTTTCTAAGATAATGCAGGAAAAGTATTTTAAGAAGGGTGATCTTTTGAGTGGAAAAGTGAGGTGTTTTGCTTCTTTGATTTGGAGAAGTATTTGGGGGGCAAGTGACTTAGTTAAAGCTGGTTAAGGTGGAGGGTGGGAAATGGGGAGAAGATTAGAATATGGGGGGATAGTTGGCTTCCCACTCCATATACTCACAAGATTCAATGTCCAGTTATTGTTTTGCAGAGAGAGTTTTTTGTGAAAGAGCTGTTGGATGGTAAAGGGAATTGGAAGGAGGAGTTAGTTGATGAGGTGTTCTGTGCTAAGGAAGCAAATTTGATAAAGAGTTTGACTGTGAGCAAAACGGGTTCTGTTGATAAATTGACTTGGAGACAAACCAAGACTGGCATGTTTTCAGTTACATCAGCCTATTTTCTGCAATGTCAAATAAAGAGGGTCAATATGGGTGAGTCTTCGAAACAGCAGATAACTTTAGATATATGAAAGAGACTTTGGGATTTACAAGTGCCTAATAGTGTCAATTTTTTTGTGTGGAAGGCAGTTAATGAAGCATTACCTACAAGAGATAATCTGTTGAAGAGAAAAATCTTAGGTGATGGTTTGTGTCCTATTTGTAGATAGCAGGAGGAGACTGGCATTCATGCTTTGTGGATTTGTGTAGCAGCTCAGGATGTATGGTCTGACTCAAATAGTCCATTATAGAAAGCAACATTGAGTGAGATGAGTTTTGTTCATATTTGGGAGGGACTGGTATCGAGACATAATAAGGCAGAGCTTGAGCTGATTGTGTGTGGGCTAAGGAGAATCTGGTTGCGAAGGAATAGGCTGGTTTTTTAAGGTAAGTTAGAGGGCCCTAAGAAGGTGTGGCAGATTGCAAGATTGGAAGTGGAGGATTTTCACCAGCAGTGTGGAATGACTCAAATAGTTGGAGGGGTTGCTAGAGGTATACCTATGAAATGGAGCAAGCCTACATTTAACTGGTTCAAGCTTAATTGGGATGCAACTTTTGATGAGAAGGATAAGAGGATGGGAGGTGGAATAGTGGTTAGAAGTTGGGAAGGTGATTTGGTAGCAACTGAAGGGTGGTCCAAGAGGTTTATTACTAATCCTTTAGAAGCTGAGGTTGCTGCTTTAGAAAGAGCTACATATTTGAGTATAGAACTGGGATTGTATTAGGCAATTTTTTAGGATGCTCTTGTGTTGATCAATGATATAAAGAGTAAGATTGAGAACTTTGACAGATTGTAGAAGATTTGAAGTTGTTCTTCTATCATAACAACAATCGACAATTGAAGTTCATACCAAAAAAAGGGAACAATGTTGCATACATCCTTGCTAAGCGGGCTTTAGGCTTTGAGGAGGAAGTGGTTTGGATTGAGGAGGATCCAAGAGAGATTTTGCAATGTATTGATTGTGAGAAAATTGTAATGGATGTTTAAGTCAATAAATTGAACTGAAATGTTTTCTTAAAAGAAAAAGGTAATTTTTTTTAAAATACCTAAGTTGCAAGCAAGTATGAATAATTTATAGACAATGAAATTATTTAATATTTATTAACCATATATAAACTGTTAGAGTTTTCATTTTTAATATAGGACATTATTAATAATTATGAATACTAAAATCTAAGTTAGTAAGTAGTAGCTATCACTCAAAAAAAAAAAAAGTAGTAGCTATCAACATCATAAATATAATTATAATTAAATATTTTGTAATGAGTTAGTTACATAATCCACGTTAATAATTCACTTAATTTTAATTTTAGTAATTTAAATAATTTTTTTATTAATTTATATGCCAAAAAAATAAATATGAAATAAGTTTTCCTATGTAATGTAAGAACGGCACCGTTTAGAGTGAAATAGGATCTAAATGGCGTTGTCCCTATTACTAATTCACTAAGTGCTAAGTTGTCATTTCATGCAACTCAATTTTTTTAAATAACCCATGTTGAAACGACGTCGTTTAGCTTTAGTTTCAAGTCAAACAACGTCGTTTCAACGCAATTTCTCTAATGTGGACGCCCCTTCTCCCTCACTCTCTCATTCTCCCAACTCCCAAGTCCTAAATCCCTCTGTCATGCCCTCGATAAACCCTAGAAATTTACAGCGCTTCCGCCGTAGCTCCCACCCACTCCACCACACGTTGCCTCTATATCTAAGGTACGTAATGTTATTCTTGTGTTGTTCCTTGAAAAAAAAAATCCAAAAAAGTCAAGTGAATTAGAAAACTAATAGATTTACCGAAATCCTCACTCAAGTGATTTAATCACGATCTTTTCCACTCATTTCTTGCCTGATCTTGACTTTCCATCTATTTCTTACAATCCTAATTTCATAGAAAGATTGTACGACAGCTCCCAAGTCCTAGCCCCTCCACACGATTTTTTCCACTGCATCTTTGGTACAAAATCGCTCCACTTTACATTTCTTTTATTTAGCAAATTAATATGCCACTGCAAATTAATTATTACATTATTTTTTTATTGTGAATCCAGCTAGGGCTTGGATTAAGTTAATTGTGAATCCAGTTAGGGTTTAGATTAGTTATACTATATGATCAGATCTTAATCAGATCTTAATCATATATGATCATGTATCTTAATCAAATATTAATTTTAAGCCTCACCATATGCTTAATCATGTATCTTATATATGATCAAATCTAGTAGATAAATACTTGAATTATTTAGATTGTTAATGCTTCTAACTTGTTATTGAGTAGTGTGTAGTTGGGAGAATGATCAATATTGAGTAATTGTGAATCCGTTTTTAGCTTGTTAGGTTAATTAATCTATTTTTTTAATATGTTTATAACTATTGAGTAGTGTGTACTTGAGAGAATGATAATATGTAATAGTGAATATGTTTTTAGCTTGTTAGGTTAATTATAATTTTATTTTTTAAATCAGTTTTGATGAACACTTCAAAAGAATCGATTTCGGGAGACTCTACCACACATGATGCTAATGATTTAATACAAAAGCAAGGCATTCCTCCACTCCCACCCAATGTAAGTACTAAATCGAGTAGTAGTGAACCTACTAGTGGTAGAACTAGGTAGGTCAATAGTTTGAGATCACTTCATAAGAATACCAAAAGGTGATCCACCTAAACTAGGGTTGTATGTAATTATTGAGTTACTTCGTATGCATGTGATGCGAAGGCCAACAGTACAAAATCCATGAAGTATCATATTGAGGAATAATGTAAGAAATATTCGTTTAATAAGATGGATAAGTCTCAGACTACCTTAAGTTGGAAAGCTAAGGATGGAGGAAGTGGTAGTGGGGGACTTGTTCCTATAGTATTTAGTGTTAAGGCTTAACTGAGATGATTATTCTTGATAAGTTGCCCTTTAAATTCGTTGAAAATGACGGTTTTAAAAAGTTTATGTTTGTTGTTCAACCTAAGTGGGTAGGTATCTCATCTCGTCTTACGGTTACAAATAATTGTTATAATGTGTATTTGATGGAAAAAAAAAATAAGTTGAGAAGTGCTCTTCAAGGGTAATGGATTTCCCTTACCACGGATACATGGACATCCATGCGAAACCTTAACTATATGCGTCTCATTGTCCACTTTATTGATGATGATTGAAGTTTACACAAGAGGATCCTATCTTTTTCTTTAGTTGAAAATCACAAGGGTGATACACTTGGCAGGACCATAGAGATGTGCTTGCTTGATTGGGGGCGATTGAAAATACTTGAAATCATTCTTGATAATGCAAGTTCTAATAATGAGACGGTTTCTTTTTTTAAAAAGAAAACCAAGCATAGAAGGGATACTATTTTGAAATATAAATTCTTGCATGTTCGATGTTGTGCCTAAACCTTAAACTTGATTGTCCATAAGAGGTTGAAAGAAGATGATGAGTCCATTGCCAAGGTGAAAGGTGTTGTAAAATACGTTAAATCCTCCCCTCAAATGTGGAGTGCATTTAAGTCATGTATACAATTAGAAGAGATTACATGCAAAAATCATATTTGCCTAGATGTACCAACTAGGTGGAACTTCACCTATCTTATATTGGAGAAGGCTAAAATGGAAGAAGATTCAGAGTTCATTTCCAACATTGGAGATGATGATGATGACAGTGATGATGATACGATGAGGAGAATGTAAAAAATGTTAGGGCTTCCAAACAATTAGGGGTGCTATCTGCCCCCTACGGGGTGGGGCCACCCCTTCCCCGCATCCCGCCCCATATGGGGCGAGGGGTGGGGTTTTCACCCCGTCCCCCAATCCCGGGATGTGGGGGTGGGGTACGGGGCGGGTTCCACTAGGTTTAAAAATTATTCCTATTTCCAAAAGTTATTAAAAATATATTTTTAAACTCAAATTGTAAATTTAAATTTTGTAAATATGACTATAATTTAAAAATTAGGTAGTTTGCAAATTTGCTAGTGCATACTTTGTGAACAAGTTTAACAAATTGTAATATATATATATATATATATATATATATACAAACATGTAAGCGGGGGCTGGACGGGGCAGCGGGGTGCGGGGTCCTGCTGCCCATCCCTACAAACAATGATGATTGGGAGAAGATAAGATTGTTTGTGAGGTTTCTTTAACTATTTCATGATGCAACTTTATGTTTCTCGGGGGGTCAATATGTAACTTGCAACTCTTTTTTTTACAGAGTTAATTACAATTCAAGATGTGATTGACATGGAGTGTGAAGAAGGAATCCCGTGATGGGATTAATGGCAACAAATATGATGAAATTTTGACAAATATTGGGACAACTACGATAATATGAATATGTTATTATATGTTGGGGTTATTCTTAATCCTCGGTACAAGATGCGATATCTTGAGTTTTCATTAGAATCAATATATGTCCATGATCCAACAAAAACAACTGATTTGAGTTTGAAGGTGAAAATGGCTTTGACCCGTATGTATAATGCATATGTTGAAATTGAAGAAGGGAACACTTATGGTCAACAATAGTAGCGCACAAGTCCCCCACGTGAAGATGTAAATACTACATGTAGTAGACTTAAGGATAGGAAGACACTGAGGTTGGCCCTATTTAAACAACGGTTACAATCGGAAAATTCTTTGGAAAGCAAGTCAGAGGTTGATAGATACCTAGCTAAAAGTTGTGAGGAACAAGATGCGAATTGACATTCTAAATTGGTGGAAGGTTAATTCAATTAGATATTGCATACTTTCAAAAGTTGCATGCGATGTTCTTGCAATACCGTTATCTACAGTGACCTCTAAATCTGCATTTAGCACAGCAGGTAGTGTACTTAATCCTTTCCGAAATAGTTTGTCTTCGATGATGGTAGAGAGCCTCATTTGTGCACATAATTGGTTTCGATCTTCTTCTACTCCAATTAGCCTTAGGGATTTAATTGACGAGGTGGAAGATTTTGAGAAGTAGTTGAATATGGGTATGTAACAAATTAATTTTCTTATGTATCTTTTCATGATTCATTGATTTATATTTTATATATATTTATATAATTTTTTTTTTTATCTTTTATGTATAGAACTTGTTGGGGAGGTTGAAAATTCTATAGATACATTAAATACAATATTTACATCCATTGCAGATGATTGAGGTGAGAAAAATATACTACTATGCTAGTTATTTTGGTTAGCATGAAAAAAAAAAGATATAAACTAAAATATTTGTTTGGTATGCTTTTGTAGTATCTTTTTGTGAGTTGTAGAGATTTGGAGTTGTGGACTTAGAGAGTCAGAGACTTGGAGTTTGAGTGTGGGCCTATGGCCTCATTGTCAGTCCGTCATTTCTTTTTTTTTATTACCATAAGTCATTTGTAATATTTGAAATTTGTAATATTGTTTTATAAGTACGTGCGTTATGGCTATATGTATGGATTGTAATAATTTTTATGTGTCAGTTGCCTTTACTCATTTTTGTTCTTTTCTTTTATTTGAAATTCAGAAGACTAAGGATTTTTTTAATTTCTTTTTCTCTATTTTTGTTTTTCTTTTTTGGATGGATATGGTCCATATGGATAATTTTAATATATATTTTTTTTCTTTTATCTAGAGTTTGGATGTTATTAATTTATTGGCATATTACATATTTTTCAAGTTTTACTTTTTATTTTTTGTATGTAAATAAGCATTATTATTTATTGGATTGAAAATAGGATAACATGTTCTTGGTCTAAAAATATCATTGTTGTACCAAAAAGTATAAACTGATGTATTTGATATTGGGCCGGACCAAACGGACCGATGGCTAATCTTCCGGTCCAAAGTGGAAAAATTGATCAGAAATGGTGGACTACTTGGGATCAGATCGAATTTATTGGGATATGTTTGGATAGTGAGATAAGAATTTTTAGTTTTAGATGAAAGTTTAAAATATTATTTTTTAATATTATTATTATTTTAAAATTTAAAAAAATTAAATTATTTATTATATTTTATATAAAATTTTAAAAAATTGTAATGATGAAATGAAAATTTTACCTAATATATTGTTGCCAAAATGTGTCTCATCCACGTTCTCGAGGGTGGATCTGAGAGTTATGCTAACCACGTGGCATCCATAGTCCCAAAATAATAGGATGGGGAAATGTACACGTGCCGCGTAGCCCCTTGCATGGTTAGTATAAATTCGACACCGTTTCACCGCACCTCACGGTCAGGACTCAGGACTCGGGCACTATCGAAAAGAACAGCGACTTTTCAAAAGTTGAAACTACCTGTACGTCTACTACTACATTTACATAGCATCACTCGGAATATACACCTCCTTCTCTCTCTCTCTCTCTCTCTCCAATCTCTGGTTTTGATTTGGTAACCTCGTGCAGTCCTTTTTCTGTAGATCTCGTTTCTAGCAGCGACCAATCCTCGCTCCGCACGCAACTCGAAATTCCGATCTCAGCCATGGGTAATCTCATCGTATCGGTGGATTTGATATTTTGTTTTCTTCTTTAAAAAAACTTCTTTTTATTTGGAAATTTTGATCTGCGTCTAACGGAAATTCTGTGTTTGTTTCTCGTTTTCAATCGAAGATTTTGAGATACCTTCGAGTCTGCGTTTGATTAACATTTTGATGCGTCTTATCCATTGCAGCTGGTGAGAACCCTTTCAAGAGCATATTGAAGACGCTCGAGAAGCCAGGCGGTGGTCAATTCGGCAAGTACTACAGCTTGCCAGCTCTAGACGATCCCAGAATCGGTTAGCGTTTCTGAATTTTTTTTTTCCTATTTTCTGTTTTGGTTGTTGGTAGAGTTGGTAAGAAATGAATGGATAAGAAATGAAAACAATATAAACTTTTCTTTATAGTTTTTTGAGGCCGAATTAATCCATTGGACTAACTTCATTAAAAGCTTTTGTTTTCTCACTTCTCACTAATGAAATAGGGAAGGCTTTGATTGAAATTCTGTACGTTATGTTCTTTCAGTTCTCTTTGGAGCCGATCGGATATTGTAATCTCTTTTTTTATCCATTCTGGAAAGTGTAGCGTTAGCATGATTACGCTAATATTTACTTTACTAAATATCATTAATGAAGTAAAGTAAATTGCTCAACGTACTGTAATAAAAATGGGAATTTAGACCAATTGTTAAAACATAAGTTGTATTGACATCGTGTAAAATCCGTTTATTTATTGCGACTCAATGAGATGAAGAATCTTATAGTCTGTTTTTTTTTTTTTTTTTTTTTTTTTTACTATTAATTGGTTGTACTTCTTTTTTATTTATATATATTTTATGGACTGGGCTTTTATGCAGAGTTAATAGGGGTTTGATGATTGGATTGATGTTTGTGTGCAGATAAGCTCCCATACTCTATTAGGATACTTCTCGAATCAGCGATTCGTAACTGTGATGAGTTTGAGGTTAAGAGTAAGGATGTGGAGAAGATTATTGATTGGGAGAACACCTCTCCCAAACAGGTTGAAATCCCATTCAAGCCTGCCAGAGTGCTGCTGCAGGTGAGCTACGTAACAGATATTCAATCTCTTTCTTGTAAGATTTTCTGAAATGTTATGTATGAAAGGCTATAATCATTTCATTGTAAATCTTGTTCTCAGGATTTTACTGGGGTTCCAGCAGTTGTTGATCTTGCTTGCATGCGGGATGCTATGAACAGGCTTGGTGGAAATTCTAATAAAATTAACCCATTGGTAACCTATCCATGGATAGATTCTGATTAGCATTTCTAGTTATCTGATTATTACTTCTCTTTTCTTTTCCTCCTCTCTTTTTCTGCTTCAATGTTTATGGGGAAACCCCAACTAATACATGGATGTGGTTTGAATTATTTTTTTATTTAGTGCTAAACGTTTTTAAGCAATGCTAATGTAATTAACAAAATGCAGGTTCCTGTAGATCTTGTCATAGACCACTCAGTTCAGGTTGATGTGGCAAGATCAGAAAATGCAGTGCAAGCAAATATGGAATTTGAGTTCCAGCGTAACAAAGAAAGATTTGGTTTCCTCAAATGGGGATCTAATGCATTCCATAACATGCTCGTTGTTCCTCCTGGATCAGGGATAGTTCATCAGGTAATTTCATCATTTGAGAAGTGCACTTCACTCTGTTTATGTGTGTGTGTGTGTGTGTATCTTTTGTTCTGATTATAGCATCCGTTCAGTTTGTGAAAACCAGTTTGGTTTTTTATCTTTCTGCAATTCTAGTCACCTGCATGAAATGTGCTTTGTGATGTTTACTTGCAGGTCAATCTAGAATACCTTGGCAGAGTTGTGTTCAACACAGATGGCATGCTTTACCCTGATAGTGTTGTCGGAACAGATTCACATACAACAATGATAGATGGATTGGGTGTCGCTGGATGGGGAGTTGGCGGGATAGAAGCAGAAGCTGCAATGCTTGGCCAGGTAATACAGTTTGCTAAGAATGCTGTATCTACTTATTAATACTAGAGAATGAAATGTTTCTTAAATCACATATTTAATGGACATAAATGCATTACTTGCTGCATATAGACATGGGGTTTGTTGCTTCTTTCATTGCTTATATTAATATGAGAAATGATACTTGCAGTCGTGAGTGTGCAAGCGTCGTGCAGTCGCTTTGAAAAAAGTGAATAAATATGGGACCCACATGAAAAAAAAATTAATTTTTTAATAGTAGACCCCACTCTTTTTCAAAGCGACTGCACGGCGCTTGTGCAATCCACGACTGTATGTAGCATTACTCTATTAATATAGTTCTTGAGGATGTATGTGTGAAAATGTACTGTGGACTTTTGTTCGACCGCATTTCTTCTGAAGTTTTTTCTCAAGATATCCATTTTAAATGTTCCTTCTCAGCAGATACTTAATTGTACTTTTTTCATTTGTATGTAGCCAATGAGCATGGTCCTGCCTGGTGTGGTTGGTTTTAAATTACTGGGAAGACTGAGAGATGGTGTAACAGCTACCGACTTGGTTTTGACAGTAACTCAAATGCTGAGGAAGCATGGAGTAGTTGGCAAGTTTGTGGAGTTCTATGGTAACCCAACAATTTAATATTGCTAATCTTGTATTTGATTTGTTGGCAGTGTCATTGTTTCCTGTTTTGCTTATCTACCTAAGATTAGAGTGGGTCTTTACCCTCTTATGCAGGGGAAGGCATGAGTGAATTGTCACTAGCAGATCGTGCAACTATTGCGAACATGTCTCCTGAGTATGGTGCAACAATGGGCTTCTTTCCTGTGGATCATGTCACCCTGCAATACCTGAAACTGACTGGCAGAAGTGATGACACTGTAAGCCCGTGTTTAATCAATTTTAATTGTTGTTTATTTTCAGAATAAATGACTTGTAAATTTTCGTGCAGATTGCTATGATAGAATCCTATTTACGTGCTAATAACATGTTTGTGGACTACACCAAGGTAAGCTATGCATACAACTTATGTTAGAGAACATTCATGCCACAAATCTACTGATTTGGTCTGATGCTAAATCAATTGCCTTAACTCAGCCCCAAGTCGAAAGAGTTTACTCCTCCTTTTTAGAGCTTAATCTTGAAGATGTTGAACCTTGTATATCTGGTCCAAAGAGGTACAATTTTCAGTATATGTTTTAGCTTTGAGTCACATTAATTTCTCCATTTTCAATCCGCCATGGTCTTCTCAGAATCTGATTCTGCAGGCCACATGATCGTGTCCCTCTGAGAGAGATGAAAGCTGATTGGCTTGCATGCCTTGATAATAGAGTTGGTTTTAAGGTGAGATCTTTTCCAAACTCAAAAGAAACTTGTGGTTGATTGTTAGGGTTGCTTGGAAATCATACAACTGCATGTGACCACTGACTGACCGCTGAAAAGTTATTACAGAATTTTGTCTCTTGGATCTGCCAAGCATTGCATACGGGGAATGAAAATTTGTAACATTTGAGACAAACATCAATCTGCGTTAATGGAGGGTAAAAAATATCCATATTTTCTCTATAGCTTCAAAACTTGAAAAAAACACAAGCAAATAGAACCCTCTTGCAGAAGCTTTTATAAGGATGGGAAGCTGATAAAATAAATACTTCAGAAAATGGTTGGGATCAATAGGCTCAATTATCTGGGAATGCTCTGACTTCCACCCAAAACGGGTTAGTGATATTTCTGGACTGGCTGGAAAGAAAGAGTGGAAAATTGTGAAGCTATAAGGGAGGAGCAGCAGGGCAAGGCTTGATCCAACCACCAACCCTAAAAAAATGTGATTGTTGCTTTGTTTTACAATTTCCTCGCACAACCCATAGGTTTTTTGTCAATGATTTCTTTACTTAGGTTCCTTACTTTGACTTTTGTTAGCATCTGTATACATGCCCTTTCCTTTCTTTCTAATTCCTCTTGTCTGTGGTGAATTTGGTATTATACACATCTTATTTCAGTTAGTTACTACAGAACTGGTTCTGAATGTTCGCTAGTGTTTTCCTTTTAATATAACAGCCATAATCCCCCATCTTCTCTTTGTGCTTACTTTTCTTGCATGTTATAACAGGGTTTTGCTGTACCAAAGGAATCTCAGAATAAGGCTGTAGATTTCACATTTCATGGGACCCCGGCACAGCTTAGGCATGGGGATGTGGTTATTGCTGCAATCACTAGCTGCACTAATACCTCAAATCCTAGTGTAATGCTTGGAGCTGCACTAGTTGCGAAAAAAGCCTGTGAACTTGGATTGGAGGTTAGACGTCTCAACTTTTTGCTGCAGTTAAAAAATTGTGTTTGATGAATTGCATTAGGGTGGGTCAGTATGAGCCATGCTAAAAGACGTCATATATATATATATATATATATATATATATATATATATATATAACAAAGACTTGGTTGGATGCGGGGTCTACTTCACGAGGGCCAATGAATTGGACGAATGATAACTTGGGGCCATTAGGTTGTGAGTTTACTATTCTTTTTTAAACTTGGACGATCATGTGACTGATGATTTTGGTTGAGATTTTCATTGTATGCTTTGTTGTTCCATGTTACACAAAGTTTTGCATTCAAGGTAATATTGGGAAATTGTTGATGAAAATGATATTCTTTATATTTTTTTAACTTGCATACGGTGGTATTATCTCTTTTTAGGTGAAGCCATGGGTTAAGACAAGTCTGGCACCTGGTTCTGGCGTTGTAACCAAATACTTCCAAAGGAGGTACTTTTTATTGATCTAGAACATCGTCTTCAGAATAAACACGCACACTTAAACATGATTCCTGAGAATATTTTGTCTTCAGTGGCTTGCAGAAGTATTTGAATCAGCTAGGGTTTCATATAGTTGGATATGGTTGTACGACATGCATTGGGAATTCAGGAGATCTTGATGAAGCAGTGGCGTCAGCAATTACTGAAAATGGTAGACATTTTCTTGTGCTTAGTGCTTGTTTGAATGCTAGCCATGAGATTTTTTTAGTGTTGGAGTACTTATCAAAAAAGTTTTTTCAAAATGACGAAGTTGTTGATCTTGTACATAATTCCAGATATTGTAGCTGCAGCTGTATTGTCTGGAAATAGGAATTTTGAGGGCCGTGTGCATCCTTTAACAAGGGCTAATTATCTTGCTTCACCTCCCCTCGTGGTTGCCTATGCTCTTGCTGGGACGGTATGTTGTTGCTTTTATTTTTCCATATGCACTTGGGGAAGTATCTCTCTCAATTGGGGACAATGATGCAGGTAAATATCGATTTTGAAACCGAACCAATTGGATTGGGGAAAGATGGAAAGAAAATATTTTTCAGGGACATTTGGCCATCCAATGAAGAAGTAGCTAACGTGAGCTGCTCAACCTGCTTAAGTACTAGATTTGCATTCGGAGGAGGAGCTTTTCAAAATTCTGATTTTCTTCTTATATTGCTGTTACTTCAGGTTGTACAATCAAGTGTGCTGCCCGATATGTTTAGGGCTACATATGAAGCAATCACCAAGGGAAACCCGATGTGGAATCAATTATCTGTACCTTCTGGCACTCTCTACTCCTGGGACCCAACATCCACATATATACATGAGCCGCCCTACTTTAAAGAAATGAGCATGTCTCCTCCAGGCCTTCATGGAGTGAAGAATGCTTACTGCTTGCTCAACTTTGGCGATAGCATTACAACTGACCACATCTCACCAGCTGGTAGCATCCACAAAGACAGTCCTGCAGCCAGATACCTTCTGGAGCGTGGGGTTGATAGGAGAGACTTCAACTCTTATGGAAGTCGTCGTGGTAATGATGAGGTTATGGCAAGGGGCACTTTTGCCAATATTCGCCTTGTCAATAAACTATTGAAAGGAGAAGTTGGGCCAAAAACCATTCATATTCCCACTGGCGAGAAACTATCTGTATTTGATGCTGCCATGGTAACTTCCTCTAAACATATCTTTTTGGCATACAGTCAGTAGTGCAGATATACCAGCCTCTTGCACAAAAAAAAAAAAAAAAGTTGCAAGGAAAAGGTGGGCGTAAAACGATTAATAATCCTTGATGATTGCTCTACTTGGGCTCCAGCTGATGCCATTGAAACTCGCCTATCTGATACATAGGTTTATCACTGAATCATAAGTTGCCAAGTGATGTTTATTCTAAGACAATCTGGTTTATTGCACAGCTCTCCATGTGCTGGATGACATTTTAACGCCCTGCAGGACCTATAATTCTCTCCCAAAACTGTTTTAATTTGATAATTCTGATTTCTAGCTTCATATGTTTATTAATTTTGCTCATTGAATTTTTCATTTTTAAATAATGAAGTTCTCCTTATTGAATTCATAACCATATGCTTCGGTTCTGTGATTTATTTCATGTAGAGGTACAAGAGTGAGGGGCATGAAACAGTTATTTTGGCTGGTGCCGAGTATGGGAGTGGAAGTTCTCGTGATTGGGCTGCCAAGGGGCCAATGCTACTGGTATGTGGCTGATAGCATTTCACTCCATTCCATTCTTTAGTTGGCGTTTGGCTTTTGTATAACAGACTTAAATGATAATTGGTGCCAGGGTGTGAAAGCAGTCATAGCAAAGAGCTTTGAGCGCATTCACCGCAGTAATTTGGTGGGCATGGGTATCATTCCACTATGTTTTAAGCCTGGGGAGGATGCTGAGACTCTTGGGTTGACTGGCCATGAACGATATAGCATCGATCTTCCAAGCAGCGTGAATGAAATTAGACCTGGTCAAGATCTTGCAGTAGTTACAGACAATGGAAAGTCCTTCACTTGTACACTAAGATTTGACACAGAGGTAACAGATTAGACTTGGCTTTTCTCATTTTAATCGGTCTAATTTCTCATGAAAGCTCAGGGTAATTATAATTTCCCTTCCAATATAATCTTTTGGTTACTTCAATGCAGGTGGAACTTGCTTATTTCGATCATGGAGGCATTCTACAATACGTCATTCGAAACTTGATCAATTCTCATCATTAATCAGCCACTCAGGTTGATGTTTCCATTTCTGTTTCCAGTTTCTTGTGCTGTCCAAATACTGCCATATGGTTTTGGAAACAAAGAACGTTGTTTCAAGTTTGGAGCACACCCAGCAAACTTATGAATAAATGGGAACTGGTGGATATATATGCAAGTGTTTTTTGCATTTTCATATCATTTACGATACAAAATTTCCCATAGTATCAAGCCAGTGTTTAAGTTCTTGATTTTCCATATTTGTTTTGTTTTAAATTTGCTGTAAAGTTTGCTTCCACAGGTAAAAGGGCTCCTGATGGCACTTTTCATTTCGAGTATCCAACTTAGAATTCCAATGGCCATGTCTCTCGTTGACCCATGCTACTTTTGTGCACGCTTAACGGTCCGTTGTGACCCTGAAAAGCATCTTGTATGTCATCACCTAATTAATTGCATTGCAAACTTCTTTCCTGTGCTTTGGATTTTGAGTCTAAGGCCTTGTTTATTTTTACAGATGAGATGAGTTGAAATAAAAATTAAAAATTAAATAAAATATTGATAGAATATATTTTTTTAAATATTATTTTTATTTTAAGATTTGAAAAAGTTGAATTGTTTATTTTATTTTATATGAGAATTTGAAAAAATTGTAATGATTAAATGAGATGAGATTTTAGAGTTGTGAAAATAAACGAGATCTAAATTTGTCGAGATCCATCAAGTAGGAAGTGGCCAAGTTTTGGTCATTAATTTTTATTCAAACAGAAATTGTTGATGAATTTATCATCGAGTTTCATGTTAATGTTCATAAACAATGCATTTAATATTCAATTCGAATTTATTCCAGATCTACTTAATTCTAATAAAATAGATAATTTGTTATATCTTATAAAGAAATTCTATTTGCAATCCCTACTTGGGGTATGTATGTGCAGACATTTTATTAAATGATTTTAAGAAAGATAGTTTTGTAATTT
Organism: Juglans mandshurica; assembly: GCA_022457165.1. Classification (NCBI taxonomy): domain Eukaryota; kingdom Viridiplantae; phylum Streptophyta; class Magnoliopsida; order Fagales; family Juglandaceae; genus Juglans; species Juglans mandshurica. Next base: position 8,935,930 of record CM039623.1, read on the forward strand.
TAAAAATAAAATTGTTTAGGCTTGTATTGCAGTTCTCAAATAGGGACTGTACCTAGCATTGTTCTATCTTATAACCTATCTACAAATTTTAACAAGCAAATTCTGGCATAAAAATCGATATTTCGGTTATAGTACAAGTCCTTTGTACAAAAGTACATTCCACTAATTAAGAATAATTTTTTTTACACATTTTTAAGGTGTGGTCTACTATTTTATAAAGACTTGGGCTGGACTTATCTATTTAAAACTTATACAAATCATTTCTCAATAAAAATAAATGGTCAATGGATCCAATCAATTTGATTCAAACCCATGTTCCTTCATCCTCGGCTTAGCCAAGGAAGCAAAGAGTAAACCAACAATTTTGAGGAAAGAGGCAATGTGGTAAACTGTTCTAAAAAGTTGTCACAGTAGATTTTCACATCTTTTTTCACTAGATCCTTAGTTAGGAATGATTGAAGCACAGCTGGATACATAAAACTGAAAGTCAAATTGTAGCAGCCGCTCATTGGAGGTACATGTAGTGGCTATGGGGTGTGGTGCATATGTGCCAATGGTGGTGCGACGAAATAACCCAAATATAAAAGATCTTAGAGGCAGAGAATCCAATTATATGGCACTAGTAGTTTGGCGGCACTTTCACCAAGGTTTCGAAAATCGGCGACCGGCAAACATGGTGGTCGGGCATGTGTAGTGGTCTGGTGGCCGGAAGGTGATAAAGTGCAAAATGCTTAAACTACTAGTGGTGGAGAAGCGAGTGCATAAGGGAAGGGAGGGAGGATTCCTCCCCCTCCGGTGGAGAGGGTCCGCTGGGGTTTTTTTCCCAGAGAAGATGGAGAGAGAAACTAGAGAGAGAGAGAGAGAGAGAGAGTGCTGAGAATTTTGAAGCAGGTAAATGATACCCTTAGTACAGACACAGGCAAAGTCATCGTAATCCTACCGAAGGCTCTAATTCCAACAGAAATGGGCAGCAGCCAGCTTGACAATATGCATGCATTTACCAGAGAAAGAACAAAAGAAACACAATATGCATTCACTAAATACAATCTTTTGGCTTAATTACGCATATTTGTTAACGACAAATGTCCTAGACCTTTTGATTTTTAAATACAAATAAAAACTTCATTTCTTTATATTGAGGTGAGAAAATGGCGGAACAAAAATGTGAGTAAAAGAGTGGTGGTACATGAAAATAAAGGGCAAGCCGGCATTGAGCTCTGTAGACAAGGTTACATGTGAGATCTTTAGCCGTATAGGGCTGGAGCTCTGACCGAGACTTTATGGTACAACAATGAGATGAGAACTCATTTAAACCTGCCAAAGAAGATGAGCATCAACTTAATGGGATGGAGCTGGCATTCAATAGAGCATAAAAACATAATCTCGACTGAGCAATTTCCAGTTCAAGAACTTGACATCAAAATATAAAGATAGGAAATAACTTTAAAAAGATATCAGTTTGTTTAGCTGATGGCTTCATTTATCAAGATTGAAGCTCTCAAGTTATGCAGCAAGAACTTACCTAATAACTCAGAAAAAGGCTATGTTTTGTCTTCATTTATTTATTTGTTTTTACTAAAACAAGAAATCAATCCAATATTCTCCAGCAACAAAATTACTGCAATTCTAAACTGATTTCTTTATGAGTTTCAAATTTGAAATGATATCACATGCATGAATCAGAAGTTCCCCAGTGCACCACATTACATCTCCTCTCATTTTCTTCAAAAAGAACCAAAGGATCATAAACTGCTGAAATAGGCCGTCCAGTGTATGCCAAGTGGGCTTGTAAAGGAATGAAACCCACAAAAGAAAAAGAAACTTCACACACACTTATTGGACAGTCAAATTTTACATTTTCAGATGTAACAATAAAAGTTGAGTTCGTACCTAACAAATGTGCCCTCTTTGATAAGGAAACACGTATTAGCAAGGGCATATAGACTAGGTCAATATTTGCTTCTTTTGCTTCTGTTTTGGCAATACCGATGATGCAACGAGTTAAATTCAGAGTTTTGTCATTTTTTTTATTGGAACCGGGTGTCCAAGAATAGCGTCCCGACTAATCCCAGGAGTGTACAGGCCCTTGGTAAGGAGTTTCCCGCAAGTGCACCTAGGGTAATTCAAGGAAAAAATTTCCCAGTCTAATGGCCCCTAGAGATTGTGTTGGGTTTTAGACTTATAAATGATTAAAATATTTACTATTAAGTAAAAAAAATGTGAACCATTGTCATTGTTCAATGTGTTGATTTGGTTGTCAAGATTTAAATGAAAATGTGTAATGGTGACTTGAACCAATGCATGCATTTTAGGGATAGGAGCCTTAACCGCTTGGCCACCAAACGAGGGGTTGTGCCCTTTGGTGAATTAGAAACTTTTTCAATGTATTCTTTGGGCTTTGGCTATTTTATATCGGATTCAAGGATTTCCTTTAGTATGCACTGACAAGGAGATTAACAGGAGAACTAACGTTAATGTATCTTGGGGGTAGACTGTCAAGAAGCCTAGTGCATGTTAAGATTTGGAGGCGGCAGAATCTACTCTATGAAAAGTGTCCATCACAACGTGCCTCAACACCGGGTTATCTCTTTATAATTTTTTCTTGTTATTTTTACATATTCTCTAGTTTACAAAGTGTTTACATATATATATTATTATCCCAACAGATTGTTTGCACTTAAGGGGATTTGAACCTTAGACCTAGGACGAAGCATACCCCAAAGCCCAAGGCATTTACCACTTGACCCAACCCCTAGGGGTTTGTCTGTTATTATAACACAAGTTTTCGTGTTAAATCCTTCCAAGTAAAAATCCTGAAAAAGTCTTATGGTCTCGATGTCAATTCCAACCACAAAGTCTAGGACCTAATAATGTCATCTGCAAGATACAAATCTCAATTTGTGGTTTGTGGAAGCCATATTAGTAAAAAGAAGCACCCAGAAGGAGCTTTAACATTTATAACACCAGCCTCTCATGCTCAAGTATTATTTTTCATTTTTAATCTTGGGAAGTTATTGGCATTAGTTGTAGTTAAGCAAGACAACATGATACTCAGATAGATAGTTTTTAGTTTTTTATCAGCTTCATTTATGTCAAGCATCCCCAAGTGGATGCAACATTTCGTATCTTCCAAAATATGCTCAAGTCTAATCTGAAAAAACACTTATATACTAATTGAAAATGAATAAACTAACAATTGCTTAATTAGTTAATTATCTATTCAGGGTATACATAATTACCTTCAACTCGATTGCTCAGATTTTGTACTCGTTTATGTGCAACCATTTAGTAGCTGACCACTTGTTCCCCTTAATTACAGGGCAACCACCTGAGCAAACAGAAGAATTAAACATGTCATTAATAGTTGTATGACAACCCCACATACAGTGAATAATGATTAATGTATTCAAATAAGAAGATGATTCCAAGGCAATGCATTAGTACACAGAAGGGACGTGCTATTCACTAGTCAAGGCTATTGGCCTTGAAATGACTGAAAACCGAAGTATCCACTTTCAACATCCCAATAATTAACAATGATAACTAACCATGTAAACTTGATGGATCTAAAGTGGCATCAGGGTTCATGCTCCAGAAGAGCAGAGCATCGCCCATCTTTGGTTTAACAGAAAGTCCTTCTTTCCCGCAATCAGATAGCTCATTCCACCAAGGCACAGAGCTAAAATTCCCCTTGGCCGCAGGAAACACCGTCTCACCACCTTCTTCAACGTCTGAGCTGTACCATTACAGAAAAGGAGACATTACCTAAAGAAAATGGTTCGGCCTCCAACAAATGCACAAGTCAAGAGAGTTTAGAGTGCAGAAATATCATGTCACTTACAGATACATAAGAACTGTAGCCATCCGCTGACCCCCATTTTTGGTGTTGAACTCATCTAGGAAATAGTCAAAGTGAGGCTCATATTTTTGTCCAACTTCATAGTGGAGTATTTGAAGTCCTTCCCCATGCTCTGCTTATGAACATTTATGTATAACATCAAAACAATCAAGAGATAAGCTAATAAAAGATAAACACCAAATGCCACTCTTTTTTCCATTCCTTTGTTCTTCCAAAGACAATATCAAGGATGAAGATTTACAGCCAACATTTGGAGCACATTCATTCAATTTTAAAGAGGGACTTCTCAAACCCAATTCCAACCTTTTCATCTTCAGGCAGAAATATATCAAAATTTAACTATTCCTGAATTTCTCCCTACCCAAGAGAAAAGTCAAAAGCTGACTTTCTTCCATGGAAAAAATGCTATTGTCAAGAGACAAAGAATGACAAAAACCAAAATACTGGATATTGTAATGACTGGACCACAAACCATAACCAAAGAAGGCAAGTGCTTCAGAAAATTGACACGAAAAGAAACTATTAAGGAATTTAAACAAAGATGAAACAGACACACACATTCTCACTAAGAAATAGATTAAGAAGCGTAGGCAGCCCAACCTACATACCTACAGGTAAAAAGGTGAAACCAGCGATCTTCTTCTCAATGTTTCTAATTAATTTATCACGTCCTCTAGCCAGAAATGTTCCAGAGCTTGTACGAACCCTGCAAATGAAGGTAATCCGGGGTAATACATCTGAGGGGAAAACAACAAAGAAATAAAAGGCAAAAGAATGAAGAGAAGGGCAAAGAAAACTTCCGTCATCAAGATTAAATGCAGAAGCAATGTGAAAAGGCTGGTAAGAATTGCATACCGACTATCTTTACTCTTTCCAGTTTCACTGTCAACAACTGTTGACTTTTCCATGTGAGGCTTCGCAAGACTGATTAGATACTCACACTCCTCCTTGGTCTGCCCAAATTAGTAAACCATTTTCAGCATTTGGCAAACTTTAGATTACACCCAGATCAGTTCCTGATCAAGATCAAACTTATCTAACAGAAAATGCATGTCAGAAATATTCTAAGACCACCCACCCACCCGTGGGTAGCCCAAGTGGTAAGGGCGAAACTTGTGTGCATGAAACCCATGTCGCAGGTTCGACTCCCTCTGGGATCAAATTGTGATTTAAGTAGGAGGCCACGGCAGTGGGTTGCTGTGCTAGTCTCCCCAGAGGTTTAGGTTCCATGGGTGAGTCCTAAGGGCTCTGCCATGGGGTGGTTCCCCCGTTATCAAAAAAAAATTTCTAAGACCACATACAACGTAATAAGACTCCAACCCTAACAAGAACTTATTTTTTATTACTCATAGGTAGCTCAAACTGAGCTCATATCTAAATTGTTTACAACAAATACCCGAAACATTCAGCTGTGCACTTGCACCTTAATAGATAAGCTTTTTTTATTATTCCTGAACTCATCTATGAGCCCTTACTTCTTGAAAACCTATGCTCATGCGTTTACATTTTGTATATGTGATACTATAGTTAAAAATTCATAGTTCCATCAAAATATTTTTATTCATTAACAATCTTACTACACTTCAATGAGGTGCATTCTACCAAATCCCGCATGTTTTCCCATATAAAACTGCAGATCGAATTGCTGAAATAGAAGAAATACTTTCCTTATTAATGAGTTTTTAATTCTATTTTTCTTCTTTATCCTTTCTTTGATTTTTTTGTTTTTTGTTTTTTGTTTTTTTGTTCTTGTTTTGTTTTGGTCTCTCAGTGTATTAAGCAGATATCGACAACGAAAATGGCATATACTTGAATGAATTCCAACTCACATGAAAACGCATTATCTTTGTCGTTGTAATCAATATAAAGTAAGGAAAACATGATCAGAAACGAATTATGAAACGTAATCCGCAAGTTCCAGGAAATATAAATAATAAAAAGCTCACCAAGAAATTATGGTAAACAAAAGCTCTAGGCTCCCAGGAGATCAATTCCATCCATTGCTCCCCTATTTCCTCATCTGCATCAATCCTACAAAAAAAACGGAAAGTTGGAAACCAAATAAATCACGGTAATTTACCAACTTCAAAAAAATAAAGTGGAAGAGAATCAGAATTCAAAAACCACAACCCACCTATCCATCGTGTTCCGTACAATGGTGCTGAGATCGTTGGCGGCCTTTGGCGAATCTCCACCGGAAATGCTGGGAATCGAGAGGATTCCGAGAGCGAGGAGGATGAGAATGACGCAGGTGAACATGACGAGCATGGTGAGAGCCATAGCTGAAGACGACGATTTCCGAGGCGGTAGGCGGGAGTACCTCGGCTTCACCATTGTTTGGGGAAATCCTAGAAATCGATCTCGAAGAAGATGGAGTAAAGCAAGATCTGAAGCTCTATAAGAGACGCAGAGCTACAACACTACGCGCTTTTATTTCAACTTCCTGCAACAAAAAGTCCAATACGAGTTTCCGCTTCAGTACGATTATTCTGTTAATTTGATTTTTTTTTTATTCCACAATTTTATAAATATAATCAGATTTATAGATTTAACATCTTTTTCATATAATAGGTTAAATATTATATATATATTTTACATTTGAAATTTTGAAAATCAGTGAATTTATTTATAGGATGAGATGCATGTCTATAATTTTATAACTAAAAGTTTATTTATATAGAAATCTAATTTTTTTCTTTTAAATAGAATGTTTAGTTTGAAGAAGAATATAAATGACATTTGTAGTCATGGAATGCGCAAGCGCTGCAGATTCATTTTTTAAAAAATGAATAAATATGAGACCTACATTAAAATTTTAATTTTTTAATAATGAAGCCTACTTTATTTTCAAAAAGAGTGCACAGTGTTTACACAATTTATAACTGTATTTAATATTATTTTATTTTATTTATCATCATCGTCTCAACACTCTATGATCTGGCATTAAATAATTGGCCTGAAAATTGGACATAATAACATCAAAAAGTTCAAGTGCTATTTATTAGTAATAATTGGAGGGAAAAATAGAAATGCTCTCTTTAGGATTTTTTGATGCTTCAAGACTTCTAAACTTGTAAAATCTTATCATACTTCAAGACTTCTAAAAATGTCAATTCAATGCAAAAAAAAATTGAATTTTTTTTTAAAAAAAAAAAACTACTTTTCAGTATTTTTTATAGTTTCTCTTTAGGGTTTTTTGATAATTTTATATAAAATTTTCTTTTTTTTATGATTTATTTAAAAAAATGTCATAAAAAGGCTACCTCTCTTTGAACTCAAAACTTTCATTTTGTAAAGACTAAAGATCAACAGTCACTACACATTATACTCTTAGAAAGAAATATTATATATATATATATATATATATATATGGCCTAAATTTAGAAAGTTGGTAACATTGCATGTAACCTAATGATATCATTATATTTCTAGACGGCATCATCGGACATAGATTGATTATCTTTCCAAAGTAATGTTTTCATTTTTGTCTTTTTATTTTTTTATTTAAATATAATATTACTAAATCTTTATATCATCATTTCTTTACTTGATTAACATGTAATCGAAAATAAAAATAAATTTTTAACCCTTTGACACCATATTGAAATATAATAGCTAAAAAAACTCTAGAATAATATTTTCTCTATCAAATTAGAACGATGAAATGATCAAGAGTTTTGCTATTTATCATCTCAAAAACTATAAAAAAAAATAACTCTAAAAATATGTTAGAAATATTTTTGCCTATTTTTTAAAATGTTTTCTACTTGTTTTCTGTTAAAAGGCTTGTAAATAATATTTATCTTATTTTTATAATTAAACATGTTAGGCAATTTTGTAAACATATCTTGCTCACATTTTTCATCTATATTATTCATTTTGAATTTAATTCAATAGATACACGACAATTGCATATATAATGTTAGAGATGCTAATAAAATCAAAAGATTTAGTTATTAAGATTTAATTATGTAAATTATATCCTTAACACTCTCTTATGTATATATATAATAGATTCCCTTCAATACGTGGCCAACATTGAAATATTTAATTAAATGGGTGAAATATAAAGTCAACATTCAAAATCAAAACCACTACTCTAATACCATTTTCACAACAATAATGGAAAAAAGAAACAATTGGGCTAACAAAAAATCTAATGGAAAAAGACATACTGGCAACGAAAATGCTCGAAAGATATTAGTTTGACACGAAACATGGTTGAACAGCAATGCATACTTCGTGAAAGAACGCATGGTAATCTTTATTAGGTAATCTTTATCATAGCTTCTTGTATTTTTAAAGAGAAAATCTATTTACAAATCTTATTTTTTACGTCCAGCACACCGTTGATGTGAAAGCTTTCCATATCAACTATACTAAAAAATTATTAGTGTTTTGATTTTTTTTTTTTTAAGTTATAATGAGTTCCACTATAAGTAGTATGCTAACACACCGACTTATGTGTAGCCAAACTCATTTGTACAACAATAGTTACCCAAAAAACACTTAGTAATTGTGACATGACAAGTAAGTCTCAATGAATTTTTTTTTTTAAAATTATTATTTTTTGAATAAAACCATTCAACTACATTTCATCAAACTGTTATATGGCTATCAGCCATTACAAGAGGCAATATACATGGTATTACATTGTCTAAGTGAATAACTTCATTGCATAGTGAAGTTACTTGTTAAGCCAACAGATGTGCCACCTTATTTCCTTCCCTCTTGGTATGTTTGATGTCCCACATTGTATTAGCCAAGATGATTTTTGTATCTCTCACCAAGCAACTTAGGATACCATGTTGGTCTTTGTCATTCTTTACTACATTTACTACTTGCATCGAGTCCCCTTCAAAAACTACATATTGCAGACCCATATCTTTACACCAACCTGCTGCTGTAACCAAGCCCCAAGCCTCGAGCCTCTGCTATATCAGGTTGCAAACAAAATGTTACAGGTTGCATTAGAGTTGCCAAAAATTCCCCCTCTTGGTCCCTTAATACTACTCATACACCTATCTTCTGTTCTGCCTGCCTTATTGCCACATCCCAATTCAATTTTAACCAGTCGGTTGGTGGAGGTTGCCACTATAAGCTTATCTGCTGGTGTTGGATCCTGCATGAGCCTCTGATCTGGTTGTGAGCTTGAGTAAACTCTTCATGTGCGAGTAAAGATTTATTGAACATAATTGATGGATGTAAAAAGGTATCTTCGAATATCAACTTTGTCTTCTGATCCATATAGACCTTGTTGTTTCTGCAAAGAAGCTTATCTCTCCTGGCCCAATTCTATTAAGCACTTGCATAAAGATATTCCCAAACTCCTCATCTATAATTGGAGCTTTTTGCACTTTCCTATTTCCCAGCAGCCAAACATCTTGTGCAGAGGGGCATGACCATAGAATGTGTCCTGGTGTTTCTTGTGAGTTAAGACAAATGGGACATGAAGGATTTGTGGTTATTCTTTTTTTGCATAAGTTTTGTCACATCCTTGCATGCACGCCATTTGAAAACTTTGACAACATTAGTGGTCTACATATTCCATATACACTCCAACAGTTCTCTCTTGTCACCTGTGTTTGATGATTCCCCTTGTCTGATTCATTGTTTCTATTTTTGCAGGTGATAAGCACTCCTTACAGAGAAACTTCTATATGTTGTGCCTTTCCAAGCCAATCTATCTAGAGATCCAATTTGTGAAATAGGTACTTGTAATATTTCCTCTACCTCGCCTTCCATGAAAATTTCTTTTACGAGCTGAATGCTCCACCACCCTCCTTGTCTATCAATTAAATCAGCAACCATTGCATCTTCTGGTAGAATTTTCCTTTGTGATTGAACTATGCTAGATCACTCTCTTTTAATCCACTTGTCTTCCCACAACTTGATGCTCTTTCCATCCCCAACTTGCCATATATCCTTCCTTGATAATAGGAATTGCTGCACATATACTCTTCCATGCAAAATAAGGTCTTGAACCAACTTTAGCCTATAAAATAGAAGTGTGAGGATAGTAAATAGCTTTTAGAATTCTGGCTACTAATGATGTTTCCTTTATGAGCATTCTCCATACTTGTTTAGCCAAGGATACTAAGTTGAAAGTCTCTAAAGCCAAGCCCACCTTCCCTTTTGCTTAAACTTAGATTCTCCCAATTTTTTCAGTGCACTTTAGTAGCTTTATCCTAAGAACCCCACCAGAAATTTGACATCAAAGAATTGATCTTGTTACAAAGAAGCTTAGGTAATAGAAAGACACTCATGCTATATGTTGGAATTGCTTGAATGATAGCCATAAGCAGTATCTCATTTTTAGCTTGTAAGAGGAATTTTGTTTTCCAGTTTCCAATTCTTTTGCTAACCCTTTCAAGAATACCTTGGAATTCTCTTACCTTAGACCTACCTATGAGAGATGGCAAGCCTAAGTACTTCTCCAAGTTGGATGAATATTTTAAACTAGTAATCTATTTTATATAATTTCTTGATGGTTGCTTGGTATTCTTGCTGAAAAAAAAGTAGTCTTCTCTTTATTGAGCTTTTGTCCAGATGCTTGCTCATATCCATGTAAAATCTTATTTAATCCCATCCACTCTTTCATATTGGCTTGAAAAAATAGTAGACTATCATATGCAAATAACACATGATTCATCTTTACTTTCCCTTTAGCCAATGGGACCCCTGAAATTGTGCTTTTCATTTCTACTTCCTGAAGCTATGCAGTTAATGCTTCAGTAGAAATTATAAATAGAAAAGGAGATAGAGGGCATCCTTGTCTTAGTCCCCTTGAAGATTTAAACACTTATTGTGGAACCCCATTAAGCAAAACTGAGAATGAAGAGGAGTTTATACACCTTTGAATCAGATCTGTCCTCCTTTCATCAAATCCCATTTTCAGCATTGTTTTTTTTTAAACTCTACTTTATCCTATCCTATGCCTTGCTCATATCCAATTTTGATGTCATATATCCTTTTTGTCCATGCATCTTTGTTCTCATTGTGTGAAGTGTTTCATATGCAGCTAAGATGTTGTAAAAAATAAGTCTTCCTAGGACAAATGCACACTGGTTTTCTGAAATAATTGTTGGAAGAATTTTCTTTAATCAATTAGCCAGCACTTTTGTAATGATCTTGTATAAAACATTACACAGACTTATTGGTCGATACTCTGAAATTTTTTGTGGGTTAGAGTGTTTTGGTATCATCACAAGATATGTAAAGTTGATAGCTGCCATGTCTTGATCAGAATTTAGAAAAGTTAAAATTGCTTGACATACCTCTTCTCCCACCACTGACCAGTACTTTTGATCTCTTTCCAACATATCTTCAATTTCCATTTGCAAATGTTTGACTTCTTGCACTGTCTCTGTTGTAATTCCTCACAATCAGAGTATGTTGACCACATATCCTCAAATCTACTCACATAATTGTATTTCATGGTCATCTCATGATGCATGTATAACGAGATTAGGATAGGACAATGGTCAGATGTGGATGATGCCAACACTTGAACCTCACCATTCTCAAATTCTGCACACCATTCAGAGGTTGCTACAGCTCTATCAAGTCTTTCCTTTGTGAAAGAGTGATCTGATATGTTGTTAGCCCATGTATAATTGCCTTTTTTAAAGCCCACATCACTAAGCATACAATCTGTGAGCACACTTCTGAACCTTTCCATTTGCTTTTCATATCTTCTAGCTCCCCCATATTTCTCACTTTGATATAGGATTTAATTGAAATCTCCTATACAAAGCCACCTATTAGGATTTTGCAATTTTAGATGTCTCAACAGACTCCATCCATCCATTAATTCTTTTTTATGTTTCATGATTCACATAGAAGCATGTTAACATCCATGAGAAGCCCTTTTGGTCAATCCATGCATTAACATGTCTATGTGAGTAAGTGTGAATTCTGAGTCTAGTCTCATCATCCCATAACAGGGCCAAACCTCCAGTTTTACCTACACCTTCCACTGAAATAAACATTTAAAACTCAATCTACTTATAATCATCTCCATCTGATATTTTTGAGTCTCCATTAGAAACAAGATACTAGGCTTATGGATCTTACTCTAACTGTCGGAGGGTTGCCAAGCCCTCGGCAGTTCCAGCTTATGAGCCTCATTTCTCCCAGCGAGGCTGATTAACAGTCTCCGCCGATACATTCACAACAGGTACAATAACCTGTTGTTTGCCTCTAGCATCTTGATTATTCTCTAAAGCAAAGAGAATGTTTCCTTCCTCAGTTTTCCTTTTTCTAGTAGCATGAGGATTAACAGGCATCATATCTACATTAATCTGTCCCCTTGCCCTTCTCTTCCACTTATTAACACTTGCCTCATTTACTTGCTGTGATTCAGTATCAGTCAATTGATCTTGTTGAGATTCTGGCCTGACTTCCTTAGTGTAACGCCCGTCACTTACGGTGGGACTTTTTTCAAAATATTTTTATAAAAAGAATGACGGGAATTACCGTCCGATTTAAAACTTTTTCACTTGCATACCCAGGGTGCAAGACTCCACGTTCATAATTTAAAATGTGCTTTTATCATAAAAGAGGTTTATAGCGGAAAACATAAATCTTATAATAAAAGGATCTCGTACGTTTAAAACTCGTGCCTAGACTTCCGTGCTCTTCCCCATGGGCCGTATCCGTCCTGATCATGCAGTTCCTGTGAGGGGGAGGGACATGCATAAAAACTAAAATGAGTCGAAGACTCGTAAGCATTACTTCATACCGTTAAAAATATAACAATATAGGTTTTCATTCATGCATTCATCATTCGTACATACTATTACGTGCGTGCATACGTGTGTTCGTTTGAAAACTTCACTGGACGGGGTTTTTCTCTTTTAAACATGGGCTTCCTTTTCATAAAACCTTTCTCCCGTCAGTGCCTTCATGCAAGAGTTCGTGCATGTTTACGTGCGTTCTTTTGATAACGTCATTGGACGGGGCTTTTCTTTCAAAAGACTTTCCTTTCTTTAAAAAACGTGTCCCCCGTCAGTGCCTTCATTTCTTAAAGATTCGTGCATTCGTGTATTCATACATGCGTGCATACATCCATTCATTCTTATTACTTTCATAGGCCAGTACACACAGTTACGCCCAGTGTGTTTGGGGTTAGCGGTCTTCCTTTGGACCCGAATTCCGCCCGTGGCCACGGGTGGGGAATCCCTTTTCATAGGGGCAACACTGGGTGCACTTCCAGTACTACTTACCCGGCATTGCAATCTGCCCATTCATTGGTACCCTTTCATTTCAGTCATGTGGCCGTTACGTATCTTCATACATTCATGCTTTCATTTCTTCTTTCTTGCTTTTCATTCATGCCTTCATTCGTTTATGTCAGCTCGAAAGAGCTGACACTTTCGTTCGGTTCTTTCTTTCATTTACAATCCTTTCTTTTCATGAGGAAACATTTCTTTTCGTGAGAAAATATCGTTTGGGGCGTAAGCCCGAAAATGGTCTTTTCGTCTTTTAGTTCATTTCAGTTCTATCTTTTCTTTAATAGTTCGTTCTTGAAAGCTTCATCTGAGAACATACATGGGCTTAAACGTCGACTTTCGTGGCATCCCATAAGCGTCACCTTTGAACGTCGTCTCTCATGGCGTCAACGAGTGTCACCTCGTGGCGCACATGAGAGCGTCGGTTCGTAGGATTCACAAAAGCATCCGTTGTCATGCCCTTCATGCATCTTCATCAGTTTATGGATTTTCTTATAAAATACATATAATAGATACAGCGTATAGTCATCCATTCACAATTATACAATTAATACTTTGGATGTGTAAAAAGGGGCTGCCAAGGATGGGCCGTACATACTTAAACCTTTTAACAATTAGCATTTTCTTTCTTAAAACGTCTTTCGTTTCTTTTCGTGAGTATGTTAAAGAAAAGCGTTTCTTTATCTTTGAAAACTCTAGAAGAGTATGAACGTAACACTTACCTGGACTCCATGCTACTTGCATGTCATTCAGTTCATTCATGCTTATCAGATGACAACCTACATGCATACACATAACTTAACGTCATTCTCTATCTAGTACATAAGCAACTTGAACTATGAATAGAACTACGCTATACTTAGAACACTCTCCTTCTATCTCGTGCACTTACGTGCCCTTCACTATGTTAAAACCTTCGGGGACCCATTACGGTCACCCCATCTTCCAATTCATGTCTTGCCTCGAGTGCTCATCCACTAAAGTGAACTCATGATTCACCTTAGGATTAAGACACTAAGGCCTCTGTCTCATTCTTCTTATTAACCTCATTCCGACGCATGACTCAAACCAACTAAGTCACGCATCCCGTCTTTAGACAGTACAACCGTCACTTTCTTCATGCATCTTAGCCCATACAAATCCTCATTCCCATCCAGACAAGTCATACGGCTCTAAGCCAACTATGAGGCTTAAGCACCGTGTAACTATACTCAGGATAGATTACCCATTACATATGGTGAATCCATCCGGCACATGTGTCTAACCAGACTACACATGTACTCTACCCCTTATCACCTAAGATCAACATATATAACACATTGATCACCAGCTTCGAGGGACAAGGGCCATACTCCTATACCAACATTCTCTTAACCCGGTTAGCATGACTCCTCATGCTACCCGTCCCTTTTGACGGTTCATCCCAACACTTGACACGACAAGACTCCATTCATAACTATGTTTCATGTCACATTATATAGCTCGAGATTGCTCCAGTGCTACACTATGACCTTGTCAGGTTTCCTAGCATTCTACTACATTACTCCTGACTCATCACGAGTACGGTTCCTCTCGTACTCCCGTCACATCGTGACATCTCGTCACATTACCGTTACGCTATTTCTACAATTTAACACTTCACCCATCATAAGCATGACTTCCAATAACTACGTCACTTCGTGACGTTGCCCAGTCATGCTTCCACTGCGTACTCTTACACTTATTTCACTACTTCACCCATCACAAGCACGAATGTCAGTAGTCAATGTCACTTCGTGACATTCCTCAGTCATGCTTCCGCTGCACACTCTTATACTTGCTCTGATACTTCACGCATACTTTTAGCTATAAGTCAATCGCAGTGACACTTGTCACCTCAGACTACAAGCTACGCCATAACTACTTTGGGACACTGTTCCACAGTTCCCGACACTATCCATCACGTTCTACGCCCATCAAAAACATAATCATCCTTATCTCTACGACACGCCACACGGAGTGTCGCTGCTACTTGGAGTACACTCCATGTATACTCCCTTCATACATACCACATTACCATTATGGCATACCTGCCATATGGTATATCGATACATCACATGGAGTACATTCCACTTGTACTCCATTTACATACGCTCCATCACCACTATGGCCTACACTCTATATGGTGCATCACCCATCATATGGAGTACATTCCACATGTACTCCATCCATACACACCATATCACCATTATGGCATACACGCCATATGGTGTATCTCACCATCTCATGGAGTACATTCCACATGTACTTCCCACATATACAACACGCCACATCACCATTATGGCATACATGCCATATGGTGCATCTCCACCACATAGAGTACACTCCACGTGTACTCCTACATATATAATACACCACACAGAGTACACCCATTGTATGCTCCATTCATACATACCACATCACCATTATGGCATACTTGCCGTATGGAGTACATTCCACATATATTCCCTTCATATATCATACCCCACACAGAGTACACTCAGCGTGTACTCTTCCTGTTCCACATACACCACGCCACATCACCATTATGGCATACACGCCATATGGTGCATCAATCCACCACATGGAGTACATTCCACATGTACTCCTTTTACACGCACTACCCACAGAGTACACTTCTCTGTGTACTCATCCCGTTCTACCATATGCCAGGAGGGTATATTTTACATATACTCTCATTGTCTCACATTACGCCACATACAAAGTACACCCAGCGTGTACTCTTCCCATTCCACATACACCATGCCATCTATACAACACATGCCCCACAACTACACTGCACAACACAACCACTCCATAATTACAGCACAAACCCCACAACTGCATTACACAGTACAGTCCACAACACTTCACAATACACCCAACACTTCACAGCACACTACACGGCACAATGCACCTCCATACAACACAGATAAGCCCAACACTTCATCACACATAATGCCCAACACTTCATCACAATGCCACAACTCCACAATACTAACAGCACAGTCCACAACCTAGTCAACTAATCAATATCTAACATAATTAACGAGGGATAGAAAGTTATACCATCGACGGGATAACCCGTGCGTTGCTCGTAGACCGTCATAGCCAATGATGTCGACAGTGTCGTACGTGGCGGCTGACCCACATACATTAACTGTTTAGGCGTTTGGATAGCTAGGTGTGGTCTTGGAAGGACTCGTGATGGCCTTGTGATGATGACAAGGGGCATAACACGGCGGATCTAGCCATGTACAGTGGCGGTCAATCACACGCAGTGACTGTCCATCACGTGCAGTGTTTACCCACCACATGAAGTGATGGTTTGGACCTAGGGCTTGGCTAAGGGAGGTGCGGTGAATCTCGTGGTGGCGTCGAGGTGGTGCCACGGTGGCAGATCTGGCCATACCGTGGAGGAGAAGCCGTGGGAGAGTGAGAGAGAGTGTGCTCTCGTGGGTGGCAGATCGGGGCCAATGGAGGTCGGGTTGGCTTGGTGGCGGCCTGAGGAGGCTGGACATGGCGGTCATCAGCCATGGGTGGCGGCGCAAGGTGGTGCACGGCGTGCAACCCGTGCGTGAGAGGGGGGAGAAGCCGTGAGGTAGAGGAGGGGGTTTCTGGCCATGGTTCACATAGAGGAGCTCGGGGAAAGGGAGAGGAGGTCCATGGCGTCAGATGGTGGTCGTGGGTGGCCGCGTAAGGCGGCGCACGGTGGGAAATGGGCTAGAGACCCATTTTGGGTACTTGCCGTGGAAGGAGGGGGAGGACTGCTTCATAGGGGCTGACTTCGGTGGAGGATGATGGCCGGTGGGAGAGGAGCTCGCCGTGGGAGCGGTGGAGCCATTGGGCGGCGCACGGCGGCGCTACGCGCACAAGCCCGTTTGGACCGTGTGCTTCCGAAATGGAGAAATGGAGAGCGTGAGAGAGAGGGGCTGAGCTAGGAAGGCTCGCCGGAGTGAGAGCAAGCCGTTGGTGCCGGCAGTGATGACTGGTGGCGCACGGTGGCGCCGGGTTGTCCGTTGGAATCTTCGGCGTGGAGGGAGGAGTGCTGCGTACGTTGTACGCCGAATGAGAGAGGGAGGAGAGATAGGGTTACGGGAAAAATGAGAGGGAAAGAGAGGGGTCTGGGTATTTAACCCAGTCCTTTCGTCTGGGGATCTACATAACGATCTAATGACGAAGAATTAAAATACTGATTTGAAGATGCGTAAAACATTAACTTAATTAAAAGCACTTAGAGGAATTAAGGTAATATTATTTTAAACTAACTTTAGTTTATAAAATAATATTCTTCATCATTAATAAAATGATGAAGTCTCACTTAACATATTTAAAAGGGTTAAACCATTTAATTAATAAAAGCTCTCAACATAATTTAAACCCCATAATATCTTAAATAATTGAAATCATTTTAATAATAATATTAAAATGATTTCCGGCAATTATAATATTTTTGGAGCTCTTCAAAAATATTATGATTGTCGTATTTAAGATCAAATCTTAATTCAATAATGATGGAAATACTCCTTATAAATATTTTCAGCATATTTAAAACACTGGGCGTGCCCTAGAAGTCACACGATATCTTTCGAGACACGCCATCATGGTTCGGCACGCATAACATGACTCGCAGTCGCAAATGAGAAGGGCAGATGATCACATAATCTCTACCTTCGAGATTTGCTTACGTCATCAAGACGAAACATACGTCAGAAAGAGAGAAGCGTACGTAAGAAGAAAGGACCGTACGTAAGAAGAAGGAGCAGGATATCACACTTAGGGTGTGTTTGGATCACAAACTCATTTCAACTCATCTCAATTCATCATTACAACTTTTTCAAATCCCAACACAAAATATAATAAACAATTCAACTTTTTCAAATCTCAAAATAATAATAATATTAAAAAATAATATTCTAACAATATTTTATCATCTCAACTCAACTCAACTCAACTCACTTCAACATCCAAACACATCCTTAGTTTTCATTAGTGAAGCTGATCTTGAATCTGAATCAGATTCCTTCTGGCTATTATTTTGTATATCCATTGTCAACAAAGGCATCTCTTCTGAACTTTTGAGCTTGCCATCACAACTACTGTCCTACACATCTAAATTTTGTAAATTTCAACTTCTTCTGTTTCTTTCATATTAATCTTCCCCATATTTTGCTGCCCTTATGATCCATACTTAGGTAAGCTTATCATCTGTTTTCTTGAACTACTTCCATAGCTAGAATTGGTTCCTAAGCTGGTTGGACTTGGACCTGAAGTAGTTGCTCTCAACCAAAATCCATATTGAGCGGTACTTGTATCTCCAAATAAATCTGAATTATTAAGTTTTCCAGCACAACCACTCAAAGCATGCCTAATGACCCCACAGTTAGAATAGAACCTAGGTAGCCTTTCATATTTAAATTGCACAAACCTTCTTTGACCTAGTAGTTCCATTATTTTTCCTCTAACTAATGGTTTCATCAAGTCTACCTCAATTAAAACCCTTAACCATTTTCCCCAGCAATCTTCATTGTAATCTGCATCCACCTGTAGAACTATGCCAATAGTAGATCCAATTCTAGTTCCTACCTCTTTGTTCATACATCCCAAAGGTAGATTATGTAATTGAATCCATAAATTAGTATGAGTAAACAGAAGTTCAGTAGGTGGTGTGAAACCCTCAAACCTCTTCAAACAAATCAAGGTCATATCAAATATCCAAGGTTGTCCTTCTCATATTCTACTTAATTCAGCTTCTAATTGAAATTCAAAGATGTATAAGTTCTCTCCCACTTCAATTATTTTTGTTCCAGCACAGAATTTCCAAACCTTGGACATGGTGTTCTTGAAGGCCCCTCAACTTATCTTTTTGTCTGCTATCAGTTTACCCACTACACAGAGTTTACCTCTTTCCATGGTGTCTTCGATGTCTTTCCCTGTGATCACAACTTCATATTTTTCTTCCTTTGTCAGTGATAGTTTGTTCCATAAATCTGCTAAAACATCTACCATCTTTCTCTTAGTCTTACAATACTTGTTCTTGTTTAATCTCTACCTCAAACAACTAGTAATTTTCATCCACCGCTTGCCCTTGGCAAACAAACGTTCCACCACAGTGAAGGATACTCTTCCACCTCGCTAGAGACCTCTAGAGTCGAGAGGAAACCATTTTTGCAGGAGATGCTTTTGTTAATAAGTCTCAATGAATTAATAGGATTTGGATGGATGGACTATTTTGATATCTAGGATAAGACCATAGATCCTTTTGATTTTTTTTTTCTCTACCATAGAGATAAGTTCGAAAAAAGAGTCCAAGAGATCAATACAGTAATATTTAAAAATTACAAAGAAAAACTAGAGATAAGATAGGAAATTTACTATACAATATTACTATAAAGTGGTGTACCGATTTAAAAATATGAGTATTAAAAAAAGAAAAAGTAAATAAAGAAATGAAGAAATCATCAAGAAAGGGTAAAGAAAAGTACTTCAATGGTATAGAATAATGATATGAAGCCATTGTAGGGTGCAGTTAAAATTTATTTTATTTTTCACTTTTAAAATTATAGAATAATGAAGCGTTAAAAGCCTTTAAAATTATTTTAAATTTATACGGATAAATGGATGACATACACTAGTACAACTATGGACTCCTAAATTAGATATAGAAAGAAGATGAAATGTTAAAAATGAAGGGAAAAACTGTTCTTGACCTTTAAAATATTTAAGAAGTTATCAACAATCTCCCTTCTTTTCTCAAACCTTTCATGACATTAATTATTTTAAATTTATGGTTATTTAACACGAGTTAATGACGTAGCCCAATCGAAAGAAGACTAAGGGATTGTTTGGAAGAGGTTTCGTCTCATCTCATCTCATCTTATGTTATTCCCAAACATCTCTCAAACAAAAAACACTTTTCAATTTCAAATATTCAACTTTTTTATCTAATCATTATAATTTTCCTAAACTTTCATACAAAAATAAAAAAACAATACAACTTTTCAAATACCAAAATAAATATAATATAAAAATTATATTTTAACAGTATTTTAATTTTATAATATTTTTATTCAAATCTTTCTCTCTTTTCCCAAAATCCAATAAGACATTATAATTTAAATCATTTTATTACCATTCACAAATTACAGATTTTTCATCTCGTCTCATTCTCCAAGCATCCCGCTTTAGTGTTCTAGATGGAGAAAGAGACACAAGATCATTAAGGGTTTCAGTCTGTACCGATCCAATTGTCTTACTTTTATGTTTTATTTGCTTGTTTTAGTTATAATAAGCTTGTTAGCAAGCTTGGATTGTAATTTCTTAGTCAGCCCAGTTCCATAATTATAGGATTTGACTGCTTATTTGCTTGTATAAGCACATGGTCATTTACTTATGGAGAAATTCTATTTGCAGTCTCCACATAGAGATTGTATGTGCAGACCCTTTATTAAATGAAAAAAAAATATCATTTTAGGAGGGATATTTTTGTAATTTTAAAAATTTTAAATATAAAATTGCCTAGACTTGCATTGTAGTCCTCAAATGGGGACTGTACGTAAAATTGCTCTTACATATTTATGTGTATCGGCCCATGGCCATACGTTTAAAAGTATCCATAAAATAATGGAATTCTTTTATTCCTCTCATCATCTTCTACGAAGGGTCTCCCCTTGAAATGAGATTTTTTGGGTCATTTTCTTTAGCAACTTGATGTGTGTTACAAAATTGATATCAGAGAGATGTTGTTAGCACTCAAAAAGTAGACCGATTCCATAGTTAAGTAGTTGGAGACTGCGATGTTGGCACTCAAAAGTCAGACTGATTCCATAGTTTAGTAGTTGGCAACCTTAACAGTGGAGCTACAAAAGAAAAATCAAAATCACAGTCAAGGGGAACCTTCTTTTGTTGTCCAGGTCGGAAGAAACTACTATCAAGCAACAAAATATGGGTGAAATTCAAGCCAGAACCATACGATTGGAGTTCCCTATCTTCCATGGTGAAGACCCTGCTAGTTAGACGAACAAGGTACATCATGTTTTAGCTTCCATAATACTTTGCCCCATCATTGCATAAGGGGAAATGATATTTGCAATTCTAGGGTGTGCAAGCCACACATACTCCCTTGAAAAAAGTAAGTAAATCTAGGATTCACATAAAAAATCATTTTTTAATGATGGACCACACTCTTTTTCAAAGAGAGTGCGCGTGGCTTGTACCCCCTATTATTGTATCTAGTATTACCCTTGCATCATATTATCATCTTTTCACATGAAAGATAAAGCTCTAATATGATTCCAAGATCTAGAGGAATCTAGGTAGATGATTGATTGAGAGTCTTTTATCAAGGTATTGATGGTGAGTTTTGGACCAAATGCTTATGACGACCTTATGTAGTCTCTCACTAGGCTGAGATAAAATGGGATTGTGGAAGATTACAAGGCTCGGTTTGAGACCCTATCCAATAGGTTAAGAGAGCTCTCAGATGCTTATAAGCTAAGCTGCTTTCTCAGTGGATTACGGGATGACATAAGATTGCCATTGAAAATGTTCAATCTGCCAACCTTAATAGCAACCTATAGCCTAGCAAGAATCCAAGAAGAGAATGTAAACTTGTATAGAAAAACACAAATCTAATATACCCTACTCACCTGATCCAAGGATACTTAAGAACCCCAACCTAACTTTGAATGAGACCAATAAAAATGTGCCCAAAACTACTTTACCTATCCAAATGATTAACCAACATCAAATGAAGGATATGAGAGAAAAATGAATTTGTTATTACTGTGATGCTAAGTGGAACATAAGACATAAATGCCAAAACTCAAAACTCTAGTTGTTAGAGGAAATATTACAAGAAAAAGAGGGGATCTTGAACAGGAGATGGTTTTAGTTGAGAAAGAGGTGGAAGCAGGAGGAGTGGACTTAAGTGCTACTCATGGTAACCCTGAAATTTCCTTGCATGCCTTAACATGCTCCCACAATCCAAAAGCTATGAGGATCAAGGGAAAAATAGGAATCCAATGAGTAACCATCATTGATGATACATGATCAACTCACAATTTTTTATATCCAGCAATAGTCGACAAGGCAAAATTGCCATTAGATTACACTAAAAGGGTTAAGGTGATGGTTGCTAGTGGAGAGTTTATTCCTAGTGAAGGAAAGTGTGGTGGGGTTAATGTTAAAATCTAGGGAACTACCTTTACTGTTGAAGTACATGTACTGATATTGGCTGGCTGTGACATGGTCTTGGGCACC
Source organism: Juglans mandshurica (assembly GCA_022457165.1). Classification (NCBI taxonomy): domain Eukaryota; kingdom Viridiplantae; phylum Streptophyta; class Magnoliopsida; order Fagales; family Juglandaceae; genus Juglans; species Juglans mandshurica. The sequence continues at coordinate 8,958,301 of CM039623.1, forward strand.
CGTAGCTCAAAGAGTTAGGTTCCATTCTATTGGATTTTGAGGAACTAAATATGAAGTTTAGTCATGAAGGAAAAATAGTAGAGTTGAAGGGGCTAGCTACAACTCAAATGATTGAAGATGGCTCCCTTAACAAGTTCAATAAGCTAGAAAAAAAGGGAGTAATTTTACAAGTTTTAGAAAAAGAAATGAACAATGAATAGACAGTAGGAAGTGAGCCAGCAATAACAACACAATCACTATCGAGGCAATATGCAGATGTATTCTATGAACCAAAGGGGCTACCTCATCCACGAATGCATGACCATACCATTAACTTAATCCTACACACTAACCAATATCAATTAGACCTTATAGATACCCATACTTTTCAGAACAATGAGATAGAGAAAATAGTTCAAGAGTTGTTGACTCCAGGAATTATACAACCTAACCAAAACCAAGACTCCTCTATAGTCCTTTTGGTTAGAAAATCTTATAGTACATGGTGACTGTGTGGACTATAGAGAGCTTAATAGTGTCACCATTAAATATAAATTTCCCATAAAAGTGGTAGAGGAGCTGATGGATGAGATACATGGAGCAATCTTTTTTTCTAAACTAGATTTAAGGTCTGACTATCATCATATCCGAGTAAAGCCCGTGGATCCCCATAAAACTACATTTACAACACATGAGTGACATTTTAAGTTCATAGTTATACCATTGGGGCTAATTAATACACCATCCACTTTCCTAAAGTCTTATGAACGAGGTATTCCTCCCATAGAGTATTTTCATTGGAATAGTTAATGGTAAATCAAATCCTTGAAATAGCTATTAGAGATGAAAAATCGACTACATTGAATTAGGCAAACTAATCTGAATCAAGTTTTAGCTACAATATATCCAAAATTAAAGTCAAATTTGCTGGTAACTGTAGATCGAGTAAATGTTTAGTTTATTATTTCTTTGGAACACTCTCCCTCCTCTTGATATTTTCTCACACAACCACCATCATTTTCTTTCCCTCTAATTTTTTTTCCCACTTTTCACGTCTCTGCTTCTCTTCCTCATTCCGCCTCGTGAAATCGTAGAAGGAGCGGAGAGCATCACAGATTCAAACCGCACCACCCTCTCCTCTCTTTGTCTCTGATCCAGCATGGTCTCTTCCTCTCCCAGTTCCACCAGGTATTTCATCTTCCTCACATAAGAAATCATCTCCCTGTCTGCTTCTCTCTCTCTCTAAAAATCTGTGTGTAGATGAACTTGATTTTGTTCATTAATTTATTATTTGTTATAAGAAGAGAAGTTTGGGAATGAGGAATTTGGGGCTTACTATCTGTGAAGATCTTTTTTAGGTCTATTGGGGGTTTCTAAGGTCTGATTTTGTCAAGAATTTTGGTTGGTTTCTGAGAAATTGTGGGAGTAAAAAATTAAATCAAGGTTATGGGGCCTTTTGTATCATGGTTATAGAAATTAAAACCGTTATTAACCTTGTTCTTCTTTAACCATAGAGGAAATCACAATATGTCAATTGCATGTTTTTTGTACAACTCATGGTAAAATGTCTTTACTTGATTGATGATGTTCATTCTTACCAGTTGTAGATAGTCGTTTATCTACAAGTTTGCTTTCTCATTTTTTTTCTATAACAACAACAGAGACAGAGGACCTGTTGGCCATTGGCCTCATTTCTTTAAATAAATTTATGTTAAATAAATTACTACCTTGTTCGGATCAAAGAAACAAAATAGCACACAAAATGTTATCACTTTCCCTAGTCTAGATTTTTTGGTAGAAAAAAGTTGATAGATTTTAAGCGTGAAGATTGAGTGAGTGACATAGAGAGATTGTGTTTGTGATGGAATTATTTAAGATATTTTTTCCAGGAGAAGACTGGAAGGGAGTGTTTTTTTGTAGGAGTACAAAAAGACTAGAAGGGAGTGTCTTTTTGTAGGAGTACAAAAAGACTAGAAGGGAGTGTCTTTTTGTAGGAGTAGAAATCTCCACATCTTTATTTATAGCTCTTTACAAAATTGTGATTATTGGGTTAAGCGCTTGTGCCTGGTCAATAGAGTTTGGTTGTTTATTCATAAAAAAAAATAAAGTTTGGTTATAAGTTGTTTGATAATTACATAAGGAAATCCAGTTATGTATCACAAACACGCGATGGATGGTTCTCCACAACACTATTAGTTATACGAGCTACTAGGTTAATTTTAATATGAGGTATTCTCTGCTTTATCTTAGACAGTCTTTTGCGTTCTAGTGATCTTATGTTAAATAACCTTCATCTTGGAGTCACTTTGCTACTTGAATATTGAATGGAAATAGCATATCATTGTGGAAAAATGTTATTGGACTTGCTTTATCTTAGACAGTCTTTTGCATGTTACGTCTGCCTTTGTGCATCTTACTTGAGTCTTCAACCCTTTGAAGCTTTGTTTGTGATATTCCGCTTGTTATCAACCATATAAGTACATGAAATGTGCTTATTTACTTCATTTTTTTTGTAGGACTGTGATACTTTTTTTCTCTTAATAAGTTTACCATTTTCTTTTTTTTCCCAGGTTTTCCCCAGCTGACACCAATTTAGTATTGAGGGAGTTTGAAAATTTTGGTATGATTTTGAAACATATTCCTGGTCCAAGAGATGCTAACTGGATGCACATGATTTAATGTGCAGGTAAACTAGATTTAATGTGCATGCAATTCTTCTTTTTTACACCATGATTTAATGTGCAGGTAAATTTGATTACATTGCTGAAGTTGTGCATCCGACATTGCTGAACCTCTTTGATAACTGTTGAAAAGTCATTGCTCAACCATACATCTAGATTTGTTTATTTAGGTAAGATCCTCTTATATAGTTGTTTACCATGTTATTTTGTATCCTATTCTACCCCAACTATTTCATTCGTTATAATTATAATACGAGGAAGGATGATAGCACCATTTGATGAGAATCCTTTCTTCACCACTCTTTGACAAAGTAGTGGACATAGGGAAGGCAGAACCTCATTCGATAGCATAGATGATAATGTTCTAGTCCAAGCTTCACATTGCATAGGTGAAATAATGCCACCCTTTAAAAAATCATTTCAATGTGTCTTTCACCGTAGAGGAAGACAATCTCCTTATTTCAACTTGGCTAACATTAGCATTGATGCTATACGCGGGACTAATAAAAAATCCACTCAAATGTAGGAGAGAATAGGTGAATATTATAATGAGTATAAAAAATTAAATATTATTGAACGTTCTATAGTGTCATTGACCAATCGATGACAATGTATCCAAAAATGCAGAAAAAAATTTTGTGCTGTTGTTGCCCAAGTAGAATTGATACATCCCAGTGGTGCCCCACGGAGTAGGAAAAGGTAATAATTTAGTTTTTCCTTTATGTTTTTTTATTGCTTGAGCTTATTTTTACTCTAACTTTCTCACTTAGCTCATTTAAACTTGAGAAGGCCAAAATATTGTATAAAGAGAATGAGAAGGCGAAGTACACTATGGAACATCTCTGGTGTCTATTAAAGACACCAACCAAAATGACAGCAACATATGTCGATGTTGCACACGAGGAGGAGACCGCTTGGGAAACGTCCAACCATTGCTGACTCAACTCCGCTAGCAAACGACACTCTTGATGACAATATCGAGATTGTTGGTGAGAGAGCTCTAAGCAAGAAGAGTGAGAAAGAGAGGAAGAGGAAGTCTAGAGAAGGTGAATATGCTGAGTTTAATAAAGCCTTGAGTCGCATGACTGATGATAGAACCATGTGCATGGTGGAAAGGAGAAAAGCGGTCACCAAGGCTGAGAGTGATCGAATGTCATTAATTGCACCTAAGAATAAGAGTATTGATATATATATATATATATATATATATATATCTCATGAAATTAGATATTGCTGGCATGAATGTAATATAGCAAGACTATTTTCAAACTCTTCATAAGAAAGTTTACGAGGAAACAAAGAATAGATCTACATCCACATCTAGATCTCCATCCACACCTTTTGGAGGAAAGTAATTGTTTGGTACTCCTAATTCGTTGCTTGTTGTAAATGCACATTAATGTAGTTAGATGGTAGACTTAGTTTCTAATTTTAGTGGCTGCCTAGCCACATGTGCTGGTAATACATGTGGCTGAGTAGCCACTATGTGACAGATCTAGGATAGTTTGGAGTTTATGTTTGAGATGTGTGTGTTGTACTATTTGGGCCGGAAGCTGTGGATGTTTTTTGGGCTGCCAACATATTGTTGTGAATGTTTTTTGGAGGGAAGCGTAAGAACTTTTTTTCAAGTGCAGATTTATGTGGATGTTTATTCCAGAGTTTAGTAGTTTATCTTTAGGCTGTATGTTGACCCTAAAATGCTTTTTTTTTTCAAGAGCATATTTATGTGCACTTTATTTAGTAGTGCAAATTTATGCAAGTGCAGATTTATGCATACTTTTTTTAGTAGTACAGATTTATGCAAGTGCAATTTAGTAGTTTAGTAGACTTTTTTTCAAGTGCAGATCTATGCAAGTGCAGTTTATTAGACTTTTTTTCAAGTACAGATTTATGCAATGCATGACTCATGCGTAAGGAGTCAATGAATATAAAATGCTTGCTTAGAACTACTTATCCAACAAAGAACAACACAGAGGTACTTGAAAAAATGATAAAATTACTCATAATTTGTTATATTATAAAATTAAATCAATTAAAAATTAAAAAAATTAAATTATTATTATTTTATTATTATCTAATGAATAAATGGATAATTTAATTTGGAGATTTGATATGAACGGAATAGCCAAAACTAAATTTATCTCAAATTATTTTATTATTATATAATGAATAAATGGATAATCCAATATGGGGATTTAATATGAATGGAATAGCCAAAGCCAAATTCATCTCATATTAGTTAAAACTTGAGTTTGGCTTTGACTACTCCAATGAGAGTGTTCTTATCCAAGAAAGTTTATTCTTATTTTCTTTGATGACATTCTTGTGTACAGTAAGACATAATTGGAACATGTGAAGCACCTACAAGTAGCCTTGGAAACCTTAAGACAACACTAGCTTTATGCTAAACAATCTAATCTAAGTGTCATTTTGGGTGTAGTGAGATTGCTTATCTTGGCCACTTAATTTCTACTCAAGGGGTCTGAGCAGATCCTGACAAGTTGGAAGCTATGAATGAATGACCACTTCCCATTTCCTAAAGGCACTAAGGGGATTCTCGGGATTGATTGAGTATTATTGCAAGTTTATTAAGGACTATGGGAGAATTGTTTCACCATTTACAGGATGCTCTGCTCAAGAATGATAACTTTCATTGGACTTAAGAGGCTAAGGTTACTTTCTATCTTGAAAGAAATTGTCACATAACATTTAGTCTTAGCACTACCAGATTTCTCTATTCCCTTCACTATTGAGTGTGATGTTTCAAAGAATACTGTATGAGTAGTGTTAATGCAAAAGGAAAGATCCTTAGCTTTTTATAGCCAAGCTCTAAAGGAAAGATCATTGATGATGTCCACTTATGAGAAATAGTTTTTTGCTCGTCTCATTGTACTTAAATGGAGACCTTACCTTCTGGGATAAAATTTTGTGATCAAAACTGATCAACAGTCTTAAGTAGTTACATCAACTATCTTAAGTAATTACTAGACCAAAAGGTGGGTTCCCCACACAACAGAAATGGATCACCAAACTTTTGGAGCATGATTTCGTAATAGAGTATAAAAAGGAAGCAAACAATAGGGTTGCTGATGCCTTGTCAAGGAAGAGGAAGGAGGATGAAGGCTCCCTAATATTGATTACTTTTCCAACTGTAGATTGGATAGATGATTTAAGGGCAGCCTATGCCACTGATGAACAATTATAGGAGCTCATTACCTTCTTCTGAGAGAATAAACTAAGCCCTGATTACACCATGAGGGAAGGGCTGCTCTTATACAAAAAATATGTTGTACATACCCCAACATGCGGAGTTCAACAATATGTTGTTGGAGCTGGCACACAGTAACTCTTGGGGAGGACACCCAAGATATGCCAAATCTATACATAGAGTGAGAATGGACTTCTATTGGCTGAGACTTAAGAAGGACATGAAACATTTTATTAGAAGTTGTGATCTACGTCAGACGGTCAAGATGGATAACACTCACCCAAGTGGGTTACTGCAACCCCTTCTAATATCCCCTTAACCTTGGATCCACATAACCATGGACTCTGTTGAATGACCTCCTAACTCATACAAATTTAATTATCTTTAGGTAGTGGTTGACAAGCTCACTAAATATTGTCATTTTACCCCTATTAACACCCATACATTGCTAGAAATGTGGCTGATCATTTTTTCAAACACATATTCAAACTCCATGGACTACTTATCTCAATTTTAACTGACCGAGAAAACACATTCCCAATCACTTTTGGCAAGAATTATTCACTCTTCAGGGGATCCAAATGTCTATGAGTATAGCTTATCACCCTCAAACCAACGGGCAAACTAAACTAGTTAACAAAACCCTAGAAAACTACTTAATACACTTCACTGGAGATCGACCAAAAGACTGGTCCTTATGGATACCTCTAATAGAGCGGTGGTATAATTCCACACCACACATGTCGACCAAACTTATCCCCTTGAGGCCCTTTACGGGTATCCACCTCCCGACTCCTCAATTATATATCTGGTACTACATGAATGAAGGTTATGGAAGCTAACTTTCGCTCCCGAGACCATATATTGTAGTTGCTCCGTCACAACCTACACAAGGCGTAAGATCGCATGTACAAATATGTGCACTTGAAGAGAAAGGATAAGGAATTTGAAGTTGGAGAATGAGTATACCTTTGGCTTCAACCTTTCCAATAGACCTTGTTAGCTCATAGGTGCAACCTCAAGCAAGCTCCTTTTTTTTTGGCCCCTTCCAGGTTTTATAGAGGGTAGGGAAGGTTGCTGACAGGTTGGATCTACCTCTCTTATCCCGGACCCGGATCCACCTCACCTTTCATGTTTGCTAGTTTAAGAAGAAATTGGGTGCCAGATTCACTGCTATTCCAGTACTACCTCCGATGGATGTCTAGGGAATCCTTAGGCTTAAGCAAGAAGAAGTCCTGGGATGCTGAATGACCAAGATAGGGAACACAAAGCGAAAGTAGAGTTATTGATTTGTTGGCAAGGTCAAAGGAGCTAACAACGCCAAGTGGGAAACATATTCCCAATTGAAGGAAGCATTTCCCCACCTTGCGAACAATGTGTTTTGAGGGGGAGGGTTTGTTGCAAGAATAAATCTACTTACAACCGGTTTAGGGAACCGGCGCGGAACCGTGTCCTACATGGCTTTGGAAACGGCGTTGTTTGAAATTTGAAATCAAGTCCCGAGCCCCTTGCATATTTCACTTTCACATTTCACCTCATGTTCTCCCGCTCGATCCCCTGCCCTCTACTCCCCATTCCTATCGTCTTCCCCATGAAGTCCACCAGAGCCACGAACCCACTTGGTCTTCTCCACCAGAGCCACGAAGCGGCTTCAGAGCAGTCTCCGTAGGACACTCTACTCCTCTTCTCCTCGAACCCAAGACCCACAAACCCTACTATCTCTGGCTCATACCACATCACCGAACAAGGTTTTAATCCTTCCTTACCACCAAGGAAAGAGCCCAAAAGATGAAATCAGACTTACGTTCGTATTTCTTCTCAAACTCCCCAGTAAGATGTCTTTTCACAAATATTGGTTTTCCTGCATTGTTCAAACACTCGAAATTAAATAAACAAAATCGTCAACAATCCAATATGAGTTCCAAAACAACAACGAAATCAAAGGTAACTAATTTATCACATACTCTTTAAAAAAAAAACTAATTTATCCCATACAAACCCAACTGCACGAGATGGAAATGACAAAGAATAAAATTTAAACCTAAAGAACTTTGAGTTATTATATACGAGGTTGCTTTTAATTTTTGTTCTACCGTAAAGATCTGTTCTTTGGAGTGTTTTCAATTGAGAATTATATAATGAAAATGGTAAAGAAAGGGAATAAAACCCTAGATAAAAGAGACTATATTAGCAAAAATGCACAACTTAGTCAAAGAAAATATTTGTTTTCTATCTCACAATCCTAAATTTCCCCGGCAACCAGTCAGATCTTGAAGGAAATAATACACTAAAGGAAATTTACTCGTTCCACCATCGCCAACAATTCCAAGCTTGAAGCTTGGATAATCGATGGTATGCTGGTTTGGCAAAACCTGAAACGCAAAAGCAAAAGATCAAATACCCTAGAAAATGCATAATCAAATGGCAAACAACTGCAACATGAAACGAAGACAAAAATCAAAGAAAAGAAAATGGATATTTTTCGAGAAATTACGAAAGCAGAGCTATACCATTTTTTTCCCTCTTTCTACTGTGAGCAATGGCCCTCTTAGACAGTTCTTGGTTCAGAAAGTGAGTCTCTCTCTCTCTCTCTTTTTAATATTAGCTGACGTGGCAGTGCCATGTCATCAAATTCTGCGCCGGTTCCGCACCGGCAATTGTATATAGCAGAATTGTTGTTGCAAACCGAGAATTAGGGAAAAAGCTATGGAGAAGCTTTTGAGAAGCTAAGATCTGTTTTGGTTTTACAAACCTTTCAAACCATCACATTTTAACATCCAAATATTATTCAAACACAAATATTTTTTAATTTCAAATTTTAAATTTTTTATTTAATCACTATCTAATCATCCAAACTTTCCCAAATTTCCAAATAAAATACAAAAAATAATTCAACTTTTTTAAGTCTCAAAACAAAAATTATATTAAAAAATTATATTCTAACCATCTTTTAATTCTATAATTTTTTATTCAACTTTTTCTTTCTCATTTTCCAAAACCGCATAAAAATCTTAACTCAAGTCATTTTACTATTATTTAAAAATTATCTCACTACTATTCACAAATTTCTAATCTCTATCTCATTTATATAACCAAACAATGCCTCTCAAGTGTTCGAGACAGAGAAAGAGAGACAAGATCATTCATTAATTTCACGTGGGCTTGGGTCCGTATTGGACCACTTATGGATTGTTGTTTCTTCGGTCAACCCAAATCCATAACTATAGGATTTGATTGCTTATTTGCTTGCATTGGCCCATGATCGACTGATGAATACGGTTAAGGTTAATGACAATATATGTATTGCGGAAGAATATTATAACGGTAATCAGAAAGTAATAGAATTCTCTTATTGCTCTCATCATCATCTTCTTCTTCTTCTTCTTCTTTTACTTCTTCTTCTTCTTCCTAGGAGACTCTCCTGTCAAAATGGGATTTTTTGGATCATTTTCTTTAGCAACATAACATGAAGTATGTTACATATTTATATAAATAGTTAGAATTATTTTACACATACTGCTATTGTCATATTTACTTGTAGTACCATATAATCAAAATTAATGTTTGGTATATGTTATTATTTATATTTGTGTTTGTATTTTTTTTTTTTTTTTTGTAATTGCGACTAGTTAAAAAATCTAGGTATAAAAGTGACTAAGTTCTGGTTTGGATTCAGTGATGAGATGAGATAGTTTTAGATGAAATATGAAAGTTGAAAAAATATTGTTAAAATATTATTTTTTAATATTATTATTATTTTAGGATTTGAAAAAGTTGAATTGAGATTTGAAAAAGTTGAATTGTTTATTATATTTTGTGTGAGAATTTAGAAAAGTTGTAATGATGAGATGAAACGAGATGAAACACTTTCTGAATCCAAACATGACCTAATTATTTTACTCCACATAAAATCATAAATGAACATATTTTATTTGGTTATAAATAATAAATAAAGAAAACATCTCAAATGGTATATATAGTTTTCTATTTCAAAAGTAAAAGGAAATATTTAATTTACTTTAAAGTATTTTGCATTAATCAGTCTTATTATTCCTAGTAGGATGATTCAGAAAACATAAATAATTTTTATAAGATGTCTAACAACAAAGCAAACGAGTAATTCTACATACAATCGTGAAGTGTGCAACCGTCGCGTAATCGCTTTGAAAAATAGTGAGATCCACTATTAAAAAAATAATTTTTTTATTCACTTTTTTCAAAACGATTACGCAGCGGTTGCACAATTCACGGTTGTAAATATCTTTTCTCTATTTTAAAACTCTATAATATTCCTAGCCATTATTACACATGAAACTAATTTTATTTTCGAGATCTATATCCATCAATACGTAATGTCAAAAAAATTTTAAATCTTAAATAAGGAAAATGCTTAAGACATGGAATAATTCCACAAACACAAACACACGGATTTTGTTTTTGTGGGACGTGTGAACACTATTTTTTTTTTGGCTTTAATTGTTTATATTCGTGGAATTTTTTTTTTTAAAAAAAAATTGAATATACATACAATGATTAAGACCTCGTTTGTTTTCACAATACATCTTATCTCGTCTTCTCTAATCATTATAATTTTCTCAATATTACGTTGTCAATAATATGTTGAATACCAAGATGATATTTCTCAATACAGACATTAACAACAGACAAACTAAGATTATGTTTAAATATTGAGGTGATCTCAGATGATCTGTAAATAGTAGTGAAAAAATAGTGAATAATTTATGAATAATAGTGAACTATTTGTAAATAGTAGTAAACTATTTGTAAATGGTAGTGAATAATAGTGAAGTAATTGTGAGAACATTTTGGGCTGCCATGTTTGATGCTCTTAATGTATGTAGCACTTTAACAAGTTTAAATGAACTCATCAAAGTTAGGGCTGTAAGACTTTCGGTCCAGAACGGAAAAATTGAGGATAGAATCATTTGATCAGGACTAGACCAAATTGATAGTCTTATTGGTCGGTCTCAGGGTGTGATTTTTTTTTGACCGAACCAAACAAAGACCGACCGAATTTATATATATATTTTTAAATATTATATATATAATATAATATTTTATATAGCAGTTATATAAGTTAATTATATAATTTTCATCCAAGAGATCACCATTGATCATATACAATGAAATTATTTAATATTCATTAACCATATATAAAATATTAAAGAGATCACTTAATTTTAATTTTATTAATTTAATTAATTTTTTACATCCGTTTTCTGTCAAAAAAAGAAAAAGAAGAAAAATGTTCATGAACCGAATCAGACCGATAGCTAACGGTCTGATCCAATAAAAATGATGGACTAAAATTTTCGGTCCGTGACCTCCCGTACCAGACCGACTATACCTCTAATCAAAGTTTTAGCATATTCAATAATTAATTGAAATCATTTAACGCAGTTACCACTAGTAATGAATCACTTCTTCTTCTTTTTTCTATTTTTTAAACCTGAATGGTATTTATTGATACTAATCTCTACAAGAGGGATTCAATACAATGAGGAGTAGAGTCCAAATCAATGATAGCATCTAAATAGTCAATGCATCTTTACCAAGAGCATGAGCTATTTTGTTAAGTTTGTTAAAGTCCCTTCTGTAAACACAAATCAAGTTCAATCCCAATTTAAGATAGTTTTATTGAAATCATTTAATCCCAATTTAATTAAAGGATTTTTCACGAGCATGAATTAATCTACCTTCATCATCTCTTGTATTTGTGGAATTCTTCCATAGATGTTATTACTAGTCTATTGTATAATGATTATTTTTAATTACATGTATCACGTGCACACTAGTTATGATGTACATTAGTTACTCTATTATATATAATCTTGTACTTTACTTTTTTGATAAATAATACAAGTTTTTATCTTTATAGAATTCTCATCATACAATCGAGTCTTCTTTTTCCTCTTATCAACATATCAGACATAACCCTAACCCTAATCCATCAGTGACGATTCCTCATGGCCATTGTCTCCGACAATTCGTCTTCCTCTTTCGCTATTCAACACCACACTTTTGAGGATTATTCCAATCCGTTTTAACTTTAAAGTGGTGATCATCCTAGAGCGATTCTTGTCTCCCAACCACTGAATATAGATAACTATCTCATATAAAATCGATCCATGTCTATGGCACTTATTGCCAAGAACAAACTCTACTTTGTTAATGGTGCTCTATCACCACCTATCGACACTGATCCGACCTCTTATCAAATCTATCACCACTCTTTAATTAAAGAACACAAAATAAAATAAAATATTTAATTAAAATCTATCAAAATCAAATAAAACTCAAATAAATTTAAACAATAGTAACATATAATTAAAGGACTGGGTAAAAATTATATATGAATAGTTGGAATATATATAATTGCCTTATACAGATAAGATAAGAAATATGTGAATAGTAGAGAGATAATTTGTAAATAATAGTGAAATAATTTGAAATTAAGATTTTTATGGAATTTTAAAAAATGAATGAGAAAAAATTGAATGAAAAAATCATATAAAAAGAGGGTTAGAATATAATTTTTGTTTTAAGATTTGAAAAAGTTATATTATTTTTTCTGTTTTGTTTAGAAGTTTGGAAAAGTTGTAATAATTATATAATGATTAGATGAAAAAAATTAAAAATATTTGTGTTTGAATTGTATTTGGATGTTGTGATAAGAGATGATTTGAAAGGTTTGTGAAACCAAACCAGGTCTTATTGTTAAAGAAAACTATCCAAGAGTAGCTTTTGTCGGTTCTCTACGAGAAACAAATTAAAAATTAAAAATATTTGTATTTGAATTGTATTTGGATGTTGTGATGAGATGATTTGAAAGATTTGTGAAACCAAACCATGTCTTATTGTTAAAGAAAACTATCCAAGAGTAGCTTTCGTCGGTTCTCGACGAGAAAAACTCTACACATCATCTTTATAATACATATTACATATAATTTTTTTTATTTTTTTCCCTTAATAAGTATGTGGTATAGAGATTATGAGTAAAATAACTCAATAAATTTAGTACAAATAAAGTAAGAAAATAAAAAAATTATAAAAATAAAAATAAACGAGTAGCAGAACTATATCTAGAAGAAAAAATCTTCTTCACACTCTACTATTTATCACACACTTAACACTCCTAGTGTAATGAGTTAAAAAAAAAAAAATTGAGTACATAGTGTGTGGAGAGTGTGGGCAGATGTGTAGAAATGCTCTATCTAGAAACTTTTGCAAGAATCCAAAGTCCAAGTCCAACTCATCTGTCCTACCTGGTTCTTTCGAGTCTCTGACCCAACTAGTCTTGAGTGGTGGACAAAACGTGGGGGGTACTTTCGTCTTTTACAGGGGAAATAAATAGCGTAAGTGCGCATCCGGTGCACGATAGCTTGTGGATCAGGTCTTGCAGGCACGCAAGTCGGCTTTCTTCGTCTATAAATATACCTCTAGGGCTCTGGATCTTATTTGTTTAGAGGTTCTCCCTTCCAGATACAGAGACTTCCTCAAGAGTTATGGAGGTCGGCGCAGTCGATTCTTCTGAGAGTAAAAACTAGCCGAAGCATTTCAAAATCCAAAAAACAAAAGTAGTAAAGACAGAAAAACTCAAAATTTTTGAAAACAGGAACGTTTTGAGGTTTTTGTAAAATTCGATTTCTCTTCCTCTTTTAGAACTTAGGGGTTGTTTTCCTACTCTTACTGGTCAGCATGGATATGCGATTCCCCTACTCCCCGGCGGAGGTCGCCAAAGTCCGCATGGTTCAGTTCGGCATACTCAGCCCCGACGAGATCGTAATTCTCCATTTCTTGAATCGTTTTCATGTTTGGTTGCTGAGAAATTATGACAAGCGAAAAAAAAAATAGTCGGAATTCTTCGACCAGCTGCGGCTGAAATCTCCTTAGCAAAACTTCGTTTTATTATTTTTGGGTTTTCTGTTATGCACCTGTGGTTATGTTCGTGGTTGGAGTATTGGGGATTTAGGGGTTTTCATCTTTTGTGTAAGTAAAATTAGGGTTGATCGAACCATTGCTTTTTGGTGTGCAGAGACAAATGTCGGTCGTACAGATTGAGCACAGCGAGACGATGGAACGGGGCAAGCCGAAGATAGCCGGTTTAAGCGACCCTCGGCTCGGCACCATTGATAGAAAGATGAAGTGCGAGACTTGCACAGCAAATATGGCCGAGTGTCCGGGTCACTTTGGGCACCTCGAGCTTGCCAAGCCCATGTTTCATATTGGGTTTATGAAAACTGTCCTCAGCATCATGCGCTGTGTTTGCTTCAATTGCTCTAAAATTCTGGCCGACGAGGTACCTAAATCCAGCCACTCATTATTTGTTTGAGTGCACTTATTGAGTTTGGAATCGCCGTAGTTTCATGTTGGCTGAAGCTGTTTGCCTATAGAAGGATTATAAACTCCACAGGATTTCGAAATGTTAGATTTTCCTAAGCTATTATACTTTTTTGATCGGCAAACAAGAATTTTATTGATGATAGTAGGCATAGCCCAAGTAAGTGGAACATATACAAGAGCACAAAATTCTGCAACGAAAAAAATGAAAAGAAAATGAGGGGCGATTATTTAACTGAAACAAACATAAATTGAACACGTTTGTTGCCGAATGATCTTCCTGAATCTTAACCTAAAAGGGGTATGGATTGTGAAATAGGACGAACAATGCAGCTCATTGGAAGGATCAAACGTACAACCATCAGAATTATGACGGACTAGAATAGCAAAATAGCTTAGATTTTTTGTTGGTTCGAAATTTGTTTTGTTGGTTGCCTGACTGGTCCAAGGTTACCAGAGATTCTCTCTTTGGTCCTTAGTTGTTTCTCAGATGGTGTGAACTACCTCTTACCCATCTACTCCTTTTTGAGAGTAGAGCTTAAAAGGTTTGTTATATCTAATCAGCTTGCTTATGGGAGCATTTGCACAGATTCCAACTAATTCTAATGTGCCATAGATTTTTAGCTTTTTACATTTTCATTTGGCTTGTATCCTTGCAGGAAGACCACAAGTTTAAGCAAGCATTGAAAATAAAGAATCCCAAAAATAGACTAAAAAAAATATTGGATGCCTGCAAGAACAAAACAAAATGTGAAGGTGGTGATGAACTTGAGGTTCAAGGTCAAGATTCTGAAGAACCGGTCAAAAAGAGTCGTGGTGGTTGTGGTGCTCAGCAGCCAAAGCTCACCATTGAAGGTATGAAAATGATTGCAGAGTACAAGGCCCAAAGGAAGAAAAGTGATGATCAAGAACAACTTCCTGAACCTGTGGAAAGGAAACAGACACTTACAGCAGAGAGGGTAACTCATTCTGTGTGCAAGATGCTACTGCCTTCATTCTAAAGTAATTGTTTCATGATACTAAAATTTTGTTAAATGTATTGCAGGTTCTTAATGTCCTGAAGAGAATAAGTGATGAAGACTGCCAACTGTTGGGCTTGAATCCGAAATATGCCCTTCCAGACTGGATGATTCTACAAGTCCTTCCGATTCCTCCACCTCCTGTTAGACCCTCTGTGATGATGGATACCTCCTCCAGAAGTGAGGCAAGCTTCTTCTTCTGCTGTTTTTCCCCCTCTGAGTTTCACTGGATACTTACCTCGCATCAGTGGTTAATATTAGTGTGTCATTGAAGTAATTATAGCAGCTGGGGGTGTTCGCTTCTCCTTATGGTATGAGGTTGATTCTGACTTAATGTTTTCGAGTGCAGGATGATTTGACTCATCAGTTGGCGATGATTATAAGGCACAATGAGAATCTGAGAAAACAAGAGAGAAATGGGGCACCCGCACATATCATTTCAGAGTTTGCACAGTTGTTGCAGTTCCATGTAGCCACATATTTCGACAATGAGTTGCCTGGACAGCCAAGGGTATGGTTGCTAAAACATATAGACATGTCTCCTGGACATATGATTTTATGCTTCTGCTGATGTATCTCTTTACCATACAGGCTACCCAGAGATCAGGGAGACCTATTAAATCCATATGTAGTAGGCTTAAGGCAAAGGAAGGTCGGATTAGAGGTAACTTGATGGGAAAACGTGTGGATTTTTCTGCACGAACTGTTATTACTCCAGATCCAAACATCAATATAGATGAATTAGGAGTACCGTGGAGTATTGCCTTAAATCTCACATACCCAGAGACTGTTACTCCATATAACATTGAAAGGTTTGTCTATTTTTTTTTTTCTTTCAAATATTCTCAACTTCACTTATACTCTGATCTCTCTCTCTCTCCCCTCTTTATTTTTTGCTAGTTGCTACTGAGCTGTTTTCCCCCTTTTCCGTTTCAATGGAACAGATTGAAGGAGCTTGTTGAATATGGGCCCCATCCTCCACCTGGTAAAACTGGTGCCAAGTATATCATTAGGGATGATGGGCAAAGGCTAGATCTCCGTTACTTGAAGAAAAGTAGTGATCACCATCTGGAGCTTGGATATAAGGCATTGTCTTATATTCTAAATGCTTTTTAACTCGGTCTATAGCCCTTCATACCAGTCTCAAGTTCCATTCTCATGTTTGCAGGTGGAGCGGCATTTGAATGATGGAGACTTTGTACTCTTTAATCGTCAGCCTAGTCTCCATAAAATGTCTATCATGGGGCATAGAATCAAGATTATGCCATACTCAACTTTCCGTCTAAATCTGTCTGTTACTTCACCATACAATGCTGATTTTGATGGTGATGAAATGAACATGCATGTTCCTCAGTCATTTGAAACTAGAGCAGAGGTGTTGGAGCTAATGATGGTGCCTAAATGCATTGTTTCTCCTCAATCAAATCGTCCTGTTATGGGAATAGTCCAGGATACGCTTTTAGGGTGCCGTAAAATCACTAAGAGGGACACACTTATATCTAAGGTAAGAGTGAGGGATGCATTATTGTGTTTGCTTTATATGATCATTTTCTATTGAACCTTTTGGGAGTCTAATCTCAACTGGCTTCTGCAGGATGTTTTCATGAACATCTTGATGTGGTGGGAGGATTTTGATGGGAAAATTCCTGCTCCTGCAATTTTGAAGCCAGGGCCTTATTGGACTGGAAAACAGGTTTTCAATCTTATCATACCAAAACAGATAAATCTCACACGAACTTCTGCCTGGCACTTAGAGTCAGAAACTGGGTTCATAACTCCAGGGGACACTCAAGTGAGAATTGAGAGGGGGGAGCTACTTGCTGGAACTCTTTGCAAAAAGACTCTTGGGACATCTACTGGGAGTCTTATACATGTTATTTGGTATGAAAGTTAAAAATATAGTTTTGCACTCAGATTTTCAGGTGATAGTATATTTAGTCTGATTTAAACTTGAAGAGTTTTTAATTTGCAGCGGAACTATGGTGAGGCATTTCATTTTTTTACTGAGACTTTCCAAAAATGACGTTTTCTTTTTCTTTTGAAGCTATACCAAGCAAATAACTGTGGGGAAAGTTTTCTTTTTCATAATGCTAACAATGAGTTATTTCTATCTGCTCTAAAGAATCATGATTTTGCTTCTTCTGTTGGAAGTTTGAATATCACAGATAAAATCATATTGTTTGGTTCTGTAAATGTTTTTTGTAATTACTCCTTATTTCTTTCTATTGTTAAAATGTGTTCGGCTGTGCAGGGAAGAGGTTGGTCCAGATGCAGCTCGCAAGTTTCTGGGTCATGTGCAGTGGCTGGTTAATTACTGGCTTTTGCAGAATGGTTTTAGCATTGGGATTGGAGATACAATTGCTGATGCAGCAACAATGGAAACAATTAATGAAACTATTTCTAAAGCAAAAAATGAAGTGAAAGAACTTATTAGGAAAGCTCAAGCAAGGGAGCTAGAACCTGAACCCGGACGTACTATGATGGATTCATTTGAGAACAAAGTGAACCAGGTCTGCAGTCAAATTTATTTTCCATTTTTTGGCTGCTTCATGACAAATCTAACTTAAATATATCTGCTGTTTTTCAGACGTTGAATAGGGCCCGTGATGATGCTGGAAGTAGTGCCCAAAAGAGTCTATCTGAGAGCAACAATCTCAAGGCTATGGTTACTGCAGGATCCAAAGGTAGTTTCATCAACATATCACAGATGACTGCTTGTGTCGGGCAGCAGAATGTTGAGGGTAAGCGAATCCCATACGGGTTCATAGACCGGACGTTGCCCCATTTCACCAAAGATGATTATGGGCCTGAAAGTCGTGGGTTTGTGGAGAACTCGTACCTGCGTGGGCTAACCCCACAAGAGTTCTTTTTTCATGCCATGGGTGGTAGGGAAGGTCTTATTGATACTGCTGTGAAGACTTCTGAAACTGGGTACATCCAGAGGCGACTTGTGAAGGCTATGGAAGATATTATGGTCAAATATGATGGGACAGTACGGAACTCTTTGGGTGATGTTATCCAATTTCTGTATGGGGAAGATGGTATGGATTCTGTCTGGATAGAATCACAGAGGCTGGATTCTTTGAAAATGAAAAAAACAGAATTTGAGCGAGTTTTCAGGTATGAGTTTGATGATGAACAGTGGAACCCGGATTACATGATGCAAGAACACATTGAAGACTTGAAAACCATCAGAGAGTTCCGCAATGTGTTTGATGCCGAAGTTCAAAAACTTGAAGCTGATAGATACCAACTTGGAGCAGAGATTGCCACCACTGGTGATAATTCTTGGCCGTTGCCTGTCAACCTTAAGAGGCTTATATGGAATGCACAGAAGATCTTTAAAATTGACCCTCGAAGGCATTCTGATATGCATCCGATGGAAATTGTGGAAGCTGTTGATAAGCTCCAGGAGAGGCTAAAGGTTGTACCAGGTGAAGATTTGTTGAGTGTTGAAGCCCAGAAGAATGCTACCCTCTTCTTTAGTATTTTGCTACGTAGTACATTTGCTAGTAAGAGGGTATTGGAGGAGTACAAGCTTACTCGGGAAGCATTTGAGTGGGTTATTGGTGAAATAGAGTCACGCTTCCTACAGTCGCTTGTAGCACCTGGGGAAATGATTGGATGTGTTGCTGCCCAATCTATTGGTGAGCCTGCCACACAGATGACTCTTAACACCTTCCACTATGCTGGTGTCAGTGCAAAGAATGTCACTCTTGGTGTGCCCAGGTTGAGGGAAATCATTAATGTAGCTAAGAGGATCAAAACACCTTCTCTCTCTGTGTACCTGAAGCCTGAAGTTTGTAGAACTAAGGAGAGGGCAAAAAATGTTCAATGTGCTTTGGAATACACTACTCTCCGAAGTGTAACTCAAGCCACGGAGGTATGGTATGACCCAGATCCTATGAGCACAATAATTGAAGAGGATGTTGATTTTGTCAGATCCTATTATGAAATGCCTGATGAAGAGGTTGCCCCTGAAAAAATCTCCCCTTGGTTGCTTCGCATAGAGTTGAATCGTGAAATGATGGTGGATAAGAAGTTGAGTATGGCTGACATTGCTGAGAAGATCAACCTTGAATTCGATGATGATTTGACTTGTATATTCAATGATGACAATGCTGAAAAATTGATACTTCGCATCCGTATCATGAATGACGAAGCTCCGAAAGGGGAGCTGCAAGACGAATCTGCTGAAGATGATGTTTTCCTGAAGAAGATTGAGAGTAATATGCTGACAGAAATGGCTCTTCGAGGTATCCCAGATATCAATAAAGTGTTTATCAAACAGTGTAAGATAAACAAGTTTGATGAGAATGATGGATTTAAGCCGGAACAAGAGTGGATGTTGGATACTGAAGGTGTCAATCTATTGGCAGTTATGTGTCATGAAGACGTTGATTCGAGGAGGACCACAAGCAATCACTTGATTGAAGTTATTGAAGTTCTCGGAATCGAGGCAGTTCGTCGGTCCTTGCTGGATGAATTGCGGGTTGTTATATCTTTTGATGGATCTTATGTGAATTACCGCCATTTGGCTATCCTGTGTGATACAATGACCTATCGTGGCCATTTAATGGCCATCACCCGTCATGGCATCAATCGAAATGATACTGGACCGATGATGAGATGCTCGTTTGAAGAAACAGTGGACATTCTTCTTGATGCTGCAGTGTATGCTGAAACAGATTATTTGAGGGGTGTTACTGAAAACATAATGTTAGGTCAGCTTGCACCAATTGGCACTGGGGACTGTGCCTTGTATCTCAATGATGAGATGTTGAAGAATGCTATTGAACTCCAGCTACCTAGTTATATGGATGGTCTGGATTTTGGCATGACACCTTCCCACTCTCCAGTCTCCGGAACTCCTTATCATGAGGGCTTGATGTCTCCAAGTTATTTGCTGAGCCCAAATCTCCGACTGTCGCCCATTACAGATGCTCAGTTTTCTCCTTATGTTGGTGGAATGGCGTTTTCTCCGGCTTCATCTCCAGGCTACAGCCCATCATCTCCTGGCTACAGTCCATCATCCCCAGGATATAGTCCTACATCCCCTGGATATAGTCCCACCTCTCCCGGCTATAGCCCCACTTCCCCTACTTATAGTCCTAGTTCTCCGGGTTATAGTCCAACCAGTCCTGCCTATTCACCTACAAGTCCATCTTACTCGCCCACCTCTCCCAGCTATAGCCCCACATCTCCTAGCTACAGCCCTACCTCTCCCAGCTATAGCCCCACTTCTCCCACTTACAGCCCAACATCACCGAGCTATAGCCCCACTTCACCGGCTTACAGCCCCACTTCACCGGCTTACAGCCCCACTTCACCTGCATACAGCCCTACTTCTCCATCCTACAGCCCGACTTCTCCATCCTACAGCCCGACTTCTCCTTCTTACAGCCCAACCTCACCTTCCTACAGCCCGACCTCACCCTCATACAGCCCCACATCTCCATCATACAGCCCTACCTCACCAGCCTATAGCCCCACATCACCAGGTTACAGTCCAACTTCTCCAAGCTATAGCCCAACCTCACCTAGCTATAGCCCTACATCTCCCAGTTATAATCCTCAGTCTGCTAAATATAGCCCTTCACTGGCATACTCACCAAGCAGTCCAAGATTGTCCCCATCCAGTCCATATAGTCCTACATCTCCGAATTATAGGTATGCCAGGTTGCAAAATATTCCGACTACTGATTGTTTTTGTTTTACCATATGTGCTTAAATGGTAGCTGGTGATTGGAATTGTTCTTTACATTTCCTAATTATGACTTCGGCTGCAGCTGCTAGCTGAATTGTCCCATCTTGTCCTGATGAGTGTTTTGTGCTTGATTTTCCATTACTGTTGTTATTTATATTCAGGCCTTCTAATATGCTATAACCTTCCCATTTCTGCTGCAGTCCAACGTCACCTTCATATTCACCAACATCCCCATCTTATTCTCCATCAAGCCCAACATACAGTCCCAGCAGGTAAGTTTACTATTTTGTAGATAGTGTTCTTGGTCTTCTTTCTACCTTTCTTCCAGTACCATCTGTAGCTTGCTTTTCTGTGTGTAACTTTCTGCAGCCCTAGCATTTAAGATAATGATTATGGGTATGTTTTATTTAGTTTTATATGTTTTGAGCTTTGTCCGAGATCAGTTTCAGTAAGAAGTTATGATAAAAAAAAGTTGGTTTTAAATGCCCAGAGAGAATATTCTATTGTTAATGTTGTGAAGTTGATCTTTGAGTATGGAATAGTTAAATTATCAAAATTGGATACGTGTTGCAAGCCTGTCTGTTTTAAGATCTTCTGCAACCTTGTTTTGGACTCGACTTAGAACCCCCCCCCCCCCCCCCCCCAAAAAAAAAAAAAAAAAAATATCTTCTTGCAAATCCTGTCTATTGTCTATATTGTCGTGTAGAGGATTGACATGCACCTTTTTGTTTGGGTGTTAAATATTTTCATTTTTTTTCTCTCTTTCTAGTCCATACAACTCTGGAGTGAGTCCGGACTACAGCCCAAGTTCGCCACCATACAGGTAAAGTGAAAAACCATCATAGTTCCTGAAATAACTCTTGCAAGCTTTTTATTGAAATAATAGGCACCGATATGCTTCTTTCATCTCTCTCTCTCTCTCTCTCATGCAGTCCAAGTGCGGGGTACTCACCAAGCCAACCTGGGTACTCTCCATCATCTACCAGCCAGTATACTCCACAAATGAGCAATAAAGATGATAGGAGTGACAAAGATGACAGGAGCACTCGTTAAGTCATATCATTGATTGCTTGAATGAAAGCAAAGGTCAAATTCTTCTTCAAGCTCTCATCTCATTGATGTTAATCACTCAAAAATACTAAGAAAACTCTTCTTCATGCTCCCTATTCTTTAAGAATTTAGACCAGTGTTGTCCATTCGTATCTGTTCTGGCTGGAATTAGATAGTAAGTGGTCATTTTATACTTGCCTCAGATCATGCTTTGGGGGTTTGCCTTGTTTATCAGGATTCACTGTCCATTCCAGTAGATTTATTTTATTTTTACCAAATAGCTTTGGATATATGAAACATCTATATATACGTACTGTTGTTCAGTTTTTACGTGAAACTTAAATTTTGTATGTGGTTATTTCTAACAAAGCCGAGTGAGGCCAATTTAAGTGAATTTGAAGTAGAAAGAGCTAAAAACATATGGTTCTTGTATGCCAGATGATCACTTGGCCTAGTCATTATCTATTTGGTTTGATTTATTGTTACTTCATAATTCATACAAATAAAAATGGTTTTATTTACTAGTTGAATGAATACCAATCTGAGGAGGTTTTTTGGGGATGGATCTGAGTTTATGGGGTTCTTCGCCTGATATGAGAATGGATACCAGGCTGACTTGTACTTCATTTTATCTATTTGCAGATGTCAGAACACGGGCCTGTCGATGTGTGCAAAGTAATATCTTTGAACGGGGAGATGCCATTTCAGCTTGTATTCAAATTTCAATTGTACCTGTGTTTTATACTGACATGACATATATATGGTGTTCTGTCCCGAGTGCTGCTTTTAACGGACATCCTAAGAAAGATGGAGTAGACTGCATGCTGAGCCCCTCAGTAATAGTGCAAATAGTCATTGTATTGGGAAACAAAACCCATTCGATTAGTGTAATTTTTTTTCTTTGTAATAAATATATATATATGGAATCAGTGATCTTTGAAGTAAGAATATCACTTTTTGAGTGTGTCAATACCAAATCTACTATTATTAATGCTTGCTCAAGATTGTTAAATGGTGTTTCCAACTCAAATTGCTCTCCAAATATAGTTGAGATCATATTTCTAGCCTTATCTTAGAATATCATGCCATTAAAATTGTTTATATAAACCACCTGTCGTTCATCTATAGCTAAAATATAAAATCTTCATTTTTCAGAATTGGTCGTGAAAAATCAACCCCTCTATTGTAAGTAGTTTGGTTTACAATCTTATTAACCCCTCTTATTTTAAAAAACATGAAAAGTTTTTACAGATAATGTTATATTTTTTTAAAATTATTCGTAATTAATTTTATAAGCGCGCGATTTAGGATTGATATGGTTATGCAGTTCAGATGAGATGTTTTGTTGAAAGTTAAATAAAATATTATTATAATATTATTTTTATTTTGAGATTTGAAAAAGTTAAATTGTTTATTATATTTTATGTAAGAGTTTGAGAAAGTTGTAATGATTATATGAGATGAGATAATTTTTTATAATAGCATTGTTTTTTTTTTTTTTTTTAATAAAGCTTTATAATTAAAAACTCCACTATGAAAAACACTATTTCTTACTCTAATTCCAAACAAGCATTAAGATCAGTAGGGGTGACTTTTCTTCCTTTCATACGATGTTATGTTGTTAAAATTCTTTACATGAACGTTGTTTTTTAATGATGTATTATATATCTAGTGATAGGGTACGAGTACTACGTGCCGCAGAATAATATTCTAGACCATTTAACAAGTACTCGTGCGTAATTCACGAATTTCACTATTTGAGATTGAACTTTTAAAATCGTTAAAGATTTATTTCAAACTACTAATTAAATTATCATGTGTTCTTTAAATATATGATAAATACATCGTATTTCTAATAAGATAAATAGTGTTACAATTATCAAGATAAGCATAGTTTTTTTTTAAGGTAGAACAAACTTCATTCAGTTATAACAGGACATTACAACTTTAACTTGAGACATGTAGAATACAAGTAAACTATTACTTTTAAGACTTCCCAATATACAAATTTCTTTGTAACTGACATGATCTAGTCCATTGCTGTAACACTCTACAGAAAAACCGTCTGAGAGACATCACTCTGCCTAAGACAAATTTAACAAACCCCACATTTTGTCCTAAGACAGAATTAAATAACTCCACACTCTATTTAAGACAGAGTAGAGGACATACTCTATAGACAAAAATACAAGAGACTGTGTTTTTTTTTTTTTTTTTATAATTTTAACCTAAAACAAAGGAAATAACAGAAAACGTAAAAGATACATCGGAAAATAGCGAGTTACAGCTTGGAAAGCTGTAGATTCGAATTTCCAACCTTAGAGAAAATAAAAAAAATGCAAACATTGAGACTGTGGTGGCTGTGAGGGACGCGCTATCTTGGAAGTATGGCGAAACGTTAGGTCTAAAGAAACCGATAGCCCTGGTCCCAGACAAGTCGCGTGTGGCGGCGATAGAGCTCTCCTTACGGTGGCACAACTCTTTGGGCCACGCGCGTGGCTCACGCGCCGTTCCGTTTGAAGATATTTTTCGTCCGTCTGAAGGATTGACGCTTTGGAAATCTTGCAGTGGGGCGCGTGGTGGTCACATGGATTCAGAGAACAACATATCTGCATTTCGCCCTACTGTGAATGAAAAAAATAAACAAAACTAGAAAATAAAAGAAAAACTAGAGAGAAAAAAGAGGATGGGAGGAGGGAGGGAGGATGGGGGGCTGTTGTGTAGAGAGAAAAGGGAGAGAGCGAGAATATTAGGGACTCTCACGATGTCGGAGAGAGAGATAACAAGATAAGCATAGTTAGTTTACCATTAACGATCATGTTGGAGCTTGGATTCCGATTTCTGAAATTCTATTTTATACCCCAAAATAGTTTACACTAACCTTTATTTGTTTACTGCATAAAATTAGCTATTTTAATGCACGAGATCTAAAAAATTATTCAAAGCATGATGAGCTAGCTAGCTTAAGGAATGGGGTTTGATTTAGTCTCCAAGCATTAACTTGCTGTCCCAAGTGATCATCGACAAAGGAAAAAAGATGAGCAAATAAAACATACAATAAACAAACAAATTAATAAAAGACACCATTTGAAGGTTGCTGTCCCAACCAATTAAGGACTGGTACGCACAATTCGATCTGCAAACAGCTCAGTGCCGCCTTGTGCGTGCTAGCTCTCGATGCAAGCTGTATTAATTAAATTCTGGCCGGCATTCTAAGATACCAATGATGCATTAACTCTACCAATGCTCTTTCTTTATGGTTATTAGATTCCTGATCTCTTTCTTTCCTTCCCCACATTCTCTCGTGACTCTGTCAAAATCTCTCATGCCATCTTTTCCTGAACTTCGAATGTTATAAATATATATGATATACGTACAGATGCTGCATGCACCAGATCATGGTTCTTGGAGCCGAGCAGTACTGAGCAGCGTGAGATTTTCTTCAAGAGCATCTCGATCGGGCTGAGTGATCTTTTATTAATACATCAATGAAGAAACCATCAAAACTGAGAAGCAATTTGTTTAAGTTTCTAATAGTACCGCATGCAGCATCTGCTGTAAATTTCCAGTTCCAGAGCCCATCTCTTAGCCCTGCAAAAATATCTGTTGGTGCAGGCAGATCAGGATCCTCCGGTACTACTAGTCCTTTCGTTTCCATAATCCCTCCAGAGGTTCGAAGAAAGAAGAAGAATGGAAGCTTTGACGCACGAGAGCCCACTTCCCCAAAAGTCTCGTGCATGGGCCATGTCAAGAAGGCGACGTCCAGCAATCCAAAGCGCCGGGTTTCATCACTTCCGCCACTACCACAAGCAACCATGCGCGACGTTTCTTGTCCGAACAAAGAGGTTAAGATAAAAAAGATGATCAAGCAGCAAGAAGTTGTTAAGATTGATTGTTTCGTGGGACGAAAGCGAGGTGGGAAACCCGATGGCTCCAGCTGCCATGAAAATCCAAGGGTTCCAGAACAAGTACTACAGGCGCCACGGCCTTCTTTGGGTCAGATTAAGCGGTTTTCAAGCGCTAGCCGTGCCCTTTCCAGCTTTGACTGGAGAAATATTCAGGGTGTAGCGGTGGTTCCATCCGTTTGCAAGGAAGATCAAAGGAGACGAAGCGTCTGCCAATAAATTTTAGGAAAATAAATTCACAACCTGAAATTCTTAACATGACAAATGCAATTAGCTCATAAAATTCCTTATATTATCATCAATCAAATCATCTCAATTTATGAATATATTATTTTTGTAAACTATTTACAACAATCTCTGACTCCCTTTATTACATCTTTTGGCTGTGTCAAACGGATCAGCTTATAAAATGGACGTGATTTTACGTACCAGTTTAACCATTCTCTTGATGTAATCTCTTATATATTGATTTCTTAAGGGAAAGAAATATATACCAAGGAGCTAGAGAGAAGAATTAACTATGAAACTATTTGATCACTAATTATCGAAAAATACTACTTATCATTTTTCTAATTGTCATATATATAATCATTTCCTTCATTCTTGATATAGTAATAATTAATTTTTAAAAGAAAACAAGTAAATAAAAATAAATTATTTTTTTGATATTTTGATCATGTGATATCAAGAGATGAGGAGATCATTATTAAATAACATTACTCCTAAAAATTATCTTCTTAAAACAAGATATAAAAGAAATAGTAATTTAGTATATGAGTACGTACTACTATATCCACAAATGAATTATACAAAATAATCCCACAAGTTAATGTGGCTTCATCGATCTGATCTGTTAGATCTATTTTATAATAAAAGTAACTTTACAATATGACGAACCTCAACAAACCACCTCAGTTTGTGGGATTGTTTTTGTGTAATTTCATTATAGCTAAAGTATTTCCCTTAGTATATTATGCTTCTTAATTCAATTATATGATATACTTTCTTTTTGTGAATTCATTCTTGAGAAGATAGTTTTATCTTGGAAAAGGAAAAGGAAAAAAAAATACCGTGTCTTGGTATTGTCACGGGTGCCTTGGGGGTATTAATGAGTTTCAAGGAAAGTAAATGTAAGGTGTGGCATGCATTTAATGTGTTGTAAGGGTGCGTTTTGTATGAATTGTCAAACGCCTTGTGAAGGGGCATTAAAAGTCTTGTACAGAGCAATGAACCTTCTGGTGAATCTGTTGTAATGCTGAATGAGTTGCCGTATTGTATTAAAGAACCAACGAGATGTAATAAAATGTTTCGGAATGAAAATAGAGCAAATAGGGAAGGTGTTTGATAAAAGGCTTCAAAGACCCACAAGTGTATTGATAATGGAATTCTTGGAGGGATTCCAAACCTCCAGACAAGAGAGTAGCCTTAACAATTTTCCAGATACCAGATATGCCTCTACTTTCTCCCTCTGCTCTCCTATATACCCCCACCAGCTCGTACATCATAACCCATAACAGAAATAAGGACTGATAAAATGATTGTAAAAATGAAAGTACTTAAATGACAGGCAAAAGTCTCCCAAAACCAACAACTTAACAAAACTCATAGCTTAACTAAAGACCCAAAACGTTATGTTTATTTCTTTCTCCTCGATTTCATCGCTTTACTTCAGATCCATAACAGAGGTCGAGAATTTCTCGCCAAGATTTATAATTGAATCTTGTTTCGTTCTTGGCATTTTGCATTTCTTTCTTATTTCCTGTGTCTTTGGGTTAACTCAGTAGCATTCTGGGAGGAGGATTGAAGGCAATTCCTGACAAGTTAGCTGAAACAGGTGGTGGGGACTGGGGAGTATTATTGGCAACTGCTGGAATACGAAAAAGAGGGTCGTGGTTTTGAACTTGAACTTTGGGATCCGAGGGACCGTGCCGAGAACGCAATCTCTCTTTGACCATACTCTTGTGCAGAGAATAATTAAACAAAAGAGCAATTCTAGGCATCTGCCCCACACCAGCACACACTGCACATCACTTTTTTTTTTCTTTTTTTTTTTAACACGGGGTGTGCCCCGTGTGGGGCAGATGCCCCTTTTTTTCTTAAACAAAAACTATATATAGAAATCAAGCCAACAACTTTTGTAAAATACGTAGATATTATTTGATGTCGGCGCGTTTTCATTTTTTAGATTAACTAGTAAGGGTAACGTGGGCTGCACGTATGCCCAGTTGTCTACAATTAAATGCTACAAGGTGTAGGCAGCAAAATATGACTAACTTTAGATAGGCTCGTGTGTAAAACAAATCATCATATTATTATCACAAGTAGTATATGAG
Organism: Juglans mandshurica; assembly: GCA_022457165.1. Lineage (NCBI taxonomy): Eukaryota > Viridiplantae > Streptophyta > Magnoliopsida > Fagales > Juglandaceae > Juglans > Juglans mandshurica. Next base: position 8,986,544 of record CM039623.1, read on the forward strand.
TAAAGATTTTTTACTAAATTGTTTCTCTTTTTTATCTCATATTATAAATCCTAATATCAATGATTATATCCAATAGTATTTTTATGAGTTTCGGATAGAATAACATATAATAAAAATATTGGATCTTGTTAAGCAGCAAACTCAAGAATTGAATGCACTTAAATGAAATTTAGCATCCATAAGCAAATTAAAAAGAAATCTCTTGTTTGAGTGGATGCAAATGGGTGAATTCATTTAAATTATTTACCTTTGAACAAATTATTCAAAAGTTTAAGCTGAATATTTATCTTTGCAAAGTGAAATAAACTACGAAGTGTATAGAATTGTTTGAATATTTATCTTTGAATTTGAATTTAAATATTTATATATATTAGACTTCTGTTGTGGAAGATCTTTATTTGCTAAAGACTCGGGCTTGCATGCTGAATCATGAGGATTAACTCCAACAGCCCCCGCAAGCTGATGGGAGGAGGAATAACCTGAAGCTTGTCACGGAGAGTTGTGAAACGAGATGCAGGAAGGCCTTTGGTGAAGATATAAGCTATTTGATCAATGGTAGAGATAAACCGGATGATAATATCCTTGTTGAGCACTTTCTCCCTAATGAAATGGAAGTTTATTTCGATGTGTTTAGTGCGAGCATGATAAATCATGAGGATTAACTCCAACACAAAGTGGCTTTGACAAACCAATAAGCATGTGAACCCGCAGTTGAATTTATTGAACTGTCCGTGAGAGAGAGAGAGAGAGAGAGAGAGAGAGAGAGAGAGAGAGAGAGAGCATGGTGAAAGAGATAGGCAGATCAAAGTGAGTATTCGAAGTCAGCGTCCTATTTAAATATATAATTACAACAACGAGAAATTTACATGAACTTAAAAGTGAAGAAATAAACATGAACTTTACATACAAGTTAGCGTCCTATTTAAGTATATAATTACAATAGTGAGAAGTCTAACAAAAAGATATTTTGAGTGTTTATGATGTAGCTTGATTTATAGGCTGGGCAGAGAGCACGGTAAGTTTATTCTGATGTAATTGTCCATGTTATTAAGAATAATAACAGATATAATAAATAGATTTTCTTATAAAAATTAATAGTCTATAGAGACAAAAAACATCACAAGAATGCAGCCCACCTATCCCTTCCTAACCCTAAATCCATACGGTGCTGTTTTATTAGAACAAACCCTAAGTTTTTTTTTCCCTTCCCCTATAAATACATCTCGACGAAACCCCACAGCCCCTTATTTCACCTTCCAGACCCTTCTTCATTCATCCTCTCCTTGTTTTTCTCTATTCTTCTCTTCTTTTTCTCTGCTCTCTCATTTTTTTGTCTGCACTATCATTGCGCCTCTCTCTACTAAGTCACACTCACACACAACACTTTCTATCTCTCTCTCTTCTGCTTTCTCACACACACTACAATTCCCACCCTTATATTTGTGTTTGTTTTCATTTATTTATTAAAAAATTCTATACACCATACTATTATCTCACTTTTATTCCACTAAGTATGATGTGACACATTTATCATCATTGAATGATCATTTATTGCATGCTTCTTTATCATTCAATGATGATAAATGTGTTACATCTTATTTAGTAAGATGGAAATAGGATAAGAGTGTGGTGCATATTATTACTCTTATTTATTTCTACAACTTTATTGTTTTTAAATCTTACGAATCTGAGGTTTAATCTTTTAGATCTATTTTTTTTTTTGGTGTTTTTTTGGTGTTTTTTCGGTTTTTGTTTGTTAGTTTGCTCTTCATGCTCTGGTTTTTTATTTTTTTTAATCTATTTTTTTAGAAATAAAATTTTAAATCTAACGGATGTGAAGCCTCATCTTTCAGATCTGTTTTTTTTTTTCTAGCTAATTCGTGTTGATTATCTCTATGTGCTCATTTCTATTTTTTTTTTTGTTAATACATACAAATATGAGATTATATTTCTCAAAATCGCCATCTATGTTTTTTTTTCCTATTTTTTTACAACATTTTTTTGAAAATGTTACGAATCTTTTAGATTTGAGATTTTTTTTTTCGCCTGATGGGTGTTGGTTTGTTGTCCCTTTTTATTTTTTATTTTTTTTTGCGTTGGGATGTTTATTTTCATTGAAAATTTTTAATTTCCAATGCTTACAAATCTTTTTGTCTTTCTTATCTTCTGATTTATTTCTTATATATGTTTTTCTCTGGTTTTACATACTTTAGTATATATGATATTTGTTTGGATGTAGCCTGAACATTTGTAATTCGTGGATTTTTATTTTTCTTTTGAGTTTAACAAATCTATGTAGATGTACAAATGAATGGATAAAAACGTAAAAACAGTAAAAAAAGAAAACAAATATGGGATAAAGACAAAAAAAGTAGCCGGCAAAAGAAGAAAAAAAAAGGGCAAAATTGGAAAAGAAAATATGAGACAAAAATACTGTTCATCCAATATTCGCGTTTATATACATAGTAGATAAAATGTTTCCCTTATTTTGTATTTGTCTTCTTCATATTGTATTATTGATATGATATAATTTAATTAATTAATTAATTTTTTTACCATTTAAATGAAAAATTATTTAACTTTGTAATTTGACGATCTTGTTTTATTTTTCTAACGGTCAAAAATAGCAACGCATCATGCCAATTAAATGTTTTAGTGTTTTCTTTTTTATATTTTTTTAAAAATAATACGCAGCATTTGCGAATAAATACAATTTCTTAATAAAAATTACATTATTTAAAAGATAAAAGGTCACGTGAAGGTTGTTGGCAATGCAAAGTGAGTGCTTCCATTTTGGGGGTGGGAGTTCCCGTTTGAGCTTTGTTTGATCACCCGCTTGCAAGCGTTGGATGATGGTTACTTATCCACCAAATTATGCGGTAAATCAAACTAACTTTATATTGAAAGGCGGATACTTTCTATGTTATCGTAATATCTTTTTCAGTTAAATGTTATATGTATTATAAGAATATGATGTATGAAAAAAATAATATTAAATATAATTTTAGCATGTTTAAATCTTAAAAAAAAGTAAAACCCAATGTCAATAGTTAAAAATTCAATTTTTATGTGAATTTTATCTTTATTTATTTATTTTTTAGGAGCAATCAATTGAGTGTGGACCACGTTGGGACTAGGGCTGAGCACCGACTGTTTCGGAGTTAGAGGTAGGAGTCGGAGTGCCTTACCTCCAACTCCAATTCGCATAAACTCTGCTCCGACAAGTCGTGGAGTTGGAGCAGCGGAGTTGAAGCTGAGTTTTTTATTGGGTTTTTTTTTCTTAGCTCATTTGGAATTTCAATTTGACAATTTTGGGCTCTCACTAATCAGATTTGAGCTTCCATATTTCAGTTTTTTTTAAAAAATATTATTTCAAATTTTAATTTTATTGAAACATAACCAAAATTGCAAAGCTAAATCATAACCAAAATTACATTAAAAATACATTACCAAAATTATGAGGATAGACAACAAATATCCATTAAAAATACATAACCAAAATCATAAAACTAAATCATTCACTAGAATCACAACTTAAAAAAAAATAACCAAAATTACAAAACGCTTCGTTTGGAAGTTGAGCTCATCTCAACTCATCATTACAACTTTTTCAAATCTCAATATAAAATATAATAAATAATTCAATTTTTTCAAATCTCAAAATAATAATAATAATAAACAATAATATTCTAATAATATTTTATCATCTCAACTCAACTCAACTCAACTCACTTCAACATCCAAACTCACCCAAATCATTCACTCACTACAAGTTAAAAACAAATAACCAAATCTGGAACTAATTTACTACAACAAAATGTTACAAACTTACATTCCAAAACTAAAACCTTACAAGCTATCAAATATTGTTAATTGTTCCCAACTACAACCAACAACACAATTTAAATTCCATGTCTCATTCCAACAACAAACAAAACCAAACAAAGCCAACACCTCCGACTCTGACTCCAACTCCGACTTCCCAGAAGAAAAAAACTCCGACTCCATGGAGTCAGAGAAGAGTCGAAGTCGAAGTCGGATTTTTATATTTTTGCTCAGCCCTAGCTAGGACCACAAACTAATTCACTGGTTTAATTGTCCAAGGGGTTGGGTTGGGCTGACAGTACTGTTCCAAACCATTGGGCTTGGACTGCATGGTTCATATGAAAAAGAGGGTTTATTTGGTTCCATGGGCTGCAAACGAACTGAGTCAAGAGTACTCGAGCTTGATTAACATGTTTGCTTGTTCGAACTTGAATAAAACTCGAATATCATTGTTCGAATTTGGTTCATGAACCATTAATATTGTTCGAATTCGACTCAAGCTTGACTAAAAATAAACAAACGACTCGAGCTCAAACTCGATCTCGAGTAGCTCGAGCTCAAACTCGATTTTTTATTTTGGAATTTCTGAATCTTATCTTTTGATTAATAAAAGAATTTTAAATTTTACAAAAAAAAACTCAAACCATTTAACTATTCAATCAAATAATTTTGATTCAAAATTCTTATGGTATAACTTTTTTTATAAAAATAACTTATAGTTATAAATTAAAATAATAATACTCAAGATAAATGTATAAACTAAACTATTTAATACAAATAGATAATATAGTAAATCAATAGTTATAGTTGTATGATATATTATTATACAAATTATCCTATAGACATTTTGGGAATATAACATATATATATATATATATTAAATAAGGTAAATTATAAATAAATTAATAATATATAATTAAGTATATAAAGCATAACTAACAATGAATGTAATATATATATATAACACATACGTACATAAAACATATTACGAGCTTCAAAACGAGTTCAAATGAATCAAGTCGAGCTTATATGAATTTTGTTCACGAGTCTAAACCGAGTCGAGCTAAATTTATACGAGTTTTGCTTATTTAATATTCGAATCTATATTAGTGTTTACAAACACCTCATCTATTAAATGAACCGAATTCGACCTGAATACACACGAGCCGGGCTTGAGCTATTCATGAGCTGCTCTGTTCATTTGCATCCCTACGACTTCAACTTCCACTTTATAACCTTTCCGGCCCATATCTTCTTTCAATGAGTTTCATTTGTAAGTCGATGTGAAGGACATACTTTTCATATTATTGATATAACCAGATTTGATTTGGGAGATAATTGAATCTTAAAATATTATCTCAAATCAAATCATGTCGGTAGAATACATAATTTTGTCAGTAGAATACGTTTTTTTTTTAAATGTTATATACTTTCTTTAAAGGAAAATTCGAAGAAAAGACACTAGGAAGCATCATCCATCATCTTGGGCAATTGTACCATAAAAGTGAACCCCACCACCTCGTCCTCGTCTCAATGGATTGTGATGTTGCCATTTCACCTATTTCCCCTGGAGTTTTGTTAAAAGAGAGCATAAAAAGTGAACCCCAATCACCTCGTTGCAATCGATTGTGATGTTGCCGTTTCATCTATATTCCACGTTTGTTTTGTCAAAAAAAAGGGCATCTTCTACAATTGGGGTTGATTATAGGCATCTATTCACCCCAACATCCCAGTCCACCATTGGGTAAAACGCCCAAATAAACTAACTGGCCATTTCAGAAACGTAAGTTTGGATAACATCAGAGAAAAATTTCCATTACAAAGACATTATGTAAAAGTAAATAAATAAACCGACGCGATACGTTAGATGGTAAAATTATTTTTATTATAAAATAGATATAAAGTATCATATGGAGTTTTGTGAATTACTTTTATAGAATCTCTTTTTAATTATAGTACCAGATCATTAAAACTATCACCACCCTTCAATCGAGTATTGATTTTTTATTTTTTTATTTTTATTTTATGTAAGCTGATATTTCAAGATTATACATAAGCAATTTGTTTGGTGTATATAAATAATAAAAAAAAAATTCCAAATAGAGTTTTTTCTTCTTGAATATATTAAAAAATACTCTTGAGATATGTCTTGTGCTTCTATAAATTCGTAATTCACAATCTTAATTGAAGCAAGCATATTTTTAGCATACCAACAAGTACTATCACAAAACTTAAAACATCAAACATTTTTTACATAGTAAAACAATTAAAGCATTTGTCCAAATATCTCTCATTATTATCTCAACGACTTTTTTTTTTTCTCATTGACTTATTTGCATATGACAAAGTTTTTTGAAACCTCAATTCAACGTTAAATTCATATTAACATAAGGTCGTTGAGAGTTTTGATATTTTCAAGGATTTGTTCAGATAGTGAGATAAGATGAGATAATTTTAGATGAAAGTTAAAAGTTAAATAAAATATTGTTAGAATATTATTTTTTAATATTATTATTATTTTAAAATTTTGAATTGTTTATTATATTTTGTATGAAAATTTAAAAAATTGTAATGATGAGATGATATGAAATAGATTGAGAGTATTTCTCAATCCAAATAATTCAAATAAGCTAGATTACGAGCATCTCATACGTGTCTTCATTCTAACTTGACATAATCTGAATCCAACACATTATTTAGAAGTTAGAACAAAAATTTTTCTTTGAAATTCTCGAATTGAGAATAAGAGATATGGATAAATTGAATAAGAGAGCTGCTTCTAAGAGCATCCTCATTGGTACGGCCAAATGAGAAGATTGGCTAAAATTTGCATAATTGATGTAAAAAACATCCAATATTGAATTGGGCAAATCTAAAATAATTTAGATTCTTGCTACAATGGTTGACCAAAGATGGAGAAGTACAATTGATTCACCAAACATTAAAATACTAATTTATCACTCCAAGCAAATATTAAAATATTAGTTTCTCACTTCAAGTAAAAATACTATTTGGTTTGTAATTAAGAAATTTAAATAAGATTTTAGATGAGTTTAATCAAATATCTTTTGTTATTAGCATTATATGACTTTTGAAAATATGATTTTTTAATATTAATTTAAGTATAATATTATTATTATTACATTTAATTGGTAGAGCTACAAAATGTAATAAAAATAAATTAAATAAAAAACTTATTAAATTAATAATATTTTATTATTATATAGAGAGTGAATGAATAATTCAATGTGGGGATTAAATTTAAATGAAATAAACAAATGTAAAAAAGTGTGATATTGATTAAATTTTGAAGAAGAATTTGGTCAAGCTAATGAGTAGGGGTGCTACCCGCCCCCTACGGGGCGAGGGCACCCCTTCCTCGCACCCCGCCCCGCATGGGGCGGGGGGTGGGGTTTTCACTTAAAAAAAAAAATTACTTTTATTTAATTTAAAAATTATTTATAAGTAAATTATTTATAAGTGTAAAAGTAATTAAAAATACATTTTTAGATCCAAATTATAAATTTAAATTTTGTAAATATGGCTATAATTTAAAAACTATGTAATTTTTAAATTTGTTAGTGCATATTTTGTGTAGATTGTAGTGTATTAGTTTTTAAATTATGTAGTTTTTAAATTTGTCAATGCATATTTTGTGTAAATTGTAGTGTATTAATGTTTAAACTATGTAGTTTTTAAATTTGTCAATGCATATTTTATAAACAAGTATAATAAATTGTAATATATATTTATATATACACAATTTTTAAAATATAAATATATATTTAATAATATATATTTATAAAAAAATGAGGGCAGGGGCGGGGCGGGGTTGGGCCCTCCCCGCCACCCGCCCCCGCATGGGCGGAGCGGGGTTGCCCGCCCCGCCATGCGGGGGCGGGGCGGAAGCGGAGCGGGGCAGCGGGGGCGGGGCCTCGCTGCCCACCCCTACTAATGAGGATGCTCTAAGTGGTCGGGCTGTAAATCGCCCAAAAGCAACCCTCTATTCAATTGTTGACACTAAGACTGTTCATCCGGGCCGAGTTTTTTCCCGGCCCGGTCTGGAACCCGGATAACCGGGTTCCGGTTACTGGTTCCGACCCGGAATACACCCGGGCCGGTACCCGCTTTTTAAAACCTGGGCCCATCCGGCACGGATGCGGTTTTGACACCCGGATACCGGTTTTAAACCCGGTACCCGGGTTTACACATAAAACTAAAACCATCGAAAACCCTAGCGCCCCCGCCCCCTTTCCGAATCACACTCAACTCTCTCTCTCTCTCTCTCTCTCTCTCTCTCTCTCCCCCCTCTGCGAAGAGCGATGCCCTACGCCTCCATCCCCTCGATTCCTTTCTCTCATCTGCTCTCTCTCTCGCTCTGCTCTGTGCCTGCGTCTACGTCTGGGTCTGGGTCTGCGTCTGCGTCTGCGTCTGCGTCTACGTCTGCTTCTGCGATGCCCTAGTCCCTCCCGAAATCACTCTCTCATCTGCTCTATCTCTCTCCCTACTATCTGTGATGCCGAACGGTGGAAATGCTTGAGCTTGGGATCCAAGAGATTAGAACGGATTTTTGTTTGGGTATGTTTTCTTTCTCCCCCCTCTGTTTTCTTCTCTGTTTTGTTGATTTTGGGTTTTTTTATTTTTTATTTTAGAATGTTCGAATGTTTGAGTATTTTTATGGTAGATCTGTTTGAATGTTTGAGGAGTATCTGTTTAGATCTATTTAGCTGCAAAATGCTGACATATCTGATATTTAGCCGTGGTTGAATATTAGCCGTGGTATCCCTTGGTTGAGGAGTATCCCTTGGTTGCAGATATTTAGTCGTGGGTTATTATTATTTGGAAGATCTGTTATATCTGATAACATATATATATGTAATGAAGATTTGTTATTATTTGGAAGAAATGGTTTTTAAAATGTTGAATCTTTGATTTTTCTAGATTTTTTTTTTTTAAAATTAGTTGTGTTCTGGGTGGAGTTTGGAAAAAAAAATTTGGGGCCTTCGAGTTCCAAAATATTTTTAGGAAAAGTTTGATGGTAATGATGATGATGATTCCTTTGAGGATCTAGACTCAGGCCCTTGTGATGATTACTGTGTGGTATTTAAGCACCCGAGATTTTTATCCTTAGGATTACTTAGTATGGGGTATGTACTAGACATTATTGCACTCTCCCTCTGCATTCTGGAATTTGCACATTGAGTAGTAAATGGATAATAGTCCAGATGTGGCATGGAGATGGGCAATTGCAGGGTAGGTAAATGCGGTGGATTCAGAGGAGATGATATTTCTAATAATAAAAAAGAATCACTCTTATCCATGTGAATCCAACATGGTTTGGTTTCCATTCTATTGGATTCACGGTTTGGTTTCCATTCTATTGTATGAGCATCATAGGCAACTATTGAGAAAACAAGGACATGGCATTTGTTTGTTTCGTTGTTCTTCTGCATATCCTGCTACAGGTTTTCCTACCATACCTTTACCTTAATGCATATATTGATGTTGAACTCTAAAGACTTTGATCATATATAGTTTGGAAGAAAATGACTTGTAGTTAGTGCAAGCCACAGCCTCAGCAAACTCCTCTTTGATCTTAAATGAGGAGCTAAAGAAACTATATATACATTAATGTTGATGAGAGTTGCATGGCCTTTCAGTTTTATATTGGCATGCACTATAAGTGGTTAATGCTTAATATATACAAAGTCACCATGCACTATGTTTAATTAAGATAGTTATTAGGTACATATATGTTTTCTCAAATATAAAAAACTAGAAAGTTGGGCAAGACTTTTATTGTATGTTCTTGTTTATTAATTTTGCTAAGAGAAGTGGCTGTCTATGGATATGTATTTGAATGAAAACTCTACAAAATATTTGTTAGTGTGGGTGTATTTGGAAAAAAAAAAAAAAGAATCCATTCTCATCTTAATATTTAATTTATTAAGTGGAATTTGTCTTAGTCCTTGTATATAATCATTGTTCAAAACTGTGTTTTGCAGGATCTCAGTCAAATTACTTGAAGTTGTTGCTATTTGGTGGGAGATTAAATCATTGACGGACATGTTATCGATTTTGCAATTCATACATTGTAATTTTGTATATTGTAATGTAACGTATAAATATCAAATAATGTAATATGTAATGTATTGTATCGTGATGCATGCATGGATGAATTTATGCATTTAGTATTTAGAACACATTATGCTATCCAACTTGACTTTAAAAAAAATAAAGGCTTTTGAATAAAAAATAATTATGGTTTGAAGTTGTGTTTTGCTAATTGAGCTTTTAGAACACAAATATTTTTTAATCAAATAAAGGCTTATATTGAAAGGAAAAAAAAAAAAATCCGGGTACAATTCGGAACTCGGATTTCCGGGTTTCAAAAACCCGGACGGCCCGGGTTTGAAATCCGGGTTCCGGTCCGGATATACCCGAGTTCCCGGGTCGGAACCCGGATGAACACCCCTAGTTGACACGTAAGAAAATACATTGTAATTTGAATAGGCTACACCATAGGGAATCAAGACAAAATACACTGTGATGTCGTAGCCCTCTATTCCGTCTTCCTCTTTGAGTCTGCCCCCCTCTTTTGTCTGTTTACACCGCCCCAATCTCAGTTCGACGTCAACACGACGGAGCCTTCATCTCTTTCATCTTCCTCTTCCTCGCTGCCCCTCTATTCCTTCTCTTTGCACCACCCCCCTCTTCCTCTCTCTTCCTCGCTGCCTCTCTTTGAACCGCCCCAATCTCAGTTTGACGCCAACCATCTAAGTTCGGCACCGACATATTTACATTCCAAGCAAAATAATAAATCGCGGGAATTCGAAACATAACCTACAAAATGAAAAGGCATAGCTTTGTCTCCTTTATAGAAACTACAAAGTGTTGCAGACATGTTTGGGATTCAAAGGCAGCTAGACTGCATGAAGAAAACAACAGCAATAGCACAAAATACAAATTTATTAATAAAATTTACAATTATCTATATATTAAAAAAAAATGGTGGTCGGATTACTGGCGAACTCCCAACTGATAGAAGTCCACTGATAATAGAAAACCTCACATAAATAGCTGCCAAATTTGCATAAGCCCCAATGGTTGCAAAAGAAAAATAAAGAATTATGCAGCATATACATAACTGTAGAATAGAAAGAAAAAGAAAAAGTAGATATGATTTGAACAAGAATGAGGAGTTGGATCTTAAAGATGAAAACATGTGCCCCAAATATGTTCAATCATGACTCGTACAAAAAACCAGGTGCTTGATACAGTTTCGTCACTTTCTTCACCTGTAAAGGCTATTTATTTAGTTTGAGGGTTACGTCTGAGGGGCTGACTTTATCGCTGGTGCGAAGGGGGCGAAGCTTCGAGGGCGTTGCGAGGGGTTGAGACGGGACGCTGACGCGAGGGGGATGAGCTTCAATAAGGGGTAGAGATCGCGAGGGGGGCTGACGTTGTTCTAAAGGGGGTTGAGATCGCGAGGGGGGGCCGACTTTGTTCCAGCCTCCAGGGGCCGAGCTTTGAGGGGGTGCGAGGGGGGTAAGGGGCTGCGTAGGGCTTAGAGGCTGAAGGGGCAAACTTGTTTCTGATGCGGTGCGGGTTCAAGGTAACGGTGGTGGAAGTAATAGGTGTCACTTAACTATTGACTTAATGTTATTTGGTTGGGTAGGACCGGAGAGCACCGAAATAGTAACTCTTGACATGCACCAAAGTTCCAAATCAAAACCCACCCCCAAAAAAGGAAGGAGAAATCAAACAACCCCTCTGATTGGTGTGACAAAGAGCCGTTTTATTTATATTAAAGTAGAAGGATTGGAAGACAGCAACTTTGGTTTTGGAGACAGTAGAAACAACACCTATGGCTATGGTCTTATTATCCAAGCTGCCACCCACTCCCCTGCACCGACGGGTCCAAACCAGAGTGAAAGGAAAGTCATGGGGTCCTTCCAAGTTTGCTTTCCACGCACTCTTTCACTTCGTAACGTGCAGTGGCCAGTGAGTGTCTATATCCTCTTCTGCAACGGTTACCCGTAACGGCGTAACCCCTGTAGTGATTTGTCTCACTCCTCCTTATCTTCATATCGCCATTAATCTCCCCTCTCTCACCCGCACAAACAACATCCATTCCGAATCTTCTTCAGCTTTAAAACCCTCCATTTTTACTACTTTTTTTAATTAAGGATTGAATTTTGTAACTGATCCCCGCATCCCCACGAGGTCGGAACTCTCTGCAGCAAGCAAGAGACCAGATCCCTTTTCCTTTGTCAGTGTTCTTTGTATTCCTTCCTTGTAATTCTTTCCCCTTCAATTTAATTTCTCTCTTCCCTGCCTGGCTTGGCTTGGCTTGGCTTAGCTTAGCTTTCCCTCTGTTTCTCATGCTTTACCAGTTGGATTAAGTACGGCAGTTGGTACTGTGATCGCCGTCGTTGTTCTTACCTCTGCATCTCCATGGCGGAGCGCCGTTCAGACCAGGAGTTGATGACGTGGCTCCACGGTGACCTCGACCTGACAATCATCGAGGCCCGGTGCTTGCCGAACATGGACGTCGTGGTACAGCATCTCCGCCGCTGCTTAACCGTCTGTGACACTATTAAAATCCCTGAAAAGACCTCCAAAAATCCTGATGACAGTGGTGGTGACGGCCACAAGATCCACCACCACCGCAAGATCATTACCAGCGACCCTTACGTCAAGGTGACGGTTCCACAAGTCACCTTGGCCCGCACGCGTGTCCTCAAGAACTCCCAGGAACCCCAGTGGAACGAGCGTTTCCACATTCCACTGGCGCACCAAGTAGTCAACCTGGAGTTCCAGGTCAAGGATGACGATATCTTCGGCGCGGAGATCATCGGCACCGTCAATATCCCGGCTCAGAAGATCCAGTCCGGCGAGCTCATCTCCGGCTGGTTCCCAATAATTGGTGCCTACGGGAAGCCGCCGAAGCCGGAAACTGCTCTCAAACTCGAGTTGAAGTTCACCCCGTCCGAGAAAAACCCGTTGTACCAACATGGCATCGCGGGCGATCCCGAACACAAGGGCGTGAGTCACACATACTTCCCGCTGAGGAAAGGATGCCACGTGACGTTGTACCAAGACGCGCACATGCCGGAAAACTTGTTGCCGGATATAGAATTGGAGGAAGGGAAGCCTTTCAAGCAAGAGACATGCTGGGAGGATATATGCCATGCTATCACTGAGGCTCACCATTTGGTTTACATCGTTGGCTGGTCCATTTACCACAAGGTGAAGCTGATTCGGGAGCCGACCCGCTCGTTGCCGCGCGGTGGGGATTTAACACTCGGTGAACTGCTCAAGTACAAGTCCGAAGAGGGCGTGCGGGTTTTATTGTTGGTTTGGGACGATAAGACCTCCCACGACAAGCTCTTCATCCGAACGGTGCGTGTGATGTCGTGCATTTCGTAATTGGACTCTGATAGGATCCCATCCTCTCCATTTTTTGGATAATTTTTCAGGCAGTGTTTTGAAAACCTTAGTTCTTACTGTTAATGGTTCAGATAGATCTTGTTCTTTTATCATCTCTGGATGAGCAGACAAGTGAAGTGTTCCATGAATTGTCCAATTCATGGTAATGGGTTTCTGTATTTGATGACATTAGTACAATTTTCGTATTTGTATTGATGTTCAATCCTAAAGATGATCACGAGGGCCATTGATGTTACCTTCAATCTTTTTGCATTGAGAAATCTAGGCGATTCTTGAGTTGTAATGTGAAATTGGCATTGTTTGCAGCCAGGAGTGATGGCGACGCATGATGAAGAGACCAAGAAGTTCTTCAAGCATTCATCGGTCTCGTGTGTGCTGTCACCTCGCTACGCCAGCAGTAAGACGGGCATTATCAAGCAGAAGGCGAGCTTTATTTCATTATCTAGTAAAACTTTCCCGTTATTTTTTCTTACTTATAAAAAAAAAAAAATCTTTCCCGTTGATTTTCGGAGAATGTCTATTTTTTTCCTCTCTTTCATTGTGACTTTGTCTTTTTTAAATTATTTAATTTGTTGTGGTATTTGTCCATTTTCAACATTTATTACTAGTCTCGTTGTCTGGCTTACTCATAATTTTATTTGTATTGGTTCTTGAATCCTTGTTTATGTAATAACTTCGCATAGAATTTATTCTTTAGGAAGTTAATCTGTTAAGGAAGTTAATCTATATATACTACACATTCACCCTACTCCTATTCCTTTGTGCTCATGTGGCACTGCTCATCAGCCATCGCATCATAAAACTTTTTTTAGAAAAAGGAAAAAATTCAATGGTTGATGGGCAATATGATGTCAGCATGGCGAGATTATATTACGCTGCAAGTATAGCATGTAGCATTTCCAGTTTTAGGTCAACAATTTTTTTTATACTTGTGTATTTGAGGTATCTCATTTTTACTAATAAAATTTCATTAATACTCTATATTTTGGTATCTTTGATCTTTATAATGCCATTTGCCTTCTTTTAATCTGAATAACTTGTTGAAGTTGCTTATGTGATGGTTCTATACAGGTTGTCGGAACCCTTTTTACACACCATCAGAAATGCGTCCTTGTTGACACACAAGCACTCGGTAATAATCGTAAGATAACCGCATTTTTGGGAGGGATAGATCTTTGTGATGGTCGCTATGATACACCTGAACACCGACTATTTCGTGATCTTGACACTATATTTCATGATGACTTCCACAATCCTACATTTGCTGTAAGTTTCTAGCAAAACAGTGTTTATAGAACGTTCTAACTACTGTATTTGCATCACGATATCATTTGAATGTAATCAAGGTTTTGTTGCATCTATTAGTCTTTGTACCTTTTTTTTTCTATTAGCAAGTCAATTTCATTAAAAGCGCAAAGTGGCGCAACACGGGGTGTATAGAAGAGAGGACACTCCACTAGGGGAGGAATGAAAACAAAATACATAGAATCTAGATAACTAGAAAACATATTAGATGACCACCAGATATAAAGAGTTTTTAGGGAGGGATTGATCTTTGTGATGGTCGCTATGATACACCTGAGCACCAACTATTTCATGATCTTGACACTATATTTGATTATGACTTCCACAATCCTACATTTGCTGTAAGTTTCTAGCAAAACAGTCTGTTTATAGAACATTCTAACTACTGTATTTGCATCATGATATCATTTGAATGTAATCATGGTTTGGTTGCATCTATTAGTCTTTGTACCTTGTTTTTCTATTAGCAAGTCAATTTTATTAAAAGCGCAAAGTGGCGCAACAGAGGGTGTATAGAAGAGAGGACACTCGACTAGTGGAGGAATGAAAACAAAATACATAAAATCTATATAACTAGAAAACATATTAGATGACCACTGGATATAAAGAGTTTTTAGCAACATGGATCTGACTCATCTAAGCTCATCTGTGCTCATCCGATTTCTTCTTACAATCCTCAAAGTTCAAGCATTGCGCTCCTTCCACACGCACCACATTACGCCTAAAGGAACCAACCGCCAAAACTCAATGTTGCATTGACATGCATTTTGTCTTCTTTAGCAACCCAACAACTACTTCTGTTTGGGGCATCATCCACTCAACACCAAAAAGATGGAAGACTAAGCCCCCATATTCTTCTTGCTACATTACAGTGCAGCAGAAGGTGATCAATTGTCTCCCAATTCTTCTTGCACATGTAGCTCCAGTTCATCACTAGGCTTCTTCTCAAATTGTCAGTAGTTAGAATCTTCCTTAAGGTAGTTGTCCACACCAAGAACACCACTTGCGAAGGAGCTTTCTTCCACCAAATGCCCAAGGAAAAGGAGTACCCGCTGGCCACAACGAAAATTTCTGACCTCGAACTTCCTCTTTTTAGATGAAACCCACAAGATCTTTACTCATCACCTCCTCCCATCCATATAGGGTACAAATGGTTAAAGAATGAAGAAAACGACTCCACTTCCCAATCTTGTGCTGATTGAATGAAAGTGATGTTTCATTGTTTAATGTTGTTGGATAGCAGCCAAGAATCTACCTTGGAGACCTCTTTCCCCGACAAGTTTTGGACAACTCAAGAAAAACTACCTTCAAGGGCTGATCATAACACCAAACATCATGCTAGAAATTGATATTAGCCCTATCACCACCTCGGATATGATAAAGTTAGAGAAAATATCTCATCCTTTTCTTATGTTTTTCCACACTCCAACTCCATAAGATCTACCTTTATCATCAGAGCACCACCCTCCCCACATATTGTCATACTTGACTTTTACTTATAAAAAAACATATTGTCATACTTGACTTCGACCACTGAATGGTTTAAGGCCTCCGCCTTCTGTGGCAAAGCACCATAGCCATTTTCCTAGCATGGTGCAGTTGAATGCCATCAAGTTTAACTCCCAACCCTCGCGAGGAAGCTGGAGTACAGATCTTTGGCCAGCTGACTAGATAAAGCTTAAACTCATATCTGATTCAGTCCACAAGAGATCCTGCAGAATCCTGTGTACCTTCTAATTCAATTGTAAATTTTCCTTTTCATCATTTCTTTCAGGCAATAGAAGGCATCTATAGTTTCTTTGTGACAGTTCTTGACATATAACGTTCTCTCCCCCCCTCCCCCACCCCCCATGCTTGCTCTTATTTTTGGCTAGGCATTCTACCATATTGCTTCACTTGAGTCCGTCTTAATTTAGGGTAGAAATCATGTTGCTATGGGATTCCCTCGTGGTCCTATGACCATGGGCCTGGGGAATTCCTGGAATATAATACGATGGACTTAGCATCTTCTTTGGAATTTGAGGCTTCTGGCTAGGTAGTTTTCTGCAGGATTATGAAGGTATTAATTAGCTTCCTTGTGTTGTCCATTATCATTTGTACAGAGATGCTACAAAAGCAGAATTTCTATTCATGAGATTTTGTCTTATCCGAAAAAAGAGAAGAATACTTGGCACTATTTATCAATTTTTTCTAGTGCACTTAAAAGTTATATTCATATTGTTCTTCCAATTGGCAGCACTGTGACATTTCAACAATATATATCGTAGCTGTGATTCTGTGGGTACAAGTTTTAGGTGAATAAAGTTTATGTAGGTTAATTATTAACACGGGTCCGTTCTAGCTCCAGTGCTGCTATTTCTCTTTTATCTGTTGTCAACTACTTTGTACTACATACCAGTATGCAACTGAGAATTTTGTTTCTTATCATATTCTTTAAAGTTTATCAAGTGTGAAATCGAATTTTCCTTGATTTAATGATTTCTTAGGCTGCATTCTACAGTCTACTTGTGTATTTTATATGGATCGCTTGTTCAACTAGCACTAATGCTGTAAGAATTGTTTCTTTTTTATGTCCTTGTGCTTTCCCCCCATGTTTTCTGCGAATAGCCTGGAACTAAGGCTCCTAGGCAACCATGGCATGATCTGCACAGCAGAGTTGACGGGCCTGCTGCATACGATGTTCTTATAAACTTTGAGCAGCGTTGGAAGAAAGCAACGAGATGGAAAGAGTTTGGACTACTAAAAAAGGTTGCCACCCATTGGAGTGATGACGCCTTAATAAAAATTGAACGCATCTCTTGGATACAAAGTCCTGATGTATCTGCTTTAAAGAATGGTACTGCATCTGTTCCAAAAGATGATCCTAGCTTGTGGGTTTGCAGTGAACATGATCCTGAACGCTGGCATGTTCAGGTTTGATTTTCAAGTTTCTTTCAAGTAAAAATTCCCTCTTTTTTGGCCCCCCGATGGGGGGGTTGTTGGAAGGGTGCTATGGCAGAAGGATGAAAAATTCCTTTTTCAGTCCAATTATTCCATTCAATATCAGTGCATTTATTTTGACTTTGCAGATTCTTCGGTCCATTGATTCAGGATCAGTGAAAGGATTTCCCAAAACCAATGATGCTGTCAAGGCACCGGATGGTGTATGATCTTCTTCTTCTTGTTTTTTCCCCTTTCATTCCCTTTCTTATTTATATTTTTCTACCTTGTTCGCTTTGTTTCGAAAATACAATTTGTATTGGTAAGATTTTCATCACCTCTTTGTTGTGACTGAGACCTATACTTCCATTATATTGGTTGTACGTTATTCTATACTTCCCTAATTTCCGATTAACCTTCTTCTACTGCAGAACCTTATTTGCTCCAAAAATTTGGTTATAGATAAAAGCATTCAAACAGGATACATCCAGGCGATCAGATCTGCTAAACATTTCATATATATTGAAAATCAGTATTTTCTTGGATCATCGTATGCATGGCCAGCATATGAAAATGCAGGTCAGGATTATAAACTTCTGTTACTCCTTGTTGTTTTACTTAGTTGTCTATACAGTCTTGTTTCCATCCTTGGACCAAAATTCTCTTTTAGTGGA
Source organism: Juglans mandshurica (assembly GCA_022457165.1). Taxonomy (NCBI): domain Eukaryota; kingdom Viridiplantae; phylum Streptophyta; class Magnoliopsida; order Fagales; family Juglandaceae; genus Juglans; species Juglans mandshurica. Next base: position 9,004,720 of record CM039623.1, read on the forward strand.
GTATTTACTATAAGACTAATGTTCTTTAGATCTCAGAATCCAAGCAGTTTATGTTGAGAAGTAGTTTCTATATTTATGTTTTCTATCTGTTTTCCTAGGGGACTAGTTTACACATTAACTATCTGTATTAAATGCTGCCACATGCTAATTCATCCACAAAAATTGATTAAGATTGTCAAGGTTTGACACTAGTCTTGCTACATTTGCACTTAATTTTCACCAACACAAGGACAGGCCTGCTCGTCCTCTCAATTCTTCCTTAAGATTATTTGTGGCTTTTGCATTCTGTGATTCTTATTTCCTGTATATATATATTTGGATAAAAATCACGTCCTGAACACCAAATATCTTCCTTATTTGTTGAATAGAATATTTTCTCAAGTTTTTGACTTTCATTGTGTGAGCAGGCGTTGATAATCTAATCCCAATGGAGTTGGCATTAAAGATTGCAAGTAAAATTAGAGCAAATGAGAGATTCGCAGTGTATATTGTCATACCAATGTGGCCTGAGGGTGATCCAAAATCTTTAACCGTGCAAGAAATTCTCTTTTGGCAGGTAACTTTTTTTATCTAATTTCTGAACTGTACACTGGAAATATTGCTACATGTTTTGAGACAGACAAGATAGCTACAGATAGTTGGTACATGCTGACAATAAAAACCAAAAAAATAAAAAAGTATTTTTTTTTTCTTTTGCACCGTTCACCTGTTTCTCTAGCCCTTAGAGTAGTCTCCCCTTACATTGCCGCTGATCAATAGGCTGTATTCTTGGCAACCTGGTTCTGTCTGATTGCAATTCCCCAAGTTATTAGACTCACCTGGTTAGGCTGCATGTTATCCTTTATTTTTCTTCTTGGTTTTAGTTTTTGATATGAAGATGTTACATGGAAAGTACAAAAAGCATTTAATATAGATGATAACAACAGAAGCAATGCAATTTACGTCCTAGCTTTTGCACACTTATTCTTGCAGAGCCAAACAATGCAAATGATGTACAATATAGTTGCAACGGAACTGAAAGCCACAGGGAGTGTGGACTCGCATCCTCGAGATTTTCTCAATTTCTATTGCCTTGGTAATCGGGAAAACATTCCCGAGGAAAGGTCGAGTGATAATGGTGTTAAGGTAATAGCCCATAGGAATTCTATTTTTCTGTTGCTCTAAATTGTCATGATTATTGGAAGTAGTTGGTCTGTAATTTTCATTTCTGACATCCGCTGCCTTCAGATACAATTCACAGTAATTATGCACTCAAATAGTGTCCCTAAAATTTGAAGCCTTGACCTTTCTTTCTCAAATCAACCCACGAGTAAGATGAATTTTAATACTTTCATCTATGAGATAATCCAGTATCATTGAAGATTGTGTTGTCGTTATGTTAGTAAGGTGTAACTCCTTGTGATTGGCTCAAGTGTAAGGTTCGAACCCTTGGGGGTGCAAACAATTTCTAGGGGCCATTCTCATCTGTGAAAAGCTGATGATTTACCTGATTTTTATGATGGGGACGTGCTGCACAGATCGAGGGTTCAATTGGGTAAAAAGACAAGTTGCTTTTGCAGTCTCCTGGATTCCTTGCCATATAAAAAAAAATTTATAAGGATATTAGCAGTGTCTGTGAAACATCAATGTCTGTTTAAATTAAGGCCTGAAACTGAATATGAAATTCTATTCTCAGCTGAATGATGCCAGCATACATGTTCAATCTGTTATCCCAAGGAATAGTTATCAAATAGCTTCCCTTGCTTGTGTTTTTTTTTGCATGTATCAATTATGGAATTCTTTTGTCTAAAAAGCACAGGAAAGAATGGACCTCTTTGGGTTTTCTGGTTGCCCAGGCCTCCAGCCCTACAAATTCTTGAGCCAATCCTGCCTAGTTGCGTAGGGTGCTGCAGTTATTTTGATTTTTTCTCGAAGAACCTTAGCCCTTTTAACATGTCTCTGTTAGTTTTTGAATGGGGCTTGCTCTATTTTATTAGTAGAAGACTAAATTATCTCAGAATTATCTGTTATTTTTGGTAGTATTTTGACAATGGAATGATCTTGTTAGTCTCTAATTTTGACTTCTCTTAGCTATAGGAATTGTGCTCTTTTCTTTATTAAATAGGACGACACTTTATCTTGCCATATATTGAAAATTGCATGTAATAAACAATCCTATTCAAAATTGTTTGTTGTGATTTTCCATTTTACTGTTTTTCCTCAGATGTGTTATATTTAAATTTTGTTTAGTTTTTCTCTCTATGATACAATGGGGTTTCACAGAATTTTAAATTTTATGCATCCTGATATGTTGTGTTATTAACTTGTCATTGAAATACAGTTTTGTTTTATATCTTGCAAGAAAATCGTTTTTATTTGTCCATAAATTAAACTTTTCTCAGGTCTCGGATGCACAAAAGTCCAATCGGTTTATGATTTATGTACATGCCAAGGGAATGATTGTTGATGATGAATACGTAATAGTGGGATCTGCCAATATTAACCAGAGATCCATGGCTGGTACAAAGGACACAGAGTTAGCTATGGCTGCATATCAACCCCATCACACTTGGGCTGGAAGGAAGAAGCAGCCACGCGGTCAGGTCTGTAAATTTTGTCTTGCTTGACATTTATTGAGTAGTGATAGGGTTACTACCCTATTACTACCTATCTACTACCCAAGTTCACTACCTATCTATTACGCAAGTTCATTTCAAGTTTTTTTTTAATTTTTTTATCATTTTCTTTCTAGTATTTTTTTAACATCCTTAATCATTAAGAAAAAATTAAAAAAATATTTTATTAATAATCACTTTCTTAATCATTAAGTAAAAAAAAAAAAAAAAAAAAAAATCAAATACGAAAAAAGTAGTAGATGGGTAGTAGTAGGGTAGTAACTCTATCATTATTCTTATTAATTTATTCCAAAGTTTTCATTTCAGCTTCTTTCTTGGGGCTTGGAGGATGTTACTGGAAACAATGAGACAGTTAAATGATGTGTTTCACATTAGATGTTTTTCTTCCTTTGGGTGGATTTGGTGGGGCTGGTGAGAGTGAGGAAGAGTGATGATGGTGATTAATCTTTTCTAAGATTTGACCTGTGTTTTCACATTAGGTTTGTTGCTTAGGTTCTCTAACAATTAACAAGAACTCCACTGTCCCTGTATTGAGAATATGGTTTAAGACTATGCACACATGCAGGTCTATGGATACAGAATGTCACTGTGGTCTGAGCATCTTGCCGTGAAGCATACATGCTTCGAGGAGCCAGAGAGTTTGGAATGTGTGAAGACAGTGAATGAGATTGCTGAAGAGAACTGGGTCAGATATTCAACTGCAGAATTCACACCATTGCAGGGCCACCTTCTCCAGTATCCTATGCATGTAGATGCTGATGGGACGGTTGGCCCCCTGCTCGGACAAGAGAATTTCCCCGATGTAGGTGGACGAGTACTTGGTTCTCATTCCGCTCGCGTTCCTGACACCCTAACAACATAATCACCTCCCATCGTCATGTTCGTGCGTGATTGTTAAGGAAGAGTTGCCGTGACATGTTCCCAGGATATTTATTGTTTATGTTAAATTGAAAGTATCACGATTTGTGCTCTTGTGTGCCTCCTTCACTGTCTGTCATGCTGTCCGGATGCTGAATGCCACCACGACAAGGTTGAAATGTTGTGAATATTTGCTGATGCACAAGTGCGTGTTCTCTATCTTCTCACTTGGGGAGGACACTACGATCAGAACTTGTTAGTCAGCATGTTTGGTTCTCTGGCTGTACAGAAAATAGGGATATTTTTTATGAAATTTGTTATTGAATATGTCAATTGCTATCTTGCGCATTATGAATGGAAAATTAAAATTCTCTTAATGATTTCATATTGAAAAAAAAAAAAATGCTGCCTATTATTGTTTCCCTATCTGTCAAATATTCTATTTTCCTACATGCATGGATGTAATTTGTTTACATTACAAGAATATTTTTGTTTGATAAGGGATTCAGGATATAGGGTTTCTCTATCTTCTGTAATGGACCCAATTCTATATATAATCTTATGGAAGAAAGAAAGTAAGAAGATGAAGAAGACTGCGTAAGAAATAAGGAGGAAGAGAATCTGAGAGAGAGAGAAGATCAAAGAGGGAAATATGTTTTATGAATATACTTCGTGTCTTCCCTTCTTCATTAGTCTGTTTTTATAGTTACCGAATGTGCCATGCGACACCGTTTCATATTTACATCAAAAAGTGTGTTTCACTTATTAATGACACTGTAGCACTTACTTCCTCTGTTACAATTAATACATGTAAACGACACTTGTAGTAAGACTATTAACAGAATTAACTAACAGCCTCTTCCATCCTCAATGCCTTCACCAATTGCCTTCCTGGTTCCATTACCCTTACATCTGGTTGGTCTAGACCATTACACCCCCCCCCCCCCCCTCTCAAAGAACTGTACCCACAAGGTGAGGATAGTGTTTTTTCAACCGCCAATATGGCTCCCAAGTGGCGTGTTCAAGATCAGTTCCCTACCAGTGTTCTAAAACTTCAACTAAGGCTCTATTGTTGTACTTCCTGGTGCGCCTTTGTAGAATAGCTTGAGGTTCAGGCACCAACTCTCCATGACTGTCAACGGGAGGTAAGGTTGAGAGGGGAGACACATGTTATCCAACTTTTCTCTTTAAACAAGAGACATGAAATACATGACTGTGGTGGTAATTGCAATCTGTAAGCAACTTGGCCAATCTTTTCCAAAACTTGAAAAGGACCATAAAATTTTGGGGAGATCTTCATATTCTTTCTAATTGCTAGAGACTTTTGTCTGTATGGTTGGAGTTGTAAAAACACCCAATCCCCTATAGCAAAAGACCTCTCAGTATGTCTCTTGTCAAATTGGGTCTTTATTCTTTCTTGAGCAAGCACCAAATTACTTCTCAAAGTGTCTAAAATCTATTCTCGAGTTCTTAAAATTTCTTCTACTGCTTCATTAGGTGACAGGCTTGGAATATAATCTTGCAGCTTAATGGGTGGCACTCCATAAACAGCCTTATATGTAGTGGTTTTAGTAGAGGCATGGAATGTGGTATTAACCCTTAGGATCATAACATTCCACCATGCTTTCGAAACCAACGTCCACGACGGCCCACTCTATCGACACTGACCCGGTGGTATCCCTTTCCCTTTTGGCGGCTTCACTCATATATCAATATTCAATGACTTAACACTATGCCCATATATAGTACCAAAGCATTTTAATCCAGCCTATAGGTCGTCCCCTCCGTGGCTTGAACCTGTGACGTGGTCCCTGCTCTGATACCAACTGTAATGGACCCAATTCTATATATAATCTTATGGAAGAAAGAAAGTAAAAAGATGAAGAAGATTACTTAAGAAATAAGGAGGGAGAGAATCTGAGAGAAAGAGAGAAGATCAAAGAGGGAAATTTGCTTTATGAATATACTTCGTGTCTTTCCTTCTTCATTCAGTCTATTTTTATAGTTACAGAATGTGCCATGCGATACCGTTTCATATTTACATCAAAACGTGCGTTTCACTTATTTCTTTATCAACTAAACAACACTGTAGCACTTACTACCTCTATTACAATTAATACATGTAAACGACACTTGTAGTAAGATTATTAATAGAATTAACTAACAGCCTCTTCAATCCTTAGTGCCTTCACCAATTGCCTTCCTGGTTCCATCACCCTTACATCTGGTTGGTCCAGACCATTACATCTTCAAACATGCGTCATGAGAAAAGGGGGCCAAATTTAATTAGGTTGCAAGGTCATTTATCAAAAACGAAATGATCTTGAATTGCTAACTGCTCGAAAATGGTTGAAAATGGTGTGGGTGGAAGGTGTGGTAAAATTTGAAAGAATAACATAACATAGAAAGTTCTGTACTTGTAGTTCAATATGAGTAGTCGTTTTGTTTTTTCTTCTTAATGCAAAGCCATTGATATTAGTTTCAATGCTAAAACACTACAGGTGTTTATTTTTTCCTGATCTCATCGAATTATCTTCATTTTCTTCCTTCTTAATTCTATGTAATCTTTCGAATGTGTCAAGTCTGCACTGTAAAATGGATGAGACTCATCCTCTACACTAAACATGATATGAACCCATGGGAATGGAATCCCTTGAACCCACAATCGATTTGAAAACTCACCTAAGAAAGCCAAAATCAAACCAATGAAAAATTTAGACTCGTTGAGGAGCTCGTTTTAAGAACCTAAATTATAAGGAAGAACGCCACAAAGGTTGTGATTTGCTTTTGATAAGTTCAAAAGTTCATTCAAGAACAAGAAGAAATAAACTCAACTCACAATGAATAAATTCATAAAATTTCATAGAACTCAAAATGAGGCTAAATAGAGTATTTAAACCAAAACCTAATTAAAACCCTAGCCAAAGTAAATCTCCATCTTCTAAAAATACTCCTGAGTGAATAGTATCGCAGCTACAGTACTCGATTACAGTGACTTACATATCTCAATTCCCCAAAAACCCTAGGTTAGCATAAAATCATTTGGGCAAAATATAAGGCATTCCCAAAAGAAACCCTAGCTGCAAATTAAAACAGTCCTTAAACAACCCTTAAAAACTTCTCTTGAAACCCTAGTTCATAAAACATAAAACATATATGGGCCAAACATCCTCAAGCCCCCATTATTCTAAATTAATTCATATAACTAATAAAATAAACCCTTTTAATAAATTAAACAAGGTCCAAACAATAATTATAGCTCATGTCTTCCATAACTTGTATCAAGTCGATCAAAACTGGATCTCCTTCTCTGAAGCTCATCTTGAGTGTTGGAGTCTTGCTAGTTTCATCTTAAGTAGATTGCAACAATCTTTGCATTGCCTCCTTGATCTTCTTGGCTCTTAACCTTGTAATTGGTCCATTTGAAATTTGCAAAAGATCTTTAAGACTAGGTCCATCTTGGTGCCCATCATTTCCACTATCCTCAATAGGATTCAACCTAATCTCAACCTACATAAAATGGAGAACGGTCAGAAACATTGAAAGTAGTACAAACATGATACTTATCAGGAATATCCACTTTATATGCATTATCATTAATTTTCTCAAGAATTTGAAAAGGTCAATCCAAGCTACTCCTTGTCCCTTCAAGTATGTCAATGACTCATGTTTTTCAAAGAAAGGTCGGGTAGGAATTGTCGCACTTGGCACAAAATCAATGTAGTGCTCTATCTCCCTAATAGGTGGCAATCCACTAAATACACCTCTAGGAAACATGACCTCATATCCTTGCAACAAAGAGACAACAACACTAGGCAAATATACGTCAAGTTCGTTAGTATTAAGACTCGCTTTAGCATAAAAACTCATTTTTATCTTTGTTTTTCTCTCACTTTCTTCACTCTCTCTTTTCTTTTCACTCTTTTTTTTTCACTTTCTTTTTCCCTTTCACTCTTTTTTTTTTGTCACTCTCTTTTTCTTCATCTTTTTTTGAACTCTCGACCTCACAATTGTTTTTCAACTCATTCTCTCTTTTTCTTGAGCTCTTAGCCTTACTCTCATCTTTTTTCTTTCTCATTTTCCTCTCTTTCTCCTTTTCGGCCTCACTATTTATTTGTTTCTCAATCTCACATTCACTCTTACTTTTTACCTCAATCTCACTTTCACTCTTGCTTTTTAGTTCAATCTCTTTTTCACTTTTTTTTTATTACTCTCACTCTTTCTTTTTTGATCACTCTCATTTTCACTTTTTTATTTTTTGAGCAACCTCACTTTTCAGTTTCAGTTGGTCCTAATGGACTTGTGTTGGAGTTAAAGGAGCAAGTTTGATTGTTTTTCTATCATTTTTAAAACTGTACATGTTCCTTAAGCCATCATGGATCATTTTCCTATCATACTACCACAACTTCCCAACAAAATATGGCCAGCATGCATAGACACTACATCACCAAGCACCACATCCTGGTATTTTTCAATTGAAAAAGAGACTAGCATTTGCTTATTTATCCTAACCTCCCCACAATCACTCAACCACTGCAACTTGTATGGTTTAGAGTGTTTCAAGGTAGGTAAATTCAATTTCTCAACTAAAGTAGTGCTAGCCAAATTAATACAACTCCTCCCATCAATGATCATACTACATACATTGTTGTTGATGTGACATCTAGTATGAAAAATGTTCTCGCTCTGCTGCTCTATATCATCCATCTTAATTTGTGTATGGAGAGCATGCTTGGCAACAAGAGAGTCACCATACTCTTCATTCTTACACTTATGTTCAATACTAGGCTCATGCCTCCTCCTATCTCTCCCACCTTGTAGTTTTCTACACACTGCATCTCATTGATCCATCCTATCCCTCACTTCCCCCAACACCAAATTCAACCATTCAAATTGTTGTTGCATGGCATGCAATAGAAAGATTAAGTTATTTGCCATCCCCTTTGGTGATGAGTCACTCTTGTGAGATATTGTAATGCGTTGCACAAAAAGAATGTTAGTGAAAAACCTCACACACTCCCTTACATGTTTACACTCGAATAATGACACTCCACTCGTGTTTCACTCTTAATTGGTTTTTTTCTCGATAATAGTCCCACACTCTCTTGCCTTTACCTCAATAGTTTTCCCGCTCAAGTTCTTTAAGAACTAGTTGAACTAAACCAATACAATATAACTTTGTATGATTCCAACCAACAATAGGTTCAAGAAACAAGAATAAGAAACAAGGAATGCATAAATGACACGAGACTCAATGAATTTTTACAAAAGAAAGAATAATTAGAAAACAATATACCAACTAGAAAGATATATTCAGCCCCTTTAATGACAAAGCTCAATCAATAAATATATTTCTTTCTCTTTATTGTAACAATGTAGCAACCTTTGAATATGCTACATTTTCTTTTCTTCTTCTTCTTCTTTTTTTTTTTTTGAATTTTCGTTTCTTTTCTTTTCTCTAATTCAATCACAATCAACAATATTCAACAACAATATTCAATTGTGAAAATCAAGCAATTGAATTCAAACACACAAGAATTGACAATGAAGTAGAAGATAATCAATGGAACGACATTCCAAGCAATTGACAAACTTAGAGATGCAAGGAACCCTAAAACTTTGAAACCCTAGGTGATGCAAATTTCAACCAAACCAAAACCCTAAGAATTTTGGTAGCCTACTTTTGATTTTATTTTTCTTTTTTTTGGCAACCCTAGAACAATGAAGCCCTAGAATTAAATTTAAAGATGCAAGAATTAAAAGATAGAATCAGACCTGATTGGAAACCTTGCTCTGGATAGCAAATGATATGAACTCGTGGGAATGGAATCCCTTGAACCCATAATCAATTTGAAAACTTACCCAAGAAAGCTAAAATCAAGCTAATGGAAAATTTAGACCCGTTGAAGAACTCGTTTCAAGAACCTAGATTATATGAAAATCTAGACCAGTTAAAGTACCTGTCTCAAGAACCTAAATTATAAGGAAGAACGCTACAAAGGTCGTGATTTACCTTTGATAAGTTCAAAAGTTCATTCAAGAACAAGAGGAAATAAACTCAACTCACAATGAATAAATTTATCAAATTTCATAAAACTGAAAATGAGGCTACAAAGAGTATTTAAACTAAAACTTAATTAAAATCCTAGCCAAAGTAAATCCACAGCTTTCAAAAATACCCCTGAGTGAATAGTGTCGCAGCTACAGTACTCGGCTATAGTAACTTACATATCTCAATGCCCCCAAAACCCTAAGTTAACATAAAATGATTTCCTAAAATACCCTTGGGCGAAATAAAAGGCTTTCCCAAAAAAAACCCTAACTGCAAATTAAAACAATCCCTAAACTACCCTTAAAAACTTCTCTTGAAAGCCTAGTTCATAAAGCCTAAAACATATGTGGGCCAAACATCCTCAAGCCCCCATTATTCTAGACTAATTCCTATAACTAATAAAATAAACCATTTTAATAAATTAAACAAGGCCCAAACAATAACTCTAGCTCATGTCTTCTATAACTTGTATCAAGTGGATCAAAACTGGATCTCCTTCTCTGAAGCCCATCTTGAGTGTTGGAGTCTTGCTAGCTTCATCCAAAGTGGATTGTACTAAATCTTGCATTACCTCCTTGATCTTCTTGGCTCTTGACCTTGTAATTGGCCCATTTAGAACTTGCAAACGATCTTTAAGAGTAGGTCCATCTTGGTGCCCATCACATGTGATGAATGTGGTCCACTTTCGATTGTACTACATCAAACTGGCTTCTCAAAATCATGGATGTCAGGATAACTCGTTGTTGGAGAAAAATGCCTTTTTAGGCTAATGTTTGGGCACTTAGATGAGATGACATTTATAGTTTTCTTTTCAAACATCACTTAAACATTCACTTAATCTGAGTAAACTAAAGGACAATAAAAAAAGAGATCTCAAAGTAAACCAAATGTTAATCATAATATTTCTTGTGCTAAGAAGATAAAGCACAAACTCATCCCTTGCAAGGAGTGAAACTCAGGACTAATTGGTGACCACCAACAATGATTAGCCTTAGTCGGAACTATTGAGGGCTTGGAAACACTCGTACAATTCTGAGCTTCAACACTTGGTGAATACAAAGTCCCCACACTTTGTTTTCCTTATTGAAATGAACTGTAACAGATGGAAGGCATAAAGAATTAGAAACCAGTTGGGCTTTAATAGGAGCTTTATTGTGGAAAGTATAGGATGGAGTGGATGACTATCTTTTTACTTGAAGGACCATTTGGAAGTAGAGTTAGTATCTTATACTCAAAGGCACATATCTCTCAAAATGTCACAACTAGACACATGAAACATTTGGCTCCTAGCAGACTTTTATGGAAATCCTTCAACATAAAAAAGGACCGACAATTGGAAGCTATTGAAAGAATTGAAACCTACTGAGAACTTGGCTTGGATTTGCATGGGAGAATTTAATGAAATTATCCACCAAAATGAAAAATCTGGAGTAGCACTAAGACCTTATAAGCAAATGGAGGAATTTCGAGAAGTGATTGAAGTATTTGGCCTTAGTGATCTTGGCTATCAAGGATCTCGGTTTACATGGAGAAATAATAGAGAATGGAAGAATTTCACCAAAGAAAGATTGGATCAAGCTCTAGCAAACTCTAAATGGCACAACTTACTTTTTGAAACCAAAGTTACCGCAATGGTTGCACAAACTTCATATCATTGTTCATTACTCCATGAATTAGGGACTATGGAGAATGAAGTAAGGAGGATAAGGCCTTTTAGATATGAAGCAAATTGGGCAAGAAGGGAAGACTGTAATGACATTGTTAGGAAAGCCTAAAATCGTGAATTTTATCCTTTAATCAATATTACTGACACCACTAAAAGAATTGACAAGGTGCAAGGAAGCTCTTAGGAAGTGGAGTAAAGTAGCCTTCATGAAACAAAAAAGAAGTTATTAACTCTACGCTCTCTCATCTCAAAGTATTAGAGGAAGCAAATGATGTATATCTCCCAATATAGATCAGTAACACCTAAAGAAGGAAGTGGATGGACTCCTTGAAGAGGAGGACTTAAAATGGAAGCAAAGAACAAAGTAAAGATGGCTAAAGGACGAGGACAACAACACCAAATTATTTCAAATATGTGCTAACCAAAGAAGGAACTCCAATTTTATCAAAAGCATATTTGATGGAGAAGGAAAAACAACAAATACACATGAGGGTATTTGCTATTCTTTCCAAGCTTTCTTTCTGACTTGTTTAATACCTCCAATGCAATAGGAATAGAGGAATGTACTCAATCTTTAAGGCCAACTGTATCAAAGGAAATGAACACCAGATTGCTCCAAGAAATTTCATTTTCAAAGATTGAGGATGCCATATTTCAGATGAATGCTCTTAGCTCCCCTGGACTAGATGGATTTCTAGCTGCTTTCTTTCAAATCATTGGGAAATTATTGGCAAAGGAGTTTGTAATACAGTTACAGCAGCTTTCAACTCTGATTCTTGGGCCAGTGACCTTAATGACACCTTTATAGATGTAATCCCCAAGGTCACAAAACCAACCAAAGTTACTGAATTTAGGCCCATCAGCCTCTGCAATGTGATGTACAAGATCCTAGCCAAAGTATTAGCAAACAGATTGTAAACAATTCTTCCCTCGCTAATTTCTCAGACACAAAGTGCCTTTGTTCCTAGAAGACTAATTATAGACAATACCATGGTAGCCTTTGAATCCATGCATACTATGAAGTGCCAATTGCATGGGAAGGAAGGATTTATGGCTTTAAAACTAGACATGAATAAAGCATATGACAAGATTGAATGACCTTTTTTGGAAGTTGTAATGAGGAAGATGGGCCATTCTAGCTGATAGATAGGGCTCATAATGAGGTGTGTTACCACGGTTTGATACACCTTGCTCATTAATGGAACCCCATTCAAAAGGTTGTATTTGGGTAGTGAGGTGATCTCAGATATTCTGTGAATAGGAGTGAGAAAGTAATAAAAAAGTAATGATAGAATATTAAATAGTAATGAATAATAGTGAATAGTAGTGAAAAATAAGTGAAAAGTAATAATAAAACAATGAGTAGTAGTTGAGTATTCTCAGAATGCTCCACTACCCAAACTAGCAACCTTCAATTTGACAAGGTGACCCTCCTCCACCTTATCTTTTCATACTTTGTTTCGAAACCCTCAGTCAACTCCTAAACAAAGCAGAAGTTGAAGGACATATCACTGTTGTGCCATTGGCTAGGGGCCAATCCATATCAATCACCTCTTTTTTGTAGATGATATCCTCTTCTTCTGTAAAGCAAACTCACTGGAGTGGAGCAGACTACTAAGGTTATTGGAGATCTATGAAAATGCATCAGGACAGAAACTTAACAAGTAGAAGACATCTATATTCTTCAGTAGGGATACTAATGAAGATACAAAGAATATTATCACTCGCATTGCAGGAAATAGATATATCAAACCTATGAGAAATATGTTGGACTTTCAGCTTTAGTTGGAAGATCTCGAGCAGGTTCTTTCAATAGTATTCTGAATAAAGTTAGAGCAAGAATCAACAATTGGAAGTTGAAATTCTTATCTCAAGCTGGAAAGGAAATCCCTTTTAAAGTTTGTGATTCAAGCAGTTCCCACTTGCTGCATGGGCGTATTCAAGAATCCAAAATCAATCTTAAGGGAGATTAATAGAATAATGCAAGGCTACTGGTGAGGTCAGAGAGATAAGGATAAAAGGATATATTGGATCCCTTGGAACCAAATGGTGAAAGCAAAATCTGTTGGAGGGCTAGGACTCAGAGACTTGGATAATTTCAATTTGGCTATGCTAGCAAAATAATGTTGTAGGCTAGTATAGGCACCTCATTCACTTGTAGCTCAGGTTATGTCTCGGAAATATTATCCAATAAGAGACTTTTAACAAGAAAAAATGGGCAGGAATCCTTCATTCATCTGAAGAAGCTTCATGGCAGCAAAATCACTCTTTGAAGAAGGATTATTTTGGATAGTGGGCAATAGAGAATCCATCAAGATTAGCTCTAATAAATGGATCCCTCAGCTTACATCTTTCAAGATACAAAGTGGTTCCCTCAGAACTCTAGCAGAGGACAAAGTGGCTATGCTGATAATCCTAGACTCTAGACAATCAAATATGCAGCTAATCAATGAGGTATTTTCGAGTAAAGAAGCTTATGGAGAATATGGAAAAGAGTAAATGATGATTTTTCATAAGGTCTTCACCCATCCTAATACACTGATTAAACAAGCATCTCAAAAATTGTAAGACCTCAGACTTACTAACCAGAAAAATCATTCTCAGTGTGTGAATTCTTCACTAGTTAACAGTGTATGGGTGGCACTTCCAAGGGATATTGTTAAGATTAATTGGGATGCATCCATCAATAAACATCTATGTAGAGTAGGTGTTGGTGTAATTGCAAGCGATTGGGAAGGAAAAGTTCTATCAACTATAAGGATGAACATACCATTATTTCTAGATCCTATGCTTGCCGACAAGGGCATCAAAGATTAAGATGAAAGCTGGGACAACAAAGGGATGATAATTGCATATGTTAATAGTTTGCTCTCTCAATTTGTTAGAAGGTCTATAAACCATGTTGAGAGGGATGGAAATAATATAGCTCATGTTGTAGGCAAGAGTGCTTTGAATATTTCTGATGTCATCATTGACATGGAGGAAACTCCCAATTGTAGGGTATGTTTGGAAACCAAACCAAACTCAACTCATCATTACAATTTTTTCAAATTCCAACATAAAATATAATAAACAATTCAATTTTTTTAAATTCTAAAATAATAATAATATAAAAAAAATAATATTTTAATAATATTTTATCATTTCAACTCAACTCAATTCAATATCCAAACGCAGCCTAAATCTCTCTTCTAGAGATTTTTCTCAATAATACTATGATTTTCCTCTAAAAAAAATCACTAAAACACAAAATACTTTTCAATTTCAAATCTTCAAATCTTCAACTTTTCCATCTAATCATTATATAATCATTACAGTTTATCTAAACTTCTAAACAAATCACAAAAAATAATACAACTTTTTTGGATTTTAAAATAAAATAATATTAAAAAATATTTTCAAATAATATTTTTATTCAATTTTTTTTTTCACTTTCTAAAATCTAATAAAACATCTTAACTCAAATAATTTAATTACTATTCAAAATTATTTCACTACTATACACGAAATTCTTATATTATCTCATTACCTAAGCATGCACTTGTCTTTTGGTATATCATTTCATTTAGGAATGCTAGAAGTGTTAGAAACACCTCATTAATGAATTGACGCACAAGTAAAATTCAATAGAAAAATGATACTCTCACTGACAATTGGGTCCCGACAATTTTTTTTTTACTTAGTTATTAAAGAAGTGTTTTTTAATAATGTTGTAAATTTTTTTTTTCTACGAAAAATGTTTAAGGGTATAAAAAATGAATGAAAATAATAATTTTTTTTTTTGCCCATATCGGACCCGTCTCATGCTACACCTACTCAATTCAATATTATGGTAAGTACAACTTGGAGCTTGTATATGTTGTCCTTTTATAGGCAGATGTAAAATCATGTATTAAGCCCCGTTTGTATATAAAAAGTGTTTTATCTCATCTCATTATTATAACTTTTTTAAATTTTCACATAAAATATAATAAATAATTCAACATTTTCAAATCCAAAACAATAATAATATTTTAACAATATTTTATTTTACTTTTAACTTTCATCTCAACTCAGTATCCAAATGGCACTTAAATCAAATTGTTTTAGCCATAAAGATGACTTATCTGGAGATGTAATTTACCAAAGTGGACTACAAGTTAAATTTTTTTGTACGGATTTCCATTGAATCTTCTCTGCATCTTTTTCCATGGAAAGTACTATGTATTGGTGTCAAGGCATGTTAATAGTTGTGCAATGCTTCAAATTTAGTGCCGATCAGTGAGCTGAAAAACTATTATGAAAAATAGATGAAGAAACAAAAGAAGCTTTGCTACAATGGCATTGTACAACATTCCAAGTTTAACATCCAATCAAAAGCCCCGTTAAATGCACTATAAAGTTGGAGCATCTTAAGAACAAATTACATTAATTTTCTTGTAAAACTTGGAACATAGAAAAGTACAAAACATCCCACTAATTGGACCATTTAAGAAAAACTTGTGTCCTCGTTTGTTTTTACGACTCATTTCAACTCATCTCATCTCATCTCATCTCATCTAATAATTACAATTTTTTGTAATTCCCATATAAAATAAAATAAGCAAATCAACTTTTTCAATTACAAAACAAAAATAATATTAAAAAAAATATATTATAACAATATTTTATTCAACTTTTAACTTTAATCTCAATTCATTTCATCTACGAAAACAAACGAGGCTTAAGCTCCCTATTTTTTTTAAGAAAAAAATAAAACATGAATTTCTAGTTGGATGCAGTAGATAATAAAGCTGAAGTCATGATATATATATATATATATATATATAGATATATGTATGATAATCTTAAACATTAATCAAAGAAATATATAGTTCATGATCCAAAGCTTAGCTTAAAGATAAGCTAGTCTTTGATCACTCAACAGAGTCGAACCCTAATTGGGCCAATTCTCTCTTTCTAGAAAAATCCTCTTCCTTCTCTCAAAACCCTCCAAAACTTCAGATCGAACAAAAGGGGGTGGGAGCTTCAGCTCCTCCCCCCCTCTTTCTCCTTCCCCTCCCCCTTCTTGTCTGTCCATTTTATTTTCTGTGTAATATTTTTTTGGTTTTATTTTTTTGTTTTTCAGGCCGAATAAGGGAGGATCTCTGTTCGGGTCTTTCCAACCGTCGCCCTCCTACACGCTCCCCATCGGGATGAAGCCCAGCTGCCAATCTTCAAGACCACCAAATATGGCATTCATCGGAGTGGAGGGTAGCTTGCACACGCAGGACAAAGCTCCGGATCTCGTCGACGCGTGCCCATCATGCGCTACCGCGGAGCCCTCTGCCGATGCCACGCTCGGCTTCTCTGGACTCCCTGACTCCGGGGCTTCCAAGATTGACCATCGGTTTTCCTCCTCGAGTAGCCAGTACCCTACACGCACCACTGCCGACGCATCGTGCACTGTTAATTCGTTTTGGTTTTATGTTTCTTTGTTGTTCTATTCTAGTATTTTGTTGCGTGTATTTTTCTATTCTTTTGTTGACCCAAGTGAGGTGTTGAGCCTTTGGATCAGACGCAATCTGGGGCAAGAGCTATTCGAGAGTGGGGGGCGATGTCACGACCGGTGATATCGTACGACCAGTGCTCGCGCATAGGTGCTACTTGTGTAGTGGAGGCTGTTGTGTCAGTGCGTGAGCTGGGTGCTCGTGTGCCGTCAGTGCTCGAGATGCTGATGCTTGCGGTGGGCGTGACGTCCTGGTCACACCGAGGCTTGTGGTTTTGTAGTTTAGTTGTTAGTTAGTAGTTTGTGTTTTTTTTTTTTTGTTATTTTAGTGTTTAATAAAATAGAAATAGGGTATTGAATTTAGTGTCCATAGCAGTGTCCCGTACCTTTTCTCCCTAGGAGGATAGAGGAGCCTTCAAGTTCTGTTTACAGAATGCTTTCTCTGTTAGGAGAGAATTTATTGAGAAGTTAAGACAATGTCCGCCACAAAGGGATTTGTGTGTGAGGAAGCCCCAGAGCTTATGCGTAGTTTGACTTATAGTCTGGATTTTTCCATGTATTGATAAGTTACAATTATAACTTCAGTTCATTAATGAAATGAGATTATTTCCATTAAAAAAAAAAAAGAGCCGAACCAACATCACTGCACCTCTTTCTGATTACTGATCCCATGGCTTAATTTACAAACACTCAATAAAATGAAGAACTTTTTGAACAATATTAACAACTTCCTACGACAATGCTCCACAACAACATGACCATTTACTGATCATAATACAACAAACATAATATACAATACATTTATCGCATTTTCCTAGTAACGATTGTTACTCAAAGGTTATGGTGTTCCTAGTAACGATTGTTACTCAAATTAGGTTATGGTGTTGGGAGCTTATTTTTGAGATCGAGATTTCCTTCAATTTTCTGATTTAATATATTTTACCATTCGGAGAGAGATAACACAACAGCACGTGAACTCCACTGTATTAAATGTCACGCTTGACTTTGCTCACGGACAACATTTAAACAGCGGAGTCCACATGATCTTGTATTTATCTGATTTCTTCTGATTGTAGAAAATGTTTAAATCAGAAAATTGTTGGAAATGTGAAACCAATTTTTGTTGGTTCAAAGTCAGAGGTATTGTCTCCCGCAGATAGAAGGTAGTCTAGGAGATATGTGCAAACGAAGGGAGGTTGGCAGTTTCTGATCACCATCTCCCCAAAGTGCATATGCTTTCTCTCCATGCGCAGCAGCATCACCAATCTCAAGGTCTTCCTCATTCATCCTAAGATTAACAATGCGGCCAATCAATAAGCAGATTAAGCTCGTCACCACAGCGTTCCACACTGTGATAAAAGCAGCCCCGGCAACCTGGAAACCCATTTGCTTGATGCTGTCTCCGAATTCTGATCCGGATCGGTTGAAGATGCCGTATACTAAGCCGGGACCATAGCTGGTTCCTTCTCCGTACATCAGCTTCAAAAGGCTGGGTTTGGCGAAGATGCCAGAGAGAAGTCCCCCCAAGATACCGGCGACGGCATGCGTGTGGAAGACCCCCAATGTGTCATCCACGCTTTGGAAGAAGGCCGATTTCCGGTGCAAAACCATCATGGTGTACCATGGAAGCGAACCAGACAGTGTTCCCATAATTATTGCTGCCCAAGGACACACCACTCCTGTCCATTTTTATATATAATTGATGAAAACAATTACATTCTGTTGGTGGTTTCTCATCTTTAAACAACCGAGAAAAAAGATCAGTATCATTACGTTGATGTTAACTTTTTGCTTGTTGGCTCGAAATCTAATCAAAACTTAGTAAGTGTTGTGCTATTTACAAGCAAAATAGACTTACAAATAGATTAATTTATTCTGTTTACACATGGTGTTCCAAGTCCTTTTAATTGAATACATCATCCCAAGGTTGGCTGCCACTTAGGGTAGAGCAAGTTTAAGAGCTAACCTGCTCCAGGAGTGATGCAAACGAGGCCAGTGATCATCCCCTGGATTGCACCAATTACAGAGCTTTTCTTGTAGAAGAACATGTCCAGAGAAACCCAGACCAAGAGGCTGGTGGCAGTGCAGATATGGGTGTTGACAACGGCCAGAGATGCTATCTCGTTTACTGAAAAGGGAGCTCCACCGTTGAAGCCTGTCCATCCCATCCACAGAAACCCTGCACCTGCCAACATGTGAATTATGTTGTTTGGTGGGAAGTTTTGCCTGTCATGCGTGTGTCTAGGTCCGACCTACACTCATCATATATAACAATCAAGGAATGAGAACACGTGTTGTGAGTGCAACACGATTCTTTTGATTCTAAAATCAAATATTCTTCCTTGAAATTGTCGAAGTGTAATGTTTTTTGTTTCTGTTTTTGTTGATTCTATTTGAAAGCATGCATTATTGTATAAAAAAGATTAGGTTTTCATGTCGATTACCCAGTAAGCAGCAGTGAAACCAGCCACCCCAGAAGAAAGATGAACAACAAAACCGCCTGCATAGTCAATGACGGCTAGTTCAAGAAACCCACCACCCCAAATAGTGAAAGCTCCAATTGTGTAACACAAGGTGAGCCACAAAGGAACAAACATCATCCATGCGAAGAAGTTCATCCTCCCCAGCAGAGACCCGGCAAGCAATATGACAGTAATGGCAGCAAAACCAAATTGATAATACACATAGTTAGCCATTGGCATATACCCAGCTCTAGACTGGGTTAAGAGAAAGTTCTGGGTCAGCGCGAAATCGGGCATTCCCACGATTGAGCAGAGCCTGTTGCCAAAGGACATGTGATGTGCCCACAAAACCCAGCAGAGGAGAACTGCAGCAAACGCATAAAGCGCCATGAATGCAGAATTCACAGCCCATTTCTTCTTCACCATGCCGCCATAAAGGATAACCAGCCCAGGAACGCTTTGCAAGCACACCAAACTTGCTGCTGTTAGCTGCCAACCACTGTCTCCTTTGTTGTTCCATGGTGGAGAAGACTCATCAGGAAGTAGTGCCACAGGCAGACCAGGAATATTAAAATTAATATACTGGGAATTGTTATAAACCATTGAAGATTAGGAAAAAGAGAAAGGAGAGGAAGAATCTTATCTGGAAATTTTGGGCTAGCGTAGAGGGGATTACAATATAAAGAGTAAGTAGTTTTGGAGTTTTGCCGAAATGTTGGCTTTGGGATAATCTCCTAATGCATTTTCTGCATCGATGATACTCCATATTCTTTGCTGTCCCTGTTGGTTGGTCCTGCAGATTCCCATTTAAAATAGTGAAGGGAATAAATTAAACTCTCACGCGATGCAACTGTGCCTGGAACTTCATGAGCATTCAACTTTTAACCAAGGGGATGTTGTATTTATCGTTAAAGAACCTGGCTTTTTTCCCTTTTTTTAATATTATTTTTTTTTTTTGTGAATGTTGCTCTAACTATTTACTTTTCAAATTATTTTACTTGTCCTTGCAACGCATAAGAATCGCATTATTTTGAATAACACCCATGAGAGTTATAAACCCATCATTAATTACTTATTAAAATTCCTATATTATCCCATTCTATAAAAGGAGCTGTTTGGATGGTGAGATGAGATGAGAGCAGATGAGATGCTTTAGATGATAGTTGAATAAAACATTATTAGAGTATTATTTTTTTAATATTATTATTGTTTTGACATTTGAAAAAGTTGAATTGTTTATTATATTTTATGTGAGAATTTGAAAAAATTATAATAATGAGATGAGATGAGTTGAGAGTGTTTCTCAATCCAAATGACTTAAATCTATTTAAAAAGAGTAATACGTAATATAATTTTAGAATGTGCAAGTTCTGTACATTTGAAAAAAAATGGATCCACAATTAAAAAATAGATTTTTTTAATGTGGGTCATAAATTTGTTCACTTTTTTCAAAATGAGTATGCGGAACTTGCACAGACTAAAATTATACAAATTATTTCCCATAAAAAAAATATAACTCCTATGTTTTATTTGATGGAAACTTTGTAAATTTCTTTTTGTGTCATATTACCAATCATATTACTAATTTGTGAGTTTATTAATGGAAATATTAGTAAGATTTGGTTGTTTTAAACCATTTTGGCTCGTTTGTTTTCAGAGATGAGTTAAGATTAAAGTTAAAAAGTTAAATAAAATATTGTTAGAATATATTTTTTAATATTATTTTTATTTTGATATTTGAAAAAATTGAATTATTTATTTTATTTTTGTTTTGAGATTTAAAAAATTTGAATTGTTTATTTTATTTTGTATAGAGATTTTAAAAAGTTGTGATAATGATGTGAGATGAGATGAGATGTTTCCTGAAAATAAACAAGACCTAATCTCAGGGTTAGAGCCAGAGGAGTGTAGAAATGAGGCATATAGTGCGAGTTATATGAGCTGTTTTATACAACAGCCGGCAGCCTGCAACACACTGTGTATGTTTTTTTTTTTCACTCAATGTATTGGAAGTGCTGCAGATATTGTGAACAATAGTGTGATATTTATATTTTATGGAGTTATATACTATCCATGAATCAATAAGGGCAGCCAACTTGCTGTCAAAGAAACAAAATAAGGGCAGCCAGCTAGCGTTCTGAAAGTGACCTTTTTGGTACTGAATATTCAGAACCGGACAGGCGGTTTTTTGCGTACTAAGAGTCATTTTCTTAATTATTAAATAAAAATAAATAAATTAAAAAATTAAAATAGTAAAATTGAACTAAGTTGAAACATTTTCCTTCCTCTTAAGAATCAGTTCTCCAAACACCCAACATGGAGCTTCTATTCCTTTTTATTATTAATTTCCATTTAAAAATAAAAATATCAATCGGAAATAAATCTTTTAGATTTTATTTTTTCAAAATGTTGGTTTGATATGCATATACAATGAATCTCACAAAATTTATTACTATTTGTCTAAGTTTTTCGGATAATACACGTTCAATAAATATTGCGGAACTTCCTTTATGTGTCTATTTTTCTTCAAATTTAAACGTTTGGATACCATGAGAATTCTTACAAATTTTCATAATTTCATTCTCCAACATCACTCAAATATTATACACTTCTCAATTTCAAATTTTTAACATTTTTCATTTAATTATTACCTAATCATAATTTATACACAAAAATTAATATAATTTTTACAGATTTTAAAACAAAAATAATATAAATCCTTAGCTTATTTGCCAAAAATAGATTAAAAAAAACAATTTAGTTACAAAATAATGAATGACTGAAAAGAACTTATCATCATTGTAAGGGTTAAATCAGTAGCCTATAATTTAGCTCCAAGATAAGGCCGAAAATCAAGCTAAGAGATAAAGCCAAGAAGAGATAGGACAAACTGACACAAACTCCTAAGAGAAAAGACGCACAGACTTGTAAAATGAAAAAGACTCATACTACTAAAAAGAAAAGGCTTCACAAGGCAATCAATCACTCCAAGGAAATAGACCTTACTATATATGAGGAGAACTCTCCACAAGAACTCTCAACAAGAACTCTCCACAAGGACTCTCAACAAGCTCTCTACACACAAGCTCTCTCCACAGAAACCCTCTACGCCAAACTCCACTAGAACTCCAAATGATCTTTTATAAATTTTCTATTGTATTGTGAGATATGTGAGACCATGAGAGATTGTAAAAGTACCTATTATAGTGGATTTTGCCCCCAAACAACCCGTGTACGTAGGTATTATGCCGAACTACGTAAATCTCTTTATTTACTTTTATTTGCTTTTTTGTTATTTATCGTATGAATGAATGCGAATAGTATCGTATCGAAGCCTAAACCATCATCATGGACTGGGGATAATTCTTTCCTCCCTTCCACTCTGTTGTGCAAATGAAGGCATTAATAGTTGGTGCTGTTTGTGGGATGAACTAATTTTCTGTACTGGAATTGGAAGAAGGATATTCTCCGACTCATAAGATTTTCTCCAAGGAATATCAAATAAGTCACTCAACACTTATTATTTTATTTTCGTCAATACTATTAGAACAGATTATAAATATATGGAGGGACCCAGGGAAAGGGGGCCATGTGCTTTGAACATGCACAATGCACAGGGTACGTCCGCGACGTATACCAATGTGCATATCCCCGTGAACCAAAGCTGTGAGGATCGTCGAGCAGAGCGGGCTTGATGCTTGCCACTTCCGTGTGTGGCGTGACACAATAACGACCATTAGGCAGAGCACAAAGACAGAGTTAATAGGGGTTTCCCAGCCGGTATCTCGTCGCTAGAACTTGGAAGCATGCGAGAAAACCACCCATCTACTCAAGGTTTGTTAAGGCCGCCAACAGACTGTGATTAGGCCCGCCGGCATTTTATGTCGCTGGTGTGACGCCTCTCGCCTCGTGATGGGCCAAAAAATAGACGACTCAAAAGTGGTCCAACGACCTATATGCAATACGAGCTATGAGCAATGCCCCCGCCAGCCATTCGCTAGCTCAGGCTGCCAAAGGTCCCCACTTGGCTTGTCGGTGATTTCTATCGCCAGCAAGGTGTTGCTCCCTATAGAGGAGGTTGCCACCTCCACATCAGTCAGCAACAATAGATCCTCGCCCACAACCAGGTAAGGCCACTAACAACTCGCCAGCCATATGACCATGTTTTTTGTCACTGGCATCAGGCTCATATGCGAAGTCTGCAGCCACCACGGTGTTCCCTGTGCACGGTGAGCTCGAAACCATTGCGCCCACACCGACCATGCTCATCTACGCTCACAGAGCTTGATCGCGAGTTCATGCAGCACCTCCTGCCTCCTAGCGAACAACGACTCACCAGCACCTTGCCATCATGATGGCCAGTGTCTCGCCAGCCTAGCTCAGGGTAGCATCTCACCACCCTAACGACGACCAAGGCAGCGTACATAAGGGGTGCATGCCATGCACCCAGTTGATCTTTCCTCATGCAGGACCCCCATCGGCCGCTCATCGCAACGGCGTGCTATGCACACCTTGCACAGTGCTGGCAGAGATCGACAAGTGGCTGGAGGCCCACACACCGGTGTCTGTGAGCTAGTGGGGCTTCCACCTGCACCATTGGCGATTTCTATCCTTGGTGACACCAGAAGCCAATCGCGTCGGGCATATCACGGGTAGAGGATGCACGCTGCCGAAGGACCACCAAACCAGGCGTCCATGCGCTGGCCAGCCCATCGCCGACCCCCACGTTGTAGGCTGGTGTCTTCTGTCGCCAGCAGGGTGGTTCCCGACCACAGAGGTCTTCCTCGCCATCGATCCTCGCTGCAGTAGCGCACTGTGCAAGCTGTGCACTGTGCGAGCACCCCAAGAGAACCAGCTCGCCGGCTTATTCTGTTGTCGGAATGGTGGTCCCCGACCTCACTGGAGTTCCTTGCCGTTCCCACGAGTGCGCACCACTCGAAGCTTGCTCGACTGTAGCTAGCCGTGAAGGTCCATACACCGCCCACCACTTAGTTCGCCAGCATAATCTGTCGTCGGTGTGATGGTTCCAACTTCAGAGAAGTTCTTCACCACCAGCATCAGTTGCTCACCACGGTTGCTCAGAGGGTTTTGCTAGCCATTTGTTCACAGCGAATTCCTCGCTAGTTCCTCGTCGCCAAGAACGAGTGCTCGCCACTGAAGTTCCAGTGTTCGTCAATAAGTTCTTCGCCACCATCGCCATTTGTGAGACATGGTGCAACCACGGAGACAATGAACACAGCCCATGCCCACCGTTCCTCACCACCCTTGTGGCGAGCAGTGCCCACAAAGACAACTTTGAGCAGTCCACACAGCAAGCAACATTACACGGCAAGCAACACCTCTTGAAGAGGCGAGCAACCAGACCCACTCCCGTTGGTGAACAACCAAGCCAACACCTCTAGGCGAGCAACAAGTTGTTACAAAAGTACTCAGGGATGAAAAATTTCTCCATACAAAAATCATTCAGTAGAGAACAATCCTAGTCGGGAAAAATAGAAAGCAACAGCAAAGTTTTTCTGGAATTTACTTTGCAGGAAATCACTCACGCGACTCGGAACACTGCTTACAAAGCCCCTCTCAGGCATTCTATTCCGTCTTCATAAGAATAGATCGTTTGGTATCGCGGGCATCTCGGGCCTTCATCAATGCCAAAGCATGTCTGCTCGCGGTCATAGCCCATGTGTCACCAGTGTTCACCACACTCTAGCGGAATGACTCAGGTTTACAAATCTCAAACTTGTAATTTGTATTACACTAACATATTTGGTTTTAGGTGAAAACCTCTCAGGACGGTCGAACTTAACCTCCCACCACTACAATACTGTCGAGCATCCCCTCAAAGACCAAAGTCAAGTCCCTAGACTCGCGGTGCAAGCAACGGGCATAGAGGGCACAAGACCCCACAATCCCAGCAGTTAGCAACTAGTGTCGAGTTCAAAGACTCGCAATGCAACCAACAGGTGTCGAGGTCACAAGACCCCATGACCCCAGCAGTTAGCTACCAGTGTCGAGTCCAAAGACTCGCGGTGTAAGCAATAGGCGTGGAGGTCGCAAGACCCCACGACCCCAGTAGTTAGCTACTAGTGTCAAGTCCAAAAACTCACGGTGCACTCAACGGACGTGGAGGTCAGAAGACCCCATGACCTCTACAGTTAGCCACCAGTGTCAAGTCCAGAGACTCGCGATGCACTTAACGGGCGTGGAGGTCAAAGGACCCCACAACTACTACAGTTAGCCACCAGTGCAGTGTTTTTGATACCATATCGTACTGGCCGGTACGACCGGTATATGTTGTACCGGCCACTGGTTCGGTACAGGTAATAGCTCTGTTTCGTACTACCCCAAATACCGGCCGTACTGGCCTGTACCGACCGAAACAAATATTTCGCCCGATACACATTCTGCAGCCTGTTGGGATAGTATTTTTTCAATTTCAGTAAACATCTAGGGGCTGTTTCGAAAAAAAGTACGTTTGTTGTAAATTTTTTTTCTTATATGATGTTTGTTGTAACTCAAAACTTAAGAACTTATGTTAGTTGTAACTTAAAACTTAAAACTTGTATTGAAAAGTATAGAGTTTATGGCTTATTTTGTTGTTATATTGCAATACAGTTAATGATTGTATATATATAATTTATCCAGGTATAAACTATTCCAAAACGGTATACGAAACTATACCGGTACCGAAATGGCATCGGTACCGAAATATTATTTCGAAACGGCACCGGTACCGAATTATTTCATTCCAATGCCTTGACCGGTACGGCCTCCGATACGGTATTTAAAACTTTGCACCAGTGTCAAGTCCAGAGACTCGCGGTACACTCAACGGGCGTGAAGGTCAGAAAATCCCATGACCTATATAGTTAGCCACCAGTGTTGAGTCCACAGACTCACGGTGCACTCTACGGGTGTGGAGGTCAGAAGACCCCACGACCTTTACAGTTAGCCACCAATGTCAAGTCCAAAGACTTGCAGTGCAGCCAACAGGTGGGAAATGTCAAGGATCGCCCGGCCTCTCTCAGATGGATAATAATACAAGAACAATATCTACTCTAGTAAATTCTGAGTGTTTATGCTCGCGCCACAACCGCCACCAGCGGATTACCTTTGGGCACGAGCCACTAAGCTCTACAACTGCCTTGCGCGGGTGTCCTTTGGGAACGAGTCAATGGGCTCAACAACTGCCTAAGATAGATCCAGGGGGCGGACGGACACTCTGACCACTTAAGTGTAGGTTATTACAAACAAACAACAAAACGAGAAGTTGGTACAATTTACACCAAAGGGACAGAAAATCCACTACTACCAACAAAAGCAAAAACAATCACAAAAAACCAATCATGAAAATATGCACTTTTCACCAACAATAAATAATCTCTCTGGCAAACATTCACACAAATAAACAAACTCAAAGTCGAGCCCCACGCTCGCCACTACCATGGTTGAGTAAATCTCCCGCCCAAGCAAAGCTTCATGCTCACACCTAATGTGGTTGAGTACATCTCTCGCCAAAGTAA
This sequence comes from Juglans mandshurica, assembly GCA_022457165.1. Classification (NCBI taxonomy): domain Eukaryota; kingdom Viridiplantae; phylum Streptophyta; class Magnoliopsida; order Fagales; family Juglandaceae; genus Juglans; species Juglans mandshurica. Next base: position 9,031,360 of record CM039623.1, read on the forward strand.
AGCTCCACACTCACACCTAATGCGGTCGGGTAAACCTCCCGCCTATTTCTCCAAGCTGAGCTCCTCACCGCTTAACATAAAACAAATAGCAAAACCAGAGACCAAATAGGAAACCAGTGACCAATTTCCAAAACTTTTTATGCAGATTATTGACTTGAAGATTTTTAAGGCTTTCTTGTACAACAAATCACCCTTAACAATCGCGGGCATCTGTAGGGTTCAAATTAACAGCCTATGAGAGATAAGACCGAAAATCAAGTTAAGATATAAAGCCAAGAAGATATAGGACAAGCTGACACAAACTCCTAAAAGGAAATGGACTCAGACTCTTAAAAGTAAAATGCTTCAAAAGGCAATCACTCCAAGGAAATATACCTCTCTATAGGAGGAGAACTATCCACAAAAACTGTCCACAAGGATTCTCAACAAGCTCTCTACACACAAGCTCTCTCCACAGAACCTTCCTACGCCAAACTCCACTACAACTCCAAATAATCTTTCCTAAATTCTCCTATTGTATTGTGAGATATGTAAGGTCATGAGAGATTATAAAAACACTCATTATAGTATATTTCGCCTCCAAACAACCTGTGGATGTAGGCATTATGCTGAACCATGTAAATATATGTGTATCTCTTTATTTACTTTTATTCGTTTATTTGTTATTTATTAAATGGATGAACGCGAAGAGTATCGTATCGAAGTCCGAACTATCATCGTGGGCCGAAGATAATTCTTTCCTCCCTTTCGATTTGTTGTACAAATTAAGACATTAACAATCCCCTACACCACACATCAATATGTGATTTGTCATTTTTACCTTTTTATTTAAACACATACATATTGATGTGTAAATATATACATTTAAATAAAAGTACAAAAATAATAAATCAAATATTGATGTATAGTATAAAAATGATAAGTAACATTTCTTAAATTGAAAATGGGAGAGATTAAACGTACCCTTGTCCTTTTATGGTGGGTCCTTGTGGGTGGCAGCAAGTCCCTTTCACAAACCAGCAAATTAAACTCTTTTAACATTTTGGGCAAATATTGAAAGATATTAGAATGAGCTTCGTAATGCACGATATGAAAACCATGTCGCCGCATATTTTATTGTATTTAATAATAAAATTATTCCAACACAATTTTTTTTAGTTATTTTAAGTTTGTCAGCTTCGCCCATTAGAATTTAAAAGCTGGAGCAAGAAAACCATGCAGATTCTCTTGGATTTAGTGCGTGGAAGAATCGAACTTTGGAGATATTTATATTCCTTATCCCTTTTTATAAATTTTACATGTCAAATCAGTGATAAAGCCATACTTTGGTTCAGAAGAGGAAGATTAAAATATAAGGATTTAAAAATTATCGCCAATTATGAGTAATACTAAATATAAATTTTTAATATATTTTTTGTAAATTTTTTATAAAAAAAAATAATTAATTTTATATTTTTTCATAGTAGGTTTACTCTTTTACAAAGAACGGCCTGCACATATTTTGTATATTTGTAATTTGTATAAATTATTACTCGTAAATAATTTAACCAAATTAATCATCATTTAAAATCTATAAATATAAATTTGGTAGCTTAACCTTAATTTACTCATTAAATTGAGCTCAACACTAGCTCGTTTAATTAATCTATTAATTGAATTATGTAGAAAATAAACATGTATCTTTATGATCAACAAATCAGTTTAAAAGAGCATTGTCTAGAATTATAATATTAGAGCATTAGTAATGGACTCAACACAGTTTAGCCAAACTTTGGTTAGAGAATTTATTTTTATAAATTTAGCTAGTTACTTTTCAACAATACCAAATAACAGACTCTCCAAATCTATCACTATTATATTAAAATATTGATTTTGACATTTTCATTTATTTTAATTATAACTGTAATTTGAATATTTATTTGTTATTAAAAAAGTACACATTAATTTCTAACGTTCATACTAAAATTTAAAAGAAAAAATTGGCATCAATTAATCATAATATTACAGAACTAGAACTTGAAGCACTCCGGTAAGATGATGCCACGTCATTGAAATGATGACTGATGGAGACTAACCGTCTTCTGTAGTTGAGTTTGGAATTTAGCGCTTCGTGCTTTTGAGACAAAGAGGAATTTTTTAGAATTGTGAACTCACGCAAAGCGAATAACATGCGGGAGAGAGAATTATTTATGCCGAAATAATATTTGGCCAGCAACTTGGACTCAACAGATTTAGCTAGTGAAAATGATCAAAATTAAAAATACAGTAGTTTTATTGAGTCCACTACAGTGAGTTTTTATGCAATAATCTAGTTAAATTTTGATCAAAATATAATTTTGTTAAGTCCATCACTAATGCTCTGAGTGACTGTATAGCTCATGAATCGTGTTTTTGTTCCATACTCATATTTACACTCTTGTCCTTCTTCCCTTCACTTTGATGGGAACCTTTTTGGATGCTTTTGGGTCTTTTTCATGGCCCAACAACAGTATTTTTTGTTTGATGCTTATATTTTAGAATTTTGTCATTTTTCACCTGGATGGGTGTGTACGTTTTTGGGTGCCATTTGGTTGGGTTTTTGGATCATTTCTGTTGTCTTTGGGAACAACGTATTTTACTTGATGGGCAACAGTCTGTTCTATAAGCAATTTGCATGCATCTTGCTCACTCACTTGTACTCATGTTTTGTTTTACATGAAACAAGACTCTTGGATATGCTTTGTTTCCATCTTCATAACGCTGGATTAAAAAAATAGCTCTTATTCCGAGTTTTTGCCCTCTCATGAGATCTTCAATGCAAATTTAGGTATTATTTATTGAAAGAAAAATGCTATTTGCAGTTTTGTGTATGCAAACTCTATGTGCTCCTTTTGAAAAAAATGTATAAATCTAAAACCCACATCAAAAGATTGTTTTTTTAATAATAAACTCCACTTTTATTTTTAAAAGAAATGCGTGAGACTTGTATATTCTAAGATTGTATCTAACATAATTACTATAATTAGGTTGTGTTTGTTAAGTGAATATGAGACTATTTAATTACTATTCATAAACTATTCACTACTTTTTGACTATTATTTATTATTTTTTTATTACTATTCACAAATCATCTAAGATCACCTCAGCATCCAATTGTAACCTTAAAAGAAAATAGTTTAATTATCTTCATCAATATCACTAAAACTCTCTTGTAAATTGTAATTACCCCAAGACTCAAATCCATAGCTTTTTGGGTAAATAATATATATGTGGTTGGTATAGCGGAGTTTAAAAAATGTTAGTTGTATGGTCAAGACCCAACATCAGAAAATCATAATTGATAATGATTATAGAACCTAGCGATAATGAAATGAAGGGTGGCAAATTATGCAAAGAGTTTTGTTATTTGTAAGTTGATCATGTGTACATGCAAACTACTTGCTAGCTAGGATGTCAATTAATTTTTTTTTTTGAGTAAAAAACAAGTATATCTTCTCATTGATCATCAATCATTACAATATCTCTCACTAAGAACAGTATCTAAAATCTGTAATGGGCTATCTTCAATCCAGACCCTTTCATCTGTAAAAGTTCAAGCTAACTTTGCAAGCAAGTGGGCAGCATTATTTGCCTCTCTATAGACAAACTTTACAAACCAATTCCTCGTATCTGTAAGAATTCTTTTCGTATCCTCTATCAACACTCCAACATCAGTCAATATCTCTTCTTCACTAACCACAACATTCACTACCACCTGTGAGTCCCCTTCCTGCACAACCTTTGCCAATCCCAACTCCATTCCAAACAGAACAGCCCTTCTGAGGGCCCACGCTTCAGCCATGCATACCCCTTCCAAGTTCTCGACAGCATCACATAAACATGCCACAATTTCCCCTTGCTCATCCCTTGCAATAATCCCGATCCCAACTTTTTTATTTTTCCCATCTACAGCATCCCAGTTAAGTTGTAATTCCCCTCTCATTTGAACAGCTGCTGCAATCACCCTTCTTGGAGCCTCGAACATGTTTTCAAAGATCAGAGAGTTCCTCCTCAACCATAGCTTTCTCATAATGTATGCCATCAGTTCCACCTCATCTCTTTCCAGCTTCTGTTGAATATTTTGCCACAAGTCCGTAACATCCCTCATTTCACTGCTCCAGTTCATCACAGGGCTCCCCTCTTCTGCCCACACATCAACAGCAACCGGGCACAACCACAAAACATGGATGACAGTCTCGGCTTCTCTTTCACAAATGGGACACAATCTTGAGCCAGACACATGTTTTTTGTATAAATTTTCTTTAGTAAGAAAAAGTTCATGAATAGCTTTCCACAGAAAATGCTTCACCACCCCTTGAACCTTCAAATCCCAAATCTGTCTCCAGACTTCAGCATGCTTACCCTTTTTCGAAGACTCACCATTTATCTGCTTTAATCTCTCTTTCCCAAAATAATATGATGTTTTAACCGAGAATCTTCCATCTTTCGCAGGTCCCCAAACCATCTTATCCTTTACCCCCATCTACTCAGTGGCATACAACAAATTTTTTCAGCTTCAGAGGCTTCAAAAACATCATGTATCAGCATCTTGTTCCAGGAGGCAGACCCCTCATCAATCAGCTTCTCAACACATGCGTTAATTGGCAAGATCTTACACTGGGATTGAACCTTGTAGGAGCTAGGAATAGGGAGCCACCTGTCCTGCCATATTTTAATGGTTTTGCCATCACCAACTCTCCAAAAAGTACCTTCCTTAAGATCAATAGCTGACCACAACTCTTTTGACCCCCCCATTTTCTTCCAACTTCTCCATTGAATCTTGTTCACCTCTTGCTTGTGTCCCCGCCAAAATTTAGCCATAAGGGATGAGATCTCTTGACAGATTCGCTTTGGAAGCTTAAAAACACTCATAAAAAAAATAGGGATGGCATGTACCACGGCTTTCAACATAACTTCTTTCCCATCCTGTGAGAGAAAATTATTTTTCCAGTTATGCAATTTTGCCCAAACTCTCTCTTTAACCACCCTAAACGTATTATACTTGGACCTACCAATCATAGCAGGTAGGCCAAGATACTTTTCATAAGAAGCACAAATTGGTACTCCTGCTGACATTTGGATCTGCTGTCTTAGAGCTACAACAGTGTTTGAACTAAAAAATTTTTTATTTTTCTGTAAATTAAGCTGCTGACCCGAGGCTCTACCATATTTCTCAAGTAGCCCATGAATTCTGTCCCACTTAGCCAAAGTAGCTCTCCCAAAGATCACACAATCGTCTGCAAACAGCAAATGACTGATCTTTGTTCCTCCTTTAGCAATTGCTAACCCTTTCAGCTCTCCGCTACTTTCAGCCTTATTTATCAAGGAACTAAGCCCCTCAACACAGAGAATAAAAAGATAAGGGGAAATGAGGTCCCCTTGTCTAATTTCCCTAGTTAGCTTAATCTTTCTTCCAGGCTATCATTCAACATAATTGAATAAGTCACTGTGGAAATACATTGCATAATCAACCCAATCCATCTTTCACCAAATCCCATTATCCTCATTACACCCTCAACATACTTCCACTCGATTCTATCGTACGCTTTTGCCATGTCTAGCTTCAAAGCCATACTTCCAACCCTTCCCTTTTGTCTCGTCTTCATTGTATGTAGTGTTTCATAAGCTATAATCACATTATCCGTTATCAATCTTCTCGGGAAAAAAGTACTTTGGTTGCTGGAAATCAGAGAGGGCAGTACAGTTTTTAACCTATTTGCAAGTACTTTAGAAGCCAACTTGTAGATGACATTACAGAGACTTATAGGTCTGAATTCACTAGCCATTAAAGGGTTTTTAACATTTGGAATCAAAGCTATATAGGTATGGTTGACACTACTACCCAATTCTTCAACTCCATTCAAAAAACTCAGCACTGCCTTCCCTACATCTTCACCCACAATACTCCAATAATTTTGGTAGAAGCATGCCCCATATCCATCGGGCCCAAGGACTTAAGAGGAGCCATTTGTTTCAATGCTGTCTCTACTTCTCCCATTGTGAAAACCTGTTGAAGCCTCTCATTCATTTGATTTGTTACCCTTGGTATTAAATCTTTTAAGCTTTCATCAACCTCTTCCCTAGAAGGGTAAGAAGACTTAAAAAATATTCTGGAAATGAGACCAAAACACCTTCTCCATTTCCCCTTTCTCGACCACTCTTCTTCCCTCCTCATTCATAATCTCCGTTACCAAATTCTTACTTCTTCTCTGACTAGCACAAGAATGAAAGTACTTTGTATTTCTATCCCCCATTTTATACGAATTCTTCTTGGCCCTTTGTTTCCACCTCAAATCTTCCTGTTTTAAGAGTAAACCCAGCTCCTTTTGCAAATTTTTAACCTTCTCAACAATATGGGGGCCTTCATTTTCTTGTTCTTCCTTCAATTTTTCAGTTTTTTCTTTTATAAGTTTCTCAACATCATGACACTTGCGAGAATTCCATCGCAAGAGTTCACCTCTACATCTCATTAATTTTTCTTGCACCTGCCCCAAGCTATTCTGCTCTACTACACCTATTTTCCACGCATCTTCAATTACTATCCCTCCCTCTTCCTCTAAGGTCCACTTGTCTTCAAACCTAAAGACCTTTCTCATTCTTTTTAGAGCTTCACCAACCATTTTCATACTCAGCAGCAAAGCCTTGTGATCCGATTGTCTCGTTATCAATACTTCCACCTTTTTATTGCTAAAAGATTCAGCCCATTTATGATTAATCACAACCCTGTCAAGTCTCTCCTTGGTGAAAGTTTGATCCTCGTGTCTATTACTCCACGTGAATCTACTCCCTTTCCACCCTAAATCAAACAACTCATTATCTTCCAAAGCTTGCCTAAAATCTTGCATTTGACCCTCAGGTCTAGGTCTACCACCTTCTTTTTCCTCCTGCGACAGCACCTCATTGAAGTCACCCATTATGCACCACAGCATCTGCTCTAACGGCTTAATCAAGGACAGTAGTCTCCATGTTTATTTTCTTTTACAGGCCTCTGGATGGCCATAAAAGCCAGTCAACAGCCATCTATCCTTTTTGCCAATATAAGCACTAATATGATGCTGAGAATAATTTAAAATCTCTAGCTCCACCTCCACCTCCCCCTTCCACAACATCACCAAACCCCCTTTCCTCCCCACTGGCTCCACCACAAAACAACCCTCCCATTGCATTCTTCTTTTTATTCCTTCCAACTTATTTGCCCTCATTTTGTTTCAATCAGAAAAACGATCCCGGGTCTCTTTTCCTTCACCAAAAGATAAAGATCCTGAACTATTCGGGGGTTCCCAAGCCCCCGGCAGTTCCAACTTAGAATTTTCATAATGGTTGGTGGGGCTGACTAGCAGCCTCCACCATACACACACCATCTGCACTATCAAAAACCTCACCCTCCTTCTTGTCCTTTTTAACCATCCCCACCCCTTCATTTTCAACATAGTTAGCACTACGTTTATTACCAGAAACTACAAGCACAGGTGAGCAATTACCTGCATTTCTGGCTCTCCTTTTCCACCTTCTGTGTGCTCCCAGTGTCCCGTCCCTTAAAGCTCCTTGCTCTGCCCCATCTCTGCAATACCCTCAGTAGCAGTCATTGACTTATGTAGTGTAGGGTCGCACCTCCTAATTGTCTCTGTAATGCACAAAGCGGCCACTTTTCCTCTACTTGGCATTTTATCAAACACTTTCCCCACATTTTCATTTTCTTCCCTTCCTCCCCTAATTTCTCCTCCTTCCACCCTCCTGCACTTTTGAACCAACCCCATCATCCATACCCACCTCTGCCACACTATCCTACCCAGCATCCCTATGAAACTCCTTTGCTATCGCATGAGCATGTCCAGCAGATTTCTTAGCCATGCTTCTAAGAGAGTTATACATCGCCCTTAGCCAGGGACCGAACTGCGAACCACCTCCCTCCCCCTGAGCATCAAGCCCATCCACAATCGCACACTCCTCATCCCCATGGTTTATCAATCCACACTAGAAGTAGAGCTTCAGGAGTTTCTCGTACTTCAGAGGGATCCACAACTTGTTCCCCATTAAAAATGCCGTTCTTCCTTTAGATACTGTCTTTCTCGGATCTATTCAATTTTCACACGTAGAAATGGTCTCCATCCCCTCCCATCCCATCCACATCCACCTCTCGAACAACCCCCACCGACGCCCCTAATCGATGTCCAACTTCACTATTCATACAGGCTAATGGCAAATCGTGAAGCTGAACCAAAACTCCTCTCTATCAAACTTCATCTGTTGCGGAGGAACAAAGCCATCAAAAGGTTTGAGTACCAACAGATGGTTATCAAACAACCATGGCTTCCCTTCAATTATTTTATTTTTATCCCTCTGATTGCTGAAAGTTATTACTTACCTCATGAAATTCAAACAACCCTCCCGTACGCCAGATCTTCCTCATCGTTGCTTGGATTACCTCCTTAGCTTTGAAAGCTTTGAAACTACATGTCATGTCATGTTATTATGATAATATATATGATGTCTAGCTTAATTAATGTTAATACGTACTAAAGACCGAGTAGTAATTTTTTATATATTCAAGAAAACTATAAGCTGGTAGATCATAGCTAGCTAGCTAGCATTAATATATATATATATATATATATATATATACTTTTGTACTACTCTGTTCGGACCAATCCTAGCTCGTAAATTTTGCTGGGCACGTTTAGACGAACATGATGGGCATCCAAATGGCTAGGTCATGTCTGCAGGACTCTTGTATACTCTAGTCTAGATTTTACATCTCTTGGTTCTCGATTGTCTACATCAATTCAATCTATCTAGCTTTTCTTCGCGTTCCAAGTGATCTCATGTTGCGGTCAATGTAGCTAGAAACACTATGTTTCTATGTAAGTTTGGTCTTCATTTAGAGACCAACGACATTTGAACTTGAGGGCAAGAGCACCTTCCCTATGATATGGATCTGCCACAATTGTGTACAGGCATAGTAACGGACCAACGACATTTGGACTTGATGGGCTCAGTTATGTGAGTGTGTTGGCTGGAGTCCATTTATTTAACTGACAAGTTAGTGTTGATATGTGGACCATGGTCTATTTATAGTGTTGATGATGTAGAAGAGTACTGCTACATCTACAAACGAACTATACAAAAGTAATCTCACAAACTGATGTGGTTTAATCTGATTCGTTAGATCTACCTTACAATAAAAGTAACTTTATAATCTGACGAACAACATCAAGGTACATCAGTTCGTGAGATTATTTTTGTGTAATCCCTTTGTGGCTAAAGTATTTCTCTAGAATTATATGAACTGTTTTTATTTTATTGTTTGGTTAAGTTGGCCTCGGGCCCATTAGTTAGTTGGAGCAGGTCAGTATTTGTAGTAGTGTGGACTCACTTGAAAATTCATTCAGAAACTTAATACAAACATTTTCTGTTATTCTCTCTCTTCTCTTGGAGGTTAGCTACCTTATTATTATAAAAACTTCATCGATCCATGAAGTTTAATGTTGTAAATGCCCATATATACCTCTGGTAGCTAATTGATGTTAATTAGTAACCCCAAGCTGGTATGAGAGCAAGCTAATTAATTAAAAAGTTTCATAAAAATACAGCTTGTATTCCAGTTATGGCCGTTGAGTTCGACTTGCTCGATCCTTTACTATATGAGTTTGGATCTTAACATCACATCATGATGAGGCAGGGTTGTTAATTAGACTCCATAGTTGTGCTCCTAGTTCGTGAGTAATTGTTCTTTAAAATCATCGATAATATGCATGGTACCTAAAATGTTGTATCTAAAGTAGTCATATCAACTCCTGATTTTCTTAATATTTAGCCATAATTTATCACTCTATATATTATCTTTCTCTTGTCTTGAATTGAGGATCTTTCACTGCCCAAGTAAAGTGCCACATGATATAGGTGTTGTTCTTATGTTATTTATGCTTTGTCCATCATGGTTTTGTGCATGACATACATATGATAAACCATATTATGATATTAGCTAAACCTTATCAGGCTTGGTTCGAGCAAGTAAGACACCTGCTACTTTATCATCTTCGATCGCCTACTTTATGTGAGTGCTGAAACTTGATCATGTGGGAGTTTATTTCACACATTTCCTTAGTCATAATTGTTTTGATTCAGAGTGTTTTATATGTTTCTTAACTCGTTTGTCTAAAATTTTTTATTTCCTTTATATTTATTTAATTCTTGAGAATTTTTTGTTTTTTGCAGGTATTTAATTATTGAATTAGGTTGAAATTGGGCGATGTGAAGAGGAAGAATTCGGGCTAGGCCTAGAGAGCAAATCCTAGTTGGGCTAGTCTAGTCAAAATAGAACACTTTTCAAGTTTTAGGTTCTAACTGGAGCTACCGACCTCGGTTTTAGATGTTTGGCTTCCTGGAAAGAAGACGTAGGCCTAAAACTTTTATGAAGAGTGTAAAATCCAGTTCTACCATTTTGAAGTTAAAAAATTAGCCGAAACGAAGAAGTTCGAATCTGTCCAGACGTTTACTGCAGCCTAGACCATGTTTTGGTTTTCAGCCTTTATATGGAGTTCTAGAAGTCTGAATAAAGCAAACCCAAGTGTGTTGGAAATATGAGAACGAGATCTAAAACTTTCGTGAGGGGCCTAACTCCAAACTGTATCGTTTTGATGCTCTAAATCCATTTGGAATTGGGATAATAAAATTAGACGAAAATTTCAGATTTCAGCAGCATATATGGGGGAAATCTTTTAAAAAAATAATTGAAAGGAGAATTGGTTTTCAATTGATTGGATGGCCTGCAATTATTACCGGTCAAAAGTAAGATGTTGAAATTGAAAAAAAAAAAAGAAGTAGACGTTCAAAAACCAGAGGAATGAATGAAACCCAAAAAAACAAAAATAGGGATTGAAAGAGGAGCTGTAATTTCGGAGAGGAAGAACGAAGCTCACTATTTTTGCAATTACAGAGTTCCTTTTTCTTTCTCTAATTTTTAGTTGTTGAATTGTTATTAAGGATGTTGAATCGAATTTATGTTTGAGAAATAATTGGATTGTTTTATTAGTTATGATTTGCTAGTTTTCTTCTTCTAGGGCTAGGATGTAGTCATTGATTTTTAGATATGATTTGAGTATGGTTGTATTGAATACCCTTTGTTAATTGCAATTGAATGATTTCAATTTTCACTCTTGCAATTTACTAGCCATGAATTGCATGCTTAAGATGTTGAATGAAGTAACGAAAGTTGAAGTTCAATATTAGTTCGTAAATTACTCAAAACTTGGCAGTGTAGTTTAGAAATAAATACACACCCTTGTGACCTACATTCAAGAATTCCACAGAGCGTAATGAGTTTATATTAATTTCTGTGATCATGATAGTAGACATAGGCTTAATATAGTTATAGGTATAGGCTTAATATTTCTGTGGTCATTGTAATTAGCAAAACATTAATGCAAACAACCAGGTTTAAACACATTGAAGGAATTCAATTGATGAAATCCAAGCCTTAGGAACCATTCATATTTGATTTTCAGGTTAAGAATTTGCAGTCATTCATGTAAATTAATTTGGGATCGTCTAAATAATATAGGAAATTTTATAAATTGGTACTTGAAACTCCTCCTTGTGGAAACGATATTCTTTTCATCAAGTTTTACTTGTCATGACCCATGCACTTGTGGTAGGGTTTAGGGACCATCAAAACTCAAGCTTGGGCAGGTTGGCACTGTCGTCCTTGTTGTGGACCCAACCTCCAATTTCCTGATCCTTCAACAATATAATGGTTCTAGCCGCCGGTCTAAGACGTAAAATCTTTAACAAGAAGGTCTGCTTGATCAAATTGAAGCAACCTCCTTATACAGTTCATGCCCAACATTATATATATTCCTTGCATGAGGTTTACTGGTACGTGACCTGAGGCACCCAATTAAACCTCGACCTTTAGCATGCTAAGTTGGCATTTTCTGCCATAAGTTCTTTTTCATAGGTGATGATTTTATTATGCCGTATAAATCTTGTACCATTTCTCCATCAATTCCTTCTTCAGTTAGTGGCATTCATGTGACACTGAGAATTTCTCCTTTCACCATTATGGCAATGTTATTAATTCATGTTATCCAAATAATTATTTGTAGACATGCATGCCACGTTTATCCTAATGATCCTTGGGTACTGCAGCTCGCCCGTATTGAGACATATTTGATTTAGTTTCCTCATCTTTGTGGATGCAAGAGTTTGGTTAGGACTAGGTGACTAAGATGATAAGTTTGGATATGACTAAGTGACTAAGATGATAGACTTTATCTTATGTTGGATTTTGTAATATAGATGAATGTAAAACATTTTGACTTTATCTAAAGTTATTTTGATCTTATTTAGAGGTTGTTAGGAAGTGTTTTAGATAAGTCAAAAGTGTAGAAATCAAGTTCCAAGAGATATATCTTATCTAGAGAAGGGTTTAAATGTGAAACTGTCAATGCTGAAAATATAAGTATCAGGCGCCAACAAGTCGTCAACACAATCCGTCAGCAGAGTTTCACTGTGACTTGGAAACTACTTCCAGAAATCTATTTAAACTGTCCTACTAGTTAGGATCTATAAAGATTCAGTTCTGGATATTTTTTACAACACTTTCTAGTGCATATTTTGGTGAGAAAATTCATTAGAGAATTTTCATAATGTTTCTCTCAAAGAGTGTGATCGTTGATCCAAGATTGAGAAAGCGTGATCTTGATTCAGCCACTGGAATTCTAGGAGAAAAGCCAATGTTTGAAGATCGTCAGAGGTTCTGGTTGCTACTGCGGTAGAGACAAACAAGTCGTTTTTCGTGTCAAGTAAGTGAGTCAATTGATATAGGTTTTGTAATTGAGACTTACTTATACTTGATTTTCAAATAAAAGAAAAAATGACTTTTTTGGATTTGGCTGCCTCGTAGGATTTTACCTTTAAAGATTTCTTTAAATGGTTTCCCTTCGTTAGCAATTTTGGTGTTATGCAATTTATTTATTTTATGTTAATTTTTTCTTATTGTATAATTGCATGATTGATGACTAACTAATTTGTTGAGTGAATTGGTAGAACGTTGTGTTACAATACATGGATATTTGGGTCATTTCAATTGGCGTTAAAACGTAGTTCACTCATCCAATGTGATCCGTGTCCCTGTAGATCTTTTATGGGGGAAAAATTATGCTTTTTAGAAAGTTCTATGAGGGCTTTCCTCAAGTCTTTAGATGAACATGTGTGGCATGCAATTGAACGAGGATGGACTAAGCCCGAGACAACTCTTGATGCTTGGACTAGAGATGAGATCAACTTCTACAACTGGAATAGCGAAGGACTTAACGCTATTTTCATGGTTGTATCTCACGAATAGTTTAAAAGAATCTCCATGTATGAGATTTCCAAAAAAGCTTGGGATGTTTTGGAGGTTATACATGAAGGCACAAGAATAGTAAAAATTCAAAATTCTAGATACTAACCTCAAAATTTGAAGAGATTAAAATGCTGGAAGATAAGAGTTTTAATTATTTTTATGTTAAACTTAATGATATTGTGAATTCTAGGTTTAATCTCGATGAGAAGGTGGAAGATTCAAAAGTCGTGAGAAATATTTTAAGGTCCCTGCTTGAGAATTTTCACCCAAAAGTTATAGCCATTAAGGAAAGTAAGGATTTGGATGCTATTAAGGTTGAAGAACTGGTCGGCTCTTTGCAAACATATGAGTCATCACTTCCTCAAGCAAGAAAATGTAAGTCCATTGCATTAAAGACTGTGAAAGAAGATCAAGATTATTTTTCTGATGAATAAAATCTGAATGATGAGAATATAGATCTCATTGAAAGGAAATTCAAAAAATTCTTGTTTAACAAGAAAGCTAGTGGAAAACAAAAACGAGGTAAGAAATTTCCTGCAAAGAAAAATGATTCTGAAAATGAAATAAAGAAAAATCTGAGAAAGATGACAAAGTACAATGTCACAAGTGCTCCAGCTATGGTCATATTAGAGTGGAGTGCCCCAATTTTAAGAAAAATAAGGGAAAAACATTGAATGTCATACTTAGTGACAGTTCAAAATTTGAAACTTATAGTTTATCTTCTAATGATGAAAATTCCTTTATGACTTTTACTATTATTGTTGATGATTTTCCTGAAATTGTTCTAACAAAATCTGAAAGTGAATTTGATGATAGTGACTTAGATATAGCTCTTATGTGAATAAGTGGTCAAACTGAAAAAGTTTAACAAGAAGCTGTATAACAAACTCACAGTAGTGGAGAATGAAAAGAACAATCTTTTGGAGGCACTAAAATTTTTTGAAGTTGATATCTCAAAATTGAAAGCTCAAAAGGATGCATTAGACAAAGAATTGAAGAGTTCTCAAAAGTGTAAACAAAAATTAGCAACTCAAAAATTAGATGAGATATTAAGTAGTCAAAAGTCCAACTGTGATCGAACTAGTTTAGGGTATACAACTTCCCAAGACAAAGATACTCATGCCTCATAATCTGCTGCCACTACCTCTAAGAGTATCATCTTTGTCAATGAAAGTCAAGTTGTAGATGCTCCAAATGAAATCGTTTCAAATTGAAATCATTCTTAAAAGCCAAATAAACTATCAACCTCAAAGAAGCTGAACTGAGGTACGGTTGGAGGTAAGTTTATGCCTATTTGTCATTATTGTGGTATTTCTGGTTATATAAGGCCATATTGCTTTAATTTGTGTAAAGTACAGAAAAATAGAGGTGGAAGAAAATAAAAGAAAAAGGTAAAGACACTTGAAAACCAAGTCCAAGAGTTAAGCCAACAAATAAACACCATAAACGCCAAGGTATGTGAGTTGTTTGAATCTTGTCTTGGCAACAAGGGTAAGACCATAAAAAGTTGTGATGATGTAAAATTTACCTCAAAATTTAAAATAAAGTAGGTGGTCAAAGAAGATGCCATGTGACATTAATTGATAGGACCACTTGCATTTTCTTTCATTCCTTACATATCATTAGTTTACATGCATTTCACATTTTTTTTATTTGTTTGAATCTCATTTTCTTTGGTTTGGTTGAATTGTTCTCTATTTTTCTGGTTTGTTCTATAAAATAAAAATAAAATTAAAAATTAAAAAAGAATAGACCATTTTTGTCTTGCCAGGTCAAGAGTACTAGGACGGACCCTCATACTTTCCATACTTGGAGTTGGAACATCTATTTATTTATTTTTATATAGTCTACAATGTGAGTATAGACCTCATGGTTCATATTTGCCCAAAGTCACATTCTAATGCACTATAAGGAACTTATTTATAATCTTTTAGTCATGAAGTATGTTCAATAAAGTTTCATGGATGCTATACCAAAGGGGAGTCTATACCTCAAATGGACTAATACTAGTTGAATCTAGTACTAAAAGTCAAGTTGTCTCCTCTTGCCGGACATAAAGTTTCGATCTATATAGAAAATGTCGGTGTTTATTCATTGCGAAAAAATACAAACACCCTACACGGATCATGTTCCTTAAGGCTGCATTTGGTTCCCAAACTCAGCTGAACTCATCTGAGTTTCACTGTAATTTTAAGCCGAGTCTAATATACAAACACCCAACTCTCAAATTACTAAACTCATCTCAACTCAAAATCTTCTTACACGTGGAACCCACAACCTTTTTCAACTTAAAACATCTTTATAAATGGGACGCATAACCTTTTTCAGTTTTTCATAAAAAGTACTAAACTCATCTTAACATCCAAACACACTTTAAACTCAGTTTAGATGGGCTCCACATAACTCTCTCCACTACTCAATTTATTACTAGTCATAGAGAACTCAACTCAGCTGAACTCAGCGCAACATGCAAACGCAGCCTAGGTCCTTATAGAAAAAATCATTGATATATTCAGTGTGGAAAAAGATGATCAATAAAATAGACATACAAAGGTTTGAGCAAACTTGTGTTTGGAGGAGATACTCTTATCAAGTATCTAGACCCTAGCATAAAGTTTGTCTTTTGAGGTAAAAGATGACTCATTTGGGGGTATCTATGTGTCAACAAGGAAAAAATATAAATAAGAAAATTTGGGGGTATCTATACATAAGAAAAATTGATCATTATGGTAAGTTGCCTCACTCACACACCCACATAGACTTTGGCCATGATGAATTTGTGGTGTGTTATCACTTTTTTTTTTTTTTTGGTTCTTTATTTCAAATAAGAGAATATGAACCTCTTTCAAGGTTGGTTGGTTGTGTGATTGGTACCTTGTGCATGGACACTTAGTGCATTTAGCCAAGTGGTTTGACTTCAAAAGAATTAAGTTGCTTAAAAACAAATTTACTGCTCATTGCAAAATAGAGTGTTGGGTTAGATTTTTTGGCATATGGGCTTTAATTTTGAACCAGGTGAGTACTAGTTTATTTTATTTTTGAGCCCTAATAAGCATGCACAATTGTTTTTTTTTTGGTTGTTACATGGGCCTTTTTCTACAAGAGGGCATGGTTCATATGGGGTTTGTGAGTCTTTTTGCAGAGGTAACTTAAGTCTTAGTGTGACACTAAGGCTTACTGTGGTAAATGACTCAGTCTCGTTATTTTACTAAGGGTACGTTTGGGTAGTGAGAAGTGTTGAGAAGTATTGAGAATGTTTATGAATAGTTATGAGTAGAGATTGGAGTGAGTTTGTGGGTCCCATTGAGAATATTTTGAGTTGTTTGGATGTGTGAAGTATGTTGAATTGTTGACTTTTGAGTAGGTAGTTGAAAAATGTGTGGGTCCCATAAATATCATAGTGATTTTATTTTTACTAATAAATATTATAATGATTTTATTATAGTGATTTTTTAATATTAATAAATATTGTAGTGAGTTTATTTTACTTTTATATATAATAATGATAAATATTATAATGATTTTATTTTTAATTTATATATAATAGTGATTTTATTTTTAATTTATATATAAAAGTGATAAATATTATAGTGATTTTATTTTTTATTTATATATAATAGAGATAAATATTATAATGATTTTATTTTTTATTTATATATTATAGTGATTTTATCTTTTATTTATATATTATAGTGATTTTATTTTTTATTTATATATTATAGCGATTTTATTTTTTATTTATATATAATAGTGATAAATATTTTTTATTTATATATTATAGTGATTTTATTTTTTATTTATATATTATTGTGATTTTATTTTTTATTTATATATTATAGTGATTTTATTTTTTTTATTTATATATTATAGCGATTTTATTTTTTATTTATATATAATAGTGATAAATATTTTTTATTTATATATTATAGTGATAAATATTTTTTATTTATATATTATAGCGATTTTATTTTTTATTTATATATAATAGTGATAAATATTTTTTATTTATATATTATTGTGATTTTATTTTTTATTTATATATCATAGTGATTTTATTTTTTATTTATATATTATTGTGATTTTATTTTTTATTTATATATTATAGCTATTTTATTTTTTATTTATATATTATAGTGATAAATATTATAGTAATTTTATGTTTTATTTATATATTATAGTGATTTTATTTTATTTTATTCTTTATTTATATATTATAGTGATTTTATTTTTTATTTATATATTATAGCAATAATATTATAGTAATTTTTATTTTTATTTATATATTATAGTGATTTTATTTTTTATTTATATATTATAGTGATTTTATTTTTTATTTATATATTATAGAGATTTTATTTTTTATTTATATATAATAGTGAAAAATATTTTTTATTTATATATTATAGTAATTTTATTTATTATTTATATATTATAGTGATTTTATTTTTTATTTATATATTATAGCGATTTTATTTTTTATTTATATATTATAATGATTTTATTTTTTATTTATATATTATAGTGATTTTTTATTTATTTATATATTATAATGATTTTTTTTATATTTAATAGTGATAAATATTATAATGATTTTATTTTTTATTTTTTATTAATAGTGATAAGTATTATAGAATGTTTGTGAATTGTTATGAGTAGAGATTGAAGTGGGTTTGTGAGTCCCATTGAGAGTATTTTAAGTTATTTGACATGTGAAGTATTTTCGAAAGTACAAGAATACTTGAAAAGTGTTGAGGATACTTTAATACCCAAACACACCCTAAGTCTTTTACCCAGCCCCACTTAAGAGGGATTCCCAGGCACATTGGCACACTCACGCACGATACCTCCTAAGACCCCCACACTTGTTATTTTTCCTATTCTCTCACGTCTCACATGTCCCTCACATCTCTCGAGCCAACTCCATATTCACGCAGCGCGCCTCTTGTGCCCTAGGGTTTTCCAGACTTATTAAATCGAGCGCCGATTTTCATGTTCGAGTCCCTCATCCATAGTAAGTGTCCCATTCTCATCTATTCCTTTTTCTAGGGTTTAGATATCTTCCCCATTGGGATTAAGTTTCAGTATCTAGTGGATGTTGTGAGTTCAGTTTGGATTTAGTGTTTTGGGATGTAAATTGAAATGCATTGTGATTGGACGATGAGTTTGTCTCAAAATATCATGAATTGAGGATGGTTTTTGGGTGGGTTTTTGGCCTTTGTCATTCGGTTTTCAAGGAATGCCCACCAAGTGTTTGATGTTTTGCCTCAACTAAAGTTTTTCGACATTTTGTCAATTACTTTACATGCAATCATGCACATTCCTCATTCTAATCACATTGCATTGTAAAGTTGAGGTTTTTCGTGGTTGTGGGAGGGTCTTCTCAAGAGTCTTATTTTCATATTCCCACACGGTAGTCAGCATGGGTCTGATTCTGATGATGAGGAGGTTTGAGCCTTGTCAGAATAGTGACAAAAATGGGAAGTTAGAGGAGCATTGGAGGAGTAGATTGAGGGGGAGCAGATTGATTTTTTGGTATTGTGAAATTTATGGGGAGTTGGAGTAAGTGTGTTGCTGAGGGGGAGTTGAGTGATGATATTTTGCTATTCTGTTTAAGATAGTTTTATATTGACGAGGAGAACTAAAAACTAAATTTTTAATTTTAAGTTGGTTTGCAAAGATTACTTTAGAAATTTACTCTGTGGTTAATTTCATTTAAGTTTATTTTTGCTGAACTTGTTTTAATGGTGGACTAGAACATTGTTAGACTTAGGCTTCGTTTGGATATTGTGCTGAGCTTAGTTGTGCTCAGTTCTTTATGAATAGTAGTGAGTTGAGTAGTGGAGGGAGTTATGTGGAGCCCGTCTAAACTGAGTTTAAACTGTATTTAGATGTTAAGATGAGTTTAGTTCTTTTTATGAGAAATTGAAAAAAGTTGTGGGTCCCACGTACAAAGATGTGTTAAGTTGAAAAAGGTTGTGGGTCCCACGTGTAAGGAGGTTTTGAGTTGAGATAAGTTTAGTAATTTGAGAATTGGGTGTTTGGATATTAGACTCAGCTTAAAATTAGACTGAGTTCAGCTGAATATTGCTACCAAACGCAGCCTTAGATTATTTTAAACTTGTGATGCTGATGAAACTAACTTAGTTAATGATCAAAGTCAGTATTTTTGTTTCATGATTATTGTCTTAGATTTTCTACTTGGTTTCTTGGTGTTTGGTTGTGTTTGACAGATCTATTTTACATTAATTAAAATTGATTTTGTCACCAATCCGTCAAAGGGAGAGATTGTTGATGCAAGAGTTTGGCTAAAACTAGGTGACTAAGATGATGGATAGAATTAAGTGACTAAGATGATAGACTTCATCTTATGCTGGGTTCTGTATTTTGGATGATTGTAAAACACTATGACTTTATCTAAAGTTGTTTTGATCTTATCTATAGGTTACTAAGAAGTGTTTTAGATAAGTCAAAAGTGTAGAAGTCGAGTTCCAAGAGATATATCTTATTTAGAGAAGAGTTTGAATGTGAAACTGCTAATGCTAAAAAGATAAGTATCATGCGTCAGTAAGTCATCAGCAGAGCTTCTCTGTGACTTGGAAACTGCTTCCATAAATCTATTTAAACTGTCATACTAGTTAGGATCTGCAAAGATTCAGTTCTGGATATTTGTTAGAGTACTTTCCAGTACATATTTTGGTGAGGAAATTCATTGAAAAGTTTTCATATTATTTCTCTCAAAGTGTGTGATCGTTGATCCAAGATTGAGATAGTGTGATCGTGATTCAACAATTAGAGTTCCAGGAGAAAAACCAATGTTTAAACATCGTTAAAGGTTCTGGCTACTACTACGGTAGAGACAAACTGGTCGTTTGTCATGTCAAGTAAGAGAGTCAATTGACAAAGGTTTTGTAATTGAAACTTACTTGTACTTGATTTTCAAATACTAAGTTGACTTTTATGGGTTTGGCTGCCTTGTAGAGTTTTACCTTTAAAGAGTTCTTTAAAAGATTTCATTTCGTTACTAATCTTGTTTTTATGCAATTTATTTATTTTATGTTAATGTTTTCTTATCGTATAATTGTATGATTGACAGCTATCTAATTTGTTAAGTGAATTGGTAGAACGTTGTGTTACAATACAGGGATATTTGGATAATTTTAATCTCAAATTTATACATAGATTCTCATGAGATGTGATGTTTTGGTAAAAGTTGAATAAAATATTGTTATAATATAATTTTTTATTATGAAATTTGAAAAAGTTGAATTATTTATTATATTTTGTTAAAAATTGTAATAATTATATGAGATGTGATGTGATAAGATAATTTGATTTTGTGTAACCAAACCAGCCCTATTTCAAAACTAGATCCTCTATTCTTGCTAATTGCCACTATCAGCGGGTTGTTTATAATGAGAATTTGTATCCTACATGCGTACATACATACATATACATACATACATATATATATATATATAGCAATTCCATATCCTCCTTGAATATTTTTTTTCTTATATATATATATATATATATATATATATATATTGTCTATTGTCATGGCACGTTGAGTGTGCATTTTTTATTTTTTTTAAGTCGATGATTTCATTGTGATCATGATTCGTGTTTGTTTGTCATTAGCCATGATGAGCAAATTATCAATTAACTGATATATAATTAATGTATCCGATCGATGAAGAGACATGCATGCACTTTAATTTGAATGTTTGATGCCTGTATTATCTTAGGATTTCTTTAAATGATCCTCATAATTATTCCTTAATAAAAAAATTATTAATATTGACATCAGGCGCGCACACACAGATATATATATATATATATATATATATATATATATAAATATATATAAAAGAAAAGAGGAAAGCTGATGATGAATGATGGGCAAGTAGGAAAGAATGGAAAGCATGACGTCCAAATCCATTCCAACCCTCCATTAATTAATGAGCAAACACCCTCGATCGATCTCTAAAAGATAAAGAACAGTACCATTATTCTTAACAAATTATCATGATAAGCCTGTTTTATTTTCTCTTATAAATTAAACAGCAGCATTACCATCAAATTGCACCAAAAACCATATATTAATTTGTTATATTTTTGCATTTCACTTGTTCATTATTCTTCCTTGATTTAAGCAACACATGAATATATATATATATATATATATATAGTATATATTCCTAAAATTCCATCTCCATCTTTCAGGTACATGCATGCATATCAGTGATCACTACCATGTATATATGATGATCTGGCTTATTCAATTGAAATTTTGACTCTCTTTCTGGGGTTCTAATTAAACTTGACTTGATTGATTTCTCAGAAATTAAGAATATTGAGGAGAGAAAATATCTGAAGATGATGATAAGAAATTAGGAGCAACAAAACTTTCTCATAAATATATATGAAACTGATCAACCCAGAAAAGTCTCGATCTCCTGCAGGCATATTAATTACAGCATGCATATATATATGATGCATGGGAATATATATATATATATATATATATATATATATATATATATATATATTCAGGATCGATCAGAGGGAAAAAAAAATACAGTACTGAATAAAGAAGAGCCAAGAAGAAGAGAATTTATTGCTTGCCGTATTTGTGCCAACAAAGAAGCATGGCCGCGCATTTCCTAGCGATGTAAAGCCTTGACCGTTTCTCTTTCACAGTAGCCAAACACCCGGCCTGCAGCCTCTCTGTATGATCTTCTTCACCCCCACCACCAAATTGATCTGATGATCTTTGCTTCCCAGCTTGCCCAGATATGCATTGACCCATTTACATCAATGGATATATATATATATAATAATTAAATATAGAAGAAGAAGAAGAGAAAACCCTAGAGATTCAAGAATGATATAATTCCTGCAGACGAGTCTGATGTTGAGTTTACATGTTTTCGGAAACCAACGAGAGACCAATACAAGATCAACCCAGAAATATTGATTCCCTGATATTAATTAATGATAAGGTCAAGATCCACCGGCCTAGCTGTTTGTGTCTCAGCTGGCATGGGTTTTTGTTTCCATAGATGACCAAAGCGGTATTGCTTGCCTTTATCTGTGAGATTCCTTCTCGTTTGTCTTTGTTTGCTGTAAGTTTAGCTTGCTAGGCTATTTCCCATAAACAGCTCCATTTTCTTCGTGGCAAACGCTTGGTCCACCATCCCACGTACGGTTCTGATCAGATCGTGACCATTCCTTGTGTTTATGTCGTCCACCTTTCATGAATTTGGTTTTTTTTTTTCGGAAGGAGGGGGAGGGGTGTTTTAGAAATTTTAAGCCTTCTGGAATTAATTTTTGACAATTTCTTCTACTCAGCAGCTTTATACCACATGTTTATTGATATGGGTTTTTATTTAGAGTTCTGTTATTTATCATCTCACACATCACACTGAAATTAATTAAGTTCTTCTACTCATTATTCCTACACCACATACTTGCTAAGAAAGAAAAATCATGTGTGATGTGTAAAGTAGGGATATTGATGAGTAGTATTTTTTTTTTATTCTATATCTTTTTATTTATTTCCCTAAGCAGGTGTGTAGTTTATGACTGCTGAGTAGAATTTTTCTTTTCTGATTAGTGTACCAGATTTGATCATACTTGGACATTATTATTCAATCATGTTAGTTATATCAAGCCTCATGATCATTCATTACTACAACAAAAATTAGATTTTGGGACAACTTTTTTTTTTGGGATGACAAAAGAATCGTCTCAAAAAATGAGTTTTAAAGGATGAAATTTAAAAACCGACGATATTTGAATAGTAAATCTTCCACTCGAGCGGTATATGTAGGGTCCCTAATAAAATATACGTTCGAACATTTATTAAACTGTTTGAACTAAATATATTAAACTTTCGAACGGATATTATATAAGATCAAACGACAAATTGGCAGGTTAAGTGACTAAATTTAGCAGTAAATTGACCTACCGGTCGAACAACCTAATAAACAATTCGAACGTCCAGGTTAATCGATATTTGAACGCAATATAGAGGGTTCAAATGGAAATGAATTGCATAATTCTTTGGCATGAATGGAAATACGTTCGAAGGCTTTTACATTATGTTCAAACAGTGACAATATTTATTTTATTTTTTTATGGAAGAATAATACCTTACTTAATTATAGAGAAATATTTAATTTATATAAAAAATTAGTAGTTAAAGAAAATATATAATGGAAATAATTAATTAATTTAAAAAAGAAAAAGACAATTCATAATTAAATTAATTTTACAAAACACAAAATATTGTCCATACAAAAAAAATGCAAATAAAAGATACACACTACTATATGTCCAAATCTTTTACAAACTCCTCGACTCTAGCTAGGCATGCCACTAACTGTGTTAGTTGAGTACTGATCGTCACCTGAGGTGCAGAGATGCTACCAATCTATATACGTAAATCAGAGAAGACACTTCGGATCTCTATACGCACTGCATCAATCACTTTTGATGTTTATAAGCATATCTTTGCACGCATTATATCTGCAATCTCCTCATGAATAGAAGTGCATTATGCCTCCTGTATAGATGTCTCACCGACCGATATGCCATGATCTCTTGGGGGTGCATCTCCCTGAGTCTTGGTCGGCTCTGTAATGGGAGCAAGAAAATGAAATCTTGAGTGTCCCATGCTACGTGACAAGGTTGATGCGTTGATCGGTCCAATCGAATCTCGAATACGCTTAGCAATATCTGGTAGAACCCCTGTAGCTAGCAAAGATGGTGTGATTAGGATCCCAAATGGCAATATATATGTCGTAATGTAGTGGGTCTCTGATCGAATCTTAGCGAATATATAATTCACTAGGTCGATAACCATCCCACGAGAGACGCGTATCATAAACCTCGTCCGATCCATGCCAACCTCAATCTTATGCTGGCAAGGATCAATGTTGTTGGCGATGAATAAATTAATAATCTTGAAGAAACCAGATAAATTGACCTGGTTGATGCTCTTTGTCCCATCATAGGGAGGAGCATTTGGACCAACAACTAACTATTGAATATCATGATCAGCGAGGCCATCAAGTCCATCTACATAAGAGCCATCGTACTCAGCCGTCTCCCCATCACCCACACCTGTAGTTTCCCTAGGTACCACTTTTGAATATGCAATGGGCAATTGAGGGTTACAGATAAAATCGGCGAGTGCGTCCGCTGAAAATGTAATTGAGGCTCCCCGGACCGATATTGCGTCTGCCTCCTCATCTTGGCTGGCACCACCGACCTCTCTATAAAACTAAGAGACGATGTCAATATAGGAAATAATGTCCCTTCATTCGTCCTTCTGGTCGAGGATTGTTGTCCAACCACACTTGATGAAGACAACTGCTAAGGAAAACCCTCCCAAAGAAGATCTTAAAAGTCATAGATCTTTACCTAACGCTCCAATAAAACAGTCATATCTCAAACTGCTTCGCTGGAGGGTTGCCTAGATCTGCCGTGCTTCCTTCCCCTATAAGATATTGTCAACCTGCAAATTTAAAAAATAAAACTAAGAAAATTGGTTATAAAATATGATACATGAACCTTCACAAAACATCGTAAAGTGAGTAAGATTAGAATTAACATTCCTGACGAACATACAGGAGGTGAAGGACAACCAGAAGCTTGGCTTGCATCGCATGTGGGTGCTCGTACATGAGCTTATGCACATTTGGCTACGAGTTCATGGCATAAAGTCCCCCAAGATGTGAAAGAGTTTTTCAAGAAGCGTTGTTTGGTAATATTTAACTCATTTCTAAAATTATTTAATATGTATGCAAAATATAGAATATGTAAATGATAATTTCTTTGTGTATATATATTTTCAATGATGACTTCGAACTAAATTTTGGTTGGAGAGAGGAGCATAAGCCTTTTGATGAAACTATGTGTAATGCATTCTGCAAATATAAGGCAATATGTCATGATCATTATAATAAGTTCGAAAACAAAGACGAGGCACACCAACATCCTTTTCAGGAAATCCGACCTTCCAATTAGGAAAAACTTTGTAACATGTTTGGAATCCAGCATATAAGGTAAACGAATTGTTTTACGTATCATAGTTTATAATTTTCTCATGCTAATATTTACAACTTTTATGCAAGAGCAAAGTTCTATAAACAAAATAAATAAATCGAAGTTGAACATTCATTATCACGTAGGTTCAAGATTTTCTTATTACTTCTCTAAGAAATTGGTAATGCTATTTTATATATTTGATTGTAGACAGTTTATTATTTGGATGTATTGTAATGACTTTACATATAGAAAACATGTGTCTTGTAGCAAGAGTCAGATATCAATTATGATCTGACAAAATAATATATTGCATCATATACTGATCATAATGGAGAGTGGACTCATCCCGACGCCTGTGAAAATTATGTAAGTATTATTATCTATTTTAATTAAGCATATTTGAATATTTGTGACAATATTAATATTTTGTCTTATGCGTAGGAAAAAATTGTTGCCCTACGCGCTAAATTTATGTCAGATCAAAATTTCTCAACAAGTAATGTTGAAATTTTTAAAAAAGTTCTTGGTCTACGTTTAAGATATTTGAGGGGGATCGCTATGTCAAGTCATCTAGCTCTTCCTCATCGTCCAACAATGCTTCCAACACTTCTAGATTATTAGTGGAAGCGAGGTCTGAGATCAATGAATTGAGGATAAGGCAACATGAGTTAGAGGCTTAATTAGTTCAACAAGCAGAGATGGAGATGCGAATGAAACAAGAACATCAACAAGAGGAATTCAGGAGAGAGATGCAACTTCAAACGCATATGCTTATGCAACAATTCAGGCCTCCAAACAACTGATTTATATTATACATATAGATTTTATATATGTTTCTATATGATGAACACTAGTACTGTTTTATTTATTTAGTTCACCCTTATGAGACTACTTTTATGTGTATTGGACAAATTATAATGTATTTTTTTAAAATGTTATGTACGTATGTGTATGTGGGTTTTCACTATTGGGTCAAATCAAATACGTACTATTCGAACGACCAAAAATCGTTCGAACAAAAGTAGTCAAACCATTCGAACAGTGATACAGAACATTCGAATGTAATATGTAATATGTAAAGACATTCGAACAACACTCGAAAACCGTTTGAATGTAAAAATCGTTCAAATGATTACTGAAGACATCAAATATGACATCAACGTTCGATCGTCAACTCCTAGCAAATTGTTCGATCGTATCATAATTCGATTGAACATTCTACTCAATGCAATAAAAAATAGTTGTTTGTTTGACCAGTAAAATTAACGTTCGAACGTTTTTCCATGTCAATACATTTGAACGAATTTATTTCGATCGAACACTCAAGAAATATGCGTTTGAACATAATTCACAGTCGAACGTAATATTTTACCGTTCGACCGAAAATCTGGGACGAACCTTAATTATCCTAAAAAAAATCTCATTTGAACGCCATCAAACGGTTTTGCTTAATTTCGTCCAAAAAAATATATTTTGGGATGAGATTGAAATTTTCGTACCAAAAAACCTTTTGGGACACTGGCATTGGGACGAACTTGGGAGGGTTTTTTTTCTCATCCCAAACAGTTTTTGGGGATGAAAAGTTGTCCCAAAAAACCTCTTATGTTGTAGTGCATGTAGAATCCTTTAAATCAGATCAATATTTCCAAGATCAAAACTTTATGCATGTTTAACTAATTAATGTTTAAAATTTAAAATTTATTATTTAAGAAAAAAACTATTTTCTATATTATAATTGTTAAAACAAGAAATATATAATGATTAATTATAAGAAGTATTTTATGATGCTGATCATCATGTGCAAGCTAAAGTACTTTTAGGAATTTTAATTTATCACCGGCCTTGATCAGGTTCTAGTGATCATAGAATAATAATTTTAAATCCAATTATGTTTATTACATTAAATGATTGATATTTTAATATATTGCAATTTATTACTTATATATTATGTTTCTTTTAGAAAGTAAATATTTTGGTTGATGAAAGTAATAAATACCAATGTGATAAGATTATAAATGGATTTGAAAATGACTAAAGTTGATATAGTCTTAGGATAACACAAAATGAAAAATGAAGTCAGAGAGAATATGATTCAAGCCAGGAAGGAAATGAGAAGAAACTTTTGTTCTCATATATTGAATTGAATAAATCAAATCTGTACATATTGGAAAAATTAAATATTGCCTACTACCTTGACTTTAACTGTAAAAATTGAAATAACTAACTATACAGCTCACTAATAAAGACAAAATAGCAAAACAGAAAGAGAGGAAAAAAGAATATTATAGAATCTTCTGGTATTTCAGCCTTTCTATCGTGTGTATGTTGTAGTGGATGCACGACTTGTAGCATGAGCTGTAGGCTGCATTACTTGAGCTAATGTAGGCTGGAATACCCTCCCACAAGATGGAGAATGGAAATTGACAATTCCCATCTTGAGCAAATGAGAATGGAGAAGTGATGATGGTAGAGCTTTAGTAAGCAGATCAGCTTATTGGAGGTGGCTAGGAACATGCGCTGTAGAAATTGAGCCTTCAAGAATTTTGTTTCTAATCACATGGTAGTCCAATTCAATGTGTTTGGTGAGTTCGTGGAAGACAGGGTTTGCTGCAATATAGAGAGCAGCTTGGTTATCACAGTAGAGTGTGGCTGCTTGAGGATGTGACACATGCATATTAGCAAGAATGAATAGAATCCAGGTTAGTTCAGAAGATGTGGCAGCATTGCTCTATACTCAGCTTCAGTTGAGGAACAAGACACAACAGTCTACTTTTTGGACTTCCAAGAGATTAAAGAGTGACCCAAAAATACACAATATCCAGTAACTGGCTTGCCGGTGTCAGGGCATGATGTCCAATCATAATCATAATATGCATTTAATTGTAATCCAGAGGAAGTAGATAACAAGAGGCCTTGACCAGGTGCATCTTTGATGTATTTTAAGACTTTATGAGCAGCAACTAAATGAATTGTACTAGGCTTATCCATAAACTGACTAAGAGTTTGGATTGGATAGCTAATGTCTAGGTGAGTGATGGTCAAATATAACAATCTGCCAATGAGTCTTCGATACACAGAGGGATCAGTGAGAGGCATACCATCATCCTTGCAGAACTTTAAATTTTGTTTCATGGGAATCTTGGCAGGTTTTGACCCTAAAGCAACAAAGTCAGCAAGAATATCTAGTGCATACTTTCATTGGCAGATATGAATCCCTTTTGGTGATCGAGCAACTTCAATCCCAAGTATCTCAAAATCCCGAGATCTTTGATTTTAAACTTGTTATGCAAACAATTCTTTATGGCAGTTATAGAATCCATTGAGTTACTAGCAACTAACATGTCGCAACATAAACAAGTAAACCTATAAAACAAGTGCCACTAGTCATGGAAAATAGATTGTAATCAGCCTTTGATTGAGTGAAAACAAAATCTAGAAGGCATGAAGTAAGTTTGGCATACCACTGCCTTGAAGCTTGTTTCAAACCATATAAACTTTTGAGAAGTTTGCAAACCTGTTGAGGACCTCCTTTTGTGTAGCCTGGTGGCGTGTGCATGTATATATCCTCTTCTAAGTCATCATGGAGGAAGGCATTATTTACATCAAATTGATGCAAATGCCAACATTGGATAGCTACAATGGAAAGAAGACATCTCACAGTAACCATCTTAGCTACTGGTGAAAATGTCTCATGATAATCAACTCTCTTCTATTGGGTATACCCTTTTGCAACTAGTCTAGCTTTCAGTCTTTCTATACTCCCATCTGAATTTCTCTTAATCTTGTAAACATACTTACAGCTTATAGCTTCCTTCTTAGGAGGTAGGTCAGTAAGAATCCAAGTCTCATTCTCTTCCAAGGCTGACAATTCAGCATCCATGCATGGCCATGCACCAACCAGGATTTTTAGCAGCTTGAGAGTATGAGGTTGGTTCAAAATTAGTGGAAAAGGCTTGTAAATTGGGTGAGAATAAATTATAAGAAACAAAATTCTGCAAAGAAAAAATAGAATTAGTGTGAGGGGTAGATACCTGAACCAGTTCTTGAGAGTCTGAAGTGATGGCAGCTTGTTGACAGTGAAAATCTTGAAGGTAACTAGGGGTTGTTCTAGTCCTAGATGACCAACGAAGAGGTGGTTGAGTTGTAGGCCATGGGCTATTATTATCAGGTGAGTTAAGAGACGGGGTAATTTCAAGTTCAAGATTGGTAGGAAAAGGATCAACATGTATAGATTCAGAAGATGATGGTGAATTGACATGAGCAGTTTCTGAAAATGGAGATGGATAGGTCATTGGTTCTGGTGAGGTGAAAAGAAAATCATGTTGAGTGTGTTTAGCATATTCAATAGAGGAAGGTGATTGAAAAGGAAAAATGGTTTTGTGGAAGATGACATCTCTAGAAATGAAAGTAGTGTGAGTGTCAAGGCCCAACAACTTATAACCCTTTACCCCAAAGGGGTAACCCAAGAAAACACACTTCTTGCTCCTTGGATCAAATTTCTTTCTCCCATTTGAGAATGTTGATGCAAAACAAAGGCAATCAAAGACCTTCAGATGTGAATAATTTGGTTTGGTGGCAAAGAGGATTTTATAAGGGGTTTGATTCTCAAGTAAGGGAGTAGGTGTTCTATTTATGAGGTAAACTGCAATTAAAATGTAGTGATTCCAAAAAGACAAGGGTAGACAAGATTGAAAAAATAAGGCACGTTCAACAAATGTTGATGTTTTCTCTCAACAATGACATCTTCTTAAGGTGTCTCTACACAAGACCTTTCGTAGATAATCCATTTTTTATTAAAGAAATTAGTCATCTTAAACTCCATCCCATTATCACTACGAAGAATTTTAACCTTCCTTGGTTTCAAACTGAGTTTCCTCCATGTTATAAAAGGATTCAATTTCTTGTTTTTAGCTTGGTTTGGAGCAGATAAATCCAAGTTGTCCTAGAGAAGTCATGAACTATGGTTAAAAAACATCTTGAACCATCATAAGCAACAGTAGAGCAAGGGCCCCAGATATCACAATGAATCAATTCAAAAACAGCAGAGGATTTATGAGAACTAATAGGAAAGGGAAGCTTATGCTGCTTAGTAAGAGGACAAATGTAACAAAGAGAATTTTTCTTTAAAATGTAGCTATCTTTTACAACAGGATCCTTGATTAAACTGAGCCTAGAATCAGAAATGTGACCTAGGCGACAATGCCAACGATTACTAACATCAACACTATTTTTAAAAGTCATAGAAGCAGAAGAAGGAACACAAAATGACAACTGAGACAAAGTGTCAACCCAGGCAGTGGGAGAAATAGCAATAGGCAAGAGTTGATACAAGCTGCATTTCACTTCACCCATCCCAATCCCGGTCCAAGTGGAAAGGTCTTGTATAAAACGTGCATTAGACAGAAAAATTAAGCAACAAGTCAGGTTTCCAGTAATTCTTTTGACTGAAACAAGATTAAAAGAGAAAGAAGGCACACACAAAACATTGGTAAGGGTAATACTGTCAATAAGCTTAACAATGCCCGAGTGAGTGACTGGCATACAAGTGCCATTAGGCAATTTGATAGTATATGATACTTATGCAGTAACAGAAGTGAAAAATGAGGGACTACAGATCATGTGATCTGTAGCTTCAGAATCAATTATCTGAGGAACTATGTTCAAATTAAAAGAATTGTAAGAAAAAGAACAGCAGCAAGTGGGGTTTATACCAGACATTTTGGAAGCTTTTGGTGTTTTGGGATTTGGTTTGAGAAGCGTTTGTGCCTGGTTCACATAGGGAAGGGAATTAGAAAAATCTTTATGCTGGAGCAGACTCATGAGTTGCTGATATTGTTCCTTGGTGAAACTGAGCTTATCCTCATGCACCTCATCTTGAGAAGAATTTGTGGACAAACTGGTTTGATTTGCAAAAGGGCATGCTCCCTTTTCCTTGTACAGCTTGTGTCCCAAGGGATATCCATGAAGTTTGTAACATTTTTCAATAACATGGCATGTCATGTTACAGTGAGTACACACAGGGGCTTGAACATTATCCACTTTAAAACAATTTTCTAGAGTGTGTCCTTGAACACGACAATGTTTACAATAGGGTCTCTCCTTTTTCTGAGCAGTGGAGTTTTTGGTTTTGAAAGAAGGTTGAAAAGTTTTGGTAGCTAATGCCAGTGTCAGGAGAAGGGGAAAAATTAGTGAGCTGAAGGTGTTATTCTTGCTACTGTATTGGAGAAAAAACTGTTGACAATAAGGAGTGGTTCAATAAACATGATTTGGTCCCTAGCATTAGAATACTAGTCATCCAATCCCATAAGAAATTGTATAACACAATCTCTTTGGTGTATATCATTCAAAATGTTCAACTGACCACAGGTGCAGATAGGAATAGGGTCATTGATTGCTATTTCATCCCAAAGAGTTTTAAGATTACCAAAATAAGTACTCACAGAGTCTCCTTCCTGTCGAAGACTAGCCAAATTTCTTTTGAGTTGGAAGATACGAGGACCATTTTGTCGTATGAAACGGTCTTTGAATTCTGTCCATATCATTTGTGCATCATCCACAAAAGCCATGCTACACCTGATATCCATGCTGATGGAATTTTGTATCCAAGACACTGTCATATCATTACATCTCTCCCATGCATCAAAGAGAGGATCATTTTCATTAGTAGGTTTTGAAATGCTTCCATTAATAAACACCAATTTGTTCTTTGCTGTAAGTGCTTGACGCATTGCCAAAGACCAAGTTGCATAGTTATAAGTGGTGAGGAGATCAGTGACAAGAACAAGCGTTGTACTGTCACCATTCTCAACTCGATAAGGGTTGTTTGGGTTTGTGAAATTGAGGTAACGAGAGACTTGGTTTGGTTCTTCCATGGCTTAGACGAAAGAAAAAAAAAATCAACAGCAGAAGTTTAGCAGAAAACCTTCTCGTCTGATACCATAACACAAAATGAAAAATGAAGGCAGAGAGAATTGGATTCAAGCCTGGAAGGAAATGATAATAAACTTTTGTTCTCGTGTATTGAATTGAATAAGGGCAGGTTTGATAACCAAAACAAAACATAAAATTCTCATCTCATCTCATCATTACACATTTTTCAAATCCTCATACAAAATATAATAAACAATTTAACTTTTTCAAATCCCAATTCAACTTTTTCAAATCTCAATACAATAATAATATTAAAACATAATATTTTAAACACTAAAACAAAACACAAAATTCTCATCTCACCCCCAAACCTACCCTAAATCAAATTTGTACATATTGGAGAAATTAAATATAACCTGCTACCTTGAAGATAACTACAACTCACTAATAAAGACAAAATAGCAAAAAACAGAAAGAGAGGAAAAAAGAATATTGTAGAATTTTCTGGTATTTCAACCTTTATTCCGTGTATGTTGTAGTGGATGCACGACTTGTAGCATGAGTTGTAGGTTGCAATACTTGAGTTGTTGTAGGCTGCAATATAGGATATGCAAGTCACGCGTACTCCTTTAATGGTACACTATTAAAAAATAAATTTTTTCATACAGATCTTAAATTTTTCTCCCGTTTTAAAGAATGCGTTAAAATTACACATTTAAGACTCCTATACAAACCATTTTCCATACTTATCGTTGCACTTAATCATTACAAACTAAACCAAGAAGAATTTTCTTGAATTTTTATAGAAGTTGGAAGATTTTAATCCGATTACAAATAAAGAGAAATTGAATTTTTTGTGTATAGTGGGGTCGGGGCCCAACTAATTATTAATTAGACGGTGGTGCATCACAGCTTCTATGTATATCCTTTCATATTTGGTAGTAATTAATTCAGAATTAAGACGTTTTTTCTTTGTCTAATCACCATAATTGAGGTTTCATTAGATTTGGATCGTTCGTTTTGGACTTTTTGAGAATCCGGATATGATAAAAAAAAAATATAGGTGTTGGAGGATTAATAATTCCTACTCTAGTTTGCACAGTGTTTCTTCATATATATTTCTATCAATATTCTTATTCAGATCATTTGTGATCTAATACCTCCGGCCAGACTGTATATATATATATATATATATATATATATATATATAGCATATCATTTCTGATCCATCACATATGAGAATTAATGTTACATTTACAAATTTATTTTATAAAAATAAACTCACAAATTGACGTAATTTTATTATTATATTATATGTTATATTTATTTTAAAATAAAAATAATTTTATAATCTAACTTAGACTATGGCCATCAAACTACATTATTATTTTATGGATTTATTTTTGTGAAATAATAAAATATTACACTGTTTCAGCTCAAAACCTAAGTACTGTAGACTTTGCATTTTGGCTACATTACATATATGCTTGTCCTCGGATGCCAAGGGAGTGTAGAGAGAGAGAGAGAGAGAGATCATTTACAATATATGCAAGACCTTGGATAGTAACTTGTCAAAGGTCCTACAATATTAATGTCCCAATGCAGCAACAGTATGAGAGGAAAATCAATGATCCACTTTTTGTCCAACTGATATATACATAAATATATATATACATAAATATATATATATATATATTATTGGAAATTCGATTAAAAAAAATTATATCATGCAGAAGTGAAATAACTAAAAGTTCACTCGATCGAAGGCTAGCTGTCGTTTTTAAGTTATATATACATATATATATATATATATATATATATGATTAAGTTACCCTAAGTATAGTACAAAACGTAACCGCGTGCAACGCATGCGGATTAGTTTGTCTAAAGATCGCTCATCGATCTTTTGCGTGAGCAAAACAAAGATATAGAGTGCAAACTGCAAACTAATCATGAAACTTGGCTTGCCTTAGTAAGGAACTCTAAGCAATTAGCTGCAAACCAATAATATTACATGAGATCTAGTGCCCATAAAAATGCTATTCCCTTCCCTTGCAACTTGCAAGTCAACCAGCCTCTCTCTCTCTCTCTCTCTCTCTCTCAATATACACATGGAGCCAAAAGGATTTTAAACAGTTCTAAAAACAGTGTCATCGGTACCTAATTACCTATTAATGTCGCAGCCTGTCCCTCCCAGAGAGAGATTCCCTCATTAATGGCGGTTGGTCTTCCGGGTTC
This sequence comes from Juglans mandshurica, assembly GCA_022457165.1. Classification (NCBI taxonomy): domain Eukaryota; kingdom Viridiplantae; phylum Streptophyta; class Magnoliopsida; order Fagales; family Juglandaceae; genus Juglans; species Juglans mandshurica. Next base: position 9,065,885 of record CM039623.1, read on the forward strand.
GGTAAGACATGAGTGAGAGAGCATCACCATCGTGGGCGATCCCTTTGTTGGGAGCAGAGATCTTGCTTTCTGGGGCCTCCTCCCCTCTTCCCTTTGAACAAGAGCACCCCATTTTTATCCCAGAAAGTCTGTTTTACCCAGGTAGAGTAGTCGCATATTTTGTTCTAGGTTTAGGTTATGTTGACTTTCTACTGGCTTAATTGGGCGCCTACAACAAGTTGGCTGACGATCGTGAAACTTGATGCCTCTGGCATTGTGGTTTAGAAAAAAGAGGAGTGAAATAAATGGAGGCCGGGGGAATTATGGATTTAAATGCTCTGGCCCAGCTTTCTGCTTTGGTAGTCGCAGCTTTTAATGCTCATGCAGACCCCCACCCTTCAATATTTCCACCCTTAAATCCCACCCCAGACATTCCAACCTTTCTCACACACACCAAGTTCAAAGCTAGCTAGCCTTCTATACCCATGAGTTTCCCTCTCTAGCTTTCTGGTTTTTTAATTTGGTGTTCTTCTTGATCAACCTAGCTAGCAAGCTTGCCTGCTTGCTTCTATTTTTCTTCTCTATATAATTACCAGATCTTTTCAGTTTGATCCTCGAACTAGTACTTTAGTTTCCATATGTTTGAAGATCAAGCTGGAGTATCTCATCATCATGTGAAATAGTTACTTTGATATTGGCCTGGTTCACTCAGATCACGAAAAAGATGCATTTTGTGAAACCTCAAGGGTGCTGCTGATCATCTTTTTTTTTTATTTCTGATTGAGCCGTGCCAATATCTCAGTACTCTTTCATTTCTTTCAGACCAACCGAGAAGATCACCGAATATCAGACGATGATCATGAGCTAGCAAGCCTTTTGCCCGCGCGGTAACTTTGTTTAATTTTCGTAGCTAGCTGTGGCTGGCCTGCTAATTTATTGATCTGTTTGACTTTTAATATATTTCTGTTTGACTTTTCACTTTCTTGAAGATGGATGCTACTCATGAGAAGTACAAATTATAGCACTTTTTAGCTAAACGTACGCATGCTGCAACTACGAAAAGTACTTATAATCGGATGGGAACTGAGGACTTTTGCCTCGTTTGCTTTGTGAAAGTTAACAAATTAAACGCCAAACGGCAAGACGCAGAAGCTTTTTGGCTACACTTACGATAATCTGCTTGATATGATGATCGATCTCATGAAATCTTTGGAATCTTATATATGTTTGTTACATGTTATATATTATGCAGCTAGGGAGCTACGTACCTACAAAACTAGTAATTAATTTGATGGAGCGAGCTAGCTAGGGATATTGGATTTTTTATTTTTTTTAAAGAAAATACTCTGGTCACAAAATAAATCATAAAGAAAATTGACGTAACTTAATGTAATACGTCAGATTGTAAAACTATTTTTATTATAAAATAGACCAAAATCACGTCATTTTGTGAATTTAACTTTTACGTAGTATTTAGTGTCGGTAATAATTCTTTTTATTTTTATAGGGCTATAGTTTTTTTTAAGGAAAAAAAAAAGGAAAAAGCCAATTAGAGGGAGGTAGTAGATTAAAAAAAAAAAAAAAAAGCCAATTAGAGGGAGGTAGTAGATATATAGCCGTCCGCGGGCTGCGTTTGTCAAAGCCTGGATTTGGTAGGAGAGATTAGATTTATCGATCGTAAGATCATGAAGCAAATCAGAAATTAATAATCTAACTGTCGTTTAGTTAATGCTCAATAATATATATATATATATGGATCCCTTTATTTTTTTTTTACCTCGACTAATTTGACTTTTCAGTATCCATTATTTATGGAACATTAATTTCTAGGTCGACCTATGTAGCCAAAAGGCATATATCTCAAGCATACAATAAAACTTTTTTTCAATAGTAGTATGTATAGTTGCTAGTATTTAATATCATGATCATCATCTGGGTACCAGCCAGCGTTCAATACTTATAATATATATGGTAAAGATATTTAGTAATCGCCATATAATTATTTTGAAAAAAATAAATAAAACATAAAATCTACATAAAAAAAATTAATATTTTAATAATAAATCTTATATTTTTTGAAAACGATTACGTGACATTTACGTACTTTATGATTGTATGTAGAATTACTTATACGGGATACTTGTTTAGAGAACTATTGAAAAAAAATTAATTAATTTTGATATGATATGTCAAATCTATTTTATAGTAAAAAGAATTTTATAATTATTTAACAAATCATATTAAATCATGTCTTTTGTAAAAAAAAATTATAAATATATATTTGTTTTTGGATTAATCATTTTCTTTTAATTAAACCTAATTTGGAATTCATTAGCTAGCTAGGGTACAGAAACTCTTGCCACTTGGGACCTGTCCATAATTAATGAAAGGGTGCTTCGACCTTTTTTTTTTTTTTTTTCTTAAATCAATGCAGAGTATATAGTGACTCAATCGTCGTGACTGGTGTACGTATTGTCACAGTTGGGTCCGGTAAACGTTTCGTTAACAAACGAGGCGGTGGGTCAATGTTTTTCAATGCATGTTTTTTTCACTTATGCATCTATTTTGAGCAGAGCAGAAGTAGTACTACAACAAAGTGTGTACATGCAATTCCTATGCCTGAGAGCAAGGATGGTTCGGAGGATCGATCGAAATCCTAGATCAGTGTCGTTTCTTTTTTTATGAATGTAATAACTAGAAATGAGATCAATGAACTGAACCAATTAAACAAATTTCGAAATAAAACTCACACCTCTCTCTCTCTCTCTCTCTCTCTCTCTCTCTCTCTCTCTCTCTCTCTCTCTCTCTCTCTCTCTCTCTCTCTCTCTCTCTCTCTCTCAAAAGAACATCCAAACACATATATGAATTTTTTGCCAGAGAAGAATAGGGGCGGCTTAATACAAATTGAGGTCTAAGATAAAATTTAAGTGAGTCATTCGTAATTATAATACAATTAAATATAAATTATTATTATATGGAATATTTTCAAACTTTTCAATAAAATGAGATTTTATTTAAAATCTTTAAATACATATTTTATGAATTTGTATTTACAACAACAACTTAAAATGAGGTATCCATGAAGATTTTGTTTCTCAATTTAACAAGATCTTAAAAAAAATATTTAAAATATAAATAATTCATTATATTACTTATAAAAAAAATCATTGTATTAAATATTAAATTTAGTATTATGGGGTATTGCACACATTGAAAACTATAAAAATTATTTAAAATTTTATTCAATGAAATGGTTTTATTTAAAAAAAAAAATAACTCATTTTTATTTTTGAAGCCTTATATAGGGTGTGGGCCTTAGGCAATGGCTTAAATGGCCTTACCATTGAGTCGGCCTGGAGAGGAGGGAGAGGCCTTGGCTTCCTTGGCCTCATTCTCCCTATCCTTCTCTTCTCTCTTTATCTATCCACTTTGTCTATAAAGTTAGTTCTCTTTTCTTAGATGTTTTGTTTCCCCCAAAGTTGAAAAGACAGACTTGTAGTTTTTCAGCAACATCCAAGAGACACGCACGGTACGAGAAGGCTCCGAAGCCACCAATTGTTAGAAGAGAAGTGGTTGTTTCGCAAAAATCACAGAGTGTGGGCCTCATATGCCGCCAACAACTGTGTGTGGGCCTCACGCTCCACCCCTTCCGAGAGCTTTTATCACTAAACGTGTCGGACCAACAGATTCGCCACTATCATATCCTTCTTATCTGACTGTTGTGGCTGCAAAGAGACAAGCGCAAGTGCCTCACGCACAACCCACGACCCCCACTCTTTTTACATTCATCACCGGCCCGAGAATCACATGTACTCCTTTGGGAGAATGTGGAGTTTTGGAGCGACGTATAATGCGAAGAAGTTTGCAGTCACTACAATCACCATAGCTTACGGTCATGAAACTACAATCCCTCTCTCGGATTGTATAAAAATTGCCACTTTGTGCAGCTCTCTCTTAGCAAGGAAGGACATGAAACATTTTTTGTTTTCAAGTCCATTTCTTTTTCTTCTTATATAGTGTTGCATTAGTTAAGAAATTGGGTTGGTCGGGGTCTCCCTATCCCTTACTCATCTATTTTTATATCCCTTAATTATAATATATTGAGCTTACTTAGAAAAAATAAATAAATAAATTTTGTACTATCTCAAACTAAATACGTACGCTACGATGTACCCCAAGCAATCATAAGTAAAGTCATGTGTATTACATTTGTTTATAAAACCATGTTTTTACAATATTAGGATATTTATATGAAGTCAGGTTATTTTTATATGTTATTTTATAAAATGTCTCTTATTTAAAATATAGTTGTATAAAAGTTTGTAAAAATGGTGATATGTATATCAGTTCTCATATAAATATATAAATATATAAATATATTTATATATATATAAATATATATATAAATATATATATATATACACACGGAAGATTAGGAATTTCTCTCATGAGAAGATCAATCATTGGCGATCAGGTGTTGCGTGCCCAATTAATAATCTATATAATACATAACCAGGAGTATTTGGAATATATAAGAGCACTTTCATTGGATTAGCTAAAAATTAAATTCATTGAGTATTTAGTTATTAGAGAGCAAAATATGCTCACAATGGATTAGCTAATATTTAGAATTTAGCTACAATGACTTTCAAAAGTTTTTCCAAATTTAAAGGTTATTGTACATACATCAAATACATATTTTATTAATTATTTTTCTCTCCCTTTCTTTCTATCACATATTTTATCATAATTGGTATATTAATTTGAGTTAGTAATATATTTATTTAATAAGAATATGATTATTAATTAATATATAATAGGTAGAATATATAGTAAAATATGATAAAATAAAATAAATTAATAATTAAAAAAATTAAATATTTTTGAAATTATTAGTTATTCATTACTATATAATGAATAAATGTATAATCTAATGTGTGGATTTGATGTGAATAACTAAAACCAAATTCATCTTATATTATTTTATTGTTATATAATGAAAAAATATTCCAATGTGGAAATTTATGTGAATGGAATAGCCAAAAGTCAAACTTCTCTTACATTCATAAAAAATGTCGTTTAACTTTGGCTAATCCAATGATAGTGCTCTAAGAGCATCCACGTCAGGATGCGCAAAACCTTCCATAAATTTTAGTTAAAAGTCATCTTTTCATAACTTTTTTCTTAAATTTTATTATCTTTCCAAAACCTCCTACATTTCACTCTATCATTTTTCTATTTTATTAAAATAATATTTCTCTATTCTCTATTTATTATTTTTTCTCTCACTTCCCTTTATAATTTTAACTACTCACTATTTTTTTTTCTTATATTTTGAACTATTAATCTCTAGCGAATATTTTAAACAAAAACTTAAATTATTCTTTTGGGGGTATGATAATATTTTCAAAATTATTATGTTTTTAACAATAATATAATGTTTTTTGTCAAAATTAGCATTTTCCAACAGTAATATTTTGTAATGGTTAAATTTAAAAAATTAGCAAGGAATTGAAATATATAATTAAATTTGGAATAAGAAAATCTAGAAATATATAATTATTAAGGAATTAAAATCGTACATAATAAAGTGAAAATGTGTGTTTAATTGTTAATAGAAATTAGTTAAATTTTTTAGTAAAAAGGACTTTATTTAATATTATTGAAACATATAAAAATATTATCTACCTCGCATTAACAGAAATAAGAAAATTTGATTTTTAAGATGTGGTTTATAGTTTGGAAGAAAGAATTAGAATAACAAATATATCTAAATATATATAAGTGCGGAATAAAAAAAAATGAAAATAATGATTTAGACTTGTTACAATTGCTCCCTAAATTCAGAGAGCAATTGTAGCAATCCTAAAATTAAAAGTTAATTTAGGGAACCGATGAACCGATGTAGCTTTTTTTTTCACTTTTCATATTTAATTTAGATCTATCTCATTAAATTAAGCAATGGGTTGAGCTTCATCCCTTATTATCGCAACACACCGAAAGCTTCCTTCAAGAGGTCTTCCATGTGTTGTCTAAACTCCATGATTTTCACCAAAAGTTCGTTCACATAAACTCCATATTTCGGCCTATCTAATTCTTGAACATTTTGTTGGCCAGCCTTTGGTAGGTCGCTCCTACATTCTTCAGTCCAAAAGGCATGACCGTGTAACAATATAGACCTGATTGGTTATGAAGGCCATCTTATCCTGGTCAGCACGTCCCATTTTGATTTGGTTATACCCAGAGTAGGCATCCATGAAACTCAACACCTTGTGACCCGTTGTGGCATCAATTATTAGATGTATCTGGGAGAGGGGGAAGCTATCTTTTGGGCAGGATTTGTTGAGCTCCGTGAAGTCTACTCACATTCGCCACTTGCATTGGACTTCTTCACCAACACAACGTTCGACAACCAGTCAAGGTACTGAGTTTCCCTGATAAATCATGCTGCCAACAATCAATCCACTTCTTCTGCTATCACTTTGTACTTCTCACTGTTGAAATTCCTCTTCTTTTGCTTAACAAGCCTTGTTTCCAGGTTGACGTTCAGTCAGTGCTCTATCACCTCTATGCTTATTCCTAACATATCTTCATGATTCCATGCAAATATGTCTTTGTGCTCTAAGAGGAGCTGGATTGGCTGGGTCCTTTCCTCCTTCACCATTGTAGTTCCAATCCTCACGTAGTTATTTAGCTGGGTTGGATCAAAGGGAATGAGCTCCAATGGCTCATCAACTTCTCCTTGTCTTAGAGTTTCCTCGTCCCTTGTTTCTGCCTCCGTCATGAAGACTTCAGGTGGAGGCGACAGGAGGGTACCATAGTCTTATTCCGCTGCTCTACTGTTTTTACATCCCGCTCTCCTTTCCTCAGTTCCTACACATAACACTCTCGGCAAGCACCTATTCGCCACACACCTCGCCAATTTTCGCTTTCGTGGGAAACTTCATTTTCAAATGGTAGGCGGATTTAATCGCTCTTAAGGTGTTCAATGTTGGTCAACCTATAATGGCATTATATGCCGATTGCATTCTTACTACTAAGAACTCAATCAGGGAGGTAGTGAGATGAGGGTCAGTTCTTACCGACACAAGTAGTGTAATAAACCCCATGAGTTGAACTGAATCTCACGTAAACCCCTTCAAGTGGTTGGTGCTAGGCGAAGCTAACTCATACTCAACCCTATCTTGGTGAAAGCATCCTAGAATAGGATGTCTGCCGAACTTCCATTATCTATTAATATCCTCTGCATCGTGTAATTTACAACCAGCATTGTTACCACCAACATATCATCGTGTGGGTATACTACCCCTCGAGAGTCCTCATAGCCAAAAGAAATTGAGGGCGAGGTTTGCACCCACATCTGCTTGAAGGCCTCTACACGATGTATATTTCCTCATACCTTGCCCATCTTGCATAGGCCTTTCTTCCCAATGAGGTTAGATTACCTCCTGCATAACCCCCAACTATGGTACAGATCTCCCCCAAAGGTAGATTTCACCGATCTGTATCTTGTATGGGTCGGTATTTTTTGGTTCCTGTGATCTCCTCATCCTCTTAGGTGATTCTCTCCTCCTCGGGCTCTTGTTTCGTCTAGGTTTACGCTCTTGCCTCCTATCGTCTAAACGTCGTGGTGGAGAGGCTTTTTCAGCAACAATACATTCTATTTCCCTACAACCCTTCATCTCTTTGATTTTCTGTTTGAGTGTGTGACAATTCTCGGTTCGGTGACCATTCGCCCTATGGTACGTACAGTACCTTTGAGTCCACCGCCCGTGGTCTTCATCACACCTAGGCCTAGTTCCCTTCGCCTTGTCATGGTCTTGCATACTAGAATAGTGTACATGGTTAAAATTTTATCGCCTTATATGTATTTCTCATTTTCCCTCGTGCTGATTCTTTCTTGGCCTTAGACTGCTTTCTCGGGCCTTCCTTCAACATAATCTCCTCCTTTTAACATGACCTGGTGGTGAGGGCGATCAACGTATCCTCGGCATTTACAAATTCATTCACCCAATCCATAAATTCCCACAAAGTGGATGGAGTTTTCTTTGCCAATTCGGTCATGAAATGACTCATTGGCCAAATTCCTTCAAGTAGTGCTGCCAACATGATTTTCTAATCTTGGTCGTCAGCGGTCATTCTTTCCCTATGGAATCGTACCTAATATGCCTTCAAACCCTCATCCTCCCTCAGCTTTACCGTCAATAAGTACGCTGCTGGCCACCTCCGTCGTCGACTGGCCATAAACTGAGTAATGAACTGCTTGCCCAGTTCCTTAAAATTCTCAATGGACTCTGGCTGTTGTGCTCCGAACCAACCCCGGGCTGCTTCCTTTAACGTCAGAGGAAAAACCCTACATGCAATCTCTCTTGGGAATCTATGGAAAGTAATGTGGGCTTTAAAAGTCTCCAAGTGCTCCACTAGGTCCTTGGAACCGTCATACATGTCTATCGACGGGACCTTGAGTTTCGATGGAAGCGGTACAACCATGATCTTCGAGGTGTATGGTAAGTTGGTGTTGGTCAATAGCTGATCAACTGAAGATGAGGTTCCTATCTTCTTGGATATTTCCTTGTATTTATCCATCATGTTGCACAGATCATGATGCATTTTCTTTGTCTCCTCGTTCTCCTGAGTGGCTTTACCTGCGCTCGCGTTGTGAGAATCCATCTCCACCCTGTCAGCCTGACCTGGCGTCTTGTCTTCTCCTTATGGCCCGTTCCTAGCCTTGAGAACCTCATTCTCCTTTCGTAACAACTCGACTTCGATGGTGAGCCTTCTCACTACTTCTTTCATTTCTACAAGCCTTCCTTCCATGTTCCGCGACGTCTCTTCCTAATCTCTAGTTGCTTGAGATCGAGTGATGGTGGGCATGTGAAAGGCACGTTGATTGCAAGATAGTTGAATATCCCACAGACGACGCCAACTGTTGAAGAAATGTTTCACTACTACGCACTCCCAATCTCTTGAAACCAAAGAGTAAGAGGGCTTGGGGGGTTGAAGGGGACCCCTCTGATGCCTAAGTCAGTAATGATATGAGTATTCTTAGAGCCAATTGTTCCAAGGTCTTCATTAGCGTACCAGGATCCTTTGAATAGAGGGCTTGTCTTCTTAAGATCACCTAGACTAACTGTCTTGTCCACTATTTGAAATTTGAATCTTGGTGCCTTCGGGCTATCCACTTGTTTTGAATGAGTGAAAATCCTAACGGTCCTGGGATAAACGGGCGAGCGTTCCTCTTATCAAACTGACCTGAGCCCTATTGGATCAAGGGGGTTTGAGCCTTGAGTGACTTGTTGGGCCCTCATGACCCAGCCCCAGGGTGGCACCCCGTGAGCCCTTATGGTGGTATTAAAGACCTTCCATATTGTGATCAAACCTTATCACTCTTAGTTCTAGGAAAGCTATCTATAAATTCCAATAAGTCATCCATCATGAAAGCCAATGAAAAGTTCATGAAGGTGTTTTAAGTTTTTGGCATAACTGGTGTGACAATGGTTATTTGCCACAGAACTTGTTCTATGTCTCTATTCCCATCCTGCAAGTCAAGGATATCTGTTCTTACTCTGGTTGGATTCAAGATAAGATTTTTAGTCATGGTGATGATTCTCTCTTCTAAGAGCTTAGACAATTTCCTATTACTCTCAAATTTGGTTTTGATATTAGAATATGGAAGCACTCTTTGAATGGTCTCTCTAGTAAATCGGCTTGGAACTTAGTTATAAGAGACCATTTGCCCACTTGTACTTTTGCATCTTATGTTTAGAATAAAGTTTTACCTTCGAACATCTCTGTTTTTGTTTGGAAACTTGGGCATAATGGTATCCTTGTTGTTGATATGATTCAAAAGTGTGACATCTCTATCGCTTCTAAGTGCAATTGGTTTGATGTTGGCTTGATGGAAAGTGCTAATCATATTTTTTCTAATTGTGCCCTTGTTGATGTTGTTTGGTGCTACTTTTACTCTAGTTTTTACTACATTCACAGTACCTCTTATAATTTAAAAAATATAGCTGCGCATTGGTGGTCACTGGTGTACTTTTCGGGGCTTTGATAAACTCTATTTGACTACGTCTCTTTTGCATGCTCTCATTTGTTGGGCCATTTGGCTTAGTAGGAACAAAGCCTAATTTGAGGACGGACAGGTTAATGCTTTTTCTATTATTCATAAGGTTAAAACTTGCTTGAGAGACCTTAATCCATTTTTCAAGCAGCTACGTTTGGGTAGCGAAGATATCTTAACACTTTCCAAATATTATCGTACTTATGAAAATACTCTACATGCCAAACACAGTGAACCATCTTCGTACCAAAGTCACTCCAAATAAAATCACTATAATATTTATCACTATTATATATAAATAAAATCATCATTAAAAAAAATCAATCATTGATGGGACCCACACATTTTTCAATTATCTATCCAAAAGTCAACAACTCAACATACTTCATACATCCAAACAACTCAAAATACTCTCAATGAGACCCACAAACTCACCTCAATCTCTACTCATAACTATTCACAAACATTATATAATATTTATCACTATTATATATAAATAAAAAATAAAATCACTATAATATTTATCACTATTAAATATAAATAAAAAATAACATCACTATAATATTTATCACTATTATATATAAATAAAAAATAAAACCACTATAATATTTATCATTATTATATATAAATAAAAAAATAAAACCACTATAATATTTATCATTATTATATATAAATAAAAAAATAAAATCACTATAATATTTATCACAATTATATATTAAAAAAATCATCATTAAAAAAATTAATCATTGATGGGAACCCACACCTTTTTCAATTATCTATCTAAAAGTCAACAACTCAACATACTTCATACATTCAAACAACTCAAAATACTCTCAATGGGACACACAAACCCACTTCAATCTCTACTCATAATTATTCACAAACATTATCAACACTTCTCAAGTATTCTCACTATCCAAACGCCTCTTGATTAAATGAATCACCATTAGGTTCAAAAGGCCTTTCTTGATTAAATGAATCTCCATCCCTCTTGGCTTTCTTGAGTTGAATATTGACAATGATTCTAAAAGCCGCCCGAGCTTATGGATTGTGAGGGAGTAGACAACCTTGCTCTTCCTTTGATTCTATGGGCAATACAATTAGCTTCTCTTCTCTCTTTGAATTATCTAACCATATGGTTGATCTTTCTCAATGGATCGTGCAGGTATTCCGTCATTATGGCATTAATTCTAACTTGTTATCACCTTGGTCTGAATGTTCTTAATTTTAAATAGACTATAATATTTTAATAGGAACCTAGTTTTGAGATTTCTTTATGCAACCCCTTGTTCCTCTATGTGTAAAATATCCAGATGCCATAAGTGATGGCTTATCTCATATGCCATTTGAGAGCTTATTAATAAAATTGGGTTACCGTCTTTACCCATTTCTTAAAAAAATGTTAATTCACCTGATTGATATAAATTTTGCCATAGGCAAATATGTATCTACAAAGTCTACATCTAGTTGTTGATTGAATCATTTGGCTACTAATCTTGCTCTATAACTTTCCCAACCTCCATCAGCATTAAATTTCATTCTAAGAACCCACTTGCAACCAATAGCACTTCTACTCTTTGGAAGTTCTGTTAACTCCCAAATACTATTTTTATTAATCGATTCTAATTCATTTTTCATAGCTTCAAGCCATTTTTATCTGAATCGACGCTATTAATTGCCTCAGAAAAAATTTTATGATCACTTTCTAAATGTTTGATGTTAGTATTAAAAGCATAATGATCTTAAAACAATATTGATGGTCGTCTGGTTCTTTTACTCACACTATCTTCAACATCGGCTCTTGAAAATCGACTTTGATAAGACTTTCTTTTACTAATGTTACTCTATGTCTAAGTAACATCAGCATCTTCATTGTCAGATTATGTAGAGATTTATTGATTTTCTAGATCATTCAATAAATCTATCTGATCAACTGAAGTAATTAGATCTATATTTTCTAGGAAAACAACATACTTATTTTCTATGTATACTGCAGTCAACAATGCTTCCTCCAAAAATGTGTTGGTAAATCAACATTTGTCATCATTAATCTTGTCATATCTAATAGAGTTCTATTTCGTCTTTCTGTGATTTTATTTTATATCAGGCTTGTATGGCATAGTATAAATATGGTTTATACCATTTAATTTGCAGAAATTATTCAAATCTTTAAATTCAACTCCTCTATCACTATTCGGATTTTTAATGGGCTTACCCAATTGGATTTCTACTTCCACTTTATTTTATTTAAATTTTTCTCTTGCCCCATATTTGTATCTAAATAAGTAGATATACCAATATCTTGAATAATCATCAGTGAAAGTAATAAATTATTACATTCCCTTGTGTTTTTGTTTTAAAAGATCCACAAACATCATAATGTGTTATTTCAAGTAAATATGTCGATTTTCAACTTTTGAAAAATGATTTACTACTCAGTTTATATATATCAAAATCATCTGAATCTTTTTGTGGTATTAATCATCTTTTATACATTCTGGTCATTTTATTTTTATTTACATGACACAATCTTAAATGTCATAAATATGTAAAATTAGTAGATGCATTCAAATAATTAGAAATAGATACTTTATTATTAATATCTATATTGATACTAGATACATATTGTGACTTTTCACACATTTCACTAATACATCCCGCTTACTAATAATAATGGTTTCAGACTGTGTAGTCTTTTTTATCTAGTATAGCCACAAATATTAAATTCCTACAAACAAGGTACATACAATACATCATTAAGTAAAATAACAGAATAATTTACATAACATTTGCAAGTACCTTGCCCCCAAGATATCAATATATGTTGTTGCCCATATACGCTTTGTGTTTACCTATTTTTTTCTCTTCGAGTTTGACAAACAATTCTTTGTTCTTGTAAATATGTCTTGTTGCTGCAGAGTCAACCCACCAAGAATTTGACGTTGGTTTCAAGAGCATTACTTTTCAAACTGTCATCACTATTTCCTTAATCTTTTGTTTTTCTCTTATTAGAACACTGTGATTTGCAATAACCCTTCTTCCCCATATTTCAAACAGTTTCCACAAACTGTCATCACTATTTCCTTACTCTTTTATTTTTTAACCATTTCTTTTTCTTGAATTGTTTTTGTTTCATCTTGTTCTATGGAGAACGTGTGTATTGAGCCATCATTAGGTTGGATGATCAATTCTCTTTGTTCATCATTTCTTCTTCATGTACTAAAAGTACTAAGACTGAAGTCGTTATTGTTTCTTTTCCACTATATGTTAAGGAAGTAACAATGTATTCCCAAGATAAAGGAAGACTATTCAATATGCTATAACTTGCATTTGATCAGTAAGAGGATGATCAGCATCAAATAATTCCTTTGCAATCAATTTTTTTTAAGTACATGATCACTCACACTTTCATGCAAGTTCTGTTACACTTATCCAATAATAATTGTATATAAGTATCAGATCTTAATCCATACTTGCATTCAACAACTGCATTCATGATTTCCTTAGCAGATTGATAGTCTTTGAAAAGATGAATGATTTCATCATTAATACAATGTAAAATTAAAGCTCTTGCCCAAACATTTTTTTCTTCCCTTTTGTCTCTGAGAGTCTGGTTCTTATGCCGCTTCCATTTTCAATTTGGTCATTTTTCACATTTTCAGATTGCTTTGATGTTGTTAATATATATAGAGCCTTTCATGGATAGAATAAAAGTTATATTCCTTTTTGAAACCAGGAAAATTCTTCCATTTAGTTTTTCAATCCTCGATAGTTCAATACTTTTTTTCGTTGTCATAAATAACAAACTTTAATATCAATAGTAGTTAAAACTGTTAAAATTAAATAATTATAAATTAAATAATATAATAATAGTGACCCTTGAATTTGACCCAAGGTAGTTGTTGAGAAATTCTCCTATTGTACTTTAAATGAGGAGAATATTGGAAGTGGTGCCTTGATCGAATTTTTCTTGAACTCCCCTTGCAATCTCTCCTCTTTTAAGAAACTTCTTAAGATTATTTCGAATAACGGGTGCTTTATTGAAATTCGGCACTGAACCAGGAGTGTAACGGCTTTTGAACAGACCAACTCAGGCTTGAAACAACTTAAAACAGTCAAAAATACCAAAACCAATCTGAAACTGGTCAGAAAACCAGGTTGGGTGGTTCAAAACGGTTTCTGATGCGGTCAGCTGCTTGGTTGACGGCTCAGCATGCAACTTTAGGGTCCGGGTCATAGATGGGTTGCAGGTTAGAGGCCTGGTCCACTTCCTTCTGGACTTAGGCTTGGGCTTGGGTCCATTACAAGCGTCGGAACAAGGATTTGTTTGAGGGTTGTTTGGTGCCACTTGGGTCCTAAACAAATGACATTGTTTGGTAATGTATGGGCTTGGTTCAAAACATCGTCGTGTTGCTTCTTCTGTGCAACCTCTAAGATCCTTGAAATGATGTCGTGTTTGGCCTTTTGTGAAATGGCATCATCGGATGCTAGAGTAGGATCCACACATGCAACTAAAATGAAGTTGTCATTTTGATCAGGATTCCTTTCAACCGATTGAACGACAATGTCGTTTAGCACAAGAACTTTTGAATTCTTGTGACCGTTGGTTTCGACCAACAATGCCATCTTTTTCCACTTGTTTAATGCAGTCTGTGACTGAAAATCTCAAATTTTCTCCCTCTTCCCACGTACAGGACATCAATGATGGAACAGATGATGTGTCCCCAACGCTCTCAAACCTCAGTTGTAGTGAAGCACTTTGGCGACTGCCCTTTTGAGTGTAAATTCTCCAATAATTTTTCTCAAAGTAGTAACTAGTAACCAAGTTCTCTAGATTACCAATGTATTCAAACCCTCCTATCGTGATTTGAAGAATTTTCTGAGTTGGGTCTAAAAGCCTCCATAAATGGTTATAATATGCAAATATGGTTGTCAAACCAATCACTTGCCTATTGATGGTCTTCACTATGCGAGAATATAATCCCTTTGTCATTGACAAGACTCTTGATACCACTATAGGTATTTGTATCGAAACTGGTGACAATCTCGTGAAGGTGTTTGTCCCATGGGTTGGTATATGACAAAGGAATTGTGTGAGCCCAAATTGTGCACATTTGGTCCCTATTTATAGACCTTAAGCACCGGTTGACAAGAGGCACAACCGTTGACAAGAGTCAAACGGTTGTATCTCTAGAGACTTCCTCAACCAACACCATCATAGACCATGATTTTTAAATTTTAACTTTTAGAGTCTTATGTCAGTTTTTAAATCCAAAACAAACAATAAAATCTTTAAACCATTTTAATTTAGATCATTTTTATAGAGGCTTCATAAAATGCGACAATCATTCTGTAGATACAACGCTATCCTAAACTTTGAATAGGTGGTATAAGATCAGCATCAAGGGAAATTTCTTTCAAAGGACTTGTTAAATATACTAGAAAAAAGCAGGGATATGACGGCGTTTACATTCCCGACGTTTATGTATGCGTCGGTAAATAAG
This sequence comes from Juglans mandshurica, assembly GCA_022457165.1. Taxonomy (NCBI): domain Eukaryota; kingdom Viridiplantae; phylum Streptophyta; class Magnoliopsida; order Fagales; family Juglandaceae; genus Juglans; species Juglans mandshurica. The sequence continues at coordinate 9,081,431 of CM039623.1, forward strand.
AAGTTTTGCCAACGTTTACCCGATTATGCCGGCAATAACATATAATTATGCCGGTGATTATACAAATGCCGAAAACTTATCAATTATGTGCTGATAAATAATAAGTTTTGCCAGCGTTTATTTTGTTACGCCAGCCATAACATCTAATTATGTCGACGTTTATAAAAATGCCAAAAATTTATCAATTATGCGTCGATAAATAAGAAGTTTTGCCGGCGTTTACATTGTTATACCAACAATAACATATAATTGTTCTGACTATTTTTGTATTGTTAAAAGATATTAACGCAGATTTTTATTTGTATTTCAAAATTATTTTATTTATATTTTTAAAAAATAAAAAATATGAATTTATTTTCTCTTATATTTTTCTCATGTCAGTCCCACGTTTTCTCTTTCAAATTAGTCCAACTCGCCAGCAATAATATTAACTTGTAAAAAATAATAGGTTAATAATGAGATGAGTAAAATTATAAAAAAATTAGTGAGGCTCAAAATTTTAACTTGCACCCTCCTCCCTCTCAAATTTTCAGTAAAGTTTTAAACTTGGCATAAGAGAGGCAGATCTTCTCGTTTTCATTCACTAAGAGAGAGAGAGAGAGAGAGAGAGAGAGAGGAATCCATGGGGCTAAAGCAAGAAACCTTCTCCAAATCAGTCTTTTAGTTTTAAGTTATTGACCTTCACGGCCATGTCGTGCTTAGCCCTCTCTGTCCAACTTGATAAGAGGTATTGTTATTTTTTCCTTTAATTTTTTTAGCCCGATTGGTTAGAAGTGTTAAGTGGTCGAATTTTAACAAAATTATTGTTTGTTACATGAGAGGACATGAAGGACCTATTTGGCCAATGCGGAACTGTGAAGGACATTGAGATTCTTATTCTTTCTTTCATTTTCATGCAAATTTGAATATTGCGTTTGATAATTCTGTAACTTTGAGTAATGGGTTTGAATCTTTTTTTAGTATGGATTGAAGATTTTGATTACTATAAGAATTTGAATAACGGGTTTTGGTTACGTGTATTGAAAATGTAGATAATAAAGCAGAACAAGGAGAAGAGTAGAACCAAGGGATTCTAGAAACCGTTTCGATTGCAATTTCGGAGATATTGAAGTTGCTAGTGAAAAATCAAGGGATTCAAGAAATCAATAGAAATAAAGTCTATCTTTATAACATGTAATAATATTATATGTAGTAGTTTTTCTTAAATCACTTTCATGTTATTTGAATTGTAATTTTTTATCTATTACATCAATAATGACCAATTATATTATATTTATTATTAATTTATATAGATTTTTTATTGTGGTGTATCCTATTACCGGCGGGTTTTTAAACATCGATATAAAATAAATTGCTATGGATTTTTATCTGAATATTGAGGCATTTCAAAAATGCAGATTATAACGTAAATATTGTGACGTTCATTTAAAGTTCAACATATGCTCGCAAACGTAAGTGATTATTATTTAGTGGAACTTACAAAATGCTGGGAAAAAATAGCTAGTGGCATTTATATAATGTGTCGGCAACGTACTAATGTTGGCATTTAGATAAACGATATTAATTTATACAATGCGCCATCAACGTACTAGTGACTGCGTTTAGATTAGCGTTGTTAATTTATACAAAACAATGGCATAGTACTAGTGGTGGCGTTTAAATAAATGCCGTTAATTTGTCCAAAAATACCGGTAATGGATTTTTCCATTCCTGACGTTTGGGCAAATGCCGGAACGCGTAAATAGCGACCCCCATACTGGCGTTTGGTTGCACCGATAAATAAAGGCCGGTAATCTTCAAATGCCAGCATATCCCTATTTTTTTGTAGTTAAAGGAAAATGCTAAAGGTGTTTGCTACTTCTAATTTGATAGTGATTCCGGCCAAGATATAATAACTATCCAATATAGTCCAGTTGTCTTGATTTCTCAATATTATTAGGGTTTTCTAGTACGAGCCAAAGGCTCAAAATAAGTTGTATATCTATTATATGCTGGAGGCAACAATGAAACTGAAGTTTGCCTTTTTGAACTTAGAATTATGAGAAACCATCCCAACCAAATCATAATTTATGAGTTAATTAGGACATATATTTATATCTATGGTCATAAATCTGCATGAAGGATAACCAAGAAAAACATCATTAATATTGTTGTCACTCCGATCCATGCAGTAAGCACTGATCGAGATGATCTAGCGTGCACTAGCAAGATTTCAATGGCAGCATGCATATAGCAAGGAACCATAATATTGTTTCATCTGCCAATCCAAAGATATGGATAATTAACAAAGATATGGGCACACTATAAATTAGGACATAAAACCCTTTTTTCCGTATCTCTTGTTCCTAAGGTAATGTAATAGTTCATATACCACTAAAACATTATCCGTAATCTACCTACCTGGGACAAAAGCACACTGGGACTCCGAAATAACGAAAGGTAGAATTTGTTTTAGTCTATTTGCAATAACTTTAGACATGATCTTATAAAGAACATTGTAAAGTCTAATAGGACGGAAGTCAGCTACTTTAACTAAGTCGGTTTTCTTTGGAATTAAAGTAATAAAAGTATGATTTACCTCCCTTGGAAAAATTTCAGAATTCAAAGCAAGCTGCACAAAATCAATTACTGATTTACCAATCACCCCCTAGTATTTTTGGAAAAAAATTGGAGACATTCCATCTGGACCCGGAGCCTTTGAAGGGTGCATTTGCTTAATAACAACCTCTACTTCATCTGCCACATAAGGTCTAGTTATATCAGCATTCATTAAATCAATAACTTTACACTCCACCCCTGATAAAATATCATCTACTTCAACCCGATCTGCAGCTGTAAAAAGACTCTGAAAATACTCCACGATCAATTCATTCATCTGTTCTCCACTCTTCCAAGCACCCCTACCATCTTGCAGCTATAAAGTTTTGTTCTTCCTTCTTCTGGTACTAGCTTTGGTATGAAAATATTGAGAATTACCATCCCCTTCTTTAAGCCACAAGACTTGGGAATGTTGTTTCCACATGATCTCGTCCCTCTCCAACCACTTTTGAACATCTTCACATGCACCTTTATGAAGTGACATAGACTGACAAGTTGGATCAGTTTCTTGAATATTCTTTAGTCTCAATTTGGCACTAGCAATCTCTCTTTGAACATGATCGAAAGAACTTTTATTCAATCTTTTCAAATCAGTTGCACACTTCGAAATACAACCCATTACTTGGTGAATAGAAGTAGGAGCAGATCCCTCTTCACCCCTCCACTCCCTTTCAATAATGGTAGCACATTTCTTTTCACCCACCCACATAGCCTCAAAACGAAAAGGTTTAACTCCACCCCTACTAGCTAAGCCTCCCCAAGTATCCAATCAAATTGGGATATGATCCGAATAAGCGGCTTCGCCATGTTGAACAGTCAAATTCGGAAAAGCATTGCACCACTCCGAATTTGCAAGAAAACGATCCAACCTTTCACTAATAACACCCTCACCTTCACGTCTATTACACCAAGTAAACGGAACTCCAACAAAACCCAAATATCTAAGATGCCCTTCCTCTAATACAGATCTGAAACTACTCATCAACCTCTCATTCCTCAATCTCCCCCCACTTTTCTCATCATGATTAAGAATCTCATTAAAATCACCAAACACCAACCAAGGACTCTCAATCCGATGTCCCAAATATTTTATCAGATTCCACACTTCCTCCCTTCTACTCGAATTCAGATGCCCATAAACTCCCGTAAGAAAATATTGACTCCCATCCACATTGGAATTTTGAATTTCAAAGTGAATATGGTGCATTGAAAAAGTAATAACAGAAAAATTCAAATCTTCTTTCCAAAGCAAAGCTAATCCACCACTACGTCCCAAACAACCAACTACAAGACAATTTGAAAAACCAAGCTTAAACTTACAATAGTCCCACTGCCAAGATGTTAAACGGGTTTCTTGTAAGAAAAGCACGTCGGGAACTTCCTTCGTAAGCAGGTCACGAAGAGTACGAATACCTCGTGGGTTCACAAGCCTACGAGGATTCCAGCTCAACATTTTTATGGTGTCTGGCGGGGCTGTGCAACAGCCACTGCCGATATCTCAAGGGTAGAATTGGATACATGTACCTTCTTACTCTGGCGCCCTTCATCCTCTTTGACAGAAACCAGCTTCCTTTTATGTTCAACAACAGCTTCTTCCGTAGGAGAAAATCTCACTAACCGATTGGAACGCCCACACTCTATTGCAAGTTCTCCAACAGCTTCGTCTACAGAGCTCTTCTTCGTTTTTGGCTGGGCAGAATGCACCCGTGCCCTAGAATTAGATTTAGGCTTCCTTGCTTGTGGGCCTTTGCCTAACACTACTTCCTCACTTGTGGGCTTCCTCACTTGTGGGCTTCCTCACCCGTTCCTTCTCTTGTGGACCTATGCATAACACGAATTCTTCAGTGGATACAAGGCTAGGGCCCAAGCCCATAACAGGACTCTTAACAATCGGAACCTCAAACAAATGGTCTTCTTCCACATTTGAAATAATGCTATCCCCCACTCTCTCAGAATCCGATGTGGCGACTAATCCCAGCCATAGTTGACCCAGTTTCTCTTCACCCTTACTAGAAACTGCTTGAGACTTCGAAAGAAACTGCTTCTCCATATTTACAGCACCCATTTCCTTCGCCCCACCTTGCGCACGTTCTGTAATGGATTCGTCTCCACGTAAAGGAAGACTCCCAACCGACCCAACAGTTACAGTCTCATCCACCGGAGTAATAGCTGCTGCCTGTGCAGGCTCAACCACCATAGTCGGCGGTGGCTCTTCATTTCGTCTCCCCCCATTACCTTTAACTGCGGAACCAGCCTGCCACCCTCGTTTAATCGAAGAAATCCCTGCTCGAAGCCAAGCTCCAAAAGGCATTTGTTCAATATCTGCAGTGACTGAATTAAACTCTGAACATTCACGAAAAGCATGACCCAATAATCCACACTGGTAACAAAAATCAGGAAGCCTTTCATAAACCAAGCGAACCCAACAGAAATTTTCATCCCCCAATCTCAGTTTCTTCCTACGTTGAAGTAGTTTAGAAATGTCTAAGAGAACCCGTACTCTCATGAACTCACCCCCCTCCACTTCCCCTTTAGCCAAATCAACCTCCAGAATATCACCAATCAAGCTACCAATTAACTTACCCATCAATGGCAAATCATAAATCCTCAGAAAGAGGCATGAACAATTGTTAGGCCATTAGCCTCCACCAAGCCGTCAAATTCCTTCAGTAGCACTAACTGTTTGTCAAATGTCCAAGGTCCCTCATGCAAGACCTTCACTTTATCTCTCACATCCTCAAACTCTATCAGACTGAAATCTGAGCTCAGATCACGAATTTTGACACCTTTCACTAGTCTCCACACTTTCCTCATTGTTTGTTTAAAAACTTTGGGGTTATAATGCTTCCTAGTTAACAACTGCATAATCACACAGTTCTCCCCTCGAGAAAGGTCTTCCTCAACTTGATTGATCACCACCACCACTTCTTCAGATTCCTTCTCAATAGGAGATAGACTAGCATACATCTTCTCTAATGCTTCAGCCATGTTTCCACTAGAGCCCGTACCAAGACGAGTGAAAAAACTCCACTCTGGGTGCAGAGAGAGTATAGTCGGTTTATTTTTTTTGTTGATTGTCATAATTTATAAGTTAATTAGTACATATAGTTATATATATGGTCATAAATCTGCATGAAGGATAACCAAGAAAAACAGCATTAATATTGTTGCCACTCCGATCCATGTAGTGAGCACCGATCGAGATGATCTAGCGCACGCTAGCAAGATTTCAATGGCATGCATATAGGAACCATAATATTGTTTCATCTGCCAATCCAAAGATATGGATGATTAACAAAGATATGGGCACACTAATTAGGAGTACATGCATAAGGTCTGTGGCTGATTTTGAGTTGCATCATTTGGATTTAACGTCGAGAAAAGGAAAATGAGTGATCATAAAGGAACATTCAGGAGCTTAAAAAGAATAATTCATCAATAGCAGTAGTAGCTCATTACAGTATCTATATATAAAACTTACAATTATGTCATGCAGCAGATGAACCCTCTACTTTTGGGAATGAGGCTTCCATGCCATTTGATTTGCATGGCAATATCAAGACTTTAGAGCTAGCTAGAGAAATGCTAGCCTAGCTAGCTAATTAAGAGAGAGTTGCATGCTTTGAAAGTGCCTAGCTCTAGCTTGTAGATATATTCAATTCATCTCTGGCATCAGCTAATTCGATCCCACCAAGTTGACCAACTAATATATATACATATCCACCAATAATTGGCCATTACACTATCTAGATAGGTATTCAATTTTATATATGCTTCCTACTTTCAGCATTATTTATTGGCATATATATATATATATATATATATATATATATATATATATCCATCTTGCCTAGCTATATCCATGTTGCCTAGCTATAGCCTAATTCAATGGGCAGTACTTACGTACCATCATGTTTGACTTATCAAACCATTTCTTAACTACTATCATGTATTGTTTTTAAGTTAATTAGCAACATGATTATACTTTGTTATAAACTTATATATATATATATATATATTTGTCAACGATATATATAAGACATGATCATTTTCCAAGAGGAAAAAGTCACGATCGAACTCTTATCTTTATTTGTTTTATCTTAATTTGTTTCTTGTACTGACTTACCAATTTTCTCATGATGTGAGTGATCTTCATGAGTGAGTGCTATACATATATGCAGCATGCATGGTCTTGATATTGCATTAATTTTCATGACAACTTTTGTCAATGCATTGATAATGACTATAAAAATGGAACTAACCACAAAACAATAGAGAAACTCATACATATCCCTATCTTCAACAAGTTGATTACGATAAGATTACGTACTTTAGAGTTAAACTCCATTAAAATCCCAATTGTTGTTGGGTACAAGCTGGGTGGCTATATATAAATTTTCGGAACCACTGCATGCAGATTTGTCTCAAGATATTGCTGTAACTTAAACCTTTCACATGATGTAATGTTCCTCAATTTAAAAAATATAGGTAGTTTAAGATCGAAACTGATTCTTTTTTTTTTGTTTTTTGTGATTTAGTGCATAATGAAATATATATATATATATATATATATATATATATATATATATATATATTGTAGACGTTTGAGGTTGAAGGATGTAATCACTACAACAAAAGTGGGCAATTGCAGCGCTCAAATTCGCCGCAATTGAGGCACATAATCGCTGCTATAGCTCAGATACGGCGATCTATCAATCGCCGCACGATCGCCACAATCCTAAAGATATTTCCGATCAATTGTGGCGATTTTGAAAAATCGCCACAACTGAACCTATTTCTGGCGATTAATTATCGCCACAAATGATATAAAAAAGCGCCGGGATAAATGTTCCCGGGTGCAACATAATCGCCACGACAGAATAATAGCGACGATATATGCCGTCGCTATTACCCAATTAGTCGCCGCAAAACTAGTTTTGCTTCTAGCGATATCATTCTGTCGCCGTAATTAGATGTTTTTGCGGCGAATTTCTTCCGCCAGAAATGTTTAACTGTTCGCTGCAAAACCCCGACTCTCATTTCCAGCGAACCTTGTTTTCATCGATATAAGATGTTAATGCCAACGGAGCTAAATTCGCCGTAATAAATAGATTATCGCTGCAATAGGATAATTGTGACGATTTGAAAATGTCGCTGCTATAGATATCCTGCCGTATTTCTCGCTATTGCGGCGCATAAGAGTCGCCGTAATAGTGAAGATATTGCAGCGATTGCTATATTCGCCACTGATTTGGTCATTCAAACACTGATTCTCGGCGTTGAAGGTTCGCTGCAAATGCTCCCTTTTAATTTTTTTTTCCTGCTCTTCGCCCAGATACGTTTGTTCCATTTTATTTTCACACTTCCAGTTTATGTAATTAACACTATTTTTCTTATTATTTCAGGTAAGTCAAACAATATTACTTAAAACATCAATTTTAATTAATATTGTTTGACCAACCTGAAATAATAAAAAAAATAGTGTTGTTAACCACATAAACTGCACTTAATATTGACTTCTAAAATAATATTGTCATATTAAACCCATGCCTTATGATATTAAATAGTTAGAAACAGGAAACATAAAGGAAAATATTGAACTTTCATTATATATGCCTTGAGAACATGTAGGAACCTAATTTCCAAATCTTTGAGCACTATTCCATCTAAGATAATAAATTAATGAGTATCAATTCATCCATTCAGGTGGGGAATTCACATTAATGTAATTATGGGCTATACCCTGGGGTGGACCATTCGGAACCCAAAACTTATGCCTTAACTACTAAATATTGAGAATACATTGAAATTATATCTAGTCGCTGTAAAGTAGCAAAATGGGACTTGGGCATGAGGGGTGGGCAGAATCATGGCTTACAAGATTGCATCAATGCCCTTATACTTGGCCGCCACAAGCTGAAATATTTCCATCTCAACAAACACCAATCTGACAAGTGCAAATAAAATGCATCAATTCACACCATTATATAATTATATATAAAGGACTAGTTATAATCTAGAAAACATTATATTTGTTTAAACCAACATAATGCAATCTATGAAAGCATGTCACTAAGCAAATGAACAACAGATTATCCCAACACTTCCAATATCCAACATCCATAGAAACATGTTCGGTCTTATATAAAAAAGTACAACCATTCTTACCAAGGATCCCATGCCAAACCAGGCACCAGTCCCACTACCCCTCCACATCTTTTGTGACTTTTATCAAAAGAAGTGGAGGGTCAAGAAGGTGGTCATTATTATATATGCTACCAAGTCGTCATCGTCTCAACATCCTCCATTGCTCACAACCTGCATCATTAATTTCCACCCACCAATCCAACCACCACCCATTGTCTATTTTAGACTTTTAGTAGGTGCGTAATTGATTTGTACAGTGATTTTAAGATGAACAAGTTTCACGTATTCTCTTTAAAAAAATAAGACAAATCTAAGATCTATATATAAAAACTCATTTTTTAACAATGGATTCCACTAATTTTTCCAAAAAAAAAAAAATTTATATGCAGTCACTTTTACACATTTTTTACGCACTCTACTATTAATGTGATTGGTTGCATCACCCTTTTTTAATATAAAATAACTGTTTTGACCAATCATTCAGTAGAGTGTGGAAGGAGTACGTAAAATTGATTGTATATAACAAAACTCTTTTTAAATTTTGTGTGCGAGCGTGCACATTCTAGAACTTATATCTACCTAGGGGTGTTAAATCGTGTTAACGGGTCGTGTTCGTGTTGTATCAAGACATGTGTATTATACCATATAGGTCAATCATAACCCGACTCGTTAAGCTTATCGTGTCAAAATCTCAAACCCTAACACGACCCATTAACATAACAGGTCATGTCGTGTCAACCCGTTTTAACCCATTTATGTAAATGGGTTAAACAGACCCAAGATTAACCCATTTGACCTAGTTAAGTTTATCATAATTTTATATAAATGTTAAAACCACAATATCTATAAAAATATATAAAACTAACTACAAGTCTAAAATTACAATCCAAATACTAAAAATATCGAAATTAAAATTCCAACAATTTTATTTTTTAGGTATAAGGATATAATTGTAATTTTAACTTTCTTAACGGGTCATAATGGGTTATAACGGGTCAAAACGGGTTGACCCGTTATCAACCCGTTAAGCAATCGTGTCTTAACAAGTTAACCCGTTTTGACCTGAACCCGTTAAGGTTAAACCCTAATCCATTTCTATCGTGTCGTATTCGTGTTCGTGTTGGATTAACGGGTCGTATCATATATTGCCACCCCTAATCTACCAATATTACTCTTGTAATTATCCTCAACAAATTTAAGTAAAACTGTAGCAGAGATAATAAAGGAGAATAATAAATACTGGTGAGAATGGCCCGTAATTTAAGATAAATTACCTGATCTCCCGTGATGGGAGTGGCTTCACTTTTGTTGGGAAAAACGCTTTTGTTTTTTAACTATTTGTAGTATTACGTACGGTATGCTTTTCTTTTTTCTTTTTTGGTTTAGGCTTCATTAAGTTAATGTTTTGTAGCTTAGGAGGTGGAATAATTGAATGGAATCAAATTATCAAAATGGAAAAAAAAAAAAATCATGAAATATTTCTTTTCCTCCCTTGTTTGAGAGTGACTATGAGAATAAAATAAATAAATAACATACATTCCCATATGGGTTCGTTCCTACCTTGCAAAGGAAAATTTATGGCTCGTTTGGATAGTGAGATGAGATGAAATGAGATAAGATAAGATAGTTTTGGATGAGTTGAATAAAATATTATTATAATATTATTTTGAGATTTTAAAAAGTTGAAATATTGTTTATGATATTTTATGTGAAAATTTGATAAAATTGTAATGATGAGATGAGATAAAATGAGAGGTGATCGTTTCTCTATCTTAACAAACCCTTATAGTCCTTTTATTTTCTTCAAAATGTCAAGTTTTTATTTCTTAATTTCAAAATTGTTATAAAATGGTATAAATCACTTTTATTAATCCTTATTATACTCTAAAACAAGATTATTTACGTTTCAATTATTTTCATTCTCCTATTTAATTAATACGTTCGAACAAAATAGACTTTATCCATTCCATTTCATTTATCATACGCATTCCATTAAATTCGTTCACATTCATTTCTTTATGACCTCCTAAACAAAGTCTAAAAAAATAAAATAACATCTTTTTTCTAATTAATTAAGCTTTTTTCAATTATCACACGTCGCTAGTAAACCCAATTAATTAGTTTTTTTCTTGATGCAATTATAAAAATAATATTCTCGAAAGCGATCTTATATTTTTTTTAATGGGTACAATAATTAATAAAAATAATAATTAAATTTTAGTAAACTAGATATCACACATATATAATAAATATTGTGAATCTCAAAGGGTATAATTGCATGCATATTATATACACACAGAACATACATGACACGAGTACTCCATTAGCTTATTGACTAGGGTTTTGAAATGTCTCCAATAATGGCCTCTTCGATCGAGGCTACCGATCGAGGTGATCGAGAAAACGATAAAGAAAGAGATCAACATGAGAAGGGTGATGGCATTGTCGTTTGAAGGGGATCGAAAGAGTACTTAGCATGGAATAAATAAAAAAATGCATTATTTCTTTTGCTTGGAATAATGTGGCATATTAATTAATTGTAATAAAAAAATGATTCATGATTACTCTAATTAACAAGATGTACATGACGTTGCTTGTTGTAGAGGGCAAAGCATCTTGGAGATGGGTCCAAAGATCTTAGCAAAGAGATAGCTTCGGTTGCTTTATGAATTTACTAATGTATGCAATGACATGAAAACAATATAAGTTAATTATTTCCATGTTACTTTTTGGCCCATGATTGCACCCATGTCGGCTCAATTATGGTTCTTGGCGTGGAGGATAAGTTTGTAGAATTTCCATTACAATTTACATAGAGGTAATTAAGCAAGGTATATAACCATAGGGTATATGATTAATGGGCCTATAATTAGTTGGGCATACAACAATTGATGTTTAAAGCTAATGTATATTAGCTTTGGAACGTACGTATCCAATAGAGTATTTTTTTTTTCAATAAACTAATAAGTAAAAGGAAGATAAAGCATTAGGGGTAGCAATATATGATACGACCTGTAAATCCAACACGAACAAAATACGAAATTAACTAGATTGGGTTTGATAAATGGATTCGGATCAAAAGAAGTTGACCCATTAAGACATTTTTAACAAATGGGTCAACCCGCAATAACTCGTTTAAATTTTATTTCAAAATTATAATATTATTATTGTTGAGTTGTAATATCATTATTTCTCTATTATGGTTATTTTAATGCATAAATGTTAGATATTTTAGAAAAATAATACAAAGTTCTAATTTGGTGAGGAGAAACTCTTGCTTGTCATCAAAATGAAAAAATTATAAAAAAATGAGTAATACTAGATTTAGTTTTAAGATGTACAAGTCTTACATACTCTTGTTTGTCATCAAAGTGAAAAGACTCTTTGGGCTTTGCAGGGCTCAATAAGTGTAAACTTGCAATAATTGGGCCAAGTTTTGGGCTGTAACGGAACATGGAGAAATGTACACGTGAACGCTACTGTCTAATCGTTTTGGGCTGTAACGGAACATTGAGAAGTGCACACGTGAACACCATTGTCTATTGTCTAATCTCCCCGTAAGGCGTAAAGTTAAAGGAATTTAGCACCCAACAAATCTCGGTTCTCATAATTAATTGTTGTCCGAATATATCAACGGCTCTACTCCACGCGCTGATCCAGAGCGTGCACAAAAAGCGTAGATTCCTTCGAACGGGGTGGTAGCCTAGGGGAAAGTGGGAGTGTGAACCCCACTCAAGGGAATGTGTCCTGGGCCCTGGCAAATAGAGCGTTAAAGTCACGCGCCATGATCTAACATTCCATAGTACCAGAGAGGGGAATAAAAATGTGAAGGGGAAAATAAAGCCAAAAAAAAAAAAAAAAAAGGGGGAGTTGAGGACAGAGATGAGAGATCAGTGATGAGAGAGACATTTTGCTCCACCACTCTTTTTGGAATAAAAATAAAATCTTACCCATTCAATTCCAGCTCACACATATTCTAAAGCCATAATAAAGAAAGAAAGAGAAAAAAAAAAGAAAAATATGTTTTAAAAAAACTTACTTCTCCACATGTCAGTTATTGATACGTTGAAAATTTTAAAATTTAAAATTCAAAATTTAAATTTAAAACAAAAACTAATAAAATGAGCCTTATACGTAAAAATATAAATAAAACTGTAAGTATATATAGCACTACTCAAAAAAATAACCTATAGATGTACATTTGGAGAGAAAACATAGTAAAAGGAGAGACACGGACATTATAGGTTGGCAGTGAAGCTGTTTGGTGGAGCCAAAAATTAGGTATTTTTTGTCATTACACTTCTGGGTTTTTTTCTATTTGTTTTTTTCACTTCACCATTAAAGTGTATATGTCTATGTTCTTCAACTACCGCTAAAAGAATCAAACTTTCAAAAGGAAAGAACAACTATAAAGGAATGAAATAAATTGAAGATTGGAGTTCAAGTGTTTTTTTGTTGTAACAAAGATTAATGGGTCTTCAGGTCAAGAGAGCCGACAATTCTGGTTTTTATTCATCTTAAGACTTCTGAATTTTGTTGTAACATGATGTTTTGGTTGGAATAAAATCTTATTTATTAAAAAAGAAATAGAGTGGCTACCTCAAAGAATCCATGTCAAGCTGTTTATGAGCTGCAAGAATGATTCAAAATATTAATGGAAGTAACTTATAAATAAAGTTAAGATTAAAGTTAAAAGTTGAATAAAATATTATTAGAATATATTTTTTTAATATTATTTTTATTTTAAAATTTTAAAAAAAAAATTAATTTTTTATTTAATTTTATATGAAATTTTAAAAAAATTATAATAATTAAATAAAATAAGAGGTGAGAAATTAAAAGGTACTATGAAAACAACCGATGCCTAAAGAAAATGAAGTTGGGGTGTTTTATGGTTGAGCAAAGATTCTGGGTCTTTGGGTCAGACAAATCTGAGATTTTATTAATGTTTTTTTGACTGGACTGAACTGTGAAAGTATGAACAAGAAATTGGGTGATGCTACGGCTCCCGCTGGGCTCTCGCTGGGCAGTAGTATTATTTAATGTATTTTATTTAAATAATATTTTATATAAATGTTTTAATATTTTAAAATATTTTAAAAAATAAAATAAATTTAAAATATTATTAAAAAATATTTTCTTAATTTGAAAGTAAAAAATTATATACTAAAAAATACTTTCTTAATCACGAAATAAAATAAAAAATTATAAAAAATATTTTTTATAACTTTTTATTTTACTTCATGATTAAGAAAATATTTTTTAATAATATTATATTTTTTTAAATATTTAAAATAGACATGCTACAACTCCGTTGGGGGCTTCTGTTAGGCTTAACATGTATTTTTCTATGTGTATTTTTTAATTTATTTTTTATATAGGTTTTTTTACATTTTTAAATATTTTTAAAAAATAAAATAAATTAAAAATATCATTAAAAAAACATTTCATTAATCAAAAAGTAAAAATAAAAATCATTAAAAAATATTTCCTCAATCACGAAATAGAATAAATAATAATATTTATTTTGAAAATATTTCTTAATAATATTATAATTTTTATTTTATTTTTTAAAATATTAAAAATTATTAAAAATATCTATATATATATAAAAAAAACTAAATAAAAATAAATAAATAAATGCTACATGCCCAGCGGGGCATGTAGCATTTTCCCAAGAAATTAGTTATGCGTGACATCGTGCTTGCATTTTACATGGGACTAATGAATACCAATTCTCCAACCGTCCCTGTTTTCTTTTTCTTTTTCTTTTTTTACCTCTCGGCCTCGGGTTCTTTTCTCTTTAAATACGCGCAAAAGGGGCGAATCACAAATACACAGTCAAAACTCGTAACAAAAGGACAGTGGACACTGCTTTGTTTTTGTTTCTGTACGTACGTACATACATACAGATGCCTAGTTCCTACCAGATGCGAGAGAGACTAAACTCTGAGTTGGGTCTCTGTTTTTGTAAGTGAATTTTTTGGTCTCCCTTTTTCATGTGGGCATTGTCAGCTAAAAGCAAAATCCTGAGATCGTCTGAGAGAGGGAGGAGGAGGAGGAGGAGGAGGAGAGAGGGAGAGGTTATTGGAAAGACTTTATTTTTTATCCTTTCGGTTAGAGTATTCTTCAAAACACAGCCTTTCCAGCAATATACAGTTGCTGTCTACCCTTTTTTTCTCCATCATCTCCATTGGTACTATTATGAGTTTGTCAACATCTTGAGGTATTTTGCGCATTTTATCTCTTCTCTTGTGCCTCTATTAGTTTCTTTCCTACTATACTTGGTGGGTCTTGTTCTTTTTTCCCCCCTCCCCTTTTTTTATTTGTTTGGGATGAGGAATTGACAGTGAAACTGCTCTACTTTTTTTGTCTGCTTCTCTGGTTTGAATTATTTTTCTCCCTATAGTTCCCAAATTTGTCTTCAATTTAGATGTGTACACCCTCTTCTGCTTTCCATGAACTTTTTGGTTCATGGCTTATTGGCTTGTGTAGAGATGCATCAAAGAGCCCATACACAGATCAAATCAGGGCTTGAGAAGCAGACTTGGGAGCATTTCTGACACGGCTTTTCTTTCCTCGAATAAGTTTGAGGTAAGCTTTCCCCTTGGCTCTTTCAATGTTGTGTTTCGTTTATGTGTTGCTTATTTTCTGAGTCCTTTCAGCTTTTGTTTTTTTGGGGGTCTGCAAAAGTGAGCGACAACTACTTGTCAAAACAACCGGGAAGCAAGTTTAAGATTAGTAATGCAAGTTCTTGGTGTGAAGATGAGAGATTTCCCATCTTGTTTCGGTGAAAATGGGGTTCAAGTTGCTGATTCTTCCTCGTCAAGCACCAGCAGGGCTGCCCAGAATTTAGTTACTTGTGTCTATCAATGCCGTTTACGTGGCCGGTCTTGCTTGATTACTGTCACGTGGAGTAAGAACCTGATGGGTCAAGGCCTTGGAATTGGGATCGACGATTCATCTAATCAGTGTCTCTGTAAGGTTGATATTAAACCCTGGTTGTTCTCCAAGAGGAGAGGGTCGAAGAGTTTAGAAGCATATTCTTGTAAAATCGATATATATTGGGACCTTTCTGCGGCTAAATTCGGTCCCGGGCCTGAGCCGTTGGAGGGATTTTATGTTGCAGTTGTTGTTGATCGGAAAATGGTTCTGATTATGGGGGATTTGAGAAAAGAAGCTTTCAAGAAAACTAATGCCAACCCTGTAAATTCTAATGCTGTTTGCATTGCCAAGAGAGAGCATATTTTTGGCAAGAAAGTGTTTAGTACCAAGGCTCAATTTTGTGACAATGGTCAAATTCATGATCTTGTGATAGAATGTGACACCATCAGCGTTGAGGATCCATGCTTGGTGATCCGCATAGATAGCAAGCCTGTAATGCAGGTGAAGCGGCTTCAATGGAAGTTCCGGGGGAATCTTCCCATCTTGGTTGATGGGCTTGCGGTAGAAGTTTTCTGGGATGTTCATAATTGGCTCTTCGGCGCATCACTTGGAAGTGCTGTTTTTATGTTCAGAACATGCCTATCAGCTGAGAAGTTGTGGGCTAGCCAACCACTTTCCAATCCAAATCCATTTCCGTGGTCGTTCTCGCAAGGATTTTCAGACTCCAAAACACAATGTCTTGGCTTCTCACTGATTTTGTATGCTTGGAAGAATGAATAGAGAGATTTGATAAATTATTCATGGAGTGCTAACAAAAGCTTTTAGCGAGTGTTGATTTTTATCAACTCTGTGATCATATTACACTGAATTTTATTAAATGATCCGTTTGTTTTCTTCTTATCCTTTTTCCTCCTGAGTAACTTTAGCCATTATTAATAGCTCATAGACAACTATGTTATCGCTTGGCTGTATATCCTTCCTACAATGTTAAATTCATTGGTTTTTGTGAATTCCATATCTCAATATAATGATCATGTAAGGCTCCTTTCCATTACCCTTCAAGTATGTTTGGGTGGCAAGCAGGACTAATATGGTGTATCTTTCTAATTTATGGCATTGGGGGCTCCTCTCATCAGCAATGTCTGAGCCTGCTCTGCCTTAACTGTGAGTGCAACCTTCGTTTCAATTCAGAACCAATATAAAGACCTAGACCAGTTCCAACATTTTCCCTTTCATGCCAAATAACGATTACTTGGGTTTGGATGTTGCAGGAGCTTACATGTTTGGTGACATATAACCGGTGCCCAATCCAAAATTTTGCCTTTCATTGCCTTGGTTTAACTTGGGGATACTTCTATATGTGAATTTCAACATTTTTATCCAAAAAATCCATTGATGCTGGTATGATGTCTCCTAATTTCTTCTTATTTTAGTCATTTCTTGAAAAAGAAAAAAAAAAGATATCATAGCTAATGAACTGATTTGCACCTTGTGTGATCCTAAATTGTCTTGGCCTATTGATACGTGAAGGCAACCTTGACATACACATGTTAAGATTAAGACTTCTAATGGTTTTCTATGTATAAATTAAGCATGACATCGGGTCCCATATTTGAAGTTTCATTTTCATTTTGCTGGGGGGGAGGGGGATTGTGAAGAATCATTCACATTCTGTCTCCCAATTTATGGTTGGGATTAAGTGATCCCTATGTTGAAGGGGATTCTTCTGCTACTTTTCTTAGCACTAGAGCCTGTCACAAGGTAGTAAAAAACATTCACATTTGATGAGATATATATACATATTTACTTTAGGTTGTGACTTGTTTACGGATCCACCATTCAGCTTATTGTGAGGATAATTATTAATCAGAACGCAGATCTATGATTTAGATTTTAAACCTCTAGATTGTACTATTATCCTCCTTAGATATCTCCTTAGTTGTGCGGCATGTTTTTGTTTTGGTGCATTGCCCGCAGTTTTGGACTCCTTGTAGACTTGTAGTTCCCATTTTTTCTTCAATTAGTTTGTCGGAGAGCAATAGCGAGTCAGAAGAATCATCTATTTTTTTAAAAAAAAATTGTCTACACAGTTTTAAGTATTTTCCACATCTTACAGGGTTTTTATCTTGATAAAAAGCCTATTTTAGTGTTTATAATTGTCCCCTCTTCTGTGACTCAAGAAGAATCTTTGGAAAGTGGCAATCCTATATCTAAGCATTGTGAGTTTTTATAATTGAGGAACAAAAGAAGTATCCACTTGATTGGTTTCCTTATGGGTCTTCTTATTATGCATAGAGGTTAAGATGGTCCATCAAATTTAAGTAGTTTACTGTTTACGAAATGTGATCTTTTGAGTTCTAATACAATTGGAAGAGTCTGTTTGCCACCAGGAAGCCATCTCAGACTCAGGTAATGACACTGATAGTCTTGTTATCAGCATTTCATGGCAGAACAATGCTGTTTTCTTGTTACTAACATTTCCAAGTAGAATAATGCCCTAAAGAGCCAGACAGTGCTCATTACTTCCCTGTTTCTCTTTTCCTTGTGGATGCAAATCACTGATATATGGTTGGTATTGTAATCTCAATTCTGTATTTTTGCTTCTTAATAGGTCAGAATATGCGAGGATACCTTTCTCCTTCGCACCTATGTATGCTCACAATGAGAAGTTAATGTTCAAATTAGGGTTGTACTCGAGTCGAGTCGAGGTGAACTGAGTATTGAAAGTTTAAGCTCGATACATTTAATTGTTTCGAGTCTGAGCTGAATTCAAGTTTATGATCAAAGTAGATTATATTTCAAACTAGTACGAACTTGTTCTCATACTACTTGAAACCACCTCACAATCGAGTCATGACCTTGCTAGTTTTGTCTCAACATTTCTTGCTATATTATTTCCATAAAAAGCTTGACAGTGCTTGTTGCTACCTTGTTTCTCTTTCTTTGTGGGTGCAAATCTTTTGAGCTTGTTCACGAACCGTTTGAACCGATCTCGGACTAATTAAGGTAATGATCTTGCTGGTCTTGTATTAGTGTTATTTTTGTATATTTTCGTATCTTGGTTGGTCAGAATATGTGGAGAATGAGATACCTCTTCTTTGCAAGTTGGCTCGTTTGCTCTGTTTTGAGTTCACCAATGTTCAAGCTAAATTCATTCTAAATATTAGTTCAAAATTGATAATCTATATTAAAATTAAATTCACCAACTTTGTATTTGCAGAAGAGTAACGATATCCACACAACTCTTTTTACAATCATATTTTAAAATGAGGATATTTATGTAAAGTAATGTTATTTTACAAATACGCTCCTTATTTAAAACATAGTTGTATAAAGGGTTATAAAAAAATGGTTGTATCTATCATTTTCCTTTGCAGAAAATCACATGATTTTTATGAAAGAAATTAGAAAGCATTATCTCTTGTTTATATTAATGTGACATATATATCAACATTAGGGAACATTTTTAAATACCTAAAATATTTTTAAGTATATAGTTAAATAAAACTTTGAGAGAATAAATCAATACAATTGTTTCTTTACTATTTAAGGTTACAAACCATGCTGGCCTGATTGACATAACCACCAGTTTCCAAAATGGAAGTCTGAAGTTCGAAACTCACCTCTCCGAAATGTATCAAATAAAAAAAAAAAAGGGTACAAACCATAAGTAAAAAGTATGTGTTAGCTGTCATGTTAACAACTTCTCACCTTAGTAACATTACTTTAAATCACAAATTGCTGAATGAAATGAAGAAAGATTACATATTGGCAATAGCTTGTGGCTTTGTATTCGTTGGTATAAAACATTACCATTAATTTATTAGATAGAAACATATATACTAACATGGAGTAAAAAATAAATAGCATTGTCCATTTACTTCAGTACTCTCCTTTTATGAGCCTCTAACCACATTTTGTGAGAGCCAGTGTACGTGACGACCATAAATATTGTGCATGAAATCTTCGTGAGTGCCTCTAAATGCCATCTTCTGTTCAAAATACGTACGTGCTTGTGGCTTTGATTTTGCGTTTGGGAGCCTATGGAAAGGATTATAAAGAAATGATAGTTGCAGTCGTGAGTACTCAAGCGCCGCGCAATCATTTTGAAAAAAGTAAAAAAATACAAAACTTACATGAAAAAATAAATAAATTTTTAACAGTAGATCATACTTTTTTTCAAAACGACTACACGACGCTTACGTATTCCACTACAACTGCACGTAACATTATATCCTTATATATTAAGTTTCTCTGTTTGTTAGCTAGGAAAAGTTAAAAAGGAAAAATTGGCATATCTTCTTTGGAAGTATTGAAGAAGGAATGGGAATGAATCTGATTAAGACAATACTCTACTGTTATACCATTTTATAAAAAGCTGAGAGTTTTTGTTTTGTAAGGGTAAAACGTTTCAAAAAGAAATCACTTGATGTTGTTTTCCATTCCCTTGGGTTGCGCACAAAAGTGAGAGCACAAAATATGGGATCTTTAAAGGAAATGACAAAGAAAAAAGGAAATTGCTATCCCTTTCTTTTACTTTCCTTTTCTTTTTCTCGTGACGAAAAATGCTATCCTTTACAGTCCTCCTAAGAGGACATCCACGCAAAGGTATGCTTGCAAGATCAAAGAAAGGCTAGTGGAAGCATTTACCCTCGAAACTTTTGCTGTACATGCATGTACTATCTACGACCTAAATAGATATGCTTACAAGTTTTTGTCGAGATGGAGACAGAAAATTACTTTTATTACAACCAACCACCTCATACTCTGCTCAAATGTTCCGCCAAACACATATTACTTATGAAAGAAGCTACATGATGGGTCCCGATTGTGAGTTTCGATTATTATTATTATTTTTTTAACTTAATGATTAAGCAAGTATTTTTTTTTAATGATATTGTGACTTTTTTAAAATGTTTAAGAGAATTAAAAAAATATATAAAAAAAAATAAAAAATACACGTCTCGGTGAGGATTCTCGACGAATGTAGTACTGCCCATTACTTATTTAGGTTGATCAAGAGTTCTTAAGTTCATATTAATATGTAAAATGAGTCATAGAAAAATGTTCAAAAAATCAATACAACCACAATGAATATAGGATTTATTTCATGTATCTATCATTATCCTATTTAAGAGGGTTAATTGCAAAATCAGTATCTGAATTTTTCTGTTTCTATAAACTAAGATCACAATTTTCAACTTTCACAACATTAATACATGAGAATAAAAACAAAATGCGAAGTTAGGCACCTCTATCAATCTCCTGTTAGAAAACTAACGAATACGTGACATGGTAATGACACGTGTTAGTCATCGATTGGTTAACATGTGGCATCAGCTAATCAAGGACTGTCACAACATCAGCATGCAACGTTACAATATATCAACCAATTGAAGATTGACACATGGCATTAGTATGCTACATGAGAAACCTCATGTTGGTTAGAAAATGCAAGATTGTTGGTTGTATCTAATTACAAGTATTTTTATTCTTGATATCAATAATGTAAAAGTTAAAAAAACTTATCTTAATTTGCAAAAAATTAAAAACTAAAATCCTATTTTGCAATTAACACAATTTAAACCTGACACAAAACTTAAAAAAGATGTTTTTCATCCGGGTTTGGAGGACCACTCTGGCGATTCTATTATGGTGTCAACTTCGTAAGCTCATGCAGGCCGCGCTGTCATGATGCCATTGCCATAACATTGTCGGCCGTCGCGCTGTCATGTTGCAGTAATGTGTGGTCCATATTGGCCCGCCATGGTGATTCCCACGTTGTCTTTTGTTGTTGTAATGCAAACATGTAATTAACAGCCTATATATTCAACCCAACCCAACGTTAATGATTTTGCTTCAGTGCTTGAAAAACCATGCAAGAATGCGAGTACGTGGACCCAAAGCCACAGACAACACTAGAAGACTCGAAGATTATCTGGTGCGACTGTGATGGCCCAAAAGCTAGTAAAAAAGGCTTTTCGGTTATCTTACAAATTAACCCACTTGTTGGAGGTTTAAGAGCTGCTGAGCTCATGTTTACCTGCTCTGTTTGGATGTTCAATTGAGTTAAATTTTTTATGAATAGTAAGGAGTTAAAATTATAGAATGAGTTTTGTGAGGCTCACCTAAAATGAATTTAGATGTATTTGAATGTTAAGATAAGTTTAGATGTATTTATAAAAAGTTGAAAAAGATTATAGGTTCCGTATATAAAGAAGTGTTAAATTAAAAAAAATTATGAGTCATACGTGTAAAGAAATTTTAATTGAGTAATATTTAATGATTTAAAAATTAAATATTTAAATATTATACTCAATTTAAAATTAAACTGAACTGAATTAATCCTAGTATCAGCCATCTAATTAGGCTATATACCTTTTTGCTTTTATACTTTGATATTTTGAGTTCTCATCTGCTGCTCTATGACGCGTATGACCACCACGTGCCAGCGCTTCATACTCCTCTTCATCCTCGTTCCCAAATCAATGTAAACATGATGATCCATAAGTACCGGCTTCCGATGTGCGTGGATCTTATGACCCATCACCTCTACTCAAAAACAAAATAAATAGATAATGTTACGTATAATTATGGAGTGTGCAAGCGCCATGTAATTATTTTAAAAAATAATAATATTTACTATTAAAAAAAAAATTTATATAAATCTTGTAATAAAATAATTACACAGTACTTAAACACTCACAATTACAACTATTATTTATTTCCAAAAAAAAATCCCGTTTTTGTCACTCATCCACACATACCACTTCCCATGCACCCACCCCCAAAACTTCCTTCCCCTCTCTGTCGCCTCCCACACCATGCATGCACCGCCATTCAAGCCCATCTATATATATATTAATCACCACATAATATTAATCACTCTTCCAAAAAAACTCCAATCTCACATTCCATGGCACCAAATTTAAGTTGTTTTTGTATTTTATTTATTGTTTTTTAGCTCGAATGTAGGATTGATCAAGACCGTCAACTACTGCCCCGATATAGGTAGACTCAATATATACGTACGTACTTACCTTTTTGTTGCAAGAACCTCTCGCATTAATGGACTTGTTGGATTTTGCTCAAACAACCGTCATAATTATGGAATCAAGCCATCATTTGATATATTTTCATGACAATTCATTTTGTTTTAATTTTTCTACTTTTTGCGTGATTGTTGGGGAATCTTAACCCCTCGGAATGTTTTTTTTTTTAGTTATTAATTCAAGTATTTGCTCATAAGAAATTAGGGTTTTATAGAATATTCTAAAATCACTATTTAATGGTTTGTACACTCTACATGCAAGAGCATGAGTTTTCAAGTTATCATATATGTCTTATCAACCCTTTATGTATCAAAAATGCCATTTATCGACATCATATAATTGGATGCGCATATTAGTAAAAAATAACATATAGATATCACTTTTCAATAATTTAAGCTGCGTTTGGATATTGAGATAAGTTGAATCGAGTTGTGAATAATAGTATTTTATGGATCCCATTAAGATGGGTTTAACTTTTTAGGTTGAAACGTATGAAGCAGGTTAAGATGAGTTTAACTTTTTTATGAAAAATTTAAAAAATAGTTAGTCTTATCAATGATTAGTTTGAGATAAGTTCAATTGAGTTCAACAACCAAACACACATGTAGCAGCTCAAAACGACTCTTTTGATTATAGAAAGTAAAATATAATAAGTTCTTATAACTTTTTGCGACTCTGTTTTAAATGAACAATATTTTTGTAATATAATGATAATGTTATAATTGTTTTTTAGGTTATTTTACAAAAAAATCATTTTAAACATAATTATATAAAAAATTGTAAAATACGTTGCGTGTCTATCATTATCATTTGATGTTTTATTTCTCCTCATGAAAACTTTAGGATATTGAGGCCATTCTTCTAGTCTTAAAAATTTCTGCTAAACTTCTAAATATAATTGGAAATATTATCACAATTGGATTTAAAAAATAAATAAAAAGTTGGCTCTAATTTCTTTTAAAAGTAAAAAACCATGAATATATATATATATATATATATATATATATCTAAGAAAATCATTTTTATGTTTCCTTCAAGTCACCTTAATAGCATTTTTATAACAAATTTATATTAAAATTTATTTTTATAATATTTAATAAATGAAATTCTTTTCATCAGTCAGTATTCATCATTCCACACTTCATATCCTATGAAAAATATCAACACACCTTATGAAAAATACATAAATATAAAATATAAGAATAAATAATAACTGATATATAGCAATCCTCTTAACAAATATATTACTAAAAATATACGTAAAAAGTTAATAGTAGAATATTCATTCAACATACGAGGATGTTTGTATATACATTTTTGTTCTTTACAAAAATATATTGAAAATTAAATAAATTCCCATCCCCATGTGCAATAAATTATAATAGGACCACCCGCGTGTCACCAGCGTGCCTGACAAATTCGCGTTAACATCACCTTCTTAACCCACTGTTCCATGCCACGCGTGTAATTTCCTATATATTATATTCCTATTTCTTAACGGTAGTTAACGTACATTTTCTTTTGTGTCTGTTCTGTCACCGACATTCCGGTTTATCACTCCCGTGAATTGAGCTGCCAGAGTGGCATTCTTGTAATTCAACGCCGTTTTGGTTGACTTGAAATTTTAAAAAAACGAAGATTATTACAGTATACATAAGATTTGTTAATAATTAAATTTTCATTTTAAGAATTTATCTCATTTCTTTTTAGAGAAATCATATTTGTAGTCTTAGGTTCCGTATGATTGTTAATCTCATCTAAGTTCAATTCATTTTAATCTAATTTTAAGTTAAGTCTAACATCCAAACACCTAACTCTCAAAGTATTAAATTCATCTCAACTCAAAACTTTTTTATACATAGATCCACAACTTTTTTCAGTTCAACAATTATTTATATGTGAGACCCACAACATTTTTCAACTTCTCACAAATACATTTAAACTCATATTAACATCCAAACATATTTAAATACATTTAAACTTATTTTAAGTGGACCCCACAAAACTCACTCTACCATCTCAACTCACTATTATTCATAAAGAACTCAATTTAACATCCAAACGCAGCCTTAGAGTGGGGTAGTTTCCGCGCACTCTCTTTAAAAAAATAGATAAGTCTGGGATCCACATAAAAAAAAAATATATTTTTTTTTAATGATGTACCTCACTTTTTTTCAATTAGAGCACGTGAGCCTTGCACATTCTAGAACTGTATCTAGCCTTACTCTTTTTTCGCTTCTCAAATATATTAATTATGATTAGTAATTGCAAAATATAGTTATTGTGAAGTTATAAATTTCAGTAACATTAAATACTTAATAAATTTAGTTTTTTTTAAGGAAATTTGTCATTAATCATTTATCAGATAAACTTACATTCATGACCGGATACATTTTGGGATGACTCCATATCAAACATAACAGCATAAACCAAAATAATGCATTTGGAGCTCCACCAATACACTATTTCCTTTTGTGACTGACATGGTCTTCAGTATTGATGATACTCTCTACAGACAAACGTCCAAGAGACAACATTTTGTGCCTAAACAAAGACCCAACCTCACCCTTCATAAAAAGAGATGATTCAACCTCTACAGACAAACGTCCGAGAGACGATTTTTTTTTTTAATTAACAATAAGGAAACCAAAAAAGAAAGTAGTAAGATAAATGTGAAAAAGAACAGATTACAGTTTGGACCAACTCCGGTAGATTTCAAAATCTGTGACAGCTCGTGAAGGCAACACACTTGTATTTTTTCAGCCACAAAGGTCATATATGAAATATCTGGTGGTGGTAAGTTCAGTGATCTGGTGCATGTGTCGAAAAGAGCTGTTAGAAGGGGTGGCGCTTGAGGACCGCGCGCATTGATTTTTGCAAAATCACCATTATCCTCGGAACGATTTTTGACCTGTGAATTTGCTTGCGCCGCGCGTGTCTCTAGGGAGCTGTCGAAAAATTGTAGATTTGTCTTTTCCGACCTTGAAAAAAGCAAAAGAAAATTAAGCAAAATAAATCTTGATAGACAATGTGGATGAATAGAGGAATGAGGGAAGAAGAAGGAGGAAGCCGAGGCCTCCTTCCCCTCCATCAAAAAATAGATATGAAATCCTTAATTTTTCACGAGAGAAAATGAGGCCTTAATAAATATAGATGAATCAACTTTTTGTATTTATCTCTTATACCTTGAGCCCAAAAATGTTTATAAGAATCCTAAGGAGCCGAGTCCTACATGCAAAAATATAAAGTCTGCATATATATATATATATATATATATATATATAGAATAATTATATTCGAAAGTCTTTACGTCACACACTATTCATTTGTCATAATTTGATTTTAAAGATAAATTTTAAAATTTAAATCTTATAAATCAAAATATCATACGGATTGTGTATGATGTAAAAGCTTTCAAAATCTCAAATAGCACTACTCATATATATATATATATATATATATATATATATATGTATAAATGAATCTAAATATAGAACTACATTAGGTGAAGTTAATTTCAAGAAAACATAAAGATAGGTTATTCAATTAAAAAAAGTAAAAACAAGAAGAAACTAATCTTGTTTTAGAAAAACGGATCTAAGAAAAATTGACCAAAATGAAAGGTGTTGTCCTCTACCCTTTTATCACTTATGAGTTATCTCTTTATGCACCCAATATTGAAACATGTAAATCAAAGAAATGATCAAAGCATCAAGAAGGGGACCTGATCTCAACTGGCAAAATTATGAGCCAAAAAGATGTCAAACATTTTGGTGAAGATTTCTAGGCATCAATCAATTATGAGCTATTTTCCATGCCTATTTTCCATATGCTTAATGGAAATATTTCTATTTTCTTTTTTGAATAAATATAAGAGTATATTTTTAATATAAAATTAAAATTGTTAATCTACGTGTCATTTGAGAAACACACGTGTTTTCGTGAGAAAATACTTTTAAAAAAAATTAATTGAAATCCCTTAGCACCAAAAAATAAAAAATAAAAAACTGAAAGCACCAACTTTTTCTTGATTTTGGTAACTTGCGGTTGAATCCAATGGCAACCTGGCCGTGATTATCGTTTGAAAACGCGTTTGGCTCACTGAGTGACAG
This sequence comes from Juglans mandshurica, assembly GCA_022457165.1. Classification (NCBI taxonomy): domain Eukaryota; kingdom Viridiplantae; phylum Streptophyta; class Magnoliopsida; order Fagales; family Juglandaceae; genus Juglans; species Juglans mandshurica. The sequence continues at coordinate 9,108,225 of CM039623.1, forward strand.
ACCAATCATGTCCCAACCTCATAAACAATTAAAAAAAATAAAATAAAATAAGACATGTTATAATTGTTTCTGTTTTCATTTCCACCAGTTGAATTTTGCACCAAATTTCTCAAGAGTTTTGCATATTTTTATAATGGTTTTTGTTATGCATTAGTTACTATTCACTTCCACATTCCATACTCAATAACTTTTTCTATATTTTTTTATAGGATGTAGAGTGTGTACAGTGAATAATAACTGATGAGAAGAATTATTATTTTATAATTAAGTTCAGCAAGCTACACGAGGTCCGTTTATACAAACTCCATGAGTTGAGCAATTTTTTTAAAAAAAATTATACTATTTAGTCAGTGTATAAAGCATACGTAATAAAATGTTTATATGATATAATTTAATTTTAAAATTTAAATATTAAAAATAAAATCTTACCATTAAAATGAAATAGATGGTAGTTCTTTACATTGAATTGAAAATAGAATAACATATTTTCTTTTATGATTAGTGATTGTATAAAAAATGGGGGAACTAAGAACTAAAAAAAAATCTGAAAACTTTAATAACGTGAATTGAAGTGACTCCCGTCCAATGCATGGGGGAGTAAGTTTATTATCATTTGATTTGACAATATATACAGCCAAAAATAAGATTGCTAGCTAAAACCTATCATAATCTTGGACTTCCACTAACAAAGTGGGAGAGGTTATTTTCATAGCTTTTTTTCAACTTAGTTGGTAAAAACAAATGAGACAAACATTATCATTCATTTACCCATAAACTTAGTGCTAACTTTTAAAGGAAATATTAATAGGTGTATTTACTCTGTTATAATAAAACTACCAAAAGTTCTATTTATCTTAATGGAATGCGATTCTCTTTACATTTTTTGAGAAGAGAAAAGATATTTGTAACTGTGAATTGTGCAACCGCTGCGTAATTACTTTAAAAAAAGTGAATAAAACATGTGACCCACGTGAAGAAAATTAATTTTTTAATAATGGACTCCACTATTTTTCAAAGAGATTACGCAGCGTTTACGTACTTCACGGTTGTATATAGAATTACTCTTTTGAGAAAGAAGCATCCAAACCCTACATCATTTATGCGTTTATTTTTGTAGATGAGATGAGATAAATTGAGATAAAAGTTGAAAGTTGAATAAAATATTATTAAAATATTTTTTTTTAATATTATTTTTGTTTTTGAATTTGAAAAAGTTGATTAGATGAGTTAAGATGAGATAAGAATGGTTATGAAAAAATACTTACATTGTGGGCTCCAAATGCAATGTCTCTTATCTAAACTTGATAGTTCAATTCAAATAAATAATAATTAGAAACCTTATATCTTATGCCATAATTTTATGCTCTAAAGGGAGAGAGATAGACAGAAAATCGGTCTTATATCCTTTGTTGTTACTTGTTTAAAATTTTCAGGCAATATTAAATACTCAATAAATATGGTAAGATCTATCTCATTTATTTTTCTCTCACACTATATATATATAAACTTTAAGCTTGATCCCTATATTAATAGTGTCTTTTTTTTCTCCTATCTCTGTTCTTTCTCTTGTAAGTTTACAATGTTTTTTTCTTTTTGATATAATAATCGGTAACCTTTTATTGCTTTAATAATATTATTTCAAAGTATCTTCTATATCGTCACCTAACAGTACTAGGGGTGTAAGTTAATCGGTCCGGAACGAAAAACTGATAAGACCAAATGGAACTAGACTGATAATACTAATGGTCCGATCTCGATCTATTAGTTTGCAAAAGTTCAGTTTATGGTCCGATCTTAGGTTATGATTTTTTTTGGATCGGCCCGACTATAATACATACATATATATTTATTTATTTTTAATTATTTTTTATATAGTAGTTATATAACTTAATTATGTAATTTTTATTATTGACCATATATGTTAAATATAATATTAAATATTAACTAATATGCTATTAAAAATTAATTAATATAGCATATGATACATGCTCTAGCTACCTAGTATCTACACCTAGGGGTATAAGTAAACCGGTTTGGATCATAAATTCGATCGGATCGATAACACTAATGGTCTGGTCTCGATCCCTTAGTTTGCAAAAGTTCAGTTTTTGGTTCGGTCCTGGGTTATAGTTTTTTTTGGATCGGACAAATTGAAATACATATATATTTTAATTATTTTTTTATAGTATTTTGATAGTAGTTGTATAATTTAATTATATCATTTTCATCTAAACTATGATCATTGGCCATACATGTTAACTATAATATTAAATATTAACTAATATGTTATTTACAATTAACTAATATATTATATGATACATACTCTAGTTACCTAGTATTTACACCTAATTAAAATAGTTAGGTACATTTTTTGTAAGATACCTAAATTACAAGTATGAAATACCCATGGACCTTCATTAACCATATATAAAATTTTAAAATTTTAATATAGACCATTATGTATTAACAATCATAATTCATAGACATATTGTTGATTCTTGAGTATTAAGTTAGTAACATCATTAATATAATTATAATTAATAATTTATTAATGAGTTAATTAGATAACCCACATTAAAGAGCTTACTTAATTTTAATTTTATTAATTTTATCATTTTTATCATTTAATTTACTTTCAAAGAAAATAAAAAGGAAGCAAAATGTTGGGTTTTTTTATATGGTGGGCCGAAATAAACATTAGAATGTAGATTTGGGCTTTTTTGTATGTTGGCCCATTTTGCACTGACCTGGACCGATAGATAACGGTCCGGCCTGGTCTATAGGTGTAATCGGTTCGGTCTTAGGGTGGAAAATGGATGGATCGAAATTTTTAGTCTAGTCTAAAAATTTTTCCATAAGTTGACCGGACCGATTACACCCTTAAACAATACATAAAGAGGTTACTTCAGAGAAAATGAATTGTGAAATACTTCATTACACCATTGAAATATAGGTTTGTTTGCAAAGATTTTGCATCTTTGCAAAATTACATTTTATTGCTTTCTCTTACTTTTTCTTTTCCTTTCATTTTTTTCTTCCTCTCTCACCCTTGTTCTCTCTTAGCTATAGATTAATGTAATATCACTCTTTCTTGCCTTGTTTTTGGGTAATTCAACCTTGTCTATGTTTTGACAGAGAAAAATATATTAGTAATGCGCAGAATATAGAGATATATCATAATCGAGTAATGTTACAAGTAGTTGTGGAGTGCATAAGTGCCGTACAATCGTTTTGAAAAAAAGTGAAGTTCGTCGTTAAAAAATTAATTCTTTTAGATATCATATTTACTTAATTTTTTTAAAGGTATTGCATAATATTTACGCATTTCATGACTGAAAATATCATTTCTTATCATAATCACATCAACTGATAAACATAGTTTTAATTTTTATTATAATTGAAAGGGATCTCACGACAAATGGTGTGTTTGACACACCAGACTTGCTAGTAATATAACTTATTCTCAAATTCTAACAAAGAAAAGAAAAAAACAATGAATTTGAGAATAATGTTTGCTTATGCAGTTCAGATGAGATGTTTTATTGAAAGTTGAATAAATTATTGTTATAATATAATTTTTTAATATAATTTTTGTTTTGAGATTTGAAAAAATTAAATTCTTTATTATATTTTGTATAAAAGTTTAGAAAAGTTGTAATGATTATATGAGATGAGATAAGATGAGATAGTTTAGTTTTGTGTAACCAAATCAGTCCAATTAAAATATAACTTAAACTTTTGAAGTATATATATTTTTTAATTCATATAAATAATTTCGTTTACATCAATATCAACAATTACCCAATTACAACCATACTAATTTATATATGGATATATGTCGAAAATTTATTTCTAAATATTAGCAAAGTCAAATATCTACAACCACTAGTTAGATTTATTTTTTAACTTAATTTTTGTAATTCTAAATATAACAATGGGCTTGAAAAAAAAAAGATTTGATTTGGGTCCAAATTTCAAATTAGAATTTTAGAATATTCTATAAAAAATGTGTAATTCTACATACAACCGTGAAGTGTTCAACCGCCGCGTAATCGCTTTGAAAAAGAGTGGGGTCCACTATTAAAAAAATATTTTTTATCATGTAGATCCCATATTTTATTCACTTTTTTCAAAGCGATTACGCGGCAATTGCACAATTCACAATTGTAAATATGTTTTCTCATTAAAAAAAAATATATGATACTGAAAATCTTTATGTTATTTACATCTTCCTAAGACTGAAAAGGAATAAAAATAAATAAATAATGGGGCATAAATATTAGCCTGGCTAGTGATGAGCTGGCGCACTCTGATAGACTTAACTCTGGAGTATTCCTTTTAGGTGCTTCCAGGTGTCATACAGCTGTATGATGCCTCTCTCAGATTTACTAGAAAGCTCATTCTACAGAATTTTATTACAAATCTACCATCCCCTTTCCTCCTCCCTATTACCACCAGAAACGACGACGTTTCAACTACTACTTCACAGTTCACGGAGTCATTTTCAGTTGCCTGTCCCCATCAAAAGGCTGACCGCTTGAGCCACTCCAACGGTAACTTCTGCGACACAAAACCGACTAAACGACAACGGAGTCAAAGCATTGATAGGAGGATCGAATCGTCATTATGCCCAGCCGAAGTAACCTCAGCTGTCGTGGTACCGGTATTAGGTTTAGGGTGTTTATGTAATTTCGTCAAACCTTCAAACTTGGAGAATGAAAGTTAAAAAGAAAAGCCACGGAGAAGAAAGTTTGCAGTAGTACTAGCAGTAGCAGCAGTTGCGGGAGAAAGTTTTGTTTTTTGCATTTTGCCATTCGAAAACTCTGACGCAGTGAGTTGGTTTGATTCTCTCTATTGGTTGTTTGCTGTGGGTGTGAGGTTGTGAATCATGGGTGAGTCTAGTGACTCGGTTTCCGTTGACATTGATATCGTATCTTTTGGAGGGAAGGTAAGCGACCATAGCCACCAAGAATGTCTGATTTTTTTTTTTCATCTCCTTTTCTTTTCTTCAATGCAGAGTACTTTATTCCGACTTCTATTATGTTCTCTTTCTTATTCTATTTTCTGTGAGTTTATATATTTGTTTATTTATCCCTTTTTTCCCTGTTTTTTGCTTAATGTGATTTTGCAGGAGTGTGTGGTGAAGACAAGCAAAGGTTCAGTCTCTGTGTTTATATGCGGGGACCAAGAAAAGCCTGCTTTGATAACATACCCAGATGTTGCTCTCAATTGTACGCTTCATTTGTTGCACTCATTTAATGGGGTTAATGCTAATTTTCGTGGATTTCTTGGCTTATAGTTTTGATGGGTTCTTGCATTTCTATTCAAAATATGTTCAGGATGAATGAAGCTTTGATTCACTAAGAAACTGTGCAGTCTGTGCTTTATTAATCCATCTTGAAGTTGTCTGTAATGGATCTTTGTGTTTCACTTCAAATTTCATGCAAAAATTCGAGTTTTTGATGACTGGATAGTGTTATTTGCTTTTAGGGGTTTTTAACTACGTTTTTGCTCAATCCAAATTTTCCAGAACTGAAAATATTTTTTCAGTTTCTAGGCGTTTACTTGTTTTCTGGGCTTTTACAGACGTGTCTTGTTTCCAAGGCCTCTTCTTCTGCCCAGATGCAACTTCTTTGCTGCTTCATAACTTCTGCATTTACCACATTGATGCCCCAGGCCATGAGGTCAGTATCAGCCATGCATTTATTTGGACATAAGTGTGGCACTGAAAATTCGTTCTTTTGTTGATGTTAATGTCGTTTCTGTCTTCCATTTGTTTAAGAGTTGTTGCAGGTAGGAGCTGATGTCATTTCTTCAGATGCTCCATTGCCTAGCGTGGACGACCTTGCAGACCAGGTAGCTGAAGTGCTCGATTTCTTTGGGTATGTTAATGTTGTTCTCTTTTACTAGTTTTAACTATTGTTTTGCATTTTACTTTATATCGGCGGGAATGGGGGGAATTATTTTTGATTTTATTTAAGGGAATGATGGGGGCTCTAAGACTCATCATATTGAATACTTAATGATTTCAGGAAATGAATGTTCATTACATTGAATTGTAATTTTTTTCTATCCCTCAACTTCTTTTCCTTATGGGGTTTGTTGTTTAGTTATTTTTGTTCAATCTGTGGGCCCCTTGATTTCAATTTGTTTCAGTGTGTGACATACTAATTTTCCACTTATGAATCCTATTTTTTTTTTTTCATTCTTATCCAAAAATGTGTCAGGATACTATAGAGTTCCAAATAAAGAGTTATTGTGGTCAATGTTGGAAAAGACATCAGTACCATTCAAAAATGTGTTATCTTGATGAAGTTGATGAGTTTCCAATCTTGTTAACCTTCTTGTTTTAACTGGACAACTGGAAGTGTGGGTCTTACTCTAACACCCCTTTCCTTAAAAAGAAAGAACTCTAGTGAATGAATAAGAGGAAGTGCCTTTGGTTTTTCAGTTTCGACATGGCCTACTTTGGAATCTAGATATTTTCATAATAAGTTAGCTGGAATATAAGAAAAGGGCAGGCAGCTCAGTTTAGCATGGTAAAATGTTGAATGAATTTAGAGCTATATCAGATTGCACTGATGGCCTAAAATTTAGAATTAGGTTTTCAGGATAATATATTAAAGCTAGGGGAGTCTTGAATTTTTCCAATTGTTTTGTTGAATATTTGTGTACTGTTTTCAAAATCATCAGATTTACTTGAATGTTTTATGAGAAAAGCTTACTTGGAATCTCCTAGCTTGAATTGTGATAGATTAAAAAGAGGATATTGTAGTGTTTTAAAATAATCAGATTTACTTGGATGCTTATTTTTTCAATTATACACTGGCTAATTGATTTAGTAAAACATATGCTTGTTTTTCTTCATTTTTTTTTATTCTAATGAAACACTTTGAAAAACGTGATGTTAGATTTGATTTCATTCATCAAATGATGATATCTCATTATATTCTCATTTCATTCTATTCTGAATAAGAACAAACGTGAAGCTTTGAAATGAGTGTAGCAGATCACACTATTATTCAATTCTGGCTATAATTCAGTTTTTTCTTTTACTGATTTTATTTGCTCAACAGTTATTCAATTAGACTGTTTTGTTTTATATTTAATATTTGCATTAATATTGTCATTTTAGACTGTTTTGGTACGCTCTTTGCCATGAATGTTTTACTTACTGTTTCTTCTTCTCCTACTTGGGTTGCGTCTCTCTGTGCTCTTAATAAAACTGACTTCGTTATCGAAAAGAAAAATACTGCTTATTCTTTCTTCTCCCTTCTTCCTGACTATATGATGTTTTAATAACACTTTAGTTGTCTAAGCCCATGGGATTTAGACCTTATACCAGGCTACCAACATGGTCTACTGGAAGGCAGGGTATGTTGCTAGATTTGTTGGGGAGGGGGCCAAGATGCTTCAAATGAGATTGATGCTTGTTGCAATGAAGAGATGACCGAAAAGTGATGCATATATACAATCAACCTTTCAAGGGCAGCATTTCCCACATTAGCTTGGAGGGTTATAGTTTTTCAAAATCCCCAACATGGTTCAAAGAAGTGATCCCACAACCTAGCTAAAGTGGTTATCTCCGTTACATCTTATGCCCTTGTGTTTTGCTCCCTTTTATCTCAATTATGTTGCATGGTAAACAAAAATTAATGCACACCCCTTGCTTGCAACATTAATTACCTTGGCTCCAATTAACTGGTTAACTTCAAACCCAGTAGTTATTTGTCTCAAGGTTTGCAATTTATGCTAGACACCCTGGCTACCACAACTTCCTCTTGCCTTGATCTGTGTATAAGTTTGAAATTTTAGAGTAGGTACCTAATGCTGCATTTTGATGATAGATGCTGCTGCAATTAATGCTGAAGGCTTAGGAAGGTTAATTTGTTAATGAGATTGATGCTTGGCTTGCGAAGCCATAGTTTTGAGAATATTTTTTCTGATATATGTTGCACTATTAATCAGTAAGATCCAATATTTTGGTGCCAAATTTTCTCGTCTCATTTATTACTGTATTAGGTTCTTTAGTTCATGTAGAAATGAAGAACTAGCATATGAGTGTTAATTGCAATCCAGCCTTGTTTGGCGTTTCCTGATTTAGGGTTTTCATGTTTAATGTAGCTTTCATTATTTGCTGAAGTAAAGGCACATGCATATTTGCTTTGCATTAGGTCCTGTAATGGGGTTTGAATATCACCCTATAGTACAATTTAATCCAGCTATTTTAAGCTAGATATCTCTTCACCCATTCTCACTTGTAGTTTTTTAAGCAATTATTGATTTTTTCCACTTCAGGCTCAAAGAGGTTCTGTGCTTAGGTGTAACAGCTGGAGCTTATATCCTTACCCTCTTTGCAGTAAGTTGGCCAAACGCAGCTGCACTGTATTTGTCATGATGTTCTTATTCTGTAAATCATGTGCTTTTTTGTTTTTGTTTTTTGTTACCATATCGCAGATGAAATATACAGAGCGGGTGCTTGGGTTGATTCTGGTGTCCCCTATCTGTAAAGCACCATCATGGACTGAGTGGCTCTACAATAAGGTTCTAATCACCAGGACTCTTATCATATGTGCTTGTGAATGTGAAAACATATTATGTGGCAGCAGCCACGGTACATAGCTAATTGGAATATGTGCAATTGATGCAATGAAGGCATTAGATATCAGCATCCAGAGTGGAGGCTGAGATGAGTACCAATGAACTTTTGTACAGTCCTAGTGGGTAATTTAGTAACCTGCCGTTGCAAAAGGGCGGGAGGGGTTCTTTTGTGTGTAACTGTGCTATTTGATACTACTTATAAAAAAACTGTGCTATTTGATACCTTCAATGGGCTGCACTCACTGTTCAAAGTCTGAACACTCCCTAGCAGTGAACCCTTCTTGTGGGGTTCTGTCTGGGGAATCGTAGGATAACAGACTTCTTAAGCATTACACAAGAAAGATCAAGCTTAGACCTGCAATACAGCCTTTTTTTTTAACAACATTTTTGTTTTTATTTTCTCTTTGAGAAGTAAAACTAGAGAATCAATGCTTGGGATATTTTTGTATAAGATTGCATGAATTCCACTTTTGCAGGTATTGTTGAATTTGTTATACTTCTATGGCATGTGTGGTGTACTGAAGGAATGCCTCCTCCAGCGTTACTTTAGTAAGGTACACCAAATCACCTTATATTTCAGGCACTCTGCTCTTAAGATATGTTTTAATTTTCATATATTTCTTGTAGGAACTTAGGTGTGGCATGCATGGTGCAGAGTCGGACATAATACACACTTTCAGAAGGGTAGGGAAATCTCAGTTTCGATAATTTCTTGCCAATGTATTTGATATAGATAATAAAATGAACAAAGTGATAACTCTACCTCACCTGTACCACTTTTTTTTTTTTTTTTTTCTTTTTCTTTTTCTGTGATGTGCTTAAAGGTACTGGATGAAAGGCAGAGTTTGAATGTCATGCGGTACCTTCAAGCAATTAATGCGTAAGTCTTGTCCAGTCCATACACATTTTATTTTGCCAGCTTCTGGTTCCATGTAATTTGAACTGCCCCCACCATGAAGGCTTCAACCTGTTATTATAGTTGAAATCTTCTTGCGGTGCCCATTTGAACTTTATATGTTTACGGTTGAAACGAGAAGCCACATAGCTGGTATTTATGCATTTCACATTACAAAAATTTACCGAAGTTGGTATCTGTCTTGAAACAAACTGCATAGCAAACAAAGCAGCTTATGCCCATGGGATGGTGATAGTATGGTTCAGTAGATCAGCAAGGCAAACTGAAAAAAAAAAACGAAGCCAAATTGAGTTTTAATCATGCTGGCTTCTTGTTGCTGCATTTACAAATTCAACAAAATTACATATTGTGTCAACAACGCCTGGGTATATTCATCAGATGGTCTATCTACAGGAGGCATGACCTTACAGAGGGCTTGAAGAAGTTGCAGTGCAAGACACTTATTTTTGTAGGAGAAAGTAGTGAATTCCACGCAGAATCTGTGTATATGAGTGCCAAAATGGGAAGAAAAAGCTGTGCTCTTGTTGAGGTAGCATACTTTTCACACCAGTTTCGTCTTCCTCCATATGTTTTCCTCATTCAGCTTTCAATTGTGGTAATGGGATAATTAGCTCTGAAGAAGATGATTAACATGCTTTTACAGTCTAACATGAGAAGGATAATAGCACGCATGGAAGAAGAAAGAAAAAGGAAAAAATAATTAAACATTGGCATCTAGTACAGTTTCTGCTGCTATGAGATGATCAACTGGGTCATTCAAGTGTAAATTCTTATCGAATCATAAATCATTGTTGATGATCTACGACTTTATGATTTTGGAAAGCAAGCCAAGAAAAAAAGGCTGGCATTTTAGAATTGGTAGTTTTAAGAACTCATGTTTATTTTTATATACATGATTCAGATTCTTGCTTTTGAATAATGTTGTACTTATAACTAGAGGACCCCATGTGTGCATGGCACATTATTATTCTACTTTTCACTTTCAGTCAGGTGTACTGAGTTATAATATGACAGTTCTATTCTTGTGCATGATAGGTTCAAGCTTGTGGCTCACTGGTGACGGAAGAGCATCCATATGCTATGCTAATTCCTATTGAATTCTTCTTGATGGGGTTCGGTTACTACAGACAACAACATTTTGCCTCCTCATCAAGTAATGGCTCGAACCCAACTAGCCCTTCTTGCCATTCATGCATAGCACCAGAGCTTTTCTCTCCAGAGAGTCTTGGGATCAAGCTTAAACCGATCAAAACCCGAGTAGATATTGAAATTTGATGCAGATGACTATTTGAAGTATGTATTCATTACTCACGTCTCCTGCGAAGCAATGTATATGGGGGCCGTGCCGTCTCTATCTTCACACATATACAGCCGTCAGAGATTTGAAATTTCTTAAGGATAGCGTATTCTTTGATTCTGTTAGTTGGGTTAGGAAATTGGTGATCATGACTGAGAATTTTTCAAACTTGGTTGTAGATAACTACTTAAGGGGATCTGATCTAAAAGATTGAAGATGGAATTATTCTTTTGGGTTAGGAAATTGGTGGCCATGACTCAAGTGTCTGTAATATACATACTTTTGTTATTCCACTGTATCTAATTCATGGTCATTATTTTGACTGAACTGGAAGGGTACTATTTATATATGTGGCTCCTTATTCATGAAATGGCTTTTCTGAGTATTTTGCTTGTGATTTTAAATATTTAATCTTTCTTTCATGAATTATTTTATTTATATTATTCATTATAGTCTTTTTTTAATATTCATTATAGTTTTAAGCAGAGCTGTTGTAGCTCTACTGTGAGCTTTAAACTTAAAGGTTAAATGAATTTTGACTCACTTTGTGCTTTATTCAGTGCAAAACCATGCACGTGTTCATTTATGAAATAATGGTGCCTCAAGGATAGTCATTTCATTCCATTACAAATTGGCTACCGTGGGTGGGAAGTAAAGCCAAGCTGTGTACTTAATGTTTCTTAATGTAGGGGTTTTTGTCATCAAAAGAAATTATACCCACTTTGTTATTATTCCCAAAATTAAAAAATCCTACCAAGGTTTCAAGTTACAGCCTATAAAACTGTATGATGAACAAAATCATTTTCAAGGTCCTAGCAAATCGATTGAAGATTGTCTCAAAATAATCTTGCAAAATCAGAGTGCTTTTATTTTAGGCAGGGGTATCCTTGGCAATGTCTTGCTAGCTGCCGAAGGCACCCCTCTTTCAAGAGGATTCACGGCATGTCAAGCTCTGAGAAGGCTCTTTGTTTTGCATCAAATTAAACCACATGCTCCACCGCTTGTGTGGGCCCACATCAATTCCTTTGAGTTTCATTCTTGTGAACGTACTCCTCAGATGGGATACTTAACGCGTTAGTTATTGTACTCCACTTGATACATGCTATAATAAAAAGAAAAGAGAGTTATAACATCTGCTTAAAACTTGATATGAGTAAAGCTTACGATTGATAAATGATTTTATAAAGGTGTTGATGAAAAACATGGGCTATGAAGAGGTGAATTCATATGATCATGGCTTGCATCAAGTCTGTAACTTAAACTTATTTGGTGCTTGTTAACTGTATCACTCCTCTAGAGGACTATATGACAAGGGGATCTACTGTCACTATAATTGTTCATTCTATGCACCAAGGTTCAACAAAGTGGAGAGGGAAGGGAAGGGAAGGGAAGGGAAGGTTATGGAGATATCTATTTGTAAAATAGGAAAGGATGTTCTCATCAAGGTTGTGATAAAGGTGTGATACTACTTACACAGACAATTATTAAAAAATATTCCCACAAAACTAAAAAATATATAATAAGTGGGGATAGCTGTGAACAGTATTTTTGTTGTTCTCCGTGTGTAGTCTGTGTTTGGTGATTTGTGTATTTTTTATCCTTCTATTTTCTTCTTTTGTGTCTGTTTAAATGAGGGTGTTTTGGTCTTTTAGTGCAGCTGTGTTAGAGTTTATTTTTTTTTTCTTTTCAGTCTTTTTACTTTCCTGTTTTTCTCTTCCCTCTTCATTTTCTGTTTCTTCTTCTCACCAAAAGTAACCACTCTCTCTCTCTCTCTCTCTCTCTCTCTTATTCTTCTTCTCTCTGTCTCTCTCTTCTCTGCATCTTCTCTTTGTCTTCATCTATGTGTCTTCTCTCTTCGGGTTTGTTTTCTGCATCATTGAGTTTTTTGTTTTCATGCCATTGAGCTAGTTTGAGGATTGTAGATGGGTTTTTGATCTCCAGATTTCTTAACAAAATAGATGGTTTCTTTTTCTTTTTTGTTTTGCATGCACTGGTAGATGATCCAAGATCTGATCTTCTCTTCTTATAATATCTTTGTACATTTCTATTGAACTACAATAATATTTCCATATTCATCCAATTCCTTCTCCGTATTCATCAAATCTCTCAAAGAGCTCAATTTGGGTTTAATATGAAATATTACCTCACTTTGGGTTCCCTTAATCGTATCATATATTCCATTATGCATAAACTTTTGCTACTAATGTTTATTTGGATAAATAGGTACTTAGTGTTTTCTATTTAATTACAAAGAATTGAAACGGTTGACAGTGTCTTACCAGCTTTTTTGGTCGCAATGAATATCACACATACGACACACATTAGACCAATTCTCTTCGAAATGAAATAGAAAAATAAATGATCATGGAATTCGACACAAGATGCACATTGCTAAGGTGTAATGGGTTGTTTGAGCAATGTTGTGGGCAGGACCAAGAGGCTCCCGCCCCTAACTCTCATAAAAAATATTAAGAAATATTTTTTTCTTTTTTAAAAATTTAAAATAACTTTTTATCCTTAAATATCCCAAAAACAGTTCCTCACTTCTAAAACAAATTTTAAAAATTGTCTCTTATAAATTTAAAATAAATTTAACCCTAAAAATCTTACAAAACCCAAAAATCCATCCTCTATCATTGGAGAATATTTCAAAAGTTGTTTAATCTATAAAAATTAAAAAAATAAAGTGGTGCTTGGAGGGTGATCAAAACTCTAAATTCTTTCACGAGGTTATTGCGCAGAGATGGAGGAGTTCGTGTGTGAAGGAAATGAGGTTATCTAATGGAGCTGTTTTGGACTCTCCAGAAAGAGTGCACGAGGAGGCAGTGAAATATTTCGAGGATTTTCTCTCACAAGAAGATTTGATTACGCTGCCTGATCTGGAGCTTTACTTTCCCCATGGATTATCGGCATCAGAGGTAATGAATTTGCAACTGGAGCCTTCGGAAGAGGAAGTGAGGTTGGCCTTTGCTTCTATTGCAGCGAACAATAGTCCAGGACCAGATGGTTTTGGGTCTTCATTTTATTTGGCTAGCTTATTGTGAAAGCAGATGTGATGGCAGCCGTGAGAGAGTTCTTTACCAGTCGCGACCTGCCTCCGTTTTATACAGCATCACATTGTTCTTATTCCAAAAGTGAAGAATCCTCAAGGTTTTGATAAGTCTTTGCAACGTCATCTATAAGGTTTCTCCAAACTTTTGGTCTCTAGATTATCAGTAGTGCTTGGAAAGATGATTTCACCTGAGCAGGGAGCTTCTGTAAAGGGAATAAGTATTTTCGAGAATATTTCGAATCACGAATACTAAATAATATTCTTAAAGAAATAAAATCATTTAAATAAATAATTTTCTAAATATATATTATTTTTGAGGCTCCACAATATAAAAATGCTTACTTGAAAATTAAGTTTGGTTCAATAATACTAAAAATACCTCCTTAAAAATAATTTTAGACATTTAAAATATTTCGAAAACTTTAAGACACTGGGTCCCATTTAAAAATCACCTGCAATATTTAGAAACACTTCAGGATTTAAAACGCATAGATTAGACTCATGACCAACCGAGAGAAAAATGAGTTGGTGGTCACACCTTTTCCAACTATCATTTACTTCTTGTTATACTTTGCATTTTGATTTTGATATATTTTTTTATTATATGTCTGTTAGCTTTTTAAACTTTATCTCACTACAAGAAATAGAGCCTTTTCTGGCGTAAAAATTCGTCGCAAATAACCCCATAAATCGTTGCAAATACCTTTTTGCAGCGATTTACGCTGCGCCGGACTTTCGTCGCAATTCTTGAGACATTTACAAGTTTAGCTAGTGAAATTAAAAAATCGTCGTGAAAAATGTTTATTTACAGCTATTTTTTTTGCTGCTAATATTATAAATTATGTCGCAAATAACGTCCATATTTCAGCTCTTTATCGCTGCAAAAAAGTATTTGCAGCATTTTTTATCGTCGTGAATACACAAAATATCGCCTTAAATATCTTCATATTATTACCAGCATGTTAAAAAATTGTCGTGAATAATATTTTTGCGGCGGTTAAATTCGCTGCAACTAATATACTCTTTTGCGGCAAGTAGTTGTCGTTGAAAAAGAGTATTTGCGGCGACTTTTTGTGCCAAAATAAGCTTATATGAAGAAAAATTCATTTCAGACGAACTTGATTCGCCGGAAATGATGTTTCAGAAAAAAAAAAAAAATTGCACAAAACAGAACTGAATTCACTGAAGCAATGCCTTCCTGAAGCTACAATTTGAATGCTACAATTTGCATACATTAAAAGCTAAATCTGAATTGAAATTGGGAAACACCTGCATCAATTTTAGATGGTAAGTTTTATTTTATAATAAAACATCCTTTTCGAATGCATGTAACCTATTACATATTAAAAACTAATTGCACTTTAGTATATGCTTAAGAAAATTTCAACTAAAAGCGAATGAATTCCACAAATCCAAATTGAACCAGCTTCTACTTAATTTATGGTATAGTTTTATAGCCTAAATGTTCAAACAATAGTTACTGGAGTTCAGAAAAGACCAAAAACAACATACAGATTTTGGCAGCTCACAAAGTTTCAGCAACTAAGCAAGATAATCATTCACACAAATTTCACCCAAGAACACAAAACTGAAGATAAATTTATTTTTGTGTACTCACTTTGTGACTAAAAGATTTTTCTATATGTTTACTACTATTTGTTGTGTTGTGTATTCAATTTTTACTAGTAATTTCAATCCAACCCAAAAAAAAAAAAAATCACATCCAACCGCTCAATCTTAAAGCACATGACCCTGCGCGCATTTACTCCCCCTTGTTTCCACATCTTCTCATTTGTTTGCTATTTGCTATACATCTTACCTTTCTTGTGCAAACCACACCAACACTCCCCTATGTTTCCACATCTTCTCATTTGTTGTGGTAAGCCAGTACTCAAGTTTTCAAGGTGAAGCCTAGGCCTCCGAACTCACTGCATGAATTCTTGGGGTTCTTGCCAAAAGCATGGCCAATCCCACCTTCTGGTCCTTCAAAGAAGCATAACAACATCGGGTTACAGAGCTCTCGAGGATCACCATGATAAAAAGTGATATATAGACATATCTCTTCTTTCTTTCCATTCCTAAAGCAATCACAAATTGAATGACATGTAATGTATGTATATATATAAATGGTCTTCTTTTCTGTTAATGTTTTCAAGGGGAAAACAGATAAGCAGACACCAATTCATGAGGAATGCAAAAAACTTTTTTCACTCAAATGAATGTAAGCCATATCCATGACAATCTAACAGGCTAACAACTATGTCCAAGCTTCCACCCATATCTGTTTTAAATTCTCACCACAAACAAGAACCCAAGTTCATAATATTTTAACTAAAGTCAGGTACTTACGTTTGTACAACTCATGAAGAGACTGATGGAAATCAACTTCTCCTCTCCAATGGCAGGTGCCAACATGGGCATGAAAAGCAGCTGCAGGATTCACAAGTTTTCAAGAGCAAACATATGATCATAAACGCAATAATAGAGAAATGAGTAGTATTGGAAGAAATTAATAATGCCAAAAAAAAGGATAGAAATGTAGTAAGTGAATAGCAGAACATATAAATCCTATTGATCTAATACCCAACACCAAAATCCTATTAAAACATATAAATCCCTATTCCACGACAATATGCAAATTTTCCAAACTCAATACGCTAAACTAAAGAAAAAACTGATGAATAAGACAATTGCAAAGTAAAATCTTCTCAAACCCAAAAGAGACTTTAGAGAGAGAAATAGAAAGAGGGAAAGATGCGGACATCGTGAGTGAGAGAAAGGGAGAGACAAAGAGAGAGACCGAAGAGGAAGACAGAGTGAGGAAGAGAGCCGTCGGGGGGGTTTTGTGAAACAGGGGAGAAATAAGATAGGGAGATATCGGGCGAGAGGGAAAAATGAAGGAGGCTGCGGGCTCCAATTCCTTTTAATTTTGAACATTACCTTTTACAGCGATTTACTGTCGTCGTAAAATACCTTTCATTTTTTGCAACGATTTTTAAAGTTAAAAAATCGCTGCAAAAAGTAACTTTCAGAATTCCGTCGAACAATAAACCGCTGCAAAAAGTTTTTTACTTTTTGCGGCGAATACTTCCGTTGCAAAAAGTAATCGCTAAAAATGACCAATTTAGTATTTGCGGCAAACTTTTTCATTGCAAAAAAATAAAAAATCGCTGGAAAAGATCATTTTATAAACTCAATGAAAAAAGATTGCAACGATGTAGAAATCATCGCAATTAAAGCCTTTTTGCTGCGATTTTATTTTCAACAGACAAAAAAACGCTGCAAAAGGCCTTATTTCTTGTAGTGTCTATTAATTTAGAATGGTAATATCCCGTAGTTATAATATTTGAATAATGTGCTACTTTATTTCTAGTATTATTATTTTTTTGAAATTGTCAATATTCATTGAGCATAAATATTTAATATATATCTATTCAATATATGATTTTGTACTTATTTCTTATATTGGTGTGTTTCATAATTGTGCTTACCAAGGTATTAGATTCAGCTGCAACTACTTTGAGCATTTACCAAGATTTCTTTATATGTTTAAATTTTATTTGTTGGCTTTGTATATTTTATTTGTTGATTTAAGGTTATGTTTTGTTTTGCTTTTATTATTTCAATATTGTGGACATTAACTTTAGCTATTATTCTTTTTTGTAATTCTTATTCTTTATCTATTCAATTCTTTGATTTTGTATCTATTTGTTGTATTGTTTTGTTTCATAAATGTGATACCTCATATGATAAAGATAAGGGTAGCTGGTGTATGAGATCACACATTACTTGGGAAGGAGAAGTTCTTGCTCTTTATAAGGTTCCAATATGGCTCCAATTGTATAATTGACTAGTTCTTTTGGAGTATAGATCATGTTATTTGGGCCTTCCATTGAGGCGTTACAAATGGTATCAGAGCCATGTGAGATATGAGCCATGCCAGCTACAAAAGAAAGGCCCGACGAGGTCGTCAGAAATTTAAGAGGGGGAGATTGTGATACCCTTATATGATAAGGATAAGAGTAGGTGGTGTATGAGATCTTAGATTGCTTGGGAAAGAGAAGTTCTTGCTCTTTATAAGGTTTCAATGAGACTCTAATTGTATCATTGACTAGTTCTTTTGGAGTATAGGCCATGTGGTTTGAGCCTTCTATTAAGGCGTTATTACTGGTATCAGAGCTTAACCCAACTAGAAATTTGGGACTTGAGCCATGCCATTTATAACGGACAGGCCCAACGAGGACGTGGGGAATTTAAGGGGGGAAGATTGTGATACCCCATATGATAAGGATAAGGGTAGGTGGTGTATGAGATCCCACATTGCTTGGCAAGGAGAAGTTTTTGCTCTTTATAAGGTTCCAATGGGGCTCTAATTGTATCATTGATTAGTCATTTTGGAGTATAGGCCATGTAGTTTGGGCCTTCCATTGAGGCGTTACATCAATCTTACTTCTCAGTGTAAACATTTACATATTATCTATTAGTGACAATTGTACTTCCTTTTAGATATCAATTCCAAATTGATTGTGCTGATCATTCTTTCACTTGGATTTGGTTTTTCCAATTCGACGCAATCATTGACATACCTCTTTTCTTGGCAATCAAAATGAATAGTGATAAGATGACCTTAACAAGTTATAAAAATTTCATTAAAAATATTTTCGATCAATATTTTTATCTAATTTCTTTTAAAAAAATTCATTCTTGTGAACGTACTCCTCAGATGTGATACTTAACGCGTTAGTTATAGTACTGTACGGGTCGATAAGCACAACACCTAGTATCCATCATATACACCTAGCATGTACTCCACTTGAGACATGCTATAATAAAAAAAGAAGAGACTTATAACATCTGCTTAAAACTTGATATGATTAAAGCTTATGATTGAGAAATGATTTTATAAAGGTGTTGATGAAAAAGATGGGCTATGAAGAGGTGAATTCATATGATCATGGCTTGCATCAAGTCTGTAACTTAAACTTATTATTTGGTGCTTGTTAACTGTATCACTCCTCTAGAGGACTATATGACAAGGGGATCTACCGTCACTGTAATTGTTCATTCTATGCACCAAGGTTCAACAAAGTGGAGAGGGAAGGGAAGGGAAGGTTATAGAGATATCTATTTGTAAAATAGGAAAGGATGTTCTCATCAAGGCTGTGATAAAGGTGTGATACTACTTACACAGACAATTATTAAAAAATATTCCCACAAAACGAAAAATATCTATACTATATATATAATAAGTGGGGATAGCTGTGAACATTATTTTTGTTGTTGTCCGTGTGTAGTCTGTGTTTGGTGATTTGTGTATTTTTTATCCTTCTATTTTCTTCTTTTGTGTCTGTTTAAATGATGGTGTTTTGGTCTTTTAGTGCAACTGTGTTAGAGGGTCGGCAGCTTTTTTTTTTTTTTTCTTTTTCAGTCTTTTTACTTTCCTGTTTTTCTCTTCCCTCTTCATTTTCTGTTTCTTCTTCTCACCAAAAGTAACCTCTCTCTCTCTCTCTCTCCTCCTTCTTCTCTCTGTCTCTCTCTTCTCTGCATCTTCTCTTTGTCTTCATCTATGCGTCTTCTCTCTTCAGGTTTGTTTTCAGCATCATTGAGTTTTTTGTTTTCATGCCATTGAACTGGTTTGAGGATTGTACAATGTAGATGGGTTTTTGGTCTCTAGATTTCTTAACAAAAAGATGGTTTCTTTTTCTTTTTTGCTTTGCATGCACTGGTAGATGATCCAAGATCCCATCTGATCTTCTTATAGTATCTTTGTACATTTCTATTGAACTACAATAATATTTCCGTATTCATCGAATCTCTCAAAGAGCTCAAATTGGGTTTAATATGAAATATTACCTCACTTTGGGTTCCCTTAATCGTATCATATATTCCATTATGCATAAACTTTTGCTACTAATGTCTATTTGGATAAATAGGTACTTAGTGTTTTCTATTTAATTACAAAGAATTGAAACGGTTGACAGTGCCTTACCAGCTTTTTTGGTCGCAATAAATATCACACATACGACACACATTAGACCAATTCTCTTCGAAATGAAATAGAAAAATAAATGATCATGGAATTCGACACAAGATGCACATTGCTAAGGTGTAATGGGTTGTTTGAGCAATGTTGTGGGCAGGAGCAAGAGGCTCCCGCCCCTAACTCTCATAAAAAATATTAAGAAATATTTTTTTCTTTTTTAAAAATTTAAAATAACTTTTTATCCTTAAATATCCCAAAAACAGTTCCTCACTTCTAAAACAAATTTTAAAAATTGTCTCTTATAAATTTAAAATAAATTTAACCCTAAAAATCTTACAAAACCCAAAAATCCATCCTCTATCATTGGAGAATATTTCAAAAGTTGTTTAATCTATAAAAATTAAAAAAATAAAGTGGTGCTTGGAGGGTGATCAAAACTCTAAATTCTTTCGTGAGGTTATTGCGCAGAGATGGAGGAGTTCGTGTGTGAAGGAAATGAGGTTATCTAATGGAGCTGTTTTGGACTCTCCAGAAAGAGTGCACGAGGAGGCAGTGAAATATTTCGAGGATTTTCTCTCACAAGAAGATTTGATTACGCTGCCTGATCTGGAGCTTTACTTTCCCCATGGATTATCGGCATCAGAGGTAATGAATTTGCAGCTGGAGCCTTCGGAAGAGGAAGTGAGGTTGGCCTTTGCTTCTATTGCAGCGAACAATAGTCCAGGACCAGATGGTTTTGGGTCTTCATTTTATTTGGCTAGCTTATTGTGAAAGCAGATGTGATGGCAGCCGTGAGAGAGTTCTTTACCAGTCGCGACCTGCCTCCGTTTTATACAGCATCACATTGTTCTTATTCCAAAAGTGAAGAATCCTCAAGGTTTTGATAAGTCTTTGCAACGTCATCTATAAGGTTTCTCCTAACTTTTGGTCTCTAGATTATCAGTAGTGCTTGGAAAGATGATTTCACCTGAGCAGGGAGCTTCTGTAAAGGGAATAAGTATTTTCGAGAATATTTCGAATCACAAATACTAAATAATATTCTTAAAGAAATAAAATCATTTAAATAAATAATTTTCTAAATATATATTATTTTTGAGGCTCCACAATATAAAAATGCTTACTTGAAAATTAGATTTGGTTCAATAATACTAAAAATACCCCCTTAAAAATAATTTTAGACATTTAAAATATTTCGAAAACTTTAAGACACTGGGTCCCATTTAAAAATCACCTGCAATATTTAGAAACACTTCAGGATTTAAAATGCATAGATTAGACTTATGACCAACCGAGAGAAAAATGAGTTGGTGGTCACACCTTTTCCAACTATCATTTGCTTCTTGGTATACTTTGCATTTTGATTTTGATATATTTTTTTATTATATGTCTGTTAGCTTTCTAAACTTTATCTCACTACAAGAAATAGAGCCTTTTCCGGCGTAAAAATTCATCGCAAATAACCCCATAAATCGTTGCAAAAACCTTTTTGCAGCGATTTATGCTGCGCCGGACTTTCGTCGCAATTCTTGAGACATTTAAAAGTTTAGCCAGTGAAATTCAAAAATCGTCGTGAAAAATGTTTATTTACAGCTATTTTTTTCGCTGCTAATATTATAAATTATGTCACAAATAACGTCCATATTTCAGCTCTTTATCGCTGCAAAAAAGTATTTACAGCGTTTTTCATCATCGCGAATACACAAAATATTGCCTTAAATATCTTCATATTATTACCAGCATGTTAAAAAATCGTCGTGAATAATATTTTTGCGGCGGTTAAATTTACTGCAACTAAGATACTCTTTTACGGCGAGTAGTTGTCGCTGAAAAAGAGTATTTGCGGCGACTTTTTGTGCCAAAATAAGCTTATATGAAGAAAAATTCATTTCGGACGAACTTGATTCGCCGGAAATGATGTTTCAGAAAAAAAAAAAAATTGCACAAAACAGAACTAAATTCGCTGAAGCAATACCTTCCTGAAGCTACAATTTGAATGCTACAATTTGCATACATTAAAAGCTAAATCTGAATTGAAATTGGGAAACACCTGCATCAATTTTAGATGGTAAGTTTTATTTTATAATAAAACATCCTTTTCAAATGCATGTAACCTATTACATATTAAAAACTAATTGCACTATAGTATATGCTTAAGAAAATTTCAACTAAAAGCGAATGAATTCCACAAATCCAAATTGAACCAGCTCTTACTTCATTTATGGTATAGTTTTATAGCCTAAATATTCAAACAATAGTTACTGGAGTTCAGAAAAGACCAAAAACAGCATATAGATTTTGGCAGCTCACAAAGTTTCAGCAACTAAGCAAGATAATCATTCACACAAATTTCACCCAAGAACACAAAACTGAAGATAAATTTATTTTTGTGTACTCACTTTGTGACTAAAGGATTTTCCTATATGTTTACTACTATTTGTTGTGTTGTGTATTCAATTTTTACTAGTAATTTCAATCCAACCAAAAAAAAAAAAAAAAAAAAAATCACATCCAACCGCTCAATCTTAAAGCACATGACCCCGCGCGCATTTACTCCCCCTTGTTTCCACATCTTCTCATTTGTTTGCTATTTGCTATTTGCTATACATCTTACCTTTCTTGTGCAAACCACACCAGCACTCCCCTATGTTTCCACATCTTCTCATTTGTTGTGGTAAGCCAGTACTCAAGTTTTCAAGGTGAAGCCTAGGCCTCCGAACTCACTGCAGGAATTCTTGGGGTTCTTGCCAAAAGCATGGCCAATCCCACCTTTTGGTCCTTCAAAGAAGCATAACAACATCGGGTTACAGAGCTCTCGAGGATCACCATGATAAAAAGTAATATATAGACATATCTCTTCTTTCTTTCCATTCCTAAAGCAATCACAAATTGAATGACATGTAATGTATGTATATATATAAATGGTCTTCTTTTCTGTTAATGTTTTCAAGGGGAAAACAGATTAGCAGACACCAATTCATGAGGAATGCTAAAAACTTTTTTCACTCAAATGAATGTAAGCCATATCCATGACAATCTAACAGGCTAACAACTATGTCCAAGCTTCCACCCATATCTGTTTTAAATTCTCACCACAAACAAGAACCCAAGTTCACAATATTTTAACTAAAGTCAGGTACTTACGTTTGTACAACTCATGAAGAGACTGATGGAAAGCAACTTCTCCTCTCCAATGGCAGGTGCCAACATGGGCATGAAAAGCAGCTGCAGGATTCACAAGTTTTCAAGAGCAAACATATGATCATAATAATAGAGAAATGAGTAGTATTGGAAGAAATTAATAATGCCAAAAAAAAGGATAGAAATGTAGTAAGTGAATAGCAGAACATATAAATCCTATTGATCTAATACCCAAAGCCAAAATCCTATTAAAACATATAAATCCCTATTCCACGACAATATGCAAATTTTCTAAACTCAATACGCTAAACTAAAGAAAAAACTGATGAATAAGACAATTGCAAAGTAAAATCTTCTCAAACCCAAAAAAAAAAATCCAAAAGCAAACAAAACCCTAGAGCATGGTGGTTATTACGCACTTTTGCAACACAAAATAGAGAGATGAGAGAGAAAGAGACGGTGGAGGAGAGATGACCTACCAACGAGGACGAAGAGCATGGTGGTTGTGGTGGTGGAGCAGGTCCGAGGAGGCGTAGAGGTCGCGGAGCAGAACAACTCCAGCCCGTCGGCGCTGTGTACTCACACAGAGACTTTAGAGAGAGAAACAGAGAGAGGGAAAGATGCGGACATCGTGAGTGAGAGAAAGGGAGAGACAAAGAGAGAGACTGAAGAGGAAGACAGAGTGAGGAAGAGAGCCGTCGGGGGGGTTTTGTGAAACAGGGGAGAAATAAGATAGGGAGATATCGGGCGGGAGGGAAAAATGAAGGAGGCTGCGGGCTCCAATTCCTTTTAATTTTGAACATTACCTTTTACGGCGATTTGCTGTCGTCGTAAAATACCTTTCATTTTTTGCAACGATTTTTAAAGTTAAAAAATCGCTGCAAAAAGTAACTTTCACAATTCCGTCGAACAATAAACCGCTGCAAAAAGTTTTTTACTTTTTGCGGCGAATACTTCCGTTGCAAAAAGTAATCGCTAGAAATGACCAATTTAGTATTTGCGGCAAAATTTTTCATTGCAAAAAATAAAAAATCGCTGGAAAAGACCATTTTATAAACTCAATGAAAAAAGATTGCAACGATGTAGAAATTGCCGCAATTAAAGCCTTTTTGCTGTGATTTTATTTTCAACAGACAAAAAAAAAGCTGCAAAAGGCCTTATTTCTTGTAGTGTCTATTAATTTAGAATGGTAATATCCCGTAGTTATAATATTTGAATAATGTGCTACTTTATTTCTAGTATTATTATTTTTTTGAAATTGTCAATATTCATTGAGCATAAATATTTAATATTTATCTATTCAATATATGATTTTGTACTTATTTCTTATATTGGTGTGTTTCATAATTGTGCTTACCAAGGTATTAGATTCGGCTGCAACTACTTTGAGCATTTACCAAGATTTCTTTATATGTTTAAATTTTATTTGTTGGCTTTGTATATTTTATTTGTTGATTTAAGGTTATGTTTTGTTTTGCTTTTATTATTTCAATATTGTGGACATTAACTTTAGCTATTATTCTTTTTTGTAATTCTTATTCTTTATCTATTCAATTCTTTGATTTTGTATCTATTTGTTATATTGTTTTGTTTCATAAATGTGATACCTCATATGATAAAGATAAGGGTAGGTGGTGTATGAGATCACACATTACTTGGAAAGGAGAAGTTCTTGCTCTTTATAAGGTTCCAATATGGCTCCAATTGTATCATTGACTAGTTCTTTTGGAGTATAGATCATGTGATTTGGGCCTTCCATTGAGGCGTTATAAATGGTATCAGAGCCATGCCACCTACAAAAGAAAGGCCCGACGAGGTCGTCAGAAATTTAAGAGGGGGAGATTGTGATACCCCCATATGATAAGGATAAGGGTAGGTGGTGTATAAGATCTTAGATTGCTTGGGAAAGAGAAGTTCTTGCTCTTTATAAGGTTTCAATGAGACTCTAATTGTATCATTGACTAGTTCTTCTGGAGTATAGGCCATGTGGTTTGGGCCTTCCATTAAGGCGTTATTACTGGTATCAGAGCTTAACCCAACCAGAAATTTGAGACTTGAGCCATGCCATTTATAACGAACAGGCCCAACGAGGACATGGGGAATTTAAGGGGGGAAGATTGTGATACCCCATATGATAAGGATAAGGGTAGGTGGTGTATGAGATTCCACATTGCTTGGCAAGGAGAAGTTCTTGCTCTTTATAAGGTTCCAATGAGGCTCTAATTGTATCATTGACTAGTCATTTTGGAGTATAGGCCATGTAGTTTGAGCCTTCCATTGAGGCGTTACATCAATCTTACTTCTCAGTGTAAACATTTACATATTATCTATTAGTGGCAATTGTACTTCCTTTTAGATATCAATTCCAAATTGATTGTGCTGATCATTCTTTCACTTGGATTTGGTTTTTCCAATTCGACGCAATCATTGACATACCTCTTTTCTTGGCAATCAAAATGAATAGTGATAAGATGACCTTAACAAGTTATAAAAATTTCATTAAAAATAATTTCGATCAATATTTTTATCTAATTTCTTTTAAAAAAATTCACAAGGTCGTGCAAAACAATCGATAGCAAAAATCCAATATAATCTTTTACCAGAAGAACGAAAATAAGAATTGAGTCAAAAAAGAAGAGAAAAGTATCATCGACAGAAAGCATAAACAAGTAGTGTTATTCAACTTGGACAATCTTCTGTCTATCAAACAACTGTCTTGAATGATTATACACAAATTCTCAACAGTGATGAAAATGCTGATGTTGTACAGAAAAAAGACGTCTCTCTCATGTTGATATCAATCCAATTGAGATCTCCCTCTCACAAGATGTTGGATATTCTCAAGAGATGAGTATCTTTTTGACCGATCAAGAAATTGATGCATCTACACCCAATACAACGGATTATGAAAATTAGAACAATTCAACGGATTCTTTGCCACCAAGATCAACAAATACATCTATAGAAACTTCAAATAGATGTCATCAAGTTGTAATCGAACATGTTTATTGTGTAGCCCTCATTTTTCTTGATCTTTTTAAATGAAACTTTTTTAGTTTATATATTATACTAAAAGTGGAAAACATTTTATTCAATAGGTTACTTGTACTCTTCAAGATCAATCACATATATTTCTTTCAACATTATGGGACCATTTGCTGTGTTTACTTCTCTAGCTGGTTCAATGTATAATGCAGTTGCCAATAAATCTAATAAATCATGTTTAAACTTTTTAGTTTGTTAATAAACATAGTTACGAAAGAATTTATAAATTTTGAATAGACATTTACCTATTTCTGCAATTGAATCTTTATAACTATCGAGTTCATTGAATGGATGATATTATAATTTGGTGGCTACAATGCTTCTTCATCATCTGAAATTTCTTCATAAATTGTCCTTGAGTTTAATATCCACTAATATTGATGGGATTCAATTTTATGTTTAGGATCTAATGGCTTTAGATAAGCATTATTGATGTAGTATGAATGGAATATATGTTAAGTGTCATCGCGTGAATCAAAATTTTTATCAAATAGGTGGCTTGCAGTCGATTGCCCTACAAAATATTAAAATAATATATTTTCAGTAGAGACTAATATATGGTTATTATTATTAAGATAATGTTTTACATTATGAAACATAAGGTTACAATTTTTTATAAATATAAAAAACAACAAGTACCATACCTCAGAATCAATCAAGGTTAAGTTTTGATATTTTAACGACGAATGTTGTGCTGTACGTTTTAGAGACTTCTCTGCTAAAACCATTTTTTACAGCGAATACTTTCGTTGCAAAAAGTAAAAATCGCTAGAAATGACCAATTTAGTATTTGCAGTGAACTTTTTCGTCGCAAAAAAATAAAAAATTGCTGGAAAAGACCATTTTATAAACTCAATGAAAAGAGATTGCAACGATGTAGAAATCGCCGCAATTAAAGCCTTTTTGCTGCGATTTTATTTTCAACAGACAAAAAAAAGTCGCAAAAGGCCTTATTTCTTGTAGTGTCTATTAATTTAGAATGGTAATATCCCATAGTTATAATATTTGAATAATGTGCTACTTTATTTCTAGTATTATTATTTTTTTGAAATTGTCAATATTCATTGAGCACAAATATTTAATATTTATCTATTCAATATATGATTTTGTACTTATTTTTTATATTGGTGTGTTTCATAATTGTGCTTACCAAGGTATTGTTTCATAAGTCAGTTGACACACTTTCTTCAAAATGTTCCCATAATTCTCTTGGATTTGTAGGATTACAATAAACCAAGATTGTGGCAAATAGTCGCCTCAAATTGTATGGCATTTAGTACAGTGATGCTTCATGTAAACAATCTTCCAAGCTATTATCTGTTTCTAACAAGCCATGCAATGTAGTTGCTTCACGATATGTTGGAGCGACAACACCATTAACTGTTTTGAGGTCATTCAAAGATAGATGACCCTTTATATGATTTAATAATTTCCCTAGATAATACCATTCACCTTCAAGTGGATTTGCTGAAATAATTCTACCAATAACTGTCTGTTTCTTTCGAGAGGTCCAGATTTTATGTTGATTGCTCCAAATAAAAAACTCAGAAAATTCTTTATACAACAATTTTCAAGAGTTTTCATTTACACGATTTTTTGAAAAAAATTCTGATAACATTGATTTTGCATAAAAATCAGAGTTCACAAGATTGTTCAAATTTTGATTTGCAGGAAAAGTCACCAGATGCTGATCTTCAAGATGTAAGTGTAGGCTATATACTGCTGGATGCATCTCATTTATATTAAACCCAAAGATGCTCCACATGGCTTCAGGTGCAGTAATCCATCGAGCTGATTGGAATAATTCAATTTCATCGACGATTTGACTATCTTGTTCAGAGATTACATTAAAAGCAACACGGTCATGATCTTTGTAGATGTAGTTGTAAAGATACTTGACTACTTTAATTGTAGAGCATATTTCAACTCATTGAGGGACAATGTGCGGTGGTGGGTTTGGTGAAGATTGACGGCGGCAGAAAACACCGTGAGAGGCTTCTGTTTGTGGTGAAATACCGAGAGAAGAAAAGAACAAAAATACATTTAGTCTTGATGGTGGTTACAGAAAAGGAATTAGGTAGATGAAGTGTGTAATTCGACGAGAACTTACCACGAAAGAGATGGGAAACGACGAAGTTGGATGGCGATCTACACCAATCACGGCTGGGGTCTCCTTCGAACAAAGTGGTGGAGAAGCACGGACTGGCTGGGCTCTATTTGTTTTTGTGAAACAGAGGCTGATTTCTCAATTGAGTTTGTGTTGTTTGCTGTGTCAGTGTGTTGAGGAGTCGACAAAGAAAAAAAATATATAGATGGAGATCAGGGTTTGACGTGTATAAGCCGAAGTGGTTTTAAGAATTCCTAGTGGGAGGGAGACTCGGTATGGTCACAAGATTAGAGGGATAAGTGTAGAGGAAGTGGTCTTGGCAGTTTGAGTTTGTGGCGGAAGTGTAGTTTGAATTAAACACGTTTAAAAATACAAAGAAGTAAAAATTTTGAGAGACTCTTAATTCGTAATTAATAATTGATTTATTTTTTTTATGAAACAACTAAATAAATAGATAAATACTTTAAAAATAATGAAAATAATAATAGTAAGGAGGAAATGTACTTTATTGTCTAAATTTTGAACCTGCATGTTACAAATTCTCTCCTAATAAAAAAAATCTCGTACTCGAGATGAAAATTACCTCGTTTAAAATGGGTAGGGATACTTCTCTCTCATGTCATCCTCGTGTTCCCAAGTGGCTTCTGTCTTCCTGTGATGACTCCAAAGAACCTTGACCATTTGAATAGTTCTGTTTCTTTGCACTTGGGTCTTCTGTGCTTATTCTCACTGGAGCTTCTTCATAGGTGAGGTCATCTCGAATATGAAGGGGCTCGTACTCCAATACATGTGTAGGACCCAGGGCATACTTTCGTAACATAGAGACATGAAACACATTGTGCAGTACCGATAAGTGAGGTGGAAGTGCTAGTTTGTAAGCAAGGAGACAGGGGCACCGTGCGACTGTTGTTCAGGGTGGCCAGACCGAGGTCAACGAGATCGGATTTCGTGCATGTAGTTGGGCATGAAAACATGTGTTTAAAATGGGTCACTTTACGTCGGCCTATTTGTACTTACAGATATAATATGTTGACTTGGTTTTAATTTGGTACTTGCTGCATGTAGCTGACACTTATGTCTTGTATAAAGTTTAAATTGTATTAAGTATTCATTTATGATTTAATTATGATAATAAATTACAAGAATTTGAATTTTAAGTATAATCAAGTTTAATTTATATTTTTAAGCTATAAATATGATCAAGTCTATTTTTATGAAATGAGCCTCACTATTTAATTGATAAAGTTAAGGTAAAATATAATTTCCTACTAGGTTATAATTTGAAAGTGAAGATATGTTATTTCTATTTAAATCATTTTAGTATTTATTAATTTGGTATATAATAAAATAATTATTAAAGTTCTCTCCATAGTGTTTATTTAATTAAGTAAAGTATTATAATAATTTTTTAGGAAATTAGTGACATATGGTATTTCATAAGACGAAGTTTTGGGATTTGCGAAACGAGGTAATTTACTTGATCACAAATTAGGATCATCACATGTTAGTTTAGATAAATTATTAGTAAAGCCAATTCTTGATAGCCAATTTTTATGTACCTTGTATTGTCATGAGTTATGCAATCATAGCATTCATTTTATCTCATGATCATGTTAAGTTCCACATCACGTTTAATTCAGGGTGGCCTTGGGGCCAGAGAGTCTTTGTGTAACAATCGGCTTGAAGCCCAGCCCGTAGGAGTCAACCTGTTTCTTGAAGCCCAGCCGCATGCATGTTCTGAGGGACACGAACGGCGCCGTTTTGGGTAAGTGATCCCTTTCCTTTCTCTTCTCCTTTCCTTCCGTCGGTTTCTTCTCCTTCCCTTTCTTCTTCTTCTTTCTTTCTCAACTGCTCTGCCTCCGAAAACTGCTCCATTTCGTGTGCCTCATTCCCACGCTGAGCCGGTTTGTGCAGTTTCTCCACAGAAATTTTCGTCCGCATCACATCTGCATTTTACTTGAATCACCCAGAAATTTTTTTCCCCTCTACAGTTTTCGGTTGTGCTGCGATTTCCGTGGGTCTTCAAGCTCCTTGTCGTGGACTTGGTTGCACGATAGTTTCCTTTTTTTTTTTTCCTGTTTTTTCTTCTTCCACCCATTGTTTTCTCTGCACCTCTTAGATGATTTTGTAGTTTTTTTTTTCTTTTCTTCCTTGGGTTTCGGCTGTGTGTAGTTTCGTGAGTCCAAATATTGTCTTCATTGGGACTATCCTTTGGAGTAATTGTTCATCTCTACTTTCGGTAATTAATCCGCCTACCCTTTAATATTACTCTTAATTTTATTCTTATACTTGCAATCACACATTCCATAAGCCATTGTAATTCTTCCCTTCGGTTTGTTCTACCACACACACACATTTGGTTGGCCATGCAACACACTTGATCATTTTTCCCTTTTGCGCTGACCATTAAATTCTTTCAGTAGAAAATTTTGTGACTTTTATTGTGGGTTGATGTATTTTAATTGTTGGACCAGTGGAGTGTGTTAGAATAAAGGATGTTGAGGAGTATAATCTTGGGTGTTTTGTGAGTCAATTTTGGAATATTATTTGAGACTTTTTGGTATAAAATGATGGGTGTTTTGGAACTAGTTGTATTGAATTTTTTGTGTAAGTTTTGGATTGTTGAATGATTAGAGTATTGATGTGTGCACTGAAATTGTTTTATTCGAAGATTGGAAGTGAAGTTTGGGTTGGATTATATTTTAATTATTGGAGTTGCTGTGGTTGGTTTTGGGAATAATTATAGTTGGTTGGTGTTAATAGAAAGTGGTGGCTGTTTTGGGTTTTAAATGCGAATGATTTGAAGAAAAAGTTGTTCGGGTTTAATTGTTAGATAGTTACGGAGTGTGAAGGGACTGTTTTGATTTATTATTCAATAAATAGCAGTCTACTAGATTGGTTATTAAATGTTGGATATATGTTCTTTTTGTTTAGGTGGTGTTACTATTAGAATTCCGGCTCAAGGTGTTGATAATACGAAGACGTCAGGCAAGCGGGGTTCATATACTAGTTTTGCATAAAAGAAATAAAATGAGGTTGACTTGGAAAATAAACGTGTTTGTTTTTTTTTGAAAAGAAATGATCTGAAAACAACCTCAGATGTTTATTCTGCATATGCATAAATTCAATATAAGAGAAAGTGTTTTCTGTCATGACTGGTGTAGATATGAGCTAGTTTTGTGCACTTTGTTTCAGAACTATGTAAAAGAGCGAATAAGGAAATTCTAAAAGTTTTGTTGTGAACAAATGAGAATATTTTGTTTATTTTTATCTCGAACATGTGAAATGATCTGAAGCTTTTCTGTGTTTTGTTTGGATATGATATGTCATCTGAGAATCTTGGCATGATGTTCTGATTCTGTATATGATTGTAACCGGATTTTCAATGAAATCCATTTTGTTTCTGTTAAGGCCCAGCCACGGGTATAATGGTAGTTTATAACCCTACCACGGGGGTGAAACATGGAAAATGGCCCAGCCACGGGTATAATGGTGGTTTATAACCCTACCATGGGGGTGAAACATGGAAAATGGCCCAGCCACGGATATAATGGTGGTTTATAACCCTACCACGGGGGTTAAACATGGTATTGTCCCGATGTGATAACAAACAATGATAAGATTATAACGTTTCAGTTTAGAAATGCCAACGGATTTTCTTTTTGGAATAAGCTTATTTTTCTGAAAATTTCGCTCTAAAGTTTTTGTATAAGTTTTGTTTCTGAATTCTGAAAGTAAATGTTTTGTTCGGCTTATCAAATGTTATAAATGCTTATGTTTACATGCTAGTATATGCTCTCTGCTTGCTGAATTGTTGATAACTCACCCCGTTAATCTTCATAATATTTCAGATGATATCGATGGCTCAGCTGAAGATCAGTATTAGAGTCTATGGAGAAGATTTGCATTGATTTGTTGTTGGGTATCTCATTATATTAGTGTTGGTGTTGGAGGTTAATTATCTTTCTTAAGTTTACTTCAATGGATTTAGATGGTTTATGGAGACTATGTTAATGTTATATGATTTCTAGTTGTTATTTGAGACATGAAGAAGAGTGAATTTTATTTGGGTTGTTGGATTGAATATTGGATAAATGAGTTTATTTGATTTATTTAATTGAAGTATTTACGTTCGATTTGAGGTTTGGAAAATGGATATATTCTTGAATTTGGAAGTACTCTAGCCTTGTTAGAGTTGATTATCAGGTTTTATGAGTTAACTCTTCGGACCCTCGGGGTCGGGACGTTACAGTTGGTATCAGAGCCATGTTTGAATTCTGCATACTGTAGACCTTGGAGGTTTAGATATCTGTGGGTTCATAAGATGTGGAAATTTCAAAATAGGAATTGGAGGATTATAAGGATAGTCATGGGGGTATTTAAGTTTGAGTTCTAAGAATATTAAGATTGATTTTGATGGGATTTGGGGTTTAGATTTGACTGATGTTAGGAGTTGAGTTTGGAACTTTGAGAATTCTAGTGATATACGTGTGTAATAAGTGATGTCAGATTTGCATAGTTATCTGATTTATATATATATATGTATATGTGTTTAAATGCATATTTTATTTATCCTCTTATTTATTTCTTTTTACCTGGTATTCTCGTTTTCTTCTATTTTAGAACGTTTCACCGAGTTTAGACTTTCAGGATGGTTGCTCTTCATAGAGTTCGAACTCTTGAAGATTTGAATGAAGACAATGGTGGGGGTTGCACGTTCGAACAATTTAATCGAACGCATCCTCCCACCTTTGATGGAAGAGGCGATGCGAACGCTGCGGAAGATTGGATACAAGACATTGAAGAAATATTTGGTGTTTTGGAGTGTACCGATCAGCAAAAAGTCAAGTTCGCAGCCTTCAAATTATCTGGAGAAGCAAAGAGATGGTGGAATTCTGAGAAAGTTATCAGGGAAGCTGAGGGGATTGAAGTAATTGTTTGGGCTCAATTCAAGCAGAGTTTATTCGATCGATTTTTCCCTAAGGCAGATAGGGATGCAAGAGCCCAAGAGTTCACCAATTTGGTGCAAGGGACCATGACTGTGCGCCAGTATGCTGCAAGGTTTGCGGAATTATCACGTTTCGCCGCATACTTAATTCCCGATGAGGAGAAAAAGACTGGGAAGTTTGAAGAAGGCTTGAACTACATGATTTATGAACGGGTGATGATCTTACAGATTCAGAATTTTTCAGAATTAGTACACAAGGCGATGCTAGTGGAACAGAATCTTAAGAGGGGTGCTGAATTGCAAGAACAGAGGAAGAGAGCTGCTCCACAAGGTTTTCCTAGTTCGGATCAAGGGTAATGGAAAAAGAGAAATGAGGGGAGCAGTTCAAGTCAAAGACAGATACAGGGAAATCATACACCTAACCCCTGTAAGTTCTGTAACCGCATACACCATGGGGAGTGCAGGAAGGAAGTGGGATCATGTTTCAAATACGGTAAGGATGGGCATTTCATTAGAGAATGTCCATTGCTTGCGGAGAACAACAGAAGGCCCAACCCATCCCAAAACTTTAGGCCGAATAATCAAGGCAACAATCAGCAGAGGATTGTACCTGCACGAGTGTTTGCTTTGACACCGGGAGAAGCTGAGGACAAGGATGATGTCATCACAGGTATAATTCTCTAACCATCTCTTAAAATTTTCTTTGTTGAGAATTAAGGATCATTTATCTTATTATCTCTATGGGTTATATGACGTAACTAGGAATTGTTCCCTTATTTCTCAATAAGGCTACTGTTTTATTTGACTCGGGGCTACCCACTCCTTTATTTCGATGGATTATGTTAAATTGTGCCCCATTGATACTGATGAGATGGACTACAATTTGAGAGTCTCTACCCCAACTGGTGATATAGTGACTTGTAACAAGATTTTACTCAAGTGTCCAATAATTATTAGCGGGAAGGAAATGCCAGCTAACCTGATAGTCTTTCCTATGACTGAGTTTGATGTGATTTTGGGGATGGATTGGTTAGCTTCCAGTTATGCTAGTATTGATTGTTTTAAAAGGGAAGTGGTGTTCAAGTTTCCGGAAGAAGAGGAACTTCGATTTATGGGTTCCAAGGTGCGTATCCCTCCATCAGTTATTTCTGCTTTTCAAGTTGATAAATTAATACGTGACGGGTGTCAATGGTATTTGGCTTTTGTGGTGGATGAACCAAAGGAAGAATTGAAACTAGAAGAGATTCCTATTGTGAGGGAATATCCAGAAGTTTTTCCTGAAGATTTGTCTGGATTACCGCCTGAGCGGGAGGTAGAGTTTGCTATTGAAATAGCCCCAGACACGGCGCCTCTTTCCAAAGCCCCTTATCGAATGGCGCCATCAGAGT
Source organism: Juglans mandshurica (assembly GCA_022457165.1). Lineage (NCBI taxonomy): Eukaryota > Viridiplantae > Streptophyta > Magnoliopsida > Fagales > Juglandaceae > Juglans > Juglans mandshurica. The sequence continues at coordinate 9,142,700 of CM039623.1, forward strand.
TAGCCGAGCTTAAAGAACAGTTGCAAGACTTATTAGACAAAGGTTTCATCAGACCTAGTGTGTCACCTTGGGGAGCTCCAGTTTTGTTTGTGAAGAAGAAGGATGGGACAATGAGGATGTGTATAGACTATAGGGAATTGAATCGAGTGACCATAAAGAATAAATATCCGTTGCCCCGCATCGATGATTTATTTGATCAGTTGCAAGGTGCGCAAGTGTTTTCTAAAATTGATCTCAGATCGGGTTATCATTAATTAAAAATCAAGGCGGAGGATGTGCCTAAGACAACTTTCAGGACCAGGTATGGCCACTATGAATTTTTAGTCATGCCTTTTGGTTTAACCAATGCCCCAGCAGTATTTATGGACTTGATGAATCGAGTATTTCATGAATTTCTGGATAAGTTCGTAGTGGTGTTTATTGATGATATATTAATCTACTCCAAGAGTAAAGTCGAACATGAAGACCATCTGAGACAAGTACTAGGGACACTCAGGGATAAGAAATTATTTGCTAAGTTGAAGAAGTGTGAATTTTGGCTTGAGTCTATTGCATTTTTGGGACATGTGGTCTCAAGGGATGGCATTTCTGTAGATCCTGGGAAGATTGAAGCAATAGTTAACTGGACTCAACCAACCAATGTACATGAAGTTAGGAGTTTCTTGGGTTTGGCTGGTTATTATCGTCAATTCATAGACAATTTCTCAAAAATAGCGGTTCCCCTTACCGCCCTCACAAGGAAGAACAACAAATATGTTTGGACTGAAAAATGTGAGGAAAGCTTCCAGGAATTAAAGAAGAGATTGGTGACAGCTCCAGTTCTAACAGTCCCTAGCGAAAGAGGAGGATTTGTGGTTTATAGTGACGCTTCACGATTGGGTTTGGGATGTGTTTTGATGCAGCATGGAAAGGTAATAGCTTATGCTTCTCGGCAATTGAAGACATATGAACAAAATTACCCCACACATGATTTGGAGTTGGCCGCCGTTGTCTTTGCACTTAAAATCTGGAGGCATTATTTATATGGTGAAAGGTGCGAAATCTACACGGATCACAAGAGTTTGAAGTACTTCTTCACTCAGAAAGAACTGAATATGAGACAGAGGAGATGGCTCGAACTAGTCAAGGACTATGACTGCAACATTAACTACCATCCAAGTAAAGCTAATGTTGTAGCTAATGCACTTAGCAGGAAGCCAATGGGATCAGTAATTGCAACTCTTACCACTCAACCCCACTTATTAATGGACTTGGAAAGAGCCAGTATTGAAGTAGTCGTGGGTGACTAGCAGGCATTAATAGCCAGTTTAGTAGTTCAACCAGCTTTGATAGACAGAATCAAGCTCGCCCAAAAAGAAGATTCTAAGTTGGCGAGATTAATTGAAGAAGTAGAAAAAGGCGATAAACCTGAGTTTAATATTTCTGAAGATGGAGTATTAAGGTTTGGAAACAGATGTTGTGTGCCGGACAGTGTTGTAATAAAAAGACTTATCCTTGAAGAGGCGCACCGCTCCCCTTACACAGTTCACCCAGGTAGTACGAAAATGTATCGAGATTTGAAAGAGTCTTTTTGGTGGGAGGGCATGAAGAGAGAGATTGCTCAATTTGTGGCACAGTGCTTAACATGCCAACAGGTGAAAGTAGAACACCAACAACCAGTAGGGTTATTGCAACCACTTCAGATTCCAGAATGGAAATGGGAACATATTTCTATGGACTTTGTTACAAGTCTTCCACGGGCACCGACCGGACAAGATGCAATTTGGGTGATGACCGTTTGACGAAGACAACTCATTTTGTACCTATCAAAGTTTCTTATAAGTTGGAGAAACTAGCCGAGCTTTATATACAGGAAATAGTGAGGTTGCATGGGGTACCTGTGTCCATTGTGTCGGATAGGGATCCGCGTTTCACTTCAAAATTTTGGCGAAGCTTACAAGAGGCCATGGGCACAAAGTTAAATTTCAGCATGGCGTTTCACCCACAGACAGATGGTCAGTCAGAAAGGACCATTCAAATTTTGGAAGACATGTTGAGAGCTTGTATGCTGGATTTTAAGGGGACTTGGATTCGACACTTGCCTTTAGTCGAGTTTGCTTATAATAACAGTTACCAGGCTAGTATTGAGATGGCACCTTATGAAGCACTTTATGGTAGGAAGTGTAGATCTCCTTTATATTGGGACGAAGTGGGTGAAAGACAAATTTTGGGTCCAGAAATCATACAGAAGACAACAGAGAAGATTGAGACCATTCGAGCTAGAATGAGAGCAGCTCAGAGTCGACAGAAAAGCTATGCAGATAATCATCGTCGCCAATTAGAGTTTGACGTTGGGGATAAGGTATTCTTGAGGATTGCACCCATGAGAGGGGTTATGAGGTTTGGAAGGAAGGGTAAGTTGAGCCCTAGGTATATCGGACCATTTGAGATTCTTGATCGGATTGGACCAGTGGCTTACAGAGTAGCCCTACCACCCGCGCTCTCAGGTGTACACAATGTATTTCACATATCTATGCTGAGGAAGTATGTACCTGACCCCACTCACATTATTGATTATGAGCCTCTTCAATTTCAGGAAGATCTGACTTATACAGAAGAGCCGGTGCAGATTGTAGAGAGAAAAGAACAAGTGGTATGTAATCGGACTATTCCATTGGTTAAGGTGGTATGGAATAATCAAGCTATTAGTGAAGCCTCTTGGGAATTAGAAGAGGAAATGCAAGTCAAGTACCCACAGTTGTTCGACGACGATCCTAAGGGCTTGTGACAAATTCCGGGGACGGAATTTTTTTAAGGGGGGAAGAATGTAACAATCGGCTTGAAGCCCAGCCCGTAGGAGTCAACTTGTTTCTTGAAGCCCAGCCGCGTGCATGTTCTGAGGGACACGAACGGCGCCGTTTTGGGTAAGTGATCCCTTTCCTTTCTCTTCTCCTTTCCTTTCGTCGGTTTCTTCTCCTTCCCTTTCTTCTTCTTCTTTCTTTCTCAACTACTCTGCCTCTGAAAACTGCTCCATTCCGTGTGCCTCATTCCCACGCTGAGCCGGTTTGTGCAGTTTCTCCACAGAAATTTTTGTCCGCATCACATCTGCATTTTACTTGAATCACCCAGAAATTTTTTTCCCCTCTACAGTTTTCGGTTGTGCTACGATTTCCGTGGGTCTTCAAGCTCCTTGCCGTGGACTTGGTTGCACGGTAGTTTCCTTTTTTTTTTTTTTTTTTTTTTTTTTGTTTTTGTTTTTTCTTCTTCCACCCATTGTTTTCTCTGTAACTCTTAGATGATTTTGTAGTTTTTTTTTTCTTTTCTTCCTTGGGTTTCGGCTGTGTGTAGTTTCGTGAGTCCGAATATTGTCTTCATTGGGACTATCCTTTGGAGTAATTGTTCATCTCTACTTTCGGTAATTAATCCGCCTACCCTTTAATATTACTCTTAATTTTATTCTTATACTTGCAATCACACATTCCATAAGCCATTGTAATTCTTCCCTTCAGTTTGTTCTACCACACACACACATTTGGTTGGCCGTGCAACACACTTGATCATTTTTCCCTTTTGCGCTGACCATTAAATTCTTTCAGTAGAAAATTTTGTGACTTTTATTGTGGGTTGATGTATTTTAATTGTTGGACCAGTGGAGTGTGTTAGAATAAAGGATGTTGAGGAGTATAATCTTGGGTGTTTTGTGAGTCAATTTTGGAATATTATTTGAGACTTTTTGGTATAAAATGATGGGTGTTTTGGAACTAGTTGTATTGAATTTTTTGTGTAAGTTTTGGATTGTTGAATGATTAGAGTATTGATGTGTGCACTGAAATTGTTTTATTCGAAGATTGGAAGTGAAGTTTGGGTTGGATTATATTTTAATTATTGGAGTTGCTGTGGTTGGTTTTGGGAATAATTATAGTTGGTTGGTGTTAATAGAAAGTGGTGGCTGTTTTGGGTTTTAAATGCGAATGATTTGAAGAAAAAGTTGTTCGGGTTTAATTGTTAGATAGTTACGGAGTGTGAAGGGACTGTTTTGATTTATTATTCAATAAATAGCAGTCTACTAGATTGGTTATTAAATGTTGGATATATGTTCTTTTTGTTTAGGTGGTGTTACTATTAGAATTCCATCTCAAGGTGTTGATAATACGAAGACGTCAGGTAAGCGGGGTTCATATACTAGTTTTGCATAAAAGAAATAAAATGAGGTTGACTAGGAAAATAAACGTGTTTGTTTTTTTTTGAAAAGAAATGATCTGAAAACAACCTCAGATGTTTATTCTGCATATGCATAAATTCAATATAAGAGAAAGTGTTTTCTGTCATGACTGGTGTAGACATGAGCTAGTATTGTGCACTTTGTTTCAGAACTATGTAAAAGAGCGAATAAGGAAATTCTAAAAGTTTTGTTGTGAACAAATGAAAATATTTTGTTTATTTTTATCTCGAACATGTGAAATGATCTGAAGCTTTTCTGTGTTTTGTTTGGATATGATATGTCATCTGAGAATCTTGGCATGATGTTCTGATTCTGTATATGATTGTAACCGGATTTTCGATGAAATCCATTTTGTTTATGTTAAGGCCCAGCCACGGGTATAATGGTGGTTTATAACCCTACCACGGGGGTGAAACATGGAAAATGGCCCAGCCACGGGTATAATGGTGGTTTATAACCCTACCACGGGGGTTAAACATGGTATTGTCCCGATGTGATAACAAACAATGATAAGATTATAACGTTTCAGTTTAGAAATGCCAACGGATTTTCTTTTTGGAATAAGCTTATTTTTCTGAAAATTTCGCTCTAAAGTTTTTTTATAAGTTTTGTTTCTACATTCTGAAAGTAAATGTTTTGTTCGGCTTATCAAATGTTATAAATGCTCATGTTTACATGCTAGTATATGCTCTCTGCTTGCTGAGTTGTTGATAACTCACCCCGTTAATCTTCATAATATTTCAGATGATATCGATGGCTCAGTTGAAGATCAGTATTAGAGTCTATGGAGAAGATTTGCATTGATTTGTTGTTGGGTATCTCATTATATTAGTGTTGGTGTTGGAGGTTAATTATCTTTCTTAAGTTTACTTCAATGGATTTAGATGGTTTATGGAGACTATGTTAATGTTATATGATTTCTAGTTGTTATTTGAGACATGAAGAAGAGTGGATTTTATTTGGGTTGTTGGATTGAATATTGGATAAATGAGTTTATTTGATTTATTTAATTGAAGTATTTACGTTCGATTTGAGGTTTGGAAAATGGATATATTCTTGAATTTGGAAGTACTCTAGCCTTGTTAGAGTTGATTATCAGGTTTTATGAGTTAACTCTCCGGACCCTCGGGGTCGGGGCGTTACACTTTGATACCAAAGTTAGTGGAGTATTTTGGAAGTTTATAAATAAGGAGAAAGTCTAGGGATTAGAGAGCTTTTCTTGTACCTAGAAGTTGCTATTTATACCAAGAGTCTGCGCGGGGGGGGGGGGGGGGGGGGGGAGATAGATCATGCCTACCTCATGGAGTCCATGTCCTTTTTACTGTTCTTTTTCTCAGAATCCTTTAATGTGGCTTGCCTCTGCGACGACGTCATTAATGTGGCATGTAGCTCTGGCATTGGTGCCATTAATGCGGCATGGTTCCCTGATTTGCCTTACTCTGCTGGCATATTTGGTGGTTTTTCACTGTTACCATGTTAGAAGATCAAAGGTCCTCCATCTTTCCCGGTCTGTCTTGTACGAGTCCCCATGAGCGGGGTGCGGCTGAGCAGCGTCAGGTCTGTTCATCCCATTAGCCATCACTATTCACCTTCCCTTGTAGATGACTTACTTTGTGGGCTTGTTTGGGCCCTAGGGCCTTTTCTTTCTAGGGACGGGGGATTGCCGATTTCTCGACGCTCACATGTTGCACTTCTGCTCACCAGCAATATCCGAGTGACCTTTTTGTCTTTAAACAATACCTGGCAACGGTTCGGCTTCAACTTGTATGACTATACTTTGAAGGTTTCGTTCCGCATTAAATGACGCCCCTTCATCATTACTCTCGTTAGATGGTTACTTATTTCCTTCGTCGCATTACTGGATACACTCTGCTAGAATTGCAGCGATCATGGGATTCTGGTACTCCGTGGGGCGCATGGGTTCCTATTGCCTCGAGATGTCAACTGTCGAGCTTGCCAATATAAGGTCCCCCTCCATCTCAGCAACGGGTTACTTTGTCTATTCTCTCTTTTGCTAGATATCCTGTGTTCCTCTCCCTCTTTTAAGCACATCTTCTTGTGTTGTTCTTTTTGATTCCTCTTCTTCTTTCAAGCAATTCCTCTTCTTCTTTCCTTGTGTTGTTCCCTCTGATTCCTTTTCTTTCTCCCTGGTTGTTAATGGCTCCCAAGAAACCCTTGCATCCTTTTGGGTTGGCAAGAACTTCCAACGCTGCCAATGCCGCAGACGGACAGGGCGACATCGCTCTAGAGGAGTTTGCTGGTTTCTTGTGGCATTCAGAGGTGACTCCTGTTGAGTTGAAGTCCCAGAGGGAGACCTACAGGGTTCCTCACATTGTCGAACTCGAGGTACCTCCTCCTACCGAAGGGGCAGTAGATTCTGAGGGTTTCACTTCCATAGTGGTGGTGTACCTCGCCATGTTCTTTAGAGGCCTCAAACTGCCCTTTTGTCGTCTAGTGCAAGAAGTGCTTATTTTTTGAAGTTGGCGCCTGCTCAGCTCCCTCCTAGCGCGTGGAGGATCCTTGTGTAGTGCTGTATCATTTGGCATCGCGAGTTGGAGGAGGCCGAGGTTGACTACCCAGATCTCACGGCGCGTGAGTTATTCCTCACCCATAATCTTTTGAGGCAAGGTCGTAACACTTACGACTTCAAACTAGTCCAGACGTTGGTTTGGCTGGAGTGGCAGCATACTTCCATGAGGGGGTGTAGTTGCCTGTTCTTCTTTTTGTCTGGCAAGGGGTAGGAGTTCCCTCTTGGCTAGGCCAATCGGTACGCATTTCCTATTTGTGCCATATGGGGGGTTGTGGGCGATGACAAGGATAGTCATCCTACCGTGACCTTGGTCGAGACAATCAAGATCAAGTTTGTCTATGCTTGGGTGAAGGCCCATCCAGACGAGGTTCTGCTAGCTGAGGACAACCATCGTCAGCATCTGGCCCCCTAGCTAATTTGCTCTTCAACATAGCCTTCATGTTAAGGGAGGTCACATCCCGGGTCCACAGCGGCTCTCCTAGCCCGCCGATGAAGGGAAAAGGGAAAAAGCCCTGGAGAATTTCCCCCGTCAGAGCTGACTCTGACAATCTTCCCATTCCTCCCAAAGGTCCTTTTGCGGAGGTGCTCGTTATTCGTCCAGAGTCGTCGTTGCCCAAAAAAGTGATGACGATCATGAACCTTCCTCGTGCTATGCTATTGGCTTGAGGAGTTGTCGCGGATGTTCAACCTGAGCCTCTGGTCCTCGGGTCTACCGCTAAAATCGTTCATGCGACCCTGCCGGGCCCTTTGGTTGCGAGGGGGCCTTCAATAATCTCCTCGTTCCTCGGCACGACCTTCGAGCGGGTTCCTTCTCCCTTTCCTGAAGAGCTTTTTGCCGAAAGGGGTCTCCCAAGCGGGTTTCCATCCCGGAGTCCCCCTCTACTAAACTCTCCCGAGGTCGAGGTCGCCTCAATTGGTGATGAAGTGGCAGGGGTGTTGCTTTGGCCGAGGAGGTGATGGCGGGCGTTCCTCTAGCATAGGTTGCTATGGCATCTGAGGTCCTTGGTGCGGATGAGGAGGCTGTTGATGAGGTCCATACGGACTTTTGGCCGACGACTGAGAAGGGCTGTGCCGACTATATTCGCAAGGCGGATAGCAGGCTCAAGAGGCTTTTCACTAGGGTAAGATCTTTGTTTGTAAGCTCTATGTGCCTCTTGTCTGTTTCCTTCTTTGATTTTGACCCAGACTTCTGTGGCAGGGCTTGGAGTGTCTGGTGGTGTTCATCGTGGATGGCCGAGAGGATGTGGCAAGTGAGAATAGAGCACTTCGTTCGCTTGCACAACTGGCTTTACGCTGTACATCGGAGGAGGAGAAGAAGAAGGAAGAGATTGATGAGGCCCTTGTTGACTTGTCGAGGTCCCGGGATGAGGTTGGCCTTCTTCATCTCGAGGTGGCGCTTGCTTCCGAGGCGAGGTAAGGGCTACAAAAATCTCTCGAAAACTGTTAGCAGGAGCTTGAACGACTGTGGGCCAAAAACTTGGAACTACGCAAGCAGCATGGCTCCGATGATCGGTTGTAAAAGTGCTTGTTGCGGCAGTACGAGAAGGCTTCCTAGTCTCTGACGAACAAGAAAAAGGCCCTAGAAGATGAAAGGAAATGGAGGAGGGATTTGGAGACGGATCAAGCCGAGAGGCAAGAAGCTCTTTGGAGGCCTGTGATGCTACCATCCGGGATCTATGGGAGGATCTGTCATATGTCCGTGGTGTCCATGATGATGCCTGGCACTTCGGTTACACTAATGGCTTGGAAAGGATGAAGACTCACATCCTTCGGAATCCCTGATGCAATCTGAGGGCTCTGAGTGTACGCGAGTTTCCCCCTGATTAAGTGTCCGTGGAGCGGGCTGCTCTCCTCTGGAGGGATCTAATCCCAAGCACCCTTAGGAGTAGCTTTGTAGGACATAATCCCGCCTGCTAATCGTTGATTCTCCTCGGCTGCACTTTGATCAGCTCTTCTGATAGGTCTTGCTCTTCTCTGTTGTTCGGGGTTCCAGTTTCAAACCTCCTATTCCAAAGCTCTACCTCACTTTCTTTTCGCACAATCTAGCATGCAACGCCTCTTCTCACGCCCCAAGATTACCTTCCTATCGTCATCTTGCCCTCCTGTCTTCACATCCTCCAACAGTTTCTCGCACCCCTCCACGGCAAGCGGGCAACTTCTGGCGGTGTCTTGGTGGTTGCTGTCATCGTACGGCTCAATTAGTTGCCTCATTACATTCCATGTTGATTTTCTTTGAGGTAACCTTTGGTGTTATCGACATGTCGTATTGATAGAGATCCTTTTTGGCCACTTCTACTGGAATTTTCTTCGAGTTAAACTCTGGCATTATTGGCATGTCGTAATGATAGAGATCCCTGTTTGCCACTTCTATTGGGATATGATCTGATTAGGCTTCAGTTTGCTTGCGCCTTCACAACTTTCTGTCATATCTAGTTGACTTATGTTGTATGTCACTGTATGTAACTTGTCCTTTGTAAGCTTACAGCTTTATGTTGCAACTTTTGATTATTAATGAAATTGCCTTATACTTTGTTGTGCCAGGCTGCTTGTCTTTGTGTATTCTTATGTGATGTTTCATTTTTCTTATTCCCAATTTTTTATGGCCGACCTGGGGGTTTTGTAGCAAGAAATTATAGCCTTGGCGTTAGGCGCGGGGGGGGGGGGGGGGGGGTGGGGTGGTGGGATTGCAGTCTTACAAAGCTTTATGGTCCACCCTGCCAACGCCTAACCTAATCCTGACGACCCTGCTGGCCGACAGCTCTTCTGCTTATACTATCTTCGTTCGCTCCTGTTAGGAAGTTGTCCTCTTGGGGCCTTTAGTGATATTGTTTAATGAGGTCGATGTCTCTCGACTTCTCCTTATGCTAATTTCTTCCTTCTTGTCGTCTGTCTCTTGGATGCGCTTTATCCCACTTAGTCTTTCAGTTCTTCCATTTTGTGTTGCAGTGCTTCATTTTGGTATGCAACTAAAAGAAGAGAGAAGTGACATTAGCATACTCACTCACTGTCGTCGGCATAGAGGGGATGGAAATTCCCCCTGAAGAGTTAAGTCGCGTCAGGGAGACTCTGATTGTCTCCTTGGGGGGAGAGGCCGGGAAGCGTTCTGTTAACCCGCCTCTATGCCCCTCTAAGTAGCATCGTGGTCGTAGAGTTGAATATAACTAATTTAGGCTGTTCTTTGTTGCAATGGGGGTCGGGGTAGGTTATTCGGGTAGCCATGGGGCTAGTCCTACTCTTAGCCATGGAAAGACAAGGCGGTCTTTGGCTCGACCCGTCTCCTTGGTCTAAGGGGTGGTAGGTTGTCCAAACAGTTTGGGACTGGACTCAATCCCACCCATTGGCATTGTCTATTTAATTCCTGATTGAAAGATAAATATGTCATCATAACTTTATCCTTAGCTTTGTAGGAGTTAGACTTCGCAAACCTGGGCCCTCTGGCTTATGACGAGATTTGCTTTCAGCTTTTTACCGGGTCGTTGATGTTCTCGTTCTTTGGCATAGTATTCGGGTAATCATAAAACTCGGCTCGCACTCCGTTGGGAGGGGTCGGAATGCCTCACACCAAACCTCCCCTTTGCCCCCTGAGGAGGTAACTCAGACCAGCGATGTGGCTGGTATGCTCTTTCGCCGCGATAAGGGTTGGACCCTGGCTCAACCCGTCCCTTTGTTCCCTGTGGGAGGTAGTTTGTTCTGGCAGTCTGCTACTAGACTCGCTCCCGCACATTGACACCACAGGGAAGGGTAAGTTTTGCGTCAGGCTGGTGATGATCCCACACTTCGTTGTAGCAGAGGTCGGGGTAAGTTATTTGGGTAGCCATGGGGCTGGTCCCGCTTTCCTCCTTGGGGAGACAAGGCGCCATCTGGCTCAACCCATCTCCTTGGTTCACGGGAAGGTAGGTTGTTCAAGCAGCTTGTAATTGGACCCGCTCTCGCCTGTTGACGCTTATGAGGAAGGTAAGTCTTCATTTTTGAGTAGCTGAGGACTACCTACACTCCATCGGGGAGGGGTCATAATGCCTCAAGCCAAACCGCCCCTTTGCCCCCCTGGGAGATAATTTGGACAGCGATGCGGCTGGTCTGCTCCTTCGCCACGATGGGGGTAGGGATAAGTATTCAGGCAGCCTCGGGGCTGGACCCGCTCTCCTTTGAAGGAGGGACAAGGCGGCCTCTGGCTCAACTACTCCCTTTGTTTCCCGCGGTAGGTAGGTTGTTCGGTCAGTCTGGTACTGGACCCTTTATCGTCCATTGACACCGCAGGGAAGGGTAAGTTTTGGGTTAGGCTGGCGTTGAACCCACTCTTCGTCGTAGCGGAGTCGGGGTAAGTTATTCGGGTAGCCGTAGGGCTGGTCCCGCTCTCTGCTTCGGGGAGACAAGGCTGCTTCTAGCTCGACCAGTCTCCTTGGTCCACGGGCAGTCTACTACTGGATCTGCTCCCGGCTGTTGACACCAATGAGGAATGTAAGTCTTTCCCTTTGGGTAGCTGAAGACTGACCCGCACTCTACCGCGGGAGGGATAAAGCAGCCTTAGGCATTAAGCCCATCCCTTTGATACCCCGCGGAAGAGGTAATTCGAACAACGATGTGGTTGGTCCGCTTCTTCACCACGATGGGGGTCGGGATAAGTTTTTTGGGTAGCTGGGGGGGTTGGTCCTGCTCTACCAGATGTGGAGGTTGAGCCTCCTTCTCACCTATCATCCTTCATGGGCAGGTAGACTGTTCGTGCAGTTTGGGACTGGACCTACCCCTTCCTGTTGACATCATAGGAAAGGGTAAGTTTGGGTCAGGCTGTCACTTATCCCACACTTTGTCATGGCGGAGGTAGGGGTAAGTTTTTTGGGTTGCCTCGGGGCTGGACCCGCTCTTCGTTGCGGGAGGGACAAGGTGGCCTTAGGCTCAACCTACCATTTTGGCCCCATCGGAGGTACGTTGTTCGGGCAATTTGTAACTGGACTCGCTCCCGCCTGCTAACGCTTAGGAGGAAGGTAAGTTTTTGTATTCGGGTGGCCGAGGGCCGACCTACAGATAAAGTAGCCTCTGGAGTGACTCGTCCCTTTGGTGTCCCGCGGGGAGATAAATGCTCGATGAAGATTTTGTTGATGGAGATTAAGTTGATGGAGATTTTTTTATGTCCTTGAAAGTTGACATTGAAACATAATACTTCTTTTATTAGGATTTGTTGTGTATGCACGAAAACATAAATTTACAATAATTAAGCTAGCTTAGTAATAAAGTTTTCGTTGATGTTCGACCTTTCAGGGGTGCGATAGCTCGTTTCCTTGGGAGTCTCTGAGTCGGTAGGAGCTCGGGCAATTGGTAGTGGTGACCAAGTAGGGGCCTTCCCATCGAGGGCCCGTTGTTCCCTCGTCTCACGTTGTTGTTCCTGCTTCTTTGAGTACGAAGTCTCCGACTTTGAATGTTCTCGGATGCACTAGCTTATTGAAACACTGCTCGACCCTCCTTTTGTTGGCGGTGGTTCTTATCTCTACCTCTAGCCTAATTTCTTCCAGCAAATCAAGCTATTTTTCTAGCTGCTTGTCATTGGAGTCTTGCTCGAAGTGCTGAACTCTGTAGGTGGGGATCCCGATTTCTACTGGCGGCATCACCTCGTGGCCATATGTGAGGTGATAGGCCCACAGGACAGCAGAGAGTTCCTCTGCCCATGCGCCCTTCTTTTCGTCGAGTCGCTTCTTGAGCATTCCCATCAACGTCTTGTTGGTCATCTCCACCTGCCCTTTAGACTAGGGGTGGCCCGGAGATGAGTACCAGAACTCAATCCCCAACTCCTAGCTCCAGTTATGGTAGTGATCAGAATCAAACTTCCTCACATTGTTTGATATGATAATGTGTGGGATGCCAAACTTGGAAATCACCCTCTTCCATAGGAACCGCGTGATGTTGTTTGCCGTGATGGTGGCTAGGGCCTTGGCCTCAACTCACTTGGTGAAGTAATCCACAGCTACTACCTCAAATTCTCCTACCTTGCCAGGGGGAGTGGGCCGACCAGATCAATTCCCTACTGGGCGAAGGGCCAAGGTGAGGTGATCGAAGTTAATTCTTTTGACGAGTAGTGGGGCACGTTGGCGTAGTCTTGGCACTTCCGTCATTTCCGCGCATACTCCTTGGCATCTCATAAGGCATGGGGCAAGTAATACCCCGCCCTCATTACCTTTTTAGCTAGCGCCTTTCCTCCTGAGTGACAACTGCAGATCCCTTCATGTATTTCTGCCAACACATACTGAGCTTCTTCAGGGGAGATGCACCTTAAGAGAGGCATCGAATGGACCCTTCAGTACAAAATTCCCTCAATCAGGGTGTATCGTTGTCTCCTAATCTTTCTGGGTTCTTGCCTATTGTCAGGCACCTCATTGGCGTCCAAGTACTTGAGGATATCCCTCGCCCAATTCAGGGCTCTGGGCTGTATCTCCATCACCTTGATCCTTACAACGGGTACTTTGACTGTGATCACTGTTTGCTCTGGCAGGGGGAGTCTTCTTGCTCGAATGCCATGCGTGACAGCTTGTCCACTTTCTGGTTTTCTACCCTCAGCACCTGCTAAATCTAGAAGTACCTGAAGTGGGGGCGCTCGGCTTCTACTAGTGCTACGTATTTTTTTAGCTTTTTGCTCTTCATGGTGAACTCCCCTCGTACTTGATTGACCACCACCTGCGAGCCTGCTTGCACTTCATATTTTGCAGCACCCAGAGACCTGGCTACTGCCAGTCCTTAAAGCAATGCATCATACTCCGCCTCGTTGTTCATGGTCTTGAAGGCCAACTTGATGGCGTAATTGTAGTCTTGTCCCTCGGACGTAATGATATGCACCACCACTCCCCCTCCAGCCTGGCAAGATGAGCCATCAATGAACACTTGTCAAGGCTTCATGGGAGGTGCATGTTCGCTCTCTGTAGCGAAACCAGTAAATTTTACCACGAAGTCTGTTAGCACTTGCCCCTTGATGGTATTCCAGGGCACGTATTCCAGCCAGAAGTCAAACCTTTACAAGATCTTTTTCAACGGGGTTTCTGTGAGGACTCGTATTGGGTGAGCTTGGAAGTACGGCCGCAGCTTACGCTTGGATACCACCAGCGCTAAGTCGAGTTGCTACATGCGGAGGTACTTGGCTTCTACCCCATGATATGCTCGGTTGATGTAGTAGACCGGCCTCTGGACTCCATCCTCTTCACGCAAAAACGCCAAAGATACTGCCTGGGGGGAGACTGACAAGTTCAGGGTCAGTGTTTTCTCACACCTGGGTTGGCTGCGGAGCGGGGGCCTTGTGAGGTACTTCTTGAGAGCCTCGAACGCCAGGTCGCACTCATTGTCCCATATCTGTGCCTATCGCAGACCTTGAAGAAAGGTAGACACTTGTTAGTGGATCTTGACATGAGTCTGTTGAGAGCCGCCACTCGCCTAGCCAGTCTTTTGACCTCGATTATGCTTCGAGGTGGGGCCATGTTGAGGATGGCCTCTACCTTTTTGGCATTGGCTTCAATTACGCGTTCTGACATCATGAATCCCAGAAACTTCCCTCATCCGGTGCCAAAGGCGCACCTTGCCTGGTTCAACTTCATATGGTACTGTCTCAGTATTGCGAAAGCCTCCCTTAGATCGCTCAAGTGTTGTTCCGGAGTCTGACTTTTAACCAACAGGTCATCCACATAGACCTCCATATTTCTTCCTACCTAATTTTTGAACATACGGTTGACCAACCGCGGGTAGGTGGCCCCCGCGTTCTTCAGCCTAAAAGGCATTGCCGTATAGCAATATGGGCCTTGGTCGGTGATGAACGAAGGCTTCTCCTCGTCCTCTGGAATCATGTGAATCAGGTTATACTCGGAGTAAGCATCCATGAAGTTTAGCATACGATGGCTGCTGTGGAGTCGATGATAAGATTGACGAGGGGTGGGAAGCTGTCCTTCGGGCAAGCTTTGTTGAGGTCGGTGAAGTCAACACACATTCTCCGCTTGGCTTTTTCACGAGCCCCAAATTGGACAACCATTATGGATAGTGGGCTTCTTGGATGAATTCAGTAGCTAACAGGCTATCCACTTCCTCAACTATGGCGACGTTCTTTTCTGCACTAACACTTTGGCATTTCTGCCTCACCTCTTTGGCCTTTGGGTCTACGCTAAGGCTATGCTGTATGACTTCGAGGGCTATTCAGGGCATGTCCTCGTGGCTCCAAGTGAATAAGTCTTGGTGCTCAGCGAGAAGTTACTACATGGCGCTCCGTGTCTTAGGCTTCAGTTAGCTACTGATCCTTGCCATGGCTTTTGGTCGATCTGAGCTTAGGGGAACGAATTCCAACGGTTTGTTTGGTTCCACCTTTCTGAGCCTCTGCTCATCTCGGATTTCGCCTTCAGCTAGGGCACAAAATGGCAGTGATGGCAAGGTGCAGTCATCCACCGTAGGGCATACCGCGTTCACCCCGCCACTCGGAGGCATCCCTTCTTGGGTATGTTCCTGCCTCTCTTATGCGGCATCTCCTCATCCAATCCTGGGAGTTTGGTTTTCTGGTTGGTCAGCTTCTACATTCATTAGCACTACTGGTGAGCTTCCTAGTTGTCTCGAACGAGTTGTCGCAGGCATCTAAAGTACACACATGATCTACAAGGATCCCACAGATGACGCCACTGTTAACGTCATGTTTCGCATGCCTTTGGGCCAAGTTTTAGCAACTGAGGTCTTTAGAACTGGGCCTGTGAAAATAGAGAACAAAGGTACTAGGAGAGGGTGGCTTTGCGGCCGGAGAGTCTCCGATACCAAAGTTAGTAGAGTATTTTGAAAGTTTGTAAATAATGAGAGAGTCTAGGGATCAGAGAGTTTTTCTCGTACCTGGAAGTTGCTATTTATATCGGGAGTCTGGGGGGGACAGATCGTGAGTGTCTCCATGGAGTCCATGTCCCTTTTATTGTTCTTTTGTCAGAATCATTTAATGCGGCGTGCTTTTACGAGGCGTCATTAATGTGGGGTGTAACTCGGGTAGTGGTGCCATTAATGTGGCGTGGTTCCCTGATTTGCCTTACTCTGCTGACATCTTTGGTTGTCCGTCGATGTTCCTATGTTAGAAGATCAAAGGTCCTCCATTTTTTCCGCTCTGCCCTATACGAGTCCCCATGAGCGGGGTGCGGCTGAGTAGCGTCAGGTCTGTCCGTCGCATCAGCCATCATTGTTTACTTTACCTTGCAGACGACTTACTTTGTGGGCAAGTTTCGGCCCTGCGACCGGGCATTGGGGCAAAGCCCATTACTTCCTGAGCCCAATGGGCTTATGAAGTGGGGAAAATCCCCTTACACTATCCATATTTTAAAGTATTAAAGGTTTATCTTGGCTTATTGAAAATTTTTATATATTACGGGAAATGAAAATAAACTTAAAACAACTAAAAAACTACAAAGGAAAAAAAAAAAAAAAAAGGGCAAAATAACCATACGTTGAAACAAAGTTGGATGTTTATCAAGCATGAGACGCTTATGCCTATTCATGTATAGTTCATTTTCTAAAATTTAAGATGGATGACAAATAACAATTTTCAACCACAATTCCTAAACAATATTTCAACAAAGTTATCAATTTCATCGTGTGACGTGCTAGGTGGTGGAAACCCACCAAACCAAGACCAAAGTTAGGCCTAGTTTGGTTATCAAGATATCTTATTTTATCATTATAATTTTCTTAAACTGATCCTACACAAATTATAATAAATAATTACACATTTTCAAATTTTAAAATAAAAATAATATTAAAAAATAATATTCTAATAATATTTTATTTAATTTTTAACTTTTATCTC
Organism: Juglans mandshurica; assembly: GCA_022457165.1. NCBI lineage: Eukaryota > Viridiplantae > Streptophyta > Magnoliopsida > Fagales > Juglandaceae > Juglans > Juglans mandshurica. The sequence goes on from CM039623.1 coordinate 9,159,224, forward strand.
ATTTCATCATATCTATATAACCAAATGAGGTCTTAAAGTATGCTGTCAAAGTCCAATGACCTCAAACTTTCTTCAGTCTTTTTTTTCTCCTTATCTTATACTAAAATTAACTACATTGAGAAAAGAAATTCCGGAATATATGTATATATATAATTTCAAATTGGTCTCTCTCTTTTTTTTTTTTTTTTCTAATAAAGTAATTCATTGGTACTAATATATATACATATATATTGACGTACGTGGTTGTCACATGTTGCATAAAAACCAACGAAATGATTACAATTAGAATTCACGCTAGTCATTTAAAGAGCAAAACAATTATACCTAACCAGCGTGCCATTGTGAAAAGTAAAAAAGTAAAATTAACATAAAAAGCCAAAACTTAGAAACTTAAGAGAATGATGTTAAGGTATGTGTATGCATGTAGGTTGCCATTTGACAAGCATATGAATGGACTGCATGATATGCAAGTAGCATGAAATCCAGATAAGTGTTGCGTTCATAACCTTCTAGAGTTTTATAAGATACAAGAAAATGAAAATGAAAATGAAATGCTCTTCCTTTAAGACGCTTTACGAAAAGATGCAAAAGACGCTTTACAAAAGAAAATGCTAAGTGTTCAAAGGTATAACTATGTACTGCCCCTCCTTGACAGCCCCTGTTTACGCACCCAAAATATTAATTGTACGCATGTGAATGTATAAGTATACGCTGTATCTATTGTATGTATTTTCCACGAAAATGCATGGCATGAAAGATGATTTTCGGGCTCACGCCCCAAACAATGCTTTTCTCATGAAATGATGTTTTCCCACGAAAATGAATGTTTTCTCATGAAAGGACCGTTAAATGAAAGAAAAGAAAAGAATGAAAGCTCCAGCTCTTTAGAGATGACATGAACGAATGAATAAATGAAAAATGTATGAAAATACGTAACGACCACATGAATGAATGAAAATGGGTACCCAAATGAATGAATGGACAGACAGCAATGCCGGGCAGTAGTACTGGTAGTGCACCCAGTGCTGCACCCTGACGGAATGGGATTCCAACCCGCAGCCACGAGCGAATTCATTGGCCAGAGGCCGCTATCCCTAGCACGCGGGGCGTAACAGTGTGCACTGGCCTATGAAAGTGATAAGAAAGAATGAATGTATGCATGAATGCACGAATGAAAGCACGCACTCTTTAAGAAGTGAAGGCACTGACGGGAGACACGTTTACGAAAATAAAGTCCCATTTTAAAAATTAAAACCCCGTCTAGTGACGTTTTCAAATGAACGCATGTAAGCACGTATGCATGCACGTATAATATGTATGAATGATGAATGCATGAATGAAAACCTATGTTGTTATATTTTAATTGTATGAAGTAATGCTTACGAGTCATCGACTCATTTTAGTTTTTATGCATGCCCCTCCCCCCCACAGGAACCGAATGAAGTACACGTTAAGACGGACACGGCCCAAGGGAAAGAGCACGAAAGTCTAGGAATGAGTTTTAAATGTACGAGAGGCCTTTTATTGTTAAAATTGATGTTTTCCACTGTAAACCTCTTTTATTTTCAAAGTATTTTTTATTTTATAAACGTAGAGTCTTGCACCCTGGGTATGCAAGTAAAAAGTTTTAAATCGAACGGTAATTCCCCTCGTCCTTTCTAAAATATTTTATAAAAAGTCCCACCACAAGGATGAGCGTTACAATCACTATCTCATAATAATTAATTATCTTATCAATTTTCTTATGTATGAATCAAGAATTGTCCAAGAAATCATTAAAAGGATACTTCAAGGATTGATTCGTAACTTTTCAACTCTTTCAAAGGACCTTGTTGGAATAGAATCCCATGTGGAGAAAATGATCAACAACTTGGTATTAGATTGGATGATGTTCACTCTATAGGAATTCATGGTATGGCTGGAGTGGGTAGGACAACTTTGGCAGAAGTCATTTATGATAGAATATCTTACCAATTTGAAGCTAGCAGCTATATTGCCTGTAGTAGAGAAGAAACTAGAAATCGTGGTTTAGTTTCTTTACAAAAACAACTTCTTTCTAAGATCTTCTTGGAAAGGACAATAAATATATGGGACGATCGTGAGGGAATGAATATGATACAGAATAGACTATGTTATAAAAATGTATATTTAGTCCTTGGTGATGTGGACAGAGAAGAACATCTAACAACATTAGCTGGGAGACATGATTAGTTTGGTCCGGGGAGTAGAATAATTTTAACGTGCAGAGATAACCATTTATTGAAAAGACATGCAGTGAATGATATCTACAAGGTTAATGAGTTGAATAATGATGAAGCATTGCAGCTCTTTAGTTTGGTAGCTTTCAAGAAACCCTATCCTGAAGAAAATTATGTGGATTTATCCAAAGGCTTTGTGAAATATGCTCAAGGCCTTCATTTAGCTCTCAAAGTTTTAGGGTCCTCCTTGTTTTGGTAGAGGAACAAATGCATGGAAGGTGCTTGGGATCAACTGAAAGCAAATCCTAATAAAGGAATTTTAGATATACTTCAAGTAGGTTTTGATGGATTGGAGGAGTTTTGAGATATTGCTTTTTTTTCAATGGAGAGGTCTTAGATAACATTTTAATGGATATATTAGAAAGTTTTGGTGACTACCCCTATCTTTGTGATAAGGTAATCCCAAGGTAATGTATGGCTCTTCCTTGGGAGCTGAAATTCCAAGGTGGTTCAAAATGAGAAGTTTTGGTTCTTATGTAACACTTCAAATCCATCCAAACTTAGAAAATAATATATAGTAAGTGGGAGGGATATGTTCATTTTACTATTTATGAAGTTGATGAGGTAGAGCATTAAGATCCAAGGATTTTCAAGGGCAGTCATCTTGATCAAGGCTAGCTTGTTGAGTTTGTTTATCATTTTGAGACTAATAAAGGTCCTGTAAAAGAACCCTTAGTCCTTTGTGCCCCCGAAGATCACCCTTCTGTAGGGCCATTTGGGTTTGGGCTGTATCTACCAACCAAGTGGTTTTTGGAGCAGTCAAATAATTTGGATGGATGGAGCTACATTGGAGCATCAGTTAAAACAAGTAGCTCAAACGTGAAGGTGAAAGTGTAACACCCGTTCTTGTGGTGAGACTTTTTATAAAATGATTTTAGAAAGGATGTTGAGAATTACCGTCCGATTTAAAACTTTTTACTTCCATACTTAGGTGCAAAACTCTACGTTATAAAATAAAATGTGATTTGAGAATAAAAGAGGTTTACAGCGGAAAACATAAATCTTTAAATAAAAAGGCTCTTATACAATTAAAACTTCATGCCTAGACTTCCGTGCTCTTTCCCTTGGGTCGTGTCCGTCCTGACGCGTACTGCTCATTCAGTCCCTGTGGGGGAGGGGCATACATAAAAACTAAAATGAGTCGATGACTTGTAAGCATTACTTCATACAGTTAAACTATAATAACATAGGTTTTCATTCATGCATTCATCATACCATACATACTATACGTACATGCATGCGTGCGTTCGTTTGAAAACGTCACTGGACGGAGTTTTTTTTTAAAAAGGGGTTTTCTATTCGTAGAACGTTTCTCCCGTCAGTGCCTTCATTTCTCAAAGAATTCGATGCATTCATGCGTTCATACATTCATTCTTATAACTTTCATTGGCTAGTACACACTATTACACCCCGTGTGTTGGGTTTAGCGGTCTTCCTTTGGACCAGGACTCCGCCCGTGGCCACGGGTTGGGAATCCTTTTTCAGTCAGGGGGCAGCACTGGGTGCACTACCAGTACTACTTACCCGGCATAGCAATCTGCCCATTCATTGGTACCCTTTCCATTAATTCATGTGGCCGTTATGTATTTTCATATAGTAAACGTTCATTTCATTCAGTCCTTTCTTTTCAGTTCAGTCCTTTTCATTTAGCAGTTCTTTAATGGGAAAACATCATTTAATAGCATGGGCGTAAAAATCGACTTTCATGGCATCCATAAGCATCAGTTCATGGCATCTATAAAAGCATCAGTTCATAGAGACATTTTAAAACAACATACATAAAAGCCTCAACATTTCTTTTCTTAGAAAATACATACAATAGATAAAGCGTATAGTCATCCATTCACATGCGTACAATTAATACTTTTGGGTGCGTAAAAAGGGGCTGCCAAGGAGGGGCCTTTACATAATACTTACATGGACTCCATGCTTCTTTCATATCATGCAGTCCATTCATGTGCGTGTCAGATGGCAACCTACATGCATACACATAACCTTAACGTCATTCTCTATCTAATGCATAAGAAACTTAAACTAGAAATAGAGCTACACATCACTTGGAACACTCTCCTTCTATCCTATGCTCTTACATGTCCTTTACTATGTTAAAACCTTTGGGATCTGCTTACGGTCACTATCTCTTCCAAACTCGACGTTCTACTTCAAGTGCTCATTCACTAAAGTGAACCCATGACTCACCTTAGGATTAAGACGCTAAGGCCTTCGTCTTACTCTTCCTACTAACCACATTTTGATGCATGATTCTGACCGACAGAGTCACGCATCCCAATCCTAGACAATACATCTGTTACTGCCTTCGTGCATCTTAGCTCACACTAATCCTTATTCCCATCCATACATGCCACACGTCTCTAAGCCAACTCTAAGGCTTAAGCACTGTGTAACCATGCTTAGGACAGATTACCTATCACATATGGTGAATCTGTCTGGCACATGTGTCTCACCAGATTACACATGTACCTTACCCCTTTATCACCTAAGACCAACATATAACACGTTGATCACATACTCGTAGGGACAAGTGCCATACTCCGATACCGTTCTTCTCTTAACCCGGCTAGCATGACTCTTCATGCAACCCGTCCCTTTTTGACAGTTCATCCCAACACTTAACACGATAAGACTCCATTTACCACTACGCCTTATGTCACGACATATTGCTCGAGACTACTCCCAAGTTATACTGTGACCTTGTCACATCACTTGACATCCCGCTACGTCATTCTACGCCAACTCCTAATTCATCACGAGTACGGTCCCGCACGTACTCCTGTCACATCGTGACATCTCGTCACATTCCTGCTACGTCACTTCTACACTAACTCCTCACCCATCATAAGCACGACTGCTAGTAGTCATGTCACTTCATGACATTCCCCATTCATGCTTCCGCTGCGCACTCTTACACTTGTTCCCAATACGGTGACATCTGTCACCTCAGACTACAGGCTACGTCTTAACTACCTCGGGATACTGTTCCATAGTTCCCAATACTATTCATCTTGCTTAGCATTCTTTTCAAAATAAAATTGAGAACCATTTTTTTAAGAGAAAACTTTTTCCAAAGAAAGAAACTTTTGAAAGGAGAACTGCAAGTGAAGGAAAAACCTAGACTGATGTCTTCCCAAGGCATGTCTGGTCCTGCAATAAGTACAAGAAAGTATTTTATTCTAATGCTATGATATTTTCAAAGTATAACCTAATTAATGCATGCATGTCAGACTGGAAACTAGAAAGAGATTGTAATTATCAGAGACTGAACATAGCTAGAGGATAAGGAATGGATGATGGAACGTTAGGACATGTAGCAATAGTTGCTTGCTAATTGAGGAACGGATTAGAAACGCTAGAAAGACTGCAATAGTTAAGAAACACATGGACGACTACGAGCTAAACTAGGACCGAAACGGAAAATGAGATGGCAACTTCAATCCTTGCTGGCAAGAATCTTAGAGTGGAAGATACGAGCGCTACGTGATGGATGGGCTCAAGTGCTTCGGACTGATCTTAAGCATGTCGACAGAGGAGTGACAAGACGTGAGGACAAAGTTCTGTACAAAATGTGACTGAGAGGCTGAACGTGCATGGAGACGCGTGAAGACAACGCGAGGACTAGTATGAATGGGCCCAAAGTAAGGGTAACACCCAGCTCATTCCGAGAATGCTAAGCAAAATCCCTTAAACGTTAAGCAAATTCCGAGGACGAAATTTATTTAAGGAGGGGAGAATGTAACACCCAGCTCATTCCTTCTGACGTAAGCAAGTTACGAGGACGGAAATTATGTAACTGTTTGCCCCTTCTCTCTAGCGACTGTGAGTCTCGTTATGCGTGCCAAACCTCGATGGCGTGGTTCTAAAGATATTATGTGATTTTTAAAGTACGCCCAGTGTTTTAAATGCACTGAAAATATTTATATGGAGTATTTCCAGTGTTATTAAACTAAACTTGATTTTAAATAAGACAATTATAATATCTTTGAAGAGCTCCAAAAATATTATAATTGTTGAAAATCATTTTAATATCATTTATTAATATGATTTCAGTTATTTAAAATATTATGTGATTTAAATTATGTTGAAATGGTTTTTATTCTCTTAAAGATATTAAATAAGAGTTCATCATTTTATTAATGATGAATGAATATTCTTTTATAAACTAAAGTTTAGTTTAAATAATATTCTACCTTAATTCTTCTCAGTGCTTTTAATTAAGTTAAGGTTTACGCATTTTCAAATCAGTGTTTTAATCCTCTACAGTTAGATTTTGTAGATCCCCAAGATGAAGGGCCTGGATTAAATATCCAAGCCCCTCTCTTTCTCCCTCAATTTTCCCTCCCCTTTCTCTCTCCTCCCTCTCCCTTACGTCGTGCGTTGCAAGCCTCCTCCCTCTCACCTGATTCTTCCTCCTCCAGCCAAGCGACGCCGCGCACAGCCTGGCCTTGCCGCCACCACCCCCAGCCTCTTCTCACGGCGGTGAGCTGCCACCGGCAAACCCAGCTACCACCTCACAGCTCTCTCTCTCTCTTCTCACGGAAGCTAACCGAAATGGGTAAAAACCCATTCCTCTCCCCATGCACTGCCATACGCGGCCACCCATGGCCACCGAGCACCACCATGAGCTCCCCCTTCCCCTTCGACTTGACCCGAGGCCCATAGCCTCCCTCACACACATGGACATTTTCCCCTTCATGCATGGGTTTATCACCATTGCGGTGCAGTGCTCGGCTACCCAGGCCATTGCACCACCACTGGAGCTTCCTCTGGCCACCATCAGCCTACCCCAACTATCCATAGCCCCGATCTACCCCTCACGCATGCTCACTCTCCCACGGCTCGTCTTATTGCTCATTCAGTCCCTGTGGGGGGAGGGACACATAAAAACTAAAATGAGTCGATGACTCGTAAGCATTACTTCATACAGTTAAAATATAATAACATAGATTTTTAGTCATGCATTCATCATTCCATACATACTATACGTATGTGCATGCGTGCGTTCGTTTGAAAACATCACTGGACGGGGTTTTTTCTTTAAAAAGGGGCTTTCTATTCGTAAAACGTTTCTCCCGTCAGTGCCTTCATTTCTCAAAGAATGCGATGCATTCATACATTCATCCATTCTTTCTTATCACTTTCATTGGCTGGTACACACTGTTACGCCGTATGTGTTACAGCGAAAAACATAAATATTAAGATAAAAAGGCCTCTCATACAATTAAAACTCTCATGCTTAGACTTCTGTGCTCTTCCCCAAGGGCCGTGTCTGTCCTGGCGCATCCTGATCATTCAGTTCCGATGCATTCATGCGTTCATACATTCTTTCTTATCACTTTCATTGGCCAATACACACTGTTACGCCCCGTGTGTTGGGGTTAGCGATCTTCCTTTGGACCCGGACTCCACCTGTGGCCACGGGTTGAGAATGCCTTTTCAGTCAGGGGACAGCACTGGGTGCACTACCGGCACTACTTACTCGGTATTGCAATCTGCCCCTTCCATTGGTACCCTTTTCGTTCATTCATATGGCCGTTACGTATTTTCATACATTAAACATTCAGTCCTTTTTTTCAGTTCAGTACTTGGCTTTTCAGTCCTTTTCATTTAGCAGTTCTTTCATGAAAAAACCTCATTTAAAAGCAAGAGCTTAAATATCATCTTTCATGGCATCTTTTAAAACATCAGTTCATGGCATTCTTAAAAGATCAATTCATAGGGACATTTTAAAACACTTTCTTCGCGTCGTTTAAAGTAAAGCACGAGGCGTAAGCCTCAACATTTATTTTCTTAGAAGATTACATACAATAGATACTGCATATAATCATCCATTCACATGCGTACAATTAATACTTTGGGTTGCGTAAAAAGGGGCTGCCAAGAAGAGCCATACATACGTATACCTTTAAACGCTTAGCATGCTTTCGTAAAACATATTTTGTGTCGTTTCGTAAGGCATCGTAAAGGGAAAGCATTTCGTTTTCACTCTCGTATATTTTAGAAAACTCTAGAAGAGTATGAACATAATACTTACCTAGACTCTATGCCATACTCATTTCTTGCAGTCCATTCATGTGCTTGTCAGATGGCAACCTACATGCATACACATAACGTTAATGTCATTCTCTATCTAATGCATAAGCAACTTAAGCTAGAAATAGAGCTACACTTCACTTGGAACACTCTCCTTCTATCCCATGCTCTTACGTGCCTTTTACTATGCTAAAACCTTCAGAATCTAACTGCGGTCACTATCTCTTCCAAACTCGATGTTCTACTTCAAGTGCTCAAAACCCATGGATTAAGACACTAAGGCCTTCGACTTACTCTTCCTACTAACCACATTCCGACCCATGAATCTGACTGACAGAGTCACGCATCTCAATCCAAGACAATACATCTTTTACTGCCTTCGTGCATCTTAGCTCACACTAATCCTCATTCCCATCCATACATGCCACATGGCTCTAAGCTAACTCTGAGGCTTGAGCACGTGTAACCATGCTTAGGATAGATTATCCATTACATATGGTGAATCTGTCCGGCACATGTGTCTCACCAGATTACACATATACCTTACCCTTTTATCACCTAAGACCAACATATAACATGTTGATCACATGCTTGTAGGGACAAGTGCTATACTCCGATACCAACCTTCTCTTAACCCGGCTAGCATGACTCTTCATGCTACCCATCCATTTTTTATAGTTCATCCCAACACTTAACACGACAAGACTCCATTTATCACTATGACTTACGTCACGTCATAGAGCTCGAGACTACTCCCAAGCTATACCGTGATCTTGTCACTTCACCTGACATCCCGCTACGTCATTCTATGCTAACTCCTAATTCATCATTGAGTACGGTCCCCCACGTACTCTTGTCACATCGTGACATCTCGTCACATTCCTGCTATGCCACTTCTACACTAACTCCTCACCCATCATAAGCACGACTGCGAGTAGTCATGTCACTTCGTGACATTCCCAATCATGCTTCTACTGTGCACTCTTACACTTGTTTTGCCACTTCACACATACTCCCAACCATAAGTCAAGTACAGTGACACCTGTTACCTCAGACTACAGGCTACGTCTTAATTACCTCGGGATACTGTTCCATAGTTCCCGACACTATTCTTCATGCTCTATGCCCATCAACCACATAACTATCTTCATCTCTACGACACGCCACACGATGTGTCACTTCACCTGATGGAGTACACTTCACATGTACTCCCTTCACACACGCTACACAGAGTATGCTCCACGTGTACTCTTCTCATTCCACATTACGTCAGGAGGGTATATTTTACATATACTCTCCTTATCCCACACTACGCCATGAGAGTAGACACTCTCTTTCCAATCCACACGACGCCACGCCACCATTACGGCACAGTCCACAACACTACACCGCACACTTCCCAACTACGCCCAACACTTCACTACACAGCACATCACAATATAATGAACTCCACAATACTAATAGCACAGTCCACAACCTAACCAATCAACTAATTACATAAATAACGAGGGATAGAGAGTTATACCATCGACTGGCTAACCCATGCGTTGCTCACTGACTGTCACGGTCGATGATGTCGGAAGGGTCGTACATGGAGGCTAACCCATGTACAGTGGCTGTCCACCATTTATGGTGGCTTTCCACCACATAAAGTGGTGGTTTGGGCTTGGGGCTAGGCTAGGGAGGCCAAGGGAGGCTGAAGGTGGTCTCATGGTGGCTGGGGTGGCATAGCATGGCGGAGCCGTGGGTTTGCAAGGGGAACCCGTGTGCTTTAGGCGTGGAAATGGAAGGGGAAGCTTGACTGGTCGTGGCTGGCCATGGGGGAGCTCAGGAGGTTGCTGGTGGAGCTACAGTGGCGAGGTGGAGGCAGCACGGTGGCCTACGGTGGCGGATCTAAGTCAACGGGTGGAGAGGAGCCATGGGAGAGTGAGAGAGCGTGAGCATGCGTGAGGGGTAGATCGGGGCTATGGGTGGTTGGGGTAGGCTGATGGTGGCCAGAGGAAGCTCTGGTGGTTGTGCGGCGGCGCAAGGGTGATAAACCCGTGCGTGAGGGGGAAAACGCCCGTGCGTGTGAGGGAGTCTATGGGCCTCGGGTCAAGTGGAGGAGGAAGGGGGAGGGAAGGGGGAGCTCATGGTGGTGCTCGGTGGCCGTGTACGGCGGCGCAAGGAGGAGAAATCGGTTTTACCCATTTCAGTTGCTTACTGTGAGAAGAGAGAGAGAGAGGGCTACGCGTGGGGGGGCTGGCTTCGGTGGTGGAAGCTTGCCGATGTGAGAGGAAGCCGGTGGTGGAGGCGCTGAGGTTGGGCTACGTGCGGCGGCGCTAGGCTGGTGGAGGAAGAACTGGTTGAGAGGGAGAGGGAGGCGTGTAACGTAAGGGAGAGGGAGGAGAGAGAGAGAGGGGAGGGAAAAGTGAGGGAGAAAGAGAGGCGCTTGAGTATTTAATCTACTCCCGTCATCTTGGGATCTACAAAACGATCCAACGGTGGAGAATTAAAATGCTGATTTGAAAATATGTAAACATTAACTTAATTAAAAGCACTGAGAGGAATTAAGGTAGAATATTATTTAAACTAAACTTTAGTTTATAAAATAATATTCCTTCATCATTAATAAAATGATGAAATCTTACTTAATATCTTTAAGAGAATAAAAACCATTTAATTAATTAGAGTTTTCAACATAATTTAAATCACATAATATTTTTGGAGCTCTTCAAAGATATTATAATTGTCTTATTTAAAATCAAGCTTAGTTCAATAACACTGGAAATACCCCATATAAATATTTTTAGTGGATTTAAAACACTGGGTGTACTTTAGAAAACACATAGTATCTTTTAAAACATGCCATCGAGATTCGACATGCATAACGAGGCTCGCAGTCTCTAGAGAGAAGGGCAGACTATTACATAATTTCCGTCATCGGAATTTGCTTACGTCAGAAAGAAGGGGCCTTACGTTAGAAAGAAGGAGCGGGTGTTATAGAAAGAGTGTGGGGTGCGCCTTCTGTGTCAACATCCTGATCCTGAAGTATATAATACCTTTAATCCTCATGGTTTAAAATTAGAAATCAGGCATCATCTTTGTTGTTGTTTGGAAATGGGTAGTCATAATGTTGTACCTATTCGTTTCTAAGGCATAGTAAGGAATTAAAATATGTGAGGTGGATCAGTACTCTAAGCCAAGTTGTTTAAATGGATGCAATTCAAGTATATATTGAGGCTTTCATCAATTATTAATGCTTATTGGACAAGACGTTTGAGAATGCATTAATTATGAGATGGAACTCTTCATTCAGGCTGTACAAAAGAGATCAGCTAAGAAATTCCAGATTTAATTCAGGTAAAATTTCCCTTCGTTAACATCGACCAACCTTAGCAGTGTTCCTTCACATTTTTTCCACAAATTGCTAATATAACAATATCCACCTTCCTCCTAAATATGTGTGTAAAAGAGTTTATAATATATTTCTAATATTACGTACAGAAGGAAAGTTTTAAAGTTTTATAAAAATCTACCATATATCATTTACAATTCATTAGGGTTTTTTTTCCAACCCCTCTGATCTCAATCTTTTATCTGTAAAAATAGTTTTTATGCTCTCGAATCACACATCACCGTGTCGTGATTCATTAATTACTTTACAATAAACTAAATAAATAAATCCTAAAATATGAGCCCTAAAATTTTATAAATTCTAATTTTATAATAATTCTTCTTATCATTACATACACCACACACCATATGTCTTTTATTTTATTTTTTTCTCTTTTTCATAAAAAGTATGTGATGTATAAATGATGAGCAGAATAACTTAATTTTTTTAGTAAAATAAAATAAAATAAAATCTAAAATATATAAAATGTACTATGTGGGATGATTTTTAGCGTCCCTCCTAATTTTAATTTTAAGAGGCTTTGTAGTCACTATTCGAACTGCCACTTGGAGAGATCATCCAAATCTCACGGCCATTCAAGTGTATTAAAAGAAGGGCGGTGCTCGCTGCAACTTACCACTAGGCCAAAATCACATTTTCATTTTTTTAAAATTTTTTTATTCATATTTATTTATAAATAAACACGTCCTCTTAGAGATCACCATTAGGGGTGTAATCGGTTTGGTTTGGTCCGGTTTTAGACAAAATTTACAACCGAATCGGTATGCACCAGTTTTGCATTTTCACGCCGATTCCGCAACGGTTACTCCCCTAAACTGGTACTTCCGGTTTTACCGGCTCTGGTCCAATTTTTCAGTTTTAATATACTATATACTATATTATATAATATATATAATAATATATGTTTCCTGATCAGAGACTTCCCACAAACTGCACTGGATCTGCAGAACAAAGAGGAATTCTCTGCTATCACACATGATTCTCTTGTTTCAACTGGATATCCCCAAATCCAGGCACCTGCTTCACCAACTACTTCACAAAAGGGGAAAGTAACCAGCTATTCCTCCACCAAGAAATCCTCAAAATCCAAAAAGAAGACCAATGCTCTTGAAGGATTAAGTAAAAAGGATTTAATTCAATTATTTAAAAGATCCTTGGAAAATGACAATTTTGATGAAGATAAGAAATCAGAAGCATCATCGGAAGCTTCAGTGGCTGATCCCTACTCTAATATTTTTGGACATGATTCGGAAGGAACTCCAAGGTTATCTGACGATAAATGATCCATTGTTGCTCCACTACCGACACTACAGGACAAAGGAAGACTGTCGTCCAAGACTGTCTAGTCCATTTTGTCATATTTCAATCACCTTATACCTAAAGTAGATGCTCCCGCAATTTGCGCCGAAGACATAATGATGATTTTAATTTCACATGAATAAAGAGTAACATCTACTGTTAACTCACGGCTTTTACTGTTCCACCTTAATTATTGTAAACAGGAACCCCTTGATCTATAAAAGGGGAACCTTGCTTTTGAAAGAGGCAGAACATCTTCTCAGAACTTCTTCCCTCTACTGCTAATTCACCTTCCTTCTCTTCTTCCATTTATCCTCTACCCTTTCCATATGTTCTTCTGTAAGTTCAAATTGTTCTACTTGTAATTTTATTAAGTTTATATTTCAATGCAAATTTTTATTTGTGCATCTATTTATTTTCTGTCATTTGCATACATACATATGGTCGGTTTAACCGCTTGCTCTTAACTGTACATTATATAATATATAATACTATAGTGATAATATATTGTAGTATATTATAATATAAATTATAATTAGTATTGTAGTATAACTATTAATACGCACTATATAGTATTAGTATAACTATTAATACAATAGAATATAATGATATAAGATTTTAAAATTTAATATTATATTAATTAGTAATTATTATATAACACAAAACTATTTTATATATAATTATATACAATATAAAAAATTATTATATATATATGAACTTGTCTGGTTTGGTCCGGTCCGATTTTAGAAAAAGAAAAACCAGAATCGGACCGATTTTGACCGGTTTTAGGAAAAATAAAACCGATACCGAACCAAACCAAACTCGGTACCGGACCTAACCCATCGGTTCGGTCCGGTCCAGTCTGGTTGTAACACCCCCATCCCGTAGGTTAGGAGTGCCATGTATTTTCCATAAAAATAATCCGATAATAGATCCCATAATTTCATAATTGAAAAACTGAACTTTTATTATGCGAAAAAATGTCTAATAAAACTGTCTTCCAAAATATTAAATGAACTAAACTGAAATAAATTCATGTCATAAAAACATGTTTTATTTTAGGAAGTCTGAACTAAAAATAAAATGCTCCTTCTACTCCTGGCCTGCCTGCTCGTAATCATCATCTTCACCTGTGTGGTTAAAAAAACATGAAAACAAACTAAAATGAGTCGATGACTCAGTAAGAAATCTATCACAACGTAAACGTAATAAACATAAGATTTTCATAACAATTTTCATGCTGAGCTTAAAATCATGTCTGTTCATACTGATGCTTATGCTATGTATGACTGATTTAACTGAATTAACTGACTTATCTGACTGGCCAACACACTTAACCCTGTGTGCAAGGTTGTGCACCGGCCCCACATCCCGCTGCAGCAAGGGGAACCGCTGATAGTATTCTAGCATACTATGGTGGACCACGACTAAGTTCATGGCTTGCACACCACCCTGAACTGAACTAAACTGCATTGGTACCATGCATCTGAATGGCCATCTTATTAACTGATCTAATATTATCTTACACTTGAACTTAAGATGACTTACGTGTCTTATACACATGAGATGCATGACATACTACATACATAATCATAAATTCTGAATTTAAACATGATGCAGAATGACATGGTCGTATGCTATGCTAGATGACATGCTTGCATATGACATGAGCGGTTCATAAATAGTGGTTGTCAATAACTGGCTTGAATAATACATACATATAAGCTAACTGTGATGATCCTAATTTATGATCAAATTTACTTACCTCGCTGCGTTTCTTCTTGAATAATACTTCGTAACTTGAGACCTATATTCAATAAATAACTATCACTAAACTGTTTGGAAATAAATAACTGCTAATATCTTACTTAACTAAATTCGGAAATTCTAAAATATAGTCAACCCAATATTTTGTTTAACACTAAAATCAATAATTCATAGTATTTAAATTACTTAAAAATACTAATTTATAATTTAGTGGAAATACTCAAGTTATTTTAAAAATAATTCATAAAAAATTTAAATTCTTAAACTAAGTTTCATTTCTTAACATACTTATTAAATCTTATAAGAAACCTAATAAATTCCATTAAATTCTTAACTTAGTAATTTTATTAAATCTCACTAAATTGACATAGGAAATATTAATTAAAATATTAGACTCAAAATTTTACTTTAAAATCTATTTCAAATTCTTTAAACATTTTTATTAAAAATGAACCTTTAACTAATATATTTATTTAATTAAACTAACCTTAAAACATATTAATGCCCAATAAAACTTCTAAAACTATTGTTGGAATAAAACAGGATTAAATCTAATTTAAAACACCTTTCAATTACTTTAACTATTTTCTTATAAAATAGGCTCATGTCTAATATATTTATTTAATAACAAAAATTACTCAACCAGAATATTAAAATCACTAGAACAATTATTAAATAAAAATATAAGATGAACTCAAATTAAATACAAGTCCATTAAAGCTTTTATTAAAATCTGCAATAGTTGCAAACTCTAGCCCATGAAAATAACATTATTACAGGAGCCCAAACCAAATAAATGAACCCATCCCAACCTCATACGGGCCTAAGGCCCAAGGCCCATCAAAAAGAAACCCACGGGTTCTTCAAGAACCCGAGTACACGGCAACCAAATGACACAGAGTAGAGAGAAAGGGTCTGCGATGGTCCAAAACTCACCAAGAGGGAGGGGTTGACTCGACGACAGTTCTGGTGGTTGGGAGTGGCCGGCAGAGCGATTGGGGGTTCCTATGGTGGTGCGGCACCGAGTGAGAGAAAGAGAGAGAGAGTTTAGAGAGAGGAAGTGTGAAACCGAAATAAAAGAGAGAGAGAGAGAGGGTTGTGGCGGTCGAGGCCTTACCGGAGAAATGAGTGGCTTGACGGGGGTTGTGGGTCGGCGGCTTCTGTGTCGTCGAGGAGAGGTTCGGCACCTCTTGAGGTGGCTACCGAGGAGAGGGGACGATGGCACTGGTTCGGCCACAGGGGTTTTCGCAGCTCACAAGTGTGTCTTCTCATGTACGGGTAAGCACGTTTATAATGGTAGATGATAGAGAATTAGAAAAACCCTAGAAGAGTAGAAACGTACACGTACCAATGCAGTTCAGTTCAGTTCAGGGTGGTGTGCAAGCCATGAACTTAGTCGTGGTCCACCATAGTATGCTAGAATACTATCAGCGGTTCCCCTTGCTGCAGCGGGATGTGGGGCCGATGCACAACCTTGCACACAGGGTTAAGTGTGTTGGCCAGTCAGATAAGTCAGATAAATCAATCAGTTAATTCAGTTAAATCAGTCATACATAACATAAGCATCAGTATGAACATACATGATTTTAAGCTCAGCATGAAAATTGTTATGAAAATCTTATGTTTATTACGTTTACGTTGTGTTAGATTTCTTACTGAGTCATCGACTCATTTTAGTTTGTTTTCATGTTTTTTTAACCACCCAGGTGAAGATGATGATTACGAGCAGGCAGGCTAGGAGTAGAAGGAGCATTTTATTTTTAGTTCAGACTTCCTAAAATAAAACATGTTTTTATGACATGAATTTATTTCAGTTTAGTTCATTTAATGTTTTGGAAGACAGTTTTATTAGACATTTTTCCGCATAATAAAAGTTCAGTTTTTCAATTATGAAATTATGGGATCTATTATCGGATTATTTTTATGGAAAATACGTGGCACTCCTAGCCTACGGGAAGGGGGTGTTACAACCAGACTGGACCGGACCGAACCGGTGGGTTAGGTCCGGTACCGAGTTTGGTTCGGTTCGGTAAATGGATAAATGGGCGGGAAGGGGGCACGGCAAAGGGGGGAAGGTCATCATGTTGGGCACTAGGAGGCTCAACTCGGGGGTGAAGCCGGAGGAGACAGCTGCACGAGAGTCAAAGATGGTATAGGGGTGGCGCCAATCACAGGTGACGTGGAATCAGCAGGTGGAAGAGGTACCTGCACATAATAGACACTAGCGACACTTGTTGGGTTAGAAAGTGTAGAGCTTGGTGAACGCCAGTCCATAAATATTGATAAATTTTGGTCAGAAGCGGAAGGGAGGTGGAGATTCCCAGGCTGTTTGTAAGGGAAGGTGGATTCATAAAAAACAACATGTTAGGAGATGAAGGTTTGACGAGAGGTGGGTAGGTAGCATTTATACTCTTAGTGTTTGTCACTATAGCCCATAAAAATACATGGGAGAGTTTTTGGGTCAAATTTGTTGTGCAAATTGCCCCAAGTATTTGGGTAGCATTTAGACCACATGAAAAGATGTGTAGTCGGGATAATGACCATGAAGAATGGAAAATGGTGAGTTAAGATCTAATGTAGTGGATGAAAGAAAATTTATTAAGAAAACATCAGTTGAAAAAATTTCGACTCAAAAACGTTTTGGAACACCACTTTGAAAAAGTAAGGTCATACCTAATTTACAAATTATTTGATGCCGTCGTTCCACTGAGCCATTTTGTTTGGGGGTATGAGGGCATGAGTATTGACGGAGAGATCAATACCTTGTTGTTGAAGGTGAAGATTGAGTTGGGCGTTGGTGAACTCACCACCACCATCGGTTTGAAAGATTTTGAAATTTTTGTTGAATTGACGTTCAACAAATTTCTCAAATAAAATAAAGACATTAAAAACCAGATTTTGTTCATAAAGGAATAAACCACATATATTTAGAAAAAGCATCAACAAGACATGCATAATACTGAAATTTTCCAACAGATAAAACTAGGGCGGGTCTCCATAAATCACAATAAACTTTATCAAATACATTTAAACCAATAGTATAAGAGGGTGAAAACAATAGTTTGCTCATTTTTCCTACCTGACAACTCTCACAAGAGAGTTGTTTTTATTTTTGTTCAGAACATAAATAAAGCCTTGAGAACGAAGAGCACTAAGTGTAGATGTTTGGGGATGTCTCAACCGTTGATGCCACACTTCTTCAGAAATAGTTCGAAATCAAGTGGAGAAGTGTTCTTTAAGTGGTAGGGACAGTACATATAAGTTACCCTTCCGTCGTCCGTCCAACAATGTGCGATTAGTCGCCCTTTCCTTAATAGAGAAACGAACACAGTAAAATTCACAATTGTAAGGATGATCAATTGTTAATTGGCTAATTGATAAAAATAAAAAAAAAATTCCAAATCAAGAACAAGTAAAATGTCTTTTAATTTAGAGCATCCACATTTGGTTCCCCATAAAATTCTCTAAATTTTAACTAAAATACACAATTCCTTAAATATTATCCTAAATTTTACCTATTTTTAAAAACCCTCCTACATCTCATCCCCTATTTTTTTTCCTTTTCTATTAAAATAAGTTTTTCTTATTATTTCTTTATTACTTTTTTCTCTCACTTCCATTTCCATTCTTAACTACTAACTCTTTTGTCTTTTTTCTCTTGTTTTCAAAAATCACATTCTACTGTATTTTGTAAACAGTTTATACGGTTTTTACCCGGATACAATAATACTTTTTAAATTAATACAATATTACGAATAATAATTTTTTCTTTCATATGTGCGATTTCCAACGCAATGATATTTTTTAATACATTTTTGTCCGCATATATAACTATAATATTTTATTTGTATTGTGTAATGGTAACAATTTTTGTGCTTCATCCAACGTTTCATTCTTTTTAGCCTTCCGCCAACGGTAATATTTGTTGTACTTTCTTCGACGGTAACATTTGTTATTCTTTCTCTGACGGTAACATTTTGTTGGTCATTTCCCGAATGGTAACATTTTGTTGGTCCTTTCTCTAACGGTAACATTTTTTGTCTTCTCACCAGCAGTAACTAAAGTAAGGCATGAATTTAATATTCATGTTGAATTGCATGAATTTAAGTAAGGCATAACTAAAGTAAGTCATATCCATTTGCATTCGGTTCCGCAATAGTCCTTTTCTCTTATAATTTGAGGAAAAGTTTAGGGTTTTCACCCCAAACCATCAATTGCAATTTACAGCACAGAGCAATGAAACAACAGAGAATATTGGAACAACACAAAACAATGGAATAACACAGAGCAATGAAACTGCACAGAGTAATGAAACAACATGGTCGCAATGGAACATCACAGAGCAACGAAAGAGCATAGAGCATTGAAACAACAAGTTCGCAATGAAACAACACAAAGCAATGGAACAACACAGACCAATGAAACTGCACAGAACAATGAAACAATATGGTCTCAATGGAACAACACAAACCAATGAAACAACACTGAGCAATTAAACATCACAGAACAATGAAACTACAGAGAGCAATGAAACTGCACAGAGTAATGAAACAACATATAGCAATGAAACAACATAGAGTAATAAAATAGCATAGAGCAATGAAACAACATAGAATATTGGAACAACACAAAACAATGGAACAACACAGAGCAATGAAACTGCACAGAATAATGAAACAACATGGTCGCAATGGAACATCACAGAGCAACGAAAGAGCATAGAGCATTGAAACAACAAGTTCGCAAGGAAACAACAGAAAGCAATGGAATGACACAGACCAATGAAACTGTACAGAACAATGAAACAATATGGTCTCAATGGAACAACACAGACCAATGAAACAACACTGAGCAATTATACATCATAGCACAATGAAACTACACAGAGCAATGAAACTGCACATAGTAATGAAACAATATATAGCAATGAAACAACATAGAGTAATAAAACAACACAAAGCAATGAAACTGCACAGAGCAATAAAACTACATAGAGCAATGAAACAGCGTGGTCGCAATCCAAGAACACAGAGCAATGAAACAACACATACCAATCCAACATCATAGAGCAATTGAACAACACGGATCAATCCAACAACAGGCAAAAATATCTAGGTTTTTTTTTTCATAATTTGCAATATATAGATCAGTGGACAATAGCCGCAAATCTAAGCATAGAAAATGGAAATCTCAGCCCATGGAGGAAAAAATTGCTCAGAAAAATCTAGGTTTTTTCCCTAAATTACAATTCACAAAACAGTGAAAAATAGCCTCAAATCTAAGCATAGAAAATGATTATCACAGCAATGGAGGAAATACATTGAAACAAAAATTCGAGAAAAGTAAGGAGATCTGAAAACCTAAAAGAAATCTAGAGTTTTTTGTCAAAACGTTGGATCTGAAAATCCAGCCATGGAGGAACCTTATTCTCAATGAAATGGGATAGAGAAGTTTGGTGCAAACTGCAATGGAGGATCTAGAATGGATGAAATTCCAAAACCGCATGAAGTCGAATTGTCTGTGTTTGCGAATGAGAATGAAGGAACCCAACAATGGAGGAAAGCGAGAAGGGATAGTGATACTTACAATGATTAACCGATGGAGAGGCTGTCGTCGATGGTGGCTACTATGCGAAGGAGGGGTGAAAAAGACGAAGAAACCCAACAGTCGAAGGGAGGAAGACACGAGAGCAACGAACAACAACCAACGAAAAGAACAATTCATGATGTGGGGATCCATCGTAACATCCGAATTCTACCACCCTAAACTTTCCTCCAAATTATAAGAGAGAATGATGTTTAGGGCACCGAATGCAAATGTTCTTAATCATAGAGTCTCTACTACGAATAAAGGTGTCATCAATGTGTGTGATTTCGTGAAGACTACCATCACCAATTAGAAAAGCATCATTACCAAGATATTGACCAAGATTGAAAAGCATACATGAATAAATGTTTGTTTAATTTTTTGTATGGAGGTTGTTTTGTGTTAACTTTTGCTTGAATGTTTGAGTATGTTTTTTGTGCCCATCAACTATTTGATGGAATTACTGAGCTAAAAGGGCATTGTGTGTGTCCAAATTTTGCAGTTTGACTCTGCCCATCAACTGTTTTTTTGTTCCTTATGGTTCCTTTGCTTTGCTTAATTGGTCGCCCCAAGAGGGTGTTGCACTTGGTGAAGTTCTTGACTCTCTTCATGAATTGAATGTTAGTGATGATATATTAAAGCTTTCTGCTACATATCTAGCCCCTGTGATGGTTTTGAAATTGAGGTAGGAGATTTATAGTTGATTATGGGATTGATTAATTGCATGTTTTATCTTTTTATTTATTGTCCCTGCTTTTGATTATACATTGCCTTCTTTTTTCAGGCCTTTCAATATGTCTGTATCCATGACTACGAACACAGGCATTGGAGGACATGAATCAAGATGCTTAACAGGTTAAGCAAGCATTGCTTCTGCACTGCTACTCCTCGCCCATGGCTCTTTGTAGGCTTGGATTGTATCAATTATAATAGCATCTGCTTGGTTTGGATAAACTATAGGGCATATTTAAATGTGGATATTTTCTTTATTTTTCTTGTATTGATCAAGTGTAATGGGTAATGGTACACCCCCATGAGGCTATGAAAAATATGCTATTTGTTTTCACTTTTCTGAATCTACTGGGCTATATACATTTTGACTCCATTTTTAAAGTCCCTTTTGAGCTTATCTAAGACATTCTTCAAAACATTTTGGATCAATATATTATACACACAGGATGATAAGTGGAACAAAAATCTATATATCCTATATATAGATTTTTTTCCCATCTATTATAACACAGGATGATACGTGAATAAAAATAGCACAAACTATGTAGATTTTTTTCCAAACTCATGCACGCACAGGCAATACTCCATGGTATGCTTTACAATAAGTACTCCATGTTCCTAATTTGGAATCAAAATTGACATTGAGCTATGATTGATTTCATATACAAATACACATGGTAAGCTTTACAACAAGTACTCCATGTTCCTGATTTGGAATCAAAATCTATACATCTCCATTGTTAAAGGTCTCCACAACCTAAAATACACACCCAATTGTCACATTTGTCGCACTCTCATCTACGTCTCTCTTTGTGCTAAACGTCTTCACACCAAAACCTGTTTGCTTGGCATATCGTTTGTAATATGCCATAAGCTCTTTCTTATTGGCAAACTCCATACCACATCTCGGTACTTCAACTCGTTCATCATCATCCAAGACTTTCTTACTCCCCTCTGCCTCCGTCTCTTTAATTACCTCGGATGAAGGTTCTGAAAATGAAAAAGTATGATTTTTATATAATACAAACAAGATGTTAATGTTAACGTACACTAATTAAAATGTCATACCATTAGTCATTTCAAAGTCAACACTATTAGGCATAGTTGATGACTCACTTGCGCGTTGGGGGGTCTTTTTAGTCGAATGCTGCAAGTAGGCATGATGTTAGAAACACTGAAATGGAATATTTTTAAAAATAAAATATATCAACCTGGCCAGTTTCTTGAAATCTTCTCAATTCCTCCGGATTACTCGAGAGAGGGTATGGCATACTCGGTCGAACAAGTGGCATCGAGGGATGCTAGCATTAGGCACATTGTTAGAAAGCCTAATTTTTTTTTAAAAATAAATAAAAAGGACATGTACCTGGCTACTCTATTGAAATCTTCTAAACTCCTCCAGATTACTCAACGAAGGGTATGGCATAGTCGGTCCAATAGTTGGCATATATGGATGCTGCAACCCCACCATAAGCACCGCCTAAGCGGAGGGGGGGACAACTCCATTTGGACTAAGGTCCGGAGGCACTATTTTTTGGATTTTTATTTTAATAAAAAGTAAATACAGGACATGAAATAAAATACAATGGGAAAACACTGCGAAAACCAGTGCTCCAAGAGGCTGTTGTGCCCGTGCAGTACACGCGCCACTCTGGGAGAAAAACCAACGGTCGATCTTGGAAGTCCCGAACTCACAGGCCCCAGAAACGCTGCACACATCGTTGGCAGAGGGCTTCCGTGGAGGGGCATGTGCGGGTCTATGGATGACGAAGGTTCTAGATCTGCGATTCTCCCTTATTTGACCGGAAAAAACACAAAAAACAGTAAAAGGAACAATGCACAGAGGGGGGGAGAAGTGGTAGAGAGAGAGGGAGGGGAGCCTCCCTTCCCCCCTCTAGCCAGATCTGTAGTGAAGGTTTAGAGAGAAGGGAAATCGTTTTTTCCTAGAGAGAGAGAAGGGGCAGGCTCCCCGTCCATTTTGATAGTGTTAGAATGCCTTAAATGCACATATGAACAATTTAGAAAAAATTAAAAGGACATGTACCTGGCTAGTCTCTTGAAATCTTCTTAACTCCTCTGGATTACTCAAAGGAGGGTATGGCATCGCGGGATGCTGCAATTAGACCGTATGTTAGAAAGCCTGAAATGCACATATAAAAGATTGAAAAAACAAATTAAAAAGGACATCTACCTGGCTGGTCTCTTGAAATCTTCTCAACTCTTCCGGATTACTCAACGGAGGGTATGGCACAGTCGGTGCAATAGCTAGCATCGATGGATGCTGCAATTAGGCCTTGTGTTAGAAAGCATGAAATTCACATGCGAAATTTTAAAATATAAAATAAAAGAAGGCATCTTCCTGTCTACCCCAATGATAAGGATATCGATTTGAATATGTGTCATAAAAAATGTCGGGTAATATGGATTTACGGGACCATGATAGCCGTATACTACAACAATAAAAAATACGTTAGTTAAATAGAAATATCGGACATTTCGAGATATTGAAATGAACAATGTGTACCATAGTTGGGTCGGTGAAATCGATGTAGAAGGCTTGGATGACTTATCATCTTCCTTTTCGCCCATGAGGCTATTACAACTAAGAATGACACATACACAAATTCAAGATCTCTTAATTGTAAGGAGCATGTGAGATATATGGATACAAAATAAGACCAAGAGGATTTCTTACCCGAAAGATGAAAAATTTAAGACAAAAAACATTAAATTTGTCTTTTTTTTTTTGAGTTCTAGATATATAACAAAATTATCATTGCCTGCATTTGTGTAGAATGAATTAATCCAAATATAGGACTATTTATATAAATAATGCAAAAACACAGTTTTGTTAAACAAATTGTTATTCAAACTTTATTTCTTAAAATTTATTATCCAAGTTTTACGCATTTATTTTCTCACCCTCTTGCTAAAACATAGATATCCTTTCACGACTTAATAAAAAACAAATATTCATTCATTAAAGTCTAAAGATATCATTTTAATGTAATAGAAGAAAATTAAGGGAAGGAACAAGAGAGTCTATATTTTCTCTTAACACCTTCAGTTCATTTACACAAAAATTCAGGAAAGTAATATATGGGCAATAGAGACACAGACGACAGAGAGGATAGAAATTGGAGGTGGAAACATCTCAAGCTCCAGCTAGAAACTTTTGAGGAAACTAATGTCCACTTTCAATTGGTTCCAGCTAGTTATTGTAGATGAAAATTGTGTACTTGTTATAGTAAAAAATAACTTCTAGATTTGTGCAAAAAAAAGAAACTCTGTAGCTTATCAATACAATTTTCATTTCACAGTTTCCATTTCACAAACAACTTCAATTCATTACAAAAATCGTATTACACTCAACACAAATCATTCCAATCCTTCCATTTAATTCACTATTTTCTTGCTTGAGATCATCTAAATAACATACTCATGTATGGGAAATTTTACAATGACAAGCCACAACAATGGTTCTGCCTATAAAAAAATCTGGAACCTTTCCCCCACCCTAAAAGAACAACTACCAATCCTATTGTTCCAAAATAACACCTCATGACACAAAAAAACCTCGTAAGCTTCAACTGTGGAGAAACATTTCAAGCTTCGATATTCAAAAAAACTACATCAACACTCATAACTACCCTAAGCTTCAATATGTACCAAACTTAAAATTATAATTTCTAGAAACAGGTTTCAGAACTTCTGGGCCGTGTCCTGTACTGTATGCAACAACACACACAACAAAGACATGCGATCAATCGAAAGGGTATCATGATGCAGCAGAGGACATAATCGGTTGGTTGATGGTGCTTTCCTTTAGAGGGTGAGGTTTTTCTCTCTAGTTCCTCAGTGAACTTAGAGTTTAGCCTCTTGGACACCATGTCTGAAGAGGGAAGAGGTAGAGATGAAGAGATTTCCAAACTGTGTGAAGGTCTAACTCTCACTGAGGCGGAAAGACAAGAAGTGTGTGTAGCTGAGGAAGACATGTTTCTATCGATGGAGAGAGTCGAGAGATGCTTAGTGGCTCTAGTGGTTTCTGATAGAGAGATTAACAAAGGAGCTTTGCGTGCCACCATGTTGAAACTGTGGCATGCAGAGGGACGTATACTACTCAGAGAGATTGGCTGGAACAAATTTTTAGTTGAGTTTCAGTCAAAGGAAGACAAGGATTCTGTTTTGCAGGGCAGACCTTGGTCTTTTGATAAGTTCTTGATATGTCTACAAGAGTGCGATGGATTGATTCCTCCTAGGGATATCCAGTTTTCAATTGAGCCCTTCTGGGTACAGTTTCATGACATCCCTTTTGTAGGCATGACCAAGAAGGTGGGGGAATAACTTGGGGCCACGATAGGTGAGGTCTTGATGGTCGATACAGAAGGGAGTGGTGTAGGTTGGGGTAAGTTCCTATGTGTGAAAATCCTTATTGAGTTGTCCAAACCTTTGCCTTGAGGGTGATTTCTGAGGATCAGGGAGAAAAGATTATGGATTCCTCAAAAGTATGAGAGATACCCTAATTTCTGTTTCCAGTGTGGTCTTATCCAACACATTAACTAGAGATGCCAGAAGAGGGGTGATCAAAGGCACATGGGTGAAGGCTTGCAAGAACAATATGGCTCTTGGTTGAAGGTGAAACCACCATCCAAAAATACCTCATTTAAACGTGCCATAGAAGGGATTGGTCCATCTCCAAGCTCTAAGGGTGGGAAGCAGGGTGGTGCAAGAACAGACCAGGAGGACATTACCATAAGAGGAAAAGAACCAATAGCTGGAGTAGACATGAATATAGGCAGGCAATCCCCTAGTACAGGGTTTTAAAAAACCATGTGAATACTAATCTCCCTTTAAAATGTGCTGGGAAACCAGTTATTGGTGACATAGAGGATCATTGGAATCAAATATGATAACCAAAGTACAAAAAACTGATGGTAAAACTAGTAAGAAAGGATTGGTAGAGGCTGTTGTGTAGCCATGCCATACTCAATGAATATTCTGTGCTGGAACTGTCGAGGGCTTGGGAACCCTCGAACAATTCGTGAACTTCATCTTTTGTTGAAAGATAAGTTACCCACTGTAGTTGTTCTTATTGAAACTAAATGAAGAAGAAAAAAAAAAATTGAAGCCATTCGCAATAAATTAAGTTTTACTCACAGTTTTGTAATTGATAGTTTGGGGAGAAGTGGTGGTCTAGCTATTATGTGGACATATGTCATTACAGCACAACTAGTCAATTATTCCCAATGCCATTTATCTTTGGAGTTGCAAATGTAGGATTGAGATCATAGGTGGCTCTTGACTAGCTTTTATGGAAATCCATTGGTTGCTAAGAGGGTGGAAAGCTGGAATTTATTGAGGTAGATTACTCCAGATGAACAAGTTCCCTAGCTTTGCATGAGAGACTTTAATGAGATCATTTCTCAGGATGAAAAAGTAGGTGCTGCTCACAAACCTTATAGACAGATGGAACTCTTCAAGGAAACTCTTGACTATGGATTGAGTGACATAGGCTATGAGGGCTCTAAATTCACTTGGTGTAATGGTATAGAAGGCAGTGCATTTACTAAGGAAAGGTTAGATAGAGTGGTTGGGAATTGAGCTTGGATTTCTCATCATGATAACACTATGGTCTCTATCCTCCTAGTTCAATGCTCTGACCACAAACCCTTGCTCACCCACTGCTCCATCCCTTGTAGTCTCTTCAGGCACAAGAAAAGAATCTTCAGATACGAGGCCTCATGGTCTAGGAAGGAAGAGTGTTAAGGAATTATTAAACATGCATGGTTTGGCTCTCCTAGCCTCCCTTGCAATTCTGCTTCATAAAGAAATGATTGGTTAGGTGCCAACAACACCTAACTAAATGGTGCAGATCCGTCATTTGGGATTCTAGAAAGGTTATTGCTGAGAAGAGGGAGAAGATCAAAGTGTTGCAAGACCTGAACCAAGGAGACCTTTTAGAGGAAATTAAAGGCCTGCAGAAGGAAGTGAATGACATTCTTGAAGATGAGGATATCAAATGGCGCCAAAGGGCTAAGCAAAGATGGTTGAAAGATGGAGACAGGAACACTAAATTCTACCACTCATGTGCTAACCAAAGAAAGAAGTCCAACTCTATTCAGAGTATTTCAAATGAAGAAGGTGTTTTTGCATCACATCCTGCCTGTGATAATTTCACCTACTCAAAGTGCCTTCATTCCTGGTAGACTCATCTCGGACAATATCATTGTTGCCTATGAGGCTTTACACACCATGAAAACTAGAATGCGAGGAAGGATGGTTATATGGCTCTTAAACTAGACATGAGCAAGGCCTATGATCGAGTTGAATGGGACTTTGTGGAAGCTTTTCTGCAGCAGATGGGTCTCTCTGATAAGGCAGTGTATTTCTTCAGTGAGCTATGCAATACTCATAAATGGTATCTCTCAAAAGAAGTTCCAACCCTTTAGAGGAATTAGACAAGGGGAACCTCTCTCCCCTTATCTTTTCCTCCTGTGTGCAGAAGCCCTCACCTCAATCCTCAATCCTCAATCATGCAGAATCAAATGATTTTATTTCAGGCATTCCATTGGCTTGAGGCTCTCTAAGAATTCATCACTTATTGTTTGCAGATGGCAGGCTCCTTTTTTGCAAAGCTAATTCTTTGGAATGGAGTAGGCTACACATGCTCCTTGAAACCTATGAGTAGGACTAGGGTCAGAGGTTAAATAGAGACAAACCTTCAATTTTTTTTAGCAGCAACACTAGACTAGAAGTGAAAGAGATTCTGTTGGCTACCATTGGAGTGAGGGCATCTAATTCCTATGAGACATATTTGGGTTTACCTTCATATGTGGGCAGACACAAGGCCAAGGCATTCAACACTATCCTAGACAAGATTAGAAGGAAGGTGAGCAGTTGGAATTTGAAGTTCCTGTCTCAGGTAGGAAAAGAGACCCTTCTTAAGTCAATAATCCAAGCCATGCCCACCTATAGTATGGGCCTATTCAATGTCCCAAAATCACTGCTGAAAAAGATTACAAGAATTCTTCAAAATTTCTAGTGGGGCCTAAAAGAAGATAGATCTAAAATTCACTGGCTCAGGTGGCAGCAGCTAGGAAAGGTCAAGAGTGTTGGGGGAATGGGGTTCAGGGACGTTGAAAAATTCAACTTGCTTTGCTTGCCAAACAGGGGTGGAGACTAATTCAGGGTCCCCTCTCTCTAGCAGCGAGAGTTCTGAAGGCAAAATACTTTCCTCATTCTGAATTCCTAAATGCTAAGGCTGGGTTTAATGTCTCTTACCTTTGGAAAAGTTTCTTGGCTGCTAAGCAGGTTCTGAGTGAAGGCCTGATCGGGAAAATAGACAATGGGGAGGCAGTCAAGATTTGGAAGCATAAATAGATACTGAAGGCATCAACATTCATGATCAGCAGGATGCCCCTTAGCCTAATCAATAATTCAGACAAGCTTACATGGAGATGTACTTCAGATGGCAAGTTCACAGTTAAGAGTGCATATCACCTGCAAATGGGCCTCATGGACAGCTCCAAAGGCCAACCCTCGAGCAATTCTCCTCTTGCTGACCTATGGCCCAAGCTATGGAAACCTAAGGTCCCTAATGCAGTCAAGGTCTTCATGTGGAAAGCTAGTCACGAGGCTCTCCCTTCTAATCTAAACCTTTTCAATTGGAAAGTTATAGAATCACCTAACTGCCCCATCTACTATGAAGAGCCTGAGTCAGCTACTCATACCATTTGGAACTGCAGGGCAGCCTAGGACGTGTGGAGTTTATATTCAAGAAAATTGCAAAAGAGTCCTGCTATGGTTCTCTCATTTCTAGAACTCCTCATGCATTTTTTCTCCACCATGCCTTGGGAGGACCTAAAACTCTTTGCAGTGACAGCTCATCATCTTTGGAAGAGAATGAACGTTTTTGTCTTTAGAGAAGTTTTCACCTCCCCGGGGACAATAATATCTCAAGCCCTCATTCTTCTCTCTGAGTTCAAGGCCACCAACCAAGTCACAAGGTCTCTACCAAGGAATGACAACACCTCAACTCAACAATGGATAGCTCCTCCTCAAGGCTTTGATAAGGTCAATTGGGATGCTGCTATCGACAAGGTCAAATGTAAGGTTGGGATTGGGGTTGTGGTCAGGGATTTTGAAGGCAAAGTTGTTGCTACTGTTAGATTTGTCCGTGACCACTTTCCTGACCCTTAACTTGGTGAATCTTTTGCTCTACTAAAGGCTTCATTATTATGTACTGAATTGGGGCTTACTAAAGTGATGCTTGAGGGGGATGCTCAAGTTGTGATCAATGTTGTCAAGAGTCCTCAAGAAAGTTGGTCCACGGCAGGGATGCTAATTAGGGACATCAAAATTATTCTAGGAAAAGTGCCTCAGTGGTCTATTTTATTTGTCCCTAGATCTTTAAACAATGTGGCCCATGTTCTAGCCAAAAATGCTCTACTCCTCACTGAGGACATTATTCAACTGGAGGATTCTCCTCCTTGTATTATCCATTTGACTCCATGATTAATGAGATCAGTCTTTGTTGATTAAAAAAAATAATTTGTAGAAATAGAAAGAAGCCCTAATTTTCACAATGACTTGCTGGGAATCCCAAATAAGATATGAAAGATCTCAGCTTTACCCATTGAGCACCATTACAAATGCAAAGGAAGCCATTGAAAGAGAGCTTAAAGCAAAGACATTATCTTTGGAGGCATAGTTTTCAGAAAAGAACAAATATTTGAAGCAAAAGCTAATGAAAAGAGATTTACCTCGAGAGAGAGAAAGCTGGGCAACACAATCTAAGGCCGATCTTGGTCAATCTGTAAAAAATGAAAGCTCTGAACAGGTCATCGGCGGTTAAGAGAGAATACGGAGGAGTATGCCGATGTGGTGGAGCACACACGAACGGTGCTGGTGCGTGCCAGAAAGGGGAGGGGGGCTGGAGAATATTTCGAATGGCGGGGTACGCAGAAGATTTCAAATGGAGGGGGTGCTGGAGAGCCTTTTACAATCTCACCAAAACACACGTTTTAGTAATTAGGAAAAACAAAAATTGTCCTAAGGTGTGTTGTGTAGGCGGACATATAGAAGTACTCAATTTCAAAATAGTCTCTTTGTTTTTTTTTTTTCTCTAATAAAGTAAATTCATTGGTACTAATATCTATCTCTATTATATAAGAGGTTATCAAACGGCTATAACGAAAATTCTTGTCTTAACGGAGCTATAGTAACTTTTCATTAACTATTTACAAAAAGAACGCAGCTTTGGTCCAGCCTCGTTTGTTTTCAGAAAACATATCATCTTATCTCATCTAATCATTACAACTTTTCCAACTTCCAATACAAAATAAAATAAACAATTCAACTTTTTCAAGTCCCAAAACAAAAATAATATTAAAAAATATATTCTAACAATACTTTATTCAACTTTTTGATTTTAATCTCAACTCATTTGATCTCATCTTCCCGTCTCACTCTTTCTTTCTTTTTCTCACTTTTTTTCTTCTCCTTCTCTCATCTCTTCCCTTACCGTCTGATATCTCTCTCTCTCTATCTACCTCCCTCAAGCCCATTCTCACTTTTTATATTTGTGGCCACATTTGCTCTTCATGGTTGTCTATATTTCTGTTTCCATTGTGGATCTGCAGGTAAATGAAGAGGTATTTCCTACAGATATGAGTTGTTGTAGATTTTTTTAACTCGTTTTATTATTTTTTTTCCTATAGATCTAAACATATCTTCATATATTTGAAGATATCTTGTTCAGATCTCAATGTTATTATTAATTTTTTTCGCTTGATCTTTATTTTGTTCTAGAAACTCACTCATCCCAATCCAGCTGGGGGGAAGGGGAGCTTCGGCTCCTTCTTCCTCTTCCTCTCCTCGCCGGCCCTTCATCTCCGGTGGTTTTGTTTGGTTTTTTTGTTTTTTTTTTTTCAGTTTTTTGGCCGAATAAAGGGGGGTAGCCGTTTCGAGCTTCTCCAGTGACCATCGTCTGACACGCGCACCACCAGAAGAAGCATCACTCGTCGATCTTGCGGTTGACCAGATTGGGAGCCAATCGGAGCGGTGCGTTGCACCGACGCGCTGTTTAAAGGAAACACGTGGGGTTCTCAAACTACTGCAATTCATCTTCCGTTTTGTCTCCAAGGCAAGTCTATGAAGATCGGGGTTCTCCCCATTTCAGGTAAGGAACCCTAACTCCCCTCTCTTTGGTTCTAGAGAAACCTCAGGAACGGAATATGAAAAACAAAGAAATTTATGTTTTCTTATTCTCGGGAAGTATTATATGGGTTGATACCTGGTACAGTGCACCATTACTTTTCGTTAATGTGTTCACAGAAGGGGGAATTTTTTTCATTTTAGTTGATTCTTGGAGTTCTGTTGGGATTTCTGGAAATTTTAGAATTGAAAAGTATTACTATATATGATATAGAATTTCTGTACTTTTTCTTCTCACCTCAGTGTTTTTTTCTTGTCTGCAAATATAAATTAATAAAAGAATTGAAATAAGCAACTGAATATGTAAATTAAGTACATGTGTAAGTGATGCTTAGTGAAACTGTCATGTTGGGCTATGTTCGGTTATTGGTAATTTGACGAGCACTTCAGTTTGGTGTGAGATTTTGGTATGCTAATGTTTGTTTGAGTTTTGGTTTAGGCACTGATGAGTTTTAGTTATTGGTCTTTTGGATTGGCCTGCCATTTCTTTTTTAGCTGTGATGCTATTATGCTAATGGATTTGATTTGATGCAATGCAAGTGTTTTATAAATAGTTATTTTTTGTTTTACGTCACATTTATTGTTGAATACATTCTTCATGAATATCCTATACAATTATCATAGGATGCAACAATGTGATGGAATCGTAGAAAGCTCCTAATATTGCATTTTTTGGTATGGAAAATCCGGAATGTTTTATGTGGATTTCTAACAAAGGAAAGCCCCCCGTATGCCATTTGATTCATTTAAGTTCCATGCATCAATTTAATAGTTGGCTCCTTTTTTCTCCATATTGAACGTGGTCTATCACTTGGAGGTCATGAGAACCTTGTGAATTGATATATTATGGCATGCATCTTTGAGGAGAGTGACACGGCCAAAGATCATCCCAGAAGCGAATCCACTTACCTTTACCCAACAAAAAAAATTTCTGAAAAGTGATATGTAAAAGGAAGACAATAAGCCTACTTTTCTTTTCTAACAAAATAATATTCTTAGCATGTTTCCTCCTGGCTTCTTCGTGATTATTGAAACTAGTTGTACCAATGATCTTGTGTTCTGGTAGGCACACCCTTTGCAGATAATCCACCTTATTGGTAACTTCATGAGAATATGGTCAGTGTACTCCATGTACCACTATTTGACTCAAACGGGAGCTCCAATCATACTTTGTTTCTTCTGTTGTCTGGTGCCAACATCCATCCTTTTTTTAATACTTCAAAAGCCTTGGAAGGGCAGGCCACTCTCACATCAACAAGTAAAATATAAAAAATCCCTATCATTGTAAACTCCATGATAAAGTCATCAGGAAATTTACTCATATCATTGCTGTTATTTTTCTTACACGGTTCCATTCACTTTTCTAGTTGTACCTTCTATAATAAATGGTGGAATAGTAGCTTTATACTTCATCATGTGGGGAAAAGGACTCAAATCTTGTGGACCAGTGAGGTAGGTTTTCTAATGCTTGAAAAAGATTTCAATTGAGTACTCTTGCACCATTCTACATTAGAGTCTATATATAAGAAAATAATTGTATAAGATTGCTTGAGCTTATGCCTAAATTGCAATTTTGTCTTTTTCCATCTGTAAAAAAATGTTATAACTTTTATTATTTTGCTATTCTCTATTCAGAGTGTTTTTGTTAAGAACTCGAGAAACTTGGGTGGCTTTTGCAAACCATTCTAGATGGTAAAGACCCAAGGACCTTTAACTTTAAATTTATGAGCATATGCTCTCTACCTTGCTTTTTCCCGTGGATTATGTCTAGATCCCCTTTCCTAATTTCTATTTGTTGTGGAGAATTTGATATTTGCTTCTTCTTACATCACTTGATCTAAACTAGGCAAACATCACTTTAGTGCATCATATCCAATATTTATTGCATTTAAAATTTTTAAAGCAAATGTGGGCAGTCAATAATCATTGCTGGATGTGGGCAAATTATAAATATTGTGGCTTCAGGGTCCTTGAAGATAGGAACGAGGTGAGGACTCAGGCCAACACGTTTGGCATTAATGAGAGAGGGAAAATGAGGGGCGGTCTTGTTGGTTTGGGTCATCTGGACTTGTCCATTGGCAGATGATGCGTATCTTTTGATATTGTCCATTGGCGGATGATGCATATCTAACAAAAGAGCGCCTTCCCTTTCTCTGGGAGAAAGCATGAGGTTCCAGTGCCTTTGTTGTCTAACAAAGGTTTAAGTCTCACTTTGGTGAGTTGGTGGATTCTTTCTTGGTTGCTGGTAGTGTATTTGGGTAGTAGGACGCGATGGAGGCGGAGGACTTGGCATCAAGTTGGGAAAGGTTACACCTTTCTAAAGAAGAAAGTGCATGCTTCCATGTCCAGCAGAAGACCACCAACGGAGAGGAAAAAAAAGGAAAATATTGTATTGTTGGGAAGGCTATGACGGAGAAGGGAGTGAACAGTGAAGGATTCAGAATCACAATGTCTCAAATATGGAGGTTGGATGGGTGGGTGACCTTTAAGGAGCTTGGTGATCAGTGCTTCTTGATCGAGTTTCAGAATATAGAAGACAAAGAAAAGGTGTTGAGGGGACATCCATGGTTCTTTGACAGACACCTCCTCACCATGATGGAGGTGGATGAGAAGGAATCCATAGATGGGTTGAAGTTCCACTTTGAGCCATTCTGGATACAACTCCACAATCTTCCACTATCAGTCATGACAGAAGTTTCGGTGAGCAGTTTGCAGAGGCGATAGGCCCGGTAATTAAAGTAGACGCAGAGGCAGATGGACATGCATGGGGAAGATGCCTTAGAGTAAGGGTGGTTGTGGACCTCAACAAACCATTACTACGAGGGAAATGGTCAAGGCTGGATGACAAACAACACTGGATCTCTTTTAAATACGAGAGGCTGCAAAATTTTTGTTTTCAGTGTGGTGTTCTTAACCACAAAGGCAAAGGTTGCTCAATATCTCGTAATGCTCATCAAGGAGATACATTGCCCCCACCTCAGTTTGGTCCATGGCTTCGAGGATAGCCCAGGAACACAAACATCTTCGATAGCCGTAGATACGGTGACTCAAAGGGCGGAAACAACCAACAGACGGGTCAGTATGGGGGAGAGGGTACTATGGTCCAAGATATGTTATTGCACCGTACTTCAGAAGTCTATTCGAAAAAGGTGGCAGAGAAAAAAGAGAAGGTGTCAGCGGAAAAAAAAGGAAGGAGGGACTCAGGCAGGCACAAATCAGTCACCTACTGAAGGAAAAGCAGGGGAAGGAGCTGCTAAGGATCCATGCATCGGGAACATGGCTAGAAACCAGGGCGTAAGTCAACTCTCTGACCAGACAAAGGTTACTGTTGGACAGGAGGATGTTAGGTGCTTAGAACCTGGTGGCCCTCAAGAGATCCAGGGTCTTCACGTGGGGGAGGATTTTGCAGCTAACCTAATGTCGGGGACATATAGCCCTCATGATCCTATGAGGGGAGTAGGGTTCGAAAAGGGAACAAGGGAGATTTCTAATAATGGCAGTATGGTTGCATCCACTTTTGGGGTATGTGATTTTAATCAACATGATAAAAAAAGGGTGGCTCTGGATCAATTACCTGGTGAAGATAGTATCATGCCAATGGCAAAGGTTGAGGGGCTGAGGACTTTGAGGAAATGGAAAAGGAAAGCTCGGGAGCGTGAGACTAATACAAAAGGCAAAAGTAACTCAATTCCAGTTGACAGTTTAAAGTGCAATGCGAGGAACATGTATGCGAGGGGGTGTAAAAGAAGTTCAACTTTACAGGAGTCTAGTTCAAAAAAGACAAGGAGATGCTATAATACCACAGAATTCCCATGGCTAAGGCAGAGGCTGGCTTCCAGCCCTGCCATGATCAATGAGCATTTTAGTGTGGAACTGCCAAGGGCTTGGGAACCCTCGGATAGTTAAGGTCCTTAGGAATTTGACTAAGGAAAAGTACCCCAATTTAGTTTTCCTAGTGGAAACTAAATACAGAAGAAAGAAAATGGAGGCAGTTAGGAGGTGTTTGCAAATGGATGGGTGCTTTGCAGTGGATTGTATGGGACTTAGTGGGGGTATTGCTCTCCTCTGGAAAGATGATTGGAGTGTTAAAATCATTAATTATACTAAATGGCACGTTAGTGCTCTGATCCAGGAGAAAGGAGATGGACCAACATGGCAATTCACGGGCTTCTATGGACATCTTGACACAAGGAAGATAGGCAGTAGTTGGCAATTGCTTAAGATGCTCAAACCCACCAATTCTATAGCTAGGTTATGCGCTGGGGACTTTAATGAGATTCTTCATCAGAGTGACAAGATAGGTGGAGCCAGTAGACCATATAAACAGATTGAGGACTTTAGACAAGCTGTGGAATGCTGTGGTCTCAAAGATATACATTCATATGGGCAAAGGTTTACTTGGTCAAATAACAGAAGTGGTACTGACTTTACTAAAGAAAAAATTGACAGAGCTTTTGGAAATAAAGAATGGAATGAACTATATTGTCATGGTGTCTGCAATGTACTTCCTGCAATTAGATCTGATCACTCCCACTTGTCAATTAATTTACACAACACTACTCATGGGAGGAAGAAAAGAAGATGGCGTTTTAGATCTGAGATGGCCTGGGAAATAAAGGAGGAATGTCAGAAGGTGGTGAGTGAGGCTTGGCAGAATGCTAGTATAACAGATTGTCAAGCCAAATCCTTAAGGACACAACTTGAACTATGCCAAAAGGGTCTCTTGATCTGGAGGCAAACTCTTAGGGCAGGTTTGGTAACCAAAACAAAACACAAAATTCTCATCTCATCATTACACCTTTTTCAAATCTCTATACAAAATATAATAAACAATTTAACTTTTTCAAATCCCAATACACATTTTTTAAATCCCAAAACAATAATAATATTAAAACATAATATTTTAAACTTAAAAACAAAACACAAAATTCACATCTTACCCCCCAAACCTGCTCTTAAGCAACAAGAGGATTAGATCATAAAAAATGGGACACAAATTATTGGGCACTTTCAGAATTTTGGTACAGGTGAGCACTTCGCAGCTATGAAACAAATTCAAGAGGAGGTGGTATCTGCCATTATAGCAAATGATATCAAGTGGAAGCAAAGGGCAAAGCAACACTGGCTTAAGCATGGGGATAGAAACATTCATTTTTTTCACATGCAAGCAAGTCAAAGAAAGAAGATCAATGCAGTCAAAAGCATAGGGGATTCTCAAGGAAGCTTTGTCATTGATCAGTAAAAAATTGGAGAGGTATTCACAGGCTTTTTCTCCTCTCTATTTACTACATCCCAACCTTTATCTATTGATCATTGTCTGCATGCAATGGACACCAAATTAGACATGGATATGAAGGCTTGGCTATTAAATCCCTTCACTAGGGAAGATATCACTGCATCTGTTTTTCAAATGAATCCCTTGGGGTCGCCAGGCCCTAATGGGTTCCCTGCCCAATTCTATCAAAAAAACTGAGAGGTAGTGGGTGAACAAGTTTGCAACTTTGCTCTTAACTTTCTCAATCATGGTGGCTCTCTCAATGAGGTTAATGACACTTTTATTACTCTTATTCCCAAAGTTCAAAGCCCCAAAAGAGTAGTGGATTACAGACCTATAATTCTATGTAATGTTTTATACAAGTTTGTGTCTAAAACCATGGCAAATAGACTGAAACATATTCTGCCTCAGATCATTGCCCCCAATCAGAGTGCCTTTGTACCTGGAAGGCTCATATATGATAACACCTTGGTAGCCTATGAGGTTCTCCACTCTATGAACTCTAGAATGAAAGGGAAGAAAGGCTTTATGGCTCTAAAATTGGACATGAGTAAGGCCTATGACAGGGTAGAGTGGAAATTCATTGAAGCCATCATGATCAAAATGGACTTTCCTGCACATTGGATCCACATCACACAAGCTTGCCTTACTTCTGTTTCTTATTCGATACTTGTTAATGGAGAACCTCAGAATACGTTTGTACCTTCGAGAGGCCTAAGACAAGGAGATCCCTTGTCTCCCTATTTATTTATCCTATGTGCAGAAGCCCTCTTTTCTCTCCTAAAACATGCTGAGGCATGTGGCAGTTTAACTCCTGTTGCTATTGGCAGAGGTCCAATTAAAGTAAACCACCTCTTATTTGCTGATGATAGCCTTTTGTTCTGCCAAGCTAAGTATGAGGAAATTAAGTGTGTCCTTAATATTCTTGAGCTATACGAGAAAGGATCAGGACAGGTTTTAAACAAGGACAAGTCTGCCATTTACTTTAGGAAGAACACTGCCTTGATGACTCAACAGCTGATCCTGCAACTAGCAGGTGTCCACTTCACCTCTAGTTTTGAGAAATACCTGGGATTACCTACTTTGGTGGGTAGAAAGAAGATAGCCTCCTTCCACTCATTAATTGATAGAACTTGGTCTCGGGTTACTAATTGGAGGACTAAATTTCTCTCTATAGCAAGAAAGGAGATATTGCTCAAAACTGTGCTTCAAGCTATTCCCACCTATGCAATGGGGATGTTTCTTATACCAGCATCTGTAACAAGGAAATTGAATCAGATTCTAAGAAAGTTTTGGTGGGGATACAATGAAGACTCCTCAAAAATTCAGTGGGTCAACTGGGAACATCTTAGTGGCAGGAAGGATATGGGAGGGCTTGGATTTCGTGATCTGAGATGCTTTAATCTTGCCTTACTCTCCAAACAGGGATGGAGGATTCTTCAAAATCCCACATCCCTAGTGGCACAAATTCTAAAGCAAAAGTATTTCAACCAAGATAATTTGCTTGAGGCAAAGCTGGGAAATGGGCCTTCATTTGCATGGAGAGGAATACATGATGGCTTAACATTGTTAAAAAAAGGTCTCATTTGGAGGGTTGGAAATGGATAGAAGATTAACATTTGGCAAGACAGATGGATACCCTCTTTACCTGCACAAAAGATAATGACTCCTCGAGATGTAGACTGCTGGTGTGATAAAGTCAGTGACATCATTGATCCTCAACAGAAGATATGGCAGGAATCTCTCCTCTCTGAACTATTTACTCATCAAGAAATTGAGGGCATAAAAGCAATTCCCATAAGCTTAGGAGGAAGAGAAGACAAACTTACTTGGCAGTTTACTCCTAATGGCAGCTACACAGTTAAAAGTGGATACAATCTTGGCAAAGAATTGGAAAGAGAGCAAGGAGGAGAAACTTCAGGCAGTGCAAAGGACTGCCAAGTGTGGAGGTCCATTTGGTAGCTCAATATACCTCCTGCCACCAAAATGTTTGTTTGGAGGGCATGCAGTGAAGTCCTGCTCACTATGGCTAATCTGAAAAGGAGGAAGGTGGTAGAGGATAGCATCTGTTTAATATGAAAGCGGGAACATGAGACTTCTGGCCATGCTTTATAGGGATGTAGTAGTGCTCAAGATGTATGGTGTCAAGGTCCAAAGAAAGTGCAAAAGTTTTCTTTTCACAGTGACTTGATCTTTAATATTTGGGCATAACTGATTGGCAAGCTTGAACCAGGGGAGTTAAATGAGGTTGCTATTACAATGAGGGTGATATGGGCGAGAAGAAATGATGTCTTGCATGGAAAAGCTTTTAAACACCTTCGAGAAGTCATTGCCTAGGTTAGGACAGATCTGTCTCTTCATAACGAGGCTCTCCAGAAGGAAGTTGGTGCTAACTTTGATAATATGGCAAGGGTTCACAGATGGATAAAGCCAGTAGTAGGAATTCTTAAAGTGAATTGGGATGCAGCTGTGCAAACGAGGAAAGGAAGGATTGGCATTGGGGTACTCATAAGAGATCATCAAGGTCTTGTGATAGGTGCCCTTCGTGCTAACAAGCCCTTGAGAGGCAGTGTTTTTGATGCTGAAGCATATGGGCTACTTTTGGCAAGTATTTTTTGCAAGGAAATTGGTTTAAGGCACTTCTGTTTGGAGGGGGATTCAAAATAGGTAGTGGACCAAATGAACCAAGATAGTCCTGACTGGAGCATAGGTCGATGTCTCATATCAGATGCCAAAACTATTCTAAACTCAGCTACTGTTTGGTCAATTTCACATGTATACCGTGAGGCTAACATGGCAGCTCACAGACTTGCACAAGTAGCATTTGAGTGCACTGAAGATATGTATGATATCGAGATATGCCCATCTTGTATTCTTCAAGTGGTTACTAAGGATTAGAGAGGTGATAGAGAGATCTTGAGCTTGCATGATGATTAATCTTCAATTTTGATTTATTTGTTTTGTTTATAGAACTTCGCTCCTACAAAAAAATTGAAAATATTATGAAACGAAATGACAAATAGGACAAGTAAAATAACTAAATTTAATTATTCCTGATATGATGAATTCTGAAACATGTCACAAAGTTTTTCCCACTCAGAAGGTCAGACATCCTGAAAAGGATGTTGACGTGCATCTTCCTTCTTCTCAAACTTATTATAAGCTCTTCCACAGTCTTACGCTCCTCTCTCCGACCAAAATTTAATTCGAAATTATCCTTAAAAAAAATAGTCACAAACACATTATCATTTATAATATTCTAAATTTAAGTAAAATATAGAAATTTATTCTATTAAATCAATATTTTAAACATTACCAAATAATGCTTCTTGATAAGCTCTTTAACATCTTGGGGAACTTTCTTCCATGAAGTCGTTGCCAAAGGTGCATAAGTTCGTGTAAGAGCACCCACATGCGATGCAAGCCAAACTGTTGGTTGTCCTTTGCCTCCGATATATTTGTCAGGAATGTTAACCTTGATCTTACCCACCTTACGATATTTTTCCATTGTCACCCCTCTAGAGGTGCCTCGACCTAGACAAGATTTTACTGTAGACTCTATAAAATATAACATTGTAATCAATTTCTATTATATGTCTATTATAGGACCTTAATTAATAACTTTTATGAATATTAGATTTATACCTTGTTCTGTAGAGTCAATCTCTAATGGTGAGTCTGAAGGAGAGCTAGGAACAGGTGGAGATGGGTTGCGAACTTCCTTCCTCTATGGTGGCATAATTTTAAACTACTGATACATTCAATAAGTAAATATTTGCTATCAAGTGTAATCTTAACACATAATTGGTCAATCATAATCTGTATCAGTTTCATTTGACAATTCGCTCTCATTATCTGTAGATACTTCAAATGATTCAACATTTTCCTCAACTGTCGCATCAACAATTTCAATCTCAATATCTTCTCTATTTAATGGAATCATCTCATACTGGCTGAAGTCCACAAACAAATTTAAGGCGGGTTGACTCTCTTGGTATGCTTCTTGAGTAGAGGGGTCATTTTCTTCTTCATCTTGTCCTTCCGCCTGAAGGATAACATCATATATAATTCTTGGAGAATATTTTTGTACTACTTGCAATTGATTTCCTAACTTCGGGTCATCTAGCAATTCGAGGATTGCTTAAATCCCACCAATCACACTTAAACAGATACACCGCAAGCTCTCCCAAATATTTCATTCCAATTATATTGACAATAACCCTATAGAAATCAATATTTTCTCCATCATGACTTCCTTCGACTTGGACACCATTATTTTAGGTTTTCCTATAACAATCTCGATCCATTGTATGATACCTACTTCCCCAAGAAATACATGCAGAATATCGAGCAGCGCGTCTCAATGGCCACACGCCAATGCATACAATTCATCTGATATATCATTTGGATTATTCACATGTATTTGTACAACCTACATATTGAGTAAATCATATATTATATCAAAATTTAAATCAATATTTTTTCATTGGTTATTGAGTAAAGTATATGTAATGTCATTACCCGTTCTTCAAACCATCTCGGGAACTCCTCTTCATGTTTATGGCTTATATCATTTACTTCCAGTTCCTTGAGCACATTAATATGATCATTGAAATTGATGATTACTATAAATCTTTTATATTCTTAGAATTTTTTAAAGTAAATGAGCAAATTTAAATTAAGAACAAGTTATAACTTACTTCAAGTAGTTCTCTATCTCAGGGCAATTGTTCAGCAAGTACCACTGAGCTTTCTCGAACTCTCTTCCACATAAGTCATAACCACGCACTGCACCAATTTTACGTACTTGTTGGCAAAACACATTCCGTTGTCTTGCTCGGTCAACGTCAAAGTTTTTTTCCGACCGATCAAACCAAGTGTCAACTCTATGGAAATATTTAGAACAGAAGGTATGCCACTCATCATCAATAAATGCTTCTGCAATTGATCCTTCTGGGCGGGCATTATTACCAACTGTACATTTTAACTTTTCAATAAATCGTTCAATGGGATACATCCATTTATATTGAACTGGTTCTTCAAGTCGAGCCTCACGTGACAAATGAACGGCTAGGTGAACCATGACGTCGAAGAATGAAGGTGGGTAAATACTTTCTAGCTTACACAATATTATGACAATTTCTCGTTCCATTCGATCCAAAGCT
This sequence comes from Juglans mandshurica, assembly GCA_022457165.1. NCBI lineage: Eukaryota > Viridiplantae > Streptophyta > Magnoliopsida > Fagales > Juglandaceae > Juglans > Juglans mandshurica. The sequence continues at coordinate 9,200,966 of CM039623.1, forward strand.
TCTACATTCAACGTCCTAGCACATAAGTCTTTAAGAAATGCACCCAACTTAGTAAAAGCCACGCGCACATCTCTCGTCAAGTACCCACAGATACCAATAGGCAAGATACGTTTAAGAAGACATGACAATCATGACTTTTTAATCCAGTTATTTTCCAATCATTTGTTCTCACACACCTTGTTAGATTCGAGGCATAACCGTCTGATAATTTAATCTTAATAGCTACTCACAAAATGTAACCCTTTAGTTCATTGACAATGTATACCACCCAATCGGCATGTAAACAGACGAACCATCTTCTTACAATTGCATTTCTCGTCTTATTCCCAACCGCTTCAAATCCTTCCTTGAGTTTATTGTATCCTTTGTTTTTCCTTCAATTGACATCAATGTTTCTAATACGGATTCGCATATATTTTTTTCAATATGCATAACATCAAGACTATGCCGCAATTTTAATTTCGACCAGTACGAGAGTTCAAAAAATATACTCTTCTTTGTCCAATTCAACTCATTCGTAGCTCGTTTTTTCTTTTGTTGTTTTTTACCAAATTCATTACAACCAACATCTATAAATTGTGCAAGTACATCTTCGCCAGACAAATATGGTGGAGGTTGGCCCCATTCAACAGTTCCATCAAACATTCTAGAATTTCCACGCCATCTATGGTCACCAGGTAAAAATCGACAATGACGCATGAAACATAATTTCCTCCTGTACGTATTCCATTCAGATTTGGTATGCTCGTTACAAGTTGGATATGCCATTTTCCCGTTAATACTTCAACCTGACAAGTTTCCATAAGCGGGAAAATAGTTTATTGTCCAAAACACCGCAACATGCATCTTTAACGACTTGTCTGTTGATGAATCAAATGTGACAACCCCATTCTCGCACGTCTATATCATTTCTCGGTGATCTCAGACCTAGAATGAGCAAACTCATCATGAAATATGGATCTTTCACACACTTCCACGGTAGTAGATTATACGACATAAGTACAACTGGCTAAGTACTATGACTAGTACTCATGTTTCCAAACAGATTAAATCCATCTGTTGCCAACCCAAGTCACACATTACTCAGTTCTTCAGCAAACCGTGAGTGTTCCTGATCAAATTCCTTCCACACCTGAGAGTCAGTAGGATGTGACAAAATATCATCGTTCCTTACTCTGTCTGATGAGTGCCATGTCAAGTCTATAGCTGTTGCGCTTGACATAAATAATCAATGTCCATCTTGATTCATGGCATATAAGACACTCGTTCAACTGTTCATTCTCTCGCCAAAATAATATGCAGTCATTCTTACATGCATGTATTACGTTGTAATCAAATCCGAGTCCTCGTTTTAACTTTTTCGCTTCATAGAAGTTATGAGGTAAACTATTGTCTGTCGGCAGTGACTCTTTAAACAGTTCAAGTAACATATTGACTGCCTTAATAGATAATCGACACATTGATTTTATGTGAAGCAGTCTTACAGTAAATGACAACTTACTGTGTCTTCTGCATCCTGGATATAGCTCACGCTGTGAATCATTCCACAATCGTGTAAAAGTGTTTTGGCCCCATCATTTGAGCTTGATGTGTCCATAACACCTTCATCCATAAACATTCTTGCACCGATGTCACCTAACATTTGTTCCATATCCTTATTGTATTCATCTCCAATTACCTCTGGTTGTACATCTTCATCGATCTTTTCTTCTTCATGTGGAGCCTCAAATGAAGTTGGATATAGTTCGCCTTATAAGACCCAATCAATATAACCCTTGTTAATACCTTTGACAAACATATGCTCTCTCACCAAGTTTATCTTATGAGAACGCAAATTCTTGTATTCTCTGCATGGGCATCTAATACGCCTATCACTATCGCATGTACCCAATGCGAACTTCAAGAATTTCTTAACACCTTTAGCATATACATTATAATTCTGACCAAATCGATTGCTAACTCTCATCCAACTCTTATCCATGCCAACTATCTTCATTACAAACAATCACGTGTGCATCAGCAAACAAGCATGTATCATGCATCAATCAAGGAGTATGCCACCATTCATCTGATAGTTGGTCCTATTCCGTTCGGGATTTTAAGATCATAGTCGCCAACCTATGATCTATTATCTGTCACGTCCAACAAAATTTTGGCAGCATCTCCCCATAGTTCTTCAAATATGCTCGTTTAGTTGTGTGCATTGACGATTAACACGTCGTTGCACCATCACCGAAACTGCATATCCAGAAAACAAGGGATGAATCTGGGATGAATCTATCAAAATCGTAATGTTGGACGACAACAGATATAGTTCGATAGTTTGCGAGAATGATTTTACAATCCTAAACTATCAACTCTGGATAATTCAAGAGTTATCAATCAAGCATTCATCCGGATTGATAACTCTCGAATGGGTCTAAGATTTATTTTGATGAACAAACAATGCAAGATATGCTAACATATGTCAAACAATAACAACATATTATTTATACAACAATACAACAAAAACATAATTATTAGGTATTATTTAAAGATTTAGTAGTATTTTAATTTAAATACTTAATTTTATTAATTTAGAATGAACTATTTAAGTATTATTAAATCCTAACTATTTGTATTTTAATTTTAAGATTTAGTAGTATTTTAATTTAAATACTTATTTTATTAATTTAGAATTAACTATTTAAGTATTATTAAATCCTAACTATTTGTATTTTAATTGAAAGATTTAGTAGTATTTTAATTTAAATACTTAATTTTATTAATTTAGAATTAACTATTTAAGTATTATTAAATCTTAACTATTTTTGTTTTAATTTAAAGATTAACTAATATTTTAATTTAAATAATTCATTTTATTAATTTAGAATTAACTATTTAAGTATTATTAAATCTTAACTATTTGTATTTTAATTTAAAGATTTAGTAGTATTTTAATTTAAATACTTAATTTTATTAATTTAGAATGAACTATTTAAGTATTATTAAATCCTAACTATTTGTATTTTAATTTAAAGATTTAGTAGTATTTTAATTTAAATATTTAATTTTATTAATTTAGAATTAATTATTTAAGTGTTATTAAATCCTGACTATTTGTATTTTAATTTAAAGATTTAGTATTAAGTATTTTTTTTTTTTTTTGTATTTAGTGGAAGTATTTTTAAACTATTTTTGAATAATCATTATTGACAACTATCCTTATATATTTGTATTCTAATTGTAAATATATTGATATATAGTTTCCGTTCGAATGGTGCTAAACTATGTTCGAACATAACATACCCGTTCGAACGGTAAGACTAAACCGTTCGAACGGGTTCATTCCAGATTTCAATCCTCTTCAACAACGGAAAACCCTATTAATCACAAACTCACAGCAACACAAACAACAATATCAAGAGCATACAAATTTCTAACATTGCAAAATATCATATTCAAACCAAAATGAGAATATAAAAGGCATATCCGGATTTTTGGAGATGAAAAGGCAAGGAGATTAGATTATATGCCGTGTACCCAGTGCGAAGGAGCTCCCCAAAAAGTAGTAATCCGAGAATAATTGAGTGAGATGAAAACTCTTTTGAGTTTGGGGGCTAGATTGAGGAAGAATGGCGCTGGTTCGCGAAGGGGCTCTGTTTCGTAAGAGACTGAGAGTGGCGCGTGGGAGGAGAGTGAGATTGTGAGGTTTTGTCGTGTATTTGCAAAACATTTCCTGTTCGAATGGTTATTTATTAACCGTTCGAACGTGAAACTATATAGCGGCAAAAAATTCCCTCCTAGATTTTCACATTCGAACGTATAAATAGTTCGTTCGAACGGTAATGGATGAATTCTCGCTCGAACATTAACTATTCAAATTCTTATTATTAACAGTTCGAACGGTTTGGTAAATGTTTAATAATATTTTTTTTTACACTATACATTCAAATAAAAGAACAACATTAATATATATATAGACATATTAGATGATACTATAGTTTAGTAACATAGTAATATCATATTATAATATATAATCGAGCAAATTATATATTATATTATAGTAAAGCATATATGAATATATAATATCAAACTAAAATATCGAGCATATTATCTACAGTACTAGCATATATAGTGTTATCTAATTAGAACATAACTAAAATATAATATGTTAATATATTAGACTATAGATAACATATATATAATATCGTAGAGTGTCATCTAATTAGACTATAACTAAAATATATTATGTTAATATATTAGACTATATATAACATATATATAGTATCATATATAGTGTCATCTATAGTACTAGCATAGATAGTGTCATCTAATTAGACCATAACTAAAATATAATATGTTAATATATTAGACTATATATAACATAGATATAGTATCATATATAGTGTCATCCAATTAGACCATAACTAAAATATAATATGTTAATATATTAGACTATAGATAACATATATATAGTATCATATATAATGTCATCTAATTAGACCATAACTAAAATATAATATGTTTATAATATATTAAACTATAGATAACATATATATAGTATCATATATAATGTCATCTAATTAGATTATAATTAAAATATAATATGTTAATATATTAGTATAGTAGTTAAATGTATTGAAGTAAACCGTTCGAACGTATTTAACCATTCGAACGGTCTTGCATATATAAGTTGTCCCAAACGGTCATTTTCACAAACGCCGCACTATTAACAAAACATCGTTTTCTCCAACATAGCCGTCCATTTCCGCCGTTTAAAGCCGCCGTCGCCACCGCGTACAGTACCCAGTCGAAGCCTCTTCCTCTAATCACCGGTATGCTATTTTTCTAACCATTTTACAGTTTAAATTTAGGTTTTTGATAGATTATTTGTTTAATTAGGATAAAATAATTTATCCATCAATACTCACCGTAGATTTGCTTAAATCCATTGTAGGAAGGTTTATTTAAGTCTTTGTATTACTTTGTTGAAAGATCGATGGAATCGAAAGATTCCATGGATTTCAATGGCTCAGCGTAGTCGCTGAGTTCCATTCGCATATAGTTCGAACGGTGGGTAGGACGTTCGAACGGTATGAACCAAACAAGTTTATTAATTAACTGTTCGAATGTTGTTTTAGACGTTCGAATAGTACCCCGTTCGTACGTTGTTTTATACGTTCGAACTATACAAGCCAAACAGGTTTGCATACCGTTCGAACACTATTTTAAGCATTCAAACGGTATAATTAAATTTAGTAATATTAGTGAATCGATATTTTTATTCCATAATGTAGTTCTATTAAATCTTAATGAGAATAAATATTATATTATAATTAAATTTATATTGAAATTTATCACATTTTGTTAAATATTTAATTTCTATTAATATTAATCTAATTTCTATTAAATAATGTGATATTATTTTTATAAAATTATGTTGTTCAAAATGTCTCACTTTATTACATTACTATTCGTATATAATTTAGTGATTAGTTATTTATTATATTTTTATCGTTAATGTTGTATTGATAAACTCTTTAATTATAAATTTCAGGTTTATTAAAATTTTGTCTTCTAGGGCGGGACGTAAGCGACGCAATCCAGCTGAGACTAGTATCAGTCTAGGCAGGGAGAGGACTGTTTCACTAGAGCGACAAGTAAAGTTTTCTGACTTCCAGAGTCTTGTTTGGAATGGTCATTCCCTGCCATCAGTCTTTAGTGATCGTGGTTGGGACCTATCTTAGATGAGCGGGAGGAATTATGGGAGACCATATCCTATATTGACATTGTTTCTGAGTTCTATAGAGAGCTCGGTGGTGCCAGCCCAGATGACGGAGGGGCATATAGGATTTCTGTCCGAGGAGTTCCAGTTGTATTTTCACGGGACGGACTCGCTGAGCATCAATGTATTCCTAGGCTGCCAGATGCATATCTGAACGTGGTGCTTAGAGAGTGTGATCCTTCAGCTGAGGCGGAGACAGCTGAGGAGGAGGCACTAGTTTATATAGATGAGATCGATACCCTTGCTAATCATGAGGTGAGGGATTTGGTTGTTGGTACAGATGCTCCCCCATATGACGAGATGAAGAGTATCAAGCAGGCAGATCTATCTTCTTTCTTCAAGATCCTGAATTTGATAATCGCCAACAATATTGACCCTCGACAGCACAAGACAAAGGTTGGCATTGATCGGACGAAATTTATGATACGGGTCACTTGTGGTATTCCTATCGACTTGGTGGGGTATATATTCGATGGGATTCGATCAGAGTCCTGGTATATTTCGACGGATATACTGACATTCGGTATCCTGATCACCCGATTTCTGCTATTTGCTGGTGTCGTGCCTGATGTTGCCGAGCGTAAATGGGAGCCGATGGGACCGATCAACAGCACCACCCTCTCATGCAGCACGGGACACTTGAGACTGCATTTTCGTGGACATGTTCCAGACCCGGTTGATCCTCAGAGAGATGCACAGCCGAGAGATCATGGAGTATTGACCGCTGTGACATCCAAACAGACCAAGGCATCAATACACATCACTACTCGTGAGCACATGGCCGAGATCGTGAGTGCAGCGATCAGCGAACAAACATTAGCGTTGATCGATGCAGTGTGTATGGAGGTTCGTTCTGCTGTGTCTGAGTTTCGTACAGAGATTAATGGTACCATCTCTAAGTTACGTACGAAGCTTGATGCCATGTCTGCGACTCAGGTCACCATTAGTACTCGACTAACACAGATAGAGAAACACTTAGCTGCAGCCGAGGAAGTGTGCAAAGAGTTGGGGTCTTAGTACTTTCTATCTTTTATTTATTTATTTTCTTTGTTTTTAGAATGGACAATATTTAGTGTTTTGTAAATTCAGTATTTAATTATGAATTATTATTATTTTATATTTTCTAAAATAATTATTGATTGATATTATTCCTATTATTTAATTGATAAATTTCTTATAATTACTAGTTAATATAAATATAATTCTATGAAAAAAGCCATATGATCACCGTTTGAACCATACAAATAACGTTCGACAAGTATTGATTCATCATTCGAACGGTGAAAATTGTACGTTTGAACGATAGAGCAATTTCCCGCTATAATAATGTTACTTAACGCACCAAATTGCACGTTCGAATAGTGCTGATTCATCATTCGAACGGTGAAATTGTACATTCGAATGTAGAGCAGTTTCCCGCTATATTAATTTTACTTAACGCGCCAAAATGTACATTCGAACAGTGCTAATGCATCATTCGAACGGTGAAAATTGTACGTTCGAACGGTAGAACAATTTCCCATTATAATAATTTTATTTAATGTGCCAAAATGTACGTTCGAACGGTACAATTTAACCATCCGAACGTTAAAACATTACATTCGAATGATTTTATTATTAGGGACAAAATATTTCGTCCCTAATTATAGCGTTCGTTCAAACGGTTTTGTTCTTCCATCATTTTTTTGGGATGAAATCTGAAATTCATCTCTAAATCTCACTTTTTGGGACGATTTTCATTTCGGTCTAAAACAAAATGGTCCCAAAAAGACTTTTTGTTGTAGTGGCTGCTCTGCTGCCTTCTTCCTTTTACTCGATGAAGAAAAAAGGTCTAATAATGGCAGCCACTGAAAGTAACGGGCATTAAAGTTTCTATCCTTTAACGTGGTTGTGAACAACTTGAACTTAAAAAGTGTTTAGATCAAACTTCATACAAACAAAATTTTACAATTAAATTAACACTTTCGGTATGCTTTTTGTTTATTCGCATCGGGTGTCGGCCGAGAATATCCGAAGATGTACAGGCTTTCGATAAGAGAAAAACGGTCTAGTTCGATGATCTCTAAAAAATTTTTGCACTTAGTGAAATTAGAACCTTAAAATTTAGAGAAAGTATATCACCAAAACCAAGATATTTTATCACTTGAACCAAACCTCTAAGAATTAATGGTGGTACAAGACGTGCAAAGAATATCTTCCTGCACAAGGATACGAGCCCTTTTTTTGGGCAAGTTTTACATTAGGATTTTATTCAGTTATTTTAGTCGAGGACACATGTATTAACTAATCGACTTGCAAGGACTTTGGCTTGCTACAAGATAAAAGCCATTTTCGAAGTTTGAAAAATGGGTCACACTTTAATAGAGCCATTAATTATGATTGTATTACGTACACAAGAACTTTCGGTTGCTAGAAGATAAAAGAGTCATTTTCCAGGTTTGAAAAAATGGTTGATGCTTTAATAGATTTCTAAAAGCATTAATTATGATTGTATTTTCAAGCGAGAGCGAGAGAGAGCCATCAAGATCTCAAGCAAGCAAAAAACTCTTTATCACAAATCCAACAAATTACCTGCATAATAATTGGATTGGGGATATATTACTGTAAATCAGAATCTAAAATAAAGTGGGTTACGAAATCTACCATTTGAATAGAATTATCGAGCACATAGTTAATTGAAACTCGGAACACAACTGAGGTGTCGTTTGAATAGTGAGTCGAGATGAGATGAATTGAGATGAAAGTTGAATAAAATATTATTTTTTAATATTATTATTATTTTAAAAATTAAGAAAGTTGAATTGTTTATTATATTTTATGTAAAAATTTAAAAAAATTGTAAAAATAAGCTGAGATGAAACAATTTTACCATTCAAAAGGGCTTGACATGTTCCCTCTTGCTGTATCAAAACTAATCACGTAATATGCCCCGTTAAAATATATAGTTTGCATTTTAAGAGAAACTAAAATGCCTAATCAAGAGAACACAACGCGGTTTGCCAAATAATAGATCAACTGGAAGTTTGGACTTGTGATCAAGCCGTGGAAGACGTGATTGGCAGTGGAAGACCATTAATGTGCATCAATTGTCCAAGTCAACTGATCTCAAATTTTCTTCGACGTTTACGTCTTCTAGGCTGAAATTAACATCAACTCATGATCAAGCAGCTGGCCTGATTCCCACTAGCCTCTTTCGATTCTATATATATCTCCAGCTAGCCTGTTAGTGCTAGCTCTTCTCATAATTCTCCAAGTGATCTCCAAATTACTAGCAAACATTTCTTTAAACAAGTTTTTTTTTCAAGTGTCCAATGGTTCTCCTAAGCACTCGAAGAGCCTCATCATCAGTACCACCGTCTTCTTCCACTTCCCCAAGACCTCGATGGATATATGATGTTTTCCTCAATTTCCATGGCGAAGACACCCGCAAGAGTTTTACAGACCATTTATACACTGCTATAGAAAAGAAAGGCATTATCGCCTTTAAAGACGACGAGAGACTTGAGCGAGGAATGTATATTTCTCAAGAGCTCTTGAAAGCAATACGTGAATCCATGTACGCCATCCCCATTATATCAAAAAACTATGCTTACTCAAGATGGTGCTTGACTGAACTTGCCCAAATTGTCGAATGCATGAGTGAGATGGGTTTGACAATTTTGCCTGTTTTCTACCATGTTGATCCCTCTGAGGTACGAAACCAAACTGGGGCTTTTGCAGAAGCTTTTGCTAGGCATGAAGAAGACCCTAATATTGATATGGAGAAGGTGCAAACGTGGAGAGTTGCTTTGAAAGAAGTGGGCAACATATCCGGATGGCATTTTCATCTTAGGTAACATTTTTTCTTTTATTCTTATAGTGAAAGCATGCATGGATATGTTGGAGATTCTCAAATTTGCACCCCCATAAAATTGGATTCCAGCAGGTTGTACAAATTGAATTTAATTGGATCCATATAAATGCACATATTAGACTCGTGTTGATCACTTAGCGATCTAACTCATGTGACAAAAATTATAAATTCTTGATGTGAAATCTAATCCCTTTAATTAAATAAATTTAACATTTGATCCATATGATCTATTACTTTTTTGTTATAGAAGTGCTACTGCCGCGATTAGTTTTGGATACAAAAAACATTTCATCTCAATCTAATCTTATCTCATCTGAATCATTACAATTTTTTCAAATTTTTATATAAAATATAATAAACAATTTAACTTTTTCAAATCTCAAAAGAATATTAATATTAAAAAATATTATTCTAATAATATTTTATTCAATTTTCAATTTTCATCTCAACTCATCTCATCTCAACTCACTATCCAAATCTCCCGTAAGAGTTTTCACAAAAATAAATTTATTAACTGATATGGCTTTACGTGGTACGCTAGATTCAGATTGAATCTTTGATGATATATTTAATGTTTCTGAATCAAGATCTGTTTGGTTGTGGATGACCACGAATTTAGGGAAACGATGAGGGAGATCTGCTTGCCCCTAATAGTAATCGTTTCATCTTCGACCATTGGCCATTTAGCTATTTCCATCACCCAATTTTCCGTCTTGGTTGGATTTTTTTTAAGATATGTATATTTGTTTGACAATTAATTGTATCATCACTCATGGTTCCTCCTCTCTAGGGACTTGACTACCTTCTTAATTTGCATCCATATCTATTCCTCTAAAAGTTAGCACTTCTATGGCTTCCCGTCATCCTCAGAGCTACAACTTCCTTCCGCTGGCCGCTTTACTATATGCATCAGTTACTTTTGACTACATATCATTACAGTGCTCCCTAAGCCGATTCCCTTGTACTTTACTATAAATTATATGAAACTACATCAGGATGCCTTGTCCCTTTGGATTTGGCATCAACAACAACTCCCAGATCATCAATGTACCAAGAAACCCTTATTCCTTATCAAAACCTACAATTCTCCTATGGATTCTAATTTAGAAACAACAGCCAAACTCTCCTAATTCTCACCAAGAAACAATGGAAATGTAAGTGTCAAAAGTTAAACACTATATTTAGGGTGCTATAATATTGTAGATATCAGAATGGTACTCTAATTTTATTGATAACTCTTATTTATGGTAGAGTAATACCTTATACAAAGGGAGCATTGTGGTTACAACCAAAATCCCAAAACCATGCTCCTTATAATGTGCTATATTGCACATTAATATTATATAGCACATTAATATTATCATACATTTGGCTCTTGAAATGCTATCACAGTCTCATAATAATTAATTATCTTATCATTTTTCCCAGGTATGAATCACCAATTGTCCAAGAAATCACTAAAACGATACTTCAAGGATTTACTCGCAACTTTTTAACTCTTTCCAAGGACCTTGTTGGAATAGAGTCCCATGTGGAGGAAATGATGAACATACTTGGTATTGGATTGGAAGATGTTCGCTTTATAGGAATTCATGGTATGGCTGGAGTGGGTAAGACAACTTTGGCAGAAGTCATTTATGATAGAATATCTTACCAATTTGAAGCTAGCAGCTTTATTGCCTGTATTAGAGAAGAAACTAAAAATCGTGGTTTAGTTTCTTTACAAAAACAACTTCTTTCTAAGATCTTCATGGAAAGGGAAATAAATATATGGGATGATCGTGAGGGATTGAATATGATACGGAATAGACTATGTTATAAAAAAGTCTTTTTAGTCCTTGATGACGTGGACAATGAAGAACATCTTACAGCATTGGCAGGGAGCCATGATTGGTATGGTCCTGGGAGTAGAATCATTTTAACGAGTAGAGATATCCATTTATTGAAAAGACATGGAGTGAATGACATCTATAAGGTTAATGAGTTGAATAATGATGAAGCATTGCAGCTCTTTAGTTTGGCAGCTTTCAAGAAACCCCATCCTGAAGAAAATTATGTGGATTTATCAAAAGGCTTTGTGAAATATGCTCAAGGACTTCCTTTAGCTCTCAAAGTTTTAGGGTCCTCCTTGTTTGGTAGAGGAACAAATGCATGGAAAGGTGCTTGGGATCAACTGAAAGCAAATCCTAATAAAGGAATTTTAGATATACTTCAAGTAGGTTTTGATGGATTGGAGGATTTGCAAAAGAAACTGTTTTTAGATATTGCTTGTTTTTTCAAAGGAGAGGTCTTAGATAACATTTTAATGGATATATTAGAAAGTTTTGGTTACTACCCATACCTCAATATTGATATTCTCATGGAGAAATGTCTTATAACCATCTCATCTAAAAGGTTGAGGATGCATGATTTGCTACAAAAAATGGGTCAAGAAATAATTTATGATGAATCTCCCGAAGAGCCTGGCCGGCGTAGTAGATTGTTGCATTATAAGGATGTCCTTCACGTGTTGAAGAATAATACTATAAGTGGGTTAATCCAGATATAAATCACGTATAGTGTATTTTCATTCTAATTCTTAAGTTTTTTACAAATATTTCTCATGCAATTTTATTGTTCTTGGTTTATAGGGAACTGACGTGATTGAAGGTATGGTGCTTAACTTACCTAATCAAAATGAGGAACGATTCAGTGTTAGAGCATTCTCAAAGATGAAGAAATTGAGAATTCTTAAAATTCACAACGCGAGTATTGTCAACATGAGTTTTTCTAATCTCTATAATAAGTTGTTGAAGCTGCTTTGGCATAACGGTGACCCTCTAAGATTCATGCCAACACATGGGTTACGGGTGCTGGAATGGTCTGAATATCCTTGGAAATCCTTGTCAAACAGCTTTCAAGCAGACAATCTTATTGAACTTAGATTTCCATGCAGTCACATCAAGCAACTGTGGAAGGGAATTAGTGTAAGGTGTTTTCTTCTTGTTCTTCTTTCTACTAATGGTACTGAGCTCGTTAATGCTTTGTTTTTTTTGTTCAATATTTATTGTTTTATAACAGAGTTTTGGGAGTTTGAAACGCTTTGATCTTAGCGGCTCTCAAAACTTGTTGGAGACACCAGACTTCACCGGAGTCCCAAATCTTGAGACACTAGACCTTGAAGGTTGTACAAGTTTATCTAAGGTCCACAAATCTATTGGTGTTCTCAAACGGCTTAGACGATTGAATCTACATGCTTGCAAACGCCTTAAAAGCTTTCCAAATGAGATTAGCTTGGAGTCTCTTGAACATTTTTATCTTTCTTATTGTTCAAGATTTGAGAAGTTCCCAGACATTGTGGGAAACATGACTTCATTGCGGTTACTTTATTTGGTTGGTACTGCCATAAAGGAACTACCCCCATCATTTAAGAGTTTATGCGGCCTTTCCATATTGTCTTTACATAACTGCAAAAAGCTATCAATTTTTCCGAGCGTTATTTGTAGTTTGTCATCTTTTAAAATTCTGGATGTATCTGATTGCCCAACACTTGGTGGAATTCAAGACATGAATGGTGAGGGGTACCTGGAACAATTGTATAAAGGTGGAACTGCTATCAAATTCACTAAGTTTTTCGCAGTGCCAGAGTTTGGCTCAAATGATGCTTGCTCTATGCAAGAAATGTTTATGACCAATGATGACTCTATTGGGGCCTTCTATCTTGGTTTTGATAACAGAGTCTACTACATTAGAAGCTTGAATCATGAAGAAAGTAATTTGCAGACAAAAAGCTATGACGTTGTAAGTCTCTTTGATCTCTTCATAAGATGTTTTGTGGGAGTGGTTATTTAATATACTCCAATTAACATCTTTTTGTTCTTTGTTCTTACTTCACAAGCAGGAAACTAATAATTTTAATCCCAAGGTAATTTGTGGATCTTCCTTGGGAGCTGAAGTTCGAGAGTGGTTCAACGTGAGAAGTTTTGGTTCTCATGTAACGCTTCAAATCCCTCCAAACTTAGATAATAATAGTAAGTGGGAGGCATATTTTCATTTTACTATTTATGAAGTTGATGATGAGGTTGAGAATTCATATCCAAGGATTTTCAAGGGCAGTCATCCTGATGAAGGCCAGTTTGTTGAGTTTGTTTATCATTTTGAGACTAATGAAGGTCCTCTAACAGAAACATTAGTCCTTTGTGCCCCCAAAGATCACCCTTTTGTAGGGACATTTGGGTTTGTGGTGTATCTACTAGCCAAGTGGTTTTTGGAGCAGTCAGATAATTTGGATGGATGGAGCTAAATTGGAGCATCAGTTAAAACAAGTAGCTCGGACGTGAAGGTGAAAGAGTGCGGGGCGCTTCTCTTTCAATCTCAACATCCTCTTTTAGACTTATGTAATACTTTGATTCCTTATGGTTTAAAATTAGAAATTAGGCGTCATCTTTGTTGTTATTAGCAAATGGGTAGTCATATTGTTGTACCTATTCGTTTCTAAGGCATAGTAAGGAATTAAAAATGTGAGGTACTACACGTCAGTACTCAGTACTCCTGGCCAAGTTGTTTAAATGGATGCAATTCATGTATATATTGAGGCTTCATCAATTCTTAATGCTAGCGATTGGACAAGACATTTGAGAATGTAGAAGTGTAAGATTTGTAGTGCTCTATACCAGCTGTACATTAATTATGAGATAGAACTCTTCAATCTTCAGGCTGTACAAAAGAGATCAGCTAAGCGATTTCAGATTTAATTTAGATAAAATTTCCCTTTGGTTAACATCGACTAACCTTACACTGTACCTTTACATTTTTTTCACAAATTTCTAATATTACATGAATATCAACCATTCATACGTATTAAAATCTCACGGCCATTCAGGCATATTAAGAGAATGTGCCAACTTTCTCCACCTTTAATATTTAGAAACTTAGCAATCAGTTTATCGGCCCAATCTAGGTTAGAGTTGACTTGCCAATCCTATTAAGATATAAGAAATCTTTAGGACTGGTCGGGCTGCTATTAGCCAAATAACAGTCTGTCAATCACAGAGTAACGTGTAAGACTTCCATCACACTATCTTGAACCAGAACTACATCAGATAATGAGAAGCTTTCTTCGCGATTGCAGTCCTTTACCCCTCACACCCCCTCGAAGCTGATTTCAGCCCTAGAAATCGCACCCCCTTGAAGCTGATTTCAGCCCCACGCTTCGCACCCCCTCGAAGCTTAACCCTTAGGAACTCATCAGATGTGATCCTGTAAGGATCCTTTTAGGTCCTCAATGTCAATCACTCAGAATCACACAAGGGAGAGCATTATACAAGCACAAAAGAACTCAGACGGAATGATCAAGATTCCACAGTGAATCTTGCAGAGAATCTTCGAGGGATTCTCAACCTCCATAAAATGATCTCACTTAATTCTTCAATACCAATTACTTGAACCCTCCTGCTTTTATAGAAGCAGTCGTGAAGCAAAAAACAATGTAATGTTCTAATACCCAAAACGCAAACTACAAAAAGCTAAACGCAAAGCAAGAATGCAACGAAGATGAAACGTGCCGTTTTACTTATTCCTTACAACAGACCAAACGCATCGTTTCACTAAGCGACTTCATTTCGTTATTTCTGTTACTCTCAATCAGTTAATTCCGTTATTCCCCTTCTACACAGAATGCACTTCCATTCTCCCTTTTCCTCTTCAAGGCCTCGCCCACTGCACCTGTGACATTCCCTACCTCTTCAAGGCCTTGCCCACAAGGCACCCGTGACACATCACATAATTGTGCCCACTAAATGGCGATATGAAGCTCTAAGGTCCCAGAGCAATTCCCATGAACTATAATCAATGGCAGCCCCTACCCATTTGACAAGCACTTCAGTAGAGGCATGGTTCCCTACTTTCCTCACCCTTCCCTCCAAGATTGCTTCTGGTTCAGGCTGTACACTACCTTCTTTGTCAACTGGGGGCAAAGTAGACAATGGAAAAATCTGATCACCGAGTTTCTTCTTTAAACAAGAGACATGAAAGACAGGATGAGTTTTTGAGGAGGAGGGCAGATTCAACTTATAAGCTACCAACCCAATCCTCTCAAGGATCTGAAATGGACCATAATACCTCGGGGCCAACTTCATGTTGTGTCTCATGGCTACAAACTTTTGTCTATAAGGCTGGAACTTGAGAAAGACCCAATCACCTGCTGCAAACACTCTCTCAGACCTCTTCTTATCAGCAAACAACTTCATCCTTTCCTGAGCCTTCTTCAAATTATGCTTTAAGAATGACAATATCTCATCCCCCGACTTCAAGTGCTGATCCACTGCTGCATTAGCAGTAGTGCCTGGAACATATGTGAACAACTTGGGAGCAGGGAACCCATATAAAGCCTTAAATGGTGAAAAACCAGTAGAGGAATGCACAGTGGTGTTATAACACCATTCTGCCATTGGCAGCCATGTGCACCAACTCTTAGGCTTAGATCCCACATAGGATCTCAAGTAACCCTCCACAGACTTATTTAATGCCTCAGCTTGACCATCAGTTTGAGGATGGTAAGCTGAGCTATAAGCCAAAGTAGTCCCTTGCATCTTGAACAACTCTCCCCAGAATAAACTGGTAAAAACCACATCTCTATCAGACACAATTGTTTTAGGTAACCCATGGAGTCTGAATACACCATTAAAGAAGACCTTAGCCACCCTACTGGCTGTATAAGGGCGAGCCATTGGGAAGAAATGACCAAATTTAGTTAATCTGTCCACGACAGTTAGAATTACTGACATACCACCTGAGCTTGGAAGGCCCTCAATAAAATCCATGGCAATGTCAAGCCAAGGACTTTGAGGAATAGTTAAGGGGTGGAGTCCTACTGGCAGCATAGTCTCATGTTTATTCATCTAGCAGATTTGGCACTCCCTCACTAACTTCCTTATGTCCTTCCTCATTCCTTGCCAGTAAAAATCCAATCTAGCCTTCTATAGAGTTTTGTGATACCCAAGATGGCCTGCTTCAGGATTATGATGAATATGCTGTAACACCTTTTGATGAAATGGTGAAGAAGGAACTAACAACAATTTCCCTTTTCTGAAAATGAGTCCTTGCTGAAGAGAAAATTCCTTAGAGACTTGCTTCCCTTGCTGTAAATTAACCGAAAGATTAGCAATATCAACAGAGAATGCATAACTTTGCTTAAGCTCTTCTAACCACACAGGAGTGGGAAATGAAATAAGAGCCAATGTGGCTGATTCTTCCTCCACTATTCTGGAAAGTGCATCAACAACTTTGTTGTCTCTACCTCTCTTGTACTCAACAGTAAAATCATACCCCATGAGCTTTGAGATCCACTTGTATTGAGCCTCAGTAGCCACCTTTTGCTCTAATAAATGTTTAGTGCTTGTTTGTCAGTTTTATCTTGAATGTCTGACCCAATAGATATGGCCTCCACTTGCCCATTGCACACACCAGTGCTAAGAACTCTTTTTCATAAGTTGACAAGGACAATGCCTTGCCCTTCAAAGCCTTGCTAAAAAAAACAATTGGCTGGCTATCTTGCATTAACACAGCTCCTAGGCCCACCCTCGAGGCATCACACTCAATTGTAAATGCTTTAGAAAAATCTGGCAGCTTCAAGATAAGAGGCTTTGCAACAGCAGCCTTCAAATGATTAAAGGCCTCTTCAGCTTCTACAGACCAAACAAATGAATTATTTTTCAATAACAATGTTAATGGGGCAGCAATGGATCCATAACCTTTGATGAACTTTCTGTAACAACCAGTAAGACCTAAAAATCCTCTTAGTGCCTTCACTATTTTTGGTATAGGCCAATCAAGCATGGAAGAAATTTTAGTTGGATCTGCCATTACCCCTTTCCCAGAAATAATATGCCCCAGATAATCAACGTCAGTAACTACAAACTTGCATTTTGATCTTTTTGCAAACAAGGACTGCTGCTGTAAAATAGATAATACTGTTTTCAAGTGTGCAAGGTGTTCCACCATGTTGTGGCTATAAATCAAGATATCATCGAAAAAAACTAACACAAATTTTTGAAGATAAGGCTTGAATACATGGTTCATCAAACCCTGTAAGGTTGCAGGTGCATTGGTAAGCCCAAATGGCATTAACAAGAACTCATAGTGGCCCTCATGAGTTCTAAATGCAGTTTTAAGTTTGTCATCTTCTTTTACCCTTATTTGATGATAGCCTGATCTGAGATCAAGCTTGAAAAAAATTTTCACCATGAAGTTCATCAAGCAGCTCATCAATGATTGGAATTGGGAACTTGTCTTTGACAGTTGCTTGATTGAGTGCTCGATAATCCATACACATCCTCCAAGTTCCATCAGCTTTTTTAACAAGTAGAACAAGAGATGAAAATGGACTTTGACTAGGTCTTATAACCCCATTCTTCAACAAGTATTGCACAATTTTCTCTATCTCTGATTTTTGGTAATGAGGATATCGATAAGGCCTTACTGCAATTGGTGCAGTGCCTTCCTTTAATAGAATCTGGTGATCAAAGGCTCTAACTGGTGGCAACCCCACTGGTTCCTCAAATACTGACCCAAACTGTTGCAACACTTCCTCTACTTCAGCTTGCAACTCAACCTTTTCCAGCCTTGGTTCCACTGCCACCAATTGCAATAACCACCCTTGCTTCCTAACAAAAGAAGACTTCAACAGATTAGCTCCAGCTTCCCATTCTGTCACATCAGAATTAATACCATGTAATGACAACTTCTTGCCCTCAACTTCAAACTGTATAGACATATTAGTGAAATCCCATTGAATGGGACCTAATGTCTTCAACCATTGAACTCCTAACACAATGTCACAGCCACCAAGAGTGAGGACATGAAATGGAATACTGAATTTAGTACCTTGAATACTAAACATCGCTTCACCTGTACCCTGATTGAATATTTTAGTTCTATTTACCACTCTAACTTGCAAACCACCATCCTCTATTACCTTCAATTTCGCAGATTCCACTACCAAAGGATCCCGAAAATTATGAGTGGAACCTGAGTCTACAAGAATTTCAACAGACATGGAACCAATCTTCCCCAGTAACTTCATAGCATTACTATTAATGCAACCTGAGATAGCATTTAATGAGACCTCAAGTTCTTCACTGTCCTTCTTCCCTTCTTCATTAGATGCAGGCAACAAATCTCCTTCACTACTGTCAACCACTTCATGCTCAACACTAGTTTCCCCATGCAAAAAATACACTTTTGAGGACTTGCAAACATGGTTAGGACTCCATTTGTCATCACAATGATAACAAATGCATTTTTTCCTTTTTTCATCCATTTGAGCAGAAGTAATTTTCCTTACAGGAACTATGCTCCTCTTTCCTCTAATAGATAAATCACCCTCATGGTCATTAGGCCATTTATCACTATAATGCCCAATTTGTCTCCAAGGTTTCCTCGAGGACAACACATACACCTCCTACATTTTGGCTAAATCAAAAGCAGCTCCAAGATTTGGTGGATTAAACATCTTTACAGGCAGCCTTATCTCGTCTTTCAATACACTAACAAAGCAGCTCAGCTTATGTTTTTCAGACAAGCCTTTCAATCTATTTGACAATACTTCAAACTGAGATTTATACAAACTAACAGAAGATGTTTTTTAAGTCTGGTTAATGCTTCCATTGGATCATCATAAGTAGATGGTCCAAATTTGACTTGCATTGCTACCACTAAAGATTCCCAAGAATTGAACTGCCCCAAGTCCAAAGCATCTTGGTACCACACCAATGCTTCTCCTTCCATATGGTATGAAGCCACCATTAATTTTTGATGGAAAGGTACTTTATAAAAATCAAAGTACTGGTTGGCCTTAAAGACCCAACCCGCAGGGACAATACCAGCAAATCTTGGAAAATCTAATCGAAAATTCCTCTGAAACACAGGCCTATCCTCCTGACCTCTAGGTTCATTAGAAACCTCTCTATCACGACGAGAGTTTTCATTAACAGTTTCAACTACGGAACGCAACATGTCAGAAAATTGTTCTAACCTTTCTACCATACCATGGATGGCTTGCTGATGGTTCTTTAACTGCTTCTGAACCATTTCTTGTTGTTTCTGATATCCGTCTAGCCGATCTTTCATGGTGGCACGAGTACCATCTGCCATCACCACCTCCACAAGATCGACTACTACTGATACCACTTGTAAGGATCCTTTTAGATCCTCACTGTCAATCACTCAGAATCACACAGGGGAGAGCAATATACAAGCACAAAAGAACTCAGATGGAATGATCAAGATTCCATAGCGAATCTTACAGAGAATCTTGGAGGGATTCTCAACCTCGAGAAAATGATCTCACTTAATTCTTCAATACCAATTACATGAACCCTCCTACTTTTATAGAAGCAGTCGTGAAGCAGAAAACAATGTAATGTTCTAATACCCAAAATGCAAACTACAAAAAGCTAAATGCAAAGCAAGAATGCAACGAAGATGAAACGTGCCGTTTTACTTATTCCTTACAACAGACCAAAACGCACCATTTCACTAAGGGACTTCATTTCGTTATTTATGTTACTCTCAATCAGTTAATTTCGTTATTCCCCTTCTACACAGAATGCACATCCATTCTCCCCTTTCCTCTTCAAGGCCTCTCCCACTGCACTCGTGACAGATCCCTTCGTCTCTCAACCCATCGAACAACGTCGGCGTCGACCCCCTTCAGAACCCCCCTTCGTCATTGCATCTCCTTATCGAAGCCCTTTTCGTCACGTCGGTGTCGCGTCTCAGCCCCCTCGCACCCCCCTAAAGCTCAGCCCCCTATGCATCGGCGATAAAGAGCAGCCCCTCGAAGACGTAACCATTTCTAGTATGCCCTTTGACCAACACTAAATTCGATTTTGTTTGGAATGTAAACTGGTTAGAAATTCGTTAGAGACCTTTCTGTTTTTGCTTTGAATGTGAACTGGTTGGAATGTAAATGTCTGCTTGGAGTGTAAACTAGTGAAGAAGAAAGAAATCACATGATGGAAGCCACAGAAATACTATTTTTGCATTTTACGTGTTTGATAAAAGTTCTAAGAAGAAAAAGCACCACTGTATTGCGTTGAATCTCAAACACAAGCACCCTTACATGATGGTTTTGTATTAAGGAGGGTTTTAAGATATATAGCATCTCTTTCTTGTGTTAAGGATGGTTTTCTTGTTGTCATTTTTGTAGATTTGCAGAGTTGTATTCACTAGTTATCTACCTTTTACTCCACCTCTCCCACTTTAACATCTAGAGAAATGATGTCAGCATAGCTTCTTACATGTTAGTCTGGCATATGGTTATTGAAATGAGAGAGTATTAACTTTGAGCCAGTGAGCCTTATATGAAACATATTCTGAATTATGAAGGTTTTGGGCCATAAAACATTCGATGTTTATGTTTTTCTTATATTCATTTAAAGGGAAAAAATTTCCCCTAGTTTGATTATTAGGTATTATGGGCAGAGCTTGTAGATGTAATGCATTTTGCTGTAAATCCAACTGTAAGGCAGCTGTAATGCAATTGTAACGCATTTTGCTCTAAAATAGTAGAGCTTATAAATTTTATGGGCAGAGGATCTGGTGCACCGTCATATATACCATATCATGATCACTGACTTCATGCCAACTAGCATTTCCCTGGACTTCTTCTCCATGCATGCATGCATGCGTGGAATTCATTTCTTTTTCACTAGCCACGGACCCCACCATTAGGCTAAAGAGAGTTAAAGCACATCACAACATTGTTTTTCCTAGCAAGCATCATGCATGTCCTTACTGATCTGGGGCTCTTTTTAGCTAGCATGATTCAGATTAATGCCAAATGATAATAAATTATTTTCAGTTACTGCTTACTTTCTTCAATATTATGATAGCAAATGAAGAGTTCGGGTTCTCATTCTGGGTCAAGTTATTGGACCGTAAGAGGGGGAAGACAAGGCTAGTGTGGAGAGACCACTTTGCTATTGTGGCTACCAAGCGAAGCTATGGATTTCTGGAAAAGCAAATAGTTTTGGTAGAAACTTTTACAATTGTCCAAACTATAAGATGAATAAGCAATGTGGCATTTTTGAGTGGATTGATATTCGAAGTGAGCAAAACAACTGCTGTAAGATGACGTTGGAGTTAGCTGAACGGAGGAATAACAGGGTACTTCATGAGCTGCTACGCATCGAAGAATCCAAATTTAAAGCAATGGAGAAGAAGTACAAGGTAGTCTTGAAAATGTTAATCTTGTCATGGTTATTTTTTATAATAGTTTGTGGTGTAATTTTTATGTATCCAAAAAATTTCAATGTATCTCAGTCAGTGCTATGACTCATGTAACCCGTTGTACTTTTTTTAACACTTTGATTTGTTTAATGTACTAAATGTGGTTAATGTAATGAGAACATCCTTCATGTTTTGAATGTATTTGAAAATGAATTAGTTTATTTTGAGATCAGATGCTGTTTAGTTTATTTATTTTCAGATTGTAAATTCTCTATATCATAGATAAACCAAGATTAAGATCGAATCCAAGCATAATAGATAAACCAAGCTTCAGATTGGAAATTCTTTATGGATACATGTCATAGATAAACCAAGATCAAATTCATGGATACATGTTATATATAAACCAAAAGAAAATACAACCAGATTGGTACAACCAGAAAATACAACCAGATCAAATCTAAGTATGTCTTGTAGTTAAACTGCCACATTGGTATAGAAAAATTGGTACAGAAATTGAAGGACAATTTGATCAGACTTAAAGAAAGGACCATGTGAAGAAAGCCAAACTGCCACATTACTCCCTGTCACATTAAAATAAAGACGGATTACATTAACCGATAATGTCAAGTTGAATTAAACATGACAAAAGATAAATCACCACATACAAGATATAAGAAAATTTCCACTATGATTCCAAATGTATCGATATGTTGGCCCAAAATCCCTACATAAACAACAAAAAAAACACAAACTTTATTAACTTCTTCAATTAAGAATCGATACAATACAACTCACTACAACACTACAATACCTCACTGAAGGACAATTATTTTTAGCATGTCCCTCATTCTTGCAAATGCTACAATGTCTTCTCTTTGTTGTTTGTATTTCTTTTGGGTTCTTCGCTCTCAAAGATTTTGATCATCCTTTTGTTGGCACCCGTGGTGGATCCTGGACTGTTTGTGAAAAGTTCGATATAACTTGACTTCTTATCATGTGAAGGTCATTGGTTGACTCCCCTCTTTGTGAACATTCTACACGATCTTCCATTGCAAGTAACTCTTTGTAAACCCTCTCCAATGCAAGACATAGGTGATTGTGTTTTTTTGTTGACTGCGACCCAAAAATTGTATCATCAACTTGCTTTTTCTCATCATAGGGTTATCTTGTCCTTGCAGAACTTGCCCTTCAAAACATGGTATGTCAGGAATGGGTCGACTTTTAGTATGAATAGTCAATCTTTCTAGAACATAATGTTGTGGCAATCTATGTAACTTTGATTTCTTGCCAAAAATAGACAAGATATGCCTACAAAGAATCCCCATAAACTCCCACATGTGGCATGTTCATGTTGCATGTCCTTCACCACTATCCACTGTCACATGGTAAAGAGATGTTTCTTTACCATAAGGTACCACTCCATATGTCTTTCTTACACCTTCTTTGGATAATTTTGTTGATTTGTACCGTTGACTATTGAATAGTTCATCTTGGAAGATCATGAAAGACTTTCTTGTATAAATCATTGCCACCTCCTGTTCAATTGTAAGACATGTCTTCCATACTGCCTGAGTAGATTTTGCCCGCACATCCTTCTCTTTCTCTTTAAAGTACCGTGCATCTATAGTTTTTTCATACTGATGTACAAAGTCACTAACCATAGTAGTTGAACGAACATAATCTTTGAAAAATTTGTTCATGCTTTCACTCCTTTGAGTTGTTGACATACCAGCCCAAAATGTTGAACTCAAGTAAGCATGAACCCGCTTATCCCGTTGGTTGTAAAGATTTTGCAGCCAAGTATTTTTTCCTAGCTCATACTTCACTAATATCAAAACCCATTCTTACTCGAACTCATCCGTTGTAATTGTTTCATGGATGCAATGACGAAAATCTTTCCCAAAGTTCAAAAATTTGTTATATACATGGGCCAAGTGTTCGGAAAACTTTTGTAAAATGTGCCAGAAGCACAACCTATGAGTTTTATTCGGGAGTACCTCTGCAATGGCTTTCGCCATCGCCTTGTCATCATCGGTAATTATAGTTGAAGGGGCTTTACCAAGCATTGCCTCTTGCCATGTCCTCAATAACCATGTATATGATTATGTTGTTTCATTAACTAACAAAGCACAACCAAACATTATGATCTGATGATGATGGTTAACTCCAGAAAATGACAAAATGACATCTTATAAATATTGGTCAGGCGTAGCATCAAATGTAACAACATCTCCAAAATACTGGTATGCAACTCTTGATCGTGCATCAGCCCAAAACAACTTCCCATGCAACCATTCTTATAAACTTGCATGGAGTTCACAAGCTCAAGTTCTACGAGTTGTCGATCAAGAAAGTAGAAATATAACCTTTGTGCATCCCCCTCTTCAAATACTTTTCTCCTTTTATTTCCCAAGTAATTTTCAACATCATTGTCAATACATCCAACATTAAAGTCACCACCTGATTCTTTACTTAACATTGACATAATCTTACTTGTCGGTACACTGAACTCATTCAAAGTTATAAAAACTTTTTTTGGACTTTAGTAACTTTTTGATTTCCACGCAGCAAACTAGTACTCCTCGATGTAAGTAGAACATGGTTATGTCCTACCATAAACTTGTTGACTATCCACTTTTCATCATCTTTTTTTATTCCCATAATTGCTTTACATCCAACGTCTGTGTCGGCAAGTTCAGGAACTGTTCGTTCTTTTTCTTTTCGAGTTACGCGCTGAAACCCTTCCTTTGTGCAAACATAGTCTACTGCACAAAGTTTTTTTATCATCTTTCAACACCCGAGTATGATTCGTCCGAATTGCAAAACCTTTCCGTCTTGCATATGCCTTGTAAAATGCTTGGACGTCTTCCACATCGTCAAATATCATGCCAATGAATGGCTCCAAAGGACCACTACTCGAATCTTCCACATTCACTCCATCTTCGATATTCACCCCATCTTCAACATTCACATCACATTGAATGTCTACACTTTCAGCCTCAAGTTCATCACTATCAACCCAATAAATTTGTTCCTTCCACATGCCAATTCATGTAATCTAGACTTACAAAAAAAATCTAACATGCAACTAGCTAAACTATATTTCAACCTACCAAATTAAACACTGAAATTATAATTCTAACAGGCAACCCTATGATCCATTACAATCCATTATAAATCTAACAGGTTTGCCATTCACGTCTTCTTTGAAAATCAGCTTCCACCCACCACCTTTGTGACATTTAATCAAACACATACTTTAGTGTCAGCCATGAAATTCGTGTGGGCAACTGGTTGCATCGGAGTCAAACTTTTCAAGCTGCGTTAGCGTCAGACTGAGATTGGGGCAGTGTAAAGGGAGGCAGCGAGGAAGAGAGGGGCGGTACAAAGAGAAGGAAGAGAGGGGCAGCTTGCGTCGGCGTCGATGTCAGTGTTGGACTGAGATTGGGGCGGTGCAAAGAGAGGCAGTGAGGAAGAGAGGGGCATAGAGGGGTGGTGCAAATGAGAAGGGAAAGGGATAGCACATGCATACGACTCTTGATTCTCTATGGTTGAGCCTATTCAGATTACAGTGTATTTTCTTACATGGCTTGAGTTGAATAGAGGGCTGCTTTTTTGCGAATTACAGCCCGATGGCTAGGAAGCGGTTCTGTTAAGGAATATGTTAGGATGCACCAAATGTGCATCTCAAATATGCACTCTAATGCAAATGAATTTTTTTTCTTTCAAGTATTTTTTAAACATCTTTAATCCTTAAGAAAACTTATAAATTCACTAATAGTCACTTCCTTAATCATATCTTAAGAGCATACTTAGATTGAGATAAGACTACACCATGGGAGTTGGACTGACTTGAATGCCCAAAAAATAGTGTATGGGACCCAGATCTTTCATAGTAAACTGTTGACTAAGAGTACTAGGGAAGGCATTAAGATGTGAGGGGTTTGAACCAGTGAGAAGAATATCATCTACATATAAGAGTAAAAAAATAATGCCTAGAGATGAGTGATATATAAAAAGTGAAGGGTCAACAGAGCTACACTGGAAACCATAGGCAATAAGGAAAGTACTAAATTTATCAAACTAGATGCGAGAGGCCTGTTTTAAGCCATATTAGGCCTTGTTTAGCTTGCAAACCTAAGAATAAAAAGTTGGATGGATAAAACTTGGAGGTTGGTCAATAAACATGTCCTCCTGGAGATCACCATGAAGGGAGGCAATCTTGACATCGAGTTGGCGAATATCCCAATGGCGAACAAGGGCAATACTGAGAATGATCTGGACGATGCCAAGCTTAATTACTAGAGAGAATGTCTCCGTATAATTGACACCATAAATTTGGTGGAAGCCCTTGGCAACAAGGCGAGCTTTCAACCGATCGAGAGTACCATCAACATTGATTTTGGTCTTGAAGACCCACTTGCAACCAATAACATTCTAGTGTTGTTGTCTTGGAGAGCTTGGATCTCATCTTGCAGTGCTTTGGTCAAGCCAACATGGTTAAGGGCGGAGCGTATTGTCTTTGGTTCCTTTGGAAGGTCAACAAAAGTGTGATTGTGGGCGTACTTAAGGTTGGGTTTGCAGATCCCAGCCTGACAGCGGGTTATCATATTTTGCAAGGAGGATCCAAAATGAGTGGATCAATGGGCAAGAAGGGGGGTTGGCAAAGGGGAGAAGGTCATCATGTTTGGCACTAGGAGGCTCAACTCAGGATGAAGCTGGAGGAGACAGCTTCATGGGAGTCAAAGATGGTATAGGGGTGGCGCTAATCACGGGTGACGTGAAATCAGCTAGTGGAAGAGGTACCTGCATAGAAGAGACACTAGAGAGACTCGTTGGGTTAGAAAATGTAGAGCTTGGTGAACGCCAATCCATAAATGTGGATAAACTTTGGTCAGAAGCGAGAGGGAGGTGGAGATTCCCAGGCTATTTGTAAGGAAAGGTGGATACATAAAAAACAACATGCTAGAAGATGAAGGTCCGATGAGAGGTGGTAGCATTTATACCCTTGGTGTTGGTCACTATAGCCCATAAAAATACATGGGAGAGTTTTTAGATCAAATTTGTTGTGCTTATTGTCCCAAGTATATAAGTATTTAGATCCCAAATACCTGAAGAGATGTCTAGTCGGGATAAAGACCATGAAGAAGGGAATATGCCAAATGGTGAGTTAAGATCTAATGTAGTGAAAGGAAGATTATATATTAAGAAAACAACAGTTGAAAAAATTTCAACCCAAAAATGTTTTGGAACACGCTTTGAAAAAGTAAGGTCATACCTAATCCTCGAATTGTTCGATGTCCTCGTTCCTCCGAGCCATTTTGTTTAGGGGTACGAGGGCATGGGTATTGACGGAGAATACGTCGCTATTGAAGGTGAGGATTGAGTTAGGTGTTGGTGAACTCACCACCACCATCGATTTAAACGATTTTGATATTTTTATTGAATTGACATTCAGCAAATTTTTCAAATAAAATAAAGACACTAAAAAATCAGATTTTTTTTCTTGTAAAGAAATAAACCACATGTATTTAGAAAAAGCATCAACAAGACATGCATAATATTGAAATTTTCCAACAATAAAACTAGGGTGGTTCCCATAAATCACGATAAACTTTATCAAATACATTTAAACCAATAGTAGAAGAGGGTAAAAATGGAAGTTTGCTCATTTTTGCTAACTGACAACTCTCATAAAGAGAGTTGTTTTCATTTTTGTTGAGAACCAAGAACACTAAGTGTAGAGATGTTTGGAGATGTCCCAACCGTTGATGCCACACTTCTTTAAAACAAGTTTGAAATCGAGTGGAGAAGTGTGCTTCAAGTAGCGGAGACAGTACATATGAGTTACCCTTCTGTCGCCCGTTCAACAATGTGCGATTGGTCGCTCTTTCCTTAATAGACAAATCAACATCATAAAATTCACAATTATAAGGATAATCAATTATTAATTACCTAATTGATAAAAAGAAAATTGCCAAATTAGGAACAAGTAAAATATCTTTTAATTTAATCATAGAATCTCCACTTGAATAAAGGTGTCACTAATGTTTGTGATTGTGAAGACTACCGTCACCAATTAGAAAAGTGTCATTAACGAGATATTGATGAAGATTAAAGAGCACACCTAAGATACTAGTCCTGTAGGTAGAAGCACCAGTGTATGCAGTCGATTCACGTCATGATTGCATGAGTGCCATTTTCAAGAGTCAGAGAAGTCGATGCTTGTGAAATATCATTGGATTGGTGTGTTAGAATATTTTCAAAATATGGGCTACATTTGATTGCATATTTTGTGTTTTATAAAAACGAGTTAGATATATAGCTCAAAATTGTACTTTGGTTAAACCCAATATGTTGAGTGATCATTTGGAGTTTTTTGCACTTTAGTAATATAAGATTATATCCTATGTAATGTGGTAAATTACATATGTAGGTCAAGAAGCTTAAAGGTTGTATTCTGGAAATTTCCTAAACCTTATTGGGAAGCTTAAGGATTTTATTCTGGAAATTTGAATCTCTAATGGGACGACTCCATAAGTTTTTCATATATATCGCTGGGTCCCCTCTCCTCTCCATATGTATCTATTGGCTTGCCCCATTGAAGGCTAATACTTTTGTGACGAGTAAGGAGGGGAATATTTGACTGCATCACTTATACCATGGCTTTTGCAAGTACATTTTATACTTTTCCCAAAACTGTGTTTGTTAGTTGTGATTCTCTTTCTTAGCATGATTACTAGTTTTTTACATGTGGTATCAGAGCCAACATGCTAGGATCAGAATCCTTCGTAAAAAGTTGTTCGTCAGTTTGTATTTTTTATTTTTTCCATATACAACCCGAACACTGTTAATTAAATTCGTCAAAATCAATTTGTTGAAAATTTTTGAAATGTTAGGGTTTTTATTCCTCTCAATCTCCTTGTTCTTTTGATATATTAATCAGGTTCTTTTATTATGTTTTAAGGATACAATTAAACCTTTTTAAGTTTTGGACTTTATTTGATGAAAAAAATCGTTTTCCTTATTAATAATTGAAATATTGTTTTAATTCGTCAAATGTTTATCAAAACATGTTTCTAGGATGGTGTCAACTGGCTGTAGATGCTTCTATTTCGTCCTTTTGTCACATATTTTACAAAAGCTAGGGTAAATATTGATACCCATTGTTTTAAAATACCATATATATGTGTTTTTCGAGTTCTAAATATTTTTTCCTGTACATAAATTTTGTTTTTTTACCCAAAAATTGCAAGGAATTGAGAAAACCCCCATTTAGAAACCCGTTGACCCAAACCAGATGACCCACAACCTGTAACAGACCGGGTTGAGGTTGAAGATGATTTCTCCTCCAGCCAAGACGAGGCCCAAATGCATCAGGCAGCGCATGCGGCACGTGAGGGCTTGAAAAGACACTTTTTTTTTTCTTTTTCCAGTATTTATTAACGCGCCATCATAAGACACTATTTTATAATTTTGAATATTGTTTACACAATGTTTGAGGGGCTACAATGAATTTATTATTGTAATAAAATTTTTTGGTGAATATTCAGTGTCTTATATGATCTATGCATATATGTACTCTCTTTGTAAGAGTGTTTTCAGATGGATATTAATTTGTAACTTGTTATGAGCATTCTTTTATAAGTATATGCTATTCAAGTTCAGATTTAATTTTAGACATATCTATTGTCATATATGCCTGATCTATCCATATTGTTTTTGCCTCTCAATCACATTTGAACTTTGACTTTGATTGTGATAAATTGATGATTATGATTTGGTTGCACAATTATTATTTTGTGATTGAATTTTTTGTGCATTAAGACTATCTTTATTTTCTCATTAGGAGAAATCTTTTGAAATAAAAAAAGGTAGCATTGCATTTTTCAATTTTATGGCACACAATATCTTGCCCAAAGGTGTTATTGTGTGTAATACTCTGGAAAATGGCATGAGGTAGTTAATGAGATTGCATTGGTCTAGAAATCACTTTCTACCTAAAGATGTTGGTATTTTGAAAATTGTTGTGATTTTGTTGACTAGCTTCATGATATGTTTTAAGATTACCTTGTAGCATGTTGTTTTGTCAACCCAAATGAAACTTTACAATGATGCACCTAGGCTCTTATAGTAATTAGGCTCATATGGTTTCGAGCTTATTTAAGAACTATCTAATAAATAGTCCATGTTATTTAGATAGATATGCTGTCATCCATTGACTGCATGCATTATGATTGGATGATATTAAATAAAATGTATTGTTTTACATTTCCACAATTTTGAGTGCCTCCTCTCTTTCAAGTCAATTATCTGCTATTGATACTTTGACTGTGAATAATTATGTGATGGAAACGAGACGTAGAAATAGCACTTGGTTGTTTGGGTTTGGATTTTGCCCTGGAGGAGCAGCCTTCAAAACCTACTGATAAGAGTATTGCTGAATATGTGGTTGAATATCAAAACTGGGAAAGGGCTAATAGGCTTTGTTTGAAGATTATCAAACATTCTATATATGATTCCATTATGGGAGCTATTTCGAATAATGAAAATGCTAAAAGTTTTGTGGATGTTATAGGACAAAGGTTTGTTGAGTTTGATAAAGCTGAAACTGGTGACCGGCTGGATAAACTAATGAGTATGAAATATGATGGTACAAATGGAGTTAGGGAGTACATTATGAAAATGATACATATATCCTCTAAGCTAAAAGCTGTTAAAGTTCCCATTGCAGAGCCTTTTCTGGTCTATCATGTTCTCAATAGCCTTCCTAGCCAGTTTAACCAGCTAAAGGTTACTTATAATGCTCAGCAGGATAAATGAGATTTAAATGATTTAATAGCAATGTGTTCCCAAGAGGAATATAGGATGCATCGTGAGACTGCTGAAACTGTACAATTGGCTTTTTAGCCACCACCGAACAAGGGTTCTTCAGATAATCATAAGTCTAAGTTCTATAAGGGCAATAAGTCACACCAAAATTAGCACAATAAAAGGTTTGGAGGTTAGATTTCAGGTTGTCCTAATGGAACTATAAAGAAAAATGATCAATGTAAGTTCTGTAAAAGGAAGGGTCATTAGCAAAAAGATTGTTTTAAGTTTAAGGCTTAGTGACAGAAGAAGAAGAAGAACTCGGTAGGTACCTCATTGGCCTTAGTTTGTTTTGGGTCTTCTTTAGTAGATGTGCTTTTACATTCTTGGTGGATAGACTTAGGTGCAAGTATTCATATTGTGAATTCCTTGTAGGAGTTCATAAGCAAATGGAGGCCAAGTGAGGATGAAGTGAGCTTGTGTGTTGGGAATGAAGTGCAAGTGAAGGTTGAGTTTATAGTAGTAGTAAATTTAAATTTGGAGTCTGGTTTTTCTCTTATTTTAGAGAACACAACTTTTGTACCGTCAATGAGACGGAATTTCATTTCTATATCAAAACTTGATGATTCTGGTTGTTCTTTTAAGTTTGGTAATGGAAAAATTGATTTGTTTTATGATTCTCGTTTGGTTGGAAAGGGCATCTTATGTGATGGTTTATATAGAATATCTTTGGCTTTTTTTGGTGAAGTTTCTTGTGTCACTAATGTAGCAAAGAAAAGGTCTTTCATCTATGAATCATCTTTTATGTTGTGGCACTTCCCTCACTAGCTTTCTCAGATTTTGACACCTATGTGGACTGTATAAGAGGAAAACTGACTAAATCCACAATAAAATGTACTATTAGAAGTGATGGTCTTTTAAACTTGATACATACCGACATTAGTGAACCTTTATCTTCTACTATATGTGGAAATAAGTACTTCTTAACTTTTATTGATGATTTCTCTCGCTATGGATATGTTTACCTGATTAATGATAAATTCCTTGCTCTTGAGAAATTTAAGATATTCAACATGGAAGCAGAGAAACAATTTGGGAAAAGTATTAAAGTTGTTAGGTCTGACCGTGGTGGTGAGTACTATGGAAAGTATGATGAGTCTGATCAAAACATGGGTGATTTTGCAAAATTTTTACAAAGGTGTGGGATAGTGCCAGGGACACTTGAGTAGAATGGCATTCCTGAAAGACGAAATCAGGCTTTGAAGGATATGGTTAGGAGCATGATGAGTAGAACAAATTTACTAGAGTATCTATGGGCTGAACCTTTGAAAACTGTTATGAACATTTTGAACAAGGTTCCCAGTAAAGCTATTTCAAAAACTCATTTTGAATTGTGGACAGGCCGTAAGCCAATTTTGGCTCATTTCAGAGTTTGGAGATGCCCAGCTGAGGTCAGGATTTATAATCCTCTTGAAAAGAATTTAGACCCAAAACCCACTCCTGGTTATTTTATTGGGTACCCAAATAGATCAAAAGGATATAAGTTATATTGTCCAAATTGTGGGACCAGAATATTTGAGTCCATTACTGCCAAATTTTTGGAGAATGTTGTTGGTGATAGTGGGAGTTCTGTACTGAAGGAACTTTTTTTTGAACCTAATCAAGTTATGGTTCTAGTTCCTATTATATAGGAAAGAGTTGTTTCTTAGCCAATTGAAATTGTTAATGAAGAACCTAGGCAACTAGAAGAACTTAATTTTCTTCCTCCAACAACTATTTAGTCAGCTTCTGAGCCACAAGTCAGAAGATCACAAAGTGGAAGAAGGTCTGCATTGCCAAATGATTACATTGTGTAGTTGTTGGAGAGTGATTTTAATATTGAGCATATTGTTGATCATTTTACATTTAATCAAGCCTTGACAAGCCATGAGTCAGATGAATGCAAAGTGCTATGGAAGATGAAATGCATTCTATGGAACAAAATGGAGTTTGGGAACTTGTTGAACTACCTTCAGATGCTAAGGCTATAGACAATAAGTGGACTTTCAAAAGTAAATTGGACTCAAAAGGGAATGTTAAACGAAAGAAGGCAAGATTGGCTGCAAAAAGATTCACTCAGCGAGAGGGCATTGATTATAATGAAACATTTTCACAAGTTTTGTCCAAGGATTCTTTTAGAATTATTATGACACTTGCACACTATGATTTGGAGCTTCATCAGATGGATATAAAGACAACATTTTTGAATGGAGATATTTATTAAAATGTTTACATGAAACAACCTGAAAGTTTTGTTGTGAAGAGAAAAGAAAAATTGGTATGTAAGTTAAATAGGTCCTTATATGGCCTGAAGCAAGCATCTCGATAGTGGTATTTGAAAATTGACGATGTTGTAACTTCTCTTGGTTTTATTGAAAATACAGTTGACCAATGCATATATCGCAAGACTAGTGGGATAAACTTTATTTTCCTTGTTCTGTATGTTGATGACATTTTGCTTGCTAGCAATGACTTGGGATTATGTCATGAGACAAAGAAAATGTTATCTCCTAATTTTGAGCTGAAAGATCTTGGAGAAGCTTCTTTTTTGCTTGGCATTGAAATATGTCGTGAAAGAGCTCGTGGTTTGTTGGGATTTTCACAGAAGGCTTATATACGGTGTGTACTACAAAGGTTTGAAGTGAAAATTTGTGTACTTGGTGATGTACCCATCATAAAAGGGGATAAGTTCAACAAAACTCAATGTCCTAGGAATGAGCTAGAAAAGGAATCTATGAAAAATATACCATATGCTAGTGCTGTGGGGAGCTTGATGTGTGCTTAAGTTTGCACTAGACTAGATATAGCCTATGCAGTCAATGTTCTTTGTAGGTTTCAAGCGAATCCAGGGCAAGAGCATTGGAAAGCAGCTAAGAAAGTTATGAGATACTTGAAGAAGACTGAAAGTTACATGCCCACATTCTAGAGTTCAGATCACCTTGAGGTGGTCGGCTACTTAGATTCTGATTTTGCTGGATGTCAAGTTGATTTGAAATCAACCTCAAGTTATGTTTTTATGCTGGCTAGGGGTGCTGTTTCTTGGAAAAGTGCTAAGAAAACTTTGGTGGCATCTTTTACTATGCAAGCTGAATTTGTGGGATGTCATGGAGCTACGATCCAAGCTATTTGGTTAAGGAATTTTATTTTTGTTTTGAAAGTTGTTAATTCCATCTCGAGGCCAATTACTATTTATTGTGATAATAGCACAACAGTGTTCTTTTCAAAGAATCATATGAGTTCTAGTGGGTCCAAGTACATTGACATCAAGTATTTGGTGGTTAGAGACAGAGTTAAGAATGGCAGACAAAGATAGAGCATAAAAATACAGAGGTGATGATTGCAGATCCTTTGACTAAGGGACTCTCTCCTAATATCTTTAAAATACATGTTATTAATATGGATATTGTGGAAGCTTCTAATTTTTTGGTTAGTGGGAGTTACTTATGTAAAAAGAACTACGTTTTGGCTTGATCCCGTTACGAGGTACATAGGCAACCCATTTGTTTTAGTGTACAGACCCTTTTTAATAATAATAATAATACATATATCTCCCTACTCATAAACTATGTTTTTGAGCATGCATTTGGCTTATGTATTTTATTATGATGTCATTAAGATCTCAATATATAAGGGATAAAAGACATAAGATGAATCTCGTTTAGAGACATGTGGCTTCATTTTGAAGCATTATGAGGACTGATAGGAATTATCACAACTTTTGATCACATTTGTGCTAAGTTCATACTACATACTACCACATTGGTTAGAGGCTGGGGATCCATGTCGATGAGGATATTAGCATTTGTAGTTGTGGAGTGGTCTTACATCGTTTAAGTGGTGTAATGACTTTCATGTTCGATGTTGATATTCTTGTAGGACCGGATTGTGTTTTCTAAGGTGCTATTATTAGAGCTATATATATGTGTGACCAGCTATGTAGTCTAACCTGAGAATGATTTTCAAAACATATTTTTATTTTATTATTTAATAGCAATGAATGTTCGCCCAAGTGGGAGAATGTCAGAATATTTTCAAAATATGGGCTTCATTTGATTGCATATTTTGTGTTTTATAAAAATGGGTTAGAGATATAACTCATAATGGTACTTTAGTTAAACCTAATATGTTGAGTGATCATTTAGAATTTCTTGCACCTTAGTAATATAGGATTATATCCTATTTAATGTGGTAAATTACGTATGTGAGCCAAGAAACTTAATGGTTTCATTTTGGGAATTTCCTAAACCTTATTGGGAAGCTTAAGGGTTTTATTCTGGAAATTTGAGTCTCTAATGGGATGACTCCATAAGTTTTCTATATATATGGCTAGGTCCCCTCTCCTCTTCATATGTATCTATTGGCTTGCCCCATTGAAGGCTAATACTTTTGTGAGGAGTAAAGAGGGAAAGATTTGGCTGCATCTCCTATACCATGGCTTCTGCAGGATATTTTCTACTTTTCACAAAACTGTGTTTGTCACTTGTGATTCTCTTCTTAGCATGATTACTAGTTTTTCTACATCGAGGTCATGGTCGAACCGGTGCCTATTAGGAAACCATTAATCACGCCATTCTCCTCAAATAAGGATACAACCAATCCCACAAATCTGGCCCAAGATGCTGGAGATACAGAGCCGTTGGAGCGACCAAAGGAATCTTCAGCTATATTATTCTGCAAAAATCTTCCTTCCTTTTCTACTTGTAACAACATTCTATTTATATCAAAAAGTTGATCACCTCTCATTAAGGAGAGTTGTACACAGAAATCCTATTGTTTTGTATCTTTCTTTATGGTATCATAGCTCGACTACTGCTAACGCAAGAAAAACACCATCACCGATCAACAAAAGAACCTATCTTCCGCTCCATCTTGTGCAACTCTTTTGATATGAACCCACATGAATGGAATCCCTTGAACCCACAATCAATTCGAAAATTCACCCAAGAAAACTAAAATCAAGTCAATGGATAGGGAACCTAGACCCGATGAGAACTCGTTTCAAGAACCTAGATTATATTAAAATCTAGACTCGTTGCAGAACCCATCTCAAGAACCCAGATTACAATGAGGAACGCCACAAAGGTTTTGATTTACCTTTGACAAGTTCAAAAGTTCAATCAAGAACAAGAGGAGATTATCAACTCACAATTTATAAATTCATCAAATTTCATAAACTTCTTAACATGAGGAAACAAAGAGTATTTAAACTAAAACCTAATTAAAAACCCTAGCCAAAATAATGCCCCATCTTCCAAAAATACCCTTGAGTGAACAGTGCCGCGGCTACAGTACAACACTACAGAAACTCAGCTACAGTAACCTCTTGAAACCCTAGTTCCTAAAAAGTAACTTTCCAAATAAGCCCTTGGCCAAAATACAAGGCCTTCCCAAAATTCCTAATTCAAAAGAAATAAGACATATGTGGGCTAAGCATCCTCAAACCCAATTATTTTAGACTAATTTCTATAACTAATAAAATAAGTCCAAGGCCTTCAATCACATAATCATAATAATAGGCCCTAATTTACGTTAAGCTCTTCCATAGCTTGTATCACATGGATGATCATTGGATCTCCTTCTCTAAAGCCCATCTTGAATATTCGGCTCTTACTAGACTTGTCCATAGTGGATTGCACCAATCCTTGCATGGCTTCCATGATCTTCTTAGCTCTTGATCTTGTAATTGGCCCATCTGGAACTTGCAAAGGATCTTTAAGAGTAGCCCACCTTGGTTCCCATCATTCCCCCTCTCCTCAAAAGGATTCAACCTCAAATCTCCACCTGGATCAAAGGGAAAAATGTTAGTAACATTGAAAATAACATAAACATGATACTTACCTGGAAGATCAACTTTATAAGCATTTTCGTTAATTTTCTCAAGAATTTGAAAAGGTTCATCAAAGCTACTCCTGTCATCAACAAGCAAAAGCATCAAATCTAAATGAGTAAATGGATTAAGTCTATAAACAATTTCAGAAGGAGAATAAGAAATTGTAGTATGCAAGGTTTTTGATGCACAGTCTAATAAGGGCAAATGATACTCCCGCAAACGTAATGTAACAATTCAATGAATGGCAAATGATACTCCCACAAACATTCATGAAACACACTTGAAGCTTTCCTTACACCAAAATGACCACACCAATTATATGCAAACTCAATAAATGACAAGTAATACTTCCACAAATGTCCATGCAACACGTTAATGAATAACAAATGATACTCCCACAAACGTTCATGCAATACATTGAAAGTCTTCCTTACAACAAAGTTACCCAACAAACCACCATTTCTTTCATACACAAGCAACTTACGCATTAAACTAGTAGGCACACAAAATCTATTCTCTCTAAACAAGTACCAATCTAGTTTATAGAACTTACCAAACGATGCTTTCTCACATGTTCCATACACACTAGCAAAGTCATCATCATTAGCATGTAATTCCTTATCATATTCAAGTCTCAACAATTTTGCATCTAAAATGAAGACAATGGCATACCTTCTTGCAAAAGCATCAACTACAAAATTTTTCATACCTTGTGTGTGTTTGAATACATGCGGAAAAGTCTCAATACAGTCCTCCCACTTAGCATGCATTCTAGTCAACAACTTACCTTGTCCCTTCAAGTGTGTCAAGGACTCATGTTCTTCAAAGAAAGGTCGGGTAGGAATTATCGCACCTGGCACAAAATCAATGTAGTGCTCTATCTCCCTAATAGGTGGCAATCCACTAAACACACTACTAGGAATGATGACCTCATATCCCTACAACAAAGAAACAACAACACTAGGCAAAGAGTCGTTAAATTCGTTAGTATAAAAGCTTGCCTTAGCATAAAAACTCACTTTTGTCTTTCTGTTTCTCTCTGCAATCACTCTTTCTTTTTCCTCTTGTGGCTCCACTTTTTTTTCTTGACTCCCAACCACCTCTCTATTTTCTCTTGCACTCTCTCTTTCTTTTGATGTTTCGGCCACATTCTCTTTTTCCCTCTCATTCTCTTTGTCCTTTTCACTCTCTTTTTTTCTTTCACTCTCATCTTTTTTTGAACTCTCGACCTCACAATTGTTTTTCAACTCATTCTCTCTTTTTCTTGAGGTTTCAGCCTCACCCTCATCTTTTCCCTTAGGTGGTTCGGTCTTCCCCTTCGTTACAGCTTGATAATTTTTGTCCCACTTTAGTTTCCAAGGAGTACTAGAAACCAAAGTATACGTTGATGTACCATTTCTTTTTAACTGCCTCTCCTCCTTCACAACCATGTGTACCATGTCCTTTACCTCCACATAATGTTGCAACTCAACTACATTGGTTATCTCCCTATTCAACCCACTCAAAAATCTAGCCATCGTGGCCTCCTGATCCTCTACTACATTAGCCCGAATCATAGCTACCTCCATCTCCTTATGATAATCCTCTACACTCCTAGACCCCTATGTAAGATTTTGTAGTTTTTTGTAGAGGTCCCTATAGTAGTGGCTAGGTACAAATCTCTGCCTCATGATAGCTTTCAACTCTCTCCATGTTTCTACAGGCCTCTCAAGATTCCTTCTCCTATTGGTCACTAATTGATCCCACCAAATAATCGCATAATCAGTGAACTCAATTACCACCAACTTCAACTTCTTCTCCTTAGAGTAATTATGACAATCAAATACCAACTCTATTCTTTTCTCCCACTCTAAATAAACTTCAGGGTCAGTTCTACCTTGGAATGATGGTATTTTCATTTTTGATGCACCCAAGGTTCTTATCTACTTCATCTCGACCCCCTGGGTTTGCCCTAAGTCCTCTTCCACACCTAACTCCTCTATGTCCACCCAATCCAACTTCAGATGTTAGGTCTTCCACATCCTCACCATACTCTCCATTCTCATACCCAATCTCAATACTAGGCTCACGTCGCCTCCTATTTCTCCCACCGTGCAGATTTCTAATCATTGCTTCTTGATGATCCATACTATCCCTCACTTCACCCAACACCAAGTTCAACCACTCAAACTGTTGTTGCATGGCTTGCAACACAAATGATAAGTTATCTGCCATCCCCTTTGGTGATGAGTCACTCCTATGAGATATCATAATGTGCTGCACAAAAAGAATGTTAGTGGAAAACCTCACACATTCCCTTACGTGTTTACACTCGAATAATGACACTCCACTTGTGTTTCACTCTTAATTGGTTTTTTCCCGATAATAGTTTCACACTCTTTTGTCTTTTACCTTAAGAGTTTTTCCACTCAAGTTCTTTAAGAACTAATTGAACTCAATCAAGACAATGCAACCTTGATTTGTCCTAACTAGTAATTAAGTCCAAGAACAAGAACAAGAAATAAGGAAGTAATAAAATGACACGAGACTCAAGGAATTTATACGAGGGAAAGAGTAATTATAAACCAAGATACCAACTGGAAAGATGTATTCAGCCACATATAAAGCTCAATCAACAAATGTATTTATTCCTCTTTGTTGTAACTATGTAGCAACCTTTGCTACCTTTTTTTTTCTGAATTTTTTTTTCTTTCCCTTCTTTTCTTCTCTTTTATTTTCCTTTATTTTATTTTCTTTTCCTTTCTTTTCTCTAATTCAATCATAAACAATAATATTCAATTGTGAAAATCAAGCAATTGAATTCAAGCACACAAGAATTGACAATGAACTAGAAGAGAAACAATGAAACGACACTCTAAGCAATTGACAAAATTAGGGATGCAGGAAACCCTAAAATTTTGAAACCCTAGGTGATGCAAATTTCAGCCAAACTAAAAACCCTAAGAATTTAGGCACCCTACTTTTTGTTTTGTTTTTTGTTTTTTTTTTCAACCCTAGAACAATGAAGCCCTAGAATCAAAATTAGAGATGCAGAAATTAAAAGATAGAATCAGACTTAATTGGAAACCTTGCTCTGAATACCAAATTATATGAACCCGCAGGAATGGAATCCCTTAAACCCACAATCAATTCGAAAACTCACCCAAGAAAGCCAAAATCAAGTCAATGGATGGGGAACCTAGACCCGATAAGAACTCGTTTCAAGAATCTAGATTATATTAAAATCTAGACCAGTTGAAGAACCCATCTCAAAAACCCAGATTACAAGGAGGAATGCCACAAAGGTTATGATTTACCTTTGATAAGTTCAAAATCTCAATCAAGAATAAGAGGAGATAAACTCAACTCACAATGAATAAATTCATCAAATTTCATAAACTTCTTAACATGAGGCAACAAAGAGTATTTAAACTAAAACCTAATTAAAAACCCTAGCCAAAATAATGCCCCATCTTCCAAAAATACCCTTGAGTGAACAGTGTCGCGGCTACAGTACGACACTACAGTAACTCGGCTATAGTAACCTCTTGAAACCCTAGTTCCTAAAAAGTAACTTTCCAAAAAAGCCCTTGGCCAAAATATAAGGCCTTCCCAAAATCCCTAATTCAAAAGAAATAAAACATATGTGGGCTAAGCATCCTCAAACCCAATTATTTTAGACTAATTCCTATAACTAATAAAATAAGTCCAACGCCTTCAATCACATAATCATAATAATAGGCCCTAATTTATGTTAAGCTCTTCCATAGCTTGTATCATATGGATGATCATTGGATCTCCTTCGATAAAGCCCATCTTGAATATTTGGTTCTTGCTAGACTTGTCCAGAGTGGATTGCACCAATCCTTGCATTGCTTCCATGATCTTCTTAGCTCTTGATCTTGTAATTTGCCCATCTGGAACTTGCAAAGGATCTTTAAGAGTAGGCCCACCTTGGTTCCCATCATCTTTCATGGCTTCTGCAACAATTGTTGTTGGTAACTTTGATACCCTTTGCCTGAAACAACTATTCTCTCTGGAGGGAGCAAGATCCTTGCCGCAACCCAAGACTTACTTAGATATCTCAATGGCAATATACAAGAACCCACACCAACAATGGCTGGGTCCGAATCTTCAATGGCTAGCTCCATCCCCAATCCTGAACACGCCAAATGGTAGAAGAATTTTCTTCTTTTACGAGGTTGGATAATTGGAAGCTTGACTGAAGAAGCTCTTAGCCTTGTTATTGGATTGGATTTAGCCTCCAAGGTTTGGAATACACTTCAAGAGTCATACGCCCAGCCTTCTTAGGAGAGGCAATTCATGCTTTTGCATCAGTTGAATTCCCTTACCAAAACTTTTGAGATGACACTTGATGACTACATTTGTCATTTCAAATGCATTGTTGATAGCCTCGCGGCTGTAGGACGACATGATCCTGACAAAGAAAAGGTATTTTCTCTCTTCAATGGCTTAGGTGCTCAATATGAACCCTTTGTTTTCTCTAATCTCAAACTCCCACTCCATCCTATGGAGAAATGATTCCTTTACTTCAAGCCTTTGAAATACGTACTACCACCAATACACAACATTTCAACAACTATGCTGCCTTTTTTAGTCAACAAAATCAAGGCAACAGAAACAAAAAAATCTTCCTCTGGCCACAATAAGACACATTTGAGCAAAAACAAAAACTTTCCTCCTTCACCCAAACCTTCACATCGTGAGAATAGTCCACAGTACAAATCCAACAACTCCAAATCCTCGGGTCAACCATCCAACGAAACTGTTCACTACCAGATTTGCAACCGCTATGGTCATGAGGCTCCTATGTGTCGGTTTCGCTTTGACCAATCTGATGATGATACCCCTGATCAAAAGGCCTTCACTGCTTTACAACTCCATGATGCTCTAACAGATCAGGAATGGACAACCGACACTAGTGCATCCTGTCATATGACTTCCAATGCTGGTATGTTACATAACCTTACACCTTATAGTGGCACTGATCATGTAATGGTTGGAAATGGTATGCTATTACCTATTACACATATTAGAAAAGCTATCTTACGTCATAAATCACATACTCTTACTCTTGATAATGTATTGCTTGTTCCCCATTTAGAGCGTAATCTTTTATCTGTTGGCCAACTGACCAATGATTATCCTATCAATTGTGAGTTTAATGGTGTTGGCTTTGCTATTAATAAAAAGGGGACAAACATGATCTTTCTCAGAAGAATCAAGAGGGGTAACTTATGTACCATCAAGACTTTACCAGAGGCAAACTTTTCCATTCGTTTTCAAAAGGATTTATTGTTCAATTCGTTTTCCCTTCTTTTTCGCTAGGCAATCTACAATCTTCTATTGTTCAAACTATGCATTCCAAATGATTTATCCCATCAATTGTGAGTTTAATGGTGTTGGCTTTGCTATTAAGGAAAAGGGGACAAACAGGATCTTTCTCATAAGAATCAAGAGGGGTAACTTATGTACCATCAAGACTTTACCAGAGACAAACTTTTCCGTTCGTTTTCAAAAGGATTTATTGTTCAATTCATTTTCCCTTCTTTTTCGCTAGGCAATCTACAATCTTCTATTGTTCAAACTATGCATTCCAAAGGATTTATCCCATTGCGAGGAAAAAATAAAGTTCAGATTTGTGAAAGTTGTCAGCTAGGCAAACTTAGCAAATTACTGCTTTTACCTCGATTAAATAATGATTATGGACTGTTTGAAAATTTTCATTGTGATCTATGGGGACCATAATATATTATTCCCAATGATAAATTTTTATACTATGCATGTCTTGCTGATGATTATAGTCGATATATATGGCTTATTCCCTTGCGAAAAAAATCTGAAATTTTTACCCATTTTCATGCCTTTGTTACTTTTATTGAACAACAATTCTCTCGCAAGATACAAATCTTGCAAAGTGATGGTGGGGGAGAATTTGTTAGCACTGCTTTTGCTAATTACTTGCAGGAACTTGGTATAGTCCATCAACTATCTTGCCCACATAACCCATAACAAAATGAGCGTCGCTATCGAATCATTCGTGAGCTTGGCCTTACTATTGTAACAATCCGATCCTATATTATTAGGGATAAATTTATTAGGCTTAATCAATAAGTTAAAGCCCATAAGAGAGCTACCGGATAAGTTATATTTATTTTAACCTAGAGTTAAGGCTCCATTATTATTATTTTTTTTACTCCAAGTTTGTGAGTGTTAGACTCCAAACACTATTAGCATTCTAAAATAAAATCCCTAACTGATTTCCTCTATAAACTCCATGACATGCACGTCTCTCCCTTTCCTTTCATCTAGGGTTTTTCCAATCAAACTCTATAAATTCACATTTTTTCCCTCATGCATGAACAAGACCCAAGCTGCCGCAGCCATCTCCTCACCTACTACTCCTTTGCAGCCACGTCTCCTCCACGTTCAATGATTGCACCACCATCACAGAAGGGTAGATTACTGCCCAGCCCCACGAAGGAACTACAACCACCATGTTGTCTTTGTTTTTGTCCGTAAAATCTACCAGCCTCCATCTCGCATAGCCACCTTCTCCCCACTGCAAACCATCACGCATGACCAATGCACCCCCAACGCCTCTCGTCTGCTTTAAACACATGACAACGGAGCAATGTCACCGTCCACCCTCCATGGACCTCCCTCCTCCATTAGCACCTTCACGGCCAACCGGTTCTACCCAAGCCAGCCATACATCCACTGTTCTCATAAACAAAAATAGAGCACTGGCTCTTCTCATGCACGGCAATCCCGCAAGCCTCCTCAGCCATCCAACTCCACAGAAAACACCGCCCAAGCCTCCACCCTACGGTTGCCATAGTTCAAGCATAGTAGGAACATCGTATGCCGCTGCTGCTGCACACACACACACACTCTCTCTCTCTTTCGTTATCATGTTTCTAACCACCTTTGTATATCTCAGCTGCGTTGCCACCGCTACTCGCCATGTAATGCCTGGGCCAAAGCCTAGCCCATACTTGGTGAAGCTCGGCCCA
Organism: Juglans mandshurica; assembly: GCA_022457165.1. Classification (NCBI taxonomy): domain Eukaryota; kingdom Viridiplantae; phylum Streptophyta; class Magnoliopsida; order Fagales; family Juglandaceae; genus Juglans; species Juglans mandshurica. The sequence continues at coordinate 9,244,495 of CM039623.1, forward strand.
CGACAAGCTAACACTTGAAGGAAGCTTGAAACGGCATCACTTGGTGAGTTTACTTTTTACCTGCACTGTTTTTCTTCTCCGCGGCTTTTCCCCTTGCATTGTAGTTCCGCACATCCCTCCAAACCGTGCACACCAAAACCCATGATCTTGTAGTTACTTGTATCCCTTCTCTCGTCCAAAAATCTTCACTTTTCAGCAGACACTCTCTCAATTGGTTTTCTCTCAACCTCTCCCTCCCCTAACCGCATGTTGAACCCCTGTCTTTTTTTTTTAAGCATTTCTTCGTCGACCTTCCCCACGCAATTTTGCACAACCGTAGGTAACTCTCCTCTCTTATACTTTGTTCTCTCATTCACTCTTTTCCCTCTATTTATACACTCTTAGACCCGCTTTTACTTTATTTTTATTCGGTTTGTTTTCACGCACACACCCACTCTATCTTGGCTTGCCGTGGACACACTCAAACCCTCAATCGTTCTTTGCGCAGACCACTATCTCTTTCACTAGAGATTTCTGTGAACTTTGGGCATAGATTTCAGGGGCTTGCTTTGATTCAAGGTGGTTCGAAGCTTTTGTGACTCTTTTAGGTAAGCCTCTTCCGAAGCTTTTGGTAGTATTTGGGTATTAGATGGTTGGATTTTTTAATGTGAATAAAGTGTTGTTGATATGGTTGTAGCGTTGGTCAGAATTACACTACCGTAGTAAGCCTGTTACAACTTATTACCTATGTAAATTTATGGTGTTTTGTGTTTTATCTGTTGGATTGTGGTTGCTTATGCTGGAAGTCTTGAAGTTGAGAAGTATGATTATTTGGACAGTTTTGTGAGACTGTTTTGGGCTAGTAATTAGGATTGTTTAGTGTTAATTTTTGGGTTATTTTTAGATTGTTCGGGTTTGGTTAAGTGGCAGTTGGGTGGAAATTACTTGGTGGTGCTAGAGTGAAAATATTGATGGTTTGAAGTGGGTTGTCCAGATTTACCTTATGGAGAGAATTTAGATTAAAAAGGGGATGGCTTAAGTTTTTATTGATTGAGCTTAGTGGTATACTTGTTTGGATTGTTGATTATGTTGTATACGTTTATTGTTTTAGGTTGTGATACTGTTAGAGGATAGACCCAAGGCATATCTTGTACACGGAAGTTAGGTAAGCGGGGTTCATATACTAGTTTTGCATAAAAGAAATGAAATGAGGCTGACTTTGAAAATAAGCATGTTTTGTTTTTTAAAGGAAATTATCTGAAAATAACCTCAGATGTTTATTCTGCATATGCATAAATTCTATATAAGAGAAAGTATTTTATGCCATGACTGGTGTAGACATGAGCTAATTTTGTGCATTCTGTTTCTGAACTATGCAAAAAGAGCGAATATAAAATTCTAAAAGTTTTGCTATGAATAAAGGAAGATGTTTTGTTTTTGTTTATTTCGAACATGTGAAATGATCTGAAGCTATTCAGTATTTTGTTTTGATATGATGTATCATTTGAAAACCTTGGCATGAAATTTTGATTCTGTATATGAATGTGATCTGATTACGATAATGTTCCGTTCTGTTTATGTTAAGGCCTAGCCACGGGTATAATGGTGGTTTATAACCCTACCACGGGAGTGAAACATGGTATACGGCTCAGCCACGGGTATAATAGTGGTTTATAACCCTACCACGGGGGTTAAACGTGATATTTGTCCCAATGTGATGCTATGAGATGATTATGAATATAATGTTTCAGTCTAGATATGCCAATGGATTTTCTTTTTGGGAATAAGTTTGCTTTTTCTGAAAACTTCGCTCTAATGTTTTGTACCAAGTTTTGTTTATGCATTTCGAAAGTAAAATATGTTGTTTCTACATTCTGAAAGAAAATGTTTTATTATGCATATCGAACGTTATAAATGCTCATGTTTACATGCTAGTATATGCTCTCTGCTTGCTGAGTTGTTGATAACTCACCCCTTAATCTTCATAATATTTTCAGATGACATTGATGGTTCAGCTGAGGATCAGTAGAGTTTGTGGACAAGATTAGCTGTGAATAATTATTGGGTATATCGTGGTATTAGTGCTGCTGTTGGATGTTATTTATTTATTAAGTTGATTTCAATGGATTTAGACGGTTTATGGAGACTTATGTCAATTTTATTTTATTCTAGTTTGTTATTTGAGACATGGAGAAATGTTGATATTTTATTTGGGTTGTTGGATTGAGAATTTGATATGTGAGTATGTATGGTTTATTAATTTGAAGTATGTACGTTTGATTTGAAGTTTTGGAAGTATATATTCTTGGATTTGGAAATACATTAGTATTGTTGGAGTTGATTATCAGGTTATATGAGCTAACTCTCCGAACCCTCGGGGTCGGGGCATTACAGTTGATTTCAGAGCCAGGTTTGAATTCTGCATTCTATAAACTAGGGCTGCAACCCGATGGCATCCAACCGGGTCTGGGCCCGACCCGACCTTATTTGCGTGCCAACCCGGCCCGACCCACATAGGTACTGTTTGGGTCGGGTCGGGTCTTCAGGTTTTTTTTTTTTTTTCAAAATTTTTATTAGCTTATGCAATGCGAAAATTTCACTTATAATTAGAAAAGAACTTTGCAAATTAATGTCTTTGGCCGGACACAACCCAAAATACGGCACCAAATCTATGCAACCATTTATTATGCTTTCAAGGTGAAGAAATATACAACAAGGAAGAGAGAGCTTTCACGGCTTACATGTCAATCAGGCCAGGCATGACAACAGCCTCTCCATAATCAACTACATGTCCCTCTTTGGAATTCCAAAAGAACTAGAATATTTATTCTTCCAAGCCATCTATTACAAAAACTAATAAAAAAAATGTACATAAGCCATCTATTACAAAACTATCTAAATTACAAAAATATGAACATTAACTAATAAAGGATTGAGGAGCATCCAACAATCAAATAATAGCAGCTTCCCATCTCTTCCTCTATATCTGCCATTATGAAAAAGTCTAACACTAAATCAATAATAACACATCAAATAATCCAAGTCAACACAAAATGGTTTAGTTTCTCTAACAAAAGAGTGAAAATGAAAAACATACTATCATGCAAACCATAAGCCTTGAGTTACTCCTCATCAACGTAAGTAAAACTTGATTTTGGATCAAACTCTAAAAAATAAACATTATGAAAAAGTTTAATAAATATGTAAATAAGAAATAAGTTTATTACCCAATTCCGCCTCAAAGCTTTCAATATTATCCAAGGAGGCACGAAGATCAAAGGGTATTGGATCCCTCAACCAATTTTGTGTACAAACGAGTGCCTCGACTGTTCTTGGAGATAGTGAACTACAAAATATGATAATATTTGAAGCCATTTGTGATCGGTTTTCCAAAGGAGTAGCAATCTCATTATCTCTTAAATTTGTATGAGTGTCACTTTCGAAGCAATCCATATATAAGCTGACATATAATATAACATATAAAAATCAAGATATTAGGATATGAACTAAAAATTACTTTATTTTTATGATTTAAATTACTCTATTTTCATGTTTTCAAGTTTGGTAAAATATATAGCATTGGTTATAACATTACAACTTAATATTTTGCACAATGTATATAACAAATCAACATCCCATTAGTTCATAGAGACAAACAAGGGAAAGAACAAAAACATAAAACCATTCACTGTTATCTTTGGGGTTTCACAACTATATTGAGTGTGTAGGCTTCTTTCTCAAGTAGTGGGAAAGAAATTTGCTCTGTATATTGTTTGGAAACATTAAATGCAAGCCTTCACTTTATTGTATGAACTCTAAAAAAAGAGATCTAATTGGCAAGTTTCATAATATCTGTGCATCTGAGTATACCTTTGTGCATTGTTTTATGTGTTACTTTGAGAAAAGTGACACAAGTAGCTATGCTGTTAACTCTAAAAAACTTATACTATGCTGTTAACTAAATCCATTGTTTCTGGTGTTTATTCGATAATATACAAATATACTTTGTTTGCCATCTTGCATATCATTCTTTGTAATGTGTTTGTAGATGAGTAGTTGAGACAGATGTATTGCCAAATTAGAATATACTATAATACCTGAAATAATAGAAGTTTGCTTTTATTTGTATATCAAGAATATTAGGCTTGAGTTGTATTATCTGATTTTAGAGCTGATCGGTGTTGTTTTTTGTGTGTAGGTAGAACCTGTGGAATTGGAGAGGGTCTTGTTGGAAGGGGCGTACATGCACCTTTATGCTAGGTATATTACCTTGTAACTCAACCTAGATGTTGCGAATTTTAACCTTTCTTTCGGAATATGCTTTTCTTAATGTTACCACCTTTTATTACTAGGCACTCTCCAAGAGCCCCAGCTTTTATAAGGAACAATGTGGTGTCTCATGGGGACGGTTAAAGAAAAGGACTCGTCGAGCACAGGAGACTTGTCTGATTACATATTTGGAGAAGTAGGACTCAGTTGGTACAGCCATTACGGGCTTTCATCGGACCTGGTTTCATCTTCCTCCTATGGAAACTTAGATGGAGATTCAGAAATGGACAATGACATCTGGAGGGTAGGGTCCGGAGGCAATGGCTGGAGGGAGCATTTGGATGGGAATGGAAACTCAGGGATTTTGTATACCAAGACTAGTAGACAATGTAGAAAGTCTAGTAGCAGTGGTTGTAGGGACATTGAATTGGAGCAATATGGCTTAGCCAACCCTTTTGTTGTAAATTCTGGTGTAACATTAAGAAGAGTAAGTGGTGATAGATCAACTCAAAATTTTTCTTGAGGTTTGAGTTGAAAGAAAGAAAGCATTGTTATTTATGCTATAAGAAAAAAGAAAAAAAAATCAATCATTGATTCTTTTCTCCATCGATCTGTGTTCTGGGTCTTAATCTTTAGAACACAATTTGAAGGTATGATGTAATTCACTTTATTTTTTTTCTTTGAATATATAATTAAGGTACTCGCTCCCAGACCAATTTGGTCCAAACATTGGTTCGAGAGACTAAAAGTTTAGAGAAATTAGATCACACTAACATGTACTAACTTGTACTGTAGTTCACATGTGGGTTTAAGCTAGAGTACTTAATTCACACAGATAGCATATATATATATATGTTCAAATAGAGAGAGGAAAGACAGCACTCATACTCAGTGTGTAACAAACAATGTTACCATGTTGGAGAATCAAAACCAAAAGCTCGAGCAATTGTTTCTAGAGGCCAACTAACAACATAAACCCATTTCAAGTTCCACAAAATAGAGGATGGAATGAACCAGTTCAACATTTCAACAGAAATTACCGCATATTAGAGCAAACACATAAAATAAATTATGGATAAACAAAGACAACGACAATCACCGCATAAATACATGCAGATCCAAAGAAAAAAAAGAAAGAAGAAAGAAACACCCTGCATTACAGCTGTCAAACCCATGAGAAATAGAAACTAATGTATAAAAGGGGTCCTCCATTTCGGTGCAATTTATGTTGCTCTACCCAACAGAAAATTCACAAAACAGTTCAACCTTTCAACAGCCTCTACAACCCAGATAACGACGACCAAACAGAGAACACACAGAGCACTAAACAAAGCTCCAAAACTTAAATCTTACCGAGAGAGAGAGAGAGAACGCACCACTGGGATGACCGCTGCGACCGGCGACGATGAAAGGAGACGGAGAACGGCGACAGTGACTAGGGTTTCTGCAGTGAAAAGAAGAGTGTCTTCGTCTTCGTCGTCAGAAGTGATTTCATCTTCAGATGCAGAGTCGGTTTGGACGGGTTCGACGGGTTATTTTTACTAAAACCCGGCATCATGCATATGACCCGATGAACCCGTCTCTCACGGGTTGGAAAAGTCGGTTTTGGCGAACGGATCAGGCTTAGGCCCAATTATGCATAGCCCTACTATAAACCTTGGAGCTTTAGATATCTGTGGGTTCATAGGATTTAAAAATTTCAGTATAGGAACTTGAGGATTATAAGGATGATCATATGGATATTTAAGTTTGAGCTTCTAAAAACCTTATGATTGATTTTGATGGGACTTGAGGTTTTAGTTTTGGCAGATGTTAGGAATTGAATTCGTAACTTTGAGGTTTTAGATTCTAATGATGTATGTGAGTATTAAGTGATGTCAGGCTTAAATAGTTATCTGATATATATATATATGTATATGTGTTTATACGCATATTTTATTTATTTTATTGATTTATTTTATGTACTTAGTATTTTCGCCTTTATTTATTTTAGAACGTTTCACCAACTTTAAGCTTTCCAGATGGCAGCTCATTGTCGAGTTCGAAACCTTGAAGATTTGAACGAAAACAACAATGATGGGGGTTGCACGTTTGAACAATTTAATCGAATGCATCCTCCCACCTTTGATGGAAGAGGCGATACGAACGCAGCAGAGGATTGGACTCAGGACATTGAAGAAATATTCAGTGTTTTGGAGTGTACCGATCATCAGAAAGTTCGCTTCACAACTTTTAAACTAACTCGAGAAGCAAAGAGATGGTGGAATTCTGAAAAAGTCATCAGGGAAGCTGAGGGGACTGGAGCAATTGTTTGGGCTCAATTCAAGCAGAATTTATTTGACCGATTTTTCCCTAAAGCGGATAGGGAAGTGAGAGTTCGAGAGTTCACCAATTTAGTACAAGGGACCATGACGGTGTGCCAGTATGCTGCAAGGTTTGCAGAATTATCATGCTTCACCGCATACTTGATTCCGGATGAGGAGAAAAAGACCAGGAAGTTTGAGGAAGGTTTGAACTACAAGATTTATGAACGAGTGATGGTCCTACAGATTCAGAATTTTTCAGAGTTAGTGCACAAGGCGATGCTAGTTTAGCAGAATCTCAAGAGGGGTGTTGAATTGCAAGAGCAGAGGAAGAGAGTTGCTCCACAAGGATTCCCTAGTTCGGATCAAGGGCCATGGAAGAAGAGATTTGAGGGGAGCAGTTCAAGTCAGAGACAGATTCAGGGAAATCATACAACTAACCCCTGTAAGTTCTGTAACCGCATACACCTTGGGGAGTGCAGAAAGGAAGTGAGATCGTGTTTCAAATGCGGTAAGGATGGGCACTTCATTAGAGAATGTCCACTGCTTGCGAAAAACAATAGAAGACCCAACCCACCTCAAAACTTTAGGCCAAATAACCAAGGCAACAGCCAACGGAGGACTGTGCCGGCACGGGTGTTTGCTTTGACACCAGGAGAAGCTGAGGACAAGAATGATGTAATCATAGGTATAATCTTTTTTACTTTCCTTTTTAGCTTTCTATGTTAAGAATTAAGGATTTCTTATCTTGTTATCTCTATGGATTATATGACGTAAACACATGAATTATCCCCCTGTTTCTCAATAAGGCTACAGTTTTATTTGACTCGGGGGCTACCCACTCTTATATTTCAATAGATTATGTTAAGTTCTGCCCCGTTGATGCTGATGAGATGGATTACAATTTGAGGGTCTCAACCCTAGTAGGTGATATAGTGACCTGCAACAAGATTATACTTAAGTGTCCAATAACTATTAGCAGGAGGGAAATACCAGCTAACCTGATAGTCTTTCCTATGATTGGGTTTGATGTGATTTTGGGAATGGATTGGTTAGCTTCTTGTTATGCCAGTATTGACTGCTTTAAAAAAGAGGTGGTGTTCAAGTTTCCAGAGGGAGAGGAACTTAGATTTATGGGTTCCAGAGTGCGTACCCTTCCATTGGTTATTTATGCTCTTCAGGTGGACAAGTTAATACGTGATGGGTGTCAGGGGTTCTTGGCTTTCGTGGTGGATGAACCAAGGGAAGAATTGGAGTTAGAAGAGATTCCTATTGTGAGAGAATATTCAGAGATTTTTCCTGAAGATTTGTCTGGATTGCCACCCGAGCGGGAGGTAGAGTTTGCTATTGAGTTAGCCCTAGGCACGACACCTTTTTCCAAAGCCCCTTATCGGATGGCACCATCAGAGTTAGCCGAACTCAAAGAACAATTGCAAGACTTATAAGACAAAGGTTTCATCAGGCCCAGTGTGTCACCTTGAGGAGCTCCAGTTTTGTTTGTGAAGATGAAGGATGGGACCATGAGAATGTGTATAGACTACAGAGAACTGAACCGAGTGACCATAAAGAATAAATATCCGTTGCCTCGCATAGAAGATTTATTTGATCAGTTGCAAGGTTCTCAGGTATTCTCCAAGATTGATCTCAGATCGGGGTATCATTAATTAAAGATCAAGGCGGAGGATGTGCCTAAGACAGCTTTCAGGATCAGGTATGGCCATTATGAATTCTTGGTCATGCCTTTTGGCCTAACCGATGCCCCAGCGGTATTTATGGATTTAATGAATCGGGTATTTCATGAATTCTTGGATAAATTTGTAGTGGTATTTATGGACGACATATTAATCTAGTCCAAGAACAAAGCTGAACATGAAGAACATCTGAGACAACCCGAGCACCACCTTAGAGGTAATGACCAGCCTGAGCATCACTGAGATAGAAAGCCCTCTATTCTCACGCCCTCTTGTCCTCCTATGGCTTTACCCACTAGTATCCCTACAGACAATGCTCATTCCATGGTCACACGGAGGAGGAAGGCAGGTATTTCTAAACCCAATCCTAAATATGCAAATCTCCATAGTGTTATTACATCCATCCCTCAAGTCCCTAAGATTGTTAAAATTGCTTTATAACATGAGGGATGGGTTAAAGCTATGTAAGAAGAATTGCATGCTCTTAAAAAAAATAAAACTTGGAATTTAGTTCCTAGAGAATCCAACATGCATGTAATTGGCAATAAATGGGTTTATAAACCAAAACTCAATCCTGGTGGTACTTTAGAACGCCTTAAGGTGTGTTTAGTCATCAAAGGATATGATCAAGTTGATGGCATCGATTACCATGAGACTTTTTCTCTCGTCATCAAACATGGTACCATCAAACTTGTGCTTTCTATTGCCCTTTCAAAAAATTGGGATATTCGCCAATTAGATGTTAAAAATGTTTTTTTACATGGTTCTCTTCAAGAAACTCTTTTTATGGAGCAACCTCTTGGTTTTATTGATCTTGTTTTCTCAAATCATGTTTGCAAATTGCAAAAGGCCTTGTATGGTCTTAAACAAGCACCACGTGCATGGCTTGCACGTTTTAGCACGTTTTTGACAAAATATGGTTTCTTTTGTAGTGTTGTCGACCCGTCCCTTTTTATGTACAAAAACGAGGGTGACATCTTAGTGCTCCTTCTTTATGTTGATGATATTCTTTTAACAGGGTCCAATACTACTCTTCTAAAAAATTTTATTTTTGACCTTCATAAATAATTCGATATGAAAGATCTTGGCTTTCTCCATTATTTTCTTGGTGTTCAAATTACTCGTACTCCTAATGGTTTACTCTTGTCCCAGTCCCACTATGCTCTTGACATCGTTCAGCGAGCTGAAATGGAAGGGTGCAAGCTGATGAACACCCCCATCTCTCCAAAGGACACGATGAAAACAGTCACCGATCCATTTCATGACCCTACTCACTATCGGAGTATAGTTGGAGCTTTACAATATCTCACCTTTACACGGCCTAACTTATCTTTTAGTGTGAATTCTGTCTCTCAGTTCATGCATTCTCCCACACAAGGACACTATCAACTTTTCAAACTGATTCTCAGATACGTGCATGGCACCATTACACTTGGACTTTAGCTTTGCAGCCAACCGGGTCTCAATCTCTATGGTTTCTCTGACTCCAATTGGGCCAGTTGCAATGAAACTCGTCGCTCCACCTCAAGATACCGCACCTTCCTTGGGAGCAACATCATCTCTTGGTCTGCAAGAAACAGTCTTCTGTCTCCTGCTCCAGTTCTGAAGCTGAATATAAAGCTATGTCCAATGCTGCTGCTGAGCTTCTTTGGCTCTCCTACCTTTTACATGTTCTCTGTAATCACAGGCCTCAAGGCCTAGCCCAGGCCCACAGCAACTCATCTTTGAAACCCCAGACATTGTCGTTTTCGGTAAGTGACTTTCGCCTTCCTTTTTCTTTTCTTCTCCTCCCCGTAAACTACCTACTATTTTTTCCAACGCCTATGCAGTTATTTTTTTCTTTCCTTCCTCATTTTCAAACCTCCTAACTGACCACTCTCCCTCTCTTTCTCTCTAAAGTGCATACCTCTCTCCCGTATCCTCTCTCTCTTGCAATTTCAGTGATTTTGGTGCACCTAGGTTACGGCCACTGGAGTAAACCAAGGTTAGCATCTCTCTGTCTCTCTCTCTCTCTCCCCCTATATTTTTCTTTTCGGTAAATTTGAGATTTTGGGTGTTTGCATCTGATCACGAATTTTTGGGTTGCCGTCGAGCCCTTTCACCAGAACTCCTAAATTTGGTAAATCTCCATTCCATTGTTTGATCTCACTTTCATTTTTTTCCCTCTGTTTATGTGCACCCAGCCCTCTTTTTCCTTTGTTTTTCACGCACTCCCCACGGCAATGCCTTTTCACACACAGAATCTTACTCACTCACACACACACTCAAGCTCTCATGAACTCTCTGTTTTTACCCAGTCGCACACTGTGATGCCCCAACCTCCACTTGGAATGGAATGGAGTATGCAATGTGTCCTAGTATGCAACTAGTAGTATGCAATAACCATAGCGGATAGAAGGGTGAAAACAGAACTTATGCCAAAATAACTAAAACATCCCACTGCATTACTGATCATCATAAGTTCAAAGCCAAATCTTAGCAATAATTAATACAACTAAATATTAAAGTGTTTAAAGTTAAATTAATCAAAGGACTAGGGCTATAAACATGATGATCAAATCTAGTCTCTTCTCGAGGTCAAGCTCATCCTCCATCAATCGGATCCAGTGCTCCATCTAGCTCGATCTCCTCAAGACCTGGCACAACTTCTATCATTCCAAGTGGAAAGATAGTGGGCTCACAAAGGGTGAGATTTACTCGAAATCTCAGTAAGTTAAACAACCAATGTGCACAAAGATAAATTAAGCATGAAGAATGATAAATATGCAATGCATGAAATGCAGAAACAAAAATCAGTATGCATGTCTCCACTCCAGATTCCTCAATATTTCAGAAAAATGGAGACACAGGTTTTCCTTCAATAAAAATTTTTGCCATCATTTTTGAAAACATAATTTCATCATAAACTTTCATCAGTATTAGCAATTAACATCATAACGTGTAGTAATGTCACAAATCCCCATATGCACTGTGAGTACCTGCCGGTGACCGTAGCACAACTCAAGTTGAAACTACGTTGTCTATAGACTTGTTCTCAATGAATTGGTAATATAACATAACATCATAAAATTCATAACATGTACACCCACCAGCGTTAGGTGTCATAACATGTTGACTTTGTTCCGGCGTTCTTTAAAAAGAACCAATTCGAAGCTTGTTGACTGTTCTTCATCAACCTAGGGGTTACCACTCCATTCTTAAACACTCTAGAGTGGACAGAGGAGTTCCACTAGGATAATTCCCCATCCTCGCCTTTAGGGTTGTGACAAATTATTTTCATGCTATGCTTGAAAAATCTATTTCATGACATGTGCATATGTAGCAAGTTTTCATCTAAAAATTACATTTATATGCAATATGTTAAAAATGGTGGAAATATCACATGTCATGTAAGTGTGCACTCAATGTATCATAAAACATATTATTTTATGCCCAAAATGATAATTGAAACATGAATGTGGCATTTATCAATAAATCATAAATAATTTATCAAGGTATAAGTTAAAGGCCAACTTACTAACTTCCTGAGTAATTTGAAAATAATTCTGTAGCTGCATAAATCAAGTGCGTACTAAGTTAGGATTAATATTTCTATGGATAAGGTTCACAAACAAAGGCTTCAAAAATTGGTTATTTATAAAAATACCCCTAGATTTTCAAAAATTGTCATTTAGGCCCTAAATTTTCACTAATTGCAAACAAACTCGAAATTTAACTAGATTTCATGGAATTCATATTTTTTGCATTCTAAAATCATCTATGCCCCTGGATTTTCAAAAATCAAAGTGAAACTAGTCAAAACAGTCCCAACCAGTGGCATGCACTCTAATTGATAAGTAAGTGTTTTCAACTTTTGATCCCTATGAATGCATGCATATGGGATTTTCTTTAATCACAATGATCACTAACATTTTTAATGACATTATGAAGGCTAATACTTGGGTAATCAAGTTCATCCCAATACTTAATCATGGTTAAAATATCCTTAATCACCAATATGTTCAAAACTAATACATGCTTAATGATCAAAATAAGATAGATTCAAAACCTATCATGACATGCTTTAACCACAATTTAAATCTTCCATAATCATGTTAAGAAAATGATAAATCATATAAAATCATGCTTAAGACATGCCATAACTAAACTTTTAATTAAAATTATTTAATTATTCAAACCATCTCTTAATTGACCTGGTTTTGAACTAAGCTTGATAACCTTCTCAAAACTCAACCAAATTATGTACCAACACTTGGAAACAAAACTTGACATGCTAACTAAGATGAAAATCAAGAAGACTTACAAATTTTGTGCCATTCCAAGCACACAAGACAACCTTACACAAGAACACTCAAGAACTCACTCAGTTTCACTCTTTTAATCTCTAAGAAGGACAAGTGCTCTTCAAGACTCAAGAGGAAGCTTGGATATGAGGTGTGGAGAAAATGAGGGGGTGAGGGGGCCTTTTATAGGCAGCCAAAGGGAGGGGACATTGGCCTTGGTCCAAGGGGATTGGTGGAAGGTGGTGTATAAATATGAGTTTTCTAGATTTGCACTCCATCACTTGTGTCATCTTATGCAGGCCAAAACAGTGCCCTAAACCTCCATGATTTCACTTCCATAGTTGCTACATTACTCCTATGAGGGCTTGTCATGTCGTGGTGCAGAAGAAATAGAAGGAAAATTAAACAAAACCATTCATGGGGCTGAAGGGTTTAGAGTGAGTTTCTTTGGACAGTTTTGCTCATTGTCTTGACTTATCCTTTTGAATCATCATCATGGCTGATTTGTGCAGGAGCAAGGTCACTTCGTGAAGACTTTTACGGGTGGTAGAAATTGGAGAGTTGGCTGCCAAGTGATCACAAAGGTGCAGCCCGAAATAAGGTGATGCAATGGAGGTGCTTGCTGAAATTTTCAGATTGTCTTCATTAGTTTGTGTCCTCTTGAGCAGGGGTAATAGTGGACTGATCACCATGATTTCTTCCCTAATGTGGCTACAATGGTCCTACAATGGTGGCCAGGTCGTGGGGTATGGTTTAGTTGACAAAAAGTCATGCAATCCTCCCTTGTTGGTTCAATGGTTTTAACTTGGCAAATAGTTTTTTGTTGAGTTTCAGTATTGGATAGTTTTTGGGTAGAAACTCTGAGTCAAATGCTAATGATGGACATGGTTCCTCTTGTGGATTGGGTGGTGAAGGAGGTGGCGTGGGGTGGCGGCTCAAACCATGGCATATGGGTTGTTGAAACTCAACCAAAACATTTTGCATCCAACTAGCTTCCTAGGTGCAATTGGTTTGGTGGTTTGGTTTTGTTCTTGAAACCAAACTCGTCCAAATCTCAAAATGGGTTTGAAAGGATCTCATGAAGTGTTTAAGGACCATATTACCCTTGTGGACAAACCCCAAAAATATTGGGTCCAAGGGCAAAACAGTCCAAGCATACAAAGGGTAATGCACAAAACCAATTGATGCAAGGTTTGGACTTGATATGTCATTTTTCTTAATGACATGTGGGGAGGTTTATCTAGGGTATTAGTGAGGTCTAATTATGAGGTAATGAAGCATTAATTCAAGAAAATTTGAATTAAAAGGTAAAGATTAAGTACAATTAAGCTTCCAAACATGACTTAAAGTACATTAACCTCAAGTATGATGGTTAATGGCCTTAGCCAATTTTTAAAACTTAATTTGGATACTTAGGGTATGGTTTGGGATTAAGGAAACCAATGGTATGGTGTATTGAACTTTTGGACTTGAATGGTGAAATAACCCAAACATGGCTTTGGGCCTCGTGGGCTTTAAAAATGGCCAAGTGTGTGGGTTCATGGTTTATGGGCTCTTGGGCTTGAATAAGAGAGGCCTCATTTCCAGATTTTTTGGGTTAAAAAGAAACCTCAAGATCCACTAGTATGGGCTTGAAAAGGTTTGACTTGGTCTAATTAGGCAATGGGTTCATTCTATACCAAGTATGGCCCAAAGGTCTTATGCCTTCCTTATGCTTGGGCAAAACTAGTCTTGATTTTCTAAGGGCTTGGTTCAAGGTTTCTCGGGCTAGGCCCATGAATGCTCTAAGGTCCTAAAAAGCCTCACTAAGATCAATATTGGGATTGCCTCTCTAATCCTTAGCTTAACGACAATAAGTATCAAGATTAAGGCTAACCTCACTATCAACCTTAATATAAGTAATTAACCCATAATTAAAAATCTAATCTAAAGTACTTAAGGATTAATCAAGGGTTAACTAAGCGGGGTGTTACACACACACTTTAACCACACACTCATTTTATTTTCACAGTGTTTCCCCTCCATCGAGTAGTGCCCATCGTGTTTGTCAATTTTTGTCAAAAAGCCCATCGCTGGTAAGGCCACGTTACTCTCTTTTCTCTTTTGTTCATCGCTTAGTAAAAAAGGGGATTTTTGTAATTTAAATTTTAGTTATTTTAATTATTTATGTTAAAGTGTGGTGATTTTAGTTGATGTGTGGCAAATGGAGTTGATTAGTGGCTGCTCAGGGTGGTTTATTGATTATGTGTGCAATGTGTGTTTGAGCTGATTGTGTTGGATGTGTTATGAGTGGCGTAGATGCCCAGGATTGAAGTGTTGGATGATTAAAAATATGTGGTGGCTGTGCCAAAATTTCATATTGAAGGTTGGAGTTGATGTGGTTGTTTGAGTTATGTTTTAGACGCAAGAGTTGCCGTTGTTGGTTTTGGAGATCTACTTGTTGTTGGTTTGGTGTTGGTTAAGAGGAATGCATTAGTGTTGGGCTGTTTCTAAATGTTTTTGCTTGTAGGCTTGCTTTAGTTAATTAAGTTGACAATTGGGTACGAGTTATTAACGTGATAGTGAATAATTTTCTATTTAGGTTGTGACATTGATAGAGCTCGAGTCCAAAGCTTAGGTAACTCTCAACAAAAATCAGGTAAGCGGGGTTCTTATACTAGTCTTTGCATAAAAAGAAAATGAAACGAGATTTATTTTTAAAATATGCATGTTTGATTTGAAAATAAATGTGAAACAACCTCAGTTATTTGTTTTGCATTTACTCATGAATTCTGTATAAGAATGAAGTACTTTTTGTCATGACTGGTGTAGACATGAGCTGATTTTTAGCATTCTATTTCTGAACTGTAAAAAAGAGTGAATATGAGATCCAAAAAGTTTTGCTTTGATTAAATGAAGAAGTTTTGTTTATGTTATTCTTGAATATGTGAAATGATCTAAAACTATTCATTACTTTGTTTTGATATGATGTGGCATCTGAAAAACCTTGGCATGAATTTCTGATTCTATATCTGAATATGATTTAGTTCTGATGATGTTCTGTTCTGTTTCTATTATGGCCCAACCACGGGTATAATTGTGGTTTATAACCATACCACGGGGGTGAAATATGGTATACAGCCCAATCATGGATATAATGGTAGTTTATAACCCTACCATGGGGTGAAACATGGTATACGCCCCAGTCATGGGTAAAATGGTAGTTTATAACCCTACCATGGGGGTTAAACATGGTATCTATCCCGATGCAATGCTCCGATATAATATGAAGATTATGTCTCAGTTTATGATATGCTGAAGGATTTTTGAATAAGAAAGTTTTCTGGAAGTTTTACTCTAATGTTTTGTAACAAGTTTTGGTTTATGCATTCTGAAAGTAAATATGTTGTTTTCGCATTTTGAAAGTAAATGTTTTGTTCTGCATATTGAATTTTGTAATTGCTCATGTTTACATGCTAATATATGTCCTTTGCTTATTGAGTTATTGATAACTCACCCATTTATCTTCGCAATATTTTCAGATGGTTTTTTATGGTTCAGTTGAGGATCAGTAATAGTGTTTGTGGGCAAGATTAGCTTGTATAGTAGTTGGGTATCTCGGGGTACTAGTGCCGTTGGTGGATTATTTATTTAGTAGATTGATTTCAGTATGTTTAGATGGTTTATGGAGACTTATATAAATTTTATTTCATTCTATTATGATATTTGAGACATGTAGAGAAGTTGATCTATTTTATTCCGAAGTTGACTTTCGGAATCGGGGCATTACAATCTCAGCATTCTCCAACCACGTTCTCCTCTTCTTCTTGTTGACAATCAAAGTGCTATCTACATGGCAGCAAATCCCGTTTTTCATGCCCACAGCAAGCATATTGAAGTTAATTTCCACTTCATTCGAGAAAAAGTCCAACAAGGTTTTCTCCACACAAAACACGTCCCCTCTAAGCTGCAAACCATTTTTACAAAACCTTTGGACCGACCAGCTTACGAGTTAACCGAAGCAAATTAAGCCTCGTCTCGCAACTTCATTTGAGGGGGATATTAGGAAACCATTAATCACGCCATTATCCTCAAATAAGGATACAACCAATCCCAAAAATCTGGCCCAAGATGCTTGAGATATGAAGCCACAAAATGAATCTTGAGTTTATTATTCTGCAAAAATCTTCCTTCCTTTTATACTTATTAACATAATTCTATTTTTGATATACTTATAACAGAATTCTATTTATATAAAAAATTCTATCACCTCTCGTACAGAAATCTTATTGTTTTGTATCTTTATTTGGTGCCAACATTTTAATGTCTTTTGTCTGCAAATTTGACAGGTCTCCACTTTATCACGAGCAGTGTCATGAGCTATAGTGTCGGTGACAGCAGAATTGTGGGTCCCACTGGAGGAGACAAGACGTGTAATTGGCTTGGGAGACGCCACGTCCTCTGGAGGAGAACGGGTGTTGTTTGCCCTTGTTCCCGCGCCTAGTTTTGTTCCTATAGAAAGCGTACGCCTGTAGTCCGCATCTTGTATCCTTGCAGCAGTGGCACAAGCTCGGTGTAGAAGGGCATCAGCGACTTGTGCATGGAGGTGCTAGAGGGTTCGTATTTTGTACCCAAGCTGTTGAGGAGGGAAAAAACCTTAATCTTGTCTCTCACGGGACGTCCGATTGCAGCTAGGTGGTCGCACGCAGTCTTTAAGCTTTGGAGCTGATCTTGCAGCGATGTCGTGGCTTCCTTCCTCATGTATGTCAATTGTTGAGTAAGGTGGAACTCCCTTTCTTGGGATTCTTGGGCATAGGCTTCTTGAAAGGCATGCCAGACTTGATATGAAATCTCAAGCTTGACCACCAAGCCAAGCGACTCCTCGAAGAGGGTATCGATAATCCATCCACGGAATAGTCGATCAGATTTCCTCCATCTCAAGTATGTAGAACTCAGTTCTTTGTGACTGGTTGTTGTGGCTTCATCGGGGATGAGATCTGTAACAGTCCGCTAGAAATTCACTGGTGGAATTTCTATTGACTTTAGGAACCTCGTGAAAACCACATAACTTTTTATGAATCGACCAATTGCACAGGTTTTAGTCTGTCAACATAGTCAGTGTTATCACTCACTATGGTGCTAGAACTATGAGTTTAATTATTTGAGGTAGTTAGAAGTGTCAGAATGCGTTATGGTCTATGCCATTAGGCAAAGTTGATTATTTAGGATTTTATGGCGCAATAGCCCATTTTCATAATTCCGGACGAAAAAGTTATTCGAAATTGTGAAATTATTTTTAGGGGCACTTCGAGGTTGAATTTCGGTAAACAATTTTCACTACAGGTTAATATGAATATATATAATTTTTTAGTATTGAGGTTATTATGCATTTTTTTGGAGTGAATAGTAACCTCGATAAGAGCACCCAGTGCAGTATTTTTAAAATGACAGTGTGGAATGTCCAAAATAGGTTAGAGAAGTTTTATTTGGACACTTGGCAAGATCTTAGGCACTCATAGTGAATGGTATTAGACACTTGGCATAAAGAGGAACCATTAGATAGATTTGTGAAGAAATCAGGGTGTGAGACGTTGCCACCTAAGCAAAGCTTTTTTTCATCTGATCAACCAATTGTGTCAGACCAAAGAAGGTTTCAATCCTAACGAAACCCTAAATGGCTGGAATTCAACTGAAACCCCAAAAGCTTGGTTGAAACCGAAGCACTAAATGGTTTCCCCAAACCCTAAAGTTGGCCTCCAAACCCTTTTTAGTCCGATTTCTAGCATTGTGTTTAATCACTTGATTAAATCACTTCCACATGCTATTAATTAATCAAATCCTTGTTATGACATCATTATCCAACCTTTTAACCCTTGGAAATTTGATTGGGCCAAGAAAAATTGGTTTTGGGCTTCATAGCATATCAAACCCTAACCAAACCACCTTTAAACCCCAATTTGAAGCCACTTGGTTGGGGCCCACCAAGGCCTACGAATTTGGCCACCTTGGCAAAGCTTCTTAAAGAAGTTTCCTCCCCCACATGGAAGACCATCCATTGCCTTTGGCTGCACCCAATAGTGCCTTGATGTGAAGGAGAAATCCACTCCATCAACCTCCATCTCTCATAGCTGCTGCTGGCAGTCCTTTGCCCTCATTACTCTCCACTTTATGTCACATAGCCACCTCCAATCAAGGGTCATTCAAGCCCATAACTTCCCCCTCCAGGAGTCTAAAGTCGGGCAAGACACACTTCTCTCCATTTTATCATTTCTTCCCCCCGTTCCTAGAGAGAAACCAGAAAGAGCTCTCTTGGGCAAATTTCTGGGTATGTTTGCGTGGCCATTTTTTACCCTTTGTAAGTATTGTCTCACAATGATTCCTTCATATAAGTTGTTCGTCTTTGAGTCTAGTTTCCGTTTATATTTTATTAGTCTCATTACATGGTCATTTGGTTGGTCAAAAGTATTTTTAACCATGGAAAGGTCAGTCTAGGCGTGAAACTGGAGAGTATGATATGCTTTGGAATTTTTGACCCAGCTAGTGGACATATCTTGGTCCGAAAATTTTATGGAGTGTTTTTAGCATGTTTTCATGAATGTTCATTGAGGTTTTATTGCATGAATAAAGCTTTTGACGATAGATTTCCTTAGATTTAGAAACTTGAAAACTGGAAGTGGAAAAACATTTTTTGTTTTCTGAAAGTTTTAATATTTCATGGTTTAATCTTATTCCAAAGGTTTTGATATTTTTATATGTTGATTCTAAGCCTCTTATATACATTTTAGGATGTTATTTCGAAAATATTTAGTATTAGTTGTAAAGATATGATTTTCTATGCAAGAGGATTTCGGTTTGGCCTAAGATTTGTTGTTTTGGGTTTAGATCCACGTTTTGTTGAATTTTAGCCATGTGATTTTAAGTTTGATGGTTGGATCTCCTTTAGGACACATTTTTTAAACCATGAGATGCTTTAGTTTGAAGATCAAATGTCTTTAAGCCATGGATCAACAGATTGATCAAAGTTAGTTGAGAGAAAAGTTTCTGTTTTTGGACTAAGTGTAAAACCAAAAATGCCAAGTGTTGTTTTGTGATTTTGGTGACTTTTGTTTGATGATTTAAATCATGGTTGATCTTAGGATGATGTTATGAATATGTTAAAAGTAAGATTTGATTTTTTTTTGAATTCATTGAGATGTTTTTATTAAGGTCAAAACTTGTGATTTAAGGGTTTACTTTTTGTTAAAAAGTTTGGGTCTTTTTA
This sequence comes from Juglans mandshurica, assembly GCA_022457165.1. NCBI lineage: Eukaryota > Viridiplantae > Streptophyta > Magnoliopsida > Fagales > Juglandaceae > Juglans > Juglans mandshurica. The sequence goes on from CM039623.1 coordinate 9,264,260, forward strand.
CAAAAACTTTGGTGTTGATGATTAGCTTTTCTTAATGGATATTTTAAGTGTATTTTTAAACTTAGGATAGGAAGATCCTTGTTATAAAATTTTGATTTAATCCTGGGTTTTGAAGATGGAAGAAATTGCAACCAAAATCAAGAGAAATGACCTATGAATATTTCGGCCATTGTGAGTTTTCCGTGGTTGTGAATGGTCTTAAAATTTTTCTGAGTTGATATTTGAGTCTAGGACAAAATTTACATGAGGAATGTAAATTTTGGTAATTTTGTAGTTAGGATGTGAAATCCTTAAGTTAGTTGTAAAATGGTCATTTTACCACATGTAGAGGGTAAAATAGTAATTTTACTCTAAGTTGTCCATTTTCACTTTTTAAATTGTTAGTAATTAAAATTCTAACTTTTAGAATACCCTTTTACAGTTCCTCGTGTTTCGTGCTTTATTTTCGTAGAATGCAACGATCGAAGTAAGTTAACTCTTAACTTACTATCAGTTTACTGTGTATATGTGATGGGCAAGGGAACTACAATTTATGTTCGTATGTTGTTATATATGTCATGTCATCACATGTTTATCTATTACACGAATTATTCTGTCATGAAATATTTATCTGTTACATAATATATTCTGTCTCATGTTACTATCTATTGCAATTATGTCACATTACGTATGCTATCTGTTACATGTATGTCATGTCACGTACAATCGACAGGTTGCGAATGGGGTCTAACTAGCTGGTCACCGAAGCGCGCCAGGCACTAACGCCGATGGAGCAACAATTTATGTTACGTGTGTCCACAGCAAGCGTGGCACAAATAATTCATGGGGCCACAACAACTGTGGAGTATGAAGTATGAGGCCACAACAACTATGGAGCATACACTACGTGAGACATAACAATTGTGACACGTATAATACGTGTGGCCACAGCAACTATGGAGTATGTATTAATGCACTCACAGCTAGTATAGACACCTGTGTTGTGATGTGGTAATCGGCAGGGACACACGACTCAAGGGGACCCGTGTAGCACACGTATGGTCACTTTATTAATTAAGTCTATTGAATAAGATTCCAAATTCATGTATTTTACGTTCGAGTCATGCTTCACGTTATGTTATGTTCAAGTTCAAGTTCATGTTCATGTTATGTATGTCCACGTCCATGCTATGTTTCAAGTCCATATTATGTTTCAAGTTCACATTCATGTCAGGTTATCTTCACATTCATGTTATGTTCAAGTTCACATTCATGTTATGTCATGTTCACATTCACGTTATGTTTCAAGTTCACGTTTATGTTATGTTATGCTCAGGTTTATGTTATGTGACAACCCGATCCTAAGTTTAGGCTATAATATAAGTTTTATGTAAATTTTTTCTATAGCTATAAATATATTATTATTATTATTATTATTATTATTATTATTATTATTATTATTATTATTATTATTATTATTATTATTATTATTATTATTATTATTATTATTATTATTATTATTATTATTATTATTATTATTATTATTATTATTATCATCATCATCATTATTATCATCATCATTATTATTAGATTTTACATTATTTATTTTAATAATTACTATTACAATTTTGTTTGAATTTACTAGAGTTTTGTTTTATTATTAATAATTATTACTAGATTTTATCAGATTTTAGAGTTTTGTTTGAATTTAAATTTTGTTCTTCCTATCCCCACCCGTAAAAGAATCATCCCTATCTATCAAATTTGTAATCCTAACATCATATTCATCCTCATCCCTAAAAGAAAAATTCTAATTATAATAGGAGACCAACTCTAGAATCCTATGAGAAAACGTTCATTTTCACTCTTATAACCCACGAAACCTCTGTGATAAACACAGAATATTTTTTTAGCCCTCGTATCAATCCCCTGCAAACTGCCAATCCGTGAGGCTTGTTTCAGAACCACTGCAACCTCCTTCCTTTACAAACCTCCACCAACTCGTCGCACCACTCCATCCCGGAAATCAGTCACATCGCTACCCTTTCCTTTCCCTCTCTCGGCGTCGCAGCTCCCTACCCAGAGGAACAACAATGTCCCATAAGCCTTAGGTTCTGCCCAACCGCCGCCGACCACCATAGGACGTCGGAGCACCACCCGTGGAGCCAGAAACTGCCGGCCATCCTAGTCCCATCGAACCCACTCCTTTCCGATAGCCCACGACCGTCGCCCCTGTTCTCTCTCTCGGTCATTTTTTGACTTAACAGAACTCCCCAGCCCAAGCAACACCACGGTTGCACCGCCAGATAGTTCATCCTTCGGCGTCGCACCACCACAGAAGAGCCTCCTGTTGCGCCACCATTAGGGCTATGCAAAAAAGGGCTTAGCCCGATCAAACCAAAAGGCCCGACATGGGCCCACCCGACTAAAATCGAGTTCAACGGGTCAAAACCCATAATGGGTTCATTTTATCATCTATCGGTTGAAACCGATCACCCGAAAAAAATTTCTATTTTTTCTTCTCAGCAAGGTGTTCCGTAGCTTATCTCTGAACTTCTTTATTGTTTGTTGTTCCTCTCTCTTGGGACTTCATCAGATTGCTATTCTTTGAGGGAAACTAGTTGGCGCTGCTCGGTTATTTGCATGTGGCCTGCCTGAAAATGCATCATCAACCCAACAATGATGGGTTTTTTATGTAGTGACTGTTGATGTTCATTCTTCGTTGAAAGGGGTTTTAAAATCATAGGATAATTAGTGGGTCTACTCGTCTGAAAGCTGACCATTTTTGCTCATTTTGCATGTTCAATCTTCCACAGTTTCCTCTTCTTTCAAAGGTTTGAATAATCATTCCTTTAGAAAATCTTTCTAGTTGTTTTGACAATTCAAAATGCTAGCTACGAAGCATTTCGATCTTGTCCACACTTATAAAGCATTTCTAGTTGTCCACGCTTTAGAAAATCTTGCTGGTTTTTGTTGGTGGCCTCCCAATTTTTTGATAAAATCTTCTTTTTTTTTATTATTTTTAAACCAACCTTGAAGTTCTTTTTCGTAATTGCTTCCCAGTTAGTTTCATTTCTTTTGCTTCAATCTCATATAGTATGAAGGCCAAATTTGGAAGAGTGGGTAAAGTTCCCTCTGCCGATGAAAAAGAAAGTGGGGAGTTTTTCAGTTTTTTTTTTTTAAGATCAGTCGGGTCATACGGGTTCGACCCGCTTGTATTTTGACGGGTCGGATCGGGTCAGTTTGGCGCCTTAAATGGAACTTCTCGGGTCGGATCGGGCCCAGACCCGCTGTTTTGACCACGGGTTGCAGGCCTAGCCGCCATGACCCCGCTAGCCACCCAGCCCATCTCCGTCACATACCCCCTCTCGGTGAGCCCTCTGTTTCTCTCGAATGGCCATGGCTTTTTACCCGTGTGTTTTAGTTTTGAAGGATTCTTGTTTCACAATTGGCCAATGGGCCTTACTTATGCATCATTTATATTTTTCAGTGGGCTTATGTTTTTGGGCCAGGTTGGAACTCTGTATTTTTAAATGGTTGTTAACTGGACTGATATTTATCTAATGATATTTGAATGGACTTATTTATCTAATGATCTTTAAATGGACTTGTATTTTAAATTGGGCTTGATCTTATTTTATTTCAACAACAATTTTAGTAATCTTATTGGGCTTAATATTTTAAAGGTCAGTTTTTAATTAAATCGATATATTAGTCAAAGACCATTTTTAATGAAGTATTTAAAGAATTGAATTATATTTCAAAGTATACTATTGAGACTAATATTTTGTTAATATTCCTTTGTCTATTTAGTAGAATTTTAATAAAATTAATATGTTAAGAATTTTTAAATGATATTAATATTAATTAGATTTCTTATAAGATTTAATAATTATGTGAAGAAATGAAACTTATTTTAAGAATTGAAGTTTTATGACTTATTTAAAATAGCCCAAGTATTCTACTAAGTTTTAATATGTTATTTGTTTTTAAATAATTTAAATATCAGGATTTGTTGATTATGGTGTTAAACAAACGATTTATTCAACTATCTTTTTAGATTGTGAATTTAATTAAGTAGGATATTAGTATATATTGTTCCCAAACAGATTTAGTGATAGTTATTATTGCGTATAGGTGATGAGTTAGGAAGTGATATTCAGGAAGAAGCGCAGCAAGGTAAGTGATTTGATCATAAATTAGGATCATCATAGTTTAGCTTATGTATAAGTATTATTCAAGCCAGTTCATTGACAACCCTTATTTATGAACCACTCATGTCATATGCAAACATGTTATCCAGCATAACATACGATCATGTCATTTCGCATCATGTTCAGATTCAGAAATTATAATTATGTATGTATTTTTTCATGCATCTCATGTGTATAAGACACGTAAGCTATCTTAAGTTCAAGTGCAAGACAGGATTAGATCAGTAAATAATATGGCCATTCAGATGCATGGTACCAATGCAGTTCAATTCAGGGTGGATGTGCAAGCCACGAACTCAGTCGTGGTCCACCATAGTATGCCAGAATACTATTAGCGGCTCCCCTTGCGGTCGCGGGACGTGGGGCCAGTGCAAAACCTCGCACACAGGGTTAAATGTGTTGGTAAGTCAGATAAACCAGTTAAAGCAGCAGATCAGTCAGTTAAGTCAGTTAATTCAGATAAATCAGTCATACATAGCATAAGCATCAGTATGAACAGTCATGAATTTTAGCTCTCAGCATGAAAGTTTTTATGAAAATCTTATTTTTATTACGTTTACGTTGTGATGGATTTCTTATTGAGTTTTCGACTCATTTTAGTTTGTTTTCATGTTTTTAACCACCTAGGTGAGGATGATGAATATGAGCAGGCAGGCAAGGCTTAGAATGAGCAGTTAATTTAGTTTCAGACCTTCTAGAATAAAACTACTTTTATGACATAAATTTTATTCATATTATTCATTTAATGTTTTAGAAAACATTTTTATTAGACAGTTTTTCTACAAAATAAATCCTAAGTTCATTTATTAAAAATGAGATCTCTTGCCGGGTTTATTTTATGAAAAACACGTGACACACCTATCCTATGGGAAGGGGGTGTTACATGTTATGTTCAAGTTTATGTTCAAATTATATATGTTCACATTCATGCTATGTTTCAAGTTCACGTTCATGTTATGTTGCTTTTCCATATTATGTTTTAAGTTCTCGTATATGTCATGTCACGTAAAGCTAAGTTTCAGTTTCAGTTCAAGTTATGTCATTTATGTCATGCTATATGTCAAGTTATGCTATGCTTACTTATGACTTTGATTATGCATTCATGCTTTTACTGCCATGCATGCATCATTAATCTGTGTGTAAGTTTCCTACTAACTTGCTGAGATTTGTAATCAAATCTCATTGTGGTAGTCCCAACTACCATTCCCCCCGAATGATAGGCGATGTGTCAAGATCAGAGCAGGAAGCAGACACTAGCAGACTGGAGGAGGTTGACTAGACGTGTAGACGCAACACGAAGCTTGCAGTCTCGATAGTTAGGTCTTTGGATAGTATTCCGGCATAATTAGTCGAGTTACGCGAGTTACTCAACGAACTAGCCCAATGGTACATTTTGGCAATGTAATTATGGAGCCAGTTCTCCGTTGTTTTGAGATTATAGTCTTCTAAGACCCGTGCTGTAATCATGGATGTTTTAAGTGTGCATGATTTATGTTTTAACTATTTGGGATATTATAAGTTTGGTGCATAGTATTGCTAAAAAAAAAATTATCCGCTGCAAATATTGCATAATGCTAGATGCATATTAGGAACATTGCATCTTATATGTCATGAACGGGGGCAGGTAATCTTGTGTTGCATGTCCTAATGCTTCGGATGTCCGTCCGATCCCAAGCGGAATTTGGGGGCGTCACAAAATCATACGGTGGAAGGGAGGCAGCATTTGTGAGGTGTCCCATGAGGTCTTGGCTCTCAGCCAAGGCCACGACCCGCTCCCGCCATAACGGGTAATTCCCCTAGTTCAACCGTAAGGTCACGAAATTGTTGACCGAAAGTGAGATTGACGCCATGGGAGTAAGGCTCTCTTTCTCGCACAAGGCTTTGATTACCATAAAGACAATTGAACAACAGGTGTTTGTGAAAAACTCTTATACACCGTGAGAGTCTATTGAGAGCCCTTGTGTTATATAGACATGTACAGAGAAGTATTTTGTGTAACGTTACAAAGTTTGAAAAATTAAATTAAGAGGATTCGGTGGATGTGATTTCCATTCTAGTGCATGTGGCCGTTGGGTGTAGAGTTTCGTTTTGTGAAATAGGAGCCGTTGGTGGTAGAGTTTCCTGTGTGGAATTGTATCTGTGGTAGGAGTGTCTGAGCATTTTCCTTTATTTTATGTTGTCTGGTGACCCATCTACTAAAATCTTGAGATAGTTTTCGAAGATTAATATTACTTTTCATCTTAGATCTTTTCATTCTTAATCACTCATAAATATAGCACATTTACGCGAGTTCATATACCAAGCACTTAAAATATGTCATATAGTATTAACTAATCAGGAATACATTGCAGGAAAAGCACACGACTCTCGATGGAACTGCAATATTATAATGGAGCTAATCAAGAGTTAATCTTCCTGTAATTCTTTCTAATCTCTCCCCTTGAGCTTGTCAATGGAGAAATATTTCCCGTCTTAATCATGGACTGGGCAAACTACTCGAAGAACAGCTCGTTGTTTTCTGAATATTTCTTCACCAATTCCATGGATGCTTCGTTCTTTGTGAGAAGAACTTTATCATAGCTTAAAAGGCCTTTAGAATACAAGAAGTTCTTGAAATAGCTATTGTCGAATTTTGTTTGGCTGACAAAGTCCAAGAAAAACAGGTTCTGATCACCACCTGATCTCGGGCATCTGGTTCTCAATTGGGTAGCATATGATTGATCAACTGTGTTGTTGGGTAGCCCATTGCCTGACTGGTTGTAGAGTCTCTGCCTGAAGCTGGTGCACTGGGCATTTCTTATCGTGTGGCTCCCTGCATAACAATTATTCAAACTTCAATAATCTTCTTGCCATACAGAATTAAACCAGGTTAATTTAGATGATGACTTTGTTTTGAAGTTAAACCAGGTTAATCACGTGTGTTCTGGGTAATTTAGATTCCTCCACACCCATGCCCTCAATCATTTATCCTTAAATTAAGGACCTAGATTATGGTTTGGCACAATGGTAGGTTCAAGCTAGCTCTTTAAATATTATCGGATAGCGCAACAAGATCAACGACATTAAGTCTTTGTCGCTTGAACTTGGTGAGGATAGCCTGGAATGTGTTGTTTGGAGTAGGGATGACGTTGTTGTTTGAGCCACTCAAGCTTGCACCTCTGGAGTCCCTTCTTCCTAATGGAACCCCCCAGCTGGGTTAACCACTCTGCATATTCAAAACATGGTCAAGTTCTGATTATACACACACACACACATGTTGGCTAGCCAAAAGTTGTTTTTAGGTAAAAGTATATTTTCTTCCATCAACAAATTATACAGATTTTACATTTTGTACCTCAAGCTAACAAAATTCACACATTGCACGTTCAAACTATAAAAAATTGACATTTTACGCCAAAAGGACCAACACAAGGTGCCGTCTAATCTCCAAGTTGAGAAGGAGTCTTTGAGGTAGGAGATCTCCCGTCTACAGTCTGCCACAACCATCGCTGTCGAGGAGAGGGGCCAAAGTAGGCAAGGATACGCCACCTCGAAAAGGAGGCAAAGGAGACCCAAAAGTGTTGGGAAGAGTATTTTGCTACCTTGGTGAAGGTGGTGGACGCGGTCCGTCACTCACTGGGGTGCCTCAACCGGCTGGAGTCCTAGAAGGACGCACTGACAGCGCATTGTTTCGAGCTATGAGAAGGTAAGGAGGCAGCTAAGTCCCAACTCTTGGAGCTGTCGGAGTCCCATAGGCAACTAGAAGGGGGTCTCGGGGCAAGAGGGTGACAAAATTGGAGGTCGAGCTTGCTGCAGCCAATGTGAAACTTGCTCGGTTTACTTTTGAGCTTACAGCGGCCAAGCACCTCCGCAGCCAAGCTTGGAGTCGTGAATACTCCCGATGGCTAGAGAAACTGAAGAAGCACTGGATGTCAATCCTCTCTCACTAGAGCTTTGGATCTTGCACAGTTTGCCCTAACTCGAGCAGATCGTCTCCCTCTTGATTCCTTGGGGCACAGTTTGATGCCGAACGGCTTCCCTGCCCCGCCGCCTCTCCAACGGCCTTGACTCTTTTTTTATTTATGGGAATCCTCTTCTAGGGTTCCCACCTAGTAAACTTGTTATCAATGAACGAGGTTTCCTCTTGAATTTTCATCTTTCTCCTTTTTGCGTGCTTCGGTTTGCTGTATGTCGTACTTGTTCTTGTGTTCCTTTCGTTGTGGGTCTAGGCATAGCTATCGGGACCCACACACATGGTCCCTAGCCAGCCTGGACCTTGCATGGAACTCTCCTTTGCGTCTTAGGCCTAAGTCAATGGTCACTGGCGAGGAGGGGAGAGTGGGACACTTGGCAGAGGTGTTCCCCCTTTATGCTGCACAGGTGAGGCGTAAGTGTGGAGCGTCAGCCTCGGGGGCCTTGCAGGATTCGAGATCAACAGCCCTAGTGGGTAAGGGGAGAATGGGACACTTGGGAGATGTTTCCCCCTTCAACCGTCGAGGCACGAGCGTAGAGCATCGACCTCGGGGGTCAGGCGAGATTCGAGATCGACTACATTGGCGGGTAAGGGGAGAATGGGACACTTGGGAAAGGTTTTCTTCCCTTAGGCCATTGAGGCGCAAGTACAAAAAATCAGCCTTGGGGGCTAGGTGAGATCCGAGATCGACCTCACTGACAAGAGAGGAGAAAGTGGCACACTTGGGAAAGGGGTTCCCCCCTTTGGCCCTCGAAGAGCGAGCACAAAGCATGCATGAATTCCCCCCCCTTGTGACTTGAAGGATGTCTTAAGCATTGACAAAATTGTTCGCCCAATCCATGAATTCCCGCAAGGTCACAGAGGTCTTCCTCGCAATTTCGACCATAAATGAGTTGAAAGGCCACAAGCCTCCCAGGAGTGCTGCCAACGTGATTGTTTCATCTTGATCATCGATGGCCAGTCACTCCTTGTTGAAGCGATATAGGTACACTTCTGGCTCTCTTCTTCCCTTTGCTTCACGGTGAGTAAGTACGCGGTTGGTCGTCTTCTGTTTCGACTAGCCATGAATTAAGTTAAGAACTGTTGATCAAGCTTTTCAAAGTTGTGAACGGAGCCCAACCGGAGAGTCTCGAACCATGGCTAGACAAAACTTTTCAGAGTGAGGGGGAATGCCCGACACGCTATCCCTCCCGGGAAGCCATCTAATGTCATGTGGGTTTTGATAGTTTCTAAGTGTTCGGTCGGATCCTTTGATCCGTCATACATTTCTATCTGGAGGGCTTTGAACTTGGGCGGGAGTGGCACTGCCATCACCTCTAGATTGTACAACAAGTCTGTGTTGCTCAGTATTTGATCTACAGACGAGGACCCTCCCAATCTATTCGCCATCTCCTCATACTTGTCTTTGAGGCCCCGTAACTCGTCGCTCATTCGTCTGCAAACCTAGCCAACGGCCTGTGACTCTCCCTCCATTTTCTTAGCTTTACTCAGGCTAGCATCCTCGTTAAGTTCCGCACTCGTTTTCTTTAGCACTTCGCCCTCTCGCCTCAGAGCCTCAGTGTCTGCCATCAGTTTCTTTATTAGTTCCTCCATCTCCATCATTCTACCTTCCATGTTCGCGAGTGAGGATTGTTGCTTAAATGTTGGGCGCGAGCATGTGGGGTCCAACATACAAATGGCACACTATTATTGTTATACCAAATAAGATTGGATCTCATAGATGGCACCAGCTGTTAGGACTTGTTTTGTGTACTGCCCATTGAAGGAGTTGTCTTCAACCTACTACCTGCAATAGGAGGGGAAGTTTGGCCGAAGCTGGGAGTCCTCCGATGTCACAGTTAGTGAACTGTCCTTCCATTTTTCATGGATCCAAAGATTGAGTATCGCTTTCCTGTCTTCTGTAGCTTTTTGCCTTTTTAACTGTTGTCATGGGTTCGCTTTTGCATCGTTCCTCATGAAACCCATTGTCATGATCATTCCCGATTTTCATGGTGACGGCGGGATACGACATTTAATGCAGCCATCAATAACAGGCATCGAGCCTAATTTAATGAGCAGAGGGGATGAGCCGTTGACCGGTTCCCCTTCTCGTGGTGGATGCTGTCTGGGCCCAATTTCTTCATATTCCTCCGGTTTACTCTTTTCACAAATCGTGGGTAGGATAATATGGGCTTGGCCCAACGCGTTAAGATCTCTCTTCCAAATTCCTATAGCAATACACAATATTTACAACGAAAGGTCACTGTTAGGGGTGTAAAAATTAATCGGAAAACTGAAAAATAGGCCCGAATTAGCCCAAACCTGTGGAACTGGTCCAGTTTTGGACCTGTCCGGTCCTGGACCCGTTCCCTTAGTTCCAAAACTGGCCGGTACCGGTCCAATTCCGATTCTATGCTTTTCTTCTTTTACTTCACATAGCTTTCATACCGGTTCACTATATTATATATTAATTTTTTTAATATTATATATAATTTTTATATTATATATAAATTTTTTTATATAATATATATAATAATATAAATTATAATTATATATAAGATAATGTTATTATAATTTATAACATAAAATTTTAATCTTAAACATGAAAATTTATTTGATCATATGCTTTAAACATAAAATATATATATTAATAATATTTTATGGCCTAATAAATTCTCAGCATATTCTTTTTTTATAAATATATAATACATTAGTAATACTAATATACATTAGTATATTAATTACATTTGGTTTTAATTAATTAGTATACATTAGTATACTAATGTATGTTAGTATATTAATGTATGTTAGTATATTAATTACATTTTATGCTCTAATACTAATATTATTAAAACTGAAAAATCGAATCGAACCGGACCGAAATCAGTAAAATCGAAAGTACCGGTTTAGAAGGGTAACCGGTTTAAGAGGGTAATCGATATGTAATCAGTTTTAAAAAATACAAATCAATATATATCGATTCGATCCTAAATTTTAGCTAAAATTAAACCGAACAAAACCAAACTGATTACATCCCTAATCACTACGAAGTATAGCATTTGATTCTTTGAGGTCAAGCGAATCTTTTCTTATACATATAATTTAAATGAGAAACACTACTTTACCTTCCCAAAGTGACAACTCCATTTGACCGCTGGTCAAATTTTTTTTTTTTAACTTAATGATTAAGGAAGTGATTTTAAATGTACTGGTATATTTTTTTTATTTTTTAAATGTATTTAAATAACTAAAAAAATGTGAAAAAAAAAGTCAAAATGGAGCGGCATAGTAGCCGCACCCAATTTAAATACAACCTTTTAACAAGGTGATATGACAATGATTATCTTGATGTGCACGTGACACCATCATTATTGAGTATCATCCACTTTAAAAACGGACGAAGTTGACCGCACACGTGGAAATGTGAGTAACAACTTTCTTATAATATTGACTTAGGCTATGTTTGGATAACAAACATTCCTCAATACTTTTCAACTATTCTCGTACTTTTGAAAATACTTCACATACCAAACAACTTAAAATATTTTTAATAGGACCCACAAACGTACTTCAATTTTTACTCATAACAATTCACAAACATTCTATAATACTTATCACTATTACATATAAATAAAAAATAAAATCACTATAATATATAAATAAAAAATAAAATCAATATAACTCAACATACTTCACACATCCAAACAACTCAAAATACTCTCAATGGGACCTACAAACTCACTCCAATCTCTACTCGTAACTATTCACAAACATTCTCAACACTTCTCAACACCCAAACTACCTTATTAATTATGCAGTTTTAGCCGGCTCAAGTAAACCTTTCTTTTTATGCTTCTCGTTAGAAAGCTAGTAGCTAGGGCTCTTTTTTTTAGGAAAACAAGATTTTATAAAGGAATGATATAGACAACTAATTTTTTTTATAATTATGTTTTAAAATTAGAATATTTATATAAAATAATATTAATTTTATATGTTATTTTATAAAAATATCTTTTATTTAAAATATAATTGTACAATTTATTTTAAAATATTGTATGTCTATAATTTTTTTAATTAAATAAAATAGTTAATGTAGCCTGTTATAATTAATTTATACTATATTTCAAGGGTGTGATAATGAATAATGAGATGCTAAAGTTGATTTCTTTGGAGTTTGGAGCATGAGAGCTTTCCATGCCACATACCCTGTACTCTAAAAATAGGAAATATAAATAATGGATGTTCGATGCCAACAAAAGATAAGATAAGCTGGCTCTCTCATGGGTAGCATGTAGTCTTCATTTGCTGATCATCTTATAAATATTTATCTGGTCATGTACTTGGATGTTAGATTGATGAATCAATAGAAAGACGTTATACGTGTGATGATTTGGAGAAAAGATGGAGAATTTGTATATTTATTTTTAAAAAAAAAAACGAGAGAAAAACTAAAATAAGGAGATTTATAATCATAGTTGGGATGCTAGTGGAGCATGTAGAGGAGGCTTGGACGATCTAAGAAAAGGATGGAAGATGAGAGAATGGAGGTGATGGCTTGGGATTAGCTAGTGGGGCCCGGGAGCAAGGTGGATGTAACACCCTGTACAAGATAAATCGTAAAAGGTTTATCGTGACTCAATGAAAGAAAATTATTTATAATGGACAGTGGAAATAAACTTATAACAGCTACCAGAAATTAGGGAAAAAAATAATTTTCTTAACATAATGATTAACTGGAAGACGTGATTGGCACTTAAAGTAAAAACCCGTCCATTCACCGGCCAAGACCAAGGTTTATCGATTCTCAGAGTCTCCCTCAAATTTTCTTGGGTCTCTTTTTCTTCTAATTAATTCGTTGAAATTAAGATCACCATGCAACATAAAGATCCCGTTCATGTACGTGTATGATAGGCCACGTCGTTCCGCAAGACTTCGTAAACCAAATCCCAAATATTTGGGATAATCTGTTACGGAAGATAGCAGGCAGCATGACTGGGTCAATGGGCAAGACTGGGTCCGTAAGCATATACGCGTGAGGCGCGCATGAAGTGCGCGCGAGCGTAGCATGTATAACTGATCAGCGAGTTTATACGCACGAAGCGCGCATGGCGTCTGCACAAACGCACGAAACGGAGGGTTTCCGTTTAGTGTCACTCGATGTTTAAGCTTTCTATTTTTACGCACTGTTTTATTCTGTTTTAGGCTCTGTTTTGTAAGCTGCAGTTTTGGTAAGTGGTCCGCAAGTCAGTCCGCGTCTTTCCATTATTGTTCCGCAAGTCAGTCTGCATGTCTGTTATTTGTTTCCTGTTATTTCGGTGCAATTCTGCTATTTAAGCAGAGGAGAATTATGAATAAAGCATCTAATCATTGTTGAGTCAAATTGTGGTACATTCTCACCCGAAGAGAATACGGCTTTCCTTTAATATTTTCTGTTATATTCATTTGGGACCTATCAATTGGCCTCAGAGCCAGGTTCATTTTACTATGGGAACCAATAAAGAGAGAATTGAACATCTGGAGGCTGGACTTGGTGAAGTTCAAGAGGGGCTACACCGGATGGAGCTGGGCATGGCGGATCGATTGCGACACGTTGAAGAGACTCTTAACCGTCTCTCTGATGTGCTCCTTGCCAACCAAGAACCTCCAAACCAGGGTAATCCAAACCGTGAAGGTCACAATGGGGGACGACTTGTGGTATCCTCCAAAACGGCAAAATTAGAATTTCCTCGATTTTCCGGAGACGATCCAACGGAGTGGTTCAATCGTGTGAACCAGTTCTTCGAGTTCCAAAACACTCCCGACAACCAAAAGGTTACATTAGCATCTTACCATTTGGAAGGAGAAGCCAACCAGTGGTGGCAATGGATTCGCAGGACGTTTCAAGAGGAAGGTCGAATTCTTTCATGGATTGATTTTGAAGAGGAACTATGGGCGCGCTTTGGGCCATCGGACTGCGAGGACTTTGACGAAGCTTTGTCCCGAATTCGGTAGACGGGTTCCCTGCGTGATTACCAGCGGGAATTCGAGCAATTAGGCAACCGGGTCAAAGGTTGGACACAGAAGGCTCTGGTGGGCACCTTCATGGGTGGTTTGAAGACAGAAGTTTCAGATGGAATCCGTATGTTTAAACCACAGACTTTGAAAGATGCTATCCGTTTCGCAAGGATGAGAGATGATCAACTAATGAGACAAAGGAGGTTCTTACGACCTGCACCACCATTACGAGCTTCCCCAGCTCTTCCACCAGCAAATCGGGCAGCACCTGTCGCTCCAGTGCGACGACTGAGTTGGGAGGAAATGCAGCGACGACGTCTCCAAGGTTTATGTTTCAATTGTAATGAACGTTTTACTACAGGTCATAAATGTCAAGGCCCACGGATACTCCTGCTGGAAAGTTGTGAGGGTGACGACAACTTGGTGTGCGACGATGTCACCGACGAACAAACAATTAAAGAAAACCACGAAGGAGCTCCAGAACCAGAAATTACACTGCATGCATTAACGGGATGGACAGCTCCCAAAACCATGCGAATCGCTGCCAAAATTCGCAACCACGAGGTTATCGTATTAATCGATAGCGGATCAACTCACAACTTCATTAGTGAGCATATGGCCAATCTGCTGCGTCTTCCAGTGATACCTACGGAAAGCTTCACAGTCCGAGTCGCCAATGGAGAAAAGCTTAAATGCCAAGGGAGGTTTGAGGAGGTACCAATCAATTTACATGACACCAAATTTTCATTAACACTATATTCCTTACCACTCACAGGTTTAGACGTGGTCTTGGGTATTCAATGGCTTGAAACTCTTGGTTCTGTGGTGTGCGATTGGAGAAAATTAACTATGGAATTCACATGGAAGAACCAGACCAAGAAGTTGGTGGGCATCGACGGGCAAAATATTCAAGCAGCATCAATTGAAGAGCTAACCAAGGGAATTCGTCCTAGCCATGCTCTGTTCGCAGTGTGCCTCCAGGTTGCCCATACGGAACTGCAACAAAACATTCATCCAAGTTTCCGTGAGTTATTGCAGGAGTTCTCAGACTTGTTCATTGAACCTTCGAGCTTACCACCCGCAAGAGAAGTTGAGCACAGCATCACCCTCAAGGAAGGGATCGAACCAATTAATGTGCGGCCTTACAGATATGCACATTATCAAAAAAACGAGATTGAAAAACAAGTCCACGACATGCTGCAAGTCGGGCTTGTGCGAACCAGCACTAGCCCCTTCTCCTCACCCGTATTACTGGTGAAGAAGAAAGACGGAAACTGGCGATTCTGCACTGATTATCGCGCGCTCAACGCCGCAACCATTAAAGACCGATTTCCGATTCCAACAGTGGACGATATGTTGGATGAACTCTACGGGGCTTCTTATTTTACCAAGCTCGACCTGCGGGCAGGATACCATCAAGTCCGAGTTAAACCAGGTGATATCCATAAAACTGCTTTCCGAACGCATAATGGACATTACGAATACTTGGTTATGCCCTTTGGCTTATGTAATGCGCCTTCCACGTTTCAAGCTATCATGAATACCATTTTCCGAAAGCAACTCCGAAAATTCATATTAGTTTTTTTTGATGATATTCTGATATATAGTCCAGACTGGGATCAACATTTAGTGCATGTAAGACAAGCCTTCGAAATACTGAGGCAGCACAAATTTTTTGTCAAAAAAAGCAAGTGTGCATTCGGGCAGCAGGAGTTGGAGTACCTGGGTCATATCATCACTAACCAAGGAGTGAAAGTTGACAAACATAAAATTTCTGCTATGGTAGATTGGCCTCAACCTACTAACATTTCGGAATTACGTGGGTTTCTAGGCTTGACAGGTTATTACCGGAAGTTTGTCAAGGACTATGGCATAATAGCACGGCCTCTCACTAATCTTCTCAAAAAAGGCCAGTTCGGATGGCATGCAGAAGCTGAAAACGCTTTCCGGAATCTCAAACAGGCCATGACGACCACACCGATTCTAGCTATGCCTAACTTCAATGATGTTTTCACCATTGAAACAGATGCATCAGGAGAAGGGATTGGAGCGGTACTGTCTCAACAAGGCAAACCAATTGCTTACATGAGTCGAGCCCTCGGAATGACAAAACAATCCTGGTCGACGTACGCAAAGGAGATGTTGGCTATCGTCGAAGCCATACGAACCTGGCGGCCTTATCTTCTAGGCCATAAATTCTATATTCAGACCGACCAACGCAGCCTCAAATATCTTCTGGAACAGCGAATAACAACACCGGAGCAACAAAAATGGGTTGCTAAGCTCTTGGGCTACGATTATGAAATTAAATACAAACCAGGACGGGAGAATTCCGCAGCAGATGGCCTCTCCCGAAAGCAGGGTAGTCCCACTCTTCTTAACATTTTTTTTCCGCAGGTTAATTTATGGGAAGAGATTAAAAAGGCTACAGCAACAGACCAATACATTCAATCAAAGAGTCGCGAGGCAATAGAACAGCCAAAGGGATCCTATACGTGGCGTCAGGGTCTGTTACTATACAAGGGGAGGGTCATTATCCCAAATAATGCGGACTTACGGGCAACCCTGTTACACGAAATGCACGACACGAAAACAGGGGGTCATTCAGGCGTTCTTCGAACATTCAAGAAGCTGAAACAACAATTTTATTGGCCGGGGATGCATAAGTCAGTGCAAGACTACATAAAAGGGTGCGAGGTATGCCAGAAAATAAAATCCGAGACATTAGCCCCAGCTGGTCTCCTTCAACCGCTGCCCATTCCATGTCAAGTGTGGGACGATATCACGTTGGACTTTATTGAAGGCCTTCCAACATCGCAAGGAAAAGACTCTATCATGGTGGTTGTCGACAGACTAAGTAAGTCCGCTCATTTCATCACTTTGAGTCATCCTTTCACTGCAAAAATTGTAGCAGAAAAATTTGTGGAGGGCATCATCAAGCTTCACGGCATGCCCAAATCAATTGTCAGTGATCGGGACCCAATTTTCATCAGTAACTTCTGGAAAGAGTTTTTTAAACTATCAGGCACAAAATTACAACTCAGTTCCGCATATCACCCCCAGACGGATGGCCAAACGGAAGTCATCAACCGCTGCGTCGAACAATACCTTCGCTGTTTTGTCCATCAATGGCCACGGAAGTGGAGCAGCTACTTACCTTGGGCAGAATACTGGTATAATACAACATATCATATTTCCACTGGGATGACCCCGTTTCAGGCACTGTATGGTAGATTACCACCAACCATTCCAACATACCAAGAAGGCCTCTCACCGGTAGAGGAAGTGGACAAGCAACTGATGACGCGAGATGAACTCCTACAGCAATTGAAAGTAAACTTAGAACGCTCAGTAAACAGAATGAAACAAATGGCAGATAAAAAAAGAAGGGACATTACGTTCAATATCGGCGACTGGGTGCTGTTGAAGCTACATCCATATCGCCAGCAAACGGTCTTCAAACGGGTCCACCAAAAACTGGCTAGCCGTTTTTTCGGACCCTACCAAATTCTCGAAAAAATTGGGCCAGTTGCATATAAATTAAAGTTGCCGGAGGAAGCACGCATTCACCCAGTATTTCATGTATCGCTACTTAAAAGCTACCAGTTTAATGAAGACCTCAACCGAGAAGGGGTTGAAGCTAAACGAGTTGAGTTACCACCTTTCTCCGATGAGGGGGAAGTCATCTTAGAACCTCAAACTATTTTAGACTACCGATGGCTCAAGCAAGGGACTCAGATGGTTGAACAAGGCTTGGTGCAATGGAAACACCTTCCACCCGAAGAAGCAACATGGGAATCAACTGCCAAGTTGAAGGAAATGTTCCCGCGTCTGGACCTTGAGGACAAGGATCCGCTTGTTGGGGGGAGTAATGATAGGCCACGTCGTTCCGCAAGACTTCGTAAACCAAATCCCAAATATTTGGGATAATCTGTTACGGAAGATAGCAGGCAGCATGACTGGGTCAATGGGCAAGACTGGGTCCGTAAGCATATACGCGTGAGGCGCGCATGAAGTGCGCGCGAGCGTAGCATGTATAACTGATCAGCGAGTTTATACGCACGAAGCGCGCATGGCGTCTGCACAAACGCACGAAACGGAGGGTTTCCGTTTAGTGTCACTCGATGTTTAAGCTTTCTATTTTTACGCACTGTTTTATTCTGTTTTAGGCTCTGTTTTGTAAGCTGCAGTTTTGGTAAGTGGTCCGCAAGTCAGTCCGCGTCTTTCCATTATTGTTCTGCAAGTCAGTCTGCATGTCTGTTATTTGTTTCCTGTTATTTCGGTGCAATTCTGCTATTTAAGCAGAGGAGAATTATGAATAAAGCATCTAATCATTGTTGAGTCAAATTGTGGTACATTCTCACCCGAAGAGAATACGGCTTTCCTTTAATATTTTCTGTTATATTCATTTGGGACCTATCAGTGTATATATATACATATATACATTATATATACATATAATATGCCTCGTTAAAATACATGGTTTGCATTTTAAGAGAAACTAAAATGCCAAATCAACATGCCATGTTAAAAAATCTAAATAAATTCAATTAACAAAAAATAAAATAAAGTAATTGAAATCAAGAAAATCAAGCTAAAGTTAAAAACAAAGCCTAAAATTATACAAATGTTTTTGACTCAAAATTAATACATTGAAAGAAAAAAAAAAAAAAGCACAAAAATAAAATCTTCTAATGTTTGCCAAACAATAGATCAACTGGAAGTTTGGACTTGTGATCATGCCGTGGAAGACGTGATTCGCAGTGGAAGACCCGCGGCCAAGACCATTAATGTGCGTCAATTGTCCAAGTCAACTGATCTCAAATTTTCTTCCGTCTTCTTTATGTCTTCTAGGGTGAAATTAACATCAACCCATGATCAAGCTGGCCTGATTCCACTAATGGTGATGTTTATTAAATTGTTTGATAGTTTGGAAAGCAAGGGAGCCTCTTTCCTATATATATATATATATATTTATATTATATATATATATATAATATATATATCTAGCTAGCCTGTTAGTGCTAGCTCTTCTCATAATTCTTGAAGTGATCTCCAAATTACTAGCAAACATTTCTTTAAACAAGTTTTTTTTTTTTTTTTTCAAGTGTCCAATGGTTCCCCTAAGCACTCAAAGAGACTCACCATCAGTACCACCGTCTTCTTCCACTTCTCCAAGACCTCGATGGATACATGATGTTTTCCTCAATTTCCATGGCGAAGACACCCGCAAGAGTTTTACAGACCATTTATACACTGCTTTAGAAAAGAAAGGCATTATCGCCTTTAAAGACGACGAGAAACTTGAGCGAGGAAAGTATATTTCTCAAGAGCTCTTGAAAGCAATACGTGAATCCATGTACGCCATCCCCATTATCTCAAAAAACTATGCTTCCTCAAGATGGTGCTTGACTGAACTTGCCCAGATTGTCGAATGCATGAGAGAGACGGGTTTGACAGTTTTGCCTGTTTTCTACCATGTTGATCCCTCTGAGGTACGAAACCAAACTGGGGCTTTTGCAGAAGCTTTTGCTAGGCATGAAGAAGACCCTAATATTGATATGGAGATAATGCAAACGTGGAGAGTTGCTTTGAAAGAAGTGGGCAACATATCCGGATGGCATTTTCATCTTAGGTAACATTTTCTCTTTTATTCTTGTAGCGAGAGCATGCATGGATATGTTGGAGATTCTCAAATTTGCACCCCATAAAATTGGATTCCAGTAGGTTGTACAAATTGAATTTAATTGGATCCATATAAACGCACATGTTCGACTCGTGTTGATCACTTAACGATCTAACTCATGTGACAAAAATTATAAATTCCTGATGTAAAATCTAATCCCTTTAATTAAATGAATTTAAGATTTGAGCCATATGATCTATTACTTTTTTGTTAGAGAAGTGCTACTGCCACGATTAGGTTTGGATACAAAAAACATTTCATCTCAATCTAATCTTATCTCATCTAGATCATTACAAATTTTTGAAATTTTCATATAAAATATAATAAACAATTAAACTTTTTCAAATCTCAAAAGAATAATAATATTAAAAAATATTATTCAAATAATATTTTATTCAACTTTCAATTTTCATATTAACTCACTATCCAAACCTCCCGTAAGAGTTTTAACAAAAATAAATTTATTAACTGATATGGTTTTACGTGGTACACTAGATTCAGATTGAATATTTGACGATCTATTTAATGTTTTTGAATCAACATCTGTTGGGTTGCTTTTGGTTGTGGATGACCACGAATTTAGGGAAACGATGAGGGAGATCTGCCTGCCCATGCAACTGGTGCTTGCCCCCTAATATTAATCGTTTCATCTTCGACCATTGGCCATTTAGCTATTGCCATCACCCAATTTTCCCTCTTGGTTGGATTTTTTTAAAATATTTATATTTGTTTGACAATTAATTGTATCATCACTCATGGTTCCTCCTCTCTAGGGACTTGACTACTTCTTAATTTGCATCCATATCTATTCCTCTAAAAGTTAGCATTTCTATGGCTTCCCTTCATCCTTAGAGCTACAACTTCCTTTCTCTGGCCGCTTTACTATATGCATCAGTTACTTTTGACTACATATAATTACATTGCTCCCTAGGCCGATTCCTTTGTACTTTACTATCAATTATATGAAACTACATCATGATGCCTTGTCCCTTTGGATTTGGCATCAACAGCAACTCCTAGATCATCAACGTACCAAGAAACCTTGATTCCTTATCAAAACCTACAATTCTCCTATGGATTCTAATTTAGAAACAATACCCAAACTCTCCTACTTCTCACCAAGAAACAATGGAAATGTAAGGGTCAAAAGTGAAACACTATATTTAGGGTGTTCTAATTTTATTGATAACCCTTATTTATGGTAGAGTAATACCTTATTCAAAGGGAGCATGGAGGTTACAACCAAAATCCCAAAACCATGCTCCTTATAACGTGCTATATTGCACATTAATATTATATAGCAGATTAATATTATCATACATTTGGCTCTTGAAACGCTATCACTATCTCATAATAATTAATTATCTTATCATTTTTTCCAGGTATGAATCACCAATTGTCCAAGAAATCACTAAAAGGATACTTCAAGGGTTTAGTCATAACTTTTCAACTCTTTCCAAGGACCTTGTTGGAATAGAATCTCATGTGGAGGAAATGATGAACATACTTGGTATTGGATTGGAAGATGTTCGCTTTATAGGAATTCATGGTATGGCGGGAGTGGGTAAGACAACTTTGGCAGAAGTCATTTATGATAGAATATCTTACCAATTTGAAGCTAGCTGCTTTATTGCCTGTATTAGGGAAGAAACTAGAAATCGTGGTTTAGTTTCTTTACAAAAACAACTTCTTTCTAAGATCTTCATGGAAAGGGAAATGAATATATGGGACGATCGTGAGGGATTGAATATGATACGGAATAGACTATGTTATAAAAAAGTCTTTTTAGTCCTTGATGATGTGGACAGAGAAGAACATCTTACAGCATTGGCAGGGAGCCATGATTGGTTTGGTCCTGGGAGTAGAATCATTTTAACGAGTAGAGATATCCATTTATTGAAAAGACATGGAGTGAATGATATCTATAAGGTTAATGAGTTGAATAATGATGAAGCATTGCAGCTCTTTAGTTTGGCAGCTTTCAAGAAACCCCATCCTGAAGAAAACTATGTGGATTTATGCAAAGGCTTTGTGAAATATGCTCAAGGGCTTCCTTTAGCTCTCAAAGTTTTCGGGTCCTCCTTGTTTGGTAGAGGAACAAATGCATGGAAAGGTGCTTGGGATCAACTGAAAGCAAATCCTAATAAAGGAATTTTAGATATACTTCAAGTAGGTTTTGATGGATTGGAGGATTTGCAAAAGAAACTGTTTTTAGATATTGCTTGTTTTTTCAATGGAGAGGTCTTAGATAACATTTTAATGGACATATTAGAAAGTTTTGGTTACTACCCATACCTCAATATTGATATTCTCGTGGAGAAATGTCTTATAACCATCTCATCTAGAAGGTTGAGGATGCATGATTTGCTACAAAAAATGGGTCAAGAAATAATTTATGATGAATCCCCTGAAGAGCCTGGCCGGCGTAGTAGATTGTGGCATTATAAGGATGTCCTTCATGTGTTGAAGAATAATACTGTAAGTGGATTAATCCAGATATAAATCATGTATAATATATTTTCATTCTAATTCTTTAGTTTGTTGCAAATATTTCTCACACAATTTTATTGTTCTTGGTTTTTAGGGAACTGACGTGATTGAAGGCATAGTGCTAAATTTACCTAATCAAAATGAGGAACAATTCAGTGCTAGAGCCTTCTCAAAGATGAAGAAATTGAGAATTCTTAAAATTCGCAACACAAGTTTTGTCAACATGAGTTTTTCTAATCTCTGTGATAAGTTATTGAATCAGCATTGGCACAACGACGACCCTTTAAGATTCATTCCAACACTTGGGTTACGGGTGCTAGAATGGTTTGAATATCCTTCAAAATGCTTGTCAAACAGCTTTGAAGCAGACAAGCTTATTGAACTTAGATTTCCATGCAGTCACATCAAGCAACTGTGGAAGGGAATTAGTGTAAGATGTTTTCTTCTTTTTCTTCTTTGTGCTAATTGTATTAAGCTCGCTAATGCTCTTTTTTTTTTTGTTCAATATGTATTGTTTTATAACAGAGTTTTGGGAGTTTGAAACGCTTTGATCTTAGCGGCTCTCAAAACTTGCTGGAGATACCAGACTTCACCGGAGTCCCAAGTCTTGAGACACTAGACCTTGAAGGTTGTACAAGTTTATCTAAGGTCCACAAATCTATTGGTGTTCTCAAACGGCTTAGACGATTGAATCTACATGCTTGCAAACGCCTTAAAAGCTTTCCTAATGAGATTAGCTTGGAGTCTCTTGAACATTTTTATCTTTCTGATTGTTCAAGATTTGAGAAGTTCCCGAACATTGTGGGAAACATGACTTCATTGCGGTTACTTTATTTGGATGGTACTGCCATAAAGGAACTACCCCCATCATTTAAGAGTTTATGCAACCTTTCCATATTGTCTTTGCATAACTGCAGAAAGCTCTCAATTTTTCCGAGTGTTATTTGTAGTTTGTCATCACTTAAAATTCTGGATGTATCTGATTGCCTAGCACTTGGTGGAATTCAAGACATGAATGGTGAGGGGTTTCTGGAACAATTGTATAAAGGTGGAACTGCTATCAAATTCACTAAGTTTTTCGCAGTGCCAGAGTTTGGCTCAAATGATGCTTTCTCTACGCAAGAAATGTTTGTGACCAATGATGACTCTATTGGGGCCTTGTATGTTGGTTTTGATGACAGAGTCTATTACATTAGAAGCTTGAATCATGAAGAATGTAATTTGCAGACAAAAGGATATGACGTTGTGAGTCTCTTTGATTTCTTCATATGATGTTTCGCTTAAGTGGTTATTTAATATATAAATATATATATGTATACTCCAATTAACATCTTTTTGTTTTTACTTCACATGCAGGAAAATAATTGTTTTAATCCCAAGGTAACGTATAGCTCTTACTTGGGAGCTGAAATTCCAGAGTGGTTCAACATGAGAAGTTTTGGTTCTCATGTAACACTTCAAATCCATCAAAACTTAGATAATAATAGTAAGTGGGAGGGATATGTTCATTTTACTATTTATGAAGTTGATGAGGTAGAGAATTCAGATCCAAGGATTTTCAAGAGCAGTCATCCTGATCAAGGCCAGTCTGTTGAGTTTGTTTATCATTTTGAGACTAACGAAGGTCCTCTAAAAGAACCCTTAGTCCTTCGTGGCCCCGAAGATCACCCTTCTGCAGGTCCATTTGGGTTTGGGGTGTATATACCGGCCAAGTGGTTTTTGGAGCAGTCAAATAATTTGGATAGATGGTGCTACATTGGAGCATCAGTTAAAACAAGTAGCTCAAATGTGAAGGTGAAAGAGTGTGGTGTGCGCCTTCTATCACAACATCCTCATTTTGAATTACATAATACCGATATTCCTTATATTGGTTTAAAATTAGAAATTAGGAATCATCTTTGTTGTTGTTTGGAAATGTGTAGTCATAATGTTGTACCTATTCGTTTCTAAGGCTTGGTAAGGAATTAAAATATGCGAGGTGGATCAGTCCTCCAAGCCAAGTTGTTTAAATGGATGCAATTATGTATATATTGAGGCTTCTATCAATTATTAATGCTTATTGGACTAGACAATTGAGAATGCATTAATTATGAGATGGAACTCTTCATTCAGGCTGTACAAAAGAGATCAGCTAAGCAATTCTAGATTTAATTCAGGTAAAATTTCCCGTTAACATCGACCAATCTTAGCAGTGTTCCTTTACATTTTTTCCACAAATTTCTAATATAACAATATCGACCGCCCTCCTAAATATGTGTTTGTGTAAAAGAGTCTTTAATATATTTCTAATATTACTTACAGAAGCAAAGTTTTAAAATTTTATAAAAGTCTACCCTATATCATTTACAATTCATTAGGGTTTCATTTTTTAATTTTTTCAATGCCTCTGATCTCAATCTTTTATCTGTAAAAATGGTTTTTATGCTCTCCATTCACACATCACCACGTCGTGATTTCATTAATTACTTTACAATAAACTAAATCATTAAATCCTAAACTATGAGCCC
The DNA here is from genome assembly GCA_022457165.1 of Juglans mandshurica. NCBI lineage: Eukaryota > Viridiplantae > Streptophyta > Magnoliopsida > Fagales > Juglandaceae > Juglans > Juglans mandshurica. The sequence goes on from CM039623.1 coordinate 9,289,061, forward strand.
TAAAGTTTTATAAATTCTAATTTTTTTAATAATTCTTTATGTCATTTCATACACTATGCACCATATCTCTTTTATTTTATTTTTTTTACTTTTTTATAAAATTATGTGATGTATGAATGATGAACAGAACAACTTAATTAGTTTAGTAAAAATAAAATAAAATAAAATCTAAAATATATAAAATGTACTGTGTGAGATGATTTTTAGCATCCCTCTTAATTTTAATTTTAAGAGGCTTTGTAGTCACTATCCAAACTGCCACTTGGAGAGATCGTCCAAATCTCACGGCCATTCAAGCGTATTAAAAGAAGAGCGGTGCTACTCTGCCACTTAGAGTAGCCCGCTGCAACTTACCACTAGGCCAAAATCACATTTTTAGTTTTTTCAATTTTTTTTCATATTTTTTTGTCATTTTAAAACATTTTTAAAAAATATACAAAAAAATATGAATACACTAATAGTTACTTTCTTAACTATTAAGTAAAAAAAATTAAAAATAAAATGAAATATATGAGGTGTAAAAATGAGGGGGCAAATTGAGTGGGCAAAGTAGCATTTTTATTAAAAGAATGTGCCAACTTTTTACACCTTTAATATTTAGAAAGTTAGCAATCAGTTTATCGGTCCCATCTAGATCAGAGTAGACTGGCCAATCCTATTAAGATATTGTTATTTTATTTTAGGATAATGTTAGACGGCACCAAATGTGCTTCTCAAATATGCACACTAATGTAAACTATTTTTTTAAAGTATTGTTTAAACACCCTTAATCGTTAAGAAAAAATACAAATTCACTAATAATCACTTTCGTAATCACATCTCAAGAGCATACTTAGATAGAGATAAAACGACATCTGGGAGTTGCGGGTGACTTGAATGCCTAAAAAATAGTGTTTGAGAACCAGATCTTCCATTAAAAACTATTGACTAAGAGTAGTAGTGAAGGCATTAAGATGTGAGGGGTTTGAACGATTGAGAAGAATATCATCTACATATAAGAGTAAAAAAATAGTGCTTAGATATGAGTGATATATGAAAGGTGAAGGGTTAGCAGAGCTATACTGGAAACCATAGGCAATAAGGAAAGTACTAGATTTATCAAACCAGACTCGAGGGATTTGTTTTAAGCCATATAAGGCCTTGTTTAACTTGCAAACATAAGAAGAAAAAGTATGATGGATAAAACCTGGAGATTGGTAAATAAACACGTCCTCCTGGAGATCACCATTAAGGGTATAACCAGTTCAGTTTGATCCGCTTTTGGACAAAATTTAGAACCGAACTAGTATGCACCGATCTTGTATTTTCACATCGATTCTGCACCAGTTACCCCCTTAAACTGGTACTTCTGGTTTTACCTGTTCCAGTCCGATTAGGTCTGATTTTCCAGTTTTAACATACTATATTATATATTATATAACATATATAATAGTATATAATACTATAGTGATAATATATTGTAGTATATTATAATATATATTATAATTGTATTATAGACTATAGTGATATACTATAACATATTATAATTTATAATGATATAATATTAGTATAACTATTTATACAATAGACTACAGTGATATAAAATTTTAAAATTTAATATTATATTAATTAGTAATTTATCATATACAATTATATACTATTTTATATATAATTATATATAAAAATCATATACAATATAAAAAATTATAATATATATATATGAACAGGTCTGGTTTGGTCCGATCCGATTTTAGAAAAGGAAAAAGGGGAACCAGACCCATTTTGACCGGTTTTAAGAAAAATAAAACCGGTACCAACTTGAACCAAACTTGGTACCGGACCTAACCCACCAGTTTGGTCCGGTTTAGTCTGGTTCGGTTTACCGGTTTTCTTTTACACCCCTAATCACCATGGAGAAAGGTATTCTTGACATCGAGTTGGCGAATATCACAAAGGCAAACAAGGGCAATGCTGACAATGATTTGGATGGTGCCGAGCTTGATTACAGGAGATAACGTCTATGTATAATTGACACCATCAATTTGATGGAAGCCCTTGACAATAAGACGAGCTTTCAACCAATCAAGAGTACCGTCGGCATTGATTTTGGTCTTGAAGACCCACTTGAAACCAATAACATCCATGTGAGGGGAACGAGGTACGAGTGTCCAAGTGTTGCTATCTTAGAGAGCTTGGATCTCATCTTGCAGTGCTTTGGTCCAGCCAACAAGGTTAAGGGCAGAGCGTATTGTCTTTGATTCCTTGGGAAGGTCAACAACAGTGTGATAGTGGGCGTACTTCAGGTTGGGTTTGCGGATCCCAGCCTAAGAGCGGGTTACCATGCTGTGTCAAGGAGGATCCAAAATGAGTTGATCAATGGGCTGGAAGAGGGCTTAGTAAAGGGGGGAAGGTCATCATGTTGGGCACTAGGAGGCTCGACTCGGGGGTGAAGCCGGAGGAGACAGCTCCACGGGAGTCAAAGATGGTATAGGGGTGGCGCCAATCACGGGTGAAGTGGAATCAGCTGGTGGAAGAGGTACCTGCATAGAAGAGACACTAGAGACACTTGTTGGGTTAGAAAGTGTAGAGCTTGGTGAACGCCAGTCCATAAATGTTGATAAACTTTGGTCAGAAGTAGGAGGGAGGTGGAGATTCCCAGGCTATTTGTAAGGGAAGGTGGATTCATAAACATGTTAGGAGATGAAGGTTCAACGATAGGTGGGGTGGTAGCATTTATACTCTTGGTGTTTGTCACTATAGCCCATAAAAATACATGGGAGAGTTTTTGGGTCAAATTTGTTGTGCTTATTGTCCCAAGTATATGGGTAGCATTTAGACCCCAAAGACTGGAAGAGATGTATAGTCTATCATAATGACCACGAAGAAGGGAAAATGGTGAGTTAAGATCTAATGTAGTGGAAGGAAGACAATTTTTAAGAAGACATTAGTTGAAAAAATTTCGACCCAAAAACATTTTGGACCACCACTTTGAAAAAGTAAGGTCATACCTAATTCACAAATTGTTCGATGCTGTCGTTCCATTTTGAAAAAGTAAGGTCATACCTAATTCACAAATTTACTCGGATACAATAATACTTTTTAAATTAATACAATATTACAAATAATATTTTTTTAAAATATATGTGATTTCCTAAGCAATGATAATTTTTAATATATTTTTGTCCACATATATAACGATAATATTTTATTTGTATTGTGTAATGGTAACAATTTTTGTCCTTTATCCAATGTTTCATTCTTTTCAGCCTTCCGTCAATGGTAGCATTTGTTGTACTTTCTCCAACGGTAACATTTTGTTGGTCATTTCCCCAACGATAACATTTTGTTGGTCCTTTCCCCAACGGGTAACATTTTTTGTCTTCTCTTCAGCGGTAAGTAAAGTAAGGCATGAATTTAATATTCATGTTAAATTGCATGAATTTAAGTAAGGCATAACTAAAGTAAGTCATATCCATTCGCATTCAGTGCCACAAAGGTCTTTTTCTCTTATAATTTTGAGAAAAGTTTAGGGTTTTCACCCCAAACCATCAATTGCAATTCACAGCACAGAGTAATGGAACATCACAAAACATTGGAACAACACAAAACAATGGAACAAAACAAAGCAATGAAACTGCACAAAGTAATGAAACAACATGGTCATAGTGGAACATCACAGGGCAACGAAAGAGCACAGAGTAATGAACCAGCAAGTTCGCAATGGAACAACATAGACCAATGAAACTGCACAGAACAATGAAACATCATGGTAGCAATGGAACAAAACAGACCAATGAAACAACACTGAGCAATGAAACAACATTGAGCAATTAAACATCACATCGCAATGAAACTACACAGAGCAATGACAATGTGCAGAGCAATGAAACAACACAGAGCAATGAAACAACATAGAGCAATGAAACATCACAAAGCAATGAAACACAATTGAGTAATGAAGCTGCACAGAGCAATGAAACAGAATAGATCAATAAAACTGCACAAAGCAATGAAACAACATGGTCGCAATCCAACAATACATAGCAAGGAAACAACACAGACCAATGAAACAGCACATACCAATCCAACATCACATCGCAATTGAACAACACATATCAATCCAACAACAGGCGAAAATGTCTAGGTTTTTTTTTTTCATAATTTGCAATATATAGATCTGTGGAAAATAGCCCAAAATCTAAGCATAGAAAATGGAAATCTCAGCACATGGAGGAAAAAATTGCTCAGAAAAATCTAGGATTTCTTTTTCCCTAAATTGCAATTCACAAAAGAGTGGAAAATAGCCCCAAATCTAAGCATAGAAAATTATTATCACAACAATGGAGGAAATACATTGCAACAAAAATCCAAGAAAAGTAAGGAGATATGAAAACCCGAAAGAAATCTAGAGTTTTTTTGTCAAAACGTTGGATCTGAAAATCTAGCCATGGAGGAACCGTATTCTTAGTGAAATGGGATAGAGAAGTTCGGTGCAAACATCAATGATGGATCGTGAATGGATGAAATTCTAAAACCGCATGAAGTTGAATCGTCAGTGTGTGCAAATGAGAATGGGGGAACCCAACAAGGGAGGAAAGCAAGAGGGGATAGGGATACTTACAATGATGAACCGATAGAAAGGCTGCCACCGATGGTGGCTGCGGTGCGAAGGAGGGGCGAAAACAATGAAGGCACCCAACAGTCGAAGGGAGGGAGACACGAGAACAACGAACAATAGCAAACAAAAAGAACAATTCAGGATGTGGGGATCCACTGTAACATCCGAATTCTACCACCCTGTTTTAGGGATTAGGATGTAGGAGAGTTTGGGATGAAAATCCTAAACTTTCCTCCAAATTATAAGAGAAAATGACGTTTAGGGCACCAAATGCAAATGTTCTTAATAATAGAGTCTCCACTACGAATAAAGGTGTCACCAATGACTGTGATTTCGTGAAGACTACCATCACCAATTAGAAAATAATCATTCCCAAGATTGAAAAGCATAACTGAATAAAGGTTTGTGTAAGTTTTTGTATGGAGGATGTTTTGTGTTAACTTTTGCTTGAATGTTTGAGTATGTTTTTTGTGCCCTTCAACTATTTGATGGAATTATTGAGACTAAAAGGGCATTGTGTGTCCAAAATTTACAGTTTGTGTGTGCCCATCAACTGTGTTTTTGTTCCTTATGGTTCCTTTGCTTTGCTGAATTGGTAGCCCCAAGAGGGTGTTGCACTTGGTGAAGTTCCTAACTCTCTTCATGAATTGAACGTTAGTGATTATATATTAAAGCTTTCTAGCTACATATCTGGCTCCTGTGATGGTTTTGAAATTTAGGTAGAAGATTTCTAGTTGATTATAGGATTGATTAATTGCAAGTTTTATCTTTTTATTTATTATCCCTGCTTTTGATTATACACTACCATCTTTTTCCAGGCCTTTCAATATGTCTGTATCCACGATTACAAACACAGGCATTAGAGGACATGAATCAAGATGCTTAACAGGTTAAGCAGGCATTGCTTCTGCACTGCTACTCCTTGCCCATGGCTCTTTATAGGCTTGGATTGTATCAATTGTAATAGTTTCTTCCTGGATTGGATAAACTATAGGACACATGTAAATATGTGGATATTTTCTTTATTTTTCTTGTATGGATCAAGTGTAATGGGTAATGGTACTCCCCCTTGAGGCTATGAAAAATTTGCTGTTTTTGGTCACTTTTCTGAATCTATTGGGCTATATACATTTTGACTCTATTTTAAAGTCCCTTTCGAGCTTATCTAATACATTCTTCCTAACATTTTGGATCAATATATTATACACACAAGATGATAACTGGAACAAAAATCTATATATCTTATATATAGATTTGTTTTCCAATCTATTATAACACAAGACGATACGTGAACAAAAATTGCACAAACTATGTAGATTTTTTTCCAAACTCATGCACGCACAAACAATACTCCATGGTAAGCTTTACAACAAGTACTCCATGTTCCTAATTTGGAATCATAATTGACATTGAGCTATGATTGATTTCATATACAAATACACATGTTAAGCTTTACAACAAGTACTCCATGTTCCTGATTTGGAATCAAAATCTATACATCTCCATTGTCAAAGGTCTCCACAACCCAAAATACACAAAACTCGTACACAACGGGACTCAAAACCATCTACACACATACACTCGGACACAATCCACAACATTTAAATAGTGGATGGTATACACAACTTGCCACAAACAACATATACACAATCTAGACAGGTTTATCTCCACAAGTTGCAAATATTATGTCCACAAAAAATTTTGTACAAGTCTACTCACACGATGCTGACAAAAAACTCAGCTATCGCTTGTCTAGTCACATGATGCTGCCAAGAAACATGGGCAAGTCCAGTCAATAACATCGCACACAAATAGTTAACCAGCATAGTAATAATTAATATTTTCATACTTTGTCTGAAATAAGCACTTATTTCCATGGACTTACATTGCATCGATATGGTCACACACCTGAAATAGCACAAATAATATTCAATACCACGTGCATAATAACTTTTGAAAATGAAGGTAGAAACAATTAAACAAATAAGCAAAACCTCACACCTCCTCATTGCCCGATGGCATTGGTTGTGTGATAGTGTTAATTTGAGATTCTAGAAGGTCGCACAATTGTGATTCCTCATCAAATATTTTTCTGCAAGTCTAAAATCACACAGAAAAAGAGATATATTAGAAAGGAATATAAACAATAAAAACCAAAACATGAAAGTTACATGTTTCTTCTTCCTTTTCGTTGCTCCTTTCTCCAAGGCTGACACCTTTCTTTTTGTTAGGGGTCTACCTTTCCCCGAACAACGTGGGGGCTTAATAGTTTTTTACCCTTGTCCTCGACGACATTTGCTTTAACCTTGGTTGAACCGGATTTTGATTCAAGTGTTAAACTTTCAAATTTTTTCTCAAAGTCATCTAAAACGCCTAGGAATACATCGACATGGCAATCACTTGGAGATACACAAGTCGCTAATTTCAAACATCTCTTCACCACAACCTCATACCTCCGTACTGCATTGCTCCGCAAGTCATCATAACAAATTTTTATCAATGTATATCTCCTCTTCATGTCTTTCCTCCATCGATCCAATACATATTTTTCTGGCATCACCATAATTTTCTTCATATTACATACCCTAAATGCATGCCTACTGAGAATGTCCCTCATCTCAAACAACTGACCTGTGTATTTAATGTTGCACTACTCTTCATTATAGTAAACGAAGTATTTAAATGTTTTGACATGGTTATCGATGGAAACTTGATCTAAAGCATCAAATGTGGATATACATCCCTGCATACCGGCATGGGTGCAATTACACATAATCATCCCCAACAACTCTTTTTGGACCTCCTTAAACTTAGCACTTGTATACACTGTTTGAAATCAATTTTGAATGGGGATACACAAGGGTCGTTTGGTTAAGAGAATTGAAATCAATTGTTGCCTAAACCTCCACCTTCTTTCTGAGAGCATTGTCAAATTGATAGACGAATTCTTTTAAAGTTGTACCAGAATGCACAAACCCATCGAAAAAGCATTCATGCTTTCAGAACGTTGTGTCGTGCTCATACTAGCCCAAAATACAATCTTCAAATAAATCAGTACCCAGAAAGGCCTTTCCTCGTATAACCCTTGCATCCATGCATTATTCTGAAGATCGTACTTATGAAGTAGTTGCCCCCACTTGTCCTCAGATTCAATGCATGTCTATGGATCGTATAATGCACTCTGAATGCTAGACTTCAACCTTGAGTTGAATTGGGAGTAGGATCCCAATTTCTCTTGCAATGTTCGCTTGATATGCTAGAGATAATATCTACGATGAGCATCTGGAAATATAGTAATGTAATACCCGAGTCCTACTGCGTAGACCTTTATGTCATTTCTATTAATTCTTTTAAGGGAAATATTCTTTTATGCATTTTAAAATAAAGATATTTAATTATTTTATTTTAAGATAAGTATGTTTTATTTTAAAATTTGATTTATTAAAATAAATCAAGGGTATGATTTTAAGACTTTACAATATTTTCCTTAAGCTCTCTAATTTTACTTATTTAAGAAATGACCCAATTATTCTCTAACATTAGATTGGTAGGTGAAAATTATCTTTGAGGTGGATAGATCTCCACCATCCATTTGCTTCCTTGTGATGGAAGAAGGGAACAAAGACAAAAGTCATTGCCTCTCCTCCAGGTCTACGGCTAAGGCAACAAAAAGGGGAAGGAAAAACAAAGTAAATCCCTTAAGTGTTTCCCCTTACCCATCGGTCTACACCCAAGAAAGAAAGAAACTTCATCTTTCTCTCCAAGAATGCCATAGCCGACGCCACCTTTCTCTCTTCTTCTCCTCTTTTCTCATCTTCAAGAAAGCAAGCTCCTCTCATCTTCTTCAAGCTTTGTGACTCCATCGCAAGGGTAGAAGAAAAACATTTTTGTCTCATCCTCTCCAAGCTGTGCGAGAACACTCCCTCCATACCCATTTTCAGTTTTGACTCAAAGCTTGGAACCAAAGCTTGATTTCATCTTCCAAAGGGTGAAATCTTGAAGGTAATAGACTTTTGGTTTATTCCCTAGTATGATTTACATGTGGGTTTCGAGTTTCACCATTTTTCTTACCTATGATGTTTCGGTTTTGGGGTTTAACACAGTGCCATCATTTCAATCGTCATCTACACAACTATACCACTATTTGGTCCTCCACTTGTGTTTTGAAAGCGGCTAAGAGCTTTAAGGTAAAAATCCTAACTTGACCCATTTGATTTTAATGTGATTTTGGAAGCCAACAAAGTTGTTTTAGGTTGTGTTTTGCTGTGTTTAATTTCCTATGTTGCAAACAAATGTGGATGCTCTATTTTTTAGCCCAAACCGAAAGTGTTGAAGTTGTTTTGCTATGTATTTTCCTATATTTTGAAAATGGTGTGTTGCTATTAAACTTGGTTTAATCATAGGTGATGGTTAGTATATTTTCAGTGTATATATGTTGGTACCATGTGTATTGTGTTGAGGTTCGATTTAGAGGTTTTGCTTGTTCCTTATAATTTTTGTAACTTGCTTTTAAAATGTGTTAAGTGGGTAAAGCATAATCTTGGGTGTTTAATGGTTTTAAAGTTTATTAAATGGGTAACCTTGTTATATTTTATGCTATGTTTAATTTTAATGGGATATGCTAGTTAAACTATTTAATATTGCTTGTGTGATTAGATTATAGCATAGTTGGTTTAGGTATAGGAGATTAATTGTGCATGATATATTACGATATGTAAAGTTTTCCAAGTACCCCTAAGCCCATGTCATGCCACATCTTCATGTAAAAATAGCCAATGTATGTTGTCCCTCGTATGTATCGAGTTAATGCTAAGCATAAAAGGGACGCTAGATTGTAATATCGTGGCTTTCTCTTTTAAAGCGAGGGCTAAAAAGTATTGTATTAGTATTAATACGCTTATGCTATTTATTGGAATAGGACCTATACTGACGTTGGAAATATCGAAGAGCATAGAGGTAAGTAGCTATGACCATGCTTCTTACACCAAGTTCTCTTTTTGAAAGAATGCCTCTTTATTTCTCTCTTATTACAAATGTTCTTCTAAAGAAAAGAGTAAATGTATATAGTTTGTACAAGCCTTTTGTTGATAGCCCTTTTTTTATGTGTACGCATGTGAATGAATGACTATATGCAGTATGTATTGTATGTATTTTTACAAAATGAGACGTGAGACTCATGTCCTATGCTTAAGCGATGCTTTAAATGATGTGAAGAAAGTGTTTTAAAATACCCCTATGAACTGATGCTTTATGGATGCCATGAAAGATCATGTTTAAGCTTATGCTTTTAAATGACGTTTTTTCCATGAATGAACTGTTAAATGAAAATGACTGAAAAGGAAATGACTGAAAGGAAATGAATGTCTTAATGTATGAAAATACATAATGACCATGACTGATAAATGAATGATGGTACCAAAGGATTGGGCACATTGCAATGCTGGGTAAGTAGTACTAGCAGTGCACCCAGTGCTGCCTCCTGACTGAGGGATTCCCAACCCGCGGCCACGGGCAGAATCAGGTCCAAAGGAAGACCGCTAACCCTAACACACGGGACGTAATAGTGTGTACTGGCCAAAAGGAAAGTGAAACATAAAAGCATAGTTATTTCTCAAAGATGTTTATGCATGAAAGTATTGCATATTCCTTAAAATGTTTATGCATGAAAGCATTTTCAAATTCTCAAAATGTTTATTTATGCATGTTTTCAAAAGGAAAATAATAGATGATTAGTACATTAACGACATGGTGTACTACTTATTGAGTATTAGACTCACTTTGTGTTTATGTTTCAAATGTCCAAGTAATGAAGAAGAGACTGGGGAGCGAGGCATTACTGCAGAGGGTGAGGCAGATGCTTAGTACCTTCCCTGTTGGTTCGACCTTGCATGGATGATGGGTTATGTTTATGGATGTTGTTTTTATGTTGGGATCGGTCCCTTGTTGGGATGTTTTGTCGGGTTTGACTTTAAAACAATGTATCTTTTGGTATGGTGTAACCATTATGGTGGGGTGATGGCAACCCCTTATACATTAACTTAGTGCCTTTTTGTATGTATGGTAGGGATGAAGTCTCTTCCTAACTAGAACAATTATGTTTTTATGAACGTATGATGGACTTTGAGAGTCTCTTATGGATGAATGTTTGAATAGAATGTCTATTAGGTATTAGTTGATGTGGTGGAATGCTGACGTGTCTTGAAGGGCTTTGCTAGGGTTTTTTTTGTCTTCGTATTTTTCTCTACATGGATGCCGTCGGGGTTGTCGTTGGTGCCTCGGCTCATCCCCGTTCGTATGCTGACTTGGTGCCTCGGCTCATCCCCGTACGTCTGTTGAGGGTTTTTGAAGGAGTGCCTTATGTCGAAGGAGGAGTTTGAGCATTCTGCTCAACCTTTCAAGTATTCATTGGTATTGAAGTTTATGCATAGGCGGCCATCACTGGATCATATTAAAGCCTTCTGTCGGCCGCGTTGGGGGTTGGTTGTTCAACCAGTGATTTCGGCGATGGCTAATCCCAGATTAGTCTTTATAAGGTTGTCCAATGCAGAGGATTTTATTAAAGGTTTTTCACGTGAGGCTTCTAAAATTGATGGTGTTCCATATTGTGTGTTTCAATGGTCTTCTAACTATGTCGAGGATCAAGAACCATCCTTGGTTTCGGTATGGATTTTTTTACCTGGTCTTCCTCCGAATTATTATTATGAATCTTTCTTGTGGAATATTACATTACCACGGAGGCAGTGCTTTCGACGGGATAATTGTACTCGTTGTGCTACGAAAACTAATGGTGCCCGGGTTTGTATAAAGATGGATATTTCTAAGCCTCCTATGGAAGAGTTATGGATTGGTGTTCCTAACCAGTCTACAAGTTGGTTACAATCTGTGGTGTTTGAAACGCTTCTAGTGTTTTGTTCTCATTGTTGCATGCAAGGGCACAATTTGAAAACTTGTACTCGAAACAGAAGGAAAAATCAGGGCGGGGATGGCAAAGTGTGACTTAATAAAGAGACGATTACAAAGACAAATGGCGAGGATGGACTTAAAGAGACGGGTCTGAATGCTTAGAAGCCGAGCCAAGAGTCTCTGAAGGAGATTGCCATCATTAGTGGAAGAACAACAATTGGTGGTCTGTTGCGGTGAGGGATCTGTAGTAGCGTGCAAATGGAGATGTCTTCGTCTGTCTTGGATTTTGGTAATGAGAACCCTGGAGTTTCCTCGATGGTGGGGGTGTTGGTGTGAATATAGGACTGGAGGTTGGAAGTGCAGTTTCAATGAGGAGGATGATGGGCAGTTGCAATTTGAGGAGGGTAGGGATGTTGGTGAAGTGGAGGTGGTGCAGGTTTGTGATGTTAGGGAGACAGGGGAAAACGTGGAGGTGGAGGATATTACACTGGAGACAACAGGTGAGATAGTGAGGGATGACGGGGTGGAGGATGGTTGTTTGTAGATTGTTTTGCGAGCTCAGTCGGACTCTGAAATGAATATGGGACTGGAAAATCTGGGCAAAGGGAAAGTATGTAGTTCGGACTCAGAACATATGAGTTCGAGTTCTATGAAACTGAAGGTGTGGAGATTGACAAGGGCCGTAAACAAGCCCCTTAAAATTAATTTGTGATGCAACACATAAATGTGTTTTGGAATCTGAGGGGTGTTAATATGTCCCAAAAGAGATTGAGGGTTTTAGTTAGGAAGCCCCTTTTTTAGTGTCGTCTCGTATGAGTGTTTTGCAGGTTAGATTAAACATGGTCAGTAGTGCATCTAATGAAGAGGTGGGTGGAAAGATCTGGGTTATGTGGGTGTCAGGGATTCAGGTCTTTGTGTTAGATATTTCAAAGCAACATATTACGGTTCTCATGTTTGAAGGTGATAAAAGTGTGTGTATTTATCTGGTTTATCGAAGTGTTTGCCCATTGAGAGGAGGGAGCTGTGACATTCTCATGTAGTGACTGCAGCTGATGCTGTGCCTTGGATTATTGTTGGTGATTTCAATGTTATTCAATATGATTCTGAGAGGAGGGGAGGATATCCTAGACCGGTTGCTGCTATGGAGGAGTTTAACGAGTTTATTGAGTTCGTAGGGCTAACGGAGCTGAGGTATGAAGGTAATCAATTCTCTTGGTGTAATGGTCAGGAGGGTTTGGCTCGTTGATGGTCTCAACTGGATCAGTCTTTTGTGAATGCCAATTTTCTGGATGTATTTCTAAATGCATACATGCAGTATCTTTCTCGTAGTACTTCAGATCATGCCCCGACTCTGATTCGATTGGATGTGGTTAGTAGTTCTTATGGGTTTTCGGCGTTCAAGTTTCAACTAATGTGGGTGATGCAAGAGTCTTTCTTGGGCTGTATTGCTGAGGCATGGGAGGATGAGATTGAGGATCATGGCATGGTGTAGCTAGCCAGGAAACTAAAACGTTTGAATTCTATAGTCCGGGTTTGGAATCGTGAAGTGTTCGATAATATCAAGAATCAAATTGTTTATCTGGAGGAGAGGTTGCCAGGTTAGAGGTCAAGTTGCAGGAGGAGTTTAATGATGAGGATGAACAAGATTATCTTGTTACCAAGGTCGAAATAGATGTGTGGTCTCATCAAGAAGACGTACGACTTTGACAACAAGTGAAGCAGAGTTGGTTCTCTAATGGGGAAGCTTCGGCTTAGTTTTTCCAGACACTGAGTAGTCAATGTAAAAAGGTGGTGCATGAAATGAAACTTCTAGATGGCAGCTGGCTTGAGAGGCCAGAAGAAGTGCATGAGGGGGCGGTGGAATATTTTAAGTTTCTGGAGTATAATCAGGTGGAGGAAGAGTTGAATTTATCTGGGATAATTCAACCGGTTATTTTAAAGGAGGATAATAATATTTTGGGTCAGCTCCCTTCAATCCAAAATGTAAAAGATGCAATGTTCGACATTCCAGTGGATAGTAGCCTAGGTCCCGATGGATTTGGTTCTAGTTTCTATCAAGCTTGTTGGCATATTGTCAGTAAGGATCTTGTCGAGGCGGTGCAAGAAATTTTTTCTGGTGCTGCTCTTCCAAGGAACTTCTCAGCCTCATTCTTGGTGTTCGGGTGGTTGCGCCTATAGGTTTGGATAAATTTCAACCTATCAGTTTGTGCTCAGTGTTTTATAAAATTTGCTCTCAAATTTTGGTTAGTCGTCTTTCACCTCTTCTTCCAAGTCTGGTGTCGATGGAACAAGGGGCTTTTATTCCTGGCAGGAGTATCTTTGATAATATCAATCTTACACTAGAGCTTGTCAGAGTCTGGACAAACCAGCTCAGGGAGGGAACATTATACTTAAGTTGGATATGGAGAAAGCATATGATAGTGTGGCTTGGAGTTTTTGCTGCACATCCTTGCTTCCTTTGGGTTTTCCACGAGGTTCTATGGATTGATCAATAGATGTATTTCTCAAAATTGGTTTTCGTCTGTGATGAATGGTGTTCCTAAAGGGTATTTTCCAAGGGGGTGGGGGTTGAGACAAGGTAACCCATTGTCATCGTATCTATTCATTATTATGGAAGAAGTTCTGTCTCATTTGATAAAACAACAATTCCTGAAGAAGAAGATTTGTGCGTTCTCTCTTCCTCGACAAGCCCCAGTTATTTCTCATTTATTATGTGGATGACATTGTTATCTTTGCAAATGGGAGTACCTCTTCCGTTCTAGAGATTTCAAAGACTCTTAACACTTAAGAACGATGGTTAGGTCAAAAGGCGAGCCCCTCTAAGTCCTTTATTACTTTTTCAAAACATATTGTGTCTACTAGAAGACGAAGGTTATTGAGGCTATTGGTTTGTGGAATGCCATTTGCCGTTTAATATTTAGGTGTGCCCATTTTATTTGGTCAATTGAAAGCTGTGCATCTTGAGGATATAGTCGGTAGAATAAAAGATAGAATAGAGGGATGGAAAAACAAAATCTTGTCATTTGGATCGTGGGTGTTGCTTCTGGGCTAGGTTCTTATGAGTCATCGCTTTCACTTGCTTTCTACAGTTCATGCGCCCAGTTCCCTATCGGTGTTGAATAAAATCAACAGAAGTTTGAGTAATTTTTTTTGGGTTGTGAAGGATGGCAAACCAAGAAAACATTGGAAGTCTTGGGAACAATTGTGTCTTCTGATGGCTGAAAGGGGTATGAGCTTCTGTAATTTGCAGGATGTGCAAAAATCTTTATTTATGAAACTTGCATGGAAGTTATTAACAGAGGACTTGCTTTAGGCTCGTTTTTTCAAAGCTAAGTATATCATGGATCGGCATATTTCCTTGTTGTCTTAGGGGAAGGGAACAAGGTTCTGGAAGAAAGTACACTCGTGCATACCAAAGGTTCTTAGCATATCTAAGTGGAAACTACGACAAGGAAATGTCTCGTTTTGGTGGGATAGGTGGTTGGAGGATGGCCCCATTGGTGCGCGGCATGAGAATGTGGAGTGTCCAGATATGAAAGTAATTAGAATTCACGCAATTATACCTAATCAGCATGCCATTGTGAAGTAAAAAAGTAAAATTACCATAAAAAGCCAAAACTTAAGAAACTTATATTAAAATTTAAAAACATCATAAGAATTTATTTACATAAATCGTAATAGGTTTATCGTGGCTCAATGAAAGAATATATTTATAATGGAAAGTGGAAATAAACTTATAATACTTCCAGAAATTAGGGAAAAAAACCACAAAATAATTTGTAGGTTCATATGAAATAAATAGTTTTCTTAACATAATGATCTTTTTTTTAGAAGAGCCGATAGCCACCCACATAGTAGCCCGTCTCAAGTTTAATAATGAGCCCTCACGTATGACGGAGGAAAACTGTGGTTACAAAACAATCACCTGAAAGATAACATAGGTGGTGAATAAAAAAAAAACCAAGCTCAAAAAAATAAATCATAAATCAAAATAAAAATTACATCCGTAAATATGGAAGTCTCCAATAATCCATCCGTAATAAGCCTCTAAGAATCCCCCACCCAATGTCATAAGTTATAAAATACTTACATCGATTATAAGCACCTTCTTTAGCAAGATAATCCGCAACCATATTAGCTTCTCTATAAATATGATGAATGGAACAATTTAATTCAGAAAACAACCTCTTTATATCATCCCAATAATCCCACAAATACCATAAGTTACAATTGCCGTCCTCAACCCACCTCACAATAACTTCAAAATCTAACTCCATCTCTATGTCTCGAATACTCAATTGTTGAGCCAATTGTAACCCATCCATTAAAGCTCTTCCTTCAACCACATTGTTGGAAACCGGCCCATAGTGATTTGCAAAACCCGCAATTAAACAACCTCCATGATCTCTAATTACGCCTCCTCCACCCCCAAAACCAGGATTTCCGAGCGAGCTACCATCGACATTAAGTTTATACTTACCTCTACACGGTTTCTTCCAAGCCACAGCTCTCATATTTTTATTAACATCCTCAGCAATGGGGCAATTCAAATCTTGTAAAATTTTAATATCATTTTGCCACCATCTATCAAACTTCTTGTGCACAGAAAAAATATCAATTAACATCAGCTTAATCCATCGCACCACCCCTCTCCAATCAGTTTTTTTTTTCCTTCCATTCTATCATCACAACGCGCTCTCCATAATGTCCAAGTGATAGTGATAGGCAAAATACCACGGCAACACCCTACTTGAGAAGAAGAAGAGGCCCGAAGCCGCCAGGCATTCATGACTACATGCCATCTTTGGACTTGAGGCAAACGAACCCCCACAATAGCTGCAAAACAATTCCACACCGTAACAACCAAATCACCACTACAAAGAATATGATCAATAGATTATTGATGTGATAAAACAAAACAATGACACTTAGAGACTAGAGATATTCCGAGCTTAATAAGGATATCATCAACTAGTAACACCTGTTTTTGAGCACACCAACAAAGAAAAGACATTTTCTTGGGGACAGATTTATGCCAAAGCCATTTTCTCCACAAAAAAACCGGTCCTTGAGCTCTAATGAGATTCCAAGCAGATTTAGTAGTGAAATTTCCATCCAAACTAGGCTGCCAAATACGCACATCAGTAGCCCTAGCAATCTGAATCGATGAAGCGATAATTTTTTCAACCATTTCTTCCGACACCAACGTACGCAATTTGATGACATCCCACCCTGTATTAGTTAGGATTTCATTCACCAATAAATTTTCATCTCCACTAAGCTCTTCCGAATTCACATGGCTACATCCCCTAGCCAATTGTCAAACCAAAACTTACATTCACCACTTCTAATCAAGATTCTTGAATTATTGATCACAGTTGGCATCACTGACATAATACCCTTCCAAAACCTTGAACCTATAGAATTAGAAAGGAGCAATAGATGCTTCTCATCCACATAATTAGCCAGAAAAAATTTTGCCCAACACGATTTACCATCTAGTAACTTCCAAGCAAATTGCATGAATAATGACATTTGTGGATCAGCAAGATTCCGAATGCCCAATCCCCCTTCCTCAACCGGTAAGCAAATATTTTTCCAAGACACCCACTTTTCTTTTTATCCTCATTCGAGCTCCTAAGGAAATTAGAGAAAATACTCTTGAGAGCTTTGAACACACCCTTTGGTAAATTCATAACAGATAAAACATGAATTGGCATGCTAGATAAAATATGTTTGAGAAGTGTAATTTTACCTCCAAAAGATAAAATATGGCTCTTCCAACCAGCCAGTTTCTTCTGAATCTTCAACAACAAAGGGTCAAATAATTTGATAGTAAGCCGCCCCACATGCAATGGAACACCAAGATAATTACACGGCCATTTACCCTCCATAAACCCCGTTACCCTCAATACCTCTAATTTTCGAGCAAGCAAAAATTTCGAAGAGAAAAAAATAGAGGATTTATCCTGACTAACCAATTGGCTCGACATAAATTCATAAGCATGTAAGGTCATCATAATCTGCACTAAAGATCTTTTTCCTCCATTTGCAAAAATCAAAACATCATCAGCATAAAGTAAATGAGAAATCAAAGTACCTCCATTAGCATAGAAAGGCTTGACTCTCTCCTTTTGAAGATCATCATTAATCATCCGAGATAGAAGCTCTAGTGATAAAATGAAAGGATATGGAAAAAAAGGGTCACCTTGTCTAATGCCATGAGAGGGTTTAAAAAAACCCTTCATTGAGACATTAAGCATAACGGAACACATTGGGGAAGAAATACAATTAAAGAGTAAACTCCTCCAATGATCCGAGAAGCCCAAACGCTTCATCACTCCCATCAAAAACCTCCAATTCACCCTATCATATGCCTTTGCCATATCAATTTTAATCATGGTGTTACCGCCTCTCACTTTCTTGCTCATACTATGAATCATTTCTTGGGCAATAGAAATGTTATAAAAAATGCTCTGCCCCTTTAGAAACACCGACTGTTCCTCAGAAATTAATTTATTCAGGATAGGCTCCAACTGATTCACCCAAACCTTTGAAAGGATTTTATAAATAATAGAACATAAACTGATTGGCCTGAAGTGCGAGAAATTCCTCGGATCTTCCATTTTCGGAATCAAGACAATATTGGTAGCCCCAAAAAACATAGTTAACGGATTTCCCTCAAAAAATTCAATAGCCAACTTCAATAAATCATCTTTGATAATATCCCAAGCATGGTGAAAGAAACTTGTAGAAAAACCATCAGACCCTGGACTACTATCTTGTGGAATCGACCATAAGGCCTCCTTAATTTCAAGCAAATGAGGGACTCTACAAAGCAACCGATTATCAACATCAGAAATAGTAGAGGTTAAAAGATTCAAACCAGTTTCTACAAAGGACACAGCCGATGTCGAAAGATGCTTCTAGAAGAAGACCACAACCCCCTCAAGAACCGCTTCACTTGATCTAGAATGGTACCATCTTCAAGAGTCATTTTTTCCACTGCTCTAAATTTCTTTTTACAACTCAGGGAAGCATGAAAGAAAGCTGTGTTCTCATCCCCTTCACTCATCCATTTAATTCTCGATTTTTGACACCTCATTATCTCCTCTCTATGCAAAACTGAATATGCTTTGGCTTACATCTCAAAAGCTCTGCCTCCACATCCAAAGAATAATTTTGCTGAACCGATGTCTCAAGATCTAGGAGCTCCTCTTCAATTTCTTTAAGATCCACTTCCACTCTTCCGAAGACCCCTATTCCACTTCTTCAATACTTGTTTCAATAGCTTTAGTTTACAACTGAATATCACCATAGCACATCACTGAATTTCCTAGTTCCTGCATTCCTACACCACATCCAGAAAATCAACATGATGGCACCACATTCTTTGAAAGTGAAAAATCTTCGGACCAACATGCCTTTCCTGCAACAATGATTTAACCATTGGGCAATGGTTAGACGACGTCTGAGGGAGATACTCCATATGGCCATATGGAAAATTCACTAAGAACCTGTATTCACTAGCACTCTATCAAGTCTAACCCAATTCTCCCACCCCATAATCTTCCATTACACCAGGAAAACCAATTACCGGAATAGGAAATATCAACCAAACCACAAACTTGAATACAATTATTAAAATTTGCACACCCTCTGGATGAGTGACCAATGCCACCAATTTTCTCTCTTGCAGACCGAATAATATCAAAGTCCCCTCCAAGGAATCACGGCAAACCACCAGCATCCATATTCATCAGATAATTCCAAAGAAGACGCCTCTGTTCTTGAAAGCAACTGGCATAGATAAAAAGAGCAAACACCCGAGAACTACGATGAGAAAACCACCCAGATACGGCTTGATCCATCACTGAATGCAACTGAAAATCAATGCCATTGGCCCAGAACAACCAAACTTTACCACCCACTTCCATATTATTACAATAATTAGTAAGATGTAACCACCGAGCCCAACGAGCACACTTATTTACTGAAAGAAATGGTTCTAACACTGCAACAACCAAAGGGCAATATTTATTAAGAACACGCCACAATCTTGCCTTCAACGAACAAATCCCTCTAATGTTACAAACCAAAATATTCATCAATTAATAACATTTATTGGAGCATGTTGTCCGTTCAAGAACAACAATTGGCTTTTTCATTTTTCCTCCTCGAAATTTCTTTTTTGGGACTTCAATCTCTCTATCCATTACCCACAATAACCTTCCTGTTATCACTTCGACATAATTCACATTCAAGATTTTCATCAATCAGTTTTAATGAACTTCTAGGTGACCCACAACCTCCTAACAGCTCATCAACAACGGCATTATCATCCATCATCTCCGTTTCCTCAAACCAAGACAAATCGGGAACCAGTGCCACTCCACCAGCCCGAACGTCTTCAGCATATTTTTCCTTCTTACTATCTGTAATCAACTGACCCAATGGAACATCCATAGTATTATCATGTAGAATAAAATGATTCTTTGAAAGTGACACACCATTCGGATCAACATACAAAGCCTCCATCTGATGTTCATATTCGGCATTATTTTGTTTTCGAATAAGTTCCAAAATAGCCTTCCTTCTCACGTTCAATTTTTCTTTCTCTGCCTCTACGGTAGACTAAACATTCTTTTCTGCTTTTTTCTCACCCACAATTTTCCAAACCTTTTTCTCAGCCCCCGTTCTTTCTTATTCTGCTAGCACCTTTTGTTTCCCCTTCCTGCTATTCTTATCCTTAGCTTTACTCTGGTTTTCCACATGGCCCTGTTTTCGACACCAAATGCAATATGCCAGAACATGCTCAAAAATAACTTCCTGATAGTGACTGCTCTGGATCCCAGGCGGGCCAATCTAGAAATGGGATTTGAGTGCCACCGAAACATCCATCTCCACACATATTCTCGTCGTCTCCGGCTGAATCCATCCCAAAACTTTTTAGCAGAGAATACGGAAAATAGTTCGTTGGAAGCCCTAGTAATGTGATCCATACAGGAACCATAGGAGATTCTTCATCTTCATTAAATCCTGGGGTCCAATGGAATATTTTATAAGGGACTCCATCAACATTCGAATTTCCTCTAGCCATAACAAACACAAAGCATCCTCATTTATCAGTCTAACCAGAATATTACATGGATTCCGTAATTGCCCACCACTGGCATGGACTATAAACCCCATCTATGTTTGATAAATCCTCTAATAAGATCAAGAGATGGCCGACGACGTTGAAACTTTAGAACAATCGCAAAGCGAAATGGTTCCGCCAATTTTGAGATTTCTGCCTGAGAAAACGTAAAGAACATCTCCCCCTCAACAAATCTAGGTTCATCAACTGGGATATTCAATGCTGGTAAAGGTTGTGGTCTATCACCCACTATATCAGCATAGCCTCTACGTAAAATACCTCCACCCACAATCTTCACAGGTTCTCGAGCACCTCCATATCCCTTCCCAGCCACAACAAACGGTTGAGCCACTACCTTAGATGATGACTCCCCTAGATTCACCATGCAGGAACCGTAGGCCAACACAAAACCAACGGAAACCCTAATTCTCACGTAGAGAGAAAAAAAGGGTAAAAAAGTAATGATCAATTAACATAATTCTTAACATAATGATCAACTAGAAGAGATGTAAAAAAGTAAAATTAACATAAAATAAATCAATTAACATAAAATAAAAAAACGTAATTGAAATCAAGAAAATCAAGCTAAAGTTGAAAAGAAAGCCTAATATTATACAAATGTTTTTAACTCAAAATACATTAAAAGAAAAAAAAGCACAAAAATAACTTGTAAGCTATTTACCAAACAACTTTCTTAACATAAACACGGTCGGATATTTACCAAATATAAATTTTATGCCTATTGCCCAATACATTTCAAAACTTCTCTGTTTTAAGAAAAAATTTCTTTGCAAATGTTTTCCACTCTTTATTTTGAAAAGTCTACAGAATCTTTCGAACCTGGCTCTGATACCAATTGTAACACCCCGTTCCCAAAAAGACATTTTAGAATTTTTGAGGAGCCAGTGTGCTACTACTAAACTTAAATATAAAAGCTTTTCCTTTTTAACCACGTGCCAGATACGAAAGAATTCCATAAAATAACAAACTTCAATAAATACTGAAAATCCAAAATAAAGTCTGCGGAAGCATTTATTAAAAATACAGAAGTCTTATGTGCTTATCAAAATAATTTATTTAAACTTTAAACCATAGAAATAGTCATAGCAAAATCTGTCTAGGCCTCATCCTTGCCTCCCGGAGTCAAGTCCTGTCCTGCAGTCTCATCTTCATAAATGTCATCACCTGGGGGTTTTAAAAACATGAAAACAAATTAAAATGAGTCGAATACTCAATAAGCAACACATCATACAGTAAACATAATAAACATAAGGTTTCTTGAAAAGCGTGCATATTCATAAATACATTCATAAATAACATGAGCATGAACATTAACTTATCTTTCACTTATCATAGACCGTTACCCACTGTTGACCCCCGTGAGTTAGGGTTAGCAAATCTAAATAGATTCTGATTCCACCCGTGGCCGCGGGTTGTGGAATCCATACATAAGGAAGACAATACTGGGTGCACTACCAGCATGCACGACCTGGCAATGCAATATGCCCATAACATAGGTACCGTTTTCATATCATAACATAGGCCGTTACATATTTTATCAAATTATACTTGCATACTTGTCATTTCATAGATTTCAAATGAAATCGCATTCTTTCATAATATCGTGATACATGTTTTCTTACATAAATTCATAACCTTTCATAGAAAATTTTATGAAATAACTCTCACATAAATCATGCATTTCATAAATAATTTTATGAAATAACTCTTACATAAAATCATGCATTTAATAAATAATTCTATGAATAGTCTTTCACATAAAATCATGCATTTAATAAATAATTTTATGAAATATCTCTGACATAAAATCATGACTTTTTCATAATTTTATCATGTTTTGGATACGTAAAAACGGGCTTCCAATGAAGGGCATACATGCATAATATCTTTTAGAAAAAGACAAACAGCTCACTGTACATACGTGTAAGGATATGATCATACTACTTACCCTACAATGCTAATCCACTATTTCCGGCACGTAATCGGTTGCCTATAAAAATAAACACGTATTTTGCATAAATTTATAATTAAACAAGAGATTTTATTGAAAATCTAAACTATTAAAAAATATCCTATATTTTCTAAACCTAAAATCTTCCTAACACTGAATTATTCTAAACCGTTAATCTTTGGAACAAAAAGACCTAAAGCCAGTAATTAAGAGCCTACGGAAAAAATAAAATTAAAGCTCAAAATAAAATATAAGTTCAATACGTTGCTATTTGGTTTAAAACTAAGGGACAAATGTGTAATTAAACATAAAAGAATCTACCCTTCTATAATTGAAGCCGACAGAAACGTAACTCATTCCAACTTGAAGGCACAAGTATTTCTTGAGGGAAAAAAAATAAGCCGTGCGATATCCTTACCAAGAGAGGAAGCACGCGACGAAGCGGGGGCTGAGGAGAGGGTGGCGAGTGCGGCGGAAAAGCTCAGAGAGAGAGAGAGTTATGAGAGAGGGAGAGTTTACGGGATGAACGAGAGGGAGAACACGGCTTGAACTTACAGAGCAAGGGTGGCGGCTTGCTGTGGCGTCACAGGGCAGTGGAGGCTAGATCTCCGGTGTCGTCTGTTGCTGCCAACGGTGGCGTCGCTGCCCAAAAGTGGCAAAATGTGGTTCTCGACTTGAGTGGGGGTGCTCTGTTTCGAGGGCCAAAAATAGGGGAGGATGGCAGTGGCTTGATGGCTTTTCCGAGGGCAGGTCGTGCCGTGATTCTGCTATCTGGGCAACGAGGTGATCAGAGGGAGGAGCTGCGTCGTGGTTTGGTTGGCTTTGGCAAGGTGGTGCAGTGGGTTCTCGGTGGCGTGCAATGGTTCGGTGTGTGGAGGAAAAACGTGAACCAACTCGGCAATGAAGTTATTTTCTGGGATTTACGATGGGAGTCACGGAGAAGGTCTTGGGTGGTCTGCTAGACGAACTTGGAGGAGGTGGTGGAGCTTGTCTTCCCGGACATGTGTTGCGGTTTTTAGGGGAGGAGGTTTGTGGAAAGTGCTCTGTGTACACGAGTGTATATAGACGTGGGCGGCAGTGGCTATCCCTTTCATGCAGAGGAGAGCTTAACCTATTTATAAACCTAGCCAGTTGAGAGCCAAGAGGAAAACCCTAGGATGAGAAACGTGGATGTGGAGGAAACGGATGAAGCCGTGCATGCATTTTTGGTGAGTGAAACGTGTATATGTATATATGTTTGATAACCTAAAAGAAAACCCTAGATAAAAAAATAAAGAGACGTGCATGTGCATGTGCGTGTGCATGTGCATGTGGGTGGCTTGTTTGAAATTCAAAGAAGAAAAAAAAATCTAGTAGAAAGGAGTTGTATTATGAAGAGGATTCAAGGGCTTGGACGGAAAATAATAATAATAAAAATAATAATAATAATAATAATACTGATGGAGCCTTAATAAAATTATTCAAATTTTATCCAAAAAATATAGGGTCGGGTCGTTACAATAATAAAATCTTCTAATGACGAGGTTTGCCCAACAATAGATCAATTGGAGGTTTGGACTTGTGATCATGTCGTGGAAGACGTGATAATTGGTAGTGGAAACCCACCGCCAAGACCATTAATGTTCATCAATTGTCCAAAGTCAACTGATCTCAAATTTTCTTCCGTCTTGTTTACGTCTTCTAGGCTGAAATTAACATCAACCCATGATCAAGCTGGCCTGATTCCCACTAATGGTGATGTTTGTTAAATTGTTTGATAGTTTGGAAAGCAAGGGAGCCTCTTTCCTATATATATCTCTAGCTAGCCTTTTAGTGCTAGCTCTTCTCATAATTCTTCAAGTGATCTACAAATTAGTAGCAAACATTTCTTTAAACAAGTTTTTTTTTTTTTTTTCAAGTGTCCAATGGTTCCCCTAAGCACTCAAAGAGCCTTATCATCAATACTACCGCCTTCTTCCACTTCTCCAAGACCTCGATCGATACATGATGTTTTCCTCAATTTCCATGGCGAAGACACCCACAAGAGTTTTACAGACCATTTATACACTGCATTAGAAAACAAAGGCATGATTGCCTTTAAAGATGACAAGAAACTTGAGCGAGGAAAGTATATTTCTCAAGAGCTCTTGAAAGCAATACATGAATCCATGTACGCCATCCTCATTATCAAAAAAAACTATGCTTCCTCAAGATGGTGCTTGACTAAACTTGTCCAGATTGTCCAATGCATGAGAGAGACAGGTTTGACAGTTTTGGCCTGTTTTCTACCATGTTGATCCCTTTGATGTACGAAACCAAACTGGGACTTTCGCTAGGCATGAAGAAGACCCTAATATTGATATGGAGAAGATGCAAACGTGGAGTGTTGCTTTGAAAGACACGTGTTGATTAGTTAGGTAACATTTTCATCTTAGGTAACATTTTTTCTTTTATTCTTATAGCCAGAGCATGCATGGTTATGTTGGAGATTCTCAAATTTGTACCCCCATAAATTTGGATACCAGCCGGTTGTACCAATCAAATTTAATTGAACTCATATAAATACACATGTTAGACTCGTGTTGATCAGTTAGCGATCTAGCTCATGTGACAAAAATGATAAATTCTTGATGTGAAATCTAATCCCTTTAATTAAATAAATTTAACATTTGATCCTTATGAGCTACTACTTTTTTGTTAGAGAAGTGATACTGCCACGATTAGGTTTGGATACAAAAAATATTTCATCTCAATCTCATCTAGATCATTACAAATTTCTCAAACTTTCATACAAAATATATTAATCAATTTAACTTTTTTAAATCTCAGAAGAATAATAATATTAAAAAATAATATTCTAACAATATTTTATTCAACTTTCAACTTTCATCTCAACCCATCTCATCTCAACTCACTATCCAAACCTCTGGTAAGAAATTTCATAAAAATAAATTTATTAACTAATATGGCTTTACGTGGTACGCAAGATTCAGATTGAATATTTGATGATCTATTTAATGTTTCTGAGTCAAGATCTATTTCGTTGCTTTTGGTTGTGGATGACCACAAATTTAGGGAAACGATGAGGGAGATATGCATGCCCATTCAACTAGTGCTTGCCCCTAATATTAATCATTCCATCTACAAGCATTGGCCATTTAGCTATTGCCATCACCCAATTTTCCCTCTTGGTTGGATTTTTTTAAATTATGTATATTTGTCTGACTATTAATTGTATCATCACTCATGGTTCCTCTTCTATAGGGACTTGACTACCTTCTTAAATTGCATCCATATCTATTCCTCTAAAAGGAAGCATCTCTATGGCTTCCCTTCATCATCAGAGCTACAACTTCCTTCCTCTGGCCGCTTTACTATATGCATTAGTTAGTTTTGACTACATATCATTACATTGCTCCCTAAGTCGATTCCCTTGTACTTTACTATCAATTATATGAAACTACAAGGCATCACCTTTGGATTTGGCATCAACAGCAACTTCGAGATCATCAACGTACCAAGAAACCCTGATTCCTAATCAAAACCTACAATTCTCCTATGGATTCTAATTTAGAAACAACACCCAAACTCTCCTGATTCTCACTAAAAAACAATGGAAATGTGAGGGTCAAAAGTTAAACAATATGAGAACAGTACTCTAATTTTATTGATAACCCATATTTATGGTAGAGTAATACCTTATACAAAGGGAGCATGGAGGTTACAACCAAAATCCCAAAACCATGCTCCTTATAATGTGCTATATTGCACATTAATACATTATCATACATTTGGCTCTTGAAAGGCTATCACTATCTCATAATAATTAATTCTCTTATCAATTTTCTTAGGTATGAATCAACAATTGTTCAAGAAAGCATTAAAAGGATACTTCAAGGATTGAGTCGTAACTTTTCAACTCTTTCTAAGGACCTTGTTGGAATAGAATCCCCAGTGGAGGAAATGATGAACATACTTGGTATTGAATTGGATGATGTTCGCTTTATAGGAATTAATGGTATGGTTAGGGTGGGTAGGAAAACTTTGGTAGAAGTCATTTATGATAGAATATCTTACCAATTTGAAGCTAGCACCTTTGTTGCCTGTATTAGAGAAGAAACTAGAAATTGTGGTTTAATTTCTTTACAAAAACAACTTTTTTCTAAAATCTTCATGGAAAGGGAAATAAATATATGGGACGATCGTGAGGTAATGAATATGGTACATAATAGACTGTGTTATAAAGATGTATTTTTAGTCCTTGCTGATGTGGACAGAGAAGAACATTTAACAGCATTAGCTGGGAGCCATTATTGGTTTGGCCCGGGGAGTAGAATCATTTTAAAGGGCAGAGATAACCATTTATTGAAAAGACATGGAGTGAATGATATCTATAAGGTTAATGAGTTGAATAATGATGAAGCATTGCAGCTCTTTAGTTTGGCAAATTTCAAGAAGCCCTATCCTAAAGAAAATTATGTGGATTTATCCAAAGGCTTTGTGAAATATGCTCAAGACCTTCATTTAGCTCTCAAAGTTTTAGGGTCCTCCTTGGTTGGTAGAGGAACAAATGCATGGAAAGGTGCTTGGGATCAACTGAAAGCAAATCCTAATAAAGGAATTTTAGATATACTTCAAGCAGGTTTTGATGGATTGGAGGATTTGCAAAAGAAACTATTTTTAGATATTGCTTGTTTTTTCAATGGAGAGGTCTTAGATAACATTTTAATGGATATATTAGAAAGTTTTGGTTACTACCCCTACCTCAATATTGATATTCTCATGGAGAAGTGTCTTATAACCATCTCATCTAAAAGGTTGAGGATGCATGATTTTCTACAAAAAATGGGTCAAGAAATAATTTTTGATGAATCCCAAGAAGAGCCTGTCCGGTGTAGTAGATTGTGGCATTATAAGGATGTCCTTCACGTGTTGAAAAATAATACTGTAAGTGGAAAAATCCATATATAAATGTATAGTGTATTTTCATTCTTATTCTTAAGTTTTTTGCAAATATTTCACACACAATTTTTTTGTTCTTGGTTTTTTGAGATGTGACGTGATTGAAGGCATAGTGCTAAACTTACCTAATCAAAATGAGGTACGATTCAATGTTAGAGCCTTCTCAAAGATGAAGAAATTGAGAATTCTTAAAATTCGCAACACAAGTTTTGTCAACATGTGTTTTTCTAATCTCTATGATAAGTTATTGAATCTGCATTGGCACAACGACCCTTTAAGATTCATTCCAACACATGGGTTACGGGTGCTAGAATGGTCTAAATATCCTTCAAAATCCTTGTCAAACAGCTTTCAAGCAGACAATCTTATTGAACTTACATTTCCATGCAATCACATCAAGCAACTATGGAAGGGAATTAGTGTAAGGTGTTTTCTTCTTGTCCTTCTTTCTACTAATGGTACTAAGCTCCTTAATGCTTTTTTTTTTTCAATATTATTGCTTTATAACAGAGTTTTGGGAGTTTGAAATGCTTTGATCTTAGTGACTCTCAAAACTTGTTGGAGACACCAAACTTCACCGGAGTCCCAAGTCTTGAGACACTAGACCTTGATGGTTGTACAAATTTATCTAAGGTCCACAAATCTATTGGTGTTCTCAAACGGCTTAGACGATTGAATCTACAGGCTTACAAACGCCTTAAAAGCTTTCCAAATGAGATTAACTTGGAGTCTCTTGAACATTTTTATCTTTTTGATTGTTCAAGATTTGAGAAGTTCCCAAACATTGTGGGAAACATGACTACATTGCGGTTACTTTATTTGGATGGTACTGCCATAAAGGAACTACTCCCATCATTTAAGAGTTTATGTGGCCTTTCCATATTGTCTTTATAACTGCAATAAGCTCTCAATTTTTCCGAGCGTTATTTGTAGTTTGTCATCTCTTAAAATTCTGGATGTATCTGATTGCCTAGCACTTCATGGAATTCAAGACATGAATGGTGAGGGGTATCTGGAACAATTGTATAATGGTGGAACTACTATCAAATTCACTAAGTTTTTCACAATGCCAGAGTTTGGCTCAAATGATACTTGCTCTAAGCAATAAATGTTTATGACCAATGATGACTCTATTGCGGCCTTCTTTGTTGGTTTTGATAATAGAGTCTACTACATTAGAACCTTGAATCATGTAGAAAGTAATTTGCAGACAAAAGGCTATGATGTTGTGAGTCTCTTTGATCTCTTCATAAGATGTTTTGTGGGAGTGGTTATTTAATATGCTCCAATTAACATCTTTCTGTTTTTTGTTCTTACTTCACAAGTAGGAAAATAATTGTTTTATTCCCAAGGTATTGTGTGGATCTTCCTTGGGAGCTGAAGTTAGAGAGTTGTTCAACATGAGAAGTTTTGTTTCTCATGTAACACTTCGAATCCATCCAAACTTAGATAATAATTGTAAGTGGGAGGGATATGCTCACTTTACTATTTATGAAGTTGACGAGGTAGAGAATTCAGATCCAAGGATTTTCAAGGGTAGTCATCTTGATCAAGGCCAGTTTGTTGAGTTTGTTTATAAAAATTTATCATATATCATTTACAATTCATTAGGGTTTTTTTTTTTTTCAACCCCTTCTAATCTCAATCTATAATCTCTAAAAATGGTTTTTATGCTCTCCAATCACTCATCACCACGTCATGATTTCATTAATTACTTTACAATAAACTAAATCAATAAATTCTAAAATATGAGCCCTAAACTTTTATAAATCTTAATTTTAGAATAATTCTTCTTATAATTTCAGACACCACACACCATATCTCTTTTCTTTTCTTTTTTTTTTCATAAAAAATATGTGATGTATGGATGCTGAGTAGAAAAACTTAATTAGTTTAGTAAAAACAAAATAAAATCTAAAATATGTAAGATGTAATATGTATGGTGTGGGATGATTTTTAGAATCCCTCATCATTTTAATTTTAAGAGGCTTTGTAGTCACTATTCAGACCACCACTTGGAGGGAACGTCAAAATCTCAAGGCCATTTAGGCATATTGAAAGAACAGTTCTTCTATATGCAACCGGGGTGGGGATCCGTTGGGGAATCGGCTAACGTGGCATTGCGAAAAATAAGAAGACAAAGAAAGGAGAAAAAGAGTCTGAGACAGTGTCGTCATGCATTGTGGGTATTAGAACCTGGTCTGTCGTCGTTGTCATTTGGTAGGACCGAATCTACGGTGGTGGTCGTTGTCGTGGGTAGCCAAATCTGCGTTTGTTGTCGTCTTCGTGGGTAGGACCGAATCTACATCTGTGTTTGTCGCCGTGGGTTGAAGCCCAGTTCACCTGAGATTTTGTGCTTTTACGGGTTAGTAGCTTTTTTCCCAGATTATCCATTGGGAAAAGTTTCGTCTTCTTCTATACTCACTAATCATTTTGATTCATGCTTTGAACTCATATTCTAGTTGGGGTTTTGATTTATTTTCCTGTATATTTTGGGGTCTAGGCATATACCCATTTAATGGAGGACTTAATTCTTGTTAGGAGCTTGAGGAAAAAAATGTTGGGGAAAAAAAAACAGATCTATGTCTGTGGTTTTACAAGTTGTGTGTTAGTGGCATGCCAAATGTGCTAGTTAGATATGTTGGGATATTCTTCCCCATTTGTATATCTAATGGATTAGTGTCACCTATATATAACATGATCAAATCCTAGTTCAATAAAGTTCAATATCACGTGTTATTGGTAGAAGTATGGATTTGTTACAAATGCTTGCAGATTTAATTGATTTGTCTAACATGACTTAGATGATGTTGCGCTAGGTAGATGCTATAGATCATTGTTTTGAGGTTCAATTGATTATATTTCTAACTTGGATTTTAATGTCATAGATTTTAATGTGAGTTATACAACATGTATTAAATATTTAATATTATTGAAGAGATTTATATTGACAATAATTACTATTATAAAATCAATGCATGTGTCTCCCTCTCAGTATGGGAAAAGGGTAAGAACACTCGTCTTCGCTAATACCATCTAGCATAAATCCCCTAACCGTGGTATGTTATATTTTTTAAAAATTTGTTGAAATGTGTTGAGTTGATATTTATTTTCAAAATACATGAATAATTTGTCCAATAACATGTTAGGACATACCATCAACTAGTTCAAACTTCACAAATTACATGCACGATTACTATGGACCACTTCCTGCATTGTCACTAGGTTTTATGCCATATCTAGATGCCAAAGAATATCAACATCCAGGTGGTGATGCATTTGTGTTCTTGTATATTTTTATAATTCTTCTTTTTTTGGAAGTTTAATGTAATAGATTTTTTGTTCTTTTTGCAAAATGCACGATGTACCTCCTCTAGAGTTGAAGAAAGCAAAGGGATAGACCAAATTCACAACAAATTGAGGATGGAAATAACGGGACACCTTAGTTAGTGCAAATTTATGGTGGTGATATGATTGAGGAGCCAAATTCGAGGATGGAGTTTAATCCTTTTGAAGCATTAATGAGTTATTATAAGGAATTTGCTAAGAAATGTGGGTTTGGGGTGATGACAAAAAGGAATGAGAGGGGAGAGGATGAGACTGCTAGATATGTCACCCTTTGTTGTGCCCGTGGTGGGAAGGCCCGGGCAAACCATGTCCAATAGAAAAGACGGATAGTAAGGCAAATATTAATGCCTTAAAAGTTGAGGGAAAGTTCTGTTTGACAACAGTTCATAATATCCATAACCACGGCCATAGTCCAAAGAAATCTCACTTCTTTCGATGTAATAAAGAAGTATATGACTAAGTAAAAAAGAGTCATAGATACAAACAACTTGGTTGGCATCTAAATGAATAAGAGCTCCAGATCTCTTGTCATTGGCATGGGTGGATTCGAGAACCTCCATTTTTTTAAAAGGATTGTCGTAATTACATCGACAAGGCAATACATCTACGACTTGGGAAAGGTGGGTGCTGGAGTGCTTCAAGAGTATTTTTGTAGGATGCAGTACAAAAATAACAGGTTTTTGGCATTGATGGATTTAGATGGTGATGAGAGGTTAAAGAATGTGTTCTGGGTAGACCCCAGTAGTAGGGCAGCCTATCAATATTTAGATTAAGTGGTCACATTCAATCGGCACTACATACCTGACGAATAGATATGGAATGCCGTTTGTATCATTTGTTGGTGTAAGCCACCATGGGCAATCAATTCTATTGGGAGCAAGATTGATTTACAGTGGGGATATGGAGACCTTTGTGTGGTTATTCAAGACCTTGTTGCAGTGTATGGATGGTATAGCTCCAAAAGCTATTATCAAGATCAAGAAGAGCAATAAAAGATGCAATTGCTATTGTCTTTCTAGAAATCCGACATAGATTTGCCTACAGCATATATTGAAGAAAGTCCCCAAGAAGTCTAGCTCCCATGGTTTCTACAAAAGTGGGCTGGAAAGTCAATTGATGAAATGTCTATATGACACCCAAAGTGTTGAAGATTTTGAGAAATGTTAGGATCAGTTAATCACTACGTACAACTTGCATGGGAATGTTTGGTTGCAAAGTTTATACATTGAGCATGAGCATTGGGTATTGGCATTCTTAAAAGAGTTCTTTTGGGCTGGAATGAGTGCAACCCAGTGGAGCGAGAGCATGGATGCTTTTTTTGATAGTTATGTTCATGCGAGGACAAATTTGAAAGAGTTTGTTGATCAGTTTGACAGCACACTGAGAAAGAAAATCGAGAATGAAACTAGCGCAGACTTCCACTCATTTAGCGTCACAATTTCATGCATATCTAGATCTCCAATTAAAAATAAATTCCAAGAGTTGTACACGAATGCTAAATTTAGGAAAGTCCAAAAGCATCTCATGTTGTGCTCAATATGGATCTAGCTCTACTTAGAAGGGATGGTGTAATGAAAACCTATCTAGTAGAAGATGAAGTTTGTATTGAAGAGTTCACTAAGCTAGTTACTCATTCTATGGAATTTAATGAGGAAGACTATGTTGCAAGGTGTTCATATGGGTTATTTCAAATGAGGAAGATACTGTGTAGGCATATTTGAGCCATATTCAAATGTAACGGAATAAAATATTTTCCAGATAGGTACATTTTAGATCGATGGAGGAAGACATCAAAAGGAGATATACGTTAATTCAGTAGATATGACGTAGAGGATCAGCGGGTAGATGCTAACAGATATTCAAGTATATTGAATATCTGTTATTAGATGATTACTCATGCAGCGGGTTCGAAAGAGCATACTGAGAATGTAACTAATAAGTTATATGCAATGATTGACTTATATCGTGACAACCAAGAACCTCCATCGATGACTTTAATGGGTTCCAATGTTTGTTGTACGACAAATGACATAACTACAGTTGGTTGTTCAAAGCAAGTACTTAGCCCACTTGTTGTGAGAGAGAAATGTAAGCCCCCCATCTTTGAAGAGAGCATCCAGGATGGAGAAAGACATGCAAAAAGTTAAGACGAAAATGAGGAAAGCACCAATAAAAAGGAAACATAAGCAAGTGCACAATTTTAATATTACATGTTTATTTATATTTTATTAATGCAAATATGACAAATATTAGGTGTACAAATGATGTAGTTACCTTTGTGTTGTACTTTGGACACCCTGAGAATGGTCATAAGGGATTTCTTGCAGTATTTGAGTATCTTAGTGTGGCTTCAACCTCACAGAAGCAGAATGATTGACCCAAAGTACGTTTAGTAAAGGATGAAGAAGATATTGATGATGATGACATTCTAACATGAACCAAAATCACAATCAGGTCACAAATTGGGGAGAGAGAGAGAGAGTGGGGGGGGGGAATAATTGAAAACATCCATTTCATTTTCCATGATGGACCCTAGCTAGGCTAGCAATGACTCAATCGAGTTGAATAGAATCTATAATAATATATCACAATCACGTAACTAAATCTAAGAGGAAGTGAGGTTGTTGTATTGTTTTTGAAGAAGAATAGGACATCAGGATGAACAACAAGAATATCAAAAAAGCAAAAGATAAGGGCTTCCCTTCAAAGGCCAGTGCCCCCGCACACCCTAAAACGTAGACATTCTAGCTCCACAAACGTAGACTTTCCAGCTTCACAACCTAAACAAACCTGATGAGAATAAAAATGCCTTCTAAATTCCTAATTAATCATCATCTGAGTTGAGAATGCACAGCAAAATCTCCCTTCTTCTGTCTCCCAATTAAGGCAGAAATATTGTGAGTTACATTAAACTAATGTCCAATGGGTTACTAGGAAGTACAACAATCTTTAAAGTTTACCTATAAAACCAGAGTTAAATGCATTACAAACTTATTAACAACCATGTAAACTCATAGATACCAAACTTGTTTTTGGGACTCACACCTGAAGTTGTGTAAAATCATTCAATTCAACTGGTGAGATCTAATTGACTTTGGGATTCAAGGGATGGGGTCGCATCTTCTGAACCTCCTCTTGCGTATAGATAAAGATCTCACGGACCATGCTATAGAACTCTCTGCATTATATGGAAGCGTGATTGGAATTAAAACATGATGATGTGAACATATAAGAAATTAAGTAGAGAAACACGGACTGTGCGTAATGGGAAGTGCTACTAAAATGTGCCAAACTTTCGCTTCTTTTTATTTTAAACAAACAGGCAAAGTTGTTCAAACTATACGACCCAACATAGAAAAAAATAAAGCATATATAGAATCAAGTATGTATGTCTTCCATAGGAACTACAAGCATCCATAAAAAATAAAAAAAAATAAAAAAAGTATATATAGAATGTATGTTGGAAAGTAAAAGCAAAACACATAAAAATGAGAAAATTAACCTGATTTTTCAAAGGGCATAATTTGAAACTCGGGCCGATTGATGATTACACCAAATTTGTTAGGGTTCGGGTTAGGGTTAGGGTGAGGATTAGGGTTAGGGTTTCAGAATGGAAGGTTAGGAGATGAAAACATGAAGGGACATGTAGATCTAAAGTGGATTTCGCTTCATGGTAAGGTGGGGCTTTTTGAAGGAATGGGAATATTTCAGCTTCGGAGGGAAAGTGGGGGAAGACTTTAGATCGGCACTTGGGGAAGACGAAGGGAAAATGGTATTTGGCTTCTCTGTGCTTTGGGAAGACAAAGAAGCTATGTGGTTTGAAAGTTGGAAATGGGAAGACTGTGAGACGAAGACGAAAGAACCTCTGATCTGGAAGAGGAAGGAACCTCTGTGCTTGGGGAAGACAAAAGGGGCTACCTCTGTGCATGGGGAAGACGAGGAACAAATGTGCTTGTTCGATTTTGAGATGAAGACGCTAAGACAAAGTAAGGAAATGAGAAGGAATGGTTTTGAGATACGAAGAAATGAAATTGTGTCGTTTCCATTTAATGCCACGTGGGATGTGGTTACGCCGCGGTTCCCCCCTAGCGGTTGCCTCCAACATTTTTGTTAAAAAAATACTGTGCCAAATTTTTCCACCCGTAATATTTAGAAAGTTAGCAATCAGTTTATCGGTCCCATCTAGATCAGAGTTGACTGGCCAATCCTATTAAGATATTGTTAATTTATTTTAGGACAATGTTAGGCTGCACCAAATGTGCATCTCAAATATGTACAGTAATGGAAATGAATTTTTTCCAGTATTTTTTAAACATCCTTAATCATTAAAAAAATACAAATTCATTAATAATCACTTCCTTAATCACATCTCAAGAACATACTTAGATTGAGATAAGACTACACCATGAGACTTGCAAGTGACTTGAATGCCTAAAAAATAGTCTATAAGACCTAGATCTTTCATAGCAAGCTATTGACTAAGAGTAGTAGTGAAGGCATTAAGATGTGAGGGGTTTGAACTGCAGTGAGAAGAATATCATCCAAATATAAGAGTAAAAAAAATAGTGCCTAGAGATGAGTGATATATGAAAAGTGAAGGGTCAGCAGAGCTACACTGGAAACCATAGGCAATAAGGAAAGTACTAAATTTATCAAACCAAATGTGAGGGACCTGTTTTAGCCATATAAGGCTTTGTTTAGCTAGCAAATATAAGAAGAAAAAGTAGGATAGATAAAACCTAGAGGTTGGTCAATAAACACATCATCCTAGAGATTACCATGGAGGAATGCATTCTTGACATCGAGTTGGTGATTATCCCAATGGCGAACAAGGGCAATATTGAGAACGATTCGGATGGTGTCGAGCTTGATTACAGGAGAGAACGCCTCTGTATAATTGACACCATCAATTTCATGGAAGCCCTTGACAACAAGGCGAGCTTTCAACTGATCGAGAGTACGATCGACATTGATTTTGGTCTTGAAGATCCACTTGCAACCAATAACATCCATGTGAGGGGAACGAGGCATGTGTGTCCAAGTGTTGTTGTCTTGGAGAGCTTGGATCTTATCTTGCAGTGCTGGTTAAGGGCGGAGCATATTGTCTTTGGTTCCTTGGGAAGGTCAACATGTGATAGTGGGCGTACTTCGGGTTGGGTTTGTAGAACCCAACCTGAGAGCGGGTTACCATGTTGTGGCAAAGAAGATCTGAAATGAGTGGATCAATGGGCGTGGAAAGGGGTCGGCAAAGGGGGGGGGGGGAAGGTCATCATGTTGGAGTCAGCTGGTGGAAGAGGTACTTGTAAAAAAGAGACACTAAAGACACTCATTGGGTTAGAAAGTGTAGAGGTTGGTGAACGCTAATCCATAAATGTTGATAAACTTTGGTCAGAAGCAGGAGGGAGGTGGAGATTCCCAGGCTATTTGTAAGGGAAGGTGGATTCATAAAAAACATGTCCAAAGATGAAGGTCCGACAAGAGGTGGGGTGGTAGCATTTATACTCTTAGTGTTTGTCACTATAGCCCATAAAAATACATGGGAGAGTTTTGGGGTCAAATTTGTTGTGCTTATTATCCCAAGTATATAGGTAGCATTTAGACTCCAAAGACCCGAAGAGATGTATAGTCGAGATAATAACCATGAAGAAGGGAAACTGTTGAGTTAAGATCTAATTTAGTAAAAGGAAATGATTTATTAAGAAAACAACAGTTGAAAAAAGTTCGACCCAAAAACATGTTGGAACACTACTTTGAAAAAGTAAGGTCATACCTAATTCACGAATTGTTTGATGTTGTCATTCCACCAAGCCATTTTGTTCGGGGGTATGAGGGCATGAGTATCGATGGAGAATACATTGTTGTTGAAGGTGAAGATTGAGTTGGGCGTTGGTGAACTCACCAGCACCGTCGATTCGAAAGATTTTGATATTTTTGTTGACATTCAACAAATTATTAAATAAAATAAAGACATTAGAAAATCAAATTTTTTTTTCCGTAAATGAATAAACCACTTATATTTAGAAAAAACATCTACAAGACATGCATAATATTGAGATTTTCCAACAGATAAAACTAGGATGGGTCCCCATAAATCACAATAAATTTTATCAAATACATTTAAACCAATAGTAGAAGAGGGTAAAAATGGAAGTTTGCTCATTTTGCCTAACTGTAAACTCTCACAAAGAGAGTTGTTTTTATTTTTGCTGAGAACATAAATAAAGCCTTGAGAACGAAGAACAAAGTGTAGATGCTTGAGGATGTCCCAACTATTGATGCCACACTTCTGTAGAAACAGTTCGAAATCAAGTGGAGAAGTGTGCTTCAAGTGGTGGGGACAGTACATATAAGTTACCCTTCCATCGTCCATTCAACAATGTGCAATTAGTTGCCCTTTTTTTAATAGAGAAATCAATACCAAAATATTCAGAATTGTAAGAATAATCAGTTGTTAATTTGCTAATTGATAAAAAATTTTTGTCAAATCAAGAACAAGTAAAATATCTTTTAATGAATTCATAGTCTCCACCACCAATAATGGTGTCAACAATATATGTGATTTCGTGAAGACTACCATCACCAATTAGAAAAGCATCATTACCAAACCAAGATATTGATGAAGATCGGAGAACATTCCTGAATTTTTTGTCATGTAGGCAAAAGTAGCAGTGTCTGCCGTTCATTCTACATCATGAGTGTCATTTTCAAGCATCATAGAAGTTAATGCTCGTGAAATATCATCGGATTGGAGATATGGTCGAACCGGTGCCAACATTCGTATGTTTTCAGAGATGTGATGAAATGAGATAGTAGTTTGAAAGTTAAATAAAATATTGTTAGAATATATTTTTTAATATTATTTTTTATTTTGGAAATTGAAAAAGTTGAATTTTTTATTTTATATGTAAATTTAAAAAAATTATAATAACTAAATGAGATGAAATTAGATGACTTGAGATGATTTGAGAAATTTTAGAAAAACAAACGAGGCTGATTGTTTTATGCAAACAAACGAGGTCGTCGAATGTACATTTTTTTCACCAAATTTGACAGGTCTCCAAGCAGTGTCATGAGCTGTGCTGTTGGAGACAACATAATTGTGGGTCTAGAGGAGACATTAGGACAAGACGTGTGATTGGCTTGGGAGAAGCCACGTCCTCTAGAGTACCTCTCGAGGAGAACGAGCGTTGTTTGCCCTTGTTCCCGTGTCCAGTTTTGTCCCATAGAAAGCGTACGCCTGTGTGTTGAAGGATTCATGAAGTTGAGTACGCATCTCATATCCTTAGCACAAGCTCAGCGTAGTAGTGCATCGGCGGCTTGAGCATGGAGGTGGTGAAGGGTTCGTATTTCGGACCCAAGCTGTTGAGGAGGGAAAAAACCTTCATCTTGTCACTCACGAGACGTCCGATTGCTGCTACGTGGTCGCACACAGTCTTGAAGCTTTGGAGGTGATCTTGCAGCGACGTCGTGGCTTCCTTCCTCATGTATGTCAATTGTTGAGTAAGCTGGAACTCCCTTTCTTGGGATTCTTGGGCATAGGCTTCTTGAAGGGCATGCCAGACTTGATATGAAGTCTCAAGCCCGACCACCAAGCCAAGCAACTCCTCTGAGAGGGTACCTATAATCCATCCACGGAGTAGTCAGTCAGATTCCCTCCATCTCAGGTTTGTAGAACTCAATTCTTTGTGACTGGTTGTTCTGGGGTGAGCAGAGTGGTAGGAATAAAAGGAACTGGAGATCATGGAAGAAGCTATGTGTGCCGGTGAAGGAAGGGGGAATTGGGGTGAGAAACTTGTGCGAGGTGCTAATGAAATAATGACAGAACTACAAATGTTGTAATCTCACTCAATATCGAGTGGAGTAATTATATTCATGTATATATAGAATTACAAGAGTTGACTATACAGCTGGAGCTTCATAAGTAAATAAGGAAAGTATTAATAGAGAGATGTGAAGACAGCAATCACGGGAGCTGGTCTGGTACAGGAGAATGAGGCTGGTCTGGTGCAGGAGGATGAGGCATATCAGTAGCCGAATCCATAGTTGCCTTATTATCCCCCCTCAAGTTGAGCGGGAGGGGTCGGACGCACAACTTGGCACGAAGAGCTTGAAAACGAGCAGTGGGCAAAGCTTTTGTTAGTGCATCTGCAATTTGTGACTCACTAGGTAGGAACTGAACATCGAGAGCCTGTTTCTGAACTTGTTCACGGACAAAGTGATAATCAATCTCAACATGCTTGGTACGTGCATAGAGAACTGGATTAGCCGATAAAAATGTTGCTCCAAGATTATCACACCAGAGTCGTGGACACATAGTAGAGAAAATTCCCAGCTCATGTAATAGAGATTTAATCCATAGTAATTCCGATGTAGCATTCGCAAGTGCCTTATACTCGGACTCAGTACTCGACCTAGCCACGGTAGGTTGTTTCTTTGAACTCCAGGAAATTAAGGACTAACCAAGGAAGACACAATAACCCCCTATGGATTTTCTGTCATCAGGGCTCCCGGCCCAATCGGCATCGGAGAAAACCGAGAGTTGGAACGAGGGACTTGGGCGCAGCAATAACCCAAAATCAATAGTCTCCCGGAGATAACGCAATATGCGTTTTACAGCAGCCCAATGTTTATCTGTGGGTTTGTGCATGAATTGGCACACCTTTTTGACAGAGAATGCTATGTCGGGA
The DNA here is from genome assembly GCA_022457165.1 of Juglans mandshurica. Lineage (NCBI taxonomy): Eukaryota > Viridiplantae > Streptophyta > Magnoliopsida > Fagales > Juglandaceae > Juglans > Juglans mandshurica. The sequence goes on from CM039623.1 coordinate 9,328,648, forward strand.
CGGGTAAGAGAGAGGTATTGAAGAGCTCCAACAACACTCCTATAGAGACTAGGATCAGAAAAATTTGCACCATCAAATAAAGAGAGGTGGGAGCTGGTTGACATAGGAGATGGCATGGCCTTAGCATGCGACATGTTGGTCTGAGATAATAAATCAAGAACATATCGTTTTTGACTCAGCAAGAGCCCATCAGGTGTAGTAACAGCTTCAATACCAAGGAAGAAGTGGAGGGGGCCGAGATCCTTGACAGCGAACTCAACATTGAGAAATTGAATCAAAGACGTAACTGCAGCTTGAGAGGACCCTGTGATAAGTATGTCATCCACGTACACAAGGACAAAAAGACGTACACCACGAGAATTAAAAATAAAGAGGGAAGTATCTGATTTCGAATTAAGAAACCCATAATCAAGCAACTTGGAACTCAAGCGGGCATACCATGCACGGGGCGCTTGTTTCAGACCATATAGCGCCTTCTTGAGATGACAAACATGATGAGGGAATTGTTTATTCACATATCCAGTCGGCTGTGTCATAAAAACTGTCTCATTCAAGAAGCCATGTAGGAACGCATTTGATATGTCAATCTGGTGAATGGGCCATTGTTGAGAAATAGCAAACGTAAGAACCAAGCGAATAGTGGTTGGCTTGATCACCGAACTGAAGGTATCTGCATAGTCGATCCCCGGTTGTTGATGAGCCCTTAGCTACAAGCCGTGCCTTGTGACGAATGGGCTTACCACTGGAATCTCGCTTAACACAGTAGACCCATTTGTTGCCAACTAAATTCATACCCTCTTGATAAGGAACAAGTTGCCATGTATCATTTTTCATAAGTGCCGAGTATTCAGCATCCATGGCAGTTCTCCAGGGTTCATAAGTTGCAGCACGTGAATAACATCCTGGATCGTCTGGAATGGGACGGACGTTGGCCATAAAGGTCTGTGGTGCGGGGGATTCATCAAAAAATTTCTTCTGTTTGACAATGTTGTTCTGGCTCCGTGTACGCATAGGATGAATGCGTGTGAGAGAAACACCTGCTGCGGGAGGGTGATTAGAAGATGGGCTGGCAGACGATGTATTTTCGGCATGATCAACAGATGGACTGGCTGAAGGAGAGGTCTCGGCATGATCAGAGGAAACAGAGTGGTCAAGACTGGCAGGTGACAGTGGTAGGAATACATGGGAAGAATCATTGCCTGAATCCACGGAGGGACTAGAATCGGGTAAAGTCGAATTTGCAGGAGTAGATGAGGAGGGAGACGAAGGTGCTGAATTAATGGGAGAAGATGCCGATAATGAGGATGAGGAATCTTCTTGAAGTGGAGTGACACATGGTCTGGAAGGCACGGGACGCGTGGGGACCAAAGTGGGCACCAACGGAGGAGTTATGGAATGTAAGGAAGAGACACGTACATGAGGGAGATTTGGGAGGGACACGTGAGATTGACCAGCTGAAAAGGGAAAGTGATTCTCGTCAAAAACTACATGTCGTGAGAGATAGATTTTTCCAATAGACATTTTTTAGAGCGGAAGTCAATTTTGTGGTGGTTGTATGGGCGGAGATATGGCCAACATGCACAGCCAAACACACGTAAGATAGAGTAGTCAGGTCTTTTGTTGAACAATTTTTCAAAAGGGGACATTTTCTGCAATGGTGATGTTGGTACCCGATTAAGAATAAAGGTGGCCATGAAGAATGCATCATCCCAATATAAGGTGGGAATGGAAGAATGAGATAAGAGGGAAAGACCACTCTCAACTATATGTCGATGTTTGCGTTCAACCGTCCCATTTTGTTGAGAAGTATGAGGGCAAGAAATCCGATGGGTGATGCCGTGTTGGCTAAAGAAGGTGTGGAGTGTGCGAAATTCTCCTCCCCAATCTATTTGAACACATTTGATTTTGCGGTTCAAGAACCGTTCAATGTGTTTTTGGAAAGAGATAAAAACTGGAAAAACAGATGATTTAGTAAGAATTGGAAAAATCCACGTATATTTGCTGAAGTGATGAACAAACGAAACATAGTATTTATTGCCACTTTTAGACATTACAGAAGAAGGGCCCCATACATCAGAAAAAATCAAATCTAGTGGACCATTTGACACATGACTAGAATGCAAAAAAGGAAGACGATGACTCTTGCCCTGTTGGCAAGAGTTGCAAACTCCTGGAACTTTATTTGAGGAAACTGGAAGGGACGCCTTGGATGTGAGATGCTTGACAGTTTTGAAGGAAGCATGGCCAAGATGAGAGTGCCACACCTCCAATGGAACACGCTGACAAGAGTAAGCTTGTGGTGTACGAAGCGGATAGAAAGGATAGAGACCACCCTCAGTTTTTCCACGGAACAGGAGCTTCTTGGTGCATTCGTCCTTCACAGAAAAATACCCAGCATGAAATTCAAAAAAACATTGTTATCTACCGTAAACTGACTCACAGACACAAGATTCTTTTTAATGTGAGGCACATGCAAAATGGATTTCAACTTAAAGGTAGAGTTGTCAAGAGAAAGTTGAGAGGAACCAATATGATTAATAGGCAAACCTGCACCATCCCCAACTTGGATGGTATCTGTGCCGTGGAATGGTTCAGCTCCAAGATTTAAATTTTGAAAATCATTGGTTAGGTGATGCGTGGCGCCGGTGTCAGTGTACCAGTTTGGACCATTGGATGTTTGTGAATGAGCCACAAAAGCTTGCATAGGTGGCTGGGTACCCTGATAAGATAAGTCAAGCCGATGATAACACTGCACTGCATTATGGCCACTTTTTCCACAAAGTTGACAAATAAGTCGTGATCCAACTCCAGAAAAATTTCCTTGTGACCCGCGACCTCGCCCACGGTAGTTCCTGCCTCGACTATGTTGGAAGGATCGTTGAGGGGTCCTTCCACCATGGCGACGTGAATGATCATTTCGTGTGGCTACATTGGCTGACCCAATGGCTATATCAAGAGCAGAATTTTGCTGCTCAAGTCTGAGTTCAAAGCTTAACAGATGAGCATATGCATCTTCAAGAGAAAACTGATCAACTCTAGTAGAAATAGAAGTGACAATGGAGTTATATGATGAGTCAAGACCAGCAAGAATGTATGTGAGGAATTCAGAATCACAAAGTGGTTCGCCTACTGCTGCTAATGTGTCAGCAGAGGTCTTAATACGCTGGTAGTATTCGGACATGGACATGCTGCCCTTCTTGAGAGTGGATAATTCAAGGCGTATGCCTACCACTCGTGCTCGTGCATGATTAGAAAACATGCGTTCAAGAGCACACCAAACATCCTTGGATGTTTCAAGGCCCACCATGTGGTTGTACCATTGAGTAAATTCTGGAGTGGGACTAGTTTTGATGATGGCATCCTCTTTGGAAGTAATCTAAATTGTTGGTGGAGGACAAGGGATGGTTCCATCAACATAGCCAATCAATTGTTGGCCTCTGAGGTATGGCAGAATTTGTGCGCGCCATAGAAGGAAGTTATCCTTAGTGAGTTTGATGGTGACAAGGTTTTGTAGGCTAAGTGGGGCAGAAAGAGACATTGTCTGGGAAGGAAAAAAAAACAATGGAAAAGAAAAGAAATGAGGGTGTCGAATGAGTGACTGGTCGTGGGAGCAAGATTCTCTTAGACGTTGGTCTTTTGGCTCTGTGATACCATAATGAAATAATGACAGAACTACAAATGTTGTAATCTCACTCAATATCGAGTGGAGTAATTGTATTCATGTATATATAGAATTACAAGAGTTGACTATACAACTGGAGCTTCATAAGTAAATAAGGAAAGTATTAATAGAGAGATATGAAGACAGCAATCACGGGAGCTAGTCTGGTGCAGGAGAATGAGGCTGGTCTGGTGCAGGAGGATGAGGCATATCAGTAGTCGAATCCATAGTTGCCTTATTAGGTGCAATGTTCTTTATTTTTGAAGTGTGGCTAGCAACTGTTGACATAGGACTCGTTATGGGCAACTTTTTTCAGGGCCAAGTATGCTAAGAAGGGACATTTCTTTGTGTATTGGGGAAAATTCTGGTTCGTAGTTTTGGAAGCGGATTGTCGAGGGGTTGTTGGAGATATTGCAGAATTCGTATTGGAAGGTTAGAGAAGGTCGTGTGTTATTATGGTTCGACAACTTCTTGGGACATGGACCGCTCTGTGATGAGATGCAAATCGCTGAAGATCCATTGGTCACCATCTGGGAGTTCATTGTTAATGATGCTTGGGATGTGGATAGGCTTGGTAACGAAAGCTAGTGTGGTGATGGATAAAGTGAGGAATTTGAGGGAAGCTAAAGATATATTGGTTTGGACGTCGGAAAAAAATGGGGTGTTCTCGATCGAAGAAATCGGCATGGGACTTCGTTAGAATTAAAATGTCGAGCTTTGTTTGGGCAAAGTGGATTTGGAGTAAGTGGTTGCCTAAAAAGATGTCCATATGCAAGTGGAAAGCAACGTTTAATTTCTTAAGTGTGGATGATCAAGTGCGTAAGTTGGGGATCTCATTAGCATCGTGGTGTAATTGTTGTTTGGTTGGGAGTGTGGAGGATTTGGAACATGTTCTTGGTAAGGGGGAGTTTGCTGTGGCTATTTGGAGAAAAGCATCGACTGAGGAGGGTATTCCTTTCCTAATGCAGAATACTTGGCGTGAGCGTGTGCAGTTGTGGTTTAACAGGGCCAATAGGCAGTCTTAGATGCGAGAATGGCTAGTGAAATTTCCACTGCCAATCGTGTGTCGGAGGGGAACCTTCGGGTGCTTTAGAATTTAGGCATTTCGGTTGTGAATCAGAGGCCTATGAAGGTTCAGGTTGTTCATTGGTTGAGGCCTCCTTCGGGCAGATTGAAATTGAACCTGGATGGTAGTTGTCGTGGAAACCCGAGTATAGGTGGAGGTGGGGGGGATTCTTTGGAATCATGAAGGGAGCTTAGTTTTTGCTTTTTCTAGTTTTTTTGGTTCTTGCACTGATAATAAAGATGAGCTTAGGGCAGTTGTAGAGGGAATAGAAATTTGTTGCCAGAGGGGGCATTTTTTCATTGATTTAGAATGTGACTCTTTGGTTGTGGTTTCTTGGTTGGTGGGTAGATATTGTACAGTATGGTACCTCTGGGATTTTAGGGACCAGTTGATGAGTCCCTTGGAGGGTTTTGAGATTACCATTATACATTTAAGTAAAGAAGGGAATAAAGTGGCCGATGAGTTGGCTAGATGTGGTGCATTGGGGGAAGAGTTTCTTGTTTCGGAGCTCAGCTTACACGTTCTTTGCAAGGTTTATAGAGGTTAGATAAAATGGGAGTTTCTTATGTGAGGCGTAGGCGATAATAAATTTTATTGGGTGGATTTTGTTTTGAGGGATAGTTAGTAAGTGGGCTATTTTATTTGTTTTAAAGGTTTTCCTCCGTCATAAGTGAGGGATAATAAAGTTTACAGAGGTTCCGCACTCCTTTATTTAAAATTTAAAAAAAAAAAAAACCGATTATTATAAGCTAGTTTGAAAAACACTCATGTGTCCCTTCGAAAAATCTAGCTTTTTTTTGTAAAACTAAAAAATTTTATCATCAATGATCTTTCTAACTCATTGTCCAAAAAAATCTTCTAAAAGTAAAAACAAAATGTTATTCTCTAAACCTATCAACCAAAGTAGGATTTTTCTCTATTGTTTCGTATTCCCTTTGGCCTCTTTCATATTCTTCTCCACGATCATAATTTCAAATGAAAAGATTGATTTTTTTTTAATGAAAATAACAATTTGTAATTCATAATCTATTACAACATGATGTATTTTAAGCATTTTCAAGTTGATGAAGTTGTTGATCTTTTTTTCACATTTTCAATTATAATTTATGTGCTTCTTTTAATATTATTATATATGAGTGATATACCTCTTATATAAAAATTAATATCTGATTGTAAGGGATCTTCTTATAATGAAAAGCAATTGGTTGAAATAAATACCGGGAGTAGTTGTTCATCATCCTTGTAACATGGTATTCATTTGCTTGAAAGTCGAATCTCTCAAAAAGCTACAAAAAAATCTTGCCGATTGAACTAATGGAGTCTAGCAAATCTCTTTGAAACATAGTTAGAATCATATAACTAAAGTGATCTTGACTCTAAACACTTTGAAAAACGAATTGGTTTCATGTAGCAATAAAACTCAGAATTCAGATATTAATGCTCATGAAGAATATTCTCGATATGTTGATGGTGAGCAAGAGTTTGTTGATGGTAGTCCTTAAAAAAATGCATCGTCATCTCGTTTGTTCGTTGTAATGTTTGTTGGGAAAATATGAATAATAAAATATATGTGCATTGGCTTTGTAAACTAGAGAATAAGTAAAATAACAAGAACAATTTAAAAAAAGAGAATCCAGTGTTGCACGCTATGATGAACGCTTCTTTAGAGTAGATTCCGCCTCCTCCACATGCACTAGGCTTCTTGATAATCTTCTCCCAAGATACAACAAAGTTGGTTTCCATTAATATCATTTTCGGTGCACACAAAAAAAGATCCTCGAACCCAAACTATTTCATTGAGTTGAGTGATGTTTAGTGATTTAGGAGTTGGGTATTCAGATGTTAGACTCAATTTAAAATTAGATTGAATTGGGTTGATCTCAATATCTTCTAACATCCAAACGGGCCGAATGTCTATCTGTAAAGATCCTTTTAGAACCTTACTGCTAACCACACAGATTCACACAGGGAAGGACACCACGCACACAAGAACTCAGATTGAATGATCAAGATTCAGTAGTGAATCTTGAAGAGAATCTTCGAGGGATTCTCAACCTCCAAAAAGGATCTTTACTTAATTCTTCTTCAATATCAATTACATGAATTCACCTGCTTTTATAGCAGGAATCGTGAAGCAGAAACACTGTAATGTTCTAACTCAAAACGCGAACTACAAAAAGCTAAACGCAAAACAAAATGTAACTTTGATAAAACGTGCCGTTTTACTTATTCTTTATAACAGACCAAAACGCCCCGTTTCACTAACTAACTTCATTTTGTTATTTCTGTTACTTGCAATCTGTTATTCTGTTATGCCCTTTTTACACAAACTGCCCTTCTCTTCTTCAAGGCCTCGCCCACTGCACCCGTGACAATCCCTTCCTCTTCAAGGCCTTGCCCACAAGGCACCCGTGACACATCACAGAACTGTGCCCACGAAATGGGGATATGAAGTTCTGAGGTCCCAGAGCAACTCCCATGACCTATCCTCGACAGCAGCACCTACCCATTTGACAAGCACTTCAGTAGAGGCATGGTTCCCTACTTTCTTCACCCTTCGCTCCAAGATGGCTTCTGGTTCAGGCTGTACACTACCTTCTTTGTCAATTGGGGGCAAAGTAGACAGTGGAAAAATCTGATCACCTAGCTTCTTCTTTAAACAAGAGACATGGAAGACAGGATGAATTTTTGAGGAAAGGGGCAGGTTCAACTTATAAGCTACCAACCCAATCCTTTCGAGAATCTGAAATGGACCATAATACCTCAGGGCCAACTTCATGTTGTGTCTCATGGCTACAGACTTTTGTCTATAAGGCTGCAACTTGAGAAAGACCCAATCACCTGCTGCAAACACTCTTTCAGACCTCTTCCTATCAGCAAACATCTTCATCCTTTCCTGAGCCTTCTTCAAATTCTGCTTTAATAATGACAATATCTCATCCCTCGACTTCAAGTGTTGATCCACTGCTGCATTAGCAGTAGTGCCTGGAACATATGTCAACAACTTAGGAGCAGGGAACCCATATAAAGCCTGAAATGGTGAAAAACCAGTAGAGGAATGAATCGTGGTGTTATAACACCATTCTGCGATTGGTAGCCATGTGCACCAGCTCTTAGGCTTAGATCCTACATAGGATCTCAAGTAACCTTCCACGGATTTATTTAATGCCTCAGCTTGACCATCAGATTGAGGATGGTAAGCTGAGCTATAAGCCAAAGTAGTCCCTTGCATTTTGAACAACTCTCTCCAGAATAAACTGGTGAAAACCACATCTCTATCAGACACAATGGTTTTGGGTAACCCATGGAGTCTGAATACCCCATTAAAGAAGACCTCAGCCACCTTACTGGCTGTATAAGGGTGAGCCATTGGAAAAAAATGCCCAAATTTAGTTAATCTGTCCACGACAGTTAGAAGTACTGACATACCCCCTGAGCTTGGAAGGCCCTCAATAAAATCCATGGCAATGTCAAGCCAAGGACTTTGAGGAATAGGTAAGGGTTGGAGTAACCCCGCTGGCAGTAGAGTCTCATGTTTATTCATCTGGCAGATTTGACATTCCCTCACTAACTTCTTTATGTCCTTCCTCATTCCTTGCCAATAAAAATCCAATCGAGCTTTCTGTAGTGTTTTGTGATACCCAAGATGGCCTGCTTCAGGATTGTGATGAATATGCTGTAACACTTTTTGATGAAATGGTGAAGAAGGGACTATCAACAATTTCCCTTTCCTGAAAATGAGTCCTTGCTGAAGAGAATATTCCTTAGAGACTGGCTTCCCTTGCTGTAAATCAAGCAAAAGATTAGCAATGTCAACAGAGAATGCATAGCTTTGCTTCAATTCTTCTAACCACAAAGGAGTGGGAAATGAAATAAGAGCTAATGTGGCTGACTCTTCCTCCTCCACTCTAGATAGTGCATCAGCAACCTTGTTGTCTCTACCTCGCTTGTACTCAACAGTAAAATCATACCCCATGAGCTTGGAGATCCACTTATGTTGAGCCTCAGTGGCTACCTTTTTCTCTAATAAATGTTTCAGTGCTTGCTGATCAGTTTTGATCTTGAATGTCTGACCCAACAGGTATGGCCTCCACTTGCCCACTGCACACACTAGGGCTAAGAACTCCTTTTCATAAGTTGACAAAGACAATGCCTTGCCCTTCAAAGCTTTGCTAAAAAAAGCAATTGGATGGTTATCTTGCATTAACACAGCTCCTAGCCCCACTCCCGAGGCATCACACTCAATTGTAAATGCTTTAGAAAAATCTGGCAGCTTCAAGACAGGAGGCTTAGCAACAGCAGCCTTCAAATGATGAAAGGCCTCTTCAGCTTCTGCAGACCAAACAAAGGAATTCTTTTTCAATAACAATGTTAATGGAGCAGCAATGGATCCATACCCTTTGATGAATTTTCTGTAGTAACCCGTAAGGCCCAAAAATTCTCTGAGTGCCTTCACTGTTTTTGGTATAGGCCATTTCAGCATGGAAGAAATTTTAGTTGGATCTGCCATTACCCCCTTTCCAGAAATAAGATGCCCCAAATAATCAACTTCAGTAACTACAAATTTGCACTTCGATCTTTTTGCAAACAAGGACTGCTGCTGTAAAACAGATAGTATTGTTTTTAAGTGTTCAAGGTGTTCCACCATGTTGTGGCTGTAAATCAAGATATCATCAAAAAAAACTAACACAAATTTTCGAAGATAAGGCTTGAATACATGGTTCATCAACCCTTGAAAGGTTGCAGGTGCATTGGTAAGCCCAAATGGCATTACCAAGAACTCATAGTGGCCCTCATGAGTTCTAAATGCAGTTTTAGGTATGTCACCTTCTTTTACCCTTATTTGATGATAGTCTGATCTGAGATCAAGCTTGGAGAAAATTTGTGCACCATGAAGTTCATCCAGCAGCTCATCAATGACTGGAATTGGGAATTTGTCTTTGACAGTTGCTTGGTTGAGTGCTCCATAGTCCATACACATCCTCCAAGAGCCATCAGCTTTTTTAACAAGTAGAACAGGAGATGAAAACGGACTTTGACTAGGTCTTATAACCCCATTCTTCAGCAATTCTTGCACAATTTTCTCTATCTCTGATTTCTGGTAGTGAGGATATCGATAAGGCCTTACTGAAATAGGTGCAGTGCCTTCCTTTAATAGAATCTGGTGATCAAATGCTCTAACTGGTGGCAACCCCACTGGTTCTTCAAATACTGACCCAAACTGTTGTAACACTTCCTCTACTTCAGCTTGCAACTCAACTTTTTCTAGCTTTGGTTCCACTGCCACCAATTGTAATAACCACCCTTGCTTCCTAACAAAAGAAGACTTCAACAGATTAGCTCCAGCTTCCCATTCTGTCACATCAGAATTGATACCATGTAATGACAACTTCTTGCCCTGAACTTCAAACTGCATAGACATATTAGTGAAATCCCATTGAATGGGACCTAATGTCTTCAGCCATTGAACTCCTAACACAATGTCACAGCCACCAAGAGTGAGGACATGAAATGGAATACTGAATTTAGTACCTTGAATACTAATCATCTCTTCACCTGTACCCTGACTGAATATTTTAGTTCCATTTGCCACTCTAACTTGCAACCCACCATCCTCAATTATTTTCAATTTCGCAGATTCCACTACCAAAGGATCCAAAAAATTATGAGTGGAACCTGAGTCTACAAGAATCTCAACAGACATGGAACCAATCTTTCCCAGTAACTTCATAGCATTACTATGAATGCAACCTGAGATAGCATTTAATGAGACCTCAAGATCTTCAGTGTTCTTTTTCCCTTCTTCATTAGATGCAGGCAACAAATCTCCCTCACTACTATCAACCACTCCATGCTCAGCATTAGTTTCCCCATACAACAAATACACTTTTGAGGTCTTGCAAACATGGTTAGGACTCCATTTGTCATCACAATTATAACAAATGCCTTTTTTTCGTTTTTCATCCATTTGAGCAGAAGTAATTTTCTTTACAGGAGCCATGCTCCTCTGTCCTCTATTAGACAAATCACTCCCATGATCAATAGGCCATTTATCACTATAATGCCCAATCTGTTTCCAAGGTTTCCTCGCGGATAACACATACTCCTCCTGCATCTTGGCTAAACCAAAAGCAGCTCCAAGATTTAGTGGATTAAACATTTTTACAGGCAGCCTTATTTCATCTTTTAATCCACTAACAAAGCAGCTCAGTTTATGTTTTTCAGACAAGCCTTTTAATCTATTGGACAATACTTCAAACTGAGATTTATACAAACTAACAGAAGATGTTTGTTTCAATCTAGTTAATGCTTCCATTGGATCATCATAAGTAGATGGTCCAAATCTGACTTGCATTGCTACCACTAAAGACTCCCAAGAATTGAACTGTCCCGAGTCCAAAGCATCTTGGTACCACACCAATGCTTCTCCTTCCATATGGTATGAAGCCACCATTAATTTCTGATGGAACGGTACTTGATAAAAATCAAAGTACTGGTTGGCCTTAAAGACCCAACCCGCAGGGTCAATACCAGCAAATCTTGGAAAATCTAATCGAAAATTCCTCTGGAACACAGGTCTATCCTCCTGACCTCTAGGTTCATTAGAAACCTCTCTATCATGACGAGAGTTTTCATTAACAGTTTGAACTACTGAACGCAACATTTCAGAAAATTGTTCTAACCTTTCTGCCATACCATGGATGGCTTGCTGATGGTTCTCCAACTGCTTCTGAACCACTTCTTGTTGCTTCTGATATCCGTCCATCTGACCTTTCATGGCAGCACGAGTACCATCCGCCATCACCACCTTCACAAGATCGACTACTACTGATACCACTTGTAAAGATCCTTTTAGAACCTTACTGCTAACCACACAGATTCACACAGGGAAGGACACCACGCACACAAGAACTCAGATTGAATGATCAAGATTCAGTAGTGAATCTTGAAGAGAATCTTCGAGGGATTCTCAACCTCCAAAAAGGATCTTTACTTAATTCTTCTTCAATATCAATTACATGAATTCACCTGCTTTTATAGCAGGAATCGTGAAGCAGAAACACTGTAATGTTCTAACTCAAAATGCGAACTACAAAAAGCTAAACGCAAAACAAAATGTAACTTTAATAAAACGTGCCGTTTTACTTATTCTTTATAACAGACCAAAACGCCCCGTTTCACTAACTAACTTCATTTTGTTATTTCTGTTACTTGCAATCTATTATTCTGTTATGCCCTTTTTACACAAACTGCCCTTCTCTTCTTCAAGGCCTCGCCCACTGCACCCGTGACACTATCTTACAGTTTAAAAAAAAAAAAAAAAAGTATTCAGCCTTGCTGAAATCACTTTCTAGAGATCCTCTTTCATGTGAATGAATTATGCCTCCCAATACAAACTTGTAAAGCAGTGCCTTCTAATGGAGAGACTTTAGGACTTATGATTGCCAGCTCACATGAACTTGAACAACCCTCATAAATTATAGAAATACAAACTTGTAAAGCAGTGCCTTCTAAAGGTGAGACTTGGGACTTGTGATTGCCAGCTCACATGAACTTGAACAACCCTCATAAATAATAGAAAATGGACTACTATATAAGGAAGGAGAGGAAGATATTCAAATGCCCAATTGCAAAAGAAGAAATAAGAATCATATACCTAAATATCATGACAAATGAGATTCTCACACAAAATCTTCCCATGGAGCTTTAAAACGTTGCTGCCAACTCATTCCCCTCACATCAACGAACAGGGAACAATAAAATCCACAAATGCAGGATCGTGAAGAAATTAGAAAGAAAATGAGATCTAAACTTATTGAGAAAGATAAAAGTTATCCAGTTATTCCTAGCACACAAAAGGGGCATCCTAAGAAATACATCACATCAGTGTATTTAAAGCTTGGGAGGGGGAAACAAAAACAAATATCCCAGCTCACATCTCATGGAATGGAGACTGAAATATTAGCAAATCCTAAGCAAGTTGAGCAGCTAATTGCTGATGAATTCTTTCAGTTTTGGAGGGATTGGGCAAGAGTAATGACAATCTTCACTAATTGGGGGAGTTATGCTGAAACTTTCAAGCTTTTAAGGGCAGTGGTAAGCAGAGAAAGCTTGTCAGGTGCTATCTGCTTGTATTCTCTCTCCAAGGCTGTTGCTGCCAGAGATTGTAGCTCTGGGCTTTCCTTGTCGTCCTTGTTCCGTCCTTTAGAAAGCTGTCCAATGGCAGAAGAACACTGCATAATGGGAGGAAAAGGTTATCCAGTCAGAAATTTGTTACTGCAAAACAAGGACAAAAAGAAGAAACAGCAACATAGACAACTAGAACTAAAGATCAACAATCCACCAAGAAATTACCTCAGATAGAAACTCGATGAAAATTTTCAGGTGTACACGCACACAAGGATATGAATGTATGAGGATAAAAAGAGACAAAGAAAGCTCACCAAGCAGATTCCAAAAAGCGCTCTGGTATTTTTGCCTCCTGTCAAGTCTATGGTGGATGCATAATATTTCTTTGCAGTCTGAAGGTTCTCCAGTCCACCAAGTGTATAAAGCACCTGTTTTTTCATATAAGCAAAGAAGAGGTGTTTGTTCAATGCTCATTATTAAAAACTACACACTCATATTCACTATTTAATGTTTTATTCAACATTATCTTCAACCTTCTGCCACGATGGCGAAATATTTAATTCATAAGCCTAAGCTAGCAGTTAAATAAAAAAGCCAACTGTTCGAAATGATAAGAGAGAAAGTAAAGCAAAATTGGAATCAATCACACACGACACACAAGATTTACACGGTTCAGCAACGTGCCTACGTCCACAGAGCTGCAGAAGTCTTTATTTAAGATGATAGTCGAATACACAATGCGGCAGTACGGCAGGCATACGGAAATAATACAATATATATATATATATATATATATAACATATATATAGTGTAAACCCTAATTAGCAGGTCGGGTCAGGGCATCCAACCAAACCACCACAAAAACAGAACCAGGCTCCACACAAAAAACCCAACACCAATTAGTACATAACCCACAACCAAGTACATATCCAATAAGTGTGGAAATTATTTCTTTCACATCCCCTCAAAAATTGGCCTGAGCTCAAGTAACCGAACAGAACTGAAGACAGACACATAACCAAGCAATCCATGCAGACAGAGCTAAAGAATAACCCTACCGGGCTCTAATATCATCTAAAAGACTCAAACCGAAGGCTTAAGCAAGTAAGTGGAGTGTCCACCCAGTATAAACCCACAAGAAGAACCACACCCAACCAATGTGGAACTCATCTCTTTCATAAAATAAACTATGGGATCAGGACACTACCATTTTGTATGAGCATCTTGAATAACAGATGGAAAAACAGAAGTTAGAGAACTAATAAAGCTGAAGTATGATAGTAGGTCCCCAAAATTGAGTCCTATAGACATTTTTCAAGCATAACCTTATTCCAAAGCCCAACGCTACAGAAAAGGGCAGAGAGGGGGAGAGCCTAAGGCTGGGGGAGGGGAGGAAAGCAAGAAGTTTCATGATAGCTTCATTTATTCAAGCATGCATGATGAGAACTAAGAACTATAGAGAGCACGAAGTGTCCCGATAGCTTCAAGCCTTTATTCAAGAAGTATATAGAATCCCAAGTTTTTCCTGTAGCTGGATCCTTTGAAACCACAACAATCCTTAGTTAGAATGAGATTCCAACTCAGCACCTTCTTTCTTCTTTTCCCCTATGTCTACCCAAGAACTAATTTTGTATCAGAGAACATCAAATTTCTCTAATTTGTGTCTTGGGGGAGGTTTGGATAGTGAGTTGAGATAAGATGAAAGTTGAAAGTTGAATAAAATATTATTAGAATATTATTTTTGCTTTGGAATTTGAAAAAATTAAATTATTTATTGTATTTTGTGTAGGAATCTGGAAAAGTTATAATGATTAGATGAGATGAGTTGAGAGACTCTCTCAATCCAAACAACCCCTCAGAGACTCAGGAAGACAATGTTTGAATGTTAGTCAGCCCAGTCCAACATACATTGTCCAACCCAAGATCTAAAGGTATTAGACAATTTCAACAGGGAAGGCACCATTCCATAAAGAGAATGGATATTATCATGGCCCCAATTAAACTTGTTTCCTGTTTGACGGATAGATTTGAAACATAAGACGTTCAAAGTTTAAAATCTATGAAACTATATGCCCTACCTCAGGCTTTGTAGTTTCCAGAAGGAGCGCATAATTGTTTATATATCCCATGAAATGGAGGGGCAAAACCGGAATACAACATTAAAACAAGCAAATGCTAACGACTAGTAAAAAAATCAACTTACATCAGCATATGCTAAGTGGTACTGGGGAACCATGGGTTGAGATAATATTAGCTCCTCGTAGCAAAATGCTGCTTGCTTGTACCTACGATATAAACCAAAGATATTATGAAACACCGAGAAGGGAAAATTTGATAGCCACTAATTTCTTTACAGAAGCCTCACATTTGTAAGGAAACATATATTTCAGCCAGCTCTCTCCAGGCATCATGATCAGCCATAAATCTGTTAAATGCAAGAAAGATAACCTTAGCAAGATGTTCGAATGAGAACTTTTCTTTCTGAGAATTGCTAGATCCACAAAGAGATTTCTCAAAAAGTGCACTCATAAACTGATGTGGCTTGATGTGATACATCAAATCTACTTCAGAATAAAAAAGAACTTTACTCTTTGACATACCACATGAAGCCACTCCAATTTGTTTTTTTTTTTTTTTTTATAAGAAAGCCACTCCAATTTGTGTGGATTTACTTTTATGAGATCTCTATGTGAATGAAACATTTCTCTTTCTTTAATGGCTGTGTGCGCGTTGGAGCAAGACAGAGAGGCTTTTCGGATCCATCTCACATTTCAAGATATTTATTGAGAAATTCGATGGCCCCAGACATATTTCCTTGGGCCTTTGCCATAGCTACCCTCCTCTTATGTATTGCCTGCATGTGAAAAGAGCAAAGCAACTTTACACTAGAAGAATTTTTTCTAAAAAGAAATTTTACACTCAGACACTTAAAATCATATTATTTATTATCTAAGGAGAGATCAAGATACCTTCTTAGAGAGGAAAGATAAAATTATAATACAGTCCATTCTTTAATTTTTTATTTTCAGAAATAACAATATGACCTATTCTTACAAAAAAAGATGTTTAGCTTAATGAATGATCAGTTATATAAATTACTTGATCTAATGGATTGTCTTCTAAAAGGCTTGAGTAAGCTTTTTCTGCCTCTTCCCAGGACCCATTTGCTTCAAGCAACAATGCCTCCAGCCTGCCTGCGATTTGTGACGGGATATATACCAAGCTGTCAAATACATTTATCAGAAAAAAAAAATCATCAAATATCAACAGCTAGTGAAAATACAATATTTCTCTGATTTATCCAATACTTTTGAAACCACCATGGGGTCAAACTAATTCTAAAACCGACTCTTTCCACTTCTAAATATCTTGCAATTTCAAATATAGAAACTTCGAAACTTCGAAACTTCATCAACCCTTCATGTAACACCGCAAAACACATTCAATGGTGAAGTATGATAAAGATGAATAAGAGCAATAAAGGTGCATTGAATATCAAGTCCCACATAGGTTTTTTACTAGATGGATCTGAGCTTTATAATGATTACAAAGAGTCCCAATAGTAACCTTAGTTACTCCTTTTGTGATGGAATTATTATAAATATCAATTCCAACTGGTAAGGAACCAACGTAGGACTTGACACCCAATGCACCTTTATTGCACTTATTCAGTTCTATCATAGTCCACCTGCTCAATGTGGGATTTAGCAAGCGTTACATGAAGTGTAGATGAAGATTCTAAATTTGAAATTGAGGAAATCTCAAGCTAGATATAATAAGCTTATACTCCAAAATAATTAGTCAATATTACAATTCTAGCTCCTTCGAATTACTATAAAGCCTTATTCCACTTAAATAAGGAACTAATATGCACATTCATCATACTAATTTGCCTTTACAATTTCTAACCCACCCAATTTGAGATTTAGCATGGCACTACAATATCCTCGTCAGCGTCCAAGCTGAAGACAGTCCCAAGCACTACAAATTACTAGGTCAGCTCTGATATCATTTGTAATGGCAACAAGAAAGCTTAAGTCACATTTAAAAGCATACTCTAAAAGGACTAGTCAAGGTTGTAATTAGAGCTCCATGGAAGCAATGTAAATGAAAGCTTCACCTAATAAGGAACCAGCATAGGACTTTTTTTATGAAGTATACCAAATTTTAATAAAAGCACTAGGGACGCAACCCAAGTACATTAGGGTATAAATAGGAGAACACCTAGTCAAGGAAGGGAAGATGAGTAAAATTTCAGAAAATCTACATATGAGGAAAAAGCGGATATTTTTTTTATGGCATGGAACCTACCACGGCAGGACCCTTCGAACCCAACCCTAGGGAGTAAACTCCAAATACAAAACCACGGGTATTGTTGTGAGCATTTGTCCACTCACACAGAGATTTGAGAGGGTTTAAATTCTGGCAACATTCTCTCTCAGTTTTCAAAATTGTGGGCATTGAGTTCCTTCCAAATACTCCACATTAAAGACAAAGGAACAGTCCTCAATTAGTGTATGCACAAGCTGCCACACAGTTCCGTCCCCAAGCTGACAATAACTCCACCAGCCATTGGGGGCCATCACCCACTAAATACCAACTCCCAAGAAGGTGAAAGATTGAAAACCACAAGGTCCCAGCTACTTCAAAATGAAGCAACTAATGATTAATAGTTTCACTCAATTCCAAAAAGGAGGAAAATTTAAAACCACAAGGTAACAGCCACTTCAAAATGAAGCAACAAATGATTAATAGTTTCTACACGCTTCTTGCACATACAACACCGATCTATCACCATTATGCACCTCCTTCTCAGATTATTCATCGTCAAGATCTTCCCCAAAGCCATCATCAAAACAAAAAAAGGTCACATTTGAGGGAGACTTATTCCACCATATATTCAATGCACTTTTATCAGTGGGATTTAAGCAATGTTACACTTCATAAACTGAGTTCTGACTCAAATGACATTTCCTTTGCTCATAAAACTGAGTTGGGGAGAAAGTTGTGGGTTCAAGATCCACTGGGTGAGTGGGAAACTTAATATTTTAAAGTAAAAATAATTTTATGATGTTTATGCCTTTTCTTGGGGTGATTTGGTAGAACTACTGAAGGGGTGGGGGGGAGTGAATAGAGAGAGTGTGAGAGGCAAGCTATAATAAGTTCAAGAAAGCTTTATCCTGGGATTGAGTAAAGTCGCTGATTCAAAACACGCAACAGATTGTTTGACATCATAATGTAAACACAGGGAAGTTAAAATAAAAGCTTGTCCATATCCGTTCAAATTCGATTCGAACTCAGCTTCAAATACACATTCTGAGTGAGCCCATTCAAAGGCTTGTTTGAACACATCTTTGGTGTGCTCTGAAGGGCTTCCTTTTGGCACAAAACTATTTGGATGGCTTTTGCTGGACCTTTCTGCCGAAACAAATGTAAAACTTCATAGATGGTTTTCTACTTGAAGCCCTATTTACATGCTGCTTCAAATCACATCAATTAAAGAAATTTTCAATTCATTTGTTATTTCATATCTTTTATGGTTTCTTAAAAGTTTCCTAGATATATGTGCATCAATCGGTATCATAGCCAAGTTTCTCCACACATCATCCGTATTTCACTAATTTAAGACATTCATTTATCATATGATTCTCTCTTCAGGTTTTATAATTAACTTATTACAACGAAGAATGCTTCTAACCATGATATCCTCTCCCCCCCCCCCCCCGGGCCGGGATCATAGCCAAGTTTCTCCACACATCATCCGTATATCACTAATTTAAGACATTCCTTTATCATATGATTCTCTCTTCAAGTTTTATAATTAACTTATTACTACGAAGAATGCTTCTAACCATGATATCCTTCCCCCCCCCAAAAAAAAATAAAACATCCAACCAATGGTGAAGAGTACAAGCCATATTTATTCATCTCATCCCATTGAAAGCAACAATTAGGGGTGGGCAAAAACTCCAGCGACTCCAACTCCGGCCGACACCCATTCCGACTCCAGCGAAGTCAAAGTAATCGGAATTCGGAGTCGGAGTTGGAGTTATTTTAAAAAAATATTGTCGGAGTCAGAGCAAAGTCGATGTTGGCTCCGACTTCCGAACTCCAACTGATATCTCTGCTCTTTGTTCACTGTATTTTCTCCACTGCCTTAATGTTTACCTTTCTCCTAGTAAAGAAATAAAAGTGCTCATTTTCCTATGAATGTTTCTCCTTTTTTTCACTTTTGTCAATCTTGCAGTTTGACTTTCAAATACTTTCCTTTATTCGCTTCATTTATTGTTTCTAAACTCTGTATTCTCGTTCAAGTGAAACAATTTTAGCTATAAAAAATAAAAATACTCTGACACCATCCATTCGTTTTACTGCCTAGTGCTAATGATGAACCAACGTAACACTGACACCATGCTATTTATCTGAAGTTCTGAAGCAACACAGTATTTATTTCACTTTTGGTCCCTCGGTAAGCATAACTTGAAAGATGGAAAGCACATTGAAAATTCTTTAATTTTTTACTCACTCGAGTCTCAAGCCTCTCAGCCTTTGGCTTCAAATCACCGGCGTTTTCTTCCTTCTTTTTTTTGGTTCTGATACATGCATGTCTAGTTTTATAGTCGGTGTTAGCTTTGAAATACCATTCTCGTTCACTTTTTACAGTGTACTTGAAAACTAGTTTTTGAAAGATAGACTCGATAAAAGCAGAAAAGGAAATGAGAAGACTGAGAGGAGACTCGGTGTTGAGGCTTGGAACAGTTGAGAGTCTTGAGACCGACGACGAAGAACCGCCATGATTGAAGAGGAGGTGGGATTGCCACTGTTCGACGGTGACACAAACCCTCTCGAACAACGAAGCTCCGCCTCTCGAACTCCGACTCCGACAACTCCGATCGGAGTCGGAGTCCGCTCTTGATCGGAGTCGGAGGCAAACTTCGACTCCGACAAGTTGGAGTTCGGAATTGGGTTTTCCAACTCCGTCGGAGTCAGAGACCAACCCTAGCAACAATACAATTTATACAGACAAAATATACCTGCAAGCTTGCCTATCCATGCCCTTATTGACATATGACTGAAAATTAGGAGCCCATCACTTTCAGAAAGGCAATAAACTCATCAGATAAGAAGTTTTCCTTTTGCATATGAGATATTGATACATAGGTACTTAGGATAATTAACAATATACATCGCAACCTTTTTTGATAAAAGTTTGGGCACACACACATATAAGGTTTGCAATAGGTTATTTCAACTTACCAACTCTTTTGCTCTCTGGAAATTTTTTGTGTAGAACCTTTATGCAGTCCTGTAAATATTCATATGCAAAATACAATTAACTCTATTTTATAGTAAGATGTGTTCTATTGAGATGAAAAAAGGTTGCTACCCTAATACACAGAAAGTATACAAGAGATCCACCTAATTAGCAAAAGGAAAGAGCAACAGCAATTCTAGAAAAGCAGAAATAGAAAAAGCAACACTATTTTGGACCACTATCCAATCATGTAGCGTATTAAGAAAGAATAAATTGAGCCCCAACATGACTTTTCACGATCCTCGAAACTATACTCATTTGTTCTCTCCAAAAACACCACAATAAACAAGACAGAATCATCCTCCATAATAATGCACATTCATTAATACCAAACTGCCCTTTCCAAAATGCTAGGAGATCCACCACTCGAGAAGGCCTAATGCAATCTATCCCAAAAGGCCAAAGATCATGTTCCATAAAATGCTAGCAACCTTGCAATGCAACAGAAGGTATCAACTTTTTCAGCACTCTTCTTACACACTAATGATCACTACAACCTCGATTAATCACGTTATTCGAGGTAAGAATCTTCCTCAAAGCTGCTGTCCAAATGAAGAAATTCACTCTAAGGTCTATTTCTCCAAATTTCTTCCAAGGGAAGAAATTCAACTTTGAGACAAATCAATAAAGCAATCCGAATACCAAATGCACATTATTAAACGAGTTGATACATGGTTCAAGTAATGATTAAAGAATGTATCAATGTATAAATGCAAGTCCAAATAGACTAGAATAAAAATCTATCAATGCAAAAGGCTCTTGTTCCAAGCAAAGTGGACTAGCACACAGATTTGTGAGCAAAGTGTAGTTCACAGATTTTTCAATTTGAAAGATTATATACAAGAAGTAATAAAACGTCATTCTTTGATAGTTACCATGTTATGATAAATTAGAAAGACACAATGAAGTTAGCTTCGAACAATAAACGTGTCTATATTCATGCCCCTATTAACATATGCTTCCCTACACCAACAATGATTGACAAGAAAAAGTACCTTCTAATTGCATAAATTGTGTATACAAAGACAAGAAAGTCATATGGGTGGTGCACATGTAGGAAAGAGAGATAAAAATGCAGTGCACCTCATAAAAACTTTACTGAAATTATTTGACATCTTACCAAAGAACTCGCGCGTTCTTACAACTCCTTCCCCCTCCTCCCTAAAAAAAACCCCCAAAACCCAAAAGACATGCCAAGAAATTATGTGTATGGCTGAGAAGTTATTGTCTTGACACAATATGCTTTGTCGGTCAATATGATGCAAGAATTATGCCGAATGAAAATAGGGCGGGGCTAGCTTAACTAAATGAAGAGGTCGCACACACAAAATAGATTTAATATGCCTCTAAGCTTATTGGAACTATGACAAACATGGACCACAGAGCTTCTGTAAGAACTCTGGCTAGGTTTCACAAAAATAACAGTGACACAGTCAAATCAGTGATGCAAGCATAAAATAGCATCACTTTGAATTTCTCTGCAAGCAACAACTCTATATAAAGGTATTAACCCCAAGGGGTTGGCCCAAGTGGTGAAGGCCTTGGTCTTGGGGTATCACTCCCTTCAAAGTCCAAGGTTCAACACCTCATGGGTGCAAACAATCCTTTGGGGCCACACCTTCTGGTGAAAAGCCAGCGATTTAACTAGTTCCATGTAGGAAAACTTCCGAGCGTGTGGTGCACGGGACCGGAATTTACTCAGGGGTGGGTCCGAAGGGCCCTGCCTTGGAGAGGTTTCCCGACATAAAAAAATAAAATAAAAAATAAAAATGGTATTATAAATATATTTCGTAGTCTACCTATTCAATATGATCTGAGAAATTTACTGTGGTATCTATACGGGGAAACATAAACACAATCTGTACAAGTAAAATTACATAAGAAGCATTGTACCTTTGCAATATTAAGACATTGGCAGTCCATAGCTGCAATTGCTACTTGCTCATAAAGAGTCCATTCTTCATCCAAAAATACATACTGGTCAGTCAGAAGTTCAGTTCAGCAAAAGAAGGGTCGTAGATTAAATGGTTCTAACAATTATACATAGCCACAAGAGTCAAAGGTATGCGGAGCAATTAAAAAATCTACCACAAGGTACTCTTATTAAAGGAAAAAGGTTCTTTTTTACTATCTAAAATAGGAGGGTGCTATCATTATTATGCACATCCAAGTTCACCAAAATGTTCCACCCAACACAATACCTCGCAATTGTAATCAGTTGAAAAAAAAAAAAAAACTCAAGGAACCCATTACAAAAACCTCGCATCAATATCATTTGAAAATACTGCAGAATAAACATAACCCAAATGAATAAACACAAAACTAAGAAGAATACAGAATCCAAAAAATTTCACAATCCAACCCAATTCTGGTCTATTCCCAATTCAAATCATTCTAAGCACTAAACCACAGAACCCATTTCGAATCACCAGAAAACAAGCTTAGAACTCACCTTCCGGGCCGAGGCTGGATCGCTTTTTGGGATCCCTAAGGATCGACAACCCATGCTTCAAAACCTTCTCGGAACGCCGGACCTTGAGCTTCCTGACCAGGCAGAGGAACTCCCAAGCTCCTCCTCCTCCATTGTCCACCTGGTTCTCCAGATTGCTCAACTGAGTCTCCTCTGTCTTGCTCACCATCTTCACCAATCCACACTCCACAGGGTCAACCGCAGAGAAAACCAATGGCTTTGACAACTTTTTTCACTCTTCAGCGTACGTATTTTCCACTCTTTTCCTTCCGTTTTTAACTTTTAGAGACGATTTTAAAAGGAAAAAAAAAAAGACGTGTGATTTAGATATGTAATACGAATTTATTATATTCATAAAATATTCAAATTACCTAATTCTTTTTTATATTAATACGATGGTCTGACTTGAATAGTGGGTTGAAATGAGACGGATTGAGATGATTTATAAATAATAATAAGATATTTGAGTTGAAATGAAATGAGCCAGAAATGGTTTAAGTTAAAATATTTTATGGAGTTTTAAAAAAATAGAAAGAATAGGGACAATGACTGATTTTTGGAGAAAAGAAAAAAGTAGGACTAAAGTTGTATTTTTGGAGAAAGGGACCATGGAAATAGTAGTAGAAAACGAAATGACTCAAGGATTTTTGTGAAATCAGTTTTTGATAGTGCCGTGTTTTGGGAGACTTTTGAAAAAATTATCTATTTTGGGAGTACTTTAATAAAATTCAAACTTTTAGGATGCTTACACTTCGGTTCCATGATTATTACATTACCACCAGCCTTATGTAGTTAAAAAATAATTTTTGCTGTGAATTACTGCATACTGCTAGATTTATAGGTGCATTGCATCTTATCTGTCATGTACGAGGGGTATGTAGCCTTGAGTTACATGTCTCGACACTTTAGTCATCGTCCAATCCCAAGCGGGGATTGGGAGCTTCACAGAAATGGTGGTATTAGAGCAATTACGTCTCTGAGTAAACCTATAAGTTGTCCTAGGAATACATGGTACCTGAAATTAGGATTGAAATCTTATAGTTATAGGTTTTTAATCTTATAGCTATAGGTTTGAATCTTTAAGGAAGCACGCTTAGAAGGGAAGTATGCAGTTTAGACTACAACTGTGAAGTGGAGAAGAAGTAGTTCCTCTATGAGAAGAAGCTAACGAGCGTTGGTTTTATGCATTTTAGGAGGAAAATGATCGATGGTGCGCAGACGCCGTGAGGATGTTTCTCCAAGATCACAAGATTAGGAGGCTAGGAACCCTCCACTGGAAGGAGGACAAGCAATAGCGAAAGCTATCCACCAAATGACGGAAGTAGTACGAAACCAGATGAAGGACAGAATGTTAGGCAAGAACCACCTAGAGGAGATAACCGAGGATGTTCCTTTGAGAGATTCTTAGCCCTGAGAGCCAACATGGCTTATTGACTTGGATAGGACCTTCGATATTAGTGGGTGAATGGAAGAGCAAAAAGTCTAGTATGCTGGACACTTACTTCAAGGAGAAGCTGGTATATGGTGGGATATGAAGAGACAGCTGTTGGTGCTTGAATTGGGGGATGTAGCTACTCTCACTTGGGAGCGATTTAAGAAGGAACTCAATAGTCGTTTCTTTCCAGAGATGGCCAAGCAACAAAAGGCACTAGAATTTGCGAATTTGACGCAAGGCAATATAACGGTAGAATAGTACGCAGCTCGATTTATGGAATTGGGAAGATTTGCCCCTCATCTGATTGGTACGGAGAAGAGAGGCAAAGCAACGGAGTCTGATTTCTCAAGTTCACACAGACCGGAAAAGGGGAATGCCTTACTCGCGGGGAAGGAACATGGGAAAAAAAAAGGTTCACTATACCTTGGATAAGGGAAAAGGGAAAGTGGTCGGAAATGTAGTACCCGTTACTCCACCACCATGTCGAAGATGCGGACAAAGTCATAATGGTGAATTTCAATTCGCCATGGGAGCGTGTTTTAGATGTGGTCAGACCGGTCATATGATTTGAGATTGTCCACTGAATACGCCTGGAGGAACAACGATGCCAGGAGGCAAAGGAAAAACCCCTGTAAAGGTCAAAGTTTACGTTATCATGCCAGAAGAAGTAGATTTGGAAACCAATGAGGCAACTGATGCCGGAGTGATCACTAATAATATTTCCAACCCTACTCTAATTGGTAGCTTGTATTTGTAGAAAATATTTGAGTAACCTTAGTTACCCTTTTAGGTAAGGTTAAATTGATGCAACAGATAGCATGTGCTCTATTTGACTTTGGAGCATCGAGGTCTTTTATGTCTTATGATTGTGTGCAAATATGTGAGTTGGATATGGAACCTCTCTCCAGAAAAGTCCTAGTAGCTATTCTGAACGGGAAGATAGTTGGATGTACTCATATAGTTAAGAACTGTCCATTGGAAGTCGCGGGTTTAACCTTAATTGCCGACCTAATCGTTTTCCATCTGATGGAGTTCGATTTAAGAATGGATTGGCTATCAAGCCACTATGCTAAGATAGATTGCCAAAGGAGGGAGGTAATTTTTTATTTATCATCAAAGGACAGAATTTGTTACATGGGAGAAGTAATTAGGTTAATTCTGTCAGTGGTAACGGCAGGACAAATTAGGAAGAGTTTGATGAGAGGAGCTGCTGCTTATCTCGTAGTTATGACTAGTCCAATAGAAGAGCTTAAAGGAGTCAAGGGGATTTCGGTGATAGAAGATTTTCCTGAAATTTTTGCTGATGATTTGCCTAGATTACCCCCGGACCAAGAAAAAAAGTTTGTGATTGAGCTAGAGCCAGCAATGGCTCCAGTACACAAGGCACCTTACCGAATGGCCCTGGTAGAATTAAAAGAGTTGAAGGTACAGATTGAGGAACTCCTCGAGAAAGGGTTTTATTCGCCTTAGTTTATCTCCTTGGGGAGCGCCAGTACTATTTGTAAAGAATAATGATTGAATCTTGAGAATGTGTATTGACTACCGAGATCTGAATAAGGTGACCATTAAGAACAAGTATCCACTGCCACTGATAGATGACTTATTGGATCATTTACAAGGAGCATCAGTGTTTTCAAAGATAGATTTGCGATGGAGTTATCACCTGCTCAAGATCAAGGATCAGGATATACCTAAGACTGTGTTTCGAACTCGTTATGGACATTTTGAGTTCATAGTAATGCCTTTTGGATTGACGAATGCCCCAACAGCATTTATGGATTTGATGAATCGAATCTTTAGGCAATACTTGGATAGTTTTGTGGTAGTATTCATAGATGATATACTGGTATATTCTCATAGTGACGAGGAGCATAGGGAACATTTGAGGATAGTGTTGGAAAACCTTGCAAGAGCATCGACTTTACGCCAAACTTAGTAAATGTGAATTTTGGCTCAAGAAGTGAAATTTTTGGGTCACGTCATTTCTAGTGAAGGAGTTGCAGTAGATCTAGCTAAGATAGAGGCTGTGACAGAATGGCAGAGACCGACCAATGTCCATGATACGTAGTTTCCTTGGTTAGGTAGGTTACTACCGAAGATTCGTTGAAGGATTTTCCAAACTCTCTAGTCCATTAACGACATTAACGAAGAAGAATGCCAAGTATGTTTGGAGCGAGGAATGTGAAAGGAGTTTCTTGGAACTAAAGAGGAGGTTAACCACAACACTGATATTGGCTTTGTCTGAACCGCACAAGCCTTACGTGGTATACAGTGATGCCTCTAAGGTAGGATTATGATGCATTTTGATGCAAGAAGGACAAGTCGTTGCTTATGCCTCGCGATAACTCAAGGATCACGAGCAGAATTATCCTACTCATGACCAAGAGTTAGTTGCAGTAGTCTTTGCATTAAAGATTTAGAGATATTACTTACATGGAGAAAAGTGATAGATATATATATAGATCATAAAAGTCTCAAATACTTGTTTAGTCAGAAGAACTTAAATATGAGATAGAGAAGATGGGTCAAGATGATTAGTGATTATTAGTGTGAGATAAAGTATCATCCTAGAAAGGCCAATGTAGTAGCAGATGCTCTTAGTCGCAAGACTCAGTCTGACATGCTATCGATATTAGCATAAATGAGGAATTTGTTGATCGGAAACCCGCCAAGAGATGTCGTGTTAACAGTAGTACAAGGGATTGTACCATTAACTGAGGAGGAAATCCTAGAAGGACAGAGCAAGGATGATAAGTTGGAGAAGCTTTGACAAAGAATTTCAAGATCTGAAAGACCGCTGCATTTTACGATTGGAAGGGACGAAATGCTATGTTACAAGGGTAGGAAAGTAGTTCCTAATATCTAAGAACTAAAGGAGAAAATCTTAAGCGAAGCACATTGTACCTCTTACACTACTCATCCCGGCCGCACAAAGATGTATCGAGATCTAAAAAGTCAATTTTGGTGGGAAGGAACAAAAAAGGATGTAGCAGAATTCGTTGCGAAATGCTTAGTTTGCCAACTAGTGAAGACAGAACATCAAAGGCTAGCTAGAGATTTGCAACCATTGCTGATCCCAGAGTGGAAATGGGAGGATGTGTCAATGGATTTTGTGATAGGTTTGCCAAGAACATCTTCAGGGAAGAATTCAATTTGGGTTATAATCGACCGGCTTACGAAGAGTGCACATTTTCTACCCATAGCTAATACAAACTCTATGGATAAGCTTTCTCAGATTTATGTCAAAGAAGTTGTTCGATTGCATGGAGTACCTAAGTCGATAGTATCGGACCAAGATACACGATTCTGGCAAAGTTTGCAAAAGATGTTAGGCACGAATTTGAGGTTTAGTAGTGCATATCATCCGTAGACAGATGGATAGACTAAACATACCATTCAAACGTTAGAAGATATGCTACGTGCGTGTTGGAACTAAGTGGCGATTGAGAAATCCATTTGTCATTGATAGAGTTTGCTTACAACAACAGCTTTCAAGCTACAGATGGCGCCTTAGGAAGCACTATACAGAAGAAAGTGTAGATCCCCTCTGTATTGGGACGAAGTTGGAGAAAGGGATATTTTAGGGCCTAAATATTTGCAAGAGGTGTGAAAGCAAGTAGCACTGATCCAAGAAAGGATGAAAGAGGCCCAAAGTCGACAAAAAAGTTATGCCGATAAAAGACGAAGAATTCTGGAGTTCGTTGTAGGTGATTGGGTATATGTTAAGATCTCATCTATGAAAGGAGTCGTACGATTTGGCCAAAATGGAAAATATAGTCCCCATTGTGTAGGATCGTATGAAGTCTTAAAAAGAGTTGGTGCAGTGGCATATCGACTAGATCTACCAGGTCGAAATGCAAGGAGTGCATAATGTCTTTCACGTATCATCTTTAAAGAAGAGCTTTGGAAAAAGACGACCCTTAGTGATGGAGCCTACCAATATTTGGCATCAACCTAACTTATCTTACGAGGAATGGCCGGTGCAGATTGTGGATAGGAAGGAGCAAGAGCTGAGGAATCAAAAGATATCCTTAGTGAAAATGCTCTGGAATAATACAGATTTTTAGGAAGCGACTTGGGAAAGAGAGGACGTGATGAGGACTAACTACCCTCATTTGTTTGTATCTAGTTTTTGTAAAACAATCTTTGTGTATGACTAATTGTACTTTGGTTTGTCTTATACAAATTCTTTTTTTGTCTTGATTGATCTCTTAGTGACGTTGTATGCACCTACCATACCAGGACATGGCACGAACTAGAAAAACTCCACGCATATCTATGTCCTCAGCGGCACAAATTAGAGAAAGAGTAGAACGTAGTCTCAGAAACTGGCGTGAAAGAAGAGATCGAATGATGGCTGCTCACTGGCGATAGATGGAAAAATTTGAGCATCATCGCACCCATGTGATAGATGCTGATTTCTAAGGGAATATTTTCCTACGACGAGCATTATCACATGAGAAGCGGCAACTCCGCACGACCCGTTAGTATGGAAGGATGCCAATAGAATACATTTGCTCGGACTTAAGCAAGAAGCAGAGTCTAGTCGCGCTGCTGAAAACCTTGCGAATAGATATACGCCTTTTGAGACCTCGGACACGTCTACGGATTGTATTCATTTCCACGAAGAGGGTCAACCTGTCGAAGACACCGAACTCGAGATAGAGCATAAGTTAAATGAGATGCGGGTGAACATTTATTTTGACTATGATTTAGACGTGATATTCTATTTTTTGCAAGATTCGGTGACAGAGGAGGAAAATGACGTGCCACCCCCATCATCGTCTGAAGAATACGCAACAGCTAGTGCTCGAGGTAATGATCAAGGTTGTACTTGATGCCGATTATTTTATTGGTGGTTACGGTGCAGATTTTGAGGACGAAATCTATTTTTAAGAGGAAAGGATGTGACATCCCGAACTTTGCTAAGTCCCCGTTCATATTTTTATTTGGATACTATTTTAGTTATTGGATAAGTGCTAGGTGTTAGAGGAATTCCTTGAGGTATGTTATATTTATTTGGACTTTTGAATCTTAAGCATAAGAGCCTATAAGAGAAAGAAGAGGAAAAAGCCGACATAGACCCATGTGGATTTTGGCCAACCAAGCTAGGATTAGGGTTTGGAAGCCCATTGTTGATCACTAAGGATAGAGGAGGCACCACATGGCATGAGATGATCTATTTGTTTTTTGAGAAGCTCATCATTTAAAACCTAGGAAAGTAGCAAAGTGTGACACTTGTACAACATGCAAAGAGGTTCTAAAAGGAAGTGAGTGGATGAGATAAAGAGAGAGGATTCGGCTACCTAGGGAACACGCCACCCATGAGATTTTGACAAGTTCCAGGAAGTTTGTGATGATTGAGAAGACAAAGAGGCACCTAGGAGCACTACAAATCAGATGTCACAAATACAAAGGGACTTCGAGGGTTCGACCATGCGGATTACACGCCCCACATGCAAGCCAACCATCTTGGTTGACACTTTTCATGCATGGAGGAAGGGCCTTAGAGTTCCAAGAGATTATTCTTGGGAAGAGGGAGATACTCGAGGGAAGGCATGCACCTAGATTCTAGAAGAATCTTTGGGAAGGAAAATGCAAGGGGCGACGGCAAGGGCAAGCTCAAGACACACACACACCATTTTTGCCACATGGCAACCATGCACACTAGTTGGGTTTCAAGAAATATTAGGGGTTTTGTGTTTTTATCTTTGAGTCACCAAGTGCATTATATCTAGACAAGTGAAGAAGGGCAAAATTGAAATGTGAGGCAAGAGGGTTTCAGTTTTTGAGAGCCACATGCCACCCCACACAAGGTAACTTTTGGATTTCTCATGCAATCCCATCATGGGGAAAGGGAAGAGTCTTTTTGCCAAGTGTCAAGCATGCAATAACTCTTGGATTTTTCAAGAACTATATAAGTACATAGCTGAAAGTCATGGAGGCCTTTTTGCTCAAGTTTTCAACTTTTGTTCTAAGGATTTCGGCCACCACTACTTTTCTCTCTAGTTCTCACACTTTCTGACATTTTCTCACCAACCAAGCACCACCATTCTCTTCACTATTTCAAAAATCACCAAGATTTATCCTTCAACTTTTAGACTAGAGGAAGAGCACACAGAGGAAATGATTATTTTACTTTTATTGCTACACCATACATGGCCAAAGAGAGAGAACACACACACACACACAATGTTTTAGTTTATGGTTTCTTTCACATGAACACACACTTTCACTTTAGAAACTAGGGTTTTTCTTCAAGGTAAGAAAGAACCCAAAATTTTCTTCTTGTTTTAAGCACATGAACACGAGGTCTAGGGTAGATGAAGGCCACGACCACCACTTGGAAGAAAGGCTAGGGTTTTGTCCTTTGAGGGTTTCGGATTCTAGGATTTTTTCCATGAGAAAGCGTTTTCGAAAACCTTAGACACTCACACTCACCTTTATTTCGTGATTAGAGTTTCTCTAGTCATCTTCTAATATGTCTTAATATGTTTTTTCAGATTTTGCTATTTTATACATTGGATTTTTGTAATAAACTTTCAACTTACTCTTGATAACACTTGTATATATTTCGTGAACTCTTATTTGTTTATCATTGCTTGAATCTTATTATCTTGTTATATGTATACTCGGTTTTGATAAAAAGGATGAGATGTCATGTTTTCATGATGGTTTGTTGAAGTATATTTCGAAAATGCCATGTTGAGGCTTCGGTTTTGACCTATATATGTGTTATGCATGCTTGTTTTGATATATGAATGTGTAGAAATATGAGTAAATGTGTTGTGATGATGAAAATCCATGTTTGGAGGACTTGTATGAATCGGCCAAGGCTATATTAAGGGTATAAAAATCTGTTTTGTTTTTTGCCAAGTATGATTCGACTATGCTTACGTGTATTCGTCATATGATTGCATATTCTAATATTTTCAAGCCATATCGCGAGATGCATGTTGCTAATTGGGCTATATGTTTCGGTTTTTACATGTTGCATGAGTATGATAAAGTGTAGTATCATGTGTCCATGTCTCATGCATTTGGGTCTATGTTTTCAAAAAGAAAGGTCAAAGTATGTTTTATCACGACCCCAAATACAAGGACGGCAAAATGCCCTAGTGGAACTCCCTGTGCACTCTAGAGTGAAGACCCCTGTGCATTCTAGGTCTATCGAATGGTTCCTTATGGAAAGGATACTGGAGCGAGGTTGCACCTAAAGCTGGTGGGTGCCACACGATGAAGGCGAAATAAGCGAACTGCCGTAATGAATATGTTTAAGAATAAGATGTAGTCACCTCGATAAAAATCGATCGTTGGATGATGCGGTAACTAGCAGGGAACACACGGTGC
Organism: Juglans mandshurica; assembly: GCA_022457165.1. Taxonomy (NCBI): domain Eukaryota; kingdom Viridiplantae; phylum Streptophyta; class Magnoliopsida; order Fagales; family Juglandaceae; genus Juglans; species Juglans mandshurica. The sequence continues at coordinate 9,360,075 of CM039623.1, forward strand.
TTAGTGGAGTCGTGAGGTATCCAACCATGTGTAATAAGAAATGATTAAGGCGTTTGAGCTCTATGACATGATATGATACGATATGTTATGATATGTCATGATATGTTATGATATGATATGATATGAAATGATATGATATGAAATGATATGATATGATATGAAATGATATGATACGGTCATGATCTAGGTTTTTTCCTGTATTTATCAGTCACAGTTGTAACTTCGGTTTCATTGAATGAAATGAAGTCTATATTCTATAAAAAAAAAAAAAAAGATCATGGTATGGCATGATATGTTATGGCAAGAACAAGAACTCGAGCTCAAACGATATGAACATGTGTTAAGAAGATTAAAAGATGAAAATGTGTTTTAAGGTCTATGTTGCATGTGTTAAGCTTTATGTCAAAGTACATGTCCATGCATTCATTTGTGGTTTGCTCTTACATGATTGTGATATCTGTTGCATATTGCTTGTTTACTTACTGAGATTTCTTAAAATCTCACTGTAGTAGTTCCCACTACCATTCCCCACCTGAAATGGTAGAAGTTGTTATAGGACTGCAAGAAAGCGATCATGGGGAAGTACAAGAGGACAGTACTCCCGACCATTGAGGAGGTACCCAAGAACAATGACGGGTAGAGAACGCCAATCGACTCATTCCCCACCTAAAGAATCGGGACAAGGACCGATTTTTAGAGAAGAGAAAGAAGCCGGACTAGCTGGGTTTGGGTAGTGAGAATACCTGAGAAGTGTTAAGAATGTTTGTGAATAGTAGTGAAAAAGTAATGAAAAAGTAATAATAAAATAATGAATAGTAGTAAAAAGTAAGTGAAAAGTAATGAATAGTAGAAAAAGTAGGTGAAAAATAATAATAAAGTAAAGAATAGTAGTGACAGTGTTTGAGAGTACTTGAGGTACTCTTGGCTGCCAAACATAGCCGTTTTTGGAGAAATGGACCATGGAAATAGTAGTAGAAAAAGAAATGACTTAAGGATTTTTGTGAAATCAGTTTTTTATGGTCCCATGTTTTGGGAGACTTTTGAAAACAATATCTATTTTAGGAGTACTTTAATGAAATTCAAACTTTTGGAATGCTTACACTTCGGTACCATGATTATTACATTATCACCGGCCCTATGTAGTTAAAAGAATTTTTCCGCTGCAAATTACTGCATACTACTAGATTTATAGGTGCATTGCATCTTATCTGTCATGTATGAAGTATATGTAGTCTTGAGTTACATGTCCCGACGCTTCAGTCACCGTCCAATTCCAAGCGAGAACTAGGGGCGTCACATTGAAGAAGTGGCTGATAGAATATATTCTAGAATTGCACAGAGTACTAGGAGACATGAAAATCTGAGAGAGGGTTGCTCTTTTGGAGATTTTAAAAGACACAACCCTCCTACCTTCTCTGGGGAGCCAGATCTAATGGTAGCAGAAAAATAGTTATTGAGAATGGAGAAACTGTTAAAAGTGTTAAATTGCACTGGCACACAAAAAGTTCGATATGCTACTTTCACCTTAGAGGATGCTGCTAAGAGGTGGTGGGATAGTACATAATTGCTATTAAAAGAAGAACTTGGCGAAGGCATCGACATTACTTGGGATAAATCCAAAGAAATTTTTAATGATAACTACTATCCTGAAGTGGTAAATGATCGAAAGGAAGGAACTTTCTCTTGAACCCGTCTCTCTCGAACCAGCCTCCCTCAGCGTTTGATACAGGTTTGTTTCGAGGGCTCGAGGGGGTGGGAGCTTCGGCTCCTCCCCCCTCTCTCCACCTCCGTCCGCTCTGTGCACACAGCCGCTCCGTTTTTGTGTTGTTTTGTTTTGTAGGCTAAATAAGGGGAACAACGGCTCTGGTCTTTCCGGCGACAATAGATCAGCACGCGCCTCTCCATGGTGTTGCCCAGCCGCCGATCTTCAAGTCTACCGAAGGTGATGCCATCCGGAGTGGCGAGTTGCTCGCACGCGCGGCCAAAATACTCAGAGGCGTTCGGCGAGTGGACTTCTCGAGACGTCGATAGGCCCTCTACCGTCGCCACACGTGGCGCCGCTGGGGTCTGTGAGTCCGAAACTTCCAAGATTGGTCGATGGTTTTCTCCCAGGGTGGCGCGTGTTCTGCACGCGCCTCCACAGCCGTTCGGAGCTTTTTCTTTTGCTGTTGGTTTTAGTTGTGTTCCATTGTATTTTCTTGTGTCCTGTTTAATAAAAAGAAAAAAAAATCAAAAATTTAGTCCCTGCGGACCGTGGTCCGACTTGGGGTATGTCCCAATCTCCGCTTTGGCGGTGTATGGGTTTGGTGCACCCTACCTCGCGTAGTCGGGGTATGGGTTTTGTTTTACTCTGTCGGGGACAGAGATGTGTACGACGAATCTCTTAGACTTCTGTCTTTAGAGTTCTGTCGTCTGGGCTAGACCATGTCAGCCACGAAAGTGTGCTGAGGAGCTATTAACGTTTGTAACTGACTTTTTAAGTCATAGTTGTATGTCATTTTTATAAATGGAATGTGATCCTTTATTATAAAAAAAAAAAAAATGATCGAAAGGAAAGTGAGTTTGCAAACTTAGTTCAAGGGCCCATGACCATAAAGCAATATGCTGCTAAGTTTACTGAACTCTCCCATTTTACCCCTCACTTGATTCTGAATGAAGGGAAAAGAGTTCAAAAAATTCAGAAGGATTTGAGTGATAGAATACGTCACCTCATACTGGCTTCAGGTGTTAAAACATATACTGAAATAGTTAGGAGAACCATGGCATTAGAGGAAGATTTAGCTTGAGAGATGCTTCTAATGTATACAAAAAGAGATACTTGCAACCTAGTGCCCAACCAGAAAAGGACCAAGGTCAAGGCTTTAAAAGGAGAAATTTTAATAGGGGTGATCAAAAGGGATAGCCTTCCCGGCAAATGAGTGAAAGACCTTGTTCACAATGTGGAAAATATATGCTCTCACTTCCATTCTGGAATAGGAAGTGGTTGCAATAAACCCGAAGTTTGTTGGTGTTCAACTTTCACTTGTTGACACGTTAAACATTGCTATAAAAATCTGGCTATTTCTCATTTCATGTTATTCCACCAATATGTGCCCCGAATATCTTTGTACATTTTGTACTTCCTGGATGTATGGTATAACGAGAATTATGGGCCTCTTCTAAAATTTGTTCATTTATTTCTAGACCATTTGACACCTATAGTCTATTTCTAAATCTCAAAATACCATTATCTAACATGTTGAATTCAGACTTCTTTTCATTTCATACTTCCTCCATGATCTTTAGCAATTTTGCATCCTTGCCTTGGCTTTCTTTAAATTTCTCAATCAAAATGGGTTGTACACTTAAAAGATCGAGAATTCTCCACTAAAACCTCAATCTTATACCTCTCTAAATCCAACATGATTTGTCTCTGAGTGGTCACTAAAGCAGCTGTAGCACTAAAGGATTTCCTGCTAAGTGTGTCTGCCACTGCATTAGCCTTATCAGGGGGTAGTTGATCATACAATCATAATCCTTAATTAACTCTAACCACCTCCATTTCCTCATATTTAATTCTTTTTGAGTAAATAGATATTTCAGACTTTTGTGATCGGTGTAGATTTCGCACTTCTCACCATATAAATAGTGCCTCCAAATTTTTAATGCAAATACTACAGCAGCCAATTCTAAGTCATGAGTAGTATAATTTAGTACATAGCCCTTCAACTGCCGGGAAGTATATGCAATCACTTTTCCTTGTTGCATCAACACACAACCTAATCCTTTATATAAAGCATCACTATAAATGACAAAATTACTAGAATTAGAGGGTATGGTTAACACCGGGGCAGTAACTAACTTATGCTTAAGCTCTTGGAAACTACTCTCGCATTCATCAGTCCACTTGAACTTAACATTTTTCCTAATTAGTTGAGTCAATGGCACTACTTTACGAGAAAAACCATCTACAAACCTCCTATAATACCCCGCGAGACCTAAGAAACTGCGAACTTTACTCACATTAGTAGGCCTAGTCCACGTAGTCACAGCCTCAATCTTACTAGGGTCTACCATAATTCCATCTTTGGATACCACATGTCCTAGAAAAGCAACTTGACCAAGCCAAAACTCACATTTCTTTAATTTGGAATACAATTGTCTTTCCTTCAAAATTTGTAGTACCAACTTTAAATGCACTTCATGTTCCTCTCGACTTTTAGAATAGACCAAAATACCATCAATAAAGACAATTATAAATTGATCCAGATACTCTCGAAAAACTCTATTCATTAAATCCATGAATGCAGCTGCGGTATTGGTCAACCCAAATGGCATAATTAAAAATTCGTAGTGCCCATATCTAGTCCAAAAAGCCGTCTTTGGCACATCTTCCTTTTTCACCTTCAACTGATGATATCCCTAACAAAGATCAATCTTAGAAAATAATTGAACTCCTTGTAGTTGATCAAATAAGTCATTAATGCGGGGAATGGGGTATCTATTCCTTATAGTAACCTTATTTAACTCACGATATTCTATGCATAATCTCATACTTCCATCTTTTTTCTTTACGAATAATACTGAAGCTCCCCAATGTGATATACTCGGACGAATGAACCCATTATCTGATAACTCTTGCAATTGTTATTTAAGTTCCTTTAACTCCATTGGTGCCATTCTATAAGGTGTCTTAGAAATAGGGTTGGTGGGTAAGATCAATAGAAAAGTCTATCTCTCGATCCGGGGGTAATCCAGGTAAATTCTTAGGAAATACTTTAGGGAAGTCTCTAACTACAGGTATATTCACAAGTTTCAACTCTTCCTTTTGGACATCTACTATGCTAGCCATGAACCCATAACATCCCTTACTTAGTAACCGGTTGGCCTTTAAAACTGATATTATTCGTAATGGAAACTTGATGGACAATCCTTTAAATCTAAACTCAGACTCTCCAAGAGGTTTAAACACCATTTCATTTTCAAAACAGTGAATATTAGCATGATATGTAGCCAACCAATCCATTCCTAAAATAACATCAAACTCATGCATATATAAGACTATCAAAGTTTGCTAACAATTCCCTACCCACAATAATAATCATGCATGACCTGATTACAAGATTGGTTATTAATGTACTACCAGCAGGAGTTGAAACTAGTAACTCATAATCAAGTAGTTTTGATTCCATATCACAATTCTTAGCAAATACTCTGGAAACAAAAGAATGAATCAATCTAGAAGAAAAAAGTATGTTGGCATTTACGGAAAATAAATTGAGTATACCAGGATTTAATATTTGAATTTTTTAAACTTCTAATATAAATAAGCTTATTCATGTTATATCAACAGTGGAAATGTGTATGTATTTATGATAATATTATTATTTACTTTTCTTTTAATCATTACGTAGGAAGATATATTAGAACTATAAGCATGTGTGTATATTAGCAAAAACAAAATGCTAAATGTATTCAAGAAAAACTTACAAAAAAATTTACTTTTCCACATATCAATTATTGAAATTTGAAATTTAAAAGAATTGTAAGTAAAAGTGTAAGTAAAATTGTAAGTACATGTAACACTACTTTTAACAAAAACATAAAGAATACTTAAGGAAATATATCCAAGCAAACGTGCAAGGATGGTTAATTAACTATACACTCTTCTAATAAGATCAGAAATGCAATAATTTCTAGTTGATTTTGGTATTCCTTGTATTTGTTAGGATAGAGAAATTCTTACTCTTTACGAAATTCTAATAAGACTAATTGTACCATTTTTTTTTAATAAACCTCTGTATTTCATTGACGAATCAAGTAATACAATTTGAATTGTAATCTCTGTTTAAACATCCCACAATACAATCTGGGATAGCCTCTAACCAAACTTTTTTTCCTTCTAAAAACAAAGCTTTTTTTTCTAAAGTATGAGCAACCATGTTTTTCTCTCTACAAGCAAATTGAATAGACCAATTTGAACTATTTTTGAAATAAAACCTAACATCTTCTACTAAGGAACAATAAGAAGTAAGCATTTCTTCTTCACTGCACACTGCCATGATGATCTTCTTTGCATCCCCTTCAAAGTTTGCTTTCTGAAAATTAAGAGTACTGCATAATTCTACAATAGCCCTTAGTGCATAGCCTTCTACAACAGCTGCCTCTTCAACATTTTCTTTCTGATCACAAACAGCTGCTACAACCTTCCCTTCCTCATCTCTAACAATGATGCCAATACCCATTCTCCTCTTTTTCTGATCCAAAGAAGCAATCCAATTCACTTTGATATATCATTTTTCTGGTTTTTCCCACCTCTGGTTATTATCAATTATGTTTTGCACTTGTCTGTTTGATTTCTCAGAATTCTTCATTGTTTGGTAGTCTCTTACAGTAGCCTTAGCAGATAACAATAAACTCATAGGACATTCCATTCTATTTTCAAACACCACTCAATTTCTCCTCAACCAAACCTTCCTAAGAGTCACTGCTAGTTCCTCCAGTTGGCTCTTATTAAGAGAAGTAATACACTTCTCCCACATCAACAAAAAGTCAGCTTCATATCTCCCCCACTTTTGAACACAACTTTTCTCACTTCCCTAAATATCATTTGCTGAATGACACTCCCATAAAACATGCATAAGAGCTTCATCTTCAATTTCACACATAGGACAAGTTTTATCCTTCACCACTCATCTTTTAAACAAATTTACTTTGGTAGGTAATAAGTCATTCCCAGCTTTCCAGAGAAACATTTTTGTTACAACAGGAACTTCTAGATCCCATATCATTCTCCACCTTTCATCACCTTCAACTTCTCTAGAACACTCACCATTACTCTTCTCCATTTTTTCCATAAGCACAAAGTATGCACTTCTCACCGAGAAGATACCATTTTTTGAAGGCCCCCAAACCAACTTATATGTTACTCTACCTAAACTCAAAGGAATGGTCAGTATTTTCTCAGCCTCTTCAATTCTAAAAATGGATCTAATCACATCTTCCTTCCATTCTCCCTTCTGCTGATCAATTAGAGCTTCAACTCTTGCACCCTCCTGCAACACAGAAACTGGTGATTGCACTATAAAAGAAGAAAGGCATGGAAGCCACTTGTGCCCCCATATCTTGATGTCTCTCCCATCCCCCACCTTCCATCTAATTCCTTCTTTTAATAAATCCCTAGCTGAGCTAATACTTCTCCATATAAGGGATGGCTGTGAACCCAGTTTAGCTTCCAAAAAGCTGGATTTTCTATAATACTTCTCCTTGAAAGTAGTAGCTGCCAAGGAGTTAGGAAACTTAAGAAGCCTCCATCCTTGTTTTGCAAGGAGGGTTGTATTAAAGCTCTCTAAATCCCTAAATCCCATACCACCCCTACCTTTCTGTATTCCCATATTTTCCCATTTCCTCCACACAATCCCCTTACCACCCTGCTGTCTACCCCACCAAAACTTTGCAAATAATCCATTGATCTCATTACAAAGTCTCTTTGGTAACTTGAAAACACACATAGTGTACGTAGGAATGGCCTGCAGAACTGCCTTGATCAATATCTCTTTACCAGCTTGTGAAATAAAATTGTTCTCCCAGCTATTCATTTTCTGCCATATTCTTTCTTTGAGGTTCCTAAAGGTATTAAACTTTGATCTTCCTACCATAGCAGGAAGACCAAGGTACTTCTCATAGGTTCCACAAACAAAAGAATTCCCAGCATCCATAATGGCCTTCTTATCAGCTGTTTTGGTGTTACTGCTGAAGAAAACAACAGTCTTGTCTTTGTGAGAAATTGGCCTGAAGCCTTTTCATATAATTGCAACACCTCTTGTAACCTTCTCCACTCATCTAACCTTACTCTACCAAATAAAATACAATCATCTGCAAAAAGTAGATGATTGATACTAGTACCCCCTCGAACTACTTGCACCCCTCTAGTGATATGTCTTTTCTCATAATGATTAAGAAAGAAATTCAAACCTTCAGCACAGATAAGGAAAAGATAGGATGACAACAGATCACCTTGTCTCAACCCTCTTGAAGGTTTAAACTTATGCCCTAGAAAACCATTTATTAAAACAAATAAAGATACTGATGTAACACATTTCATAACAAGGCTCACCCACTTCCCACAGAACCCCAACCTTGTCATGACAGCCTCCAAAAAATCCCACTCTACACGATCATAGGCTTTAGACATATCTAACTTCATGGCCATACTCTCCATTTTTCCTTTCTTTCTAGTTTTCATGGAATGCAATAACTCATAAGCCACCATTGTATTATCATATATCAATCTACCAGGAGAGAAATGCACTTTGGTTTGGGGATATGATTTCAGCTAAGACCAATTTGAACCCATTAGAGATAGCTTTGGAGACTATTTTATACATGACATTACACAAACTTATATGTTTGAATTCACTCACTTTTTTTGGGTTTTTTGACTTTGGAATCAAGGCGATGTGTGTGTAGTTAAGAGAAGGGTCAAGAGGGTTACCTTTAAGGATATCCACTGCTGCTTTACAAACCTCACCAGAGACTAAACTCCAATGACTTTGGTAGAAGCATGGCCCAAATCCATCTGGACCAAGGGCTTTTAGTAGGACCATCTGCTTCATTGCATCTTCCACCTTGATTTCAGAAAAGTTTCTGGATAGCTTTTCATTCATAGCTTCTGTGACCCTTGAATTCAATCCCACGAGGCAGCTCTCAATCACTTCATCACTTGGCTTTGTATTTTGAAAAAGATTACCAAAGTACCTTCTGAAAGTTTCTTCAATATTCTTAAAGCCAACAACCACTCTATTGTTTCCATCCTCTATTTCTTTAATGAAATTTATTTTCCTTCTTTTATTGGCACAAGCATGAAAATATTTAGTATTCATATCTCCATGCTTGTACCAATTATTTTTTGCCCTTTGTTTCCACCATAGATCTTCCTTTTCTAATAACAGATTCAGTTCAGGCTTTAACCCTTTAATCTCCTCTACATTACTGTGGCATTCCTCAGCTTGCAACCTTTTTAACAACTTTGTTTTCTCTTCTATTTCCTTCATTCCCCCCTTCTTCCTCACCTTCCACCTTGGAAAAGCTGCTTTACTTCTCTGCAATAAGCCAGTTACCCTTATAACTCCTTCAGCTTCTCCTTTCTTCCATACTTCTTTTACAACTCCTTCACAATCCTTTTCTAGAGCCCAACTGGCTTCATACCTGAATGGTTTTTGTTTCCACCGACACCTTTCATTAGTATCTGCTCTTCTAGTAATTAAATGGACTACTAGGGGTTTATGATCTGATGTTCTAGCTACCATTACTTCAACCCATGCATCTTGGTAAATTTCTAACCACTTAGGATTAGCCACTGCCCTATCCAACCTTTCCTTAGTAAAGATTTCATCATTGTGAGCATTACTCCATGTAAACTTACCCCCCTTCCATCCTAGATCATATAAGTTCCCCTCAGTCAATACCTCCCTAAACAACTCCATTTGACCCTCTAGTCTTGCCTTAGCTCCCCACTTTTCATCATTTGTAAGAATTTCATTGAAGTCTCCTACCATGCACCATCCTTCTCCACCTTTTGGCTTCATAGATTTCAACATCAACCATGTTTCCTTTCCCTTTATTGACTTTGGATGTCCATAGAAGCAAGTAAGCAGCCATCTACTTTCACCCACATCTTCTATCCATGCATTTATATGTCTTTGGGAGAAGTTAACAATTTCCACATTCACCCTTTGGTCCCATAACAACATTAGTCCAACCCTTGTTCATCCATAAGAAAAACTAAGTTGGGTTTATTCTTCTCTTCCAAAGAACAAAGATCTTAAACTGTCCGAGGATTCCCCAATCCTCGGCAGTTCCAACTTAGTATTTTCATAATACTTGGCGAGGCTGACTTCCAGCCACCGCCAACAAACTAGATTTCTCATCTGTATTACCTCCACTTTCCACCTTTCCTCTCTTACTCAACTTCTCAGGACCCCTTTCTTCTACCTCTGCATTGCCTTCTTTTTTTTCTTCTTTTTTTTCCCTTTGTCACTAGCTCCTTCTTTCTGGATTTTACTCCAGCCTTCCTCCTCCACACCCCCTTTTTCACAAGCTTCTCCTCCTCCACCATACTTCTCTCCTCCAAAATAACTGCAACCTCCTACAATCCTCCCTCCCCCTACTGGACAGGTCCTCTTCTTGTTATTGTAATGGGGAATAAACTCTCTCCCCCACTCCTTCTACCAAGCCCCACTCACCATCACTCCTCCTTGTTTCACCCAACCCTTCACTATTTTTTCTCCCTTCTAGTTCTTCCCCATTATGGTCTTTTTCACTATTAACCATACTCTCACTATTTTCAACTTCACTCACTCCCTTTCCCTTATTTTCCTCACTCTCTTTTTCAACTCCATTCTCCCCTTTATGATATGAGTTTCCCCCTTCCGTCCTCCACCAACTACCCATATCTGATCTGCCCCTCCCATTGTAGAATGGTTTGTTTCTGTGGACATGCTTAGCCCTCGACCATGACCCATATTGCTGTTCTTTCCCTACGATACTCTCCCCTCCACTACTACATCCCTCAGTCCCATGCATTATACACCTACATGAAAAGCATATCTTTGGCATTTTTTTCAAAACTAAAAGGAACTCATAGACTGTTTCCTTTTACTTTCAGCATTCTCCCTCTAGCCAACGGCTGAGTTAAATCCACCATGATTTGAACTCTTAAAAAAATCCCCCACCCACTTCCATCATCCCTCACATCCCCATCCTCCACTTTACCCACCGTACCCCCTATTTGTTTTCCTTTCTCTTTTGTCATACACGATAATGGTAAGTTGTGTAATCTAACCCAAAAAACTTCTGAATCAAATCTAATGTTCTGTAAAGGAGTATACCCACTCCTTCATAACCAACAACTGGTTATCAAACAACCAGGGTCTACCTGACCATACTTTCTGTTTATCCTCCAAATTTTGAAATAAAATGACATATAAGTATTCGGACTCACCTCAGAAAATTGGGCATCCTTGCTTATCCTCCAAATCTTTGCAATCGTTGCACCCACCACTTCTCCACTTATCATCCTTGTAGAGCAAATTTTACCCATTAGAGATCTCTGTTCCTAACCCTGTTCACTCGACACTTCCTCCTCAATCTCTATCATAGCTTGCTCCTCATCCCACAATAAAAAACCCTTCCATTTTTCCTCTAAATCCTCCATCATACGCCGTCGAGTCCTTCTTCTGTCAGCAGTTTCCACCAAGACCATTGTAATCTGCCGTAACCTGTTGCCCACCAACGTCAGTAACCACCCGAATCTTCCCCGTGTACCATAGAGACCACCTTCTTTCCTTTCCTTTTCTGTTAGAACCACCTCCCACTCACTCATGTGCCTATAGCACCCACTCTCGCTCCACCTCTTTTCTTGAGAGAAAAGAGAGAAGAATACGGTTTGACTAATTGTACAATTGATTAGTCATTTTAAAAGAGTTTAGGTTCATTTGTGATTTGTGCCTTAATTGAATCGTTATAATCACATACAACTGAGACATAAATGGGTCATTAATATAACAACTAAAACGCTGTAAAGATTTGGTTTTCATGTAGAGCATATGTGTTTTGATGTCCCAATTGTCCATTGTAGATTGAATGGATACTTAATCTAGAACTAAAACGAATATATACGATGAAAACTAATTTGTCTCTACAATAATGGAAAAAACGCATTCCAAGGAAATTCGTAAGCAACAATCTCAAGAAGAAATCAAGAAAATGGTAGGTAATAAGATTATCTTCTCTCAAATTCATGACAAATCCTCCTAAAAGTCAGTAAACTACCGTACCCATATTAGAACAACAATACTTAAAAAAAAAAAAAAGAAAAAAAAAAGAAAAAAAAAGAAGAGAGAATTCTCAGAATCATTGACGGATCCACACATCATCAAGCTTTGGTACTTGGTTTTATGTAGCGTATTGAATAAAAAAGTCTTTGGTTGGACCCCAAATGACAGATTGTTTACATTTCTGTCTTTATTTGTTTATTGGACGACCTCTTTGCCTTGTCAAAGTTGTAATTGATGCAATATTAGAACAACCTGCAAATCCCCATTACCAAACACTTTTGAAATGTACTGAGAAAAAAAGGTTAATATAATGCATATATGGATGACAAAGTGTTCTATATTAGGCTATTAGCAACTATTGGTACAATCTATATATTTTAATCAGAAGTTCTGAACACAAAGTAGAACATCATTCAAAGAGGACACATGCAACACGCAAGGGTGGCTAAAGAATTAAGAATAATAATTAGAACAATGAGGTTTAATTTTATTCTATCTCGAGGTGAATTGAAAGGACATCATTTGGCTAGTCTTCCTGCATTCGAATAGCAAAACCAATGGCTCAACCTTTCTTTTCTACTGATACACTGAATTTAACCAATTCAGATTTGCATTTATTTATCTCTTCCCCGATGGCTCCAAGGAAAACAGAAACCTGTATGTAAGCCAATTCTATGAACTGAAGTTTTGAATTTCGTTCCAAGGATGATCATTTCGATCTTAAAGCTGAAATGGAATAGTTTAATATCGATATGTACTGGCGCATTGTTTCAAAACTGCCTATTTATGTAATATATATGTGTGTGTGTACACGCATATAAAAGAATTGGGAATGCATATATAGAATAAATATATGTGAGATCCATAAAAAGTAAAGGTAAAGATATTGGCGTTAGAAGGTAAATATTCATAAACTTGAGTTGAGATACATAAAAACAAAAATAAAAGAAAAATAAAATAAAAGAGCTTTGTATGACGCCCCCCCAAATTCCACTTGGTATTTGACGAAGCTTGAAGCGTTGAGACATATAATACAATGTTACATACTCCCGTTCATGACAGTTAAGGATGAAATGCACCTAGCATGCATCTCACAATATACAATATTCGTAGCGGATAATATTTTTGAGCAGTACTGACGCTTGGGGAATGAGATGAGATGAAAATTTTGTGAACAGTAATAAGATAGTTCGAGTTAGGTATTTTTTGAGTTTTGAGAAATGAGAGAGAAAAAGTTGAATAAAAAATATAATAAAATTAAAATATTGTTATAATATAATTTTTTAATATAATTTTTGTTTTGAAATTTGAAAAAATTGATTTTTTATTTTAAGTTTGGGAAAGTTATAATAATTAGTTTGAAAAAGTTATAATGATTAGTTTGAAAATATTTGTATTTGAGTGATATTTTGGAAGAAAAGAATATTAAGATGAGATGAGATATGATGAAAATTATTTCCAAATATCCCCTTAATGTACCAGAATGCTAATCTCAAAATACGAATATATTTCCATTAATATTCACATAAACCAAATTAACATAATTCATTCAGAAAACTAAGTTAAACTATACATATAACAAAAGTAGGATCCCAAAACGATGACCCTTCAAAAACCATCAAAACATTGTCTTTCCTTGTAACATAATTATGCCAACATCTAGTGTACTGCTAGGATCTCCTAAACTTTGATAATACACCTTAAGAAAATTTCAATGAACTCACTTATGAAATCAAAGTGGCTCTCAAAAGTAAGAATGCCATCCAACACAGCCGACCAATGATGCACATAGGTTCCTTCTAAGATTTCTTGAATATCTTTTAGGACAAACTGAATAGTCTCCATATAAAAGTCTGTTGTGAGGACCCTACCTAACGTGAAAGGGGACAAACCATTCGTGGAGTTGAAGGATATGAAAAGATGAGAAACACTTTAATGGTCTAAGGAATCAGTAGCAGGAGACATCGACTGTAGCTAGTCCAACATCTGGGCGACCAAGCATCTTGTGGGAATTCGACTGACATGTCCCAGAGCGAGGTAGCGATGTGGAACTCGGCCATGGTAGACTAGCTAGAAAATTCATCTCTTGTGAGGACGAGAACGAGGAGCTGAAGGACTTATGAGCTCGGGCAAGATACGACGAGAAAGGATCACTCGCCAAAGAGGAGCTACAGTCAAAGACCGACATAACTAGACATGAAACTTTCTGAGATATCATAGAAGAGTTCGGAGAAGTGTCAGAAATGTTTGCAGAAGCACACACTCCATCTAAGAGGTCACATCCAGAGTGGCTCTGCAATGAAAGTGAAGGCACGATAAGACGTGTTGTCAGGACCCAAAAGTATGGCTTAACGCTATGTGAAGAATCGTTCAAGGAAGGATAGAGGAGTTGGCAGACCATAGAGTGTGCAGACCATACCCTGGTCTGTAATGCCCGTCACTTACGGTGGGACTTTTTCCAAAATATTTTTATAAAAAGGACGACGGGAATTACCGTCCGATTTAAAACTTTTTCACTTGCATACCCAGGGTGCAAAACTCCACGTTCAAAGTTTAAAATGTGCTTTTATCATAAAAGAGGTTTACAGCGGAAAACATAAGTCTTATAATAAAAGGTCTCTCGTACGTTTAAAACTCGTGCCTAGACTTCAGTGCTCTTCCCCATGGGCCGCATCCGTCCTGATCGTGCAGTTCCTGTGAGGGGGAGGGACATACATAAAAACTAAAATGAGTCGAAGACTCGTAAGCATTACTTCATACCGTTAAAAATATAACAATATAGGTTTTCATTCATGCATTCATCATTCGTACATACTATTACGTGCGTTTGTTTGAAAACTTCACTGGACGGAGTTTTTCTCTTTTAAACATGGGCTTCCTTTTTGTAAACGTTTCTCCCGTCAGTGCCTTCATTTCTGCAAGAGTTCGTGCATGTTTATGTGCGTTCTTTTGAAAACGTCACTGGACGGAGCTTTTCTTTCAAAAGACTTTCCTTTCTTTAAAAACGTGTCCCCCGTCAGTGCCTTCATTTCTTAAAGATTCGTGCATTCGTGCGTTCGTACATGCGTGCATACATCCATTCGTTCTTATCACTTTCATAGGCCAGTATACACTGTTACGCCCCGTGTGTTTGGGGTTAGCGGTCTTCCTTTGAACCCGGATTCCGCCCGTGGCCACGGGTGGGGAACCCCTTTTCATAGGGGGTAGCACTGGGTGCACTTCCAGCACTACTTACCCGGCATTGCAATCTGCCCATTCATCGGTACCCTTTCATTCATGTCATGTGGCCGTTACGTGACTTCATACATTCATGCTTTCATTTCTTTCTTTCTTTCTTTTCATTCATGCGTTCATTCGTTCATGCCAGCTCGAAAGAGCTGAGGCTTTCGTTCGGTTCTTTCTTTCATTTACAGTCCTTTCTTTTCATGAGAAAACATTTCTTTTTGTGAGAAAGCATTTCTTTTCGTGGATAAACATTGTTTGAGGCGTAAGCCCAAAATGGTCTTTTCGTTTTTCAGTTCATTTCAGTTCTATCTTTTCTTTAACAGTTCGTTCGTGGAAAACTTCATTTAAGAACATACATGGGCTTAAACGTCAGCTTTCATGGCATCCCTTAAGCTTCACCTTTGAACATCGTCTCTCATGGCATCAACGAGAGTCACCTCGTGGCGCACATGAGAGCGTCGGTTCGTAGGATCCACAAAAGCATCCGCTGTCATGCCTTTCATGCATCTTCATCAGTTTATGGATTTTCTCAGAAAATACATACAATAGATACAGCGTATATTCATCCATTCACATGCATACAATTAATACTTTGGATGCGTAAAAAGGGGCTGCCAAGGAGGGGTCGTACATACTTATACCTTTTAACAATTAGCATTTTCTTTCTTAAAACGTCTTTCGTTTCTTTTCGTGAGCATCTTAAAGGAAAAACGTTTCTTTATCTTTGAAAACTCTAGAAGAGTATGAACGTAACACTTACCTGGACTCCATGCTACTTGCATGTCATGCAGTCCATTCATGCTTGTCAGATGGCAACCTACATGCATACACATAACCATAGCATCATTCTCTATCTAATGCATAAGTAACTTAAACTATAAATAGAACTACGCTATACTTAGAACACTCTCCTTCTATCCATGCACTTACGTGCCCTTTACTAAGTTAAAACCTTCAGGGACCCATTACGATCACCCCATCTTCCAATTCATGTCTTGCCTCAAGTGCTCATCCACTAAAGTGAACTCATGATTCACCTTAGGATTAAGACACTAAGGCCTTTGTCTCATTCTTCTCATTAACCTCATTCCGACGCATGACTCAAACTAACTAAGTCACACATCCTGTCCTTAGACAGTACACCTGTCACTTTCTTCATGCATCTTAGCCCATACAAATCCTCATTCCCATCCAGACAAGCCATACGGCTCTAAGCCAACTCTGAGGCTTAAGCGTGTAACTATACTCAGGATAGATTACCCATTACATATGGTGAATCCATCTGGCACATGTGTCTAACCAGACTACACATGTACTTTACCCCTTATCACCTAAGATCAACATATATAACACGTTGATCACCAGCTTCGAGGGACAAGGGTCATACTCCGATACCAATCTTCTCTTAATCCGGCTAGCATGACTCTTCACGCTACCCGTCCTTTTTGACAGTTCATCCCAACACTTAACACGACAAGACTCCATTCATAACTACGTTATGTCACGTTATATAGCTCGGATTTAACCCCAAGCTACACCGTGACTTTGTCGCATTACCCAACACCTCTATGTCAACTCCTATCAAATCACGAGTACGGTTCCTCACGTACTCCCGTCACATCGTGACATCTCGTCACGTTCCCGTTACGCCATCCCTACACTTTAATACTTGACCCATCATAAGCATGACTTCCAATAACCACGTCACTTCTTGACGTTGCCCAGTCATGCTTCCGCTGCGTACTCTTATACTTGTTTCACTACTTCACCCATCACAAGCATAACTATCAGTAGTCAATGTCACTTCGTGACATTCCTCAGTCATGCTTTCGCTGCGCACTCTTATACTTGCTCTGATACTTCACGCATACTTTTAGCCATAAGTCCATCGCAGTGACACTTGTCACCTCAGACTACAGGCTATGCCATAACTACTTTGGGACACTGTTCCACAGTTCCCGACACTATCCATCACGTTCTACGCCCATCAACCACATAACCATCCTTATCTCTACGACACGCCATACGGAGTGCCGCTACCACGTGAAGTATATTCCACGTATACTCCCTTCATACACATCACGTCATGTCACTAGTATAGCGTACCCGCCATATGGTGCATCTCACCATCTCATGGAGTACATTCCACATGTACTCCTTTTACACGCACTACCCACAGAGTACACTTCTCCCTGTACTCATCCCGTTCTACCATATACCAGGAGGGTATATTTTACATATACTCTCCTTGTCTCACATTACGCCACACACAAAGTACACCCAGCATGTACTCTTCCCATTCCACATACACCACGCCATCTATACAACACATACCCCACAACTACACTGCACAGCACAACCACTCCATAATTACAGCACAAACCCCACAACTGCATTACACAGTATAGTCCACAACACTTCACAATACACCCAACACTTCACAGTGCACTACACGGCACAATGCACATCCATACAACACAGATAAGCCCAACACTTCACTACACAGAATGCCCAACACTTCATCACACAACTCTACATCACAATGCCACAACTCCATTAATACTAACAGCACAATCCACAACCTAGTCAACTAATCAATATCTAACATAATTAACAAGGGATAGAGAGTTATACCTTCGACGGAATAACCCGTGTGCTGCTCATTGACCGTCATAGCCGATGATGTCGACAGTGTCGTACGTGGTGGCTGACCCACGTACGTTAACTGTTTAGGCGTTTGGATAGCTAGGTGTGGTCTTGGAAGGGCTCATGATGGCCTTGTGATGGTGGTGAGGGGCATAACACGGCGGCTCTAGCCATGTACAGTGGTGGTCAATCACACACAGTGACTGTCCATCACGTGCAGTGGTTACCCACCACACAAGGTGGTGGTTTGGACCTAGGGCTTGGCTAAGGGAGGTGCGGTGAATCTCGTGGTGGCGTCGGAGTGGGGCCACGGTGGCTCGCGGTGGCGGATCTGGCCATACCGTGGAGGAGAAGCCGTGGGAGAGTGAGAGAGAGTGTGCTCTCGTGGGTGGCAGATCGGGGCCAATGGAGGTCGGGTTGGCTTGGTGGCGGCCTGAGGAGGCTGGACATGGCGGTCATCAGCCATGGGTGGCGGTGCATGGTGGTGCACGGTGTGCAACCCGTGCGTGAGAGGGGGAGAAGCCGTGAGGTAGAGGAGGGGGGTTTCTGGCCATGGGTCACATGGAGGAGCTCGGGCAGGAGCCATGATGTTGCTAGGCGGCCGTGGGTGCTGCGCACGGCGGCGCTAGGGGTCGCGCACGGTGAAGCCGTGCGTGGGTCTCCTTGTGCGTGCATGTGTGCGACGGAGGGGAGGTGGCTGCATAATAGAGGCCAAGCTCACTGGGGAGTGGTGGCCAGTGGTAGAGGAAGCTGCCGAGGGAGTGGTGGCGTTGGAGGGTGGCGCATGGCGGCGCTACGCGCACTAAGCCCATACGGGCTGTGCAGTCCCGAAATGGAGAAAGGGAGAGCGTGAGGGGGAGAGGTCGGTATGGATGGACTCGCCGGAGGGAGAGTAAGCCATTGGTGTCGGTGGTGAGGAAGGGCGACGCACGGCGGCGCTGGGCTGAGGCCTTAAGCCGTTCGGCGTGGGGTGGGTCTGCGTACAGCGTAAGCCGAATGAGAGAGGGAGGAGAGAGAGGGTTACGGGGAAATGAGAGGGAAAGAGAGGGGTCTGGGTATTTAACCCAGTCCTTTCGTCTGGGGATCTACACAATGATCTAACGACGAGGAATTAAAATACTGATTTAAAGATGTGTAAAACATTAACTTAATTAAAAGCACTTAGAGGAATTAAGGTAAATATTATTTTAAACTAACTTTAGTTTATAAAATAATATTCTTCATCATTAATAGAATGATGAAGTCTCACTTAACATATTTAAAATGGTTAAACCATTTAATTAATAAAAGTTCTCAACATAATTTAAATCTCATAATATCTTAAATAATTGAAATCATTTTAATAATAATATTAAAATGATTTCCGACAATTATAATATTTTTGGAGCTCTTCAATAATATTATGATTGTCATATTTAAGATCAAATCTTAATTCAATAATGATGGAAATATTCCTTATAAATATTTCCAGCATATTTAAAACACTGGGCGTGCCCTAGAAGTCACACGATATCTTTCGAGACACGCCATCATGGTTCGGCACGCATAACGTGGCTCGCAGTTACTAGTGAGAAAGGCAGATGATCACATAATCTCTGCCTTCGGGATTTGCTTACGTCATCAAGACGAAACATACGTCAGAAATAGAGAAGTGTACGTAAGAAGGAAGGACCGTACGTAAGAAGAAGGAGCAGGATATCACATGGTCACTATCTCTATCATCTCGTAGCATGACAGGACAAGGATGAAAGACTTTTATCGAAGCATAGTTGGAGTTAGAGATACGTCAGAAAAAACATTTGGCATTCCAACTCTATTTAAAGGACCTGGTGAGACAAGAAATCACTTTTGAGACCTTATTCACTAAAGAGCTCGAGAAGGCGATTGCTGTAGAAAGCAAGGAGTGGAGAGACGACGAGAGGATTTTGAACATATTAAGGTAGGTTAGCTTCTAAGACAGTACTGGGTAATGTGGGGTAAATGTTGTGTGTGAGAGGCATTGCACTCCCTCTTTCTACAAACATTAATAAATATTTCAAGCACTATGTTTCTAGCTATATTTGCTCATTGATTTCCGATACTTTCAATGTTTACGATTCTTTTAACTGGTTTTTGCAACTGATGATGAGACCTTGCATGGGAACCCTAGATACGAGGGTGTGCGTGTGTGTGTGTGTGAGTGAGTGAAAGTGGACTCAGGGTGAGTCTATATTCATGGTACAGGATGAAGAATCCCTCGGGACCATTCCACGAAGCGTTACCATATACATCACATGAGAAGGAGAATTCCTGGTGGAGAGTGGGGTGGAACGATATTGCACTTGGCCTCACCTGATAGTTGGGATGTGAGGTCCCCTGACGTATCACGTGCTTGTGTCTTTGTGTTGGTTATGGTTGGGTAGAGCAGCATCATCGAGGCAACAAGTTTTAGTGTGTGCCTATGAGTAAGAGTGCATGCCTATGAGCAAAGAACAAAACTCGACTGAAATATGCCGAATCCTAGCTTTTATAGGTCTTCTATTATATAGAGATGAGTGACTCCTTACCATAATAGTATTCTTGAGATTTTATCTATTTACATAAAGAAAGGCTGCATCTCAAAAGGGTGATTCTTAACAATGCCTATATATATATTCACTAAAAGGGTGATTCATCGCCAGGTTTTGAGGATGCACATAGATTCAATAGAGGGGGTGACACCTCCCCATGTGTATATGTGTTCTTCCAGTATTTACATGAAATGCTTTCATAGCATCTTCGATAATATTATCTTTTGTAATGGTTTTGTCATAGATGTCTAACCTACTTATGGTTCCGTTCTTAGGACCATAGACTTTCATGCAGGTTCGGACCCTAGCATGATGCTTGAGGAAGAGGAGTCAATCCCAACTGAGTCATGACTAAGGAGACTAGGACCCGTCTTAGCACCAGTAACCACCGTAGCCACCCTGTGCTTTTCATAGGATGTACATTACTGAGCCAAGTGCTCATTTGTAATTTAGTTGGCTACCTATGACGACGGGCCCCGTTTGGATTGTAAAGTGATCTCAACTCATCTCATCTCATAATTACAACTTTCTCAAATTTTCACACAAAATATAATAAATAATTCGACCTTCTCAAATCCCAAAACAATAATAATATTAAAAAATAATATTCTAATAATATTTTATTCAACTTTTAACTTTCATCTTAACTCTCAATCCAAACGAGACCTAATTCTATGTATCCTGGATAATGTAATGTTTTGAGGTTATGAAGAGCAAGAACCCCCTTTCATATGAGTTTATTTTTCTGGTTCATACTTGTTTATATTGTAACTACAACGTGCTTTGTTATATTCCACTGCATTGTCATAAACTGAATTTCATACACCTGTACTTCCCTCAAGATTACTACATGCCTAACAATTCCTCTGAGTGTTGACTGATTGGCCAACATCTTTTGCCCCACAAAACCTCACCTAGTCTTTCATGAGGGACAGGGAGCCATCTTGGTATCAGAGCCACATTTTTATGCATGACTCCAGGCAACTTTTAGAAGTATAGGACTGTACCTGAAAATAGGAGTGATAGGTTGAACATTCTAGCATTAAGCCCGATCTATGCTTAGGATGGTGAGGTGGGATAGTACCTAATAGACTTGGGTTATGTGGCAGGATTTAACGATGGCGTCGAATGGTCATGAAGGAGGATTGTTTGACGGAGGAAGGGGTGAGAAACTAGCTAGAGTGCTAAATCAAATGTCGGATATGTTGGAAGAACAATATGAGATGTGTTCCTGTCATATGCAAGTCCAATCGATAGGAACGTCTAGAGAAGAAGGAAGGGGATGTATGTACGAGCGCTTTTTTACTCATAGAGAGGACGTTTGAAGTATGTCGATGCACAGAAGATCAAAAGGTGCTCTATGTAAACTACCTATTCCAGGGAGAAGAATCTCTATGGTGAGATACCCAGAGGAAACTCTATACTATGGAACTAGGAGCCACGGGAAGGATTTCGTGGGAAAGGTTTAAGAAAGAATTTGATGACCGATATTTTTCAGAGATTATAAGGAAGCAGATGTCCAAGGACGGTAACCTTTCCGGTAATGGGAATGGAGACTAGGATCTTTAAGGAAAGTAAATTATGCTTCCTGCCTGAAGTTATCACCTCATTGCAGGCTAAGAAAGAATTGGTGAAAGGAGTTGAGATTTATCTAGTACTGGCCCCCTGCCAAGGAAATAGAGTTTGCAATTGACTTAGAACTAGTATTTGTTCCAGTCCATCAGAGTTGAAGGAACTGAAGAACGAAGTGCAGGAGTTTTTGGTAAAGGGGTTCATTAGACCTTGTACCATGCCTTAGGGAGTGAGGTATTGTTTGGGAAGAAGAAAGATGGAACGCTTGTATATCGATTATTGGGAGTTAAAAAAAGATGAAAATTAAGAATAGGTATCCAGTACCTAGGATAGATGATCTATTCGATCAACTGCAAGGAGCTTCAATCTTTTCCAAGATATTTCTCAGATTGGGGTACCATCAATTGAGGATGAAGGAAGGCAGCGTGCCTCTCTAGTTCACCATTGGTATAGGTAAGGAGACTCAATGAAACCAAATGTGTTCAGTCGAATGTGCTCATACAAAATATTTTTGCGAAGTCTCCTAACCTAGTTATACTATTTTTGAACTAGGTACGTTCACTATAAGTTCACTGTAATGCCTTTTGGGTTGATAAACACCCCAACTTCTTTTATGGATCTTATGAATAGGGTGTTCTAGCCATTCTTGGATTTATTTGAGGTAGTGTTCATAGATAATATCCTGATATATTTCCGAATTGCTGAGGAGCATAGGGTGATCTTGAGAATTGTAACACCTGGATCCAACCAAACTCTTTTTTTTTATTATTTATTGATTTTGTTATTTATTTATTTTTGTTTATTTTATTTTTCTCCCCGTATGTTTATTTATTTTTCTTTCTTTCTTTCCGTCTATATTTCTTTTTCACCGTAGTGTTCCTTTCGTCCACGACTTGCACATTCTCACGACTCTATTTTTCAGCTTTCACTCCCACATACATCTCCCTCTTTTCTCTAGGGTTTTTCCATCGTCAATATATATTTATACGTACCTGCATGTTAGTTTACCAAGCCTATAGCTGCCGCTAAAACTCCCACGGCAATCTCCACCCCACGCACGCACAGAAGTAGCTCCATCCACAAAGCATCATCCACCACAAGCCGCCACCCTCCACAACCTCCATGTAGTACCGTCGCTGTCGCTACACCTCCACACCCACGGCGTTAGACCTCGTTTGCAGCCCAGTTACACGACCTCACCATCACAAAAGCCCACGCCCGTATGCGCTCAACCAAACGGAAACCACCCCCGTGTGAGTTTCCCCTGCACGACGGAAGCCTCTGGCCTTGGCCCAGCCCCTTGTGAAACCATAAGCCATCGTGCCCAGCCACACGAAACCGCCGCCCAACGCCTCCCGTAGCCTCTGTTGCAAACCACGATATTCCCCTGTTTTTGCTCCCCGAAACAGAACCTCAGCCACCCCAAACTACCTACACAACCCAGCCCCATGAAGACCCTTGACGCAGCACCTGAAGCAGCCGTAGCCTTCCTCTCCACCCTTCGGAAATAGCCCAAACAGTTGCCACCATCACCGACTTCCGTGGGAAGCGGAAACTGCTGTTGCTCTGTTTTGAAGCCATGGAGACAGAGCATCCTCGTCCAAACCGAGAGCCATGTCTAGCCTCAGTTGAGCAGCGACGTCACAGTCAACGGCAACACATAACGCTGGAGATTAAGCCTCCACCACCCAGTGATGTCCAGCGCCACCATCCGAAGCCCCATGCACGCCGCATGATGCATACAACTCTCTCTCTCTCTCTCTCAGTGTTATTCTACCGCGAGCCACTGCGAACTGCCATCTTTCACGTCGGAAACCATTGTGCCCACTGCCCAGCCATCGAGCTCACCTCTGTCGACCTCCGCCTAGCCCTTTTGGTCTGCTGCGCGCCACGTCAGGCTCACGGTGAGCTTCATTCTCTCTCTCGCGCCGAGCTCTCTCTCCACCTCTCTCTCTCTTTTCTACGTAAGGTTCCTCTCTCTCTCTCTCTAGCTGGTCTCTCTCTCTCTAACCAGTGTGCTGCCGCCGCCCCCACCACCGTAAGCAACCGCCCAGCTCGCCGCCTTTGTGCCCTCCATCGCTCGGTGAGTATGACTCCATACGAAATTAATCTGTGATTTATGAACCTTTCTATTTCCGAAAGGGGTCCCTTTTGTGTTTTGTTTAATCCCTATAATACCCTTATATCAGACTAGTTATAGTTTAGCATGATTCGGTTTATATATATTAGTAGGTTTTGTTTTAAAATACATTATTTTTATAAAGGAATAGAGAAAGATTTGAGATTTTATTAGTGATATTGTATAAATTTTTAAGAAGTACATAGTATGTGCAAAATATTATTATGCAATTTAGAAATGACTTAGAGTATAATAGTGAGGGGGATTAAGTAAATATTGATGGTTTTAGAAAGGATGATATTTTAGGAATTATGGGAATTTTAGGTTTTGTGGATTTAAAATAGGTTCTTTTAGTATTTTTAGGTTTAAATATCGAAATAAGTGGTTGATTGGAAATTTACAGGAATTACTTGATTATTTTATAGGTGACGATTGTTAATTGTTCGACATATTTGAGGAAAATTTCTGAAAGGGCTAAGAAGTCCAGGTAAGCAGGGTTCTTATGCTAGGCCTTACACGAATTATTTGAGACTGAGGTTGATTTCTGAAAACTTTGCATATTTTTGTGGTGAAATGAGAACTTGGGAAAAACAAAACCAACCTCGGTCGTTTATTTGCATACTCATGAAATCTGTACGAAAAAGAGAAAAATATGTTCTGACATGCATTGTGTAGACATGAGCTAAATTCTGTCATGTGGTTTCTGAAATCTGGAAAAAGAGCGATATTGAGAATATGAAAAGTTGTGCATTTATTTAGAAAGATGTTCTGGCTTTTGTGTTCAGCAGGTGTAAACTGTCTGATTCTATTTTGGTATTCTGTATTATTTTGATATAACATCTGAAAACCTTTGGCATGGTGTACTGGTTTTTGTATCTGACTCTGTCTCTGCTTTGCTCTGCTCTGCTCTGTTATGCTCTGCTCTGTTTGGGTTGGTACCAACTTCTCTGTCTCTGAATGCACCCACTTTGGAAACAAAGTGGTTTTATTGTGGTCTTTCCTGTGTGCACACTCGGGGCTCCGAGAAGAATAAAGGAAAGATTTCACCTCTGTCTCTGCCTGGTTTGGCCACCAGGGTTAGCACAACCCTACCACGGGGGTGAAACATGGTCTCTGCTCTGTTTGATGCTCTGTTTTGATCTGATGATGATACTCAGTTTATGTTATGCCAAAGCACTAAGGGTTTTACTTGTCTTAAAACTATCGCTCTGTTACTTTTGAAAATATGTTTTGTTCTGCATGTTAACTCTGGGAAATATTTTGTTCTGCATGCTCTACTTTGTAAATGCTCATGTTTGCACGCTAGCATATGATTTCTGCTTACTGAGTTGTTGATAACTCACCCCTTATATCCATAATATTTTTCAGATATTTTGGATACTTCAGCGGAGGTTCAAGAATAGGAAGCATGGGTAAGGCTTTGTGGGCATAGTCTATTATATATACAAAGAGGGTATTTGATATTGGAGAATTTTATGGAATAGTTTCGTTCTGTTGACTCGGTACTTTGGGAAGTTGACTTTTTATTTTGAGATTTATTCGTAATCTTAGTTATTTATTTTGGAGTAGATGGTTTAAAACAATGAGGTATATGAGTAAATGAGGAATTGGAGTTTACATTTGTACAATGAGATATGATTTTAAGTGTTAAGAGGTAACTCTCCGACCCATCTGGGACCAGGGCGTTACAGTTGAGAATAGTATTGAGGACCCTTCAAGATCATCAATTGTACGCCAAGTTCTGTAAGTGTGAGTTCTGGTTGGAGGAAATACAATTTTTGGATCATGTGGTAACTGGGGAAGCAATCATGGTTGTGACAAACCACTCATTTTCTCTTGATTGGTCACGAGTCTCGCCTTTGCGTTTTAAACCTCGAAATTGTATTTTAAATTTAGCAGCTGATTTTTAAATGGAACCCAGTATTTTAAAGTCTTTGAAATATTTTAAATGCCCAAAATTATTTTAAATGAGATATTTTTAGTTAGCGTTATTGCTCCAAACATAATTTTCAAGTAAGCCTTTTTATATTATGAAGACCCGAAAATGATATAGTTTTAGAAAATCATTTTATTTAAATGATTTTAGTTCTTTAAGAGTATTATGTAATATTCGTTATTTCATTTTATGTTAAAAACTCTATTTACTTAGATGGTTTTATTTCTCTTAAAAACATTTAGTGAACCTTATTATTTTATTTTATGATGAAAGATTATATTTTTGAATTTAAAGTTGATTTTTAAATTAGTCTTATTGTATTTCTATTTTAATTCCTATTATTTAGTTAGTTTCTTTCAGTATTTAAATATCCACCGTCAGATCAAATTTGGGAACCTTTAGATGAAGGGTTGGGATTTAATCCCCCAAACCCTAACTTTTTCCCCATTTCCCTTTCTCCCACTCTTTCCTCCCCTCCCTCCAAGCCAATGCCTCCTCCCCCAATTCCCTCTCTCCTTCTCGGCTTCCCAGCCGCAGTCGCCACAACCTAGCCGTGCCACCACCGTCGGCACCCCCATATCGTCACCGGAGACCTTCCGCACTTGCGATCTCCTCTCTCTCTCTCTCTCTCACAACCATGCCGAAGCCCGTAGCCCTCTCTCTCTTCTCCCTCGAGTTCTCTCCACTGCGCCACTGCGAGAAGCCCTCGAGCTCACCTTCAAGCCTCACCGACCACCCCACCCTCACGGCTCCACCGTCACACTGTAGCGCTTCCTCTCCCTCTCGATCTCTCCTTTCTCTCTTGGATTCCTTTAGATCCACCGCCACCTGCGGCTGCCACCACCACCACACCATGCCACAATGCCACCAACCCCTTCCCCTCTCAGTTCCACGCCTTTCTCTCCCCCTCTCCCTCTCTCCCTCAAGAATCTGATGCGTTTTGGTGTGCTACTGCCGTGTGCTGCCTCCAACCACGGTTGTTGCCACCCGGGGTCAGCCCCGTGACTCAGCTCGAGCACCACCATGCCCAGCTAGCCGAGGCCTTGCCTCCCTCTCTTTTCCCCTTCAGCCTCAAGCACCCATGCACACCCCCACCATCGTACTCGACCAAGCCAACCACCAAGGACCACCCCTCTCCACCTCCTGCCGCCACCATGAAGCCCCACCAAATCCTAACTACCCCCAAACAGCCCTGTCTTAGGGTCACGGTAGTGGCCACCGCGCCTCAACTAGCCTCTCCTCACACATGCGTAGCAGCCATCGCGGGACCATGTTGGGTAGCAATCGATGCAACAGATCAGCCCTGACACATGGTATAATCTCTCTCCCTTTCTCTCGATAGTTATTTTATTGAGAAGCTGGATTTTGTTGTGGACTATGTTGTTATGTTTGAAGTGTGTTCTGCGTTGTGAAATGTGAAGTGTGAAGTGTGAAGTGTGAAGCTGTGATGCAGTGTGGTTTGTGATGTGAAGTGTTGGGAACTGTGAATGGCGTCACTATGTATTTGTGATGTGGCGGTGTAGTTGAAGTGTTGGGAAATATTGTGTAGTGTTATGGCTGTAAGTAGTGTGAAGTGACGGGATGTTGTGCCATGTGATGTAGTCGGTGATTTGGTAGTATGTTGTGAAGTGACGGGACTAGGTGTGTATTTGTGATGTGATCACTAAGCAATTTGCGTAATGGTCGGATGCCATGTGAGGTGATGGGATCATTGTAGAATTCGGGGTTGCAAATTGTGTATAGTGATTGGATGTGGTGTAATCATGACGTGGTTGTATGTCATGTAGGTCGAGTGAAGTGTCAAGATAAGTTATGTAGTTTGGAGGTGCTGTGTACCAAGAGGTGTTAGTTAGGTTTGAGTTGAAGGTTATAATCGGAGTATGCAGCTTGTTTACACAAGCGAGCATTTAATGGATTATATGTTGATCTTAGGTGATAAAAGGGGTAGGGTACATGTGTAATTGGTTGGACACATGTGTCGGACAGATTTACCATATGTAATGGATAATCTGTCCTAAACATGGTACACGATGTTTAAGCTTCAATGTTGGCTTAAAGTTGTGTATTATGCATAGTTAAGATTACGGTGAAGTGTTGGTTAGGTCATACATGAATGAAGGAAGAGATGTGTGTATTGACTAGGGTTGAGATTCATGACTTGGTTGGTTCAATTTATGCATCAGGATGGGTGGTTTGGTAGGAGGAGCATGATGAAAGTGATTGTGTGTCTTGACTTTAAGGTGAATCAAGGAGATTCACTTTGAAGGATAAAAACGTGAAGTAGGAGGCTCTATATTTGAAAGGTGACCTCAAGTGGGTCACAAGTTATGACCCTGAGATTGAGGAAAAGTGATAAAGGAAAGCATAGAAGATAGACATGGATAATAAAGTGTGTCTAAGTGAAGGAAGTCTAAGTGAAGAGAAGTTTGTGTATTTTGTAAGTTTAAGTTATGCACTTAAGGAAAGGAATAATGTGAGGTTATGTATGTATGTAGGTTGCCATCTGACACGTACATGAATGGATTGCATGAAATGTAAATAGCATGGAGTCCAGGTAAGTATTACGTTCATACTTTTATAGAGTTTTCTAAATGATATGATATGAAAATGAAAAGTTTCTCTTTATGATATTTTATGAAATGAAAGGATGTTTATGAAAGTATGCTATGTATGAATGTTTAAAGGTATATGTGTAAAGGCTCTCTTTGGCAGCTCCTATTTATGCACCCAAAAGTAATAGTTATATGCATGTGAATGGATGTTATATGTAGTATATATTGTCTTTATTTTTCAATGAAATGAAATGTTGAGGTTTATGCTTGATGCTTTTAAGGATATTTAAATGATGCGATGAAAGTGTATTTAAATGACGCTTAGAAAGTGTGTTTTAAATGAGGCTATGAAATGGATTTTTAAAGAATGCTATGAAATGATGTTTACGGATAATGTTTACACTTATGCTTTTAAACGATGTTTATGAAATGAAATGGACTGTTGACTGAAAAGAATGAAAATGAAAGGACTGAAATGAATGAATGAAAAGGAAATGACTCAAATGAATGAATGTTTTAATGTATGAAATATTTAATGGCCATGACTGAATGAATGATGGTACTAAAAGACTTGAAAAATTGCAATGCTGGATAAGTAGTACTGGTAGTGTACCCAATGTTACCCCTGACTGAAATGGATTCTCAACCTATGGACACGGGTGGATCCGGGTCCAAAAGACCGCTAACCCCAACACACAGGACATAACAATATGTACCAGCCAGAGGAAAAGTGAAAAGAGAAAAGAGTTAAGTTGAATGTTGTGCAATCATTTAGCTATTTATGAATGATGTATAAGGTTTGGGAAACGTTTTAAGAAATGAAAACCTTTTAAAGAAAAACTCCAATGTTTTTAAATGAAATGAATGTTTTACGTAAAGTATGTAGATAAATGAGGAATGCATGAATGAAAACTTATGTTAGTATAGTTTTACAGTATGAAGTAGTACTTACTGAGTATTTGACTTAGGTTTATTTTTATGTATGTTCCTCCCCGTCTCAGAGACAAAATGAGGAAGAAGCGTCAGGATAGACATAGCCCAAGGGAAAACTGACGAAAGCCTAGGCAAGTTTTATGTAATGAATGAAAGAGTATTTTTTTAAAAAAGACTTTTTATTTAACTTAATGATTTCCGCTGCAAAACTCTCTCTTAAATTTACAGAGTAGATTTTAGTTTTAAACTTAGAATCTTTTATATCCTAAGAAAGAAAGGGAAAAATTTTTAAAAGGGTCACTAATTCCCGTTTCTTTTCCCAAAAATTATTTTCTAAAGTCCCACCACAAGGACGGGCATTACAATGGTGGATCCTAGTAAGGTGGAGGCTATGATAGATTGGAAATGACCTATCACAGTACAAGAGATTAGGACTTTCTTGGGGTTAGCCAGCTACTATTGTAGATTCATGGAAGGATTTTCTAAGTTATCAAGCCCTCTCACGATGTTGACCAGGAAGGGAGTTAAATTCATCTGGATTGATCGGTGTGAGCAGAACTTTGAGGAACTGAAGAAGCAACTAATAACGGCCCCTATCGCACTACCAGAATCGAATAAGCCATTCATAGTATTCATTGACACATCGAAGTAGGGACTAAAACACGTTCTGATGCAGGAAGGCAAGGTGTTTGCCTATGTATCTAGGCAATTGAAGGATCATGAAGAGAATTACTACGCCCATGACATGTAATTAGCAACAGTAATGTTTGCCCTAAAGATATGGCGACACTACCCATATGGCAAAGAGTGTGAGGCATACAGGGATCACAAGAACTTAAAGCACTTGTTTATCCAAAGGAATCTCACCATGAGACAACGGAGATGGTTGGAGACCACTAGTGATTACTAGTGCGAGATTAAGTACCACCCGGGTAAGGCTAACTTAGTCACCGATGTCCTAAGTCGTAAGTCGTAAGTCAAAGATCAAGGACAAGCTAGAGACTTCAGAGGTGGAGTCCTTGATAAGGAGACTAGGACTCGTCTTAGCACCAGCACTCGCCCTAGCCACCTTGTGCTTTTCATAGGGTGTACATTACTGAGCCGAGTGCTCATTTGTAATCTAGTCTGTCGCCTATGGTGACTAACTCTATGTATCTTGGATAATGTAATGTTTTGAGGTTATGAAGGGCTAGAAGCCCCTTTCGTATGAAGTTTAGTCTTCTGGTACATACTTGTTTACTTTGTAACTACAATGTGTTCCATTATATTCTGCTTCGTTTTCAGAAACCAAATTTCATACACGTGTACTTTCTTCAGGATTATTATACGTCTAATAATTCTTTTGGATGTTGACTGATCAGCCAGTATCATTGGCACCACAGAACCTTACCTAGTCTTTTATGAAAGATGGGGCGCCACATTGGAAACCGAGACACATATCATCACCACAGACCCAACAGCTACAAACTTTATACACGGAAACTTAGCACAAAATCCTTTGCTCTAATCTCCTCTGTAACGTCTCTTTTTCCATGTTCTCTTGTATTTTCCTTTTACATATTTGTACATACACTATATAAAATGGAAGGCTCTCATGCATGTTCTCACGGTATGTGAGACATTTACACAAAGAGTTGGAATCAAATTGTCTTTACATTTGAGGCTTGTACCTGGCATTACTCAAGCAACAATACTACTAATGGGGGCTAGATACTTCATTGTTTTTCAGTTCCTCATTTTACTTGGGTTGTCTTCAAACCAGGGCAAGAAAGAACATAAACCATGCAAGCACTTAACCTTATACTTCCATAACGTCATTTACAATGGCAAAAATGTTGGTAATGCCACATCCGCCATTGTTGCAGCTCCTGAAGGAGCAAACATAACCGTCTTGGCAAGCCAATTTCATTTCAGGAACATCGTCATTTTTTACGACCCCATTACGTACCCTTGACAACAGTCTCCACTCAGAGCCTGTTGGCAGGGCTCAGGGCCTTTACTTGTATGACACAAAGAACACTTTCATAGCTTGGCTAGGCTTCACGTTTGTTCTAGCACAGACCACCTAGGCATTATAAACTTCATTGGAGCTGACCCAATCCGGGTGAAGGCTAGGGACATTTCTGTCGTGGGTGGGATAGGAGATTTCTTCATGCATCGTGGTATTGTGACTATAATGACTGATGCATATGAAGGCCGACAAATATATTTTAGCTTCTGGGTCGACATTAAGTTCTATGAATGTTGGTGAACTGAGATTGATCATGTCATAGAGATGATTTTCATTATGGTTAGGGTTTCAATATTAATATTTTTTTACATTGGAAAGCATTTTTGCTTTTGTGTCCTGTGAGCTATCTGTCCATGGGTTGCTTTTTCACGACCTCCTACTCTTTCTAGAGTACTAGGATGCGCACATATTTAGATATAATGTATTTTAATCAAGATTGAACCTTAGCTTTACAAATCTCAAGATCTAGAGCAAGTCACACCCATATCTCTATCTTGAATCTAGATGGAAAGATCAGTATTCCCTACATATATAGAACTGAACATTCCTGATGGCTTGGTCCTTTCAAATGGGCAACAAAGAATCAAGTATATCTAGTGATATGAACCCGTGTGAATGGAATCCCTTGAATCCACAATCAATTTGAAAACTCACCCAAGAAAGCCAAAATCAAGTCAATGGATGGAGAACCTAGACTCGATGAGAACTCGTTTCAAGAATCTAAATTATATTAAAATCTAGACCTGTTGAAGAACCTGTCTCAAGAACCCAGATTACAAGGAAGAACGCCACAAAGGTTGTGATTTACCTTTGATAAGTTCAAAAGTCAATCAAGAACAAGAGGAGTAAAACTCAACTCACAATGTAAAAAATTCATCAAATTTCATAAAACTTATTAAAATGAGGTTATAAAGAGTATTTAAAGCAAAACCTAATCAAACCCTAGCCAAAATAAATCATCATCTTCCAAAAATGCCCTTGAGTGAATAGTGCTGCATCTACAGTGCGGCTACAATACTCGCTACATTAAAACCCTAACCCTAGTTCAATAAAATGCCCCTTATGTGAATAGTGCCACATCTATAGTGTGGCTACAGTACTCACTACAGTAAAACCCTAACCCTAGTTCAATAAAATAATAACTTTCCCAACATGTCCTTGCATAGGCCCCCCTTAAGTTCTTCCCATAATAAATCCAATTATTCTAAACTAATAAAATAAGTCCTTTAAATGAATTAAACAAGTTGAAAGCCTTCAAGTGCCCAAAGCCTTTAAGTCATATTGTTGTCCTATTCCATAGCTTATCAAATGAATCAAAACTGGTTCTTCATCCTTCAAGCTCATCTTGAATGTTGGGCTCTTGCTAAACTCGTCCCAAGTGGATTGCATCAATCATTGTCTTGCCTCATTGATCTTCGTGGCTCTTGACCTTATAATTGGCCCATCTGGAACTTACAAAGGATCTTTAAGACTAGGTCATTGTTGGTGCCCATCATCTAGTATCTTATGTCCTCTAAAAAGCTTTAAACAAATTTATTGGAAAGGAAAAAAAATGCATGATAATTTGTGATTGCTTGTAGTTCTACTTTTTTTTAGCCTCTAAAACATTGAATGACTATTGGGGAACGATAATGCGAGAACAGTAAAGAGAAATAGAGAAAAATAATCACATAACACAATATTTATGTGATTCGGCAATTTGTCTACGTCCACGGAGCTATAGGAAATTTGATTCAAATGAATGTTGAAGTACACTGTGAAAATTATAAGATCTTCACTCACTCAAGCTCTCCCACTCTCTATCGCCACTCTCTCTCACTGCTTCAAAAACGCTATTCAGAACAACTAAGTTCCATTTTCAACATTTTGCTTTTTATATGCCTCAGTCGGTGCATTGAAAAAACTCTAAGGTGGCGAAAATATTGTATGTTCGCTCGAGCAGTATATCAATTGCGCCTCAAGCAAACCCTCTATCTGATGTTCACTCGAGTGCCTAGTCGAGCACTTGTCGAGTGAACTCTTTGTCTAGACTTCGCTTGAGCGACATGTCATGCGAGTCTCAAGCGAACCTTCTATCTGGTGCTTTTTGAGTAAAAAACAATAGTGCTAAAAATTCTTCCAAGCCCAAGTCTGTGCTCTACGGCACAAACCTCATTGAAAACCCATCAAGAAAACGTAATAAATCTTTGTCGAGTCAGTTATCAAATCGGACCGCTACAAGAATAAAGCAATCTCCGCACCCAACAATCACTGATCCATTTTTTATTGTGCTTCAAGCCATGGCCCTTTTGAGGTTAGGTTTAGTTTGTCTCCGGATGAAAGTGGGGTCTTCCTGTTGGTCAAGTGAGCGTAAGGGAAAGAATGGAAAGTAGTTAATTATGGAAAAAGCGTTTGAAGGATTCAACATAAAGGAATTATGGAAAATTTGGGAATTAAGATCATCGCCGTTTTCTATTTATTAACCTCCAATTATATATGGATCCAACCTTACTCCTGTAAAATAGAACTTCGACAAGCAATCATTTTTTGCCCTTTCTTGACAAAATAATTTTACTGGGTATGTTATCCGGCCAAGAGGATAAAAGGAGGGGTACTGGAGAAACTCCTACAAATTAGTACCTCTGATATAACCAAAACACAGTGCCAACTGCAAATCAACCAAAATTTAATAAAAATAAGAATTATAAAGTGAATTAAATACTGTCATATCGATCAATCAATTATGATCCTGAAGATTTCAAATTTAATCAAATTAATATCTGACGACGGTCCAATAGGAAAATGACTATTACCGAGTCAATGTCGATAAATTGAGCCATACTTAGAACTAGTTTTAGGATTTTTGAATCAATAGTTAGTCTTCAACCGTTAATGGTTTTTAAGGGCAGTCCAACGCGAGAGGGTTGTCATGAAAACATTGTTGCAGGCACAAGGCCGCGTCTTGATCGAAAGGCGCCAATGTCCTAAAAGAGACAATGTTAGATTAATTTTATGGGATTAAAATAATTGAGGTAGCTCTCCACAGATATGGCAGACAGGACAGCTACTGCAACTTTTTTTTCCCTTTTTTGGTCACAAAATGTATCTATCATGCCTTCATTGATTACGTAGTCGTAGAGATGAAGCAAACTTAAAGAACGGCCAGCTCGATCGGATAAAACAACTGTGTCAAAATCTCTTTTAAGCAACACTTAACTTAGCACAACTTCATCCTATATAAAAACATATTTATGGTAGCTCAGTACTTCTATATAAAATGTCTGTCCCTCATCCCCTCAAAGCATGATCTACTTCTTGTATCTCTCGAACCCATTTTCCATTGAAATTAATTGAGTACAATGGAGCTTAAAAATCTGATTTTATCTTTCTTCCTCCTCTTCCTCCTCTTCCTCTTCCTGCTCGTTGGAATATCCAGTACTACCGCTGCATCCACTGGGAAAATCAAAGTTCGTCGCCCTTGTAAAAGGTTGATGTTATTTCCATGACATTATTTACAATGGAAAGAACTCGAAGAATGCAACTTCAGCCATTGTAGGTGCACCAGCCTGGGGGAACAGAACCATAATGGCAGGACAAAGCCATTTTGGTGACTTGGTTGTGTTTGACGACCCCATAACCTTAGACAACAATCTGCACTCAACCCCAGTTGGTCGTGCCCAAGGGTTTTATCTTTATGATCAAAAGGACATTTTCACTGCCTGGCTTGGCTTCTCCTTTGTTTTCAACTCTACGCAGCACAAGGGGAGCATAAACTTTGCTGGGGCTGATCCTCTGATGAACAAGACTAGGGATATATCTGTGGTTGGTGGCACCGGTGACTTCTTCATGGCAAGAGGAATAGCCACTTTGATGACTGATGCCTTTGAGGGAGAAGTTTATTTCCGTCTTCGTGTTGATATTAAACTGTACTGAGTGTTGGTGATTGTTGATGACGGATTTATTAAATCTGGAATAATCCTTGAGAACTCAATGGAGAAAAGTTTCATTTGTTAAATATTTTAACATGAACATTAATAATTGGATTTTTTATTTTCTATGATCAACAATAATAAAACAATGATAATTAAACACGTACCTTTCTCCATCAGTTTGATGAAGAAATTAATCTGACTATGAGAGAATAATCACCCTAGCAACTTAGCCTCACAAGTATCTCTCGATGGCTAGAGGCACTCTAATATTGTAAATGAGAACCCTTAACCCCTCAGTACTATTTATAGACTTCTGACCATCAACAAATCTAAAACTTTGTATTTGACTGTGATTAGAGATATAAAGTTAATCTTATCTCTTAGGAGTTTTCTTATCTCATTATAACTCATCTATTAACTGATAAGTTTTGAGCTATTTCAAACTCTATCAAGATGGGTGTGTGGGACATAGAGTTTAAATAAAACTCTTAAATTCTCCTACTTTGCCCATACACCCATAAAATAATATTTTCTGTTCATGGGTTTATTACAGAAAATTAATCATACTGCACAAATTCATATCCTGAAACCTTCATAGCTCAAAATACATTTCATGAGTTCCGTAATGTCAATTCTAAACCAGCTACTAATGTGAGTCATGGTGTCCTCTGTTATATAATCAACAAATTCCCTTCCATGTACCACAACACCAGTAACTTAATTTAACACGATCTTTAATTGGGACAATTAAGGCTAATACTGTAATACATTGGGTTCCAATTCATGTCTATTGTAGACATTATCTTGTCATCATTCATTCACACCATTTAATGTACATATAAAGTGGAAAGACAAAACAACAAAAACAAAACAACCATAATAGATATCATTAAGTGTCCAAATAGAATTAAAAAACATCCACGAGCTCATTAACATGTTCACATCATAAGACCCATTCTATCAACATGTTCTTTAAACTACTTCGCTACTAGACACTTCGTTAATGGGTCTGCTATCATAAGCATAGTACTAATATGATCTATGGATATTGTTTGTTTATGTACTTCCTCCTTAATGCTTAGGTATTTGAGCTTCATGTACTTAGCACCTTTAGAATACCTATCATTCTTGGAGAAAAATACTGCAGATGAATTATCACAATAAATTCTCATCGGCCTGGCTATAGAGTCGACAACTCCAAGCCTTGAGATAAAGTTCCTCAGCCATAAACCGTGCACTGTGGCCTCAAAGCACGCCACAAACTCAGCCTCCATTGTAGATGATGCGATGATTGTTTGCTTCATACTTCTCCATGAGATCACTCCACAGCCAACAGGAAAACATAACCTGAAGTAGATTTCATGCTATATGTGCATATATCAAGCTCCCAACAACCAAAACATAGGGATTTTTGCCATCTCTTTACGCTCCCACTCAGTTTTAGGACATTGTGATTGGCTAAACTTATCACCTTTTGATATTGGAGTATCCAGTGATGAACAACTTTTCATGCCAAATCTCACAAGAACTCTTTCTATGTAACTTTTCTTAGACAATCCCAATAGTCCTTGTTTTCGATCTCAAAAAATTTAGATTCTTATCATAAAGGATGCCTCACCCATATCTTTCATTTCAAAGTTCTTAGAGAGAAAATTCTTGGTTTCATAAAGTAAGCTAAGATCACTACTAGCTAACAATATATCATCAACATACAGGATCAAAATTATGAACTTACTCCCACTAACATTTAAGTATATACATCGATCAATGATGTTTTCTTTAAATCCAAAGGCAATAATGGTATCATTGAACTTTAAGTACCATTGTAGGGAAGCTTGCTTAAGCCCGTATATTGATTTCTTAAGCCTCCATACTAGGTGATCTTTGCCCTTTTCTGAGTATCCTTTTGGCTGCTCCATGTAGACCTCTTTATCCAAACTTCTATTTAAAAATATTGTTTTCACATCCATCTAGTGTAACTCTAAATCATAATGAGCCACCAATGCCATAATGATCCTGAAAGAGTCCTTTTTAGATACTGGTGAAAATGTCTCAATGCCTTCTTTCTGAGTGAAACCCTTGGCAACAAGTCTGGCCTTATATCGTTCAACATTGTCTTTTGAGTTATGTTTGATCTTAAAGACCTATTTACACCCGACTCTTTTACTCCCTTCAGGTAATTCAACAAGATCCCAGACTTGATTCTGATCCATGGATATCAACTCTTCTTTCATGGTATCGATCCATTTATTAGAATTACTTCCCTCTATGGCTTGTGAAAATGTTAATGGATCTTTACTTGTCGCAATGTCAAATTCAAATTCCTGGAGATACGCCACATAGTCAATTAATGGATCTTTACTCTGAGATCTGCGTAAGACAACCTGTTCTGGTGACTCCGAACTTGGTTCATCAGTGGTATTATCATTCTGAGATGGGTGATCATTTACTTGTTCCAATGTATCATTGTGATGATCAATTGGAGGAACCATTATCTTTTCTGAGGATGTAGGTATAGGAACATCTACACGTACTTCCTCAATGATCACATCTCTTGGTTCAATTCTCCAACTGATCTCACCAAGTTCAATGAATTTGACATTTCCCGTTTCCACCATTCTTGGACAGTGATTAGGACAGTAAACTCTATACCCATTGGATCTCTCTGGGTATCCAATAAAGTACCCGCTTACTGTTCTAGGATCCAATTTCCTTTCATGTGGATTGTAAAGTCTCGCTTCGGCTAGGCAACCTCAAACATGCATGTGCCTTAAACTTGGTGTCCTACCAGTCCATAGCTCGAACAGAGTTTTTTGGAACTGATTTACTAGGAACTCGGTTTAAGATATACATTGTTGTCTTAATAGCTTCACCTCACAATGATTTGGGTAAGGTAGAATTGCTTACCATACTTCTGACCATATCCAATAAGATCCGATTATGCCTTTCAACAACACCATTCTGTTGTGGTGTCCTGAGCATCGTGCACTGTGCAACAATGCCACGCTGTTCAAGAAGTTTGGCGAATGAGGGTTAGGACCCGATTCGTCATATTTTCCATAGTATTCTCCACCTCGATTCGACCTGATGATTTTCATCTTTCTATCTAACTGCCATTCCACCTCTTAGTATGTTTGGTTTGCTTTCCTTTAATGCAATCCACACACACTTCAAGATTAGTAAAATCAAGATGCGGAAGAATCCCTTCTTTTACAAACCTTTGTAACCTTTCTTTGGAGATGTGCCCCAATCTTTTATGCCACAAGTCATAAGAATTTTCATTCATCATGTTTCTTTTAGTTCCAATACATGTCTCATGGTGTTAGGTATATGTATTTTTAATAAATGTATTATCGATGCAAAGTCGATAAAGGCGATCGGAAAGAAACCCAAAACCAATAGATAAATTATTTCTAAAAATATTGAAACTATCATTATGGAACGAAAAAGAATAACCATCAGTATCTAGTCTGGATAAGGAAATCAAATTACGCCTCACAGAAGGCATACATACTGTGTTTGGAAGGTCTAAATAATGACCGATAGTCAAAACTAAACGAAAAGTTACTATGGCTGAAACTTCAGCCTTATTCTCATTTCCCATAAAGATAAATCGTTCACTGGGGTTTGGTGTTTGGTTTGTAAGGTATCCCTGCATGGTTATGGAAACATGAACATTAGCACCCAAATCTAGCCACCAAGAGTTAGTGGGAGCATTTACAAGATTTGATTGAAAACATACAAAAGTAAGTGGCTTACCCTTCTTTTCAAACCAAGCCTTACGTTTTGGACACTCAGCTTTCACTTGTCCATACTTCCCACAAAAGTAGCATTTGCTACTGTTATGTTGAATCTAATTAACTTTCCTAGGCTGCTTTTCTTTCGGTGGTCCAGTTCGTTTCATTTTGCCATAATGATGTTTTTTCTTTCCAGCATCTTTAGTCACAAAATTAGCAGAGTAATGTCCTTGTTGTTTCAATCTAACTTCCTCCTGAACTACCATACTTGCCAACTCATTCACATTTTATTTATCTTTAATAGAATTATAATGCATCTGGAATGGATCGTACTGAGGTGGCAATGAGTTCAGAATAAACTGAACAATGAATGACTCCTCTATTTTCATTCCTAGGGTTTGTAATTTGGCAGCAATATTTGTCATTTCAAGGATATGCTCTTGCATTCATTTAGCACCATCATATTTCATGGTGGTAAGTCTAGCCATAAGTGTTCCTCCTAAAGATTTATCTGTGGACCGAAACCTCTCTTCAGCATTTTTCAAAAAACCTTGGGCATCCTCAGTACTAGGGAGTGAATTTTTTATATTTTCGGCTATGGTCATTTTCATGAACATTAGACTCAGCCTCTTTGATCTCTCCCACTGTTTAGATGACTCTCTCTCATCTCTGTTACTACTCTCAGTGATGGGTGGTGGTTTTGGACTCGTAAGTGATGAGTCCATGTCAAGGACTCCTAAGGTAAACCTGACTTGCTCAATCCACTCAGAAAAATTAGAGCATTCAAAACAGGAACAGATGAAGTCTGTGAGTGTAGTGATGTAGGTACGCTTACTGCAAGAAAATTGTCACATAATGCTTTGAGTTAGACACTTACAAACAATAATCAGAATTTAAACAATTATGGATGAACTAATAGTGTTATCAAAACCCTCCTTTGGGAGTATATCTTGATACACAAAGTGTTCTCACCAGTATTAAATTATGTGGATGAACTAGTTGTATCATCAGAATTTTCATTTGGGAGTAAATTCTGACATACAAAGTGTTTCCTCCAACTTTACTTTTGATGGATGAACTAGTAGTGTCATGACCCTCCTTCGGGAGTAGATCCTGATACATAAAATGTTCACTCCATCATATCCACCTTATTATGGGGTTTAATGGTTTGTCACTAAAATTAAGAAAATCTTGTACCTTTGGGCAACCAATATTTTTTTAAAATTTTGATGTAAATCATTTGCCCTATGTTGGATAAACAAATATATATGGCATAGTAATAAGAGCCAAAATAAACAATTCATACATTTATTTAATAATAATAACATAGACATAAAATTTTAATATATGTGTATACCAATAATAATATGTATAGAAAATAAAATTTAATACATGTATTTAACAATAATAACATGCATATGAAAGAAGGTGAAATTTCAAATTTTTTTTAATAAATAAGTATTATAATATAATATAATACAATTTGACTGGTCCAATAACCCAGGCCGAAACCCGATTCATTAGTGAGGCCGGTCAACACCCTCGGTCGAGCCTACTGTACAAGCCCGATACCTTCCCCTACATTTTTTTTTAAGTTTTCTACCGAGCTAGGCCACAACAGTGGCCTATTTCTTTTATGTTGGACTGGGCCAAGGCCCAAGCCCAGGCCCTTTAGAAGTTAGATCTTCTTCTTCCTTTGGCAATTACAACGTCGCGCCATAGTCATGTTGCTTCCTTCAGTTCGACGCAACTGTGGACATCGCCTGCGAGGGGAAGACGGCATGGTGTCCCTAGCCTCCTCTCGCAGTCGATGTCCACCTCCACTCAAGGTTCCCTTTTTTTTTTTTTTTAATGTAACATCAACACCGTGGCGGCCACTGGGCTTTAAAGCCCTTGCGCCGCCATCGTAGAGATATCGTGGAGGAGGTTCCCAGCCTCCTCCCAATGCCGACAACCATAAGCCCCGACGAGATTCTCAATCAGGCAGGGGCAGCGCCGATTCGGGACTTCACAATCCCTCTACGCTACCCTTTACTCCGTCAAGTTGCCAGCACGGTGACACGGCCACCTTACGCCGCACGCTGCCAACACACAGTGGCTCCACCATCATACATGTACGACAATTTCTCAACCCCATTACCCATTACATATACAATACAACAAGGGAAAAATAAGAAAAAACCTCAAAAATCTGAAACACATACAAGTTTACAACACAACACTCGGCGACTCATGGTTTCTCTACACACAATTACAACATACAGAGAAAGTGAAAATAAAACCCAAGCAAGATTAGAAGGAAAGACGTGAGGGAGTTTCTCAGACTTTCTCTTCCTCCAGCACAGACTCAATACCGCAAAAGTGAAATTCAAAACATATACATAAAGTCACTTTGTGGGTCCTTGTGAAAATCAAACACAGAATAGATAAAAGAGAATACCATCGTAATTTCTCTTCCAGATCTAAAAAGCAGTCTTTTGCAGCATGATAAAATCACAGATACGAAAGCACATATAAAACCAAATATTTATTCACTATATGCATTATTGAAATCATAAAAAATCTATAACCTAAAGCTTTGATACCACATGTTAAATATTTTAACATGAACATTAATAATTGAATCTTTGATTTTCTATGATCCACAATAATAAAACAAAGATAATTAAACACATACATTTCTCCATCTGTTTGATGAAGAAATTAATCTAACTATGAGAGAATGATCACCCTACCAACTTAGCCTCACAAGTGTCTCCCGATGGTTAGTGGCACTCTAATGTTGTTTATGAGAACCCTTAACCCCTCAATACTATTTATAGACTTCTAGCCATCAAGAAATCTAAGACTTGTGTGTTTGACTGTGATTAAAGATATAGAGTTAATCTTATCTCTTAGGAGTTTTCTTATCCCATTATAACTCATCTATTAACTGATAAGTTTTGAGCTATTTCAAATTCTATCAAGATGGGTGTGTGGGACATAGAGTTTAAATAAAACTCTTACATCATCATTAGTATTCAGGAAGGAATAATTGTATCCAATTCAAGCTCTTTCATGTTTTCCTGTCTTTTCGCTCTCTTTTTATGTGTACGGCCAATGCTATGTTATAATTCCTTGAAGTTTCAAAACGACGCGCATTTGAATATAATGGAATTTTAATGATCTTATGGTACTGTTGATATGGCACAGTAAATCACATGTGAGTTTTTTTATTAGAACCTATATACAGTACTACAAGGAAAAGTAGCTTTTTGCGGCTCTTTTTATTTCGGGTGAGCAATATATAGTCGGTATAAGCCCATTTATACTATTTGAGGGCAAAGCTTCCA
Source organism: Juglans mandshurica (assembly GCA_022457165.1). Taxonomy (NCBI): domain Eukaryota; kingdom Viridiplantae; phylum Streptophyta; class Magnoliopsida; order Fagales; family Juglandaceae; genus Juglans; species Juglans mandshurica. The sequence continues at coordinate 9,402,414 of CM039623.1, forward strand.
TCGGATTGAAAAAATCGCCGCTATAAAGCGTATTTGCGGCCATTTAGTATCGTCGCAACAAAAATTGCCCCAATATACAGATTACTTGGACTGTTGGGTGCAAAACTCGCGATGGGAAAAGAAAGTCGCCGCTAAAATCTTAATTTGCGGCGAAAATGTCTTGCCACAATTAGTTTTGCCGTATGATTATTATAAAGAATAATTCTTATTACGGTCCCCATTCGGGCACTGAAATTCAAGCCTAAATGAAACGCAGTGTTTCATTACTAAATGAAACCATGCGTTTCAACCAAAATGAGTAAATCCTTTCCTCAGAGTAACTGGCTCTCAGAAAGTAAAAAGCATACCCAAATGAAATCACCCTCCCCTTGCCCCATCGTTGTCGCCGTCGTCACTCCACATCGCATGCTACGTCGTTGTCCCCTTCCTCAGAGAAGAGTAAAGGTAACACCCCGCCTAATTAACCATTAGGATTAACCCTTAAATGCTCTACATTAAGCTTTTAATTTTAGGTTATTACTAACATCATTGTTGATAGTGAGGTTAGCCTTAACCTTGTCACTTAGTATCATTAAGCAAATGATTAGAGAAGCAAGCTCATTAGCGAATTTAGTGAGGCATTTAGGACTTTAGAACATTCAAGGACCTAACCTTAGAAGCCTTGAACCAAGCCCTTAGGGAATTCAAGACGTAGTAGCTAGCTTTGGCCCAAGCATAAGGAAGGCTTAAGGCCTTTGGGCCAAACTTGGTGTAGAATTGACCCTTCGCCCAATTAGGCCAAGTCAAGCCCATCTTAGTGGATTTTGAGGTATCTTTTCAACCCTCAAAATTTGGAAATGAGACCCACTCTCATTCAAGCTCAAAAGACCATACACCATCAACCCACACACCTAGCCCTTTTAAGCCCACAAGGCCCAAAGCCATGTTTGGGTTTATTTCACTATTCAAGTTGAAAGCCCAATACACCATACCATGGATTTCTTTAAGTCCATATCATACCCTAAGTACCCAAATTAAGTTTTAAAAGTTGGCTAAGACCATTAATCAACATACATGAGGTTAGTGATCTTTAAGCCATGCATTGAAGCTTAATTTCGTCTTAATCTTTTCTTAACCTTTTAATCTGAAATTTTCTTGATTTATTATTCCATTTCATCATACTTAGACCTTAATAATACCCTAGATAAACCTCCCCACATGTCATTAAGAAAAATGACATATCAAACCCAAAACTTCATTAATCGGCCAATGTGTATGCCCTTTGTGTACTTGGACTGTTTTGCCTTTAGGCCCAATATTTTTGTGTCATTTCCTCATTTCCTAAAGGGGGATGTGGTTCTTAGACACCTCATGAGACCCCTTCAAACCCAGAATGAGCCTTGGATGAAATTGGTTCCACAAACCAAACCAATTGACCAAACCTATTGTACCTTAGTCTAGTTTGAGTGGGAACCGGTTGGGTTAAGATCTAACCAACCATCTATCTTTGTTGAGCCACCACCCCACGCCACCTCCATCACCACCCAATCCCCAAGAGGCCCCATGACCATCATGAGAAATGTGACTCAGATTTTCCCACCCAAAATCGAAGCTCAAATCTGTCAAGTGAAAACCACTTGAATCTGCCAGTTTGCATGGGTGGTTTGCTTGAATTTTTGTCATTTGAACCATGCCCCACGACCTGGACAACTCTACAGGACCATTGTAGCTACATTAAGGAGGAAATCATGGTGGTTTTAGGCCACTATTCCCCATGCGCAAGGTGACATAAGCCCATGGAAGCAAGCTGGAAAAATTTCAGACTTGTGCACCGCCCACTTCACCCAATCACCTTGCATCAAGGCCAACGTCTCCACCCCCTTGGCCACCTATAAATACCTCCCTCACTTCCTCATTTCCTCCAACCTCAGCTCCAAGCTTTCTCTTGAGTCTTGAGAGCACTTCTTCTCCTTAGAGAACAATAGAGTGAAACCGAGTGAGTTTTGGTGAGTTCTTGAGTGTTCTTGAGCAAAGTTGTCTTGAGGGCCATGAAATTTGTAAGTTTTCTTGCTCTTGATCTTAGTTTTCATGTCAATCTTTGTTTTCAAGTGTTGGTTTGAGTGTTGGTAGAGTTTTGAGAAGATTATCATGCTTAGTTCAAAATTGGGTTATCAGAGAATGGTTTGTATGTTTAAATGATTTTAAGTGGAAATTTAGTTATGGCATGTCTTAAGTATGATTTGATATGATTTATCAATGTCTTAGAATGATTATGGACGGTTTACTTCTTGAATAAAAGCATGCCATGATAGGCTTTAAATCTATCTTGTTTTGATCATCTAAGCATGTATCGGTTTTGAATAAATTGGTGATTAAGGATTCTTAGCCATAATTAAGTGTTGGGATGAACTTGATTATCTAAGAGTTAGCCTTCATCATATCATTAAAGATCTTAGTGATTGTTTGTGATTAAAGAAAATCTCATATGCATGCATTCATAGGGATCAATAGTTGAAAACACACTTAGGCATCAACTAGAGTGCATGCCAAGGGGTTAGGATTGTTTGAGTAAGTTCCACTTTGATTTTTAGAATCATATGTTTTTTGGAAGATGGAGTTAAGTTATAAGAGATAACTCTCCGAACCTTCGAGGATAGGGCGTTGGTGAACTCTCGAACTTTAGCTTCCCTATCTGCTTTAGGGAAGAAACGGTCAAAGAAATTCTGCTTAAAGTGAGGCCAGCTAGCTACTCCTGTCCCTACAGCTTCCCTGATGGCTTTCTCAGAATTCCACCACCTCTTAGTTTCACCAGTCAATTTAAAGGCTGCGAATTGTATTATGCTGATATGTGCACTCCAAGACATTAAATATTTCTTCCATGTCTTGAATCCAATCCCCCGCTGTATTTGAATCGCCTCTTCCTTCAAATGTGGGAGGATGGGTACGATTAAATTGCTCGAATGTGCAGCCTTGCTCATTGTTGTTTTCATTCAAATCCTCAAGATTTCGAACTCAGCGACGAGCTGCCATCCTGTGAGCTTAAATTTGGTTAAACGTTCTAAAGAAGAAAAACAAAATGTAGGTATCAATAAAAACATATACATGTCAAATAAATATTTTTAAAAAAAATTCATCATTTTTTTTTTTTTAAATACCCAATCCTAACAATATCTTTAATAAACTCATAAAGCTCTCATTACCATCTATAATAATAAACCTAGCATCACTTTAGACTTACATACATCCTTAGAAATTAAACCTCAAAAGTCATAAATTTAACTCTTAACATCTGCCAAATCTACAACCTCAAATTCTATAAAACACAATCCTTGACACCTGCATATTCTAAGACCTCAAATGTCTTAAAAAATAATCATTTCTTAAAATCTACAATTCTAAAACCTCAAATTTCGTACGTCACCTACCATGAGTCTGCAAATGCTCAAACCAAATATCTTTAAAATCATATCCTGATGCAAAAAAAAAAAAAAAAAAAAACAAACAAACAAAGAAAAATAAAAGAAAGAAAAAAAATTATAAAACCTTAAATGTCCTCGAACACTTTATTATAGTATGCAGAATCTCAAACCTGGCTCTGATACCAACTGTAACACCCCGTCCTGGAGGTCCGGAGAGTTATCTCTTGTAACCTAACTCCATCTTCCATAACATATTTATATACTTCAATATTTCCAAAAAGTACAAATCCATTTATTCAAACAAAAAAATATATGTTCCTCCACCAGGATACCAAATAAATACCTCAATGAAATAATTTAAAAACTCCATAAATATTTAAAAATGTCCATGACTCCAAATATCAAATAACATAAAATCATAAACCTACTAAATAAGACTCTCTAATAAACTTGTATCCTCTGGCACTTATTCCTCTATGATCATCAAACCTTACTCTTGACTTCCAGCTGAGGCATTAAAATTATCTGAAAAATATTGTACAGATAAGGGGTAAGTTATCAACAATTCAGTAAGCAGAAAACATATACTAGTGTGTAAACATGAGCATTTTCAAAATTCAAAATACGGAACAAAATATTTACTATTGGAATGCAGAAACAGAAACATTTACTTTCAGAATGCAAATATCAAAACAAGTTACAAAAATATCAAAGCAAAATTTTCAGAAAAACATTTTTATTCAAAAATCCTTTGGCATATCAAAATCTGAGACCTCATCTTTATCATATCGAGCATCACATCGGGACATGTACCATTTTTAACCTCGTAGTAGGGTTATAAACCATAATTATAACCCGTCGAAGGGTCATATCCACTATTATAACCCGTGGTTGGGCCGTATACTATGTTTAACCCCCGTGTTAGGGTTATAAGCCACAATTATAACCCATGGAAGGACTGTATCTACTATTATAACACGTGGTTGAGCCGTATCCACTATTATCATCCATGGTTAGGTCGTATTCACTATTATCACCCGTGGTTGGGCCGTATGTCACTATTATTACCCGTGGTTGGGCCGTATCCACTATTATCACCGGTGGTTGGGTCATATGCCACTATTATTACCCGTTGCTGGGTTGTATCCACTATTGTAACCCGTGGTTGGGCCTTATCAGAACAGAACCATCAGAATTAGACTTTAATCAAAATATAGAATCAGAATCTCATGCCAAGGTTTTAAGATGCTACATCATAACAAAAATCAAATACTGAACAGCTTAAGATAATTTCACATGTTCGAAATAAACAGAATCAAAACATCTTCATTTATTCACAATAAAACTTTTAGATTTCATGCATCAGAACATCTTTATTTCATCAAAACTTTCAGAAAAAAGATATATTCATTTTTTTCTAGATCAGAAACAAAATGCACAAAATTAGCTCATGTCTACACCAGTCATGACAAAAAATTCTTTATCGTTATACAGTTTTCATGCATATGCAAAACACATATCTGAGATTGTTTTCAAATTTCTTTTCAAAACAAACATGCGCATTTTCAAAATCAACCTCGTTTCATTTTATTTTATGCAAAATCTAGTATAGGAACCCCGCTTACCTGTATTTCTTAACTTTTCATAAATTTCTTCAAAAATGCCGAACAAATATTATTTGCCACTTATAACATAATAACGTAATTTTCATAAATTTCTAGTCGAACGCATATTTCAATATTTAAGCCTAAGATGCTAAAATAATCTATTTTAATTTCTCAAAAATCTAAATTCACGTAATCCTAAAATATCGTCACATTTCTAAATTCATCAATGTCCAATTAATCAGTCCGACTAAAACACAAAATCTAACTTATTTACTAATGAAATCAAATTATAAAATTTAATACTAGCTAATATATTTATACCCAAAATATTTTAAAATTAAACAACAACTTAGATTCATTTTGAAAATTAACTTAATCATATTTAAAACTCATATATTTAGTAATTTAACTTCAATCCATAAATATAAATTCTTATACTACAAATAAAATCCTACGCATAGCAGATGATAAAAACATGATCAATGTATACTCATTAAGGGCATTTTGGGAAAGAAATTCATAACCTGCATGGCTCTTCGAGAAAATAAACTGGGATCTAATATTTCGTAATAGGGGCCATGCATACCGAAAGCTATGTGCAGCGGTGGCTTGGGTGGAAGTCTACGGCGGCATGGCTGGGGGCAGTGGCAGGTCACGGTGGTCAATGGTGTGGAAGGGCACTGAGAGAAAGAGAGTGATGAGAGAAAATGAGACATGAGAGGGAGAGAGAGAGCCGTGAGAGAGACAGAGAGTAAGAGAAAGCGATAGGGACTTATGTACGGTGGTTCAGGGGGTATTACGACAAGCTGCAGCCATGTGATGTAGCCGTTTCTGGCGAGGAGCAAAGACTGACAAAGGGGGGAACGTGGGTCTACGGTGGTGCCCAAAGTTGCTCTGTTTCTCTGTTTAAAACAAGGGCTTACTTGCTCTGTTACCATTGCTAAAAACATAGGCTAGTTGGGCAATGAAGGGAGGACCGAGAAGGTTGTTTGTTGCTTTGAAAAAGCATGGGCGGTGGTGGTGCAAGTAGGTTTGCGCCTCTTTTCGAGTGGTTGAAAACTGGGCAGCGGTAGTGCTAACGGTGGCTGAGCAGTGGACTATTATTGACTTTATTCAAAACCCCATTGTTCAGTTAATGAGGCTGATTCTACAGCATCTCTAATGTTTTCTTTTGCAACGATCATAATGGATGGCAGGTACTTGGCATGGAAAGGTTGAAGTCGGAATTGCAAGCACGTGGGTTAAAATGTGGGGGTACTTTGTAAGAGCATGCTGCCAGGATTTTCCTGCTAAAATGTAGCGCCTTTGGATAAGCTCAAGAAGTTGTTGGCAAAAAAATGATGCCAACATGTATTGTGTTCCTGTCACTTTTAAGTTGCTATTGTGGAGGAATTTCTCAACTTAATTGTGGGATAACTACTTAGGTTGAATCCTGTATAATTTTTTTTTTTTTTTTTTGGTTAACTCAATTATGTTAAACTGCATATGGCTTGTAAAATGTACAACATCTAGATTTCGCTGCTTCTTCTTCTTGTAACTCCAATAATCAAGAGATGCTTCATAATGCAAATCTTGAGCATCTACTATGTTCACATCAGTTGAAGGGCTATTATAGACAGCTCTCTTGCTTAAACCTGGATCTGTAGTAAATTATTTTTTATTTATACTGCCGGTAAATAAGCACTTTGTACGATCAGGCTCGTCGGTTTAGGAACTGAAAATGGCAGGTAAAAGAGCATATACTTATCATCTCCTACATCACACACTAATATGTGATTTGTTATTTTTTTCCCTCTATTTAAACATATATATTGATATCGAATGATGAAAATGATAAATCGTATGTGGTATGCGGTGCAAGGGATGATAAGTAAAAAATTTTAGGAGTAAAAGAGCTAAAATTGCAGACATAAAAAAAAGTTCAAAACAAAGAAAGCAAGAACAACGTGTCTCTCTTAAAAGTGGTTGTTGGGATAGAATTGACCAGGTCCAGTCGCTAAAAATAAGGGAAGAGATAAAATCAAGCATTTAGCCATCAGAGATAAAGTCAAGAAGAGATAAGATAAGTTGATTCAGACTTCTAAAATGAAACATTCAAACTTTTAAAACGAAAGGGTTTCACAAGGCAAGTTGTACTCAATCACTTCAAGTAAATAGACCTTACATAGGAGGAGATCCCCAAAAATCTGACAGACTCTACACAAGCTCCTAGGTGCAAGCTCCACCACACATAGCGACTCCAAAGGATCTTCCCTAAATTCCTCCATTATACTGTGAGATATGTGAGGATATTAGAGATTGAAAAATTGCTCATTATAGTGGATTTCGCATCTAAACAACCCGTGGACGTAGGTATTATGCCGAATCACGTAAATCTATGTGCCTCTGTTTATTTATTTTTATTTACTTATTATTTATTTTATGGATAAATACAAAGAGCATCGTATTAAAGCCTGAATCATCAACGTGGGCCGAGAATAATTCTTTCCTTATCTGTTGTGCAAATTAAGCATTAATCGTGGTAATTGATCAAACAGTTTAGGAATGGAAATTTGCGGTGAATGTGAAATCTATGTCAATTCGTAAGTACAACGAATATCTGCATGCATTCCAATCTGTCGAGAGGCATAGAACCATAGCCTTGAAAAGCTATGGTTTCAAATTCATTGCTAATATTTGGTTCGTACGTCATCTGATTTCTCCCTTTTCTCCCTTCCTCTTATTCATTATTCAGTTTTTGTAATTCCAATAAAAACTTATTAATTACATTAAATGAAAAAACAAACTTGAGGAAAGATGTAAAAAGATGACATACTTTAAATTTAATCATCTCCAACCAAAGAAATAGGTCTTGAAGAACTCCCTACGTCTTCCATGAGCTCTACGCAAAAAGGAAGAAAAAAGAATAAGCATAATAATAAAAACAAATCAAAATATGATTACACTTTAGAGACAGTAAAAGAAAAGGTGAATGATCCTACATACATGTATCAAATTTCTCAAACTCATCAATATCATCCATTAAACTGCGAATGTTAATTGGGGCAGAAGAAGAACAGAGCCATAAGTGGAGATAAGCTACTGTGGAAAGGATCAAGTACTCGACTTACTGTGCTAAAAGTCGACTCAGAGGCAACTGTAGATATTGGAACTGCAAAAACATCCCGCTCAACTCTTGAAAGCATGCGATATCTAATGGAGTTAAACTTCCACCAAGTTAACAAGTTGAATTTAGCATCATCTTCTTCACATTTTTTAGACAAATACCTCTCCACTTCAAATTTACTCTCCAAAGAGTTCTCCGACTCCAAACACTTCTTAAATTGAGCCAATTTAAATGATTTGAAATCACCTGCCCAAGCAGTTGAACTTGTAGTATTAGCCCCTCCCTCGCTTGATTGGCTCATAGTTTGATCTTGTGTCCCAACATCACCTCCGTCATTTTCACAATAACTATCGTATAAACGAGTCAAGACATCTTTAACCAGATCCACCAACATAAGAACTTTCGAACTATTATCATCACATATTCCTTCAAAACAAAATGGTAGACAACACATTTTATATCGAGGATCAAGAACCAACCCAACATACAACAAAAGATTCAGCTTTTCAAGATTTCCCCAATACTTCTCAAATTTAGATTTCATATTAAATGTCATTGTCCACAAATTATGAGGCCCTTCCATACACTCCAAATTAATTGCATCTTGAATTGTCACTAACTCAAATACAAAACAGTTGCAAGTGACATAATTGGCCCCCGAAAAACGCAAGGTTGCATCGTAAAAAAGTTTAAGAAATTTTACAAACAACCTACTCTTATCTCAATCATCCTTGGTTGAAGGCCCTAACTTGGATGTCCCTCATTTACTCAACTCATTAACACCATCATCATCCTCACTATTATCCTTCTCAACGCTCTTAACATATCCCAAATCTTCATCTTCTAGCCGTTGAAATGCTTTTTGAAACTTTTCAGCCCTCAACATCATATAAGTAGAGTTACAATGAGTCGCTACATCTACGCATACACTACTTTTACAAGTAATATCCTCACTATCACAACATTGCTTAAATGTGTTCTACCTTTGTGGAGAAGATTTCACATACTTCACAGCCCCTCTAATTTATGCAATTGAATGATCAAATTCTTTCAACCCATCCCGAACAATCAAGTTCAAGATATGAGCACAACATCTCATATGCAAGAAATCATGTTCCAAAATCATATATGTTGATGTCGTGTTTTGCAACTCGAGCAGTACCACGGCAGCCAAACTCTTAGGACCTACAACTAGAAAGAAGAATGGGCTCCAGTGACGTCTAGGGTCACTCTGATGCCAAAGTCAGTAGGGGATATTCTAGTGATGAAAAAAGCTAAGTGAGCTAAGTGTAAAAGAAGAGTTCGGAGAGCCTTCGCCTATGAGAGATGGTTGTATTTATACCCTGGCTTGGACTCGATTACCAAGGGAGATGTGCTCAGGTCAAACCTGCCACCACCCTCCTGCCAGGGCAATATGTCAAGACGTGGTTGTGCCATTACGGCACTTTAGGCAGCACGTCATTGCGTGTTAGGCTCCCTGACGCACATTGAATGCGGCGTGTCTCTGGCCTGGCACGCCCACGATCAGACATGCCCAGCCACCCGTACTCTGATGTAGTTTTCCGTTACGTACCCTATTACAGGGCTTGGCAGCCCACCAAGGTCCCAAGCGATTGTTACCTTATGGTGGGTTCCTTGACCAAGCCGAGTCTGGTGCCAAGGCCTGTCCGTATGGGCAGGCGAGTCGTGGGCTCAGTACACGGCTTCCTAAGCTCCTGGCCTGCTTCAGGTTCCGCCTAAAGGGCCTGGGCCCTCTGTAGCTTGATCTCTTTGGGCCTTGGCCACTCTCCGGAGGGGCCCCCTCATAGTACCCTGTGAATTCCTATCACATAATTGTGGTGGGAATTCAAAAGTTCCTCTCATTAATGGTGTCGCCCGTCAGTTAGTTCCCAAGGTCATCAGTTCGGCTCCCGACAATCGAGTTCCTGAGCACACCTGTGCAACCAATAAGTGCGTCTCCTCAGTTCTTGCGACCCTTCCATCTCCCGGCAGTTGATTGGACAAGCCGGCTGCTCTTCTCATTAATGGTGCCGCCCGTAGGTTGAGTTCCCGAGGTCATCATTTAGGTTCCCGTTGATCGAGTTCTCGAGGCCACCAGTCCATCCAATAAGTGCGTCTCCTCGATTCTTGCGACCTTTCCATCTTCCGACGGCTGATTGGACAGACCGGCTGCTCCTCTCCCCACGCCTTAGGGATCCCATTGGACCGTGCTTCTCACACCCCTGACATGACGGCTGCCACTTGTGCCGACCATACCATTGGGGTCCGCGTGGCGTCATCAATGTCAGCATTGCTTCGTATCCTGCGCACCTTCTAGCCTCTCTCTCTAGGCATTTTCTCCCAACCTCTTCTCCTGCCGCCGTGCATTCCTCCCTTTCCCAAGCTTTCTTACTCCTCCTCTGCCCAAGCTTTCTTACTCCTCCGCCATCTTCCTCTTCACTTCCCAAACCGTGCCCGTCGTTTTCTTCCCGTCGCTACAATGGCCCCCAAAGCTCCATCGTCTTCTTCCCAAACTGTCACCCCATACTTCGTAGGGAAGCGCTGGGTTTCATCAGTCACCGGCACGGATCTCAGGGCATTCCAGGCCAAATACGACATTCCCACCTCGCCGTCCTAGAGATCCCCAGAGGTGGGGAACACGCGGTGAACCCTGATGGAATAGCGTCCCGGGTGACCCTCTACCCCTTGATGTTCACAAACAGCCTACGCCTCCCATTCTACCTCCCCATTCACAAGGTTTTGAACTATCTAGGGCTGGCCCTAGTGCAGCTCCATCCCAATACTTGGCGACTCCTGGTGTCCAACTGTGTCATCTTACAGATGGCCCTCAGTGGAACTGCCGAGGAGTATCCCGACCTGACAGCTCGGGTGTTCCTATCGGTATATCGCATCAACCGTCAGCCGGGGAGCATATGCAATTTCTAGGCTCGGACTCCTAGCTGAAAGATCGCTACGCTCGAGCAGCGCCACTCAAGCATTAAAGAGTGGTCACAGAAGTACTTCTTCTTGGTGGGCTCAGGTTGGGAATACCCCGAGGGCGAGGCAGCCCACAAGGAATATCCCGTCCAGGCGATCTGGGAGTTTCTCCCTTCCACACAAAGAGCTTCGGCCTTATGCTGAACCAGAGGAAAAAGGCTCGGCTAGAAGCCGTGATGGCTTGGGTGAGGACCCATCCTGACGAGTCACACATCGACCTAGCCGTCTTCGACGAGGAACTTACCCCGAGGCCTCTTCCCCTGTGACCGGGAACCGAGAGGAGGTCACCAGGTCCACCTCTCCCAATGTCAGGATTGTTCTCTCCCTGTCTTCCTTTGCCAAACCGAGCGACACGGGCCGCCAGGGAGGTCCTGGTAGAGACCCATGTTTTGTGGCCCATGGCCAAGCCACTAGCCATGTGGGGACAAGGCTAGAGAACCCCAAAACAGCCTTAGGGGCATGCCATGGGGCCTGCCTTGACATGCCCGGGGTGCCCAAGGGGGCTGGTGACCAAACCAGCCCATTCAGCATGCAGCCCAGCACGCACAGCGCGCACAGCACGCGTGGCCGCGCGCGCGCAACGCGCAGCACGCCCAGCGCGCGCGCCCAGCGCGCACGCCTCGCACGCGCCTCGTACGCAAGCCTCGACCGCGCCCCGCGCGCGCAGCGCGCAACAGTCCCGCGCGCACGCCCAGCGCGCGCGCAGTGCCCACGCCTGCGCGCACGCCCAGCGCACGCCCGCGCGCGCGTGCCCCAGCGCCCCAGCGCCCAGCGCCCAGGCCAGCCTGCCTGGGCCATGCCATCCTGCACACGCCCAGACCAGCCCAGGGCCCTGCCAGCCACACTCCATCAGCCATCCTAGCCCATCCATGGGCTCATCCATGCCATGGGTCAACTTGACCCATGCCAACTATGTTATTTTTATTTATTAATTTTTATTTAATTATTTATTTTCCAAGGGACCTATTGGGGGTTTCCAACTTGTAATTCTTATAAATAGGACCCTTAGGCTTTGCATTACTATCTTTTGAACCTTTGGCAAATTCCCTAAGTGGGTAGACTTGTTCTTGAGATCATCCATCGGTGCTAAGCACTTGGGCTCTTTGGGGTGCAATTCGTGAATCCCCTAAGAGAGAATCACACCTTGCAATTCGTGAATAGGTGTGGTTCAATCTATCTATCTTGTTCTTTCAACTTGGTGCAATTCGTGAATCCATGTTGTGTTTATCATTTTATGAGTTGAATAACTTTTGTTCAATTAATGAATCAAGTGTTGAATTTATCTTATTTGTTCTTTTGATCAATTAAGTTCATGAGTATTATTGTTGCTTTTGTTCTTAAGTGTTCTTCATTTTGTTTTTGGTGTTCTTCATAAGTTTGCTCTTCCAATCCATCCAAGCCACAAAATTCGACCAACCTAGTGTTTGTCAACTTTTCCATAAGTGTGTCAACTTTCCATATTTGATTTGCATCATCAAACCCTAGCCTAGCCGAAACACAATTTCTCCCTTGGTGCAAAGTCCCATTCGGCCACTACTTGCCTTAGTGGGACTTGACCTAGCCGACCACCTCAAGGCTCCACAAGGAAACCCATTCCTTTTGGGAGTCTTGCCTTCATCCTCCATCAAACCCTAGCCGCCCACCTCAAGGCTCCATAAGGAAACCCATTCCTTTTAGGAGTCTTGCCTCCATCTTCCACATAAGCCCTAGTCAAGTCCTATAAGGAAACTCATTCCTTTTAGGAGTCTTGACTTCCTCCAATTCAAATTCAAATTCAAATTCAAATCCCTTAATTTAAGGAATTGCAAATCATCTTCAATTCCTTAAATCACTCTTCCTACAATCTCTCCAAGTCAACCATTGACTTGTCATCCTAATTCAAAATTCAAACTTCCCTCTCACTCAAAGATTCCTTCCATCTTACAAACCTTCCATAACCATTACCAAACCCTAGCCTCACTCTTCCAACTCATTCCCAAACCCTAGCATCATCCTAAACTCCAACCCTAAGCCATCTCATGCCAATCTCGAAATTCCCCATAGCCACCTCATAAAACCCTAGCTACACTTCACCATTCCTACCCTAATCACCACCCAAGTGGCCCAAACATTAAGGGTAACCCTTAAGCCATTCCCATTGCATCAAACACCCATAATCCTAAGCCATTCTACCCTAGCCCACGACAACCCTAAGTGCTTCCATCCCAAACCCTAACCTCATCTCATCCATTCAACCATTACCTCCATCATCTTAGCACTTCACTCAAGAACAAGACCATCCTCCCACATTGATTTGCCCTAGCCTAAACACTAGCCTACCCAAAATACACCATCATCCCATCACTCAAACACCATCCTTTGGTGGAAAGCCAAGCAAGTAGCAAGAACACTCGGTCACCAACATCACTAAGACTAGCCGCGGACCCTTAGTGTTAGGGACAAGACCGGGGTCCCTAACAGGTCCCCAGGATTCCCACTCCGTTGTGGAGCTAAGCGATTACGACGACTCTAAGGCTCCATCATCGGTTGTCCAGGCCCCGACCTCACCTAGACAAGGCTAGGGCCGCGGCCACCGAGTGGGTGGCCCAGAAGCTGCGACCCTTCTTTGCCCAGGTAGGTTTTCCCCCACACTCTACTTATTACATTGGGCCCTTTCCGCCCCTTGCCTCAGCGTTCTAATTGTTCTTTTCATTGCAGGTCGTAGATCGATTGGTTGCGATGATTGGCGAGGAGTAGGGGGAGCTGGAGGAGCCAATTGAGAGCTCGGGACGCTGGGCCGCTTTGGGTATTATAAGCTGAAGCAGGCAACCCAGAAGATTAAGGACCTCAAGATTGAGGGCAGAGGGTTGGTCAACGAGGTGGAGTACATGAAGGAGCAGAACCAACGCTTGGAGGCGGAGGCCACGAGGCGTAAATAGAAGAAAAAGAAGAAGGTTCTGAAAAAGCTGCTGCGTGAGGCTGAGGAAAACGTCTACGGGCAAACACCTCGAGGAGGAGCTACAATCTACTCAGAGGGAGCTGCATGAGTCTCAGCGGGATCGGGTTTCGATCGCCAGGTAGTGTTCAAGGTTGTTTCGATCACCATGGAGGCCCAGCACCAAAAGGAACAGATGCGGCAGGCCAAGGAACGCGTCGGCGAAATCTTGCAAAAGGTGATTGAAAAGAATCTTGACCTCATGGCTCGCAATATGGAAATCTCGGGTATGAGGTCCCGGTTGGATGACGTTGACCAGCATTCTGTGGAGATCAATTCCCGGGTCGCGAATACTAATGCTATTGGGGATACAGCTTGGGCTTATGCTACCGAGAGGGCCTTAAACGAATGCACGAACACCTGCTGCAGCACCCTGGGTTGGATCTGCATACCCTGGCCCTAACTTCTCTTCCCACAAACTCTCAAGCACAAGCCTATGTCAAGAACTTCGGGAAGCTAAGATATCCCTCGATTCCCCCAGGCGCTCCTCCTCCTCCTCCTCAGTGACGAGTCTTTTTGCCTTTTTAGAACCTTTGTAAAAGTTTTTCCCCTTTTTTTTCGTGTACTTGTAATTAATGCACGTTGTGCATAAAAGTAATGAAAGTGTCTTTTGTCCGACTGCTTGTGTTTTACCTATTGCTCTTTGACTTTATGGCAAATCTCGGGACTCAACCCCGCGACTCTTGGGGCTCAACTTCTTTGGTCGTGATGATGAGGGCTTAGGATCTGATGCCCAGCCTCGACCCCATGACGAGTCTAGGGACTTGACCTTATCTCTCAACGAGTCTAGGGACTTGACTTCTTTGGTCATGAGACCTTGACAAGGGCTCAAGATCTAATGCCTGGCCTCGACCCCACGATGAGTCTAAGGACTCGACTTTGTTGAATGGGGGTTCGGCGAGTCTAGGGACTTGGCCTTACCCCGCAGCGAGTTTACGGCCTTGATGAGGGCTCGGGATCTGATGCCCGGCCTTGACCCCACAGTAAGTCAAGGGACTCGAATTTGTTGAACGGGGGCTCGGCGAGTCTAGGGACTCCACTTCTTTGGTCGAGATCTAATCCTCGGCCTCGACCACATGGCAAGTATAGGACTCGACTTTGTTGAATGGGGGTTGGTGAGTCTAAGGACATGACCTGACCCCGCAGCGAGTCTAGGGACTCGACTTCTTTGGTTGTGAGGCCTTGATGAGGGCTTGGGATCTGATGTCCAACCTCGACCCCAGGGCGAGTCTAGGGACCCGGCTTTGCTGAACAAGGGGTTGGCGAGTTTAAGGACATGGCCTTACCCCGCAACGAATCTAGGGACTCCACTTCTTTGGTCGAGATCCAATCCTCGGCCTCGACCACACGGCAAGTATAGGACTCGACTTTATTGAATGGGGGTCGGTGAGTCAAGGGACTTGACCTCACCCAGCAGCAAGTCTAGGGACTCGAATTCTTTGGTCGTGAGGCCTTGATGAGGGCTCAGGATCTGATGCCCAGCCTCGACCCCATGGCGAGTCTAGGGACTCGACTTTGTTGAACGGGGAGTCGGCGAGTCTAGGGACATGACTTGACCCCGTAGCGAGTCTAAGGACTCGACTTCTTTGGTCATGAGGCCTTGACGAGGGCTCGGGATCTACTGTCTGGCCTCAACCCCACGGCGAGTCTAGGGACCCGGCTTTGTTGAACGGGGGGTTGGCGAGTCTAGGGCCTTAGCCTTACCCTGCAGCAAGTATAGGCTTCTTTGGTCGTGAGGCCTTGACGAGGGCTCGAAATCTGATGCTCGGCCTCAACCCGCGAGTGTAAGGACTCGGGTTTATTGAACTAGGGTCGGCAAGTCTAGGGACTTGACCTTACCCTACAGCGAGTCTAGGGACTCGACTTCTTTGGTCGTGAGGCCTTAACGAGGACTCAGGATCTAATGACCAACCTCGACCCCATGGCGAGGTCCCTAGTTTTGTTGAACGGGGGGTCGGCGAGTCTAGGGACTTGGCCTTACCCCGCAGCGAGTCTAGGGACTCGACGTCTTTGGTCGTGAGGCCTTGACGAGGGCTTAGGATCTGATACTCGACCTCCACCCCACAACAAGTCTAGGGACTCAGCTTTGTTGGTTCCAAGTTTAGACAACAAAGAATTTGAGGCCAACATCCGGGCATTCTCGTTCATCAAATAAGTTTACAATTTTCATACAAAGTATTGCTCCATGTCCTTACACGTAGTACTTCTTCAGGTGTTCGGCGTTCTAGGGGTAGGGGAGCTCGAGCCCCTGGCTTCCTTGAGGCGATAGGAGATGGGTCGGTTGATTGCGGTTACTACATACGGGCCTTCCGATCGTGGTCCCAGTTTTCCTTCTTCCTGGGTTATTACTCCAGTCTGTCTCAGCACCAAGTCACCAAGTCACCCACTTCAAAGGACCGTGGCCCGACCTGTTTGTTAAAGTATTGCTCTGCCTTTCTGTTGTTACTTGCCATTCGCACTACCGCCTCTTCCATTCTCACTTCCAGAAGATTTAGCCCCTCGGCTAACCTCTCATTGTTGGTGTCCGGGTCGAAGTGCTAAATGCATAACGTGGTCATTCTTACTTCCACAGGAACTACTGCTTCACTCCCACAAGTGAGGGCGAAGGGTGTACCCAGTGGGGGTCCAGACAGTCGTTTAGTATGCCTATAGTATGCTTGGGAGTTCTTCAGCCTATGCTCCTTTGTGCGCCCCGAGCTTCTTCTTGAGGGTGGAGGGCAGGGTTTTTTATTGGTTGCCTCGGCTTGGCCGTTGGCTTGAGGGTGTTCTGGCGAGGAGTACTTCACCTTCATTCCGAACTCCGCGCACCACTCCCGGTAATGTGTGCAGTCGAACTATCTTCCATTGTTCGATATGAAGCTCTGGGGTATGCCAAATCGGTAGACCATCGACTTCCACAGGAACTTCGTGATGGTTCGGGAGGTGATGCTCGCGAGGGCCTCCGTTGTGATCCACTTCATGAAGTAATTGACTGCTACAACCACAAACTTGGCCCCTCCTCTGGCCGTTGGGAATGGGCCGATTAGATCCAGGCCCCACTGGGTGAAAGGCCATGGGGTCGTGATTGACAATAACTCCTCCGGTGGGCAGTGCGGCATCGACCCATGCTCCTGAT
Source organism: Juglans mandshurica (assembly GCA_022457165.1). NCBI lineage: Eukaryota > Viridiplantae > Streptophyta > Magnoliopsida > Fagales > Juglandaceae > Juglans > Juglans mandshurica. Next base: position 9,419,590 of record CM039623.1, read on the forward strand.
ACTTTGGGCATTGTTTCACGAAATCCTCTGCATCCTTGAGGGAATAAGGCCAGTAGTATCCGGTTCGGGTTACCCTTGCGGCTAGCACCCTTCCTCCCATGTGGCTCCCGCAGACTCCTTCGTGGATTTTTTCCAGCATGTACTGCACCTCGTCCGACGTGAGGCATCTGAGGAGTGGCTCGAAGAAGCCTCTCTTATACAGGACCCCTTCTAGCAAGGTGAAACGAGCCGGCCTATTCCTGACCTTTTGTGTTTTTTCCAAGTCGTCCGGTAGTTCGCCCTCCTGTAGGAACTTCCTGATGTCTACTGCCCATTAGGGGGACACTAGGCTGGCGATAGACACCTCACCCCCGATGGAAGGGGTGTTGACCATTCTGACCACAGTGTGTTTCGAGAGGGGGAGTTCTTCATGTCCGGATGCAGCCTTTGCCAATCGGTCTGCCTTTTGATTCTCTTCCCTCGGGACTTGCTGGATGTGAAAATAGCGAAAGCGGTCGCGTTCATTGCAGATGAGCTGGAGATACTTTTTTAGCCTTTCACCTTTCGTGGGGAACTGCCCCAACACCTGGCTGATGACCACTTGGGAGTCGACCCTCACTTCTACCTCCTCAGCCTCTAGCAACCAAGCAACTGGCATCCCAGTCAAGAGCGCCTCATACTCGGCTTCATTGTTGGTTGCTTTGAACGCAAGCTTGACCGCATAGTTGTGCTCCTTCCCTTATTCGGTGACTACGTGTAGCCCTACACCCCCGCCAACTCAACAGGACGAGCCATCTACATAGACCTGTCAGGGCTTTCCTTGGGATGCAATGAGGACTTCCTCCGGGAAGCTGGTGAACTCTGTGACAAAGTCCACCAATACTTGTTCTTTGATCGCGACATGGGGCAAATACTCCATATCGAGTTCGCTGAGCTCAATCGCCAACTTGGCAAGCCGTCCCGAGGTGTCTAGCTTCTGCAAGATTTTCTTGAGGGGAATGTCAGTGAGCAATTTCATTTGGTGGGCCTGGAAGTATGGCCTTAATCTTCTTACGACGACGACCAGGGCGAACACCAACATCTCAGTCTGCAAGTACCTCGCTTCAACTCCACAGAAGGCTTAGCTCGTGTAGTAGCGAGCCGCTACCCTTCCTCTGTTTCCTGGACCAACACTGCTAACACAGCGTGCGGGGGCTAGCTACACAGTCAAGTCCTCTCCTGGTTCTATCTGGCTCAACAGCAGGGGTGGCCCAGGTACTTCTTCAAATCGGTAAAAGTTCCTCAGAACTTTGAAGAAGGGGAGACACCGATCAGTTGATTGGGCAATGAAGCGGTTTAGGGCTGCCACGCAGCCGACCAAAACCTCTGGACTTCATGGAGGTTGTGGGGGGAAGGCATCCCCACTATCGCCTCCACCTTCTCGGGATTCGCCTCAATCGCTCTTTCAGAGACCATGAACCCTAGGAACTTTCCCGATTCCACCCCGAACGTGCACTTCGACAGGTTGAGCTTCATCTGGTATTGTCGCAAGACGAAGAAGGCCTCTCGAAGATCTGCCAGTTGCTACTCAGGCTCCTTGTACACTTCCATGTGCCGCCTGATCTGTTGCTTGAACATTCGATTGACCAACCGCTGGTAAGTGGCGCAAGCATTTCTTGAGGCCGAACGACATGGCTTTGTAGCAGTAGAGCCCTTGGTCCGTAACAAATGCTATCTTTTCTTCATCATCCGGGCTCATCCTAATCTGGTTGTACCGAATAGGCATCCATGAAGTAAAGGAGGGGATGTCCTGCTGTCGAATCCACAATTAGGTCGATATGTGGCAATGGTAAGCTATCCTTTAGGCAAGCTTTATTCAAGTCGGTGAAGTCGATGCACATCTGTCACTTCCCATTAGCCTTCTTTACCAAGACCACCTTGGAGAGTCATTCCGGGTAGTGAACTTCTCGGATGAACCCCATCGTTAGGAGGCGGTCCACCTCCTGGGCTATCGAAGTGAACTTCTAGGCACTAAAACTTTGTCATTTTTGCTTGACTTTCCGAGCCTTTGGGTCAACATAGAGCCGGTGCTCAATAATGGAGTTATCTATCTCGGACATCTCCTTATGGCTCCAAGCAAACACGTCTTAGTGCTCAATGAGAAGACGTTTCAAAGCCTGCCTCCTCTTGGACCATCCTGGTCCCGATCCGAGCTGTCCGCTCCAGTCTCTGTTGATCGACTGAAACCAGTTCCAAGGGCTCGTTGGGTTCGGCCTGCCGAAGGGCTTGCTCGTCACGGACCTTCATCCCATTCGGTCAGGGCGGGTGACGAAGCTGGCCCGGGGGTCTCTCCGAAACTTTCAACTGTCGTGACTACCTTGACCTCCTGGCTCAGCTCTCGAGCGTAGCACTCTTGAGCTAGCACCTGTTCGCCACGAACTTCTCCCACTCTCAAGTCAGTCGGGAACTTCATTTTGAGGTGGTAGGTGAAGTCACCACCCTCAAGTGGTTCATAGTAGGACGCCCAGTATTGCATTGTATGAGGAGGGGGCTTTGACCACCAAGAAATCGGCCATGGTTGTAGCAGTTCTGGGGGCCTTCCCAGCTAAGACAAATAGGGTGATGCCCCCCATTGGCTGAACTATGTCGCCTGTGAAACCCTTGAGCGGCATAGGGGCCTGGCGTAGTCGGTCTGGGTTGATCCCCATCCTGATGAAGGCTTCCCAGAACAAGATGTCTGTCGAGATACCATTGTCAACTAGGATCCATCGGGTCATAAAGTTTGCAATCTGCATCTTTACCACCAACGCATCATCGTGCGGGTGGAGGATGCCCTCTTCGTCCTTCTCGCCAAAGGTGTTATCATGGCGCTCCCAGACGGAAGTTCTCCCAGAAGTGAATACCGCCTCATAGCGTGCCCTCTAGGTGTGTGTTCTCCTAGCCGACGAAGTGACTTCCCCTCCTGCATATCCTCCAGTAATCATGCAGATTTCCCCGATTGGTCTGTCTTCTGTTAAGGGGCTCCTCCAAGCTTCTGTCCTTGTTCTCTGCCTTCTCGGGCTCACACCCCTCCGGGGGCCTAAACACGCCCCCACGCCGGTTTTCCTGTTCCTTTGACTGGCGCCTCCGGTTCCATTGGTCTTCCTCCCTTCTTCTCTTCAAGGCATAGCAGTTTTTGGTGCTATGACGGTCGGTCATGTGGTACTCGCAGTATTGGTGGCCCTCTCTGTCTCGAGCCTACACTCTTCGTGGGCTTGGTTGACGATCTCCTTCTACCGCCAAACTCGTGTGATCATGGGGCACCCCACGCGACTGGATCAATGCTTCTTCCTTTCTTTTTGTATCTGGTGCTCCTCTTTTTGCCCCTTCAAGGCTGTGGCCTCCGTTTTGTCCAGCCACTTTCCGGTCTGCTTGCTCCATCTCGGACCGTCGTGAAGCCATTAGGGCCTCGAGGGTGTCTTCGGCGTTGATGAATCTGTCTGCCTGCTCCATAAACTCCCTCAGCGTGGTGGGGGTCTTCCACGCTATTTTAGCCATAAACGGATTCCTAGGCCAGATTCCCCCCAGGAGGGCTGCGAAGGTGATCTTCTTGTCTTGGTCGTCGGTGGTCATGCGTTCCCGATTGAACCGGGAGAGATCGACTTCAGGCTTTCACCGTCCCGCTGTTTGACCGTGAGAAGGTAAGCAGTCGGGTGCCTCCTCTTTTGGCTTGCCATGAACTGTGTCATGAAGATAGTCGAAGCTATCTATGGTCTTAGGTGGCAGAGACCCGAACCAGGCCCAAGCAGCTCCTTTCAGTATCAGTGGGAAGGCTTGGCAGGCAATCTCTCTCGGGAAGCCGTGCAAGGTCATGTGGGCCTTGAACGTTTCCAGGTGCTCTAATGGGTCTTTGGACTCGTCGTACACTTCCATCTGGGGAACCTTAAACTTGGGTAGGAGAGGTACCACCATAACTCTCGCACTGTACAGGAGGTCAGTGCTAACGAGTAGCTAGTCTATGGTGGACGACGTGCTAGTACACCAATCAAATCGAAGTTGCAGGGATGCATAAGGTCTCCTCTACAAATCTTAAGCTTTGGTTGCTACTATATTAAAAACCCAAGAGAATTGAAAAAAGAATACTAAAATTCTAATCACATCTTACCAAAAACAAAGTGATTTTTAAAACTATACTATAAAGAAAGTACATCTAGAAAAATGTGGAGGAGGAAAAGAAGAGAACGCGAACGAGCACGAGAAGACGAAGATGAAGACGGTAAGGAAGAGAGGAGTAGGATGAACAGGACGATGAGAGCAGGAGGACATGGGGAGTAGGACGAGGAGTACGTGGAGAGGAAGAGATGAGGGAGGAGGAGAGGAAAAGATGAGACAGAAGGAGAGGAAGCGAGGACGAAGAAGGAGAATAGTAGAAGAAATTAAGAATAACAAGAATATAAAAAATACTATATGAATAACCATAAACGAGAAAACTTAATTAAAAAATAAATATGTTATCGGCAATCAAGTTATTCACCTTAGAGCATTGGCAATAGCGCCATTGCCAAGTCTAAAATTTAGCTAGAATCTTAACCTTTGGCTATAGTATTACTTTTTTACTAAATGAGTCTACATTGGACTAGCTATCATAAAGTTAAAATAATAATATAATATTATATATATTTTTTTTAATTTTTTTTACAAATACAATTCATATATTTCCTAGATCTTCATGCTTTGTAGAAATAATGTATCTGCTCTATCAATATTCGCAATCAGTAGAATAAATAATGTGCATGCCATGCATGTTTTACCATTCAAAGAGAGAGGGAAGTGATGAAATAATAAAATATTGATTTTCATTGTGAATAGTAGCTAGCCATGTTTGGAGAGGACTTAAGATTTACTGTAGCTCAAGTCTTAAGTTTTTTACTATTGGCTAGTCCAATGTGGAAGCTTTTTCTCACATCTAGCTAAAGTTTAGACTTGCATTGACATTTGGCTAGTCCATTGCCAATGCTCTTACCTGAAAAAAGAAGTGAGTTCAACTAGAAGAGAGAGATAACTAACTACCCAGGTTAATATTTTTGCCCTTCATACATCCAGCATAGATATGAAACTCCTTGTGGGTAAAGTGCTGCAAAAAATATTTCATGCAAAAAATTCTCAAAGGTTAGAGAGCATAAAAAGTTCTAAATAGCATTTTATACAAAAACAAATTTGAGTATAAAAATATCACCTATATACAGAGAGCCTTCATCACATAAGGATCAAGTCTGAAGGCTGGCCAGTACACCAATCCAATCGAAGTTGCAGGGAATCAGGGATGCGTAAGGTCTTTCTACAAATCTCAAGCTTTGGTTGCTATTATATTAAAAACCCAAGAGAATTGAAAAAGGAACACCCAAATTCTAATCACATCTGACCAAAAACAAAGTGATCTTTAAAAATATACAATAAACAAAGTACATATAGAAAAAGGTGGAGGAGGAAGAGAACAGGACGTGAACGAGGACGGGAAGAGGAAGACAAGGACAGTAAGGAAGAGATGAGTAGGACAAAGAGGACGGTGAGAGCAGGAAGAGATGCGGAGTAGGATGAGAAGTACGTGGAGAGGAAAAGAGGAGGTGGGAGGAGAGGAATATAGGAGGAAAAGAAGAGTAGGACGAGGAGAGAAAAAGAGGAGGGAAAATGAGAAGAATAGGATAAACTAAAAATAAAAATAAAAAATACTATAGGAATAACCATAAACGGGACAACTAAATTAAAAAATAAATGCGTAATCGTCAATCAAGTTATTCACCTTACCTAAAGAAACAAGTGAGTTCAACTAGAAGAGATAGATATATGGAAAGCCACATAGGAGGGGTGAAGTGCTGCAGATAAAATTTCAAACAAAAAGTCTCAAATGTTAGAGAGCATACAAAGTTCTAACTAGCATTTTATACAAAAAGAAATGAGTAGAAAAATATCCCCTATATACAGAAAGCCTTTGTCGCATGAGGATCAAGGCCGAAGGCGAGGCAACATACCAATCCAATCGAGGTTGCAATGATGCATAAGTCCCCTCTACAAATATCAAGCTTTGGTAGGTATTACGTAAAAACTCGAGAGAATTAAAAAAAGAATACCAAACTTATAATCACATAGACCAAAAATAAAGTGATCTCTAAAAATATACTATAAAGATAGTATATCTTGAAAACCGTAGTGGAGGAAGAGAAGAGGACATGAACGGGGATGAGAAGAGGAAGACGATGAGGAAGAGAGGAGTAGAACGAAGAGGACAGTGTGAGCAGGAAGAGAGGAGGAGTAGGACGAGAAGTATATGATGAGATGAGGGAGGAGGAGAGGAATATAGGAGAAAAAGAGTAGGAGTAGGAGAAATTAACAATTACAAGATCCTAAAAAATTATCTAGGAATAACCATAAACAAGGCAACTAAATTAAAAAATAAATACGTAATCGGCAATCAAGTTATTCACCTTACCTGAAGAAAGAAGTGAGTTCAACTTGAAGAGAGAGAGATAACTAACTACTTAGGACAATTGTTTTGCCCTTCATACATCCAGCATAGATATGAAACGTATGAGAGTGAAGTGCTGCAAATAAAACTTCATACAAAAAAGTCTCGAAAGTTAGAGAGCATAAAAAGTTCTAAATAGCATTTTATACAAAAACAAATGTGAGTATAGAAATATCACCTATATAACGTTCGTCGCAAAAGGATCAAGGCCAAAAGCTAGCGAACACACCAATCCAATCAAGGTTGCAAGGATTTGTAAGGCCTCCTTTACAAATCTCAAGTTTTGGTAGCTATTATATTACAAACTTGAAAGAATTGAAAAAAGAATACCAAAATTCTAATCACATATGACCAAAAATAAAGTGTTCTCTAAAAATATACTATATAGATAGTACATCTTGAAAAAATTAGAGGAAGTGAAGAGGACGTGAACGAGAAGACGAAGACGAAGACGGTGAGGAAGAGAGGAGTAGGACGAAGAGGACGGTGAGAGCAGGAAGAGAAGGGCGAGGAGTACGAGGAGAGGAAGAGAGGATGGAGGAGGGAGGAGGGAGGAGGAGAGGAATATAGGAGGAAAAGAGGAGTAGGACAACAAGAGGAAGGGAGGACAGAGAAGGAGAAGAGCAGTAGAAATTAACAATAACAAGAATATAAACAAGACAATTAAATTAAAAAATAAATGTGTAATCGGCAATCAAGTTTCACCTTACCTGAAGAAAGAAGTGAGTTCAACTAGAAGAGAGAGATAACTAACTACACATGACAATTTTTTTGCCCTTCATACTTCCAGCATAGATATGAAACACCACGTAGGAGGGTGAAGTGCTGCAAATAAAATTTCATACAAAAAAATCTCAAATGTTAGAGAGCATACAAAGTTTTAAATAGCATTTTATACAAAAATAAATGTGAGTAGAAAAATATCTCCCACATACAGAGAGCGTTCATCGCATAAGGATCAAGGCCAAAGGCGCTCCCAACACTCCAATCTAATCGAGGTTGCAAGGATGCATAAGGTCTCCTCTACAAATCTCAAGCTTTGGTAGCTATTATATTAAAAACTCGCGAGAATTGAAAATAGAATACGAAAACTCTAATCACACATATAACCAAAAATAAAGTTTTCTTAAAAAAATGTACTATAAAAATTATACATCTTGAAAAAATTGGAGGAAGAGAAGAGGGCGTCAACGAGGACGAGAAGACGAAGACGAAGATGGTGAGGAAGAAAAGAGTAGGATGAAGAGGACGATGAGAGCTGGAAGAGAGGAGTAGGACGACGAGTACGAGGAGAGGAAGAGATGAGGGAGGAGGAGAGGAATATAGGAGGAAAAGAGTAGGAGTAGGACGAGGAGAGGAAGAGATGAGGGAGGAGGAGAGGAGGAGGAGAAATAAATGCGTAATCAGCAATCAAGTTATTCACCTTACCTGAAGAAAGAAGTGACTTCAACTAGAAGAGAGAGATAACTAACTACCCAGGATAATTTTTTTGCCTATCATACTTCCAGTATAGATATGGAATGCCACGTAGGAGGGTGAAGTGCTGCAAATCAAATTTCGTTCAAAAAAGTATCAAATGTTAGAGAGCATACAAAGTTTTAAATAGCTATACAAAAATAAATGTGAGTAGAAAAATATCACTCATATGCAAAGAGCATTCGTCGCATAAGGTTCAAGGCCAACACACCAATCAAATCTCAAACTTTGGTAGCTATTATATTAAAAACTCAAGAGGATTGAGAAAAGAATACCAAAATTCTAATCACATATGACCAAAAATAAATTGATCTCTAAAAATATACTATAAAGATAGTACATCTTGAAAAAGGTGGAGGAGGAAGAAAAGAGGACATAAACGGGGATGAGAAGATGAAGACGAAGACTATGAGGAAGAAAGGAGTAGGACGAAGAGAATTGTGAGAGCAAGAAGAGGGGAAGAGTAGGACGAGGAGAGGAATATATGAGGGAGGAGGACAGGAGTAGGAGAAATTAACAATATAACAAGAATATAAAAAATGTTATAGGCATAGCCATAAACGAGACAACTAAATTAAAAAATAAATACGTAATCGGTAATCAAGTTATTCGCCTTACCTGAAGAAAGAAGTAAGTTCAACTAGAAGAGTTAGATAACTAACTACCCAGGTTAATTCTTTTGTCTATCATACATCCAGCATAGATATGAAACGCCGCGTAGGAGGGTGAAGTACTGCAAATACAATTTCATACAAGAAGTCTCAAATGTTAGAGAGCATACAAAGTTCTAAATAGCATTTTATACAAAAACAAATTAGAGTATAAAAATATCACCTTATATATAGAGAGCATTCATCGTATAAGGATCAAGTTCGAAAGCTAGCCAGTACACCAATCCAATCGAGGTTGCGGGGATGCATAAGGCCTCCTCTACAAATCTCAAGCTTTGGTAGCTATTATATTAAAAACCCAAGAGAATTGAAAAAGGAATACCAAAATTCTAATCACATCTAACCAAAAACAAAGTGATCTCAAAAAATATACCATAAAGATAGTACATCTACAAAAAGGTGGAGGAGGAAGAGGAAAGGACATGAACGAGAAAGAGAAGAGGAAGACGAGAACTGTGAGGAAGAAAGGTGTAGGACGAAGAGGACGGGAAGAGCGGGAAGAGAGCCTCAGGAGTAGGACAAGGAGTACAAGGAGAGGAACAGAGGAGGGAGGAGAGGAATATAGGAGGAAAAGAAGAGGAGTATAACAACAAGAGGAAGAGAGGAAATGAGAAGGAGAAGAGCAGCAGAAATTAACAATAGCAAGAATATAAAAAATACTATAAGAAATACTATAAGAATAACCATAAATGAGACAACTAAATTAAAAATAAATGTGTAATCGGCAATCAAGTTTCACATTACCTGAAGAAAGAAGTGAGTTCAACTAGAAGAGAGAGATAACTAACTACCCAGGACAATTGTTTTGCCCATCATACATCCAGCATAGATATGAAACGCCACGTAGGAGGGTGAAGTACTGCAAATAAAATTTCATACAAAAAAGTCCCAACTATTAGAGAGCATACAAAGCTGTAAATAGTATTTTATACAAAAAAAAAATGTACGTATAAAAATATCACCTATATAATAGAGAGCATTCGTCGCATTTGGATTAAGGCTGAAGGCTAGCCAGTACACCAATCCAATCAGTGCAGGTATGTGTAAGGCCTCCTCTACATTGGCTTTGGTAGCTATTATATTAAAAACTTGAGAGAATTGAAAAAAGTACCAAAATTCTAATCATATCTAACCAAAAACAAAGTGATCTCTAAAAATATACTATAAAGATAGTACATCTACAAAAATGTGGAGGAGGAAAATGAAAGGACGTGAACGAGGGGATGAGAATAGGAAGAAAAGGACAGTGAGGAAGAGAGGAGTAGAAGAATAGGACCGAGAAAGCAGAAAAAGAGGACAACTAGGACGAGTAGTACGTGGAGAGGAAGAGAGGAGGGAGGAGGAGAGGAATTTGGATGAAAAGAGGAGGAGGAGGAGAGGAAGAGAGGAGGGAGAAGGACAGGAGTAGGAGAAATGAACAATAACAAGAATATAAAAAGTACTATAGGAATAACTATAAACGAGACAACTAAATTAACAATAAATGCGTACTCGCCAATCAAGTTATTCACCTTACCTAAAGAAAGAAGTGAGTTAAATTAGAAGATAGAGATAACTAACTATATACAGAGAGCATTTGTCGCATAAGGATCAAGGCCGAAGGCTAGCCAGTACACCAATCAATCGAGGTTGCATGGATGTAAGACCTCCTCTAGAAATCTCAAACTATTGTAACTATTATATAAAAAATAAAAAAATAAAAAAAATCGTGAGAAATGAAAAGGAAAACCAAAGTTATAATCACATCTAAAATTAAATAAACTAATCTTTAAAATCATACCGTGCAGATAGTACATCTAAAAGGAGGAAGAGAAGTGGTGGACGTGGACGAAGAAGAGAGGAAGAAAACGAAGACGATGAGGAAGAGAGGAGTAGGACAAAGAGGACAAGTCGAGGAGGAAGAGAGTATGAGTAGGACTCTTTACGAGTAAGGGAAGGAAATGAGAGAGGAGAAGAAGAAATAGAGAAGGAAAAAGAGGATGAGTAGGACATGAAGTACGAGTAGAGGAAGAGATGGAGGAGAAATTAACAAGTTCAAGAATATAAAGAATAGTATAGGAATAACCACAAATGCGATTTGGTGTACAGAAGTTCGTGCCTTGCAGGGAGCTCCATCTCCTATAAATCCTTGAGTTGTGCACCCACCGAGGGTGTAGCTCAAGGAGGAGTCTCAATAAGGCCAAATGTCCTTTTTTCATTCATTTTATACCCTTCAATATTTTAAAAAAAAATCACAATATCATTAAAATACTTCCTTAATCACTAAGTAGAAAAAAGTTGTCGGGAGAATTCATTGGGACCCAACTCTCAGTTTGACTTTAGCTTTTCCTATATCCTTTGAGCTTATAAAAAAAATATTTGGCAAGAAAAATTCTAACATATAAAAAATTATACAAGAGCATCGATCCCAAATCCGAATTCACCGTACCTTACAAAGAAAGTGATATTTAACTTCAACTTGAAGAGAGAAGGATAACCACCCGAGACAATTTTTCTGCCCTTCATACATCCAAGATATATATGAAGAGCCATGTAGGTGGTTTAAGAGTAAATAATATTTCATACAGAAAAAGACCTAAATATGGGCCACGGAATATTTCCCCGCATGCCGCATATGAAGGAAAAAAGTTTTTCATGAGATCATTTTCAGTGGATTGACAAAGAAAAAAAAGACAACAATATGAAAATGCAATCATAAAACACTGATATATAGGCACAAAAGTCAAGGAACTATCAAATAACCGAATAATATGCCTTAAAAATTAAATACGAGTGTTAAAGAGAAAATAAAGCACCTCATATATGCATAGTGAATACATGCTTCAAAGAAAACAATATAGACAATAACAAAATCAGGAACATTTCAGCTGACTTAAATCCAAAAAATAAAAATAACAAAAGGAAACTAGATTTGCTACTCTTCAATCCCCACACATTACACACCACACTTAAATACGATAATTAAAGTTAGTAATCAAGTAAAGTTAGTGAAGGATAGAGTCATATAACACGACAATCGAAAAACCTAAGTAAAATGACAAAGTGCTTGATCTATAAAGCTATAAAGAGAAAAACAAAAAGAAATAAAATCTAATTGTTGATGACAACTGACTCACAGAAGAAAAAACAGCTTCTAACGATTATAACTATTGATGCCTTGCTAGCAAAGTAATTATCAATATGCAGTACTTGTCAATAAATGTTAATGTCTAGAGTGACTGCCTTTCAAGATCATAGTAATTAATATTTGGACCTACAAATTCTAACATATAAAAAATTATACAAGAGAATGGATCCTAAAATCTGCAATCAAATTATTCACCTTCCCTAAAGAAAGAAGTGATTTAAATTCAAAGAAAGATAACTACCCAGGACAATTTTTCTACCTTTCATACATCTAACTAAGATATGAAATGCCACGTAGGAGGGTCGAGAGCTGTAAATAATATTTCATGCAAAAAAATATCCTAATGTTAGTGGGAGATTTCATGAGTCTCCCTCTAGTACCGGCAAGGTATATACCAAAGTATCTTCCATAGACAGAGCAGTCTCTGACTAGGCTAACTTTCTAGCTACTTCACATGTCTTATCTCATTTAAACAGAAGAATGAAATAAGAATAATATAATATGACGTGCAAAAGATGAGCCAGGAATATTCACTCTGAAAAAATGGTTCAACAACAATGATGAAAGGATTAAAACCCTTGCAATACTAGTACCCAAAAAGCCGCCATCTTTAACCTGATTCACTTTTCAATTTCTCTCTAGAAAATTAAATTAGTTTTAATAGTATTGTTGTTTTGCGTGACATAGAAAGAGTAACAAACAGAAAGAAAATATAATGGTTGAAGACGGTTGAGTCACAGGAGACAAAACAGCTAATGAGTATACGTGTTGATTCCTCAATAGCACAGTAGTAATCATAATGCAGTTGTCAGTATCTGTTAATGCAAAGAGTGACTTCTTTTCAAGATCATAGTAATAAATATTTGGCCAGACAAATTCCAAAGTTATAAAAAATTATTCAGGAACATTATCCTAAAATCTGCAATCAAATCATTCACCTTACTTGGTTTCAAAAAAAAAAAAAATCATTCACCTTACTTAAAAGAAAGAAGTGATTTAAGTTCAACTAGAAGAGAGATATCTATCAGGCCAGGACAATTTTTCTGCCTTTCATACATCCAGCATACATCCAGCATAGATATGAAGCACCATGCAGGAGGTTTGAGAGCTGTAAAGAATATTTCATGCAAAAAATATCCAAATGTTAGTGGGGAGCTTTCTTGGTACGTACCAAAGTATCTTCCATAGACAGAGCGGCTCCGACTAGGCTACCTTTCTAGCCTTTCCATAAGTCTTATCTCATTTAAAAAGAATAATTAAAAAAGAATAATATAATATGATGTGCAAAAATTGAGCCAGAAGTATTCACCGTTGTAAGACGCTGGAATAATGGTTTAATAACAATGATGAAAGGATTAGAACAATTGTATTCACCAGTTTGCCGACAAGTCATCTCTAATATAATTCACTTACTAATTTCTCTAAAAAATGGAATTAAAATGGAATTAGTTTTAACAGTATCGCTTTTTTGCATGACCACCTAACCTAAACAAAGTTCTCTGAGATTATTATCGATGGAGGCTCTTCAGAACATAAACGAGGCAATCATCTTACAAAACTTAAGAGTCTCATGTGGTTTCAACCGGAGGCAAAAATAACAAATACTCTTGCAATTGGCATACATGAGCACGCTGAATATTTGGAGTGAAAAGACCATGAGACCCCATCCTGGTCCAACTTAAGAGGACATTTCCAGGACGAGGAACCCTATATAAAACACTCGAGCATACAAATTTATCCTATCAGATGAGGTCATGCACAATTATAAACACTAGGTGTTTATTTGAGGAGTTGGTTTGATATGATGTACACTAATGAATGTATGTGGACTTTGCACAAGCAGACCCGAACCTGTCAACCAATGATTATATTCATTCAAATAATTTATATTCCATATCTGTGCAGAAACTAACTCAAGAAGAGTGTATGCAATACAGAGCAAGAATCTCAGCATAGTCCAAGATAGCTTATAAGGAGTTATAAGAACGACAGACAAAAGCGAGAGCGATTAAATTCAGCAAGAATCTAGACAAGAAGCATAAGTAGAGTAACACTCCGACTCCAGAGCCCTCCATGGCACGGTTCTGAACTAGAGTAACAACAGTCCCCGCCCCATAAAATTCGAGCACCAATATGCTCCACGACAAGCGTTAAAACTGGTAGATTGGTTTTCTTTTAAAAAGGAAAAAAAAAATTGATTTAAATTCAAACGGTTCAAAGGTAAAAGGGCCAGGAATAATAAATCTCATCCACCAAGAATACCAAAGGCCGACCTTAAGGTCTCCGTCTTTCTTGGTCCCTAAAAGACTAAATATATAATAAATAATAAATAAAAATGAACTCAAAATCAATTATAAAAATAAACTAAAATACGGAAGATTGGGTGTTCAACAGATTTTACTTGAGGGGACCTTCTGTCTTCTCAATGGAGCAACGATCGAGAAGAGAGCATGGCCACGTTTGGGATCAGGTCCAATTGTGAATCCCTTAGTCGAATCAATGAAATGCCTTCCGCGATGAATACGAATCAAACCAGCAACAGATTTACTGCAATGCTTACAGTTTGGATCATCCGATGCGTCTTGATCGCCGTGAAAACCACCATTCTCTCCGTTGAAGCATGAGCTCTCTCGCAATATGCAGGCGTATGTTCTCGTGTTCCACCTCCCTCCCTCTCTAACGGCTATTTGTTTGTGTGAGGAATAGTGAATATACAGTGTTATATATATAGAGTGTGGGGGGCGCCTGTATGTTCTCGTGTTCTTTCATTATTGGAAGATCAGAAACGGCTAATTTTTTAATTTTGTTTATAATTCAAATTAAAGCCATGGTAAATAGCTTTATTATTCAGCCTCTGACGAAGTTAATGGGATAACTTATAAAACAAATTTATTCATCATTTTCACACCACACATCATACATAACTTGTATATGTTATTTGTCTTCAACCAGTAGGAATATCATTTTTGTCTTCAGAAATTCTAACTTTTTCAATTCTAAAAAGGTATAATATTATACATACCGAGTGTAGCCCTATTTTATCAATATTTTATATTTTAATTTCAATTTCAATATTTTAATTTTAAAGTTTCCCTTATTTTCGAACTTGCATTTTGATGCAAAGGATGAGTACGAGAATAGAGGTCCGTCTCTGCTTGAGTTGTGAATGTATAAAGGTTAATTTTTGGCTCTTTGTTATTCTTGGAAGATTATAAATTGTAATATTCTTTTGTTGGAAGACTTATGGCTTATGTGCACTAGGATGGTGATGTAATTTAAATTTCTCTAAACTATTAATTAGATTTTTTATGATTATATTTTTATTTTCTGCTACGATTTAATTGTATACATTATTTAAATCTCTGAGCACACACTTATCACAATATGAGCGGGGTGTATGACCTGAGCGGCCAGCATCTCGGCGTCGCGGCTCCCGCCAAGTCACAAGCGAGTGTTGGGGCGCCATAATATTCTATCTCTTATAAAGTTAAGATTTATAGGGACACTATTATTATAAACTAGGTAGAAATTAGCCTTTATTTTCTTAAGAGATTTGTTTATTGGGTCTTTTCTTAAGCTTCTTGGCTAGCTAGTCTAATGATCTCTTATTTATGCTTTTTATTTTCATCCTGCATAATGCAAGAACAAAAGCATTTGATAGTGAAAAATGCATGCTAACTTAATTTAGAATGGCAGATACTTTTCATTTTTATTAAAAAAAAATGGATAATTATTCTTTGCATATCATAATTACATATCCTTGTGTGCAAAAGTTCCAATTTCTTAAACCATTGCATCACTACTCTGTCATCTTCTAACAAATGTGACAGCTCTTAAGCCAATTAACAAAGGTAAATTGAATCAATCTGTGAGGAAAGGCCCACTCCCGTAGTGCCCATGCAAGCCAGGGCCAAAAGGCCCAAGCCTGGAAAGGCCGAACAACGAAGCCCGGGCACGAGTAAGGAAGCCAAGGGCTCGAGACGAGAGGGTCGGGAAGTCAAGTAAGCATGGGACCGGACTATCCGGGCCTGTCCATTCAGGGTCCGGGAGGATCGAGGTCTGCCACAGGCCAGGTGGGCAACACATCATCTTGCCCCTGACCCCAGAGTCCTGAATCCCAGGCACGAGCCAACCCAAATCGATGTCAGGAAATTCGGCGCACAGTGGAGCGTCCCACGCATTAAGGACGGCTCGCCCGCAATTTGACATCTCCTGGCATGACAGAGAAGTGGTGGCCGCGCAAACGTAGGACAGCAGACGTGGTGCAATCCCTCGCTAGGTTGCAGACTAGCCCCCCACGAGGGCGACAGAGAAGGGGTGGTGGCAGGACTGGCATATGACACGCCACGATCTCCATCCAATGGAAGGGCCTGACTCATGTATAAATAGGGGATGACCTCCTTACAGGAGGAGGTCGATTAAATTTGGGGTAACTTTTATTATGTACTGTGTTTTCTCTTCTCCAGTGAGCAATCAACTGACTTAGGCATTGGAGTGATCTCGGAGGTGCCTCATTTTCTTCTTTATTTCAAGTATTTGGAAGCCTGGTTCTGCGGAACTGTTCGGGCTGCGGAACATGACATCAACAGTGGCGTCGTCTATGGGATAGGCTTTCCATAAAAACGTGTACTTCGCATGCCGGCAGCGACGCGGTCCTAGGCAACGAGAAGGGAAGACTGCGAGGAAGAAATAATGGAAGCATGACTTGCAAGCATGGAGCAGACCATCAGGAAACTGACGGAGGAGGTCAGGACGCTTCGCCAAGAAAACGCAGCCCTCAAGTTTGCGAATGAGGAGCTGGTGTGAGGCGCAGAGCCAAGTGGCAATGAGCAAGAGGGTTCGTGGAGAATCCCGACGGACACTGCGGCGGAAGAAGAAAGGCATGAAATGCACCTCAAAATCCAAGAGTTGGGAGGCAAATGCGTGGAAATGGAAAAGAAGATGGACACCCCTTCAACTGTAGACCAGCTACTAATCAGCTCTGACCTCCCTTACAGTGAGGAAATCTTGGCTATGCCCCTTCTCCCAAATTCAAAGTTCCCCAGATGGAAGCCTATGACAGGTCCAAGATCCGCTGGAGCACCTGGAAACTTTCAAGGCCCATATGACTTTACATGGCTTCCCAGGAGAGGTTGCCTGCCGGGCCTTCCCCCTGACACTGAAAGGAGCTGCCTGGAGCTGGTTTGGGGGACTGTCGTTAGGAACAATAGGAACCTTTGAAGAGCTTGCGTGCCTCTTCATGACACAGTTTCTGGCTAGCCACAAGAGGAGACGCCCCACGGCCTACCTCCTGACGGTCATGCAGCGGGACGGTGAGAATCTGAAGTAGTACCTCTCGTGGTTTAATCGGTAATGCATGACCACTGACGATTAGGACGAAAAGATGACAGTAGCAGCACTCCTGGGGGGTATCTGGCCGCTGAGTCCATTCATGACCGAGATAGCACGGAAGACCCCCACCACGTTGAGAGAATTTATGGATCGGATAGACGAGTTTATCAATGCGGAAGATACTTTGGAAGCACTGACGGCCCCTCGACGGGTTGAGATGGAACGAGCCGGCATAAAGGCACCAGCGCAACGTCTCGGGTTCAAAGAGAGAGGCGGGGAGCGCCATATGTGAAGAGAGAGAGAAGCACCGGCTCGGGTTCAAGGAGCAAGCCGCGCCCACGCAAATCTGGCAGTAGAAGGAAACGTTCGGGTGGAACACTAAGAAGAACGCCCCCGTGGGGTGGAGAGCCGCCCTTTTTGTGAGAAGAGAAGAAAAACCGGGCGCATCGGCCGGGGAATGAAACGAACCGATTCGAAGATAGGCACCCAAACTTCCGTTAGAGAGAAGTCCTAAGAAAACGGGATGTCAAGGATAACAGGCGAAGAAGCCCCACCGTGGAGGACGGGCTGCTTAGGGAGATTAGCACTATCACAGGGGGGTATGCAGGAGGAGGGGCCACCTCGTCAGCCCGAAGGGCGCATGCCCGGAAGGCAGGTTACAAGGAAGTATTCAGTGCGGTAAGGGGAGTAAGCAGATCGCAACTACGTACCAGAAGTGCTGCGATAACCTTTGACGAAAGAGATGCAGAAGGCATTCTCCACCCGTATGATGATGTGTTGGTAGTGACGATGCAGATTGCAAACTTCCGGACTTAGAGAATCCTGATAGACAATGGCAGTTCGGCCTACATCCTGTTTTGGGACGCTTTCATCAAGATGGGCATCAATCCGGATAGGTTGTGCCCGGCCCCGATGCCACTCAAGGGTTTCACAGGAGATGTCGTTCATCCAGCAGGTGTCATTACCCTCTCAATCTTGGCGGGGACGGCACCCAGGACCGCCACCACCATGACCAATTTCCTGGTTGTGAAGGCCCCGTCCTCATTCAATGCCATATTAGGGCGTCTGACCCTGAACAGTTTGAAGGCGGTGACGTCTACCTTTCACCTAAAGGTGAAATTCCCCACCGACTCGGGGGTCGGCGAAATCCGTGGGGAATAGTTCCTAGCCCAGGAATGCTTTGACAAGGAGATGAGACAAGAGGCGCGAGTCGTAGCGACCATAGAAGCACCAAAGGAGGCCCCCACCCCCGGATTACCCCCGATCCTGACCAAATGGGATGGGGAAATCCGTGACGAGCAAGCCCTTTGACAAACCGCGCCCAACAAACCACTGGAACTCGTAGTAGTAGACCAACAGGAGCCCGGACGGCAAGTTCGAATCGGCACTAAGATGGGCCCAGCTATGAGGGCAACACTGATATCTCTCCTGGTTGAACACCGAGATGTGTTCTCCTGGAGCCAAGAGGACATGCCCAGGATTGACAACTCCATCATCAAGCATCGGTTCTGTGTCAACCCGACGGCCTGAAAAGTGAAGCAAAAACGCCGCAGCTTCAGCAGTGAGAAATATAGGGCGATAGCAGAAGAAGTGGACCGACTCCTAGCTGCGAGGTTCATCCGGGAAGTCCAATACCCAGAATGGCTATCGAATGTGGTTCTCGTGAAAAAGCCTAATGGCAAGTGGCGAATGTGTGTAGATTTCACCGACCTGAACAAGGCCTGCCCGAAAGATAACTTCCCTCTACTGCTCATCGATCTGATAGTGGATTCGACGATGGGACACCCACTCCTCAACTTTATGGACATTTATTCGGGATACAATCAGATAAGGATGAATCCAGATGACGAAGAGCAAACAACGTTCATTACCGACTAAGGGCTCTACTGCTATCGGGCAATGCCCTTTGGACTAAAAAATGTGAGGGCCACCTACCAGCGGCTGGTCAACCGAATGTTTAAGCAGCAAATTGGCCGCAACATGGAAGTATATGTGGACGACCTGTTGGTAAAGAGCAGAGAAACCCGAAAGCATTTGGCCGATCTACGAGAAGCGTTCTCCGTCCTCTGACAATATTAGATGAAGCTTAACCCGCTGAAGTGTGCGTTCGGGGTAGAAACAGGTAAATTTCTGGGATACATGGTCTCGGAAAGAGGGATCAAGGTGAATCCCAAAAAAATAGAAGCAGTAATGACAATACCTTCCTCACGTAATGTCCATGAAGTCCAGAAGCTAGCCGGGAGGGTGGCGGCCCTGAACCGGTTCATCGCCCGATCCACCGACCGATGCTTACCCTTCTTCAAGGTGTTGAGAAAGGCGCAAAAATGGGACGAGGCATGTGAGGAAGCTTTCACCGACCTGAAGTCATACCTCAACCACCCCCCGCTGCTGAGCCAGACAAGACCAGGAGATACCGTGACAGTATACTTGGCAGTGTCCCCACACGCGGCATCGGCAACATTGGTTCGGGAAACAGGAGGAAGGCAGCGTCCTGTATACTACATGAGCAGAGCCTTCCAGGGCGCAGAGGCAAGATACCCCTGAATGGAAATGCTAGTATTCTGCCTTATTGTTGCAGCCCGGAGATTAAGGCCGTATTTCCAAGCGCACCCTATCAAAGTACTAACCGACCACCCCCTCAAACAGGTACTTCAAAAACCAGACACCTCGGGGCGGCTAGCCAATTGGGCAATAAGCTCAGCAAGTTCGATATAGAGTACCAACCTAGGGTGGCGACCAAAGGACAGATATTGACGGATTTTGTCGCCGAGTGCACCAATTTCCCGGAAGAAGTATCGCCTGCGCCTCAAGGAAAACCCTAGCAGGTCTATGTGGATGGCTCGTCCTGCCGGGCTGGAGGGGGAGCAGGAGTGCACATCATCATCGAGCAGGGAAAGGAACACAGTTATGTTATCAAGCTAGCCTTCAAGGTAACAAATAATGAAGTCGAATATGAGGCACTCCTGACCGGAATGACAATTGCGCAGCTACTTGGAGCAGAAGAGATAGAAGTTAGAGCCGATTCCCAAGTCGTGGTCAGCCAGGTCCAAGGGCAGTTCGCTACAAAGGGGGAAAGGTTGAAGAAATACCTCCAGTTGGTCTGCAACAAGCGAGATCGTTTTCGCTACTTTAACCTCCAACAGGTTCCAAGAACGGAGAATTAGGAAGCAGACCGCAGGAGGAACTCCAACTTCTGGAGCAAACAGTGACCAGGACGATCGAAGCTCCATCCATTGGGGAAGAAGTATCTGTTATAGCCCTAGCCCCCCTGAATGGGCAACGGACATCCGAAGGTTCTTGCAAAAAGGATAGCTGCCCAGCAACCCAGAGGAAGCCCAAAAGGTCAATAATCGGGCAGCCCAATTCGTGTAGCTCGAAGGAGTACTGTACAGAAGGGGTTTCTCTTAGTCGCTCCTTAGGTGCATCTCACCAGACGAAGCCCAGTATGTATTGGCTAAAATCCACGAAGGCATTTGTGGTAGCTATTCGGGAGGAAGTGCGCTGGCTGCGAGAGTAGCCTGAGCCGGATATTACTGGCCCCGTGCCCTCAGAGATGCGATGGAATTCACCAGAAAATGCAAAAAATACCAAGAGCACAGACCGGTCCCACACTGTCCGGCAGAGGAATTGACCTCAATCACGGCCCCAAAGCCGTTCCCCCAATGGGGCCTGGACCTAATTGGCCCCTTCCCAGTGGCAAGAGGGGGGGCAGGTTTGTCATGGTCGCGGTTGATTACTTCACCAAATGGGTCGAAGCGGAAGCACTCGCAAGCATCACCTCTAGAGCCATAACGAAGTTCCTGTAGAAGTCAGTAGTCTGTCGATTTGGCATACCGCAGAGCTTTATCACGGACAATGGGAAGCAGTTCGATTGCACACACTACCGAGAATGGAGTGCATAACTCAGGATTAAGGTAAAATACTCCTCGCCAAGTCACCCCCAGGCCAACGGACAGGCCGAAGCAACCAACAAGACTCTCCTCTCCACCCTCAAGAAAAGGATCGGGGCACACAAAGGAGCATGGGCTGAAGAGCTCCCGAGTGTGCTTTGGGCATATTGAACTACTGTCCGAACCCCCACCGGCGAAAGACCCTTTGCTCTCACTTACGGGAGTGAAGTTGTGATTCCCGTAGAGATCAGGATACCCACTTTCCGTGTCCAGCATTTCGACCCTGACACAAACAATGAAAGGATAGCAGAGAACCTAGATGCCCTAGAAGAAAGAAGGGAGGAAGCGGCTATCTGGACGGCAAACAACAAGCGAAAGGCAGAGTAATATTTCAATAATCGGGTCAGGCCGTGGTCCTTTAAAGTGGGTGACATTGTGTTACGAGAGGCGGGAGTAACCACGTCGGTAGAAGGGAAGCTGGGAGCGCGATGGGAAGGGCCTTACGTGGTCATGGAAAGCAATCGACCCGGTTCCTACCGCCTCAAAGACAGTGAAGGGCGCGACCTGCCTCATCCCTGGAACACTGAACACTTGAAAAAGTTTTATGTATAGAGACTTACTGCGCTCCCTATGTGGCGGCAGCATGTACGGGAAATTGCTAATGAATGAGAATGAGGAAACATTCCTTTTGCAAATCTCCTATTGTACAAACAAAAAGTCGAGTCCTAACACTCGTAAGAAGACGGGTCCCTTGACTCGATAAAAAGCCGTGAGGTACCTTCCCTGTCCCAAGACTCGGAACCGGACCCCGCCTCGACTAAGTCGAGTCCCTACACTCGCAAGAAAACGGGTCCCTTGACTCGATAAAAAGTCGAGTCCTAACACTTGCAAGAAGACGGATCCCTTAACTCGGTAAAAAGTCGAGTCCTAACACTCGCAAAAAGATGGGTCCCTTGACTCGATAAAAGGTCACGGGGTACCTTCCCTGTCCCAAGACTCGGAACCGGATCCAGCCCCTACTAAGTTGAGTCCTAACACTTGCAAGAAGATGGGTCCCTTGACTCGGTAAAAAGTCGAGTCCTAACACTCGCAAGAAGACGGGTCTCTAGACTCGATAGAAAGTTGAGTCCTAACTCGCAAGAAGACAGGTCCCTTGACTCGATAAAAAGTCGAGTCCCTACACTAGCAAGAAGACGGGTCCCTTGACTCGGTAAAAAGTCGAGTCCTAACACTCGCAAGAAGACGGGTCTTTAGACTCGATAGAAAGTCGAGTCCTAACACTCGCAAGAAGACGGGTCCCTTGACTCAGTAAAAAGTCGAGTTCTAACACTCGCAAGAAGACGGGTCTCTAGACTCGATAGAAAGTTGAGTCCTAACACTCGCAAGAAGACGGGTCCCTTAACTCGATAAAAAGTCGAGTTCCTACACTCGCAAGAAGACGGGTCCCTTGACTTGATAAAAAGTCGAGTCCCTACACTCGCAAGAAGACGGGTCCCTTGACTCAGTAAAAAGTCGAGTCCTAACACTCGCAAGAAGACGGGTCCCTTGACTCGATAAAAAGCCGCGGGGTACCTTCCCTGTCCCAGGACTCGGAACCGGACCCTGTCCCAACTAAGTTGAGTCCCTACACTCGCAAGAAAACAGGTCCCTTGATTAAATAAAAAGTCGCGGGGTACCTTCCCTGTCCCAGGACTCAGAACCGGACCCTGCCCTAGCTAAGTCAAGTCCTTACAAGGAAAAGGAAATACGGAAAAGGTATAAGAGAATGGGATCACAAAGTCCTTTGCATTATCAAAATTTTATTATCAAAGTATACAAAGTACAAGGGTTGTGCCAGTCAAACAAAAAAAAATATACATATGTAACTATTGCAAGAGACGCTCGGAAAGCCTAATCGCTAAGATGGAGGAGCTGAAGGGCAGCCATTGGGGAATGGAGGATATTCGGGCTTCCTGAAATTTCTAACGAAGGCCTGCTCCTCAGGATCGGGAGGTAGAGACGCTAAGGACTAGGTGCGCAGGTCCAGCTCGGGGTGCTGTAGCAGGTGTTGCTGCATTCTCTTAAGGTCGTCGCTGTAACCATAGGACCAGGCGGCGTCATGAATGGCGTTAGTATTCGCGATCCGGGACTGAATCTCTTTGGTGAATCGGTCAACATCGCCCAACTAAGACCTCAGGTTGGCAATCTTCCGGTCGCGCGACAGAAGGTCGAGATTCTTCTGGATCCCGGATTGCACTAGCTTGTCGACCCGAGCTGTCGCCCGTCGCAACTGATCTCTCAGGTGTCGGGCTTCGTGAGAATGCCTAAAGGTCTAGAACAACAATCTCGAACGCTGCCCGACTGCAGAGGCCCGAGCCTGGAGAAACTTTTCGGCCTCCTTCTGGAGGGATTCCCTCTCTTACCGGGTCCTCAACAGCTCTTCCCGGACCAACCCCAATTGAGCCTGGGAATTGTTCAGCTCAGCTTCCCAGGTGATCAAGGCGTGCTCAGAGGAGAGGCGGGCCTCCTTGAGCGCCTTTTTCTCTAAAGCCACACGAGACAGTTCCAGCTCGGCGTCGTGAATGAGGCCTTTCAACCTCCTCTTTTTCTCCTTTTGCCTTTCAACAGCGACCTCCAGGTCCCAGTTCTGGTCCTTAAGGAGCATTACATCCCTCAGCAAATCCCTCCGGTCCCTTTTTAGCTCCTTTATCCGCCGGGTCGCCTGCTTCAGCTTAAAGTAACCGAAGCGACCCAAGGAACCGAGCTCTCGGTTGGCAACTTCCAGCACTCCCAGCTCTCTCTACCAATCGAGCCAGAAAGTTGGTCTATAGTCTACGAAGATAGGAAACAAAGAAAGGGGGGCTCAGTCACAAGACAACTTAAACCGCAGCCAGGAATGAAACAGGTTTGCAAAGAATAAGCATACCTGGGCAAACAAGGGCCTTAGCATTCGGCTGAGCCGCTCGATAGCCTCGGCCTGGGCTTGATCCAGACCTGAGGGAGGAGCCCTCTGCTCCCGAAGAAGATGAGGGACGGGCAGTCACCAGCTGCCAAGAAAAGTTAGGAAGAGATTCCCAAGTCTCGTCGCAGGGCCCGGGCGCGACTAGAGTCGAAACCAGGGATTCCTCGTCATCGCTCAGATCGATGACTAGGGGAGCAACCTCTGGCATAATCCAAACTGAGGCAGGGGAAGCTTCAGGAACCAAACCCTCGGCATCATCGCCCCCAACACTCCATACTCCCTCATCTTGAAGATGAGACCCGCCAGGCCCCTCCTCTGGGCTTCCGGTTTCAAAGGGACTCAGCTCTGTCTCCCGCAGTCCCAGTTCACGCATGGAGTCACCATCGTCACCCACCTCGTCCAGGGGAACATCCATCTCGATGTAGATTCCGGAGTGGCTTGGGACAAGAGACGACTCGTTGCCCCCGGAACCGAAGGCGGGCGAAGAGCACTGTACCCCCTCGCGAGGCCCGGATCTCGGGAAGGCATCATCCCCCTCATCTCCACTTCCGTCAAGGATCGGATCTTCGAAAGGAGGTAGCTCGACCGTTCGTAGCCCAGTCGGTGAGTCGTCTCGAGTAAACGTAGCAGTAGTCTCCTCCTGTAGAGTATCCTCGAAGGAGGAGAAGGTTGTAAACGAGCTAGGCTCGTGGGGAAGAGGGTGCGCTAGAAAGGCAAAGAACGCCGCCTGAAGGTCGCAAGCCTCCAAGTCTTCTTCAAAGTGGGGCAGCGGGCTCTGAGAGGGCTCCGCGATGCGGGAGCTAGCGGAAGCGGAAGGACCGTCGGCGGAGATTGTGCCCCTCGAGAAGGAGGTGGTCCCCCATGACGAGGGAGCCAGAGCATCCACAGGGGGAGATATCTGCTGCTAAGACGAGCGAGCAGGCGCTCCTGACTCGCCAACCCGGCTCGCAGGTGGAATAGAACCCCTGGCAACGCTGCTCGACGAGGGAGAATCATGCTGCACCAGTGGCCGCTTGGCCTGACCCCCAGAAGGGAGTGCGGCTCTCTTTCGGTGAGGGAGGCAGATGTTTGGAGGTGGGACACTACCCAGAAAATTCCTTCCCACAACGTACGAGTGGTCGGGGGACGACAAGTAGCCGTGGATGTTCTCATCGGAGAGAACGACGTCAGTGTTCGACTCTCCGGGATGAGCTCTCACCCAAGCCGTAACCAACTCGTATCGGGCTCCTCCCTCTAGTTGAGGGTAAGCTTTAAGCTCTTGGCTGACGGAGGGTACCCCCAACTTGCCTGAACGGGGAACTCTTTGTGAATGCCCTCCCCTTCAGGGTACTCCCGACCCAAGCCGAACACGAAAAAGAATTTACGCGACCACTCTTTCATACTCGAGTGACGCTGCTCGAGAGAAGCTATCTTGCGAGCAGAAGACTGGGCTTGGAAGCTGACGATGTTGCCCGGGTGGTAGACGAGCCGGTACGCATAGAAGAATTCTCTCGGCGTCAAGTCAGGATATTCTTCAGGGGTCTTGCTCAGCACCATCCTGTAGATAATACATCTGGAGATCAAGAGGCACCACGCATTGGGGTGCAGCTGCGCCGGGGCCAACCCGAAGAAGTTCAAGACTTCCCGCACAGGGCGGCAGAACAGGAGGCGGAGGCCGTTGGCGAACATCAACTGGAACAAAGCAACCCTCGTCGTAGTGCCGTCAGAACCCACTGCGTGTTCACTCCAAGGCATCTCCAAAACCACGAAGGAGGGAATCCCATACTTAGAGCGGAACGCCCTAAGGTCAGCTCTAGTAACAGAGGATACCCAGCACCGCCCCCCAAAGAGCGAAGTATCGACATCCATGGAAGCCATCGAGTGTGCAAGGAGAAGGCTGTCGAACGAGAGAAAGAGAAGGAGAAGAGAGTGGCAGGGAAACTGAGAGAGAAGGAATAAGACAAAGCGACAGGAGGGAAGGCAAAGGTAGAAGGAAGGAAGACTGGGGGGGGGGGATGAGCGGCTTAAATAGAAAAAAAAACAGGCGAGAGAAAGCTCGAGAAGCGAAACGACGCTAGCGTTAGTGACGTCTGATAACGCCACGCGGCACTGATGGTAGTTGGAGGGGCGAAGGAGTACCAGGCACGCACCAGAAAGGTGTTAGGGCAGTCAGAGGCGCAGTTTGCACTTCTTATCAAGCCTTGAGAAGCGAGACGGTTACAAAGGCGAGGAGACGCATTTACTGACCCTCGAGAACGAAGAGCCACCCGCGCCTCTCATCAACCCACGGGAAGTCGAATCGTTAGATACCGAGCCGTCTCCAAGCATCAGCGAGAGAAGGGCTTCAAAAGACCCGAAATGATGGGAATCAAAGGAACCGACTGGGATGAAGAAGAATGGAATTCCATCGCGTGTCCGGAGTAAGAATTCGCGGGGTACTGTGAGGGAATGCCCACTCCCGTAGGGCCCATGCAAGACAAGGCCCATCTCCGAAAGACCCAAGCCTGGGAAGGCCGAACAACGAAGCCCAGGCCCAAGTAGGGAAGCCAAGGGCTCGAGACGAGAGGGTCGAGAAGTCAAGTAAGCATGGGACCAGACTATCCGAGCTTGTCCATTTAGGGTCCGGGAGGATTGGGGTCTGCCAAATCGAATCACCAGGCCAGGTGGGCAACACATCATCCTGCCCCTGACCCCAGAGTCCCAAATCCCAGGCACGAGCCAACCCAGATCAATGTCAGGAAATCCGACGCACAGTGGAGTGTCCCACGCTTCAAGGACGGCTCGCTCGCAATCTGACATCTCCTAGCATGACAGAGAAGTGGTGGCCGCTCAGACGTAGGACAGCAGACTCGGCGCAATCCCTCGCTAGGTTGCAGACTAGCCCCCCACGAGGGTGACAGAGAAGGGGTGGTGGCAGGACTGGCATATGACACGCCACGATCTCCATCCAACGGAAGGGCCTAACTCAGGTATAAATAGGGGATGACCTCCTTACAGGAGGAGGTCGATTAAATTTGGGGTAACTCTTATTATGTACTGTGTTTTCTCTTCTCCAGCAAGCAATCAACTGACTTAGGCATCAGAGTGATCTCGGAGGCCACGGGTGCCTCATTTTCTTCTTAATATTAGATATTTGGAAGCTTGGGTTCTGCAGAACTGTTCGGGCTACGGAACACGACATCAACACAATCAATACAAAGATAAACCTAAAATATCAACCTTGGGAAGAACTAAAGCGAACATACATACGTCGCTTAGCGAAAATGATTGCAAGAGAAATCTTATGTGTCCTGACATTTGAGAAGTATTATAATCATTTGAAAA
The DNA here is from genome assembly GCA_022457165.1 of Juglans mandshurica. Lineage (NCBI taxonomy): Eukaryota > Viridiplantae > Streptophyta > Magnoliopsida > Fagales > Juglandaceae > Juglans > Juglans mandshurica. Next base: position 9,446,789 of record CM039623.1, read on the forward strand.
TTCATAAACTCATAGAACCAAGAAGATAATAACTCAGCCTAAAATATAGGTGTGTTTGCTAATGGTTGGCATTGGTAAGTTAGATTTCAGCTAGCATAACCGACTGCCCAACTCTCTCAGCTTACTCAAGCTCCTCCTAAGAGGCATCTTCTTCTTCACAACACGCACAAGTCAGCAGCCACCAATACAGCACACATCCAGGGCTGCTACAAGTCCAGCCACTATCATGGTCCCAAACTTCAAGAAACAACATTCACGATAGCTGCATCAAGTAGTCGACAACAACAAATCGATTTCTCTTCCATTTTAGCTACACTTCCGACACTTGCATTTTGTCCATGCTATGTTCTTTCTCTAGTTTTCCTTGTTCTCCACCATCCACAGCAGTAGCCTTACCAGCCACCATGACAGTAACTGTATAGCAAATTAAGAAGAAACAACAAACAACCTGCCCCCATGAGCAGTGCAGCAGCAACCAGTATCCACGGCAACTATGCACAACGGCTTCCTTTCTCCCTCCCTTACTTTCTTACAAGGATTAGCACTTGAACCACACTTCACACTCAATTCAACCAAGCCATCAGCCATGCCACTGTACCAACAGGACTAGCCAAGAGACCAAACTGTTTCTCCATTTGTTTCCTCCACTGTGATCAAGTTCTGTAGTAAGGAGAGTAGCATCTACTCTTCATCTTCTTGAGCCAGCTAGCCAGCTAGCTATGTCCAGCTTTGTGTGCCATGGAAGGCCATTTAGTCAACCCCGTACAACACCCCATACTAGCTAAATTCCTTTGCCGCACTCGTGAACCACTTTTTTAGCCCCTAGACACACCTATTTTGCCCATGTTCACTTCACTTTCTCCTCTTCCCTCTCTATTTTTGTACAAGCCACCAAACCAGCAGCTCATGTCCAATATTTTGGTCTCTCTCTGCCACATGTAGAGGTTGTCTAGCCACACCATATGCCTAACTCTTGACCATGGGGTTTGGTAAGTATTTAGATCTTTACCACTCTCTTTTCTGGGCTATTATGTTTATATAATTGAATGGTGTTGTGTTGCATTTCATGGATCATGCCAGGGAGGTGATTGAATGGACATTATTTTGTTAGTTTGATGTATGTTAAGTTTAAATTATGTATAATTGATGGAATGGACATATTTGAGGTTGAGTTTTTAACTTCAATCATGTATGTTTATGTCGATACATTAAGTTGAACAAATTGTGTGTGTGTGTTAAGCTTGAGAAAGGTGCATGTATTGTTATTATATGTTGAGTTTAAATAGATGATGGATTGAGGATATGTGTAAGCTTTGCTGAGATGATGCTATGTACATGTTTCTTGTTGGTAGTAGCCTATATCTAAAGTAGAATCTTGGTATTGTGTTCCAACTGCAATATTCCATAGTCGTTTCCCGATAGAGTGTTTCATGGGGGCGTTGTTCTATTTTGTGCAGGGAATTAACAGCCAGCTCATCCTTTGCATGATGCAGAATCTGCCACTTGGAAAGATAGCACTAATGTCTAAAATTCATACAACCAAACCCACGTAGGTTGAAATTATGCAATATTAACAACTAAATTAATCCTTGCTTAAGAGAGTTTTGATTCTAATAAATATGGAAAAGCGTTAACGATCTAATTTATTGAAGAAAAATTCTACTTATCATCCTTATACCACAAACCACACATGATTTTTTTTCTTCCCTTACCAAATATGTAGTGTATGAATGATGAATAAAAGAACTCAATTAGTTTAGTGAGAATAAAACCAAAAAAATAAAATGAAATTTGGTGTGTGGTGTGTGAGATGATGAATAGCAAAACTCATTATTGAATGTCCAATAAACTTTTCAATATCTTAATTTGATATATTTTCTAATATTTCTATGAAACATTTGAACCAGAGTGAATCAAATATATAATTTATAAAGCACTCAAATAATGATTATTGAATATAAATATGATCCTGTATTGGTTGCATTATTAATTACAAGTTCATAACAAAATCAAATAATGATTTTGCCCTTTTCACCTGGCTCCATGGGACCTCACCATACTTGCTGCACACTACATCCAGGGGAGCCTTCTCTTCACAAAACCTAAATGGTAGCCAAAAACTAAGTATTCACACCAGATATCTATCTTTGAGACTTTGAGCGAACTGGGTTCTTGTGTCTCGAACATCCTTCCATTATCGATAGGATCAGACCTGAGAATCCTAGCTCTGCCAGCATGAGCTACTTAGTCGTATTGATCCCCAATCTCCTATAATACACTACCTAGGCTGAATGGAGAGTTTTGATACCTCTCTTGAAGTCCCAATCATGTTTCCCATCTTCTATGGCGCCCTTCTTTAATAGCTTCATCCAGAGAAATGAGAAAGACCAACAGGCAGAAATTGAATGAGAAGTGCAAGAGACAAAGGAAAGGAAAGCCAAGCAAAACGGATGAAATGAAAAGATGTTCAAGGGTTGTTGTAGTAGGTGTAGAAAAAAAATGAGCACACAAGACCAATATTAGGATAGCGAGAGATCTTTAATGTTCTCCATATTAGCATGTACAGGAACATCAAAGCTACTTGTCTGTGTTTTTAAGTTGTATAATTAAACCGAAGAACTCTACTACTTCTAAGATCAAACTCATGTTCTTGCTTTTATTCGTTGGCAACTAGCTTGAAAAACATTTAGATAGTAAGCAAATAAACTAACACAAACATCTTCGATTATGGGGCCAAAGGACTATGGCCTGATTGGCATAACCTTCAACCTCCAAAATGGAGTTCTAGAGTTCGAAACCCAATTCCCCAACTCAAAAAAAAAAAAAAAATACAAAACATCTTAGCTTATGGAATTTCCAACAAAACCTATATTATTTAACCCTAATATAATCAAATTCCATAGTCACAACCAATTCTAGCCAATCTATTCTCACGTTTTTTGGCCATAAGCTAGCTTTATAAGTTGGTTGAGTTTAGTTTGGGTTCGATCTCTGATCCAATAATTGGGACAAATTAGATAGTAAAATTAGCACTGAAAGCATGGTCAATTAGGGATTCTAAGTTATAATTGCCTCGTTTTCTCGAGCTTGGATTAATGCAAGAAATGTTTTGCTTTTGCCTTCTTCTTTTTTTAACCCTGTAAGTAAAAGCAAAATAAGTTGCAGGTCGTCAAAGATTTCAAAATCTTATATATGTGGTGTAGAAGGAGTTAAGAGCTGTGAATAAGAAAGTGAATCTTACACATTAGCCTCCTTCAATATTTTCATGAAACTTTAGTTTGATCTTGTTGAGTGCAGCGGAAACCTTTTTTATATCAATCCTCTCATCTGGAGAATTTGCACAACCACCCAAAGGCAATCCCATAGTAGATGATAGACAGTACTCCTCTACGGCAACAAAATCACTTTCATTTCTTAACAATTTGGTGTCAGCAACATCAATTATTGAAAGGGAAAATGATTCCTCTACAAGAGACTTCAAGCTCATTTCTTCGGTAAACATATTATTTGTGGGTTTTTTTCTTATAAAAGTTTACATCAGTAGAATGTCATAACTATACACATCACCTCTTAAGGAAACAAGTCCCTTAGATCCACACTCTCAAGAACGTGTTTGGTATAGCTACAAGGTATAGCTGTAAGGTATAGCCCTAGACATTTTTCATATTTTTCGTGGTTCCCTTCATGTTTGGTTCTGGTAATTCATATGGTAATTCGTGTTTGGTTTTGGAAAATCGTAGATTATGCAGAAGAAATGTACGAATAGTCACTTTGTAAATTTGTGTTAAGATCTTTATGTACTTCTAGTTTGTGTTTTCTGGTTTTGATTGTGTGCACTCTACTTGTTTGTAAAGATTTGTGATTGGGTTCGATATGGTAATTCCAGTGTATGCGTTTGAATACATTTGTGAATGAGTTATTAACATTACATATTGCAAGTGGTAAACACTAACTAGTCTTGTTTGTGCAACCTTTTTTCAGACATTGAACTTTGACATTGTAATTTTCCACAATGATTTATACAAGCTGTTTGCTGTAGGGAAGGTTATACTGCGAGTACTTTTATAGGCAGATGTTGAAGTAGAAAATGAAGGAAAAGTTGTCTACAAAAGAGAACATTGCCTTCAAAAGAGAAAGGAACTCCAAAAGTGGGAGGAAGAACTCTAAAAGAGGGAGGAATAACTCCAATGTGCAAGCGTACAGATTCAAAAATCGGAGGAGGGCATCCAAAATGACTGAGATGAGCTTCATGGTCTAATAAAAGATATTAAACATGCACGTATGCGACCCTGCGTGTATTGGAGACTTGCAATTCTAATATTTTGTTATTGGATAGGATCAAGAACAACTACAGATTAAGTAAATGTGTATCAAACTATGTAATGTTGTTAAGTAGGTTGTAATAAATTGGTTTATCACCTTTATCAATATTGTACAAGGGACAAACCCAACAGTTGTGTATGAAACTTGTAGAATCTGTGATATCCTTCGTTATATTGTAACTCTTTGTTGTTATGCTTTCAAACAATTTGGATTGCTATGTTTTCAATACTAAAAATATCAATGATGGCAAATAAAACATGATGAAAATGATGAGAGTTAGAAAATTATAATGACCAATCTAATCTCCACCAATCTCATTAACATGACCAACCTGTAACTATTTCGAAAATGAGGAAAATATCTCATGTCCACCAAAATTTATATAACTTCATACCAATAAAATGGTTAAAATATCCAACGTCACAACAATACACCAAGTTTACAAGAATACAAAACAGAGTTATACAACTGATGAGAGTTTGAAGTTGTGAACATAGTCAACATGTACAATCTACAACGTCTTCAAATCTCATTAAATAGTCAAAATGCAACAGTCTACAATGTCTTCTGCAACAGTCTACAATGTCTTTCATTAATCATCGAGAGGGTCATGATATTCGAAGTTCACCTGCAAGTAGTTTGAAATATTTTGTAAAAATCATGCAAACTACTTGGCATTACTTGTTTAGAAGAACATAAACAGATAGATGCAAAAGGAAATATTATTTAACATAGATCTAAGAAATAATGCTTTGTTGTGTACCAGGCAGTTGCGATACAACACTTTGTGGTGTACCATGCAGTATTATCGAACCTATGGGATTTAATACATCTTCCGTACGTGATGTTGCCTACATTTGAATACATAAAAAAAATTAAATAACTTAAAACTAAATGCATTAAAACTATATCAAAATCACATCATCCTCATCATTCCCCAGCACTACATCATGATCATCAGTTACTTCCTAATCATCTTTAGCATTTGAGGTATCCATGTAATTACTATTTTTCGAAAAAAATAGTGGTCGCCGAGTAGATATGCTTTCTTCTCTTTTCTCCATCAAGAACAATCTTGATATATTTAAGCACAACATGAAAATAAAATAAAAAAATTAAATAAGTACTCAAGTTAGGCAAGGAAAAGACAGAAAAATAATATATTTAAGCAGTTTAATATGCAAACCAGTTTACAAATTAAAAGATAAAAAAATTGTCCCAAGTGCCTTTTTTTCCCTTATGACACAATTCTGTTTTCTCACTAACCAAACATGAGATAATCTCACTAACCAAAATATTTGAGTACAGAGCACAACATTTGAAAATAATTTTAAGCAGAAAGCAGCATCTTTGCAATTAATCTAGATTTTTATGTTTCAAAATCAAAGAGTCTGGAGTTTTCAATGATTGTTAATCATCTACACCTTCCCACTAGTTTTGGGTTCGAGTTCGAGCAACCGAGCAACCCGTTAGAATTATTATATCTAAGTCACTTTTTTTCTACGACATGAAACATCACCAAGGCATGCCAGCCATTCAGACCTTCCCTACCACACTAGAACTGTGTCAAGTGATCTAGGGGAACTTACCAAACTCAAGCAAGTGATTTGCAAAAGGATGGCCACTATTCTTGCAATCGATCTCCCTCCTCGTTTCCTAGAAAACAAGAACTGCAAACGACCAAAATGGAAGAAAAGATAAACGAGTGAGATAGAGCTGGAGAGCAAAAACCTTGAGAAAAAGGGAAAGAAAACAAACAACGTGTAGTTGTTCTGTCGATGGTGGAGGAAAAGGGAAAGAAAACAAACCTTGAGTATGTGACTCCGTCGATGGTGGAGGTGGTGGTTTCGTCGATGGTGGAGGAAATTGGGTTGTGGTGGTCGATGATGGTGGAGATTTGGTCGGGGGGCGGCCGGGGGGGGGGGGGGGGGGGGCGTGGCAGAGGCAACTAGCAGTATTGCAAAATTTTAAATATTTTCGTTTGACTTTAGGTTGTAGAAGAAAGAGGGATAATATAATCATTTCTAGCCTAAAAATGGGGACAATCTAGTCATTTTATACACTAGGACATACAGTCCTGCAATACAATCCTCTTATATGTATATAACACTTCTCTATATATAGCACTTCTTTATTATAAATTCTCGAGTCTGTTACGACGACAAATGGACCGTCGCTACAGGTTGAATACTAACTACAACGTGGGGGAAAACCCCCAAATTGCCTCCCCGCGCCTTATTTTTCCCTTTTCCTTTCCCAATACTCTTTATCTCTCTTTTTCGTCTTCTATTTGCAATTGCCCGTCGCTTACGCCGTCCAAGCAGCTGCTGCCGCCTTCTCGCCTCCTCTCGACGCCTGTGAATTTCTCTCTTTCTCTTCGTTCGTGTCTCCATGTTTCTCTACTACTCGTGCTCTCTATAACGGTCACTCGGCCTTCCCCCTCTCTCTCTAGCCAGTCAATCAAATTACACTGTCTTACAACTTTATCTAGGTAGTCAACTTGCGCACTGCATGACTGCAAATATCATTTTAAATTTTTGTTTCCAAAACAAACCAATGTGGCATAAGTTAGAACCGACTCATTGTGCTTCTCCGCTCTAAAACCCTACTCGCACACCACCACTGGTCCACTACAGTATCTTCGAAAACCCTAATGGCAGCGAAAACCCTGGAAGAATCGGACGTCGGAATCTTCTGCTACATCTCAAAGCTCCCTGGCTTTCGTGGAATTCTCAAACAAAGGTCTTAGAAGAAATCTGATTACTCTATTAGTTCATTTCTTGGTCATGCATTGGAATAATTTACCTAAAGATTTAAAATCTCTGCTCTTCTTGACCGATGAAAGATGTATGAAACATATAGAACTGAAATTAATACAAAAAAAAAAAAAAAAAAAATCCTTTGTTATTTTATGGCTTGATGTCTGCTAGTTATTTTCTTAGATATTTCTTGTCCTCTGTTTTCTCTCTCTAACCAAAGAGAGGGCTTGTTTTTGTTTTTTTTTTTGCTGTTTTAATATCTGCATATTATATCTAAGCTACGTTGCTGTTTTTTCTTGTTGGCTTCGAAAGAATTAGCCTTATTGAACGACTTTACCATTCTTGTAAAGTTTTTAATAACCATTTTAATTTCTTTTATTGTCGTCTATGTATTCCCATCGCATTACAAAGCAAGTTCAATTCTATGGCATTTCCGTACGATTCTACATCATTTCGAAGAAAGTTGTAGACATACTCTTAAGCCCATCAGACAGCTATTTGGTGCTGTCTCGTAGTTTTTCGTAGTTTTTTTTTATAAGTTGGTGCTGTTTTGTAGTTATATTAATGGACTCATCTATTTCTTTCTCTTGGAATTTGATCTAGGTATTCTGATTTTATTGTAAATGAAGTAGATAAGGAAGGAAACGTTGTTCATTTGACCTCATTGGACGCTCCACCAGAGGTATTTAAGCTTGATATTATTTATGGATTGGTTTCATTTTATACTTTGTCTTTATTCTGATTGTAGTATCATTTTCTAATCTACTCAGATCAGTGAGGAAACCGTGACGAAGATAGATGATACAGCTAATAATAAAAGTTATGCTTCTGAAGTTGATACTTTTAGATCTTTAGCTGGTGACTCTGATGCCAAGCGTTTGGAAGCTCTTATTAGTCAAATTAATACTGGTGTTGAAGAAAGTGTTTCACCAATCATTCTCTCCCCAGATTCTGATAAATCTCATCGAACGGTTGGTTTTGGAGTTTGGACTCATTTAATTCATTTATAGGTCTTCTTTTTCACTACCAATATGTTCCATATGTGTCTGGTGGAGCTTTGTCACGACTTTGAGAAAATCGCTAGTTTTGGTGAGAGACGAATTTTGGTACATAGTTTTTGCTAGGTCTATTCTTCGTGCAATTGCACCTGAGGATTGGAGTCATTGGACCAACCAGTCCAATGGTTTGCTTTTGGTTGAGGACTTGGGGGGGGGGGGGGGGGGGGGGTGAGCACAGACAAGTTAAGAAAATAATGCATGCATCTCAACTGACTGAACTCAAACCTAACTGACAGGATCTCAGTCAAATTGGTTTGATTTTCTTTATTGTGCTGCCAATTTAAGTTTGGATTTAGGTTCCAAAAATTCATTGCCATGCCCAGGTTGTTTAGTTCTGTTTCTGACTACACTTCTGTAAACCTAAAGTTCAAGTCTTTCACCTAGTTCCATGTTAAGCATGCCCTTAACATTCACTTTTTTGTGTCTTTCAGGCAATGCACAATTTTTTTAAGCAAAATTTCAAATTCCTTGTCACCGATGTGGTTGATGGACCGGATGCCTCATCAAAATGCATCCGCGTGAGATTAAATACAGGAGGTCATAAAAATAAAGGCAGAAACTCCAAGAAACGGAAAGAAAGAGTCGATATGCCCTTTGATAGCAGAGGCTCCGAAAATTGGTCAGAGACTGATGGCAAGTTCCTGAGGTGATGTTGGCAAAGTTCTTTATTTTCTTGCTGTAATCTTATTCATCGTTCTGCAGTCGAATGTGTCTTAATGATTTCAAGTCTTCATGCATTAAAGAACCAGATCTAGCCTGGTTTGTATATGGTTTTCATGTTTGACACAGCGAAACCCATTGAACTTACATGTATGAAATGTAGAACCGCATCAGATCAATTTCTTCTTTGCTCATTCAAGATTTGAACTGCCATACCTCCACTATGCATATTCACGACATGTGTGTTTTAGGTGGCGTTTGAGCAATAATTGAAATATCCTGTCAATATAAATACTCAGATTTCATCTTTACAAGGAGAACAAGGAGACACAAGAAGCCTTAGGAGTGATAGGAAAAATGCTTGGCATCCAGGTATGTTAAATTCTTTTGTATTGGAAATGGCTTAGTTCTTATCATTGGCTCCTATCTATGATTCATGGGACATTTTTCTCTGAGAATTGATGTTAGCATAGACTATACATCACAGCAGATAGGGATTTAAGGCAGGTTATTACCTAGAAGACCTTGTTGTGCCCCAAGGGAAGACTAGATGCCAGTTCTGTCCACCTCTTTCCTTTGCACAAAAACTGAGTTATTGCACTCTTTAGCTATATACAGGTTTGGGTACTGAGGTACTCTCAGAATACCTGTAACACCCCAATGGAAGGCCCAAACCACATGGCCTATACTCTAAAAGGACTAGTCAATAATACAATTGGAGCTCCATTGAAATCTTATAAAGGGCAAGAACTTCTCATTCCCAAGCAATGTGGGATCCCATACACCACCTACCATTATCCATATCATATGGGGGTATCACAATCTACCCCCCTTAAATTCCCGACGTCCTCGTCGGGCCTGTCCATTGTAGGTGGCACGGCTCAAGTCCCACATTTCTGGTTGGGATAGACTCTGATACCATTTGTAACACCCCAATGGAAGGCCCAAACCACATGGCCTATACTCCAAAAGGACTAGTCAATGATACAATTGGAGCTCCATTGAAATCTTATAAAGAGCAAGAACTTCTCCTTCCCAAGCAATGTGGGATCCCATACACCACCTACCATTATCCATATCATATGGGGGTATCACAATACCTCATTACTATTCTTAATTTATTATTTACTTTTCACCTACTTTTTACTACTATTCATTACTTTTCACTACTATTCAATATTCTATTATTACTTTTTCACTACTATTCACAAACATTCACAAACACTCTCAAACACTTTCACTATCCAAACGTATACCAAAATATAGAAACATGAAATAATCAGAATTTTAAAGGAATTCTTGAAGAAAACTTACCTTAAATCTGATTAGAGGTTGCACAAAAGGTTTGCAGCGTCTAGATATTCTTAGGATTTGGATAAAGGCTGTTGAAGTATTGTTGTGCTAGGGAAATTAGAATATCAAACTGAACCAATTGATGGGGATAATTTAAAGATTATTTAAGATTGAAACTTGATGAAAACTCTGAAGTTCTGTCACCAACAAGTGACAGCAGCAAGAGGGAAGAAAGTTTGCAATTTAAGGCCTGAAATCTGGAGTTTTAAATCTGGACAAATTTAATGACAGGCGTTCAGATTTGTTTCTAGAGAAATTTGAAGGAAAAGGTTGCCGGAAATCAATGAATTTCCTTACCTCTAGGATACAACAACTTCTAAAAATGATTTCTAATAATTTTTTTCTCTTACCAATGATTGAGAATAGAGGGCTGACAGTTTGGGGAGAGGGTGTTTACAGTTCCTTAGATGGCTAGAGTTTATTTTTAAGAAGGGAAATGTAACGACCCAAGGGAGCCAAGCCACACTTGGCCTATATTCCAAAAGAACTAGTCAAGGTTACAATTGGTGCTCCTTTAAATCACCATAAAAGGTGAGAACTTCTCCTTCTCCAGAAACGTAGAATCTCATTCATTAGTTTCCTATTCTCAATGCAATATGGGATATTACAAGAAAAGTCACAAAGGTAGCTGGGTATTATTTCTTGGCTGGCTGCAGTTTATTCCAAATTTTCCTATTTCAACATCAATAAAATATCTTCTTACTTATAAAAAAAAGTTTTATTCCAAATTGTCATACTTTAAAGTCCCTTTTGTAAGGCTGAAGGTCATAGAGGAAGACATGCATGAAAGATGTGCTTTCTAAGACTCCTAACTCAGGTAGGAGAAGACTCCTAGTTTCTTAGAAAAAGGACTCTTAAAAAGTAACAAGTATATGCTAGATAAACTTTGTAATTTTCAGGACTCTCTAAGAGCCCCTTATGTACTATGTGCAGTCCTCAGTAGCTCTTGACAGATAAGTTTTAGGACTTCATTTGTGCAGCTCTCATTCGCTCTTTAAATCAACTTATCTTCTAATTTATACTGTATTTTATTTTCTAAATAGACGGATTTTAACAACTAAAACATAAAGAATCTCTTGACACCATTATTAAAAATTCCTTTCTAGAAATCCAAATTCTAGATATGGGAGGAAATTCTTAATTTTCAAAATATAGACCCGAGTTTTTGGGGTGTGACAGTTTTGGATAAAAACCAGACAGAATGACCATTTAAAAAAAAAAAATTAAATGCAATGATTAAACTCTTTTGAGAAATTAGGGATTATTTTCCATTTTTCTTTTGTTTTTTAAAATCTCTAAACAAATCAATAATTGAGATGGCTCAAGAATGTAAAACTTGTTAATCATTTTTATTTCACATATTCCTTCTAAGTTCATTCGAAATTTTCTTTTACAGCCAAGATCATTTGGGTTCGCAGGTACGAAGGATAAACGGGCAATCTCTACTCAGACGGTAATGAATTCTTGCCATAACTACTTGTGCTGCCTTTGAAAGTTGTTTGGTTGTTTGTCTCTTCATCTATAATGGATGTATGCAACAACTTTTTTTTTTGAGTCCTTTATTAACATTCTCATATGCATGTAGTTTTCTTTAGCCAAATGTGTAGACAGGCACACAATTTTCTTTAGTGTATCAATGACATAGGCAAGAACTTGGTTAAATTAAAAAATGAACACATCCATATTCTCCATTTTTAATAACTCTGGAAGTATGTATGTTTCAAAAATGGATTTTACGTTTCCCTTTCCATGACCTTTCTTATACCCATCTCCGGCGCTCCTCATCGGAGTTAATCTCCCCACTCAATTCTGGTTACTTTCTTTGACTTTTCTCCTCCTTTTCTTTCTGATTTCTTGATGCTTCTCGTCGGAAATATCCTTCCTTTTCTTTACTTCTCTATTAGTCATCTTATTGGAGAACTGAGTCGATGTCGGGTGTTAGGAGTTTTCGGGTGGAGTTGAAGTCTTTTGTTTTTGTGAAGGAGGGTGGTAGCCGTAGAAGAGTAGGAGGGTTCTAAAATCTATCTATCTTCAATCTTCGACGGCCTCTTGGGTGGCTAGGATGGTGGAGGATTGTTTCAAACATCCATGGAAAGCTGGTTTCTTCAGAAAGTTACGGTTGGATGTTGGTGTTCTTACTATCCAATGTAGCATAAATTCGAGGGGCTGTTACTTGTTGATAATTGAGTTCGGGAATGGAAACAAAGGGTGTGTTTTGGCTATTCTAGAAGGCATTAACAGTCAAGGTTGGGAAGGTTTTGCTTATAACGTTCGAATGGTTGAAGATCCTTCATCCTTTGTTTCTTCAGCCGAAAACAGAGTGAAATTCCCCTTGTTTAGTTGAAGGGGAAATGGTGGATCATCTGTCGTGGTTGGGCCTTCCTCCTCCAAAGGTGTGTCATACGCGGCGGTATTGAGGAGTATGGTACCTGCTCCAGCAGAGGACGCTGATCGGAAGTTAAAAAAATAGTTGAAGGATATGCTATAAACAGAGTGGGCGAACTACATGCTAACAACTATTAGCTTAAGTTGTCAGATTATTGCTCGGTAGTGGGGGACGTTGAAGGGATGTTGTGGGTAGTGAAGGCTGAACTGTTGGGGGTATCGGAGAGGCGTGAGCTTATGGCCAAGGTTGATGTAGGATTGGGCTCAATTATGAGCTTGGGCCGTGGGCTGGATGGACCTGTTTAGACTGGGTTAAATGGAAATAGTTTGGTGGTTGGGCTGAAACTGAAGATGGGCTACCCGACCCAAATCTCAGGGCCCCTTCCCAAATGGAGAATCAAGCCAACATCTGGTTCCTCCTCGGGCCCGAGCGTGATGTCTCCCTAGGTGCCGCCATCGCTTGTCCTCCCGGCCAGCACAGACAAGGTCATTGGATGTCGGCGACCCTCTGGATGACTCGCCGGAGCACGTCTCTGCTCCATCGAGCGAGATTTGTAGAGGAACGGCTAAGGAGACTGCTGAGGTTGCACTAGAGCCCTTCGGGCCGGCACAGAAAAGGTTGCTAGACATCGGCGACCTTCTGGATGACTCGCCGGAGCACGTCTTTGCTCCATCGAGCAAGATTTGCAGAGGAACGACTAAGGAGATTGCCGAGGTTGCCCTAGAGCCCTTCGGGCCGGCATAGTAAAGGTCGTTAGACATCGGCGACCCTGTGGATGACTCACCGGAGCACGTCTCTGCTCCGTCGAGCAAGATTTGTCGAGGCACGACTAAGGAGACTGTCGAGGTTGCTTGAATCGAGTTCCTTCCTCGTTCTGTTGACTTAAATGGGTTGCCGTAGGTATTAGGAGGCTCTTTGCAGCCCATTGTTAGTTGTGGGAGTCTTATTGAGGGAGTGGGGATGCACATCCAGGATGAGTCCGAGTTATGCGAGGATTCGGCAGGGGTTCCCTCCTCTTTTGAGAATGTACTGGAGGTTGCGACTAATGGGTCTGGGAAGGAGCTTGATCTTCAGTTGGTATGTAGGGAGGCAGAGGAAGGTAATGCTTACTTTCACTATGGTGTGGATGGGCCACGGGATGACCTTAACCCTTTATGTTTGTGCTGCTTGGTTCACACTGGGTAGATTTTCAATCAGATTGGGTCCTCCAGAAAGTTGATGAAATAAGGGAATGTGTAGGGAAGAAGGAACCTTCTATTACTGTTCACATTAGGACCATATATACCGGCAAAAGACCTCTTGTAACCGTCATCCGCATTAATAAAAGAATAAGCCACCAAGAATTCCTTGACATACTCCTTGATCAGATTGGCCACTCGTGTATCCCACAACAATAGGATACCTCCCGATGCCCCTTTAGAGTTAAGATAAGCCCAACCCATATGAAGACATCCCCACAAACTACAAACAATACTTCTATCGATGAACTTCAGCTTAGTTTCTTGAAGACAAATAATGTCAGCCTTCCAACTTCCTAGCAAATTTTTGACACGGAGGCCCTTGGAAGGATCATTTAGCCCCCTTACATTCCAAGATAGAATCTTTAGTTTCATTGATCACTTATCTTCTCCCTAACCTTACTCCTTCCCCTGCTTGCACTACCTTTCCGAACATCATAATTAATAGAGCAAGTAAGTCTCTTTAACTCCCTTTCTTTTTTGGCATAAGATCTAGCCAAGAAAGGCTGGCCAGCCTCGATGGCAATGAGGAGGGCTTTAAATTGGTCTTCAAAACCCATTGGGGGCTCCTCATAAATCCAAGGTGATTTGGGATGGCATCATCAAAAAAATTGAGAATAGATTGACTGGTTGGAAAATGATGTATCTTTAAAAAGGGGGAAGAATCACCCTTATTAAGAGTACGCTATCTAATCTCCGCACGTACGTTCTTTCATTATTCCCTGTTCTGGTTGGAGTGGCTAATAGGATGGAAAGAATCTTCCGTGCTTTTTTGTGGGGTGGATTGGAGGACGAGAAGAAGTTCCATTTGATCAAATGAGACAAGATTTTTACACCCCTTTCTCGTGGAGGGTTGGGACTTAGAAATTTGAGTATTTTCACTAAGGCCTTGCTTGGGAAATGGTTGTGGCGGTACCACCAAGAAAGAGATGTTTTATGGAGGATTGTGGTTGATGCTAAACTTGGGAGCACTTGGGGAGGTTGGAATTCTAATGAAGTGCATGGATCGTATAGTGTGGGAGTATGGAAATTTATTAGGAAGGGCTGGGAGGATTTCATTCGTAATCTCAGATTTGTGGCGGGTACTAGGGTCAGATTTTGGGTTGATGTTTGGTGCGGAGACGTTGCTTTAAAGGAGGTTTATCCTTCTCTCTTCAGAATTGCATTGCATAAGGAAGTCTCTGTTGCTGATTATATGGATTCCTCGAATGGCCTGCTGCAGCGGAATGTATCATTTATCAGATCAGTTCAAGACTGGGGAGTGTGAGACATTTCTGATTTTTACAGCACCTTGTATGCTTTGAATTTGGACTGTGGTGTGGAGGACAAACTGCTGTGGATGCATCCAGGGAACAAGAATTTCGCAGTTAGATCCTTGTATAATGTTATGTTTTCTCATCCTTCCATTGTCTTCCCTTGGAAGCGCATTTGGAAAAGCAAAGAGCTTCTAAAAGTTGTTTTTTTCGTTGGCTGGCCTCATGGGAAAATTCTGATTATAGACAAGTTGAGGAAGCATGGTTTTTTCATAATGGATTGGTGCTTTATGTGTAAACGGAATGGCAAATCGATGGACCATCTTCTTCTCCATTGTGATATGGCAAAGAGAGTGGTGGATCTTTTGGATTGTTGGAGTGGAATTACGGGGAAATTGCCAAACAACGGATGTTTGGAATATGGTGCCTCTATGTTTTATGTGATATTTATGGAATGAGAGGAATGGAAGATGTTTTGAAAAGAGAGAACCATCATGGGGAGGGGGGATTAGAGACGTTATTTTTACAATCTTTGTTACTTTGGGCTAGGGCTATTGTATTTGAGGGGGATAGTTTTAATGACGAGTCCTTAGGGAAGCTTATCCAACAATATTCAGCATCGCATGAAGACTAGAGGCTTCAGTAGCAGAACTCGTGGATCTCTCTAGTGGCTCTCCCCAATGGAATATCACTTTCCTTAGAGCTGCCCAAGACTGGGAAATTGATACATTTATAGATTTCTTCAATCTTGTGTATAATTGTAGAGTGAACGGAGGAGCTGATACGATTTTGTGGTCACCGTCCAAGAAGGGAAGATTTACTGTACAGTTGTACTATAAGTCCCTTATGAAACACTCTACAAGAACGTTCCCGTGGAAAAACATATGGAGGACTAAGGCCCCACCCTAAAAGCTTCCTCTTTTTTTTTTTTTTTTGTATGGACAGCTTCATTAGGGAAGATTCTCTCACCTTAGATAATTTATGGAAATGCTGAGTCATTGTGTTGGATTGATGTTATATGTGCAAGAACAATGGGTAGTCTGTGGATCATTTATTACTACATTGTGACGTAGCCATGAGTTTGTGGAACAATATATTTGCTAGAGCGGGGCTCCATTGGGTGATGCAACGAAGGGTTGTGGATTTTTTGGCCAACTGGCAAGGCATCCGAGGTACCACTCAAATTCCAGCTATGTGGAAGATGATACCGATCTATCTATGGTGGTGCATATGGATGGAGAGGAATTGTCAAAGTTTTGAGAATCGTGAACGGACAATGGACGAGATTAGAACTTTATTTCTTCATACTTTATTTCATTGGTCAATTGTAATAGACTTTAATAGCATGAATGTACATGATTTCCTTTTATCTTTAGACACTCATGCATAGGTGTTGCTCTTGTATATGTCTCGTGTACTTGGCTTCGCCTATTTTAATAAAATTCTTGTTTACTGATAAAAAAAAGAGACATATCTTAGACTTGGCACTTATAGCCAATGAATGCCTGGATGGTAGACTTACTTTAGGAGGACCAAGGTTACTTTGTAAATTGGACATGAAGAAAGCCTATGATCATGTTGATTGGAAATTCTTGCATTACTTGCCTAAGAGATGTAGTTTTGGGTGGAGATGGTGTTCTTGTGTAGTGCATTGTATTTCTTTAGTTCACTTTTCAATATTGACGAATGGCACAATCGAGGTTTTTTTCAGTAGTTCCTGTGGTTTGAGACAGAGTGACCTATTTTCCCCGTTACTCTTCGTTATTATCATGGAAGATCTAAGCAAAACGATTTCTAGTGCTGCTGATGTCTCTTTCAGTTTTGGATTTTCTGCAGGGAATAAGAATCTTATCGCACTCAACATTTCTCATTTATTATTTGCAAATGACATTGATATTGTGTGGGGAAAAATCTCGGTCATATCTGATCTTTGAGGGCACTCCACCTATGCTTTGAAACTGTTTTTGGATTGAAGTGAACTGAGCAAAATTAGGGTCGGTTCTGGAGGGAAACGTTTTCAATGTGGAGAGAGGGCTATCAATTTGAGGTGTAAGGTATCTTCTTTGCCCAATGACGTACCTTGTCCTCCTCATGGGTCCCTCTTTCAATTCAAAGTCTATTTGGGACAGTGTGATCAAAAAATTGGAGTGGAAATTGGCTGGTTGGAAAATAATGTACTTGTCTAAATGATGGAGGATCACCTTGATCACAAGCAGTATTTCAAATATTGGTCTACATATGGGGTGGGGTGGGGGAGTTAGAAAACTGACAGCGTTCAATCAAGTTCCTCTAGGGAAATGATTGTAGTGCCATCAACAAGAAAGGGAGGCTTTGTGGAAGGCTGTAGTTTGGTGGGGCCTGCTGGTCTGTATGTTTATGTTTATTTGTTTTATATCAATTGTTAGAAAACCATAATAACTTTTGGATCAGTAGCCTTTATGTATGGAATCCAACTCCCAACTTCAAATTTTAAGGTTTTTTTTTTTTTTTTAATTATATATATATATATATATTTCAAAGCCCTATATTATACTGTCAAAAATGGAGAGTCTATGCTTATTAGAATCATAGATCACTGGCTGACTTGGTAGCATATGCGAATTTTTCATATTAAAATATCCCATGTATATGGGGGGGAACAGGGGAAGGGCTTAGATTTATCCCAATGGTAGCAAGAGTAACAATAATATTTATCATGCTACTACAGTGGGTATAGTGAGCAAAATAATACTCAATGAAAAAGGAGAGATTGAATGGGTTAGCAATTACTTATATAAAAAAGGGTTAGCAATCAAGTTCGGGCATAAATATCAGATGAAAGTCTTGAAGAAGTACAAAGTTCTTAGTCATTTCATGAAAGATGCTTCAGTAGATTGGTTCTTTTTGTGTTTCCAGGTTACTGTTTTCAAGCAGCATGCAACTAAATTAGCTGCTCTTAATGCAAGGTTGATTGGTATCAAAGTCGGTGACTTCTGGTAAGGTCAATGAGTTTTGAGTTCTTGTTTTTTTCCTGCCCTTTTGTTGTATAATTTATTCATATGTTATAGCTGAGTTTTTGTCTAGCTATGTTAGGGAAGGACTTCTTCTTGGCCAGCTCCTGGGAAACCGATTTACTGTCACATTGCGGTAAAGGGTTTTTCCCTGAAGTTATATTTTCGTTGGTCAACATCTCATCTTATCCACTCACTGCACTCACGTATCTTCTCAGAGGAGTTGTTGCAGATTCTGAAGATACCATCAAATTATCTGCAGATGCCCTGGGAAAGCTTGGATTCATCAACTACTTTGGTTTACAAGTACTTTCTTAATTGTCACTCATAAGTGTGTATTTTTTCTTTCTTATTTTTATGTTGGATATTCAATTGAACAGATCGTGTTATATAAGTATTGGTGAGTAGTGCATACTAATTTTTGAGCTAAATGTCAATTAATATACTTGAGGCAAATTAAACCTTTAACATTTCTTTAAATATGTGGCAAAGTCCAGTATGAGTACACTTGTAAAAGACTGGAAAATCATTGTCATCCAGTAATGTGCAGCCTGAGATGTCCTATGCCATGCACCTTATGTTTGTATAGTAGATGCAGGTTTTGTTTCTTGTTAAAATAATTTATTTTGAAATATATGCAAATGAGTTCAGCGTTTTGGAAGCGGTTCTGTGCCAACTCACCTAATTGGGGCTACATTACTTCGAGGAGAGTGGAAGACTGCTGTAAGCATGATTCTCGATCCAAGAGAAGGGGATATCCTTTTTATTTTACTTTTTTTTCTGTATCTTGTGAGGGGAATTTTGTCTACTCAACTCTTTCCAACTCACGAGGTTTGTTGCATAATCTCAATTGCATTACAGGAGCAAATGTTTTTCTTAACTTAGATTTCTAAATACAACGAAATCCTATAGCAAAAGCACGAGAATATTACAAAGAAAGTAACGACATTGAAGGGACTCTGAGGCAGTTACCTCGGCATCTGGTTGCGGAAAGGGCTATAGTAAGATTCCAACTTTGGTTGCCCATGCATGTCTGTATTCTTGGATTATGCTAATATTTAATGGCCTTGGTTTTCATGACTTTCTTGTTTCCATTTCTTCTGGTGTTACCTCGTGTATACCATTTTGTGTACTTGGGCTATGCCTATTCTTATTAATACAATCGTTTACTTATAAAAATAAAAATAGTGTCTTGAGTATCACTTTCTGCTGATTAGTTTCTTGTAGTCTAATTTGTTCATTATGTCAAGTCCTTTCCCTACCATATTTGCTGCATTCACTGCATTGCCTGTTGGGTGTTCCCCCATATCTATTTTGATTTTCATGTATTCTGCTTGATAGTTCCAAAGAAAGATTCATGTTGGTCCTGATAATAGCTTGACATTTCTCGTTATTGTCTCATACAGTTGCAGTGCTTGAAGAAATGTCCTGGTAACTACTTGCAGGCTCTGAAAGCTATACCTAGGACATTGAGAATGATGTAAGTGGTTATTCCAGCATATGTTGGAATTTGCTTTTCCCAGTTGGTCTGGCCTCAACTAGAGTAAAAGTGCAGGTGGAGATCGATGGAATGCCTAAATTGACAGTATCTCATAATTCATTTGCTTGGGTATTAACATTATGTTTGGCAGTAGAAAATTGGGGGGAAAGGAAGAGTGTGGTGGGAAAAGGGCTGGTGGGTGGATATCATCTTTATCCTTTGTTTAGATGGGTAGAAACTGAGGGGAGGGAATGGAGATGGTAGGATTCCCTAATGCTTTTTTCAATTCTATGCTTACTCTGCTCTCTCTCCTTCACACACACACACACAGAGACACCAGTGTTCGTAAAAGCACGCTCTGCTTATCAATACTGAAGCGCATTTAAAAAGCATGTTTCTTTGCGCTTTTTTTCTGAGCTTATGTACCATGGCACCATATGTTATTAAGTATTATTAATAAACATTATCAGGTATTTGTTGATATTGAAGAATATGCACATACCATGGTGCCACGTGTTGTCATACATGATGTATATGCTTTGAACCTGGTATAATAGTCCAAGTTGGCTTTCTAAATGGATTAATATTTAATTGCTTATGTTAGCTAGCATAAAATTAAATACTTAGGGCTGTAATCGAGCCGAGTTAGAGCGAGTAGTGCTTGGTCAAACTCGGTTCAATTAATAAAAAAATAAGGCTCGAGCTTGACTCAAATTTGAATTGTGTTTTTTTGGATGCTTGAACTCGACTCAAATAAGACATTCTCATGTTCAAACTCGACTCGAAACTCGACTAAAAATAAAGTCAAGCGCTCAATCGAGCACTCGACTTGACTCGACTTGTATATCATTTTTTTTAAATGATTTTTAAAATAAAAAAAATAAAGTAAAAGAATATTGTTAGTCACCATTTACAATTAAATACAAATTTATTCTGCAATCACAATTATTGACAAATACGATTAAATGGCTAAAGACTATATGGCTATTTGGCTCTTATCCAACTCTAATAAATTATGCTTGTATAACATATCAGTATATTTATAATATTTATATAATTATACTCATAAATTAGTGAATTATATATACTCAAATATGTTCATCATAATTTTTTTTTTATCAGTATTCATAATAACTACCATATATATACCACATATATAGTGAACTATATCCATATATAATGTGATTTATTTTGTGTTAGTATATATGTGTATGCTAATAAATGAGCGAGCTAACAAGTTGAGCCGAGCTTTATACGAGAATGTTCCTGAAATTTAATTGAGTCAGGTGAGTTTTATACGAGTTTGTATTATTTAATAATCGAGTCAATTTTTTTTTCGCAAACCACCTATTTAATAATCAAATGGAGTCAAATTCGAGCTGCCTATCGAGTAGTATTGTTTATTTTCAGCCCTATCAATACCTACGATTCTTGAGCTTATGGTCATGCTCTTTTTGGTATATTTTAATTCAATATTTGATTATGGCTATTGAATATCATGTATGTGTATAGTTTTAGTTTAAACTAGATGTAATTTTTTGATTAATTAATTTTCATGTTGCATAATCCTCTAATAAACTGAGTTAGTAGGCTAAATAAATTACCATCTTTCTATTTAAACCACTTTTTTTATTGTATTTAATATATTTTTGTTATTATATATCATTTTTAAAAATGTGTAATTTACTTCAATTAAGTGTGCCTAGCGCTTTCACCAACTTTGAGAGCGCGCGCGCACACACACAAGCAGAAGCATAAATGAAGAGAGATGAGAGAATCATATTTTGATTTGTTACTTTTGGTAATGCATGCTGCCTAATTGGTCAGGTATGTACATAGTTACCAAAGCTATCTGTGGAATCATGCAGCAAGTATGAGGGTGCAAAAATATGGTATGCTGTCATCTGTATATTTGGACTATAAATTTCTAATTCTTTCTTTGGCCATTGCTGTGCTACCATTTCATCATTTTCATTGCCAAGGTGACTTTTCATTTAAAAATATTCTTCAATTTTATTCTACCATGTGGCAGGAAATAATCAAGTTGTGTTGGGGGACTTGGTATATCGTAAAGGAGATGATACTGAAATGGTGACAGGACATGTCAATCCTGAATGCAAAGATGACAACCATAACGATGTATATGATTCTAATAATCCAGATGAAATCTCTAAAACAGATGTTCCTGAAGAAAGAAATAACCTTATAAAGGTTTGATGCTCTATCATGGGTCTTTGATAATTTAAAGTTTTATGCCCCTAACAGCTAACCTATCCATTTGGTTGTGCTTCTAGTAGCATCTCCTCTGATTCAGTTTAGGATTGTTCTTTTTCCTTTTATTATATATAGTATTCTATAACTATGCAATCCCTTGATGTCTGTTATTTTTTGGATGCCAAACAATTGAAATTCTACTCTCTCTCTCTCTCTCTCTCTCTCTCTCTCTCTCTCTCTCTCTCGGCACTGGGAACCCGGAACAAAGTCTCGACTAATTCCGGGCATGCACAAGCCCTCGGCAAGGGGTTTCTCGCAAGTGCACCTTGGGTTATTTAATGGAAAATTCCCCTAATCTGATGGCCCATAGAAATTGTTTGCATCAAAAGGTTCATACCTTAGACCTGGGGGGAACATATCACCAAGACCAAAGGCTTCTACCACTGAGACAATCCCTAGGGGTATAATTGAATTTCTATTCTTAAACAATTTACTTCATTTTACATCCCTGCAAGTTATTATGCTGGAGGTATGTTATAGCATTTTTTTTCTTACAAGTTAACGAGGAAGAAGCACAAATTCATTGGCTGCTCACATCAATCAAAAATGAGTCTCTATAGCCATTTGCTTTTTTAGATGCTTCCCTATAATACCCAACTTAACTTAGAGGGTGTGCCTTGAGCAGTGTCTCCTCTGGTTCAGGTTGGTTTAATTTGTTTTTCCTATTCTGTCCTATGGTTTCTTTGAGATTTTATCTAGAAGAAATCTAAACAAGTATATGAGTTCCATCTCACAGGTTACAAGAAATAAACCGCAGATTCATTCATAGCTGCACATTTAGTATAAATAAATTTTCCAATTGTGATTGGTTTTTTAAACCTATAGAAGATCAATAAGAGCCATTCAACAATTAATGTGGTTTTACTTTGATCTGATTGTCTTTTTTTTTTCTCTTCCCCAAAATATCGTTTTTTGATTGCGCTCTTCCCCAAAATATCATAAAGTGTTTTCTCAACTGCGCATAAAAGTAAGGAGTTTTTTTATTCAAAATTATCAAGCTTTTAGAAGCATGATATTACTGCCCACATATGGGGGGTCTGTATTCCATCACGTTGGAACGGCATGGTCTATCGGATACATCGTTAATGGACTACCTGAACTTTACTTTAAGTAAAGTTTTTTTTATAAGACCTGTTAATCAATGATTTGGTAATTAATTTCTTATTGAAAATCCATTGCTTACAATATATAGTTTAGATTTGGAAAATACCTTGGTATTGTTTTGCCTCACCTAGGGCTACCACAATTCATGTCAACCCTATGGAATCACACATTGATTGTGAGCCATCAACTTCCATTTCAATACACTGATAAACTTGATGTGGACATTTTCTTTGATTTCCCTTTATGTTCACCTTAGGAAAAGGCAGTGTGAACAGTAATAGGTTGAAAGTTTTAGAATATAACCTGTGTATGAACAGAGAGGCGATACCTTTGAAAATTTTAACTAAAGATCACTTTACCACTTCCAGTGACACGCAGTCTATGTAAGCTGTAAATGAGTCTACTCATATATTCTATCCACCAGGTAGGTGTGCATGGCACTCTACTTGTCAGAAAAAAACAAAAACGTGCATGCTGCATATTGTTTACCATTTTATATAAGACAACAATGTGTGTTCTGAATTACCTTAAGTATAATCTATTTAAGGTTGGCCTGCAGGGGTGGCCAACCGGATTGAGAAGCTATTTTGTGCTTTCTTGTGTGGTGGAATGGGAGAGGAAACTAAATTCCATCTCGTTAGGTGGAATAAAGTTTGTTCTCCTATTTTGAATGGAGGTATGGGGGTTTGTAACTTGAGGATTTTCAATAAAGCTTTCTTGGGGAAATGGTTATGGAGATATCAATCTGAAGGGGAGTCGCTTTGGAGGGAGGTAAAGGGGGCTTATGGTGTCTTTGGAAAGTTCATTAGAAAGGGTTGGGAGAGTTTTGTTAAACATGTTAGATATGATGTTCGAGAGGGTTCTAGGACCCATTTTTGGTTTGATATTCGGTGTGGTGATTGAGCCCTCAATAGGGTGTTTCCGGCTATTTTTCATCTGTTTTCTG
The DNA here is from genome assembly GCA_022457165.1 of Juglans mandshurica. Lineage (NCBI taxonomy): Eukaryota > Viridiplantae > Streptophyta > Magnoliopsida > Fagales > Juglandaceae > Juglans > Juglans mandshurica. The sequence goes on from CM039623.1 coordinate 9,470,613, forward strand.
ATCAGCATGCATCTGTTTCTGATTTGCTAGTCCATTCTAAGGAATCCTTTCAGTGGGATGTTTGTTTTACTAGAGCTGTACAGGATTGGGAAGTTGATGAAGTTTCAGAATCTTTTGAGACTTGGTGGTAATGATGGGAATAGGATGTTATGGAAGTCCATGGGGAGTAAGAAGTTTACAGTTCATTTGTATTATAAGTTGTTGATTGTTCAGCATTGTCCTCCTTTTCCTTGGAAGTGTATTTGGAGGTCTCATGTGCCTTCCAAAGTTGCTTTTTTTATATGGACTGCCTGCCTCTTGGGAAAATTTTGACGACGGATAATCTGAGGAAGCACAATCTTATTGTTATGGATTGGTGTTTTATGTGTTAGAAGTATGGGGAATCTGTGGATCATTTACTTTTGCATTGTGAGGTGGCAAGGGCTTTGTGGGATGGAGTTTTTAGTAGAACAGGGTTGGCTTGGGTGATGCCTTTGACAGTGGTTGATCTTCTTGCGTGTTGGAATGGGCTATATGGTTGCTCTCAAGTGGATGCGGCTTGGAAGATGGTTCCTTTGTGTCTTGTGTGGTGTATATGGTTGGAAGGGAATGAGCGGTGTTTCAATGATAAGGAGTGTACTTTGGAGGATCCTCGGAATTTTTTTGTGCACTCTTTATTGTTTTGGTTTTCTGCTTTAATGATTAACGGAGCTTCTGCTCATGATTTTTTGTTCACATTTTCCGCTTCTTAGAATGTATTTAGGTGTTTTCTTTTGTATACTTCTTGTGTACATGGGCATCGCCTTTTTCATTCAATTTAATAAAATTGTCTTTCTTACTTGTAAAAAAAAAGTATAATCTAAGTACAACTATTTAATCTCATTTTGATGCATGGAAGCTAAATGTGATGGTATTCTGGTGGTTATGCCATCGGCTATTCGTCTGATTATGTCACTGTTTATATGATTAATACTAGGTGAGGATATTAAGAGAGCTTTGTTTCTACACATTTGTCAGGTTGTAACAACTGAAGATATTGTTACTGGAAATTATACAATTGAAGATGTTGTCCTCCCTATGCCTGGGTGAGGAAGGACTAACATTTGTCTCCTGTTTTGACAGAGTCCTAATCGTTTTCACTCTTTTCTGACTAGTCTGTTGGTTGTTTTGGCAGTTCTAGGGTAGTTTATCCAAATAATAGCATTGCCAATGTGTATCATGATTTGGCGAAGAAGGTCAGTTATATTTCAGTGATATTATTCTTATAATACAGTTTTATCTTTAGGTGTTTTATCTTTTATGATGTCTTGTTGCTTGCGAATAGTATAGTATTTGAGCATCTGGGCTGGCATATCAACAGATTACTTGCTTATTGCGGGCCTATTTTTGGTTTGTCTTCAAAACAAAACTCTTCTGGGCCTTGTGATTTATAAAGGAAACATACTTCCGGGCCTGGTTTTACTAAGATATTAATAGGTTTACAAAAGCTTTGCCTGATATACATGTTAATGATCCTCCAGTTTAGTTAAGTATGGAACCGGTAAGAACAAAGAAAAAAACTTTGATCTTAGCTAGCCGGAAGGCCGAGAATGGGGTTGTGGGCCATAACCTATAAGGACAAAGTAATTAACTGATATATTCTAAAGATGCATAGAATGTAATAAATGTCTGACTACAGCAAGCCAACCAAGAGGTGTCTGATTGGAATTAAAGCTTATGCTGTATTAAGACCATTTCTCTGGTTAATTGTTGTTAACTGTATTGATCAGGATGCTATCAGCTTGACGGAAAGTGTACATAGTGTCAAGTAGGTGGCCACAAACTCTCCTATTCTCGGTGAATCACCCTCCCCCCCACCCCCCCACCCCCTCTCTCTCTCTCTCTTTCTCCCACATACACACTTTGTTTTGTTAGTTCTTATTGCAGTTATGTACATGGGTGATTTTAGGGAATTCTCCATAACGAATATGACAGGAAGTTATAGACGGGTGTTTCAAAAACCAGTTGACTTTGAATGGTATGGACCTGTAGTTTCCGAGATGAAAATCACAACTATTGATTTTCAGATACAACTGTACACCAAAAGCTTTCTTTTCCATTTTTGCAGGGAATTACTTGAATATACTGATGGTGATATACCATTAGTGGAGACAGATTTGGACAAAATTTCCGACTATAAACCTGTGAAGACGGTTCGAGTTGAGGACCCTGTTGATGGAAATGAGGGCAAAATTGATTGTGTAAAACAAGCAGAGGGGGTTGAAGATGATGATGAGGCAGAGGATGCAGGGGAAGAATGTTTGCCAAATATTGAATCTCATTGCGGCTCTAATTCTCAGAAAGCCCAGATGGCCCTGAAGTTGAGCTTTACCCTGCCATCTTCCTGTTATGCAACGATGGCAATAAGAGAGCTTCTTAAGACCTCAACATCTGTATGTACTTCATTGCAAGTTTTCTTATCTGCCTGAGCCTCTTTATATTACTACTTTATGACTAGGGGAAACTAAGAGCCATCTTTCCAATCTACCATAAGGGCCATATATATTTGATATGCCAGTTTGCATATACAGTGTGTAAAAGCACATTCAGGGTTAATGCCATGGTGTAGATATTGGGGTCTTGTACCTAGCCTGTGTATATGCGGTTTGGTGTTGATCTGTGGTATGGTATTTTGTGATACCCTATACTAGTGATGAGTGTAAGTAGTGTATAGGATCTCACTTTGTTTGAGAATGAGAAGTTTTTGCTCTTTATAATGATTTCAATGGGGCTCCTATTGACTAGTCTTTTTGGAGTATAGGCCTAGATGTGACTTGGGTCTCCCTTGGAGCTTTACAAATAATATCAGAGTCTACCCCAGCCAGAAATGTGGGACTTGAGTCGTGCCACCTATGATGGAATGGTCTAACAAGGACATCGGATATTTAAGGGAGAGAGATTGTGATACCCCCATGCTTGTGATGAGTGTAGGTAGTGTATAAGATTTCACATTAATTGGAAGAGATATATATATATTTTTTTTAATGACTGGGGAACCACCCCATGATAGAGCCCTTAGGACTCACCCATGGAACCTAAACCCCCGGGGAGACTAGCACAGCAACCCAATGCCATGACCTCCCACTTGTATCGGGGGAATCAAACATGTGACATGGGGCTCATGCACACAAGTTCGCCCTTACCACTTGGGCTACCCACGGGTGGGTACTTGTTTTATTGATTCCTATTCTTAGCTATGAAATTATCATGCAAAAACTCACCTTACAAGGAACTCACCTTGCTCTTTATAATGATCCAATGGAACTCCAATTGTACCATTAATTAGTCTTTTTGGAGTAGGACCCAAATGTGGCTTGGGCCTCACTTGGAGTGTTACATATTGAAACCTAGCCTATAATTCACTAACAACAGTTCTGGCCGCTATCCATCTTAAATTGGTGAAAATATTATTTCTCACCCAGCTAAGTCATGTGAATATGCAACACTCCTGTCATTGTATGCGGGTTGATATAGTGGTACGGTAAATTAACTAATCCAGGATCAACCCAAATTCTAATCGATTTGAAAGCTGATCTTCAACTAGATCTGGATATCTCAAACTGAACTGTACTCGGGTCAAACCATTGCTAATGCCAATCTGGTTGATTTTGAGTAGCCAGCTTTACATGCACATTTGTAACTTGTTATTTTCTGCTGCAGGTTGCATTTCACAAAACATTAAACTAGTGGCACATTGTTGCCCGGTTGATGAGAATCCTACTGATGGTTTTGTAAGGGACTAAAGTACTAACTTTTATGAGTCTGAGGAAGAACTAGTGGAGGAGGAGAAAACAAGGGACGCTCAATACTGCAATGCGGTACAGATTTGTATGTATTGCCCTTTTTGTTTTAGGATTTAATCCTCTTGATGCTCGCTGGATTCATGCATTCACTTGTGACGGCAAAACTGAACTATGCATTCCTTATTAATAAACTATTTGGAGCCTGGGAGTGGAACAGGGGGACATTTTTCCAGATGATTTGGCATTTTTTTATTATTTATTTATATACCCGTCTTTGTTCCTGTCGATTTTGTTGTTCTTACCATGACGTGTAGACATTCCAGGCATTCATTGTAGATTACAGTTTGTCTGGAGGCTTGCCGAAAGTAACGAGTTCATCTGCAAGAAGTTAGTGAGAAATAGATGTTGCTTGGTGAGATAGTTTTATATTTTCTCTCATGATTACGTAATTATGGTTTCCAGGCGAGCCATGAACTCTCAAGTTATAACCAGAAACAGCCTCCCGCATCTTGAAAGCATTGAAGGCAAGAAAACAGTTTGTTTTTTCAAATCCTTTCAACTCGTCTCATCTCGTCATTACAATTTTTACACAATAAAATAAACAATTTAACTTTTTCAAATCTCAAAACAAAACAATATTAAAAAAATATATTCTAATAATATTTTATTCAACTTTTAACTTTAATTTCAACTCATCTTATCTCATCTACGAAAATAAACGAGGAATTGGTTCAAGGAAACTGTCCCAGCAGAGTTCCGCTATGGAATTTGTTCGGTGTCTCGGAGTTTGGACTCTCTCTCTCTGATGTGATCTAGTACCATGCTAAGGGAGAAAGATGAAGAAAATTATTTTCATCAAGTTAAAAAATGGTACAATGCTCTGTTTTTATATTAATTAGAGCAAACACATGAACTAATCTAACTAACTGCCTTAGCACCCTAGTTAAAATTGCCCAGCACGACACCTAAAACCCTTGGACAACTACCAATATCATGAACTTGAAGTAGTTTACAATTAGAACAATAATTCAAGCAATCATTCATAAACAACTTTTTGCCAAAAACCCTTTTCATTGTTAAGAGCAATTCGAATACTATCTTCCTTTGGAAGGGATACGTTAGATCCATTTTGAAACACAAATGAGAAAAAAAGAAAAGAAAATGGACCCTAATTCACACCAGTCATGGTGGTCAAAAAGTGGCATGAATGCTAAACATGCACCGGCCTACATATATATCGATCGTAACAACTAGAGGTTTGTAATAAATATGTCCTTTTCAACAAGTAACAACTCGTAGCGCAAGTTGCACAAGAACTTGCGGCTTGCCCCCACTAGCTCGTGCTTGGGATCATAGACTATAATCAAATTCTAGGCTGGTAGATAGAAATTGATCATCGAGTTTTGCTACTCATTATTTTTACACATAACACACTATATTTATTTTTATTTATTTATTATTTTATTTTTCTTAAACTAATTGAGTTCTTCTACTTATCATCTATATACTACATATTTGGTAAGAGAAAAAAATAAAAAATAATTTATGGTGTGTGGTATGTGGGGATGATGAGTAAAATTTTTCTTGATGATTTGAAGATTTGCCAAAATGTTGCCATTTAAGGCCTGGCAATTTCATTATTTTGAGCATGTGAAATGATAGTTGCAGTCGTGAGTGTGTAAATGTCGCGTAATCACTTTAAAAAAATGAATATATATAGAACCCTCATAAAAAAAATTAATTTTTTAATAGTGGACCACACTCTTTTTCAAAGCGACTACATGACATTTACGCATTCCATGACTGCACGTAGCATTGCTCTTTGACCATATATGTGAGATGGACATATATAGAAACCCAACTTGATAATTTAGTGCAAATTAAGCCGAATTATTCATGGATGATAACCGAGCTTGAGTGAAAAAAATTACCAGCTTGTAACCAAGAAAAAAACAAAATCCCAAGCATTTTATGGTTGATGTCTCAATAATTCAATCAGATGATCATAACGCTAGAACGTTTTATTTTTGTGGGATTTGATCTCCCCTTAATCTTATTTTGAATTATGAGTTGATGAAATATCACAACAAGAAAAATTAAAAAAAAAAAGAAAAAAAAGAAAAGAAAAGGAAAACCATCCGTATAGGTCTGCATGTGTCCTACACATAACATAAATAACTAGGCAGTAGTACTGGACCTCCATGCAGCATGAGATCATCGAGCTAGCTAAGCTACTAGCCATTTAACTGTTCAAACCTATTACCTATATACCCTTTTTCACGCAAATAATGTATCAAGGCTTCATTATAGTACTGATCAGCAGTTGAGATATCTGTCCATATTCATTAGCTTTAAAAGGCATAATATATATATACATAGGAAGGAGAATTCTCCACGTACGTCAGGTTAATCAAATGATTTACAAAACGCATGCAAACGTCGCACTTAATAATATTGATCATTAATTAAACGGAGACTTGGTAATTTTAATGTTGTTCCATCCTCCTGCCTGCCTGCCTGCATGCAGATAGGCATGTGACTGTTCAAAACCTGGCATTTGACCAACTGTCCTTAAAAATCTTCATAAATGCAATCTTTAATTGTCACTCATGTCAGAATTATATGATCAAAAACTCTTAAAAATCTTCATAAATGCAATCTTTAATTGTCACTCATGTCAGAATTATATGATCAAAAACTCAAAAGTAGTAGTAGCAGCTTAAAAAAAAAAAAAAAAAAAAAAAAAGAAGAGTAATGCTAAATATGCACATATATTTTAAAAAGTAGAGTTTATTGTTAAAAAATTAATTTTTTTTTATAAATATAAAATTTATTAATATTTTTTTAAAAAGAATGCACGAGACTCGAATATACTAAAACTGCAAATATCATTTTTAAAAAAATAACACTACTTCTACCACTCATGGATGATATGTATAATATTTAAACTATAGGTTAAGTTAAAATTAAGGACATTATAAGAAAATTGTTTATTTATGGTTAGTTATTTTTAATGATTATTTATTATTAAAAATAATATATTTTCATCATAAATAATTATTATCGTTGTAAATAATCTATCACATATATTTATTTTTTTAAGAATCTTGTGTGGATTTAGGTATATGAGTCCTGATAAACATGACATACAATTACGTACGGCCATGCATGCATCAATGATTTGAGGGCTTCTGGATGATGATGGAGGGTGTAGAATAGTTGATATAGACTTCGTACCATGTGAAAAAAAGACTACTAGCTCTTTCCACCTTCATAAAGAATTGGTCCCAGTCTCTGCATGTTTTCACGTGTCCTGCCATCTCATTGCCGTTAATTACACCATCATCAGCATCAGCTACTCCATAGGATTCTAACAAAGACCATATGATACCAAAATAAAATTTCGTAGTATCATTTTCCAGCCCATTTGGCTCTCTTCCCCACTCGCCCCCTGAGGGGCGTGCAGATCACATGCATATAATAGTATGCATGCAGCCTCAATCATCAGATCAGCAATATATTTAATATAATAATTTGCATATCCAAGCCATGAGATTAAGGCCAGAACCCACCCAAGATCTACTATATTTATAACATGATCAGGTCTTTGCGCATAAATCTGGGTGTAGATAATCTCATTACTTAAACATTCCAACTCAGTTTTATGACTTAGATTTGAAGCAAATCTCATGAGTTAATGGCGCGCGGTCATGGCCTGTAATAATAATGCATGGTTATATATATAGTCTGTGTATTTATAAGTACTGATCACGAATCTATACAAAGGTGTGTATTTATAATTAGGAACATCTATTCATCAAAGGTGTGATTCTTATATTTTTGAAGTCTCTAAACCAAAAAATGGTTTTGATCGATGTAGCCTCCTTGCAAGATGATAAGGCTACAAGCTGGCTGCACCCATGTAGCATCCATTGCATTGAATAATTTCTCCATTGAGGGTGACTTCACTTTCTTCTATAAGAGTGTGGTGGGCTATCTTTTCTATTCCATGATAGGACAAAGTCCTTGATAAATGAGAGAGAGAGAGAGAGAGAACTTAGCCTTGGTGTTTTTAAGTGTCGTTGCTAGCATTTTTGCAGTTAATTTACAGTGTGCAGAGGGAGATAGATAGAGGTAAAGAAAGAGAAGAAAGATCAAACACACGCAAAACACACAATGTTTGATGGAATACCGGACCAGTTCCACCATTTCATAGCCTCATCAAGAACTACTCTCCCTCTTCCTCTCTCCTTTCCTCTTCATGCCGCCGCCGCCGCCGCCTCTAATCCCTCCCAAAATATTAGCTTCCCTCCCTATGATCATTACGAGCCACCTCCTCCAAATTCTCATCATCATCAGGCCGCCTTAGCCCTCCACCCAAACCTTTTGCAGCCATTGCACCACCAATCTCCCACCCACAAAGATCATGAAGAGAAAGAAGAAAACAACTTGGTGTCTGTGAATTTAGACATTGAAAGAGAGAGATCCATACAGGTACAGCAGCCAATCGACCCAGCTTGGACTAACGAAGAAGTGATTGCACTGTTGAGAATCAGATCTAGCATGGAGAATTGGTTCCCGGAGTTCACTTGGGAACATGTCTCAAGGTAATTATCCAGACTTAAACTTTTCTTTGGCTTCTACTACTACTATTGCTTTGAATTTCAAGAAAGTTAACAAGGGGCCGTTCTTCCTTTTAAATCTTCGAAAAACATGGGAATTGAGCTAGAGGCCATCTTTGATCAATGAGGTAGGCATTAATAGCAAAATTTTCTAATACTTTAAAAAGTGCTGAAGAGGGCAAGAGAGGGCCGGGGATTTAAAAGAAAACTGACTGTATGTTGTATTTAGGAGTAGTCGAGTACTGAAAATAAATGCTCTTATCCATAGCTGGTAGTGTCGGTTTTATATATTTATGGTGGGTGCAGGAAGTTAGCAGAGCTTGGGTTCAAGAGGAGTGCTGCGAAGTGCAAGGAAAAGTTTGAAGAGGAAAGTAGATATTTCAATAGCAACATTAACTACGGCAAGAGTTACAGGTTTTTCAGTGAGCTTGAGGAGCTCTATCATGGAAACCAAAACCCTGATGATAATGTTGGGACTGAAAAGGACGGACAAAAGATGGAAAAGCCAAGTCATGATCAAGGGGGCCAAGAAGATCATAACTTGGGGCAGAGTTTGGAAGCAGATCATTCAAGAGATGGAACAGTTGGGGAACATTTCAAGGATATTGGTACTGAAACTGTGGCAGGAAAAGCAAAGAGAAAAAAGAGAAAGAGGAAGAAGTTTGAGATGCTCAAGGGTTTATGTGAGAAAATTGTGAGTAAGATGATGGCTCAACAAGAGGAGATGCATCATAAGCTTCTTGAAGATTTGGTGAAGAGAGATGAAGAAAAGGTTGCCAAAGAAGAAGCTTGGAAGAAGCAAGAGATGGATAGGATGAATAGGGAGCTTGAAATCATGTCACATGAACAGGCTATTGCAGGAGATAGACAGGCTACAATCATCGAGTTCTTGAAGCAAATCGCATCGGGTTCTTTTGGAAGCCAATATTTCAATGAAGAAAGATATGATATACAGGCCGATTCTCTTAAGGTAACAAAGAGTTCAAACCCATATCCTCCCAGTACTACTACTTCATCTTCCTTAATTCAAGCACCAAACCCTAATCCAGCTTCTCATATCAATAACCAAAATACAGTTGAAGCACCCCAGCTTTCATTTGCAATGGATCAAGGTCATCAGAATTCTAGCTCTCTTTCCACCAAAGGGAACTCGATCACACCCACTTCAATAACCAAAACCCTAGCACGTCATCAAAACCCTAGTCTAAATACTCTTGCCCCAAACACTCCAGAAGTACCCACTAGTACTTCACCTACTCTCCCCCTATCATCCCAAAACCCTAATTCTCCGAATACCCAAAACAAGCCACTGCCACCCCTTTCAACTTCAACACATAAAGACTCCCCAAACTCCATAGCCAATATTGTCAAAGATGACCTTGGAAAGAGATGGCCAAGAGATGAAGTTTTGGCACTTATAAACCTGAGATGCAGTCTCTATAACAATGGTGAGGACAAGGAATTAGGAGCCAAGGGTCCTCTATGGGAGAGAATCTCACAAGGGATGCTGGAGTTGGGTTACAAGAGGAGTGCAAAGAGGTGCAAAGAGAAATGGGAGAACATAAATAAGTATTTCAGGAAAACCAAGGATGGTAACAAAAAGAGGTCCCTTGACTCTAGAACATGCCCTTATTTTCATCAGTTGAGTACTTTGTACAATCAAGGAACTCTTGTTATAGCACCTAATTCCGAAGGGCCGGAAAACCACTTATTCAGTAGTAGTAGTACTACTACCGCACCAGAAAACCACTTGCCTCTGCCGGAGATTGGCCTCAATTCATCTCAAGGCATCATGTCTAGCGGCCTTAACTCCACAATACTGCAAGTTGCTGAAGGTGAGAAAAATATGGTTCAAGCACAATCTTTTGATTTTGAGTTCTAAACTATATATTATGCAGTAGTAGTCATGCAGCATGTGTGTGATATTACATTTATTTTAATTAAATGATAATGGTACTAATTATAAATGGTACCTTTTTCTTTCCATGGAAAAAAAGAAAAGAAAAGAAGAAGAGACAGAGAATTAATAGTAGTAATTCTAGTAATTGAGATTCATTAATTAATTTATAAGTAGTACTAGAATGTATGCTCGAATTTGTATTTTAGTTGGCACCGACAATTCGAGAAATGAGAAACGAGGAGGGTATGCAACTTTGAGTTAGCTAGCTCGTCTAGTCAGATTCATAATTTTATTATTGCTCTTCTTTTTTTTTTAATTTTTTTAATTTCAGAAGAATTTAAATTTGGTGTATCATGATGTGGAAGGACATTCTGTACGGCCTACAGCCCTCTTTTTCCTGTTGCTACCGATCGAATAATAGAGAAAATGAGAGTCTCCTGCTTGCTCGATGATCACCAGATCATATGCTTCACCAACCTCCTAGCTGCTCAGAAACTCAAAAAAGTATACAAATTCTTTCTTGCAATAATTCCTATTATAAGGCTATATAATTATTATATATTGTCTATTCTTTGAAAGAAAATTATTTATTTGTATCTAGTAAATTTTTGTAAAAATGACTATTTTTGGTTAAAAATAATATGTTTTTATCACAAATATCATTATCGTAGTAAATAATCCGTCATAAATACTTATTTTTCTTATAATAATTATTTCACATCTTTTTATTTTAAAGATTGACAAGAATCTTTCATATTTTATTATTATTTTTATTATTATTATTATTATTATTGGTGTGATATATATATAACTTATTTTCATATTTTTTATAATATAGTGGCATTATTTTCAAAATGGGGAGTGAAATGAAATCACATAAATTAATTATAGGCATATACAATGACAGCACATGAAATGGGTGGGTCCCACACCACATGTCCCCACTGAGCCAGAGTGGGGCCCTTAGATGTAAAACCCACCCCCCCGAATACCTCCAAAATAAACTTCATAAAGAAAACGTCCGTTCCAATGTCGTTTTATCATCCGAGTCCCCCACGAGTGGGTCCCACGTGTGACAGGGAGCTTATGCAGCAGCAGGAGAGGGGACACACGTTGATCCACTGCGACACATCAACGTCACATGTGATGACATTCGTATGTGTCCAGAAAACAGCGAGTACTTGCACGTGCATCTGTGGTTCTCACCTTCCATCCTACGGCTCACCTTTGTTTATTTTGCAACCCAACCCACGTCACCTGGACGTAAGTCAACTTTGTTCAATCTGATTTTCCTACTGTTCTGACTCTACTTTTTCCACTTGGGAAATTACACCTTTGACTTGGATTTGTTTAGTTATTATTTAATTTTGAGAAATATTTATAAAGATTTATATAGTAATGTGATCTATCATATGCTAACGCTTTTTTATTTTAAATTAAATCTGATATATTACGCGAAGTCACGTTAGTATAAAATTATTTATGTAAAATCTAAGTGTAGACCTAGGAAGCAAGTAACAGCACCAGTGCAATTACCAAGCCACGCACAGCAGAGGATAGAAATGCACAGCAGAAAAGTAAGGAATCTATTTGAAACCAAAATACCTTTCTGGTATAAAAGGTGTCGATTGTTCCAAAAAATGTAGAAATTAGCTAACTGTAAACTTTGCCTATATAAATGATTTTAAAGGCACGATAGAGTGTGTGTAAAAACAATGAATCAGAATTGATGTTTTTATTTGAACATTCTGTCAAGCACTTGGTATGCATACTGGGAAATAATCTCAATATGGTATAAGAGCCTCGTAAGACTCACGTCTCTTTTTTTTGGTCTACCATAGAGCCGAATGGCTTTCCCAGATTCATCCACAATCTCTACAACACAAAACCCATCCCCCATTGTCAATCCTTCTATTCTAAATTCTGCAAATCATTTTATTACAATTAAACTTACCATTGACAATTTTTTTCTATGGAAAGTGACTCACTTAAAAATGAGTAGCACAAAAGTTATCCCAAGTGTAGGAGGATGTCGCGTAATAATTATGAATAAATTCCTAAATCGTCTCCTCAGGAAAAGTTACTTAAAATTAAACTCGTTTAAAATGGTGAAAATATTCACAAAGAGAAAATAAAAATGATGGTATGTGCAATGGATGAAAGAGTGCAACAAGAATGAAAATGGCACTAATCATGGACTAGATTCATATTTTTAGATTTTTTAGTGTCAAAATGAAATGTAAAAAAAACTAACAAATTGAAATTAACAATAAAGAAAATCAACTAAACTAAACAATCTTATTTAATCTGAAAATTAAACAATAAATCAGAAATTATTTAAGTCCTAATTAAGCTTTAATTGATCTAATATGCAATGGAACTGCGAGATTAATAAAACTAATCTAAGAATTAAACTATATTAGAAAGTAATTGACAAAATATGAATTGAAAATTGAAAGCCCCAAAATCAAGATTCTAGGGTTCATCCTTGTATTCAAATCACAAATTCTCAAAATTAATCCATAGTAATTGTAATCACTGTTCAATGAAAACTTAAAGAAGCGATAAAAATAAATAATATGAAGTAAATAAACAACAAATAAAGTGCCTAAAAGTCTAAACCAAATATCTCAAAAATATTCCATAAACTTTAAACTAAAATTAAATAAAAAGTAGGGAATAAAAAAAAAAAGCCAAATGAATGGAGATGAAGGTGGTAGGCAGTGGAGGAGAAGGCTGGAGTGGCAGTTGGACCCCAAAGGAATTCTTCAAATGCGCGGCCTTACTCTGCAAAAAGTTCTCAATTTCGTGCTATTGATATGCTTAAATAGGGTAGGAAAGAAACCCTAATGTCTTCATATTCTCGCACACAAAATTGTTTAAATTTTAGGACTCAACTTGGCAGTCACGTACACGCTTCAGGAGTTCGAATTTAGAAATCCTTATTAGAGACAACTTTGTAGCCCTTTAAAATAGCTTTCCAACTCATCAAGAATCATATTAATCCGATATTTGAGCGGAAAGTTAGGATTAAAATACTAAAGTATGTCCATTCTATCTCTTAACGTATTATGGACTCTGATCCCCATCATTATCCTTATTTGAAGAGTCCTACACTCGTTGAAAGTTCTTAAGTTGTTCCAACGTCTTGCCCACTTGAAAGTCCTTTGAATTTAAAATTAGAAATAAAATAATAGAAGAATAATAGAATATCAAAAATATGTTGTGCATGTGAATGAACATTGTCCAATTAAATCACAAGTTATAAAATTAAGCATAAATCATATTATTAACCAATTTAAATCACAACTCAGATTTATTCATCTTAACCATTTTTTCATTTAAAACTAATAATAATGTAATGAAATAAATAAAATATATTGGTTCTAAATGTATAAAATATGCAATAATTCATCTCAATCAGAAAGCACAAATGGTACCCTTTCTCAAGGGACACCAACTCTTCGGTCATGTGGATGACTCATCTCCTATGTCTCCCCCCATGACTGATGATTACCCAAATCCAAAATACACCTAATGGGTGTTACTCAATTAGCTCATACTCTCTGCAATCAATTTTTCCTTGTTTGACCAAGTCCTTGCCCAAGTCCGTGAGTGCACCACTTCAAATGAAGTCTAGAACACTCTACAATCCTTGTTTGCTACTCAGTCCTCTTCACATTTAATGCAGATTGACTATCAATTAGCAACCTTAAAAAAAGGCTTTGAGTCGATTACCGAGTATTACCATAAAGCCAAAAGTCTGGTTGCATCCTTAGGAGCCGCTAGCCAACCCTTAGCACCAACTGAGTTCTCGGTTTACCTCCTTGCAGGGCTTGGCACAGTCTATGATTCATTAGTCACCTCCCTCAACACCTGTGTGGATCCCCTTTATCCTCACCAAATCTATAGTTTTCTCCTCAATCACGAGTCTCGACTGGCTCATTAGACTCAAACTCTCATCAGTGGACATTCTTTAGCAGCCCATATCACCACTACCAAACCGTCTTCTTCTAGTGTTCCTTTTAATCGAGGCAGGGGCTCTCGGGGGTTTCGTGGTCAGCGTGGTGCAGGACTGTTTCATCCTCCTTTCTCCCCACATCGATCCAATACTCGCCCTCTTTGTCAAGTGTGTGTCAGGGCACACTGCGCTTGCTTGTAATCACCAATTTAATCACAGCTATCAAAATGCACCTCACCCTTCTCTTTCAGCCAATCTCACCACCGTACCCCCATTCTCACCTCATATACATTCCTAGTTTCCTGACACTGCTACGACTCACCATTTTACTTCAGATTTTAGCAACCTTAATGTGGATTCTTCATCATATCAGGGTTCAGATCAAGTGAGCATTGGAGACGGTTCTACTTTGCCAATTCAGCATATGGGTTATGCGCAGCTTCACACTTCCTTTGGCAACTTTCTGCTTTCCAAATTACTTCATGTTACAAAAAATTTGATATATGTTCGTCAGTTTTCTCACGATAATTTAGTCTGCTTTGAGTTTTACTCTAATTGTTTTATTGTGAAGGATTTGCAAACTCGACGGGTTCTCCTTCAGGGCACCGTTGGAGACAACTTGTATGTCTTACCTGCAGATGACACCACCTCATCCTCAGCTTCGATCTCTCCTCAAGCTTGTATTGGTGAACGTACCTCCTCCTTCCAGTGGCATCTTCGGCTTGGACACCCATCACCAAGAATTGTTGCTTTCATAATTCATAGTTTTTAACCTTCCCATTAATTCACGCACATCTATTACACATTGCACAGCTCGTCTCCAAGCTAAAGCACATGTACTACCACATCCCCTATCAGCCTTTCGGTCCAAACATCCCTTTTAGTTACTTTTTCTAGATATATGGGGTCCGACCCCAGTATTATCCACCAATAGTTGTAGGTTTTATTTTTCCATTGTGGATGATCACTCCAAGTACATTTGGTTATTTCCAATTCAATCAAAATCAGATGTTTCATCAATTTTTATTGCCTTTTTTTAGATATGTCAGTAATTATTTTGCTTCAAATATCTTGACGGTCCAATCTGATTGGAGCGGTGAATTTAGGCCTCTTAAAAAAAATTCTTCAATCTTTTGGCATTATTCATCATCTTACATGCCCTTATTTGCATGCAAAAAAAGGGACTGTTCAACGTCACCATAGGCATATAGTTGAAACTGGCCTGTCTATTTTAACACAAGCATCAATGCCTACTAAATACTGGGTTGACGCATTTCAAACATCAGTTTTTCTTATTAATAGAATGTCTATCCCAGTTTTAAGAAATAAATCTCATTTTCAAATTCTTTTTAAAAAAATCTCCAGATTTTAATTTTTTACGCACTTTTGGCACTGCCTCAAATTTGTGTCCTTATAATCATCATAAGATGGATCTCCAATCAACTCTTTACGTTTTTATGGGCTACAACCCAGATCATAAAGGATACCATTGTTTTCATATTCCATCAGGTTGGATCTACATTTCTAGAGATGTAATTTTTAATGAAGCCATGTTTCCCTTCGCTCAGCCCACTTAATCTCTCACATGTAATCAAATCACAACACTGGGCCACATCACACTCAATCTGCTACCTCACATCTCGTCAATTACAATGAGCCACTTTCACACATTTGACCCACTAAATCCACTCTCCCATAAAAAATACATGACTTGCTCACTCAATCACCACACGCCCACACTCAGCCCACTCTTCCAATTGTGGGTCCAACTCTAATTCCACTCCTTCTAGCCCACATTCATTACACTTAAGTCCAAACCCATCTTCTCTCTCCCCTCCCGACTCACAACTCCCTTCTCCCTCACACTTCGAACTCACCTCAATCCCTAAAATCCCCATTTACAAATTCGGCGAGTTCCTCAGCCTCATCGCTTCCGGCCTCTTTGACGGCAGCTCCATCTCACAACTTCCATCCAATGGTCACACGAGCCAAGGTAAACACTAAGAAACTTTTTACATGCACATATGACACTGTACCATGGACTCATCTAAAAGACTCACTGTCACTCACCATCTCTGTACCCACAATGATTCCAGAAGAACCCACCTCCTACACAGAGGCCTATAAGTTTCCAGAATAGCGAGAAGCCATGAAACCGAATTTCATGCACTCTTACATAATCACACATGGGAGCTAGTTCCCATATCACCTTCCTTTAATGCCTTGAGTCCTAAATGGATTCTCAAGACCAAAAGGAAAGTTGATGGCACCTTGAAAAGGCGTAAAGCACGCCTTGTAGCTAAAGGCTTTCACCAACAAGCCGGAATAGACTACACTGAGACCTTTTCCCCTATAGTCAAACCCACCACCATCCGTCTCCTACTTTCCACTAATGTTTCCTTCAACTGGCCACTGCAACAGTTAGACATACAAAATGTGTTTTTATATGGTGATATGGAGGAAGCAGTATATATGCGGCAACTCACAGGTTTTGTGCATCCTGATTTTCCCTCTCATGTGTGCAAATTGAAAAAGGAAATTTATGTTCTAACTAAACTCAATAACAATTTGTTTTTATTGGGTTTTCAGGAGTCAAAATCTGACACTTCACTGTTTATTTACCGTAATGCATCTTGTATTATTTTTGTTGTCATATATGTTGATGACATTATTGTCACTAGGTCTAGTCTTCATTTAATTTCAAAATTCATTTCTGCTCTTGGTATGTCTTTTCCGGTTAAGGACTTAGGTTCACTGCATTATTTCTTATGAATTGAAATTTGTAAAAATAATCAAGGCTTGTACTTAAGTCAATCTAAATATATTTATGATCTCCTTCATCATACAAATATGCTTCAAGCCAAACCTATCTCCACTCTCATGTCCTCATCTCTTAAACTCACGGCATTTGAGGGGACCTCTTTTGAGGATCCTCACTTATATCGTAGTGTCGTTAGAAGCTTGCAATACTTAACTTTCACTCGCCCTAATATCTATTTTGCAGTCAATAAAGTGTGCCAATACATGCATAATCCGAAAAGTTCCTCACTGGCATGCAGTGAAACTCGCAAGCACTCACCTCTAACTTTGATATTCATTTTGTTAAGTCTTCCAAACTCACACTCTCGGCTTTCTCTAATGCTGGCTGGGCTGGTTGCCCGAATGATTGAAAATCTACAGGCAGGTTTTGTGTATTTTTTTGGCTCTCATCTTATTTCTTAGGGTTCCAAAAAGCAGCCAACCATGGCAAGATCCTCTACTGAAGCCGAGTATAAAGCTGTTGCTAACGCTACATGTGAAATCTTATGGATTCAATCCCTTATCATGGAACTTGGTATTTACTTAGCTGATCCACCAACTCTGTGGTGTGATAACTTGGGGGCAACTTATCTGTTGGTAAATCCAGTTCTACATGCTCGTACTAAGCATGTATCACTAGATTATTACTTTTTTAGGGATCGAGTGGCAGCCAAGACCCTCAATGTTTTCTTTGTGTCCAGCAAAGATCAACTAGTTGATATTCCCACAAAACCATTATCAGCAACTCGTTTCCTTTTCCTTCGATCAGGTCTCACAGCTTTACAAGTGCCATTTGCATCAAGGGGGGCTGTTAAGGAAGACACTAAGGCAAGCAGGCATCCAGCAATACTTGAGGAAGCAAATAACACCACCAGTGCAATTACCAAGCCATGCACAACAGAGGATAGAAATGCACAACAGAGAAGTAAGGAATCTACTAGAAACCAGAATACCTTTTCGTGGGACATGTGTCGATTGATTCAAAAAATGTGAAAATTAGTTAAGTGTAAACTTTGCCTATATAAATTATTGTAAAGGCACAATAGAGTGTGTGTGTAAAAACAATGAATCAGAACTAATGTTTTCCTTTAAACATTCTATCGAGCACTTGGTATGCATACTGGAAAATAATCTAAATAACCTAATACTCCTCCTTACTTTTCGACCCTGAAAAAAGGGTGTCAAAATTTTTAGACATGCTAATAGTAGATTAATTTTTTACAAACGAGAATAAGGCCTTGTTTGATTACTTATTTCTTCTTTGAAGTTCTCAATAAAATTGATAATTTTAAACTTACAATTTTTTAAATCTAAAAGAAATAAACTATTTTGACTTTTAACTTTTCATCTGAGTATAACTCAATTATTATTCAAACTTAAAATATAATTAAAAAAACTTGTACAAATAGCAAAACAAAGGTTTGTGGTATTAAAAATGTCTCTAAAGTTAGAGACAACTTTTTAGTCAAAGGTCTTACATCCAAGCGTACAAATATCTATAATGTTAACTCAAATTTTTTCAAATATCCACCACGACGTGGCGATGGCCACTCTGGCTGCTAGAGCTTTCTATTTGCCATGGGCGGCTTGATTTGGGCTGCCTTGTAAGGCAGCCAAAGGCAACTCGGTAGCCTTGGGTTGCCTCGTGGCAGCAAAAGCTTTTTGGCCAACCTGGTGGTAGCAGTCTCGTTATAATTTTTTAAAATAGAAATTAAATAAAAATTTTAATATTATTTGTTATTTCGCCCTCATAATTTCTTTACAAGGATCTTACATCCAAGCATACTTTTATTATGGGTATCCTTATTTTTTAAAACTCTATCAAACCATCATCTTAAAAAATTCTTTATTATTAACATGTGCTTTTACACAATTCATGAAACCACTTGACGTTTAAACAAGGAAAAAAACTACTCTTAAAAATTACATTTAAATATCTTTTAAATTCTACATATCCACTTTTACAAACTACAATACAAAACTTATTTTAAAAAATGTTTCAACATTTTCTCATTTTCTAAAATTCCAATAAACAATACATCTTAAAAAAATTTCACACATTCTCAATATTATCCATAACCAAGCATATCCAAAAGGTATAGCGACCGATATTTGGACGCCTTTTTTACATGGGCCAATTGTTGTTATATTGAAAGACTAATTTTCAAAATATTCGTATATTCATAGTACACATTACTGAATATATTTGGAGAGGAAAAGAGGAGACAAAACAATTGTGTGAGGTCTTATTGAAAGGCCAATTGTTGTTATATCAAGGAAGACACCAATGACCCTATGAGAAAATATGGATAGGGTATACGAATTTGTCAATGCAGAAGACATGCTTTGAGCGTTGACAGACCTGCGAAGGGCTGTAGTAGAAGAGATGGACAAGAAGGTGAAGGAGGTGAGCAAATATAGCAAAGGAAGGGAGAATGATGACATGTAAGAGCATTGCCAATGAACTAGTCATTGCCAAGTCCAAATTTTGGCTAGAACTTCAAGTTTTGGCTATAGCATTAATCTTTGGCTAGGTGAATCTACATTGAACTAGCCATCTTAAAATCAAAATAATAATATAATATTATATATTTTAATAATATTTTACAAAAAAAAAATTTGTAATATTTTGCAAATGCACTTCATATATTAATTAATAATTTAATTTTTACTTAAAATTTATTGTTTCCCAACTACCTAAGCCATAATTTGTCCCTCTACTACCTGAGCCAATTTGTTCATAATCTGTTGAGAATTTCTTTATAACGACGTTGGCTAGATGTAAGTTGGTTGCAAATTTGACCATAACGACGTGATTGCAAATAGACAATACAAAACATAAAGTTGTTTGCAAATTTCTTGCTTTTAATCACAATACTACCTGTATGTAAATTTTGCAAATAGATCATACAAAACATAAAGTTTACAAATTCTAAAATATACAGTTTACTATTGTGATTAAATACAAAAGATAAATTTTTGCTTTACATAAGTTTCTACTAACACATTTTCTACCTAAATAGAAAATGAGAAAGTTACAAATCTACCAACACAGTTGGTACCATATAATTGCAAATTCAGCACAAACCACAAAAACAAATTCCATTTTCTAGCAATACAATTCTACCATATAATTGCAGTTTCTACCATCACTGCATCCAAAAAATAATTGTAGTTTAACCCCAACCCCAACACAAACATCTAACCCCTTTAATTGCTACCCAGCCACATGTTTCTCCAGCCCACATGTGGCTGGGCAGCCACTAAAATAAAATAGAAAGATCTACCAAAACAGCCAATTAGATACCTTCATAAGGTGTCAATGTAGATGTAGATGTACCTTCACAATGGGCCTTCGATGCCTCAAAAATTGATTGCTGAATATTAAGGAAATATTCTTGCTGCATGGCATTCATGCTAGCAAGATCTAGTCTCATCATCTTTGCCTCGAAATTCTTCTTCTTTAGTTCAGATTCTGCACATCTATCATGATCTGCATTCAACACAACATTTCTCCACTCTACCATGCACGCAGCTCTATCCTCGGTCATTTTAACTAAGGCAATGTTGATCTAAGTATCATGGCCTTCGATTGACTTCCGCTTCCTCTCCCTTTCTTTTTCAGTTTTCTTGCCTTGAGATCTCTTACCAAGAACCTCCATGTTCTCTCCTCCATTGTGTCAACAACAGCTTCAATGTGAAGTTTTTCTTGTGGCCTTCTCCTCGTACCAATGGTGGAGATGTGTTGCTGCCATTTTGGTTGATGTCTCAAAAGACACCAACAGTACTCTATTGTGAAGTTCGCCCTCTCCATCTCTTTGTATAAAATCTTTGCCTTCTCAATCTACAAAGGTGAAGGAATATTGTTAGTTAATAAATCAATCCTACATAATTGTATAATTAAAGGAAAATGCTACCTACCTTGTCTTACTCCATCGCACCTCTAAGGTGCAATGACTCTACCTGTGCTAAAAATGCACAAAACTTATTTGTGCATTTCTGAATCGAGAACCACCGATTCATCAAAGAGCTTACAGAACGGTTCACAGCATTTGATTTTTTATATTCATGATAAAATTCTGAAATTTTTTTCCACATTTGAGTGAACTTTTGATCAGTACCCTTTATCGCATCGATACTAATGCTGAGCCAAGCTGAGACGAGGAGGTTATCCTCATCTACAGTGAAAGATGCATCCCTTTGAACTTCTTTGGAGGATGACTCTTTTCACCATCATTGGGTGTTGCTTGAACCACAATATTAGAATGTTGGATTGAAGTGCTATTACAACATTCTCCTCCACTTTGTAAGAGAGTGGTGAAGAAGGGATCATCATCAATTTATGTGTCCATCCTTGAAAAATATTATATTTGAAAGGAATCAAAAAATTTTAAAAATTTTCAAATCCAACAAAGCAGCAAACCATGTTATACAAAGTAAACAAATGTTGCCAATATATAGATGTTATATTTGCCTGCCTCAAACTGCCTCAAACTCTCACATAGTTGACTGAATCAAAATTAAAGAAGGTGGCTTCTATCATTAATTCAAATCTCCTAAGAAAGAGCAGTAGTGTAGTACTGATCTTATGTTGCCAATAATAAATAGAAATCACCAATGACCAATATTACTTCGTTTGCTCTCCTATTTTATATGATGGTTTAGGAAAATGGCTAATTTTCATAAACATATATGACAAACAACTCCATACCTAATTTTTAGGGGCAACAACAATAAATGTAATGAAGCATCTCTACAGTTGGAACATTACCCTTTATCTCGTAATGAAGCATCTCTACAGTTGGAACATTACCCTTTATCTCTAAAACAGTAAAAACTCTTTGTTTGTCTCCCTGTAATTAGTAGGAGAAGAAGAAGGGAAAATCACAGTTCTTTCTCTTCTTCTTTCTTCTCTTTTCTCTCTCACTCGCTCTACAAAGGCCACTGTTTGGTTCTCAATCTCCCAGTGCCCCTCTATTTTTATTTTGAAACCCAACAAACGATAATAACAAGAAGGTTGAAAACCAGCAACTACGACTTCCACAAAAATGCACAAACATCCAAAAGAAGAAAAATCCATTACACAATAGATTGATATCCATTTCACAAATCCATACTCATTTCATACTCAAAATACTCAATACAAAGTAACATATTTACCCAAATAAAGCTTCGGTAGTGGCAAAACCCAAACCAAGAGAGAGTGCTGCTGAATATTCTTGAGCCAAGCCGAGAGAGAGAGGAAATTGCACAACTGTGGGATGACAGGAACCAGCAAGGAAAGGGACTCAAGAATTTTTGGACTTAGGAACAGAGAGACAATCGATCGAGGAAGAGAGAAAACGAAGAGAAGAGGGAAAGAAGAGCGAATGTAGCATTTCAAAAGAAAGGAAAATACGAGAGCAAGAGAGAAGGGTAGTTGGACATATCCAATACCGAAATCCACAAATGGTCCAACCAGTAACACAAACAAACACAGATAAATGACTACTCTGCAGGTTATTGGTACTGATCAATCAAGTCTCTTTAAGCTTTCAGCAGGCTAAGAGTAACTTTCAATAAGAGTAACTCGGTCTCAAATGGGCAATTTATGACCAGAGTATGAATGAGTAATGAATTATTCAAAATGACCCACCAGCTGAATCTACACAAAATTACATTGCATTTGATTAAAGAAACTTCGAGGTTTGATTATAGAACAATATCACAATATCTACCAAGTAACATAAAACTTAAAAATTTTAAGTCATGTTTGATGGTAGAAAGATGAAGGTTTGTGCACAAATACCATAATCACTTGATAAACTCAATGTGCCAATATTACGCAAGATGCAATTTTATACTGGCAATGAATTCGGGTCACTAACTATATAAATTTATAAGTCATAACAGACTAAACCATGACATTCAGATGGTAAAGACTTGTATATATATTTTTTTATGTCAGAAGCAGGAATTGAATATTCTCCACGAGAAAGCATATATTCCAACTGAATATACCTACCCAAGGAATATAAAATTAGCAACCATGAAAAATCCATCAGAGACAAATTCATGAGCAAGAGGGAGGTTATGAAGCCTTATAAAAATATTGCAAATAAAAAGTCACAGCCATGAATATGCTTTCCTAACCACCACAACATTCAGACCAGTTCAAGCAAAAAGAAGTTAGGTGAAAACCCGATATTTGAAGGAAAAAATAACATTAAATTTACCCTTATGAAGCACAATGGTCGTCGAGGGAAGATAAAATGTTGATCTCGACAAAAAATTGTGGCTGTAAAGAAGTCCAAATATTTTGTGTTGTTGATGCTTTCGATGGATTCTCTGCAAATGGAAAGGAAAGAAAATGAGAGGAAGGGAAAGAAAAAAGTTGGGTTCTCTGCAAATGGAAGCCGAGGATTGGAAGGAAAGAAAGTGTTGCAGTAGATAGAAAGGAAAGGAAAAAACACAGAGGCTTGGGAGGGAGATGGTGTTCGCCGAGTGTGTAGAGAGAAGACGAAAATGGGAGGGAGAAAAGAGAGGGTGCGATTTGATATGAGAGAAAAGGAAAAGAAAAAGAAAGAAATGGAAATGGGGAAGCTGAAAAATGAGAGAAGAAAGAGACACTGGGAGCCAATTTTAGTCAATAAAATAATGTTTGGAAGAGTAACAGTGATTGACCAAATTTAGAAACAATAGATGGAAATACTGTAACTCAAAGCTCAAGCCATTGAGCTTTAGCTAGCTCAATGTAGACCAATTTTGACATAATTGGCTATAATTTGATGAGTCATTGGCATTTGGCTAGGCCAATGCCAGTGCTCTAAGGATGGAAATTCGTGTTCGGGTAGTGTCAAGTTATGAATATTCGACTATATGACTCAACCCGAACCCTACCAGTTAAGATAAACGTGTAAGATCTTCAAACCCTAACATGACCCATTTGAATAATGAGTCGTATCGTGTAGTGTAACCCGTTTTGACCTGTTTAATAATTAATTAGAAATGAATTAACACGACATGACTAATTTCAACCCGTTTCATGTAAATGGGTTGAACTAATCCGCATAACCTATTTGACCTGTTAACATAACTTCACATAAAATTTAAAATCTATATTTATTAATAGCCACAATCTAAAAAAAAATAGACTGTCCACTAACAAAAAATGTCAATATCTTTCATATTTTAACTTATAATAAAATCAATATTACAATCTCGATATTAACAAATATGAGTATATGTTCATAATTACAACCCCAATAATAAAAATATAAGCATATTGAGTAGTACTAATATTACAATTCAACAATAATAAAATTGTGATTCTGAGTAAAATCTAAACGGGTCATAACGGGTTGGTTTCATGTTAAGCGGGGTTGACCCGTTTATAAATCGAGTCTTAACGAGTCAACTCGTTTTAACCCAAACCCATTAACATCAAACCCAAACCTGCTAATTTTGTGTCATGGTCATGTTGGGTTTACAGGTCATGTCACATATTGACACACCTAATGACAGGGCGAGAAATTTTTGTTACGAGCAGAGAAAAGAAAAAAGGGAACGAGGAGGCACGGAGAAACGAAATGACGATTGAGCTTTGGGCAGTTAGGGAACCGACTGCTACTACGCTTATCATAGAATGAGGGGGCACAAGATTGAGGATTTTCACAACCTCAAACATTGATAGAAGTAATGTGGTAGAACAAAGAATTGGAGCGACTCATTACTGAACATGAATAGCCACCAAGATAGCTAGCCGGGAAATGAAGAGAAATATCGGTAGGCTGGCATAGTAGCAAAAGCCCAAAGAGGGGCAAGAACACTAGAAGGGAGCTCTCCCCCCACCGCAACCCTACTAGACCAAATCAACCACTAGGTGAAATTAGAGCCATTGTAGGAGAGTTCGCCGGGGGCGGAGCATCGTTTTCGACCAGAAAACCTTACGCTAGAAAGTCAAGATACGAAGAAATATTTGTTTTTGGTAGACCATTGAAGCAAACTAAAATTGGTAAGACTACTCCTATAACCTTCGACAATGAAGACTACGGGGGCGTGTTGTACCCGTATGATGATGCATTGGTGGTGACTCTACTCGTCACGAACTACACTACATGCAGGATCAGAATTGATAATGGGAGTTTAGCGAACATCATATTCTAGGATGCATTTATGAAGACGAGCATTGAGCATGATAGAATACGGCCAGCCCTTATACCTTTGAAGGGATTTTCAGAAGAGATAGTGTAACCGGTAGGTGCCATCGCATTACCGGTCATAGCGGGAGTAGGGTCTCGCATGGCTATGGCAATGACAAACTTTTTGGTGATTAAAGCCTATTCATCATACAATTCCATCATTAGTCGCCTAACTCTGAATAGGATTAGGGTATTTACCTCAACTTGTCACCTAAAAATAAAGTTTTTGACAGATGTGGGTGTCGAGGAGGTCCACAGTGAGCAAGTGTTGGCACCTTGGATGCTACATACAATAGCTGAAGAATGGGGGTGTGGAGGTTCAGACCGTTGAAGAGGCAGTGACTAAAGAAGTAATCCCTCCACTACCAAAGCTCATCGAGAGAGTGATAGAGACCTAGGAAGAAAGGAGTCTGAAACAAGGAGAGGTTGCTGAGCCCTTGGAGTTAGTAGTTATGTATCTAGATCGACCAAATGCGACGACTCGGATAAGGACACAAATGACATTGGAACTCAGGGAACGATTGAAATAGCTCTTCATTGAGCATAGATACGTATTCACATGGAGTCACGAGGACATGCTTGACATAAATGCAAATGTGATAGAACATTACCTCTACATTGATATGGAAGCCAAGAAAGTGAGGCAAAAGTAGAGAAGTTTCAATTTTGAGAAGTATGCAGCAATCGCGAAAGAGGTGGAACGCCTTTTAAAGGCAAGGTTTATTCGAGACGCTCAATAACTAAAATGGCTCTCGAATGTCTTGTTAGTAAAGAAGGCGAACGGTTAGTAGCGAAAGTGTGTAGATTCCACCGATCTAAACAAAAAGATATTCCCAAAAGATAGTTTCCCCTATCACGATTGACTTGATAGTCAACTCAACAACAGTCCACCAGATGTTGACTTTTATGGATCCCTATACAGGTTATAACCAAATACGGATATACGAAGGCAACCAAGAAAATACGTCCTTCATAACGAATAGTGGGCTGTATTGTTATTAAGTAATGTCGTTCGACTTGAAAAACGTAGGGGCGATGCATAAAAGGCTAGTTAACCGCATATTCAAAGAGCAAATCAGATGCAATATAGAGGTCTACGTAGATGACCTATGAGTTAAGAGCAAAGAGGCAGACGACCATGTAGCAAACTTGCGAGAAGCCTTTGTTGTGGTGCAAAAATATAAGATGTAACTCAACTAGGCCAAATGGGCCTTCAGCATGAGATCGAGTAAGTTCTTAGGTTTTATGGTGTCAGAACGAGGAATTGAAGCCAACCTAGAAAAGATCAAGGAAATAATGGATATGAACCCCTTAGAGCCTAAAAGAAGTATAGAAGCTAGATGGCAAAATAGTGGCTCTGAGCCTATTTGTGTCGAGATCAATGGACAAATGCTTGTCATTCTTTCGAGTGCAATGGAAGACCCAAAATTGGGATGAAGAATGCAACAATTATGCAGTGAAGGCATACCTTTCCAACCCTCGCCTCCCGAGTCAAACCAAATAGGGGGAGACCTTGTATCCATATTTGTCTGTTACATCGGAGGCTACAGGAGCTGCTCTAGTTAGGGAAGAAGAAGCCAGTGTACTACATGAGTAGGGCTTTAAGTGAAGTAGAAAGAGGCTATCCACAAGTAGAGCTGAGCAAAAATCCAAAAATCTGACTCAGAATCCGATCCAACTTTGACTTTATGCTTCGACTCTGACTCCGACTCCAAGTCTGACTCTGATATTGTATATATGTTATAAAAATATGTATTTATAATATTTATCATATATACTAGTATAATTCTATAGTTATAGAACTATAACTTATATAGTTAAATTCAATAATATACTACTATGAGCTAATTATTATAAAATAATATACTTATTCTATAATATAAATAGACTAATGATAGTTTAGTATATGTAAACATTATAGTATTACTATCATACATAATCAAGTATAGAAATAAGCTAGACACTAGTATTTAAATAAGCTTAGTATAATAAGTTAATAACACATAATACCAATTTACTAAAGTATAATAACATATAATTAGACATTAGAAATAAATCTAGTATAAAAATAAGTTATAAATAAGTTAGACATTAGTATAATATAATAGCATGTACTACTATAGTATAATAATATGTAATTAGACGCTAAAAATAATAAGTAATACTATAGTATGATAGCATGTAATTAGACATTAGCAGTGAATGATTTAGTTTTAGTTTTTAATTTTTTCAAAAAATTGATATTTGAAAGCACACAAAAAATTATTTTTTAAATGGGCTAAATATGAAGCTAAAAAAGAAGAAGCCCTAAGCTGAAAGCCCAAATCTGACTCCGCTCCAACAAGTCGGAGTCGAAGTTGGAGTCAGAGTCGAAGTCGGATTGGAGCCTACACAAGTTGGAGTCGGAGTTAGAGCTCATGAACTCCGACTAAGTTGGTGCTCACCCCTATCCACAAGTGGAGTTGCTGGCGTACTCTCTAATGGTCACAATGCACCGATTAAAGTCCTACTTCTAGGCTTAGTGTTGACAGAATGCCGTCTAAAGAAAGTCTTACACGGGCCTGACACGTCAAATCAACTGGTGAACTAGTCAATCAAGTTTAGTGAGCTCAACATCAATTACCTGTCGAGAAACGCCATGAAGGAAATAATCCTAGCAAAATTTGTTGCGGAGTTTATTAATTTCCCATAAAAGCAACAGGCAGCACCGAAAGGAATCCCTTGGCAAGTGTATGTTGATAGCTGCTTATGTCGCAGTGGCGGGGGAGTAGGCCTTTACCTCGTAATCGAAAGAGGCAAAGAAATTCATTTTATCGTGGCACTAGTGTTCGAGACAACCAATAATGAAGCGGAGTATAAAGTACTTTTGGCAGGACTTGCCGTGGCCAAAGGGTTAAGTGCGAACGAAGTTGACATATATGTAGACTTCTAGCTAGTGGTGAACCAAGTGATGGGGGAGTACCTGGTGAGAGGAGAAAGGTTGAAAATGTATTTGCAACGGGTATGGGAGTGGCATGACCGATTCCAATACTTTAGCATTTGACAAATACCGCGCGAAGAAAACTGGCTGGTGGAAAAGCTCGTGCGAGTCGCCTTAGGAATGGAGGGCTCTTTCCCCTATAGGAGATAACGATGCAGGTATTGGGGACCCTATCTGTTGGAGGCGAAGTATTAGTGGTAGGAGCGACTATGCCCTAGTGGGCACACGATGTGGTGACATACTTGACCCTAGGGGAACTCTCGAATGAATGAATGGAAGCGAGGAAGGTGAAATCCAGGGCAGCCAGATTTACCGTTATAAAAGGGGTATTATATAAGGAGGTTTCTCTGCTCCACTCTTACGTAGTATCTCTACAGAGGAAGTGCAATATCTAATGGTAGAAATACACGAGGGAGTCTGCAGGAATAACTCCGATGGTAGAGCCCTAATGTAGAATGCCAAGAGAGCAGGATACTATTGGCCCCACACACTGAAGGATGCAGAGGAGTTCGTTAGGAAGTATGCGAAGTGTCAGTCAAATGCGATTGTGCCTCACAGCTTGCTGAAAAAGTTAACCACAATAGCAGCATCATGGTCATTCGCACAGTGGGGAATCAACATTGTAGGACTTATGCTGCTGGGAAAGGGGAGGTGTCAAGTTCATAGTGGTCGCCATCGACTGCTTCATGAAGTGGGTAGAAATGGAGGCGTTGGTGACAATCATGATTGGAAGCATCATAAAACTTCTCTGGAAATCCATCTTGAGTTGATTCGGCATACCACGGTTGACCCTAGTCTTAGACAACGAACGACCAGTATAGAGATTGATGCGCGGAGTTGGGAATCAAAGTCAAATACTCTTCCCTTGATTGTCTTTAGGCTAACTGCCAAGTAGAGGCGATGAACAAGATCGTGTTCTGTAGAGTGAAGCAGAAGCTAGCAGAGAAAAAGGAGCACAAGTTGAAGAGCTTCCAAGGGTGTTGTGGGTGTACAGGACCACAATGAAGACCACAACTAGAGAAACCCCATCCACGATGACCTACTATAGTGAGATTTTGATAATAGTGGAAATCGGCATGCCAAGTCGTCAAGTCCAACACTATTGTGAAGAGTCAAACGACAAAGGCTTGGAAGGAAACCTGGACCTATTGGAGGAAAGGAGAGAAGAGGCAGAGGTAAGAGCAGCAACCTATAGGAGAAGAACTATGCAATACTTCAATAAGAAAGTCAAGCACTGGGCATTCAATGTTGGAGACCTTGTGTTGAGAGAAGCTGGGACAACCTCCAAGAGGCAAGAATAGGGAAAGCTCGAATCTAGTTGGAAAAGACCATAAGTCATAGTAGTAAACAATAGGCCAGGCTTATACCACTTAAAGGACATGAACGAAAAGAGACTACCACACCTATGGAATGTAGAGCACTTGAAGAAAATTTTTGTCTAGCTAATCCCTTGTAACTTGGATATGAAATAAAAAAAACCTCATTATGAGTACACAATATTTCATGCAATGACTCATTTCAAATGAGTTTCAGCAAGAATGTTAGCGCCCTTCGAGCGAGCGACCAAATGTTGACAGCGCATATGCAATCGAGGTTAACACTCACAATTATCAATCAGTGACCAAAGGCTAACGCAGGCACATGCAACCAGTGTTAGCCATCACCAAGTTACGATTGACAAAAACTCCTGCTCCCTTAGCACGCCACTAGGGCGAACAACCAAGTGTTAACAACGAGTATGCAATCAAAGTTAACACTCCCACCAATCGGTGGCAACCAAAGGCTAACGCACATGCATTCGACCAGGGTTAGTAGTCGCCCAAACTGTGGTCGAGAAAATCTCCTACTCCCACAATGCGTCCCTCGAGCGAACAACCGAGTATTAACAATGCCCATGTGGTTAGAGTTAACACTCCCACCAATTAGCAGCGACCAAAGGCTAACGTACACGCATGCGATTGGGGTTAGCTTTCACCCAAACAACAATCAAATTGGCCAGCGGGATAAAAATAAAAAATAAAAAAAAGGACAAAAATTAACAAGGTTGGCTACGAAAGGAACAATAGGCCAAAAACATATATCGAGCACCAAAAGATTAAGTACATAATATGGTAAGTCAATTACAAGATAAATCTAAAACAAACTATATGAGGTTCAAGATTATCAACACAAAACAAAGGAAGGAACATGCCTCGACCCTAGGTTCATGAGCCACCATCAGGAAGAGGAACCTGTTGGGTGAAGAACGCGTCCGACATCACGTCAGCCCGTAGATAATCCAGTATGGCTAGGGCTACCACATTAGGAAAGACACCATGTAGATCCAAGTTTGTTGTGAGGCAATTGCCAACTTCCCCTGCATGGCCTCATTATGCTCAACCATATGCACATTTCTACCATTGGCCTTGTGGAGTTCTTCCCGGAAGGACCTGTAATGGACTGTAAGGTCCTTTAGCTCTGCCTAGACGTAGTTAAGGTCATTGGAAAGTTGTCTGCGTGATTCTTCTCTCGTTGCAAACATCTTGCACTATGATATTTCTCCACTTGGGCAACCTTAGATACCTCATCCAACCTGGTTCGTAACTCCTCGTTAACTTGTCACTTAATGGCTTGGCGCTGGGTGATCCACTGAGCCAGAGAGGATAGTCCTTGCGGAAAGTACAAGGTAAATCCAAACAGTGACATGCATAAAAACCTGCAAATGAATAAGGTAGCGAAAGTGAGGAATTCACTAAGCTCCCAGGTAAATTCCGCAACAAAAGGGTTAGAAGTTTCACTAACCTCAAGGTTGAGGGGAGGAGGCAGCGAGCAACTTGCGTCAAGACACGAGGGACAGGGTGAAGTACTCTAAGGAATGTCTTTGGAAATTGGCACCTAGGGAGGACTTCCGGCGAAAGGTGACGTGCCTTTAGGCGATTAAGGTGCACCAGAAGGAGACTCAACATGTAGATCGGAGGAGACCAAATCCCAACCTGCAAAGCTCTCCAGGACAAGGCCACACCCAGCAACAGGTGGGCTAGAAGTTTCACCAAGTTCTGAGCAGCAGGTATCCGGATAAGGCAGAGATCCTCAGAGAACAACCTCAATAGTAGTCACCCCTAGAGGGCACTAGGTTGAAGAAGGCAAGCCTCGGGGCGACACAATGTCATTGTCCAGACACTCAGGTCATGAATTCACAGGGACCTTGTTTTGCTTCGACACACCCTCTAGAACCATTCCTTGTTCATCAATACTTGGAGCATCGCTTTGAGAAGCCTTGCTGGCATATGGGAATGCCCCCTTAGTAGAAGCAACTTTTCCTTCAACAAAATCACTGACGCCCAGCGAAACACCATGGGCCGGTGTCATGGACTATTCATTGCGATCAGAGGGCCTGACATACACCCTAACTCATTTTATCACACCATCAGTGGTGCTTTGGGCACCTGTTCCTTCCCTCATCTTTATCACCTCTACCAAGCCACTAGAAATCGGGGAAGAAGAGGAAGATGACGCAAACCTCTCAAGAGAAGGATATGGGATGGAGCCCAGGAAAGTGTCTAGAATCACGTAAAAAATTGGGATCCAAGAGCGAATCCAAATCTTGGGCCCCTTGACTGATCACATCTGCAAGGCGGTCGCGTGTAATGAAGGTGGAGGTTGCTAGCTCTCTCGTCCACCTTCAGAAGCAGAGACAACACTCCTCCCCCTTTAGAACTAGTGGGGTCGGCTCGTGCATGGGAATCTCACCATAGTTCGGGCTCCTCTGTGCAAGATCTTTTTCCCTTAGGGTCTGAAGAGGAAGGAGCGGCCCTCTTACGGTCACGGGTTAACCCAAGACTCATAGGCCCTAAAACTGAGTAGCCAATAACACCATACCGATCCAACATGACTAGAAAGCAACTGATATTCTCCCTAGTAAGATCAAGATCAAAACTGGCAAAGTTAGGGTTCTCCTTAACCCATGTGTAAGCAAGATCGAGGTGCAATATCACATTAAGCATAGGGGCCACCACAAAGCAACGACCATCTAGAACCGTATGCTAAGAGGCCCTAATTGAAAACTCATGTTGGGCGGCCTCACCAATCGGGAACTCCACCTTGCCCTTATTCAAAGAAAAACTTTATGTTCCAATTCTTGACATGGGAGTACCAAGACTCCAAATGGATAACACGGTAGCCAGTAAGTGAGCGAAAGCTGCATTGATTCCCATCACGCCTCCACATGCCATGGATATAGAAAAATTTGCAGCCTGCCAAGTTTGGATTCTCAGTTGCTTCGAGAGCCTGCCTCCACACCACATAACATGACATTAGAATCCTCTAGGCATTTGGCAACAACCAAGTAAAAGCCATCTCCAAGAAATATAGCTAGAACGTCTCGGAGGGAGTGACAAAAGGGAAGCCTCAACCCCATTTGGAACATCCCCATATTAAGACCGACATGCCTTGCAGTTCCGTCGGGACTGACTATACCGTCACGAGAGTCGGAAAGGTTCAACCTAAGTGAGTTAGGAATGACAAACCACTCCCTCATAGAGTCCAACTTTTTTGAGAAGTGATCGCCACCCAACGAGGTAGCGGGTTGAAAGGATTCAGGTCCACAAGACCACCAGGTGTTTGACGAGAAGCGTATTGAGAAACATTTCTGGGAGCCATTTGAGAAAAGTACAGGGAGATTTGGAGGCAAGAGAAGGAAGACTTAGGCTAATGAAAAAGTTATTTAGAGCAAGAAAAGAGAATGAGATAAGCTGAAGAATAAGGTGGTGACGGTTATGGGAAGGTGGAATGGCAAAGGATGCAAGGTTTGGAACCAAATGAAGAGTTTAGGTCTCAGTTTCATAATTATACAGATAAAGAGGGAGGGTCTTTCCCACTATGAAAAGACAATAAGGAGGGAGGAATTTGGATTAAGGGAATATTACCATAGGCTTGCGTTGCCGCTGCCCATTGCGCCAAATCATGTGCGCATCGGTTTTCAGACCGATGAATTTTCCTGACTTTCCAAGCTTTGAAAGATAGGAGATGATGCTTTATATCCTTAATGATGGGGCTTGTGATCTAGTCATCTTTATCTGCAGAGTTAGTAATTGTTATTATTGTGGTGCTGGAGTCGCCTTCCAGAATATTTTTTTTCAGCCCCAATCATTTGGCTTCTAATACTGCCATCAAAGTTGCCATTGCTTCATCGAGATTTGGACTCACATTGGGAATGTGGTCTATGAGTGCAAATATGGTTTCACCAGATTCATTCCAACACAGAGATGCAATACTATTTCCTTGTTCTCTAACTGCCACATCAAAATTAATGAGAAAAAAACCAGATGGGTGATTATCAACCTTCATTGACTTTTGGTGATCGACTTCTATCCAAGCTGCTAAATGATGATGAAGTGAATTTTTGACTAAGTCAAAGAATTCGCCAGGGGAAGGGGGAGTAAAAATCAGATTGTGGACTTTTTTGTTTCTTAGGAACCATATATGATCCATTGCAATTGTAGCAAAGATTTGAAAGGAATGAGTATCTGCCTCTGGGATTTTTAGGAACTTTGAAGGATTGAGGATGGTTTTTATCTAGATATTAAAAGGCTGCCTTGCAAAGGAGGATATGTCAATCGGCCAGTTAGAGTGCCGCCAAAGAACTCTGGAGTAAATGCAGTTTAGGAATAGAAGAGAAGTATCTTCAGCTTCAGTGCTACAAAGAGGACAGGCAGTTTGCTCTTCATCAAGAGTAATTACATTACTAATCTTGACTTTGGTGGGCAGGATATTATGACTAACTTTCCAAAGAAAAAGTTTCAGCCTGTCTTGCAATTTTAATTTCTAGAGATTTTTCCAGTTCAAAGACTGATTGATTGGATAGGAAGGATTGTCTACATTAACCAGAGCAGCATATGCAGACTTAATCGAAAAATTTCCTGAGGAGTGGTGAAGCCATTTGATTTTATCCTGAACATGATGGAAATTGTAATTTGCTAAAGGGATTTTTTGGATTTCTCTTGAGGAATGATCCGACAAAAGAGTGTTCAGAAAGAGAATATTCCATCGTCTTGGTTCCTATAAGAAAAGAGTGTTCGGGGATACTTATCATATATGAAAAGAGATAAGTCTGAAAAAGAAAAAAAGAAAACCCCCGTTGAGAAAAAAAAAAAGGAAAATTCTTGTTGGGGCACGTGACGCAAGAATTTATGGAGTAACTATAGGGTACTAATACACCTTATAGGTGAGGAAAGAGCCACATATCATATGAGTAGAGGAACATGCTAGGATAGTGGGTGAGGAAGAAATAATTGGTGACTAAGCTACGTTTGAGTAGTGAGAATACCTGAGAAGTGTTGAGAATGTTTGTGAATAGTTATGAGTAGAGATTGGAGTGAGTTTGTGGGTCTCATTGAGAGTATTTTAAATTATTTGGATGTGTGAAATATGTTGAGTTGATGACTTTTGGATAGGTAGTTGAAAAAGGTGTGGGTCTCATAAATATTATAGTGATTTTTTAATATTAATAAATATTGTAGTGATTTTATTTTATTTTTATATATAATAATGATAAATATTATAATGATTTTATTTTTATATATATAATAGTGATAAATATTATAATAATGTTATTTTTTTATATATATTATAGTGATTTTATTTTTAATTTATATATAATAGTGATAAATATTATAGTGATTTTATTTTTTATTTATATTTAATAGTGATAAATATTATTGTGATTTTTGGAAAGACTTTGATACGAAGATAGTTCATTGCGTTTGGCATGTGGAGTATTTCCAATAGTACGAAAATACTTAAAAAATGTTGAGGTATGTTGGCTACCCAAACGTAGCCTAAAGGTCACGGTCACGTGGGATTCACTCACGTGATAGAGGATGACTAAAGATAAAACTACATCAAAACGCACCGAATGGAATAAAAACAACTATCTACGACCCTCTAATATTGAGATCAATCTATAGAGATAAATCCTAGAAAGACATCACCAACATGGAAACTTAGCCAACCGTATCCTGAGGTGATACGAATCTATAGAGATAAGTCCAAGCGAGATATCCACACCAGTGGGTGCTATTAAAATCGTGCTCTAAAAGATAACATACCAAAATGGGCACGGAGAATCATGCCTGCTTTTGCCATAGTAGAACATCTCAGCCCTTATAAACAGCCTATTATGTACGTACTTGATTTTAATTCATAAATTCATCAATCATTGAAAGAGCTTATATCTTCGTTAACTTAAACATCGGAAGCATCAGTTTTCTTCTAATTGCAAGTCGTTAAGGCATGATGCATCAACGTAAGGTTGAGTTCCCTCTCCTTTGTGTAAAATATAGCACGCCCATCCCGGCAAATCATTCGCCTACCAAAGAGGGGGGAGAAGCTTTCTGCACCTTTTTTCCTTGTCTTTATTTCCACTACCTTACGAAAAACACACTCTCTCTCTCAATAAAGCGAGGCTAAGGCAAAACTTAAAATAAATTATTATATAAATATATAATATTCGAGATTTTTTTTAAAGTTGTTCTTCTAATACGCAAAAAGAGTCAATAGAAGTAACTGTGTGATAAGGAATAAAAAAGAAAATGGATAAATTGATGGAATATATTGAGAGGAGGGAGGAACGAGATATATGAAAATATGAAGTAAAAGAACTAAAAAAGTAAACAGTTAAAACGTGATAACGAATGGGAAAAAAATATGAAAAAAGAAAGAATGAAAGATGAAATAAGTGAGAATGATTTGGGAGTACTTGAGCAATTAATATATATACGAGAGAGTCAGATTGAGAGATGGGAAGATTAACATTATAAAGTGCACATTTTCGCTGTTTCAAATGGTGGTGTCCCTTTCTCATATTATGGTTGTGTTGCCATTTTCTCTTTTCCAAGAAGCAAAATCAAGAAAAACAATAGGTTATTTGGGCCGGCCTTAGGCGATTGCCTAGTTCTTTCCGATTGGTGCCCACCAAAACCACGCATATTATGCCATACTGCAACCGAACACCGTCACTTGTGACCTAGCTAAACTTCTCATTCACAAATGCACCGAAAACAACTCAAAGTTTAGCAACACATCGTCAAATGTGTATTGGCCATGCGACATTCCTCTCTCTATTTTTTCACTGTTCGGTTTCATTTTCAAGAATCAATATCGTACCGATTACTCTCCTAAATCGGTACTTCTGGTTTTACCGATTCGGTCCAGTTTTCCGATTTTAGTATTAATATTACTAATGTGTTTATTAAAAGGAATAAGTTAAGAATTTATTAGGCCATGAAATATAATTAATATATATATATACTTTATATTTAAAACATATGATCAAACAAATGTTCATGTTTAAGATTTAAATTTCATGTTATAAATTATAATATAACATTATTTCATATATATTATATAAAATTATATATAATATAAAAATATTATATATAATATTAAAAATTAATTATATATATATACTAATTAGTCCGATCCGGTGCCAGAAAATCTAAAATCGAAACTAGACCCTGGTCCTGGACTGAACCAAATGGTTCGGGCCGGTTTATTTTTACAGCCTGAATGATGGTTTTCTACCAACCCCACCATTTTTTGTACTATCCTCATCAACTCATATGCCATACACATCATTGAGCAATAGGCCTGTTTTTAGAGTGCGTTTTGAATAGTGAGATGAGATGAGATAATTTTAGATGAATGTTGAAAGTTGAATAAAATATTGATAGAATATTATTTTTTAATAGAAAAAAGATATTTACAACCGTAAATTGTGCAACTGTCGCGTATTCGTTTTGAAAAAAAAAATGAATAAAACATGAGGCCCACATGAAAAAAATTAATTTTTTAATAATAGATCTCACTCTTTTTCAAAGCGATTACGCGGCATTTACTCACTTCGGTTGTATGTAGAATTACTCTTTTTAATATTATTATTATTTTGAGATTTGAAAAAATTGAATTATTTATTATAGTTATAATGATAAGATAAAATGAGATAAAATAAAATATTTTTATTATTCAAACGAGTCCAAATCATGCAAGGCTTCGTTGCACAATAGGTCCAAAGAAGTCAAAGTTTTCCATTTTTAGCTCATCCCAACCACGGGTCTAAAAATAGGCTACAGGGCCAATGCTCCAAGGCATTAGAGAATAATATTCTAACAACATTTTATTCAACTTTCATTTCATTTTAACTTACCATCAAACCAGGCATTAGAGAATAGAGAGCTTTTTGAAAATCGTTAAAAAGTTTGAGGTTGATTTTGGTTTTAACCCAATAAAAAAAAAAAGGAAATTTTTCTCAAAGTTCCCAAAATGTTTTTAAAAATCTAAAAGTTTAATGTTTTTCAAAACTCCGTATCGCATGACATTCTTTCGTTCGTGAGCCTCTTCTTTCATTTCCATTTTCTACTCTACTTTTTTATTTATCTCTTTGTGACCCCAAATACAAATAAAAATAAAGGAATTTTCGATTGAAGAAGAAAAACCATAAATGTGGCACGTGCATTAGGAATCCCGAGGCCCGTCAAAGAAGATAATAATAGTCGAATTATACATAACTTTTTTTTTTTAATTATGCATAACTTGCATATTTCAAATAAAATATTATTAAAATAATATTATTTATCATTTTAATTCCAATCATTATCTTATGATATGATATTAAATGATTAAAAATTATTTATTATATTTTATTTATGAATTTATCAAGTTAATGGCTCCCAAAAAAGAATATAAAAAGACTCAAATGAGTACCGAGCGAACTATCGAATAGACTAGTTCATTAACAGCCGACCAATACCTCTCATAAACTGGGCGGACTGGACAAGAGCACGCCGAACGGAGGAAAAAAAAAAAAGGGAAAAATATTCACTGCAGCCTAACATCCTCAACACACTGTGTTGAGGTAAAGGAAAAAAAAAAATTGTGAAGGGAGGGAGTGCTGCGGCTTCCGGATGGTGCCCATCATTTCCCAAAAAAAAGACAACACTTGCGCCGCAGAGCATCTCGTACGCAGAAAAGAAAATTTAGAATTCTTCCTTCAGTTTTTGAGAATATTGTAATTTTTATTTTTTTAAATATTGTTTTGATGTTTTTTTATATTCAGTTTTTCTCTAATTATTTATATGTTTAACGATATATTATTATTGTTTCGTATCAATTAAAAAAAGATAGAGTTCTTAATATAAGTTTGTTGAAGATGTGTTTCATCAATGCTCACTCTTGGTTTCTTGTAACCAAAGAGTTAAAAGGCTTGGGAATGGTAAAGGGGACTCAACGATATGAGTAATCTCAAAGTCAAAAAATATTTCTGCTAAGTTAGCATACCTGTCTCTTTTAAATAGAGATTTTGACTCAAAGCTGTCTCTTTTAAATAGAGATTTTGCCTTCTTTGAGTCTTTTGGATTAATTGCCTCATCTGTTATTTAAAACATGAATTTCCTTTCCTCAAAGCTATCTGTTTGTTTTGAATGGATAGACATTTTAACAATGCTGGGATAATTGGTGGGCATTCTCTTTATCGATCCAACCTGAATCCTGCCGAGTCGAGGGAGTATTTAGGCGTCGGGTGTCTTGTTGGGTCGTTGAGGTCCAGGCCCAGGAAAACACCCTACGGGCCCGTGTGGGTATTGAAGCCCTTCCAAAGTTTAATCATGTTTTTCTTATGATCTAGAATAATCTTAATCAATTGAGAGCTTAATCTATAATTTTGTTAAAAATAAAATCTTATATTTTTTATGATTTGTTTTAACAGATACAAATGATGATTTAATTTTATATTTTTAAGCAAAGAAGGATATCAACGATGTTATTTTCTATGATAACAAGATTGATTTCTAGATTATCATGTAGATGTTCAGGAAGAATCAATTATCATAAATATATTATTATGAATTAATTATGTGGATTCCAAAACCTTAAGTCATCCTCCATTTATAGTTTATTTGTTGTTTAGATTAGTTTTTTATTTTAGTTTTTCTTATTGTGATTAGTTTATTAATTTAATTATTTCTTATTGTGATTAGAGATTTCTGTGGGTTAGACCTCGTAACTATATTTTAATACGGTTTGTGCATTTGTGAGTACAATTAAAATTTCACTACAGAAGAGGTTGATTTTTATTTTTGCATCTAGAAATTTGCTCATAAATATAACAAAATATACATTTGATAATAAAATATTATCTTATATCATATTCCTATAAAGAGGAATCCTGACTCTTTTCATTGGCAATGGTAACGCAAAAAGCTACCGAAACCATTAAGTGGGGTTTGGATAGTGACATGCATGAAATGAGATGGTTTTAGATAAAAGTTAAAAAATTGAATAAAATATTATTTATTAATATTATTATTATTTTGATATTTGAAAATTTTGAATTATTTATTATATTTTTGTGTAAAAAATTAAAATAAATATAATGATAAAATGAAATTCGTTGGAATGATTCTTGAATCCAGGCTGAAAGATTTGGGACAGAGGGTTTTGGTAATACAACATCATATTCCCGGAAATAATTTGGAAAGTAAGAAAATGATCATTTAAAGAGCCAATTAAGCTTTAGGCCTGGTTCAAAAAGCCATAATTTTCAGACTGTGCCTACACGTTCGGCCAAGTATGTTTAAGAAAAATAGGGTGACGATGGATGATGAGGCCCAATGCCATCGCCCAAGGGGGCTATAGCTAATAGATATGAAGAGCCTTGAAAATTTGATTTTACTTAAATCAAAAATTTTATTCATCATCTTTATACTATACATTATATTTTTTATATTTTATATTTTTCTCTTACTAAATGTGTAGTATATGGATGATGAGTAGAAGATATCAATTAATTTAGGAAAAAAAAATTAAAAAAATTAAAATAAGTGTGGTGTGTGGTGTATAGAAATGATGAATAGCAAAATTCTTCACTTATAGGCAGCTAGCTGTAGCTACTCACGTACACATATCTATACGTTATCTTATTTTTCATATGATTTATGTTACCTAGCTATATGTTAAGCTCACTTGATCATATTATATTGATATTGTATTAGACATCAACTACTACATAAATAATTCTTCTTTTTCTTCTTCTTTTTAATGAAAAAAATGCTAGATTTACAAAGATAACTAAAAAAATTCACAGACTGATGTAATTTGTTGTGATACTTTAAATTGTAAACTTTTTTTACCGTAGAAATCACATCAATTTATGAATTTTACTTTTGTGACGTCTCCTTGTAAGCAAAGTTTCTCTCTCTCCCTCTCTAAAAAATACTTAATAATTAATATATAATGTCACGTTAACATGGAATAGTAGTAAAATCAAGTTGTAGTATATAGCATTTTGTTTTTCATTATCTTAGTTGTAGTATATAGCATTAGCTTAGTGTCGGCCCGAACCGGTCGAATTGGTTTGGTTTTGGACCGGTTCGGTCCGTAACCAGTTTCTGTAAAGGAAAAGCTGGCCGAAACCCCTAACCTAGGCCGAGATTTAGAGCCATGCATGCACATTCACATTGCATATATATATATATATATATATATATATATATATATATATATTATGATATCATCTTAGCTTCTTAGTGAACTTTTCGGCTTCATCAAAGGGAACTTGCAGCATCTCATGTGTGGGATGAGGCTCTTCCAAAAAGAATGAAATCATCAAGAAATAAAAAGTGTGGAAGAAGAAGATCTCTTTTGTTTTGGTAATGTTAAATACGTTTAAGGTTTCCATGAAGCTCCTGATCTCCACGAATATATTAATGTAGAAGAAGCTCGTAAACTCAAATGGATCAGAAGATTTTGAGGATGGGGGGTTTGCTTGAGTACTGTGGATAATATTTCCTCTTCCGAAGGGATTTCACAAACAACTTATTATCCAAAGAAGAAATTCTTTCATTTTCCAGATTAAATTAGCTGGAAAAATAATGAATTAAAGCTGGTTCTCTAAAAGTGGTCGAGAAAAATATTTTGGATAATGTTGCGTTCTAAGGTCCAATGGTACTTATTGTTATCTTTTAAACTTTGATGGACATTTCTTCTTTCTTCTTCTACTTTCTATTCTTTCTCTACTCTATGAAAATAATCTTTTTTATTCTTTACTATTATTATTTTTTAACTTATTTATTTTCACGTTTTCTTAGCTACTCAATTACCTATGTTTTTAACTTTTCAATATTTTTTTTAAATTACTTGTGTCGGCAATGTTCGTAACAATAATATTTTTTAAAAAAAGAATTATCGTTTCTCAAAAAGTTATATTATTTCAACAGTGACATTTTTTTAAAATTCTAACTATAACAAATAGAGTTATTCTATTCAGCAGACCTATACCACATACCTGCCGAATAGAAGAACTCTTTTACTTTTTTTTTTCTTAGCAGATGTGTGGTGTAGGACTACTAAGTATAATTTTTCATAACAAATATAAGTACAAGAGAAGATAGAAACAATAGGAGGAAGAGTACATTTTGTTGGTCAAATAAAAAGTTTATAAAAAAATAATTTAGGGAGCTACAATAGATTTGGGGATTTACAATTCAAATGCCAAATTCTTTCCCAATAACGATGAGCTCAATGTGGGCACTTTTTGTCGAAATTTAAAGTTGTCTTCCTAAATTTTGGTCAATGAGCTGTGATACACAACCTGATATGAATGCTCCTCTTATTCCCAACTACAAATGCGAGCCCTTTGTGACTCAAATTGAGCAAGTTGGCATGACACATGTAGATCAATCACTGAATTTTGTATCTTTTTTAGAGATTTCTTGTCTCTTGGCCCACTACAACATACATGACTTTTTCCGGCATTGAAAATCGCCACAATAAATACCAAACGTTGCCACAAATGACTAATTCTATCCACTTCTTATGCCACTAGGTGGACGCAAGTAACGCGTTTCAAAAGGTATATTGCGGCAAAACTAGGTCCGGTTGTAAATATGTAGTTCAATTGTAGTGATATTTGATGACACAAATGTGTGAATCTTTTGCTGCAATAAGCTGAGGAGATGGTAGGAAAGAATCAAATTTTTGGCTAGGTAGTGGTGCTGCAAATTTAACATATCGCTAATTCGCCATAAAAGAAGTCTTATTTCCGGTGCCATTTTTTGTGTCACCAATAGTTTTATTGCCACAAATGATTTTGTGTTTGGGGCATTATACATCTTGTCGCAAATGTCGGTAAACCTCCACAAAAAAAAAAATATTTACGCCCATGTGTTAGTGTCACAAATACATTCTTGGTGGGAAAAACTGTTAAACTTTTTCGACTACTTTAATTCCACCACAAATGCTAGTCCTCGCCACAATAGGGTGCGATAACAAATTAAAGAACTTACACTCTTTTATGTAATGGTTAGGAAAAATATGGGATATAAATTATTTGTTAATGCCAAAAATGGTTTCCACCAACGTTTCAGTTTTATTCTCAAATTGACAATAAAAACTTCAGCTATTAGTTACATTCTAGTATTAGTCACTCACTTTAGGAATTAAAGCTATATAGGTGTGGTTTAAAGTAAAAACCATCATTCCACCATTGAGGAACTGAAGCACTGCCCCACACACATCATCACCCACAATATACCAAAAAGATTGAAAGAAGCATGTCCCAAAACCATCTAGTACTGGGGATTTTAATGGTCCCATCATCTTCAGAGCCTCCTCTACTTCCTCCCTCATAAAAACTTTCTCCAAAGATTCATTCATTTCATCAATTACCCTTCTCTCTACTACTTCAAGGCACTTTTCAATCATTTCAACTCTCGGACTAGCAGTTTTATACACCTCATCAAAATGGTCTTTAAAAGCTTCTGCAACTCCATCTTGCTCTAACCTCAATGTTCCTTTTCTGTCTACAATTGAAGATATTTTACTTCTTTTCTTCCTTTGATTTGCACACTCATGAAAGAACCTTGTGTTTCTATCACTAAGGTTGTACCAGTTCCTCTTGGCCCTTTGTTTCCACATAATATCCTCCTGTTCCATCAACTCTCCCACCTTCTTCTGTAAGCTTTTCAGCTCCTCTACATTATGAGGCCCCAAGTCTTCTCTCCAGAATTTCTACTCTCCCAACTATGAGCATGGTTTCAATCAAGAATACCATGTTGGCCTTCTTTTCCTTCGCCATTAGGCAAAGGTCATGAACTGTCCGAGAGTTGCCAAGCCCTCGGCAGTTCCAACTTATAATATTCATAATACCAGGCGGGGCTGCTCAGTAGCCACCG
Organism: Juglans mandshurica; assembly: GCA_022457165.1. Taxonomy (NCBI): domain Eukaryota; kingdom Viridiplantae; phylum Streptophyta; class Magnoliopsida; order Fagales; family Juglandaceae; genus Juglans; species Juglans mandshurica. The sequence goes on from CM039623.1 coordinate 9,514,019, forward strand.
CCCCTAAATTTCCCTCCTCAATAACTACCTCCTCCATTCTGGCTTTTTTCATTACACCCTCCCCCTTATCCCCTTCCATACTATCAGCATCTCTTTTGTTCAAAAAAAGGGAGTTAGAAATTTTACCAGTATTTGGTCTACCTCTGGCTCTTCTCTTCCAACTGCCCCTCCTTCCCCCACGAGAACTCTCCTTATTCTGTACTTCCTCCATAGCCATCACTAAAGTCACATTTCTTTCATTTGAGAAAATGTCCAGATCACTATTGTTCATTTGAGAATTCTTTTCAGCTTCCTGATTAAAATCACATTCATCAATCCCACCTATTTGGCACACCACATCATTCTCCCCTTCAATCCCAACTCCCACTCCTCCCTTCTCCCCTTCTCCCCTTCACCCTCAACTTCCACACCATTCTCCATCCTCTCCCCATCTCCAAAAGAGTCCTCCCTATCCTTTGACCCTGTAAAAGAGCCTTGTGAAGCTTCATTCCCTGATTCACTATTCTTATATTCTTCCCTTCTCTCAAACCACCTTCGATTCCTTGATGGAGCTCTCAGCCAAGTACCATATTATAATTCCCACCCTTCATCCCCTGTTTACTCATCTTCTCATCCCCACATCCTTCCTTATTATGTACAATTCTACCACAATAATAGCAGAATTTTGGCAATTTTTCATATTGAAATGGAACCCACATTCTCTTCCCCTCTCCTTCTATGGTTCGTCCCCTTGCCAGAGGTTTCTTTAAGTCACAAGAAATTCAAACCCTTAAAACTCTACCCCAAGACAACCCATCCTCATGTACATCAACACCCTTCACAGTCCCAACAGAATCACCAATCTGTTCTCCCATCCCCTGCGTCATATAGCTTAGCGATAAGTTTAGCATCTGAATCCAGAAGCACTCTTGATCAAAATTCATCAGATGCGGTTGTGTTTCACCATCATAGTCCTTAATCACGAACAAAAAGTTATCAAAGAGCCATGGGCAACCACTCATAACTTTCTTCTTATCATTCACCGAAGCAAAAGTAATGATAAAACAGTTTGCCCCAAACTCCTGAAATTCCATTGGTCTCCCTACCCTCCATATTTTCTCCATTGTTGATCTCACAATTTCCTTCCCTATCCTCCTCTCCGAACAAATTTTTCCAACTACACTTCTCTTCCCTTTATTTTTTATCTTTTCCGAATACCTACAGTTCACCCCTATGGGCATATTTTCTTCCTCGTTCAGCTTCAATCGTTCCTAGATTCTTGTCACTTCCTCCATACCTTCACCTCTACCCGCCATAGCGCGTAGATACGACCCTCGCCTCCTTCAGCAGCAGCACGGAGCAGCAGCAGAAGCAGAAATGTACTAACAAACTCCTCTCAGTCATTTTCAGAGAAAACGGTTAGAGAGAGAGACTCAGCAGTGTTGCTTCCTTTTTATTGTATTAGTTACATTCTAGTATTAAACAAAACTAACCCATTGACCAGATTTTTTTTTTCTTGTTTTCTTCTATAATGGCGATCTTACTTATACCCTTGTGGCCACTTACCAATCACATATAGATCTTGGACAAAATATATAAATATGTATACAGATCTCATATTAAAGTTTAATACTACCATTAGGAGGCCAAGCATATATGCATAGATTCTATATGAGAATACAAGCTTTCAAAGTGTCATTGCACCAATAGTATCATATAACATACCCTGTACCAAAATCCATAAAAGGCGCAATATGCCAAACATCAGGAGTGTCAGTCAACCATGGTGCAACCTATATGTATGTGTGTGTGTGTGTGTGGCAGACAACATTTATATGGTTTGTTTTAGCACACAATTAATTATAGTACCAGTTGAGCCATTTCTTCAATGAAGCATGGTCAGATTTCTTCCCCAGCCGTGGATGGTTGAGCCCTTCTTCATCACCAAATCTACTTTGAAGTTCTATTTTCCTTCATCCCTATGTTCTAACAATTAAATAACCCTTGTCATCAATATAAAGGAATGAAAGATTAGTAAGAACCACCATATTCATGTTTAACTTAAATCCTATATATATGCATAAATGCAAAGCATGGCTATATAGATCAACACTCAATTCTTTATATATATGTTACAAAGACACTTTAACATATATAATATGTGTGTGTGTGAGAGTGAGAGAGAGTGTGTGTGTCAACTACGTAATGACAGCACAACAACAACCAACTCGAAGTTTACCTGTTAAACTTATGTGGCACCCCAACTACCAAAATGTAGGTTTCGATTGCAAAAATACTGCCCTTTTTGGGTGTCCCACGGGTACTAAGTGCTGATATATCCGTTGGCCATTTCAACCAACACCAACATACAATTTCACACATTAGTACACCAACCATTGAGATCAAACATTGCCCTCCCTTCAACCAAGTTGTATCACCTCACCTATGCTACACACCAAAAACTGTTAACAACTACTTATCACATTTCAAGATCCTAAGCACCCAATCATCACTTCAGAAACCCACTCTCAAGTTGTCTCCTACTAGCTTCCAAAAGGGCTGCCATTATGGCCTCTCAAAATAAAATAAAAAAACAAAAAATTACCCAAAAAGCCCTTAGTAAGCTCCTTGAATCTCCCACTGAGGCTCTCCTTGAGATTGCTGATGTGACATTGAGTACATCATAAATTTATCAAACTCAACTTTGTTCAACAACGTTTTCTGCATATTTGACTTTAAGTCCTCATGCTGGTCCTTGTAATATTGTCCATCCTGAGATTCCCCTTGCATTAACACTACAATGCGTCGATTCTAATTATTCTGGCATCACCATCGGCCAATCCTCTGGCATATCCCGATCTATGGTTGAGAACCTCCCTAAAGACTATTGTCGTTGCCTCCTTAGTTCGATTCTTGGATTCCATTGCATTCAACCTTTTCACCATTTGATTCTTCAATAATAATAAACAAATATGTTATTAATCATGAAGTTGTGATATTGTATATGAAAGATAAGCATGACTCACTTAATTACAATTGTAAAAAACATAAACTTCTCTAGTTTAATTTTACTCACATAAAGACCTTTTTCACAAACGTGTTTTTCTTCTTTGACCATTAGGACTCTCTAAAGAAATCAACCAGGTTTGTTACACACTCATGTTGCAACATCCAATAAAAAAAATTACTTTATCAGCTACTAAGAGTGCTAATACGTATGCGGGGAAATATGATATTATTTTCTGATACCAATCACTGAACAATCACACAAGTGTTATCTTTTCTTCTAGTAGTCGAGCAAAAGACTTCCTCCCAGCTATGTGATTAGTTTGTTATTGTTCCCTATTACCCTTGTTTTGCAATGAAAATGCCTAGTGGAGAATAAACACGCAACACCAAAAACCACATTCAAAGACAGAAGAATTTTCTGTGCCAAACAACTTTATAAGGTCTACTTGCAGGGGTATTCATTAGCAATAAATTCAAAAGATGCCCCATTAAGACATCATCATTACCTTGAGCTCCTTACTCCCCCTTCTCATGCATAACTTTCGCCAGACCAGTTGATTCACCAACAAGGTTCCTCCTACCAGTGCCCCTTTATGAGTTTCATACCCATTGTAGATTTTATATAGTTCATATCGGAAGGAATTGAATCGCTTTCATAGTTAGTTTGTAACGGTCTTGCAATGATTCTTCTTTTCCCATTGTATGATAAAATTAGCCTAAATATATGGATTAAAAACAAGGAATTATGAGATTTCTAATGAAATTATATGTATCCAATTAGCTTGAAATTAGTTTTTCTTACTAAAATGCGGTTACACAACTCCTCATTTTCATTACTGGGCACAACATTCCAATGATGGTAACTCATGTTACAATCATGTTTCACTGTCCATGTGACCCTTCCAATAAATATACTCGCATTCTCGCATGAGACCTTTGTATCCCCATCCTTGAAGAGCAAAGGAATCGGTCCAATCTTTCAACGATTGTCAAACTTCGTGCTCATTGCTGGTCCATAACCACGTTTCTTACTTGCGGATACTAAAAGTTTCATCTCACAACAAATATGTCAATACTATATATTGTGTCCAAAAATAAGAGCATACCATATATCACATTGAATGATAGGTAAAAAAAATCCCTAAATATTAGCAAATAAGTTTTTTAGAAGTATGATGCTATCATTCAATTTTGAACCCCTAATTTAATTTAGCAATCTGTTTTGGATATTGAAACTCCCAAATTTAATTTATGAGTTTCAATGTTGAAACACCAAAATAGATTGGGGTTTCAAATTTACAATATTCAAACCCCGATGTTCATGATTGTATGTATGATTTTATGAAATTATGTTGTGACTTTTGTATCATGCCATCATGTATGTCAGGTTTTTGTCTGTCAACAGGAATGGATAGTGAGGCAAATCCAACCACTAGCCTTAGTGCTAGTTCTTCTAAACCTACCAACCCCTATCACTATCCCTACCCCTGACCCGGCCCCTGACCCAACACCCATGGGTCTACCAAGTAAGAAACCAGTTTCCATTATATGGTCTCACTTTACTAAAATACAGGGTCGTGACCCCAATAACCTCTAAGCTAAGTGTAACCACAGTGGTAAAGTGTATGGATGTCACTATAGGAGACATGGTATATCCTAATTGAAGGTCTACTTACAGGAACAATACAAAAAGAGTTCGATTAGATGTTCTTTACAAGAAAATAGTCAATTTAGGCTTACTATTGGACTTTAAAAAATGGCGGATGAGAGTAGTGAAGTCATCGTTGAAAGAGTATACTAAGTATGATTTGGAGGAGTGTAGGAGATACCTAACTTGTATGGTGGTAGTAGACAAGCTACCCCTCTTGATTTGTAGAGGGTGAAGGGTTCCAAGCATACTCTAAATTCTTGGAACCTAGGTTTGACATTTCTTATCTTCACACGATGGCAAATACTATTATGAAATTATACAATGTACTTAGAGAACTGTTGAGAAACCAATTGAGGGGTCAAAGAGTTTGCCTCATGACCGATACATGGACATCGGTCCAAAATTTAATTTTATGTCTTTCATGGCACATTTTGTAGATTCTGATTGGCAATTAAATAAAAAAAATCTCAAGTTTTGTCAAATTTCCAATCACAATGATGAGACCATTGGGAAGGCATTGGAGGCCGTGATAGATTAAGTGGGGGTTGGAGTGGGTTGGAACAAAATAGTTGACAATGCATCTTCTAACGATACCAATTTGGGATATCTTAAGAATAAGCTTAGAGAGGACAATAAAACTATCATGGGTGGTGATTGTCTACATGTGAGATGTGATGGACATAGTCTAACTCTTATTATGACCGAAAGCTTGAAAGATGTGCATGATTCAGTTACAAGGGTTAGAACTGCGGTGAGGTTTGTGAGATCCTCACCGTCACGGCTTGATAAATTCAAGGTTGCTATAAGGGCTGCGGGTATTGAATGCTAGAAGGGGTTGCGTATTGATGTTCTTATAATGTGGAACTCAAACTTCTTGATGTTGGAGATGGCCTAGGAGTTTGAAAAGGCCTTTAAATTATTGGGTGAGGAGGACATATAATATGTCAATCATTTTAGTGATGAGGGAGGATTAAGCAAGCCTAATGATGATAATTGGGTGGTTTTAGAATTCTTGAGACTTTTCTACAAGGTCACACCTCAATTTTCGGTTCTTTATACATTACATCTAATTAGTTTTGTCAGCAAGTATGTCGGGTGAAAGAACAATTGGATGAAATGTGCGGATGGACCAAACACGGTTGCGGGAAATGGAAATGAGCATGCAGGCTAAGTAGAACAAGTATTGTGGGGATTTGAATACGTTAAATATTTTTCTATATGTGGCTATTGTTCTTGACTCCCATTATAAAATTGATGGCATAGTGTATGGATTGACATTGGTGAACGAGAAGGCATAGGCGAATCATATTGCGGTAAGAGTTAGGAAAACCCTTAAAAGATTGTTTGATGAGTTTGCGACACTCAGAGGTGGTAATATTTCGGCACCTACACTTACCGTATTGCCTCCACCTGAAGTCGAGATGGGGAAAAAACGTAGGTTAGGATGGGGTGAGAGGTTGGGGTAGGCTATGGAGCTTCGTCAGCCTTCAGATGCAGTCGAAGTTGGATAGGTACTTGGCAGAGGAGATGCACCCATTCATATAGGGGTTTGATATATTGTCTTGGTGGAAGGTCAATGTCGTCAAGTATCCCATCCTTGGAGATATAGCCCGTAGTATTTTGGTCATCCATGTTACCATAGTAGCCTTAGAGTCGGCTTTTAGCAGTGGGGGACACATATTGGATTATTGGATCGATTATGGAGTTCACCATCTCCTATAAATGTAGAGGCATTGATTTGTACTCAAAATTGGATCAAAGAAAAGCCAATTCATATTTCGGTTGTGGTAGATTTTGTGGAGACCGATGAGGAGACGGGTGGTTCACAACCTACATCTAATAATCACTCTTACTTTCAATATTGCTATAATATCGATTTTATTTATAATATATTGTGTTATTACTTATATTCAAATTTAATTATTATAAGGACAACTTCAACAAATTCCCCTACATCTACATCTGCTGCAATATGACTTCTCCATTCGATCCACCATTACCATTGGTTTGTATACTGATTCTCTTATGTATTCGTAGTATGTATCTAATGTTTATTGTTTGTAATTCTAATTGGGTCTTTTGTATTTTTTTTCCAACTTTTATAGTCTCATTGTCGCATGCCCAATCCTAATGATCTCATCTTCAATCTTAATCTCATCTTGGTTTTTAATTTTAAATTTGTAACTTCATAATATATGTATATCATGTTTATATTTATGATTTTTTTTCTTATTTTGTTTTTCAAGTTTTATAGTCTCACACCCTCACTTGCCCAAGTTCCAATGCTAATCCCAAATTCCCAACGATCTAATATGCAATTCTTGATAGTCTCACTTGGTTTGTACTTGAAAACTTGTAGTTTTATGTTTTTAACATTTTAACATATGTATATATCATTATATTGTTTGTAATTCTAATTTGTATTCCTCTTAATGTTCCAGGTTTTATATTCTCACAATCTCGACTCTTACTAGCCCACCAATCCCAAATTCCATTCTTAGGACTCAAAGTCATCTTGCTAAGTTGTTAGTCTATTGAATACAATTTTTAATATTGTAATATTATTTTTTTCAATTATTGGACAAGTGGTAATTTTTTAGATTAATTTGTAGTATTGTAATAGGTTAGAATACCTAAATTTTTCTGTTTTATGCTTTAAATAACCTTTGTTTAATTTTTTTTTGATAGCCAATGAATCATTTATTCCAATAATAAAAAGTCCTTACAAGATATTGTTTCTATCAAGCCATACAACTTGTGATACAAAAGAAAGACAAGATCCCCACCACATATCAATATCCTCAACATTCCATGCATTCCTTGTTAATTGATGCGTTGCCGCATTGCCTAGCTTGCTGACATGTAAAATCTGAACTTGTTGAAAGCCCCTCAGCATGCGACGAATGTCTTGAATAAGAAAAGCAAAATCTGTTAAATACTCAATTTGGGAGTTCAAAACATTTACAATAATTAAACAATCAATTTCCAATATCAATATTTGAACACTGACGCACAAAATTGTAATCCCCTCAACATTGCACTAGCCTCAATAAACTTCGAAGAAGCAACTTCTCTTTCTAATTTACTGCAAATGGCAACCACACTACCTTGATGATCTCTAAGAATAAGCCAAATTCCTGCCTTGTGATGATCAAAGAAATTGCACCATCCACATTTAATTTCAGAAAATCAGATGGGGGTGGTGACCAACAAATCACTTTTTGTAACTTCCTTGCTAAATCCATCAAATACTTGAACCTTATACGCAGACTGCATGGGGAGGGCATTATTAATCACAGTAAAATATTGATGCTCAACATACTCATACAAAATTAGATTTCTGCGAAACCACAAAGTCCAACAAATAACAATAAAAGTTACTAAAGTTTCATCACCACCCTTATCTTTAACATGTATAGCCAATTCCCAAAAAAGATAAACCAGGTTGAAAACTTCTTATAGAAGGCAAATACTGTAGAAAAACATCATTTATTACTAGACAAGAAAATAAGGCATGGGCTGCATCTTCACTAACCAGATTACAGAAACAACATTTATCATTATCCATAATCCTTCTTCTTCTCAAATTTTGAAAAGTAGGCAAATTTTATTGACAAGCCCTCCAAGCAAAAATTTTCATTTTCTTTGGAATCTTCAAATGCCATAAACACTTCCAAAAACTTGAAATCTGTCCACCTCTTGAACCCTCACCCATATTCTAAAGATTAACAAGCTGCAACTATTTATAACCACTCTTAACAGATTAATTACCACATCTTTCTTGAGTCCAATACCATGAGTCTTCTTGAGATAAACAAATATTAAGTTTCATAATCTGATTTGCCAACATTGGATTAAAGAGAGCTCTAACAACATCCATATTCCACCAACATGTACTATTAACAACTAAATCATGAACCATTAGATTATCATCTCTCATATGTTATATGTAAATTGCAAAGTTTAATTTTTCTTTTTTTAAGATTTTTTTAAATCTAGGCCTAAAATGGCCTAGAAAGAGGTTTTTGGCCTGGTGGGCTCTGAGCCCATTTGCCCCATACGGAGGGCAGACGGACCAGGGGTCCAAATCCTCCCACGGAGTGTGAGGCTGGATCTAGAGGAGGAACCCCACCCCTAGCCAGGGTGGGAGTGGGGTACGGGATGCGGTCTCCCCTGCCTCGAGGGTTGTGGGATGCAGGTACCAACGCTAGTTGGAACCATAGGCTTTGATACAGATTTAGAACCATGAGTGATGCCCGAGGAAGAAGAGCCAAACCCGCTTTAACCTTGAAGACGAAGGCTTGTCTCTGTCATAGGAGTTATGCATCATTTGAGTTGAATTTTGTACCCGCCAAGGGGTGACCACTTGTATTTGGTGTGCTGCCTATTTGAAGATGAACTAACCATCAGAGTTGTACATATATTCTTGAGTTAATATTATGAGGAATGTAAGGAACTATTTCTATAATGTGTTTTAGATTTTCGATATTGCAAGGTCTAACTTATTGACCTAACGTTTACATTTTTCAATGTGATTTAATGTTTGTACTCAACACTTGTACTTCCATTAGGATGAGACATGCCGACTTCCAACAAGACCTTGGGTGTTGACCGTTTGGCCGGTACTCTTGACACCACGAAACCTTTCCAAGACCTTTATACGGGGGACGGGGTGCCATAGCTTGATATCAAAGCTTGCTTATACACGATTCTTGGTGAACCCATGTGTTACGTAGAACTGTACCTGAAACATAGGAGTTGATCTTAGAATTGTTAGATTGAGATTTAAGTATCCTAGGTTTAATCTGCATTTAGGAATGAACGATGGGATAGCAAGTGATAAGTTTTGGTAATATGGCTGGATTTGGGTATGGTGTAATCAAGAGCCCTATGACGAGAGCAACCATCTAGTGGCCACGATAGAGCATTGTCAAGCGATTGGAGAGACAATGAGCTAGCAAGAGCATTAAATTGTATCTCGGACGTGTTGGAGTAGCATCTGGACATAAACACACGTCATCTACAATTCCAATCATTAGGATGCCCCTAAAGGAATAGAGGGAATGTATGTACGAGCGACTTTTGGCACATCGCTACTTGGGATCCTTCGATATGTGGGTGCATTGAGAGTCAGAAGGTACTTTATACGAGTTACTTGTTTCAAGGATAGGAGACACTATGGTGAGGTACTAAGAGGAAGTTACTCATCATGGAACTAGGAGCTATGGAGAGAATCTCGTGGAAAAGGTTTAAGAAAGAATTTGATGACCGATACTTTCTAGCTATTGTAAGCAGCAGAAGTCGAAGGATTTCACTAACTTGGCTCAGAGAAATATGACGGTGGAGCAATACGCCATTAAGTTTATTGAGTTAGGAATATTTGCTCCTCATCTTATTTCCACAAAGAGCATGAGGATGGAGAGATTCTAGGACAGTTTGTAGACCTGAATTAGGACCCAAGTAGCATGCTTAGAGATTAAAGATTTCCATAAACTAGTGAATGTGACATCCATTGCTGAGCGTGAGCAATCCAATTAATTGGTTGCATCTACAGACTTGAAAAGAAGGACGCTTTCTGGCAAGAGGAGCAACTCAGGCGTCCTTAAAACATTTGCGTTAAGGGTAAAGGGACGACCGCCAACTACTTCCAAAGTGTGCATGGGAGGTAGGACACCAGTTTGTGGTAATTGCCATAGGGTTCACGAGAGAAATTGTCGACAGACTCCGATCTTGTGTTTTACCCCAGGCAAATGGAACATTATGCCAAGGATTACCCCCATGCACCACAAGTGCAGCGAGCAGGATAGGGTGGAGGACGTAGAGATTATAAACAGAACGTGCAAGCCAAAGTATATGCACTCACACTAGCAGAAGTCGACGAGGATGCCCCAGAGACTTTGGAAGCAGGCATCATCACTGGTATGAAACCATAGTTTACTATTGATTGACCATGTACATAGGCATCTAGTATGAGTAGTAAATCGTAGTTGATTGTACAGGGTGAGTTAGGATATAATATAATGTTAAATTGCTAATTCATGTAACATTAAATTTTAAAATCCTATTATTCATGTATAATAATAATCTAATAACATAAAATTAATATAACATTTGATATAATATAAAATTAATTTTATAAGTTATAAATCTTAATATAACATTTGATATAACATTAACATTAAAAGTTTTAATTTTATAACTTAAAATTAATATAACATAAGAATTTTAATCTTAAACATGAACATTTGATCACATGTTATTAATATAAACTATATATATATATATATCAAGGATAGATACATTTTATGGCTTAATAAATTATAATGGATATTCTTTTTTATAAATACATTTCTATACATTTGATCATATACACTCATATAAGAAGTGTATGGCACCATCATATTATCACTAACATATATGTAACCAAACATATTATTACTAACATATATAATCCAATATATAAATAAGTTAGACACCAACATACTATCACTAGCATATTATCACTAACATACATAATCAAATATTATATCACTATATGATACTATTACATATATATATATATATATATATATACTAATACTATTAGTAATCTACTATATATAAATAACTATATAAATCACTATAGCATTAGTAGTTATACTAATTATACTATATCACTATATTATATATATATATATATACTATATTATAATATACTATAATATATCATTATATTATTATATACCAGAAGTTCTGATTTAGGAGTATAATCAGTACGGTATCAGTTTTTTAAATCTCAAAATCAGTGTATATCAATTCGGTTATAAAATATGTTCAAAACTGGATTAACTGGACCGATTACACTCCTAAAGATTGGTCTTCAAGCAAAACCAATGCATCAAGGTGTTTCGTTAGCATTACCTAACATACGAGTAGTGTTTTGCACTAAGGAAGTTAAGGAGTGTCCTTTGGAGATAGATGAAATTCCTTTGGAAGTAGATTGGTAGTATTCATTTTGTTAAGATTTGATGTCATATTAGAGACAAACTGGTTGATTAGGCATTTCGTGAGTATAGATTGTCGGTCAAGGACCGTGACATTTCGTGTGCCAGGAATGTAAGATTCTTCCGAGGAAGCAAAGTGAGGTCGATGCCAGAAGTAATTACTTTATTGCATTCGAAGAAGGATTTGGCAAATGGGGCCGAGGCCTATTTAGTGCACTTGGTGCTCAAGGAGAAAGAGCCCAAGGAAATCAAAAGCATGCCAAGAGTAAAGGAGTTTCCAGAGATTTTTGTGGAATTACAAGGGTTATGCCCTCCTTGAGAAGTTGGATTTTCAATTGAAATGAAACTAGGAGCAGCCCGATTCACAGCCTACAGGGTCGCTCCAACAGAGTTGAAAGGCCAACTACAAGAGTTAATGACGAAATGACTTATCAAGCCTAGCATTTCACCTTGGGGAGAACTACTACTATTTGTAAAGAAGAAAGATGGGGATGTGCATCGACTACAGAGAGTTTAATAAAGTGATCATCAAGAATAGGTACCTCTTACAAAGGATAGATGAGTTATACGACCAGATGCAAGGAGCATCGGCATTTTCTAAGATTGACCTTAGGTTAGGATATCACTAATTGAGGATTAAGGAAGGTGACATACCAAATACGACCTTTCAGACCAGATACAGCCATTATGAGTTTACAATGATGCTTTTCGGATTAGCTAATGCCCCAACAGCTTTTATGGACATCATGAATAGAGTATTTTAGCCATTCTTAGACTTATTCGTGGTAGTCTTTATAGATGAAGAAAACATGCCAATAGTAAAGGAGTTTTCAGAGATTTTTGTGAAATTACAAGGGTTATGCCCTCCTTGAGAAGTTGGATTTTCAATTGAAATGAAACTAGGAGCAGCCCAATTCACAGCCTACAGGATGGCTCCAACAGAGTTGAAAGGCCAACTAGAAGAGTTAATGACGAAATAACTTATCAAGCCTAGCATTTCACCTTGGGGAGAACTACTACTATTTGTAAAGAAGAAAGATGGGGATGTGCATCAACTACAGAGAGTTTAATAAAGTGATCATCAAGAATAGGTACCTCTTACAAAGGATAGATGAGTTATACGACCTGATGCAAGGAGCATCGGCATTTTCTAAGATTGACCTTAGGTCAGGATATCACTAATTGAGGATTAAGGAAGGTGACATACCAAATACGACCTTTCAGACCAGATACAGCCATTATGAGTCTACAATGATGCCTTTCGGATTAGCTAATGCCCCAACAGTTTTTATGGACATCATGAATAGAGTTTTTTAGCCATTCTTAGACTTATTCGTGGTAGTCTTCATAGATGAAATCTTAGAGTATTCAAGAAGTTGAGGAGCATGATTACCTAAGATTGGCATTGTAGACACTCAAGGACCATCAGTTGTTTGCCAAACTTAATAAGTGTGAGTTTTGGCTAGATGGAGTAAAGTTCCTCAATCAAGTGATATCTAGGGATGGAGTCACAGTTGACCCAGGTAAGATTGAGGCGATAGTAGAATGACAATGACCAACCTCTGTGCAAGAAGTGAGATGTTTCCTAGGGTTGGCCCTTTACTATAGGAGGTTTGTGGAAAGATTCTCTAAACTATCGAGTCCACTCACGACATTAACTAGGAAGAATTTTAAGTTCGTTTGATTGACAAATGTGACCGGGGTTTTGATGAACTGAAGAGGAGATTGACTACAACCCTTGTTCTAATTAGGGCTGTTACCCGCATGGTGCGGGGCTCTCGGGGGGGGGGGGGGGGGGGGGACCCTTCCCCCGCACCCCGTTCCGCACCATGCGGCGGGTGGGGTTTTTTCCCCTACCACTGCCCAGTGCTGGGGGGTGGGGGAAAAAGCCTCATCTGCCCGCCCCCGCCTAGGCCAACACATTGGGTCTGAAAAACAAATTTGGACCCAAATTATAATATAATTAAAATTATAAATTAAAATTTCTAAATACAAAAAGAAATTAAACTCATTAGAGTTAGATTTGGATTGTCTTGGTCTCTTAAGCCAACCTTCATATAGGACAATAGTCATACTTAAAGCAATGTCGGACTTACTACTAAGTCCGACATTGCTTAAGTATGACTATTGTATTGCCTTGGCCTCCTATATGGAGGTTAGCTTAGGAGGCCAAGGCAATCCAATAACTTGAATATAATTTCAAGTCTTTAATAAATTGTATATCTCTATATACAATATATTTATATATATATATAAATATAAAAAAATATTTTTTTATATATGTGGAGCTAAGTGGGGGCAGGGCAGGCATCTCGCCCCCGCCCCCGCCCCCTGCTAGGCCTTCTCCATGCGGGGCGAGGCGGATGGGGGCGGGGTAGCGGGGTACAGGGCCCCGCTGCCCACCCCTAGTTCTAACCTTATTCGAGCCTTATAAGCCGTTTGTGGTTTATAATGAAGCATCAAAGTATGGACTAGGTTGCATACTGATGCAAAAAGGTAAAGGGTAGTTTACGCGTCTAAACAATTGAAGGATCACGAAAGGAATTACCCAACCCACAACATGGAGTTGGCAGCGATAGTGTTCATCTTAAAGATATGACAGCACTACCTGTGTGGTGAATAATACGAGGTGTACACCGACCACAAGAATCTAAAATACCTGATGGCTAGAAGTTATTAGCAACTACCAATACATAATCAAATATCACCTAGGACGGGCCAATTTAGTCGTTGATGCCTTAAGTTGCATGTCGAAGACAAAAGATGAGAGAGGATCCCCAGAGGTGGACTCACTCTTGGAAGGAATGAGGCACCTAATGATAAGGGACTCGCCACTGGAGGAAATTCTCACTGCCCGACAACAGTTTAGGGTAAGTGACTTCGATGAGCTAAAGGGCTACCAAGAAAATGATCCGTCATTGTTAAGGATCTGAAAAAGAGTCTGCAATAGTGAAGGACCAATGCATTTAAACCTAGGTGAGGATAGAACCTTGTTGTTTATAGGGAGGAAAGTGGTTCTGGCTATTTCAAAGATTTTAGAACGAATACTAGCTGAGTCTCATTCCTCACCATACTCAATACACCCAAGAGGAATGAAGATGTATCGAGATCTTAAGAAGGCATTACGGTGGGAAGAAATCAGGACATTGCAAATTTCATTAAAAGATGTACTACGTGTCAGAGGGTAAATGCGGAGCATCAAAGGCCGGTAGGGAATCTGCAACCTTTGGGAAGATATCGCCACAGATTTTTTTGGTTGGATTGCCCTGAACTTCTAGTAGAAAGGATGCCATATGGGTAATAGTAGATCGGTTAACCAAGAGTGCTCATTTCTTACCAATCACACTACGGACACTAAACTCACCCGACTATACGTAACAGAGATAGTGAAACTGCATGGAGTTCCTAAGACTATAGTATCAAATCGAGATCCAAGATTTGCCTCCCACTTTTGGAAGAGTTTACAAAAAGCGATGGGAACCAAATTGAAGCTCAGTAGTGCTTACCATCCCCAGACTGATGGTCAATCCAAAAGAACTATCCAAACATTGGAAGTCATGTTGAGGGCTTGCGTGTTGGATTTCAAGGGACCTTTGGAAGGTCACATCCCACTCATCAAATTCGTGTACAATAATAGTTACCACACAACTATCCAAGTGGTCCCTTATGAGGCGCCATATGGGAGGAAATGTAGATCGCCGATATGTTGGGACAAAATAGGAGAGGCCAAGGTAATTGGACCAAATAATAATCTGGGAGATGACTAAGCAGGTCAAGCTCATTCGAGCAAGGATGACCACCACTCAATAGGTAGAAGACCTACGCAGATAATAGGAGGAGAGAGTTGACATTTGAGGATGGCGATTGAGTATACCTCATTGTGTCACCCATGAATAGTGTTAAGAGGTTTGGGCTAAAGGGGAAATTAAGCCCAAGATACATTGGGTTATACCAAGTAATGGCAAGGATCGGCCCAGTAGCGTATCAAGTAACTTTACCAGCCCAAGATACAACGTGTTCCACGTTTCCTCATTAAGGATAAGTTTTGAGATCCAGCAACCTCGAGTAATCGAACCGAATCTAGTTCCATTACCACCGAATCTCACTTACAAGGAAAACTTGATATGAATTGCAGATTGGAAGGAGCAGAAATTGCATGGGAAACGAGGAGTTCACTTAGGAATGTTTGCATGCCATATTGGAGCAATTTATGTATTTAGTTGTAATGCATGATGCGAGGGTAATTTGGACAGTCTCGAGGTGAATGCATGTCTATAAATAAGCCTTCAACTTACTTGGAGCACATCACCAAGAATCATAAAAAATATAAACATGGTGCAAGAAAAGAGAACTGCATGGAAGGTAGCAATGCCACCCGAAATAATGTGTCGATTTCTAGAAGAAGGACATGAGAGGGAGAGATTAGAGACGGAACAAATAATAGTAGAGGATGAGCGTCGCCAAGATGAAGAGAGTACTCGGAGGACCATAGCCTTAATGACAGAGATGTTGCAACACGACGATGCCACCGTGGCGCAACATGGAGAGAAAAGGATTGAACATGGGACAAAATCTCACTTTTGAGATTCTTCACACCTAAGATTTTGCAGAGCCGAATTTCGCAAAAGAGGCAAGGAAGGAGCAACACAGCGATTTAGCGAACTTGACATTATGAAACAGGTTAGCTTCTAAGACAGTGGGTGAATGTTTTATGTAGGAGGTATTTCCATATTATGTAACCTTCCCCTTTCTGTACATAAATAAATTTGTTTCTTATCATTATGTTTATCTTATGTTCATTTTTTTGTTTTCAAGACTTTGAATGTATTTGATGTTTTCAATGAACTATGATCCTGGTGTGGGTTTATGTATCTCTGTGTGAATAAGTGTATTGTGCTTCAGTAATCAGGGGATAGGACAAATAGGCAGAGGGATTCCCCGTGAATGATTAGGGTAGGGAAGTATCATGCTTGGCCTCGTATGATAGTCGGGAATTAGAATCCCTCGGTGTATCACATGGTATCTTCGAGTTGGTTGGCTGGATAGACGTTTGTCTGGGACAAAATGTGGGCTTTGTGCGAGAGTCGACTTGTGTCGGGGTCTAGGTAAACTGACTTGCACCAGGTTGGACGAGTAGAAGGGGTTTCCCCAGGTCTGACAATGGAGCACTCCTCCCCTGTTTGCCCATTAGGTGATGAATGTCTGTGTGATGAACATCTATGTGATGAGCATCTATGTAACGATGATTATTCCTTTGGAACCGATATAATGTGGTGGATTTGATCTAGTGGAGTAAGGGTAATTCCTTGCCCTATTAATACTTGCGATTTAAATTTTAAATGATAGTTTGCATATATTATGCATTTCACTAAGAGGGTAATTCCTCACCATGTTCATGGATCCTTATCTGTTTGCCATAGAGGGTGATTCCTCACTGAGTATTAGTGGTGTAACTGGTCTGGTTCGGTCGGGTATTTTAGAACCAAACCGGTATATACTAGTTTTGAGATTTGAAGAACCGATACCACACCAGTTACACCCATAAACCAGTACTTCTGGTTTTACCAGTTCTGGTCCGGTTCGGTCAGATTTTTTCGATATATTATATAGTATATAATAATATAATGATAATATATTGTAGTATATTATAATATATATTATAATTGTATTATAGACTATAGTGATATATTATATAGTGATATATTATAGTATATTATAATATATAGTGATATAGTATTAGTATAACTACTAATACAATAAACTATAGTGATAATATATAGTTATTTATATAGGATTTTCAAATTTAATATTATATTAATTAGTAATTTATCATATAATTGAAAATTATTTTATATATAATTATATATAAAAATTATATAAAAAAATATTTTATACAATATAAAAAACTTAAAATATATATGAACCGGTCCGGTCCGGTGTTAGATAAAGGAAAATAAAAACTAAACCGATTTTGACCGATTTTGAGAACAATGGAACCAATACTGGACCAAACCAAATCTAGTTCTGGACCAAACCCACCGGTCCGATTTACCGGTTCACCAGTTTATTTTCACCCCTACTGAGCATATGTATGTGTGTCTCTTCTCATTTACATGAAGTTGCTCATTGTATCTTTAGTATTATTATCTCTCATTAGTAGTCGTTGTCATAGCTGTCTAACCTACATCTAGTTTCATCTTTGGAACCATAGACTTTGATATAGATTTAGAACCAAGAATGATGCTCAAGGAAGAAAAGCCAAACCTGCTTGAACCTTGAAGATGGAGGCTTGTCTCTGTTATAGGAGCTATGCATAATTTGAGTTGTATTTTGTATCCGCCACACCAACACACACACACACATATATATATATATGTTAATGTCAAAAATTGCACAACAGACCGAAAAGGAAGAAAAATTCATATTCGACCCACATTGGTGATACGGGCTTCGATATGGTGCTCGTCGTATTCATCCATAACATAAATAATAAATAACCGAATAAAAGTAAATAAAAGAGAGACACATAATTTACATAGTTCGGCATAAAGACTACGTCCACGGGTTGTTGGGGGCAAAATCCATTATATCAGGTGATGATTTTACAATGTCTCATGGCCTCACATATCCCTCAATACAATGAGAGAATTTATTTTCAGGTGAGTCCCTCTAGAGAATTAGTGAAGAGTGTCTGGAGAGCCTGTAGAGAACCTGTCTAGAGTCCCTTCTGATTTGTGGGGGAGTTGCTCCTTATATATAGATTATTTCCTTTGAGTGATAGAGTCCAACTTGACTTGTGATATCTTTCCTTTTAGAAGTCTGAGTCAATTTTTTTGCCTTATGTCTTTCCTGCCTTATCTCTTGGCTTTATCTCTTCCCTTAGTGATAAGTTTCCAAAGGGTTTGACCCAGTCAATTTAGTCCCTAGTAGATGCCCTCGATTCTTAAGGTCAACTTGTTTATCAAAAAGGCCTTGAGAATCTTCAAGTCAACCGTGGTGGAGGTAACCTACATAAAAAGAAATTTTGGTAGTTGGTTCGTAGCTTTTCACTGTTATGTAATGGAGATCTCCATGAGTGGTCCTCAAGAAGAATTTGTAAAATTTGTAGTAAGGGCATTCAAGGATGGGCCCTTGTGAAGTTTGTTTGTAAGAATGTTTGCGTAGTGATTGTATGTGAATGTTTATCGTTAGTAGAGTGCGTATATTTCCATGCTCGGTGATCGTTTTTGGGTCTTCAGTGGCCCCAGTGGATTTTGCCCCGTGCTATGATTTTTTGTTAGTTTTTTTCCGTTTTGATGTGTATGTAAGAGTTTGTTCATAGTAACCTGCGCTTAAGTGGTTAGGGTGCCCGTCGACCCCCCAAGATCCAACTTATGCGATTGTTGAGCTCGTCGACTCGTTCCTGAAGGACACCCGTGCGAGGCGTTATAGAGCTTGGAAGCTCGTTCCCGAAGGTAACCCGTTGGCGACGGCTGTAGCGAGTGGAGACACTTGGATATATATGTTAATGGGAGATCCCTCGACCATTTTACCTTTAAATTTGAGGCTAGTGGGAGATCCCTCGACCACGTCACCTTTGGCGAGAAGGAGTTAACGGGAGATCACCTCGGCCGTTTTACCTTGTAAATATGAGGCTAGTGGGAGATCACCTCGACCACGTCCCCTTTGGCGAGAATGAGTTAACGAGAGATCACCTCGACCATTTTACCTTGTAAATATGAGGCTAGTGGGAGATCACCTCGACCACGTCACCTTTGGCAAGAAGGAGTTAACGGGAGATCATTTCGACCGTTTTACCTTCTAAATATGAGATTGGTAGGAGATCACCTCGACCATGCCACCTTCGGTGAGAAGGAGTAAATGGGAGATCACCTCGACTGTTTTACCTTGTAAATTTAAGGCTAGTGGGACATCTCTCGATCACGTCACCTTTTGCGAGAATGAGTTAACGGGAGATCACCTCGACCATTTTACCTTGTAAATATGAGGGTAGTGGGAGACCACCTCGACCACGTCACCTTTGGCGAGAAGGAGTTAACGGGAGATTACCTCGACCGTTTTAACTAGTAAATTTGAGGCTAGTGGGAGATCACCTCGACCATGTCACCTTTGGCGAGAAGGAGTTGACAGGAAATCACCTTGACCATTTTCCCTTGTAAATTTGAGGCTAGTGGGAGATCACCTCGACCACCTCACCTTTTGGCCAGAGCTAGAGATCGATCGTACTAGCAAAAACAAACATGTTAGGTTAAATAATCCAAATCACAAGTTTGAAGTTTCAAAACCTGGTCCTTCTCGCTTGAGTGGTGAAGGCTGATGACTTATGGGCAACATACGTTGGTGAGAAGCACCCTGTGCACGGCCTACATAATATTTTCCATGGAGACTTTGGTGTGGTTGCATGGTGGAGATGTCGGTTTTGTTGCTTACCGAGAGGCATTGGTCTGCTTAGTTGCCTAAGGCGTCGGTCTTGTTGCTTGTCGAGGGGCACGAGTCCTCTTTTGGTTGCTGAGTGGGTCGTGGGTTTTTTTGACCTTCACGCCCTTCTTGATTGTTGAGTAGGCTATGAGGTTCTTTGACCTCTATGCTCTTCTTGATTGTTGAGTGGGCCGTGGGGTTCTTTGACCTCCACGTCCTTCTTGATTGCTGAGTAGGTCGCGGGGTTCTTTGACCTCCATGTCCTTCTTAATTGTGCTATGTCCTGAAATATTTTCACTAAAACAAAATAGGTAAGTATAATACAAATTATAAGTTTGAGATTTGTGAACCTGAGTCATCCCGCTAAAGTGTGGCCACCGTATTTTTGCAACGATGAGGACATGGGATGCCTGTGATACCTAAGGGTCAGAGTAATTTGTCCCGATTGAGATCATTTGGTGCTGAATGGTTTTTGCATGGGGAAATTGTTTATCCTTTAGCGCTTTTGTAGCAATGAAAACTCTTCGTCTTTGGCGAGTTCAATTTCGAGTCAACTAGCTAGACTTTTTTTTTTTTTGGACTATCGCTGAGTAAAATTCATGTGAATGACATGGAAAATACTGTGTATGGCAAGGGGCATTTTGTCTAGACTGAACTGGCGAGGAGTATCCCGTTGTTAAGCAATCAATGTGTAGCACCTCTAGATGAGCAAACCATGCATGGACTGAATTAGTCCCTATGGTGAGTAAACCCAATGTGGCAAGGAAACACATCTCGATGAGCAAACCATGCATGGACTGAAGTCCCTATGGCGAGTAAACCTACTGTGGCAAGGAAACACGTAAATGGCAGCAACTCATAGAGGCGAGAATTGCTGCCAAGAATTTTCAGTGAGTTATGGCGACGAGTACCTGTGGCGAGGGACTTTGCGGTGAGTAAGTGGCGAGAAGTATCCCGTGAGTGGGCAATTGGCGAGAAGCATCTTGTGGCGAGGGATCGTGTATGAAAGCAACTCTTAGTGGTGAGAACCGATGACGAGAACCTTCCGTGGCGAGCACTGGTACTACATGTGGCGAGGGGTTTCCATGCAGTTTTGTGGTGAGGAGCACTGACACACTGTTTGATGTTTCAGTGACAATCTTGTGAGTGTAGAATTCACATCGCGCAAGGGTGTGGCGGGCAGCATATAATAAGTATATATATCTATTTATTTTTTGGAGACGATCTCACGAACCAAGGAATCCGAACTTTTGTAGATGATCCCGTGAGTTGGAGAATATCATTCTCCCAATCTCGGTATAGAGAAAAGGTTGATCCTACAGACAGCGCCAACTGTTAATACCAAAAATTACACAATCGATTGGAAATGATGAAATAGTCATCCCCGACCCACGTTGGTGATTTGGGCTTCGATACGGTGCTCATCGCGTTCATCCATAACATAAATAATAAATAAACGAATAAAAGTAAATAAAAGAGAGATACATGAATTTACATGGTTCGACATAAAAGTCTACATCCACGGGTTGTTGGGGGCAAAATCCACTATATCAGGTAATGATTTTACAATGTCTCATAACCTCACATATCCCTCAATACAATGAGAGAATTTAGTCTTAGGCGAGTCCTTCTAGAGAATTGGTGAAGAGTGTTTGGAGAAACTGTCCAGAGTCCCCTCTGATTTGTGGGGGAGCTGCTCCTTATATAGAGGTTATTTCTTTGGAGTGATAGAGTCCAACTTGACTTTTGATATCTTTTCATTTTAGGAGTCTTAGCCAACTTCTTTGCCTTATCTATTTCATGTCTTATCTCTTGGCTTTATCTCTTTCCTTAGTTATAGGTTTCCAAAAAGTTTGACTCAGACAATTTAATCCCTAACAATATATATATATATATATATATATATATATATATATATATATATATTAACTTGTACTAATTTTACGTGTAAACCAAAGTACATTATTCTGCTTAAAATATCTCAGATCGAGTAAGCCGGCCTGTTTGTTCTATTTGTATCATTTTGTTCTTCTGAATCTTTCAACTTAGGCAACAACTGGATCGAAATTCAGGAGTACTCAGAATATCAAGTTGAGACTGGCGCGGACAGTGACAGATGAAAATGGGTAGCACCTTCTCTACTGATATCCACCATGCATTCGTTACCCTTTTTTCTTCCTTAGCTTTGCAGGCTACCAGTAGTCCCACCACGTTATTTTTGCTAGCCAGGTCAGCCTATCACAAATAAGGAATTTTGAAATGAAAAAAAAAATAAAAAAAGAGGACTGAAGTGTGTCTTTGGTGCTTGTTTTTGTCTGCATTCCCGAATGAATATTTTTTTGTGCAATTAAATTATCACAAAACTGATAATTGACACTAATTTACACTATTGGTTAAGATTGTCATGTCACATGTCTAACTCTATAATACATGAATACGATTCATGTCCTAACTTATTTAATGTTGTTGCTATATATATATATATATATATATATATATATATGCAGTTTTAGTAAACCTTTGGCAAGCAAACCAAAGTTGGGGTGTTAATTAACACTTGATGAGTGGTCAAAATTAGCTGAGGTTCTCTTTTTAAGGAGAAAGATGGGCTGTCCTTCTGTGTGACTTCTTCAGAGAGCCACACATCCCTCTAATTAATGGGTGATGAACTTTTGCATGAATGTAGTTTTGGTGTTGGATCCAAATCAGTTTGGTGTTAAACATGAATGAAAAAGGTTTTTGATGCCTTCTACACCTTTTTATTTGGTCAAAAGTGACATACTTTTCGTGGTAATAATAGCATCATAATTATATATATATATATATATATATTTATTTATTTATATATTACAAAGGGTTTGTTTGGAAGCAATCATTGCCAACGGTTTTGTTTTTCTTTTTTAAATCAAACACAAATAATTTTTTATCAAAAACTATCATATAATATATATATTTCTTAATTGTAGGGTGGCCAATTAAGAAATTAATATAAGAGAAATTATTAGATTATTTTTACACAACATATAAAATTTAAAAACTCTATTGCAAATACATATAGATAAGGATGTAATCGGTCTAGTCTGGTAGGTCTGGGAGGAGAGTTTTGGACCAGACCGATTCTTTCAGTCCACTAAAATACCGTATCGGACAGGATTGGACCAATCTAGTTTGGTCTGGTTGATCTTATTAGGGTATTTCGGTCCAGGTCTTATTATTTTTCCTTTTATTTTCAAGTCTTTGACAAAAAAATTATATAAAATGATAAAAAAAAGAAGGTAATTAAGGAAATTATTTAATCTAAGTTGTCTAAGTATATACTTAACTAATTAAGTATTTTAATTAAGTGCAATAAATTAGTAATGTACATTAATAGCATGTGTATTAATAGTTAATACCCTATTAATTAGATTACAAGAAAATTACATAATTATTTATAATTAATTACAAGAAAATTACAGAATTAATTGCTTTCAATTTATACAACTACTTCAAAATTTATAAAGATCATCTAAAATATTATTTTAAAAATTCGGAAACTCTTGGACTGAGACTGACTAGATCGATTAAAAACAATCGATTTGGTCGATTTTTTCGATACGGACAGAAATTCTTTACACTCCTACATGCAGACATCAAATTAAATTCTAATTTATTGCTCCCTTAAGAGCATTAATGGATTAGAGTTAATCAGCTATTAAGTAAATCTGAAATGCTTGTTGGTCAAATTTACAAATTAGTGGTTACGTTGTAAGAAGCCAAGTGCGCGCTCTTAGGTTTTATATGATTTAGTGGTATCCAAACTGATCTAGATCATGAAGACCTAAAGGGGATTGGATCTTCTTCTTCTTGGAATATACAAAAAGAGAGGAAAAATTGTAGTATGATAGAAATCACTATTCAAGTAAGTGTGAGAGCTTGATAGTCGGCCATATCTTGTAATTTTACAAACTTTTCATACCGGATTTCATTGCCGAACCCGTGGATATTTATGTCCTTATTTAGTATTCTTCCGCCATAAGTGAGGGTTATTAATAAATTTGGAGAGTGATCATTATTGGACATGTGATCACAAACCCTTAAAAAAAAATCTTCATTGGACTGAACTTGTAGATTTAGACCTGGCCGGTGCCAAACCATGTTAAATGGCGTTAGTTCCTTCTATTCTTTTATATTTATGTCGTTTATGATATATAATTTTCAAATGTCCATCTTCTTCAAACCATCCAGTAATCATGACCGTTAATCGCCGTGTCTAAAAAATGAAATTTACAAGTGCTATTGCTTTGTCCTCGTAAATTCAAAAAGAGACTAATAATCTAAAGTTGACATGTTGTGAGCTAGGTGGAGCTCTATGAAATATAAACAAACTGAATCAACCATATATATGAAGTATTGGAAACATTTGAGAGTACCTAGTTTGGGTACTAAGAGTACATCAAGTATTTTCAGAGTACTTCAAGTATTTTATTATTATTTTTCACATACTTTTTACTACTATTCACTACTATTCAATATTGAATATCTGAAAATACTTCACTACCCAAATGCAACTAAGAGTCTAGGTAAGATTGGTATGGTTTGTAATACATTGCAGCTAGATCTGGCCAAACCATTATTCTGAACTCTTTAGTGCATTTGGTAGGGATGAAGAAAGCGTGCAATATGCAATGCAGTTGACTCTTAATTCAGACAATGCATGGGCGATATCATCAATAACCATTTGATGAAAACATCTGATATTTGAACTACCAAAAACGCGTCTACCTAAATACAAAAGGAACATTTATAGCATATATGAAACTAAATCATGTACACCCACTTCAAATATTGAACCATATATAACAACATGCACGTAGGGCCGGCAACCACCGAAAACCAGAAAATTAGATTTTAAAAAAAAAGAGAAAAAACTTGTATTCGTTTGTTATTGTTATACAATTTCAAGCATTTTCTTTTAATATGCAATATGGAACCTGTAGAGAAATTGGAATTTTTCTGCAGAGATTTACTGATTTGCCCCGAGCTCTCTCTATAAATATGATTGACCTATAAGATAGGTGCTGTGTGGTTGGGTATAACCAATTTGGTTTTAGACAAATTTTATAACCGAATCGATAGATATCGATTTTAGAAATTTAAAAATTGATACGGATTGATTCACCATCGAAACTAGAATTTTCAATTTTTTCAATCTTGGTCCAGTACGATTTTTCTAGTTTACCATTTATACGTATAGTACTACATAAGTTGAGACTTGAGAGCCGATTTTTCTAATGCTTGTTCTCCTAAAAAGAATTTCTCTCTCTTTTTTTCTTTTTTTTTTTCTTTTTTTTTTTTTTTTTTTTTTTTAACAAGTATCCTCAAAGGGACTTTTCTTTTTCATGTTTGATGCATTAGAAAATAGTTGGCTTGGCTGAAATTCTATACTATCTACTTTTCTACCATTTAGAATTAGACTTCTCTCCAAGTCTCAAAAAAATCTGTCCAGTAAAGATGTTTTTTCATTAGAATATTATGTTCCCATAATGTGTTCTTCCAGTGTGATTGGACCGTAACGTGTGCAGGCTTCATTCAAATATAAAAGTTAAAGTTTCATGTTATAAGATTGAAATTTATATGTTATGTCAAATATTATATTAAAAATTATAAGATTTATTTTATATTATAGAAAATGTTATATTAAAATGTTGTATTATTAATAGACAAGAATATTAAGATTTTATGTTATATTAAATTATTAATTACTATTTTAGCATATAATAGAAAAACATTATATATAATATAAAAAATATTTTATATATAATATAAAAAATTATTATATATATATATATATATCAATCTGGTTCCGTTCAAACTGACTTTCAAAATATGAAAAATTGGTACCAAACCGGTTTCAATTCTTAAAAATCGATATTGGATCGGATCGAACCCATCTATTCGATTCAGTCCGTTCAATCGATTTTCAAGGTTTTTTTTTTACACCCCTAACTGTGGTGATCAAGATCATATTGCATCATAATTGATTATAATCACATCAAGTTCATATCCAAATTAAAGAATCTCCAGTACGAGAGTGATAATTAAACACATGAAGTGGATTCTATAATATTTATTAAATATTATTTAATGTTTTATGAATAGCTCTCACATGATCAATAGAGCCCATTTTATCTACAAATCTCTCTCCTTCCTACCTATAGTCCTTAAGGTAGGACAAGAACTTAAGAATATTTTTTTGGCATCATAACATACAAGGTGAACGGTGCCGACATTCTTGCACTCCACTTGTCACGTTACGTTGTTGTCAATGAAAAAGTTACGAAGTCCTATTCAAAGATTAGCATTGAGCAAAGATATGTAATAGAATACATGATGAAGTCGTGTGTGGCATATTATATAAAGCTAAACAAAAACTGTACGTTTATGGGTGACCATGCGCAGGTAATTATAATCAAATTGCTGTTAATTAAGGAAACAAAAGTACCATTAATCCTGCAAAAGGAGCTTGTTTCTTCATTAATGGGCATAAAGGAATCAGATGAATCTGTATCGACAAGATCAACATGGTAATTGATTATTATAACAATGCTATAATTTGCCAAGTTCGTGGCCCTTGATTCCTACGGCCTGTTTGACTTGTCTGATGTTTGGCTTTTGTAAGGCAGTGATGATTGAACTTTTTCTTTGGTAAATTCCTTTTCTTTTTAAGAGAATGACCATCTCTATTGGTGGGGCTTTGGCACCAGCCTCGTTTATTTCCAACAATCAAAATATACATGCATTCTAGTTAAAACAAAGGTCTGCATGAAGCTCTTGAAAAGAAGAATGATACCTTAATTAAAGGCCACTGATCCATAGCGGTGCGAATAACTATTTTTTGTTTAGAAGTGTCTATTCTTGTAATAAATAATCATTTTTATCGTAAATAATTTATTATAAATATTCTATTTTTTTTAAAACGATGATACGTAAGAATTATATATATGCTTTGACGGTGATGTGTATAGTTCATCATTCGCCTAATAAATTTGAGAGATAATTGAGAAGATACTAGGATTCTCTCGATTGGGTTTTAGTGTGGAATGATATATTTACAAGTTTTACGTATTTTTCTAAAATAATTTATCTAAATTTTAGATTTGTTTTTTTTTTTTAAAAAGAGTAGGTAAGACTTGCATATTATAGAATTGTACCAATTATTATTATTATTATTATTTACCTTTAGAAAAAAAAAAAATTCTTTAATTTTTTATTTAACTCGGAAGGAGTTAAAAAAAAAAAGAATTTATTATCCACCAAACACCCATATTCTTCCGCGGGACCCACAGCCTAAGGAGACATAGCACGTCCAATCCGCGCAGCTGACAAAAATTGTTCAATTACAAGGTTCTTTTCGGGCAATTGGAAAAATGACGAGGTCCTTTTGGTCTTTCCAATTAAATAAAAAGTGGCCGGATAGTACGCCTCGTGATTGAAGACAGTTGGTTTTGCAAATCAAGAAGGAAGAAAGAAGGGATATTGGCGCGGGGGTCCACACTCCTTTACGTTTCTCCTGTCGCCCTTTCCTCCCTCCACGGCTCAACCCTTATTTACTATATTTTAATAAATAAACATATAATTAAATAAATGAGATGATAATACAAACAACTAAATAAATAAATAGCCTAGAAAAAAAATTAATGATTGCCTTTTTAGAACCATTGGATTAAACTGTACTTGATCCATTTTGATCTAGTGAACATAATATTGCCTTTTCTTAGTACCATTTGATTTGAGTGCTAAATACTATAGTCATAAAGAGATCCCGTAAAAATAAATCTACAAATTGACATAACTTCTTATGATACATTAAATCTATTTTATAATAAATAAGTTTACAATCTAACGTACATAACAAGCAACGTCAATTTATAGATTTATTTTGTAGAATCATTTTGTAATTAAAAATATTTCTCGTTTTAGAAAACTATTACTATTTACTAATGTAGTTACAAGTATTGATGTGACAAATTTTAACTAGTCCAATTATTTAATGTCACGAATTTTAAAGAATTAAGATTTTGTCTTAGTATTAACCTTTAGAACTTAACAATAAAATAGCCACATTTTTGTTTTATACTACGAATTTTAAAGATTAAAATCCTATTTATCAATTAAAAATAATATTATTTAGCAGACAAGATATTAAACGACTAATAATTCAAGAAAATAAAGTACATTTCTAGAAGAGAGGGAAAAATATAGAACAACAAGAAGAAGATAAAGCAATAAATGAATAAGAAATAATGAAAAAGCTCACTAGACTTCTTTTTCCTCCTCTTTGCTCAGTCTTGACCCTTTAACTAACAGAAGTGGTCTTCCAACAATCTCACTTCTCTCCTTTTCATTCTCAGTTTGACCCATCATTCCTCTCTCTCTCTCTCTCTCTCTCTCTCTCTGTATCTTCTTCTTCTTTTACAATTGTTTATGAGATATAATGTCTCCCTCTGCCTTGCTTTGAGTTTGTTCGTCTGAACGACAATGGCGAAAGTGCCGCTGCAACTTTCTCCTCTCCTCCTGCTCTTTCTTATTCTGCAGCTGTGTCGTTTTGTTGAAGTTGCTCTCTGTCAATGTCCGAACTCGCGTTCTTCTTTTCTTTGACTTCTTCACGCACATTGTGATCTCGCTGATCCGTCTTGTCTTCCACGATCAGGTTCTTCTTCTCTTATTTCATTTATATCGTGTTCTTTTTCTATATTTAAAATTCTCTTCATTCTTTTTTTTCTCATTTTTCTTTCCCTGTTTCTATTTATGTGATCAATTTGTGCATTGTCTCTCTTGCTTTTCTGGTGTAGAACAGTGTTTGGTTGCTGAGAAAGTTTAAGAAGGGAAAATAGACTAAGTTAAATATATATTTTTAAGACCAATACAGACTATATGGCTTGCAAGGTTGGGTTTCTACTTAAAATTCATGTTTTACAACCTTTTTTTTGTTTTTAAAATTTTTGATCTCTTAGAAATTAACAAACGAAGAAAATATACATTCTATCTTGATAAGTACCCTCTATTCCTCAAAAGATTTACACCAATGTAGTATCATATTGGGTTTTACAATCCAAATCTTTTGCCCTTCTGATCACAAAATCCGGGCAATACTCTTTTCTTTTTTTCTTTGTTTTAAATATTAAGTTGGGCTTTCTAGGGTCCCTTTAGTTTCGTTATTAATATGAAGTGAGAAGCATCTATTTTATTAGTTAATACAATATGTCGTTGTTTGTTTCCCAATGAGAAAAAAAATTTTCTTTTCTAGTACACGCGATTCTGGAGTAACTTCACAGATAGTGTAACTTACCTTTGTTGTTACTTTTCTATAATCACTTTCATACTTCAGTACGTTCTAGAACTTAAACTTTTGAAGCATGATTCGTTGTTTCATGAATATCCATGGTAATTGAACTAGTTTTGGTATATGCTCAGAACAGGTGAATTAAAAGCCTAATTTAATCAAATGGAGCAATACGAAGTTCTGGAGCAAATTGGTAAAGGAGCTTTTGGTTCTGCTCTTCTTGTGAGGCATAAGCATGAAAAGAAGAAGTGAGAATTCCTTTTCTTTTTTTTTAAAGAAAACAAATCTGTGTCTGCTTGCTATTTAAAACTGTGACTGAGAATATATAATGTACTAAGCGATTTTGCTTTGCCTACTATTTGTTTTAAAGGTATGTGTTGAAAAAGATTCGTCTTGCCCGACAGACTGATAGGTCTCGTAGATCTGCACACCAAGAGGTCGGTGCTCTTTTTTTTTTTTGGGATGCCTTGATAAATTATCTGAATTTCGTTTTGGCATAATCAGTTTTCCTTTTATATAATCGTTATCAATATATTTCAAATCCCGGTTACTTCTGTTTGTGGTTCTTGAGGATTACAATTGTGGACTTTATCAAAGGAAAAAATTAAGGGGAAATTAAAGAAACTTAGAAATTCTGGATATTTGCTTCTTATAGATTGTAAGGAATGGTGTTTATCCTGATATCAAGACTGCAAAATATATTAAAACAGCTGTTGTGCATGTGGAAGTAGCTGAAATTAAGATATTTCAATCCTTGAAATGGATGTTACATGGCTGCATGACATTTTAGGAACTGAATGCTGGGCTGGATTGTGGTAGAACTCATATTAACTTGTGGGCTACTATTGAACCTCTGATGTTGAATTATTCTAAATGCATATTTTGAGTTATATGGAGATTGACCACTTTCCTGGTTTGTGCAGATGGAGCTTATTTCTAAACTACGAAATCCGTTTATTGTGGAGTACAAGGATTCCTGGGTAGAGAAGGTGTGTTATGCTTGCCATTATCTATCATGTGTCTTTGCACATGATGTGGTGGTATCCTTTTCCGATGATTTCTACTTCATTGGTTGGATGATGAATAAGCACTTGTTTTTAATCTGGCCTTAATTTTATTGTTTGCCTGGTGTGAAAATGTGTTAAGAGGCTCTCCGGTTAAAGTTTATTACAAGAAGTTTCATTTAAAATCTTTATTTCTAGTTGCATACATCCACGCTGCACAGGAATATGTAAATCTATTAAATAAAGAAAACTGTATTTGACTAAGTTAGGGTGCGTTTGGAAGATAAACATCTCTCAACTCATTTCAACTCATCATTACAACTTTTTCAAATCCCAACACAAAATATAATAAACAATTCAACTTTTTCAAATTATAAAATAATAATAATATTAAAAAATAATATTATAATAATATTTTATCATCTCAACTCAACTCAACTCAACTCACTTCAACATCCAAACTCACCCTTAGGCAATTATATATGTAGACTTGAAAAATAAATTTAACGCTTAAAAAAGTTCCAATTTTATCATCTTGATATCCAAAATGAGAAACTTTACAAATTTTGCTTGTGTGGAGAGAGGGACCAAAAGTTGTTTATATAGCATGCCAGAGTAATCCTGACCATCAAGAGTCATAATTTATAGGCTCTTTAACCTCCTCTGAAATTTAATAACCTTTATGATCCATAGGTTACTAAACCAAAAAGACGTGTTAATAAAACAAAAAGACATGATAGTAGAACTTTTTTTTTTTTTTTGTATATATAAGTTAATAGTCTTATTTAAGAAAAGCTATAAGGGTGCTATCCATGCATACAAGGAGAATATATGAGAGGCGCCTAAGCAAGAAAGGAAACTGCAAGAAAATCCTGAAAACTAGAAGGAGAAGAAGCATGGGCATTCATCTAAAGAGAAAGTATTAAGGGAAAAAGAAGCACTAAGATTTTTTATAGTTCTCTAGCAATTCTTGGAAGGATAATTTCTCTTTCTAAATGCAGAAAAATGATTTGTACAGTCTTAGAATGTGCAAGTCCCGTGCAGTCCATTTGAAAAGAAGTGGGACAAGCCTAGGACCCACATGAAAAAAAAAATCCATTTTTCATGGTAAACCTTTCTTTTTTTTGCAAAGGGACTGCATTGGACTTGCACACCCTAGGATTGAATCTAGCATTACTCCTAAATGCATCACATCAAACATCACATAATCATCTCCCACTAAGTTGCACTATACAAATTATTGGTCAGGCCTTTCCAGCATGCCAACAGACAATCTACCTGTTGAGGCGTTACCCACTGTAGCCCAAACCTACTTAAACACAGTTCCATAAAGGACAAGCGACCTCGCAATGAAGTAAAAGATGATCAACTATTTATCCACCTTTTTTGCACGTAAAACATTAGTCAATCACTAAAATATGCCACTTCCTTAGATTATCCAAAGTGAGAATCTTCCCTAATGCGCCGTCAAAACAAATTAAGCCATAGGTTAAAGGAGCCTTGTTCTACCATATTTTCTTGTGTGGAAAGGATGATCCATCATATGATGTCAAAGCTGAATAATATGGTTTGAGTTCAAATACACCTCACATGGAGAGAATCAAAGAAAGTAAATTCTCAACTCCCCTTCTTAATTGTGTGAATGCAACCTGCTAAAAATGATGCAAGAGAATCCACCTCCGAATCCTTCTTTCTTTGATGAAGTCAACATCCTGCTGATTAGTGCCATCAGAAATCTTTAAATGATCCGTTAATGAAGCTTCCAAAAATAATAGTTCTGGATAAGGTTCCTGAAGGATTTGATCACCACACCATATGTCGTGCCAAAATGTTACCCTTGAACCGTCACTCACCACATATCTAATGATAGAAGAGAGCTTTCCCCAACCTCTTTAAATATGTTTCCAAAGTCCCACTCCAAAAGTCTCATTAACTTCGCTAGAGCACCATCTGCCCCTTGAACAGCCATTTTTCGATTCCCTCACCACCCTCCTAACTCTCTCATTCTTGATGGTATACCTCCATAACCATTCCCACAGTAGGTTGGCTAAACATAATTAAGTTGTGGGTCCCAAGCCTCCCTCCCTAAATAATGCGAGAACACACTAGACCGCTTAACTTAAAGAAATGTCGACTTATTATCTAACCAACCAACAAAAAATCTCTTTGGAACTTCTCCAACCTATTAGCATTCCAACAGGGATAGGAAACGAAGATATATAGTAAGTTGGTAAGCTTGACAAAGTACTCTGTAAAATGCTATCCAACCTCCCTCAGACAAGTAAAGTTTTTTTTATTGGCACCAGGTATCTGGGAATCAGTAGCCATCTAAGAATTGCAATTTGGCCTGCCCCAAAATTAGGAAAATGTTTCTATTATTTGGTATTCCCTTTTCTTCTGCTTTGATGGGTAGTGTCAAGTCAGCAATGAACACATTTAAACCGACAAAGAAGTCTTTACTTGTGCATTTTTTTCCTCCATGGCATCCCCATTAGCTCATTCCAAATCATTATTTTGTTTGTTTATAACTTTGTCTCTGTTATCCCAATTTATTTTTTTATTTTTGATAAGAAAATGATTATATTGGTATGAGTAGGCATAGCCCAAGTACAAAAGAGCTGTTATCCCAATTTATTCTGTTTTGCTTATCAAATACGACAACCTAACTACTTTGTATAGCCTAGCACTGCGTCATATTGATGTCTCTCCGTCTCTTCACAGGGCTGCTATGTGTGCATTATTATTGGTTATTGTGCTGGAGGTGACATGTGAGTGTTCTTTCTTGTTAAATCAAAACTTGAGAAACCAAGTATTTTGCTTTCTCTTAAAGGCTTGCAAAGCCTCAGACCATCAATGCTACTTTGTGTGACACAGGGCACAAGCTATAAAAAAAGTCAATGGCGTTCTTTTCCCTGAAGAGGTTTTTATTGATTTTGTTCTTTTTTTCCTCCTTTGATTTTATTTTTACATTCATTGCATATTTTTCAACTCTCATGTGCTATTTTATTGTTCTGAGATTCTTTGATTACTAAAAGATCTACATGTATCAGAGGCTCTGTAAGTGGCTAGTTCAACTTCTGATGGCACTCGACTACTTGCACATGAATCATATTCTTCATCGTGATGTGAAGGTCAGTAGTCTTTCTGTCTTCATCCATGTTCTCTGAGTCTGTACTGTACTGATAGTCTTCTATGATTCCATCAGTGTTCGAATATATTCTTGACAAAAGATCAAGACATACGTCTCGGTAAGTATCTTATGATTGCTATATTTCTTCTGGAGGAGATATTTTGTTGCTAACAAGAGATCAATGATGGAGCAGGAGATTTTGGACTTGCCAAAATGTTGACCTCCGATGATCTTGCTTCCTCTGTAAGTAATGTGATCCATACATTGACAAGCTTATGAACGATTTGTTATAAGAATAATTCTACTTGTCATCCCCTACACCACACACCAATATGTGATTTGTCATTTTTGCCCTTCTATTTAAACACACACATATTGATGTGTAAATATGTATGTTTAAATAGAAGGAAAAAAATGACAAATCACATGTTGATATGTGTTGTTGGGATGATAAGTAGCCTTTCTCTTGTTAGAATAATTGTCAGTGGTGATTATTGCCTTGTAACACTCAGGTTGTGGGAACTCCAAGCTATATGTGTCCAGAACTTCTTGCTGATATACCTTATGGTTCAAAGTCGGATATTTGGTCTTTGGGTAAGCATTGTGTGTAAGCTATTTGGCCTGGATTAATTTTGTTGTTCTTGAGTTACTCATCAAAGAAAAAAAAAATAGAAATGTTAATTCTTTAGCTGAATGTTGTGTATCTTGAAATTCTGTCATCCAGGATGCTGCATATATGAGATGACAGCTCACAAGCCTGCATTTAAAGCATTTGTAAGAATTTGGACCTTTTCTTTCCATTTGAAGACATTCAGAGTTAGATTGCTGATTCACTTTTCGCTTCCCTTTGTGAGATTCATGGAATAACCTGAGGGAATCTGTAGACATCGCATGTTATATATTTGCTAATGGCTCATGCGCATAACTAGACCTCTCTGATACTTAGAAATTTCTTGGATCATAATAATTTTATTTTAGTTAGCCTACTAACAACAGCCATATAAAGATAATGATTATGATTATTCAAATACATGCATATGCATACATGCTTACCCTCTCTAGATAATTTAAATTTATTTCATACTTCAAGAAAATCATCTAAAGCAAAACTTTTATTAGTTGTGCAGTTCTATCTACGTTTAGCATTTCTAGAATTTTTTTTTCTTTTATAAGAGCATTTCTAGAATTTAGAATATCCACTTGTTATGAACTTAGTTTGAGATTTTTAAGAAGTTTCAAATATTTGAAGTTATTTTTTGCGTTGCATTGTCATAATCTCTCCTCTGGTCCTGAGTGTGTTTGTGTTTACATTACTTGGATTTGGAATCCCAAGTATGTTAAAAATCAGTAAATGCGACAAATCTGGCTGTATGATTGTGTAGTCCCTTTGATATAACTTGTTTTTATCTTGTAACTTGTTCTTCATGATTAATGTTGGAAAGCTTCGCTGCAACTTCTATGCTTTTAAGCTGTCTGTCCATTTAGTGATTTTATTGGATTAATTTTCAGTTTTCACTCTTATTCTTGTGCAGGACATTCAAGCACTGATCAACAAAATTAATAAGTCTATAGTGGCTCCTCTTCCAACGAAGTATTCTGGTGCATTGTAAGTTTTTAACTGTATTGGTGGTTAAAGTAAAGGTATTACTTTACAAGTCTAGTTCCTAAAACCATCCAAGATTGACATTTGGCAGTTAGGTAGGTCAAGTGGAAGTAGCATAATGCTGGATGGATAGTTGGATAGCTGGATTTTGAAAGTTCAAATGAATTCTATTTGTATATGTATCTTAGCTTCTAGTTAGTTCGCTTTGTTGATCTAATCACTTGTTTCTGTTTTCAGTCGAGGTCTTGTCAAAAGCATGCTGCGGAAAAACCCAGAGTTTAGGCCAAGTGTATGTATAGTTCTTCACTAATCTGAATTTTAGATAAAATGTGAACTGCATCTATAAAAGTACTTGATACTGGACACATTATAGATAAACCCACCATTGGGTAGCTCAAGTGGTAATGGCGAACTGGTGTGCATGAGCCCTATGTCACAGCTTCGATTTCCCCCAGGATCAAACTGCAATTTAAGTGGGAGGCCATGGCGGTGGGTTGTTTTGCTAGTCTTCCCGGGCTTTTAGGTTCCATGGGTGAGTCCTAAGGGCTCTGCCGTGGGGCAGTTCCCATCATAAAAAAAAAAAAAAAAAAAAAATTATAGATAATCTACAAAGTTCATCACAAAGCATTTTCCAAATCATTGATCCTAAGTTTAACATGTTATGTTCAAATTGCCATGCATTGGTGGAGGGTGTGCTACTTTATTTACCTTTATGGTAAGCTGATCATACAACATTTAGGTTTTTGGGGACAATTCATGTAACTTTTTGTCAAACACTCTGACTTGTACTGCCATTGCACCCCATGACCCCCTGTGTTTCCTTGATGGTATGTCACGATGTTACCTGTTAATAACAGTAGTGGTTCTGCCAAATCATGAAACACATCATTTTGTACCTTAAAGATTAGATGGTATCTCCAAGATGCAATATATATATATGGATTATTAGGTTTTTGACCCTCCAACTAACACACTTTTTTCAATGTGTACTATTCGCTAAGATCCAGTTAACAAGATTGTGCCACATCACCTAGTTTCACCAATTTTCATACATTTTAACATTCAAAATTGGACGAGGGTGCTATTTGAGATTCGGTGATAGTTTGGAAGTGCAATGTGTTAGTTTTCATAGTATATGATGCACATTGTAAAACACATGTTAGTTAGAGGTGGAAAGCGTATTTTCCCCTTTTTTCTTGCTCCCATGGGTGAAAGTTACTTTATATATTTGCTTTATGAGTCAGGTTCATACTTTCAGAATGCTAAAATGTGTTATTTGGATAGCATTTTGAAACTATCTTAAAAGCGAAAGGTATAAAATGCAGGTAAAAATTGCATATAGTTGTTTTCCATAATGCACTTTTTTTGTCTTAAAAGTTTTTTCTTGGAAGCAAAGAACATTATAGGGATAAGTTAAGCACTCTCGCTTGAAGTCTAAATTTCAGTTTACCTCTTTGAGGTTTTAATTACTACAAAAAGAACCATGAAGTTTGAATTTGTGGCATTTCACCTCCTGCTAAGCCACCATCAAGAGAATCACATGCTCTGGCCAGTAATTTCCCATGACAATTGTCCTTGTATTAGGACTTTCAACCCCTTTCTATTTTCATATCTGCCTAAAAGTCTTTCAGAATACAAGAAGAATGAGTTTTCCATGCAAGGGGAAAGCATTACAAAGAAGTTGCTTAAAGAATAACGTGGGACACTTGATTCTTTCCTTGATGGCAGGTGGACAGAAGTGGGGCATATACTGCTATTTTTCTCAAGGGAAAAAATATACTGTGTTAAATTTGGAGGTTTTTTTGTTCCAAAAATAAAGAACAGGGTGATAAGTAATAATGGTTGAAAATTTATGGTTTTCTGTATGTCTTTGCATAGAAGAAAGCTATATTCTTGAAAGCAAAACTTTTCCTGTTCTCATGAAACCCTTTTTTATTATCTGTAGAGTACTGCCCCGGTCATTGGACTTGTTATTGACAACCATCTACTGTAAAATTGTACCACTGTTAAAGCAACACTGGCACTACTCCAACCAATTCCTTCAGTCTCATAGTCACCACTCTATCTAATGTGGAGCCAGAACCTGATCACCCATTTTCTCATGATCACTTTTATTATTGTCATCGTCCCTTCATTTCATCAAATGTGGCTTGCTTCCTTGACAAAATCCCATTGCTTGGCCATTTGCTAAAATTGGTTTTCTATTCCTGCTTTGAAGCTAGAAAATAAAAGTAAGTTTTTAAAAAGAGACAGAAAAGTTAGTTTTCCTGCCTGATAAGTATTTCATAAAAGGAAATCCAAATAATGCCTTAAACTCTGCCATGGAAGTAGATTTAGGAAAGGCATATAAATGGACCCATGATATCTGCCACATTGACATGATGTGACTATCAGTTTTGAGATATTTTGGGTATACAGTTGCTTGAATCTTTGTATTCAAAGTGTGTTAATGGCATTGAAGATTTTCCTCTCATTTGGAGTCAACCTACCGTGGCAGGCTGCAGAGCTGCTTGGGCACCCACACCTTCAGCCTTATGTTCTTAAGCTTCATCTCAAGATCAATGGCCCAAGACGTGGTAGTTTACCAGTCCCCTGGCCTGAACCAACTTATATGAAGAAAACCAGATTTTCAGAGACAAAGGATGTTCCTCTTGTTACATACAGGGAGAAGCGCCATTCATTCAGCAATGATAGGACTTTGAATCCAAGTATTTCCGGGGCTGAACAAGATTCCCTATGTTCTGCACTAGATATTCATGATAACCCGAGTTTCTTAAATCAGAGGTTACAAGAGCTGTCTGTTGGAAGCATCCATGAACAGACCGCCATTTCTAAGACTGTTCTTGCCAAAGCTTCAGATATTACCAAGTCTTCGAGACGTATTCCAGCAAAAGCTTCTGGTCCTCCTAAAAGATGTGAATCGGTAAGATCTGGTTGAGCTCTCTCTCTCTCTCTCTCTCTCTCTCTACATACACATGCATGTGACAACCTTTGACATGCCAAGTTTATCCAACTAAGAAGCTCAAACTTCACTTCTTTGTGGTGACTTTCGTGCATTGAACAATTGTTGGAAGTTTTTGGACGGTAATTTTGCTTGTCTGAGTTCTTGAATTTCATTTTTTGCAGTTTCCTGTTTCACAGACTCCAAGAAAATCTGTCACTCTGGCTCGAAGGACATCTTTGCCTTTGTCAACAAGAGGTGCAATTCAACAGTCCCCCTGCAAGCACAATATTGGTATCCTCAACCGTATAAAATCCCCCGATGTTTCTGTCAATTCTCCTCGAATTGACAGGATAGCTGATTTTCCAATAGCCTCTTATGATGACCCATTATTCTGCATCGGTAAAACTTCAACCTCGGTGCAAGGTTCCTC
Organism: Juglans mandshurica; assembly: GCA_022457165.1. Classification (NCBI taxonomy): domain Eukaryota; kingdom Viridiplantae; phylum Streptophyta; class Magnoliopsida; order Fagales; family Juglandaceae; genus Juglans; species Juglans mandshurica. Next base: position 9,552,495 of record CM039623.1, read on the forward strand.
TGGCTCCCCACAGGACAATGATCGTTCCCTCACCAAAGATAAATGCACCGTCCAGACCAATAGAGTTTCTTCCAAACCTAGTTTGCCTGATGCATGGAAGGGACTTCGTCGCAGCATGTTTCAAGCAGATGGACGGGAAGAAAGTGATGAGTGCTCTGATCAAAATGCAACTGCTGGGGCATCAAGCCGCACTTCATCAGACTCTCGTCACCGCCGGTTTGACACATCATCATTCCAGCAAAGGGCTGAAGCTTTGGAAGGGTTGCTTGAATTTAGTGCAAGGTTGCTGCAACAGGAAAGATATGATGAGCTTGGGGTGTTGTTAAAGCCATTTGGTCCTGGGAAGGTCTCCCCCAGGGAAACTGCTATCTGGTTGGCTAAGAGCATCAAGGAGAACCCTCTGAAGCAGGAAGATTAGCCCCAATCAACTGCCACCACATGTACTATAAATTTAGCTGTAACAATCTATAGGGCCGGCTCTATTTGTTTTTGACGTGTCGAGGTACTAGGAGCTTAGGCAGATATGCTGACATAGCAGTTTTTTGTTAGATTTACACGACTCTTCCATGTTCTCCATGCTTCTGTTTCATGATTTTCATTAAGATGGGTAATTAGGTACGATATCATGGTAAGTATTTAGCTTGACAAAATAGAATTGTTATGATTTGTACAACTGTTTAGAATTGTTGTGATATGTACAACTGTTTCCGATTAGTGCAAGGATCCTCGGTAGTTGAGCTTCAAGTGAAGAGTATCCAACAACTGGGCTAGGCTCCAATTCACATCCTTTGGGGGCCTTATTTTTTTGTAATCAAATTGCATTTTTATTACCTATTTTTCTCACTCGGAGGTTGCATTTATGTAGGAGTTCGGCTTACAAGTGGATGTGTAGCACACTACATCGGTAAGCTTCCTCATGTTCGCTGTGTTAGAAAAAGAGTTCGTAAATAGATTTTTTCTCTTTACACGAATTATTACCTATGTTGGAAGTACATGATAGAAGAGAAAAGACAATGATAGGATGTTAATGACGACTAGTTGGATGTAATCTGTAACTGAATATATGTCCTCGTACAAAATTAGTCTCTTATAATTCGTATGGTTTCGACCTTTTGTATCTTTCTTAAGCACGTATGTCTGCAGCTTTTCAGTTCTTCATCATACGACAGAAACACCTTCAAGTGCAAGTGCGATGCACCGAGAAAAGAACTGTATGTAAATCCACACAAGGTTGAATTCCCATCCTCCCTTGTAGTTACAGTGCATTTATTCATCTTCTCTGGTTGAAGCTTACACTATCTTTCGTACCTTCTCTTCTTATAAGTTCCTCAATTGGTGATGAACGGTGATGATGACTTGCTAGTACATTGTCAAATGGGGCTGCACCATTCATTAATGAAAGGAATTAGACAACAATAGTAAAAGAGTAATGCTACATGCAGTCGTAGAGTACGCAAGCGGCGTGCAGTCGTTTTGAAAAAAAGTGGAGTCCTCTATTAAAAAATTAATTTTTTGGTCCCGTACTTGTTCACTTTTCAAAGTGATTGCACGACATTTGCGTACTCACGACTGTAACTATTATTTCTTATAGTTAAAAGAGTGTAAGATTGCAAGATAGAAAAACTATATTTGCAGGTTGGGGTAGAGGACATATTTTGAAATTTTTTTACAAATTAAATCATGTGAAGGGTGTGCCCTTTATACCAGTTTCCAAGTCAAATAAATCTCTCCCCATTGATTTCTTACCTCGTATACATCAAGAGATGTGTGGTGGTTGGAATGACTACTTGTTGGTGTAACTGAATCAAACTTGTTGGAGGATCTTGTTGATCGATACAGCTTGACAAACCAGGGATCATGGTTTGCATGGCCAACACGTTTAGAGCGTGATGATGAACGTCCTCGCATTTGATTATCCAGTGGGACGCTTGTTCCGTCTGTTGATTCCCTTCGCCTATTTTTCTGCCTAATGCTACCGTTGGGACGTTGCTTTGGTTCACTCTGTGACCTGACTTTAGCTCTAGAGGATTCTGTCTTGGCCATGTAATTTGGTATGAATGGATCATGGCCATGAGATATGTGGTTTGCACAATCAAGTTGCTGAGAAGGGGAAGGGGCTCTTCTTGGGTTTAATTCAGATGTGGGTATATAATGTTGGGGGCTGTTATTTGCAGTAAATGAGTATTCCTCGTATGGATTTTCTCGCCTTCTGCCCGAAAGATCTTCCGAATAATATGATGGAAAATCATCCTCAATCTTTTCGATTTGTGAATGATTCAGATAGCCACTTTTGCACTTTGAGACTCCCTGGGAATCTTGGAGAGTCATATCCATTTTCTCCTGCATAAAGAAGGCCATGCTGTAAGTAAGCAACTGAAAAAATTCAGATCATGGCATTTACGTATGTTGCAGCAGGTAATGACCTTTCTAGGACCTTGACACTTGTTTGGTTTGTTAGAAATGACAGAAGACGAAAAGAAAATGAAATAAATGAAACTCTGTTATACATAATACAGATGTAGATAAATAAAATATTGTGAGTAGGATAAAATGCAAACAAAATGAGGTTTACTCTGCGCATTCTTCTGAGCTCATTTTCCAGAGTAAAATTCCTATGAATGGATTGTTGCTTTTTGACATGAAGATGTGCTTCCTCGGCCATCTGGATTCTCTGAACCCTTGCTCTAACTTGAATAGATATCAATGCATGCATGCGCCGCAGAGTAGCATTTGTTTGTTTCCTTACCTGATGACCCCTTACAAGTGCTTGTAACTTGACTAGTCCCCTTAAAGCAGACAACGCTTTCCTTGCCTGACACAACAACATAGGCAGATCAGATCATTGAAATAACTTAGTAATGAAAGTTTGTTGGAATCAACATATGAATGTTCAGATGAAAGTTGATACCAAATAAGAACGGAAGACGGCTTGAATCTTTGTGGCAGCTGCATATTCAACATCTGCAATTAACACAGCATGATTCTGCAGAACTTTATTTTCTGCACTGGCCTGCACTGGAAGCTTGGTGGTGTCAAATGAATCAAATGATTTAGATTTATGAGTTGCTTTTTTGCCAGTTGCTCTTCCAAAACTCCATCTTCGCCTTGTTTTAGGAGTCCCCGGCTGGCAATCTGTTTTGTTATGTACATACTCAGCAGAAAAAGTTGCATCAATTTTCTTGTATTTTTGCTCCCTTTTCCCTACCAAAAAGTTTCTGATCCATTTGCTTGCCTTTCCCATCTTTTGTCACATCTTCTTAAGTCCCATGTTTCTAACAAAAGTTGTGAGTAAATTCCTTGTTTTTATATAATCAGTTAAGACCTGTTGACTTGAAAATCCATGTTTAATATGGAAGCTAGCTTGTTTAACTTGACTCTCTGTCGTGTATCTGTGGTATTATGTCATTTGTTATTGACTTTGGCCTGCAATATTCCTGGTTAAGCCATTTGCCACTTTGATGAACATTAGTATCAAAGATTCTTTTTTTCTGTGTTGAGCTTTGTCAACCGCTCAACTATTGTTTCTTTCTCCAAGAGGCAAGAGCCGTATAATCAAAGTGTAGCTCTTGGAGTAATCAGCTTAGTCCATCGATTTGTTTTGTCAAATCACCAATTATCTTAAGAATTCAACTAATAAAAACAAAGTCTTTACTACGATACATATATAATTTTGAAGGAAAAACTTTATTTCAGTTGAGCCATTCTACCATTAAACGATCATAAATTTGGTTATTTAAATTTAAAATAATATTCAAAGGTCATCATGTCGATCAATATTTCTTTTATATAAATTAGTAATCGAAAAAGATGGCATTTAATCAACTCATAATCAAACATTAAACATAATATATATAATTTAAGAAAATTTCCACGCATCATGTAGATGGGCCGGCATGCAACTAGTATCCTAAAAACTTAGTGAATATTAGGGTTAGGTGGCGGCCCCTGCAACCTGATTCATTTGCCCAATCTGCTCATCCTGCTAGGGAATGGGTGAGCAACTTGACTGTCTTGGGTGCGGGTGGGTTTCTAACTAAAAAACACACATAATGGGCAGGGGACGAGTGGTACCCCACCTACCTGTATAATATATATATATATATATATATATATATATAAATCTTTAGATATAACTATACATATTTTTCTGTCCTCTCATTTTCTCCTACAAACCACCATCCTCTCCTATCTCCATTCCACAAATTCTCTCTCTCTCTCTCTCTCTCTCTTCTCTTCTCCCAGCCAATCTTCTTCTCCTTCTTGTCTCGATGTCTTCTTTCCATGCTCCTCTTATTTTTTTCTTGTCTTTTTCTACTACTCTCCTCCTCCTCCTCTTCCTCTTCCTTCCTTGTCAGTGCAAGACTTTCAATCGTGATCGTAGGTCTCTCGAGCCAGAGACCCGTGACCATGGCCACTAATCACTTGACTTTTAGTCTCGGGTGTCTTTGCCTTGCCAGACTCCAAGCCACTCTTTGTCTTGTGTGGATTTGGTGGTTTCTACATATGGAGAGCCATCGTTGTAGCTCTCCAAGCTCAATTCTAGTGGTTTTCCTCGTATGCTTTTAGCTTTGTTGGTTGTGAGACGGTGGCTGCAATATATTTTTGGTTTTGATATGGTGACACTAGGGGCGGGGATCGAAACGGTGGACTGAGCCACCTATCTGCCTGTCGAACAGGGCTAAGGAGTATATGGGGGAGGGGACGGGGTGTGGGAGAAAAAATTGATTCCTCGCCCAAGCACTCCTAGTGAATACGAAAAACTGAATTTGATTATTAATTTTATATATTAACTTACATTAGTCATCTTCTCAAAGCCAAGCACTTCATTCTTGAAATTAATTATCACCGCAAGCTTATTCAAGATTTATTGCTTTTCTAGGCCTTTATGGCCTGAAAGGCCTCGTCCTTCATATGCAAGTGGCCTCGCCTAGTTGCCGGGTAGGTTGATTAGCCTACGGGCTATCCAATCACCCGTGAGCCTCAATAGGTTATAGGTCCATTAAGTCTAAAAATTTTATAAGCCTATTTGTGCATTTTACATCTCATAATGGCTTCCAACCCCTCTCTACCATAATTTCTACATCACTTTTACATCATAACTTAATCTAAAACTATTAAATTACAACTAGTTTGACTAATCTAAGAATAACAAATTTACATCACAAAATTGTTATGATAAAAAATACTTAAAAAAACCCAAATGTTGATAACTTTATATTTGTAAAGTCTAAGATGCCATAACCATACAAAACCTGGAAAAGAAAAAAAAAACTGATAAAAGTGATAATACGATGTCTCAAAAATAAAGGAAATTCAATTAGAAAAAAGAAGATAAGTATTAAATTTATGGAATGTATTAACAAATCATATATGTATCAATCTGTGCACGAAGTAGATTGAGATTGAGCCACTTTTCACGAATTCGAGTGTACATCAAAATTATTTTTTGATAAGAATTATTAAACAATTTACAACAAGAACTGAATTAAGAGAAATTACCACTTCCATCTTGATTGTCCTCCTGCTCGTAACTCTTTACAAAATCTATCACCTCCCAAATATCAATCGGCTTTTCTTTAATCTAATTTGGAGTGCAAATCAAAGCTTCCACTATGCTATGTGACAATGATAATATGCACATCCAGTGCTAAATGTGGACTCTAAGGCTACTGTAGAAATAGGGAGAACCGAAATACTATAGGCTATCTCTTTGATATGATAGGATATTTGACGGCATTATTTTCAACCAACCTAAAATATCAAAATCTTTCACATATGGGTGTAATCCGCCGACAAGTATCTTTCTAGGTATGTTTCGCTATCTAAATTCTTCTTCTGTTCATGTAAATTGCTAAACCGCATATACTACTTACGCTTTCTTATCTACCTAACATCAGTAGGAGGGGAAGAGGTGGATGATGGGATCTCGATATTAACCCCCTTGAATAGACAAACTTATCATACAACCTATTGCGGGTATCCTTAACACTTAACATAAGTTGATTCATCCATCCCTTCCTGCTAGTCAACCCATATACAATTTCATCAATTTTGTAGCGTGAGTCAACAGTAATGGCAATATATAGCAAAATGTTGATCTTACTCAAATCTCCTCATTCTTTCACACATTTTGTCCAATTGCACATTTACTGACAAATTAACTGACAATATTCATTTCTTGTCACATACAAAGAAGTAAAAATTGTACATGTGACATCATAAAAAAAGCCTAAAAAATCCAACAAAGACTCAAACATTTTCCTAATCCACATCTTTGGGTTGCCCTGTTCTCCCATTCATTTCGTATTCATCAAAGTGATGGACATATTGCATGTTGTCATCTCCTATGGCATCAAAGACCTTCTATATTGTTCAGTCATTTTAAATATAAAAAAAGTTTGATTCTATCTTGTAGGAACATCAAAACACAATATTTGCTTAGAATCAAAACTCATAGTATAAATACAAATCTTGAATTTCTCAAGTCTAGCCGGTGAAGTCCTCACAAATCTCACTGGATGTCTTACTTTTGTAATTGACTCATGAACATCTTTTAAAATGTCCATCACAATAAGATTAAAGACATGTGCACAACACCGCACATGTAAAAACTCATCACCAAGATGGATAATATTGCTCTCTAATTTTATTATTCAAATACTCAAGTGTGGCATTATTAGAAGAGGCAATATCCATCAAAATTGATAAAACCAACTCCAAACCACGCTCGTTTATTCTAGACTCCACCACATTCTCAATCGTATCACCTTTGTGATTAGTAAGTAGACAATATTTAAGAATATTTTCGTGCAAATTCTAATATCTATTTATAAAAATGTGTCGTAATTAAGATATATATATATATATATAGTTCAAATTTTGGACTGATGTCCATGTATTGGTGGTGAAACAAACTCTTTAACCTTCCAAAAAATTATTCAACAAATCCTTCTCAAGCTCATATGTTTTGAAAACATCTTCCACCATCATGTGGTGAGAATGAATGTTACAAAGGTTCTAAAATGATGTCATTTTAAGGAGTTTAAATATGTTTTTTAAATATATGTAACATTGTTGTAAAATTAAAAGAAAGTAACAAGAGAATTGAAATATCACAATATCTGAAACTAGTTCTTAATGAACTAAAGAACTAAATATTATTTCTCTTAACTTCCTTATTGTGTGTCTACAAAAAATGTTCCTCAAGACACTCTTTTATAGGCATGAGAGGATACGTGATATTAAATGAATACATGAACTTAGGGAATGACAATACATGAATCAAAGGGATACATAAACATGAGAAATAGGAATACATAAATGTGTAAGAATTCTAATGGTCATCCATCAAATACATGAAATGTATTTTACTATATTCATGTATTTACAACACTCCCCCTTCGATGACCATACATAAAGAATATGATTCATTAACACTTTGCCAAAGAAAATACTGTGAGAAAAACTTATGGTGTAGGAAAAAGAATAAAACATTCTAATGCGCCTTTGAATGACTTAGGATTGTCTCATTAAAACCTTGCAAAGGAAAATCCTATGGGAAAAATCTCAACGAAGGAAAAAGAGTACAATTCGGATAATAATTGACTCTCCTTATAAGTATGCAAAACTTCAATTGTTCATGATGAATAATCATTGAGTCGTCGCATTCCAATACTGTGTACTAGCTTTTTAAATATTACAGTTGGCAAAGTTTTAGTGAATAAGTCTATCAAATTATCAATTAAATGTATTTTCTTGACATCAATGTCATCGCCCTTTTAAAGCTCGTGTGTATAAAAGAATTTTGGTGAAATATGGTTGGTCCTATCACCTTTGATGTAGCCTCCTCTTATTTGCATAAATACATGTTGCATTATCTTCATATAATATTGTTGGGTTACCTTTAATTGTGAGTAAACTACATTTTTCTTAAATAAGTTGAATTACTGATCTTAACAAAATGCATTCACAACTTGCTTCATGAGTTATACTAATTTATGAGTGATTGGAAGAAGTAGCAACTATTATTTGTTTGACAGACCTCCATGAAATAGTTGTACATACATATATAAATAGGTATCCTGATTGATAATGTCCTTCATGAGGATCAGATAGATAATCTGCATCTGTATATCCAATTAATTGTGAGATTCATTCTTTTGGATAAAATAATCTTATGTCAATCATACCACGAAGGTAATGTAGAACATGTTTGACCTCATTTCCATGCCTTTGAGATGGTGCAGAACTATATCTAGCTAATAAGTTGACTAAAAACACAATATCAAGTTTTGTACAATTTACAAGATATATTAAAATACCAATTGCACTAAGGTATGATATTTCAGAATCAAGAATTTCTTTATCTTTTCCTCGAGGTTGAAAATTGTATTTCTCTACATCAAGTGATCGAATAACTATTAGAGTGCTCAAAGGGTGAGTTTTATCCATATAAAAGTGCTTCAATACTTTTTATGTATACGTAAGGTGATTAACTAAAATTCCATCTGAAAAATGTTTAAGTTGCAGACCAAAATAAAATTTGATTTTTCCAAGATCTTTCATTTCAAAGTCATTTTTCAAATAAGTTGCAGTTTTTGTGAGTTCTTCTGGGGTCCCAATGAGATCTAAGTCATCTACAAATACTGCAATAATTGTAAATTCAGACTCTAACTTCTAAATGAAAACACATGGACAAATTAGATTATTCTCAAATCATTCATTCAATAGATATTCATTAAAACGATTGTACCACATGTGTCTGGATTGCTTTAGACCATATAATACTTTTTGTAGCTTGATAGAATAAATACTACTGGATTTTGAATTATATGCTTCGGACATTTTATATCCTCGAGGGAATTTAATGTATATATCATTATCTAATGATCTATATAAATATGAGGTAACCACATCCATTAAACACATCTAACTTTCTATGACTATCAAACTAATAAAAAATCTGAATATAATTAAATCCATTACAGGAGAATATGTTTCTTAATAATCGATACCAAATTTTTGCAAGAAATCTTGTACGACAAGTCATGCTTTATGTCTCACGATTTCATTTTTCTCCTTACGTTTATGCACAAATATGCACTTATATCCAGCAGGTGTCACACTTTTAGGTGTTTGGACTACAGATCCTAATATTTCATGTTTTGTAAGTGAATTCAATTCTGCTTGAATTGCATTTTTTATTTTATTTTGGCCAATCATTTCTATGTTGGCATTCTACGACGGTTTGTGATTCAATTTCATCATTACTTCTTGTAATGTCAATGCCAACTTTAAATGAAAATATGTTGTGGACAACAATTTTATTTCTATCTCACAATTCTCCTGTACTTACATAATACATCAAATCACGTTATTTTCAGGTACATGTTCCTCTTCAAGATATATATGTTTAAGAGATTCCTCTTTAGGAGATTCTCTTTTAGGAGAATTTGATATTAAAAGTTTGGATGAATCAATTGATTTTGTTGCCTGCTTTGTGGGTATGGCTTCTTTAGGAACACCAATTTCTTTTTCTTTTAATCTTCTCTTTTGGAAAATCTTATCATTTACACCAATAGGTCTTCCACGCTTCAGCCTTCAGACATGTCTTAGATTCATTTGTTGCTTGATTGTCCTACAATAACTTCAATCCTCACAGGGATATTAGCAGCTGGAATATGAGATTTTATTATTTTCTTATTATCTGTAAATGCATGTGGTAATTGATTCACAATACCTTGCAAATGAATAATCCTCTAAACTTCCAGTTCACATTGATTTATATAAGAATGAAGATGAAAATCTTTAAAATATGCCTTAAAAGTATCATCACTTAAAGGTTCAAGGTATTTGATAATTGAAGGAGAATCAAAACCAATATAAATTTCAAGTCTTCGTTTTGGGCTCATCTTAGTGCATTTGGGAGGTGCAATCAGAATATAGATAGCACAACAAAAAATACAAAATGAAAAATATTTAGTGTTTGACCAAAAGCAAGTTGCAATGAGGAGTATTTGTTTTGGGTAGTTGGTCTAATCCGAAATAATGATGCAGCATGTAAAATTGCATGTCCTCAAGCAGAAATTAGTAGTTTTGTTTTCATAAGTAAAAGTCTAGCAATTAATTATATTTGTTTAATAAACGATTTGCCCAAACCATTCTGCGTATGTACATGGGCAACTGAATGTTCAACATGAATTTCTATTAGCATGCAATAATCATCAAAGGCTTGAGATGCAAATTCTCCTGCATTATCCAATATGATAGATTTGATTGGATAATTAGGAAATTGAGCTCGTAATTTAATTATTTGTGCAAAACGTTTAGCAAATGAAACTTTACGAGTAGAGAGTAGACAAACATGTGACCACCTAGTTAATGCATATATTAAGATCATAAAATATCTAAATGGTCCACGTGGTGGATGTATTGGCCCACATATGTCTCAATGAATTCTTTTTAAAATTGACGAGGATTCAATTACTATTTTAGAAAGAGATGGTCTGATAATTAGTTTACCTTGAGAACATGATGTATATGAAAAATCACTTGGTAAAAGAATCTTCTGATTTTTTAGAGGATGTCTAAGTGAGTTCTTAATTATTCGATGCATCATAATTGAGCCCAAATGTTCAAGGCAATCATGCCAAGACATAAAGATCTTTGGATTATAGCATTTTTGGTGCATTAAAATATTTGATTAAATTATACTCATAATTTTATAATATAACCTCGAAGAGAAAGCTATCAGTTTTTTCAATAGGAATTTTTGGCCCGAAATCATAGAAGTAATATAAAGATATTCATTACAGCTTTCATTGATGGTTTCAACATGATAACCATTACGATGAATATCTTTAAAACTTAATAAATTTTTTCTAGATTTTGAGGAATACAAAGTATCGTCAATATAAAATTTTGTTCATTCTGATAACATTATATTTGCTTTTCTGGAGTCTTCAATTAATTTCAAAGAATCGGATAGGGTATTGACATTGACTCTATTCAATTTTAAATATTGAAAATATTTTTTTTTTAAGAATTGTATATGTGGTACAATTGTGTACGAGACTTACATCTCCATCACTTGTTTTCAAATTGATCAATTCATAAGTAAAATTCATGCTTCCCTATAAAAGCAAAACATATATAAAATTTCATTAATTTAAAGAAAAACTACAAAATATATTTGAAGATAAAAATTGAAATATAATTTAATTACAAAGCAAAGAAGGAAAATTAATTGTTGCAACCATAATCATATTGATGATTTTTTATTAAAATTTCATTGTTTTGTTCAGTCACTATATTAATTCAGAATATTTTATGAATTTAAGATCTCCATATTGCTGCTACACGAGTACATTTGAGGCATGAAATGTGGTATATGTATTTTCTAAGATATCCTTATCAGTGACTTTCTCTCCATATAATTTTAACTTTGAGCTCATTTTGAAAAATGCAGAGTTGTATTTAGATAATATTTTAAAATCTTGCAACTTCAAGTGTATCCAATCATAGCAAGTCTTTGGAAGGATTACGATCTTCTGGTACTCGTATCTCTCGTTCAAACTATTCCATAGAATCAAATGATCTTTTACAATGAGGTATTCAATTTTCAATTCTTCATGTAAATGTTGGCGAAGAAAAATCATTGTTTTGGCACGATCCTGCACAGACATTTTATTATCTTATTGGATAGTATTTCCAAGGTTCATTGCATCAAGATGAATTTTAAATCCAAGATCCAAGATAAATAATTGTTACCAGAAACATCAAGAGCAATAAATTCTAATTTTGTAAGATTTGACATTATATATAACAAATATATTAAAAATCGAATAAGTAAATATTATGAGATTAAGAATAAAATATACAAGACTTATAAACTCTATGAAGTCATATGAATTGCATTGATACTATAATATTTTACTTCAAAGACTATTGCATAGAACATATGTTATAACATCATTCATAATATATCAATATTTATAAACACATCATGCTGATATGATGATTAGAAAGTGACCTTTTAAAATTGTAGAAAGACTTGGAGTGATGAGAGAAATCTCACAGATAGCTTTCAACGTCAAAGATCAAAAGAACACTACAATTGGCTAGAGGCTCGTGTTGATAATGTGCTGTAAAATTAAAGAAAATTAACAAGAGAATTGAAAGACCACAATATCTGAAACTAGTTCTTTGAGAACTATATATTATTTCTCTCAACTTCATTGTTATGTGTTTATAACAAATGTTCCTCAATATATCCTTTTATAGGCATGAGAGGATGCATACTATTAAATGAATATATGAACTTAGGGAATAACAATACATGAATCAAGATGATACATGAACATGAGAAATAAGAATACATGAATGTGTAAGAATTCTAATGGTCATCCATCAAATATATGGAATTTATTTTACTAAGTTCATCAATTTACAACAAACATACAGGTGGGTGGGCGGGAGGGGAGTGGCACTGGACACCTACCCTCACTTTCTAATCTTAAACGCCAACCCGTTTGTCAGTAGGCTTGGTGTGGCAGGCTACCCGCCCATGATAGGCAGGGCTTGGGAGTGGGTACCCGGTGAGTAGCATTACTTTGAATTGTTGTTATGTGATAAGCACTCCAATTGCCCTCACTTTCAAATCTTAAACTCCAACCCATTCCTCAGCAAGCTTGGTGTGGGAGGCTACTTGCCCGTGATAGGCGAGGCTACCCATCCATGTCAGCAGGCTTCACGTCCCATTTACACCTGTTCTTAGGTCTCCATCTGACCTACCATTAGAGATTAATTCTACAGAAGAAGGTAAAATCCGATAATCATTTTGTTTCAATTAAGGTAATTCATACATATTACATCGTTTATAACCATCATTTACTTCGTTTCTACAACGAATATTATATTCTTTAGAGTTAACAATACAATCTCGTCAAGATCAAGGCACTACTAGAGTCGTGATGTTAGAGAAATATTATAAAGTGAGTAAAATTAAGGTTAACATTCCTAACGAACATACCGCAGGTGAAGGACAACCAACAGCTTGGCTTGCATCGTATGCAGGTGCTTTTACATGAACTTATGCATTTTTGGCTACGAATTCATGGCAGAAAGTCCTTCAAGATGTGAAAAAACTTATTAAGAAACGTTGTTTAGTAATGTTTAAATAATTGATTTATAATATTATTTAATATATATAAAAAATATAGAATATGCAAGTGATAATTTCTTTTTGTATATATTTTTTCAAGGATGACTTCGAACTAAATTTTGGTTGGAGATATGAGTGTAAGACTGTCGATGAGCTTATTTGTAATACATTCCGCAAATATAAGATAAGGTGTCATGAGCATTATAATAAGTTTGAGAACAAGGAAGAGGCACGCCAACATCATTTTCAGGATGTCTGACATTCCGATTGAGAAAAATTTTGTGACATGTTTGAGGATCCATCATATAAGATAAATTAAATGAATTGTTTTACATGTCCTATTTTATAATTTTTACTTCCTAATATTTACAATTTCTATGCAAGAGCGAAATTCTATAAAAAAAACAAATAGATCAAAGTTGAAGATTCATCATCATGCAGGTTCAAGATCTTTCCATTGCCTCTCTAAAAAATTGGTAATGCTATTTTATATGTTTTTTTATTATATATAATTTGTTGTTTGGATTTATTGTAATGACTTTATATCTTAAGAAATATGTATCTTGTAGCAAGAATCAGATACCAATTATGATCTGACAAAATTATATATTACACCACATACTGGTCATAATGGAAAGTTGACTCATCCCGATACCCGTGAAACTTATGTAAGTGTTATTATCTATTTTAATTAAATATAATTGAATATTTGTAGCGATATTAATTCTTTCTTTTGTGTATAAGAAACAATGGTTGCCATATGTGCTGAATCTGCATCAAATCAAAATTCTTCAACAAGTGATGTTGAAATTTTTACACAAGTTCTGGATCCGCGTTCAGAATATTTGAGGGGTTTGTGTCACTGTGTAAAGCCTTCTAACTCTTCCTATCGTCTTGGTATGCCTCTAACACCTCTAGAGCGTTAGAGGAAGTGAATTGTAAGATCGAGGAATTGAGTACAAGGCAGCATGAGTCAGAGGCTTAATTGACGAAATAAACAGACATGGAGATGCATATGAAACAACAAGAACAACAACAAGAGGAGTTCAGGAGAGAGATGCAACTCTAAATGTAGATACTTATGCAATATTTTAGACCTCCAAGCAACTTATTTATATTATATGTACAGATTTTGGGATCTATTTCTGCACGAAGAACGCTAGTACTATTGTTTTATTTATTTAGTTTGCACTTATGAGACTACTTTTATGGGTACTGAACAAATTATAATGTATTTTTGAAAATATTATGTATGTCTATTTGATTTTTTATTATTGGGTAAATAAAATAGTTACCGTTTGAACGACTTAAGACCGTTCAAACAAAATCAATAAAACTATTCAAACAAAATCAATAAAACCATTCGAACATTGATACAGAACATTCGAATGTAATCACTATTAACCGTTCAAAAGATAATATCGAACATGAAATCAATGTTCGAACGTCATCTCATAGCAAATCATTTGATCGTATCATATCCCGATCGAATGTTTTACTCAATACGTTCAAACATATTTTGCTCTTGAACCATTAAATATTGTGTTAGAACGTTTTCCCATGCCAATTTGGTTGATGGAATTGGTATCGATTGACCACTCATGAAAAATGCATTCGAATATAATTGACGATCGAACGTAATGTTTGTACCGTTCGAATGTGATTCTGGGGTGAAATTCAATCATCCAAAAAAAAATGTTTTGTTAGAATGCGATCAAACGGTTTTGCTCAATTTCGTCCCAAAATACCTTTTGGGACACTATTATTGGAAAGACCTTGGGACGATTTTTTTATGTGCAAAGAAATATTTTGGGACGGAAACCACTTCCGTTGTAGTGAAAACGAATAGTGATTGATTTGTACGTTGGAATAGCTATTATATATATATATATACACACATTATCAGTGGTTTAACGTGCAAAGCATGTTTGCCACGCTTACCTAATTGGAAGAAAAAATAAAATGTTTGAAAATAATATGTCCAAACAGCTAGGGGTGTAAATTTAAACCAGAAAACCGGTTCGAACCGGACCGGTTGGTCTGGTTTTGAACCGGTCCAGTCTGGAACTAGTTCTTATATTATGAAAACCGGCCGGATTCTGTCCGGTTTCGGTTTCATAGTTTCCAGGACCGGACCGGACCAAACCGGATTGGTTGGAAAAAAAAAAAATATATAAATTAATTTTATATATTATACAAAATATTTATATATATAAGTTTTATATATAATATATAATTATATATTAAATTTATATATATATATATATAATATGAAATAATTTCATATTATAATTTATAAATTATAACATAAAAACTTAATCTTAAATATGAACATTTGTAATTTGTTTGATCATATGTTATTAATATAATTATATATAAGATAATGTTATTGTAATTTATAAAATAAAAGTTTAATCTTAAAGATGAAAATTTAATTGATCATATCCTTTAAACATAATATATATTAAATTATTAATAAAATTTTATCATAAGAAGTAACATTTTATTATATGTTTTTTACATTTTAAAAAAATCAAAAAATCGGAACGGACTGGACCGGAAACCGATAAAATCGGAGGTACCAATTTAGGAGGGTAACCGGGGCGTAATCGATTTTAAAAAATGCAAAACCGGTACATACCAGTTCGGTCCTAGATTTTGTCCAAAATCGGACCGAACCGGACCGGTTACACCCTTACAAACAGCAAATAAAGTGTGACTGATCCTTACATGCAGTATAGAATTTTGAATAATTGAATTAGTTGTTAGCTCACAATCATCAAGATTGAAAGAGTACATAAGATAATTTAGTAAATAGCCTAATGCATAGGAGCATAAAACCTAATATAAACAAGCATCTATCAATTTTCATCTTTCTCTACTTTAATAAGAAGAGTTTGTTCCAACCACAGAATTTCTATGAATTTCTCTACATTTCCTTTGGGTTGATCATCTGTACGTGAAAGATCAATTACGATCACGTGTTAAAAGCTTTGCATGGAAGTTTCAGTTCTAGAAATTAACCATATTTGATGATAGAGATTAATGCATGCATGTTATGTTATTTCCAACTATGCAGAAGATGTAGCGAGCTCGTATGAAACAAATCCACTCTCTATGTTCTTGCTCTCATGTTCTTTCATCATTAAAGTAAGCCTCTTATATTTTGGAAGCACTAAAAATATTATAATTGTAGAAAATTATTTTATCTAAATAATTTTAGTTAATTAAGAATATTATGAGATTTATATTATGTTAAAAACTCTAATTATTTATATGGTTTTATTTTCTTAAAAATATTTAGCAAAACTTCATCATTTATATAATGATAAAAGATTAGTATTTTATATATTAAAATTGATTTTAAATGTATGATATGATATTTATTTTTTAATTATCTATTTTAAGTGAATTTATTTAAATGTATGATTTGATCCTAGTATAAAGAGATATACTCTAGGAGCCTATTTAACATTCGTACTAAGCATATGATCATAAATGTAGAGACAATTTCATGTTTCTTTACCATTTTTCAAATTATACCATAAACTATCAAACCCAAAAATTTGCAAATTGAAAAAAAGGTGAGAGGCTACGTTGTAAATTGTTAATTTTTGATTGTCTGGCTGCAAAATGAAAAATTTCCTTTAAAACTGACCGTAATGACCTTAAACGTGTGTAATTTTGGTCCTTCAAATTGAAGATACATGGAAGGTTATCTGATTTTAAGTGTGTATATATATATATATATATATATATATATATATATATATGAAGCTTCTTAGAGCCTGCATTCACTTTCAAAAGACTTAATTATCTGTAACCTCAAAGGGTATTAATTCAACAAAGGCATTGAAAAAAATGGCACAAAGACAAGTGGAATGGAATTAAGCTACATGAGAAAATGGGGGCAGCAATGATTCATGATACACACACACACACATATATATATATATATTTATATTTTAAGAACTTAAATTTCTTTGTCTTTCAGTTTTACTTTCATATGTCCATCTCTTGATCTGACTTTTTTCCTCCATAATTGTCTTATAATTCCATTTTATTTTGTTTTGTGGCTATTGTTTGTGGATTTCATTGGCCCACTTTGGTGGAGTTTTGACTTTTAAAAGCCGACGAG
Organism: Juglans mandshurica; assembly: GCA_022457165.1. Taxonomy (NCBI): domain Eukaryota; kingdom Viridiplantae; phylum Streptophyta; class Magnoliopsida; order Fagales; family Juglandaceae; genus Juglans; species Juglans mandshurica. The sequence continues at coordinate 9,569,795 of CM039623.1, forward strand.
CTTTCTTGGAACTTCTCTAGCACCTCTGACTTTCATGTATATATCTTCTCTTCCACACAAAAAATAGAAAATTTCGTGCAATCAGATTGATTATATATATATATATATTGCCGTCGCTTTAATTAATTAATATATAATCTGAAGAATTAGGTTGAAATTAAGTTGCCGTCCCTTTATTTTATAATATATGTGGTGGCATGCTGATGCCACTTTAAAGATTTAGATTACTTCTAAGATGATCGATACGATCCTTATTCTATTTTATCTTCTTAATTAAGATTGAGTAATTGCTAGATAGTGTTGTAAGATCATGTACACGTGGAACTCTCATTCTATTATACATGATATATATATATAGAGTAATTCTACATACAATCGTGAAGTTCGTAACCGCTGCGTAATCGCTTTGAAAAAGAGTGGGGTCCACTATTAAAAAATTAATTTTTTTCATGTGGGTCCCATGTTTTATTCATTTTTTTCAAAGCGATTACGCGGCGGTTACGCAATTGACAGTTGTAAGTATCTTTTTTCATATATATATATATATATATATATTGACATTTCATTTAAAATTACTATTTATATAAATACTTTAATTATGTAATAATATTTTTGTGATAAGATAAAGAGTTTCACGAGATTCTAGAAAAAGTTTTATTCAGAAAAAACTTTTTTTTCTTTTTTAAATTAAAAAACATCCATCTCACGACTAAAATCAATTGTAGTAAATGCATAAAGTCAGATTCTTATTTTCTAATTTTTATATTGGGAATTATTTCTAGTCTTATTTGAAAGGAATTAGATATACATTATATCTTTTTTTTTTTTTTTTTTAAACATGAAACATTCATTAAAATCAAATAGGATCCTTACAAATAGAATTCTTATCAAGCCCAATAGCTTGACTAACAAATGAAGGACAATAATCCCACCACATCACTACATCATCTACTTCTCATGCATGTCTTGCCAACCTATGAATAGCCATATTATCCAAACAGTTAACATGCACCACTTTTGCTTCATGAAAACCCATCAGGAGTCTTCAGATATCTTGTAAAATAAAATTAAAATCAGTTAGAAACTTAGATACATCATTCAAAGCATGAACAAGTAAGGCAATCTGTTTCTAGCAACACTTTTGAAAGTCCCCATTGAGCACATAATTGTAATCCCCTTAACAAAGTTGTAGCTTCAATAAACTTTGCAGATGATACTTCTTTTTCAGACTTACTACAAGCCACTATGACATCCCCCTTATGGTCTCTCAGAATGACCCCAATCCCAGCAGAATTTTGTCACAAAAAATAGCTCCATCAACATTCAACACTGTTTATGTTTTTATTAGAGACATCAAATACTTGCAGCTACTTAAACTCATGTTGTAAAGAGAGGGCATTATTGACTACTACATTAAACTGTAAAGAGACCTGTTCATAAATAAAAATATTTCGTCTATACCAAATCCCCCAAGCAATTGCTATAAACCTAGACAGCAACTCCTCTGCACCTCTTTCTCAAGCTAAGTTTGCCAAATCCCAAAAAGAAATTTCAGAGTCCACGTTACCCAGAAGAGGACAATATTCCTCCCAAACCTTCCTCACAACTGAACAGTAAAACAGTGCACGAGCCACATCTTCACTTACTCGAGCACAAACCCCACACTTGTCATCCTCGAACACGTCTCCTCTTCAAATTCTGATAAGTGGGTAGCAATTCTAGACATGCCTTCCATGCAAAAATCTTCATTTTTTTTTTGGTAACTTCACACTCCACAAACACTTTCAAAACCTTGTCTGACTACTTTCTCTAGAATGCTGACCCCCTTCCTGATTTTGACACTGTTGTAGCACTCTATAAGCATTCCTAACAGAATAAGCACCATTTTTCTCATGAACCCAAAATAAAGTATCATCTGAACTTATAGAAATATTCATTTTCAGGATCTGTTGCACCACATTTGGATTGAATAGAGCTCTTAGTTCTTAGGCCTTCCACCACCCTTTGTTTTCATCAATGAGAGTCTAAACTCTCAAGTTCTCATCAAGCTTAGTCTCAACTTGTTGAATTTCCAGCAAAGTAGAATCAGGAACCCATGAATCTTTAAAGACTCTTACTAATTTTTCTTTGCCCACTCTCCACCTACAGCCCCTTGCCAACCTGAACAGCTTCCCAAATCCCCTTCCAAATATAGGATGAATTAAGGCCAACTTTGACTTTAAATAAGCAGGTATTAGGAAAGTACTTGGCTTTATAAATTTTGTAAAGGAGAGAACCCTCATTCTTCAGAATTCTCAAACCTTGTTTGGCTAGAAGAGCCAAATTAAATAATCTTAAGCTTTAAAACCCATGCCTCTAAACCTTGAAGTGCAAAGTTTCTTCCAACTCACCCAATGAATTTTATTTCCCTGAGCTTGATTTCCCCACCAAAATTTAGCCATCATCATCTCTAACTCAGAACACAAAGTTTTAGGAAACAAAAAACAGCTCATAGCATTTGTCGAAATAGACATTGCTACAGCCTTTATAAGTACCGAACGGAACACCTCCAACCGTCACTAAAAATATTTTTTGTGACGGTTGAACAGTAAACCGTCACCAAATGTTTTATGTGACGTACTTTAGGTTTGCCATTTTTAGTGACGGTTTCCTCTGTCACAAAGGACACATTCTATTGTAGTGAGATGACTCTCTTGACGTAACACCACTACCTGGTTTATTAAAAAATAAAAAAATCATAAATACAAAAGGTATACCACCGCGTCAAGAGGACAATTTGAAAGGTAAACTTTAGATGGCTAGCTCATTAGCAATAATCTAACTTAAAACTATATTATCCAATATTCTTTGTACAATCTACATGACATGATTTTTTATTTCGAACAGATGTTTTATGTGACGTACTTTAGGTTTGCCATTTTTAGTGACGGTTTCCTCTGTCACAAAGGACACATTCTATTGTAGTGAGATGACTCTCTTGACGTAACACCACTACCTGGTTTATTAAAAAATAAAAAAATCATAAATACAAAAGGTATACCACCGCGTCAAGAGGACAATTTGAAAGGTAAACTTTAGATGGCTAGCTCATTAGCAATAATCTAACTTAAAACTATATTATCCAATATTCTTTGTACAATCTACATGACATGATTTTTTATTTCGAACAGATTAAATAAATTTGATTATAATTGATAGACTGGGATGTTTGGAAGGCCAGATTCATGTTTTGTGCAGGCTGTTAATTGATGTGGATGATCAAGTGAGATCTTGGCCGATATATTCTATATTAAATATGATAATAAACCAATGTTTTCCAGAGGTATTTAATTAAAACTATATTTTAAAAAAATTAAAAAGAAAACAGAAAGGAAAACTACTGATCATGTTGCATGAGGTGATCTAGATCTCGGGTGGGATCCACGAATTAATGGAATTTCAAGCATATTTGAGGATGATATATGTACCGTTCCCACTCGATCCACTACATCTCTTCATGTACGTTCTTACGTGCATAATTTAAAACTCGTCTAATTATATAAATGAGATGAAAATTAAATAAAATATTATTAGAATATAATTTTTTAATATTATTTTTATTTTAAAATTTTAAAAAAATTAAATTATTTATTATATTTTATGTAAGAATTTAAAATAATTGTAATGATACGATGAGATCATGATTTGTGTAACCAAACAAAGCTTAAGCTCTATGATATACGCAGAGATCAATCAGGCTGAGTATTTGGACCGCTAACTACCTCTCCGCTGACTTTTCATGATTAACACCTAAACTACCGTTGAAAATGAAGTCATTTCCAGACGAAGTTTGGCCGATAAAACTTGACATTATGAAAAACCAAGGAAAAAAGAACAAACATGCACTGTTGAAGGGCTCCTGATCATGCATGTAATACAATTTCAAAAGCATATCTATGATGAAATTAATGGCCGGTGGTCAAAACAGTGATAAAATTATATATAAACAATTGATGTAGGAATTGATCATTATTTCAGAGGAAACTTACCTAAAATATTAGGACAAGAAAAAACATCAAAACTTCGAGTTAAATCTACTTCCTAGAATTTAAAACGAGGTAATATTAGACCAAATGACCTGCCAATATCTGACAGTCTAAAAAGTCTGCAGAATCTTCCATTAAGAAAACACAAACAAGTTCTTATAATTATCTTTATATATATAAATATATATATATATATATATATACCCAGATTGTGATGGCAATCACGCAGCCTTCCTCAATCCTCACCATCTCTACCTCTCTATCTCTCTCTCTCTCTGACCTCTCTCTCTTCCTGTGTTGAAGAAAATGGGTTCCTCTAGTATGGTGGCTTTTGTAGCTGTGCTTCTGGTATTGCTACCCATGACTTCACTAGGGTCAAGTGATACATCTCCTCTTGATGATTTTTTGGGTACGTACACATGAATCCCCTTCTAATTTGTATTAGTTTTAACTTAATTAGCTTTTGGATTTTATAACACTCATCAACACCCTTCTCTAACACAATAATTAGCACAAAAATCACACTTTAATTTGTATTATTAAAGACCCGAATTAAACACGTACGTACATATTATTGTTTTTTTCTTTAATTTGCTTTATTTTGTTCTTCATGGGTTTGATCAATTGCAGGAAGGGTGTGTGAAGATGTGGAATGTGGAAAGGGAAATTGCTCAGCTGATTTTAGCTACCCACTTGGCTTCAAGTGTGAATGTAATACTGGCTGGAAGCGAACCCGTGACGAAGATGACGATCTCACTTTTCTTCCCTGTGTGATACCTAACTGTACGTTAGAAGCGCCTCTGATCTCTTTTCTCTTTGATCATTTTCTTTAGATTTCCATGAACATATATATCTGCATGCATATGGGGCTGCTGGTTTACTGTTTGATCTAAGCCTTTTTTCTTTTACAATTTTTTGCAGGTACTCTTGACTACGGCTGCCAGCCAGCCCCCCCTCCAGTCCCAGAGAAGGAGATTCCTCGCAATCTCTCAGCCTTTGATCGTAATCACTCATTAATATATATTATTATATATCTTGATTAATATTATTATCATTTTATTTATTTCTAGATGTTTCGACTAAGTAATTTCTTGTTTGAGTTTATTTATTTGATTTTTTTATATAGCCTGCTACTGGGCATATTGCGGAGAAGGGACATGCACGAAGAACAAGACGCATACACACACATGTGAATGCAACTCGGGTTTCTTTAATCTTCTAAACGTCTCAGCCTTCCCATGCTACAGTGAATGTATGTAGACTTGTAAAAACCTTAAAAACTATTATCTTAATCCAAGAGTACTTAAAAGTACAAAAGATTAAGAAGTGATTAGAGGTTATATGGTGTTTTGTATTAATTTTCAGGTACACTTGGATCTGATTGTTCAAGGCTTGGGATTACAGTTGCAAAAACTTCTGCGGATGGATCTGGGGGTAGTACTGGTCAAGGTGACTCTCTCTCTCTCTCTCGTTTTTTAATTTAATTTTTCCTCATTTTTGATGATGATCTTAGTCCAAAATGCAAGGTCAATGGGTAGAGGGAATTAACAAAACCTATATGATATGATTAATATACCCTTTCTAAACAATTAATTTATAAAAATACCCTTTCTAAGCTCCCCATGATGATATATCGATCACAAATCATCCAATGAAGAAGCATTTCATAATATTTTGATGAGTAATTATTTAGCACTCCATGACTATAAGCACGTAGTAGTAATCTCATTTTATTGTAGATTTCCTATTATTAAAGGATTATGATTCTGTAATTATGGAAGACTTCGAATGATATTATAGCTTTATGTGATATTTACGTAAGGCTTGGTTTACACCATATCCTGATATTTAAAGGTAGTTCAATTGAAGAAGCTAGCGTGCCATGCATGCATGCATGTTTGTCAAAAAAGGGGTGCCAAAATAAATAATATTAATACGTCATTTGAACAAATTAAAAATGTCCTTCCCAAATCACATGATGTTAATCGAAATATATATATATATATATATATAATTATATATATATTTTTATATATTACTTCATAGAAAAAGAATTCCCGCCTATTCATGATCTTACTCAAACTTGATCAGGACCTCGTGAAATAATAGAGAGATAAAAATATAAAGTATGTCTTACAACATAATTTATTACTGTTTGTATGAACTTTTGAGACTGTATTAAATGATTAATAAATACTATAGACCAATACTCGAAATTATTGACTTCGAATAAAAACTCGAAGATTAGAAATTAGTACTTCATGACTAGCAATAGGCTAGAAATTTAGTTCCTTTACACAAGATGGTACTTATCCACCCATGCCATGATCGATACAATTAACAACATGATAATTAGTTAGTAAAATTAATAATAAAGAGACACAAATTATATATATATGATCATCATGTTTTTCCTTTTGTTGTTTGGTCTCGGCCAGGTACCTCGTTTCTACCAGGAAAGTTCCATTGGATGGCTACACTGATGGTGATCTTGGGTATAGTTATGTGGAAGTAAGCCGTTAATGCATGCATGCATGCAAAGTATTGGATGAGGAGAATATAACTGCTTACGGCTACTAGCTAGCTAGCTAGTTTCATCATACCTGATTTTGAGATACATACATATATACATATTATATAGACACTAGATTAATATATATTCATTTGGCCCTTCGTTTGTTTACATTAATATTCGATCCCCTGTTTTTCTTTTATTTTTACTTTTTTCGTGTACAAAGTTTGTTTGAATAGTTCAAATTGGCATGCACAGTCATCATCACTGTTGTGTGTAGAACATTATTGTAGAATAAAATTTATTGAGTTATATGGGCATATTGCAGTGGTACCTAATTTCGTCTTTTCATCGCGACTACTGATATATGTATACATTGTAATTGATTTATGTATTGGGAATTTAGATAATTACACTCTATATATAATGAAAGCAACAGGCCAAACCAAATTAAAATATCATGAAACCTGCCTTGGCTTTTATTTTATTCCCTCTTGGAGAAAATATCAGGTTCGATTTTTGAAGTTGAAAGAGAAGTTCCAACTACCACAAAACTATGACATTTTCTTCTCAATAACATATATATATATATATATATATATATATATATATATTTGGTAGAAATATTTTCTCATTGAAACTCTATCAATTTTCTCCGGGGCCTACCATATTAAGACAACTAGTCGCACGCCCGCATTATGCTTGGGAAAAAGTTGAATTCATCAAAGGAAAAGAAAAAAAAAAAAACCAAGTGGTCAATGTGTTCATACTGATCATCATCGATCACTCAATTTCTGAGTTTGAAATCCTGTTATTATATATACTCCTTTTTTAATTAACAAGAAGAAAACCTAATATATTTTGAGGTACGTAGGATCAGTACTAGCCATCATGTTTCAACATTAACAAAACCTAGTCTTGACATGATCTACTTGATACAATTCTATTTCTAATTTTGCAACAATGGATATGATGCTATATATGTCCCCAATCAAATCTAGCCGCAGATTAATTATAAGAACCCAGTCTAAGTCTATGTATAATGTACCCACAAACTCCACATTCTCATTGAGCAAACCATTTCAATACCAACCTAGCTTTTGTATTTTTCAAGCCTATCGTTTGCTTTAAATTTCTTTCCAAGCACTCATGATTGCCCCCCACACGTACGATTAAGCCACTCTGTCGTATCATCGATCTCTAGAAAACCTTGGAAAGTCCATTTTAGTAAAACACTGTGAAGCATACTCTTCACTTGATCAATCTTCTCTTCCTTCCATTTTCAGTACTTTTCGTGTACATGACGAGGATTGGGTCGAAAACTCGATCCCACAAACTCGAAACTTGTTGGGTGGGTCCCTCCATGATAGGGAAGTGATCCATTTAAGTCACTTAGTGACAATTTGGTAATTTTCAAATAGGTAGATTTTTTTTTTTTTTTTTTTGGTGTTCATGGGTAAAGTGTGCACCGTGTACATGGAGTACCACAGAGAACAGAAAGGAAAGAAAGAGAGTGTGGCCGTACGTATTAAAGAGTTAGGGTATGTTTGGGTAGCGAAAATACTTGAGAAGTGTTGAGAATATTTGTGAATAGTTATGAGTAGATATTGAAGTGAGTTTGTGGGTCCCATTGAGAGTATTTTGGGTTGTTTAGATGTGTAAAGTATGTTGAGTTGTTGACTTTTGAGTAAGTAGTTGAAAAATATGTGAGACCCATAAATATTATAGCGATTTTATTTTTAGTAATAAATATTATAATGATTTTATTATAGTGATTTTTTAATATTAATAAATATTGTAGTGATTTTATTTTATTTTTATATATAATAATGATAAATATTATAATGATTTTATTTATATATATATAATAGTGATAAATATTATAGTGATTTTATTTCTTATTTATATATTATGGTGATTTTATTTTTTATTTATATATTATAGTGATGAATATTTTTTATTTATATATTATAGTGATTTTATTTTTTCTTTATATATTATAGTGATTTTATTTTTTATTTATATATAATAGTGATAAATATTATAGTGATTTTATTTTTTATTTAAATTTAATAGTGATAAATATTATAGTGATTTTATTTCTTATTTATATATTATAGTGATTTTAATCTTTATTTATATATTATAGTGATTTTATTTTTTATTTATATATTATAGTGATTTTATTTTTTATTTATACATTATAGTGATTTTATTTTTTATTTATATATTATAGTGATTTTATTTTTTATTTATATTTAATAGTGATAAATATTATAGTGATTTTATTTTTTATTTATATATAATAGTGATAAGTATTATATAATGTTTGTGAATAGTTATGAGTGGAGATTGAAGTGGGTTTGTGGGTTTCATTGAGAGTATTTTAAGTTGTTTGGCATGTGAAGTATTTTCATAAGTACGAGAATACTTGGAAAGTATTGAGAAGACTTTGCTACCCAAACGTAGCCTTAGAATTTGTCTGTTTCTCACTTCTATTAGAGTTTGAGGGATCATATGTGGTCTGATTTTGATAACATTTTAGTATGTTGTTCCTGATGGTAAGAGCTTCATTTTGACTGCTGTTGATCTTTGAAATTCATCTCTGATTGTTTAATGTAAATACCCATTTGGTAAAATCTTTTTTTATTGTCCTGACTGTTATGGTAATGTTTATGTATTAAATCAAGAATATAAATATTCTTGATGTATTTGTAGCCTCTAGAGGTTGATATAGAGAAAAAAATTTATAACCCCATTAATATTGTTGATCATATGTTGTGCTTGACTTGTCACTTAAGAATTCTTAAGTAAGCATTGTCAATTAATTTATTGAGAAAAGCTACGGATCGGCTGATCCCTAGCACACCTTATGTGTCTCTTATATTTGTTGGGCTTGGTTTTAGATGGGACCCACTTGTGCTTTATTTTTTTCGATTTCAGAGTTCCTCTTTCGATTGTTTAACTGTAGCTATCAATAAAGAAGTTCATTTTTTGTGGGGATTATCTTATACGTTGGTGACAACAGATAAAGAATCTAGCACCGTAAATATTTTTTTTTCAATTAAATTATCATTTACAGTGGCACAATTATACAAATTTTATAAAATAAAACTCATAAACTAATATATTTTTTATGTGATATATTAAATCTATTTTACAATAAATGTCGTATCAATTTATGAATTTATTTTATAAAATCTATAATTAAAATATTTATCTTTTATCTTAACCTTATAAATAAACTTAATTATTTAAAATCACATCCTGACAAGCTCTTGGATATTAATGATGTTTTGTCATCTTATTACACACTTAGAGCATTTTCAGCCAATGCCCCATAATATTATTTTTCCTATAATTTGAGGCTCATTTTACGGTTTTGGTTAAAATTTCTCTTACATCTAAATTTCTATTTTAGGGAAAAGGTTTCAGGGATTAATAGTGGTTTCCTAAATATTTGAGACAAAATATTTAGGGGATGGCTATGTTGTTCCCTAGATATTTTAACCAAAATCGTAAAATGAGACATTGTTCACTTTCACAAATTTTAACCAAAACAGTACATACATACATGTGGTTGTTTTTATTTAGTTTTTTAGTTTTTGTTTGGTATAGGTGCATACACTTGAGCCATTGTTCATTTTCACACTCCACATTTATAATTTTTTTTATAGGATGTAAGGGTATTTTTCATAGGATGTGTGGTGAGAATAGTGAATAACGACTGATGCATATAATATTTCTTGATAAATACCCAATCCAACTTAAAACGAAAGCTTCCCCACCTTTCTAATTAAAACCATTTTATTATTAAACAAATTTTATTTGAAATCCTATTGATAAGTGGGGGTAAAAGGGAAAAAATATTATTTTAAAAATAATATTTTTGTAGTTTTAATTTTTTTTAAATATAACTGTATAGGCTTGCATGAGCAGTCTCCATTTGGGACTGTATGTACATTAACTGTTATTATTATTATTATTATTACAAAATCAATCACATTTTTATTAAAAATAATAAAAATAAAAGAACTCTAAAATTAAGAAGGCACAAGTGAACTCTGAAAAAAGAAGACACAAGTGGGTCTCATCTAAAACCAAACCTAGTTAAATATAAGGGACATATAAGGTGTGCTACGGATCAACCGTGAATAGTGGCTGATTCGTAACTTTTCTCTTTATTTATTAGGGCTAAGAGTTTGAGGGTATTTTGTAATGAAATTTTTTTTTTCAGCTTTTGTATTATTCTTCTTGTTTTTATATGAATATTTGCTACTAGGTGAAGGCAACAACTGGTTATATTTTTTTCTTTCGTTTTACATAAAAGTGTTTGTTGCGAGATAATTTCACCGTAAATGACACTTTTGGTCATAAATGCATACTATTTGCGACAATTTTGATTTTGTTAAAAAAAAACTTAGTAGTGATGAAAAATCATGGTGAGATGAAACCCATTTATTGACCAGCATTTATGTTGGAAACAAATTTTTTACGGTGAGAATCAACAAAGCTAGAATGGCTTTGTGACAAATAGTTATACTTTTTGCGACAGCTTTTGTTGTCGCAAAAAGTTAATTAATTGCAACCAATCTTTTTTTGTCGCAAAAAACTAAATCATAACGCAACAATTGCAACCAACCTACGACGATAAAATTATCGTTGGAAAAAAATATTGCGAGGACTTTAGTCGTCGCAAAAATTCATATTAGTTAATATATAAGCATTGGTAAAAAAATGCCATAGTTTAAGAAATTTGTTGAGTCACACGAGAACGCTCCCTGACGCAGAACGCTCCAAGCACACCTCAAGATTTATGCGTGAGAAATTTGCTCCCTAACTAGGGAGTGCTTTCACGTAGGAACATGGCTGATGCAGGGGGCTTCCAACCCCCTCCATGAAACCCAGTCCGGCAGAGGACGTTTGTGGATTTATTGCTAAATACGCCTTAGGCTATCCCTGAGGTTACTATTCTACTTTGACAACCTAAGCATGTGGAGGGCGAAGTTTTTGTGCAATTTACGAAGGAAGAACTGGATCGGTCTGCTGTTCCGTTTTGATTCTCTTTGGTCTTGAAGTTCTTGCAGCAAAGGCCTTCTCTGGATCGTATTAGAGGGTTCATACATAGCCGATGGAGCCTTTCGACGTAGCCAGTGGTGTCTATGATGCGCAGGCCACAAAATATTTTGGTAAGGTTCTCAAATGACTTAGGGTCGTGATAGACGTAAACAAATTTGACATAACTTGAAAGGTTGTTCCCAAGATACATAAATTGTACTCGAGACGAAACGTGACATGAAACAAAAGGATAGAAACCCTAACGTAAGATAACATGAAATTAACATGAGGCGAAAGACATGAAGTACAATGAGCCAGAAAAATTTTTATAGCATGTAACAGACAACATTTCGTAGTATGACATAACATTTAATAAATAATATTTCATAACATAACATGTAAAGCACAATATTTCATAACCTGGCATAACATGTAACGTACAATATTTCATAACATGACATACGTGTAACAAATATCATTACGTAATATGATATACTTGTAAGAGATAGACATACGTCATAGAATAAATTGTGCAACAGATAATCATGAAGTGACATGGTATAGTATGGCATATAGGATAACATACATACATAGACTATAGTTTCATTACCCCTCACACATATGCAGTAATCTCATAGTAAGTTAAGAGCTAACTTACATTGATCATCGCTTTTTACGAGGTAAAGTATGAAATACGAAAAACTGTAAGTAGGAGTTCTAAATGTTAGAAACTTAATAACTAGCAATAGAAACATGAAGAAATGCTAACTTAGAGTAAAATTACCATTTTACCCTCTACATGTGAGAAAATGACCATTTTACCCCTGACTTAAGGATTTCACGTCCTAACTCCAAAAATCACCAAAATTTACATTCCTCATGTAAATTTTATCTTAAACTCAAATATTAACTTCAAAAAATTTGCTTAAAAACATGCTTAAAACATCCAACAAGATTATACATCACATAATCACAAAACTTTCTAGTAACAAGATCCAAAGTTTTTAACTAAAATACAACTCATGAATCTCAAGGTTTGACCTATTTCAAAGTATCTCCAAAACTATGAAAAATCCAAAACTTTCTTATAACATGTTCATAACACATACCCAAGAACTAACATATTTTGAATCAACACATAAAAGTCACCACAAATTAAAAAAATCACTTGAAGTACTCGGCTCCATACTTATTCCAAAAACAGAATTGCTTTCTCAACTAGCTTTGATCAAACACTTGATCTAAGGAATTCTATGGTGAGATCTTCAAACCAAAACATCACATGATTTAAAAATGTGTGTTAGAGTAGATCCAAGCATTAAACTTAAAATCACATGACTAAAAATTTCTCAAATCATGGATCTAATTGAAAACATCAAACTTTTGACCCAACCATATAATCTCTTGCATACAAATTCACATCTTTGATACCAACGTAAAAAAAGTTTCAAAATAACATCCTAACATCAAGATAAAAGACTTAGGGTCATAAAATAAAAATACCAAAGCCATTGAAGTAAGATTAAACAATAAAAGACTCAAACTTTCTTAAAATAGAAACTATTTTTCCTCTTCAAGTTTCTAAGTTTCTAGATCTGAGAAAATATTTTATCAAAAGCTTTAATTATGCAACTAATCTTAATAAAAATTCATATATACATGTTAACAACACTCCATAAGAATTTGGGACCAAGACTTATCCATTAGCTTGGTCAAAAACTCCAAAACACAACACATTATCCATATTGTCGCCTAGATTGACCTTTATATGGTTAAAATAGTTTTTTACCAATTAAAAGACCATAAATCAAATGAAAAATATTTTCACAGAAACTAGACTCAAAGAAGAACAACTTTCATTAAGGAATCATTATGAGACGAAACTTGAAAGGGTTCCAAAACTAACACGCAAAAAGCCACAAAAATATGCCCGAGAGAGCTCCTAAGGGTTTCTTTGTAAGAATGTGAGTGGAAAGTTGTGAAGTGAATGTGGAAATGACTTGCACGCCTCTTAATCATTATGAAGAGTGAAGGTATGGCCTTGTATGACACCTTTAGGTAGGGTGGTTATGTCACAAAAAGGCAAGAATAATGAGTGGTTTTCAGCCAAAGATATATCTAAGAGTAGGGTGGAGGTGAGGTGGCCTTTAGCTTCACATCAAGCTTGACTTTGGGGCATGCTTTAGGCAGAGAGTGGTCTGCCATGGGGGAGGAAAAACTTACTCAATAAGCTTTGCCAAATGGCCAAAATTCGTGAGCCTTAATGGGTCTTAAACGAGTGGGCCTCATTTGGGGTTTAGATAGGGTTTCGTTAGGGTTTGAGATGCTATCAAGCATATATCCAATTTTTCTTGGCCCAATCAAATTTCTGAGGTTTAAAAGGGTGGATAATGATATCATAACATGAATTTGAGGAATTAATAGCATGTGTAAGTGATTTAATCAAGTGATTAAACACAATTTTAGAAATCGAATCAAATAGGGTTTGGCTTAGGTGGCTTGATCTCACACCTTAATTCCTTCACAATCCATCTCATAGTTTCTCTTAGTGACAAGTGTCCAATACTATTCACCAAGTGTGGTTAATATATTGTCAAATGTCCAAATAAAACTTCTCCAACCTAATTTTGGACATTCAACACTGTGATTCTGAAAACAGTACGCTAGGTGCTACCATTGAGATTACTATTCACTCCGGGAAAATGTAGAATAAACTTTACACTGTAAAATCCTAAATATACTTACTAAACTAACAGTGAAATTCATTTATCAAAACTCACACCGAAGTGCCTCGAAATAATCAGAACATGTTTTTGAACAAGTGTTTCATCCGAAAATTGAAAATTAGATTATTACTTTATAAAATTATAAATAATCAACTGAGTCTAATAGCGCAGACCATATCGCATTCTAACACTTTTAACTATCTCAAATAAATAAAATTGTGCTTTTGGCACCATAGTGAGGGATAACACTTACTATGCCGACATACTAAAACTTACGTGATTGGTCAATTCATGAAAGCTTATGAGGGTTTTCACGAGATTCCTAAAGTCCAAAAAATTTCACCATTAAATTTCAAGCGGACTGTTACAGATTTGTCTATATTCTTCTTGTAAATCACATTTCTTGCCTATCAATTTCAACTCAAGATACACTTTCATAATTAAACTTCATATACCTTTGCATGTTTCTCAATTTTCTTCTTATTTGTAGTTGACATGCTCTGGTACCACTGATAAACCTAGGTTTATAAAACACAATAGAAATTCATAATACTCCACTTTGAGTGGGAGCTTAAAACTACAAGACATACATGATAATAGCTTCAACTTTTATGCTACCAACACTTTCTCCCCATTTTTCTACCCCGATTGCTTGTACGCTATCCAAATACTTTGGGTTGGATTTCCTTTGATGTTATGGTCTCCTCTGTCGATACATTGCTGTTCTTATATATGATCTTGTTCTAGACCAAGGAAGTTGTTAAGCAACACAACCTTTTGTTGTTTGCCTGTGTTTTTTTAACTATTTGAGCCTCAATAAGACAATACTATAAGAAAAATGAGCATTAATTATGATGAGTTATTTGCGACGAGAATAAACTCATTTTGATAGAAAATAACCATTTTGGCAAAAAATAACTAATAGCTAATAAACAGTTTTTTATAGTGAGAATATATCTTCTTAGATATTGTATGCCAAAGAGTAAAAAAAAAATTATTTCAACTAAGTATTTTTATAGTTGCTTATTATAATAGACAAAGATTATGATGATGTTGTTTAGCAACACAGACTATCTTAAAAGTTAATTCCATTTTTTATTTAAAGACGGTTTCATTCCCAAACATATCTACATTATCAAAATTCCTTACAATTCTTAAAAAATCCAAAACTTAGAAAATCATGTTCAAAATAAGTTTATAAAAAAACAAAAACACAACATCTAGCCCGTTTGGCCACAATCGGTGGCCTAATCTAGTAATCTGGTCCGCCCTGTGGGGGACCATACTTTCAGCATGGGAAACCCACCTAGTGAAATGTAGAATCCGACAATTTGTCAAAACATCCTTAATATCTTCCTAAGAGCACTAGCATTGGTTTCTCTATATGCTTATGCAAAATCACATCTTTTGGAGATTAATTTTGCATATCAAGAAAAACTCTCACATTAGATTATACATCTTTGAGCCAAATAATAAAAAAATATTATTATTTTATTATTTTATTTTTTCTAAAATTATTATTTTTTATATATTTTGCAATTAGCACTTACGGCAAATCCTATAATTTAAATTGTTCTCAAAAAACCAATTTCATGTATCCAAATATTATCAATTTCATATATCAAAATGACCAATATCATCAACAAATATTAGCATGTTCTCAAAAACACTTTGTATCATCAACTTAATACAAATTTTATGTATCAAAATCAACTTAATACAAATTCCAAAAAGTTGATTTTAATACAAATTCCACAAATTCCCAAAGTGATACAAATCAACAAGTAGCAAACTATATTCTCAGCAAGTAGCAAACAGCAGCTCCCACCACCAACAAACAGCAGCTCCCACCACCAACAAACAGCAGCAACCAGCAGCTCCCTAGCAAGCACCAGTAGCAACCACTTGGCTATCTTGCCAACAACAAGCACCAGCAATTCCATAGCAGCTCCTGACAATTTCCAAACAATTGATAGCAACCAGCAGTACAAAAAATGATGAAATTGGTGTGCAACCAGCAGTACAACAATACTCAAAATATGTCACCACACAGTCAAAACAATTAAAAATACCCAAAACCAAGCATATAACTATGTACGAGATATGACCTTATTCCTTTGTCCCTCAATGATTTCCATTTGAAGATTATGGAAATGCACTTGCTGCACAGAATTCATGGAATCAATATCTAATTTCATAATTTTCATATGAGTTTTTCTCTTTTTAAAAGCTACTAATTCAGATCTATCTTCTTCAACCTTAATTTTTATATCAAGTTTTCTCTTCTTAAGAAGTAGTAACTCAGATATTTCTTTCTCATACTTAATCAATGATTCTCTTTTCTCCATCATACAAGTCCTTTTATCATCTTTCATTTGGCTTAAGGCCTCATTAAAATCATTATCTTGTCTTTCCTTACATTTTCTTTCTTTCTCTCTTTCTTTTTCAGCCTTCTTGGCCAGAGGTCTCTCACAATCCACGGGCACATTTTCCATGTCTTCCCCTAAAGGTATTGAGTTTGGAGTAATACCTGAACGTGACACGTCGTCTTTTTTTTTTTTTTTACGAGTTCCATGTGTGCTTTCCATTTCGGTTGGTGCTTAAAACAATTTCAACAATGATCTATGTTGAGGTTGGTTTTTTGGGTCTCTTGGTACAAAATTTGTGCCTTATCAATCTACAAAATAGTGAAACAATTAGTACTAATGTCATTGCAAATACTTCATAATTAGAATAACAAAACATTGAAAAAGTCATTATACCTTGTCTAGCTCGATTGTACCGCTTGGATGCATTCCTTCTACTTGGGCTATGCAACCACAAAATTTATTGACGCATTTTTGAATGGTTGACCACTGATTGGTCAAAGAGGTTACAGACCATTCCTGACTATTAGGTTTTTTATAGGTGGAGTAGCAATCATAAATTCTATTCCACAATTATGTGGAGGATTGGTCTGTCCCCGTATGGATTCTATACTAGTGTTAAGCCAAGCTGAAACGAGGAAAGTATCTTCCTCTGCATTAAATGACACATCCCGCTAAGATTTTTGTTTAGGTGCCATTTTTTTCCTTTGGGGTTGTGTCGCTTGGACATCAACATTTGCACGATCCATAGGGGTTGTTAATACCATCCTCACCACTTTTCACCAGTGTGGTGAAGAAGGGATCCTCATCAATTAAATAGTTCATCATTTAACAAAATATTGAAATATAAAATGTTACTAAAACAGCATATTAAAGCAGGCCAAACAATTTCCAAACAGCAAATGACCCAAACAAGCAGAGCATACAATCAAGGCCACCACACAAACAATTTCCATTAGGTTGACAAACAGTTTCCATTAGACTAACTTAACACAAATGAGCTAATGTTATGGCTTATCTTTGTGGGGCATATCATACAGTAAATGTTGCACCCAATCAAACAAAAACAAAGAGGACCAGGTATTTCATAAAGATTCATCTTGATAAGATCGAAAGCATAGGCGTGAAATGTAAAGGGAAAAACAATAACCTTATTCTATGCTAATAAATCAGAGAAAATAGGCAGCAACATTGAATACATGCCCAGTAAAAGTTTTGGACAATAACCTTGTTTTAATAACTAAAAATCAACCTTTCTATGCTAATAAAAACTTCAAAAAACATATAGAAAATTCGAATTTACCCTATATTTGACATTGAAGAGACGTGACGGTGATGAAGTGTTGTGCCGATGGAGGATGTGCAAAGTTATCTAGCCAAGAACAAGCAAAAACATAAACACTATAGCAGCAAATCTGTCACGAAATCAAAGGGCAAAATCGACAAGTAGCACTCGTTGGTGTCGTTGATGAGCACTTGTTGATGAACAACCAACAAAGAGAAAGAAAGAAAATTTTTCTTTTGGATTTATTTTCGTTGGTGGAGAGAGAGAGGGGGGAGGAGAGAAAAAAAGTAGTAAAATAAAATTTGGGGAGTGAACAGTGTATCATCAAATTTGTAGAACCATTGGTCATAGATATAGAAATTTTTGGATATGCCTAATCTAATGCAGTCTAATTTAAGGTCATATTATGTAAATATGTAAATGCATAATCCAATATTAATGCTCTGTACCAGGACTCCTTAAGTGGCAGCCATGGACACATCACATCCAACAAGAGAAGGACAAGTGTTATATGTATATCTAATCAGCAGTTAATAATCTAAAAAATGCCACGATAGCATGTACAGTAAAAAAATAAAATAACAAAAAAAGCTAATAATAAAATAAAGTACACAAATTGAAAGAATCTACTGAATTACAAATAAAATATATTAAAAAAATAAAAAAAATACATGAAAAATTATAAACTAGTTTTTCTAAAAGGAAAACTAGAATATTGAAAATTTTGTGTAATAATAAAAAATAAAAAAGAACATAAATAAATAAATTATTAAAAATAGAATTACAAAACTATTTGTTAAAAAATAGAGGTGGTTGGACCTGATGGTGCCCACCAAGGGCATGGCCACCCCCTGGGCGGCCTGATTTGGGCCACCCAAAAGGCCACCAGAGTGATGAATGGACTCTGCAAAATCTTTTGGTGAGTTTTAGAAGAATAATGATAGTCTTACCACTCTTCTACTATCCTTCTACTATTTTTTTAATTTTTTAATTTTTTTTAAAAAACATTTCTTTTACTTAATAGTTAAAAAAATGACTATTAGTGAAATTGAATATTTTTAAAATTTTTCTTGATGATTAAAGATATTAAAGAAATACTTAAAAAAGTTAAAAAAACAAAAAAACAAATACACTAAGAGTAGTAAAGTGATGGTAAAAGGATTGAAGGCTGCGTTTGGTTTCCAAACTCAGTTGAGCTCAACTGAGTTCAATCTAATTTTAAGTTGAGTCTAACATCCAACTTTCAAATTAATAAATTCATCCAAACTCAAAACCTTCTTATACGTATGACCCACAACCTTTTTCAACTTAAAACCTTTTTATACGTGGGATTCACAACCTTTTTCACTTTCTCATAAAAAGTACTAAACTCATCTTAACATTCAAGCTAAGATTCCACACACACTTTAAACTCAGTTTAGATGAGCCCCACATAATTCCCTTCACTACTTAACTCACTATTATTTATAAAGAATTCAATTTAACTGAGCTCAGCTCAACATCGAAACGCAGCTTAATTCTATCATTACCTTTTATAAACCATAGACTGTCAAAAACCTACACAGCCAGAAATCCCAATGCTTTTGATGTATTAAACCACGTATCTTTCCAAATATTTCCTCTCTACTTTCTCAAATCCCAATAAACAATGCATTTTAAAACACAATTTCGAAAAATTTATGATAGATTCTCAAAATCTCTCTTAACCTACACAGCCACAAATCCCAATGCTTTTGATATATTAAACTACGTCTCTTTCCAAATACTTCCTATCTACTTTCTCAAATCCCAATAAACAATGCATCTTAAAACACAATTTCAAAAAATTTATGATAGATTCTCAAAATCTCTCTTAACGGCACATACCCTTTAGGCCTTAGTGTTAAGTGTGGAGGCCTTGGAAGTTTTATGGGTTTTGTCTCGGAAGGTAGCCCATCCGAACCAAACTAACAGCAAAATCATGCCCACCAACAACAAGACAAGTGCTGAATTGTATGTTTCCTTTCAGACCATGTCCTCGTTATTGTTTACAGAATTAGAAGGTTTAGCATTGTACTTCCAAAATCCACCATGCTAGAAACCGGCATTAATCTCGTCTTTTGTGTTAGAACACGGGCACTAAAGATCTCCTTGTCATATGTTGTTATTTTATTTTTGTTGGGTGTCATATGTTATTGTTTTTTGAAATAAAATTGTATTAAATTGAACCCATAATAGTTGTCGAATATAAGAAATTAAGGAAGAAAGAAAAATATGGCAAAATTTGAAAGTGCAAAAATATCTCAAAGAAGTTCTCATTTACATCATAATTCAAAACTCATCTTCTGATTTTGCCATAAGCTAGAACTACAGAGTTGGACAAATCATCTAGAGACAACCTACAAACAAAACACTACTTAAATCACAATAAGACACTGCCCTTCAAATAGCTACATATAAACTATGTTGGTCAAACTGTGAATAAGGCACCGCCCTTCAACTTCACTGACCTAACAATATTGTCCTTGTTATTTTCCATAACAAGTTTATGTTGTTCAATGTATAGTTTCACCCATACAAAAGGGGGCTGAGGGTTGGCGAATGGCACACAATTTGAATGCATCTGGAAGTTGGTTAAGATTCCATTATGTACAAAGGATGGGCATAGACTATGGTGTCTGAGAAGGAGAAATAGGAGCTCATTGATCGTGTTAGAGTAAGGTTTTATTATATATGCATTACTGATGATGTTTATGGGTTTCTACGGCGTGTTTTAGAGTGAAAAGCAATATGTGGCACTGATTTTGAATTTCCAGGTCAATTTTGTGTTGGATTGGATAAAAGATAACCATAGTGAAAATGTGATAACGACCCTCGCCAATAAGTACATTGCATATCACTATGACCTACACAAAATCTACTTAAAATATTCATTGCACAAGGAGGCAGTATCTGGTGGGGCGTCCATAGTGAAGAAACCTATTTGGAAGTGGCTATGTGAAAGGTAGGCCAGCGGCACATTCAAGGTACTTGTGACTAGTGTTGATCACAAATTCTAACATTAGTCAAATTTATTTATGTTATAGCACTTGGTAATTTTATTTAGATCTCTTTCTAGATTTGAGCACGAAGTGTAATAATGGGTTTATGGATATTTTCTGAAATGTTTCATGAGAAGTCTAGAAGAAACACTACTAATAGACAAAAATAATAGGTGAAAGATACAAGCGGAAGGAAGTCCTTTGATAGGCTGTTAGAAGAGAAGCTAAGCTCTAGGTGTGCATTATAATATATGTGGTTTATCAACCCGAGTTTGAGCCTTACCTGTAATTAATTATTTGAAGCGTGAGATAGATCCGAATCTGATTGCTTTTTATAAAGAAATGCATTGGTCAACTCAGAAGAATAAATTCATCAATGCAACAACTAAACACAAATATGTGAGTTTGCATATGATTTTCTATCTATCGATAGACTATGTATGAGTTTGCATATGATCTTCTATCTATGTATTGTATGTAAACTCACCAATAATGAGTTTTTGAATTTTGGTATTCAGAATCTTATGGTTGAAAAGTTGAATGATAAAGACTCGGAAGAGGATGTTGATGATGCGGTTACATCTATTTTCAAAGAGCTATTAGGGTTCAGATCTGGGTATGCACAAGGGTTGGGGCACTCAGTCATTCCTGAGCCTCTCCTTCAATGCAAAAGAATAGGCATTTGAACTTATAGTAGAGGAGAATGAAAGAACCAATACTTGTACAAAAATTTACAGGACTCAACTAGAGTCACTTATGGGTGATATGGCTGCTATTAGGAAAAAAATTTCTGAGTATGAGAAACAATAAACTTCCGATTGTCAGAGTTGGAGTCGAATAGTGAGTCTCATAGAGAGACTCAAGGAGATGCTTAGGCACCTCTGTTGTGGGAAAGAAAGTGGATTTTTGTGAGTTTTTTGTGTTTCGTATACACCCTGTGGGCATGGCAGTATGTGAAATGCCAATATTTTGATGTGCAGTGTGGGACGTGTTGGGGGTGTTATGTTAGAACAAGTAGCAGGGACTAGTCGTGGTTATATAACTATATTGTTTTTGAGAATATAACAATTGATAGGGGTGTAACCAGTCCGATTCAGTTCGGTTTTGGACATATTTTAAAACTGAACCGGTATATACCGGTTTTGAGAATTGAAAAATTGATATCGGACCATTCACTCCCGAAACCAATACTTTTGATTTTATCGATTCCAACCCAGTTTTATCAGTTTTTCTGATGAACTAGCAAGGTCGGGTACTTAGGAAATCGTGCTTGGAACAACAAATCGATAAATTAAAAAGAAATCTCTAAATATAAACATGATATGCAACAAAAAATAAGAATTATAGTAAAACTATTATAGCAGACGTAAATTATTTATAAGAATCATATTATCATATATGTTAGCAATAATATGATGGTTACTTAAAATTAAAATTAAAATATTTTATGTTATATTAATCTTATGTTATTTATTAGATTTTAAGTTATATTAATTTTATGTTATTAGATTATTATACATGAATTTTAAGATTTTAAAATTTCATATTATATTAATTAAAAATTAAGCATATAATATAAATAAATCATATTCAAAATTATTTATACATAAAAAAAATTAAAAAAGAAGATATATAGATATATATATAAATAAACTGGTTCGGTCAAGTGTAATATATATATATATATATATATATATATATATATATATATAAGGGATTGTTTTGGAACTGGTTTTGAAAAAATAAAACTGGTATCAGACTGAACCGATTTTACACCAGACCAAATACACCGTTCCAGTTCAGGCCGGTTTACTGGTTTTTATTTTCAACCCTACAAATTGATACATTCATGTGCATAGCTACTTGGCAGGGTGATAGTATGTGGGAAGTGAAGCTTGTTGTTTTTATGATGAGGCGAGTATCTTCTATTTCATCATTGGATTGTAGTGCCTATTAAAGCTAGAGCACAGTCGGTAGGTTAAAACCAATAATTCATTCTTTGCATGGATATACCAACATGCATGTAGCTACATCACATAATGTTCAGCAAACAATTAGAGCAGATTTCATGGAAGACAGTTGTTGCGAGAAAGTTGAGAGAATTGGCAACCACCAACCATTTGAAAAATATATTTTTGGCAACCATCAACCTATCCATGTTAGTCAATTCTGAAATATATTTAGGCTTTTTTCCTAGTGCATCATGTTTGCATATGGAAGTCATCACTTTCAAAATAGTTTGGCTATAACATAAATATGTTGATATCCAAGTAGTAGTTGGTGTATGTTTGGATTCAAAAACTGATGGTGCATCTTAGATAGTTGGATAAAAATGTATAAAGCCAGGATACTGTAGTGTTTCATAAGGGTCTGTTATACTTTTTACTTAATTTATATTTTATGTTTTGACTACTTTTTACTTTTAGACACAATTTAAACCTTTTAATTTTTTTTTAGAAAATTTGTTTATAACATTTTAGAATTTTATGTGTTTTAAAAAACCTCTAATAGCCGCCCTCTATCAATTAGTGTGTGAGCTTTCGCTCCTTACAGTTCTACACTATCATCGACCGCGTTTGCCCTCTACCATATTCATTGATTCATATTTTTGGAAGTTAGGTATGTGACTCGATAGCCCAGGCACAAAACCTTTGAATGCAAACAAGGAATAGTAGGACTAATTGTGATACCCCTTTTGATAAGTGGTAAGGGTAGATGTTATATGAGATCTCATGTTGTTTTGAAAGGTGAAACTCTTGCTCATTATAATGTTTCAAAAGAGTTCCACTTATACCATTTATTAGTCCTTTTCGATTATAGGTCATGTAGTTTGGACCTTCTATTGTGTTGTTACAAATGATATCACAGTCTATCCCAACCAGAAATAGGGGAATTGAGTTGTGTCACCTATGACGGACTAGTCCGATGAGGGCATAGGAAATATAATGGGGCGATTATGATATCCTTTTCTGATAAGTGATAAGGGTAGAAAGTATATGAGAACTCGCATTGCTTGTGAATGAAAAGTTCTCACTTTTTATAAGGTTCTAATAAGATTTCAATTATACCATGGAGTATAGGCCATATGGTTTAGACTTTCCATTAAAGCGTTACAACTTACAGAGATTATATATGAAAAGGTTTGGAACCCAAGCTTATCTTATTATTATGAAAACGAGAACATTTGAGAAGTAGCCGTAGATCTTTCTAACCTGATTCTTTTTTATTTTCTAAGCAAGCTTGATATATTATAATTAGGGAATACAGAAATACGTGAGTAAAGGGTAGGAGAACCCTGACAAACATTATTTCTTAACTAATGCATCACCATATGAAAAGAAAAAGAAATGGGCACTAGAAATAAATAAATGTTTCCTACCCTTCCCTGTTAAGAGGGAGCCGCACAAAGTGGTGGTTTCTATACAATCCGAGAGTGAGATTGTGGTTCCATGACCATAGGCTATGGTGATTATAGTGACTACATTTTGTCTTGATTTGGCTATTGGGAAAGTCGTACTACCTTGTCTTCACGATCTTGTGGCCAAATAGGACAAGCCTTATAATAAAAAGCTAGATAAAAAAATTCGAACTCCAGCACGTTATATCTCGTCGCAAAACTCCACACTCTCCCAAAGGAGTAAATGTGATTCTCACGCTAAGAGCAAAAGTAAAAAAAGTGTGGCTCATGGGTTATGGAGGAGAGAGACCGCCAAGGACCAAAGAGGAGGTGGTGATCGTCAGGTGTCAACGGTTTGAATATTTTACTAAACTCTTTATATATAAGAGTATCCTAGCAAAAGCTGGGAAAATTAGTAAGGAGAAAAATAAGGAAAGTAGTAAGATAGAGGCGAAAATGGACGGATTACAGTTTGGACCAACTTCGGTAGACTTCAGAATCTGTGACAGAGTGTGGGGCCCATGTGCCTGTCTACTTGCAACAACAACAGTCAGATCTGAAGGATCTGATGGTGGCAAATCCGTTGATCCAAAGCGTGTGGTGAGAAAAGCTCCCAGAAGGGGTGGCGCATGAGGCCCATGCACAACGATTATCATGAAACCGTCACTTCTCTCCGAACGATTGGAGGCTTGAGAGCCTTCTCGTACCATGCATATCTCTTGGATGTTGCCAGAAAACTACAGATCTATCTTTTTTAGACTTGGAGGAAACAAAATAACAATGAAAATATAATTAACTTTATAGACAAAGTTGGTAGATGGGAAAAGAGGAGAATGAGGAGGAGGAGGAAACCGAAGGGGAAGCTTCCCCCTCCTCTTTGGCAAAAAAACCAGATTTGGGTTTGGAGACTTTTTGAGAGAGAGAGAGAGAGTTGCTTGAAAGTCTTTCTAGCCGAATTCATGAATGCATTGGAGCTCTAGGACTTTAAGAACTAGCCTTGGAATTAAATCTTTTTTTTTTTTTTGAATCACACTCTTTAAAAGTTGGAATCAATAGTTGACTAGTTCCCACTGATGATAGGAAGAGGGGTACTACCTATACAAGGGTTCAAGTATACTCGTCGTAAACTTGGCCGTAACTAAAAAACAAGTAAGCGTAATTCCGCCTAAACAATAAAGTCCACAAAATGGAAAGAAGGAAACCGCTAGAGAAATTCACTCATTCAATCTTCATCCCGGCTAGCTTTAGTATATGGTGGACTCAATGAGAAAGACATCTACCTTAGGACAGTTAGAGATATAGAGGTCTTCTGTAGAAAGCGTCTTGTCAGAGCATATGTAGCTATAGATATCTTCATTTTTGGTGAGCCTAGTGATAGGAGACTATGCAACTAGATTCGGCAAGCCTTTAGGAGTTCTTCAAGTTCTATAATCCCCTATAAACTAGCAGCTAAAGTGAAAGTGATCTAATAAGAAGAGAAAAAGGTACGTGTGATATCCCATATGATATGGATAAAGGTAGGTGGTGTATGGGATCTCACATTGCTTGGGAAGGAGAAATTCTTGCTCTTTATAAGGTTCTAATGGGGCTCCAATTGTATCATTGTCTAGTCCTTTTGGAGAATAGGCCATGTGGTTTGGGTCTTCCATTGGGGCGTTACAAATGGTATCAGAGCCATTCCCAACCAGAAATATGGGACTTGAGCCGTGTCACCTACAATGGACAGGCCCGACGAGGATGTTGGGAATTTAAGGGGGGTAGATTGTGATACCCCAAATGATATGGATAAGGGTAGGTGGTGTATGGGATCTCACTTTGCTTGGGAATGAGAAGTTCTTGCTCTTTATAAGGTCCTAATAGGGCTCCAATTGTATCATTGACTAGTTCTTTTGGAGTATAGGCCATGTGGTTTGAGTCTTCCATTGGGGCGTTACAGTACGTGCCGACCAAAGACCGGATGTCCCTATTCCTGATTCGCACTGCCTTCTCGTCTCGGTGAATGTGTTGCTCGGGGAGTTGTTGTACTACCTTTCCTTGATAGCCAGCAGTTGTTGTATTACATTTCCTTGTCTTCAATATTTCATTAGCAAATTGTTAAAAGTGTCGGGTTAACACCAGTAAGAAATTAAAAAAATACATAAATAATATAAAAACAAAATAATTCATTTAAGAATTAAAATAATTTTCAATTTAAAATGAATAATTATGTTTTTCTTATGAGCTTTGTTGGGGAAAACCATCTAAAGTAGGCAAGGAAAGGAGGATAAGGGAAGAGGGCAAGAAGGCTAATACTAACCATCACTTTGGAATAAACTTCTAGGAGCTTGATGCAAAATGTTATCTCGAGGCAAGAATAAGATATAGAGGAACACCAAGATGAGGCCCTACGGCAAGAAGCCTACTGGAAGGAGTTAGTGAGACGAGGTCCAGGGCAAGAGGCCCACTCGAGAAGAGATGAGATGAGGGTCCCAATAAACAAAAGAAGCAGTACGTCCCCCAAAGTCAGGGATCCACCAAAGGGTGGATAACCTGTGATTTGAAGGTGGTGATTAGAACAGATGGCAAAAGCTTAAGGGTCATGCCACAATCACAAACTTTCCATATAAACACTAAGATGGACCCTTACGTGGCATGCCAGGTGAATTTAAAAAAAAAAAATGAAAACAGACCCATCGTCCCTCCCCTCCAAATTAGACTCCTTGCTTAAAACAAAAAGGAAAACATCGTGCCTCTCCTGCCATCTTGAGAAGTCCTCATCGGAAAACCTTGAGTTCCGGTGTCGTCTTCTGGATCTTGAACGCCTCCCGCTAGCCAAAACTACCCCTCTCCTGAGCGGTAGTTTTTCCTCCATCTTTTTCTCCATTTTTACTCAAAGCAAACAGAACGGACCACTTTTAGCAACAGGTTACCATGAAAAATGACCAAATGCTAGGTACCTTAGTTCTGCTGCTACAAGTGGTCAGAGGATCGAGATCTTTAGATTCTTAAATTCCTAACCATTTTTTTTAGAAGTTTCATACTTAACCATCAAAATATGAACCCTTTAAGTAAATATATGGTAGATTTTAGAGTTGGCCTAGAAGAAGTCTAAAGGATCCTAATCATCATCGAAGCTAAAAAGTTCAATGTAAGGAGATGAAGTAAAGAGATAGTTGCTAATTACTTAAGTTTTTCTCGTTAAACCCAAATAAGTTCAAACACTCACAGTGAAAGAGATGCTTCGCCAACGTTTCATTGGGCATGGCTACAAGCAACCTCTCCTCCCCTTCACAGCAACATCCAATTAGATTCACCAATCGCTCACTCCTAAGATTACTCACCGGTCTTGCTTCCTCCTAAACCACATTCAATGCCAACAATTCAAATATATTTATTTGGAAAGAAAAACAGTTAATTTGACCAAAAAAACGAAGTCGATAATCTGGAGTGAGTAAACAAACAAGGAATTGGTGAGAATCGGGTTCGACATTTTTAGGGAGACGAGGGTTCCTTTTCAATTTTCAGTTAAGGTTTGACATTTTCAAGGAGCTGAGGGCGCGTGTTGAGGGAGATGATGGAGACGAGGGTTCAGGGAGATGAGGGTTGGACATTTTCAGTTTCTTTTGTTTTTTTTTTTCTATTTCTAGGTGGCAGAAGCCAGGTCAGTCAATGGAGGATTTAGTATATGTAGGAGGACCGCATTTCCACATTCCACAACTATATGTAGCATTACTCTTTTACAAAACTTAATCATGGAAGTATGACCTGCAACATGTCATGATTGAATCGATAGTAGCAGTACCAAAATTTAGCTCACGTACAACATTGAATGCATCCAATGAAATAACTGTATCATCAGATGGGTCTACGTAAAATATGTTCAATCTACTAGAAATACTTCCTGATAAGACGTAAAACCAATATTTTGAATACCGTACCGGACGTCGTACCGGTCAAGGCACCGGAACGAAATATTTCGGTACCAGTACCGTTTCGGGATAGCGTTTCAGGATAGCCGATATATAAATAAATTATATATATAAATATATATAAAAATTATATTCCAAAATAATAGTCTATATATATAAATATCGGCCGGTACCGGCCGAAATATAGGCCAGTACAGGCCGAAATTTAATTCGGTATGGCCGGTACCGGCCGGTATTTTGGCGGGTACGGAACAGATATAGTACCTGTACCGGCCGGACGACCGAAACGAAAAATTTTGACCGTACCGGCCGGTACGGTACGAAATTTAAAACACTGCGTAAAACTCTCTTAGACTCCATATATACTTACATTTAGAGCATTCTCATCCGATTCTCTATAGAAAATTTTAAATTTTAACTAAAATATCTCATTCCTAAAAGTTTATCCTAAATTTTATCCATCTTTCAAAAACTTCCTACATCTCATTCTCTATAATTTCTCTATTCTATTAAAATAACTTTTCTATTCTTTCTTTATTAGTTTTTTCTCTCACTTCCATTTCTATTATTAACGACAAATTCTTTTGTCTTTTCCTTTTATTTTCAAATATCACATTCTACTAATTTCGTAAACACTTTATACGAATTTTTTCCAGATATAATAATACTTTTTAAATTATTACAGAATTACGAATAATAATTTTTTTTGAATATGTGCGATTTCCAACATGATTATGTTTTTTTAATATGTTTTTGTCCGCATATATAACAGTAATATTTGATTTGCATTGTCTAACGGTAACAATTTTTGTTCTTTTATCTAACGGTAATAATTATTAATCAATACCAAATGTGACGCCCCCAGATTCCGCTTGGGATCGGACGGACATCTGAAGCGTCGGGACATGCAACACAAGGTTACCTGCCCTCGTTCATGACATATAAGATGCAATGTTCCTAACATGCACCTAGCATTATGCAATATTCCCAGCGGATAATTTGTTTTTTTTTTTAGCAATACTATGCATCAAACTTATAATATTCCAAATAGTTAAAACATAAACCATGCATACCTAAAACATTCACGATTACAGCACGGGTTTCAGAAGACTATAGTCTCAAAACAACGGAGACCTGACTCCATAATTACAATGCCAAAATATACTATTGGGCTAGTTCATTGAGTAACTCGCGTAACTCGACTAACGATGCCGGAATACTATCCAAAGACCTAATTGGAGGCTGCAAGTTCCGTATTGCGTCTATGGCGTCTAGTTAACCTCCTCCAGTCTGCCAGTGTCTGCTCCCTACTCTGATCCTGACACATCGCCTACCATTCGGGGAAAATGGTAATTGGGACTACCACGATGAGATTTGATTACAAATCTCAGCAAGTTAACAAGAAACTTCCATACATGTTAATGATGCATGCATGACAATAAAAGTATGAATGCATAATCAAAGTCATAGGTAAGCATAGTATAACTTGACATACAACATGGCATAAATGACATAACTTGAACTGAAACTGAAACGTAGTTTGGCGTGACATGGCATGTACGTGAACTTAAAACATATCATGGACTAGCAACATAGCATGAACGTGAACTTGAAACATAACATGGACTTGAAACATAGCATGGAGTTGAACATACATAATTTGAACATGAACTTGAACATAACATGAACCTGAGCAAGACATAACATAAATGTGAACTTGGAACATAACATGAATGTGAAGCTGACATAACATGAACGTGAACTTGAACATAACATGAACTTGGAACAAGACTTGAACGTGAATTACATGAACTTGAAATCTTATTCAATGGACTTAATTAATAAAGTGACCATACGGGTGTTACACGGGTCCCCTTGAGCCGTGTGTCCTTGCCGATTACCGCATCATAACACAGGTGTCTATACCAGCTGTGAGTGCGTTAATACGTACTCCACGATTGTTGTGGCCCCACGTATTCTACGTGTCACAATTGCTGTGTCTCACGTAGTGTATGCTCCACAGTTGTTGTGGCCCCATGAATTATTTGTGCCACACTTACTGTGGACACACGTAACATATTGTGTGGCTTCATCGGCTTTAGTGTCTGGAGCGCTCCAGTGACCAGCTAGTTAGGTCCCATTCGCAACCTGTTGACTGTACTTCGTCAACCCAGGGAATTTCACACCTATTTAGACACTCCAGCGTGAACAAATGAGTTCCACTAAGATATTACCCCATCCTAGCGCTTAGGGTCGTGGTTGACATGAATAACTTAACAAACATACATGACAGTTCATAACGTGACATGACATGAACGTGACATAAACGACATAAGTCCTGACGTAGCGTAACGTGACATGAACGTAAGATGATAGACATGACATAAAATGTAACAGACAATATTTCATAACATGGCATATATGTAATAGACAATATTTTGTAACATGGCATAACATGTAACAGACAATATTTCGTAACATTGCATAACATGTGGCAGTGAGTATTACGTGACATGACATACATGTAACATATAGCATACGTAATGTGACATACTTGCAATAGATAGTAACATGAGACAGAATATATTGTGTAACAGATAAATATTTCGTGACAGTATAATTCGTGTAATAGATAAAAATGTGATAACATGGCATATATAACAACATACGAACATAAATTGTAGTTCCCTTACTCATCACACATACAAAGTAAACTGATAGTAAGTTAAGAGCTAACTTACCTCGATAGTCGCATTTCTACGAGAAAAAGCGTGAAACTCGAGGAACTGTAAGAGGGTATTCTAAAAGTTAGAATTTAATTACTAACAATTAGAAATGTGAAAAGAGACAACTTAGAATAGAATTACCATTTTACACTCTATGTGGGAAAATGACAATTTTATCCCTAACTTAAGGATTTAACATCCTAACTCCAAAAATGACTCTCATGAAAATTTTGTCCTAGACTCAAATAACAACTCAAAAAAATTTAAAATCAATCACAACTATGGAAAACTCACAATGGCCGAAACATTCATAGGCAATTTCTCTTGATTTTGGTTGCAATTTCTTCTATCTTCAAAACTCATGATTAAACCAAAATTTTACAACAAAGATCTTACTATCTTAAGTTTAAAAAAAATACACTTAAAATAATCCATTAAGAAAAATCTAATCATCAACACCAAACTTTTTGTAAAAAGACCTAAACTTTTTAACAAAAAGTAAACATTTCAATCACAAGTTTTGACCTTAATAAAAACATCTCCAAGAATTCCAAAAAAATCAAATCTTATTTCTAACATATTCATAACATCATCCTAAGATCAACCATGCTTTTAAAACATCAAACAAAAGTCACCAAAAATCACAAAACAACACTTAGAGTTTTTGGTTTTAAACTTAGTCCAAAACAAAAACTTTTCTCTCAACTACTTTTGATCAATCTCTTGATCCATGACTTAAAGACATGTGATCTTCAAACTAAAACATCACATGGTTTAACAATGTCCTAAAGAAGATTCAACCATCAAACTTAAATTCACATGGCTAAAATTCAACAAAACATGGATCTAACCCAAAAAATCAAATCTTAAGCCAAACTGAAATCCTCTTGCATAGAAACTCATATCATTAAAACTAATACTAAATATCTTCGAAATAATATCCTAACATGTATATAAGAGGCTTAGGATCATCATATAAAAATATCAAAGCCTTTGGAATAAGATTAAACCACGAAATATTCAAACTTTCACCAAACAAAAACTGTTTTTCCACTTCCAGTTTTCAAGTTTCTAAATCTAAGGAAATCTATCACTAAAAGCTTTAGTCATGCAACAAAACCTCAATGAACATTCATAAACACATGCTAAAAACAATCCATAAAATTTTCGGACCAAGATATGTCTATTAGCTTGGTCAAAAATTCCAAAACATATCATACTCTCCAGTTTTACGCTCAGAATGACCCTTCCATGGTTAAAAATACTTTTGACCAATCAAATGAGCATGGAATGAGACTAATAAGATATCCATGAAAACTACACTCAAACATGAACCAATTTTATGAGGAGTCATTGTGAGAAAATAATTATAAAGGGTTGATAATGGCCACGCAAAAAGACCCAGAAATCTGCCCGAGAGAGCTCTTTTGGGTTTCTCTCTAAGAACGGGAGAAAGAAGTGATAAAATGGAGAGAAGTATGTCTTGCACGACTTTAGACTCCTGGAGGGGAAATTTATGGGCTTGAAAGACCCTTGATTGGAGTTGGATATGTGATATAAAGTAGAGAATAGTGAGGGGCAAGGACTGCCTGCAGAAGCTGTGAGAGATGGAGGTTGATTGAGTGGATTTCTTCTTCACATCAAGGCACTATTGGGTGCAGTCAATGGCAGTGGATGGCCTGCCATTTGGGGGAGGAAACTTCTTCAAGAAGCTTTGCCAAGGTGGCCAATTTTGTGGGTCTTGGTGGGCCCCAACCAAGTGGGCTTCAATTTGGGGTTTAAATGGGGTTTGGTTAGGGCTTGAGATGCTATCAAGCCCAAAACCAATTTTTCTTGGCCCAATCAAATTTTCAAGGTTTAAAAGGTTGGATAATGATGTCATAACAAGGATTTGATTAATTAATAGCATGTGGAAGTGATTTAATCAAGTGATTAAACACAATACTAGAAATCGGATTAAAAAGGGTTTTGAGGCCAACTTTAGGGTTTGGGGAAACCGTTTAGGATTTCGGTTTCAACCAAGCTTTGGGGTTTCAATTGGATTCCAACCATTTAGGGTTTCACTAGGATTAAAACCTTCTTTGTTCTGGCACAATTTGGTTGATCAGATGAAACAAAGCTTTGCTTAGGTGGCATGATCTCACACCTTGCCTTCATTCACAAATCCATCTAATGGTTTATCTTTGTGCCAAGTCTCTAATATTATTCACTATGTGTGGCTAAGATCTTGCCAAGTATCTAAATAAAACTTCTCTAACCTAATTTGGACATTCCATACTGTGATTTTGAAAACACTGCACTGAGTGTGCTTATCGAGGTTACTATTCACTCCAAAAGAATGCATAATAAACTTAGTACTGAAAAATTCTAAATATTCATATTAACCTATAGTGAAAATCGTTTACCGAAATTCAACTCCGAAGTGCCCCTAAAAATAATTTCACAATTTCCAACAGACTTTTCATCCAGAATTATGAAAATAGGCTATTGCGCCATAAAATCCTAAATAATCCACTGAGCCTAATGGCGTAGACCATAACGCATTCTGACACTTCTAACTACCTCAAATAATTAAACTCATAAATCTAGCACCATAGTGAGTGATAACACTGAGTATGATGACAGACTAAAACCTGAGCGATTGGTCGATTCGTAAAAACTTATGGAGTTTTCATGAGATTCCTAAAGTCAATAGAAATTCCACTTGTGGCGCCCTTGACCCCCATGCACGGGAATGCAGGAATCGAGACACCCGGATGATGACAACACGGTCACACATCCCAACGATAGTGCCAAGTGTGTGTACATACAATAACAACGCAGCGGATAAATTAAGTCAACTAAATACCATAATTTAAACACAATTTAAATATCAATAAAAGTGGTTTAAAAGTTATATAGTCATCCAAAATAAATATATTACAAGTCCAAACCAAAACGAGTGATCTCAGATCACTTCTCGGGCGGAGCTGACTCCTTAGGCTCACCCTCATCCTCATCTGCATCAAAATCTGCGTTACCATAAAACAATACCGCAGGTAATTATAAACCAAACAACTCACGAGATTAAAAATGCATTAATGCAACCAACATGCATGCATATGATGAAATGTGCATTATTCTCAAAACATCATTTTTCCCGAAAATAAATATTTTTCCAACGCACGCCAAAATCCCATTTGGCCCAAAATATCCGTAATGCATTTTTTCAGAAAATGATCACACAAATTACAAATCCAACACACGCTATTTTCCCATAAAATAGTCCATTTTACCGAATGCACCATGATCTCTCCTAGGGATCATCCGCACACCCTGGCTTCGTAGTGATGCCCAATTCCACGCTCAGCGCGTTCGTGGCCAAGCATCCACTACGCAACGAGCGATACCCAGTTCCGCACCCAACGAGTACGTGGCCAGACATCCTCTAGTCCCCGCTAGCAGAGGGACCACGAAATCGGCACGAGACCATCTCGTCCTATCCCATTGTCGCCCGGCGACAATCCAGGGGATGTCACTCAGTATATTCCGCTCTCGAGTGACCAGAGGAGCTCTACCGAGATAATACCCCATCTAGTCTTGGGGTCGTGATACACACGCACCCATAAATCCTTTCACATGAAAACCTAGTTTTCAATATACACATGAACATGAATGCAATTACATGAAAACCTAGTTTCCTTTACAAACATGATCATGCGTGCAAATATGCCATGTACATGAAACATCTCAATAACCAACATCCAACAACACTCAACACAGTCCAAACACACAAACAACTTCATCCACCAATCCATCCGACCCCCGCACTCCTCGGACTCAGTCCGGCAAAACCAAACAGTTTATAGTATAATGAGTTAGTGCAAAAATACATTTAAATCACGAAAGTTCTTTGGAAAATACTTACAATGCTATTTTATAATTTTCAAAGGATCACGGAGCTGCAAGAAGCGGCAACGCAACAACAGAATAGTGCCAAATGCACTGTGGTAATGGGTATCAAAAACCCACTTTTGAACGGGTACAAACGAAGACCCGAGATTGATAGGGTAGGACTTAGGGATGTCAGTGAAGCTAGTGGTGGTGGTGGTGGTGGTTGGCCATGGGTGGCGGCGTAGAGGGTGGTTGAAGTGCAAAAATACCCAAAAAGAAAATGGAGTCAGATGTACTTTACCGGTGGCGGATCGGAGCTGGGGTTGGGTGCATTGGGTTGCTAGGAGGTCGAGGATGAAGTGGTGAAGAAATGGTGGCCGGAGGTGGCGTGACGGCGGCGCTCGAGCTCAAGGAACGCCGCGGCTTGGTGTTGTGCGTGGGGGCTAACGACGGCGTGGGAGGAGCTGAGATCGGAGGGGTGGGGTCGCCGGCAGGTGGGGAAGGAGGTGGGCTGGGCGATGAGGCACACGGCGGCTCGTGGCTGTGGCTAGGTGGAGAAGATGGAATCGCACGGGGGAGAGAGGGAAGTGCAGCGTGCGGGAGACTAGGGGAGGGAAAAAGAAATGAAGGAAAGAAAAGAGAAGAGAAGAAGAAAAGAAAAAGAGGAAAGAAAAAATGGAGGGAAAGAAATGAGGTCCAATCCTCAGATCTTAGGTCACAAAAATGATCCAACGAAAAAGGTTTTAAAACAACAAGTCGATTAAAATAATTTAAACGTAATGATGAAATGAAAATAAAATAATTAAACCCAACAATAAACTAATTTAGAATAAAGAGAAATTTAAATGTATAACAATAATTAATATTAAGAAAGCACATCAAAATAATTTTCACAAAATTAAAATCATAAAAATAAACCCACTAAAAATCAACCAATTTAAAAGAGGAGAATAAATTTTAAATTAATAAAAATAATCCTTCATTAAAAATACACTAAAATATGAGGTGGTACATCCTCCCCCTTAAATAAAATTTCATCCTCGAAATTGGCAAGGTCAACATTAAACTAAGACTGGAATAAGATTCGACTAAGAGAAGACATAAAAAACATACCGCCAGACTCAATCAAACAAATACGGATATTGCTCCCTCATATCGACTTCTCTCTCTTAAGAGAAATCTTGAGCTAACGGATCGCCCCATGACACTTTCACCAAAGGTATTGTCTTAAACCTTAACCTTTGCTCTTTCCAATCCATGATCTGCGTCGGAGCAACTTCATAAGTAAGATTAGGTTGAAATTGAATGCGTCCAGGGTCAACAAAACGTGGCTCTTGTTGTCCAAAACTCTTCTTCAACGATGACACATGGAACACATCATGAACTTCCCCAAAATAGTCCGGCAATGCAACTCTATAAGCGACAAGCCCAACTTTCTCTACAATCAGAAAAGGGCCAACAAAGCTCGGACTAAGTTTTCCCTTCTTATCAAAGCGCTTAACGCCTTTCATAGGAGAGACCTTGAGATAAACCCAATTACCTACTTCAAATGATAAGTCTCTTCTTCTTGTATCTACATAACTCTTCTGGCGACTTTGTGCTTCCGCTATTTTAGTCCTTAAAAACCGAACTTGATCTTTCATTTCTCGAATTATTTCAGGCCGAATTACTTTACTCTCACCAACTTCATCTCAACACAAGGGTGATCTACACTTCCTTCCATACAAAGCTTCATACGGGGCATCTGAATGGAGGAATGTAAACTATTATTATAAGCAAACTCAATTAGCAGCAGATGATTCTCCCAACTTCCCTGAAATTCTATGACACAAGACCGCAACATATCCTCAAGAGTCTGAATAGTGCGCTCTGATTGACCGTCTGTTTGAGGGTGATATGCAGTACTAAATTTCAACTTAGTGCTTACAACTGCCTGCAAACATTTTAAAAAATGGAACGTGAATCGCGGATCTCGATCCAATACAATATTCTTGGGTACTCTGTGCAAACGCACTATCTCTTGGACATACAACCTAGTTAACATACCCAAAGAGTTGGTATTATTGATAGGCAAGAAATTGGCACTCTTGGTCAACCGATCAACAATCACCCAAACTGAGTTCTTTCCACTTGGGGTCCTCGGTAAACCCACAACAAAATCCATAGAAATATCATCCACTTCTACTCAGGAATAGGGAGAGGTTGAAGTCTACCATTAGGTCTTTGATGCTCAGCTTTAACTTGATGGCACGCAGCACATTTCTCAATAAACATGACGATATCCAACATACTCGTATTAGTCTCCCAGTGGCACATCACGACCAGTATTCCTAGGGTGACTATGCTATCCAAAATTTCATTTTCCACAAGAACCTTAATACAACATCCAGTAAATTCCCATGATCAATAGCCCTTACAATACTATGTGCCAACCTCAATCAACTCCTATGCTACAACTTCTAAACCTCCATTGAATTCCACATTTGGTAACCTAATAGCCACATCCAAAGTTATCCATCAATAACAAATTTTGCACAACCAAATGATTAATCTCCAATTACAAGTATCTTCTCAAAATTTCAAGTCACCACTAATTCCTCAAAATCAGCACAAAATTTGAATTCCTAATTACAACAAAAAAATATCACGCTTCTACTACGCACTCTGATTCACCACATGCATAAAATTTATGTCCTCATAAAACTAATACCATCGAGTACAAGGTGGCTCCTTACCTGCTAACCAAAACTCTTACCACATTTTGGTAGAAAACACTCTTCCCCGAAACCATGAATGATCACTCATATTCCTCAATTAACTCTTGTTGCCTTGATCAAAATCAATATTCCACAAAATTCATCTATTATCATAGACAGAAACTCAATATCAAACAACCTCAGCATTCCAAATTGAAAACAAGTAGCATCACCCCAAAATACACCCGTCTCATCTAAGATTAGGAACATACCCTAAAAGACTTAATTCCAACCTGGCCAACCAATAAGAGCGCCTATAGACTTCTACCTAACAACCTAAACCCAAAAGCTTATCACCTACATTCTGAATAACATCTAATCTAGCGGTGACTAAACTCACTACGAACCACCATTGATTATACCAAAACATTATCAAAACCATTTTGGTAACTCGCCCACCAATTTCTACTCCTATATGCTAGTATTAACACGACTAGTTCCTTCAATAGCACATCACTATTAAACTTCAAGGCAAGTCATACTGCTCAAATCTTCAATCCACCAAAAGCCATTGCACAACACCCATGGATCCTAATGCTTTATTAACCCACATACTTGATCATTTTATCCACCGTTGATGCCTAAACTTCAACTTCCAAGATCTTATCATACACCATACATGATGACCCATCAATTTCTCTTCAAGCTAAATAACAATGTCCTTCATTCAACCAACTGGATGCTCAATCTCCAAAGGAAAGTATAACCTCAAAATTAAAATTCCTAGGTAACCTCAAGTCATAATTAATCCTGAAAATAATCACAATAATTATTGCCAATCATGATTCCATTGAGTAACCCACTTCGACAATACACTTCGATCAACTCACAAAACACTCCAAGCCAAGGTCTCTTGAATTAATACTATTGTATTTACTCCTCTTCAACGCCTACCCAAGCCACTTCCTCCAAGCCCAAAAATGAAACTAGGACCTGTACTCTCCGAAATGCATACACACTCACCACTTACTACGCATCGATCACATGCACCCTTAGCCCAAAACCAAATATGCTCCAAACGCGCAAGTAGTCCATCACTATCATTTCCATCATCTAGACCTATATCCTCGAAATCAACAAGCATCATTTCCTAAATCCGCACCATCTATTATCCTAAAATTGATATGGATTAAATCCTCAACATGTCACTGTAACCTTGAGCTAAAAACAATCATTTTTCGAACTAGGTCAACATCTTCAATCCCTAGAAAATACATGAACTAGATCATCACCTTCCATCTCCAAAGAAATTCTCTCCTGAAAAAATTCTCATATCTCTAACTCAACTCTGATCAATCCTATTTTACTTCAACCCTTCAACTCTACAATCCTAAAACCTTAAACTAGATAAGAATAATTTTCCAAAATCCTCCAGATCGATGACCTTAAATCTAAAACATTCACCTTATAAAACTTATAAATTCTAGAACCCCAAATGTTATCAAATTGCTTATCAAAGTCAGCAAGATCGAAAACTTCTAATCTAAGTAATCCTTCAAATGCTTGTTGAACCTACCACCTTAAATCCTAAAAACTATGGGGCCTCAAACCTTAGATGAATTTCTCAAAAATCTAACCTTGAAATTCGTTGAACTTACATCCTCCTACCCCATAGACTCATTACATAAATTCTACGGAATTTAAGACCTCAATTATCCTAAGCGATTTAAAACTATTCCCCTCCTTAGTAGCAACTTGAGTTCCTACTCCAAAGAGTTCACCTAGACCATGATGTTCGACCCTCGATATTAAAACAAACCAATCACCAAGAGTTCAGGCCTACTACACCAAATGTTCAAGCCTAACAATAGCATTCACAGTCATACAATCTTCTTGTCATAGCACAACCCTTAACCCGCCTTTCAACTCCGAACAAAACAAAACAAAACAAAATAAAATAAAATTCCATAAATAAAATAACATACGACAAATGAATAAAATCAATGAAGTAGTTCACAATAAAATAATTAAAATAATAAAATAACCTACCATAAAATAAAGCAATAAAATAAATAAACAAATAAGTAGTATACAATAAACTAAATAAAACCAATAAAAACCACATACTTTAAATTGAATAATTTAAATTTACAACTTTTAAAATTTATGGTATCTCACCTAAGGGACATGTGGTTTTACCCAGAGCAGAACTGCTCTGATACCACCAGTGGTGCCCTTGACTCCCATGTACGGGAACGCGAGAATCGAGACACCCGGATGATGACAACACGGTCACGCATCCCAACGATAGTGCCAAGTGTGTGTACATGCAATAGTGTACAATAACAACCCAGCGGATAAATTAAGTCAACTAAGTACCAGAATTTAAACATAATTTAAACATCAGTAAAAGTGGTTTAAAAGTTATAGTCATCCAAAATAAATATATTACAAGTCCAAACCAAAACGAGTGATCCCAGATCACTCCTCGGGCGGAACCGACTTCTCAGGCTCACCCTCATCCTCATCTGCATCAAAATCTACGTTACCATAAAACGGTACCGCAGGTAAGTATAAACCAAACAACTCATGAGATTAAAAATGCAATAATGCAACCAACATGCATGCATATGATGAAATATGCATTATTCTCAAAACATCATTTTTCTCGAAAATGAATATTTTTCCAACGCACGCCAAATTCACATTTGGCCCAAAATATCCGTAATGCATTTTCCCAGAAAATGATCACACAAATTACAAATCCAACACACGCTATTTTTTCAAAAAATAGTCTATTTTACCGAATGCACCATGATCTCCCCTAGGGATCATCCGCACACCCTGACTTCGTAGCGATGCCCAGTTCCGCGCCCAGTGCGTTCGTAACCAAGCATCCACTACGCAACGAGCGATGCCCAGTTCCGCGCCCAGCGCGTATATGGCCAGACATCCTCTAGTCCCAGCTAGCAGAGGGACCACGGAGTCGGCACGAGACCATCTCGTCCGATCCCATTATCGCCCGGCGACAATCCAAGGGACGTCACTCAGTATATTTCGCTCCCAAGTGACCAGAGAAGCTTCACCGAGATAATACCCCATCTCGGCTTGGGGTCGTGATACACACGCACCCATGAATCCTTTCACATGAGAATCCAGTTTTCAATATGCACATGAACATGAATGCAATTACACGAAAACCCAGTTTCCTTTACAAACATGATCATGCATGCAAATATGCCATGTACATGAAACATCTCAATAACCAACATCCAACAACACTCAACACAGTCCAAACACACAAACAACTTCATCCACCAATCCATCCGACCCGTGTACTCCTCGGACTTAGTCTGGCAAAACCAAATAGTTCACAGTATAATGAGTTAGTGCAAAAATATATTTAAATCATGAAAGTTCTTTGGAAAATACTTACAATACTATTTTATAATTTTTGAAGGATCACGGAACTGCAAGAAGCGGCAACGCAGCAACAGAACAGTGCCAAATGCACTGTGGCCGTGGGTCTCAAAAACTCACTTTTGAACGGGTACAAACGAAGATTCGAGATTGATAGGGTAGGACTTAGGGATGTCGGTGAAGCTAGTGGTGGTGGTGGTTGGCCGTGGGTGGCGGCGTAGAGGGTGGTTGAAGTGCAAAAATACCCAAAATGGAAATGGAGTTGGATGTACTTTACCGGTGGTGGATCGGAGCTAGGGTTGGGTGCATTGGGTTACTAGGAGGTCGAGGATGAAGTGGTGAAGAAATGGTGGCCTGAGGTGGCGCGACAGCGGCGCGCGAGCTCAAGGAACGCCGCGGCTTGGTGTTGCGCGTGGGGGCTAACGGCGGTGTGGGAGGAGCTGAGATCGGAGGGGTGGGGTCGCCGGCAGGTGGGGAAGGAGGTGGGCTGGGTGGTGAGGCACACGGCGGCGCGCGACGGTGGCTGGGTGGAGAAGATGGAATCGCACGGGGGAGAGAGGGAAGTGCAGCGCGCGGGAGACCAGGGGAGGGATAAAGAAATGAAGGAAAAAGAAAAGAGAAGAAGAAGAGAAAAAGAGGAAAGAAAAAATGGAGAGAAAGAAATGAGGTTCAGTCCTCACATCTTGGGTCACAAAAAGGATCCAATGAAAAAGATTTTAAAACAGCAAGTCGATTAAAATAATTTAAACGTAATGATGAAATGAAAATAAAAATAATTAAACCCAACAATAAACTAATTTAGAATAAAGAGAAATTTAAATGCATAACAATAATTAATATTAAGAAAGCACATCAAAATAATTTTCACAAAATTAAAATCATAAAAATAAACCCACTAAAAATCCAACCAATTTAAAACAAGAGAATAAATTTTAAATTAATAAAAATAATCCTTCATTAAAAAGACACTAAAATACGAGGTGTTACACCACCAGTAAATTTCTAATGGGCTGTTACACCAAACGCTGCAAAGGACCCAACAGAGGAAGAACCAAACACAAGGGAATGAGAGAAGCAATAATTATTGAGAAATAAAAGAACCAAGCAAAAGAGTGTTGAAGTAGAGAGAATTAAGATAACAAAGCAAAGGACATGGAAATCAGCATTAAAAGAAAGATAAAGGTGATAAATGAAGCATGATGTAAATCATAAAGGTGAAAATCAGCATGAAAAAAAAGATAAAGGTAATAAAG
The DNA here is from genome assembly GCA_022457165.1 of Juglans mandshurica. NCBI lineage: Eukaryota > Viridiplantae > Streptophyta > Magnoliopsida > Fagales > Juglandaceae > Juglans > Juglans mandshurica. Next base: position 9,612,060 of record CM039623.1, read on the forward strand.
GACATGGAAATCAGCATAAAACATATGCTAAAGCAAAATATAATAAAAACATATGCTAAGCAAAACCATATAACAAAGCTTGGATAACAGAAAAAAAAAAAAAAAAGCGAAGTCCAAAAACTGTCATCAGAATAAGGTGTAATCCTCTAAAAAAAGCACAAGTTTCAAGCCTCGTCATTTTGGCAACCAACACAGCAACAACAATTTCGGTGCAAAAACATATCTTAGTGCACAATAGCAGTTTCAGTGCAAAAACATATCTCAATCATGTCCATCGTCTAGGGACTTAAACTAAATGAGATGGAAGCCTACCACGATTCAATGAAAATAGAGGAAAATGTTAATGGATAGATGTTGGGATGTCATTTCCATATTTTATTTTATTTTTTAAGCTCGAGGTTAAAGACTCTACATTACCAGTTGAATATTTGAGCATATAGCAAGTTATCAATTAATCATATAGAAAAGTAAATATAATAGCAATAACATTGCAAATCAATAATTGAAATTTCTCTCATCAGTGCACAATTTTAAAAATAGTGTAGAACCAGAAATAGTGCAACCCACAAATAACAAATGCTACTATAGAAAGCATGTAGCTTACAAATCTCAGTGCAAAAAAAGCTATGGATGGCAGAGTTAATTCACAAAGAACAAAGAAACCCACACAGATTAGAGTTAATTCACAAATAACAAATACCAAAGAAATCCTATAGCTACGGATGACAAAGTTAATTCAAAAATAACAAATAACAAAGAAACCCTAGCTTACAAAGATCAGAGAAACCCACAAATAAAAAAAGATCAGAGAAACCCACAAATGCATCTTCGAATGGTAGATAAAATGGGAGATCCAAAAAAAGCTAGGGTTTTGAGTTAGCAAGAACATATCTCAATGCAATGCAATATATAAAAAATCCAAATACATACAACAAGCAATAGTAATCTCGAAATACATACCCTTATAAAAAAAAATCCAAATACATATAACCAAGAACAGATCTCAAATGAAAGCATACGAATTAATTTGAGTGTGTGTTGGATTTGTATGAGAGAGAAGGACGGAGTCCAGCCATGGAGGATCTCGAAAATGAAATGCGATAGAAAAGCTATGTGGCCAACCATGGAGGAAGCTGAAACATAATGGAATGTGTGAGAGAGAAGAGGGAATCCAGCCATAGAGGAAACCGAGAGTGAGGGATATGAGGACTAATAAAAATTACCGATGGAGAGGTTGTTGTTGATGGTCACTGCGTTGCGAGGGAGGGGCGATACGGATGAGGGCACCCAGCAGACGAGAGAGGAGAAGACGCGGGACCAACAATGGGCCAAGAACCAAAATCACGATCGGGGATGTACAGTGGTTCCCTATATTTGGGGAACCACTGTAGCATCCAAAAATCTCATCCCTAATTTAAGAATCCAGATGGAGGGAGGATTTGGGTGCAAATCCTAAACTTTCTCCCAAAATATAAAGATAAAGGGTAGATACAGAACCGGATGAGAATGCTCTTAATGACACTTATAACTTATTATCAGAGACATCCCCCACCGGGACCATCCAGTGTACTTTGACTTGATTTGTAGGTTTTGCATTAAGGCGATTAGGGTGGTTTCTATGGCATTTAGAAGTGTGTGTGTTTTTTTTTTTTAAATGTCTTCTTTTTTTGTTATTATTATATATGTGTTTTTTAAATTTTAAAATACGTGCGCATGTGTACCTATATCTTTTAACAGTTGACTAATTAATTAGTGAACAGAAGAATTAATTTGATCAAAGTTTAAAGTACAGAGAGTAGAAAGTTCAAATTTAAAACTTAGGGACTAATCTATCTCAGAAGCAAAACACATAGATTATTTTAGTATTTAACCAATCTTTTTATATAATATTTTAACTGTTCATGCTGATGTGGCATGTTTATAATGCATTTTATATTTTTTTTTAAATGCTAGCTAGATATACAAATGACGAGTGTCCTTCTCTTATTGTATGTGACGAGTTAATTTACTACCACATTAGTTTTTTTTATTAAGAGTTTTATTATGTACAAGTAAGTTTGCATACCATTCTGCGTATTAATGTTGTTGCCTTCATATTTTAAATTCAAATTAGAACTGTTTTCAATAAAATCTATTTTCTGACCAATCATATTGAATGTGTGTGCATATTAGTGCACAAAATCGCTTAAAATTAGATTTTTCTTTCTATTAAAAGACTAACAGAATCATTATGCAAAGGTATTTCGAAATTTGATCCAAATCAATATTTTAAATTTTGTTTTGATAATCATTTCAGTTTAAGCATTGAAATAAAATATTTTGGTACTGATTCATTTTGGTGTACTATTTTGATATTAAAAGATAATGTTAAAAAAATACAAATTTGAGTTGAAAGTGTGAGACACAATATATATATATATATATATATATATATATATATATAAGAGCCTAGAAATTATTAAAAATAATGAGATTTAAAAAAGAGAGAATGAAGAAACATATTTAATTTATAAAAAAAATAAAAACTATACGGAAAAAATCTATCTATAAGTCATGTGAATAACATATTTGGTAAAGTATTTACATTGCATAATTTAAATTGGAAAATAAATTTTAAAATTTAAATCTTATAAATTAAATCTTGCTATTTAAGTAATGTGGATGATGTGCTCTTTGCACCTAACTTAAAAATAGAATAACTCTTATATAAATGAATTTTAGATTATAAAATTACATGAATGACATGTAGATTTGAAATTTACAAAATGCTATACAAACTCTAGAAAAGTACCAATTTGCCACTAAAACAGTTTGGAATAGAATGTTGTCTGAAATGCAAATTTCAGTTGGAATGGGCAAAACTAACCGGAACATACCGGAATTTGGAACGAAATAGAATGATGATGTATATATAATGTATTGGATACTATATTGAACTAGAAAATTCTGACCACAATAGAACGGAATTCAAAACTATGATCCAAATCCAATGTACTAGTTGTTCTAAACTTTTTAAACCATAAATAAAAAGTACAAACCCCAAAAACGTGAGCAATAACTTTTCATAAAGAGTAATGTTACGTACAGTCGTAGAGTGTGTAAGTATTGTGCAGTCGCTTTGTAAGCATTGGTCCACTATTAAAAAATTATTTTCTTTTCATGTAGGTCTCATATTTATTCATTTTTTTCAAAACGACTGCACGTCGCTTGCATACTCACGACTGCAAGTATCATTTCTCTTTCATAAAATATATGTTACCGAATAAGTTTGGTTAATTTTTGAATGCTAAACACGGTCGATGAAAGTCCACCAAACAGGCCTATCTAATTTTCAAAGACGTGGATCAGCCTTAAAAAGTGTAGGGTCGGAGTATGAAGTTTAGGTCCCATTTAGATAGTGAGATGAGATGAGATAATTTTAAATGAAAGTTAAAACTTAAATAAAATATTATTATAATATTATTTTTTAATATTATTATTATTTTTAGATTTAAAAAAGTGAAATTGTTTATTATATTTTGTATAAAAATTTGTTAAAATTGTAATGATAAGATGAGATAAAACTATTTTTATATCCAAACGAGACCTAACCGCTGCTGGTCAGTCCTCAAATTGTATTGTTAGTGTATTTAATTTCTTTTCTCAAAAGAAAAAAACATAAAAATGAACTAACCATTACTTTTTAAATGTTAGAAAAAATTACATTCACTAGTAATATCTTTAAGCGGCACGCTGAGAAAAAAAATATATATGAGAAATGATACTTGCATTTAGTTGTGGATGTGTAGTCGTCATGCAGTCGTTTTGAAAAAAGTAATAAAAAAATAAATAAATATAGGACCCACATGAAAATAAATTAATTTTTTAATAATAGATCTCACTCTTTTTCAAAGCGACTGCACGACGTTTGCACATTTCACGACTGTATATAACATCTTTAAGCGGCACACATACCCATCGTTTAGATAATAAGTTGAGATGAAATAAAAGTTAAATAATAAATTATTAAAATATTATTTTTTAATATTATTTTTATTTTAAAATTTAAAAAAATTAAATTATTATATTTTATTTAATTATTTTAAAAAATTATAATAATTAGATTATAGGAAATGAGATAAATTGAAATAATTTCACAATGCAAAACAGACTTAGCTATTATTTTTTATATAAAATAGTGTTGACAATAAAAATCGTAGAGAAAACCAAAAGTCTATCTCCTCCATCCTCCACCAAATGATCTTCTTCATCACAGCCACTGTTACCGCAATCACCTACCCAAACCCAACAAAGAGTCTCTTTCATCATGTGTGTCTTCTTTTACAAACACCACCAATCCCACGAATATAACATCAACCCACTCGAAACACCGACCGACCAACCAAAGAGGATATAGATTGATAGAACAATTAGGGGAGAAGGAAAGAAATCGCAAAAGAGGGAAAACAAATCAAAGCACAGTCAGAGGAACCAAACAATAACATCTCTTCTCTTCCTCGTCTCCACCCCAGAAAATGGCGTCTTCCTTATCCCTATCCCTCTCCTTCTCCTCACTCCACCACCACACCTCCACTCCCCTTATCCTGCACACCCCTAAACTACTTCACCTACGTGCTCACTCCCATAAAGCCTTCTCCATCAAAGCCCTCTCCGCTCCAACCCTCACCCAAGACGACCTCAAGAAGCTCGCCGCCGACAAGGCCGTGGATTATGTCAAGTCCGGCATGGTTCTCGGCCTCGGCACCGGCTCCACTGCCGCCTTTGTCGTCGCCAAGCTTGGCCACCTCCTCCAGACCGGTCAACTATCCAACATTGTCGGAATCCCCACCTCGAAACGCACTGAGGAGCAAGCTCGCCAATTGGGTATCCCTCTCTCGGTCCTCGATGATCACCCGAGCCTCGACCTCGCCATCGACGGATCCGACGAGGTCGACCCGGATCTGAACCTAGTCAAGGGTCGCGGAGGAGCGCTCTTGCGAGAGAAAATGGTGGAAGCCGCCTCGGCCAAGTTCGTGGTCGTCGTGGACGATACGAAACTAGTGAAGGGACTAGGAGGAAGTGGGCTGGCAATGCCAGTCGAGGTGGTACAGTTTTGCTGGAAGTACAACCTGATAAGGCTGCAGGAGTTGTTCAAGGAAGAAGGGGTTGAGGCAAAGCTGAGGTTGAGTGAAAATGGGAAGCCCTATGTGACTGATAATTCCAATTATATAGTTGACTTGTATTTCAAGACGCCGATAAAGGATGCTTGGGCTGCCGGGAAGGAGATTTCGGCTTTTGAAGGGGTTGTGGAGCATGGATTGTTCTTGGATATGGCTACCGCGGTCATTATTGCTGGTAAGGGAGGTGTGGAGGTGAAGAATAAGTGAGGCTTTTGTGCGATTGTTGTTGTTTATTTTTATTTTTTATTTTGGATGAGTTCGGCCTTAATTGCTGTGACTGGTAATGTGGATACTTGTTGGAATGATTTGAGCATGTTTAAATTGGATCACTACAATAGAAGAGATATTAGTTGATAGGAAATGAGATAAGGTGGAATAAATGAAATTGGAAGTTTTCATGTTAATATGATTTCTGGGCTTCATGGTTTTTACTTTTTAATGTTGGGAATTCTTTTTGTTCTTTTTTCCTTATTTCTGTTTTTTTACGAGTCAACTATTTATATACTCCTTTCGTCTGAGGAAATGATGTTTCATCTCTACTTGACTTTTGCATGTCGTTCCCTATGATACATTTGAACTCAGGCATGAATGTACCTAAAAAGCCTTCCCCACACCCCCCCCCCCCCCCCCCCAAACACTTTTCAGATTAAAAGAAAAGTTGAATGTTAGATACCCAGAACCCTGATCTGTATGTCCTTGAATAAGTAGCATGGCGGTTGCAAGTTGTTTAGTGGCTAGTGGCCTCTAGTTGGTATCTTAAAGTTTTGTTGCTACCGGTAACAACCTTGTGGGAATGGCAGGCGAGACCCTTTTCTAAACTGAGGCTGTCAAAAGCTCTGCTTTTTGTTAGCGTTGAAAACCTCTGATATCTAAGGGCATCAGATATTCTTTCAATTTTCAACTAATTGCTTGTGCTTTTGACTGAGGATTGTTAGGTATTAAGGTCACAGTCAATGGTAAATAGGGAAGAAGCAATTGCAGTCAGATTTTATAAACACTGAAGGCTATGGAGAAAATGAGGTTTATACATATATGAATGAAAAAATTTTGATAGACAAATAACAAGTGAGGACATTCAGGAGTCTTTGTTTGGTATACTATTGGGAGCCTCTCTGAGGTGGTTTAGTTTTATACATAGAAAGTATTGAACTGGTGACTTGATGACAATCTATTAGTCTCAAGCATGGGTGTAACAAGTGATAAAAATAGCTAACGTGTTTGTGCTAGCACATTTAAGAGCTTTTGAGACTGCACTTCGTTAAGGGCATTCGCTGTAAAATCTTTTTCTTTGTATGAATCGAGAATGCCAGTTCTACAGATATATACTTGCAGTACGAATTCTTATTTTTCGCTGTCCTATGTTACTCTCTGACCTTTCCTTATATATCCTATACATTTACTCACAAGAATATCATGTCATCAATATGTCAATACCTTTGTTTTTGCTGCATGTCTCTTTCTCATTGCCTTATGTCATAGGCCACATGTGACAGTAATAAAGAAAAGCTTTTGTGGTTTCAATAATCAGAGTTCTCTCTATATTCAAGCTTGAACCTGTAGTCGTGATTCTATTGAGCTGAAAGTCATCTGAACACTTATTTCCCATACAATGTCCCCATTGGAAAAGAACCTCCAACATACAAGTTCGTGTATTAAATCTTAATACACTCAGCTGGTCTATATTTATTCATTCTGACATTCCAAAAAACCCTGAGCTTCTGTGGAAGAAACCAGAAACTTGTAGAGCAAAAGGTTTGATGACAAGATGTGATTTTATTTGAGCAATACGTTTTCTGAACCAGAAGTTCATGAACCTTGTTTTCTTCCAAAATAAATACACACCATATGGATCCAAGCATAAACTGAAGAAAAATACCAAAATTAAAACAGAATATCAAAAACTAGTCAAGTGGATTGAGAGGATTTCAACCTTCAACCAAAGGTTCCTAAAACCTGCCCTATCTAACTAATAACTATGACGTTATCCCTAATGATTTTGTGGTTTAATGATAGTTCTCACTTGCAAGGGAGAGATCTGAAATCTGAGCCACCGTATATGTGGAATTTACTGTATTGTATGGCTTAATGGTACTACTATCGTTTTATGCAAAAAATTCATTTTACTTATTCTTGGTGACATTCTACAAGGCAGATGTATTCAGGACGCTAATACGGATGGCTTGAATTTATTGTTAGAATCACAATAGTAGAGGTTCTGTTATTTTTCATAGAATTACAGTTTAGTATGCTTCTCTGCGACTGTTCATCTTGATCGATTGCTTGGGAATATACAGCAATTCAGTATGTATTAGAGTAACTGTAGTCCGGTCGGTTGGACCACTTATGCTATAGCAGTTGAGGTCATTTTGGAAAGAGGTTCGACATGACCTGTGTCCTTGCTTGGGCATTCCTAGCAATATCGATTAGGACCTCAGGGATATATAAATACTAGTATTCTGATATGTGAGTAGGGGCATAAACAAGTCGAGTTTGAGCAAAGTAGTGAATAGTCAACCCAGGTGAATGTGGTGGGGGGTAATCCGTAATCCAAAAGAGGCTCTGCTCGTAGGCTTTTCTGCCTGCTATGGATGGAGATCAAACACAATGGCTGAGGTACAAGCTCTACTAGATGGCCTCAGAGTTTGCAATAGGTTGAACCTAAACACAGTTGAGGTTGAGACTGATTCACAACTTCTTGTAAATTGGCGGAATAGATATAGCATAGTTATTTGGGATGAATGGGAGGATTGGGAGAGAATCTTATGCCTATCAGAAGATTTGGTTCTTTCAGTTAAACATGTCTTCAGAGAAGTTAACCAAGTTGCTGATGTATTGGCTAAACAGGATGCAAGGGACTACAAGAGACATTGTAGGGATTGTTAGGATTGATAGAGCTAGACTGCCTGTATTACGGTGTAAATGATAGGACTGAATAAGAGTACACAGTCAATATACACGGTTTTTGTTTTCTCTTGGTTTGTTATCCTGGTATCCTTTCGACATAAATGTGAGCTTATTAATAAAAATAAAATTGGCACTTTATCTTCTTTCTTAAAAAAGAAAAAAATTAGTAGATTGGTAAGCCTTGATCTTTATTGAGCTCGAGCTTATATCGTGGAGTTGCATTTTCTGTTCACAAACAACTCTGTTAATATTCAAGCTTGTTCACAACTTGTTTCATTTTGACAAAATAAAGTATCTATATTGTATTTTATAATTTTGTAAGTTTAACGAACTTTTGAAAAATTATACTCATCATCCCTACACCACATACCACATGATTTATTTATTTTTTTTAATTTTTTTTTTCATAGCAAGTATGTGGTGAATGGATGATGAGTAGAAGAACTCAATTAGTTTGGCATGAATAAAATAAAAATAAAATAAAAACAAGTATGGTGTGTGATTAGCAAAGCTCATATAAATATATTAATGATGAAATTCATGGATTCAAGTATTATGTTTAGTATTAGGAACATCATTTCCTTCTTTAAATATTTAAAAAATTCACATTATAAATATAGAGATAATATTATAAAAAATAATAATGCAAAGTTACTTGAGTTTATAGAGTTGTATAGTTTAATAACCAATCATAATTTCACAAATGACTCGTTTAATAAATAAATCTAGCCCGATTCAAGTTTCGCTAAGCCGATTTCAAGCGATTTATCGAACAAAGTCTTATTTATTTACGACCTTATTTGTGGACGTAACAGGGATACTGATGAAGCTCCTTTTATTCGTCAAGAAATCAGATGAACGACCTAGTAAAAGGATCTTCGTTGTCCATTTTCAGAATGGTCTAGGGGTTGTCCAAAAAAATGTTTTGCAAAATTTCACGGTGGAGTTCTGCATACTGGTTTTGTTGAGTTTCACAAGACCATTCCCCCATCTTTTAGCATTAAGTTAACAATGGAATTTGTTTCTGCCTCGCATGTTAAAGTAACCTAGCAATTAAGACTAGTATGTAGAGTAGACTCTTTATCTTCCTTTAAAATTCAACAATCTTTATAAATTTTTTGGCTGTAAAATTAAAAAACTCCTTTCCTTTTGGATTCTATAACCAAAATGTCAGGTAAAAGTGGGCTTAAAAAATTCCAACTTCTACTATAGCTCGAGAAAACCTAGCTAGGGATTAAAATCAGCATTGAACAAATAGCAAATATGTCCGTTGTCAGCAGCAGAGGGCAATAAATCCGGCTAAATCAAGATTGTTTTTGTAATGCCTCAATGGAAGGTTAAAACCATATGGTTTGGCCTATACTCCAAAAAGACTAGTCAATGATACAATTGGAACCCCATTGAAACCTTATAAAGAGCAAGAACTTCTCATTCCCAAGCAATGAGAGATCTCATACACCACCAACCCTTATCAGTTTTTTTTTTTTTTTTTGGGTGGGGGGGGGGTGTGATTTCTCCATTTATTTCCAACAGTACCCATAATCAAGCCGTTTTCAAATTTCTGTGATGGCCAGGAAAAGAAAGAAGATCATAAATTATTTATTCATCGAAGATACACACGAAGGTCATGGAGATAGTTCTCTTTAAGACCTTGCAAACATTTGTTGATAAGTGGATAAGTGGACACAGACAGGTAAGTTACAAGATGATAGCTAGCAAGCATGTCATTTATCATTCACTTCGCTTAGTTTTTCCCACTGAAAAATTATAAAAGCAGTGCATCAAATCAATTAGGAAGCTGGGGAAATTCCAGTCTAAATACCTTGACTGCTTGTTTCATATAGGTCAATGCTACCAACTTGGAGCCGTGAAGTTGATTGAACATCTTGGACAGCCAAAAACCTAAACCTATATGAAATGTAACAACAATTCAAAGGACGAACCAGAAGGGAAAGTGTTTTTTAACAGATTCTGATAAATGATTTTACCTGAAAACGCTGAAGAGGAGCCCTGTAGATGTAATCTTAAACGATCTACGCTGGAAACGCCTTTCAAATATCTGGGAAGTCTGTTTATCCAAAAGGTGCCAGCTGGATCCACCATCATTGCTTCCCTCAACAACCCTAAATGAAAGAAAAAAGAAAAACAAAATGCTTGATATGATCTGCATGCACACCAGGGCTGTAGACTTAAGGAATTTTATATGCAACTAGTAAAAGATGGGCACCGCAAAATAAACATGACATCTATAATGTAGAAATTGAACCCACCTTCTTTGAAAGGAAGTTTTTTTTCTTTGTAATCACATTTCAATTATATCTCTATTATACTCATTTTGAATACAAATAAAGAAAATCAAAATAAAAAGGATTATGTCATATACTAGACTTCTATCCCACTTTCATTCTATGCTGATGCAGATTTGTTGATTAACCCTTGAATTTTTTTCTTAAACAAACAAGATCTTAGTTCAATGGTTATGGGCAATGTTACATCAACATAAAAGATAGAAATGGGATAAAATTGTAATATATATAGCCTTTTCCAAAAATAAGGCTTTAAAACTAAACATTTCACTGCAGAAGTAACCATCCTAAAGGGTGGCAGGAGGGATCCCATGATTTCCTTAGCAGATCCCTTCCACAGAAAACATTCTTGAGGAACTAATAGTGGTCCCATAATGTGCCAAGGGGGACTCATATATCTAAATACTCTGACTGGAAAAAATAACTTGAAAGAGGACCCTTCTGTCTAAGATGGTGTAATTAGTGGCTTAAGAAAATTTGAGAGCACACACATGGAAGTAAGCGACTAGCCTGTCATGAAAGCTAGGGCACAAACACCTGCCTGATGTTACTGCGTCATAAGCAAGCCAGCAATTACGTGAAAGATGTATCAATCTGTGGTCAGATTTTGAGAAAACATACCAATCCTTTGGATCCCTTTCAGGTGCGTCGTTGGCAGACATAAGCTCGTATGCCACAAGTTCATGCATCTTGTTGTCTGTTACTTTATAGATAATCCAACCACCTATAAGATCAAATAATTCGTTCATAAATCAGTTAATTAGATAAATGTAATTATGTGCTCAATCCTTTTCTCCTGTGGATAGAAAAAAGTTCCTCTTACATGCCTTTAGAAGAATAATATGCTCGAATGAGTCAAAGATGGTGTCCTTTCATTATGAACTCAACCCCAGCCAGTAAGGATTTGGGATTCATTATCAAAACAACAATAACAATGCTCTATGAATATTCTATTTAACGAAGAATTAAATAACTTTAGAGTTCTGTTTTGGACTAAAAAGCTAAAGAACGGATTCCTTTGGGAAAAGGAGAGAATAAGTAACAGAGATGAGATCATCTCCCCAAAAAAGAAAGGAAAGCACAACCAAAATAAACGACAAAAGATAAATCTTCATCTAATCCTATCAGTTAGCCAGCAGCCATGGTATGCATTCAATCTTGCACAAACACATGGGACAAATGCTTCCTTTATTCATTGATGTACCATCATATATATACACTACATACAATTGACATTTATACCCTCACAGGTTACACTAATTACAACCATGCCCTCTAACACTCCCCCTCAAGCTGGGGTATATATATCATAAAAATCCAGCTTGAGACAAATAAGCTTCAACCGACTACAACACAATGACTTGGTGAACATATCTAAGAGTTGATCAGCAGACTTCACAAAAGATGTAGAAATATCACCACTTAGGAGTGGTTTGGATTCAGAGATGAGTTGAGATGGGTTGAGATGGTTTATGAATAGTAGAATAGAAGTTGAATTATTTATTATATTTTGTGTGGGAATTTGGGAAAATTATTTTGGGATTTGAAAAAGTTGAATTGTTTATTATATTTTATATAGAAATTTGGGAAAGTTGTAATGATGAGATGAAATGAGTTGAGATGAGTTGAGGTGGGTTGATGTGGGTTTTGAATGCAAACGACCCCTTGGTATCTTATTGTGAATGTAGTGACAATCAATCTCTATTTGTTTAGTCCTCTCATGGAACACAGGATTAGACGCAATATGTACTGCAACTTGATTATCACAAAATAGCTGAAGAGGAACAGGAGTTGAAAACCCAATCTCTTGGAGGAAGTGTTGCAGCCATGTCAGCTCACTAGTAGTGTGAGTCATTGCCCTGTATTCGACTTCTACACTAGACCGAGCTACTACTGCTTGTTTCTTACTCTTCCATGTAATCAAGTTACCTCCCACAAAGGTACAATATCTAGTAGTAGATCTTCTAGCTGAAGGAGATCTTGCCCAATCAGCATCTGAAAAGGCTTCAACTTTAAGATGTCCATTTGGTCGATACAACAATCCAAGGCCAGGAGCTCGTTTAAGATAACGAAGAATATGAATTACAACATCCCAATGTGAGACCCGTGGCGTTTGTAAAAATTGACTCAGTATACTTATTACATAAGAGATGTCCGGTCTAGTGATAGTGAGATAATTTAATTTCCCAACAAGTCTTTGATACCTACCTGGATCTCCAAACAACTCCCCTTCCTCTTTCAAGAATGTACGATTTGGGTCCATAGGAGAGTCAATAGGTCATGCACCCAACATACCAATTTCTTCCAAAATGTCAAGTACATATTTCCTCTGAGATAGGTTGATACCGTTTTTAGATCTACAGACTTCAATTCCAAGGAAATATCTAAGTTTGCCCAAGTCTTTTGTCTAAAACTGATCATGTAAAAATTGTTTTAGCCTAGCAATTCCAGCAGAGTCACTCCCAGTAATTACAATGTCATCCACATATACAACAAACAAAATATTACCTGCATCACTATGCAAGTAAAATACCGAGTGGTCTATTTGGCATCAATGAAGACTAAATGTCAATCCAGCATCCAAGAACCTTCCAAACCATGCTCGAGTAAATTGTTTCAAACCATATAATGTCTTCTTTAACTTGCATATAGTACCTCAATACTCCCCCTAAGCAACAAACCAAGGTGATTGCTCCACATAAACTTTTTCATGCAAGTCACCATGTAGAAATGCATTTTTAACATCCAGCTGAAATAAGGGCCAGTCTAAATTAGTAGCAAGAGAGATCAACACTCGAACAAAAGAGATTTTGGCAATTGGGGAGAAGGTCTCCTCGTAACCAATGCCATAGGTTTGAGTGTAGCCCTCAGCAACCAAGCGGGCTTTCAGACTTCCACAGAACCATCAAGATGAAATTTGATTGATATACCCATTTACAGCCAACAGATTGTTTACCAGGTGGTAGTGGAATAAGATTCCATGTCTCATTATGGTAAAGGGCATCCATTTCATTTTTTATAGCTGTCCTTCATCCCAGGTCAAACAAAGCATCCTGAACTGTCTTAGGATCAGAAAGTTTTGAAAGTTGAGATGTAAAACATGAGAATGAGGAGATAAGACATGATAAAAACAAATTGGCTAATTGGATGTTGAGTAACACAAGAACGAGTACCTTTGCGGAGAGCAATAGGTGGAGAGTCTAAAGTACTAGGCAACTCAGGATCTGAAGATAGAGAGACGGCTGGTGGGGGCATGGGAGCCGGCAGCCGCTAGCAACACACGTAATCCTGTAAAGGAACCGGGGGAGGGACTGAGGAGGGTTGGGTAAGGTTGGGTGAGTGAGTGTGAATGAGACAATGTAAGAGTAAGTAATCGTTGAGGATCATACTCAACACTCGAAAATGTGTACGAAAAATAGGATATGGACTCAAAGAAGGTAACATTAGCACTTGTGAAGTAGCGTCTAAGAAAAGGACTATAGCAGCGATATCCTTTTTTAGTTCGAGAATAACCAACGATGAGACACTTGGTAGAATGGGGATCAAGTTTATCAAAGTATGGGCCGAGGTTATGAACATAACAAATACACCCAAAGATTTTTTGTAAAAGAGAAAATGGTGAAGATGAAGGAAACAAGATGGAGAAGGGAGAGGAACCATTAAGAACTGATGAAGGCATACGGTTAATAAGGTGACAAGCAGTAAGAACACCATCACTCCAAAATCGTTTAATGCATGTGTGGCAAGTACTCGAGTTACATCTAACAAATGACGATTTTTGCATTCAGCCACCCCATTCTGTTGGGGTGTACATGAACATGATGTTTGATGAACAATTCTTTTATTACTTAAGTAGCAAAGGCACTAGATTTTTTTTTTTTTTGACAAGTAATAATTTTATTCAAAGAAATAGGCATAAGCCCAAGTACACAGGACGTATACAAAGGAAACACCTACAACTTCCAAAAAAGAAAAGAAACTGACACCAAAAAACTAAAACAGATGCAGAAAATTATCCTCCATTACAAAAGCTTTAACCCAAGAACTCAAAGTACTCAAGAAAAAATCCCTAAGATCTCCCAATGAGCGTTTCTTTATCTTCGAAGCATCTCTCATTTCTTTAAAGCCATATGCACCCACATAAGACAAGGAGGAATCATCTTCCAAACTCTCGCCGCCTTCTTACAGCCCAACAAAGGCACTAGATTGATATTCTCTAGCATTATCATAATGCAAAACTTGAATCGTTTTGTTAAATTGAGTTTTAATTTCTTTCCAGAACACTTTGAATATGGAAAGAAGTTCAGATCTTGCCTTCATAAAAAACAACCATGTCACACGAGAGTAGTCATCAACAAATGTAACAAAATACTAAAACTTGTTTGATTCAATGTTGATTCGTCCCCATGCATCGGAGTGAACCAATTCAAAAGGACTCGATGCTCGTTTATCAACTCGAGGTACAAAAGATACGATGATGTTCACTAAGTTGACATGCTTCATAGGAGAAGGGAGACACATTTCCCAAATTCCTAACTTGACACTTCAAAACAAAGGGGGGTGACCAAGGCGACAGTGCCATTCATAAGCAAACGGTGGAGAGGATGTAAGGGCTCGAGTTGGTGACTGTTGAACATCAAAGATAATATAAACCACCAACTTCATGCCCCGTACTAATCTTGTTCCCCCGCTTGAGATCTTGAAAAATACATGAAAAGGGATATAAGGTCACCGAATATTGGAGATTTTGAGTAATCTTACTAATAGACAGCAAACTAAAGGGAAAATTAAGAGCATATAGAACAGATGGCAAGGATATAGAGTCAGTGAGCTTAGTGGATCCAATGTCTGTACCTCAAGATCCAATGCCTGTAACTTTAGCAAGTTAACCATTAGCAAGAGTGACTTTTAAGAGATGTTACAATATTTAACTTAGATAAGGCAATAGACAAATTGGTCAGATGTTCATTAGCTCCTGAATCAATAATTCATGGATCTTGAGTGGATGAGACAAGACATGCGGATGCTATTCCTGAGTGGGCAAGAGTAGCTGTGGAAGATGAAGCCCGTGTGTGACCCAAAAGCTGCTCATACTCATCCTTCGATATACTAATCATATCTGGAGCTGGGTTGGAGCTCGTTGACTGTGATGTAGCATCTTGGCAAATGGCCTGATTAGCAAACCCAGATGGTCTACCATGTAGATCCCAACAATGGTCCACCGAATGGTTAGTGCGACCATAATGGGTGCACTTATGGGGCTCTCGACCTCGAGTGCGATTACCTTTGGCATCACGTCCCCCGCGTGCACCTCTACTACCTCGGCCTCCATGCCCACCAGGAGCAACATAAGAGGCAACCAAAGTGGATCTCTCACTAATCGGATCAGAAGACAATTGAGATCTGTGTCTAGATAACGTAGCACGTTGAAGCCAGGAGAACACATCAGGAAATAAAGGAAGTTGTGGACTCGCCAAAATTTAAAAATGCACCGACTCGTATTCAAGTTTTAAACCAACAAGATACCAAACAACATTAAACTCTTCACGTTGTTGTAACATATGTGAAACATCAGAAGTGATAGGTTGATACATCTTGAGTTCTTCACATATGCTCATCAATTGAGAATGATATTCTGCGAAGACCAAAGTACTTTGTTCCAACCCAAAGAATTGCTTACATAACTCATAAATACAGGTAGTGTTCCCAGCACCCGAATACATATGCTTGAGATGGCTCCACACCTCTTGGGCATAGTCAAAATGTATCAAACTCGAGCAAATATTAGGCTCAATACTAGTCAACATCAAGGAAAAAATTTGAGCATCATCTTGCTCCCATTGAGCAAATGTAGAGCTATTTGAGTCAAGTTTTGGATCAACCAAGTGGCTAGAAAGTCCCTTGCCTTCCAAAAATATTGTAACAGATTTTGACATAGCATATAGTTCTTTCCATCCAACTTCACGAAAGTCATAGGCATATTAAAGTTTGGTGCAAGTGACTGTGACTCAAATTTAGTTGCCATAAGCGCAGAAAAATATCACAATTCCACTTGGAGATAGAAAATTCACACAAAATATGAAATATGTTTGAAAACTGAGGAATACGATCTGGAAAACTAGAAACCCAAGTCAAGTACCCGAAAAATCAACCTAAATAACCAAATTTTGGCTCTGTATTGGACTAAATCGGTCTATGTCAGTCGAAATAGGCACGTACAAGCTCGAAACCAGCCGAAATCGGGCCTGTATTAGTTTGTATCAGCCGGTATCGACCCATATTGGGTCTGTATCGGTATCGGCCTATTGTTGTCCTTAAGAACACAGATTAGGCTATCCTAACCGAGAATAAGGGATTTGGGTATTACCTTATCCACGTTACCAAACAGGTGTTATTCCGGATAGGAATAAAATCTTACTCCAGGTTTTGGTTATTCACACTCGAGGATTGGATAGCTTATACCCGCACCCAAACACTCCGGGGCTTCAACTTTTTGCCCGCGACAGAAACCCTTTCCGGCGGCCGATGACGACGGAAAACTTCCCGGTAATCACAGAAAATGACAGTGAGTTCATCCCTGGTGCCCAGTACCAGAGAAGACACTGGAAACTCGCTGGAAACAACTTCAAACACCTACGAGCCACCGACGACGAAGAGAGAAGCCACTGGGATGAGCGGAAGACGACGGCGAACTCGGATCCGGCAGATGCAAACACTAGTGAGCTTAGATCCAGCAACAAAAGTCAGATACTACACTGGAAAACACTCAAACGAGTTAAGACAGCAGTGAGCTCAATTTTGGTGTGAACCACCATACACCACTTACCACTATCCGACAACAGGGATCTCTGATACCATGTAGAAACACATGGAACAAATACTTCCTCTATTCATGGATGTACCATCATATATATACACTACATACAATTGACATTTATACCCTCACAGGTTACACTAATTACAACCATACCCTCTAACAAATCTAAATTGATATCAGACAATCATCAATCAAACCTAACAACTGTTAAGAAAAACCAATACCAGTGTATGCCTGTGAAATTTTTACCAGAGGCCAATGTCTCAACATAACTCCACTGAGTTGCAATCAAAAAGCTATATACTACTTGAAACCTTTAAATAAGTTTTCCAGCAGCATAGACCAATCATCTCAAAGAATAGAGTCCAAGAGACAGCACTAGAAATATGTTTTAAACACAACTTTCTTCTTCTCTTCAATTTTTTCGCATAGCATTAAATACTAAGTAGTCCTTAACCCTAACTTGGAATAAATTGTAGATTCCATAAGCCTCTATTGACTGGCATACAGAACTTTTTTGGAAACTACAAAAGATCATTGATTTATTTATAAAACAATAATAGCCAAAGCCACCAACTTCTGGTGATCTCGACATTACTGTATTGATCACTTGTCTATAATGCCAACTTGGACTAGCCAAATACAGAAACTTGATTTAAGGCAGGATAAAAATGACGGAGGTGGTCAGAAGGAGACATTAAGCATTCCCCCTAAAAATCATAAAAGAAACTCCTTACATAATCATTTACTCCCTATTGTTGCTTTGTTTCTGTTTATTATAGTAATAAGGCAACAAGGGGGTTCAATCTTTAATTGGCATTTAATACCTTTTGCACCATTAGGTTCTTCCCATTTGGAAGTGCGAGTTCCATCAAACGCTGATGTGGCCTGAAATTTATGAATGATAGTCACATGGAGATGCATTTGAGGTGCACACTCTATATATTCTCAAATCAGTAGACAGATGAAAAACACAAGAGAAGGGAAAGAAGAACTCACTATTCCTAAAGGAAGTTCCTCACCACTTGCAAGGACTGAACCAGAATGCATTCTGTTTAGTTTCAGAAATGGAAATGAAAGAGAGTCTTCACCAAAGCTGTCACACTTTTCAATACTATGGACCATGTCATCCAAAGCATCCAATACAACAGGCAATGCTAATGAAGTTTTAACAGGGTCACCAGCCAGACAAATGTCAA
This sequence comes from Juglans mandshurica, assembly GCA_022457165.1. Taxonomy (NCBI): domain Eukaryota; kingdom Viridiplantae; phylum Streptophyta; class Magnoliopsida; order Fagales; family Juglandaceae; genus Juglans; species Juglans mandshurica. Next base: position 9,630,445 of record CM039623.1, read on the forward strand.
CCCTCCCATCAGGGTTCACCTTAGTCTCCAGTGAAACAGAACTAAATAACTCAGCAAAAGCTTGTGTACCATATGACACTGAATCTACTGAGGCCTTCCTCTTTTTGAAGGGGGAATTCTTGAGATCCATGAAAATTCCTTTAAAATTCTCAAGTAATTCAATAGCTTTAAACTTGGAATGTTCTTCCTCAACAAAATGAGAAAGGACAGGATGAAATGCATTGTAAATTCTTGTCACATGTTCATCTATGCATTTACGAACTGGGCAAGAAGAACAACTTAGAGAATTGGAGCCAAATTCTAGTCTTAACTTGCGCCATTCTTCATCTCCACTTTGCCTCCCAGGTAACGAGATTGAGGCATCATCGGTAGAATAGATATCTCTCTCAAGCGCTTCTCTTTCCTTCTTGTCACGGCCATCAAGTTCAGAAAGCACCCGAGAAGAAAAACCTCTCCTACATTCTTGTGTTAAAGTTGCAAGGACAGCTGACAAAGCAGGTTCTGAAGTAATATTTCGCCGGGTGAGAACCTGTGAATTTAGATAAGTTTTCCTCATCCACTCAACCTAATAGTGTGTGATGTGTGAAAGTGGTGATCGTGTTTTTCTTTTTATAAATATAAAAAGTTGCATCCATGAAAATCTAGATGATGAGAAATGCCACCACTACTCTTATGATTACCTCATGCCACTTCCTTGTGTAGCGTTTAGTAACATCATAAACTCCATCTTTTGCAATGGCTATTGCATAATTTAATTTCTTGTTCCACCTACAAGAAGGCATCTGTTTTCAGTTAATATGAATAAAGGAGGACATAACAGCCCATCCAGTGTCACAACCCGAGATAAAAGAAGTAACGTGGATTAGGAAAATTTAAAACTACCCCTTTTCATATAACAATGGTTTGTCATATACTCCTTCACAAGGATCAAGATGCATCCACCTGAATAATCATGTGTAAGAATCCATTCACTAGAAGAGAAAAAATAGCACCGATTTGTAATAAAATCTACCTTCCTAGAAATTGTGAGAAGCACTCTGTCCAGACATGATCGGTAAAATCCACGATCTGGAAAATGAAATGACATTGCATAAGAAACTAATAGTATCCCTAGAATATAATTCTTCAATACAAAATACAATTAAAAGTCCCTGAAGCATTCTTTTCAAGTTGATAGTCCGTGAAGGATTAATATCATAATCCTGTACGCGTTTTAGAGATTAGACAAGTGTTGGATGTGAGATAGTTTGTATCCTTGTCAATTTTGTACAACGTATTTTGGAGATTCTTAATTAAGAGTGCTATTATCATATATTAAATTATTTAATCTCTGGAAATAACTCACTATTCCACAAAACCTTGGCTCTGACACCAATTTGCCCGCTGCTTCCCCACAAGGAGGATACATAATTTTTACAGCAAAGTTGCATTCCAATAAGTTGTTAGGTACTTTATTAACACTAGTTGTGCACCTGCGTGATGCCAAGTTGATTGTGGAGTAAACTGAATGCGACCTTTTTCAATTACTGATTGTAATAGATTTGATAAAACACAAAAATTTATATATAAAGAAGTGGAAATGTCAGGTCTTTAAAATTGCATAGTATTTATTAACTCATCCTTTCAAATTAGGTTAAATTTAAATTGCCAAATTTATGGAAATTAAACATAAAAATTGGAGGACATTGCTCAACAAAATAAGGAACCTGCTTCGAAAATTGTGTTATAAATGTTGACAAATGACTAACCAGGCGAGACTCATAGCCAAAAGCTCGACAATAAAGTGTAAAGCAATTGGCCCACTCCCCGCAACGGCCCCTTCTTGTTTCCACAAGCTGCATATGGGAAAGGGAGAGAATAAAAAATATGAATACAGCAGAATACAGCATAGCATTACCCAGGTCAACAGATTAAAAAGCACCTTCAATGGATCATTGTAGCGAGGGAAACGAGTGATTCTTGAGCAAAACTTGCAGCTGGGTAAAAAGTGGCACATAATGGAGTAGACAATCAAGTCAATTGTTAGCAAAGGAAGAAAACATAAGCAAAGACAAAAGGCAGAAATCCATTTCTGATAGACAAATTACCAACTACTGAACTTAAAAAGATTGTATAAGCAGGGAAGAAGAATTAAACAATCAATGAAATGCTTGCCTCAAGTTTTCCAAATCCTTGGACAAACATAATGTAGAAACACTCCCCTTTGTTTAACATTACATTTACAGGCTAAGAGACTGAATTAAAGAACTTCAAGAAACAGCAACAGTACAATTTTGATGGAATAGGAACAGCAAATCAATTGCAACATGAGATGCAAAGGAAGATATTAGTCACAAACAATCAGCGAGACAAGTAGCAAAAATCTGAAAAATCTCTCCAAACGAAAATCTTTCTACTGGTTCAGCTCTTCTTATAGAAGAAAAAGAAAAGAAGAGGGGAGACTCAGCCAAAAGGTTCACTCATTATTGACACACAAGAATGGTTAATGTACTATTCAACTTGATTCATCTCAATATGTACGGACAAGATGGTAACCATAGTGACATTAGCATATGGATGCCACTAGAAAGAACATCAAAATACGAGAAGTAGAAATCCAATGCTTTAACATGAAAATATTCCCAAGAGAAAAGCACAAAGTGACTTAATAAGAAGTTTAAGTCCAAGATTGGAAATCCATTAATTGTTGGTATCTGGTTGGAGAGTAAGGAAACATAAATCAAGTGTAACATGTGATCTCATTAGACTACTTAGAAGTAGATATTATGAATAAACAGATTCTCCAATAATACCGAAAGAGCTCAACTCGAGATGCTCCATATTGAATTTCTGAAGAAAGTGGAGGGCCCATGCCATTACTCATTGTTTCTTTGCCGCAACCATCACAAGGAGGCGCATTTACCCACCTACAATTACAGAACACATGTTAAACACATAAGGTTTAGCCTGTCAGCCATCCACAGTGAAAGAGAACAAAACTCAGCCAAACTTGAATCTAAAATAAACTGCATATCCACAAAAAAGATCTGCAGCAAAGAAAATGCGATAAGCACAACAAATAACAACAAATTTATCATTCTCAAGGATCTTCAATTTTCCAATAGCAATGATTTTCACAAATGTAGCATGATGATAAACTTCCACAAAGGTACATGAAAGGAATTCTGCATATCCGCATCTAGAGCAAATAAAACCTCAAAGTTTAAAACCTAAGGTGCGGTTTGGATAGTGAGTTGAGATGAAAGTTGAATAAAATATTGTTAGAATATTATTTTCTAATATTATTATTGTTTTGAGATTTGAAAAAGTTGAATTGTTTATTATATTTAGTGTGGGAATTTGGGAAAGTTGTAATGATGAGATGAGATGAGATGAAACACTTACTTCCACTATCCAAACGGGGCCTAAGTCATAATGATGTTTCTTTCTTAAGCATAAATAAAGTGATTCCATTAATAAACCGGTGAAAATAAGCTAAAGAAGTCTTTTAAGAATAATTCAAATTGGGCTAGGCCATGCCCCACTTGCTTCCCTGTTATAAAGCAACTTCAAATTGATTTTAACACCTCTGCCAAGCACCCGATATTCCAGATGATTCTCAACCACCAGACCAATTCATATAAGTTTATCAAGCAACAAAAATGTCTAAGCCATTCCAACTATCCTCAAGTCTGAAGTAGCTTCAATAACTTCAAACCCTGATCTAAGATAATGGTTTAATTCATTCTTCTTTGATAGAAGTTTAGCAATTTAACTTTACATATTGGCACATGCCACTAGAATTTGCTCATCTCTTAAAACTATTTAAAACTCAACCATTTTTTGGAAATAAAAAATAACATGCACATCTATTAACTATATCCACTCACTGAAACCTTGATGTCACCCATTGAATTCAGTAACCTCATTGCATACAATTTAGAACAAAAAGATCAAGGGAATAAAGTTAGCCAAAAAGACATCAAGGATTGGGCACATTTTTTTTGTTGGAGATCAACATCTAAGCACGAAAAAAAATCCAACAGGCTTGATTATGAAATTAAAAATATTTTTTTTATAGGTAATCAAGAAGCTTTATTCACAAGAGAAGGCAAAACTCAAGTACACAGGATGTATACATGAAAAACCTAACTAGGGTTACAACCGAAAGTAGAAAATCATGGACATTTAGTCCATTAAAATCAATGGCCCCGACCAAAAAACAATGTTTAAAAAAAAAAGATAACTTCAAGCTCATCCATTGTTCTCTCGCAATCCTCGAAGCTTCTATCATTTCTCTTCTGCCAAATGCACTAACACATACATATGGGAGCCATTCTCAAGATTGTTGCCACATGTGGATACCTCGGAGGCCTCTCCAGCTTAGTAGGAAAAACACCAGCCTAAAAGGCATGACCTATGATAGTCCAATTCCCACAAAAAAATCATCCCATATGGTCCTGGCCACCTCGCAATATAAAAGCAAATGATCTACTGATTCACCATTCTTCTTACACATGCAACACCAATCCAACACAATTACCCAACGTTTCCTCAGATTATCTGTGGTAACAATCTTACCCAAGGATGCTGTCCAAACAAGAAAAGCTACTTTTAAGCTTTCGTCTGCCATACATTCTTCCATGGAAAATTGGTCATTCCTGAGCTCATTAAAATTTGGTGGAACAATCCGACTGTGAATCTACCTTTCTTGGAGGGGCTCCAATTCATCTTATCTATAGTACCCTTGGTCGTGTATACAGAATACAGTCATGCATAGAACTCTGTGATAGCCTCCAACTCACAATCTTGGGTTACCCTAATGAAGTCTACATTCCATTGAGGGAGCCACTAGAGAAGACCAAAAGGTCAGCTATCGCTGCATCCTTTGCTCATGCAAGCTCAAAAATGGTATGGAAGGTGTCTTGGAGGCTTTGTTCACCACACTATTTGTCGTACCAAAATCTAACACGAGGACCGTCACGCACCACAATGTGTGCATTTCTCCGAAAGATCTCCCATCCTTATTCGAGCACCATCATCCTCAAGCCTACCCAAACTTCGAATCTATATCAGACTTCCATAAAGCCCCCCTTTCGTGTTGGTTCCGCCACAACCATTTGCCCAACAAAAGTTGGTTGAACTTCATTAAATTACAGATCCCCAATCCACACCCAAAAATTGGTGTACAAACAATTGACCAATTCACCAGATGAAATTTGAACTCCTCCCCTAGCTCACTCCACAAGAAATGTCGTTGTCGTTGTAGCTTCTCAATATGGTTGACAACCTTTGTGGGGAGCGAGAATAAGGACACGAAATAAGTGGATAGGTTAGAAAGAGTACTTTTAATCAAAGTGAGCCTACCACCTTTAGACAAGTACAACCTCTTCCAAGAAGCCAATCTGCACTCCACCTTTTAAAGGAAGCACCCAGTGGTAAGCCAAGATACTTCATGGGTAAAGAAGATACCTTACATCCAAGAGAGAGGCTAGATTCACCGCATCGGGGACAACCCTCACGGGCACCAATTCAAACTTTGAGAGATTAACTCTCAAACCCGAGATAGCTTCAAAACAAAGGAGAGTCTTCAAAGATTGGATATGCCCGAGATTTTCATTACAAAATATGAGAGTATCGTCAGCAAAAAGTATATGAGAAATATCAATAGAGCCATAATCATAATCATCATTCCCCACCGACAAACCATAGAGAAAACCACCTTCCACAAGGCCCAAAATCATCTTATTGAGAGCTTCCATGATGATTATAAGAAGTAATGGAGAGAGCGGGCCCCCTTGTCTCAAACCATGGAGTCGAAAAAACCCACCGGTGAACCATTCACCAAGATAGAAAAGCGAACTATAGAGATACAATACGCTACCCAAGCACACCACTTCTCCCCAAAGCCACTTCTTGCAAGTAAATAAAGTACAAAGTTCCAGTTGACGTGACCATAAGCTTTCTCCATGTCTAATTTGCAAAGTAACCCAAGTTCTCTAGATTTGAGTCCTCCAAAACTTCATTTGCAATTAGAACTAAATCTAGAATTTGTTTACCTTTGATCAATGCATTTTGGGGCTTCAAAATTAACTTCGCCATCACCGTACTCAATCAATTCGCTGACACTTTTGCAAGTAACTTGTAGACCCCATTCACAAGGCTAATGGGATGATGGTCTCTAATATCCACGGATCCCATCCTTTCGGGAATAAGGGCTAAAAAAGTGTCATTAAGACTTTTTTCAAATCTGTCATTAGCATGAAATTCTTGAAATACCCTCATAAGGTTACCCTTGATCACTTCCTAACAAGCTTGGAAAAAGCCCATGGTAAAACTGTCAGGGCCTGGAGCCTTGTCACTAGCCATGCCACAGTTACTTTGCACACTTCATCTTCTTCGAAGGGCCTCTCGAGCCACCCTGCAAATTGTTGGTCTAATTATGCAAAAGTTAATCCATTCACTTTTGGTCTCCATGCGTGTTGTTTGGGGAGGAGGTGTTCCTAGTACTGTACGAATTACGATGTGGTTCTTGATGACTAACTGATCCAAAGAAACTACTCCATCTACCATCAACATGTGGATAGTGGTGGTATGCTTACATGATGGTGGGAGTCACAATTTCTGGATGTTACCCAAAAAATTAAAAATATTATGGAGTGCATGATGGTGGCTTCATATTGAGTTCTCTAAAGTCTAGCAATTTTTTGTTGCTAAGCAAGGTTTAAGATTTTTCATTTAAATTTAGGCCATACCCTATTCACAAAACTGGGAATATATGGCAGAAGGGAGAAAACATTTTCATAACAAGTCAAACCGGGAAAGCTAGTCTTGGGATTTTTGTTTTATCCTACCAACGCTCTTCTTATGAAAGTAGAGGCTATACTCGAACAAGTCTGTTAAAGTCTCCTTTGCTACGACTGACATGAAGCTGGGAAGTAACATTCAATTGCTGATAAGAAAGTAACCCCATCATTCGATGCTTTCCCCCTTTGTTCAGTTCTAGGAATACTTCTTGTATCTAACTTTTAGTTGTTTCTAACATCCTGTATTATTTATCTCCTCCACTGTAGTCTGGGAGAACTCCTACATGCCCCCTCATTGCTATTTACATTAAATGGGGAAGGACTAATCTTATAAAATTCCTTTCTTTTCTTTTTTCTTTCCTTGCTTTTTTCATTTTCATGCCCATTGAAGATAAAAATAAAATGAAGGTTAATTGTGTCTGATAGAGTTTGGAAAGCAATTAGCCCACCTCGACTACTAGTGTGATGTTAAAATATCATAAGATACTACTTGTGCACCCAAGTAACACGCAGGGAAAAAATGTTTTTTTTTTTTTAGCTATGTTCTATTCTTTTTTTTTTTCTTCTTATAATCTGATCGTGGAGTAGTCTGAACACAACTTTCTTTGATTACTAACTGTAATAAATTAAATATAGAGGAAATAATGTCAAGATTGGTCTGAATACCTCTTCCATTAGGTTTCTTTCATTATTTATAGAAAAGAGTTACAACTTGCTAGATACTTCTTCTACCCATTTCTCTGTAACACATTAAGTGTCTATACACGCTAAGACTATTTCTAGTTAGCTTAATTCTTTGCTATACAATCTAAATATAGAAAGACCTAAATTATATACATAACATCCCCCCTCAAATTGATGTTGATGGATCAAAAAGCATCAATTTGTCAACCAAGAACTGATGCCGGTATCGAGAAAGAGCTTTAGTGAATATGTCTGCAGTTTGACGTTCAGTGGAAATGTGAAAGAGAGTAATCACATGTTTGTCAAAGGATTCACGTATGGAATGGCAATCGACTTCAATATGTTTCGTACGCTCATGGAAGACAAGATTAGCGGTGATCTGAATAGCACTGGTATTATCAGCATGAAGAGGAGTGAGATGCACTTGAGGAAAACCAAGTTCACCTAATAACCCACGAAGCCATGTGATCTCAGAGCATGCGGAAGACATAGCACGATACTCAGACTCAGTAGAGGACTTGGAAACTCTATCTTGCTTCTTACTCTTCCAAGAAATGAGTGCATTGCCTAAGAATATGCACCAGCCGTTAACAGAGCTACGAGTATCTGCACATCCGACCCAATCAGCATCACTATACCCCATTAACTGTAAGGAAGATTCTTTATGAAACAACAACCCGCGTGTAGAGGTACCCTTCAGATATCGGAGAATGCGGCGGGCAGCGGCTAAATGAAGATGTCGGGAAGCCTGCATAAATTGACTGACTTGCTGCACAACAAAAGAAATGTCAGGACGAGTAATCGTCAAGTAGTTCAAACTCCCAACAAGCTACCGATACAAGAATGGATCTAATATAAGCTCTCATTCTTCTAATAGAGTTACCCGATTGGAGACCACCCAATGAAATAACGTCCTGCGAGTATTTGTGTTGGTGTAACAACGTACCAGTTGGAGTAAGTTGCACCTCAAAGCCAAGAAAGTATTGCAGGGGACCAAGATCTCTCATGTGAAATGAGGCCTTGAGATGCTGTTGTAATTGTTTAATTAACTCAGTATATGAGCCAATAATCACAATGTCATCGACATATACGAGAAGCAATACGATTCCTGTAGAAGTCTTGCGAAGAAAAAGAGAGGAATCAAACTGACTTTGAGTAAAATGAAAAGCAAGCAGGTTAGAGCAAAATTTGTCAAACCATGCACGCGGAGCCTGTTTCAATCCATACAAGAATCGGCATAGCTGACAAACCTCTGACGAAGGTGTAGCAAACATACCGGGAAGTGGGGACATATAGATTTCTTCCTTCAAATCTCCATGTAGAAAAACATTATTCACATCCATCTGCCGGAGAGACCACCCTTGCGACGCAGCAAGTGCCAAGATAGTCCACACAGTAGTCATTTTGGCAACAAGTGCAAATGTCTCTTCAAAATCAATACCATACTCCTGTCGGTTTCCAAGAACCACGAGGCGGGCCTTATATCTGTCCAATGAGCCATCAGCTCGAAACTTGATTGAGTACACCTATTTACAACCAATAGGTTTGACATCAGAGGAACAAATTACAAGGTCCCAAGTGTGATTGTCTTGAAGAGCTTGGATTTCCTCTTGCATAGCCTGCTGCCAACACGCTTGGGTGGATGCCTGGGTATAAAAGTGAGGAACAGAAATAGTGTCGAGAGTGGCAATAAGCGAGATGTGAGGAAAACCATACCTATCCGGTGGATGTGTAACTCGGGTGGAGTGCCGAGGTATAGGAACTGCAGAATCAGATGATGGATCACTGTCTGGAAGGGGCGTTGAAGAAGGGGAAAGACGTCGATGATACACCATACCTGGTTGAAAACGCTTAATAGAAGAAGATACATCATCAAAAGCTGGAAGAAGAGTAATAGGAGGATCAGAAATAACCTGAGGCTGAAAGAAATATTGATTTTCAAAAGAAAATCACATTTCTTGAGATTCGGAATTTATTTGCATGAGCATCATGACAAACAAATCATTTCTGAGTATGACTATATCCCATAAAGGCATATGTGACAGACTGTGCAGCAAGCTTGTGACGCTCAACGAGTGGCAGATGAACAAAACAAACACACCCAAAGGTATAAAAGGATTGATACTCAGGAAATAGTCGAAAATAGGGAGAATCATAATCTAGAGTAGCAGTAGGCAAACAATTGATCAAATAAACCGCAATAGATAAAGCTTCTACCCAGAACTTAGAAGGTACAGAAGAGTCAATCAACAAAGTACGGACAACATCTAAGAGATGACGATTCTTATGCTCAGCGACTCTATTTTGTTGAGGAGTATAAGGACATGAACGCTGGGAAATGATCCCCTTTTGCTGAAAAAAAGTTTGAAAAGAATGAGACATGTACTCCCCCCCTGAGTCGGAGCGTAAAGTTTTGATACAAGTACTGAACTGTGTCTCAACAAGCGCAACAAATTTTAGAAAGATAGAAAACACATCAGCTTTAGAACGGAGAAAATATATCTAGGTGAATCGACTATAATCATCGATAAACGTCACAAAATAACGATACTGACCATGAGAAATAACAAGACTCACATCCCAAACATCAGTATGCACGATCTCAAAACAGTTAGAAGCACGACAAACATGCGCAGGAAAAGGTAAAGTTTTACTTTTACCAAGACGACAAGTAGCACAATCAAAAGATACAGGAGAAGAAGAAAATGAATCTTTATTGCCCAAAAAACCATGTTTCATAAGATGAGTCAAGGCAACAGAATTAGGATGACCTAATTTCTTATGCCAGATTTCATTAATATTGGCAGTAGTCGTACAAGCAAGAGAAACAACATTAGAAATAGAAAATTGTAAGGGAAATAAACGTCCTATTTTAGGCTCATTCGCGATCACCGTCCCCGACACCAGATCCTGCACAAGAGAACCACCACGAGAAAAGTGAACATTACAATTATTATCTACCAATTGTCCAATAAAAATCAAATTGGTAGACAATCCAGGAGAGACAAAAACATCGCGAAATGAAGAGCCCAAATTACCAACAATAGTAATAAGAAGAGTACTGCCATCAACGATCTGAATATTTTGCGTGCCTCGATACTTACGAACATCATGGAGACCCGTCGTATTACTAGTCATATGATTAGAAGCGCCGAATCAACAACCCAAGAAGTTGAGTTAATACCCATATCTTGCAGGCCTAAGGCCGTAAAAGCAGACACAATAATCTGTTGGACCATTGATGGTGTGAGAACAGATGAATCAGAGCTTACAGTAGGCGGCGCAAAAGATGAAGAAGAAGACTGTACAGCAGCCTGAAAAGCTTGAGATTGACGATTCTGAGGCCGTACTCAACAATCTTTGATGAGATAGCCCTCTTTCTTGCAGTAGTTGCAAACTTTCTTAGGACAGTTACGAGCGATTTGACCAAATTCCTTGCTACTGAAACATTGCAACTTGTTCCTCCCTCTCCCTTGTGCTGCATAGGCTACATTCACAGTTTCAGAAAAGACCTTCTCAGAAGTCATACCTATTTGAGTGGATAACCATTGTTCTTCACGCAACAAATCTCCCAAACAAATATCCAAAGAAGGAACCGGATTACGGTTCAACAAACCAGCTCGAACGGGCTCAAATTCGGGTCGAAGCTTCATTAAAAACTGATCGCGTTGACTCTCAACATGAAACTGCTTAAAGAGTCGCGAGTGCCGTAGTGGGAACCTTAGCATGAACAATGGCAGAATACTCACACCAAAGGTTAATAAAACCAAAATAAAATTGTGCAATAGGTAAATTGTCTTGACTATAAGTACTAATTTCCAATTCTAATTGGAACTTCCGAGCAATATGATCTTGGTGGTAAATACGGTGAAGATAATGCCACACAGCCTGAGCCGTAGTAAAACAGCAAAGATTGGTCACAAGGTGAGACTCAATCGTCCCCAATAGCCAAGAGATTACCTTGGCATCCTTGACCTCCCATTGAGCAAATTCTTTTTCATCAGTGGGAACTTTAGCAGAATTATCAATATGATTTGATAATTCTTTTCCTTTCAAAAAATCTTAAATTGAAATTTCCATGTAGGAAACTTCTTTCTAGTAAAGCAAATAATAGTATTTTCAATAAACATGATGAAAAGCACTTAGAGAAATATGCTCAAGTAGTCAATTAAATAAGCGGCAAGCCTAACTTAAATTAGGTCCAAATCCAAATGATAAGAGGCCCAAACACGTAAACCAGATCACCCGTAAAACACAAGGAGAAGCCCAACCCATAAAACAACAACAAAGGAATTGAAGCCCACGTGAAAAACCCACAAAACACAAAAGAAACACAGACCTGCCCAGAATATTACTAAAAACAGAGATCACCGAGAGAAGGAACCCACACAGCCACCACAGAGAGATCACCGAGACGTAGCCAACCTCCACACAGCCACCACACGGAAGGAACCCACCACCACAAAGAGTGTCGTCTACCACAGAAATGGTCGACTGCCTCACAGCTGCCCAGAAACTTTCGGACCTCCACAGAAATTGCCGATACTCACCAAAGGAGACACCTGCACGTCTTCAACCACTAGAAACTACCCAGAAATTGCCGACAAGCACCAAACTACACTGCCCAGAACAGAATCACGGCAAACCACCACACAAAACCTGCCGACAGCCTCAAAGCCACCAAGGTGACGAGCCCACAAGTCGAAACTCACCAGACGTGTGAGAAAACACTCACCACAAACTTAGAAACTTACCAACATGCGAAAACAGAGAAGGAAAACAATTCCTACCATCACAACTCAGAAACTCTCAAGGAAAAAGACCACAGAGAACGATAATCAGAGTAATAGCTATGATACCATGTCAAGATTGGTCTGAATACCTCTTCCATTAGGTTTCTTTCATTATTTATAGAAAAGAGTTACAACTTGCTAGATATTTCTTCTACCCATTTCTCTGTAACACGTTAAGTGTCTATACACGTTAAGACTATTTATAGTTAGCCTAATTCTCTGTTATACAATCTAAATACAGAAATACCTAAATTATATACATAACAAATAAGACAAAGGGTTACAGAGGAAAGAAATGTAAGTGACTCAGACCTTTAAAATTTCAAATTGCAAAATTTTTATTGACATAACCATTTAAATTATTTTAAGCTTAAATTACTAAACTTAAGCTCATTTGACAGAAGAGTGGATCACGTGGCTGGACAAGAGCAAAGCTCCTGCTTCACAAATATGTGTTATTTTATTTTTATAATTTGATTGTAGAGTAGTTTGAATGCAGCCTTCTTCTCTATTACTAACTGTAATAAATTAAGTACAGAAAAAAGAAGACAGAGTTATAGAGGAAATTAAGTGCATAATATTTATTGATTGACCTTTCTAATTATTTTAAACTTAAATAATCAAACTATGGTCATTTAACACAAGGGATGATGGGGCTTGACAGGAACAGAACTTCTGCATCGAAAAGTATATGTTATTGATAGATGTTGTAGATAGTTCCACAAAACAATGAAATAACAAAACTACTACATCAAGAAGATATAAAAATTATGATTCGCTATTTATGAAAATTTTGCAGTTTTCTTCTTCTCTTCTCTTTTGTTTTTTTTTTTTTTTTTTTTTCTTTTTTAGTGTTTTTCTTTATCTGCACTATAGAAAATGACTGCAGTGTTCAATATATTTGGGTGGAAGTCCAATGGCATAAGAAGAAAAGAAATGAAAAACACCTGAAGGATTGTTTGAACCAGGAAAGCAGCTGCAGCAGGAAGGCATGATCTTGTTCCATTTTTGATGGTTTAAAGTTCCCCTCCTAAAAACAAGTTTATCAAATTTACCAATACAAGAGCCTTTTTGCAAAGTGCAACCATTTACATATAGCTATTGACCAATACAGTCTTCACAACAAAATGCTATATTATTCTGTACCAAAAATAATGTAACTGCTGCAAGATTGCAAATAAGAATTATCCAAGAAAATCCAAGCAGAAAAGGGGAAATAAAAAAATAAAAAAAATAAGAGAGAGAGAGAGAGAGAGAGATAGAGAGAAAGCAAAGCTTTCAAAGGATCTACAGAAATTTCTAACTAAAGGGAGTGTAATAATGATAGAAATAACTAGTATGACGTACTTTGTAAAGTACACCTCCCAAGGAAACCTTTGTACCACTTTTCCCAACAATTTGACATTTACATACTTTAAAGCATCAAATCGGCAAAGATTTAAGGTGGTCTACATCTTATTATTCATATAAACACAAGCGCATCAGAGTAAGAGAAACATGTGATTCATAAGCAGAGCAAACTACGCTACGTGGGTGATGTCATTGACTTAAACTAGTGATCTCACTTAGTTATTGTCTAACATAGGCTCAAGTATTGTCTGGCAACCCAATGTGTCTAAAAACAGGCTCGGCCATTTTAATATTGAAATATAAAAGGGGTAGCTGTTCTTACCTTGGCCAGAGAAACCAATGCTTTTTCCTGAAGCTCGTCTACAGGAACTGTCTTCCGAGCAGCTTCCTGGCGCACTGGGTCCTCGTACTACACCAACAGTACAAATACACAATAAAAAAAATAAATTGGTTTTTCTTAAAGAATAGCATATCCGTTTAAGCTATCAAGTAAAATCAACTGGAAATTTTTTTTTAAAAAAAATGTCCTACTCGCAAGCTGGAAAAATTTGATTTGCAAGATTCTTTAAATTTTCCTTACAAATAAAATCATGCCATGCCAATAGCGTGGAAGAGCAATGATAAGGATTCCCATTAATTTTTTTATTTTTTCTCCATACAGTTCTACAATGGGTGAACCCTTCTGGTGATCTACTCTGGAATCATCATCCCATTAGGTTTTACTGGGTCTGCAATATTTCTGGCTTAAGATGGGCTATTTAAAGCACTTATTAATTGGAACCAAGGTTTTTGTATTATCATTAGAGGAGGGAAATTTCTTCTGTATTACTGAAAGAGGCAGGAAGGTTACCAAGGAGATGGTATTCAGCCTTTCTAGCACTCGTTGGCTGGCAAACACAGTGGAAGAATGCTCCCATTCGGAGGGAAGGATTTTTTCAAGACTTTTCGGGTTGGGTCTTTGGCAATAGCTGCTCACCGGCGTTCTAATGCCTTTGGATGCTACTTGGAAATCACTGAATATGGTGGTAATGGGCATCAAGGCCTGCTTGTGTTCTCGGCAGGGATGAAAGGACAGGGGTGGAAAAATCTGTCCATGGAGATTAAGCATGTTCTATCTTCCCTCTCCAAGGTTCCAGAAGTGGGAAGGAGAAAGAGGTGGGTGGTCAAACTAGGACGTACACTAAGGCTACAATGGGTGGTAGAGTAGGAAGTACGGGGGTGGTGCATGGTGGTACGGGACAGGCTATGGTGTCACAAAATGGAGAAAATGAGAAAAAGAAATGGGTAGCAAGGGAGTGTTCTCTGGCAGGGAGGGTTGGTCAAAACTCTGTACCTGAAATAGTTGGAGATGGTCTGTCCGATGCCTATGCAGAAGAAAGTGAGGGGCAAAAGGTACTCTTTGGGCTGAAGAAGGAGCTGGTTGGCGTGAAGGAGGAGCTTTGTTGTTTGAAGAAGGCTGTCGAAGCACTTATAGGCAGTGTGGACTGGGATTTAATTCCTGGGCTTGGGCTTGGGCTTGGGCCTGGGCCAATTTGGGTCTGGGTCAAGGCTGAAATTAAGGTTGGATAAAGTTAAAACAAAGATGGGCCTAGGCCTGGGCCTGGGCCTGGGCCAGACACGCCAAGCCCAACCCAAAATGAGTTAGCATCTCAAAAGGACTGGACCTTCGTTTGAGAAGGGCTCCACATCCTTAGCTAGGCCCAGCGAGACGTCAGCCCAACAACTGCCAGCGAGGGACTATTCCATCGCCGACAACAGCCCAACACCGGCAACTTCAAGGGCTACATAGCTAGATCTTGTGTCATCGGGATGGCCAATGGTCAATGGAGAGGCACAGAAGGGCATGACAGACCTGTCTGGGTTGCCTCCCACCATCATGGCCGTGAAAGCAATGTCATCGACACCGGCGACTGTTGAGTTACCGCAGGATTTTGTAGAGGAGAGGACGAGAGCATTGCTAGGAGGTTTGCAATACTGTTAGAAGTCACAGAACATGCCAGCGGCGACCTCTGGGCTAACGGAACTTTCCTCGACTGTCCAGAAACCAATAAAGGCGCCGAAATCCTCTTTTAGTTGCCTAAAAATCCCTATCTGTTGACCCTAACAGTGTGGGAAGCCTGGTAAACTCAGAGGAAGTTGCTATGGAAAGGGCTCTGGTAGTATTTGAGTCTACAAATGGAGAGGATGCAGCGAGGGGCAGGTTGTCTGTTGAGGGGACAAAACCAACTCCATTGAACTCATTTCATCCGAGTGTGTCAGATTGGGTAATTCAAAAAGCCATGGAGATCAAACATTGTGTTGGGATTACATGTCAGGGTTTTGAAGATGAATTTTTGGCATTACTCACAACTATTGAAGCTGGACATACACAAGCCAAAGTTGATCCCTCTCTTAATTTGGATAAAAAAAAAAGAGAGAGAGAACTCAAGAGGCTTGCATGGGCAATGAACGATGAGGGAGGGGAGCGGAGCTCTTGCCGAGGGTGTCTTAAGGGAAGGCAACGACGATTCTGATATGAAGCCAAAAATTATATCTTGGAACGTAAGGGGCTGACGAGCAGGCCAAACGGCTCCAAGTCAAAAACTTACTTCGACAGTGGCAAGGTGATATCATATGTTTATAGGAGACCAAGTTAGAATTAATCACAAGGCAAATAGTTCGAAGTTTGTGGAGAGGGCATCATGTCGGGTGGTCGTATCTGCCTTCTAAGGGTGCATCGGGTGGTGTCCTTATCATGTTCGATAAAAGGGTGGTGGAAAGATTAGAGGAATGTGTGGGCGATTTCACTGTGGCTTGCTCCTTTGTAAATATAGAAGATGGGTTCCGATGGGCATTTGCAGGAGTTTACGGCCCTAATCTTGATGCGGAAAGAAGATCATTGTGGGAAGAATTGGCGGGACTTCTTAGTTGGTGGGAGTTACCAAGTTGTATAGGGGTGATTTCAATGTATCTTGTTTCCTGAGTGAAAGGTCAAGTACGTCCCACATCACACCCACTATGAGGGAATTTTCTGATTTCATTTCAGAACAAGTGCTTATGGATATCCCACTAACATGAGGCACATTTACTTGGTCCAACACTAGAGAACTCCCATCTTGGTTGAAAATGGATAGATTTTTGCTAACTCCAGAATGGGAGTCACATTTTTCTGATGTAACTATTTTCCTGATGTAACTCAAAGACGACTACCTAGAGTATGCTCTGATCATTTCCCTATCCTCTTGGACTGTGGAGGCATCCAATGAAGCAAAAGGTATTTTAAATTCAAAAATATGTGGCTTAAATCTGACTATTTTGCAGACAGGGTCAGGCGATGGTGGTCCTCTTATGATTTCCAAGGCTCTCCAAGCTTCATATTGGCAAGAAAGTTAAAGGCGCTGAAACACAATTTGAAGCAATGTTATGAAGAAGTGTTTGGCAATGTGCTACTACAACGACGCTCCCTTCTGGAGGAGTTACAGGGTTTGGAGGGTGAGGAGGAGGCAAGAACTCTCTTTGAATCCGAAAAAACTCGCAAGAGTCAAGTAGTCACTGAACTTGAACGAGTATTATTGATGGAAGAGATCTCTTGGAGACAGAAATCAAGGGCACTATGGCACAAGGAGGGAGACAAATGCACAAAGTTCTTTCATAGGGTGGCTAATTCGCATCAGAGAAACAATGTTATTGATACATTGATGGTAGATGGAGCAGTTTCTTCAGATCAATCAAGTATTAAGGACCACATTGTACAGTATTATGAACATCTCCTAGCCGAACAACAACCATGGAGACCGACAGTAGATGGGTTGACTTTCTCCAGACTATCGTCCCATTAGCCTTGTGAATAGGACTATATTATTATGTTTTGAAGCCGTATCAGGCCTTAAGGTGAATTTGAGTAAGTCGGAGTTGGTTCCGGTGGGGGAGGTGCAGAATATTAACTGTTTGGCGACTCTTTTGCGGTGTAAAGTTGCTTCTTTACCTATGAAATAACTTGGTCTTCCGTTGGGGGTGACTTTTAAGGCTAAGGGATTGTTTGGAAGATGGGATGGTCTCACATCTCATCTCTTCTTATTTCCTTCTCAAATATCATTCAAACATAAACACTTTTCAATTTCAAATTTTCAACTTTTTCATCAAATCATTACTTACACATTACAATTTTTCCAAGCTTTCAAACAAAATACAAAAAACAATTCAACTTTTTCAAATCCAAAAAAAAAATTATATTTTAACAATATTTTAATTTTATAATATTTTTATTCAACTTTTCTTTCTCATTTCTCAAAACCCCATAAAACATCATAACCTAAACCATTTCACAACTATTCACAGATTTCTCATCTCATCTCATTCCCCAAGCATCCACAAAGTCTATATGGGATGAGGTAGTTGAGAAAATTGAGAAAAGACTGGCAGGTTGGAAGCAATCATACTTATCAAAAAGGGGTAGAATTACTCTTATTAAAAGTACTATTTCCAATCTCCCAACTTATTACCTATCCTTATTTCCATTGCCTGCAGGGGTGGCAAACCAGATTGAAAAATTATTTCGTACTTTTTTGTGGAGTGGAATGGGAGAGGAGACTAAAATCCACCTTATTAGTTGGAATAGAGTTTGTTCTCCTATTTCAAATGGAGGCTTAGGGGTTTGTAATTTGAGTAGTTTCAACAAGGTTTTATTGGGAAAATGGTTGTGGAGGTCTCAATTGGAAGGGGAGTCTTTTTTTTTTTTTATATATAGGTAAACAAAACTTTATTAATAAAATAATTAGGCAAAGCCCGATACAAATAAGAAAAAACAATGTGTGCCCTAATTAAGAAGGCGCCAAAGAAATAAGAAAGTCATGAAGGTCCATGCCATTAAAATCAACAACAATGGCCTAGGTACATAGAGTATTGTAAAATAAAGCTTGGAGTTCCTCTAATGATCTCTCTCTATCTTCAAACGTCCTCGCATTGCGCTCCTACCACAAGCACCACATGATGCAAATAGGGTTCATCTTCCAAACCGCTTTAATCTGCTGCATGCCTCCTATATTTGTCCAGCTGGCCAGCACTGCCACTACAGTCTCTGGCATAACCCAAGCCAGCTCTACTCAACCGATCACCTCATTCCACAAAACCTTTGTTGTCTCACAATGTAAAATAAGATGGTCCACCAATTCTCCCCCTCCCCTACACATGCAACACCAATCTGCTATGATAACCCTCATTTTCCTCAAATTATCAGTTGTGAGGATTTTGCTCAACGTTGTTGTCCACACGAAAAAAGTAGCTTTGGAGGCTGCCTTGTGTCTCCAAAGTCTTTTCCAAGGAAAATAAGAGTTAGGCTCTTGAGTGAGAACCTTATAAAAAGAGTGAACCGAAAAAGCACATTTCCCAGCGAGTAACCACCACAATCCATCTTCTTGTTGATTGCTCAATTTAACAGAGTACAAGAGGCAGTAAAAATCAGCAAAACTGCTCATCTCCCAATCTTGTGCTGCTCTACTAAAACTGATGTCCCAATGGATTTGTCCACCTAAAAACCCCATGACATCCGCCACTGCAACTTCTTTATCACTAGCAATTTGGAATAATGATGGGAATGAAACTTGTAAGGGTATATCCCCACACCAAATATATTTCCAGAATTTAATCCTGGAGCCCTCCCCTAACTGGAATCGAGTGTGTCGAGAAAAAACCCCCCATCCTCTTCTAATGTGTTTCTACAACCCCACTCCATATGCTCCTCTAACTTCTTCAGAACTCCATTCCCCCCAGATGCCTCCATATTTATACTCAATCACCACCTTCCACAAGGCTTCTGGTTCCTTATTATATCTCAACAACCATTTTCCAAGTAACGTCCGATTAAAGATTCTCACATTTCTAATATCCAAACCACCATTGGAGATAGAAAGACATACTGTTTCCCATTTCACTAGTTGGAATTTGAACTCCTCCCCTATGCCACCCCACAAGAAGTCACGTTGGAGCTTCTCAATTCGATATGCCACCCTTGCGAGTATAGGAAAAAGTGATAAAAAATAAGTTGGCAGGTTAGAAAGTATACTCTTGATCAAAGTGATCCTGCCGCCTTTCGATAAGTACATTCTCTTCCATCCCGCTAATCTATTCTCTATCTTCTCAATCACCTTCTTCCATACAGAGGACGCCCTCGCAGCCACACCCAACGGAAGTCCCAAGTACGTCAAAAGAAGAGAGGCTATCTTACACCCCAACGTGCTAGCCAGTTGCCGTATATTAGGAACATCTCCAATTGGAACCATCTCTAATTTATTTAAATTCACTTCCAAACTGGAGACTGCTTCAAAACAAAGCAGCAAGGCCTTCAACACTTGAATCTGATTTTGGTCTAGCTTACAAAAAACAAGTGTATCATCTGCAAACAACAAGTGAGATATATTAATGATATCCCTATCCGGGGTTCCAATCGAAAAGCCATCTACAAAGCCATTATTAACCAAAGCCGATGTCATCCTGCTTAAACCCTCCATCACAAAAATAAACAACAAATGCGACAATGGATCGCCTTGTCTTAAGCCTCGCAAACTATGAAAGAAACCAGATGGGCTACCATTTATCAATACGGAAAATTTTACCGTTGATATGCACCAGCAAATCCAAGTCCGCTATCTCTCACCAACACCACACCTCCCAAGGAGGTAGAGAAGAAAATCCCAGTTAACGTCAAGCTTGCAGATGATTCCTGCTATACCAGCCTTCAGCCTACTATCCAGACATTCATTAGCAATAAGACAGGTTATAAATCGGACATATGGGAGTGATTGGGGGAGTTGGTGTTCTAAGGAGGCGAGGGGGGCTTATGGTGAGTCTTTGGAAATTTATTAGAAAGAAATGGGAGAATTTCACTAAACATATTAATTTTGCTGTTGGTGAGGGTTCAAAGATCCGTTTTTGGCTTATTTTTGGTGTGGTGATCGGGCTTGTTCTAGTATGTTTCCGGTTATTTTACTTATGGCAGCCAATAGGAACGCTACTGTTTTTTATTTGTTAGCCTGTTCTAATGGTAGCTTGCAATGGGATGTTTGTTTAACTAGAGCTGTACAGGATTGGAAACTTTACAATGTTTCTGATTTTTTCAGCTTCTTCTACTCCCTGAGGATTGGGGGTAATGAGAGGGATAGACTGTTATGGAAGCATACGGTAGTAAAAAGTTGTCGGTACAGTCTTACTATAAGGTGTTGACTATTCAGCATTGTTCTCCTTTTCCTTGGAAGCATATTTGGAGGTCTCATGTGCCATCCAAAGTCGCTTTTTTCATATGGACAGCATCACTCGGGAACATTTTAATGATTGATAACTTGAGAAAGTGTGGTTTTGTTGTTATGGAGTGATGTTTCATGTGTAAGAAACGAGGAAAATCTGTGGATCATTTACTTCTGCACTGCGACGTGGCAAAGGCATTGTGGGATGGTGTTTTCAATAGAGTTGGGCTGGCTTGGGTGATGCCTATGAAAGTAGTGGATCTACTTGCGTGTTGGATTAGACTTCAAATCTCTCTTCAAGAGGCTGATGTGTGCAAGATGGTTCATTTGTGTCTTATGTGGTGTATTTGGTGGGAAATGAACGAGTGATGCTTTAATAATAAGGAGTGCAGTATGGAGGAAATCTGGAAATTCTTTGTGTTCTCTTTATTTCAATGGTTTTCGGCTATAGTGCTTAATGGAGCTTCGGCTCATGATTTTCTATTTTCGTTTTCTTCTTTATAGAATGTAATTAGGTGTTTTCTTTTGTATACTTTATATATGCATGAGCTTCTCCTATTTCATAAAATTCTTTTGTATACTTCGATGAATAAAATTCTTTCTTATCAAAAAAAATATTTAAAGACTTTGAATTCTGTTTTTTTTTTTTTTTTTCCTCGTGCATATGTTTTCATGGCAACCAAATAAGCAGATAATGAGAATGAAAATGAGAACTGAAGTATACCATACCCGAAGTGAGAAACCACTGAAAATGCAATTACCTTGCTAACTTGAGCAACATAAGGCCGTATTCTCTGCTCGAACTCTCCGTTATCCTCCGCCGCAACATACTGTTGAAGCAAGAGCGCCTCCTCCTCCGACTAAAATTACCAAAAAAGCACAAGCATTTTCAAGCACATTAAAAACACTTCCGAAGTTCCATTAACCAAAAAGAAAAGCTTAAAGTCAACCAAATTAGAGGACGAACCTGCAACATCCTAGCCAATTCCTCATCGGACACTAACAATTCGGCGTCGTTTCGCGCACTGTTACTGATTGATTCGCTAAGCCTCTGTTCTTGGACTTCATCGTTAATCGACACCAAACGAAGTTTCTCCGAAATGGAAATGAGATCGGAGTCTTCCACTACGACACGGTCGTCATGGGCGCCAATTATCTGCAAAGAAAATGCATCATAAAAAACACAAAAGAGCCGGAAATTCTCAATCCATCCATTCTTATTAAGAGATGACAAAAAGAACCTTTTGCTCGTCGGGGGGAACTGAGGTGAGAGAGAATAGCTGGAATTTGAAAACCTGTAAAGAATCACAGGTCAGACAGTGAGCGAGCGAGCGAGCGAGCTAGAGAGAGAGAGAGAGAGTGACCTCGAAGCCGTCGTCGGTGTCGTAGTCGACGACGAAATCGGAGGCGTTGTGGCGGACTTGGAATTTCCGAGAAACCATTTTTTCCGTGTATTCTCTGTAGAGGACCAATAACTTGGAGCAAAAGAAAAATATCCGTGTACTTTCTGTAATGGGTGGCCAGAACTTGAAGAAAAGGAAAAGTCTGCCCTTTTTAAGAAAAATTAAAAGGGAAGATTTATTATAATAATTTTTTTAAACATTTAAAAAACTCAAAAATAAAAAAAATATAGCAATGGTCAAATTCCGGAGACAAACCTAGGGTCCTAGAGAAGAAAATAACATTTCCCATATAAAAAGAGTGTGGAGACCGGAGAGGGCCAAGAACTTTTACAAATTTCCGTGTACATTCTATCTTTTCTTCGATTTTATAGAATTTTTGGATTAGAGCGGTCAAGTCAATTTTCTAATGGTATTAATTGTTAAATAAATATTTTAAGATTCATTTTATTATATCTCTTCTATTTTAAGCGTGAAATCTAAAAAATCTCTATCTCTATTTTATTAATAATGTTATATGCAGTCAAGAGATACGTAAATACATTACAGTCATTTTGAAAAAAGTGAAGTTTATTATTAAAAAATTAATTTTTTTTCGTGTGGCTCTCATATATATTCACTTTTTTCAAAGTGATTACACGTCGTTTGTGCACTCGTGATTGCAACTATCATTTCTCGTATTTTACACCTTCCTTTTGGACAAATGGAAAAGTAAAAGATTTATATATTTTTTTAGATGAAAGGTAGGTAACAACATATTACATAAGTTCAATAGCATCATGAATAGAGGTGAAAAAAATTGGTGAACTAGTAAACTGGATCAAACCGAACCGAACCGATGGGTTCGGTCCAGTACCAGGTTCGGTCTGGTCCGATACCGGTTCCATTTTTCTCAAAACTGATCGAAATTGATCCAATTTCAATTTTTCTTTTTCTAACACCAGACCGAACCGAACCGAACGAGACCGATTTATATATATTTTTTAAATTTTTATGTTGTATAAAATATTTTTTATATGATTTTTTATATTATATATAATTATATATAAAATAATTTTGTATTATATTATAATTACTAATTGATATAATATTAAATTTTAAAATCATGTATAAATAACTATAGTTTATCACTATAGTTTATTGTATTAGTAGTTATACTAATACTATATCATTATATATTATAATATACTATAATATATCACTATATTACTATAGTTTATAATATATATTATAATATACTACAATATATTATCATTATATTATTAGCGAAAATGAAGATTATTGAAGAAGAGAAGAGGGAGATCAGAGTATGTACAATTAATTAAATGCAGGCGGTTAAAACGATCATATGCATGTATGCATAAACAAAATTAATAAAATGCAAAATAACAGTTTGCATTAAATATAAACAATATTTAAAATAGTTCAACAGGGGCACAGGTAGTGCAGATTTGCACTTACAATTAGGGAGAATAAGCAAGAGATACTCTCAGAGAATAGGAAGAGAAGAGGTCTTAATGAGTTTTGCCTATTTCCGAAGTGAGGTTCTCCTTTTATAGCACAAGGAGTTCTTGTTTACAATTATTAAAGTAAAACAGTAAAGTAAATTCGTGAGTCAATAATAGGGACTGTCTAAGCACAGGGCATTGGTATCATCATTATGTCGTCCAGCTGTCTCTGTGGGCTGCTACTTTTGGCATGTGATGATAATAATGGTCGTCTTTATGCCTTTTCAGCTGTCTCTGTGGGCTGCTGCTTTCGGCATATGGCGATAATAACAGTGTTTTCAAAGAGAGATTTGATCAGTTTTCTTTGAACTCAAGTAGTAGTCAGTCGTCAGATAGTTTTGGAGTATCTACTGAGTCATGACCAAACACATTACTGTATGAAGCCGCTGATGATGCTTCTGAACTCTTGTCTTCTTCAAAATCATTGCTCAGGGACTTAGACAATTGTTTTTCCAATATTTTAATTAAATCATTTTTATTAAGTCCATCAAAAATATTAGATTTCTTTTTAGACTTAGAGGATTTTTTAGAAGATGAGCTGGTGGCTTTTCCTCTCCGAGAAGTGGTCGGAGAAGCAAGGGCCTGGATTAGGGGATATCTAGGAGCAGTTGAACTAGAAGTGATTGCTGGAAATTCTTTTTTGTTCTGCAGGTCTGGTGCAGCTTGAGGAAAATCCTTGATCATTCGGTCAATAGTTTTTTGTGCATATGCAAACTTATCCTACCACTTAGTGTAGTAAGAGCGAACATAACATCTGCATTCATTTCATAACTTCATTTAAAAATTGAGGGCAATTTGTAAGACTTGCAAATATGGAGAGAGTAAGGGAATTTTGCTAAATGTTGGTCTAGTTTGGGACCAACAATCATGGTATAATGTTTAAAAGCTCGGGAGAGCTCATTAGGGAAATTCTCTGAAATTAGACCAAATTAGTTCCACCATTGGAGAAACCAAAAAGGAAAGTTTCCTTTAAATTTAGCATCAAAATTAATGAATTAGGAGTGGCTCATATCATGTACTTGGAAGAACATGAAACGGTTCCAAGCAGTGATGTAATCATGGTAATTAAAAGAAGTGTCTGTATCAGAGAGTCTTTTAGGGGTGCAGGGGTTGGTTCCCCATTCTTCCTCTGTGATGACTCGAAGGATATAGGCACTGTGATAAATCAATTTGTTTGGATTATTTTTGTCATAAATGAGTTTTATAACAAGGGAATTAGTGAGAAGCAAAATACTAGAATAAAATTGGAGATTTTTTTAGGAATCTTCTGGTATCCAGTGAAAATTAGAAGGGAAGTAATAAGAAGTAATTTTAAAATTATCTATATACACAGACCGATTTGGTTCTATGTAGAACATATTAGAAACAAAATGTTTCTTCAAATAAACAGATTTTCCTTTTGGGAGGAAAAACTGAGTAGAAATAGTTTTTATCCTTTGATACAATTGCTTTAGCATAAGGATCAAAGGGCATAGAAACCGTTGACGCAAAGGTCGCAGGTTGAACAATTTTTCCAAGAGGTGTAAACCTATTGGCAATGTCTAAGCTAGTTGACACAGGGGTCTGTGCCGGCTCATTTTTTATCAGCTTGAGGCTGGGAATTGGAGGAGAGGCATTTGTCTGTTATTCTTTGCCTTTTTTTTCTCATGGTTGGGTGTCTGCAAGAATTCACGGGTAAGAAAATCAAGAATAGAATTATTGGTGCCTTTGATAAATTCAATATCAAAATCAAAAACACTTCAAATAGCTTATCAACTTGCAAAAATATGTTTTGATGCAATGTTTTCAACATCTTTTTCTAAAACAAATTTAGTACTCATGCAATCAATCCTTAATAGGAATTTTTTATTAAGTAAATCAGATTAAAATTTAGAAATGCATAGTACTATAGATAAAATTTCTTTTTTAGTAATACTATATTTTTCTTGTGCAGGATTCCAGACTCCGGAATGGAAGCGAACAATTTGTTCAGAAGAGCCTGGTGAAAGAGATTGTTTCAGAATGCCATCATAACCAATGTCAGAGACATCTGTTTCAACAATTTTAAAGAAATCAGAAGTAGAGATACCAAGACACGAAAGAGTCTTGACATGTGCCTTAATTTTCCTTACTATATTGGTGTGTGTCCAAGGAGAAGGATTCGAAAGAAGTCGTTTGAACAAAGGATGACATTGTTTTCTCATATACTTGTAGAAATCAACAATATAATTGAGAGATCCTAAGAATATCTGCAATTGTTTTTTGTCAGTGATAACATCAGGAAATTTGTCAGCAAATTCAATGGCTATTTGGATGGGCCTGATTTTGCCTTCAGAAATATCATAATCAAGGAATCGAATATTAGTTTGGAATAATTTGATCTTTTTCGCAGAAACGATAAGACGGTTTAATCTTATGATGTCAAGAAACGAATTTAAATGTTTCCAATGTTCATCAATAGATTTGGAAAAGACAATGACATCATCTATATAGACAATGGTAAATTGGGTGAACGAGTTGAAAATGTCGTTCATGATATTTTGGAATTCACTATGAGCATTTTTGAGATCAAAAGGCATCACATTCCACTCATTGTGACCAAATGGGGTAATAAAGGCAGTCTTATACCTATCCGACTTAGCTATCTGGATTTGTCAAAATCCTGACTTTAAGTCAAACTTGTAGAAGACCACAACATCACTTAACCTATAAATTAAGTCATTTTTGTTGGGGATATGGTACCTAATCCAGTTTACGACTTTATTCAATGGTTTGTAGTTAATGACTAGACGATGGGACCCTCTCTCTAGCTTAGCATTCTTTTGGACATAGAAGGCAGAGCAAGACAATGGTGACTTGCTATGTCTAATTATTCCTTTTTGAAGAAGATCAGCAATTTCAATTTGACAAAATTTTAAAGTCTTGCTATTCATTTGAATAGCACTGACTTTAGTTGGAATAGTTTTTTCATCAAAATTTTTGATATATGGAAGATAAACGATATATTTCTTTCTATACCAAAGGCATTGGGTAAATCAAAACAAACTTAAAAAATTAGGCGTTTATTGAAATCATCAATTTTAGAAAAAAGTAGAGGGGAAGATAATTGTTCAGAAATCTTTTTATATTTGATTTCCTGTTGGAGGAAATTCAAATATTTTTCTTTTGCAAGAATTAAAGATTTTAAACCTTTATCCTGATCAATCTCAAGACGAGAAGCAAATTTGAATTTGACTTTTTGACCAAAATGGTCAGTAGTAATACCATATTTTTCAGTCAAAAAATGATATAAAGACGAAATAAAAGGAATCCCTATAATTTCTTTGTCAGACATGTTTATGACTAAAACATAAGGGATTTTAAAACAAACATTATCTTGGCAAACATGAGCATTATTGAGCTCATAATTGATCTTCATCTGAGATCCATTTGCCGAAAATAATCTTTCAGTAGATTTTTCAAAATACTTGCTAGGGATTAATCCTTCTTGAATACAATTCAAGTCTGATCCAGAATCAATCATAGCAACAACATAAAATTGAAAATCTCGAGAAACAACAATAGTAACTCGTGAAAACCATTTAGGAGGAATAGTATGACGTATCAAACATATCTGATTGTCACCAGCTTGATTATTAGGACCGGAATCAGATTCATTCGTCTGTTCATTGTCAGAAAGAATGTCTTGATCAAGTTGTTTATCAATCTTTAAACACAAAAATTCTTGTTTCAAAATCTCATTTTCAGATCTAAGATTGTTAATCTCAGATCTGAGTTCAACGATTTCCTTTTTAACAGAATTAATTTCATGTTGTAAATCAGAAGTAGTAACATCTTTAAGTTTTTGCTTTTGAAATCTCTCCAAAGTGTCTTGAAAACTAATCATTTGCTTAGAAGTCTCTGGTTCCTGACGAACCATTGTCTTCTTGAGTTTAAGAATGTATTTTTCTTTAAGCTCAGGATTTGTAATTTGAGAAATTAAGATTAGCAAAAGATTTTCTTGTTCTTCGGTTTTGGATAAAACATTGATTGTTTTACCAGAAGTCTTACAACAAGTACTATTACAACTGCAACCAAGCTTTGGACCAGTTTAATCAGGAGATTCAGTCTTTGAGTAATATTCTGAATCACTAGAGCTAAATTCAATGATATCAGATGATGAAGATGAAGCTATTTTTAGGAGTTGAAATAGTTCTTCTTTATCATTGTTATTAATATTTAACTAATTAAGCTTCTTTTTCAATTTTTTGGCTTTCTTGGGACATTTGTCATTAAAATGCCCAGTTTTTCCATAATTACAATATTTTCCTTGGGAAGAATCTTTGTAATTCTTTTTCTTAGAAAATGGTTTGGAAAATGATTTTTTATAAGTTTTCTTATAAAATTCATCACGGGGTTTGGAAAACTTATGCTTTCTTTTAGATGGGGCAATAGAAGGAATACCAAATTGTTCACAAAAAGTTTCCATTTCATATTTGGCTTTCTTACTATTTCTCATCTGTTCACAAAACATTATTTGATCATTACACATACTAATACCAAATTTCTTTATTACACTGAAAATATCACCATAGGTGTAATTTTCGTAATTAAGAAATCCCAAGATATCAGTAAGTTCTTCATTCACTTTGTAAGCAAACAAACGAGGTAGACCATCAATAAATTTCTCCTTCCAGTAAGGCTTCTGGCTATCATCCCGAAACATTACTCTGGAAATAAAAACATCTTGATACCATCTATAATCTGACATCTGATGACATCGAAGATTATTCAGCTAATCGCTAACGCGATTAGTAATATTAGATGGTGTGCCAATAAAATATTTTAAAATAGTGTAGATCAAAGTATTAACTCCATCAGGATGTGCCATCTCAATAGTGTCATAAAAATTAGGTAACCCTTCATCATTACGCTTTACAGCATTTTGAATGGTTTCCTTAGCATCACTTGTGATATGTTTATCCCACCAGTGGCGAAGAACACCAGAAAAATCCTGGGTTAAAATCATAACAATATCAGGTTACCTAACATTGTTGTTAATGTAAGCATTTACAACTAAATATATTTTACTCATGGTATTGAGGATTTCTTGTTTAGATAATCCATCAATATTCCATTCATAAACTTTGTCAGCTGAGTAGGAAGATTGATTTTGAAAAACTTTTTCTTCAAATTATAAATCAGGAGGAGTAGGCCTGAAATACCAATTCTTTGTAAGACTCATTGGTTTGGGTCCTTTTGAAGAGAATCTGGCAATTTTAGGTTTTCAATCAAAACTTTGAAAATTTTTTCAAGTAGATCAATATCCTTTTCAACAGATGAATTATCGTCAGATGACTCTTCCGTGGTTTCTACAAGAACAACTTCTTTTTCGTTGCTAGTTAAAGCACTGGTATAAAGTTGTTCTTTTTTAAGATCAGCAATCATTTGATCTATTTTATCTAGTGTCTTGGCCTATGAGTCTTCGAAATCAATTTTAGGCCGATTCTCTTATAAAATAATCAAAGGTTTTTCAATATTTTTCAAACTTTTCTTTGGCAAATCTTTGGGAAGAACCAAAAGAATTTTTATTTTGAAAACAGGATTTGAAGTGAAAATAGGTTTTTTAACATTTTCTTCAATCCTATCTAGCTGTTGTTCGATCGTATGAATAGCAAGGTTTACAAAATTATTCTGATGAATAATCTTTTTTGTTTCTTTTATAACATTGTCCTTCTCAAGATCTCTGGAAACAATTTTAGGGATTTTGAAAGGAGATGCGGCTACTTCAGATCCTTTGAAAGGAATAAGTATTGTCTCTAAAGGTAGATGGCTAGCTTGAATAACCATCTTTCCCAGGGCTGTACAGAAAATTGCAAAACCGGCCGAGACCGACTCAGACCGACCGCCGGAGCTCGGAACCGGCCGAAACCGACAGGGAACCGGTCGGCCGTCAGTGATAAATCATCAAAACCGGCGTCGGCCGGTTCGGTCGCGGTTTGAACCAACCAAAAACTGAAAAACCGGCCGACGCCGTATATATATATATATATATTTTTTTTAAAATATATTCATTTGATAAACGACGTCGTTTCACTTAAATAAGTGAAACAACGTCGTTTTTATCTTAAAGTTAGAAAAAAAAATAAAGGGAACCGCGCCGTTCCAACTAGGGCATATTGTCCCCGAGCTGGCCCTCCCCAGGTCCATTTCTCTAATTCTCTCCGCCTCCCTCAGTCCCTCTCTCAGACTCTCATTGAGTCATTCCGACGATTCCGTCACTTCCACTTCCAGTGGGCAGTGACTCAGTGACTCAGTCCGTGAGCGGTGAGTCCGTGAGTCAATTTCGACGATTTCAGCAATCGGATTCGACTCTACTTCAGTGACTCAGTCCGTGACTCCGTGACGCCGCATTGCTATCCACGCCTCCAGCCACTCACGGCTCACCGACGCCCAGCGGTCCACCGTCCATTGTTGTTTTTAGGTATGATTTTGTTATTTATTTATTTATTTATAAGTATTTTGTGAGATTTTATTTAGAACCCGAGAGACTCAGTATTTTGTTTTCTGATTTGGTATTTCAATCTAGGGTTAGGGATTGTGTTTGCTTTGTTTGAGATGATTGAAATAGTGAATATCATTTTGATGAAGAATTGTGGTAATTTTTTTCGGCAGTGTGCAATGCCATTTACGGATTGGATGTAATTTTGTTGAAAAAAAAATAATTTGTGATGTTTATTGAAAGTAAAATTTATGATGTGTTTATGTTATAAATAATTTGTGATGTTTATTGAAAGTAAAATAATTTGTGAGATTTATGAGAGATCTAAAATGTAGATTAGAATCTTAGATTTGTGATGTTTGCCACGTTGCAAACTAGCTGCTGTGTAATTAACAATTGTGGTGATTTTTTGTTCTTTCTTATTTTTACATGTTAGATGGATTCTTCGTCAAGTCCAATTGATCTTGATTCGAACTCTCAAATAGCAAAACCTCCGACTTCAAGTGCCCCTAATAGTAGTAATTGTCCACTTCCTAAGAAACGGAAGGGGAAGGATCCGTCAATTGTTTGGGATCATTTTACAAAAGTTGAGGGTTGTTCCGTAGATGATCCTAAGGCCAAGTGCAATTATTGTGGCAAGATATACGCTTGCCACTCGAAGAGGAACGAAACTTCAACTATGCAAAACCATCTACCTTCATGTCCCAAAAATCCTCATAAGCGTGGGCCTTTAGATAAATACCAAACAACATTGGCAGGTGAGGTATCCTCGGAGGGGTTTGGAGAGAGTGATAATTCTTTAAGAAATCTTGTAACTCATAAATATAGTGAGGAGGCTGTGAGGATGGCGCTTGCGGAGATGGTAATTCTCGATGAATTACCATTTAGAATTGTTGATGGGCAAGGATTTAAGAAGATGGTTTGGTTGCTTGAACCTAGATTTAAAGTGCCATGTCGAGTGATGGTTGCAAGAGATTGTATGAAACTATTTGCATCTGAAAAAGCCAAACTTAAAAAGTTATTCAAAGATGAGGGAATGAGGATTTCATTAACTACCGATACGTGGACATCGGTACAAAATCTTAATTATATGTGTCTAACTGCCCATTTCATTGATAGTGTGATTGGAAATTACAGAAGAAAATTATAAATTTTTGTTTAATCCCTAATCATCGAAGGGATACCATTGGAAAATATGTTGAATCGTGCCTCCTTCATTGGGGAATTGATAAGATATTTACTGTTACTGTTGATAATGCTAGCTCAAATGATACTGCAATTGCATATTTGAGACATTTTTTGACGGAGAATATGTTGCAAGGGAAGTATATGCACATGAGATGTTGTGCTCATATTCTGAATCTTGTCGTGAATGAGAGTCTTAAGGAGTGTGATGATGCCATTACAATGGTTAGAAATGCGGTTAGATATGTGCGCTCCTCCCCTGCAAGATTAGACAAGTTTAAGAGATGTGCAGAAAAGGAAAAAATTGATTGTAAAAAAATATTGTGCCTTGATATACAAACCCGATGGAATTCAACTTACATGATGTTGGAGGCTGCTGAGAAATTTGAAAAGGCTTTTAGGCGAATGGAGAGTGAGGGCTACAATTTTCTTTCTTACTTTAAGGATGAAAATATTGGGCCTCCTAGAGTTGACGAGTGGGAAACAGTGTGGGTTTTTGTGAAATTTTTGAAGATATTTTATGATGCTACTTGTCGATTTTCTGGTTCTTTACATGTCACGGCAAACACAAGTTTTTTGGAGATTTGTAGGCTCCAAAAAGAGTTGGTTAGACTGTGTGAGAGTTAGAATACTTGTTTGATGAGCATGGCCATAAGCATGAGAATGAAATTTGATAAGTATTGAGGTTCATTGGATAGATTGAATTTGTTGTTGTTGATTGCAGTTCTCCTTGATCCACATAGCAAGTTGGAGCTTCTTACTTTTCACTTGAAAAAAATTTATGATCACAATTGGGCTGAAGATTTATTGTCGAGAGTGAGACAATTATTATCAGACATGTATGAGGAGCATAATGCTAAGTTCGGTTCTTCCTCGACTAGCAGAGAACATGTTTCCCCTCCGTTATCTGCACCTCCAGATGATGTTGAAGACAATCTTGAGTCACAACTTTTTTATGAGTGGTTGCAAGCATCGACTGCCTCTGGATCTACATCTACCAAAACAGAGATTGATCGGTATTTATCAAATGATTGTGAGGCATTCAGTCAATCTTTTGATTTGTTGAATTGGAGGAAAGTGAATGAGCCTAACTATCCTATACTTGCGAGAATTGCACGAGACGTGTTAGCCATGCCTGTTTCCACGGTTACATCAGAGTCCGCATTTAGTACGGGAGGTCGGGTACTTGATCCTTTTCGGAGTTCCTTGGCTCCAAGAACTGTTGAGGCACTTATTTGTACTCAGAATTGATTGCGACTTCCGTCAACGCCAATTGATATTCGAGACTCCATGGATAATGTTGAGAGCTTTGTAGTAGAATCTGGTAATGTGTTTTTAACTTTTTCTCATTCAATTTCATATTCATTTATTTTTATTATTTAATTTAATTTGTTTTCATTATCCTAATTTATTAATTTTGATTATTTGGTGTTTTCTTATAGAGTTAGGAGCATCATACATCACAACTATTGATGATTGAAGAGTCGAAGACTGCAGACTGAAGAATAAAGATTTTTTGGGTTTTATTCAAAAACAATTGTTATTTGTTGCTTAAGACAATTTAATTTTGTTTGTAATGTGTATTAAACATCTAGTGGAGTTTTTTTTATTTATCTAGTAATTAATAATTTAGTATATAAGATAATAAGACTATAAAATATAAGTAGTATATATGTAGTAGTTACTAGTTAATAGTTATTAGTTACTAATAATATATGCATGGCATGATTAAAATTAAAAAGAAATTGATTAAATTAATTAATTTTAAATTCTGCAAAAAAAAAAGTCTTTGTAGTAGATGATTTTGAATAACAAAATGAGCTCAAAAAGAGGTTGAATTGGGTCTTAAAATGGCCCAAACAGTGCCAAAACCAGCCCAAACACAGTGGCCCAAACCCAACAAACCGACCGTGAACCGGTCGGTTTCCATACTGATTCGGTCGGTTTCGGCCGGTTTTGAGACTCTAACAAAACCGACCGGTCGGTCTCGGTTTGAGCCCAAAACCGAACCGACCGGTCGGTTTTTCAGCCCTAATCTTTCCTTATTCCTTGACAAAATCAGTTTTAACAACATTTAAAATGTTTTTAGAAACATAATAATTTTCAAC
This sequence comes from Juglans mandshurica, assembly GCA_022457165.1. Lineage (NCBI taxonomy): Eukaryota > Viridiplantae > Streptophyta > Magnoliopsida > Fagales > Juglandaceae > Juglans > Juglans mandshurica. The sequence continues at coordinate 9,663,935 of CM039623.1, forward strand.
AAAATCAAAGAAAAGAATATGCTTTTGGAGCTTATTTATTTCTTCTTTCGATTTGCATTTGACACGCAATTTTTCAATTGTAGTGTATTTAGCATGATAGGCTTTTCTCCTAGCACGATTTTTATCAAGGCGATATTCATCAACAAAAGCAACCAAATCATATTGAAAATATTTGTTTAAAACAGTTAAACTGTGATGAATAGGAGCAACCATATTTGAAGCCGTAAGTGATAAAGATGAGTTGTCTTTTTCTTTATCTGCTTCTTCCTGTATAGGTTTACCACTAGAGGTTTCACCCTCTTTGGTAGAATAATATGCTGAAGTAATCTAAGAGGATATAGAAAGTCCTCTCAGTTTTAAAACAAGATTAACATGCTGAGCTGTTTCTACTAAATCTTCCAGAAATTGTTTGAAATGTTGATATATTCTGACTGAATTTTTAGAAACAGAATCAGCAAAGGAAGATCTAGACCTTGCAAAAGAATTTCTTCTTAAGCTAGTCTGATCAAAACTAATTTTGATCGTCCCGTCCATAAATTGTCTGATGTAATCAAGATTACAATCAGTAGGAATACTCCTGATAAGAGGTACTTCATTTTCCAAAGTTCATTCATTGGGAAGAGTTATATCTTTTCAATAAAGCATCTTTGGAACTTGAATTTTCGCATCTGGGGTTGAGCTCTGGATAGGAGAGTACTTCCCGCAGTTGGTTTTACAATAACTTTTGGATTTAAATTTGTTCTTAAAATATGATAATAAATCCGGAAAATCAAAGCAAGGGGTTTGCTTCCCTCAATCATGCTATAACCAGATGTTAAAATATTCAAAGTTAAAAGTTTGAGAATATGTTTGTCATCCAAAGAAAGAGTTAAATTAGGAAACCAATTAAAATGCACCGGTCCTTCCGATAGGGAGGATTGGATCATACTGAGGATACTAGTTTCAAAATGATTGAATCTAGCATCTCGTAAGCAAAATAGTACAGATGCATCAATGTCTTTCCTTGTTAAAGGTTTAGCAGCAATATGTACAGATCCAACATGTAAATATTTGTAACCTTCTTTCAAATAAGTATCAATGTTACTCTTTTTGAAAATGTAACATTTTTCTTGTGATTTTGAAAAAGCATAAGTTTGTTCGACAGTGCGTACATTAAAAGCAGTTTTAAAAGTATTTTGAACCCAAGAGATTCGATAAATAGAGTTAACATCAAGTTTTGGAATCTTCCACGATTCCAACACAGTAGGAATTGCCTCTTCGAAAGAGCAATCTTCTTCATTAACTATGTTTGAAGGCATAGTCGACTTGGAACTCATGGTTGAATTAGATCTATGCATTTTAATTATTTTGTCATTAAACAACACCGACATTTGCAATTCAGGGGTCTGCAAACACCATACCTTATCCGACTCGACAACCCAAACTGCTCTCAACACACTCCAGCAAACGGGACTTACCTAGGATACTAGACAGACAATAAGGAGATGAACCAACCAAAATAAGAACTCAGGGTGGGGGTTGTGAGACAACAAAATAATTGAAATAGTAAGAAATAAAAGCAATAATTAGATACCAGTGAAATATATTGATATACAAAATAATATATTGAAAAAATCAGGCCGAAACCGATAAAACTGGAAGTATCAGTTTAGGGTTGTAACTGGTGCGGTATCGATTTTCAAATCTCAAAACCGATATATAACGATTTGATTCTAAAATATGTCTAAAACCAGACTGAATCGGACCGGTTACACTCCTAGTTATGAAAAATGTTTAGTCACACAGATATCTTACAAAAATGTCTTTTCAATATCATCTTGTTTGAGAGGGTAGAGGAATAGATGTCACAACTTACTCTCTAGGAGTAAGATTGAATTTAGTCACTTTATACAATGGTTGATCGCGTGGGAGGGGATGGAGGATCTAGAGGAAATGTGGGACCAACTCTGATTAACGGGAGATGAGCATTCATCTATAGAGTTAGACAGTAGAATACTGGAATAAGTGCAAAGAAAGGGTAATAGAAGTTTGGTGGGAAAGGTGTGCTCGAAACGACCTATTGGAAAAGACGTCATATGCTTTACGATGGCGAAAGTATGGCAGGTGAGCAAATTGGTTTCTTTCCTAGAGCTTAGGCCAAATGTGTTCATCATCACGTTTGCAACTCATGCAGACAAATAGAGATTGATGTTAGGGAGACCTTGGCTTTTCGACAACAACTTATTTATCCTACAACCATTTGATGGTTTTAACCAACCACACAAGTTGAATTTCAATTTCGAATCTTTTTAAGTCCAAATGTACAATCTGCCTCTAGCATGTATGAACCGAGAATGTGAGGAACAAATTGGAGGCACGATTAGTAGGGTGGTCGGGGTAGATGTACAAGAGGATGGTGTCAGGTGAAAAATTATCTACGAATTAAAATAGAATTGAATATGTCAAAAGTCATAGAAAGAGGTAGAACTACTAATATGCAAGGAAATCGACGATGGGTTCCTCTGAAGTATGAAAAAATACCATGTATGTACTTCAAATGTGGTTGGATAATACACAATTTTCAGGGATGTTTCAATAGTGATTATCAGATATCTCAAACTACTGAAGTAGCTAATCAATTTGGGCCGTGATTTCATGCAGATCCAAGCATGCGTCAAAGAAATTTAACAAGATAAACAAACCTGGAGAATAAAAGCTTTAGTGGATCCGCTTCAGAAAACTTTTGGTACCGCAAGGAAAGAGGAAGCAATTTCGATACTAGTACCAGTCCAATGATTGTCGCCGACAACGTGAGTGAAACGGGATATGGTAAGAGCAAAGATGGAGAAGAAAATCAAGGGACTGTGGGGTCAAGAAGGAAATAACAAAAATTGAGGAGGTGATGGAGGACACAACTCAAAATGGAGTCATAGAGGATATTATAAATAAAATTAAGGCGAAAATTGGGGAGAAGAATCTGGGGGAATTCTTGAAATGCAAAGAGAAAATGGATGTTGTAAGAGCGGGAGAAAATGCTATGACGGGCTAAGCTTATAAAAGGCCCAACAACGAGAATACATTAGAATATGGGCCGAAGAGAAAAACAAATTGTAAGGCTGATTTAGAAGGTTATCTAGAGAATGATGGGGATTGAGGCCATGGTACACATGCAAATAAGCTTGGCAATAAGACTCAAACTAGAGGTAGTTGGAAGAGGAGAGTCAAAGAAAGAGGTATAACATTTGACTTTTTGCTTAACTATCCTAATACAAAAATAAATCTATTAGTCGAGGAAAAAGAAGAATCATTGCTTGTGGTGTCAAAAAAAGTTAAAATTGGTAGTGGAAAGAAAAATGTAAAAAATGCGAAGGTATTGGCGGAGACTGCTAGTCAATCCCGCCAACCACAATGTTGATCCTATGCTGGAATTGTTGGAGGCTTGGGAACCCCCGAACAGTTCAAGACCTTTGGTTGATAGTGAAGGAAAAGAAACTCATTGTAGTGTTCCTTTTGGAGACTAAAATAACATTTGTGAGATTTGTTTATTTGAAGAAAGTTTTGGGTTTTGATGGTTGTTTTGTGGTAGAATCTATGGAGAGAAGTGGTGGCCTTGTTTTATTATGGAGAATAGAGGTGGAGATTGAAATAGTAAATTATTCACAAAGGCATATAAATGCCTGGATAACTAATGCAGATGAAAGAATAAAATGGTTACTTAATAGATCTTATGGACATCCTAAAGTTAGTAAGACTAAAGAGGCGTGGCATCTCATGTCTTATTTCAAACCTCTAGATCATCAGGGTTGGTGTATGATTGGGGATTTTAATGAATTCATTTCTTAAGAAGAGAAACTAGGGGCAAACTAAGAATTGAAACCCAGTTGAGTAATTTTAGAGAGGATTTGGAAGAAGACAATTTACATGATCTTGGTTGGAGAGGGGGAAAGTTTACATGGAGCAACAAACATGGTGGTCAGTCCTTTACAAAAGAAAAATTAGACAGGACAATAGCAAATCCACAGTGGTTTGAAATGTATAAAGAATTTTTGGTGGAAGGATTGGCAGCTAGGAGTTCATATTACAAACCAATAATCCTCTTGTTTAGTAAGTTAAGTCAAAGGTCAGGGTATAATAAGAAAAGCCATTCAAGTATGAAGCAAGTTGGACTATTGAAAAGAATGTGTTAGGATAATAGAGGCATAGTCGTCAAATGATACAGAAATTCATGAACCCTTAACATGAGTGTAGGATCTCCTAAGCATATGCAGAGGTGCACTGAATAGATGGAGGAAACAAATCTAAAGGATAGTGAGAAGGATATCAGAGAAAAAACTGTTAGACTTAAGCAACTGCAAGTTATGGAGAGGTCTTATAATGATAAAGAGAATCCAAGGGGAGTTGGGTATTATGCTTGAATAAGAATATCTAAAAGAAAGACAGAGAGTAAAGAGAAATTAGTACCAACTTAGAGACAGAAATATTAAGTTGTTTCATACTTGTGCAAACCAGAGGAGAAGAAAAAATAATATCAAGCAAATTGTTGACTCTCAAAATAGAACTTTTTCAGAGATAACTAAGATTGAATGGCTTTCAAGAAAGAGAATAACTTCAAACCAGATGTATGTAAAGAGGGGGTTTACACCCTTCAATTGCTGGACGACACGTCACCATCCCAAGAAAATTACAATGTAAGTGGTCATAAGTAATCACATCAAACCCTCGTCTCTCTTTCTCTCCCCCCCCCTCTCTCTCAAGCCACACGACTTGTGTCCCTTTCTTCTCTCTCTCTCTCTCTCTCTCTCTCTCTCTCTCTCTCTCCCTCTCCCTCCCTCCTCAAGCTGCACCCCTCAGTCTCTCCCCCCTCAAGCCATCGTAGCCCGAAACTCTCACACCTATTGTAGCCCTGCCTGGTTGGGGCTCATTAGTTGGGGGCTTATTAGTTGAACTGAGGCTGCTATCGCTGCATCCCTTTGAGGATTTGGCATTTCATGGTCAAGGCAATGAATTTGATATGTTTACAATGCCAGCATCTAAGAAAGCTATAGTTCCTAATATTAAGAATTCGTTGGTGGTTAACAAGGATAAGTTAGTCCTGCTGGTCAGTTATCAAATATAAATCACTTTACTGTTGTTTTATAAGTATCATAATATTCTCTTGACATTATTTTGCTTTTCATAACAAGGATAAGTTTGTTTTTTGTTATCATTTACGGGTTTGGAGGCATATTGGTCTATGACATAATGGTTACGCATTGTACTAATAATTATATTTTTGCTACAAACCTGCTTAAACTCATTAGGGATTGGTATTATACTAGTTATGTTGCCACATTGTTCTTATGGAAGACTAAAGTCCGATTCCCTGCATGGATATTATGTCAAAGTAATTGAAACTGATGGTCTAATCCATACTTAAAGACACCATTTTGGATTGATTATGGGGAAATATAGGATTGGTGAGAACTGTTTAATGGGAAGATTGTTTGAGAGATCTCTATCTTTAAGGGACGAGAGGAATTTGAAACCTGGATTCTAATCAAAATCAAAGTGCTGGAGGAGAATGAAAATGTTTTGTCAATTTTTATACACCAGCTTTAGTGCTTTGTGTTTTAATTATTATTTAAACAAAATGAAAACAAAGGCAAAATAAAGCATGCATATTGGTATAACTTTTCTCCCACTAGTATGAGTAAACTCACCCAGAGAGCACAGGCTGCAATGGCGTGAGAGTTTCAAAAGGAGAGAGATTGAGAGGTGTGGCTTGAGGAGAGAGAGAGAGAGAGAGAGAGAGAAGTGAGGTTGATGTGATTACTTATGGCCAGTTCCATTCTAATTTTCTTGAGATGGTGATGTGTCATCCATCCATTGGAGGGTGTAAATCCCTTTTTTTACACCTAATCCAGTTCCTAGCCTCTTCCTTCAAGAAATACCTTGAAGAGTTATTCACATTCTCTTTTCCATCAACATAACACATTGTAAAGTGCCTTAAGTAAGTGGAGGCTAGTGTGACAGTGGAAATGAATGAAAGAATCTCCCAAGAATTTACCAGATCTAAAGTAGAGGAAGCATTCAGTCAAATGGCATCATTAAAATCACCAAGCCCTGATGGGTTTTGAGCTTGCTTCTTCCAGGGTGTATGGTAGGTGAAGAGATATGTAATATTGTTCTCAAGTTCTTAAATGGAGAGGTCATGAAGCATTCTCTTAATTATATTTATATTGCATTAATACCAAAAGTGAAGAATCATTTACTTGTCAGTGAGTTTAGACCTATTAGTTTATTTAATGTATTAGCAAACAAGCTCAAAGAAAGTTCTCTCAGCAATATCTCTTGCAATCAAAGTGTTTTCATCCCTGGATAACTGATTACAGACAATATAATGGTGGCATATGAAGTTTTACACATAATGAAGACTAGACAAAGAGGCTGCACTAGGAGCATGGCTTTGAAGTTCAATATGTCCAAGGCTTATGACAAAATAGAATGACCTTATTTGGAAGTAGTTATGAGGAAGATTGATTTTGGAGTGAAATGTATTAATTGATCATGAGATGTTAAGTTCATTATCCTACTCTGTGTTGGTCAATGGGAAGCCTGGTGAAAAGATTTTTCCTTCAAGAGGGTTAAGACAAGAAGATCCTCTATCTCCTTACCTTTTTATCCTATATACTGAAGGCTTGAGCTCTATGATAAATCTATCCGAAATAAATTGTAAAACCAAAGGAATTGCAGTGACAAGGGGTGGTACTAGGATAAACTATCTTTTATTTGTAGATGACTATGTTTTTTTTTGTAGAGCAAAATTAGTAGTGGACCAAGTTACAAACCATTCTATACAAATATGAAAGAACATCTAGCCTCGTTTTGAACAAGCAAACAACTTATATTTTTTTCAGCTCTAATACATGAGCAGCTGATAAGAATCAGATAATACAAGAAGCAAGAGCAATAGATTGTGGAAGTTATGAAAAGTATTTGGGGGGCTTCCATCGATGGTGAGAAAATCCAAATATAACACTTTTAGATGTATTAAGGAAAGAGTATGAAGAAGATTAACAACTGGAAGAATAAAGTGTCATTTGGGTAGTGAGTTGAGATAAGACGAGTTGAGATAAAAGTTGAAAGTTTAATAAAATATTGTTAGAACATTATTTTTTAATATTATTATTGTTTTGAGATTTAAAAAAGTTAAATTATTTATTATATTTTGTGTGAGAATTTGTGAAAGTTGTAATGATGAGATGAGATAAGATGAAACATTTTTATAATCCAAACGGGGCCTAACTTTTTATCCAATGTTGGAAAGGTGATTCTTATTAAAATTTTCATACAGACTATTCTTACATATTTAATGAGTGTTTTCAAACTATCAAGGAAGCTGTGTAAGGATATTTCTACAATGATTTCTAGATTTGGTGGGGTCATAAGCAATTGGAGAAGAGAAAACAATGGAAGAGTTGGTGTAAGATGGGAGAACCAAGAGCAAAATGAGGCATGAGATTCTGAGATCTTGAGAGCTTTAAAACAACTATGTTAACAAAAAAATGCTAGAGGATATTGCAAGACCCATACTCGATGGCTGCCAAATGTTTTAGAGAGAAATACTTTTAAGAATACTCAGCTTTTGGATGCTAAACTAAGGGGTGGTCCATCATTGATATGGAAGAGTGTGTGGTCTACAATTGACTTGTTGAAGGATGGATTAATATGGAGAGTTGGGGATGGGCATAAAATTAAAATATTGGGCAATAAGTGGATTCCAACACCTTCTTCATACTGTGTACAACCCCCCCCCCCCCCCCCAAAAAAAATAAAAAAAATTCTAGATGGTGAATCAAGAGTCAAGATGCTTATTGATGAGGAGTCTAGATGATGGAATGAAGTTCCTGTTAATGATATATTTGAGAGAGCAGAACCCAAGCAAGTTTGCATAATTCCAGTTAGTAAAGTGGGAGCTAAGACAAGCATATATGGAGCCACACAAAAAATGAAGTTTTTTCAGTGAGAAGTGCTTATGATATAGATCTAACAAAAAGAAGGGATTTGTAGAGAGAATCATCCATGAAAATTGCCTTAGAAGGAAGGTGGAAAAGCATGTAGAAGCTGAATGTACCAGGGGTGATGAAATATTTCCTATGGAAAGCAGGGAACAACATACTATAACAAGGAAAAATCTCTTTTTTAGGAATATTATTTGTAGGAGAAGAGCTCCAAACCGGTCTGGTGATATTTCCCCCTTTACACCGGCCAATAGGATCTCAACATATATGAGACTTATGTATTTTATGGTGTGTGCTAGTTATCGAAGCAAACTCTCCTCCTTTCTCTATACTCTCCCCTTGCCCCCTCTCTTCTTTCTCATCTCCCCTTTTTCCCTTTCTCTTCTCTTCCCAATGCCTTTTCCCTTTCTATCTTCTCTCCCCCGCGCCTTCTCCTCTTTCTCCTCTCTCTCCCTTTGTCCCGAACCCATCTCCATGGAGTCCAATTCATATTAAAATCCGAAGTTGGCTCTCATTCTATGTAACGAGACATTATCACACAATTTTCACAGCAAACTCCAATACTTACTGTACTATCAAAGTTTACAGAGAAACATATATAAAACAAACTCAATACAAGTTATTCTCACTTCCCCTGAATCTATATGAATTTCTAAGTACCAAACATTCACAGAATATGATTCAAATCCCAAAGACTGTTGCCAAATGCTTCTATAGAATGGCCTAACAGATGCCTAGAATCCTCTCTTAAACTTGATGTACAAATAATATGACATTGCACCTTGAAATAAACTTTCATGGGATGTTGAACATATCTTTCTTAGGGATTTAGAGCTTTTTATTCAATACAATATTGAACTTCAGTTGAATGGCTTTCTAGCTTTCCCCTAACTTGTACATCCTTTCACCAAGAATGATGCTGATGAGCATATGGGCACCTGCTTTCAAAAATCTATAGAAAGTAAGTAAATTGTTGTAGACATGGGCCTTTATTCAGCTGAGGCTAATATAAGGAGAGACGCTACCAGCCGGTGGGAATAAAGAAAAAACAATCAAATTCAAACATAATTCGATCCCACAAATCATTTTGAAACAAAGGCAAAATGAAAAACCCAATTAATCTTTCTTTTCCTCAATTAAATGACAAAGATTGCCACATTTTCTTAGCAGCCAAACAGAAATTAAAAGGCAAAAAATAAAAGTAAAAAGGATGAATTTTAACCTCAGAGAGAGCTAAACATTCACAAGCGAAGAGGGAAGTGAAGCTCTCTGTGATGGCCACAGTCTCTCTTGACGACCTCGAGGTCTCTGAAGATCTCAGTCTGATTAGGAGGGCAACAATTGGTGGAGATGGAGGGAGAGAGGGGGTTTCAAAGGAGAGAGTATTTCAAAGGGGAGAGAGAGAGCGTATTTTAGAGAGAGAGAGGGGAAGATGGGCACACAAAAGAAAATAACGTGATCAATTGAATGCCGGTGTATTGTCTACTTTACTGCAACCCATACGTGTCAACTCCTCATTTATCTGTGTAAATTTGGGTACCTCACCCACTCACGAAGGCCATCGACTCCCACCATTGCAACCACACGGAACGCCATCGACTCCCAGTCGCAACTGCGGAATGCCATCGTCTCCCACAGTCGCCACCGTAAGCCATGCAAACTCCATTTTTCTTTCTCTTTTTTTTTTCCTGGGATGCCAGTAACTTGATTATGGATTCTTCTAGCCGAATTTGATTTTTGGATTATAGGACCTGAAATCCGTTGGGCTATGCTTGAATCTGAAGTGCAAAACCAAAGTGCTTGAAGGGAAGAACCTGTTCGTTGGACTATGCTTGAATCTGAAGTACAGTATAGAAAAGATGAAAACCTCCTCGCGTGTTGTTCGTTGGTTGAATCTGTGTTGCCGCCAGGAAGATCCAGCTACCAAAGTGCTCGACGATCCCCTTTGCAATGAGAGAGAGAGGGAGAGAGGACTCAGAGGACTGGGTAGAGGAAAAGGGACTAAAGGAACATTTTGGACCGTAATTATAAATGGAATTAAAATAAATGAAAATTTTAATTTAATATTTTAATAAAATAATAATAGATTTGTTGAGTATATAATTTGATAATGTTAAAAAGTGATTAGTTAAATTTGTAAAAGTGAATTTTATAATCAAATTTTAGCTAAAGTTTAGTGAGGCCAATATTAGTACTCTTGTAGAGTTGTCCAATAGCTAGTGATGTCTGGGCAGAAATCACGAGTCCTGTTTGTAAGTGGTCAATTAGAGGAAAATATTTTCTAAAGCTGTGAGAGAGATTGTGCGTAAAGTTACAGAAGGAGTTAGTGAGCCTTTTATAAATATTTCTAAGGAAATAAATCGCACGGTGGCTCTACAAGGTTGAGGATGGTTGATTTGCCACATGAGTCAAGGTTGCAGATGATGGTCTCGTTGTTGCTAGGAACTGAGGTGAGAAGAAATCAAGTGGAGGGTAGACAGAAATGAGAACTGTCAGTAAAGGCTAAATGACAATGACAGAGTGTCAAGAAGAAATTAAGAAGAGCTAAAAAAAAAATATTAGATACAAGTTTCAAATAGACAAGTCATATACAAATTTTTTGTAAAACAATGAATTCTACTAATAAATAATAATTTTTTTTATACTTTTTTAAGGTGGGATCCACTTTTCTACGAGGGCTTGTATGAGGCTTATCTATTTGGGGTTGTACAAATCATTTCTCCTAAAAAAAAATATCTGTACGTGGGGCTAAAGTATTGGCTGAAAAGTGTTGACTGGATGTTATACTTGCCAGTATTGCTATGCACAGTCATCTTATGCAGACGGCGTGTAGTCGGCTGACATGGCGTCATGCCACGTCAGCCGTTAAAAAAAAATGAAACGAAATGAAGATGAAAAGCAGAGACCCAGGTTCATTTCATTTCCCGCTCGTCCTGCTTCGTGCGTGGCCGGGCGATTCGGAGAAACAAAAACTTTGTGCGAGCAAGTTTGGTCTGCAGATTGAAACCTAGAGAACATCGGTGGGTGCATTGGGCTAGGTCAAGGCTGGTCTGCGTTGGGCTGGGTCAAGGTCGGTCTGCGTTGGGCTGGGTCAGGTTCGTGGGCTTCATTTGGGTCAGGTTCGTGGGCTTCGACGGGTCAGGTTCGTGGGATTCGGTGGGTCAGGTTCATGGGCCATCATCTCGGGTCAGCTTAGTGGGCCAGCGTTTCGGGTCAGCGACGTGGGACGGTTTCACGAGTCATCTTCGTCCCCATACCGTCGCACTGTGGGTCATCTTCATCTTTACTTTGATCTGAAATTTTAACTTTGCATTTGATTAAATGTTGTGGTCACTGATAAACAATGAAGCATGTCGTGATTTGCTTCTTTTTTTTTTCTTCCATTGTTGTTGTGATTTAGGTGGTTTTTTTCTTCCACAGATTAGTTTTTTTGTTCCACACATGTTATGATTTAGTTGGTTTTTTTTCTGTTGTGATTTAGTTAGTTTTTTCCTTACACAGCCTGTTGTGATTTAGATTTGATATTGTTAAATTCAAAATTTTTGCATTGCATAGAGTTGTTTATGTGGAAATTTGTTAGCTGAAAAATTAATTTAGTGGTTAAATATTGATATTGTGGTTTAATTATTATGGTTTAGTTGTCGTTAAATATACAAAATGTTTAGAATGATCTTTAAACAATGATCTTGGGTGCATGATTATAATATTATGTTTCCTCATGTACGTTGGTTAAATTTAAATTGTTCTGAAAAAACAACCGGTGGATGATTTAGTTGAGAAGAAAGGCATCAATCATCTCTAGCATGTGTAAACAGTATTTGATGCTAAGCAAATTTTTATCAGTTTTTTTTTTCTTGAAACCAGTATGTACAATATTAGTCTTCTGGTTGATTGAAGTAATTTTCTTGCTAACTTATCAAAGACTGACATTGGATATTGAACAACTTGTACAGGGCATGGGAAAAGGAGAAGAACACCCATTTCCGCTAACACCATCTAACTAAAATCCGTCAAACTCAGTATGTTGTTTCATAATTAAGAAAATTAATTGCAGCTCAATGTTTAACATTATAATTATTAATATTATTATTATTATTTTGTTAGGACATCCCTCAAACTGGTATACTAAACTATCAAAATTACATGCACGATTATTTTGGACCAGTGCCTGCATGGTCACCAGCTTTCTTGCCATATCCAGATGGAACCAATAATCAAAGCAACATTCAGGTAATTTTTCAACTCCTTTATTGTTTTTTAGTTATAAGATAATAATTTTTGAAACAAATTAAATGTTTTAGTTTTTTTGTTTTAAGCTAAACGTTGGTTACCCATTTCAATTTGGGATGGGACCTCTGAGGCCATTTATCGGTACAAGCTATGGAATGAGTGCAGGAGTTGGTGAAGAAGATAGACCCGATTGTCTGCAAACTGAAGCGCTATGTACTTCTGCTAGAGTAGATGAAGAAATTTTGTTGGATAGACCAGATGAACGAGAAACTGACGATGGCACTACCGGTACACCAACTGACGATGGCACTACTGGTACACCACAGGTAGTGCCATCGTCGGATGGTGATGATATCATTGAGGAACCAAAGTCGGGGATGGAGTTCAATTCATTTGAAGAGTTGTTTAGCTATTATAAGCATTATGGTAAAAATGTGGGTTTGGGGTGATGACACAAAGGAGTGAGAGGTCAGAGGATCAGAGTGTCAGATATGTCACCCTTGGTTGTGCACGGGGAGGGAAGGCCCGAAATAAGAGTTCCAATCTCGCTAACCCACGTCCGACGGGAAAATCAGACTGTAAGGCAAGGATTAATGCCTTAAGAATTGAGGGAAAGATGCGGTTGACAACAGTCCATAATACACATAATCACGGTCTCAGCCCAATGAAATCCCTATTCTTTCGATGTAACAGAGAAGTGAGTGACTCTGTTAAAAGAGTCCTAGACACAAACGATCAAGACAGAGCAATGAAAAATGCAATTGCTACTGTCTTTCCAGAAACTTGACATAGATTATGCCTATGGTATATACTAAAGAAAGTCCCTGAGAAGTTTGGGTCATATGCTGCATACAGAAGTGGGCTGAAAACTCGACTAATGAAATGTGTGTACGACACACAAACTATTGAGGAGTTTGAGAAATGTTGGGCCGAGTTTATTAACACATATGACTTACATGAGAATCTATAGTTGAAAAGTTTATATGCGGAGCGTGAGCATTGGGTACCGGTTTTCCTGAAAGAGCACTTTTGGGCTGGAATGAGTACAACCCAACGCATCGAGAGTATGAATGCTTTTTTTGACGATTATGTTCATTCAAAAACAAACTTGAAGGAGTTTGTAGACCAGTTTGACAGTGCGCTGAAGAAGAAAATTGAGAATGAAAATCATGCGGAATTCCAATCATTTAGCCAGGTCATTCCCTGTGTATCGAGATCTCCAATTGAAAATAAATTTCAAGAGTTGTATACTAACACTAAATTTAGGGAAGTGCAGCAGCAAGTAATAGGTGTGCTTGATTTGGATCCATCTCTACTTACATTGGATGGTGTAATGAAGAGTTATTTGTTAGAAGATGAAGTTCGTATTAAGGAGTTCAGTAAAATGGTTACATATTCAGTGGACTTTAATGAAGAAGACTGCAATGCTAAGTGTTCATGTGGGTTATTTCAGATGAGGGGATACTGTGTAGGCATATTTTGGCCGTATTCAAATCTAACGGTATAAAAGCATTGCCAAACCGGTACATTTTAGACCGATGGAGAAAGGACATCAAGAGGCGATACACGTTAATCCGCAGTAGCTATGATGCAGGGGATCAGAGGCCTAATGGTAATAGATATTCAATTTTGTTGAATATGTGTTATGGGATGATTACATATGCGGCGGATTCTAATGAGCAATTCGAAGATGCAAAGAAGAGGATACATGAGATGACTGAATGTTATCGTGAGCAAACACGCAACAGATCTTTAACCCACACATGTTCGAATGCGACGATTTTAAAAATCTATTTATCTTGTTTAGTGCTTTATAAGTACTTAATTCCTACTTATGAAGGAAGGAAAAAAATTACTTAATTTCTATTGTTTAATGATGTCATATTTAAACAATTATTTGCCCATAACAGATTCAAATGCTGGTTATATGACACTGGACACAACTGTAGTTGCTGGTTCACAACAAGTCAAGAGTCCACTTGTTGTCAGAGGGAAAGGAAGATCCCCATCTCTGAGGAGAGCATCCAGGATGGAGACAAACATACGAAAGGTTAAAGCCAAACAAAAGAAAGCCCAAGTCAGAGGGAAAGCCAAACAGGTGAATGTTTTAACATTGGAAGAATTAAAAATAATCGTTCGATTCCTTTAACATGTGAATGTCTTGTAGTTTTATAATGTAAACTTAGAAAAAGTTTTTTTAATTGTTACGTTATTATTAGGGAGATGAGAGTTCCAATGTTGGAGATACACTAGCCATTGGCACGCGCAGGAATTTATATGGGCAATCAGAAGTGGATATCACCAATCCTGAACAAGTGCAGGTATCAGAAATACATCTATTTATAAGCCAAACAATGATTTTGCCTCAGTTGAAATGGTAACTTTTCATCCCTTTACAATTTACTAAGTATTTTGTTATTTATAAACAGACTGTTATAGACAGCTCAGTATTTTACAGTAGTGGAATCCAACACCGAGAAACAGTGATGGGTAGCCAAGAAAGTGTAAAGTTTCTAAACTTTACACAATTTAATTGTAATATTTAAATGACATTAATATTTTCATATTAATCGTAACAGATTTTTTTGGGTTCGATGGCGCACGACCGGACCTCCCTGGATTGTGATGGATTACAACCGGTGCAAAAAGGTTGAATATTAGTGACTCTGCAAGCTTGGCAAGATACACAATGTATTATAATGTAATTTATGAGCCATATCAAAAATCAATTGCTCTGGATTGTTGCTTGGTGTAGTGCAGTAGTTTTTAAAAAGAATTTTAATAACTTTATACATGCTTCTGGGTGTAATATTTGTGATACTGAAGCTTATATTTCCATAATACTTGGTTACTTTGAGTCGGATGCCTATAGTGTAATTTTACGCATCCTTGTAGTCAATGGAACTTGCCACCAATATAACCACCTTTGATGCTGCACTGTGAAAGAGAACCATTTGGTTTCAATTTCTTTTTTGTTAACAATACATTCTAAATACCTTTTAAATACCTTTTTTTATAAAGTAAACACATTCTAAATACATTATAAATACCTTTTTCACATTTGATGGAAATGATATTGAATGGTTGAAGCTGTCAAATCATGCTAACATAGCAAGTACTGATTAGTGGGCAAACATCAGTAAAGTTGAACATTATGAATATGAGGCCAACTTTTTGTGGTTCGGTAATAAAATAAATCATGACATATCATCCTCATTAATCCAATAAAATCTGTGTTATTTGTCCTTGTAAATCCAAAAAAGCTTTGAACTCGCATCTTAGACTGAATAAATTCTACAGGTCTCAATCTTAATGATCAAGTTAGTACTTCCAACATCAGGCCTTTTGTGCAAGTATGTGAGTTTGTTGCTTCCTGTTACATTAAGTTGATCAAATTGATACTCCAAGTTGATCAATTCATGTTCTGTACAACTCAGCCTCACTTTTTATTGCTAAAAAGTCAATAATTTTATTTTATGATGATAAATGGCTTGATTACAGGAAGCCCTCGATAGTATTCAGTTTGCTAGACGTGATCCTAATTCTAGATGGGGTTCTATGCAAGCTGCAATGGGACATCCATAACCTTTTGACTTGAGACATGTTGCTCTTGGGAATGAGGATTGCGGGAATAAGAAAAATCAAGGTTTATCATTTATGTTTTATGGTGGCATTGACTTGTATTTATTTTGTAAGAAGAAATGTTGGTTGGTGGCATTGACGAGTTTTTGTAAGTATTTTGTAAGAAGGAAAGTTAGTTGTATTGTTGCAGGTTTTTGTATTATCTTGGGGGAATTTTGTAAGAAGAAATGTTGGTTGGTGGCATTGATGAGTTTTTGTAAGTATTTTGTAAGAAGGAAGGTATAAATGTATTGTTGCAGGTTTTTGTAATTATCTTGTAAGTAGGAAGGTTGGTGGTTAAAATTTTTGTAATTTTGTTATATTCACATAGCTTCAAACGTGATACTATTTGACATTATTTTTGGAAGGGTGTGTAGATTTTATTGTTACTTATATTAATATTAGTAGTGATACAACAGGTTTGAGTAAGTCCCTAATTGCCACGCCAGAAATTGCCATGCAACAGGTTGCAAAGACAAATGGTCAATTGGATGGCTTCTTTAGTTGTTGCAGACTTGAGTTGGGATGGCTTCTTTAGTTGCTAGCCAACCAGTGCAGGTGGCTTTTTCAATTGACAAATGGTCATTCACGTACATACAATTCAGGTGGCATGGGTTGGCTTGGGGTTAGCTCCCCTGCCTCAGCAATTGAAACACAACAAACAGCTACAGATATACTTGAATAAACCTCCCGTCTCCACCAAACAACATCCACATAAATTATATAAAAAATTAATAAAAAATTAAATAACTTATAACACCTTAAATAACACTTAACTAATAATTCAGTTTTGTAGATAACTAATAACACTTAACAACTAATAACACTTAAACTAAAGATTTACAACACTAAATAACTAACTAATAACTTATAACACTAAATAACTAATAACACTTAACCTACAACTTCCGAATAAGATGTAACATAAACCACTACCAAAGGTATAAATATCAAAAAATAACTTCAAAAAACCAAAGTACATCCGGGATAACGTGCGTGAACGCCTTAGGGCAGCTTCTCTCTCAAGAAGCACCGACTCCTTTTTCCAGACCTCCTCAGATATACTATATAGCACCATCTCTATCTTCTTGATGTCATCCACTATCTTAAGGAGCTCAATTACTTTATTTTCAATATTGTTGAGTCTCTTTTGGAGCTCTTTCTCGGTTTTCCTTGACACTTTTTTTTTTTCTTCTAGCTCTATGTCTTGCTCACTATCTGCCCACTTGAAATAATTACAGTGTGGTAATCCCTGATATTTGCACAGAAAAACAATTCAAATCTTAGATGTAAGTAATATTAATCAATTCATTAAACTTATATAAAAAATCAATTCCTGTAGATACCTTCATGTTGTACTTTGGACACCCTAAGAAGGGTCTTCCAGGATTTGCCTTAGTATTTGAGTATCTCAAATTAGCTTCAACGTCACAGAAGCACAAGGGTGATGCCAAAGTACGTTTGCCAACGGATGAAGAAGACAGTGATGATGACGACATTCTAACATGAACCAGAATCACAAAGGAAAAGCACACATATCAAAAGACACATAAAGGGAAGCATTGAAAAAAAGCACGACGCATAACAAGAATGAACTAGCAGTCACGTCCAACAGTAAAATCAACTGATGGTTGATCGACTAGTATGATCCATTTATTAATCCAACCAGATCGAACAAAAAAGATCAAATCAACAAGATACCCTTTTTCTCTCTAAAGAATAGGGTTCTTGCTGCCGCACGGGGTCTGGGTTTTACGTGAGGCTGCATGGCAGCCGTAGAGGGTGGCACCGGTCGGCCTTCCTTTGCCGATCTGGTGGGTGCCGTCCCTCAACCTATACCGGAGATGCTTCTTGCACCCAGGCTTCCAAAGATGTTGGAAGGTGAGGTATATTTTCAGTTTACTAAAGAAGAAATAGTAAGATCAGGGGAACCTTTCCGCTACTCTGTAGTGCTCAAGTTCTTGAAGAACTGTCCGTCGTTGGATGCTGTGAGGGCTTTCATTCACAGTCGATGGGGCCTTACGGCTAGTCCAGTAGTTTCTGCCATGAGGAGACCGCGTAACGTCTTCGTTTGCATGGCTAATGAAGTTGATTTCACCAAAGCATTATCACGGGAGGTTTGTGAAATAAATGGGATCTTCTACCGTGCATTCAGATGGTCACCAGAATTCAATGAGGATGCTGAGCCATCAAGGGTCCCGGTATGGGTTTCTTTACCGGGTCTTCCTCCAAACTTTTATCAAGAATCTTTCTTGAAGATTTTGATGGCACCGATTGGAACTTTCATTCGCCGAGATAATCCGACACGGTGCGCAACAAGAATGGATGGTGCAAGGCTCTATGTGGAAGTGGATGCTGCAAAACCGCCACTGTCTCATTTCTGGATTGGAGCGCCTGGATTGTCTTCTAGCCGAAAGCAAGAAATATTTTATGAAACGCTCTCGGCTTTCTGTTCGTCATGTAAGATGCAGGGTCATAATGCACGGACTTGTAATCCTGGAAAAGCTGGTAAGAAAGGGGGAAGAAAAGGGAGTAGGAAAGGCCTCTCGGATGATCAAGGGGTAGAGCAGAATGATGATAAGGTTGAAACTCCTCCGCTGGTTCTTGTGGAAAATAATGCTGTGGGTGAACATTCTATGCGGATGGACAACGAAACAGAGGAGGCTGGGGTGGAGAAGGCAACGGAAGTAGCAGTTGCAGTTCATGTGCAGTTGGATGTCGAGAAGGAAGAATTGCCAGTGCAGGTGGCAGACCAAATGGTGCAGTTGGGTTCTGTGAATGATGAACAACCGGAGCAGATGGGAGAAGTAATTCCTCCTGTGATTAATAAGGTGGTGCAGTTGATGCCCCTTGTTGAAACAGAGGATGAAACAGATTTAATGTTACACGTTGGGGACGCAGATGGTGTAGGGATTGTCACGGGTGTGTGTTATGTGGCGTCTAATATGGATGTAAATCAGAGTTTGCGTGCGGAAGATAATGGTCCGCTTATGGAGCAGACGCAACCAGTGGTGGAAGAGGAAATAGATGAGGACATTGATGAAGAAGTTGATGAAGAAATCATGATGGAACAGAACTGTTCTTTAGAACCAGAACCGGAACAACATCCAGAGGTTTTTTCACAAACTAAAGACTACTTTACTGAATTTGAGTTGAATGATGGTAAAAAGAGGTATAATAAAAAAAAGTTTATTAAAATGCGTAGTTCTTCTCGGGTTCTTGCCCTAAATTCTAACATTGCTTAATGATTGATTCCATCTTGGTATGGAATATTAGAGGGGTGGGAACATCTAGAACCAGACTAAAGACATTGGTGGGAAGATATAAACCGAAAATTGTTGCACTTTTAGAACCGTTTCAAAATTTAGAGGGTGCTCGTAAATTGTTGCACATTGTTGCACTCATCAATGTTGGTTTCAGCATGTTTTTCGTGAAGGTAATAGGGTGGCGGATTGGTTAGCAAAGGCAGGGGCCTTAGGTTCTGAGTGGGATTTTTCGAGTAGTTATAATTTGCCTCGGGTTCTTAGAGGCTTGATCCGTTTGGATTCTTTGGATTTTCCATCTTTGAGATGTTAGATTGTAAAAGTTGGGGTTATTTGTAAGCCTTGGTTTTGGGTTGTGGTGGGTTTTGTTTAAATAGTGGTCTATTATTTTTGTTCTAGATTTTTTCTTGATTATGGGCATGTTTCTCCATGGTCCTTTGTTGTAACCACGGTATTCCTCCGCCATAAGTAAGGGCTTTATTAATAAACTTTGGGAGGGGTCACTATTGGACATGTGACTTCCTGCTCCTTTTTTTTTTTTAAAAAAAAATCTCATTTATATTATTTTTTCTCACCCTTTTAGCAAGAGTACTGTTTAATGATTTGCATAACTTAGCGACCAAGCTGATGAGAACAGTCTTTAATTTGATGATCATAATCAGCATGCATGCATGTAGTCTTGTACAATTATTAGCAAACATGCATGTCAGGAATCTCAAGACATTCATTGCATTTAGGGCTAGATCATGATCATCAGTACCTACTTTCTTTCGTATATAATTAAAGTTACTCGTGTATATATATATAAATATATATATATATATATATATATATATCATGTTTTTATTTCTAATTCACATGCACCAATAATAAAATAATATTAAGTGCGTTGTAGCATCTTAAAATTCATGTCTTTGAATTGGAAATTAATCAAATATGTTGATCGAAATATGCATTCATGCATGGAGGCCAATCATGCATGAATTTCTAAAAATATGATCATGATATTATATATGAGTACTACTTGAATGAATAATGTGTAAAGACCCGTACGTCCTATCAAGAATTGTCATTATCATTATTAATTTTCTTATCAAGGGATATAATTAATAATTTCCTTGAATTTCGAAGTCTAATGTGTCCTACCATGCATGCATATAGACCAAAGAAATTAATGTTTTCTTAAATCTATGACTCCAATACATACATGAAATCCAACTAGCACAACAAATTCTAAATATCATGAGAAGCGTAATAAAATATGATCTTAGAACAACAAGAGAAAGATATTAAACGTTACTCCAACAAGTAGGAAGAACTAAAGACCCAAAATAACATCTCTTAGTATAAAAAAAAAGTTGGTGGATATATCCATGGCAAGGATGCTATCTAACGGTCCTATAGACCATTGAGCCAAATCCCATACTCTCCTTACAAGTCATCTTGCACAGAGCTTGAAACTTCTCAAACATTCAAGTGGACAAGTTAAGAGCATAACTTGAGATGTTTACCCTATCATGTGTAACTTTAGTACCCATCACATGCAGTGTCTTACCACAAAGCCAATAACAAGAAACATATTAAGTTTGCACCAACTGTGAGCAATCTATAACACCAGTTAGCATTGCATGAATAAATGTCATGCTCTACCAAAAAAAACATACCAAACTCCTACTTAATTTTTTGATATTTGCCAAATAGGATTTTTCTAAACTAAAAACTCGATAAAAAAACATAATACAAAAGGAATTGAAATGATATGTACTTGCCTTCAACCTGGACTGGACAGGGGCGACTCTCTTCCTTCTTCCTTAATGAGCTGGGTCATGGCTAGGATTTCAGGATGAGGGAAAGGGGCTGGTTAGGGTTAGAGTTAGGGTTAGGGTTGGCTGGGTTAGGGCTAGGGTTTCGGGATGAGGGATATTTGCTGGTTAGGGTTAGGGTTAGGGTTTTGGCATGAAGGGGTTTGGCTGGGTTTGGGTTAGGGTTAGGAGGGAGGGAGGAAGGAAGGAATCAGAGTGGAAGGGCTTCGCCTCGCCACGTCGCAACACAGAGACAAATGGGCTAGAGTGGAAGGGCGCCGTGGGCTTCTGGAGCTGGATCTTCGCCGCGCCGCGACACAGAGACGATGGGCTAGAGTGGAAGGGCACCGGTGGGCTTCGACTGGTGGGGTGAGAAACAGAGAGGAAGGGCGCCGGTGGGCTTCGACTGGTGGGGTGAGAAATAGAGAGGTTCACGGAGAGAGGAAGCAATACTGGAGAGGAAGGGAGATTGAGTCGAAGACTCGAAACATAGAGAATGAGGGAGAAATGGGGGGAATGGGGGGAAATGGAAATGGCAAACGGCAAAAACGTGGAAAATAGAAAACGATGCCGTTTTCAATTTTCGACGTCAGCCGTTTCCATGGCGACTGCATGAGCCGCTTGCGTCTAGAGTTTTTGTATACTTGCGTGGTTTGAACTTGCTTTAAAAGATGAGGTTAAAGTGATTAAATCCAAGCCATACACTTGCTCCCTCATCTTGATCGAACGGTGGAGATGGAATAACATGAAAATAAATTAAACTAAACAAAAGAGGTAGAGGCATGAAAATAAAAGTGGAATGAGACTATATTCAAAATCCAACTTTGTTTTCTAGGTCCAAAAATAGTATTTTTCATCGTGAAAAAAATATGAGTTTTAATAAATATTTTTAGGAGAAATAAAATTATTTAAATAAGTAGAGTTTTTAACATAAAATAAAATGATTAGTCTTAGTGAATGTTCTCAAAAGAATAAAATCATTTAAATAAAATGAATTTGTAAAACTATATTATTTTCGGGACTCCAAAATATAAAAAATTTGTACTTGAAAATTTGGTTTGGTTCAATAATACTAAAAATATCCCATCTAAAATAATTTTTGGACATTTAAAATATTTGAAGAGTTTTAGAATACTTGGTTCGATTTAAAAATTATCCACTAGATTTAAAATAAATGTCTGAGATTTAGGATAGGTTTGAGGGGTGAGATGATAATTTTGTGTTTTGTTTTAGTGTTTAAAATATTATATTTTAGTATTATTATTGTATTGGGATTTGAAAAAGTTGAATTGAGATTTGAAAAAGTTAAATTGTTTATTATATTTTGTATGGGGATTTGAAAAATGTGTAATGATAAGATGAGATGAGATGAGATGAGAATTTTGTGTTTTGTTTTGGTTACTAAACCTGCCCTTAAAACGATTAGGCGAGGCTCATGACTCATGACCAACCCGAGAGGAAAATGAGCGGTTGGTTACATTTTTGTAATGAAATATTTAGAATTCATTTTTTTCATAAAATCTATCAAATGATCTTTTAGAAGACAATCTTACATTCTAGTGTGTAATCTAGTTTATTAAGTTTGATGTAAAATCTAGATATTTCGTGTCACATTAAACATATAATAATATAATTGAGATCTTAAATAAATTTTTTCTTGCTCAATTTAGTCTAGAGGATAAAACCTCTAAACTATTTTTCATATAGATAATCAACGTTAAATAATTTTTCTTATATTTTCACTTTGGATTCCATATTAAGAAACATAATATTATATAACAAAAAATTTTAGGATCTATATTAATAAATTTATTATTTCTCCTAAACTTAGTTTAAATTAATCTTAGTGAGACCACATCCTTGAAAATAGATAATATAAATAAATTATACAAAATTCTAGGACTATATGAAAACATTAGAGAGAGGCATTGAAATTTTAGAAACTTTTAGAAAGCATACGGGGATTATAACTTTTTCGGGGGGCTCATTCTCTATATTTATAGAATTATAATTGAAATGTAGGGGAGATTTTGAAATTTCAAAAAATGTGGGGGCGGGCATGGCCCCTTCAGCCCAACGTGGGTCACTGATCTTTCTCTTAGACAGTTGAATCTGTATTCTTTAGGGGTGGGCAGCGGGGCCCCGCACCCCGCTGACCCTCCCCCATTCGCCCCGCCTGCACCCCAGGGAAGATGCGGAGGCAGGGGGCGAAGCCCCGCCCCGCTTTTCCACCGCCCCGCTTAAGATATATATATTTATATAATTAAAATTATATATATATATATAAAAAAACAAATAAGTAAAGTGAAACGGCACCGTTTTGTCATGGACAAAACGGTGCCGTTTCACTTAGGACTGGTAAGCGCCTCAACTAAAAGTGAAACGGCGCCGTTTCAGTTTTAGTTAAGGTTCCCCCCCCTCCCCGCGTCGGTTTCCCTCATTTCTCAAACTCTCCTCTCTCACTCTCTCTGAGTCTCTCGCGCACAATCTCTTACACTCACTCTCTCTGAGTCAGTCTTGCACTCGCAGTGCCAGTCTCTCTCTCTCTCTCTCTCATTCGAATCTCCGTCTCGCACGAGTCCATGACTGCACGAGCAGCACCACCGCCGCCACTTCTCCGTCTCCGTCTCTCACTGGGATTTTGCCGCCACTCAAAGGTAAGAAATTTGAAACCCATTCTTTTTTTTTTTTGGATTAGAGATTAGAGGAAGGTTGGGTTGAATTGGAGATGGAGGATGGGAAAATTGTGAATTTGTGTGCTGTGGAGAAATTTGTGCATGTGATTGATTCTTGTGTTTGTTTGTACTTGTTTGTTTGTAGATTGGAACCCTAAATCAATTTAGGGTTCCAATCCGAAACCCATTCTTGAAATTTAGGGGTTTCAATTGAAATCCCTAACTCAATTTAGGGGTTTCAATTGAAACCCCCTCAATTTTAGGGGTTCAATTTTAGGGTTTCGAATTGAACCCCTAAAATTGAGGGGGTTTCAATCCTAAACCATAATTTCAGTTAGGGGTTTCAATTGAAACCCCCTCAATTTTAGGGTTTCGGATTGAACCCCTAATTTGATTTAGGGGTTCAATCCGAAACCCTAAGGGCCCTAGGGGTTTAATTGAAACCAATTGAAACCCCTTAATTTTCAATTGAGGGGTTTCAATTGAAAATTTGAAACCCCTTAATTTTCAATTTAGGGGTTTCAATCAAAACCCCTAAAATTTGAGGGTTTCGGATTGAACCCCTAAATTGATTTAGGGGTTCAATCCTTAACTCCTAAATTGAGTTAGGGCCCTAGGGGTTTCAATTGAAACCCCTTGAAACACCCTAAAATTTGAGGGTTTCGGATTGAACCCCATCAAGTTATGTTTTTCAATTTAGGAGTTTCAAACTTTCAAGTTATGTTTTATATAATTATTTTACTATTTAAAGGTCCAATGTTAATGGAAATAATAATGTGATTGATAAGTGCATGTTTGGAATTATGTCGTATATTGATTGATTTTTTTATTTTTTATTGTGTTGTAGAATCAGAAATGTCTTCTCAAAGAGATTTCACTGATAGCTCTACCACCCTTACCAGTACCCCTACCCCTATCAGTATCTCTGCCCCAGAACCTAACCCTACTCCAACCCCTGGGAGTGGGAATACACCTTGCCCCGCCCCTAAGCCCACACAAAGTAAGAAACCTGTTTCCGTAGTTTGGTATCATTTTACCAAACTAGAGGGTGGTGACCCCAATAACCCACAAGCTAAATGTAATTATTGTGGAAAAATATATGGATGTCACTATAGAAAACATGGTACATCCCAGTTAAAGGTCCATTTAGAGGAACAATGCAAGAAGAGTCCAATATTAAGATCCTTACTGGAGAAGGGTCAATCAAGATTAGAAATTGGACTGAAAAAATGGTGGATGGGAGTAGTGGGGGTCAAACATTGAAGGGGTTCACAAAGTATAATGTTGATGAGTGTAGAAGGAAGTTAGCTCGTATGGTTGTCATAGACGAGCTACATTTTCAGTTTGTGGATGAGAGAGGGTTCCAAGAATTTGTCCAAGAATTGGAACCTAGATTTATGCTTCCTTCTCGCCACACTGTGGCGAAGGATATTAAAAAGATGTACTGGAAAGATAAAGATGTTTTGATGGGCCAATTGGCCGGTTTGGTAGTTTGCCTCACTACTGATACTTGGACTTTTATCCAAAATTTTAATTATATGTCTTTGACTGTCCATTTCATTGATTCTGACTGGATTCTTCATAAAAAGATTATCAAGTTTTGTCAAATAACTGATCACAAGGGTGAGACAATTGGGAAGGCCTTAGAGGCCTCAATAAAGGAGTGGGGGTTGACACGGATTTTGACAGTTTCGATTGACAATGCCTCGTCTAATGATGTCGCCTTGGGATATCTGAAGACTTATCTTAAAGAGGCAAATAAGACATTCTTGGGTGGTGAATATTTGCATGTTAGATGTTCTGCACATATCTTGAATCTAATTGTGACTGAGGGGTTAAAAGGCGTCGAGTTAGACTGGCTGTGAAATTTGTGAGGTCTTCTCCTTCTAGATTGGAGAAATTCAAGATTGTTGCGAAGAGTGGGGGCATAACATCAAAGAGGGGTCTTTGTATTGATGTTCCTACCATATGGAACTCAACCTTCTTGATGTTGGAGGCGGCCCAAAAATATAAAAAAGTCTTTCAATTATTGGGTGATGAAGACATTCAACATGTCAAATACTTTGATGAACACGGGGGTTTAGGATTGCCTAATGATGATGATTGGGAGGTAGTTGCTACATTTGTTGATTTTCTCGGGCTGTTTTATGATGTCACGTTGAAGTTATCTGCTTCTTTGCACCCTACATGCTATGAATTTTGTCAACAAATATGTAGGGTGAAAGAAGAATTAGACGACATGTGTAGGGGTTCCAATCTAAGGATGAGGGGGATGGCGTTGACCATGAGGGTCAAATTTGACAAGTATTGGGGAGATTTGACTAGACTCAATATTTTGTTATATGTGGCTACTATTCTTGATCCCCGTCTAAAAATTTCAGGCATGTTATATGGTTTGAGACTTGCGTATGATCAGGCATGGACTAATCTTATTGGTGAGATGGCCCGCGATACCCTTTATAGATTTTATGATGAGTTTAATGCAACTAAGGGTGGTACTGCATCTACTACACCTACACATATCCCAACACCTCCTCCAGACACTGGGGTAACAAAGAAGCGTAGATTGGCATGGACAAAGACCCTCACACATAATCCCACACTAGTCCATCAATCTACGGAGGTGGTTTCAGAGTTAGACAATTATTTGTCAACGGATCTTATTCAAGAAGATGATGATTTTGACATTTTAGGATGATGGAAGGTAGCATCAAAGAAATATCTCATCCTTTATGAGATTGCCCGTTGTATATTGGCCATCTCTATTAGCACCGTTGCCTCGAAGTCTGCCTTTAGTACCGGAGGGTGCATATTAGATTCTTTCCGTAGTTCATTGTCTTCTACAATTGTGGAGGCATTGATATGCACACAGAGTTGGACGATGGGAAATGATATTTATGTTCCGGATGTTTTAGATTTTAAATAGACCGACGAAGAGGGTGGTGATCAGTCTGGATCTGGACCATCTGGTAATTATTGTTTTTATTTTATTATTTTGATTTATTTATATTCATTTCAATTTCATCAGTATTAATTTTAGTATTGATTGTTGTAGCAACACATGAGACGACTCAGACGATGTTTACCTCCACTGCTATATGAACATGTGCTCAAGCCTCAAAAGAGTCAAAGACTACCCATCCGACCGCCCCAAATGTCACAGTCAAAGACCCAAACCGCTCGCATCTTTTTTTAGATTATTAATTTGTTAGATTTTTGAATTTTGAATTAGTCTATCAGATATATGTATTATGTATTTTATTTGTAATTTTGTAATGTTGATACAATGTCCCTTGGACACTTTTTTTTTTTGTAATTGTTTAGACTTTCCATTTTATTTTTGTAATAGCTTAGTTATTATTATTATTTATTAGTTTATTAGGTAATAGACTTGTAGTCTATACTCTATAGTAATACTTCATTAGTCTTAATTATATAAAATTGTGTATGTATATATTATTTTCATTCATGAAACTTTTTTTTTAACTTTTTTTAAAAAAAAAACACAAAATCTATTTTTATGGGCCTAAAATGGGCCAGAAGCTGTTTCTGGGCCATTTTAGGCCCATTACAGCGGTTTCTGACCCCCCGCCCATGTGGGGGCGGGGTTGGGGCTACCCCGCCCTATGGGGCGGGTAGCACTCCTAGTATTCTTATATGTTTTAAGACAAATGGTCTTCACTTAAAAATATATATATATATATTTGCATCATTCAAAATATATTATATATATATATATGAATGGCATCTTATAAATGAAAAGTATCATATTGATGCTTTCTTATTAAATTATAATTATTAATTTTGTTCTGTAAAGGACATCTAACATTACAAAAAACAATTTCTGGACTAGTTATATATATATATATATATATATATATATTTGATATTTAATGCAATACATGGCATAATCCTCATCTCCTGTTTCACCTGAAGTGAAATATTTTTCGTAATTTTCATGAAGATGGAAATCTAGAATTGTCATAGTTGCTCTCAAATTAATGTCTTTTTATGTTTATTATTTTAACAGTGAATTAGTTTATTCCTTATGACTTCGTTTTGCTTTATGTAACATTTGTTCATAATGCATAACTAGTTCTTTATTTTTAGTTCTAACCATTGTTTCACTCTTAGCCCTGAATCATTGTATGTGATCATTTTTTTTTATAGTTTTTCGGTAATAATTCACTCTATTGCTTGTCTTGGTTTCATGATTGAGAGGTGGATCTATGCTTTACCCATAGGGATGCAGTCTTCACATACGTCTCATAGAAAGTATATCTTTCATCATTTTTGCTCTTAAATGATGTCACCACCTTTATCTTTTATCATATTTTAACAATTTTAGCAATCTAGTGTTCCCTCGTTGTTAGTTGTAGTTGCTAGTGTTCTCGTCTTAGTTGAATTGATTTTCATATCTTTCTTTTGTGCCATAAGTTGTATATGTTTATGCTCTTATGCGGGAATACTTATATGACCTAATTTCCAATATCATTTGAAGGGTACCATATCTACCAGAAAAATCCCCTTAATTGAGTAAAGGTATTTTCCATTGGACTCTTTCTTTTGTAATTATTTTCTAACTTTCCACAAAGAAGCTATTTTTTTTATTTTGATTTATTGGTTTAGTCTGGGAATATTTAGAAGTCAATAACCCTTGAGTGATTTAGATTTTGCATTTAGCAATGGCTCTAGCACTTTGTTTGACATTTTGCATTTAGAAGTCATGCACTTGTAAGAGTCTATAGCTTTACATCTTTTGGTTCATAATGTGTAGAAGACTATCAACATGTTGTAAAAATGCTCTTTGGCTAAGTACCTGATGAAATTTCTAATGTGTCATGGTTTAACTGGAGTTTGTCTCCCTAATATAAATTTGGACTCTAGTTTGTCTCTCTTATAAATGAAAAGTATCATACATATTTGAATTCATTCCCATTTCATGGTTTTACAAGTTTAGAGTTTTTTTTTTTTTTTTTGGATTTTTTTGGAATTTTTATTTTTATTATTATTATTATTTTTTTGAATTTGCTCAAGCATGTTGTGGACGCAAATATATATTTTTTCTACCACAATAGGTTATTTCCGGTGGAAACATATCGGCGCAAATATTTTTTTGTGACAATCTCTTTCATTGCAAATAGCCATTTGCGGCATTAAATTTTTGCTGCAAATAAGTATTTTGTAACCACTTAAGCATCGCGTGAGATAAGATTTTGCAGCAAAAACTGAACTCTTGCTGCGAAATATTTTCACTGCAAAACGTAAGGTTCTCTATTTTGCAGAAAAGAAGACTTAAATTGGCACTTTACTATCGAAAAGCTTGTGACAATAGCTATAGGTTCTTGCCACAAATTCCCTTATTGCGGCAAGAAATGGACAACATGCCACCACAAAAAGGCATATTTGTTGTAGTCTCGCCTTAAAGCCATCCTCCCAATGTTGTTTCCCACTCCTCATCTCCTCAAGCTCCATCAGAGTTTGTTGATGCTGTCGTCTGCCCTCCTCCAGCCGTCCAGCTAGCGCACGTGTGAGTTGATCTAACTTGGGACCTGATCTTGAGGAAGATGCCGTAGTATCTCTCTCAGAACATCCTCATAGTAATGACCCCCGTACATATCCATATTTTTTTCTTAAAAACATATGTCAGGATAACTATGGAATGGATCCTCGACAACGACTTCTTCTGAAATTCACTTAATATTTCTTAAAAACAAAGGAAAATGCTACTATGTAATTTCAGTTTACTGCTCATGATGGACACCAAGATGGGTTCATATCAGCTCATATGACTGCTTAACCTTACCATGCCAGTGGTACTGCTAGGCTATATTAAAAGAAAAAAAATAATGTAACACGTTTTTTCCTCAATTGTGAGGTATTTTCTCTTCGAATCCATGTCTCGTTCTGATTTTTTATTAATAGCAATGACTATAAAACAAGACAATTGTAGGCTATGATATTTCTTTGGCACAATTGAATAGAAATAAAATTATGATTTTGAAAACAAGGGAGAATATTGATCGAAACTTTTAGTAGCATTATTGTTTGGTAATGAACTAAATACATTTTCAGAATTTATTAAAGAATTTGATAATCATTTGTTGTCAGTGAATTAATATTCTGTAAATGCTAGCCAATTGCCATCACAATAACATGAATTTAATATATATGGTAATGATAAGGGTACTGGAGGCTGAAGATTGTGAAAGTGTGATTACTAAATCATGGCAGGAAGGAAATACTCAGCTGGCCATACATAATGTAGCAGGTAGAATTGAGCTATGTAGCTAGAGATTGGAAGTATGGAACAAATAGAAGTTTGGTTTTGTGCATAAACAGATCCAAAAGGCCAGAGAACAACTCAAGCTGATCCAGGAAAGTGATTTATACTGTCTTAGAATGGATGATCATCAGGCTGCCCGCAATACTCTTCAATGTTGGCTTGAACATGAGGAGCTTCTTTGGAAATAAAGATCCAAAGCACTTTGGTTAAAGGAAGGGAATACTAAATTCTTTCACCAGAAGGCATCCCAAAGGAGAAGTAAGAATTGAATTAAATGCCAAAAGGATGAGCATGGGTTGTGGTAGTTTGAGGAGGAGAGGGGTAAAATAATTTTAAGTTACTTTTAGTCCTTGTTTACCTCTTCCAATCAGTCTGACATAATGGACTTCCTTGATGGATTGAATGAGAGGGTCACTGTTGATATGAATAAGGAATTGCTCAAGGAATTCACAAAGGATGAAGTCAAAGCTGCACTTGATCAGATGCACCCCACCAAGTCCCCTGGCGCTGATGGGATGTCTCCCATTTTCTTCCAACAATATTGGCATATTGTTGGTGATTCTGTATGCTCTGTTGTGCTTCAGGCTTTGCAATATGGTATGCTTCCCTAATCCCTTAATCATACTTTTATTACCTTGATCCCAAAGGAAATGAAGCGTGAAAAAATATTTGAAGTTTAGGCCTATCAGCTTGTGTAATGTTGTTTATAAGTTGATTTCCAAGCTAATAGGCTCAAAGTTATTCTTGATGTTATAATATCTTGTTCCCAAAGTGCTTTTGTACCAGGACGTCTTATTACTGATAACGTCTTGGTGGCTTACGAAATGATACACTTTTTGGGGAATAAGAGAAGAGGAAAAGATGGTTACATGTCCCTTAAGCTGGACATGAGCAAAGCCTATGACCGCATTAAGTGTAATTACTTAGAGAATGTTATGAATAAGATGGGGTTCCAGGCAAAATGAATTGATCTTGTGATGATATGTATAAAATCTGTCACCTTCTTAGTGTTGATTAATGGCAAGCCTAACGGACCAATCATACCCTCACGAGGTATAAGACAAGGGGCCCCCTTGTCTCCATATCTCTTCTTGTTGTGCACAGAAGGTCTAATTTTTCTACTCCACCAAGCTGAAGCTGAGAAGCAGTTGTCTGGGATCAAGATATGTAGAGGGGCTCCACGTATAAACCACATTCTCTTTGCTGATGACAATGTCCTTTTCTGTAAGGCAACCATGGAAGAAAACATCTGCATCCAACTTTTGCTTGGTGGATATGAAGAGGCTTTAGGTTAAAAAGTTAATAGAGAAAAGACTACTATGGTTTTTAGCAGGAATGTTGAGCTTGTGAACCAAAAATAGCTAATGTCTTTCTAGGGTGTACATCAATTTCTGCAATATGAGAAGTATTTAAGTCTACCTCATTCGGTTGGTAAAGCAAAGACAAAGGCGTTTTCTGACATTAAGCATAAGGTGTTGCAAAAACTTCAAAACTGGAAGGAGAAAATGCTTTCTCAAGGGGGTAAAGAAGTTCTTATTAAGACTATGGCTCTCTTCATTCCCACCTACTCGATGAGTTACTTAAACTTCTTAGTAGCTTGTGTCAGGAGCTCGAACAAATGATGGCTAAATTTTGGTGGGGACAGAAGAAAAAAGAGCATAAAATTCATTAAATGAGTTTGGCAAAGATGTGTGAGTCTAAGTACAATGAGGGTATGGGCTTCAAGGATTTTAGAACTTTTAATGAGGCTCACCGTGCTAAGCAGGTGGAGGATCATGTAAGAGACTTCTTCTCTATTGCACAAAATTTTTAAGGCTAAGTACTTTCCTAAGGGCCAGTTCTTAGAGTCAAAATTGGGGAATAATCCATCTTTTGTATGAAGGGGAATATGGGAAGTCAAGAAGAGTATGACTTTGGGTGTAGATGGAGAATGGGCAATGACAGATCAATAAATATATGGAAAGACTACTGGATCCTTGGACACATGAGGCTAGTAGATAGTATGAGAGAAGATGAGATCACTGATCACAATGCCATTGTGGACAACCTTATTAACCCTCATACCAAGTGGTGGGATATTAAAAAAGTGAGACCCGTGCTGCCTGTTGTAGTTGCTAGTGAGGTATTGAAGCTAATTCTTGGCTTTGGTGCTACTAATGATTTATTAATTTGGACCCCTGAAGTTAGAGGAAAATTTAGTGTGAGAAGTGCTTACAGGTTGTTCAGAAAAGCCAAGAAGAATACTATGGAGAGTGAGAGCTTGACGTTTGTATCCCAAAAGGCACTATGAAAAAGGATATGGAATATGACACTCCCTAGTAAAATCAAGATTTTTGCTTGGAAAACATGTAAAGAGAGCCTACCAACAAAGCATAATTTGAAGAGGAGAAAGATACTGAATGAGGAAACCTGTCAATTCTATAGGAATGAGGTAGAAGATGTGGCCCATGCACTATCTTACCACTCTAATCTTCAAGCCTGTGGGAAGAAATATCTGCCTATTGTTAGATTAGTAGGCAACTGCAATAATTTTAGGAAGACTGCAGACCATCTTTGTGGGCAAGGAGGCAGGGAAGAGTTTGACTTTTTTTTTTTCCTCATGTCCTGGAGCTTCTGGTATAGAAGGAACCTGTTGAGTTTTGAAGATAAATGTATATCTCTTGAACAAGTACTAGGACGTGCTCTTGTTGTTCAGAAGAATTACAAGGAGTTCAAAGGTAAACCATTGAAACAGGTTAAGCAGCATTGCCGTTGGGAGCATCCCCTCCAGGGGTGTTTAAATTGAATGTGGATGGGGCCATCTTTCCAAACCATCACAGTGAAGGTATTGGGGCCATCCTTCGAGATTGCAATGGGAAGATGCTTATGATAGCTAGCAAGAAAGAATAGGGAGTTAGTGACCCAGTTGGTATTGAAATGTTAGCTATTCTTAGGGGTCTTCAACTGATTGTCCATTTGGGGATAATTGATCTTGTTATTGAAAGTGATTCCTTACTTATGGTGAAGGAGTTGCAACATGTGCAACCTTCCATGTCAATGCTAGGCAATGTTATAAAGGATACTAAGGAGTTGATGACAAGGTTTACAAGCTGTGAAGTTTAGCATGTGGGTCGAATGGGTAATGTAGCAGCACATAGACTTGCTAGATTTGCTTGGAATGCTAATGCTATTAGCTTATGGTTGAGATCTTTTTCCGACGTAATTTATCAAGTCCTCTGGACTGACAATCACTTGTAAGGTTGAGTTTCATTAATGAAGTTTGTTTTCTTATAAAAAAAAATGGTAACGATAAGGAAAAAAATAAGTTTTTTGATCTTTTTTTTTTTAATATGACTTGGTAGTGCCACATGGCACCATCGGGTGTTAAGCAATTTATCTGAACGGTACCATTCAGATATATTTAATAAAAATACATATAATTTCATAATATTGGTAAACTTGAATTTGTCACTCGCATGGTTATTACTAGCGGTGGAGTCACCCAATCCTTGTCTCCTTATTTTTGGTGCTTTAATTCATTATCCCATGAACTAATTTATTACCCTCCTCCATATGCATGAAATAATTTATTACCCTCCTCCATATGCATGAAATAATTAACATGAACCTATAAACGTTAACATTCAAGTGAAATTAATATATTTGAAGTCGGTAAATATGCAACTGTATTTCTCATCCTCTTAACCTTTTTTTGCTTAATAAAGTGATTTTTTTAGGACTTTAGATAGTCATTTAATTAAACTGCCTAATTCTTGAACCAACCATAGATGTAACCAAGCTTTGTTAACTGTGATTCGGTTCTAGAAGAGATGTGACAAAAGTAATGTTTACAAACTGATGTAGCTTATTTACATCATATTACAAAGTTCTTTTTAATGGAAATTAGATTTAACGTATTATAGAACTGACGTGGTTTGATGTGATACATTAGATTGTAAAATTATTTTTTATTGTAAAGTAGATCTAACATATTACATTAGTTTATGAGTTTATTTTATAAAATCCCTTTATGACTATAACATTTTTTTATGATATATTTTTGTACAACTATCACTTAATTATAATAATAGTATCCTTTAATTACAAGCAAAAGTTTCTTAATAAAGTTATTATTTATAAATTAAATCATATATAATCGGAAATTGTCTCTTTCTCATCTATTATAAATTCTGAGCAATACTAAGTATAAGCTTAATTGTACAAATCATCATTTCGCTTATATTATTGTTTTGTTTTACTTTTTCTTAATTTCTCGAACTTCAGTTTTTGTGAGATAATAATTACAAATTAAGTAATTATGAAATTCAGTTTCTCGAACTTCAGTTTTTATTAAATTCATTATCGCACTTACATTTCGCGTATTTGCAAGTGCCATTAATGCATAAAAGTAGGTACGGCAACCGGCCACAAAGCCATAATGACACTCAACAAACACCAGCCTCCTTTATTAACAAGGCCCTGCTTTCCATCTCCACCAATCCTCATTTCTCCTTATGGTTATAGATATGCGCACACAAAGACAGAACCACGTAGATATATAATGTGTTTGTTATAATCTCAGGCTCTTTTTCTCTGTGTTGTGTGTTTGGTTTGTTTGTTTGTTTGAGTGTGAAGAATGTCGAGCAAAAAGAGCAGCAGGGTAGGGGTACACTCAAAGCTGACCGTAGTTTCCAGCAAACCATTCGGGCCGGGAAACACGCATCCTTTATCTGCGCTGGATCATGCCCTGGCGCTCCACACCCTCCACGTCATCTTTTACTACGAGGATAACCTGTTCCAGTCCTTCGACTTGAACCCCTTGAGGGAGTCTTTGTCAGAGGTTCTTTCCCTCTACCCGTCGGTTACCGGTCGGTTGAGCCGAGCAGACAACGGTAACTGGGAAGTGAAGTGTAATGATGCCGGAGTCCGAGTCTTCCGGGCCAAAGTTGGGGTCAGCCTCCATGAGTGGCTGAGCTCTGCTGATGGGTCCGAGGAGAGGGATCTGACAGTGTGGGACGACATGCCCCAAGATCCTACTCTATGGTCATCTTTCCGACTACAGGCATGCATACACACACATATACACATATATATCTGCATTCTTAGAAGTTAGTAGATAATCGAGTTTTTTTATCCTGCTATTTTGACTAAACATGCTTCCAAGAAAATATTGGAAATGCATAGCGTATTTGGGAAAAAAATGTAAGGATTTTTGGATTGGCTTTAATTGGTCCTGGCCAACTTTGCAAGGAATTTAATATGGCAGTAGGCATCACTTCGGGTAGGTTGTCTTTCCCCAGTAAAATATGCTGCCATTTGGGTTGGTCGGCTTTGTAGTTGAGTTTTTCTTTTTTTTAGAAATAGAGTTTTGTTACGTCAATTTTACGTTTTTTTTTTTTGCGTATTTCACATATTCTAATGATGTGATTGCGTATTCCACATATTCTAATGATATGATTGATCAAATGAGTTATTTTATATTAAAAAAAATAACACGGTTAATCACATTAATAAAGTATATAAAGAATACACAAAAGTGACTGTACGTACTATTTTTGTTAATCTATTATTCCATTTTTCCAATTATGATAAATCATAAGTTTGACATTATTAGGTTTTTATTTTTTTAAAAAAATAATAATTAAGAGCAAGAAAAAAGTCACATTTATGTTTGACCCTAAAATTGAATCCATTTCTATATGCAGATAAACGAGTTCGAAGGAGGGGGAGTAGCAATCGGATTAAGTTGTCCGCACATGCTTGCAGACCCAACCTCTGCAACTCTACTCTTCAAGTCATGGGCCGAGACTTACCAAAGGGAACCCATCGAGCATCCACCTTTCTTCAACTCCATGGCACTGCATGGCCGTCCAGTTCACAACGTAAACACAAAATCAGCCGAATATTATGCAGCCAAGTCCAAAGCACAGGCTTCCTCACTCAAAATGGCCTCAGCCACCTTCAAATTTCCTACTTCAGTCATCAAACAATGCCTCTCAGAAGTCCATCAAGATTGCCCCGATGCCACTCCTTTTGACTTTCTAGCTGCATTCTTTTGGACACGTATCACACGTGTGAAGGGCCCCAAAAATGGCTCTGCACACTCCCTCTCAATCTGTACGGACTTTAGAAGGCTATTGAAAGGTTCACTCCCATTTGGGTATTTTGGCAATGCGTTGCACTTCTCAATGTTGTCATTGGAGGGAGGAGAGATGGGCCAGGGAGAGTTGGGACATGTTGTGCAGTCAGTGCACAGCCATATGTTGGGTATGGATGAGGAAGAGGTTTGGTCAGTAATAGATTGGTTTGAAGCACAAAAGGTAGAGGGAGGGAAATTTGCACCACCCTTTAGGATGTTTGGCCCTGAGCTGACCTGCATTAGCTTCGAACACATGATTGTCCCTAGCACGATGGCAGAAAGTTCTGCTAGATCATCGTCGATACACGCAATGTTCAACAAGGATAGAAAGCCGGTTCACGCCTCATATCATGTCGGAAATGTGGAGGGAGAAGGATTGATTGTGGTAACGCCTTCAACTGAAGAAGGATTTACTAGGACTGTGGCGGTGACTTTGCCTGAGAAGGAATTGGCAGAGCTATGTGAGGACCAATCTATCCTGCGACTGGAACCAACAATGCTACTATGTGGTAAAAGATAGTTGTTTTTTGTTTTGATGGTTTTCATTGTACGACATTGGAGTTCTGAGGAAGTGTTGATTTGCAAATGGTTTGCCCAATAATAAAATTTATTCCACAAGATCCTTAAAAATAGTGAAGAACAAACATCCGAAACATCTAATAACGTGTGATACATATAAGGCAAACGATACTAATATCATTCTCAAAACGTTTACATAAGCATTCTACTAATTGAAGTGTAAGTAAAGAGGATCATTTCTTTGGTGGAGTGTTGGCAAACTTCCATTGTAAATGATCTGTGCTTGTATAGCTTCTACTACCGGCTACCTCTTCTATGGGTACAACATCAGATATCTCTTTTAGAGCTTCTCCTGTAAGTTTGACCTTCAAAGAGCCAATATTGTTATCCAGGTTCTTGATCTTGGTTGTCCCTGAAAAAGTTCAAGGCCAATGTGAATAGCGAGGAAATGCAGGTGAATGTGTCAACTAGCTTTATTTTTTAAAAGGAGATATAAGCAATCATGCATTAGTATCACAATTCCTGCAGAAATTGCAGTGTAAATTGAGCTCTAGATTCTAGAGTTAAAATTCCGGGAACCATAAAGGGATGTAGCACATCTAAAGTCTAAAGCTACTGTATGTGTACTAAATGAATATGATTGGAAACTTGCAAATTAGACCAATTTAAAGCTTTTCCATCATTACAGCAGGCATCGGATAGAACTTCAGCTACTTATTTTTCACTGTCACTCTGTTTCCACCACATTTTGTAAGGAAAAAAGATCATACAAAGCAAACTTTAGACCAATTTAAACTAGTCAGGGCTAAAATGTGAAATTCACTCACCAGGTATAGGGACAACATCATCCCCTTGTTCGAGAATCCATGCTATTGCTAGCTGGGCAGGATTGCATTCATGCTTTCTAGCAAGGCTTTCTATCTGAGTATAAATGGTCTTGTTCTTGTCCAAATTCTCCCCTTGGAACCGAGGATGATGGGCCTTCAAGAAAAAAGAGCTGGATTCAGTTAGGTTTGGTAATATTTTTGCACAAAGGCAAAAGTGTTGAAATCCTCAAGTGCTCTATAGTATATAGTATGGTTTTATAGTATGGTTCTTAAAATAAAATACAAAGCATTGCTAAAAGACATGTAACAACTTACAAAAACAGAGAAAAGTGATGCATTTACACAAAATGTTCTTTAAGGAAGAGATTCTCTAAGAAAAAAAATCAATACCACGTGGAATCAAGTCCTTCTAAAGGCAACTAAATAGACATTTTTAAAAGCTAATAAATGGATGGGAAAATATTGGTGAAATTTATACCAAGCTGCTATCTGTGGCCAAACTTTCCACAACTCCTTTGCCAGCAAAAAAGCCACGACCAAGAGGACTGTATGGAACTATTCCAATTCCAAGTTCCCTGCATGCACAAAAGCATCAAGTCATAATTCTGGATAGCATAATGAGTAAATACTTGAGCTATAAATTGAACAAACCTGCAAAGTGGGATTATCTCTTCCTCAATATCACGTGTCCAGAGAGACCACTCCATTTGTAGAGCTGTGATTGGGTGGATAGCATGTGCCCTCCTTATTGTGTCAGGGCTGGCTTCAGATAGACCAATATACTTGACTTTTCCCTCTTCCACCAGTTTCTTAAGTTCACCAATCTACAAACCAATAAGATGCACCTAATGAGTTTTGCCACCTAATGGCTTCAGATAGACCAATATACTTCGACGGTTTCAAACTGCAAAACAAAAAAAATAAGCAAAACCACCCATTACAGACATTAGCTGAAACAGAGAAAAATTCACTTACAGTTTCTTCTATAGGTACTTTTGTGTCTACCCGATGCTGATAATACAGATCAATATATTCCACATCAAGGCGCTTCAAGCTCGCCTCACAGCATGAGCGAACATATTCCGGACTACCGTCCACATCCATACCACAAGATAAGAGTCTTTGGATGCCAAATTTGGTGGCTATTTGAATTTTCTCTCTTGGCAATTGCTTCAAGGCCTGGAGGATATATAATTTATTTTTTCATTAATGTCACCAAGTTTTATTGTGTTTCCTCAAATGTTACCAATTTGCTAACAACAGAACAACATAAAAAATCCAACTTCTTGAGAAAGTAGAAGTGAAAATTGGTAATAAACACCTTCCCAAGCAGAATTTCATTAGTATGAGGCCCATAAATGTCGGATGTATCAAAGAAAGTGATTCCCTTACTGAAAGCATGCTTTATTACTGAGATTCCATCCTCATCAGAGACAGGAGAATTATATGCTCCACTCAGGCCCATACATCCAAACCCCAACTTGGAGACCTGGGAATTAAAGAACAAAACAAATGAAATAAGAATTAAAAATTCTGCATCTTGAGCATTATGAAAGACTAATTTCATGATTTCCAAAACTTGTTAGTGACACAAGGAAACATTCTTAGAGATTATGCAACTCTTGCTGCAGCCAGCAGTAGGAAGTTCTTCTTGAAGGGCGAATGTATTTAGAAGACATCATTATTGCAGCAACAGCCCAAGACCAGTTTATTTTAACACTTCTCTACAAACTTGTGTTTCTCTCCTCAAAATTTGATGTATTTTTGCCGAGAATAATTCTGAATACAAAATTTTCAAAAATACGACTTGAACAGATGCAAGTGGAACATTCTTAAAAAATAAAATTGAAACGGGTATGCAAGGACTGAAATTGAGAGTTACCTCAAGGCCTTGATTGCCCAGTTTCATCCTTGGAATTTGGACGTCGTTTCCTTGTGCCATCTTTCTAGAACTTGTGTTTCTCTCCTCAAGATTTGATGTATCAATGTCTCAGGGGTATGTACATATATATAGGGCAGGTGATGCGACAAGAGTGAGAGAAAGAATCACTTATCTGTCTTTTCTTAGTAATAGTAGGATGTTTTTTTCCATTTTCGGTATAAAATTATAGATCGGTGCTCCCGTCACTGAAATTGTGTCCTCAATGGAATTACCGAATAGTGTAATTTAATTTTTTTAATATATTTTTTTAATCATAATAAATATTTTATTTTAAAAAATTTATAATATTATTAAAAAATATTTTCTTAATCATTAAATTAAAAAAATAAATCATTCGAGACACTATTTAAATTCTAAATTCGATAACCAAAGCTTTTCTGAAAATTATAACACTATTATAGCTTTGTAGTTTGTAATACTATAAATAAGTTGAAGCAGGGTTCACAAAACCTTACAATATCGTGTCCAACTGTCAGTACATCTCACACTCGAATCCTTTTCCTCGTACAGTTCTTTTATGAGGAATGATACATTCACCGAACATTTTGTATCGATGTTTTGTACCTTTTTTTTATTTTTTTTAGTTAATAGTTAAGGAAATAATTTTTAATAATTTTATGATTTTTTATTTAAAAAATATTTAAAGAAATTTAAAAAATATTTAAATAAATAAAAAAAAATTTACACCATTCAATAAAAAAAATCGGTAGACCTATCGATGACCCGAGCACCACACTTCTTTTATCCTAATAATAGAAATAATATTTATAGTTCTAACGTTGTAGATTTGCCTACTTCTTAAAAAAAAAAAAAAAAAAAGGATAAATTTAGAATCATATAAAAAATAAATAGAAATTTTCATTTTCTAATAATTCCAGCCCGTGGGGAATTACCTTTGATCACGTTAGTGGCTACGTTTCTACGTTGAAATTGTAGCTGATTTCAGGCCAACAAGAAGGGCTGCCACTTTTCGGCCTCTCTATTCGTCATCGATTATGTCATTACCATCTTTTCACTATTTGTTTTGTCTTTAATTTTCTGTTTTGCTTAAAAAATATAATAATTTGGTGTTTTCTTTCTCGTAAAGTTTTGGGAATAAAGTGCAGTGAAGTCTGCCTGGCCAAAACTCAGAAAATGAGACCGACAATAAAGATATTAGTGGAGGAATTTTCCAATTTTTCAAGAAAAAAAAAATCCAAAAACATTTCAGCTTTTTCAAGAAAAAAAAAAAAAAAAATTCCGCTTTCCATCTTTTGAGAACCAAAAAAAGTTTCATCTTCCAAAATTTCTTTCAACTCTTGGTCAACATTTACTCTCGTGACAAAAAATAAATGTACACTAAAATTATTTATATATATTGGGGATGTCTACAATGGTTAGAGAATAGGCTAGTAGTTACTTTATAAGTGTGAGAGAAAATCTCATCTCCTGTGCTAGTTTTTAGGATTGAGAGAGGCCTATGACCACCTAACACTAGTATTAGAGCCCTGGTTTACCAACAGTCTTTATCCAACAGTCCGTGAGAGAAACAGGTTGTCGTTGTTCCGATCTAGGACCCAATGTGTTAGGGGGAGATTGTTGGTGTTGTCCCACATCCATTGTGGAAGGTACTGGTGGTCACTTTATAAGTATGAGGGAAAACCTCAACTCTGAGCTAGCTTTTGAGGTTGAGAGATGCCTATGACCATCCAACACTTGCTTTTCACAACAACTGGTATCAGAGCTACAAGTTCATGGGGTTTGGGGCTGAACAATGTCTGGAAAAGACGTGAAGGTTGGAATTGAAAAGTTTGATGGCACATATTTTGGTTATTGGAGAATGCAGATTGAA
This sequence comes from Juglans mandshurica, assembly GCA_022457165.1. Taxonomy (NCBI): domain Eukaryota; kingdom Viridiplantae; phylum Streptophyta; class Magnoliopsida; order Fagales; family Juglandaceae; genus Juglans; species Juglans mandshurica. Next base: position 9,705,028 of record CM039623.1, read on the forward strand.
AATTATCTCTATGGGAAAATGCTCCATCTTCCTCTGTTATGAAAGAAACCGAAAAGCATGGATAATGCTGAGTGGAATTTGTTGGATCAACAAGTTCTGAGGATTATTCGACTCACTATGTCTAGATTAGTGACGCACAATGTTATAAAGGAGAGAACCACAACGAATCTCATGGCAACTTTGTCTAGTATGTACAAAAAAATATCGGCTAATAACAAGGTGCATTTGATGATGAAATAGCTCATTCTAAGAATGATGGAAGGTACATCTGTGGCCCAACATTTGAATGACTTTAATACTATCACAAATCAATTTTCGTTTGTCGAAATTGAGTTTGATGATGTGATTAGAGTGTTAATTTTATTGGCATTGTTGCCAATTAGTCAGAAGGCCATGAGGATGGCGGTAAGTAATTTAGCAGGCAAGATAAAATTGAATTACAATGCCATACGTGATATCATTATCGTTGAGCAGGTATGCATGATAGATTCTGGGGAGTTTTTTGGTACCGTTTTGGCCTTGAGTGTTGACGATTAGGGCCATAAGGTCTAGGGATAGGGGTAGGAGCAAGTCGAGATCTGGGCAGCAGATCACTTGTTAGAGTTGTGGCAAGCCGGGCCACATCAAGAGGGACAGTCGGAATCAGGATAGTACTAAGTATGACGTTGTGAACATGGTGACTGAAGAAATATAGAACACTCTATTTCTTGCAATGCATAGTTCGGTTGATGATTATGTATTGGATTTGGGGGTTTCATTCCATACCACATCACATCAAGAAATCATGTAGAAATATGTTAATGGTGATTTTGGTCAGATGTACATGGTTGTTGGAGAAGCACTTGATCTAGTTGGAGTAGGCGATCTGCGCATCAAACTCTCGAACAAGAGCATGTGGACTTTGCAACAAGTCATACACGTTCCAATGAAGGACAATCTGATCTCTGTAGGACAACTTGATGGTACCAATCATTTAGTTTTGTTTTCTAGAAGAGTGTGGAAGGTAATGAAGGGTGCGTTGGTCTTGGCGCGTGGTAAGAAGACTGAAACTTTGTATTTGACATCAATGTCTAGTGATGTGTAAGAAAATACAAGGTTGCAGCAAAGCAGACTTAGTTGTGCAAACAAGATTGGGAAGCAAAATGGAATCATCTTTGTAGCTCCTTATGTTAGCTTGGAGAAATCTTCAGAGACCACGGTGCTGAGCAGAGGTGTGAGAGACGAAAACAGAACTTTCGGTATTCTAGGGACGTCTACACCTACAGTTGATGCTCACAAAAAGCTTCCAACACGACCAGATCTCCATAGTAGTTACATACCTTTAACAATGTCCTGCTGATAGAAGGCGGTGAACCATAGTACAAAGGGAAAATCTTGCGAGACGAGAGATCGAGCAAGTGGGAGTTAGCTGAAAAGGTGCTGACTAGACTTCCAGGAAGGAAGTGGAGACTTTTCAAGAGATGGGCACATCGACTGAAAACAGAGCAGGTTATCAGTAAGAGGTGGGATCAGTCGCCCAAATCAGAGAAGGAGACGTCAACAACAAGTTCTCTGATGTTTTCAGGGTCAGTTCGAGACTGGATATTCTCAGTGGAATGGGAGTTGTGAGTCGCCTAGTAGATATGCTAACTGAGGGCGATGCGGGCTCAACTTCAGTGCATCTTATGCCTTGAAGACATAAGTTATGAGCTGCAGAGGTGATAGGGCTTGTGCTGGAGATAGTGGCTGGCATGTGGAGAACCATTCTCCAAGTGGGAAATTATTGGGTTATGGAGGCTGGTTGTTTTTGAGTTGAGAAGATGTCAAACTGAGAGTTAGCTCGCCTTTTAGGCAAAGAGTTTGCTTGAGGTGCACTCGACAGATGGCTCGAACAAAGCTTAGATAGATTGTTTGCTCGTGGCGTATGCGACAGTAGGCTCGAGCGAAGCTCAACTCTAGAGTTCACTCAAGTGTCGTTCAATTGGCCGCTCAAGCCAATGTTGGATAGGCTGTTCCCTCAAGGTGCGCTCGACACTCTGCTTGATCGAATGACCCTCTTTTTCCATATTAGGGTTTCTGACACTATTTCTTGTAAATATGTAATATTTATGTTCAATATGTAAGAGATTGAATTGTGCAAAACAGTAGAGAGAGAAAAAGGTGCATTGTGAACATTCTTGAGAGAGAAAGAAGCCCTATAGAGAGATTTGAGATTTGTGAGTAAAATGAAGCTTTTGTAACTCACTATGTGTGTTTGTTGTCTCCTCAGGAATAAAATTCTCTGCAGCTCTATAGATGTAGGTATGTTGCAGAACCACTTTAAATTCTGTGTGTCGCGTGTGTGCTTGATTCTTGTGTTTCTGCATTATTATTTTTATGTTTGTCTCGATATCGTTGTATGTGGATGTAGTGTTGTTTTTCACAAAAATGTTTATAAATAATTATATTTCACAAAAAAATATTTTCATATATTCCAGTGAACTCTACTTTTAAAAAGTTTCGAAAAACAAAACTCTCATTCTAAATATTTTCTCAATATTAGAAACCGAACCTGATTTTTAACACGAGGTGTTATCTTAGATTCTTAGCACTAGACCCATGATGCTTTGTTTATTATGGAGTTGAATAAAATAAATAAATAATTATCTTTTAATTACGCTAACCTTACAATTTAGTACTAAAGCCATCAGATTTTGAAATATATTTAATCTAAATAGATTCCCTACTTGACTAATTCACTAAAAGTTTGTTAAGGTAAACTCAAATTAAATTGGTAATTTGACTCACGGAAGATTTTCTACATTTCTTTGTACAAATTAAATTGGTAATCTAAGAAAAATAAACCCACAAACGGAATAAAGAAAGTCAAACAACCCACAAATAAAACACCAAGATTTTTACATGAAAAATCCTCCAATGTAAAGGGAAAAATCATGGGACCTAGTCCTGTTAAAACTTAGAAAAATTCTTCTCATCAGCTACTATTCACCATTCTACACCCCACACCCTATGAAACAGTTATAGGTGTGGAGTGTGAAAGTGAATAGTGGTTGATGCTCTCGGTTGGTGGAAAAGAAATATTGATTAAAGCTGTTGCATTGTCCATTCCTACTTATTCTATGAGCTGTTTCAAACTACATTCCACTTTGTGTACTAGTCTTGAGCAGTTGATGGCTAAATTCTGGTGGGGTCAGAAGAAGGATGAACACAAAACACATTGGATGAGTTGGTCCAAGATGTGTGAGTCTAAGCAAGATGGGGGCATGGGTTTTAAGGATCTTATGGTGTTCAATGATGCTCTTTTAGTTAAGTAAGGTCTTCAAAGCTAAATATTTCCCTAGAGACAAATTTTTGGATGCTGCATTGGGTCACAATCCTTCTTTTGTGTGGAGAGGTATTTGGAGTACTATACATAAACTGGGAGCTGGCTGTCTTTGGAGGATTGGTTCTGGTCAAGGTGTAAGAATTTGGAAAGATTATTGGGTACCTGGGATGCCTAAACTGTCTGATCTACAGAGTGAAAGTGGGGTTGCTGCTCTTGAAGAATATGCTACTGTGAATTATTTAATGGATGATGCTCATCAGGGGTGGGATGTGGGAAAAATTACTGCTATGTTTCCACCTGATGTGGCTTCAAAGATTTTGAATATTGTCTTGAGTCATGGAAGGTCTTATTTGCTTTGTTGGGTTCAGGAAGCACATGGTGACTATTCTGTTAAGAGTGCCTATAAGCTGTTTCGATCCTTGAACCAGAGCAGGCAATGTGGTGAATCTTCGAGGGCTGCCCTGTTGAAGAAGCTATGGAAAGAAATTTGGTCTATGCAAATTCCATCTAAGGTGAAAATCTTTCATTGGAAAGCTGTCAAAGGGATCCTACCTACTAAATATAACCTTATGAAGAAACAAGTGATGGTTAAGGGAGAATGTACTTTTTGTGGTGCTGAAAGGGAAGATGTCCTGCATGCTCTTTGTTACTGTCCATCTATCAAAGAAGTTTGGCTTAATCATTTTCCTATGATGATGCAGATCAGTAATAATGAGTTGTTTCTTGAATAAGATTTCTTTAGGATAGATCTAAAGAAATGCTTGAACTATTTTTTCTAATTTGGTGGAGTTGTTGGTATAAAAGAAATATGAAGATATTTGAGGAGAAGTGTGTGAGTGCAGAGGTTGCAGTGGGATATGCATTGGCTATACAAAGATCTTTCAAAGAATTGAAATGTAAATCTTTACCTGTTGTGAAGAATTACTGCAGATGGGAATTCCCCCCTCCTGGTACTTTCAAACTTAATGTAAATGGAGCTTTATCTTCAAATGGTTCGATTGCTGGAGTTGGAGCAATTTTAAGGGATTCGAAGGGAGCTGTTATGATGTTTGCAACAAAGAAGGAACAAGCTGTTTTGAATGCAGTGGAGATTGAGGGGTTGGCTATTCTGTGGGGCCTTCAACTTTGTATCCACCTTGGAATTCATCATCTTGTGATTGAAAGTGATTTCTTGTTGGTAGTTAATGAATTTACGAAACAAGGAACTTCAAAGGCATCAATTGGAAATATTATCAAGGAAGCAAAGAAACTGATGGGTCGTTTCAATTCATGTGAAATTCAATATGCCAACAGAAGCTGCAATGAAAAAACACACTCACTTGCCAAGTTTGGTTTAAGTGTTAAGGACATTAGTTTATGGTGGGGTTCATACCCTGATGTAATTACTACTATCCTTTGGATTGATTCTCTTGTGTAAGTTTGCTTTTAATGAATGAAGTTGTTTTCCTATAAATAATAATAATAATAATAATAATAATAATAATAATAATAATAATAATAATAATAATAATAATAATAATAGCTTTACAAATTATATTCTCTAGAAAAATCTAGATGCTACCAGTATATCGAGAATATTTATATTTTTAATCATCACCATACAAGTGGATATCAACCAGAGTAATTAGAAAGATCTCACCAAGCGGGTGTTTGCAATAAACAACCGGAGAGAAGTTTCAACAATCAATGCCAGTCAAAAGCTCTCATAATCAGGAATAACATATTGAAATTTCATCAAAATCGGACTGCAAATAATCCCTTAACTCTGATGGAAGTGTAAGAAAAAGGTAAACTCACTCTTCGTACATACAGCGCGACACACCTCTCATCTTTCTTTTCAAAATTTTCTTTTTCTCTCTCACTTATACACGGGGCACATGAATTTTTAAAACACAACCTACTTTTTACAATTATCAAAATGCCACTCAGATAGCTCACATTGGTTTCCTCATATGGAGAGACCCATCTAACAAATCTCCCTCCCCCCCGACTATGTGAGGGGCTTCACCAAACTTGTTTTTCTTCTACATACTTTAGGCTTTTGTGTAGTTAGTGATTTTGTCACCATATCTGACCCATTTTCACCAGTAGGAATTTTCTCAGTCTATAATAACTTCATCTTCAATGCATCACGAATCCAATGATACCTCACATTAATATGTTTTGATCTTGAATGAAAAGTTGAGTTCTTATTGAAATGGATAGCACTCTGACTATCATATTAGATAATGTACTTCTCTTATTTCTAAACCAATTCTTTTAAAAACTTCTTCATATATAGCAACTCCTTGTTAGCTTTATTAATGATAATATACTCAGCCTTTGTGATAGACAAAACAACACACTTTTAGAATCTGGATTACCATGACATAATTCTCCCTAAATAAGTAATTAGGATTAATTGCACTTTGCCCCTCGAACTTTCACTCAATTCATAATGTGCCTCCGAAACTAATAATTGTATCAAAGTAGACCCTTGAACTTTCAAAACTTCTCAATCCCCCATTCCATCTATCAGCAGCGTTAAATCTAACGAAAGTTCATTGCACGTGCTGCTCATGTGCATAATATTCACTGCAAAGATGTAATTTTCATATAATTTATTATCATTGACCATATAAAATTAAAATAATATATGCTATCAATTAATAATAAATCATAAATCACTAAATAATTTTTTTTATTAATTTATATATTTTAAGGAATATCAAATAATTTCATTGTATACATAGATTATTCATGCTTGCTTGCAACTTAACTATAAAATAATTTTATATATGGTTAATGACTAATGATTTATTATTAATTGATAGCATATATTATTTTATATTTTATATGGTTAATGATAATAAATTAGATGAAAATTACATATTTGCAGTGAATTTTTGTTAGATTTTACACTGCTGGTAGACGGAAGGAGGGATTGAGAAGTTTTGAAAGTTCAAGGGTCCACTTTGATGCAATTATTAGTTTCGGAGACGTATTGTAAATTGAGTGAAAGTTCAAAGAGACAAAGTGTAATTAATCCAAACAATTAAGTACCTTGAGGTAGGCTTCCAAAAATCAATGTCACCAGCCATATCTACATATGTAAACCCATCAAATATAGGCTTACCATTTCCAAAGCATAAATACACCATGGAAGTACCTCTGAGATATTGGAGAATCTATTTCACACCATTTCCAACAACATAAGCGATATCAGGCCTTGTGCACACATAGCATATACTAAGCTACTCACAGCTGATGCATAAGGCACATTTTGTATCGCTTCCTTTTCTTTCTAGTGGAAAACTCGCTAGTTTTGCCTTGTCCATGTTGAACATGTCTAGTATTTTCTTCATATAACTTTATTGAGATAGTCACAACTTGGCATTATTTCTATCACGAGAGATCTTCATACCAAGGATCTATTTTGTAGGTTCCAAGTCTTTCATAGATAAAAACTTACACAACTCTCTTTTTAATTTGTCAATTTTTTTAGAATTATGACCATCTATCAATATGTCATCCATATATAGCAAGAAAATACTAAGTTGACCATCAAAGAACTTTTTGTTATAAATGCTCAAAAGTAGCTTTATCATACTCGTGCTCAACCATAAAGGACTCAAATTTCTTGTACCACTGTCTAGGTGTCTGCTTGACTCTATATAACTCTTCTTCAATCAACACACAATATACTCGTTGCTCTTTGTTGTGAACCCCTCTAGTTCCGTCATATATATTTCCTCCTTAAAGTCACCATAGAGGAAAATAGTCTTTATATTAAGCTGTTCAATCTCTAAATTTATAGAAAAAACTTCTTCAAAATCAATGTCTCTCTTCTGACTAAACCCATTCACAACGAAATGTGCTTTGTACCTTAGTTTTGAACTATTTGGCTCAATCTTTAATCTAAAAACTCATTTATTCTTTAGTGCTCTTTTATCCTTTGGTAGTTCTACAAACTTATAGGTATGGTTCTCATGTAGGGATTTCATCTCTTCTTGCATGGCTCTCAACCACTCCTCTTTTTTTTCAATCATACAACACAACCTCTTGATAACATTTTGGCTCTCTCTCATTTGAAAGCAAAACATACTCAACAATAGAAAACCTGGTTCATGGCTGATGCTCTCTAGTAGATCTTCTTAACTAATTTTCTGCTAGTGGTGTCAAAGAAGGTTGTTTTGCTTGTTGTTCTAGTCTCATATATAATCTATTTCAGGTTCACCACTTTCAACACCATCAACTTGTTCTTCTAATACATCTCCGCTATGTTCATCATACATCACAAAAGAAAGAAAAACTGAATCCATATCAACAAGTTTTTTATTAAAAGACTTATGCCTCGTTTGGATGTTGAATCTAATCTCATAATTTTTCCCAAACATCATTCAAATACAAAAACTTTTCAATTTCAAATTTTCAACTTTTTCGTCTAATCATTACCTAATCATTATAACTTTTCAGACTTTCAAATAAAACACAAAAAATAATTCAACATTTTTAAATCTTAACACAAAAATAATATTAAAAAATTATTCTAACAATATTTTAATTTTATAATATTTTTATTCAACTTTTTTACTCCATTCCCAAAATCTAATAAAATATCTTAACTCAAACCATTTTACTACTATTCACATATTTCTTATCTCATCGCAACATTTAAACGGGGCCTTAGGCTTTTTACTCTGACTCACATCTTCAATATTTTGATCTTCAAACAAAAGATCTATGCTTCTTTTAGCTTTCTTCTTAATTGGATCTCACAATGTGTAATCAAATTCTTTAATCATCATGCATCACAGAAGAAGGAAAAATGAATCCATGTCAACAAGCTTTTCATTGAAAGACCCATGCTTTTAATCTAACTCACATCTTTAATGGTTTGATCTTAAAAGAAAACAACATTTATGCTTTTCTGAATTTTCTTCTTAACTAGATCTCATAATGTGTAGTCAAAATTTTCAAGTGCATAACTCAAAAAAGGCACTGCTTGGATTTGCTATCAAGTTTGGACCCTCTCATATTTAAGAATATGAATAAAAGCACTGCAGCCAAACACCCTTAAATGCTCAAGAGAAATATCTTTTCCTGTCCACCCTTTCAGGAATGCCACTATCCAAAGTAACTTAAAGAGAAAGATTGACCAAGTCAATTATTGTCCTCATTGCCTCACCCTAAAAGGAATTAGGCAATTTTGCATGAGAGTGCATTTGATCCTTTAACAAATAGTTCTTTCATTCTCTCTACTACACCATTCTACTATGGTGTCTTGGGAACTATTTTCTCAAGTAAGATATCATGACTTCTGCATACTCTTCAAATGGTCGTTTGTATTCACCACCATTAACTTTTTCAAACACATTTTAGTTGTCTTCCAGTTTTCCTTTCTACTTTCACATGTAAGACCTTGAACACATCTAGCAATTGGTCTTCAGTTTTCAGTGGAAAATTATTTCTAGAGTGATTATCAATAAAAGTAACACAATAAAGTTTACGATCAAGATGTTTGACATTCGTAGTACAAACATTAGTGTGAAATAAGTCAAGAATATCACCATTTTTAGTTGGAGAAAATTTATAAAAGGAAAATATTCGTTGCTTTCCCATGAGACAATGAGTATAAGACATTAGTTGTGTAACTTTGATATTGGATAAGAGTTGTTTCTTTGCAAGAATCTAAAATCCCTTTGAACTAATATGACCAAGCCTCTTATGTCATAGCTCAGTGGAGATTTCATTCTCAATGGCAATAACATCCCCATTAATCTATCTTGCATCTTTCTTGTAAAGAGTGTTGGTCTTCCTTCCCCTGGCTAGACTATGACAAATCTTACTAAGTTTTCACTTTGTAACTCCCGTCCTTGTGGTGGAACTTTAGAAAATAATTTTAAAAAATGAGATGAGAATTACTAAACCTTTTAAAACTTTTTTATTTCCTTTCCAGGATATAAAATATTCTATGTTTAAAATTGAAACCTGTTTGTAAATTAAAACAGGTTTTTACCAGAAATCATTAAATTAATTACAAAGTCATTTTATTAAAAACTTCTTTCATACATTACATAAGCAGGCCCATGCTTATGTCACATTTCTCTTGGACTATGTATGTCCTAACGCTTTATCCTCATTTTGTTCCTAGGAGGGGGAGGGACAAAGATAAAGATAAAATAAGTCGAATACTCAATAAACATTACCTCATACTGTAAAAATATACTAATATAGGTTTTCGTTCATGCATTCATCATTCGTCTAGATACTTTACATTAAATATTTATTTTCCTTTAAAAACATTAAAAGGTGGGGTTTTTCTTTAAAAAGATTTTCATTGTTCGAAACATCTCCCACCTTGTACATTCCTTCATAAAGAGTTAAACGACACAATATTGAATTTAACTGTTATCACTTTTCCTCTGGCCGATACACATTGTTAGGCCCTGTGTGTTGGGGTTAGCGGTTTTTTGAACTTGAATTTCGCCCGTGGCCACAGGTTGGGAATCCCTTTTAGTTAGGGGTAGCACTGCGTGCACTACTAGTATTACTTACCCGAAATTGTAATCTGCCCAGTCCATTAGTACTATCATTCATTCAATCATGATTGTTAAACAGCTTAATACATTAAAACATTCATTCAATTAATTTCTTTTTAGTCATTTTCTTTTCATTTCTTTCATTCATCAGTCAATTTCATTTCATAAATATCATTTCAAAGCATAAGCATAAACATCATCATTAAACATCTTTTCATAGCAGCCATTAAGCATCCTTTCATAGCATTATTTAAACTTCATTTCATAGCCTCATTTAGATATCCTTTCATAGCGTCATTTAAATATCATTTCATAGCCTCATTTAAACATCATTTCTTAGCATCAAGCATAAACATCAACAATTCATTTCATGGAAAATAAAGATAATAGTTACTACAGATAGCATCCATCTCAGATGCATATAACTATTCTTAAGATGCATAAATATGGGTTGCCAAAGAAGACCATTACATATATATATATACCGTAAAACATTATTACTTAGCATACTTTCATAAATATAATTTCATTTTTAATTCCTTCATTGCATAAAGATAACATTTTTCATAAAAGTTTCATTTTCATTTTATTTAGAAAACTCTAGAAGAGTATGAACATAATTCTTACTTGGACTCCATGCTATTTTCATTTCATGCAGTCTATTTAGGTGCGTGTGATTTGACAACCTACATTCATACACGACTTTACATCATTTCTTTTCTCAAGTGCATAAGCAACTTAAATTTAGAATTTACATAAACTACCCTCGACTTAGACTTTCTTCACTTAGACCCATTCAATTATCAAATCCATCCTCCATACATTATTTTATCACCCTTTTCTAAATTCTCAAAGTTGTAGCCTAGGACCCAGTGGTTGTGGCCGTGGGTGAAGGAGATGGTGGGGGTTGGAGGCTTGAGGCATCGCTGCCTATTCTTCATGACAGTTGGTGGTGGCAGCGATCGTGGTGGCGCTAGATCAAGGAGAGAAACAAAGAGTGAGACAGACGGTGAGAGAGAGAGAGAGAAGATATGAGAGGGAGAGGCGATTGAGAGGAAGGTTCTATTGGGGGGGGGGGGTGGAAGAAACCATGGTGGCTCGTGGTGGTGCTGGGAGATCAAGACAGCAGAGTTAGGTTGAATACCAAGAGAGAGGAAGAGAAAAAAAAGGAGTTAGATGCATAGAGGGGCTGGGGTGCAAGACGATGGGCTTCTACCTTTGTTGGGGACTGGTGGCAGCCTTACTACCATGGGTTGTTATGCCAATGGCTGGAGGCGACGCTTCTGGCTGAGGAGGATGAGAGGTAAATCAGGAGGGAGATACAGATAGAGAGATGACATCATCGAGGGAGTGAGGGGCCAAGAGAGAGGAGGGGGTGGTCATGGTGTGGTGGAGAATGTGGTGTGCTTGGTTGCTAATGGCAGCAAAGGCCGTGAGGGGGAGTAATCAGGAAGAAAGGGAGACAGAGGCGTTGGGCTGAGTTGGGGTGAATGACGGTGGCTAGAGGGTGCGACGAAGCTTGGGATGGTTGGACGTCGATGGCTCAAGAGGAGATTCGGCGGTGCTGGGTTGCCCGAAGAGAGAAAGAGAGAAATCGAGTGGAGGGTGAGAAGTATAGAGGAAGAGAGGGATTAGGATTTTTGGGAAATTAATTTAGGCCCAACCTTTTGGGATTCCTAATTCAAATCCAAGGGTGGAAATAAGACATTTGGAAATAGGTGAGAAAGACAAAAAGAAAATAGAAAAGAAAAGGAAATAGACTAAATGTAAAAATACAGATTTTTATCCTTGATACAAAATAATATTTTTCATCATAAATTAAAATGATAAGTTTTAGATAAATATTTCTAAGAGAAATAAATCCATCTAAATAAACAGAATTTTTAACATAAAATAAAATAATGAATATTAAATAATCTTCATAAAGAAATAAAATCATTTAATAAAATGATTTTCTAAAATTATATTATTTTTGGGACTCCAAAATAAATAGACTAGTTTTAAAAATTAGGTTTGGTTCAATAATGTTAAAAATATCCCATTTAAAATAATTTTGGACTTCTAAAATATTTGGAAAATCTTAAAATAATTGGCTCGATTTAAAAATCATCTGCTATATTTAAAAACAAAGATTCGAGATTTAAAACATACAGGTGAGACTCAAGGCCAATCGAGAGGAAAATGAGCGGTTGGTTACATTTCACCTTCAAGGTGATTATGGTAGCCTTCATCATCCAATTTTTCAAGTTGAAATCAAATTAAAATGCATATTATGAGCATGTTTTTATTTTTTATTTTTATTTTTTTTTATCTTTGAGTATCAATTTGCAACAAATGCTGATTTCCAATTGCATGCCTATAATTTCGCACTTTTGCTTCATTTCCCATTCTAACCCAACCAAAATTACTACTAATATAGGAAGAGAAAAAAATCTATGCGTGGAGTAATATGAAAAAAGATGTATAAATTATCTAAGTAGAATCCTGACAAGCATTATTAGCATGAGCATCATCACAAATAATGAACACGTACCATCAGATGCAACCTTTGCAGCTTCTTTTTCTTCTTTATGTTCATCACATTTTTCTTTCACCTACTAGTTTTTAAAGATTTTGCACTCTTTCTTCATATATCCAAGCTTGCTATAGTGAACACATTTTATCCCTTTTAAGTGGACTTTCCTTGACTTGTTATAGTTGTTATCACCATGAGGTTTTCTGCTTGTACTTTCTCTTACTTTTTTGTAACAAGTGCCTTTGAATGGGAAGAAATATCATGTTAGTTCCTTCTTGCCTCTTATTTGAACATGATATTATTTATCATTCTCATAGTTATCACACCATTAGTAGTTGAATTATTAAAAGACATAACCAAAGTTTCCCAATTGTCTCGCAAGAGACTCAACAAAAGTAAAGCTTGAACTTCATGGTAGACAACTCGTTCAACAATTATTAAATATTATTCAGATACTCTGCAACACTTTGTCTATCACTGTACTTTAAATTCACAAGCCTTCTTATTATAAGGCTTTATTTTGAACAGTCTTTCGCTACATGATGGAAGACACTTTGATCAACCAATTGCCTAATATGACCAGTATCTTTCGTGTTCTATTTCTTCCATTCATCATTAGTTTTCTTTTCTAGTTTAACACAAGCCAATTCAATAGGCTCAAATAACTCTTTGCAAAATAGAACATCCTCCATCCATGTCTTCCAAAGTGAGTAATGGAAAAAATGAGTTTAATCTTGCTACCATATGAATACTCAATTGCTAGGGTGAACAAAAAAAAAAGAAGGGAATACTTTATACATTTCTTTATGCAAATTAAATTGGAAATCTAGTAAAAATAAACTCAAACAGAATAAAGAAAATCAAGACAAGCAAGACTGGAAGGGAGTTTTTGTACCCAGCCAGGCTGGGCCCGGGCCATTTCACCAAAGCTTGTGACCCATGACTTGGCGGGCCAGGGAATGAAAGGGGGAAAACCTAGGCCGACCCAAGAAAGGAGAAGCAAGTAGCACTCTTTCACGTTTGGTGCATTAATGAGGGAAAGATCGACATGATTGCATTAAATGCGACTTTGAATGGCCGACACTAGGATCGAGTTCCTGTCACTAACAGGAACGGCCGCATTAAATGCAACTCCAAGCTGTCCAAAACAGAAGGTGATTATTACAATGATAGATAAGTCAGAGATTCCTCAAGGGACTGGGTATTAATAAGAGGGAGCAAGCAAAGAGAAAATGTTAACCACTTTGAGAGCTCTCTTAGCCCTGACTTCCTTTTTTTGCAGAAAAGATATTTCTATGACTTTGGCATCAGAGGTGTCACGGACATTACCGACCACCACCTTCATTTCTTTTACAAGCACTCGGAGCGGTTCAGGGTTGGTAGTTACAAAACACGCCTTAACAAATACACCAATACTTTTACATGAAAAACCCTTTGATATGAAGGGGAAAACCATAGAACCTAATCTAGTTAAAACTTTCATTATCAACAATAATAGGTTTACAAATTATCTTCTCTAGAACAATCTCTAGAGGCTTTCGACATATGAAGAATATCTATATTCTTAGTTCAACACATAATTATCACCACGCAAGTGGATATCTGCTAGAGCAATAAGAAAGATATCACCAAGTGGGTATTTGCTGTAAAAAATCTAAGAGGGTTTTTATTGATAAGCACAATTCAAAATGAAGCTCTCACCATCATGAATAACATACTGGAATTTCATCAAAATCGGAGTACAGGTGATCCCTCGACTCTGACTGAAGTGTGAGAAAAAGACAAATTCTCTCTCTCCATACGTACTGTGCCGCACACCTCCCTATCTTTCTTTTTGTCACTCACTAAAACACAACAACGCATCACTTTTTAAAACAAAATCTTACCATTTAGAATTACCAAAATGCCACTTAGGTAGCTCACATGAGCTTCTCTCACATGGAGGGACTCATCCAAAAAGTTATAGATTGATATTAGTGATAAATTTTTTATTAATAAGGCAATTATTATGACAAAAGGAGCCTTTTGTTAACCTAATATATTCTAATTTAAAAACATTATGAAGTGTAAGAGTATCCTATTATCTTACAAATGCTTCTTTAGGTAGCTTGGTTGCTAGTAAAAGCAAGGCATTAAACCTGAAGTAGTTGATATTGTCAAAATATTATTCAAACCACTAACCAGTTATTAGTAGGATTTATGTTGGGCTTCTCTTACAAGAGAAGAAGAATTACCAAAATTCGTTAGCCTATGAAGAGTGGGGAACATTGATGCTTGAGTAAAATATTCTCAGAGATATATAACTCGAATGAAAAAGATTTAGAGGATTATCAATTGTTCAACATTCCCTTTGCTGAATTGTCCCATTAGTTGGAAAATGAGAATCTTGTATACTCACAATTGTGGTTACCTCTGTCAACCCCCAAACCCTTGGTTCGGTCTTTTGTCGAATCATTATCTCTTGTTGTGGCCTACGCAAGGCAAATTCAGTCCTAATATTACTAAATGCCTCTATAGTTTATTTATGGGGTATGTAACTCTTGAGTTCTACCTTTCAACAAGCGCCTTGAAAAGAGTAAGAATGCTAACTTAACTCGTCGAAGTTGGCAATTGAATCGGGGTGTAGATTCCCAAACTAGCTTTGGGCCATCCTCTTCAAATGCATGTTGTCTTGCTAGGATAGTCATGTAGCACATATGAGTTTTCTAAATTCTTAAATGCTCCACATAATCTTTTAATTTACATGGCAACTGTGCCAATATGACCTCGAATGTGAAGAGGCGATTTGTATTGATGAGTGTTCATAAACTTCACTTGCAAATAATTCTTTTGAAGAGTATTTGTAAACTTCATTTTCAAATAATAAGTGTTTTGTCAGCTTCTAAGAGCACTAGCATTGGTAAAGTGAAAGTCCTAGGCAAATTTTGGATAATATGCCACTTTTTAACTTTTGCCCGCTCACTCCAAACTTTCAACTACAATGGATTAGTTATTTCACTCTCTATAATGATAAAATTTTATTATTCTTTAATTTTATCTACTTTATCCTTCATTTTCCTAGTTTCCAATAGCAAATACAACAAAATATACAAAACTTGTCTAACAACCTAAATTAACTTCATTGTCAAATATAGAATATCAAAATATGTAGAAAATCAGCTTCGACCTTGCATATGCAACAACTTAGACTGTCGGGCTTCAACTATGTAAACTAGGGAGGAAAGAAAGCTATTGAGGCCAAAGAAAGGCCCAACAAAATCTGAACATAAGGCCCAAGGGAAGGCCATTTTAAGGCCCACACAAAGGTTTAAACCCTTAGAAATATGTGGCCCATTGAGATTTATACACTTGGGAGAAAAAGCTTAGGATTCTCATCACTATGGCAAATAGGGCAAACTACCATCAAGCAAATCGATTTCTCTCTCTTGCAACCCTCCCACACACCCCTAGGATTTATTCTTCAACCATGGTTAGTCCTCTAACTTGAGTTTAGGTTTATATTTCCCAAGCCCCTCATCATTACCATGAATAGTAACTTGAACATCATGACTTGCCAAGTCTCTTCTAGCTCCTTCTTCATGATTTTTGATTTGTGATTTTCATCTTTTCCTATTGTTTTGCATAAATCTTATGCAACCCTAAAATAGCAAATCAAATCCAGCCCATTTTATGTGAAGAAAAGGCATGTCAATGCCATTGGAATGCACCAATCGATGCAATAAGTGCAACCGATGCACTCCAAGAAAAAGCCATTGAAACCTTGGCCTTTCAACAACTTTCTCATGAGGTTTTCTGTAATTGATTCAGCCCTTATCATGTCACCTAACCCTGGAAATTCCAAACCTAATGTGGAGCCAAGGACAACTCCCATAATCACTCCAAGTAGGAAACTATTCCACCTAGGAGGTGAAGCATGCTAGCCAAGCCCACAAATGGTTTTTAAAATATTTTCTGCAGCAAAATCAACCCTCTTCACACACCCTTAGCATCATCTCTAGCTTTGTAATCATGTCATAAAATCACCTTCATGACACCTCAAGATCTTACCCAAACAATGATTAAAATTGATGGACACCATGGTGATACACCTTGTGCTCATTTCGGCTAAACGTATACCCATTCATCCCTCTATTCATTTTATGCTCAAGCTAAAACAAATGGAAACCAACTATGCCTCAATACTCACCTAGAAAAACTACTCAAATAGTGTTTACTAGGCCACAAAAATAAGACAAGAGATGATCAAAGCTGGACAGCTTGGGAAAGCCAAAACCTCCAGCCATGCACTTGGTTTCTCTTGAGGAATTATGTGATCTTGATTCTAACTTCTGAACTCATTGAAATTTTGTACCAATGGAGTCTTGCTTGTATAAATTATTTTGGGATAAGACTTTATCCATGACATGTCTTGATATGATATTACAAGTTTAGCTAATGTCTTGTTGGATTGATTAAAGGTTCTTTATTTGAAGAAAAAAAAAATGTTATGATAGGTTTAGAAATCAATATCTTGGGTTGATCATCTAGCATATTTCGGATTCCACTTGTTTGGAGGTCATCTTGTGATTTCTTGATTAAATTTTCCAACGCATGAGTTATTAGCATCTAGAAGCATGTTGACATTAAGATAAGAGTGAGATTGCATGATTTAATTCGGCTATAAGAGTTCATATGTTAAAAGAAGTAAGATACATCGTGCATCTACTTAATTTGGAGAATATATGATGTTTTGATGTTGATCAATGCATAAATATTGATAGGATCTCATGTGACCTAGATCTAAGTTGCTAGCACATCTTTAGGATCAAATCCATTATTAGTTACATGATAGTTTTCAGTCACACATGCATTCATGGAGATTATAGGCTTGAAATTACATATAGTTAAAATTAGCTAAATGCATGCCACGGGTTGAATGAAGTTAGCATAGTGGATGTTTGATTCTTGTAATCCTAAGATCATATACGAATTTAGAACATGGACAGTATGAAGTTTGTACAATTTGGTGAAATTTGGGGCCAATTTGTGCATAGTGAAAATTTTGGGCCAAAATATCAATTTCGTGTAACTAGGGGGTAGCTTTGCAAATACTATTTTTTGGTCCTATAATTGTAACTCTAGTACTATTTTATTTTAGTAAGCAGCAATCCATAAAATTCAGGAAGTTAGCAAGTTAGCCTTTAACTTACTTTTAGATAATTTATTTATGATTTTTGTATAAACACCACATTCATATTATAAATATCATTTTGAGCATGAAATGCTATATGATACATCATTAAGCATTCGGTTACTTGTATACATGACATGTGAAATTTGCACAATTTTAGCATGTTACATGAAAATGTCAGTTTTGCATAAAGTATACTACATTTTACGATGTAAGCACATGCCATGAAATACTTTTTTTTTTTTGTCATGAGCATAACCTGAAAATAATTTTTGTCATGACCCCTATGTTAGGATGTGGGAATATCCTAGTGGAACTCCATTGTCAAGTCTGGAGTGATTAAAATAGAGTGGTAATCTCTATGTTGACAAAAAACAGTCAACAAACTTCAATTGGATTCCTCTTTAAAGGATTATAGGGCAAAGTCGATTATGGAATCTAACGCTGGTGGGTGCATATGTTATGGAATGTTATGATCAATGCATTGAATATTATATATGTGCAACTCTAAAGACGTAGTATCAACTGGAATTGTGCTACGGTCACTGACAGGTACTAACGGTGCAAAATGAGAAACTGTGATGATTACCTTATATGTTAATGATGGCTCTAATAAATAAGAAATGATATGTTTTGAAAATAAACTACGAAATGTTCTCTATAAGAAAATGTGCATCAAAATTTTCTGAAAGTTGTTGAGGAATCTTGATAGAAGACAAACACGAATTTTTTTTTGCATATCATGCATGCATATATTATCTATGTGCAAGTTGATTGTTTTAACTTAATGAGATTTTAAGAAATCTCTCTGTGGTAGTCCCGCTACCATTCTCCTAGAATAGTAGAAGTTGTGTTAGGTCCGACCTTTGACAAACAAGATGGTATTGAACTCCACCCCTTGGCTTTAGATGATTAAGAACGACTCCGACCCCAACCCTGACCCCGACCCCGACCAAAGATGGAGTTAATAGTATCGTTCTTAGATATGATCATGTTCACTATAGAGCATATTAGAAAGATGATTTGATTTGCCCTTTTATGAAACCTAGTTGGAATTGTTTGTAATAAGGAGATTCTATGTAACGACCCGACCCTATATATTTTTTTCTTAAGGATACAATTTGAATAATTTTTTTAAGGCTCCATCAATATTATTATTATTATTATTATTATTTTTCCGTCTAAGCCCTTGAATCCTCTTCATAATACAACTCCTCTTTCCAGATTTTTCTTCTTCTTTGAATTTCAAACAATCCACTCACATGCACATGCACATGGTTGCCGCAATAGCCCTCCATCACGTAGACTCCTCACTATGGTAGATTTCTATTCATACATGGTTTAGTTTGTGTTCGTCTATCTATGCATGCACGAGCTTCATCCGTTTCCTCCACATTCACGTTTCTCATCCTAGGGTTTTTCTTTTTGACTATCTACTGGCTAGGTTATAAATAGTTAAGCTGTCCTCTGCATGAGAGGCATAGCCACTGTCGCCAAGCTATTTTTCCTCTCTGAAAATTTTCCATGAAAACCAAAGCCACACCTTCTTCCCCACGTCGCACTATGATCCCCTCCACGCCAACCCAATAGCAAGCCCTCGTCGCTGCCCTCCACCCCCGTTGCTCAGCCAAGTCGTCACGTCCACCACACAAAACCACTCAACCCGCAAGTCCGTCACCGAGAGAGTCTCGGTTTTTATCCACCTCCAAACACACAACCAACACTCACCGTAGAACAAACACGAGACCACTGCACAACTACACACACGCAGCTCTTCCTCTCCACCCTCTAAAGCAGCCCAAACACAGTAGCCACCAGCATCATCTTCCGTGGAAAGCGGAAGCTGAAGCTGCTCTGCTTTAGCCCAACGAAACAGAGCATCCTTCCCCAAACCGAGAGCCACGTTCTGCCATTGGTGGGCCGCCACGCCACCGTCAGCAGCAATAGATGATGCCGGAGGTCTAGCCTCCACCGCCCAGTGACGCCCAACGCCACCACCCGAAGCCCCATGCACGCTGCGTGGTGCGAAAAATCTCTCTCTGTTCTCTCTCACTCATCCTCTCTCTCGGCGTCGCACTAACCAGTCAAAGGAATCCAGCTGCGCCGCCTTGGCTCCCAGCCACCCAGAGCCGTCGTCGAGTCAGCCCCTCTCCCTCGGTGAGCCTCCATCGCAGACCTCTCTTCCTCTCTCAAACTCTGTTTTTGCCTTATTTTGGTCTAGCTGTGTTTCGGGTTCTGAAAGAACCCTTAATTTCGTGATGGGCCGTTGGGCCCTAGGCCCTTTTGGTGTGTACGATGGTCTTATGTAAATGGTTTCATGTAGTGTTATTATTATGGGCCATATTTTCAACTCTTACAAAATTATAATAATGTTTAAATGGACTTGTATTTTTAAATTAGATTTGACTTAGCTGTGGGCTGGGCTTGAGGTTAATTAGGTTTGTATCATGGTGATAGAGTTGTATTTTAAGTGGGACATATAAACTCGAGATATACAAAATTGATATCTATATTATGGAGTCAATGTGATTTTAGAGTTTGAAAGACCAAAGTTAATGAAAAATATAGATTAAGTTGGAATTTCTAGTTTAATTAAGAGGTATGTCTTTAAGTAGAAATTTACGTAAGCTACGTGTCTATCTTATAGGAAATCAGTCGCGTCCGAAAATTTTGGATTAGCACTATGAGGTAAGTAGCATGATTATATCCTTACGCGTATATACAGTGAGCTGTTTGTCTTTTTATAAAAGATATTATGCATGTATGCCCTTTATTGGAAGCCCCTTTTTACGTACCCAAAACATGATAAAATTATGAACAAGTCATGATTTTATGTGAAAGATTATTTTTGGAAGATTATTCATGAAATTATTTATTGAATGCGTGATTTTATGTGAAAGATTATTCATAAAATTATTTATGAAATGCATGATTTTATGTGAAAGATTATTCACAAAATTATTTATAAAATGCATGATTTTATGTGAAAGATTATTCATAAAATTATTTAGGAAATGTATGATTTTTATGAGAGTTATTTCGTAAAATATTTATGAAAAATCATGATTTTATGCGATGAAACATGTATCACGACGTTTATGAAAGAATGCGATTTCGTTTGAAATCTATGATACAATATGACAAGTATGTATGTGATTTCTTTTGAAATCTATGATATGATATGTATGTGATTTCTTTTGAAATCTATGAAATGACAAGTATGCAAGTATGATTTGATAAAATATGTAACGGCCTATGTTATGATATGAAAATGGTACCTATGTTATGGGCATATTGCATTGCCAGGTCGTGCATGCTGGTAGTGCACCCAGTATTGTCTTCCTTATGTATGGATTCCACAACCCGCGGCCACGGGTGAAATCAGAATCTATTTAGATTCGCTAACCCTAACTCACGGGGGTCAACAGTGGGTAACGGCCTATGACAAGTGAAAGATAAGTTAATGTTCATGTTATTTATGAATGTATTTATGAATATGCACGCTTTTTAAGAAACCTTATGTTTATTATGTTTACTGTATGATGTATTGCTTATTGAATATTCGACTCATTTTAGTTTATTTTTATGTTTTTAAACCACCCCAGGTGATGACATTTATGAAGGCGAGACTGCAGGACAAAACTTGACCCAGGAAGGCGAGGCAGAGGCCTAGACAAATTATGTTATGATTATTTCTATAGTTTTAAGTTTTAAATAAATTATTTTGATAAGCATATGAGACTTCCGTATTTTTAATAAGTGCTTCCGCAAACTTTATTTTGGATTTTTAGTATTTATTGAAATTTGTTATTTTTATGGAAATCTTTCGCACCTGGCGCGTTGTTTAAGAGAAAAAGTTTTAAAGTTCAAATTTAATAGTAGCACACTGGCTCATCGAAAATTCTAAAATATCTTTTCGGGAACAGGGTGTTACATTCTATCTCCCAATTGTAGGTTAGGGGCGTCACAAATATTTAAGCTGTTCAAACCCAGTTATTTCTACTTTCAAAGTCACAAGCAGTGTTGTACGTGGGCTGAGGGCGTCGTTCACCTTGTTTTGTTGCCTTGATTTATGTTGGAGTACCATAGTGAACTTTTGCCTGAAACTGATCCATCTTATGCATCCGATTCAAATTGTTGTGAGTGCTTATGAACTTTAGGGCATGGTGATCGCTATAGAGGACAAACTCACGATGGATCAAGTACTGTTCCCAATGCTTAAGAGATCAAACGACCACATAAAACTCCAATTCATATGCAGTCTACTTCAGCTTAGATTCATTCAACTTTTCACTAAAAAACTCAATAGGCCAATCCTCTTGAGATAAGACAACACCAATGCCGATTACAGAGGCATCACACTCGACTTCAAAGAGTTTCTTAAAACTGGGCAAGGCAAGTACTCGTATCATGGATAATCGTTCCTTAATTACAGCAAAATTGATCTCCTGTTCTTCTCCTCAACAAAAGTACCCCTTCTTCATGCACTCTGTGATTGGCGCTGCAATGGAACTAAAGTTCCTGATGAACTGGCAATAGAAAGTGGCCAACCCATAGAAGCTACGGACTTGACTAATGATCGTGGGCCTCAACCACTCTCAAATGGCTCGAACCTTCTCCTCGTCCACATGTACTCACCACAAACCCGAGGAATAACAATTTGTTGCTTAGAAAAGTGCACTTCTTTAGATTAAAATACAACTTGTTAGCAAGAAAAACTTATAATGATCAACCTCATTTTGGCTATAAAGAAAAGAATGTCATTGAACTATACCACAACTAATTTTTCAATGAAAGGTTTAAGAACCTCATGCATAACCCACATGAAAGTGCTCAGTGCGTTAGAGAGGCCAAATGGCATCACGAGCCAGTCGTACTATCCTTCCTTGATTTTGAAAGCTATTTTCCACTCATTTCTGACTAAATCCTAATATGGTGATATCCACTTCGCAAGTTGATTTTTGAAAAGATGTTAGACCCTGCAAGTATATCCAACATATCATTCAACCGAGAAATGGGAAACCGATACTTCACCATGATTTTGTTGATGGCGTGACTATCCATGCACATCCTCCAGCTCCCATCCTTCTTTGGTGTTAACAATGCTAGTACAACACACAGACTCATGCTTTCTCTGATCAAGCCTTTCCGAATGACTTCTTCCACCTGGTTTTGCAGAATCTGGTGCTCATTGGGACTCATGCGGTATTGTGGAAGGTTTGGTAGGCTTGATCTTGGAATCAAGTCTATGTGGTGCTGAATATCTTGCACGGGTGGGAGCCCATCTAGTAGATCCTGTGGAATGATGTCCTTAAACTCGGCCAATAGGTGTTGAACTTCTAGAGGTATGTCAAAGCATTCAGCCATTCTTTCCCCTTTCACTACTAGGGTCTATACTTCCCCAACTTCCTTTGCATCCTCCATGAATTGAGCTTGAGTTACGACCACAAAGGCATTCTTTTCTTTTGCATCTATAGGACTGTGGCCATTTTCCCCCACGTGTACTAGCTCTAGTTTTTGTCCATGCCACCAAAATGAATAAATGTTATCACGCCCCTTATAAGTGGCGTATAAATCGAATTGACATGGTTGATCGAGCAGTATATGGCAAGCATCCATCTCCATAACGTCACATGTTGATTCATCTTTGTAGAATTTTCCTAGAGAAAAAGGGATACGACAGAGGCTATTTATCTGTGTTTAAGCTTCCTTTTGAACCCAACTGATCTTATAGGGTTGTGGATGTTTTGAGGCTGACTAGACGTGGGTAACTATGAGTTATTGGGTTGTGAGTGTTGGTCAGCAATCTTGGTTTGTTGGGTGAAAGTTTACATTCTTGGTGATGGTCGAGATAATCGTCTCGATTTTCGTAGTTAAGTTTACAACTTCATATAGAGTCCAAACGGTGTGCAACGAGACCTTATCTTGGATGGCTAAACGTAAACCTCCAATTTACCTCGCAATATGTTGCCCTTTAGTTTATGAGAGATTGTTCCAAGGTTCAATCGGTAGAATTTCTCTGTGTATTCGTTGACAGTCCTTGTTCCTTGTCTATAATTTTGATATTGTTGGTATAGGATCTGCTCATAATTTGGGGGGAGGAATCTAGCCCTCATCAATCATTTCATTTATTGCCATGCACGTACTAGTTTTTTCTTTGTCTCCTCCTGTTATTTTGCATCTGTTCCCATCGGCTGATGCACCCCCACGCAGCTTATAGGCCACAAACTTCACTTGTTGTGCCTTTGGGATTTGCATATAATCAAAGAAGTTTTCTACTTCTAAAACCAATCTAGAAAAGATTTAACCAACCAAATAATCATAAGGGTTAAGGATTTAACCAACCAAATTAATATGGTGGAATATTTAATCATAAGGGTTAAATATTTAGGGATTGTTTAGGTAGTGAGATGATATGAAAATTTTGTGAATAGTAGTAAGATAATTTGTGAGTAGTAGTGAAATAGTTTGAATGTAGTATTTTTTGAGTTTTGGGAAATGAGAGAGAAAAAATTGAATAAAAAATATTATAAATCTAAAATATTGTAAGAATATAGTTTTATAATATTATTTTCGTTTGGGATTTGAAAATGTTGGAATTATTTTTTATTTGAAAATTTGAAAAAGTTATAATAATTAGTTTGAAAAAGTTATAATGATTAGTTTAAAAATTTTGTATTTAAATTATGTTTGGGAATAAGATAGGCTGAGATAAATTGAGATATGATGAGAATTTAATGTCTCATTCCATGCTCCAAACCTGCCTTAACCAACCAAATTAATATCCAAAAATCTCAAGATTTTTAGAAGAACGGTGTGGCCCTTTTAACAATATAAAACCAACTTTTTTATAGCACCCCCGATAACTCATGAAATTTCCTACTTTTTTGGTTAGCACCCACTAAAAAAATATAAAAATAAAAATTGATCCAAGAATCATTAAGTAGTGTTATTTGAAGGCATTTACACCACACACCATCCACATGACATAGTTTGATTTGTAAGATTCAAATTTTAAAATTTATCTTTCAAATCAATATATGCCACGTGAATGTTGTGTGGTGTAAATACGTTCAAATATAATTATTATTACGAGTAATATCACATTAATGCCGTGATAGAAACATATTGATAGGGTAAAATATAGAAAATTTCACATATTAAACTATTATCCCACTTATCCAACTATTGACATTATTTGAATTTTGATTTTTTTAAATAAAAAATAATTAAAAGCAAGAAAAAACATTTTGCTACTCATTATTCTAACACACCACACACCATATGGCACATACCACACTTATTTATATTGAATCCTAAAACGCTTTATGTTTGAAGGGCTCCAAAAATGGCTCTGCACACTCACTCTCAATCTATATGGAGTTTAGCATTTGTCAATATTGTCAATGGAGGGAGGAGAGATGGGCCAGGGCGAGTTGGGGCATGTTTTGTAGTCAGTTCACAGTCATATGTTGGGTATGGAGGATCCGAGGAGGAAGAGGTTTGGTCGGTAATAGATTGGTTTGAAGCACCAAAGCGTAGAGGGAGGGAAATTTGCACCACCCTTTAGGATGTTAGGCCCTGAGCTGACGTGTATTAGCTTCGAACACATGAACGTCCCTAGCACGGTGGCAGAAAGCTCTGCTAGGTAATCGTCGATACATGCGATGTTCGACAAGGATAGAAAGCATGTTCACATCTCATATCATGTCAGAAATGTGGAGGGAGAAGGATTGATTGTGGTAACGCCTTCAACTGAAAATGGGTTTACTAGGACTGACTTTGCCTGAGAAGGAATTGGTTGAGCTATGTGAGGACCAATCTATCCTGCGACTGGAACCAACAATGCTACTATGTGGTAAAAGACAGTCGCTTTTGGTTTTGATGGTTTTCATTGTACAACATTGGAGTTCTGAGGATGTGTTGATTTGCAAATGGTTTGCCCAATAATAAAATTCAAAAATTAAATCTATTCCACAAGATCCTTAAAAGTGGTGAAGAACAAACGTCTGAAACATCCAATAACGTGTGATATAAGGCAAACAATACTAATATCATTCTCAAACCGTTTACACAAGCATGCTGCTAATTGAAGTGTAAGTAAAGAGGATCATTTCTTTGGTGGAGTGTTGGCAAACTTCCATTCTAAATTATCTGTGTTTGTATAGCTTCTACTACCGGCTACCTCTTCGATGGGTACAGCATTAGATATCTCTTTTAGAGCTTCTCTTGTAAGTTTGACCTTGAAAGAGCCAATATTGTTATCCAGGTTCTTGATCTTGGTTGTCCCTAAAAAAGTTCAAGGCCAATGTGAATGGTGAGGAAATGCAGGTAAATGTCTCAACTAGCTTTATTTTTTCAAAGGAGATATAAGCAATCATATTGCATTAATATCACAATTCCTGCAGAAATTGCAGTGTAAATTGAGCTCTGGATTCTAGAGTTAAAATTGCAAGGACCATGAAGGGATCCGGCACATAGGATAATACATCCTGCACAACAGATGCAAAGGGATCTGAAATCTAAAGCTACTGCATTTGTACTAAATGAATATGATTGAAAGCTTGCAAATTAGTATTCTAACGTACTTGATGAAAGAGCGAAGAAGATATTGCATAAAAGCAGAAGTTATAAATACAAATGAATGGACGTAGCATTCTTCATCCCAACCATGTAATTCAATGTTTCCTGGCAGTGGGGAGAGAAATTATGACTGAGACAAATATTTCTGTTTACAAAATTGATGAGAAGCGTAATGGAGGGCTTGGACTTGAGCAAAAGTTAGATTCAGAAAAAAAAAAATTAAAAAACAAAAGACATCAGTAGTTTCTTGCAGCTTTTCCAACATTGCAGCAGGTATTGGATAGAACTTAAGCTACTTTTTGTTTTTTCAGTCACTGTTTCAACCACATCTTTAAGGAGAAAGCATCATACAAAGCAAACTTTAGACCAATTTAAACTAATCAGGGCTAAAATGTGAAATTAACTCACCAGGTATAGGGACAACATCATCCCCTTGTTCGAGAACCCATGCTATTGCTAGCTGGGCAGGATTGCATTCATGCTTTCTAGCAAGGCTTTCTATCTGACTATAAATGGGCTTGTTCTTTACCAAATTCTCTCCTTGGAACCGAGGATGATGGTTGGCCTTAAAGAAAAAAGAGCTGGATTCAGTTAAGTGTGGTAATATTTTTGCACAAAGGCAGAAGTGTTGAAATCCTCAACTACTATATTCTATGGTTCTTAAAATAAAGCACAAATCATTTACACAGTTCTTTAAGGAAAAGATTCTTTAAGAAAAAGAATTAATACCATGTGGAATCAAGTGCTTCTAAAGGCAACTAAATAGCCATTTTTAAAGGATAATAAATGGAAGGGAAAACATTGGTGAAATTTATACCAAGCTGCTATTTGTGGCCAAACTTTCCACAACTCCTTTGCCAGCCAAAAAGCCACGACCAAGAGGACTGTATGGAACTATTCCAATTCCAAGTTCCCTGTATGCACAATACCATTTAGGGAGTATTGTCATAATTCTAGATAAGATGATTATTATATATTGAAATACAAAATCTACACAAACACACCTTCAACACAGGCAATAATCTTATATATAACTTTCACAGACAACAGATACTGAACAAGTAAGCAGCGCTAGATGGGATTCCTCATACCAAGAATGGATAAACATGTCAGCAAGGAAATTCTTCGAAGGCTTCTTTCAAGTGAAAGCACACATGAGACAATTTTCATAAATACTTGAGCTATAAATTGAACAAAACCTGCAAAGTGGAATTATCTCTTCCTCGAGATCACAAGCCCAGAGAGACCACTCCATTTGTACAGCTGTGATTGGATGGATAGCATGTGCCCTCCTTATTGTGTCTGGGCTGGCTTCAGATAGACCAATATACTTGACTTTTCCCTCTTCTACCAGTTTCTTAAGTTCACCAATCTACAAACCAATAAGATGCACCTAATGAGTTTTGCCACCTATATCCCACCATCACTAGACTCAAATAATCAAATACAAGAAAATTTGATGGTTTCAAACTGCAAAACAAAAAATAATACAGAGAAAAATTCACTGGAACAGAGAAAAATTCACTTACAGTTTCTTCTATAGGTACTTTTGTGTCTACCCGGTGCTGATAATACAGATCAATATATTCCACATCAAGGCGCTTCAAGCTCGCCTCACAGCATGAGCGAACATATTCGGGACTACCATTCACAACCATATTAGAAAACACCAGATTTTGGATGCCAAATTTGGTGGCTATTTGAATTTTCTGTCTTGGCAATTGCTTCAATGCCTGGAGGATATATAATTTTTTCAGTTAATGTCAGAAAGTTTTATTGTGTTCCTCAATTGTTAACAATTTGCTAACAACAGAACAACATAAAAAACCACAAATTTATTCTCCATTTACTACTAAAAAAATCCAGCTTCTTGAGAAAGTAAAAGTAAAAATTGGTAATAAACACCTTCCCAAGAAGAATTTCATTAGTGTGAGGCCCGTAAACGTCGGCTGTATCAAAGAAAGTGATTCCCTTACTGAAAGCATGCTTTATTACTGAGATTCCATCCTCATCAGAGAGAGGAGAATTATAGGCTCCACTCAGGCCCATACATCCAAACCCCAACTTTGAGACCTGGGAATAAAAGAACAAAAAAAAAAAAAAAAGAATTACAAAGAAATGAACAACATTTAGTCAAAATTAATGAATTGGAGTGACAAAACAGCACCAAAAAGTTATTCCAATAAAGAAAACTATGAAAGACTAATATCATGATTCCCAAAACTTGTTAGTGACACAAGGATATATATTTTCACATAAATATAGTAATAGTCTTCCATGATTAGAATTTATTTCTGCAGGTCCAAACTTATATTGAGGCCCTTGGTGAAGGAAGAGCTGTTCGTCGATTACAGAATTCCCAAAAAAGAAAAAAAAAAAAAAAGAACTGGTGTATGCCCATCAAATACATCCAAATTTCTTGGTATTGTTGGATACAGAATAATAAGTACTCTTTTAAAGATCAACTCCACATGATCTCCTTTGATCACAAGAATGTAGAACGAGACTATTAGGACTCAAGACTTTACCTCAATAGTTTGACAATCTCAATCTGTTTGGCAACATATATATCTATACAAATCCATCAACACAACTGCCTTTCCATATCTCTTCCCTGAGGTTGATATAATTAAAAGCACCTATAGAAGCTCGGCCTTTGCAGGCTCATGAATTGACCATAGGAAACATTCTTAGAGATGATGCAACTCTTTCTGCAGCCAGCAGTAGGAAGTTCTTCTTGAGCTGTTTAGAAGAGTTTAGAAGACATCATTATTGCAGCAACAGCCCAAGACCCGTTTATTTTAACACTTCTCTACAAACTTAATCACAATCTACCCTGTAACTAAATAGCTTCGGATGAAAATCGTTCCTAATTTATGGTGCATTCTTCTGTCTCCAAATAGATATTCTCATAATAGTTAACTTGTACACACGCTGCCCTGTTTACAAGAAAATTAACTTCATAAAAATAACAATACAAAATCCTGATCACTGAAAGGTAATTTGGCAACTCCCAAAATCAGTTTTAATTTTCTTTCATCTTTTCCTTCATTCAAAGATCCAAGATTTCACATTCAAACTCATGGTTAATGAGTAAACTCATGTCTGCCAAAAGATAATGGCTAGGGATATAAAACTATCCTCAGAACTCAGCCATTCAATGGACATGCACATTTGTACATCCCATGGAAATTGAAATTCTTTCTTGTATTATACATTCCATTTTGTTTCATCATGCAGACTAATTCTGTTTAAGAAAATAATGTTATTGTTGATGGTACACGATCAGCTTTCAGATATCAGTGAATGGCATCCATTAGATATTTTTTTATGTCAAATACATGATAGATTGTTCTCAAATTCACTTCCTTGGCTACCATTTTTTGTGGAAAAGTAAATTTGGCACCACATGTTTATGCTGATTTTGGAACCAGAAAGAAATACTTGTTTCCCAACCAGTCTCATCATTTCTTGTGTCACAATGTCATTATCTCACCGTATGGGACGATACGCCACTATTACAATAGAAAAGTAAAACAAAACGAAACAAAACATTATACAAAATGCAGAAAGAAGGATTCACATAGTTTTTCACAGTTTGAAACCATTATATATCATTTTCACAATCACAGACCACCTCGGCCAAATAAAAACTTGGAAAGTTTGTCCATCAAAGACCATCTCAACCAGATAAAAATTGTCCAAAAACTATTCAATACTGTCAGTTCCAATAAATCAAAAACTCCAAGAAGCTAATCACAATCTGATCGATAGCAGAATTGTCATCATTAGTTTACAAAGTTTTCAAAAATCCCTGGGACTTTAGAGTCTCAAACTATGCAGATTGGTATTCAAAGAAGAGATATGATTTAACCACAAATAGATTCTACATAAATAGATATAGTACCGTATGAAACAACGTTAATTTATAAATCTACTTTTACCAGAGTCATTCGTGACTATAACACTTCTCAAATGCAATGAACAGATGCAAGTGCAACATTCTTAAAAAAATAAAATTGAAACGTGTATGCAGGACTGAAATTGGGAGTTACCTCAAGGCCTTGATTGCCCAGTTTCACCCTTGGAATTTGGACTTCGTTTCCTTGTGCCATTATTTTAGAACTTGTGTTTCTCTCTTCAAGGAGTGAGAAAAAGAAGCCGCTGACTGTTATCTGTCCTTTCTCACTGGTAGTAGGATGTTTTCATCCCTCTTCGTTATAAAATTATACTGCAATGATAGATTTGTAATATAAGGAAATTGATTTATACGTAATATTTTTTATAATATTTATATAATTATGTTTTAAATAAGAAATATTTTTATAAAATATCTTATAAAAATAAAATTATTTTATAAAAATACCCATTCCTATAATTTTATTATAAAATGTATCCAACAATATTATTATAAAATATATTATGAAAATATATTGTATATCACTACTGGTACTACAATAACTAAATTTTAAAAAAAATGATAAATAAAAATCACTTTTCATAATATTTTATACAATAATATTTTAAATAAAAAAATATTTTTATAAAATAGGTTATAAAACTAACACAACCTCAAACTATCTTGTCAGTACGAATCCCTTTCCTCGTACAGTTCTTCTATCATATGAGTGTAGAAAACATATAATTTACTGTGAAATCACTTCAATATATAAATATTTTTAATCAATTGTTTATTCTTATCCAGAATTTATTCCAGATTCCCTTTCTTTATTACTTATGTGTGCTCGTTGCTTATGCCAGCACGTGATTAGCACGTCGGGAGTTACCTTTTGATCACGTAATTGTGGCTACCTTGAAATTGTGGCTGATTTCAGGCCAGCAAGAAGGGCTGCCACTTTTCAGCCTCTGTTTACGTCATCGATTATGTCATTACCATCTTTTCACTTTTTGTTTTTGTGTTTCATTTTCTGTTTTACTTCAAAATTATAACAACTTTTTTGTTTCGTTTGTAGTAGAGTTTTGGGAATAAAGTGCAGTAGATAAATTTTCAGTTTTTTCAAGAAAATAAAATTCCAAGAAATTTTCAGCTGTTTCAAAAAAAAAAAAAAAATTGGCTATAAAAGATTATATAAAAATAAATTATAAATTAACGTAACTTGATGTGATATATTAAATTATAATATTATTTTTATTATAAAATAAATATAACAATCCGATAAAATCATATTAATTTATAAATTTATTTTAATATAATGTATTTACATATGTAGTAATTTGAATAAATATTCCACTATCTGTCTTTGAGAGGAAGTTTGATCTTCCAAGATTTCTTTAATCTCTTGGTTAGCATTTATTCTGGTGACAAAAAATAAACATACACTAAAATTATTTATATATATATATATAATTAGATTTCACAAAATTTTATTTTCATTTATTCCAGTGCACTCTATTGTACTTTAAAAAGTGTCAAAAAAAAAAAAAAATCAAAACTCTCATTCTAAATATTTTCTCAATATTAGAAATCGAACTCTGATTTTTAACATGACGGTGATATCTTAGATTCTTATACACTAGACCATGATGCTTTGGGAGTTGAATAAAAGAAATAAATAATTATCTTTTAATTACGCTACACATACAATGCAGTACAAAGGCCATCAAATTTTGAAATATATATATATTTTTATACAATGGGTGGGGATCGAACCCGACTGTCCGATTGAGAAACCCTAATTTCCTACTTGATTAATTCACTAAAAGTTTGTTAAGGTAAAATAAAAAATACAAAGAAATATTTTCTACCTTTTTTAGGAATTTAATTAGCAATATAATAAAAATAGATAATGTTATATACAGTCCTGAAGTGTGCAGTCCATAAGTACTCCTACAAAAAATGAGGCTGTCATTGAAGAAATAAGTTTCTCATGCTGATCCTAGATTTACCCACCTTTTTAAATGAAGTACGTGAAAATTGCATATTCCATAACTGTAAATATTGTTTTTCAATAAAAATAAACACAAATAGAATAAACAAAATCAAGTAACACACAAGCAAGACACCAAGATTTTTACATGAAAAACCCTCAAATGCAAAGGAAAAAACCATGGGACCTAGTCTCTAGTAGATCTTCTTAATTGATTTTCTGCATGTGGTTCCAAAAGAGGTTGTTTTGCTTGTTGCTCTAATCTCATATCATCAATTCAGGTACACCACTTTCAACAATATCAACTTGTTCTTCTTGTTAAAAAAAAAAAAAAATCTTGTTCATCTAATACAGCTCCTCCCATGTTCATCATGCATCACAAAAGAAAGAAAATATGAATCCATATCAATTAGTTCTTCATTGAAAGACTTAAGGCCCGCTTAGATACTAGAATATCTTATAGTATTTTTAAATAGTAGTAAAATAGTTTGAGTTAAGAGAGAAAATATTTTATTCAATTTTGGAAAAGGATAGAGAAAATGTTGAATAAAAATATTATAAAGTTAGTTGTTTGAATATAATTTTTGTTTTAAAATTTGAAAAAGTTGTATTATTTTTTGTGTTTTATTTGAAAGTTTGTGAAAATTATAATAATTAGGTAATGATTAGATGAAAAAGTTCAGATGTGAAATTGAAAAGTTTTTTGAGTTTAAGTGATATTTGGAAATGAAATAGTTGAGAATATCTGAGAATAATTAAGAACAATTGTGTTCCTAAACGGGCCCTTAGGCTTTTTACTCTATGCATCTTTAATAGTTTGATCTTCAAAGAATACATATATGCTTTTTTGTGTTTTCTTCTTGAATGGATCCCAAAATGTGTAACCAAATTCTTCAATCATCATGCATCATTGAATAATGAAAAATCAATTCATATCAACAAGTTCCTCATTGAAAGACTCAAGCGTTTTACTTTGACTCACATCTTCAATAGTTTGAACTTTAAAGAAAACAATATTTTTGCTTCTCTAAACTTTTCTTCTTATCTAAATCCCACAATGTGTAATTAAATTATTCAAGTGCATAACTCAAGAAAATGCACTACTTGGATTTGCTATCAAATTTGGATCCTCTCATATTTAGGAATATGAACAAAAGCCTTATAGCCAAACACCCTAAAATGCTTGATAAATATCTTTCCCTGGCCAAACCCTTTCAGGAATGCTACTATCCAAAGGAACTGAAAGAGAAAAATAACCAAATCAATTGTTGTTCACATTAACTCATCCAAAAAGGAATTAGGCAATTTTGCATGAAAGAGCATACATTTTATTCTTTCACAAATTGCTCTATTCATTGTCTTTGCTATACCATTCTACTATGGTGTCTAGAGGACTATTTTCTCAAGTCATATACCATGACTTCTACATACTCTTCAAATGGTCCTCTATACTCATCACTATTATTTGCCCGAACACATTTTAATTGTCTTTCAGTTTTCCTTTTAACTTTCACATGTAAGACCTTGAACACATCTAGCACTTGGTCATTAGTTCTCAGTAGAAAAGACAATACTTTTCTTGAGTGATTATCAATAAAATTAATATAATAAAGTTCACCACCAAGACGTTTAGCATTTATAGTGCAAACATCAGTGTGAAAAAAGTCAAGAATATCACCGTTTCTAGTTGGAGAAAAATTATGAAAAGAAATTTTTCGTTGCTTTTCCATAAGACAATGTGTACAAGACATTAGTTGTGTAACTTGTATATTGGATAGGATTTGTTTATTTGCAAGAATTTGAAGTCCATTCTCACTAATGTGATCAAGCCTTTTATGTCATAGCTTAGTGGAGATTTCATTCTTAGCAGCAATAACATCCCCATCGATCAACCTTGCATCTTTCTTGTAAATAGTGTTGGTTTTTCTTCCCTCGCTAGAATATGAGAAACCTTGCTAAGTTTCTACTTTCCACCTCTAAGGTGATTATGATAGCCTTCATCATCCAATTTTCCATTGAAGTCAAATTAAAATGCATATCAGGAACATGCTTGTCATCTTTGAGAATATATTTGCACCCAATGCTGGTTTCCAATTGCATGCCTATAATTTCACACTTGCTTCATTTATCATCCTAGCCTTATCGAAATCACTACTAGTATAAGAAGAGAAGAAATTTCTGCGTGGGATAACACAAAAAAAAAAAAAAAAAAAAAAAAAAGATGTATCAATTACCTAAGAAACATTCTGACAAGCGACATTAGCATGAGTATCATCACAAATAATGAACGCATACCATCAAATGTAACCCTTGCAGTTTCTTTTTCTTCTTTCTGTTCTTCACCTTTTTCTCTCACCTATTCCTCTTTTAACATTTTGCCCTCTTCTCCATATGCCCGAGCTTACCAAAGTAAAAACATTTTATCTCTTTTCTTGAAGTGGGCTTTCCTTGATTTGTCATTGTTGTAACAAGGGCTTTTATCCATGAGGTTTTTTGCTTTTACTTCTTCTCTTACTTTTCTGTAACAAGTGCTTTTGAATAAAAAGAAATACCATGTTCTTTCTTTCTTGCCCCTTCATTGAACATACTATTTTTTACCATACTCATATCATCACACCATTGGCAGTTGAATTAATGAAAGACATAACCAAAGCTTCCCAATTGGTTAGCAAGGGACTCAATAAAATTAAAGCTTGCATTTCATGGTATATAACTTGTTCAACCATTCTTGAAAATTATTCAAATATTCTGCAATACTTTGTCCATCCCTGTACTTTAAATTTACAAGTTTTCTTATTACAAAAGCTTTATTTTGTACAGTCTTTCACTCATAAAGACTTTCTAATTTCATTGAAAGATTGTAAGCTTGGCTACATGATGAAAGATACTTTGACAAACCCATTTCCTGATATGATCAAGAGCTTTGCTGTTCAATTCATTCCATTCATCATTAATTTTCTTTTCTGGTTTAACATCAGTCAAATCAGTAGGCTCAAATAACTCTTTGCAAAACAAAACATCCTTCTTCCATGCCTTCCAAATTGAGTAATTGGAAGAAGTGAGTTTAATCATGCTACCATATGAATACTCTATTGCTAGGGTGAACAGAGAAATAAAGTGGAATATTTTCTACCCTTCTTTGCACAAATTAAATTAGCAATCTAGCAAAAATAAATCCACAAATAGAATAAAGAATAATAGGATCTAATCCAGTTAAAACTTCCACTACCAAC
This sequence comes from Juglans mandshurica, assembly GCA_022457165.1. Taxonomy (NCBI): domain Eukaryota; kingdom Viridiplantae; phylum Streptophyta; class Magnoliopsida; order Fagales; family Juglandaceae; genus Juglans; species Juglans mandshurica. The sequence continues at coordinate 9,740,242 of CM039623.1, forward strand.
AATAATAGGCTTACAAATTTTTTTCTATAGAACAATCTCTAGAGGCTTTCGATAATGAACAATATTTCTTAGTTCCACATATAATCATCACCAAGCAAGTGGGTATCAACTAGAACAATAAGAAAGATCTTATCAAGTGGGTATTTGCAGTAAACAATAAGAGATGAATTTCAATGATTAGCATAATTCAAAACAAAGCTCTCACTATCAGGAATAACATACTGAAATTTCATGAAAATTGGACCATAGGTAATCCCTTAAAACTCTGTAAGAAAAAGATAAATTCTCTCTCTCTCTCTTCATACATAAGCGGCACACATCTCCCTTTCTTTCTTTTCTGCCTTTTTCTTTTTGTCTCTCGTTAACACATATGACACATCACTTTTTAAAACAAAAGCTTACCTTTTAAAATTACCAAAATGCCATTTAGGTGGCTTACATGGGCTTGTCTCATATGGAGGGACTCACCTAAAAAGTTATATATTGATATTTAGTGAATAATTTTATATTAGTAAGGCAATTATTATAGCCAAAGGAGCCTTTCTTTAACTTAATATATTCTAATGTAAAAAAATTCTGATGTGTAAAAGAGTGTCCTATTATCTTACAAATGCTTTTTCAGGTAGCTTGGTTGCATGCAAAAACTAGGCATTACACTTGAAATAATTGATATTGTCAAAATATTATTCAAACTACTAACTAATGATTAGTAGGATTGGTGTTGGACTACTCTCAATAGATACGAAGAATTACCGAAATTCGTTAGCCCATGAAGATTGGGTAAATCGCTGATGGTTGAGTAAAATATTCTCAGAGATATATAACTTGAATGAAAAAGGTTTAGGGGTTTATCAATTGTTCACTTTTCCCTTTGCTGACTTGTCTCACTAATTGGCAAATGAGAATCTTGTATACTCACAATTGCGGTTACCTATGTCAACCCCCAAGCCCTTGGTTCCGTCTTTTGTCAAATCATGATCTTTTGTTACGCAGGGCAAAATCATTCCTATTTCTAAATGCCTCTATAGTTTATTTGTGGGGATGTAACTGTTCAGGCATGTTTTGTAACTTCTAGGTCAAATATGCCAAGTGCCTATAGAGGAAGAGAAGGTGGTGGTCGGGTGTGTTCATAACACCTCCAATGCCAAAGTTAGAGTGTATTTTCAATGGAGAAAAGAGAGAAATGACTAAGAGTGGGTTTAGAGTGATCAACCATCCTGTATTGTATATTTTCGACCATAGGGGTCTTGTCTGCTCAGACTATCACACTGTCGCATTTAATGCAACAATATGGATCCTCCGTAGGAATCTCGGGCTCACATTTCATGTTGGCACATTAAATGCAGCACGACTCTTATGCGTCACTCTGACCAGGGCCTTCTTCTTGCGACACTGGACCAGTCTAGATGCTTCTGGTTCAAGGCCAAATATCCTATGGACCTAGGCCCAATTCTGTGGGGGAGAATTTCCCTTCCAGTTACCCCTTCAATTCCTACTGCATGAGCGGTGGGAATTATTCCTTATGTCCCGTGATGTTTCCAAGCCCCAACAACGGTTTCTTGCTATGGCTCTTGCCCCGATGCCCAGGATTACGTGCAACAGCTTATCTCCCATATATGTCCTATCATGCACTAGGAGTTATTGGCCTCCTTTTTGGCATCTTGAAAGGTTTGACACTTGTCACCATTTCCCTAGAGCCAGTCCAATCGGTTCAATTGGCTTATTGATACCCCTGGCTTGGGTCAATAACCCTTCTCTTCCGACATTGTCATTTCTTTCCCTTTTAGTGTTCATGCGCTCTCCCTTTCCTCGTTCCTCTTTACCGTCCTTCGATTAGGCTTAAATCCTAGCAACAGCTCCCAACTACTAAATGCTACTTTCTTTTTTAGAGCACCCACAAAAAATATAAAAATAAAAGTGGATCCAAGAATTATTCTTACAAGTAATATCATATTAATGATGTGATAGAAACAGATTGATAGGGTATAATATAGAAAATTTTGCATGTTAAATTATTATCCCACTTATCTAATTATGATAAGTTGACATTATTTGACTTTTGATTATTTTTATAATAACAAATAATTAAGTGCAAGAAAAAAGTCACATTTATGTTTGACCCAAATATTGAATCCATTTATATGCAGATAAACTATTTTTTTTTTTTTGGGGGGGGGGGGGGGGGGAATGCTTGTTAACCCAACCCCTAAAAGTCTACTCTTCAAGTTATGGGTTAAGACTAGGGGTGGCAAATCATATTAACAGGTCATGTTCGTGTCGTGTCATATCAAGGCATAAGCATTATATTATATGGGTCAACACGAACACGACCTGTTAAACTTAACTTGTCAGAATTTCAAATCCTACCAAGACCCATTATATAACGGGTTGACATGACACGACCTGTTATAACCTGTTATTAATTATTCAAAAAATGGGTCAACATGACATGATCCGTTTAAACCTGTTTCATATTAATGGGTTGAACTGACCCGAATAACCCATTTGACCTAATTCAGTGATTCATATAATTTCACATAAAAATTAAAATCACAAAATCTTTTAAAAATATAAAACTAATTACTATTGAAAAATATCAATATTTTTCATATTTTAACATCTAATAAAATGAATATTACAATCTAAACAATAAACTACAAATCCAAATTAAAATTTAATATTACAATCCAAACAATAAAAACACGATAATCAAAATCCTAATAATACCAAATATTAGGATAAATCCAAAATTACAATACAAACAATAAAAACATAAACATATTATAATAATATTAAAGTTACAATCCCAATAATAATAAACACAAATCTAAACATTTGATTGGTTTATAGAAGGAATTGAAGCATCCTTCTTGCTCTTGTTGTTGATATTCAATCACCATAACATCTTCAATTAGCTCTTTCAGTTTCATTTCTTGTGTTTCTATTTAAAAAATGGCATCAGTAAAGCAAATAAAATTATTGTATTGAAAAGCATTACAATCCATAATTTAATAAAATTAAAAATAACGCTACCTTACTAGCCATATAACCATTCTCTCTCTCTTTGTTTTTTTTAAAGAAGAGGATAGTACCCCAATCACGACACATGGATTTACAAATATTCAAAGAAAAAATCAACCCATGTATCAAACTTAAGAAACAACCTATACAATAAATTAAACCAATAAAACCATGAAATAATCTAAACAAGCCTATCATATAAATCTGAATCAGCAGGAGAAAAGACAAGATAAAGTAGGAAAAAACCAACAAAATCTAGTAAAAACGTAATGAAGGTAATCCAGAGTAATCCATATGAATTAGACCTTTAAACTTGCGAGGAAAATCCTCCAATTTGTTCCAAGAAAAATTAGACCCTGCCACCCTTGTTTAGCCAACCAATCTGTCACTTGATTTTCTTCTCTGAAAATATGTTTTATGGAGCAAGTCATGGACGCCCTGATATTATTAAGTTCCTCCTAGAAGTCCTCCAAGTACCACACCCCACATCTTCTTCAGTTCCACCATGAGACTACAATCAAAGAATCAAGTTCAATTTCAACAAAATTTATATCCAAAGAAATGCAAACCTTAAGACCGTAAAGAAGGGCTAATAATTCAGCTTTATTATTAGATCCAACACCGACATGTGAAGCAAAAGTATGAACCAATTTGCCACAATCGTCTCTAATGATACCACCCACACTAGAAGAGCCTGGATTGCCAAGACTGCTACTATCTGTATTTAATTTGAATCAGCTAGTCTTTGGTCTTGTCCAAGCAACTAATCGGCACCTGCGAACTATAGGGATGACAGTAGAAACATTCAACCATTGAAGCACTTGCAAATCAAAGTTAGAAAATCTAGAAATTTTATGTGAGTTATGACATAATAAACCAATCCAATGTTTAATAGAATGCATTAAATCAGATAAAGATTCAGTAAGACCCTCCATGCGCTCCAAGCATCTTCTCTTCCAAAGTCTCCAAGTGAAAATCACCGGAATGATCCCCATAATTAAACTCACTTGAGTAGAGGATTTAGCACGATGAAACCAAGAGGACACAATATTCTTCCATGTTCTGCCAACAGGAACACCAAACATGACTCCAAAGAACTGCCACACCTTATAGGGTATCTCACCTTCAAACAAGACATGATTTTGATCTTCATAATGCCCAACAACACAACAATAATCACACCGAGAAATAATCAGAATACCAATATGACGAAGACGATCATCAACACTTAAAGCCAAATACCTTCCACATAACGATATACATTTTTAGCGAAATCAATTTATGCCACACCCAAGGATACCATTCAAATTGCGATCCCCTGATACGAACACAGTCCCAAGTCGACTTAGTAGAAAAAAAACCATTATCAAATTTAGTCCATATTAATACATCCGAACCAGTCTTGCAAGTGGCTAAAGTATCCAAGATATCATCAACATTTTCCAGACCAACTAACCCCACAAGAAAATCAACATCCCAACTGTCATTCAATTTACACTCCTTTATGAGAAGTAGAGAATGACCCACTAAATTCATATGGTCAATTAGAGGCCCACGGTCTTGCCATTTATCATGCCAAAAAAGACATTACCGTCCTTAATCCTCCATTTCGCATTATTCATGACAAGATGAATACTTCTAACAATCATTTTCCAAAATCTAGAACCCTTATTAGAATCAATAAGAGTCCAAGGCTTAGCTCCCATATATTTGTCTTTACAAAAATTTGCCCAAAGAGAATTACCTTGAATCAAATTCCAAGCAAACCTCATATGCAGAGCTTTTTGCATGTCATCAAGATTTCTTAAACTAAGGCCTCCTTCCTCTATTGGCTTGCAAATGTTACTCCAAGATACCCATTTTTTTTTTTAAACCTTTGCCATTAGCCTCCCCCCAGAAAAAGGTACTCATCAAACGATGTAATTCTTTGATGGTTGATTGAGGAACCTGCAAAACAACAAATAAATGAAGAGCCATACTAGATAACACATGCCGTAATAAAACCAATCTACCTCCCATAGATAGAAGTTTCATCCTCCAACCACTTATTTTCTTGCTTACTTTACTCAACATTTCCTCCATGTGCATATTTTTGAGTCTATCCAAGATAATAAGGACCCCCAAATATTTGAAGGGGAAAGAGCCCTCTGAAAAACCTGTTCCCCGCATAATCTCCCTCTTTTGAGACAACGAAATATGTTTAGAGAAAAACATAGCCTTCTTTTCTTTATTAATACTTTGTCCTGACCATCTCTCATATTGATTAAGCACCATTAAAAGCTCCCGATAGATCTCATGCTACCATTTGTGAAGATTACCACATCATCAACATATATTAAATGAGAAATAATAGTCATACCTCTGGCCTGTGAAAATTGACCAAACCGATTGGCAAGAGGCGCTCGTTGACTTGTCGAGGTGGCATTTGCTTCTGAGGCGAGGGAAGGGTTAAAAAAGTCAATCGACAACTGTCAGCAGGAGCTTGAATAGCAGCGGGCCGAAAACTTAGAGCTGCGCAAGCAGCAAGGCTCCGATGATCCGTCATACAAGTGGCTTTCAAGCAGTACGAGAAGGCTTCCTAGTCTCTAACGGACAAGAGAAAGGTCCTGGAAGACAAAAGGAAACGTAGGAGGGATTTGGAGACCGATCTGGCCAAGGCAAGGCGCGCTTTGGAGGCCTGTGATGCTACCATTCGGGATCTGCGGGTGGAGCTGTCGTATGTCAGTGGTGTCCACGATGATGCCTGGAACTTCGGTTACACTGATGACTTGGAAAGGATGAAGACTCATATCCTCCAGAATCCCTGATGCAATCTGAGGGCTTTGAGTGTACGATAGCTTCCCCCGAATGAAGTGTCCTTGGAACGGGCTGCTCTCCTCGAGAGTGATCTAATCCCAAGCACCCTTAGGGCTGCACTTTGACTAGCTCTTCTGACAGGTTTTGTTGTTCGAGGCTTCAGTTTCAAACCTCTTATTCCAAAGCTCAAACTCGCTTTCAGGGTTCATTTTCGCACACTTAAGCATGCAACACCTCTTCTCACGCCCCAAGATTACCCTACTATCGTCATCTCGCCCTACTGTCTTCACCTCCTCCAATAGTTTCTCGCACCTCTCCATTAGCAAGTCTTGGCATTTACTATCACTTTATAGCTCAATTAGTTGCCTCATTACATTCCTTGTTGATTTTCTTTGAGGTAACGTCTAGCTTTATCGGCATGTCGTAATGATAGAAATCTTTGTCTGCCACTTCTACTGGCATTTTCTTAGAGGTAAGCTTTGGCGTTATCAGCACGTCGTAATGATAGAGATCCCTGTTCACCACTTCTACTGGAATATGATTTGACCAGGCTTTGGTTTGCTTGCACCTTCACAAATTTCTGTCGTATCTAGTTGACTTATGTTGTATGTCGCTGAAATTTGCCATTTCACGTTGTAACTTGTCCTGTTCTTTGTAAGCTTGCAACTTCACGTTGTAACTTGCAGCTTCACGTTGTAACTTGTCACTTCATGTTGGAATATGGTTGCTTGTCTTTGCGTATTCTTCTTCGATGTTTTCTTCTTTTTATTCTTCTTTTTTTATGGTCAACCTGGGGGGTTTTGTAGCAAGAAATTATAGGCTTGGCATTAGGCGTGGAGGGGGGGGATTTCTGTCATACATAGTCTTATGGTCCACCCCTCCAGCACCTAACCTAATCCTGAAGACCCTGTTGGTCGACAGCTCTTCTGCTTATACTATCTTTGTTCGCTCATGTTGGGTAGTTCTTCTCTTGGGGTGTATAGCGATATTATTTGATGAGGTCGATGTCTCTCCATTTCTTCCTTACGCCGATTTCTTCCTTCTTGTCGTCTGTCTCTTGGATGTGCTTTACCTAGCCTAGTCCTTTAGTTCTTCTATTTTGTGTTGTAGTACTTTATTTTGGTATGTAACTGAAAGAAGAGAGAAATGACATTAGCATATGTTGGTCCTCGCTCGCTGTTGTCGACTTGGAAGGGATGGAAATTCTCCCTTAAGAGTTAAGCCGCGTCAGGGAGACTCTGAATACCTCCTTGGGGGGAGAGGCCAGGTAACGTTTTGCTAACCCGCCTATATGCCCCTCTAAGTAGCACCGTGGCCGTGGAATTAAATATAACTAATTTGGGCTGCTCTTTGCTACAATGGGGGCTGGGGTAGGTTATTCGGGTAGCTGTGGGGCTGGTCTTGCTCTTCACCATGGGGAGACAAGGTAGCCTCTAGCTCGACCCTTCTCCTTGGTCTGCGGGAAGGTATGTTGTCCAGACAGTTTGGGATTGGACCCGCTCCCGCCCGTTGGCATTGTGTATTTAATTCTTGATTGAAAGATAAACATGTCATCATAACTTTATTCTTAGCTTTACAGGAGTTAGACTTTGCAAACCTTGGCCCTCTAGCCTATGAAGCAATTTTCTTGCCGCTTTTTACCTGGTTGTTGATGTCCTTGTTCTTTGGTGCAGTATTCAGACAATTGTAAGACACTGCTTGCACTCCGTTGGGGAGGGGTCAGAATGCCTCATGCCAAACCGCCCCTTTGCCCCCTGAGGAGGTAAATCAGATAGCAATGTGACTGGTCTGCTCCTTCGCCGCGATGGGGTCGGGGTAAGTAGTAGGGTAGCTTGGGGTTGGACCCACTCTCCTTTGCTAGAGGGACAAGGCGACCTCTGGCTCAACCCGTCCCTTTGTTCCCCGTGGGAGGTAGGTTGTTTGGGTAGTCTACTACTGGTCATGCTCTCGCCCATTCACACCACATGGAAGGGTAAGTTTTGCATTAGGCTAGCTCTGATCCCACACATCGTCATAGCGGAGGTCGGGGTAAGTTATTCGAGTAGCCATGGGCTAGTCTTGCTCTTTGCCGAGGGAAAACAAGGTGGCCTCTGACTCGACCCGTCTCCTTGGTCTGTGGGTTGGTAGGTATTCTAACAGTCTGTAACTAGACCCACTCCCGCCTATTGATGCTTACGAAGAAGGTAAATCTTTGTCTTTGAGTAGCTGAGGACTACCTGCACTCCATCGGGAAGGGGTTGGAATGCCTCAAGCCAAACCACCCCTTTGCCCCCCGGGGAGATAATTCGAACAACGATGTGGCTAGTTCACTCCTTCATTGCGATGAGCGTTGGGATAAGTATTCGGGTAGTCTCGGGGTCAGACCAGCCCTCATTCACAGGAGGGACAAGGCGGCCTCTGGTTTAACTCGCCCCTTTGTTCCCCGTGGGAGGTTGGTTGTTCTGGCAGTTTGCTACTGGAATCGCTCCCGCCCTTTGAAACCGCAGGGAAGGGTAACTTTTGGATCAGGCTGACGCTGAACCAACTCTTCATCACAGCGAAGGTCTGGGTAAGTTATTCGGGTAGCCGTGGGGCTGGTCTTGCTCTCCGTCGCGGGGGGACGAGGCGGCCTCTAGTTCGACCAGTCTCCTTGGTCCGTGGGGAGGTAGATTGTTCGGCCAGTCTGCTCTTGGACCCACTCCTGCCTGTTGATGCCTACGAGGAATGTAAGGCCTTGTTTGCATTCAAAACCCACCTCAACTCATCTCAACTCATTATTACAACTTTCTCAAATTTCCACACAAAATATAATAAACAATTCAACTTTTTCAAATCCCAAAACAACTTTCCCAAATTTCCATACAAAATATAATAAATAATTCAACTTTTATTCTACTATTCACAAACCATCTCAACCCATCTCAAATTTGACAGTTTTGACAGTTTTCTACCATGTTGATCCCTTTGAGGTACGAAACCAAATTGGGGCTTTTGCAGAAGCTTTTGCTAGGCATGAAGAAGACCCTAATATTGATATGGAGAAGATGCAAACGTGGAGTTGCTTTGAAAGAAGTGGGCAACATATCTGGATGGCATTTTCATCTTAGGTAACATTTTTTCTTTTATTCTTATAGCGAGAGCATGGATATGTTGGAGATTCTCAAATTAATTTGTACCCCAATAAAACTGGATTTCGGCCAGTTGTACCAATCAAATTTAATTGGATCCATTAAAATACACATGTTAGCCTCGTGTTGAACAGTTACCGATCTAGTTGTGACAAAAATTATAAAATCTAGATGTGAAATCTAATATTTGCTTTAATTAAATAAATTAAACATTTTGATCCTTATGATCTATTACTTTTTTGTTAGAGAAGTGCTATTGCCACTATTATGTTTGGATACAAAATTCAATCTCATCTAATTCATTACAATTTTTTTAAAATTCTCACACAAAATACAATAAAAAATTTTAACCATTTTAAATTTTAAAATAATAATAATATTAAAAAATAATATTCTAACAATATTTTATTCAAATTTCAGCTTTCATCTCAACTTATATCATTTCAACTTACTATCCAAACCTCTCGTAAGAGATTTCACAAAAATAAATTTACAATCTGATGTAGTTTTACGTGATACATCAGATTTATATGTAAGATTGTAAAGAGATTTTATGTTATACTCGTGATTATTTGCAAAAAAATTGTAAATTTTAGTTAGGGGCCTACCTAGACTTGCCCTACCCCCTAGGGCTGCTACCCACACCATACGGTGCGGGGTAGCAGGTGGACTCCCAATCTGCACCTCTCGACCCACTTCAATAATGGACTACAGTCCACTAGGTCAAAAAATTATTTTTAAGTCTAAAAGTGATCAAAAATACATTTTTGGACTCAAATTGTAACACTTTGAAGTTGTTACAATGGCGATGTTCTTTTCTGCACTAACACTTTGGCGTTTCTGCCTCACCTATTTGGCCTTTGGGTCTACGCTAAGGCTGTGCCGTATGACTTCAGGGGCTATTCTGGGCATGTCCTCGTGGCTCCAAGCGAATACGTCTTGGTGCTTGGCGAGAAGTTGTTGCATGGCGCTCTGTGCCTCAGGCGTCAGTTTGCTGCTAATCCTTGCCATGGCTTCTAGTCGATTCGAGCTTAGGGGAATGAACTCGAATGGCTCATTTGGTTCCACCTTTCTGAGCCTTTGCTCACCTCAAATTTCGCCTTCAGCTGGGCACAGACGTGCAGTGGTGGCAAGGTGCAGTCATCTACCATAGGGCATACCGCGTGCACCCCGCCACTCGGAGGCATCCCTTCCTAGGTATGTTCCCGCCTCTCTTCCGCCGCGTCTCCTCCTCCAATCCTGGGAGTTTGGCTTTCTCATTGGTCAGCTTCCATATTCGTTAGTGCTATTGGTGAGCTTCCGAGTTATTTGGAACGAGTTGTCTCAAGCATATGGAGTACATGCAATATCTGCAAGGATCCCACAGACGGCGCCACTATTGACATTGTATTTCGCACACCTTTAGGCCAAGTTCTAGCTACTCAGGTTTTCAGAACTGGGTCTGCAAAAATAGAGAAGAAAGGCACTAGGAGAGGGTGACCTTGGGGCCAGAGAGTCTTCGATACCAAAGTTAGTACAATATTTTAGAAGTTTGTAAATAATGAGAGTCTAAGGATCAGAGAGTTTTTCTCATACCTGAAGTTGCTATTTATACCGGAAGTCTGGAGGGAACAGATTATGCCTACCCTCGTGGAGTCTATGCCCCTTTTACTGTTCATTTTGTTAGAATCCTTTAATGTGGTGTGCCTCTGCCACGACGTCATTATGTGGGGTTTAGCTCAAGTAGTGGTGCCATTAATGCGCGCGGTACCCTAATTTGTCTTATTCTGCTGGCATCTTTGGTGGTCCATCGATATTCCCATGTTAGAAGATTAAAGGTCCCCCGTCTTTCCTGCTCTGCCCTGTACGAGTTCCCATGAGCGGGGTGTAGCTGAGTGGCGTCAAGTCTGTCGATCCCATCAGCCATCATTGTTTACTTTTCCTTACAGATGACTTACTTTGTGGGAAATTTTGGGCCTTGGGACCAGGCATCGGGGCGAAACCCATTACTTCCTGGTTGAGTGCCCAGTGGGCTTATGAAGTGGGGGAAATTCCCTTACACTACCCATATTTTAAAGTGTAAAAGGTTTATCTTGGCTTATCGACAAATTTTATTTATTACGAGAAATGGAAATAAACTTAAAGCAACGTGAAAAAAAAAAAACACAAAATAACCATATGTTGAAACAAAGTTGGATGTTTATCAAACATGAGACGCTTATGCCTACTCATGTATAGTTCATTTTCTAAAATTTAAGCTTGGTGAAAAATAACAATTTTCAACAACAATTCCTAAACAATATTTCAACAAAGTTATATCATGCCATACAAAAGACCAAACTTAGGCGCAGTTTGGTCATGTTATCAATTTCAACAAATAACATAGGACGTGCTAGGTGGTGGAAACCCACCAAACCAAGACCAAACTTAGGCCTAGTTTGGTTATCAATATATCTCATCTATCATTATAACGTTTTTAAACCGATCTCATATAAAATATAATAAACAATTTAATATTTTTAAATTTTAAAATAAAAATAATATTAAAAATAATATTTTAATAATATTTTATTTAATTTTCAACTTATATCTTATATGTATAACCAAATGAGGTCTTAAAGTATGTGGTCAAAGTCTTATATATGATTTCAAACTTTCTTCGGTCTTTTTTTTTTCTCCTTATCTTATACTAAAATTAACTACATTGAGAAGAAAAAATTCCGGAATATATATAATTTCAAATTGGTCTCTTTTTTTTTTCCTAATAAAATAAATTCATTGGTACTAATATAATATATATTGACGTACGTGGCTGTCACATGTTACGTACAAACCAACAAAATGATTACAATTAGAATTCACGGTAGCCATTTAAAGAACAAAACAATTATACCTAATCAGCATGCCATTGTGAAGTAAAAAAGTAAAATTAACATAAAAAGCAAAAACTTAAGAAACTTATATTAAAATTTAAAAACATCATATGAATTTATTTACATAAATAGTAATAGGTTTATCGTGGCTCAGTGAAAGAATATTATTTATGGAAAGTGGAAATAAACTTATAACAGCTTCCAGAAAATAGAAAAAAAAAATCACAAAATAATTTGTAGGTTCATATGAAATAAATAATATTCTTAACATAATGATCAACTGGAAGACATGACTAGCATTTAAGTTGAAACCCGTCCATTCACCAAGACCAAGGTTCATCGATTCTCAGAGTTTCTTTCAAATTTTCTTCGGTCTCTTTTCTTCTAGTTAATTCGTTGAAATTAAGATCACCATGCAACATAAAGATCCCGTTCACACACTCATACATACATACATATATATATATATATATATATATATATATATATATATATCAAACTTCAAATTGGTTGACATGTTACCCTCTTGCTATATCAAAACTAATCAACATACGCAGTTTGAGAGAAACTATCAACATGCCGTGTTGAAAAATCTAAAAAAATTCAATTAACAAAAAATAAAATAAAGTAACTGAAATCAAGAAAACCAAGCTAAAGTTGAAAAGAAAGCCTAATATTATACAAATGTTTTTTACTCAAAATACATTGAAAGAAAAAAAAAAAGCACAAAAATAACTTGTAAGCTATTTACCAAACAACTTTCTTAACGTAAACACGGTGAGATATTTACCAAATATAAATTTTATGCCTATTTCCCATTACATTTTATGCTAATTGAAGATGAAGGATAAAATCTTCTAATGACGTTTGCCAAACCATAGATCAACTCGAAGTTTGGACTTAAAGTAGTCAATCATGTGATCATGCCATGGAAGACGTGATTGGCAGTGGAAACCCGCCGGCCACGATCATTAATGCTCATCAATTGACCAAGTCAACTGATCTCAAATTTTCTTCCGTCTTTTTTGTATCTTCTAGGCTGAAATTAACATCAAGCTGGGCTCATTCCCACTAATGGTAATGTTTGATAGTTTGGAAAGCAAAGGAGCCTCTTTCCTATATATATCTCGAGCTAGCCTGTTAGTGCTAGCTCTTCTCATAATTCTCCAAGTGATCTCCAAATTACTAGCAAACATTTCTTTAAACAAGTTTTGTTTTTCAAGTGTCCAATGATTCCCCTAAGCCCTCAAAGAGCCTCATCATCAGTACCACCATCTTCTTCCACTTCCCCAAGACCTCGATGGATACATGATGTTTTCCTCAATTTTCATGGCGAAGACACCCGCAAGAGTTTTACTGACCATTTATATATTGCTTTAGAAAAGAAAGGCATTATCACCTTTAAAGACGACGAGAAACTTGAGCGAGGAAAGTATATTTCTCAAGAGCTCTTGAAAGCAATACGTGAATCCATGTATGCCATCCCCATTATCTCAAAAAACTATGCTTCCTCAAGATGGTGCTTGACTGAACTTGCCCAGATTGTCGAATGCATGAGAGAGACAGGTTTGACAGTTTTGCCTGTTTTCTACCATGTTGATCCCTCTGAGGTACGAAACCAAACTGGGGCTTTTGCAGAAGCTTTTGCTAGGCATGAAGAAGACCCTAATATTGATATGGAGAAGATGCAAACGTGGAGAGTTGCTTTGAAAGAAGTGGGCAACATATCTGGATGGCATTTTCATCTTAGGTAACATTTTTTATTTTATTCTTATAGCGAGAGCATGGATATGTTGGAGATTCTCAAATTAATTTGTACCCCAATAAAACTGGATTCCGGCCAGTTGTACCAATCAAATTTAATTAGATCCATTAAAATACACATGTTAGCCTCGTGTTGATCAGTTACCGATCTAGTTGTGACAAAAATTATAAAATCTAGATGTGAAATCTAATATTTGCTTTAATTAAATAAATTAAACATTTTGATCCTTATGATCTATTACTTTTTTGTTAGAGAAGTGCCATTGCCACGATTATGTTTGGATACAAAATTCAATCTCATCTAATTCTTTACAATTTTTTTAAAATTCTCTCACAAAATACAATAAAAATTTTTAACCTTTTTAAATTTTAAAATAATAATAATATTAAAAAATAACATTCTAACAATATTTTATTCAAATTTCAGCTTTCATCTCAACTTATATCATTTCAACTTACTATCCAAACCTCCTGTAAGAGATTTCACAAAAATAAATTTACAATCTGATGTAGTTTTACGTGATACATCAGATTTATACATAAGATTGTAAAGAGATTTTATGTTATACTCGTGATTATTTGCAAAAAATTGTAAATTTTAGTTAGGGGCCTACCTAGACTTGCCCTACTCCCTAGGGCTGCTACCCGCGCCATACGGTGCAGGGTAGCGGGTGGACTCCCAATCTGCACCTCCCGACCCACTTCAATAATGGACTACAGTCCACTAGGTCAAAAAATTATTTTTAGGTCTAAAAGTGATCAAAAATATATTTTTGGACTCAAATTGTAAATTTAAATTTGTAAATATGACTATAATTAAAAAACTATGTAGTTTTTAACTTTGCTAGTATATATTTTGTGTAAGTTGTAGTGTAATAGGATGACCCTTTTATAGATTGCCCTTTTATAAATTTGCTAGGCAGACATTTAAGCCAATGATGCACCGTCATTGAAGTCAGCATTTCTATGGCTTCCCTTCATCCTTAGAGCTACAACTTCCTTCATCTGGCCGCTTTACTATATGCATTAGTTATTTTTGACTACATATCATTACATTGCCCCCTAAGCCAATTCCCTTGTACTTTACCATCAGTTATATGAAACTACATCATGATGCCTTGTCCCTTCGGATTTGGCATCAACAACAACTCCCAGATCATCAACGTATCAAGAAACCCTGATTCCATATCAAAACCTACAATTCTCCTATGGATTCTAATTTAGAAACAACACCCACTCTCCTAATTCTCACCAAAAAAAATTGAAATGTAAGGGTCAAAAGTTAAACATTATTAGGGTGCTATAATATTGTAGATATGTGAACAATAATCTAATTTTATTGATAACCCTTATTTATGGTAGAGTAATACCTTATACAAAGGGAACATGAAGGTTAGAACCAAAATCTCAAAACCATGCTCCTTATAATGTGCTATATTGCACATTAATACATTATCATACATTTGGCTCTTGAAAGGCTATCACTATCTCATAATAATTAATAATCTTGTCATTTTTCCCAGGTATGAATCAACAATTGTCCAAGAAATCATTAAAAGGGTACTTCAAGGATTGAGTCGTAACTTTGCAACTCTTTCTAAAAACCTTGTTGGAATAGAATCTCGTATGGAGGAAATGATGAACATACTTGGTATTGGATTGGATGATGTTCGCATTATAGGAATTCATGGTATGGGTGGAGTGGGTAAGACAACTTTGGCAGAAGCCATTTATGATAGAATATCTTACCAATTTGAAGCTAGCAACTTTATTGCCTGTATTAGAGAACAAACTAGAAATCGTGGTTTAGTTTCTTTACAAAAACAACTTCTTTCTAAGATCTTCATGGAAAGGGAAATAAATATATGGGACGATCGTGAGGGAATGAATATGATACGGAATAGACTATGTTATAAAAAAATCCTTTTAGTCCTTGATGATGTGGACAGAGAAGAACATCTAACAACATTAGCAGGGAGCCATGATTGGTTTGGTCCCGGGAGTAGAATCATTATAACAAGCAGAGATAGCCATTTATTGAGAATACATGGAGTGAATGGTATCTATAAGGTTAATGAGTTGAATAATGATGAAGCGTTGCAGTTGTTTAGTTTGGCAGCTTTCAAGAAACCCTATCCTGAAGAAAATTATGTGGATTTATCCAAAGGCTTTGTGAAATATGCTCAAGGCCTTCCTTTAGCTCTCAAAGTTTTAGGGTCCTCCTTGTTTGGTAGAGGAACAAATGCATGGAAAGGTGCTTGGGATCAACTGAAAGCAAATCCTAATAAAGGAATTTTTGATATACTTAAAGTAGGTTTTGATGGATTGGAGGATTTGCAAAAGAAACTGTTTTTAGATATTGCTTGTTTTTTCAAAGGAGAGGTCTTAGATAACATTTTAATGGATATATTAGAAAGTTTTGGTTACTACCCATACCTCAATATTGATATTCTCATGGAGAAATGTCTTATAACCATCTCATCTAAAAGGTTGAGGATGCATGATTTACTACAAAAAATGGGTCAAGAAATAATTTATGATGAATCCCCTGAAGAGCCTGGCCGGCGTAGCAGATTGTGGCATTATAAGGATGTCCTTCACGTGTTGAAGAATAATACTGTAAGTGGATAAATCTAGATATAAATGTAAATCATATTTTCATTCTAATTCTTAAGTTTTTTTGCAAATATTTCTCACACAATTTTATTGTTCTTGGTTTTTAGGGAACTGACGTGATTGAAGGCATAGTGTTAAACTTACCTAATCAAAATGAGGAGCAATTCAGTGTTAGAGCCTTCTCAAAGATGAAGAAATTGAGAATTCTTAAAATTCACAACACAAGTTTTGTCAACATGAGTTTTTCTAATCTCTGTGATAAGTTATTGAATCTGCATTGGCACGGCGACCCTTTAAGATTCATGCCAACACATGGGTTACGGGTGTTAGAATGGTCTGAATATCCTTCAAAGTCCATATCAAATAGTTTTCAAGCAGACAATCTTATTGAACTTAGATTTCCATGCAGTCATATCAAGCAACTGTGGAAGGGAATTAGTGTAAGGATCTTTTTTCTCGTTCTTCTTTTTACTAATGGTACTAAGCTCGTTAATACTTTTTTTTTTTGTTCAATATTTATTGTTTTATAACAGAGTTTTGGGAGTTTGAAACGCTTTGATCTTAGTGGCTCTCAAAACTTGTTGGAGACACCAGACTTCACCGGAGTCCCAAGTCTTGAGACACTAGACCTTGAAGGTTGTACAAGTTTATCTAAGGTCCACAAATCTATTGGTGTTCTCAAACGGCTTAGACGATTGAATCTACATGCTTGCAAATGCCTTAAAAGCTTTCCAAATGAAATTAGCTTGGAGTCTCTTGAACATTTTTATCTTTCTGATTGTTCAAGGTTTGAGAAGTTCCCAGACATTGTGGGAAACATGACTTCATTGCGGTTACTTTATTTGGATGGTACTGCTATAAAGGAACTACCGCTATCATTTAAGAGTTTATGCGGCCTTTCCATATTGTCTTTACATAACTGCAAAAAGCTCTCAATTTTTCCGAGTGTTATTTGTAGTTTGTCATCTCTTAAAATCTTGGATGTATCTGATTGCGTAGCACTTGGCGGAATTCAAGACATGAACGGTGAGGGGTATCTGGATCAATTGTATACAGGTGGAACTGCTATCAAATTCACTAAGTTTTTTGCAGTGCCAGAGTTTTGCTCAAATGCTTGCTCCACACAAGAAAGGTTTATGACTAATGATGACTCTATTGGAGGCTTCTATATTGGTTATGATGACAGAGTCTACAATATTAGAAGCTTGAATCATGAAGAAAGTAATTTGCAAACAAAAGGCTATGACATTGTGAGTCTCTTTGATCTCTCTCTCTCTCTCTCTCTCTCTCTGAAATGAAATTGAATTTCATTGATAATAGAAGACATTACATTAAATCACTAATTACAGTGGATTGAATACATAATGGATTTTATTCCAATGTATACTTGTCTTCTACAAAATCTAACCCAACTCGTGCCAAAATATGTGCTGCCATATTTGTCTGTCTATTTGTATGAATAACAGACTATGAACTGAGGGCTGTTAGTACTCCTTTGGCAACTGCAATTAGTAGACCAGCTAAATTGAAACCTATTTCAACCTTGTTTGCCATCAAAACAACTTGCATAGCATCCCCCATAAATACAACCTTGGACAGCCCCATCTCTTTGGAGAAACTTGCAACTAATAGAAAATCATAAGCTTCTACAGTAAAAGAATCACAGTTTATTGATCTGGGAGCTTGTAATGTGCCAATCACCTGCCCTTGGGAATCTCTAGCAATTACTGCAATGCCAATCCTTTCTTATAAATTTTGTAGTAGGATCTCAGTTTACTTTATAAACTCCCTCATTTGGTTTCTGTCATGATCTCTTCTTAAGATGTTTTGTAGGAGTGGTTATTTAATATACTCCACTTAACATCTTTCTGTTTTTTGTTTTTACTTCACGTGCAGGAAAATAATTGTTTTAATCCCAAGTTAATGTGTGGCTCTTCCCTTGGAGCTGAAATTCCAGAGTGGTTCAACATGAGAAGTTTTGGTTCTCATGTAACACTTCAAATCCATCCAAACTTAGATAATAATAGTAAGTGGGAGGGATATTCTCATTTTACTTTTTATGAAGTTGATGATGAGGTAGAGAATTCAGATCCAAGGATTTTCAAGGGCAATCATCCTGATGAAGGCCAGTTTGTTGAGTTTGTTTATCATTTTGAGACTAACGAAGGTCCTCTAAAAGAACCCTTAGTCCTTCGTGCCCCTAAAGACCCTTCTATCGGGCCAATTGGGTTTGGGGTGTATATACCAGCCAAGTGGTTTTCGGAGCAATCAAATAATTTGGACGAATGGAGCTACATTAGAGCATCAGTTAAAACAAGTAGCTCGAACGTGAAGGTGATAGAGTGCGGGGCGCACCTTCTATATCAACATCCTCATTCTGAATTCTATAATACCTTTAGTTCTCATAGTTTAAAATTAGAAATTAGGCATCATCTTTGTTGTTGTTTGGAAATGGGTAGTCATATTGTTGTACCTATTCGTTTCGAAGGCATGGTAAGGAATTAAAATATGTGAGGTACTGGGCGTTAGTACTCAGGCCAAGTTGTTTATAAATTATACATGTGTGTGTAAAAGAGTTTATAATATTACATACAAAATTAGCAAAGCTTTAAAAGCGTAATTCTACTTATGGCCACGTTTGTTTTTACAACTCATCTTAATTTATCTCATCTAATCATTACAACTTTTCCAAATTCTTATATAAAATAAAATAAACAATTCAAAATTTTCAAAATATCCCAAAACAAAAATAATATTTAAAAAACATATTTTAACAATATTTTATTCAACTTTTAACTTTTAACTCAACTCATCTCATCTCATCTGTGAAAAAAAATGAGGCTAAGTCTTCAACACCACACACCGTGTTGGCCTTCTTGGAGAATTTTCCATTGTTTACCTTGGAATATATTAAACGAAAGTCCTCGAATCATAGCCCTCTGATGGTAAAGTTATCTCATTTTGCTCCCAGGTATGGGCCATCGCCATTCAGGTTCCAAAGTATGTGGTGTTTGCATGATTCATTTCAAAGTTGTCTGAAGGAAGTATGGGATAGACCTGTATATGGGTCGGGTATGGTGAAACTAGTTGCTAAAATTAAGCATACCAAGATTGCGCTTCGAGCATGGAATTTAGCTATGTTTGGGCGTGTTGATCAGAATATAAAAGAGTTGGAAGATAGGCTGGAAGGCTTGGAATCCCAGCTACAGTTGAATTACTCGGAGGACATTGAGTCTAAGTATCTTATTTCCAAGGTGGAGCTTAAGGTGTGGGAAAAGAGAGAAGAAGTCCGAGTGGCTCAAATAGCAAAGAAGAAGTGGTTAAAGGAAGGGGATAAGAATTCGAAATTTTTTCATGTGGTGGTGAATCAGAGACGATGTAGCTCAACCATCACGCAGATGGTCCTTGAGGATGGGACGGTGCTAAGCTCTCCAGAAGCAGTACATACAAGTGCTGTGGAGTACTTTCGAGGGTTTCTTTCGGAGGACACAGAAACAAAAGTGCCTGATTTGCATGCCTTACTGACTTCGGAAGTGTCATTGCTTGAAAATGACGAGTTGTGTAGGTTGCCCACGAAAGAGAAGTGCATGCAGCAATATTTTCCATTTGCAACAAAGCAACTCGGGTCCTGACGGGTTTGGATCGTCTTTCTATATCTCATCTTGGTCTACAGTTAAAAATGATGTTCTAGAAGCGGCAAAGGATTTTTTTAGTGGCACTGAGCTCCCATTATTCTATGCCTTCACTTACATTGTTTTGATTCCGAAGGTGCCGAATCCGAAAATCTTTGAGAAATTCCGCCCTATAGGTCTTTGTTTAGTGGCTTACAAGATCTTCTCAAAAATCATTGTATCACGGTTGAAGGGTATTTTGACGCGACTGATTTCTCCCTAACAACGTGCATTCATCTCAGGGTGCAGTATCTTTGAAAATATATCACTTGCTCAAGAGATGGTGCATGACTTGAAAAAGAAGACCCAGGGAGGGAATGTCATGGTCAAAATTGACATGGCAAAAGCATATGATTGGGTGCAATGGGATTTTTTATTCCAAGTGCTTACGGGTTTTGGTTTTTCTCAAAATTTTAGTCCACTGGTTCGTTCGATCGTTGGTTCTCCATGGTATTCGATAATGATGAATGACTCATATCAAGGTTTTTTAAGTCAAATAGAGGGCTTCGACAGGGTGATCCTCTATTGCCATATCTATTTATTTTGATGCAAGAAGTATTATCTCGTCTCCTTCGACAGAAATTTGAGAACAAATGCATTGGAAAATTCTACCAACCGAGGGGGGCTCTGATGATTTCACATTTGCTATACGCGGATGATGTCCTAGTTTTTTTAAACGGGACGAAGAGATTGATGCATAATTTAATGAAGACATTTACTGTATATGAAAAATGGTCTGGGAAACGGATTTTAATGCTAAATCTGCACTTTTTATTGCTCCATATGTTAGTGTAGCAAGGCGTCGTGGGTTATTAAGGAGCACTGGTTTTAGGGAGGGCCATTATCCGGTGACTTATCTAGGGGCTTCGTTGGTGGATGGGAGGCTGAAGGCTTGTCATATGGATATATTGGTGGCCAAAGTCAGAGCAAAAGTTGCTGGTTGGAAGGCTAGATTATTGTCACAAGGGGGTTGGATGGTTTTGTTAAGGCATGTTCTAACTAGCATGACTTCTCACCTTCTTGCTATCATGGATGTACCAAAGGCGGTTCTCTCCAAGCTAAATACTATACTTTCCACTTTTTTCTAGGGTGAATATGGAGGCAAAGCTAAGACGAAATGGTGTGCTTGGTCTCGGATCAGCAAGTCAACTAGTGAAGGAGGTTTAGGATTGAGGAGTTTCTCAGAGATGCAGCGCGCCATGCATATGAAGCTGGCATGGTCTCTTTTGTCAACAACTTCTTTGTGGGCTCAGTTTATACTGCACAAATATGGAAAGGGAAGGCATTTGTCATTGGTGGTTCCTATGAGTGCAAGCACTCTATTTTGGAGATCAGTTGTCTTTGTTTTTCCAGAGGTTTGTGCGCATTCAAAAGTGAAGGTGAACGAGGGTAGACGTCATTCTGGCTTGATAGATGGGTGCGGGATGGGCCACTGTGTGACCTAGTTACTTAAGTTGACTAGCCTCTTCTAAAGATCAGTGATGTTTGGCTTGGTAACCAATGGGATTTCGAGTTACTGGTACATTTGGTGGGTGAAGAGTTGGATGATGAGGTTGTATGGAAAGTCTGTGTTGGCAAAATGGGCGAGGATGTTGTGATCTGGAGGCCAAACCCGAATGGCCAGTTCTCTTTAGCTAGTGCATGGGAGCTAATACGGGTTAACGAAGAGCAGTCCCCTTGGATGGATTGGATTTGGAATAAGCGACTGCCTGGGAAGTTCTCGATGTGCATGTGGAGGGCGAGGTTTAGGTGCCTCTCAGTTGATGACCGAATTCGTAGCCGTGGGGTTCATCTAGCCTCGAAATGTGATTGCTGTGGGGTGCCTCACATGGAAACTTTGGATCATGCTCTCGCAACTGGTGAGGTTGCTCAACAGGTGTGGAGGATGGCTGTGGTAGCACTGGTTGTCTCGTCTATGCAGACAGGAACTTGGTGGAGTCGAGTAACAGCATGGTTTTTGTGCGCAAAGTGGTCTATGCAGAAGGGCCTTTTTATTGGCTTGCTCCCTAGCATTTTGACTTCGTGTCTATGGAGAAGACGGTGTAGAGCAAGGATGGAAGGGATTTAAGATAATATAAAATACTTGGTTCAAATGGTATCTGTAGTGGTCGAAAGGACACTATAACGTTCGAACGTTCAAAAATGTGGTTGAACAAAAAACATCTTGTTTGGTTAAAACCGTTCGAACGTCACAAAAGTGTTCGATCGGACATGTTAAACCCATTCAAAAGCGTTCGAATGAAAAACAGATCGAGCTCGCCCATGGCTGAGTCAACTCAATGGCCACGAAAACATTTAAAAATACATCGATTCGATGAGTTTTTTCGACAAAACACATACTACTCTTCATTTCTAAACATCTTACAGTGGATTTGTGGTGTTCTACGGTGCCTATTGATGGAAAAATATAATTTTTTTAGAAAAAATGAATAAAACGATAAAACGATAAAAATAAATGGTAAAATAATTTATAAATAGCATACCTTCACTTAGGAGGAAGAGTGTTCAAGATGGGTATGGTTTTCATTTTCATTTTATTTCCATATCAATTATTGATTCTATTATATATATATATATTGTGTAAGTGTTTATTGGAGAAATCTATACTATAATATAGGTGTTTATTGGATCAAATTCGAAATATAGGTTTTTATTGATTTTATAGTTTATATATATATTTTGTGTAGGTTTTTATTGGATTAAATTCAAAATATATGTTGTATATTTGTCATGTTTTGTATATATAGTTGTTATTCGAAGTATATATGTTGTATATTTGTAGTATTTTTTGAATATAAGTTTGTGATGTTTTCTCGGCTGGAAAGAAACTTTAATGTTGACCAAGAAAGACAACGAAATGGATTTTCTGCATTTTCCCAACAAGTACGTCCACTTGGTGCTCAGCATGGTTATGATTTGAATGTAAAGGAGTTCGAGAAAGCTCAGTGATATGTCCTAAACAATTGCCCTAAGATAAAGAGTTACTTGAAGTAAGTTCAAATTAATTGTTAATTAATCATTGAATTTACTTATTAAACAATAATAATTGTTGGTAGCTTTTAATTTCAGTGATCATATTAACATGCTTAAAGAACTGAGAGTAAATGATATAGACCAAATACATGAACAGGAGTTCTCGAAATGGTTCGATCAACGGGTAATGGTATTAATATAGATGTGATTTTGCACTAACTTAAAAAATAGATTGGATTGTTAACGGTTGAATGTTTATTTTTTATTTAATATGTAGGTTGTACAAATGCATGCGAGTAATCTGAACGATATATCAGACGAACTATATACATTGGCGTGTGGCCCCTTGAGATGTGCTGCTCGATATTTTGCATGTATTTTTCGAGGAAGTAGGTATCACACAATTGATCAAAAACTTTATTGGAAAACACAAAATAGTGGTGTCCTTGTCGAAGGGAAACATGATGGAGACAACATTGATTTCTATGGAGTTATTGTAAATATAATTGGAATGAGATATGTGGGAGGGTTTGTGGTTTATATATTTAAATGTGATTGGTGGAATTTAAGCAAACCTCGAAGGGAAAAATGCCACGATAAATATTTTCTTGAGTATTAATATATAAAAAAAATGGTATAAAGATGATCCTTTTATTTTGACTTCCCAAACTTCGCAAGTATTCTATTTAGATGATCTCCAGTTAGGAAATAAATGGCAAGTAGTACAAAAGTTTTCTCCTAAAAATATTTATGACGTTATCCCAAAGGTGGAGGGACATGATGAAGAAGAAGATGATCCATCTACTCAAGAAACATACCAAGAAAGTCAACCTGCCTTTAACTTATTTGTGGATTTGAGCCAGTATGAGATGATGCCATTACATAAGAAAGATATTGAGGCTGAAATAGTTGAGGCGACAATTGATCAAAGTGTTGAGTCATTTAAAGTATCTACAGATGATGAGAGTAAATCTACAGATGAAATTAATGCAGATGATTGACTGGTTTTGTGTTCGCATTATACAGTATCTCGCAATTATGCTACCAAAGAGGAAGAAAGTTCGCATCCCATCTCCACTTGTTCCTAGCTCTCCGTCTGACTCACCATTAGAGATTGCCTCTACGGAACAAGGTAAATAGCTAATACTCATTTTTTCAATTAAGATAATTGATAATTGATACAAGGTAAATAACTAAGTATTATTTTATAGAGATAACATTATAATCTCATCATAGACGATGCACTACTAGAGGCGTGAAGTTGGAGAAATATCGTAAAGTTGGTAAGATTAAGGTTAAGATTTCTGACGAACATACTGGCGGCGAGGGACAACAAGCAACTTGTCTTGTATCGCATGTGGGTGCTATTATACGGACTTATGCACCTTTGGCTATGATTCATGGTATAAAGTCCCACAAAATTTGAAAGAGCTTATAAAGAAGCGTTATTTGATACGTAATATTTAAATAATAAATTTATATTGATATTATTTAATATTCTAAATGATAATATCTTTGAGGATTCATTATATAAGGTAAATTAAACAAATTCTTTATGTGTCCTATTTGTAATTTTTACTTACTAATTTTTACAACTTTTATGCAGGAGCGAAATTCTATAAACAAAACAAATATATCAAAGTTGAAGATTCATCATCATGCAGGCTCAAGATCTTTCCATTGTCTTTCTCTGAAATTGGTAATGTGCTATTTTTTATAAATTCTATATAGTTTATTTTTAACATTGACTTTATATTTTAACAATGTCTCTTGTAGAAAGAGTCAGATACCAATTATGATCTGACAAAATTATATGCTGCATCACATACTAATAGTAATAGAGAGTGGACTCATCCTGATACTCGTGAGAATTATATAGGTATTATAATTTGTTTTAATTAAACATATTTAAATTATTGTGTCATATTAATTTTATATATTGTGTGTAGGATAAAATGGTTGCCCTTTGTGCTGAAACAGCATCAGATCAAAATTCATCAACAAATGATGTTGAAATTTTTACACAAGTTATGGGTCAACGTTCATAATATTTGAGGGGTTTGGGTTGCTGTGTAAAGCCTTCAGGCTCTTCGTCAATGTTAAGTACTATTGTCATTGCGTTAGAGAATGCAAATTCTAGGATCGAAAAATTGATTGCAAAATAACAAGAGTTAGAGGCTCAATTGACGAAACAAGTAGATATGAAGATGCACATAAAACAACAAGAAAATCAACAAAGAGAGATGCAACTCCAAATGCAGACGTTTATGCAACAATTCAGGCCTCCAAGCAATTGATTTTCATGTTTTGCATAAATTTAAGGATTTATAAAATTATGTACTAATAACATTATTAGTATTATTACTATTTTATTTATTTAGTTCTGACTTATTAGATTAGTTTTATTTATATTAAACAATTTGTGATGTATTTTTGAAATATAAATATTTATTTGGTTTTAAATTAGTATTCTCCATGAAAATACTAACTGTTCGAACATATATACATGAGAAACAATTGTTCGAACCTCACAACTTAGAGTTCGAATAATAAAAAAACGTCGCACCCCGTTCAAACAGAAAACTCACTCTTTCCGTCCCAAATATGTTCGAATGGCTTAATCAATTATAAAAATTAATATAATTTATGTTCGATCATCAATTTTTTTGTTCGAACGTTTCTTCATGTGTATTTGGTCGAATGGATTGGTATCGATCGACTGGCTATGAAGTACCCGTTCGAACATACATATTGTTCAAACATTTTTTTGGCCGTTCAAATGACTTCCTGAGACGAATTTCAATCGTCCCAGAAAAAAAATTTCATTCGACCGTGATTGAATGTTCCAACAAAATTTCATTCCAAAAGATTTTTTTTAGACGAATTTGTGATTTTCTTCCAAAATACCTTTTGGAACAGTTATATTGGCACAAAAATCCAGTCTTTTGGAACTAAACTTTTCGTCTCGAAAGACCTCATTTGTTGTAGTGCCATATGAAAAACACTCCTACACCCTATGAAAAAAAACTATAGGTGCGAGATGTGAGAGTGAATAGTGGCTGATACATAGTATTCCTCAGTATCATAGTATTCTAAGAATATTAGATAAAATCTAAGATGTATATGTATACACTAACACGTATGATCACCCTCGTTCATCAGATTTGTTGGGGATATCAATGCCTTGGCAGCCAGCTTCTAGTAGCATATATATTGAAACAATATTTAACTTAGGAATGTTGAGATGAAATGAGATTAAAAAAAATAAAAAAAATAAAAGTTTGTTAATAGTAGTGAAATGGTTTGTAAATAGCAGTAAAATAGTTTGGATTAAAATGTTTTATGGGATTTTAGCAAATGAAAGAGAAAATGTTGAATAAAAATATTATAAAGTTAAAATATTGTTAGAATATAATTTTTGTTTTGAAATTTGAAAAAATTGAATAGTTTTTGTATTTTGTTTGGGAGTTTGGAAAAATTATAATGATTAGGTAAATAGAGAAAAAAAATTGAAGATTTACAATTGAAAAATATGTGTTTGAATAGTATTTTAACGTTGAAATGAAATGGAATGAAATGAGATGAAAATATCTCAACATCCACCTTAGATAATTTAAGTTCTCATTTTAAACATTCTCATTATTTTCCCAAACATCCTTATCTTTAGAGGCTTAGTCAACCTCCATGTACAATGTCAGTTGAAGAGTTCGAGATTGTATTAATAAAAAATGAATTATTACATGTTTAATGAATTAGTTTCTCTTTTAAAAAAAATAAAAAATAAAAATTGAAAAACAAGTTTTTCAATGTACGTAGTAAATGGACAATCAAATTCTTCGCTTTCCTTTTTTATTTCTTTTATTTTTTCTTTTTCTTTTTTGTTTTTTTTAGTGAATTAGTGTTCGTGTCAGTAGCACTACTCTAAATTAATATAACGTGCTAAGATCACTTTTGTTTTTCTTTTTTTGGTTATAAATTGCAAATTAGTATCTAGGATTTCTTGTTTAGCTATTCAAGACATGAGTTTTAAATTTTTGTAAAATTAATACCTAAATTTAAAAAAAATCAAAATTATGTATTTATGTCAATCTCTCCTTAAACAATAATGGGAGGATTGCCACGTGACATCAATGTATCAGTCAACTACCTTTGATTGGTTGGCGTAGATACTAATGCCACTCATCACCCAAAAAAAATAAGACATTTAAGCTTAGTTTAGAATATTACAGAATATCTCAATGTTATTTATTATTTATTATTTATTTATTATTATTATTTAATATTTTATTATTTTTTTTTATTACTATTTACATAATACTTGAGAATACATTCTGTCTGATCTTGCAAGTAACTTAAATTTCATTTAATAAAGAGGTATGAAAGATGTGCAATAGCTTACCCCATTTGTTTTCTAGAAGATGGAGTTTGCTATGCCATTCCCCATGCAGCTTTCGAGATGTTGCGTGCATGGGTCTTCTCTTTTACATAGTTTTTGTTGGAGCTGTATAATTTTTGTTTTTCTTCTGCATTGTGCATGCATGTTGACATTTCGTACAACCTGACAATCTTATTTCGTGAGTATAGGTGTTTGCTTGCTTTGAAGGTTCAAACATATATAGAAAAAGCTAATGCTTTAGTCTGAAAACAAAGATAACTGGAATATTAGGTTAATCCTATCCATCCACTGATATAATAAAATAAAATTAAAATATTATAGGTAGGGTTGGAGAACCAATCCTTTTAGAGTATAAAAAGCATTTCATTTCTTTTATTATTTTTTATTTCTTAGGCATTTGATTCTTTGATCTCAAGAGATATTACAAGAAGAAAAATTCAATCCAAAAAGTTGTCAATGCAGAAGGGGTGCTTTTGACAGAACCTGGAGAAATTTGAAATTTTGCTTGGCTTTGGGCAGCACTTTTCTTAGGTATTTATTTCTACTCATCCTCCCAGTGATATCATTTTGCAGTGTTTAGCAGGAGTGGATACTAGAATTTCTGATGACATGAGACTAGATTTGGAGAGGGGTTTCTTAAGTGCGGATGTACTATTTGCTTTAAAACAAATGTCTCATTTTAAATCCCCAGGGGCAGATGGGTTTAGTGTTGGTTTCTTTTTAGATCACTGGGATATTGTGGGAACGGATGTATCTAATGCTGTCTTGGAGTTCTTAAGCAATGGAATTATGCCTACAGGATTAAATCATACTTAGATTGCTTTGGTGCCAAAAGTTAATGCTCCTTCCTCTATGCATGATTTTCGACCTATTAGCTTATGTAATGTATTATATAAGCTAATTTCAAAAGTCTTGGCAAACATAATGAAAAAAGTGCTGACTACGGTTATCTCATGGAACCAAAGTGCATTTATCCCAGGTAGGCTCATAACTGAAAATATTATGGTAGCCTATGAACTCCTTCATACTATGCAGTCTCGACAAAAAAGTAAGGTGGGAAGTATGACCATTAAATTGGATATGTCCAAAGCATATGACAGGGTGGAGTGGGATTTTTTGGAAGCCATGATGTTGAAATTGGGATTTGGTAACAAGTGGACAGGTTTGATAATGACTTGTGTAAAATCTGTTACTTATTCTGTTAAGGTAAATGGGGTTCCAGGTAACATTATTTTTCCTTCTCGAGGCCTTAGACAAGGAGACCCATTGTCTCCTTATTTATTCCTCCTATGTGCTGAAGGCCTCAGTTCTTTATTCCAACAAGCTGAGAAAAATGGTCTTCTTAAGGGTGTTGCTGCTTCTATGGGAGGCATGCCCATTAATCACCTTCTTTTCGCAAACGACTGTGTCATTTTCTGTAAAGCAAAGCAAGAGGAGTGGAGTCATGTAGAACAGATCCTGTGGCAGTATGAGTATGCTTCAGGTCAGACTATGAACAAGCAAAAAACGTCTATACTCTTTAGTTCAAATACTGTCACTGCAGCAAGGGAGTTGATCATTGAGTCTACAAATGGGGTACTCTGTGGCAATTACAACAAGTATTTAGGCTTACCTACAATGGTAGGTAGGTTTAAGTACAACACTTTTAGATGTTTGAAAGAGAAGGTTTGGAGAAGAATTAATAGCTGGAAAACATAAATGTTATCGGCAGCAGGAAAGGAAATTCTTATAAAGAGTGTTTTGCAAGCTATTCCGGCATACACCATGAGTGTGTTTAGCTTACCATCTGTTTTGTTAAAAGAAATAAAAGCTATGATTTCTAGATTCTGGTGGAGTCACAAGAAAGCAGGAAAATGTATTCATTGGAGGAGTTGGGCAAGACTAGGGGAAGTAAAAAATATAGGAGGCCTTGGTTTTAGGAATCTAACTAGTTTTAATAGGGCCCTATTGGCTAAACAAGTTTGGAGATTACTCCAAGCACCAAATTCCTTGGTGGCTCAGATCTACAAAGGGAAATATTTTCAAAATTGTAATATTTTGGACTCTAAGCCAGGTTATTCTCCTTCTCATATATGGAGAAGCATTTGGTCTTCTATTAATTTGGTCAAAGAAGGGGTAGTGTGGTGGGTCGGGAATGGACATAGCATTCAAGTATGGCATGACAGATGGCTTCCACAGCCTCTTACTTATCGAGTTCAAACTCCTATCAATAGACTATCTACAGACTAAACAGTGGCTGAGCTGATTGATGTTGATACTTTAACATGGAAGACTGACTTAGTAGAAGGAGTATTTAACTCCGATGAGGCACAACTAATCTGTAGTATTCCACTCAGTCTGAGGAATGACAGTGACCAAATGATATGGGTGAGAAATGCAAATGGTGTTTTCTCTGTAAAGAGTGCTTATTTCTTGGATTGCCTTATGTCAAAACAGTCTATTGGTGAAGCTTCGAATGGAGTGGCTGTAGAAGAGCTATGGAGGAATCTATGGCAGTTACATGTTCCAGGTAAGATCAAACACTTTCTATGGAAGGCACTTACTGACATTCTACCTACAAAACAGGTGTTACTAAAAAAACAAATTGTGGAAGATGGCTTGTGTCCTATCTGTCAAGGCAATGAGGAGAATGTTATCCATGTTCTTTGGAATTGTTTTGCTGCTATGGATGTTTGGGGAGAGAGAGAGAGCCCTCTAAACAAAATGGAGCTCTGATTATAAGGATTTCAGATTGTTATGGTTGGACATGGCTCACAGGTTGGATGTTGTGCAGCTAGATCGAGTGGTTGTTATTCTTTACAAGATCTGGGCTAGAAGGAATTGTTTTGTCTTTAAAAACATTTTTAATAGTCCACTTGCTTTAGTTAAATCAGCTTTGAATGATGTAGAAGTTTTTCATGAATCTCAGTTGAGATTAACTCATGTTGCAGACAGACTACCTCCACAGATCACTGAAGTAGAATGGAGGCCACCAGCAGATCCTTTTTATAAGTTAAATTTTTATGCTGCCTTTGATTCTGAGAAGAGGCTGATGGGTATTGGCATAGTGGTGAGGAACAGCAGAGGTGAGGTGCTAGCCGTGGTTTTTGCTCCAAAAAGTCATGTACGTTTTGCTTTTTCTGCAGAATGCTATGCACTTTTAAGAAGCATCAAGTTGTGCCAAGAGTTATGCTTTTACCAGGTAGTGCTCGAGGCTGATGCAAAGGCAGTAGTGGATAGTGTTAATGGTTAAAACAACAACCATTCCTAGCAAGGGCTTTTGATTGAAGACATACAATTCTTAATGAAGGGACATGCAGATTGGAGCTTGATGTTTACTAAGAGATTTGGAAATAAAGCTGCTCATGTTGCAGCAAAGCTAGGCATGTATTTAGATAGTGAATCAGTATGGATAGAGGAGGGCCCTCTAGAGGTTTTGTCAGTCACTTTGCTTGAGAAGCCATGTACTGTTTTGATTTGAAGTAATGGAATTATATTTTTTTCAAAAAAAAAAAAAATGATCTCGAATCAAAATGTGGCACACCACCCTATATAGTGGAATACCATTTCTTTTAAAATTTATCTTCAATTATGATTTTGTGCAATAAGTTAAGATCTTTCACTCTTCAACCAAAATCTAACATATCAGTTTTTTCATCAATAAATGAGAAAATGTCCCACCTACAATCAAAACTTGAAATTAAAAACAAATTCAAAATTTAAAATAAGAATACAAGGGTGGTTGCCCACCACTCCAAAATGGTGATCCGATCGTCTAAAGAGGAGTAACCCTATTTTCAAGATATGGCCGACTACTATTCTGATTTAATTTGTTGCACCCATCTCAGCGTGAGGTGGCCATAAGACCATCCCAAACAAGATGGTCTATGACCAGGGTGGCAACATCGACTTTGGATGGAATGGTTTGCAACCACCTCTACATTGAGATGGTCATGATATCCATCCACGTTGTGATGGATATCTAGAGAGAAGAGTTGATCACTATCCTGTTAATCTATTGTCTTTTTAAAATTTTAACAAATTATTATAATATTATAGGTTTGTTGTAGCTTTCTACCTTTTTAACCGTTGTCCGAGGTTTGCTTTTGCGTTGCTCTTGTGAAATTCATCTATCACGATCATTCTCCCTTTTCCGTGGTGACGGTGGGATATGGCATTTAATGCAACCATCAGAAACAGGCATTGGGCCCAACCTCAAGGGAGGTCACTCAGAGGTGCATTTAATACGGCCGAGTCCCTATGGGACCAGATCCTAAGTGAGCTTAATCCCTTTAGTGCACCGGGATGAGGAGAGAGGACGAGCTGCCGACCAAATCCCCCTCTCGTGGTGGACACTGTCTAGGCCCAGTTTCTTCAGATTCCTTCAGTTTCTTTAGATTCCTCCAGATTCCTCCAGGTCTAGGCCCAGTTTCTTCAGATTCCTCCAGATCCAGCTAGTGTATGCCTGGGTCTTGGAACACGGGGAGGTGTGGACCGCCATGCTTCTGTCTCCTGTGAACATTGATGGTTTCATGGTCGCACCAAATTTTTTTCACGTGAGAGGTAGGGAATATTTGAAGGGGCCTCCCACCCCGCGAGCGCCTAAGCGTCCCCTGGATAGCGTTTCGTCAAGGGAAGCGAAGAAACTCCACCCATAGGAAAGGGCCGCTTACTTGGACCTGGTAGAGGCTAGCAACAGGCCGAGTGTTTCCGATGCGTCCTCCCGATCAACATCTTCCCCATCTTCATCTTCTCAAGAGGCTCTTTCCTCTCCTTCTGATGGTCCGGAGATTTCTTCTTGGGATTTAGATGATGAAGCATTGCAGGACGCCTTTCTCAAGACCTTGGTTGAGACAAAATCAGGAGTTGTCACAAGAGCTGCCCTCTCTAAACACCTAGAGGTGCTAACAAGCCCCGAGAATGATGGCCAATTGACCTTAGGGGTTCCTACGCCTTCGAGTGGTGGGGATGCTCCTCCCCCCTCCTGTGTCGCCCTACCTTCTTAGGGTTTTTCTCACATCAACCTAGTAGTCCTCAGCAAGGATGGTTCTTCGCCTTCGTCAAGGGCCTAACCGCGTCCCCCTAGTTACCGAGACCGACAGGCACGTCAATCGATCGACACCATGGGGAATTACTAGCGGCCAGAAACAGCCAGAAGGGGCAGAGAGGGCGAACCCTACCCTTCATAGGCTACGGGTGCTTCCTAGGCCTTCACACTTGGTCCACGGGGGGCGTCAGCTTCTTGGACCGATGAGGGGGCCTCGCCGTCCCACCCCACTGAAACATCCACTGGCAGCTCCAAGTCAAACGACATCTTTTCTTTGGCACGTCCTGCTTTCTTCTCTAGCAATTTTGCCTCCTTCAAACAATATCCCTAACCATTTTTTTATTTGGTAGGGTATCAAGCTGCTGGCAGCTTGGGTGATGGACTGGAGAGCTGAAGAAAGTAGCAATCTTGCGCACATTGGGAGAACTTGCGTACAACGAGATGTTTCTCTTTAGTGCCGCATTAGAATGCGTTGAGATGGCCTACGATGAGATCATGGAGGAGAACAGACTTCTTTGGTAGCTCACCAAGGACCAACACTAGGTGGCGTCTAATCTCTAGACCGAGAAGGAGTCTTTGAGGTAGGAGATCTCCCATCTACAATCTGCCACAACCATCGCAGCGAAGGAGAGGGCCTGGAGCAGGTGAGGATACGCCGCCTTGAAGATGAGGCAAAGGAGACTCAGAAGCGTTGTGAAGAGTATTTAGCTACCCTGGCGAAGGCGGTGGAAGTCGTCCCAACTCGCAGGAGTGCCTAAACCGGCTGCAATACTAGAAGGACACACGACACAATGTTTCAAGCTATGAGAAGGTAAGGAGGCAGTCGAGTATCGACTCTTAGAGTTATTGGAGTCCCATAAGCAACTAGAGGAGGGGTCCTGGGGTAAGAGGGTGACAAAATTGGAGGTCGAGCTTGTTGCGGCCAATGTTAAACTTGCTCGGTTTACTCCCGAGCTTATAGTGGCCAAGCACATCTACAACTAAGCTTGGAGTCGCGGATACTCCCAAGGGCTAGAGAAACTGAAAAAGTACTAGATGTCGAACCTCACCGCTCTCCTTGGGGCTTTGGATCTTGCTCAGTTCACCCCAACTCCAGCGGATCTGTCAGAAACCCTAGGAAAGTGACCCCAGGCCACGCCTTGACACTACCCTTGACAAGCCAGGACAGCCCCATGGCAAGTCCCACGGCTAGCCTACATGCATACCTTAGCCCGTGCCTTGACACTCACAGGGCCCCTAGTGAGGCTATTGCCTGCCCAGCACGTGCATGCCTAGCCACAGGCCCAGCGAGGTTAATGGTTGTGTGCAGCCTAGCACACGACTTGGCATGTGCATGCCTCAGTGCCATGCCGCCACGCCCCAGCACTTGCCCATGCACACGCCCCAACATTTGTCCTTGTGTCGCACGCCACGGATGCCAGCAAGGTTAGTGGCATGCCTTAACTAGCACGCCATCTAGTGCACGGCTCTAGCCCGTGCCCTACAGGCAAGGCTAGTGGCATGCCCACCAGGCATGCCATCCAGCGCATGGCTCCAACCCATGCCTTGTAGCACCAATGCCCAGGCCACCTGCTTGGGCCATGCCGCATGTAGCATGCACGCATGGCATCCTGCCAAGACCATCAGCAGATCTTGCATGGCGGCACCATGTCGTGCCCACCAACAGGCCCATGCATGACAACCTACCATGCCCACCAACAGACCATGTCGTACACCACACCAGCCTTGGACCAAACCAGCCCAGCCGAGGGCCATGAACCATCCTAGCCCATCCATGGGCAACCTATGTTATTGCTTTCCTTTTATTTTTATTTATTTATTTACTTTCAAAGGGACCCTTTGGGGGTTTTCACTTTGTAATCTCTATAAATAGGACTCTTAGTCATTTCATTTACATCTTTTGACAATTCCCTTTGTGGACAGCTTATTGTTCGTAAGATCGTTGTCGGTGCTTAGCACTTGGGCTCTTTGGGGTGCAATTCATGAATTCTCCTAAGGAGAGAATCACACTTTACAATTTGTGAGTAAGTGTGATTCAAGTTATCAATCTTATGAGTATTATTCATTCATTCACTTGTCTTCCATTATCTCTCAATTGATCTTAATTGTGCATTGTTCTTGCATTGCTCATATATATTTTCTTGTGTTTCTTGGCCATCAAACACTATCCTTTCCCTTGCATCCATTCAATCTTTCCCATACACTTATTTTGGCCACCATTGTGTTAACCTACTTTCCATATTTGCCCACTTCCCAAATTTACCCTTCTTCTATCCTCCATCAACCTTAGCCGAAATCCCCAAAGTCCTTATATGGTAATTCCTCCCTTTTTGGCAACATTGACTTCATCCAAATCAAATCCTTTGATTTAAGGAATTGTTGTCCAATCTTCAATTCATTAAATCACTCACTTCCTAAAATATCTCAAGTCAAACCTAGACCTTCCATAATAGCCAAAACTGAATCCCCAACCTTCATAAAAAGATTCCTACCACTTAGGAATCTTTTCTAATTCATTTGCAAACCATCCAACCCTATCCAAACCCCAACTTTCGGCAACCCTAGTTGCCCTATCTTCTGAAACCCTAACCTTACTTCACTCATCTAATCCTAGCCCCGATCTCCACGACATCACACTCGAAGAACAAGCCCTAGTCGTTCCACATTGCATTGCATTCCATCAAACACGTAGAATACCCTTATTGCATCATCATCATCACTTCCATCACCAAACATTAAACTTTCATCCACCTAGGAACCCTCCATTGCCATGGAATTTGAAGACCAAGCAAGTTGGCAAGGCTCACTCTGTCATCATCATCACCAAGGTGAGCTTGTGGACTTTAGTGTTTAGAGACAAAACTGAGGTCCCTAACAGGATCGTCTCCCTCTCGATTCTTTGGGGAACAGTCTAATGTCTGAAGCCTTCCCTGTCCTACCGCCTTGCCAACGACTCTGGTTCTTTTTTTTTTTGTGAATCCACTACCAGGGTTCCCACCTAGTATTTGTAAACTTGTTATCAATGAACGAGGTTTCCCCTTGAACTATCATCTTTCTCCTTTTTGTGTGCTTGGCTTTGCTATTTGTCGTCCTTTGCTATTTGTCGTCCTTATTCTTTTGTTCCTTTCGTCGTGGGTCTAGGCATAGCTATCAGGAACCACGCACTCAGTCCCTAGCCAACCCAGACCTTGCGTGGAACTCTCCTCCATGACTTTGGCCTAAGTCAATGCACTGGTGAGGAGGAGAGAGTGGGACACTTAAGAGAGGTATTCCCCCTTTACGTTGTATGGGCGAGGCGCAAGTGCAGAGCATCGACCTCAGGGGTCATGAGGATCCAAGATCAACTGTCCTAGCAGTCAAGGGGAGAATGGGACACTTGGGAGAGGTGTTCCCTTTTCAATCGAAGTTGGAAGGTGACCAGGGATGGCAGTGGAGGTGCCGACGCCAACAACACATGGCAGTAGAAGGTTAGGCATCCCTGGTAGTGCATAGGTGCATTGCTAGAAAACTCACAGGGATATAGAGAGGGATGGCTCAGATTGGGGGAGAAAAGGGGCGGTGTCCAGAGGGTAACGATGAGCTGCACACTTCGAATGCATGGCTTCGAGGTGGTGGTGGCATGGGCTGCGGGCAAGGTCACAAGTTGCATGGGAGGAAAGAGAAGGAGAGGGGCTGGGGGTTGGTGCGGCGCGGGAGAGAAGAAAAGAAGAAGGAAAAAGATTAGGCTTTAACTCTAGACCAAAAAGGCATCGTTTAGGTAAGGGGCTAGGCTTCTCTTCATTAGTTGGGCTTCCACACGGACTGGGCCCGTTGCACACACACACACACACATTCTAAAAAAAAGAAGGAAAAACCCATTTAAAATTCAGTCTTGGGCTTCGCATCACTTAAAGAAAAACACACTTAAAATTCAAACTTGGGCTTCACACTCACTCTCACATTGTTCCTTTAATGTCAAATAAATCATAAAAGCTACTAGACAATACAAATTGGCTTAAAGGTATTTGATTCCAAAAAAGTCACAAGTGGAATAATAAAAAATAGCCAAGAAAGTGTTAATCTTCTCAACTTTATATATAACATAAGAGTCCAAATTTAGGGATTAAAATTAGTATAAATTTTTTTATTTATTTTATGCTAATAGATAAATTAAAATAGTGGTCCTTCCCTATCAAAATCTTCGTATAGTCATCCATTAGGTTTCCATATTAGATTAGGTTTCTAGTTTGAAACTAACTCCAACTCAAACTCTTCAAATCTTAGTGTTTATTCCCCGTAGGAATAGTTTCCCAAGTGTAGCCAACTCCAAACCCTAGCATATCTCCTGAAGGCTCACGTTATTCCTTCCCATCATCTATAAGAATCCCACGGGACCCTAAAAAATAAACACGAAACCTTATACACACTAGCCAATGTAACAACCCCGAGAAAACCACTCTCATAGCCAACCAAGACACTTACCTCGCCGGAATCCACCACTGAGGACTTCGGAGCACTACCCTGGCTGCCCATAAATTGCTAACCAGCCCAGCCCCATTGAACCCACACCTTTCCGATAAGTTCCCGATGGGATCTCTCTCTCCCCCTGTGATTTTTAGTTCTCGATCTAACTCTCTCTCTCTCTCTCTCTCTCTTGCGTCGCACCATTACCTAGAGGACCCAGCTGCATCGCCGGTCTCTTCCAGCCACTCTAGAGCCTCCATCAGCTCAGCTTCCTTCTCTCAGTGAGCATCTCATAGCCACTTCTTTTCTTAGTCCAATTCCCTCTGTGCGTGACGTGAGCCTTCCCCGCAAGCCTATATGTTCCATTATATCGGCTTTCCCAAATATACCCGTGCCCATTGGGATGTTTCCCAAAATGCCCTTAAAACCCTAGTTGGTTTGTTTTAATGGCTTCTGTAAATCCTCTGGAAGAAGCATTGTTCTTTGAAGTGGACTGTTTCCTCAATTGGACCTTGGGCCTTTCTATATTTGTAAGGGTTTTAAAGTATACTAGTCTATTTATTTTAATATTCCAATTGTCTATTTAACTATATTTTTAATACAATTATTAAGTTATATTTTTAATAGAAAAGTAAGGGACATGTTATGGATTTTGAATAATATTATTATGTAGTAATCTTTAATTGAATATGTATTAAATTATCTCTATGGTATGATTTTAAGTAATTAAGATGTTAGACGTGTTCACTATGAAATTAGTAACATCTAGTACCTCGTATAGGTACTTTTCTACAAAGTGGGAATCAGGAAGTAGCACTAAGAGGTAAATAGTATGATCATATAAATGCATGCGTATTGTAAATATTATTGTTATGTATGAAAATATGTTGTGCTTATGATGGTTATCAATGCTACACTAAGAGCCAAGTCAAGGTTAGATTCCTTTCACGAGCTTTGATGAATTTTGACATTATGCTTGTATGGATGAATTTGTTGTTTGATGGATGGAATGTACTAAAATCACATGGAGGCCATGAACTATTCATGAAGTAATTTAAGTCAAGTATGCCATGTAATAAAATAGCCTGATCATGTATGCCACGTTCATGTAGTACTTAAATCATGTATGCCATGTTCATGTAGTACTTAGATCATGTATGCCATGAAATTTCATAAAATGTTTAGATCATGTATGTCATGCTATGTTATGCTATGCCATGTCCAAGAATATGTCATGTTATGCTATGCCATGTTATGTACGCTTCTTCTTACGTACCCTGCTCCTCCCTTCTTACGTACGCTTCTTCTTTCTGACGTATGTTTCGTCTTTATGACGTAAGCAAATCCCGAAGGCAGAGATTATGTGATCATCTGCCTTTCTCACTAGCGACTGTGAGCCACGTTATGCGTATCGAACCATGATGGCGTGTCTCGAAAGATATCGTGTGACTTCTAGGGCACGCCTAGTGTTTTAAATATGCTGGAAATATTTATAAAGAGTATTTCCAGTATTATTGAATTAAGATTTGATCTTAAATACGACAATCATAATATTCTTGAAGAGCTCCAAAAATATTATAATTTCCAGAAATCATTTTAATATTATTACTAAAATGATTTCATTTATTTAAGATATTATGAGATTTAAATTATGTTGAGAACTTTTATTAATTAAATGGTTTAATCCTTTTAAATATGTTAAGTGAGACTTCATCATTTTATTAATAATGAAGAATATTATTTTATAAACTAAAGTTAGTTTAAAATAATATTCTACCTTAATTCCTCTAAGTGCTTTTAATTAAATTAACATTTACGCATTTTTAAATTAGTATTTTAATTCCTCGTCGTTAGATCGTTGTGTAGATCCCCAGACGAAGGGACTGGGTTAAATACCCAGACCCCCTCTCTTTCTTCCTCACTTTTCCCCCAGCCCTCTTTCTCTCCTCCCTCTCTCATTCGGCATACGCAGTACACGGACTGCCTCTTCCACGTCAAAACCTCCATGCCCCAGCCCAGCCCTGCCGTGCGTCGCCAGCCCTCACCGCCAGCACCCCTAGCTCCACCTCATGCCGGTGAGTCCTCCCATGCCGGTCCCTCTCTTTCACGCTCCCTCTCTCTCTTCGTTGGCCGTGCACTGCCCGAATGGGCTTATGCCTCTCCACCGCCGTACGCGGCAGCCCAAGCCACCACACAGCCACCGACAGCCTCTCCCTTCACCGGTGAACCCCTTCCTCAGAACCCCAAGCCACGGGAAGCCCCCTCTCCTCCTCCGTTGCACACAAGCACGAAACCCATTTATGGGTTTCGCACGGCTTCAAGGCCACTGACGGCCCTAGCGACACCGTGTGCCGATTCTAGCTCCACCAAGCGCCTCCCCTGGTCACCATGGCTCCTCCCTAAGCTCCTCCAAGCCAGCCAAGCTCTCTAGCCCTTTCAACCTCTCTTGCTCACCCACGGCTTCTCCCCCTTTCCCAAGCTCGATCCGTCACCGTGAATCACCATGGCACCACCTCAGTGCCACCACGAGCTCCACCGCAACCTCCTGAGCTCCTTCATCACCAGCCATGACCAGCCAAGCCTCCCTCTCCCATTTCCATGCCTTGAGGCACACGGGTTTCACATGGAAACCCACGGCTCCGCCGTGCTCCGCCACCCCAGCCACCATGAAGACCACCAGCAACCTCCCTTGACCTCCCTTAGCCCAACCCTAGGTCCAAACCACCACTTTATGTGGTGGGTAACCACTGCACGTGATGGACAGTCACTGCGTGTGATTGACCGCCACTGCACACGGCTAGATCCGCCATGTTATGCCCCTCACCGCCATCACAAGGCCACCATGAGCCCTTTCAAGACCACACCTAGCTATCCGAATGCCTAAACAGTCAACGTACGTGGGTCAGCCGCCACGTACGACACTGTCGACATCATCGGCTGTGACGATCAACGAGCAACGCACGGGTTATCCTGTCGATGGTATAACCCTCTATTCCATTTAATTATATTAGATATTAATTAGTGGACTAGGTTGTGGACTGTGCTGTTGGTTTTGTGGAGATGTGGTATTGTGATGTGGTACTGTGTAACGAAGTGTTGGGCACTCTGTGTATTGAAGTGTTGGGCTTGTCTGTGTTGTATGGAGGTGTCTGGTGCCGTGTAGTGTGATGTGAAGTGTTGGGTGTATTTAGGAAGAGTACACGCTGGGTGTACTCTGTATGTGGCGTAGTGTGAGACAAAATATACCCTCCTGGCATATGGTGGAACGGGATGAGCACAAGTGGAGTGTGCTTTGTGGTATGAAGATACGTAACGGCCACATGAATAAATGAAAAGGGTACCAATGAATGGGTAGATTGCAATGCCGGGTAAATAGCACTGGAAGTGCACCCAGTGCTACCTCCTATGAAAGGGATTCCCAATCTGTGGCCACGGGCGGAATTCGGGTCCAAAGGAAGACCGCTAACCCCAAACACACGGGTGCGTAACATTGTGTACTGGCCTATGAAAGTGATAAGAACGAATGGATGTATGCATGTATGTATGAACGCACGAATGCACGAATCTTTAAGAAATGAAGGCATTGACGGGGGATACGTTTTAAAGAAAGGAAAGTCTTTTGAAAGAAAAGCTCCGTCCAGTAACGTTTTCAAAAGAGCGCACGTAAACATGCACGAACTCTTCAAGAAATGGAGGCACTGACGGGAGAAACGTTTTACGAAAAGGAGGCCCATGTTTAAAAGAGAAAAACTCCGTCCAGTGAAGTTTTCAAAAGAACGCACGTATGACATGTATGCACGCACGTAATAGTATGTACGAGTGATGAATGCATGAATGAAAACCTATATTGTTATATTTTAACCGTATGAAGTAATGCTTATGAGTCTTCAACTCATTTTAGTTTTTATGCATGTCCCTCCCCCCACAGGAACTGCATGATAAGGACGGACACGGCCCATGCGGAAGAGCATGGAAGTCTAAGCACGAGTTTTAAACATACGAGAGGCCTTTATTATAAGATTTATGTTTTCCGCTGTAAACCTCTTTTATTGTCAAAGCACATTTTAATCTATAAACGTGGAGTCTCGCACCCTGGGTATGTAAGTGAAAAGTTTTAAATAGGACGGTAATTCCCGTCGTCCTTTTCTAAAAATATTTTGAAAAAAGTCCCACCACAAGGACGGGCGTTACATGTTATGTCTTGCCATGTATAAGAATATACCATGTTATGTCAAGCCATGTACAAGAATATGCCTTGTTAGAAAAATTCATGAACCCTAATGAATTATCATGCCTTAAGAAAGATAAGAAGTTTAAAGTGACATGGACCCAAGCGTGTTGACCATAAGTTATGCTAAGACGGTGCCACAGACTCAAGCGTGGTTAACAACAAGTTAAGTGAAACACTGACTCAAGCATGTTTCATTCCATGTTATGACAAATTATGCAAGTTAAGTGAAACACAGACTAAAACGTGTTTCACTCCATGATATGAAAAGTTATGCAAGTTAAGTGAAATACGGACTCAAGTGTGTTTCACTCCATGATATGACTAGTTATGCAAGTTAGGTGAAACACAGACTCAAGCGTGTTTCACTCCATGATATGATTAGTTATCCAAGTTAGGTGAAACACATATTCAAGCTTGTTTCACATCATGTTAAGAAAATATATGCAAGATAAGTGAAAAACGAACTCAAAAGTATTTCACTCTATATTATGACAAGATATGCAAGTTAAGTGAAACACGGACTCAAGTATGTTTCACCATAAGATAACAAGATAAATAAGTTATGTATGCATTCACGTTATATGTTTGCCATGAATATGTGTGTTCCACTCATGTCAATGATGAATAGCTATGCTAAGTGAATCTATGATGATGTATGTATGTTATGAAGAGTCTTTCAAAAATTAAGTCTATGCTAAGTTATATTTTACGGTATAATGTGCTACTTACTGAGTATTTGACTCATTTTTTTGTTTGTCTTTTTGTTTTTCTTTATGTTTAATTTTTACAGATGGTGATTGTGATGACGCAGAGCCGGATGGCCAGGAGCAGATCCAATAGAAAGACTTAGGAAGGAATAAGTGTTATTCACTCAAGAATTAGATTTATTTTATGTCATTTGTAGGATTTGTTTATGTTCTTTTTACTTTACGTTTAGTTTCAAAACAATTATGTTTAGTTCAGTTTTAATATTTGTGATTCTTTTCAATAAATGAAGTATTTCAAGATATGAATATTTTTATCGGGCATTATGTTATGAATGTTTCATAATATTCCTAACCTATGGGAAGGGGTGTTACGTTATCCACTCAACAATCGATAGAAAATGCTTAAAATTTGTATCAATCAACCCCAAATGGCAAAAGGCACGACGATAAAAATGAGCACTCCCAAGTATAAGAAAAGTATAATTACATCTAGTAGGAACATCTTATATCAGCCCTTTCTTACTATCCAAAGACATTTGATTTTTTTATTCTAAAAATTTAAGTTTTCTTGTTTGTGATCCTTTGACATATTTGATACTTTTACGAAATTTTTGGATAGCACAATCAAACTCTTTTAACCCATCTTGTACTACCAAATTGAGGATATGAGCACAACAATGAAGATGGAAGAAGTCACCATCACAAACAAGGGTTTTCTTAATATTCACTTGAGTTCTTAACATCTCCAATAAATCATCATATGAAGAAGCGTTGTCTAAAGTCAAAGTAAAAGCTTTGTTTTCAATTCCCCACTCCCATAAAAAATTATAATTTTTTTCAAACAATGATATGCCATTATCTGGTGGTGGCATAAAAGAAAATTTCAAAACATTTTTTTTGTAAAACCCAATTCTTATCAAGAAAATGTGTCGTAATGCATATATAACCATAAGTAGTTATAGAAGCCCATAGGTCAAAGGTCAAGCTAATTATACCAAGAGCATCAAACAACGAAGATTTAAACCATTTTTTTTTTCTCAATTATGCATCTTAACCAAATTAGCATTGGTGGTATTTCTAGATATGTACATAAAAATTGTAATAAACACATCAACTATAACACAACTATAACAATAAAATCAGCATTCCAGAACACTACCACAGTAAATAAAAAATCTCAGCATGGTTTTACAAGTGTGTAACAATAAAATCA
This sequence comes from Juglans mandshurica, assembly GCA_022457165.1. Taxonomy (NCBI): domain Eukaryota; kingdom Viridiplantae; phylum Streptophyta; class Magnoliopsida; order Fagales; family Juglandaceae; genus Juglans; species Juglans mandshurica. The sequence continues at coordinate 9,783,058 of CM039623.1, forward strand.
TCATCTAGAACACTGCCTAAACCATTTACCCATAGAGATTTGTCACCATATTTAATTTTTCCTACGTGAAAATGCCCTCCATTCCCTTTTTTACCATCTTTAGTATTCTTCTTCACATAATTAACTGAAATGAAGCTGTAATGGAACTCTCATTAATTCATTGTTACGGGATAACAAAATTTTATACCCATAATAATTTTCTTTCCTCATCTAATGTTTTTTTAGATAACGAAGTAAAGGAAAAATGAAGCTCAAAATTCGCAAACATGTGACCAATAGCCTCCCCTAAACCAACCAAGATCTTTATCATCAAAAGTTCAACGAAGCAACAGAACGTTGACATTTTTTTTATTGCTTAGCGGGATTATAGGTTTTCCTATGGCTATTATTTTCTCGAGAACCAAACAAAGAGAGTTCTTCCAATGGTCAAGCTAGCTATGACAAAGGCACTAGGAATAATAGATATCAGGGTTTAAACCTCAAACATTGATACTAGCACTCGATGTTATAAAGAAAAATTAAGGAGAAGAGAATAAGTGAAGAACCTAGTTTTCGCGGCTAGTGTACCATGAGAGATGGGGACACCCTAAGATAGGGTTAAGCTTTTTGAAAGAAAAGTTGAGCCTCCAAACCGAGGGGCGAGCAACGGTGAGAGTTTGAGACAGAGAGATGAGAGAGAGAGGGAGACCGAAGGAGGAGGGTTGTGGTCGCGAGGGATGTGGGAGAGCACGGCTACACAAGAATGAATGAGGCAGCGTGATTCGTTAATGATGAATAAGATTCTGAAGAGTAAGGGACCGAGGGTGGGTTAGGGTTTAGCTTTTAGGTATAAGAGTATAAGTGTAACTTTAACTTTCTAAATGGGTCAAAATGGGTTGACCTATTTAGCAATCAAGTCATAACGGGTCAGTTGTTAACCTTAAGCCCAAACCCACTAATTTCGTGTCTGTGTTGAGTTAACGGTAAGTATCTGTGTTGAGTTAACGGGTCGTGTCACATATTGCTACCCCTAGGTAAGACTTATTGAAGGGAACCCATCGAGCATCCACCTTTCTTTAACTCCATGACATTGCGTGGCCACCCAGTTCCCAACATAAACACAAAATTAGCTTAATATTATGCAACCAAGTCCAAAGCACAGGCTTCCTCACTCAAAATGTTTGTAGCCACCTTCAGATTTCCCACTTTAGTCATCAAACAAATTAACAGTGCCTCTCAGAAGTCTAAGATTACCCCCATGCCACTCCTTTTGATTTTCTAGCTGCATTATTTTGGGCATGTATCACATATTGCTGATAAAAAATTCAAAAATTCGACTCCAAATATGGTTCCACTCCGACTTCGAAAAAATGGAGTTGGAGTTGGATTTTTTCTTAATTTTTCAATCAGAGTCAGAGGTGTCGTTGTACCGACTCTGACTTTATGCTCCAAATTCGACTCCAACTTTGGCCTCTGACTTCGATTTCAACTTCAATATTATGCATATGTTATAAAAATATGTATTTATCTATATATTTATCATAATTACTAGTATAATTATATAGTTATATAACTAGAACTTATATAGTTAAATTCAATAATATACTAATATGATCTAATTACTATAAAATAATATACTTATACTGTAATATAATAGACTAATTATTGTTTAGTATAAGTAAATATCATAGTATTACTACCATACATAATCAAATATAGAAATAAGTTAGATCCTAGTATTTAAATAAGTTTAGTTTAAAAAGTTAATAACACATATACTAATTTACTAAAGTATAATAACATATAACTAGATACTAGATACTAGAAATAAGTCTAGTGTAGAAATAAGTTATAAATAAGTTAAACATTAGTATAATATAATAACAAGTAATACTATATACTATAATAACATGTAATTAGATACTAAAAATAATATGTAATTCTATAGTATGATAACATGTAATTAGACATTATAGCTTAAGTCTAGTATAAAAAAAAAGTTAGATAATAGTATAGAAGTAAATTAGCAGTGAATCATTTAATTTTAGTTTTTAATTTTTTGGAAAATTTGAAATTTGAAAGCCCACAAAAAATTCTTTTTTAAAATGGAAAAAATATGAAGCTAGAAAAAACTAAAGTTGAAAGCCCAAAATCGACTCCGCTCTGACAAGCCCAAATCAGAGTTGGATCGGAGTCTACATAAGTCGAAGTCGGAGTTGGAGTTGGAATTTGGATTTGAACTCCGACGAAGTCAGTGCTCACCCCTAGTATCACACGTGTGAAGGGCCCCAACAATGGCTTTGCACACTCCCTCTCAATCTATATGGACTTTAGGAGGCTATTGCAAGCTTCATTCCCATTTGGTTATTTTGGCAAGGCATTGCACTTCTCAATATTTTCATTGGAGGGAGGAGAGATGGGCCAGGGCGAATTGGGACGTGTTGTGCAGTCAGTGCAATCATAAGTTGGGCATAGAGGAGGAAGAGAGGTTTGGTCAGTAATAGGTTGGTTTGAAGCACATATGGTAGAGGGAGAGAAATTTGCACCACCTTTCAGAATGTTTGGCCCAGAGCTGACGTATATTAGCTTCGAACACAAGATCGTCCCTAGCACGATAGTAGAAACTCTTCTAGGACATCATTGATACAAGCGATGTTCAACAATGATAGAAATCTTGTTCACATCTCATATCATGTCGAAAATGTGGAGGGAGAAGGGTTGCCTTCAATTTATCCTGCGACTGGAAGTCTAGAACCAACAATGCTACTATGTGGAAAAAGATAGTCACTTTTTGTTCTGATGGTTTTGATTGTACAACATTGGAGTTCTGAGGATGTGTTGATTTGCAAATGGTTTGCCCAATAATAACTGTAAGGGGATTTTTCCCACTATATCCAAGAAGCCTGCGGATGAAAAAGAAGCAAGATCAAAGCCCAGCCCAGGGTAAATAGTCCCTAACCCAGCCCACGGGAAAGTTCCTCTGACCACAACTTGCAGGAGGAATGGTGCTGCAGGGGATGAGACTTGTGAATCTGAGGACCCCTCGAGTAGTGTCTAGTTCTCAAGTACCCACCCACACAACAAGTGTGATATATGGGGGGCCATTAATCTACTGATAGAGAAGTCATGAATGAACCAGAGGGGCGATAGACTGAGAGAAGGAAGTCGAAGAACCACGTTGCATTAATGGGTCCACCACCCGGGCAACACCCCACATTAATGATGTTGTTGCAAAAACTACGCCACATTTAAAGATTCTGGCACAAGGATCAGTATGTGGAATGCGGACTTCATGGGAGTAGGCATGATCTGCTCTCCAGACATATGGTATAAATAGTAGATCCTAGGTACGAGAGTATCTTTATGATCCCTAGACTCCTTCAGTTATTGATAAACTTCCAAGAAAATTTACTAACTTTGACATCGGAGGTTACCCAGCCCCTTGGCCACCCTCTCAAGCCGCAGTCTTCTCTATCTTTTGCATGCTCATTTGCGAAGACCTGACTTATTGGAGCTTGGCCTAATGGTGTGCAAAACACTACGTTAACTATGGCGCCGTCTGTGGAATCGTAATAGATCTGGCATGTCCTTTCATGCCTGCGACAACGCTTTCCAAACAACTCAAAAGAGACATGGAAGATGCTATGGAAGTAAGGTTGAAGACTATAGAGGAGTGGGTGACAAAGCTAACTGGCGAAGAACAAACACCCACAAGAATAATGAGGAGCTCAGAAAACCCGAACAGGGCAGGATGGCGGGGCAAGATCCAGTAACACTGAGCACGTGGGATTTTGAAACATGCAAGCAGGACTTAATAAGGAAGAGGAGCAGAAGAATATGCAGGACGAGCTCCATTGCCTTAAAGGGAAATACAAGGAGATAGCAAGGAAAGTAGATACGTCGTTGATGTAGATTAGTTGCTCACAAGCACGGGTTTACCCTTTACTGGAGAAGTAATGGTGGTGCCTCTACCACCAAAGTTCTGAGTCCCCACTATGGAGATGTATAATGGAGGAAGGAACCCCCTTGAGTACCTAGAAACTTTCAGAGCTCACATGATGCTGCATGGCTTCCCAGGGGAAGTAGCTTGTAGGGCATTTCCGCTGACCCTCAAAGGATCAGCACGAGCATGATTTAGGTCACTGGCACTTGTATCGGTGGATAGTTTCAGGGAACTGTCCAGACTATTCCAAACTCAGTTTATGTCCAGTCGAAGGAGGCGGCATCCCACTGCGTATCTCCTCACCATCAAACAAATGGAGGATGAAAGACTGAAGTCATACTTATCTCGGTTCAACAAAGAGTGCATGACCACCGACGACCAAGATGAGAAGATAACTTTGGCGGTGCTCTTGGGAGGGGTCTGGCGACGATCCCAGTTTATGGCAGAGCTGACTAGAAGGATTCCAATTATATTGCGAGAGTTCATGGACTAGGCCGACAACTTCATCAACGCGAAAGACACTCTCCGAGCATTGAAGGAGTAGCGAAGGAAGAAAGTGGAGCATGTAGAGAAGAGGGCGAAGGTCCCAACCAAGGCCAAGCCTTACGAAAAATGGGAGAAGGGCTCCCAAGAAAAGCAGTGAGAGGAAGTTCTGGCAAAGGGACCTGGACCACTATATGACCAACCCACATTCCCCATTCAAAAGGAAGATGATCGGGGTACATAGCGTTGCTAGTGCATGTACCATTGGTCCACCTCACACAATATCGAAGACTGCTTCTCCCCACAAGGGAGGAGGGAATATACAAAGAAGCATAAGCGAAGCCACTTCTCGGGCTAGAGACTGAAGCAAGAGAGAAGGGGAAGGTCGAGAGAAATGAGTCAGAACCGAGGCAACTAGAACAGGCAGGCAAACAACCCTCAATGGCAATCGATGATAAGAGAGCCACCGCCAATTTGTTCCTATTCGCCAAAGCAGGCACCCCCTCTTGGGAAAATTCGATCATAGCTGGAGGATTCGCGGGCAAGGGTGTTACCTCCTCACACAGGGGGGCACACACCAGACGAGTCTAATACCACAAGGTGTACTTGGCTGAGGGATGACCCTAACCCGACAATCTCATTCTCGGAGGCCGACAAAGAATGGGTCCTGTACCCCAACGACAACACACTAGTGGTCATTATAGTCACCAAATTTACCACCATAGAATCCTCATCGATAACTAGAGTTCTGCTGACATCCTATTCTAGGGAGCCTTCGCCATAATGGGCATAGAGGCCGCCCAGCTGCAACCCGCTCCTATGCCCTTGAAAGGTTTCTCCAAAAGCATTGTCAAGCCATTGGGACTATCACGCTCTCCATCCTCATGGGAAGTAGCCCCTGCACAACCCCTATCATGGTTGACTTCCTAGTAGTGAAGACATCGTCATTGTCAATGCCATTATTGGGAGGCCCACTGCCAACAATTTAAAGGTCGTCACATCGACCTACGACCTCAAAATGAAGTTCCTGACTCCCCAAGAAGTGGGGGAAGTCTGAGGAGAATAGGTCCTAGCAAGAGTGCTACGTCTAGGAGCAAAAACAAAAGGATGGAAGACCCGCCTCAAACAGCATTACCAGGACAGAGTAGGTCGGGCTTTGCCAAAGAAGCCGCGATTGACCTCTATCTGAAACTCACCCAGTCGGTCTCGAAAGGGGAAGGGGCGGTGCACGGCTTTAGAATAAAGGATGGACAAGGACCTCCCCTGCTTGAGATTCTATTTTCCTTAATTTTGCAATGCCTCTTCACCCAACATGTACTTTTTTTATATTTAATGAAAATGAGACTTTTTAGGACAATGCCAAACATCTACCCCATACTTTCATATTACCAGTAAAGCACTAGCAAAAGAAAGGGGGGGTGCGGCTAATGAAACAAGGTCATCAACAGATTACCTCCCTACAAGGCACTATAGGGAAAGGCAGGCCAAATGGTTGCCTCATCCCTCCAGTGGTGGAGTGCAGGTCAACCTTTGGTGGCCCGAAAATGAAGGCTTACCTTCCTTATGAACATCAATAGGTAGGTGCGGGTCCAGTCACAAACTGCTCGAATGACTTACCTCCCCGTGGGATACTATTGGGAAAGGTCGGCCCAAAGGTGGCTTTATTCCTCCCGCAAAGGAGAAAGGGATTGGCCTCACAGCTCCCCGAATAAATTACCCCAACCTCCACCACAATGAAGAGTGGGATCAGCGCCAACCTAACCCAAACATACCCTTTCCTATGATGTCAAAGGGCGGGAATGGATCCAAAAGAAACTGCCTGAACAATTTACCTGCCCATGAAGAATGATAAGCGGGAAAGAGTAGACCAGCCCCAAGGAGGTCCGAATAACATACCTTACCTTGACTCCTATCACGATGAAAGAGCAGATCAGCCACGATGGAGTGCATGTTAGTCCTCAACTACCCGAAGTCAGAAACTATACCTTCCTCGTAAATGCCAAAAGGTGAGAGCAGGTACAGTAACAAATTGGCCGAATAACTTACCTCCCTGCGGGATACTATGGGGAAAGGTAGGCCTAGGTTACCTTGTCCCCCCACAGAGGAGAGCAGGCTTGGCATTTGCGGTAACTTGAATACTTACCCCAACCTCCACTACGAGCGAAGAGTGGGTTTAGCGATAGCCTAGCCCAAAATGTTGCATTTCCCTGTGATTTCAAAGAGCGGGAGCGAGACGAGTAATAGACTGGCCGAACGAGTTACCTCTCTGAGGGACCTTATAAGGAAAGGTCGGCCCAAGGGCTATTCCTCCCGCATAAGAGAACGGGTCTTGCCATCAAGGCGGCCCGAAAAAGTTACCCCGACTCCTATCACAACGGAAGAGTGGACCTCCATTAGGGCAGCTGTCTGAAAAAGTTACCTCCTTGGGGAACCAAAAGGGGAGGGCTAATTTTAGGTAGCCTGAAATCTCCCTAACTGTAACAACCCGCTCCTTCCTTCTGATGTACGCTTCTTCTTTCTGACACAAGCAAATTTCGAGGACGGAAATTATGTAACAGCCTGCCCTTCTCTCTAGCGACTGCGAGCCTCATTATGTGTGTCAAACCTCGATGGTGTGTTTTAAAAGATATTATGTGATTTATAAAGTACGCCCAGTTTTTTAAATGCACTGAAAATATTTATATGGAGTATTTTCAGCGTTATTGAACTAAGCTTGATTTTAAATAATACAATTATAATATTTTTTAAGAGCTCCAAAAATATTATAATTGTCGGAAATCATTTTAATATAATTTATTAAAATGATTTCAGTTATTTAAAATACTATGTGATTTAAAATTATGTTTAAAACTCTAATTAAATTAAATGATTTTATTCCTTAAAGATATTAAATAAGACTTCATCATTTTATTAATGATGAAGGAATATTATTTTATAAACTAAAGCTTAGCTTAAATAATATGCTACCTTAATTCCTCTTAGTGCTTTCAAATAAGTATTTAAAGCTCATTGTTAGATCATTTTGTAGATCCCAAAATGAAGGGACTGGATTAAATGCCCAGCCCCCTCTCTTTCTCCCTCACTTTTCCCTCCCCCCTCTCTCTCTCCTCCCTCTCCCTCACGTGTATGATGTAAGCCTCTCCCCCTCTCACCGATTCTTCCATAGCCCAATTCGGCGCCGCCGTGCGCTGCCCAATCTCACCTCCACCACCGGCAGCTTCCCCTCATGCTGGTGAGCTCCCACCGGCAAACCCAGCTCCCACCTCGTAGTCATCCTCCCCTACACACACACGGCCTCACTGTGCGCAACACCTTGCGCCGCCGCACACGGCCACCACGGTCACCGAGCATTGCCACGATCTCCTCCTTTCCTCCCTCTTCCTCCTCCCCTTGGCCCGAGGCCCATAGCCTCCCTCACACGCACGAGCACTCTCCCTCACACGCATGGGTTATCACCCTTGCACCGCTGTGCGCGGCTACCCTGGCCACGATCTCCTCCTTTCCTCCCTCTTCCTCCTCCCCTTGGCCCGAGGCCCATAGCCTCCCTCACACGCACGAGCACTCTCCCTCACACGCATGGGTTATCACCCTTGCACCGCTGTGCGCGGCTACCCTGGCCGCCGCACCACCACCGGAGCTTCCTCTGGCCATCATCTGCCTACCCCGACCACCCATAGCCCCGATCTACCCCTCACGCATATCCACTCTCTCTCACTCTCTCACGAACTCTCCTTCCACCGTTGGCTTCGATCCGCCGCCGTGCCGCCTCCACCTCGCCACCGTAGCTCCACCATTCCCTCTCCATTTTCATGCTTTGGGACACACGAAGTTCCCTTGGAAACCTAAGGCTCCGCCGAGTTTCGCCCCTCACCACCACCACGTGGCCACCATGAGACCACCCTTAGCCTCCCTTGGCCTTCCCTAGCCTAGCCCTAAGCCCAAACCACCACTTTACGTGGTGGACAGCCACTATATGTGGGTTAGCCGCCACATACGACCCTTCCGACATCATCAACTGTGACGGCCAGTGATCAACACGCGGGTAAACCCCATCGATGGTATAACCCTCTATGTAATACCCGAGTCCTACTACATAGATCCTTACGTCATTTTATTAACATTTTAAGTTAAATATTTTGAGATAAAGATTTTATTACTTCCAATTATTTTATTTTAAGATGAGTATGTTTTATTTTAAAATATGGTTTATTAAAATAAATCAAGGGTATTATTTTTAAGACTTTAAAATATTTTTCTTTAAGTCCTTCAATTGTATTTATTTAGAAAATGGCCCAATTAATCTCTACTATTGGATTGGTAGTAAAAAGCATTCTTGAGGTGGATTGATCTCCACCATCCATCTTCCAAGCTTAGATGAGAAGCTTTGACCAAGGCAAAAGTTTCCCCCACCCTTTCACCCGTATAAGGCTTCTAAGGAAAGCCATTAAGCCTTTGACTCATAAGCTTCCCAAGGAAGCTATTGAATTGACCTTAGCTCACACCTATCGTCCAAAGCAACACCAAAAGGTAAGAGTTGGAAATCAATTTCCTTTCTTCCCACTTACCCGTCGATCTACACCCAAGGAAAATGGAAAAACTTCATCTTCCTCACCAAGCAAGCCATAGCCAACCTTCACCTATTTCCTTCATCTTCTCTTTCCATCTTCAAGAAAGCAAGTTAATCTCATCACCTTCAAGCCTTGTGACTCCATAGAAAGGGAAGAAGAAAAATATTTTCTCTCATCCTCTTCAAGCCATACGAGTATACTCCCTCCCTACTCATTTTCGGTTTTTGTCTCAAAGCTTGGAACTAAAATTTGGTTTCATCTTCGAAATAGTGAAATATTGAAGGTAATAGACTTTTAAATTATTCCCTAGTATGATTTACATGTGGGTTTCAAATTTCACCATTTTCTTACCCATGATGTTTCGGTTTTGAGGTTTAAAACAATGATATTGTGTTGCTCTTCATCCACATGGGTTTACCACTATTTGGTTCTCTATCTTGCCTCTTGAAATGGGCTAAGAGCTTAAGGTAAAATTCTAAATTTACTCAATTGATTTTAGTGTGATTTTGGAAGCTTACTATGTTGTTTTAGCTTATGTTTTGATGTAGTTAATTTCCTATATTGTAAATAAATATGTATGCCCTCTTTTTGGCCCAAACCGAATGGTATTATAGTTGTTTTGCTATTTATTTTCTTATATTTCGAAAATGCTATTTTGTTATTAAACTTGGTTTAATCATAGGAGATGATTATAGTGATTTTAAATTATATATGTTGGTATCATGTGCCTTGTGTTGAGATTTGGTTGGTAATCTATTTTTAGGATGCTAGATGTTTGATTTAAAGGTTTTGCTTGGTCCTATAATTTATAACTTGCTTTTAAAGGTATTAAGTGAGTAAATCATAAGCCTAAGTGTTTAAAGGTTTTAAAGTTTCTTAATGGATAATTTTGCTGTACTTTATACTATTTTAACTTTAATGGGAGGTTCTATCTAAACTAATTAATATATTGCTTATGTGAATAGGTTATAGCTTAGTTAGTTTAGATATAAGGGATTAATTGTGCCTGAGGTATTATGATATGCAAAGCTGTCCAAGTATTCCTAAGTCCATGTCATGCCATAAAAATAGCCCTTATGTTGTCCCTCGTTTGGTTAAATTATACCTAACCCAAGAGTCCAAAATATTGATGAGCTAACCATTTTATAATAAGGGACCACAAGTTGATTTAAAGGGCATATTTCTTAAACTTGTTTGGCCTACTTGAGATGCCTAAATCTATTTTAAAGCTAATTGTCGAGAATTCCGGATTTTATCTCCTAATGACCATAACCCAAAGTGGGCTTGAACCAAAGAAACCTTACTAAGCCTATAAATTCTTAACTACTTTTCATGTAAGCTTTTAAAATAGTCTTTCCATGGACAGCTAGCATGTCTTAATACTTAAGTTATTTCTCTTATAAGTTGAGGTGAGGAGTAGTCATTTGGATTAATGTTAAGCATAGAAGGGACGTTAGATTGTAATATCGTGGCTTTCTCCTTTAAAGGGATGGCTAAATAATATTGTATGAGTATTAACACTCTTATGCTATTTATTGGAATAGGAATATTGATGAATGAAAGTATCGAGGAGCATAGAGGTAAGTAGCTATGACCATGCTCCTTACACACAAAGCTCTCTTATGAAAAGTCTCTCTCTCTCATTTAAAATATTTCTCTTATGAAATAATAGATGCATGTATAGTATGTATAAGCCTTTCTTGATAACCCCTGTTAAGTATCTTATTAATTACCATTGTGTGTATGTAAGCTAATGCATCATGAGATTTTATGCATGCTCTCTCTCAAATAATTATGCCTTACCTATATGTAGCATGACATGAAACATTCCTTTCAAAGAAACACATACGCATTAGCACTAAATGAAGATAATGAAAAGGTTATTTTTCTAAACAAAGGAAAGGAAAAGGAATGAAAGCATAAATGTATGAATGTACGTAATGGCCACATGTATGAAAACGGTACCAAATGAATGGCTAGATTGCAATGCCGGGTAAGTAGTACTGGAAGTGCACCCAGTGCTTCCCCCCATGAAAGGGGTTCCCAACCTGCGGCCGCGGGCGGGAATCCAGGTCCAAAAGACCGCTAACCTCAACACACGAGGTGTAATAGTGTGTACTGGCCCAAGAAAGTGAAACGTAAAGCAAAGTCATTTCTAAGTAATGTTATGCATGAAAGCAAGTAACGTTTATGCATGAAAAGTACATGTAAGCATGAAAGTGCAGTTAAGCATGAAAGTACAGTTAAGCATGAATGTACGGTTATGCATGAATGAATGGTTAAGCATGAAAAGTACAGTTATTCTTAAATTGTTACGCATGAAAGCATTGTCAAAAATTAGCAAATGTTTATGTATGCATGTTTTCAAAAAGAAAAGATTATGTGATTAATAAGTTAACAGCATGGTGTACTGCTTACTGAGTATTCGACTCAATTTTGTGTTAAATGTTTTAAACGTCTAGGTATGAATGATGAGGCTGTGGAGCTAGGCACTGCTGAGGAGGGAAGGGTTTATGCTTAGTATTCCCTGTCGGTTCGGTTTAATGATAATGGTTATATGTTATGTTTGATGATGGGTCCCATGTTGGGACGTTTTGTTGGTTGACGTTAAGACAATATGTCTTTGGGCATGATGTAGATATTGTGGTGGTATGATAGTAATAGTGTAACTTCTATAGTAGGGTGATGGTAACCCCATATAAGAAGGTTAAATGTATTTTGGATATGTTGTAGGGATCGAGTCCCCTTTTTATTGGAACTAGGGATGTCTCAAATGAATGAATGGTGGACTCTGACAATCCCTTGGGTAATATGTTGAATAGATTGTCTATCAGGTGCCTACTTTTAAACTAGAAACGCAGTGTGCATGCATGACATGTTCACGCCCATCCCTTTTACCCTCGTAGAAAATAAAATAAATAAATACATACTAATATTAATAAAGAATGAACAGGAAAATTGTCGTGACCACGTCCCAGTCATAGGACTTGGGGCGGGGTTGTTACACTCTATCCCTCGTTATTTTTGTTAGATGTTAATTAGCTGATTAGGTTGTGGACTGTGCTGTTAGTATTGTAGAGTTTGTTGTATTGTGATGTTCTGTATAATGAAGTATTGGGCATTCTGTGTAGTGAATGGGCGTAGTTGGGAAGTGTGTTGTGAAGTGTTGTGGACTGTGCTGTGTAGTGTGGTTTTAGAATATGTGCTGTAATGGTGGCATGGCGTCATGAGGATTGAGAAGAGAGTGTGTACTCTCGTGGCGTAGTGTGGGATAAGGAAAATATATGTAAAATATACCCTCCTGGCGTATTGTGGGATGAGAAGAGTACATGCTGAGTGTACTCTGTGTGGTGTAGCATGTATGAAGGGAGTACACGCAAAGTGTACTCCATGTGATGGAGTGATGCACCATATAGCGTGTATGCCATAGTGGTGATGTGGCGAAGCGTGTGAGAAGGAGTACACGTGGAGTGTACTCCAAGAGGTGCAGTGACACATTGCGTGGCGTGTCGTAGAGATAATGATGATTGTGTGGTTGATGGGCATAGAGTGTAATGAGTAGTGTCGGGAACTGTGGAACAGTGGTCCAAAGTAGTTATGGTGTGGCCTGTAGTCTAACGTGACGGGTGTCATCGTGTAGTTGTCTTATGACTGGGAGTATAAGTGAAGTAGAAGAACAAGTGTAAGAGTGCCCAGCGGAAGCATGATTGGGGAATGTCACGAAGTGACATGGTTACCAGCAGTCATGCTTATGATAGGTGAGGAGTTAGCGTAGCAATGGCGTAGCAGGGATTGTGACGAGATGTCACGATGTGGTAAGAGTACGTGAGGAACCGTACTCGTGATGAGTTAGGAGTTGGAGTAGAAATGGCGTAGCAGGATGTTAGGTGACGTGACACGGTCACGGTGCAGCTTGGGAGTAATCTCAAGCTATATGACGTGACGTAAGGCATGGTTGTGAACAGATTCTTGTCGTGTTAAGTGTTGGGATGAACTGTCAAAAGGGACGGGTAGCATGAAGAGTCATGCTAGACAGGTTAAGAAAAGGTTGATATTAGAGTATGGTGCTTGTTTACACAAGCAAGTGATCAACATGTTATATGTTGATCTTAGGTGATGAAGGGGTAAGGTACATGTGTAATTTGGTGAGACACATATACCAGACGGATTCACCATATGTAATGGGTAATCTATCCTAAGCATGGTTACACGGTGCTTAAGCCTCAGAGTTGGCTTAGAGCGTGTGGCGTGTATGGATGAGAATGATGATTTAATGTGAGCTCAAATGCATGAAGGTCATGACAGGTGTATTGTTTAGGATTGGGATGCGCGATTCCGTCGGTCGGAATCATGTGTCGGAATGTGGTCAATAAGAAGAATAAGATGAAATTCTTAGTGTCTTAATCCTAAGGTGAATCATGGGTTCACCCTAGTAGATAAGCACTCGTAGTAGAATGTTGATTTTGGAAGAGATAGTGATCGTAAGTGGTCCCCGAAGGTTTTAGCATAGTAAAGGACACGTAAGAGCACGAGATAGAATGAGAGTGTTCCAAGTGAAGTGTAGCTCTATTTCTAGTTTAAGTTGTTTATGTATTAGATAGAAAATGACGTGAAGGTTATGTGTATGAATGTAGGTTGCCATTTGACACGTACATGAATGGACTGCATGATATGAAAGTAGCATGGAGTCCAGGTAAGTATTGCGTTCATACTTTTCTAGGGTTTTCTAAAATACAAGAAACGAAAATGAAACGTTTTTTCTTTACGTCACGAAAGATGTTTTACGAAAGCATGCTAAGTATAAGTGTTCAAAGGTATACGTATGCCATTTTACGCACCCAAAAGTATTAAGTGTACGCATATGAATGGATGACTATATGCAGTATCTATTGTATGAATTTTCTAAGAAAGAAATTTCGAGGCTTGTGCCTCAAGTTTTAACTGATGATTTGATTGACGCAAAGAAAGTGTTTTAAAATGTCCCTATGAACTGATGTTAAAATGCCCCTATAAACTGATGCTTTATGGATGTCATGAAAGATGATGTTTAAGCCCATGCTCTTAAATGACGTTTTTCCATGAATGAACTGCTAAATGAAAAGGACTGAACTGAAATGAAAGGACTGAACTGAAAGAATGGACTAAATGAAATGAACGTTTAATGTATAAAAATACGTAACGGCCACATGAATGAATGGAAAGGATACCAATGAATAGGCATATTGCAATGCCAGGTAAGTAGTACTGGTAGTGCACCCAGTGCTGCCCCCCATGAAAGGGATTCCCAACCCGTGACCACTGGCGAAGTCCGGGTCCAAAGGAAGACCACGAATCCCAACACACGGGGTGTAACGGTGTGTACCGGCCAATGAAAGTGATAAGAATGAATGTATGAATGCATCGCACTCTTTATGAAATGAAGGCATTGACAGAAGAAACGTTTTACGAAGAGAAAGCCCAATTTTAAAGAAAAACCTCGTCCATTGATGTTTTCAAATGAACGCATCTATGCATGTACGTATAATATGTATGAATGAATAATGAAAACCTATGTTGTTATATTTTAACTGTATAAAGTAATGCTTATGAGTCATCGACTCATTTTAGTTTTTATGCATGCCCCTCCCCCCACAGGGACTAAATGGGAAGCACGCATCAGGATGGACACGGCCCATGGAGAAAAATACGGAAGTCTAGGCATGAGTGTTTAAATGTATGAGAGGCCTTTTTATTATTAAAATTAATGTTTTCCGCTATAAACCTCTTTTATTCTCAAAGCACATTTATTTTATAACGTAGAGTCTTGCACCCTGGGTATGGAAACAAAAAGTTTTAAATCAAACAGTAATTCCCGTCATCTTTTCTAAAATCATTTTATAAAAAGTCCCACCACGAGGACGAGCGTTACACCAATAGAGTGCGGGCTTAGTCTCTCGACTGCTCGAAGTAAGAAGAATCTCCAGAAGGGAAGCAGTATCCCACAAAAAGCCACAGAAGCATCAGCAAGCGAGAAATAGGCCGAGGTTCTAAACTACCCAAATACCGAGATAAAATATACAAGCATTAGCAGCAGGAGCAACAATAGCACATGGAGAGGACTATAAGCATGAAACGATGCAAACAGAAGAGCCTAAGAGAAGTATAAAGATACAAACAAAGAAGGGAAATAGTGGATCCAAACTGTCTAAACAACTCTCCATCAACGCATGCAGAAGGATGGAGGAAAGAAGCCAGTATTAAAGATGGGCGAAAATGGAACAAAAAAAAAAGGAGCTAACAACTAGCGAGGTCGGAGGGTTTAAACCGAATATCAGCGGGGTGGGTTGAGAATCTTTGAACCCAGCCACAAGCTGCGACTGCCTAAATAAACATGATAGCAAAATATAATGAAGAAAGCCTGGTCGAGTATGGTTTTTCAAAACAGCAAAGTACATCGCGGTTAAAAGTAAGCACAGCACAACCGGCCGGCGAGGTGGGTAGGAGACCTATGAACCCCTTTACTGTAACTCCGCAGACTAGCCACCAAAGCAAAGAAGAGACAAAGAAAAGACATAAAGAACAAGGTATGTATGTTAGTCAATATATATTTATATATATATATATATACACACACACAAGTCACTGGGCGACAAAGTGCGAATACATATGGGCACAAAAAAAAAGGGAGAGTAGAACAAAACAATGAAGCCTTTAAATCTCGACACCGGGGACACCGATCTCAGCAGCAGCAGGATTGCCTGACTCCACAACGGTTGGTAAGGGAACAACCGGACCAGGAAAAGTATCGGGCATCTCTTTCCTACCTAAGTTATAGTTGGTTTGGAAACCCACCTCGTTGGTGGGAATATCGGCAAGCACAAGTCTCTGAAGGTACATAGTAAAAGATCTGGAACGCAGCTTCGGACTCCCCAAAAGGAATGCCCAAGTTGACCTATGAACCTCGATGACCCCGCTCCCCCACACTTCGTCACAAAGTCTTGGGAACCACTTTAGCTGTGTTTGTAAGGAGAGGGTGACATCCTGAAGACATTGGTTCAGCTGCTCCATTTACAACTTCTCCTCCTGTGCTTAAGATAAATCGTCCCAAAAAAGTTGATTAAGCCACTCCAATTTTGCCTTCACCTCCCGTGACTTCTACTTATAGTTCCTCCGGTGATGCTCCAAATCCTTACCCTCTTGCGCTCGTCCGCTAGGTCGAGTTGCGTCCTCTCTAGCTCGTGCATCAACAACTCCCTTTCCTCCCTTTTGTCGCGAGCACAATCAAGGGAGGTTCTAACCACTGAGCAAAGATCCAAGTTATCTTGCACAACTGCCTCCTGATCATGCATGATGAAAGTTGCAAGCTGAGAAGTACCCTGCGACAAAAAGTGAGAGAGAGAGAGAGAGAGAGAGAGAGAGAGAGAGAAAAGGAAGGGAAAATAAGGGAAAAAAAAGGCGGGAAAAGAACGATCGAACCTCGTGGAAAAAGCCAAACAAGCATTTGACGACCTGACCAATGGCCTCCTCTTGGCTCTCCTCTGTGGCCAGCCGGGATAAAGAAGGGAGAACGCCTGCAGGGCTTTCGAGTTCAAGAAATTCCGCAGAGACTTTAGAAGGAACAAGCGGGTCTCCGCTCAAACCCACAGGACTAGGGCCAATTGCAACGTCCAGAAGAGAATCACCCCTAGCTGGGTACTTGGCCTGGGTGGACTATTCATCATGCTGACCCTTGCAAGCTATAACACCCGCAGAACCATCCTTCTCGGGAAACTCAACCTAGATAAGTGGGTCGATGACTGGACTCCTCAGACCTTCAGCGGCTAAGATATTCAGAAAGGAATCCCCCCCTCTATGTTCAGCCCGATCAAAAAGGTCTGCAGCCGGACTTTTCGGACCCCAATGAGCTGCCATGTCAGAAGAGGGCCTGCCTGCTGTACGATCCTCTATCTCCATGTGGTTGCTAACAGTAGCCGCTGATGCCCCTCATCAGCAGCATAAAGAGAATGACTACTGAAGACTGAAAGAGACGAAGAAGGAGGTAAGATCCATGAAGAAGAATGTTGTCCCTTGTCAGGAGTAGTGGTCACAAAGATGCCCTAGAGGAGTGCGTCCATCTCAACCTCAACCCCGGACGCGTCAACAGTGACCACTAATAAAGGCGCTGTGGGAAGATCGCTCGCCAGTTCACATGCTGGCACCTGCATTGGAACCGCCACAGCAATGGGGTGGCTGGCCTCCAAGATAGCCAATCCTAGGGATAAGGAGTCTTGAGCCCCAGGAGAAGGCCTGCCCTCATTTAGGGCACTCCCTCGGTAGGTTTTCTTCCCCTTGTCTGACGAAGGGCGATCTAAAGAACACTATTGAGCCAAAGGGATTTGAGGTCGGGCGGCAACCGGCCTATTATCGGAAGGAAAGTGTCCCAAAGGAGGTAGAGAGCTTCTTAAACTCTCTTCAGAAATGAGGGTTTCAGGATTGTTCTGCACCCATTCTCGTACAATTGCAATGTGTCGCGCCATGTAAGAGGTGGCTAACGGACGCATAGCTTTGTCTTCTGGGATTGTTCCCCAATTCGTCCATATTGGAAACTCACGGTGATTTAGCTAGACTACCGGAAACTCCCATCTAAGGCCAGACACAAAGAAGAATTTGGGAGACCAGTTTTCACCTTGCGATACCTCAGCTCTAGGGTGACTAGAGCGTGTATCACTATGAAACTACATACATTCCCCTTTTACCGTAGCACCTTATTGGTAAGAAGAAATTCACAACCGATAAGGTCATCATTCGGGAAGGATTCCAACAAAGCGTGCCGCAAGATAATGATGTAGCACATCAGCAGTCTCCAAGCATTCGGGTGCAGTTGGGAAGGAGCCAAACCCGGTCTAGAAGGTCACGAACAGGGCAAGGGAATGGTAGCCTCAGACTGCATGCAAACATGGATGGGTATAGGGCCACCTTGGTGGAATGACCCTCTGCATTGATAGCACCCTCATCAGGGCTAGGAACTTTGAAGGAGGCAAACTCCAGTACTTGGTAAGTGAGAGCCAAGGAGGCCAGCATTGATTTGGTGGTAGTTGAGCACCATCCGCTACCCCCAAACAACGACCCTTTATCAGTAGAGCCCACACCGAAAACATTGGGTTGATTGGATTTTTTAGAGGCCATCATCACTAGCATACGAAGTAGCAAAGAAGATTAGTCGGAGGAAAGAAAAATTAAAAGAACTAAAATAGCGGGACAATCACAGCGTAGTAGGTGGGAACCACGCCCCCCTCCCATGTTATATAAGGAGAAAATGAAGGTTAAACTCTCACTCACCAAGGCAACAGGAGTACGCGCCACATCAAATTCTGGGAATGTAGGCAATGAAGCAACGCAAATACAAAAAGCCACCTGACACCCCCTCATTAATGAACTTGAAAAGACGTTATGAAAATGTGAGTCCATCAAGGAAGATTGGAACGCTACCAGAAACGCCAATCAATGGGAGCCTCCCCAGGCTTCAGAGCAACATAATAAGGATCCCGACCTTAGCAATAAGGCTAGTTCGGATAATGAAAAAATTCCCACCATACCCGTCCGGTGAGAATTAGCTGTGTAACTATAAGGAGATTTTCCCCACTAAACCCAAGAAGTCTGTGCATTAAAAAGAAGCAAGATCAAAAGCCTAGACCAGGGTAAATAGTTCCTAACTTGGCCCATAGGAAAGCTCATTTGACCACAACCTACAGGAGGAATGGTGTTGCAAGGGATGGGATTCGTTGATCTGAGGACTCCTCGAGTAGTCTCTAGTCCTCAAGTACTCACCCACAAAACATGCACGATATACGAGGAGCCATTGATCTACTGATAGAGAAGGTATGAATGGACTAGAGGGGAGACAAACTGAGAGAAGGAGGTCGGAGAACCACGACGCATTAATGGCTCCACCACCCAGGCAACACGTCATATTAATAACTCCGTCGTTGAAGCCATGCCGCATTTAACGATTCTAACACAAGGAACGATACTAGGAATGCAGACTTCATGGGAGCAGTCATGATATGCTCTCCCAGACGTATGGTATAAATAGCAGATCCCAGGTACGAGAATATATCTTTGATCCCTAGACTCCTTCAATTATTGATAAACTTCCAAGAATATTTATTAACTTTGGCATCGGAGGTTACCCGGCTCCTAAGCCGCCCTCTTAGGCCGCAGTCTTCTCTATCTTTTGCAGGCTCGTTTTTGAAGACCAGAGTTGTCGGAACTTGGCCCAAAAGTGTGTGAAACATGACGTTAACAATAACATTGAAAAATAAAATTTATTCCACAAGTTCCTTAAAAATAGAGGTGAACAAAAGTCTAAAACATCAAATAACATGCGATATAAGGCAAACAATACTAATATCATTCTCAAAACGTTTACATAACCATGCTGCTAATTGTGTAGAATGCATTACACAATTTTTCATTAACATAAATTTTTACTTCAGTTCACTAAAAAGACATTATTATCCAAGCAAGCATACATTGAAGTGTAAGTAAAGAGGATCATTTCTTTGGGGGAGTGTTGGCAAACTTCCATTCTAAATGATCCAAGTTTGTATAGCTTCTACTACCGGCTACCACATCGATGGGTACAACATTAGATGATATCTCTTTGAGAGCTTCTCCTATAAGTTTCACCTTCAAAGAGCCAATATTGTTATCCAGGCTCTTGATCTTGGTTGTCCCTAAAAAAGTTCAAGGCCAATGTGAATAGCGAGGAAATGCAGATGAATGTCCCAACCAGATTTATTTTTTAAAAGAAGATATAAGCAATCATGCATTAGTATCACAGTTTACAGAAATCGCAGTGTAAATTGAGCTCTGGATTCTAGATTTAAATTCCGGATAATACATCCTGCACAACAGTTTGTAGCAATTCTAAAGAATTATTACCGTGTGGAATCAAGTCCTTCTAAAGGCAACTGAATAGACATTTTCAAAAGCTAATAAATGGATGGGAAAATATTGGTGAAATTTATACCGAGCTGCTATCTGTGGCCAAACTTTCCACAACTCTTTTGCCAGCAAAAAAGACACGACCAAGAGAACTGTATGGAACTATTCCAATTCCAAGTTCCCTGCATGCACAAAACCATCAAGTCATAATTCTGGATAACATAATTAGTAAATACTTGAGCTACAAATTGAACAAACCTGCAAAGTGGGATTATCTCTTCCTCAATATCACGTGTCCAGAGAGACCACTCCATTTATAGAGCTGTGACTGGATGGATAGCATGTGCCCTCCTTATTGTTCAAGGCTGGCTTCAGATAGACCAAAATACTTGACTTTTCCCTCTTCCACCAGTTTCTTAAGTTCACCAATATATAGTTTGGTTATATAGTATGGTTCTTAAAATAAAATACAAAGCATTGCTAAAAGACATGTAACAACTTACAAAAACAGAGAAAAGTGATGCATTTACACAAAAAGTTCTTTAAGGAAGAGATTCTCTAAGAAAAAGAATCAATACCATGTGGAATCAAGTCCTTCTAAAGGCAACTAAATAGACATTTTCAAAAGCTAATAAATGGATGGTAAAATATTGGTGAAATTTATACCGAGCTGCTATCTGTGGCCAAACTTTCCACAACTCCTTTGCCAGCAAAAAAGCCACGACTAAGAGAACTGTATGGAACTATTCCAATTCCAAGTTCCCTGCATGCACAAAACCATCAAGTCATAATTCTGGATAACATAATTAGTAAATACTTGAGCTACAAATTGAAAAAACCTGCAAAGTGGGATTATCTCTTCCTCAATATCACGTGTCAGAGACCACTCCATTTGTAGAGTTGTGATTGGATGTATAGCATATGCCCTCCTTATTGTGTCAGGGCTGGCTTCAGATAGACCAATATACTTGACTTTTCCCTCTTCTACCAGTTTCTAGAAGCATCTAATCAGTTTTGCCACCTAAGTCCCATCATAAGTAGACTGAAATAATGAATTTCAAGAAAAACTGACCATTTCAGATTGAAAAACAAAAGATAATTAGCAAAGCCACATTACAGGCCTGCATCTAGCTGAAACACTAACAGTTTCTTCAATAGGTACATTTATGTCTACGCGATGCTGATAATACAGATCAATATAGGCCACATCAAGGTGCTTCAAGCTCGCCTCACAGCATGAGCGAACATAATCTGGACTTCCATTCACTATCATATGAGAAATGACTGCTTTTTCGATGCCAAATTTGGTGGCTATTTGGATTTTCTCTCTTGGCAGTTGTTTCAAGGCCTGAAGGATGGAGATAAAATTGTTTGAATTTAAAACTCACGTCAACTCATCTCATCTCATTATTATAATTTTTTTAAATTTTTAAATAAAATATAATAAACAATTTAACTTTTTCAAATCTCAAAATAACTTTATCAATTCTCAAATAAAATATAATAAATAATTCAACTTTTATTCTACAATTTACAAATTATCTTAATCAATTTCAACTCATCTCTAAATCCAAACCCTCGTAATCTGTTCCTCAAATGTTAATCAGTTTGCTAACAACAGCCCATAAGCGTCAGAGCTGTATCAAAGAAAGTGATTCCTATACTGAAAGCATACTTTATTATTGAGATTCCATCCTCATCATAGAGAGGAGAATTGTAGGCTCCAGTCAGGCCTATACATCCAAATCCCAACTTTGAGACCTGGGAATATATTATAAAAAAAACATTAGAATTCCAAGAAGCTAATTCCAATCTGAAATCAGAATTGTCCTCTTCATCATGATCGTCGTAAAAAAAAATAAAAAATAAAAAAAAAATAACAGAATTGGCCTCAGTCTACAAAGTTTTTCGATTGAGTAATTTTACATACAACCGTAAAATATGTAAACGTCGCGTAATCATTTTAAAAAAGTGTTGAGTCTATTATTAAAAAATTAATTTTTTTCATGTAAGTTTCATATTTTATTCATTTTTTTCAAAACGATTACGCGATAGTTACACAATTCACGATTGTAAATATTTTTTCTATTTTCAATTATCGGGATCTTAGAATCTCAAACTATGTAGATAGGCGTTGGGCCGAAACCAATTACCCCATGCCAATACAATTAACCAAAGCCCAGTTAAAAGTCGCTCAACAAACTCACAACGTGGCTCAAGTCAAGTCAACTGGTTAGACGTGGACTGAATCACCTAAATACCGTTATTTCCTAAACGTGCGAAGAGTATTTTTTATGTACTGATTAGTTATATTATTTTTTTTAATATAAAATAATTCTTTTAAACAGTCACATCATGAATACATGTAGCATAATTAAATGATATTTGAAGTATGAATTATTTTTTTTCTGAGCAGACTGAAATTAAGAATAGAAGAGCGAGCCTTTTCTAAAATGAGTAAATATATTTTTCAAGCTAATTAATTCTTGTCATTACAAGTTATATATCACTTGATATGACATGTTTTAAATGATTATCATTTAAATATTTGATAGAAAAAATCACTCGAAATATAACACATAATTGTGCGTGTCTTAGAGTATTAAAGCTTAAAGATAAGTAATATCGTAACTCTTTGATATGGGCAATCGGGCAAACTTATTTTATTAAAAGAAATGCTGGGATTTGGCATTAAAAAAAATATAAATGATATTGGAAGTGCACGAGCAATTTTGAAAAAAATGAATAAATAAGAAATTTATATAAAAAAATTAATTTTTTAATAATAAATATTATTTTTTTAAATGATTGTATGACATTTATATATTCTACGACTATATGTAACATTATTTTAAAAAAAAAAATACCACCCGACATATGCTTGAAAAAATTTTAAAATGTGATAAATTGGCAGTTACCTCGAGGCCTTGATTGCCCATTTTCACCTTTGGAATTTGAATCACGTTTCCTTCTGCCATCTTTGTAGTACTTCTGTTTCTCACGTCAAGATTCCAATGTGCCTTGTAAATTTGTAATTATATATATATTATATGAGTAATGATACACCTACAACACATTGCATAATATATTGTATAACAATATGTTAAATAAATAGTATTATTAAAAAATCATCTTATTTTTATAATATAATTTTATAATAATACCCATCATTTAACACATTGTTATACAATGTATTGTATAATGTATTGTAGGTAAATCATTTTCCATATTGGAAAAATATTTACATCTGTCCTACACCGACACACACTCAACATTGAGTGTAAAAAAAAAATGATGTGAAGTGTGTGCAGGTGTGGAGCAGATGTATAGCATTTCCCTTCCATATTATATATATTGAGGGCGGGAAGTAGCGACAAGACACAAATGGAGAGAAGCCGCAACTGACTCTCATTCATTGACCAATCGATTTAGTCTTGTTTTCAACTGCATAATATATATTATAAATGGACCTTATTCCTGAGTAATTATAATAAGAGAAAGTCTACTTTGCCTCCTTAAATTAATACCTCTATTTGACTGTTGATTAAATTTTTTTTATTTTTTTTTACTTAATAATTAAGAAAGTGATTTTAAATATATTGATATATTTTTTATTATTTTTTAAATATATTTAAATATGTTAAAAATATAAAAATAAAAAAGAGAAAAAAAAAATTACTACCGCCTAGCTGTCAAAATGGGAAGGCATAGTAGTGGCACCCTTGTAATAAACAAATAAAACGTGTTAGTTTTGAATATTTTAAACCCAAATATAAAACGTGTTACATTAATGGCTTATGTATCACTTTATAACTGTCTTTTATTTATATTATTAATTAATGAGGCCAATTTAATAGTACCATGTTAACTTAATAATAATAACTTTAATTGCTCATTTTCTTTTTATCTTAATATAAGATTGTGTTTTTTTAAGGATAGAAAATTAAAATAGAGGTTGAAGTACTCATGACGGGAAATCTCCTTATATATTGCAGATGTATGCTTGATTAAAGAGGGGACATTTTTTTTTTTTGTAAAAAATTTTCAAAAATAAAAATGTTTAGGTTACAAAATAAAGGATAAAAATAAATTTAGAAACTGATATAATTTCGTAAGATACGTTAATTTTTTTTTTTATTTTAGATTAGATTTAACATTTGACGTTGAATCGTATTTAATTTATAAATTTGTTTTGTATAATCTCTTTATACATTTAAAAATTACCTTCTCAAGATTTTTTTGTTTGGTAACAGTCAAAGAATGAGACCTCGCCACGCCTAAAATATACTTATCCAACCTCCTCTTCGTCATTGCTTAGGTTATTATTTGTTACTTTTGGTTCTTGGTGGATTCTACACAGGTTCTTGGTGAATTTGGTGGATTCCAAATTCAAGCGTTATTTTATCTTTTAAGAGTTATGTTATTTAATGTGTAGGTAAATATATTGCAAGCTAAACTCCTTACGATCGACTGCTCTTAAAATAGCATTGGATGTTGAATGTCATAAAAATTTGAGTGTTTCTTTCTTAATTCCAATTGATTTTAGGTAGATTGACAGCTTAATAGATAGCGAAAGGAAAGTTAGCACAACCCTTTAGGATGTTTGGCCTTGAATTGATCTGTATTAACTTGGAAAACATGATTGTCCCTAGCACGGTGGCCGGAAGCCATGCTAGGTCATCGTCGATATAATCAGTGTTTGACAACGATGAAAAACCAGTTCATGTCTCATATCATGTGGGAAATGTGGAGGAAGAAGGGTTGATTGTGGTAACTTTGCCTGAGCAGGAATTGGCTGAGCTATGTGAGGACCAACCTATCCTGCGTCTGGAACCAATAATGCTTCTATGTGGTAAAAGATAGTCACTAAATATCTCGTTTGTTTTCACAGATAAGTTGAGATGAAAGTTGAATAAAATATTATAAGAATATATATTTTTTTAATATTATTTTTATTTTAAAATTTGAAAAAATTGAATTGTTTATTTTATTTTGTATGAAAATTTGTGAAAGTTGTAATGATTAGATGAATTGTGAAAATAAACGAGACAATTTTGACAGTTTTTATTTGGCCTAAAATAAAACTTCAAAAAAAAAAATAGTACTGAAGATTAACAAACTACCGAAACATCTAATAACGTGTGATACAAAGCCAGCAAACATAATACCACTCTCAAACAGTTTACATAATCATGTTGATAATTATGCAGCGTGAAGGGCACAATTAGTTATTAACATACAAGACAAGACATTATCCAAGTGATGATACATTGAAATGTAAGTAGAGATTAGAGAGTAGAAGAGTATTAATTCTTTGGTGGAGTGTTGGCAAACTTCCATTGTAAATGATCCGTGTTTATAAAGCTTCTACCACCAGCTACCTCTTCGATAGGCACAGCATCACATATCTCTTTTAGAGCTTCTCCTGTAAGTTTCACCTTCAAAGAGCCAATATTGTTATCCAGGTTCTTGATCTTGGTTGTCCCTATAAAAGTTCAAGGCCAATGAATAGTGAGGAAAACGCAGGTAATATTGTCTCAACTTCCATTGATCTTTTAAAAGGTGATACATGCATTAGTATCACAATTCCTGCAGAAATTGCATTAAAACACCTTGGACCATGAGGAGATTCGGATAATTCATCCAGCAAAACGGTTCAAAAGGGTTCTGGAATCTGAAGCTACTCTGTGTGTGTGTGTACTAAATGAATATGATTGGAAACTTATAGCTTAGTATTGTAATCTATTTGAGAAAGAGAAGAAGATACTGCATAAAAGCAGAAATTGTAAAAAGCAAATTTAATTTCACCTGGGAGATGAGGGAAATTCTTCATCCTAACTATGGAATTCATCAATGCCATTAGAACATATAACGGGTAGAGAGGAGAGGAACTATGAGGGTATTCCTTTATCACAGGTGAGAATAAAGAAAACTACTAGGGTATAACTGTGAATTAAATTTTCTGTTTACAAAATAGATGGAAAGAGTAATGGAGGAGGACTTGGATTTGAGCGGCTTAAGAAAGGAAAAGGAAAAAGACACTGGGAAAGGAAACAGTATTAATAGCATTGGACAGAACTTCAGGCATTTGATTTTCTGTGTCTCTCTTCCCCCACCAAGTTTGTAAGCAAAACATCAAACCAGGCGAATTTTAGATCAGTTTAACTAATTAGGGCTAAAAGGTGAAAGTCACTTACCAGGTATAGGTACAACATCGTCCCCTTGCTCAAGAACCCATGCTAGTGCTAGCTGGGCAGGAGTGCATTCATGCTTTCTAGCCAGGCTTTCTATTCGAGTATAAATGATCTTGTTCTTATCCAAATTCTCACCTTGGAACCGAGGATGATTGACCTTAAACCAAAAAGAGCTGGGTTCAGTTGAGAATTTTTATTATTGATGGTAACATTTTTGCCCAAAGGCAAAAGTCCTGAAATCCTCAAGTAAGAGGGTTCTTCAAATAAAGTGCAGAATATTGCTAAATGAATCATAACAACTTGAATATAAGAAAAGAAAAAAACAATGCATTTACATGAAAAGTTGTTTGAGGAAGAAATTCTCTTAAGAAAGAAATGTAACTTAAAGAAAAATACGTAATATTAGATAGAATGATGTGCTTCTAAAGGCAACTGAATGGACATTTTTATATGCATAAATTGCTGTTCAAATCAACTTTGAAGAGTAAAGCACCGCTGAAAGAAGAATATCATACTTGCAAGAAGAATTATGCTGGCAATTATTATTCATTGAAAATTAAAAAATAGTGGGGAAATCGATACCAAGTGGCTATTTGTGGCCACAGTTTCAACAACTCCCTTGCCAGCAAAAAAACCTCGACCAAGAGGACTGTATGGAACTATTCCAATTCCAAGTTCCCTGCATGCGCAAAAGTATTGTTCGGATAAGATGATTATAATATATTGAAATACAAAATCTACACAAACACACCTTCAATACAAGCAATAATCTCTCTCTCTCTCTCTCTCACCCACACCCCATCAGAAACCAAAAGATACAGAACACATTTAAAGTACAAACAATCTAATGTCCAAATCAGAACATTAACAGACAATAGCTACTGAACAAGTAAGCAGCACTAGATGGGATTTCTCAGATCAAGCATGGATAAACATGTCGGTAAGGAATTCTTCGAAGGTTTCTTTCAAGTGAAAGCACACATGAGACAAACTTTTGTAAATAAGTGGGCTATAAATTGATCAAACCTGCAAAGTGGAATTATCTCTTCCTCGAGATCACGAGTCCAGAGAGACCACTCCATTTGTACAGCTGTGATTGGATGGATAGCATGTGCCCTCCTTATTGTGTCTGGGCTGGCTTCAGATAGACCAATATACTTGACTTTTCCCTCTTCTACCAGCTTCTTAAGTTCACCAATCTACAAACCAATAAGATGCACCTAATGAGTTTTGCCACCTAATGGCTTCAGATAGACCAATATACTTGACGGGTTCAAACTGCAAAACAAAAATTAAGAAGCAAAACCACCCATTACAGACATCTAGCTGAAACAGAGAAAAATTCACTTACGGTTTCTTCTATAGGTACTTTTGTGTCTACCCGGTGCTGATAATACAGATCAATATATTCCACATCAAGGCGCTTCAAGCTTGCCTCACAGCATGAGCGAACATATTCTGGACTACCATTAACAACCATACCAGAAAATACCGGTCTTTGGATGCCAAATTTGGTGGCAATTTGAATTTTCTCTCTTGGCAATTGCTTCAAGGCCTGGAGGATATATAAATTTTTCAGTTAATGTCACCAAGTTGTATTGCATTCCTGAAATGTTAACAATCAATTTGCTAACAACAGAACAACATAAAAAACCACAAATTTATTCTCAGTTTACTACTAAAAAAATCCAACTTCTTGAGAAAGTAAAAGTAAAACTTGGTAATAAACACCTTCCCAAGAAGAATTTCATTAGTATGAGGCCCATAAACGTCGGCTGTATCAAAGAAAGTGATTCCCTTACTGAAAGCATGCTTTATTACTGAGATTCCATCCTCATCAGAGAGAGGAGAATTATAGGCTCCAGTCAGGCCCATACATCCAAACCCCAACTTTGAGACCTGGGAATAAAAGAACAAAAGAAACAAGAATTACAAAGAAATGAACAACATTTAGTGAAAATTAATGAATTGGAGTGATAAACAGCACCAAAAAATTATTCCAATAAAGAAAACTATTACTTAGAACCTATTCTGCATCTTGAACATTATGAAAGACTACTATCATGATTTCCAGAACTTGTTAGTGACACAAGGATATATATTTTCACTTAAATCGACTAATAAGTCTTCCATGATTAGAAATTATTTCTGCAGGTCCAAACTTATATTGAGGCTTGGGGAAGGAAGAGGTGTTCGTTGATTACAGAATCATAACTACTCTTTTAAAGACAGCAACTCCACATGATCTCCTTTGATCAAATGTATTACGAGACTATTAGGACTTAAAACTTTACCTCAATAGTTTGACAACCTCAATCTGTTTAGCAAAATTTATATCTATACAAAGTCCATAAACACTACTGCTTTTTCATTCCACTAAAACGTCATGGGGGTTTTGTCACTACGCCAAAGTTTATATAGATTACCTCCTACTAAATCATATCTCTTCCCTATAGAAGCTCGGCCATTGCAGGCTCATGATTTGACCATAGGAAACATTCTTAGAGATGATGCAACTCTTGCTGCAGCCAGCAGTAGGAATTTCTTCTTGAGCTGTTTAGCTAAATAGCTTCGGATGAAAATTGCTCCTAATTTATGGGGCACTCTTCTATGTCTCCAAATAGATATTCTCATAATAGTTAACTTGTACACACTCTACACTATCTACAAGAACTTTAATTTCATAAAAATAACAAATGAAAATCCTGATCACTGAAAAGTAACTTGGAAACTCCAAAAATCAGTTTTAATTTTTCTTTCATCCTTTCCTTCATTCAAAGATAAGAGATTTCACATTCAAACTCATGGTTAATGAGTAAATTCATGTCTCCCAAAAGATAATGGCTAGGGAAATAAAACTATCATCAGAATTAAGCCATTCAATGGACATGCACATTTGTAAATCCCATGGAAGTTTAAATTCAATGTATTATACATTCCATATTTGTTTCATCATTCAGACTAATTCTGTTTAAGAAAATGAATTTTAGTGCTGATGGTACAAGGTCAGCTTTCAGATATCAGTGAATGGCATCCATTTGACATTTTTTATGTCAAATACATGATGGACTGGTCTCGAATTCACTTCTTCGGCTACCATGCAGAAAGAAGGATTCACATAGTCTTTCATCTGAAACCATTCATATGCCAGTGTCTACACGCATGCATATAGCATTTTCACAATCACAGACCACCTCAACCAAATAAAAACTTGGGAAGTTTGTCCATCAAAGATCATTTCAACCAAATAAAAATGGTCTAAAAACTATTCAATACTGCCAGTTCCAACAAATCAGGAATTCCAACAATCTAATCACAATCTGATAGCAAAATTGTCATCATTGGTCTACAAAGTTCTCAAAAATTCTTGGGACTTTAGAATCTCAAACTATGCAGATTGGTATTCAAAGAAATGCGACTTGAGCAGATGCAAGTGAAACATTCTTGAAAAATAAAATTGAAACGGGTATGCAAGGAATGAAATTGGGAGTTACCTCAAGGCCTTGATTGCTCAGTTTCACCCTTGGAATTTGGACTTGGTTTCCTTGTGCCATCTTTTTAGAAGTAGTGTTTCTGTACTCAAGATTCGATGTCTCAATGCGTCTCAGATGTATGTGTATATATATAGAATAAATATATAGAAGTTACTATTGGTAGTATCTATTTTGTATATATATGATGTGATTACCTATCTCTCTAAGTGAGTGTTAGAAACAATCAATTAGAAGCAGCCACGCAGTGAATATAAAATATACACTACTATAATAATTTTTCTCTAATATTACTCTCATATATATATATATATTTAGAGCAGGAGATGCGACAGGAGTGAGAGAGAAGCCACTACTCTTATCTGTCCTTTCTTAGTAATAGTAGGTAGTAGGATGTTTTTGTCCTTTTCGTTATAAATTTATAACTTTACAATACCGTAATAACTTGAAGAGCATATCCTTATCCAACCTCCTCTTCGTCATTGCTTAGGTCATGGAGTGCTTGACTGTCAAGACTCGATTCCTTCTTCCCGTACCGTTCTTTTTACGTGAGAAATAATATTTATAGTTTTAAAATGTATATATTTTTATTTTTAAAAAAATTAGATACATATAAAAAAAAAATTATTTTTTAATAATAAAGAAATAGGCAAAATTTCAACTTCCTAAAATTCAATTTAATATAATTAATAATTTGAGTGCATAAAATATATAATTTATTGTGAAATCACTTCAATTATAACAAATAATATAAAAAATTTATTTTTTTATATTAAATTTTTTTATATGGACCAATCAATTATTTTCTCTTATCCAGATTCCCTTTCGTCATTGCTTATGTCTTTGTTTATATTTATTTTTCTCTGGGATCATTGCTCATGCCAGCAGGTGATTAGCACGTGAGGAAACGATATCTTGTGGATAGTTGTGATCACGCAAGTGGCTACTGGCTACCACTTTTCAGCCTCTCTTTTCGTCATCGATTATGTCATTACCATCTTTGCATTTTTTGTTTTTTTGTTTAATTTTCTGTTTTGCTTAAAAAAAAAATAATAATTTAATAAAGTGCAGTGAGGTCCTCCTTTGCCAAAACTCAGAAAATGAGTCTGACAATAAAGAAATTACTGAAGAGAAATTTTCAGCTTTTTCTGGGAAAACAAAATCCACTTTCCATCTTGTCTTGTGAGAACCAAATACAAGTTTTAATAAAGAAAAATTATATCCCTAAGCCTCATACACCATATACCATTCTTTTTATAATTTTTTTAATTTTATTTTCTTACAAAATGTGTGGTATATGAATTATTAGTAGAATAATTTAATTATTTTAAGAATAATAAAACTAAAATTTTTTTTTTTTGTGTGTGGTGTATGGGCTTATGAATAGCAATGCTCTTCAATAAAAGTTTCAATAAAATGATAAGATTTCATTGAAAATACGATCATCTCAATGATAACATTATTGAATAATTCAAATAGTCATATTTTTAAATTTTGTCCTGTCGTAAAGTATTTTGTCATCCTCTAACAGTTAAATTTTCAACAGTAATAATTTTTATTATTTTTCTAACAGTCATATTTTCAAATAGTAGTATTTTGGTGTATAAATAAGAGCATTTGTCCTTTCATTGACATCCACATTAACCTAAGTTTCATTTGAGATCAAGAGAAAATTTTCATTCCAAACTCGTTCTTCACTTCGCTCTTTTTATGGTTTATTCTTTCTTTCGCAAATTGCTTTTTTACCACTTAGACTCTAATGATGAGTTGGAGATAGTTCTTAATAAAAATGGAGGATCAACATTTAGTCATGGTGATACGAGTTAACAACGAAGTACACTAGGCATCATCATATACATGAATAGGAACTGTTTTTTCTCAACTATTTTACATAATCACTGGTATATCCCTCTAATATATTTTAAATGAGGTTTTGTGTGGGTTGTTCTCTTTTTCTTTATATTCAATATGAGGTAAAAACTCACGAGTCTTACTTTATACAAAGAAGAGATAATACTAGAAGACTCGGTTTATTTTTCCTGTGAAATATAACTATTGCACTTAGAATGCTTGCATATAGAGTAACTGTCAATTTTATAGATGAATACATAAGGATTGGAGAAAGCATCACAATGAAGAGCTTGAATAAATTTGTGAAAGCGGTCATTTATATTTTTTCTAATGAATATTAGAGGTCTACAAATACTATAGATATTGCTCAATTGCTTTCAGTTGGTGAACAATGTGAATTCCAAATTATGCTAGGGAGCATTGTTTGCATGCCCTAAAACTGAAAAAATTGTCCAGCTACATAGAAATGTGTGTACTCCTATCATTGTCGTAAACCAACTATTATTTTAGAAGTAATGGTATCATGTGATATTTGGATATGATATGCATTTTTTGAATTACCCAGTTCTCATAATGATATCAATATGTGAGAAAATCTTTTATATTACTCAGCTTGCCCAAAGGCATACTTCTCTAGTCAATTACTCAATTAATGGTAATGACTATATCATGGGATAATATCTTGTTAATGGTATATATCTAAATGGTCAATAGTATTTTACGACGATCCCATTTTCACAAGGGAACAATAAGAAATATTTTGCAGCAGCACGAGAATCAGTAAGAAATGATGTAGAGCGTGCATTTGGGATTCTTCAACAATGCTTTACAATCGTTTGTGGACTAACTTGAATATTCAAAATTAGTTATCTAATAAATATTATGAAAGCATGCATAACTCTACATAGCATGATTATTGAAGACGAGAGAAAAGATACTGGAATACTCAACTTCGACTATGAACAACTTGATGATAGTCCTCTTGAACTCCCATGCAATCATACAAGTGCACTTATGGAGTACATTCAACATTATCATCAAATTAAAAACACTTCGACTCATTCTTAACTCCAGTCGGATCTAATTAAGCATCAGTGACAATTATAAAGCGAGAAGTATAAAATGAGAAGTGTAGTATCACGTATGTTGTCAGTTTGGTTTTTCCATTCTTATGTACGCTTTCATTTTGTGAGTTAATATTTATGTGATTCATGCCATTTTTTTCTCATCTGCATTCTTCAACCTTCTAAAACAATTTGCTTGAACCATTTTTTTTTTTAACTATACAAACATCTAACATTCCAACATTACAAACAATGTCCTCAAGTCCAACCATCCAACAAGAAAATAGTTTTTTTACAAAGATCAACAACATCTTAGCAATATCAATTGTCACAAACTATAAATACATACATATTAATTGTCACAAGTCTTCACTAATTATCTAATTTATATTTTTCCATAATCTCTATCTGATGTTAATGGAAATATGCTTGTTTTATTTCAGGTAAGGCATTGACATCCAATAATATAATTCGCTCATCTCTTTCTAAATTCTCCCTTTCGGCTTTCTCCTTAACTTTAAGTCGTGCAAATTGAAGTATGTTCATTTCCAATCTGATTCTCTTATCCTCCTGACAAATTCTATGCTCCTCTCTTTCTCGATTGAAATGTAGTTCTATTCCTTAAGATGAAAAACCTCTTTCTCTTGAAGGTGTGACTCTTCGAGATCTAGACAATGTCCTCAATTGGCCTAGAGTCCTTTCGTTTGGCTTTCTCCTCTTTACTTCTCACTGGCCTCTCTAAGTCAACAACATCATTCTCTATGACATTGTCTCCCTTGGCTTCATTTAGTAATCGACGTCAGGGATCTTCTCTTTACCTAGTCCTTGGAGCAACACTCAACTCATTTTGGTTGGTCTTTCAATAGATGCCAACAAAAATGAAAATTGGGTCTTCTCGAGTGATTGATACATAATCTTCGCTTTGTCAAACTTGCAAAATAGAAACAAACATAAAAAAATATTAGTATGTATTTAACAGTCCAAAAGCATAAAAAGGATGTATAGACAATAGAATAAAAAACTAGAACAACTTTTTACCTTGTTTTGCTTGATCAAGCAACTTTGATTTAACACTTCCACTTGGGCAAGTTTACACATAATTTATTGATTGTTTTTTGATTTAACACTTCCACCGACGTATAAATGACCCAATTGTATGCTCGATCGTAGGTTGCTTATAAACATTGAAATATAAGAGAATTTTCTCTCAAAGTTGGGTATGCTTTTTATCATTCCCTTGTATTGCATCTAAACTGATATTTAACCATGTCTAAACAAGTAGTTTATCTTCCTCTTAGGTGAAGTTCTCACCCATTTGTGACTTCTTAGTGTTAAGAACCTCAACTTGGGGTTAGGGTAGAGAGTCTTCCACCAATGTTGGGTTATGCTGAGTTTGACTCATCCTAGTAGTCAATGATAGGGTCCCCATTGTAGAGGTTTATGCAGAACATATTTCCATGTTCTTGTGAATCCATCTCTATAAAGCATAAACAATGAAGTAATTTATACATGTAAAATCAATCTCAATGTTTATCCCCACATTCTCTTGAAACTCTCGACACTCTATCTCTCTCGGCTCTCGATCTATCTTCATCTCTCATCTCTAAATCTTTTTCTCACCCTCTTTTCTCAGTCTCCCGTCTTGTCGTCATAAAATGTTTGTATGAGTTGCAAAAGTAAATGGTGGAATGCTTGGAACACTCATTTATGACTTGTTTAAAGATAAATGATTGAAAGTAACTGAAACAAATATTTGTGGTTCAGTATTGTGGCATACGTCCACTGATCTTGGGTGTAAATTTAAATCAACTAGAAATAAAGATTGATACAAGCTCTTAGTTCTGAATAAGGTCTCTACAATTACTCCCATAAAGTTCTCTCAAGTCAAGATAGTCTTGGAACTCTTTGATTCTTTTTTCCCTCGAGAAGTCGATCCTCCCTCCTTATGGAAGCCAATCTGGAACCCCCTCTCTATTGTTGTCTCTCCCTCTTTTAAGTCCCTCCTATTGCTTTATGTCCCTTCCCAACTTTATATACAATCAACACCTCATCTTTGTCAAATCCTCTCAACCTTCCCCTTCCATTGGACTTTAATCTTCCACAAGTCTTCGGCAGACTTAATACGCCCACTCATTTTACTCCCAACAAGTATTATCATCATCATTAATGTTATTATTATAACTATAAAAGGTGGGTTAAGTTGCTTTAAGGGGAATCGCAAGAAACTTGTACTAGGCTGGAACCGAAAGAAGGTTTGTATGAGTTGCAAAAGTAATTCATGCTAGTAATATGTTATGGTGCTATCATTTTGAATGATGCAACTTACAAGTCAGTATATAAATATAGACTTACAGTAAGATCTAGTATAGTTATATAAAAGTCAAAATATTAATATTTTTGTTATGTTAGTTGATATGACATGTTTTCATTTGTTATGCTACATTTTCATAAGTAGCGCATTATATGAGATTTGTACAAATCATTACTTGTATTACCTTCTATGTGATATATGTGCACCTAAGATAGAAAAAAGCATTTTATATTTAATAAACAAAAGAATATTAAAAAATATTAAAATAAGAAAAATAAAAGATAAGGGAGGACAGTGGTGTTTAGAAGGGATAGCTGATCTTTCATCCCCCACTAGTGGGAGTTGTCGGGGAGCGGAGACTCTTCCCCTACTCTTTTTTTTTTTACTAGACAAAAACTCAATGTGTAATTACTTTTATGTACTCCTTGCTAGGGGTGTAAAAAAAAAAAACTGGTGAACCGGTAAACCAAATCAGACTGGACCAAACCCACCGGTTTGGTCGGGTACTGAGTTTAGTTCGGTTTGGTACCGGTTTTATTTTTCATAAAACCATTCAAAATTGGTCCGGTTCCGGTTTTTCTTCTTTTAAAACTAGGTTGAACCGAACCAGACTGGTTCATATATATATTATAATTTTTTATATTGTATATAATTTTTATATATAATATATAAAATATTTTTTTATTATATGATAAATTAGAAATTAATATAATATTAAATTTTAAAATATTATATCACTATAGTCTATAATACAATTATAATATATATTATAATAAACTACAATATATTATCACTATAATATTATATACTATTATATACTATTATATAATATAAAATATAGTATATTAAAACTGAAAAACCTGATCGAACCAAACCAAACCGGACCGATTACACCCTTGATGAAGTTTGATAGCTTTACACAACCGCATTTGATGAAGTTTGATAAGGCTGCGATATGGTTACAGTTTCATAATTTGCCATTGGTAAGGATGACTCGGGAGTGTGGTGAACTATTAGGAGGTCACTGGGAGATGTTGAGAATGTAGTAGTTGACGAAGATGATGTAAGATGGGGGAAGCCTTTTGAGAGTTTGAGTTCTTATCAACCTCCGTAGACTTGCAAGAGGAAGAACTATTACATTGAATGGCATGAAGCACTAGATACCAATCACATATGAAAAGTTACCACGTTTTTGCTCTACGTGTGGTCTAAGGGTGCAGGCTGCCCTATGGCTAGTCAAAGAAAGGATGATATGCCTCAATTTGGACCTTGGATGTGAGCTATTATGACTGGTAGGAGGCAATGGAACCAGGCAATGGAACCAGGCAAGATAAAGATCTAGTACACAATATGAGCGAGAGGGGGCTGGGGATGGGAGTGCGCTGGAAGACGGTGGCTCTCCAATGAGGGAGTCTCAATCTTGGAATGGCAGGTGTGAGGAGATTGGCAGAGATCATGGAGGGAATCATGGAGATGATCATGTAAGTGATAGTATGTCTAAAGGAAATAAGCTGTTAGAGGAGGATGGGAGGGAAAACAATCATAAGGAGCGGAAATTAAGGGATATGGTGGAATTAAAAGATAAAAGTAGAGAGGTAGTCATGGAAGACTTAGCTGATGCTGAAGATTTGAATATGGAAAAGGCTACAAGTATTGTAGGTATTGAGAAGGCTGTAAATCACAGTGAGATTTCTATCGGGCCTGATATTATTGGCCAGGTCAGCCAATTGAATCTACGGCCCATCAATAGTGGACATGCAGACACGATAAAAAAAAAAATCGTGGAAGAAACATGCATGGATTTCAGATACTCCTTTTGAACCTTTAGTTGAGAAAGTTTGTAAGAAAAGAACCTTAGCATTTGATGGTGTTGACAATATACAAAAAAAAAAAAAAAAAGATGATATGAGATACCAAATATGTGGTATTGGGGGATAGTAAAATGGTGAACAAAACCTTACACAAATTGGGATCGACATCGGCTGTTAATCAGCCCTACCGAGATCAATGATTCTACTTAGTTGGAATTCACGTGGGCTTGGGAACCCACTTGGAATTCATGTCCTTCATGACTTAATCAGGAGGGAAGTTCCTAATGTTTTGTTTCTTCAAGAAACAAGACTTAATGCTAGGATGATGGAGTGGTTAAAGTTCCAATTGGGTTTTGAGAATTGTTTGGTTGTGAAGGGAGGAGTGGAGGTATTGCCTTATTGTGGAAAAAGGAAAATTGATCTTAGAATTCTGAATTTTTCTATCTCACATATTCATGCTCATATTAAAGTTGATGACCTTGTGATAAATCCATGGTTCCTCACTGGAGTCTATGGGCAGCCTGATGCTTCTAAAAGGCATGAGACATGGGCTCTTGTTAGGTCCCTC
This sequence comes from Juglans mandshurica, assembly GCA_022457165.1. Taxonomy (NCBI): domain Eukaryota; kingdom Viridiplantae; phylum Streptophyta; class Magnoliopsida; order Fagales; family Juglandaceae; genus Juglans; species Juglans mandshurica. Next base: position 9,820,226 of record CM039623.1, read on the forward strand.
AAAGTGTCTCAAGACCAAGCTTGGCTGCTTATGGGGGATTTTAATGAGATTCTAAAGAGTAATGAAAAATGTTGGGATAAGCAAAGACCAAAAAGACAAATGCAGGCTTTTCGAGATGTACTAGATGACTATGAGCTTAAGGATCTTGGTTATTTTGGAAACCAATTTACTTGGTGTAATAAAAGGGAGCCAGATTATTGTATAAGTGAGAGATTAGACGGATTTCTTGCAAATTTGAAGTGGTGTGCAAACTACCCAATGGCTCGAGTGCAGCATGGAACAACTGCATATTCAGATCACGTGCCTATAATTTTGAAATAGCAAGTTGATCATTATCAAAGGAATTGTAATAAAATGTTCAGATTTGAGGCCATGTGGGTGGAATCATCTAACTGTAACAAAGTTATTGCAAATGCATGGCAGGTGGATCAAAGTGATACTGGTATGAATTATGTTATTAAGAAGATTGAGAGATGTGGAGAAATGCTAACAGCATGGAATAAGGAAAAATTTGGACATGTTAAACAAGGAATTGAAAGGGCTAGAACTAGAATGCAATTTCTTCAAAGCAGTGACCCTCAAGGCCAAAGAAGGGCTGAGCAAAGAGTAACCAGAATTGAAATGTAGCAGTGGCCTGAGAGGGAGGAAATTATATGGAGGCAAAGGTCAAAAGTACTATGGTCATAATAAAGCATCATAGAGGAAAAAGAAGAATTTTATAAGGGGTCTGAAAGATGGCACTGGCCTATGGAAATAGAATGAAGAGAGGGATTAGTTGATTCTCGAGTACTTTAGTAACCTTTTTAAAGCATCAAAAGAGGTGGGGCAAATGGACTTCTTGGAAGGGTTGAAGGGAAGAGTTGATGGTGCTATAAATGAGAACCTATTAAGAAAGTTTGATGCAGCTGAAGTAGTCAGTCTTGGCCCTTAACCAAATGAATCCCAATAAGGCTCTAGAGCCTGATGGGATGGCATCACTTTTTTACTAGAAGTTTTGGAACATTGTTGGCAAAGAGGTAGAGCCTGATGGGATGGCACCACTTTTTTACTAGAAGTTTTGGAACATTGTTGGCAAAGAGGTAACATATGCTGTTTTAATGGCTCTTAACCACGGTCAGGTTCCACAAGAGATTAATCACACATTCATAACCTTGATCCCAAAGAAGAAGCAGCCTGAGATGATTTTTTATTGCAGACCTATTAGCCTATGCAATGTAATCTATAAATTGATCTCAAAGGTTTTAGCAAACAGGCTCAAGCAAGTGTTGCCCATAATTATTTCAAGCTCACAAAGTGCTTTTGTACCTGGTAGGCTCATAACTGATAACATTCTTGTGGCATATGAATTGGTGCATTTCCTCAGACAAAAAAAGGTTGGTAAGAAAATTTTTTTGTCTCTAAAGCTCAATATGAGTAAAACATATGATAGGGTGGAATGGGGGCTTCTAGAAGCTGTTATCCAGAAAATGGGTTTTGGTGATAAATGGATCAAGTTGATAATGCTTTGTGTGAAATCAGTCTCTTTTTCTATATTGGAGAATGGGGTGCCTCAAGGTCCTTTATTTCCATCTCAAGGCTTGAGGCAATGTGATCCTTTATCCCCTCATATGTTTCTATTGTGCACAGAGGGATTGATTGCTTTACTACAACAGGCTGAAAGATTAAAACAAATAGAAGGCATTTAGATTTGCAAAGGAGCTCCTAAGCTTAATCATCTCTTGTTTGCAGATGACAGTGTATTGTTTTGCAGGGCCACTTTGCAAACTTGATTAAATATTCAGCACCTCCTTGATATAAATGAAAGAGCATCGAGTCAAAGGGTGAATAAAGAAAAGACCTTAATGGTCTTTAGCAGAAATGTCCATAGCAACCAACAAGAGGAAATAATGAGTTTCTTAGGTGTCCAACATCACCAACAGTATGAAAGCTATCTTGGTCTTCCAACTATAATGGGGAGAGGAAATAAGTAGCTTCTTCAGATTTAAAGCATAAAGTTTGGCACAAGCTGAATGGTTGGAAGGAGAAGCTATTATCACAAGGAGGCAATGAAATACTGATCAAGGCAATAGTAGCATTGGCAATCCCAACTTACACAATGAGCTGCTTTAGAATACCAAGTACCCTTTGTAGTGAGCTAGAAAACATGATGGCAAATTTTTTGTGGGGCCAAAAGAAGGAACAAAGAAAAACTGGATGGGTTAGTTGGAAGAGAATGTGTGAGGCAAAATCACAAGGAGGTATGGGATTCAAGAACTTATAGATTTTCAATCAATCCCTTCTTGCAAAACATGCATGGAGGATTACGACTGAGGAAACAACTGATATGAACCCGCAGGAATGGAATCTCTTGAACCTATAATCAATTTGAAAACGCACCCAAGAAAGCCCAAATCAAGTCAATGGATAGAGAATTTAGACCCGTTGATAATTCGTTTCAAGAACTTAGATTATATTAAAATCTAGACCCGTTGAAGAACTTGTCTCAAGAACCCAGATTACAAGGAGAAACGCCACAAAAGTTGTGATTTGCCTTTGATAAGTTCAGAAGTTAATTTAAGAACAAGAGGAGATAAACTCAACTCACAATGAATAAATTCATCAAATTTCATAAGCTCATAAAATGAGACTATAAAAAGTATTTAAACTAAAACCTAATTAAAACCCTAGCCAAAATGAATCCTCATCTTCCAAAAATACCCCTGAGTGAATAGTATCACTGCTAAAGTACTCGGCTTCAGTAACTTACATATCTTAATCCCCCTAAGTTAACATAAAAAATTTTCCAAAATACCCTTGGGCGAAATAGAAGGCCTTCTCAAAAGAAACCCTAGCTGCAAATTAAAACAATTCCTAAACTACCCTTAATAACCTCTCTTGAACCTTAGTTCATAAAACATATGTGGGTCAAACATCCTCAAACCTCATTATTCTAGACTAATTCTTATAACTAATAAAATAAGCCATTTTAATAAATTAAACGAGATCCAAATAATAACTCTAGCTCATGTCTTCTATAACTTGTATCAAGTGAATCAAAACTGTATCTCCTTCTCTGAAGCCCATCTTGAGTTTGGAGTCTTGCTAACTTCATCCCAAGTAGATTGCACCAATTCTTGTATTGCCTCCTTGATCTTATTGGCTCTTGACCTTGTAATTGGCCTATCTGGAACTTGCACAAAATTTTTAAGATTAGGTCCATCTTGGTACCCATCAACAACTTTGCTGCACAAGTTGTTTAAGGCTAAGTATTTTTCGGCTTCAAGCTTTTGTGATTCAAGTTTAGGGTCTTGCCCTTCATATGTTTGGAGAGGGATATGAGAATCAAAGAAACTTTTGCTAACAGGCTGCAGATAGAGGGTTTGGGATGGTAAGTCTATTAATGTCTGGACTAATTATTGGCTGCCAGGGCATAAATTGATACAGAGGAGTCCTCATGGACATGATCATGATGCAATAACAATAGCAGATCTCATTGATGCAGAAACAAGATGGTGGAATGTGGAAAAAGTTAGAGGTTTATTATCCCCTCGAGAAGCAGAAGATGTCTTCAAAGTGTTGCTTAGTGTGGAGTGTAGACCTGACTGTATTATATGGGAACATGAAAAGTTTGGAGTTTTCAATGTAAAGAGTGCATATGATATTTTTCAACAGCAACTTAAGCAAAATGGTGAATGTTCCAATGCAAAAGATCAAAGAAGGTTTTGGAGGAAACTCTAGCAGATGAAGGTACCCAATAGGGTCAAGATGATATGAACCCGTGGGAATGAAATCCCTTGAACCCACAATCAATTTGAAAACTCTCCAAGAAAGCCAAAATCAAGTCAACGGATGGAGAACCTAGACCCGATGAAAACTTGTTTCAAGAACCTAGATTATATTAAAATCTAGACCCGTTGAAGAATCTGTCTCAAGAACCCATATTACAAATGAGGAACGCCACAAAGGTTGTGATTTACCTTTGATAAGTTCAAGAGTTTAACCAAGAACAAGAGGAGAAAACTCAACTCACAAATAAAATTCAATATTGTCTAACCTTTCAAATGAGGCTACAAAGAGTTTTTAAACCCAAACCTAATCAAAACCCTAATCAAAATAAAGTCCCTTTTACCCAAAATGACCCTTGATGAACAGTACCGTCTATAGTACGCGCAGCTACAGTAACGCTACAGTAAATTCATGAAACCCTAATTCCTAAAACTAACTTTCCAAATAAGCCCTTGGCCAAAATACAAGGCCTTCCCAAAAAACTTAGTTCATAAGAAATAATAACTTTCCCAACTTGCCCTTGAATAGGTGCCCTCTTAAGTTCTTCTCATAATAAATCTAATTATTCTAAACTAATAAAATAAGTCATTTAAATGAATTAAACAAGTTGGGCTCTTGCTATACTAGTCCCAAGTGAATTGTATCGCCTCATTGATTTTCTTGGCTCTTGATCTTGTGATTGATCCATCTGAAACTTGCAAAAAGATCTTTAAGACTAGACCCACTTTGATTCTCATCTCAAGATCTTTGCATGGAGAGCCTGTAGAAATGAGTTGCCAACTAGAAGGAATCTTAATGATAGGCATATACTGCAGGAAGCTCTCTGTGAATGGTGTCAGATGATGATGAAGATGTGAGACATGCATTATGCTATTGCCCTTCTATTCGATAGTCTTGGAAGCACTACTTTCTTGATTTACTGACAGATGATGTTAAGTTGGATATTATGCAAATAGCTTTGAAGGTGCCGAGTCAAGGTAAACATGAAGTTCTTGATCAATTTTTTCTTATTGCTTGGAGTTTGTGGCATAGAAGAAATCAAAAACTTTTTGAGAATAAAGACTTGACAACAGACCAAGTAATTGAGCATGCTTTGAGTTTGGCTAAGGATTACAAGGAAGCTAGAGTTCAGAAACAAACCAGAAAACTTTCAAGTTGTTGGTAGGCTCCTTCTCAAAATGCATTGAAGTTAAATATAGATGGGGCTATTTTTGCAACTCTAAATCGTGTAGGAGTGAGTGTTATCTTATGGAATAGTTCCTCTGAAGTGATCATGGCTGCAAGTATGAAGGAAAATGGAGTGAATGACCCGATGGGAATTGAGCTACTTGCTATATTCAGAGGACTACAAATCTGTATTCCCATGGGTATTGATGAACTGATTATTGAAAGTGATTCATTACTTATAGTCAATGAATTGATTGAGGCAGGTGAACCAAGATCAGCATGGGGTAATCTGGTTTATGAGATGAAGAATATGATGAAGATGTTCCCGAGCAGTACTTCTATTCAACACAGGGGACGAATGGCTAATGAAGCAGCGCACACTTTGGCAAAGTATGCCATACATCTAGATGACTTGGTAATTTGGTGGGGTTCCATTCCCAGGGTGTATTTCACAAATTATTTAGTCTGAAACTTTGATGTAATTGTGGTTGTTCATGAATAAAAGTGTTACATTCTTATAAAAAAAAAAAAGATATAAATGGTGTACTCCTCACACCAACTTGAGAATAAAATAAATGAATTCTTGACTTATTTTTTTTAATTCAAGTTGAAAACCTGTTGGCACTGGCGTCGAATAAGAGACAGATAAAAGAGAATTCTGCCAATGACATTGACGGAGAGTGAAATGTGAGTAATTGGATCAATCTTGAAAGTTTATAGAGCAGAAGGATCAAACTTAAATAATCCCAAAGACCAAACAGCAAAAATACATGGACTTACGTTATACGCGGCTTTTCTTTTTTTACCACCACTTTTCCACTCTTAGTGTATTTGTTTTTTTTCTAAGTAGTTTTTTAATATCTTTAATCATTAAGAAAAAATTTAAAAAATATACAATTTCACTAATAGTCACTTTTTTAACCATTTAGTAAAAGAAAATTTAAAAAAAAAATTAAAAAATTAAAAAAAAGTAGTAGAAGGGTAGTAGAAGAGTAGTAAGGCTATCATCATTCTTTTATATATCCTTGACTTGATTAAAAGTAGGCAGCATTGGCATCAAACTGGGAAAATATTGCAAAAACAAATATCTCACCTTTGAATTTGGCGCCATTAAGCAGAAAGGTTAACCAGATTTCAGAGTGTTTCTATGAAATTGACAAACATATTATTCAATATTAGTGCCTGGAATGTTGAGAATATTTCAGAGTTCAGAGTCCAAATGCATCATCATTTTGCAAATCCAATACTTCTCTTTGGTCATCTTAACAAAAACCGCCAGGCTGGAGTGCTGTTTAGTAGCTGGGCAGCACAATCTTTCAGCATGAATTTCACAAGAAACTCACCTTGTATCACTTGAAATTGTTCTTAAGCTACACTGCTGCATTTTGGTGGCGTATTTGCAAATTTCCATGAGCAGCGAATGAAATTATCAGTTATTCTGTCACCTGCCACCTCGTTTTTGGGTATTGCATCTGAAATCTCCTTCAAATCTTCTCCCTTGAGCTCCACTCTCAAGCAACCAATATTGTCGTTAAGATTTTTAATCTTCGTTGTTCCTAAGGAAAACGTAGGAGGGGGGTTAGAAAAGTATTTCAGCTATAATGGTTATATTACACACTCTATTTACTTGGGACAGTTGCTGTTATCTTAAGACCAAAGGAAGAGAGATAAAAGCAGACACACCAGTTAAAAAACTCAGAAATTGTAAATTCAAGTATATTCAACGTCTTTGAAATAATATAAGAACCATGAAAAGACCATAAAGGCATGATTTATGATAGAATAACAACCATACTCTTAGTTTGTAATTTAAAACACCAGAATGTGATTTTTAACGAGACTATCTCAACTCAGCTCAACTCAGTGTTAATCTCAATTAAAACACAGGGTAGACTATAGATCCTCATCAACAAATTGAGATTGGCCACATTAATTTTTATCTAACCTATATCCTACCTAAAATCGTACTTTCTGCTCCTACCTACTTAAAATTTTCCTTTTCAATATTTTTACCAATGTTATTCAGCCCATCCCTACCACTTTTTGCCCCCACAATCTGAATCGAATCACTCTTTTCCACCAGTGCATTCACTCAATTCATTAACATATTGGTTATTAACAGCCTAACAATTTCTATGGTCACATGATGTACTTCACTATTTCATTTAACCTCGATTCTATTCTATGAAACAAATATCCTTTTCAATCTCTACATCCTTATCAAGTATGGATTTATGATGTTGAAAATACTCACTCTTTGATATCATTTGACCATCAAATTTTACTATTATTCCACTCGTGTTTCTGCTTTTATAGAACTAGCAATGTATATACTCTGTGGTCGCCCTAGTTGCCCCTGAACCCTTAGATTAGAAACACTCCTTCCCAAATTTTGATATCAAGTTAAGTCCCACTATAGTCGTATCGACTACCATAAGATCATCTGTAAAAGTGCACACCAAGGGACATCATCTTCAATCGATCTAGTAAGCTCATCCATAACCAATGCGAGGAGATACAGAGTTAATGCTGGTCCTCGATTTAAACTTATGTAGTAGGAAACTTGCCTATGATCCTCCTTTTATTTTAACACGAGCTATAGCTCTGTCTTCCATATCTTTGATGACATTAATATACTTTAAAGAACCTTTTATTTTCCACAATTACCCCTTTAGACATTTATCATATGCTTTCTAAGTCCATAAAAGCATATTTAGATCTTTACTCCATTTTCTATATTTTCTCCATTACACACCTATGTCAGAAATTAGCTTACAACGGTAGAACATTTTGGCAAACCAACTTTCTGATGTTCCAGATTTCATGTTTTAACCTAGAATCTCTCTAGCTCAAAGTTTCATGGTGTGAATTAATAAGTTTAATCTCACTATAATATGTATGGACCGGTTTTGGATATCTTCTTCATTCTTGGTAATGGTATTGAAGTGCTTTTGCTCTCATCAGGCATTTTTTGGATCTTACTGAAATTATAATCAAGCATATGTCAGAAAGATCTTACACCTACATCATCTTATCAGGCATATGTCAGAAAGATCTACACCCACATCACCAAAGCACTTTCAAACTTCAGTAGGAATTCCATCTGACCTGAAGCTTTTCCAATTTTCATCCTCAAACCATCTTTTACATAGACAATCCTGATTTTTTGTGCAAACATGAAACTCCCCATCCTCAACAGAGAAACTAAGCTCTCCCAAATTCCTTGCATGAGTTCAATTAAAAAGCTTTATTGGAACCTTCCATCTCTCTTTAATCTCTTCTTCCTATACTAAAACCTTTCGATGCTCTTCATTCATGCACCTGACCTAACACAAGTCATTCCTCTTGTTTTCATTTTTCTTGTTTTAGATTTATAAATATCCTTACCTCCATTCATTGTTTCCAAGTCCTTATTAATTTGTCATGAGCCATAATTACAGCCATTGAATTGCCCTTTCAACAGGGATATATGGAGGAAAAAATATACATGTCAGAAATTAGCTTACTTGAGTTTTGTTATCAATAACTTGAGGTACTCTCACCAGACTTTTTAATCTATAGAAAAAGGAGCACGAGTAATGCATAATTTGATCGTACCTTACAATATTTGCACATAACTTTGTACTATTCTGATGAGATGGGAAAGAAAAACTGGAGTCCATTTTATCAAGAAGTTGCAAGTCTTATTTTATTTTATTTTTTAATGATAAGTATAAGTCTGAAAATTGATACATTCGAGTTTTCAACTTTTATAAACCAGAGGATGAACAAAAATATGTCAAATGTCATGATCATCTCATACTGATTTTTACTAGTAAAACAGACAAATCCAAATCACCATATGCTGCCAGCAAGTATGCAGAGTACCTTTTTTTTTTTTGGTCCAAGATGGTGATGGAGATAGAGTAGCAGCAGGTACAGCATTTAATAATGACTTCATTGTGATAGTGGATTCTTGATAGACAACTAGTAAGTGGTGAAACCTTCCATTGCTTTGTTTTTCATCAAATTATTTTTCTTCTTCTCATAAAGGGGCTAAAAATGTTCAAGACATGAAATTGTGGTTGGAAAACAGTCACTCACCAGGGATAGGAACCACATCATCTCCTTGATGATTAATCCATGCAAGTGCAAGTTGTGCAGGTGTGCATCCATGCTTTTCAGCCAACTTTTCTACTCTAGAATAGAAGTTCTTGTTTTGGTGAAAGTTCTCTCCTTGAAATCTAGGGTTTGAGTTCTGATAAAATACAAGGCTAGGCATCATTCCACGTTTGATCTCATAATCAGCTAGAGAAAAGTTATGATCTGAGAGATCCAAATAAATTTGCTTATATATCATATGTACATGGAAAAGGCAAGACAAGTATCAGCTACGTACAAGAAAACTGTTTGCAGGCACACTTTCAATGACTGCCTTGCCGCCAAAAAATCCACGACCAAGAGGACTGTAAGGTACTATCCCAATTCCAAGCTCCCTGTAGATATTGGAAATACCAAAAGGATACTTTTCTAGCCATAATATGGAGCTCAAACAAACAAATTAAAACAAAAATGCAAATAGAAAGGCAAGGGGAGTATAACATTTCAGCCTAGAAGATAACTCAACCAGACTGAAATGTTGAGCTATTTACTAGGCTGAAATGTTGTAGTTTTTTTTTTTGATATGTAAGATAAATTTTATTAATGAAAAAGGTCAAAGCCATGTACACAGAAAGTATACCACAGAACACCTATATACATTTTAAGAGCGATGAACTAAAGACAAAAAGTCATGAATATTATTCTCAACTAAAACAATAGCAGAAAACCAAAGCAATAAAGTATTGAAAAAGAAATTCTTCAGCTCCACCATTGTACGTTCCTTGTCTTCAAAACAGCGCGCATTCCTTTCCATCCAAGTACACCACATGATACACAGCAGAATCATCTTCCATACTGCTGCCACTTGACGACAGCCCTGCAAATTCCTCCAACAGCCCATCAATTCCACCACCCTCGAAAGCATTACCCAAGCGACATCAGCCCTCCGAAAGATCTCATCCCACAACACCCTTGTTACCTCACAATGTAGTAAGAGATGATCAACCGATTCTCCATTCTTTTTGCACATGTAGCACCAATCCATCACCACACATCCTCTCTTCCTCAAGTTGTCGATAGTCAAGATCTTCCCAAGGGCAGCGTTCCAAACAAAGAAAGCAACTTTGGAAGGCACCCGAGATCTCCAGATGTTCTTCCAAGGGAATGGAGTAAGGTCATGAGTGATCAAAAGGTTATAATACGCCTTAACAGTACATAACTTATGATCCTTAGACCTCCACTTCAAACTATCATGTTGAACCCTAGAAGTTCCCGAGGAATGTAATAGGCTGAAAAATTCAGTAACCATGTCTAGTTCCCAATCGTGAGAATCCCTATAAAATAGTGAAATGTTGTAGTTCCCTTGCCTTTCTATTTGTTTTGGTGAACTGGAAAAGTGGGGAGGATGGCCAGGGCTAAGACATCAGAGTGTATACTGATGTACGCTATCATACATCCATGTACATTTCATTGATGCAAGAACCATGTTACAGCATTGAATGTTTCGTATATATATATATATATTTATAAGATAGCATTGAATGTTTTATAATATATTTAGAAGATCAAAACTTTTGTCTCAAGTAGCTGAAAAGTTTACTGGTATAAGAACATGAAGCAGGAAAATTGAAAATTTTTTGTTTCAGGGGGATTATCATGACCACAATTTTTACAAACATTGTAAACAAAGGTTTCATAAAAACTATTAATACAAAATGATGTTACCTGCAAAGTGGAATTATTTCATCCTCAATTTCGCGAGTCCAGAGAGACCACTCCATTTGAACAGCAGTGATGGGGTAAACTGCATGTGCCCTCTTTATTGTGTCTGTGCTAGCTTCAGAGAGTCCAATATACTTTATCTTTCCCTCTTCCACCAACTTTTTAAGTTCCCCCATCTACTCATCAAAAATAAATTAGCATCACTTTAGTTATGACGTTATAACTTTAAATATCCAAAGAATCTAGCAGCACTACTATAATAAGAGTTGAGAGGCAGATGTATGACTAAAGAGTAACGCTACTATACCCCCTAATTTTACCACTCAATTTGCCCCCTTGACGTGGCACCACAATGTGGTGCCTGTCAATATTGGTTTGAATGCCTCTTCCTATAGGTTTCCTTCATTATTTATAGAAAAGAGTTACAACGTTTGCTAGATATTTCAGCGTAATTCTAGCCTGCCGCCTGCCGATTTCTCTGTAACACGTTAAGTGTCTATACACGCTAAGTGTCTATACACGTTAAGTCTATTTAGACTATTTCTCTGCTATACACTCTAAATATAAAAAGACCTAAATTATATACATATCATCCCCCCTCAAATTGATGCTAGTGGATCAAGAAGCATCAATTTGTCAACCAAGAACTGATGCCAGTGCCGAGAAAGAGCTTTAGTGAATATGTCTGCAGTTTGATGTTCAATGGAAATGTGAGGGAGAGTAATCACATGTTTGTCAAAGGATTCACGTATAGAATGACAATCGACTTCGATGTGTTTTGTGCGCTCATGGAAGATAGGATTAGCGGCGATTTGAATAGCACTGGTATTATCAGCATGAAGAGGAGTGGGATGCAGCTGTGGAAAACCAAGTTCACCTAATAACCCACGAAGCCATGTGATCTCAGAGCATGCAGAAGACATGGCACGATACTCAGACTCAGTAGAGGACTTGGAAACTCTATCTTGCTTCTTACTTTTACAAGAAATGAGTGCATTGCCTAAGAACATACACCAGCCGGTAACAGAGCGACTAGTATCTGCACATCCGGCCCAATCAGCATCACTATATCCCACTAACTGTAAGGAAGATTCTTTATGAAAGAACAACCCGCATGTAGAGGTGCCCTTTAGATATCGAAGAATACGGCGGACAGAGGCTAAATGAAGATGTCAGGGGGCCTGCATAAATTGACTGACTTGCTGCACAGCAAAAGAAATATCAGGACGAGCAATCGTCAAGTAGTTCAAACTCCCAACAAGCTGCCGATACAACGATGGATCTGATAGAAACTCTCTTTCTTCCTGACGAAGCTTAAGATTTACCTCCAATGGAGTAAAAACAGAATTACTCGATTGGAGACCTCCCAATGAAATAACATCCAGCGTGTATTTGTGCTGGTGTAACAACGTACCAGTTGGAGTAAACTGCACTTCAAGGCCAATAAAGTATTACAGGGGACCAAGATCTTTCATGTGAAAAGAGACCTTGAGATGCTGTTGTAATTGCTTAATTAACTTAGTATCTGAGCCAGTAATCACAATGTCATCGACATATATGAGAAGCAATACAATTCCTGTAGAAGTCTTGCAAAGAAAAAGAGAGGAATCGAACTGGCTTTGAGTAAAATGAAAATCAAGTAGGTTAGAGCGAAATTTATCAAACCATGCACGAGGAGCCTGTTTCAGTCCATACAAGGATCGGCGTAGCCGACAAACCTCTGAGGAGGGTGTAGCAAACATGCCAGGAGGTGGGGACATATAGATTTCTTCCTTCAAATCCCCATGTAGAAAAGCATTCTTCACATCCATCTGCATGAGAGACCACCCTTGCGACGTAGCAAGTGCCAAGATAGTCCGCACAGTAGTCATTTTGGCAACAGGTGCAAATGTCTCTTCATAATCAATATCATACTCCTGTCTGTTTTCAGGAACCACGAGACGGGCCTTATATCTATCCAGTGAGCCATCAGCTCGAAACTTGACTGAGTACACCCATTTACAACCAATAGGTTTGACATCTGAGAGACAAATTATAAGGCCCCAAGTGTGATTGTCTTGAAGAGCTTGGATTTCCTCTTGCATGGCATGTTGCCAACATGCTTGAGTGGATGCCTGGGTATAAGAGTGAGGAATAAAAATAGTGTCAAGAGTGACAGTTAGCGAGATGTGAGGAAAACCATACCTATCTAGTGGATGTGTAGCTCGGGTGGAGTGCCTAGGTATAGAAACTGCAGAATCAGATGATGGATCAGTGTCTGGAAGGGGCGTTGAAGAAGGGGGAAGACGTCAATGATACACCATACCTGGTTGAAAATGCTTAATAGAAGAAGACACATCATCAAAAGCGGGAGGGAGAGTAATAGGAGGATTATAAATAACCTAAGATTGAAAGAAATATTTATTTTCAAAGAAAATCACATTTCGTGAGATTCAGGATTTATTTGCATGAGCATCATAACAAACAAATCCTTTTTGAGTTGGACTATATCCCATAAAGGCAGATGTGACAGACTGTGCAGCAAGCTTGTGACGCTCAACAGGTGGCAAATGAACAAAACAAACACACCCAAAGGTATGAAATGATTGATACTTAGGAGATATGCCAAATAATCGAAAATAGGGCGAATCATAATCCAGAGTAGCATTAGGCAAACGATTGATCAAATAAACAACAGTAGATAAAGCTTCTACCCAGAACTTAGAAGGTACAGAAGAGTCAATCAACAAAGTACGGGCGACATCTAAGAGATGACGATTCTTACGCTCAGCGACTCCATTTTGTTGAGGAGTATAAGGACAAGAACGCTGAGAAATGATCCCTTTTTGCTGAAGAAAAGTTTGAAAAAAATGAGACATGTACTCCCCCTGAGTCAGAGCATAAAATTTTGATACAAGTATTGAACTGTGTCTTAATAAGTGCAACAAATTTTTGAAAGACAGAAAATACGTCAGCTTTAGAACGAAGAAAATATATCCAGGTGAATCGACTATAATTATCGATAAACGTCACAAAATAACGATACTGACCATGAGAAATAACATGACTCACACCCCAAACGTCAGTATGTACAATCTGAAAACAGTCAGAAGCACGACTACCATGCGCAGGAAAAAGTAAAGTTTTACTTTTACCAAGACAACAAGTGGCACAATCAAAAGATGCAGGAGAAGAAGAAAATGAATTTTTATTGCCCAACAGACCATGTTTCATTAGATGAGTCAAAACAACAGAATTAGGATGACCTAATTTCTTATGCCAGACTTCATTAGTATTTGCAGTAGCCGTACAAGCAAGAGAAACAACATTAGGAATAGAAAGCTGTAATGGAAATAAGCGTCCTACTTTAGGCTCCTTCGCGATCACTGTCCCCGACACCTGATCCTGCACAAGACAACCACCACGAGAAAAGTGAACATCACAATTATTATCTACCAAATGTCCAACAAAAATCAAATTGGTAGACAATCCAGGAGAGACAAAAATATCCCGAAATGAAGAGCCCAAATTACCAATAGCAGTAATGGAAAGAGTACTGCCATTAGCGATCTGAATATTTTGCGTGCCTTTATACTTACGAACACCATGGAGATTCGTCGTATTACCAGTCATATGATTAGAAGCGCCCGAATCAACAAACCAAGAAGTTGAGTTAGTACTTGTACCTTGCAGGCCTAAGGCCATAAAAGCAAACACAATCATCTGTTGGACCATTGCTGATGTGAGAACAGATGAATCAGAGCTTACAGTAGGCGGCGCAGAAGAAGAAGCAGAGGACTGAACAGTAGCCTGAAAAGCTTGGGATTGGAGATTTTGAGGCCGTATTCGACAGTCTTTGATGATATGACCCTCTTTCTTGCAGTAGTTACAAACTTTCTTAGAACAGTTGCGAGCAATATGACCAAATTCCTTGCAACTGAAACACTGCAACTTGTTCCTCCCTCTCCTTTGTGCTGCATAGGCTACATTCACAGTCTCAGAAAAAGCATTTTCAGAAGTCATTCCCATCTGAGTTGATAATTGTTGTTCTTCACGCAACAAATCTCCCAAACAAATATCCAGAGAAGGAACCGAATCACAGTTCAATAAACCAACACGAACGGGCTCAAATTCGGGTCGAAGCTTCATTAAAAACTGATCACGTTGACTCTCAGCATGAACTGTTTGAAGAGCTGCGAGGGCTATAATTGGAACCTTAGCATGAGCAATGGCAGAATACTCACTCCAAAGGTTAATAAAACCCGAATGAAATTGTGCGATAGGTAAATTGCCTTGACTATAATTACTAATTTCCAATTCTAATTGGAATTTCCGAGCACTATGATCTTGGTGGTAAATACGGTCAAGATAATCCCGTATAGCCTGAGCTGTAGTAAAACAGCAAAGATTGGTCACAAGGTGAGACTCAATCGTCCCCAATAACCAAGAGATTACCTTAGCATCATTTACTACCCATTTAGCAAATTCTTTTTCATCAGTAGGAATCTTGGCAGAATTATCAATATGATTTGATAATTCTTTTCCTTTTAAAAACATTTTAAACTGAAATTTCCGTATAGGAAAATTCTTTCCAGTAAAGCGAACAATAGTATTCTCAATAGACATGATCAAATAAGCAGTATAACGAACCCAAAAAGTAAATCCCATTGCAAAATGTCTCACGAAAATCAAATAGCAAAACTATCAAGTCTTTGTGTCAAAACCAATGGCCCACGGCAACCAAAAAAAAAAAAAATGGCCCACAAAATGCTATTGCTCACTTGAAAATAAATCAAGATAAACTAATGGCCCACGTCCCACGAAAAAAAATGGCCCACGATTTGATGAAAAGAATGACCCACGGCAATACAAAAGATTGCCCAGAAAGAGAAAAAAAAATTTACTTCTGCCCACGAAATACTGCCCCGAGAAAAAAAAAAATTTGCTACCCAAACAAAACTAACAGCAGAAACCCACGCGAGATGCAATCCTCAGAGAAGCAACCAAAATGCAACCCAGAAACAACTCAGAATTTCAGCGTAGAAAGTGCCGAGAATGAGAAAACAAGTGAATGAGAAAACACATTTATGAGAAAGCAACTCAGAAAGTGCCGAAATCTCCACTAGCAGCTCAGAAAGTGCCGATAGGCACCAATCAATTCAGAAAGTGGCGAAATCACCACACAAAGCCACAAGAGACTTCTCTGAAAGCAGAAGGTGCTGACACAACCACAAGAAGCTATTGCCAAAAGAAAATTTGCCCAGAAATTGAAGAGCCCAACTCAAAAATTTCTCAAAAATAGCGATGGAAATCGCACACCCAAGATTAAGACTACAGAGACTGAAATCAGAGTAAGTGGCTCTGATACCATGTCAATATTGGTCTGAATGCCTCTTCCTTTAGGTTTCCTTCATTATTTATAGAAAAGAGTTACAACGTTTGCTAGATATTTCAGCGTAATTCTAGCCTGCCGATTTCTCTGTAGCACGTTAAGTGTCTATACACGCTAAGTGTCTATACACGTTAAGTCTATTTAGTCTATTTCTCTGCTATACACTCTAAATATAGAAAGACCTAAATTATATACATAACAATGCCATGCGGTGCCATGTGGCTTATTAAAAAATTTTAAAAAAATATATATTCAAAACAAAATGGCACCTGAAAATATAAAAAGATGAAGACTAAAACCCTAGATTCCCTCTACCCTTTTATGTTTGTGTTGTTAATTTTTTAAATAAGCCATGTGGTGCCACATCAAGGGGCAAAGTGAATGGTTTAAATTAGGGGGCATAGTAGTCATGACTAAAATTGATGGCAAATGCAGAATGCATTTTCAAAAAGGGGAAGGAAGTTTTCTAACTCTTACAGTGTCCTCTATAGGTACTGACGTGTCAATCCGGTGCTGATAGTAGAGATCAATGTATTCCACACCAAGGCGCTTCAGACTACCCTCACAACAGGAGCGTACATACTCAGGGGTACCATTTACTATAACATCACTAGATTTCATTCCGACAATACCAAATTTTGTGGCCAACTGAATCTTTTCTCGAGGAAACTGCTTCAATGCCTGAAAAGATGTAATTTCACACTTATTAAAAATGTAATTTGTGAAACGCTCAGCTGTTGAGCAACTACAGAAGTCACCAGCAATCACTGCATGTTATGGTTAAGTGTCTAGTCACATAGTTTCTGTTTCCATTATAAATAGAAAAAAAACAGATTTTAAGTGAGAGTATAGGTTGAATTGATCATCTTATACATTACACTTTTCTTTCCTAATTTTTCCAAATAAAAATTTGCCTTTCTTTTTTGTTTATTGGCACCGGGTGTCCAAGAACAAAGTCCCGACTAATCCCAAGGGTGCACAGGCCCTCGACAAGGAGTTTTCTGCAAATACACCTCAGGTAATTCAAGGGGGGAGTTTCCCCAATTTGATGGCCCTTAGAAATTGTTTGCATCCAAGAGGATTCAAACCTTAAACTTGGAGGGAGCATACTACCAAGAACAAGGCCTTCACCACTTGAACAAATCCCTAGGGGTTAAAAGTTTGGCTTTCTTATATTCTGTTGTACCACAAAAACACAGCTTAAAAGCCCCAGATGCTAGAACAATTAGAAGGGGCACAACTGCAAGAACTCTCATGTTTTGCTGTCACCATCATGATAGTAAGTTTTATTTCTGAGCAGAAGATACTTAGATAAACTTGATTTACCCTATATGAAATCAATCCTAAATGGATAAATCTCAATCTATTTTCCTTGGATTTTATATTTATACGAAACCTAGCATAATAAAAATGTCTGTGGCAAAAGCTTCAGTAAGAAGAGATGATTTTTTCCAATACTTCCAAAAAGTATATACTTCGTGTCAATTAATATGGAGAATTATGCATGGAAAAATAGTTCTTCAGAACTCCATCACCATTGTTCCATATTTTTCATGCACAGGAGACTGATCTATTTAGATAACAACTTAGAGATTCTTCCAAAGGGTAAGACAATAGCATCCTTCTTACAGTTTGGGAGACTGATTTCCTACAAATGAGCAAACTTCTGATTCCTTGATACTAGAGAAACAAGATATTAAATCCACAACTATGAGACACTTCATATTCATTCATTTCTTTTTCCATTTTATTTGTCATAAAGAGAAAAAGCTTATACATTATCCTGCTTTCTTACTTGGTTATCGTTTCTACAAAGAGTTGCATAAAAAAATGAGAAAAGGAATCTGTGTTGGAGCTAGCAAGATTGAATATGAATAACCCTGTAAAATATCATTTGCAGGTGCATTTACCTTTCCCACCAAAACTTCATTAGCATTTGCTCCATATACGTCAGCCGTATCAAAGAATGTGATTCCTTTAGTGAATGCATACTTGATGATTGATATGCCAACCTCTTCGGGGACAGGATCATTGTAGATTCCGGTAAGCCCCATACAGCCAAACCCCAGTTTTGAAACCTGGAAGGCAAATTAGAATGCAACTTAAAAAGTACATTAATAACAAAAGCATCTCTCTTTTGGGAAGGGAATCCCGCAAAACCATTTCTAAATTCTTTCTCCACATTCCAAAGGGGAAAATGCGAAAAGGAAAAAAGACTTGAATTATGGGACACAATCAAGGCCTCTGATATATATATATATATATATTATCATTAAGGCAAAAATAAGTAATTACAGAACCACAAGAAGCATTTAACATTACCACAGGTTGTAGAATAGATCAGCACCGACGATGCAGCAGAATAATGTATTACCCTATCATCTTAAATGCATATATGGCTTTCACCTTATAGAGAACCCCGCCGCGGGGGGGGGGGGGGGGGGGGGGGGGTTGTTTCATTTGTTTCATTCTATTTAATAAAGATTCTTATTTACTTATCAAAAAAATAAAACACTTCTGAATCCCCCGCCCCCCTTGTTAAAAAAAAAAAAAAACAAAAAAAACCTCTGAATCCCTGAAGTCGGACAAAAAAAAAAATTGAACTTTTTTATCTATCAATTCAAAGGATGTAGCCCACTTGCATATAAACCATAGATATGCATAAAACGGAGATAAATTGCTTATCTGTTTTTCCTTTCAAGCTCTACATAAGAAAATAGGTAGACACGAAAGATCCTGCACTTGAACAATACATAAACTACATGGAAGAGAACATGAACAAATATATATAATCTGGAAACTTGGAATTTCTTGATGCCATTAGTGGGGGAAGTCAAGCATTGAGCTAGGTTTTACCTGAATTTCATGTTTCTTCAGTTGTACTCCATGAGGTTGGACAACTATCACTTACTTTTGAGCCATTTTTTATTTTCGATAAAAAGGCTTAACAAAAGACTACGAAAAACAAATCAAATTAACAAACAAAATGCTGCGCTTATATTTCGATTTTCCATATTGAAAATGAAGAGTAAAATCAACAAATTGAAAGGGTTTTCACCTCAAATCCCTGACTCCCAAGCTTCACTCTCGGAATCTGAACACTCTGCTCTTCAGCCATCCTCTTTTTGTTTTCCACTTATTCTCTAAACTTGGGTACCAGGAGGAAACTTTTCTTATAGAAAAGGTGAAGTAGGGTTCCTCAGAAAACAGTGAAAAAGGTTGTATGTGTGGTTCAGGTTTTATAAACAGTTTGAAACAATTTACTGTTGTTCATATTTCCACTGGAATTATATCTTCCACTCAGGATGAATGACTTCACCAAACAAGTAAGACTTTGCTTCACAGCGCAGCCATCTACCACCATTGTGAAGATCGTCCATCATACTCCTACCCTCCAAACCTATTTTGTCTTGACCGACCGATCAAATCGGAGCTGACCTAACAAAACAGCCACCAAAAATGTTTCTAGTATTTTACTGTTGTTTTTGTGACATTCCGGCTAGACCAAATTATCCTCCCAGTCACTTGTTTTCCTTCTTTGTTAAAGATTGCGAAATATAAAGGGACCGATGGTTGTACATTAGGGGTGTAAGGTGGCCGGTCCGGACCCGAAAAACCGACCGGATCGACCAGTCCGGTCCGGACCGGACCGAAAAAGAATAGGGTCGGTCCCGGTCCAGAATTGTGTAGAAGTTCGGTCTTCGGTCCGGTCCCCGGGGTGGAGATTTCTCAGACCGGACCGGACCGGACCGACTGAATGTTTTTTTTTTTTTTATAAATATATTATTTTATATAATAATTGTAAAATAAATTATGTAATTTTCATCTAACCAATCTCCATCTAGAATATAAAATTTTAAATATGTAATTACAAATTAATATTATATTAATCATATATTATCAATTAACTTATCAATTCGTAATTAACTAATGTGTGACCACCAACATCTATGAGAGTCTAAGACTATGACCTAAGTTGCAACTTGCAAGTAAATATAAAGCATGTATGGAATAACGGATGTATGGAATCATGGATAATTAAAGTATTTATGCTTATTAGTTATTGCTACATATATGCTTATTAGTTATTGCTTCATATAAAAAATGTAAAAAATTGTAAATAGCTCATTATAATTTATGCATTAACTTAGAACTATCATAAATTATAATATATTAATATACTCTAAGTTAGTAACAAATAACAATTAACATGATCAATATAATTATATAATTATAAATTGATAGATATACTAAACACTAAGTTTATAAATAATACTAATATATAACTATACTAATAGACTAATAGTATAATATTAATATTATTATATAGTCTAATATATTATATAGCTATATTAAATCACTAAGTTTATAACTATTAACTAATACGAATATATAACTATAGTCTAATATTAATTATAGTTATACTAATACATAAATTTATAACTAATATTAAATTACTAATACTAATCACTATAAGTCTATAACTAAATCACTATAGTCTATTAAAAATTTAAATGTATTACAAATTTAAAAATATATATAAATTATAATTATCAATTTTTCAAACCATAAAATTTTTTTAATTGTCATTTAAAAAAAATCACATTTGATGATTTGAGGGAGTCCCAACTCCAAGATCCAAACGGTGCCTTTTCCATAAACTTAAAATCTTAATTTCGTCTCTCACTCTCTCATACTCTTAGTCTCGACTCCCTCCCTCGTCTCTGTCTCTGCCTCCCTCGAGTCCTCTCGGTCTCTCTCGTCCCTCGTCTCGTCTCGCATCTCTCTCGTCTCGCCTCTCTCTCGCCCTCGTCTCGCCTCTCTCAGCCATGCACAGACGGCCGACCCAGTCACCCACGGCCACGCACAGACCCAATCACCCACGGGCGACGGCCACGCTGCACGCATAGACCCATGGTCCACCCAGCCACCCGTACCAGCTATATGGTTTTATTGGAGTTTTTTAATCCGAAATTTATTCATTTTGTGATTGTGTTTGTGAATTGTGATTAAGTTTATGTTATTAGGGTTTTGTGAATTGTGAATTGTGATTGGGTTTGTGTTATTAGGGTTTTGTGAATTGTGATTAGGTTTATGTTATTAGGGTTTTGTGAATTGTGAATTGTGAATTGCGAATTGTGAATTGTGAATTGTGATTGGGTTTGTGTTATTGGGGTTTTGTGAATTGTGAATTGTGATTAGGTTTGTGAATTGGGAATTGTGAATTGTGAATTGTGAATTGTGATTGGGTTTTGTGAATTGTGAATTGTGATTGGGCTTGTAAATTGTGATTGGGTTTGTATGATTGGGTTTGTGTTATTATGTTTTGAGAGTACTATTTTTTCAAATATTGTTAATGTTGATCAATGATTAAACCCAATGTTTTTTCAAATATTGTTAATGTTTGCATTTTTAATTAGTATTAAATTCTTGTTCTTTCTTTTCTATATGGACTATATTCCAGAATTGATTCCACAAGATTTTACTACAGATGATGTAGAGTCAACACAGGCTACACATGGGCAAGGCATTCCTCCACTCCCACCCAATGTAAGTGCTAATATTAAACCGAGTGGTAGATATAGGTCAATGGTTTGGGATCATTTTTATAAGTACTTCATTTTATAACTTTTTCTTATAAGTACTTTATTTTATAACTTTTATGATCTATAATACTATATGTTATGAAAATTTATATAATTTGTTTGTTTCTTTATTGTATAGAACTTGTTCGGGACGGTGACAATTCTATGGAGGCTTCAAATACAATGTCTACAACCAATGCAAGTTGATTAGGTGAATTGTATTTTAGCTTGTTAGTTTTCAATTTTCACTTTTGCTATTTGCTAATAATTCCTTTGTTTACACTTTACAGCGTATTGTGAAAACTAAAAAGTGAAAAGTATGCCAAGCCAAAAGATGGAGGAAGCTAGGACTTAGGAGCTGCCAGGAGAATAATTGTATAATTTGCATTGATGTATTGTAATTTGTATTTAAAGATTTGAATTTTTCAGTTATTTGGAACTTGTATAATTTTTAGCTTTTATTATCTATGCTTGGGAATTTTTCTTCCTTTTAGAAACCAAATTTGCTTGAGAATGTTTTTTTAATTTTCTTTCATCATCTAGTATAATTTTTAGTTTTAACCTTGTTTAAATTGTTTGGATGGATTAGTAGGAAGAAAATCAAGTGTTTATTCCTTTTTTGAAGTTTTTGATGGATATAGATAAAATTTATTTTTTGTAGTAAAACTTTTTATTTAAATTTATTCACTATAATTTAGTTAGCATATTGCTTTGTAATTTATTTATTTTTAGACTATCGGTGAATAGTTTTGTAATTTGCATTTTTTTTTATAAGCATTTTGTGGGTGGCTTTATAAGTTGTATTTTTTTCTTCAAATTGGATAAAATGTTAGTGGATTTTACTAGTGGGCCGAAAAACCAGAAGAATAAAATTGGGCTATTGGCCCATCTAAATTCGGTTGGACCGAATAGGCCCGACCGGATCGGACCGGACCGAATTGGACCGGTCCTTATGCTATTCGGTCCGGTCCAGGGTGAGAAAACCCTGAATCGAATTGGTCCGATCCGGTCCACAAAACCTCATCGAGACCGATCGGACCGAACCAAATTCACCCCTAATTGTACTGATGAGATACATACGTTGAATAACCAAAAGAGTTGGAACTTGGAACTTTCTTTTTCTAATTTTTTTATGTGTGCACGCACAAATATATAGATAATAATATAATAGTTCTCAATTATTATTCAATACTTTCAACTTCATGAACTCAATCCTTTCAAATAAATTAAGAATTTACTGATGTCTACGAGGAAGGCTGCAATCGAGTCGAGTTAAACCGATATTTGGTTTGTCGAGCTCGACTCGACTCAAAATATTTGAGTTCGAGCTCATCTCACAAACGAGTTCGAATTCGAATTGTTTCTTTTTTAAATAAAATTTAATAATTAATAAATTAGATAAAAACAAATAAAAATTTAATATTGAATCTGTACAACGAACAAGTAGAACTTTTATTGAATTATAAGATTTTAAAAATTTATAAATAATTAATATCTAACTAGTTGATATTTATCCATAATAGCAATATATTATATGCCTACATATATTATTAATACATACACATAATATGATAGCATATATCTATTTCATATATGATTCTTACATACAAGTATATGAAATTATTAAATCTTATCGATTAATTATTGTACAAATTATAAAATATAGCTATGAAGTATATTCAATATATAGACATAAGTAATTTGGTTATATATATTATATATTTAATTATAAAATTATTATGCTTATATTATTAGCTAATACATATATATGTATATATATATTGATATATGTATATATTTATCAATATATGAATGGAGTTTAATTGAGTCGAGCTAACGAGTCGACTTGAGCATAAACGAGCAGGCCTTAGCCGAGTCGAGTCGAGTTTTGTCAGGTATGTATCATTTACTAATCAAACAGTTATTTGTTTTCACGGGTGAGCTTTAGTATCGAGCGGGGTATCGAATAGACTGGTTCATTTACAACCCTATCTGCGAGTATTGTGGCACAGACAGAGAAGATAGCATGCATGCCTTGCATTACCGCCCACTCATCAAACATGTACGATTTAAGGCTTTAAGCTCGATTCAGTCTCAATTTTTGTTTAGGAAAACACTATGTTGTCGTGACCAAGCAATCTTTGCTTTTAAATTTAGTGTAATGATTTTTAAATCAAGTCGAGTATTTTAAAATCTTCCAAATATTTTTAAAGTAAAAAATTATTTTAATAGGAGTATTTTAGTGTTATTGGACCAAACCTAATTTTAAAGTAAGCCAAGTACTTCCCAAGGGTTTAGTTATTGGATTCTAAAATGGGTTCTAATCCCTCTTTTGTATGGAAGGCGATATTGGAAGCCAAAAAGCATATGGCATTGGGGTGTAAATGGAGATTGGGCACTTGTAAGTCAATTAATATATGGAGGGACTATTGGATTCCTGGTTACACAAGAGTAGCTAACAATATGACAGAAAAGGAGATCACCAATAGCAATGCAATTGGGAATAGTTTAATTGACTCTCATACCAAGTGGTGGGATGTTGAGAAAGTGAGAACAGCGTTACCTGCAATAGTAGCTAATGAGGTGTTGAAACTAATTATTAGCCCTGGTATACCAGATGATAAATTAATTTGGGCCCCTAAAAACAATAGAAATTTTAGTGTGAAAAGTGCATACAGGTTGTTCAGAGAATCCAAAAAGATCAACATGGAATGTGAGTACTTGAAGACTATGTCCCTGCAGACATTGTGGAGAAGTATATGGACTATGCAACTCCCCAACAATATTGAGATCTTTGCTTGGAAAGCTTGTAAAGAGAGCCTACCTTCTAAGCATAATTTGAGCAGGAGACATGTATTGAATGAAGAGATGTGTTAGTTCTGTGGATCTGACATAAAGGATGTGGCCTACGCCCTTTGGTACTGCCTGACCCTCCAAGAATATTGGGACAAGTATCTGGCTATTGTTAGACCAGTAGGCTGTTACAAATAGTATGGTGATATTGCACGCCACCTAAGTGGGATGGGGAGCAGGGGAGAAGTTGAATTATTCTTTCTGATATCTTGGAGTTATTGGTACAGAAGAAATCTATTGACTTTTGAGAACAAGTGCCTACATCATGAACAAGCAATTGAGAATGCTCTGGTTGTGCAGAAGGCTTTTAAAGAGACTAAAGGGAAGCCACTAAAATTGGTGAGACACCACTACTATTGGGAACCTCCCCCTCTAGGGGTGTAAAATTAAATGTTGATGGAGTCATGTTTCCAACACATCATAGTGCAGGTGTTGGAGCAATTCTTAGAGATTGCTAGGGTGAGGTACTTATGACAGCTAGTAAGAAAGGGCAGGAAGTCAGTTCTGCAACAGGGATCGAGATGCTAGCTATCCTCAGGGGTCTTCAGCTGAGTGTCCACTTGGGGATCAACAATCTGATCATTGAAAGTGACTTTCTGATCATGGTGAATGAGTTGCAGCAGGCTAAGCCTTCTATGTCTATGTTAGGCAATGTCATAAAGGATAGCAAGGAGTTGATGGCATGATTTCGAAGTTATGAAGTTAGACATGTGGGAAGGATGTGTAATGTAGCCGCGCATAGGCTTGCTAGATCTACTTGGAATGTTAATGGCATTTGCTTGTGGTGGGTTTCTTTTACTGATTTAATTTCTCAAGTAAGCCTCGTTAATTTTGGAGCTCCGAAAATAATATAGTTTTAGAAAACATTTTATTTAAATATTTTATTTCTTTATGAATATTATTTAATATTCATTATTTTATTTTATCTTAAAAATTATACTTATTTAGATGATTTTATTTCTCCCAAGAAATATTTATTAAAACTCATCATTTTATTTTATAATGAAACATATTACTTTGAGATCAAGAAAAACAAGTTGGATTTTAAATTTAGCCCAATTTCAATTTCAATTTCTATTATAATTTGTTTACCATTTTCCTTAATTTCCTTTTCATGTTTTATTCTCACCCTTAGATTAAAAAGTCAAAACCACATGTTGGGCTAGGATCAATTACCCTCCCTTCTCTCGAACCGACCATCGCCAGTAGCCACGAAGCTGTCGTAAACAGCAGCCACCGCAAAGCTCATGCACGGTCCACCACCCTCCACGTAGCCACCGTCGAACATAGCTCAACGTCTCTCTCTCTCTTCATCTCTGTTTCCATCTCTGTTTCTCTCCCTTGGCTGCCATCACTATGCCAACTTGTGCCACCTAGCCACCACCAACCATGACTGCCTCACTCTCTCTCCACCGAAGCTCGCTCCTTTTTTGTCACCATCCTCCATACCACGGCACTGTGTGCCACTGGAAGCTCCTTCAACTCCCTCTTTCACTTTTTCCCCTACGCTGAACGCCTTCTTTTCCCCTCTCTGCTCTCTCATCTCTTGGCCATAGCCTTGTAATCTTCCAACACCACCACAATCTCCATGACCACAAGTTGCTGTGAAGAACCGGCAACAATGTCTCATGCCTCCGAGCCCCACCATCTCCTTCACCCTTCTCCAAACATCATAACCCTTCTCCAAATAGCCCATGCTCAATCGTGAGCCACCACCTCCTCCTTGGGCAAGCTTTCTCCGGTTATTGTTCACGGTAGGGCTAAGCAAAAATTTGGAAACTCGATTCTAATTTTGACTCTGCTTTGACTCCAACAAGTTAGATTGGAGTCAGAGGTGGAGTTGGACCGACTCTGACTTCCCTTCGATCTGACTCCGACTCCAACTTTGCCATCCAATTCCAATATTTTACATGTGAAAAATATATTTTATATAACTAGAATTTATATGGTTAGTTAAATTCAATAATATACTAGTAAGTAGTATGACTTAATTATTATAAAATGATATACTTATACCATAACATAAATAGACTAAATTGAATAATAATAGTTTAGTATATATAAACAATGAACATCATAGTATTACTACCATGTAATGTATAATAATACTAATATACTAACATGTAATACTAAGTCTAGTATATAATTAAGCTAGAAATAAGTTAGATACTATTATAATGACATGTAATACTATGTTATAATAAGTTAATAATATGTAATTAAACACTATTGTACAAATAGTGTACAAGTAGTGTTTAATTACATATTGTAATAGGAATAAGTTAGACACTAGTTTAGTACAAGTATAATACTAATGTATAATAACACTAGTATAATAATATGTTAAGTCTAGTATATAATTAAGTTATACATAAGTTAGACACTATATATTATAATAACATGTAATTAAACATTATACTAAAAGTCTATAAGATGAATAAGTTAGACACTGGTATAGTAAAACTATAATGAGTTAATAAAATGTAATAATAATGTATAATAACACTAGGATAATAAATTATATTTAAACACTATAGTATAAGTCGATTTAAATAGTAATTGTTATAATCAATACTAACAAATAAATTGAGTGAGAAAAAAATTATAAGAACTATAAATAGAGTAATCAATACTAACAAATTATAGTACGATAACATATAATTAGACACTAGTGAATTAGTATTTACTAATAATCAACACTAACAATTTTAAAAACCATAAATAAAAAAACTTAGGGCTAAAACAAAAATTAAGGTTAAAATGAAATTTAGGGTTTAAAAAAACTAGGTTTAGAGAAAAAAAAAACCCAAAACAGAAGAAAAACTAGGTTTTGAAGCCCAAAACTAGTGCAGCCCAACCCATAAGGTGCTACTAGCCCAAGCAAAATGGCGTCATTTTTATAGGAAAAACAATGCCATTTTGACTACATTGATTACGTTTCACCTCACCCCTCGCGTGACCTCACTCTCATTTTCATCTTACTTATATTCTCTTAACCCTAAGTCCTAACTCAGCCCGTCACCTCTCTTTGTCTTCTCCCACTGTGCAATCAACTCCACCTTGCCATCCACTCACTCTCACTCTCTCACTCACTCTCAAAGATTCACGGTTTTGTTTAGGATATCAAGACATCAAGAACTGTCGGAGCAACCAACACCATGGAGCATGCAGATATGGAATGAGAGCAACTAACACCCTCTGCCTCTCGATCTATGCCAATTGTTTTGGGTGATTTCAGTGATTAGGTGGTTGTGATTTGTGATTGGGTGGTTGTGAATCCGGCTCCACTCCAATTTGAACTCCGACTTGTTGGAGCGGAGTTAGTGCGAAGTCTACAATGGTCGAAGTCGATATTAGGGTATACCGACTCCGATTGAATTGGTGCTCAGCCCTAGTTCACAATCCCAAAAATTTGGAATGGCTATACATACACAAATAAACAAGTTAGACATCAAATAATAGGAAAAATATAGATCCAAATTAACTTATTAAGGGAAATCGAGATTGCATATTATTAAGAGACGACATTGGGCGACATTTAGCTGTTGATGATGGGACTGTGAGAGAGAGAGACGGTGTCAGGGCGAGGTGATCATTGGTGGACAGCTAGACCGAGCCCTTAAAATCCAGAGCGAGAGAAGTTTGAGAGATGAGGGAGAGAGATGGGACATGTGAAAGGTCTAAGAAATGAGCGAGAGAGACAAGGGACTTGGGTTAGATTTTCTGTCCTAACCCAAAACGACACCATTTGATTTGTTAAACAAGCGACATAGTTTGTATTTTTTTTCCTAATGCATATTAATAAAATGATGCCATTTAAGTTACTGAAGTTAAACAGTCTCATTTTATATAAGAATATGTGGCGACCCTAGATTCCGCTTGGGATTTGGCGGATTTTGAGACATGCAACAAAAGGTTTCTTGCCCTGTTCATGACAGAGAAATATGTAATGCACCTAACATGTATCTAACAATATACAATATTCGCAGCAGATAATTTTTTTTCTTGAGGAATACTATGCACCAGATATAACATATCCCAAATTAACATAAACATACTTATATAAACATATAATAAATGACGTCCAAAAGTTACAGTATTTGTCCAAAATGTCTGTAACTTCATTAGTACTGGTGATGGTGCTCCTCATGTAATAAAACTGACAAAATAAGAACTAGGCTAGCCTAAGGAAAAGCTCGTTCAACTTGGCCAGGATAGCCATAATCTTATCTAAAAACTGGAGCATTGACATAATGAGCTCCTCGTGGTTGCGTTGTGGTCTAGTCAACCTCATTTAGATGATCCTCTACGGGTCCTCCTAATCCTAACACATGGTCCACCTTTCGAGATGAATGGTAGTTGGGACTACCATGTGAATTACAAATCTTAGCAAGTTAATAAACAACTTAAACTAACAGTTTATACATGCATGCATACAGTAAAAGACATGAATGTTGACATGAACATGAATAAACGTGACATGACGTGGCAAATAGCATGACATGTGCAGACATAACCTGTAAACCGACATGAACTGAAATTGAACTCGAAATTGAACTTAATCTTGGTCCCATAAATAAACTGGTTAATTAAACATGACATGTGCATCATTGAAAATATGTGACTAAATATGGACGTGACATGACTTGACTAAACTTAACTTAACATGAATGGGAACGGACATGAATTGAACGTGAACTAAAAATACTTGACATAAGCTGAACTGACATGAAAGTGAAATGCCTTGATAATTAGAATGATTTTGCCACCTGTTCCGTTAGAAATAGGTGAACAATCAGAATGATTCTACCCAACATATTTTGTAAGAGATACTCAGAAAATTAGAATGACTATGTCATGAGTATTTTAGTGGGGATGCCCTAACAATCAGAATGATTATGTCACAAGTACCTAGTAATAACTTGAATCATAATACTCTGACAATCAGTATGATTATGGCATGAGTATTTTAGTAGAGGTACTCTAACAATTAGAATGATTACTCTAGAATTACCTAATAATAACTTTAATGAAAATACTCTAACAATTAGAATGGTTATGCTATGAGCATTTTAGTGGAGATACCTTAGCAATCAAAATGATTACGTCAGGATTACCTAATAATAACTTGAATGAAAATACTTTGACAATCAAAATGATTATGCCATGAGCATTTTAGTAGAGGTACTCTAACAATCATAATGATTATGCTAGAAGTACTTTACGTGAATTATCAATGGAGATACATGGACAATCATAGTGATTATACCATAAGTATCCCATGCACGATTGATGGGGAAAATATTATTTTTCATGACAACTGTACACATGGGACAATGACGTGTCGTGAAATGATATGACAGATGATATAGTTTAACATGATGTGACATGTACATGTGACTAAATGACATGGCATAATATGGCGTGCAACAATTAAGCATGACATGATATGACATAATGTGTAACAGATAAGTATATACTTGGAATGAAAGGCATGTCATAACATGTATATAAGTATAACAAATATGAATGATAGTTCCTTACCACCATGCATACATAAGTATTTTGAAGGTAAGTTAGAAGCCAACTTACAGTGATTGAAGCGCAACGTAAACTAGCGCAAAATAATGTGACCTGAAAGGATATATTTCTCTAAGGGTTAGAAACTCCTCATTAAGAACTTAGAAATATAAAATTACTGACTCAAAGAAAAATGACAACTTTACTCCTCTACTTGTAGAGAAATGACCATTTTACCCATTGCTTAAGGATTTTGCATTTTAATTCCAAAACTCACCAAAATTTACATTTCTCATATTCAAGTAAAAACATGATCAAAGCATTAAATCTAAGATTACATGGCAAAAATTGCATTATAACACAAAACAAACAATGAGCCTCAAGTTTATGTCCTAACTGGACTATAACATGCATAAAAATTTATTTCCTCAAGATCAAAACCATTAATCTCCAAAAATGACTTCCTAACATATAGAGCAAAGTCCTAAGATTAACACATGTGAATATCAAGACCATATGATCATGCTTCCATAACAAAAGATCAATACTTACTCGAAATATAAACTGTTTTTACACCTCCAATTTCCAACTTCCAAAAATCATGAAAAATTTTTAGTAGATACTCTTAACATGCAACAAATCTAAATCCAAATGGTATGTTAACATGTTAACTCTGAACCATAAAAATATCAGACCTAGTAAGACCTTTGCACGTTTAACAAACTTTTCACTAATCCAACCTCTATGAAAAATTACACAAAATACACTAATGGAAGCTAGACTTAAATAGGAACCACTTATATGAAGGTAGTTTTGTGATAATCTACTTACAAAAGCTTCAAACAAATCGAGCAAGAACAACGAGGAAAATTGCCCAAAGACTCTCTCTAGAAGAAGGAATGTGAATGCAAATTCTGAAGTCTGAGAGGCAATGGATGATTTATACAAGATGTAGGGCTAACATGGGTAGCTGAATGACTTCTGGATGGGAGGTTGGCAGCCAAAGAAGGGGGACAAAGGGCTACACAGCTACTGTTGGTAGCAGAAATTTTCTGGCTGAGTGGATGGCTATGATCTTGTAGCCTTTACGTCTTCCATCAAATGACTCTTAAGGCCTGAAATGTTTGGTGGTGTCAGCCATTTTCTAGGCCATGGGAGGGGGAAGAAACTTCCTCAAGAAGCCACCCTTAGTGGTGGCTTTTGGTGGGCCTAAGATGCGCCTTATCAATGGGCTCAATTTTGAGGGTTCATGGGCTTCACTTTGGGGTTTCAATTGGGTTCAAGCCCAAATTCAAATTTTCTTGACCCAATGTGATTACAAAAATATAAAATGATAAATAAGGGTGTGATGAAATAAATTTGAATGGTTAATAACATGTAGGAGTGATTTAATCAAGTGATTAAACGCTACGCTAAAACCAACCAATACTTAGGGTTTAGGGTAACCATTTGGGGTTTGGGGAAACCTTTTAGGGTTTTGGTTTTCACCGAGGTTTTGGACTTTCAATTGGATCCCAAATATTTGTGATTTTATCTAGGGTTGAAACCGTCTTTAGTTTGACACAAAAATGAATGGTTGGATGGAATAGTGTTTGGCTTAGGTGGCATGATCATATTGCTTGATTTTGCTTAATTTTTCTTTATTTCCATCACATTTTCATCTCATGGTTCCTCTTGGTGCCAAATGTCCTATACTATTCATCAATTGTGGCTAAGATTTTGTCATGTGTCTAAATAAAACTTTTCTAGACTAATTTGGATAATCCACACTGTTATTTGAAAACAATTGACTGAGTGCTAACATTGGTGTTACTATTCACTCCAAAAATGACAAAAATAACTTTGCTCCATAAAATTCTAAATAATCTTATAAAACTAGGAGTGCAATTCATTTCGAGAATTTTGAATCCTAAGCACCTTGAATAAATCAAAACATGTTTTTAAACAACTATCATCCGAAAAATAAAAAATCATTTTATTGCACCGTAAAATCTTAAATGTTTATCTGAGACTAATGTCACAAACCGTTTCTCAATCATATACTCCTAAATACCTCAAATAAATAAAATTGTGTTTCTGTCACCAAAGTGAGTAAGAAATTGATTTAGTTGACAGACTAAAATCAACATGATTGCATGATTCATGAGACATTTTCGAGATTTTGATGATGTTCCTAAAATCTAAAAAAGTTCAACCACTGAATTTCTGATTGGCTGTTACAAAATAACATACAAAATATAAATATATGTAATCAATCGATCTTCAAACTAGAATCAAACCAACTGACACCAGTTTCTAGGGGTGTAAATTTAAATCGGGAAACCGGTCCGGACCGGACTGAACCGGACCGGTTGGTCCGGTTTTGAACCGGTCCGGTCCGGAACCGGTTCCTATTTTATGAAAACCGGCCGGTTTCGGTATGGTTCCGGTTCCATAGTTTTCGGGACCTGACCGAACCGGACCAATTGGAAAAAAAAATATAAAAATTAATTTTATATATTATACAAAAAATATATATATAATATATAATTATATGTTAAATTTATATATATAATATATATAATTATATATCATATATGAAAAAATTTCATATTATAATTTATAAATAATAACATAAAATGTTAATCTTAAATATGAACATTTGTAATTTATTTGATCATATGTTATTAATATAATTATATATAAAATAATGTTGTTATAATTTATAAAATAAAAATTTAATCTTAAAGATGAAAATTTAATTGATCATATGCTTTAAACATAATATATATATATATATTAATTTTTTAATAACATTTTATAATAAGAATTAACACTTTATTATATATTTTTTACATTTTAAAAAAACTGGAAAACTGGATTGGACCGGACCGGAAATCAGTAAAACCGGAGGTACCGGTTTAGGATGGTAATCGGGACGTAATCGGTTTTGAAAAATATAAAACCGGTATACATCAGTTCGGTCCTGGATTTTGTCCAAAACCGGATCGGACTGGACCGATTACACCCCTATCAGTTTCCATCACTTTGAAACGTTGATAGACCGGTTCTACGCTTGTTTCGGCCGATTTTGAAATCCAATGGTTACTATTCACTCCTACTTTTTTATTTAATTAACAAATAGGAAACGACACCAACCTATGCGTTTGATGCTTCCCAACCTTTGTTTTATTTTCATACAATTTGATTTAAAAATTTCTATTTATAAGTCAGTGTGTATACGTTCAGACACATTCTTCACACAAATGATGTGTCATCTCCAAAAAATACAATTTAAAATTCAAAAGTTCAAACTTCTCTCGCAATCTAATCCTTGCCATATCAACAGTATAGAGAGCGTGTCATCAAATTTACAAATAGAAGATTCTACTAAATGGAAAGATAAAATATTTTCAATTAATGGCTCTTACACAAATACTAAATGGATCTATTATTTTAAAAAGTCTGTTTGATTCTAACGTGTAAAAAGAATTTGTTTAATAAATATTAATTACTCATAAAATACAATTGAAGTGACATATTAAATATCATTAAATCATTGACATAATCATTAATTTTTAATTATATGATATATTTGATTGGTTGAGAGTATAATTTTTGTGCACTCAAAAACTTACATTAATTATCACTCATGAAATCTCCATGGAGATTGAGCATAAATTTTTGCATCCAAACTGCGGAAAAGATTGGCATCAGCATTGTGACAGTGAACTAAATTCTAGGATTACAAATGATTATTAATCAAAGTATAGGATTAAAGAAAAACCCCCTCATTTGTCCCAAATGAGCATTATGACAGTGAACTAAATCCAAACTGTGTTAGACCCATTTTGCATCTACTTACACTATGGCGCTACAATTTCCTTTCACACAAATCATTGCATCCTTAAACCAATTTCATTGCAGCCTACCTAGCAATGCCTGATCTGCAACATGCTTCCCCGTGAATTGGGCAAAACACCGATGGATCTACATACATCATACATCCATCGATCCATACATACACACACACGTATATACTAGCAAGGGCTTAACATGCAAAACATGTTTGCCTGGTTGGAATAACAACACCAATTGATTAAAAAAAGTGATTTTTACATACAACACCAAGCTTTTGGTATTAAAGCTATAACATCTTAGAACATAGCAAATAATGTTGTGTATAATTCTTTCAATTCTATTGGTATATAGCTTTGATGAAATACTTATGTGTTCACCATAGATTAAATAAAGTATAACTCCATGCGACACATAATTGTATCTCATTGAAGTACTTGTTAGTTCACAACTAATAAGAAAATTCAAATAGTGTGCAAGACTAATCAATAAATTGCCTAACATACAGGAACACAAAACCCAACACAAGTAGGAAACTATTCAAATGCATCAACATACCTTCCCAAGGTGTTTGCTGGATCCGTTTCAATTATGAAAGGTTACCTATCTTTTGTTATATTTGTGCCAGAATGGGTCACAGTCATAAAGATTGTGAAGAGAGGATGAAAACTAGTAAAACACAGAAGGAATAGGATTATCCATGTGGGCCATGGTTGCGAGCAGGGACCTCCTCTATAAACTACCGAAACCACCAGGCCGAGCAAGGCAAAGAGGTTCCTATTCCGCCACCTTGTTAAAGTTCCAAAGGTAATGGAGAAAATTCGGCAAAAATAGGTGTAATTTCATATCCTATTATCCTGGGCAGTGCAGGTGGGAGCTTGATTCAAGGCACTGTGGCACACGAAGTCAACTCTACTAAGGCCACAAGTATTGATCTCCATGCTGGATTAATGAGGGGAAAAGAGGCCTTACCTCATACGACAGTTAGACTAGATGGGGGAATGGAAAACTTGTAGGAGGAACAGTCAAGAAGGGAGGAGGCTATCACGGGTAAACAAATAAACACTTTGACTGATATTGACTCTAACAGGAGTTTGAAAGATGAGGCCCTTCCAAAATCAGCTTTGGTTCATAAAGAAGGTT
Source organism: Juglans mandshurica (assembly GCA_022457165.1). NCBI lineage: Eukaryota > Viridiplantae > Streptophyta > Magnoliopsida > Fagales > Juglandaceae > Juglans > Juglans mandshurica. The sequence continues at coordinate 9,855,269 of CM039623.1, forward strand.
CCCTTTCTACGTCTGGTGGTGGGTTTAAATTAGTAGATGAATTGGGCCTAGTTGATCCAACTTCCCGAAACAAATGAGGGAGACCAAGGAGGAAATAGACTCGTGTATGTCCATCTTCTCTTGGAAGCCCAATAATAACTCCTATGCTACAAGATACTAAAGGAAAGAGAAAGGCCATATCATTGACCTTGTCTGAAACAAAACTTTTGAAACAAAGTTGGAACTCCCTCATGCAACTCCCGTGGGCTTGGGAACCCATGAGGAGTTCGAGCTCTTCATGATCTCATCATGAGGGAAGTCCCCATGGTTGTGTTTCTACTTGAAACAAAGTTGACTGCTACTGCTATGGAAGGAATTCGAATAACGGTGGGTTTTGACAGTTGTTTTGTTGTACCGAGTGAAGGGAGGAGTGGAGGTTTGGCTCTCATGTGGAAGAATGAGATTAGCTTGAGTATCAAGAGCTACTCATTCTTTCATATTGATGCAAAGCTAGAGGATCCGAGTAAAGGAATTCAGTGGAAGTTTACAGGATTATATGGACATCCAAAAATTGAAAGAAGAGGAGAGTCTTCTGATTTAATTCGATGTTTAAGGGAACCTCAAGATATCCCATGGTTGGTCTGTGGCGATTTCAATGAGGTGCTGAGCAACTATGAAAAGTTGGGTGGAAGACCAAGGCAAGAGAGGTTGATGCATGCCTTTAGAGATGCTCTTGATGATTGCCATCTGCTAGACTTGGGGTTTCAAGGTACTAAATACAAGTGGTCTGGTAGGAGACAAAATCAATAGGTGATAAGTGAAAGGCTTGACCATTTCGTTGCAAATATGAAATGGCAGGAATGTTTTCCACAAGCTCGAGTATTCCACTGCTCTGCTGCATATTCTAATCATCTACTGATATCACTTTCTCTAAGTGATAGACTGGCTAGAAGAAGAACTAAGCTATTCAGGTTCGAGGCCATGTGGATAGAAGATTATGAGTGTGAAGAAGTTATTTCACGACATTGGCAAGAAGTTGTTGGAGGCAATAATTTAATGGCCATATCCCAAAAGATCAAGGTTTGTAGCAGAGGTCTAGAAGTCTAGGATGAGAACAAATTTGGCAAAGTGCATCAGAATCTGAGGAGTGCATGAACTACTCTTCATAGAATGCAAATGACAGATCCTAGGAAAGTCACAAAAGAGGAATTGGCAACAGTAAGGAATAATGTGCAAGTTTGGCTAGAAATGGAGGAAATTCTTTGGCACCAAAGAGCTAAAGTTTTGTGGCTTAAGGGGGGTGATATGAACTCAAAATTTTTCCATCATAAGGCTTCACAAAGGAAGAAAAAGAACTTTAATAATGGACTAAAGGATGAGCAAGGTATATGGAGATTTGTGGAGGAGAGAGACCAGCTTATTGTAAGCTTTTTTCAGACTTTGTTTCATTTTGATATTAGTAATAATAATTGTGATTTTTTGGAAGGATTAAGTTGTCGGGTGTCTAAACAAATGAATTCTGAGTTAATGAAAGATTTTCATCGAGATGAGGTCAAGACAACTTTGTATCAAATGGCTCCAACAAAATCTCCTAGACCTGATGGAATGGCACCTGTCTTCTTTCAACAATATTGGCATATTGTGGGTGATGAGATAACAAATGGAGTGTTGTCCTCCCTCAGAACTGGTACTCTTCCTTCCTCTCTTAATCATACTTTCATAGCTTTGATTCCAAAGCAAAATAAGCCTGAGAAAATTTATGAGTTTAGGCCTATTATTTTATGCAATGTTTTGTATAAATTAGTGGCTAAAGTTCTTGCAAATAGGCTTAAGAGTGTACTTGATGTAATTATCTCAAAAAATCAATGTGCTTTTGTATCAGGAAGGATCAATACTGATAATATTCTAGTGGCATATGAGGTGATGCATTTTTTGAGAAATAAGAGACAAGGCAAGAATGGATCTATGTCCATTAAGTTGGATATTAGCAAAGCTTATGACCGTGTTGAATGGCCATATTTACAAGTGGTTATGGAGGCAATGGGTTTTAATGCTCGATGGATCCATCTCATTATGATGTGTGTCAAAACTATTTTATTTTCAGTTTTGGTTAATGGTTTGCCAAAAGGTCCATTTGTTCCATCTAGAGGCTTGAGACAAGGTGATCCTCTTTCACCTTACTTATTCTCACTATGTACTGAAGGTTTGATCTCATTGATCAAACATGCCGAGAGAAGAGGGCGAATTTCAGTTGTGAAGATTTGTAGAGGTGCTCCTAAGATCTCTCATTTACTTTTTGCAGATGATAACATTTTATTTGTAAGGAAAATATGCAAGAAAATCAGAAAATTCAATCAATTCTCAACTTTTATGAAGCATCTTTTGGTCAAGTGATTAACAGAAGAAAAACAGGCCTTGTGTTCAATTCAAATGTGCAACCACCACTTAAGGATGCAATTATAGACTTTTGGGGAGTAGAACAAAGTCAGGAGTATGAAAAGTATTTAGGACTCTCATTTTTTGTTGGGAGGTCAAAGACTAGATCTTTTTCTGAAATAAAGCATCGAGTGTGGAGGAAGCTGCAAGGATGGAAAGAAAATGTACTCTTGGCTGGGGGAAAGGAAGTGTTGATTAAAGTTGTAGCCCAAGCTATTCCTACCTATTCCATGAGCTGTTTTAAGCTTCTTTCTTCTTTGTGTCATGATCTTGAACAAATGATGGCAAAATTCTGGTAGGGGCAGAAAAATGAAGAGAATAAAATTCATTGGATGAGTTGAAAGAAGATGTGTGAAACAAAAAAGGAAGGTGGAATGGGATTCAAGGATTTGAGGATCTTTAATGATGCTCTTTTGGCCAAGTAGGGATGACACATAACGTCAAATACAGACTCGTTGCTACACAGTTTGTTTAAGGCAAAATATTTTCCAAAGAACCACTTTCTAGATGCTGGGTTGGGAAGCAATCCTTCCTTCATTTCGAGAGGAATTTGGGGTACAATTTCAAAGCTGAAGGAAGGGTGCAGATGGAGAATAGGTTCAGGGAACATAGTGATAGTATGGACTAATGTATGGGTACCAGTTTTTAAAAGGATTGTTGATATGAACTCTGTGTCTGTTATAGGTGCAGAAGAAGCCACTATGAATTCATTATTTCTCCCTAGGCAAACAATTTGGGACGTTAACAAAATTACAACCATGTTCCCTCCTGCAGTGGCAATACAGATCATGAAGATTGTGCTTAGTCAAGGAAATTCATATGTGACTTGTTGGACGCTTGAAGCTCATTGTAGATTCACAGTCAAGAGTGGCTATAGTTTGTTTAGATCAGTAAATATGGTGACACAAAGTGGTGAAGCATCAAATGCTACTCTTATAAGGAAATTGTGGAAGTCTACCTAGAATATGAAACTCCCTTAAAAAATAGGAGTGTTTGCATGGAAGGCTGTCAAAGGAGTTTACCTACTAAGCATTGTAACACCTGGGCCAAGCAAGAATTCATGTTCGAATTTATTTTATTTTATTTTTATATGGATGAAAAACCCACTTGGATTTTAATGAGTAGTTTTGAAAATAGGTTATGGGCCCTAAAAATATTTTTCGACGATGTACAAGTTTTTATTGAGATTGTTAATTAGGTTAAATTCAACTAACATTTTATGGACCAAGTGTGATTTATTTTATTTGGTTTTCGGCCCGACAAGTTATGTAATGAGTTAGGCTAATTGAAAAATGAGTCGAGGCCAGTAGTATTTAGAATATTTTTGACTGATGGAGATTACGAATAAGCTACGAAGATGCTTTGGACTACTTGTCAAAACCAAGTTTTGTTAAGCCCCATGCCACGCACATTTCCTTTTCTTTTTTTTTTTCTTAAGGTTTCAACTGCCTTTTTAGGCGTCATCTCATGCACGTAGAACCTCCCTTAACTAGGTTCACTTTTGACGTCAGTTTTCTCCATGGCATGCACGTTCCTATCCCTACGACATTCACGGCAACTACTTGCATAGGAGATATACATTCACGACATTTTTTCTACCATTTGTTTCTCTAGGGTTTTTTTATTAGTTTCTTCTATATTTATGCGTTTCACACTTCATGTACATGGCTCAACCCCTCAAGCGTGTAGTGACCATCTTCAACCTAAGCTAGAGTGCCGCCGCCTGAGTTGTAGTGAAGCAACACCTCCTCCACATTGCTGCCGCTAGCCTACTGCACCTCCACAAACCACCCCAAAGTGCCGAGATCCTCCACAACGCTGCCTTTCACCACCGCACCTGAGAAACCACACAACTCGCAAGCCTCCACGTTCAACCACCATGGGAGAATAGCAGCAGCAGTCGTTTGCCATCAGGAACATCCTTCCCGCGAGAAGCCCAGCAGCGCAACACCCCCAACTCAGCCACGGGCCACCCAGTCGCACCACCTAGTCATTGCGGTGCATCCCTCCCTTCAGCCACCAAGGTTGGAACACACGACAACCATAAAACCATACCACTTCTACACCAAAGAAGCCCTTGTTTTTTACTCCCAAAAACAGAGCAAGCCACTTCCACGGTGACAGCCCTGCCTCCTCCTCACCTCCACCACACAGGCCCTTGTTTGTGCTCCTCAGAATATTTTTTTTCAAACGCTGCTAGCCGTAAGCCATAAGCCGTTGTCTTTTTTTCTCTCACATTATCTCCCTCTCTCTCACCCAGTGCCCTGCCACCGCACTCACCACCGTCGACCTCAACCAGCTCCCTACGCTGTCGCACTTTCCCTTCCCTCACGGTGAGCCTCTGTCGTGTAAACCTTACTTCACGTACTATGAGCATGTTTTCTAATAACAAAGCTTACCGAATAGTTGGTCAAGCATATATTAATTGAGATGAAGTTACATTTTTACCCTTTGAGTACAAGCTATATTAGTGTGTTTTAAACTTTTAAATATGTATTAGTGGACTCTATTTTATTTATGTTTACATAAATATTTTAAGCAATTTAAATTTTTATTAAGCAAATATTTTTTTCAAAAGTAAATGATAATGATGTAATTTTATTTTTAAACATTTTAGATATGATCTAGTTTATTAAATAAAAGTTGTTGTTTAATTTAAAATATTTTGGTATATGATCTAGTATTAAATTTTGTAGTTTGATTACACTAGTAAATAAGTTAGGTTTTAATGCTTTAGTCAGAGTTATTAAGTGGACACTGATGAATTTAGAGAGTGATGGTATTTTAGAGTTCAGAGAAATTTTAGGTTTTTTTTGAGGTATTAAAATAAGCATTTCAGGTGTAATTACGAAGTAACTGTTCAATTGGAGATTTATTCAAGTTGCATGAATTTTCTATAGGTGACGATTGATTTTTGTTCAGTGCTACTATGGAGAAATTCTGATAAGCTAAGAAGTTCAGGTAAGTGGGGTTCCTATACTAGACTTTGCATAAAAATAAAATGGGATGAGGTTGATTTTTGAGAAGTATGCATATTTTGTTATGAAAAGAAAATTGAATTACCTCGGTTATTTCTTCTGCATTACTTATGAGATTCTGTTTAAGAATAAAACATTTTTCTGGCATGACTGGTGTAGACATGAGCTTATTTTTGACATTTTATTTTTGAACTTTGCAAAAAGGGAACGAATATGAAAATTTGTGCATGATTATGTAAATATAATTTGGATTTGCGATGATTATGAAGGTGATATGATTTTGTTCAGTACTCTGTTTGGATAAGACGTGTTTTTTGAAAACCTTGGCACGACTCTCTAATTCTGAATTTGATTATGTTTCCGCTTTGTTCAGTTATGGCCCTGCTACGGGTTATAATAGTGGATATAGCCCAACCCCGGGTAACAATAGTGGATACGGCCCAACCACGGGTTACAATAGTGGATACGACCCAACTATGGGTAATAATAGTGGACACGGCCCAACCACGGGTTATAATAGTGTATACGGCCCTGCCACGGGTTATAGTAGTGGTATTTGTTTTGAGTGCACACCTTGGTGACAGAGTGATTTATGTTCTGCTTGTCTATCTACAGATGCACAACGCTACCATAGGGGTTATACATGGCTTCTGTTCTGATGATAATGATCATTTATGTTATGCCAAAGGATATTTTTGAATGAAATTATTTCTAAATCTTCGCTCTGATATTTTAATAACATGTTCTGCTTCCGCACTCTGAAAATGAAAATGTTTTGTTCTGCATTCTGATATCTGTAAATACTCATGTTTACATACTGGTATATGTTCTCTGCTTACTGAGTTGTTGATAACTCACCCCTTATCTCCATATATTTTTCAGATAATTTTGATGGTTCAGCTGGAGAACAAGAGTAAGAAGTTTTACCAAGGTGTTATGATAGTAGTGAAATAAGTGCCTGAGGGTACAAATACATATTCGAGAGTCATAGTTAATAAATTGATTTATCTTTCGGCATTTTGATTGATGAATTAAGGATATTTTCGAGTCTTTGGAGAGTTTTTAATTTATGTTTTTGTGAACTCTGTTGTCCCTTTGAAGGAATATAAATTGTTGGGTTGAGTAAATGAATTAAATATTTTATGAAATTTTTTGGATTTTATAGTTGTGTTATTTAAGTTGATATTAGGTATCAAGAACTAACTCTCCGAACTTTCGGGAATGGGGTGTTACATTCATAATCTTTGGAAGAAACATGTAAATATTACAGAAAATTGTGCTTTCTGTAATGATAGTAGAGAAGATATTTTGCATGTACTACTCTCCTGCCCATCAATAAGAGAAGTCTGGATTAGAAACTTCCCAAAGCAGTTACAGGTTGATGACTTCATCTCCTTTATTGATGCTGCTCTGAAACTACAACTCTATAACTGTGCCGAGTTGCTGTAGTTGTTCTTTTTAATATGCTGGAGCTGCTGGTATAGAAGAAACATGAAGATTTTTTAGGAAAAAAATGTTCATGCTGAACATATATTGGGAAGTGCAAAAAGGGTTTCGTGAATTGAGGAACAAACCTCTATTTGTAATTAGGCAGCACTACAGATGGGAAGTGCCACCACCTGGCACTTTCAAATTGAATGTAGATGGAGCTTTCTCTCAAGATGGATCTGTGGCAGGTATAGGCGTTGTATTGAGAGATTCAAAGGGTGAAGTTATAATGGCAGCGGCGATAAGAGAAAGGGTAAGTCTAAATGTTCTTGAGCTTGAAGGTCTTGTAGTCCTTAGGGGGCAACAACTGTGTCTTCATCTTGGCATCTATCATTTGTCAATTGAATCAAATTCTCTCTTGGTTGTAAATGAGTTTAGTCGAAATGGAGAGTCTATGGCCACCATGGGGAACATGGTTAGTGAAGTCAGGAAGTTAATGCATTGTTTTCAAACATGTGTTCTAAAAAATGCAAATAGAAGCTGCAATACAGTAGCTCATACTCTTGCCAAGCTCGGTTTGATTGTTTCGAAAATTAGTTTATGGTGGGGTTCTTACCTAGTTGTAATTGCTAATTTTCTTTGGCTTGATTCTTCTTTGTAATATGTTTTATTATATGAATGAAGAATTGGTTTTCCTATCAAAAAAAAAAAAGTAAGCGTTATTCATTTTTTTTTACCTTTTGTCCTTGTATTTATTTTGTTCCTTTATATGATTTGTATTAATTATTCTACTTTACTTGCCGCTTTATACATTTATGCTTCAGATTGGTCACATTATTCCCTTTTAGATTTTATAAGTAAAGGTTTTATACATTTATATTCTTTTATATCACACGCGGCTAATTCAGAAATAATTAGAGTCTAAATATACCCAAGCATCCATATAAGTTATATTTTGTTATGCTTGTTTTTTTTTTTTTTTGTGTTTATACACAAACAATCTAATGGAACTGGGAAAAAGAATGAACATTGTGAAATTTGATATGTTATTTCATTGAGAAGAGATGAGGTTAATGTGTGCCAGTGCCATTTTGCATCATTATATGCTTTCTATTTTTATTTATTCCTGGTTGTAAAAATATATGCTATAAAAAAGAACTCTGTCAAATGCTAGACAAGATGATTACATGATTGCAAATACAGTGACAGACACATTCAGAAGCCAATAATCTAGAGAAACAAAAGGACTAACCTATTTTTAGGTTGCGAGGTCAGATGGCGAGGCTGTCAACATTGCTACCAATGGAGAGGGAGAATGGAGGACTATATGTAACACCTAGACCCAATCCTACCCAGGCCCATGGAAGAGTTCGACCCGCCTGTAAAACGGCGTCGTTTTGATAAGTAAATTTATGTTCCCTCTGCTCCTTCCCTTGATGGTTTTTCTCCTCCCTGTGTTTCTCTCTTTCTTGTTAGCTTTCTTCTCACCATTTCTCCCAACCCCCACAAATTCTCTCTCTTCTCACCATTTCTCCCACTCCCTCATGGACTCTCTCTATCTCTCTCTCTTAGTCTTTCCCATCTGCTGCATACCAACAGTTTTTTCCCCTCCACGCCAACAACCAACCTGCACCACCAAAGCCCATACGTAGCCGCGACAAGGCCACCCACCACTAGATCCTTTCGGTTTCTTCCCCACAGCCCACGACTAGAACAAATCCACCACCGAAAGCCCCACTAGGTGGCACCTGAGAAACCAAAATTGAGAAATGCTCTCTACACTGTGAGCCTTTCCTCCATAGATGAGTAACCGACGGTAAACCGCAGCAACTGTAATGCCGTAAGACATGCTCCACCATGTTCTCTGTTTTGGGAAGTAAAAAACAGAGCAAATTCTATTACCCCTCAGCCCAGCTTCGCCTTGCACAAAAATTGTCGACCACCTCATGGATTGCCTCTGTGTCTCAATAGGTTGCTGTTGCACCATGGTTGCACTGCAAAATCAAACAGCGGTTGCACCTACTCCTAAGACCCACACCGTCACTACAAGAAAATGGCTCTATTGCAGCGATTTATGGTCTGCTGGAAATAATATTGCCACAATAAGTCATTATTCATGACGATTTTGTGGTCGACGCGGCTTCCAACACACGCATTTTTATTTTTACCTTTTGTAGGGATTTTAAACACACTTGCAGCGCTAAAACTTCACTGCAAATATATTTTAACTTTTGTAGCGATTTTAATGATAATCAAAGCGAATTTAACTGTCGCAAAAGGTGAAAACCTAATATCGATGCACAATTTCGCTGCAATTTTCATTTTAATGTACACAGCACCAAAACCACAGAAAATTAGATTTTCCCCCCAAATCCCGATTTCACCATTGTCCCCAACTTCTTCTTCCCCATTTCTCTCTAGCTTCATGTTAAGCAAAGCCCACTCAAAATTTTCGCTATGTCCCTTCCACTGAATGAAACCACTAACATCGGCGTTGCTCTAGTCTAGTGATTCTAGTGTAAGCAAATTACTCTGCTCCACCCCACCGAAAACCCACTAATTGGTGTCTTCACTGGCAAATGCCGAGGCCACACTAGTGAAAAAAATTCCATTTTTTTGACACCCTAAGGCTTTGTTCTTCATCATCGTTGGCCCGTTTCTTAATCAAAGTGGGTTGGAGTCGATTTTTCATCCCTTCGTCTCCTGATCCACTCGGTTGGAAAATTACTTTGTTCTATGTCTTCATGGTTCTTAATGAAACCGTTTAGGTCAAGTAGAAAATAGGGGTGTTGCTATAATATTTATGCTTAGGTTTTGAGAAGCACACACATTGGACAATCCCGTAAGAGAGAGGAAGTGTTTCATCATGTGTTTCTCACGAATATTAATTTATGCATGGTTTTCTTTGACTCTGGCAAACTCCAGAATGCTTGGATGATCCATTAATGTTCTAAAGAGAAAACTAAATTCTCTTTCTGTTATTATTCTTCCTCTAAAAAGACAGCCATAGTTAATCAATCAAATATAACTTGGTATTGAGTTATGGGCATGACAAATTAAACCCAATGATGGTGTATTTATACCTAATACAACATCATTAGCATCTTATGCTTGCATTATTAGGTTTAAAATTATCATTCTGGAGGGATGATGGATGATGAATTGTTGATTAATTTGCTTATATTTAATTGATGAGTATAGGAATCCAAATACATGGACCACTTGTCTTTGCATTAGATTACATATCGATGTGGCTAAGGAGTGATAGTTTTTCCCCCCAAGGGCAATGGGTTTAACTGCTACTTATAAACTAATGGATTGGCCTTCTGTTCCGTTGGGTCAATCTTCTGGCCGTTAGTCCTTTGCTGAAATGACTGTTGCGGTGCTGCAACCCCTTCCTGAAATTACTGTAGCCCCTCGTGCACCTAAAGTTATGGACGGTGAGATTTTTTTCCAGTTCTCCAAAGAAGAAATCACCCGATCAGCGGAGCCATTCCGTTTCTCTATAGTGATAAAGTTCCTTCGACAAAAGCCCTCTCTGGACACTATACATGCCTTTAGCTCTAGCCGGTGGGGTCTGTTGTCTACCTCGGCGGTCTTCGCTATGAAATTGCCCCACAACGTCTTTATTAGGATGGCTAATAAAGCTGATTTTGTGAAAGCCTTGTCCCGTGAATCCTGTGAAGTGAATGGAGTGGCTTACCGTGCTTTTCACTGGTCTCCAAAATTCAATGAGGAGCACGAACCTTCCAATATACCTGTGTGGATTTTGCTTCCTGGATTACCTCCCAACTATTATCAAGAATCGTTCCTTTGGATTTTCACTGCACCAATTGGTCGATTTATACGTAGGGACAACCCTACGCGTTGTGCGACCCGGACTGATGGAGCTAGACTTTGTTTGGAGATGGATGCTGCTAAGGAGCCGATCTCCTATTTCTGGATTGGTGCTCCTGGTCTGGTTACGAGTAGGAAACAAGAGGTTATCTATGAGATGTTGCCTGCGTATTGTGGAAAATGCAGAGTTCAGGGTCATAATTCTAAGACAAGTTGTGTAGGAAAATCTAAGCATGGGGAACAAAACCGTGGCCATAAGAAAGGAGAATTAGAACTTGGTGGAACTAGTTCTGGTAATAAACAGGGTGGTGAGATGAACAACCATGTGGTTATTCCTCCTGAGACAGAGACCGAAGAACCAGTTGGTGATATTCCGGAAGTCGCTAGTGATATTCTAGAACCAGTTGGTGATATTCTGGAACCATCTCCTGACCAGGGGATTTTTATGGAGGTCAAGTTTCATGATGATGGAGGGGTGCCAGCGCCAAGTGAGGATGTAGGTACTCTTTTGAACCATAATAGCATTTTTTCTTTTAATGTTGAAGAGCCCTCTCCTCCAATCATGGAGGAATCTGCTAACATTGATCTGGAGGAAAATGAACTTTGTTTAGCAATTGAAACTCTAAACGAAAGTCTGGGCAATAATCTTGAAGATATTGCCTTCGAGCCTGACCCCGATATCCCTCCAGAGTGCTTCCTTAGTTTAAGGATTATCATTTGGAATCTAAAGGTAAAACGGTTAAGAAAAAATATAAAAAAAAAGTTTGAGAAAGTTAGAAGCTCCAATTGGGTCATTACCCGTCCCTCTACCTTGTCTTGATGAGTAACTCTATTATTGTTTGGAATGCTCGTGCCATCGGTACCTCCCGTTGTAGACTGAGGAATTTAGTTTGTAGTTTTAAGCCGAAGATGGTTACGGTTTTGGAACCATTCCAAAATCTGGACAAAGCTACCCGTTTGCAATATTATTTACACTTTGACTCCTTTACTTCGAATGTAGTTGATGGTGGTAAAATCTAGATTTTTTGGGACAATACTCTTGATATTCAAGTGGTGTGGACAAATTTGTAGTTTGTTTCTCTTCATGTTAACATGGGGTCCTATCATTGTTTGTGTACTATCATCTATGCTAAATGCAGTATGTATGAGAGTTTGTGGGAGGATCTTAGTTCCCACGCTATGGGATCAGAGCATTGTCTTTTTGCTGGGGATTTTAATATCATTCGGAATAACTCGGAGAGAATGGGTGGCTCACCTCGATCAAATGCGGCAATGGAGGACTTCAATGACTGGGTCCACCAAGGTGGTTTGGTTGAGATGAAGTCTAAGGGCAGAAATGTTTCTTGGTGTAATGGGCAGTCGGGTCTTGCTCGGTCTTGGATCGAGTTTTTATGGATTTCTCTTTGCTCTCTTATTTTTCGAATGCAGTTTGTTCTTATCTGTCGAGCACCACGTGCGATCACTCTCCTATGGTTATTAAGCTCAAGATGGATCCTTTCTCTTATGGCCCTTCACCTTTTCTTTTTCAACAAATGTGGGTGGATCATCCACAATTTGTGTTGTGTATTCGTCAGGCGTGGTCTGCATCTGTTGGTGGTCATGGGCTTACTAAATTGGCTTTTAAATTAAAGAACACTAAGGCCGCCTTGTGTGAATGGAATAAACAGATTTTCGATCATACTAATATGCACATTAATTCTCTTGAGCAGCAAATTGAGGAGCTTGAAAAGAAACTTTAGCAAAATTGGGATGAATCTACGGAGAGGGATCTTATGGATGGTGATCGTAACATGAAGATACTAGATTGGCTCAAATGTCTAAGTTAAAATGGCATATGGATGGTGATCGTAACATGAAGTTTTTTCATGCCTGCCTTGCTAATAAATAGCGTAAAAGAGTGGTGGACATGAGATCATTGAATGGCATGGTGTTCAATTCGCCAGAGAGTATTCATCAGGGGACTGTGGATTTCTCTTTTCTACTTTGTTGCAGGGCACGCCGACAAGATTGTTACCTAATTTATCGACTCTTATCTCACCTATTATTTCTAATTCTGACAACTCGATGTTGTGTGCGGTGCCTTCTATGAATGAACTGTTCTCTGCTCTGTCTTCTATTCCTTCTAACAGCTCCCCGGGGCCTGATGGCTTTGGTTTTAATTTTTTCAAAAGTTGTTGGGAGATTGTGAAAGAGGATGTCTTGGAAGCCATATCTGATTTTTTTTTTTTTTTAATTCTAAACAGCTTCCAAGATTTTTTACTGCATCTTTTCTTGTCTTAATTCCAAAGGTTGATACACCTTCTGGCTTTGATAAGTTTAGGCCTATTAGTCTATGCTCGATGTTCTATAAACTATGCTCCAAAATCATTGTTAGTCGTTTGACAGGTCTCCTCTCTCGAATGATTTCATGGGAACAAGGTGCTTTCATTCAGGGGAGAAGCATCTTTGAAAATATTAGTATTACGCAGGAAATGGTCCACTCCATTAATAAGAAGGCCCATGGTGGTAATATCATGATTAAACTGGATATGGCTAAAGCTTATGATCGAGTGGACTTGCTGTTTCTTCTGAAGGTTCTTCGCTGCTTTGGATTTTCCTCTAATTTTTGTGCTCTTATCAGAACTTGCATCTCGACTCCTTGGTATTCTATTATGATGAATGTCACTATTAAAGGTTTTTTTCAAGGTGGTTGGGGCTTAAGTCAGGGTGATCCCCTTTCTCCCTATCTCTTTATTATCCTTCAAGAAATTCTCTCTAGATTGATCAAGCAAAGTGTGGAGGCTAAAAAATTTGGTCAATTCTCACAGGCCCGAGGTACGCCCATTATTTCTCATCTTATGTATGCTGATGATGTGGTGCTTTTTTCTAATGGTAGCTCTCAAGCCCTAAGGGAGATTTAATTTGTGCTTCATAAATATGAGAATTGGTCAGGTCAGTGTATCAATCACTCTAAATCTGCCATTTACTACACTCAAAAAATTTCTTTAGTCCAGAAAAGCTTATTATTACGAAAGACTGGATTTTTAGAAGGATCTTTCCCTTCTAAATATGTTGGAGTGCCTATTATTTTGGGTCGACTCAAACAGGTGCATCTGGAAGATAGATGTCTAATATTCATAAGAAAATATCGAGGTGGAAGATGAGATTTTACTTCATCATGTTTTTTCTAGTATGGCTCTTCATCTTTTTGCCATTCTTCAGGTCCCGCAATCTACTATTAAAACCCTTCAACGCATGATTATTACTTTCTTCCGGGGGGAGGATAATAGTGAAGGTAAGAAAAAATGGGAGGCCTGGAATTCTATCTGCCGTCTCGTGGAGGAAGGTGGCTTGGCTCTTAGGAACCTCGATGATATGCAGAAAGCCCTTCATGCTAGATTTGCATGGAATCTTATTAAAGGTAATTCTTTATGGGCTCAATTTTTTAAGGGTAAGTATGTGGGTTCTAAACCTTGGGCCCTAGTTGATCCAACTAAGGGTACAAGGTTCTGGAAAATGATTGCTAAATCCCTTCCTTTGGTCTTGGATAATTCTAAGTGGCAAGTTAAAGATGGTAAGGTTTTCTTCTGGTATGATAAATGGCGGGACAAAGGCCCTTTAGCTAATGATATGAATATTGTGGGGCATCCTCATCTTCAAGTGAAGGATTGCAAATTAAATAATGATTGGGATGTCGATTGTTTCTTCAGTTAGTGGGGCCGGATCACGCTGATGGTATTTTAGAGGATATTTGTAAGGCTAAACTGGGTTTGGATGTTCTGATTTGGACTAATAATAATAATGGTTTGTTTTCCACTAAGTTCGCTTGGGATTGTGTCCGTATTAGGGGTGATACTATTGAGGGGCACTCTTGGATGTGGCATAAGAGTCTTCCTCTTAAAATGTCTACCCATAAGTGGAAAGCTTGGTATATGGCCCTTAGTGTTGATCACCATCTTCGTCGTATTGGCATTCCTATTACCTCTCGTTGTAATTGTTGTGCTAACAGTCACTATAAGGACCAAAATCATGTTCTTTTGCACGTGATATTGCGAACACCACTTGGCGATATTTTGGGGCTAGCCTGAGGATCACGAGAAATTAGAAAGACACGATGAAGATTTGGTTTTGCCGTGCGACTCTCTCGTCTCAAGTTGGCATTATTGTGGGAATTATCCCGTTGATTATCACTTGGAGAATCTAGTAGAGGCACTGTTTGGTGTGTATGGAGGGTCGCTTTGAATCTGCCTCTGACATTATTCACTCTGTTCATCAGTGGATTAGTCTTATTTGTCGTGATATGCATGCTAGTTCTCACATATCTGGTTTGATTTGCAGGTACTTGAAAGTTTTCATGTCCAGCCCGTTCTCCCCCCAATCAGGCGTTGCAAAGTTATTGCTTGGTAACAGCCTTCGGCAGGATGGGTGAAGCTTAATACAGATGGCAGTGGTTTGGGTAATCCGGGTGCCTTAGGTATAGGTGGGATTATTAGAAATAATCATGGTAAGCTAATTCATGCTTTTTCTTCGTTCATTGGTTCAGGTTCTAATAATCGGGTAGGACTTTTAGCCCTTCTTCATGGGCTCCAGGTTTGTAAATCCCTATCTTTCAATTATGTGGATATTGAACTTGATTCTATAACTGTTATTTCCTTGTGGAGGAGCAAAAGATGTGGGGTGTGGTACCTAGAGGATTTCTGGGAGGAAATTATGGACATTATGAACTCCATGACTTGTTCGATTCATCATGTTTTTCGTGAGGGAAATAAAGTTGTAGATTGATGCAAAGTTCTGGTAGCAATTTAGTTGTCTCCTATTTGATGGAGACTCCTTGAGCACTGCGTGGTCTTATCTGCATGGATTACTCCGGGTTGCCTTCGTTTCGTTTTAGTTAGTTTCGTGTGTTCTTTTTTTTTTTTATTGTGGTTTTATTTTGTTTTCCATGGTTTTTTTAGTTATTCTGGATGGGTTTTTCTTCTGCATGCTGGGTTTTTTCGTTTGTATTCTAGATGCTTGTTTTGTAACCACGGTTTTCCTCCGCCACAAGTGAGGGTTATTAATAAATTTGGGGAGGGGTCACTCTTGGACAGGTGACCCTAACTCTTTCTAAAAAAAAAAAAAACTTAGGTTTTGTTTCATATATACCTTAATTTCTCGATTGATGTATATAAGATTTATCTAAAGCTAGCTTTTGGGTTCACGAGTTTCCCCTTCATGGGATATATATATATATATACACACATATATATTCACCTAAATATTTCTACGTTTTGTTAAGACCACTCTACGTACTGAGTGTTTAATTAAGATTTATGATCACAAGTGTTTTAGGGTTTAGATCATGATCATGATCTTCAATTGATGGTGAGTAATTGATGATCACTACATTAATATGCTTGCATATTATATATATATATATATATAACTTGTGCATATATATATGATGTCTCCCGATCATTTAGGGGAGCTAGCAGCTTGCTGTTATATATGTTCAATATTAGGACTTAGATTAATAATGTCTTAATAATTAGTACTTAAATAAAAGACAAATGGACTTTGAGCACTACTTAATTTCGGAGAAAATAAGTTGCTCATAATTTATTGCCATTCCACAAACAGTTCACTATGGTAATCAACTATTCATTACCTTTTTTTTTTTCTTTTTTTGGTCCAATAAGCTAATGGATTGATCACTAAATGAAGCACTCCTCAAGGGCAATGGGTTTAATTGCTACTTATAACCTTTGTTCTTATAAAAATATATAAATAAATTGATTCACTAAATGAATTACATTTAAAAATGGGTGCCAACCTTAGCTTTTAAATTGGTCATTGGGAAGAAGAAAAGGTAAGAACTTGCTTGACTGTGGGAGCATGATCTTGAATACCATGATGAGTTTAATCAATTGCTGAAAACTTTCCTAGCACGAAAGTCACATCTATGTTTGATTAACCATGACAAGTTTATAGCTGTTTTTTCCTTATTCAAGTACAAGATTAGTCTTTTGATTTTTTCAAGTACTTCAATGACAAGTATATGTTATTGATAGTTGATGACCTTGCCTTTAAAGTACACGAATAAATCTCAGTGCTTGGCTGCCTTCTTTTTGTATTTTCAACTCTTATAATTGTCTATGATTAGAATGACAAAACAATTGGATGGGAAGTGGGACGATTGGGTGGTTTGGCATGGGATCATACTTGTCATGTTTTTGTCACTTCATCTCCCAATTTGATTAATTTACATCACAACAACTTGTAACTAACAACATGGATTGAGTTTGATTGCGTTATCTTTCTAGGTCCTGCATATTAATCTTGGAGGTTATATATATGTATCTATCAAATCATATGTCATGCTGAGTTCGATGCATATCTACTAGTTCATGATGATCATGTTAGGTTACAAGATTGTTAAACAAATTATGGGTTTCTCAAGTACTACAGATCATAAATTAATAATAATATGTATTAAGCAAGTCTGAAACCTACATGCATGATCACTTCCTCGTGCTAAATCTAGCAGCAACTTTTTCGCACCTCATAAATCCCTCTTTACACTTTCTTATCTCATATGTAAGTAGAACATCGTAATAACCTGTCATATCATCGTTCACTGAGTCGAATAAAGAATTTGACGACTCTTCTTTTTATCTAGATGGACAAAAGCTGGATGAATTTGGGTGATAGACTTGTATCACCTGCATATGCTAAAGGGGTTAAAAATTTCCTCACAATGGCACGAAACCATTCCATGGGAAGTGATCGCATTCGGTATCCTTGCCGTATATGCTGTAATAACCTCTTCTTGCCTATATTTGAGATGGAGACTCACTTGTTTATAAAAATGATCAATCCAAATTACAGTCAGTGGATATTTCATGGGGAGGAGGAAACACGCCCCATTATTGAGGACGACACCGATCCTGGGGTTGGAGTTGAAGACGAGTACATTGATAACATGGACCGTATGTTAGATGACATATGGGCAGGCACATTTGGAGATGCTCCTGAAGACAACACTACATCACCAACTCAGCCATCAATACCACAGCCCTCCCCAAACTCAACTTTTGACCAACTATTGGAGGATGCTCGACGTCCTCTTTTCGACGGTTGCACTAAATTCTCAAAGCTCTGATTCGTCGTGAAGTTGTTACACATTAAAATGCTCGGTGGGTAGTCAATCAAGTCTTTTGATATGCTCATAAGCCTTCTGCGGTCTGCCTTTCCTAATGCTAAATTGCCTAGTTCATATGAGGAGGCAAGGTCATTAGAGCGAGGTTTGGGTTTCAAATACCACAAAATTCACGCATGCCCCAACGACTGCATTTTATTATGGAAGGAATATGCTAATTTTAATGAGTGCCCTATATGTAAGGCTTCGCGTTGGATGCCAAATACACATGGGTCACGAGTGATCCCACAAAAAGTGCTTCGGCATTTTCCTTTGAAGCCAAGATTGCAGCGTCTCTTTATGACAGACAAGATAGCATGTGATATGAGATGGCATAAGGAGAAGCGGGTACCCAATGAGACTAGTATGAGACATCCTACTGACTCTGACTCCTGTAAGACATTTGATCAAGCCCATTGTTGGTTTGCTAGGGATGCTCGCAATGTTAGGCTCGGTTTGGCAAGCGATGGCTTCAATCCCTTCAGCAACCTAGCAAAGCCGTATAGCATTTGGCTAGTGATTCTTGTCCAGTATAACTTGCTTTCGTGGTTATGCATGAAAGACCAATTCTTCATGACATCTCTCATTATCCTTGGCCCAAAATCACCAGGGAATGACATTGATGTGTATTTGTAGCTGTTAATTGATGAGTTGATTGAATTCTGGGAACATGGGGTACCTACATATGATGCTTCCACTAAGAAAATGTTCATGTTGCATGCTGCCTTATTGTGGACAATTAATGACTTCCTTATGAGAATCTTTCTAGGTGGTTAACAAAAGGGAAATTGGCATGTCCCTCTTGCAATGCAAGCATAGATTCAATTGGTTGAAGTATGGCAGAAAATATTGTTATATGGGACATCGACGTCTCTTACCGGCAAGTCACATTTGGCGGATGAGAAAAGCGTTGTTCAATGGTAGAGAAGATCATCGCATGCAACTAAATTGGGTCGAAGGAGAGGGTCTCTTAACTCAACTACAAATGCTTGGAGATGTCCAATTTGGAAAATCTTGTAGGAAGAGAAAACGCATTGCAGATGGGTTGAACTGGACAAAGAAAAGCATCTTCTTCAAGCTACCTTATTGGTCAATGTTGCGGCTTCGACATAATCTAGATGTTATGCATATTGAGAAGAACACTTTCGATAGCATATTGAGCACTTTAATGGATATTCCTGGCAAAACAAAAGATAACATAAATTCTCGGCATGACCTGGAGAACTTGGGCTTCAGAAAAGAATTACATTTTAAGTGTGAAGGTGAACGTGTTACAATGCCACGTGCATTGTACACATTACATGGAGATGAAAGGAATAAATTTTGTGAGTGGCTCACTGAGGTTAAATTTCCAGATGGGTTTGCCGCCAATGTCACGCATTGTGTTTCTGTACGTGATTGCAAAATCTCTGGGCTTAAAAGCCATGACCATCATGTTTTCTTGCAACGACTGCATCCTATTGCTGTTGGGGGGGGGGGGGGTTCTTAAGGAGTGATATTGCATTGGCTTTGACTGAATTTAGCAATTTCTTCAAAGAATTGTGTGCCTGAACACTGGATGTGAAGTGCTTATCCCAACTTCAACTTGATATCGTCACCATTCTATGCAAATTGGAGATGATATTCCCTCATTCTTTTTTCGATATTATGGTCTACCTAGCTGTCCATTTACCGGGTAAGGCCATACTCGGAGGTCCAGTTCAATATTGGTGGATGTACTCGTTCGAAAGGTATCTCGAGAAATTCAAGTAGTATGTTAAGAATAAAGCCCTTCTAGAAGGTTCAATAGAAGAAGCCTACATTCACATCGAGTGTTTGACATTTTGCTCGATGTATCTCCAAGATGTTGAGACAAAGTTTAATTGAGCGGACTGCAACATTGATGGTGGAGAAGAGGATACTATAGATGGATTCAAACTTTTCAACTAGAAACTTCGTCCCTTGGATATAGCCCGGAATGTGCAATTAGAAGATACACTCCGTACCTCAGCTATATGGTATGTGCTTAACAACTGTACCGAGATTGGATCCTATCTTGAGTAAGCAATCATGACTTCCTTCGTGCTTTTTCAAAATGACCTACTACTATCCATAAGACTTTACGTAAATAACTAATATTGATTGGCCGATTGTGTTCTCCAAATGCAGGGAGCACTATGACAAATGTAAGGAGTCAAACCCGAATTCTGTCAATCGCACGGATCAAACTGAGTTTCCAACTTGGTTCAAGCAATGTGTAAGTTAGCAATTGGGCTAGTTATCTACTTATAATAAACTTGACCTTGCTTTTAACTTTGTGTATGAAAGTATTGGTTCACAATTTAGCCCGATATTCCTATAGGTTCAGGACTAGCGTACAGGAAGTCCACCACATGTGTCCGCTGATTTGTATGCGTTAGCCTGTGGTCGTGACCCTTGGGTTGCATCATATGCTACCTGCATTATAAATGGTAAACAGTTCCATATGAAGCAGCTTGAACTTCACCGACGATCACAAAATTTAGGGGTGTTGGTAACTGGTGACGAAGATACTAATAATGTAGACTTTTATGGTGTTCTTAATGATGTTGTGGGGTTACACTACATGAGAGGTCGTCGAGTGTACTTGTTTAGTTGTGATTGGTTTGATGTTGGTGATAAGAAACGTGGGGTACGAGTAGACGATCATATAACTAGTGTCAACATGGGCAGAGCTTGGTATAAGGATGAACCATTTGTATTGGCATGAGAGGCTTCCCAGAGTTTTTACATTAGAGATATAAGGTCTAAGGGGAACTAGTTGTTGTGCAGAACTATAATAATAGGAATGTGTATGACATTCCACCAGTGCCAAGGGTTATGGATGATATTAATGGCGAATCAAGTGAGGTTGATGTCTATCAAAAAAATGAGCCATCATTTGATTATCCACTTTTACATTGTGATGCATGTCCAGTATCAACTCCACTTAGTAGGACTGATATAGAACCTATCCACATTGATGCATGAGTTCATATGGCAGTTGGTGGTGAATGCAACAACTCAACAGACTTTATTGATGATGGAATGGTTCCATCTGGTTTTGGAGATGGTTATGGTGATTGGAAATATTTAGATGAAGAGGACCTATCCCCTGATGAAGAATCAGAGTCAGAATAGGCAACTTGCCAACCATTGGAAACCAGGTGAACACCGCATCAGTTGAAAGAGGTAGTCTTCATGGATTGGATCACTTGCTAGGTTGCAAACTGCAGTTAAGAATAAACTCATCTATTTTTTTTCTTTGATTTATATATGCCAAACCCTAAAATATTCGTAATAATGAGGGTACACACACTAATATATATAGTTTCACAATATTTATTTTAATGCATTATCTTATTGCATGGTTGCCGTGGTTATATTTCATCTAAATAGCTTCATGTAATTCACGTTTGCTATTGTTGAATCTCAGGTGGACGGAAAAAGGACGATTTAACATTCCATAGCGACTCTCTCGTTAGAAGTGAATGAGGAGCATGAACGGCCCAAGGAGATCACTTCCCAGTGTACGAGGAACCCGTCCCAGGAGATTTGTGCCGTACAAATGTAGTGCACGCAGGCCACATAAAGTCCGCATTAGTGATGCCAGTTCAGATGATGCTACGCAGCCTCCAAGCCAATCATGGGAGCCTCCTTGTGTGAACCCAATTCTGGTACTCGAGGCAAACAGAGAACCCTCGTCGAGGGAACAACCGGAGCAAGTTCAAAGTAATCAAATCGGTATAATTGACTTTGATGCGGGTTGATTTTAAGAGTTTTATCATTGGTGTGTAAGATTGATTTAAACAAATGAGACCCCTAATGCAACCTTATTATTATTATGTCATACCGATAAGGACGTCTCGTCTGTGCCTGTAGCCAACCAGGCACAGACGAGACATGGATGCAGGCCGACGAAGGTTTTGAATTTGAAAAATTACGTAAGCATGAAAAAGTGTTGTTGAAGATAAATACTGGAGAAACAACACCATGCTGCGAGAATGCAAATATGTTTACAACATGTTTAAGCTGGATCATTAAACATCATTGCAACATGAGCTACCCTAGATGGAGTGATGTAGCCCAAGCGCATAATGATGAATTAGTCGATTGTGTTTGGGTAAGACTTTTATACTTTGATGTTGATCATTAAAAATTTAGACTATATATAATAATTCATGAGTGATCACCCTGAGTTTTAATGGGCTATGCAGGGTGATTTTGAATTAGATTGGGACTTAGAGAACCATCGATTGGCTGTGACTAAACAGCTTCGTAAGCGCTTTAATGCCTTCCACCACCAGCTGCATAAGATATATATGTCATATGGCAGCCATGACGAGGCATTGGCGACTGGGACTGGTTTAAGCTTTGTGAACGATGGGGTGGCGAGGCCTTCCAGGTATGCATTCTGGGTGTTCAATCCAACCCAGACAAGTTGGGTAATAACTCCCTTAACCTGATTGGATATTTATTACTCTGTGTACTTAAGTTTAAATTGATGGTTTTTAATGGCAGAAAATATCAAGTAAAAACCAGGAGAATAAAAAGATGTTGAAAATTAACCACACAATAGGTCGCAAATCCTTTGTAAGGATGTTAGAATAGAAGGTATAAGGTTTGAAGTAAATTATTCCCCACACAACACATTTCCCATTTGTAAGCTCATATCACGGCAACCACACACTCACATGATGTTAAATTTAGGAGGTAGATTTTCGCGAAGGGGTATGCTATATCCCCATGTTTTCTCTCATATATGATCGATAACTCTTGTATAGCATTTGCTTGGTTAGTCATTTATTAGTGATTAAACTATCCATGCCATATCTAAGTCAATATCTGATTGAATATGTTACATGCACACATACCATACACATGTAGCGTGCTGAAAATGTAAATTTGGTGGACTTCTAGAAGGAAACCCATTGGTCCAAGAAGAAAGATAAACTTGTGACACTTGCCACCAAAGACATTTATGTGAGTATATTCTAGCATAAATCTTATTTGTTAAATGCAATGATGGTTCTATTTAACAGATTGAATCTTAAAATGCATTATTAGGACATAAAAGTCCATAATCGGTTTATTATGTCCTATTGCAGAAGGATATGGTAGGAAAGTTGGATACTCTAGAACAAGATAAACAAACTGATGAAGCAACAGTGGGTGTCTTCAGAGAGGTACTTGGGCATCGATCGGGTTATGCAATAGGATTGGAAGAGATGGTGATCCCAGAGTCTACAAGACAACTCTCATTGGCACGAGAGAGAGAGAGAGAGTATATAGCTTTGATTGAAAAACATAAAAAAGAGGCTGAAGCTTCCAAGAGTGAGATGGAGTCAATGAAGGTAAACATGCAGCTTATGATGGAGAGATAAAACGAAACCGATCGTATGTTGAGGGCCATCTTCGCTGCGTACTTGTCTCTCACTGAGTCTCTTGGGGATATTTTTGTTGGAAAATATGGGAAGGTTTTTTGTGGTATTTTTGGGTGCATTTTTTACCTAAGATGGTGGATTGACAAGATATATATATATATATATATCAATGGGAGGTTATATCTAAATGTTTTGTAGGAGCAAGCTGGGTTGGGAAAGCAGATGTTTTGGCCCAAGATATATCCTTAAATAGGTAATGATAATATGTACAAACTTTAGGAGATGATGTTAGGCCTCACCAAACATGAGTCAAACATGTAAGTATCTACACCACCACCTTCACTATACATATCGATTAGGTGTAGTGACATGCTTACCAACATTTGGTTGCCTGTTGTACAGGCTAATTCATACCATGTATGTACATGATATGAATGGGAGGGGTCGGCTTATGCCATAGCCTAATACGTGTCCTGGAATTTTGTAATCTTCTTCCTCGTGCTTGACATGTTGTGATGGTATATGCTACAAGTTTTTGTCTTATGCTTGATGCTCAGTGGATCCCAAGCACAAATTCATAGGAGGCTGAACGAGCAGGTGATGTCTTCATTCCTCTATGTGATTTACTTCTAGCATGCACTTCTATCCAAATGATATGATCTTCTTGTAATTTTTATACATGATATACAAGTACAAAATTTGTGCTTCTGCTCAAGTATAGATAGGCCTACTTTGGGTCGCATTCACATGGGACTGAACACAATTGTTTTGTCCCTTTCAATTGCAAGTTGTCCTTCATGATCCAGGGGTGTTAAATGGAACATTAATAATGCATGCCTTCCCCCTATTTGTCATATAAGAAAGCAACAATGGATGGTTTTTAAGAATTTTATGTGAGCATATTTGAACATTATATATCAATGGGATAGAAAAAAAAAATGTTCCTCCAAGACAACTTATAATGTTTCTTCACTGACTCCCTAAAAATCGCAAATATTATAACAAAGATTTTTTGTGGTATTTAAGGTGGGGGGGCAAAAAAAGCACTTATTTTCAAACGTTTGTTATTATACGGTAATCAACATGTCATTCCTTGCATTTTCCTTTTGCATACAACTTTATCTAGAAAAAAGAAGCCATTATGGTGTTCTTGGAAGAATATTGGGTACTCATAGGTTTGTACGTACAAATATTTGCTAGCTTTGCTATTGGGGTATATTCTACGAGTGCTTGCTTCTGCTCTGCCCTCCTATGTAATTATAGGAGAGTCACTCACTCACACACTCTCTCTCTCTCATAATTACAAGCACATAAACTGGGGTAGGACTGAAACAACAATATGTTATATGCAAGCTCTTTTTGTCCATATAGGTGAATCCCATTTACTGCACATGGAGGGTTTTTGATGTTCAGATAATGTACCTGAGGAGCGCGCAAAGCTAATGCAGCAGGCCAGGCCGGGAGTTGTCAAGGAAAGGTGGTGGGGTGATGAGGAAGTTGTTAGAGCAGTTTGGAGCACTTGATTGAGTTTGATATATGTGTTGTGTTGTCCACGTGGTTCTCTATTTTATTTATGAGCTTTTAAATTGCTATATGGGTTGACATTTTTGCTGAAAATGTCTCAACCAAGGAAATGGACAAACTAGATACCAAAGCTAGGTTGTCTTTGCTTAATTTGCCATGGCATGAGCTCATACAAAGTTGGCTAGATCGACTCTTGAAGGGTAAGCCATTTCAATCAATTGATCATCAGTTTTGTTGTTTATAAGTTAGTGCATATCTAAAGATAGATTCAAATTTGTAAGATCCAATATTTTAGTTATAAAATACACATTGTTTATGCTAATAATTAATTGATGTAGGAGTCAATGATGTGGCAGACTTTTACATCAGTGGCGATCTTTTAAGTTGATGTAGCAGCAGGCTTCAAATTCAAGAACCCCAACCAAGTATTTTTCAACCCAATGTATATAAGCTTGTTAATTAATTGGTATGTGAAATTTTTTATGTTGCTACAAGTTTACTAGGGGCTAACTAAGTTTAAAGTAAAGACATGAATAGCAGTATATAACTAAGTTTTAAAGAGCAAGGGTGGGGCTGGCTGATCATGGAGATCATGCGCATGGCATGGTAGGGATTCTTTCATTTGTATTTTGAGTTTTTTTGGAGTACTTTAATATATAATGTGGTCCTAATTGACTAATTAAATAAATCAAGTACCCAACAATTAATTGGCATAAACTTATGGGTGTCATCTTTATCCCGACACTTCCAACCCATGTTTTTGAACTTCCAACTCCTCTTTAATTAGATGCGAATTGTTGATGATCACGATGATGAAGAACAACTAGCTGCTAATTGGAGATTAAGATTTCACATGACTAAGTTTAGCTAATCAAAGCTCTACCGCACTTGATTGAGGAAGATGCAAATTAAAAAAAAAAAATCTTTCATGAGCAATTGTAAGCACATTTGGAATCATCTTCCTGAGCATGCATGTGGAAATCAAATATAATGTACCACATGATCTAATTAACAATTGGTTTTCATCATGTGTAGATCATCATCATCTTGAATACCTATTAAGTACTTCTATTTTAATACCTTTGTTAATTAGATTAACAATATATAGAGTAAATATATATCCTATTGATATCAATTCAGATAAATTAGCTATAAGACTTGAAAAACCATGTTAATTATTCAACACCACGGTACCGATAAAGATAATTTACCCTCAAAATATATATCTTTCCGGCATAATTATTCTCGTTTAGTTATTAGAGTTTATTAATTACATCTCAAATGTCCATAATTACTATTGGCTAGCTAGCAAGAATTCATCATGGTTCATGTACATGACTTTTTTTTTTCTCTCTTGTTTAAAATGTCAAAAAAGGTTTTAAATAATATGGATACAGAAAATTTTCTGCTATTGTTCATCAACCGCTTTATGTTAAGAAAAATGCACACATACCAGTTTTTACCTTGGATATTTCTTTTGAGCAGCGAATATAGAAGGTAGTGTATATATACTTGATAACCTTGTTCGTTGAAGGTGGATCTTTGCAGCTCAATCACCAGGTCACCGGAAATCAACAATCGATGTGCGAAGTTGCGGATGAACTCCACCCACCGTTTTTTTTCATATTTGTTTTATCTGGTACATTTGTATTATGGATGTTTGATCTGTACTTTAAAGCTTATAAGAGACATTAGTTGCTCCCATTTGTAGTACTTAATTGCCTTCCATTAATGCACCATATGACAGTGTATAGTAACCTAGCTTAAAGGGGCTGATGTACTGATGTATTGGATGGAAAATTGAATTTGTATATATGCCATTATGGTTAATTACAAGTATTGGATTAAAGTACTAGTTGGTTATATTGTAAATGAGTTGGAGCAGGAAATTAGGTATCCTAAAAAAATGGTGCATTTTGTAAACTGGATTGGTACCAGGCTCAAAATGCCAATTGCGGCGATTTCTAGTTCGTCAAGAATAAGATTTGTAAAATAGAACATTTTTTGCGACGAATATAGTTGGACGCGAAAAACTAAATATGCCGAAAATTCTTTTGAGGTGACAAGAAATGGTCGTAAATTATATATTGCAGTGAACATTTATCGCCGAGAAAAGCAAATTAAGGCCATTGAACCATTCTCGACAAACTTCAAAAGGGTGGAAAAAATATATTTCGGTGAATTTAATCACCATGAATAATTATTGTGGCGATTGTTACCAATGGGAAAGATATTAATTGCGGTGATTTTTGAAAACGTTGGAAATAATATGAAGCTATTTACGGCAATTTTGTGTATTCATGATGATAGGAAATGCTATAAATACTTTTTTACTATAGTACAACACTGAAATCCCAATGATATTTGCGGCATATTTTATAATATTAGTAGTGGAAAAAATAGCTGCAAATAAATAATTTTCGCAATGATTTTGTGTTTCGTTGGCTAAAATTTTAAGTGAGTCAACAATTGAGACGAAAGTGCGGCGCAACATAAATCGCTACAAAAGGGATTTGCAGCAATGTTCGGGGTCATTTGTGCCCAAGTTTAGTGTCGCAAAAGGCCCTGTTTCTTGTAGTGCGTAAACTGAAGATGAGTTGCCCCACTAGCCACGACACCCAAAGCCATAGGCCACCAGTCACTACACCTCCTTGTGGGAAGAACATGGCTACAACTCCACTTATTGTTGTCTATGGGACACTAATTCTCCATCAATCTCCACCGTCAACCATCACTGAGGACTATGGAAGACCACTCTGGCTGCATAGAATTTTCCAACCAGACAACTCCCATCATCGTGCGCCACTCCAGTTGGTTTTGCCACCCTCTACCCTTCCTCAGTAATTCTCCTTCGCATAGCTCCTGTTTCTCTCTTGTGAACATTGTATCCTTTGCAAATTAGTTGGCCTTTGTCTTTCCGTAAAAAACATACATGCCTTTAAGTTACCACAACAGAAAAAAAAAGTGTCCTTAGTTACATTTATACCCTTAATGGTAATGCATGGTAGAGATCATATTTTGGACTTACAAATTTTATCCTCTGCCTGTAGTAATTGGACCTGATTTCATATAGGTTGTACCTTGTTATAAAAACTATAGTTAAGTGGGCTTGAACTCACATAGGCCTTGTTTATAGGTTGGTTTGATTTTATTGTAATTAAGAAACTGTTATATTATTTTAAGTTGGGTTAGGTTGAAAAGAGAATTTTAGTGTTAATGCTTTAAATAGGCGGTGCTTGGGAAGTCACTTTGTGGTTTAGTAGTAATGAGGTTTGAAGAATTGGAACTATAGAAATTATTATTGTAGGGTTGTATAGTTGTGATGTTTATTTTAGATGCGCCAGTTTTTTTCGTATTAATTTTAGTATGTATTATTTATGTCTAGGTGATGATCGATTTTGATTGACGCTATAGTGAGGATATTTAGAAAAATTGAAGAGTTAGATAAACGGGATTCTTATGCTAGACTTTGCATAAAATGAATGGACTGTGGTTGATTTTATGAAAAATATGCATATTTGTTATGAAAAGTAAACTTGAAGACAACATCGTCCATTTTATCTGCAGTACTGATGAAATTCGTATTAGAAGAGAAAAATATTTTTCTGTCATGACTGGTGTAGACATGACCTATTTTTAACATTCCATTTCTGAACTGTGCAAAAAGAGCGAATATGAAAATTTGTGCAGGATTATCTGAAGATGGTTTGAATTTGCTTTGATTATGTGAGGATGATATGATTTTGTTCAAAACTTCGTTTTGATATGATGTGGCATCTGATAACCTTTGGTATGATATTCTAATTTTGTATCAGTTTTTGTTTTTGCTCTACTCTGACCTTACCATGGGTATAAAACTATGGCTTCTATTATACTGTTGGTATCAACATCTTTGTTTCTGAGTGCACCCATTTTGGCAACAAAGTGGTTTTTCTGTATGGTCTTTCCTGTGTGCACACTCGGGACCCCGAGAAGAATAAGGAGAAGATTCACATTCTGATATTGCCTGGTTTGACTATTGGGGATAGCACAACCCTACCACGGGGGTTAAACATGGTCTCTGTTCTAATATAATGCTCTGATGTAACAACCTGCTCATTCTTTCTGATGTAAGCAAATTTGACTGCGAGCCTCGTTATGCGTGTTGAATCTTGATGGCTCATTTCTAAAGATATTTTGTGATTTCTAAAGTAAGCCTTGTGTTTTAAAGCCCTCAAATGTTTTAAATGCCCTGGAAATATTTATATGAGGTATTTTCAGTGTTATTGAACTAAGCTTAATTTTAAATAAGACAATTAAAATATTTTTGGAGCTCATATTTTTGAAGAGCTCCAAAAATATTTTAATTATAGGAAATCAGTTATTTAAAATATTATGGGATTTGAATTATGTTGAAAACTCTAAATTAATTAAATGGTTTATTCCCTTAAATATATTAAATAAGATTTCATCATTTTATTCATGATGAAAGAATATTATTTTATAACCTAAAGTTTAGTTTAAATAAAATTCTACCTTAAATCTCTCAGTGCTTTTAATTAAGTTAATGTTTACGCATTTTCAAATCAGTATGTAAAGCCCACTGTTTGATCATTTTGAAGTTTTCAAGATAAAGGGTTAGGATTAAAACCCAGACCCCCTCTCTTTCTCCTTCACTTTCCCTTCCCTCTCTCTCCTCCCTCTCTCTCACGCATACGCTGCAACCTCCCCTTCCTCTCAACCGATTCTCCCACAACCCAACCAGGCATCTGGCATCGCTGTGCACCTACCTGCCTCACCGTCACCACCATCGGCGTCCTCTCATGCAAGCAACCCCTCACGCAAGGCTTCCCCGTGCGTAGCTCCTTGCACCACCTTACGTAGATACGCAGGCCACCACACCTCCACCACCTCACACCGACGACCACATCTCGCAGACCCAGCCACCATGAACCTCCATCTCCCTCTCCATCACACACATGCACACAATCCATAAATGGGATTCACACGGTTCTACCACCACTGACGGCCCTAGTGACGTTGTGCATCAGGCCTAGCCCAACCAAGCACCTCCTTTAACCACCGTGACTCCTCCCCAAGCTTCTCCAAGCTAGCCCTTCACCTATCTCAAGCCCTCTCTCCCTCCCACCGCTCCTCTCCACCTCACGGCTTCGATCTGCCGCCATAAAGCCGCCGCACCACCTTATCGATGCCACCACCACCTCATCAAGGTCCTCCCAAGCCCCTCCATGCTCCACCCCTTCCAGATTCGCACCCGTAGCCATCTTCAAGGGCCCAAATAGCCATTGTACATGGGTTAGCCACCACGTACGACCCTTCCGATGTCATTGACCGTGACGATCATCAATCAATGCATGGGTCAACCCTGATGATGGTATAACCCTCTATCCCTAGTTATTTATGTTAGTTGGTTGGTTAGGTTCTGGACTGTGCTGTTAGTATTTGTGGAGTTGGTTGTGTAGTGTGGTGATGTGATGCGCTGTGTACGTGAAGTGTTAGATGTAGTTGGGAAGTGTGCTATGTAGTGTTGTGGACTGTGTTGTGAAGTGTGGATTGGGAAGAGCACACATGGAGTGTACTTTGTGTGGCGTAGCATGTGTGAAGGGATTACACGTGGAGTGTACTCCATGTGATGGAGTGATGCACCATATGGCATGTACGCAATAGTGGTGATGTGGCATAGCGTGTGTGAAGGGAGTACACTCTAGGTGTACTCTATGAGATGTAGGGATACACTGTGTGACGTGTCGCGAAGACAAGGATGGTTGTGTAGTTGGGAACTGTGGAACAGTGTCCCGAAGTATTTGTGATGTGGCTTGTAGTCTAAGGTGATAGGTGTCACCGTGTAGTTGACTTATAACTGGAAGTATGTGTGAAGTGATAGAACAAGTGTAAGAGTGCACAGTAGAAGCATGACGGGGCCATGACATGAAGTGACATGGTTAAACCAGAAGTCATGCTTGTGATGAGTGAAGAGTTAGAATAGAAAAGATGTAGTAGGATGTTAGGTGATGTGACAAGGTCACAATGTAGCTTGGGAGTAGTCTCGAGCTATATGGCGTGACGTAAGGCGTAGTTGTCAATATAGTCTTGTCGTGTTAAGTGTTAGGATGAACTGTCACGAGGGACGAGTAGCATGAAGAGTCATGCTAATTGGGTTAAAAGAATGTTGGTATTGGAGTATGGTGCTTGTCCCTACGAGTATGTGATCAACAGATTATATGTTGGTCTTAGGTGATAAAGGGTAAGGTACATGTGTTATCTAATTAGACACATGTGCCGGACAGATTTATCATGTGTAATGGGTAATCTGTCTTAAGCATGGTTACACGGTGCTTAAGCCTCAGAGTTGGCTTAAAGCCGTATGGCGTGTATGGATGTGAATGAGGATTTAGTGTGAGCTAAGATGCATGAAGGTAATGATGGGTGTATTGTCTAGGATTGAGATGCGTGACTTAGTCGGTCTGAGTCATGCATCGGGATGATGTCAGTAAGAATAGTAAGACAAAGGTTTCAGTGCCAATCATAAAGTGAATCGTAGGTTCAACTTAGTGGATGAGCACTTGAGGTAAGACCTTGAGTTTGGAAAAGGTAGTGACCGTAAGTGGATCCTGAAGGTTTTGGCATAGTAAAGAGCACGTAAGAGCACATGATAGAAGGAGAGTGTTTCAAGTGAAGTGTAGTTATATTCTAAGTTTAGTTGCTTATGCATTAGATAAATCATGAAGTTAAGATTATGTGTATGCATGTAGGTTGCCATCTGACATGCACATTAATGAACTATATGATATGAAAGTAGCATGAAGTTTAGGTAAGTATTATGTTCATACTCTTCTAGAGTTTTCTAAAACGATACGAAATGAAAATGAAGTGCTTTTCCCTTACGATGCCTTATGAAACAACACGAAAAATGTTTTATGAAAACATGCTAAGTGTAAGTGTTCAAAGGTATACGTATGTACGACCCTTCTTGGTAGCCCCTTTTTATGCACACAAAATATTAATTGTATGCATGTGAATGGATGACTATACGCAGTATTTATTGTATGTATTTTCCACGAAAAGAAATATTGAGACTTATGCCTAATGCTTTAACTGATGCTTTAAACGATGCGAAGAAAGTATGTTGTTTTAAAAGGTCCCTACGAACTGATATGAATGCCTTGAAAAATGATGTTTAAACCCATGCTTTGAAATGATGTTTCTCCATGAACGAACTGCTAAATGAAAAGGACTGAAAGAACCGAAAGGACTGAACTAAAAGAAATGACTGAAATGAAATGCATGAAAGTACATAACGACCATATGAATGAATGAAAAGGGTACCAATGAACTGGGCAGATTGCAATACCGAGTAAGTAGTACTGGTAGTGCACCTAGTGCTGCCCCCTAACGGAAAAGGGATTCCTAACCCGTGGCCACGGGTGGAGTCCGGGTCAAAACGACCGCTAACCCCAACACACGGGACGTAACAATGTGCATCGGCCAATGAAAGTAATAAGAAAGAATGTATGAATGCATCGAACTCTTGAAGAAGTGAAGGCACTGACAGGAGATACGTTTTACGAAAAGAAAACCCTTTTTAAAGAAAAATCCCGTCCAGTGACGTTTTCAAATGAATGCATGTATGTACGTATAGTATGTATGGAATGATGAATGCATGATTGAAAACCTATGTTATTATATTTTAACTGTATGAAATAATGCTTACTGAGTATTCGACTTATTTTAGTTTTTATGTGTGCCCCTCCCCTCACAGGAATTGAATGAGCAGTACGTGTCAGAATGAACATGGCCCATGGGGAAGAGCATGAAAGTCTAGGCATGAGAGATTAATTGTATGAGAGACCCTTTTATTTTAAAATTGATGTTTTTCGCTGTAAACCTCTTTTATTCTAAACGCACATTTTATTTTATAACGTAGAGTCTTGCACCTTGGGTATGGAAGTTAAAAGTTTTAAATCGAACGGTTATTCCCCTTGTCCTTTCTAAAATCATTTGTATAAAAAGTCTCACCACAAGGACGGGCGTTACATCTGATCTGATATGATATGATAAGATGATGATGGTCAATTATGCTATGGCAAAGGACTTTTGTATCTCTAATATTTTGATAGCATGTTTTGTTTCGTATTCTGAATTCTATAAAAGGTTCTCTGCTTACTGAATTGTTTACAACCCACCCGTTATCTCCACAATATTTTTAAATGTTTTGGATGTTTCTGCTGAGGATTCAAAATAGCAAGGATGGTAAAACTATGTGAGTATAGTGGATTAAATACAAAGAGAGTAATTTGATTATTGGAGAATTTTATTTAGATATTGTTCTATTGACTTAGTATTTTGGAAGGTTGACATTTATTTTGAGACTTGGTAGTGTCTTAGTTTAATTATATTGAGGTATTTCATTTGAAACAATGAGTTTTATTTTCTATAGAGATTGTGGAGTAATATATTATTCACTGTTGGGAGATGATTTTAGGTAACAATAGCTAACTCCCTGGACCTCTGGGTCGGGGCGTTGCACTATATAAGATCCCAAATTGTTGTTGATGAATTCTTTCAGTTAGTGAAGGTTTAGTGTTGAGTTACTTGCACTACACTTAAAAATCATATATTGCTTTTCGTTAACATACTAGTCTCAAGCTGTTATCTTTCTTCTTTTTAGCCAACTTTAGGGCAAATTATGAGGCAGAAATTGAGTGAAGGAAGAAAGGTAATTGGTAGATGCTCAAGGATATTCTTGTAAGCCAAGAAAGGTCGTGTTGTTTTGCTTATTACTCTATTGTAGTAGTAGTACTTCTCAAACTGCCACAAGTTGAGACTAAACATTATAAAAGACTTAAGGATGTAGTAGTAGCTCTCAAATTGCAACAAAGTTGAAACTAAGATCCATAATAAAATATAGTTTGTTTTCTTTTGTCAGTGTGACTATTGGTGATTTCTCTATGTAGGTCTGGATGCCTATGGCCTTACCCAACAGTATGGTCATGCAGGACATAACATGGATCTTCATTGTATCGGTGAAGTAAACGAATATAAGAGGATAAATTCACATCGGTCACATACTATGCAGGTTTGTTCTAAAATAGCACTGGTTGCTGATAAGTTTCAGTGGTTCATAGTCTCCAAGGTCTGATTCTTATGCCTTACTATTATTTCACACTTGGAGTGATTCTAAAGAATCTTTTAGGGGAAAACAAGAATGATATATGAAAAACTTGAATGACCATACTAAAGGATCAGCAATTTACTGCTCAGATAACCAAAATCATGTGGAAGAATGTCTATAATTTGTATTGATTGGTGACCATGTCGTCTTTGGGTGCCACAATCTATAATTGTTGTAGGAGATAACTTATTAGAGAAATTAGCTTAAAGATAAGTATGCAGAGCCCAAAAAAAAAAAAGCTGGCTTTAGACAATACATGCTTAATTAACTTGATTGGATTTGTTGGGGGTTATATTCCCAATTTCCTAGATATGCAATTCTTTTAAAATCATTGATATGTTTCTTTTGTGAAGTTCCATCTGAACTCTCAAGTGTTGGTTTTGTGGTTTTGGCTATGTTAAGTGGATCTTTGAATGTGAGTTTAGAGGTGTGTGTGACTTGCAATGCATGCATGGTTAGTTTAAGTGGGTGTTGAATGCAATATGTTTATAATGGGTAAGCAGTAGAATGTGTGATCAAAGGAAGTGCCAGGTAGAAAGTTTGCTCGATGTTTGCCCGACAGGCAGTTCAAGCAAAGGTAACACAGAGAGTTTGCTCGAGTCTCACTTGATAGGTCACTTGAGCGAACATCATATAGAGAGTTCCCTCGAGGCACGCTTGACACTCAACTTAAGCGAATAACACAGAAAAGTGAAAATTAAGATTTCTACTGTGTGACACTATAAATATCTATTTAATGAATAGTATATGTGTTTTGGGGGTTTTGAACAATAAGATTCCGTCCCAAAGTGTATTTTATGCTTCCTTAGAACAATAAATCCTTTGCAGCTTTGTGAAGGTAGGCACGATGATGAACCATATTAATTTTGTGTCGCTTGATTGATTTGCTTGTACTTTGTTTGTCAATGTTTTTCACAAGAAGTCACCCTGGATTGAAGAGACCCGTGCTGAGCTTCCAAGATGGCCTTCTTAGACTTGATGGTTGTAAGCCAATCATTTGTTTCTTTTAACTCCTTGGAGATATCTTCCAAACGATTTTGGGATGATGTTAGACAGGTGCCATGAGCAATAACAACTTCTCGAGTGGATAGCAGAGCTGTGCCTTTGGGTGCTATGATTTGCCTCAATCTATTGCACTCACATTCAACCCTAGCCAATTGTTCCCAAAGAGCCACTCCCTTTTCATGGAGATTGTGAGGAGGGTACTGAAAGTCTCAGAATAGACCTTTTGTCATCCATGATTTCTGTGAAATAATGTATTATGTGCATCAAGAATTGTGTTGAGGAAGGGAAAATGAAAAGGCAAAAGCAGAGTGCTACAAGTCACCTTTGCCAAATGGTCATAGAGACATTTGCACATAGTTGAAGCTTAAAGGTTCCCTCAACCTCTCAAGAGGTCGTTAGGAAGTAGTTGCAAAATGGTGGACAAGGAATCATGTATATCAAAAGTATAGGTGTGAACTTGGCTTGAAGAAGCTGATGTCCTGTTTCTAGGGGCACCAAAGTTTGGGCCTTTGTCGGGTTGGGGGAACGTAAGGTGTAGCAAGAATACCTGATGAAGGTTCCTTTGAGACATTCTTATCCAAACATGGAGTATACTCTGTTCAGGAAGGATTTTGCAGGCCTTGATGGTGTTCCTAGCCACACCTTTCAAACTGGAAGGCACAACGAAACTGGGAATGATCAAGAGAGCAATAAGAGGATTATTCTAGCTTTGGGTTTCAAGAAGAGAAGCTTGGCTTGCCCAGGGTAGAATTATAATTATTTTGATGGCTAGTTAATCAACAAATTAGAAATTGAGATTGAGAAAATATGCAAAAGATAGAGAAACTCTGAAATATATTAACTAAAGAGAAAATTCAAAATTATTTTTGAAGCCCACAAGTGAGGCTTGAATAGCTTCAAAATCCAAAATTAAGATAATTTTCTAAAAAAGGAAAAATTTTAATTATTGCATAAAAATTAAATACATAAGTAAACAAGAATCCGACAAAAACTTTTGCCAAAATCAAAATAAGAATCACTTCAAAAACTTGAAATAAAATATTTTCTAAGAACAAAAGAATGAATTTATATAGATGATTTGAGGAAAAAATAACTTCTATTGTCCCAACCCAAAGAAGCTTATGCTTTTCTTGCTATCTTTGCATAGATTCACATTCTTAAGGTAGTTAAGCACATTCAATGTAGAATCTGGACCCGGATACCTTATATCAGTTTGGGTTTGCATAATTCTAACCGGATTTGCATCATCCTCGAATTCTAAATTTTCTTACTTCGATCTTTTGGATGTCCAATTAGACTCATCTTTCTTCTCTTTTGTAGTTTCATCCCAATGATCATGGCAAAATAGAAATGGATTTGACTAGCTTGAAATAAAATAATATTAAACATCTCAAAAATCAAATTTCCTTCCAACATCTCAAATCTAAAAATCAATATTTTTTGCATTGGAAAAAGAAAAAAACCTCAACGCCAAGAAAATCAACATAATTAATTGTCACAAAAATTGTTTCATCTCCAAACCTTAAAACCTCACCACCATTTGTTTTCCAAAATTTTATATGTTTTCAATAAAAAAAGTTATCTCCTCCACTGGGTTAGCTTCGCCAGGATATGTATTGTAGATCGGTGTAGAGTTCCACTCTATGGAAGAATGTTCATCCTCAAAGTCTTCTTTCTAAGATTAGTAAATCCACACAGCCTCATACAACAAATCATTAAAACTTTTAGCATGCAGAGTGCCAAGAAATTGTGGCAAATTAACTCTAAAGCCTAGGTTTTCGTGTTGTTCCTCCCAAACATTATGCTCTCAAAACATTATGATCATGGCCATCCATTTGATTCTCCAGGTTCTGCGTGTGACGTCCCTAGATTTTGCTTGGGATTTGGGTGATTCTGAAGCCTCGGGATATGCAACACAAGGTTACTTACTCCTGTTCATGACAAAAAAAAAAATGTAATGCAACTAACATGCATATAACAATATGCATTATTCACAGTGGTTACTTTTTTTCTTTGAGCAAGACTATGTACCAAAGAAGATATATCCCAAACATCCAAACACTTTTCATAATCTTAAGATAATAGATGTTCAAAAGTTACAATGTATGCCTAAAAGATCTGTAACATCATGAGTACTGGAGACAATGCTCCTTAAGTATAAATAATGACTAATATAACTATTAGGTTAATCCATTGAGTAGTTTGCTCAACTCAGCCAAGGAAGCCAAAATAGTATTTTTGACGCCCCCAAATTCCGCTTGGGATCGGACGGACATTTGAAGCGTCGAGACATGCAACACAAGGTTACTTGCCCCCGTTCATGACATATAAGATGCAATATTCCTAACATGCATCTAGCATTATGCAATATTTGCAGCGGATAATAATTTTTTTTTTTTAGCAATACTATGCACCAAACTAAAATATCCCAATTACTTAAAACATATTTTATACATAAAGACATACTAAACAACTGAGATCACAACACTAGTCCAAAATGGTTGTGAACAAAAGAGTGCTGGAGATTGAACTCCACAAAATACAAGTAGTAATCTGAGGTAACTACTTCTACGTCGCCTCGTTGCTTAGTCGACCGTTTCTAGTTGGTCAACTCCCGGTTCTCCTTCTGATCCTGTAACAAGATCTACCATTCGGGGGGAATGGTAGTTGGGACTACCACAGTGAGATTTGTAATCAAATCTCAGTAAGTTAACAGGAAACTTCCACACAAGTTAATGATGCATGCATGGCAGTAAAAGCATGAATGCATAATCAAATCATAAGTAATCATAGCATAACTTGACATACAACATAACATAACTGGCATAACTTAAATTGAAACTGAAGCTTAGCATGAACGTGACTTGAAACATAACATGGACTTGAAACATAGCATAACATGAACTTGAAACATATTCTTGTCTCATGGGATTACCATGATTGCGTGAACGTAAACTTGAACATAACATAACGTGAAACATGACTTGAACTTGGAATCTTATTCAATAGACTTAATCATTAACGTGACCATATGGGTGCTACACAGGTCCCCTTGAGCCGTGTGTCCCTGCCGATTACCGCATCACATCACAGGTTTCTATACCAGCTGTGAGTGCGTTAATACGTACTCCACAGTTGTTGTGGCCCCACGTATTCTACGTGTCACAATTGCTGTGTCTCACGTAGTGTATGCTCCACAGTTGTTGTGGCCCCATACTTCATGCTCCACAATTGTTGTGGCCCCATGACTTATCTGTTTGTGCCACACTTGCTGTGGACACACGTAACATAATGTGTGGCACCATCGGCGTTAGTGCCTGGTGCGCTCCGGTGACCAGCTAATTAGGCCCCATTCGCAACCTGTTGACTGTACTTCGTCAACCCAGGGAATTTCACACCTATTTAAACACTCCAGCGTGAATAAAGGAGTTCCACTAGGATATTACCCCATCCTAGCACTTAGGGTCGTGATTGACATGAATGACTTAACTGGCAGACATGACATTTCGTAACGTGACGTAACATGAACGTGACATAAAATACAGAAATCTTGACGTGGCGTAACGTGAAATGAACGTAAGATGACAAACATGACATACTTTGAAACATAAATGTAAAAAACAACATTTCATAACATGGCATACATGTAACAGGCAACATTTCGTAACATAGCATACCATGTAACAGACAACATTTCTTAACATGGCCTAACATGTGACAGTGAATATTATATGACATGAAATACATGTAACAGAT
This sequence comes from Juglans mandshurica, assembly GCA_022457165.1. Lineage (NCBI taxonomy): Eukaryota > Viridiplantae > Streptophyta > Magnoliopsida > Fagales > Juglandaceae > Juglans > Juglans mandshurica. The sequence continues at coordinate 9,893,921 of CM039623.1, forward strand.
GGCATACTTAACTTAACATGACATACTTGCAATTTATAGCAATACGTGACAGAATATCTTGTGTAACAGATGAATAATTCATGACAGAATAAATTCTGTGTAACAGATAAATATGTAATGACTTGGCATGGCACATATGATAACATGCATACATACACTTTAGTTCCCTTACTTATCACTCATACACATTAAACTGATAGTAAGTTAAAAGCTAACTTACCTCGATCTTCGCGATTCGAGACAAAACTCAAGTGCGATGACGGGAAACTGAAAGTAGCGATTTATAAAAATTAGAACTTAATCACTAACAATTAGGAATATGGAGAAATATCAACTTCGAGTAAAATTACCATTTTACCCTCTACATGTGGGAAAATGACCATTTTACCCCTAACTTAAGGATTTTGCATCCTAACTACAAAAATCACCAAAATTTACATACCTTATGTAAATTTTGTCCTAAGCTCAAATATCAATTCAAAAAAAATTTAAAACTAAACACAACCATTAAAACTCTATAGGTCCGAAACTTACAAGGCTATTTCCCTTGATTTTGTTGTAATTCTTTCAAATTTCAAAACTCATGATTAAACCAAAATTTTTCTTCTACTATACTCATAACATATTCCTAAGAATAATCATGTTTTGAATCATGAACAAAAGTCATCAAAATCACTAAAACCATACTTGAACTTTTTGGTTTTTCTTCTAAGTTCAAAACAGAATTTTGTTTCTAACTTGTTTTGATCAACCTCTTGCTCCATGACTTATAAAGATGTGATCTTCAAACCAAAACATCACATGATTTAAAAATATGTTCTAAAACAGATCCAAGCATCAAACTCAAGATCACATGGTTAAACATCAACCAAAACATAAATTTAGCCAAGAACATCATCACTTTGGCCTAACTGAATACCTCATTGCATAAAATTCCATATCTTCGAAACTAACATCAAATATCTTCAAAATAACATTTTAACATGTATATAAGAGGCTTAGGATCTTCCAATAAAAATATCAAAGCCATTGGAATAAGATTAAACCATAAAAGATTTAAACTTTCTCAAAACAGAAACTGTTTTGCCTCTTCCAGTTTCTAAGTTTCTAGACCTAAGAACATATTTCACCAAAACTTTTAATCATGCAACAAATCCTCAACCAATAATCATATACACATGTTAACAGTACTCCATAAAAATTTCGGACCAAGATCTATTCATTAGCTTGGTCAAAAACTCCAAAATATAACACACTCTCCAGTTTATCGCCCAGAATGACCTTTCTGGGGTTTAAACAACTTTTTACCAACCAAATGATCTCCAAATGGAAATAATAAGATATCCAAGTAAACTAGACTCCAAAAGAAACAACTTTCATGAAGGAAACTTTGCGAGAAAACACTTAAAAAAGCTTCGAAACGGGCGTTCAAAAGAGGTAAGAAAAACTGTCCGAGAGTGTCTTTTGTGTTTTATGAAGGAAAAGTGTAAAGGAGAGTTGCTTTTCGTGGGAAGTGGACTGGAGAGCTTCTTACACAAGCTATGTAAAGTGATAGGACTGAAGGAATGGTTGAGTGTTGGCCTTTTCTTCTCATAAAAATCAGACCAAGATCTTTTCTCAAAGTGGAGTGTGAGAGTGAAAGAGTGAGGTGGCCCTTTAGCTTTGTCTTTCTAGAACCTTCTAGGCCCTTCTTGTACAGATCTGACCAGCCAAGTGAGGGTACAAAAATTAGTCATGAAGCAATCCTATAGTGACCAAATTCGTGGGCCTTAATGGGCCTAAACCTAATGGGCCTAAATTTTGGGGTTTAAAGAGGGTTTGGGTTGCTATCAAGCCCAAATCCAATATCACTTGGTCCAATCAATTTCTCAAGGTTAACAAGGTTGGATAAAGATGTTCTAACAAAAAAATTTGAAGGATTAATAGCATGTGGAAGTGATTTAATCAAGTGATTAAACACAATGCTAGAAATCGGATTAGAAAGGGTTTAGAGGCCAACTTTAGGTTTTGGGAAAACCGTTTAGGGTTCCGATTTCAACCATACTTTTGGGCTTTCAATAGGATTCCCACCATTTAGGGTTTCACTAGGATTGAAATATTTTTGGTCTGGCACAATTTGGTTGAGCAGATGAAACAAAGTTTTGTTTAAGTGGCATGATTTCACACATTGATTCCTTCAAATCCATCAAACGTTCCTCATGGTGCCAAGTGTCTAATATTATCCACCATGTGAGGCTAATATCTTCCCAAGTGTCCAAATGAAAGTTCTCTAATCTAATTTGGACATTCTACACTGTGATTTTGAAACACTGCAATTGGTGCGCTTACCGAGGTTACTATTTACTCCGAAAAAGTGAATCATAAACTTCGCACTAAAAATTCCTAAATATTCATATTAACCTACAGTGAAAATCGTTTACCGAAATTCATTCTCGAAGTGCCCCTAAAAATAATTTCACAATTTCCATCAGATGTTTTGTCCGGAATTATGAAAATAGGATATTGCCCCATAAAATTCTAAATAATCTACTGAGTCTAATGGCGTAGACTATAATGCATTCTGACACTTCTAACCACCTCAAATAATTAAACTCATATTTCTAGCACCATAGTGAGTGATAACACTGACTATGTTGATAGACTAAAACCTATGCGATTGGTTGATTCGTAAAAACTTATGGGGTTTTCACGAGATTCCTAAAGTCAATAGAAATTCCACTAATGAATTTCTAGCGGGCTGTTACAGTATTGATAAAACACAACATCGAACCAATGAGCTCTACGTCGTTGCATTGACACCAAGTTGACCTCCTCCAGTCGGCCCTCAATCGCATCTCTTGGTCCTGGCACATGATCTATCATTCTGAAGAGAATGATAGTTGAGACTACCAAGTGAGACTTGATTATAAATCTCAGCAAGTTAACAATTAACTCAACAAGCAATATACAGATGCATGCATGACTATAAAAACATGAATGCTAAATGTGACGTGACTTGAAAATTAACATGACATGAGTTGACGTAACCTAAATTGACATGGATTGAATTGACTTGAACTGAACTGAATGTGTAATAAACATTATGTGAACTGAAATTGAAGTAAACTTGAAACTGAACATGAACTTGGAATCTTGTTCCCATAATAAGTACTTAATTAAACATGAGCTGTGAATGCTAGACAGGCCCCCTTGAGACTTGTGTCCTTACCGATATCGCATAACATCATAGGTATTTGTACTAGTTGTGAGTACGTTAACATAAGCATCACATCATGAGTATCTACACTCATTGCGAGTACGTAATGTGCACAGTTCATGATAGGTATCTGCACCTGCATGAGTGCGTATAATATGAAATTGAATTGTGGTTTGGTACCATCGGCATTGGTGCCCCACTTTGCTCCGTCGACTAGTTACTTAGGCTCCATTCAAACCCTATTGATGATAGTTTGTCAACCAGGAAGTTTCACACCAGTTTAGACACTTCAACGTGAACAATGAAGTTCCAATAGGATATAGTCTCATCCTAACACTTAAGGTCATGATAAACAAGAAAGACACAATGAAGTTCCAATAGGATATAGTCTCATCCTATCATGTCAAGGCATGCACGCCATTATGGCATGCCTTGGCTCAAATCTACAGTCTCTCTTTGAGTGAGGGTCTTCAATGTCACGCTAGACCGTATCTTTAGGTTCAGACAGTATGTTTTGCAGTGTCGTAGCCATGTTCATGCAGACCCACTCCAAACGTGATGATTCAAATGGGGTTTGGGGTTTTGCGTACGACAATGCTGCCCTTTGAGTGTTTTCATGTTATCCCGGAAAGTTCGTTCATCTCCACAAATCATGTTCTTGACCATTGCTTGCCTTAGGCTCATTCCACTCCTTTTCATCTCCTTGTTCTTCACCTGGGTGTGGCACCCCCCACCCCTACTTGGGATTGGGCAATAACTGAGATGTCGGGACATGTAACACAAGGCTACACACCCCTCGTACATGACAGATAATATGTTATGCATCTTAGCACACTAGTAGTATGCAATAACGTAGCAGCAGACAAATAATAAAGGTCAAATAATCTAAGCAAGGCGATAAACAATTGCAAAGCACCTGACACCGTACTAATATCATATCCCAACATTGCCCAAAACATAAACATGTATCAGAAAGATATAGCATCCCAAAAGCATAGAGTATAGTTTAAATCTCCCAAAACACGAGACCTCCTCAAAACATAGTTCCACAAAAGTTTAGGCCTAAAATCATACGTCCTGTCTCTTTTTTTTTCCCACAAAATAACTTAGGTTCCCGTTCTCTTCATAACTACTGTCCCATCAGGAGACAGATACCAGATGACCTCATGGGATTGCTGAGGCTTTGATAGTATCAAACATAAGTCCTTTGCCGTTGCCTATGCGTCAGCATAGGCCTTCGAGGCTTGCTCCAGATCAGTAGACAGCTAGTCCATATTCCACCAAAACTTCAAATTCTTGGATAGTTGATAGTTCGTAGCATCGATCTCGGTCTCACTAATACTAGTTAAGATCTCCCTGAGAAGGTTAGCCGTGTATTTTAATGCATCGACAGTATAGTCATGACGAGCCTGAACAGTATACTCGTCCTCTATCAAGGAACCATTTAAGTTCATGTTTCTTGAGTATCCGGGGTACTTGTAACAACTTCTACCATTCCGGTTGGGTAATGATAGTTGAAACTACAACAATAAGATTTCAATAAATCTTAGCAAGTAATCACACAACATACCACAGTTAACACAAGCATACAAAAGGTATTTCATGAAATGCATGCATGGACATGTACTTGACCAGAACTTGACTTGTAACAAAACTTAACTTTTCAGAAAAATTTCTTAACTTTTCTTCTTCACATGATCTTAATCAGAACTTGCCTTATCAGAACATATCACAAGATTTGCATCAAATGATCCTTATCACATAAGTTCTTATTCTTATTCAGAGGGTGGACACAACATAGTTCTCCTTAGCGCCGTGTGTTCCTGCTAGTTACCATACCATCAACGGTTCGTAAACCATGATGAATATATCATAAACAGAGATTTATATTAACTCGACCTTACTTCATCAACTTACATGCCTTATGCACCCATTAGCGTTAGGCGCTTCCTCGCTCTAACATTCTTTGAAAAGAATCCATTCGAGGTTCGTTGATGAAAGTTTGTCAACCTAGGGGTTACCACTCCATTCTTAAGCACTCCAGAGTAGACAGAGGAGTTTCACTAGGACATTCCCCTGTCCTAACACTTGGGATCGTGATAAAACTTTTAAACCCTTTTCTTTGAAAACACTTCTTGGAAACAGTTTCTTTGAAAACACTTTTCCCCCAAACGCATGTGACATGAGACTTATAACATGCATACCTACACTTGGCTATGACATGTGAAATACCATGCATGAAATAACCAACCATGACATGTTCATTTCATAGCATGATAACATAAACCATATGAGTTATCAAAACACATACATGAATGCATGAAAAAAGGGCCTTGGCTGAAATATATAGATGCAAAACATGAAGATTCATCACTTAAACATGCTTATTCTTCAAACATATTTGCTTAGAAATCAAAGCATAACGAAACAAAACATAAAATCATGGTATTTGGCCAAGATCCGAAACTTCTAAGACATGGTATAGCCAAATCATCAAGTAACACAAATCAACCACAATGTTTTCCTTAAAACCGAAACACGCATAGGACATTCTTGCCATTTTCATCTTAAAACCGAATCATACCATTAATGTAATATTCATATTCCAAGATCATATAAGTATATTCAAACCAACAAACAAAAAATAACAAACAAAGTAAACATAACAATGAAAGGATTTACACAATCATATACAAATATTAACCAAGAGTAAGTTGAGTGTATACTTACAAAAATTTGCTTAAAGAAATACTAGCAAGCTGTAAATCTAAATATACTACATTAGAAAGAGTATCTAAAAACCCTATTTCATGTTCTTGAGTGTGTGAGGATTTCTAAGGCATCACTTGATCTTAAACCACTCAGCTTTTAGAGTTCTTAGGTCAAAAACTCCTTTATTCCATTCATATAGTAAAACAAAATCTAAAGTAAAACAAAAATACATGTGGTGGTCGAAAACATGGAGGATGAACTCCCCCCACTATTCGGCTTCAAGGGTTTTCTACAAAACCCTAAGTCATTTTCTAACAAATCGGGTAGAAAGTGTGTTCTATCATTTCAAAATTTTATGAGATTTGAATCTCACTTTTGGATTGAGAAAGTGACTTTTGTGTGTGGAACTAAGAGAAAAGTCGATCCTTACCTTTCGTAGTCTTAAGGGTGGCAAAACTTTCTACTGAAAAGGAATCCTCTTGCTTGGTTGGAAAGAAACCAAGGGAAAGTGTGAGAAAGTGGAAGAAATCTCTAAGTGGTCATGTAAGAGAGTGTGGAGAGAGTGAGAGCATGTAAAAATTTGAAAATAGCAAAAGAGGAAAGCCTTTGGGTAATGTGGGGGAAAATGGTGTGGGTATGTTATGGAATTTGCATTCCATATTTTGTAACCTTTTTCTTTCTATTTATGACATAATAAATATTTCGTTCATTATGTTTAAAAATATCTTTACATCGTGATTTTGAGATCTTGATTTCAGATGTGAATGTTTTGAATGAGTGATGTGGTGATTCCGGGTGTGTGCGCATCTTACTATGCGTCAATCATCATAGACGAGTTGAGGATTCGTTAGGCCAACAATACTTGCCAATAATTTCATATGAGAAACAAAATGCCTCGTGTTGAATGGGGTGGAATGTTTTCGCATTGGCCACATTTGATAGACGAGAAAGAGAATGTCGCGGGCGTATCATGTGTCGTGTCTTCAAGTTGGTTAGTTTGGTAGACATTTTCTAGTGCAATATGTATATTTTAGTGTGTGTTGGATGATTTTAAATAGGTGAATCAGCGTGCACATTGGTCTAGTGGAAGTGATTCCCCGAGTCAAACGGTGAAATAATTTCCACTACTTGGCATTTTATGGGATGAGAGTTTATGAGATGAGATTCTCTATGAAGAGGTCTTATGTGATCAAATTCTATATGTTGTGATATGATGAGATTTTACATGCTTGATAGGAGGGTGATTCCTCGTCTCAGTGATGTGTGTGTGTGTGTATCTATACTTGAGAATTGTACAAAGGGTAATTCCTTAGAGGGTGATCTTTCCCCATGCTTATATAACTATATTTTACTTAGATGGTAATTCTTCGCAAAAACTATGAAAGCATGTGTTTTCCTTAGAGGGTGATTCCTCGCCTTGCATAAATACATACATTCACATATCTTTTACATGAAACTATGCATTACATCATCACATTACATTGTCTCTCATTAGCAATTTTATCGTAACTATTTAACCTACCTATGGTTTTGTTTACTGGAACCGTAGACTTTGATGCAGAGGTAGATCTATGAAAGATACTTAAGGAAGAAGGACATATAGATATTTGGGAGATTAATTAGTGAACTTGTATACGGTTTAAACTCTAGTACAAATTGTGCTTAACCTTTACTTAATCCACTATGCTTTAAATGTCTATTTACTTACACGTGCATTTCCTTGTGAACATTGCACGCCTATTCTTGACCTATATTCGAGTTGTTGCAGACTGACTGGCATCCTTATCACTATAGATCCTCACCAGGTCTTTTACCGAGGAACAAGAGCCACATATAGGTATGATGTAAAGCATTCACATTCATGGTTGAGATCATGCAATTTCTCATGTATGAGTTTTCTTAAAAATTAGTGACATTCCTAATGAAGATTTTTATCAAAGAAAAATGCAATTTCGTTGGACTAAGAAAGATGATGAAAATGTTATGAAAGGAAAGTGCAATGAAAGTTTTATGTATGAAAATATGTAATGGCAATGATTGAATGATGATGGTGATAACAAAATGAGGGGTAGGCTGAAATGCAATGTCGAATTGGTTCCATTGGTAGTGCACCAAGTGGTGCCATCCTGAAAGATGGATCCCCAACTCATGACCATGGACAGAATCAGGTCTAAAAGACCGCTAACCCTAACACATAAGCGCAATAGTGTGTATCATCCAATGGGAATTAAAAATTGATTTAGAAATGTTTAATTGAAATGTTTTAGATTTGTATAGATTTTCAAAATAAATGGAATAATTAATATATAATATTATTATTGTATGATGTATCTGCTTACTGAGTATTAGACTCACTTTTATGTTTAATGTTTTAAACATCTTGGTAATGGTGAAAATGAAGGTGTAGAGCAAGGCACTACTCAAGAAAGAGAGAGATGGATGTTTAGTAGTGGTGAGTTGGGTCTTGTTGATAGAGTTAAGGGCCTGTTTGGGAACTAAATTGTTCTCAAATTACTTCACTATTAATCACAAACTATTTAACTACTCTTCATAATGGATCTTCATACTGTGTAAATAGTTATGGTTTCAATGTGTAACTAATAGGAAATAATTTTTTTTTTTTTGTATATTTTGACAAAAATGAGAAAGTCTCTTTTATTATACTACAACAGATAAAGTCTTTTGTCCCAAAAGACTAGATTTTCAATTTTGGGACAAAAATAAAGTGTCTCAAGGTTGTCCCAATATCACTGTACTAAAAGGTATTTTGGGACGAAAATCAGAATTTCGTCCCAAAAAATATCTTTTGGGATGAAATTTTGCTCGATCGTTTGATCACGTTTGAATGAAATTTTTATTTTGGGATGATTGAATTTCGTCTCAGGAAGTCATTCAAACAATATGTTTGTTCAAACAGGTAATTCATGGCTGGTCAATTGATACCAGTCTGTTCGACTAAATAGACATGAGGAAACGTTCGAACAAAGAAATTGATGATCGAATGCAAATTATATTAATTTTTATAATTGAATAAGTTATTCGAACATTTTAGGATGAAAAGAGTGAGTTGCCTATTCAAACGGTTCACAACGTTTGTTTACCGCTCAAACGCCAACTTGTGATGTTTGAATGGTTGTGTCTGATGTATATATGTTCGAACGTTTGATGATCGGTCGAATGGTTAGTATTTTCATGGAGAATACTAATTTAAAACCAAATAGATGTTTATATTTCAAAACTACATTACAATTTGTTCAATATAAATAAAACTAATCTAATAAGTCATAACTAAATAAATAAAATAGTAATAATACTAATAATGTTATCAGTGCAAAATTTTATAAATCCTAAAATTTATGCGAAACACAAGGCCGACATGGTTCTATGCTTGTGTTATTTTGTTGAAGAAATGAAATGAATTGGTGGGATTCATTTCGTTTCATAGGCCATTGTGTCGACTTAGCCATTGCTGAGCTCGATCTAGATGCCGTTCAAACGTCTTCAAATTGTAAGAACCAAAAAGACTTCATTGGGAACGGTGTCTCGACCGTTCAACTGACTACATACAACACCGTTCGAATTTGTTCATCACGTTCGAATGGTAAGAACCAAAAAGACTTTCTTAGGAACGGTGTCTTAACCGTTCGAATCCTTATAAACAAAACTGTTCAAACGGTTTTATGTTAGTCGAACAATTAGAACCCAAAAGACTTTCTTGGGAATAGTGTCACAACTGTTTGACTGTCCATATACAATACCGTTCAAACTCTTTTTCAACGTTCAAACGGTTATAACCTAAAAGCAAAACTTTTCGAACACTATTTGCAGGGCTCGAATGGGTAAACACAGAAAACATATTTCCATTGTTTCATTAATTATATAATTTTATGATTTTTTGTATATTATATTTTGTAACTAATATTTTTAATTTTATTATTTAAATTTCAAGTTGAAATGTCTGCTAAGGGAAGGTCAAAGCATGCCAGACCAGGAGAATTAGGTTCTTCTAGTAGTACAGTCGATACATTGTTAGGCTGTAAAGTTTTACTGAAGCGTCAAGTGAAGTTCAACGATTTTCAGAATCTTCTCTTCAAGGGCCGCTGCTTGACATCAGTATTCGTGGAGCGCAGTTGGTCACCGATTTTGGACCATAGCGACGAGGCATTCTAGTTCGTGGCATATATTGATCTCGTCACCAACTTTTATAGAGGGGTTGGTGCCTCCAGTGTGGATGTCGATGGTAAATATATTATCGGCATACGAGGTATTTCATTCCCGTTCTCGACGGATATACTTGCCAATTTTATCAATATCGCACGTTTAAAGACTGCATATCCAAACGTGGTGCCCAGGGTGTCTACAATTGGTGAGGAGACAACTGGTGTGGAGATAGCTAAGGACGAGGCACTAATCTTGATGGACTGGATGACCTCTCGGATGTAGAGGTGAGGCAATTGGTTGTTGGTCTAGATGATCCTCCTTATGATGGGATGAAGAGCATCAAACAGGTTCATTTATCAGATTTTTTCAAGATTCTGAACCCACAACATTGACTCTCGGCAGCACAAGACGGAGGCTGACATGGATAGGGCGAGAGTTATGATATGTGTCTCTCTTATGATGCCTATCGACCTAGTGGGTTATATATTCACTAGGATGCGATCAGAGCTTTCATACATTACAACAGATATTTTGCCATTCGGCCTCTTTATCACATGATTCCTATTGTCAGTTGGGGTCTTACCTAATATTGCTGAGCGTATTCGGGAGCCGATTGGAGCGATCAACGCCTCCACCCTGTCATACAACAAGGGGGCCACTCGAGACTTCGTCTTCGTGCTCCTACTATAGAGCCGGTCGATACTCAAACCAGAGATTCACACCCGACTGATCATAGAGTATCGGCCGGTCAGACATCCACGCAGCTCGAGACATCATGAACTGTTACTACTATCAGATTGCTAATATAGTGCATACAGTGATCTAGATTGGCTTCGGAGGCTAACGTACAGAGTTCATGGGTGCCATTGATCATGTGTCTCGAACTCAAGAGATGATATCTATTGGATTGATATAGATAAAGGCAAAAATAGATTCAATCGAGGATGTCCTCAAAGAGTTGGGGACATAGTATTTTATATCTTTTATTTGTATTTTGTTTAATTTTTGGTATGGAAAATATTTGATGTTTTCTAAGTTTAATTAATTACGCATTATATCTTTCTTTTATAAATTAATTGTTTATTTCTATTATTAATTCTTTAATTGATTAAATATTTTATTAAATTAGTGTCACCGTTCAAACATTAACTGACCATTCGACAATGGTGATTTACATGTTCGAACGGTTTCAATGGACGTTCAAACGGTAAAATTAGTTTCCCGCGATCGACCTGCCAATTTTTCCCCCAACCGCGATTGATTATTTCATTAAGGACAAAATTTATCATCCCTAAGTATACCGTTCGAACCCAGAAGCACGTTTCAAGATTTGTTTTGAACAAAATAAGAATTTTATCCGTAAATCTTACATTTTGGGACCAGTTTCATTTCATTCCAAAGAAAAATAGTCTCAAAAACTCAAAATTGTTGTAGCGTTAATTATGTTAGGTTTTCTATTATATTTGTGTAAAGGAAAAGTACGATGAAATGTAATACTCAAAGTTCATTCCATCTGAGGAAGGGGTTGTTGCATAAACTGATAAAAGCACTTTTTGAACTTTCAAACTCAATCCTAAACAGGCATTAAATACTGATCTTAAATGGTTGAAGTTTGATTGGATGAGCAGTTACTGTAGTCGGATTTTATGCCGTTTCGAGGGAGAAAGCAAAGAAAGAAAAGATGCACAAAGACGGGTGGTGAGTACTTTTGAATTATCTGAAGAAAAACGCCTCTGTTAAAGAAAATAATAGAAATATAATTAATATGTTTTAGACTTTTCATGTTGTATGTGAAAATGCTTGTACACGCTACCTATTTTCTTCCATGGGCCCATGCAGGTCACTTTTAAACTATCACGTGTTTTACTTTGCACCTAGTAAACCCGGCAATGGTCTTAAATTGTCATGATCTGATACTGGGAAGAAAATCTCTGGTTTCTCCTTTTATAAATTTTCCATTTAGGTATATGGCCGGCCGTGGATTTATAAAATGGCTTGCATACTGTAGGAAAGTGTTATATATGGTGGAGAGTGCAGGTTCTTTAGCATGTGGGAAGTCAAGACGCACCAATACTAAGTTGCATGAGGATTTGCTAGCAATGTCTTAATTATAATGTAGACAACATTACAGTAGTTTATTGTGTGATGTCTACTATGGCTATAACAAGGCTTACAAAAAGATAATATTCCATTACCAAACAATAAATTTGAAATCTTTAGCACATACTGATATTATTATTTATCATGAAACTATTTTAACATTCTTGGTTCAACTTCCACACACGTATATTATTGACAAAATCTTCTCCTTGAAAATCCAGATATCCCGTTACAGTTTGGGTAGTCTGGATATCCTTGAGCCAATCTTTAGATAATTGACAAGCTCGGCTCGACTATAAAACCTAAGCTTGAGCTAGATATTTTTATCTTATTTTTATTTGGGCTTGGAGCTAGTGCAAGTTAGAGCCGAGCAGCTCGGCTCAAGTTGATTATTCTTATTTTTTATTTTATGAATAAAATTTAGCAATAAAGAAATTTGTGAAATTGTAAAAAATATTCTAAATTTAATGGAGTTTTTACAACTAACAAAGAGACCCTTTATTACATTAGAAAATTATAAAAAATAATTAATATGTAACTAGTTGATATTTATCTCTAATAACTACATATTATATATCTACATAAACTACTAAGGATACACATACTATAATAGTACATGTCAACATTTCACATATGGTTCCTACATACTAGTAAGTAAAATTAGTAACTTCTACCGACTAAGTTACTAACTATTATACAAATTATAAAAGAGTTACTATAATTTAATGACTTAAGTATTTAAGAAAATAACATATAACTATAGAGTATATTCAATACATAGGCATAAGTGACTAGGTATAAGTAATTAGGTTACATACTATATATCTATATATATATAATTACAAAAGTTGTTATGCTTATATGGATGTATGAACGAGTTATAATCGAATTGAGCTAACGAGTCGAGTTGGGCATAAACGAGCAAACCTTAACAAGTCTTAACCGTGTCGGGTAGAGTCTAATCAGGTATGTGTCATTTACTAATTGAATAGGTAAGTATCTGCTTTAATGGGTCAATTTTTTTTTCTATGAGTCGAGCTCGATTCAAGTTTAAAAAAGTTGGCTATGGAATGGATTGGTCATTTACAACCCTGACAATAGTACTTTTTATCTTCTATATATTTTTTCATATATGCCAGCTTATTTCATCACTTATTCTATAAAACAATGTCTCCTCCAATATATGTAAATAAGAACATTCAAATATACAATCAATTTTGCATAATGTTGTAAAAAAGCCTCTCCCAAATATTTTTTCTTGCAAAGAATCCACAAGAAGTTAGGAGCGGCCCGGCTGACATTTTTTTCTTAAAAAGGATCCACTCAGCCAACTTAATATTCAGAAATAAAAATTTTAAATGGCGTTAACGAATTCAACGTTGATGATCGATCGAGGATGATTTATGAGTTGTGATGTTTTTTTCACATATAAGACTACGTTTAAGTTAAGAAATTTACTTTTCATGCTTTCTTTGAGAATATAAGTACTTTTAGTAATTAACATTATAAAAAAAGTTCTTAATTGACTGCTTGCATATTTTCTAGTGGATGCAAGAATAATTAATATTCATAATTTATTTTATTTTATATATATATATATATATATATATGAAAAATGCTAAATGTATTTAAGAAAAACTTACAAAAATCTTACTTTTCTATATATCAGTTAATAATATACTAAAAATCATGAAATTTGAAATTTTAGTTTTAATTTCAAAAGCAAATTAACAAAATTAGTCTTACAAGTAAAAATGTAAGTACATGTAGCACTATTATATATATATATATATATATATATATATATATATATATATATATATTGGGAAATATAAAAGATCCAGTAGTACTGGTTGTACCAATTGGAAGGACGTGGCTCTACCACTGGGGTTCAATGCCCCCAACTACAAGGCAGTAGTCCCTCAAACATTTGCCTTAAAAAAAAGAGTAATTATTAATTGCTTTCGGAATATAGACACACATATATTGCTTCCATCCTATCATAAAATTTCATGCAAATTAAAATTAATATTTATATAAAAAATTGTAATTAAATGACATTCATATTTATATGTTCATGATAGGCCAGATATATAGGATAATCATCATGTCATCCGTATTTGGGAATATCCAATAATTTTCCAAAAAGAAAACATGACATATTTTCTACCTAAGTACATGATCCACACAACCTAATTAAGCAAAATAATAATGAATATATATTACATGATGGGATTGATCAGCTTACAAATTAATCACAAGAACTTTAATAAAAATTATACACACACACACTACGATTTTCTCTTGTTGGAAAAGTCCGATGGTTTACAGAGACTAATCATGTCTAATGTCTCAACGGTACTCACCTATTCTCATGGTAGCTAGAGTCTACATATGATTACTGTTTTCTATGCATACCTAGTACCAATCAAATGCATTAAAGTACCAATCAAATGCATTAAAGTTGGAAGCATTTTCTAATCACTTCCTACTTTTCAAAGAAGCATGCTGCCATCGCTTAACAAACTAGCTAAAGGTGATATATATAATATATATTTAAAAAAATCTAGTAAATTCAATGCATATGGCGGATCATGCACAGTACTTTTGCGTGTCTGAGAGAGAGAGAGAGAGAGAGAGAGAGAGTTGGGGGCCGTAAGCTCTAATATATATTTCAATGATGTAATATATTTGCTAAGAATAATCTTCCATATGTGTGAACCTAATGCAAACCAGTATATATAATGGAGTCTGCATGAAAAATGGTCCCCTGTATGTACTTTTCTTTTACATCTTTTTTGGGGCTCATGGGTGATGCCTACTATACAACACACAAAAAAGTAGAGAGGGAGGTGCCATGAAAGGGTCACCTAACTAAAGTTATAAAAGCCTCTTAATTAGGAGATTTAGAAACTCTCAATAACCTGTCTCCATGTGGTACTAGTGGTGCAGGCGTGACAATATTCAATTTGCTTTTCTTAGGGACCACATGATGCATGCATTTTAATTTGTTTTCTTAATTTATCATATATCATCCCCCCAATGCTTCAATTTCGAATTTCAGCCCCACATGAAAAATTATACAACTCTCCAAATCACTCTTAAAAATAATCCTATATATATTATATATATGTGTGTGTCTACGTACTCTCAATATTGCAATTTTTTTATATACATGATTTTTTACATTTTGTATACATTTTTCATACCATATAGAGTGGGGCCTTGAGGTGTTTATATGATGGGAGGATTAGTACTTGAATCTTTTCGAATTCTTTTAGATTTTCCACAACATTTTATGTCATTCTAAAAGTCCTTTTTTTGGGTCTTGAGTAATCTTCGTTAATTGATCATTAGTTGTAGTACTTCACATGCAATTCTACGTCTACAAGAAAACTGTTTATTTGTAACCAGTTATTTTCAACAAAAATAATTATTTCCTGTCAAAATAAGTTTATTTTTGTCGTAAAGAATTGTTATCGTCGCAAATCATCCGTCACAAATGTTTATTTTTCTTGTAGACCATATATCCCTTAATTAAGCTGGTTAAGGATATATAGTACCATAGATATGTCTTGTGATAAATATTAATATTTAAATTACTGTCATTAATATAATCTTTTAATATTATTATCCCTAATTTCAGTACTATTGATAATATTGAGTCATATATTGACAAGTAACAATCTTGACCGCTAAGATGATTTGTTACCTAATTTCTATTTTGTCGAATCATTTTCACAAGAGACAAAAATAACGAGTTAAGAAGGCAAGGGTGCACCTGAAATGTATAGTAGAAGTGGAACTGCTTTATAATTTCTCTCTATTTATATCCTCTCTTCCTTTCTTGTCTACAAACTCTACATCTGGAGGAAGAAGATCTAGAAAATGGAGGAGAAGAAGATAAAAAGATGGATCTCTGGGACTACTGCGTCCTCCAGCACACTGATCATGGCGCGTGATCGAATCGTGCACCACTCACAGTTGAAGCTGCCAGCATGATCTGAGCTTTCTTCAGCTGATGATCCCTATCTATCCTAGAAAGAATAGATCATGTGGCAGTTTCACCTGTTGATGGAAAGCATGAGGAAACCCTAATCTCTAGAAACCCTAATTCCATGTTCTGATTCATGAATTACAAGCAACCACAAGGGTTTGTTTGTTTCGCTTAGAAAACCCAAGACTCGGTATATATCTAATTATCTTCTTCCATCAGAATTTTATTCGATCGTTTGGGCAAAATTAGTTATATTCCATTTTACTTTTGCAGGTTTCTTTTCTTGGTATAATTTTATAATGATATTACGAAGTTTGGGTTAATCTTTTGTTTGGGAGATCTCATGGCTGTCATAGATCGAATATGCGAGGATCTTGATGACGAGGAACATCTTTTCCGTTTCTATCTATACATCTTTGTTCCAATTTATGATGTTATAAGCATTCCAGCTTGCTGCTTATGTTTCTGATCCATTAGATCAGTAAGTATTTCCATCATCAAGAATTCAGATCAAAACCTCACTCGGACATACATATACATATATACATATATATATATATATATATATGTATGAATGTGTTCTTTCAGTTTTTTGATTCTCTGGCCTGATGATTGAGTTTGACCCTACAGGAAAGGGGAAGGAAATTCAAACCAGTATCTGTTTCCGAGGTGGATAATGATTTTGTCCTCCTCTGTTAACCCTTGGGGGCCAAATCATGTATTTTCTCTCGCTCAACCATCACTGACATGCATGAAATCTGTGTGATATATATATATATATATATATATATATATATATATATAGTCTGTCAATTATTTTCAGAATGGTTGGTATCAGTATCAGATTCCTCCGAGAATTGCTCGTATGCTTCTTATCAATTAGAGTCGGTTTTTACATATAAACGAATGGAACAATTGATGTGATTGAACATGATATATAAAGTACTGACTTTTTTTCTCTTTTATTTTCATCACATTAAGGAACTTAAAGCATAAGAGAGGTTATGCTTTCAGCTTTCTTGGGATACTCATGAAGTTCTCTCATTATTTTTCGATCTTTCTCCTATTGGACATTGATTGGAACTACATTAATACATATTACACAGAGACCTTTCACACTTTGTAGACAGCAAAACACGCAATTTGTATCAATATGGCTAGATTTCTAGATCTATCTCGTACGTACAGGTCCATCAAATTACCCAAAATATTACAAGCTGGTTGGAGCAAATCTCAATTTTTCTATGCCGAAGTGGACAGCAAGGTTTCCCCCTTGATTAATTCTCTCTAATTAATCCCTTATGTGGTCATCATAGCTAGCTAGCTATGTACCCAAAATATTACGTTTAACTATTTTGGCAGTCAAGCATATATCATGTGAAGTTATACTCATGATCAGCAAAAACATCAGCTATGCAAAGATCGATCATTGATTAATTAATTCCTATATATGTTCTAGTTAATTTTTACAAGAGCGGGTATACGTAAATTCCTAAGAAAACACTAGTGTCGTGAATTTTCTACGTACGATCACGACATGATTAATGCAATTCCACTATATATGCCTTGTTTCTTCTACCTTCTTCCATATGATATGATATGTAATGTCACTGCCTAACGTTACATCTTCAAAGACCTTGACTCTCTCTCTCTCTCTCTCTCTCTCCCCCCAATTATTAATATATAATCTGTGTGAGGGTGGTGGGTAGGACCGCATTATAAGATAAGGTTTGTGAGAGGGACTGCATTGAATTAGATCGAGCACCATATTAAGTTTGATGTTTTATAATTTTTATGGTTGTTGAAGGTTGTCAAACCAACTTTGATTATTTGTTTGGAAGCTAGCTCCATTTAGCTAAACTCCACAAAATCTCAATTTATAGAGTCTCGTACTACGTACTATGATTCCACCTACGTAGCCAAAACGTTAGTACCGATTCTCACTAAGTGATCTCTCCACTGTTTTTCATTTGTCTGGATCTTCCAAAAGGAACCAATGGCTTGTAGGACGTTGCTTGCCGGAGCTTATTACATGCCATTAATGCGACTTTCCACTGAAGCGAAATAAAACTTATTAGCCCTTCTAGTAATATTATCTTTTTAAATTTGTCAAACGGTACTTTTTTTGATAGGAAAACATACTTCATTCATCATAATCAAACTTATACAAGAGAATCGATCAAAGGATATTAGTAATTACATCAGGGTATGAACCCCACCATAAACTAATTTCCTTAACACTTAAACCAAACTTGGCTAGTGAATGTGCTGCTTCATTGCAGCTTCTGCTAGCATATTGAATTGCACAAGAGTTTAATAGTCCCATTAGTTCCTTTCCTTCCTTGATAATATTTCCAATTGTAGCCTTTGATGATCCATGTTCAGTAAATTCATTAACAACCAACAAAGAGTCACTTTCAACACAGGTGAAGATGTACATTCTTCTTATCTTTAGTGTTTTTTGAGGCCCGGCTCTTAGAAAGCCCAAGGCCCAACCCTAGGGCGATCTAACTGGTCTGACTCGGTCCGATTTTGAATAAATTTTGGAACTAAATCAATATTATACACTGGTTTTGAAAATTTAGGAACCGATTCATCACCGAAACCGAAACTTTTAGTTTTTCCAATTTCGGACCGGTCCGGTTTTCCGTTTACACGTGTGATACTACATAAGTTGAGACTTGAGAGCCGGTTCCTCTAATGTTTGTTCTATATAAGTTTATGTTTACACGTGCGGTACTATATAAAATTTTGATATTATAGTAATTTTATGTTATAAGATTAAAATTTAAATGTTACATCAAATGTTATATTAAAATTTTATAAGATTAATTGTATGTTATATCAAATTTTATATTAATTTAATGTTATAAGATTAATAGACATAAATAAAATCTCATGTTATATTAATTAGCAATTTAGCATATAATATATAAAATATAATATAAAAATTATATATAATATAAAAAAATTTAAAAAACTATATATATATATACCGGTCGGGTTTGGTTCAAACCGGTTTTCAAAATATGAAATCTGGTACCAAACCAGTTTCGAGTCTTAAGAACTGGTACTAGACCGGACCAGATCGATTACAAACCAGACCAAACTCGTCAATTTGGTCAGTTCAACCGATTTTTTATTCTTTTTTACCTGCCTACCCAACCCGAAATCCCTCAAAACCCTAAGGCTATATTCCCCCCCCCCCCCATTTTATCCCCTCCCCTTCGTCTTCCCCACCCTCTATGTTACTAGCAGTACCTTGTAGACATTGACATGCCCTAAACCTAGCACATTGGCTAACTCTAATTGTCACTGTTGTCTTTGGCCACCGCTCATTTCCCCAACAAAGGATTAAATTTGTTTCACCCATGAGAGCCCTTTAAGTTCTATAAGTGGTACAAGATGTGATGCCCCCTAAATACTAAACAATATGCAGTACTATTTACAGCGGATAATTATTTTTTGATCAACATAAACTCTACCATAATACTAATCCCAAAACATTCTTACATTCCATTCATATACATACCGAAAGCAACAACATTAATCCAACCAATGTTTAAAAAACACAAACATTGTACTGGAGTTGCAACTCCTTAGTTACACAAAAAAAGTAAATTTAGTCTAAACACCAAGTATCTTGATTGTGGTGCCTCGTCCCTCATGAAAGACTAGGTGAGGTATCATGGTGCCAAGGATGATGGTCGACTAGTCAACACCTAGAAGAATGGTCAGGCATGTAGTAATCTAGAGGAAAGTACACATGTATGGAATTGGTTCAATCGCAACGTAAATATAAATGAGACATGTTGAAATATCAACATGATCAAGTATGTATGTATCATAATCTAGACTTCATAAAAATGGACTTCTCACCCTTCATATCCTCAAAACATTACATTGTTCATGAATATATAGGGTTAGTCGCCATAGGCGGCCTACTAAGTTACAAATGAGCGCTCTGCTCAGTTACAAACACCCTACAAAGGGTGTGGAGTAGCTACAACGAATACTAGTGTTAAGACGGTCCTAGTCTCCTTGGTCAAGACTCAAGTTAGATTGACTCCTCTCCCTCAAACGCCATACCGGGGTCTAAACCTACATAAAAGTCTATGGTCCCGAGATGAAACCATAGGGTTAGGTTAGACAGCTATGACAAGACTGTTAATGAAAGAAAATGCTATCGGAGATGCAATGACAATATTTTATATAAATAATGAAAGTACACGTAAGTCAATGGGGAGGTGTCACCCTCTCTCTTGCATATTCGTATATCCTTAGAAAACTTGGTGAGGAATAATCCTCTCACCGAAAGGATATCTATATATAGACACGACGAGGAATTACCCTCTCGGGTCATAGCCCTCTCTTTATTCAAAATAGATGAAAACTCAATAATACTATTGTGGTGAGGAGTTACCCATTTCCATGTAATAGAAAACCTATAAAAACTAGTATTGGGCCAAGTATCATTCTATGCTCATAGACACTTCCACCATTGCTCATAGGCACACATTTGCTCATAGGCATACTCTTGCTCATAGGAACAAAGTTGCTTCTAGGCACACTTTTGCTCATAGGTACACACTTAAACTTGTTGCCCAGGGGATGCTACTCTATCCTGCCACAACCGACTTGAAGACACTAGCATGTGATACGTCGGGGGATCCCACATCCCGACTATTAGGTGAGGTAAAGTACAATTTCATTCCACCCCACTCCCCATGAGGAATTCTCCTTCTCGTGTGATGTAAGTGGTAACGCTTCACGGAATGGTCCTGGAGAATTCTCTGTCCTGTACCATGATGATAGACTCTCGTTGACTGTACAGACGGGCGCGCGCACACACGCACACACACACACACACATGTATCTAGGCTCCCACAAGATATCATCATCAGTAGCAGAAAATAGTTATAAGCATCGAACATGTCAAAAGCATAAGAAATCAGTGAGTAAATATAATTATGAACTTAATGCTGGAAATATTTATTTATGCTTGTAGAAGCAAGAAAATAATATCACAGAGATGATGCAATGTCTCACACACACCACATTCACCCCCATTATCTAATATTGTCTAAGAATCTAACCTACCTTCCTACATCGAAAGTCTCCTGCTATCTCATTGCTCCTCGTTTTTCCGCAGTAGTAGTCTTCTCAAGCTCTTTCCGTGAATAAGGTTTCAAACGTGAGATCTTGTTCCACGTTCAAATCCTTTCAATAGAGTTGGAATGTCATATGTTCTTTCTGACATATCTCTCACCCTAGATATGCTAAGATATGAGTCTTTTATCCTTGTCTTGTTATACTACAGGATGATAGAGACAGGTGACTAGGGGATGGTTGCACACCCATATGGTCCGCCAACTCCTCCAACCCTCCTTGCACAAGGGTTCTTCATATGGAGTTGGACCATGCTTCTGAGTCCAGTTGACATAGCTTGTTGTACCTTCACCTTTAATTGCAGACCCATTCCTAACAAGACCATTCAAATGGGGTATGGCTCTAAGTACAATACTAACACCCTTCTGAGCTCTTTCGTGCTATCCCATAAATTTCCCATAAATGGTTGTGTTAGTAGTTGTTCATAGCTCTTCTTTGGCGAGTAACATTTTCTCGCCTTAGGCAGTTAGTGCACAACTTGCCCAAGCTTATTCGTCTCTCTAATTTCCTATTCTCATCCTCATGGGAGACGACTTTTCTACCTCTTTTGTCGTGGCCGAGTTCCTTATCTCTACCTCACTCTAGGACATATTGTGACGCCCCCAGATTTCGCTTGGGATTAGATGGACATCTGAAGCGTCAGGGCATGTAATACAAGGTTATCTGCCCTTGTTCATGACAGTTAAAAATGTAATACACTTAGCATGCATCTAACAGTATGGAATATTCGTTGTGGAGAATTTTTTTTCCTTGAGCAATACTATGCCACAAATAAGATATATCCCCAAAACATGGAAAAATAATTTATAAACTGAATGTGATAGACGTTTAAGATTACAACATAAATCCAAAAGGTCTGTAATCTTAAGGGTACTATGAGACCGAGCTCCTTAAGTACAAGCAGGAACTAAAGTATCTACAAGGATAATCCATCGAGTAGTTCGCACAACTCAGTCAAGGATGTCATATTATTATCTATAAATTGAAACATCGAAACGATGAGCTTCACGTCATGCCGTTGCTGCTTAATCGACCATCTCAAATCAATCATCTTCTAAACCGCCTCCTGATCCTGGCTCACGAGCTACCCTTCTGGGGGAAATGGTAGTTGAGACTATCATAGTGAGATTTGAGTAGAAATCTCACAAAGTTAGCAAAACAGTTACACACAGGTTAATGATGCATGCATGACAGCAAATGCATGAATGCATAATCAAAGTCATAAGCAAGCATAAAATAACTTGACGTGTAACATAGCATGAACTAACATGACTTGAATTGAAACGTGAATTGAACCTTGACATGACATGAACTTGAGCTGGACATAAAACATGAACGTGAACTTGAACTTGAGCACGAAACATGAACGTGAACTTGAACTTGAGCACGAAACATGAACGTGAACTTGAACTTAACATGAACTGAAACTTGAACTTGAACTTGAACATGAACTTGAACTTAAACGTGAAACATAAACGTGAACTTGAAAGATAAACTGAGCATGAAATACATGAACTTGAACTGAACGTGGAATACATGAACTTGTCATAACATGAACATGAATGTGAAAATACATGAATTCTGACAATCAAAATTATTTTGCCAGTTGGTTCATCAAGAATAGTGAACAATCAGAATGATTTCGCCAAACATATTCCGTTAGAGATACTGAAACAATCAAAATAATCATGCCATGAGTATTTTAAATGAGATATCCTAATAATTAGAATGATTATATCAGGAGTACCTAGTGATATTTTGACAATCATAATGATTACGTTAAGGGCATTTGAGTAGAGGTATTCTAACAATCAAAATGATTACGTCGGAAGTACCTCTCGTGAATTATAAATGGAGATACTTGGACAATCATAGTGATTATGTCACGAGTATCTTAGGCTGATTACGTCATGAGTATCCCAGGCATGACTGACTGAGAAAATATTGTTTTCGAGATACACTTAGACATAACATGACATGAAACGAAAGGGTAAATGACCTGACATAACGTGACGTGACTTGTACTTGAGATGCATGACTTGCATCACCTGAAACAAACAACAGTACGTAACCTGGCATGACATGTAACAGATAACATTACGTGACATGGCATAATATGTAACAGACAATATTACGGGACACGACATAATGTGTAACATAGAACATTACGTGACAGAATATATTGTATAAGCGATAAATGTTGCGTGATAGAAAATATTGTGTAATGGAATTACATGAACAGTAGTTTCCTTACCCACATAAATACACATTAATTCGATAGTAAATTAAAAGCTAACTTACAATAATTGTCGCTTTTATGGGGAAATGCACGATGTACGAGAAACTGTAAGTAGGGATTTTAAATGTTAGAAATTTTATCACTAATAATATAGTAACATGAAAAATGCTAACTTAGAGTAAAATGATCATTTTACCCCTAACTTAAGGATTTCACATCCTAACTCAAAAAATCACCAAATTTTATATTCCTCATATAAATTTTGTCCTAAACTGAAATATCTTATTAGAAAAATTTAAAACAACTCATAACCTTGAAAAACACACTATGACCGAAACACTCTAAGGCCTTTTCTCTTTGATTTTTGTCACAATTTTATCTAAATTTAACACTCATACTTAAACCAAAATATTGTAACATAGATCATCACATCCTATACTTACAAGTATGCTTAACACAACCAATAAAAATCTTCACATAAACACAAAACATTTTAGTAAAAAGATCCAAACTTTTTTTAACTAAAACATAAACCCATGAATCTCAAGGTTTACTCTTTTTAAAACATCTCAAAGAACTCCAAAAATTCAAAATATTCTTCTAGCATGTCCATAACACACTCCTAAGAACTAAAATGCATTGAATCATAAAAACGAAAGTCACAAAAATCCAACTTGAAGCACTCGGCTCCAACACCTCATCAAAATATAATTTTCTCAACTTTGGTTTTGATCAATCCTCTTGATCTGAGACATACCTAATAACAACCACAAACTAACAACATCATATGGTTTGAACATATGTCCTAAAGTAGATCCAAGCATTAAACATAAAATCACATGGCCAAAATTAAACCAAAACATGGATCTATCCCGAAACCTCATATTTTTTACTTAATTGAGTATCTTTATGCATAAAAATCATATCTTTACAAATAAACACCTAAATTTTTAAACCAACATCCTAACAGGTAGATCAAAGAATTAGGATTATCAAATAAAAATATCAAATTCCTCGGAGTAAGATTAAACCACAAAAGATCCAAACTTTCTTAAAAGAGAAACTATTTTTCTCCTTCTAGTTTCCAAGTTTATAGATCTGAGAAAATATTTCATCAAAATCTTTTAACAGACAATGAATCCTTATCAAACATTCATATAGACATGTCAAAAACACTCCATAAAAATTTCAGACCAAGATCTATCCATTAGCTTTGTCAAAAACTTCAAAATACAATATACTATCTAGTTTATCGCCTAGAATGACATTTACATGGTTAAAATAATGCTTGACCAAACAAAAGACCATGAAATCAAACACAAAAGGTATCCACAGAAACTAGACCGGAATAGGAACAACGTTCATGAAGGAATTCTTGTGAGAAAATGCTTACAAGGGTTGCAAAAACTGCAAGCAAAAAGGCTCAAAAAACTCGAGAGAGCTTCTAAGTTCCTCTGTTGAAAACGTGTGGGAAAAGAGATGAAAGAGAAAGGGGATGATCTGCACTCTTCTTACACAAACTGAAGGGTGAAGTGAGGTCTTGAGTGGCACTTTAGTGATGGAAGTCTTGTCCAAAAGAAGGGGCAAACTACCTATGGTATAGGTTGTCTTAAGATGCCATGTAGGTGGTTGTGGTGAGGTGGCCTTCACTTTCCCATCAAAGACTATTTGAGGGTTGTCTTGAGCAATAGGTGGTTAGCCTTGGGTGGGTGAAAACTTCCTCAAGAAGTTTTTCCAAGGCGGCCAAAATTTGTGGGCCTAATGGGCCTTAATCCAACGAGCTTCATTTTGCGGTTTAAGAGGGTTTGGTTAGGGTTTGAGATACTATCAAGCCCAAATCCAATTTTTCTTGGTCCAATCAAATTTACAAGGTTTAAAGGGTTCAATAATTATGTCATAACATGAATTTGAGGGATTAATAGCATGTGAAAGTGATTTAATCAAGTGATTAAACACAATGCTAGAAATCGGATCCATTTAGGGTTCGAAATCAAGTTTGGGGTTTGGGGTAACCTTTTAGGTTTCGGTTTCCTCCAAACGTTTGGGGTTTCAATTGGATTCTAATTATTTAGGGTTTCATTAGGGTTGAAACCCTATTTGGTTTGGCATAAAATAGTTGATTGGATGGAATAGTATTTTACTTAAGTGACATGATCTCACACCTTGATTTCCTTCACATTTCCATCTCATAGTTCCTCTTTGTGCCAAGTATCCAATACTATTCACCAAGTGTGGCTAAGATCTTGCCAAGTGTCTAAATAAAACTCCTTTAACCTAATTTGGACATTCCACATTGTGATTTAGAAAATACTGCACTTGGTGCTACTATCAAGGTTACTATTCACTATAGAAAAGTGAAAAATAAACTTAATTTTTCATTGAAAGATTCTAAATAAACATGCTGACCTAATAGTGTAATTCATTTATCGAAAATTAACTGCAAAGTGCCTCGAAATAATCAAAATGCAATTTCGAATAGACATTTCGTTCAAAACTTGAAAATGGGTTTATTGTTCCATAAAATCCTAAATATGCCTTTGAGTCTAATGGGGCGGACCGTATCCCATTTTGACTCTCCCAACTACCTCAAATAGATAAAATCATGCTTCTAGCACCATAATAAGTGGTAACAATGACTATACTGACAAACTAAAACCTATGCGATTGGTTGATTCATGAAACTTATGAAGTTTTCACGATGTTCCTAAAGCCTATAGAAATTCCACCATTGAATTTCTAGTGGGTTGTTACACATATTAGACGGATTCCCCATGTGGTGCTTGCTCACCTAGATGTTGGACTAGCTACACTCGGTGTCTCCTACTGCTAGTTCTTAAGACCATTGGAGTGTTTTTTGCATTTCCTTCAACTCCACGAATGGTCTATTCCCTTTTGCATTAGGTAGTACCCTCACATTGGCTGTCAGTGCTAGAGTCAAATCTAAAAACATTGGATCATCATCTCTATCAGCTCTTCCAGGCTCATCCCCAATCTACTTGATGTCATCAAACTTGGGACACGGTGCTCTATCGATTCCGGAGGGAATGGTAGTTGGGACTAACATAGTGAGATTTATAGACCTCAGCAAGTTTCACTCCTAAGCTACCAACAGTATATCAAACATGCATGATACGAAAGATGACATGTATGCATGATAAACATGGACTTGTTGATGCAAAAACATAACTTAATGACAGAAGAGATATCCATAATCATGACATGCTTGCTGTCATAAAATAGATTGATGCATTATTATTCATGTTTTCATAGATTTACAAAGACAAAGCTGAATTTTCTACACCATGAGTTCATCATTCGTTTCGTCAGAAATATTTAAACAAAGCCGAATTGCTTACGCAATAAATATTCCATCAGAGATACTCAGACAAAGCCAAATTGCCTACACCATAAATATTCCATGGGTATTGCTATATCACACTCTACTATTCATCACACTCTCCACACACTTCACATAGTTTTTTTTTTCTTTTTTTTTTCACCCCAGCAGCTGGGATGCTTCACACAGTAGTGTGTGAAGCAGATTTATTCATATTCCATTATAGATGCCTAGACAAAGTCAAATGGCCTACGCCAAGAGTATTTTATTAGAGGTACTCACACAAAGCTGAATTACCTATGCCATGATTGCTATAACAGCCTGCTAGATGAATTTCTTTAGGCTTTAGGAACTTTGTGAAAACCCCATAAAGGTCTCACGAATCGAACAACCGTGTAGATTTTAGTCTGTCAGCTTAGTCAATTTCTTACCCACTTCGGTGATAGAAATGATATTTTATTTATTTGAGGTACTTAGGAGTGTATGATTGAGAAATGGTTTGCACCATTTGTATCATATGAATATTTAGGATTTTACAGTGCAATAATACAATTTTTGTTTTCCGGATGATAGTTGTTTGAAAACGCGTTTTGATTTATTCGAGTCACTTAGGAGTCAAAATTTGCAAAACTAATTGCACTATTAGGCTCATAGGATGATGTAGGATTTTATGGTTCAAAGTTACTTTCGTCATTTTCGGACTGAATAGTAACACCTGTGTTAGCACTTAGTCCAATCGTTTTCAAAGCACAGTGTGGATTGTCCAAATCAATTTAGAAAAGTTTTATTTAGACACTTGGCACCAAGAGGAACCATGAGATGGAAATGTGAAGGAAATGAAGGATAAATCAAGCATGGTGATCATGGCCAAACACTATTCCATCCAACCATTCATTTTGTGTCAAACCAAAGCGAGTTTCAACCCCAGTGCAATCTAAAACATTTGAGAACCAATTTAAACGCCAAAACCTTGATGAAAACCAAAACCCTAAAAAGTTATCCCAAACCCCAAATGGTTATCTCAAACCCCAAGTGTTGGCCAGTTTTAGCTTAGTGTTTAATCACTTGATTAAATCAATTATATATGCTATTAACCACTTAAAGTCATGTCATTACACCCTTATTTATTATTTTATACCTAGAAATTTCATTGGTCCAATAAAAATTAGATTCTGGCTTGTTAGAAACTGAAACCCCAAACCAAACCCTATTGAAACACTAAATTAGGCCCAATCAGTTTAGGCTCATTAAGGGCCACCAAAAAGCTCCACCTATGCAAGGCTTTTTGAAGAAGTTTCCCCCACTGCCCTAGGTGTACCTCCACTGCCCATGTCGGCCCAAATAGTAGTTGATGAGAGGTCAATCAACCACCTCACCACCTCCCATCACTCGATAACTTCCGAGGCAAAAAACCATGTGCTGCTGCTCATTTGGGATTTTTTTTAAGTATATGTTTTATGGTCTTAGAATGATTTTTAAACATAGGATATGGTTTTTATGTGTTGCATAAATTGATTTTAGCATGAAAGTTGGAATTTAAAAGAATTGCAACAAAAATCAACGCTTTTAGCCCTAGCATGTTTCGGCCTAAGCATAGTTCACCTAGTTTTGTTATGTTTTAAATTTTTATGATTAGATATTTGGATTTAGGACAAAATTTACATTAGGGATGTAGATTTTGGTGAGTTTTGAAGTTAGGATGCCAAATGCTTAATTTAGGGGTAAAATAGTTATTTTTTCACAAGTAGAGGGGTAAAATGGTAATTTTATTTTGAGCCAGTGATTTTATGGTTCTAAGTATGTTAGTGAAGTGTTTCTAACTCTTAAAAATATCTATTTTCAGTTCACGTTATTTCACGCTAGTTTATGCCATTCTACAATCACTGTAACTTGACCTCTAACTTACTTTTAGGATACTTGTGTATGTATGGTGGTAAGAAACCATCATTTATGTTTGTTATGTTTGTATATACATGTTAAGTTATCTCATGCCATGTTTCTTTTCAAGCACATATTTATCTGTTACACGTTATCTCATGTCATGCCATATTTAACTGTTACACGCCATGTTATGTGTAACGACCTGACCCAATATTATTAGTGATGAAATATGATTAAAAATCTAATGGGCCTAAAATAAGTTTAATGGGCTGAATTGGAATAGCCCACGGACTAGTAAGAATTTTGTAGTTACTGGATTTTTATGTGCCATATTGGATAAGATGTGAGTTATTATTTCTTTGGATTTAGTTAGGCCCAAAGGCCAAGAATTGTATTTTAAAGTTGTTAAAATTAGTTGAAAATTTTAGAATAAATTAGCGAGCCGATATTTTAGAAACCTAATTGAAATTACTGAAGTTTTAGCCCATGAAATTAACACAAACCCGTTAGGGTCAATGGAATTCTCTCACAACAAGGACACAACTCTACAAATCATCTTCACGTTAAAACTCTTTAATCGACTGTCTTCTCAAACTTTAAGCCGCGCATGTCTCCACCTTGCACTAGGATTCATGCCCCAATAAAACTATCTTACAATTTTAGAAATCATTTTCACATTAAAACTCTTAAACCGACTCCTTATAGATATGCTCAACCCCATCCACTTTATGTGTATTTCATTCTTCTTCAAGTCACAGTATAGTTTCTATTTACCCAAAAGCACACATATCACCTCCAGTCCACCAGCAACCTCCCGACCCTGCCTTAGCCACCTTTCTCATGGTAAGACCACCACAATCGAACCCACTCACAACAACCCATCCCTCTCACGAAACCATCTTCCCACCAATGTCACAACCACTACAAAGCAGCCATTCGATACTCAGCTACGTCTAGCACCACCGAACTACAAGAAAGCCACCCAAGCCCCTCCACACAATAACCCACACGAAAAGCCTAGCACCCTCATGACCTCCACTTAGTTGTTGCTGCCACCTCCCCTCAAACCAACACACGCCCCAAGCCGCAACTCCTCCACCGTGAGCCTTTTCCTCCACGCATCAACCCATTGCACGAACAACCCCATTTTACACCACTAACCGTGCACTAGCACCCCGAAGCCAAGCCAATCACTATCGCACATCCTTTCCACACCACAACCCATGTAGACAACACCGAACGCACCCCTTTTACCCACCCGAAACCAGAGCAACCTCAACCAGCTACAAAGACGTTCAGCCAGCCAAGCTGGCCACTTTTCCCTTCACGTTGCCAGTCACAGGTTTCTCCATCATTGGCCACCACATGTCGGGGTCAACCCAGTTCCATCCTTAGCTTCGTCAAATGGCATTGTAAGTCACCAAAGCACTTCGTAATCTCTCTCTCTCCTTCCCTTTCTCACTACGTTGAACACTCTCCCTCTCCCTACATAAACTCTCTCTCTCTCTCTCTCTCTCTCTCTCTCTCTAATAAAGTGCAGTACGTCCCCCTCCCTTGTGAGATCAGCCTATTAAGTTTTCATGGCTTTAATATATATGGGTTGGGGTAATTAGATACTTACGTAGTGTACTGTATAGGTAATACGGACTTATTATAAATGGATGGGCCGTGAGTTTCAATATATGTGTTGTGGGCTTAATTGGAAATTTATATATATATATATATATATATATATTGATTTAGGGGAGTTGCGCATGAAAGGTTGGACTATTTAGGAAAACGTCAGACATATGAACTCTAGATATATGGAATTGATGTCAATATTATGGAGTCAATGTGATTTTAGGGTTATGAAGGACCAAGGTTTATGGAAATATAAATTAAGTTAGAATTTCAGGTTTTAATAACGAAGCACGTGATTAATTAGAAATTTACAGAAATTACTTTCATATTTTATAAGTAATTAGTCATGCCCCAAAAATACTGGATTCAAACTATGAGGTAAGTAGGATGATCATACCATTCATGTATGTACGGTAAATATCATGTCTTTTATAAAAGTATTATGCATGTATGCCTTCCATTGGAAGTCCTTTTTTATCAACCCAAGTCATGATTAATCATGATTTTATGCATAAATTTCATGTTAGTTGCAAGACATGCATTAAATTATTTATGAAATTTCATGATTTTATGAAAGGAATTGTGCATCAAAAGATTTTTGAAAAAATTATGACTTTTTGTTAGGAAACATGTATTCACGACATTTTATAAAAGATGCAATTTCTTTCGATATATAGAATATGATAAAGCATGTATGTAGGTAGGTATGATTATGATGAAGTATAAATGATAAGATACATAATGGCCTATATTTTTTTTTTTAGTGGAACGAGGACGTTACCTGCAGTATTTATTGATAAGCATGTATCGTGTTTACATGATTTCCTTATAAAAATAACTCCTTATTATCAATCAATTACAAACCAATAAAAAGTACCTTACAAGAATAAAAATGTGGCGCCCCCGACCCCTATGTAAGGAAACATGAGAATCGAGACGCCGGGATGATGACAACACGATCACACATCCCAACAAAAGTGCCAAGTGTGTGTACACGCGACAATGTAAAATAACAACGCAGCGGATAATTAAGTCTACTAAGTACCAGAATTTAAATACAATTTAAATATCAGTAAAAGGGTTTAAATAGTAATTATACAGTCATCCAAAAATAAAGTACAATACAGTAAAATAAAATAACTAACAAGTGATCCCAGATCACTTCTCGGGCGGAGCCGTCTCCTCAGGCTCGCCCTCATCCTCCTCATCTGCATCAAAATCTGCATTACTACAAAATGGTACCGCAGGTAAGTATATCCCAAATAACCACATAATAAAAATGTATTAATACAACCAACATGCACGCATATGAAGAAATATGCATTTTCCTCAAAACATCATTTTCCCCGAAAATGATTATTTTCCAACACACGCCAAAATCTCAGTTGGCCCAAAATATCCGTAAAACATTTTCCCGGAAAATGGTTTACACAAAATCCAACACACTATTTTTCCAGAAAATAGTTCATTAATCCATTATTACCATATGCACCATGGCCTCCCCTAGGGACCATCTGCACGTCTCGGCTTCGTAGCGATGCTCAGTTCCACGCCCAGCGCATTCGTGGCCAAGCACCCACTTCGCAACGAGTGATGCCCAGTTCCGCGCCCAGCGCGTACGTGGCCAGACATCCTCTGGTCCCCGCCAGCAGAAGGACCACGGAGTAGGCACGAATCTCTCGTCCGATCCCATTGTCGCCCGGCGACAATCCAGGGGACGTTACTCAGTATATTCCGCTCCCGAGTAACCAGAGGAGCTCCACCGAGATAATGCCCCATCTCGGCTTGGGGTCGTGATACACACGCATCCAATAAATCATTACACATGAAAACCCAGTTTTCATAACACATGAACATGAATGCAATACACGTAAACCCAGTTTCCTTTACAAACATGATCATGCGAGCAAAATGCAATGTACATGAACCAACACAATATCCAAACCAACAATTACCAATCCAATCAAATTCAACCAAACAACTCCAATCACCAATCCATCCGACCCCCGAACTCCTCGGACTCAGTCCAGCATGTTCAACCAAATACAGTGAAATAAGTTAGTGCAAAAATACATTTAAATCACGAAAGTTTTTTGGAGAAATACTTACAATGCAATATAGCAATTTTCAAAGGATCACGAAGCTGCAAGAGGCGGCAACACAGCAACAGAACAGTGTCAAATACACTGTGGCCGTGGGTCTCAAAGACCCACTTTTCAACGGTGACAAACGAAGACCCAAAATTGATAGGGTAGGGCCTAGGGAGGTCGGTGAAGCTAGTGGTGGTGAAGGTTGGCCGTGGGTGGCGGCATGGGCGGCAGTGGAAGACCAAAAACACCCAAAACGGAAGTAGAGTTGGAAGTGCTTCACCAGTGACAGATCAGAGGTGGAGTTGGGTCCAATGGATTGCCAAGAGGTCGAGGATGAAGTGGTGAAAAGATGGTGGCCGGTGGTGGCGCGACGGCGGCGCTGGAGCGAAAGTGACACCGCGGCTTTGAAGGGCTACTGGTGGTTAACGGTGGCACGAATGGAGGTGAGGTTGGTGGGGTGAGGTCGCCGGCGGCAGGGAAACTGAATGGGATGGGCGATGAAGGCCATCGCCGGCTCACGACGGCACTGGCGGTGATGTAACGGACGGAAAGAGAGAGAGAGGAGAGAGGCGTCGTGCGGGAAAGGTAAACATGGGGAGAAGAAAAATAAAAGAAAGAAAAGAAAATGGGGAAAAGAAAAATAAGGGAAAAGAAATGAGGTTCAATCCTCATAACTTGGGTCTCAAAAATGATTCAACGGAAACGTTTTCGAAACCACAAGATAAATAAAATAATTCAAACGCAATGGTAAAGTCAAATTGAAATAATTTAATCTCGCAGTAATTAATTTAAATATTAAAAGCAATTTAAATGCATAACAATAAATAAATATTAAGAAAACACATAAAAATAATTTTCACCAAATTGAAATCATAAAAATAAACTCACTAAAAATCCAACCAATTTTAAAATACGAGAATAAATTTCTAAATAAATAAAAATAATCCTTCAGTAAAAATGTACTAAAATACGGGGTGTTACAAAAAATCCAACAACCATAAGCAAAAATGCACTAATAAAAACGTAATGAAGGCAACCTTGAATAATTCATATGAATTAATCCTCTCAACATACGAGGTATATCCCCAAAACTGCGCCGTGAAAAATTTGAGCCTACTGTCCCTTTATTAGTCAACCAGTCGGCCACTTGATGATTCCCTTCTCTGAAAACATGATTCACAAAATAAATCATAGAATCCATGATGTCAGTAATTTCCTCCCATAAAACCTCCAAATACCACACCTCACAACTTCTTCATTTCCACCATGATACTATAGTCGTAGAATCAAGTTCAATTTCAACAAAATTATTATCCAAAAAATTGCAAACCATGAGACCATGAAGAAGAGCTAATAGTTCGGCTTTATTGTTAGAACCAAAGCCAACATGTGAAGCAAAAGCATGAATCAAATGGCCATGATCATCTCTAATGATTCCACCAACACTAGAAGAACTCGGATTGCCAAGGCTGCTACCGTCGGTGTTCAACTTAAACCAGCCAGTAGCTGGTCTTTTCCATGCAACTAACTTACACCGAAGAATTAAAGGGATCACAGCAAGAATATAAAACCATTGAAACACCTGCATATCAAAATTGGATAGTCTAGAAATTTTGTGAATGTCATGACATAATAGGCCAATCCAATGTTTAATATAATGCAATATATCAGTAATGGATTCAATAAGTCCCTCCATACGCGCCAAGCATCTCCTCCTCCAAAGTCTCCAAGTGATGATCACCGGTAACAGTCCCATAATTAAACCCACTTGAGTAGAGGAGGTTGGACGGCGAAACCAGGTTGACGCCATCTCTTTCCAATTTCGGCCAATGGGAACACTAAACAAAGATCTAAAAAAATTCCACACCTTTCTAGGTAACTCTCCTTCAAAAAGCACATGATTTTGATCTTCATAATGTCCTACATCACAACAATCACAATGAGAAACAATCGGAATACCAATACGACAAAGACTATCATCAACACTTAACGCCAAATGCCATGCCTTCCACATAACAATAAACATTTTTAGGGGAAGCAATTTATGCCACATCCAAGAATGCCATTCAAAATTAGAGCCCCCGATACGAATACAGTCCCAAGCCGACTTAGTTGAAAAACAACCATTTTCATTTTTTGTCCAGATTAATACATCTGGGCCATTCTTGCAAGCTGCTAAGGTCTCTAAAATATCATCAACATTATCCTGACCAACTAGCCCCACAAGCAAATCCACATCCCAGTTGTTATTCAATTTACATTAATCCTTTACTCGAAGTAAAGGTTGACCCACTAATTGCATATCATCATTTTTTTTTAATTAAAGAGCGAATGTCACATGTCCAAGAGTGACCCCCTCCCGATTTTATTAAGAAACCCTCACTTGTGGCTGAGGAATACCGTGAAAAACAATCAACCACACTTGAAGCATATCAACCTCAGGTGCCAAAAAAATTCCAAAGAGCCAAAAACCAACACATCAAAGAAATTATAAACGTAAATAAGGAAGTTCCTAACTATCCGTACACAACAATCCTCTAAGCATCCCACTTCCTAAATCTGCTCTAGTGAACAACCCACTATTATTATTGGCCCCTTGTTTGGCAAGAAAATCCGCAACCATATTCGCTTCCCTAAAAATATGACACATACTATAATTCAAGGCACTAAACAACATTTTAATTTCTTCTAAAAAATCCCAAAAATACGAAAGCGTACAACTTCTGGACTAGATCCATCCAACTATGACCGCCGAATCTGACTCCACCATAAAATCCCAGAGTCCCATTTGTTGAGCCATTCGTAACCCATCAAGAAGCGCACGACCCTCAGCTACTGTATTCGAAACCACACCGTAATGCATTGCAAAACCAGCCACGGTTAGGCCCTGATCATCCCGAAAAATGCCTGCCCCGCTAGCCATCCCATGATTGCCAAAGGAACAACCATCAATATTAAGTTTAACTCCACCCCTTCTTGGTTTCTTCCAAGCAACAACCTTTGGAATTTTCTTCTCAACCGGAAGAAGAAGGATATTTAATGCCTTAACAACTTTTAGGTCTTTAACACTCAACTGTTTGAAATTCCGGTCTGTAGAGAAAATAGCTATCAGGACTGTCTTCACCCACCACAATACCCCTATCCAATCAGTATTTCTTTCTTCCATCCATGCATCGCACCTTGCTCTCCATAGCGCCCAAGTGATTAGGATAGGAATAATTCCATGGCACACACTTGTTTGTGAAGACGTCGACTCACGTAGCCACCACACATTGAGAATCCCCTGCCAAGACCGAGTCTGCGGTAAATGAACGCATAGTATGCTAGCAAAATGGTTCCAAACTTTAGTTCCTAACTCCCCACCACATAAGACATGATCAATAGTTTCTTGTTTAGGAGACACGCAACAATTACACTTTGAGACCAATGGAATCCCAAGTTTAGCAATTGTATCGTCCACTAGTAAAGCCTCTTTTCTTGCTAACCAACAGACAAAGGACATTTTTTTTGGAATATATTTATGCCATAGCCATTTGCACCAAGGACAAATATTTCCATGCGAACGGATAGTCTGCCAAGTTGATTTTGTCGAAAACATCCCATCCAAGGTCGGCTGCAAAACCAAAATATCTTTGCCACTTCGTATCTTCCCCGGCCAAGATATTATTTTGTCAACCATCTGCACAAGTAAAAGAGATATTAAAAGATCCGCAACTTGTAGCTGAGAATCAACCACTACCTCCTGTGAATCAACAATAGCACCATCACCCAACCAATTATCAAACTAGAAATTAGCTCCCCATTCAGGATCAAAACTCTAGAATTTTTAATCACAATAGGCATAACTGATATAATGTTTTTCCAAAATCTAGATCCCACCGAGTAAGATATAGCTGCATGATGTTCTCCTCTCGCATATTTCACCGTAAAAAATCTTGCCCAATAGGATCTACCATTCAACCATTTCCAAGCGAATTTCATGAATAATGAAGTTTGCACTTCAACAATATCTCTAATACCCAACCCGCCTTCCTCCACCGGTAAACAAATGTTCCTCCAAGCCACCCACTTCCTCTTCTTCCTCTCCTCCCCCGAGCTCCAAAGAAAATTTGAGAAAATAGAATTGAGAGCTTTCAACACCCCTTTTGGTAAATTCATAATTGACAAAATATGTATTGGCATGCTAGACAAAACGTGCTTGATAAGAGTAATTTTACCTTCAAAGGATAAAATTTTACTCTTCCATCTCGACAATTTTTTTTCGCACCTTCAAAAGCGAAGGTTCAAAAAGTCGAATGGTGTTCCTTCCCACATGTAATGGCACCCCTAAATACACACACGACCATTTACCCTCCACAAAACCAATCAATCGAAGCACCTCTAATTTCAGAGCAGGCGAAAACATAGAGGAGAAAAAAATATAGGACTTTGCATAGCTCACCAACTGCCCCGACATAAATTCATAATCATGTATAGTCTTCATCAGTTGAGTCACAGATTTCTTTTCCTTATTAGCAAAGATAAGAATATCATCAGCATAAAAAAAATGAGAAATCAAAACACCTCCATTTGCATTGAATGGTCTGACCTTTGCCTTTTGGAAGTCATCTTTTAGCATGTGAGAAAAGAGTTCCTGAGATAAGATAAAAAGGTAAGACGATAAAGGATTACCTTGGCGAATACCTCGAGATGGCTTGAAAAAAACCCTTCATAAAACCATTTAACATAATCAAACACATTGGAGTTGAAATACAACTAAAAATCAATCCCCGCCACTATTTCGAAAATCCCAACCTTCGCATAACTTCCAATTCACTCGATCAATGCCTTATTCATGTTATGGACAAGCTCCTGGGCAATAGAAATGTTATCGAAAATACGACGACCCTTTAAAAATGCCGACTGCTCTTCAGAAATCAATTTCCCCATAATCGACGAGAACCGATACACCAACATCTTAGAAATAATCTTATAAACTATTGAACAAAGACTTATTGGTCGAAATTGTGAGAAGCTTTCGGGTTCTTCAACTTTCGGTAATAACACAATATTCGTAGCACCAAAGAAAGTAGACAACGACTTCCCTTCAAAAAACTCCACAGCCAACCGAAGTAAATCATCTTTGACAATATCCCAAGCATGATCGAAAAAACTTTCCGAAAAACCATCGGGTCTTTGGGTTACTGTCCTACGGAATTGACCATAGTGCCAACTTAACTTCTGAAACTACTGGAGCTTGGCACAAAGACAAGTTATATGCATAAACAATAACAGGGGTCAACAAATTCATACTAGCATCCTCCACGTTCACAAGCGATGTCGTCAGTTGAGCTTTGAAGAATTCGACAGCCTCATTCAGCAACGCATCCCCCGATTCAAACACCCTTCTATCTGTAAGTATCATATGATCCAATACTTTGAATTTCTTTTTGCATCTCAATGAGGCATGGAAAAATGTCGTATTGTCGTCACCTTCCGAAATCAACTCGATTCAGGATTTTTGGCATCTCATAATCTCCTCTCTAAGCATGTATTGCAGATGTTTTCTTGTACTGCAGATGTTTTTTCTTACATCTCAATAATTCATCTTCCATCTTCTGGGAATACGCATTTACAACAGACTATTCCAGTCCCAATAACTCTTCTTCAATCATGTTAAGTTCAGATTCCACCCTGCCAAAGACCTCTAAATTCCATTTTCTCAATGTTGGTTTTAATTTTTTAAGCTTCATGCTAACTTGCACCATAGAACACCCTTGCACTTCCTGATTCTAGCATTCCCGAATGACCCAGAGAAAGTCCTCATGATAGCACCACATTCGTTGGAAACGAAAAGGCTTTGGACCAACCCTACCATCTTGAGCCAGCTTTGTGATCATTGGACTATGGACTGACGATGTGCGAGATACATACTCCATTCTACCATGAGGAAAAGTCGATTAAAAATCAGAGTTCACGAACACTCTATTCAGCCTCGCCCAAATTTGCCTACCCCCTAACCACCCATTACATCGAGAAAATCGATTACCAGAAGATGAAATATCTAATAAACCACATTCTTGAATACAATTATTGAATTCAAGTCAAGCACGAGAAGAGCGGCAAATGCCACCAATTTTTTCCCCTTCCGAACGGATAATATTAAAGTCGCCACCGATAAACCAAGGCCTACCATCCACATTAATATCACCAAGATACTGCCATAAGAAATGACATTGTTGTTGAAACAACTCGCATACACAAAAGTAGCCAATACCCAATAATTTCCCAAAGAGAACCAACTCGATAATGCTTGCTCCATGACCGAATAAAGTTGAAATTCAATCTCCTCTTCCCAAAACAGCCAAACTTTGCCTCCAACCTCAACATTATGACAAAAATTATGAAGATGTAACCAACGTGCCCAAAGGGAGCACTTATTAACCGAGCGAAAAGGTTCTGACAATGCTACCACCGATGGACGGTGTTTATTAAGAATGCGCCATAAGCAAGCCTTCGAAGAACGAATGCCCCTAATATTCCAAATTAGAATATTCATCAAATCAATAATGTTTATTAGACCCTGTTGTCTGCTCTAGAAAAACCATAGCTTTCTTCTTTTTTCCACCCCTCAACTGTTTAAGCAGAACTTCAATTTCACTATCCGAGTCGTAGCATTTGGCGGCTAGTTCTTCTAACTCATCCTCCTCCTCCCTTTCTGACAAAAAACTACCCTGCAGTCTCGATCCCACATGATCATCATCTGCCTCTACAACCCCTTCCGAATTTCGACAAAGTTCATATTCTAATGCTTCATCAATAATTCTCAAAGCACTTCTCAGAGAAGAGATACCTTTTAACGCTTCATTAATCAATTCCTTGCCTTCTATTTTTTCATACTGCTCAAACCAACTTCTAGGGAATGGTGGGATCGCCAGCTTTGGTTGTTCTTGCCTACCTACACCTTCCATACCTTCTTCTACACCAGACTCCTGTCTGTCCAGTAGCTGCAATTGTGTATCGTTTAAATTAAATCGGCTTTGGGTTACTACATCTCCACTAGCAGACACATAAAAAATTTCCACTCCACGTTTTCTTGCTCTGTTTTTCTCTCTTGAATCCAAGCCATAATTTCCGTCCGTCTAGCCAGATTATTTTTTTTCCATCCCCAGACATACTCTTCAGCCCTCCTCGAACTTTTTTCCTCCCACAACTTTCCATTTTGTTTTAGCAACACTTCGAGCTTCGGCATCAAGCATATTTTCCTTCCCCTTATTCTCTGTTTTTTCTTTAGCATTACATTGTTTTTCCACATGACCTTGTTT
Organism: Juglans mandshurica; assembly: GCA_022457165.1. Lineage (NCBI taxonomy): Eukaryota > Viridiplantae > Streptophyta > Magnoliopsida > Fagales > Juglandaceae > Juglans > Juglans mandshurica. The sequence goes on from CM039623.1 coordinate 9,933,730, forward strand.
ACGGCCCCATCCACAGAACACAGGGACTGATTCAAAAATCACTTCTTGATAATGACTAGTCACAAGTCCTGGCATGCCTAGCCGAAAATGATGCTTCAAAGGTGAAGACACATCCATCTCTACTCATATCCTTGCAGGCTTCGGTCCCGACACACATGCGGTAGCGTTATCATGCTTCAAAAAATGACCAAACCCACCACCAATGCTTTTCAACATAGAAACATGAAAATAATTCGGAGGGAGGCCTAGAAGAGAGATCCAAACAGGGGCAAGCAGTGATTCAGCGTCTTCATCAAAGTCTGGAGTCGAGTGAAAACTTTTATATGGGATCCCAATCACGTTTACATTACCATGAGCCATAACAGTTATGAAGTCCTCCTCGTTGGAAAGCCTGATCAACAAGTTACGAGTGTTCCGCAATTGTCCCACCACCAGCAACGATTTAAGGCCCCATCTATTTTTGATAAACCCACGTATACGATCTAAGGATGGTCTATGGCGTAGAAATTTCAGAACCATCGCATAACGAAATGGTTCTGCCTATTTAATAATCTCCGATTGCGAAAACACAAAAATCATCTCTCCTCCACTGAATCGCGGCTCATGAAATGGGATATCTACCTCTGGCAAATCTTAGGGTCTATTGGCAACGACATCTGCATAACCACGCGCAAACCTAGCCCCATCAATATTCCGCAACTGTCCAGCCTGAACCCCAGGAACCTCCTTAATGTTAACTGTCCCACCAGAAGGTAGACCCGCCAAGGAGGACGATGGGGCGATAGGATTAACCATGCAGAAAACCTAGTAGCGACTCAAAACTTGTAAGTGTATGCATATCATCAATTATTGAGAGGCACGCCACGTCATCAATTTTAATCGTAAGTGTGCGCATATCATCAATTAATGGACCACGATATTGTCACTTATCATTCTAGAAAAAAAACATTTCCCTCCTTAAGCCCCCACTTCAAATTATTCATGACAAGAGATATACTTTGAACAATCATTTTCCAAAATCTTGAACCCTTATTTGGATAAATGAGAGTCCAAGGCATAGCACCCACATAATTTTCTTTTAAAAAATTCTCCCATAATGATTTACCTTGAATTAAATTCCAAGCAATCCTCATGTGCAAAGCCTGTTGCATATCATCAAGGTGTCTCAATCCAAGTCCTCCTTCCTCAATAGGTTTGCAAACACTTTGCCATGACACCCATTTTTTCTTCACTTTTCCATTCCCCTCCCCCCAGAAAAGGTACTCATTAATCGATGTAATTATTTAATAATGGATTGAGGAACATGCAAAACAGCAAATACATGGAGAGCCATACTTGATAAAACATGCCGCAGTAAAACAAGTCTACCACCAGCAGAAAGAAGCTTCATCCTCCTTCCACTTATTTTATTTCGCACTTTAGTCACCATTTCCTCCAAGTGCACATACTTAGTTTTCCAAAATAATAGGGACCCCCAGATATTTGAAGGGAAAAGATGCCTCAGAAAAACTTGTTCGCCGTATAATCTCTCTTTTGCATGCCAAAGAGATTTTATGAGAAAAAAACATAGCTATTTTTTCTTTATTGATACATTGACCTGACCATCTCTCATATTGATTTAGCACAGCTAAAAGTTCTTGAATTGATCTCGTACTACCATTTGTGAAAATCACCACAACATCAACATACATTAAGTGAGATATAATAGTCGTACCTCTAACCTATGAAAATTGACAATACCTTTTTTCCACCACACTCTGCTTGATCAATCTAGAAAGAACCTCTTGTAAAATGATAAACATATAAGGTGAGAGAGGATCCCACTGTCGCAAACCACAACCATCTTGAAAAAACCCTTTCGTCGTCCTATTCATCATAATTGAATACCAAGGAGTTGAGATACAAACCCGGATTAAAGCACAAAATTGTGGAGAGAATCCGAAACATCGAAGAACCTCCAACAAAAAATTACAATCAACCCGATCATATGCTTTAGCCATGTCCACATTGAACATAATGTTCCCACATCGTGACTTCTTATTTAAGGAATGCACCATTTCCTGAGTGAGGCTGATGTTCTCAAAAATGCGCCTACTTGGAATAAAAGTGCCTTGATCCAACGAGATCATCCTTGGAAGAGAACCTGTCAAACGATTAACAATAATTCTGGAACAAGTTTTATAGAATACCGAACACAGGCTAATAGGCTTGAACTTGTCAAAACCTGTTGGAGCATCAACCTTCGGGATTAATACTAGAAATGATGCCCAAAAAAATCATGGAAGATGCTTCCAGAACATCAAACTTCACCACCTCCCAACAGGTTTTGAAAAAACCCAAACCAAATTCATTAGGCCTCGGAGCACTATTAGACAGAATAGAAGTTACTGCATCAAAAGCTTCCTCCATAGAAGGAATTGAACAAAGTCGGCCACACTCTTCCTTCAAAATAACCCACAAAATCAGATGAGAGAGATTAGACAACTCTCTAGACGATTTCCCTTGAAGAAAATTAGAAACAAAATCTACAGCACCTTGATGAATATGTTATGGCGACTCAAAAACAGTCCCATTCGAAGACCTCATTTCCAATACTCTTTTACGACTTTTATTAGCTAACCATGCATGGTAAAATTTGGAGCTGCGATCTCTATCGACCTGCCATTTCAACTTAGCCATTTGAGCCAACCTTATATCCTCTCTATGCCTCCAAGATGCCAATTCTGCCAAAGATCATAGAAGCTCCCTATATTTCTCCTCATCCTAACCCATATGTAATCTGTTTTCAACTGCCTCAATTTCATTTTCAAGCAAATCAATCTTCACATTTGTTCTGCCAAAAACCACCCTATTCCACTTACACATAACCACCTTAGTTTTCTTAAGTTTAGCAACCATTTTAAAAAGACCCATGCCAGTCACTGGTTCAGACCAAACCTTCAAAACACAATCCGAAAATTCTGGATGATCAACCCACATTTGTTGAAATCGAAAAGGTGCCTGGTAGGGGTGTAAACTCAAACCGAAAAACCAGTCCGGACCGGTTTTACCGGTTTTGAACCGGGTCCGGTCCGGAACCAGTTTTTAAAATCTAAAAATCGGCTGGTTCTGGTCCGGTTCCGGTTTCGGGATTTTTTGGACCGGACCGGTTGATTAAAAAAAATAAAAAATAATATTTTTTTATATAAGTTTTATACAAAATATTTTTTATATATATTAAATATTAATATATATAAGTTTTATATATAATGTATAATTATAAATTTTTATGTGAAATTTATATATATAATACATATAATTATATATATTCATATATAAAATAATTTCTTATTATAATTTATAAATTATTATATAAAATATTAATACTAAATCACAAAAAGTTTATAACTAATACCAATATATAACTTATAACTATATCAATAGTTTAATATTAATACTATTATATAGTCTAATATATTAATAAAAGTATAAAACAATTTTTTTTAAATCAGTTTTTTTTTTAAAAAAAATTTTTAATGACAAATTGTGAAACTTACATTTTAAAAAAACGGAAAAACCAGACTGAAAACCGGTAAAACCGGAAGTACTGATTTAGGAGAATAACCGGTACGTAATCGGTTTTGAAAAATACAAAACCGGTACATACCGGTTCGGTCCTAGATTTTATCCAAAACTGGACCGAACCGGACCGGTTATACCCCTAGTGTCGGGGCTAAGAGAAAGGATCAAAATTAAATTCAATAAGCAATGGAGAGTGATCTGAGGTAGACCTCGGAAGATGCGAACACACAACATTAGGAAACAAAGACATCAAGGAAGCATCCAACATTGCCCAATCTAGTTTAGCCCATGAACGTGCAAGACCAACCTTCATTTCAACACATAATCTAGCACCATTAGTCCAAGTCGCATAACAAGTTGGATTATTACAATGAATAAATCATCCTATGGGGGCCGTTAGAATCCTTAAAAATGACTCATGGTAAATGTTGGGAGGCAAACCAGGCAGTGAAATCCAAACTGGGACTCAAGAAGGCTCTTCATCCTCCAGAAAGTCAGGGGTCCAATGAAGGCACAGTAAAAAACACCATTCACTTCACAAGATTCACGTGACAGAGCTTTCACAAAATCAGATTTCAAAGAAAACCGAATAAACACGTTACGCGGACACCTCATTGCATAAACCGTAGGAATAACAGCCAAACCCCATCGACTATGAATAAATGAACAAATAGTAAAGAAGGGCGTTGGTGAAGAACTTCAAGATCATGGAAACTGAAACGATTCTGCAGAACAACTGATCTCTCCCTTGGAAAACTGAAAAAAAAAAACTTCATCCATGCACTTTGGCACTACAATCATCTCAGGGATCGGTTGAGGCATCGCCGCAATGAACTCAGCATAGGATAGCCGACCAGCATTTCCATCCGCGGCTGCCATGCAGCCTTACGTAAAGAAACCTAATACAGCCAAGAAACCTAAACTGTACCATATGTTATTGGTATATTGCATTGCCATGTTATACATGCTGGTAGTGCACCCAGTGTGGCTTCCTTATGTATGTATTCCACAACCCACAACCACGGGGGTTGTACATGCTGGTAGTTGCCAAGTTCCACAACTTAGATTCGCTAACCCTAACTCATGGGGTCAATGGTGGGTATCGGCCTATGATAAGTGAAAGACAAGTTAATGCATTTTATGCTATTTATATAAGAATTTATGAGTATGCATATTTTTCAAGAAACCTTATGTTTATTATGTTTACTATATGATGTGTTGCTTATTGAGTATTTGACTCATTTTTATATATTTTTATGTTTTAAACACCCCAGGTGATGATTTTTATGAGGATGGGACTATAGGACGGGACTTGGCCTAGGAAGACAAGGCAGAGGCCTAGACAATTTATGTTAAGCTCACTTTTATGATTTTTAGTTTAAGAAGTTATTTTGATAAGCACATGAGACTTTATTTATTTAAATAAGTGTTTCCGTAAACTCTCTTTTGAATTTTAAGTATTTAATAAAAATTGATTGATTTAATCAATCAGTTAGTTACGGAACAAGTAAGTTCATGTCATGTTTATTTCATGTTTACTACAGTTTCAAGTCAGTTCAGTTCACGTTAGTTCAGGTTATGTCAGCACATGCCATGCTATTTGCCAACTTCACACTCATTTATGTTCACGTCAGCATTCATGTCTTTTTACTATCATGCATGCATCTGTAAATTGTTAGTTTAAGTTGGTTTTTAACTTGCTAAGATTCGTAATCTGTAACACCCCGCTTCCCAAAAAGACATTTTAAAATTTTCGGGGAGCCAGTGTGCTATTACTAAACTTAAACTTAAAAACTTTTTTTTTTAACAAAGCGCCAGATGCGGAAGATTTCTATAAATAAAACAAACTTCAATAAATACTGAAAATCCAAAATAGAGTTTGTGGAAATACTTATTTTAAAAAAATACAAAAGTTTCATGTGCTTATCAAAATAATTTATTTAAACCTTAAACCATAAAATTAATCATAGCATAATTTGTTTAGGCCTCTGCCTCGCCTCCCGGGGTCAAGTCCTGTTCTGCGGTCTCATTCTCATAAATGTCATCACTTAGGGTGGTTTAAAAACATAAAAATATACAAAAATGAGTCGAATACTCAATAAGCAACACATCATACAGTAAATAAAATAAACATAAGGTTTCTTGAAAAATGTGCATATTCATAAATACATACATAAATAACATGAACATGAACATGAACTTATCTTTCACTTCTCATTGGTCGTTACCCACTGACATAAAATTATGCATGACTTTCCATAACTATTTTAATGCATAAATTATCACATAAGATCATCAATTTTCATAAACCTTCAAATAAAATCATGGATTTTCATAAATAATTTAATGCATAAATCTTCACATAAAATCATAGAGTTTCATAAATATATCATGATTGGGTACGTAAAAAGGAGCTTCCAAAGAATGGCATACATGCAAAATATTTTTATAAAATACATGTCGTTTACCGTACATACGTGTAAGGGTATGATCATGCTACTTACCTTGCAGCGCTAATCCACTATTTTCGGCACACAATCAGTCACCTACAAGAATAAACACGTAAATTGCATAAATTTCTAAAAATACTAAAAGTAAATCTATATTTCCTAAAATCTTCCTAAAAATATACCAAACCGTAAATCCTAAATAAACATGGGTATTTTTGTAATTGTATAAATTAACACCTACTAAAACCTAAAACACAACTTATAATTTGTAGAGAAACAGAGGGTATAGGGAGAGTGGGAGAGAGGTGTGCGTTTACAAGGGACGAAACTCACCAAGGGGAGGAACTGCACTGTACGGCGGCTGGGAGTCAAGGCGGAGTGACTGGGTTCCTCTTGGTAGGGTAGTGCGACGTCAAGAGAGGGAGAGAGAGTTAGAGAGAACAAGTTAACACTGCGTAAAAAGGGACGGAGAAGCAGTGGGATCATTCGACGATGGCTCACCTTGAGGGACAAGGCGGGTTTGAGGCGATGGTGGAGTTGGGGTAGCACAATCGAGCTGTGGCCGTGATGTGGGTAGCTGACTTGTTGGCTCACGGTGGGGAAGAATACTTCCTCTGCTTCGGTGCAGTAAAACAGAGTATTTTGTTGGAGGTTGTTTCAACGGCTGGGCGACGGTGGTGTAGGAGTGTTGAAAGTTTCTGCAAGGTGGTGGTTGTGGCTTGTTGGGCGGCTATTCTGGTGGCTGGTTATGTAGAACGGAGGCTGTCTTACTGCAGAAGGCTCACGCAGGCCTGGGCAATGGGTTGGCAGTTTGGGCGTACATGGTCTCTCGGTAGTGCTAGGCAGTGTTAATGCACATGTTTTCTGTGGTAGTTTACAGTAGAGGGAGGAGCAGCTTGGAGGAAGAGGCTCACGGTGGAGGTCTGAGCTAGGAAACACGGTTGTTTTCAGTAATCATGGTGGAGAGGAAACGACGTGATAGTCTGGGGACGGGCTGAGTATTCGATGAGTTCGTGGAAGGTGCTCTGCGTGCATGCGTGTATTTTGACGTTGGCGGCAGTGGACTAACATATTCATGCAGGAGGGCTAAACATATTTATAAACATAGGTGGTTGAGAAATAAAAGAAAACCGAGATGATAAACGTGTATGCGGAGGAGGTGGGTATGATGGAGCCGTGTATGCAGTGATAGACGGACATGGAACACAACTAAACCGTGCATGAAGAGAAGTCTACCATGGTGAGGAGTCTTGGTGGTGGAGGGCTATTGCAGCAACCATAGTTTGATAACTATCAACAAGAAGGTTCTCGTATGTATATAAAAAGGCATGGAGGAAAACCGTAGAGAAAACAAAGGGGCGAGATGTGCATGTGCATGGGAGTGGAGCCATGGGAAATAGACTTATAGTAGTTGGTATGGTTTAGGAGTTTTATCTGGAATGCCAATAGTATTTGGAGTCTAACACTAAGGATTTTGGAGTTTTAGAATAATAATAATAATAATAATAATAATGGAGCCTTAACTCTATGTTCAATTAAAAATAATCTATCTGATAAATCTTTTATGGGATTTAACTCATTTATTGAACCTAATAAAATTATCTATAATTTATTCGTAAAAATATATGATCGGGTCGTTACATAATCAAATTTCATTTGGTAGTCCAAACTATCATTCCCCCCGAATGGTAGATCATGTGTCAAGATCAAGAGGACCCTGTGGAGGATTATTTGGACAAGGTCGATTAGAGCACAATGCAACCATGAGGAGCTCATCACGTCAATGCTCTAGTTTTAGGATAGGATTATGGCTATTCGAGCCGAGTTGTGCGAACTACTCCTTAGGCTAGCCTAGTAGTTATTATGTTTGTTTTAATATATACATGAGGAGGCCTCTCTCTAGTACAAGTGATGTTACAAACATTTTGGACAAGTATTGTAACTTTTGGACGTTAATCATTATATGTTTATGAAGTATGCTTTTATTAATTTGGCATATGTTATAACTAGTGCATACTATTGCCCAAGAAAAAAATTATCCACTTCGAATATTGTATATGGTTAGATGCGTGCTAGGTGCATTGTATCTTTATTTGTCATGAACGAGAGCTGGTAATCTTGTGTTGAATGTCCTGAAGCTTTAGAGTCCCCCAAATCCCAAGCGGAGTCTAGGGGCGACACAAGTACCTTATTCAATCTTTTTATTTTTATTAGAGATACTCTGACAAAGTGGAATGTCTACGCCACGGGTACCCTATTCATGCTTGACTAACAAAAATATTTCATGATAGACTCATATGCTTCATGACATATATTTGTGCTATGTGACAAATATTCATGCTTGTTACATATGACAATATGGCATGGTCTAATCATTGTAAATATAGCAATCATATCATTATAACAACATGGCATGGGCTAATCATTGTGAATAGAACAATCATATCATCACAATAACACGACAAGGTATAAACATTGTAAATATGACAATCATATAATTAAAATAACATGGCATGGCATAAACATTGCGAGTAGAACAACCATATCATCACAATAACATGGCACGTCATAAACATTGTAAATATAACAATCATATAATCAAAATAACATGGCATGTCATAAACCTTGCAAATATAACAATCATATAATTAAAACATGGTTCACTTGCATGAAATTTACCACCTTACATACTATAATACACCATGAGTCAGTTAGAAGCTAACTTACAAATATCCTCGCGTAATAATTTAGAGCAAGCTGAAACAAGAGTTCTAAGGTTAGAAATTCTCATTTATCTAGAATATTATTTGCAAAATTGAACCTTAACTCTAAAAAAATTATAAATAAGCCACTAAACTTTCAAACATTACAATTGGGCCCCAAACTTATCAAAATTTATATACTTCATGTATTTTCCATTCTTAACAAAAATTACTCTCCTAATATAAGACATCTCACATGGTCGAGACCTCAAATCCTCACAATTCACTTGATTTGATTTTAGGCCTTATTGTACACTTTCGATGACAATATCCAAAATTAACAAACAAACTAACATATAATTCCTAGTTTAGTAACATGTCAACATTCCAATCATATATTTTCCAAGGCCATAAACTTTTCATTTGAAAGAAACAACATAAAACAATAAGAATAGGTCAAACCGAATCTCAACATGGTATCTTTGGCCTTTCATTTGAATTTTGACACTAAGGACTCCAAAGGATCATAAATTCTAAACTCTAACATGCTAACCACTCAATCTTAGTTGATAATATGCATGACTAGCAAAAAAAAATTAATTTATTGAATAGATGACAATCGGCTTGCACAAAAACCCTAGGACCCGAAAGATAATCATGCTTGGCTTTGAACAAAATGTGTAAATCCCTAAGTTGAATGCATATATTCTTGAAATAATACATCCATACATCCCATACTCAAGTCCTATCTTGATCCTAGCATCATATTCATCCTATAAAAGAAAATCACAACATTAAAGAAATCAACAATCCAAGATCCTCCAACTTTGCATAAAAACGTATCTCTCTGCATGTTCATAAAAAATACAACTAAAATCCTAGTTTTAAAGCTTGAAAAATCTAACTCAAGTCATGAATAAAAGCTTTATGAGCAAGATTTTATAAAACCAAACCATGGATTCAAGTTTCTAAATCTAAAAGGACAACTAAGTCAAACAATCTCATGCTTGAAGTTTCTAACACCCTAAAGGAGCATGCAAATCTTTTTATTAAAACCTCACATGCAACGAATCTAACCAAAGATTTGTATAATCATCAAATCATCCCACCATAAAATGGAAATACTAAGGTCTACACAACATTTCATCCCAAACTTCCAAGGCATACCAAACATAGTCAAACTAACAACTTCCAACTTCAAACCTTCAAACTTTGAAAATATCAAACCCTCTTTGGGAGCTGACCATGGGTGTACTTGGGTGGTTGGTATAGTGTGATGGGTCTAAGAGAGTATGGTCTTGCAAGGAAGTAGGTAGGTTGCCTGATTTTCACTCAATCCTCCTTACACAATTGTACCTCACTTGACATGTGTAAGGTTTGATTCAATAGAGGGTTGCAATAATGCTATGTGTTCAATAATCTTCCTTACACAATTGTACCTCACTTGACATGTGTAAGGTTTGATTCAATTAGAGGGTTGTGATAATGCTATGTGTCCAATAAGATTTCCTAGTGATCTTAGACTGATTTGGACATTCTACATGGAGATGTGACTATTGTTTGGTGACATTGCGCACTAGGTGCCACCTAGAGCTCTCTCGTTAGCCAATTTTTCACTCAAAAGTCCTGAAACTTTTTAATGTACCATAAAATCCTAAAACTTCATATGAGTCTAATGGTGCAATCCGTTTCGTCCAATTATGATTCTAAGGGCCTAAAAAAATAAAAAAGGAAATCCATCCCTTTAGTAAATCATGATTCAACTACACTAACAAAGTAAAACCTAATCAATTGGTTGATCCATGAAATTCTCCTAGGTTTTTATGACATTCCTAGAGTCCAAAGACATTCTTCCATTGAATTTCTTTTGGGTCATTACACTAGAGAGATCTCTCCCCCATTTGCATTGCTAGAGCCCGAGACCCTTACTTTGTTTTTTTCCCTTTTTTTTTCTTCTTTCCCTATTCTCTCCCTCAGTTTCCTCTCCCTGTCCCATAAATTTTAGCCTAACCGACAACCACACCCTTTCCCCCTCTAGTCATCCCATCATCGCCTCACTGTACCATTTCGACATCGGCAATGATGAGCTCCCTCTCTCTCATTCTCTCCGCCTATCTCACTCACATTGTCTCTCATGCTCTCCTTATCTCAGTCTTTTAAACTCTCTCTCTCTCTCTCTCTCTCTCTCTCTCTCTATGCACAGTTCCTCCCTCACTCTGCTTTCCCTAAAAGTTAACTAAGGAGGTATGCCCAGTCCTGAGCCTAGTTTATCGTCGCATCTCCAATCCCCCTAGTGTTCTCTCTCTCTCTCTCTCTCTCTCTAAATCTCCTTTCACTCTGGCCATCGGCCACCCCTTCACCCCCCCTTTTTTCCCTCCGCCCGAAACCCACCTACAATTTCCGACCACCTCACAACGAGACCCACCTCCCACTCTCCCAAACTCCCTCATCTCCCTCTCTTCCAGAAATGAAACTACCACCCAAGAGACCATTGCACTTCCAGCCAATGAGAACAACCACTAAAGCAGACGACATGAAGCTCGCAACACTAATGACCGTTTAGAGATTCTCTTGATTGTAAGTGATGCTTGGTATCAACCCCAAAAATGTTGTTGTTGGATTGAAAATGTTTGTGTTGTTGAGAATCTTGTTACACGCCTCTAAGATGTTGAAAATTGGTTACTTTGATGAATCCCTTACTTGTTGCCCATTTGATTATTTTTGAGCCATAAATGGTGAGGTTGTAACAACTTGGCAAAAATTTAGTTGATGAATTTGTTTAGGCTTTTGGAACGTCGTGAAAACCACAGAATGGTCTCAGGTATCAAACAATCATGAGGTTTTACTTTGGAAGATGAATCTTATCCAATTCTAGGTTGTAGATTGTGTAAACTTTAGGAAATTATTCTATCAGATCTCTGGATAAAGATGCAGCTAGCCAGGAGGAATGATGTATTTATTCATTGGTATAGGTTATGAGTTAGCTAAGATAGGACTACTAGCATTGTCTTATTAGCTTGAATTCGAAAGGGGATTCTCAATTTGATACAAGTAAGCATGTGTTTCAGGAAGTAACATATGGTGCATAGAAGAGTACCAAGAAACCCCGGTGGAGGTAACGACCAAAAGGAACAAAATCCCCCAATAGACGGAGGACAAGGGATAACAAAAGCTCTTCGTTTACTGATGGAGGTGCTTAGACAACAACAACAAGTGTTTGTATATGGTCTTGAAGTTAGGGGTTGTCCCTACGAGAAGTTTTTGGTGCACCGCTACCCAGTTTCATGGGTAACAAAGGGCCCATGAAGGCAGATAAATGAATAATCGATTTGGAGTGAACGTTCGAGATCTATGGGTGTACGAAACACTAGAAGGTGTTGTGTTTTGGATACCTATTACAAAGTGATGTCGGTATTTGGTGGGATAGCAAATGGCAACTATTGACAAGAGAACTGGGAACCCTAGCTGCCTTGACCTGGTAGAGGTTCAAGGAGGAGTTAGATAACCGATTTTTCCTAGAATCAGTTAAGCAACATAAGGCACAAGAGTTCGCGTTAGCAGTCCAAGGGAGCATGATGATCACAAAGTACGCCGCCCAATTTATGGAATTATGGAGGTTTATAGCTCACCTAGTTCAATTGAAAGGATGCAAGCGTAGAAATTTCAAGGAGGCCTGCAGCCAAGGATCCACAGTCAAATGGCCTGCCTCCGTATTGACAACTTTCAAGAGATGGTTAATGTAGCAACAATAGCGAAGGCTAAACAGAGGGAAGTGACTGCTCAGATCAACTCTGAGAGGAAGAGGACTTCACCGTATGCTACCGAAGAAAGTCCAGAAAGGAAGAAGTGTTTTCTGGATCTAACAAGGGAAAAGGCATAGTGATTGGGCGACAAGTATCGATCACATTTCCGCTTTGTGCAGAGTGCAGTAAACATCATGCAGGCAAGTGCATAATCGCTTTGGGGACCAGTTTCAAGTGTGGCCGACAGGGTCATATGATCAAAGATTGCACCGATGTTGCTTTGAGGAAGGAAATGAGGGGAATTTCCACAAACGGAGACTACAAACCAAAGCCGAGGCACCAAGTACCTATTGGAGTGTACGCTGTCACTTCGAGAGACGCAGATGTTGACACCCCAGGAACTATAGGAGTTGGCATCGTCACTAGTATTTTGTAAGACCTATGTATCATTAAGCTTAGTTAAGATTAGTTTGACTATGGTTAATAGTGGTATTGGTTTCTGATTAACATTAGGCACTGCCAAACCCTCAAGTTTGTAGCTTGTACACTATTGGTTTTAAGAGTTTCACTATCTTTAGCGACTGAAGCATCCCATGAAAGTTTAGTTTGCAAGCCGAATTGTTATCTAGGAGGTAAGAGTAACAATTCTCATTAGGAGTATTATTATTTATACTGGTGTAGATACAGAATACACTTTAGTAATACGAGGAAGGATATTGAAATAATATTCCGCATATTGGAGTTTGTTTTGTTTTGAGGATAAACAAATGAAACGAGCTATCTAAACTTAGAGGATGAGATTGCGTTTGTGTTCGGGAGAATAAATTGGGAGAAACATTTGCCTTAGTAGGATTCACTTATGATAGCAGTTTTACCCAGTCGCCATTAAATGGTCTCTGGCGAAGCACTGCTTTTTTGGAAACATAGATCACCCTTATATTGGAGATAAATATGAGGAGAATAAAATCTTGGTCTTGAGGTTTTGCGTGATCAATAGGAACATATCCTTTTGCTTAGAGTCAAAATTAGAAATGGCTCTTAATGGATAGAAGAGTTATGCCAATCATAAGACAAAAAGGCTTGAGTTTAGATTAATGCTTGAATGACTATTGAGGTACCACCTATAAGGAGGAACGATTTGTTTTGGTTATGAAGGAATAAGCTAGTCCTAGGCAGATAGGATTCCTTGAGGAAATAGAGGAAGTGAATTCAGTTGTGTATGGATTAAAATCTTTCCTACTGAACTACAAGGACACCTAAAGTATATCACGTATATGTTTCTAAGGAAGAAGTTTAGAGATCAGCCACTTGAAGTTTTAGATTTAGAGAGTATTCCAGTATGACTCAACCTACTTCATGGAAGGATTCTAGTACAAATTGTTGATTAGAAAGATGGAGAGTTAAGGAATGGTAGGATCTCAATGGTAGAAATATCTATGGCTAATAAAGTTTTGAGCAATAAGGAAAGTAGTGACTTCACTTAGGCAGGGATTCAGTGTCCTAGACGGTTAGCCTAGAACTTGTTCAGTTTAGGCAGTAACATTTTTGAGTGTTATATTCTCCTTTTATATGGTAGTACTTATTTTATGAATGTGATGGATATAGATAGGAATGGGGTAGGCTATGAGAGGAAGGCTTTGCCTCATAAGGAGCGTTATCCACCTCTTCACCCTACCACATGGATGGATTGAGATAGCTTCAGGGCGAGGATGTCATGAGATGGAGCTAGGTCCAGTCGAGTAGTTGAGGAGCTCCCCACAGTCGACGATCCTAAGCTTGAGACATTAGGATCATCGATGTCGTCTACTCATCAAGGAAGACTACTCGTTTAGGGTCATATACCAAACAAAGATGATGATGATGATGTCGAGCATCACATTGACCCAGGCCACTTCAGTAACATGATTTATGATTCCGATGAGATGTGGTTTATTATATACTCAAGCATACCATGCCAGTGGACCCCAACTCACCCCCACCCGCATTAACTAGCAACTATATGTCCAGTGATGGACAATAGGCTTGGTGAGCAGCATCTTCTCTTTTATGTGATACCAATTATATTATGTATACATGTTGATTTCGAGGAAGAAAACTTTTTTTTTTTAGCAGGGGAGGATGTAATAGCCTACCAGAGATTCAGTTGATGAATTTTTTAGTTTTTAGGAACGTCCTGAAAATCTTGATAAGGTCTTACGAATCGAAGAATAGCGTAGGTTTTAGTCAATCAGTTTAGTCAGTGTCTACCCATTTTGGTGACAGAAATTAAATTTTATTTATTTAAGGTACTTAGGAGTTTGGGATTGAGAAATTGTTTAAACCATTAGTCTAAGATGAATATTTAAAATTTTATGGCGCAATAATACAATTTTCTTTTTCTAAATTATAGCTGTTCAGAAATGAGATTTGATTTATTCAAGATACTTAGGAGTTGAAATTTGTGAAACGAATTTCACTATTAGGTTCATATGATTATTTAGGATTTTGAGATGCAAAGCTTATTTTCAGTTTTTTCGAAGTGAATAGTAACACCGATGTAAGTAGCACCCAATCTAGTTATTTTCAAATCATAGTGTGAATTGTCCAAATCAGTCTTGAGAAGTTTTATTTGGATACATGGTAAGATCTTAGCCACACTTGGTGAATAGTATATGACAACTAGCACCAAGAGGAATCATGAGATGGAAATGTGAAGGAAATGAAGGAAAAATAAAGCATGGTGATCATCCAACCTAAGCCAAACAATATTCTATCCAGCCATTCATTTTTGTGCCAAACCAAAAAGGGTTTCAACTGTAATACCTGGACCCAATCAAGCTCAAAATTTTTATTTTTTATTTTATTTGTTTATTTTTAGTTCATTTTTATTTTATTTTTTTATTTTCTCCACATGTTAATTTTTTTTTCTTTCCGCACGTTTTATCCCTTCTGTCTATATTTCTTTTTCACCCGTAAGTTCTTCCGTCCACTCCATGCACACACACAACACAAACTTTCATCCGCACACACGTCTCTCTTGTCTCTCTAGGGTTTCACCTCACATATATTTATAGACACATATGTTATTCCATGCTATTAAAACTACTACCCAAACACAAGCCGCCGCACCACCTTAGAATCGCAAGCCCAGCCTCCATCCCCTCGGTTTCCTGCACTCCCGTATCAAGAGTCATCCCACCGCCCAGCCTCTCGTGTCATCAAACGGGAACCAACTCCATTCACATGGCAACAACACCACAAGCCGCCAGACCCGCCCGTTGACCCATACTCCTCAACCGTTCAATACATAAACGCCACCATCCACCATCGTCCGTCGAAAGCAAAAATTGGAGCTACTCTGTTTTGGAACCAGGGAAACAGAGCATTGTTGCTCAAAGTGAGAACCATTCCTTGCCACAGTTGGGCAACGACACCACCGCCAGTAGCATCAGACGACGCCGAAAAGCAAGCCTCCACCATCCAGTGATGTTCAGTGCCATCGTCCGAAGCCCCATGCAAGCTGCGTGATGCGTAGAACTCTCTCTCCCTCAGTGTTATTCCATCGCAAGCCACTGCAAACCACCATCTTTCGCAACGAAAACAACCGTAAAAGTAGCAGCAATCACTGGCTATGAGACCCTTGTCACCCCGTGCCAATCGGTGAGGCCATTGATTCTCATCCATATTTATTTTCCCTCACGGATACTCTCTCTCACTCTCCGTGCTCTCTCGCTTATCACCCACTCTCTCCCTCATTAGTTGGTCTCTCTCTCTCGGTGCCCCATCGCCGTGACCACTGTTGTCCACCGCCCAGCCCTCTGCCCCGCCGCACGTTTCACTTCTCTCTCAGTGAGCCTCCGTGCGGTTATTAGTTGTGTTTCTTTTCACAGTGTTAATAGGATAGTTTACGTGCAAAAGTTGTGTCATTTTCAAAGTGTTAACTTGATAGTTGAGTTTTATTACCAGTTTTACCCCTATAATTTCCAGAAATATGTTTTCGGATTAAGGGTATTTATTTATTTATTTTTGTTGTTATGTTAAAATGATTTTTGGTTTTAAGTCTCATAAAACATTATTTTTGTGTAGAAAATATTTTGATAATATTGTTAACTAAAGGAAGTAAACCTATTTTTTTTAAGAGATGAATTTTTCATGGCGTATTTTATAAGATTTTTAAAGTAGTCTAAGTATTCTATTAATTTATAATATGTTGTTGGTACTTTAGATATTTTAAATATTACTTTTTATCGAGTTCCGTAATTGTCTTAACACTTGTTCGATTAAATCTCTTATTCGGTATGAATTCGATTTAGTGGATATTGATGGTTTTAGAAAATGATGGTATTTTAGGAATTATGAAAATTTTAGGTTTTGAGGATTTAAAATAAGTTCCTTTAGCAATTTAGGTTTAAATATCAAAATACGTGATTGATTGAAAACTTACGGGAATTACGTGATTTTTATAGGTGACGATTAATATTTATTTGGCATTTTGAGGAAATTTTCGAAAAGCTAAGAAGTTCAGGTAAGTGGAGTTCCTATGCTATACTTTGCATTAAATAAAATGAACTGAGGTCCTTTATGATTCTGTTCAATCCTCTGTGTTGATAAGATGTGGCACTTGAAAAACCTTTGGCATAACTTTCTGATTCTATTCTGACTCTGATTCTGATTCTGATATGGTGATTCTGATTCTGTTTTGCTCTGATTTGTGGTCCTGTCACGGGATATAATAGTGACCTCTGGCCCTATCACGGGATATAATAATGACCTCTGGCCCTGTCATGGGATACAATAGTGACCTTTGGCCCTGTCACGGGATATAATAATGACCTCTGGCCCTGTCACGGGAGATAATAGTGACCTCTGGCCATGTCACGGGAGATAATAGTGACCTCTGGCCAGCCACGGGATATAATAGTAGTTTTCTGTTCTGAGTGCAATCGCTTTGGTAACATGGTGATTTATGTTCTGCTTGGCTTTCCGCAGGATGCACAACCCTACCACGGGGGTTAAACATGGTCTATGTTATGATATGATGCTCTGATATGATATATAAGACGAAGATGTTCAGTCATGTTGTGCCAAAGGAGTCTTTGAATATGAAAAGTTGGTTTTCTGAATATGAAATGTTTGAAAAGTTGCTCTGATTTTCTGATAATATGTATTGTTGAGATTTGCATAATGATACTGAAATGTTTGGTTTCTGCATTCTGAACTCTGTAAAAATGCTCATGTTTACATACTAGTATATGTCCTCTGCTTATTGAGTTGTTGTTAACTCACCTCTTATCTCCATATATTTTTCAGATGATTTTTGAATAGTCCAGCTAAGGATCAGGATTATGGAGCATCGGTGAGATGATTATTTATTCATAGTGGATTACTCATAGAAGATTTTTGAGAAGTGGCGGATTTTATTAAGAGATTTTTTAGTATTCTGATGACGTTATATTTTGCAGTCTATAAATATATTGATGAATTGTGAGTTTTAAGTTATAGGGAGTAATTCTTCGATCCCCGCGGGACCGGGGCGTTACATCAACCCTAGTGAAATCCCAAATCTTTGAAATTCAAGTGAAATCCCAAAACCTTGGATAAAATCGAAACCCTAAAAGGTTTTCCCAAACCCCAAATGGTTATCCCAAACCCCAAGTGTTGGCTAGTTTTAGCTTAGTATTTAATCACTTGATTAAATCACTTTCACATGCTATTAACCATTTAAATTCATGTTATTACACCCTTATTTATTCTTTTCTACCTTGGTAATTTAATTGGGCCAAAAAAAATTAGATTTGGGCTTGTTTGTGGTCTTTGATTTGTTTGTTCAAGCATGTTATTTCTTAGGATTGACTTATGAACATGTTAAGAGTATGTTTATGGACTTTCGGAGTCATTGGAGTTATTGAAAAAGGGAATAGTCCAAAAGCATCAAAGAGTTGTTCTAAGTTTTGACACTTTTCCTATCATGGGGAGTTTGTGATTTTTGAAGTGTATGTTGTATGGTCTTAGCATGATTGTAAAACATAGGCTATGATCTTTAGATGTACATAAATTGGTTTGAGGTTGGATAAAATTGCAGCAAAAATAAACGATTTCAGCCTAATCATTGTTCTTGTAGTTGTGATGTGTTTTAAATTTTTTTGACTATACATTTGGATTTGGGACAAATTTTATATGAGGAATGTAAATTTTAGTGAGTTTTAGAGTTAGGATGCAAAATCCTTAATTTAGCAGTGAAATAGTTATTTTCCCATAAGTAGAGGGGTGAAATGGTACTTATGCCATAAGTCAGTGATTTTATGTTTATAAGTATTTTAATGAGAAGTTTCTAACCTTTAGAAACATCTCCTTTTAGTTACTTTCAAGATACTTGTGTATGTATGGTGGTAAGAAAACATCATTCATGATTGTTATGTTTATATATATATATATATATATACACACACACACACACACACACACACACATGTTAAGTTATGTCATGCCATGCTTCCTTCAAGCACATAATTATATGCTACACATTATGTCATGTTATGCTATGCTTAACTGTTACACGCCATGTTATTAGTCATACTTATATGTCATGTCATACTATGCCATATCATTTGTCATTTCTTTTGACGTCATGAGTATGGAGTTCTTCATGAAAAATGATATTTTTCAAGTCAGTTGAGTCTTTTATATTTATCACGGCCCCAAGTGCAAGGATGGGGCAATATTCTAGTAGATGAAGGTGCAGCTCAAAAATGAGGGTGCAATGGAGGGTGGTTGCCGAGTGGGGTTGTGCACAAAAGCCATTCAGTTTTGGCTCTTCAAGGGGAATGACATGGGTCAAATTTTTCAAGATGATTTGAGGGGATTATGGGGATTGGAGGAGGAAGGAGGTGGTGTGTGGTGGTGGCTCAGCCAAGAGGAAAAATGCAACTAAAAAGCAATGTCAATCGGTTGCCATCCAACAAGCCTTTAGGTGCAATCGGTTTGGGGTTTTGGGTTTGGTTCTTGGAACCAATTTCATCCAAGGCTTGGTCTGGTTCTAAAGGGATGCAATGAAGTGTGATTGATGGGATTGGAACCAAAAATGAGATGGAATTGGCATGGCTATGCACATGGAAGTACATAAGTGAGTCGATTGGGTGGAGTTTTGCAATGTCATGCCTTTTCTCTTAATGACATGTTTGGGATCAAGACTAAACTTCTAATTTAGTCTAAGAATGATTAAAAATAATAATAAAAATAATAAAATTCAGAGAAAAAAGATTAAAAAGATTAAGAAGGGAAATTAAGCTCAAAGCATGGTTTAAAGATCACTAATCATGTGGAATTTTGATCAATGGTCTTAACCCAAGTTCAAACATCATTTTGGGTCCAAAGAAAACTATTAGGGGCATGGGGCACAATATGGGCTTGAGGAAAACCAATGGTATGGTTTAAGCGGCTCAAATTAGAAGGGTGAAAATGCAAGACAAGGCATTGGGCCATGTTGGGCTTAAAAGGGCCATGAATGGGAGTTGCATGGTTTATGGGCTTTGGGTGTGGGTTGATGGGAGACCTTGGTCCAGATTTTAAGAGGTAATGAGAGGCCACAAGATCCACAAGAATTGGGCTAAAAAGGCTTGCCTTAACATAATTGGGTCATGGGTCAATACTCACACTAAGTTAGGCCCAAAAGGCCTTAAGCCTTCCTCACACTTGGGCCAAACCTTTCTAAGGCTATCCTACCACAACTTGAACTCTTATAAGACTTGGTTCAAGGCTTCTAAGTCTTAGCCCACAACATTCTTAAGTTTAAGGACCTTAAGAGTAGCACTAATGGGCTTGCTCACTAAACAACTAATTATGAAAAAAATTTCCCAATAAAAATATAATATGGCAACATAAGCTCATACTAAGGATTAATCCTAATGGGTAGTTAGTCAAGGTGTTACAAGATACCTGTTACGAGATGTGTACATTTCGTACTCACAACAAGTGTATATACATGTGGTGTGATGCGTATGTTAATGTACTCACAGCTAGAGCAGATACCTGTGATGTGATGTGATGTGGTATCCATAGGGGCACACGGCTTAAAAGGACCGGTGTAGCATCCACATGTTTTGTTTAATTAACCAGTTTATTTATGGAACAAGATTCCAAGTTCATGTTCAGTTTCAATTCCCGTCATGTTTATTTCACGTTCAATTTAGTTTAAAGTCAGTTCAGTTGATGCCAGTGTAGTCCATGTCAGTTTAGGATATGTCAGCACATGTCATATTATTTGCCAAATCATGTCATACTCATTCATGTTCACGTTAGCATTCATGTCTTTTTACTACCATGCATGCATCTATAAACTATTAGCTTAAGTTGATTGTTAACTTGTTTAGATTTGTAATCAAATCTTACATGGTAGTGCAAACTACCATTCCCCTTAAATGGTAGACCATGTGTTAGGATTAGGAGGACCCATAGAGGATCATATGGACAAGGCCGATTAGACTGCAATGCAACATTAAGGAGCTCATCATGTCGATACACCAATTTTTGGATAGGATTATGGCTACCTAGGCTGAGTTGCTCGAGCTACTTTTTAGGCTAGCCTAGTAATTATTATTTTCATTTTATTATGTACATGAGGAGCCCCGTCTCTAGTACTAAAGATTTTACATACATTCTGGACAAGTACTATAACTTTTGGACATAAGTTATTATATATTTATGAAGTATGCTTATGTTAATTTGGGATATGTTATATATGGTGCACAGTATTGCTCAATAAAAACTTTATTCACCGTGAATATTACATATTGTTAGATGCATGTCCTGACGCTTCAGAGTCCGTGAAATCCCAAGCAGAGTCTAGGGGTGTCACAAAGGTTGTCATGGTTGGCTTTGGGTTGGTTCTCAGGTGCATTATTGAATCCCCTACTTACTGTCCATTTGATTATTTATGTGACATAAATTAAATTGTGAGGTTATTGTAGTTGGCTTTGGGTTGATTCTTGGTTAAGCCATGAAAGTGTGGATTTGTAGTTTCACAAATGTTAATTTTATTTTGAGAGTTGTAATCGGTTAAGGATAGGTTGCTGGCTGGTTGTGGTAAACAAAACTATGTTAAGGAAGTGTGAAGTTGAGTTTTCGCTGTTTTGATTTGTGTCGATTGAGACTCGGTTGTTTGGTTCTTGTTGGATGTAAACAGTGCTGTAAATTTTTTGTTTTAATTCTTACTGTTCCTGAATATATTGTTGGGATCTTCCCCTTATTCACAATATTTTTTCAGTTCATAAAGAGTTGCTAGAATTTCTCACCTTTGCATTGATTTACAACTTGTGAATGTTTGTTGCAAATTCCCACCCTTTCTCTAATTTACAGTTGCGAATGCTTGATGGAGATTTTCCCATGTGAACTATTTTTCATCATGTAATTGTTGTTGAATTCTTGTCATTGGGCTGTTTATAACATGTAAATTATTTTATGAAAGTTTTTCATTAGATTTTTTTATAACTTGTAACTACTTACTGAAATCTTGCTATCAGATTGGGATTTAGCAAGTAAATTAGATTCTAAAATCTTTATGGACTTATCAGTTGAATGGGTTTTACATGGGTGTGTGAGTATCATGACCTCAAGCTGAGATAGGGCATTATCTCGGTGGAGTTCCTCTGGTCACTCGGGAGTGCATAATACTGAGGGACATTGTGGCACCCCTAGACCCTGCCTTGGATTGGACTGTGATGCCTGGATGTTGGCCACTTGGGTCAGACACCCATGACATAATGCAATAATAAAGTGTGCGCACAGCTCAATAAATGTGTATAGTTAATTCACAGCGGAAAATTAAGGGGATAATCATTTAAAACTAATTAAAAATACAATAAATATTTAAACACATCACAATGTTAATATCTAGTCTTTATATGAAATTCAAAACACAAGAAGTTATCAACGTGAGAAAAAATCTCAATTCTCAATCCTCTAGCGATGTCGGATCTCCATGCTCATAACTGCCACCATACACTTCCTTTGTATCAAAATCAACGATTTCGAGAAGCGGAACAATAGTGGACCTACCACTGTGAGATGTTACAAAATCTCAATAAGTTGCACTAAGAATAACACTAAAAAACACATGCCAGTGAATTGAAAATAATGCAATAATTTATACAAGGAAAATTAATAATTTGGCATTTCACATTTAGCCAAAATTTAAACATAACCAAAGAGCAGTCAGTTTCACGCAAAAAGTTACTGCATAACAATTTCAAGTATTCAACCAAAATACTTTCCACCCAAGTTGATAGACACCCAAAACACCTGCTTTATTATCAAAATATTTGTTTTATTAATGAGCGCACCATGGTCACCCTATGTGGATCATTCACACACTCTTGCTCCCATCGGCATACCACGAGTGATGACTTTGCATGTGACTTTGTAACTAGCGATGTCCAATCCCACGCCCAGTGCATTCATGGCCAAGCCTCCTTTAGCCTTTACCAGTAGAGAGCAACATCGTCAACACGAGAGCATTACCGTCTCACTCGAGTCTATTGTCACCCAGTGACAATCCACTAGATGTCACTCAATATTAGGTGCTCCCGAGTGATCAGAGGAGCTCCACCCAGATAATGCCACATCTCAACTTCTGATCCTAATAGTCAAACACCCCACATAAAATCCGTTTCATCCTAACACCGTCAATATTACAAAATTCAGTTTACAAGCATAATTCACAGTATGATAATAAGAATTCCAGCAAACAATTCTAAAACATAAAACATGCCAACAATAAATATTGAGCAAATAATTACTTGATAGAGAGGAATGCAGCAACAAATACATGGTGAGAAACAATATATACATGGAGAAATTTCAGGCCATCATTCAGAAGCTGTAATTTGGCACAAGGGAGGGAATATTCAGCTCACGTTCACAAGTTGGAAAACAATGCAAAAGTGGAGAAATTCCCAACATCCCCTTGTGATTGAAAAACAACGTGAATGAGGGTAAAATCCCCGTGTCACAATGTAATATCAGCAGTAATTAAAACAAGAGATATAAAACCCTATTTATGCAACAGAAACAAACAACTAGATAGTCAATAAAGGTTCTACTAGAAAAAACTGCATAAAATCACAACTTCATTGGGTTCTTAACCATAGCACAAAACTCTAAAAGTAATTGCAACGCTCTACAAGGCTCTTAGCCACATAACAAGTACACAAATCATCACATCACTTCACACAGCCCTCAGCTACATCACATAACTACACAAATCATCTCAACACTTAACATGACACTTGTCCACATTGCAATAATCTTAGTTCACAATTCACAATTCTCATCATTATTTTCAAGGTTAGTCTGAGAGCCACATACAACAGCTATTTTCAAACAAAGAGCGGAGGAGACAGAGAGTGAGAAAGAGAGAAAATGCAAGGGAGAGAGAGTGAGGTAGACAGAGACTGAATGAGTGAGAAACCCACCGTCGTTAGATGGCCGTGGCCAAAGGCAAACTAAGCGCGGCTGAGATTAGGGTTTTGAACCCAAATGTTGTGAGCCTCGGGACTGAGAGAAGGGGAAGGATCGGCAACACTTACAACAACCTTTGGTTGAACAATGGATGTGACGCCCCCAAATGGAACACAAGGTTACCTGAAGCGTCAAGACATCGAACACAAGGTTACCTGCTCTCGTTCATGACATATAAGATGCAATGTTCCTAACATGCATCTAGCATTATGTAATATTTGTAGTGGATAATTATTTTTTTTCTTGAGCAATACTATGCACCAAACTGATAATATCTCAAATAATAAAAACATAATCCATGCATACTTGACAAAATAAACACCCATGATTACAGTACGTGTCTCAGAAGACTGTAATCTCAAAACATGGGAGACCAGGCTACATAATTACATCACCAAAATATACTATTGGGCTAGTTTGTCGAGTAACTCACGTAGCTCGACTAACGTGCCTAAGTACTATCCAAAAACCTAACTATGGAGGTCGTAAGCTCTGCGTCGCGTCTGCGGCATCTAATCAACCTCCTCTAGTCTGCAGTGTCCACTCCCTCCTCTGGTCCTGACACATCGACTACCATTCTGGGGGAATGGTAGTTGGGACTATCATGGTGAGATTTGATTACAAATCTCAACAAGCTAACAAGAAACTTCTACACAGGTTAGTGATGCATGCAGGACAGTAAAAGCATGAATGCATAATCAAAGTCAATAATAAGCATAACATAACATGGCATGAACTGACACAATTTGAACTAAAACATGAACTAAACTAGAAACTTGACATGACATGAACTTGAAATTGAGACTTGACTTGACGTGACCTAAACGTGAACTGACTTGGACATGAACGTAAACTTGAAATATGACTGAGTGTGAAATTGAACGTGAACGGACTTGGACATGAACGTGAATTTGAAACATGACGTGAACTTAAAATACATGAACTTGGAATCTTGTTTAATAAACTTGATTAACAAAGTGACCATGTGGGTGCTACATGGGTCCTCTTGAGCCATGTGTCCCTGCTGATTACCACATCAAAACACATGGTATCTGGACCAGCTGTGAGTGCTTTAATACGTGCTCCACATTTGTTGTGGCCCCACGTATTCTACGTGTCACAATTGTTGTGTCCCAAGTAATGAATGCGCCACAATTGTTATGATCTCATACTTCATGTGTCACAATTACTGTGACCCCGTGAATTATTTGTGCTACAATTGTTGTGGACACACATGAAATAAAAGATAGCTCCATCGGTGTTAGTGCCTAGCGCGCTCTGGTGACCAGCTAGTTACCATTCGCAATCTATTGATTGTATTTCGTCAACCTAAGAAATTTCACACTAGATTAGACACTTCAACATGAACAAAAGAGTTTTAATAAGATATTACCCCGTCTTAGCACTTAGGGTCGGATAGATATGAACTGACTTGACATGACCATTCCCGGGATACACAAATTGTACCCAAGATGCAACGTGACATGAATACAAAAGGATAGAAGTTTTAACGTAGAGTAACATGACATGAACGTAAGTCGACAGACATGACGTACTTGGTAGAAATGACATGACAGACAATATTTCGTAACATGACATAACAATATAACAGACAATATTTCGTAACATGGCATAACATGTAATGGTGAATATTACATGACATGACATACATGTAACATATGGCATAAGTAACATGACATACTTGCATCAGATAGTACTACATGACCAAATATATTATGTAACAGATAAGTATTTCATGACAGTATACATCATGTGTAACAGATAAACATGTAATGATGTAACATGGCATGACGTATATGATAACATACAAACATAACTGTAATTCCCTTACCCATCACACATACATAATAAACTGATAGTAAGTTAAAAGCTAACTTACTGCAATCGTCGTGTTACGTGAATAAAATGCGAAACACGAGAAACTGTAGATTCTAAAAGCTAGAAATTTAATCACTAACAATTAGAAATAAGGAAAAAAACTAACTTAGAGTAAAATTACCATTTATCCTCTACATGTTGAAAATGACCATTTTACCCCTAACTTAAGGGTTTTGCATCCTACCTCCAAAAATCACCAAAATTTACATTCTTCATGTAAATTTTGTCCTAAACGCGAATATCAACTCAGAAAAATTTATAACTAAACACAACTATAAAAACTCCATTGGGGCCGAAACATGCATGGGCTTTTTCCCTTGATTTTCTTTGCATTTCTTCCAATTTCAAAACTCATGATCAAACCAAATTTTTGCAACAAATATCTTCCTATCCTAAGTTTAAAAACATACTCAAAACACCCAACAACAATTTACAAATCATCAACCCACAAATGTTTAGCAAAGAGATCCAAACTTTTTAACTAAAAATAAACCCTTGAATCACAAGTTTTGACCTTATTCAAAACATCTCCAAGAATTCCTAAAAAAAAAAAAATCTCACTTCTAACATATTCATAAAATCATCCTAAGAACAGCCATGCTTAGGATCATCAAAAAAAAGTAACGAAAAATCACAAAACAACATTTGGAGTTTTCGGCTTCCTACTAAGTCCAAAATCAAAAACTTTTTCGTAACTAGTTTTGATCAATCACTTGATCCATGGCTCAAAAAGATGAGATCTTCAAACCAAAACATCACTTGGTTTAAAAAAATGTGTCCTAAAGAAGATCGAATCATTAAACTTAAAATTGCATAGCTAAAAGCAACCCGAAACTTGGATCTAGCTAAAAACATCAACCCTTTGGCCTAACCGAATATCCTCTTGCATAAAAATTCATATCTTAGAAACTAATACCAAAAAATCTTCAAACTAACATCCTAACATGCATATAAAAGGTTTAGGATCATCGAATAAAAATATCAAAGCCATTGAAGTAAGATTAAATCACGAAATATTTAAACTTTTTCAAAACATAAACTATTTTTCTTCTTCCAGTTTCTAAGTTTCTAGATCTAAGAAAATATTTTATCAAAAGCTTTAGTCATGCAACAAATCCTCAATGAACATTCATATACACATGTTGACAACACTCCATAAAATTTATGGATCAAGATATGTCCATTAGTTCGGTCAAGAATTCAAAAATATAACGCAGTTGCCAGATTAACACCCAAAATGACCTTTCCATGGTTTCCCCAAACCAAAATCCAAATTGGTTTCCCCAAACCCCAAGTGTGCCTCCAAACCCTAATTGAACCCGATTTTAGCTTAATGTGTAATCACTTGATTAAATCACTTCCACATGCTATTAACCACTCAAATTCATGTTATTACATCCTTATTTATTCTTTTAGACCTTGATAATTTATTGGACCAAGAAAAATTAGATTTGGGCTTGATCCCAACCCAAACCCCATTGAAACCCTAAAAGGAAGCCAAATTGGTTAAGTCTCATTAAGGCCCACGAAATTGAGCTACCAAGGCAAGACTTGTGAAGGAAGTTCCCCCTACCATGGCTTCCCAAAGCAGCCCCAAACAGTGCCTGATGGGAAGGCCAACAGCCACCTCACCCTCCCTTTCACACGACAGTTGCTAGCAGAAAACAATGGGCTAGTTTTGCCCCTGGTTTTGGCTGACACCCCATAACTAAAAGTGTCATTCACACCCCTCATATCACCCCCTCCAGATATTTAAGAGGCATCCATGTCCATTCTCCTTGCATTGGGTCACTTTTCAACCTTTTTCTTGGAGAGAAAACCAGAGAATCTCTCGGACAGGTTTTTATGGCTTACTTTGCTTGACTTGTTTAGCGCTATTCTATGTATTTTTGCACAACTTATCCTTCACCAACGTTGTTCCTCTTCGTGTCTAGTTTCTGTTGGTATATTGTATGTTGCTTTTCATGGTCATTTGATGGTGAAAAGTTGGTTTAAGCATAAAGAGGTCATTTTGAGCGATAATTTGGATAGTGTGTGATATTTGATGCTTTTGACCAAGTTATTGGCAAGATCTTGGTCTGAGTTTTTTATGAAGTATAGTTAACATGCTAATATAGAATGTTGATTAATATTTTTTGCATGTTATAAGTGTTTATGAGCATTTTACTTAGATCTAAAAATTTGAATCTAGAAGGTTGAAAACAGCTTTGCTTTTGACTAAACGTGAATCTTTTGTTTTGAAAGCTTGCTCCAATGGCTTTAATATTCACATTTGATGTTTCTAGGACTTCTATTCACATGCTAGGAAGTTATTTCGAGGATTTATGGTGTTAGTTGTAAATATATGAATTTTTGTACATGAAGGAGTTTGGATAGGTCACATAGTTGAAGTTTTTTTATAGATCTATGTTTTGATTCAAATTTTGCCATGTGATCTTAAGTTTAATGCTTAGATCTATTCTAGGACTTGATTTTTAACCATATGATGTTTATTTGTGACTTATTTCATGAAAGAGTTCATATCAAAGGGTTGATCGAGAACCAATCCACATAGATTCGGTTTTGGTGAAAGTGTAAAGGCGAAATGCTTTAAGTTAGATTTTTGTGATTTTTGCTTGATGATTCGAAGAATGATAGTTCTTAGGAGTGTGTTATGAATGTATTGGAAGTATGATATTGAAAGTTTGTTGTTCTTGGAGTTGTTTGAATTGAGATGAAAACCTTGAAAAAAATCAAGGGTTGTGCTAAAGGTTAAAAACTTGAAGTCTTGTTTGAAGAAATTTGTGGTTTTTATGATGAGAGTTTTGTTGGTTGTTTTAGTATGTTATTTGAGCATAGGATATGATTTTGTATGTTCCAATATTTTGGGTTAAGCATGAGGAATGAGGTTTGATAGAATTGCAACAAAAATCATGAGATTTGGCCTATGCATGGTTCAGCCTAGGCATGTTTGACCTAGTTGTGATGTGTTTTAAATTTTTCTAATTAGATATTTAGATTTTAGGACAAAATTTACAATTTTGGTGAGTTTTGGAGTTAGGATGTAAAATCCTTAAGTTATGGGTAAAATAGTCATTTTCCCATGTAGAGTGATAAAAAGATAATTTTACTCTAAGTCAGCATCTTTATGTTTCTAAATTGTTAATAAGGAGTTTGTCACATTTAAAATTCTTTCCTTACAGCATTTCGTATTTTGCACTTTTGAATTCGTCATGCAACGATTGTGTATGACCATTATAACGTCATCCATGTTTATTATACTTACGAGCCTATAACCTGCGCAATGTGCGGACCGTAAGTGTAAATAATTCATTATACATAATCACTATCATAACTATTAAAAAAATATATATCAAATATATATAAAATGGAGCATGCATATACATCTATTTACCAATAAATATTTCATGGTCAATTTACAATATTAGAAATGTAATATATATACATCTATTTATATATATATATGATTGTTCAATTTAATACAATGTAAAATAGATACAATTAGTATGAGTCACGATTGTATATTTATATTTTACATTTATAAAAATTATATTTTAAAATATTATGTCAATATACTATTTTTCTGGAATTTTCTCCTCTTGGATGTAGCATGTGTTTTATGATTCTCTTCCTCTATGTTTTATGCTGAATTTTATAACTCTAAATAGTTCATTAATATACATAATTACTACCACAACTAGTAATAAAATATATATCAAATATATATAAAATGGAGCATGCATATATAAAAGAGTTCACTTTACCAATAAATATTTCATGGTCAATTTACAATATTAAAAATGTAATATACATATGTGTATATATATATATGGTTGTTCAATTTAAAACAATGTAAAATAGATAGAATTAATTTGAGACACGATTATACAATTAATATTTTTTCTGGATATTTTTCCAGTTGGATGATGTAGTCTGAGATTTATGATCATCTTCCTTTGTATTTGAGTTGATGTTGAGATCGATGTCTTCAGTAAATTCTGCAACATTATATTCCGAGTAAAGTATAGTATAGCAGTATACTAATCAACACCCCCAACAAATTGAATGAACAATGAGAACTAAAACCATTATAAATATAAAATCTGATAGAAAATATGATTAAATACAAATCCTGTAATTTATTGTAAACTTTTTAATTGACTTTGATTCTATAAATTCAGGATCAAATATTTGCTGAATTGTGTAATTTTTCCGTCCATAATTTAAGTTGTACTCATCAAGTCGTGGTAGAAAGATGTATTCTTTGCCAACAACGGGACGTATATTTATGATAGATTAGGCCGATTGCATTACTCGAATCGATATGTCTATCTGTTTATAATATATATGTGTGTGTATATATATATATATATATATATAAAATATTGTATGTATATATAAAAAAATTGCAGAACAATTAAGGCATACCAACCAAAAATAATAATGCATTAAAAGTTGTGGGATCAGTATCATGCAGACGATTATGGTGAACGTGATCATGAGTACCGCCAAAATAAGTTCGAGTTCATTGGATTCCTCAGTTTTCATACCAAATAAGTACAGCAGAAAATTTTTGGCCCCTCAATTATTTACTATTCAATCGAAGAACTTGAAAGGTTGTGTGAAATCTCGTGTTTTAGTTTCTGTTTATGCACCATATATATAATATATATATATATATATATATATATATATATATATATATATGTATGTATGCTTATCAATTGAAGACTTTCTAAGATCAAACTTGCATTGATTTAAAAATAATAATAATAAAGAAATGACACAGCATTGAATTAATTCAGAAAGAGTGGCTCTACACATAAACACATCTATCAACTTGTTTTTAGAATAGAAAATACCAATGCATTTGCAGGAAAACAAAAATATCATTCTAGGAAATAATAAATCACTAACCGCTACAGGATCTGAAACCAAAATTTTTGAGATGAAGTCACGGCACCTCCACAACCGAAACACAGTTTAATGTAGAAATGTACAGCGGCTTGGCGTAGTGCTGGAAGTGGCATTGATTTGAGAGAGAGCGAGATGAGAAGAAAGTGAAACAAAGAAATATAAGTTTCCAAAATATATAGGATCGAAAGAGTGAAAGAAAGAGAACCGCTTCGTATTTGCCACTTCAGGCCTCTTCGATAGCAGTTTATTTTTTTTATAACGGTTGCCTCTTCCCTTAATGTTTCATGGTGCTCACTTGGTGCAACTCTCTTTTTGCACCCTTTCAATTGTAACTCGCCTTTTACCCAAAAACCATGGCAAGTGGAAGGCTCTGTTTTTACCTACAGAAACAGAAGATTTTCTGCACTGGAAATAGTGCCTAATTGGCTAATTCCCTACCCAATGTGGAGTGTCCAGGTTTATTTCCTATAACCCGCTTACTACCGTTATATATATATATATATCCCACTCGCGTTAAACACAGTCAAGACAACTACTCATCAATATATATGAGGAGACTGTGTCCAGGTATATATATAATGTATATTATACATGCGGCATGAACCTTGAATGAGCAACTTTTATATATATATGTGTGTGTGTGTGTCCACAACCCATATATATTACATTATATATATATGCGGAGCGTCTAGGTTCATAAAACACAGTCTACAGGTTTACTACCGTTATATATATATCCCACTCGCGTTAAATTTCTCCACTATATCCTACTCACCATAAACTTTCTTTTGGTCCGCGCATTGAGTTTTTAACCTTGAAAAGTTTTGAGAACCGGTTCAATTGTGACGTTCCTATAATGCCCTGTTTTGGTTTCCTAAAACAGAGCGTGTCGCCTCACTTAATGTTGCTGTTACTATTATATTTCCATGCTTTGGATTATCTTCCAATCTTGATGAGGTTACTGGATATCAATCGGAACTTAATTCAGAACTTGATTCCAGTTCAACAGATTGACAAAAAACTGTCGCGAAGAGTTTTTAGTTTTTACCCTTATGGCTGAAAATAGGGTCCCCCATGGAATCCCATGCTGCCACGACGCTAACTCCTTTTGCCTTCTCTAATATGTTCGGCTTATAAGAAAAAAACATTACATGCACGTCTATGGAATATGAATAATAATAAGAAGAAGAATGTTCGGAACACACTTTGTAATAATAATATAGCTCGAGTTGGTGTGGTTGTCGAAGGAGAGCAGAGAGCTGGTCACGGTAGCGTCGAAGTTTTGTAAGCAGAGGCTATCTTTTGGCTTTTGGGCTTTGTTTAACTGAAGTTACTGAAGTGGTACGTAGCGTTTTAACTGAAGTAGTAGCATGTAAATTTAACACCGACTGATGCGGTATGAATGCCAAGTTAGGAAGTCAAAACTTGCTTTTATATAATTAAATAGATTATAAATGTCATATTATGCTATGCTATCATTTATTTAAAGTACATATTTATGTATAAGTTAATTTCTAACTTACTGTCAAATTACTGTGTATGTGTGTTGATAAAAGAACAATTGTCTATATTGTTATGTTATTATTACATATGCCATACTATGCCATATCACTTTATGTATGTCTCTTACACATTTTCTCATGTCACAAAATGTTTATCTATTACACATTATATTCTATCACGAAATGTTTATCTGTAACACATTATGTTCTATCATAAAATGTTTATTTGTTACACATTATATTCTGTCAAGAGAAGTTTATCTATCACATAACTTATTATGTCACAAAATGTTTTTATATTACATGTTATGCCATGTTATGGAACGTTTGTATGTTTAATGAGTATGTCGTGTCATTCATTTCACGTACATGTCATGTTACGTTACGTCAGGTCATCTGTCTTTTCATTTCATGTCATGTCATGTCTTGAGTATAAAGTGTCTCGAAAATAGTTTTCCCACGTCAAATCAAGTATGTTTATGTTTATTACGACCCTAAGTTCTAGGTTGAAATAATATTCTAGTGGAACTCCTTTGTTCACACTGGAGTGTCTAAACTAGTGTGAGATCCCCTAGGTTGACAAGGTAAAGATCAATAAGTTTTGAATGGGTTCTAATTAAGTGTTCACCAGAGTGAAGTCAGGCACTAACACCCATGGTGCCTCCCCACACATTCAATTTCATGTTATACATACTCGTATTGGTGCAAATACCTGTTACAGGATACATATATTATATTTTCCATAGCAGGTGTAGATACCTGTGAACTGGTACGTATATTAACACACTCATAGCTGGTGCAAATACTTGTGTTGTGGTTCAGTATCGGCAAAAACACACGGCTCAAGGGGAACCGTGTAGCACCCATACGGTCACTTTTATTAATCATGTTTAATTATTGATCAAGATTTCAAGTTCATGTATTTCACGTTCATGGTCATGTTATTTCACGTTCAGTTTCACACTCAAGTTATGTTAAATTCAGTTTCATGTTTAGTCCATGTTTAAGTTCATGTCATGTTAAGTTCAAGTCCTGTCAACACATGTCATGTTAAATCACGTCAAGCTTACTTATGCTCATGTTATGCATTCATGCTTTTACTGTCATGCATGCATATTTAAACTGTTGGTTAAGTTCGTTGTTAACTTGCTAGGATTTCTAATCAAATCTCATCGTAGTAGTCCCAACTACCATTCCCCTTAGAATAGTCGACAAGGTGTTAGGACCAAGAGATGCAATGGACACTGGTCGATTAGGTAACAAAGCACGATAGAGCTCATAGCCTCCATGCTCCGATTCATAGATAGTATTATGGCATCCAGGGGCAGAACTAGGATTTGGTGCGTGGAGGGGCGATTAGCAAAGTATATAGTATGTAGGGGTGAACGGTAACCAACATTTAAGGTAGCAAAGTGTGTCACCAACATTTAACATTAACCATATAAGGTAATTATCTAGAGACAACTAAATTATTCAAGCTACCAATCTAAACTCTCACGAGCTCCATTGGACATAAGTGAACGATAAAAATTAAGATAGAAATAACTATGTGAGACTCATTGAAACAAACGATAAAAATTAAGTAAACAAACAATAAAAATTAGCTATGTGGTTTTATCCTTACCTTCACTCCTAATTGTTAATTCAATGGTAGTACATATGTACTTACTAACAAAACTAATCCAAATTAATAAATTAGCTAGTGGAAGACTTGAAAATAAAAGTGTAAATAAATAGGAAAAATGAGGTTGTAGATTTACCAAATAGCTTATAAAAAGAGACAAATATATTTTCTTGCCTCTTATGAGATGTGAAAAAAATGAGATTATGAGATTTTATTAATGACAAAAAATAGGTGTGAGTATGAAAAATTGTTCAAAAATTAAAAGAAACCTAGACAACTAAGTACAAAGTAAGACTTTTGAAAATGTTTTGGGGGGGAAAATTATCTTTATATTAGGACATCTTTAAAAACCATATACTAAAACAAGTTTTTAAAAATTTTTGGGGGGCCAAGCATCAATGTAGGTCCGCCCCTGATGGCATCCCTAACCGAGTTGCGCGAGGTACTCGATTGATTAGCCCAGTAGAAGCTTTAGTTATGCTTGTACTTGAGGAGCTCTAGATCCCATACTTTTGTGATTACAATCCATTTGGATTTATGCTATAATCTTGAACGTATATCACTTTCATGTTTATATATTATTTTTCAAGGTTTTTGGGATATATCTCATTTGGTGCATAATATTGCTCAAGAAGAACAATTATCCACTATGAATATTGCATATTTCTAGATGCATGCTAGGTGCATTGCATCTTTAATTGTCATGAACGGGGGTAGGTAACATTGTGTTGCATGTCCCAACGCTTCAGAGTCCTTCTGATCCCAAGCAAAATCTCGGGACGTCGCACAGAAGATGTAACGCCCCGTTCCCAGAGGTCCGGAGAGTTAGCTCTTAATACTTAAACTTAACTTAAATAACACAACTATAAACTCCAGAAAAATCCATAAAATATTAATACACTTAATCAAACCAAAAATCAAAGTTTCTTCATGGCGACAATAAACAAATCCCCAATAATATAAATTAGAAATTCTCTAAAAACTCGAACACATCCTCAACTCATCAAATCAAATACCCGAAAAATAAATCAGCTTACTAACTACGACTCTTAAATAAGCATTTGTACTCTCAGACACTTATTCCACTACGATCATCACACATTGCTAAACTTTCTACTCTTGTTCTCCAGCTGAATCATCAAAATTATCTGAAAAGTATATGGAGATAAGGGGTGAGTTATCAATAACTCAGTAAGTAGAGGACATATACTAGTGTGTAAACATGAGCATTTACAGAAATCAGAATGCAGAACAAAATATTTCCTTTCAGAATGCAGAATCAGAATAATATTTCAAAATGCAGCGTTAGAACATGTTATAAAAAATGTCAGAGCGATAGTTCGAAAATATTCATAATCAAAAATCCCTTTGGCATAGCATAAACTTAAACATCATATCTTATCTTATCAAATCAGAACAAATACCATGTTTAACCCCGACGGTAGGGTTGTGCAAACCCCGGTAGCTAACCGAGCAGAAACAGAATGTGAATCTTCCCCTTATTCATTCTCGGAGCCCCGAGTGTGCACATAGGAAAGACCACGCAAAAAACCACTTTCTTTCCAAAGTGGGTGCACCAGAAACAGAAAAGTTGGTACCAACCCAAACAGAGGCCACAGTTTTACACCCGTGGTGAGGTCAGAACGGAACAGAAACAGAAACATAATGTTATGCCAGAGGTTTTCAGAAATCACATCAGATCATATCAGAGTACAGAAAATCTTCAGAACAGAACAAAAATCATATCACAACATAATTTATGCACAAATTTCATATTCGCTCTATTTTTCAAAGTTCAGAAACAAAATGTCAGAAATAAGCTCATGTCTACACCAGTCATGACAGAAAATAATTTCTTCTTAAACAGGATCTCATGAGTAATGCAGAACAAATAACTGAGGCAATTCAAATTTCTTTTCAACATCAAATATGTATATTTTGTAAAAAATAACCTCAGCTCATTTTATTTTAAATGTAAAGTCTAGCATAGGAACCCCGCTTACCTGCACTTCTTAACTTTTCAGAAATTTCCTCAAATTGTCAATAATTAACAATCGTCACCTATCAAATAATCACGTAATTCCCGTAAATTTTCAATCAATCACGTATTTTGGTATTTAAGCCTAAACTTATAAAATAACCTATTTAATTCCATAAAACCCTCAAAAGCCCAAAATATAACATCCCTTTCTAAAATTGGCAATGTTTATTTAATAACCTCGACTAAAAACCTTTAAAAGTCTAACTTCTTTACTAATGATGTGTAATTATAAAATCTAATACCAGCTAATATAATTACACCAAAATATTTTAAAATACACAGCGATCATATAATAAACTAAGTCATTGTAAAAAAAAAATACAACATTACCGATTATTCCTTTGAAAGGAATAACAATTTAAAGCATTTAAGAAATATTTTTTTATTAACAAAATATAAGACTTATCTGTCATCAAAAACCCTTCGTAAAAGTCAACCCAACCCATCCGAAAAATAAAACCCACTAACTATACGTAACTGCATGTAGTACTTATAACCATAAATTCCGAAACTCACGTGTGAGGGCAGACGTGCGACAGGAGCTCCCGTGAGGGAGGGAGATTGTGGAGGACCCGAGTTGCGGTGGGCGGAGGCTGTCCCGACGATAGCGCACTGAAAGAGAGAGGGAGGAAGAGAGATGAGCGAGAGAGAGAAACGAAGAGAGACGGGGACAGAAAGAGGGAGAGACCGAGAGAACGGAGACACCAACAAGAAATGGCGTGAGCTTACCGGGGAAACCGAGGCTGCGTGCGGCAAACAGGGGTGATGAGACGTCCTCCTCGACAATTTCTGTGTGGGCACAGCGCGGAGGAGCTTTCGGTGGAGGGTGTTTTCAGCGGTTGAAGGTGGCTGAAAAATACTTTGTTTTTGGGCACCAAAACAGAGCAGTCCGATGCTTGCTGTAGAGGCTGCGGGACACTAGGCGACAGCTTCGCGTGACTGGGCAATGGGCATGGTGGTTTTGTGTGGGTTCACGGTGGCTTAAGGAGGTATGGACTAGGTTCGTTGGGAAGGCGGCTGCGGTGGCTTCCCGCGGTATGCAACTCGGTGCACAATAGGTCGAAGGCAGTAGCTTTTCTGTTAACTAGCGTGGTGCTTTCCGAAAGGGTGAGGACAGGCTACAGTGATGCTGGGACGGCGTGGGTCATGACTGAGCTAGAGGGTGAGCGCGGTTTGCACAGAGGAGGAAGAAGCAGAGAAAAAAAATATATTGGGCTAAGGTTTCGCGTAGGAGGGCAGCGGCAGAAGCATCTTCGAATACGTATGTATATAAATATATAAGTGGAGGAACAAGAAAAATAAAACCCTAGAGAAGTAGACGTGTGAGCGGATGGAGATGAACGTGTGTGAGCATGCACGACGTGAACGAAAAGAGAAAAAAATAAACTTACGGGAAATAAGAGATAATGACCGGAAAAGAAGGAAAATAAAAAAAGAAACATGCGGGAAAACATAAACGTGTGAAGAAAAGAAAATAAAATAAAATCACTACTCCAGTTTGTAAAATAAAAACTTAAAATACCAAGCTCCAATAAATAAATAAATAAATAATCTAAAGTCTAACTATACAAATTTTGGGTCCGGGTGTTACATTCTCCCCCTTAAAAAATTTCGTCCTCGAAATTTGCTAGTACCCCAAACAAGGCCTAAATATTTATCCGCTACAATAATGTCAAACCTAATTAATATTCCGCAATTGTCGAACCTAATGTTTCAAATTCTAACCCTCCCATATTGTCGATCGTATTCTCCCATAATTTCTCTAGCCACACATTCGCATACACTGCCAATTAGAGTCTAGAATATAAACCTCAATAATACCATTAAATACCCAAAAACAAATTTAAAAAAAAAAATCTCCACCCAAAATAAAGCCTCAATGAATGACGAAATAAACTCTCAAACTATCATATCACTCGCCAAACCACGCTTCCGCTGCTCACTCTATCAACTTATAGTCCTAAAAACATCGAATCATGTACCTCGAAAAATAACTAAACCCCGCATTTACAACTAACTAGCAGAGAACTCTTAAAACAATATAGTATAATCAAAAGTTCCAAGCTTAAGTCCTGAATAGCCTCGATTCACAAATTTCAAATCCTTAGAAAATCTACTCTCAACTAAACTTTAATATTCTAAGCTATCCTATAAGAACAGTTCCATACCAGCACAACTAATCTCGATTCAAATAAAAAGAGTTCAAGAAGAAACTAGAGTGAGGTACCTGTGATCTCATTGTTGTCATTCTCAGCATCTTCAGATGTTAGTGCGAACACTCGGGCCGGTCCCATTCTACGTTGATTATTACCCTGATTCGCTTGCTGGGAACCTGGATGTGGGTTAGGCTTCTTGTTGTCTGTCAGCAGCAAAGGGCATTCCCTGATAAGATATCCGGTCTTACCGCATCGAAAACATGCCCCCATTTCCCTTCTGCACTCTCCAGTATGTGCACGATTACAAAACTTACAGAGGCTGTTTGATTGATTTACTTGCATTTGCTTTTGCCCCGAGCTGCTCCCGTCATTTCTCTTTTTCCATTGCCCTTGATCCACTGCAGATTGAGACCCCTGTGGCGCAGTCCTCTTCCTCTGTTCCAGTAGTGTTGCGCTTCTTTGAAGGCTCCTCTCGAATACTGTGGCCTTATTCACCAACTCTGAGAAGTTCCGAATTTGAAAGCCCACAATCCTTTCATAAATCTTTTCATTCAGCCCTTGCTCAAACTTACGAGCCTTCTTCTCTTCATCAGGGATCAAATATGCTGCAAAGCGTGATAACTCAATAAATCTAGCTGCGTACTAGTGTATTGTCATAGCTCCTTGTACCAAATTAGCGAACTCCATAGCCTTGTCGTCTCGAACTGAGGTTGGGAAAAAGAGTTCCAGAAATATCTGCTTGAAGAGCAGCCAACGGACTATTTCTATCCCTTCCGCTTCTCTGATGGTTCTTTCAGAAATCCACCATCTCTTTGCTTCTCCAGTTAGTTTGAAGGCAGAGTATAGTACCTTTTGTTCATCCGTGTAGTTTATAACGCGGAGTATCTCCTCAATATCTTGGATCCAGTCTTCTGCTAAGGTTGCGTCGCCCCGACCATCGAAGGTGGGAGGATGCATTCGATTAAACTGCTCAATGGTACATCCCCATTCATCATTTGTCGCATTCATACCCGATACACTTCTTTCTCGACGACGAGGTGGCATCCTGACAACTTGGATTATTAAAGAAATAATAATAATAATATACAAGAATAAAGGGGTTTGTGCAAAATAAGCAAATGGTGATAATGGTAAAACAAACATAAATACATATAAAAATTGTACAAGCAATAGTAGTAACTCTATATTACTCCAGACTCTAAACCTTCCATCCAGTAGAAAGTCTTATATACGGTCTACAAAACCGAACCGAACCTCAATCCACAAGAACATCTTAGAATATCTATAAAAATTCCTACCCTTCAAATTCCATAAATATCTTGTCTAACACCTGAGACTTCTAATACCCTAAATACCCATAAAAATCACCTCCCATAGCTCACAATTGTCTACACCACAACTCTGAAAAATTATTTCCTCAACATCATGACCCAGCGCCTACAAGAAATTTCTAAACCTCAAATCTGAAATTTCTTCCTAATCCCACAGATATCTAAACCTCCAAGGTTTATAGTATGCAGAATTCAAACCTGGCTCTGATACCAACTGTAACGCCCCGTTCCCAGAGGTCCGGAGAGTTAGCTCTTAAAACTTAAAATTAACTTAAATAACAAAACTATAAACTCCAGAAAAATCCCATAAAATATTAATACACTTAATCAAACCAAAAATCTAAGTTTCTCCATGGCGACAATAAAGAAATCCCCAATAATATAAATTAGAAATTCTCCAAAAACTCGAACACATCCTCAACTCATCAAATCAAATACCCGAAAAATAAATCAGCTTACTAACTACGACTCTTAAATAAGCATTTGTACCCTCAGGCACTTATTCCACTACGATCATCACACCTTGCTAAACTTTCTACTCTTGTTCTCCAGCTGAATCATCATAATTATCTGAAAAATATATGGAGATAAGGGGTGAGTTATCAACAACTCAGTAAGTAGAGGACATACTCGTGTGTAAACATGAGCATTTACAGAAATCAGAATGCAGAACAAAATATTTCCTTTCAGAATGCAGAATCAGAATAATGTTTCAAAATGCAGCGTCAGAACATGTTATCAAAAATGTCAGAGCGATAGTTCGAAAATATTCATAATCAAAAATCCCTTTGGCATAGCATAAACTGAAACATCATATCTTATCTTATCAAATCAGAACAAATACCATGTTTAACCCCCGTGGTAGGGTTGTGCAAACCCCGATAGCTAAC
This sequence comes from Juglans mandshurica, assembly GCA_022457165.1. Lineage (NCBI taxonomy): Eukaryota > Viridiplantae > Streptophyta > Magnoliopsida > Fagales > Juglandaceae > Juglans > Juglans mandshurica. The sequence continues at coordinate 9,974,039 of CM039623.1, forward strand.
CGAGCAGAAACAGAATAATCTTCCCCTTATTCATTCTCGGAGCCCCGAGTGTGCACATAGGAAAGATCACGCAGAAAACCACTTTCTTTCCAAAGTGGGTGCACCAGAAACAGAAAAGTTGGTACCAACCCGAACAGAGGCCACAGTTTTACACCCCTGGTGAGGTCAGAACGGAACAGAAACAGAAACATAATGTTATGCCAGAGGTTTTCAGAAATCACATCAGGTCATATCAAAGTATAGAAAATCTTCAGAACAGAACAAAAATCATATCACAACATAATTTATGCACAAATTTCATATGCACTCTATTTTTCAAAGTTCAGAAACAGAATGTCAGAAATAAGCTCATGTCTACACCAATCATGACAGAAAATAATTTCTTCTTAAATAAGATCTCATGAGTAATGCAGAACAAATAACTGAGGTAGTTCAAATTTCTTTTCAACATCAAATATGTATATTTTCCAAAAAATAACCTCAGCTCATTTTATTTTAAATGCAAAGTCTAGCATAGGAACCCCGCTTACCTGGACTTCTTAGCTTTTTAGAAATTTCATCAAGTTGTCAATAATTAACAATCGTCACCTATCAAATAATCACGTAATTCTCGTAAATTTTCAATCAATCACGTATTTTGGTATTTAAGCCTAAACTTATAAAATAACCTATTTAATTCCATAAAACTCTCAAAAGCCCAAAATATAACATCCCTTTCTAAAATTGGCAATGTTCATTTAATAACCTCGGCTAAACACCTTTAAAAGTCTAACTTCTTTACTAATGACGTGTAATTATAAAATCTAATACCAGCTAATATAATTACACCAAAATATTTTAAAATACACAGCGATCATATAATAAACTAAGTCATTGTAAAAAAAAATTACAACATTACCGATTATTCCTTTGAAAGGAATAACAATTTAAAGCATTTAAGAAACATTTTTTATTAACAAAATATAAGACTTAGCTGTCATAAAAAACCCTTCGTAAAAGTCAACCCAACCCATCCGAAAAATAAAACCCATTATAAAAACAAAATACATTCAAATCCTATTGGCTTAAGGGCAAAATGGTAATCTCATAAAAATCTTCCCCTACCCACTAACTATACGTAACTGCATGCAGTACTTATAACCATAAATTTTGAAACTCATGAGTGAGGGCAGACGTGTGACAGGAGCTCCCGTGAGGGAAGGAGACTGTGGAGGACCCAAGTTGCGGTGGGCGGAGGCTGTCCTGACGATAGCGCACTGAAAGAGAGAGGGAGGAAGAGAGATGAGCGAGAGAGAGATAGAGAGAGAGAAACGAAGAGAGACGGGGACAGAAAGAGGGAGAGACCGAGAGAACGGAGACACCAACAAGAAATGGCGTGAGCTTACCGGGGAAACCGAGGCTGCGTGCGGCAGACAGGGGTGATGAGACGTCCTCCTCGGCAATTTCTGTGTGGGCACAGCGCGGAGGAGCTTTCGGTGGAGGGTGTTTTCAGTGGCTGAAGGTGGCTGAAAAATACTCTGCTTTTGGGCACCAAAACAGAGGAGTCCGATGCTTGCTGTAGAGGCTGCAGGACGCTAGGCGACAGCTTCGTGTGACTGGGCAGTGGGCACGGTGGTTTCGTGTGGGTTCACGGCGGCTTAAGGAGGTATGGACTAGGTTTGTCGGGAAGGTGTCTGCGGTGGCTTCCCGCGGTATGCAACTCGGTGCACGGTAGGCCGAAGGCAGTGGCTTTTCTGTTAACTGGCGTGGTGCTTTCCGAAAGGGTGAGGACAGGCTGCAGTGATGCTGGGACGGTGTGGGTCGTGACCGAGCTAGAGGGTGAGTGCGGTTTGCACAGAGGAGGAAGAAGCAGAGAAAAAACATATACTGGGCTAAGGTTTCGCGTAGGAGGGCAGCGGCGGAAGCATCTTCGAATACGTACGTATATAAATATATAAGTGGAGGAACAAGAAAAATAAAACCCTAGAGAAGTAGACGTGTGAGCGGATGGAGATGAACGTGTGTGAGCATGCACGACATGAACGAAAAGAGAAAAAAATAAACTTACGGGAAATAAGAGATAAGGACCAGAAAAGAAGGAAAATAAAAAAAAGAAACATGCGGGAAAACATAAACGTGTGAAGAAAATAAAATAAAATAAAATCACTACTCCAGTTTGTAAAATAAAAACTTAAAATACCAAGCTCCAATAAATAATAATAATAATAAAATAAAAAAAACTAAAGTCTAGCTATACAAATTTTGGGTCCGGGTGTTACAAAAAATGGGTTTAACAGGTCTTTGGCCTAGGTTGGGGTGGCCTTCACAACCGCCCCCCTTTTTAAGAATTTCATCCTCGAAATTTGTTCGATGTAACTATAACTAATCCCAAAGGACATATAGAGTTAATAATCTCTACATCTACTTCCATAGGTTCTTCTTTTATGACCATAAATAGTTCCTCAAATAGTATATCAGGTTTAAAGTCCTAAGGTAGCCCATGCGGCCTAAAATTTCCAATTTCGCAAGGACATATCCTACAACACTCATGCATCTTAATGATTATTGTCTCATAATTTAGATTACGCTGCCAACTGCTGACGCCTAAATTTCAAATTCCAAGGCTCTATTGCACTCACTTTGTTCACCTATCAATCTCTTCTAATGTTAACTATTACTAATCATAAATTTACACTGCAACATGATCAACCTACTATGAATTTCATAATCTCAAATTTTAATTCCTATGTGATCTCAAATAACTATTCATTCCTCATGACCCTCTTAAGATTTACTCATAAGCCATCACATTACTAACTAACATGCTTCTGCTATATAGTCTGATAATTTCACTAAAATGCCTAAAACTAAGACCTCTCAAATATATCACCTTCGAGTTTAATCCAGCTCAAAACCTACAGGGAAACCTCTTACCCCACTTTGATAGAAAAATATAGTTGTCTCCAAAACCATGAACTCAAACATATATACCTAGATTGCCTTTTGCATCCTTAGTCAAAATTCGAATATACATATGTGATCAATGACAACATGCTAGTACCAATCAACCTAAGCACATCAAACTGCATAAAACAAATATCGACAGATCAGTGGGTAAAGCTTGATGCTCAAAGAGGGGATAAAAAAGGATCTACCCATGACATCATTTCCATTTTCCCATTGGCGTAATCCAAAGAACTCAGTAACCCATGCACTAAGTCGAGCCCATGTGGTGGATGTGATTCCCCAAAATTTCGCTTGGGATCGAACAGACATTTGAAGCGTCAGTACACGCAACACAAGGTTAACTACCCCCGTTCATGATAATTAAAGATGCAATGCACCTAGCATGCATCTAACAGTATGCAATATTAGCAATGAATAATTTTTTTCTTTGAGCAATACTATGCACCGACTAAAGATATCCAAAATACTTAAAAAATAATCCATACATATTGAAATGCTAAACAAATAATCCATACATATTAAAATGCTAAACATCCATGATTACAATACGAGTCTCAAAAGGATTATAATCTCAAAAGTATGAGAGTCAGAGCTCCATCATTACATCACCAAAACATAATCACCAAACTAGTTCATCGAGCAACTCAACTAACGATGCCATAATATTGTCTATAAATCTAACTATGAAGGCCACAAGTTTTGCTTCGTGTAGCGTTGCCTAATCAACTTCCTCCAGTTTGCCAGGCATTGTTCCCTCTTCTGGTCCTAACACATTGCCTACCATTCGAGAGTAAAGGTAGTTGGGACTACCACGATGAGATTTGAGTACAGATCTCAACAAGTTAACAGAGAACTTCCACATAGATTAATGATGCATGCATGATAGTAAAGGCATGAATGCATAATCAAAGTCATAACCGGGCATAAAATAACTTGACATGTAACATGGCATAATCTAACATGACTTGAACTGAAACGTGAACTAAACTTGAAACTTGATATGACATGAACTTGAACCATGACTGAACATGAACTTGAAACATGACTAAACATGAACTAAATGAGCTTGAACATAGCATGAACATGAACGTCTTGATACATGAATTTGGAATCTTGTTCAATAAACATGATAAATAAACGTGAACATATGGGTGCGACGCGATTTCCCCTCTATGTGTCCCTATCGATTACCACATCATGACATAGGTATCTGCACCAGCTGTGAATGCGTTAACATACGTGCCAGTTCACAGGTATCTGCACCTGTTGTAGACACACGTAATGTACGTATCCCATGTCAGGTATTTGCACCAGCACGAGTACGTATAACATGAAATTGAAATGTGGGTGGTACCATCAGCGTTAATGCCTGACTTCGCTCCGGTGACCAGTTAATTAGGCCACATTCGAAGCCTGTTGATCTTTACCTTGTCAACCTAGGGAATTTCACACTAGATTAGACACTCCAACATGAACAAAGCAATTCCACTAGGATATTACCCAAGCACTTAGGTCATTGTAAATGAAAACAAACTTGACTTGACTTAAAAGGCTATTCTCGAGGTACACAAATTGTACTCGAAACAAAATGTGGCATGAGATGAAATGATATAAACCCTAACGTAACGTGACATGACATGAATGTGAGACGAAGTAATATGAGATAGACAATATTTTGTAGCAAGGCATAATATGTAATAGATAACATTTTGTAACATGGCATAACATGTAATCGACGACATTTCATAACATGGCATAACATGTAACAGATAATATCCTATGACATGACATACGTGTAATAAATAGCATTACATGACATGGCATACATGTAACAGATAGCATTATATGACAGAATAAGTTGTATAACAAATAAGTATTTTGTGACCGTGTAATATGTAACAGACATACATGAGGTGACATGGCATAACATGGAGCTAACATAAATACATAAACTATAGGTCGGAGTTGTTAGTCAATAAATTTCAGAAGAAAGTTGCCAGCTGGAAATTTAAATTGTTATCACAAGGTGGGAGGTTGATTATACTTAAACATGTTCTAGCTCGTATGGCAACACACTTGCTAGCGATTTTAAATATTCTAAAACTTGTTTTGAGAAAATTAAATTCTATCTTGGCTTTCTTTTTTTTAGGGGGAGGATTATGGCTGGAATAAGCAGAAATGGCGGGCGTCGTTGAAGCTATGTAAGCCAACTTTGGAAGGGGGGATTGGTGTTAGAGATTTTTCTGAGGTTCAAAGGGCGTTACATATAAAGTTTGCTTGGTGGTTGCTTTGTATTGATAATTTGTGGACTCAGTTTTTTAAAGCCAAGTATTTGAAGAGTAAGCATTTTTTGGAAGCTAAAGTTAGAAGCTCAGATTCAACTTTTTGGAAGTTCATTTGTATGGTGATGCCTGAAGGGATGGAAAATATGTCAATAAGGGTCCAGGAGGGAGTTGTTTCTTTTCGGTTTCATAAATGGTTAGCGCGGGGGCCTCTTGCTGCTTGTGTGACTAGCGTGGTATAGCCTCGGTTAAAAGTTAAGGATTGTTGGGTGGATGATCAGTGGGATAGGGAGCTGCTGTCTAATTTGATAGATTCTAGAGTTGGAGATGATATAATATTGGAGGTTCTGGGAAGTAGACGGGGTAAGGACATTTTGATTTGGCATCCCTGCCATGATGGGCGTGTTAAGGACCCTAGTCTTGTCCCTAACACTAAGGTCCACTAGCTCGCCTTGGTGATGATGGTGACCGAATGATCTTGCCAACTTGCTTGGCCTTCCACAATGGGTGGGTGTTTGGGTGATGGAATGATGATGTACTTGGGTAGGCTAAGTGTTTAGGCTAAGGTAAATCAATGTGGGTGGCTAGACTTGTTCTTGAGTGAGGTGCCAAGATGATGGAGGCAAGGGTTGAATGGATGAGATGAGGTAGGGTTCGGGTTGGAGGCACTTAGTGTTGTCGTGGGCTTTGGTGGAATTAGGGTTGGTGTGGTCTTGGAAGATTGGCTTAGGATTATGGGTGTTTGATGCAATGGGAATGGCTTAAGGGTTGCCCTTGATGTTTGGACCACTTGGATGGTGAAGTGTAGCTAGGGTTTTGTGGAGTGGTTAGGGTGGATTTCAAGATTTGCAAGAGTTGGCTTAGGGTTGGAGTTTAGGATGATGTTAGGGTTTGGAAATGAGATAGAAGAGTGATGCTAGGGTTTGGTTGGCTAGGAATGGTTATGGAAAGTTTGTAGGATGGAAGGAATCTTTGAGTGAAGAGGGAAATTTGAATTTGAATTGAGATGACAAGTCAATAGTTGACTTAGAGTGATTGTAGGAAGAGTGATTTAAGGAATTGAAGAGGATTTGCAATTCCTTAAATTAAGGGATTGGAATTGGGATTTGAATTTGAATTTGAATTGGAGGAAGTCAAGACTCCTAAAAGGAATGAGTTTCCTTATAGAGCTTTGAGGTGGGTGGCTAGGGTTTATGGTGGATGATGGGGCTATTTATGGTAAGTGACAAAGATTGTAAGATTGGAACACTAGGGTTGGCGCCACTTGTGTTTGGGGTTTAGTGTTGGGAACATGATGATGGGCGGCTAGGGTTTAGGATTAGGATTTTTGACTTAGGGTAAGGATGTGGTCGGCTAGGTCAATGGATGATGAAGGCAAGACTCCTAAAAGAAATGAATTACCTTATAGGGACTTGAGGTGGGCAGCTAGGGTTTTATGGAGGGAAAGCTTATGATGGCCGAATATGGTAAGTGACATATGGCTAGGGTTTTATGGAGGGGCGGCTAGGGCAAAGTCAAATAAGGGAAGTGGTGGCCGAATATGGGAATTAGGGCAAACACATGTGATGGTCGAAATTTGTGTATGGAGTGGATCAAAATGGATGCAAGGAAATATATGGATGGACAATATGGATGAACACGTATGAACATTCAAGAACACAATGATGAACAACTTCACCACCAAGTCAAGAATGCACAAAGATGAATGGACTCAACAAGGAATAGGAAGACTCTTTTTATGGTTTAAGGATATTTTGATATGCAAGAAAATATATGAACAAGATGGAAAACATATATGAACAAGGATAAATAAGGGATGAACATACAAGAACAAATGAAGAACACGATGAACAAAGATAGTCAATTCCACCATGATTCACGGATTGCACATAGATGGAATAAACCTCTTATATTGATAAACTTGATAAAACAAAGATAACACAACTTGGTAACACGAATTACACCAAGTTGCAAGAACAAGATAATTGAACCACACCAATTCATGAATTGTCAGGTGTGATCCTCTCTTTGGGATTCACGAATTGCACCCAAAAAGCCCAAGTGCCTAGCACCAAAGGGTGATCTCAAGAACAAGTCTACCCACTCAGGGAATTTGCCAAAGGTTGAAAAGATAGAAATGCAAAACCTAAGGGTTCTATTTATAAGGATTACAACTTGGAAATTCCCAATAGGTCCCCTGGAAAATAAATAATTAAATAAAAATAAATAATAAAAAAATAACATAATTGACATGGCTCAAGTTGACCCATGGCATGCATGAGCACATGGGTGGGCTAGGTTGGCTGTTGGCAGGTGGCTGGCAGGGCCCTAGGCTAGTCTGGGCGCTGGCAGGCTGGCATGGCCCAGGCAGGCTGCCTGGGCGCTGGGGCGCGTGCGCGTGGGGCGTGCGGGGCTCGCTGGGCTGCGCTGGCCACGCTGAATGGGCTGGCTTGGTCACCAACCCCCTTGGGCACCCTGGGCATGTCAAGCCAGGCCCCATGGCATGCCCCTAAGGCTGTTTTGGGGTTGTCTAGCCTTGTCTCCACATGGCTAGTGGCTTGGCCATGGGTTCCTACCAGGGCATTTTTCGACGTCAACGGCATGGGAAATTACTCATATCAAGCGGCCACAAATGGAAGGTTTAGAGTGGATATGGTGCAAGTTGCTTCCTAAAAAGAATTTATGTTTGCATGTGGAAGGCCATATTTAATTGCCTCTCAGTTGATGAACGAGTTCAGTCGGTGGGAATACCCTTAGCGTCTCGCTGTGTTTGCTACGCAAGGGGTAAAATGGAGGATCGTGATCATGTGTTATGTTCGAAAGAGGTGCAAGTGCAGTTTGGCGAAGGGCAGCTCGAGCTTTGGGAGTCTAGTGTATGGAGTTTAGCAGTTGGTGGGCATGATCTTGTTATTGGTTCCATTGTGCCAAGAAGACGTCGCTGTGAGGTATAATTGGTTTAATTCCGAGTATCATTTCCTCAAGACTATGGCTGTGGCGATGTGCAGCTTGAACGGAAGAAAGGTATGATACTGTGGATACGATATGGCTTTCGATTAAATTCTGGTTTCAGCAAATTTCGAGTAAGATGTCGAAGGTTGGATATTTGTCAAATGTGGGTTGTTGTGTGCTATTGGAACTGGAAGTTCCTGTGCGGGATAATTTAGACAGGCCGAAGTTAGTTTTGTGGACTAGGCGGAGGGAAGGATGGGTGAAATTAAATGTGGATGGATCTTGTAGAGGTAATCTTGGTAGTTGTGGAGGAGGTGGGGTTTTGAAGGATGATAGAGGTGGCTTTTTCTACTAAGTTTGGCTTTGGGACTAATAATGAAGCGGAACTCAGGGCTCTTACTTGTGGTTTATTGCTTTGTAGGGAGTTGGACTTTCAGAATATTGCTATTGAAAGTGTTTCAGCTTTGGTGGTTCAATGGCTGAGAAATAAGTCTTGTATTGTATGGTATTTATGGGATTTTTGGGATAAACTATTGCAAGCAATATTTGGTTTTAATTACATGGGGTCTCATCAATTTAGAGAGGGGAATACAGTGGCTGATGTTTCAACAAGTTAGGGGGAGGAGGGGCTAAATTGTACATATGTGGCATCCGATGATTTGCCCCTTCGTGTGAGAGGTTTGCTACATTTGGATCTTCTTGGTTTGCCTAGTATTAGGCCTTAATTTTTTGTTTGTGGATGTTTTATTGTTTTGTTTTGTAGTTTGTTGAGTTTGGATGGGGTTTTAATTGTTATGGTTTTCCTCCGCCAAAAGTGAGCGTTGTTTTTCAATAAAGGATGGTGGTGCCAGCCTTTTTTTAAAAAAAAAAAAAAACGTAAACAATAGTTCCCTTACCCATTACACATACATAGTAATCTAATAGTAAGTTAAGAGCTGACTTACAGTGATTGTCACGTTTTATGAGAAAAAACATGAAACACGAAAAACTGTAAATAGAGGTTCTAAATGTTAGAAACTTTATCACTAAAAACCTAGAAACATGAAAATTGATAACTTAGAACAAAATTACCAGTTTACCCTCTACATGTAGAAAAATGATCATTTTACTCCTAACTTAAGGAATTCACATCCTAACTCTAAAAATCACCAAATTTATATTCCTCATGTAAATGTTGTCCTAAAATCAAATATCATCTTAGGAAAATTTAAAACACTTCACAACCATAAAAATCACACTGAGGCAGAAACACCCTTAGTAGGGTTGCACCCGCATGGTGCAGTGCGGGGCGGGGGGGGGGGGGGGGGGGGGGTGTAACACCCGGGTCCAACAACAAGCCGATTTCAAAAAATTTTGTTTTTGGATTTATACGTATGAAGAGCCAAGTTAATTTTCGAGTATTATTTTTTATATATACTGGTTGCAGGTCCAAATTATATTTTGGAGGATAACGATTTTTTTTATAGGCATGCTATTTTAATAATTTCTTTAAATACTTTTGGGTCAGATGAAAAAATCTTTTTGGGCCGATGATTTTATGGATCAAGTATTTTTTTAGATGAATCGAGGCCCAAAATTAAGAAAGGAGTCCATTTATTAATAGTTTATTTTTTTCACTACAAAACAAGGGCCAAATATTTGAAATGGCCCAGTATTTATTATCAAGCCCAAGCCAATGAGAACCAAGAATAGAACCCACGTCATGCACGACTCCTTCTACTAGGGTTTTTAGTAGCTACTGTATATACCCACACCACCGTAGCCACTCTTCCTCCACATTTTCAACTCACACGGCAAGACCAACAGCCCCTGTCTCTCCGCCCAAAAACATAGCCCATCTCTTCCGCTTCGCATGACTCCTCTGCCAACAGCCAACAACTCCAAGCACGGAACCACAATACTCCACCATGGAAGCTCTAGTCCCTTCGTGTGCCCCAGCAAGCTCTCCCCTGTTTCAATTTTCGAAAAACATAACAACAATTCCACCCACCTTGAGCCACTGCAACCGCCTTCCACCGAGAACTCCACCACATTGTGACCCCACAGAAATTGCCGGCGATGACTTCCCGTCAACCCAGTCCGCTGCACACCGCCTCAGGCCCCCTATAAGCTCACGCCGTTTCTTTTGTTTTTCTATTTTCTCTCGGTCTCTCCCTCATTCTATCACCGTGTGCCTCTCTCACTCATCGCTCTCTTTTTCTCTCTCAACCAGTGCCCAGGTGCCGCTCCCATCCACCGTAGTTAACCGCTAGCTCCATGTTGTCGTGCCCCCATCTCTCCTTAAGTGCTGCCGCTGTACTATTGTTTAGTCTTTCTTCTATTCTCTAGTAGTTCTTTATAAGGTATATATATATATATATATATATACATATGTAACTATGTGAACCTAATAGAAGGAAGTACTATTACTTTTTTACCCCTTAGTGTATGCTCCAGATTTATTGTTTAGGGCTTAGTTTAAATGAGTTTTGTTTTAAGTCTAAAAAATATTATATTTGTGTAGATAATATTTTGATAATATTTTTAATTAAAGGAAGTAAACCTATTTTTTAAGAGAAGAGTTTTTCATGACTTATTTTTTGGGAGTTTTTTAATAGCCAAAGTATTCTATTAATTTATAATGCGTTGTTTGTATTTTAGATATTTTAAATATTAGTATTTATTGAGTTCTGTAATTATCATAATACTTATTCGATAAATTTCTTATTCGGTACGAATTCGATTAAGTAGATATTGATGGTTTTAGAAAATGATTGTTAGGAATTATAAGAATTTTAGGTTTTGAGGATGTAAAATAGGTTCTTCTAGCATTTTAGGTTTAAATGTCGAAATATGTGGTTGATTGGAAATTTACGGGAAATACGTGATTTTTATTGGTGACGATTAATATTTGTTCGGCATTGTTGAAGAAATGTTTTTGAAAGACTAAGGAGTCTAGGTAAGCGGGAATCCTGTGCTAGACTTTACATAAAAATAAATAAAATGGGCTGAGGTTGGTTTTCGAAAAAATATGCATGTTTTGTTATGAAAAGAACTTTAAAACGACCTAATTATTTGTTCTACATGAGTCATAAAATTCTGTATAACAATAAAGTACTTTCTGGCATGACTGGTGTAGACATGAGTAAAATTTTGACATTCTGTTTCTCAAGTATGCAAAAGAGAGCGAATATGAAAAATTGTGCATAAATCATATTTTTGTGATCTGATTATGTTCTATTCTGTTTTGAAAATGTTCTATACTCTGATATAATATGATGCAATTTATGATACCTCTGGCATGATATTTTGTTTTTGTTATGTTTTGACCTTATCACGGGTGTAAAATTGTGGCCTCTGTTTGCTACCAACTTTTCTGTTTTTGGTGCACCAACTTTGGAAACAAAGTGCTTTTCAGCGTGATTTTTCCTACGTGCACACTCGAGGCTCCGAGAATAATAAGGAGAAGATTCACATTCTGTTTCTACTCGGTTGGCCGCCAGGGTTTGTACAATCCTACCACGAGAGTTAAACATGGAATTATGTTCTGATATGATGTGTTCAGTTATGTTATGCCAAGAAAATTTTGAATAAGAATATATTTGAACTTTCGCTCTGATATTTTAATAATATGTACTGACTCTTCATTCTAAAAATAAGTGTTTTTGTTCTGCATTTTGAACTATGTAAATGCTCATGCTTACATACTAGTATATGTTCTCTGCTTATTGAGTTGTTGATAACTCACCCCCTTTATCTTAACAATATTTTAAGATGATTTTAGATTTTTCAACTGAGGATCAAGACTATGAAGCATTGGGTCAGATGACATAAGAATAGTTGATAAAGAATAGAAAGTTTTGGATGAGTATTGGCGATTGTTTTGTTAAGAAATTTCATTGTGTTCCGATGACTTGACATTTTTGAAGAATTAATTATATTGAGGAAATTAGTTTAGATCAAAATCTCTTTATGATATTGGAAATTTGGAGGCTAATTATATTGTTGAAATGTGAGTTCAAGTGACATGTAGATAAGTTGATATTTGTTTTTGGGCTAGTGTAATGAGGATTTGATATATGAGTATGTGTGGTTAATTAAATTTGAAGTGTTTACGTTTGATTTGGAACTTTTGAAAGTATATTAGCAGTGTTGGAGTTGATTATTAGGTAACATGAATTAACTCTCCGGATCCACGGGGACGGGACGTTACAACAAGGGCCCCCGCCCCAGTGACGGGGGGTGGGGAAAAAACTCCAACCGCCCCGCCCCCCGCCTAGGCCAACACATTGGGTCTAAAAAAAAATCTTGGTCCAAAAATATTTTTTTAGACCCAAATTATAATATAATTTAAATTATAAATTAAAATTTATAAATACAAAAAGAATTTAAACTCATTAGACTTTACTACTAAGTTCCACATTACTTAATGATGACTATTGTATTGCTTTGGCCTCCTATATAAAGGTTCACTTAGAAGGCCAAGGCAATTCAATGACTTGAATACAATTTCAAGTCTTTAATAAATTGTACATATCTATATACAATATATTTATATATATATATAATTTATATATGTGGAGCAGAGCGGGGGGCGGGGCCCAACTGGGGTCATCCCCCCTACCCCCGCTGGGCCTTCTCTATGTAAGGCGGGCGGACGGGGGCGGGGTACTGGGCCCCACTGCCCACCCCTAACCCTTAGGCCATTTCTTTTTTATTTTTGTTGTAATTTTATCCAACTTCAACACTCATACTTAAACCAATATATTGTAACATAGATCATCACATCCGTTTTGCTGAAAATATTTGTAAGTATACAAAATCGTAACAAGTAGTAAAGTGTTTTAAAGAAAACAGATGTCAAACCTATAGAGATTAATTTTGTTATTGAGTACTGAAATTTACTAAATTAATTACTATTTGGAAAACCGAAAAATGGAAAGATTCTACTATCTAAATTAAATTGAAATACTTAACAAAAAATAAATTTAAGAATAAAGGAGCATAAAATCCAAGATTGTAAATGTAATAAGATTAGATCTAGAGTGTTTGATTTTACCTAGCAAATCTCTCACAATATATTCTTCCATGGTATAGAATTCCAATTATACCAAGTTGATGATAACAATTCCTTAACTATTCAATATATTCCCTCAAGTAATATTAAAAACATCCGACTAATAACCCATCATATCTCTATGTGAATTTAACTAATTGGAGATTCATTAAGTTCTTTAGATTTTTCTTGAAAATCACATTAATCGTGATAAAGTATCTCTACTTTCACTAACTAATGGTGCTTAATCTTAGAACTCTTAATCACAAATCACATCTCGGTCTCATTGGGATTCAATAGATCGAACAATAATTAGTTAGAAAAATGCAAGCAATAAAAACAAGAAATAGACACTCAATCATTTAAATATTGAAATTAAAATATCTTAGAATATAAAATGTGTGTTCAAGGTTAGACTACATCAAAGCTCTAGAACATAAAATTAGTTCATAATGAAACTAAAAAGAAAAAGAACATCAAAGCTCTTGCCTTTGCTCTCTAGTTCCGCCTTCTTGAAAGAAACTTAAAGAATAAAAACTAAACTAAGAAACTGGACTCTGGACTATTGGACTCTAAAACTCAGACTCCCCTATTCATACACAAGCCGGGATTAAATAGATGTCAAAACTCAAATCCGAAAACAAGATAAATGTGGCTACAATCCTGCCTAAAGATCTCGAAAATAGTTTCTAAAGATAAATGTTAACATAAAAGAAAATTATCCCAATAATAACGGAATTATCTCAAATGGAAGATTCAGTAATAAACGGTTTGATTTGCGGAGTTGGGGAGGATTTGGAGGTCAATAGATTGATTGCGAAACTCAAAAGGGTCCCCTCGGGTAGATGCCGTGTACGCTGAATATAACGGGTTTCCTCGCCCAATGCCCAAGATGTAAGGTTCCTGACCAAGATGAGAGACTCCTCTCCCCAACCTACTATGCGGTAAAGTTGGCCTTTGCTAGTTCTTGCCCACGATATCGTTTTAGGTCAGTCTTTTAAGTTACTCATTTAGATTGGTCACTCAATCTAACCGCCCAAAGTCTTGTCACCCAGGAGATAAAACATCTCGTTTATCGCCTAACTCTTGTCGCCATTGGGCCTCCTTGCCTAAATCTCCTCGGCTCTCTTCAGATCTCGTCATCTCTCATCGGTCTAGATCTGTAGTCTCCTCTTTTGTACCAAAATGTTCTCTCTTCATACTAAATCTTCTCATTCCTTCAAATCCAAGAAATAAAGAAAAATATATAGAAATAAAATAAAATCCATAGAATTGAAGGAAAACTGACACTCTTCATAAATAAAAGAGTTATAAAAATCACATAAAAATCACACTTATCAAAATCCTATGCTTAGAAGCATGCTTAAAACAACCAACAAAAATCCACCTCACATAAACACAAAATATTTTAGTAAAAAGATCCAAAATTTTGAGCTTACAAACCCTTAAATTTTAAGGTTTTGACTCTTTTTAAAAATATCTCTAAGAATTGCGAAAATTCAAAAATTTCTTCTAACATGATCATAACACACTCCTAAGAATTATCATGTTTTGAATCATCAAAAATCACAAAATCCAATTTGAAACACTCGGCTTCAACACAACACACTTCCTCAAAACAAGATTTTCTCAACTTTGGTTTTGATCAAACCTCTTGATCCGAGACATCATGATAAAAACCACAAACTAAAAGCATAATGTAGTTTAAAATATGTATTAAATTAAAAATTTCAGACCAAGATCTGTCCATTAGTTTGGTCAAACACTCCAAAATATAACACACTATCCAGTTTATCGCCCAAACAGACCTTTCCATGCTTAAAACAACTTTTGACCCATCAAAAGACCATTAAATAAAACAAAAAAGTTACCAAAAGAAACTAGACTCAAAGAGGAACAACTTTCATGAAAAAATCTAATCAAGTAATTAAACACAATATTAGATATCAGATCCATTAGAGTTTTGAAATCAAGTTTGGGATTTGGGGTAACCGTTTAGGGTTTAAGTTTCCTCCAAGCTTTTTGGGTTTTCAATTGGATTCTAAGTATTTAGGGTTTCACTAGTGTTGAAACCCTATTTAGTTTGGCACATAATGGATGATTGGATGGAATAGTGTTTTGCTTAGGTGGTATGATCTCACACCTTGATTTTCTTCACATTTTTATCTCATGGTTATGTCCAATACTATTCACCAAGGGTGGCTAAGACTTGCCAAGTGTCCAAATAAAACTTCTCTAACCTAATTTGGACATTTCAAACTATGAGTTTGAACACACTGCATTTGGTGCTACTATCGAGGTTACTATTCACTAGGCAAAAGTTAAAGTAAACTTTACACTGTAAAATTTTAAATATACATACTAACCTAATAGAACAAATTGTTTATCGAAGTTCAACTCCGAAGTGCCTCGAAGTAATCAAACCGCACTTTTGAACAAGTGTTTCGTTCGAAAACTAAAAATGGGTTTATTGTGCCATAAAATCCTAAATAATCAACTGAGTCCATTGATGCAGACCATAACTCATTTTGATACTTCTAACTACCTCAAATAAATAAAATCACACTTTTGGCTCCACAGTGAGTAGTAACACTGACTATGTTGACAGACTAAAACCTGCACGATTGGTCAATTCGTGAAAACTTACAAATGTGAGTTTTCACAAGATTCATAAAGCCTATAAAAATTTTACCATTTAATTTCTAGCAGGTAGTTACAATGGATAAGTTGTATAGTTAAAACAAAGTGGTTAGAAGTCAAACATTGAGTGGTGGAAGTTGTGTTTAACTCGTATGCATCCGATATGTGAGAGAAAACTAAAATACAAGGAAAATAAAATTCTAAAAATTCCTAAAAAATAGTTCCAAAACTCTTGTCAAAGCACTAAGTTTCCCAGAATATTTCATTAAGTTGGACAAAGAGGTTGAGTTCTAAAAAATAAGTAGATAAAGTGAAGAGAAGAAACAAAATAATTTTTTTTTTTTCCTCAAAGTCCAACTCTAAAAAGGGTTACAAAAATGGTAGTTTTTCTTCATATCAATTTCCAAAAGAATTTCAGGAAAGACGAGTTAGAAACTTTTAAAAGAAATGCACCACAACTTAACAATAATAAACTAAGTCATGCCATAAGAACAATTTTGCAAGGAGTTCACGGAAGAATCTTTTTATAGAATTGTAACAATAGCATGAGGAGGTTTGAAAAGTTAGGAATATTCAAGTCAACATCGATTAGAGAATTCCATGGGTCATGATAATTAAAGCACTCTTGGCCAAGAAAGTTTAAATGGTCGGCTCAACTTCTACACATCTCTACATATATACAAACAATCAGCTTGTGGCAATGGCATCCTCAAACCCAAACCTCATACAAAATGTACCTGTCTAGTGGAAAGTCCACGAATCCTGTCTAAATTAAGTAATTTGCTCAAAAGGTCCGGAACCATCCCCAACCAAATATAAATGCACCTATAACTTTCAATCCGACAATTTAGACTTAAATGCTCATCACCCGAAATCTAACTAGAATTCTAACTAGTGGTAACCATAATAACCACTATCGATGACCACTAACACTGGCTGTCAATATCCTAACAAATGTTGGATTTAATACCAAGTAGTCTACCCAACATACTCTCAACTTAGCTTGGGCTATGGTGGAGGGAATGGGTGGAGACAAGTTAGGCAAGAGAAGGAAAGGGTATGGGTTAGTTGATAAACCTACAGAAGTGGCAGAGGTTGTGATACAGCCCCGCCAATTATCATGAAACTCTTGAGTTGGAACTGCCGAGGGTTGGGGAGTCCTCGGACAGTTCAAGATCTCTTCTCTATAGCAGAGAAGTCAAAACCTAGTATAGTTTTAACTTAATAGTAAGAAATGTGATAGAATAAGGAGGAGACTTAGGTGTGATGGATGTTTTGGAGTGGATGCAGTTGGAAAAGGGGGGGGGGGGGATTGGCTCTGTTTTGGAATGATGAAGTGCAACTAGAAATTGTAAACTATTCCCAAAGGCATATCAATGCATGGATTGCTAAAAAAGGGGAATTTAGATGGTTGTTAATTTTTTTCTATGTCCCACCTGAAACTATGAAGAGAAAAGAGGCATGGTGTTTACTTAAAACTATGAAACCCAGTGGCAATGAGGGCTAGTGTATAGTAGGAGACTTCAATGAAATTATCACCAATGATGAGAAGTGGGGAGGAAAGGCTAGACCTAAAAACCATATGGAAATGTTTAGAGAATTAATGAGAGATGGAAACTTGTTTGATCTGGGATGGAGGGGTGATAAGTACACTTGGAGCAACTCCCATACAGATGCAACTTTTACTAAAGAAAGGCTAGATATATTTGTAGCGAACGCTCAATGGATGAACACTTATACTAAGACATGGGTGGAAGTGATGGTGGCTAGAACTTTAGATCATAAGCCACTATTAGTCCATATTAATGTGCAGGATCCTTCTATAAGGATGCAGGTAAGGCAAAGGAAAAGAGGTTTCAAATATGAGGCTAGTTGGGCCTTAGAAGAAGAGTGTGAAGTGATTTTAAAAGAGGCCTGGACATGCTTTTCAAAGGTTACTGGGTTGCTAGATAATAGCAGGAAGCAAAGGCACGGGCAAGAAGTAGAGGAAAAACCATGATCTTACAGAATTTACAAGATATGGAAAATGGGAATAATGTGGAGGAAATCACAAAGGTCACTAAAGAGCTGCATCTAGCACTAGAGAAGGAGGATCTTTGGTGGAAGCAAAGTGCAAAGAGGAACTGGTACAAGCATGGAGATAGAAATACTAAGTATTTCCATGCTTGTGCCAACCAAAGAAGGAAAATGAATTTTATAAATGAAGTGGAAGATGAAAACAATAGAAACTTTTAGAAGGTTTCTCAAGAAGGTGGAAGAAATTCGCAGGTTGTTCCATTTTACTAAACCAAGTCAGGAGGAGATTGATAGGTGTCTGGTGGGAATGAGTGAGAGGGTAACTACATAAATGAATGAAAGGTTGTCAAGAAAGTTCACATCAGTAGAAGTGGAGGAAGCTGTGAAACAAATGGCCCCATTAAAAGCCCCTAGTTCAGATGGTTTTGGACCATGTTTCTACCAAAATCATTGGGGTGTAGTCTCTGAAGAAGTTTGTAGAACTGCACTTGATATTTTGAATCGTAACCCTATTGATCCTTGCCTTAATTATACCTATTTAGCTTTGGTCCCTAAAACTGTGAACCCCAAAAAAGTTACTGAGTACAGACCTATAAGTCTGTGTAATGTAATGTATAAAATAGTTTCTAAAGCTATCTCCAACAGATTCAAACATGTCTTATCTGAGGTTATTTCCCCCTCTCAAAGTGTTTTCCTGCCTGGTAGACTTATTAATGATAATGTCATGGTAGCCTACAAGTTATTGCATACTATGAAGAGTAGAAAGAAAGGTAAAGTAGGAAGTATGGCCATGAAGTTAGACATGTCTAAAACCTTTGATCGTGTGGAGTGGGATTTTTGGAGGCTGTTTTGACTAAACTTGGATTCTGTAAACAGTGGACAGATTTGATGATGAAATGTGTTAAATCTATTTCATACTCAGTTTTGACCAATGGGGTACCTGGCCAAAAATTTCTGCCACCGAGAGGTTTAAGACAAGGTGACTCTTTATCACCTTACCTGTTCATTGTCTGTGCTGAGGGACTGAGCAGTTTACTTGACTTTTATGAGAAAAGTAAGATCATAAGAGGGGTGCAAGTGGCTCAAGGAGGAACTAGTATCAATCATCTGTTGTTTGCAGATGATTGTATCTTATTTGGAAGAGCTAATATTGAGGAATGGAGGTAAATCCAAGAAATTCTTCTGGTTTATGAAAAGGCCTCAGGACAGTTCCTTAATAAAGGAAAAAAATCTATTTTTTCAGTAATCATACTCAGTTGACAAACAAGTAGGAAATTAAGAAAGTTGGAAATTCTTTTGTATGTGGCACTTATTAGAAATACCTTGGACTTCCTGCTATGGTAGGGAGATTAAGGTTCAACACTTTCAGAAACCTCAAGGAGAAGATTTGGCAGAAAATCTCTAGTTGGAAAAATACTTTCTTGTCTCAAGCTGGAAAAGAAGTATTTATCAAGGCTATTCTACAGTCGATTCCAACTTTCACTATGGGAGTTTTTGAACTCCCTATTAAATTATGCAAGGAAATCAATGTTATGCTTTCTAAATTCTGGTGGGGAAGTCAGCAGGAGGGGAGAGGGATTGTATGGAGGAAATGGGAAAACATGGGTATACAAAAAGGTAGAGGGGGAATGAGATTTAGGGACTTGGAGAGCTTTAATGTTGCACTCCTTCCTAAACAAGGGTGAAGTATACTCAAATATCCACTGTCCTTGGCAGCAGTTTTACTCAAAGAAAAATACTTCAGATATGGAATTTTTTGGATGCTAAGCTAGGTGCTCACCACTCTCTGGTATGGAGGAGCATATGATCTGCAAGAGACCTCTTGAGAGAAGGGCTTAGGTGGAAAGTGGGGGATGAGAAGGAGATTAATATATGGGGTTCTAAATGGTTGCCTAGACCCACCTCCATTGATGTACAGTCACCAGTATCCCTACTACAAAAGGATTCCAAAGTGGAAGAATTGTTTGACAGTCAGAAGGGAGAGTGGGATGAAACAAAAATAAGAACCATATTCTCGGAGGAAGAAGCTGAATAGATCCTTTGTATGCCTTTGAGCAGAGGTAGAGCAAAGGACAAGATCTTTTGGGGGCCAGCTAAGAAATGTCTGTTTACAGTCAGAAGTGCATGTTTCTTGCACTTGAAACTAAAAGAAAGAAGCAAAGGAGAGAGTTCATCAGAAAAGAAAGAAGGTGACATATGGAAGAACATTTGAGACCTTGAGATACCAGGTGTGATAAAGTTTTTCTTATGGAAAGCTGCAAACAGTTTGCTGCCAACAAAAGTAAACCTATACAAAAGAAAGATAATAATGGACAAAAGATGCCCTATGTGTGATGCAGAAGAAGAGTCTCTTATACATGTTCTGTGGGAGTGCCCTGCAACAAATGATTTATGGGGTAATGATGCAAGCTAAGTCAAGAAATGGACTAGATTAGAGGTGGATTTCCTGGAAATTTAGGAGCAACTTAGATGCAGACTCAACAAGAACCAGTTAGAAGAGGTGATAATGATGCTAAGGAAGGTCTGGCTCAGGAGAAATGAATGGATCTTTGAAAAGAGATTGGATTGTCCCAAAAATTCATTCATTGCCACAAGAGCAGCCTTGCAAGAGTTTCAGGAAGTACAGGCTCAAGCTCATCAAAGAAAGCAGAATGAGTCACAACAAAATATTTCAGTGCAGTCACTGGAGACTTGGGAGAAACCAGGAAGGGGATTTGTTAAGGTTAATTGGGATGCCACCTTAGATATAAAAAGAAAGAAAATGGGGATTGGTATCATTATAAGAGATGAGGAAGGAGAGGCTTCAGTGGCTGAGTGTGATCTCAAGAATAATGTGGTAAATGCAGCTGTTGCAAAAAGTCTTGCATTGAGGAAAGCAACTTAATTGTGTTCAGAACTCAATATTCAAAAAGCTATATTTGAGGGCGATGCAAAGGTAGTGGTTGAAGCTGTACAGAGTGAGGAAGAAGCTGTTCTTGATTTTAGTTCTATCATTGTGACGCCCCCAAATTCCGCTTGAGATCAGACGGACATTTGAAGCGTCGAGACATACAACACAAGGTTACCTGCCCCCATTCATGACATATAAGATGCAATATTCCTAACATGCATCTAGCATTATGTAATATTCGCAGCGGATAATTTTTTTCTTTAGCAATACTATACACCAAACTAAAATATCTCAAATACTTAAAACATACTTCATGCTTAACGACATACTAAACAACTACTATCACAACAATAGTCCATATGGTTGTGATCAAAAGAGTGCTGGAGATTGAACTCCACAAATACAAGTAGTAATCTGAGGTAACTACTGTATTACCATCTACGTCACACCGTCGCTTAGTTGACCGTTTTCAGTTGGTCGATTCCCGGTTCTCCTTCAGATCCTGTAACAAAATCTACCATTCGGGGGGTATGGTAGTTGGGACTACCACAGTGAGATTTGATTACAAATCTCAGCAAGTTAACAGGAAACTTCCACACAGGTTAATGATGCATGCATGGCAGTAAAAGTATGAATGCATAATCAAATCAATAGAAAACATAACATATCCTGGCATAACATGGCAAGAAATAATAAGCATAACGTAACTTGACATAACATGGCATGAGTTGACATAACTTGAACTGGAACTTAAACTTAACTTGACGTGACATGACATGTATGTGACCTTAAAACATAACATGGACTTGAAACATAACATGAGCATGACCTTGAAACATAACATGAACGTGAACATAACATAACATGAACTTGAAACATATTCTTATCTCATGGGATTACCATGATTGCGTGAACGTAAACTTGAACATAACATAACATGAAACATGACATGAACGTGAAATACATGAACTTGAAATCTTATTCAATAGACTCAATTAATAAAGTGACCATTGGGTGCTACACAGGTCCCCTTGAGCCGTGTGTCCTTGCCGATTACTGCATCACATCACAGGTTTCTATACCAACTGTGAGGGCGTTAATACGCACTCCACAGTTGTTATGACCCCACGTATTCTACGTGTCACAATTGCTGTATCTCACGTAGTGTATGCTCCACAGTTGTTGAGGCCCCATACTTCATGCTCCACAGTTGTTGTGGCCCCATGACTTATTTGTTTGTGCCACACTTGTTGTGGACACACGTAATATAATGTGTGGCTCCATCAGTGTTAGTGCCTGGCGCGCTCCGGTGACCAGCTAATTAGGCTCCATTCGCAACCTGTTGACTGTACTTCGTCAACCCAGGAAATTTCACACCTATTTAGACACTCCAGCGTGAACAAAGGAGTTCTACTAGGATATTACCCCATCCTAGCGCTTAGGGTCGTGATTGACATAAATAACTTAACTGTCATACATGACATTTCGTAACGTGACGTAACATGAACGTGACATAAAAGACAGAAGTCCTGACGTAGCATAACGTGACATGAACGTAAGACGACAAACATGACATACTTTGAGAAATAAATGTAACAAACAACATTTCATAACATGGCATACATGTAACAGGCAACATTTTGTAACATTGCATACCATGCAGACAACATTTCTTAACATGGTATACATGTAACAAACAATATTTTGTAACATAGCATACCATGTAACAGATAACATTTCTTAACATGGCGTAACATGTGACAGTGAATATTACGTGACATGAAATATATGTAACATATGGCATACTTAACTTAACATGACATACTTGCAATGCATAGCAATACGTGACAGAATATCTTGTGTAACACATGAATAATTCATGATAGAATAAATTCTGTGTAACAGGTAAATATGTAATGACTTGGCATGCTACATATGATAACATGCTTACATAGACTTTAGTTCCCTTACTTATCTCTCATACACAATAAATTGATAGTAAGTTAAAAGCTAACTTACCTCGATCTTCGCGCTTTGAGACAAAACTCAAATGCAATCATGAGAAACTGAAAGTAGTGATTTCTAAAAATTAGAACTTAATCACTAACAATTAGGAATATGAAAAAAAATATCAACTTAGAGTAAAATTACCATTTTACCCTCTACATGTGGGAAAATTATCATTTTACCCCTAACTTAAGGATTTTGCATCTCAACTCCAAAAATCACCAAAATTTACATGACATATGTAAATTTTGTCCTAAACTCAAATATCAATTCAGAAAAATTTAAAGCTAAATACAACCATTAAAACTCTATAGGGCCAAAACTTACAAAGGCTATTTCCTTTTATTTTTGTTGTAATTCTTTTAAATTTCAAAACTCATGATTAAACCAAAATTTTTCTTCCACAATACTCATAACATATTCCTAAGAATAATCATGTTTTGAATCATGAACAAAAGTCATCAAAATCACTAAAACCATACTTGAACTTTTTGGTTTCTCTTCTAAGTTCAAAACAGATTTTTGTTTCTAACTTGTTTTGATCAACCTCTTGATCTATGACTTATAAAGATGTGATTTTCAAACCAAAACATCACATGGTTTAAAAAGGTGTCCTAAAATAGATCTAAACATCAAACCCAAGATCACATGGTTAAACATCAACCAAAACATAAATGTAGCCAAGAACATCATCACTTTGGCCTAACCGAATTTCTCCTTGCATAAACTTTCATATCTTTGAAACTAACATCAAATATCTTCAAACTAACATTCTAACAGGTATATAAGAGGCTTATGATCTTCCAATAAAAATATCAAAGTCATTGGAATAAGATTAAACCATAAAAGATTTAAACTTTCTCAAAACAGAAACTGTTTTTCCTCTTCCAGTTTCTAAGTTTCTAGATCTAAGAAAATATTTCACCAAAACTTTTAATCATGGAACAAATCCTCAACAAATAATCATATACACATGTTAAAAGTACTCCATAAAAATTTCGGACCAAGATCTATTCATTAGCTTGGTCAAAAACTCCAAAATATAACACACTCTCCAGTTTATCGCCTAGAATGACCTTTCTGGGGTCTAAACAACTTTTAACCAATAAAATTAACTCCAAATGGAACAAATAAGGTATCCACGTAAACTAGACTCCAAAAACAACAACTTTAATGAAGGAAACTTGGCGATAAAACACTTACAAAAGCTTCGAAACAGGCGTTCAAAAGAGGTAAGAAAAACTGCCCGAGAGTGTCTTTTGTGTTCTATGAAGGAAAAGTGCAAAGGAGAGTTGCTTTTCATGGGAAGTGGACTGAAGAGCCTCTTACACAAGTTAGGACAGTGATAGGACTGAAGGAAAGGTTGAGTGTTAGCCTTTTCTTCTCATAAAAATCAGTCCAAGATCTTTTCTCAAGGTGGAGTGTAAGAGTGAAAGAGTGAGGTGGCCCTTTAGCTTTGTATTTCAAGAACCTTCTAAGCCCTTCTTTGTAAAGATCTGGCCAGCCAAGTGGGGGTACAAAACTTAGCCATGAAGCAATCCTATGGTGACCAAATTCGTGGGCCTTAATGGGCCTAACTTTTGGGGTTTAAAGAGGGTTTGGGTTGCTATAAAGCCCAAATCCAATATCACTTGGCCCAATCAATTTTTCAAGGTTAACAAGGTTAGATAATGATGTTCTAACACAAATTTATAGGATTAATAGCATGTGGAAGTGATTTAATCAAGTGATTAAACACAATGCTAGAAATCGGATTAGAAAAGGTTTAGAGGCCAACTTTAGGGTTTTGGGGAAACCGTTTAGGGTTCCAATTTCAACCATGCTTTTGGGCTTTCAATTGGATTTTCACCATTTAGGGTTTCACTAGGATTGAGACCCTCTTTGGTCTGGCACAATTTGGTTGAGCAGATGAAACAAAGTTTTGCTTAAGTGACATGATTTCACACCTTGATTCCTTCAAATCCATCAAACTCTCCTCATGGTGCCAAGTGTCTAATATTATTCACTAAGTGTGGCTAAGATCTTGCCAAGTGTCCAAAAAAAACTTCTCTAATCTAATTTGGACATTCCACACAATGATTTTGAAACACTGCAATTGGTGTGCTTACCGAGGTTACTATTTACTCTGAAAAAGTGAATCATAAACTTAGCACTAAAAATTCCTAAATATTCATATTAACCTACAGTGAAAATCGTTTATCAAAATTCAATCTCGAAGTGCCCCTAAAAAAATTTCACAATTTTCAACAGACATTTCGTCCGGAATTATGAAAATAGGCTATTGCGCCATAAAATCATAAATAATCAACTGAGTCTAATGGCGTATACCATAACGCATTCTGACACTTCTAACTATCTCAAATAAATAAAACTCATATTTCTAGCACCATAGTGAGTGATAACACTGACTATGTTGACAGACTTAAACCTGAGCAATTGGTCGATTCGTAAAAACTTATGGGGTTTTCACGAGATTCCTAAAGTCAATAGAAATTTCACTAATGAATTTCTAGCGGGCTGTTACAATCATTGATGATGTAAAGTTTCATTTCAAGAATAGGACAGATTGGTTCATTCAATTTGTTAGTAGAAAAAAGAACATAGTAGCTCATACTTTAGCAAAAAAAGCTTTAGAGATAGGAGAAGAACTAGTTTGGATAGAAGAGGTCCCGGACTTCATTGTGGGATGCCTTCTTGATGATACAAGTTGTAATACATATTTTCAATGAAAAGTTTCAGTGGTTATTTTCAAAAAAAAAAAAACTTAGCTTGATCACATCCTACACCATCAAATAAAGATATATTTTCCAATAGTTTTTTGTACTTGTATCCTTAGATTTGACAAAAATCATTTCCAAAATTTTGCACAATCTATAACCTTAAATCTAATAAGAATCATTTCTTAAGATCTATCAATCTATAATCTCAAATCCAATAATAATCATTTTCTAAACTGCGCACAATCTATCTTTATATGTGGTACATCATTTTTTAAAGTTTGCAAAATCGACACTTTAAACATCATAAAACAAATTTGTTTCCTAATGTCTCCAAATTTATAACTTAGACTTGATCAAAACCCACGTCCTAATAGTTGCAGACTCAATAACTTCATATTTGATCAAACTTACATACTAAAGTCTTAGCTATAGAACCTAAAATCTCAAATCTTAATAGAAATCATTCCTTAAAGTCTACATGCAGCTCTAAAACCTTAAATAAGATAAGCATAATTTTCTCAACCCATAGTCATTTTCCTTAAAGATGGTGTGCAATTAAAATTTGCAACAAAAATAAGTGGAGAGTCATTAAATCTAAATAGCAATACCATAATATATTTAAATTTAATCACTACAAATTATCTATAAGTTATGTGTCTCAACCCATATGCCACAGAAAATTACAATCATCCATATTAATTTCAAAGAGTAAAAAACAAAACTTAATTACAACCAACACTAAAAAATACATGTAGTGGAAATAAAAATTATGCAACAATTTATAGAAGGTAAAATCATAATTTGCATTTTAGATTTAACCAAAATTTAAACATAACCAAATAGCAGTCAGTTTCACCCAAAAAGTTACCGCATAACAATTTCAAGTATTCAACCAAAATATTTTCCACCCAAATTGATACACACCAAATTATTTTCAAAATATTCATTTTATTAATGCACGTACCATGATTTCCCCTATATGGATCATCTACAGACTCTGCCTCCCTTCGACACATCATGAGTAACCACTATGCATGTTACTCCATAGCAAGCGATGCCAAATTCCGCTCTCGGAGGGTTCATGGCCAAGCATCCTATATCCTCCACCAATAGAGAGGCAACAATGTCGACCCAAGAGTATTATCGTCTTGCCCAAGCCTATTGTCACCTAGCGATACCACATGGGATATCACTCAGTTATATTAAGTGCTCTCAAGTGACTAAAGGAGCTCCACCGAGAAAAATACCTCATCTCAACTTGGGATCGTGGTAGTAACACACCCCACATAAAATCCATTTAATCTGCAAACCATCAATATTACAAAGTCCAGTTTACAAGCATTATTCACAGTCCAATAGTAAGAATTCCAACATATAGTTATAAAACATAAAACAGGACAATAATAAATATTGAGAAAATAATTACATGAGGGAAAGCAATGCAACAACAAATACATGGTGACAAATAGTATACCTGGAGAATTTTCCAACCAACATTCACTGGCTATAATTTAAAGCAAGGGAGGGAATTTCCAGCTCATATTCACAAGCTGGAAACCAATGCAAAAGTGGATAAATTTCCAACACCCCGTTGTTATTGAAAGATAGCACGTGAACAAGTGTAAAATCCCCATGTCACAATGTAATATTAGGAGTAATTGAAACGAGGGTTATACAACACTGTTTAAGCAATAGAAATAAAGAATTGGACAATGAGTAATGGTTCTACCGGAAAATCACATATCACAAGTTCACTGGATTCTCAGCAACAACACAGAACTCCAAAAATAATCCCAGGAATCCACAAGGCTCTCGGGCCTCGGCCACATCACAACTACACAAATCATCCCATCACTTCACGTGCCACTCGGCCACATCACATAACAACACAATCATCCAAACAGTACTTTACACGGCACCACTCAACCATGTAACAATAATATACAATTTATAGTTCGCAATTTTCACCAATAGTTATTTTTAAGGTTAGTCCGAGAGCCACATACAGCCCATAGGAGAAAATTTATGGATGATCACAGGCATCCCAATCTCTGCTGCTTCCTGTGGTTATCAAAATGCACCAAAGAGAGATGAGTATGTAATGCGTTGGCCGTGATTGATATAATTAATTCAGTGGCTATTATTCATTAATTTATGAATATTAATGATATAGCAGAACATTGATGAGCAGATCATATAGTATATGTTAGTTAAATATAGTTAGCTTAGCTATTGATCAGTTTAGTTAATCTAGTAAAACTGTAAAATCCAATTTAAGTGCTATACATATATATTGAGTCGATAGAAGTATATACGTACATGTCCAATTAAGAACTAGGGAGAAAGTCGACTTTAATAAGTTTTAATAAGCTTGTAACAAGACAATAAGAACTTTTTAATTAGGACAGATCGGCTGTAAGAAATACGGAGAAGAAATTCAGAGAGAGCGAGAGAGCGAGAGAGAGAAAAAGAAGAAAGCGTCACCTTGGAATATATTATATATTTTGAATTCTATAACTTTATTCAAAGGAAAATGCTATTTTGACACCTAAATTTGACACCTCATTTTGACACCTCTTTTATTTTAATTTTTAAATTATTTTTTTTTTACTTAATGGTTAAGGAAGTAACTATTAATGTATTGATATATTTTTTTATATTTTTTAAAAATGTTTTAAAATGATAAAAAAAAATATGAATGAAAAAATTGTGAAAAAATAAAAAGGCCAATTTGAATGGTACTCCTCAAGCGATAGAGTAGCACCGCTCTTATTCAAAAGCCAGGAATAGTACTTTTGGCAAAAACAATAAGGCAATTAACCATCATGGCCATTTTCCATTTGGCCATCACTCTTGTCTTTCTCTGTAGTTGTTTTAACATTAATTAGTGTGAGGAAATATCATCCAATAAATGGGATTGCAAAAATTAGATATGGGATGGTCTTCTGATCACATTGATGAATGATATATTATTTGTAACCTTATTGTCTATATTTGACTCACCTTAATTATAGTAATGTATTATCTGGGTTAGATTCCCAATTTAATATATGGCCAGTTTGGATAATGAGTTCTACACTTTTGCCATTCTATTTACAAGTTTGGATAAACCGCTTTCGCGTATTGATATCGCCCCTACCAATTCATGCTATCCAAGCATTTGAGGATGCGGTGTACTCATTTGTCATATTATATAATGTGTTATATATATCATGTGTGCGTGTGTTAAATGAAACAATTTTTATGTTCACTACATGAAGAAAAATGATTATTTGTGTTGAGTTATAATTTGAGATGAAAATGGCTATTTGTAACGAGAATGGAGATAAATGATACAAATAGCAACTTTGCAAGGTATTGGTTATGATAGTTTGTGATGCTGCAAATTAAGTTTACTTTTCAAGAGTTTTAGGTCCCGTTTAGATTCAGAGCTGATTTCAACTTATTTCATCTCATCTAATTATTATAAATTTTACAAATTTCCACATAAAATATTACAATAAACAATTCAATTTTTTTCAATCTCAAAATAATAATAATATTAAAAAATAATATTTTAATAATATTTTATTTAACTTTAATCTCAACTCACTATCTAAACCGCACCTCAGTAGTTGGGCCAATTGATATAGAAATTATTGAATCCAAGAGTTAAGACTATCTAATTCTTCGTTACATACAATAGTACAACTACTTGATTGCACTAATTAAAGAGATTATATTTGTTGAGAAACGAAGTACAATATCATATGGATACAATAACCAAGAGTCAAGCTGAACTGGATTTCATCATCAATCCTTGATTGAAACCGGAATGGACTTGACAAGCCAACCTATTGGCCATGACAAAGCTGCAAGTCCAATGCAAGCACCCCATTGCCCCCAATCCAATCTCTGAGTGTTGGCAAACCTTTTCAGGGACTCCACCATAATCACTTGAATAACTATGGTAATTCCAATTATTGCTAAAAACATCTTGTTAGTTAGTAAACCTCTGAATATATTCTTCTTCTCCAGTTTCCTTGCATTAAATTCGTTGAAGACTTGGAAGAGGACAAAAGAATTGAAAATGAGGGTGCTATTTACCTTCTTGTCTACACCAAAGATGGATACTCCTTTGAAATGTAAAACCAGTACAATGGTAACTTGATACAGAGCTTGGGCAATGAGATTTCTCCACATGATTATGGTTATAAGTGGCTCAGATCGACCAACCGGTGGCTTTTCCATGAGATCATTAGTGGGTTTCTCAGTGGCCAAAGCCAAAGATCCCAAGGTGTCCATTATCAGGTTCACCCACAGTAGCTGCACTGCAGTAAGTGGAACCTTACCGGAAGCAATGGCCGCAACAAGGTTGATAATAAGGGCAGCAGTATTTACTGTCAGTTGAAACTGAATGAATTTTTGAATATTGCTGTATACACATCTTCCCCACCTCAAAGCTGTCTCTACAGAGGTAAAATTATCGTCTAGAATTACTATATCCGAGCTTTCTTTTGCCACTTCAGTTCCTTGGATTCCCATGGAGAGCCCAATATCTGCTTCCTTTAGAGCAGGCGCATCGTTAGTTCCATCGCCTGTGACAGCAACTACATGGCCTTTCTGCTTCAAGCACTGTACCATCAGAAGCTTGTCAAAGGGGGTCGACCTGGCCATTACAAGGATTTTATTGATCTTTTCCATTCTCTCTTCAGGTGAGTAATGTCTGAAGTGCACCCCTTCTACTACAGATTCATGGTCCAGATTCTCATCAACATTAAGAATCCCGCATTCAATAGCTATAGCCCTTGCTGTGTGCACATTGTCACCGGTGATCATTTTGATGTTAACACCAGCGGCTCTGCAAGATTCTACTGCTGTTTTGACTTCTAGCCGACATGGGTCTTTCAAGCCAACTAACCCTAGAAAGGTGAGTCCATTTTCTTCAAGCTTCTCAAGAATCTGTCCATCTTCTTCTGCCATTTCTTTGTGGGCAAAGGCAATGCATCGGAGGCTTTTTGCTGCCATGTTCTTAATAATAGTCCCCAGCTGTAGTCTTTCTTCCTCGCCAATGGTTTTCCGCATCCCAGCTCTATCGTAATAAGTTGAACAAGTGGCTAGTATCATCTCAGCAGCTCCCTTCCAGTGGGTATGAATAGTCTTCTCACCGTTCTCCTTCACCAAAACTCCGCTTTTCTTTTTCAGTGAATTGAAGGCCTCTACATGGATTGTCTCATAATTTTGCTTAACTTCTTCGATATCCATTGCCAAACTAAACACAGCCCAAGAAAGTATTGCTTTTTCGGTTGGGCTACCCGAAATCTCTGGAATTGATGTAGAATGAGGTTTATAAATCACACCACCCGTGTTCAAACCAACCGCTTGATGCAATAACTTGAGAACATTGCTTGCCATATCAAAAGAAGTATAATCCCTGAGTGCTTCCTTTCCAAGCCAAAATTCTGTGACTTCCATTTCGTTTAATGTAAGTGTTCCAGTTTTGTCTGTGCAGATCGTTGTGGCTGAGCCCATTGTCTCACAAGCTGATAGTTTTCGGACCAAGGCATGATCAGCCATCATCCGCTTCATAGAATAAGCCAGAGTTAGAGTAAGAGCCAAAGGCAAGCCTTCAGGAATAGCCACAACGATAATAATCACAGCAGCAGCAATCATGCCCACCACTGCATTCATAACGTCATCAAACATTGTCTTGGTGCCAATGAATTCCCTATTTCCCCTGTCATCTTTGGTATTTCCTGTGAAGTATCGAATCAGGAGAACTGCAAGAACAAGTGCAGCCACCACGAACCCAACCTTCCCAATACATGAAGATAGCTTGCTGAGGCGTGCTTGCAATGGCGTCTCCTCTTTCAAGTCGCGGTTTGTCGAACTCATCATCCGACCCCATGCAGTGTTCATGCCAACAGAAGTGACAAGCATGAAACCGAAGCCATCCGTCACCTTTGCGCCCGATAGCATAAAGGGACTCCTTTCATAGATCTCAATAAGGTCAATTTCTCCGGTCATGCTAGACTCATCCACCTCCAAGGAATGCCCTTCCAAGAACAACCCATCTGCGGGAATCCGATCACCAATCTTCAAGTACACAATATCACCCACAACAACTTCAAAGATCGATATTGGCCGCCGCCTCCCATTTCTCACAACTTCCAGTCTTATATCACTACTCTTTTCTGAAAGCTTGTCGAACTGTCTTGATTGCCGAAAGTTGCTCACTGCTGACACAGAGACAACCATAATAACAGCAAGAATGATACTTCCGCCTTCGTACCACCCATCTCTCCAGCCATGTTGTTTGATCCCGAAAGTAAGAGAGAGTACAGCACATACCAAAAGTATAATAATAGTTGTATCTTTAAAAGCTGCAGACAAGAAACTAAGGAAGCCTTTTGCAGGTGGATTTCGGTATGTATTTTCACCGAAAACAATCTTTCGTTGGATAAGATCTGTTTCACCACCATTAATACCATCTCTTACATCAGTTCGAAGAATTGAAGCAATATCTTTAACCCCTCCAATCTGACTCAAAGACTCAAAGTTTTTGTCTCTTACCATGTCACTAAACATTTTTGGATCAACGTTAAAATATGAAGCCGGTTTCTCGCGCGAAGAATTCTCTTTAAGGCGGTGCACATCGATGGTAACGTAGGATAGGGTGCGCAAGAGAGGACCAGTCTTGTTAAGAATTTTCTTGGACAAAGAAGTAAGAACCCTGGTGAAGTATATGGCTGTGATAGCCAACCGCCACCTCCGTTTGTGCATCTTAGAGATCACCGGCCGGTCTTCTTGATCAACACGGGTGGCTATTTGGTCTGTTGTTCGAACCATCGTAGCAGACTTGAAAACGGAGAAAAATGTGTGACAGAGTGAGAGGATAGTTGTGATGAGGGAGGTTTGGTTTTCAAAAGCCTTTTATCTCGTCTCTCGATCGTATCATTTCATTAACAATTTTTTTAAATTTCTATACAAATAAATAATAAATAATTTAATTTTTTTAAATCTTAAAATAAAAATAATATTTTATTCAATTTTAATTTTTATATCAACTCATTTCATCTTAAAAGTACTATCCAAACCTAGTCTTCTAATAATACGACTGTTTCTTTGTATTTTAGAAATTATAAATTAGCATGCGAAACTTATGATCATCATCAGAAGTTTCCTCGTAGTTTCCCACTAGACTGCTTCTAGTACTGAAGTTGTAATAGTACCCATGACAGTTCTTTTCGAATATTGTAAAAACCTAATTAGTTAATGGAGTATTAAATTAGAGATCTGTAGGTTTATTCTCGGTAATTGATGTAACATGCACGCACTGCTTTTGTCATAAACATAGCTAGACGTGATGATCATGCATGTGCTAGTAATTAATTCAATTCGTTCTATTTCTGTGGATTCTATCAAAGCCAGCTTTCGAATAACTCTTTAATTCTATGTACCTTTGGCTGGTGGCACCTATCTTTGGAGTCTCTTTAAATTCTTGGTTCCAACCAAACAAATTACCTGAATTTCCAGGCCTTTTTCGTAGAACTTTCTCTTCTCCTCAAGTACTACTAGTCCCATACTTGATCTCAGTGAAATTTTTAAGAGGAAAACAAATACAAATTAAGTATCTAAACGGTTTTACAATATTTTTCATAATTTACAAATGACTTTGTAGATAGCTAGATATTGGACAATATGCTT
This sequence comes from Juglans mandshurica, assembly GCA_022457165.1. Taxonomy (NCBI): domain Eukaryota; kingdom Viridiplantae; phylum Streptophyta; class Magnoliopsida; order Fagales; family Juglandaceae; genus Juglans; species Juglans mandshurica. The sequence goes on from CM039623.1 coordinate 10,007,210, forward strand.
GAAGGATAATTCAAAATCTAAGTATTTTTAGTCCTCAAATATTGACGATTTTGAAATTTATTACCAAAAACAGATGAATTCCAAGATTTCAAGGCCAATATTAGTCTCTTGAGTCTAATAGAGAGACGAACTAAACCCCAACAAAAACAATATGAACCCAGGAAGCTTTTATACATGAGTACTGGAAATTAGAGTGAAGTGCCAACAATCTCTTAAATTTGAAAGAAGAGAATAAATATTACCAGCTTTGGTGGATGATCAGAAAAATCTGTTTAGATCATGAGAAACTCTACTGTTAGAAAGAGATAGCATGCACCAAACTCTGGTGAAATTGAAAAAACATATATATATATCCTAAGTTGAAGACCCAACAGATGATATCAATTGTGGGTATAGGTTCCTAATTGAATGGGGATCGTTGAATTAGAGATTGAATCAATTTTCCAAATTCAATTAATAATGGCCGATTTTGGTCAATTGGTAATTTTCAAAACCATGTGAATAACTACTCTTATAAAACTCGAAGATGGAGGGTCGATGAAATATTTGGGTTCTCTAGAGTTTTTATCCGAACATTTCAAATGGAAGAGAAATAAATTTATAAATGAGTATTATTTGTGTGAGTTTCCAGACAGAATTTTCAATAAATATTATGAGATTTATATTATATATGTACTAATGCGAAAAATCACACGACATATCGGAACGGGAGAAAGAGTCATTCTCGACTTACTGAGGTAGTCCAAAACTAGATAAGGCGGTTTGAATCCAATGATAGTGGTCCGGGGTGGTGGTATGGTGCTCGTATGTACATTTATAGCAGTGAATATAAAATAAATACAAGAAATATAAATATAGATGAAGACACATAGATTTGCATGGTTCAGCGCAGGGTCTACATCCCCGGGTCGTTCAGAGGGAAAATCCGCTATAATATAAATATTTTACAATCTCTCATGGTCTCTCATGGTCTCTCTATACAATTGAGGTCAGAGACCTCTTTTTTGGAGAAAATAATATCTTGGAGCTCTTATTCTATGGTTGAAGATGACCTCTGTGCTCTTGTCCCCCTCGCTTAGCTGCCTAGAAATCCCTTTTATTCTGGCCCCCGTCAATGGTAGTTGAGGAAGTCATCTTTATCCCACTCCTCCCCTACATGTCTGACTTGTTTTCTCCCATTTCTTTTTTTTTTTCTCTATTTTTCTTCCCTCTCTTCTTCCCATTTGACATTTGCTTTTCCCTGTCCCCTACTTATCTCTTCCCACTTGCCTTCTGATATTGGCCCTTTGATGGGCTGGGTTTGGTTTATCTGGGCCTACTATTTTTACCCCCTTCAATTGCCTGCAATTCTTAAGGTCAATTTGCTCAACAAAAAGGCCTTAAGAATCTCCAATTCAACAACGAAAGAGATCGTTTGCAGAAAAATATAGAAAAATAAATTCTAGGAGCAGGTCCCTAGTTTTCTATTTGTTTGTATCTAGTGATAAAGATTTCCGAGTGCAGAGCTCGGATTGGAGAGTCAGATGGGAGATGTACTCGATTATGCAAGGTGCGAGTATGAAGCTTAGTTTGGCCGGAATGTAACGCCCCGTCCTCGAGGGTCCTGAGAGTTAACTCATATTACTTGATAATCAACTCCAACATTGCTAATACTCTTCCAAAAGCTTCAAATCAAACGTAAACACTTCAAATTTAATTAACCACAAATACTTGTATATAAACTCCTCAATACAGTAACCCCAAAAATTACAAACTTCTCTACATGTCACTTAAACTCACATTTCAACAATATAATTATAAAAAATCACCAATACTCATCGAAAGCTTTCTATTCTTAATCCACTATTCTTAAGTCATCTCACCCATTTCTTCATAGTTCTGATCCTCAGCTGAAATATCCAAAAATCATCCAAAAATATTGGAGATAAGAGGGGGGTGAGTTATCAACAACTCAGTAAGCAGAGAACATATACTAGTATGCAAACATGAGCATTTATAGATTTCAGAATGCAGCACAAAACACTTTATTTTCATAATGCAGAATCAGAACATGTTATCAAAAATATCAGAGCGAAAGTTCAAAAATATTTTTATTCAAATTCTTTTGGCATAGCATAACAGACCACCATCGTACCAAAGCATCATATCACCTCGATGCCATGTTTAACCCCAGTGGTAGGGTTGTGCAAACCCCGATAGCTAACCGAGCATAAACAGAATGTGAATCTTCCCCTTATTTATTCTCGGAACCCCGAGTGTGCACACAGGAAAGACCACCAGAAAACCACTTTGTTTCCAAAGTGGGTGCACCAGAAACATAATAGTTGGTACCAACCCAAGCAGAAGCCACTATTAGCACCCGTGGTAGGTCAAATAGATCACCATCCACAAACCACATCCCGATTCAGAATGTCATGACAAAAGTTTTCAGAAATCACATCATATCAGAGTACAGAACATCTTCAGAACAGAACAGAGTTTTCAGAAATCACATCATATCAAAGTACAGAACATCTTCACAACAGAATAGAGTTTTCAAAAATCACATCATATCAGAGTACTGAACATCTTCAGAACAGAACAGAGCTTCCAGAAATCCCAAAACATAATTTTATGCACAAACTTTCATATTCACTCTCTTTTGCACAGTTCATAAGCAAAATGCAAAATAGCTCATGTCTACACCAGTCATGCCATAAAATACTTTATTCTTAAACAGAATCTCATGAGTAATGCAGAACAAATAACTGAGGTAGTTCAAATCTCTTTTCATAACAAAACATGCATATTTTCAAAAATCAACCTCAACCCATTTTATTTTTATGCAAATCTAGCATAGGAACCCTACTTACCTGGATGACTTAACTTTTCAGAATTTTCTTCAAAAATGTCGAGTCGACTATAAATCGTCACCTATAAAAATAATAACGTAATTTCCGTAAGTTTCAATCAATCACAGATTTCGATATTTAAGCCTAAGCTTCTTAAATATCCAATTTTAATTCCTCAAAACTAAAACCTTCATAATCCCGAAATATATTATCATTTCCTAAAATCACCAATATTCACCATAACCTACGTCAAACTCAAAACACCAATATTTAAATCCGAAACAGCCAACAAATCTCATAACATAAACCAATCACACAAACAACTCTATCATCCAATCCAACCGACCCCGTTACTCCTCGGACTCAGTCGGCATAACCAAGCAATTCACAGTAAATATGAGTTAGCACGAAAATATATTTAAATCTCAAAAGTTCTTTGGAAAAATACTTACAATGCTATAATATAATTTTTGAAAGATCACAGAGGTGCTAGAAGTGGCGGCACAGTAACGGTATAGTGCAAAATGCACTTTGGCCGTGGGTCTCAAAAACTCACTTTTGAACGGGGACAAACCAAGACCCAGATTGATAGGGAAGGGCTTAGAGATGTCGGTGAAGCCAATGGTGGTGATGGTTGGTCGTGGGAGGCGGCGTAGAGGGTGGTTGAAGACTAAAATGTCCAAAACAGAAATGTTGATGAATGTGCTTCACCGGTGGCAGATCGGGGTTGAGGATGGGTGCATTAGGTTACTAGGAGGTCGAGGATGAAGTGGTGAAAAAATGGTGGCCGGAGGTGGTGCGATGGAGCCGCTGGAGCGAAGAGAACGCCACGGCTTCAAGCCGTGCATGGAGGAGAACGCCGGTGAGTGAGGAGCTGAAAACCGGAGGGGGAGGTTGCCGGAGGGTTGTGGGCTGGGCAGTGTCGCCGGACGGAGGTGCACAGCGGCAGGCCGGGGAGGAGAAGAAAGACGCACGGGGTGAGGGAGAGAGAGGCTCGTGCGCGCGGGAGGAAGCATGGGTTCTAGAAGAAAAGGAAAGAAAAAGAAAGAAGAAAAATAGGAAAAAGAAAAAGAAAGAGGAAAAAGAAAAAGAAAGGAAAATAAATGAGGTCCAATTCTCACAATTTGGCTCACAAAATGATCCAACAAAAATTATTTCAAAACAATAAATTTAAATAAAATAATTAAATCCAACAACATAATAATTTTAAAACCCACAAACAACTAATTTAAATTAAGAGAAATTTAAATGTAAAAAAATAATTAATATTAATAAAGCATAACAAAATAATTTTCAAAACTTAAAAAATCATAAAATAAACCAACAAGAAATCCAATAAATTTTAAAACAAGAGAACTAATATTTAAATTAATTAAAATAATCATTCAGTTAAAATACACTAAAATATGGAGTGTCACAGAAAATGTACTCAACCGCACTAGGTGCGAGCGCAAAACTCGGTTTGGACGGGATATATACTCGACCGCATTAGGTGTGAGCGCAAAGCTTGATTTAAGCAAGAAATGTACTCAACCACACTAGGTGTTGCGCAAAGCTCGGTTTGGTGAGGTAGGCGGGAGATGTACTCAACCGCGTTAATTGCGAGTGCTGAGCTCAGCTTAGAGAGGTAAGCGGGAGATGTGCTTGACAAAGTTAGTTGCGAGGGCTGAGCTCGGCTTCGGCAGTAGATGTACTCAACCATGTTGGGTGCAAGCGACAAGCTCAACTTGGCAAGAGATGTACTTGACCATGCTGGGTGCAAGCGCGAAACTCGGTTTGGGCGAGAGATGTACTCGACTGCACTGGGTGCAAGCGTGGAGCTCGGCTTGGGCGGGAGATGTACTCGACCGCACTACGTGCGAGCACTGAGTTTAACTTTGAGTTTATTTGTATGCACGTTTGCCTAGTAGGTTGCATGAGACTATTTATTGCTAGCAAGGAGTGTATATTCTTCCAACCGTTTTTTGTTTTTTATGTCATTAGCGGATTTTTGTCACTTGATGTGAATTGTTGTTGGTGTTTCTATTTTGGCGTTGACATTAGACTTTGTTTGTAGTAACCCGCACTAAGTGATCAGGGAGCCCATCGACTCTTTCCCAAAGGTAACTCGCATGAGGCGGTTGTGGAGCTTAGAAGCTCATTCTCGAAGGTAAACCTGCTGGCGGTAGTTGTGCCATGAGTATCAACACTCTCCATTTGTGAGTGAAGACGCTAGGCATGAGATGTACTTGGCTTTGTACACGAGGGTCGGGCAATCAAGGAACTTGCACCGCCCATGTTCACGGTGAGTCTAGGGACACAGCTTGTACGAGAGAGTTGGGCAGTCAAGGAACTTGTCCCACCCATGTTTGCAACAAGTCTAGATACCCAGCTTGTACACAAGGGTCGGTCAATTAAGGGACTTGCACCACTCAAAGTTTGCGGTGAGTCTAGAGACCCGGCTTGTACACGAGGGTTGGGAAATTAAGGGACTTGCGCAACCCATGTTTTCGGCGAGTCTAGGTCCTCGGCTTGTACGCGAGGGTTGGGTAGTCAAGGGACTTATCCCTCCCATGTTTGCGGTGAGTCAAGGGATCCAGCTTTGTGTGTGGGGGTCGAAACAGTCAAGGGAATGTCATCACCATTTTTTCGTGGCGAGTACCGTGACTTGGCTTTTGTTTGCATGCTATTTGTGGCGAGTCCAATGACTCAGTTTTGTTGAAGGCGATGCTTGATCGCGCTGAAAAGTCAAATTTGTTAGCGTAGATAATACAAATCACAACTGTGAGATTTGCAAACTTAAATCGTTATGTTGGAGCATGACAAGGGTTTGAGGTGCACCGGTGAGGCTTGTAGGTAGCCATGCTTTGGCTATAATAAGGATCTCGGGTATCGCGATACCGAGCAATCTATTCTGGTGAAGACAGTTTAACATGTCTGAGTGATGCCAGAGTGGGGCGATGTAGCCGTTGGGATTCTCGAGGAACCTCAAAGAGTTTTGGGGGGAGAACCTCAAAAAATCAAATCTTTCAGTAAAAATTAAATTTTAAATACCAAGTTTGAGAGAGACAAATCGGGGTGATGTAACTGCTATAGCCTATTTTTGTTTGACTGAGATTGTCCATTGCCAGTTGTTGCTTCTTCTTATTTTTTCAACTGAGATTGTTTACCACTAGGGAAGTCATCCTTCTTTGACGATTTTTGTAGCGATGCAGGCTTGATTGTCTCCAGGCAATTTACTGCTCATTTGTTCTCAGCGCGTGTACAGCAGGCGAATAAAACACCCTGTCTTCGTCGTGGTAGAAGACCTGGAACATTGTATGGGACATGTAACGAGTGCCCAAGGGCATGCAACACTCTTGTTTTGTCATGGTGAAGGACTTGGAACGTTGCATAGGACATGTAACGTGTGGCTGAGAAGCTCGATTGGTTGAGCCATTTTTTGTACACTACCAGAGGATCTTTGTTGGTTGATCAAGCTGTGGGGGGTCGTTCTCAGTTGGTCTAGCAACTCTTAATTGTGTCTGGGTGCACCATGCACCAATTTGCCAACTAATGGCTAAGGAAATGTGGTGGTTGAGCAAGGGTTGCCTGCAGTGTATGTTGCGTGATGGTTGTCCTCGTGCATGGCGGAAGAAGGGGTGGCATGTGTACCTCACTGTGGCCGGGAAACTCACTGTGGCTGAGGAACTTGTGGCCATGCAACTTGGGGAGGAGTTGATGGTGGCCATGGCGGAAGGTGACCGAATTGTTCATCGCGACCAAGTAGGAAAGTGATGAGGCCAATGAGAAAGGTCCCACCGGCCTTTTTTGTTGCTGAGGACAACTATGCTAGCATGTCCAGTTGTGGCCACTGGCAGCCTTAGCAGCCCATCAACAGTTGGCAATTGTAACCCACTAACTTCAAAGTGCTTGACGGTGAGGAACCGATGGGAGATCATTTCTCGTGACTTCATTTGGGCATCCGTGTAAGAATTTCAAAGAAAAGCTAAGACAAAAGGAAATTGAGACAAAACTCTGTTCTCATTAGAAAAGCATCCTTTACAAATGTTGCCTTTTATACATACATGCAGCTCTGTGACTATGCAAAAAAATATATAGCAGTAAAGGAATATACAGTCTGCTACAATTGCTCACGACTGTACTATCCACTACACAAATAACAGACCTATTACACAGTTGTACTATCAACTACATAAATAACAGACTTGCTAAAAATACCAAGAAAAACACTACGACATAAACAAACATTTACAAGCAACAAGACAAATGTGAAAGGGGTCCTTTGGTAAAATGATCTTAGTTGCAATCATGTATCACTGGTGGCTGCACCTTCATATTAGCACCATTGAGAGCCTCATTGTGACGGTGGTGCAGTCGAGCATGGTCATCATGCTTCAATACCCCCCCCCCCCCAAAAAAAAAACAAGATGGAGAATAGATATTGGCTATTCCCATCTTGGAGAGGTGAGATTGAAGCATATAAGAGGCGAGTGCCTTAGTAAATATATTTGCCTGTTGAGAGGTGGTGCAAACATGAGCTGTTCTTATGCTCTCTTCTTGAATTTTATCCCTGATTAGATGGTAGTCAACCTTTATATGTTTGGTCCTTTCGTGGAAGACACGGTTGGCTGCTATGTGTAGTGCAACCTGGTTATCACAAAGTAAAACTGTAGCTTGAGGATGATTAATGAGGAGATCAGCAAGGATTTGTTGTAGCCATGTGAATTCAATAGTGGCAGAAGCCATTGCTCTATATTCTGCTTCTACAAATAATCTAGACAACTATTTGCTTCTTTGATTTCCAAGAAATCAGTGAGTCTCCCAAAAAGAAGCAATAACTTGTTATAGAATGTCTAGTGTCTGGACATGAGGCCCAATCTAAGTCATAGAACCCCCTTAGCTGAATAGGTGATGAAGCTGATAGAAAAATCCCTTGACCAGGAGCTCCTTTTAGGTATCTAAGCACCTTATTTGCTGCTGCAAGGTGAGAGGTGGTTGGTTCTGCCATAAATTGACTTAAAATCTGGACAGGATAGCTAATGTCTTGCCTAGTGATGGTTAAGTATAGAAGGCGACCAATTAATCTCCTGTAAATGATAGGGCCAGTCAATAAAATCCCAGAATCCTTACTAAGTTTGTGGTTCTGATCCATAGGCAGCTTGAGTGGTTTGGATCCTAAAGTTCCTAAATCAGCCAGGATATCTAAGGTATACTTCCTTTGACAAAGATGTATGCCATTAGGAGATCTAGCTACTTCAATCCCAAGGAAGTACCTAAGTGTGCCTAAATCCTTGATTTTGAATTGTTGGTTCAAAAAGACCATGAGAGCAACAATGGGTTTCAAAGAATTGCTTGCTACAACTATGTCATCAACATAGACCAACAAAGCAGTAAAACAATTACCATCAACCCATGTGAATAAGCTATAGTCAGATTTTTGATTGAATAAAACCAAAGAAAATGAGTGAGGCAGAAAGTTTTGAATACCACTGCCTTGAAGCTTGCTTCAAACCATAAAGGCTTCGAAGTAATTTGCAAACTTGATCAGGTTTCCCTTTAGTATAGCCAGGAGGTTTCTTCACATCCAATTGATGGAGATGCCACCCCTTTATAGCTGCCAAAGCTAGTAGAGTTCTAATTGTCACCATCTTAGCCACAGGTGAAAAGTTTCATGATAATCAACTCTCTTTTGTTGTGTGAACCCCTTAGCAACTAGTCTAGCCTTTTTTCCTTTCAACACTGCCATCTGATCTATACTTTTTCTTGTAGACATATTTGCAATCAATAGTGGTTTTCCTAGATGGTAAATCAGTGACCTCCCATGTGTTATTCAATTTTAGTGCTTCAAGTTCAGCCTCCATTGCCTCACACCAACCATGGTCCTGAATAGCTTCATTGCAGGTTTGTGGGTCATTGTGTGATGTAATGGTGACAAAAAAAGAAAAAAAGGCAGGTGACAGATTGCTATAGGAAAGTGAAGTGGATAAAGGGAAAGGAGTACTTGGAGTCTTAGACTGAGATTGAACATGTTGAAGTGAGGAGGCTTGCTGGCAATGGAAGTCTTGTAGGTACTAAGGTGCTCTCTTGGTTCTTGTTGACCTTCTGAGACCCGTTTCATGGGACTGTGATGATTCATTAGGAATATGTGGGGAAGTGTGAGGATGAGGTGATGCAAAAGGAACTGGTGAATAATGGGAAGAAGGAGGAGAGGTTTTTGAGTCTTCCAAGGGGGAGAAAGTAGTGATTGAATCAGCGGGAATGTGTGCTGAAGGATAGTAATTACCTTCAGCTGGGAGAGTGTTATTGAAATCTGTCAATGGAGGTGAGGCATGAAGTTTTGAATGTTGGAAGAGGAAGATGAGTTCATGAAAAACCACATCTCAAGAGATAAAGACTGTGTTGGTATCTAAATCCAAAAGTTTGTAACCTTTGACCCCAAAAGGGTAACCAAGAAAAATGCATTTTCTTCCACGAGGGTCCAATTTCTTCCAACCTTGAGACAAGGTGACAGCAAAACAAAGGCAGCCTAGAGTCCTCATGTGTGAGTAGGTGGGTGGAGTTTTGAATAATAGTTCAAAAGGAGTCTTGTTAGACAAAGAGGAGCTAGGAATTCTGTTAATTATGTAGGTTGCAGTTAAGATGCAATCATTCCAATATTTGATAGGGAGATTGGACTGAATTTTAAGTGCCCGAGCTATATTGAGAAGGTGTTGATGCTTCCTCTCAACAATTCCATTTTGTTGAGGGGTCTCAACATAGGTTCTGTGATGCATGATGCCCTTTTGTTATAAAAATCCATCATTTGGAATTCTAGTCCATTATCACTTCTGAGTATTTTAATTTTAGACTCAAATTGTGTCTCTACAAGGTTGGAAAAAGCTTTAATGCAAGCTTTAGTGTCAGATTTGTTTTTGAGAAAGTAAATCCAAGTGCTTCTCTAAAACTCATCCACAATGGTCAGAAAATATTTAGATCCATCATAGGACTCAACAAGATTTGGGCCCCATATGTCTCAATGAACAAGTTAAAAAATCTGTTTACTTTTATGTGTGCTAACGGGAAATGGGAGCTTGTGCTGTTTAGCCATTGGACATATGCAACAAGGAACATCAGAGACAGTAGGTAAATGAACCTTAACAGAATCATCTGAGATTAAATTCAAAACTGAAAGGGGTGTATGACCCATTCTACAATGCCAAAGGTTTGATACATCATCAATACTACTATTAGAAGAAGCTATAACAGGCATGTTCTTCTTTAGGGAAATAGAAAATTGGTCAAGCAAGGCAGTGGGGGGAACTTTAGTCACTAGAAGATGGTACAAGCCATTCCTCAATTCACCCATGCCAATTGTTGTCCATGATAAAAGGTCATGAATATAATATAAGTTGGAAAAGAAAATAAAATAACAGGAAATGGAGTTAGCTAATTGTTTAGCAGAAACCAGATTGAAGCTAAAGGAAGGGACACACAAAACATTATTCAAAGTCAGTGTGCTTGTGATTTTCATTGTACCAATGTGGGTCACAAGAGCTGTGTGCCCATTTGGAAGTTTAACCATGTAGGAGACTTGTGATGTAATGGAGGAGGTAAAGAATGAGGTGTTACAGATCATGTGATCTGTAGCACCAGTGTCAACTATCCAAGATGAAAAATCAGTTAGTTTTTTAGAAGAGGAAGTTGAGCAAAAAGGCATACCAGACATGACAAATTGAGAGTTGAAGTCTGTCTGAACATGGTTGGCTGAGTTGCTGGCAATAGAGGCCTCCCTCAAGTGCAGCAATGACATGAGCTATTGGTACTAATCCTTAGTGAAGGACATTTTCTCCTCAGTGCTCTCTTCTTGCTGTAGTGATGAAATATTAGCAGAAAAATGCATTGGTTTGCCCTTATTATGGAGCTTGTGTCCAGGTGGATATCCATGCAATTTGTAGCACTTGTTAACCATGTGCCCTGACATATGGCAGTGGCTACAAACAGGAGCTTGTGCATTACCTGCTTTAAAGCAGTTTTCCAAAGAATGGCCTTGAATATGATAGTGAGAGCAGGAAGGTCTCTCACGTTTCTGTGTGAAGGATGGCCTTGTGGCAGGTTTGAAGGATGAATATCCTTTCTTAATGGCAAGAGCCATTGACTCAGGAGAAGGCACACCAGAGAGGACAATGTGTTGCCTCTCTTGCTGCTGAATAATGGAGAAGACCTTGTTCATGGCAGATAAAGGGTCTAGAATCATTATTTGGTCTCGGGTATTGTTGTACGAGTCATTGAGGCCCATTAAAACTGGCTTGTGATACCTATCTAGAGGAATGGTGAGTTTTCCACATTTGCAGTCATGTATGGGTTCATAAATTATCAGTTTATCCCATAAGGATTTTAACTTGCCATAATAAGTACTTATAGAATCTTGATGTTGTTGTAGGGCAGCTAAGGACTTCTTTAGCTTAAACATTCTTGGTCCATTTTGATGAGTAAATCTGTCATTCAGCTCTTCCCAAATATGTTTGGCATCATCAACTAGAGCAATGCTTGACTTTAGGTTTTGGCTAATGGAGTTTTGTATCCAAGATACAACTAGACCATTGCATCTTTCCCAAGCATCAAGAAGAGGGTCAGTAGGGTCCTTGGGTTTAAGCAGTGACCCATTAATGAAGCCAAGTTTGTTCTTGGCTCGTAGAGCTCTACACAGGGCTCTTGACCAAGTTGTGTAGTTATCTGTGGTCAGAAGGTCATAAACTAAAGGAATGGATGGGTTGTCACCATGGTCAAGTCTATAGGGATTGACTACATTAGTGAAATCAAGAAAAACACATGTATTAGAGGTCTCGGCAGCCATGGAAGAATTCTTTTATTCAAAGCCTAAGCTCTGATACTATGTAAGAATTTCAGAGAAAAGCTAAGACAAAAGGAAATTGAGACAAAACTCTGTTCTCATTAGAAAAGCATCCTTTACAAATGTTGCCTTTTATACATATATGCAGCTCTGTGACTGCCAAAAAATAGATAGCAGTAAAGGAATATACAACCTACTACAATTGCTCACGACTGTACTATCCACTACACAAATAGTAGACCAATTACACAGTTATACTATCCACTACATAAATAACAGACCTGCTAAAAATACCAATAAAAATACTATGACAGAAACAAACATTTACAAGCAACAAGACAAATGTAAAATGGGTCCTTTGGTAAAATGATCTTAGCTGCAATCATGTATCACTTGGTGGCTGCACCTTCATATTAGCACCATTGAGAGCCTCATCTTGATGGTGGAGCACTCGAGCATGGTCATCATGCTTCAATTCCGACTTGACGGTTGGGACTATGTCGGGCGCCGTGAGGGAGGAGGCAAGCTTTACATGCCTGCGGGTGTGAACATCTCGATCAGGTGGGTCTGTTGTGTGCCTCAGTTCTGAGTGCTATGACCATCATGGTGGTTTGGGAAGAGGGACTATCATGCTAGAAACAAAATCGCCTACGACCCCCGTGGTGGCCGCCAGTTGGTTCCCCATCTCCTAGGTGGCCGACCATGGACCTTGCATAATGTGAACTAGGCAGAGCAATCTCTGCTGGCTCTGTCTGGCCATCCATTGGAGCGATCTCCGGTAGGTGGACCCATTCGTGAGGGCTAGTGGGCAATCATCCACGAGCCGTTGGGTTCACAGTTACATGCACCCATCACACATGGCACTGTGCATGCCATGCACAGCAAGTTACGTGCTACATGCACTGTGTACTTATGTGCACAGTGGGTGCATGAGCTAGGTGTATTGTGCATTTGGTCGCACAATGGGTTCTTGTGCTATGGGTATTGTGCAAACTTCCTTAGGGCGAGGGACTTTTCTTAACTGATCCTTCTTGGGCGTTATGCGTTGGGTGTATATGTTTATACACTAAACACTTAAGTACACTATATTCTGAGTAATTCTACATACAACCGTGAAGTGCGTAAACGCCGTGTAAACAATGCGTAATAGCTTTGGAAAAGAGTGGGGTCTACTATTAAAAAACTAATTTTTTTTATGTGGGTCCCATGTTTTTATTCACTTTTTTCAAACCGATTACATGACGGTTGTACAAATCACGGTTGCAAATATATTTTCTCATTTTTATCTTAGTGTTGTTAATAAAAACAAGAGTTGAAAAACTTAAAATACTTACATGGAGAGAAATTTATTTGCCCATTCCGAGATTATTTTGCAAGCCAAAAAATCATCATTCTCCCAAAAATGGCGCCATTTGGTTGGATTTGATTTATCTGGGCTTACTATTTTTACCCCCTTCAATCTGTATTTCCCGACCTTACAATTTAGAACAGATCTTGGTTGAAGAGAGACAATCCAAGTCGTCCATTTCACATACAATTACAGAATTTTTGTGCAAAATGGGTTTGTGCCTATGAGAACTGTTGAGCTCGCTTACATGTACGTACGATTCTCCTTTTTTGGGTAGGATACGTTGGAAATGGCCATAAGCTTGTAATAAATAGAAGTAGCTATCTTCAAATTAGGATCTATACTTTTAGCATAAGTGAGAAGAATAATGTCAACAAATTGCTTGCAATTAGTAACTAAGTTCTCCATTGCTTAACACTTAGGTTATGTTTGCACACTCTCGTTTTATCTCAAAGTTTTTCATAATTTGTTTCCCAAATATCTCTCAAACACAAAATACTTTTTAATTTCAAATTTTCAAAATTTTCATTTAATCATTATCTAATAATGACAAAATTTTCAAACTTCTAAAAAAAATACAAAAAAATAATATTTTCTCAAATTTGAAACAAAAATAATATTAAAAAGATTATATTCAAACAATATTTTAATTTTATAATATTTTTATTCAACTTTTTATTCCATATGCTAAGCCATTATATATAGAGAGAGACGGGGGAGAGGGAGAGAGTTATTCTATCCTCATATCGGTGTATAGAACAAATAATCCACATCACTTAAATAGTAAGAATTTATTTATAATATTAAAATTATAAAATTTATATTCCAAATCAAATTATGTCATGTATCCGATGTGCTATATACACTAACTTGAGAATAAAATTTTTAATATATACAGGCATTAGGCTAGAACCACCCTTTGTCACAATATTTTAGAAAATCTCAAAATACTTTTGTTTGTTAAGGATGTTTATGTAAGATAAAAATAAAGAAAATAAGATCCACACGGTTTGATCTCATGCACTTTGTACTCTACTTTTTCCCTAGGGTTGCTGCAGACTCATGAGCACCCACAGTAGCCCCTCTACACCTTATCACCATCACCTAAACCGTAAGCCCTGCTTCACTCTCATGGCCGCTAAGGGTAGTAAGAGAACCAACGTAAGCCCAGCTTGAGACGTAGCCCTTATGTCACGTTCCCTATCGTCGCTGCACTAAAACACCACTTCCAGGTACTCTGGTCAGCCGCCAACCATCACTCCATGTTGGAAACTACCCGAACCATGACAGAAGCTGTGGATCAACCACCAGTCACTGCTCCACGCCAGAAACAGCCCTTTGATCCAACCATGAAGGCAACTGAACCGTTGCACCATCGCTGCCCATGCCCACGTACGTCGTCCATGAACCTTACACCGATGCTCTCAATTGAAACCTCAAACCGTATGCCTCACCACCATAGTCCTAGAACCACCCTGCACGTCGGTCACCACAACACTCAACCTCACGAGTGTTGTGGTAATGATATTATGGAGATTGGGAAATCGAAGATGGATTCATGAATACGAGATTTAAGGTTTTAATGTCGATATGAGGGTTAATGCGATTTTAGGGTTATGATGGTTTTAGGCTTTATGAGAAATAGGTCATTGGTATTTAGTTATTAATTGCAAATACGTGCTTAATTAGAAATTTATGAACGATTGAAAATTGGCGCAAGTTACGTGCCTATTTTATAGTCACGATTAATCTTCACTTAGTACTTTTGTGAGTGTTCATGTCGTGTTTCGCACATCCTTGGGCTAGATTCCAACAACCCAGGTCTTCATAACAGGCCCTACAAAGAGAAGAATGTAATTCGGCTTTAAAAGGGCGGCCTAGGGGCCAGGGGAACCTCCGATGCCAAAGTTAGTAAGGTTCAGAGAGAACTTCCTCGTACCTAGGATCAGTTATTTATACTAGAATGTGACTCGAAGGTGATAGTGGATTGGCTTAGTGTTCATCGCTGTACATTATGGTATTTATGGGATTACTAGGATGAGCTACTAAATTAACTTGAAGGGTTATCCTATCAAGTAGTGCATCAATTTAGAGAAGGTAATCAAGTAGCGGATTTTCTTGCGAGAAGAGGTGAAGCCGGCCAGGTGGGTTATTACGGAATGGTTGACTCGTTGCCTAGTTTATTGCGGATATAGTTCGATTAGATAAAATGGGCCTACCTACATTGCGAGGGCACTCATGGTCGCAATCTTAGATGTAGAGAGTGGGTTTGGTTTTGGTTTTTTTGTGCTTTTTGTTTGGGTTGGTTTTTTGTTTTGTTGGAAGTTTTCTTTTTAAGTTAAAGTGGCTTTTATTCTCTTGTTATATGGTATTCATCCGCCATAAGTGAGGGATTTACTTAATAAAACTGGGTTGGAGTCACTCTTGGACATGTGGCCCTAACTCTTCATACACACTCTTCATAAAAATTAAAATAAAATAAAATAAAAAATATCAAGCCTATCACTGTGAGATCTGGAGTCCTTATACTGTTCATTTTGTCAAAATCTTTAAATGCGATGTGGTCCTGCGAAGGTTTCATTAATGTGGCATGCCGCCAGAACTCCCTCCACTAGTAGTGTTTGGCCTCCCTTCAGCCACATTAGAACTCCCTCCACTAGTCACACGAAATGTATTATACTGCTCGATCAAGGTGGGATGAAACCGGTAGGTTGTTGTGTATATGTGGATGAAGGGGTTGAAAGACTCCCATGCTCCTCCATATCCACTGGAATATACATGGAGTGATAAAGACCAACCCCTAGGTTGTATCAACATTACAACTCAAAATCTTCTTTCATCTATTATTGAGTAATAAAGACCACCAAACACAATATAATAAATAATCAAATACTAATAATCAAATATAACAAAATAAATAATCAACCTAAATTTTAATTAAAATACATTCAGCAAGAGCTATCTATATCATCCATGCACGGAAATTCAAATTCTTAGCAACTTTTGATGAACAATAATTTTTGCCTGGCAACAATGACCACTGAGAAATATGTTTTTATAGGGCTAATTAAGACTCTTATAAGTTAATAAAAAGAAGGAAATGAGCAAACCCCCAATGAGATTTTACATGTTTTCAGGAATCACCACATGAAGAGTTTTGCTCGAACTAAGTTAGATTCCAAGTACTCATGCTGTGGGAGAGGCATGTCAGCTCAAGTGCCTCGTTATCCACAAGAGAAATGACCCATAATTGGCCATATAATATGAAATTGCTCAATGAAGCCCATTTTCAAACAGTTCAACAACACAAAATGGAGAAGAGAAAGTGGAAAATAATTAGATGCTCGACCCAAATGATTAGATCCAGCCAAATAATAATTAGATTATCAAAGCTTAATGCAAAACTACTCTCTTCTCTTATGCTATAGTTTGGACAGAGATGTAACCTAACACTACGTAGTAACCCTAACAATCTGGGCCATGCAACCATCTCTCCATACAATAAAATAAATCATATATCTTCCAAACCATGCCACCATCATGAAACCAAATCTTAACTTTAAAAAAAGGTCACGACCCGAAGTGGAGAGGAAATTACACAGCATCTTTAGAAGGTGCAATATATTTTGCTTCCCATGAAATGCAGAGGAAATTTTTGAATTTTGAGTCTTGAAATTTTTAAGTCTTGGCAAGTGTTTAAAAAGTTCTTTCATTGGAGAACCACTGCCAACAAGATGTAATGCGGTACTTGGGCTATGCCTATTTCTCTCATCAATAAAATTCTTCTTTATTGTTGGAGTATGGATTTTGTAGACACCCACCGTAAATAAATGAAACTGAAGATCTTATCATTTAATGCTATAGGAAGACTGATGTGGGAGATAATACCAAAATAATATTGAATAGAAACAAAAAGTAAAGCTAGGTGCAGTATTTTAAATTGCAAAAGATTCTTCGTGTTGTTGATTTCTCAAATCCCATTATATTCAACTGTTTTGCTAGTAAGTGGATTAATGAGACGAAGATATCATGAGGTTATAGTGAATTAACATATATTGACACTCAAGATATCATTAGTTGTAAATTGGACAGCGAAAGCAAAAAGTTCTTTGAATGGGGGAGAAAGGTCCTGCAAATGGAAGTTTCATTTGCAATAATTTGAACTTCTGACAACTACCAGTAGTTTAATTAATTAGATAGATGTATTCTTTTGGAGTCAGTCCCTGCACGGGTATTGTTTTTAAGCAGTCTTAACATTGGATACCTTTATCTTGTGTTGTATTAGTTTTATATGAAAGCATAATACAATTAACCTTCTCTTTTTTTGTTTCTTTTCCTAAGCATTGAACCCATCATGGAACGACATTGTGGCAAAAATTACAGTTCATTTATAAATCTAAAGTCGTCTAAGAATGTAGACTACGTTTTCTATTGGAAAATCCAATAGGTCACTTGCCTATTGCATGCATCAAAGGCCACCTTTTTTATTTATAGCAATCGAAATGGACAAGCATTATAAGCAGCAGCAGTATCCAATTGAGTCTGACACAAAACTAACCCTACACAGAACTAAAACCTATGCAAACTAAGAACTTAACCCTGCGAGCCACTTCGGAACGAGAGAGATGTTGGAGTCACGAGAAAATGTCACAAGCATTTGCAAACTTAGTCATGAAATTTGAGCATAAAACAAACCCAAATTGGAATAAAATGAAGAGAAAAAAACTTTGGGGTTACGAGGATGACAACGATGATGATGATGGGGTCGCAAGGATGACGGGGTTTCTTCAATCGGCAGTTTGGCACTGAAGGAGGGAGGCTAGGGTTCCTTTGGAGAGAGAGAGAGAGAGGGGGGGGGGATACGAGAATGGGCAAGGTTTTTAACCCTTGTTTCAAAACAACGCCGTTTTGGTTCCTAGGTTTCGTTTAAAAAACAACCCGGGTATTGGGTTTAAAATCTGGGTTTCAGCCTGGGTTTGGTCCGAGCTGGAACCCAAAACTGGAATCCAGTTTCCCGGGTTCTGGATTGGGCTGAGAAAAAATTCGACCCAGATGAACAGTGCTATTGACGTGCCAAATTTAAAAGGGAGGATTTCATTTCTGTTTCTGCCCGGATTAACCGTCGGAGATAGCATAACCCTTCCATGAGGGTTAAATATAATTTTTGTTATGTTATGATGTTGTTTCAGTTATGCTTATTCCAAAAGTCTTTTGCCTATATTCTTATTGTAAATAAGTGTTTATGAAATATCACTATGTTATTTTTTAGATTCTGTTTTGTTATGCATTCTGTAACTAGCTCATGTTTATACACTAGTATTGGTTTGTTCCTTGCTAAGTCATTGGACTCACCCTTTCATCTCCACTACTATTTTTTTTATCAGATGGCTTTGATGGCAGGGACAATTGGAATAGATGGCACGTGACAAAATTATAAGCAAAATGTGAGATAAGTCTCAGGTGTCATTGGTGGATTTGGCTTAGTTGAAAATTTTTGTCAATGTTTAGTTTAGTTTATTTGAAAGAAATTTTTAGACATTTGATTTTCAAGGACTTTTTGTATTTAAATTCTCATTATTATGGATTTCAGATTAAAGGGTTCACCCTAGGATACAAGGCATACAATATAGAAAAATTTTATTCATCATCCTCACACACCGCACTTTTTTTTCCCACATTTGGTAAGAGAAAAAAATAAAAATTATGTGTGCTGTGTAGTGTGAGGATGATAAATAAAATTTTTCATATTATATATGTATATATATGATATATTATTGCATCAAAATTAGGCCTGCAACCTGAGCTCAAACTATCGAATCTGTGCCTGATCTGACTCGAATATCACTATTTAAGGTGCCAACCTGATCCGAACTGGTCCTTCAAAATTGGATGGGATCGAATCCATATGACCTAACTGATCTTAAAAGAAATAAATTAATTAATTAAAAAAAAGGCTTTTTTGTGGCGAAACATCCACTTTTAGTGGGGCAGGAAGGAAGATGACTCCAAGTAAATAATTAAATAATGCGAATACAGAACATGGAAGGCGAAGCATGGCCTAAATGGCTGAACAAACTGAGCAAGAACACCAGAAAGAGCAGCACCAAAAGCCCAGCCAATGCTCCTCCTCCTCCTCTATGAGGCCGGTACTTAAGCCTCACCATCCCCAATCGGTTTCTAAGATCAAATCAGAAACTGAGTTTTCTTTGCTTCACTGTAAAAATCCTAAAGCCTGTTTCACAAAAATGAATGGAGGAAGTGAACGGAGAAGAGCTGTTTACAATGTATTTGGTAAGAGAAGGAGGGGAGAGAGAGAGAGAGACTAAAGCTTCACAGACACTTGCCTCTTCCACCAAATGCATTATGGGATATTGAACAAAGGAACAAAGGCATTAAAAACCACTGTAGCAAAAGCATTAATGGCGGTAAAAATGAGTGCAACGTGCATTTATGGAATAAAGGAAGTGATTGATGAATGGAGGATTTTCGCTGTTTTTATAGTAAAGAAAAAAAAATAGTAGCCAATCTTGGGATTTCTTCGGTTTCTACTGCTAAATATTGTAAGAGTTCTATTGAGTAACTTTACACCAAATACTTATTGAGGCATAAAAAATAAAAATAGATGTATGGTATAGGGTTCGGAATAAATTTTTCATATTATAATTCTAGAACTAGGTACATGAAAAGAACTAGCTAGGTAATTGAAAACTTTTATTGCAATCTTATTCCGTAAGGTATAAGTTGCAGTTGTGCCTCGTTTATTTTCGGAGATGAGATGAGATGAATTAAGATTAAAGTTAAAAAGTTGAATAAAGTATTGTTAAAATATATTTTTTAATATTATTTTTATTTTAATATTTGAAAAAATTAAATTGTTTATTTTATTTTGTATTAGAAGTTAAGAAAGTTATAATAATTAGATATGATAAAATGAAATGAGATCTTTTCTTAAACAAACCAGTCCAGCAATTACTTTATCTCAACGCACCTTTTCATGAATTCATGAATTGAGAATAGGAAAAGGAAAATGATTGTGAAACATAATTAATAGAAAATGAAAATCCTTTAAAGCTGACTAGATAATGCCTTTTACATCACTTTTTTCAACCTTTTCTGGTGAAAGCCGGTCAATCCGAGCTAGCTAGTCTTTCAGGACGTACTAGAAGCTCTATGGTATGCCAACTGCTTGCCTGAAACTGGAATGCACTTAATTAGCCAACCAATCGGCCATGATAAAGCTGCGAGTCCAATGCAAGCACCCCACTGCCCCCAATCCAGTCTCTCAGTACTGGCAAACCTCCTCAGAAACTCCACCATCACAAGTTGAAGAACTATTGTAATTCCAATGATTGCCAGGAACAATTTGTTATTGAATAGACCCAGGAATATATTCTTCTTCTCTAGTTTCCTTGCATTGAATTCGTTGAAGACTTGGCAGAAGACAAAAGTATTGAAAATGATTGTGCTCTTAACCTTTTCATCTACACCAAAGATGGATCTTCCTTTGAATTGTAAAACCAGTAAGATAATTACCTGATACAAAGCTTGAGCAATGAGATTCCTCCACATGATTAGGGTTATAAGTGGTTCTGATCGGCCAACAGGTGGCTTTGCCATGAGATCGTTGGTGGGTTTATCAGTAGCCAAGGCTAAAGCTCCCAAGGTATCCATTATCAGGTTCACCCATAGTAGCTGCACTGCAGTCAATGGAACCTTCCCGGATGAAACAGCTGCAACAAAGTTGATGACAAGGGCGGCAGCGTTCACCGTGAGTTGAAACTGAAGGAACTTTTGAATGTTGTTGTATACACACCTTCCCCACCTCAACACTGTCACCACAGAGGTGAAGTTATCGTCCAGGATTACTATATCTGAGCTTTCTTTTGCAACCTCAGTTCCTTGGATTCCCATGGAAAGTCCAATGTCTGCTTCCTTTAAAGCTGGCGCATCATTTGTTCCATCACCTGTAACTGCAACCACATGGCCTTTTCGCTTTAAGCATTGTACCATCAAAAGCTTGTCGAAAGGGGATGACCTGCCCAGTACATGGATTCTATTGATCTTTTCCATTCTCTCCTCGGGTGAGTAATTTCTAAATTGTACTCCTTCAATTACAGCTTCAATGTCTAGATGCCCATCAGGATTAAGAATCCCACATTCAAGAGCTATAGCCCTTGCTGTGTGCACATTGTCACCGGTGATCATTTTGATATGAACTCCAGCGGCTTTGCAAGATTCCACAGCTGTTTTGACTCCTGGCCGACATGGATCCTTCAAGCCAACCAACCCTAAAAATGTGAGTCCATTTTCTTCAAGATTCTTAGGAACCTGTCCACCTTCATCTACCCTTTCTTTGTGAGCAAAGGCAATGCATCGGAGGCTTTTGGCTGCCATGTTTTTAATAATAATCTCAAATTGTAGTCTTTCTTCCTCATCCAGGGCTTTCAGCATCCCGGCACTGTCATAGAAGGTTGAACACAAGGCCAGTATCATCTCAGCAGCTCCCTTCCAGTGAGTATGAATAGTCTTATCGCTCTTCCTCTTCACCAAAACCCCGCTTCTCTTTTTCTCTGAATTAAATGCCTCAACACGGATTGTGTCATAGCTCTGCTTAACTTCTTCCATATTCATTCCCAAATCTATCCCTGCCCATGAAAGTATTGCTTTCTCAGTTGGGCTACCAGAAATTTCAGGAACTGATGCAGACTGTGCTTTGTAAATTGCTCCAGTTGTGTTTAAAGCAACTGCTTGTTGGAGTAGTTTGTGAATGTTGCTTGCCATATCCAAAGATTTATCATCATTCACTTCTTTTCCAAGCCATACCTCGGTTACTTTCATTTCGTTTAAAGTAAGGGTTCCCGTTTTGTCGGTGCAAATGATTGTGGCCGACCCCATTGTCTCACAAGCAGATAGTTTCCGGACCATGGCATGATCAGCCATCATGCGCTTCATCGAATAAGCCAGCGTTAGAGTGACAGCCAAAGGCAAGCCTTCGGGAATAGCCACCACGATGATAGTGACAGCAGCAGCAACAATTCCCACAACTGAATTCATAATGTCACCAGAGTCTGTATGGCTGCCATTGAATTCCCTTTTTCCCATGTCATCCTTCGTGTTTCCTGTAAAGTATTGAATTAGTAGAACCAATAGAACAAGTGCAGCCACCGATAATCCAACCTTCCCAATATACGAAGACAGCTTGTTGAGGCGAGCCTGCAATGGCGTCTCCTCATTCAAGTCGCGGTTTATCGAACTCATCATCTGGCCCCATGCAGTGTTCATGCCGACAGAAGTGACCAGCATGAAACCAAAGCCATCAGTCACCTTCGTGCCTGACAACATAAAAGGAGTCCTTTCATTGATCTCAATGTGGTCGCTTTCCCCTGTCATGCTTGACTCGTCCACCTTCAAGGAATGCCCTTCCAAGAACAATCCATCTGCGGGAATCTGATCACCAATCTTCAAATACACAATATCACCCACAACAACTTCAAAGATCGATATTGGTCGGCGCCTCCCATCTCGCACAACTTCCACTCTTATATCGCTACTCTTTTCTGAAAGCTTCTCAAATTGCCTTGATTGTCGAAAATTGCTCACCGCTGACACAATGACAACCAAAAAGACAGCAACAATAATACTTCCACCATCGTACCACCCATCTTTCCAGCCATGTTGTTTGATACCGAAAGCAAGCGAGAGTACAGCACACGCGACAAGTATAAGAATTATTTTATCTTTAAATGCCTCTAACAAGAAGCTAAGAAATCTTTTTGCTGGTGGCTTTAGGAATTTATTAACACCAAAAACATTCTTTCTTTGATTAAGATCACCCTCGCTACCATTAACACCATCTTTTATATCAGTTCGAAGAATTAACGCAATTTCTTTAACCCCTCCAAACTGACTCAAAGATTCTAAGTTTTTGTCCCTTACCATCTCAGCAAACGTATTTGGATCAACGTCGAGAAATTTAGCGCGCTGGTCGGCCGAGCAAATATCCTCGTCGATGGGCGGTTGCACCTCGATAGCAACGTAAGAGAGGGAGCGCAAAACAGGGCCCTTCTTGTCAAGAATCAATTTCTTGGGAATAGAAGTAAGAGCCCTTGTAAAGTAGATGACCGTGAAAGCCAACCGCCACCTTCGTTTGTGGGTCTTGGAGACAGACCGATAGGCTTCTTGATCACAGATAGCTATCTCCGCTGGTTTTCGCAACCTCATGGCTGGAATGAAAATGGAGGATCGATAAGAGTGAAAGAGAGAGGGTTTTGGGGAAATTGGAAACTAGCAATATTAGTAATAGCTAGTAGAGAAGTTATATACTACCTATCATAATTTCTTCAGAATATATAGCGCCCGATATTGGTTAGAGAGCCCAAACTCAAGATCAGAAAGTTTCATCAGAAGTTTCAAGGCAGTTTCATTTTCTTTTTTCTAAAAAAAAAAAGAATTATTCATTACAATCAATAAATTTTTTTCTCAAAAAATTCGTAGGTAATCTCGGAATATTAATCTCGTGATTATATTCTTATCGATCCTAACGTAACATGTAATATGAGTATATATATATATATATTTCTCGGAATTAGCATCTCAGTATATATAACCCTTCATTGGGAAGTCAAAGACGTTGCTGGAAGAATCGACTAATTAAGTTATGAAAATTATATAATTTTCTATTGATCTTGATTAATATAGACCAACGATCGAGTAAATCATATAAAAAGGCATGAGGTCGAACAATGTGAACAACCAACTCGCAGCTAGACCAGTAGAACATATATTAAGGTTTATAAATAAATAGAAGAGATTTAGGTGTGGTTTGGATAATGAGTTAAGATGACATAAGTTGAGATGAAAGATTAAAATTGAATAAAATATTCTTAGAATATTATTTTTTTCATATTATTATTGTTTTAGAATTTTGAAAAAGTTGAATTGTTTATCATATATTTTGTGTAGAAATTTGAAAAAATTGTAACGATTAGATGAGATGAGATACAACACTTTCAATATCCAAACGGGGCCTTAGATTGCATTTGAATAGTGAGGTGATATCAGATATTCTGTAAATAGTAGTGAAAAAGTAATGAAGAAATAATGATAAAATATTGTATACTAGTGAAAAGTATATGAAAATTAATAATAAAATAATAAATAGTAAACTACCCAAACTAGCCTGTAGACTTCATTTCGTAGCACAAACTATCTTATCTTAACTCAAAATTTCTTTCTCAAATATTATTCAAATATAAATATTTTTCTATTTCAAATATTTAACTTTTTTATCTAATCATTATAATTTTTTCAAATTTCTAGAAAGAAAACAAAAAATAATTCAACTTTTTCAAATACTAAAACAAAAATTATATTCCAACAATCTTTTAACTCTATAATATTTTATTCAATTATTTCTTTTTTATTTCTTAAAATTCAATAAAATAATATTTTAACTTAAATCATGATTTCGTTACTATTCATATATTTTTCCTCTCATCTTATCTCATTTCATTTCCAAACGAGTTTTAGTGAAACTACTTCGCAATTTCTCCAAGTTAATTCGTTGAAGGAAGCCTATAATGCAAAGATTGCATGTGTCCATAACACGCGTAAAGCATTTGTTCTTACGTGTTCTTTTAGCTTTCGAGTCACAATTCACACCCTTCTACGCGTCAGCCTTCTCCATCATTATTTTGCTTCATCGTAAAGAGATCCTAGAAATCCTCCTGATCATTCAGCTTTCGAGTCACAATTTATACCCCATCTAGCTACATTTGATGGATGAAAGGCATGCCAATCTAAAAATTATGAACAAAATGATTACCCTTTCTAATAACAGAAACACAATGTAATGACTCTGCTTCTTGTGTTTGTAAATGGTTGGGCGAGATTGTAAACGAATGTAAGTTTGTAATGAATTGCAAGATGCACACAAACTGTTTGTGAAAATGACAGAGCCAATTTGATTGAAATAAAAGATAAAAGGGTTCTTTGGAGGGATCCCTTAACCTCCAATGTTCCAGTACAATTTCAGTGTCAATGTCCAGATATTTCCTTTCCTTCCGTTCCACTATATATCTATGCAGGGATGAAAACTAAACAACTAAAAGGATGACACTTGTTCCTTAAAATAACAGACTCATACATAAAATACAAACTCAGAAATGAAATGTTCTATAATAAAGTAGTTGCTCGAAACGGTGTGTTGCGGTTAACTCCAATTGATGAAACAGTGTGCTTCATCCTCAGCAAAACAGCGCGTCTTCAATCGATCTTCCATCTTCTTCAAACGGTGCGTTCCTTAATGACTCCACTCTAAACAGTGTGTTCCAAGTTGAGTTAAACACTTCAGTTGCTTCTATTGGCTTCGACTTCATCACTTCATCCCTCAGCCACGAACCCTAGCCTCCATGCCGTGCTTATCTCCTTCTCCTATAGTGAGGCCATGACACACAACTCCCACCAAAATTTTCTACCGAATTGTGTTTTTATTTTTTATTTTTTTTAGTTAATGGTTAATGAAATATTTTTTTAATAAGTTTATAAATTTTATTTTATTTTTAAAAATGTTTGAAGAAAAAAAAAATTACACTATTCAATACCCATTCGATACTGAAATTTCAATGAGAGTAGCACTACTCTTTTAAAAATGCCAATCTTCTACTATATATATGTAGATATATATATAGAGAAATGATATATATCTGCCTACAGTCGGCACACACTTTACATCACTTTTTTTTTTTTTTTTTTACACTCAATGCATTGAGTGTGTGCCGGTGGAGGCAGATGCAAATATTTTTTCATATATATATATATATATATATATTAAAGCCGCATATGGATATTTTAATGTAGATTATCAAATTTTGATAAAAGATCTAAGCATCAAAATATAGTTTCGATTATTCTATTTCTCATTGATCTATAGTTAGATCTTAACCAAAGTTTTTGTCAAATTTTGGAAATTAGGATCATGTTAATAGTCTAATAATCTTAGTAATTGATTTTACCCATAAAAAAAAAAAATCATATTTTGAGGTGGAAAATTTAATTTCCTGGAAAAGCATTTTCTATTTTGATTTTCCAGCACCATATATAATAATTAACGAAGTTGGTCTTGGTCCACTAGACCTGCAAGGAAGTTTTTTTATTTATGGGAAATTTTAATGAAAATTCTGAGAAATTGATAATCTATTTTAGAAAAACGTCATCCGGAAGAATATTGTTTCTGCTCTTTTAATTCAAACTCAGGGCCGTGGAGGTAATCTTTTAGATCGATATAAGTACTGGATGGAGTATATATGGATATATATCCTCAATTAATGGAATGTTCCTTTAAAAGAAATAGTCACAAATATCGATCTTTTCTTTTTTTTTTAAATTATGTATATAATTTTATTTTTATTGTAAAGTAGATCATTTAACAGATTCAGTAAAATCATATCAGTTTGTAAATATATTTTTATATAATCTATTTGTATCTGTAATAGTCATGAATAGCGCATTGAATTCTAAAAGTATAAGTGGGTCAAAGAAAAGAACTGCTTGGATTGCAGGACATGCACAAATGCCATTGATTCCTTAGTACTGTTGTTGTATCTTTGTGGGAAAAACTCTTCAATTGCTTCCAAGAATAATGCCTTCTATGGTTTTTTTTTTTTTTTTCTCCGCTGGTTTTCGCAACCTCATGGCTGGAATGAAAATGGAGGATCGATAAGAGCGAAAGAGAGAGAGGGTTTTGAGAAGTTAAAGACGTTGGTGGAAGAATCGACTAATTAAGTTATGAAAATTATATAATTTTCTATTGATCTTGATTATAGACCAACGAGTAAATCATATAAATGGCATGAGGTTCCTGAACAATGTGAACAACCAATTACTTGCAGACCAGTAGATCATATATACAAGGTTTATAAATAAATAGAGAGAGATCTATGTGTCATTTGGATAGTGAACTGATGAGATGAAAGATTAAAATTAAATAAAATATTATTAAAATATTAATTTTTTAATATTATTATTATTTTACAATTTTGAAAAGTTAAATTACTTATTATATATTTTGTGTAGGAATTTGAAAAAGTTGTAATAATCAGATGAGATGATATACAACATTTTCACTATCCATACAGGGCCTTAGGTTGCGTTGGGATAGTGAGGTGATCTCAGATATTATGTAAATAGTAGTAAAAGAATTAAGTAATGAAAAAAATAATACATGATAGAATATTGAATAGTAGTGAAAAGTATGTAAAAATTAATAATAAAATAATGAAGACTAGACTACCCAAACTAGCTCTTAGACTTCATTTGGCAGCACAAACTATCTCATTTAAACTTAAAATTTCTTTGCCAAATATCATTCAAATATAAATACTTTTTTATTTCAAATATTTAACTTTTTATATAATCATTATAACCTCATCATTATAACTTTTTCAAAATTTTAGAAATCAAACAAAAAATTATTATTTAACTTTTTCAAACACTAAAACAAAAATTATATTCGAACAATATTTTAACTCTATAATTTTTTTATTCAATTTTTTCGTTCTTATTTCTCAAAATCTAGTAAAATAATATTTTAACTCAAATCATTTCGCTACTATTCATAGCACGAGTAATTTCTTCAAGTTCGTTGAAGGAAGCCAATGCAAAGATTGCATGTGTGCATAACACACGAAAGACATTTGTTATTGAATAAAGCTACTCTCACCGCTCCCAGTGCCGTTGAGAGTTACCACTATATATATTTTTTATTTTATAATATATTTTTTAATTTAATGATTAAGAAAGTGTTTTCTAATAATATTATAATTTTTTTCTTTTTTTAAAAAATATTTTACAATATTAAAAAAATACATGTACAAAAAGATAAAATAAAAAAAATATAATATTTTAAACTAATGATAACTCCCAGCTGGACTGGAAGCATTCTTACGTCTTCTTTCTAGCTTTCGAGTCACAGTTTCAGCTTTCTCCATTATTTTGCTTCATCATAAAGAGATCCTAGAAATTCACCTCATTTCAGCTTTAGAGTCACAATTTCTACCCCACCTAGCTACATTTATATAATAATTAACGAAGTTGGTCTTGGTCCACTAGACCAGCAAGGAAGTTTTTTTTATTTATGGGAAATTTTAATGAAATTTCTGAGAAATTAATAGTCTATTTTAGAAAAACGTCATCCGGAAGAATATTGTTTTTGCTCTTTTAATTCAAACTCAGGGCCGTGGAGGTAATCTTTTAAGAATTATAAAAGATTTCGGTTTAGATCGATATAAGTGGAGGGAGTATATATGGATATATATCCTCAATTAATGGAATATTCCTTTTAAAAGAAATGGTCACAATTATATTTTCTATTTTTTTTAATTATGTATATAATTTTATTTATATAATTTACAAGTAGATTTAATGGATTTAATAAAATTAATCATGTCAATTTATAAATTTTTTTTTTATATAATCTTTTTATATCTGTAACAGTTATCAATAACGCGTTAAATTCTGAAAGTAGCTAAGAAAAGAACTGATTCGATTATAAAAGAGAATGCAATACATGCAAAAGAATAAAATCAATGCCATTGATTCCTTAGTACTGTTGTTGTATCTTTGAGGGAAAAACTCTTCAAATGCTTCCAAGAATAATGCCTTTTATGTTTTTTTTTTTTTTTGTTCTTTTGTTCTTTTTTTGGTTTTCTTGGTTCTCAAGATTTCTCAGTCACAATCTTATGCCTCACGTTTCCGGGTTTGGCAAATTAATTAAGTCAGTAGCTTGCTCCAGGGGAAAAGACTATATATGGTAAGTTTAGGAGCCTACCCTACTCTAGCATTCTTGCAATGGAATTTCCGTTTTATCTTTTCGAGGGCTGTTTAAATAATATTTTTTAAGTATCATGCATGCTTTTATCACCATATTATATGTCGAACGCTTGAAAAATTATTTATTATTTTCAGTTAATATCACAATATCAAAGAATGATCATGCATGGTTAATTAATAGACTTTCAAATATTATTTTCTAAATTTTTTTTTTCTCTTCCTCGTAAGAATGTTAATTTGGGGTTTCACTTTGAAAAGGCACAACCTCCTTCCTTTTATATATCATACGTTTCAAAAAGAAGATATGAACGCTACTTTAACATGAATATTGTGTTACGCATGTATGTATATGTGTGTATGCACGCGGGTGCGCACATAAACTAGATTTTCTTTTGTTTCAATAAATTATACGAAGTTTTAAATATATGCACGATCGATACTCTCTTCATTAATGCCTTTATCGCTCCTCGATCCCTAATTAGAATCTACGACTAATTTGATAAAAAAAATTTAACAAGAATTGAACCCTAGAAAAACTAAATTTAGTATCATGGCATATAAATCATTGATGGCCTTGCATTATTAGGTCAGCACGAACGCTAGGATATATTACTACTGGAACTTAGGGTTTGTTCCTAGTGGGAATTAAAGGCATTAATATTGCTCCACCGTGTTGCCAACTTTATCAACACGAAGATGCCCAAATAATTCATGCGAAACCCAAAGAAGGAACCCATTCTTCCCTTTATCCTGAAGTAATTTATTTTTTAAAATTTCACTTTTTCTCTTTTAACCAAAAAGCACATTAAAGAGAATCAAAACACTTTCTACAATACCAAACCCTTAAGTCATCCAATTGATTCGGAAACGTTAATGATGGAATATCTCTCGTGTAATAAAACGATAGAATACTTAGAATTTTTAGTTAAGAAAAAAATATATTTGTAGTCATAGAGTGTGCAAGTATTGTGCACTCTTTTTGAAAAATGCATGTGAGTAAATATGAGACCCAGTAATTTATTAATAATGGACTCCACTCTTTTTCAAATAGATTAAGCAACGCTTACACAACCCATGATTGTATCTAACACTTACTTTTCAAGTGCCGAGAAAATAAATAAATATTTTCAAAAAATGTTTCACAAACTTATAATATTAGTTATCATTTTTCCTTTCATTTTCCATTCTATCTGAATTTTAAGTCTATCTATAATTTTCTGTTGTCCTGTGAGTTTCCATCCTATTGCTTCCATCCAATCTTCAATTTTTGGGTGTTGACTTGTGTAACGCCCGGCACCCAGAAGGGTCGGAGAATTACTACCTATCACTAACAAACCTGTCTTTCTAAGCACTTAAAACTCCAAGGACTTCATGATTAACACACAACTCATATTTTTCCAAATAACCATAATAAAACTCCATAAGTTATCATTACAAAACATAAACCAAAAAGGGGTCCACAATCTCCCAATAACCTCAAAAATATAACAATACATCTTTAGGTCTCAATAGGTCCAAACAACGTAAAGTACTTCAAATACTCAAGTTAAATCCATCTACTAACAACGGTACTCTAAAGTACCCAATCCTTCCATCCATATCTAGCCAACTTCAATTCTAATCCTGACCCCCAGCTGGGAAATCAATATCATCTGAAAAATATTGTGGAGATAAGGGGTGAGTCATCAACAACTCAGTAAGCAGAGAACATATACTAGCATGTAAACATGAGCCTTTTCAGAAAGTTCAATATGCAGAAACAAAACATTTTATTTTTATATGCTGATCTCAGAAACGTGTTATCAGAAAATCAGAGCGACTTTTCAAGCATTTCATACTCAAGTCAACAATTCATATTTGAGGATCCATTTCATATTAAAAAACGCTTTGGTACAACATAACTGAGCATATTCATCTTATCATATCATATCATATACCATGTTTAACCCCCGTGGTAGGGTTGTGCTATCCCCGGTGGCCAAACCAGGCAGTATCATGTGGTGAACTTCTCATTTTTCAATCTCGGAGCCCCGAGTGTGCACACAGGAAAGAACACGTAAAAAGATCACTTTGTTTCCAAACAAAATGGGTGCACTCATATCATATCATGGTGGTACCAACCATATCACGTGAACAGTATCATCATATCAGAACCATATTCAGAACAGCTAAGTATGCCAAAGTTTTATCATATCCATATTATATCAAAACATGTGCGAAACATATTCATATCATTTCTATTTGATAAAAAACAGATCCAAATCATTTCATATCACATGCATAAAAATTTCAATGATATCATATTCGCTCTTTTGCATATTTCAGAAACATGTCAAATATTGCTCATGACTACACATTTCATGTCAAAAACATTTC
This sequence comes from Juglans mandshurica, assembly GCA_022457165.1. NCBI lineage: Eukaryota > Viridiplantae > Streptophyta > Magnoliopsida > Fagales > Juglandaceae > Juglans > Juglans mandshurica. The sequence continues at coordinate 10,038,405 of CM039623.1, forward strand.
TTTTCTCTTTCATACGTATCTCATGAGGGAATGCAAAACATATACTGAGGTTGTTTTTCACTTTTTCTTTTTAAAACAGCATGCACATTTTTACAAACCAACCTCAGTTCAATTCTTTTTATGCAATCTAGCATAGGAACCCCGCTTACCTGGACTTTTCAGCTTTTCAAAAATTTCCTCAATAATGCCGAACCAAAATTAATCGTCACCTATAAGATAATCACGTAAATTTCCATAAGTCTCCAATCAATCTCGTATTTTGATATTCAAGCCTACAACTTATAAAATAGTCAATTTTTAATTCCTCAATCTCAAAATTCTCATTATTCTCAACATCACTTTCTAAACTCATCAATATCCGACTTCGACTAAACATTTAATTCTAACTTATTTACGAATGAGATCTTACTATAATTAATAATACAAAATAACATAACTATAACAAAATCATTATAAGTAGAAACTCGTACTTTTGTTTAAATAATAATAAAACAAAAATATTCTTTTAAGAGGATATTTTGCAATATTCTTTTAAGTGTTACTTATCAGTCTACTTACACACCAATCCAATAAAAAAATATCAGTCCCCAAAAATATACCCACTTAACAAAATGAATCCACACGTCTACGCCTAAATAAAACATACTTTACAACCCACGTAATATACTCATGATTTCAAATCTGAAGTACATAACATAAACTTAATTAAGCTAACACCCCAACACTAACTTTGAAGGCGTACTATAAGAGGACAGAAAATAAAATAAAATAAAATGAAACAAAACAATATTATTTCCTACTATTAAGTCAACATAATTTACGTGTACACCCGTATATATATATATATATATATATATATGTATATATATATACATATGTATATATATATATATACATATTACCAGAAAATCCGCATATATATACACATATATGTATATATTTACACCAGAAAATGAGTTTACGTATACATCCACCCACATTTATATATATATATATGTAAGTACACAGAACTTCACACGGTGCGGCGGAAGTACCTACGGAGAGGTGAGGGGAGCAGGACGGCGTGGAGCTGGGGCTGCTACGGCGGACGAGGGTGGCGTCTAGCTGCGAGGCAAGAGAAAGAAATGAGAGAGACACACGGTGAGAGGACGAGGGAGAGAAGGAAAACCAGGACCCCCCACTGGAGTGGTGCGAGCTCACCGTGGGTGGAGGCAGTGTGCGGCAGACCTGGGTGAAGGAATGTCCTCGCCGGCGGTTTCTATGGAGGCACAGCACGGAGAATGGAGGGTGATCATCGCGACTTGGACAATGCTCTGTTTTTTACAACAAAAACAGAGTATTTTGGAGCTTGAAACCGGGGCTACATGCGTTGGGTGGCAGCACTGTGAGACTGAGGTGGCGTGCGGCTGGGGTGATGGACTCCGAACGACCTAGATACCGGCGTGGTTTCGCTTGGTGTGGTGGAGTTGCTGCACGGAAGTGGCTCTGCGGGTGGTCATCTATTGTTGCAGACCGAGGCTTCGGTTTGGTGCTTTGAGGGTAGGGAACTGGTGCAATGGCCACGGTTCTTGTGTGCTGAGGCATGAAATGAGGGCTGCGGCACATGAACTAGGGTTGAGAAGACTTAAACTTATACATAACTATAAGTAGAAAGTAGAACAAACCTAATTAAAAAGGAAAGGATGGACATGCATGAAATAGAATTGGCTGGACGCCGTGCGATGAAGTCTGGACCCGCGCGATCTCACGGCTAGGCTCTGAACGAGATTAATGTATTGCTTTCATATAAAGGGTCTCTAATCAACTAAAAGAAAATAAAAAATAAATAAATAAATAAAATAAAATATACCGCCAAAACATTTTAGGCTCAATGTAACGCACCAGTTCAAAGGGGTCTGGCAATGCTGGATCTTACAACTTGCGAGGATGTGCAGGGTTTGACTGGATGATAAATCTTCTCTCGCTTTTTTCTCTCTAGAAGAAAACTGAGGTGAAGTGGGGTCCACCGAGATTCTAACAGAATTAGAGGTGGTTGGGAGTGGAGGGGTAGAATAACGAACACTTATGTCATCTGTGTGGGGACTGAAAGAGGTAGTTTCTGAGTGGTTTTCGGTGGTGAGAGTGGGATTTCGATGGTGAGTGATGAATGAAATCGAGGATAGATGAGAGAAGCTGAAGTTGACGGAGGGGAAGCCCAGAATATTGATTTTGATGATGATGATGAGTAGGAAGAACTAAAATATAAACAAGATGTTAGTATGGTTGGGAAATTATGGATGAAGAGGCAAATTAGTAAATGTGTGATTGAAGCAATGATGGTAAAAATTTGGAGGATCAATAGAATAGCAAAATTCCATGGAGTGGGATCGATTGTTTTGTGGTGGAGTTTGCTAACCAAGCTGATAAGCAGAGAATAATGGAGGGGAGACCATGGTTATTCGACAATCAATTGTTTGTGCTCTTGAACTTCAATAGCTTCACACGCCCACAGAAATTGAACTTCAATATCGAAAGATTTTGGGTTCAACTACATGACCTACCATTAAAATGCATGAATAAGGAGAAGGGGAGGATTTTTGGTCGAACGATTGGTAAAGTATTGGAGATAGATATGGAGAAAGATAGGAGTGGATGGGGTCTATTTCTGAGAGTACTAATTGAAGTAGATCTATGTAACACCCCGCTCCTTCCTTCTGAAATAAGCAATTTTTGAGGACGAAAATTATGTAACGGTTTGCCTTTCTCTCTAGTGACTATGAGCCTCGTTATGCATGCCGAACCTCGATGGCATGTTTTTAAAAATATTATGTGATTTCTAAAGTACGCCCAGTGTTTTAAATTCACTGAAAATATTTATATGGAGTATTTTCAGTGTTGTTGAATTGAGCTTGATTTTAAATAAGACAATTATAATATTTTTTGAAGAGCTCCAAAAATATTATAATTGTAGGAAATCATTTTAATATCTGCAGAGATAAGGATGGTGGTGCAGTTGTTGAGCGTGGTGAGCAGTGTCGGGAACTATGGAACAACGTCCCTAAGTCGCTGTGATATGGCATGTAGTCTGAGGTGACAGGTGTCACCATATTTGACTTATGGTTGGGAGTATGGTGAAGTGGCAAAATAAGTGTAAGAGTGCGTAGCGGAAGCATGACTGGGGAATGTCACGAAGTGACATGGTTACTAGTAATCGTGCTTGCGATGGGTGAAGAGTTAGTATAAGAATGGCGTAGCAAGAGCGTGACAGGATGTCACGATGTGACGGGAGTACGTGAAGGACCGTACGCGTGATGTGCTAGGATTTGGCGTAGAAAAGACGTAGCGGGATGTCAGGTTACATGACACGGTCACGGTGTAGTTTGGGAGTAGTCTCAAGCTATACGACGCGACGTAAGTCATAGTTGTGAATGGAGTCTTGTCGTGAAGTGTTGGGATGAACTGTCAAAAGAGACGAGTAGTATAAAGAGTCATGCTAGCCGGGTTAAGAGAATGTTGGTATCGGAGTATGGCGCTTGTCCCTACGAGCATGTGATCGACATGTCATATGTTGATCTTAGGTGATAAAGGGGTAAGGTACATGTATAATCTGGTGAGACACATGTGCCGAACGAATTCATCATATGTAATGGGTAATCTATCCTAAGCATAGTTACATGGTGCTTAAGCTTCAGAGTTGGTTTAGAGCCGTGTGATGTGTATGGATGGGAATGAGGATTTAGTGTGGGCTAAGATGCATAGAGGCAATGATAGGTGTATTGTCTAGGATTGGAATATGTGATTCCGTCGGTTGGAATCATGCATTGGTATGTGGTCAACATGAAGAGTAGGACGAAGGTCCTAGTGTCTTAATCATAAGGTGAATTATTTAGGGAATGAGCACTCGAAATAGAATGTCGAGTTTGGAAGAGATAGTGACCGTGAATGAACCCCGAAGGTTTTAGCATACTAAATGACACGTAAGAGTACAAGATTGAATGAGAGTGTTCCAAGTGAAGTGTAGCACTATTTTTAGTTTAAGTTGTTTATGCATTAGATAGAGAATGACGTCAAGGTTATGTGTATGCATGTAGGTTGCCATTTGACATGCACATGAATAGACTGCATAATATGAAAGTAGTATGGAGTCCAAGTAAGTATTATGTTCATACTCTTCTAGAGTTTTCTAAAATATAAGAAATGAAGAGAAAACGATTTCTCTTTACGACGCCTTACCAAACGACACGAAATATGATTTATGAAAATATGCTAAGTATAAGTGTTCAAAGATATAAGTATGTAAGGCCCCTCCTTGGCAGCCCCTGTTTACGCACCTAAAGTATTAATTGTATGCATGTGAATGGATGTCATACGCAGTATCTATTATATGTATTTTCTACGAAAGAAATGTGGAGGCTTATGCCTCGAGCTTTAGCTGATGCTTTGAATGAAGCGAAGAAAGTATGTTGTTTTAAAAGGTCCCTATGAACTGATGTTGTAAGGATGCCATGAACTGATATTTTATGGATGCCATAGATGATGTTTAAGCCCATGCTTTTAAACGTTGCTTTTCCATGAATGAACTATTAAATGAAAATGACTGAACTGAAAGAAAAGACTGAACTGAAATGAACGTTTACTGTATGAAAATACGTAACGGCCATCTGAATGAATACAAAGGGTACCAATGGATTGGGCAGATTGCAATGCCGAGTAAGTAGTACTGGAAGTGCACCCAGTGCTGCCCCCTAACTGAAAAGGGATTCCCAACCCGTGGCCATGAGCTGAGTCTGAGTCCAAAGGAAGACCGCTAACCCCAACACACGGTAGTAATAGTGTGTATCGGCCAATGAAAGCGATAAGAAAGAATGTATGAATGCTTGAATGCATCACACTCTTTAAGAAATGAAGGCACTGAAGGGAGACACATTTTACAAAAAGAAAGCCCCTTTTATAAAGAAAAATCTCGTCCAGTGATGTTTTCAAATGAACGCATGTATGCATGTACGTATAGTATGTATGAAATGATGAATGCATGACTAAAAACCTATGTTATTATATTTTAACTGTATGAAGTAATGCTTACGAGTCATCGACTCATTTTAGTTTTTATGTATGCCCCTCCCCCCACAGGAACCATGGACAAACACGGCCCATGGGGAAGAGCACAGAAGTCTAGGCATGAGTTTTAATTGTATGAGAAGCCTTTTTATTTTAAGATTAATGCTTTCCGCTGTAAATCTCTTTTATTCTAAAAGCACATTTTATTTTATAACGTAGAGTCTTGCACCTTGGGTATGGAAGTAAAAAGTTTTAAATCGAACGGTAATTTCTTTTGTCCTTTCTAAAATCATTTTATAAAAAGTCCCACCACAAGGACGGGCGTTACAATCTATACAAACCCTTGGCAAGAGAAAGGACCATTAATATGAAGGGAAGGCTTGTTGGATTCCTATAAGGTATGAGAAAAAATGTAAGAGAAACTACCTCATTTATGCTTTAGTTGTGGATGTATTGTGCATGAAGAATCGAGATGTAAGTGGAAGGTGGAGGGTGAGCATTAGTTTGGTGCATGGCTGAGAGCAGCGGGTAGAGTAAAAAATAAAGAAGGATTCTAGAGTTCAGAGAGGGGGGTCAAAAAATATTTAAAGGGGAAGAGTAGTGGTAGTGGAAGAGGAAAAAAAGAAAATGAAAGGTTAGAGAAAGTGAGGGAAGGAGTATTGAGGGAAGAGACAGAAGAGGTTCCTGTAACTCAACAATGTGAGTTAAGCAAATGGGAGAGTAGAGAGGATAAAAGGGATGAGGTAGTGAATGGGGAGAAAAGAAGTTCAGAAGAAAAAGAAGGGGCAAAAGTTGCTGAAGTAGAGAGTGAAGAAAGGAAAGTGGAGATGCTGGCTACGGGTAAATCTAGAGAGGGAGAAGGGGCTGGAAGGGAGTAGTTGGTTGAATGAAAGCAGTAAAAGAGGGAAGGTGAAAGGGGTATGGAAGAGGAGAGCTAGGGAGAAAGGCGAAAAGGGTGATAAAGAGGAGGAGGAGAGAGTTGGTAAAAAAGAAAAAGGGGTGGAAGGAAGCATGATTGAGATGGTGGAGGGAAGTATGACTGATTTGGTGGAGACTGTAAAGCAGCCCCACCAATTATTATGAAAATATTAAGTTGGGATTGACGAGAGATTGGGAACCCTCGGATAGTTCAAGATCTTTGCCAATTGGTAAAGGAGAAGTTGTCCAGTATAGTGTTCTTGATGGAGACTAGGATGAGGAAAGCCAAAGGTGAAAAGATTATAAGAAGGCTAAAGTATGAAATTTGTTTGGTGATTGAACCAATAGGATTGAAGGGTGGGTTGATGCTGTTATAAAACCAATCTATAGAAGTTCAGGTGGTGAACTACTCTTAGTGGCATGTTAGTGCTTGGATTAAAGATGTGGAAGGCAATGCTAAATGGCTCTTAATAGGCTTCTATGGATAGCCTGAAACCAATTTGAGGGAAGAGACATGGAGTTTATTAAGCTCTTTAAAATCACAAGATGATCATGGGTGGTGTGTGATAGGTGATTTCAATGTGATATTGGTACATGATGGAAGAGAGGGGGGAGGCAGAAGTTGGAAAAAAAGATGGCTTGTTTTAGAGAGGTGTTGGAGATGGAGAGTCTGTTTGATTTGGGGTGAAAATGGGATAAATATACAAGGAGTAACAAGCATGAGGATGAGTCTTTTACAAAAGAAAGATTTGACAGGGTTGTAGCCAATCTAAAATGGAAGGACTTATATGCATAAGGGTTGGTGGAAGTTATGATTCCAAGGAGCTCAGACCTTAGACCTATCTTAATACGCATAACCCAGAAAATAGAGAGAGTTTGGAGACAAAATAGGTTATTTCAGTTTGAAGCTTGTTGGTCTCTAGAAGAGAAATATGAAGAAGTCTTAAAAGAAGTATGGCAAAAGGGGTCAATGTGTAGGGAACCATTAGAAGGGCTATTGAATAAGCTGGATGACACTAAAGGAGCTCTACTTAGATGGAGCAAGTAAATGGCCTATGATTAGGAGAGAGCCTTAAAAGACAAGACATAACTACTAAAAGAACTTCAAGAAAATGAAGGATGCCACAACATTGCAGTTATTAAAGCTTTACAAAGAGAAATTGGGGTCATATTGGAGAAGGACTTAAGATGGAAGCAAAGAGCCAAGGTGAATTGGTATCAACTGAGGGATAAAAATACTAAGCTCTTTCACAGTTGTGCTAATCAGAGGAGAAGGCATAACACAATCCAGTTGATAGTTGATGAGTAGAGATATTTTTTGAGAAGGTCTGACAGGGGCATTCAAATGTTTTTTTGAGAACCTGTTCACTTCCTCAGATCCTGATTGTAGAGATATTGAGACTGTTTGAAGGGATTGACACCATGTGTTACAAGAGAGATGAATAACCACCTTTCAAAAACTTTTATTAGAGAGGAAGTAGAAGAAGCTTTAAGACAAATGGCTCCTCTAAAATCCCCTGGACCTGATGGTTTTGAAGCTTGTTTCTACCAGAAGCATTGGCATCTAATTGGGGAGGAAGTCAGTAACTCAGTGTTGGCTTGGCTGAATGGTAATTCTTTAACTTCTCATGCAAACTTCACTTATATAGCACTTATCCCTAAGATTAAAGAACCAACGATGGCTAGTGATTTCAGACCCATCAGTTTGTGTAATGTAGGTTACAAGATAATTGCAAAAGTGTTGGCTAATAGGTTGAAAAGTGTGTTAAATGAAATTATTTCCCCTAACCAAAGTGCTTATATACCTGGGAGGTTAATTACTGATAATAGTATAGTAGCATTTGAGGTTTTGCACGCAATGAAACTGAGGAAAAAAGGAAAAGTGGGGAACATGGCTATCAAGCTTGACATGTCCAAAGCTTGTGATAGGATTGAATGGCCATACTTGCAAGTTGTTATGAGAAAGATGGGCTACTGTAACGACTGGATACAATTGACTATGAAGTGTGTGTCAACTGTTTCCAATGAGGAAAGTCCTTTACTGTTCATGCATAAATTTGCACAATAAACAACAAAGGGAGGAAAAAGTCATCCCCAACCCATGAGATGATTCAGGCTTTAATACGGTGCTCTTCGCATTCATTCATAACATAAATAATAAATAAGTGAATAAAAGTAAATAAAGAGAGAGACATGGATTTACATGGTTCGGCATAATGCCTACTTCCATGGGTTGTTTGACAGTGAAATCCACTAAAATGGGTGCTTTTACAATCTCTCATAGCATAACATATCTCACAATACAATAGGGGAATTTAGGAAAGATCCTTTGGAGTTGTAATGGAGTTTGACGTAAGGAGCTTCTACAGAGAGATCTTGTGTGTAAAGAGCTTGTCGAGAGTCCAACCATTTTGTGGGGGATCCCCTCATATATATAGAGGTCCAACTTGCCTTGTGAAGCATTTTCCTGTTAGAAGTCTGAGTCCATTTCCTTTTAGGTATCTGCATCCCTTTCCTTTTAGGAGTCTGAATTAACTTGACTTGATTTTTGGCATTATCTCGAGCCTAAATTATAGGCTACTAATTTGACTCCAACTGATGCCCGCGATTCTTTAAGGTGATTTGCTAGACAAAAAGGCCTTGAGAATCTTCAAGTCAATAATCTACAGAATGAATTTTGAAAATTGGTCCCTAATATCTCGTTTGGTCCCTAGTTTTCTGTTTGTTTTGTCCTAGGTGGTGAGAACCTCAGCTTGTAGAGATAGGTGGGAGATGTACTCAACCACATTAGGTGTAAGTGTGAAGCTCTGTTTTGGCGAGAGGTGTACTCAACCGCCATAGTGGGGAGCACAAGGCTCGACTTTGAGTTTGTTTATTTGTGTAGATGTTTGCATGAGAGATTGTTTATTGTCAACAAAGAGTGCATATTTCCATGATTGGTTTTTGTGTGTATTTTTGTGATCATTTTTGCTTTTCTTTTTGTAATTATTTTTGCTTTTATTTTTGTCTCGTTTTTGCTTTTGTTGGTAGTAGTGATTTTCTGCCCCCTTGGTGTAAATTGTTGTTGGTGTTCTCATTTTGTTGTTTGTTTGTAGTAACCAGCACTTAAGTGGTTAGGGTGCCCATCGATCCCCTGGATCCATCATAGGCGGTTGTTGAGTCCATCGACTTGTTCTCAAAGTGGTTGTAGAGCTTGGTGGCTTGCTCTCGAAGGTAACCTGCTCAAGGTGGTTGTAGAGATTTGTGGCTCATTCACAAAGGTAACCCGCTAGCAGCGGTTGTAGACTATGGTGGCTCGTTTTCGAAGGTAACCCGCTGGCAGCAGTAGTAGAACTTGGTGGCTCGTTCCCAAAGGTAACCCGTTGGCGGCAGTTGTGGTGCAAGCATAAACAATCGGCATTTTATGGAGAAGATGTTGTGTTGTCCATGTGAGAGAGGTCGGCCAGTCCAGAAAGTTGCCTGCCTATTAGGTGCCTAGGAGGTCAGGTGGTCCCTGACCTTTCCTGCCAGTTGGCTGCACCGCGAGTATTGACTCGACACTAGTGGCTAACTGTTGGGGTCATGGGGTCTTGTGACCTCCACGCTTGTTGATTTGCACCGTGAGTTAGACTCGACACTATTGGGTCGTGGGGCCTTTTGACCTCCACACCCGTTGATTTGCACCATGAGTTAGACTAATTGTTGGGGTCGTGGGGTCTTGTGACCTCCACACCCGTTGATTTGCACCGCGAGTTAGACTCGACATTGGTGGCTAACTATTGGTGGGTCGTGAGTTCTTTTGACCTCCAAGCCCGTTTACTTGCAGTGTGAGTTAGACTCGACATTGGTGGCTAACTGTGGGTGAGTCGTGGGGTCTTCTGATCTCTATGCCCATTGATTTTCACCACGAGTTAGACTCGACACTGGTGGCTAACTGTTGGTGGGTCGTGGGGACTTTTGACCTCCACGCCCATTTGCTTGCACCGCCAGTTTGGGACTCGACATTTGTGGCTAATTGTTAATTGTGGTGGGAGGCTGAGTTCGATCGCCCCAAGAGGTTTTCATCAAAAACCAAATAGGTTAGTGTAATACAAATTACAAGTTTGAGATTTGTAAACCTGAGTCATTCCACTAGAATGTGATGAAGGCTAATGACACGCGGGTGATTTGAGCATTGATGAAGGTCTGGGATGCCCACGATACCAAACGGTCTATTTTGATGAAGATAAAATAATGCTCGAGAGGGGCGTTGTAGGAGGTGTTCCACGTTGTGCTGGTGATTTTCAGCAAAGTATATTCCTGGGTCGTGTTGCCATAGAGCAATTAAGCCCCAGCTTTCCATTTTTTCCAACTGGGTAGTTGCTTGCCCGACTATGGTGGAAAGGTTGCCCGACTATGGTGGAAAGGTTGCCCGCCAATGGGGCGATGAGATAACCCAAGTTCTGGGTGAGCACTCGGGGGTAGTGAGCAGTGGCTTCCCAGCAGCGTCTTCATAGTGATGAGTAATCAGTCTTTCAACCGACGAGGAGCTCTCTTGCTAGTGACAAAAACTTCCATGTTGTTGTGGCAAGGAGCATTTGACGTGGGAAACTTTGGTCTCCCTGGGGCGGCTAGATGTTGTACCGGGTAAGGGTTGTTGCTGCTTGTTCGTTGTCTACCACAGGTACTAGCGGCGGGTCATTACTTGCCCACTCATGGCGGGATGGTTGCCCGCCAGTGGGCAATGAGATAACCTGTGTTCTACATGTTGCCCGCCACAGAATTTATTGCTTGCCTAGCTTTATCTCTTTGTTGCCTCGACGAGTTGTAACTTGCTTGCGTGCCACTATCAAGTACCTAATAGGAAACGGTGGGAAAGCTCACGCCAAGTAGGGCTTCTTATGGTAGTCCGAGTGGGAGGCCAAGTCGGACTACTAACAAGCCCACCACAAGGGAGCTATATCTGGACGCGGCGGCCAGACCTAACTATTTTCGTGCAGTGGAGGTTGTAGGCCTCCTTGCCCGCCATGTAAGGCCCTAGGTACATGACTCCTATATGCAGCAGTTGCCGACATTGTGCTTCCCATACACAGCTCGTGCTTTACGTGGGACGTTCATGTACATGCACTTAGCTGATAAGGCAAGCATGTATGTCCAATGTGTGCAGTGTACGTCGAGTATCTGCATATATCCCTCTCATATTTTCCTTCTAATTCGCAGATGTTAATAGAATAAAAATAACAAATGAAAAATGAGAGATCTTATTTGAACTTTCAGAAAATCTCATGAGCCAAAGAGTTGTCCTTCCACCACTTCTAGCCTACATCCATGGCGGTGCGTATAGCTGGGCAAAGGTTCATGGCAAAAGGCGTTCTCGCCATGGTGGAGAGACGTTGAGTAGCTCCCATGTCGAATGTCGATGATGGTGGCAAACAAAGCCTCCGCGGTCGGGGAACATATCGTCATTGACTGAAAGCATCGGTAGCCATGTGGTGGTTGCTGACAGCTTCACTTAACTTAGAGATTGTTGGCAGAGACTTTCCCACCTGTTCTCACCTCATGGTTGAGCTGGGGCGACAATGTGCTTCCAAAGCGCACAGTTCCCACCATCTCCCTTGGCAAGCTCGGGCGCGGGTGGTGAGGAACGCCACTATGGTTGGGAACCACCATGCCAACGACAAAAGAAGCTGGCGTCTCAGGTGTTGGCACACAAACACTTGGCTTTTGTTTTCAGTAGAGTACATGTTGCGGTTTGCGGGAAGCAACACCTTGCTGGCGACAGAAATCACCGGCAAACCAGGAGGGGACCGCTGGTGGCCTAAGCTAGCATGTGGCTAGCGGGGGCACTGGTCATAGCTTGTATTGCATACGAGTCGTTGAATTGCTTTTGAATCGTCTGTTTTTGGGGCCGTTGCGAGGCGGGAGGAGTCACACCGATAACAAACAATGCCGACAGGCCCGATATTAGCCAGCCAGTGGCCTTAACAGACATTGAGTAGGTAGGTGGTTTTCTCGCATGCTTTCGAGTTTTGGTGGTGTGGAACTCCAGTGAGATACCAGCTGGGAAACCCCCGTCAACTTTACCTTTGTGTTCGGCCTAATGGCTGCTACTGTACCCTGCCACACACGAAGGTGGCGGGCATCCAGCCCACTTTGTCGACGATCCTCACAGCTCTAGTTCACGAGGCTATGCACGTTACATGCATGAGCATGGCATATGTCGTGGAAGTACCCTATGCATTGTGCAAGTTCACAACGCATGGCCTCCTTTCCTTGGGTCCCTCCGTATATATGTATATATATAAAATATGTTCTAATAGCAATGAAAAAAATAAAATAATTGGTGTCGAGTGACTTATCTGATATTCTCTGGAGAAGATCTCATGAGTCGGAGAATATCTTTTTCCCAAGTCTGGTATAGAAGATTAGTCGATCCCACAGGCGACGCCAACTTTTAATGAGTAAATTTGCACAACAGACCGGAAGGGAGGAAATAGCCATCCCCGACCCACGAGATGATTCGGGTTTTGATACGGTGCTCTTTGCTTTCATCCATAACATAAATAATAAATAAGTAAATAAAAAAGTAAATAAAGATAGATACATGAATTTACGTGGTTCGACATAATGCCTACATCTACGAGTTGTTTGGGGGTGAAATCCACTATAATAGGTACTTTTGCAATCTCTCATGGTTTCACATATCTCACAATACAATAGGAAAATTTAGAAAAAATCATTTGGAATTGTAGTAGAGTTTGGCGTAAGGAGCTTCTGTGGAGAGATCTTGTGTGTAGAGAGCTTGTCGAGAGTCCGTTCATTTTGTGGGGGATCCCCTCATATATATAAAGGTCCAACTTGCCTTGTGATGCATTTTCTTGTTAGAAGTCTGAGTTTCTTTCCTTTGTCTGCATCTCTTTCCTCTTAGGAGCCTGTGTGTCTTTCCTCTTAGGAGTTGAAGTCAGCTTATCCTTTCACTTCATGCCTTTATCTCTTAGTTTTATTTTTTACCTTATCTCGAGGCTAAATTATAGGCTACTAATTTGACCCTTACACTTACATGTAAATCTATTATAATTTTTTCATATACTATATATATTATAAAGATAATAATTATGGCGTGAAATTTTACCCTTAGTGTTTATACTTGCATATTCACTATAAGAGATGACATTTTTTGGGACGAAAATTCTTGTCCCAAAAACATTTTGGATGCAAAAGATTTTCATCTTTTTTCTTCCCTAAAGGTTTTTGAAGACAATTTTTTTCATTTCTAAATAATACGTTTAGGAATGAAATGTGACTGACCCGTTCGAATGAAATGTTTTTTTGGAGGTGAAATGGTTTCTTCCCAAAATACTGTTCGAATCAAATAAATTCGATTCCAACTAATGGGTAACTGTTGGGACGAATTGATAATTTAATTCGAATGACACGAAGTTGTTTACTCTTATTTGAATACTTTCTTGTCCTTTGAACACAACGATTTGTGCTCGAATATAAAGAATCCGATTGAACGTTTTTTACAAACATTTGAAAATTTGTCTTCAAATGTTTAGTCCAACAAACTTTGTTCGAATGCTTTTTTGTCCATTTGAATGTTGATGGATTTGTTCAAACACAATAGTATGTCGTTTGAATATCACACATGCAGTGTTCATCTCAAATAACTACTATTAGGGCCAAAATTTAAATTTCATCCCTAGAAATCTAATTTCTTGTAATAATTGATATTAATTCACTCTTATATATGAACATTAACATTAAGTTATTAACTTTCTTTTGCATATATAATATTTTAGTATATTATAACTAACAAAGTTAAATATCATCATTGCATATATGGTACTTGGCCTAAAAATTATTACACATTGAGATTACAAAACCAACGAGCCCCAATATATATGAAGGTTCAAACTAAATACTCTATAAATTGAACAGAACAAAAAATAAACCAAAAAATCAATCAACTTGATTTTCTTGATAAATCAATCGGTTTCGATTTTGACCATTACAAGAGCGACTAGTTTGATTCCATCTGCTAGTAAGCTTAAAACCAAACCAGCTCTACAAACTAACATGACTCGCGCAAGATAAAATATATATATATATATATGTGTGTGTGTGTGTGTGTGTGTGTGTGTGTAGACCCCTAGTAGAGAACAAAGAAGTTGCTTTGTAAATAGAACACAAAAATAAACTTGCAAAAGAAGCAATTACATTATGGTCCCAAGGGGAAGGTGCCACCAACGCTCTTAAAAAATAATAAGAAACCAATTATCTATGATATTCAAATATTTTAAAAATACAAATATAACATACGAAATGATATTAAATTTTACATCATTTTGATAATTTATGTTGATGTTAATTTTGGTATGCATGTTATCTCCACACTATCTGCAAACAAAGTGACTTCTAGTGCCCCAAAGGGGGAAAGCCTTTAATGCCTAAGTCAATTGATATCCTTCAAGGTGTAGATGTGTGCGCACGCCTAAAGGGAGAGAAGAAGGATCATACCCTCAAGCTTACTTTTTCTTCCCTATATATCACCTGGGGTGTTGTTATGTCCCTTCCTTTTAGTGGCCTAACATTAGCACTTATATCGAGGAGGCCCAATATCATATTTAATTGGGTGATCACCTCTGGGTCTCTGGCCCTCATAGCTTGACACGAGCATGTCTCTTGAGAGGGCACTTCAGTGCATTTAATACGGTTACCCTTCTTGGGAAGGGGGGCAACAGGTGGCAGTTCCAACCTGTCTTATCAATTGAGTCAATAGGGAAGCACTAGCCCATCTCATTGGTGCAGGTTCCCTTAGACCATACTCTGCTGGGGTAGGGATGGGTAGCCTCGTCGGCCCGTAGGGTTTTCTCTAATGGGCCACTCATACTCTATGAATGGTCTTCTAGGCCTGTTAGAAGTTGCGTATTTCCCATAACAGTTACCCAGCAAATTGTTGTTGCATGTATGCTGGCGAGAGTTTAATATGGTTCCTTCTCTAGCAGTTCAGCTACTCCCTACTTCGTTTCGGACTTCCCTATGAGATTGCAACGATCACGTCTCTTCTTCTAACAACGATTTGCTATGCCACTCTGAACCCACCCGCACGTCATTTCGTATCAGTGTGGGACACGGGATTTGCCTCGGTATGTCTTTCGTGGATGACATGCGGTGTTTCCTCTTTCGCTCTTTGTTGGTCACACCCTTTTGTCATTCCCTATCTCTATAACCCTCACCCCCTTCCTTCCCCTTTGTATTGTCCTTCCTGCACATTTCTTCTCCCTTTGGTTACAATCTGCCTGCTTGCTTTGTGGCGCCTTCAACCCCGGCTTGTGCTTTGGAAGTAGTCATCATGCCGGGATGTTGGCCACATGGGTCATACACTCCTAGCCCATTGTGAAAGCAAGTGTGTGCATACATGCAGTATAATAGTGTGCAATTAATTTATAGCGGAAAAATAAAAAGGACAGTCATAATTCTAACAGTACCAAGAATTAAAATTACATTACCAAGCAATTACCCATAAGCCACAAGTCCTCCAAACTCCCATGAAAGAATGTTACAGCCATCCAACAAAATAAAAATCCAAATATTAATACTCTCATTACAAATATGAGAGAGCAATACCCATACTTGTTTGGGTATTGGTAATTGTGTTTATTGTGTTGGGCATATTTTGAGTTGTACTTTGAAGTTCTAATATCTAAATTCTTAATGAATGAAGTTTAGCAATTTGGAGGATGAAATTCTTTTATAGGGGGAGGATGTGAAACCCATGATCTGATTTCTCTAAGTGTTGTTGGGTGTATGGGCTTGGCCAGTGTAGAAGTCTAGCTCAAAAAAAAATGGTCGAGCCCCTTACCTTATGCGATGTCGTTTCATGCTTAGAGGGTTGAAAACCATAAACTTTCCCTTCCTCTTTCTTCTCTCTTCTTCTTTCTTCACCCGTGCTGCACACCCTCTCCAATGGCTCTCTCTCCTTTTTGCAACCCGTGAACCCTGAATGCCACCCATGTCACCACCATCTCAAAGCCACACATCGGAAATGTGCAGCCCCACCGTCACCCTCTGGCCACTGCCCATTTTCCCCCCAATCTGTGTTGTCCTTTCTTTTCTTCTCATGAGCTGCTGTTTATAAATGTAATTTTTATTACTTTTTTATTTATGAAATGTGTTAGCTTTTTCTTCAATTTTATTGATTTTATTTTATTTCTATATATTTTTATTTATTTTATTAGATTTAAAGGAATGAGAAGATTTAGTGCGAAAATAGAGCATTTTGGTACAAAATAAAAGAGTAGGGTCGTACAAAATTCTGAAGATTTTGACTCCACTCGACATCCACTCCGATTACGACTCCGTCGGAGTCGGAGTGGTCAGAAAACGGAGTTGGAGTGCGGAGTGGCTCCGAATAGGGAGTCAGAGTCGGAATCGCAGCTCCTTGGAGCTCTGAATTCTGACTCCAATTTTTTTTTTAAAAAATCCAGATGTAAAACGACATCTGGATTTTAAAAAAAAAACAAAAATCAAATGACGTTGTTCCACATAATGTGGAACGGCGTCATTTCATTATACGGGGGGTCCAAAACACAGGACCCCCCTTCCTTTCCCTTCTCCCTTCTTCCTTCTTCCTCCTTCCTCCCTCCTCCTTCTCTCTCAAGTCTCACGTTTGAATGGCTGAACCAGTGAACTTCCACCTCCCCACCTCATCCCCTCTCTGTTGCCATCGTGAGTCTTTGCTCCTCCGTAGTGCACAACTCAATCCGAGCTTCAGCCTACGGTGAGAAGCCGATTCTAAGCCCTAAAATTAAATTGCTTGATTTAATTTTATGTATTCCGTTACTCATAGCATGCACATTTGGGAATTTTGTTGTGATTGAAATAAGTTTGTTTTGTAAATTTGTAGTAAGGAAATGTGTTTGATAAAATGTATAATGTGTTTGTAAGTTGTGTTGTATGCATGCAATGTGTTTGATAAAATGTGTAATGTGTTTGTAAGTTGTGTTATATGCATGCAATGTGTTTGATAAAATGTGTATGAGATGTTTCTATGAAATTAGACAGATTCTCCTTGAAGCAATGTGTTGTATGGATGCAGTATTGCAATGTGTTTCATCTGAAAGTATCAAGAACAACTGAAAGTATCATATTGTTATAATATAACTTTTTAATATTATATTTACTTTGAAATTTGTAAAAGCTCAACATCCAAATGGGTTGAGAGCCTGAGATGCAACATTTTTGTAAAAAACTTCAAGTGCAAATCTGCAAAGCAAAGACTATTGAACCTGGCTAAAAAAGGCGTGATCAGAATTCATGACTAGAAGGCGTGACCATAATTCATGACCAGAATTGGCGACAAGACTTGGCACAAGGCTCTAGGCGACTAGATTAGGCAACCAATCTAAATGACCAACTTAAGCAACCAACCTAAACAACATCGTGAGCAACAACTAGAAAAGACGAGCAACTTTACCACTCAATAAGTTGGCAAGAGGGTTCTATCATCCCGGTCGGGAGGCTTTCCTCTCGGTAGGCAAGGAGACCAGTTATATTCAATGCACACGACATCTACCCTGTGAGACCCTTCCGAGTTCCGCAATCAATCTGTTGACCACCAAATCCTCCCAAACTCCATAAATCAAGCCGCTTATTATTGAATCTTCCATTTTAGATAATCTCGTTATTGTCGAGATAATTTCTTTTATGTTAACATTTATCTTTAGAAACTATTTTCTCAATCTTCAGGCTAGATTGTAGCCGCGTTTATCTTATTTCTGGATTTGAGTTTTGACATCTATCCGTCTTGTGGGAAGAATAGGGGAAAAGAGTCTGAGTTTAGAGTAAAAATATTCTAGAGTTTATTTTTTGAGTTTCTTTCAAGGAGGTAGATTTGGGGGAGTAGCGAGAGCTGTATGCTTCATCAACTAAATCCAACGAAGAACACTAGTTTTATTGTTTACAATTTCATTATGAACTAATTATATTTTCTAGAGTTTTGATGTAGTCTAGCATTAAACACACAATTTATATTCTAAGTTATTTTATTTCAATATTTCCAGGATTGAGTGTTTATTCTTTATTCTTAATGCTTGCAATTTTCTAACTAATTATTATTAGATCTATTGAATCACAATGAGAATGAGAGGTGATTTGTGATTAAAGCTTTAGGATTAAGCACAATTAGTTGAGCGAAAGCAGAGATACTTTACCACGACTAGTGTGATTTTTTAAGAAAAATCCAAAGAACTTTACGAGTCTCCAATTAGTTAAATTCAAATAGAGATATTGAGTTATTAGTTGAAGATACTTTTGGGATTGTTCGAGAGAAAATATTGAATAGTTAAGGGATTTTTATCATCAACTTGGGGTAATTAGAATTCTGTAACAAGGAATAACAAATTGTGTGGAACTTGGTAGGTGAAATCAAACGCTCTAGGTCTCTTCTTATTATCTTTAAAATCTTAATTTTAACCCAATTTTCATCAGTTTAATCTAGATAATCTATTCTTCAAATTTCGATTTTCCAAATAGTAATTAATTTAGTAAATTTCAATACTTAATAGCATAATTATTCCCTGTGCGTTCGACATCTGTTTTCTTTAAAATACTTTACTACTTGTTACACTTTTGTGCACTTGCAAATATTTTTAGCAAAACAGCTGTCGTGCATCCTGCACTGACCCAACCCTCCACAAACACACGTTGTTGCCATCGATCCCTACATTGCCTCCCCCTGACCACCGTCCATCTTTGCCAATCACAACGGAGGGTTGTCCTTCGGCCTATAAATAGGCCGAGCCACCACCCCTAAAAGACATCCTCAGCCTCTTCTCTCCCTCTCAGTCTCGATCTCCATCCCCCTATTTTTCTCTCGACCTCCCTCTCAAAGTTCCTAAAAACCGTTTCTCTTAGGGTTCTGTCACCGCTAGTAGCCACCAAGCACTGCGAGCTCCACTTCATCACACCCTTCTATTTTCACCAGATCTGCCTCCACCTACTTATGCCACCATAACACATGCTCTAGCCAACCATGTGCTGACCACGGTTTCCTCTCCGTCGTGCTCCTCCCTAGCCAATGCTGCTATAGTAAGATTCTCGCCGCTTGAGATGCCTTTTAATTTTTCTATCTCATGTTCGCTCATTGATTTCCTAATTTTGTCTCTTTGTGCAGTAGCTTGAACACAGACGCACTGACTTTTCTTTCAACTCCAGAGGAACCGCCATGACCAACAGATTAGGACTCACAGTTGCAGAATTGTGAATCTATGTTGCGCAGTCTGGTTGAAAATTGTGGTTTGTGGTTGTGGGCTGTGAAGTGTTGGGAATAAGTTGTAGTGGTTGTGAATTTGTTGCTGAGGGCCCTATGAAGCATTGGGAAAAAACTATGAAGCTACTATGATGTTGTGGTTTTACTTGTCATATTTTTTTTTTAAATTCATAATTACTGTCGTTATTCTGTCAATCAATTTTTAATTGTTGTATGTTTGCATTATAGTTGTAACCTTCTATTAAAAATTTTCCAAATTGTGCCCTGTTATTGTATATGCTAAAATATGGAAAATATGTGTTTTTCATGTTAAATGGGTATTTTGTGTGTGTGTGTGTGTGTGCATGCGTGCGTTTCACGACCCCAAGCCGATATAGGGCATTATCTCAGTAGAACTCCTCTGGTTACTAGGGAGCACAAAAACTGAGTGATGTCCTCTGGATTGTTGCCTCCGCTGCCGCCAATCCTGAGCCCAAGAAATCAGGCTCATTGATGTCTTTTACTGATTGAGGAAGACTTCTCATTCAGGGTCATATTCTAAACAGTGATGACGAAGAGGTCGAACAACACATTGACTCTGGGAATTTCGATAACATGATATTTGATTTCGATGATTATGCGCTATATTATATCTCGTAGCATATACGTTAGTGGACCCTAACGCATCCCCACCCATATCAACTAGTGACTATATGTCCAGTGATGGACAATAGACTTTATGGGCATCACGTGTGATTTTGAGGACAAAATCTCTTTTTTAGAAGGGGAGTGTGTAAAACCCTTCATAAATTCAGTTGATGAATTTCTTTAGATCTTAGGAGCATCGTGAAATCCTTAAAAGATTCCATGAATCAAGTAACCACTTAGGTTTTAATCTATCAGCATAGTCGGTTTTCTACCTGCTATGGTGAGAGAAGTCGTTTTAATTATTTGAGATACTTGGGAGTATAATATTGAGAAACAAATTACACCATTAGTCTCAAATTAATATTTAAGATTTTACAATGCAATAATACGTTTTTCATTTTTTGAATGAAAAGTGCCTGGAAATGACTTTTCATTTATTCAAGGTACTTAGGACTTGAATTTTGTGAAAAAAGTCACTAGTAGATTCATATGATTATTTAGGATTTTATGATGCAATATTTATTTTTGTCTTTTACAGAGTGAATAGTAGCACTCGGGATAGTGCCATATGGCACCTAGTTCAGTCGATTATCAAATCAGTGTGTGGTCCAAATCAATCTTGAGGAGTTCTTAGTTGATACCTAGCAAGATCTTAGTCCCACTTGGTAAATAGTGTAGGACACGTGGCACAAAGAGGAACTATGAGATGAAAATGTGAAGGAATGGAAGGAAAATCAAGCATTGACTATTCAATTCAAGCAAACACTTTGTAGCCAACCAAAAGAAGGTTTTAACCCTAGTAAAACCGCAAACCTTTGGAGTACAATTGAAACCCCAAAATCATAATGGAAGTACAACCCTAAATGGTTTCCTTGAACCCTAAAGGGATGGGTTTAGCTTAAGTGATTAATCACTTGATTAAATCACTTTCTGATGCTATTAACCCCTCAAATATATTCTATTACGCCCCCACTTATTCTTTTATAGCTTGGTAATTTCATTGGGCGAAGAAAAATAGAAATTGGGCTTCATAAAAACTAAAACCCTAACCAAATCCTCTTTAAACCATAAAGTGAGAGCCATTCAGTTCAGGCCTATTAAGGCCCATCAAAATGCACCACCAAGGCAAACCTTCTTGAGGAAGTCCCCCCCCCCCCCCCCCCCCTCCCCCTCCCCCCCAGGCTATCATATGGATGACATTTCAGCCGAAATAGTGTATGGATGGGAGAGAAAACATCCATCCAAAACTACCGCACCTCTAGGTAAGAACAACGGAATATCATGGGCTGACTTGTCCATGGTTTTGCCCATTGCTTTGGCTGCAAACCCCCCCCCCCCCCCCCCCCCCCCCCCCCCTCAAATCAAGTGGTCTTTCACCCATCGACCATCAGCTCTCTCCTCCTATAAAGGATGTCTATTGCATCCCCTTCACCATTTGATCACTTTTATTTCACTTACTTGAAGAGAACTCGGGTAGACGTTTCCAGAAGTTCTTCTAGCTGTTCTTGCTAGACCTTTTTGAAGCCTTTGTAATTTGATTCTCACAAAAATTTGTCATATATATTTTTCTTCTTTAAGATAGTTTCCAATGATATATTTTTTGTAATCTTTCGTGGAGTATTTATTGGTTGAAATTGGGTTTGAGCATGCAAAGGTCATACTAGACGATAGTTTAGATGATGGTATGAAATCTTGATGTTTTGATGAACTTTTTGTTAAAGTTAGCTGTAGATATTGATATGATCAAATGCTAACACATTTTTATATATGTTATTATTTGATCCAAAGCATTTTAGGATTTTTATTAAAGAGTTATACATGTTTTCTTTGAGGTTGAAATTGGAACATACAAAACAATTTATGTTTCGTGGATACGATGATCGTTGGTTCTAGAAACCAAGAAATGCTTATATCCCGATCTTCATATATTTTCATTTAGGTTTTAAGGGGTGGTGTTTTTGGAGAAATTTGGTTTAAATCTTTTATTGGAAGCATTTTATGCATGAAAAGGTTCGGTTTAGGCATGATTTGAAGCTCATGGGTATACTGATGTTTTCATGGAATTTCTAACATGTGATCTTGGATTAAATTCTTAGCTCAAGTTTAGAACTTGAATATGAAGTATATGATTTTTACTTCTTGAGATTTACTTCCTGAAAGTTTCAGATTTAGTGTTTTTGTTCTAAGTCATAAACATGTGATGCTTGGTTTTGAACTTAGTGAGCATGTCAATTGTTTGGTGATGAATTTTGTGGATTTGGTTGTTTGATCTTGCATGTTATCACTTAGGTTTGATTAATAAACATTTGAAAAGTGTGTTTATGGACTTATTGAGTCTTTGGAGTTGATTTAAAAAGTGTTAGGTCAAAAACATCAAGGGTTTGTTCTATTTAACCAAAGCTTACTGTTTTGGTCATTTGAATGATTATTTCTATGGAATGAATTTTTCTGTTGTATAAGTCGTTTATGTATATGGTTTGAAGGTTGAAAGAATTGCAACCAAAATTAAAACTTTTTATCTTTAATGTGTTTTGGCCAATGCATAGTTATAAGGTTGTGTTTTGATTTAAATTTTTCTGATTTCATTTTTAGCCTCAACTTCATGCCCTATGCATAGAGTATGACATGAAAAATATTATTTTCAAGTTAGTGAAATCTTTTATCTTTATCATGACCCCAAGTGCTAGGATGATGTATTATCCTAATAGAACTCCATTGTTCATACTTGAGTGTCTAAACGGGTATGAAATTTTCTGGGTTGACAAAGTATTATCAACGGGCTTCAAATGGAACCTAAGTAATTGGTTGCTAGAGCGAAGTTAGGCTCCCAATGCCATTGGTCTCAACAACATGTTTATTAGTTTGAATTCAGTTATACAGACATAGTCACAGACATACCATCAGGAACACAAGGCTCAAGGGGACCTGTGTGGCATCCACATATTCATGTTTAATTAACCATGTTTATGGTGAAAAAAGTTCCAAGTTCTTTTTTAGTTCATATATAGTTCATGTTCAGTTCAAGTTCAGTCCATGTTAGTTTTCAGTTCATGTCATTTTTCAATCCATGTCAATTTTCAACTTATGTAAGCACATGTCATGCTATTTGTCAAGTTATGTCCCGCACATTTATGTTCATATAACATCACATTAATGTCATTTTACCATCATGCATACATAATCATACTACTAGTAAAGTTCATAGTTAACTTGCTAAGACTTGTAACCAAATCTCACTTGGTAGTCCCAACTACCAATCCCCCCGAAATGGTAGACTATGTGTCAAGACCTGGAGAGCCAACTGAGGATAGATTCGATGAGGTCGATTAGGCCCCTACTAGATGACGAGAACCTTGTTACTTCAGTCCTTTAGGTTTTAGATAGGATTATGGCTATCTTAGCCGAGTTGCGCGAGCGGCTCAGCGAGTTAGCTCATAGTTATGCTTTTTAGTATTGTACTTATGGAGCGCTGTCTCTAATACTTATTTATGTTACAGTCATGATAGAAAAATTTTGTATCATTACAATTATCAATCTGATATGAAGTTATGAACCATATTATGTTTTGGGATATAGTATTTGGTACAATGTTATTTATTCAAAGAAAAAAAATTAGCTTAATAGTTTTGTTTTTCAGTATTGTTAGATGCATGCTAAGTGCATTACATTTTTAACTGTCATGAATGGGGGTAGGTAACCTTATATTGCATGTCTCATTCCTTCAAAGTGAGCTCAATCTCAAGTGGAATCTTGGGGCGTCTCACTTACTCATTCAATTCTAATTATACCCAGAGTAAGTGTCCATGAAGCTTAGCATGCAATGGCCGGCCATCGAGTCTACTATCTGGTCGATTCATGGAAGGGGGAAGTTGTTCTTTGGGCGTGCCTTACTTAGATCGGTAAAATATACACACATTTGATATTTTCCCTTCATATTCTTTACAAGTACGAAGTTTGAGACCCAGTCCAGGTAGGGGACTTCGTGGATAAATCCCACTTCCAAGAGGTGCTCCACTTCTTCTACTTTGGTCGCATACTTTTCTCTGCTAAAGCTTCTCCACCATCATCATATCTTCTTGGCTCTTGGGCATATGCAAAGGCGATGTTCTATGATTTCCAAATTGATTACAAACATGTCTTTGTGACTCCATTCAAACACGTTCTGGTGCTCGATTAAGAGCAGCCTTAATTGCTCCCTATGGTCTAGAGTCAGCTTGGGCCAATCCGAGTATAATGTCACCAACTCGATGGGCTCTCCTTGTCACAAGTTGCATTCATTCTGCATCTCCACTCCTTGTTCTATTAACTCAAGGGGTAGAGATTTTCCCTTACTTTGCCCCTTCACTTGGCACCCCCTACCATAGGTCATCTTTGTCCCACGTCTACACTTGATGCTTTGTTGATTCTAGGGCTAGTGGAAGGGTTTCCCCTTCCTCTATCCTTCTAGCAGTGCAGATGTCTAGATCCCCACTCTTGAGTTCTTGCATACAGCATTCCTATGCCAAGGCTTGCTCGCCCCATACTTTGCACTCGCCCCAATATGTCAAGAACTTGATCTTCAAGTGCAAGTGAAGGTGATGGCCCGCATCCTATGTAGCATTGGCCTACCCAGGATAACATTGTATGAGGTGCAAGCTTTAACTATTAAGAAGTCTACCTTGACCATCTTCATGCAAGGCAGCCGACCCCACAATGACTAGTATTGTGACTACCCCTTCCAATTGCATTGGCTCGCCCAAGAATCCCTTAAGTACTGTAGGGGTTGGGCACAACCTATCTTGCCCTAGGCCTATTTTTTGCATCCCAGAACAAAACATCGATCGAGCTCCCATTATTGATCAGGATTCGGCAAGGTGGTGTAGTTGGCGACGAGTGAGGTTATTACCAAGGCATTGTTGTGTGGGTACGATACCCTTGAGTGATCTTCCTTGGTGAACACTACTAGAGTTATAGCCTCGGTCTTCATTTACCTCACTGGTCGATTGACTGCAAACACCTCTTCATATCACTCCCTTCTAGCATGAGCCTTTATGGCCAATGTTGATGTGTCGCCTTTGGCGAATCCTCCCACTATGGTCATAATTTCATCAAGAGGTTGGTTCGGCCTGCTGAGACTTCAGTGAGGAGAGTGTGCCCCCATCTAGGCCTTTCCTCTTTCCAAGCTTTAGCTTTTGTTTTGTCATGGCTCCCTCACAAGTAGCTTCCTGGTCGTCCACTCAATCAGCTGCTCGCACTTGACCACAAAGTGCCTTGACCTCCTGTTCTCCCAAGTCCATCTAGTTCAACATTGGTCATCCCGGTGGTATTGGTTAAGTGCCCCACCATACCGTGATAGGTGGTAGTGGGATCTGGAGCTTTGACTATCTGCTTTGCTCTTCTTCTACTATCCAACACTGTGACCTAGCCTCCTTGTCTTCTACTATCTACATGCTCAAGTGAGCCACTTCAAAGCCCATATCCCGAAGCCCATTGTCTTTCTTTCTTTCGCCATGACCGCTCCCCGCCTTTTCAGACTTCCCTCACCTCTTCTCACTCTTAATGATCTCTTTTGGTTTTCGGTCAACTTCTTATAGTTTAAGCCTCCTTGAGTCGATTAGCGCTCTCAAAGTGTCTTCTGAATTGATGAAATCGTCCACCCTATCCATGAATTCTTGTTTCGTAGTTGGCGTTTTCCTTATATTAGTGCACGTATAAGGGGGATGGGTTTTCAATTTGATGAAGGTGGAAACTCTAGCAATTATGCTTCTCCTCATGAAAGTGATTGGAATGGTGATTTCTGGTTGACAAGTTCAAAGCTTAGTCCAACAAAGTATGGTGTTGTACAGTTATGTGATCCGAAAGGTCTACTAGAAGATGAAGCTGAGATAATTGGGGAATTTGGTGAAAATCTGAGAGTAGCGTGAAAAGGGGTTAAGATCAAATAAGGAAGAGTTGAGTTTCTATCCACTCAACTCCAGGAGAGAAAAAAAAAATTAAAGGGTGGGAGTGATAGGTCCCGCTTAAGATTGATTAAAAACACTAAGGAAAATATTTTCTTCGGGTGAGAATGTACCACAATTTGGATAAACTTGGGTGATGATTTCATTGATAATTCTTGGCTACTTAAATAGCAAAACCACGTACATAATGCCGAAAATAAAAGACAACATAAGACTGCTATTGGCTAGTAACCGAAACACAAACACACATAGTAACAGAAAGCATAATACACATACTAACGAAAATAAACATACAACAGAAAAATAAACATCAAGTTTAAAACTCTCTAACTGCTAATGACCCAGTCCATGCTACATGCATGCGAGATCTTTACGTCTAGCCTCCTCCCTGATACTTGGGATTTGGCTTTAGGCCTTTTTCCGAGCGTCTTGGCTTAACAATATTCTCCCTATCAGGTGGACTATTGTCCTTAAGATCCACAACTGGAAATTGGTCAAGCAACAAGTGATGTGTCTCCCATGTAGCCTCTTTCGCTGGTAGATGTTTCCATTGAACCAGATTTTCTTCCTCAATTTTCTTTCCTCGTTTGACCCAATGAGTATCTAGGATGCGCTGAGGTTCTAGTATGAGAACCCCTTCATCGGTCACTGGTGGTAACTCCTTAGAAGGCACCGTAAGCTCTCCTATGAATTTTTTAAGAGCAAAATGTGAAAGACATGATGAATTCGGGCTCTTTCTGGCAGCTGAAGTTTGTATGCAACCGCTTCAATTTTCTGTATCATGGGATATGGCACATAAAATCAACTGATGAGCTTTTGGTGGGCACGTTTGAAAGCTGACTGCTGCTGGTAAGGATGCAACTTAAGAAACACCATGTCACCCACTTCGAAAGTCACATCCGGCCTTTTCTGATCAGCCGTTTGCTTCATGTGATTAATGGAGGCTACCAAGTTAGCTTTGAGTTGTCGAAGCAACTCATCTCTTGACACAAGACCTAGATCCACTTTGTGCACAGAAGAAAAGCAGCTACGGTGAAGGGGAATTGAAGGTGGTAATCGATGTGGTTTGATGTCGTATTATGGTAATATACGACATCCCACTTTGTGCACAAACGGCTAGTCGATGTGGTTTGAAGGTGGTAATATAACGCCAAGAATAGGGTCATTCCTGTAGATGCATGGTATGTCGTATTATGCCATAGCTCAGCCCAGGGAAGGTAGGTGCTCCACTTTTGCGATCATTGGCGAACAAAGCATCAAAGATATTGCTCTACACAGTGATTGACCACTTCCATCTGTCCGTCGATTTACGAATGATAGGCGGAGCTGAGTTGTAACTTGGTACCTGACATTTGGAAGAACTCTTGCCAAAATCTGCTAATAAATATTGGGTCCCGATCACTGATGATGGATTTGGGAAGGCCGTGCAACTTGATAATCCCTTCAACAAAGTTTTCAGCCACGCCTTTAGTAGTAAAAGGATGAGTTAAGGTTAAGAAATGTGCGGATTTACTTAACTTGTCGACGACTACCAAGATCGTGTCCTTTCCGTGGGATGTTGGCAATCTTCAATGAAGTTAAGAGTGATATCGTCCCATACTTGGCAAGGAATGCGCAAATGTTGCAGGTGTCCAGCAGGAGAGAGTGTCTCAAACTTCGTTTTGTTTTTTGGCATACTTCACATCGCTTGAGATACTCTTGGATAGCTTGGTAAATTTTAGACCAATAAAATTGCTGAGCCAACCTCTTGAATGTCCTCAATACTCCTGAGTGCCCCCCAATTTTTGTGTCGAGAGCCTCATGCATCAGCTTGGTCCGCAGCGCCTCTTGAGA
Source organism: Juglans mandshurica (assembly GCA_022457165.1). Taxonomy (NCBI): domain Eukaryota; kingdom Viridiplantae; phylum Streptophyta; class Magnoliopsida; order Fagales; family Juglandaceae; genus Juglans; species Juglans mandshurica. The sequence goes on from CM039623.1 coordinate 10,065,990, forward strand.
AGGAATAACCACTCTGCCTTTGAATAAAAATAGTCCTTGGCACTATGAATATGGCCCTTCGGATTGAGCCTTGGCCACCCGATCTACAGATTGGATAAAAGATTCCCTTCATAGGCACTTCTAATCTCATCCCATATGGTTACCGCAGGCATATGTAGATGATGAAGAACTAGACTGTTAGCCTTGAGTGAGAGGGCGTCCGCAACTGAGTTTTCATGGTCTGGGCGGTAAGTAATCGCATAGTCATAGCCCATTAATTTGGCTACCCACTTTTGTTGCTCAAGTGTTGCCAAACATTGTTCCAAAAAATATTTTAGGCTATGCTAGTTGGTTTGGATGAAAATTTTCCTTCCCTGTAAATAAGGCCGCCACAGGCGTATGGCCTCCACAATCGTAGGTTGACCAAGATTTTTTTGTAATACCAAGTGCACGACTCATAAAGGCGATGGACTTGCCTTGTTGAGTTAAGATTGAGCCAATCCCCTCTCTTGAGGCATCGGTTTCAATGGTGAAGGAGTCATTAAAATTAGGCATAGCCAAAGTAGGAGTGCCAAGAAGGCTGTTTCGGCTTCCTCATGCCATCCGACTTCCCTTTTTTGAGTAGGTTGGTAAGGGGTTGAGCGATGATGCCATGATTTTGAATGAACATCTTGTAATATCCTGTCAAGCCTAAAAAACCATGTAATTCGAAAATATTAGTATGACGTGGCCATGCTACCATGGCCGCAATTTTGTGGTTATCAACCTTCACCCCTTAAGATGTGACAATGTGCCCCAAGTACTCCAACTCTTGCTGTCCGAATACGTACTTGCATGCCTTGGCAAAAAAATTATGCTACTTCAAAACCTCCAAAGTTTGTTTAACATGCATCACATGCTTATCCTATGTAGAACTATATACGAGAATATCATCGAAGAAAACCAAAATAGAAATTCGAAGATAAGGTCGAAATATAGAGTTCATGATGGCTTGGAATGTAGAGGGTGCATTACAAAGGCCAAAAGGCATTACTAGATACTCATAGTGACCGTTATGAGTATGAAAAGCAGTTTTAAGAATGTCTGGAGGATTTACTCTTACTTGATGATAGTCGGCCCTCAGATCAAGCTTGGTGAAGTAAAAGGCACCATGCAGTTCATTCAACATGTCGTCTACTGTTGGGATGGGAAAATGGTCATTGATGGTGGCGACATTGAGTGTGTAGTATTCCGTACAAAACCACCACCTTTTTCTTCACTAATAGTACCGGCAAAGAAAACGAACTGGTGCTAGGACGAATGAGCCCGAAGTTCAGCATCTCTTGAGCCTGCCTTTCGATCTCTTCTTTCTGGAAATGGGCATACTAGTATGGGCCTACATTAATAGGCTCGGGGCCTTCTTTAAGTGTAATGTAGTGATCTACCTTGCGCACAAGTGGTAAATGTGAGGGTTCCTGGAACACATCCTTGTACTCCTTCAATATCCGATGTATGCCTTGCTACTTTACGTCATATGCCGCACCCTATGATGTGGTTTCTGTGGTCGGTGGGAAGCATACTGCAAACAATGCATGGCCCCGTCAGCATTCCTTTGATATTTCCTTTAACTTAGCCTCCTGAATGGCTTGCTCACCTATTTCTTGCAGCCTTCAAGCTTGATTTTTCTAGATGAAATCCATGGTTAGCATTTTCAACCATTGAATGCCAAGCACTAGGTCAAGACCTGATAAGGGCAGAGAGAAGAGGGTGAGGTAAAACTCAGTGCTTTGTAAATTCACCAATACCTTATCAAAATGCCCTTGACACTTTAGCCATTCGCCATTAGCCACTCAAACAGTAAACATTTATGTTGGTACCACCGTCCACCTCAGCATGTTTGCCAAGCAATTGCTGATGAAGTTAGCTCCTACACCTGCCCTGCATCTCTACCTTGGTCATCCTCCAATGTTTGCTGATCAGTGACATCCTCACATACCACATTGTCTGCACCTGCATGTCCCTCCAAGAGTAACAACTGAGGTTTTTGACATCTATGCCCGGCTGTGAAGCGCTCATTACAATTGAAACAGAGGCCTTGCACTCTCCTCCTTTGCATCTCCTCCCATGATAAATGCCTAATTGGGGTCGCATGTGTCGTAGGAGCTACACGAGTGGCTTAAGAAAGAGCTAGAGGCACTCTTGTAGGTGGTGGTCGTACAAACCTCCGCTACCGTGTGAGCATCCTTGAGGGATTGTTGTTTACATATGAATCCCATCGGCAATTTCAGCCTTCAAGCCGCCCATGAATGTCCCTAATGCCTTCTGCGTCCATCCTCGAACCTTGTTGGCGAGCTTCTCAAACTCACATTGATAGTCCCTCAATGTCCCTATCTGCTTGACACGTGAGAGAGCTTCGTCGAAGTCTTCACACTTCGATGGCCCAAAGCGAGCCCAGAGTTCCTCTTCGAATTTCTCCCATGAAATCATGTGTCTCTTTTCCTGAAATTTCCCGTGAATCCACTACCACCACTGGTTGGCCTCCCCTTCCAGATGGTATGCTGCCATGGGAACCATCTAGGCTTTGGCAGTGCCTTGGTACTCGAAGAACTGGTCCACATGGTTGAACCACTCTGTTGTGTTGTGCCCTAAGAACCAAGAAAATTCTAGCTTTGTTGTTTTGGAGGAGACGATCTGCCGACCTCCATCTTGGTTTTCTCGATTGTGATTTTCATGGCTGGGGGACTCCTGATTTCAGAGCAAAACATTTGAGAGGTTTCCTCATAATGGTGAAATTTGTCAGCCATGCCGAGCTCCATTCGGTGTAACCCTTCTTGCACTGCACCAAGCCTAGACTCCAAAAGCTCAATGCATTCTTTATTAATTCCCATTAACCTAGCTCTAAGGCCAATGATAGGTCCCACTTAAGATTGATTACGAACACTAAGGAAAATATTCTTTTCAAGTGAGAATCTACCACAATTTGGATAAACTTGCTTGATGATTTCATTGATAATTCTTGGCTGCTTAAATAGTAAAACCACGTACATAATGTCGAAAATAAAAGACAACATAAGACCGATATTAGCTAGTAATCGAAACACAAACACACGTAGTAATGGAAAGCATAACACACATACTACTGGAAATAAAAATGCAACAGAAAAATAAACATCAAGCTTAAAACTCTCTAACTGCTAATGACCATGTCCACGCTGCATGCATGCGACATCTTCATGTCTTTCACGTCTAGCCTCCTCTCTGATACTTGGGATTTGGCTTTAGGCCTCTTTTCAAACATCTTGGCTTAATAGGGAGTTACAACTTACTACTGATCTGTCGGATTCAATTTTTGCTAGTGGTGGTGATTTGCAGAAGAAGGCCCCAAACGTGGATCAAGTGGGCCTTACATATCTTAGGCCTCAAGGCCTATAAAATGAGACATGCAGAAGTTATGGTGCTCTCAAACGCTACCATTTTAGATGACAAAAGAATGCAAGTGGAGGTATTGAAGCAACCAGAGAGAATTTAGAGTAGTAAATGGTCAAGGGCCAAATGTGAGTTCAAGGACAGATGGAAGAGAAGAGCCATGAATCAAGGAGGTGCATGTCAGTCTCAAAAACAAAAAATCATTTAAAAAAGAAATCTAGTATATTTTTTATTGATAAAGTTGTAGATGGCGAGAAAAGGAAAAGAATTAAGGTTGTTTAAGAAAATAATTTGATTAATGGTTATGTTCAATTGAAGGAGGTTGCAAGTCAACCCCTCCAACTTCCAAGCGCCAGGAATATTTTAAGCTGGAACTCCTAAGGACTTGGGAACTCTCGGACAATTCATGATCTTTACCTGCTAGTAAAGGACAAGTGTCCCAAGGTGGTTTTCTTAATTGAAACTTCCATACAAAAGAATAAATTGGAAGTGGTGAGGAGGAAAATTGGCTTTGATGGGTGTTTTGGGGTTGATTCTATAGGTAGAAATAGGAGTTTAGCAGTCATGTGGAAGGCTAAGATTAATTTTGAGTTGTTCAGTTTGTAACGCCCCAACCCCGAGGGTCCAGAGAGTTAACTCATGTTACCTGATAATCAACTCCAACACTGCTAATATACTTCCAAAAGCTCTAAATCAAATAAAAACACTTCAAATTTAATTAACTACACAACTCATATATCAAATCTTCAATACAGTTACCCAAAAAATATCAACTTCTCTACATGTCACTTAAACTCACATTTCAACAATATAATTAACAAAAATCACCAATACTCGAAAACTTTATATTCTTAATCCACTATTCTTAAGTCATCTCACCCAATACTTCATAGTCTTGATCCTCAACTGAAAAATCCAAAATTATCTAAAAATATTGTAAAGATAAAGGGGGTGAGTTATCAACAACTCAATAAGCAGAAAACATATACTAGTATGCAAATATAAGCATTTATAAATTTCAGAATGCAGAACAAATCTTTTTATTTTCAGAATGAAGAGTCAGAATATGTTATCAAAAATATCAAAGCAAAAGTTCAAAAATATTCTTATTCAAAATTTCCTTGGCACAACATAACTGAAACGTTATATCAGAACATAATTCCATGTTTAACCCCCGTGATAGGGTTGTGCAAACCTTGGCGACCAACCGAGCAGAAACAGAATGTGAGTCTTCCCCTTATCATTCTCAAAGCCCCGAGTATGTACATAGGAAAGACCATGCAGAAAACCACTTTGTTTCCAAAGTGGGTGCACCAAAAACAAAAAAGTTGGTTCTAACCCAAACAGAGGCCACAGTTTTACACCTGTGGTAAGGTCAGAACAGAACATAAACAGAATATCATGCCAGAGGTTTCAGAAATCACATCATATCACATCAGAGTACAAAACCTTTTCAGAACAGGACATAATTAAATCATAAAAATATAATTAATGCACAATTTTTCATATTCACTCTCTTTTGCATAGTTCATAAACAAAATGTCAAAACTTTGTTCATGTCTACACTAGTCATAACAAAAAGTATTTTATTCTTATACATAATTTCATGAGTCATGCAGAACAAATAACTAAGGTCATTTCAAATTTCTTTTCAAAACAAAACATGCATAGTTTTCAAAAATCAACCTCAGTCCATTTTATATATTTTTATGCAAAGTCTAGCATAGGAACTCCGCTTACCTGAACTTCTTAACTTTTCATAATTTTCGTCAAAAATGTCGAGTCGACTATAAATCGTCACCTATAAAAATAATCACGTAATTTTTTTAAGTTTCCAATCAATCACGTATTTCGATATTTAAGCCTGAACTTCTAAAATAACATATTTTAATTCCTCAAAACCTAAAACGTTCATAATCTCAAAATATATCATCACTTTATAAAATCATCAATATCCACCATAACCAACGTCAAACTCAAAACACCAAAATTCAAACCTGAAACAGCCAACAAATCTCAGCATAAACCAATCACACAAACTCCATCATCCAATCCAACTGACACCCTTACTCCTCGGACTCAGTCCGGTACAACTAACCAATTCACAGTCAATAAGAGTTAGTGCAAAAATACATTTGAATCTCAAAAGTTTTTTTTTTTTTGGAAAAATACTTACAACGCTATAATATACTTTCTGAAGGATCACAGAGATGCTAAAAGTGGTAGCACAGCAACGAAACAGTGTATTTTGGACAATGGCCATGGGTATCAAAAATCCAATTTTTGAAAGGGGACAAATGATGACTTGAGATTACTAGGGAAGGGCTTAGGGGTGTTGGTGAAACTAATGGTGCCGTGAGCGGCGGCGTGGGTGGGGAGGCCAAAAAGCTCAAATCGGAAATGGGGATGGATGGGCTTCACCCATGGCGAATCGGAGCTGAGGATGGGTGGGTTAGAGAGCTGGGGGGTCGCTGGTGATGTGGTGAAGAGATTGTGACCAATGGTGGCGCGACGACTTGAAGCTGTGCGTGGAGGCTCACGGCGACGCGAGAGGGGTTGAAAACGAAGGGGTGAGGTCGCCGGCCGGTGGGGAGAAGAATGAGAGGGGCGGTGACGACAACGGGCAGCGCACGGCAGCATTGTGGGCTGAAGAGAAAATGGACGGAAAGATAGGGGAGGGGTGTTGGGCGCGGGAGGAAGTAGCAGGGGAAAAAGAAGGAGAAAAATGAAAAGGAAGAGGGAAAAAGAAAAAGGGAAAAGAAAAAATGAGGGAAAGAAATGAGGTCCAATCTTCACAATTTGGGTTACAAAATTGATCCAACGAAAATAATTTCATAACAATAAGTTAAATAAAATAATTTAAACATAGTGACTAAGTAAAATAAAATAATAATAATAAACCAACAACACAATAATTTTAAAGCCCACACAAACAAACTAATTTAAATTAAAGAGTAATTTAAATGCAAAACAATAATTAATATTAAGAGAGCATGTCAAAATAATTTTACAACTAAAAATAAATAACAATAAACCAATGAGAACTCTAATAATTTTAAAACAAAAGAACTAATATTTAAATTAATTAAAATAAATTTTTTATTAAAATATACTAAAAATACGAGATATCACAGTATAGTTACTCTCTGAGACATATAAGTGGCTAGATTTATGTTGAGGGACAGAGGAATAGATAGCTAATGACTGGGTTTTGTGTCTATTCAGAAGTAAGTCAGAAGCAATATTTGTATATGGATTTAATGTCAAGACTTAATCCTGGGGACTATCCTTGGTGCATTTTTAGGGACTTTGAGATTTTAGCCCATAATGAAAAGTGGTGGGGCAGGGATAGACCCGAGAGTCAAATGGTGTCATTTAGGAAAGCATTAGAAGATAATCAAATGTATGACTAGGCCATAAAGGTGATGGCTTCACACTGAGTAATAAGCAGGGAAATGAACGTTTTACCGAGGATAGATTAGATAGAGCGCGCAGTTACCAATCTCTATTGGAGAGATGTATTCTTCTGCCAATGTAGAAAGTCTTGTGGCAAGGTGTTCAGATCATAAAGCTATTGTTCTGTCGGTACATAGGGAGCAGATTAGAAAGACAAAACAAGAAAAAGCTTTTTAGATTGGGTCATGCTACAGCCCTGCTGCGAGCTCTTGCTCGATTTAGTATATATTTTTTTATGTGTATTTTTTTAATTTATTTTTTATATAAATTTTTTTATATTTTTAAAAAATAAAATAAATTTAAAATATTATTAAAAAATATTTTCTTAATCAAAAGGTAAAAAAATAATTATTAAAAAATAATTTTTTAATCACGAAGTAGAATAAAAAATAATTTTTATTCTATTTCGTGATTAAAAAAATATTTTTTAATAATATTATAATTTTTATTTGATTTTTTTAAAATATTTAAAATTATTAAAAATATCTATATAAAAAAAAAACTAAAAAAAACACATGAAAAAACATTAGAACCTAGCGGGAGCCCCCAGTGGGGCATCTAGCATCTTCCTTTTAGATTTGAACCTTGTTGGACAAAGGATGAGGATTGTGGGAAGCTAATAGAAAGGGATTGGCTTTCGAGGTTTCCAGACAGAAATCCATTGGGAAGAGTACAAGCTAGCTTCTTTAAGTGTGTGGTGATACTCTTTCAAAATGGAACAAAAATAGAACACAAGACAAAGAGAAATAGATAGGAGAAAAATCAGAGTTTATCAAAAGTCTGCAAGAAAATGAGGGTGCTCAAAATATTGATTTGATTAAGAAGCTGTTGTGTGAACTTGGGAATTTGTTAAAACAAGAAGATATTAAATGGAGACAAAGAGTAAAGAGAAACTGATACCAACATGGCAACAGAAACAATAGATTTTTTCATGCATATGCAACTCAAAGGCATAAGAAAAATTAGATTTTTTAGACTAGGGACTCACAGTCAATTACTAGATCAGCTCAGGGGGATATTCAAAAAGCCTTCCAAGATCATTTTTATGATGTTTACAACTCTATAATCCCTACACAAGAAGCTATGGATAGATGTTTATTAAATCTAGAAAGTATAGTAAGAAGAGAGATGAACTAGGGTTTACAGTAGGCATTTACTAGGCTGGAGGTGGAGGAATCTCTTAAGCATGTGGCCCCTTTAAAATCTCCAAGTCCTGATAGGTTTGGGGCATGTTTTTATCAAGAATATTGGAGCTTAATAGGTGATGATGTGAGGGTGCTGTTAACAGGGCTATATATAAGATGGCAAAAACCAGGTAATAATATCTATAAAGCTAATTGAGATGATTCTATTGATGAGGAAAATTTGAAAATGGGGGCTGGTGCTGTAATTGGGGATGCTGATGGTGAATTAAAAGCTTCATTGTGTATGTCACAACATTTTGTCAAAAATGCTATACTTGATGAAATTCATACTTCATGGAGGTCTTTGATTTATTGTTCTAAGATATTAGGGTTAGAAGATGTTATTTTTAAAGGTGATACTTTGTCAATTATCTGGCCAAGATGTGCAGAAGCATGAAGAGAATTGGTCATTATATGGACAGATGATTGAAGACATAAAGTTAGTACTACTAGGCAGACCAAGATGGAAGGTTCAGTATGTTTCCAGAGAAGGAAACCTAGCAGCACACAGATTAGCTAGACATGCTCTTGCTTGTGATGAGGAGCTAGTGTGGTTAGTATAGAGAATAAGATGCTGCAGTTTTCAAAGGAAACTTTCCCACACTTTTTATTGATTTGATCCGTAACTATATATATAGTGCAGCTGTTCCATCTTAGGTAAATATATAGTAATTAATGTTAAGATACTAACTGTTACAAAGAATAGAAACGTATGCAAGATTTTAGCCTACACTAATTACAGAGAATATCTTGATTTTGTGAGCTATCCATCTTTGAATCACTTTCCTTAATACGCCCCCGCAAGATGGGGCTTCCATCGGCAAGACCAATCTTGTTCCTCAAAGTTTCTGTTCGTTGCTTTGACAGTGCTTTTGTCATTAAATCTGCCAACTGATCTTGAGTGTGGACATGACAAACTTTAAGCAGATTTCGTTGAACTAAATCCCGCACAAAATGAAGATCAATTTGGATATGCTTCATTCTGGAATGTTGCACTGGGTTGAGACTTAAATGAGTAGCTCCAAGATTGTCACATAGGAGAGAAGGTGGAGCTTGGATCGGAAACTCAAGTTCTTTGAACAGAGATAATAACCACATGGTTTCAGCTGCAGCATTTGCTAATGCTCTATATTCGGCCTCTGTGGATGATCTTGCAACGGCACGTTGTTTCTTGGAACTCCAAGAAATGGGATTAGAGCCAAGAAAGGTAATGTAGGCCGATGTTGATGTTCTGTCATCATGATTCCCTGCCCAATCAGCATCACTGTATGTGGTTAATTGAGATTTTGCTGACTTCTTGATTTGAATTCCATGAAAGATTGTATGTTTGAGATATCGGAGTAATCTCTTGGTTGCCGTCCAATGGGTAACAGTAGGCTTGTGCATAAATTGGGATAGCTTATTAACGGCAAAAGAAATATCTGGACGCGTCAATGACAAGAATTGCAAGCTACCAAGTACACGCCTATATTCAGTGCTGTCCACTGCTGCAGTGCCATCCAAAAGTTGAAGAGAGGTGCTTGTTGAAATAGGAGTGGAGACATCTTTGGCACCCAACATGTTTGTGCTTTCCAAAATATCACGAACATACTTATGTTGTGATAAAAATAAACCAGCACGTGTAGGAATAACTTCCACTCCAAGAAAGTAATGTAAAGCACCCATGTCTTTTAATGAAAACTGAGTTCCAAGCTTGTGAATGACAGATGATACAAACTTTTTATCATTGCCCGTAATAATGAGATCATCAACATACACAAGTAAGTAGCATGTAGTGGATGCATGAGAATAAACAAACAGTGAGGAATCAGCATGAGAATTTTTAAACCCAAGCTGAGCAATAGCATTTTTAAGTGCTGAATACCATGCTCGTGGGGCTTGTTTAAGCCCATAGATAGCCTTTCTTAGTCTACAAACATACTCAGGTTTTGAACTATCTTTGAAGCCTGGGGGCTGCATCATATAGACAGTTTCTGTCAAATTACCGTGTAAAAATGCATTATTGACATCCATTTGTTTCAATTCCCAACCATTTAGCATTGCAATTGCTAACACAGACCTGATTGTTGCAGGCTTGACAACCGGACTAAAAGTCTCTTTATAGTCAATTCCTGGACGTTGGTTGTAGCCCTTGGCCACAAGTCTGGCCTTAAATCTATCAACTGAGCCATCTGCATTCCTTTTTACCCGAAAAACCCATTTACAGCCCACTGGGTGACAATCTTTCGGTGGTGGTACCAAATCCCAGGTACCATGTCTCATAAGAGCAGTAAGCTCACTAGACATGGCTTCACACCACTTTGGGTGAGACACAGCTTGACCGACACATGTAGGTTCAATGGATGTTTGGTGACAAGATGAAACTGTTTGGGTTTATATATGTTATTCTTGGACCGTGTGGTCATCAAATGGGTTCGGGTTGGTGGGTTGGGGTTTTGAGGAATCTCATTAACGGCCACAGAGTCATGCGAATGTGAATGTGTGGGATCTAGGGTTTCATGTATATGAGAACTAGTATGAGGAGAGAGAGAGGAAATATTACCTGGAGGTGCGGCGGCAGCAGCAACTATAGTTTCCGAGCTTGTGAGCGGCGACAATGGCTGAGATGAGAGACCAATTGGAGATGAGAGCACTGGAGCTTCATTTCGAATTTGAGAAATACGGGAAGGGGAAGGCGTAGAAGGTAAAGAAGAAAGGAACTCAACTGGACCCATGGGCTTTGAAGACACGTTAGGGCTTGAGAGAGGAATTGGGCTTTCGGGCTCAAGCCGTGAGGAGTAGGTTTGCAACTCATCAAAGAGAACATGTCTAGAAAGATACAATTTCTTGTTCAAGGGATTCATGCATTTATATGCATTTTGAGTTTGAGAATAGCCAAGAAATATGCACGGTGATGATTTGGGTTCCATTTTATTGGCATTATATGGCTTGAGAAGAGGATAGCAAAGGCATCCGAATTTTTTTAATTTGTGATAATTTGGCCTTTGACCGAAAAGTGCCTCAAAGGGAGACTTGTTTTGAAGAAGTGGCGTGGGTTGACGATTGATGAGGTAAGAAGCGGTTTGAAAAGCATGTGGCCAATATGAAAGAGGTAATGATGCATCATGAAGTAATGTAAGACCCGTTTCCACAAGGTGACGATGATGTCGTTCAGAAGCACCATTTTGTTGAGGTGTATATGGAGCCGTGGTGTAGTGACTAATCCCATTGAGAGATAAAAAAATTTTTAGACTTGTGAATTCTCCTCCATTGTCAGAATATAGACTTTTTATTTTTGAATTGAAGCGCATCTCAACAAGATTTTTAAATTGTGGAAAAATGGTTGAGACACTAGACTTAGTGATCATCAGATAAAACCACATGTATTTTGTATAATGATCAACAAGCATGAGGTAATACCGAGAACCATCCAAGCCAGTGTAGGGAGCGGGTCCCCAAACATCAATATAGATAATTTCAAGAGGCGAATGACTTTGAAAACTAGTAGAACCAAATGGTTGTTGATGTGCTTTATTAATAGAACAAGAAACACATGAAGATGTTAATTTTTTTGTGAAAAGTGGAAGAGAAAACAAATTGACAAGACTTTGAACAATCTTAAGTGAGGGGTGTCCAAGACGCTTATGCCACCCATCAATTGAAGTTCGTTCATGCAAATTTGCAACCATTTTGGATTGAGAAGCCGCCAATGAGTTCGGAAACGTGTAGACACCACTTTCACACGCCCCTCTTAGTAATATCACCCCCGTGATCCGATCTTTCACAAGAAAATAAAATGGGTGAAATTCAACAAAAACATCATTTTGTTTGGTAAAGTGATGAACAGAAATTAAATTCTTGTGAAGAGTTGGCACACAAAGTGTATCGTTTAAATGAAAACATTTTTTGGGGGAATATAGGTCAAGAGAACCAATATATGAAACAGTCAAACCTGTGCCATCACCAAGGACCACTTCTTCAGTTCCGTCATATTCAGAATGAAATGACAAATTTGATAGATCACCAGTGATATTATGAGAAGCTTTAGAATCTATCAACCATTTGGTGTCACCAGAATTTGATGTAGCAGCACAGTTAACTGACATTGGAGTGGACTGAAGCTGGGGACACGATTTGGCGATGTGGCCCAATTGATCGCAGAACTGACACTTGGGCTGATACCATTTTTGGGCTGAGTTGTTACGGCCCGAAGAAGTATTTGGGCGATGCTGGTCTCGTTGTTTCCCATTGCCTGTGTGAGAAGATCCACGAGATGGACCATTTCCCGTGCGTGATGCTCCTCTTCCAGAATGGTTGCCATGGAAGTTGGGGTTTCTGGAAGTAAAATTAGCGGCGGCAACAAGCTGCGTGGCGGCAACCTCCATACGGCGCAGATAGCTTTCGTGTCCAACGAGCAAGTCATGGAGCTCTTCGAAAGCTAGGGATTTCTCTCTTGCACGAATAGGAGCCGCGATGTCCCTGAAATCCGGACCCAATCCATTGAGGATATATAGGGTAAGATCATCATCTGAGATTGGATGATCTATGAGAGCAATTTCGTCAGCAAGTGCTTTAATAGCATGGAGATAATCCGGAACCGTGCGATTCTCTAGCTAAATCAAGGTCAGTTCTTCTTTCAACTGCATTGCTCGTGTACGCGACTTGCTAGCATACATATGTTTGAGTTTTGTCCAAGCTTCTTGAGAGGTCTTGGCTGTGGCAATGAGAGGTGTGATAGTAGTGGATGTAGAAGCAAGGATAGCGCTAAGAATGAGCTTATCTTGGCGAATCCAGTGAGTTCTTTTGGTTTGTGATAAGGGGGTTCCATCGGAGACAGGACACAGAGAGTCGCCATTGACGTAGTTCATTAAGTCATAACCAATTAGGAGTGCCTCAAATTGAGCACGCCATTGGGGAAAGGTGGAGGGTGTGAGTTTCTCATTGATTTGTGCAGTTATGTTGAAGACGACAAGAGAATTTTCAGTGGAGGAAATGGTTTGGGTGTTGGTGTTTGTTGTGGAAGCCATTGAAGGGATCGAAAAACTCGTTTGAGAATAGAACTTCTGATACCATATAGAGAATAAGATACTGCAGTTTTCAAAGGAAACTTTCCCACACTTTTTATTGATTTGATCTGTAACTATATATACAGTGCAGCTGTTCCATCTTAGGTAAATATATAGTAATTAATGTTAAGATACTAACTGTTACAAAGAATAGAAACGTATGCAAGATTTTAGCCTACACTAATTACAGAGAATATCTTGATTTTGTGAGCTGTCCATCTTTGAATCACTTTCCTTAATAGTTAGAAGATGGTCCAGATTGGATCAAAAATTGTATTCATCTAGTAAAACAATGTATTAATGGTTGATTATCATTGATGAATTAATCAAGTTATTTCGGTTAAAAAAAAAAAAAAACCATTGGAAAACCAGCTAAAACCCTAAACGCAGCGGCGCCTGATCAGGAAGTACTCCTCGTTTTTGCTTATTTAAAATCATTACAGTACCTTCGATCATATTTCATTCTGATAGACTGATCGGTACTTAATTCTGGATCATACTATGATCACAAATATATAGAGATTTAATTAGCTAGCTAACATCATTCTCACGAATTCCTCGTAATTGATTAAACCATCGCCGTCCAAATCAGCATATCTGATCATTTGATCCACCTCTTCATCTGTCAGCCTCTCTTCAATATTTATCATTACATGCCTTAACTGCATGAATAATTGCATGCGGAAAATTAGGAAATTATCAATAGAAGCACATGAACAAGGTCAACAAGATAATATTTCATCTACAATAATATTATAATATTATGTCCATCAAATCATAAATTAATTTATTTTAGTTCCACATTAATTATATTATGATTGGCTTTCTATTTTTCATGCTAATTCGGTGCTTGACCATGTCAAATTAATATTTTGATTGTTCTTGTTGACATCATTAGTTTGAATGCTGATTTGACAGAGAAAATTAACGTCTTTGATAATCAAATGGAAATTTAACTTATGTCTTGACTAAGCAAGTAATTCTATTTGCAAGTCGGTGTAGAGGACACATTCTCTATAGAGCCGACACGATAGATTAATTTAATTATACCATATATATATACTAGCGGTATAAAAAAGTTTTGAATATATATATACTAACTTAATAGTATGGTTTTTCTATTTGTTAGATTCATTAATTAGTGAGTTGAAAATAGTTGAATAAGCAAGCAAGCTGGTCATGTACGCCAGATCTCTCAATTAATTAGTGACATCTTGTAAATTTGACCTTTTCTTTTGTTGACAAGAAAATTCATGGCCATGGTAATTAAAGAGATCAGAGAATTAGGGGATAGAGTATATATTCAACCTCATTTGGTGATATATAACCATCTTGGTCCTGGTCAAACACTTTAAAAGCTTCTTTCAATTCCTCCTCAGCTTCATTTTCCTGCATGCACCGTAAACGAGGAGACAATTAAAACAAGGAAAACAAATTAATTTGGAAATAGTTTTAAGCATATATCGTCGTTCTTTGGTACTACTAGTACTTCACCTTCATTTTCCTTGCCATTAGATTCAAGAACTCCCCAAATTCAATGGTTCCGTTTCCATCAACGTCCACTTCGTTGATCATGGTCTGCAATTCCTCCTGAGTAGGATTTTGATCCAATGATCTGATTGCAATGGCTAATTCTTCAATGGTGATGCAGCCTGCATGCAGCAGCCATTTTTTCAATGAAATATTTATATTTTATAGTATTGGGAAAACACACACACACACACACATATATATATATATATTCTTAGCTCAATTATGTTGACCATTAAAATGGGAAAAGTACACTTTGCACATTAATTCCAACTATTAGACCTTAATTAATTTCCATTTTGCACCCTAAATTTCTAAAACAAAGATATTACACGTTAAACTATAAAATAAAAAATTAAAAATAATAATAATAATAATAAAAAAAAAAAAAAACCTAGCACTTTTTGTACCATCATTTCGGACCGACCTTTATGATGGAATAAAAATAAGTAATATGGCATAATCTTGATAGTTAGATCATCGGTCCCAATGAATGATACAAATTAGTATCAATTTTATATTATATATATATATATATATATATATATATATATAATGTGTAGAAGTAATAATAATGCATGTCAACATTAATAGGCAACATTAGGCCTCGTTTATTTTTACAGATGAGATGAGTTGAGATAAAAGTTGAAAATTAAATAAAATATTATTAGAATATATATTTTTTAATATTACTATTGTTTTGTGATTTAAAAAAGTTGAATTGTTTATTTTATTTTATGTGAAAATTTGAAAAAATTATAATAATTAGATGAGATGAGATGAAATGTGTTGTGAAAAACAAGCGCGGCCTAAGGTTCGTATGGGACTAATTAATATTAACTATATATCTTAAGGATATATAAAAGTACTCTAGCTAACGTCCTTTTTGAACTGGTTTAATTTAGAGTTCTATTAATTATGACCATGAAATTAAGGAGTATATATATTGCCATTAACTAGTTTGATAATCAGATAAACATTTTAGTTAGCTAGAAAATAATGTTTTTGGATGACTTATCTAATGAGAAAGAACCTCTATATATACAATAAAAAAGGGCATGCATGCCAAACCAGGGAATATATATACACACATATTGTATATATATGCCTGTGTATGTAACCAGACAAACAGGAAATCACTGAATAATTATTTGAAAGATCTTTTTCAAATCTAGACTTGTTCAATGGGAAAGATCATTCGGTATATCAAACAAAGGGATACCAACAATTTATTCAGGCAAGTTATTAGCCAACAAAAAGCCATCGTGCATATAGAAACCTACGCAGATCCAACCGATGATGTACGTACCCGGCCCGAAGGACAGAACGAGAATTGTCTTTTTGTTTTTTGTGGGGGGCCAACCGACGTAAATACAGGTCATGCACAGGTGCGTGTAAATTCATGTGCTCTCCTTTTTATACTAGTATACACCAATTACTAAAAAGAGTAGTAGTAGTAAATACACAACACTTTATACAACACTTTTCATAATATATGTTATAAAATAAGGATAATTTTATAAGGTATTTTATAAAAATATCGCTCATTTTAAAACATTGTTGTATAAAATGTTGTGTGTTTATCATTTTTTTCTACTAAAAATATATTCAAAAGTCTTAAGTAAAATATTATTATTAAGCTCTTTAAAGTTTATTAAATTAATAAAAAAATACCCAACAATGTTCAACAAATCCATCACAATACACAAGTAGTATTGAAGATAAAGATTAACAGAACAAAAAATAAATTTTTTTGTTGAAAACCACCTCATCTCATCTCATCATTACAATTTTCTTAAATTTCTACATAAAATATAATAAATAATTCAACTTTTATTCTACTATTTACAAACCATCTAAACCTACCTCAACTCATCTCTGAATCCAAACGACTCTTGAATGTTTTAAAGCCTAATATATATAGATTGGGAATAGCCTGGAAAATTGTTACATTCACTCTAATGTTAACTTAATCGTGACCTAAATGTAACTAACAAAACTATGTAGCTAATATAAGCTAGTGGAAGACTTGAAAGCTGGCCGCAAAGCGAAAAAACTGGAGAAATTAATGATATTGTGAATTACGGGATAGTTTTTTTTCCTTGAAATTAATGTATCAACTTGCATAGGCAACAAAGAAAAAGAATTAAGAAAAGAGAAATGGTTTTTACAAGTTTTAAATAGACAAGCCTTATGAAAGTCCTTGTAAAAAAAGTGGACATCACCTTTAAAAAAAGTAGCGTAAAAAAACTATTATTTATTAGTGTGATCCACTTTTTTACAAAGGATTTGTATGAGACTTATTATTTATTTGAAACTTGTACCTAGGATTACTCATTTGAAATTTTATTATTGAAAAAAGAAATATGTGCAAGTATGCAAAAATTGTTGAAAAAAAAAAAAGAAATCTTAAAGATTTAAAAGAATAAAAGACAAAAAAAAAAAAAAACCGTAAGAAACTCATCAACAAATAATACTACAAAAAAACTGCTTATATGTAACTAGTTATTTCTTGCTGAAATGATTATTTCTTATCAAAATAAATTTATTTTCGTCATAAATAATCATTTACATTGTAAATAACTTGTCATAAATGCTATTTTTTTTTTTTTGTAGTAGTAGTAGTAGTGGTGGAAAAATATTTTGAAATGATATTAATGTGCTAAAAGTTATAGCTTAGGGACAAATAATCTTATTTTGTGGACACCTTAAAAAAATTAGATACATGGTAAGGTTTAAAAATAAATAAAAAATTAGCCGGGGGCACCCTCAAACCAAATATGTGGTTCCCACCAGCGTACGCTGCAGGTCATGATATCATCATACCCGCAAACCCAAAAGAGATGAAGATACAGGCCAGCGTAGAGATCAGAGACAAAACAAAATATTAGTTTATGAATGGCAGAAACAACATACCATCTCCATCCTTGTCAAAGAGACAAAAAGCTTCTTGAAACTCTGCAATCTGTTCTTCAGACAGGACCTCCCCCATACTTGGTTTTTCGCCGATGGATGCAAATAAACTTATAATTCAGCTCTGCACTTAAGTACGAACCCAAGACAACCCGGAAAACACTTAAGAAATGCTTAGCGCTAGCTAGCACACAAACACACGCGCACACAGAGAGAGAGAGAGAACTTGTGGATGTTAAGAGTAGTACCATGCATGAACTTTATTTATAAAGCTAGGTATGAAGAGGTAGTGGTTGATGTTGATGATCAAGAGGGCTAGTAAAAGTTGTCCATTCTCTACGTCAGAATATGACAATGACATGATGAAGTGTCAAGGCCGTCTCGTTTCCCTTAAATAGTCAAAGTCCTTAATTGAAAATTTGCAAGTGGAGTACTTTCTCCGTTTCTCGAAATTGGGGTTGAAATTATACCCGATCCAGCTACTGCTAGTGCTACGGAGAAGCATGCATGTGAACATATTGCATATATATATAAATGTCACCCATTCATTTTTTTCTCTTTTGTGGAATTTGTCTCTCGATCGACAACTTGTTAATATTGACTAGTCTTGAACGTTATTCCATCGATTTTCTGATTTGCTGACTTTATGAATCCGCGGAAACAAACTGCAGTCAATGCATGAGAACTGCACATTCAATTTGTGTTGGGTGTCACGCACGGAAATAGATCATAGGGGGCCATCTCGCGAACTTTTTCAACCCACATGCATGGTAGTTGTCAAGTTGAGCCTTTTCAAATATCTTTCAGATGTTGCACATTCTCGGGCGTTTATTCTGTTCGTACGTACCAACTCCTAGCAATTTGATTTTATTTTCTCGCAACCGATGTCCGATTATAAATTAGGGACGCCCGCTCTAAAAGCATATCACTGTTCAGGTCTGTAATGGCGGTGATCCAGTGGCGGTAGGCATAGATAGGGGCCACCTTATAATTTCGAGTCGTGCTACGTCCACCACTCCCAGCTCCTGTTGGGAGCTACCGTTAGGCAAAACTTTTTTTTTTTTTTTTAATTTTTTTTATATGTATTTTTAATACTTTTAAATATTTTTAAAAAAATTAAAAAATTACAATATTATTAAAAAATACTTTCTTAATCATTAAGTAAAAAAAATTAAAAAAAAATTAAAAATCACAGCGGTAGAATAGAGCGGTAGAAATGAGCAGTAATAATAACATTTTCCTATAATTTCACCCTCACCGCCGCCGATCCCAGAAATATATATATATATATATATATATATATATTTATATGGGATATTCCTATTGCATTAAGCTCCACTTTTATTGTAAGCTTAGCTTAGCTAGCTAGTACGGTATTTCTAATCACTTTCTTTTTTTTTTCCCTTTTGAGAAGAATAAAATCATTTTATTCATGCAGTTTACAAGAAAGAACGGATACAAGGAGGGACTCCCTCCAAAACAATGCACTCCTCATAGAGTTTTAATGCATCCTTAGCAAGAAAATGTGCAACACAATTAAACTTCCTAGGTACAAAAGAAACAGACCAATGCTAAAATTGTTACAACATCAGTCTAATATCAGACACCATCAAACCAACTGGACTCCACTAATCTATTGACCCTTTGATATCATTCACCACCTTTGGAGGGTGTCATTCACCACCTTTTGAGCATCAACCTCCAGTATAATGTTTTGCAAACCCAGCTGTTTAACAAGAATAACAGCTTTAAGAGTAGCAAAAGCCTCAGCTAGATATGCATCAGGAAAAAAGGCACGTTGGGATCTGAGAGTCTATAACTTTTCCAGTCCAATCTCGAACAATGACCCCTACACCAACTCTGCAATTAATCTTATCAACTGCTGCATCCCAATTGGCTTTAAAGACATGAAGGGGAGGAGCCCTCCACTGGGACTCAATCTGCCTTTCAATCACTCTGCCCTCATTAAACTTCTGGTTAGCAGCCTTAAAATCCATGTTTACTTGGTTAACCACTTGCAGAAGAGCATTTGGATCCATAAACTTTCCTTCAAATACAGAATAGTTCCTCTTTTTACATAACTGGCATACAGTTACAGCAAAGATAGCCATTTCCTCTTCATCTAGAACTGTAAAAAGATAGTTCACCAATTCTTTAAAAGAGGAATCCATCACTACCACCTTCTGCATTCTTTTGAAGTTGAAACCCCAAACATCCTGAGCTGATTTGCATTGCCACAGTATATGAGAAGCTGACTCAGGCCCGAGGCCACACACAGGGTACAAAGGAGATTCAACAATTTTCCTTTTGAACAAATTCTTGTTGGTAGGTAAAAATTCATAACATGCTCTCCATAGCATCATTTTAACAACATTAGTAGTATGAAGCTTCCAAATCTTAGCCCAGATGTCTTTCCTAAATGATCTTTGAGATGACTCTCCATTTACAAATGCTTCCATATCACATAGTAGGTGATAAGTACTCTATATAGAGAACTTACCATCACTAGTACATCTACACACCATTTTATCTGATGCATTGCTTACACTTATAGGGATCCTGCTAATAAAATCAGCCTCTTTAGCATTCAACATCTCTCTTAACAGCATCTGGTTCCAAGAACTTGTAGGCTTGTCAATCAGATAACTAACCTTCCACCCATCATATTGATCTTGCATAGGAGACTGAGTTTTAAAAGTGGATGGAAGAGGGATCCACTGATCAAACCATATGTTCACTGATTCTCCATTGCCAATTCTCCATATTAGGCATTCTTGCAAAACTTTCTTTGCTGTCACGAAGCTTCTCCAGAGATAAGAGGCATTGCTACCAACCTTTGCATTCAGGAAATTAATCTTATGGAAATACTTCGCTTTTAGTACCCTTGCAGCAAGTGTTTGAGGTTGTTACAAAATTCTCCAACCTTGTTTAGCAAAGAGAGCCACATTGAAGTCTTCAAAATCTTTATAACCAAGACCTCCATCCAGTTTTGACTTGCCAAGCAGTTTCCAAGAAATTCATTAGGTTTTAGCCCTGTCTCCTCTATGACCCCAATAGAAATTCTGCATAAGTTTGTTAATGGCCATCAAAATTGCTCTAGGAAGCAAAATACTCATACAGTATGCTGGAATGGCTTGCACCACTGATTTCAACAACACTTCTTTACCACCTTGAGAGAGGAACTTCACTTTCCAGTTTTGCATCCTATTTCGAATGCTATCCAGAATGGGCCTAAAAGTTGCAAGTTTACGTTTCCCCACATAAGAAGGGAGCCCCAAATATTTCTCAAAATACTTAGCTTCCTTCATTCTCGTAGTAGAAAGAATTGCCAGCTTTGCATCAACTCTTGTATTTTTGCTAAAAAAGATTGCAAATTTGTCAATGTTGAGTTTCTGTCCTGAGGCAGCTCCATAAGAATTCAGCAATCTGAAAAGTCTACACCACTCCAAAGGATTTGCCTTACAAAAAAAATAAACTATCATATGCAAAAAAGAGATAGTTAACCAGTAAAGTCCCTCTAGCAAAAGGAAAGTCAGATATAAAACCTCTTTTCTCAGCTTTATCCAACATTTGACACAAAAATTTTGTGAAAAGATAAAAGAGGTAAGGAGAAATAGGATCCCCTTACCTTATGCCGCGAGATGGGTATAAAGTTTGCTGAGGGGAGCCATTAATTAAAAGGGAGTACTTCACTGTACTGACACACTTCATGATCAGATCTATCCAATGCCCCCCAAACCCCATTCTCTTCAAATCAGCTTCAAGGAAACTCCATTCAATTCTGTCATAAGCCTTCCTCATATCCAATTTGAGTGCCATGTACCCTTCCTTCTTTCCTCTCATTCTATTTTGCATGGAATGCATGGCTTCATAAGCCACAATTACATTGTCTGAAATCAAACGGCCCGGAACAAAGGCACTTTGTGTGGCGCCCCCGACCCCCTTATAAAAATACACGGGGATCGAGACGCCGGGATGAAGACAAACGGTCACACATCCCATCGAAGTGCCAGTGTGTGTGCATGCAACGGTATACAAATAAAATAACGCAGTGGATAGTTAAGTCTACTAAGTACTAGAATTTAAAATACAATCTAAATATCAGTAGAAGTTTAAAAAGTGGTTATACAGTCATCCCAAAATAAAGTTTAACACATGTCCTGAAAATACAAAGGGTAAAATAAAATAATAAAGCCAGTGATCCCAGATCACTCCTCGGGCAGAGCCGTCTCCTCAGGCTCGCCCTCCTCCTCCTCATCTGCATCAAAATCTGCGTTACCACAGAATGGTATCGCAGGTAAGTATAACCCAAATAATCTTCAGGAAAGAAATGCATTAAATGCAACCAACATGCATGCATATGATGAAATATGCATTTATCCTCAAAACATCATTTTCCCCGAAAATGATAATTTTCCAACACAAGCTAAAATTCCATTGGCCCAAATATCCGTAAAACATTTTCCCAGAAAATTATTTAAACAAAATCCACGCACACTATTTTCCCAGAAAATAGCCAATTAATGCATTATTAACCTATGCACCATGGCCTCCCCTAGGGACCATCCGCACGTCCTGGCTTCGTAGCGATGCTCGGTTCCGCGCCCAGCGCGTACGTAGCCAAGCACCCACTACGCAACGAGCGATGCCCAGTTCTGCGCCCACCGCGTACGTAGCCAAGCATCCTCTAGTCCCCGCCAGCAGAAGGACCACGGAGTCGGCACGAATCTCTCGTCCGATCCCATTGTCGCCCAGCGACAATCTAGGGGACGTTACTCAGTTTATTCCGCTCCCGAGTAACCAGAGGAGCTCCACCGAAATAATGTCCCATCTCGGCTTGGGGTCGTGATACACACGCACCCAAAAATATTCTCACATAAAATCATAATTTTCTAAATCACACATGAGCATGAATGCACTACACGAAAACCCAGTTTTCTTTACAAACATGATCATGCATGAAATAATGAGATGTACATGTACCAACACTATTCCACAACCATCAATAACCAAACCAATCAAATCCAACCTAACCAACCCAATCACCAATTCAACTGACTCTCGTACTCCTCGGACTCAGTCCGGCAAAACCAATCAGCAGATTAAATACAGTGAAATGTGTTAGTGCAAAAATACATTAAATTCACAAGAATTCTTTGGAGAAATACTTACAGTGCAATATAGCAATTTCCGAAGGATCACGAAGTTGAAAAAGGCAACGTCTGAGCAACACCACAGTGTAAAATACACTATGGCCGTGGGTCACAAATACCCACTTTTCAACGAAGACCCAAAAATGATAGGGTAGGGCCTAGAGAGGTCGGTGAAGCCAATGGTGGTGGTGGTTTGTCGTGGGTGGCGGCGCAAGGGTGGTTTTAAGCCAAAAATGCACAAATCGGAAATGGACTTGGTGGGGCTTCACCGGTGACAGATCGGAGCTGGGGTTGGGTCCATTGGATTGCCAGAGGTCGAGGATGAAGTGGTGAGAAGATGGTGGCCGGATGTGGCGCGACGGCAGCGCTGGAGCGAAAGTGGCACCGCGACTTTGAAGGGATGGTGGTGGTTAACGGCGGCACGAACGGAGGTGAGGTTGGTGGGGTGAAGTCGTCGGCGGCAGGGGAAAACGAGGGGATGGGCGGTGAGGGCCACCGCCGACTCACGGTGGCGCTGGGCGGAAGAGCAAGAAACGGACGGAAGAGAGAGAGAGAACGACGTAGCGCACGGGAGAGGAGGGAAAAAGAAGAAGAAAAAAGAAAAAGAAAGAAGAAGAAAAGAAAAAGAAAAGGAAAATAAAAATAGAGGGAAAAGAAATGAGGTTCAATCCTCATAACTTAGGTCACGAAAATGATCCAACGGAAACGGTTTTAAAACAGCTAGTGAAATAAAATATTTCAAACACAATGATTATAATTAAAATAAATAATTAAACCCGATAATAATTTAATTTAATTCGAGAAGAAATTTAAACACATAACAATAATTAATTTAAAGAAAGCACTTCAGAAATAATTTTCGTAAACTAAAAATCATAAAAATAACCCAATTAAAATCCAATAATTTTAAAATAAGAAAATAAAATTTTGAATCCATAAAAATTATTCCTTCAGTAAAAATACACTAAAATACGGGGTGTTACATTCTCCCCCCTTAAATAAAATTTCGTCCTCGAAATTGGCAAGGTCAATATTAAGACCAAGACAGGAATAAGATTCAACTAAGAGCAGATTTAAGAACATACCGCCAAAATAGTCTGGTAAGGCCACTATAAGCAACAAGCCCAACCTTCTCTACGATCTGAAAAGGGCCAACATATCTTGGACTAAGCTTTCCTTTCTTACCAAAGCGCTTAACACCTTTCATAGGAGAGACTTGAAGATAAACCCAATCACATTCTTTAAAGGATAGGTCTCTTCTTCTTGTATCTGTGTAACTCTTCTGGCGACTTTGCACTTCAGCCATTTTCTTCCTTATAAGCTTAACTTGATCATTCATTTCTTGAATTATCTTAGGCCCAACCAGTTTGCTCTCGCCAACTTTCATCCCAACATAAAGGCGATCTACACTTCCTTCCATACCAAGCTTCATATGGGGCCATCTGAATGGAGGAATGAAAATTGTCATTATAAGCAAACTCAAATAGCAGCAGATGATTCTCTCAACTTCCATGAATTTCCATGACACAAGACCGCAACATAACCTCAAGAGCTTGAATAGTATGCTCTGATTAGCTGTCTGTTTGTGGGTGATACGCAATACTAAACTTCAACTTAGTGCCTAAGGTTGCCTGCAAATCTTCCAAAAAAAATGGAACATAACCCGTGGGTCCCGATCCAACACGATACTCTTGGGTACTCCATGCAAACGCATTATCTCCTTGCCATATATCCGAGTCAACTTACCCGAAGAGTCCGTATTATTAACAAGCAAGAAATGGGCACTCTTGGTCAACTGATCAACAATCACCCAAACGGAGTTCACCCCACTATGAGTCCTCGGCAACGCACAACCAAAATCCATAGAAATATCCAACATACTCGTATTAGTCCCCCATCGGCACCTCACGACCTGTATTCCTAGGGTGACTATGCTATTCACAATCTCATTTTCCACAAGGACCTTAATAAAATATCCAGTAAATTCCAATGAGTAATAGCCCTTACAATAATATGCGCCAACCTCGATCAACTTCTATGCTACAACTTGTAAACCTTCATTGAATTTTACTATTGGAAACCTAATAGCCACTTCCAATGTTAACCATCAGTAACAGATTGCACAACCAAATGATTAATCTCCAATTACAAGTATCTTCTCAAAATTCAAGTCACCACTAATTTCTCAAAATCAGTACAATCTGAACTCCTGACTACAACAAAAATACCACGCTTCTATTGCGCACTCTGATATTCGCCACCAGCATAAAACCTATGTCCTCATGAAACTAACACCATCGAATACAAGGTGGCTCTATTCCTACTAGCCAAAACTCTTATCACAATTTGATAGAAAAATACTCTCTCCCAAAACCACGAGTTATAACTCAAATTCCTCAATTAACTCCCGCAACCTTGATCAAAATCAAATTCCATAAAATACATTCATGATCATTGACATAAACCCAATATCAAACAACCTTAACGTCCCAAATTGGAAATAAACAACCTCAACCCAAAATACACTCATCTCATCTAAGATAAGAAACATACTTTCAAAGACTCAATTCCAACCTAGCAAATCAAAAAGAGCGCCTAGAGACTTCTACCTAACAACCTAAACCCAAAAGCTCATCATCTACATTACGAACAACATCTAATCTATCGAAGACTAAACTCACTATGAACCACCATTGATTACACCAAAACATTATCGAAACCATCTTGGTAACTCGCCCACCTACTTCTACTCCTCCAAGCTAGCATTAACACAACTAGTTCCTTCAATAGTACATCACTATTAAACCTCAAGGCAAACCATACTACTCAAATCGTCAATCTACCAAAAGCCATTGCAAAGCACCCAAGGATCCTAATGCTTTATTAACCCACATACGTGATCATATTATCCACTGTTGATGCCTAAGCTTCAACTTTGAAGATGTTTTCCTACACCATACATGATATCCCAACAATCCCTCTTCAAGTTAAATAACAATGTCCTTAATTCAACCAATTAGATGCTCAATCTCCAAAGGTAAATATAGCCTCAAGATAAAAATGAAAATAAAAATAAAAGTACCTAAGTAACCTCAAGTCACAATTAATTCCTGAAAATAATCACAATATCTATTATCAACCATAATTCCATTAAGTAACCCACTCGACTACACACTTCGATCAACTCACCAAAAATTCTAAGCCAAGGTCTCGTGACTTAGTACTATTGTGTCGACTCCTCTTCAACACTTACCAAAGTCACTTTCTACAAACCAAAATAAGACTAGAACCTATACCCTCCAAAATGCGTACACACACCATTTCTATGCATCAATCTCATGCACCTCAGCCAAAACCAATAATCCTCCAATCGTACACCATTTCCA
Organism: Juglans mandshurica; assembly: GCA_022457165.1. NCBI lineage: Eukaryota > Viridiplantae > Streptophyta > Magnoliopsida > Fagales > Juglandaceae > Juglans > Juglans mandshurica. The sequence continues at coordinate 10,092,041 of CM039623.1, forward strand.
TCACTAGACCTATATCCTCGAAATCAGCAAAAATCATTTCCTAAATCCACACCATCTATTATCCTTAAAATTAATATGGATTAAATCATTAACCTGTCACCGTAACACCAAGCTAAAAATAATTATTTAACCAAACTAGATTAACATCTTCAATCCCTAGAAAATAAACAACTAGATCATTACCTTCCATCTCCAAGAAAATTCTCGCCTGAAAAAAATTCTCATATCAGTAATTCAACTCTCATCAATCTTATTTTAATTCAGCCCTTCAACTCTGCAATTCTAAAACCTTAACCCAGATAAAATCATTTCTTGAAATCCTCAAGATCGGTGATTTAAATCTAAAACAGTCGCCTTATAAAACTTGTAAATTCTAAAACCCCAAATGTTATCAAATTGCTTATCAAGGTCGGCAAGATCAAAAACTTTTAATCTAGTAATCCCTTAATTGCTTGTTGAACCTACCAGCTTAAATCTCGTAACTTATTTTCTAAAAACTATGGGGCCTCAACCTTAGATGAACTCCTCATAAATCTAACCTTGAAATTCGTTGATCTTACAACCTCCTACCCCATAGACTCATCACATAAATTCTACGGAACCTAAAACCTCAATTATCCTAAGCAATTTAAAAACTATTCCCCTCCTTAGCAGCAACTTGAGTACCTAATCCAAAGAGTTCACCCAGACCCTGATGTTCGAGCCTTGATATTAAAACAAACCAATCACCAAGAGTTCAGGCCTACTACACCAAATGTTCAAGCGCTACAATGGCCTTCTCAGTCGTACCATCTTCCTGTCATAGTACAACTCTTAACCCGCCTTTCAATTTCGAACAAAACAAAATAAAATAAAATTTCATAAATAAAATAACATACGACAAAATGCATAAAACCAATGAAGTAGTTCACAATAAAATAATTAACACAATAAAATAATCCGCCATAAAATAAAACAAATAAAATAAAATGACATACAATAAAATAAATAAGCAACAAAATTATTATACAATAAAATAAATAAAGCCAATAAAACAATACTCTAAATTAAACAATTCAAACACGATCCAAAGCAACATAATAAAAATATAATAACATGAAATAACATAAATAGGTTCATTTAATACAAAATAAAATAATCGTAAACTCATAATATACAATAAATAATTAAAACAAATAAAATAACATACCATAAGATAAAACAATAAAATAAATAAATAAACAAGTAGTATACAATAACTAAATAAAACCAATAAAAACCACATATTTTAAATTAAATAATGTCAAATCACAACTTAGAAAAATTTTCTAATACTTCACCATTTTCCTGCCAAAAGCAATCCTCAACCCCGCTTAAATCAAGATAAAACCAAACTCAACCAAAAGTAAACACCAACTAAACCAATAACATAAATAAAATCAAATAACATAAATTAACATAAAATAACAATAACAATAAACTCATAATATAAAATAAATAACATGACTTACCCCACTTCAACAAAAATTTATTATTTTAAAATAATAAAAATAATTTTCTAGTACTATCCTAAGGGACATGTGGTTTTACCCAGAGCCGAACTACTCTGATACCACCTGTGCCGCCCCCGACCCCTCTTATAAAAATACACGGGGATCGAGACGCCGGGATGAAGACAAATGGTCACACATCCCATCGAAGTGCCAGTGTGTGTGCATACAACGATGTACAAATAAAATAACGCAGCGGATAGTTAAGTCTACTAAGTACCAGAATTTAAAATACAATCTAAATATCAGTAGAAGTTTAAAAAGCGGTTATATAGTCATCCAAAATAAAGTTTAACACATGTCCCAAAAATACAAAGGGTAAAATAAAATAATAAAGCCAGTGATCCCAGATCACTCCTCGGGCGGAGCCGTCTCCTCAGGCTCGCCCTCCTCCTTCTCATCTGCATCAAAATCTGCGTTACCACATAATGGTATCGCAGGTAAGTATAACTCAAATAATCCTCAGGAAAGAAATGCATTAAATGCAACCAACATACATGCATATGATGAAATATGCATTTATCCTCAAAACATCATTTTTCCCGAAAATGATAATTTTTCGACACACGCCAAAATCTCATTGGCCCAAATATCCATAAAACATTTTCCCAAAAAATGATTTACACAAAATTCTCGTAATTAGCCAATTAATCCATTATTAACCTATGCACCATGGCCTCCCCTAGGGACGATCCGCACGTCCTGGCTTCGTAGCGATGCTCGGTTCCGCGCCCAGCGCGTACGTAGCCAAGCACCCACTACGCAACGAGCGATGCCCAGTTCCGCGCTCAGCGCGTACGCAGCCAAGCATCCTCTAGTCCCTGCCAGCAGAAGGACCACGGAGTCGGCACGAATCTCTCGTCCGATCCCATTGTCGCCCAGCGACAATCCAGGGGACGTTACTCAGTTTATTCCGCTCCCGAGTAACCAAAGGAGCTCCAGAGAGATAATGCCCCATCTCGACTTCGGGTCGTGATACACACGCCCCCAAAAATATTCTCACATAAAATCATAATTTTCCAAATCACACATGAGCATGAATGCACTACACGAAAACCCAATTTTCTTTACAAACATGATCATGCATGAAATAATGAGATGTACATGTACCAACACTATTCCACAACCATCAATAACCAAACCAATCAAATCCAACCAAACCAACCCAATCACCAATCCAACTGACTCCAATACTCCTCGGACTCAGTCCGGCAAAACCAATCAGCAGATTAAATACAGTGAAATGTGTTAGTGCAAAAATACATTAAATTCACAAGAATTCTTTGGAGAAAAACTTACAGTGCAATATAGTAATTTCCGAAGGATCACGAAGTTGAAAAAGGCAACGTCTGAGCAACACCACAGTGTAAAATACACTGTGGCCGTGGGTCACAAATACCCACTTTTCAACGAAGACCCAAAAATGATAGGGTAGGGCCTAGAGAGGTCGGTGAAACCAATGGTGGTTTGCCGTGGGTGGCGGTTTGCCGTGGGTGGCGGCGCAAGGGGTGGTTTTAGGCAAAAAATGTACAAATCCAAAATGGACTTGGTGGGGCTTCACCGGTGACAGATCGGAGCTGGGGTTGGGTCCATTGGATTGCCAAGAGGTCGAGGATGAAGTGGTGAGAAGATGGTGGCCGGATATGGGGCGACGGCGGCGCTGGAGCGAAAGTGGCGCTGCGGCTTTGAAGGGATGGTGGTGGTTAATGGCGGCACGAACGGAGGTGAGGTTGGTGGGGTGAGGTCGCCGGCCGCAGGGGAACACGAGGGGATGGGCGGTGAGGGCCACCGCCGGCTCACGGCGGCACTGGGCGGAAGAGCAAGAAACGGACGGAAGAGAGAGAGAGAACGACGTAAAGCGCGGGAGAGGAGGGAAAAAGAAGAAGAAAAAAGAAAAAGAAAGAAGAAGAAAAGAAAAAGAAAAGGAAAAGAAAAATAGAGGGAAAAGAAATGAGGTCCAATCCTCATAACTTGGGCCACGAAAATGATCCAACGGAAACAGTTTTAAAACAGCTAGTGAAATAAAATATTTCAAGCACAATGATTATAATTAAAATAAATAGTTAAACCCGATAATAATTTACTTTAATTCGAGAAAAAATTTAAACACATAACAATAATTAATTTAAAGAAACCACTTTGGAAATAATTTTCGTAAACTAAAAATCATAAAAATAACCCAATTAAAATCCAATAATTTTAAAATAAGAGAATAAAATTTTGAATCCATAAAAATAATTCCGTAAGTAAAAATACACTAAAATACAGGGTGTTACACTTTGAGCATTAGAAATTATCAGGGGAAGAATAGCTGTCAATATGATGGCTAAAACTTTGGAGACAATCTTATAGACCACATTACAGAAACTAATGGGTCTAAATTCTTAGACAAGTTCAAGGTTTTTCTTCTTAGGAATAAGGGCAATGTATGTCTCATTAATAGTCTGAAAGTCTATACAAGCAGAAATAACTCCTTTCACTGCAGAGACCACTCCTTGACCAACCACATTCCAATTATTTTGGTAAAAACCTGCTGAGAAACCATCTGGCCCATGAGAACTTAAAGGGTTCTTTTCAAATAAAGAATTTTTCACCTCCTCATATGTGCATTCCTTTTGAAGCTGGAAATTCATCTCATCACTAATGGCAGGATCAAAATCCCTTAGGATTTCCTCAATGCCACTAGGGTATGAAGAAGAGAAGAGATCCTAGTAAAACTCTTGAAAAAGTTTGGAAATACCTTCTTGATTAGTAGCACACTGACCCCTTTCATCAGAAATCTTCTTTATTGTGTTAACTTGCCTTCTATCAGAAGCACACTTGTGAAAGAACTTAGAATTTTTGTCTCCTTCCTTAAGCCACCTTTCCTTGGCTCTTTGCCTCCATTTTAAATCCTCATCCTCCAATAAAACATCAACATCTGCTTGAAGCCCCTTAATAGTCTCATTGAAGTCCCCTTGATTTATTTTCTATAGTTCCTGAATCATATCCCTTTTGAGGCTAAGCTACTTCCTGTGATCCCCTCTCACTGCTCTGGACTAATTTGTCAATTGGCTTCTACATCGAGCAAGACCAGATAAGACAGCTACTGTAACAGGTCTTCTGTGAACCTCATCTACATTCTCATAGGAAATAAACAAGTGTGATCAGAGTGCAACACAAGTAGAACCTAGATAAGACAGCTACTGTACGTCATTTGCAAGTCACCATTACCCAAAGCCCTCTCCAGTCTTTCTTTGGTTGACTCTCCCCCTTCTTTCTCATTGCTCTAGGTATATTTAGAGCCCTTATACCGCAAATCAGTCAGCTCACAGTCATAAAGGGCTTCTCTGAATCTCTCCATCTGAGAGAATGGTCTATTAGCAACACCAAACATTTCATCATTTGTAAGGATTTCATTAAAATGCCCCACGCACAACCATGCCATATGCTCCTCAGGTTTAAGCATTCTAAGCAACTGCCAGCTTTCCTTTATTTTTTCCACCACAGGACTGCCATAGAAACCAGAGAGCAACCATTTTTGCATTCCATCATGCTTAGTAATAATCAATGAAATGTGACTAGTCGAATAGGAGTGCAACTCAGCATTAACCTCTTGTTTCCAACACATTCCACCACAAAACTGCATTCAAAGCCAATTCTATTACGGATTTGCTCAAGTTTTTCCCTCCTACATTTAGTTTCTGAAAGAAAAAAACACCATTGAGGCCTTATCCTTCACCAAAAGGTGAAGCTCACGAATTGTCCGAGGGTTCCCAAGCCCTTGACAGTTCCAGCTTATTAGTTTCATGGTGAGTGGCAGGGCTGTTCAACAGCCACTGCCAAAGAAGTCTCCATGTTAACTTCCTCTTGAATCAACTTGTGCCTCTTACCTTCCATTGTCCCAGTCTCATCCTGTTGTTTTCTTTTATGAACTTTAGAATTCGTTCCAGTTCCATCTGTCCATTAGTAGGCAACTCAGTCACATTCACACCTACACGAGCTCTTCTTTTCCAGGTAGAGTACTTAGTAGACCCTGTGTAACACCCCACTTCCCAAAAAGACATTCTAGAATTTTTGGAAAGCTAGTGTGCTACTACTAAACTTAAATATAAAAGCTTTTCCTTTTTAACAACGCGCCAGATGCGAAAGAATTCTATAAAATAACAAATTTCAGTAAATACTGAAAATCGAAAATAAAGTCTGCGGAAGCACTTATTAAAAATACGGAAGTCTCATGTGCTTATCAAAATAATTTATTTAAACTTTAAACCATAAAAATAGTCATAACATAATCTGTCTAGGCCTCTGCCTCGCCTCCCGGAGTCAAATCCTGTCCTGCAGTCTCATCTTCATAAATGTCATCACCTGGGGGGTTTAAAAACATAAAAACAATCTAAAATGAGTCGAATACTCAATAAGTAACACATCATACAGTAAACATAATAAACATAAGGTTTCTTGAAAAACGTGCATATTCATAAATACATTCATAAATAACATGAACATGAACATTAACTTATCTTTCACTTATCATAGGCCGTTACCCACTGTTGACCCCCGTGAGTTAGGGTTAGCGAATCTAAGTAGATTCCAATTCCGCCTGTGGCCGCGTGTTGTGGAATCCATGCATAAGGAAGACATACTGGGTGCACTACCAGCATGCATGACTTGGCAATGCAATATGCCCATATCATAAATACTGTTTTCATATCATAACATAGGCCGTTACATATTTTATCAAATCATACTTGCATACTTGTCATTTCATAGATTTAAAAAGAAATCACATGCGTACTTGCCATATCATATCATAGATTTCAAATGAAATCGCATATTTTCATAAATGTCGTGATACATGTTTCCTCACATAAATTCATAACTTTTCATAGATAATTTTATGCATAAAAATCATGCATTTCATAAATAATTTTATGAAATGACTCACATAAAATCATGCATTTCATAAATAATTCTATGAAATAACTCACATAAAATCATATATTTTATAAATAATTTTATGAATAATCTCTCACGTAAAATCATGTATGACTTCCCATAATTATTTTAATACATAAATAATCACATTAGATCATCAATATTCATAAATTTTCATATAAAATCATGGATTTTCATAAATATATCATGATTGGGTACGTAAAGAGGAGCTTCCAAAGAAGGGCATACATGCAAAATATTTTTATAAAAGACATGCCATTTACCGTACATACGTGTAAGGGTATGATCATGCTACTTACCTTGCAGTGCTAATCCACTATTTTCGGCGCGTAATCGATCGCCTATAACAATAAACATGAAATTTTCTTTCTAATTAAACCTATGACTTTATTTAAAACCTAAACTACGAAAATAGTCTATATTTCCTAAACCTAGATTCTTCCTTACACTAAAATATTCTCATTTAATCCTAAATAGACATGGGTATTTTTGGAAAAACAATATAAAGTGGCATTTTTGTAATTGTATCAATAACCTACGGAAACCTAAAATACATGTTTTATAATTATAGAGAAATAGTAACGGGAGAGTGGAAAGGAGGCATGCGTTTACAGGGGACGACTCACCGAGGGGAGGAGCTGCACGGCACAGCAGCTGGGAACCAAGGCGGCGCAACTGGTTTCCTTTGGGCTGGTTAGTGCAACACCAAGAGAGAGAATGAGTGACAGAGAACGGATAGAGATTTTTCGCACCACGCAACGTGCATGGGGGCTTCGAGCGGTGGCGCTGGGAGTCACTGGGCGGTGGAGGCTAGATCTCTGGCGTCATCTACTGCTGCTGACGGTGGCGTCGCGGCCCACTGGGGGAGGATGCTTTGTTTCGATGGCTTCAAAACAGAGCAGCTCCAGCTTCCGCTTTCCACGGAAGATGATGATGGTGGCTACTGAGTTGGGGCTGCTTTCGACGGTGGAGAGGAAGAGCTATGGTTGCTGCATGTGGGAAACTTGGTGGTGGTCTCGTGTTTGTTCTACGGTGAGCGTTGATTGTGTTTGGAGGGTGAACGATAAGTGGTGAACCGGGGTAGCCGTGTTGCGGGACTGTACGTGGGGTTGGTTTCGGTTCTGAAAACCCTAGGATATATCAAAGGCAGTGTGTGCAAGGCTGTGCGTGAGTGTATAAATAAACATAGTGTCGTGCAAGCGGAGGAAACGGATGAAGCCGTGCATGCATTGTTTTGATACGTGATTGGAAGACTCACGGTGGAGGAAAAATGACGTGATAGTCTGGGGGTGTGAGGGGCTGGTGGTTGTTCACGCTGGAAAAAAAAAACAATTGGCTCGAGTTGGACATAAATAAACCTCTATATATAGACCAACGAAAACCCTAGATAAAAAGAGTCGTGAATGTGCATGTGAGTTATTGAAATTTATAGAAGAAAAATTCGATAACTAGGAGTTTTATGACGAAAAGGAAATAAGAATAATAATAGTATTTGGACTCTACCACTTATGAGCTTGGAGTAGAAAAATAATAATAATAAAGTCTTAATTCTAGGTTTAATAAAAATAATCTATCCGATAGATTTTTTTATGGGCTTTTAACTCATTTATTGAGCCTAATAAAATTATCTGTAATTTATCCCTAAAAGTATAGGATCGGGTCGTTACACCCTGCTTTGCCAACTGGAAGGTGACTCACCTCCTGGTCACCAGAGCTAACCTAGCCAAAAGGTTGATGACTCACCCCACAATTAACTGTTGACTTTACTCCCACACTCCAATTTCCCTCCTCGAAACTGCCCTTATTAGTAGCAGCAGTTTCCAAAAAAGATTCTACCTCAACTAACTCACCCTCCACCCCACCTTGAATATTGTCAACTTTCCTTGCCCAAAAAAAATTAAATGAGTTACCAAAATTGGCCCCCTCCTGCTGAGCCGACCCTTGTCTAATGGAGTTTTCCTGATCTCCTACCACTAAATCATCCATATGCTGACACTTACCATCTTTGGACCCCTCCTTGCAAGACTCACCAGAAGCCTCACTCCGGCCATCCTCCGATGAGCCACCATTGCCAGAAACCATTCTCTCCCTAGAAAGCTTATTGAAAGAGCTATTACTACTAGCCCTCAACCATGCTCCATACTACTGATCTTATTGAAAGAGCTATTACTACTAGCCCTCAACCATGCTCCATACTACTGATCAAATCCATCCACTAAGAGCATTCCCTCCTCCAGTCTTTCACATCTTCATGCCTTGTGTTTAAACAAACCATAGTGATAGCAAAAGTTAGGCAACCTCTCATATTTAAATGGGATCCAATACTTAACATCATACAGTGTAAGAATTCTGCCTCTAGTAAGTGGTTTTGTGATGTCAATCCATACTTTCACACGTAAGAATTTCCCCCAACATACAGCACTCCTATCAGCATCAAACGTAGTATTCCCCAACTTTCCACCTGTGCCAACATTCATTCCCCCAAAAGGCAGATCATGGCATTGAACCCAGAATGGTTCATATTGAAACTGCATCTCCTTGAGAGAAACGACCCCCTTACAATCTTTTATACAAATCAGGTTCTTGTCAAAAGCCCAGGGACGCCCATTGAGTATTCTCTTTTTATCAGACACGTCTTTAAGTTCAATTAAGAATTTATTCAATCCCACCTCCTTGAAAACAACCTTACCTTCAACATGCCATACTTTTGCTAAGGTTGTTCTGAAAGCCCCTCTATTAACCTCCTTATCTGATACCACACAAGCCATAATACATTTCTTACTTTTTGTAATAGAAGTAGAGATGTATTCCTGGCTAACCTCAACTTCATGTTGTTCCTCCTCAGTCAGCTTTAAACCTTCACATAACGAAGACAACACCCAATCCATGTCACCACTCTCTACAGGCATAAGCCCAAGAGAGAACCCAACTCTAAGTTTATAGAGAAACTTAGAGATAAAACCTCACTTTACCTCAGAGAAAGAAGGCAAATTTATTTATGATCACTTCTAATGGTGCGGATTTCACTACATCAAATGAATATTTTTTTATTTGAATTAATGTTGGTTTTAAAAATGTAATGTTCTGGATTCAATCATGTTGCGATCTCAAAAAAAATGAGATCTCATTAAAATATCCTATGCAAAGCCATATTTTGGGATTTTAAAGCTTAAGGTGTCTCAATATGCTCCATTCTTCATGTCTTTTCTCTATTTCAGGATTACCATAAAAGCATGTTAGCATCCAAGATAAGTTTGTTTGTTCAACCCATGAATTAATGTGTCTTTGAGAATAAGTGTTGATCACATCATCTTTTCATAGCAAAGTCATTCCTCCACTTTTTCCTACGCCTTCAATAGTATATAGACAGTTGAATCCCAGATTTTGTTTTATTATTTCTAACTTACTATTATGCATTTTAGTTTCCATAAGAAACAAAATACTAGGCTTTTTTACCTTGACCATAAGGCTAAGATCTCGAACTGTCCTAGGGTTGCCAAACCCTCAGCAATTCTAATTTAAAAGCTTCTTTTTTCCTAGTGGGGCTAATTATTAGCCTCCATCGATATATTCATTTCAGATTCCAATGATGGTTTTTTCCCCTAGCACCTGGATTGTTCTCCAAAACAGAGAGATTGTCTTCTTCACCTGTCTCCCCTTTTTCTAGTGGAATAAGGATTAGTTGGTAGCATCTCAACATTACTATTATGTCCCCTTGCCCACCTCTTCTATTTAGTTACACTTGTACTAGGAGCTCTTGAGAGACGATATTATTGTGCTGATCATCATCCAAATATGTCCTGTCATCAATATTGGTAATAACTGTAGTTGTAGTGAAATTAGGTTATGATTTATCCATTGAAACATTTTGTATTTCCAGAGATACCATGGGTAGTTCCTTCAAAACATTATTTTATGCCTTGTTGTTCCCTTCCACAATCATTATCTCCTTAGAGTCACCTTCATGTATTTTTCCATCTGTTAAAATATGCAACATAGCTTCATAATTATCTTCAGTCGATGTTCTTTTATTCTCAACAATGCCTCCACCAGATTCCTTTCACCATTTTTCAACTTTATCCTGCCTTTAAGAGCCAGACTGGTTCATTCTTGCCATTTTTTTTCCTGGGTTGAAACCAAGACTGAAAATTGTACCAAAGCTAGATACCCTTAACCATGATCCATATTGTTGTGTACTTGTCATTCTAGATAACATCAATTTGTTCTGTCCTGCACATCCACTAGTAGCATGTTTGATTACACCACATTTAAAATAGAAACGAGGCAGCCTTTCATATTTGAATTGCACAAACACTCGTTGGCCTAACAGGTTCATCACTTTCCCTTTTGCCAATGGTTTCATCAGTTCGACTTCTATTAGAACTCCTAGAAATTTCCCCCAACATATATCATTACAATCAGCATTAACATGTATAACTTTTCCAATAGTGGAGCCTAACCTTGTTCATGCATCCAAATGGTAAGTTGTGTAGCTGAACCCACAAGTTAGTATGAATGAATGATAACATTACTCGGCATGAAGTAGTTACAAGAGGATACCATTATCTTTTAAGGGAAAAGAGTTCAAAGTTGTTGGGCCATATTAAAACCCATTAGGCCCGTAAGCCCAGTTAGACGCCCAGTTTTGGCAGTTTTTGATCTCTTCGCTTCAAGTCTTGAATATAGTCATTGGCTAGAACACTTAAAAGTCATATCAATTTGGCTTAGCAGCAATGCGAGTTAACTCCCAAATGCAACTAAAAACCTAATAACAAAGTAAATGAAGTTCCCAAAAGAAATGATTGTTATAACTTACAAGATACATTCTCCCACTTAATCAATCACTAGTCGTCGTCACTTTCATAGTTTTGGCAGAGCGATTGTAGTCCAGCACTTGTATCAGCAATTTTAAGCTCTTGGCTATTATCTCCGTGCCTGGCCGGATTGTTATCGCCTGTGGTCACAGCCTGAAGTGCACTTGTATTGATTCTAGCCCCTTGTTTGTTCCCTTCCATTTTCACTAAATTACTATCATTGGAAGCTGGTTTTCTAACCGAAATCCTAACGGCTGAAGACTTGAATATTAACTTGGGATTGCCAGCAGCCCCTGAACCACCAGGATTTTCTTCTGTCAACAATTAAACAGGAATATAAATTTGTATGTCTCTAAAGGAAAATACTGCGACTGAGCCATATCAATGACCCCTTCTTAAAATGAAAAGAAAATGTTTCGCATATTTTAAAACATAATTTAGTTTTTCTTTAAATAAAAAATAATTTTCATGCGACATTTTTTTAGATGCTAAGTGTGCAGTTTCGACACGTGTCCAAATATAATTTTTCGTGCCGTGACAAACAGGTGTCACATCAATATTTGCTGTCATGTCATTAATCTAATATTAAATGAATAAAGGGATTAATATGTTATGCAAAGCATACCCAATATATTATATATTTTTCTAAAATTTTTTACAACAGCAACTAATTTGTAATTAGTGCAAAACCCAGGTACCAATAGAGCTATTTACATCAGTTAAATAGCATCACTTAAACTAAAATATTACTTGAACAAACCCAGAGAAACTGAAAAGTGGGGAAAAGAATAACGGTGGTAGTGCGCTCCAATTTCTATACTAGGAAGGGGGAAAGTATCTACTACCTTTGTTGGTGGAGCTGTCAAGAAGCGTGGCTTTTGTTAAAGAATCTGTTGGGTTACCAAAAGGTTCTTCAGAAACCTTTCTCCTCTGCATTGAAATCGTGTACAAACACAAGTTCAAATCTTTTCAGCATAATCCTAATTTCATACAACTATTAATTTCCAATTTTTAGCCTTCCAAAAGATATTGGCTTACAAACCCTATAACTTTTTCTTCACCATCCTATAATCTAAAATTATAGTCCACCAATTAATTTAAACAATTTAGATGTATATCAAATCTTTACAGTATCAAGTGACTCCTACTTGAAAAACTATACGAACCCATTATAAAATTCTGTTTGAATGATATCATGAAGAATTGCACAAGAGTAAACGTTTTTTTACCCTCAAAATGATAGAATCAATCCATACTTACAAAACAACCTTAGGAAACACAAACCATCATTACAGCATCACTATACCTTCAGATTATCACCAGATATTTCCCCATTGCCACTTGAAAGCTGAATCATATCTCCATCATCGTCAAGATCTTCATCATGAATTCTTCGAACATAATCTATTGGCTTCTGCAAAATATTTTCAACATAGTTAAGAGGCAAACATCTAGCATACAAAAGAAAGGAGGGGGAGGGGGGGGGGGGGGGCAGGAGCGGGAGCGGGAGGGGAGAGGCTGACATTGGAAGCAAACTAATAGAAGTACAATTTACGTACTAACATGAAATATTGATTTTATAAGTGCTTCATCCTCTTCTTCCAACCTTTTCTCCTGCCAGCATAAAAATCAATTAATACAGTCAGACCCTAGAAATCTAAACTACAATATGACCATATATTTATGCAAAGAGACACTTCTAGAAAGAGTAATGATACACATACAACCTTTTATACAACAATGTTTTAAATTGAGGTATTACTGTAAAATGATGTTACTTTTATAAGTAATTTTACAAAAGTAAAAGGGCAAACTGCAGAAATTTTTTTTAAGACAAAGGACAAACTGTAGAATTAGTTTATGAGAATCAGAAGTTAAGCCATTACAGTAAAATAGTCTTATATACTGTTTGAACAAGTAGATTTGACTAATTTGCATGCCTGTTTCTCGTGGACATATAGAATGGATTGAAGGGAATGGTTATGGATGGACGTGAACAAATTTCCCTAAGAAGTTTATAGTGTCAATAGAATTGTCACAGTTAACTAAAGAACTTCTCATAGACAGGAATACTGATGCAGTCCAGGCAGCTAAAAGCCAGTGATCCACAACTGAAGCAACATAGAAGAGATCTGATCTGGTGGCTGGTTGAAAAAGATTAGTAAAGACAGCGAAATCAATCCAATTGTTCGTTATGCTTAACCATGGATAAGTACTCGCCCACAATATACATGAGAATAGTGTTGAACATGCAATTGTTCACCCTACAAAAGAGCCCAACAACACAATGAAAGTGTGACTGTGCAACCCCAGTGGGATTTAGTAATGAGAGTGATCCAAAATACTTTTGCACTTGAGCAAAACTGATCTAAACACAGAGAGCACATTAATCATACCTTTTCCCCGGCTGTGTGCTGCAAGGCCTCAAGCATGGCATCTACACTCACAGTAGCATGTCTGGACTGCGAGACGAAAAAAGGGGGGCATTAGCATCAAACTCATATTGACCTCAGGTTCAAACCAGGTGTTAATAGATTGATAAAGTAATAATGTTATACAACATGATGATGATCTAAAGGAACATGTGTTTAGTTACAAAAGCTATTTGAGCCCTGGATTCCATTTCTCACACTGTTGAGTGGATACTTGATTAAATAAAGCCCATTTACTAAAGAAAGTACCTTCATAGACTTCATCTCATCTAGCGCAGCAAGGATATCCATCTCTCTCTTTGAATCCAAGGTTCTGTTCTCTAATGATTTCATAGCATCTCCCATCTCTTCGGCATCCCTTTTCTGTTTTTCCATCTCTGATACCTGACAAAAAGAACAGTTTATTGACGAAGTCACAAGTTTGTTGATAACAACATTAGGGATTTGGCCACATAATATATAGTTGTGCACAAGAAGTTCTAGGGCATGCTTGGTAAGGGAAAATTTCTCTAACTGTGGAAAATTCTTTGAATGAAAATTTTGATATGTATTCTTTGAAAGAAAATTTCTATAGAATGAAATGTTTTTAGGATACAAATTTCATGATATGTTTCCATTGAGTTTGGTCAAAGTGGGTAGGAAGAACGAAAAGTTGCAACGATAACAATGTTTTGCAATGGATTTTGTATTGGATATTGTGAATTTATGATTTGTATGTCCCAAAACCGAGCTAAATACTTGGATGAAAAAAATGCTTGGGTGATATTTTTTTTTTTTTGGATTTCAAAGATGTTTCAAATGAAAGAGAAAAGTATTTCTGAAACCATTCTCAAACCAAACAGGCTTAAACTTTTTACCTCATCCTCTTCACGCCAAGGTTCAAAATTCCGTGTGGCACCAGACTCGACAACATAGTCTGAATTTTTTGGATCTGTCTTCATCGCTAGCTCCGCAGAACACTTTGTACATTTGAAGTAGAATCGAAAGATTTGAATTCCTAAGTATGTCTGCAACCGATTAAAGAAAAGTGATCTTGTTCATTATTCATCACATATTCAAATCTCACATGAAGAAAACGGCAAAACATGTACAAACCACCATAGAAAACCAAGAAGGGATATTAACCATGAGGATGGTAGTAAGGCTGAGGCTCATGCATTCAAGACACTTTCTTTGCTTTAAACAAGCTATATCATGACTTGAAACGTGGTACAAAAAATTATAGATCTGTGGTTCGTGTCCTGTATCTGGAAAAGGAAAAGCAAAATTAACACATTTAATGCCAGACAGGTTCTTCATATTTAACTTTTCACACTGTTCTGGGGTAAAAAAGGTTTAGCAACACAGCATGTTTCTTTTGAGTCCGCATATCCATATAATCCTCACTTGAAGGCACTGGACAGGTCTTATATCATTACACTTAACGATATAGGGAATTGAAATTAAACAATTTACAACCACCAACGCGGAATACAGGACTAGGATAGGCTGGGTTTTAAAGAACATATGAAGTTAAGACTGACCAATAAAATAGGTACGGGTCTAAAAGAACATCAATTAAAAAAATACAATGGCCGAATATTTAGAGCTAGGGCATTTTGTTGACTTTCAATTGAAGCATACAAATAAGAAAAACCTAAACTTCAATTTCTTTGCTCAGGAAAACAAAAATATAAGAAAGTCAAATTAAAGTGCTAACAAGTATAAAAACTCGAATAATATAAAATGAACAGTCCTAAAGTTACCAGTATAATCCGACATATATGAGTAATGCAAACTTTCAATTTAGATAGGAAGCTCTAAAACAAAGAAAGAGGGATACATACCTCGCCTATGACATCCTCTTTGCGGGAATTGAACTTGGTGCCCTTGTAGATGTAATTACCGCAGGTGTTGCAGCGAATGCTCATGGGGAGCATCATGCGCACCTTCATCTGCTGGTTCTTCGGCCTCCGGACCCTCGGCAGCTTCGACGGATCGAAGTCCGGCGGATAGTACTTGTTCAGCACCTTTCTTTCTCCCATCCTTCAAACAAATTCCCCAAGCAGCAGTTATGATCAGAATTCGAGAGGACGACGATCGCCGGAGGTTGAATTTTGGGTTAATTTCGAATCGTGACTCTATGTATAGTGAGGAGGCAGTCGCGTGGACAGAGAGATGGATACTAGAGACCGCCACGTCAGCTTTTTCAAGTGGTGCTTCACGTCATGGGAGATGCCTACAACCTACCTAGGGCTAGGAGGAGCAACCTTATCATCTCACGCGCCCAATGCAAAGTCATTATTGTTATGAACGCAACAATGAAATTGTATACGATAGTTTTTATTGAGTAATTCTACTCTTCGTTTTAATTCTAATTATCTACTCATCATTTTATAATATACTATTAAATATTAGAGATTATTTATTATATTTCACTTATAAATTTATCAACAATGTCTTATCACAAAAGCCAACTTAACTAAAGACCTTGAAAAAAATTAGAAAAAATCTATTCATCAACCTATATATTTTCCTATCCAACATTCAGTCCAAAAGATGAGGGTAAGCATCCACACATCCTTGAGTGGCCTTCTCCCACATCTTAGACCGACTTTCGATTCATCCTTTACGATCGAATCTGACTTTCATGCCTTGGAAGAGAAACTTGGGGTGCTACGTTTGAAGGTGCGTACGATATTCATCATGGGTCTTCCGGAAGATGTGAAAGAGAGAGAGTTACTAAATCTACTTGAGATGGCTGCCAGGATATGAGGCTTCAAAGGCGAGAAGCTCATTGGTTTCATTCTCTTCTATTGCTTAGCTTGTTGTTGCCAACAATGATGCCCTTCAGGAAATGGTGTTTTATGTGGAGTCAAAGTCGGTGTTGCACACCGAGATGGCCAAGAAAATGTAAGGGACTGTTATGAAGAAGTGTGAAGAACTGTGAAGAAGAAAGAAGAGTATAGTGTTAAACGACAGGAAATAATATAGTTAGATTAGTTAGTTTGCTATACGTCTATCGATAAGAACAATTATAAATAGAACGATGCCGTTTGAGTTGTAAGTAGAGGTCTTAAGTTGGGAAGTATGAAATGATGCCGTGTAACCCAAACATAACTATAAAAACGGTATGAATGAAGAGGAAAGACATGCAAAGTTTATTGATCATTTCTTATATCTGATTCTTCTCTCTCTTTTCTTTCTTTCTCATTCTTGGAGATTGACATCTTGAATAGTCACTGTACAGGCCCATTATAGATGGCATCAAGAGCCATGGTAGAAGGGACTCGATCTTTTGCTCAGTTGAGTGAAGCGTTGACTCACTTAAGGCAGCAACAGGATAGGCAACAGAAGCAAATTGAAGATGTTATTTCAATTTTAGTGCAAAAACAAGAAACTGCAAGAATTGATAGGGAAGCTCAAGATAAAAGAATTGCTAAAGTATTGCAATAGATTTCAAGAATTTCAGTGAGCAACTCGACGGGTAATGGTGATTTTGCTGGGAATATAAATGGACATGATATGAATCTTGAAGGTGTTGGTGAGATTCATCATAGGGAGTTGGGTGATAGAGGGTTACCCAAAGGCGTTAAGTTGGAATTTCCAAGATTTTATGGGCATAATCCTGCCGCTTGGGTGTATAGAGTGAATCAATATTTCCTCTATCATCAAGTTCCTCTAGGTCAAAGAATCTTTATAGCTTCTTTTCATTTGGATGATGAAGCTTTAATCTAGTTCCAGGATGCGAGTGAAGCAGGTGTTTTCCATTCTTGGGAAGAGTTTGTTCAAGCCTTGCAAGTAAGGTTTGGGTCATCTCCATATGATGATCCCATGGAATCTTTGACAAGATTGAAGCAAGTAAGTTTTGTCACGACTTATAAAACTGAGTTTGAGTTGATTTCCAATAGAATAAAAGGCATTTCTGAGAAAAACAAACTAAGTTGTTTTCTCAGTGGGTTGAGAGATGAAATACGGTTGCCAGTCAGAATGTTGAAGCCATCTAACTTGAATGATGCTTTTGGCCTAGCAAAAATCAAAGAACAGTATGTGTGGAGCACTAAAAGGTCTTGAAGAAGTAATTCTTTTGAAAGTAATCAACAGTTATTGAATGGGAATATCGATAAGCCTGGTCCTTCCAACTCAATCTTGGGTGCTCCTAAGGGCCAGCCCATTTCAAGAATGTCATATCAGAAGATTTCTGAAGCTCAGATGCAAGAGCAAAAGAAGAAGGGTCTTTGTTATTTCTGTGTTGACAAGTGGCATCAAGGCCACAAATGTGCTAGACCTAAGTTGTATGTGATGGAGGGTATGGATTTTGTAGAGAATGTGAATGGTTTTGCAGAATTGGAACCAGATCAGGCTCTCGAAGAGGAGCAGGATCAATTGACTGGACCTGCTCAGATTGCTTCAATATCGATTCACGCAATGATGGGGACACCAAGTCCTAAGACCATGAAGGTTATTGGACAATTAAAGAAGAAGAAAGTATTAATACTCATTGACAGTGGTAGTACCCACAATTTTGTGGATATTATGGTGGCTGTTAATTCAGGATTGTGTTTATAGAAGGCCAATCCTATGTAAGTTAAAATTGCCAATGGAGATGTGCTTAGTAGTGAAGGGGTGTGTAGTGCAATGGGAACTCAGATTCAGGGCACAACATTTGTATTAGATTTTTGTACTTTGGAGTTAGGAGGTTGTGATGTTGTTTTGGGGGTACAATGGTTGTTATCCCTAGGACCTATTCTTTAAGACTTTCAGAAGTTGCAAATGCAATTTCAAATTGAAGGGAAGGTTGTGTCCTTATAAGGATTATCTTCTCCTTGTAGTCTTGTTATTAAAGATGTTGAAATTTCCAGTCTAACTGGATTGGAATGTCGAAGTATGTTCTTCAATATGATTTCAGTACATCCTTAAGAAGATTCTGTTAAAGAACCTGAGAAGATAACACAGTTGCTAAGTAGGTTCAACAAGCTTTTTGAGGAACCAAGTGGCTTGCCTCCTCAAAGATCACATGATCACCAAATCAACCTGAAGTAAGGATCTGTGTCTATAAGTGTGAGGCCATACAGATATCCTTATTACCAAAAGGCTGAAATCGAGAAAATTGTCAAAGAATTGTTGCTAACTAGTGTTATAAGGCCAAGCCAGTCTCCTTTTTCATCTCTTGTGCTGTTAGTGAAGAAAGCAGATGGCTCTTGGAGGATGTACATTGATTACATGGTACTCAATAAGGCTACAATAAAATATAAGTACCCCATACCTGTTGTGGATGAATTAATTAATGAATTGTTTGGAACAACAATTTTTTCTACGCTTGATCTTAGATTAGGCTATCATCAAATAAGAATGAGAGATGAGATATTCCTAAAACTGCATTTAGAACACATGAAGGGAATTATGAATTTCTTGTAATGCTTTTTGGTCTCACAAATGCACCTTCAACATTTCAAAGCCTCATGAATGATGTATTTAGGCCATTTTTAAGGAAATTTGTAATTGTTTTTTTATGATATCCTTGTGTATAGTAAGGATATAGAATCTCATTGTCAACATTTAGCTGCTGTGTTGGAGACCTTGGAGAAGAAGAAGTTGTATGCCAAGAGGTCAAAGTGTCATTTTGCTAGTGAAGAGATTGAGTATCTTGGCCATTTGATTTCAAATGGAGGAGTTAAAGCAGATCCAAAGAAGTTGGAAGCCATGATCAATTGGCCTGTGCCAAAGAATGTTAAATGGTTGAGGGGCTTTCTTGGGTTGACAGGTTACTACAGAAAGTTCATTAAATGCTATGGGCTTATAGCTGCACCATTGACAGCTTTATTGAAGAAAGATGCTTTTGTGTGGAGTTCAGAAGCTACAAAAGCATTTGAGGAATTAAAGGCAGTTGTTACTAGCCCACCAGTTTTACCATTGCCAGACTTTACAAAGGCCTTTATTATTGAGTGCGATACTTGTGCAAATGGAGTTGGTGTTGTGTTAATGTAAGACCGAAGGCCTTTGGCCTTCTTGAGCCAGGCCTTGAAAGGGAAGACCTTATTGCTGTCAACATATGAAAATGAGTTTTTGGCAATGGTGCTTGCAGTAAAGAAATGGAGACCTTACCTTCTTGGTGATGCCTTTGTGGTGAGAACAGACCACCATAGTTTGAAGTATCTGCTTGAGCAGAAAGTGGGCACAATAGCTCAACAAAGGTGGCTTGCTAAGCTTTTGGGCTATGAGTTTACAATTGAGTACAAGAAGGGAGTGGACAATAAAGTAGCATATGCTTTGTCCAGGAGGAATGAGTGTGAAGACTCTATGTCCTTGAATGCTATTTCTGTCCCTAATCCAACATGGCTTGAGGAAATTCGAAAGGCTTATGATAGAGATCCAGTTATTAAGCAGCAGATGGAAGGATTTCAGCAAGGTCAATCTCCTTCAAACTTGACTCTTAAGCAAGGCATCCTTTTTAAGAAGGGGAGGCTTTACATTCCCAATTGTTCAGAATTGAAGCTGAAAATTTTGCATTACATTCATCCAAGCCCATTGGCTGGACATTCAGGATTTCACAAATCCTTGCATAGGGCAAGAACAAACTTTTATTGGCTTGGGTTGAAGGTGGAAGTGAAGAAGTTATTCGAGAATGTGAAGTCTGCCAAAGGAACATGAGTGAAAATATTTTGCTAGCTGGTTTGTTACAACCCTTGCCCATTCCTCAACAAATATGGATTGATGTGTCTATGGATTTTGTTGAAGGATTGCCTATATCAAAAGGATTTTCTATGTTGATGGTGGTGGTGGATAGGCTATCAAAGTATGCACATTTTTAGCCTTGAAACACCCTTCTACAGCAGCCACAGTTGCTGCATTGTTTCTGAATAACATTTTCAAACTGCATGGGATGCCCAGCTGTATTGTTTCTTATCGAGGGGCTACTTTCACAAGTTCATTCTGGAAGGAGTTCTTTAAATTGTAGGGAGTTAACTTGTCTTATTCTTCAGCTTACCATCCACAAACTGATGGTCAAACTGAGGCAATAAATAAGTGTTTGGAATATTTTTTAAGATGCTTTTCAGGTGACAAACCAAGGGGCTGGTTTGATTGGCTACCACTTGCAGAATGGTGGTATAATACCACCTGTCATGCTTCAACGAGAATGACACCATATGAGGCAGTGTATGGTGTTCCTCCTGTGAAGTTGCAATAGTATATTCCTGGTTTATCTCAGAATGAGGCTGTAGAAGAGTTACTCAGAACCAGAGAAGAAATTTTTGGCAATTTTGAAGAACAACTTGATACTGGCTCAGAAGAGAATGAAGTTATTTTTTTATAAAAGGCACACTGAAAGGGAGTTTATAGTGGGGGATCGGGTATACTTAAGGCTTCAGCCTTATAGACAAAGCTCTCTTGCAGTTAGAAGGAATATGAAGTTGTCATCTAAATTTTTTGGCCCATTTCAGATAGTAAACTGAATTGGACAGGTTGCTTATAAATTGGATTTGCCATCCCAATCTTGTTTGCATCCTGCTTTTCATGTTTCTTCTTTAAAGAAAAAGCTAGGCCAGCATATTTCTCCATTGTCAACTTTGCCATCAGTTGATGAAGAGGGAGAAATTGAACTTGAACCACAACAGATTCTGCAGAGGAGAAGTAGAAAGGTGAACAATAGGGCTTTGATGGAAGTTCTATTTCAGTGGCAGGGTGCTGTCCCAGAGGACGCCATGTGGGAATCATACAGGAAGCTTAGGGAGAAATTTCCCCACCTTGTGGGCAAGGTGCTTTAAAGGGGAGGAGTGTGTAAGGGACCGTTATGAAGAAGTGTGTGAAGAACTGTGAAGAAGAAAGAAGAGTATAGTGTTAAACGACAAGAAATAATACAGTTAGATTAGTTAGTTTGTTATACATCTGTCGTTAAGAGCAATTAAATAGAACGATGTCGTTTGAGTTGTAAGTAGAGGTCTTAAGTTGGGAAGTATGAAACGATGCCGTGTAACCCAAACATAACTATAAAAACGATATGAATGAAGAGGAAAGCCATGAAAGTTTATTGATCATTTCTTCTATCTGATTCTTCTCTCTCTTTACTTTCTTTCTCATTCTTGGAGATTGACATCTCGAACACTGACTGTACGAGCCCATTACAAAAAAATCTTTTTTATCAAGCCACCCTTGTCTGTCTCCTGGTTGATTCATTTCATGAAGGGCAAAGGGATACGATTGACGTGGTTATTGGGACTGTGACAGATGACATCCGAGTGTATGAAGTCCCCAACCTGAAAGTGACTGCTCTGAGGTTTAGCAGAGATTGCGAGAGTTTGGATTGTGAATGTAGGTGAAGAATGTTTGAGATTTGACCAGCTGGCTCTCAAAGCTCCTCTCGGGCTGTGCACGGTTATTCTTAGTGGTCTAAAGAAAGCTCGTGAAGCAATGAAGCTGCAGTTGGATGGACTCGTTGTTATGGGTAAGAAACTTTTTGTTCATTATATGTTAGATGTATTGCCAGTTAAACTGGTTTTTGAGCCCTCTGATAGAGGAAGAGAAATAAATCCTAAAGAAACGAATGGTAAGAGTCTACAGAACACTATTTCCTTCTTCCAATCCCCCTACTACATCTACAATCCTGTCACCAAGCAATGGAAGAAACTCCCAAAACCCAATGCCGATTATGGATCTAACCCTGCCCTTGTACCCATATTTGAACCTTCTATACTCAACCTTGTTGTCGAGCACAAGCTCATTTGTGCCCTTTCATCTGCTGATTTTTAAAGTGTTTGTTTGCTTGTTGTTGAGTGGCAAGAGCCCCTTTCAAAGAGTGGTAATAAATTGGATGAAGGAAGAAATATTGCATTTCAATTGTTTGAAATATTGCCACTTAGGAGTTTTTCTGGGATAAATTTGCTACCAATTGATAGAGGAACAAATATTGCGGCCCTTTAATAGAGGAAGGGAAAAAGAAATAGGGGAAAGCATTTCTTATGCTTCACTTTGCTGTGGTGGGTTATCTAGCTGGAATGGGGTTAAATGTAGTTCTCTACAGTACACTTTTGGCCATGTGTGCTTATCTTGGATATGAGGTTGAAGCCATCAAGACTAAAGGAGGGACTTAAAGCTAGTGACCAGTACTTGCCTCCTCTTGTTATAATTGATGCGACTGGGAAGCAATTAAATTTCTCACTGGTTCATATGGCTAGAATTGATATTGTACATTGAATTGATATAGTCAAAGTTTATGCATATCTGCGTTCTCCTTCACTGGACCAGGAAGTTATGGATTAGTTGTCATCTAAGTTGCCAAAGGCAGTGTCAAAGTTTGCGAGTGTGTCGGATGAATGTTTGGAGATTGCTGAAAGTGTTATCAATCAATTAACAACAATGTGTAGCCCACGACATATGCTTTGAATTCTTTGTGAGGCATTAGCTAAGATCATCAGGACTTCTGTTTATTATACCCCTCCTAAGTGGTCTTTCAAAAGTAATTCTTTACATTCAGAGGCATCACTATGAGCAAGTAAAAGTAGCAATGCATATTATTTTTAATGTTTTTAAGGTTGTGACCTCAGAGACTAATGATGGGGACACAAAAATTGAGGGTTAGTTTCATAGAGCTGTAGGCATTGCCAATTCTATACATACAGTTTGCTCAAAGCTGGAGGGCAGATCAAATGAAACTCTTTGTGCTTTACTTGGTCTATATGTCTTGGAAATCATGGCTCTTGTTTCCATCAGCTTGAATCACAACAAAGTAAGCTGTCAACACTTGGTGTCACAGTTTTCACACCTCTTTCCCTAGTGTGGTCTATCATACCTTGGTTTAATAACTTGGAATGATGGTGACAAAATGACTAGCATTGTTATAGAAGGTGCGGAAGATGAAGATGATTATAGAAGTTGTTTATCCGATGTCAAACTCAGCGCATCTCTTTCAGCTATTTGGGGTCATATCTTAGATGGTGTTGCTCAGGCTGCTGAGGAGGACTTGACTACTGTCAAGTATGAACTTCAAAGTAATTAGTTAAGAAGGTGGACATTACATGAAGATTCTGCCAAGATCGATGTTCATGGCATAGGTGGTAGGAACTTTACCATCAATAAATGTATACATGGGAACCTTGGTTAACCAATAGGGCATTACTACTCTAAACCTTGAGGATGAGGTTTTTTTTTAAGGGGAGGAGATTGTTATGAACCTGAAGTGAAACAATGTCATTGTCTACAATAGTCTTTTGAGGGTCTTTAGTTAAGCTGTGCATTTTGTGCTAGCCTTTTAGTTTACAATAGTCTGTTATTTTCTTATATTTGTCTACAGTCATTTTATCATTGGCACTTTCTGTTTGAGCGGTTACGCTAAGTACACTGAGTGAAGTGTAAAGGGGGAGGGAGCTACAGGGGATATTATCTTGGAATGTATTTTGGTCTGAAACTACTAGAGGAATTTCATCATCTTCAACTCATCTCTATTTTTCTGCCTCTATTTTGTTCTAAACATCCACTTTCAGTCTTCTTCATCGTTACTCCACAAGTGGGTTCATAATTATCCTGGAGTTATCTCCGATCCTGCAGTTGTTGGATTAGAAGTATCGGACACGTAAGAAAGAAGAATTTTTTTTTTAATTTTTTTTATAAAGGTTTTCTACAAAAATGTTTGGTTTTAGGCATGTTAGGTTTCTAAACACATTTAAATACAAACACATTTTAATTTTAATTTTTTAATTTTTTAATTTAATCATTACAATTTTATCAAACTTTCAAATAAAAATAAAAAAACAATTTAACTTTTTTAAACTCTAAAATAAAAATTATATTAAAAAATCATATTCTAATAATATTTAACTTTATAATATTTTTATTCAACTTTTTTTCTCAATTCCCAAAACTCTATAAAACATCTTAACTCAAACTATATTACTACCATTTACATATTTATCATCTCATCTCATATGTATAACTAAACGAGACCTATTTTTTAACTATAATTTTTAAAATTATATTTTTCAAGAAATAGTATATAATTAATTTTTTATTTTTGTATTTAAATTATTAAAACAAGCCAAGAACTCATTCATTGGGTGGATTTTATATTTGAAAAATTCTACTTATCATTCCCTACATCACACTTTCATAATCCATCAAACTTTCATAATCATATTCCAATTAGAGCTCGCTGAATTAATCATAATAAAAATCCAAATATAAATAACTTTTTTAGTATAATATATTACATGAGTATATATGTGAAGTTCTAACCCATAGAATTTTGTGGATTCAGTTTTCAATTTATTTTAAAAATTGTATGTGACAGCTCAATGCCCACATTCTCACTACTTTTACTCGCGTTTGGTTTCTTATTTAATTCTCATGGTTAATTGAGTTTCAAATCCTGCATAAATCTCTGGTTTCAAGTCACAATCCTCTTTAGTGATCGTAAATACTTTAAAAACTCATGTTTTCTGAGCACCTTTGTCATGCAAGGTTGCTTAAGACCAAAAGAACCACAGATCTCAGATAGTAAAATTATAACCCCATTAAATTGGTTCTAATTTGAACTCTTACCTCTTCTTCTCTTCAAATGACTGTCACACATCATGACCTGCTTGCTGGTTCCCGCTCGTGAACAGCTATAAATTTATTATCTTATGGCAATACGCGGGTGAAGAAGATGGAGGAAATTTTCCGTTCTCCTTTCTTGTTGGTTCCATTAGGGTTTTTTTTTTTTTTTGCAATGTGTCTAGGATTGGGTTGGACTCCAGAATGGTGAACATATCGAGTTGGGCCCTAATAAGTACATGAAATAGTTTGGCCCAAATAAATTTTTTCCGAAAGAGTAAACTTGATATATACGGAAAAAATAATTATATTTGAAAATTTTTACACATGCATCTACGTGGTATAATTTAATTTAAAAGATAAATTTTAAATTTTAAATTTTAAAAATCAAATTATGATATATGGTTAGTGTGTTGGTGTGTGTTGTACAGACTTTTGAATATCATTACTCATACAAGAATATTCATCACAATGTGTAGCAATTTATATCCTTCGTAAACTTATGCCAATGAATGCTACATGCACTCGAAACAATAGGCACGAAAATCACATTCAAATGAATGAGAAAAGTACAATTTAAAACAATGAAGAAAGATCAACCAATTACAGTACTCCTCCGTACGTACAAAAGGAGCTGAGTTAGAGCATTCTAATTGGAATAGTCAAAACTAAACCAAGTTTTAGTTAATATGACATGAATTTGCCTTTGTCTATTCCATTCACATCAAATCTCCATATTCATGAATTATCCATTTTTCATTATATAATAATAACATAATATTAATTTATTTAATTTTATCATATTTTACCATTCTACCGATTATATATTAATTAGTAATCATATTTTCAGTAATCATTTAATGCTAATAATCACAAAATCTAATTAAACCCATCTAAAATTAGAGGGAAAGATATTGAGATAGTTTTATGAGCAAATATCAAGAGGAGAGAGAGAGAGGGTGGGTTCCAAAAAACTAATAAACTAAAGATTTGGTCCATCAAAGTTACAAGCAAATTTGACTTTGATTTTGAATATACTGTAGCTAAAATTTAGTTCAGGTCACTTTGTCTAATTTAATGCAGTCGATTTTTCATCTGTAATAGCTATTTGAATGATTTTATTTACCTTTAGTTATTCCGATAAGAATGCTCTTACTAACTATTTGGTACATATGTTAATTTGTAGGGCTTTTATTTTGAGGAATTAGAGCGTAATGAATGCCTCTCAATATTTGTAATATTGAATTATTATTCGTAAGTATCTATCTACTATCCTCGAGAGTAGGAGCGATTAGTCAGTCGTTTTTTGGGTGGTTATCTGGGCAAATGGAGGAATTAGATTTTTCTATAATCATACCACTGTCAAGGGAAGATTATGAAACTAGACCCAAAGTGCTTAGATATTGATAGTCATTGTCTGTGGTTGAGAGAAACCATCAAATGGTTTGAGAACAAACATATGATTATCGAACATCCAGGGTTTTCGCCCTTGTACCCTACATTTGTGTGCTTGATTTGCAAATGTAACAATGAACAAGGTTTTATCCTTAGGAAGTATGTTGGCTTACTTAGCTTCTAGATTTTTGTCATCGTTGATCGGAGCATTTCCTGCCCAATCAATCTATCTGCACAAGTCTTCCCCACCATGCGGACTGAGATAACACGTAGCAGAACTAGTAACAAACATAAAACAACTAGGGGAGACACAGATCGTAAAGGTTCACCTCAGAAACCCAAGTCCCATGAATGGAAGTAGAATGGGAATCAATGGGGGGCACAATGGGAGCTAAGAGTAAAGTTTTCGAAGAAAATCAAGGGGCAATATAGGCTGAAAAGGTAGGTGTAGTTTCAAAGAAGATGTTGGTGGATACGATTGACTTTGGGGCTGATGGTGAGGTTTTAGGAGGATTAAAGGAGACCTTTATAGTAATGAATCAGGAAAGTCTTTATATAAAAGGTGGGAAGTCAATGGTGTTTAGTGATGGCGGTGGTGAGTATATGGGCCACGGAGGAATGGGCTTGGATTTCGATCCATCAGCCAGAGGTGGGCCAACTTGCAAAACTTTGCTAGAGAAGCCCAACAAAAAGGTAGAAGAAGCAGAAGGTGGAATGCTAGATAGGAAGAACTTTGATAGGGGACTAGGGCAGAGCATTTGAAAGAAAAGGGCAAGAGAAAGAGGTATGGATTGTGAGCTCACAAAGATTTCAATCTCAAAGAAACGTAGATTGTCTGTTCAATCCCTGAGAAGGGCAATACGAAAAATAAATTGATGATGGGATGGATATTTTAAAAAACCAACTGAAATTGGCGGAGACTATTAGTCAACCTCGCTAATTACAATAAAAGTATTAAGTTGGAACTGTTGAGGGCTTGGGAACTCTCGAACAGTTCAGGACCTTGGTCATTTGGTGAAGGATAGGAAATCCAAAATTGTCTTCCATATGGAGACAAAGCAGAATGAAGGCAGATTTGATATGGTGAAGAGGAGACATGGTTTGGAAGGGTGTTTTGTTGTTGAACCAATCAACAAGAGTGTTGGTTTGGCTATGTTATGGAGTATGGAAGTGCCTCTGGAGATAGGAAACTTTTCATCTAGCCATATAAATGCATGGACCAATAATAATGATCACAAAGATTGATGGCTACTATCAAGCTTTTATGGTCAACCAAATACTAAGAGAATAAGAGAATCTTGGGATCTCATGACAACTATGAAACCTCTTGAACAACAAGCATGGTGTATTGTAGCTAAATACTTCAGATTTTTCTTTCAAAAAATATATCCATATTTTTCTACTAAAGTCATCAATAAAGAGGAGGAAGTATCGATTTTTACCAAATGAAGAAGGCTTGATCAGTCCACAAACATTGATATGAACAAGTTGGAGTAGCTCACTTGCTCTTGTAAATGATTCTTTTGGAAAGCTCTTCCGAAATTGTTTGCCAACAAGACACCCTTCACAAAGTTGATCGGATTGATCAATAGCCGGCAAGCCTTTCACCATCTGCTTTTGAGCCAACAACTTCAATCCACCAAAATTCACATGCCCAAGCCTCAAATGCCAAAGCCAAGATGTATTTTTCACACAAGCTTTGAGGCACTTAGCCACATCAATTTGAATATCAAGAAAAAACATCATGTTGCTTGTCATGGATACTTTGGCAATCAAATTCTTTTCTCATCTCTTAGAAAAAGACTACGATTTTTCTTTTCAATCTCATAGTCTTTTTCCAAGAATCGCCCCAAACTCAAAATGTTGCTTTTCATACTTGGAACATAATAAACATTTGACATAAATTGATGACTCCCATTTTTTAACTGAATTAGAATCGTACCTCTCCCTTTGATGGAAACTTTTGACAAATCTCCAAAAGTGACACTCCCATTCACCGGTTCGTCAAGCTCCACGAACTTGCTCTTGTCTCCGTACATATGATTGCTTGCAACATTATCAAGATACCACAAATTCGATTTGCTAGTTTATTCTCCTTTGCAGGATAGCAGCAAAGTGGGCTCCACTTCCTCATTTTCAACATCATTCACCTTCTCTTCAGCATTTAGTAGAACTCTAGCAGTCTGAAGCATAGTGACCATACTTTTGACAATTGTAGCATTTGATTTTGGACTTGTCATATTGTCGCCCATTCTGCCTTGAGTAATTTCCTCTTTGACGACCTCTTGAGGATTGAACTCTCTCTTCATGGTAGGCATTTTGATTATTTTGTCTGCCTCTTCCTCGTCCTCGTCCTCTTCTTCCTCTTCCTTGTCCACGTCCGCGTCCCCTTCCTCACTGACTTTTATCATGCTCTCCTTCCTTCTCTTTTACAGAGAGCTTTGTGGCGAGAACCTGCTCAATAGGTTCTTCCTTCTTCTTCTTGAGTCTTTCTTCATAGGCTTGGAAAGATCCCATTAGTTGATCAACCATTATCGTCTCTAAGTCTTTCGACTCTTCGATAGCCACCAAAATATAATCAAACTTTGAATGCAACGAGCGAAGAATCTTCTCAACCACCTAGACATCCTCCAGCTTTTCTCCATATCTCCTCATTTGATTCACAATGGCCAACAATTTTGAAAAATAATTAGCAATCGTATCAGATTCTTGCATACGAAGGACTCCAAACTCACCTCGTAGCATTTGAAGCCACACCTTCTTCACTTTATCAACTTCTTGATAGGAGTTTTGTAAGATCTCCCTTGCTTGCTTGGAAGTAGTGGCATTGGCCACTTTCTCGAACATGGCTTCATCCAAACATTGATGGATGAGCGTGAGAGCTTGTTGGTCTTTCTTCCGCAACCTTTGCAGAGCCTCCTTTTGGTTAGGACTCAACGAAGCTTCATCTCTAGGCTTCTCATAGCCTTTCTCTACGATCTCCCATGCATCTTGAGATCCAAGCAAAGCCCTCATTCGAATGCACCAATTCTCATAATTCTCCTTTGTCAAATGCGGAAATTGAAATGGAAACATTGAGTTGGCCATCTTCAGGATCTAGAAAATTGTAGCTCTGATACCAGTTTGTTGGAGGAGAGAAACTGATATTCTATTCTAAAGGGAAGAGAGGATAGACTATTTCTGAAATTTCTCTAAGTGAATTACTTCTCTAGTGGCTTGCTTTGTGCCAATGCATACATGGGTATTTATACGCTTGCAGATTCATCTAGCATTTACTCCAATACATAAACTTCCCTAGTACACGAATACCCAAGTACATGAATATCCCAAATACATAAATTACTTCTTTCAAGATGAACCTTCACTCTAGTTCATGAATCTACCAAAAGACAACTTTATTTATTAAGTTTATTATTCAACATGATTACCATAGAGACAATTGAACAGGAGGTGTTGGTGAAAAATTCTTACACATCATGAGAGTCTATTGAGAGCCCTTACGTTACAAAGTTTGAAAAAGTAAATTAAGAGGATTCGGTGGATGTGATTTCCATTCTAGTGCATGTAGCCGTTGGGTGTAGAGTTTCCTTTTGTGAAATAGGAGCCGTTGGTGGTAGAGTTTCCTTGTGTGGAATTGCAACACCCGAGCCTAGCCCTAAGCCGCTTTCTAAAAAAATTAGTTTTAAAATGAACTCTACCCGATCATCGTATGGCTCGCGCCCGTTATTATTAAACCAGAGACCCAATTGCAGTTTGCTTTTAAAAAACTCCCCACCTTTACAAGTCTCTAATGTATTTATCCACTCCATGCACACGCACGTCTCCCTCCTTTCTCTAGGGTTTTCGTACCACCCTTTTATATATATGTATATATGCAGTTATCATCTCATGCACGGAGAAACTATCGAAACACAGTTGCTGCCCTCTTCAGCCTACTCCCCGTCGCTGCCTCCCAACACCTGCTAGCACAACCACACACGGTTGCTTTGGAGTCATCTCTGCACTCTCGCATGACCGTCCACCACGCCATGCACCACCGAGAGCCAACTCCTTGCAGTCGCAACAACAAACTGTTGCGTTGGGAACATTCACCATTTAGTCAACTTCAGCAACCACAAGCAGCACCCACGCACGGCCAACAACGAATCGGCACCTTCACAAAGTTGCTGCTCAGTTCATCCACCCCACGAAAACCTCTGTCCAGACCCCACCACAGTGCCCAGCCACACGAAGCCACCGCCCAACGCCTCCTGTCGCCTCTGTTGCAGGCCACAAAACACCCCTGTTTTAGACAGTCGAAACAAAGGCAATCATGGCACAACCAACCCACTGCCCTTAAGCCACCGCCCGCTCCTGTTGCCTCAGCCCCTAAGGATGACACTTTCGCCGCTCCCAGCCACTTCATCATTGCTTCATCGTTACCCACACGGTGAGTCCCTCTCACGTTGCTCGTTTTTATTTTTCCTCTCGCACACTCACCCTCCGTTCTCTCGCATTTCTCTCGCTCTCACCGCCCCGCGTAGGCAGCTTCACCGCTGCACGCCTGCTCTCCAGTCGTGCCACCACGGTATTCCAGCCCAGCCGTCACGCGGCCCCTAACTTCTCCTGGTGTAAGTCCCTACCGCCGCTGCACTTCTATTATTCATATGTTTTTGTTTATGTTCATCGCTAGTTTTTTTTCTCATAAGGTGTATTTATCTATATATATATACACACGTATATATATGTAAAGTTTTAACCTAGGTTGGGTACTTACCAGTTTTAACCTAATATATATATATATATATATATATATATATATATATATGGAAAGTTCCCAGATTTATGTTTTGGGGTGAGGTTTTTTTTTTGGGTTTATGTTTAAATGGGTTTTGTTTTAAGTCTCATTAAATATTATATTTGTGTAGATAATATTTTGATAATATTTTGATAATATTGTTAATTAAAGGAAGTAAACCTATTTTTCTTAAGAGATGAGTTTTTCATGACTTATTTTATCAAAATTTTAGTAGCCAATGTATTCTATTTATTTATAAAATGTTGTTGGTATTTTAGATATTTTAAGTATTACTTTTTATTGAGTTCTGTAATTATCTTAATACTTGCTCGATTAAATTCTTATTTGGTATGAATTCGATTAAGTGGATATTGATGAATTTAGAAAATGTGACGATATTTTAGGATTACGTGAAGTTAGGTTTTTGAAGAAATAAAATAGGTCATTTTAGCATCTAGGCTTAAATATTGAAATATGTATTCGATTGGAAATTTATGTGATTATTTTATAGGTGACGACTTTTAGTTGATTTGACATTTTGAAGAAAATTTTGAAAAGCGAAGAAATCCAGGTAAGCTGGGTTCCTATGCTAGACTTTGTATAAAATAAAATAAAACGTGGTTGGTTTTGAAAATATACATGTTTGTTTTGAAAATAAATCAGAAAACAACCTCAGATATGTATTCTACATATGCATGAAAGCTGTATAAGAGAAAGTATTTTCTGTCATGACTGTGTAGACATGAGCTAATTTTGTGCATTCTGTTTCTGATCATGCAAAAAGAGCGAATATGAAAATTTAAAAGTTTTTGTTGTGATAAATTAAGATGTTTTGATTCTGTTTATTTCGAACATGTGAAATTATCTGAAACTATTCAGTATTTGGTTTTTGATATGATGTGGCACTTGAAAACCTTGGCATGTTTTGATTCTGTGTTCTGATTAAAGTCTGATTCTGATGGTTCTGTTATGTTCTAATAAGGCCCAACCATGGGTGATAATAGTGGATACAGCCCAACCATGGGTTATAATAGTAGATACGGCCCAACCACGGGTTAGAATAATGGATACCGCCCTTCCACGAGTTATAATGGTGGTTTATAACCCTACCACGGTGGATAAACATGGTATACGACCCAACCACGGGTGATAATAGTGCATACGGGCCTTCCACTGGTTATGGTGGTTTATAACCCCACCACGGGGGTTGAATATGGTATACGGCCCAACCACGGATTATAATAGTGAATATGGCCTTTCCACGGGTTATAATGATGGTTTATAACCCTCCCACAAGGGTTAAACATGATATCTGTCCCGATGTGATGCTCTGATTGATGAAGATGAGGTCTCAGATTTTGATATGCCAAATGATTTTTGAATAAGAATGTTTTTTTGAAAATTTCGCTCTGATATTTTTTTAACATGTTTTGATATTTGCATTCTGAAAGTAAATGGTTTTGTTTCTGCATGATGAAGGTAAACATTTTGTTTTGCATTCTAAATTCTAAAAGTACTCATGTTTACATACTAGTATATGTTCTCTGCGTACTGAGTTGTTGATAACTCACCCCTTATCTCCAAATATTTTTCAGATAATTTTGATGATTCAGCTGGAGAATAAGAGTAGGAAGTTTTAGCAAGGTGCAATTATCGTGTGGAATAAGTACTTGAGGATACAAGTTTATTGGAGGGTCTTTTTTTTAGTAGGTTATGATTTTCGGATTTTGAATAAATAGATTTGTACTTTTTGAGAATATTGAAGTATTTAAATATATTATGGAAGTTGGATACAAGAGTTAACTCTCCGGATCTCCGAGAATGGGGCGTTACAGGAATTGTATCAGTTGTAGGAGTGTCTGAGCATTTTCCTTTATTTTATGCTATCTGGTGACCTACCTACTAAAATCTTGAGATAGTTTTTGATGATTAATATTACTTTTCATCTTAGATCTTTTCATTCCCAATCCCTCATAAATATAGCACATTTACACGGGTTCATATACCATGCACTTAAAATATGTCATGCATTATTAACTAATCAGGAATACATTGCAGGAAAAGCACACGAATGGAACTGCAGCGTTATAATTATGTTTTAAAATTAGAATATTTATATAAAATGATATTAATTTTATAAAAATGTCTTTCATTTAAAATATAATTGTATAAATTATTTTAAAAAAATTGTACGTCTATATTTTTTTTAATTAAATGAAAGAGTTAATACGACTTAGGGCCAGTTATAATTAATTTATACTATATTTCAAGGGTGTAGTAATGAATAATGATATGCTAAACTTGGTTTCTTTGGAGTTTGGAGCATGTAAGAGAGCTTTCCATTCCCACATACCCTATAATCCAAAAATAGGAAATAGAAATAATGGATGTTTGCAGTAGACAAAAGATAAGATATGCCGGCTCTCTCATGGCTACCATGTGGTCTTCATTTGCCGATCATTTTATAGACTGATGAATCAATAGAGGGACGTACGTAGGGCTGAGCTCCGACTCCGATGGAGTCCGAGTTGTCGTTTCTGACATCCGACTCTGACAAGAGTCGGAGTCAAATTGTTCCTCTGACTCCGATCGGAGGTCGGAGCTTCGACCTCCGTTCGGAGTTGGACCGTTTATTTCTCTACATTTCTAACAGATCGAAATGTATTTGAACGGTAAAATTATATGGTGGGGAATATATAATAAATTACTTGTTAATGTTTTGTATTGTTGAAATCGAAGGACAAGCTTATGTTGGTGGTCCATTTAATATATACAAAATTAAATGAAAAATTAAAAGCTGATGGTGACCGATATGCCTTTAATTTCTCATGTGGGGTCTTTAAACTTTAGTCAGGTGTCGCTGGGGTGATTATTTTATGCCCATCAAAGGTAGTACTTCGAGCTAATTAATCTGGATTAACTTCATCATCAGATCAGATACATGAATGTAAATGCGTGTGAATAATATTCATGCATGTATGATGTATGTATATATAGAGAAGAATGATGGTACGAATCTGTATAATTCGATTAATTTTGTTGGATAATAAATTATAAATGTTTGAGAGAGGATAGATAAGTACTAATAGAATAAAGAGTACTTATCCCACATCTTTGATCAGGATATAACTACATGGGAAAGGACTGGATACTTGGTAGAATTAACTTTCCACCAAGTTAATAACTGAAATATATCACTAGGTGCCTCGACAGCTTCCATAAAATATCGTTCAAGCTCAGATGTACAATACATAATATTCCTTGTTGACATGAGTTGATGATACTGCTGTATAATACGATTGCATCTAACCCCTACAGATGGGTCAGTGTCACTTGAGGAAACTGTCGATCCCGTCGGCCTCGAATGTGAGGAGCTACCAGCTGTGGATGAAGGCTGACAATTATTATTATAGTGATTATATAAGTCATCAACATCATTTTTTAGCAATCTAATAAACTCTGCACCCTTCACTGCCTCGAGGATGGAATTTATCCAAAATTCTAGAACGACCAACTTAACTCGGGGGTCAAGGATCACAGCCACAAATAGTAATCTATTTATCTTCTCAATATTTTCCCAATATTTATCATATTTGATCTTCATCCTCGGAACCATAGCAGATAACAATCCACCAGAGTCAGTACAACTATTTTCTAACTAAAAGTGAAGCTCCGAGAGCTCGCTGAAGAATGAGTTTGCAGTCGTATATTTGGATCCAGATAGCCGCATGGTTATGTCATAAAAAATTCTTAAAAATTCAACAAAGTAGCTCACACTAGTCCAATCATGTGCGTTCGGTGCACCAAGCCCTTGTTCTGCTGGCTCCAACAAAGCATACCTCAGGCCCCCATCCTCGACCTCCATCCGCTCGAATGCTTTTTGGTACTTCTGTTCCACATCCAACATCATGTATGTAGAGTTCTATCGAGTCGGAACGTCCAAGCATAACATACTAGAATATTCAATTTTAAGATCTTATGCTATTGCCTTAAACTTGGCAAGCCTTTGAGGGGAACCCCTCACATATCGTACAATGTTGCGGACTCAGGTTATGGAATCATCAACCTCTTTTAACACTTCAACAACTATGAGGTTAATGATATGAGCACAACATCGAATATGAATAAACTCGTGGGCCCGAATGACATCATCTCTCACCGTCGTGTTCCGCTTAAACCAATTAATTGATGTTTCATTGGCACTGGCATTGTCAACTGTAATACACATCACTTTTCAAATTCCCCAGTCCTTTAAACTATCATCCATCTTCGCCCTAATGGATGCACCTTTATGATCCACAATATCTTTAAAGCCAATAATTTTTTTATGCAAAATCCACTCACTGTCAATGTAGTGTGCTGTGATACACATGTAGCAAACGTTCTGTATGGACGTCCATGTGTCAGTTGTAAATGACACTCTCTGGCTAGTGGTAATAAACATCTTCCTAATCTCTGCCTTGTCTTTCGCATGCATTTTCATATAATCTCGCATCACCGTATACCGTGATGAAATGTGAAATTGTGGCTCAACAAAGTTTAGAAACTTTCGAAAGCCTCTTTTCTCGACTGTGGTAAATGACATCTCATCAGTAATTATCATCTCTGCAAGCATGTCCCTCAACATCTTCTCATTGTATTGAGGGATGACCAACTTCTTAGTCTGTGTACCATCAGTGGCTGTAGAAGTTTGGTAACTGAGGTTGGTCTGATCAGTGGCCACCAATCCCTTCGCTATCTTATATCGTTGACAACCATTTAGATGTGCTATTAACACACTGGTGTCTTGCTTCTTCGAATGACATCCACAAAGTTTCCCACAATAATGGCATTTTGTTACCGGGTTCGCAATATCACCAGGAATTTTGGTGAAGTGCTCCCATGTCCACAACCTCTTTTTAGAAGGACGTGGTAGTTGATCTTGCTCAATGGGCATCTCCTCCTCTTCGTTGAACATATCCTTATCCTCTATATCTACTGGGAGTGGGAGTCGACTACTCGCACAAGATGTAGTTGCTCT
Organism: Juglans mandshurica; assembly: GCA_022457165.1. NCBI lineage: Eukaryota > Viridiplantae > Streptophyta > Magnoliopsida > Fagales > Juglandaceae > Juglans > Juglans mandshurica. The sequence goes on from CM039623.1 coordinate 10,128,451, forward strand.
AGATGTAGCTGCTCTAGACGTAGCTGCCCTAGATGTGGCTTTAGGGGTGAAAGTACCCACCGGTGTAGGAGTTGTAGCATTGCCATCCGCCACATCCCCTTGTGGACGATCATCTCTACTAGGTCTAGGATCCATATCACAATCAATGAAGTTGAAAAAATAAATTAGAAGCCACAAATTAGTTTAAAAATAAACTAGGCTAATTTAAAATTTTAAATCAACGCAAAAATAAACTAATTTAAGCGTGCATCTGAATAAGATCAACTTTGACAAGTAAAAAACATACAAGAAATTGAATAATTAAACAGCTAGAGTAGCTCATGCATCCACTCCACATGGTACAGTTAGACACACTAAAAGTATCATAGCCAATTTATTTAGAGAGAGTTACTTTTTTGCACCCAAGTTACCTAAAACTAATATATATTTTGCATTCTAATTCAATCATGGCTGTTGAGATAAATGAGAAATAGATAACACAGTATGCTAGATCTTAGTAGAGGGTGCAAAGTACAAAACTCTTAATAATTTGAGGGTATAAAGGGTAATAAACCAAGTAACTTCTAAACCAAACTATTTTTTTGGTGACCTATGTTTACATGGTAATCGATCGTAGAAGCATATATAATTTGGTATGTTCATATATACTAGTTTCTGTTATTAGTTTATATTGTGGGTAATTTTGTCAGGAGGTCAAGAAATTGCTGTAAAGAGGCTCTTAAGTGTATCAGGACAAGGCTTACAGGAATTTAAAAATGAGGTGGTGTTGATTTCAAAACTCCAACACAAGAATCTTGTTAGACTCCGAGGATATTGCATAAAGGGAGATGAAAAGATTTTACTCTATGAGTACATGCCCAACAAAAGTTTGGACTTATTTCTATTTGGTTAGCTTCTAAACCAAACTCGTAACTTCCTCTAGTGTTTGATAAAACTGTATCTTGTTAGAATAAAAGCTTATTTTTTTGGTGCTGCTAAAATTCTTCTCTTCAATGAAAATTTGAGGGTATACAGTTTTAAAATTCTTCTCTTCAAGAGTTTTAATAATTTTCGGTTCCCAGATTCCAGATTTTTTCTGCCAATTTAGAATAGGCCCTTTCATAGTTATACCCCCAAACAAAAGTTCTTTCGGGAATTTTAAAATACTGCATTCCAAGGGTAATAAACCAAACTGCACATGCATGTGAATGCGCCCGCGCTAGTGCGCGCGCGCGCGAGAGCCAGAGAGAGAGAGGTACATTGGACATAGGTCAAAAGATCATGTACTGATGTTTGGAAACAGGGTCTACAAGTAAACACAACCTTTTTACAAAGTGATCTGAAGCAAATATGACCCAGCCATATGAAGGCTTGAAGCTAAATGGGGATAACAACATTGTGCAGGAGACATGAAGACTACAAGGAAGGGGTCTTGTGCAGATAAGACTCCAATGGTCTTTATTTCAAGGATATATAAGCAAATTAGTGACAAAACAACATAATTAAAATTAATTAATTAATTAATTAAGCATCGAATTAAATTAATGGGAAGCATATTGGTAGAGTTTGAACTTTGAAGAGCTGATTCAAAAACACATATGCGCCTCCCCCACTTAGAAACATCTCTTACACATTTTATCAAACACATTGTATGCATACAACACAACTTACAAACACATTACACATTTTATCAAACACATTTCCTTACTACAAATTTACAAAAAAAAATCATTTCAATCACAACAAAATACCTAGAATTGGAATCGGGTTCGGAATTGGATTAAGTATTTTATGAATCAGATTAATTTTAGGGCTCGGAATCGGATTAATTTTAGGGGTCAGCTTGGATTGAAGTCGCGCACTACGGAGGAGCAAAGACTCACGGCGGCAACAGAGAGGGAACGAGGCGGCGAGGTGGAGGTTCAGCTGTTCAAACTTCAGACGTGAGACTTGAGACTTGAGAGAGAAGGAGGAAGAAGGAAGAAGGAAGAAGCCGAGAAGGGAGAAGGAAAGGGAAGGGAAGGGGGGTACTGCGTTTTGGACCCCCCATATGATCAAACAACACCGTTCCACAACGGCGCCGTTTGATTTCCGACTCCAACTCCTTATTCGGAGTCATTCTGCCCTTCGACTCCGTTTTCCGACCACTCCGACTCCGACAAAGTCATAATCGGATTGGAAGTCGGACGAAGTCAGAAATCTCAGAATTTTGCACACCCCCTAGACATACGTGTGATGATTTGGAGAAAAGATGGGGAGTTTTAATATTTATTTATTTTAAATAGAAAAATTAAAATAAAGAGATTGATAAACAAAGTTGGACGATCTAAAAAAAGGATGGAAGATGAGAGAATGGAGGGGATGACTTGGGATTCGCTAGTGGTGCCCGCGAGCGGGGTGGATGTAACACCCTATACAAGATAAATCGTAAAAGGTTTATCGTGGCTTAGTGAAAGAATATTATTTATAATGGAAAGTGGAAATAAACTTATAACAGCTACAAGAAATTAGGAAAAAAAAAATCACAAAATAACTTGTAGGTTCATATGAAATAAATAATTTTCTTAACATAATGATCAACTGGAAGACATGACCAAAGTTCTTCAATTCTCAGAGTCTCTTTCAAATTTTCTTGGGTCTCTTTTTCTTCTAATTAATTCGTTGAAATTAAGATCACCATGCAACATAAAGATCCCGTTCATATACATATATATCAAACTTCAAATTGATTGGTTGACATGTTACCCTCTTGCTGTATCAAAACTAATCACGTAATATGCCTCGTTAAAATACATAGTTTGCATTTTAAGAGAAACTAAAATGCCTAATCAACATGGCATATGCCATGTTAAAAAATCTAAAAAAAATATCAATTAACATAAAATAAAATAAAATAAAGTAATGGAAATCAAGAAAATCAAGCTAAAGTTAAAAAGAAAGCCTAAAATTATACAAATTTTTTTAACTCAAAATTAATAAATTAAAAGAAAAAAAAAACAGCACAAAAATAACTTGTAAGCTATTTATGAAATTAACAACTTTCTTAACATAAACACGGTTGGATATTTACCAAATACAAATTTTATCCCTATTTCCCAATATATTTTGCAGAAACCTAAATTTAATTAAGATGAAGAATAAAATCTTCTAATGACGCGGTTTGCCAAACAATAGATCAACTAGAAGTTTGGACTTGTGATCATGCCGTGGAAAACGTGATTGGCAGTGGACACCCGCGGCCAAGACCATTAATCGTGTTCATCAATTGTCCAAGTCAACTGATCTCATAGTTTCTTCCGTCATGTTTATGTCTTCTAGGCTGAAATTAAGATCAACCCATGATCAAGCTGGCCTGATTCCCACTAATGGTGATGTTTGTAATTATTTAATTGTTTGATAGTTTGGAAAGCAAGGGAGACTGATCTTAATTTCTTGTATATATCTCTAGCTAGCAGTTCTCATAATTCTCCAAGTGATCTCCAAATTACTAGCTAGCAAGCACTTCTTTAAACAAGTTTTTTATTTTTTTGGAAGTGTCCAATGGTTCCCCTAAGCACTCAAAGAGCCTCATCATCAGTACCACCGTCTTCTTCCACTTCACTACAAAAAGGCCCTAAAATAGCCAGACTTGACCATTTTTGGCAATTTTGAAATCGCTGAATGTTAAATGCAATTAAAGTGTCATTTTTTATAAATTTCAGCGATAAGCAAAAATCGTCGCAAAAAAAACTTTTTGTGGCAATTTTTGACCGTCGCAATTATCCCAAAATTCGACTAAAATGGCATTTCCATTTACCATTAAATCATTGAAAAAAGTCAATTGTGGCGATATATATCATAACAAAAGGTTAATAAATCGCCGGAAATACCTGTATATTTTTCCTAGCGATTTTGAATTATCATCACTATTAGGTAGTTCTAGTGAATAATTGTCGCCGCAAAAATGCACAAAGCAGAAAATAAATTACTCGCCAGAAAAGATGTTTCAGAAAATTAAAAAACAAATGCACAAAGCAGAATACATAATGCCGCTACAGTTAAAAATCACAAACACTAAATATTGGAAAGCAAAACAAACTTACAAAGAGGAAATTAAAGACACTGCTCATCAACCTGTATGAAACCAGCCATTTTTAGAGACTCGGTTGTTAATTCAGGATTTTTGTGGTATCCAGCAAAGACAGTCTTCCCTCTGACACATATCTCCCCACGTGATGGCTCCTCAAGTGGATAGCCCATCACTGGAACCTACTCCAGCCGAAGCTCATTGTACACACCAACAGTATCAACAGCACCAACCCTGCTCATCTCGTCAGGGAAGCCCAAAGTAGTTGGTCCACAAGTTTATGTCATCACTTTGGAAACAAAGTGGTTTTATTGTGGTCTTTCCTGTGTGCACACTCGGGGCTCCGAGAAGAATAAAGGAAAGATTTCACCTCTGTCTCTGCCTGGTTTGGCCACCGGAGTTAGCACAACCCTACCACGGGGGTGAAACATGGTCTCTGCTCTGTTTGATGCTCTGTTTGGATCTGATGATGATACTCAGTTTATGTTATACCAAAGCACTATGGGTTTTACTTGTCTTAAAATCATCGCTCTGTTACTTTTGAAAATATGTTCTGTTCTTCATGATAACTCTAGAAAATATTTTGTTCTGCATGCTCTACTTTGTAAATGCTCATGTTTGCACGCTAGCATATGACTGCTTACTGAGTTGTTGATAACTCACCCCCTATCATTATAATATTTTCCAGATGATGTGGAGAGTTCAAATGAGGACCTAGATTAGATTGTTGTTTGTGTTTAAGCTGAGGAGATGTTGGTAGAAGAAGGACTTATGGTGTTCTTAGTTTTAATGTCCTTGAGTTTTATTAATATCTTGAGTTTCAGTAAGATTTATGAAATTATTAGTTGGGTTGTTATGATTACCGAGAGATTACAGACTCCTTAGTTTATTTTAGCTGTAGTAATGACCTTGTGGAGTTTTCAAGTTGGTTATTTAGAACTCTTGATATTGAGTTTTGCTATTAAGGATTTGAGTTTTATTTTAGTTGTGTTAGAAAATAAGTTCTTAAGAGACAGGTAGTAAGTCTCCAGACCATCCGGGTTTGGGGCGTAAATGTAATTTATGTTTGGCTAGAATTGGATGAGTCTATACTCAATTCGAATTATGGACGAATGTATTTTTGATAGGACTCTAGGAGTGCATCCGATAAAGATAAGCATTTATCCGATAAGGATGAGTGTTTGAATTGTAACACTTATCAAATCTTGTTAATATTATAAGATAAGAGTTTACAAGTGTCGTAGGCATGTTTCGAGTTTTAGAGCTAGTTGAAAAGATAAAGATACAAGCCTTATTTGAACTCAAGGAAATTCAGAAGAAGTAATCTAGTCTGAGATGTTTGCAGATAGTGAACAATGTATCTGACTAGGATTCTGGATTAGAGTCATTCTCCAAATCAATTACAGGATTACCTATTTGTAGAGAAGTTGGCTGAGGGTTTTAGGGAACTTGAACAACACATATTCTTAAGTGTTTAGAGCTTGAAGATCTGGGTAGAACTTCAAGAGATCGTGAAAGAGAAAATTCTTGAGAGAAGGATTTTCTAAAAAGCTCAATCCATAAGATTGAGCGAGAGCATACTCCAAGGGAGAGTTGTCGTGTTCGAGTTCAACCACTGGAGGTTCCAGTAGGAAAGACAAAGATTGGAAGAGTCAGAGGTTCTGACTACCTACTGTGGTAGAAGAAAATCAGGTCTCGTGTCTTGGGTAAACGTGTCTAGTTACAAAGATTTTGTAAACGTTTTACTTATAAAACTCTCAATCGATAAAATTGGCTTTCCTGATTTTGGTTGCCCCATAGGGTTTTACCTTTGAGGAATTCTTCTTCAAAGGGTTTCCCTTCATAACCAAATTATTGTGTTCTTAGTACTTTAAACTGGTTACTAATCCGTGCTAATAGCTTTTGTTTTAGCATTAACGTGTGTTACAACGGTAGTTAGGTAATTTCAATTTTAACAAGCAGAGATAACCATTTATTGAAAATACATGGAGTGAATGATATCTATAAGGTTAATGAGTTGAATAATGATGAAGCATTGCAGCTCTTTAGTTTGACAGCTTTCAAGAAACCCCATCCTAAAGAAAATTATGTGGATTTATCCAAAGGCTTTGTGAAATATGTTCAAGGCCTTCCTTTAGCTCTCAAAGTTTGAGGGTCCTCCTTGTTTGGTAGAGGAACAAATGCATGAAAAGGTGCTTGGGACCAACTGCAAGAAAAATCCTAATAATGGAATTTTAGATATACTTCAAGTAGGTTTTGATGGATTGGAGGATTTGCAAAAGAAATTGTTTTTAGATATTGCTTGTTTTTTCAATGGAGAGGTCTTAGATAACATTTTAATGGATATATTAGAAAGTTTTGGTTACTACCCATACCTCAATATTGATATTCTCATAGAAAAATGTCTTGTAACCATCTCATCTAGAAGGTTGAGGATGCCTGATTCGCTACCAAAAATGGGTCAAGAAATAATTTATGATGAATCCCCCGAAGAGCCTAGCCGGCGTAGTAGATTGTGGCATTGTAAGGATGTCCTTTATGTGTTGAAGAATAATATTGTAAGTGGATTAATCCAGATATAAATGTATAGTGTGTTTTCATTCTAATTCTTAAGATTTTTGCAAATATTTCTCACACAATTTTATTGTTCTTGGTTTTTAGGAAACTGATGTGATTGAAGACATAGTGCTAAACTTATTTAATCAAAATGAGGAACGATTCAATGTTAGAGCCTTCTCAAAGATGAAGAAATTGAGCATTCTTAAAATTCGCGACAAAAGTGTTGTCAACATGAGTTTTTCTAATCTCTGTGATAAGTTATTGAATCTGCATTGGCACAGCGACCCTTTAAGACTCATGCCAACACATGGTTTACGGGTGCTAGAATGGTCTGAATATCCTTCAAAATCCTTGTCAAACAGCTTTCAAGCAGACAATCTCATTGAACTTAGATTTCCATGCAATCACATCAAGCAACTGTGGAAGGGAATTAGTGTAAGGTGTTTCCTTCTTATTCTTCTTGTCCTTCTTTCTACTAATGTTACTAAGCTCGTTAATGTTTTTTTTTTGTTCAATATTTATTGTTTTATAATAGAGTTTTGGGAGTTTGAAACGCTTTGGTCTTAGCAGCTCTCATAACTTGTTGGAGACAACAGACTTCACCGGACCAAGTCTTGAGACACTAGACCTTGAAGGTTGTACAAGTTTATCTAAGGTCCACAAATCTATTGGTGTTCTCAAACGGCTTAGAAGATTGAATCTACATGCTTGCAAACGCCTTAAAAGCTTTCCACATGAGATTAGCTTGGAGTCTCTTGAACATTTTTATCTTTCTGATTCTTCAAGATTTGAGAAGTTTCTAGACATTGTGGGAAACATGACTTCATTGCGGTTACTTTATATGGATGGTACTGCCATAAAGGAACTACCCCTCTCATTTAGGAGTTTATGCGGCCTTTCCATATTGTCTTTACATAACGGCAAAAAGTTTTCAATTTTTTTGAGCGTTATTTGTAGTTTGTCATCTCTTAAAATTATGGATGTATCTGATTGCCTAGCACTTGGTGGAATTCAAGACATGAACGGTGAGGGGTATAGGGAACAATTGTATAAAGGTGGAACTGCTATCAAATTCACTAAGCTTTTCGGAGTGCCAGAGTTTGGCTCTAATGATGCTTGCTTTACACAAGAAATGTTTATGACCAATGATGACTCTACTGGGGCCTTCTATATTGCTTTTGATGACAGAGTCTACTACATTAGAAGCTTGAATCTTGAAGAAAGTAAGTTGCAAACAAAATGCTATGACGTTGTGATTCTCTTTGATCTCTTCATAAGATGTTTTGCTAGAGTGGCTATTTAATATACTCCAATTAACATCTTTCTGTTTTTTGTTCTTACTTCACGTGCAGGAAACTAATAGTTTTAATCCCAAGGTAATGTGTGGATCTTCCTTGGGAGCTGAAGTTCGAGAGTGGTTCAACATGAGAAGTTTGGGTTCTCATGTGACACTTCAAATCCATCCAAACTTAGATAATAATAGTAAGTGGGAGACATATTTTCATTTAACTATTTATGAAGTTGATGAACAGGTAGAGAATTCATATCTAAGGATTTTCAAGGGCAGTCATCCTGATGAAAGCCAGTTTGTTGAGTTTGTTTATCATTTTGAGACTAATGAAGGTCCTCTAAAAGAACCCTTAGTCCTTCATGCCCCCGAAGACCCTTCTGTAGGGCCAAATGGGCTTGGGGTGTATCTACCAACCAAGTGGTTTTTGGAGCAGTCAAATAATTTGGATGGATGGAGCTACATTGGAGCATCAGTTGAAACAAGTGGCTCAAATGTGAAGGTGAAAGAGTGCGGGGCGCTCCTTCTATCTCAACATCCTCATTCTGAATTCTATAATACCCTTATTCGTTCTGGTTTAAACTTAGAAATTAGGCAGCATCTTATTTGTTATTTGGAAAGGGGTTGTCATAATGTTGTACCTATTCATTTCTAAGGCATAATAAGGAATTAAAGTATGTGAGGTGGATTTGTACTCCAAGCCAAGTTGTTTAAATGGATGCAATTCATGTATATATTGAGGCTTCATCAATTATTAATGCTAGCGATTGGACAAGACGTTTGAGAATTTAGAAGTGTGAGATTTGCAGTGCTCTATACCAACTTTACGTTAATTATGAGATGGAACTCTTCATTCAGGCTGTACAAAAGAGATCAGCTAAGCAATGCCAGATTTAATTCAAATAACATTTCCCTTGGATTAACATCGACCGACCTTAGCAGTGTTCCTTTATATTTTTTTCCACAAATTTCTAATACAACAATATCGACTACCCTCCTAAATATATATATATGTGTGTGTGTGTGTGTGTGTGTGTGTGTGTGTAAAAGAGTTTATAATATATTTCTAATATTACGTACTGAAGCAAAGTTTTAAATTTTTATAAAAATCTACCATATATCGTTTACAATTCATTAGGGTTTCTATTTTTTAAACCTCATATGATGTCAATCTATAATCTATAAAAATGGTTTTTATGCTCTCCAATCACACATCACTCTGTAAAATGGTTTTTATGCTCTCTAATCACACATCACCACATCGTGATTTCAATAATTACTTTACAGTAAACTAAATAAAAAAATCCTAAAATATGAGCCCTAAAATTTATAAATCTTAATTTTAGAATAGTTCTTCTTATAATTTCACACACCACACACCATATCTATTTTATTTATTTATTTATTTCATAGAAAATATGTGATGTATGGATGATGAGTAGAAAAATTTAATTAGTTTAGTAAAAATAAAATAAAATCTAAAATATGTAAGACGTATGGTGTGGGGTGATTTTTAGCATCCCTCCTAATTTTAATTTTAAGAGGCTTTGTAGTCACTATTCGGACTGCCACTTGGAGAGATCGTCAAAATCTTAAGGCCATTTAGGCGTATTAAAAGAACAGTTCTTCTATATGCAACTGGGGTGGGGATCTGTTGGGGAATCGGCTGACGTAATGCCACGTTAGCTGATATATTATAAAAAAAATAAAAAACAAAACAAAACACAACTAGACGAAAAATAAGAAGACGAAGAAAGGAGAAAAAGAGTCTGAGAGAGTGTCGTCGTGCGTTATGGGTAGGAGAACTAGGTATGTCGTCGTTGTCATTTGGTAGGACTGAATCTGCTCTAGTGGTCGTCGTCGTGGGTAGCCGAATCTGCGTTTGTCGTCATCTTCGTGGGTAGGACCGAACATGCATCTGTGTTTGTCGCCGTGGGTTGCATCTATGTTTGTCGCCATGGGTTGAAGCCCGATTCACCTGAGATTTTGTGCTCTTACGGGTTAGTAGCTTTTTTCCCAGATTATTCTTATGGAAAAGTTTCGTCTTCATCTATACTCACTAATCGTTTTGATTCATGCTCAGAACGCATATTCTAGTTGGGGTTTTGATTTATTTTCCTGTATATTTTGGGGTCTAGGCATATACCCATTTAATGGAGGACTTAATTCTTGTTAGGAGCTTGAGGAAAAAAATGTTTAGCAGGAAAAAAAAAAACCAAATCTGTGTCTATGGTTTTACAAGTCATGTCTGTGGCATGGCAAATGTGCTAGTTAGATATGTCAAGATATTCTTCCCCATTTGTATATCTGCTGGATTAGTGTCACCTATATATAACATGATCAAATTCTAGTTCAATAAACTTCAATATCACGTGTTATTGGTAGAAGTATGGATTTGTTACAATGCTTGCAGATTTAATTGATTTGTCTAACATGACTGAGAAGATGGTGCGCTAGGTAGCTGCTATAGATCATTGTTTTGAGGTTCAATTGATTATATTTCTAACTTGGATTTTAATGTCATAGATTTTAATGTGTTATACGACATGTATTAAATATTTAATATTATTGAAGAGATTTATGTTGACAATAATTAATATTATAAAATTAATGCATGTGTCTCCCTCTCAGCATGGGAAAAGGACAAGAACACTCATCTTCGCTAATACCATCTAACTCAAATCCCCCAATCACGGTATGTTATATTTTTTGAAAACTTGTTGGAATGTGTTGAGTTGATATTTATTTTCAAAATGCATGAATAATTTGTCCAATAACATGTTAGGACATACCATCAACTTGCCCAAACTTCACAAATTACATGCACGGTTACTATGGGGCACTTCCAATGTGGTCACTAGCTTTTGTGCCATATCCAGATGGCAAAGAATATCCAAGCAACATTCAGGAGGTGATGCAACCGTATTCTTGTATTTTTTTTATAAGTTTTCTTTTTTGTGAAGTTTAATGTAATAGATTTTTTGTTCTTTTTACAAAATGCACTATATACCTCCTCTAGAGTTGAAGAAAACAAAGATGATAGACCAAATTCACAGGAAACCGAGGATGGAAGTACCGGGACACCTCAGTTAGTGCAAATGGATGATGGTGATATGATTGATGAGCCAAATTCGGGGATGAAGCTTAATTCTTTTGAAGAATTAATGAGTTATTATAAGGAATATACTAAGAAATGCGGGTTTGGGGTGATGACAAAAAGGAATGAGAGGGAAGAGGATGAGACTGTTAGATATGTCACCATTTGCTGTGCCCGTGGATTGAAGGCCCGAAATAGGACGTTGAATGTCGCCAAACCATGTCCGACAAGAAAGGCGGATAGTAAGGCAAATATTAATGCCTTAAAAGTTGAGGGAAAGTTTTGGTTGACGACAGTTCATAATATATAGAACCACGACCTTAGTCCAAAGAAATCTCGCTTCTTTCAATGTAATAGAGAACTAAGTGACTTCGTAAAAAAGAGTCATACATACAAACAACTTGGTTGGCATCCAAATGAATAAGAGATTCGTATCTCTTGTCGTTGGCATGCGTGGATTTGAGAACCTCCCGTTTTTTAAAAGGAATTATCGTAATTATATCGACAAGACAATACATCTACGACTTGGGAAAATGGGTGTTGGAGCGCTTTGAGAGTATTTTTGTAGGATGCAGTACAAAAATAATGGATTTTTTGTATTGATGGATTAAAATAATGATGAGAGGTTAAAGAATGTGTTCTGGGCAAACCCCTATAGTAGGGCATCCTATCAATATTTCGATGATGTGGTCACATTCGATCGGTACCACATACCTAATGAATAGATATGGAATGCCATTTGTATCATTTTTTTCTCATCTCATCTCATTTGTGTAAGCAAACAAGATCTTAAACTATGTAGTAAAAGTCTTATGATCTCAAACTTTCTTCGGTCTTTTTTTCTCCTTATCTTATACTAAAATTAACTACATTGAGAAAAAAAAATCCGGAATATATAAATATATATATATTGACGTACGTGGTTGTCACATGTTGCGTAAAAACCAATGAAATGATTACAATTAGAATTCACGCTAGTCATTTAAAGAACAAAACAATTATACCTAATAAGCAAGCCATTGTGAAAAGTTAAAAAGTAAAATTAACATAAAAAGCAAAAAACTTAGAAACTTATATTAAAATTTAAAAACATCATAAGAATTTATTTAAATAAATCGTAATCGTGGCTCAGTGAAAGAATATTATTTATAATGGAAAGTGAAAATAAACTTATAACAACTACCAGAAATTAGGAAAAAAAAAAACTACAAAATAATTTGTAGGTTCATATGAAAAATAATTTTCTTAACATCATGATCAACCGGAAGACATGGCACTTAAAGTCAAAATTAACCCATCCATTCACCAGGACCAGGTTCATCTATTGTCAGAGTCTCTTTCAAATTGGTTGACATGTTACCCTCTTGCTGTATCAAAACTAATCACGTAATATGCCTCGTTAAAATACGCAGTTTGAGAGAAACTATCAACATGCCGTGTTGAAAAATCTAAAAAAATTCAATTAATATAAAATAAAATAAAGTAATTGAAATCAAGAAAACCAAGCTAAAGTTGAAAAGAAAGCCTAATATTATACAAATGTTTTTAACTCAAAATACATTGAAAGAAAAACAAAAAAAAAGCACAAAAATAACTTGTAAGCTATTTACCAAACAACTTTCTTAACATGAAACGGTCGGATCGATATTTACCAAATATAAATTTTATGCCTATTTCCCTATATATTTTGCAGAAACCTAAATTTGAGATGAAGAATAAAATCTTCTAATGATGCGGTTTGCCAAACAATAGATCAACTGGAAGTTTGGACTTGTGATCATGCCGTGGAAGATGTGATTGGCAGTGGAAATTAAACCCGCAGGCAAGACCATTAATGTGCATCAATTGTCCAAGTCAACTGATCTCAAATTTTCTTACTTCTTGTTTACGTCTTCTAGGCTGAAATTTACATCAACCCATGATCAAGCTGGCCTGATTCCCACTAATGGTGATGTTTGTTATTTAATTGTTTGATTGTTTGGAAAGCAAGGGAGCCTCTTTCCTATATATATCTCTAGCTAGCAGTCCTGTTAGTGCTAGCTCTTCTCATAATTCTCTAAGTGATCTCCAAATTACTAGCTAGCAAGCACTTCTTTAAAAAAGTTTTTTTTTTTTTTTGCTAGTGTCCAATGGTTCCCCTAAGCACTCAAAAAGCCTCATCTTCAGTACCACCGTCTTCTTCCACTTCTCCAAGGCCTCGATGGATACATGATGTTTTCCTCAATTTCCATGGCGAAGACACCCGCAAGAGTTTTACAGACCATTTATACACTGCTTTAGAAAAGAAAGGCATTTTCGCCTTTAAAGATGACGAGAAACTTGAGCGAGGAAAGTATATTTCTCAAGAGCTCTTGAAAGCTATACGTGAATCCATGTACGCCATCCCCATTATCTCGAAAAACTATGCTTCCTCAAGATGGTGCTTGACTGAACTTGCCCAGATAGTCAAATGCATGAGAGAGACGGGTTTGACAGTTTTGCCTGTTTTCTACCATGTTGATCCCTTTGAGGTACAAAACCAAACTGGGGCTTTTGCAGAAGCTTTTGCTAGGCATGAAGAAGACCCTAATATTGATATGGAGACGATGCAAACATGGAGAGTTGCTTTGAAGGAAGTGGGCAACATATCCGGATGGCATTGTCATCTTAGGTAACATTTTTTTTCTTTTATTCTTATAGCGAGAGCATGCATGGATATGTTGGAGATTCTCAAATTTGTACCCCCATAAAGTTGGATTCCGGCCGATTGTACCAATAAATTTAATTGGATCCATATAAATACACATCTTAGACTCGTGTTGATCACTTAGCTATCTAGCTCATGTGACAAAAATTATGAATTCTTGATGTGAAATCTAATCCCTTGAATTAAATAAATTTAACATTTGATCCTTATGATCTATTACTTTTTTGTTAGAGAAGTGCTACTGCCATGATTAGGATTGGATACAAAAAATATTTCATCTCAATCTCATCTGATCTCATCTTATCTAATAAAAAATTTAATTTTTTCAAATCTCAAAAGAATAATAATATTAGAAAATAATATTCTAATAATATTTTATTCAACTTTCAACTTTCATATCAACTCATCTCATCTCAACTCACTATCAAAACCATCCGTAAGCGATTTCACAAAAATAAATTTATTAACTAATATGGCTTTACGTGGTATGCTAGATTTAGATTGAATATTTGATGATCTATTTAATGTTTCTGAATCAAGATCTGTTTGGTTGCTTTGGTTGTGGATGACCACAAATTTAGGAAAACGATGAGGGAGATCTGCCTGCCCATTCAATTGGTGCTTGCCCCTAATATTAATCGTTTCATCTCCGACCATTGGCCATTTAGCTATTGCCATCACCCAATTTTCTCTCTTGGTTGGATTTTTTTAAAATATGTATATTTGTCTAACTATTAATTGTATCATCACTCATGGTTCCTCCTCTCTAACTATTATTTGCATGGCTTCCCTTCATCCTCAAAGCTACAACTTCCTTCCTCTGGCCGCTTTACCATATGCATCAGTTACTTTTGATTACATATCATTACATTGCTCCTTAAGCCGATTCTCTTGTACTTTACTATCAATTATATGATACTACATCATGATGCCTTGGCCCTTTGGATTTGGCATCAACACTAACTCCCAGATCATCAACGTACCAAGAAACCCTGATTCCATATCAAAACCTACAATTCTCCTATGGATTTTAACTTAGAAAGAACACCCAAACTCTCCTAATTCTCACAAAAAAACAATGGAAATATAAGGGTCAAAAGTTAAACATTATTAGGGTGTCATAATATCGTAAATATGAGAACGGTACTCTAATTTTATTGATAACTCTTATTTATGCTAGAGTAATACCTTATACAAAGGGAGCATGCAGGTTACAACCAAAATCCCAAAACCATGCATCTTATATTAATGTGCTATATTGCACATTAATACGTTATCATACATTTGGCTCTTGAAACGCTATCACTATCTCATAATAATTAATTATCTTATCATTTTTCCCAGGTATGAATCAACAATTGTCCAAGAAATCATTAAAAGGATACTTCAAAGATTGAGTCATAACTTTGCAACTCTCTCCAAGGAACTTGTTGGAATAGAATCTCGTGTGGAGGAAATGATGAACATACTTGGTATTGGATTGGATGATGTTCGCTTTATAGGAATTCATGGTATGGCTGGAGTGGGTAAGACAACTTTGGCAGAAGTCATTTATGATAGAATATCTTACCAATTTGAAGCTAGCATCTTTATTGCTTGTATTAGAGAAGAAACTAGAAGTCGTGGTTTAGTTTCTTTACAAAAACAACTTCTTTCTAAGATCTTCATGGAAAGGGAAATAAATATATGGGACGATCGTGAGGGAATGAATTTGATACGAAATAGACTATGTCATAAAAAAGTCTTTTTAGTCCTTGATGATGTGGACAAAGAAGAACATCTAACAACACTAGCTGGGAGCCACGATTGGTTTGGCCCAGGGAGTAGAATCATTTTAACAAGCAGAGATAACCATTTATTGAAAAGACATGGAGTGAATGATATCTATAAGGTTAATGAGTTGAAGAATGATGAAGCATGGCAGCTCTTTAGTTTGGCAGCTTTCAAGAAACCCTATCCTGAAGAAAATTATGTGGATTTATCCAAAGGCTTTGTGAAATATGCTCAAGGCCTTCCTTTAGCTCTCAAAGTTTTAGGGTCCTCCTTGTTTGGTAGAGGAACAAATGCATGGAAAGATGCTTGGGATCAACTGAAAACAAATCCTAATAAAGGAATTTTAGATATACTTCAATTAGGTTTTGATGGATTGGAGGATTTGCAAAAGAAATTGTTTTTAGATATTGCTTGTTTTTTCAATGGAGAGGTCTTAGATAACATTTTAATGGATATATTAGAAAGTTTTGGTTACTACCCATACCTCAATATTGATATTCTCATGGAGAAATGTCTTATAACCATCTCATCTAGAAGGTTGAGGATGCATGATTTGCTACAAAAAATGGGTCAAGAAATAATTTATGATGAATCCCCCGAAGAGCCTGGCCGGCGTAGCAGATTGTGGCATTATAAGGATGTCCTTCACGTGTTGAAGAATAATACTGTAAGTGGATTAATCCAGATATAAATTTATAGTGTATTTTCATTCTAATTCTTCAGATTTTTGCAAATATTTCTCACACAATTTTATTGTTCTTGGTTTTTAGGGAACTGAGGTGATTGAAGGCATAATTCTAAACTTACCTAATCAAAATGAGGAACGATTCAGTATTAGAGCCTTCTCAAAGATGAAGAAATTGAGAATTCTTAAAATTCACAACACAAGTTTTGTCAACATGAGTTTTTCTAATCTCTGTGATAAGTTATTGAATCTGCATTGGCACAACGACCCTTTAAGATTCATGCCAACACATGGTTTACGGGTGCTAGAATGGTCTGAATATCCTGCAAAATCCTTGTCAAATGGCTTTCAAGCAGGCAATCTTGTTGAACTTAGATTTCCATTCAGTCACATCAAGCAACTGTGGAAGGGAATTAGTGTAAGGTGTTTTCTTCTTATTCTTGTTGTCCTTCTTTATACTAATGGTACTAAGCTCGTTAATGTTTTTTTTTTCAATATTTATTGTTTTATAACAGAGTTTTGGGAGTTTGAAACGCTTTGATCTTAGTGGCTCTCAAAACTTGGTGGAGACACCAGACTTCACCGGAGTCCCAAGTCTTGAGACACTAGACCTTGAAGGTTGTACAAGTTTATCTAAGGTCCACAAATCTATTGGTGTTCTCAAACGGCTTAGACGATTGAATCTACATGCTTGCAAACGCCTTAAAAGCTTTCCAAATGAGATTAGCTTGGAGTCTCTTGAACATTTTTATCTTTCTGATTGTTCAAGATTTCAGAAGTTCCCCGACATTGTGGGAAACATGACCTCATTACGGTTACTTTATTTGGATGGTACTGCCATAAAGGAACTACCCCCGTCATTTAAGAATTTATGCAGCCTTTCCATATTGTCTTTACATAACTGCAAAAAGCTCTCAATTTTTCCGAGTGTTATTTGTAGTTTGTCATCTCTTAAAATTCTGGATGTATCTGATTGCCTAGCACTTGGTGGAATTCAAGACATGAATGGTGAGGGGTATCTAGAACAATTGTATAAAGGTGGAACTGCTATCAAATTCACTAAGTTTTTCGCCATGCCAGAGTTTGGCTCAAATGATGCTTGCTCTATGCAAGAAATGTTTATGACCAATGATGACTCTATTGGGGCCTTCTATATTGGTTTTGATGACAGTGTCTACTACATTAGAAGCTTGAATCATGAAGAAAGTAATTTGCAGACAAAAGGCTATGACGTTGTGAGTCTCTTTGATCTCTTCATAAGATGTTTTGTGGGAGTGGTTATTTAATATACTCCAATTAACATCTTTCTGTATTTTGTTCTTATTTCACCTACAGGAAACTAATAGTTTTAATGCCAAGGTATTGTGTGGATCTTCCTTGGGAGCTGAAGTTCGAGAGTGGTTCAACATGAGAAATTTTGGTTCTCACGTGACACTTCAAATCCATCCAAACTTAGATAATAATAGTAAGTGGGAGGCATATTTTCATTTGACTATTTATGAAGTTGATGATGTGGTAGAGAATTCAGATCCAAGGATTTTGAAGGGTAGTCATCCTGATGAAGGCCAGTTTGTTGAGCTTGTTTATCATTTTGAGACTAATGAAGGTCCTCTAAAAGAACCCTTAGTCCTTCGTGCCCCCAAAGACCCTTCTGTGGGGCCAATTGGGTTTGGGGTGTTTCTACCAACCATGTGGTTTTTGGAGCAGTCAAATAATTTGGATGGATGGAGCTACATTAGAGCATCAGTTAAAACATGTAGCTCGAACGTGAAGGTGAAAGAGTGCGGGGCGTTCCTTCTATCAGAACATCCTCATTCTGAATTCTATAGTACCCTTATTCCTTATGGGTTAAACTTAGAAATTAGGCATCATCTTCGTTATTATTTGGAAATGGGTAGTCATAATGTTGTACCTATTCATTTTTAAGGCATAGTAAGGAATTAAAGTATGTGAGGTGGATCAGTACTCCTGGCCAAGTTGTTTAATGCTAGTGATTGGACAAGATGTTAATTTGGGAATGCAGAAGTGTGAGATGCGACTCTTCCCTTGGGTTAACATCGACCGACCATAGCTGTGTACCTTTACATTTTTTCCTAGATATATGTGTGTGTGTAAAAGAGTTTATAATATATTTATGATATAATGTAAAAAAGGAAAGTTTTAAAGTTTTATAAAAATCTACCTTACATCATTTACAAGTCATTAGGCTTTTTTTTTTTCCAACCGTTCTGATCTCAATCTTTTATCTATAAAAATGGTTTTTATGCTCTCCAATCACACATCACCATGTCGTGATTTCTTTAATTAATTTAAAATAAGCTAAATCAATAAATCCTAAAATATGAGCCCTAAACTTTTATAAATTCTAATTTTATAATAATTCTTCTTATAATTCCATACACCAAAAACCATATCTCTTTTATTTTTTTTTCTCTTTTTCATAAAAAGTATGTGATCTATAAATGATGAGCAGAACAACTTAATTAGTTTAGTAAAAATAAAATAAAATAAAATCTAAAATATATAAAATGTACTGTGTGAGATGATTTCTAGCATCTCTCCTAATTTTAATTTTAAAATGCATTGTAGTCACTATTCGAACTGCCACTTGGAGAGATCGTCCAAATCTCACGGCCATTCAGGCGCATTAAAAGAAGAGCGGTGCTACTTTGCCGCTTAGAGTAGCCCACTGGAACTTACCACTAGGCCAAAATCACCTTTTTATTTTTTTTCAATTTTTTTATTCATATTTTTTTATCCATATTTTTTTATCATTTTAAAACATTTTTTAAAATAAAAAATATCAATACACTAATAGTCACTTCCTTAACTATTAAGTTAAGAAAAAAATTAAAAATAAAATAAAATGCATGATATGTCAAAATGAGGGGGCAAATTGAGTGGGCAGAGCAGCATCTTTCTTAAAAGAAAGTGCCAACTTTTTCCTCCTTTAATATTTAGAAAGTTAGCAATCAGTTTATTGGTCCCATCTAGATCAAAGTTCACTGGCCAATCCTATTAAGATATTGTAATTTTATTTTAGGATAATGTTAGACAGCACCAAATGTGCTTCTCAAATATGCTCACTAATGTAAATGATTTTTTTAAAGTATTTTTTTAAACATCCTTAATCATTAAGAAAAAATTCAAATTTACTAATAATCACTTTCTTAATCACATCTCAAGAGCATAATTAGATTGAGATAAAACTACACCTGGGAGTTGCGGGTGACTTTAATACTAAAAAAAATAATGTATGAGAACCAGATCTTTCATTGTAAACTGTTGACTAAGAGTAGTAGTGAAGGCATTAAAATGTGAGGGGCAGTGAGAAGAATATCAACTACATCTAAGAGTAAAAAAATAGTGCCTAGAGATGAGTGATATATGAAAAGTGAAAGGTTAGCGGAGCTAAACTGGAAACCATAGGCAATAAAGAAAGTACTAAATTTATCAAACCAGAAGCGAGGGATCTGTTTTAAGCCATATAAGGCCTTATTTAACTTGCAAACATAAGAAGAAAAAGTAGGATGGATAAAACCAAGAGATTGGTAAATAAACATGTCCTTCTAGAGATCACCATGGAGGAAGGCATTCTTGACATCGAGTTGGCGAATATCCCAGTGGCGAACAAGGGCAATACTGAGAATGATCTGGATGGTGCCGAGCTTGATTACAGGAGAGAAGATCTCTGTATAATTGACACCATCAATTTGGTGGAAGCCCTTGACAAAAAGGCAAGCTTTCAACCGATTTAGAGTACTATCAGCATTGATTTTGGTCTTGAAGACCCACTTGCAACCAATAACATCCATGTGAGGGGAACGAGGCATGAGTGTCCAAGTGTTGTTGTCTTGAGAAGCTTGGATCTCATCTTGCAGTGCTTTGGTCCAGCCAGCATGGTTAAGGGTGGAGCGTATTGTCTTTGGTTCCTTGGGAACGTCAACAACAGTGTGATAGTGAGCATACTTCAGGTTGGGTTTGTAAATCCTAGCCTGAGAGTGGGTTACCATGTTGTGGCAAGGAGAATCCGAAATGAGTGGATCATTGGGCAGGAAGGGGGCTCGACAAAGGGGGGAAGGTCATCATGTTGGGTATTGGGAGGCTCGACTCGAGGGCGAAGCCGGAGGAGACAGCTCCATGGGAGTCAAAGATGGTATAGGGGTGGCGCCAATCATGGGTGACGTGGAATCAACTAGTGCAAGATGTACCTGTACATAAGAGACACTAGAAACACTTGTTGGGTTAGAAAGTGTAGAGCTTGGTGAATGCCAATCCATAGAAGTTTATAAACTTTGGTCAGAAGCAGGAGGGAGGTGGAGATTCCCAGGCTGTTTGTAAGGGAAGGTGGATTCATAAAAAACAACATGTCACGAGAGGTGGGGTGGTAGCATTTATACTCTTGTTGTTTGTCACTATAGATATGTGTTGTGCTTATTGTCCCAAGTATATGAGTAGCATTTTGACCCCAAAGACCCAAAGATATGTGTAGTTAGGATAATGACCATGAAGAAGGGAAAATGGTGAGTAAAGATCTAATGTAGTGGGAGGAAGATGATTTATTAAGAAAACAACAGTCGAAAAAATTTCAACCCAAAAATGTTTTGGAACACCACATTGATAAAGTAAGGTCGTACCTAATTTATGAATTGTTCGATGTCATCGTTCTACCGAGTCATTCTATTGAGGGGTATGAGGACATGAGTATTGATGGAGAATACCTTATTGTTGAAGGTGAAGATTCAGTTGGGTGTTGGTGAACTCACCACCACCATTGGTTTGAAAGATTTTGATATTATCGTTGAATTGACGTTCAACAATTTTTTCAAGTAAAATAAAGAAATTAAAAAACCAGGTTTTTTTCCCTAAAGGAATAAACCACATATATTTAGAAAAAACATCAACAAGACATGCATAATATTCAAATTTTCCAAAAGATAAAACTAGGGCGGGTCCCCATAAATCACAATAAACTTTATCAAATACATTTAAACAGTAGAAGAGGGTGAAAATGGAAGTTTGCTCATTTTGTCTAATTGACAACTCTCACAAAGAGATTTTTTATTTTTTTTAGAACATAAATAAAGCCTTGAGAATGAAGAACACTAAGTGTACATGCTTGGGGATGTCTCAACTGTTGATGCCACATTTCTTCAGAAACAGTTCGAATCGAGTGGGGAAGTGTGCTTCAATGTGCGATTATTCGCCCTTTCCTTTTCTGGTATGGCTGGTATAAACATGATTTTATTTTTGGCATTTGGTTATTTCACTGAGAAAAATGAGTGAATATGAAAATTTGATAATTTTTGCATGTGACCTGAAGAGGTTCTGAATCTGTTTTGGAAAATGTGAAATGATTTGGATTTCAATCCTCTGTTTTGATGTGGTATCTAAAAAGTCTTTGGCATGACTTTCTCATTTTGTTCTGACTCTAATTCTGATTTGTTTTGACTTTGATTCTGGTTCTGATATGGTGATTCTGATTCTATTTTGCTCTAATATGTGGCCCTGTCATAGGATATAATAGTGACCTCTGGCCCTATCATGGGATATAATAGTGACCTCTGGCTCCGTCACGGAATATAATAGTGACCTCTAGCCTTGTCAAAGGATATAATAGTGACCTCTAACCCTGCCACAGGATATAATAGTGGTTTTATGATCTAAGTGCAATTGTTTGGGTGTCATGGTGATTTATGTTTTGCTTGACTTTCCGCAGAAGGCGCAACCCTACCACATGGGTTAAACATGGTGTATGTTATGATATGATGCTCTGATATGATATGATAAGAAGAAGATGATCAATTATGTTATGCCAAAGGGTTTTGAATATAAACAGTTGGATTTTGATTATGAATATTTTTGAACATTCGCTCCGATATTTTTTATAACATGTTATGATTCCGCATTCTAAAAATAAAGTGTTTTGTTCTGAATTCTAAACTCTGTAAATGCTCTATAAAAAGTATTTTGCATACTAGTATATGTTCTCTACTTGTTAACTTGTTGACAACTGACCTCTTATCTCCACATTATTTTTCAAATAAATTTTGATGGTTCAGCTTGAGAATAAGAGTATGAAGTTTTAGCAAGGTGTGATGATCATAGAAGAATAAGTGTCCGAGAGTACAAGTACTTATTTGAGAGTTATAGTTAGTAAATTGAATTTTTTCAATTATTTTGATATGTTAAGTTAAAGATATTTTCGAGTCTTTGGGGAGATTTTAATTTATTTTATTGAGGATTTTCTTTAGTGTTTCTGTGGAGGGACATAGATATTTATTATATAATTGTGCTATTGGAGAGGATATTCAGTATTAGGAGCTAACTCTCCGAACCTCCGGGACCAGGGCATTACACATGAATTTAATATTCATGATAAATTGCATGAATTTAGGTCAGGCATAACTAAAGTAAGTCATATCCATTCGCATTCGGTGCTGCAAATGTCCTTTTCCCTTATAATTTGGGGGAACGTTTAGGGTTTTAACCCCAAACCATCAATTGCAATTCATAGCATATGGCAATGAAGCTGAGAGCAATGAAACAACACAGAACAATGGAATAGTGCAGAACAATGGAACAACACAGAGTAATGAAACTGCATACAACAATGAAATAGCATGGTCGTAGTGGAACAACACAGAGCAACGAAAGAGTTCAGAGCAATGAAACTGCACAGAGCAATGAAATAGCATTGTCGGAGTGGAACAACACAGAGCAATGAAACAACAAGCTCGCAATGAAATAGCACAGAACAATGGAACAATACAGACCATTGAAACTGCATAGAACAATGAAACAACATAGTCGCAATGGAACAACACAGAGCAATGAAACAACACAAAGCATTGAAACAGAACAGAGCAATTAAACATCACAGCACAATGAAACTGCACATAGCAGTTCACAGAACAGAGCAATGAAATACCACAGAGCAATGAAATTGCACATAGCAATTCACAGCACAAAGCAATTCACAACACAAAACAATTACAACATAAAGCAATTAAACAACACAAAGTAATGAAACTGCACAGAGAAATGAAACTGTACAGAGCAATGAAACTTCATAAAGCAATAAAACAACATGGTCTCAATCCAACATCATAGAGCAATGAAACAACATAGATCAATCTAAAATCAAAGAGCAATTGAACAACACAGATCCATCCAAAAGTAGGCAAAAATATCTAGGGTCTTTTCTTCATAGTTTGCAATATATAGATCAGTGGAAAATAGCCCCAAATCTAAGCATAGAAAATGACAATCTCAGCACATGGAGGAAAAAATTGCTCAGAAAATCTAGGGTTTTTTCTCCTAAATTGCAATTTACAAATTAGTGGAAAATAGTCCCAAATCTAAGCATAGAAAATGATTATTACAGCAATGGAGGAAATACATTGCAACAAAAATTTGAGAAAAACATTTATTCGAAGGAGATCTGAAAACCCGAAAGAAATCTAGGGTTTTTTGTCAAAGCAATGGATCTGAAAATCCAGCCATGATGGAACCTTATTCTCGGTGAAATGGATAAAGAAGCTGGGTGCAAACAGTCATGGCGTATCCCGAATGGATGAAATTCCAAAACCGCATGAAGCCGAATCGTTAGTGTGTGCAAATGAAAATGGGGAACCCAACAATGAAGGAAAGCCCTAAACTTTCCTCCAAATTACTAGGAAAAATTACATTTAGGATATTGAATGCAAATGTTCTTAATCATAGAGTCTCCACTACGAACAAAGGTGTCACCAATGTGTATGATTTTGTGAAGACTACCATCACCAATTAGAAACACGTCATTACCAAGATTCAAAATAATACCTGAATTATTTGTCATGTAGGCAGAAATTCCTACAATCCATTCCACATTATGAGTGCCATTTTCAAGAGTCATAAAAGTCGGGTCCTTCCCTCTCGCAGGGGAAGGTTGTGTGCTTTGTCCTTGACAAAGCTTCTATCTCTTGGACTATAGTCCATAAAGCTTGGTTTTGTTTCTCATGGTGGATGACATTACCTTACATTGGTCTTCCTTGACGTTAACAGATGAGGAACAACAGGCATCAATACTACCAGAGGCTAAGATAGAAGCAACAAAGATCAGAGGGCGCCATTGCCTTCTCAGTCTAATCCTGAATGACATAACGAAAAATAGGGAAGAGTTCAAGAGCACAATGGCAAAGGTGTGGAATATTACTTGGTGGGTAACCTTCACAGAACTGGGATCAAATAGGTGTCTCATGGAGTTCCAACTAATCTCAGACAAGGAGGTCTCACAAGGGCGCCCTTGATCCTTGGACAGACATCTCATCTACCTACAAGAAATGGAGGCAGAGCTTCCCCGAAGCGAGGTGCAGTTTACCTCAGAACCATTTTGGGTGCAAACCCACAACCTTCCCTTCGTGGCCATGAGCAAGGGGATGGGAGAAAGCATAGGTGCAACCACTGGGTAGGTGCACAAGGTGGAGGTTGATGCTCAGGATGATGGGTGGGGAAGTTTCCTACGATTCCGAGTGGACGTTAACGTAACTACACCTCTCCTTCGGGGCATACTGCTTCATCATGGAGGTAAGAACATTTGGGTTCAATTCAAATATGAAAGGCTCCCCAACTTCTGTTTCAAGTGTGGCCAGATGAAACATGACCAAGGGAAATGTCCAAAATATAAACAAGCCTCACAAGAACAAGAACAATATGGACCTTGGATGAGGGTGGGATCACTGTTGCCGCAACCATTTTCTATGAAAAAATATGGTGGTTCATCAGACTCTTTCTAGGGAAGTCTTTTTCGGGAACATTCAAGAGAGAAGGGGCTAGGGAAGTGGACAAATCTAAGGCTCAATTAGCAATAGAGCATGAGGCTTCAAGCCATGAGCTAGCACCCCAATTTCAGGAGCCAACACCCCACTCTCAAGAGCCAAGTTTAGACTAGATGCACCTTGATAGCCACTTGATCCATGAGGACCTATTACCTGCCACAGCAACAAAAGGCTATGGTACCAATTTCACCCATGGAAATTCCAGACCTTAGGAACTATTAATGGAAGTTGTGAGGATCCAAGCTTTTGTCCAGAAGCTGAGGCACAAAAGGCCATCAACATAGGGGCAACAACACTACCAGTTCCGCTTCAGTTTGCTTCTCCACAAGTTGACATGCTAACAAAAACCCTTTATGCTCCTGTAGGAAACAAGTGGAGAAGAAAAGCCAGGATGAAGACCAATATTCTATCTGACATATCAAATCTCCTAGAGGCCCCTAGAGGAACAAGAGCTTCCAAAAGAAATGGCGATGCAATGCTATACTCTACTAGCAACCCCTTCAAAAGAAACCTAAAAAAATGCTCAAACCTGCAAGGAATTACTTTAGGCCCTAGTGGTGGAGGCTACTCAGTAGCCGCACCTCCCCAAATGAATTGCATAAGCTGGAATTGCTGGGGGCTTGGGAACCCCCGGACAATTCATGAGCTTCACCTTCTGGTGAAAGCTAAGTCCCCCCACCTAGTCTTCCTCATTGAGACCAAGTGTAGTAATGATAAAATGAAAAGAATCCGTTGTAAATTGGGGTTTGAGAACTGCTTTAGTGTTAACACTAGAGGAAGGAGTGGAGGATTGGCCCTTCTCTGTTATTCCTTAGTGGCTCTAAGTGTCATCTCATATACCAGTCGACATCCCTAGGATTAGTAACCAACCAATGGAACCCCTTTGGATACTTACGGGTTTTTATGGCCATCCCAACATAGCTAAAAGGAATGCCACTTGGTAGCTTTTAAAAGAATTAACTCCCTCACTCCATGTCCCTTGGTTGTGCTTTGGAGACTTTAATGAGATCAGAAGCATTACTGAGAAGTTTGGACTTGCATCTCGACCCTACAGGCAGATAGTGGAATTTAGTGAAACATTGGTCCACTGTGATTTAAATGATCTTGGTTATGTAGGAGATTGTTTTACATGGGCAAACAACAATGAAGGCTACCAATTTACCAAAGAGAGACTAGATAGGGCCCTTGGCAATTCTGCATGGCTCGATTCCTTTGTGGAGTACTCAGTGCAACACTTGTTTGCCTTAGCCTTAGACCATAGGCCCCTCCTCATATAGATTCATGATAAGTTTGAATCCAAAAAGGTGGACAGGATATTCGAGTATGAAGTAAGCTGGAGTAAACAAGAAGGTTATGGGGATACCATAAAACAGTCATGGGAGAACTCGACAAGGCAACCTGACTCACTCCATAACACTCTACAAAGCCTACAAGATTGTCAAAATAGCTTGAAATGGTGGAGTCGAAACATGCACAGAAGTCAAGGGGAGCTGCTGAAGTCCAAGACAGAAAGACTCAATCCATTGAAAGAGTTAAATGAGGGGCACCTCTATGTTGAGATAAAAACCCTTCAAAAAGAATGGACCTCCTACTTGAAACTGAACACTGCAAATGGCAACAAAGAGCCAAGCAAACCTGGCTTAGAGAAGGGGACAGAAACACCTCTTACTTTCACAACTGTGCTAGCCAAAGGAAAAAACATAATGCGATTAAGAAGATCCTAGACATGCAGGGACTTGAACACAATAACCAACAAGATATTAGGAAAGCCTTCCAACAATTTTTCTAGGATCTGTTTACCTCTTCCAGTCCAACTAGCATTGATGCATGCATAGCTCCACTGCCAAGAAAGATTACAGTAGACATAAACAACTCTCTTTCCTAACCCTTTACTAATGTGGAGGTAAAAGAAGCCCTTTTTATCATGAACCCCATGGGATCACCTGGCCCTGATGGGTTCCCAGCAGCCTTTTACCATGGACACTGGGACATAGTAGGGGAAAGAGTAACAAAAGCAGCATTGGAGGCTCTAAATGAAGGTTGCGGGTCTAATAAGATGAATGATACCCTGATTGCTTTGATCCCAAAGATCCCCTCCCCATCAAAGGTAACTAATTTTAGACCAATAAGCTTATGCAATGTCTTTTACAAGATTATTGCAAAAACACTGGCCAATAGGTTGAAACTGGTTCTGCCTCACCTCTTCTCACTTACTCATACAACATTTGGTCCAAGGAGGTTAATCACAGACAATTTGATTCTGGCCTTCGAGTCTCTCCATACCATGAAGTCAAGATTGAAAGGAAGGGAGGGATACATGGCCCTTAAGCTCGATATGAGCAAGGCCTACAACAGGATCAAATGGACTTTCCTGAAATCTGTTATGCAGCAAAGGATTCAATGCAAAATGGGTGGACACTGTAATGAATTGTGTGCGCTCAGTATCCTATTCTCTTATTCTTAATGGAGCTCCTTAACAATCATTGACACCTTTGAGAGGCCTTAGGCAAGGGGTCCCCTATCCTCTACCTGTTCATCCTTTGCTCAGAGGTCCTTAGTTGCATGCTTAACAAAGCTGAACATGATGGGATCTTAACAGGTCTACCTATTCGAAGAAACAAGCTCTCTATTAACCACTTGTTCTTTGAAGACGATAGCCTCCTTTTTTGCAAAGCGAATCCAACTGAATGGACCAACTTATTCCACTTGCTGGAGATGTATGAGAATGCCTCAGGTCAGAAGCTAAACAAGGAGAAGACTTCTATCTATTTCAACAAGAACACTAAGGAGGAAACCAGAGGTAGCATCACTAGCATTGCTGGGATTAAGGGCTCTAACTCTTATGAAAAGTACCTAGGCCTTTCATCTCTCTTAGGCAGATCTCGAGTCCAATCTTTTAAGATCATACTAGATAGGGTGCAGGCCAAGCTCACTAACTGGAAAACCAAGTTCCTCTCCTAAGTAGGTAAGGAAATTTTGATCAAAGCAGTCATTAAAGCCATCCCCACCTATTGCATGGGAATTTTTAAACTACCAAGGCACCTGGTGAATGAGCTTAACAAACTGGTCAAAAGCTTTTGGTGGGGGCAGCAAACACGAAAGCACAAGATCCATTGGGTTCACTGGGACCAAATGAAAAGGGCCAAATGTTATGGGGACATTAGCCTTTTTGCCAATTTCAACCTAGCCCTCCTAGAAAAACAAGGATGGATACTTGTTTCAAATCCAGACTCTCTGGTAGCCTAGGTCTTGAAGGAAAAATACTTCCCTAACAGCTCTTTCCTGTCAGCAGAACTTGGCCAGGGCACATCCTACCTGTGGCAAAGTTTTTTGGCTACTAGAGATTTGCTAAATGAAGGCTTGGTTTGGAGGATAGGTGATGGCAATCAAACTAAGATATGGAATGACAAGTGGCTTCCTAAACAAGCAACCTTCAAGCATCAGAGAACTCTCAAATTTCTACAAGGGGACATCAAAGTCTCTTGCCTCATAGATCAAGCAACCAGCAGATGGAAAGCTAACATGATCCATGCTTTGTTTACAAAAGAGGATGCAAAGCTAATCAATGAAATTCCTCTAAGCCCCTACCCCAAGCCTGACAGACTTATTTGGAGATGCACCACCTTAGGGGAGTTCAGTGCAAAGAGTGCATGCCACCTGCTCACTGAATTGGACATCCAATAGTTGGGTCAATCCTCAAATCAAAGCAATCCCCACGACCCCTAGACCAAGCTCTAGAACTTGAGAATCCCAAATGCAGCTAACACATTTCTCTGGAGGGCATGTCTCAATGCCCCCCCCACTCGAGCAAACCTGTTAAAGAGAAAGGCTTTGGAGGATCCAGCATGCCCCATTTGCAAGGGACAACCTGAGACAATTGAGCATATAATATGGGACTGTCCATCAGCCAGAGATGTTTGGAGCCATAGCACAAGGAAATTATAGAAATCAAGCCCACACTTTCACTAGTTCGAAGACTTAAATGGTAGCTTTATGGAGACTCTAGAACATGAGGAGCTAATGTCTTTTTCTATAACCTCATGACTAATATGGAAGGGAAGGAATGACATGGTGTTCAAGGACCTATTTCTGCACCGAATGGCTATTACCCAGTAATCAACCCACTTGGTGGAGGAATTGCAGCAAAATCCACAACAGACTACCTCAACTTCTACCAAGCAACAACCATCTATGTGGGAAGTTCCACCTAAAGGTAGAGTCAAACTAAATTCGGATGCAGCACTCGATATAAGGGCTTGCAAGGTGGGAGTAAGTTTTGTGACAAGAAGCAGTGAGGGTTAGATCCTTGCTACTCTAAGGATGCAACATCATCTTTACCCAGACCCCTTTATAGTTGAAGCTTTTGCTACACTACAAGCATCCCCTTTCTACAAATCTATTGCTTACACAAATGTGATCATGGAGGATGACTCCTTGCAGGTGGTTAATGGTTTGAACACAACCTTAGACTCCATGTAACACACTGGATATTTCACACACTCAGAACAGGTAAAGAAGAAGAAGAGACAAAAAGGAATTTAAACTTTCATAACTTTTTGCATAAAAAGAAGAGTCATTTTGGTGCCTGTTATATGCAAAAAGCCTACACAACATAGAAAAAGGCCATGGGCCTGAACTGGGCACTAGGAGGCTAGGCTCGAGGGTGAAGCCAGAGGAGACAGCTCCACAAGAGTCAAAGATGGTATAGGGGTGGTGCCAATCACGAGTGATGTCCAATCAGCTAGTGGAAGAGGTACCTGCATAGAAGAGACACTAGAGACACTTGTTGGGTTAGAAAGTGTAGAGCGTGGTGAATGCCAATCCATAAATGTTGATAAACTTTTTTCAGAAGCGGGAGGGAGGTGGAGATTCCCAGAATGTTTGTAAGGGAAGGTGGATTCATAAAAAACATGTCAGGAGATGAAGGTTCGACGAGAGGTGGGGCAGTGGCATTTATACTCTTGGTGTTTGTCACTATAGCCCATAAAATTACATGGGAGAGTTTTTGGGTCAAATTTGTTGTACTTATTGTCCCAAGTATATGGGTAGCATTTAGACCCCAAAGACTCGAAGAAATGTGTCGTCGGGTTAATGACCATGAAGAAAGGAAAATGGTGAGTTAAGATCTAATATAGTGGGAAGGAAAACGATTTATTAAGAAAACAATAGTTGAAAAAACTTCGACCCAAAAATGTTTTGGAACACCACTTTGAAAAGTAAGGTCATACCTAATTCACGAATTGTTCGATGTCATCGTTCCACCGAGCCATTTTGTTCAAGGGTATGAGGAAATGAGTATTGATGGAGAATACCTTGTTGTTGAAGGTGAAGATTGAGTTGGGTGTTGGTGAAGTCACCACCACCATCGGTTTGAAAGATTTTGATATTTTCATTTAATTGAGGTCTAACAAATTTTTCAAATAATATAAAGACATTAAAAAATCAGATTTTTTTTCCGTACAAGAATAAACCACATATATTTAGAAAAGGAAAACAAACTTTATGTAGTTGGATACTTTTGTTTCAAAATTCATCTTTGTTATTGTTACATTTATTGTCAAGACTATATATTTATTCTTTTTAAGAGATATCCGAACAAAAAGAAAACAAAATTATAAAAACATAAATGAAGCTTTATTTGTGTATTTTTTAATTAAATTCATATGTTATACAAGTTGAAAGTTAACATTCATAGTGATGTTCTTCGTTTTGTTGTTGTAATTTGTTATACAAAATTTAAGCAAAAATATGAATTTTAACTTTTTATTATTAACTGTTGTTAGGTTAATTGATATTATTAACTTGTTGGATTTCTTCTCTCACCTTTTGTAACGTTCGTCCTCGTGGTGAGACTTTTAGAAAATAGTTTTTAAGAAAAAGGAGATGGAAATTATTGATCATTTTAAAACTTTTTATCTTTCCTTCCCAATATAAGAAAGATTTCAAGTTTAAAACTACAATCTACTCTACAAATATAAAAGAGGGTTTTGCAGCGGAAATCATTAAGTTAAATAAAATGCCTCTTACAAAAATAGGACTTTCATACATTACATAAAACCACCTAGGCTGTAGTCACTCTTCCCTTGGGCCATGTCTCTCTTGACGCTTCGTCCTCATGTTGTCCATGAGAAGGGGAGGGACATACATAAAAACTAAAGTGAGTCAAATACTTAATAAACATTACTTCATACAGTCAAAATATACTAACATAGCTTTTCAGTCATGCATTCACATTCATCCACAAACTTTATATAAGCTCATTTCATTTAAAACATTACAAGGTGGGGTTTTTTCTTTAAAATGTTTTCCTCTCATAAAATAATTTCATTCATAAAGAAACTAAATCAAGCATGCATTCATTCATTCTTTACTTTTCTTTGGCCGTTACACACTATTATGCCTTGTGTGTTGGGGTTAGCGGTCTTTTGGACCTAATTACGCCTGTGGTAGTGGGTTGAGAATCCCTCAGGTAGGGGGTAGCACTAGGTGCACCGCCAGTACTACTTACTCGGCATTGCAATCTGCCTAGTCCTTTTGTACCCGTTCATTCAGTCATGGTCGTTACATATAATCATACATTAAAACATTCATTTCCTTTTAGCCCTTTCCATTTATTCATTCCTTTTAGTCCTTTCCTTTTCATTTCTTTTCATTCATCAGTCCATTCATTTTATAAACATCATCTAAAAGCATAAGCTTAAACCTCAACATTTAAAACATCCTTTAAAAGCATAAACATGAGCATCATTGTAAACATCAGTTCATGGCATCCTTAAAACATCCTTTCATGGCATCGTTTAAAACTCATTTCATAGTTTCATTTAAAACATTAGTTCATAACATCATTTAAATACAGTTTCATCGCATCATTTAAAACATCATTTAAAAGCATCAAGCATAAACCTCAACATTTCATTTCATGGAAAATACATACAATAGGTACTACATATAACATCCATTCACATGCATATAATTATTATTTTGGGAGCACAAATTGGGACTGCCATGGAAGGCCATACATACATATACATTTAAACACTTATACTTAGCATACTTTCATAAACTTCCTTTCATTTCATTTCATAAAGTATCATAAAGAAAACATTTCATTTGCATTTCATATCATTTAGACAACTCTATAAGAGTATGAACATAATACTTACCTGGACTCCATACCATACTCATATCATGCAGTCCATTCATGTGCATGTCAGATGTCAATCTACATACATACATAACCTTAACATCATTCTGTTTCTAGTGCATAAGTAACTAAACTTAGAAACACAATCTACACTTCACTTCTTCATATGTATCAGTTGTTTCATCGAAGATATAATATTGTTTGAGTTCACCAGGAAACATATGTATAAGTGTGGCATTTATTTTGTCAAAAGAATTGTTCCTCAGAGGTAAGTAATTTGATCACAAATTAGTATCATCACATGTCAGTTTAGATAAATTATTAGTAAAGCCAATTCTTGATAGCCTCTTTTTATGTACCTTATATTGTCATGAGTTTTGCAAGCATACCATTCATTTTAGTTCATGATCATGTTCAGTTCCGCATCATGTTTAATTTAGGGTGTCTTGGAGCCTGGGAGTCTCTCATACCAAAGTTAGTGCAGTATTTTGGAAATTTGTATATAACGAGAGAGTCTAGAGATCAGAGAGCTTTTTTCCTACCTGGAAGTTGCTATTTATACTAGGAGACTGGGGGGAGAGGTCATGCCTGCCCCTGGAGTCCATATCCCTTTTACTATTCTTTTTGTCAGAATCCTTTAATACGGCATGCCTCTGCGACGGCATCATTAATATGGGGTGTTGCTCGGGTAGTGGTGCCATTAATGTGTCATGATTACCTTTTGCCTTACTCTACTAGCATCTTTGGTGGTCCGTCGATGTTCCCATGGTAGAAGATCAAAGGTCCTCATCTTTCCCGCTCTGAAATGTATGAGTCCCCGTGTTGCACTTTTACTCCCCATCAATATCTGAGTGGCATTTTTGTCTTTACACAATACTTGGCAACGATTCTGCTTCAACTTGTTTGGCTTTACTTTGAAGGTTCCACTCTGCATTAAATGGCACCCCTTCAATCCTTTCGTCATTACTCTTGCTAGGCGATTACTTATTTCCCACGCCGTATTATTGGATACGCCTTACTAGAATCGCGGCGATCACGGGATTCCAGTACTCCATGGGGCGCTTGGGTTCCTACTGCCTCGGGATGTCAACCATCAAGCTTGCCTATATAAGGTCCCTCTCATTCTCTACAATGGGTTATTTTGTCTATTTTCTTTTCTGTTGGATATCATGTGTTCCTCTCCCTCTTTCAAGCACTTCTTCTTGCGTGGTTCTCTCCGATTCCTCTTGTTCTTTCAGGCAATACCTCCTTTTCTTTCAAGCACTTCTCCTTGTGTTATTCCCTCTGATTCCTCTTCTTTCTCTGTGGTTGCTAATGGCTCCCAAGAAATCCTTGCATCCTTTCGGGTTGGCAAGAACTTCTGACGATGCCCATGTCACAGACATATAGGGCAACATTGCTCTAGAAGACTTTGTTGGTTTCTTGTGGCATTTAGAGCTGACTCTCGTTGAGTTCAAGTCGCTGAGGGTAACGTACAATCCTCAGACTGTGGAACTCTAGGTGCCTCCTCCTACTAAAGTGGTAGTAGATTTTGAGGGTTTCACCTCCAAAGTGGCGGTGTACCCCGCCATGTTCTCTAGCGGCCTCAGACTGCCCTTTTATTGTCCTGTGCGAGAAGTGTTGGACTTTTTCAAGTTGATGCTTGCTCAGCTCCCTCATAGCGCGTGGAAGATCCTTGTGTCATCCTGTGTCATTTGGCATCGCGCATTGGGGGAGGCCAAGGCTGACTACCCGGATCTCACAGTGCGTGAGTTATTCCTCACCCACAATCTTCTAAGGTGAGGTCATAACACTTACGGCTTCAAAGGTGTGGGTTTAGCTAGAGTCACAGCATACTACCGCGAGGGGGTGTAGTCACATTTTGTTTCGTTTGTCCGGCAAGGGGTAGGAGTTCCCTGTTGGCTATGCCAATCGTTGCGCATTCCCTATTTGCGCCATATGGGGGGTTGTGGGCGATGGCAAGGATTGTCTTCCTACCGTGACCCCGGTCGAGACACTCAAGATCGAGGTTGTCCATGCTTGGGTGAAGGCCCATCCGGACGAGGTACTTTCGGAGGTTCTACTAGCTGAGGATAGCCTTCGTCAGCATCTGGCCACCTGGCCAATTTAGTCTCCGATGTAGCCATCTAGCCTGCCAACCAATTTGCTCTCTGACATCTTCCAAGAAAGCGATGACAATCGTGAGCCTTCCTCGTGCTGTGTTGTTGGCTCGAGGAGTTGTCACAGATGTTCAACCTGAGCTGCCTATCCTCGGGTCTACCAATGAAACCTTTCTTGTGACCCTGCTTGGCCCTTTGGTTGCGAGAGGGCCTTCAGGAGTCTCCTCATTCCTTAGCACAAACTTCGGCCAGGTTCCTTCTCCCTTGCCTATCGAGCATTTTGCCTAGGATGAGGGTTCCCCCGAGCGGGTTTCCATCTCAAAGTCCCCTCTACTACCCTCTCCCAAGGTCGAGGTCGCCTCAGCTGGTGATGAAGTGGCATGGCTCATTGCTTGGGCTGAGGAGGCGATGGCAAGTGTTCCTCTAGCTAAGGTAGCTACAACATCTATGTTCCTTGGTGCAGATGAAGAGCTTGTTGATGAGGTCCCAACGGGCTTTTAGCCATAACTGCGAGAAGCCGTGCCGACCATATTGACAAGGCTGATAGTAGGCTCAAGAGGCTTTTCACTAGGGTGAGATCTTTGTTTTTAAGTTCTTTGTGCCTCTTGTCCATTTCCTTCTTTGATTTTGACCCAAACTTCTGTGGCAGGGCTTGAAGCGTTGGTGGCATTCATTATGGACAGCCGAGAGGAGGTGGCGAGGAAGAATAGAGCACTTCATTCGCTTGCACTACTGACTTTACGTAGTGCAGCAGTGGAGCCAAAGAAGAAGGAAGAGGTTGAGGAGGCCCTTGTTGACTTGTCGAAGTCCGGAGATGAGGTTGGCTTGATGTGGCGCTTACTTTCGAGACAAGGGAGGGGTTACAAAAGTCTCTCAACAACTATCAGCAAGACCTTGAGCGACTGTGAGCTAAAAACTTGGAGCTGCGAAGGCAGCATGGCTCTGATGTTCGGTCGTACAAGTGGTTGTTGGGGTAGTACAAGAAGGCTTCCCAGTCTCTGATGGACAAGAGAAAGGCCCTGGAAGACGAAAGGAAATGGAGGAGAGATTTGGAGACCAACCAAGTCGAGGCAAGGCACACTTTGGAGGCCTGTGATGCTACCATCTAGGATCTACGGGAGGAGCTATCGTATGTCTGTGGTGTCCACTATGACTCATGGCACTTCGGTTACACTAACGGCTTGGAAAGGATCAAGACTCATATCCTTTAAAATCCTCGATGTAATTTGAGGGCTTTGAGTGTGCGGACTCTTCCCCTGGATGAAGTGTCAGTGGAACAGGCTACTCTCCTCCTGAGGGATCTAATCCCAAGCACCCTTAAGGGTAACTCTGCCAGATATAATCTCACCCGCTGATGGTTGATTCTCCTCAGTTGCACTCCTGCTACCTCTTCTGACGGGTCTTGCTCTTCTCTACTGTTCGAGGTTCCAGTTTAAAACTTCCTCTTCCAAAGCTCAACCTCGTTTCCAGCCTTCATTTTCACACATTCCAGCAAGCAATGCCTCTTCTAACGCCTCAAACATCACTCTCCTATCATCATCACGCCCTATTGTCTTCACCTCCTCCAACAATTTCTCAACTCCTCTTTTCGTCATTAACTTTTGGCAGCATCTTGGCGGTTGTTGCCACCGTACTACTCAAATAGTTGCCTCATTACATTCCTTGTTGAGTTTCTTTGAGGTAACCTCTAGCATTATAGGCATGTCGTAATGATAAAGATCATTGTATGCCACTTCTACTGGAATTTTCTTCAAGGTAACCTCTAGTGTTATCGGCACGTGGTAATGATAGAGATCCCTGTTTGCCACTTCTATTGGAATATGATCTGATCAGGCTTCGGTTTTCTTGCGGCTTCACAATTTTCTATCGTATCTAGTTGACTTATGCTGTATGTCGCTGGAATTTGCGTTTCACGTTATAACTTGTCTTATTCTTTGTACGCTTGCGGCGTCACATTGTAACTTGTCCCTTGTAAGCTTGTGGCTTTATG
Source organism: Juglans mandshurica (assembly GCA_022457165.1). Classification (NCBI taxonomy): domain Eukaryota; kingdom Viridiplantae; phylum Streptophyta; class Magnoliopsida; order Fagales; family Juglandaceae; genus Juglans; species Juglans mandshurica. The sequence goes on from CM039623.1 coordinate 10,164,636, forward strand.
TTGTAACTTCTGATCATTAATGAAATAACCTTATACTTTGTTGTGCCAGGTAACTTGTCTTTGAGTATTCTTCTCCGATGTTTCCTTCTTCTTATTCCCCTTTTTCTATGGTCGATCTGGGGCGTTTTGTAGCAGGAAAATATGGGCTTGGCATTAGGTGGCGCCCGAGAAGGGGCTAGATTGCCATCATATAGAGTTTTACGGTCCAGCCCGCCAGCACCTAACCTAATCCTGACGACTCTGCTGGCCGACAACTCTTCTGCTTATACTATCTTCGTTCACTCCTGTTAGGCAGTTGTCCTCTTGGGGCCTTTAGCAATTTTATTTGACCAGGCCGATGTCTCTCCACTTCTTCCTTAAAGTCGATTTCTTCCTTCTTGTTTGTCTCATGCGCTTTACCCCGCCTAGTCCTTTAGTTATTCCATTTTGTGTTGCAGTGCTTTTTTTTTTGTATGTAACTGAAAGAAGAGAGAACCGACATGAGCATATGTTGGTCCTTGCTCACTGTCGTCGGCTTGGAGGGGATGGAAATTCCCCCTTAAGAGTTAAGTCACATTAGGGAGACTCTGATCGCCTCCTTGGGAGGAGAGGCCGGGAAGCGTTCTGTTAACCCGCATCTATGCCCCTCTAAGCATCACCGCGACCTTGGAGTTGAATATAACTAATTCAGGCTGCTTTTTGCTGCAATGGGAGTCGGGGTAGGTTATCTGCGACTTGACACCATGAATCCCAAAAACTTCCCTGATCTGATGACAAAGGTGAACTTCGTGGGGTTCAACTTCAAATGGTACTATATCAGTATTGCGAAAGCCTCCCTCAGATCGCTCAAGTGTTGTTTTGAATCCTACTTTTAACCAACAGGTCATCTACGTAGACCTCTATGTTTCTTCCTACCTGATTTTTTAACATATGCTTGACCAATCGTTGGTGGGTGACCCCCACATTCTTCAGCCCAAAAGGCATTGCCCTCTCATCCGAGCTTAGGGTAATGAACCCCAACAGCTAATTTGCTACCACCTTTATGGGCCTCTACTCATCTTGAATTTTGCCTTTAGTTGGGGCATAGACGGGCAGCAGTGGAGAGGTGTAGTCATCCTCCGTAGGGCATACCGCGTTCACCCTGCCACTCGAAGGCATCCCTTCCTGGGTATGTTTCTGCCTCTCTTCCGTGGTGTCTCCTCCTCCAATCCTGGGAGTTTGGCTTTTTCATTGGTTAGCTTCCATATTCGTCAGCGTTATTGGTGAGCTTTTGAGTTGTCTGGAATGAGTTGCTGCAGGTATAAGAAGTACACACAAGATCTACAAGGATCCCACAGATGACGCCACTGTTAAAGTCATGTTTCGCATATCTTTGGGCTATGTTCCAACAACTCAGGTCTTCATAACTGGGCCTGCGAAAATAGAAAAGAAAGGCACATAAAGAGGGTGGCCTTGGGGCAGGAGAGTTTCTGATGTCAAAGTTAGTAGAGTATTTTGAAAGTTTGTAAATAATGAGAGAGTCTAGGAATTAGAGAGTTTTTCTAGTACCTAGAAGTTACTTTTTATACCGGGAGTCTAGGGGGACAGATCATGCCTGCCTCTGTGGAGTTCGTGTCCCACAGAGGCGTGTCTCTATGATAGCGTCATTAATGTTGGGTGTAGCTCGGGTAGTGGTGCCATTAATGTGGTGTGGTTCCCTTATTTGCCTTACTCTGCTGGCATCTTTGGTGGTCTGTCGATGTTCCCATGTTAGAAATCAAAGGTCCTCCGTATTTTCCGCTTTGCCCTATATGAGTCCCCATGAGCAAGGTACGTTGAGCGGCGTCAGGTTTGTCGGTTCCATTAGCCATCATTATTTACTTTTCCTTGCAGATGACTTACTTTATAGGTAAGTTTGGGCCTTGGGACAAGGCATCGGGGCGAAGCCCATTATTTCCTGGCCGAGTGCCCAATGGGCTTATGAAGTGGGGGAAATCCCCTTACCCTACCCATATCTTAAAGTGTAGAAGGTTTATCTTGGCATATAGACAAATTTTATTTGTTACGGGAAATGGAAATAAATTTAAAACAACCTAGAAACTACAAAGAAAAAGGAAACACAAAATAGCCATACGTTGAAACAAAGTTGGATTTTTATCAAACATGAGACGCTTATGCCTATTTAGGTATAGTTCATTTTCTAAAATTTAAGATCGAGAAAAATAACAATTCTCAACCACAATTCAAAAACAATATTGCAACAAAGTTATTAATTTGATCATGTTATATATAAGACGTGCTAGGTGGTGGAAACCCACCAAACCAAGACCAAACTTAGGCCTAGTTTGGTTGTCAAGATATCTCATCTTATTATTACAACTTTCTCAAACTGATCCCACACAAAATATAATAAATAATTCAACTTTTTCAAATCTCAAAACAAAAATAATATTCATATTCTAATAATATTTTATTTATTCTTCAACTTTTATCTCATCTCTTCTCATCTGTGTAACCAAACGAGGTCTTAAAGTATGCAGTCAAAGTCTTATGATCTCAAACTTTCTTCATTTTTTTTCTCCTTATCTTATACTAAAATTAACTAGATTGAGGAAAAAAATTCTGGACTATATATATATATATATATATAGATAATTGGAGTGATAGTGCAAGTGAAATAAGCAAAGAAATGAAAAGAACTGGAATTAAATGGAAATAGTAATAAAGAGAATGCTAAAAGTAACTAGAAATAATGAATGCTAATAAAAATATGGATTCAAAATAAACTTATTGAAAATAACTTACAAAAATATCCACTGGAACCAAAGAGAGGTAAGGAACAAGTGGTAAGAAAGATGGGAGGAATGAAGAAGAAAGTGATACCTTTCTAGAGCTAGGATCCCCTTTTATAGATGAAGGGGCGTCTTTACAATTATTTGATCACAAGTGAACAGTAGTTAACAGTAATAAATAGTACATGCAAGTACAGTGAACAAAAGTGAACAATAAAATTCACTTTTTCTACTATTCATTTGACAACTAAAAACAAACTTCTTTTGTTGTAAATGGCTTTCTTAGCTGAAATTGTAGGAGAGTCAGTTTGTCGTCTACTTGTATTGAATCAAGAGCAATGGGAATCTTTTAGCAAAACTAGGAGGCCAATTAGTCCGTTGAGGGCGGTAGCCTTCTAGTGCTTGTATGCATTTGTCGGTTTGTATCAACGGATCAATCATCAGATAGCCTTGGAGTGTCTTCTGAATCATATCCAAATATGTTACTGCATGGATCAGTGACTGAAGCTTCTAATGATGCTTCAGACTCATTATCAAATTTATCAGAATTATCGTTGTCTTCCTGGAGGGACTTCTTTAACAAATAAATAAAAAATCAGGAATATGTTTTGGGGAAGTTTCTTCGAAGTAATGGGATGAGTTCCCCAACCTTCTTCAGTAACAATATTTAGAATGTAAGCACTATGATAGATCAATTTGGTTTTGTCAGCCATGTCATAGATGGGTTTAATAATGAGGGATTCTGTTTGGAGTAAACTAATGGAGTAATATTGAAGGTTTTTAGCACGATTCTGAAGGATCCAGTGAAAACTAGGGAGAAACTATCTAGAAGCAATTTTGAAGGTATATGTATAGATGGACCTATTTAGTTCAATGTAGAACAGATTTTGAAAAAAACATTTTTTTAATATAATCATATTTGGAAGCAGGAAAATATTGAGCAGGCTTAGCAGAATTAATAGGCTTGGCATATGGGTCATAAAGAGTACGAAGGGCGGATGAAAATGAAACAGGTTTAATAGTAGGGATACTATCAAGAGTAGTAAACCTACTAGCAATGTCCAAAGGAGTAGCAAGTTCATGTTTAACAAGTTTGGTGAAAGATATTGGGGAAGGAGTGGCAATCTTCTTCCCTTTGTCTTTCTTGCTCATGTTTTTTTATAGAAATTCATAAGTAAGAAAATCAGGAATAGAATTATCGGATCCGCTTAATATACTCAATATCAAAATCAAATACACTCAAAATAGCTTGCCATCTGGCAAAAATATGTTTTGATGCAATGTTTTCATCCTTTTCTAAAGCATATTTAGCACTTTTACAATCAATGCGTAATAGAAATTTCTTGTTTAGTAAATCACTTTAAAATTTAGAAATACATAATATTATGGATAGTATTGATGTTCTTTTATTTTTCAAGTCTATTGATGAATACTTGAAACATTTGCATTCATTTCTTGATATCAGTAGACAAAATGGTCCTGTTGTTTCTACTAAAAATATTAAATTGTTTCAAACGAAGATTAGATTCCTTGGTTATGATATCTCTGAAGCCAAGATTCGATCTAATTTGGAGGTAACAGCATTAGCGAAACATTTAATGGCTTTTTGAAGTTTTTCAAGGAAAACTTCAGGAATAGGATCAAACTGGTTCCACCATCTCAAAAACAAAAGAGGGAAACTACTCTTGAATTTTTTATCAAAATTCAAAAACCAGGAATGTGTCATTTCTTTGGTTTGGAACAACATGGACTTGAACCAGGCATCAATATAATCAAAGAAGATATCCACACACACAAGATGTCACTGATAATGTTACCAGAGACTTTCCCCATACTTCACCAGATCTCAAAAGTATTGAGGAATTTCCTGTTGTAAATCAACAATCAACAATGTCTGGATATCCACTTGTCGAAGCCACTACTACTAAGCAGATGGTAAAAGTTGCTTCCTCTTCTACAACTGATAAATCAAACAAATCGTCTAAGTCCAAAAAGAAGTCTATTATCCATCAATAAATTTTTCTTTCTAGTAAGGCTTATGACTATTGTCTCTAAGCATTACTCTGGATATGAAAATATCTTGATACTATCTATAATCAGACATTTGATGGCATCTCAAATTATCCAAATAATCTCCAATACAGTTAGAAATATTGGAAGGAGTTCCAACAAAATGTTTAATAATAGTGTAAATCAAAGTATTAATACCATTAGAAACTCTCATTCCTATAGTTTCATAAAAAATAGGTAACCCTTCGTCATTATGCGTAATAGCATTCTGAATGGTTTCTTTTGCTTCTGTTGTGAGATGTTTATCCCACTAATGTCAAAGCATTCCAGAAAAACCAGTAGTTAAAATAGTAACTATCTTAGGTTGTTTGAGATTGTTGTCAATATAATCATTTGTAACCATAGACATTTTATTCATGGTATTGAGGATCTCCTGTTTAGACAATCCATCAATACTCCATTCATAAAATTTGTCAGCAGAAATAGAAAATTGGGTTTGAAAAATTCTTTCTTCAAACTGTCAACTAGGAGGTGTAGGTCTGGGATATCAATTCTTCATCAGACTTAATGGCTTGGGTCCTTTTGAGGAAAATCTAGCGATCTCAGGTTGAAATCAATATTTTGGAAATCTTTTTCGAGCAAATCAAGATCTTTAAGAGTGGAGGAATCACTGTCAGATGATTCCGCAGTAAAGAGTTCAAAAATAACAACTTCTTTGCCATTTTTATTTAAAGCATTGGTAGATGGTTGTTCTTTCTTAATATCTGCAAGTACTTGATTGATTTTATCAAGAGTATTAGCCTGTTTGTTTTTTAAATCAAGTTTTGGCCTATCTTCTGGTAAAATAATCAAAGGTTTTCAACAGTTTTTAAAATAGTTTTTGAAGATGGAGTAGAAATAGATTTTTCTACCTTTTATTCAATACGATCTAACTGTTGTCCTATAACATGGAGAGTTTGGTTAACCAAATTGTTTTGTTTGATAATATTTTTTGTCTCCATTGTAATCGTAGCATTTGGATCAGTATTGGGCATCTTAATGGGAGAGGCTTTTACCTCAGTTCCCTTATGAGGAATAATAATTGTCTCAAAAGGAGGGTGCTACATTTAACCACTGCCTTGCCTTTTTCCTTTCTTAACACCTAATTTTTTAAAATTAGAAAAAGTAGCATGATAAATTTTTCTCTTAACACAGTTTTCAGTAGAACTATATTCTTTAAACAAAGAAACTAAATCAATTCCGAAAGCTCTATTTATCACAATAAACTGGCTGTGATGAATAGGCGCAACCATATCTGAAGTTGTTAGAGATAAAGATGAAGGATCTTTTCTTCTTCATCAACTTCTTCCTTTATGGTTTTACCTTTGGATGTTTCGACATCCTTGGTAGTATACAGGATGAGCAGTTTTTATAGAATATTCTAGAAATTTTTTGAGATTTTGGTCTATTCTTTCTCGGTTTTCTGAAATGCAACCAACAAAAGGAGATCTAGTCCCAGCAAAAGAATTTTTGTAACATTATCAATAACATCTTGTGTGTGTAGATATCTATCCCACCACTTGAGAAACCAATAACGGACCAACATGTCACCACTTCGATCATAATTCTACTTAAAAATTCAAGGAACTTTGTATCTTTTGCAGAAATGGAGGGAGTATGGGAATTTTGAATTATGATGATCTAGTTTGGAGGTAATAACATTAGCGAAACATTTAATGGCATTTTGAAGTTTTTGAGGGTAGATTTGAAAAGAAATGGCTATTCCTAAAGTTTTCAAGAAAATTTGGGAAGATTTGAAATGGCAAAAACCAAAGTTATTTCTACAAATGATTTGCAACGTGGAGTTGGTTTTATTAAAAAAGAAATTATTGAACTAAAAGCTGAGATTAACAATCTCAAATCTGAAAACGATTCTTTTAAAGAAGAATTATTGTGTTTAAAAATTGATAAACAATTTGATCAATAAGTTCCTTCTAATAATGAACAAACAAATTATTCTGATTCCAGCCAAAAGGAAAATAAATCTTCTGATAATCAGATCTGTTTAATTCATCATACTATTCCCCCTAAAGAGTTTTCTAAAGTTATTATAATTGTTTGTCATGAATTTCAATTTTCCGTGATTGCTATGATTGACTCTGGATCGGATATGAATTGTATCAAGGAAGGAATAATTGCTAGTAAATATTGTGAGAAATCTACTGAGATATTATTCTCAATAAATGGGTCTTAGATGAAGATCAAATATGAGCTTAATACTGCTCAACGTTTGCCATGATAATGTCCATTTTAAAATTCCTTATGTGCTTGTTAAAAATATGACTGATAAGATGATATTTGGAATTCCTTTTATGTCTTCTTTGTATCCATTTCTCTCTGGAAAAGAATGGTATTACTACTGATCCTTTCAGATAGAAAGTTAAGTTTAAATTTGCTTCAAAATTTAAAATCTTTGCTTTCTGCTCAAACAAAACATTTGAGTTTCCTACAACAGGAAATCAAATTCAAAAGATTTTCGAACTATTGTCTAATAAACTACTTCAATAAAAAATAGTTATTACAACAAAACTTGGTTGATATTGTTTGTTCTGATCTTCCAAATGCATTTTGGCATAGGAAGAGACATGTTATTTCTTTGCCTTACATTAAAGATTTTTTTGAAAAGAACATTCCAACTAAAGCTCAACTTATTCAAATGAATAGTAAGACTTTAGAATTTTGCGAAAATGAAATCCATGATTTGCTTGCTAAAAAATTATTAGGCATAGTAAGTCTCCCTAATCTTGTGCTGCTTTTTATGTCTAGAAAAAAAAAGAGATTGAGAGAGGGACACCCCCTAGTGATTAATTACAAATTTTGAATAAGGCCTTAGAGTGGATTAGGTACCCTATTCCCAATAAGAATGGCTTAATTTATAGGCTATGTGATGCAGTTGTCTTCTCCAAATTTGACCTAAAAAAAGATTTTGGCAAATCCAGATCAATGAGTCAGATAGGTATAAGACTGTCTTTGCAAACCCATTTGGACACTGAGAGTAGAATGTGATGCCTTTTGGCCTAAAAAATGCCCCTAGTGAGTTCGAAAACACCATGTATGATCTTTAAATTCCTGTAATAAATACAATAAACTATGTTAAGTGGTTTGCTACCTTCTTCCATTTCATAACCAGAAGTTAAAATATTTAAAGTTAAAGCTTTCAAAATATTTGGATCATCCAAAACCAGAGTCAAATTAGAAAAACAATCAAAATGGACACTACTCCTCGCGAAAGTGGGCAGGTCCCTAAAGATCAAGTGGTCGCAGATGCAAGGACCCAGGGCGAAGATTTGGTTGGTCGGCGAGCAGCCTTTTGCCAAGACGTGTTTGTTGGTGAGCCGTTTGGCACTCATGTTGAAGGTGGCCTGCCCGTGCCCACGCCCACGCCTGAGGTTGCGACAGCCTTGGAACTCTTGTTGGGGTGTCCAGCATGGGCTAGAGCTAGTTCGGTGGGGGACGTTGCCCGAGAGGAGGATGTCGGTCCTCGTATTTATTTGTCTCCCTTGGAGGCGGTCACGGAGATGACATGGTGCCTGAGTAGAATGTTGACCCTAGTAAGGCTTCTTCTCCTTCTTGTTTGCTTTTGTTTGTAGGTGCTTTCTTTTGGCTCCTAACTTTACTATGTTTGTGTAGAATGTTGAAGCCTTTGCATCTTGGGTCGTGGAGGAGAGGTCTAGTTTGGAGGAGGTTTGCGAAAATTCTCATTTTTTGCCAAGCAGGAGAATAACCGCCTTAAGGATGAGAGGAATCACCTGCACTATTGTCTAGAGTAGGCTGATCATCATGTCCAATGCTTGGAAGCTAACCTTGATTCTCTTCGCGTGGAGTCATCCAATTTTTGGTCTAAACTACTTAGCGTTGAGAGCCTCCAAGCCCACGGCAATTTTGCCCTACATGCAGGTGAGATGGAGAGGGCCGCCATTTGGGCAGAGGTTTTATGCCGTAAGGGGGCATTGAACAACTCTGAGCGCTCCCGAGCTGGTGTTGAGAAGAAGCTTGAGGAGGCAGCTGCTGCTTTGGCTTCTTCTAAAAAGGAGCGCGAGAGGGTGGCAAAGGAGTTGGCTGCGAGGAGAGAGGCATTTTGGAAGTAGCGCCATGAGAAGGACTCCAAGATCTCTGAGCTACAAGGTGACTTGGACAGGAAGAGGGCTATTTTTGCCTAATATAAGAAGGAACTTGCCACGATTGATGCTTGCCAAGATAAGAATTTGGCGAGTCTGGAGAGGTTGTCTTTGGAAGTGAACGAGTCAAGGGTGGCGCAAGGGAGGCCAGACGCTGGAGCTGGCTGCTACGAACAACGAGATTGTTTGGCTGCATCCCCAACTTTCTACCGCCCGTGCTATCCGGGACCGGACCTTTAGATATGGGTATGGTGTGGGGTTAGTGCGCTTGAAAATGCATTTGCTGGCCAACCCCCAGACTGACCTGAAGGGTTTAAACTTAGCAAACTTTATGCCTAATGCCTCCACTTGTCAATATGTGAACTCAATGGGCTGGGATGTGACGTCGGAGGCCTTTCCTAGTTCCCCACCTCAAGGATGAGAAATTTGTTTTTGCTTGTAATGACTATTGGGCCCTTATTTTATGCTTTTTTGTGAATCCTTGTAAGCCTTTTTTGGACTTCGATTTTCATCATTTTGTTGCTTTTTGCCTTGAACGTGTTTGTTGATTTTGTTTGGCCGCTAGGCGTGTGGTTTGTTTACATTGCCTTGTCTCTTTTTGTGCTTTTATTCTTTTCCTTTGGCGATATGGTCTTCTCATGTTTTCCTCATGGTATGGGCGATCGTTTGGCCTCCTGGCTTTTTATGCCTTCAAGATTGTACTAGAAGTGCATTAGAGGGGCTCCTTGCGCCCATTTGGCTTTCTGAGGGGATCGTGGGGTATTCTGACCCTCATGCCTGTTTAGTTGCACTGCGAGTGTGTAGTTTAGCTTTTGGTGGCTAACGGTTGGAAGGGCTTCATGCGGTCTTCTAACCCTCATGCTCGTTTAATTACACCACGAATGTGAAACTCAACTTTTGGTGTCTGACTTTGGAGAGAGCCTTGTGGTATTTGTGACCTCCATGCCAATTCATTTGGAGAAAGTCGTGTGGTCTATTCGACCTCCACGCCCGTTCGTTTGGGAAGGGTTGTGTGGTCAGTTCAACCTCTAATCCCGTTTGCCTAGAAAGGGTCATGTGGTCTATGCGACCTCCACGCCCGTTCGCTTGGAGAGGGTCATGTGGTCTGTTTGACCTCCACGCCCTTTCATTTGGAGAGGGCTGTGTGGTCTATTTGACCTCCACGCCCATTCTCTTGGATAGGGTCGTGTGGTTTGTTCGACCTCCAGGCACGTTCACTTGGAGAAGGCAGTGTGGCCTGTGCGATCTCCACGTCTGTTTGTTGGAGAGGGCCCACTTGCTTGGAGAGGGTTGTGTGGTCTTTAAGACCTCCATGCCCGTTCGTTTGGAGGGGTCATTTCGTCTGTGCGACTTCCAGTCCTATTCATTTGGAGAGGGCTGTGTGGTCTGTTCGACCTCCAGGCCCGTTTGTTTGGATAGGGTCGTGTGGTCGGTGCGACCTCCAAGCCGGTTCGCTTGGAGAGTGTCGTGTGGTCTGTGTGACCTCCATGCCCATTTGTTTTGGAAGGGTTGTCTGGTCTATACGACCTCCACGCCCGTTCACTTGGAGAGGGTAGTGTGGTCTGTGTGACTTCCACGCCAATTCACTTGGAGAGGGCCGTGTGGTCTTTGCGACCTCCACCCCCATTCGTTTTGGTGGGGCCATGTGGTTTATGCGTCCTCCACGCCCGTTCTCTTAAAGAGGGCCGTGTGGTATGTGCGACTTCCACGCCTGTTCGCTTGGAGAGGGTCGTGTGGCTTGTGCAACCTCTATCCCTGTTCACTTTAGAGAGGGTCGTGTGGTCTGGTCCCACTCGTTCATTTGGAGAGGGTTGTGTGGTCTGTGCAACCTCCATGCCCATTCGCTTGGAGGGGGCCTTATGGTCTATGTGACCTCCACGCCCGTTTGGTTGGAAAGGGTTTTGTGTTCTGTGGGACCTCATCGCCAGTTCGCTTGGAGAGGGTCGTGTGGTCTTTACGACCTCCATGCCCGTTTGCTTGAAGAGGGTCTTGTCACGCCCGTTCGCTTGGAGAGTGTCGTGTGGTCAGTTTGACCGCCACACCTATTTGTTTCAAGAGGGTCGTGTGGTCTATGTGACCTGAACGCCCATTGGCTTGGAGAGGGTCGTGTGGTTTGTTTGACCTCCAAGAGCATTTGTTTGGAGAATAATTGACTGAAAGATCATATATTCAGTAAAAGAATAGAATTTTGTCTCTGGATTAAATAAATATAGATGAATAAAGAGATAGACTTTCTAAGGATAGAACCTTTTTTGGTGCTCGGCGCTCCACGGGTGTTGCAACTCTTTCCCCTCACTATCTGTGAGTCGATATGATCCTGGGCGGTTAGTAATTATCACTACGTAAGGCCCCTCCCACCGTGGACCGAGCTTCCCTTCGTCTAGTGTGGTGACTCTTGCTTCTCTTAGGACTAGGTCGCCGACTTTGAACGTCCTTGGTTTGACCCGTTTGTTGAAGTATTGCTCTATTCTTCTCTTGCTGAGGATATTTTGGATTTTAGCTTCTTCTCTTATCTATTCAAGGAGGTCTAGTTGTTCGCTAAGAACTTGGTCGTTCCTCAACTGATCAAAGTGGCTGGTTCAGTGTGTTGGTAAGCCGACTTCTGTAGGGCGACTGCTTCACTCCCATATGCCAAAGTGAAAGGTGTCCCCTCTGTTTGGGTTTTCACCAAAGTCCTGTAAGCCCATAAAACCCCTGGTAGCTCTTCTGCCCATTCGCCCATAAAATGCCTACTTGCTTCTTCAAAATTTCGAGTAAGGATTTGTTTGTGGATTCTGCTTGCCCATTTGCCTGTGGGTGATAGGGTGATGAGTACTTCACTTTTATCCCAAGTTCTTGGCACCATGCCCTGTAATGCTTGGAGTCGAACTGCTTCCCGTTTTCTGAGATTATTGTATTGGGGATCCCGAACCTACACACAATGTTCTTCCAAAATATCTGGTTACAACCTTAGCCGTTATGGTGGCTAGTGCTTCTGCTTCTGCCCATTTTGTGAAGTAGTCAACTGCTACAACCATGTGCTTCACCTAGCCTTTTCCAGGTGGGAAAGGACCGATTAGGTTGACTCCCCATTGGGCAAAGGGCCACGGGGAAGTGACGAATGATAATTTTTCTTGTGGGCAGTGGGGAATTGGGGCTTACGCCTGACACTCGGCGCATCTCCTGGCAAACTGTTAGGCTTCCCTGAGGGCGTTGGGCCAATAGTACCCCGTCATCAAGGCATTCCTGCTAATGCTTTTCCACCTAAGTGGTTGCCGCAAATGCCTTCACGTATCTCTGTGTGTATATATAACGCTTATTCTGGTGAGATGCACCTGAATAAGGGTGTTGCAAAGCTGCTCTTGTACAAAACGCTATCGATTTTGACAAATCGCACAACTTTCTTTTTAATATTTGTTGCCACCTCCTTCCGTACAAGGAGTTTTCCTGTATTAAGAAATTCCTTTATTTCATTGGCCCATCCTAGGAACTCTGCTTTGTCTCTGGTTGAAGCCCTTTTGCTAATTTGTCCACCACAGAGTTATCCGCCCTCGGAATTTGCATTATGGCTAAATGTTCAAATTGGTCGTGCAATGCTTATACCTGCTTGAGATATTTTTTCAGCTTTTCCCCATTAGTGGCGTAGCCCCTGTGACCTGGTTTACCACTATTTGATAGTCCGCCTTGACTTCTACTTGCCTGGCACCTAGCGCTCTAGCGGCGGATAACCCTACTATTAAGGCCTCATATTATGCTTCATTATTGGTAACCTTGAAGTCGAGCGTCGCCATAAAATAATGGTCCTATCTTGTTTCTGTGATGATATGTACTACAATACCGCCACCCGCCTGGCATGCTAAGTCGTCAACGAGGATTGTCTAGGATTTCCTCGGCGGCGGGGCTGTGGTTTCAGCGAGGAACCCACTGAGCTCTGAAAAAAAGTCTGCGAGTGCTTGGCCCTTGACATCGTTTCTGGGGGAGTAGATGATTTCAAACTCACTGAGCTCGATGAACCACACTACCAAACACTCTTCCAAGAGGATCTTCTGTTAAGACCTTTATTGGGTGGGCCTGAAACTACTGTCGCAGCCTTCTAGCGGCAACTACCAACAAGAATGCCAGCATTTCCATCTACAGGTATCTGACTTCGGCACCTCGTAGGGCTCTGGTTGTATAGTACACTAGCGCCGATGTCCCTTCTTCTTCTTTTACTTAGACAACTGACACGACTTGGGGGGATATTGCAAGGTAGACGTACAAAGCTTCGCCTCAATTATGTTGCTTCAATAGGGGTGGGCTGGCTAAATATTTCTTCAGCTCTTGAAAAGCTTGGTCACATTCTTTGTTCCAAGGGTGCATTTTCTTCAAAACACGAAAAAAGGGGAGACCTTTATCCGTAGATCGGGACACAAATCTACTTAGAGCCACTATTCTCCCTGTTAGGCGCTGAGTATCATTGATGGTTTGGGGCAACACCATTCTCAAGATTGCATGTATCTTCTTCGTGTTGGCCTCTATTCCTCTCTACGAGACTATAAACCCTAGGAATTTGCCCGAATTTACCCCAAACATGCATTTAATTGGGTTTGACTTCATTTTGTATTTTTGCAATATGGCGAAGGACTCCCTCAGATCCGTTAGGTGCTATTCGGCATTTTTACTCTTTACCAATAAATCGTCAACACACCTTCATTGACATTCTGATTTGGTGCTTGAACATCCGGTTGACCAGCCTTTGATATGTTGGTCCGACATTCTTCAGCCTAAAAGGCATTACCTGGTTAGTAGAGTCCTCTGTCAGTTATGAATGCCATCTTCTCCTCATCTGCCTTGTTCATCCTAATCTGATTGTACCCAGAGTAGGCGTCCATAAAGCTTAGAAATTGGTGTCCGGCTGTTGCATCCCTGAAATCAACTCGCGATAGTGAAAAGCTATCTTTGTGGCAAGCTTTGTTAAGGTCGGTGAAGTCTACGCATATCCTCCACTTGCCATTGGCCTTTTTGACTAGTACTATGTTGGAGAGCCATTTTGGATAGTGTGCCTCCCATATGAAGTCCACTGCCAAGAGTTTCTTGATTTCTTCTGCTACAGCTATGCACTTCTCAGAGTTGAACGACCTCCTATTCTTCCATTGTTACTTGGCTTTAGGATCAACACAAAGGTTGAGCTCTATGATCAAATTATCGATCTCGGGCATCTTTTCGTGGCTCCAGGCAAATACATCTCTATGCTCGATCAACAATTGTTCCAGGGCTTTGCTATACTTTGGCGGGAGTTTGGAGCCAACCCTTGTGGTGGCGGCTGGGTGTTCTGGATGCAGCTTCACTACATGCAAGGGCTCATTGGCTTTGGCTTTTAACAGGCTACCTTCATCCTAGGTCTCCATGTCTTGCCCTTCTCCAGCAAAGGTGCTGGCGATAACTATTATTTTAACTCGTCTATTGAGCATACCGTTAGTGCTCCTATCTTTATTTCATGAACATAGCAATCTCGAGTTAATATATGCTCTCCTCGAACTTCTCCTACTCCCGCTTTTGTTGGGAATTTCATTTTAAGGTGGTACGTGGAGGTGACCACCCTTAAGTTATTGAGGGTTGGGTGCCCCAATATAACGTTGTAAGACGAACAGGGCCTTGACTACTAAAAAGTCAGCCATGCTGGTGGCTGTGTGGGCGCCTTGTCCTGCTTTTACAAGATGGGCGATGGCATCGATAGGTTGAACAGCTTCTCCTGAGAACCCTTTCAGTGGGAAGGGAGATGGTCTCAACTTGTCCGTTGGAATCCCCATCTGAACGAACACATCCCAAAAGAGGATGTCGGTAGAGCTTCCATTGTCGACCAAGACTCTTTTGGTCATGTAGTTGGCGATTTGTAGTGTAACAACCAAGGCGTTGTCATAACGGTACATAACCCCTTCGCAATCCTCGTCCTCGAATGAGATGGTCGGGGTAGTTTCCGTCTTAAGGTACTTTCACGACAGATCTGCCATATATACCTCATGATATCTTACTCTTCGTGCATGGGCCTTTCTACCGGATGTCGTGGCACCACTGCCAGCAAATCTACTTGCTATAGTGCAGATTTCGCCTAAGGGGGCCTGTGCCTGATCTCCCCTGGCTCATGGGGAATTATTTCTTCTCTGCACCTCCTATTTCCCGTGCTTGGGGCTTCTACCTCGTCTTTCCGATTTGCCTCCCTATGTGGCTTCATGTAATCAGCCAGCATTCTTTCCAACTCCCCACTCCCACTCATTTCTTCAATCCGCCTTTTCAGGGTGATGCAATCTTTAGTCCAGTGGGTGTAACTTTGGTGGTAGGTGCAATGGCGTCATCCTTTGTCAGGTATGAACTCTTCCTTTCTCGGGTTTCTACCATCATCCTATACATTGTGGTTGTTATTGGCGCCTATGATCTCACCTATCATCTGGGTGGCTTCTTGTCTTTGTCTTTAGAGTTACCCTGGTTTCTGTTTTTTGCCTTTGCCTCCTGCTTCCATGGTTCTATCATAGCTTGTAGAGTATCTTCTGCATTGACATAGTCATTTGCTCGATCCATGAACTCCCTTAGGGTGGATGGAGTTCGTCTAACCAGTTCAGCCATGAAGGGCCTCGAGGCCAGACTCCTCCCAGCAGTGCAGCTAAGGTGATTTTCTCATCCTGATCCTCAGTGGTGAGCCTCTCCCTATTCAAGCATGTTAGGTAGTTCTTCAAATTCTCCCCCTCTTTAGGTTTTACGGTTAACAGATAGGCTGCTGGTTTGCAACATCTTCTGCTAGCCATAAACTGCGTAAGAAACTGTTTAGCAAGCTCCTCAAAGCTGCTAATTGATCCTGGGCGAAGCCATGGAGAGTCATGTGTGTTTTAGCTTCCTTCCTTCTACCTCTGTCATGCTTGGTCCCAGATCTCAGTCGACTTGTGATCTCATGATGGTTGGCATGTGAAAATCACATTGAAGTCAATAAAGATCCCACAGACAACGCCACTATTAAGGACGTGTTTCACACCACCAAATGCATGGATGACACTTGCGGCAAGGATGAGACAACACTGGTCACCCTGTGTAAACTCTGATGCTTAAGTCAGTAATAGTATGAGAATAAGTATTTAAAAGATGAAGATAGAAGATGTTACCTCCACCGAGTTATTTATAGAAGGATCTTGCGTGGTGGCGGTTAACTCTGGTCACCAGTCCTTTGTGCTTATCCTTTATTTAAACAGAGAGGGTATCTCCTGTTTTGTATGAGTTATCTCATGCAAGATATTCGTACCTCGTTTTGGGTCTCATCCCCAACTCTTCTGGGTTATCTCACCCGTAATTGTGGTTGTTACTCCATTACCTGTAGGGCTCTTAGCCTTAAGCCATTCACAAGTTTTCCTAGGCTCGCGGATGGACTTGGTCTCAGATATGGGCTTCACCTTAGATGGGCTCTCAGCCCAGGGGTCTAAATGTCCCATCCACCGTCCATTCATCAAGACCAAGATTCATCAATTCTCAGAGTCTCTTTTGAATTTTCTTGGGTCTCGCCCTTTTTCTTCTTAATTCGTTGAAATTAAGATCACCAACATAAAGATCCCGTTCATATATATATATATATCAAACTTCAAATTTGTTGACATGTTACCCTCTTGATGTATCAAAACTAATCACGTAGTATGCATCGTTAAAATACATATAGTTTTCCTTTTAAGAGAAACTAAAATGCTTAATCAACATGCCATCATGTTAAAAATTCTAAAAAAAATCAATTGACATAAAATAAAATAAAGTAATTGAAATCAAGAAAATCAAGCTAAAGTTGAAAAGAAAGGTTAATATTATACAAATGTTTTTAACTCAAAAGTAATACCAAATTAACAACTTTCTTAACATAAAGACAGTCGAATATTTACCAAATATAAATTTTATGCCTATTTCCCAATATATTTTGTAGGAACCTAAATTTATGATGAAGAATAAAATCTTCTAATGATGTGGTTTGCCAACAATTGATCAACTTGAAGTTTGGACTTGTGATCATGCTGTGGAAGACGAGATTGGCAGTGGTTACTCGCAAGCAAGACCATTAATGTGCATCAATTGTCCAAGTCAACTGATCTCAAATTTTCTTCCGTCTTGTTTACGTCTTCTAGGTTGAAATTAACATCAACCCATGATCAAGCAGATGGCCTGATTCTGATCCAGCCCACTAATGGTGATGTTTCTTAAATAATTTTTTTTTATAGTTTGGAAAGCAAGGGAGCCTCTTTCCTATATATATCTCTAGCTAGCCTGTTAGTGCTGCTAGCTCTTCTCATAATTCTCCAAGTGATCTCCAAATTACTAGCAAACATTTCTTTAAACAATTTGTTTTTTTTAAGTGTCCAATGGCTCCCCTAAGCACTCACAGGGCCTCATCATCAGTACCACCATCTTCTTCCACTTCTCCAAGACCTCGATGCATACATGATGTTTTCCTCAATTTCCATGGCGAAGACACCCGCAAGAGTTTTACAGACCATTTATGCACTGCTTTAGAAAAGAAAGGCATTATCGCCTTTAAAGAAGACGAGAAACTTGAGCAAGGAAAGTATATTTCTCAAGAGCTCTTGAAAGCAATATGTGAATCCATGTACGCCATCCCCATTATCTCAAAAAACTATGCTTCCTCAAGATGGTGCTTGACTGAACTTGCCCAGATTGTCTAATGCATGAGTCCCTAGACTGGTCGTGGGGTCTAGACTGGGCATCAACTCCCGAGTCCTTGAGGTTGGGCAACGAATCTCAAGTCCTTGTCAAGGCCTCGCCACCAAAGAAGTCAAGTCCCTTGACACGCTGCGGGGTAAAGCCAAGTCCCCAGACTCGCCAAGCACCCTTTGAGCAAAACCTAGTCCCTAGGCTCACTGACGGGTAAGGCCAAGTCTCTAGAATCATCGACCCCCCTGTTCAACCAAGCCGAGTCCTTAGACTCATCTCGGGGTCGAGGCTGGGCATCAAATCCCTAGTACTCATCAAGGCCTCGCGACCAAAGAAATCAAATCCCTTGACTCACTACGGGGTAAGGCCAAGTCCTAGACTCGCCGTCCCCCCGTTCAACAAAGTTGAGTCCCGAGACTCGCCATGAAGTTGAGTCGCTTGACCCGCTGTTGGGTAAGGCCAAGTGCCTAGACTCGCTGACCCCTTGTTCAACAAAGCCGAATCCCTAGACTCGCCACGAAATCGAGTCCCTAGACTTGTTGTGGGGTAAGGCCAAGTCCCTATACTCACCGACCTCCTGTCCAACAAAGCTTAGAAGACCTCAGTCCCAAAGAGATCAAGCTGTGAGGACCTCCAGCCCCTCAGGCAAAAATCTAAGGCAGGCCAGAGGCCCTAGCTGGGCAATCACGTATCGGGCGCATGGCCACAGGCCCTTCCGGAAAGGTTTTGGCACCAAGCTCGGTCGCGCCAGGAGGCACACTGTGGGGTAGTAATCATTGGAGGGACTCAATGAACTATCGAGTCCTGCCATAAGGCACGTTGCAGACTGTAGCTCTTGGGCGTAGGCGACAGGGTGTGTCCTATCGCAGGCACGACAGCCTATGGCACGTCGCATTCAATGCGTGTCAGGGAACTCAGCACGCAACAACATGCAGCCACGAACCCTGTCACGGTAGGAGGGTGGCGGCCGGCTTGCCTTAACACGACCTGACATACTATTAGGACAAGGAGGAGGTGGCAAGTTTGACCCAAGCACGACTTGACAGCCCACGATCTGCCTTAGCAGTCGGATCCAAACCAAGTATAAATAGTAGCCATCCCACCTACAGGAGGTCTCTCTCTGAATCCTTTTTACTACTATCTCTTTACTTAATCTTCTTCATTAGATACCCTCCACTATCTTTAGCATTGGAGTGACCTCGAATGTCACCAGAGCCTACTCTTCCTCTTAACTGCAGGTCTTAAGGGTTTGGTTGCTGTGGAGCTACTTGGGCTACGAAACTTGACATCAACAACTCCCTAAGCCAATTCCCTTGTACTTTACTATCAATTATATGAAACTACATCATGCCTTGTCCCTTTGGATTTGGTATCAACAACAACTCCCAGATCATCAACGTACCAAGAAACCCTGATTCCTTATTAAAGCCTATAATTATCCTATGGATTCTAATTTAGAAACACCCCCCAAACTCTCCTAATTCTCACTAAAAAATAATGGAAATGTAAGGGTCAAGAGTTAAACATTATTCGGCACTACAAGAAAACCACTTATTTTGCAACCAGCTAGTTCCAACGAAATGACTATTTCCAGCTAAAATAAGTCAGTTTTCATCGCAAAAAAAAGGGTCACAAATATCTATTTTTCTTGTAATGAGGGTGCTACAATATTGTAGATATGAGAACGATCGTACTCTAATTTTATTAATAACCCTTATTTATGGTAGAGTAATACCTTATACAAAGGGAGCATGGAGGTTGCAACCAAAATCCCAAAACCATGCTCCTTATAATGTGCTATATTGCACATTAACACATCATCATATATTTGGCTCTTGAAAGGCTATCACTATCTCATAATAATTAATTATCTTATCATTTTTCTTAGGTATGAATCAACGATTGTCCCATAAATCATTAAAAGGATACTTCAAGGATTGAGTCGTAACTTTTCAACTCTTTCCAAGGACCTTGTTGGAATAGAATCCCATGTGGAGGAAATGATGAACAAACTTGGTATTGGATTGGATGATGTTCACTTTATAGGAATTCATGATATGGCTGGAGTGGGTAAGACAACTTTGGCAGAAGTCATTTATGATAGAATATCTTACCAATTTGAAGCTAGCAACTTTATTGCCTGTATTAGAGAAGAAACTACAAATTGTGGTTTAGTTACTTTACAAAAACAAATTCTTTCAAAGATCTTTATGTAAAGGGCAATAAATATATGGGACGATCATGAGGGAATGAATATGATACGGAATAGACTATGTTATAAAAAAGTATTTTTAGTCCTTGATGATGTGGATAGAGAAGAACATCTAACAGCATTAACAATGAGCCATGATTGGTTTGGTCCGGTGAGTAGAATCATTTTGACAAGTTGAGATAACCATTCATTGAAAAGACATGGATTGAATGATATCTATAAGGTTAATGAGTTGAATAATGATGAAGCATTGCAGCTCTTTAGTTTGGTAGCTTTCAAGAAACCCTATCTTGAAGAATATTATGTGGATTTATCCAAAGGCTTTTGTGAAATATGCTCAAGGCCTTCCTTTATCTCTCAAAGTTTTAGGGTCCTCTTTGTTTGGTAGAGGAACAAATGCATCGAAAGGTGCTTGGGATCTACTGAAAGGAAATCCTAATAAAGGAATTTCAGATATACTTCAAGTAGGTTTTGATGGATTGGAGAATTTGCAAAAGAAATTGTTTTTAGATATTGCTTAAAGGAGAGGTCTTAGATAACATTTTAATGGATATATTAGAAAGTTTTGGTTACTGCCCATACCTCAATATTGATATTCTCATGGAGAAATTTCTTATAACCATCTCATCTAAATGGTTGAGGATGCATGATTTGCTACAAAAAATGGGTCAAGAAATAATCCCCCGAAGAGACTGGCCAGGATAGTAGATTGTGGTATTATAAGGATGTCCTTCAAGTGTTGAAGAATAATGTTGTAAGTGCATTAATCCAAATATAAATCATGTATAGTGTATTTTCATTCTAATGCTTAAGTGTTTTGCAAATATTTCTCACACGATTTTATTGTTCTTGGTTTTTATGGAACTGATGTGATTGAAGGCATAGTGCTAAACTTACCTAATCAAAATGAGGAACGATTCAGTGTTAGAGCCTTCTCAAAGATGAGTTTTTCTAATCTCTGTGATAAGTTATTGAATCTGCATTGGCACAGTGATCCTTTAAGATTCATTCCAACACATGGGTTACGAGTGCTAGAATGGTCTGAATATCCTTCAAAATCCTTGTCAAACAGCTTTCAAGCAGACAATCTTATTGAACTTAGATTTTCATGCAGTCACATCAAGCAATTGTGGAAGGGAAATAGTGTAACGTGTTTTCTGCTTGTTATTCTTTCTCCTAATGGTACCAAGCTCGTTAATGCTTTTTTTTTTTTGTTCAATATTTATTGTTTTATAACAGAGTTTTGGGAGTTTGAAACGCTTTGATCTTAGCGGCTCTCAAAACTTGTTGGAGACACCAAACTTCATCGAAGTCTCAAGTCTTGAGACACTAGACCTTGAAGGTTGTACAAGTTTATCTAAGGTCCACAAATCTATTGGTGTTCTCAAACTGCTTAGACGATTGAATCTACATGCTTGCAAACTTCTTAAAAGCTTTCCAAATGATATTAGCTTGGAGTCACTTGAACATATTTTTCTTTCTGGTTGTTCGAGATTTGAGAACTTCCCAAACATTGTGAGAAACATGACTTCATTGCGGTTTCTTTATTTGGATGTATTGCCATAAAGGAACTACCCCCATCATTTAAGAGTTTATGCAGCCTTTCCATATTGTCTTTACATTACTGCAAAAAGCTCTCAATTTTTCTGAGCATTATTTGTAGTTTGTCATCTCTTAAAATTCTAAATGTATCTGATTGCCTAGCACTTGGTGGAATTCAAGACATGAATGGTGAGGGGTATCTGGAACAATTGTATAAAGGTGGAATTGCAATCAAATTCACTAAGTTCTTCGTAGTGCCAGAGTTTGGCTCAAATTATGCTTGCTCTATACAAGAAATGTTTATGACCAACGATGACTCTATTGCGGCCTTCTATTTTGATTTTGATGATAGAGTCTACTAAGTTAGAAGCTTGAATCATGAAGAAAGTAATTTGTAGACAAAAGGCTATGAAGATGTGACTCTTTTTGATCTCTTCATAAGAAGTAATATATATATATATACACACCCACACTCCAATTAACCTCTTTTTGTTTTTTGTTTTTACTTCACAAGCAGGAAAATAATTGTTTTAATCCCAAGGTAATGTATGGCTCTTCCTTGGGATTAAAACAATAATAGTAAGTGGGAGGGATATGTTCATTTTACTATTTATGAAGTTGATGAGGTAGAGAATTCAGATCCAAGGATTTTCGAGAGTAGTCATCCTGATAAAGGCAAGTTTGTTGAGTTCGTTTATCATTTTGAGACTAATGAAGGTCCTCTAAAAGAACCCTTAGTCCTTCGTGCCCCTGAAGATCACCCTTTTGTAGGGCCATTTCGGTTTGGGCTGCATCTACCAACCAAGTGGTTTTTGGAACAGTCAAATAATTTGGATGGATTGAGCTACATTGAAGCATTAGTTAAAACAAGTAGCTCGAACGTGAAGGTGAAAGGGTGCGGGGCAAGCCTTCTATGTCAACATCCTCAGTCTTTATTATATAATGCCTTTATTCCTTATATTGGTTTAAAATTAGAAGTAGGCATCATCATTGTTGTTGTTTGGAAATGTGTGAGGTGGGTCAGTACTCTAGGCCAAGTTGTGTAAATGGATACAATTCATGTATATATTGAGGCTTTCAACAATTATTGTTGCTAGCGATTGGCAAGACGTTTGAGAATGTAGAAGTGTGAGATTTGCAGTGCACTATACCAGCTGTACATTAATTATGAGATAGAACTCTTCATTCCGGCTATACAAAAGATATCAGCTAAGCCATTCTAGATGTAATTCAGGTAAAATTTCCCTTGGGTTAAGATCGACCGACCTTAGTAGTGTTCCTTTACATTTTTGCCACAAATTTCTAATATAAAAATATTGACCGCCCTCCTAAATATGTGTGTGTGTGTGTGTAAAAGAGTTTATAATATATTTCTAATATTACATACTGAAGTAAAGTTTTAAAATTTTATAAAAATGTACCATATATCATTTGCAATTCATTAGGGTTTCTTTTTTGTTTTTCAGCCCCTCTTATCTCAATCTATAATCTGTAAAAAAGGTTTTTATGCTCTCCAACCACACATCCCCACGTCATAATTTCATTAATTACTTTACAATAAAATAAATCAATAAATCCTAAAATATGAGCCCTAAACTTTTATAAATTCTAATATTATAATAATTCTTCTTATCATTCCATACACCTCACAGCATATCTCTTTTTTTTTTTATAAGAAATATGTAATGTATGAATGATGAGCAGAACAATTTAATTAGTTTAGTAAGAATAAAATAAAATACCACTTTTAATTTTAAGAGGCTTTGTAGTCACTATTCGAACTACCACTTGGAGAGATCATCCAAATCTAATGGCCATTCAAGTGTATTAAAAGAAGAGAGGTGCTACTCTACTGCTCAAAGTAGCTCGCTACAACTTACCACTAGGCCAAAATTACTTTTTTTATTTTTTTCATATTTTTTTATCATTTTAAAACATTTTTAAAAAAATATAAGAAAAAATATCAATACACTAATAACCACTTCCTTAACTATTAAGTAAACAAAAAAAATTTAAAAAAATACAAGAGGTGTCAAAGTGAAGGGGCAAATTGAGTGGGCAAAGTAGCATTTTTCTTAAAAGAATATGCCGACTTTTTCCACCTTTAATATTTAGAAAGTTAGGAATCAGGTTATCAATCCCATCTTGATTAGAGTTGACTGGCCAATCCTATTAAGATATTGTTATTTTATTATAGGATAATGTTGGGCGGCACCAATTGTGATTCTCAAATATGCACACTAATGTAAATGATTTTTTTAAAGTATTTTTTAAACATCCTTAATCATAAGAAAAAAATACAAATTCACTAATAATCACTTTCGTAATCACATCTCAAGAGCATACTTAGATTGAGATAAAACTACACCTGGGAGTTGCGGGTGACGTGAATGCCTAAAAAATAGTGTATGAGAACCAGGTCTTTCATTGCAAACTGTTGACTAAGAGTAGTAGTGAAGGCATTAAGATGTGAGGGGTTTGAACCGGTGAGAAGAATATCATCTACATATAAGAGTAAAAAAATAATTCCTAGAGATGATTGATATATGAAAATTGAAGGGGTAACAGAGCTATATTGGAAAGCATAGGCAATAAAAAAAAGCACTAAATTTATCAAACCAGACACGAGGCATCTGTTTTAAACCATATATGGCCTTGTTTAACTTGCAAACATAAGAAGAAAAAGTAGGATAGATAAAACCTGAAGATTGGTAACTAAACACGTCCTCCTAGAGATCACCGTGGAGGAAGACATTCTTGACATCGAGTTGGCAAATATCCCAATGGCGAACAAGGGCAATACTAAGAATTATTCGGATGGTGCCGAGCTTGATTACAGGATAGAACATCTTTGTATAATTGACACCATCAATTTGGTGGAAGCCCTTAACAACAAGGCGAGCTTTAAAGCAATTGAAAGTACTGTTGGCATCGGTTTTGGTCTTGAAGACCCACTTGCAACCAATAACATCCATGTGAGAGGAACGAGGCACGAGTGTCCTAATGTTGTTGTCTTGAAGAGCTTGGATCTCATCTTGTAGTGCTTTGGTCCAGCCAGCATGGTTAAGGGCAGAGCATATCGCCTTTGGTTCCTTGGGAAGGTCAACAACAGTGTGATAGTGGGCGTACTTCAGGTTGGGTTTGCAGATCCCAAACTGAGAGCGGGTTACCATGTTGTGGCAAGGAGGATCTGAAATGAGTTGATCAATGGGCGGGGAATGGTACTCGACAAAGGGGGGAAGGTCATCATGTTGGGCACTAGGAGGCTCGACTCGGGGGTGAAGCCAGAGGAGACAGCTCCACGGGAGTCAAAGATGGCATAGGGGTGGCACCAATAACGGGTGACATGGAATCAGCTGGTGGAAGAGGTATCTGCACAAAAGAGACACTTGTTGGGTTAGAAAGTGTAGAGCTTGGGGAATGCCAATCCATAAATGTTGATAAACTTTGGTCAGAAGTGGGAGGCAGGAGGAGATTCCCAGGCTGTTTGTAAGGGAAGGTGGATTCATAAAAAACAATGTTAGGAGATGAAGGTTCAACGAGAGGTGGGGTGGTAGCCTTTATACTATTGGTGTTTGTCACTATAGCCCATAAAAATACATGGGAGAGTTTTTGGGTCAAATTTGTTGTGCTTATTATCCCAAGTATACGGGTAGCATTTAGACCCCAAAGACCCAAAGAGATGTGTAGTCGGGATAATGACCATGAAGAAGGGAAAAGGGTGAGTTAGGACCTAATGTAGTGGAAGGAAGACGATTTATTAAGAAAACAATAGTTGAAAAAATTTCGACCCAAAAACGTTTTGAAACACCACTTTGAAAAAGTAAGGTCATACCTAATTCACGAATTGTTCGATCTCGTCGTTCCACCGAGACATTCTATTCGGGTGTATGAGTATATGAGTATTGATGGAGAATACCTTATTGTTGAAGGTGATGATTGAGGTGGGTGTTGGTGAATTGACCACCATCCTCAGTTTGAAAGATTTTGATATTTTCGTTGAGTTGATGTTCAACAAATCTTTCAAATAAAATAAAGACATTAAAAAATCAGTTTTTTTTTTTTTTTTAAAGGAATAAACCACATATATTTAGAAAAAGTATCAACAAGACATGCATAATATTGAAATTTTTAAAACTATCTTTAAAAAACCCCTACATCTCATTCTCTATATTTTCCCCTATTCTATTAAAATAACTTTTCCCATTCTTTCTTTATTACTTTTTTCTCTTCTATTTCCATTCTTAAGTACTAACTCTTTCGTCTTTTTCCTCTTGTTTTCAAAAATACATTCTACTATATTTTGTAAACACTTTATACAATTTTAATCCGGATACAATAATACTTTTAAAACTAATACAGTATTACGAATAATAGTTTTTTCTTAAATATGTGTGATTTCCAATGCAATGATATTTTTAAATATATTTTTGTTTGCATATATAACAGTAGTATTTTATTTGTATTGTGTAACGGTAACAATTTTCATCCATCATCCAACATTTAATTATTTTCAACCTTCTGCAAATGGTAAAATTTGTTGCCCTTTCTCTAACGGTAATTGATTACGCCCAAAGAATAATGTGGTAGTTGTAGCATAGCTTTGGGGTGCCGATTCCTCAAGGAGACTGATTAAAGAAACATAAAAAGAACAAAATTTTAACTATCAAGACGAAAGAACTAGTTTTGAATGCAATTTAGCAACTAAAATTACAAGGATAAAAATAAGGATTACTCAAATTACAAATAGCAAAGCATCAGGAATTCCTTGCTCAAATTGGTTATTTTTGTTCATTCTTGATTCATCGAATTACACAATTGGGAAATTCAACTCCAAAGTACGCAATTGGAAAATATAGAACTACAAACCACACTAATCCAAAGATAATTGTTTGATAAATCATTCATCACTTTTTAAACTCTGTGAATTATTATCCTTATTGAAAAAATCGAATGACAACAATATACCCAGTGGGCAATATTGCAACAAAGAATTAAATCAATAAAGACAACGAATTAATCCAAACATAATGTATGGCTCTTATTTGGGAGCTGAAATTCCAGAGTGGTTCAACAACTTCTCATGTTACACTTCAAATCCATCAAAACTTAGATAATAATAGTAAGTGGGAGGGATATGCTCATTTTACTATTTATGAAGTTGACGAGGTAGAGAATTCAAATCCAAGGATTTTCAAGGGCAATCATCCTGATGAAGGCCAGTTTGTTGAGTTTCTTTATCATTTTGAGACTAATGAAGGTCCTCTAAAAGAACCCTTAGTCTTTCATGCCCCCGAAGATCACCCTTTTGTAGGGCCATTTGAGTTTGGGGTGTATCTACCATCCAAGTGGTTTTTGGCGCAGTCAAATAATTTGGATGGATAGAGCTACATTGGAGCATCAGTTAAAACAAGTAGCTCGAACATGAAGGTGAAAGAGCGTGAGGCACGCCTTCTATCTCAACATCCTCGTTCTGAATTCTATAATACCCATGTTCCTTATATTGGTTTAAAATTAGAAATTAGGCATCATCTTTGTTGTTGTTTGGAAATTGGTAGTCATATTGTTGTACCTATTCTTTTCTAAGGCATAGTAAGGAATTAAAATATGTGAGCTACGGTGGGTCAGTACTCCAGGCCAAGTTGTTTAAATGGATGCAATTTATGTATATATTGAGGCTTCGTCAATTATTAATGCTAGCGATTGGACAAGATGTTAAGTTGAGAATGCATAAGTGTGACATTTGCGGTGCTCTATACTAGCAGTACATTAATTATGAGATACAACTCTTCAATGTTCAGGTTGTACAAAAGACATTAGCTAAGCAATTCCAGATTTAATTCAGATAAAATTTCCCTTGGATTAAAATCGATCGACCTTAGCAGTATTCCTTTACATTTTTTCTACAAATTTCTAATATTACAAATGGGGGTTGCTATAGACACAAAAGGATCCCACACACTGATGTGGCACACTGTGAATGTGCCACTTCTCCCCCCCTCCCTTTTTTTTTCCTTTCTTTTTTCTCCCCCTCTCCTGTGTGTCTAGCCTCCCCTCCTCCCATGGAAAGGCTATTTAGGTAGCCGTGGGGATAGTCCCGCTCTTCGCCTCGGGGAGACAAGGCGGCCTCTGGCTCGACCAGTCTCCTTGGTCCGTGAGGAGGTAGGTTGTCCAAACAGTTTGGGACTAGACCAGCTCCCGTCCGTTGGCATTGCGTATTTAATTCTTTATTAAAAGATAAACATGTCATCATAACTTTATCCTTGGCTTTGTAGGACTAGACTTCACAAACCTAGGCCCTCTGGCCTATGACATAATTTGCTTGCCGCTTTTTATCGAGCTGTTGATGTTCTCATTCTTTGGTGCAGTATTCGGGCGTTCATAGGACATGGCCCGCACACCATCCAGGAGGGGTCTGAATACCTCACGCCAAATCGCCCCTTTGCCCCCCGAGGAGTTAACTCAGACAACGATGTGGCTGGTCTGCTCCTTCGCAGCAATGGGAGTCGAGGTGAGTACTCGGGCAGCCTTGAGGCTGGACACGCTCTCCTTCGTGGGAGGGACAACGCGACCTCTGGCTCAACCCGTCCCTTTGTTCCCTGCAGGAAGTAGGTTATTCAGGCAATCTGCTACTAGACCCGCTCCCGCCCATTGACACCATAAGGAAGGGTAAGTTTTGCGTTAGGCTAGCATTGATCCCACACTTCATCATAGCAAAGGTCGAGGTATGTTATTTGGTTAGCTGTGGGGATAGTCCCGCTCTCCGCCTCAGGGAGACAAGGTGCCCTCTATCTCAACCCGTCTCCTTGGTCAGCAGGGAGGTAGGTTGTTCGGGCAGTCTGCTACTAGACCCACTCCCGCCTATTGATGCCTACGAGGAAGGTAAGTCTTTTCCTTTGGATAGTTGAGGACTGACCCACACTCCACCACAGGAGGGATAAAGCAGCCTTAAGCATTACGCCCATCCCTTTGGTACCCTACGGGGGAGGTAATTCGGACACTGATGTGGTTGGTTCGCTCTTTCACCGTGATGGGAGTCGGGGTAAGTTTTTCAGGCTGTAGGGGGGCTGGTCCCACTCTACCGGACGAGGCGATTGAGCCTCCTTCTCACGTATCATCCTTCGAGGGGAGGTAGACTGTTTGGGCCTAGACCCACTCCCGCATGTTGACATCGCAGGAAAGGGTAAGTTTGCATAAGGCTAGTGCTTATCCCACACTTCGTTGTGGTGGAGGTCGGGCTAAGTTTTTAAGGTAGCCTCAAAGTTGGACCCGCTCTTCGTCATGGGAGGGACAAGGTGGCCTTAGGCTCAACCTACCCTTTTGGCCCCACTAGAGATACGTTGTTCGAGCAATCTGTAACTGGACTCGCTCCAGCTTGTTGACGCGTATGAGGAGGGCATGTTTTTGTCTTCGGGTGGCTGAGGGCCGACCTCCACTTCTCCGCAGGAGGGATAGAGCAGCCTTTAGCATGACTCGTCCCTTTGGTGTCCTGAGGGGAGCTAAATGGTAGATAAAGATTTTGTCGATGGAGATTTTGTTATGTCCCTCAAACTTGACATTGAAACACAGTAATTCTTTTATTAGGATTTGAAGTGTATGCACAAAAACATAAATTTACAATAATTAAGCTAGCCTAGTATAAGGTTTTTCTAGATGTTCAGCGTTCCAGGGGTGCTACGGCTCGTTTCCTTGGGAATGTCGGAGCCGGTAGGAGCCCGAGCTATTGATGGCTGGGACCAAGTAGAGGCCTTCCCATCGGGGGCCCAGCTTTCCCTCATCTCGCATCGTTGTTCCTGTTTCTTTGAGTATGAGGTCTCTGACTTTGAATGTTCTCGGATGCACTGACTTGTTGAAACACCACTCAACCTTCCTTTTGTTGGCGGCGATTCTTATCTCTACCTCTTGTCTGACTTCTTTTAGCAAATCAAGTTGTTCTTCCAGCTGCCTGCCATTGGAGTATTGCTTGAAGTGCTGAACTCTATAGGTGGGGATCTCGATTTCTACTAGTGGCATCGCCTCATGGCCGTAAGTGAGGGTGAAAGGAGTTTCTCCTATTGGTGTCTTCACTGTGACCCAGTAGGCCCACAGGACAGCAGGGAGTTCCTCTGCCCACATTCCCATCTTGTCGTTGAGTCGATTCTTAAGCATTCCCATCAATGTCTTGTTGGTCACCTCCACCTACTTGTTAGACTCAGGGTGGCGCCCGGAGACAAGTACCAGAACTCAATCCCCAACTCTCGGCACCAGTTACGGTAATGATCATAATCAAACTGTCTCCCATTGTCCAATATTATAGTGAAACCTGCAAGTCAGCTTCTTCCATAGGAATCATGTGATGTTGTTCGCCGTGTTGGTGGCTAGGGCCTCGGCCTCAATCCACTTGGTGATGTAATCCACAGCTACTACCATGAATTTAACTCATCCCTTGCCAGGGGGAGTGGGCGAACAAGATAGATTCTACACTGTGCTTAGGGCCAAGGTGAGGTGATCGACGTCAATTCTTTCGGCGAGTAGTGGGGCACTTTGGTATACTCTTGGGACTTTCGGCATCTCGTAAGGCATGGGGCCAGTAATACCCCACCCTCATTACCTTTCTGACTAGTGCCTTTCCTCCTGAGTGATTGCTGCAAAAACCTTCATGTATTTCTGCCAAATACTAAGCTTTTTTAGGGGAGATGCACCTCAAGGGAGGCACCGAATGGACCCTTCAGTACAAAAGTCGCTCAATCAGGCTATAACGTGTCGCTTAAATCCTAATCTTTCTGGCTTCTTGCCTACTTTCGGGCACCTCATTGGCATCCAAGTACTTGAGGATGTCCCTCGCCCAATCCGGGGCTATGGGCTGTATCTCCATCACCTCGATCCCTACATCAGGTACTTTGACCATTCAGATCATTGTTTGCGCTGGCAGGGGGAGTCTTCTTGCCCGAATGTCGCACATGCCAGCTTGTTCGCTTTCTAGTTTTCTGCCCTCAGCACCTACTATGTCTAAAAGTTCTTGAAGTGGGGGCACTCGACTTCTACTAGTGCCAAGTATTTTTTTTAGTTTTATTCTCTTCACAGTGAGCTCCTCTCGTACTTGGCTGAGCACCACCTACGAATCGACTTGCACTTCAATTTTTGTAGCACCCAAAGACTTGGCAACTGCCAGTCCTTAAAGCAATGCTTCATACTCTGCCTCGTTGTTCATGGTCTTGAACGCCAACATGATAGCGTAATTGTACTCTTCTTCCTTGGACGTAACGATATGCACCCTCACTCCCCCTCCAACTCGGCAAGATGAGCCACCCACGAACTCGTGTCAGGGCTTCACGGGAGGTGCACGTTTGCTCTTCACGGGGAAACCAGTAAATTTAGCCACAAAGTTTGCCAGCACTTGCCCCTTTATAGTATTCTGGGGCATATAGTCGATGTCAAACTCGCTCAGCTCTACTACCCAGTTCATGAGCCAGCACAAAGTGTCTGGCCTTTACAAGATCTTTTTCAACGGGGTTTCTGTCAGGACCTTTACTGGGTGAGCTTGAAAGTATGGGCATAGCTTACGCGTGGTTACAACCAAAGCGAAGGCAAGCTGCTTTATGCAGGTGTACCTGGCTTCTGCCCCATGATATGCTCGACAGGTGTAGTAGACCAACCTTTGGATTCCATCATCTTCATGCACAAACACTGAAGTGACTACCCGGGGGGAGACTGATAAGTACAGGGTCAGTGATTCCCCACACCTGAGTTGGCTGAGGAGCGGGGGGCTTGTGAGGTATTTCTTGAGAGCCTCAAATGCCGAGTCGCACTTATCGTCCCATATATGTGCCTTTCGTAGAACCTTGAAGAAAGGCAGGCACTTGTTAATTGATCTTGACATGAACCTGTTGAGAGTCGCCACCTCGCCCGACCAGTTTTTGCACCTCGTTTATGCTTCAAGCTGGGGCCATGTTGAGGATGACCTCCACCTTTTTGGGGTTGGCTTCAATTCCGCATTTTGACACAATGAATCCTAGAAGCTTCCATGATCCAATGCAAAAGGCGCACTTTGCTGGATTCAACTTCATCTTGTACTGTCTCAGTATTGTGAAAGCCTCCCTCAGATCGCTCAAGTGTTGTTCCTGAGTCCCACTTTTAACTAACAGGTCAACCATCTAGACCTCCATGTTTCTTCCTACCTGCTTTTTGAACATACGGTTGACCAGCCGCAAGTAGGTGGCCCCCGTGTTCTTCAACCCAAAAGGCATTGCCGTGTAGAAATACAAGCCTCTGTTGGTGATGAACGAGATCTTCTCCTTGTCATTTGGATTCATGCGAATCTGGTTATACCTGAAGTAAACATCCATGAATTTTAGCATACGATGGCCCGCCATGGAGTCGACAATCAGATCGATGCGGGGTAGTGGGAAGGTATCCTTCAGGTAGGTTTTGTTGAGGTCGGTGAAGTCAACACACATTCTCCACTTGCTGCTCGGCTTTTTCACGAGCCCCACATTGGACAACCATTCTAGATAGTAGGCTTCTTGGAAGAATCTAGCAGCTAACAGGCCGTCCATTTCCTCAAGTATGGCAACGTTCTTTTCTGCACTAATACTTCGGCATTTCTACCCCATCTCTTTGGTGTATGCTAAGGCTGTGTTGTATGACTTCGAAGACTATTCCGGACATATCCTCATGGCTCCAAGCAAATACATCTTGGTGCTTAGTGAGAAGTTGCTGCATGGAGCTCTTCGCCTCAGGCATTAGTACACTGCCGATTCTTGCCATAGCTTCTGGTCGATCTGAGCTTAGGGGAACGAGCTCCAACGACTCATTTGGTTCCACCTTTCTGAGCCTCTACTCATCTCGGATTTCGCGTTCTGCTGAGGCACACAAGGGCAAGGGTGGCAAGGTGTAGTCATCCACTGTAGGGCATACCACATTCACCCCGCCACTTGGAGGCATCCCTTCGTGGGTATGTTCCCGCCTCTCTTTTGTGGTGTCTCCTCCTCCAATCTAGACAGTTTGGCTTTCTCATTGGTTAGCTTCCATATTCGTGAATGCTACTGCTGAGCTTTAGAGTTTTCTGGAACGAGTTGTCGCAGGCATAGGAAGTACACGCAAGATCTACAAGGATCCTACAGACGACACCACTGTTAATGTCATGTTTCGCATGCATTTGGGCCAAGTTCCAGCAACTCAAGTCTGCAAAACTGGGCCTATGAAAATAGAGAAGAAAGGTACTAGGAGAGAGTGGCCTTGGGGCCGGAGAGTCTCCGATGCCAAAGTTAGTAGAGTATTTTGGAAGTTTGTAAATAATGAGAGTCTAGGGATCAAATAGTTTTTCTCGTACTTGGAAGTTGCTATTTATACCAAGAGTCTGGGATGGGGACAAATCATGCCTGCTCCATGGAGTCCATGTCCCTTTTACTATTCATTTTATCAGAATCCTTTAATGCAGCGTGCCTTTGTGACGACGTCATTAATGTGGGGTGTAGCTCGTGGTTGCCTATTCTTGTATAGTTCATTTTCTAAAATTTAAGATCGATGAAAAATATCAATTTTCAACCACAATTCCTAAACAATATTTCAACAAAGTTATCAATTTGACCATGCTATATATAAGACGTGGTAGGTGGTGGAAACCCACCAAACCAAGACCAAACTTAGGCCTAGTTTGGTTGTCAAGATATCTAATCTTATCATTACAACTTTCTCAAACTGATCCCACACAAAATATAATAAACAATTTAGTATTTTTAAATTTCAAAACAAAAATAATATTAAAAAATCATATTCTAATAATATTTTATTCAATTTTTAACTTTTATTTCGTCTCATCTTATTTGTGTAACCAAACGAGGTCTAAAATATGCAGTCAAAGTCTTACGATCTCAAACTTTCTTCGGTCCTTTTTTTCTCCTTATCTTATACTAGAATTAACTACATTGAGAAAAAAAAAATCTGGAATATATATTTATAATTTCAAATTGGTCTCTTTTTTTTTCTAATAAAGTAAATTCATTGGTACTAATATATATATATATTGATATATTGACGTACGTGGTTGTCACATGTCATGTAAAAACCAACGAAATGATTACAATTAGAAGTCACGCTAGCCATTTAAAGAACAAGACCATTATACCTAATCAGCATGTGGAAGGTAAAAATAGTAAAATTAACATGGGACTAATGTGGGTTACACTGAGTCCTTCCTAGAGAGGTGAGGTTTTTCTCTCTTCATAGAGGAGAGTCTCTTAGGCTAGGTATCCTTGTCTGAAGTGGTCATGATGGCTAAAGAATTAACAAAGCGATGAGAAGGCTCTAGACTTACAGAGAAGGAGAGTGCTGAATTCAAGGTGGAGTCATCCACCCTCAACAAGGCTAAGGAAAGAGGAAGGTCATGCTTATTTGCCATGATCATTGCAGACAAAGTAGTTAACCGAGAAGCATTCAAGATGACTATGTCAAAGATCTGGAGCATGTTTGGATGGATAGACTTCTCTGATATGGGGGAGAACAAGTTTTTGATAGAGTTTCAAAAGGAAGAGGATAGACAGAAGATCATTCAAGGGAGGCCTTGGTCCTTCAATACATGGTTGGTGTGCCTTCAAGAGTTTGATGGAGATGTATCTCGTGATTACACTCCTTTTAACAAGGAAGTTTTCTGGCTGCAAGTGCATAACATGCCTCTAGCATGCATGACAAAAGAAATTGGAATACAGGTTGGGAAATGTGTAGGGAAAGTTTTAGATGTCATAGCTGATCAATGGGGGATTGGATGGGGGAAGTTCATGAGAATTAAAATAGAAGTGGATCTCACCAATGCCTTGGCAAGAGGTACTTTTTTAAATTTTGATGGCAAAAAAATTTGGTTGCAGTTTAAGTTTGAGAGGCTAGCAACTTTCTGCTTTAAGTGTGGTGTTATTAAACATGTTAAAACACTTTGCCCTATTTTGACTCCTGCCAATAGTGTTGAACTAGATGCACATCAGTATGGGCCATGGCTACGTGCTGCTGTAGTTTCTCATAATAAAAACAGTCAAAAGAGGTTTGGTGGTGGCAGAGATAGAGCAGAGAAGTTCCCTGAAAATCCATGGCAGAAAGGGCAGAGGGGAGGTGAAGATGCCCCAAAAGGAAAGGCCTCTATGCAGGAACAATTTCAGGAAGTGAATAAGGGGGAGTAGTACTCATATGGTAAGTGTTGTTAATTTGACAGAGGAGCATAATGTGGAGGAGGGAGAGGAAATACGAGGCAGTAATGTGAGGTTTGGGAAAGGAAACTATTTCCAAACTTGAGGAGATACTTATCAATAGTGAGGTCAATATTTCCCAATCAGAAGCTACTACTGAAAAGGAAAGTGTCAAAATTTTGGCACCAGTTTCTACTCGAGATTAGCAAAAGACTAAAGATGGTGCCACATCAGCAGTTTCCACGTTGGTGTCACACATTAATGATCTGGATCAGTTTTTGACAGATCATACCCTCATTTTGGAACAATAAAAAAAATGAGTTACTTGGAAAAGAAGAGCTGGAGACAGATTCTTTTATGAGCATGTCTTTGAGAATAAGGATCAGATGGGAAAATGTGATGAAAGAAAAAGGAAATTTGGGGATGCAAAGGATGAGA
This sequence comes from Juglans mandshurica, assembly GCA_022457165.1. Lineage (NCBI taxonomy): Eukaryota > Viridiplantae > Streptophyta > Magnoliopsida > Fagales > Juglandaceae > Juglans > Juglans mandshurica. Next base: position 10,199,551 of record CM039623.1, read on the forward strand.
TCTTTGATCTTAATGGTCACAAGAAACAAAAGGTAGAAGAATTGGAGGCTATGGAAACTAATGTTATTGATCTGGTAGAGGCTATTATTCAACCCCACCAATAGCAATGAGTTGCTTAAGTTGGAATTGCTGGGGGCTTGGGTGTAATACCCCGCTCCTTCTTCTTGCATACGCTTCTCCCCTCTGACATATGTTTCGTCTTGATGACGTAAGCAAATCCCGAAGGTAGAGATTATGTGATCATCTGCCCTTCTCATTAGCGACTATGAGTCACGTTATGCATGTCAAACCATGATTGCGTGTCTCAAAGATATCGTGTGACTTCTAGGGCACGTCCAATGTTTTAAATATGCTGGAAATATTTATAAGGAGTATTTCCAGTATTGTTGAATTAAGATTTGATCTTAAATACGACAATCATAATATTCTTGAAGAGCTCCAAAAATATTATAACTGCCGGAAATCATTTTAATATTACTATTAAAATGATTTCAATTATTTAAGATATTATGAGATTTAAATTATGTTGAAAACTTTTATTAATTAAATGGTTTTATTCTCTTTAATATGTTAAGTGAGACTTCATCATTTTATTAATGATGAAGAATATTATTTTATAAACTAAAGTTAGTTTAAAATAATATTTACCATACTTCCTCTAAGTGCTTTTAATTAAGTTAACGTTTATGCATTTTCAAATTAGTATTTTAATCTCTCGTCGTTAGATCGTTATGTGGATCCCCAGACGAAGGGACTGGGTTAAATACCCAGACCCCCTCTCTTTTCCCCACATTTTCCCTGTAGCCCTCTCTCTCCTCCCCCTCTCCCCAGCGTACAACGTACGCGGACTCCCTCTCCACGCCGAAGCTTCTCCCTCGCAGCCCGGCGCCGCAGTGCGCCGGTGACCGTCACCTCCACCACCGTTCGCCTCCTCCCACTCCGGCGAGCTCAACCATGGCAGCCCCTCCCTCTCACGCTCTCCCTTTCTCCATTTCGGAAGTGCACAACCCGTATGGGCTTGGTGCGTGTAGCGCCGTCGTGCGTCGCCCTCCAATGCCACCACCTCCACGGCAGCTTCCTCTGCCACCGGCCACCACTCCCCAGCAAACTCAGCCCCTGTTACGCTGCCACCTTCCCTCCGTCGCACACACGCACGCACAAGGAGACCCACGCACGGCTTCACCATGCGCGGCCTCTAGCACAGCTGTGCGCAGCACCCATGGCCACCTTGTGACACCATGGATCCTTCCCGAGCTCCTCCACGTGACCCACGGCCAGAAGCTCCCTCCTCCACCTCACGGCTCCCCTCTCACGCACGCACGGGTTGCATGCCGTGCACCACCGTGCACCGCCACCCACGACTGGTAACCACCACCTCCAGCCTCCTCAGGCCGCCACCAAGCCAACCCAACCTCCCACGGCCCCGATCTGCCACCCATGAGAGCAGACTCTCTCTCTCTCTCTCTCTCTCTCTCGCTCATGGCCTCTCCTCCACGGTATGGCCAGATCCGCCACCGTGGCGCCACCTCGACGCCACTACGAGATCCACCGCACCTCCCTTAGCCGAGCCCTAGGTCCAAACCACCACTTTATGTGGTGGGTAACCACTACACGTGATGGACAGTCACTGCGTGTGATTGACCGCCACTGCACATGGCTAGATCCGTCGTGTTATGCCCTTTGCCACCATCACAAGGCCATCAGGAGCCCTTCCAAGACCACACCTAGCTATCTAAACACCTAAACAGTCACCGTACGTGAGTTAGCCGCCACATACGACTCTTTCGACATCATCGGCTATGACGGTCAACGAGCAACGCACAGGTTATCTCGTCGATGGTATAACCCTCTATCTCTCGTATTTATGTTAGATATTGATTAGTTGACTAGGTTGTGGACTGTGCTGTTAGTATTAATGGAGTTGTGGCATTGTGATGTGGTGTTGTGTGACGAAGTGTTGGGCATACTGTGTGGTGAAGTGTTGGGCTTGTCTGTATGGTATGAAGGTGTATTGTGCCGTGTAATGCAAATGTGGAGTTTGTGCTGTAATTATGGCGTGGTTGTGCTGTGCAGTGTAATGGTGGGGCATGTGTTGTTTGGATGGCGTGGCATTGAGTGGAATGGGAAGAGTATACGCTAGGTGTACTCTGTATGGGGCGTAGGGTGAGACGAAGAGAGTCTATGTGGAATATACTCTCCTGGCATATTGTGGAATGGAAAGAGTACACGCTGAGTGTACTCTGTGTGGTGTAATGTGTATGCAGGGAGTACATTGGAGATGTACTCCAAGTGGCGGAGCGATGCACCATGTGGCAGATATGCCATAATGGAGATGTGGCATGTGGAGCGAGATACATAGGAGTAGAGTGTACTTCGTGGCGTAGTGCGTGTAAATGGAGTACACATGGAGTGTACTCCATGTGGTGTAGTGATGTAACGCGTATGGAGTACATGTGAGGTGTACTCGGTATGGCATAGTATGTATAAAAGGAGTACGCGCGAGGTGTACTCCATGTACTACGGCGGGTATGCCATAGTGGTGATGTGTCGTAAGTGCATGGAATATACGCGGAGTGTATTCCATGTAGTGGAGGGACGCACCATAGGACATGTATGCCGTAGTGGTGATGTGTCATAAGTGCATGGAATATACTCAAAGTGTATTCCATGTGATGGAGTGACGCACCATACGGCAGGTATGTTGTAGTGGTGATGTGTTGTAAGTGCATGGAATATACGCGGAGTGTATTCCATGTGATGGAGTGATGCACCATACGGCGGGTATGCCGTAGTGGTGATGTGTCGTAAATGCATGGAATATACGCGGAGTGTATTCCATGTGATGGAGTGACGCACCATACGGCGGGTATGCCGTAGTGGTGATGTGTCGTAAGTGCGTGGAATATACGCGGAGTGTATTCCATATAGTGGAGTGACACATCATATGGCAAGTATGCCATAGTGGTGATGTGGCGTAACGTGTATGGAATATATGCAGAGTGTATTCCATGTAATGGTGTGACGATGCACCATATGACGTGTATGCTATAATGGTGATGTGGCGTAATGCATGTGGATGGAATACACAAAGAGTGTACTCCATGTGGTATAGTGATGCACCATTTGGCGAGTATGCCATAGTGGTGATGTGGCGTGGTATGTATGAAGGGAGTATACGTGGAGTGTACTCCACGAGGTGCAGCGACACACCGTATGGCGTGTCGCAGTGATAAGGATGGTTATGCAGTTGATAGGCGTAGAGCATGGTGAATAGTATTAGGAACTGTGGAACAGTGTCCCGAAGTAGTTATGGTGAGGCCTGTAGTCTGAGGTGACAAGTGTCACCGTGATGGACTTATGGCTAGGAGTATGCGCGAAGTAGCGGAACAAGTACAAGAGTACGCAGCAGAAGCATGACTGAGGAATGTCACGAAGTGACATGACTATTGACAGTCGTGCTTGTGATGGGCAACGTAATGGAGCAAGTGTAAGAGTACGCAGTGGAAGCAAGACTGGGCAACGTCACGAAGTGACGTGATTATTGGAAGTCATGCTTATGATGGGTGAAGTGTTAAAGTGTAGGAATGGCATAAGGGGAACGTGACGAGATGTCACAATGTGATGGGAGTACGTGAGGAACCGTACTAGTGATGAGTCAGGAGTTGACGTAGCAGAATGTTGGGTAACGCGACAAGGTCACAGTATAGCTCTGGAGCAATCTCGGGCTATGTGACGTGACATAAGGCGTAGTTGTGAATGGAGTCTTGTCGTGTTAAGTGTTGGGATGAACTGTCAAAAGGGACGGATAGCATGAAGAGCCATGCTAACCGGGTTAAGAGAATGTTGATATCAGAGTATGGCCCTTGTCCCTCGAAATTGTTGATCAACATATTATGTATGTTGATCTTAGGTGATAAGGGGTAGAGTACATGTATAAAATGGTGAGACACATGTGCTGGATGGATTCACCATATATAATGGGTAATCGGTTCTGAGTATGGTTGCCCGGTGCCTAAGCCTCGGAGTCGGCTTAGAGCCATGTGATTTGTATGGATGGGAATGAGAATTTAGTGTGGGCTCATATACATGAAGGTAGTGACGGGCGTATTATATAGGATTGGTATGCGTGATTCCATCGGTCGGAATCATGCGTCGGAATGTGATTATAAGAAGAGTAAGACGAATGTCTTAGTGTCTTAATCCTAAGGTGAATCATGGGTTCACTTTAGTGGATGAGCACTTGAGACAAGACTTGAGTTGGAAGATGTGGTGACCGTAAGTGGTCCCCGAAGGGTTTAACATAGTACAGGGCATGTAAGTGCACGGGATAGAAGGAGAGTGTTTTAAGAATAGCGTATTTCTATTTATAGTTAAGTTGCTTATGCATTAGATGGAGAATGACGTTAAGGTTATGTGTATGCATGTAGGTTGCCATCTGACAAGCATGAATGGACTGCATGACATGCAAGTAGCATGGAGTCCAGGTAAGTGTTACGTTCATACTCTTCTAGAGTTTTCAAAGATACAAGAAACGATTTTTCCCTTAAGATGCTCAGGAAAAGAAAAGAAAGACGCTTTAAGAAAGAAAATGCTAAGGGCAGGTTTGGGACATCAAACAAAACACAAAATTTTCATCTCATCTCATCTCATCATTACACATTTTTCAAATCTCAATACAAAATATAATAAACAATTCAACTTTTTCAAATCCCAATACACCTTTTTCAAATCCCAAAACAATAATAATATTAAAACTTAATATTTTAAACTTCAAAATAAAATTCTCATCTCACCCCCCAAACCTACCCTAAGTGTTCAAAGGTATAAGTATCTACGGCCCCTCCTTGGCAGCCCCTATTTACGTACCCAAAGTATTAATTGTACGCATGTGAATGGATGACTATACGCTGTATCTATTGTATGTATTTTTTGAGAAAATCCATAAACTGATGAAGATGCATGAAAGCGGATGCTTCTGTGAATCCTACGAACCGACGCTCCCATGTGCGCCACGAGGTGACGCTCGTGGATGCCATGATTGACGACGTTCAAGGTGACGCTTATGGGATGCCACGAAAGCTAACGTTTGAGCCCATGTATGTTCTTAAATGAAGTTTTCCCACGAACGAACCGTTAAAGAAAGGATAGAACTGAAAGACGAAAAGACAATTTTTGGGCTTACGCCCCAAACAATGTCTATCCATGAAAAGAAATGCTTTCTCACGAAAAGAAATGTTTTCTCATGAAAAGAAAGGATTGTAAATGAAAGAAAGAACTGAACGAAAGCCTCTGCTCTTCGAGTTGACATGAATGAATGAATGCATGAATGAAAAGCAAGAAGGAAAGAAATGAAAGCATGAATGTATGAAGATACGTAACGGCCACATGACTAAATGGAAAGGGTACCAATGAATGGGCAGATTACAATGCCGGGTAAGTAGTACTGGAAGTGCACCCAGTGTTGCCCCCTATGAAAAGGGATTCCCAACCCGTGGCCACGGGCAAAATCCGGGTCCAAAGGAAGACCACTAACCCCAGACACACGGGGCGAAATAGTGTGTACTGGCCTATGAAAGTGATAAGAAAGAATGGATGTATGCACGTATGCACGAATGCACATGTATGCACAAAAGCACGAGAGCACGAACTCTTTAAGAAATGAAGGCACTGACGCGGGAAATGTTTTACGACAAGAAAGCCTTTTTAAAAGTAAAACCCCGTACAGTGGCTCTTGAAGAAATGAAGGCACTGACGGGGAACATGTTTTAAATAAAGAAAAGTCTTTTGAAAGAAAAGCCCCGTCCAGTGACGTTTTCAAATGAACGCACGCAAGACATGTATGCACACACGTAATAGTATGTACGAATGATGAATGCATGAATGAAAACCTACGTTGCTATATTTTTAACTGTATGAAGTAATGCTTACGAGTCTTCAACTCATTTTAGTTTTTATGCATGTCCCTCCCCCTCACAGGAACTGCACGATTAGGACGGACACAGACCATGGGGAAGAGCACGGAAGTCTGGGCTAAATGGAATCCTAGAGCAATGTTCCTTTCTTTAACTGCTCTTACTTCTGATAATTGTCCACTTCTTATCTCTAAGGATAACCCTCAGTAGGATATCAATAGTCATACCAAACCTTTTATGTATGAGGTGAGTTGGGCTCAAAGAGAAGCTTGTAACAAGTTGATCGCTGAAGAATGGTCAAGGCCAAGACTAGCTTCTAATAAGCTAAATTATGTTACTTAAGGATTGAAGAGATGTCAGTTTAAGTTGCAACAGTGGAGCAAACAAGCAATGAGTGGCTCTAAGAAGGAAGTTAAGCACAAACTGGCCCAAATCAATATTCTACAGAAGTGCAATTAGGGACATATGAATGACAGAATAAAAGTTTTGAAGAAAGAAGTTGATAAACTGTTGGAAGAGGAGAACCTTAAATGGAAGCAGAGGGCAAAGCATAAATGGCTTAAAGAGGGTGATAGGAATACCATGTATTTTTACCAATGTGCTTCTCAGAGGAGGAAAGTTAATAGAGTCAGCAAACTTTTTGATGACACTGGCCAAGAAATAACTAATGCAGCTGCAATTTGCCAGCAATTTCAAGATTTCTTCTAGGATCTTTTCACTACATCTTGTTCCCAGAACATTGATGGATGCCTGGCTGCTACTAGACCCAAGGTAACTGAGGAGATGAATCAAGATCTGGAGAGGCCATACATTGCTCAAGAGATTGAAGAAGCTTTGTTCTAAATGGATGGCTTGAGCTCACCTGGACCTGATGGCTATCCAGCAGCCTTCTTTCAGCAACACTGGAATATAGTTGGCAAGCAGGTCAGTAAATCAGCCCTCTTTGTGGTTAATTCTAAAGGCATCATGGATGATATTAATAACACTTTTATTGCCCTCATTGCCAAAAAGAATAATAGTACTAAAGTTGTTGATTTCAGGCCTATATCCCTTTGTAATGTCTAATATAAACTTATCTCCAAAGTCATAGCTAATAGGTTGAAAAGGATTTTACCTAGCATTATTTCTCAGTACCAATAAGCTTTTATTCCTAGAAGGCTTATCTCGGATAATGTAATTGTTGCTTTTGTGGTTTTGCATACTATGAACTGTAAAATGTCAGGGAGAGAAGGATATATGGCTCTCAAGCTTGATATGAGAAGGCTTATGATAGGGTTGAATGGCCATTTCTCAGTTTTGCCCTTTGTATAATGGGATTTGACACTTCATGGGTTGAACTGGTGATGAGGTGTGCTGAATCAATGTCATATTCTACTTTAGTTAATGGAGTCCCTCAAAGTAGTTTTAGACCTTCAAGAGGCATAAGGCAAGGTGATCCACTATCACCTTATCTTTTAATATTGTGTGCAGAAATTTTGAGTTCTATGATTAGTGGAGGGGAAGAGGAAGGAATCATCATAGGTGTGCCTTTTGCTAGGGGTAGAATCAGACTCTCTCACTTATTTTTTGCAGATGATAGCTTGTTATTTTGCAAGGCTAATGCAATAGAATGGGGCAATCTTTATAATATCTTGAATATTTATGAGGAAGCCTCGGGTCAAAGATTGAATCTGGACCAAACCTATATCTAGTTCAGTAAGAATACTACAAAGGAAAGACAATAATTCATCATTAGCATTGTAGGTGTGAGGTCCACTATGGCTTATGAAAAGTATCTTGGTTTACCAATTGTAGTTGAGAAAGCAAGAGAAAAATATTTTAGGGGCATTCTTGATAAAGGTCAACAATCAATGGGTTAAATCTTTGTCTCAGGCAGGGAAGGAAATTTTCATCAAGGTTGTTGTGCAATCACATCCCACATATAGCATGTCTGTGTTTAAGCTTCCTGCTAAGCTCTTTAGAAATATCAACAGTGTTATGCACAACTTCTGGTGGGGATAGAAAGAGGTAGAAAGGAAGATACATTGGGTAGCATGGAGCAAGATGGGAAGATCTAAGGAAGAAGGAGGAATGGAGTTTCGAGACTTGGAAGGTTTTAATATTGCATTGCTTGCCAAACAAGGATGGAGGTTGATTCAATACCCTTCCTCCTTAGTTTCACAAGTTCTACAGGCCAAGTATTTTCAGGCATCTTCTTTCTTGAAAGCTAGGCTGGGACAGAAACCATCATATATATGGAGAAGTATTTTACAAGCAAGACAATTGGGCTGGTACTTTTCGAAGAATTGGCACTGGTGAAAAGGTGAGAATATGGGGAGATAAATGGCTTCCAAAAGCAATTCTATCAGCAGTTCACAGCCCAGTTACTCAGCTTGATGCTAATGCCAAAGTTCAAGAACTTATAAAGCCAAATGAGAAGAGATGGGACATGGAACTTGTTGAGCAACTTTTTGACAAAGATGAAGCAGACATCATTGCTCAAATACCTATCAGCTCATCTTCAAGCTCTGATAAGATGATATGGAAAGGAACCTCTTTAGGCATATTCACAGTCAAAAGTGCATATTATATGCATCAAGAGATGAGTCAAGCTATCAAAGGACAAGCCTCGAGTAGTCAGGACTTCAAGAAGACTTGGAAAATGCTTGGGCATCTACAAGTCACACCAGGTGACAGAGTTTTTATGTGGAGGGCATGTTTAAATGCACTGCCAACTCAATGTAATCTTTTTAAGGGGAAAATTGTAGATCATCCAAAGCGCACCATCTGTAATCTTGAAGAAGTGACAGCCACACATGCTTTATGGGAATGTGAATCAACAAGGGATGTTTGGAGTCAATGTTCAAAGAGTTTATAGAAAAGCCATTTCTCATAGATGAATATGTTGGAAATTTTCGAGGCTATTGCAGGAACTATGGACACAGATTGTCTTCAGGAATTTACCATGGTAGCAAAGCAGATTTGGTGGAGGAGGAATTAGTTTATTTTTAACCAAGTGTTCAGACATCCAATTACAGTAGTCAGTGCAGCCTATCAGAATTTGAAAATGTTGAAAGAAATGGAGGTGCAGAGAAGTGCTTCTTCAGTACCTACCAATAGCAGCATTACTAAATGACAGGCTCTTCCCATGCACTTTCACAAGCTAAATTGGGATGCAGCAGTGGACAAAACAAGGGCTAGAGTGGGGATTGGCATAGTGGTCAGAAACTTTGAAGGGCAAATAGTTGCTACGATGAGAAGGAATAAAAGCATGTTTCCTCTTCCTTCTCTGACTGAAGCATATGGAGCGTTGCATGCAGTTACTTTTGCACTGGACTTGAGACTAACCAAGGTTAGTGTTGAACGGGACTCCTTACAAATAGCCCAAGCTTTAAGAAAAGAAGAGGATCAACTGACCTGTTTTGGCATGTTTGTCTCTGAAGTAGAGATGAAACTTAGGAGTTTCGTTAATTGGAATGTTACACATGTTAAAAGGAGTGCCAATGTGGTAGCTCATGTTTTCGCAAAAGATGCCTTAGTCATTTCTCATGTAATGATTACTATGAAGGAAATTCCTTCATGTATTTCAGATTTGATATAATGGTATAAGCTTTAAAGCTTTCTTTCAAAAAAAAAAAAGTAAAATTAACATAAAGAAACCAAAACTTATAAACTTATATTAAAATTTAAAAACATTATAAGAATTTAAGTAAATCATAAAAGGTTGATCGTGGCTCAGCGAAAGAATATTATTTATAATGGAAAGTGGAAATAAACTTATAACAGCTACCTGAAATTAGAAAAAATAAAACCACAAAATAATTTGTAGGTTCATATGAAATAAATAATTTTCTTAACATAATCGTTTGTTTTCGCAGATGAGTTGAGATTAAAGTTAAAAATTTTAGAATATATTTTATTTAATATTATTTTTCTCAGTCTCTTTCAAATTTTCTTGGGTCTCTTTTTTCTTCTTAATTCGTTGAAATTAAGAGATCCAACATAAAGATCCCATTCATATTAAATAAATAATTTTCTTAACATAATAATCAACCGGAAGACATGATTGTCACTTAAAGTTAAAAGCCGTCCATTCACCAAGACCAGGTTCATCGATTCTCAGTGTCTCTTTCAAATTTTGTTGGGTCTCTTTTTCTTCTTATATACTTCGTTGAAATTAAGATCACCAACATAAAGATCCCGTTCATATATATAAAACTTCAAATTGGTTGACATGTTACCTCTTGCTGTATCAAATAAACTAATCACGTAATATGCCACGTAAAAATACATAATTTGCATTTTAGAAGAAACTAAAATGCCTAATCAACATGCCATGTTAAAAAATCTAAAAAAAAAAACCAATTAACAAAATAAAATAAAGTAATTGAAATCAAGAAAATCAAGCCAAAGTTAAAAAGAAAGCCTAAAATTATACAAATGTTTTTAACTCAAAATTAATACATTGAAAGAATAAAAAAAAGTACAAAAATAACTTGTAAGCAATTTACCAAATTAACAACTTTCTGAACATAAACACGGTCGGATATTTACCGTATATAAATTTCATGCCTATTTCCCAATATATTTTGCAGAAACCTAAATTTAAGATGAAGAATAAAATCTTCTAATATCATGATGTTTGCCAAACAATAGATCAACTGGAAGTTTGGACTTGTGATCATGCCGTGGAAGACGTGATTGGTAGTGGAAGACCCATAGCCAAGACCAGTAATGTTCATCAATTGTCCATGTCAATTGATCTCAAATTTTCTTTCGTCTTCTTTACGTCTTCAAGGCTGAAATTAACATCAATCCACGATCAAGCTGGCCTGATTCCCACTAATGGAGATGTTTGTTAATTAATTGTTTGATAGTTTGGAAGGGAGCCTCATTCCTATATGTATCTCTAGCTAGCCTATTAGTGCTAGCTGTTCTCATAATTCTCCAAGTGATCTCCAAATTACTAGCAAACATTTCTATAAACAAGTTTTTTTTTTCAAGTGTCCAATGGTTCCCCTAAGCACTCAAAGACCCTCATCGTTAGTACCACCGTCTTCTTCCACTTCTCCAAGACCTCAATGGATACATGATGTTTTCCTCAATGTCCATGGCGAAGACACCCGTAAGAGTTTTACAGACCATTTATACACTACTTTAGAAAAGAAAGGCATTATTACCTTTAAAGACGATGAGAAACTTGAGCGAGGAAAGTATATTTCTCAAGAGCTCTTGAAAGCAATAAGTAAATCCATGTACGTTATCCCCATTATCTCAGAAAACTATGCTTCCCCAAGATGGTGCTTGACTGAACTTGCCCAGATTGTCAAATGCACGAGAGAGACGAGTTTGACAGTTTTACCTATTTTCTACCATGTTGATCCCGCTGAGGTACGAAACCAAACTGGGGCTTTTGCAGAAGCTTTTGCTAGGCATGAAGATGACCTTGATATTGATATGGAGAAGATGCAAATGTGGAGAGTTGCTTTGAAAGAAGTGGGCAACATATTCAGATGGCATTTTCATCTTAGGTAACATTTTTTCTTTCATTCTTATAGCAAGAACATGCATGGATATGTTGGAGATTCTAGAATATTAGAGGGCTGGGCAGTTCTAGAGGAGGATTGAAGAAGCTGCTTATTAAATTTAAGGTTTCTTTATTTGCTATCTCGGAACCTTTTGTTAATGATAATCATATGGCTTCTCTTGGGTGTTTTTTGGATTTTAATCATTATGCCTCAAATGCTAATCAGGGTGGTAAGTTGTGGGTGTTCTGGAATAATCCAAACATTTTTGAAGTTGTGCTTTGTACGTTCCAAACCGTGTCTGGTTTGTTTAAATGGGATGCTCACCATGTTATAGTTACTTTTGTCTATGCTAAGTGCTCATATGTTGATAGAAGAGAACTTTGGCATGACATAGAAGAGAGGACCGATATGGATTAACCATGGTTAGTTTTGGGTGATTTTAATGTTATTCACAGGGATTCAGAAAAAGTTGGTGGGAATCCTCAGCCTCTTATTTCGATGTTAGAATTTAATGATTGTATAGATTGTTGTGGTCTTTTGGAGCAATCTAGTTTTGGCCAGAACATGTCTTGGTGTAATGGGCATGGGGGAGTGTCCAAAAGTTGGGCAAAACAAGATTGAGTGCTCATGAATAATGTTTTTGCCAGTCTTTATCCTTCTACTCACTTCAATTATTTGAGTCGTAAATCCTCTGATCATTGTTTGATGGTAGTGTTCTCAGAACGTTCTGCTACTTCCTTTGGTCTTTCTCAGTTTCGTTTTCTGAATATGTGGTGTTTACATGGTGGGTTTTTATTGTGTGTGAAGGAAGCTTGGAATAAAGGATGCAGCGTCTAAACTTCTTAAGCTTTCTATTCATCTAAAAAGAACCAAGCTAGCGCTTCGTGCTTGGAATAAAAATGTATTTGGTAGGGTGGATGTCAATATTCATGCACTGGAAGAGAGGTTAGATTTACTAGAAAACCAACTTCAATATGGTTTTTCTTAGGAGCTTGAGGATGAGTTTGTGGCTACTAAGACCGAGATTGATATATGGGATAAAAGGGAAGCTTCTCGCCTAGGCCAAATTGCTAAAAAAATGGTTGACTGAGGGAGATCAAAGCTCGAAGTTTTTTCATTCGATTATTAACCAAAGGTGCACTAAGGGACATATTAATAAAATGGTCCTTGTAGATGAGAGAGTTTTGAATATTGCTGAAGAGGTTCATGAGGAGGCTGCGGTTTTTTTTCATAATTTCCTTTCTGATACTTCTACGGTGGAACATTGTGATTTTTCGAGGATTATTGAGAAGAAATTTTGGATGAAGAGAATTGTTGGTTCTGCGTAGCACCTTCTGAACTGGAAGTGAAGCAAGCTGTTTTTTCTATCCCAAAGAATAGTAGTCCTAGGCTAGATGGTTTTGGATCGGGTTTTTATACGTCTTGCTCGGATATTATCAAAGAGGAAGTGGTGGAGGCTGCTAGAGATTTTTTCAGGGGTGCTCCTCTATCCAGGTTTTATTCTTCCTCTTTTATTGTTCTTATTCCAAAAGTTCTTGAACCTTCCAATTTTGATAAATTCCGCCCTATTAGTTTGTGCTCTATGGCTTATAAAATATTTTCAAAGATTATTGTGAATCGTCTTAACTCTATTCTTGATAGTTTGGTCTCTCATGAATAAGGTGCATTTCTTGGGTGTAGTATTTTTTAGAATATTACTCTTGCCCAGGAGATGATTCAGTCACTGCATAAAAAAACTATTGGTGGTAATATTTTGATAAAACTTGATATGGCCAAGGCATATGATAGGGTGAATTGGGATTTTTTAATGCATGTGATCCGAGCTTTTGGTTTTTCTGAAAATGTTTGCTAGATTATTGCTAATTGTGTGCAGTCTCAATGGTTTTTTGTTATGATGAATGGTACCTTCAAAAGTTATTTTCAGTTTGCTAGGGGTCTTCATCAAGGGGATCCTCTTTCTCCTTATCTTTTCATCCTCATGGAAGAAGTGTTGACGAGGCTTCTCAGAAACAATTTTGAGGAAGGTCGGATTGGCAAATTTAGTCGCTATATTGGTGCTCCTTTGGTTTCTCACTTACTTTATGTTGACGACATCCTTATTTTTGTTAATGGGGGTAAGAGATCTATTAAAAATCTAATGCATACAATTGATATTTATGAGAGGTGGTCCAGTCAACAAATTAGCAGGGACAAATATTCTCTTTTCCTATCTAAGTTGATCTCGACTTCAAGGAAGAGAGTCTTACGGGCTTTAAGGTAGGTAAGTTTCCTGTTACCTATTTGGGTGTGCCATTGGTTTCTGGTAGATTGACAACCCGGGTTATTGAACCGTTAATTGATAAAGTCAGGAAAAAAGTTGCAGGTTGGAAGTTTAAACTGTTATTGCCGAGTGGTTGATTGATTTTAGTGAAGCATGTTTTAAATAGTATGCCTATCCACTTATTGTCTGTGATGAATGTGCCTTCCATATCATTGTCTCGTATTCAATCTTTGTTAGCTAATTTTTTTTTTGGGAGAGAATGATGGTAAAAGAAAACATCATTGGAGGTCATGGAGTAAGATTTGTTTGCCTACTAGAGAAGGAGGGTTGGGCGTGAGAGACCTTAAAGAGGTTCAAAACTCACTCCATATGAAGTTTGCCTTCTGTATTTTGTCTTCCAACAATCTTTGGTCTGATTTTTTTCATGCCAAATACCTTCGTCATGGCCATTTTTCTACTTACAAGGCGAGACTGACTGATTCTAGATTCTGGAGATCGATTTTAAAGATGCTGCTGGAAGTTATGGATAATGTGAATGTCCTGGTGCTTGGTGAGAATGGTTCATTTTGGTTTGATAGATGGTTGGCATTGGGTCCCCTTTCGATACGGGTGGAAGATGTTATTAATAACAGACTGCGTCTTCAAGATTGTTGGTCAAATAAGTTTTGGGATGAGGACATTCTTAGGGAGTTGGTTAGTGAGGAGGTTGTTGAGGAAATTCTACAGATGCCTATTAATGGTACTCATGGTCCGGATTTGTTTGTGTGGAAACCTTCCACTGATGGCAGGTTTTCTACTCGTACATCTTGGGAGGTGGTGAGAAAAAGAGGCCAGGAATTACCATGGCATGATTGGTTCTGGCACCAGCTTCTTCCTAAACAAAATTTCTATATGCTTGTGGAAAATTTGGATGGATTGTCTGCCAGTGGACATTCGGGTTCAAAGTAAAGGTGTCTCTTGCCTCTGCGTGTGATTGTTGTGATCGGAGGTGTATGGAAGATATCGACCATATTTTTTCTATGGGGGCTGTGGCTCTTGAGGTCTGGTTGTATGCTAGTATTGCTTTGGGTATTCCTTGTAGTTGTAGTTTACCGGGGGAAAATAGAGTAGCTGTCTAGTTTTCTTATGCAAACAAATCTTCTTTTAAAGGTACTCTTGTTGGTTTAATTCCTTGTATCATCACTTGGTGCCTTTGGAATTGAAGATGTAAGGCTAGAATGGATGGGAAGTATGATTCGGCTATGATTGTTTGGAGAAGTGTTCGGGTGTGGATCAAATCTTTGGCGAATAATATCAACTCAGTTAGTAATTTATACATGCATGATTTGAAGATTTTGGAAGAATTTAATTTAGAGAGGCCTCGCATTTCTATGAGACCTGGTAAAATTGTTAAATGGTCTAGGCCTCCTACGGGATGGGTGAAGCTTAATTGCAACAGGAATTGTAGAGGAAATCTTGGTAACTCGGGAGGGGGCAGCATTATTAGAGATTGGAATGGTTAGGTTAAAGGGGCTTTTTTTGCTCATTATGGGGTTGGTACGAATAATGGCACTGAAGTGAAAGCAATTGTGGATGGCATTAGATTGTGCAAACGGCTCCATATGGTTAATGTGATTATTGAAAGAGGTTCACAAATTGTTGTTGATTGGCTTTGTAATGGTAAATGCTCTTTGTGGTATCTTTGGGATTTTTGGGAGGTTTTGCGCAAGGAGCTTGAGGGGATAAATTTTGTAGTGGCTCCTCAATTTCGGGAAGGTAATAGTGCAGCGGTTTTTCTTGCTAGAGAATGTGAAATGGGTACGAATGTCACGTATTATGGCAATCAAGACCTTCCCAGATATTTAAAAGGTATTGTGCAGCTGGATTTTTTAGGCATTCTATATTTTCATTGTCAGTTTGCATTCTAGGTTTTGTTTTGTTTTTCTGTTTTTTTTTTGCTAGGCTTGTTTAGATGTTTTATGTTTTGGTATAGGCCTGTTAGTTTTTTTGTGTTTATTTATAGGCTTGTTTAGATTGTTTGTCTTCTTTTTTGTTTCTTTTGTTTCGGTTTTTGATTGGTTTGTATTTGGGAGGTTTTTGTTTTTATTTTCTTATTTGTAAACTCCCTTATACTTGGCTTGTAACCACGGATTTCCTCCGCCATAAGTAAGAGTTTATTAATAAACTTGGAACGGGGCCACTACCATATGGCTATCGGCTCTTTGGTAAAAAAAAAAAAAATACACATGTTAGACTTGTGTTGATCAGTTAGCGATCTAGCTCATGTGACAATAATTATAAATTCTTGATGTGAAATCTAATCCCTTTAATTAAATAAATTTAACATTAGATCCTTATGATCTATTACTTTTTTGTTAGAGAAGTGCTACTGCCACGATTAGGTTTGGATACAAAAAACATTTCCTCTCAATCTCATCTTATCTCATCGTATCTCATCTAGATCATTACAAATTTCTCAAATTTTTATAAAAAACATAATAAACAATTTAACTTTTTCAAATCTCAAAAGAATAATAATGTTAAAAAAATATTTTATTTAACTTTCATCTCATCTCAATTCACTATCCAAACCTCTCGGAAGAGATTTCAAAAAATAAATTTATTAACTAATATGGCTTTACGTGGTACACTTGAATATTTGAAGATCTGTTTAATGTTTCTGAATCAACATCTGTTTAGTTGCTTTTGGTTGTGGATGACCACGAATTTAGGGAAACGATGAGGGAGATTTGCCAGCCCATTCAACTGGTGCTTGCCCCCTAATATTAATTGTTTCATCTTCGACCATTGGCCATTTAGCTATTGCTTTCACCCAATTTTCTCTCTTGGTTGGATTTTTTTAAAATATGTATATTTGTCTAACTATTAATTGTATCATCACTCATGGTTCCTTCTCTCTAGGGACTTGACTACCTTCTTAATTTGTATCCATATCTATTCCTCCAAAATTCAGCATTTCTATGGCTTCCCTTCATCCTTAGAGCTACAACCTTCCTCTAGTCGCTTTACTATATGCATCAACTACTTTTGACTACATATCATTACATTGCTCCCAAAGCCGATTCCCTTGTACTTTACCACCAATTATATGAAACTACATCATGATTCCTTGTCCCTTTGGATTTGGCATCAACAACAACTCCCAGATCATCAACGTACCAAGAAACCTTGATTCCTTATCAAAACTTACAATTCTCCTATGGATTCTAATTTAGAAACAACACCCAAACTCTCCTAATCCTCACCAAAAACAATGGAAATGTAAGGGTCAAAAGTTAAACATTATTAGGGTGCTATAATATTGTAGATATGAGAACGATACTCTAATTTTATTGATAACCCTTATTTATGATCGAGTAATACCTTATACAAAGGGAGCATGGAGGTTGCAACCAAAATCGCAAAACCATGCTCCTTATAATGTGCTATATTGCACATTAATACATTATCATACATTTGGCTCTTGAAAGGATATCACTATCTCATAATAATTAAATATCTTATCAGTTTTCCCAGGTATGAATCAACAATTGTCCAAGAAATCATTAAAATGATACTTCAAGGATTGAGTCGTAACTTTCCAACTCTATCCAAGCACCTTGTTGGAATAGAATCTCGTGTGGAGGAAATGATGAACATACTTGGTATTGGATGGGATGATGTTTGCTTTATAGGAATTCATGGTATGGCTGGAGTGGGTAAGCCAACTTTGGCAGAAGTCATTTATGATAGAATATCTTACCAATTTGAAGCTAGCAGCTTTATTGCCTGTATTAGAGAAGAAAGTACTAGAAATCGTGGTTTAATTTCTTTACAAAAACAACTTCTTTCCAAGATCTTCATGAAAAGGGCAATAAATATATGGGATGATAGTGAGGGAATGAATATGATACAAAATAGACTATGTTATAAAACAGTATTTTTAGTCCTTGATGATGTGGACAGAGAAGAACATATAACAGCATTGGCAGGGAGCAATGATTGGTTTGGTCTGGGGAGTAAAATCATTTTAACGAGCAGAGATAACCATTTATTGAAAATACATGGAGTGAATGATATCTATAAGGTTAATGAGTTGAATAATGATGAAGCATTGCAGCTCTTTAGTTTGGCAGCTTTCAAGAAACCCCATCCTGAATAAAATTATGTGGATTTATCCAAAGGCTATGTGAAATATGCTCAAGGCCTTCCTTTAGCTCTCAAAGTTTTAGGGTCCTCCTTGTTTGGTTCAGGAACAAATGCATGGAAAGGTGCTTGGGATCAACTGAAAGCAAATCCTAATAAAGGAATTTTAGATATACTTCAAGTAGGTTTTGATGGATTGGAGGATTTGCAAAAGAAACTGTTTTTAGATATTGCTTGTTTTTTCAATGGAGAGGTCTTATATAACATTTTAATGGATATATTAGAAAGTTTTGGTTACTACCCATACCTCAATATTGATATTCTCATGGAGAAATGTCTTATAACCATCTCATCTAGAAGGTTGAGGATGCATGATTTGCTACAAAAAATGGGTCAAGAAATAATTTATGATGAATCCCCCGAAGTGCCTGGCCGGCGTAGTAGATTGTGGCATTATAAGGATGTCCTTCACGTGTTGAAGAATAATACTGTAAGTGGATTAATCCAGATATAAATGTATAGTGTATTTTCATTCTAATTCTTCAGATTTTTGCAAATATTTCTCGTACAATTTTATTGTTCTTGGTTTTTAGGGAATTGAGGTAATTGCAGGCATAGTGCTAAACTTGCCTAATCAAAATGAGGAACAATTCAGTATTAGAGCCTTCTCAAAGATGAAGAAATTTAGAATTCTTAAAATTCGCAACACAAGTTTTGTCAACATGAGTTTTTCTAATCTCTGTGATAAGTTATTGAATCTGCATTGGCACAACGACCCTTTAAGATTCATGCCAACACATGGTTTACGGGTGCCAGCTAGAATGGTCTGAATATCCTTCAAAATCCTTGTCAAACGGCTTTCAAGCAGGCAATCTTGTTGAACTTAGATTTCCATGCAGTCACATCAAGCAACTATGGAAGGGAATTAGTGTAAGGTGTTTTCTTCTTATTCTTGTTGTCCTTCTTTCTACTAATGGTACTAAGCTCATTAATGTTTTTTTTCAATATTTATTGTTTTATAACAGAGTTTTGGGAGTTTGAAACACTTTGATCTTAGCGGCTCTCAAAACTTGGTGGAGACACCAGACTTCACCGGAGTCCCAAGTCTTGAGACAACCTTGAAGGTTGTACAAGTTTATCTACGGTCCACAAATCTATTGGTGTTCTCAAACAGCTTAGACGATTGAATCTACATGCTTGCAAACGCCTTAAAATCCTTCCAAATGAGATTAGCTTGGAGTCTCTTGAACATTTTTATCTTTCTGTTTGTTCAAGATTTGAGAAGTTCCCAGACATTGTGGGAAACATGACTTCATTTCACTTACTTTATTTGGATGGTACTGCCATAAAGGAACTACCCCCATCATTTAAGAGTTTATGTGGCCTTTCCATATTGTCTTTATATAACTGCAAAAGCCTCTCAATTTTTCCGAGCGTTATTTGTAGTTTGTCATCTCTTAAAATTATGGATGTATCTGATTGCCTAGCACTTGGTGGAATTCAAGAAATGAATGGTGAGGGGTATCTGGAACAATTGTATAAAGGTGGAACTACTATCAAATTCACTAAGTTTTTCGCAATGCCAGAGATTGGCTCAAATGATGCTTGCTCTACGCAATAAATGTTTATGACTAATGATGACTCTAGTGCGGCCTTCTATTTTGGTTTTGATGACAAAGACTACTACATTAGAACCTTGAATCATGAAGAAAGTAATTTGCAGACAAAAGGCTATGATGTTGTGAATCTCTTTGATCTCTTCATAAGATGTTTTGTGGGAGTGGTTAATTAATATACTCCAATTAACATCTTTCTGTTTTTTGTTCTTACTTCACATGCAGGAAAATAATTGTTTTAATCCCAATGTAGTGTGTGCATCTTCCTTGGGAGCTGAAATTCCAGAGTGGTTCAACATGAGAAGTTCTGGTTCTCGTGTAACACTTCAAATCCATGCAAACTTAGATAATAATAGTAAGTGGGAGGGATACGCTAATTTTACTATTTATGGAGTTGATGAGGTAGAGAATTCAGATCATAAAAAGTATATGATGTATGAATGATGAGTAGAACAACTTAATTAGTTTAGTAAAAATAAAATAAAATAAAATCTAAAATATATAAAATGTACTGTGTGAGATGACTTTTAGCATCCCTCCTAATTTTAATTTTAAGAGCATTTGTAGTCACTATTTGATCTGCCACTTGGAGAGATCGTCCAAATCTCACGACCATTCAGGCGTATTGAAAGAAGAGCGGTGCTAGTAACCTGCCACAACTTACCACTAGGCAAAAATCACCTTTCTATTTTTTTTCAATTTTTTTATTCATATTTTTTTATCATTTTAAAACATTTTTAAAAAATATAAAAAAAATATTAATACACGAATACTCACTTCCTTAACTATTAAGTAAAGAAAAAAATTAAAAAAAATAAATAAAATACATGAGGTGTCAAAATGAAAGGGCAAATTGAGTGGGCAAAGTAGCATTTTTCTTAAAAGAATATGCCAAACTTTTTCCACCTTTAATATTTAGAAAGTTAGCAATCAGTTTATCGGTCCCATCTAGATCAGATTTGACTAGCCAGTCCTATTAAGATATTGTTATTTTATTTTAGGATAATGTTAGGCGGCACCAAACGTGCTTCTCAAATATGCACACTAATGTAAATGATTTTTTTAAAGTAATTTTTAAACATCCTTAATCATTGTGAAAAAATACAAATTCACTAATATTTACTTTCTTAATCACATCTCAAAAGCATACTTAGATTGAGATAAAACTACACTTGGAAGTTGCAGGGTGACTTGAATGCCAAAAAAATAATGTATGAGAACCAGATCTTTCATTGCAAATTGCTGACTAAGGGTACTTTTGGATGTTGAGCTCAGCTCAGCTGAGTTGAGTTCTTTATAAATAGTTGTGAGTTGAATAGTGGATAAAGTTATGTGGAGCCTATCTAAACTGAGTTTAAAGTGTGTTTATATGTTAAGATGAGTTTAGTACTTTTAATGGAAAATTGAAAAATGTTGTGGGCCCCACGTATAAAGATGTTTTAAGTTGAAAATGGTTGTGGGTTCCACGTGTAAGAAGGTTTTGAGTTTGGATGAATTTCGTAATTTGAGAGTTGGATGTTTAGAAGTTAGACTGAACTCGGCTGAGCTTAGTTGAGTTTCGGAACCAAACGCAGCCTAAGAGTAGTAGTGAAGGCATTGAGATATGAGGGGTTTGAACTAGTGTGAAGAATATCATCTACAAATAAGAGTAAAAAAATAGTGCCTAGAGATGAGTGATATATGAAAAGTGAAGGGTTAGCAGAGCTATACTGGAAACCATAGGCAATAAGGAAAGTTCTAAGTTTACCAAACTAGATGTGAGGGATCTGTTTTGAGCCATATAAGACCTTATTTAACTTGCAAACATAAGAAGAAAAAGTAGGATGGATAAAACCTGGAGATTGGTAAATAAACACGTCCTTCTGGAGATCACCATGGAGGAAGGCATTTTTGACATCAAGTTGGCGAATATCCCAATGGCAAACAAGGGCAATACTGAGAATGATTCAGATGTTGCCGAGTTTGATTACAGGAGAGAACATCTCTATATAATTGACACCATCAATTTGGTGGAAGCCCTTAACAGCAAGGCAAGCATTCAACAGATTGAGAGTACCATCGGCATTGATTTTTGTCTTGAAGACCCACTTGCAACCAATAACATTCATGTGAGGGGAACGATGCACGAGTGTCCAAGTGTTGCTGTCTTGGAGAGCTTGGATCTCATCTTGCAGTGCTTTGGTCTAGCCAACATGGTTAAGGGTGGAGCGTATTGTCTTTGGTTCCTTGGGAAGGTCAACAACAGTGTGATAGTGGGCGTACTTCAGGTTGGGCTTGTGGATCCCAGCCTGAGAGCAGGTTACCATGTTGTGGCAAGGAGGATCCGAAATGAGTGGATTAATGGATGGGAAGGGGGCTTGGCAAAGGCGAGAAGGTCATCATGATGGGCACTAAGAACCTCAACTCGGGGGTGAAGCCAGAGGAGACAGCTCCACGGGAGTCAAAGATGGTGTAGGGGTGGCACCAATCACGGGTGACCTAGAATCAGCTGATGGAAGAGGTACCTGTACAGAAGAGACACTAGAGACACTTGTTGGGTTAGAAAGTGTAGACCTTGGTGAATGTCAATCCATAAATGTTGATAAACTTTGGTCAGAAGCGGGAGGAAGGTGGAGATTCCTGGGCAGTTTGTAAGGGAATGTGGGTTCATAAAAAACAACATGTCAGGAGATGAAGGTTCGACGAGAGGTAGGGTGGTAGCATTTATACTCTTGGTGTTTGTCACTATAGCCCATAAAAATACGTGGGAGAGTTTTTGGGTCAAATTTGTTATGTTTATTGTCCCAAGTATATGAGTAGCATTTAGACCCCAAAGACCCGAAGAGATGTGTAGTCGGGATAATGACCATGAAGAAGGGAAGATGGTGAGTTAAGATCTAATGTAGTGAAAGGATGACGATTTATTAAGAAAACAGTAGTTGAAAAAGCTTCGACCCAAAAACGTTTTGAAACACCACTTTAAAAAAGTAAGGTCACACCTAATTCACAAATTGTTCGATGTCATTGTTCCACCGAGCCATTTTGTTCGGAGGTATGAGGACATGAGTATTGATGGAGAATACCTTGTTGTTAAAGGTGAAGATTGAGTTGGGTGTTGGTGAACTCATCAGCACCATCGTTTTGAAAGATTTTGATGTTTTCGTTGAATTGACGTTCAACAAATTTTCAAATAAAATAAAGACATTAAAGAATCAGATTTTTTTTCATAAAGGAATAAACTACATATTTAGAAAAAACATGCATAATATTGAAATTGTCCAACAGATAAAACTAGGGCAGTCCCGATAAATCACAATAAACTTTATCAAATACATTCAAACCAATAGTAGAGGAGGGCAAAGATGGAAGTTTGCCCATTTTGTCTAATTGACAACTCTCACAAAGAGAGTTTTTTTTTTTTTTTTTCGTTGAGAACAGAAATAAAGCCTTGAGAACGAAGAACACTAAGTGTACATTCTTGGGGATGTCTAAATTGTTAATGCCACACTTCTTCAGAAACAGTTTGAAATCTAGTGAAGTGTGCTTCGAGTGGTTGGGACAGTACATAGAAGTTACCCTTTCGTCGTCTATTCAACAATGTGCG
This sequence comes from Juglans mandshurica, assembly GCA_022457165.1. Lineage (NCBI taxonomy): Eukaryota > Viridiplantae > Streptophyta > Magnoliopsida > Fagales > Juglandaceae > Juglans > Juglans mandshurica. The sequence continues at coordinate 10,222,554 of CM039623.1, forward strand.
ATTATTAGCCTTCCTTAATAGAGAAACCAACACCGTAAAATTCACAATTGTAAGGATAATCAGTTGTAATTGGATAATTGATAAAAAAAAATTTGCAAAATCAAGAACAAGTAAAATATCTTTTAATTTAGAGCATCATCATCCGGTTCCTAGAAAATTCCCTAAATTTTAACTAAAATACACCATTCATTAAATTTTATCCTAAATTTTACCTATCTTTACAAAACCTCCTACATCTCATTCTCTATATTTTCCCTATTCCATTAAAATATCTTTATTTTTTGCCTCTTATTTTCAAAAATATATTCTACTATATTTTGTAAGCACTTTATAGGATTTTTATTTGGATACAATAATACTTTTAAAATTAATACAACATTACAAATAATAATTTTTTCTTAAATATGTGTGATTTCCCATGCAATGATATTTGTAATATATTTTTGTCTGCATATATAATGGTAATATTTTATTTGTATTGTGTAACGGTAACAATTTTTATCCTTCATCCAACGTTTAATTATTTTCAGCCTTCCGCCAACGGTAACATTTGTTGTCCTTTCTCTAACGGTAACATTTTGTTGGTCTTTTCCCCAATGGTAACATTGTTTTGGTCCTTTCCCCAATGGTAACATTTTTTGTTTTCTCTCCAGTGGTAACTAAAGTAAGGCATGATGTAACACTCGGGTCTAGCACCAAGGCACTTTCTAAAATTCTTGGGTTTATAGGTATGAAAAGCCCATTTGGGATTATGAGTAAATTTTTTTGGAAGAGAGTAGGAGCCTAAGATTTTATTTTAGCGGATATCAAATTTTTGGAGCTTGCCATATTAGTTAAAATCATTAAATATTTTTGTTTGGATGGAATCTTTGTATAGGCGAGGAATTTATGCAACTAATATATTTCTTTTAAGGATTAGACATGGCCCAAATGATTGGAATGGGCTAAAAGGCCGAAGCCCCTGATATCTTGTTTTAGACTCCACATTCTACAAGTTTCACACCCTTTTTATTCACTGCATGCACGTCTCACTTTCCTTCCTTCTCTAGGGTTTTATCATTTTTCCTATATATACACACATATAACCTCGCATGCATGTAGAAATCTCCCTCTATCTCTCCCATGTACAAACATGATGTTGCTTTCACGTTTTGAAACTACCGTGCACAAACCATGGAAGCCAGAAGCCAACTCGCCCCATCCACAACCAGCCCACACAAAGCCGTAACCAACTTGTACGTTTTAGCCCTACAAGCTATCTCTGAACCACCCTCGAAGTAGATCAACTGTGAGCTAGACTCCGTACACCGTAAACGCCACCACCATAGCACCCGTAGCCAACGACCATCGTGCATGACTCGGCCACTACAAATCTCCACTCAGCCACTGCACCTGCAAGAACTGCCCACAGACACGACAAACGTGAAAACCACTGTGATAGCCCACAACTCAGCCACCACAGCACTACCCTGCACCACCATACCCCCACACTAATCATATCCTCATTGTCCCCTGATTTAGCTCCTCGAAACAAAGCAACGACAACCTAGTCCTCAACCCTTTTCAGTGCCACCAGCCACGGCAAGGAAATACAGAGGCTGTATTCCACTGCCATAAGTGAGGGCTAATTAATAAACTTGGGATGGGGCTGCTACGTGTGTGGCTACCGGTTCTTTTTAAAAAAAAAGATAAAAAAAAATACAGAGGTGTGATCAGAAAAGCCCCAGAAAATGCCAGCGATACACCCCAAGTCCACCATTTTCCTCATAGTAAGCCATTATCGAACGTTTCCCATTGATCTCTCTCATCACTCTCTCTCTTAGTGCGCAGCCGCCTAGCCCCGCCCGTATCTCAGCCACTTCGTAGCTTCTCTCACAATGAGTCTCCGTCACACGAGTACCCTAGTCTAGTGCATATCTCCCTAGGTTATATTTTTTGTTGTAAAGCTCCTTATGTAGAGATGGTAGGGAAGACTAGTTTTAGTTAATATTACATTTTTGCCCTCAAAGTATTAAGCATGAGGGTTTTGAAATTAGATTTGAGTGGGGTCTACTGTTACGGTGGGCCTCAGTTGGTTCCCAGAAGATTTGTACAACATTTTGAAGTGGGTCTAGTCTCACTTTATATGAGTTCAAAAATTATGTTTTGTAGAAAAAAAAAATAGAATTAATGTATTAGTTGGAAGAGGTAAACGATGTTGATGAAATTTGGGAAGTAATGATATTTTAGCATTTAGAGAATTTTAGACATTTAGGTAAGATAGGTTATTTTAGTATTTCAAGTTTAAGTATCGAAATACATGTTCGATTAAAAATTTACGGAAGTTACATGACTATTTCAAAAGTGTTGATTGATTTTTGTTTGGCACTATTGTGGAAAAAAAATCTGAAAAGCTAATAGTCCAGTAAAGTGGGGTTCCTATGCTAGATTTTGCATAAAAAATAAAATAGGCTGAGGTTGATTTTTGGAAAATATGCATGTTTTGTCATGAATAGAGATTTTAGGAAGAGAAGATATTTTAGGATTTTGAGGATTTTAGTTATTAGGAAAATAGAGATTTTATTCTAATATCTCGAGTTTGAATTACAAAGTACGTGTTCAACTTGAGATTTACAAAAGTTACATGTGCATTTTATAGGTGACGTTTGATTTTTGTTAAGTACTATTATGAAGAATTTCTTAAGTTAAGAAGTTCAAGTAAGCGGGGTTCATATGCTAGACTTTGCATAAAATTAAATGAATTGAGGTCAATTTTGGAAAATATGCATGTTTTGTTATGAAAAGAAATTTGAAACGACCTCAATTATTTGTTCTGCATTACTCATGAAATTCTGTATAAGAATAAGGTATTTTCTGGCATGATTGGTAGATATGAGCTTATCTTTGGCATTCTGTTATTGAATTGAGAAAAATGAGCGAATATGAAAATTTGACAAATTTGCATGTGACGTGAACATGTTCTGAATCTGTTTTGAAAAATGTGAAATGATCTGAATTTCAGTACTCTGTTTTGATATGATGTGGCATCTAAAAAACCTTTGGCATGACTTTATGATTCTATTCTGACTTTAATTCTGATTCTATTTTGACTTTGATTCTGGTTTTGATATGGTGATTTTGATTCTGTTTTGCTCTGATATATGTCCCTGTCATGGAATATAATAGTGACCTCTTGCCCAATCACAGGATGTAATAGTGACCTCTAGCCCTATCACGGGATACAATAGTGACATATGGCCTTGTCATGGGATATAATAGTGACTCTGGCTCTGCCACGGGATATAATAGTGGTTTTTTGTTCTAAGTGTAATCGCTTTGGTGTCATTATGATTTATGTTTTGCTTGACTTTCTGCAGAATGTACAACCATATCATGGAGGTTAAATATGGTCTCTGTTCTAATATGATGCTCTGATATGATATGATTTGATAAAAATAAGATGATTAGTTATGTTATGCCAAATGGTTTTGAATATGAACAGTTGGATTTTGATTATGGATATTTTTAAACTTTTGCTCTGATATTTTTGATAACATGTTCTAATTTCGCATTCTGAAAATAAAAAGTGTTTTGTTTTGCATTCTGAACTCTGTAAATACTCATGTTTGCATATTAGTATATGGTCTCTACTTACTGAGTTGTTGATAACTCACATCTTATCTCCACATTATTTTTCAAATACATTTTGATGGTTCAGCTGGAGAACAAGAGTAGGAAGTTTTAATAAGGTTTGATGATCATAGAGGAATAAGTGCCTAATGGTACAAGTACTTATTTGAGAGTGATAGTTAGTAAACTGATTATTTTCGATTATTTTGATGTGTTGAGTTAAGGATATTTTCAAGTCTTTGGAGAGTTTTTAATTTATTTTATTGAGGATTTTCTTTAGTGTTTCGTTGGAGGGACATAGATATTTGTTATAGAGAAATGATACTTGGAGTCGTGAGTGTGCAAGCGTCGTGAAAAGTGAATAAATATGGGACCCACATGAAAAGAACTTAATTTTTTAATAGTGGACCCCACTCCTTTTCAAAGTGACTACACGCTTACGCACTCTACGACTGTATGTAGCATTATGCTTTGTTATGTAATTGTGCTATTGGAGATGATATCTAGTTTTAGGAGCTAACTCTCCAGACTTCCGGGACCGGGATGTTACACATGAATTTAATATTCATGTTCAATTGCATGAATTTAAGTAAGGCATGACTAAAGTAAGTCATATCCATTCGCATTCAGTGCCGCAAATGTCATTTTCCCTTATACTTTGGGGGAAAGTTAAGGGTTTTCACCCTAAACCATCAATTGTAATTCACAGCATAGAGCAATAAAACAGAGAGCACTGAAACAACATAGAACAATGGAACAGTACAGAACATTGGAACAACACAGAGCAATGAAATTGCATGGTCGTAGTGGAACAACACAGAGCAACGAAAGAGCACAGAGCAATGAAACAAAAAGTTTGTAATGAAATAGCATGGTCACAGTGGAACAACACAGAGCAACGAAAGAGCACAGAGCAATGAAACAACAAGTTCGTAATGAAATAGCACGAAGCAATGGAACAACACAGACCAATGAAACTACACAGAACAATGAAACAGCATGGTCGCAATGGAACAACACAAACCAATGAAACAACACAAACCAATTAAACATCACAGCACAATGAAACTGCACAGAGCAACGAAACTGCACAGAGCAATGAAACAGTATGGTCTCAATCCAACAACATAGACCAATCCAACATCACAAAGCAATTGAACAACAAAGATCAATCCAACAGCAGACGAAAATATCTAGGATTTTTTTTTTCATAATTTGCAATATTTAGATTAGAGGAAAATAGATCCAAATCTAAGCATAGAAAATGGCAATCTCAGCACATGGAGGAAAAAAATTGCTCAAAAAATCTAGGGTTCTTTTCCCCTAAATTGCAATTTACAAATCAGTGTAAAATAGCCCCAAATCTAAGCATAGATAATGCTTATTACAGCAATGGAGGAAATACATTGCAACAAAAATCTGAGAAAAACATTTATTCAAAGGAGATCTGAAAACCCAAAAGAAATCTAGGGTTTTTTGTCAAAACGTTGGTTCTAAAAATCAAGCCATAGAGGAACCTTATTCTCAGTGAAATGGGATAGAGAAAGATCGATGCAAACAGCCGTGGAGGATCTCCAATGGATGAAATTCCAAATCGCATGAAGCCGAATCGTCAGTGTGTGTGAATGAAAATGGGGGAACCCAGTAATGGAGGAAAGTGAGAGAGAATAGGGATACTTATAGTGATGAACCAATGGAGAGGCTGTCGTCGATGGTGGCAAAAATGATGAAGGCACCCAACAGTCGAAGGGAGGGAGATGCAGGAGCAATGAACAGTAGCCAATGAAAAGAACAATTCGGGATGCACAGTGGATCTCCATATTGTAGCATCTGAATTCTACCACCCTATTTTAGGGATTAGGATGGAGGAGAGTTTGGGGTGAAAACCCTTAACTTTCCTCCAAATTATAAGGAATAATGACATTTAGGATATCGAATGCGAATGTTCTTAATCATAGAGTCTCTACTACGAATAAAGGTGTCACCAATGTGTATGATTTCGTGAAGACTACCATCTCCAATTAGAAACGCGTCATTATCCAGATTGAAAAACAAACCTAAATTATTTTTCATGTAGGCAGAAACACCGGTGTCTGTAGTCCATTCTGCATCATGAGTGCCATTTTCAAGAGTCATAAAATTCGGGTCCTTCCCTCTCACAGGGGAAGGTTGTGTGCTTTGTCCTTGACAAAGCTTCTGTCTCTTGGAGTGTAGTCCATTGTGCTTGGTTTTGTTTCTCATGGCAATTATCCTACATTGGTCTTCCTTGATGTTAACAGATGAAGAACAACAGGCAACAATACTACCAGAGGCTACGATAGAAGCAACAAAGATTAGAGGGAGCCATTGCCTTCTCAGTCTAATCCTTAATGACAGAGCAACAAATAGGGAAGCGTTCAAGAGCATAATGGCAAAGGTGTGGAATATTACTAGGTGGGAACCTTCACAGAATTGGGATCAAATTGGTATCTCATGGAGTTCCAACTAATCTTAGACAAGGAGAAGGTCTTACAAGTGTGCCCCTGGTCCTTTGACAGACATCTCATCTGCCTACACGAATTTGAGGGAGAGCTTCCCCAAGCAAGGTGCAGTTTAACTTAGACCCATTCTAGGTGTAAACCCACAACCTTCCCTTCGTAACCATGAACAAGGGGATGGGAGAAAGCATAGGTGTAGCCACTGGCAAGGGCACAAGGTGGAGGTTGATGCTCAGGGTGATAGGTGGGGAAGTTTCCTATGATTCCAAGTGGACGTTAATGTAACTAAACCTTAGCTTTGGGGCAGATTGCTTCATCATAGAGGTAAGAAGCTAAGGATGACCAGATGGAGTTTGAAAAAAGTCAAATACCAAAGCCTCCCTAACTTCTGTTTCATGTGTGGCCAGATGAAGCATGACCAAGGGAAATGTCCAAAATATAAACAAGCCTCGCAAGCACAGGAACAATATGGACCTTAGATGAGGGTAGGATTGATTGAGATGAATTATTGCATATATTATACATTTAGAACCAATATATTTTATTTATTTCATTACATTATTATTGGTTTTAGATGAATAAATAGTTATGATGAATAAATCCGAGTTGTGATTTAAATTGGTTAATAGTATGATTTATGCTTAATTTTATAACTTGTCATTTAATTAGACAATGTTCATTCACATGCATAACATATTTTTTATATTCTATTACTCTTATTTTATTTTATTTCTATTTTCTATTATTTTATTTCTAATTTCAAATTCAAATGACTTTCAAGTGCGCAAGACGATGGAACAACTTAAGAACTTTTAACAAATGTAGGACTCTTCAAATAAGGATAATGATTGGGGATTAGAGTCCAAAATTAGTTAGGAGACAGAATGGACATATTTTAGTATTCTAATCATAACTTTCCGCTCAAATATCGGATGGATACGATTCTTGATGCGTTGGAAAGCTATCTTAAAGGGCTACAAAGTTGTGTCGAATAATAATTTTCAAATTCAAACTCTTGAAGTACATATATAGCTATCAATTTGAGTCTTAAAATTTAAGCGATTTTGTGTGCGGGAATATGAAGACATTAGGATTTCTTTCCTACCCTATTTAAGTATATCATTAGCACGAAATTGGGGACTTTTGTAGAGCAGTGCCGCACATTTGAAGAACTCTTCCAGGGTCAAATTTCCGCTCCAGCCACTACCTCCATTGCCTACCACCTTTATCTCCATTCATGTGGCTTGCTCTTTTCACACTCTACTTTTTATTTAATTTCAATTTAAAATTTATGGAATATTTTTGAGATATTTGGCTTAGACTTTTGGGCATTTTATTTTCTGTTTATTTACTTCATGTTATTTATTTTTCTCGCTTCTTTAAGCTTTCATTGAACAGTGATTACAATTGCTATTGATTAATTTTGAGAATTTGTGATTTGAATACAAGGATGAACCCTAAAATCTTGATTTTGGGGCTTTTTAATTCATATTTTGTCAATTACTTTCTAATCTAGTTTAATTCTTAGATTAGTTTTATTAATATCTCAGTTCCATTGCATATTAGATCGATTAAAGCTTAATTAGGACTTAAATAATTTCTGCTTTGTTATTTAATTTTCAGATTAATTAAGATTGTTTAGTTTAGTTGATTTTCTTTATTGTTAGTTTCAATTTGTTAGTTTTTTTTTTACATTTCATTTCGACACTCAAAAATCCAAAAATATGAATCTAGTCCATGACTAGTGCCATTTTCATTCTTGTTGCACTCTTCCATCCATTGCCCATACCATCATTTTTATTTTCTCTTTGTGAATATTTTCATCCTTTTAAACGAGTTTGATTTTAAGTAACTTTCCCTGAGGAGACGATCTAGGAATTTATTCCTAATTATTACGCGACATCCTCCTGCACTTGGGATAGCTTTTGTGCTACTCATTTTTTAGTGAGTCAAGGATCACTGCCACCCCAACTGTTTCTTTGAAAAAATACGGTGGCGAGGGAAGTAGACAAATCTAAGGCTCAATCAACAATAGAGGATGAGGCTTCAAGCCATTAGCCAACACCCTAATTTCAGGAGCCAGCACCCCAATCTCAGGAGCCAACTTTGGACCAAATGCACCTTGATAGCCAGTTGATCCATGAGGACCTACTACCTGCCACAGCAACTAAAGGCTATGGTACCAATTTCACCCTGGATATTCCCAGACCCCAGGAACTATTAATGGAAGCTGTGAGGATCCAAGTTTTTGTCTAGAATCTGAGGTGCAAAAGGCCAACAACATAGGGACAACAAAACTGCCAATTCCCCTCCAGTCAGCTTCTCAACAAGTTGACATGCTAACAAAAACCCTTTATGCTCCTGTAGGAAACAAGTGGAGAAGAAAAGCCATGATGAAGATCAATGCTCTATCTGACATATCAAATCTCCCAAAGGCCCCTAGAGAAACAAGAGCTTCCAAAAGAAATGGCAATGCAATGGTATACTTTACTAGCACCCCTTCAAAAGAAACCTAAAAAGATGCTCAAACCTGCAAGGAGTTTACTTTAGGCCCCAGTGGTGGAGGCTGCTCAGCAGCCCTAGCTCCCCAAATGAATTGTAGAAGCTAGAATTGTCAAGGGCTTGGGAACCCTCGACAATTCATGACCTTCACCTTCTGGTGAAAGTTAAGTCCCCCCACCTGGTCTTCCTCTTTGAGACCAAGTGCAATAGTGATAAAATGGAAAGAATCTGATGTAAAATGGGGTTTGAGAACTACTTTAGTGTTAACAATAGAGGAAGGAGTGGAGGATTGGCCCTTCTCTGGCATTCCTCAGTGGCTCTCAGTGTCATCTCATACACCAGTTGGCACATCTCTATGATTAGTAACCAACCAAACAATGGAACCCCTTGAATACTTACGAGTTTCTATGGCCATCCCAACACAGCTAAAAGGAATGCCACTTGGCAGCTTTTAAAAGAATTAGCTCCCTCACTCCATGTCCCTTGGTTGTGCTTTGGAGACTTTAATGAGATCACAAGCATTATTGAGAAGTTTGGAGCTGCATCTCGACCCTATAGGCATATAGTGGAGTTTAGAGAAAAATTGGTCCACTATGATTTAAATTATCTTGGTTATGCAAGAGATTGTTTTACATGGGAAAACAACAGAAAAGGCTGCCAATTTAGCAAAGAGAGACTACATAGGGCCCTTGGCAATTCTGCATGGCTCGATTCCTTTGTGGAGTACTCAGTGCAACACTTGTTTGCCACATCCTCAGACCAGCCCCATTCATACAGATTCATGATAAGTTTGAATCCAAAAAGGTGGATAGGATATTCAAGTACAAAGTAAGCTGAAGTAAACAAGAAGGTTGTGGGGATACCATAAAATAGACATGGGAGAACTCCACAAGGCAGCCTGACTCACTCTAGAAACTCTTCAAAGCCTACAAGACTGTCAAAACAGCTTAAAATGGTGGAGTCGAAACATGCACAGATGTCAAGGGGAGCTGCTGAAGTCCATAACAGAAAGACTCAATACCTTGAAAAGTCAAATGAGGGGGACCTCTATGTTGAGATAAAAACCCTTCAAAAAGAAGTGGACCTCCTACTTGAAACTGAACACTCCAAATGGAAACAAAGAGCCAAGCAAACTTGGCTTAGAGAAGGGGACAAAAACACCTCCTACTTTCACAAGTGTGCCAGCTAAAGGAAAAGGCATAATGCCATCAGGAAGATCCTAGACATGCAGGGACTTGAACACAATAACCAACAAGATATTAGCAAAGCCTTCCAACAATTTTTCCAGAATCTGTTCACCTCTTCAAGTCCAACTGGCATTGATGCATGCATAGCTCCCCTGCAAAGAAAGATTACAGCATACATGAACACCTCTCTTTCCCAACCCTTTACTGATGTGGAGGTAAAAGAAGCCCTTTTTAGCATGAACCCATAGGATCACTTAGCCCTTATGGGTTCCCAGCAGCCTTTTACTAGGGACACTGGGGAAAAAGTAACAAAAGCAGCATCGGAGGCTCTGAATGAAGGCTGCTGGTCTAATAAGACGAATGATACCCTAATTGCTTTGATCCCAAAGATCCCATCTCCATCAAAGGTGACTAATTTTAGACCAATAAGCTTATGCAACATCTTTTACAAGATTATTGCAAAAACACTGGCTAACAGATTGAAACTGGTTCTGCTTCACCTCATCTCTCCTACTCAGACAACATTTGTTCTAAGGAGGTTAATCACAGACAAATTGATTGTAGCCTTCGAGTCTCTCCATACCATGAAGTCAAGATTGAAAAGAAGGGAGGGATACATGGCCCTTAAGCTCGATATGAGCAAGGCCTACGACAAGATCGAATGGACTTTCCTAAAATCTGTTATGTAGCATATTGAAATCAATGCAAAATGGGTGGACACTGAATTGTGTGAGCTCAGTATCCTATTCCCTTATTCTTAATGGAGCTCCTCAATAGTCATTCACACCTTCGAGTATGAGGTTACATTTGAAGTGGAGAAACAAGATGGTAATGAAAGGTCTGAGGCTCATATGAGGGCCTTAGGAATGCCCTGGAGTATAATTCACTATTTGATTTAGGGTGGAGGGAAGAGAAATACACTTGGAGTAATAAACATGAGGATGAATCTTTTGTTAAAGAAAGACTAAACATGGTTGTTACAAACTTAGTGTGGTCTGATCTCTTTAAAGATGTGTGGGTCAAGTACCTACCTAGCATAAATTCAAATCACAAACCTATATCGTTGACAATCACTAATAGCTTGTTAGGTTTTATGAAAGGAAAGATGTTTAGATATGAAGCAAAGTGGGCACTTGATGAAGAATATAGAAGAGTTATAGAATTAGATTGGTTGGAAGGTGTAGCAAACCAGGACCCCATGGAAAGAGTTCAAAGATTACTGTATAATTGTAGTGGAATGCGGATAAAAGGGAAATAACTATGTTTTAAGTACTCTTATTACACTTGATTAAATAATTTTTATTTGCAAAAAGAGTATTTAATAAACACTGCATAACAATTGGGCAATTGACATGAGTAAAGGTTGATTACACATAAAAACTAGAATTGGGTTAAGTTTGACTTAACTTAGACTTATACGGGCATAAATTCTCATGTGCGTATTATACATTGAGGCCCACATCTGCAGAAAGGCTTAAGTAATTCATGATACAGCCAAAGCAAAGTTGAGGCCCACATCTGCTAACTCAAAGAAGAGGAAAGGAAGATTCTAGATGGGAATCTATGAAAAGCAAAAGAAAAGTGAGAGAGAAACAGTTACAGGAGCAGAACATGGAGGAAGAAGAATATGTGGCGCAAAGAGAGAGAGATCCTGGAAATGGGTATAAAAAGGAAAGGAGGTACAAGAGAAGGGGGTTGATTAGGAGCAAGATTTTGTTGTTTTGTTTTACATTTCATAGCAAACCATCAGGAGTTTTGGGGTTTCTACTGAGTCGATTTTTCACCTTCACAATGGGGAAGATCAGCTAAGGTTAAAGCTTGGGTTGTGGTAAAAGCCTTCTTGTATTCCTCATTTTTACAAGATCTTTTGTGTAGATTTTCTATGCTTCCTGTTGTTGAGGATCAGATTCTAAAAATTAGGGATTTGAAAGATTTGCTTGCTCTTTCTGTTGTTGACATAAGGCACAACAGAATCTTGAATTAATCAAGGTTTCTTTCAGCCGAATGTCAAAAGTCGAATCTGGATGTAGCTACAGTGAGGAAATTATCTAAGTTTTGGTACAAATAACTCTGAACGTGTATTTCCATATTTTCATGATATTAACATCATGATTGAGTTAGTAATTGATAAGAGGTACCCAGAAATTCTTCTGAAATGTTGAATCAGAGGAATGAAATATCCCGCAACCCAAGCGTTTGTTAGATTTTCTTTATATTAATAGTTTTTTTTAAAATCATGAGGTTTTTCTAGATTATTGTTGTTTTTAAATCTTGAAAGTTTTTCATGACTTGAAAGTAGTAAAATCAAGTATTACAATTGTTCCGTTTTTACTTGCCTTGCTCTCCTGAGTATTGATTTTCTTTTACTAGTTATTTCAATCTCCACCAACTGTGAATCTGAAATCCTTCATGGTCAACCATACATTCCATTGACAGTGTAAACAAATCACTTCCATATCAAAACAGGTTCTCCTTTTGTTGGGTTTTAAATCATTGTTGTTTTTCTAAAATTTCGATTACTTAAATTTGTGAGATAGTGAAGAGTCACAAACACATTTGTCCCTGTGGAAATGACCTTGGGATTTCCCTAATATTACAATTGATCCACTTCTACATTTGGAAGTGATAATTTGGAGACCATCAAGTTTTTGGCTCCATTGTCGGGGACAACTGGTGTTTTCAGAACATCATCATATTGCTAAGAGGGTGTTTGTGGAGGTGTGAACCTCTTCACAGCTTGGGTGACATCTTTTCCTCTCATTTCATTTATTTTTTTTATTTTACTTTATCTTTCATGTTATTTTATTTTGCTGAATTTGCATGACTGGTTGGGCTAGTGATAGCTCATATAGACTTGCTAGGACTGAATCATCAACCTCATCTTCTGGTTCATCTGTTTTTCATAATACATCATTTGACACTCATAGCAACATGGTTGAAAATGATCAAAATGATAGGGAAATGGTAAATCCTAACTGGACACTTAGAGAATAATTGCAGCCTGTTAGGACTAGCCCACCCTCTTGTATCATTCAACCTTTGAATGCAAATAATTTTAACTTCAAACCTGGAATGATTCCATTACTACCACATTTTCATGGCATGGAATCAGAAAACCCTTATTTGCACATCAAAGAGTTTGAAGAAGTTTGCTCAACTTTCATGGATAGAACATGCACTGAAGAAGTCATTAGATTAAAATTATTCCCATTTTCTCTAAAGGACAAGGCTAAAACCTTGTTGAACTCCTTAAGGCCAAGGTCTATTGGGATTTGGCAGGAAATGCAAACGGAGTTTTTTAAAAAAACATTTCCCTATGCATAGGACCAATGCCTTTAAAAGACAAATTATGAATTTTGGTCAAAAGGATGTAGAAACATTTTATCACTGCTGGGAACGTTTTAAAGACTTATTAAATGCATGTCCTCATCATGGATACGAGAATTGCAGGTCATAAGTTTTTTTATGAGGCTCTACAACAAAAAATGAGACAATTTGTGGAAACCATGTGCAGTGGTGAATTTTTAACAAAGAACCCTTGGAGGCATTTGAATACTTTGACTATTTGTCTGAAAATGCTCAGTCTTGGGATGTGTCTGAAGTATATGACAGATCTGAAAATCAAAAGTTTTTAAGTGGGCGTGCAAAGTATCATTTGAAAAAATCTAATGATTTACATGCTAGACTTGCATTACTCTCAAAGAAGGTAGAGTCTATAGAGCTTAAGAAAGTCAACGAGTTGCGAGTCTTACCATCTACTTCTAAAAAATGTAACATTTGTGAAGATCCAAGACATGTAACTAGTTCATGCCCAATCATTCCTGCTTTTAAAGAAGTCTTACTTGACCAATCTAATGTTGTGAATATGATCTTTAAGAATTTTGCTGGACCATATTCTAACACCTATAATTCAGGTTGGAGAAAACCATCCCAATTTTGGTTGGAGAAATGAGCAGCCAGCAGTACCTGGACTGCTCAATATGCTTCCTATTCAGCACCAATAGCACTAGGACCTTCACAGTGTGTGAATCACACACCTCCAGTGCAAAAGAAGAACCTGGAAGAAACCATACAGTAGCTGTCTGTGAGCCTCCAATAATTCATGCAAAGTCAAAATACAATAAACAATCAGAATTCACAAGCAATAAATGACATCAGAGGAACAATCACAAGAGTGACCACCTCCCTGAGTGCTTAGGAAATGGGGAAATTTCCTACTCAGCCTCAACCCAACCCTTAAGGACAAAATCAACAAATTCAGAGTAATGCTGAAAGTGCCAATGTCAAATCTGTCAAGGCCATCACAACTCTAAGGAGTGGTAAGGTTGTAGATATTCCTGCACATGGTGCAACCAGCTCAGGTAAAAATTCTAACCGTTCCCAAGATAAAGGTGAGCCAAGCATGCTAGAATTTGAAACAAATGCATGCCCCACACCTGCCCCATTCCCACATAGATTACTATCTCTGCAAAAGGAAAAACAACATGATGAAATTTTGGAAATTTTTAGACATGTCAGGATTAATATTCCTCTTCTTGATGCTATTAAGCAAATTCCTACTTATGGTAAATTTCTAAAGAATTTATGCACTGTAAAAAGGAAGTTAAATGTGCAGAAAAAGGCCTTTCTCACTGAGCAAATTAGTGCAATAATTCAAAATCACACACCACCCAAGTATAAAGATCCTGGTTCACCAACTATTTATTGTGTCATTGGAAATTCAAAAATTGGCCAAGCTTTACTTGAGTTGGATTCAGGGGTTAATTTGCTGCCTTTTAAGGTATATGAAAAGTTGGGTTTGGGGGAATTAAAGGCCACTTCTATTATTTTACAGCTTGCTGATAGATCCATCAAAATACCAAAGGGTATTGTTGAGGATGTCTTGGTCCAAGTAGATAAATCTTACTATCTAGTAGATTTTGTGGTACTGGACATGAAAGTAACTGTCCATTCAAGTTCTTCAGCACCAATGATTTTAGGGTGACCATTTTTAGCAACTTCCAATACTATAATTAATTGTAGGAGTGGTGTCTTAAAATTAAGTTTTGGGAACATGACTTTAGAATTGAAAATTTTCAATTTGTGCAGGCAACCTCAAGAACTCGAGGATCTTCAAGAAGCCAATGCACTAGAGTCTCTTCTTTCTAAAAATTCTCTGCTGAATTATGATTGTAATGAACAATGGGAGGAATTAGAGAACTCCCTTGATTTAGTTGAACCTACTAACATTATGTCATCTGTGTGTGTTGTAGGAAATTCCATTGAGGTGCAGTGGAAGCTCAAATTTGAGCCATTACCAACACTTCCAGTAGCATTAAAGCGCCTGCCTTCATAACTGAAATATGCTCACCTGGGTCCAGAATATTCATTTCCAGTGGAATTTGATCTCACAATCAAGGATAAAAAAGGGGTGGAAAATGTGGTGGCAGATCATTTGTCTCGACTAACATCTGAAAATTCCAAACACTCCCCTTTAATTTCTAATTATTTTCCTGATGAACAATTATTTTCAATTGATACTTTACCATGGTATGCTGACCTTGTAAATTTTCTGGTCACAGGAAAGACTCCTCCTCATTGGGCTGCTTAGGATATCAAGAGGCTGAAATCTAAAGCTAAGTGAATCATACATCTTTAAGTACTGTTCAGATCAGATTATTAGAAAGTGTGTACCCAATTCTAAAATTTCTGGTGTATTGTGCTTCTGTCATTCAGAAGCTTGTGGTGGGCATTTTTCAGCCCACAAAACAGTAGCTAAAATCCTTCAAAGTGGGTTTTATTGGCCTTCTATGTTTAAAGATGCATATAGCTTTTGTAAGGCTTATGAACCCTGTCAAAAATTAGGAAGTATCACTAAGAGAAATATGATGCCCATGCAGCCTATATTAGTGATTGAAATTTTTGACTGTTGGTGGATAGATTTTATGGGTCCATTCCGCTTTTCTTATGGCTATTTGTATATCTTGCTTGCTGTGGACTGTGTTTCTAAGTGGGTTGAGGCAGTCCCTTGCAAAAACAATGACCATCAAGTGGTTTTAAATTTTTTAAAGGAAAACAGTTTTGCAAGGTTTGGCATGCCTAAAGCCATTATCAGTGATAATGGTACCCATTTTTGTAATAAGCATTTTTCTGCCTTAATGAAGAAATATGGCATCCATCATAAAGTCTCCACACCTTATTATCCTCAAACCAAGGGCCAAGCTAAACTAGCTAATAGGGAAATAAAAACAATTCTTGAAAAAACAATTAGCCCTAACAAAAAGGACTGGTCATTGCGTTTAACTGATGCTCTTTAGGCTTACAGGACAACCTATAAAACCATTTTGGGAATGTCTCCATATAGACTAGTGTATGGAAAGGCTTGCCATCTGCCTGAAGAGTTAGAACACAGGGCATATTGGGCCATAAAAAAATTCAATTTCAACACTAACCAGGCTAGTTTTGTAAGAAAATTGTAGATGGCTGAATTAGATGCCCTTAGAATGGATGCCTACAATAACTCCAAGCTGTCCAAAGAAAGGATGAAGAAATTTCATGATAAACATATCCAAGATAAAACCTTTGAGCCTGACCAACAAATGTTATTATACAATTCTCGGTTACACTTGTTTCTTGGCAAATTAGGGTCTCGGTGGAGTGGTCCATATGTGGTCAAAACTGTCTTTCCCCATGGTGCTGTGGAAATCATAAATCCTCAAAATGGTAACATGTTCAAAGTTAATGGTCAAAGACTCAAACCCTTCATTTCTAATTTATTATCTGAAGAGTCTACTCTACATTTGTTGGACCCAAATAATAATCCAGTTATAGAATCAAATTGATTTGGTTTATTGGTCTATCACTTATATTTTTCTTCTCTTATGTTTTTGTAGTCATTTTTTTTTTCATTCTTCCTTGGTTATTTTCTTCACAACTCAATCAGCTATTTTCTCTCATAACCTCTCTGTTGGTTCTCTTTCCCTATAAATATTTCATTTTGTTGCTCAGTTTCTTTTAAGTGCTCTTTCTCTCATACATCTTTAATTCCTTAGTATCATTGTGGACAATGCTACACTCTATTGGGGGGAAGAGAACTTAATTTTTTTTAATGGCTTAGACACATTCTAGTCCATATTTGAAAGTGTTGTGAATGAGTCAATAGTAGATTGACACCCTTGTTTCTGAACATGTTGTGCTTTGAGTAGATTTGTTGAGGTTATAGAACATTTAAAATTCAATCATATTCAGAAGTTGGTCAAAAGGGAAGTTTATCCAGTCTGTTTAGTTGCTTAAACCATGGGATAGCAGTTAAAATCTTGCTAAGCACACATACACATACTCAGGAGAATTAGAAAGACTCCAATGTGCCATTACTTGTTGATATACATTCCAGTTGTGTGAGGCTCTAATGAACCATATTCTAATGGCTTAGGAAGAAATTTGATAAATCAAATGAGAAAAGGGACAAGCCAGGGATCAAAACAAAAAAAGGAAAGCAAATATGATAATCTTGTGTATTGGAAAAGGCTGCCTATCAGCGGGGCCCCCACAAGAAGAGGAGCCTTTTAAAGTATAATAGTGTGAAAGCCAACAATACAATGGTTTTGAATTAGAGTAAGACCATGTGGTCATCTCAGATCTTCTGCAGTGATTGAAGCTTCTAATGTCTCTTGATAGTCGATTCTGGAATTCTGACCTTAGCCCCATGCACTGAAAGAAAGAAGCGATATTTTACTGCACTTATCCCTTTTGGTGTATTGACTAAACAGTGTATAAACCTTTTTGTTGGCACTAAATTTCTAATCAATTTATTCCTAGTGTTCATAAACTCAGTGAGTCTTACTCCATGGCATGAGTCTTTGAAGTTAAAGGAATAAACAACTGGTAATCTCTTCTGTCTACGATGCCATTCATCTTATTTGCTAGAGACTAGCAAAAAGTCAGTTGGAGGGTGTGATAAAAGGGAAATAACCAGATGGAGTAGGCAGAAATTTAATGACAACAATAGAACACTTGTTAAGAAAATAGAAAGGCTCAAAATAATGCAAAACGAAGAGGGTCCTCATAATGTTGTAGAAATTAAGAGAGTTCAAGCTGAACTGGGGTTCCATTAATTACTACAGTGTTGTTTCTTCTTTCATGAAGGAAAAATGAATACTTCCCTAAATTTCACACATAATGCTTTGGTTCCAAAAATTAGGGATCCCAAGAAGGCTAGTGATTTTATTCCAATAAGTCTTTGTAATATATTGTACAAAATCATGTAAAAAATATTAGCAAACAGGCCTAAGAAAGTGCTACCAACAATCAACTCAAGTAACCAGAGTGCATTCATCCAAAACAGGTTGATAATTGACAACATCATGGTAGCTTATGAGACTCTACATACCATGAAAACCAGAGTTAAAGGGAGGAAAGGGATCATAGCCATGAAGCTTGACATGTCTAAGACTTATGATAGAGTAGAGTGGCCATATCTTGAAGCTGTGATGAGGAAGTTGGGATTTGGTGAACGGTGGATAAGTCTAAATATGGAATGTGTAAGGTCAGTCTCCTACTCAGTATTGGTAAATCAGAAGCCTAGAGAGAGGATTCTCCCAACCAAAGGGTTTAGACATGGAGATCCTATATCCCCTTATTTGTTTATTTTGTGTGCTAAAGGTTTGACTTTTCTTATAAATTCGGCTGAATGAAGGGTTGAGATTAGTGGCATTGCAATATCTAGAGGAGGCATGATAAGTGTGATTTTTATGTGATTTTTATTACTCTTTTATTTATGAAAATAGTAATTTTTCCTTCAATACCATTGATTTTATTTTATTTCTATATACTAATGAAAGGAAAACATTTTGGTACAAAAACTATAGATCCAGATCGATGAGAGGTAGCGAGAACTAAAGAGAGCAAAGGAGATTAAGGTGAGGAAACTCGTGACCAGAAGGCATGACCAGAATTGGCGACAAGAGTTAGGCGATAAACGACATATTTTACCTTCTGGGTGAGAAGACTTGGCGCAAGACTCAAAGTGACTAGATTGGGCGACCAGTCTAAATGACCAATTTAAAAGACAAACCTAAACGATATCGTGGGTAACAACTAGTTAAGGCAAGCAACTTTACCGCTCAGTAGGTTGCCAAGAGGAGTCTTTCATCTCGGTCAGGAACCTTACAACTTGGCCATTGGGCGAGGAGACCAGTTATATTTAGCGCACATTGCATCTACCTCGGTGGGACCCTTTCGAGTTCCGCAATCAATTTGCTGACCACCGAATCCTTCGAACTCTGTAAATCAAGCCGCTTATTACTGAATCTTCCATTTTATATAATTTCATTATTCTTGAGATAATTTCTTTTAAGTTAACATTTATCTTTAGAAACTATTTTCCAGATCTTTAGGCTAGATTGTAGCCGCATGTATCTTATTTCCGGATTTGAGTTTTGACATCTTTTTAATCCCATCTTGTGGGATGAATAGAGGAGAGGAGATTCTGAGTTTTAGAGTAAAAATATTCCAGAGTTTATTATTTAACTTTCTTTCAAGGAGGCAGATATGGGGAAGCAAAGTTGAGAATCGCATACTTCATCAACTGACTCAAACAAAGAACACTAGTTTATTATTTTTTTTTTCAATTTCATTATTAACTAATTCTATTTTCTAGAGCTTTGATGTAGGCTAGCGTTGAACACACAATTTATATTCTAAGTTATTTTATTTTCAATATTTCCATGATTGAATGTTTATTCCTTGTTATTAATGCTTGCAATTTTCTAACTAATTATTGTTCGATCTATTGAATCACAATGAGACCAAGTGGTGATTTGTGATTAAAGGTTTATGATTAAGCACTATTAGTTGAGCGAAGGTAGAGATACTTTACCACGATTAGTGTGATTATCAAGAAAAATCTAAAAAACTTAATGAGTCTTGAATTAGTTAAATTCACATAGAGATATAGAGTTATTAGTTGGAGATAATTTTGGTATTGTTCGAGAGAAAATATTAAATATGGATTTTTATCATTCATTTAGGATAATTGGAATTCTATAACAATGAAGAATAAATTGTGTAGGATTTGCTAGATGAAATCAAACGTTCTAGATTTCTTCTTATTATCTTTAAAATCTTAATTTTAATTTTCTTTCCTTTATTTTAATTTAGATAATCTATTCTTCAAATTTTGGTTTTCCAAATAGTAATTAATTTAGTAAATTTCAGTACTCAATAGCATAATTATTCCCTGTGGGTTTGACATCCGTTTTATTGAAAATATTTTACTACTTATTACGATTATGTACACTCACAGATATTTTCAGCACAACAAGTTTTTGGCGCCGTTGCCTGGGATTAGTTATTTGTTATTAATATTGATACTAGATTGATTTTACTATTTCAGATTTTATTTTAGTTTAAAAAAAATATTTGGTTTCAATTAGATCTCAGTTTGGTTTTTGTTTTCAGAAATCAGAAGTGCATGCCCCGATCTAAATCATTTAAGCATACACATTTTGATCCTAAGATTGAAAGAACCTTATGTTGGATCAATAAAAAGAATAAGAATGAGGTTGCCGCATCTAAATTTAATATGGTCGTCCAGGAGCACAAGGCGTTAAGAGACTATGTTATTACCACATTGGCAGCGCAGATGACAAATCTATCACAACAACTAGGTAAGATGAACATTAATGCTATTCAAATTAATGTTGTTTGTGATCATTGCACTGGAAATTATTCAAGTGTAGATTGCCAAGTGGGGAATCCTTTTGCCCAACCGAGTTATTAACAAGCCTATTATGTATCCTATTTCCAATGTCAAAATAATTCTTATTCAAACACGTTCAATTCTAGATGGAGAAGGGCCGGCTAAACCACCTCAACAGTTTCCACAACAAGAGAAGAAATTGACATTTGAGGATATGTTTATGCAGTACATGCAAAAGACTGATATGGTGATCCAAAACAACTCTGCTTCAATCTGCAATCTTGAGGTACAAATCAGTCAGCTCTCAAACATGCTTATTAAGAGGACAATAGGGACTTTACTGAGCAACACCATGACCAGTTCGAAAGAACATGTCAAAGCCATAACATTGAAAAACGGGCAGACATATGACCAGCCATAGACAGTAAATACCGAGCAAGATGCAGAAGCTACTGAAAACATGGAATGTGAGATGAAGGAAACCAAGTACGTGGTGAAAGCAGAAGAGAAAGATGCGACCTACTAGCTAGCTGAAATGACTAAGGAGAATAAAGGGGCTGTAAAACCAAGAAATCCAGGGAATTTATATATGAAAATTATTCTCCTTCAATTTATGATCTACCAATTCCTTTTTCACAAAGATTAAGAAAAAATAAGATTGATAATCAGTTCTCTAAATTTCTGAGTATATTTAAGCAGTTGCATATTAATATTCGTCTCATTGAAGCTTTAGAGCAAATGCCTAAATATGCAAAATTTTTTAAGGATATATTATCAAACAAGCAGAAGTTGGAGGAGAATGAGACTGTAATGCTAATCGAGGAGAGTAATGCAATTTTACAAAAGAAGTTGCCACCTAAGTTAAAAGATCCGAGGAGTTTCATGATCCCTTGCACTATAGGAAATTCATATTTTGATAAACCATTATGCGACTTAGGGGCAAGTATTAATCTAATGACGCTCACTGTTTTTAGGGAACGAGGTCTTTGAGAAGTAAAACCGACCACCATCTCTCTACAATTGGCGAACAGATCTATTAAATACCCGAGAGGACTCATTGAGGATGTACTGGTGAAAGTTGATAAGTTCATCTTTCCGGCTGACTTCATTGTACTCGATATGGAGCAAGTCACTTTTGATGTATTTAAATCTATGAAATTCCCTTTTGAGGTACATTCTTGTTTTCAAATAAGCGACCGAGACGTGGTCATGGCCGACTAGACTTATGGAGCTAAATTTCCAAAACTACCATTTAAGGAACCACCCAAGCTTGAATTCAAACCACTTCCATCAAATTCAAGGAACGAAGAGGCCAGGGAGATCTCCAAGGGGTGCACAACTGCACCTTCAAGGAAAATATTCAATTGGAAGACACAAATAAAAAATAAAAAAATCATTGGAGCATCTCTTACCTTCTCTCATTTTTTGCCTTAGTTTTTCTGCATTTTTCCCATTGAGGACTGTAATACCCCGCTTAATTAACTCTTGATTAACCCTTAAGTACTCTAGATTAGGCTTTTAACTATGACTTAATCACTTTCATTAAGGTTGATAGTGGGATTAGCATTAATGTTGGTACTTAGTGTTAATGAGCTAAGGATTAGAGAGGCAAGCCCATTAGTAATTTTGGTGAGGCTTTTTAGGACCCAAGTACATTCATTGGCCTAGCCCAAGAAAAACCTTGAACCAAGCCCTTAGAAAATGAAGGCTAGTCTTGGTCCAAGTATAGGAAGGCATAAGACTTTTGGTGTAGATTGGACCCTTGACCCTTTTCAAGCTCATATGGCCCATAGCCATTTTGAACTCATTTTACCATTCAAAGACCAAAGGCCCAATATATCATACCATTGGTTTCCTTAAGCCCAAATCACACTCAAAGTACCCAAATTAAGTTTTAAAAATTGGCCAAGGCCATTAACCATCATACTTGAGGTTAGTGCACTTTAAGCCATGCTCTGAAGCTTAATCATGCTTAATGCTTTCTTAAGCTTTTTAATTCAAATTTTCTTTAATTAATACTCCCTCAAACCATGATTAGACCATGTTAATACCCTAGCTAAACCATTCCACATGTTATTAAGAAAAATGACATAACAAGCCCAAACCATGCTTTAATAGATTTTGTGCATTGCCCTTTGTAATGCTTGGACTGTTTTACCCTTGGGTCCAACATTTTTGTGGTTTATCCATAAGGGTAATATGGTCTTTAAACACCTTATGAGACCCTCCAAAACTCAGTTTGAGCCTTGGACAAAATTGGTTGCATCAACCAACTCAAAGAACCAAACCGGGTGCACCTTGGTCTAGTTTGTGTAGGAACCAATTGGATTGAGTTTGAACCAACCTCCTACCATGGTTTGCACCACCACCCCATGCCACCTCCTTCTCCACCCAATCACAAAGAAGTCCCATGACTATCATGAAGGATTTTGACTCATTTTTGCTGTCCAAAAAGATCCAAAACCGAACTGATTTTCTGTCACCACAAAACCACCTTCATCCACCTGTTTTCAAGGGTGCACTACAAGAAAACTTGGCTATTGCGGCGATTTTTTGACCGCTGGAATTAACATTGCCGCAATAGCCCAGTTTTCACGGCGATTTTTCCTTCGACACTCGTGGCCTAGCGGTTCGGTTTTACTTTTATTTTTTGCAGCGAATTTTAGGTTTTTTGCGGCGAAATTTATTCGCCGCAATGAAGTTTAGTTTTTACGTGGCGATTTTTATGATAATTGTGGCGAATTTATCCGCCCTAAATTGATAAAAACTTATTGCGTCGCACAATTTCGCCGCAATATTGATTTTAAGTCGTGGGCGCCAACACCCCACGAAAAGTTTACATTTCCCCCCAAAATCCAATTTCTCATTCCTCGTCCCCCAACTTTCACCCATCTCCATTTCTCTCTGGCTACAGCACTGTCCACACAAAATTCTCCTAGCAAATCAACTTCCACCGAATGAAACCGCTAACTCACGAACCTGTGATTCTCGCGTGAGCAATGTACGCGGTTCCGCCCCATCGAGGCTAAGCATCAAGTTGTGAAATCATCATCGTCGACCCTTTTCCGAGGCAAAGTGGGTTGGAGTCCACTTTCCGTCCCATTCATCTCCTGATCCACTCAGCTGGAGTCGATTTCCCGAGGTAATACTCTGTTCTAGGTCTTCATTGTTCTTAACGAAATCGTGCGGGTAAATTAGAAATGGGGTTGTTTTGCTATAATATTTATGCTTAGGTTTTCCTTTTGCACACACATTTGACAATCACTGCAATAGGTCGTCTTTTAGTTTTTTCGATTGTGCAGAACTTCATTCGGAGTGCCTGGGTTAGGGGCAGAACAAAATAAACCCAATGTGACTTGTTTTTTTAGTTATTAAAGCAGCATTAACATCTTATGCCTGCACACACACACACAGAGTACCTAATCATCAAGTTGTATCTGTTGCTTCATATAAGTAGAATGGAAGAGGCAAAGTCATTCAGAAACACTTGGTGCTACATTTTAGGGTGAAAAAAAGAAGAGAAAAAGATAAACAAAGAAGAAGGAGATAGCTAAGATTATCTTGGGTGTACCAAATCAACAAACTAATTACAAATAATTACAAACTAATTACAAACTAATTACAAAGAATAGGTTAGTAGATGTTGGTCTGTTTTTTAAATAGTTAGTATCTTTGTATTATATATTTGGTTATGTTTGTATGGTATTGGGTTTTATATTTTTTGGGTTGATTTTTTTAGGCTTTTGTAAGTTTTTTTTTTTCAATTAAAACTCAAGGTTTTATTAAAAATAGAGACATGATTCTCATTCGGTTTGTATGATATTGGGTTTTATATTTTTTTGGGTTCATGTTTTGTAGGGTTTTAGTTTTTTATGTTTTCATTAGGACTCAAGCATTTTATTAAAAATAGAGACATGCTTCTTATTAAGTAAAAATTAATTGGACTTCACCAAACAATATGACTGAATCGGTTTTACTTTCTCATCTAGTTCTGTCTTTTAAAAATCGTCAAAGGAGTGAGAGAAGTTTTTGTAAAATAAGCCAAACAAAAAAAAAATGAAAGGAATTGTATGATTGGTTTGTAATTTTTAAGGTAGTTAAAAAACATGCTCGTAAACAAAATTCCTGTGTATTCCAGGAAGAATTTTGGTCTATGTTTCTAGGTATAGAAAAAAACCATGTAAGTTTTGATTGATTATAAGAGCTCAAGGTTTTGTTTAGAAAAAAAAAAAACCTGGTGACAAAAGGAAAACAAAAACCTACACGAGGAATATAAGTTATAATATTATAACTTACACTTGGGCTAGATATACGAGGAATGACACGATGTTAATATCATAATGTGAGATACCAAAAATGACATGAGACCTTGAAATTAGTATATAAGAACTCGAGATGTTTAGAACGGGAGAAAAAGGGGCTATACGTACCAAGAAGGCCGAAAACAAAAGACATCACGTGATGATCAACATGGATCGTTGACATTCTTGCTTGGAAGCCAACCCTTTTGGTTCTTGACCAGGGTGTCCGGCAGGGGATCGATCAGTCCTTCGCTAGATGTGGATCAGGCTGGCACCACGTACGTACAAAATATCACCGTTGCTGCTTGTCATGAGTCTTGGTATTGGGTGCGTACGTATTTATAGGTATGAGATGGAAAGGTTTAGAAGATGGTGGACGCCAAGAGATGATCAGTTGCTTTTGGGTACAAATATTATTTGGTTTTTTGAGCTGTGAAGCAAAAAGTATGACAAGATAATTTTATGGGGGCAGAAGTAGATCATCATGATGAGCTGGGAAGCTCATTAATGATTAATTACATAATTTTTGGAGCGTTTTATTTCTGGCATTCATTGGTTCTCCGAAACCTATCGATCCTGAAGTTTCATCACCAGCTAGCCACTTTTTGTAGCCATTTTACCAAATGGGCCTCTCTAGCCATGATTCTGCACAATTATAATAAGCTGTTGTATATGTTACCAAAAAACATGTCAATTTGCTACCAATTATTCTTAAACTTGTGTAGGAAAACTGGAATGTATTGGTCATGTGCATGCTTTCCACGAGATTTACTAATAAATCTGATCAGGAGGGATTTGATCTTTTGAGTTCGCTTAAAGACATATATATAATACACATGATGCATGCAGCTTCGAAAAGGGTCATGATGTTATTAACGATAAATATTAACTACCTAACCGGCCAATCACTTGAGCTGTACGTCGACGTTTGATCCCTTCTTACTCATCATCATCATGCATATATATGTTGTTCTATTTCAACAGTATTAATGGGCAGAGGTACTAGTACTACTCTGCCCATTTGTTCTATCTGCATCCATGCAATTAATGAATGCGTGCATGATATAATTATTTAGCTGCTTCCAAGGATATTAATTAGTACTGATCATCACCTATGTAATAATAATTTTATTATTTTTCTAGCTATTATTGTTATCTTTTTCAGACTCCACTTCTGCATTGGGTTTATATTGGCAGAAAATCCTTTAGGAACACTTATAGAGATTCTATAAGTGGACTAGTTCTAGCCTCCCCATGTCAGAAACATCTAGGGGAGAGTTAAAAAGTCTTGGAAGAAGAAGCATAATGGTAAACATGGAGGTCAGTTTGATAATTGCATGTGTTCACTATCTATTGAACCAAAGGTCGACAAGTTTGCCATCATGTTCCAGCTGTTGGATAATCTAAAGGACACTTGCTATGTAATAATGCTAGCATATTTCATCCAATAAAAATGTCCATTTTATGACAAGTGTCCCCAACCATTATATATAGTTTGGTGTGGCAATATAGACCCACTAGCAACTGTCAAAACTCGTTGTTTTGCCTGCCAATTCTAGTGTAGAGAAATTAAAATCACTTTAAGAATAGAGCAGAAATGTGGGAAGGTATATATATATATATATATATACCTATATATATTACATCTATATATAGGTATATATATACCTTAAGGAGAAACAAGAAAGGAAAGAGAGTTTGGATGCAACTTAGATTAATGGTCCATTAGTGTATTGTAAAAATAAATAGATCGAACACTAAATTGTTGGCTTCCATATATATGTTCTGGTCAAGCTCCTCGTTAAATTAAACTATATATCTATTATAAACCTTATAATAATGTCAGTGTGCTTACGATGCAAGATTTCAAACAAAAACAAATGGTTATCAGTTCGGGGTATCCATAGCACGCACATGGTTACAAGAGGTTGAATACAGCTAGCTAGCTTTCATGCTTACGCCTATGTATGTATTTTGTGGCTGTCTAATGAAGCTGGAAATTAAGCCGAAGACCAATATGCTTGCAGGATGCCCCATAAGTCGCTTTCTCAGAAATTCCAAAGCCAGCTTATTTGCTTGAATTAATTAATGTTTGGGTTTGCACGTATCATGTTCTTTAGTTCTTGTACCTCAACTTCTGGAATCCTTCTCAAAATATTCATGTGGAATTAATTACATAAATCAACCCTTGAACTAAGTTTGTTGTATGTAGGTTTTTCTGATCATATGCTTAACACAGATTCTTTTTATAATACTGACATTATTAGATGTCAGAATTTTTTTTTATATCCTCGCAATTTGTAATGATAAACTGGATGATTTATGTATATTAAATTCTTTTTAATATTTCTGATATCAAATCATGCAGTCTAGTAAGCATCAAATCACCCGTTGTGCTAGATATATATATTATGAGCTTCACTAGCTATGAAGATGATCTATATATTGCAAATACAGTCATATAGCACTTCGTGTGTATATAGTGTGAGGCTGGCCTGTAGGAGTTCAAATCATGATCCAAAACCAAATTTTCCCAGGTATATATAGTTAGATATAATTGTTACCTATGCGTTATATACGTTAAGATTTTAGTGTCAGGTCCTAACTAGTTTTTTATCTAGCTAGTTTCTGCCCAATGATTAACTAGCTTCATTTTGATTATCTTCATCAGTTTGAGAAATCAAACTTTCCTTTGAACTTGGATGTAATTTTACTCGTTATATGGATGACAAAAACCCAATATATCTGAACCCCATAAAAGATCCGATATCCAGTCATCTATATATATATATATATATATAATTTCAGTTATGTCTCATATCTTCCAAAGGATAGTATATCATGCATCATTATTATCATCAAATGATAATAATGATGCATACGTAACGTAGGGGGTGTGCATGTGATCATTATATATCGTTCGTGTCCCTTGCATTATGATCTACTGTGTAATATTTTTTTTTCTTGATCTCTTATTTTTGCAGGAGAATAATAATAATATAGTGCAAATGAATTAAAATATATATATATTACTCATCTTATTGATATGTCTTGTCCCTTTCAAAACATCAGAATTACTTTTTCTTTTTCTTTTTTTATTTCCCTTTTACCAATTAAAAGAACCACATATATATATAGAACATCATGTCAGAATCTTAAAATAATCTGCTGCTGCGATAACAATCATATATTAACTGATTATTGTTCTCTCTCTTATCTTTAATATTGGTCTCTATATATATGTTTTGCATATTAATATTAGATTCAGGGAATTATATGAGTTATGGTTCTTTATGCAGTATTTTTTAGCTCTCACAAAATTAAGTGCTTCCTAAACAAATGCTAATGTGTGTATAATTAGGACAATTGAAAGGATGCCAACTATGTGAATGGAGCTTTCCTTTGTGCATGTGTTGAATAGAAGATCTTATTAAAGAGGCAGGGGGCCCTTTTGAGGTAATTACTTTCAATTTCTAAGTTGTAATAGACAATGGTTATGGGTTTTCTTGCAACAAATGAGTCATAATTAGCTATTCGAATATTGATAGCGTTTTTACTTAATTGTGGTTTGATTAAAGTTAATACTTATTTCTTTGTGGTATTATGGTGCGTAAATCTGTTCATGGATTTTGATATGTTTCATCGATAGTGGAGATCATTAAGTGCAGTTTCGGTCTATGCGGTTTGCTAGCATTGGTTGTGGCATAATTCTCTTTGTTGTATGTGTGCAAGTTAGAAATGAAGAACCAGCATGGGTGAGTTTTCCGAAATTAGTTTTGTGATGCTCATATTTTTAAATCAAACACTATTTATGGTATAATTACCCAGTAAGTTGGTGAGTCAATATTATTTCGACGGGGTATCATTAAACTTCTCAGTCAATTATAGGTCCAATTGCATTAATTGGAAGGAAGTTCCAAGTACTTTTGACATATTGTTGGCTTTAGAAGTTTAATGGTGGATGCTTATGACAAAAGAACTGAGTATTAAGTCTTCCTAACCTTACTATATATTACAGAACGTGTGGCCAATTTTATTTCTCTCAATGTCAATCTATAGTCTAGCTTCTATCTTACTCTACACGTCTTTTTTGCCCTTGGTCAAAGCGGTAACTCCAAAGTTATTCACACTAGTCTAATGTGACTGGTACCTCAATCCCCCATTATATTTACTTTAAAGGCGGGGAAAAGGCCACCATGAAAACACGTTCATTTAATGATTATACCTACAGTAGTCATTGAGACGAACACATCATGTGATGTCAAGCATAACTTGGGGTACCGCTTTTCCTTACAAGTAACGATAATATTCAGGGATTCCCATCTACACGCAGCCCTAACCTTCAAAATATGTCCAACTCTATAACATATGTACCATCTAGTTATGCATCTTTATATCCACCTTCTTTCTGTCCTATACCAACAATGTTCACATAAATGACTATGTTTAACATTATGACATATATTTTCTACAGCACTTCACTACTCCCAGAATAAACACAATCAACTATTCGTCACTACCACTCCACAACTATCTTCATGACAAATCCGGTGAGTATCGTTTATTCCATTTTCTCTTGTTTTTCACATGCAAATAACGGCTTTTCTGTTGGACACTTTTCCTCATCAATGCACTTTATCAAATTCGTTACCCATCCTCCATATAACTAAAAGTTATATTTCTTTCTAATATGCTGTTTTTCACCTTTTTAGTTGGACAAAAGTTGGATGAACTTGCCCGATAGGCTTCGTTCACCTGCGTACGCCGAGGGGGTTAACACTTTCCTGACCCTAGCTAGAAACCACTCCCGAGGAATTGATCGTATTCGGTGTCCATGCCGTGAATGCCATAACATGTTCTTCTTGCCTATATTTGAAGTGGAGAGTCACTTGTACATTAAAGGGATCAATCCAAATTATACCCATTGGATATTTCATGGGGAGGAGGATACACGAAGTTTCAATGCCGACGACGAAGATGGTGAAAGAGATTGTGCCGACGAGTACATTGATGACATGGTCCATATGTTAGATGACATCCGGTCAGGCACATTCGTTGATGTGCCCCAAGATCATACAGATCCATTGCCAACTGGTGGATCAATACCAGATGATCCCTCCTCAAGTTCATCTGTCGATCAGCTACTAGAGGATGCTCGACATCCACTTCTTCCTGGCTGTACAAAGTTCTCAAAACTATCATTCATTGTGAAGTTGTTACACATTAAGACACTGGGTGGATGGTCAATAAAGTCGTTTGATATGCTACTTAACTTGTTGCGGGCTGCCTTTCCCGATGCTGAACTTCCACAGTCATATGAGGAGTCAAGGTCAATGGAGCGGAATCTGGGTTTCAACTATCACAAAATTCATGCATGTCCCAATGACTGCATCCTGTTTTGGAAGGAAAATGCTGATCTTAATGAATGTCCTACCTGTAAGGCTTCAAGGTGGGTGCCTAATACTCATAAGGCACGTCTTATCCCTCAAAAAGTGTTGCGGCATTTTCCTTTGAAGCCAAGATTACAACGTCTCTTCATGTCTGCAAAGATAGCAGGTGATATGAGATGGCATAAAGAACAACGGCTGCCTGATCAGGCTACTATGAGACATCCTGCAGACTCAGAGTCTTGGAAGAGATTTGATGAAGAACATAGTTAGTTCGCTCAGGATGCTCGCAATGTAAGGCTTGGGATAGCAAGTGATGGTTTCAATCCCTTCAACAATATGGCTAAACCGTATAGCATTTGGCCAGTAATCCTAGTCCCGTATAACTTGCCGCCCTGGTTGTGCATGAAAGATCAGTTCTTCATGACATCCCTCATTATTCCTGGGCCAAAATCTCCAGGTAATGACATCGATGTTTACTTGCAACCGTTGCTAGATGAATTGATTGAATTTTGGGAACATGGGGTACCTACGTTTGATGCCTCCACAAAGCAAACCTTTGTATTGCATGCTGCTTTAATGTGGACAATTAATGACTTCCCTGCGTACGGGAATCTTTCTGGCTGGTCGACAAAAGGAAAATTGGCATGTCCATCCTGTAATGAGGGCACAGACTCCAATTGGTTGAAGTATGGTAGGAAACATTGTTATATGGGACATCGTCGCTTTTTGCCGCCAGATCATATGTGGCGAAGGAGAAAACATTTGTTCAATGGTAAAGAAGATCATCGCATCCCACCAAGTGTTTTAGAAGGAGCTGATGTTTTAGCTCAACTACAGATGCTTGAGGACGTGCAATTTGGTAAATCACGTCGAAAGAGAAAACGTACTGCTGAAGAGTTGAACTGGACAAAGTATAGCATATTCTTCAAGCTACCGTATTGGGCGACCCTACGTCTTCGACATAATCTAGATGTCATGCATATTGAGAAGAATATTTTTGATAACATCTTGTGGACTTTAATGAATGTTCCTGGTAAAACTAAGGATAACATCAATTCTCGACGTGACTTGGAGATTTTGGGTTACAGAAAAGAATTACACTTGAAGTGTGAAGGTGAACGTGTTACAATGCCACATGCATCGTACACATTACACGGTGATGAAAGAAATAAATTTTGTGAATGGTTGGCTGATGTGAAATTCCCAGATGGTTTCGCTTCCAATATCTCGCGTTGTGTTTCTATACAAAATTCATGCAAAATCTCGGGATTGAAAAGTCACGACTGTCATGTTTTCATGCAAAGACTACTCCCTATTGCTGTTGGGGGGTATTTATGAAGTGATATTGCCTTGGCCTTGATTGAATTGAGCACTTTCTTCAAGGAGTTGTGTGCCCGAACCCTAGATGTTAACCGTCTATCCCAGCTCCAAACTGATATCATCACAATCCTATGCAAATTGGAGATGATATTTCCCCCTTCTTTTTTCGATATCATGGTCCACCTAGCTGTCCACTTACCCCGTGAGGCCATACTTGGGGGTCCAGTACAATACAGGTGGATGTATCCATTTGAGAGGTATCTCGGCAAGTTCAAGAGGTATGTTAAGAATAAAGCCCGCCCAGAAGGCTCAATAGCCGAAGCCTACATTCACATCGAATGCTTGACTTTTTGCTCAATGTATCTCCAAGATATTGAGACGAAGTTTACTCGAATGGATCGCAATGTTGATGGTGGAGAAGCGGAGAATATAGATGGATTCAAGATTTTCAACCAAAAAGTTCGACCCATTGGTATGGCTTTAAACTTGCAATTATCAAATAAACTCCTTACGGAAGCCACCTGGTACGTCCTCAACAACTGCGATGAGATTACATCCTACCTAAAGTAAGCATCCATTATGTATAAAGTGATTAACTATTTTCTTATGGCTTTTTGGGGACAACCCATTTATTTGTTGTATGCCCAACACGTAACTTACGTGTATTGCTTGGACGATTTTGTGTTCTCCAAATGCAGGGAGCACTACGAGAAGTGTAATGTGCATAGTCCAAACCATACCGATCGAAAGCATCAAACTGAGTTTCCATCTTGGTTCAAGCAACGTGTAAGCTAGCTTGCTCCCTCCCTAGTTAGTTGAACTTGAATCTTCCCGATTAAGTTGAAGAAACTATAAGTGATTACCTTCGCTTCAATATTGTTGTAGGTTTAGGAGCAGCGTATCAGCAACCCACTTGATGTGACTGCTGATCTGTATGCGTTAGCTTGTGGTCCTGAACGTTATGTTGCATCCTATGTTGCTTGCATTGTAAATGGCAAAAGGTTCCATACGAAACAACGTGAACTTCGACGGCGTACACAAAATTCAGGGGTATTGGTAACTGGTGACGAAAGTACTAATAATGTTGATTTCTACGCTGTTATTAATGACATCGTGGAGTTACACTACATGGGGCGGCGTCGGGTGTACTTGTTCATGTGTAACTGGTTTGATGTGGGGGATCAAAGACGTGGGGTACGAGTTGATAACCATATGACTAGTATCAACATGGACAGGACTTGGAATAAGGATGAACCATTTGTATTGGCATGTCAGGCGTCCCAGTGTTTTTACATCAGGGACGTAAGGGCTCAAGGGAGATGGTTTGTGGTGCAGAAGTTCACGAATAGGAATGTATATGACATTCCACCGGTGCCGATGGTGTTAGAAGATATTGACGGAGAATTTGGTGATGATGATGCCTATCAAGAAGATGATCCATCATCTATATATGCACCATTGGAGTGTGATGCATGTCCAGTGTCAACTCCACTTAATAGGAATGATATAGAACCTACCCAAATTGATGCACAAGATGCCACTGTTCCGGCTACCGAAGACATCAATTCATTTGACTTTATTGATGATGGCATGGTTGCTTCTGATGAGGAGGAATATTCTGATGAGGAGGAGTTAGACACAGACGACGACTGTGGTTCAGACTAGACAACAAGCCGAATATTGAGTTTTTGTTGAATTCAAGTTTGATGGCATCTTTGTAATGGGTTGTGTTCAACAACTCAAGTACGAAGATTTACATGTATGTCCCTTTAGGAGTTTGGAATCACAAGATGAATTTATTAATGCAAATTTGGGTCAACTAATGTATCACTTTTTTGAACCATATATTTTTTTCCAATTGCTCTAGATCCTGAATGTGCACTCAAAGTAATGATACTTTGATGTAATGATTGTCACTTCGAGTCCGATAGTTGTATATGCATTTCTAAGTATATACTAAAGTAGTGTATGGAAACATTTGCCATATGGCCTTCTAATGTTTTTGCAAAATGCATGTTTGATTGCTTATCTTATACCCTTATAAGTTATTCTTTCGGATCACATGGCGTAACTGTGACTAATAATTATCATACGACTGCATCTCAGGTGGGGGTAAAAAGGCACGGTGTGACATTCAATAAATCCAAAGTGAGACGTGAGCGACGGGATCCCATCCCTGAGCATTGCGGATTCACTCACATCGAGCATCACGATCAAGGTAATTTCCAGATGTATATCTTCGGTCTATTTCTTATGCATCCTTAATCGCTTAACCACTTATGTATCAAATTACATGTGATGTCAATTCCTACCAGATTTTAGTAATTATCATGACTATTTTTCTCTTCATTTTATGGCCAGAATCGGGAGTTCAAAAAGTTTGGCCATTCCCATATCTTAGAATTCTGGCGGAAATGAGGAGTTTTAATGTTCAAGGTAGATATTTCGACTCAACGTACTTTGACCAATAGTAGCATTATTTTCTGCAACATGCATACTAGTTCATTGCATCCTTAATTTGTGGCAACACATTCTGCGCTAATGGAATGTGATGCACTTGTAGGTGATGCAAGGGGAGAGAGCATCCGAGGAAAAGGTGTTGGACGAGGTATTCGGGCAAAACGGTTTGTCCCATACTTAACCAGAGCCAATCGACCCCGAGGAGTTAGAATCAATTCCTACCATAGTTCAAGTTCAGATGCGGATCACTCTGGCTCAGATGACTCAACGCAGCCTCCTAGTCGGCCATGGGAGCCTCCATGTCCCATTCCTCAGCCCCCACCCCATGCCAATAGAGAATCCTCACCCGTGAGAGAACCGGAACCGAATAGAGAAGATATCGGTATGGCCGTCCTTTGCCCTTCTAGTTCATTAATTATTGTTGTTTGAACCATATATTTGTAAACATCAAAGAGTAATGAAGACCACAAAAAATAGTCTAATAATGTTTTCATTATTTACAGATATAGTCGCCCCCACAGCGCATACAGCTACCCAGGAACAGCCCAAACGTAGGCGTGGGCCTGCTAAGTGCACTGAGTTCGAGAAGTTGCGAAAGTATGGACAAGTGCCTCTGAAGATTAATGACGGCGAGTCGGCACCGTGTTGTGAGAACGCATCAATGTTCACGACACGGGTAACACAAATAGTTAAACAACATTGTGACATGAGTTATGGTAGATGGACCGACGTGCCGCAAGCTCAAAAGGACGAGTTGATTGAACGTGTTCGGGTAAGATAGTTGTTATTTCAATTCTCAACTACGGAAGTGGGGGTAGAATAAAATGCGGGCTTCAGTTAACGTTGTGCACTTGCTTGTAGGGTGACTTCGTGTTGGATTGGGAGTTGGAAAATCATAGATTGGCGGTCACAAAACATCTACGGAAGCGGTTCAATGCATTCCATCACGAACTACAACGCAAATATTTATCATACAAAACTCACGAAGAAGCATTGGCTTCTGGGGGTAGCATGGTTGACCCGATAGTCTGGGATAAGCTGTGTGCGAGGTGGGGAAGCGAAGACTTCAAGGTATATATTGTATATACCTCATAAAAAATATATATCAAATATTTTTCCTGATTTTGCTATCTTATTATGCATTTTGTGTTGGATAACATTGGGTTTTAATGATAGAAAATCTCAAGACAAAATCAGGAAAATAGAAAGAAGCAAACTAATAACCACACAGCAGGCCGCAAATCCTTTGTTAGGATACTGGAGCAAAAGGTATAATCTGTCAATAGATTATTGTCGTAATCTATATGGTCACTATAAGTCAAGATTTCCTTTTACTCATGTGTCCGATTGATCATAGCTAACTATACAAATTCCACACTTGTAGCGGGCGACGAATGCGACTTTGGTGGAGTTTTATAAGGAGACTCATTGGTCGAAGAAGAACGGTAAATTTGTCACCTCAGCCACCGAAGACAACTATGTGAGTACCATCTTTTCTGTTAGAATATTTCCTACACAAAAGCATAAAGGTTCAATTAGGTTATATTTGAAAGTGATCCTTTAATGAGGCATTTGAGGACTTAACAATTTTATAAGGAAATTGTTACATTATGGCAGAAAAAGATGGTTGACAAACTGGATGATCTAGAGCCTGAACGACGTACCGATGACGCAGCAGCGAGTGTGTTTAGGGAGGTGCTTGGGCATAGACCTGGATATGCCCGGGGGTTAGGGGAGATGGTCATCCCGGAGTCAACAAGACAACGTGACCGTGAACGAGAAAAAGAATACCAAGCCTTAATTGAACAACACAAGAAAGATGCCGACACCTACAAGAAAGATGCCGACGAGTACAAGAAAGATGCCGAGAACTACAAGAAAGATGCCGAGAACTACAAGGCGCAACTTGACAAAATGAGGGATGAAATGCACGCACTTCATGAGAGGCAAAATGAAACAGATAAGATGTTGAGGGCATTCTTCCACAATTTCCCGTATAACACTGAGTCTCTCCACGACAGTGGAGAGACTCAGTGAGCTACCTTCAAAACGCATGGGAATGGATTTTTTTGTGTATTTTGGCAACTTTTTGGTGGTGGGGGATAGTGGGTGGCCAATATATATATATATAACCATATATATAGATATTTTCAGAAGTCCACATTTTTTGTTGTATATAGTGAAGAGGAAGGTTGTCTACTTATGCACAAAATTCCCTTATTGGGTAGTTGAGGGAATTTTTTGGTCAATTATTGAAGTGTGGACGTTTGGTTAGATGTTCAATGGGTTGTTCCAATTAGTTAGAGGGTGTTGGGTAAGGACCGGTATGCTGTGGCCATGGAAGAATTGCAGCACGGTGAAAGACAATCCTTTCCAGGTTTAGTGAATAGTGAAAGAGATGTAGCATTTTTTTCAATGTTTTCCATTGATTATATGGATGCATGTTCAGGTCTGTTTACATCAACTTATGTGTTCTCTTTTGCAGATACCATGCTCCACATAAGGAAGTCTTATGTTGGTAGAATGGATACATTGAAGAGGCATCTATCCATTTATGGTCAAGAAGGTTAACAGGAAAGTACGGAAAATAGCCATCAGGTTTGAGGAAAAGATTTTTACTACTGTTTTGGAAGTCAGGTACATCCATCATATTAGTTAGTCTTTATGAGATTCATTGATAGTCTTTCCCATTATGAACAAGAACCTTAACTTTTTTTAAAACCAAATAGGCCTTAAACTGCACATAACTTCAACCAGCTGATTCGACATAGCGGTTACTTGCGGATTGTCATAATGGGTATTCTCGACACGATGTTTTTGCAATTTCAGAAATTACAGTTCTTATTTATTTGTCATCGTTTATTTTTTACACTAAGGATATCTTCAATATATTTTTCTCAATCTATTTTCACATGCACATGCTTTGTTGGTAATCTTCAATTCTTCTATGGTCACTATTAATTGCCATGCATTTCGTTAGGAGCAGGTATATAAGGTTTGAGAGTATATTTTTTCCTTGCCTATATTAAGTAGTAGAATGGAGAGTATACTTATTTCTTCTAATCGGTCAAGTGCTCACCGATTATTAACATAATTTCATGCCAATTTCCCCTTGTCGTAGGAAATTGTTGCTTGGATATATACTTGGCATCGTCCACTGAAATTGGCAACTCAATTGCTGAACTTGTCGTTCTCCTTATGGTTAGTTAGCAGGTGAGTTATTTGAATACTTGGGCACTGTGACATGGCTTTAAATACTCTTAGGTTGGAGTGCCATTAGCTGGTAGAATGTTGTGTTGCTACATGACAAGCTAATTCAATATCTATTATGATTGGGCACATTATTGTCAGAGCATCCATGGATGATTGTTTAGCTTTTCATGGGTTGTTCAATATTGATGGCTGTGGTTCAGATTTGGCTTGATTAACACTTGGATGTTATATGAGAATAGGATACTTGGAACCTACAAGAATAGCTTGAAATCTGATAGTTTAAAAAGAGGTCTAGGTACGTGTTATAAAATAATCAAATTTACTAGGATGCTTATTTTTTCAATTATACACATGCTAATTGATTTAGTAAGACATATGCAAGTATTTCTTCATGCATATTTTATGATCTAATGACACACTTTGAAGTGCTGTGATGTTACATTTCAGTAGTCATTCATCAAATGATGATAGTACATTAAATTCACTCCCACTTTTTATGTATATCAGTCTAAAGTAGTTTTCCAGTGGCATTAATCTGTCTCATGATGGAACTCTTAATTAATACATGTACAAAAAACCTTCAAACACAAGAGCCTTACCACAATCAGTTTCGAAAATGGCTGCCATAGTTATAAACAGAAGTAGAAACTGAGCTCTCTAGAAGTAATGGTTGCTTCCATGACTTCCCAAAAACTCCATTAAACTCATAGGCCAGAAGCCGACTATTAAGTTTGGCAGGCAAACTTAATAATACAGTCACTTTGCTCAGAGATGTATAACTGAAGTAATATAGAAAAAGGATGAAAAAGGGTCTAAGAGAAGGTGTATTTTAAAGGGAAGTTGGTCACCCACTTATTATGTCCCATAAAAGCGTTATTCTTCTCTCTACAGTTGGCAATCATGTTTGACTTGGTATTAGACCAAATGAAAGCTAGGTGAGTTGTGTGCCAGAATAACTTTTGCTTGCAATCTACTAAAAGCTGCTCTCTCTTTCTCCTCAAGGGCCAAAATCAAGATCCTTGTCGTATATATAGCTCTAATGGCTAGCTCTATATATACATGTTTTATTCTAACTGCATGTGTATATCAATCATGTACACTAAAGTTAATTAGATGCTCTTTCAACCAATTCCTTTGTGAAAGTTTTACCCTGTATGTTGCAGGTAGACCAGCACGCAATTAGTAGAAGATGTGCAAATTCTGGCTATCAACATCAGTTTTTTCTTGGTATCATAATTTAAACATCTTATATATATATATAAGATGTTTCCTCTTGGCTTGATCTTTCTTACATGGAAGAGATTTTAGACCCTATATTATATACTGCATTTTGATGATAGATCTCTCTCCACCAATGAGTAAAGGCTTAGGAAGGTTAATATGTCATTATTATAGGGATTTGTTCGGTTTCTTATCAAATAAATCATATATTCTGGCATTTCTGGAAATACAATTTTGTTTAATTCCTGTCATATATCTAGAACTACTTTGGTGGAGAGAGATATATCAGCCACCAAAGTAGTCTCCTAAACACCCTATAAAAAATGTAAAAAAAAAAAATCTGCCCAATGGCAGAGAAACAAAACCATCTACAACACAATGCACACAACCAAAAAAACTGAGATACATCATCACCTCCCCTTTACACTATATAAAAAAAATTTACCACATAGATGCCAAAATATTTGAATGAAAAAATAATTTCACATGGGGGCACCAAAATAGGATAAAATAAAAGAGAGACAATGGTATCTATGGCAGCCTTCTATAAAAAAATGTGAAATGATTATATATAGATAAATGAAACATGTAGGATAAGAAAGTAAAAGTTAAAAAAAAAAAGGGAACAAGTTGTGGTGGCTATATATATATATTCAAACTGATTATTTATGCATCATCTTAATCTCTATTGTTAATTAAATATAAAGAAAGTTCTCAAACAATTAATGAAGTTTTACTGTTTTAACTTGCAGTTATTGAAGTTTGTGAGAGGCTTTCCTAGGGAGATACAAGACCATCACCATCTTTGCTGCTTTAGAAGTTATGGTATGTAAGTTTATGTCTAATAATATGAAGTACACTATCTATATATTCGATTGCACTTTTGTCTGATTTATGCCTGTTCTGAGTTTCCTCATCATTAATTGCCAGCTCCAAGTTTCAAGAGCTTGATTAATCCGCATGTGTGTAGGTGTGCTGAAACATATATACATATGCTTCAGACAAAGAAAAAGAGAGAGAGAGAGAGAGAGAGAGAGAGGAAAAAGATGGAAGAAGAATATCAACCTGCATAGTTCAAAGTGATGAAAACAGACTATATCGCCTCAGTTATGCAATAGATTCGCACATGAAAATGCACACTAGAAAGGAAATAATAAAAAATTCCAAGGATATATGCATACGTACTCTTTTCAAGTAAACAAAGTTCATGCATTCATACAGGATTGAACCCATGACCTAAACCTCCACAAAATTCAGTGTTGATGGAAGGTGAAGATGTCAAATAATCCATAGGCATTTATCATATATGCATAAATGCCTATGTAGTGAAACTAGTTTTAGCTTATGCCTGCTGCATTGGATGCATACTATATATTACATAAATATGTCAATGTTCTATATATTACCAGGAAACTTCCTACCTCTCTCGTTTTTTCTGTCCATGGGTTGGCTTTTCCTTTTCAGTGTTTATTTTTCCTGTGTATTTTTTCTCTTTTTCTTTTTGGTTGGACAGTGATGTCCCTCCTCACTCGACTCCCACCTTAAAAAGGCCAGAGACCCACCAAACTCTATCCATTCTCACCCTCACTTGGTTTTTTTTCCGTTCACTTGCCGAATATAGAGTAGCAGGTAAATTTTTTTTTTCTCTCCATTGATCTCTGATCTTTTTGTTACCTTCATTCAGTATACATCATCGTGATAGCCATGTTTTTGAGTTTTTTGGTTTTATTCCTTGAACTGGAATGAATAAGACTATAGAATGGAGCCATCGATGTTTTTGATTAGCTGTAGTTTGTGCTTGGTTTCCTGCAAAAATAGCTATGCATTTTGATGAGTTTTTAGTGCAGTTCTGTGCGGAAAATGCATATGTTTATTCCCAGGAAACCAAGCAAAGAACTACCTCTTTATTGAGCTTCATTTTTTTTCTTTTTCCCTCTTTTTAGTGCTTTTCTTGGTCATGTACATGCATGATGCATGATCTCAAGTACTAATGATCATTAAACAGAAAAGTAAGTCTCAATTTGTGAATATGGATGCTGGGTTTAAGACTTCATCTGATCTGCTGCATGTTAGACTTCTATCTGTTCCCAATATTACTTCTCACGTATTCATCTTCATGAATACCCCATGCATGCATGCTAACATGAACATAATTAGAGTACTAGAGAGATTGATCTGATATTTTGCATGATTGCTAATAAGAGTTTTGGTTCGGGTAGGAGATGGATGATCAGTTGGTAGGGGTTTCTAATAATTAAATTAGAAATGCATGTTTTTAGAATGCCTAGGACTTTATTAGCTGAGGTTGTAAATAGGTAAGCGATGCTCGATTAATGGTTGTATCTGCATGCCTTTTCGGTTGGCTTTTATGAGGATTAATGGAGAGAGATCAGATCAAAGAGAGTTCAATATCAATATGAAAATGCATTAATTAAATATTACCACATGGACAGAGAGAGACCTTACTGCTTTAACCAAACAAATATATATATTGTTCTCATGCCTACGCTATCTGCCTTTTATATATATATATATATATATGCTTCCAGCTTCCTTCCTTCAATTGGCTTTGGGTTAAAATGCTCCTCATGCATCTTACTCATCATCATCATGCATATATATATACACTGTTGGTATTTTTTAATAAATAGTTTTTATCAATTAATAACGTTTCTAAGATGAGATATTCATTACCAACGTTTATTTTTAAGAGGCCATTAACGTTTGTACCTTCTTTTTTTTTTTCTTTTACGTTTGAATTTTTTCTTCTTTATTTTTATCAACTAATTTCTTACTGCTCTTAGTTAATTTTTAAGAGACATATTTATAGGACCATTATAATGGTTCAAGAAAACAGGGAGAAGTCATCATGGCCAGAATTGATGCATAGTAAGTAGAGCAAACTATTTCTCAGTCCAGAAATCAAGCATATAAATCACCTCCATAGTCCTTATTTTTTACATCAATGTACGAGTCTGGCAAAACCCATAGAACCCCAGGCAATCCTACAATGACGAAGTTGAAGATATAATACAATAAAGCAAGCATAGAAATCCATTTAATGCTAACATGAGTAAGTGCTTGACATTGGTAGATACCCTTAATATTTATTAGATGTTTCATCATCAACTGTGCACTGAAAGCCAGTACTGTAGGTGGTTGTACTGAAAGCATACATATTCTTCTTCGCTTCTTCCATGCTGATACACGAATAAAATGTCATATAGATGAAATGATTGTAACAGAAAATATGCCATGGAAGCAGGTAAATTGTTAATATCAGATTGTGTATAAATCTGAAGCATTGTTGCCAAATTGTTGCCTCATCAACCAATATATTTGGCTTTGATAAAAGTCAGAAAAGAAGTGGAGGGGTAGTGGGACTGGTGCCTGGTTTGGCATGGGATCCTTGGTAGGAATGGTTGTACTTTTTTATATAAGACCGAACATGTTTCTATGGATGTTGGATATTGGAAGTGTTGGGATAATCTGTTGTTCATTTGCTTAGTGACATGCTTTCATAGATTGCATTATGTTGGTTTAAACAAATATAATGTTTTCTAGATTATAACTAGTCCTTTATATATAATTATATCATGGTGTGAATTGATGCATTTTATTTGCACTTGTCAGATTAGTGTTTGTTGAGATGGAAATATTTCAGCTTGTGGCGGCCAAGTATAAGGGCATTGATGCAATCTTGTAAGCCATGATTCTGCCCACCCCTCATGCCCAAGTCCCATTTTGCTACTTTACAGCGAGTAGATATAATTTCAATGTATTCTCAATATTTAGTAGTTAAGGCATAAGTTTTGGGTTCCGAATGGTCCACCCCAGGGTATAGCCCATAATTACATTAATGTGAATTCCCCACCTGAATGGATGAATTGATACTCATTAATTTATTATCATATTGTTGGAATAGTGCTCAAAGATTTGGAAAATAGGTTCCTACATGTTCTCAAGGCATATATAATGAAAGTTCAATATTTTCCTTTATGTTTCCTGTTTCTAACTATTTAATATCATAAGGCATGGGTTTAATATGACAATATTATTTTAGAAGTCAATATTAAGTGCAGTTTATGTGGTTAACAACACTATTTTTTCTTATTATTTCAGGTTCATTTTACAATATTAATTAAAATTGATGTTTTAAGTAATATTGTTTGACTTACCTGAAATAATAACAAAAATAGTGCTAATTACATAAACTGGAAGTGTTTTAATAAAATGGAACAACCGTATCTGGGCAAAAAGCAGGAAAAAAAATTTAAAAGGGAGCATTTGCGGCGAACTTTCAGCGCCGAAAAAAATTATTTGAATGAGCAAATATTGCGGCGAATATAGCAATCGCTGCAATATCTTCACTATTACGGCGACTCTTATGCGCCGCAATAGCGAGAAATACGGTAGGATATCTAAAGCGGCGACATTTTCAAATCGTCACAATTATATTTTTGCAGCGATAATTTATCTATTACGGCGAATTTAGATCCGTTGGCATTAACATCTTATATCGACGACAATAAGGTTCGCAGCAAATGACAGTCGGGTTTTGCAGCGAACAGATAAACATTTCTGGCGAAAGAAATTCGTCGCAAAAACATCTTATTACGGCGACAGAATGATATC
Organism: Juglans mandshurica; assembly: GCA_022457165.1. NCBI lineage: Eukaryota > Viridiplantae > Streptophyta > Magnoliopsida > Fagales > Juglandaceae > Juglans > Juglans mandshurica. Next base: position 10,265,547 of record CM039623.1, read on the forward strand.
GCTACTAATAAAAACTAGTTTTGCGGCGACTAATTGGATAATAGTGACGCCATATATCGTCGCTATTACTCTGTGGTGGCGATTATGTTGCACCCGGGAACATTTATCCCGGCGCTGTTTTGTATCATTTGTGGCGATAATAAATCGCCAGATATAGGCTCAGTTGTGGCGATTTTTCAAAATCGCCACAATTGACCGGAAATGGCTTTAGGATTGCGGCGATCGTGCGGCGATTGATAGATCGCCGCATCTGAGCTATAGTAGCGATTATGTTGCTCAATTGCGGCGAATTTGAGCGCTGCAATTGCCCAGTTTTCTTGTAGTGGTGGTTTAAGGGAATTACTGCCATCCAAATGATTCCCCACGACCTGGAGTCATCTATAGGACCCTTGCAACTACTGTGGAGAGGAAACAATAGTGGTTTAGGGCACTATTTGATTTTGCACAAGTGACCTAAACTCATGCAAGCAAATCTGGAAATTTTTCAGATTTGAGCACCTCCCACTTCACCCAATCACCAAGCACCCAAGCCAACGTCCCTCACCCCTTGGCCACCTATAAATACTTCCCTCCCCATCTCATTTCATCCACACCACAGCTCCAAGCATCATCTTGAGCCTTGAAAGCATTTCCCCCTCTTAGAGACCAAAAGAGTGCAAACCAAGTGAGTTTTGGTGAGTTCTTGAGTGTTCTTGTGTAAGGCAGTCTAGAGAGCTTGGAAGACCACGAAATTTATACGTCTGCTTGCTTCTAATCTTAAATAGCATGTCAAGCTTTGTTTCCAAGTATTGATACGAAATTTGATTGAGTTTTGAGAAGGTTATGATGCTTAATGCAAAACTGGGTCAATTAAAGGAAGGTTTGAATGATTGAATGTTTTTAATTGGAAGTTTAGCTATGGCATGCCCTAAGCATGATTTGATATGATCTATCAATATCCTCACATGATTATGGAAGGTTAAATTTGTGATTAGAATTATGTCATGAAAAGTTTTAAATCTATCTTGTTTTGATCATCAAGCATGAATCGGTTTTAAACATATTGGTGATTAAGGATTTCTTAGCTTTGATTAAGTGTTGGGATGAAATTTATTACTCAAGGATGTTAGTGAACATTAATGATTAAATAAAATCTCATATGCATGCATTCATAGGGATCAATAGTTGAAAATACACATAGGTATCAACTAAGATGCATGCTATGGGTTGGGACTAATTGGACAAGTTTCACTTTGAATCTTGAAAATATAAGGGCATAGATGGTTTTAAAATGCCAAAAATATGAAGTCATTGAAATTTGGTTAAATTTGGAGTTTGTTTACAATTAGCAAAAATTTCGGGCCTAAATGGCAACTTTTGAAAGTCTTGGGGTATTTTTGTAAATATCCAATTTTTTAAGCCTTTATTTTTGAACCTATCCATAAGAGTATTAATCCTAACTTAGTATACACATGATTTATGCAACTACGATGCTAATTTCAAATTTTCCCGGAAGTTTGTAAGTTTGCCTCTAACTTACAACTTGATAAATTTCTTATAATTATTGATAAATGCTTCATTTATTCTTCAATTATCATTTCGAGCATAAATTATTATGTTATATGAAATATTAAGTGCATACTTAAATAACATATAACATTTTTATCATTTTTGCATATTACATTTATAAATGTCATTTTTGTATAAAATTTACTTTATAAGCACATGTCATGAAAAAATATTTTTTTTAAAAGCATAGCATGAAAATCATTTTTATCACGACCCCAAAGGCAAGGATGGGGAATTATCCTGGTGGAACTCCTATGTCCACTTTAGAGTGTTTAATAATGGAGTGGTAACTCCTGGGTTGACAAAGAACAATCAATAGGCTTCGAATGGGTTCTTTTTAAAGAACGCCAGAGCGAAATCAACATGTTATGACACCTAACGCTGGTGGGTGCACACGTTACAATTTTTATGATGTTATGTTATTTACCAATGCATTGAGAACGAGTCTATAGATAACGTAGTTTCTTATATACTACAGTCACCGGCAGGTACTCACAGTGCATATGGGAACTGTGACATTACCATACATTATGTTATTAATTAAGATAATTATGTAAGTCTATGATGATGAAAGTTTATAATGAAATTTTTATGAAAAATTTATATCTTTTCAAAAGGATGACGAAATTACTTATTGAACTCGTGTCTCCATATTTTTAAAAGATGTTGAGAATCTGGATGGGAGATATGCATATTGATTTTTCCACATCTCAGGCATTGCATATCTATCATTTTTCATGATTGATTTATCTTTGTATCAGTTAGTTGTTTAACTTACTGAGATTTTGAGTAAATCTCACCCTTTTATGGGACCACTACCATTCCACTCGGAATGATAGAAGTTGTGTCAGGAATCGACCAAGACGAGATTGATGGAACACTGGGTTCGCATGATTGAGGAGGAGCCTGATCTAGAGAGGAAGCTGAACTTAATTTTGATGTTCATAACCCAAGTCCTTTATGCTATAGATCGCATTAAGAGAATGATATGACTTTGTATATAAGTTTATGCTACTTAAGTATTTCCAACATGATGATTATCTAATGAAGTTGGGATGTTTTGGTTATTCTGGCATATTTTCACCTTAACCTTTTATTTCCGCTGCGATTATTGCATATTTCTAGTTGCATACTAGGATGCATTGCATATTAACTGTCATGAACGGGGTATGTAACCTTGTATTGCATGTCCCGATGCTCTAAGTCTTCGTTTCATCCCAAGCGGGGGGATTGGGGGTGTCACAGCAGTGGTATCAGAGCAACTCATCTCTGGGTAAACCCACATGTCCTTAGGAACCTTATGCCAGAATATAGGTTTGAATCTTTAGTCTTGCATAGGCTTGAATCTTGCAGTTAGAGCTCGGTCTGAAATGCATATATCGCAGGAGTTGGAAGGATTAAGACGAGGTGACACGTGGCAGACAAGAGAGGAACGCTAATGGATCTAACATCCATAGAGATCAGGATCGTTGTTTCGATGGAGGATGTGAGTTGGCAGACGCATTTCGTCAAATGATGGAGACCATGAAGCAGCAGCAGGAAGTAACCCTGAGTCAGAACCAACAACGCCCACTGATTGAGAATCGAGGGTGTTCGTACGAGAAGTTCCTAATATATAGATACCCCAATTTCATGGGAATTGAGGGACCCATGAAAGCTAACAAATGGCTATTAGATCTCGACAGGACCTTCAAGATCAGCGGCTGTTGTAACAGCCCGCTAGAAATTCACTAGAGGAATTTCTATTAACTTTAGGAGCCATGTGAAAATTCCATAAGTTTTTACAAATCGACCAATTGCACAGGTTTTAGTCTGTTAACATAGTCAGTGTTATCACTCACTATGGTGCTAGAAATATGAGTTTAATTATTTGAGATAGCAAGAAGTGTTAGAATGTGTTTTGGTCTATGCTATTAGTCTCAGGTAATTATTTAGGATTTTATGACGCAATAATCCTTTTTCATAATTCCGGACGAAACGCCTGTTCGAAAATGTGAAATTATTTTTAGGGGCACTTCGGGGTTGAATTTTGGTAAATGATTTTCACTATAGGTTAATATGAATATTTAGAGTTTTTCAGTACTAAGTTTATTATGCATTTTTTTGGAGTGAATAGTAACCTTGATAAGCGCACGCACTGCAGTGTTTTCAAAATCACAGTGCGGAATGTCAAAATTAGGATGGAGGAGTTTTATTTGGACACTGACAAGATCTTAGCCACAAATAGTGAATAATATTAGAAACTTGTAATAAAGAGGAACCATTTGATGGATTTGTGAAGGAAGTCAAGGTGTGAGAACATGCCACCTAAGCAAAGCTTTGTTTCTTCTGATCAACCAAATTGTGCCAGACTAAAGAAGGTTTCAATCCTAGCGAAATCCAAAATGGTTGGAATCCAATTGAAACCCCAAAAGCTTGGTTGAAACCGAAATCCTAAACGGTTTCCCCAAATCCTAAAGTTGGCCTTCAAACTCTTTTTAATCAGATTTCTAGCATTGTGTTTAATCACTTGATTAAATCACTTCCACATGTATTAATTAATCAAATCTTTATTATGACATCATTATCCAACCTTTTAAACCATGGAAATTTGATTAGGCCAAGAAAAACTGGTTTTGGGCTTGATAGCATCTCAAACCCTCACTAAACCCCATTTAAATCCCAAATTGAAGCCCACTTGGTTGGGGCCCACCAAGGCCCATGAAATTGGCCACCTTGGCAAAGCTTCTTGAAGAAGTTTCCTCCCCAACATGGCAGACCATCCACTGCCATTGGCTGCAACCCATGCTTCTCCCTATTCTCCACTTTATGTCACATAGCCACCTCCAATCAAGGGTCATTCAAGCCCAAAACTTCCCCCTCCAGGAGTCTAAAGTCGTGCAAGGCACATTTCATTCCATTTTATCACTTGTTCACCTCGTTCTTAGAGAGAAAACCCAAAAGAGCTCTCTCGGGTAGATTTTCTGGGTCTTTTTGCGTGGCCATTTTCGACCATTTGTAGGTATTTTCGTACAATGATTCCTTCACATAAGTTGTTCGTATTTGAGTGTAGTTTTCGAGAATATCTTATTAGTCTCATTCCACACTCATGTGGTCAGTCAAAAGTATTTTTAACCATGGAAAGGTCATTCTGGGTGTGAAACTGGAGAGTATATTATGTTTTGGAATTTTTGACCAAGCTAATGGACACATCTTGGTCCGAAAATTTTATGGAGGTTGTTAGTTTGTGTTTTTGAATGTTCATTGAGGTTTTATTGCATGACTAAAGTTTTTGATGATAGATTTCTTTAGATTTAGAGACTTGAAAATTGGAAGTGGAAAAACACTTTTTGTTTTGTGAAAGTTTGAATATTTCGTGGTTTAATCTTATTCCAAAGGATTTGATATTTTTATATGATGATCCTAAGCCCCTTATATACATGTTAGGATGTTCTTTCGAAGATATTTAGCATTAGTTTTAAATATATGATTTTCTATGCAAGAGGACTCCGGCTAGGCCAAAGATTTGATTTTTTTAGTTAGATCCATCTTTTATTGAATTTTAGCCATGTGATTTTAAGTTTGATGGTTGGATCTTCTTTAGGACACATTTTTAAACCATGTGATATTTTATTTTGAAGATAACATGTATTTAAGCCATGGATCAAGAGATTGATCAAAGTTAGTTGAGAGAAAGTTTCTATTTTGGACTAAGTTTAAAACCAAGAACTCCAAGTGTTGTTTTGTGATTTTTGGTAACTTTGTTTGATGATTTAAAGCATGGTTGATCTTAGGATGATGTTATGAATTTGTTAGAAGTAAGATTTGATTTTTTTTTGGAATTCTTGGATATGTTTTTATTAAGGTCAAAACTTGTGATTTAAGGGTTTACTTTTGTAAAAAAGTTTCGGTCTTTTTACAAAAAGTTTGGTTTTGATGATTAGATTTTTCTTAATGGCTATTTTAAGTGTGTTTTTAAACTTAAGATAGGAAGATCTTTGTTGTAAAATTTTGGTTTAATAATGGATTTTGAAGAGAAAAAAAAAATTGCAACCAAAATCAAGAAAAATGGCCTATGAATGTTTCGGCCATTGTGGGTTGTCCATAGTTGTGAATTGTTTAAATTTTTCTGAATTGATATTTGAGTCTAGGACAAAATTTACATTAATTTTGGTAATTTTTGTAGTTTGGATATGAAATCCTTGAGTTAGGGGTAAAATGGTCATTTTCCCACATGTAGAGGGTAAAATGGTCATTTTACTCTAAGTTGTCCCTTTTCATTTTTCTAATTGTTAGTAATTAAATTTCTAACTTTTAGAATACCCCCTTACAATTTCGCGTGTTTCACGCTTTATTCTCGTAGAACGCAACGATCGAGGTAAGTTAGCTCTTAACTTACTGTCAGTTTACTGTGTATGTGTGATAAGTAAGGGAACTACAATTTATGTTTGTATGTTGATATATGTGCCATTCATCACATGTTTATCTTTTACATGAATTATTCTGTCACAAAATATTTATCTGTTACATAATATATTTTATCTCATGTTACTATCTGTTGCAAGTATGTCATATTACGTATGCCATCTATTACATGTATGTCATGTCACGTAATATTCATTGCCACATGTTATGCAATGTTACAAAATATTGCCTGTTATATGTTATGCCATGTTACAAAATATTGTCTGTTATATGAATGTCATGTTATGAAATGTTTTCTGTTACATTTTATGTCATGTCTGTCATCTTACGTTCATGTCACGTAACGCTATGTCAGGACTTCTGTCGTTTATGTCAAGTTCATGTCACGTCACGTTACGAACTGTCATGTATGCTTCTTAAGTTATTCATGTCAATCACAACCCTAAGCGCTAGGATGGGGTAATATTCTAGTGGAACTCCTTTGTTCACGCTGGAGTGTCTAAATATGTGTGAAATTTTCTGGGTTGACGAAGTACAGTCAATAGGTTGTGAATGGGGCCTAACTAGCTGGTCACCTGAGCACACCAGGCACTAACGCTGATGGAGCCACACATTATGTTACGTGTGTCCATAACAAGTGTGGCACAAACAATTCATAGGGCCACAACAACTATGGAGCATGAAGTATGAGGCCACAACAACTATGTAGCATACACTACGTGAGATACAGCATGTGACACGTAGAATACATGAGCAATTGTGGAGTACGTATTAACGCACTCACAGCTGGTATAGATACCTATGTTGTGATGCGGTAATCAGCAGGGACACACAGCTCAAGGGGACCCGTGTAGCACCCATATGGTCACTTTATTAATTAAGTCCATTGAATAAGATTCCAAATTCATGTATTTCATGTTCAAGTCATGTTTCAAGTTCATGTTATGTTTAAGTTCACATTCATGTTATGTCATCTTCACGTTCACGTTATGTTCCAAGTTCACATTTATGTTATGTCATGCTCAGGTTCATGTTCTGTTCAAGTTCTTGTTCAAATTATGTATGTTCAAGTTCATGCTATGTTTCAAGTCCATGTTATGTTTCAAGTTCACGTTCATGCTATGTTAATAGTCCATGTTATGTTTTAAGTTCACGTACATGCCATGTCACGTCAAGCTAAGTTTCAGTTTCAGTTCAACTTATGTCATTTATGCCATGTTGTATGCCAAGTTATGATATGCTTACTTATGACTTTGATTATGCATTCATGCTTTTACTGCTATGCATGCATCATTGACCTGTGTGGAAGTTTCCTGTTAACTTGCTGAGATTTGTAATTAAATCTCACCGTGGTAGTCCCAACTACCATTCCCCCCGAATGGAAGGCGATGTGTCAGGATCAGAGCAGGGAGCAAACACTAGCAGACTAGAGGAGGTTGACTAGACGTCGTAGACACAACACGGAGCTTGCAGCCTCCATAGTTAGGTCTTTGGATAGTATTCCGACATCATTAGTCGAGTTACACGAGTTACTCAACGAACTAGCCCAATAGTATATTTTGGCATTGTAATTATGGAGCCAGGTGTTCATTATTTTAAGATTACAGTCTTCTATGACCCGTACTGTAATCGTGGATATTTTAAGTATGCATGGTTTATGTTTTGACTATTTGCGATATTATAAGTTTGGTGCATAGTATTGCTTAAAAAAAAATTATCCGCTGCGAATATTGCATATGCTAGATGCATGTTAGGAACATTGCATCTTATATGTCATGAACAGGGGCAGATAACCTTGTGTTGCTTATCCTGACGCTTCAGATGTTTGTCTGATCCCAAGCGGAATCTAGGGGCGTCACCGCTATATTGAGGAACATAAGGTACAGTACGTGGGGCACCTACTGCAGGGTGAAGCTGGAATTTGGTGGGACACCAAGAGGCAACTTCTGATTAGAGAATTGGAAAATATCACCATTTTGACTTGGGAGAGGTTTAAGGAGGAATTTGACAATCGTTTCTTCCCAGAGTCAATGAAGACCCAGAAAGCCCAAGAGTTTACCACTTTGGTATAAGGCAATCTCACTCTTGAGCAGTACGCTGCGAAGTTTATGGAGCTGGGAAAGTTTGCCTCACACTTGATTGCTACTGAGAAAATGCAAGCCCAGAAGTTTCAAGCAGGGCTAAATCCTTGAATTCACAGTTATGTGGCTGGATTCCGCATCCACAACTTCCAAGAGTTGGTTAATATGGCTACAATAGCGGAGGCGGAACAAAGAAATGTGACAACTCAGATCAAAATCGAGAGAAAGAGGGCTTCTACCTTCATTGCTGGCGGGAATAGTGCTAAGAGAAGGATAATTCAAGGAGCTAACAAGGGAAAAGGCGTTATAATAGCTCCACCTGTCACCTGCAAGAAATGTGGAAAGAACTACAGTGGTGAATGTCGTGTGGGCCTAAGAGTGTGCTACCTATGTGGAGGCCACCTGCTGAAGCCTGCGTTTACACCATCACCCCTAGTGATATCAGCCAGGAAACAGACGTTATTACTGGTATTTTCCTTCAATTCCCCTTCTTCAGAAATTAGCTTTTTAAATAGCTACTTAGTACTCAGTAGTTGTAGTTGATTACACCTTAGGAAAAATCGCGTTATACGAATACACGGCTTATGCTTTATTTGACTCCGGCGCTACAAAATCGTTTGTATCCGCGACATTTGCACGTACGTGTAACTTGCCAACTCAGACACTACCTCAAGCTATAGTAGTATCATTTCCCGATGGAAGCACGATCACTTGCACCCGTGTGTTGAAGAAATGTCTTCTGACCTTAAAGGGAAGATTGATGGACGCTGACGTAACCGTCTTCAATCAACTAGGGTTCGATGTTATACTAGGAATGGACTGGTTGTACAAACACTACACTAGGATAGATTGTCAAAATAAGGAGATAATCTTCGATTCACCCGAGGGTAGACATATTCATCATACAGGAGGGATGGTGAAGGCTACCCCCTCTCTGATTTTAGCTTTGCAGGCAAGGAAGTGCATCGCTAATGGTGCCACGACCAACTGAGCCCTCATAACGGAGAGTTATGGTGATGATAAGGAGATACGAGGGATACCTATAGTTGAGGAATACCCTGAGGTTTTCACTGACGATCTACCCGGACTACCCCCTGATAGAGAAATCGAGTTCACCATAGAACTAAAACCCACAACAACTCCTGTCCATAAAACCCCTTACCGTATGGCCCCTCTAGAACTGAAAGAGCTAAAAGAGCAAATAGAAGAGCTACTGGAGAAGGGCTTCATTCGACCTAGTTCATCACCTTGGGGAGCGCCAGTTCTATTTGTTAAGAAGAAGGATGGATCATTGAGGATGTGCATTGACTATAGGGAATTGAACAAAGTAACGGCGAAGAACAAGTATCCGTTACCATGTATCGATGACCTACTAGATCAATTGCAAGGAGCATCGGTGTTCTCTAAGATAGACTTAAGGTCTGGTTATCATCAACTCAACATTAGGGAGAAGGATATCCCCAAGACGGCATTTCAAACCAGATACGGACATTACGAATTCTTAGTAATGTCCTTTGGTCTAACCAATGCCCCTGTCGCCTTCATGGATATGATGAACAGAGTATTCAGACCCTATCTGGATAGCTTTGTTGTTGTATTCATCGGCGATATATTGATTTATTCAAGCAGCGAAGAAGATCACAAGCAACATCTTCGTTTAGCATTGGAAAGGCTGAAGGAAAACCATCTGTATGCCAAATTCTGTAAGTGCGAGTTTTGGCTTAAGGACCGACGAATGGCTTAAGGACCGACGAATGTGCACAAAATTTGGATTTTTTTGGGATTAGCTGATTACTATCGGCGATTCGTGGAGGGATTCTCTAAGTTGTTAGGACCCCTCACTACCTTAACTAAGAAGAATGCTAGATATGTCTTGACAGAGAAATGTGAACAGAGTTTGTGGAACTCAAGAAAAGGCTCACAACTGCGCTAGTACTAGCCCTACCTGAATCTCATAAACACTATGTAGTATTTAGTGATGCATCCAAATCAGGACTTGGGTGTGTGCTCATGCAAGAGGAATGAGTTGTCGCCTATGCTTCACGACAACTAAAGAACCATGAGCAGAACCACCCCACCCATGACCTGGAGTTAGCCGCCGTAGTTTTCGCCTTAAAGATATGGAGGCATTATTTATATGGAGCAAAGTGTGAAATCTACACTGATCACCACAGCCTCAAGTACTTGTTTAGTCAATAGAACTTGAATATGAGGCAGAGAAGGTGGTTAGAAACTATTAGCGACTACCAATGTGAGATTAAGTATCAACCTGGCAAGGCTAATATAGTGGCGAATGCGCTAAGTCGAAAGACACGAAGGGATAATTGCACAGGTCTTGCCTCGGAAGTAGAGTCCCTTATGCATAATATGAGAAGGTTGTTGATCAAGGATCTTCCTGTCGAAGTATCCCTAACCGTAGTACAAGAAATTTTACCAACAAAATGGGAAGAAGTTAAGAAGCATCAGATGGAGGACCCCAAATGGGTAGAAATTCGACATAAGATAGAGAAGAATGAAGGACCTGAAGGTTTCACCCTAAAAAATGATGGGTTGCTATACTACAAAGACCGAAAAGTTATCCCAACTGATCAAGAGATCAGGGATAAGATACTGAGGGAAGCACATCAGACTCTATACACAGCCCACCCAAGGAGCACCAAAATGTATCAAGATTTGAAGCAACACTTTTGGTGGGAAGGATTAAAAGAGGACGTAGCGGATTATGTTAATAGATGTTCAATATGTATAACAGTCAAGGCAGAGCATCAGAGGCCCACTGGAGATTTACAACCACTCCCAATCCCAGATTAGAAATGGGAGGATATATCCATGGATTTTGTAAGTGGACTACCAAGGACCTCAAAGGGAAACAATTCTATTTGGGTCGTGGTCGATCGTTAGATGAAAAGTGCCCACTTTTTGGCAATTAAGAATACCGACCCCATGGAGAAGTTTACTCGGCTGTTTGTGGCCAAAATAGTGCGGTTACATGGAGTCCCAAGGACGATTGTATCTGATAGAGATACACGTTTCACTTCTTATTTTTGGCAAAGTCTTCAAGACGCTCTAGGCACAAAGTTGAAGTTTAGTAGTGCCTATCACCCTTAGACTGATGGGTAGACTGAACGAACGATTCAGACCCTAGAGTACATGCTAAAATCTTGTCTTTTGCAAGAGAAGGACGAATGGGAGAAGCTCTTGCCATTAATAGAATTTGCCTATAGTAATACCTTCCAGGCCACCATCCAAATGGCACCCTACGAAGCGTTATATGGAAGGAAGTGTAGATCTCCCTTATACTAGGATGAAGTAGGAGAAGGAAGGATCTATGGTATGGAGATTCTTCAAGAGATGAAGGATCAGATCCGCCAAATAAGGGAAAGGATGAAGGCTGCCCAAGATAGGCAAAAGAGCTATGCTGATCGTCGAAGAAGGACCCTCGAGTTTGAAGTTGGCGATTAGGTCTATCTTAAAGTATCGCCCATGAGAGGAGTCTTTCGGTTTGGAAAGAAAGGGAAGTTAAGTCCAAGATATGTGGGACCATATGAGATTCTGGAGAAAGTAGGAGCAATCGCTTACAGGCTGGATCTTCCCACTGAATTGCAAGGAATCCACAATGTTTTCCATGTATCTTCTCTCAAGAAGAGTTTCGAAAAGCAAATTCCAACCGTTGTTGACACGAGGGATATTTCACTTCAGTCCAACCTAACCTACAAGGAAGTTCCAATTCAGATCACTAATTGGAAGGAAAAGGAACTACGGAATCGTAAAATCCCCTTGGTTGAGGTTTTGTGGCGAAATCATGATGTTGAAGAGGCCACGTGGGAAAAAGAAGCTAACATGAGAAGCAAATACTCTTATTTGTTTGGCATGTGACTTGTTGAGCATCGCATCATGGCATTCACATTTATGCATGGCATTCACATTCATGCACGGCATAGCCCCGAGCTATAGCGCGATTGGTGGCTCAACACTCAAACCCTTACCCATTGCATGTTTTATTTGACCCTGATTTCGATGAAGAAATCTTGTTTTAAGGGGGAGAGGATGTAACACCCCGCTTAATTAACTCTTGATTAACCCTTAAGTACACAAGATTAGACTTTTAAATATGGCTTAGTCACTTTCATTAAGGTTGATAGTGGGCTTAGCATTAATGTTGGTACTTAGTGTTAATAAGCTAAGGATTAGAGAGGCAAGCCCATTAGTAATTTTGGTGAGGCTTTTTAGGACCCAAGTACATTCATGGGCCTAGCCCAAGAAAACCTTGAACCAAGCCCTTAGGAAATGAAGGCTAGTCTTGGTCCAAGTATAGGAAGGCATAAGGCTTTTGGCGTAGATTGGACCCTTGGCCCTTTTCAAGCTCATATGGCCCATAGCCATTTTGGACTCATTTTACCATTCAAAGGCCAAAGGCCCAATACACCATAACATTGGTTTCCTTAAGCCCAAATCACACTCAAAGTACCCAAATTAGCACTTTAAGCCATGCTTTGAAGCTTAATCATGCTTAATCCTTTCTTAAGTTTTTTAGTTCAAATTTTCTTGAATTAATACTCCCTTAAACCATGATTAAACCATATTAATACCCTAGCTAAACCATTCCACCAGTTTTCAAGGGTGATTTAAGGGATTTTCTGCCATCCAAATGATGCCCCAAGACTTGGAGTCATCTACAGGACCCTTGCCGCTACTGTGGAGAGGAAATGATGGTGATTTAGGGCACTATTCGATTCTGCACAAGTGACCTAAACTCATGCAAGCAAATCTGGAAATTTTCCAGATTTGAGCACCTCCCACTTCACCCAATCACCAAGCACCCAAGCCAACGTCCCTCACTCCTTGGCCACCTATAAATACTTCCCTCCCCTTCTCATTTCATCCACACCATAGCTCCAAGTATCATCTTAATCCTTGAAAGCATTTCCCCCTCTTAGAGATCAGAAGAGTGCAAACCGAGTGAGTTTTGGTGAGTTCTTGAGTGTTATTGTCTAAGGCAGTCTAGAGAGCTTGGAAGGCCACAAAATTTGTAGGTTATCTTCCTCCTAATCTTAGCTAGCATTTCAAGCTTTGTTTCCAAGTGTTGGTACGAAATTTGATTGAGTTTTGATAAGGTGATGATGCTTATTGCAAAACCGGGTCAATTAAAGGAAGGTTTGAATGATTGAATGTTTTTTAATTGGAAGTTTAGCTATGGCATGTCCTAAGCATGATTTGATATGATCTATCAATATCCTAACATGAGTATGGAAGGTTAAATTTGTGATTAGAAGCATGTCATGATAGGTTTTAAATCTATCTTATTTTGATCATCAAGCATGAATCGGTTTTAAGCATATTGGTGATTAAGGATTTCTTAGCTTTGATTAGGTGTTGCGATGAACTTGATTACTCAAGGATTAGACTTCATAATGACCTAAATATGTTAGTGATCATTAATGATTAAAGAAAATCTCATATGCATGCATTCATAGGGATCAATAGTTGAAAATATACATAGGTATCAACTAGGAAGCATGCCACGGGTTGGGACTAATTGGACAAGTTCCACTATAAATCTTGAAAATCTAAAGGTATAGATGGTTGTAAATGTCAAAAATATGAAGTTCATGAAATTTGGTTAAATTTGGAGTTCGTTTGCAATTAGTGAAAATTTAGGGCCTAAATGACAACTTTTGAAAGTCTAGGGTATTTTTGTAAATATCCAATTTTTGAATCCTTTGATTTTGAATCTATCCATAAGAGTATTAATCCTAACTTAGTATACACACGATTTAAGCAGCTAAGGGACTAATTTCAAATTTCCTCGGAAGTTTGTAAGTTGGCCTCTAACTTACACCTTGATAAATTTCTTATGAATTATTGATAAATGCTTCATTTATTCTTCAATTATCATTTTTGCGTATAAATTATCATGTTATATGAAATATTGAGTGCATATTTACATAACATATGACATTTTCACCATTTTTGCATATTACATTTATAAATTTCATTTTTGTATGAAATTTACTACATATGCACATGTCATGAAAATATAGTTTTTTAAAAGCATAGCATGAAAATCATTTTTTTCACGACCCCAAAGGCCGGGATGGGGAATTATCCTTGTGGAACTCCTCTGTCCACTCTAAAGTGTTTAATAATAGAGTGGTAACCCTTCGATTGACAAAGAACAGTCAACAGGTTTCGAATGGGTTCTTTTTAAAGAACGTCGAAGCGAAGTCAACATGTTATGACACCTAACACTGGTGGGTGCACACGTTATAATTTTTATGATTTTATGTTATTTACCACTGCATTGAGAACGAGTTTATAGACAACGTAGTTTCTTATATACTACGATCACTGACAGATACTCACAGTGCATATGGGGCACTGTGACATTACCACACATTATGTTACTAATTAAGATAATTATGTAAGTCTATGATGATGAAAGTTTATGATGATGAAAGTTTATGATGAAATTTTTATGAAAAAGTTATATCTTTTCAAAATGATGACGAAATTACTTATTGAGCTTGTGTCTCCATATTTTTAAAAAGATGTTGAAAATCCAGATGGGAGATATGAATACTGATTTTTACACATCTCATGCATTGCATATCTATCATTTTTCATGATTGATTTATCTTTGTGTCAGTTATTTGTTTAACTTACTGAGATTTCGAGTAAATGTCACCTTTTTATGGGACCACTATCATTCCATTGGAATGATAGAAGTTATGTCAGGAATCGACTAGGACGAGATTGATGGAGCACTGGGTTTGCATGATTGAGGAGGAGCCAAATCTGGAGAGGAAGTTGGGCTTAATTTTGATGTTCATAACCCAAGTCCTTTATGCTATAGATCACATTAAGAGAATGATATGACTTTGTATACAAGTCTATGCTACTTTAGTATTTCCAACATGATGATTATCTAATGAAGTTGGGATGTTTTAGTTATTCTAGCATATTTTCTCCTTAACCTTTTATTTCCGCTACGATTATTGCATACTTTTAGTTGCATACTAGGATGCATTGCATATTAACTGTCATGAACGGAGGTATATAACCTTATGTTGCATGTCTTGACGCTATAGGTCTCCAATCTATCCCAAGCGGGGATTAGTCACAAGGACAATGTGATATTTAAGTTTAGGGTGAGTGATATTATTTTATTTATTTAATAATAATAATAATAATAATAATAATAATAATAATAATAATAATAATAATAATAATAATGATGATGATGATGATGATGATGATGATGATGATAAAAACAGTATGGTTTGATGAATAAAAAGCCTATGTTAAGAATATGATTGAAATTGATTATGATTTTTAGCAAAAATTCTCTTTACTTAAGTCTAGTTGTTAATTCTTTACTTGATTTTTCTTAATTTGATATTTTCTATGTTCAATGAATGCTTCTTATGATCATTAATCATTTTGCATACTTAGAGAAATTTTCTATGAATTTGTATGGTCTCAACTTACTCTAGAACTTGTTTGATTACACTCGACGCGAAATCCTAGACAGAATATTACTGGGGAAATGATTGAGGCATTTCTTTGGACAATTTGAACCTTTCAAACTTACCTGTTTATTATCATTATCCCTAACCACCCATTTGAGCTTTATTGAATTACATTTTGGCCTTATATTTTTCTTTCTAGTAAACCTTATATTCCCTATTCTATTTGAGCTTAAACACTTATTTTCTTACCTTTTAAGAGAACTAAGTATACACAATGTCACAGACTCACAAGAGAATGAAAGGCAAGAGAAGTAAAAGGTCTAAGAGTAAAGTTAATTATAGCCATATTATCAAAATTATATGTTTGGGGGTGTAAAAAGTCAACTCGTCTACTGTCTGGCCAACAAGAAAAGATCGACGAGAGTCATCCACAAAGACAGTCGAAAAGGTATGAAATACTTGCATAAAAAAGAAAAGAAAAGAAAAGAAAAGTCTGACCTGTCGAATAGAGGGGTAAAGAGAGAGATACTTGAAAGTACAGTAAAGAGATGTATGTTGAGAGATTCACAGAGATTGAGAATAGATGTTTGTGTTAGAAGGGAGAATGCTTTATTTGTCTGTTGGTGTTCAAACTTAAGTTCTCTTGCTTTGTTTGAATCCTACCTTTTGTTTGTAACCCTCACCCTAGCCTTACATTACAAACTTAATAAAGACCTATTGATCCCTGGTAATAGTTTATGTTCTACATTAGTGGAGAGTGATTTGAAAAGCAAGCCTATGGAGTGTTTAGAGATCCATTATTCATTTACTTGTTTGTATAAAACTATCTGGGGAGCTAATGATGAAGTGAGAATAATGGATATGCATGAATGTGAGAATGGGTAATGCAGTGAAATTGAGTTTTGAATTAACTTTTGGGACTTGATTAATCCTGAATGATTCCTTTGAATTATAGACTTAAGGCAATCTTTGAGGTAATAAATTTTATAAATCAAACCAATGCTTGTTTTAATTGTCTTTGTTTTCTTCTTTGCTTGAGGACTAGCAAAGCTTAAGTTTGGGGGTATTTGATAAGTGTGATTTTTATTACTCTTTTATTTATGAAAAGTGTCATTTTTCCTTCAATACTATTGATTTTATTTTATTTCTATATATATATATAGATATCTATTTTCTTGGATTTGAAGGAATGAAAAGATTTAATATGAAAAGAAAGCATTTTGGTCCAAAAGAAGAGACTATGGATCTAGACCGATGAGAGGCAGCGAGATATGAAATTGCGACTAGAATTGGCGACAAGAGTTAGGCGATAAGCGAGATATTTTACCTTCTGGGAGAGAAGACTTGGTGCAAGGCTCCGAGCGACTTGATTGGGCGACAAGTCTAAACGACCCACTTAAAAGACCAATCTAAACGACATCGTGGGCAACAACTAGTAGACGAGCAGTTTTACTTCTTGGTAGGTTGGCGAGAGGAGTCTTTCATCTCAGTCAGAAACCATTGGATGAGGAGACCAGTTATATTTAGCGCACATGGCATCTACCCGGTAGGACCCTTTCGAGTTTTGCAATCAATCTGCTGAGCACCAAATCCTCCCGAACTCTATAAATCAAGCCGCTTATTATTGAATCTTCCATTTTAGATAATTCCGTTATTCTTGGGATAATTTCTCTTATGTTAACATTTAACTTTAGAAACTATTTTTCAGATCTTTAGGCAAGATTGTAACTGCATTTATCTTGTTTCCGGATTTGAGTTTTGACATCTATTTAATCACATCTGGTGGGATGAATAGAGGAGAGGAATTTGAGTTTTAGAGTAAAAATATTCCAGAGTTTATTATTTAAGTTTCTTTCAAGGAGGCAAATCTGGGGTAGCAGAGACGAGAGCCGCATGCTTCATGAACTATTGTTTTTCTTTTCAATTTCATTATGAACTAATCCTATTTTCTAGAGTTTTGATGTAGTCTAGCATTGAACTCACAATTTATATTATAAGTTATTTTATTTTCAATATTTCTATAATTGAGTATTTATTCCTTATTCTTAAATCTTGTAATTTTTAAGCTAATTATTGTTCGATCTATTGAATCACATTGAGACCAATAGGTGATTTGTGATTAAAGATACTTTACCGCAATTAGTGTGATTTTCAAGAGAAATTGAAAGAACTTAATGAGTCTCCAATTAGTTAAATTCACATAAAGATATAGAGTTATTAGTTGGAGATATTTTTGATATTATTGGAGAGAAAATATTGAATAGTTAAGGGATTTTTATCATCAACTTGGGATAATTTGAATTCTATAACAAGGAAGAATAAATTATGTGGGATTTACTAGGTGAAATCAAATGCTCTAGATCTATTCTTATTATCTTTAAAATCTTAATTTTAATATTCTTTTCTTTAGTTTAATTTAAATAATCTATTCTTCAAATTTCGGTTTTCCAAATAGTAATTAATTTAGTAAATTTCAGTACTCAATAGCATAATTATTTCATGTGGGTTCGACATCCGTATTCTTTAAAACACTTCATTACTTGTTACGATTCTGTGCACTTACAGATATTTTCAGCACAACAAGGCACAAGGATAAACCATTCGTTGTTTGCTATTGTTTGCCTGATTTTCTGTAGATCAAAGTTGTCAAAATGGAATAGAATTCACATCCTACTCGAGGTCTATGAGAAAGCATTAGGCCAACTCTTTAATAAGCATAAAACCTCCCTATTTCTCAGCAAAAACACTGGGACCCTTGATAAAGTACAAACTACTCAAGCATTCTACTCAATAGTAGAAGGCACTTATGAGAGATACTTAGGACTACTAGCCATTGTGGGAAGATCGAAATATAATGCATTCAGATGCATAAAGGGGGGGGAGGGGGGTTTGGCAAAAGTTAAATAGTCGAAGATCACTTATTATCTCAAGAAGGGAAATAAGTGTTAATTAAGGCAATGATACAAGTCATCCCAACATACTCAATGAGTATCTTCAAACTCCCTAGGAACTTGTGCAAGGAAATCTCAACCATGGTGCAAAGATTCTGGTGGGGAAATAAGCAGATGGATAAGAAAACTCAATGGTGAAGTTGGAGTAGAATGGGGGAGTCAAAAGTGAAAGGGGGTTTGGGTTTAAGAGATATGGAGTGTTTTAACAAGTCAATGTTGACTAAACAATCTTGGAGATTACTTCATCATCCAAAATCTTTAGCAACAAGAATTATGAAGGAAAAATATTATAAAAACGAGGACCTACTTGAATCAAGATTAGGACATGGGCCATCATTGATATGGAGAAGTTTGCATAGTTCTCTAGATCTACTTAAAGAATAATTGAGATGGAGAGTGGGAAATGGGGAGAAAATCAATGTATGGAGGGATAAGTGGTTGCCAACCCCAACTTTCTTCTGTGTCCAATCACCTATACAGACGTTGTCTACAGATTTGAGAGTAAAGGAACTGGCCAATGAGGAGCACCACTACTGGAAGGAAGATACCATTGCCAGTATTTTTTCAGGAGAAGAGGTTGCACAAATTTACAATATTCATATAAGTAAATCAAGGGCAGAAGACAAGGAGATATGGGGTTACTCAAAAAAGAGTATTTTCACAGTCAAAAGTGCTTATCACTTGGAATATTCTCGGAGGAAATCTTTAAAGGGAGAAACTTCATCAAGCAACATGGAAGGTCAATGATGGAAAAGATTACGGGCCTTGCAAGTTCCAGGTGTGGTAAAGAATTTCCACAGGAAAGCAAGAAATAATCTTCTGCCTACCTGGAAAAATCTTTTCCTGAAAAGAGTAATTGATGATCCCCAATGTCAAATTTGTCAAAGAGATGAGGAATCTATTACACATGTTTTATGGGGCTATCTAGCTGCAAATGATGTATGGGCAATTGATAGTAGTCCTATTTAGAAGTGGTCAACAAGGGAAGCAGCTTTTCTACAGTTTTAGGCGAAAATGATCATTAACCTGTGATTACGCCCAAAAAATAATACGGTAGTTGTAGCACAATTTTTGGTATCGATTTCACAGAGAGACAAATTAAAAAAATTGTAGAAAGAACAAATAAACTAAAGAAAGAGATTAAAATATTAATGGGAAAACAAAAATTAATTTTAAATGCAAATTAAAGTGAAACAAAGTGACTAACGGAAAAAGTACTCAAGTTTGGCAAATAGTAAAGCGTCGGGAATCCCTTACACAAATATGATATTTTAATTATTCTTAATTCATTGAATAACTCAATTGGGAACTCAATTCCTAACATTCTCAATCGGAATGTATAGATTTAGAAACCAAGAACAAACAAAATGTAACCCTTTGAAAAATTATTCATCACTTTTAAAATACTTAAATTATTATCACTATTAAGAAAATCCAACGACGACAATATACTCAGGAAGCAATATTGTAGTAAGGAATTAAATCAATATAGAAAAATAATTAATCCAAACATAATCAAAGAGTCAATTCATTCAATAGAAAAAAAGTGTTAGTAATTGAAAATCAAATACATAAATCAAGAATAAATTAAAAATACCATCTAATGTGCAAGTTCATCCCTAGGCCCACTTGAGGATTTAGTTACCTATAAATATAATGGACAACAAAAATCTCAAGAGAAAAATAAAGTAAACGGTGGCCATGGAAATTAATTTTAGATCTTTCCCCTTCAAACTAGCCGTCTCCCCTCTTCTGAACTCTCTAATTTCGTGCTAATGATGTGCTTAAATAGGGTAGGAAAGAAACCCTAATGTCTTCATATTCCCGCACACAAAATCGCCTAAATTTTATGACTCAACTTGGCAGCCACGTACGTGCTTTAGGAGTTCGAATTTGAAAATCCTTATTTGAGGCAACTTTGTAGCCCTTTAAGATAGCTTTCCAACAAATTAAGAATTTCATCAATCCGATATCTGAACGAAAAGTTATAATTAAAATAATAAAGTGTGTCCATTCTGTCTCCTAGCGTAGTTTGGACTCTGATCTAAATTACTCTCAAACCCCATCATTATCCTTATTTGAAGAGTCCTACACTTATTGAAAGTTCTTAGGTTGTTCCAACATCTTGCCTACTTGAAAGTCCTTTGAATTTGAATGGGTTTGGACTTGCTCTTTTATAAACTCTGAAATTAAATATAAAAATCTGCTTAGGAGTATCCCAAAGTAAATAGAAACTCAATTCAAGAATACACATTAATTTCAATGATTTCTATTAATATTTTAGCATTTTAGTCCAGTAATAGAGTATTTAGAATGCACTTTCGTACACTCATCACACCCCCCGAACTTGCTCATTGTTAGTCCCTAGCAATTTCTATGCTAAAGAGATGAAAGGGATGAGACTCACTAAAATAGGCCACTAATTCACATTTTTCAAATTCACATATCAAAAACAAACTAAGGAATCCAATAACCAATCAAGATCAATCCACTTATAGCAATTCACAAAGTATGTGTGTGTTCTCCAAGCTATAACCATCTTACCACTAACATTGATACATACAACATCAAGAACATCTCAAGCAAATGGTTCAACTCCATAACTCACAAGTATAATAGTGTTTCATGTAAGGGCTTTCTCTATGGAGTTGACAAATTGTGTACACACAATCACATAGAGATTTAGGTAATTATGAACAAGCAACAAGCAAGCATTGATCTTATGATAGGAACACTAACAAATGAGAATTCAACCATTCTTTCCAAAAACTTACTTAGGATCAGAACGGTCAACACAAAAGGTTGTAACGTGGCTTAGGTTCGAGGCTATATGAAAAAAATTGAAAAATGATTCAAAAACTTCCAAGTACATACAAAAGGAATCTTATTAAATATCTCAGTAGACCATACTGCTCACTTGATGTACTCTTCAACCTTTCAAATCATCAAATAATGTCTCTTTTTCTTTTCTTTTTCTTTTCCCTTTTCCTTTTTTTCTTTTTTTTTATCATTTTCTTTTTATAATTTGGTGATCAATTACATGTCACCCTGGTATTTTGCTATTTCTATGCAATATTGATATTTTTGCCTTTGAAGCTCACTCACTTGAATACCTTGTAACTCGTGTTCTTCCTTTTTTTCTCTCTTTTCTTTATTCATTTCAAAAAGAAGAATTACACATCTAGTACACACTTGGAAGTAACAAGGATAGGAAAAATTAGTGTATAAGCTATACTCCAATGTGGAGAGGCATGCATGTGGACATATGAAAGAAAATATTACATGTGTATATTGGCTCAAAGTTGGCTACTAGGGGTCTATAATGGAAATGGTCAGCTTGAAAGACTCAAACGTTGATCCTAAGTTGACCTTCGTCATATCCCAAGTATATCCATCATCTTACCACAAACAATGTAATGATATTCTCAAAAGAAGTGTCCAATTCAACATATCAATGAATACTTATCACAATTTATTACATTTGTAGGCTCTCAATCCTCTCCAAAACTCACATTAATGCTTAAGCAAAAAAGTTCGCTAGCTACATGTGTCAAACCACCATCTTACCACAAAACTTGGATGAGTGCATTAAAGATTATGTGAATGCCTCAGCAAAAAATGATTATGGTGGGTTTGATGAATTCACGAAAATTTCTATGAATGAGAATGAGTACACATGTGAAAAGGATGACGTGTGACGGAAAATTAAAAAAAAAAAATTGACATATGAAAATATGTCACAGAGTTCCAACAAGCATTTTCAATACTGAATTTGTACCACTACCCCCAACTTAAATGAATCATTGTCCTCAATGTTTAAGAATCAAATTTGAATGGGGAATAAGTAAAAATGGTAGAATACACTTGATGAGTGACATGGGTAGCTCGCTAAGCATCAAAGATGGTAACCTGAAATGACAAAATGAAACTAACCTGCAAACAAAAACAAAGAAAACAACAGCAAACAAAAAGGAAAAGAAAGAAAATAAGAGAAAACAAAAATAAAACAAAACAAATAAATAAAAACATACCTGTGTGGTGTGGTCAAGGTTGATAGATCGGATCCACAAGTGGAATGTCTTCCACTTCCGGAACTTATCTATCAATTAATATTTTAAGGCGTTGACCATATACTTTAAAGATCCGACCATCCTTAGGATCCTCTATTTCTACCGCCCCATTTGCAAAATTCTTCACAACAAAAGGGACAGTCCACATAGACCTAAGTTTTCCTGGGTGCTTATGGAGTCTAGAATCATATAAGAACACTCGATCATTAGGCTTAAACGTTTTTCTCAAAATATTTTTATCATGAAACGTTTTCATTTTAACCTTATAGATTCTAGAGTTCTCATAAGCATCATTTCTCAACTCCTCTAACTCGGTCAACTGAAATTTTCTAAGCTTACCTGCTTCTCTTATGTCAAAATTGAAATGCTTGATGACCCAATAAGTTCGATGCTCGAGCTACACAGGTAAGTGGCAAGGCTTTCCAAAAACAAGCCTATAAGGTGACAAGCCTAAGGGAGTTTTGAAAGCTGTACGGTAGGCCCAAAGCGCATCAATTAGTCTCAAAGACCAATTTTTGTGATCGAAGTTGACTGTTTTTTCTAAAATTTGCTTAATTTCCCTATTTGCAAGTTCTACCTGTCCACTTGTCTGGGATGGTAGGCAGGAGAGATCTTATGTACCACCCCATATTTTTAATCAAAGCCTCAAAAGAACTGTTGTAAAAATGTGTATCCCGATCACTAATGATAGCACGTGGTGTACCAAATCGAGATAACACATTCTCTTTGAGAAATTTAATTACCGTCCTATTTTCATTACTCCTGCAAGGTGCTGCCTCTACCCATTTTGACACATAATCTACTGTCACAATAATATACTGGTATCCAAAAGAAGGAGGAAATGGTCCCATAAAATCAATGCCCCAACAATAAAAAATTTCAATCACCAAAATTGGGTTTAAGGGCATCATATTACGATGGGACATAACTCCTAACTTTTGACAGTTTTCACATGAGCGACAATAGATGTTTGTCCTTAAATAAGGTGGGCCAATAAAATCCACATTGCAGAATTTTTGCAATGGTTTTCTTAATTGAAAAGTGGCCCCCACAAACTTGGGAGTGACAAAATTCCAAGGCGATAGCAATCTCTTTATCAGGGATGCAATGCCTTAAAATTTGGTCAGGGCAGCATTTGAAAAGGAAAGGGTCATCCCAATAGAAATTACCTACCTCAGTCATGAACTTCCTCTTGTCCTAAGCGTTCTAATCCACCGGTATCTCACTTGCAGTCAAATAATTCACAATGTGAGTAAACCATGGTAGAGAAGTAATAGAAAGTAAATGCTCATCGGGAAAATCATTCCTGATTGGTAGGTGGCCAGATGTGTCCTCAAATGTGAGCCTCAAGAGATGGTCAGCCACTACGTTCTCGACTCCTTTCTTGTCTTGATGGTGATGTCAAATTCTTGCATAAGTAAAATCCACCGTGTCAGTCTCCCCTTAGCATCATTTTTTGTAAGAAGGTACTTAAGGGTTGTATGATCTGTGAAAATAATAATAGGAGAACCAATCAAGTAAGCATGAAACTTATCCAAAGCAAACACTACAGCTAGCAACTCTTTTTCAGTGGTGGAATAATTCATCTGAGCACTATTTAGAGTTCTACTAACATAATAAATAACAAAAGGCTTCCTCTCCCTTCGCTGTCCAAGAATAGCACATATAGCAAAGTCCAATCAGGTGGCTGCATTATGGGTGCTAAGGTAAACTTGTCAATTAGCATTTTAAAGGCCTCTTGACAAGCTTGTGTCCACTCAAATGGGGCATCTTTAGCTAGGAGGTCACATAGTGGTCTAGATATGGTGAAAAAATTATGTATGAACCTCATATAAAAGCCCACATGTCCAAGAAAGGATCTCACATCCTTTACTGTCCTAGGTGTAGGCAACTTAGAGATTAATTCAATCTTAGATTAATCAACCTCTATCTCCCTAGAAGAAATAATATACCCTAAGACAATACCTG
Organism: Juglans mandshurica; assembly: GCA_022457165.1. Classification (NCBI taxonomy): domain Eukaryota; kingdom Viridiplantae; phylum Streptophyta; class Magnoliopsida; order Fagales; family Juglandaceae; genus Juglans; species Juglans mandshurica. The sequence continues at coordinate 10,290,038 of CM039623.1, forward strand.
AAGGTACCATAAAGTGGCATTTCTCCCAATTCAAAACTAGTTCCTTCTCCTCACAACGAGTCAACACTCTCTCTAAATTCAATAAGCATGCATCAAAAGAAGATCAAAAAATAGTCAAGTCGTCCATAAAAACTTCCATGCAATTTTCAACAATGTCACTAAAAATGCTCATCATGCAACGTTGAAAAGTAGCAGGTGCATTACACAATCCAAATTAGGGGTGAAAACCGAAGGTTCTGTTTCGGTTTCGGACTAAAACCGAAACCGCACCGATATCTTGAAATGGTGTGAATCTCGACCGAAACCGGCCGATGAAGGGGGAGGAAACCGTCTACATCGGTCTCGGCGTAACTCCGGTCAGTTCGTCGGCGTTTTCGGTGGCGACGGAGGTGGTTGCGATTTGAGAGAGATGATGTCGCGAGACGCGAGGTGCGATTTGAGACCGAGAGAGAGAGAGAGAGAGCGAGAAAGGTGGTTGCGACTAGGTGTGCCATTAGACACTGAGAGAGAGACGGATGCGTGCGCCTTGCGCTGTGAGAGAGACGGATGCGTGCGCCGCGCTGTGAAAACTCAGAAAGAAGGAGAAGAAACGAGGAAGAAGAAGGGAGACTGCGTGCATTTAAGCCCTAGAGTGAAACGGCGCCGTTTGGTTTAAGCCAAACGGTGCCGTTTCCTTTATATTTTTTTCAAACACTAGGTCTCAAAACGACGCCGTTTCATTCACTTAAGTGAAACGGCGTCGTTTCATATATGTATAATTAAAAAAAATATATATTTGAAGTATCGGTCGGTTCAGCGGTTCGGTCCAGTCTCAAATCGGGACCGAACCGCTAGACATCGGTTTTGGCCAAATTCAACCGCCGGCCGACCGGTTCTACGCCGGTTTCAGCCGGTTCCGAGCTCCGGCGGCCGGTCTGAGTCGGTTCCGGTCGGTTTTTCGGTTTCATGTACAGCCCTAATCCAAATGACATTCTATGAAAAGCATAAGTACCAAATGGACAAGTGAAAGTGGTTTTATCCTGGTCTTCTAATGTAATTTCAATTTGATAATAACCAGAATAATCATCCAAGAAACAATAGAAAGGATGACCAGTCACACGTTCAAGAATTTGATCAATAAAAGGGAGAGGAAAATGGTCTTTCCGGGTGGCAGCATTATATTTTCTATAATCAATGCACATCCGCCACCCAGTCACAAGTTTTGTAGGGATTAACTCTCCCAAGTCATTCTTCACCACAGTAACACCTGACTTTTTAGGAACAACCTGTGTAGGACTTACCCATGTACTATCAGCAATAGGATATATCATTCCTGCATTTAATAGTTTCAACATTTCATTTTTCACCACTTCTTTCCTAGTAAGATTAAGCCTACGCTGGGGGTCTCTATGAGGGCTAGTTCCTTCCTCTAAATTAATTTTATGAGAACAGACTAAGGACTAACAACCTTTATATCAACAATACTCCAACCTAAGGCCGACTTATGCTCACTTAGGGTCCGAATTAATTTCTCACCTTGAGACTGAGACAATTCAAATGAGATAATAACAGGAAAAGTATCACCTAGACTAAGGAAAGCATGCTTTAAACCCTTAGGCAGAGGTTTCAATTCAATTTTGGGTGCTTCCACACTTGAAGGAATTTGTTTTTCACTTTTCTCAGGCAACTCCTCAAACTTCGGTTGCCATGCCCGAGTGTCGTAATCCTGAGTTCTATAAAAAATAGCACAAATATCAACTACATAAGATGGATCACTGATAGAATCAAACTCAAAATTAACAAGAAAATACTCAAGGGGATCAAAATCATGAGATATAGAAACTCCTCTATCCACAAGTGAGTCAATCATGTATGTCTGGTGGCTCTCGTCATCATCTTCTGGCTATTTTGCAATATGGAAGATATTCACCTCGAGAGTCATATTTCCAAAAGATAGCTTCATAAGCCCATTCCTGCAATTAATAAAAGCATTAGCAGTTGCAAGGAAAGGCCTACCTAAAATCAATGGAATTTTAGAAGTGGTATCAACAGCAGAGCTAGTGTCAAGGATTAGGAAATCAACAAGATAATAAAATTTATCAAATTGAATTAGAACATCCTCTACCACACCCCAGGGTATTTTGACTGAATGATCAGCCAATTGCAATACCACAGTGGTTGGTTTGATTTCTCCCAACCCCAACTACAAATAAATAGAATATAGCATTAGATTCACACTAGCTCCTAAATCTAGCAAAGCTTGCCCAAACTCATGATTTCCAATGCTGCATGCAATGGTTGGACAACCAGGATCCTTGTACTTGGGAGGAATTTACTGCTCAATTAGAGCACTAACTTGCTCTGTCAGGAATGCTGTCTTCTTCAGATGGTGCTTTCTCTTAACTGTACACAAATCCTCAAGAACTTTTGAATAAGTAGGAACTTGTTTAATCACATGCAATAGAGGAAGATAAATTTTTACTTGCCTTAGATTCTCTAGGATTTCATTGTTAGGATCCAAAGTTCGCTTGCTTGATTTTAAAGTTTGAAGGAATGGTACCTTAACAGGACTTTTTCTCACCTTAGGTTGCTTGGTCAGCTCGGCATCACTACTATCTTGATCCTTTTCCACATCCTCTGATTTGTTCGTTGTTGGGAAGTGTAATGACTTACCACTTCTCGTCACAATGGCATTCACACCCTTCCAATTTTCTTGTGTCATGTGTTGACCATGAGGTGCGGACTGAGCCTGAGAAGGGAACTTACCTCGCTCATTCACACTCAAGGAACTCATCAATTTAGACACTTGGCTCTTTATCGACTTATTTTCTTCAACAACCTGTATAATCAAATATTCAAACTTTTGGTTAGTCTTACCCTGTGCCTCGATAAAAGCATGCAAAGTGTCTTCTAAAGGATTCCTAGAAGACGAAGGTGCATGATATGGTGCAGGGTATGATCTAGGGTTGTGTAGGTGGCTGGTTTTCAGACTTCCAGATAAAATTGGAGTGATTGCACCACCCCAGATTATAGGTATCATAATAAGGTGTAAAAGGCTTCTTGTACATACCTAAGGCATTACATCGTTCCTCATACATCCCTCTCATCTCAGCAAATGTGAGACACTCTTGGACGAGGTGATCTATCCCGCCATACACAAAATATGGTCCAAAAGACTCTGCATGATTAGCCACGTGTGTTGGCTTTAGGTCCTTAGTCTTTAACACATCTAGCTCCCTAGTGAGTATCTCAACCTTAGCCTTTAGGCTATCCTCTTCCCTGAGATGGTAAATTTCACCACTATTTGGGTTTCCTGCAGGTCGTGACCTATTTGTGCTTTCAGTAGCACTAGGTCCAATCCAAGTGTGAGCTTTTTCAGAAAGCTCATTAAGGTATTCTATGGCCTCATTAGGATCTTTATGTAAGAACTCATCATTACACATCATCTCCAGAAATTGGCACTCTCTAGGTATAAGTCACTCATAAAAACCAATTCTCATACCCATGGTGAGGACACATACCCAACAACTCCTTAAATCTCTCCCAAGACTGGTACAAAGTCTCACTATCCTTTTGTGCAAAGGTGGAGATTTGCCTTTTTAAAGCATTAGTCTTTTGTCGGGGAAAGTATTTATTAAAGAAGACCTGAGTCATCCCACTCCATGACCCAATAGATTGGGATCTCAGTGAGTATAGCCAACTCTTAGCTCTAACCTTCAAACAGAATGGAAAGAACTTAAGTCTCACAACGTCATCAATTGCATTTTGACTATGAAAAGCTGCAACAACTTCCTCAAACTCCCTAATGTGCACATATGGGTTTTCATTTTCCAAGCCATGAAAAGTAGGGAGTAACTGTATTATCCATGTTTTAAAATCCAGTTGGCGAGTATTAGCTGGAAACATGATGCATGATGGTGTGGTTGTGCTTGTAGGGTGGAGGTAATCATGAAGAGTTTTAATGGGTTGATCCTCGTGTTCACTCATTTCTTCGGGACTAGATGGATTGTCAAATAAAGGATTTAAAAAGCTTGATTCTGACTCTTCCACAGGCCTACAAGCAAATTTACCAAACCTGTCTCTATATCTGTGCATGCAAGGTAACAAAATGCTAAAAACAAAAAATACTATAAAAGAAAAGAAAAATAATAATAATAATAATAATGAAACAAGCTAAAAGAGGAAACGAAGTTGCCGCCTTTACAAACTGCTGAAATAAAAACCTATCTAGCAATTCTTCAACCGTCTCCCAGCAACGGGGCCAAAATTTGATTAGCCCAAAAAATAATACGGTAGTTCTAGCACAGCTTCGGCGTGTCAATTCCACAGAGAGACAAATTAAAAGAATTGTAGAAAGAACAAAGAAACTAAAGAAAGAGATTAAGTTATTAATGGGAAAACAAAGATTAATTTTAAATGCAAATTAAAGTGAAACAAAGTGACTAACGAAAAAAGTACTCAAGTTTGACAAACAGTAAAGCGTCGATAATCCCTTACACAAATATGGTATTTTAATTATTCTTAATTCATTGAATAACTCAATTGGAAACTCAATTTCTAATATTCTCAATTAGAAGGTATAGATTTATAAACCAAGATCAAACCAAATGTAACCCTTTGAAAAATCATTCACCACTTTTAAAATACGTAAATTATTATCACTATTGAGAAAATTCAACGACGACAATATACTCAGGAAGCGATATTGCAGCAAGGAATTAAATTAATATAGAAAAATAATTGATCCAAACATAATCAAAGAGTCAATCCATTCAATAGAAAAAGCATGACTGAATCCATAAACAGAATAAATTCTATGATTATTTGGAGAAGAAAACATTAACGATGAATTGAGAATAATAAAACAAAAGAGTTTTAGTAATTGAAAATCAAATACATAAATAAAGAATAAATTAAAAATACCATCTAATGTGCAAGTTCATCCCTAGCCCTACTTGAGAATTTAGTTACCCACAAATATAATGGACAACAAAAATCTCAAGAGAAAAATAAAGCAAACGGTGGCCATGAAAATTAATTTTAGATCTTCCCCCTTCAAAATAAGCCGTCTCCCCTCTTCTGAACTCTCCAATTTCATGCTGATGATGTATTTAAATAGGGTAGGAAAGAAACCCTAATGTCTTCATATTCTCGCACACAAAATCACCTAAATTTTAGGACTCAACTTGGCAGTCACGTACGCACTTCAGGAGTTCGAATTCGGAAATCCTTATTAGAGACAACACATTAAGAATCGCATCAATCAAATATCTGAGCGAAAAATTATGATTAAAATAATAAAATATGTCCATTCTGTCTCCTAACGCATTTTGGACTCTGATCCGAGTTACTCTCAAACCCCATCATTATCCTTATTTGAAGAGTCCTACACTCGTTTAAAGTTCTTAGGTTGTTCCAACATCTTGTCCACTTAAAAGTCATTTGAATTTGAATGGGTTTGGACTTACTCTTTTATAGACTTTGAAATTAAACATAAAAATCTATTTAGGAGTATCCCAAAGTAAATAGAAACTCAATTCAAGAATACACATTAATTCCAATGATTTCTATTAAAATTTTAGCATTTTAGTCCAGTAATTTGGTATTTAGAGTGCACTTTCGTACACTCATCAACCTGCATCAAGATGAATTAGAATAGAATGCAGTGATAACGAGGAGGTTGTGGCTTAGAAAAAAATTGTTTGTTTTTCAAAACAAGTTTGCAAGTCCTCAAGAGTTGGTGCATGCAACAAAAGAAGAGTTGGAAGTGTAACACCCCAATGGAAGACCCAAACTACATGGCCTATACTCCAAAAGGATTAGTCAACGATACAATTGGAGCCCCATTAGAACCTTATAAACAACAAGAACTTCTCATTCTCAAGCAATATGGGATCAAATACAACATCTACCCTTATCCAGATCATATGGGGTATCACAATCTACCCCCCTTAAATTTCCGACGTCCTCGTCGAGCCTGTCCATTGTAGGTGACATGACTCAAGTCCCACATTTTTTGTTGGGATAAGCTCTGATACCATTTGTAACGCCCCACTAGAAAGCCCAAACAACATGGCCTATACTCTAAAAGCACTAGTCAATGATATAATTGGAGCCTCATTGGAACCTTATAAACAGCAAGAACTTCTCCATCCCAAGCAATGTGGGATCCCATATACCACCTACCCTTATCCAAATCATATGGGGTATCACAATCTGCCCCCTTAGATTCCCGACGTCCTCGTTGGGCCTGTCCATTTTAGGTGGTACAACTCAAGTCCCATATTTCTGGTTAGGATAGGCTCTGATACCATTTGTAACACCCCAATGAAAGTCCCAAACCGCATGGCCTATACTCCAAAAGGACTAGTCAATGATACAATTGCAGCCCCATTGGAACCTTATAAACAGCAAGAACTTTTCCTTCTCAAGCAATGTGGGATCCCATAAACCACCTACCCTTATCCAGATCATATGGGGTATCACAGGAATAGTATCAAGCATCACAATTATTAACAAAGAATGTACAGAACAAAAGCACTTTTATTTTGTACATTCCACAAGTTCTTTTTCCAAGACATAAGCTGGTGGAAAATACTTACCTAACATCACAAACACCGGCCGTGAATAAAAAATCAACCTTTCGCCACGAAATCACGTTCAACGACCTAGAAGTCGTCAGTAAAACTAACTTCTTGCAGCAACTTTGAGTCCCCAAAAATAAGTTTGCCATATAAGAAACTTAAATCACAGTGTTAGCAAGAATATACTAACTTTTTGCAGCAACAAGCTACGAAATTCTACCATATTAAACACAGAAATCACAATCGCAGGGAGAATAAACTAACTTTTGCGGCGACTTCTTGTCGCCACTAAAAAGTATTTGTATAATACACTGGAAAAGAGTTATTTTTAACCTCCACCCTTGGATTATAGTTAGAATGTAAGGCTAGGATCACTTCAAAAAAGCCCTAATCCCTCCCTTATTTCCTCTCTTCTCTCTCCCCCTCCCTCCAAGCACTGTCAACCCCACGAGCCGAAACTACCCTAATGCCTTTCCCTACAAAGTAGCTAGTGTTTCCATCGCTAGCAGCCTCTCTAGCCACCACGAGCACGCCGTCACTACTCCCTCAACGTTGCCATCTCTCTCTCTGTCTCTCAACTGCCACCACAGACGCAACGCCGCCGCCATGCGATGCCATCACCACCTCATCTCATCCCTATCTCAGATCTCTCTACCTTCCATTCTCTTCTCCGTCTCTCTCTCTAGACTAGGGCTCCACCGCTACCATCTCCGCATCCCTCTCTCACTTTCCCCTATGCCAAACAACCCACACTCGGCCATTTCTTCCTCTGCAGTTTGAAGCTGCATTGCCTCGTAGTCGTTGTCTTCATCACTTTGTATCTCTCTTTCGTCAACATCAAGAACTGAAGTTAGTTTTTCTAGAGATGTGTCGACTAATGGCTATATGGCTTAAAGAAACTGTGACGTAGTTTGTAGTTTCCCAAGTTCGCAGTTTTTAGTTTTCTTTCGCCATGGCTTCTAGATGCTACTGATCTCATTGGGGTAAGAGCTTTCAGTTAGACAAATCTATTATGTGTCTTGGTTCTATAGGTAGATGGAAATAATATATTATGTTAGATTTCTATTTTTACTTATCAAAAAAAATTTCTCCTGCCATATGTCCTCCAGGAAAGAATTTCTAGTTGTAGGAAGAACCCCCTCTGATTACGATATTTGTGGCTCTATTTTTTGTTTCCATTCCGTTATGTCTTAGATGTCCTTATTTATTTCATGTGTTTATCTCATTTACCTAAACTTTTGAGAAAATGATTTAGTCGTGCATGTATTCATGAAGGGTGCACAAGATATGAATTAATCTCTTTGCTCTAAACAACCCATTTCAACCTTTACAAGTTGATGATTTGGAATGTAAAACCATTAAAAAAAATTACAGAATTTTACTTACAAAAACATATGATATATGGAAGGTTCAATCATTTTCTTTTTCTTTTTTTTCTTTTTTTTTTTTTGTTTACGATACTTATGTGTAGATTCAAGGATTCAATGCTTTAATCATGGTTATTACTTTGTATGTCTAGCAAGCAGTGGTCGTTTTTTTTTTCCTTTTATTTGTTTAAGGCCTCATATTCTTTATTTTTTTCCAAACTCTTGGCACTTATCTTTGTGTAAATTATAGTGTCTTATTGTTTCTTCTCTATTTGTGATCATTCGCTGGATGTGGCATTTTTTACTTCTATACTCAGTATGCCCTCCTTTGACCCATCTTTTGTCTTTCATCTATGTAATTCGGCATACCTCCATGTAATACAAGTTTCAAGGTGACATGCTCAAATATGAAACCTCCTTTAAAGAAGTCTCCTCTAAATTGTATAATATTTTTTAGATGTCACCATTTGATTCTTGATTGCTTCAATTATAGGGTCTACATTTTTCTTCTCTTCTCACAAAACCCAAGTAGACAATCTACATTTGTCTGGGGGCTTTATTTAGCATGCTAGAAATTGAGGATAGTATGCTTCTACCTACTTCAATGGAGCACAACTTTGATATATGGATTTTTTAAAACCCCTGGAACATAATATATTTTTCCGTTTTAGTTTACAACAAGAGCTTATGTCAGTTGAACAAGAGTCTTGGTTCAATGGCATCATACCAGTTACGACTGCGATGTAATTTCGTTATGGTGCTTGATGCAGAATAACTGGCCTTCTGATTATTGGCAAGTATCACTCAGTATGCTTGAACTTTTGTTGGTTTATTAGTGACGAAAATGCGTATCCTCATATGAACAGTAACATGAATATTAATTAATAGTGTTTTTTTTAAACTGCGCTTTTCTTCTTCCCCTTACGTCCATCTCTACATCCGCGTCTCTCTCTACATCCTCACAGCAAAATCACCACAAAATCACAGCAAAATTACCACAAAATCACCCCACAAATCACTACACAAATCACAAAATCACCACACAAGTTTCCATACAAATCACAAATCATGGGTCGTCGGCTGGAGGAAAGGAGGAAGTGGAGGGGTCGTCGGCGAAGGATGAGGCTGCTAGTGGTGGTGCCATGCCGTAGGGTGGCTAACGGCGGTGCTACGGGGAGAAACCCTTATATGTAGAGGGGCTGCGTGCGTGGGTCTAGGGTGGAGCTACAGGTGGTGGGTTCCATGGAAGTACTCCACAGTGTGAGGGGAACTCGGTGGTGGTGCTTGGTGGAGCTGGGGCTGAGCTGCAGTGGCGCAAGGGTGGAGAACCCATGTGTCGAGTCCCATTTCGGGTTGCTCACGTGCGGCCGAGGGACGACCTGCCAAGGGGCTTCGACGGTGGGGTTTGCTCACCGACATGAGGGGAAGCCGGTGAGATGGTCCATTACGTAGCAGGGTGGCGCACGGCGGTGTTGGGCTACTTGAGGGAAGAGATCGGGTGAGAGAGAGGGAAGACGTGAGTGGGGAATGAGAGAGAGGGAGAAAGGAAAAGTGGGGGAAAAGGTTGGGTTTGGGGTTTTAAATCCCAACCCTTCATCTGGAATTTTCAGATTTAATCTAATGGTAGAAGTTTAAATATTGATTTAAACTAATATAAAATAGATAATTAAAATATAAATATTATATCATACACTTAAAATCAATTTTAATTTATAAAATACTAATTTTTTATCATTAAATAAATGATGAAGTTTTACTGAACATTTTTAAGAGAATAAAACTATCTAATTAATTTGAATTTTTAATATAATTTAAATTCCATAATAAATTATGAACATGAATAAATAGTAATTTTACTCTTATGCATTAGACTATCTAAATATTTGAAGTCACACTTTATTAGGTAGATGTGGCGTTTACCACTGTTAGTGTGTATATATATATATATATATATATATATATATATATTGAAGTTTGCATTGCTAGTTGAGTGATAGAGCCAGTGGCTTAGTATTTGGTTTATTGTGAATGTGTTGTGTTGTGAACTATGGAATTTGAATGGTGTGTTTTTGGTATGTTTCATAGGATTTCATCATATATTATGTTGATATATATTATGCTGATATGTTATACTCTCTCCTAATTAGGTAAGCAGTGCTTCTCCTGATTGAGTTTAATATAACATTTTTTTTATCAAGTTAGTATTTCTTTGTACACTTGCAACTGATCATTATAGTTGCTATATTCATTGATATGTTTAAAGTTTGTTTTTATACATGGCTGTAGTTCTTAGGGGCAAAATAAATGCTATGTTTTTCCCTTCCACAGATTCGGATGAGTCCTGGAGCTAGTCTAACTAAGTTAGTTACTCTGGTTTGAAACCTGAGTAACTATCACATGCACTGCAATGCAACTTATTGGATGCATGGAATGGTTATTGAAAGTTCCAAAAGTTTCCAACATTCTTAGCTCAGATTTTCTTATTACCAAAATGAAGGATCAATCAGAGATTTCATAGTAGGAGAAAGGGAAATTTCTTAATATTTTCTGGCTATTCTCAACTTAAGTGATGAATATCAATTCTTTTTTCTTTTTAATCATCTCTCATGACACTTATCTCCTATTCTTAGGGTTCTCATTAGGAGTTTTTCCTGTAAACATGTTAGCATAATTTTAGTTTTTTTTTTTTAAATTGTTATTAGTGTCAGTTTGAATCTCCAAGGTTTGTATATATTTTTTTAGCTTATATTAGACAATTTTCTATGATTATTTTTGCCTTAGTCTCATTTTTTTTTGTTTTTACATTTTTTTTTATTTTTATTTTTTGAATTCTTTTAGCATTTGCCGCGAAAACATCTCGCAGCAAATACTTTTTTTTGCTGGAAGAATTCTTTTCCCCATATATTCTAGTGGGTAATAATAATACCCACCACTACCTGTCGCGGTAATTGGCCCTATTCCCACGAGCAATCATGACAATCCGGCGGCAATAGCCTAGTATTTTCTAGAACTTGGACCTTTTATAGGATAAAATACTTTTTGTGGCGACTTATATCGCACGAGCCTTTAAAATTAGTGGGAATAGAGTTTTTTCCACAAAAAATGATATTTTTTGCCACCAGAAACATTTATGGAAAAACACGGTATTTCTTGTACAAAACACGGTACACTGGTACAATATCGATAGGAAATCAATACGATGGAGAAAAACTTAGGAAAATTGTGTTAATTAAAGTAAACTGAGATGCAGCTTTTGATCGGGCTACAAATAGGATTGGTATTGGAGGGAGACATGTTACTCATCCAACCATAGTTGAATGTATTAGTACTTTGTGAAGAGCTCTGGAAGTTTGTATGGCAATGGGATTTTCAAATGCAGTATTTGAAGGTGATGCACAATCCATTATTAGGGACATTAACAAAGCTGAGGAAGACCAGACAAGCTATGGCCAAATTATTGATGAGATAAGGCGGATGATGAAAAGCTGGCCCTGTTGGAAGATTCAATTCATTCATCGACATGGGAATACAATAGCTCACCAGTTGGAGAAGATTGGGCTAACAATGGTGGCGGAGCAAATTTGGATTGAGAGGGTCATTTCTCTATTATTAATAATGTTTTGAAAGAGAAATCTTGTATGACTGATATCGATGAAATGAAATATTTTTATCTTAATATTATATATATATATATAAGACACGTGGAATGAAAACCCATTAGTTGGGGAAAGAAACAAAAAACCAAAAAAAAGAGTTTGTGTTGTTACAAATTACAATTATATAATGGAAAACCAATATATAGAAATGCATTGCAGAATATGGTGAACTTTTAAATATCGGAACTTTAGATCAACAACCTCGTAGTGATTGTTTTACCTTGTAGATATGTGCAACTCTATTTTCTATCTTTAACATTCTCCCATTTGTCAACTTTAAGTTAAAATCAATTTTACAAATTATAATTTACCGGCCGTTCTATATGGATAAAAGAGACTGATCTAGTTTTTTCATTGATATCAAGATATATTCCTCGTCCAAGTGACGGATCTTGTAATGGGTCTATATCGATATATAAAGTACGAAAAATAGACACAAGTAATGGATATTGTAATATTTATGGATCGGAACATTTAAGCTATTTAAAATTTTTATAGGAATCACTACAAAAAAAAAAAAGGGTATTTGAGATAGATTATTTGCGATGACAATGACCATTTGGGACAAAAACAGACTCATTTTAGTAGGAAATAATCATTTTCACAGGAAATAGCTGGCAGCAAATAAACAGTTTTCTTGAATATTAATAAATATTATTAGAAAAATACTTTAATATCACAAAAAAAATTTACAAAAATAAACCGTTAAACTAATGTGCCTTGATGTAGTACGTTATATTGTAAAACTATATTTTTATTGTAAAGTTGATCTAACGTGTATTCTACGTTAGATTGTAAAACTACATTTTATTATAAAATAACGTATTATATGAGTTTATATTATTTTGTAAATTTACTTTTGAGTGATATTTTTGTGAGTGTAATACTTCTCATGATATTTTAATATTACTGTTGTATATCTCTATTCATCACAGAGAGGGGACTCAAATTCGGACAAAAACTTCAAAAATCTTAAATCCTTTCTTTCAGACGATGGACGGCATTTAGATTCTTTCTTTTTTTACATTCACAAATGGCATATGACTGCTCCGATTCATTCCTTTCCAAGTTGGATTTTCCTCCTTGCAACCAACTGCTAATAAAGAAATATCAAAGCTAAGCCAAGTTACCAACACTGCCGACCTTGTAAACCGATTCATCCACACACAAACAACAGGTCCTGCCAAAACCGTACGTATAATAAGCCATCAATATATTCAAAGATTAAATGCTTAGAACTTCGAAACTGAGCCATGCACCAATTCTTTTACCAGTACCATATTTTCTTATGCCATTAGTTCTTTCTCTTCTTCTTCTGTGTGCAATCACCTACTGATGGAGCTTCCCAAGAACCTTTTACCCGACGAAGCAAGCCCGGAGTGGTTGAACAAGGGAGACAATGCATGGCAGCTCACCGCAGCCTCCCTTGTCGGCCTCCAAAGCATCCCGGGCCTCGTGATCCTCTACGGCAGCCTAGTGAAGAGCAAATGGGCTGTGAACTCTGCGTTCATGGCATTCTACGCATTTGCAGCAGTGCTTGTGTGCTGGGTTGGCTGGGCTTACCGCATGTCATTCGGGGACGAGCTAGTTCTTTTCTCGTTTGAGAACTCCAGTTTCTTGGGCAAACCAGGCGTAGCGTTGGACGAGAAGTATCTTCTGGGGCAGGCCTTTTTGGGGATGTTTCCGACGGCCACGATGGTGTTCTTTCAAGGAGTGTTTGCGGGGATTACTTTGATTCTGGTTGCGGGTGCACTTTTGGGGAGGATGAACTTTCGTGCATGGATGTTGTTCGTGCCATTGTGGCTTACGCTTTCGTACACAGTGGCTGCTTTTAGCATATGGTGCCCAGATGGATGGCTGGCGAAGCTTGGGATAATAGACTTTTCTGGAGGATATGTTATTCATCTCTCTGCTGGTGTTGCTGGATTCACTGCTGCTTGCTGGGTATTTAACAACATTCATGTTCGTATAGATATTTTGAAGACTAATGAATCGAATACTAAATAAGAAAATAAATCATGAGTGGGTCAGGCCGACTCGATCTGAATTAAACCCTACAAATTTTACCAAGTACTCAAGCCTAATATTAAAATAAGAAATTAAAATGATACATTTAAAAATAATTTTATAATTTCTTTATTTTACAGTCCACAAATATGATAGTGATACCTATCAAAAATGCTAAAATTTCCTTAATTTTAATATTTTAATTTTACATAATTACTCTTATAGTTATAGTTCAAGAGTTGCATATTGTGTATCATAAAATAAGTAGAGGCAAATTAACTACTAAAAAACTGAATGCTATCATAAATAAAATCTCAGCACTAGATTATATACATACAGATACTAAATTAGCTTTGGTGCTTGATTAAATTTTGGTTAAGGACCCGTTTGAATAATGATATGAGATAAGATGGTTTTAGATGAAAGTTGAAAGTTGAATAAAATATTATTAGAATATTATTTTTTAATATTATTATTGTTATGACATTTGAAAAAGTTGAATTGTTTATTATATTTTGTATGAAAATTTAATAAAATTATAATAATGAGATGAGATGAGACAATTTCTATATCCAAACAGGGCCTAAGACATGAACATCAAAGTCTTTTCCCATTTATATTTTAAATACCACTCAAGATCTGAAAAGGGAAAAATCAAAACGATATTTCAAAACGATCTTAATTGAAATATGCACATTTTCTACTTTTTTGTCTTGTTTATTGTAACTAAAAACTATATCAAAACACCCCAATCCCTATATATATATATATATATATATATATATATATATATATATATATATATATATATATATTTAAATTAATTGAGAAATTATACTCAAATAAATATACACGTATACACATTATCAAAACAAATATATAAGGCTAGTGCATCACAAGAAAATTATTTATTTTTAACTATTTATTTTAAACGAAATGCCTATTTCTTATTAAAATAAGTCTGTTTTTATGGTAAATAAGTATTCTCATTGTAAAAATATTATTATTATTATTATTTTTGTAGTAAAAACACGTATACTCAAGACTATAATATATAAATTGCAGTGTTTATAATATATGTGTCGGAATTTATTTTTTATTTTTAAATTGCAGGTGGGTCCGAGAAGTGAGAAAGATAGGAAAAGGTTTCCTCCAAACAATATTATTCTGATGCTTGCAGGCGCAGGCCTGCTTTGGATGGGGTGGACAGGATTCAATGGTGGAGGTCCCTTCGTCGCCAGCATAGATGCATCTTTGGCCGTCCTCAACACACACGTGTGCACTGCAACCAGCTTGCTGACGTGGCTCTTCCTAGACACGTTCATCGTTGGCAAGCCCTCCGTGATTGGTGCCGTTCAGGGTATGATTACCGGCTTGGTTTGCATCACACCTGCCGCAGGTATCTATATATATCAGAAAATATAAAAAATATCCTACTGTGCATAATATCCTTAACACATCATATGTTGGATGAAAAAAAATAAAAAATAAAAATTTGCTGGGATGGTGCAGCTTCCGGCTGCTCCCAGCAGAACTCTATATATATTGAATCATGATCCAAGTGAAGGATGGTTATGGGTTGCTTCTAATATTTCTTATTTCTTAATGCTATTTAGGGAAAAATACAAATGATTTCCTCAAATTACCACAAAATTTACAATCCCTTGAATTATCCCTAAGTAACCATAGAGATACAATTCCTTTTTTATGTTCGGTATAATTCACTTTTAATTAATGGATGACATTTTTGTAAAATAATAATAATCTTACAAATTTATTTTACAAAAATATCCTTTATCTATGGGTGTGCACAAAGACCGGAATTTATCGGCCCGACCCAAAAATATTTTTTATTTATTTATTTTTCTAAATTTTTTACATAGGATTTTATATATATTGTGTCATCTTTTTTACATAGGATTATATTGTAAGTTTTTGATAGTTTGAGTGGTGATAGACAAAATTGATAGCTTTAAGGACTCGTTTAGATAGTCAGATTAGATGAAATGTTATGTGAATATTAGTAAAATAGTTTGTAAATAGTTTGTAAATAGTAGTGAAATTGTTTGTAAATAGTAATGAAATAATTTGTGAATAGTAGTGAAATTGCTTGTGAATAGTAGTGAAATGGTTTGAGTTAAGATATTTTTAAGATGTTTTTATACGTTTTTGGGAAATGATAAAGAAAATGTTGAATAAAAATATGAGATTTAAAAAAGTTAAATTTATTTTTATGTTTTGTTTGGAAGTTTGTGAAAGTTTTAATAATTATGTAATGATTAGATGAAAAAGTTGAAGATTTGAAAATAAAAAATATTTGTATTTGGGGTGTTTGAATGTTGAGCTAAGATGAGATAATCTTACAATCCAAAGGGGACGGGAGAGTTACAAGTATGGTACTGATAGAAGAGTGATTGCAAGTGTATGGTAGTACTAGTTTGAAGGGTTACGTGTATTCTCCCTGATACTTCCATGCATTGATCGTAATAAAAGAGGGCTAAATACCAAATTTTGTATTATCAATTTCTAGTTGTCTATTATAGAATTAACATTAGGTTTAAAGGATTGGTAATACCAGAGTCGACGCCATAAATTTTACTGAAGTTTTACAAAACAATTTGTTAAACGTTGAAATCAAAATGAAGCCAAAACTATATTTATTGCATTAGAGATGTAACTCTAATCATAAGAACCGTCAATTCAGTTTGTAGGATTTTTGTAGCAAAACTTATAATAATCTCTCTGTCATTTTCCTATTTAAAATGGTTAGGATGACGTAGTTATATATATTTAGGCCTAGTTTGGATGGTGAAATTACTATCTCAACTCATCTCATCTAATTATTACAACTTTTTCAAACTTCTAGATAAAATACAATAAACAATTCAACTTTTTCAAATTTCAGAACGAGAATAATATTAAAAAATAATACTCTAACAATATTTTATTCAACTCTTAACTTTCATCTCATCTCAATTCACTATCCAAGCCAGGCCTTAGTCTGTTTTAATGCTATCTTTGTTGGTTTGTTCTTCTTATTGAGTTTCCATGCAAATCATGCTAAATCACCTGGTACGTATTAACAGGAGTTGTGCAAGGTTGGGCAGCCATTCTGATGGGTTTGATCTCAGGTAGCGTTCCATGGTACACAATGACAGTGCTCCATAACAAGGTTAGGTTTTTAAGACAAGTTGATGACCCCATGGCCGTTTTCCACACCCATGCCATTGCTGGAAGCCTTGGCGGCATTCTCACCGGCATCTTCGCTGTGCCTAAACTTTGCCGCCTATTTTACATGGTGCCTGATTGGGACAAGTACATAGGGCTAGCATATGGCCTTCAAAATGGTCGAACTTCTGCAGGTTTTCGACAGCTGGGGATTCAGCTTGTGGGCATTCTTTTTGTGGTGTGCTTGAACATTGTCATCACTAGCTTGATTTGCTTGTTCATTAGGTTGATAGTTCCACTGAAGTTGGATAATGATGAACTGCAAATTGGTGACAATGCAGTACATGGAGAGGAAGCTTTTGCCTTGTGCGCTGAAAGAGATCAGAGATTTGTGAACTCCTCGAATAATACAGTTTATGATGCACAAGAGTTCTCGTCCATTTATGTTACAAGGACTTCTCGTGAAGTTCAGATGGTTTAGAAAATTCTGTGTGTTAAAACTTGTTTAGGCTTAGCCAGAAAACTAGGTTGGTTTATGTATCGACTTTTCGGTATTTTATGTAATGATGATATGATTTTGTCTGGCTACATCCCCAAGCTGCAGAAATCAAAGGCAAGAGAAAATCTTTCATGAATTCTTTCCCTCGCTAAACGAAAAGCTTCAACTTGTCTCCTAAATATGAAAGTTAATCTGGGCACGTATAACTTAAAATGTTTTAATGTATAATATAATGTTATGATCGATAGATTAGGATAACTATTCTGAAAAGTTGTATATATCCATTGGTGATACTAACCAAGCATTGCATCCCTTGCTGGAAGGATGTCAACATTGTTAGTTTTGAAATAGTCCCTAGCTTATGAAGATAGATAGGTTAAGAGAGTCCCTTCAAAATTTGTATGTATAATTATTTTCTCTACTGTAAAATGAGGGGTGGCCAATAGTGGCCACTGGTACATACTCCCGTTTATGACAGTAAAAGAAGTAGTGTATCTAGTATGCATCTAACAGTATGCAGTATTCGCAACAAATAAATTTTTTTCTTTAAGCAATACACAATGTACCAGAATACTAATCCCAAATCATTCTTACGTCTTATTTATATAAGCATACTCAAAAGTAACAACATTAATCCAACTAGTCTTCATACTAAATAGACATTGTACTGGAGTTGGAACTCCTTAGCTATAGACTAAAAGAAATCTAGTCTATATGCCAAACCACTCACGCAGTTTGGTTATCAGTGCCAAAACCACATTAAAAATCTGAAGTATCATTCCCATTAATTCTTTGAGGCTTGTCCCCATTCTACTCGACGTCATCCAATCTGGGACATGGTATTCCATCGGGTCTTGGCACAGCTCCTACCATTCTGGAGAGAATGGTAGTTGGGACTACCATAATGAGATTTATAAAATCTCAGAAAGTAAAACTCTTAAGCTACCAACAGATAAATATGCATGCATGACAATAATATTACATGTATGCATCATGACATGAACTTGACCATGCGTGATATGACTTGAAATTAACATGGTTATACATGAACATGACATGACTTCACTTGAACGTGGCATGACTTGACATGAACGTGACATGTTTGCTCGTGTAAACTGAATTCATGCATTCTAACTGAGAATATGAGTACTCTGTTAGCTTGCACACCTTCACACTGAGTACCCTTCATATTACGGCAGATGTACGCCCTTCACCGCAGTGCCCGGCAACTCATGTGTCATCATCGTAGTACCTAGCAGATCGTATCTCCTTTACCGTAATACAACTTAACTTGATAAATGTTTCATGGTTGACTCAAAAATATTTCATGATGGACTCTTATGTACTTGGAGTCGTGATAACAAAAAGACTCATACATGACTTAGAAATATTTTATGAGATACTAAATGCTAATGACATGACATTCATAACAAGTAACAGAAAATCATGTAACAGAAATAAAGACGTGGCATTCGTTGGCGTGTAACATACGTCATGGCATTCATGACCTGTGATAGTGACATCGCATTCACATAATAAATAAATGTGTAACATATGACATAACATGCATGTAACAAATAAATGTATAACAGATGACATGGCATTTGTATAACAGGTAAATGTGTAACAAATAATGTGGCATTCATGTAATAGATAAACGTGTAACTGATAATTAATGACATGACATGGGATATAATAACAATTACAATAAGCATAAGTGACATGAATATAAATCACAATAAATTTACCACCGTACATACGTAAATATATTGAGAGTAAATTAGAAGCTAACTTATAGTAATTTAGCATACGTAAAGCAAAGCGTAAAAAATTGTGAACTGAAATTAGATATTTTTAAGGTTAGAATATCTCATTAATTTCTTTTAAACATAAAATTTACTAACTTATGGCTAAAATTAAAAAGTTACCCCTCTACTTATGGGAAATTATAATTTTATCCCTAAAATAAAGATTTTGCATATAAGTTCCAGATCTTACAAAATTCACATTCCTCATGTAAATTTTGTCCTAAGTCCAAATATCAACTCATAAAAATTTAAAAATAAACACAACTAGAAGATCTCTCTCTTGGCCGAAACATGCTTAGGCTAAAAATCACATTTTGTTGCAACTTGACCAACCATCGACTAACATGCTTAAACCCTTTTTTGCAACACTCAAAAATCACATCTTAGGTTCTAAAATCATACTAAAACACTAATTTATACATTTTATGAAAACTCAAACTCACTACATCTAAGCAAAATGCCAAAATACCAAGTTTAGGTCATATAGAACTAACCCTTGATGTTCTTGGTCTAATCTTTCAAATAAACTCCAAGAACTTCAAAAGTTCATAAATAAATCTCCTAACATGTTCATCATTCAAACCTAAGTGATATCATGCTTGATTAAACAACCAAAATCATAAAAATGTAACCTACACAATCGGTTTGCATTAAAACTTTAAAACCATGTAAACATACTTTGAACTTAAAACAAAATCACTAGATCCTTTATTTTCATAAAATAATTATGATACCCCATATTTTAGTGTATTTTAATTGAAGGAGTATTTTAATTAAGGTTCTCTTGTTTTAAATTTATCAAATTTCTCATTGGTTTATTTTTATGATTTTTAAGTTGTGAAATTTATTTTGATATGCTTTCTTAATATTAATAATTTTTTTGGATTTAAGTTGCTCTTTAATTTAAATTAGTTTGTTAGTGGGCTTTAAAATTATTGTGTTGTTGGATTTTTATTATTATTTCATTTTAGCTAGTCATTGCATTTAAATTATTTTATTCAACTTACTGTTTTGAAATTCTTTTTGTTTGATCAATTTTGTAACCCAAGTTGTGAGAATTGGACCTCATTTCTTTCCCTCACTTTTTCTTTTACCCTTTTTCTTTCTCCTCTTTCCTTTTTCCTTATTTTCCTATTTCTCCTTCTTTCCTCTGCTTTTTCCTCCTACGTGTGCGACAACTCCCTTCTCTCCCGTCCGTTTGCTTCGTCCTCCCATAGCGCCACCGTGTACTGTCCGTGAGCCATATCGCCCCTCCCATTTTCTTCCTCTCCGGCCGACGTCCTCACCCATCCATTTTCAACTCCTCCATCGCCGCCATTAGCCTCCACGCGTGGCTCCAAGCCGTGGCCATATTTTATTCCAACTCTGCCATTACACCGCCATTGGCCACCATCTTTTCACCACAGCACTGGCGGCCTCCCAGCTACCTAAACCACCCAACCTCAGCCCTGATTTGCCACCGTTGAAGTCCCTCTAGCTCATTTTTTTATTTGGGTAGTTTGGCCTCCAACTGCCGTCCACGCCACCACACACGGCCAACCACCACCAGCAGTAGCTTCACCAACACCCCGAAGCCCTTCCCTAGCCATCTCAAGTCTTCATTTTTTCCCATTCAAAAGTTGAGTTTTTGAGACCCACGGCCCTTGTCCATTTTGCACTGTTGCATTGTTGTACCGCCACTTCTAGCACCTCTGTGATCCTTTGAAAATTATATTATAGTGCTATAAGTATATTTCCAAAGAACTTTTGAGATTTAAATGTATTTTTGCGCTAACTCATATTTACTGTGAACTGATTGGTTGTGTCGGACTGAGTCTGAGGAGTATGGGGGTCAGTTGGATTGGAGGATGGAGTTGTTGTGTGATTGGATTGTGCGGGAATTTTTTGGCTATTGGATATTTGTGTCATGTCTTGTACATTGCATAATTACACGCATGTTCATGTTTGCAAAATGAAAACTAGGTTTTCGCATAATTGCATACATGTTCATGTGTATATTTGAAAACTGGGTTTTCATGTGAAAAATAGTTATTGGGTGCGTGTGTATCACAACCCCAAGCCGAGATGGGGCATTATCTCGGTGGAGCTCCTCTGGTCACTCGAAAGCAGAATATCCTGAGTGACGTCCCCTGGGTTGTTGCTGGGCTACAAAGGGATCGGACGGGATGGTAACATTCTCGTGCCGACTTCGTTGCCCCTCTTGCTGGCAGGGGTTAGAGGATGCTTGGCCACTAATGGCCTGGGCGTGAAATTGGGCATCACTCGTTACAAAATCACTCGCACGGTCGTTACCCGTGATGTGACGAAGGGAACCTGGGTGTGCAGATGGTCCCTAAGGGAGATCATGGTGCATACGGTTTTAATGGATATTGGGCCATTTTCTGGAAAAATGGCGGTTTTTTTATAAATGGATATGTGGACCATTTTGGGAAAATGGTGGATTATTGTTTTGGATCATTCTGGGAAAATGGCGGGAAATGTTTTAATGGGATGTTTTAGGCCAAATTGAGATTTTGGCATGTGTTGGAAAATATTCATTTCCG
Organism: Juglans mandshurica; assembly: GCA_022457165.1. NCBI lineage: Eukaryota > Viridiplantae > Streptophyta > Magnoliopsida > Fagales > Juglandaceae > Juglans > Juglans mandshurica. The sequence continues at coordinate 10,311,649 of CM039623.1, forward strand.
GGGAAAATGATGTTTTGGGCCTAATGCATATTTCATCATATGCATTCATAATTGTTGGTTGCATTAATGCATTTTTATCTCGTGGGTTGTTTGGATTATTACTTACCTGCGGTACCATTTTATGGTATCCAGATTTTGATGCAGATGATGCTGATGTTGAGCCTGAGGATGTGGCTCCTCCGGAGGAGTGATTTGGGATCACTCGCTTGTGTTTGGGATTTGTTTCCCGCTTGTTGAATTATGTATTTTGGAATTATTATGTTTTTATAGGATAATTGTATTACTCTTTAAAACGTTTTGTTTTAAGTGAATTTGTATTAAAAAATTTTGGTACTTAGTCAACGTATTTAAATTATCTGTTGCTTTATTTTTGTTGTATATTGTTGCATGTACACACACTTGGCACTTATTATTGAGATGCGTAACCGTATTGTCATCATCTGGACGTCTCAATTCCAGAGTTTCCATACGTGGGGGTCGGGGGCATCACAATAATTCTTTAAAAATAAAACCATATACCTCGCATTCAAGTGCTAACTTGATCTAAACATTAAATCTAGCATGAATTGACAAATATTTCATTAGAAACATATATTATACCCGAGAGTCTCTAGATTGAGTTTTAAACAAACTCTTTTAGGCATAACAACATTCCATCAAAGTTCTAAACCAATATTCTGCAAAAATAAACACTTAACACATAGATAAAAGTCTCAAGAGCAATATATATGAAGTTCAAAGCCATTAGATCTAGATCCTAGAACCAAAAACACAAACACAAACTACACCAAAACAGAAAATGTTTTGAGTCATGCAAAGAGCTAGAATGACTTTGAAGATCATGCAAAACTATTTTAGAAACCCTATCATGCTTTAATTCACATCCTAACATGTATATAAATCAATTAAACACTTCATCAAGCATAATTTCATCAAAATAACACCAAACTTCCAAGGTTCATCAAGGAACACCAAACTTTTCCAAAGCAGGACCTTTGCATCTTCAAACTGAACTTTCACCAATTAAAACTCCATGAAAAAATTTTCAACTTATACTCACATAAACTAGACTAAAATATTAAAATAATACAAGAAGATTGAGTAATAGAATATACTCGCAAAGAGCTAGAATGAAGCAACCAAAAAGCTGCTAGAAACTTTCTCTCAACACTTTCTTAGTATGCTCTTGGAAAAGTGCGGAGAAAGGCTAAGTGTGCGAAATAAAATTGAAAGGGTGTGGGTTATGGAAGATACTTAACATCGCGGGGAGGGGGGGTGCTTGAATGACCCTTGAATGGAAGGGTGGCAGCCGAAATGGTGGAGGAAAAAGGGCTGCACAACAACTAATTTCCAACTACATGTGTGGTCAAATAGATGGGCTGCTTTGTGTAGCCTTTTTTATTGCCATCAAGCCACTATTTGAGGCTATCCAAGAGGTGGCATGTCAGCCATGGGGTGGTCTTGGATGGAGGAAGAATCTTGCTCAAGAAGCTTGGGTTTGGAGGTGATTTCGATGGGCCAAAATTGGGCCTAAGCGAGTGGGCTCAATTTGGGTTTCAATGGGGTTTTACTTAGGGTTTCAGTTAGGGTTAAGCCCAAATCAAATTTTTCTTGTTCAAAAGTAATTACGAAGATGTCAGATAGTGTTTAAGGGTGTAACAACATATACTTGAGTGGTTAATAACATCTGAAAGTGATTTAACCAAGTGATTAAACACTTAATCAAAATCGGATGGTTTAGGATTTGGCAACCAAGTTTGGGGTTTCAGTTTCCCCCAAGGATTTAGGGTTTTGGTTGACTCTCAAAGATTTGAGGTTTCATTAGGGTTGAAACACTCTTTTTGGTTGACCAAATAATATTTTGGTTAGATGGAATAGTGTTTGGCGTTGGTGGCATGATCATATGGCTTGGCTTACCCTTCATCTCCTTCACTCTTTTCCTCCATGTGATTGGTGTCCTAACACTATTCATATAAGTGACTAGGATTGTACCATTTCTCAACTAAAAAATAATCCTAGTGATTCTAAGTGGATTTGGAAATTCTACATGGTTATTTGACAACTATTTGAATGGGTTACCTCTCGGGTGTTGCACCATAGAATTTAAAATAATCATACGAGTCTAGTGGTGTAATTTGTTTCACAAAATTTAACTCCTAAGTGTCTTAATTAAATATAAAAGCACTCCTGTTTAATATTGTTTCGGAATGTTTGAAACTTTTTATTATACTGTAAAATTCTAAATATTTATCCGAGGCTAATGGTGCAATTCGTTTGGCCAACTTATACTCCTAAGTGCCTTTATTGAATAGAAAGGCAACTTTGTCACCATAGTAGGTCAGGATTTGACTACGCTGATAGACAAAAACCTAATGATTGCTTGATTCGTGAAAATCTTTTCGGGATTTCACGATATCTCTAAGGGCTTCTTACGGGTCATTACAGCTCGCCCCCCTTCAGTCCTCCCCTTGTGGCAAGGTAGACAAAAAGAAACACTATGAGAAATGCAAGAACTTCTCATGTCATGGATTGTATGGTTATTTGCTCTAATTCCTTATAGCGACATACTCTATCACCAGGAGGAAGAGCAATGCTACAAAATTAAGGTTATGCAACAAGGACAATCAATTGACATGCTTGAGGAATATATTTATACTATGCTCTTCTTTTTTAAATTCCACTATATTCTAAATTTTCGATAATTTATTAAAAAATAATTGTTAAAAATATACATTGTCTTTACTATTTCGTAGTATAATACTTTTTAAATTTTTGACAAAACCTTTTTCATTTTGTTCAAGAGAATGGTACCTCCTAATTTTATATAATAGCCATTGCTTGTAACGGAAAAATACCATGGTTTCAATCATTCACCTTAGGTTTTATATCACCAACTTCCAAAACCAAGCTGCAAATATACCATTATCAAAACGACCCTTTTCTTATACAAAAAGAAATTTCATCTATAACGAAGGTATATGGGTCCAACTCTATCCATTGCTATTGCACCTCACACATTTTATAGTAATTCATTCATTCCAGCTATTGCAAAAACGAGATTCTCCTAGTGCTTCTAGTTTAGCCAAGTTGGATCACTTTTCGTATGAACGCTTTTTCAAATGCTTTGCATAACTCTTCTTCCCTGGTATCTCAGAGAAGTCCGCTAGCAAAGAGATCATCGGCATATTATGCCTGTAGCCACCTTAGACAAAGGCAGATGCCATTGAGAAAAGGTTTTTCAATAATCGTCTATCTCAAGAGGATAATTGCGTGCATGGGGTCAATTTGTTCATTTTTCACTAATTTAATTGCTAAAACCAAATTTTTCTGGTGATTTGAACATCAATTTAAAGTGAAATTCTAGAATACTTCCGGTGTATGGTTTTTTGGTTGTAATATCCTACATCAACTTCATCAAATTTTACATTTTTCCATCTCATCATACGCATGTTAATAGGCATGTATTTACAATAATCAACATCAGTCCTAGCTTATATTGGAATTATAGATTTAGAATAGGGCAAGTAATAACTATTTCACCAAATCTTCATATATTATAGTCTATACACACACATGACACATTTGCAGATAATTATAAGTATATTAAGTTGCATTGGAACATACTCAAATATGTGGCAATGGACTCAACCAAGTCCCTTTTTTTGTATAAATAAAAAGGAAAATGTATACTACATTATGATCCTAATATATTATATGATACTATTCATCAATTTTTATTTTTTATTTTAAAAAAAGAATTAATCCAAAAATTACGAACAGTCAGTGTAATGGCCCTAAGAAAGACCGAAGCTGCCATATCTAGGCTCATTACTCAAAACAACTAGTAAATGGTACAATTGGCTTCCCATTAGAATCATTATAAAGAGTAATAATTTTTCCATTCGAAGCAATGTGGAGTCTCATATACCATCTACACTTATAACTCATCATGGAGTATCACAATGGATTGCTTGGGATAGAGAATTTTTGGCATTTTATAATGATTTCAAATTTCCAATGGACATTTAATTGTATCATTGACTAATCATATTTTAGTATAGGCCCAAATGTGGCTTGAACCTCCCTTAGGGCGTTACAAATGGTAACAAACCTATCCCAACTAAAAATGTGGAACTTTACCTGTGTCACCTATGATGAAATTGCCTAGCAAAAATGTTGTGATTTTAAGTGAGAGATTGAGATACTCCACACTTAGGAGGAGGAAGTTCTTACTCTTTACAATGAATAGTATAATTGGCTAATCCTTTTGGAGTATGGGCTCAGATGTAGCTTGGACCTCCCTTGTAACATTACAAATAGAATAAGAGTCTATTCTAATTAGAAGCGCGAGAGATTGTTATACCTTGCGAGGGAGAAGTTTTTGGTATTTGTAATAATTCTAATAGGACTCCAATTTTATCATTGACTAATCTTTTGTAAATTGGACTTTAAGTCATGTCACAAATGATGGAATGGTCCGACAAGGACATTGAAAATTTAAAGGAGGAGGTTATGACACCCTTATATTGAATACGGGAGTAGGTAATGTATGAGATTTCACATTATTTAGAGGAAAAAGTTCTTACTTTTATAATAATTCCAATAGGACTACAATTGTACCATTGACTAGGATTTTTGGAGAATGGGCTCAAATGTCACTTGAGCCTCCCTTGGGGTGTTATAGATAGGATTGTAAATAAACCATACTTGACAAGGCACACATGTAACGCTCGTCCTTGTGGTAAGACTTGACAGATGTTTTATAAAATGAAACATAATTGCTGACTTTCTTAAACCTTTATTTTTCTTTTCCTTCCTTTCCCAGTATACAAAAATTCCATAATTAAAATTAAGCATGTTTTAAAATTTTAAATAGAGTTTGCAGTTGTATTCATTAAAATAAAAAAATAAAAAAATCACCATTTCACAATTTACAAAAGTGACTATGCTTTTGTCGCTTTTCTTTTAGTTGTGTTCATCCTCACTTTGTTTCAAGGTTGGGTGTACATTAAAAATAAAATGAGTTGAATACCCAGTAAGCATTACTTCATACGTAAATATATATTAAATTAGGTTTTCAGTCAAATTTCCTTCATTCTTATACTATCCTAAACAAAATATTTCTTTCTTGGAAAACAATAAAAGGTGATACGTCTTTCATTATAAAAATATATATTCACCTTATATGTTTTTAGGAGAGAATTAAACGATTCTACAACATGCAAATTAACTGTTATCACTTTTTGTTGACCGATACACACTCTAACATACCAACCCAGACTCAACTCGAGGCCACAAGGTAGGAATCCATTTAGTCAGGAGGGCAGCATACAACCAATCCGACATTATAATATGCCCATTCATTGGTTCTATCATTTATTTAGTCATTGGTTGTTACGTTTCTTTAAACATTAAAACATCCATTCATTTGCTTTCTTTCTTTTATTATTTCCGTTAATTTTTTATAATTATTTCATTTAGTTGAACATAGAAAAACAAATCATTTCATTTGATCGAGAACCTTCTCTCACTACAACAGAAAGGCTCTTTTGGGAAGAAAATTTTCGTCCCAAAAGATAGCCATTTCGTCTCAAGAAACTTTTTGGGATGAAAAAAAGTCGCCCCGAGCTCATTCCAACAACACTGTGCCAAAAGATATATTGGGACGAAAATCACCATTTCGTCCCAAAAAATATGAAATTGAAGGAAACCGTTCGAACGAGAATTTCTTTTGTCACTATTGAAATTCGTCCCAGAATATCGTTCGAATGGAAACAATTTTAAGTTCGAACAGTAGTAACGTGTTTGAACGATTGTATAATACGTTCGAACAAAAATAAATTCATTCAAATGGTATGAATTTAGCTTTGCGTTCGAATGTTAAAGGGTCAGATCGAACGGTATAGGGGTTAGAATGATATAAGTTATGTTCGAACACTATGGAAATATATGATGTTTGAACGTTGTGTGATCATTCGAACTCTACGAAAATAAATTGCGTTCGAATATTATGTTAACGTTCGAACGCTATGAGCGATCGAACGTTATTTGGTCGTTCGAACGATAAATATTTTATTTAAAGTCAATAATAGAAAACCAAATAGACATTCATAATATTTGAAAAAATACATTAGAAACTGTTTAACACTCACAAAAGTTTTATAATAAGCGCGAACTAAATAAATAACCGTGAGACTGGCATTGTTTGTACATAAATAGATGATCCCAAAATCTGTACGCAAAAAACCATCAGTTGCTTGGAGGCATGTTGTAACACCCGGGCCAGCCAAGCCCACTTTACAAAATCCTTGGGTTTATAGTTATGGAAATCCAATTTGGGATTGAGAGTAAAATTTTGTGGAAGAGAGTTTGGACCTAAAATATTTTAGATAGAATATAAATTTTTCAATAGGTTTGATAATTAGGTTTAAAATCTATTAATGGAACAAGTGGATCTTCACTCATAAAATTTATAGGACAAGTACATTTTTTTTAAGGATGAGTCGAGGTCCAAAATCCATTTCTTTTATGATTTTCTTATTATCCAAAATGTGGACCCAAATATTTAAAATGGGCTCTACCCGATAACCACAGGGCCCACACCCGTTTGCTGTAAACGGAGAGACGCAGCGAGTAGTTGTTCCCAAAAAAAAAAAATGAAAACGGTCTATAGTTCTTTCCGCTTGTCACATGTACGTCTTTCCTCCCTAGGGTTTCTCCCTTCACCTTATATACATTGGTAAACTTTATCAACCAAACGTTAGTGTTGCCGCAAACCTCCATTCAAGCCTCCTTTTCCACGCCGCTGCTCCGTGGACAACCAAAACCAGCACTGCTTCACGGACACCGACCACCATCTCTCAAGCATCGCGTGCTTTGTTCCCCTCATCCTAGTGTCAGCCACGGGACCACCGTGGAAAAGCCATCCGGCCCCAGCCACAGCCTGAAATAGAGCCTGAATCAGACCACCCAGTTGCATAGTAGCCCCTCTCTCCACCGTAAATGAGCAATACCAAAGCCCAAGCCCCATACTCTGTTTTATCCATCCAAAAATAGAGCAAGTTCTTGCTTAAGTCCTGCATTGAACTTCCTTCCGCCATCCTCTCACTCTCCCCGTGCCCCTCGACTTTCAGCCTTGCTACACGACGGAAACCACTGCAAGTGCTCCTCCGATCTGCCACACCGAAACATGGGAATTATTTTCCCCTTAAGTTAACCCAGCAACCCCACGGCACCAGCCCCTCCCCTTCGACGCCACTTCCACAGAGAGTTCCGTCGGCCACCTCATGTCACCCCAAGCCACCCAGCTCCGTCGCAGCTCCACTTCTCTCAATGAGCCTCCGTCACACTCCACCTTCCCGTCTCACGGTCTGATTTCCTTCCTTTCCGCATGCTATGGACCCTCGCTCTCTCACTCTCCATTTTCTCGCTCTCTCGTGCTTAACCCAGCTTGACAGCATGTTCGCCGCATGCCTGCTCTCCAGCCGCGTCGCCACTGCCTACCCAGTCTAGCCATCGCACGCTGCCGCGTGATTCCTCCATGAGTAAGCCCCTGCCATGCAAATTGTTTGTTTTCCGAAGGTTTTCATTGGTTTTCAAAGAAATGAAAGAAATTACATTAGTGCCCATTTACTAAGTGTTATATTAATGTGCTTTAAAATTCTTATTATGTATTGGTACACTCTTATATAATTATGATTGCAGAAAATCACTTAAGTATTTTAATATGTTATTTAAGTAAAGATTTATTTTAAGAGTATATAATATTGGAGTAATGTTGTTTTTACACTTTAGATATGATTTAGTCTATTTAAAAAATAGTTATGGTTTACTTTAAAATATTTTGGGATAATTATATTATCTAGTATTAAACTTTATAAATTGCTTTCATTAATAAATAAGTTAGACTTTTAAATGTTTTTAGTCGAAGTTATCAAATGGACATTGGCGATTTTAGAAAAAGATGATATATTTTAAGGTTATGAAATTTTAGGTTTTGAAGAATTAAGTAGGTTATTTTAGAAGTTTAGAATTAAATATCGAAATAAGTGGTTGATTGGAAATTTACGGAAATTACTTGATTATTTGATAGGTGACGATTGTTAATTATTCGACATTTTGAGGAAAATTCTGAAAAGCTAAGAAGTTCAGGTAAGCGGGATTCCTATGCTAGACTTTGCATTAAAATAAAATGAGCTGAGGTTATTTTTAGAAAATATACATGTTTGATGTTGAAAAGAAATTTGAATTACCCCAGTTATTTGTTCTGCATTACTCATGAGATTCCGTTTAAGAATAAATCATTTCTGTCATGACTGGTGTAGACATGAGCTTATTTTTGACATTCTGTTTCTGAATTTTGAAAAGAGAGCGAATATGAAATTTTATGCATAAATTATGTTGTGATATGATTTTGTTCTGTTCTGAAGATTTTCTGTACTATGATATGATCTAATGTGATTTCTGAAAACCTCTGGCATAACATTCTGTTTCTGTTCCTGTTCCGTTCTGACCTTACCTCGGGTGTAAAGCTGTGGCCTCTGTTCGGGTTGGTACCAACTTTTCTGTTTCTGGTGCACCCACTTTGGAAACAAAGTGGTTTTCTGCGTGGTCTTTTCTATGTGCACACTCGGGGCTCCGAGAATGAATAAGGGGAAGATTCACATTCTGTTTCTGTTCGGTCAGCTACCAAGATTTGCACAACCCTACCACGGGGGTTAAACATGGTATTTGTTCTGATATGATATGATAAGATGTGATGTTTCAGTTTATGCTATGCCAAAGGGATTTTGACTATGAATATTTTTTGAACTTTCGCTCTAATATTTTTGATAACATGTTCTGACGCTACATTTTGAAAACATTATTATGATTCTGCATTCTGAAAGAAAGTATTTTTGTTCAGCATTCTGAACTCTGTAAATGTTCATGTTTACACACTAGTATATGTCCTCTACTTACTAAGTTGTTGATAACTCACCCCTTATCTCCATATATTTTTCAGATAATTTTGGTGGAATAAGTGCCTGAGGGTACAAATGCTTATTTGGGGGTCGTAGATAGTAAACTGATTTATTTTTGTTGAGGATGTTTTCGAGTTTTTAGAGAATTTCTAATTTATGTTATTGGGGATTTCCTTATTGTCGCCATGGAGGAACTTAGATTTTTGGTTTGATTAAGTGGATTAATATTTTATGGGATTTTCTGAATTTTATAGTTGTGTTATTTAAGTTAGTTTTAAGTATTAAGAGCTAACTTTTCGGACCCCCGGGAACAGGGCGTTACAGATGTACTGTTGCATAAGCTACTGCATTTGTAGTTGCATCTGTCTTCTGAACTCTTCTTATTGTTCTTCATGTTGTTTGAGGCGCATCTCCATATCTGCTTGTTTTGCCAATTGATCCTCTAACTCATGCTGCCTTGCAGTCAATTCTTCGATTCTGGAATTCGCATTTTCTAGCACTATAGAAGTCATAGATGCAAACCCAGAAGAAGAGGAAGAGGGAGAAGGCTTTACACAGCGACCCAAACCCCTCAAATATCCTGAACGTTGACCTAGGACTTGTGTAAAAATATCAATATCAATTGTTGATGAATTTTGATCTGACGCAGATTTAGCACGTTGGGCAACCATTTTATCCTAGACATATATAAGACAAAGAATTAATATCGTCATAATTAAAACAGGTTATAATACTTACATAATTTTCACGGGCATCAGGATGAGTCCACTTTCCATTACGATCAGTGTGTGTTGCAGCATATAATTTTGTCAGATCATAATTGGTATCTGAATCTTGCTACAATAAATGTGTTAAGATATAAAGTCATTATGATTCATCCAAATAATTAACTATATCCAATAAAAAAAATAGTAATACCAATTTCTTAGAGAGGCGATGGAAAGATCTTGAATCTGCATGATGATTAATCTTCAATTTTGATCTATTTGTTTTGTTTATAGAACTTCGCTCCTGCAAAAAAATTGAAAATATTATGAATCGAAATGACAAATAGGACAAGTAAAATAATTAAATTTAATTATACCTGATATGATGGATCCTCAAACATGTAACAAAGTTTTTCTCACTTAGAAGATCGAACATCCTGAAAAGGATGTTGGCGTGCATTTTCCTTCTTCTCAAACTTATTATAATGCTCATGACAAACAGATGCTCTCTCACCAAGTCTATCTTATGAGAATGGAAATTCCTAAATTCTCTGCATAGGCATCTAATACGCCATCACTATCGCATGTACCCAATGCGAACTCCAAGAATTTCTTAACACTTTCAGCATATACATTGTAATTCTGACCCAATCGATCACTAACTCTCATCCAACTCTTATCCATGGCGACTATATTCATTACAAACAATCACGTGTGCATCAGCAAACAAGCATGTACTATGTATCAATCAAGGAGTATGCCACCTTTCACTAGATAGTTGGTCCTATCCCGTTCGGGATTGTAAGATCATAGTCGCCAACGTATGATCTATTATCTGTCACGTTCAACAAAATTTCGACAGCATCTCCTCATATTTGTCCAAATATGCTCGTTTGGTTGTGTGCACTGACGATTAACACATCGTTGCACCATCACCGAAACTGCATATCGGGAGAACAAAAGATGAATTTACCAAAATCATAATGTTGGACGACAACAGATATAGTTTGATAGTTTGCGAGAATGATCTTACAATCCAAAACTGTCCACTCTGGACAATTCAAGAGTTATCAATCAAGCATTCATTCGAATTGATAACTCTCGAACGGGTCTAAGTTTTATTTTGATGAACAAATAATGCAAGATATGCTAACATATGTCAAACAATAACAACAGATTATTTATACAACAATACAACGAAAACATAATTAGTAGGTATTATTTAAAGATTTAATAGTATTTTAATTTAAATATTAGTTTTATTAATTTAGAATTAATTATTTAAGTGTTATTAAATCCTAACTATTTGTATTTTAATTTAAAGATTTAGTAGTATTTTAATTTATAAACATCATTTTATTAATTAATAAGTATTTAAGTATTATTAAAACTTAACTATTTGTATTTTAATTTAAAGATTTAATAGTATTTTAATTTAAATAGTTGTTTTTATTAATTTAGAATTAACTATTTAAGTGTTATTAAATCCTAACTATTTGTATTTTAATTTAAAGATTTAGTAGTATTATAATTTACAAACTTCATTTTATTAATTTAGAATTAACTATTTAAGTGTTATTAAATCTTAACTATTTGTATTTTAATTTAAAGATCTAATAGTATTTTAATTTAAATACTTGATTTTATTAATTTAGAATTAACTATTTAAGTGTTATTAAATCCTAACTATTTGTATTTTAATTTAAAGATTTATTAGTATTTTAATTTACAAACTTCAATTTATTAATTTAGAATTAACTATTTAAGTGTTATTAAATCTTAACTATTTGTATTTTAATTTAAAGATTTAGTAGTACATATAATTTACAACTATCCTTATATATTTGTATTCTAATTGTAAATACATTGATATATAGTTTACGTTCAAATGGTGCTAAACTATGTTCGAACATAACATACACGTTCGAATGGTAAAACTAACCCGTTCGAATTAATTCGTTCTAGATTTCAGTCGTCTTCAACAACGGAAAACCCCATTAATCACAAACTCACAGCAACACAAACAACAATACCAAGAGCATACAAATTTCCAACATTGCAAAATATTATATTCAAACTAGAATGAGAATATAAAAGGCATACCTGAATTTTTGGAGGTGAAAAGGCAAGGAGATTAGATTATACGCCGTGTGAAGGAGCTCCCCAACAAATAGTAATCCGAGAATAATTGAATGAGATGAAAATTATTTTGAGTTTGGGGGCTAGATTGAGGAAGAATTATATCTAGTGTCGCCAAGGGTCTCTGTTTCGTAAGAGACTGAGAGTGGCGCACGGGAGGAGAGCGAGATTGTGAGGTTCTGTCGTGTATTTACAGAAGATTTCCTGTTCGAACGGTTATTTACTAACCGTTCAAACGTGAAAATATGTAGCGGGAAAAAATTCCCTCCTAATTTTTCACGTTCGAACGTATAAATAGTATGTTCAAACAGTAATGGATGCATTCCCACTCGAACATTAACCGTTCGAACGTTTGTTGTTAAGAGTTCAAACGGTTTGGTAAATGTTTACTAATATTTTTTTTTACATTATACTTTCAAATAAAAGAACAATATTAATATATATAGAGATATTAGATGATACTATAGTTTAGTAACATAGTAATATCATATTATAATATATAATCGATAGTGTCATCTAATTAAACCATAACTAAAATATAATATGTTAATATATTAGACTATATAGATAACATATATATAGTATCACATATAGTGTCATCTAATTAGATTATAACTAAAATATATTATGTTAATATATTAGACTATATATAACATATATATAGTATCATATATAATGTCATCTATAGTACTAGCATATATAGTGTCATATAATTAGACCATAAATACTTAATTAATATCTTAATATATTAGACTATAGATAATATATATATAGTATCATATATAGTGTCATCTAATTAGACTATAACTAAAATATAATATGTTAAAATATTAGTATAATATTTAAATGTATTGAAGTAAACCATTCGAACGTATTTTAACCGTTCGAACGATATTGCATAAATAAGTTCTCGCGGACGGTCATTTTCACGGGCGTTCAAACTATTAACAAAACTTTGTTTTCTCCAAGTGAACCGTCCATCTCCACTGTTTAAAGTCGTCGTCGCCACCGCGAACAGTACCCAATCGAAGCCTCTTCCTCTAAGCACCGGTATGCTATTTTTCTAGCCATTTTATCGTTTAAATTTAGGTTTTTGATTGATTATTTGTTCAAATAAGGATAAAACAATTTATCCATCAATACTCACCGTAGATTTGCTTAAATCCATTGTAGAAATGTTTATTTAAGTCTCTTTGTATTAGTTTGTTGAAAAATCAATAGAATCAAAGGATTCCATGGTTTTCAATGGCTGAGTTGAGTCAACGTAGTAGCTGAGTTCCATTCGCATACCGTTCGAATGCTAGTTAGGGCGTTCAAACGGTACTAACCAAACAAGTAGTACACCATTCGAACATTGTTTTATACGTTCGAACGGTATACAAGCCAAATAGGTTTGCATACCGTTCGAACACTATTTTAAGCGTTCAAACAGTATAATTAATTTTAGTAATATTAGTGAATCGATGTTTATCGTTATTTATTAAATTACTATTCACATGTAATTTAGTGATTAGTTATTTATTATATTTTTATCGTTAATGTTGTATTGATAAACTCTTTAATTGTAAATTTCAGGTTGATTAAAATGTCTTCTTCTAGGGCGGGACATAAGCGATGCAATCCAGCTGAGACTAGTATCAGTCTAAGCTGGGAGAGGACTGTTTCACTAGATCGACAAGTGAAGCCAGAGTCTTGTTTGGGAAGGTCATTCCCTACCATCAGTCTTCAGTGATCGTGATTGTGGACCTATCTTAGATGAGCGGGAGGAATCATTAGAGACCATCTCTTATATTGACATTGTTTCTGAGTTCTATAGAGAGCTTGGTAGTACCAGCCCAGATGACAGAGGGGCATATAGGATCTATGTCCGATGAGTTTCAGTTATATTTTCACGGGACGGACTCGCTGAGTATCTCGGTATTCCTAGGCTACCAAATGCATATCCGAACGTGGTGCCTAGAGAGTCTGATTCTTCAGCTGAGGCAGAGACAACTGAGGATGAGGCACCAGTTTATACAGATGAAGTCGATACCCTTGCTGATCATGAGGTGAGGGATTTGGTTGTTGGTCCAGATGCTCCCCCGTATGACAGGACGAAGAGCATCAAGCAGGCAAATCTATCCTCTTTCTTCAAGATCCTGAATTTGATAATCACCAACAATATTGACCCTCGGCAGCACAAGACAGAGGTTGGCAATGACCGGATGAAATTTATGATATGGGTCGCTCGTGGTATTCCTATTGACCTGGTGGGGTATATATTTGATAGGATTCGATCAGAGTCCCGATACATTTCTACGGATATACTGCTATTCGGGATCCTGATCACCCGATTTCTGCTATTTGCCAGTATCATGCCAGATGTTGCCGAGCATAAACGGGAGCCGATGGGACCGATCAACAACACCACCCTCTCACGCAGCACGGGACACTCGAGACTGCGTCTTCGTAGACATGTTCCAGACCCGATTGATCCTCAGAGAGATGCACAGCCAGGAGATCATGAAGTATCCGCCGCTGGGACATCCAGACAGATCGAGGCATCAGTACACAGTGCTACTCGTGAGGACATGGCCGAGGTCGTGCGTGCAGCAATCAGCGGACAAACATCAGCGTTGATCGATGAAGTGCGTATGGAGGTCTATTCTGCTATGTCTAAGTTTCGTACAGAGATTACTTGTACCATCTCTAAGTTATATACGAAACTTGATGCCATGTATGCGAGTCAGGTCACCTTCAGTACATGGCTGACACAGATAGAGGAACGCTTAGCTGCAGTCGAAGAAGTGTGCAAAGAGTTGGGGTCTTAGTACTTTCTATTTTTTATTTATTTATTTATTTTTAGAATGGACAATATTTAGTGTTTTGTAAATTCAGTATTTAATTATAAATTAGTATTATTCTATATTTTCTAAACTAATTATTGATTGATATTATTCATATTATTTAATTGATAAATTTTTTATAATTACTAGTTAATATAAATATAATTCTCTAAAAAAAACATATGATCATATTTTGAACCATACAAAAAACGTTTGAACAGTATTGATTCATCATTCGAACAGTGAACATTGTTCGTTCGAATGATAGATCAATTTTCAGCTATAATAATGTTACTTAACACGCCAAATTGCACGTTCGAACAATGCTGATTTATCATTCGAACAGTAAAATTGTACATTCAAACGTAGAGGAGTTTCCCGCTATAATAATTATGCTTAAAGCGCCAAAATATACGTTCGAACAGTGCTAATTAATCATTCAAATGGTGAAAATTGTACATTCGAACGGTAGAACAATTTACCGCTATAATAATATTACTTAATGCGCCAAAATGTACGTTCGAACGGTTAAATTTAATCGTCCGAACGTTAAAACATTACATTTGAATGGTTTCATTATTAGGGACAAAATATTTTGTTCCTAATTATCCCGTTCGTACGCGTTCGAACGGTAGATCAATTTCCCGCTATAATAATGTTACTTAACGCCCCAAATTGCACGTTCGAACAGTGTTGATTTATCATTCAAACGATGAAATTGTACGTTCAAACGTAGAGGAGTTTCCCGCTATTATAATTATACTTAACGCGCCAAAATGTACGTTCAAACAGTGCTGATTAATCATTTGAACGGTGAAAATTGTACGTTCGAACGGTAGAACAATTTCCCGCTATAATAATATTACTTAACGCGCCAAAATGTACGTTCGGACAGTTAAATTTAACCGTCCGAACGTTCAAAAATTACATTCAAACGGTTTCATTATTAGGGACAAAATATTTCATCCCTAATTATCCCGTTCGAACGCGTTCGAATGATTTTGTTCTTCCATCATTTTTTTGGGACGAAATCTAAAATTCATCCCTAAATCTCACTTTTTAGGACGATTTTCATTTCGTTCCAAAAGAAAATCGTCCCAAAAAGTATTTTTTGTTGTAGTGTCTTCCACACGGTCTTAAGCCTCCATCAATTCTTGACATGAACCTCCTTCATGCATTCAAGGAAGCCTAGCCTCAGTTTCAATCACCCTTTACTTGCATACTTCTTTAACATCCTTAATTTCTCAAACTTACACCTCTAGGTATTCTTAACACCCCATTTGCATTGTTTATATATGCCATGGTTCAATCTTTGAAACCTGGCCATTTATATGGATATCAAACCTAAACTATGAACCTTGAAATTCAACTCCACTTCTTGTCCATAACTTCAATCTTTCTCGAGCAAACCCTCCGTATCTCATTTACTTCACCTTCCTAAGCTTCATGACCATGAGTTAGGATCCCATTAAGGCCACACTTACATAAATTGCTACATCCAACATCATGGCCTTACACCTCTTTGCACACTTCTACATACATCACACTTCATTTCTCATTCATAAAGTGAGCTCTCATGCTTTATTTTAATGCCCAAAGAATCACTTCAAGCTTCACAACTCAATCCAACTACAGAATGAAATCCAACTTCCATCTACGATACTATTCCTTCTTGCATGCATCTCTTAGCCCTTCCAATTATCATGTATCCTCCGCCTATTACATTCCTTCTATAGTTCATACCTTGCTCAATTTAAAACTTCATAAAATGTCCCAACACTCTCGCACCTCAACACCTCAATCCAAGCTTCACCATTCAACTCAAACACTCCAAGACCCTCCATTCTTTCATGCAACCTTCATTCCAAATTTCTTGGTCCTACACCATTCTCTATCTCTTTGTAAGCATGTCCTTGTTGTGGGATTTTAAAGATAGTTTTAGAAAAATAAGACAGAAATTACTTTCTTAAAAATTTTATTTTCCTCCTAGGATAAAAAGTTTCATATTAAAATCAAGCATACATTTAAAATTAAAATACAGTTTGCCACTATGCTCATTAAAATTAATTTACAAAGTATTTTTACAAAGAAAACTACTAGATACACAAAATGATCCTACACAAAAATTTCTACAAACTGACGTGTCATCTAAATTTTCTTCTTCTTTTTTTTCATTACCCCCGCACACACCGAGTTTCCCTCCCCCCTCTCTCTCTCTTAAACTCTCAAACTCTTCTCTCTCGATTTTCGTTTCCCTCCCCTTCCTCTCTCTCTCTCTCTCTCACTCTCTCTCAAACTCTCAAACTACAGTCTCTCCATTTTCAACAGCTAGTGGTCTGTACCAGAAACAAGAAAAAAAAAACATAGACGAGCTTGCGCTCATGATTTTGATGCTTCGTTTTTCATCTTGATTTTTCATTTTGATTTTGATCATGATGTTGCGTCTTTCATCTTGCTCTTGATGCTATATTTTTGGTATTGTTCATGATTCTTGGACCAACGTGAATGTTGTCTTCCCATTGTTCATTAACAAAAACAGAAAAAATACCAACGTCGACGGTGAAAAAATGGTTGTCGGCAACGTAAAGAACAAGAATGGGAAAAAAAAGCAAGAGAAAAAAATACCTTACCGACTGATGGCAGGGATGAGAAAGTGGAAAATACCCAAAATGCAGGGGCTGGGTTTAAGGGTAGACTAAGGAAAGGAGAAAAGAATGGCAGCTGATGGGGAGAAAAAAATCAATTGGTGTGGTGACACGTTAGTTTGTGGGATCCCTTTGTATCCCTAGCAAGACTCTTTTACAAAACATGAGTTCTTAAATTACATAAAAACATACCTAGACTTTTGACACCTTTTCCATGAGCCATGTTTCCCTTCTACTTTATTCTCCATTTGTTCCTAGGAGGAGCATACATTAAAAATAAAATGAGTCGGATATTTAATAAGTATTATTTCTTATTGTAAACATATATGAAATATGTTTTCAATTATATATTTTTCATTCACAAAAACATTTTTTTTCTTTGAAAAACATTACAAGGAGACTTCGTTTTTAAATATTTCTTTTTTCTTGAAGAACATTTCTTTCACCTTTTACATATTTTTAAAAGAGTTAAACAACTCTATAATATCACTTAACTATTATCACATTTCATTAGCCAGTACATTGTTACACCCCCATGTGTTAGGGTTAGTGGTTTTTGTATCCCGGACTCCACCTGTGGCCATGGGTTTAGAACCTTTTTCATTCTTGGAGCAGGACTAGGTGCACTATCAGTATCACCTACCCAGCATTGCAATCTACCCATTGATACCATCATTTATTTAGTTATTGAACATCACATAGCTTAATCGTTAAAAATTTCTTTCATTCTCTTCCATTCCTTCCATCATCATTTCATAACATTGAGCATAAAACATAATCAATCATTTAATTTAATATAAAAAATTAATTACTACTTATAACATAAATTTCATCATGCATACATTTATCATAAGAATGTATAAAAAGGGATTGCCAAATAAAGGTCATTAATTACATACTTTGAAGCATTAATACCTTTAGCATAGGTTTCGCTTTTTTCATTTCTAAACATTTCATTATCCTTTATTGCATGTAAGGATATTTTCTAATGAAAAGAACTTTCATTTCATTTTCATTTACTTTGAGAAAACTCTAGAAGGGTATGAATGTAATACTTATCTGAACACCATTCCTTTCTCATTTCATATAGTTCAATCATTTACGTGTCAGATGACAACCTGCATGCATGCATACAGAGTTTTATGTCATTTTTCTTTCAATCACATTACTAAACATAACATAGAATTTGAAGAACTATTCTTGACACCTAAGACCTTCACTCCCAAGTAATCTTAACCCTCCATCAATGTAATGCCTCAATAGATAACCCAAACCACATAGTCTATACTCCAAAAGGACTAGTCAATGATACAATTGGAGCCCCATTGGAACCTTATAAAGAGCAAGAACTTTTCATTCTCAAGCAATGTGGGATCTCATACACCACCTACCCTTATCCATATCATATAGGGTATCACAATCTATCCCCCTTAAATTCCCGACGTCCTCGTCGGGCCTGTCCATTATAGGTAGCACGGCTCAAGTCTCACATTTCTGATTGGGATAGGCTCTGATACAATTTGTAACGCCACAATGGAAGGCCCAAACCATATTATACCAAAAACAACTCACTAAGACAACCATATAGTAATCTGGACAACCCGCATTTCAACCCAAAGTACCATATACTAATTTTAATCTTGTCCAATACAACCATCAAAACCAAAGTCAACTCAACTCATCAATCAATCACACTTATTTCAGCAGCTCATAATCCCAAGCAATCGCCAACAATTTAACAAAAACGACACTGCACATTGCACGTTTCTCTCCGTTCACCACTCCACAGCAGAAAAAATCCCAACACTTCTAGATGTTAATCGGCACCCAACAAACTCCCTTCTAATTATTTCTAAAACGCCAAACCAACAAACCAAAATTTATAAAATACTCAACGAAGTGAAAAACTTACGGTGAAGGCTCAACGTTTATGTGAAACCGAGTAGAACAATGTGATACCCCATATGATATGAATAAGGGTAGGTGGTGTATGAGATCCCATATTGCTTGGGAATGAGAAGTTCTTGCTCTTTATAAGGTTCCAATGAGGCTCCAATTGTATCATTGACTAGTCCTTTTGGGGTATAGGCCATATGTTTTGGGCCTTCCATTGGGGTGCTGCAATTGGTATCAGAGCCAGGTTGAAAGATTCTGTAGACTTTTCAAAATAATGAGAGGAAAATCTTTTCAAAGGATTTTTTTTAAAAAAAAAAAAAAGCATAGAAATTTTGGAAAATAGGAAAAAGAAGGAAAGGAATGTCTAGGCCAAGGTCTTCACTCTTCCCAAGGCAGGTTTTGCTCTACAGTAAGTATTTTTAACTGTTACTATTTTATTGTTTTAATAAAAATTATGAATGAAATTTATGGATACATGCATATCAAAGTACATCTACTACGTGAAAGGGTTTTAGCACAAAAGGTAAGGAATTTTCTAAATATGAGTTCAGGAACCTTTGGTTTTAAGATTGATGATGCATCTTGTTTACGAGGAAATAGTCTTATATTTTGAAAAATTAAGAATGAATTTAGAGGATTTTTGAAGTTTTGACATAGATTTATTTATGGTGTATGGTATTTCATGATAATTGGTGGTACTCTTATGTTCTATAGGTAACGTGATTTTATCGCCAAGTACGAATTATACGATTTAATATCCAAACTTTGAAGAATATTAGGTTACAAATTGTTAAGGTTATTATAGCATGTGGAAAGTTTTATTAATCTATGTTGAGAGTTTTAATTACTTTTCTGTGGAGTTTAGATAATCATCTAGTCAAATCATTTTACGCTTGTAATCGAACTCATTATCGAGGCATACAATTTTTGAGAATTAGCGAGGTTTAAGAATAAATATCAAAAGTTTGGGAATAATAGGTTCTACTAAATGATCAAGGATTTAGAATAAAGACGACGAAAGAATGTGGAGAATAAGTACATTGGTTGTTGAGGTCTAGTAAATTCCGAGGACGGAATTTTTATAAGGAGGGGAGATTGTAATGACCCGATCCTATATTTTTTTTTAAGGGATAAAATTCGAATAATTTTATTAGACTCAATAAACGAGTTAAAGCCCATTAGAGAATTTATCGGATATATATTTATTTTTAAATTGAGGCTCCATCATCATTATTATTATTATTATTATTATTATTATTATTATTATTATTATTATTATTATTATTTTACTATTATTATTATTTTACTCCAAACTCCTTAGTATTAGACTCCAAACACTATTGGCTTTCTCGATCCCTCTTCGTGATAAAACCCCTAACTGATTTCCTCTATAAACTCCATGACATGCACGTCTCTCCCTTTCCTTTCTCTAGGGTTTTATCATCACCTCTATATATACACATGTTTTTCTCTCATAGAAACTGCACAACCCACGTCCATCTTCCACAAACTACACCGAGAGCCATCTTCCATCTATTCAACAATACCACGTTTGCTCCCCAACCCCATGAAGACCACACCGCAACACCTGGTCAGTCCACATCCCATGCAGAAGCCACGTAAACGGCACCAACCACCCCTGTTTTCACACACCGAAACAGAGCATGGCTCCTCCACGCATCAATCCCACACGAAAACCACCATAGCACCTCCAAAGCAGGCCAAACCAAGAGCCACGGCCCACACCTTGCAACAGCTTCTTCACGCCACCTCAAGGAAGACGGAACCACCCACGGTGCCAAAAACCACCGACTAGCTCAACCCCGTGGCACCCACTCCATCCCAGTAAGCCCACGACCGTCACAGCCCTCCTCTGCATGAAAGGCAAAGTCACTGCCGCCAACGTCTAAATACACTCACGCACACAGAGCACCTTTCACAAACCTCCTCCCCTCAAAACCGCAACACACATCCAGGAAAAACAACCTCTACCACCTCCCCTCAGTTCGTCCAGCAGACCACCTAAGACCTCCTCCGTAACGACCACCGAAAGCCACTGAGTAAACCACCTTCACGACAGAAACCCATGCGTTAGCATTGCCCAGCCCCACGTTTAGTCCCGCAACATGTCTACCCCACTGCACACCTTGCCGAAGCCAAGCAAACCACGTCTCAGCTCCTCCCTCTGTCCACCTCGTAGCAAGCTAGCAGATCCACTACACGACCTACCCTTGGAAAAGCCAACAAGCTGCTGCCATCCTCCCCTGTTTTTAGCCCTAAAAAATGAGTATTTTCGAAGCCCACCGTAGAGCCAAGTTCCCACCTTTTCAACCGTTGCTCCTCGCCTGAAACGTCCACACCACACAGCCGCAACTCGGTTACTCTACGCCCCGGACCACCACACGTAAGTCCATCTCCTTCACGCCGTGATTCTCACTCTCCGCTCTCCCTCTATCACTCACGACATGTAGTTCATCCCGTAAACACTCTCTCACCCTTCATCTCTCTCTCTCTCTCATCACTCTCTCTGTCTCTTAGTTTCACAGTCAGCTCGCCGGAGTGCCACCGCTCTTACCACCGTCGAGTGCAACCTGGCCTCACGCCTCATGCCTAGCTCTCGGTAAGCCCTGCTGTGTGTCCATCTACGTAGTTGTTTCAAACGAAATGCCAATAATATGTTCTAGTTTGTAACAATATGAGAATTTTGCCCTTTTAGTTTAATTTGTAATGTAATGAGCCTAAACAAGTATGCTGTGTTCGGGTTATATATCATTTTGGGTTTGGTAATATTTTATTAAAGCAACGGTTATATTACTTAAGTGGGATAGACTGGTTTCTTAAATAGATTTGTATTGAAATTAGGGTAAGTAAATATCAGTTGGATGTCGATGAAATTAGGGAAATGATGGTATTTTAGGGATTAGGAGAATTTTAAGTATTGAAGAATTAAAATAGGTTAATTTTAGCATTTCAGGGTTAAATATTTAAACAGGTGTTTGATTGGAAAATTTACGGAAATTACATGCTCATTGTATAGGTGATCGAGTACGAGTCGAAAATAGTGGATTAGCGCTGCAAGGTAAGTAGCATGATCATATCCTTACACGTATGTACAGTGAACTGCTTGTCTTTTTATAAAAGATATTATGCATGTATGCCCTTCATTGGGAGCCCCTTTTTACATACCCAAGACATGATAAAATTATGAAAAATCCATGATTTTATGTGTAGTATTATGCATTAAGTTATTTATGGCAAATCATGATTTTATGAAATGAGTTATGCATCAACAGATTTATAAAAAGTCATGATTTTATGTGAATATTTATGCATTAAAGTATTTATAAAAATTATGATTTTATGCGATGAAACATGTATCACGACATTTATGAAATAATGTGATTTCATTTGAAATCTATGATATGATATGACAAGATATGTCAAGTAAGCATGTGATTTCTATTGAAATCTATGATATAACAAGTATGTAAGTATGATTATGACGAAGTATGATTATGATAAGATATGTAACGGCCTATGTTATGATATAAAAACGGTACCTATGTTATGGGCATATTGCATTGCCAGGTCGTGCATGCTGGTAGTGCACCCAGTATGTCTTCCTTATGTATGGATTCCACAACCCGTGGCCACAGGCAGAATCGGAATCTAGGTAGATTCGCTAACCCTAACTTATGGGGGTCAACAGTGGGTAACAGCCTATGACAAGTGGAAGATAAGTTCATGTTCATGTTCATGTTCATGTTATTTATGTATGTATTTATGAATATGCAAGTTTTGCAAGAAACCTTATGTTTATTATGTTTACGGTATGATGTATTGCTTATTGAGTATTCGACTCATTTTAGTTTGTTTTTATGTTTTTAAACCACCCCAGCTGATGACATTTATGAAGATGAGACTGCAGGACAGGACTTGACCCAGGGAGGCGAGGCAAAGGCCTAGACAGATTATACTATGACTATTTTTATGGTTTAAATAAATTATTCTGATAAGCACATGAGACTTCTGTATTTTCTTTAATAAGTGCTTCCGCCGACTCTATTTTGGATTTTAAGTATTTATTAAATTTTGTTTTATTTATGGAATCTTTCGCATCTGGCGCATTATTGAAAAGAAAAGTTTTTAAGTTCAAGTTTAGTAGTAGAAAACTTGCTCTCCGAAAATACTAAAATGTCTTTTTGGGAAGCGGGGTGTTACAAACAATGTACTCATTACACTGCAGCAAACACAAGGCGCACGGGAAAGAAAAATCCACCAAAACCACGGACTGCACAAAAATTTCTATTCAAAAACCATTTCGAGTAAGAGGAAGAGGGATGTGAAATCTTAAAGAGAAAGAGAAAATAATAGATTTACCCACTAAAGAAGCTCTCGGCAACCCGGACTGGAAGTTTGTTTTACCCAAAACCGCAGTTCCAACAACAATCGAGCAATAGAGGAACGCGAGAGAGAGAGAGAGAGAGAGAGAGAGAGAGAGGCGCACAATCTGCAGCAATAGAGGGACGCGAGAGAGAGAAGCACAATGATCTGCTGCAATGGAGGGATGCGACAGAGTGAGAAACTGATTTTGAGGGAAAATCCGAAAGTGGGGAAAAAGAAAATGGAGAAAAAGCTAGGCATTACCCTCGAACTCAAGCACTGACCCAACGAAAATAAAAGATGGAAACGGGAAGGAAAATGGGTAACGTGAGAGAGAGGGACACGGGGGAAACCAGAAACCGAAAGAGAGAAAAGAGGGAGAAAGAATCGGGGAGCTGAGGAAGAAGGAACTGCTTACCCAAAACGGTGTCGTTCTGAAAAACATCCAAGAAAAGGCTGGGCCTCTCGCGCACTGGTCCGGAGTCACAGACTTGGCCTTACATCCTCCCCTTACAAAAATTCCGTCCTCGAAATTTGCTAAAACCTATAAAAATTCTCTTCAAACAGGTGAGGATACTTAACTCGCATCTCTTCCTCGAATTCCCAAGATGCTTTGCTGATAGCATGATTATTCCACAGTACTTTAACCAAAGGGATAGTTCAAGTCCGTAACACTTGCTCTTTCCTGTCCAAAATCCGCACTAGTTCCTCAGTGTAGGTCCTATCCTCTTGGATAATTCAATGTGATAATCTCTCTTAAATGGAATAGGTAAAAGGTAAAATATGTAATTTTAATCAAATTTTAGCTTTGTCTTTCCTTAAGCCAATTAGAATGCTATAAGGGAATGTTTGGAAAATGAGATGAGATGAAAAATCTGTGAATAGTAGTGAAAAGGTTTGGATTATGATATTTAATTGGATTTTTTGAATGTGAGAGAAAAATTTGTATAAAAATATGATAAAGATAAAATATTACTAATTTGTTAGAATTAGGGCTTTAAAAGGACCAGACCAGACCAGAAAATTCTATCGGACCGAACCGATAGTCTTATTAGTCTGTGTAAGGGGTTCCCCCTTTCTTAATGGGCCTGAGAGGAGCAACTAAGGGAATAAGAAACGAAGGCCCAGCCCAAAACAAATAAACTCCTCGGCTCGACCCACAACTAAACTCCCCTGGACGCAACTCCCATATTGGAGCATACTGCAGGGGATGGGACTCATAGCCTTGGAGATCCCTCGAGCAGAGTCTAGCCCTTGAGTACATGTCTATGTAAACGATGGAAGTAAAGGGGACCCTCGATCCTCTAACAATGTGACATCGACGGACCATTGAGGACCCCAGCAAGCTAAGGCAAATCAAGGAACTAAGTCGCTTTAATGGCACCACTACCCGAGGCACACGCCACATTAATGATGTCGTCGCAGAGGGCATGGACCACGGGGGCATGCACAAAATGAACAGTAAAGAGGGCAATTTCCAAGTACGAAAAAGCTCTCAGATCTCTAGACTCTCTCTCATTTGATTTACAAACTTCTAAAATACACTACTAACTTTAGCATAAGAGACTCCTCGACCCCGAGGCCACCCTCTCCCAGTTTCTTTCTTCTTTATTTTCATAGGCCCAGTTCTAAAGACCTAAGTTGCTAGAACCTGACCTAAAGACATAAGAAATATAACGTTAACAGTGGTGCCATCTGTGGGATCCTTGTAGATCTTGCGTGTACTTTGTATATCTGCAAAAACCCGTTCGGACAACTCAGAAGGGACATAGAGGAAGTTGCCATGGAGGAAAGACTGAAAGCTATGGAGGACTGGGTAACAAAGTTGACCAATGAGGTGCAAAAGCGTTGTGAGGAGAATGAGGAGCTCAAAAAACATCAACAAGGGCAGAACAAAAAGGCGAAGCACATGGAGTTCCAAACATTGGAACTGGAGTGAACGTGGGGGAAGAGAGGAAGAACATGCAAGACAAGCTCCACAATCTCAAAGGGAAATACGAAGAGATTGTAAGGAAAGTGGGCACATCCTCGTCGGTGGACCTCTCAAGCACTGGTCTACCCCACACGGAAGAAGTGATGGCTATGCCCCTGCCGCCAAAATTTAGGGTCCCCACCATGGAGATGTATGATGGAGGGAGAGGCTCCCTTGAGCACTTGGAAACCTTCAGGGCCCACATGGTGTTGCATGGCTTCCTTGAAGGGGCGTGCAGGGCATTCCCGCTGACCTTGAAGGGGCCAGCACGAGTATGGTTCGAGTCTCTGGCATCTTGTTCCGTAGACAGTTTTGGCGAGCTATCTAGACTATTTTTGTCCCAGTTCATGTCAAGTTGAAGAAGACGATGCCCAACAGCGTACCTCCTCACCATTAAGCAAAGAGATGAGGAAAGTCTAAAGGCGTACCTATCCCAGTTCAATAAGGAGCGCATGTCCACCAATGACTAGGACGAGAAGATAACCCTGGCAACGCTTTTAGGAGGGGTTTGGCCACGATCCCAATCTATGCCTGAGCTGTCAAGAAGGACTCATGTGACGTTGCGGGAGTTTATGGAATAGGTCGATAATTTCATTAACACTAAAGACACTCTTCAAGTTATAACAGAGCCAAGGAAGAAGGAGTTAGAGCAAGCGGATAGGAAGACAAGTGCCCCAACCAATGCTAAGTCCCACAAGAAACTGGAAAGGAGCTCTCACGACAAGAGAAGAGAGGAAGCTCCAACGAGGGGATAGGGACCCCGCTTCGATCAACCAACGTTTACCATCCATGACACGACACCTCTGCCGCCCAGGAAGACGATGACCGAGGCATTGTCCGCCGTTACTGCACATACCACAAGTCCATCACCAAAGACTGCTTCTCCTAACAAGGGAGAAGGGAGCATGCGGAATGGACAAGACAACGTTACCTACCCGCCCGCTCGCCCGAAAGTTGGAGCAGGAAATGAGGGGAGCACGGACTGAGTCAACCGATGCAGAAGGGAAAAAAGCCCTCGGCATCAACCACTAGCACGGGGGTCGAAGCAAGATCGCCACCGCTCACCACTATGGGGAGGGGGCTGCCACTCGGGAAAATCCGGACCATAGCGGGAGGATTCGCCTGCAGGGGTGCTACGTCCTCGAGCAGAAAGGCACATGCTAGGTGGCATCGATACCACGAGGTATACTCGGCAAAGTACCACCTTGCCAAGCACCAAAGGGGCGAATTGACCCCGGTTGTCTCCTTTGGGGAGGCTAAGGAAAAAGAGGTCTTGTACCCCCACGATGATGTACTGGTGGTGACCACGTTGGTCACCAACTTCAACACCCAGAGAATCCTCATTAACAATGGGAGCTCTGCGAACATCCTATTTTGGACAAGGATGGAAATAGACATCGCCTGGTTGCATCTAGCCCCAATGTCGCTGAAGGGCTTCTCTGAGGATATGGTTCATCCAATGGAAACCATCGCGCTATCAGTACTCACAGGTAGCGCCCCCTCACTGCCTCAATCATGGTCGACTTCCTGGTAGTGAGGACCCTATCACCCTATAACGCCATCACCAAAAGGCCCACCTTCAACAACTTGCGGGCGGTCACGTCAACATACCACCTTAAAATGAAATTTCTAACTTCCTGTGGAGTGGGAGAAATTTAAGGCGAACAGGTTCTGGTGAGGGAATGCTATGTCTAGGAACTGAAGCAAGAAGGTGGTGGGGTTGCTCCGAACGACACCTCCAAAAGGGAGTAAGGCATGCATCACTCAAGAAGCCTTGGCAGGCCTTAATCTATGACTTGCCCTACCGGGCTTGGGGAGGAACGGGAGGCTGCATGGTCCTAGAGGCAAGGATAAAATAGGCGAAAGCTCCCTAGTTGAAGGCTCCATCTCCCCATATTTTATAATTCACTATTTAAATACTGTAAATTCTTATTGTTTAATGAAATACATGATTTTTCAGGACAGTGCACTACACCTACTTCGAATTTTTGCATTATCGATAGAACATCGAACAAGATGATCTCCAATTAACTTAATCTGCAACAACAAAATCATTGTCAAAGCAATGTTTACCTTCCTTGCAATGTCAACGGGGGAGAGCGGGTCTAGTTTTAAACTGTCCAAATAGTGTACCTCCCGTGGGATCCAGGGGAGAGCTAGGTCGAAGGCTATTCTACCCAGACTACGATGGAGAGCGGGTCCTCTCCCCCCCCCCCCCTGCGGCTTGAACAACTTACCTCAACCCCTATCGCGACGAAGACGGACCAGCTATATTGTTGTCCGAACTTACCTCCTCCGAGGGTACCAAAGAGAAGCATGTAATGCTTAAGGTTGCTTTATTCCTCCCACGGCGGAGTGCGGGCCAATTCTCAGCTGTACAAAAAAGAATACTTACCTTCCTTGTAAGCGTCAACAGGCGGGAGCGGGTCTAGTTACAAACTGCCTGAAAAATTAGCTTCCCACGAGATTTAAAAGAGTGAGTCATGCCAAATTCTGCTCTACCTTGACCTTTACTGCGAATGAAGAGTGGGTTCAGCGCCAGCATGACCCAAATCTTATCTCTCCCTACGATGTCAACAAGCGGGAGTTGGTTCAGTCTCAAACCACTCAAACAAATTACCTCCCTGCAGGGTAGCAGGGGCGAGTTGTGCCAGAGGTTGCTCGGTCCCTTCCGCGAAGGAGAGAGGGTCCAGTCTTTTAGCTACCCGAATATTTACCCTGACTCCCATCACAACGAAAGAGCGGATCGGCCACATGGCCGTATGAAGAAGTTACCTCCTCAAGGAATCAAAGGGGCGGGTTTGACTAGAGGCATCTCGACCTCTCCCTGATGGAGTGTAGGCCTAGTCTTTTAACTACCTGACGTGAAACGTTGAAGCAATGGGTGCGCCACCTCGATGGTTAAATAGGCTAGCTGAATGGCAGACTACACAATGTCAATGAGCAAGAGTGGGTTCAGTCCCAAACTGCTCAAACAAATTTCCTCCACGAGGGTTAGCATCGAAGAGTCGCTCCAAAGCCTGCTTGGACCCTCCCTCGGAGGAGAGTGAGCCCTATTTTTTGATAGACCGACTACTTACCCTGACTCCGATCACAATAAAGAACGAATTGGCCCCACGACCTCCTAAAAAAATTACTTCATTAGGTTTAGGGTGAGTTTGGATGTTGAAGTGAGTTGAGTTGAGTTGAGTTGAGATGATAAAATATTGTTAGAATATTATTTTTTAATATTATTATTATTTTGGGATTTGAAAAAATTGAATTGTTTATTATATTTTGTGTTGGAATTTGAAAAAGTTGTAATGATAAGTTGAGATGAGTTGAGAGTAGTTGATGAGTTAAGAGTAGGTTGGCCTGAGACATCCTAACTTCTCCCCGATGGAGAGCGGGCTGGGTCCTTCGACCGCCTGAATACTACACCAAGAAATGCAGACATCAACAACCCAGTAAAAAGTGGCAAGCAAATCGTGTCATAGGCCAGAGGGCCTAGGTTTGCAAAGTCTAACTCCTACAAAGTTAAGGATAAAGTTATGATGATATACTTATCTTTCAATCAGGAATTACATACGCAATGCCAACAGGTGAGAGCGGATCCAGTCCCAAGCTGCCCGGACAACCTACCTCTCTGCTGACCAAGGAGACGGGTTGATCCAAAGGCCACCTTGTCTCCCCACGACAGAGTGTGGGACTAACCCCACTGCTACCTGAATAACCTGCCTCAGCCCCCATTGCAGTAAAGAGCAGCCCGGATTAGTTATATTCAACTCCATGGCTACGGTGCTACTCGGAGGGGCATAGAGGCGAGTTAGAAAAACACTTCCTAGCCTCTCACCCTAAGGAGGCGATCGGAGTCTCCTTTACACGGCTTAACTCTTAAGGGGGGATTTCCATTCCCTCCAAGCCAATGATAGAGGTTGATAGCCAACATACACTAATGACACTTCTTTCTTCTTTCAGTTATATATTGTAATACAGTACAACAACGCAAAATGGAAGAACTGAAGAACTAGGCGGGGTGAAGCGCATCCAAGAGACAGATGACAAAAAAAAAAGGAAATTGGCTTAAAGAATAAGAGGAGAGACATCGGCCTCATCAAACAATATCGCTAAAGGCTCCGAGAGGACAACTGCCTAATAAGGGCGAACGAAGACAGTATAAGCAGAGAGCTATCGGCCAACGGGGTCATCAAGAATGTGCTAGCAGGGTGGATCGTAAAGCTCTGGATGACAAAAATCCCCCTGCCTAACGCAAAACTCATAATTTCCTACAACAAAATCTCAAGCCGGCCATAAAAGAAAAAAATAGAAAGAAGAAGAAGGAAACATCGGAGAATAATACACAAAGATAAACAACTTAGTATAGAAAAGTATAAGACAGTTTCATTAATAAATGAGAGTTACACATGAGCCGCATGGCGACAGCCCACATGTATATACATTTACAAAAAGAAAGAGAAAGAAGAGAAAAATGAAATAACGACAAAGACACAAAGAAGCTAGGGTGTAGGAACATCAGGCGCCATGCTCAGAGACCTCGACATCGGGAGCGTCGACCTCAGGGATGTCAAGCTCGGGGTCGCCGTGTTCGGGAACAGAAGGCAGGACCCGTAAAAGCATCAGGGATCACGCCCATCCCTAGCTTGCTGCCAAGTTCAAAAGCTTCTTTCTCAATGACAACCTGGGAAAGGTCAAGGTTCCGCAAATATTTCTCAAAAGTCTGCAAAAATAGTTGCGAACTCTCCAGAATGTGGTCCCGCAACGACCAAAGGCCCTCAGCACACCCATGCACCCATGCAGTATTGCGAACACTCACTACCAACTTTAGCTAGCTGTCCAAGCAGGAGGCGACATCCTGCACTTACGACAAGTCACTCCAAGCCCCCCATCCACTGGGCATCTTCCCTTGCCTTCTCCTTTAGCTCCTTTCAACGGTGATTAAGCTTCTTACCTTTCTTGCTACCCTTTTCTAGGGCAAGTCGTACCCTACTCAACTCTTGCTCCTACCGTTCCTTCTCATCCCTCTCGCCGTGAGCGTACCGTAGAGCAGTTTGGGTCATTATGCGAAGGGCCTAGTTTTCCTTCTCAACGGCCACTTGGCCGTCCATGATGAAGGCTGTCAGATGAGAGGAATTTTGACAACAAGAGAAGCCAACACGGAACGGTCAATAGAAGGAATCTAGAAAACAGCAAAAGAAAGGAAAAAGACGGAAAAAAAAAGTTGCAAAACCTCATGGAAGAAGTCGGATAAGCTCTTGACGACCTGGCCGATGTCTTTCACACGGGCCAAAGGGAGGATGATCTCTACTGAACCTTCTTCATCGAGCGCTTGTGTAACGCCCCGTACCCGAGGGTCCGGAGAGTTAACTCATGTCACTAACAAACCTGTCTCTCCAAGCACTTAAAACTCCAAGGACTTCATGTTTAGCACACAATTCATATTCTTCCAAATAACCATAATAAAACTTCATAAGTTATCATTACAAAACATAAACCAAAAGGGGTCCACAATCTCCCAATAACCTCAAAATATAATAATACATCTTTAGGTGTCAATAGGTCCAAACAACGTGAAGTACTTCAAATGCTCAAGTTAAATCCATCTACTAATAATGGTACTCTAAAGTACCCAATCCTTCCATCCATATCTAGCCAGCTTCAATTCTATTCCTGACCCCCAGTTGGGAAATCAATATCATCTGAAAATATATGAAGATAAGGGGGTGAGTTATCAACAACTCAGTAAGCAAAGAACATATACTAGCATGTAAATATGAGCCTTTTCAGAAAGGTCAATATGCAGAAACAAAACATTTTATTTTTATATGCAGATTTCAGAAAACGTGTTATCAGAAAATCAGAGCGACTTTTCAAACATTTCATACTCAAGTCAACAATTCATATTTGAGGATCCATTTCATATTCAAAAACACTTTGGCATAACATAACTGAACCTCTCAATCTTATCATGTCATATCATATACCATGTTTAACCCCCGTGGTAGGGTTGTGCTATCCCCGGTGGCCAAACCAGGCAGTATCATGTGGTGAACTTCCCCTTTTTCAATCTCGGAGCCCCGAGTGTGCACACAGGAAAGAACACGTAAAAAGACCACTTTGTTTCCAAAGTGGGTGCACTCATATCATATCATGGTGGTACCAACCATATCACGTGAATAGTATCATCATATCAGAACCATATTCAGAACAGATAAGTATGCCAAAGTTTTATCATATCCATATCATATCAAAACACGTGCGAAACATATTCATATCCTTTTTATTTGATCAAAAACAGATCCATATCATTTCATATCACATGCATAAAAATTTCAATGATATCATATTCGCTCTTTTGCATATTTTAGAAACATGTCAAATATTGCTCATGTCTACACATTTCATGTCAAAAACATTTCTTTTCTCTTTCATATGTATCTCATGAGGGAATGCAAAAACATATACTGAGGTTGTTTTTCACTTTTTCTTTTTAAAACAACATGCACATTTTTTTACAAACCAACCTCAGTTCATTTCTTTTTATGCAAATCCAGCATAAGAACCCCGCTTACCTGGACGACTTAACTTTTCCAAAAATTTCCTCAAAAATGTCGAGTCGACTATAAATCGTCACCTATAAAAATAATCACGTAATTTCTGTAAGTTTCCAATAGATCACATATGTCGATATTTAAACCTAAACTTCTTAAATAACCTATTTTAAATTTCTCAAAACTTAAAACCTTCCTAATCCCAAAATATATCATTACTTCATAAAATCACCAATATCCACCACAACCCACGTCATACACAAAACACCACTGTTTAAACCCGAACAGCCAACAAATCTCATAGTCTAAACCAATCATACTAACAACTCCATCACCCAATCCAATCAACCCCGTTACTCCTCGGACTCAGTCCGGCAAAACCAATCAGCATTTAAATACAGTGTAATGTGCTAGTGCAAAAATACATTAAATTCACGAGAATTCTTTGAAAAATACTTACATTGCTATATAATAATTTATGGAGGATCACGGAGGCGCAAGAAGTGGAAAAATAGTTGCAGAACAGTGCAAAATACACTGTGGCCGTGGGTCACAGATACCCACTTTTCAACGGGTGCAAACGAAGACCCGAGATTGATAGGGTAGGGCCTAGGGATGTCGGTGAAGCCAATGGTAGTGGTGGTTTGTCGTGGGTGGCGGCGCAAGGGGTGGTTTTAGGCCAAAAATGTGCAAATCGAAAATGGACTTGGTGGGGCTTCACCGGTGACGGATCGGAGGTGGGGTTGGGTTCAATGGGTTGCTTGGAGGTCGAGGATGAAGTGGTGAAGAAATGGCGGCCAATGGTGGTGCGACGGCGGCGCTGGAGTGAGGAGAAGGCTGCGGCTTCGTGTGGCGCGTGGAGGCTAACGGTGGCGCCGGAGAAGCTGAAACTGGAGGGAGGTGGTCGCCGGCGGCAGGGGAATCGAGTGGGGTGGGCGGTGTCGGCCACGAGCGGCGCACGGCGGCGCTGGGTGGAAGAGAAGGAAACGGGCGGAGGAGAGGAGAGAGAGAGAGCTACGTCCGTGCGCGGGAAGAGAGAGGGAGAGGAGAGAAAAGAAAGAGAAAAAGAAGAGAAAAAGAAAAGAAAAGAAAAGGGAAAAAGAAAAATAGAGGGAAAGAAATGAGGTTCAGTCCTCACATCTTGGGTCACAAAAAATAATCCAACAGAAACGATTTTAAAACTGCAAGTGAAATAAAATAATTCAAACACAGTGATTAAATTGAAAATAAATAATTAAATCCAACAATAAGTTAATTTAATTCGAGAAGAAATTTAAACACATAACAATAATTAATTTAAAGAAAGCACTTCAAAAAAAATAATTTTCGTAAACTAAAAATCATAAAAATAGTCTAATTAAAAATCCAATAATTTTAAAACAAGAGAACAAATTCTAAATCAATAAAAATAATTCATTTATTAAAATACACTAAAATACGGGGTATTACATTCTCCCCCCCTTAAAAAATTTCGTCCTCGAAATTTGTAAGGTCAAACATTAACGTAAAGGCAAGATACAAGATATAACTCAAAACACGCTCGAAAAGACCATACCATCAACAGCTCCCAACAAGCATGAGTAATGCACTCCCAAGTCTACTCCTATCGGCGATTCCATTATGCTCGCATTAGTCTCCCAATGACACATCACGTCTATTACTCTTAGGGTGACCACGAAATCCAAAATCTCCATTTCCACCAACAACATTAATACAACACTCGGCAAAAACCCAATGATTATTATTATTTTCGTAACACGAACTGTGCTAACCTCAATCGACCCCTATGTTAAAACTCACCAACCTTCATTGTATTCTACAAGTTGGTAACCTATTAGCCACTTCCAAAGTTAACCATCAATAAACATTTCCATCATCCAGACCTATTCCCTCAAATTCAACAAGAATTATATCTTAAATCCGCATCACCAAAAGTTTAATCTCTAATTACAAGTATCATCTCGAATTTTCAAATCACTAATAATCCCTTAAGATCAACACAAGGTTTGAATCCTTAATTATATCACAACATAACACCATTGAGTACGAGGTAGCTCAACACCTACTAACCAGAAAACTCTCACCACATTTGGTAGAAAATTCTTGATCTCCAAAACCATGAACTATTTCACACTTTCCTCAAACTCACCAAGAATTCATTCATGAGTCTGCACCAACTATTATCCTTAAATCCGATATGGATCAAATCCCAAAACCTGCCACTAAAACCTCGAACTAATAACAATTATTTCCTTCCATCTCCAAAGAAGTTCTCTCCAAAAAAATTCTCATATAGTAACTCAACTCAAATCAATCCTATTTAATTCAGCCCTTCAACTCTGCAATTCTAAAACCTTAAACCAAATAAGAATCATTTCCGAAAATCTTGAAGATCAATGACCTTACTTCTAAAACATTCACCTTATAAAACTTTTAAATTCTAAAACCCCAAATGTTACGGAATTGCTTAACAAGGTCGACAAGATCGAAAACTTCTCATCTAAGTAATCACTCAATTGCTTGTTGAACCTACTACCTTAAATCCCATAAACTTATTTCCTAAAAAAATTATAAGACCTCGAACCTTAGATAAACTTCTCATAAATCTAACCTTGAAGCTTGTTGAACTTACAAGCTCCTATTCTAAAACCTCATGTCTTATTTCCACGAAACCTAAAATCTCAAATATCCTATTCCCCAAAGAGATCACCCAGACCATGTCGTTCCCTTCAAGTTTCGATATTAAAAGCAAGCCAATCACCAAGAGTTCAGGCCTACTACACTAAATATTCAAGCCTAACAATGACATTGTCAGTCATACCATCTTCCTGCCATAACTTAACCTTTAAAACAAAATAAAATAAAACAAAATAATATAAAATAAATAACATAATTTCAATTCAAATAAAATCAAATCAAATAAATGAAATAAATTCAATTTAAATAAAAGTAATAATTTCAATTTAAACCCTTAAACTTTTCTGGTACTGTACCTACTGGACATATGGTCTTACCCATTCTTGGCCATATCTTTAACCAACTCATATAATCCTTCCTACCATCAAATATTGTAAACCCGACATCGGTCTAAACTCCCGTACATCTTTAGAATCTAAACCACAAGAATCTAAACCTTAAATCTTATAAAGATTATCTCTTATAGTCCACAAAGTAAGTTTATTGGATCTAAACTCACTAAACCTCAAAATCTCAACACTCAATCATAAAGTCTGCAAAATTTAAAATTTTAAATTTCTACAAAATTAGTTCTTATTCTTTACAAATTTACACCTCAAATCTGAAGTATTCTCATAATCATGTCTTAGTTCTCAAATTTCTATATGTATATCAAATATGAAATTACTTCCTAAACCGAATCGATATCCAAAACCTTATATGTTATAGTCTGTAGAACCTCAAAGTTATCATAAAATTGAACTTATGTGCACCTTCAAAACTATAAACATTACATCTTATAAAAGATCTTTACCTATAGTCAACAAAGTATGCCTACCTGATCTAAAACTCCAAGTGTAAAGAAAGTCATTTATTAAAATCTAAAGCCTTAGTTCTCTTCAAAATCTTCTTTTTAAAACCCACACCATCTAAGACTCAAACATCTTAGAATATATTCCAAAATGTTGCCGGATTCTAAAACTTTAAAAACAATTAAAATCATCTCTTATAATCTTCATATTTCCATACCTCCAATCTGAGTTAACTTCCTAGCCTATAGATATTCAAAACCTCAGATTTCGTACCCCATCCAACATGAGTATGCAAAAGCTCAAACCGAATATCTTTAAAATCATGTCCTAGTGCCTTCAAAATTTTAAAACCTTAAATATCATCAAACATCTTATTATAGTATGCCAAACCTCATATGTCATCTTTCGAAAGTACATGCCCTAGAAATGCGATTGAATCAAGCCAAAATTCACACTTCTTCAATCTAGCAAACAGTTTTTTTATGTCTGAGTGTCCAAAGTATCAGCTTCAAATGTTCCTTATGCTCAGTCTTGCTTTTGGAATATACCAGTATATCAATAAAACCACTACAATCCTATCCAAAAATTCATGCTCTGTTCATTAAATCTATGAATATTGCTGGGGCGTTAGTCAGGCCAAAAGGCATGACCAAAAACTCATAATGGCCATATCGGGTCCTAAAAGCTGTCTTAACTACGTCTTTTGCCCTGATCTTCAATTGATGGTAACCCGATCGAAGATCAATCTTTGAAAATACTTGAGCACCCTGGAGCTGATCCAACAAATCCTCTATACGGGGTAGCGAATACTTATTCTTTATGGTCACCCGATTTCGTTCTCTGTAATTAATACACATTCTCATCGATCCGTCATTCCTCTTCACAAACAACTCAAATCTAAAATAAATGATTTCTTAGAATCTATCTATACTCCAAAATTTCACACACTATAGTTTGCAGAACCTCAAACCTGACTTTCGGTCAAACTTATGTAAACTTTAAAATCTCAACCTCCAAGTCATGTTCTACAACCTTTAAAATAAGCCCATCAAATCTGCATCCTTAACTTCCCAAAACCTCAATCCATAGAGTCTACAGAATCTCAAACCTGGAATTTCCAATAATCATCTAGCTTGCAGTCCTCAAATTTCTATACCCCAAGTATGAAATTACTCCTTAAACTATCAGATATCCAAAACCTCATGTTATAGTCTGCAGAATCTCAAACCTAGGCCCTGATACCAACTGTAACGCCCCGTACCCGAGGGTCCGGAGAGTTAACTCATGTCACTAACAAACCTGTCTCTCCAAGCACTTAAAACTCCAAGGACTTCATGTTTAGCACACAATTCATATTCTTCCAAATAACCATAATAAAACTTCATAAGTTATCATTACAAAACATAAACCAAAAGGGGTCCACAATCTCCCAATAACCTCAAAATATAATAATACATCTTTAGGTGTCAATAGGTCCAAACAACGTGAAGTACTTCAAATGCTCAAGTTAAATCCATCTACTAATAATGGTACTCTAAAGTACCCAATCCTTCCATCCATATCTAGCCAGCTTCAATTCTATTCCTGACCCCTAGCTGGGAAATCAATATCATCTGAAAATATATGAAGATAAGGGGGTGAGTTATCAACAACTCAGTAAGCAAAGAACATATACTAGCATGTAAACATGAGCCTTTTCAGAAAGGTCAATGTGCAGAAACAAAACATTTTATTTTTATATGCAGATTTCAGAAAACGTGTTATCAGAAAATCAGAGCGACTTTTCAAACATTTCATACTCAAGTCAACAATTCATATTTGAGGATCCATTTCATATTCAAAAACACTTTGGCATAACATAACTGAACCTCTCAATCTTATCATGTCATATCATATACCATGTTTAACCCCCGTGGTAGGGTTGTGCTATCCCCGGTGGTCAAACCAGGCAGTATCATGTGGTGA
This sequence comes from Juglans mandshurica, assembly GCA_022457165.1. Lineage (NCBI taxonomy): Eukaryota > Viridiplantae > Streptophyta > Magnoliopsida > Fagales > Juglandaceae > Juglans > Juglans mandshurica. The sequence goes on from CM039623.1 coordinate 10,349,180, forward strand.
ACTTCCCCTTTTTCAATCTCGGAGCCCCGAGTGTGCACACAGGAAAGAACACGTAAAAAGACCACTTTGTTTCCAAAGTGGGTGCACTCATATCATATCATGGTGGTACCAACCATATCACGTGAACAGTATCATCATATCAGAACCATATTCAGAACAGATAAGTATGCCAAAGTTTTATCATATCCATATCATATCAAAACACGTGCGAAACATATTCATATCCTTTTTATTTGATCAAAAACAGATCCATATCATTTCATATCACATGCATAAAAATTACAATGATATCATATTCGCTCTTTTGCATATTTCAGAAACATGTCAAATATTGCTCATGTCTACACATTTCATGTCAAAAACATTTCTTTTCTCTTTCATATGTATCTCATGAGGGAATGCAAAAACATATACTGAGATTGTTTTTCACTTTTTCTTTTTAAAACAACATGCACATTTTTTTACAAACCAACCTCAGTTCATTTCTTTTTATGCAAATCCAGCATAGGAACCCCGCTTACCTGGACGACTTAACTTTTCCAAAAATTTCCTCAAAAATGTCGAGTCGACTATAAATCGTCACCTATAAAAATAATCACGTAATTTCTGTAAGTTTCCAATAGATCACATATGTCGATATTTAAACCTAAACTTCTTAAATAACCTATTTTAAATTTCTCAAAACTTAAAACCTTCCTAATCCCAAAATATATCATTACTTCATAAAATCACCAATATCCACCACAACCCACGTCATACACAAAACACCACTGTTTAAACCCGAACAGCCAACAAATCTCATAGTCTAAACCAATCATACTAACAACTCCATCACCCAATCCAATCAACCCCGTTACTCCTCGGACTCAGTCCGGCAAAACCAATCAGCATTTAAATACAGTGTAATGTGCTAGTGCAAAAATACATTAAATTCACGAGAATTCTTTGAAAAATACTTACATTGCTATATAATAATTTATGGAGGATCACGGAGGTGCAAGAAGTGGAAAAATAGTTGCAGAACAGTGCAAAATACACTGTGGCCGTGGGTCACAGATACCCACTTTTCAACGGGTGCAAACGAAGACCCGAGATTGATAGGGTAGGGCCTAGGGATGTCGATGAAGCCAATGGTAGTGGTGGTTTGTCGTGGGTGGCGGCGCAAGGGGTGGTTTTAGGCCAAAAATGTGCAAATCGGAAATGGACTTGGTGGGGCTTCACCGGTGACGGATCGGAGGTGGGGTTGGGTTCAATGGGTTGCTTGGAGGTCGAGGATGAAGTGGTGAAGAAATGGCGGCCAATGGTGGTGCGACGGCGGCGCTGGAGTGAGGAGAAGGCCGCGGCTTCGTGTGGAGCGTGGAGGCTAACGGTGGCGCCGGAGAAGCTGAAACTGGAGGGAGGTGGTCGCCGGCGGCAGGGGAATCGAGTGGGGTGGGCGGTGTCGGCCACGAGCGGCGCACGGCGGCGCTGGGTGGAAGAGAAGGAAACGGGAGGAGGAGAGGAGAGAGAGAGAGCTACGTCCGTGCGCGGGAAGAGAGAGGGAGAGGAGAGAAAAGAAAGAGAAAAAGAAGAGAAAAAGAAAAGAAAAGAAAAGGGAAAAAGAAAAATGGAGGGAAAGAAATGAGGTTCAGTCCTCACATCTTGGGTCACAAAAAATAATCCAACAGAAACGATTTTAAAACTGCAAGTGAAATAAAATAATTCAAACACAGTGATTAAATTGAAAATAAATAATTAAATCCAACAATAAGTTAATTTAATTCGAGAAGAAATTTAAACACATAACAATAATTAATTTAAAGAAAGCACTTCAAAAAAAATAATTTTCGTAAACTAAAAATCATAAAAATAGTCTAATTAAAAATCCAATAATTTTAAAACAAGAGAACAAATTCTAAATCAATAAAAATAATTCATTTATTAAAATACACTAAAATACGGGGTGTTACAGCTTGTGTGGTTGCCTTGGTTCGACGGACTCCATCAGCAACCTCCCCAGTTGCAATGATCGGAGGTTGACCCTCGACGCTTTCTATGTGCATGGGGACCACCTCTTCAGCAACCATCCTCGCTTGGACAAGCGGGTCTTTACATAGATCTGTCGAACCCTCACCGACTACAACATTTAGAAGGAGACGCGACACTATTACTAGAAACAGCGACAATCGCCCTCTTAATAACAGAGTCCAAGTCTCCAAGCGACTCGGGCTCCTCTCCACCCACCACAAGAGCTGGATCATCGCGCCCCAGGGCAGTGGGCAAAGACGCTGCAGAAGGTGTTGCCTCGACCTTAGAGTCGGGGCCCCCCGAGCATGCCTCGACCTCACCTTCAAAAGAGTGACTGCCGACAGCTGAATGGGTAGAAGAAGTGGAGGAGACAACCGTATCTACTCCCAGGGGAGGCTGCCCCGTATCAGCCCACCGAGACACCCTGACTACCAAAGTTTCCTGGAGTAGGGCAGTAAGGTGACTAGCTTCCGGGGGCATGCCAAAAACATTTGTTGGTGTGCGTGGCACAACAAGGACCTCAGCTGAGGGTTCTCTCGCCGATGGTTCTAAGGGTTCCAAAGAAGAAGATTCCACCAATACCTCCACACCAACAGCATGACGAGATGTTTCCACCGGGGCCGCCAAAACGACGGGATGATGGGCATCAGGAGTATCTAACGCCCACCCTTTAGGAATCAAAACTCTGGATAGGGGCCTGCTGTCAACCCCAGCCCCCTCCAAGCGATGTTTCTTCCCTTTGCCCGCAGGGGAAGGATTCAATGAATGCTTTTGAGCAGGGGTGACCCGAGGTCGGGCAAGAGTCACCCTGTCGTCAAGAGGAACATGACCAAGGGAAGGAAAAGAAACCCTTAGGCTCTCCTCTGAAAGAAGGGCTTCCAAGAAGATGTTGTTGAATTTTTTCTTCACCCACTCCCTTACAATGGTCATACGCTTGAACTTTGCAGAGGTAGTCGTCGGACGCACCACCTTATCATCAGAAACCCTCCCCCAATTAGTTCAAATCGGGAACTCACAGCGATTCACCTGACCAATCAGGTATTCCCATCCACGGCCGGACACGAAAAAGAACTTCAGACCAGTCCTTCACCTTGCGGTATTGCAACTCCAGATTAACAAGGGCATGCGTCTCCCTGAAGTTGCAAATGTTCCCCTTCTGCCACAAAACATTATGAGTGAGGAGGAACTCACGGCTGGTGAGGTCAGCCTGCTCCGGGTCCGACTTCAACAAGGCTCCCCGCCAGATAATTCTAGAGCAAATAAAAAGCCTCAAAGCATTCGAGTGAAGCTAGGATGTGGCTAGACCGAGGTGATCTAGCAAATCACAAACGAGACAAGGGAAAGGCAGCCTCAAGCCTCATGTAAACATAGAAGGAAAGAGAGCAATTCTAGAAGAGTGACCCTCGGTGTCGACGACACCCTCGTGCGGACTGGGGACCTCAAAGATCACTGTTTTTGAGACCTGGTAAGTAAGGGCCAAAGATGCCAGCATCACAGCTTGGACACTTGAACGCCAAGTGCTACCCAAGAAAGATGGTCTGGAGTCGCCAACTTCTGGCGCGTCTCCCTCTGGAAGCTATGGGTTGGGCGGATTTCTTTAGGGCCATTGACCAAGAAGAAGAAAGTAACAGAGAAAGAAGAAAGGAGTATAGGGGAAAAGGATGGGGAGTTAGAAGAAAAGAAAGGCGAGAAGATTACGGTTCGGAAAAACGAGACAAGACCATGATCCAATCGCACTTACAAAGGAAGAAGGCAGCGGTTAATCTCTCACGCCCTGTGGCAGAAGGAAGGTGTACGAGACGCTTAAAATCCCGAAAAATACTTACCACGAAGCGACGTGAAGGCGAAGAGCCACCTAACGCCTTCAATGCTAACACAACTGAAAAGACGCCATCAAATACAAGCATAGTTATCAGAAGACGTGCCAGCAAGGGCAGAAAGGGAAACGTTACTAGGGATGCCAAGTAACAAGGAACCACCTCAGACTTCGGAGCCAAACACACGTCATCGGGGCGACCTCGGCCTTGACATCAAGGCGAGTTTAAAATTAAAAAGAATTCCCACTATACAAGTTCGATAAGAATTGACGAGGTAACCGTAAGGAATTTTCCCCCTTTCTTAATGGTTATGAGAGGAGCAACTAAAGGAATAAGAAACGAATGCCTAACCCAGAACAAATAGATTCATTGGCTCGGCCCACAGGTAGTGTAACGCCCGTCCTTGTGGGGGGTCTTTTTATAAAATATTTTTAGAAAGGATGACGGGAATTACCGTTTCATTTAAAACTTTTCACTTACATACCCAGGATGCAAGACTCTACGTTTATAAAATAAATTGTGCTTTAATAATAAGAGAGGTTTATAGCAGAAAACATTAATTTTAATAATAAAAGGGTCTCTCGTACTTTTTAAACTCATGCCTAGACTTCCGTGCTCTTTCCCATGGGTCGTGTCCCTCCTGACCGTTCAGTTCCTGTTGGGGGAGGGGCATACATAAAAATTAAAATGAGTCGAAGACTCGTAAGCATTACTTCATACAGTCAAAATATAACAACATAGGTTTTCATTCATGCATTCATCATTCGTACATACTATTACGTGCATGCATACGTGTCGTGCGTGCGTTCCTTTGAAAACGTCACTGGACGAGGTTTAGCTTTTAAACATGGGCTTCCTTTTCGCAAAACGTTTCTCCCATCAATGCCTTCATTTCTTAAAGAGTCGTGCTCTCGTGCATTCATGCGTACATACATTCTTTTATTTTCGCTTTCATAGGCCGGTACACAATGTTACGCCCCGTGTGCTAGGGTTAACGGCCCTATGGCCAATGGATTCGCATTCCATTAGGGTGCAGCACTGGGTGCACTACCAGCACTACTGCCCGGCATTGCAATCTGCCCATTCATTCATTGGGTACCCCTTTTCATTCATTCATGTGGCCGTTACGTATTTTCATATATTAAACGTTCAGTTCATTCAATTCTTTCATTTCATTCTTTCATTCATGCCAGCTCTAAAGAGCTGGAGCTTTTATTCATTTCTTATCTTTCGTTTAACATGTCCTTTCATGAGAAAAGGTTCATTTTCGTGAGAAAACGTTCATTTTCGTGAGAAAACATCTTTTCGTGAGAAAACATCTTTTCGTGAGCATGTGCATAAACATCTTCTTTTCTTTTCGTGACATTCGTAAAAACATCCGTTCATGACATCGTAAAACATTTAAAACATCAGCCTTCATGGCATCCACAGTCATCACCTTTAAACGTCGTCTCTCGTGGTGTCCACGAGCATCACCTCGTGGTGTCCACGAGCATCGGTTCGTAGGATCCATGAAAGCATTTGTTTTCATGTCTTTCGTGCATTTACAACAGTTCGTTTATTTTCTTAGAAAATACACATAATAGATACAACGTATAGTCATCCATTCACATGCGTACAATTAATACTTTGGGTGCGTAAAAAGGGGCTGCCACGGAGGGGCCGTACATATATGTTTGAACACTTATCGTCTTCTTTTTTAAAACGTCTTTCGTTTCTTTTCTTAAAGCATCTTAAAGGAAAATCGTTTCATTTTCATTTTCATATCTTTTAGAAAACTCTAGAAGAGTATGAACGTAATGCTTACCTGGACTCCATGCTACTTGTATATCATGCAATCCATTCATGTGCTTGTCAGATGGCAACCTACATGCATACACATACCATAACGTCATTCTCTATCTAGTACATAAGCAGCTTAAACTTAGAAAGTATAAGCTACATTTCACTTCGAACACTCTCCTTCTATCTCGTGTTCTTATTTGTTCCTTACTAACTTAAAACCTTCGGGGACCCATTACGGTCATCCCATCTTCCAACTCAGGACTTGCCTCGAGTGCTCATGTACTAAAGTGAACTCATGATTCACCTTAGGATTAAGACACTAAGACCTCTGTTTCATTCTTCTCATTAACCACATTCCGACGCATGACTCAGACCAACTAAGTCACGCATCCTTTTCTTAGACAGTACACTTGTCACTTTCTTCATGCATCTTAGCCCATACTAACCCTCATTCCCATCCATACAAACCACACGGTTCTAAGCCAATTCTGAGGCTTAAGCACCGTGCAACTATATTCAGGACAGATTACTCATTACACATGGTAAATCCCTCCGGCACATGTGTCTCACCATGTTACACATGTACTTTACCCCTTATCACCTAAGATCAACATATATAACATGTTGATCACCTGCTTGGAGGGACAAGGGCCATACTCTGATACAACCTTCTCTTATCCCGGCTAGCATGACTCTTCATTCTATCCATCCCTTTTGACAGTTCATCTCAACACTTAACACGACAAGACTCTATTCATAACCACGTCTCATGTCACGTCATATAGCTCGAGACTATTCCCAAACTACACAGTGACCTTGTCGCATTACTCAACATTCTGCTACATAAATTCCTAACTGACACATCGTGACCTTGTTGTACTCCTGACACATCGTGACATCTTGTCACGTTCCCATTACGCCATTCATTCCCTATCACTTTACCATATGGCAAGCATGACTGTCAGTACCCATGTCACGAGGTGACGTTGCCCAGTCATGCTTCCCTGCGTACTCTTACACTTATTCTGCTACTTCATCCATATTCCAAGCTGTAAGTCCAACACGATGACACTTGTCACCGTAGACTACAGGCTACACCATAATTACTCCGGGACACTATTCCATAGTTCCCGACACTACTCATCACGTTTCATGCCCATCAATCACACAACCATCCTTATCACTGCGACACGCCACACGGCATATCGCTACACCTCATGGAGTACATCCCATGCGTACTCTCTTCTCACATGCTAAGCCACATCATTACTATGGCGTACTCGCCATATAGTACATCACTTCACCACACAGAGTACATTCAACGTGTACTCGTCCCATTCCACATACACCACATCACCATTATGGCATATAGCCATATGGTACATCAATCCGCCATACAGAGTACATTCCACATGTACTCCCTTCATACAGATCACGCCACATCACCATTATGGCATATCCGCCACATGGTGCATCGTTCCACTACATGGAGTACACTTCTCGTGTACTCCCTTCATACACATTACGCCACATCACCATTATGACATACAGCCATATGGTGCATCAATCCACCATATGGAGTACATTCCACATGTACTCCCTTCATGCACACTACTCCACATCACCATTATGGCATATCTGCCATATGGTGCATCACACCATCATACGGAGTACATTTCACATGTACTCCCTTCATACTTATCACGCCACACAGAGTACACTCAGCGTGTACTCTTCCTGTTCCACATACACCACGCTACATCACCATTATAGCATACAACCATATGATACATCAATCCGCCATATGGAGTACATTCCACATGTACTCCCTTCATACACATCATGCCACATCACCATTATGGCATATCCGCCACATGGTGCATCGTTCCACTACATAGAGTACACTTCTCGTGTACTCCCTTCATACACCACATCACCATTATGGTGTATCACTCTGCCACATGGAGTACATTCCATATGTACTCCCTTCATATACCACGCCACATCACCATTATGGCATATCCGCCACATGGTGCATTACTCCGCCATACAGAGTACATTCCACATGTACTCCCCAACGTGTACTCGTCCCATTCCACATACACCACATCATCATTATGGCATACAGCCATATGGTGCATCACTCCGCCACATGGAGTACATTCCACATGTACTCCCTTCATACACCACGCCACATCACCATTATGGCATACAACCATATGGTGTATCATTCTGCCATACGGAGTACATTCTATATGTACTCCCTTCATATACCATACGCCACACAGAGTACACTCAGCGTGTACTCGTCCCATTCCACATACACCACACTACCATTGCAACACAGTCCACCACACTACACAGCACACTTCTCAATTACGCCCAACACTTCACATAGACGGTACATCACATCCCCACACTACACAGATATGCCCAACACTTCACTACACAGAATGCCCAACACTTCGTTACACAGCACCACATCACAATACCACAACTCCACAAATACTAACAGCACAATTCACAACCTAGTCAACTAATCAATATCTAATATAAATACGAGGGATAGAGAGTTATACCATCGACGGGATAACCCGTGCATTGCTCATTGACCGTCACGGTCGAAGACGTTGGAAGGGTTGTACATGGTGGCTAAACCACGTACGATGACTGTTTAGGCATTTGGATAGCTAGGTGTGGTCTTGGAAGGGCTCGTGGTGGCCTTGTGATGGTGGTTGTCCAGTGGTTGTCCATCACGTGCAGTGACTACCCACCACTCAAAGTGGTGGTTTGGACCTAGGGTTGGATTGAAGGGTTGCTGGTGGAGCTCATGGTGGCACTGGGGTGGCGCCACGGTAGCTCACGACGGCGGATGGAGGGAATGGCCGTGTAAGAGAGGGAGAAACCCGTGAGAGAGTGAGGGAGAGTGTGCGTGCATGGATGGCAGATCGGGACAATGGGCGGTTGGGATGGCTTGGTGGTGGCCTAAGGAGGCTGGAAGTGGTGGTCATCTGCCGTGGGTGGCCGTGCACGGCGGTGGAGGGTGTGCAACCCGTGCGTCTGAAAGGAAGAAACCGTGAGATGGAAGAGGGGGCTACTGGCCATGGGTTCAAGGGAGGAGGAAGGGGGAGACTAGGAGGTGTCTGTGGTGCTGTCCGGTGGCCAAGGAAGCCGCGTACGGCGACGCTAGGGGCATCGTTGGCCTTGAAGCCGTGTGAACCCATTTTCATGGGTATGGTGCGTGTGCGCGACGGAGGGAGAGAGGGAGGCCGAGCTTGCTAGAGGATGATGGCCGGCGGAAGGAGAAGCTGCTATGGAGGTGGTGGCGCCGGAGGACGACGCACGGCGGCACAGTAAGCACTAAGTCCACTCGAACTGTGCACTGCCAAAAGGGAGAAAGGGAGAGCGTGAGAGAGAGGGGCTGGTCTAGGGAGGCTCGCCGGCGTGAGGTTGAGCTGGTGGTGTCGGCGGTGAGGGCTGGCGACGCACGGCAGCGCCGGGCTGAGGGAGAGGGAGAGGTCGCGAACTGCGTACGCTTGAGGGAGAGGGAGGAGAGAGAGAGAGAGATCTGAGGGAAAAGTGAAGGGGGTCTGGGTATTTAACCCAGTCCCTTCATCCGGGGATCCACGTAATGATCTAACGATAGATCTCAAACACTGATTTAAAATGCATTACCTATTAACTTAATTAAAAGCGCTTAGAGGAATTAAGGTAGAATATTATTTTAAACTAATTTTAGTTTATAAAATAATATTCTTTCATCATTAATAAAATGATGAAGTCTCATTTAACATATTAAAGAGAATAAAATTATTTAATTAATAAAACCTTTCAATATAATTTAAATCTCATAATATCTTAAATAGTTGAAATCATTTTAATAATGATATTAAAATGATTTCTGGCAATTATAATATTTTTGGAGCTCTTCAAGAATATTATAATTGTCATATTTAAAATCAAGCTTAGTTCAACAACATTGAAAATACTCTTTATAATTATTTTCAGCACATTTAAAACATTGGGCGTGCCCTAGAGGTCGCACGATGTCTTTGAAGACATGCCATTGGGGTTCGGCACGCATGACGAGTCTCGCAGTCGTTAGAGAGAAGGGGCAGACGGTATACATTATTTCCGTCCTCAACACTTGCTTACATAAGAAGAAAGGAAATCTTACGTCAGAAAGAGAGAAGCGTGCGTAAGAAGGAAGAACCATACGTAAGAAGAAGGAGCGGGGTATTACAGGTAGAATCCCTTGGGCTCAACCCTTATGTGGGAGCATACTGCAGGGGTATGGGACTTGACGTCCTGGAGATCCCTCGAGCAGTGTCCAACCTTTGAGCACTTGTCCATATAAACAAGTGGTAAAGGGGACCCTCGATCCTTTGAGAAGGTGATATTGACAGACCACCGATGACACCAGCAGGGTAAGGCAAATCGGAGAACCACACTGCATTAATGACACTATTTTCTTAAACTTTTAAATAAAACACAAAAAATAATTTAACATTTTCAAATCCAAAAATAAAAATAACATTAAAAACTATATTATGATTAGGAGTGTAATCGGTCTGGTTCGTTCCGGGGAGTCACGGACCAAAAATTTCGGTCCATTATTTTTGCCGAATCAGACTGTTAGCTATCGGTCTGGTCTATCCATTCGGTTTGATTCGGTCTATGAACATTTTTTCATAGTATATATATGGTTAATGAAATTAGCCCTTGTTTGGATTCAAAACTCACTTTAACTCATCTCATCTTATCATTACAACTTTTTCAAATTCTTACACAAAATATAATAAACAATACAACATTTTCAAATCTTAAAATAATAATAATATTAAAAATAATATTCTAACAATATTTATTAAACTCATCTACAACTATTTCAACTCATCTCTGAATCCAAACAATGATATCTTTAACACTTTATATATGGTCAATAAATATTAAATAATTTCATTGTATATATGGTCAATAGTAATCCATTGGATGAAAACTACATAATTAACTTTTACAACTACTATATAAAATAATATTATATATATACATTCGGTTAGTCTCGATTCGGTCCGGTCTAAAAAAATCACATCCTGAGACCGATTGTTAACGTTGGGTTTCAGCAACTCTAATCTTTAGAATTGGCCTTGGGGCTTAGAAGTCTCCGATACCAGAGTTAATATAGTATTTTAAAAGTTTGTAAATCAAATGAGAGAGTTATTAAATGAAAATGTTAAAGATTTAGAATTAAAAAATATTTATGTTTAAATGATATTTAAAAAAAATAAAATTAGAATAAATGGAATGAGATAGAATGAGATAAATCCATCACTTCTTTCAAACAACCCACTTATTTAGTAATAATTGTAGGCTTATTACTTCCTACCACATCATAGTGTATTTAAAATTTTTATTTTTATTTATTATTTTATTTTAAGTAATTTTTTACAATTCTTAATCAGAAAATTAAAATATATATATATATATAATGTTATTAATATTCACTTACTTAATTATTAAGTAAAAGAAAATAATAAAAAAAAAAATAAAGAGAGTAGAAAATAAGCAAGTAATAATCTATCGTTATCCTAGTGGGAATCAAGATTCAAAACTGGTTGCTCGAGAAAAGTAAAAGGACAACAGAACCAGTTCAACACAGTGCCATAATTTTCATTTTCTGCGTTCTCTCTCTCTCTCTCTCTCTGGGAAAATGTCGGACGGCGCGTTGACTATTTTGGACGGGACCCACCTAAGAGCACTTGACCAGACCCTGCCGGACCACGGCCCCTCTTTGACCGGAGCGGAGGTGCTCGACCTCGCCGATTCCAGAGCCTCGTCGGCACTCTTCGGCGTCTCATTGCCTGAAGCTGTCAAGTCCTCCGCTCTCCAAAGCATTGACGTCAACGACGCCCTCTCCTTCCGCCACAGCCAACTCAGCCGAGACCAAGCTTCCCGGAGTCTCGCAGACTACCTCAACGCCATTGCCGATCGACTAAAAGGTACATAGCTCGACGTATGCTGATAAAGAATTAACATTGATGGAGCTCAACCATTTTCCCGTGGATTAGTGTGATTATTTGTAGATCGAAGCTTTTCAAATGTACTTTTCTTTTGTGCTTGAATATGGATGATATATGAGCAAACTTAGAGCGTCAATTTTTTAGTTATTGTCTCTTTTCCCGATAAAACGTGTCAAAACTTTCATTCATCAAAGACGCTCTGCCATTACAATTGGTTGAATGCATACAGGTTTTTCCTGCATACGAACATCTTTGATCAGTTAATTGTCTTAAATTATTATAAAGCTTCACTATCAAAATTGATATAAGAGTCACTGTGTCATAGTTTTACCTATATTGGTAATGTGGCACCCGGTTATCTTGTGGGAATTGAAGGATTTGCAATATATATATATATATATATATATATATAGAGAGAGAGAGAGAGAGAGAGAGAGAGAGAGAGAGAGAGAGAGAGTTCAGCATGATCCGTGGATCACCAACGATATAAAACGTTTCAATATAGGCTTTGATTGTGCTCGGTTCCTAAGAAAGTGTGAGAAGCTAAAGAAACTTAACATTGTTGAATATCAGACAACCAAATATAATACGATTTTTTTTTCCTTTGGCTATGCTGCTTGCTGAGAAAATCTGGAGAAGGAAAAAGAGAGTATTTAAATGTTCAGATCTTAAAATCATATTCATCTATGTTATACCAACCAATATAGACTTGTACATTTAATGTGTTTAAGTTGTGTGTATGTAGGTGTGTGTGATTATGGTTGGAGCTTGGATTGCATTTACTTTTTGTGTATGTGTGTGTGCTTGTGTGCATTATGATGTTTGAAGCTTGAATTATATCTAATTTGTGTGTGTGCGTGAATGTGTGTGGTTATGTTAGGAGCATGGATTTTGCTATGTTTATTGGCTGAGGGATTATGAGAAAGGGAAAGAAAAATCAATGTTTCTGAAAACTAAACTGATGCTAGATGATTTTTTTGTGTGAAAATGTGTGTTTTTAAAAAGAGGGAAGATGAGAGAGAACTTGACTTTTTAAATTTTGAGAATCAAATTTATTAGTGCGCATATAAAAATATGCATTTGTATTTGTGTTCCTCATTATGTTGATGAATTGAAAAAAAAAAGTGTCCTTATGGGTGAAAATTCTGTTCAGATGATCCACTTGTTATATCAATATTGGATGGGAAAATTCTCCGGATGTTTTTAGACGACGAGGATGATTTTGCGATGATATCGGAGAATTTGTTCACTGATTTAGATGCAGAAGATAAGGGGAAGATCAGCAAGGGTGAGATACGGAATGCTCTTGTCCTCATGGGAGTTGAAATGGGTGTTCCTCCTTTCTCAGGTTTGCTTTAGTATTTTCAGATTATTATTATGGTTTGTGGATATTATTGAACAAATAATTTTTTTAAAATGAGTATTTGTAATGAATTTTGCACTGGTAGATTGAATTTGGATTTTTCAAATTTTCGGTTGAATGTGGACTCTGTATATAAACTTTTGATGATTCATTTGTGGATCTGAAACCATTATTTGGAAACAAATATAGACAAAGAAAGAGAAGAGAGATAGAATGGGAGGAAAGAAATTTCGAGTCAAGCAAAAAAAACTATTAGGCCAATGAAATGCACTTCTAGGAAATATTCGTTGACTTTATTGTTAAGTGCATTATCTCCTAAAGGTGACACTATGTTCCATCAACCCTCCACATAATGTGTAACCCCCAAGCCCTAGATCCTAAGGTTGGGGCTAGATTTTAAACCTAAGCCCCCGGGACTGTGAAGTTGTTTTAATATTGTTTTCACTTTATTCTCAAACTTATATGGCAATTTCCAAAGGGGAAAAATATAAGATTCTTGATAATTGAAGATTTCCTAAATAGAATAGGAATCCTTATTTTACTAGGAAATCAAATTCTGGACTCACCGACACCAAGGGGTTATTCTTGCCCAACTAAGATTGATCCATGGGCTGATTATAAGAGCAAAACCCTAACAAAAGCTCCAACACATGCTGCTGCTGTCTCTGGAGATCATAAAGACTTGTAATCTTGGTAGGAATCTAAGATACAAAGTAGGAAAAGCACAAGGAATTGCTGCCACAGCCCATAAAATCCAAGAAACCACCAAGATATAAGGCTACCACACCTCATGAGTCAACCTTGGAGTCCTAAACCGAGAAGAAGTATCCTATTGAGCCCTAAGCTGCCACCACACTCAAGAAAACCCTAGGACTCTAAGGGCATGTTTGGGTAATGAGATGAGATGAGAAGTCTGTGAATAGTAGTGAAATGGTTTGTGAATAGTATTGAAATGGTTTGAGTTAAGATGTTTTATTGGGTTTTGAGAAATGAGAGATAAAAAGTTGAATAAAAATAATTTTGTTTTATAAGTAAAAGTTGAATAAAAATATTATAAAGTTAAAATATTGTTTGAATATATTTTTTTAATATTATTTTTGTTTTGAAATTTGTGAAAGTTGTATTATTTGTTGTGTTTTGTATGAAAGTTTAGGAAAGATGTAATGATTAGGTAATGATTAGATGAAAAAGTTGAAGATTTGAAATTGAAAAATGTTGTGTTTGAGTGATGTTTGGGAAGGAAATTATGAAAAGTTTTGAGATCTCATCTCATCTAAGTGTCCAAACATTGCCTAAAACTCTTGCAAGATCCCTATAGAGCATAAGCTGTCAGAGGTATAGTTCAGCCAGGAAATCTGCTTATGCCACTCCTTAGAGTCCCAAAAAAACCCTAGCTGCTGCTGCCACCCAAGATTCCTAAACCCCAACAAGCACTAAAACACAGGTTGTATAAATACACCAATTTGTGCCACTCTCTAATTCATTAAGCCCTAGAATTTTCAGGCAATTATTTCCCCCACTCTGCAACAGTGCCGCCAACCATAGAGCAAAGAAAAACCTAGTCTTTCCCCACACTACGTTTTTTGATAAGTAAGAATCTTTATTGAATAGAATGAAACTAGGCAATGCCCTAGTACACAGGAAGTATACAAAATGAGACACCTAATTACATTCTAGTGAGCTGGAAAGAAGATAAAAACTCATGAACATTCCCACCCTTCAATACAATAGTAGAAAACCACTGTAAAAGAAAGAATACAAAATGAATTCCAGATTTCTCCCACTGCACGCTCCTTGTTGTTAAAACACTTGTCATTCATTTCCGTCCATAAACACCACATTAAGCACAAAGGTATCATCCGCCACACTGCTGCCAATTGAGAGCTATTGTGACGCCTATTCCAGCATGCTAGACTACACTCTTAGGCATTACCCAACTCAGCCCGGCTCTACTAAGGATGCCAGCCCATAACTCCCCAAACACCTCACAATGTAAAAGCAAATGACTTTCCCCACACTACTTAGTGCCATATGCCCAAAAAAGTCCATTCTTGTGCCGTTGTGATACCCGATATTAAATGATGAGTATAGGTGGTGTATGAGATCCCACATTACTTGGGAAGAAGGAGTTATTGCACTCTATAATGATTCCAACAAGGCTCTAATTGTACCATTGACTAGCCCTTTTGGAGTATGGCCTAGATGTGCCTTGAGTCTTCCATGGGATGTTATAAATGGTATCAAAGTTTATCCCAACCAGAAGTGTAGGACTTGAGCCATGTCACCTATGATTAAATGGCTTGATGAGGATGCTAAGAATCTAAGGGGGGAGATTGTGATACCCCATACCATATGGTGAGTGTAGGTGGTGTATGGATCCCACAATTGCTTGAAATGAAGAAGTTCTTACCCTTAATAATTGTTGGAAAGTCAGAAAGATATAGCAGTAATTACCAAGATTGTATAGTTACCAGGTTTGTATAGCTGTAAATTAGGCAGTAATTAGTCAATGGTTATAAATTAGGAATGTATCTTTATTAGGTAAACTAATTAGTTATTCTTTTCCTAGTTTAGATTTCTTGAGGTTCCTATAAGAAGGAAATTCGTGTAAGTCAAAAATAATATAAGGAAATTATTCCCCAAGTATTTTCTGGGTGTGGTGACCCATGCAGGTCCCGAACCTGCGACCTTCGTGTTATCAGCACCAATGGGGCTTCAATTGTTCCATTGACTAAATATGCCTTGGGCCTTCCTTAGGGGCATTACAAATGATATCAAACTCTATCCCAAGACTTGAGCTATGCCTATGATGGATTGGCCCAATGAGGTTCTTGGAAATTTAAGGGGGATCTTGTAGTCACTATCAAAAGTGAAGAGCTTGCTCTCAAAAAAACCTAATTTGTCTCCATCTTTGTGTCATGCCGTGTATGACTTTGGGGGTTTGTCAATCTCATAACATGTAACATGCTTTTGATCATATATAGGCTTTAAAACAAGAGGGAAATTTTGGTTTTAGGTTCTTTTGGTTCTCTGGCAACAACCCTTGTCAGTCCTTGGTTTGAATTTAGCAAGCTTTCATAACTTGCATGCTAGAGTCATAGACGGTCTCTTGGGTGTAAGGGCAGATAATGGATTTTTGATTTAATGAAAACATGTGCAATGGTATATGCTATGAATGAATGTTTTGAGGGCTTAAACATGTGACGAAAATCATGGAATTTGTCAAAATTTTATGCTCTAAGCTTTGATATTGCCTACATGATGGCAGTTTTGTGATGAGTAAAATCTGACTTTAACCACGACTTCTATCATTAGGCTTCACTAAATGCTTTGTATGCATATATATGCATGTCTACTGTACATGAAATCCATAGGATAGAGGGACTATTTGAACAGTTTTTAAAAATTTGGTGAGATTTGACATGGTTTCAAAGGGACATGAAATCAAGGGTTTTGGGTATGATATTTTGGTATCAAGGTCTTTGTTTCTGGTTTCCTTCATGCTGTAAATCTGGACAGCATTGTAGGATTGTGATTTGAGTTGAGTTTCGTGATAAAGTGTGTATATTGCACCATGGTCAGAATTTCACAATATCATGCAAAGCTGGACAGACTCATGCATCTAGGGTTTTGGTTTCAATGAGAGTATAATTATTTCGCTTGTATACTTCTGATGTTTCAGCTTGTATACTTCCAGAGTACTTGGGCTAAGCCTATTTGCTTGCTTTAATAAAATCTCCTATTGCTTATAAACACAAAAAGAGAGTATCTATTATTTCGCAATCTTGAATTCTTGATGTAGTAAAAGCATGGTTAATGATGTGTGATCAGGATGTTTGTTCTTAAGTTTAAGTCACATAGAGGAGTCAAGGAAACATTGGATAACTTCCGCACTAGTATTTCTGCCTGATCAGTTTGCTTGAAGTGGTTGTTCTTCTGGTCTGTTCTAGCATCTGTACAGCCCATGATGGCTAGATTGATGAGTATATTCGATAATAAGGAATGGTAGACAATGATCATCATGATTTGCAAGGTTTCTTGACTTTCTCGACTTTCTCGAGGATGGAAACATGGAAAAAGGTTGGAGGTGTGGGGCGGCACTCCAGGATATATTTTCTGTATAGCAGTGAGGGTGTTGTCACCAACCATGGCTGCTGAGGTAGAGACTGAGAGCTATGGGGAGAGACCGACGCTAAGGAGAGAAGGAGATTCGAGAGAAGAAGCAGTTTACATGTCTAGTAAACAAAGGGACGTGGCAGTTTCTAAGCCTTTGGATCACTTTAGTTGGGGCCTAGATGGGATACTATGTTGGAAGCATCAGAGAAGAACACGTGGCAGGGAATACTTTTATTAGTTTTATCATTAGTTTGTTATTACTTTTGAGTCTTTTTACATCTATTGGCCAGGAGGCCGTAATGTTAGGAATTCTGTTATTCTGCTTGTCATTGTAGACCTTATAGAGGACGGAGGGAAATGTAAGAGAGCAGCCAATCAATGAATACACATTTCTATTTCTTCCTCTTCATTTTTCTTCTTCCTCACACATTTTCTAGAGACTCTCACCCTCAAAGTGAGAATATCCTTACAAAGTTATCTTAAGAAGTATCAGGAGTGTTACAAAGTTGGTATCATAGATGCTGATCTCTGCTGAGCCTGAGGATGGCTGAAGGAACACGTCTTAACCAGCTGCAAGATGGGTTGAACGCCCTAAAGAAAATCACAGACTCATTGTTAAAAAATCTAGAGATTGAGATATTGGCCTTGAAGTGACAATCAGACTCTGTGGTGAACCAGCTGGCAGCGTCAACATTAGAGCTGCAAAAGAAATGTCAAAACCATTGTTAGGGAGAATCATCATCAGGGGTAACATGCATTCTGAAGATACAGGTTGTCAGTCTGGGGAGGTGCAAACCAAACTAGTTCGAGTTGATTTTCCAACCTTCCCTGGAGAGCACCCCACCACCTGGCTGTACAAGGTGAATCACTTTTTTGCTTTTCATAACACTTTACCTCAACATAGGCTTAGGCTTGTTTCCTTTCATATTGAGGGCAAGGCTCCCATGTGGTTTCAAAACATGGAAGAAACGGGGCTAGTAACTGATTGGGAGGCCTTTGTTGGTACGATTTGGACCAAGTGCATATGATGACCCCATGGAATAACTGACTAGATTGAGTCAAACAGGGTTTGTAGAATAAGGTAAGGCCAATTTTGAGTACCTTTCGAATAGCCTATAGCCTTGCTATGATGCAGGAAGAAAATGTAGCCCTCGCTAGAAGGTATCATATGAGCTCCTTGTTGCACTCTAATGAACCTAGAATCTTAAAATATCCACATGTCCCTGTTGTGGAATCCAACAAGACCAACATGCCAATTCACAGGATCAACCAAACTCAGATGAAGGATAGGACGGAGAGGGCATTGTGTTACTATTGTGACCTCTAAGTGGGGCCCAAGTCACTAGTGCCAAAACCCTAGGTTATACATTTTGTAAGAAGTTTTGGAAGACAGTGAGGTGGAAGAGAAAAAGGGGCAGATAATTGGTGACAAGGAGACCAATAGCAAATCTCTAGATTTCATTTCCATTACTAAAAATCCAGAGATCTCACTACATGCCATCATAGGTTCACACAACCTTCGGACTATGCTATTAAAAGGAAAGGTTGGATCTTAGTGGTTCATTATCTGGATTGACACAGGTAGTGCACACAATTTTTTTTTTTTTTATAAGTAGGGGCTAGCTACCCAAAAATCGGATAAAAGGGTCAAGGTCGGAGTGGCCAGTAGGGAGCTACTACCCAGTGAAGGGGAAAGTATGGGTCTCAGGTTCCGCATTCGGTGGCTAAGGGGCTTGGGCTCCATTCTTTGGAACTTTGAAAAACTAACCATGCAGTTTCACTTACAAGACTCAACTTGTAGAACTTAAAGGGCTGGCTTCATCCCACTTGATTGGGGAAGGCTCATTAAACAAATTTCACAAGCTCGAGACAAAGGGAGTAGTCTTGTAGCTAATTGAAGAACCTAAGTTAGACGCATATGCAGATGTGTTTGTGGAACCTAAGGGACTCCCCCCCCCCCCCCCCCCCTCTCCCCCGCGTTAGGTGCCATGATCATTCAATTAACTTATTGCCAAATTCTAAACCTATGTCAGTAAGGCCCTACCGTTACCCTTATTTTCATAAGGATGAGATTGAAAGAATAGTGAAGAAACTCCTAGCTTCTGGGGTCATTCAGTCAAGCCAGAGTCCCTATTCATCACCTGTTTTGTTGGTGAGAAAGATATATGGGACTTGGCGCCTTTGTGTAGACTATCGTGCCCTTAATCAAGTCACCAATAAGGAAAAATTTCCAATACCCTTTATGAAGGAGGTAATGGATGAATTGCATGGGTTAGAAATGTTTTCCAACCTTGGCCTTAGGTCTTGTTACCACCAAATACGTGTGAGGCCCGATGATATCCTCAAGACAACATTTAGAACTCATGAGCGACACTATGAGTTCTTAGTTATGCCCTTTGGGCTAACTAATGCTCCATTATGAAATCACCACTTGTCTCAAAAGTTTAAGCTTAAACTGATGAGAAGAGGTAGATTTTATTATTTATTTTATATCTTAACACTCCTCCTCACGTGTGAGCTAGACTCCCCCTCAATGGATGGCCTAACACGTGAAATATTTAATTAAATGAGATAGAATGTAGAGTCAGGATTCGAACTCAGGACCTCTGCTCTGATACCATGAAATTAGAATGATATTTCCATATATTTCTGTACATGCTAGTGATCTCTATTTAAGATACAAGAGAAATATCAAAGAAGGAAAGAATTTCCTAGAATAAGAGCAGGAAAATCTGCCTAACTAATTGACAGGAAAACAGAAACTTCCTAAATAGAAACTTCCTAAACAATATCTACCATAAATTACTCCACTAATTACTTTACTAATACAATATCTCAATATCTACCACTAATTACTTCATTTCCATATTTATCGGGATTTCCACATCCCTCAACTTTCCAAAGTCTCATGAATGGGGTATTTAAGCCATTCCTCAGAAAGTTTATTTTAGTGTTTTTTATGACATTTTAGTGTACAACAAAAGCGAAGAGGAGCATGTGAGACACTTACCAATGGCTTTGGAAACTCTTAGACAGCATTAGCTCTTTTCCAAACTCTCCAAATGCAAGTTTAGTTGTAGTGAGATAACATATTTAGTGCACTTGATTTCTGCCCAGGGAGTTGGAGCAGATCTAGAGAAGTTGCAAGCAATGATACACTGGCACCTACCTAACTCTATTAAGGGGTTGAGAGGGTTCTTGGGCTTAATAGGCTACTATAGGAGAGTTATCCTTGAATATGGTGGTATTGTGGCACCCCTCACCAGCATGCTTAAGAAGAATAATTTCGATTGCACAAAAGAGGCTAAATGGCCTTCGAGAATTTTTTTTTGTAAGTAAGAAGAATATATTAATCCACAGAATTAGGCAAAGTCCAAGTACACGGGATGTATATAAGAGAAAAACCTAATTACAAGCCAAGTGTTGTGAAAAACAACATAAAAGTCATTAAAGCTAGTCCCACTCAGTACAATAGTTGAAGCCCAAAGTAACAACATATGGAAGAAAAAATCTCTAAACCCTCCCATCAAACGTTCCCTATTATCAAAATAGCGACCATTCACAAAAGATTGACCAAGCAAGTAGGGGTGCCACTTATGAACCGTAGACACCAAGGCAAGTAGTTCCTTTTCATAAGTAGAGAGCTATAGTGATCTTCCTTTCAACATTTGACTAAAAAATGTAATTGGCCTCCCTTACTGCCCCTCCTGAGGCATCACTCTCGATGGTAAATGGTTGTCTGAAGTCAGGTAAGGCTAAAACTGGCTGTTGGGTGACTGCTTCCTTCAATTTCTTGAGGCCCAACAACCAGTTTTAACCTTAATTGACTTCACACAACCATTTACCATCGAGTGATGCCTCAGGAGGGGCCGTAGGGGTAGTCTTGATGCAAAAGGGAAGCCAATTACATTTTTTAGTCAAATGTTGAAAGGAAGATCATTACTGCTCTCTACTTACGAAAGGGAGAGCTGAGTCTGCTGTTTATAAGCCCTACTGGCTAGTCTTTTGTGATTAAAACTGACCAAGAAAGCTTGAAATACTTGTTGGACCAGAAGATTGGTACTCCCAAGCAACTTAAATGGATATCCATGTTACTTGGGTACGGCTTTGTGGTGGAATACAAGAAGGGGAAGGAAAATCTGATGATGATGAAGTGTCCTTGTGCTTAATTTCTTTTCCCTCGGTGGACTGGATTGAGGAATTTAAAACGGCTTATGATAAGAACAACCGAGTGCAGGATCTCCTGGCCAACTAACAGAAAATTCTCTGCCTTCCCTCTATACCTCTCGAGATGGCCTACTCGTTTACAAGAAGTGTCTCTATATCCCTCAAGATGAGACCTTTAAAACTAACCTTTTAGAGTTATTACATTGTAGCCCTCTGGGAGGACACTTAGGGTATGATAAAACCATGTATAGAGGAAGGAGGGACTTCTTTTGGCCAGGTCTTAAGGCGGACGTTAAAAGGTTTATCCGGGGATGCGATGTATGTCAGAGTTTGAATGCAGAAAACACCTTTCTAGGAGGCTTGCTCCAACCCCTGCCTATCCCCTCTCAACCATGGTCCTATATTTCCATGGACTTCATTGAAGGCCTTCCCCATTCGCATGGACACAATAGCCTCTGGGTGGTTGTAGACCGACTTACAAAATATAGTCACTTCACCCCCCTATCCCACCCATTCATAGCCAAAACTACAGCGAAGTTATTCCTTAAACATATCTTCAAACTACATGGCCTTTCCATCTCTTAGTTTCAAACTGTGGCTATACTTTTACCAGTAGGTTTTGGCAGGAATTCTTTAAACTACAGGGAGTACAAATGGCTTTTAGTACTGCCTATCATCCTCAATCTAATGGATAGTCAGAGGCAGTCAACAAGAGTTTAGAGAAGTACCTTAGGTGCTTTGTGGAGATCGACCAAAAGGCTGGTCTCACTGGGTTCCCTTGGTTGACTGGTGGTAGAACACCAACCAGCAATGCTTACACAAAACTGATCCCATTCAAGGCCTTATATGGATAATTATCCCCTCACCTTCTCACCTATATTCCTGGAATATCCAAAGTAGAATCAGTATAAGAAATCCTTCAATCAAGAGATCGGATTCTACAAATTTTGAAGCACAACCTCCACAGAGCACAAGAAGGGATGAAGAGGTATGCAGACCTAAAGAGGAAGGAACAAGAGTATAATGTTGGTGGCTGGGTCTACTTATGGCTCCAGCCATTTTGGCAGCTGTTGGTTGCACATCGGAACCTAAAGCTTGCTCTTCGGTATTACGGCCCCGTTCAAGTCTACAGCGCATAGGGGCAGTAGCCTATTGCCCTAAATCTACCTCCATCTGCTCAAATCCATGCCACATTTCATGTCTCCCTGCTGAAGAAAAAATTGGGAGAAAAGATCTCACCTTTACCTTCATTGCCACCTATAGACACCAATGGAATTCTCAAATCAGAACCTGAAGAGGTTTTAGCATGCCGCATGACCAAGCACCAGAACCGACCATTGGTAGAGCTGCCAGTCCAATGGCGGAGACAATAGCCGGACAATGCCACCTAGGAGCCCTACTCGTGGTTCAGAGTCTTACCTACACCTTGTGGGCATGGTGTTTTGATGGGGTAGGAATTGTCACCAACCATGGCTGCTGAGGTAGAGTAGAGACTGAGAGCTATGGGGAGAGACCGACGCTAAGGATAGGAGGTTGAGAGAAGAAGCAGTCTGGGTCTAAGAAGCAGTTGACGTGTCTAGTAAACAAAGGGACGTGGCAGTTTCTCAGCCTTTGGATCACTTTAGTTGGGGCCTAGTTGGGATACTGTGTGGGAAGCATTAGAGAAGAACACATGGCAGGAAATACTTTTATTAGTTTTATCTCTAGTTTGTTATTACTTTTGAGTTGTTTTATGTCCCTGGAGGCTGTAGTGTTAGGAATGCTGTTATTCTGCTTCTCGTTGTAGATCTTATAGAGGACGGAGGGAAATGTAACAGAGCAGCCAATCAGTGAATACACATTCCTATTTCTTCCTCTTCATTTTTCTTCTTCCTCACACCATTTCTGGAGACTCTCACCCTCTAAGTGAGAATATCCTTACAAATTTATCTTAAGTATCAGGAATGTAGGGAAAAGCTTGGGTTCTCTCTGGTTTGAGGCTGGTGACAGTAGCTGATCTGTAGGATTAATGCTCCTGAAATTTTCTTAGGGTTTGATGAGGAGAAAGGGGCAGCAGCATGTCATTTATTAGGGCAGATGGTGCAGAGTCTGTTGAGATTTAGAGTCTCAAATGGCAACAACTGGTAGATTTCTCGAGTTTCATTAGTATTAGGATCTGCAGGCAGCCAAGTTTCCTAAGATTAGGAATCCTAATGTATCGATAGCAAGGTTAATGGTGTTTTCAACTTGGGGTATTGATGCATGAATGGGTCAGCAATGATGTGGACCAAGGTGGTTGAAAACCTAAGGAGTCCCAGGGCAATAGAGTGGCAACAGAATGCAAGAGGGCTTGAGCATACCTGATTCTTGAAAGTTTCTAGGAGACTTTCTTGTTTCTTGGATAAGTGAGTGTGTTTTAGGTTTCTAGGGTTGGGCAGCTTCTTTTCTTGGAGGTTCTTGGATGTTTCTTGGCCGCAACCTAGGTTTCCCACCAAGATTGTGTCATGGGTTGTAGTGATAGCTCGAGGCATAGAACATGGTGAGAGCTGAGTTGAAAGGGTGCATAGCAGTTCTGGAAAACCAGAAGGGAAAGAGGTTGTTAAAGTAGTTGATGGGCTGAAACGCAGTTGTTTGGGATATGTGAAGAGGAATTGTGTTTTTAGTTGTGCAGCGCCATTTAGATAAGTTGCACGGTGTCGTTTTGTGTCTGTAATTGAATGAATCAATTGTTGTAAATAGATATGATGACGTTTTAGTCTTTGGTTGGTTGTAACACGATGCCGTTTAATAAAGATAGTATAAAAGGAGAAATAAAGGAGAAGAAAGGCACTGAAGTTCATTTCAGAATCACTTCTTCTTACTTCATCTTCTCTTCTCTTCTTCTTCCTTAATTCTGGAGATTGACTATCTCGAACAGAGTCATTACATAGTGGGTTCATTACAGATTGGGAGTTCCTGAGTCGACGGTAGGCGTTATTTTTTGGGTCTATCTTTCGGTTGAAGCATTCCTAGGGCTTGGGACTCCTATGTGGAAGCTGATAGTGTTTTAGGAGGTTTTTGAACTGTCTACTACTACTCAGTCTCCGCTGAACAGCTTAAGACTTAGGTTTTCTTGAGTTTGTGTAGGATTAGGATTCCTATCAGCATGGGATCACGGTCAGGTTTATTACTTGGGGTTTTATGGGCTTAAAAACATTCTTTTGCACCATCTCAGAATTCCCTTGCCGGCTGCCCATATTCCTGATTGGGCCAGGTATTAGCCAATAACACTCGATCACTTGTGCAAGAATTATGGGCCCGTGAGCCTTAACTCCAAAACTCCACTAACCTTAAGATCTAGGGATTGGGTGTGATACCATGTCCACCAATATGACCCCCACCGTGTAAACTACCACAGGCGCAACTATTAGAGCTAAAGTAGAAGACCCTAAGGAGACAACAGTGGTGTTTTGTCTCAAGACAGATGCAATAATCGGGAATACATATTAGCAGCTGTAAGTTGGAAGCAATAGTAAAGGATGATGCTGTAGTAGATGATCCCACAAATTTTAAAGATTACTCTAGTACTCAGACAAATGGACCCTATGGAATGCATTCTCTGCTAGAATGGCGTTAGCTTGGGTGATGCCGAGGAGGGTAGTTGATCTCCTAGCACATTATGGAGGCTTATGTGGTAATCAGCAAATTGCAATAATATGGAAGATGGTCCCATTTGTCTTTGGTGGTGCCTTTGGAGGTGTCTTTGAAGGGGGAGGAGAAGCTTTGATTATTGCGAGTGGTCAATGGATGATCTTAGAGATTTATTTTTTAACACTTCACTCCATTGGTTGATTTTAATGGATTTCAATGGTGTGAATGTTCATGACTTTCTTGTATCTCTAATTAATCATGCCTAGCTGTTGCTCTTGTATATGTCCAGTATAGTTGGGCTATGTGTATTTCACTGTTTCTCATTGATAAAATTTTTATTTACTGATAAAAAAAAACAAAAAGCTCAGACAATGTCTCCCAGACTGCGTAGTGGTGGAGATTTTCTCTTATATCTCATATACCCAAGAAACACTACTCTAATGAGAAATGATGTAGCAATATATTACCAAATCTTTTTAGAAAAATCACAACATTCAATTGTGGTGCCCATGTGAGGTTCCATATTATGCCACAGCCACCCCATAACAATAGATTCCTCACTCATCCAATGCACATAAGAGTCATCTTTCATGACTCGTGGATTATCCATCAAATTTTCAATCTTCATTTTCCACGTATGAAGATTTTCTTAGCATATACCCAAGGTGGATGATTCAGATCATTTATTTTTTTGGAGTTAATTGATTTCGGCATATCATCATCATTGAATGGTGAAGATTTACCTCGACCATACTGAAGACAATCAAGCAAAAGTTGAACAACAACCAAATTCAACCAACCAATAGTGGATGAACAATATTGAAGCATCCAGACCACAAAAAAACTCCACACAAACCATTCAAAGATCCCATCATATGACTTGAAACAATCTGGAAAAATCACCATAACAACCAATAAGGCCCTGGTGACTCAAACCATGTTATTGCTGGAGTTCAATATGATGTCAACAATGATGTCAGCATACGGATGCTGGCATTAGAACTCCTTAGTCAAGAGCTGATGACCTTCAGATTCTGATGCTTTTACTAGTGAGTGGATCGGTTGCTCGCTTACCAAGTGAAGTTGTAAAAGTTGAGTTGTAAAGTTGAAAAGAGTGATAAAGAAGTAGAGAAAACAAAGAGAATGTGATGAAAGATTTCTTTTATATTGACTATCTGCATAAAAGGACAAGTTTAACTATAAAATAATTTTAATAATAGCTAACAACTCTAGCAGATGATAGTGTGCTTGTACTTGATTATATGGCACATCTATATCTTGCATACTTTTTTCACGTAAATTTTCTGTTTAGCCCCAAGTCTATGTTTTGCATGTTGTCTGTCATGACCTCTAACGATTAGTATATTGACTAAGGTGTCTAGGCCAAGCCTGGACAGTTTATCAGTCTTCTCTTCCCCCCCAATTTAGATTATTGCATACCCTCAAAACACTAGTCCATGAGAAAAACTATTTTGTGGGTACATCCTCTAGAATCGACATAATTCTATTCTTTATTGGGGAAATCAGTTCCCATCTTCTGGACCAAAGGTAGCTCTTTCTGTGACACCACACAATTTAATGGGTCATATAATTTATTCATCTAATTGTATTTGGTTAATTTCTTATTTTTAGTCGTAAGCCCACATCCAGAGGTATAATCCTAGATTCAATAGGTGGGATCTCATATTAAAGGACTCAAATGAGTTGAACGTGCCATGGGATACAACTATCTTTGTGCTCGGGATCTCATGTGTAGAGTTGGACAGTAGTACCTCGCCCACATTCAGAGACTCACGATGAACTTGCTAATCTAGTCTGTACTTGAGTTTTATTAATTATCAGTTCCATACATGATCATCATAACCCACGAGGTGCAATTGAACAGAGTTTCCTCTGCTAAATGATATCTTGCGGAAACACGAGCCAGAGGGAGAAGAAGAATTGGGCCAAGCACAATTTGCACAATCACTCCAGCCAGTTCTTCAAGAACTAGCTGAGGCCTTGGCTGAAAAGCATGTTGTTTGCATCCGGAACATCAGGATCATCAATGGTTCTAAGCTGAAAAAGGTAGCCCATTCTCACAATACTTCGTTTTAGATATCTTTTCAATAATTATTGTTAATTATCTTTGCCTTAGTTTCCTTTCGTCTTCTTTTTTTATTTTTATTTTTATTTTCGTTTTTTAGCTATTAAATTTGTTCCTTCGGTTAAATATACCTAATGTATTTATTCATTCAATAACCTGTAATGAGAAGTCTGCTTCTTTTACTGGGAAATCGAGGTCTAACTTCCTTTGGTATAATTTGAATTTATGAAACAATGTGGGTTTTGTTTCTGTTTAGAAAATATGAAACTGTATTTTGAATGAGGAAATTAACTTACAATAGAGAAAAAAGGGAATGATATCGGCCATTCTAGAATAACACAAGAAAGGTTACGAGAGGCTTTAGAATTATTTCCACTGAATCAGATATTTGTGAAAATCTTAAGAGATTTTGATCATTATTATACAGGACAAAATTGGCTTCTGTCCAGCATTAGACTGTTTGACAGTATTCTGAATACTGGATCACCATAGCACAGCTTGGAAGTGCTCTGCAACTAATTGAAAATCTAATAATATAAAGTTCTAGAAATAAAGATGGATAAGCTTAAACTTAATAGGCACAAGTTAATCTGAATTCGGTAACACTAAGCATGTTCTTAAAATCAACCTTTTCGCATTGGTGATAGGATGAAGTAATTGGAACTTATTCTGACATTGGCCACCAGTTTGGCCATACCTTCTGACCTAGCATCTGCTGTCCTAGTACTTTATTGGATCAATGGCTGAACTGGATTTCAAAATTTCACTTAATTGTAACGCATGTGTTTGGCTTTTTCCAACAAGTCTGGAATTTAGCGATTATTGGCATTAGCCTTTTCAAGAAATATTCCATGGTAATATATACATTTTTCTATTGGATTAATTTTGATAAAGCTAAATAACATTGCAGATTTTGGATGATGAGGAGGAATTGAACAATGTCGTGAGGAAGATAGTGGAGGAAAAGCAGAGTGGAAAGGATTGTGTAGGGAGTTTTGAATTAATCAGGAGCTTCCTTGAGAGAAATGGGAAAGCATTGGGCTTGCCGCCATTAGAAGCCGATGAAACAGTGGTGCTTCTTTACAATGCAGTGTTTGCTGATGTCGAGGATGGAAAAAGTGATGTGGACATAGAGAACGATAAATTTGGAAAACTCGTGAAGGAGGTTCTCGAGAAATTTGCCGAGCAACTTGAAGCTAATCCCGTCTATCATGCTCTTGATCGTTGAGTTCTGAGGCAGAGACTGTCATCAGCCCTGCATATCTATCATGCTGGCAGAGCTTGTTGCCGTCTAGGCAGCATTGCCTAACACACATTATCCACCTCCTTACAATGCAGCCATCTATCAATAAGAGTACATCTGCAACATCACTTCTCTACTGGTGGTGTTGGGTTGATAAATCATGTTTCAATATGAGATATTTTTCCTTTTTGGTGGGGGGGTTAAAATATGTGAGTAACTACAACTATATTGCCCTGTGTGGGAAAAAAAAAAAAAAAAACATAAACAAAGTTTTTCATATACAGATTACAGAGGAAAAAAAAGGGCTTTCGATACAATTTGCTGTCGAGGCTTTGAAATGGTGGATACTTTTTCTGATTGATCTCTTTTACTAGGGGAAAATAACTTTATGCTTGCATCAACCACTATTTATTCGCACACCTCACACCTATAGCTTTTTCATAGGGTGTGGGAGTGTTTTTCATAGGATATGAGAATGTTTTTCATCGATCTTTTAGAAACTCGCGAGTTTCTAATTTCTTTATGAATTCTAATTTTTCAAAGGGTGATTATATTTTCCAATTTCCACAAACGTTCTAATTTGGCAGTTTGTACCGATTGTTAGAACCTGACTTTTAAAGATCGATGAAACATAAGGCAAATGGTACAATCCGGTATTAATCGAATGTGTAAATTGTCACA
Organism: Juglans mandshurica; assembly: GCA_022457165.1. NCBI lineage: Eukaryota > Viridiplantae > Streptophyta > Magnoliopsida > Fagales > Juglandaceae > Juglans > Juglans mandshurica. The sequence continues at coordinate 10,378,074 of CM039623.1, forward strand.
TTTCGATAACTTAAGAACAAATATGTAGCAAATTCAAAAGTGAGAAGGCAACTTCTCCTCCATCAGAAATATGTAGCAAATTTGGAACAAGCCAATTTCTTCCTAAAATTATTTTCTTGAGTACTTTTTTGTGAAGTTTATGATATTTCTTTCTTTTTAAAACGATATAAGAGAAATAGTACATGTATATCAATGGACTTTTTATAAGAAAAATCTATTTAGAAGCTTTATTTTTAACACACCTAGCACACTGCTGATGTAGAAACTTTTCACATCAACAATGCTAAAAAATGATTGGTGTTTTGATTTTTTTTTAAAATTATAATGGGTCCCACTTTAAGTAATGTGCTAACACACCGACTTCTATGTAGTAAAACTCCTTTAATAAACTCATATTAATGATGTAAGACAAGTTGTGTACATGCGTGAGGAGCAAGAATAACTAAATTTATTAAAAATATAATATGTCTAACCAAGTTTATTTACCTTAAAGTATTATACAATAAATTAAATACTTGATCAGGACAAGAAACCCACCAAACTGCGCTGTTAGGGTGACCGATACTCATCCCAATGTGATCGATAAGTGTATTTGTTTTTTCAAGTATTTGTGTGTTTTTTTAATATTTAAAGAAAAATACAACTTAAAAAAAAAAAAAAAAGTTTGCACTTATGGGTCACACTGGGGACATGGGTAACGGGCTACTTAGCTTCATCCAACTCTTATATCTTCTACGTTTTTATGAGGTTAGTTAAGCATCCACGTGCAAGACACGATTCTCTGTTATCTTACATATTAATAATTTCAAATCAAAAATAAAAATTCCAATCCAATCTGACAAAGTAATAATATTAAATTGAGAAATATAGATTTTAATCTAAATATGTCAAATTGACAAACAACAGTGTTAAGTGAAATAAGTTTACCTTCATTCTATTATGAGAGTTCAAAATATGATGTCAGTCCCTTGGTGCTCTCCGTATGCTTGTCTGGCAAGCACTTTGCTTTTCCATGATGCTTGCCGAAGTCGCGAACTTTATACTCCTTTGCATTGCTCGTCTAGGAGTGAGCAATTTTACTCTAACTAATGCTTGTCTTGGGTGAGCACTTTTGCTCTACCTAATGCTCGCCTAGGGGCAATCACTTTTGCACTCCAATATACTAACCTGGCGGGAGAGCTTTGTTGCGATCATCATGCTCATCTGGAGACGAGCACTTTACCCCTCCCTAGTGTTCGAGGGTAGGCACTTTTGATCTCGTAGTGCTTGCCCCAACCGAGCACTTTGGATCTCTCTAGGGCTTGTCTTGGGGATGAACACTTTGTTTTTCCATGCTACTCTTTCTCAAGATTACCAAGTAAGGTCATCTTCACAAGACCTTTCTCGCGATCACCAAGCAGGAGGAAAGTATGCACTAGCTAGTAATTATCGCACAAGACCATCTTCACAAGACCCCGCTTGAGATAACCAAGTAGGATGAATGTATGCAGCTCAAGATAACATAACCTCTTGATCAGGAGCACCAAGCAATGCCAATGTCTAACTCACCATTATCGAGCAAGGAGAAACGATGCTCTTGCTTGAGATCACAGAGCAAGGCTGATCTCTATAAGAACTTGCTCAGGATCACCTGGTAAGAAGGAAATATGCTCTTACTCGAGATTACCGAGCAAGGTCGTCTTCACAAGACCTCGGAATCACTGAGCAACATCGATCTCACAATTACTGAGGAGGAAAAAACTAAGCTCTTAGTGAGTTCATTACCAATAACTCGGGAGCTCATAATATAATCACTTTACAACATCCGCAGAATAATAACCATAGAAGTGAAATTATAGGGGAAAAATGTTTGGAAAAAGTATCAAGAGAATAGATGTAGAAAATTGTGAATAAAATCAAATTAATATTCTTCATAGGGGTGTAACCGGTTAGGTTCGGTTTTGCACATTTTTTAAACCGATACCGAACCGATTCACTAACGAAATCGGAACTTCTGGTTTTTCTTGTTTCGGTCCGATTTTTTCGGTTTTATGAATTATCTATGTTAGTAATAATATGATGTTTACATATATTGAACTAATAGTTTACTTATATTATAGTATAACTACATTATTTTATAATAATTAACACATACTAGTATAATATTGAATTTAACTATAGTTTATATAAGTTCTAAACTTTTTATATGGGTATATATGATCAAATGTGTAAAAATATATTTATAAAAAGAATATATATTATAATTTATTATGCCAAAAATGTGTTTCTCCTTGATAGATATATATGTATATAATATATATATATATATATATATATCAAAAGTAAGTTTATATTAATAACTTAATATTAATGTTTATGTTTAAGATTAAAATTTTATGCTATATTAATTTTATATTATAAATTTAAATTTATATGTTATATCAAAGTTATTTTAAAAATTCTAAGATTTATTTTATGTTATATCACATGTTATATTAATTTTATGTTATAAGATTAATAGACTTGAATAATTCAATTAGAATTTCATGTTATATTAATTAGCAACTTAACATATAATATATATAATATAATAAATTATAAATATATATATATATATATATCGGTCCAGTTTGGTTTAAACTGGTTACATGCGAATCAGTTTAGGACCGGTTTTAAACAGAACGACCTAATTGCATGAGAATTAATGTGAAACATAGGTAGAATCGAAAAATGAACATCGATGATCAATTATGGAATGTGATTCAGGGGTGGGCAGCGGAGGCCTGTACCTCGCTACCCTGCCCCCATCCGCCCTGCCCCGCAGGGAGAAGGACCAACGGGGGCAGGGGCGGGATGACCCCAACGATGATTCGCCCTACCCCCCGCTCTGTTCTACATATAAATATAAAAAAATATTTTATATATATAAAAAAATATATTGTATATAGACATATACAATTTATTAAAAACTTGAAATTGTATTCAAGTTATTGGATTGTCTTGGCCTCCTAGGCCAACTTTTATATAGGAGTCCAAGGTAGTACAATAGTCATACTTAAGCAATGTGAGACTTAACTCTAATGAGTTTAAGTTCTTTTTGTATTTATAAATTTTAATTTATAATTTAAATTATATTATAATTTGGGTCCAAAAAAATATTTTTGGACCTAAAAATAATTTTTTAGATCCAATGGATTGGCCTAGGCGGGGGGCCGAGCAAGGTAAAAAATGCCTCCCCCGCATGGTGCGGGTAGCACCCTTTCATGTGAAAATGGGTAGAGGAACTCAGGTCAAATTGGAGGTCAAATCGGCTTCTAGTCCTCCAAGGGGTTTCTGGGATTAGTTCTGCTACGTACAATCGGCAGGGGAAACTGCCGTGTAATCGGCTGACCCGGATTTATTAAAAAAAAAAAAAAAACCATAACCAGTTGATTTTTCTCATTGGACTCCACTCGCAAAGTTTCTCACCATCTTTTTTCTTCGGTTTTCTTTTCCCAGTTGATTTTTCTCTTTCTTCCAAGTCTGGCTAATGCCTAGATCAGAACAAAAAGGGTTTATTTTCGCTTCATGTTCATTAGAATGATTTGCAACATTAAAAAATTGCAAGTGGTGGGAGTAATCGTAATCCCGGGGATTTCCCAGGTAGAAGTGATACCCATGAAAATACAGAATGTCCCAGTTGAGAAAAGCTCGACTTTGTACAAAACTCGGAAGGGAATTTCCAATTGTCTTGACATCATGAATAATGCTAATCATACAAAGGAAAGAGGAAAAAAAGAAGTTGCAAAATTTGCAAAAAGAATTTCACACGGAGAAAATTTTCAACATTCCAGAAAGCCAAGATTGGAAATCACAAATTTTTTTTTTAAAGTAAATGAGAGAAAAGCACCAAATTAATAACCTGTTTGACAAAAGATAAAAAAAAAAAAAAATCCTAAAGCGAGAAAGTTCCGACCTTCTTTGAAGAGCAAAGTTCGAAGATCTTTCGCTGCTCGAAGGTAGAGAACTCGCCGCAATGGAACTCGTTGCTTGAAATTTTTTATTGCACCCGGTTACGCGGGGGTTTCCCCAGCCGGTTGCAAGTAGAGTTTTTCTTCTGGGATATGGCCATTCTACGCTAGCTAAGGTAGTAAAGCCTTTTCAATTTATGTGATTCGCGTTTAGTGTCCAACAAATCTTCCTAGTTTCATTTAACTTTTCGTTTTACTTTTCATAAATCATCACTTCTTATGTATATATATTAGGTTTAGACAGATGTTATTTTCGATCTTATGTCAATATATGGCCATTTGACATGCTCAGGCTTAGGGCACGAAGAGAAAAGTTCTGTCCTTCCATGCTGGCACAAGCAGAAGAAGCTACGGTTAGGCGGGAATTACAAATACCAAATAAGTTGCACTCACATAGCACCTTAGAGGGCAATCTCGTCTATCCCAAGCGTGCACGGAATTAATGAACATTCAAGTGCCAGGAACATGGCATCAACTATAGAGACTAGACATTATAAGAAAAACGGACTTTTGTGAACATTTGTTTGCTGCGAAAAGACTATTTGTGACCAAAACAGACTTATTTTAACTGTAAATAGTCATTTCGCTGGAATTAACTGGCTACAAATAGGCAGTTTTATTATAGTGAGATCTTGCAAGAGTATGAGCAACCTTACTTGCATGACGACTTAGTATGACAGAAATTCACTTCCAGAAAACTCCAATACATGTTCTTAATATTAGACTAAAGAGCTTCTTGCAACGACATATTCAACCATAAGGTTTTGATTTTCTCTTGAACTCCTTGTTGTGTGTTCCTTCTAAAAAAAAAAAAAAGAGAGGTCTTGTCACAATTTACCTGTTGACCAGAAGCTAAATTATAGAACTGTTAAATGTTAAATATACCGATTGTCTTCCACATTAGCTCTACAAAATAAAATACAATCATCTACAAAAAGTAAGTTGCTAATTCTGCAAATTTGAATAAGGAAGTCTTCTTTCTTCTACTGCCCTCTTAGCATTGGTATTGGCTTAGACCAATTCATCTTCAAAATTTGAAGAAATAGAGATGAAATCATCTGCATTGGAATAGTCAAATACGAGTGGCTTCAACTATGAGTTACAGTATTTCTAAGTGTTTCTTCATTTTTGAAGATGTACTATTCATCTTCAAAAGTAATATTTTATTATAAAATATCAGACCCAATTACTTTAATATTTCTCACATTTTATTCTAAAATGTGTTTGTCGGATAATTAGATTGAAGAAAAAAAATTAGTTGGGAAACAATAATTTAAGTAAAAATGAAATTATTAATTAATATATGGTTAGTGTAGGAAAAACAATTTAAAATAATATTATTAAAAAATTATTATTATTATTTTATTATTTTGACTAATCCAATGTGAGGTTATGCTTTGAATAGTTTTGGATTTATAGAAAACGTGTACTTTTAAAAGATGACTTTGATGAAACCAATGTTAATACTCTTAATAGACATACAAACCTCTCAGCCCAAAATGAGAAAAGGTAAGGGGAGAGAGGGTTCCCTTGCCTTGAGCCACGAGATGGTGTGATGGTACCTTTTGAAATACGATTAATTGATATGGAATTTGATACAGTATAACATTTTAAAAAGAGAAATTCGATGTTGGTTAAAACCCATCCAACCCATCAGTTTTTCAAGAAAAAACCACTTCACCCGGCCTCTTATATTCATTACATATATATATATATACAACTTAATGTAAATTAGACCATTTTACCTCTCCTTCAGTGGTCTAAAATTTGACAATTTCATAAGCTACGAGGACATTGTTAGTAATTTGTCTACTCGGTACAAAATCTTTTGGCTAATTTCGAATATTACAAAAGACAACACTGTTTTGAATCAGTTAGCTAAAACCTTAGAAACCAGCTTATACACAAAACTACATAAGCTAATCGGTCCGTAGTCCTTTATCTATTCTGGATTCTTACTCTATGATATTAAAACAATCGAAATATGATTCATACCAAGCGACGTACTTCTTGAATTCAGAACATACAACACTGCATTTGTAAATAGAGTACACTTCTTTTTTTGCCAAGTAGATTTTGAATGAAAGAACCTTGTATTTCTCCATTGAGTTTTAGAGCACTGCTTCCACATGATTTCCTCTCTCTCTAGTAATTCATTGAACTCACCTTTCAACTCCTTTAGCCCCTCTTGATCTAGAGCCTCTCCCTTACTGTTATTTTCGTGTATAGAAAATGCAAACCAGCTTGTCTCTGTCTCAGTTTGACTTGCATGTTCCCAAAATCGGCTCCTTTCCAATTCTTCAGATTCATGCTACATAATTATGTACGATTCAACCCAGCTTTGCTTTATCACTCTCTCACAAACAAGAGACCTTGCCCACATGGGAAAGTCTATATCTATAGCTCCCATAATTATGTCTACAATACAAGTCAAGAATAATAGGCAAGTGATCATAATGGAAAAAAGGAAAATGAAATACCAATCCCAAAGGATAAAGCTCCATCCATTTTTCAGTGGCCATAAATCTATCAAGTTGCTCGGAAATGTTGGCCATCCCATCTTGTAGGTTACACCATGTAAAAGGATACCATCAATAACCCACTCTAAAATGACATAAATCTATCACTTCTTTAAACGCTTCAATTTGATAAGCCGACCTATTTCTTCCCCCACCTTTCTTATCCTACGTAATAACCTCATTAAAATATCCTAAGCAGAGCCACTCACCACAAGCAATTGTCTTTAAAGCTTTTAAAGGATATTCAAATAGTTGTTATCCCATTTATGGGTCGGCATGCCCATAAATACGTGTTAATTGCCATTTATGATTCAACTTTTGATCTTCAATTCAGACAATGCAGGCATCAATATGATTCCAAGAGAAACTACACAAAAACAAGTTTACTTCAATCCAGGCAATGCAGGCATCAATATGATGCCTTGACCTCCCTCTTGTTTGATGGGTTGTCTAGACGTCAGGACATATAACACTAGGTTACACACCTTATATGTTCATGGCATGAATATGCATGATCCTAGCATCAATCCAGGCAATGCAAACATCAATATGAAGCCCCGACCTCCTGCTTATTTGATGGGTTGTCGAGACGTCAGGACATATAACACTAGGTTACACGTCTTTTATGTTCATGCCAAGAATATGCATGATCCTAGCATGTTACTAATGATATGATAAATTTGCAGCGAGAAAATACGTAGACTGAAATAATTAGTACCTAAGCAAAACTGTAAACCTCATCATGGTATCAAATACCATCCACAAATCACCAATTATATCTGTAACACTAAGTTATTACAAAACCATAATTTATTCAGATATCAAATAAAAGTTCCCCCCAATAGGGAAATCAAAACATAGACAAAGAGGTGGCCTATAGGTGGATCACCAATGAATAGCCAAACATCCTTTTTACTCCTTTCGTTGCGATCAGTCATTTTGCTCGAAGACACCCTCATCATACTGGTCTGCAAAATCTATTGTTCCAAAAGTTGGTACCGTAGTGAGACTACCATTATGTGATTATAAATCTTAGCAAGTTATGTCTATAACAACTCTCATGAAAACATGCAATGATAGTTAATGCATAGATAATGGATGCATGTGCTTAGATAACTGACCTTATGGGATTTGATGGAGATTGAAATTGTCGGGACATGTAACACAAAGTCACATACCCTCTGTTCATGATAGTTAAAGATGCAATACACCTAACATGCATCTAACAGTATGTAATATTCGTAACGGATAATTATTTTTGAGTAATACACAATGTACCAGAAGTATTATATCCCAAAAACATAAACATGATTCATATTTCCGTAATAAACAGATATCCACAATGTTACAACACTTGTCCAACATGTCTGTAACAAAATAAGTAATGGAGACATCGCTCCATAAATACAAACTTGAAATAAAAACTAATGTACTAAATCTCTGAGCAGCTCACGCAACTCAACTATAAGATCTAAAATCACTTACAAAAAGTGGAGAACCAATGCTATTAGCTCATCGTCATCGCATTATGGTTTATTCAACTGCGTATAGTCTACCATGCGTGGGTTCTCCATATTCTAATAAGTCGTCTATCATTTGGGGTAAATAGTAGTTGGGACTACCACGGTGAGATTATGAAATCTCAAATAAGGCTCATAAGTTACCCACAATATGAATAGGCATGTATGACAGTAAAATGATATGTATGCATCATGATATGAACTTGAACATGCGTGACATGATTTGAAATTAACATGACTATACATGAACATGACATGACTTGACATGAACGTAGCATGACTAGACATGAACGTGACATGACTGAAAATAACTTGACTTGACATGAACATGGCATGATTGCCCTTTCTAGACTAAATTCATGCATTCTAACTGAGAATAGGAGTACTCAAACAGCTCATATGCCTTCACACTAAGTACCCATTGTAATACGGCAAATGTATGCCCTTCACCGTAGTACCCCACAGCTCATGTGCCTTCACCGTAGTACCTGACATATCGCATCTCCTTGACCGTAATACAATTTAACTTGATAAATATTTCATGCTTGGCTCTTATGCACTTGGGGGTCGTGATAACATAAAAAACTTGTACATTTTTTTTTTTTAAAGAGAGGGTAGTCACATGTCCAATAGTGATCCCGCCCAAATTTATTAATAAGCTCTCACTTGTGACGGAGGAATACCGTGATAACAATCAAAGTACTTGAGTTTTACAAAAATAGAGAACAAAAAAAAAAATAAAACCCCAAGTACCAAAAAAGGCTATATCAAAAATACCAATCAAAACCAGAATACTTATAAACTAAATCAAGACAAAACCAAATAAACTAACGGACGCACCGTCTGAAACGAACGAACAAAGCTACAAGCAACATGTCGCAAGACTGATATTCAGCACTCATACCAGAACCTTCAACACTTTCGAAGGTGAGCTAGCCCATATGAATCTCCGAATGTGAACTCATTTCTGACTACTCCTCCTACACCCAACATTCCAAGATTATTGATGCTACTTCCGTCCACATTCATTTTAAGCCACTCTCTCTTAGGCTTCTCCCATCTCACTACCATAAACGCCTCCTTCTTCCCTTCATTAATAGCAAGATTCAAAGATTTTAAAACCATGATATCATTCTCCACTAACTGAGAAGCCTTGTGAATTGTAATGCCAACCCAATGAATCCAATACTTTATTGATCTCCATAAAGCATGAACCTTCTCCTTTTTACCTTCCATCCTAGCTTTACATCTCCAATTCCATAAATTCCAGGAAATGATCACAGGTACAAAACCAATAAGAATGCCAAGTTATGATGATTTTGATGCTCTTCGAAACCAAGCCTCCACTGTTGCTCTCCAAGACCGGTTTGGGACAAACGGGATTCCCAAAATGTTTGAACTGAATTTCCAAATGGCCATAGCAATGCTACCACTATATAACACATGATTGATATCCTCCAAGGCACCTTGTTGACATCACTCACACTTGGAAACTAAAGGCACTCCAAGTCTTTCTTATGTGGTCATCCACACTAAGGCTTGAATTTAGGGCCTTCCACATAAGCACATAAAATTTCTTAGGAAGTGCCACATTCCATATCCAATCCGATCATTGACATTAAGGATTACTAACCCTGAACAAAGGACTAGGCACTCCTGGACGTGAAGGAGCCATCCGAGTTGCCCAACCAAATAAGTTGATCATCACCTAGCCTTCGACTCTTGATTTCATTGACAATAGTTTCAGATTTTTCAGCCCCTACTAACTGCTCCAGTTTGTCCAATTCCCAGCTATTATTCAGCATAACATGTTTCACCTTCAAAGTCGAGTCTCCCACAATTGGGTGCTGCTCCATCAAAGGACTAGAGCTCAGCCAATTATCTTTCCAAAAAGACACATTCCACTCTCAAATTTTCCACTTAGAATGTGAAAGAGCAACAGGTATTTCTTTAGCTATTGACTTCTAGAACCGGGTGCCTCTAGAAGAGTTAATCTCCAGCGGGTGCATACCATGCATATACTTCATGCAAAAGAATATTTGCCATAAAGAGTCTGAACATAGCAAATTCCAGGCAGATTTGAGATGTAAAGATCTTTGAACATCAACTAGATTCCTCAACCCAAACCCTCCCTCATCCATCGTTTGCATAGTTTGTCCCATTAATCCATTTTTTCTTAGGACTCCCATTGATAAAGCCCCAGAAAAAAGTGCTAAATATCTTATTAATCTGAGGATACACCATTTTTGGAACATGCATCACCGAAAGAAGATGAATCGACAGGACATGCTTTAAGAGGATCAAACTCGCCCCAGCAGAAAGGAAATTAATTTTCCAATTTTATATCTTCTTTCGAATTCTTTGGATAATATCCTGGAAATGTACTAACTTCAATCTTCCAGAAACGATTGGCAATATTTGAACGAAAACACCCCTTTTCAAAATTGAGTGATAGATAAAAGATGCCTCCGTCTAGCATTATTGATTTTCTTAGAGAAAAAAATGAGATTTGAAACTATTTACTTGTTGACCTAACCACGAAGCTTAGTTGCGAAGGGTACCAACAATCTTAAGGATAGAAAATTTTCCTCCATTGGTCAAAATCACCATATCATCAGCGTATAGAAGATGAGAAATAATAGGGCCATGTCTCGGATGAGAGTAACACTTAATTCTTCTATCTTAGAATTTCTTCTTAAGCAATCGGGAAAGGAAAGGAGACCTCTTCCACCCTTAAAGAACCCCTTTGTAGTGCCATTCATAACAATAGAATACCAGGGTGTAGTAACACATTGCAGCAACAGCTGGCATACTTTCAGAGAGACACCAAAAGCTTCCAATAAATGAAATAAGAATTTCCAATCAATTGTGTCATAAGCTTTTTCAAAATCAATTTTCATCATAATGTTACCTCCTCGGGCTAGCTTATTAATATCATGACTAAGCTCCTGAGTGAGACTAATATTTTCAAAAATACTTCTACTGGCAAAAAAGCTCCTTGCACCTTAGAAATGATTCTGCTAAAGATTGAAGTAAATCGATTCACTAGAATCTTAGAATAAATTTTATAGACCACGTTACAAAGACTAGTTGGTCTAAAATTCTCAAACGACATGGGATTCTGTACTTTGGGAATTAAAACAATATAAGAGGCAGTGTAGAACCTTGGTAATTCAGCCCCAATAAAAAATCAGTAACTGCTTCCAATAAATCTTCTTGCACTAAAGACCAACAATGCTAATAGAAACCTGACCCAAAGCCATCAGGTCCAGGACTGTTGTCCATAGGAATAGAGAATAGGGTAGCTTTAACTTCCTCAACCGAAGGAGTACTGCCAAAAAAATTATTTTCCTCATCCGAAACAGCACTCAAAATTAACTCAGCCAAGTTTGGCAGAGAGTTCGTTGGGTTAGCCTTAAGAAAATCCTCAAAGTATATACAAGCCTCCTCATGGATACCTTCCGGCGAGTTAAGCACACGGCCATCAGTTAACTTCATTCCCATCACCACATTATGTTTCCTGGACTATAATGCTTTAAAGAGAGAGGACGACACTTCACCATGCGAAACCCAGTCTTCCTTAACATGTTGAGCAAGGCGAGCTTCTTCCCTTTTTAACCAGACATCAAGCTCCATTTTCTTAGCTAAAACATCCACTTCAACATTTTCAGAGAAACATTCTTGCAAACTAGCTTTCTCCTTCTTCCACTTTTGTTTCTAGCTCTTTAATATGTTTCCCAGTCCAGCCAAAAACCTCCTTATTCCAAGTTCTAAGGACCAGTTTTAGCCTCTTCAATTTATCGGCAAGCTTCCACAATCCAGTTCCATCAACCTCTACCTTCCAAGAACTAGAGCCGCACCTACAAAAACCTCATGAGTAGTCCACATATATTGAAATTTAAAATAGACAGAACCATACCTAGAGGAAGGTATCGAGAGACCCAAGAGCATTGGGGAATGATCTGAGGACCTCCTTGGAAGGTATTGAAGCTTACCCGAGGGAAAAGATCCATGAGTTTCAAATTACATAAGGCTCTATCGAGCCTTGCCCATGAGCGTGCCATCCCTGTTTGTCCATTGCACCATGAGAATTTGTTACCTGAAAAAGGCATCTCCACCAGTCCGCCATTATCTATAAAAGAACAGAAATCCTCCATTGCCGTAAGCAACCTCGGATTTCCCCCATGTCTTTCACTATCATTACACAAAATATTAAAGTCCCCAATAAGCACATGAGGCAACTGCAAATTGTTGATAACAAGCGTATCGGCGCCCACAAAGACCTCCTGTCTAAGTACCGGCATTTTGCATAGATAGTTGAAATAAAAAAACTGGAATTAATAAGTAAAGAAATATGCTGATTGGAAGCACCTATGACATCCACCTGTAAACCAGCATTCCAAAAACACCAAATTTTGCCTGCTTGGTTTGCATTTGACAAACAGTCGTCAAAAGATAGAAAATTCTTCCAATAACTCAATTGATGATCATCCCTAAAAGGTTCCATCAGAAAAAGAATAGAAGGTTTATGTATGGGTAACAACGACCGCAGTCATTTTTTCGAGGTGCCAAGACCTCGAATATTCCAAAACATAAGTTTACTAATCATTGATTTTGGTGGCAGTGCCTGCTCGGAGCCCTTGAAGAACTTTGTAAAATTATTTTGGTTGGTGCAATTTTTATCATTAAATCAGAGTCAGAGGAGCGATCCTTGTCCTTCGCAGGATGAGGTATACTGCCTTCATCATCAAATTTTGACTCCATAATGACATGTTCTTGGTTAAAAATCACCATCTGCAATTCCTCCGATATAGCAGGTTGTATAACTCCAGGTTGCACCACAACATTATCTCTCAAAACATCCATCAGAGGAATAATCTTAACATTCGATGTCGGGTAAAAAATCGGTAACGAAACGAACTCATTCCCAAATTTGGTCCCATTTGGTTCTCCATACGTCAGCGGATCTTTCTTATGCGTTAGGGGCTCTACATCCTCCATACCAACCTCAGTCTCCAACAAAAAAATCTCTGCATCATTCTCGTCATTTAAAATAGGATCATTGGCCTCTAAGTTTTCCAAAACCAATACAGGAGAAGGTTCTAAATTATTTCTAGATTGATCGTTATTTGCCTTCGCCTCATCTTCCTTCTCCTTAGGGACCCATATTCTATTTGATTTAATAGCCTTCAAATTCTTGGTCTCTTTTCCTTCCTTCAATTTAGCCTTACAAGTCTTCAAATTAGGCCCTTGCACTTTGCAGCAGGAACAAAAGGTAGGTATGTAACACCCGTCCTTCTGGTGGGACTTTTTATAAAATATTTTTAGAAAGGACGACGGGAATTACCGTTCGATTTAAAACTTTTTGCTTCCATACCCAGGGTGCAAGACTTTACATTTATAAAATAAAATGTGATTTGACAATGAAAGAGGTTTACAACAGAAAACATCAATTTTTACAATAAAAATGCCTCTCATACATTTAAACACTCATGCCTAGACTTCCATGCTCTTCCCCTTGGGCCGTGTCTATCATGACGCGTACTTCATTCAGTTCCTATGGGAGGAAGGGTATACATAAAAACTAAAATAAGTTGATGACTCGTAAGCATTACTTCATACAGTTAAAATATAACAACGTAGGTTTTCATTCATACATTCATCATTCATATATACTATACGTACATGCATACGTGTGTTCATCTGAAAACGTCACTAGATGGGGTTTTGCTTTTAAAAATGGGCTTTATTTCCGTAAAACGTTTCTCCCGTTAGTGCCTTCATTTCTTCAAGAGTTCGTGCATTCATTCATTTATACATTCTTTCTTATCACTTTCATAGGCCAGTGCACACTGTTACGCTCCGCGTGCTAGGGGTAGCGGCCCTTTGGCCAATGGATTCACCCATGGCCACGGGTTGGAATCCCATTCCGTCAAGGTGCAACATTGGGTGCACTACCAGATACTACTGCCCGTCATTGCAATATGCACATTCATTCATTGGGTACCCCTTTTCATTCATATGGCTGTTACGTATTTTCATACATTTCATGCTTTCATGCCTTTCTTTGCTTTTTATTCATTCATTCATGTCAGCTCTAAAGAGCTGGAGCTTTCATTCTTTTATTTTCTTTCATTTAACAGTCATTTCATGAGAAAACATTCATTTTCATGAGAAAATATCATTTCATGAGAAAAGCATCGTTTGGGGCATAAGCACGAAAATCGTATTTCATGCCATGCATTTTCGGGAAAAATGCATACAATAGATATAGCGTATACTCATCCATTCACATGCATACAATTAATACTTTTGGAGTGCGGAAAAAGGGGCTGCTAAGGAGGGCCGTACATACTTATACCTTTGAACACTTAGCATGCTTTCATAAAACATTTTTCGTGTTGTTTCATAAAGCATCGTAAAGGGAAAGCTTTCGTTTTCATTTTTGTATATTTTAAAAAACTCTAGAAGAGTATGAACGTAACACTTACCTGGACGCCATGCTACTTGCATAGCATGCAGTCCATTCATGTGCGTGTCAGATGGCAACCTACATGCATACACATAACCTTAACATCATTCTCTATCTAGTACATAAGCAACTTAACTAGAATAGAACTATGCTTTACCTAGAACACTCACCTTCTATACCATGTTCCTTCATGTCCCTTACTATGACAAGACCTTCAGGGACCCATTACGGTCACTATCTCTTTCAACCTTAACGTTCTACTTCAAGTGCTTACTCACTAGGGTGAACCCATGATTAACCTTAGGATTAAGACACTAAGACCTCTGTCTCATTCTTCTCATTAAACACGATCCGACGCATGATTCCAACCGATGGAGTCTTGCATCCCAATCCTAGACAGAACACCCATCACTATCTTCATGCACCTTAGCTCATACTAATCCTCATTCCCATCCATACAAGCCACGTGGCTCTAAGCCAACTCTGAAGCTTAAGCACCGTGTAACTATGCTTAGGACAGATTATCCATTTCATATGGTGAATCCGTCTGGTACATGTGTCTCACCAGTTTATACATGTACCTTGCCCTTTTATCACCTAAGATCAACATATAACACGTTGATCACCTGCTTGTGTAAACAAGTACCATACTCCGATACCAACCTTCTGTTAACTCAGCTAGCATGACTCTTCATACTACCCGTCCCTTTTGATAGTTCATCTCAACACTTAACACGACAAGACTTCGTTCACAACTACGCCTTATGTCACGTCATATATCTCGAAATTACTCCCAAGCTTCACCATGACCTTGTCGCTTCACCCAACATCCTGCTACATCAACTCCTAACTCATCGTGAGTACGGTTCCTCACGTACTCTCGACACATCGTGACATCTCGTCACATTCCCGCTATGCCATTCCTACACTAACTCTTCACCCACCACAAGCACGATTGTCAGTAACCATGTCACAACGTGATATTCCCCAATCATGTTTCTGCTGCACACTCTTATACTTGTTCTTCTACTTCACCCGTACTCTCAGCCATAAGTCCAACACAGTGACACTTATCACCTCAGACTACAGGCCACACCATAACAACTTCTGGACACTGTTCCACAATTTTAGACGCTACTCATCATGCTCTACACCTATCAACTACATAACCAACTTTATCTCTGCGAAACGCCACACGGTGTGTCGCTGCACCTCCTAGAGTACACTCCACGTGTACTCCCTTCATACACACTACGCCACATCACCATTATGGCATATCAGCCATATGGTGCATCACTCCACCATATGGAGTACACTCCACGTGTACTCCCTTCACACATGCTACGTCACACAGAGTACACTCTACGTGCACTTTTCCCATTCCACACAACGCCACGCCACCATTACAGCACAATTCACAACACTACACAGCACATTTTCCAACTACGCCCAACACTTCACAGCGCACTACACAGTACAACACATCTCCATACTACACAACGAACTCCACAATACTAACAACACAGTCCACAACCTAACCAATCAACTAATAACATAAATAACGAGGGATAGAGGGTTATACCATCGACGGGATAACCCGTGCGTTGCTCACTGACCATCACGATTGATGACGTCGAAAGGGTCGTACGTGGTGGCTAACCCACGTACAGTGGTTGTCCACCATGTGTGGTGGCTGTCCACCACATAAAGTGGCAGTTTGGGCTGAGGTCTAGGCTAGGGGAGGCCAAGGGAGGCTGAGGGTGGCCTTCATGGCGGCTGGGGTGGTGGAGCACGGTGGAGCTGTGGGTTTCCAAGGGGAACTCGTGTGCCTCAAAGCATGGAAATGGGAGAGGAAGGCTTGGCTGATCGTGGCTGGCCATGGAGGGCTAAGGGAGGTGCGGTGGAGCTGTGGTGGCGTTGGGGTGGCGCCAAGGTGGCTCTATGGCGGCAGATTTGGCCGTGAGGTGGAGGAGAAGCCATGGGAGAGTGACGGTGTGTAGGCATGCATGAGAGGTAGATCGGGGCCATGGGTGGTTGGGGTAGGTCGATGGTGGCCTGAGGATGCTGGAGAGGGTGGTCACACGCCGTGGGTGGAGGCGTACGGTGGTGGAGGGAGGAGAACCCATGCGAGAGAGAGGTGGACTTTGTGGAGGCAAACGACAGGGAGATGGAGGTCGAGCTCGCTGGAGGAGGATGGGCCGGTGGGAGAGGAGGCTACCGCGGAGGTGGTGGCGCTAGAGGACGGCGCACGGCGGCGCATCAACATCAAGCCCATTTGGGCTGTGCACTGCCGAGAGAGAGGAAGAGAGAGCGTGAGAGAGGGAGACCGGTGTGGTGGGACTCACTGGAGTGAGGCGGTGCCGGTGGAAGGGACGGTGAAGCTCACCGCCGCACGGCGATGCCGGGCTAGGCAGTGGAGGAATCAGGCATGGGGGCAGCGTACGCGTGTAGGAGAACGGGAGGAGAGAGAGAAGGGAGGGAAAAGTGAGGGAGATGGAAGAGGGGCTGGGGTTTTATTCTAAAACCCAACGTCTGGGGATCTACACAACGATATGACGACGGACCTCAAACACTAATTTAAAATGTATAAACGTTAATTTAATTAAAAGCACTGAGAGAAATTAAGATGGAATATTATTTAAACTAATTTTAGTTTATAAAATAATATTCTTTCATCATTAATACAATGATGAAATCTTATTTAATACATTTAAAAGAATAAAACTATTTAATTAATTAAAGTTTTCAACATAATTTAAATCTTATAATATCTTAAATAGTTGAAATCATTTTAATAATGATATTAAAATGATTTTCGACAATTATAATATTTTTTGAGCTCTTAAAAAATATTATAATTGTCGTATTTAAAATCAAACTTAATTCAATAACAATGGAAATACTTCTTATAAATATTTACAACATATTTAAAACACTGGGTGTGCCTTAGAAATCACATACTATCTTTGAAAACACGCCATCGGGGTTCGGCACGTATGACGAGGCTCACAGTCGCCAGAGAGAAGGGTAGACTGTTGCATAGTCTCTGTCCTCGGAGTTTGCTTATGTCAAAAAGAAGGAACGTACGTCAGAAAGAAGAAGCGTAAGTAAGAAGGAATGAGCGGGGTGTTACAAGGTCGAGTTTCGTATTCCACCTCCTGGAATATACTTGTAGGCTGCCTCGGCATCCCAATCCAAATAGAATAAATCAGATCTTGTTCAATATTCATAAGAACACAAACCCTCGCACCATATGTTCTGGTCGCACAACGTGTCACATTATCCCTTCGCAAAAAAACACCAATTGGCACCACAATATTACGTAAATACGATTCTTGATAGAGATTAGGAGGGAAACCAGGTAGCATGATCCACACCGGCACCAGCACTGGTTCCTCATCTTCCTTAAAGTCTGTCGACCATTGAAAGAGCCGGTATGCAACCCCTTCATTGTCACAACTCTGCCGGGAAAGAGACTTTAGAAAATCTTCTTCATTCGAGAATCTTACAAATACGTTTCGTGGCTTGCGCATCATTGAAACAACTGGTTGCGCCGAAAGGCCCCATCTGCTATGAATGAAGCCTCTAATACAATCCAAAAATGGCCTTTGCCTCAAAAACTTCAAAACCATAGAGAAACAAAACGGGACAGCAGAGCTATCCAACCCTCCTTCGTAAAGTGCACGAAAAACTCTCCATCAACACACTTGGGCTGCTGGAACGGAATAGATACCTCAGGGATAGCCTGAGGTGTATGAAGCAACGAATCAACAAATGTCCTTGGCCTGGCCTGCAGCGTTGGAGGGGGTTGGGTGCCCCCGGCGGCAGCCATGCACATAGCTGAAACCAAACCCTAGGCAGGGAGAAAGGCTCTAGCCCTAGCAGAGAAAGGCTCACATAAAATTCTTAAAAAAAAGACTCATACATGACTTAGAAATATTTTATGACATACTAAATGCTAATGACATGGCATTCATGGCAGGTAACAGATAATCAAGTGACATATTACATGGCGTTCGTGCCATGCAATAGATAAACATGTGACAGATGACATGGCATTCACGTACAGATAAACATGTAATAGATGATATGGCATTCGTGTAACAGATGACATGGCATTTGTGTAATAGATAAACATGTAATAGATCATTGATGGCATGACATGGTATATTATAAAAATTACAATAAGCATAAATGACATGAATATAAATCACAATAGCCTTACCACCGTACATACGTCATATATCGAGAGTAAGTTAGAAGTTAACTTACAGATTTTTCGCGTAAAGCAAAAATGTAGCGTAACGTTAAGCAAGCATAAAAAGAGCATGAACTAAAATAAGATATTTTTTAACTCGGAATATCTCACTAAATACTTATAAAACTAGAACTTGCTAACTTAGTGCTAAAATTGCAAAGTTACTCATCTACTTGTGGGAAATTACAATTTTGTCCATAAAATAAGGATTTTTCATATGAACTCAAAAAATTACCAAAATTTTCTCGTGAAAATTTTGTCCAAATTCCAAATATCAACTCAAAAAAATTTAAAACAAAACAAAATTATGCCAAACATGCTTAGGCTGGAACACTCATAGGCCAAAAACTTGATTTTTGTTGTCATTTGACCTCCTAACAAACTAACATGCATTATCAACTCTCAAAAATCACATCCTTAGTTCTAAAATCATGCTAAGATATAAAAACACACATTTTATAAAAATTTAAACTCGTCAAATTAAGGAAAATGCCAAAACATCAGGATTAGGTCAAAATGAATCAACTCTTGATGTTCTTGGTCTAACACTTTTCAAATCCATTCCACGGACTCCAAAATTCTATAAACACTCTCCTAACATGTATATCATTCAAACTTAAGTGATAGCATGCTTGATTAAACAAACAAAATACAAAAATACAACCTACACAATCGATTTGCATGAAAACTTCAAAATTGTGTATAGCATGCTTTGGACTTGAAACAAAGTCTCTAGATCCTTGATTTTTATGCAATAAATTTTCAATAACAAAACCATATACCTTATATTCAAGTTCTAGTAGATCCAAGCATTAAGGCTACGTTTGGGTGGTGAGGTGATTTCAGATGATCCGTGAATAGTAGTAAAAAAGTGGTAAAAAAGTAATGACAAAATATTGAATAGTAGTAAAAAATAGTGAAAAATACTGATAAAATGTTGAATAGTAGTCTACCCAAACACAACCTAAAACTAGCATGTCATAATAAAAGTTTCATCAAAAAACATTGGCAAACTCAAGAGCTTCTAGATTGAGTTTAAGGGGGATGTTTTGAAACAATTGTCATCTCATCGCATCTCATCTCATCTCATTTACTTCCCAAAAATTATTCAAACACAAACACTTTCAAACTAATCATTACAATTTTCCCAAACTTTCAAATAAAAAACAAAAAATAATAATTTTTTCAAATTCCAAAACAAAAATTATATTAAAAAAGTTATATTCTAACAATATTTTAACTTTATAATATTTTTTATTGAACTTTTTCTATCTTTTTTCCCAAAACCAAATAAATACTTAACTCAAACTATCTCACTGCTATTCACAAACCATCTGACTACTATTCACAAAATCTCACAAAATTGTCATATTATCTCTCTCTAAGCATCCGCTAAACCAAACTCTTGCATGTTTATCAACACTCTATCAAAGATATAAACCATAACTCTTCAAATTTAAACTCTTAACACATAGATCAATGCCTCAAGAACATCATATATGAAAAATAAAAACCATAGGATCTAGTATCTAGAACCAAAATCACTACCTAAGCCAAAACATAAATTGTTTTTAGCCATATGGTTTCTATCGCTTTGAAAGCATGCAAAACTCTTTTATAAATAAAAAACAACATTCTTTTAATCCAATTCTAATTTACATATAAACATGTTAAGACTTCACAATAGCAAAAGCTACCAATTATTTCACCAAAAACTTTACAAAACTTTCAAAATTTAACACATACATCAAAACTGTCACCGCCGAGACCTTTGCATCATCATACTTAACTTACACCAATCAAAACTTCAAGAAAAGTTCTCCAACACATATCAGCATAAATTAGACTAAAAATAGAACAAAATTCAAGAAGATTGAGCCTTAGAAATCAACTTACAAAGGGTTGGAATGCTAGAGCAAAATCTACCAGAAAACTCTTCCAAGCTCTCTTTCGATTTCTCTCTAGGAAAGTGGCTGAAAATTGTCTAAGTGAGGGGTGTGGGGATATAAGGGAGGGTTGACATGGTGCATCGTTGAGTGACCCTTACCATCAAGCTACTGTTGGAGGCTACCCTAAAGTGGCATGTTAGCCATAGGGTGGCCTTGGATGGAGGAAGAAGCTTGGGCTTGGTGGTGGTTTTCATGGGCCAAAGATGGGTCTAACCAAGTGGACTCAAATTGGGGGTATAGATAGGGTTTAGATGGGGTTCGGCTAGGGTTTAATTTAAATTTGACTTTCTTGGTCAAATGTAATTACCAAGATGTAAGAGAGTAGATGAGGGTGTAATAGTGTGTGTTTGAGTGGTTAATAGCATGTGAAAGTGATTCATCTAAATGACAAAACACTTAATCAAAATCGAATGGTTTAGGGTTTGCAAACCAAGTTTAAGGTTTCGGCCATCACATGTGGGGTTTCGATTGACTCTCAAAGATTTGGGCTTTCATTAGAGTTGAGACCCTCATTTTGTTGACCAAATAATGTTTTGGTTAGTCGGAATAATGTTTGGCATAGGTGAAATAATCACATGGCTTAATTTACCCTCCTCCATTTCAAATGAAACACCTAGGGGTGTAAAAATCAAAAAACTGGTCGGATCGAACATGTGGGTTCGGTCTGTTTTATAAGCAGTTTGGTGTGAAACCAATTCTTAAGATTCAAAACTGATCCTAAATCGGTGCTATGCCTATTTCATATTTTGAAAACCAATTTAAACCGAACAGCGCCGGTAGATATATTTATAATCTTTTATATTATATTATATATATTATATGCTAAATTGCTAATTAATATAACATAGGATATAACATAAATTAATTTTATAATTTTTAATATAACATTTGATATATCATATTAATTTTAAGTTTATAATATAAAATTAATATTAAACATATACATTAATATTAAGTTATTAATATAAACTTACTTTTGATATATATGTCTAAGATAAATACATTTTTAACATAATAAATTATAATATATATCCTTTTTGTAAATATATTTTTACACATTTGATCATATATACTTATATAAAAAGTCTAGAACTTATATAGATTATAGTTAAATTCAATATTATACTAGTATGCGTTAATTGTTATAAAATACTGTACTTATACTATAATATAAATAGACTAATAGTTTAGTATATGTAAATATCATATTATTACTAACATAGATAATTCGTAAACTCGGAAAAACCTAACCGGATCCAAATCGGAAAACCGGAAGTTTCGGTAGTGAATCGATCTGGTATCGGTTCTTAAATTTTGCAAAATTGGTGTATATTGCTTCGGTTATAAGAATTTACAAAAGCGGACCAAACCGGACCGATTACACCCCTAATCACACCTCAATCTCCATGTGACAAGTGTCCTAATACTATTCATATGAGTGGCTAGGATTGTGCCATGTGCCCAACCAAAAAGTAATCCTAGTGATTTTAAGTAGATTTGGACATCCTACATAACGATCTGACAACTGTTTGAACCGATAGCCACGTAGCGCTCTCTAGGGTGTTACTATTCACCCAAATAATCTTGAAACTTTTTATTGCGCCATAAAATCATAAATATTCTTACGAGTCTAATGGTATAATTTGTTTCATGAAATTCTACTCGTAAATGCCTTAATTAAATAAAAATGCATCCTGACTACTATTCATCTAGAAAATCGTAAACGTATTATTACACCATAAAATTCTAAATATTCAAACGAATATAATAGTGTAATTTGTTTCGTAAACTTATACTACCAAGCATTGGTAGTCACTCCTATTGTCCTGTCCAAGAAAAACTACCTTAATTAAATAAAAAGACAACTCCGTCACTATAGTGGTTCGAGATCCAACTACACTAACTAACTAAATTCTAATCAATTGCTAAGGTCGAAAGAAATTTAAAAGGTGAAAATGAAATTCAATAGAATTCACCTATTAAATTTATTTCAAAGTCGTTACACAGAGTACCATTCAATATGGACTACCTCCATTCCTTGACAACCCAAGACCTCTTTCGAGCATCTCTTAAAATCTCATTTGACTCATTTAAAACCACCATCCTTAGATCATATTTCCAAGGTTATTGAGAGTAAAGGTCTACTGATTGTTCGCCTACCTTATATTTTCATATAAGCCCATATATGCTCACATGATCTCACTCATACTACACATGTGCATAAACAATGCAAGACCCGAAACACTGAAGTCCCAAAGCTACGCTCTTGACTCTTCAACAAGATCAATGCACTCATGTACTTGAAGAGATCGATTCTACTTAGCACTCCAAACGTTTTGAAACTCCAATTGGCTAAATCATCATACATATATCAACATTTACACTCCATATCACTTATGAAGAACCGAAACCACCATTTGAAACAAATCAAGTTTTGTTTACAAATCCATCATTAATATACCTTTCAGTTCAAGCAAGGCGCGCGAATCATACAAAAATTCCAAACATATTTCTTGCAAAGATCTCAAGCCAAACTTCAAGGAATCAAAACCTATGGCTATATTTTAACACAAGACATATTCTTAAAACGTTTTGAAATCATACAGACCGAGACTATTTATCGTCATCATGGTCAAAATTTTAACCTTTTTGCTTATAAAAACCTCATGCTACAACCTGCGTTTTAAAGCAAGGCAATACCCACGTAAACATCTCAAGGCATTATTTCTTTCAAGATTTCTTACCAAATTTTAGCTACCCGAAACTTAGATCAAAATGGATCTTAGTTCTTATGACTATATCTCTTTTGGTCACTATACAAAAGTTAATATTTTGTATAGTGACCAAAATTTCTCTCCTTTTCTTCCTTCCTCAAAACAGATTAGTATTTCTCTCAGCCCTAATACAGAAGAGAGAAAAAAAATCAGATTATTCAAGTGCAGTAATTGTGAAAGATATTTGGGTTTGCCAGCTATGGTGGGAACATCAAACTATTATACTTTCAGAACTATAAAGGATAAGGTGTGGCATAAGTTAAATAGTTGGAAAAATAATTTTTTGTCCCAAGCAGGAAAGGAAATACTGATTAAGGCAGTAATTCAAGCAATACCTACTTTTCATTAGAGTGTTTTCAAACTGTCAAGGAAGCTTTGTAAGGAGATTAGTGCTATGATGTCAAAATTCTAGTGGGGCCACAAGCAAAATGAGAAGAGAATTCAATGAAGAAGCTAGACAAAGATGTGAGAACCTAAAAAGAGTGGACGTTTGGGATTTAGGGATATTGAATGTTTTAACACATGACTGCTTACAAAACAATGCTGGAGGATGTTGACTGATTCCACCTCTATGACTACTCAGATTATGAAGGAAAAGTATTGTAAAAGTAGTCAACTCCTGGATGCAACTCTTGGACAGGGACCATCTCTCATATGGAGAAGTATGTGGCATTCTCTGGACTTAATAAAGGCTGGTTTAATGTAGAGGGTAGGTAATGGTCAGAAAATCAATATTTTGGGGGATCCTTGGATACCAACAACGTCTACACACAAAGTGCAGTCACCTGTTCAGTTGATAGAATACAATTCCAAGGTTGCTGAGCTTATCCAATCAGATACTGGATGTTGGAAGAAGGAAGTGATAGATGCAATTTTTAGTCCTCAAGAGGTAGAGATTATTCTGAGTATCACAATCAGTAGGCAAGGTGTGGAAGATAAACTTATGTGGGGGCATACAAAAAATGGGAAGTTTTCAGTCAAAAGTGCATACCATCTTGAAATTGGCTAGGAAAAAAGCCATAAAAGGTGAATCTAATCAAACTGATAGAGGTATTGGGTGGCAGCATATATGGGGATTAAATGTACCAGGGTATGCTAAAACACTTTATTTGGAAAGATGTCCATGAGAAATTACCTACTAAAACAAAGTTATATGATAAGCATTTTGTGGAATCACCTAATTGTTCCATCTGTCTGCATGAAGAGGAATCAGTTTGTCGTGTGCTGTGGTGTTGTAGTACTGCTACCAATGATATGTGGTCTAATATTGGCAGTCCTATTAAAAAATGGTCAAATATAGAGGAAACTTTTATGGATTTATGGCTGAGCTTAATAGAGAAGTTATCATGTGATGATCTTCAAAATGTGGTTATGATTATGTGAAGAATTTGGATTAGAAGAAATGCTATGATATTTCAAAACCAGTTTGATCCACTTGATAAGTTAATAACAGCAGCAGTGGCTGAATTTGAGGAATTCAAGCAAGCTCAGAATGTGCCAAATCTGACTCACATAACATTAGGGACTAGGAGATGTATGGCAAGGTGGAAAAAATCAAGGCAACTGGACGTTAAGGCCAATTGGGATGCTGCTATAGATACAAAAGAAAAAAAGGTGGGGCTTGGAGTTATCCTTAGAGACTCAGAAGGTGATATATTGGCTAACAATTTTTACAGTGTAGTTTAGCCTAGTGTAGCTGAAGCACATGCATTACAAAGGGCAATGGAATTGTGTGATGACTTAGGTTTCTCAAATGTGACTTTTAAGGGACATGCAAAATCTGTTATCCAAGCAACAAACAGTGTTGATGAAAACTGGTTGTGGTATGGCCAACTCATTGAGGACACCAGAAGAATGCAACTCAGGAGACCACTATGGAAAGTTCAATTTGTATTTAGAGAAGCGAATTGTGTAGCACATAATCTAGCAAAGCTAGCTTTAGCTTATGATGTTGAATGTGTATGGATGGAAGAAGGGCCATATGTAATTGATAAGTATGTCCTACTGGAAAAATCCTATTTACGACATCAAATGAAAGTTATGAATTTTCTAAATTTAGGTGGTCACTAAGAAAGAAAAATCCTCGGGTTTCCTCTGCTAGTCTCACACACAAAATACCCAACCCCCACTCCTACATCATTGTCATGTCAAACGCTATCATTCCAGAGTAACCCAAATTCATCTTCAAGAATTCCATCTAGGATTTATTCATCGTTGATTTTCATTATTGTCAGCAGGGTTGTCAACCAACCTTTACTGATAACTAAGAAAACTCTTCTTCTTCATCTACCCACTGTATCCTTCTTTTCTTCGACAACTTACATGCAAAAGAATCTTCATTCGCAGTTGTAGATTCTAAGCTTCACCTTCCTTCTTGACAACACCAGCAGTTTGACGACCTCTATTCCTTCGGTTCCTCTTCGATATGAACTTACAAGAAGAAGAAATATTAATATCCTACTAGATAAGTCCATTTGCTGGCAGGCCTAAGAGAAGAGCCCGACTTGAAGGCCTCAACATGTCTGAAGGCCGGTCCATCCGCGTATGACCTTTGTTAAAAAATACATCTCACTACAGAAATGATTTTTTTATATACTTTTTCAAGGTGGTATCTATTTTTTACAAAAATTTATCTATTTGTAATTTGTATAAATCATTTCTCCTAATTGTTGCCTCCACATTTTGCCTAAGTTGTAACTGTCATGTCGAAATCCGGTGATCGGATTCAAGAAACTTTTCCGACACTGGTGAATTCACCAATCTACTAACTTCGCTAAACCAAGCCATGACTTTGTCGTAATAGATGCAACCGGTGGTTTCTGCTATGAAAATTTTGCTTCTCGAATCTAAGGACTGTATTGAGCACAAACCTGATCTAGGTTAGAATAATTTTTGGTCATTCGGCAATCCTTCCCATTATGCTCCGGATGACCACAACGATAACATATATTCGATGGTTTCTCATACTTAAAACTCACCTAGCTAGCTAGGTCAGTTCTATTCCTCCCAAATTCAACGTTCTCTTTCCACTTGGTAATGGGTCAAAGATCGCCTGGTTTGGTTATAGAGTTTAAACAATCTCATCTATTCTCAATTCAATAATCATTACAACTTTCTTAAATTTCTATATAAAATATAATAAATAATTTAATTTTTTAAAATTTTAAATAGAAAATAAGCAATTCAACGTTTCTTATGCTTTTCTTTTTAAATTTAAAAAAAAAAAAAAAAGAGTAAGGAGGGGACATATCTGTACTGTTCAATCTTTATAGCTAGGTCAGTTCTATTCCTCCCAAATTCAACGTTCTCTTTCCACTTGGTAATGGGTCAAAGAACGCCTGGTTTGGTTATAGAGTTTAAACAATCTCATCTATTCTCAATTCAATAATCATTACAACTTTCTTAAATTTCTATATAAAATATAATAAATAATTTAATTTTTTAAAATTTTAAATAGAAAATAAGCAATTCAACGTTTCTTATGCTTTTCTTTAAAAAAAAAAAAAAAAAAAAAAAAGTAAGGAGGGGACATATCTGTACTGTTCAATCTTTATCAGTGCTTTATTAATGTCCCGGTCTATCATCAAATCTCTCATATTTGAAACATGCCTATCTTCAACACCACTACTTATCAATGGACTAAATTGCAAAAAAGGCACTTCTGAAACAAGAGCCACATGCAAGTATGTCCCACTTTTCAAGGCAGTCCTTCAAATTTCAATCCAGTTGGCAAAATGTCGTTTTCTTCCAGAGATGGCCGAAAGTACCATCCAGTACTTTTTAGGACTCTTGTGCAACCACGTTACTAAATCAAAAACCACGTGATGATCCCCACATTTCTCGTGAACATTAGTCCTCCCTGTCAAGTTGTTCTGTCATCTCGTCTAATCTCCAATTTTCAGCCACTGAAATCTACCCACCATCTCTAAAAATCAAGCCTCATTGGAAAAACAGCACTTATTATCAGGAATCTCCTGTACCAAATGCCTTCTAAACCGTGAACATGATTCAGGATCCATAAACAACAGAGAATATAAGGTGCCAACTGCCAACTAAATTTGGATCTCTTATAGCTCTTATCTAAACTCTTTAAGCCTAGATTGAAAGAGATAGACTGATGAAAAATGAATCCCATGACATTTATTGAGCTTTGATGCTATCAAGAAATTTACTTGGATAACTATAATTCCCATTTATGTCTATCTTTCTTTCACGGTAAGCCCTAAGAATTCTAAAAGACATCAATGCATGCCAACTGCTTGTAACTTGTAGCAAAAGAAGAGCACAGCCCCAATCAGCAGCTAGAGCGCTGGTATTGACTTCTTCAAAAGTCAATGCATCTTCAAAATTTAAAGAAATATAAATAAAATGATTTACATTGACTTTTTCAAAAAGTAAAAACTTGAACTACGAGCTACCGTTATTTTAAGTACATCTTCAATATACTGTTAATTTTCAAAAGTAATATTTTATTTTAAAAATTACTTCAACTGTTTTACTTTTCAATTTTTATTTTCCATGGTTTTCACTTCCCCCGAATGTCTTTTCACTTTCATTTTTGTGTTCATTTTTGAAATATGTGGATGAATAAATATTATTATTAATTAACATATAGTTAATATAATTGCAAAATATGAAAAAATAAATAAATAAATTATTATTAAAAAAATAATATTATATTATTATTTTGACTAATCCAATATGGGGTTGAGAGGTTTTAGATTTATGAAAAACATGTACTTTTTGTCAAATTTTGAAGATAGCTTTGATGAAGCCAATGCTAATGCTCTTAACAAGTAATGCTAGAGAAAAGCCACTGTAGAGGTGCACACTTTGCACTCACTACATGGCTGCTTCTAGTTCTGTATTTCTCTTTTTTAGACTTGGGAGATGTGTGGTCTATATGATGCCACATTATGTGTGCAAAATAATTATTCCCAACAGTGACTTCTATCTATATTTATTCTTTAACAAATGATTGATAAGAAATAGAAGAGAATATTAGTGACCGTCGATAGTGTTGGATTATAATATCCCCTGCAGAAAAGGAATAGCAAATTGAAGGATGTGGCCAGTTTCCAACCCATAATAATTGTGGTGATCGGGTGTCGGTTTGATTTTTAAGGTTCAGAAAGCACAGACCATAACATGGCTAATATGTCAGCATCCGAGGATTGTTCACTCAAACGTGCTTCGGTACTAATCGCAATATGCATAAATGCTCTAAAGTGACAAAAGCTTCGAGGCTTCCCGATCCATTTTCTCATTCGTAACTCCTAGGGCCTGGCTGGCAGTTACCTAACATCCAAGTTGATAGCAAGTAGGATAACTCCAGAGACCGTGCATCTTAAATGCAAATAAGGAAAATACTCATTGAGCATTATTTCAATACTGAAAACACAGCGTAAAAAAGTGGATCGTCCCTAGCTCAAGAAGGGATAACAAACCACCCTATGGGAGCAGGTTGCTTGGAAAGCTCGACTACATAAATTTGGAGCATAAAAGCATCCCAGTGTAGAAATCAACATACTACAGAAAGGATATTGATATCATAGCTCAACTTAATAATCAAGACTTGGATTTCTTTCATGCAACTTATTGAGCTTTTGGGTCTCGGCCACCTCATTCTTTTCCATCAGCAGCACGAAGTGAGCCTAGTTGAACAGGAGCTTGGGTTCCAACCACCTTAGATGACCCGTAAACAGTCAGGTCAACACCTTGAGCCTTCTCTTTCTCAATCTGTTCCTTGATCCAAAAGTAGGTAAATCTCAGACCATCCTACAACAAAGTGAATTCAGATATGCCGATTAGTAGGTGAGCAATTCATGGTTTAGAAGATTATTATCCAATAAACGCTTAACAATCGCATTGACTCAATAGTAGCCTTACTTGACACAAACTTAGGGGTTACTGTGTAACATTAAGTGTGGGAAAGCAACTGTACCTTCAACCTCATTGTAGGAGCCCAACCAAGCTTCTCTTTGATAAGGGTGTTGTCTGAGTTACGACCACGAACTCCCTCTGGGCCAGGAATGTGGTGGATAGGGAGTGTCTTGTTCTCAAAGCTGAGAACAATCTCAGCCATCTCATTCATGCTAACCATTTCATCACTTCCAATATTCACTGGCTCACGGAAGTCTGACTTTGTCAATCTATACATGGAAATTGAGCCACAACAGTTAATTCATGAGATGTGAGAAGATATAACTACAGAATCCAGACAACCATGCCAATGTGTGTATTATGAACACTCTATCATAATTTTCTCATGTGAAACAAAAAACTGGGCAACACAAATAATTACTAAGCAAACGTTGACATTCTAAATAGTTAGATCTATGTCTTCAGTTTCCATAGTAGCTTAGAACTAACTCATTGTGCAAAAATAATCAGAATCGCTCTTGACAGGATAAACATTTGCTCCTGTCTTTAAATACCCCACCCCATTACTAGTGATGTTCAAGAAGAACACCCCATTTACAACAAAGTGTTAATGTACCCTCAATCCAGATTTACTGAGGAATACAATGAATGTCAACGTTAAAGGAATAACCCCATTAATCTGAATGTGGGCTTTCAGCTATACAAGTTACAAGAACACCAAGAGCGTACCTAAGTACACCTTCTACACATTCATCAATGAAGGTGAAGGATCTGGTCTGAAGTCCATCTCCCCACATCTCAAACTTATCAGTGGAAGTGAGAGTCTTTCTACAGAAAGCAGCTGGAGCTTTCTCCCTTCCACCTGTACAAAGATATATCCAAGAGATAAAATCAGGAAAAAGAAAATCATGCATATGTTTTGGTTACCACTAAAATCGAGAGCTTGCCTTTCCATGTTCCAAAAGGACCATAAATGTTATGAAACCTTCCAATACGGCACTCTATTCCAAAGTCCTTGGTGTAGTGCTTGCACAACTCCTCTGTTGCAAGCTTCTCTAAGCCATAAGCATCTTGAGGCTAAAACCCGGTGTAAAAGTAAACCCGTTAATTACATCCATAACTTGACAAAGGAAAAACTACAAGACTAAAACATTCTTGACCACTAAGAGTCACAAACCTCAGCAGGCCAGGCATCAGACTCCTTCAAGCTCACATTAGTTTCCAGTTGCTTAAATTCAGGGTAGATACAAGCACTGGATGCATAGAAAAACCTGCATGAACCCAGTAATCAAAATTCAGAGACACATTATTCTTTTACTCATAAAAAGCAAATTTGTGCACTTAAAGGGGAAATTCCATGTGCATTATGCAAAATTTGTCAATGGGTACTTCACTAGACCAAGACCTAGATATACAATATCCAAGCCAACTAACCTCTTTACCCCATTGATCCTGGCAGCCTCAAGCATGTTGAAACTGATCATTGTGTTGTTATACATGATAACTGAATGGTTGGACTGAATGAAGCCCATCCCACCCATGTCAGCAGCAAGATTAAACACATGGTCAACTCCATTAGTGACCTTCAAGCAATTTTCCATAACCCTCAGGTCCACAAGGTGGAATTCATGACAGAACATGTCTTCAGTCATGTGCTCATTCTTCTTCCAATCAGAAGCAATAATGTAGTGGCCTTCGCTCTTCAAACGCCGGGCAATGTGGGAGGCGATAAAGCCACCAGCCCCAGTGATAGAAATTCGGAGCTTCTCCGATGGCCAGTATGGTTCCCTCTCAAGATTCTCATACGTGTATGCGCCATAGACGGTTTCCCCGGTGATCCCCATTCTGCAATACTTCGAAGTTTCGGAAAAATAATAAAGAATTCACACAGAGTAACAACAAATAATGGACTAAAGAAAAGGCGAAATCCCCAACTCCTACAACCTCCAAGTCATGGTGATTCCGTGGAGAAACAAAAAAATAATAATAAAAAAACACAAGCTTAATAGCCACATTTCCATAAAAAAAAAGTCCTAGGCACCTAGCCATCCAATTGAAACCAAATCCCATTGAGAACACTGAAATCACAGAAGCATGAATTTAATAAAAAAAATTAAAACACCCGAATAAAGTTTGAGAGAACAATGTACCCATGTTCACCAAGGAAAACTGTATTCAACAGAAACCCCACTAACACCTCCAAGGAAGAAATAACATGTTTCTTTTTTTTCCTACCCAGTACAAGCATACAACAGAATATACTTACATTTACCAAACAAACAAAGATTCATTCGATAAAAAGAATATTATAAATAGTAAATAATACACCAGGCAAAGAATCTACATACGTGAGCTAAACCAACTAAAATTTGAAGAACCTCAAACAAGCCCACGAAAAATTTAAACCCCAGAAGGGCCAGAACCGAGAGGGAATAATACTAATTAATCCCAGGGTGTACATGAATCACGAGAAGAGGGCAGGGAGAACAGAGAGACTCAGAAAAAACCCCAGAAACCCAGTAGAGATTTTCACCTGAAAAGCCTTCGAACTTGAGGTATTGAAGCTGTGAGATTAGACGAGAGGATAATGTAGTTGGGAGAGGAAATCCTACGAAGAGAAGGCGAATGGGTATGGTTTCAGAGCCCAGTAGGCCCTGCTTTATATAGAAATGCAGAGACGGTAGACAAACCAGTCCAAGCTTGGATATGAATAATGATACTCCGAAATATTTTTTTAATAATATTGTAATTTTTTTTTTAATATTTAAAAGTATTAAAAAATATATAAAAATAATAAAAAAAAACACGTCAAAATAACTAGCGATAGCTCCCATCGGGCTGTAGTGCCTTATTTTTCTATAATCTTTTAAGAAAAATGATACTCTCACCATTTATTTTTACTGCTCGATGTTATTTTTGGAATTTTTTAATTTCTTTTACTTAGTGATGTAGGAAGTATTTTTTAATAATATTATAATTTTTTATTTTTTAAAAAATATGTAAAAGTATTAAAAAATACATATAAAAAAACAACAAAATAAAAAAATCAATTATGCTTAATGGTAGTTCCCAGTGGGAGCTGGGAGCGGTGGACATAGTATCGTCCTTTAGATATTTCCCAATAATAATATTCTATTTCTTCATAATTGAAGAGAGGATGGAGCTTAAGAAGACACCGATGTCTCTAACATGAAAAAGAAAATGACGAAAAACAAAACTTGGAAAGTGGGTCCCCTCCGTTGCAAAGCAATGGGAGGAAGGGCAGTGCAAACCCTTTGTCCACTCTGACTCCGTCCGACTTCCATTATGTTTCTGACTCTGATGGAGTTGAAATTATCAGAATTCAAAGTCGAAGTCGAAGTGTATCCGAGAATGATTGTCGAAGTCAGAGTCAGAGTCGGAGTTCGGAGCTTCATGGAGCTCCGAACTCCGAACTCTGACTTTTTAAAAAAAAACAGATGTATCTGAATTTAGAAAAAATAAATAAATGAAGTCGTTCCACTTACTATGAAAGGACGTCGTTTCTTCACACGGGGGTCCAAAACGCAAGACCCCCTTCTTCCTTCTTCTTCCCCTCACTCTCTCCCTTCTTCTGAATCTTCTCTATTCCTAGAATCCCACTTCCGTCTCTGAGTCTCTATTGCTCCGTTCCCGTTTGTCGTCACGATCCACTAATCTTGTCGTCATTTGCGCCGTTCAGCCGTTGATGTCGTCTGCATCGTCTGTTTGCATTCACTGCCATATACATCATGCCTGAAAATTACATTGCTTGAAACTAAAAGCACCATTTGGAAGCATCCAAAATATCCACATCCATCAAGTCACGGTAAGTTTACATTGTAACAGTTGTTTTGTGTCTAGTTGTTGGCTGTTGGGTTGCTTGTAAATGTAAAATGAAATGGATTATGGTGGAGTGGAAGTGTATGCAGGGAAGGTGTTTGTGAAAATGAAACTGTGAATTGTTTTATTCTAAAGGATGCAATAATGCATGGATGATAACATTCAGGGAGCATAATTTCATGAATTGGTATTCATGGAAAACTTCATCTATCTATATATCTAGGAATATATATGATACAAGACATTTTGAGCCCATGAGCTAGCTGGTTAGATAGACCTATGACGTACATGTCACGTGCACAAAGCAATATGTTATGTTCCCCAACCAGCAATAACCCATACAAAGATTTGATTTGTCTATTTCCATCTAGCTAGGCTTTAATTAATTTTGATCTATCTTCATTTAATCTTTAGTTTGTATTGGTATATATATATATATATGAATTAATTGGAAAAATAAGTTCTAGGCTTCTAGCCCCATATATATGCATGCACCACCTACACTATTGTTTAAGTCCTCGATCTCATCTATAAATTACAGATAATTAATTTAATTGTCCCCAACTACAAGTAGTTAACCACTTCTAAAATTTCCAGACGCACAGCTAGCTAATTAGTGTATCTTAGCAACAAGAAATCATGAGATGGGTGTTGAGCAGACCATTGATCAAAGTACTCATAGTCATAATATGTAAACACGAAGCAAGTTTTTGTCCACAAATTAGCTAGTTTGGTTGCAAAATGATCAACAAGTTGGATTTCAAATATCACATATGTAAGCCTAACAAGCAGCATTAAATTGGATCCTCAATCAACCTATAATTAATCTACAACAATTTTTCGTGTTTTGTTTTTCTTGGAATTAAGCGACCCTACCTCATTTGACTTAATGAATGTACATCTATGAATAGAAGGTGGAAAATAGATTGATTACAAATCTATTTATAGAATCATAAATCATGGGATTGTCGTAGATCATGCAGATTCCCTTATACGACCCCTCAAAATTAAGGTTCCATCAACAACGTTGATTTTGCTCCGCAATCATTGGAAACGAGATCATGCAAGGGGCTTGGTGAGTAAATCGGCGAGCTGATCATCTGTGTGCACATGAGCTACGCGCAGCTGACCACGACAAACAAAGTCACGGACAAAGTGAAGATCAATGGCTATATGTTTCATCCTGGAATGCATGACAGGATTGATACTGAGTTGAGTGGCACCAACATTATCACATAGAAGCAGTGGAGTGTCACAAAGTTTGAGACCAAGTTCATTAAGAAGGGATTGAATCCAAGCCATATTTGAGGCAACAGTTGCGAGTGGTCGATACTCCGCCTCGGTGGACGAACGAGCAACTGCCTTTTGCTTCCGAGTACGCCAGCTAATGGGATTATTACCCATAAAAATAATGTGGGTAGTTGTGGACTTGCGATCATCAAGATTACCCCCCCAGTCGGCATCAGAGAAACCACGAACTGGGTTTGTTTGCCGACGTAAGAGAATACCAAAATGAATGGTATGTTTGACATATCACAAGAGCCTTTTGACGTGTTGCCAATGAGAGACAGTAGGTTGGTGCATGAACTGAGCAAGGCGAATGACAGCAAATCCTATATCTGGACATGTAAGGGACAAATACTGAAGAGAACCAATGGTGCGGCGATATTCAGTAGCATCACAGCTTGCGGTGCCATCATTGAGAAGAAGCTTAGTAGACACGGACATAGGTGTTTGTACTTCTTTGGCACCAGTCATCTTCAACCGAGCGAGAAAATCATGAGCATATCAGTTCTGAGAGAGGAAGAGGCCTTACTTCACGGGTATGACTTCCACCCCTAGGAAGTAATGCAGATCACTTAGTTCCTTCAAGGAAAATTTATCGCCAAAGGACCTGACAACATGTTGCAAGAACTGATTGTTGTTGCCCGTTAATAATAAATCATCAACATAGAAAAGAATGCCATCCCAATTGTAGATGAACAAGGAGTTATCTTACTTGGAATTAAAGAACCCCAACTCCAAAAAGCCAGACCACAGGGCATTGTACCATGCTCTAAGGGCCTGCTTGAGGCCATAGATGGAGTTTTGCAGAGCACAACCATGGTGAGGATGAGACTGATCAACAAAACCAATGGGTTGTTGCATGAAGACTTGCTTAGTTAGTTGGCTATGCAAGAACGCATTATTGACATCAATTTGATGTAGAGACCAACTATTGGAGAGAGCCAAAGAGAGAATGAGCCGAATGGTAGTGAGTTTGATGATGGGGCTGAAGGTCTCATTGTAGTCCACTCCAGGACGTTGATTAAACCCTTCGGCAATGAGTCACGCCTTGAATCTATTGACAGTCCCATCCGGGTAGCGTTTAATGCGGTACACCCATTTACATCCAACTAAGTTAGGCACAGGAGGTTTAGGGACAAGTTTCCAAGTGCCATGGGAGACCAAAATAGTGAATTCGTCTGCCATAACTTTGCGCCATTGGGGGTCCTTAAGAGCTTGAGAAACACATGTTGGTTCCAAAGTGGAAGCAAGGGGATGCTTGGTAGTTACTAAAAGTTGCTTGGGATGAAAGATGTTGTTCTGAGCTCTAGTAACCATGGGATGGATGTGGTGAGGTGGTGTTGGTACTGCAGGTAGAGAAGACTCAGTGCTAGGGGAAGAATAAATAGGGGAGGCAGAGGTCATACCTGGAGTAGAGGTAGGAGTGGAGATGGTAGGAGGTGTGCAATGAGGACCATCCAAAGTGGCAATGCGAACAGGAGGCACCAAATGAGTGAAGGCTAGACTCGTAGGAAAGGTGACAAAGGAAATCTCTTGAGGGCGAGGTGGTGCATTTTTTAAAGGAAACAAGTGTTCGTCAAAGGTGACATGACGAGAAAAATACAGCTTACCCGTGGAGAGGCCCAAACACTTCAAGGCATGTTGAGTGAGGGAGTACCCAAGAAAAACACAAGGTTGGGACTTTGGTTGGAGCTTATTTGTTCGGTAAGGAACAAGCCAAGGATAACATTGGAAACCAAAGGTCCGCAATTTGTGATAATCAAGGGCACGACCAAAGAGTGCTTCAAAGGAACTTTGGTGTAAGAGAAAGAGTGTGGGAAGACGATTAATGAGGTAGACTGCAGTGGCAAGTGCGTAGGTCCAGTAAGTGGAAGGAACCAAAGCATGATGGAGCAAGATCATACCTGTTTCAACAACATGGCAATGGCGACGTTCAACTATGCTGTTTTGTTGAGGGGTGTGCAGGGCAATGGTATAATGGATAATACCATGAGCAGTGAGAAAAGAACATAGCTTGATTAATTCACCACCATTGTCGGAGTACAAGTTTTTAAGTTTGCATGAAAATTGATTCTCAACCATGGTGGTAAATTGAAAAAACGTGGACTAACATCAAATTTTTTCCGCAACGGATAAAACCAGCAATACTTAGTTAAATGATCAACAAGTAGTAAATAATATCGATAGCCATCAATGGAAGGAACTAGTGAGGGTTTGCACACATCGGCATACAAAAATTCAAGAGGGACAGTGCTCTTGAGAGAAGTGGAACTAAAGGGTAGTTTATGCGACTTATTACATTGACAAGAAATACAAGACAATGTAGACTTAGAGGAGGACACAAGTAAAGCATGAGTTCGAAGAAGCGATGACAAGATCTTTGGAGTGGAATGCCCCAACTAATGATGCCAACAATCGATGGAGACACGAGTTCCATCTAAACGAATTTGACTGACCTGGGGCGAGAGGGAATGCAATGCCATAGGATACACACCATCTTCACACCTACCGCACATGAGCACTGCTCCCGTCATCCAATCCTTCACAAGATAAAAGAAAGGGTGAAATTCAATGACAACATTGTTATCATGAGTGAATTTATGAACAAATATTAAATTTTTGTGAATGAGAGGCACATGTAAGGTTTCTTTTAAGGTAAGGGAACAGGAAGGTGAGGAAATGGTGGTTGACCAATGTGAGCAACGTGCAAACTTGTACCATCCCTAAGAACCACCTCATCTTGGCCCTCATACTCAGAATGAATGGAGAGATTGGCCAAGTCAGATGTGATATTATGAGAAGCAGCAGAGTCAAGCAGCCATTTGTCGTTTGTTGGAGCTGTTGAAGTAGCATAGTTCGCAGCAGGGCGGGACTAAAGTTTTGCACATGTTTTGGCAGTGTGTCCAGACTGATCACAAATTTGGCAAACAACAAGGGACTTCTTGAAGCCAGATTTTTTGTTGGAATTTTGTTTGGAGCGAGATTTGTTGTTCTTGAATTGACCATTAGACGGCTTCCGTTGTGATGAGTTTGCTGTGACAACTAGAGCGGAAGCATTGCCATCCATGCATTTGATATAGTGTTCATGACCAATGAGAAAATCATGCAATTCAGCAAAGGACAGAGCAGTCTCTCGCTTGCGAATGGGAGCCACCATATCTCTGAAATCCGAACCAAGGCCGTTAAGCACATAGAGCATCAAATCATCATCCAAAATTGGTGCATCAATGAGGGAGAGTTCATCAGCGATCACCTTAACTGCATGAAGAAATTCAGATACCGTGCAAGAACCCCATTGGATAAGGGTTAAATCCTCCTTTAGCTGCATAATTCGAGCCCAAGATTTGCTTGCAAACAGACGGGCTAGATGCTGCCAAGCATCATGACTCGTGGTGGTCATTACGATGAGAGGCATTACGGTTTCAAAAACCGAAGAAAAGATCGCATTTAGCAACAACTGGTTTTGTCGATACTAGTGTGCATAGCGAGCCACAATAGCAGCAGGAGTAGTCGCAGTGGGTGTGGGAGGGCACGGAAGTGTGCCATCCAAATAACCCATCAGATCATAACCAAAAAGAATGGTAATGAACATTGCATGCCAGGAAGGGTAATTTGATGCGGTAAGCTTATAGGGAAGTTGGTTGGAGGTGTGGATGGTGACCAGAGGTAAGTCTCAGGGAGGGTTGGAGCCTCCCGAGACTGAGTTGGGATTGGATTAAACACTGGACGACATTGTTTAGGACAAAATCGTTGTTCTCGTGAAAGAAGAACCTACTGATACCATATAAGAATTTATGCTGATAAATTAGCAAGAAAGCTTAATGTATTTCTATTGCAACTTGTCTAAATATAATACAAGGCTGTAGCTAATTAAGGAATGTACATCTATGAATAGAAGGTGGAAAACATATTGATTACAAATTTATTTACAGAATCATAAATCATGGGATTGTCGTAGATCATGCGGATTCCCTTATAATTAGATGCTTTCCTTGTGAGACAACAAATTAATTTAGTGAATACGAAAAAGATGACATTGGTTGTCAGAATATTTCCTAACTTTTTTTTTTTGGTAGCTAGGGCAGGTCTTTTCAAACACAAATCACCCTGTAAATAATATCTTCATCCTAATCATGATGGACGCCTAAAGAAATAACATGTTTATAGATCGAGCTAATTAGTAATATTCTAAATAGTTATCTGTATGAAATTAGTAATTTCCGAACATGAAAAGCATCCACTATTCATGTATATATAATTGTACAAGAAGTACGTGTGTGTGTGTGTATATATATATATATATATAAATATATGCAGTAGTGATCTATTGAAATGGCCTTATATTCATAGTCATACTTAGAAATTTGGGCCTAGAATCCTGTGCGAGTAGTCTTGTTTTGGTTAAATTTGGGCAACCTAGCATCTAAGGGCCATTTGCTTGTCTTGTTTTGCTTAAATTCTGCTGTCACCTTTGATATTCTTGAGATCGACATAAGCTTTAGAGCAGTCGGAAGTTCTAGTGATTATGCAAGCAAGTTTAAACTTTGTCTATGATTTAAAATTTTATTGTATTGCCACACTTTGTTTCTAACTTTCCAGTCATTTCCATTATATAAATGCAGTACATATTTTTTTAAACTAATTTTTTGCTTCTAATTTATTTTTAGCTTCTTTGATTGTGATATGGATACTACACCTGGAAACGATCATCCACAAGGGGATTCGGCAGATGCCAGTGCTCCTACACCGGTGGGTACTTCCACCCCTAGAGCCACATCTAGAGCAGCTACTTCCTGTATGAGTAGTTGACTCCCAGCAGATATAGAAGATGATGAAATGTTCAAAGAAGAGGAAAAGATGCCCATTTAGCATTATCGACCACCATGACCATTTTTTAGAAAGTCGTGGACATGGAAACATTTCACCAAAATTCATGGTGATCGTGCGAACCCGAAAGCAAGATGCCACCACTGTAGGCAACTTTGTGGTTGACATTCGAAGAAGCAAGGCACCAGTATATTAATAACACATCTTAATGGTTGCTAATGGTATAAGATCGCCAAGGGATTGACAGCCATTGATCAGACCAATCTCAATTACGAAACTTCTGTGGCCACTAATGGTATGCATGTTAAGAAGCTGGCAATCGCTCAATACAGTGAGAAGATGTTGCGGAAATTGCTTGCATAGATGGTCATTTGTGATGAGATGTCTTTTACGACAGTTGACAAAAAAAGGCTTCCGTAAATTTGTGCACACTCTTGAGCCACGTTTTCCTATGCATTCACGGTATACGGTGATGCGAGTTTGTTTGACGAGGCATGCGAAGGAAAAGACGAATATGAAGGAGATATTTATTACCACTGGCCAGAGAGTGTCATTTACAACTGATACATGGACGTCAAACAAAATGTCATATGCATGTGTATCATAGCCCACTTTGTAGACAGTGAGTAGACGCCGCATAAGCGGATTATTGGATTTAAAGAAAGTGTGATATGGATTTAAGTCGAATAGCTTCAGATTCCATGTTGTGCTTGGACGTTCCGACTCGATGAAACTCGACATATATGATGTTGGATCTGGCGCAAAAGTACCAAAGAGCATTTGAGCGGATGGAGATCTAGGATGGGGGCTTGAGGTATACTTTGTTGGAGTCAGTATGGGAGAAGGGGACTCGGTACACCGGACACAGTTGATTGGGCGGTTGTGAGGTATTTTGTTGATTTTTTGAAGTTGTTTATGATATAACTGTGCAGATATCTGGATCCAAATATTGTACTGCAAATTCCTTCTTCGACGAGCTCTCGGGACTTCATGACCACTTGAAACAATGTTGTGCTAACACTGTGGGATTGTTATATGCTATGGCTATGAGGATGAATTCCTAATATGATAAATACTAGGGGAATATTGAGAAGATAAACAGGTTATTATTTGTTGCTACAATCCTTGACCCTAGATATAAGTTAGAAATTATAGAATTTTGGATTAGGGATATCCTCAAGGAAGAGAAGGCTGAAGAGTTTATTAGAGAGTTGAGAAATGGTATTGATGACTTATATAACCACTACAACAACAATGGTCAGCCTACTCCAGCAGCAGCAAGTAGCAGCCGTAGCTCCCACGCCCAACTAGCTCGACATCTTTCTTAGATGACAGAGGTGTAGATCTTTCATCACCACTGGTGCGGCGGTATCATCAAATCTATGCATTGAGGAATATTATGCAATGTAGGTCTGAGGTTGAGCATTATTTGATGGAAGATGTTGAGGCACCTAGTGATACATTTCATTTATTAACTTGGTAGAAGGTTAATCCCACCAAGTTTCCTATTTTTTCCCGAATAACCCAAGATGTGCTAGTCATTCATATCACTATGGTTGCCTCTGGGTCGACATTTAGCACCAGAGGTCGCGTCTTGGATGCTTATCAAAATTCATTGTCTCCAACCACCGCCGAGACCCACGTTTGCACACAGAACTGGTTAAGTTCAACGCCAATTGGAGTAAATATCATTGATGCTAAGAGCTATAGGTTTGAATCAGGTAAGTTTATGATTTTAAATGATTAATTATGTAATTTTAATATTTTTATTATTTAATATACAATTTATATGATTTTGTAGACCTAACTGTGAACCCCAGACTAATTGTGGATGATTGAGAGTCTAAGACTGACACACCGTGGGATGATTACCATCATGAAAAATTCGTCAGAGTTAGAGGTGTGGGTGAGTTCATAATATCACTTGGAGTCTTGGCTAATGGTTTAGAAGTCTATAGTTAAATGACTAAAGAAAAGATAGTGCACCTGATCAATAAAAGTTAAAACTTTATGCAGGAAAATTAGAAATCACTATCGAGTATCGAGTCATCTACTCAAATGCATGGACTGTCGAAGACTGATGCGGGGCATTGGTCATTGTGGTTATTTCACATTTGAATGAAATTTATGACATTATTTAATATTTTGGTGCTGTAAATTTAAATTTATTGTGATTTTTAGTTTTAAATTTAAA
The DNA here is from genome assembly GCA_022457165.1 of Juglans mandshurica. Classification (NCBI taxonomy): domain Eukaryota; kingdom Viridiplantae; phylum Streptophyta; class Magnoliopsida; order Fagales; family Juglandaceae; genus Juglans; species Juglans mandshurica. Next base: position 10,419,586 of record CM039623.1, read on the forward strand.
TTTATGGTTTACGATTTGACGAATTTTTAGTTTGATTTAGTTATGATATTTAAATTTTAGCTTTTTAACTTATTTTTTACAGTATTTTAGATTTTTTAATTATTTTTTTACGTTATTAAAAAGGAGTTAATATTGCGCCAATTGGAGATGTCAGAGCCCATTTTCTCAGTAGGAAAATTAGGCCTAAGTAGGGCATTTGGGCCTGAAAAAGCCCAGTTGCTACTCTGATCGGAGCTCTGAGCTTCGACTCTGAGCTCCGAACTCCATTCGGAGTCGAACTCCGACTCCGATCGAAGTCGAACTCAGAGCTTGTTTTGACCTCCGACCCCAGTCGGGGTCGGAGGTCGAAGGTGGGTACTCCGACTCTGTCAAAATCAAAGTCCACCCTTAATGGGGGGCTTCGTGCAATAGGTTAGAGGATTCTCTCTCCGTCCAAGTCAAGGCTAAATAAATAGAATAATGCTAGTATAATATAATACAATATATGTATGTTTTTGTTTATCAAAATTAAGTAATACATTAATAATTTGAATTCAACAAAAATACAGAATTTAACCATTGAGTACTCACTCTTAACTTTAATTTGTTCACATCCCTAATGTTCAAGATGCCACGCACCAATGGCTATCATTATACTTGCAAATGTTAACAGATAGCGATTTCGTAGTGTCATGATACACTGTTGCTTGTATGCTTGTTTAGCAATTCAACTTTCCATTTGGTTGCAGTCTCCTCTTTGCTTTCCATTAGAAAACAGAGGTTGTGAGAATTTTCTCTGAAGAGCTCCGTCGATGGTAGGGAACTCAAGAGGTGCGATGGAGGACTTGGAAGAGATGTGTGGGAATCTACATTTAACGGAGGAAGAGAATCAAATGCTTGAATTTAATGGGGGTCCTGACGATGTAAACTGTGAGAAGGGAGAGTGAAATTTGATTGGAAGAATTTGTGCGGAACGACAGATTGATAGATTGGGAAGGAGGTTCTGGCCTCAACGATGGCGAAAATATGGAGGGTGAGTAAGCTAGCCACATTCCAAGAAGTTGGGAGTAACACTTTTGTAGTAACTTTCATGACCCATGCTGACAAAATGAGAGTAATGGATGGACGTCTGTGGCTGTTGACAATCAGTTATTCATCCTCCAGGTGTTTGATGGGTTTACTCAACCAAACTAGTGGAGGTTTGTAAGTGAAGTTTTTTGGATCCAGATCCATAACTTGCCAATGGTTTACATGACGAGAGAGTGTGGAATTCAAATTAGGAGGTCGTTAAGGAGGGTGGTTGGGGTGGATGTACCTGAGGATGGTATTGGCTGGGGAATGTACCTACAAGTGAGAGTTGAGATGCCTCTCTGCAAAGTAATTGTAAAGGGTCGTATAATAAGGATGAATGGTAGCAGAGTATGGGTTGGATTAAAGTATGAGAAGCTACCACAAATATGTTTTAAGTGTGGATGGATTCTACATGGGGAGATGGGGTGTGATGCAGGGGGTTACAAAGTGATATGGGGAATGTGGCTAGTAAACAGTTTGGACCATGGTTGTGGACAGAGCCAACGCAAAAAGGAGAGCCTATCAAAAAGCATTCTATAAGGGTGAATCCAAACATGAGGGTAGTGAGGGTGGTTATTCAATAAAGGGAGGGGGGAAAGACAGTGGAGGGGGAGGATGGGAGAATTCATGTAGTGAGGTAGGGAAGGGGGAACAAAGCATGGGGAGGGGGATAGTGGAAGTTAACAGGGAAGAGGAGGAGAATGTGGGAAATAAAAAGAGTTGGCCCTCGAAGGTGATGGAGAAAAGAATTAACGATAATAGCCTTATGGTGGGATTAAAAATAACAAATGAAGCAGTGAAGGGTGTGGAGGAAGGGTAGCAAGAAGGGTGTGTGAAGAGGGGTCAGGAGAAGGAAAATCAAGAGCAGAAAAGAAACGTAAATAACCCTAAGATTGACTCATATGGTTCCAGTGATGCTGATGATAATGTAGTGATGAGTGAAATGGATGGTTTAGGGGAAGTAATAGTGAGGGGTGGGGGCAAATGACCATGTGGAGAGCCAAGCTGTGGAAAAGATGAAGAATACAAGAAGGTGGAACAGAAGTGCAAGGGAAAAAGGTATAAATAAATTTTCACTAGAACAGCTATTGAAAAAGAAAAGAGGTTCTAATGTGGTGGATGGTGAAGGCCTATTGCAAGTAGGTTCAAAAAAGTTAGAAGGAGATAGTGGTGGAATGGCAAAGGTTGCTTGTCAGCCCCAACAAGAGTAGTGAAAATATTAAGTTGGAACTGTTGGGGGCTTGGGAACTCTCGAATAGTTCAAGTCCTTTGCTCCTTAGTGAAGGAAAAGCAGCTTGAAATAGTTTTCTTAATGGAAACTATAATGAAAGCAAATAGAGTGGGGTTTTTGTAGAGAAAATTGAGATTTGATGGATGTTTTGTTGTGGATCCAAGGGGTATGAGTATAGGGTTAATAATACCATGGAGGAATGATGATGTGGTGGATTAGTGAACTATTCCCAACGGCACATCAATGTGTGGTTTAAGGGTGAGGTGGGGAATGCAAGATGGCTCTTGACAGGGTTTTATAGGAACCCAGACCAAAGGATGAGAAACTTATCATGGGATTTATTGAAATCTTTCAAACTACCAACTGACACATGTTGGTTTGTAGTAGGAGATTTTAATGAAATTCTGTCACAAGAAGAAAAGATAGGGGCTAGAGAGATAAAAAGAGCAAATGGAAATGTTTAGAAAAACACTTGCATGTGGAATGTTACATGACCTGAGATGGAGGGGAGTGTAAATTTACATGGAGTAATGGCCATGGTGATGGTACCTTCACTAAGGAAAGGCTCGATCCTGCTGCTGCAAACCCAAATTGGATAATGCAGTTTTCAGAGGTGGGGGTGGAATCATTGGTGGCATGGTGTTCTGACCATAGACCTCTTCTACAATCTTTCAACAAGAAAAAAAATAAAAAAAATAAGGCGAGGACTTCCAAATACGAGAAGTGTTGGGAGCTGGAGGAAGAGTGTGGCAGAAGAGTTGAAATGAGTGGAGAAAACATGCAGTCGGTGGTGATCCTATGAAGAATGTTCAGCAATCACTTGTTGAGTGTAGAAGAGCATTGTGTAAATGGAGCAAAAATTCAGTTGTTGAAAGAGTGGCCATGAAAAGAAAAGATGAACAATTATCCAAGATAGTGAAGGACCAGAAAATATGGAAGATATTAAGAAGTTGAAAGAGGAGTTGGGCATTCTGTTAGACCAAGATAACCTTCAAGCAAAGACATCGATATTTTTCAGCTCTAATACAAAATGAGACTAGAAAGATTATATTTCAAGAAGCTGGTGCAATAGTGTTTGATAATTATGAGAAGTACTTGGGCCTCCTTGTTGTAGTAGGCAAGTCAAAGTATAATGTTTTTCGAAGTATTAAAAAGAGGGTGTGGTTTAAAATTCAAAACTGGAAAAATGATTTCCTGTCCAAAGCTGGGAAGGAAGTGCTTAAAAAGTATTCCTTCGGGAAATTCCCACATACACAATGAGTGTATTTAGATTGCCTAAGAAGTTGTGTAGTGACATTGAAGCCTTAATAGCTAGGTTCAGGTGGAATCAAAATCAGAAGGATGGAGGTATCCATTGGAAAAAGTGGAGCTGGTTGAGAGCAAGAAAGGCAGCTAGTGGATTGGGGTTTAGGGTGATGGAATATTTTAATAGTGTCAAGCTGTCCAAGCAGGGGTGGAAGATACAAAAATAGCCACAATCACTTGTTGCTATCATATACAAGGAGAAATACTTCAAGAATTCCTAGTTATGGGAAGTAATGTTGGGCAAGTCACCATCATTTATTTAGAGAAGTATCTTGTCAGCATTGGAGGTGGCAAGGGATGGGGCTGTGTGGAGAGTGGGGAATGGTGAAGACATAAAGTTTAGGGATAGAAGTGGCTGCCAGATACCACTTATTGCTGACTCAAAAGTTAATGAGTTGTTTGATGAAGATGGAAAAACATGGAATGAAGAGTTAGTGAAAGGCATTTTTATGGAGGAAGATGCTAAGATGATATGTGTTATTCCTATTAGCAGAACTAGTGGTGTAGATAAATTGATCTGGGGCTTCTAAAAAAATAGAAAATTTTCTGTGAAAAGTGCGTATTATGTAGATCAACAAAGAAAGAAAGAGGATTTGGGGGGGGGGGACATTTGAGGAAGGAGGGGAAAGGGCTAAGGTGCGGAGGCAGGTGTGGCAGCTGGAGATACCTGGGGTTGCAAAACACTTTCTATGGAGAGCTATAAATGATATTCTACCTACAAGACTCAATCTGTAGAGAAGGCAAGTGATTGAGGATTCGAGATGCCTCATCTGTAAAACGGAAGAGGAATCTATCATTCATGTTCTATGGAGTTGTCCTGCTACCTCTGATGTGTCGACAGAAAATACTAGTCTTGTGAATAAATGGAAGAACAGTTGCTGTGATTTTTTACAGCTATGGACATAAGTGTATAGAAAACTACCAAAAGATAAAGTAACGAAAGTGGTGGTAATAATGAAGAATGTGTGGTTAAGAAGGAATAAATTTTACTTTGAAGATAAATTTTCTTATCCCAGAGTAGTGATACAAAATGTAACTGTAAGGTTGGATGAATTTCAGCAGACAAATAAAGTAAAAGAAGGGGATTGTGGTCTAAAGAAGGGGGCTGTGGAAATGGTGAAATGAAGGAAACCAGAAGGTAATAGATTCAAAACTAATTTCGATGTTGCAATGGTGCTAACTCAACAGAGGATGGCTATAGGTATTGTGATAAGGGATTGTAATGAGGATGTTTTAGCTTCAATGTGTGCTAGTAGAGATTATGTCAGGTCCCCTCTAATGGCTGAATGTAATGCCTTATGGAGGGGCTATGTGCTTATGTAATGGGTTGGGCTTTCCATGAGGTTGATTCTAAAGGGATGCAAAAGAGGTCATCGATGCTGTGAGAGCTGATACGAGAAATGAAGCATGGGATGGGCAGCTCATTGAAGATATAAAGAATGTAAAATGATAGGGATCCCATTGGGGGATCCCATTCATTTTCCTGATTGTTTCTTTTTTTACTTAATGATTAAGAAAATATTGTTTAATAATATTGTGAATTTTTTTCTTTTTTTAAAACAATTTAAAAGTGTTAAAAAATGATGTGAAACACTTTTTTTTCACATCATTTTTAACATTTTTAAATATTTTTTAAAAAAGAAAAAAAATCACAATATTATTAAACAATATTTTCTTAATCACTAAGTAAAAAAAAATAAAAAAAAATCTAAAAAATAAACGAGATCCCTAGTATTGTCCATAAAGAATATACCACAGGAAAGGAAGATATGGATTGTTGATTTTATAATAAGAGAAGGGAATGAAGTGGCTCACCAATCGACAAAGTTAGGCTTAAAGTCTATGAAGAGCAATGCTGGATGGAGGAAGTTCCAGCAACAATTTGATTGCCAAGGAAAAAGATGTAAACGTGAATAGTTGACGAAATCAATACATACATATTTGAATTAAAAAAAAAAAGCCACGCACCAAAGAACATTAGCTCCCCTAATCCGAAAATGAACCTTTTCTTAGCCTGTAACAAAACGTAATTATATCTTATTATTATTTAATAATAAAAGACTAGTTATCTATTAAGAGAAATAATTTTTACAAATTTTAAATAAATAAACTTCCTACAAACTCTTATAAAAAAATGGACCTACTTAAAAATAATGTAAAAAAACTATTTTTTATTAGTCGATTTACTTTTTTATAAACAACTTAAATAAAATTTATATATTTAAAATTTATATTTATTATTATTATTATTATTATTATTATTGTAAAACCATCCCAACACCTATTATAATCTTTATGTCAAAAAAGAAATTAATAAGAATTATGTTTCGTTTGTTTTTGTAGATAAGATGAGTTAAGATAAAAATTAAAAATTGAATAAAATATTTTTAGAATATATTTTTTTAATATTATTATTATTTTAAAATTTAATAAAATTAAAATTTTTATTTTATTTTATGTGATAATTTAAAAAAATTATAATTATTAAAGAATATGTTATTTGTTATGAAAACAAATGAGAGGACGTGGGGTCTTGTCACTGTAATAACTTAAAAAATATGTATTCATTATTTTAATTCATCCATATCTTCACAAGATAGCGGATCATAGATCTACATGAGTGGTCGCACTCAAGGCTGAACGCTCAAGGCTGAATGGACCACGCGGTAACCCATATCACTCTTTGATCTACTACAGCCTACAGGTGTCCTTTTCCCTTTTTTTAATCTTTTTTTCTAACTTAAATTGTTTTGCAATTTCTATTAATTTTTGTTTCAAGTTTTAATTTATTTTATGATATAAGAAATAATATTTGTAATTTTAGGATGAAAAATTCACACGCACTTTTTTTATAAAAAAATTGATAAATATGATATTCACATATAAAAATTATTTTTTTAATGATAGAACTTATTTTCTTTTAAAAGAAGTACGTTGGGTTTGTAGATCCTAAAACTACATGTAGCATTACGAGGTTCTGTTTGGATATTGAGTTGAGTTGAGTTCTTTATAAATAGTAGTGAATTGAGATGGTGGTTTGAGTTTTGTGAGATCCACCTAAGATGAATTTAGATTTATTTGAATGTTAAGATGAATTTAAATGTATTAATAGAAAATTAAAAAAGATTGTGAGTCTCGTCTGTAAAGAGGTGTTGAGATGAAAAAGATTGTGAGTTCCACGTATAAAAAAATTTTGAATTTAGATGAGTTTAGTGATTTGAGAGTTAGGTATTTAGATGTCAGAATTAACTTAAAATTAGATTGAACTCCAAGTCACAAACCCTTGAAACTATTTACCGCTTTCTTTTTTCTAATTTTTATTTTTCAACATTTTAACAATTAATTAACAAGATGTTTTTTTGAAAACATTGAAATTTCATTCAACAACACTATGGCCCTCAGTCATTACATTGATAAGGTCAGGAGCTGGCACTCCAATACTAGAACTTACAATATTGTCATCAAAATGTACAAGATTAGAAACTGACTCTACATAACAAGAGTTTAGAACATTGATATCAGACTGTGCTACATCTATCACACTTGTACCAAAACCTGTTCTTTGTTTCTCAGCCATAACCAGATCACTAATATCAGTGTTGAGACAATCAACATCAATAATCTCACAACTCTGATAAAGTACTTTCTGTGCTAGCAAGTGAGCCACCTGATTTGCATCCCTTTTAACATGTGATATCTTCCAAGTAATACCAGCCAAGATCACATGCACATCATTCACAAGACATTGCAACAAACCATTGTTTTGAACAGTCTGCTTCACTGCATTTACAACCTGCAATGAATCACCTTCAAAAATTACTTTTTGCAAACAAACTCAGCTCATTACACAACTTGGCTGCTAAAATTAAACCTCTAGCTTCTGCTATATCAGCTTGTGGGTAGAAATGTAGTGGTTGCATGCATGAAGCCAGTATATCTCCCTCCGAGTCTCTAACTGCAATACCAACTCCAAGTCTATGCCCTCTCTCTCTGACTGCAACATCCCAATTTATTTTTATCCAATCTGTCTCTGAAGGTTGCCAATGTACAAAATCTGTTTGGGTCACTCTACCATGATTTTTGGAGTTGAGTTGTTGATCATGCAGATGCTGAAAATCATTGTACTCCTGTGTTGCTCTCATAATCATAATGAAAGGGGCTGTAAAACCATCTTAAAAAATCATTTTGTTTCTTCTTATCCACAACATTATGGCGATTTCTGCAAACAAAGAGATTTCTAATTTTCCTAATCTCTAAAGCATGTGCATAAAAATCTCTCTAAACTCTTGATGAGTAAATGCAGCTTTCTGAAATTTCTTGCTTCCTAACATCCGCACATCCTGTGCAGAAGGGCAATCCCACAGAATATGAGATGGAGTTTCTTCTGCCTGCTAACATATTGGACAAAAATGTTCATTTATCACTTTCCTCTTGCATAGATTTTGCTTAGTGGGTAGAGCATCATTACAAGCACGCCAAATAAACACTTTAATAATATTTTTAGTATTCATTTGCCATATTTGCTATATTTACTTCCGTAATTCTTTGTACACTCCTTGTGTTGAAGTTTCCTCTTTTTTTTTTTATATTGCCTCTGCTTACAAAGATGATAGGCACTTCTAACTGTAAAACAACCATTTCTTGTATGCTTCCACACTATATTGTCTCTTGAATTGATGGTCTGTGCTACAAATTAAAATAATGAGAGTAAGAATTTTAATATTATAATAAAATATGCAATTTATCCAAAAGACAAATTAGAAAGACTATTTTAACCTTCTGCACGTGGTTGTTATTGTTAATATATTTTAGGCTTGCTTTTTGGGTACGGAACATTTTGTCCATTTCTGATTTTTTTCTTTCGGTGAATGTTGGACTAACTTTTACAAATTTCATGTGGGTACAGAAAATATATATATTAATAAAAGGAACGGCCACAATTAAGTGGGGCCTAGCACGTGCGGACTGAAGAAAATACCCGGAAGGAGTCCTGAAAGTGGTTATGTTCGTTTATTGGTGAGCACCCGAAGCTACGTGGAAGGTGGTCTTCTCGTTTTGTTGACACCATGTTCTCATAATCAAAATAGATAAAATATAATTATAAATATAAAAAATACAAAAATTCTTATTTAAAATTATTAATTACACTTCGCATTTTTTAATTACCATTCATTTCCCAATCGCACACTTCTTTTTAGAAGTGAGCCCATTAATTTTTTAAAATAAGTGTATAAGGGTTGCACACTTAAAATTAAGAGTAATAATATGTGACACAATCTGTAAACCTAACATAAATACAACACGAAATTAGTAAGTTTGAATTTGATATAAATGAGTTTGGGTCCTAATGAGTTGACCGTTAAGACATGATTAATAAATGGATCAATAACAGATCAATCGGCAATAATCTGTTTAAATTTTATTTTAAAATAAAAATTCTATTATTGTTGAGTTGTAATATTAGTATTTCTCAATATGTTTATATTTTTATTATTGGAATTGTAATTCTGGACCTATACTCATATTTGTCATTGTTAGGTTTGTTATATTGGTTTTATATAAGTTAAAATCTGAAAAATATTAATATTTTTTATTAGTAAGTAATCTTATTATTATTTTTTTGATATATTGCGACTACTAATAAATAAATAATAATAATGATAATAATAATAATAATATTAATAATAATAATAATGTAGACACATGTTTAAGTTGTTTCTTTTCATTTGAATGATGTTTTGAGAAAAAATTAATTTGTTTTCTCATTTTTTTTAAATTTTTAGTTTTTCACATATATATTTTATTTTTATTTTCTTGGATTTTTAAAATTGTGTTTGACCTTTTAGTTTTTCTTTTTTTTTTTTTCATTTTTCAAATATTGTATTTTTTAAAGTTTTTTTATTTTATTTTTGTACAAATATTTCTTTTTTAAGATTTTATTTTTCAAGTTTCATTTGTTTTCCTTTTATATTTTTACAATAATAATATAAAAATTATTTTTTAACCATATGGCATGTCATGTGCATGTAGACATGTGGCATGCCATGTCAAAAGACTTTATTAAAAGAAAAACGCAATTTCAAGAATCAAAATGAATCATAGGGATAGAAACATAAGGCTATAGAATTTAGGGACTAATTATATACTTAATCATTTCCTAAATATCTATTAAATATTTTGAAATTATTGTTATTATCATGAGACATGTTGATGCACTGATGCAGAAAGATTCCTTACGAGGCATGTGTCTAAAATTATTTTAAATTATTTTACTAATTATCATTATTCATGTTGACTTGGTGTCTAACATTATTTTTACCAATAATCAAGCTCGTGGAAAGAGAGAGAAAGGGTCAAAATCGTCGTTCAGTTCATTAGCCCTATATAAAATTGGGTAGTTTAGTTAACAATCTTTTAAGGTTACGTTTGAATTCAAAATTAATCTCAACTCATTTTATTTTATTTCATCTAATTATTTTAATTTTTTTAAATTCTCACACAAAATATAATAAACAATTCAACTTTTTTAAATTTTAAAACAATAATAATATTAAAAAATAATATTCTAACAATATTTTATTCAACTTTTAACTTTCATATTAACTCAACTCATCTTAACTCAATATCCGAACCTCACCTTAACGTTTGGATATTAACAAAGTGTGAACATGGCAAATTTTTCATAGTTTGGATATACAGTCTATAAATTCTGATAACTCAAGAGGTGCAAAAATATGTTACGTTTTGTTAAAAGTGTCACATATTACATTATGTTATGAAAATAAAATGAAAGTATGGTACATTTCATTTCACTTTTTCAAATAAATTTTTCATAATTTGGATATATGATAATTCAGAAGGTGCAAAAATATATTACATTATGTTAAAAGTGTCACATATTACATTATGTTATAAAAGTAAAATGAACATGTGGTACGTAACATTACACTTTTTTAAATTAGATCTTTCATCCTCAAACTAACACCTTTTTTGTAATTTACATGCCAAGCAAAGCTCGAGTCGTGACAAGGTAGATTCTAAGCTACCGATATACATTCTAAGGTGCACCCTTATTTAAAATATAATTATTGTAAAAAATAAGTAAAATAGAATTTGAGTGAGACTTCTGTTTCTGAATGATGAATTTTATGTAAAAAATGACGTCAAGTGAAATAAGGAAATAAATAAATACAATACCTCAGAATCAAAATAGTAGTCTAATCAAATATAAATCATTATCCCCTGCAAACTCTAGATGGTGGAGCCAACTTAGGAGTGGTTTGGATTCAGAGATAGGTTGAGATGGTTTGTGAATAGTAGAATAAAAGTTGAATTATTTATTATATTTTGTATAAAAATTTGGAAAAGTTATTTTGAGATTTGAAAAAGTTGAATTGTTTATTATATTTTGTATAAGAATTTGAGAAGGTTGTAATGATGATTTGAGATGAGTTGAGGTGAATTTTGAATACAAACAACACCTAGAGTTTGGAAGCAAGATAACGAAGTCAACCGTGTGTATAAGATTTCGTGCAAATGTCAGCAAGTCTTTAGAGGAGATGGAGCAAAGAAACAATGTGCCTTGTTAAAGATGATGTCTAATAAAGTGACAATCAATATCGATATGTTTGGTACATTCATAGAAAACATCATTATGAACAATCTGTAGGACACTTCGATTGTCACAATAAATGGGAGAACAAGTCATTTGAGGGGCACCCATATCTGCCAAAAGTCAATGTAACCATAAATCATAACTAGTGTCAACAAGAGCACGGTACTCAAATCATATATTAGAGCGAGCAACAACAAACTATTTCTTATTATGCCAAGAGATTAAAGAAGTCCCTACTAAGAAGGAATAACTGATGGTAGATCGACGATTAGCGGGATCTCCAGCCCAACCAACAACAAAATAAGCCCAAAGCTCTAGGAGCTCTCATAATCTAGCTAACCAAATGTATTGCATATAAAATATATGATCGTGTGACGAGAAGATAAATAAGACTACCGACCAACTACCTATAAAGACTAGCATCAGAAAGAGGCTCACCATCGGTGGCAAGAAGCTTGACATTAGTCTCAAGACGATTCTTGACAGTCTTGTAGTCAGTCAAACTAGCTTGGGAAAGCAAGTCAGAAGCATATTTAGATAGAGAAGTAATAAGCATCTGTACCAAAACCAACCTCAAATCTAAGAAAGTAGTCGAGTCTGCACAAGTCCTTCATCTCGAAATTCTGACTTAGAAAGGTTTGAAAGCTTCATATCCCATAGATGTCATTCCTAGTGATAATCATGTCGTCAACGTATAGAAAGATGATAACAATATTTACATCAATGGTCCATAGAAATAATGAATAATCTAGGAACAAAACCTTATTGAGTGACCATAGAACTGAATTTGGCAAACCATGCAAGAGGAGCTTGCTTGAGACCATAAAGAGCACGACAAAAGCGGCAAACTTTGTGAGGGGGATGTTCATAGGTAGATGGAGGTTGCATATATACTTCTTCAACAAGATCACTATTATAAAATGCATTCTTAATATCCATTTGAAGTAATTGTCATCAATGAACTACAACAACTACAAGCAAAGGTCTAACAGAAATAAGTCATGCAACAAATGTAAAAGTTTCCTTATAGTCAATACCGTCTTCTTGGAAAAAACCCTTGGCAACCAAAGCAAGCCTTTTATCGGTCCACCAATCCACCTAACAAGTCTTAATTTTGTATACACACTTGCATCCAACTGTAGATTTTCTAAGAGGCAAATCCTTTAGGTCCCAAGTAGAGTTCTGGTGAGTATATCTAATTCATTAGACAAATCTTTTTTTCTAAATAGGGTTAGAACTTGCTTCACGATAAGTGTAAGGTTCATGAAAAGGAGCATAAAAATAATGATAATCTTGGAGATGTGCGGGAGGTGCTTTTACCAAACTAGAGTACAAGGTTCAAAGACATAGAAGACTTTGGGACTTGTGATACAGTTGGAGGATCATTAGTCTCATTAAACATATCTGGAGTGGTCGTAGAGAGACTAGATGGTTCTGCAATGAAGTCAAGGATTGAATCGATGGAAATATTAGTGGAAACAAGGGATTCTACGAAGTTGAAGAAGAGAAACAAGAAATATTGGTAAACATTATATGTTCCAAGAATTTCACATGACGAGAAACTTGAAGACGTCTAGTGATGAGATCAAAACAACAATAGCCTTTTTTTGATAGTCCATAACTAAGAAAAACAACATAATTGAGAACGTTGTTTGGTTTTGGTGCGTTCATAGTAAAGTGGCAAAACAAACACACCAAAAAACATGAAGTAAATAGTAATTAGGGCTTTTATGATAAAGAAGCTCAAAATGTGTTTTATTGTAAATAGTTTGTGAGGGAACCCGTTTGATAGTGTATACAACAGTGAGAGCAGCTTCACACCAAAATCTTTTAGGAACAAAGGTAGATACAAGAAGAGTGAGTACAATTTCTAAGATATGTTTGTATTTTCTTTCGGTACGTCCAATCTGCTGAGAAGTATATGGATAAAAGCATTAGGAAATTGTCTCATGCTGGGATAAATAGTCAAGATATTTTTTTTCATTATACTCCATCCCATTATCTAAACGGAATATTTTGATGGAAAATAGAAAACTGAGTTGGGATCATTTTGTGAAAGTTTTGATAAATATTTGCAAGTACAAACAATGTAGTAGAGGATTGAGTCAAAACCTAGTGAATTAGTGCCTTAACATCAACTATAGTGAGAGCAAGAGGGTGAGATGGAGTCTTAGGAGTAGACTCAGATGCAGATGGAGCAACCGCAACAACTTGTTGAGTGGAAGTTTGTTGTTTTTAGTATTGTAGCTTGCAACATTCTTTGATGGAGTGGCCAGTCCTTTTGCAGTACTTGCAGAAAAATGACTTGGAGGGCAACTGTGCATGTGAGCAACTAGATGAAGGCTTGGGAGAACTTGGAGAAGCACTTGCCACAACCATATCCAAATATTGCAAAACAATAGGCTCTAGAGTTGGGATATGTGTGTGATGCAAAAGGGAAACTCGAGTTGGCTCAAATTCTCATGAAGTACCATAATGAAATGCATAGATTTTCAACAATCATGATATGCCGCAAAGAATTCTATGTCTTTAGGGCACTTTAATTGAGGGTTTGCATCAGGTAGTTGTTCCCAAAGATGATTTACTTGAGAATAAAAATAAGAAATAGGATGACCTAATTCTTGATGCATTTGGTAAAGTTTAGTCTCAAGTGGGAACTCCAAGAAAGCATCATGAGTGCTGTTGTATCAACGTGCTAGAAAATTCCATACAAGTTTTGCATTCCCAAGCTTTAGAAGCAAACTATGAATAGAAAAATGTGAACTGCTGATAAACCAAGAAAGTAACTTACAATGCATATTATCTCAATCCTCAAGACATGAAGCAATATTTTCTTTTGTCTGACCATCTTTAGGCTAGGTGAATAGATTTTGCCATATATACATAACCCCACATGCAATCACGTCCTATTAGAAAAACCTCCATATGTTGGATCCACATATTGTAGTCAAGCCCATTCAAAATATGATTAATCAGACAATCAATATTGTCAAGATTAGAAGAACTTTGAACTATTGAGAGAAGTCCAATGCAAAAACAAGCTAAAAATATGAAATCGGTGCAAAAACTTGAGTACAAAGCACCTGGTTAACGATTAACGGTCAAAAGGTCAACCAATGACATGGCACTAGCTGACATGGCGCTATGCAACAAACGTAAAGCTAGGGCTATGTGGCATATTGGTATGGTGACACATGTCATGCACGGTTGTCTTGCTCATGGGGAAGGTTGCGTGGACAGCAAGGCATACTTCTAAATGGCCCGCACGGGCATGTATGAGATGTATCTTGGTAGTTTTAAGCTTTGGGGTGGATTTTCTAGCAGGATATGTTGCGAAAAATATAAAAGAAGAAGTAGTATGTACGGCTAACCATGGTGGTGAGGGCCGAATCTTGCGGTAGGTTGTGGCGTGCGTCTTAAGGCGGATGGGATAATCTTCACAAGTAATTAGAATTTGAGTGAGACTTTGATTACTGATTGATGAATGTTATGCACAGTAATTAGCGGGCCTATTTATAGAAAATATTAGGCCAAGTGAAATAAGAAAATGACTAAATACAAGATTTTCTGATCAAAGTAGTATTCTAAGCAAATATACATAAACAACTATTAGGATGAACAAGAAATAAGTCACATGACATAATCTTCACAAGATATTGTGTGAAAGCTGGCACGAAAATAATCATAGAATTGAGCCCCAAATTCTTTTGGGGGCTTCTGCAGGGCTATGTTGCTATGACTAATATATCAAGAAGGGTTGACCTATAACGAAAAGAGAATAAAATCGGGTCTATACACATTAAAGTTTTAATTGTATGTATTTAAACTATATTGCATTCATAATACAAATTACAATCATTTGTATTTCTGTTATTATGCCTTCTAAATTACCTAGCTATATGGAACAAAAAACTATAGTGAATTTGCAGTTCAAATCATAGACAATAATACATATGTTGTTTGAAAGGCATGAGATATTGTACATTGTGATTTTTATTGTTGTTTTATTTATGTAAATAATAAGATTATATTATTTCCATTGCATGGGTTAATATGTTTGGTTTGCTGGTTTATAAGTACCTAGAACTTCATTTATCTATGAATATGTTGGAATGAAAGATAAAAGATTTCTACCAGCATAAATACATATAGGGAGTTACAGTTTTCAGGTATCTACTATGGTTAATTTTGCTGGTGAAAAGGTCAGACCATACATTTTCATATATTCTCATTTCCAACATTAGAAAAAAATTACAACTGATCTTTTATAACTCTTTTCCAATTCAATTTAAAATAGAGGAAACTTATGTAAAACTGGCATTATTTTTAATGAAGTGGTCTAAATACATTGGCTGATTATAAAATGAATAGTAAAATTATTGGAAAAGAGTTGTAATTGTATTATTATCTCAGAAATTTGTGTTTTCCTTACTCCTCGATCAAGCTCTTTTTGGATCTTGGTATAAGTCAAGGTCTAAATTACGTAGTTTTCTCTCAGTATTATCATTTCTAGTTGTGTTGAGGGCAGTTGATAGACAGGCAATTTAGGCATCGTTTGGTTTGAGAGTTGAGATGATAACATCTCAACTTGTTTTGTATGGAGAGAGGTCTCCTTTATCCAAACGGTCATACAAAAATATTTGAGCACCTTTTAAGATATCTCATTACTTTATATTCACATGATGCCAAATTTTTTTCTAAACATGCGCAACAAGCTTTTTTTATATTCACAACACGCTAGGGTGGTAAGTAATTCGGTCTAGATCTGTAAAATTGACTGGACTAGACCAAATTATGGACCGGTTGGTCTCGATCCCGAAATATGTGGACTGATGACATTTGGTCTGGTCCCAGGGTCTGCAAATTTTGGACCAGACAGGACTGGACCAAATTGGACCAAACCCCTATATAGATATATTTTTTAAAAATATTTTTAATAATTTAATATATTATTTTTTATATATGAATTATATAAGTTAATAATGTGATTTTCATCTATTTTATTATAATTGACCATATAAAATATAAAATAATATATGCTATCAATTAATAATAAATCATAAATCATGTGATAATTTATGTTATTATATGTAAATAGTTAATATATCATACATTCATAGATACTCTACTATTTACACTTAAATTAAAATCATTATGTATTTTTTTTAAATACCTAAGTTACAAGCAAGTATAAATAATTTATGTACAATGAAATTATTTGATATTCATTAACATTGGCTCGAGTGGGGTGTCGAGCGTGACTCGAGCAAACACGAGAGTTTATGTCTCGCTCTAACCCACTGTCACGCAAGACTCGAGCAAACTCATGGATTGAACTTTATTCGAGCCCACTATCGAGCGCACCTCAAGCGAACTTACGCCTCATGGTTAGAACTTCACTCAAGTACTAAGTCAAGCGACAATCGAGTGAACTCACTGTTTCTTGATTTTCCAGCTCTAAAATCAATCTCCACCCCAACAATTAATAATTATGCATATTAAAGAGTAAAGTCTAAGTTAGTAAGCAGTAAATATAATTATAGTAAAATATCTTTTTAATGAGTTAGTTATATAATCCACGTTAATAATTCAGTTAATTTTAATTTAGTAATTTAAATATTTGTTTTAATTTATTTTAAAAAAAGATGAAAAACTAATAAAATAATTAGGCCAGACTGAATGGACTAACCAGATTGGACCGATAGGTACCAGTCTGGTCCAGGAAAAATGATTGAGCAAATATTTTGATCTATCACAGGACTAGACCGGACCGATTTACACCCCTACATCATGCCAATTTCGACTTTTGAGAATTATTGATTAATCAAAATTCTAAAAATGTCAAAGATTATTGATTAATCTTAATTCTGAAAATGATTTGCTATTAATTATATGATTTTAATATTTTTTGGGCTATGTAATTTACTAATTACTATTAGTTAATATAAATATATTTATAAATAATACACAATCATTATAAATACTATGCAATAATTGGTGGGACCCACAATTATCAAATTTCTCAGAAAATTAAAACCATCTCATCTCACTTTTAAATCTAAACACACAAATTTTTAAAAATCAACTATTCTTAACTCAACAATCTCACTATTACTCATAAATTATCTCAACCCGCTATCCAAACTGAGTCTCAAAATAGGTGGTTATATAAATCCAGTGAAATCCGTGGCTTCTAAGCTGCTCATGCTTCTTTGTTTTCAATACTATCCTTAGTTTTGGATCTACTTTATTGTGATTATTTATTGTTGAGCATGAAAAAAGCGTTGTCGCTATAACTCAATGAACTTTGGAGCTTTAGAGTTAGTGAAAGGTCGATGGTTTAAGGTTTTCTATGTGATGACTTCGATAGGAGAGTAAAACAAATTGAAAAACCGGTTAAACTGTCCCGTCCGTACTGATTTTTATATTTTAAAAATCCGTTTTAATTGAACTAAATCGATATATATAAATATATATATATATATTTAATTTTTATATTTATATATAAAATATTTTTTATAGGAAAAAACTAATTGTAAGCGATTATGCATACTAATACACGCACACATTCAATGTGATTGGTCAGAAAGTAGATTTTATTGAAAAGAGTGCTAATTTAAATTTGGAATATGAAGGCAACAATATTAGTACGCAGATTGGTACACAAACTTGCTTGTACATAGCAAAACTCTTTTTTATATGATTTTTTATATTATATATATTTATATTATATTATATGCTAAATTACTATTTAATATAACATGAAATTCTAATATTATTATTCATATCTATTAGTGTTATAATTAATAAGTTAATCTCACTAATATGTTAGAAACTACTTAATACTATACTAGGATAATTCGACACTAATGAATTAGTAATTATTAATAATAAATATTAAATTCTAACAATTAGATTTAATGTTGAAAAATTTATAATACCAAACTTATATAGTGCCACATATGTAAATGTTAAACCGAAAAAGTCAGCCCAGATAGAAACTGAAAAAATCAAACGTTCCGATTTCGCTACTGAATCAGTATATATCGATTTTTAAATTTCCAAAACCGGTGTGTACAGGTTCGACTCCAAAAAATTTTCAAAGCCAAAATGGTTAAACCCCTTGACTTGAATAAAATCCC
Source organism: Juglans mandshurica (assembly GCA_022457165.1). Lineage (NCBI taxonomy): Eukaryota > Viridiplantae > Streptophyta > Magnoliopsida > Fagales > Juglandaceae > Juglans > Juglans mandshurica. Next base: position 10,437,929 of record CM039623.1, read on the forward strand.
TACAGAAAATAATTTCCATAGTAAATTCCTTGAAATTGAACTTATGATGGTAGTTGAGGTACTAACTTTTTCTTTCACACTTACTTGCTCGACTTGTGATGAATATATATAAACTCACGTATTGTCTTAATAGAAAAATAGCAATACCCTCCAGCTTGTCTTCACCCTACTCCCACCCTACTCCCCAAAACGTTGTGAAACCAAACCTTAGAGCACTCTCAACACTTTTTGTATCTTGTTCTATGTAATACATTACAAAAATTCATTTTTATATTTAATTTTACTCAATGACTTTGCAATATACCATATGAGTTATTCTACAAGAAAGCCTTACACCATACACGTTCACCTAACTAACATGTAATTTGTCATTTTTTTTCCATTCTATCTTAATATACACATATTTAAGCATTAAGATAAAATGACAAAAATGATAAATCACATATTAATTAAGTGGAGGTATGTGGTGTAAGGTTTTCATACCATATATCAGCTTATCTATTTTTTCTCTATATCATTTAAATAATATTTTTTAATATTTTTTTACTCATTTCGAATTTCTAATAACTACCAATGAATTTTCAATTTTCTCATAATTTTTATATTTGCAATATCTCCCTATATACAATGTCATATAATTATGTCCTATACACACAAAATAAAGTTTATAAGCTAAAAAAAACTCAAAATATAAAAAAATGATATAATATCATGAGAATATTGTCAATTATATTATAAGAATATTCATTTTCGAGAATGGTGTAAGAATATTCTCAAGATATTATTGGATACATTATGAGAATATCCATTTTCGTTAATTGTGAAAATATATTCTCAATATATTCTTGAGTAAATTATGAAAATATTCATTTTCGATAGTTATGAAAGAATATTCTGAAAGTATTCTTGAATATTATGATCATATACCTTACTTTGAAACACTCAAAATTTCAACTATAAATAAAACCATTTGTTCTAAAGTCTCACTAACATTTTCATTTCTTTGCATAATTCGTCTAGTTCTCCTTTGCAAACACTATTTATGGATCATGTTTTTGAGATTCTTTACTCTTCATCATTTGATGATAAGTTGGCATTAAATTTAGCTCTTGCTATGGAAGAAGAATGATTGGGTAGCTAAAGAGGCTCAACATCGTGTTGTGATTCTATTACGCACCTCCACATTCATCTAAAGAAATTCTTTAGAAGGAGGTTATGATGAACCACCCCTCTCCTCCTAATTTGTTTCATAAGAGGTTTCAAATGCAACGTTCTCTTTTCTTGCATATTCAAGCTACAGTCGAAGGATATGAACCATATTTCGTCCAAAGTAAAGCTGCTGCTATAAAACTGCCAAATCACCATGTATAGATGGAGACATGGTGTCTCATCTAAACCCCTCAAGTCCTACACATGAGCTTCCTTGGGTACTGATTTCTTCTTAGATTTAATTTCCCTCCAGCCACCATTTGTTTCCATTTGGGGTGGTACCTTGGAATAGTCCAACAATGAAGGAAATTAAATGTGGCTAAGTATATACTCTAGTAGTCTTCTTGGTTTACTCAATTTGAAAATCAATAAATTAGATTAGTTAAAATATCTAATATAATGTAAGTTAAAGAAGATATAGATGATATAGATTAAATGTGGCATGTTGGATGGTTGACCACCTATTAGCTAGTGAGAGAGCTTGACTATGTGTACAAGAAGTGGACTTCCTTTTTTCTCTGAGTATTCGTGTACTCTATCCCAAAATGAATGTTTAGATTGATCAACCTCATAGATTGAGTCCAAACTAATAATAAGCCAAGTTGACACTAGTAAGTTGTCCTCTTCTACACTATAATTTATTTGTCTTTGATTTTTGTGTGGTATTCACTTGTTTTAGTTTGGGAGGAGAAACGAGGAGAAACTTGGGATTGAAAGTTTTCATTCACTGATGCCATAAGGTAGTCATGGTAGCTTTTTCCCCCTTCTTGTAAGCGGTAGTGACGGAGGGAACTCAATGGAGTTGTGAATCTATCATTAAAAAAAAAAGAAAAAGAAAAAAGAAAAAAAGTGGGCATGAAACTCAATCAAACTTAATTAAGAATTTTGTTTTTTTATGTTTTGATAAATACCATCCAAACAAAACTAGCTGTTTTGATAGTTTATAATTTAACAATAAAAGATATTATTCAAATACATATAAGGAAATGTGAAAAGTAATTTAATACATCACACTAATTTTTTAGGAACTTTATTGCTAATTCAATGAAAAGTATAGGAAAATACCTGTAGTTATTATCATAGAAACACATAGGCAATATGGTTTCTACGATATTTGCAGCTACTATAATAAAAAACAAAGGCAATATGGTTTAAGTAATCTACAATGTGGTTTCTACAATATCTACAAAAACAACTACTATAATATCTGCAGCAATATGGTTTCTACAATATGGTTTCTATATTAAAAAAATAGAGGCAATATGGTGAAGGAAATGAAGACTATATAGAATATCCTTTTAGTTTCCGAAAGGGAATAGTTTCTAATACCCGAAGCTTTTCTTCCTTCAAAGCAAACTAAAATAATATTATTAGTAATCACCCAATTTACAACTGGAAGATATTCTCTGTTACAAGGAGAGAAGCTACATATCAGAACTGTAGCTTCCTTAGTTGATCAGATGACAAAATAATCTTCATGGTAATTCACTAATTCAAAAGATTACATAATATATATATAAAAGTACTATATACTAATTCACTACATACTGTATAGTTTTAATATATAAAGGATATCCTAATCTCAAAGTCTTGATTCCATGCAAACACCTATACCAGGATCTCTTGAATAGTTTCTAACATATATAGCTTCTTTTACAAAATCTTAGAGTTATATAGCTGTAGCATAAATTATGAGACCAATATGCTTTCTACAATAAGCTTAGACTAACTTAGACTATGTTTATAATTAGTAAACACCTACAACTACTACAATAAAAATATAGAGGCAATAAACAAACTTGGACTATTTCTGAGAACCATTCAATAAAATGAACACCAAAGACATTGAACTATGATCACTTGAATAGCTTTTGACCTAGTTTCTTTAACACGTGTCTTAGAGTTCTATAATTGTAAAAGAAATTCTAAGACCAATGTGCTTTCTTCAATAAGCTTTCTACAAATAATATATGCATTCTACACAACATTCTATGCTTTCTAGATAGCTTCTGATACATGCTTATCGAGCATTCATTACAACAAATAACGTCTTTTGGAGCGAAGATTTTCATCCCAAAAGACTAGCATTTCGTCCCAAAGTATATTTTCGGACGAAAAAAACTGTCACAAGTTCGTCCCAATAAACCTGTCTCAAAAGGTATTTTGGGACGAAAATCACAAATTCATCCCAAAAATAGCTTTTAAGATGAAATTAAGCTGAACTGCTCAATCACGTTCGAATTGATTTTTTTTTCTAAGACGATTTAATTTCGTCTCTAAAACTCATTCGAACATCGTAAACAACGTTCGAACAATGAGGAATTGTTCGAACGGGTATTTCATGGCCCGTTGATCGATACCAGTCCATTCGACTAAATACACATGAAGAAACGTTCGAATAAACAAATTGATGATCGAACGTAAATAGTGAATTGTCTGTTCGAATGCACTCGAACGGTGCGTAATTTTTTACCGTTCGAACTCTAACTTGATATGTTCGAATGGTTGTATCCAATTTATATATATTTGAACGTTTGATGAGAGTTTGAACGGTTATTATTTTTTTGGACAATACTAAGAAAATAGATACTAATATTTTAAAAATACATTACAAATTATTCAGTATAACTAAAACTAATCTAATAAGTTAGAACTAAATAAATAAAATACTAATAATACTAATAAAATTATCAGTACATGATATATAATTATCAATATACAAAAACACTTCTAATGAAAATCAATTGTTTGGAGGCCTGAATTGTTACATAAGCATCTACATATGAAGTTGCATCTGTCTTTATTGTTCTTGCATTTGGAGTTGCATCTCTCTTTGTTGATCTTCTTGTTGTTTTATGTTCATCTCCATGTCTGTTTGTTTCGTCAATTGAGCATCTAACTCCTGTTGTATTTCTATCAATTCTTCGATCCTAGAATTTGCATTTTGTAACGCAATGACAATAGTGCTTGACGTTGATGAAGAGCCTGAAGGCTTTACACAATGACCCAAAACCCTCAAGTAGCCCGAACATTGACCCAGAACTTGTGTAAAAATTTCAACATTACTTGTTGATGAATTATGACCTGGTGCAACTTCAGCACAGAGGGCAACCATTTTATCTTACACAACATATAAAATTAATATTAACATAATAATTTAAATATGGTTAATTAAAAGAAATTATAATATTTACATAATTCTCATGAGCATCGGGATGAGTCTACTCTCCATTACTATTAGCATGTGATGCAGCATATAATTTTGTCAGATCATAATTGGTGTCTGACTCTTTCTACAAGAGACATTGTTCAGATATAAAGTCTATATTAAAAACAAACTATATAGAATAAAAAAAAAATAAAAAAAAAGTACATTACCAATTTCTGAGAGAGGCGATGGAAAGATCTTGAGCCTGCATGATGAAGAATCTTTAACTTTGATCTATTTGTTTTGTTTATAGAACTTCACTCTTGCATAGAAGTTGTAAAAGTTAGTGACTCCAAGCGAGTTTGAGGATTGGACATAAGGGAAGCCCTGTTAATCCTTCTTTGTCATCCTATAGTGGGATGATCGAGCCCAAAAGACTCCTATTCAAGCATGTCTAGAATTAGAATGACACCTGACGAACCCTTGCTATAAAAGGCTTTAGGTAAAAACTAAAATCTCACCTTTTGAGATTGTAAACACCTGAGAGCCCTTGGAGTCAAATTTTTCAAAAAAAGCAAGTGACTTCAAAGGAGATAAAGAAAGGAGCAGTGCAGCACCACCTTCATTCTAAGGCAGTGAGGTAGATTAGTTTCAAAGACAGTGCCAAGGAATGGTAGGTAAATGTTGTGTGAAAATGTTATCGAATTTTGGCATATGCATACTCTTTAATCTCACCCTTTCAAACTATCAAATAATAAATGTTTTTGGCATTGTCTTTACGAATATTTTTACCTCATAGTTTATGATATTTGAATGCATTTGTTTTCGCTACTATCTATATGCAAGTAATTGTGTCTCTGTGTGAGTAATCGTATCATGTGTTAATCATCATGAACGGGTCAGAGGATTCTCTTGACCATGCTTGTGGTATGTCTCCACGAGCTTCATATGGGTAGACAGTCCCTGTGAATGATTGGGGTGGTGGCATTATCGTGTTGGCCTCATCGGATAGAAGGGATGAAGAATCTCCCAGGCATATCACATGTAGGTATCTTTAAGTTGGTTGGTCGGGTCAATGTTCCCAGGTGAAAAATGTATATCCCTTCATGAGAGTCAACTTGTGTTAGGGACAAGCGAGTCAACTTGCACCTCATTGATCGAGTGGAAGAGACTCCTTGATTTCAAGTGGAGCAGCTAACCCCCTATTGGCCCATCAGGTGATGGATGTTTGTGTGATGAATATCTATGTGATAACTGTGCATGGCTTTGTGATTAGTGTTATGGGTTTTATGCATTTGAGAAGAGGGTGGTTCCTTACCTTTGCAACATATAAAACTATATATACGTGTTTGTGTGTGTGTATTGAGTTTTACGCAATGGGTGATTCCTCGCCATACATTAATACATGTGTTCTCCCATTTCATTACATGAAACTATTCATTGCATATTCCGAGCATTGTTTCTAATTGGCAGCCTTGTTATAGCTGCCTAACGTACATATGGTTTCGGTATCGGAACCATAGACTGATGCATAAGTGGACCCAAGAGTGATACTCGAAGAGGAAGAGCCAACCCAACCTGATCAATAGGCGTCTAAACTTGTTTTCTGTTATAGAACCTGTCCAATTATGGGAGTTGTACTTGTAATTATCAATCACACGATTATATGTGTTCGGTAGGCCTCATTTTGGGTATATGAATAGCTGGACATTTGTATAATTATTTAAGGTTGAATTGACTTGTGGATATTCTGAGAATCTATTTATGGTTTTTAGACTTTTGGTACAATAACGTTTAACATTCAGACTAAATATGTACTTTTTCGTTGCAAACCACATATTTATTTCCTTACATGTGCATTTTCTAGTGAATATTGCACGCCTAACCCGAATTGAACCTTGGGTGTTGTCAATTGTCTGGCACCCTTGGCACCACACGTTCTTGCCAAAGTCTTTTACGGAGGAATAGGATGCCACACTCTACTTCTTATTCATTCGGTCTAGGTGCTGGACTACTTGCACAAGTACTAGCTGTTGACATTAGTGTAGCTGTGTAGGGGTGGATGAACCTATCAATAGGGTAGGACTAGGCTATGTAGCATCCAAGTTGGGAAAAACATCTAGACTAGGTGTTGCATCCATATCCATATTGACTTGACAAATAAAAGCCATAAGAATAATTATAAACAGCCAAGTCTAGTCTATAAATTATACATACCCAACTCTGAAAAAAAAAAAAAATACAAAAATCGAACGATTTGTGAATTTCAATCGATCAACACTAATTTCAGTAACTATAAACTTCAATCAAACAATTCAAACCTAATCCCTTTATGATTTATCAAGACAATTTTCAAAGTTCAAACCGTACAAATATCAAGTTACACAGAATGTTGTTACAAATTTCTATCAAGCAATTCGAACCCAATTTAACAATCAATCCCTACAAATAACAAGTTACAAAACTTACAAAGTTACAAAACTAATCAACCCTTAAAAATAATAATGTGCATATATATCGTATATGCCACAAATAAACATTAGAAATGTAGCCTTAAAAATCATAAATCATTAATAATTGGTTAGAGCTTAAGAAAGCCCAAAAAAACCCAAGTCCAAACCCTAAGAAACCCTAACAATAAACCCTAGGACATTTTAACCTACATATGCTCGATTAATAAAATTAAATGAGTAAAGGAATTTACGAATCAATAGTCTAACTATTCGAATCATTGATGATCATGATATTGCTAAGACTCAGGTGATGGTTCACGGGACTCAGCCAACTTTTTTACCGTGTGACACATTTATGTAAAATAAAAAAGAGATTAAAAAATCATTAAAACATAACTATATATAAAATTAAATTTTGATAATTTGCTACATACACGTAGAAATAAAATTCTAAAAATAAAACTTAATATATATTTCAGATTTCATATGATAATGTTTTGTGGAATAATATTCATCCATTACTATTATTGCAATAAAATATCTAAAATTTATTTTCTTCATAAAAACTATTAAGTGATCTTTTAGAAGATCATTTTTCATTCAAATATATAAACTAGTTTATCAAGTTTCATGTAAAATTTAGATATTTTCGTGTCACATTAATATTTTCTTGTTCAATGAAGTCTAGAAGATAAAACTTCTAAATTACTTTTTATATAGATCATCAATTTTTCCTGTATTTTCATTTTGGATTTCATATTAAGAAGCCTAATATTATATATAAAAAAAACTTTGGAATCCACATTAATAAGTTTATTATTTCTCCTAAACTTAGTTTTAGTTTAATTTTGGTGAGATCACATCCTTAAAAATAATAATATATATAAATTATACCAAATTCTAGGACTATAGGAAAAAAATTGAAAAGAGGCATTTTTTGGTATATTGAAGTTTTAGAAAATTTTAAAGAGCATATGGAGATCATAAATATTTTGGATGATCATAAATATTTTGGATGATCATTTTCTATATTTATAGATTTATGAATAAAATCTAGGGATATCTTGAATTTTCACAAAATTTTGGGAGGTTAATTTGAATTTTTATAAAATTTTTGGAGCATGGCCTCTTAAGCTCAAGTTAGATCTGCTAGTGCCTAAGCTTACAGAGTTGAGGTATATAAAATAATTTTACAAAATGATATAATTTTACTTGATATGTTAGAATTATTTTATAATAAAAATAATTTTATAATTTAATGAATCACATCAAATTATAAAATTATTTTTATAAAATTTTCTTTATAGTTAAAGTATATTTCAAATTTTATCAGATGTTATTGGACTTCTGACTCACTCCAACTATGACATTTTAGTCCAAAAATAATGATAGAGCCACCGCTGGTAGCTCCGCTACCGCTGGCTCTATAATGTATTTTTTTATGTATTTTTTTAAATTTTATTTTTATATAGATTTTTTAACAATTTTAAATATTTTAAAAAAATTAAAAAAATTTATAATATGATTAAAAAATACTTCATTAATTATGAAGTAAAAAAAATTATTTTTTTATTTTACTTCGTGATTAAGGAAGTACTTTTTAATAATATTATAATTTTATTTTATTTTTTTAAAATATTTAAAAATAAAAGCAGTACTTCTACTCCAACCTTAGTCTAATTGAGGGAGCCGTAATTTTCGGAGCTTTTGCGTAGCCGTTGGCCACGTGGCAATAATTCGGTCATTTTGGGGGCAATAGTCGACTCTATGGGGGTTGCATAAGGACCACCGCATGATGTCACTTTTGTCCAACATGTTGGGTTAAACTATCCTAATTAATAATGATGAAAGAAAAGTTTGTTTGTCCATTAAATATGACCGTACGATCAGGGAAAATTTTTTTTTAATAATTTAAAAAGTGATTTTAAGTATATTTATATATTTGTTTATTCTTTAAAAATATTTAAATATATTAAAAAAATTTGAATAGAAAAATAAAAAAAATATAAAATACATTATTAGTCAAGTGGAATAAGTTAATATGGACGGCAGATTAGCCAGACTCAATGGTAAAACACATGCTATTTCAATTGTTGTCTGCAATCTTAGAATAAAATAATATAATTTTAAATATTTATTTTAATTTTTTATTTTGATTTGATGCATTTAAATTATAAAAAAATATTTTTTTTATTAATAAATTGTAAATACTTTTACCCATCCTGAATTATGAAATGCTGGCCGGCCAATATTTTTACCCAGAAAGAATATGCTGCTGCGTGACAGGAAAAGGGCAAAAAAAACATTGCTGTCGCATGGCCGACTTCAGATTTTCAATTCTCATTTTTTAATTAATCTTATTTCATTTAATCTCATTTAATCTCATTTTATTTCATATTATATAATTATTATAAATTTTTTAAATTTTTCTATAAAATAAAATAAATTATTTTTTAAATATTAAAATAAAAATAATATTAAAAAAAAAATTCTAATAATATTTTTAAATTTTTAATTTTAATCTTGATTTATTTCATTTATTTTTAAAAAACAAACGAGACTTTAATTGTTTATTCTTTTGTCAGAACAAAGCCGGCCGTGCTCATTTCGCTATATGTTATTGTTTTTGCATTAGGATAAGGAAGATTTTGGATATCATCTCATGTCTACATGTATTGATTTGGTCAATAAATTAGGTACAACTATTATAATGTACGGCGGGTTGTAAAAATGTATTAACGAAGGATGCGACCAGGGCCGCTTCCATTAGGCAAGGTATGCAATTGTCTCTAGTGAAAAAAAGGCTCCTAGATAAAATAAAATAAAAATTAAGTAAAATTGTTTAAATAGAAAAAATATCTAATTAAAAAAATTAATTAATTTAATGAGAGTATCAAAAGTATCAAATAAATATTATGTCATTATTAGTTTTGAAAGGATCCCACATAATAATTATTACATGTACTCTCATTCTAAGAATAGATTTCTTTTTTTTTTTCATTATTAGTTTAACATATAATGTAAAAATTATAAATAGTAAAATCTAATTTTTGAGTGTTCATAAAAATTTTTTGTATAATTTTTTTTTTTTACAGGCAAGGGCCCACTTTTTCCAAATGTATAGGTTATTTATATAATTTTATTGACAATAATGATTATAATTGTTTCTATGGCTCATTTGGATACTAAGAATATATCATGATATCTGTTAATAATAATAAAATAGTTTGTAAATAGTAATGAAATTGTTTGAGTTAAGGTGTTTTATTAGATTTTAAGAAATAAGAGAGAAAAAAGTAGAATTTGAGAACATCTGAAAATAGCTTAGAACAATTATGTTCCCAAAGACCACATGTCTTGTAAAACTAAATTTGATAAAATCTTCTCTAAATCGAAAGCTTTCTAATAAAGATTAAGTCGGTTATTAGTTAAAAAAGTGGTATAAAATCTTAATCAGTAATTTCACTTTGCCAAATGATAGAAATTATTTTTAAATAAAAAATGTAATATAAAAATAAAAATAAAAATTGTTATATTTATTCTATAAAAAAAATTAATATATTTAATTTTAATTTAAAAAAAAAAAATCTCAATCAAAATTTTAGCCATCACCTCCGAACCAATTGAGTCGGCCCTGGATACGACCAACGACCAAACCATTAAAATACCATCTCATGCATCTAAAAAACAAGTGCTACCCTCAACCATTCCTGCAAAGTTGAGTAGTGTTACTTTCAAGGCTCTTCAAAAATAGCTGAGAAAAATATATCTTGTTCAAGAACGAAGATGTGTTGTTCAAGACCACTTTTCTTCTTCTGCTTTGTAATCTTACATCTAATTACTGGCATGGAGGCCAAAGATCCCCACCAATGCAGCGATACTGGCAACTACACCAGTAACAGTACGTACAGGAGAAACCTCAACTACCTCCTGGCATCCATGTCTTCAGATACCAAAATCGATTCTGGCTTTTACAATTTCTCCACTGGAAAGAATCCTGACAAAGTAAACGCAATTGCACTTTGTAGAGGAGACATTACCCCGGAAAAATGCCGTAGTTGTGTAAATGCGTCAAGTCATGATCTACTGCAATATTGTCCAACCCAGAAGGGGGCAGTCATATGGTACGAGAACTGCACGGTGCGATACTCAGACAAGGATATATTTGGTGTCATGTCATCAAGCCCTCTCAATATACTCGTTGGGGAAAACGTCTCCGACGTCGATGGATTCACCGAGGTTCTAAGACCCTTGTTAAAGAAACTAATAAACCAAGCCGCATCTGGAAACTCTACTCGCAAATTTGCTGTGGGAAAAGAGGACGCCCCAGACTTCCAAACATTACATGCACTTCTTATGTGCACTCCTGATTTGGACGAATTGGAATGCAAGCGTTGCCTAGAGACATCTGCGGCAAAGGTTTTCTCTGCATGCTGTTATGAAAAGAAGGGAGGTAGATATACGTCACCCAGCTGTGAATTAAGGTATGAGCTGTATACCTTCTATGAGCCCACGGCTGAGGCACCGCAAACGTCTCTACAACCGCCAGTTGATGTACCACCGCTTTCACCTACAACAGGTATGGAAGTTGTAATGCCCCGTGCCCGGATGGGTCGGAAGATTACTACCTATCACCTATAATTGTGTCTCTCAATACAAAAAATACAAGTATCTTATTTAAAGGCTCCAAAACACAAAGGCATAAATCCATCTGTTTTAACTTAATGCATAAATTCCTCCACAAGTCAACAATATGATAAATCCAATAAACATAAATCTACGTTTACACAATCTCTAGTACCCCGACATAATGAACAATTAATAACAGAAAGCTCCATAAACCATAACAAACTTAAATCCAGACTACTAATTATCAATAGTACCTTTTGGTACTCAATCTTTCTATCTCTAGATAGTCTTGCTCACAATCACTATTCCAGGTCTCCAGCTGAACCTTCAACATCCTCTGAAAAATATCATAAAGGTAAGGAAGGAGTTATCAACAACTCAGTAAACAATTAACATATGCTAGTATGTAAACATAAGTTTTTTCAAAGAGTTTAGCATGCAGAAACAAAACATTTCATTTTCAGAATGCATATCCCAAAAACATGTTATCAAAACATCAGAGTGACATTTCAAACTATTTATATTCAAAGACCCTTTGGCATAACATGACTGAACATCTCCATCTTATCACATCGTATCGTATCGCATCATATTATATCATCATATTATATCATATATCGTGTTTAACCCCCGTGGTAGGATTGTGTTATCGCCAGTAGCCAAACCAGACAGTATCAAAATGTGAAAATTTTTCTTATTCATTCTCAGAGCTCTGAGTGTGCACAGAGGAAAGAACACGTAGAAAAACCACTTTGTTTTCAAAGAGGGTGCACTAATTTCAGAGATGTTGATACCAACCATATAACAGAATCAGAATCATCATAATCATATCAGAATCAGAATCAGAATTAAAACAGAATTAGAAAGTCATACCAAATGTTTTTTAGATGCATATCATATCAACAGAGTGTTGAACATATTCATATCATTTTCAAATAGTCAGAAATAGATTCGGAACATCTTCATATAACATGTACAATATATTAATGCAAGACAATATTTAGTAATTAATTCATCACCCTCACAACCAATAAAACAACTCCATTTTCCAACAACAAAACAAAACACAGCCCAACCAGCCACTCATACCAACTTATACAACATGCATAACAGCTCCTCCAGCCAAACACCACAACTCAGAGAGCCATACAAAAACTCCATTCACCCCGTCACATCAACCCTAACCAGCCACAACAATTCCAAACCACCCAACATCACCAAGGTTCATATAATTCATTAATTCATCCATGAATACAATAACCACACGAATATTCCAATTGACATAGATAAGAGAATTTCTAACATAAGCCATGGCTCCAAAACTAGCGTTCGTGATTACCTTTCACAATATCGAAGTGATGATCTGTTGGTTTTGTGAGTGATATAACGTTGCCTAGGACTAGATCACTACCCTGCGATTAGTATTCAAACAACCCAAATAATAATTAATTCCAAAATAATTTGGAGGGATAATGGCTTACGAAAAAACAGAGTGCGTGAGGGAGATCTGTAAGGGCCATGGTTGTGAGGATATAGATAATAATGGTTTTTTCAAATAAAGATAAAAAAGTATTAAAGCTAGATAATTTATAAATTATAAAAAATGACAAAAATAAAAAGCTGCAATTTATTTTGAAAAGCAACAAATAAATAAAAAGCATAATAATCCCAAAAAAAAGGTAAAAGCTGCAAAAGAGGTCATTCATATCATTTAATGAGATATATATCTCCTAAAATAAACAAAAAAACATGGGAGGAGAGGAGGGTGTCAAGTAGGAGTGGCATCGTTTAGTTTTGGTCCGGTTTTAGAATAAATTTTGAAATCAAATCGATATACACTAGTTTTCGAAATTTAAGATCGATTTATCACTGAAACCAAAACTTTCAATTTTTTCTGTTTCAGTCAGTCAAGTCTGCTTTTTCTAGTTTTCAATACTAAATTTAATTGTTATAATTTAATATTTATTATTAACAAATACTAATTCATTAGTGTCTAATTATACTTGTATGGTATAAGTAGTGTCTAACATATTTGTTTAATTAACTTAGAGCTTGTTTGGGATTACTTTAGAAGTCTTAAAAAATGCTTAAATAACCTTAAAAGCTTTTTAATAAAAAATTATTGTTTGGGTGTTACATATTAAAGTATTTTTTATCTCAAAGAAGTTAAAAAATACGTTTGAGGAAAAATATCATTTTAATGTTTTTCCTCGAACATGTTTTCCTGAATAACCTGGAATAAAGTTCAAGTTTTAAAAAGATTGTCAATGAGCGAAAATACCCTTACAACTTTCAAACTTTTAAGGATGTAATCAAAATCTTTAAAAAAAAAATCAAATCATCTACATTTCCACTTTAGAAAGTACTTTTTTTTTAATTTGTTTCCAAACAAATGTAACATGTTTGAAAGTGATTTAAACATAAAGTTACCAAACAGTAAATAACTTTTTAATAGTAGAACTTATTACTTAAGTTATAAGTTACAAGCCCTAAACCTATAAGTTATATTTCTCATTGCAATTCCAAACATGCACTTAGTATAGTACAATTAATGAGATGAACTTATTATACTAGACTGGTTTCTATACTAGTAAGTAGTGTCTAATTTATTTCTATACTAGATTTATACTATGGTGTCTAATTCCATGTTATTATACTAGTGTATAACTTATTTCTATATTTGATTATGTATGTTAGTGATAATATGAATAAACATGTACTAAACTATTAGTCTATTTTATATTATAGTATAAGTATATTATTTTATAATAATTAACACATACTAGTATAATATTGAATTTAACTATAGTCTACATAAATTCTAGACTTTTATATGAATATATATGATCAAGTGTATAAAAATATATTTATCAAAGAGAATATATATAGTATAATTTATTCTGTCAAAAATGTATTTATCCTTGATATATATATATATATATATATATATATATATATATATCAAAAGTAACTTTATATTAAGAACTTTATATTATTGTTCATGTTTAAAATGAAAATTTCATGTTATATTAATTAACATAAGATTAATGGACATGAATATAAGTTTAAAGTTTCATATTTTATTAAATATATATATATGAAAAATTAAAATATATATTATATATAATATAATACAAAAAATTATATATGCAATTGGGAGAGTGTGATGGCCCCAAATCCCGCTTGGGATTGGACGAAGACTGAAGTATCGGGACATGTAAATTAAAGCTACATGCCCCTCCCCCCTCCGCATCCCGTTCATGAAAAATAATATGCAATGCATCTAACATATTTCTAGCAGTATGTAATAATCACAGTGGAAAAAGTTTGATTCCAAGTAAAGATTAGAGCAATTTATGCATGGTATTAATGTATTATAACTAATAAATTCCAAAAGTACTTGTTCAAGGTCTCCCAATATAAAAGAGGGGTTTCAATCATAACCCTCGAAGTACCAAGTTCACAACAATCCCGCGATACATCCATAGAAGCTATTTCCATGTGGGGCATAGAGTCCTAATTGTTGTATCTCCAAACTTCGAGCGACCTCTTGGGCTTCAACCATAAACTCCCATGCCTGTATTAGATAGTCAGTCATGTAGTCCATCCAATTTTCTTGCATGAGAGCTCCCTCAAGCTCAATTGGCCACTGCGGCATATAATCCTTATTTAAGATATCTTGGATCACCCAAAGGAAGTGCAAGGTAGCCTTTAAACAATAAAAAACAAAATAGAGCCTGGCCTCAAGGGTGAACTCATCCAAGATGAGGTTAGGCAACTCGTCCATCTTAAACAGAATCTTGGGATTCTGTTACAACTTCTACCATTCCAGAGGGACTCATCATTGCACCCTTCATCATTGCAAATCTTCTAGGAACTCACATGTATAAGTGCATGGGTCGCATGCAGCTCTTAAGATCCGAAAGCCTCTTTTCTCTCTCCCTTTTTCCAATTTCAAGTCTAGATTCATGGAACCCTATAGGTGAGCTTTGCATGATGGCCATGTGGCGTGGTGGTGAGTAGGATGGGCGTGTGTTGTGCCTTGCTTTTACTCCATCACTTTGGTTCCTTTTAGAAGCCATCTAGCATGCTTGCCAAGTGGCAAGCTATGTGAAAAACTAAGATGCACCTTCCCAAGGTTCCAAATGATGGGAATTTAGGGAAACTAAAGGTCCCCTCCCCAAAATGGGTGTCCCTCTTGTGGGCCAAAACCCTAATTAAGGTTTCTAAACCCAAAACTTCCTAGTGGTTGAGTGTCACTAGCCCCCTTAGGCCTCTTAGTGGGCTTGGGCACCTATCTTTCTTTAAGATTGGTAGGGCCCTTATTGCTTTCTATTTTCTATTCATGCCAAAGATTGGGCAAAAAACTCTAAGCGGACTAAGACTAAAATAATAAAATTGACAAGCAAGGACTTGGAAAAAGTTTGGGTTGTCACAAAGAGGCGTGGGAACAATTATGTCTCAATGAAGCCAAGAAGGTAGGAATTGAGATGCAAATAACGGTAGGGGAGGGGAGGCGAGAAATGGAGGACAGGAGCTTGATTGGGAAAGTGTGCACGGATAGGGGTATAGGAAGAGAGGTGGTACGATCCACAATGTTGAAAATATGGAGAGTGGAAAACCAATGCCTTCAAGGAAATCCGACATAATACATTCTTAATTACCTTTGCAAATATTAGAGATAAAGAACGGATTTTGGAAGGTAGACCTTCGCTTTTTTATATGAATTTATTTGTGCTGAAGCACTTTGATGGCACAACACAATTGAATCAATTTAAGTTCACCAGTGAGCTCTCTTGGATTCAACTCAATAATCTCCCAATGGCGTGTATGAGTTGATAAATTGATGAACAAATAGGGGGGTCACTTGGGAGGGTGAAAGAGGTGGATGTGCTAGAAGATGATGTAGGTTGGGGAAATTTTTTTAGGGTAAGAGTTGAGGCTGAGTTGGATCGGGCTGTCACAAGGAATCTGATAATGAAATTTTTGTGCATTATAAGGAATTGGCAGAGGCTGTGGTTCCGCCCCGCTGAGTGCAATAAATGTTTTGAGTTGGAACTGCCAAGGGCTTGGGAACCCTTGGTCTGTTCAAGATCTTCACTAGATGGTAAAGGATAAGTGTCCCACAGTGGTGTTTTTGATGGAAACACTATTGAAAGCGTCTAGACTCGAGGCTGTTAAAAGAAAACTAGGGTTTGAAAGGTGTTTTGGGTTGGAACCAATAGGGTGGAGCGGAGGATTAGCTATACTCTTGAAGGGAGATATCCAGTTTTAAATCTACAATTTCGCTTTGAGACATATGAGTGGTTGGATTGTTGAAGAATAAAAAAAAGAGAGGTTGCATTTGACTGGGTTCTATGGATACCAAGAGGCAAGCAAAAGGAACCTATCTTGGGCCTTGTTGTCAGGAATTAATCCAAGGGAGATACCTTGGTGTGTAGTGGGTCACTTTAATGAAACTTGGGACAACAAGAGAAGAAGGGAGGGAGAGCAAGACCTGAAAGTCAGATGGAAGCTTTTAGGCTGGCAATGGAAGAAAAGCATCTATTTGATTTGGGGTATAGAGGTGATCCTTTCACTTGGAGTAATAAGCAAGCCAATGAGGGTTTTGTCAAGGAAAGATTGGACAGAGGTTTACCCAATCTACCTTGGAAAAATCATTTTTCAGAAGTTAAAGTAGAGAGTTTAGTGTCAAGGTGTTTAGATCACAGGCCATTGTTGATGATTGTAAGTAATGAGGAATTAAGGTGAAGGAAAAGAAGGATATTCAGGTTTGAGGTTGGCTAGATAAAGAATGAGGAATGTGCAAAGGTGATAGATAGGGGGTGGAAGTTGAGAACCTCTTCATCCAATGCTATGGAAAAGGTGCAAAATGCCTTAATTAGTTGCAGAAAGGCATTAACCAGTTGGAGTAGAGGGAGAACACAGAACAATGAAGTTGTTATCAGAGAAAAGACACAATTCATCAAGGAGTTGCAAGAGAATGAAAGGCCCTATTATGCAGATCAGATAAAGGAATTGCAGTTAGAGGTGGAGAAGCTTTTAGAGCAAAAAGATATAAAGTGGAGGCAGCAAGGTGAAAGGAACTGGTATCAAAGTGGGGATAGGAATGCACAATATTTTCATACATGTGCAACTCAAAGAAAGAAGAAGAACAGAATATTGCAGGTGAGAGATGGCCAAGCTCAGTTGAGATCAAATGAAGATGAATTAAAGCAAGCTTTTCAGGAACATTACAAAGAGGTGTAGAGATCCAGTAATCCCACATCGGAGGCAATAGAAGATTGCTTAAAGGAGATAGAAACAAGGGTGACGAATGAGATGAATGACAACCTGCAGAAGGGGTTCACTAACGCAGAAATTAAATTGGCACTGAACCAGATGGCTCCATTAAAATCCTTAGAACTATATGGGTTTGAGGCCTACTTTTTTCAATCCTACTGGAGCTTAGTAGGAGATGAGGTCAGTAAATTGACACTTGATCTTTTAAACGGTGGTCAGTTAAATAAAGCCATTAATTCTACTTATATTGTATTGATTCCTAAGATTAAAAACCCAATGGAGGTGGGAGATTATCGACCTATTAGTCTATGCAATGTCTTATACAAGATCATAGCAAAAACCCATGCTAATAGATTGAAGAAGGTGCTACCAGAGGTGATTTCATCCAACTAGAGTGCATTCATCCCTGGTAGATTAATATTAGACAATATAGTTATAGCTTATGAAGCTTTACACACAATGAAGAACAGACAAAAAGGAAAAGAAGGGAGTGGCACAGTAAAAGTAGATATGTTTAAGGCTTATGATAGAGTGAAGTGGAGGTACATAAGGCTTGTGATGGAAATAATGAGATTTGATGGAGAATGGATTGACCTAGTAATGTAGTGTGTGACTTCTCTTAACTATTCATTATTGATTAATGGGCTTCTAGGTGATGAAATTTGCCCCACTAGAGGCCTTAGGCAAGGAGATCCACTATCTACTTTATGTGCACAAACGTAAGATTCCAAAAGTTCTCATTATGACAGCTTATTCTCAATATTATAATTTAACATCGTTAAAATTATAAATGGGTGCATCTTTGATCTAGATGTGGTGTAAATTAAACCACAACGAGGTGGTTAGAATCCGGCCACCAGCCACCAGAGTTCGATGACTAGCACCAATGCACCATCAAGATATTTTCTTATAAAAATTTGTAAGTTTTGATTGTATGTAAATGAGTGTATTTTAATTACAATGAAAAGTTGATGTATCAGCAGCTTGTAGTTGGACGATGTAAAATTCTCTTTTGATTTTGGATTTTCTTAATAGATTTCAATATCCAACTCATATTTTTTTAGTTAAAACAATGTTTTGGTGTTTGCAGGAAAGGAAAGTAAACCATCTCGAACTACGATAGTCATAGTTGTATCGACTATTGGTTTTGCTTTGCTAATCGTTTGCATCTTCGTTTTCTATTTACGAGTAAGGAAGTCAGGGCAGAAAGTCAAGAAAAGTAAGTTTTGAATTTTTGTTCTGAGAAGTGTTAGATCTATACACAAATATTAACTAATTAACATACACATGAAAAGTATGTAAGTTTTGAATTTTCGTTTTCTATTTGTAAGATTTGTTCACAAATAGTTATGTAGATCAGTCTCTCCTACGTCAATATATACACATGATATTATATAATAACAATTGCACTAGCTAGCCTGTTTTGGGCATTGAACATATATAAGATTTGAAGTTACTCATGACGTGTCGCTAATTATTAGGTGAAGCCAAGCATGAAATTAGTAGTGTTCATGAATCATTTATTAGATATGACTTTGGCACAATCAGAGTTGCTACAGACAACTTTTCCAAGGTAAATAAGCTTGGAGAAGGTGGATTCGGTGCTGTTTACAAGGTGAGTGATATCATGATCAATTAGTTGAAAAGCATACCATGTTTGTCATCAATTAGTTGACGTATTTCCATATCAGGGTAAGCTTCAAAATGGACTAGAAATAGCTGTGAAAAGGCTATCTATGGGTTCTAGACAAGGAAATATAGAGTTTGAGAATGAGGTTGATCTATTGCTAGCAAGGCTTCAACATCGAAATCTGTTGAGCATCATAGGATTTTGTTTGGAAGGAAATGAAAGGCTTCTTATCTATGAGTTTGTGCCTAATGCAAGCCTCGATCACTTCTTATTTGGTATGGTTACACTACTTCTGATTAAATTTTAGATTCTTCTATTCATAGTTTGATTTCAAATGAAGCCTCTATTTTATGATTGCATGAACATGAAGACCCAATCAAACAAGTCCAACTGAATTGGGAAAAACGGCACGAAATTATAGAGGGCATTGCTCGAGGGCTTCTTTATCTTCATGAAGATTCCCAACTCTGTATTATTCATTGCGATCTCAAAGCTGGCAACATCTTGTTAGATGCATATATGAATCCTAAAATTTCAGATTTTGGCACTGCAAAGTTGTTAGATCGAACTGAAGGCAATACAAAAAGAATTATTGGGACTTAGTAAGTATATATAAGAAGTAAGCTAGAAATAATAACCATAGCATTGCATGCTCTATTCAAGTAACACATGAAATAGTTATTAATTTTATCTCTTAGAAACAAAATGGAAGTAGTACTCGAAATCATTTTTAAACATGACCTCTAATAAATATGATGAAACCCAATGAAATCTACTATAAAAATATGAGCTAAACTGTTATTTTTCAAATGAAACTAATTAATACTATATATTGATCATGTCCATGACTTGCAGTGGGTATATGCCTCCAGAGTATGCTCAATGCGGAACCTTTTCAACAAAGTCCGATGTCTTTAGCTTTGGCGTGCTAATTTTGGAGATAGTGAGTGGCCATAAAAACAGTTATTTTCCCGAAGGCCTTCTAAGCTATGTAAGTATCATTATCCATGCATATATATATATATATATATTAA
The DNA here is from genome assembly GCA_022457165.1 of Juglans mandshurica. Classification (NCBI taxonomy): domain Eukaryota; kingdom Viridiplantae; phylum Streptophyta; class Magnoliopsida; order Fagales; family Juglandaceae; genus Juglans; species Juglans mandshurica. Next base: position 10,458,314 of record CM039623.1, read on the forward strand.
ATGGATATATGTTTCGATATTGACAAAATTAATGAATATACTGATCTTTGACACTCATGTGTCTGCCACTTAAATTATCTCAATATGTAGGCTTGGGAAAACTGGAGGAAGGGAACACCTTTAAATCTTGTAGATCCTACATTGATGGTATATTCAACAATTCAAATACTGAGATGCATCCACATTGGACTATTATGTGTTCAAGAAAATGTAAATGATAGACCGACAACTGCTTCGGTCGTCCTCATGCTTGGTAGTGAATCCATTACTCTAGCAGTACCCAAGAGACCTCCATTTCTTATGTACACCAGTAGCACTAGACCCGACATGTTGTCCCGGTTGTCATATCAATCTAGTAACAACAATGTCCAAGCCTCAGCAAATGATGCTTCAATTACTGAGCTATATCCTCGCTAGTGTTTGTTGTCATTACCCTAGTTTCGATTGTCCTATATATTGGTGTTAACGTATGGAATATTGATAGAGTTTTGTTATGTACAAGCAAGTTTGCGTACCAATTTGCGTACTAATGTTGTTACATTCATATTCTAAATTCAAATTAGCATTATTTTTAATAAAATTTATTTTCTGACCTATCATATTGAATGGGTACGCGTATTAGTGCGCAGAATCGCTTACAATTAGATTTTTCCATATTGATAAGTAGCCATAATCAAGACTCAAATTAATCCCAAGGACCAATGATATAGTGAGAGAGACTAGTTTTAAGAATTCCAAACATAGATCAGCTCATCTAGGAAAAATATAATTGCCTACTTGCCTAGTTTGTGTCTTCGTACTTCACTTAATTTATTATGTCTTTTCTTAAATAAAAGGGAAGGCAGGAGTGACCAACGTAACAACCCTTATTGGGCGTGACCATAGGAGTCCCTCCCCACTACGGAATGTTCGATTTGAAGCATAGCTACTGCCTTAAGGGCGAGCCCATGACCACAACACCCATAAAATATCCAACTGGTCCAAAACCCATCACATGGCCCAAAGGTCATGCTTTACTACTACAAGTGCTTTCAACTTATGTCCTGACTAGAACTCCAAACCTCAAATCCATAAAATACCAACTTGGTGGTTACTTATTTTATTACCTAAATTTGTGACCCTTTGGTTTAGTTGTATATTCTAAAACCTTAGGTTTCGAATGTTTTGAAGGAATTTAGCTTTAAACAAATAAGAAAACTTATCATTTATTTTAACAAATAAATGACAAAAATAATAGAATCCTGCTATATGCATGGAGCTATTCATGGACTATACATGGACTACCTCATAAAGGATCTTACTGTTCGTGCAAAAGGTAAAAGGAATATTCCAAGGCAATCAAGGTGGCCAGCCGTTCAATTTCATGGCCATGGAGGTTGCCACGTAAAATGGAATAACTTTTTTAATAATTTTCCACACTTTACATGTTCACATTTATTTTGGGTGATTATTCTTGAACTTGAAATCAGAAAGCAAGATCACGTGCTCGGCCTTCTTGGCCAAGGGTCGTCTCTGGTACCTAAATCAGTTGCAACCAAAGTGATTTCTCTAGATCACCAAAAGGAGAGAGTATGAACTTACCTCTAGATCTTCCCTCTATTCCTAATTTCTATCTAACTCTTGGTGGGAGTCTCACCTACTGCTATTAATAGTTTAACAGTTGTACTTTCTTGAGAGAGAACGTCGTTGCATTTGATATGGTAACCTCTTTGGACCTTAAGACCATACTATTTAGTTACACCATCTGTAACGCCCCGTCCCTGAGGATCCGGAGAGTTAACTCATGTCACCTGATAATCAACTCCAACATTGCTAATGTACTTCTAAAAGCTCTAAATTAAACGTAAATACTTCAAATTTAATTCACCACACATACTCATATATCAAAACCTCAATATAGTAACCCCAAAATAAAATATCAACTTCTGTACATGTCACTTAAACTCACATTTCAAAGATATAATTAACAAAAATACCAATACTCATCGAAAACTTTCTATTCTTAATCCACTATTATTAAATCATCTCACCCAATACTTCATAGTCTTGATCATCAGCTGAAAAATCCAAAAAATAATCTGAAAATATTGTAAAGATAAAGGGAGTGAGTTATCAACAACTCAGTAAGCAGATGACATATACTAGTATGCAAACATGAGCATTTACAGAGCTCAAAATGCAGAACAAAACACTTTTTTATTTTCAGAATGCAGAGTCAGAACAAAACATGCATATTTTTTGAAAATAATCAACCTCAGCCCATTTTATTTATTTTTATGCAAAGTCTAGCATATGAACCCCGCTTACCTGGACTCCTTAGTCTTTCAAAAAAATTCCTCAACACTGCCGAACAAATATTAATCGTCACCTATAAAAATAATGTAATTCTCGTAAATTTCCAATCAGCCACGTATTTTCGATATTTAAACCTAAAATGCTAAAAGAACATATTTTAAATCCTCAAAACCTAAAATTATCATAAGTTCTAAAATACCATCATTTTCTAAAACCATCAATATCCACTTAATCAAAGTCGTACCGAATAAGAAATTTAATCGAACAAGTATTAAGATAATTACAGAACTCAATAAATGCTAATATCAAAATATCAAAAATACCAACATCGTATTACAAATTAATAAAATACTTTAACTACTTTAAAAATCTTAAAAAATACGTCATGAAAAACTTCTCTCTTAAAAATAGGTTTACTTCCTTTAGTTTACAAAATTATTAAAATATTATCTACACAAATACGATAATTTATGAAACTTAAAAGCAAACCCATTTAAATATAAACCCAAATGGACCACTTATCCGAAAATATATATCTGGAACATACACTAAGGGTAAACTGGTAATAGTACTCAACTATTTGGTTAACAATATATATATATATAACTTACAAGAGCAAAACCAGAGGATCAAACACATGGAAATAAAACCAAGTATGCGGCGGCAGGGGCTTACCCAAGGGAAACCAAGGCATGCGTGGAGGGGTTGTGGTGGCATGGCTGGAACACAGAGGAGGGCGTGCGGCGGCGATAGCGAGGGACGCGCAGAGAGAGATGAGGTAGGTAGAGGTAGCTCACCGCGGGGAACAAAGCGGCGTGCGGCGGACCCGGGGTGACAAAATTTTTGCCAATGGTTTTCTGTGTAAACTTGTCGTGGCTGGTGGCATCTAGGAGTTGGGGTGGCTGCAAGTGTGGCTCTGTTTCGGGTGTCTAAAACAGGGGTTGCCTTATACTTGGTTCCCAACGATTGGTGTTGTGTGTGTGGTGCAGGGAACTGCTGGGGTGGCGCAGCTTCTTGTGGGCTGGGTAGAGATTAACCAGGGGTGTTACAGTGCAACGTCTACTGGGAGATTGCGTGGTGCACAGTGGGGTTCTGGCTTCGGTGATGGTCATTGACGATAGAGGGAGGGCTACAAAGAAGTACACTAGGCCTTGGGTAAGTGGTTTCCGTGAGGTGGAGGTGGTGGTGCTACGGGATGACAAAAACTAGGTGATGGCTGGCGGTAGCTATGTGGAGGTGCACTACTGGGTAGGTGGTGCACGACTGGAGTGGTTTGGGAGGAACTGTGCAGAGCTGGGCAACGGCTACTGTTGGGATGAGACGGTTGTGCAAAATTCTAACGTGTGGTATAAATAGTAGCTGCTGAAAACCCTAGTAGAAGGAATCGTGCACGACGTGGGTTCTATTATTGTTCTCATAGGCTTGGGCTTGATGACAAAAACAAACTGTGTCATTTCAAATATTTGGCCCATGTTTCGTAGTGAAAGAAATAAAACAAACTATTAATAAATGGGTTTCTTTCTGAATTTTGGGCGTCGATTCATCTTAAAAAAATATTTGTTCCATAAAATCATCGGCCCATAAAAAGATTTTCCATCAGACTCAAAAATATTTAAGAAAGTTATTAAAATAGCAAGCCTATTGAAAAAGAAAAATTCGTTATCAATCAAAATACAATTTGGACCTGCAACCAGTATATAAAAAAAATACTCAAAAATTAACTGGGCTCTTTATACGTATAACTTCAAAAAACAAAAATCTTAGAAAACAACTTGTTGCTGGACTCGGGTGTTACACCATCGTTCATACAATTTTTGAATCATAAGAAATTTCTTTCTATGTACATAGGGTTCGTAAAAAATGGCTTCCAACAAAAGAAAATACATATATACATGCATATATACACATTTATGAATATTTAGTGCTAATATAAAGTTGCAAAAAGACATTTCAGTCTACATAAAACGTTGTGTAGAATGACATGATCATAATCATTTACCTCGATCCATGTATAAATTAAGCTATCCGTGTGTATCTTTGAGCATTAAACCAAACCTATAATATTTAAGAAATAGAATAAGCATTCTTTACATTAGTAGTATGCAGAATATGCATCATGCACTAAGCATAAGGCTAATTCGTGACATTCAAGTTCTTTGTCCTACAACTTTGTCCTTGCTACCAAACTTTGCTCGCCTAACACTTTGCCCGCCCGATACTTGCTCCCTTAATACCTCCTTGCTTGCTTATCGCCTAACACAGTGCTTGTCTAACTCCTTGCTTGCTTATCCCTTTGCTCGCCATTCCTTGCCCAACTCTCTCCTCACCTTTCCTCGTATAACTCTTACATAATTTTAACCTGAGTTCACCATCACTCAATACAACATAGACCTCAGCCTTTTACATTTGTTACTCCACTCCTACTTATAACTCTCATACTATCTTTCTTCACTCCACTCCCTTTCCCATACATTTGATCATCCTAGATCTTAGAGTCTGTTTGAAGGTTAGTATACGAAGCGAGAGAATACATGAATCTGAGAGGATGGGAGAAACTTACTGTGATGGTGCACGAAGACGTGGGGTGAAGATTCATAAACTTTTCTTTCATCGTTCCTTCCTATTCTGGTGATTGGTAGTTGATCAAAACAACTAGGGGCATAGTTACGAGGTGGCTCAATATGGTGTGGGTGCGTTACAATAGCCCCTCTCTTCCTCTATTTTCTGTTAACAACATAGAGCATAGGCAAAAAGATCTGTGTGTGCATGTGATGCGGTGTACTGCGACATGAAAGAATTACCGAAAATCCATGTACTATGTACAAACAGGTTCTCACACATGCTTGAACACAGTGACTTCGTAGGGAATGACAACGCAACCTCATGGGAATTCTCGTAGCATTGAGAGCTTCTTGTGCGGTTGATCTAGTTTGTAACTCACGGTCAATGCAACGATTCTCAGTATGGCATAGTTGTGAGGGGCATATCAGAGCAAAGGGACAGACCAATGCTAGAGTTGAGCAGAAAGAAAGATAAAGAACCACTCCATTAGTTTTGTGAAAATTAGTCCAACACGTGAGTGAGCATGCACCTTGTAAAAGGCCTAGTAGACACATCCTAGTGCAAGGTGGAGATGGAAGTCTCTCTATACTGTAGGCAAGCTAGAAAAGTAACCTGCGATGAAAGCAAGGACAAGGAGCTAAAGAGGCCGGTGACTCTAATGAGACAAGAGTTTCCCGCCTAAGACAAGCAATGATTTATAAGACACGAGTTACCTGCCAAAGGCAAGCAACAGTCTAGGTAAGACGGGGGTAGATATGGGAGTATTCTAGAACAACACAGAAATGCGCAGAAGAATGGCAGTGTCATAGTCAGAAGCTCACACTACATCTGAATAGTCACATTCGGAGTGGGTTTGTAAAAGAGGTTACAACTCAGCAAGTCATATCACTTGAACCTAAAGGTATGGCCCAACACCACGTACGAGGCTCTCATTCAAGGAAGGACTAAGGATTAGGCATGTGGACCATGCCCTGGCTATTTGTCTCTTCATGCAGTATGATAGTTGAGTTAAAGGACTCTTGTCCAAGTATATATGGAATCAAAAGTATGTTAGAAAGATGTCGACACTCCTACCCTATAAAAAAGATTTGGACATGGGACAAAATCTCACTTTTGAGATCTCAAACACCTAAAATCTTGTTCAACCAGATTCTTTAGAGAAAACAAGAAAGGAGCGACGGAGTGATCTCGACGCTAAAAATGAGGTTAGCATCTAAGACAACACTAGGGAATATGGGGTCAACGTTATATGTAAGAGGTGTACGCATATTCTATATCTTACCCTTTTCTGATCATGAATAAATCTAATTTTTGTCATTATGTTTATTCTTATAATTACTCTGTGATTTTCAAGACTTTGAAAGTTGTTTTCAATCATATCTATGTTTGAAAAATCATTATCTCCATGTGAGAAGTCTATAATGTGTGTCGATCATCATGGGATGGAACAAAGAATTTTTCGAACCATTCCTGTGAATTCCAAGAGCTTCATACAGGAAGGAGAATTTATGATATCACATATGATAAGGATAAGGGTAGGTGGTTTGTGATCCACCCCATATGATAAGAAAGGGTAGGTGGTGTATGGAATCCTACATTGCTTAGGAACGAGAAGTTCTTGCTGTTTGTAATATTCTAATGGGGCTCCAATTATATCATTGACTAATTCTTCTTAGGTCATGTGGTTTGGGGCTTCCATTGGAGCTTTACAAATTATATCAGAGCCTATCACAACTAGAAATGTGGGATATGAGCCGTGCCACCTACAATGGACTGGTCTGATGAGGATTTTGAAAATTTAAGATTGGAGAATGTGAAACCCCATATGATAAGGATAAGTGTTGGGGGTGCAAGATTCACCCCATATGATAAGGATAAAGGTAGGTGGTATATGAGATCTCACATTGCTTAGGAATGAGAAGTTATTTCTCTTTATAATATTCTAATATGGGTCATGGCTCCATTTATATCATTGATTAGTCATTTCAGAGTATAGGACATGTACTTTGGGCCTTCCATTGTGGCATTACAGAATTCCCTAGGATGATAGGGGTGGAGCAACATCGTTTTGACCTTAGCTAATAGGCAGGAAGGAGGATCCATTGGACATATCACGTGTGGTGTCCTCAAGTTGGTTGGCCGGGTAGATATTTCCCTGCTGCAACATGTTATCTCAATGTGAGACATCTGTGTGATGACCATTATATCTATGTGATGACAATTGTGCCTACGAAATCAATATCCATGTGATAATTTTATGATTTGTACATATTGTTGCAGTGGTAGATCCCTCGCCTTGGTAATACTTACGCTTTAAAATATGTTGTGTAGAGGGTAACTCCTAAGAGGGTAATTCCTGAGAATTCTTGTGTGTGTGTGTGTGTTTGTGTAGTTCACAAGGAGGGTGATTCCTCTCCATTGTATATCCATGTATCTATGCCAAAGAGAGTGATTCCTCGCAATGCATACATATGTGACTTTTCATTGTCATATGAAATTGTTTATTGCATCTTCAAGAGCATTATCTCTCATTAGCAATTTTGTCATAATTGTCTAACTTACGTATAGTTTCATCCTTGGAACCATAGAATTTAATGCAGAGTTAGACCCATGGATGATGCCCAAGGAAGAAGAGTCGATCCCGCCAAAATCTTGAATACAGAGGCTTGTCTCCATTATAAGAGCCATGTATCATTTTGAGTTGTACATATTCATTTCAATAGGGGCAGCCACTTGTACCCGGTCTGCCGCCCTTTAGGCGATGAACAAAGTATTTATGTTGTAGGTATTTCTAAGAATAGAATTAATGAGGAATGATGTTACATGTTTCTATGATGCGATTTAGACATCTAGTACTACAAGATCTTAGTTTACCGACTAAACCTCTATCTTTTCCGTTGCAATTTGACATTTGTAACCTCACACGTACACTTCCATCTGGATGAGGCAAGCCTAACCCGACCCAACCCTAAGTGTTGATCAATTGGCTAGTGCCCTTGCAACCATATATCCTTGCCAAGTCCCTTATTGAGGAATCGGACTGTAACAGCCCGCCAAAAATTCAATAGATGAATTTGTTTAGACTTTAGAAACATTGTGAAATTCTGGGAAGATTTCACGAATCGAGCGACTGCTTAGGTCTTAAACTGTCAACCTAGTTGGTTTCCTATCCGCTATGGTAATAGTGGTGCCTTTTTATTTATTTGAGGCACTTAGGAGTATGAGTTTGAGAAACAAATTGCACCATTAGTCTCTAATGATTATTTAAGATTTTACGGTCCAATATTAAGTTTTCAGTTTCCTGAGTGAATAGTACCCGTGAGAGCCTTTTGATTTAATCAAAGAACTTAATGGCCTAATTTGGCGAAAAAAGTTGCACCACTAGACTCATATGATTATTTATAATTTTATGGTGCAATAATAATTTTTCACAATTTTCTAGGTGAATAGTAACACCCAGGAATAGTGCAACGTGGCACCCAGTTTAGACGATTGTCAAATCGTTAAGTGGATTGTCCAAAGCAGTTTTGAGGAGTATATATTGGATATTTGGCAAGATCCTAGTAACACTTGGTGAATAGTGTAGAACACTAGGCATTAGGAGGAACAATGAGATGAAGATGTAAAGACATGGAAGACAAATCAAGCCATATAATCATGCCACCTAAGTCAAACACTATCACATCCAACCAAACACTTTGTGATTTGCCTAAAAAGGGTTTCAACTTTATTGAAACCCAAAATATTGGAATCTAATTGAAATCCAAAATTCATGGAGGAAAACGAAACCCTAAATGGTTTCCCAAACCCTAAAGTGGCCACTTTTGCTTAAGTGATTAAATCACTTGATTAAAGCACTTTTACATGCTATTAATCACTCAAATATATGCTCTTACACCCTCATTCACTCTTTATACCTTGCTTATTTCATTGGGCCATGAAAATTTTGATTTTGGCTTGTTAAAACCAAAACCCTAAACCAAACCCCAAATATAGACCCATTCAGTTAGGCCCATTTTTTGCACTTAAAAAACCACCTCTAATGCTAAGCTTCTTGAGTAAGCTTCCCCCACCACCCAATGCATCCCTATGGGTGATATGTCAGCTCAAATAGTGCAGAGATTGGAGGCCAAAAAGCAACCCAAAGTTGCCCACCCTTCTTGGCTGCAGTAGCCCGATACCATGGGCTGAGTAGCCCATGGTTTTGCCCACTATTTTTTATTGAAAACCCCTCATAAAGAGTCCCTCATGTTAGCTCCCTTTCCCTACAAATGACACTCTATGCATTTCCCTCACCCTTTGGTTATTGTTCATTTACTTTGTTTGAAAGAACTCGGGTGAGAGCTTCAGAGAGTTTTTCTGCCAGTTATTGCATTACATTTTTCATCCTTTTGTAAGTCAATTCTCATGGAACTTCATTCATGTGTTTTGTTACTCATTGTGTCTAGTTTCCATTTATATATGTTTTTTTTGTATATTTTCATGTATTATGTATTAATGGAAATCGGGGTTGAACATGCAAAGGTTATGTTGGGCGACGGTTTGGATGATGGTGTGAAATCTTGATGATTTGATTTTTGTTAAAGTTAGGGGTATATGTTGATATCATAAGATTCTAACACATTTTTATATATGTTATGAGTTGATCCAAAACATGTTAACACTTTTATTAATGCATTATACACTTTTTCTTTGAAGTTGAAATTGGAACACACAGAACAGTTTCTGTTTTGAGGTTGTGATATTTGTTGGTTCTAGAAACATAGTCCAATGGCTATGAAATTCATATATGATTTTATTAAGGTTTTTATTTATTTTTTAAGAGAGTTGGTTTAAATATTTTTTGGAAGCATGTTTTACATGCAATAGTTTAGTTAGAACTCAAACTTGACGGTTGTGTTTTGATGATTTTTGACATGTGATGCTAGGTTTGATGCTAGAAACAAATTAGAACTTGAATATAAAGTATATGATCACATTTCTTGGAGTTTTATAGCATGAAAATCAAGGATCTAGTATTTTGTTCCAAGATCAAATGCATGCCATACTCGGTTTTTAGTGCAAACCGATGTAAAGTTTGGTAATTTTTGGTTTTTGATTAAGCATGTTATTACTTAGGTCTGAATCTTAAACATGTTAGGAGAGTTGGCTTTCGACTTTTGGAATCCTTGGAATTGTTAGGAAACTATCATACCTAGAACATCAAATGATAGTTCTATTTAACTTAGAACTTGATGTTTTTGGCAATTGTGTTACTATAATGAGTTTAGATTTTTATGGTGTGTCTACAAAAATCAATTTAAGCATGCTAGATGGATGTTTAGGCTAGATGCAACAAAAACCTTGTTTTTGGCCTATATCTGGTTTGGCCCAAGCATAGTTTGTATAGTTGTGTTTTGATTTGAATTTTTCTGAATACATATTTGGGCCAAACCACATATATCATTTAATATATTTAATATATCATTTATCCGCCATTAAACTAATGATAAATAAAAAGAAAAAGGACAAAAGTTACAAGATAAATGTAAATTTGGTAGGATTTGGAGTTACTATGCAAAATCTTTATTTTAGGAGCAAAATTGTAATTTTTCACATGTAGAGGGGTAACTTTTTAATTTAGCGTAAGTTGGTGAGTCTTTATATTTGTATAAGCTTTAGAGAGATATTCTAACTATAGAAAAATATCTCAGTTTAGTTCACGCCTTTTTACGTACATTACACTACAATCACTTTAAGTTAGCCTCTAACTCATTTGTAGTGTATTTCTATATGTACGATGGTAAGCCCATAAATGTCATATTCTTGTCAGTTAAAAATGCTCTAATATGTCATTTCATGTCAATTATTTCAAGTACATGCTTATTTGTTACATGTCATGTTATGTCATGCCATCTATCACACATCCATTGTTACACGCATGTCGTATCTCATGCATAAAGTATGACACAAAAAACAATTTCAACTCAGTGGAGTCTTTTATTTTTATCATGATTCCAAATGCTATGATGGGGTATTATCCTAGTTGAACTCCATTCTCCACACAAGAGTGTTTAAACTAGTATAGAATTTATTGAGTTGACAAAGTACCGTCAACAAGCTTTGAATGAGACCTAAGTAATTGGTTTCCAGAACAAAGTCAGGCACCCAAAGCCGTGGTACCAACCTCATGTTTATCATTTTTTAATCAGTTCTATTATCATGATGTAGTCACAGTTGTCGTAGATGTCTCAGATGTGATGCAGTACGGACTGGAGCACACAACTTAAAGGGACCTATGTAGCATCCACATGTTCATGTTTAATTAGCCATGTATATGTTGAACAAGATTCCAAGTTCATGATCAATTCATATTATTTTCAGTTCATGAAGTTTTCAGTTTAGGTCAATTTTCAGTTAATGTCAGTTTCAGTTCATTTCAGGTCATGTCATGCTATTTGCCAAGTCATGCCACACATATTCATGTCATGTTATTGTCATGCATGCATTTTTATACTACTGGTAAGTTGGTAGTTGACATGCTAAGATTTGTAATCAAATCTCACTTGTCAGTTCTAACTACCATTCTCCCCAGAATGGTAAACTATGTGTTAGGATTTGAGAACCCACTGAGGATAGATTCGATGAGGTCGACTAGGCCCCAACACAACGATGAGGAGATTTTGTTTCAACTCTCCAGTTCATAGATAGGGTTTTAGCTATCTTAGGCGAGTTGCGCAGCAGCTTAGTGAGTTAGTGTAGTAGTTATTTTATTTAGTACTGTACTTATGGAGCGCCGTCTCTAGTACTTATTTATATTACAGTCATGACAGACAAGTTTTTTAACATTATAAATATCAGTCTATTATGAACTAATGAAGCATGTTATGTCTTGGGATATAGTTTATAGTACAGTGTTATTTATTAACAAGAATTATCCACTGCATATATTGCATACTCTTAAATTGATGCTAGGTGCATTGCATCTTTAACTGTCATGAATAGGGGCAGGAAACTTTGTATTGCATGTCCCGATATTTCAAAGTCCATCAAATCCCAAGTGGAATCTGGGGGCGTCACAGGATGGTATCAGAGCAATACGTCTCAAGATTAAGCCCACATGTCTCCAGGAATTTGGACCAAAATATAGGATTGAAAGTTTAGTCTTTGCTAGGCTTTATAGAGATTGTGCTCAAGAGTAGGATCGAGCTATCGTATGGTTCAAACCGAGGTTTGAAGAGCGCAATTTTCTTCATTAATGAGTGAAGCCTATCAATGAATGCAAGCACGTTGTAGCTCCTTTCAATGGCTTTAAGAAATCAACCTCGCCCTTGGAAAAGCTAGCTAGTTTGAGAAAGATTTGGTTGTCAACATCCACGAGGGATGATTTAAGGCGATCTTGCTAATTTACTTCTTTACTGAACCAGGATTGGAAGTGGGATATCCTTATTTTTTATTTCCCTTTGCTTGCCGAGAAGATATGGACACAAGTCGCTCTCAAGTAGTACCTTTATATCCTTTAGCAGTGTTTACGGCCCTTGCTCCGAAAGCAATTCAATTCCATTTTCTTTTTCCTCTATCTATGAATGAAAAAGTTAGCAATCTCCTCCTTGTGCTTAGTTCATATAATAAAGCAAGAAGCTCATCCCTTCTCCCCCTGACTCCCTCTCCACACATACAGAATCGTAGTTTATGGTCTCTTGTGTTTACAACCGATTCTTCACATTTCCTATAGCCAACAAATCAAGGAGATTTTCCTAAGTGCAAGAGTTAGTACGTGAAGCTAAGACACGTATACATGTCTTTTAGGATGTAACATACAAATGTGATTTTTATGTAATTTTTATTACTCTTTTATTTATGAGAAATGTAAGTTTTCCTTCAATACTATTAATTTTATTTTATTTCTACATATTTCTCTTTATTTTCTTGAATTTGAAGGAATAAGAAGATTTAGTGCAAAATGAGAGCATTTTGGTACAAAAGAAGAGACTACGGATCCAAACCGATGAGATCTAAAGAGAACCGAGGAGATTTAGGCAAGGAGACTCAATGGTGACCAGAATTGGTGACAAGAGTTAGGCGATGAGCGAAATATTTTACCTCCAGAGCAAGAAAACTTGGTGACATGGCTCAGGGCGGTTAGAGTAGATGACCAGTCTAACCGACCAACTTAAAAGACCAACCTAAACGATATCATGGACAACAACTAGAAAAGAGCTTGAAAGTAATTTTGATTAAGAAAAAGAGAAAGAAATCACAAAAGGAATCCACAAGAAGTCCAAATTCGGAACACAATAGGAAACAGCCTGGACATGCTTGAGTATTTCGATCATAACCTTCTACTCACATATCCGATGGATACGATTCTAGATGAGTTGGAAAGCTATCTTAAAGGGCTACAACTTTGTCTATAATATGGAATTCTATATTCTGACTCCTGGAGTGTGTACGAGGCTTCCAATATAAGTCCTAGAAGTTAGGCGAGTTTTTAGGCGAAAATCATGAAAACATTAGGATTTCTTTTCTACCTTATATAAACATATCATTAGCACGAAATTGATGGGAGAGTCTGAGTTTTAAAGTCCAATATTTCTGAGTTTATTCTTTAAGTTTCTTTCAAGGAGGCGGATCTGGGGAATAGAGGCAAGAGCCGCATGCTTCATCAATCAACTCCAATGAAGAATACTAGTTCTATTTTTTTTCGTTTCAGTTTTATTATGAACTAATTTTATTTTCTAGAGTTTTGATGTAGTCTAGCATTGAACACACAATTTATATTCTAATTTATTTTGTTTTCAATAATTCCATTATTCAGAGTTCATTCCTTATTCTTAATGCTTGCAATTTTCTAGCTAATTATTGCTCGATCTATTGAATCACAATGAGACCAAGAGGTGATTTGTGATTAGAGCTTTAGGATTAAGCACCATTAGTTGAGCAAAATTAGAGATACTTTACCACGATTAGTGTGATTTTCAAGAAAAATCTAAAGAACTTAATGAGTTTCCAATTAATTAAATTCACAAAGAGATATGGAGTTATTAATTAGGTTATTTTTAATATTATTCTAGAGAAAATATTGAATAGTTAAGAGATTTTTATCATCAACTTGGGATAATTGGAATTCTATAATAAGGAAGAATAAATTGTGGGGGATTTGCTAGGTGAAATCAAACGATCTAGATCTATCCTTATTATCTTTAAAAATCTAAATTTTATTGCTCTTTTCTTTAGTTTAATTTAGATAATCTATTCTTTAAATTTTGGTTATCTAAATAGTAATTAATTTAGTAAATTTCATTACTCAATAACATAATTAATCTCAGTGGGTTCAACATCCATTTTCTTTAAAACACTTTACTCTTGTTACGATTCTGTTCAATTGCAGATATCTTTAGCACAACAAGTTTTTGGCGCCATTGCCGGAGATTAATTATTTGTTATTGATATTGATACTAGCTAGATTGCTACTACTTTGGATTTTATTTTATTTATTTAAAAAAAATTGGTTAGATCTCAGTTTGTTTTTCTTTTCAGGAATTAGAAGTGCATGCCCCGATCTAAATCGATAGAGCATACACTTTTCGAACCTAAGATTGAAAGAACCTTCCATCGGATTAATAAAGAGAAAAAGAAAGAGATCGCCGCATCTAAATTTAATATGGCCGATCAGGAGCACAAAGCGTTAAGAGAGTATGATATGCCCTTTGTCAATATGGAGACATCTAGTATAAGGCGGCCAGCTATACAAGCTAATAACTTCGAGATCAAGCCAGCCATCATTCAAATGATTCAACAAACTGTCCAGTTTGGGGTCTGTCACAAGAGGATTCTGATGTCTATATTGTAAATTTTCTAGAAATTTGTGATACTTTTAAATACAATGGAGTGACAGATGATGCAATTCGATTCTTTTCATTCTCACCTAGGGAAGAAGCAAAATCTTGTTTGAACTCTTTGTCGCCCGGTATCATCACCACCTGGGAGGAGTTGGCACAAAAATTCTTAGCAAAATATTTCCCTCCAGCCAAGACATCAAAGTTAGGAAATGATATTACTATCTTCACCCAAATTGAGGGTGAATCATTATATGAGGCATGATAGATATACAAGGATTTATTGCGCAAGTGTCCACATCACAACCTCCCATCCTAGCTTCAAGTACATACATTTTACAATGGTTTAGGACCCACAAATCGATCTATGGTTGATGTGGCCACGAGAGTAGCTTTAATGAGTAAGACCCATGAAGCTGCATATGAACTTCTGGAAGAATTGACATTCAACAACTATCAATGGTCTTCAGAGAGAGCAATGCCAAGAATGACGGCTGAAGTTTTTTAACTTAATTCTATTACCACATTGGCGGCGCAAATGGCAATTCTATCACAAAAACTAGGTAAGATGAACATTAATGTTATTCAAACTGATGTTTTTGTGATCATTGCAGTGGAAATCTTTCAAGTGTAGATTGTCAAGTGGGGAATCCTTTTGCCCAACCGAGTTATGAACAAGCCCAAAACGTGTCCGATTTCCAACGTTAAAACAATCCTTATTCAAACACGTTCAATCCTGGATGGCAAAATCACCTTAACTTTTCATGGAGCAATAATCAAGTGCTGGCTAGACCACCTCAATAGTGTCCACAGCAAGAGAAGAAGCCGACACTTGAGGATATGTTTATGCAGTACATGCAAAAGACAGATATGGTGATTCAAAACAATTCAGCCTCAATCTGCAATCTTGAGGCACAAATCGGTCAGCTCTCAAACATGCTTACCGAAACGACAACAAGGACTTTACCAAGTAACAATGTGACCAATCTGAAATAACATGTCAAAGCCATAACATCGAGAAATGGGTGGATATATAACCAACCGCAAATAGTAAGTACCGAGTGAGATGCAGAAGCTGCTGAAAACGTGGACTCTAAGATGAAGGAAGTTGAGTCCGAGATGAAAGAAGTAGAGCAGGATGCGGCTGACTAGCAAGCTGAGAAGACTAAGGAGAATAAAGGGGTTTCAAAACCCAAGAAATTCAGGGAGTTTATATCTCAAACTTATTCTCCTTGAATTTATGATCCACCAATTCCTTTTCTGCAAAGATTAAGAAAAAATAAGATTGATAATCAGTTCTCTAAATTTTTTAGTATATTTAAGCAACTACATATTAATATTCCTCTCATTGAAACTTTAGAGCAAATGCCTAAAGATGCAACATTTTTTAAGGATATATTATCAAACAAGCGGAAGTTGGAGGAGCATGAGACTGTAATGCTAATCGAGGAGAGCAGTGTAATTTTACAAAAGAAGTTACCACCTAAGTTGAAAGATCCGGGGAGTTTCATGATCCCTTGCACTATAGGAAATTCTTATTTTGATAAAACTTTATGCGAGTTAGGGGCAAATATTAATCTAATGTCTCTCTCTGTTCTCAGGAAACTAGGTCTTAGAGAAGCAAAGCCGACCACTATCTCTCTACAGTTGGTGGACAGATCTATCAAATACCTGAGAGGACTCATTGAGGACGTACTGGTGAAAGTTGATAAGTTTATCTTTCCGGCCGACTTTATTGTGCTTGATATGGAGGAGGACAAGGAGATTCCTTTGATACTGGGCCGACCTTTCCTTGCGACTGAGAGAACCTTAATTGATGTCCAGCAAGAGAAACTCATTTTGAGAGTCAGTGAGGAGTATGTAACTTTTGATATATTTAAATCTATGGAATTTCCTTCAGAAGTACATTCTTGTTTTCAAATAAGCGATCGAGACATGGTCATGGCCGACAAGACTTATGGAGGTGAATTTCCAAAGCTACCACTAGAGGTATGTCTTACTCACTCTACATCTATTGAATCCAAAGATTAAGAGGTTAGGGAGTGTGGGAGGTATTTGGAAGTTACACCATCCTTTCCTCCTTCAATAAAACCAAAAGTGGAAAAGCACAACAAATCTCGGCCGACATCTCCAAGTAAGGAACCACCCAAGCTTGAACTCAAACCGGTTCCATCAAATTTAAGGTACGCTTTCTTAGTACAGGACTCTACTTTTCTAGTTATTATTAACAGTTCCTTGAGTGATGTAGAGGAACAACAGTTGCTAAGAGTCTTGCGGGAACACAAAGTGGCTTTGGGTTGGACCATCTCAAATATCAAAGGAATTAGTCCTTCAATTTGCATGCACAAGATTTTTATGGGGGATACTTTTAAGCCAATCATCCAACCCAGAGGAGACTAAACCAATCAATGCAAAAAGTGGTGCATAAAGAAGTATTGAAACTTTTAGATGTCGGGATCATTTATCCAATCTCAGATAGTGCATGGGTAAGTCCAGTGCAAGTCGTCCGAAAGACTGAAAGATACCGACGAGGACGATCACGGGATGGCGAGTATGCATAGACTATCGAAGACTGAAAGATGCAACTCGGAAAGACCATTTTCCCTTCCCTTTTATTGATCAAATGCTAGAAAGACATGTCGGCCATGCTTATTACTATTTTCTAGATGGATATTCCAGTTACAATCAAATAGCCATTGCTCTCGAGGATCAAAAAAAGAAAACTTTTGCCTGTCCTTATTTTTAGAAGTTTTTATGGATGACTTCTGTGTTCTTTTATAATTGTTTCTCTAATTTATCTTTGATTTTGCAGAGATGCAAGGAGACAAATCTTGTTTTGAATTGAGAAAAATGTCACTTCATGGTCGAGGAGGAAATAGTGCTCGGCCATCGCATTTCCTTCAAGGGAATTGAGGTCGGCCGAGCAAAGATAGAAGTTATTGACAAACTCTCACCACTAACCAATGTGAAAGGCGTGAGAAGTTTCTTGGGTCACGTTGGGTTCTATTGTCAGTTTATCAAGGATTTTTGTCAAATTACTAAACCTCTTTGCAATTTGTTGATTAAAGATACTCGATTTGAGTTTTCTAATGAATGCTTGCATGCTTTTAAAACATTGAAAAAGAAATTAATTTCAGCACCTATCATTGTATCACCGGATTGGAATTTACCTTTTGAATTAATGTGTGATGCTAGCGATTATGCTTTAGAAGCTGTTTTAGGGCAAAGAAAAGAAAAAAAAAATCATGTTATTTATTATGCAAGTTGGAGCTTAAAAGAAGCTCAACTTAATTATGCTACTACTAAAAAAGAATTGTTAGCGATTGTGTTTGCCTTTGACAAATTTCGTTCTTATTTGATAGATTTAAAGGTGGTCGTCTACACCGATCACTCAGCTCTTAAATACTTGTTGTCAAAGAGGGATGCCAAATCAAAACTGTTAAGATGGATTTTGCTATTACAACAGTTCGAGTTAGAAGTAAAAAATAAGAAAGGTATCGAGAATGCAGTGGCTAACCACTTATCTCATCTTGAGCTTAAAGAGGCGGCTGGCGAGGAGAAATTCCCAATTAATGAGACCTTCCCAGACGAGCAATTAATTAATGGCTATACAAGTCGTTCCATGGTATGCCGACATGGTAAATTATTTGGTATCCAGAATTTTATCGGTCAAGATGACATATCAACAAAAGAAAAAATTCTTCTCCGACTTAAATATTATTTTTGGGAGGAACCTTTTCTATACCGACATTACACGGACCAGATAATCAGGAGATGTGTGCCCGAGGAGGAGACGGAGAGCATACTTAGACACTGCCACTCATTAGAAGCATGCGGCCATTTTGGTGGAGCAAAAATGGTAGCGAAAGTTTTACAATGCAGCTTTTATTGGTCGACTATTTTTAAAAACTCTTTTAATGTTGTTAATTTATGTGATCATTGTCAAAGGGTTCGGAACATTTCTAGGAAATATGAGATGCCTTTAAACAAAATTTTAGTGATTGAATTATTCAATATTTGGGGTATAGATTTCATGGGTCATTTTCCATCCTCATATTCTAATAAATTTATTTTGGTGGCTGAAGATTATGTCTTCAAATGGGTAGAAGCGATTTCTTTGTCGACCAATGATGCGAGGGTCATAGTGAATTTATTGTGGAAGAACATCTTTTCCCGATTCAGAACTTTGAGGGCCATAATCAGTGATGGCGGGAAGTGTTTTTACAATCACAAAGTTGAAGCGCTACTGACTAAGTATGGAGTTACCCACCACGTGGTGACACAATACCATCCTCAAACAAGCAGCTAGGTCGAGGTGTCTAATCAGGAGCTGAAGCACATACTGGAGAAGATCGTCAGTGTCTCTCGGATGAACTAGGCGAGAAGGTTAGATGATGCGCTATAGGCCTATAGGACAGCATTCAAAACACCGATCGGGATGTCACCTTATCGGCTCGTTTATGGAAAAGCTTGTCTTCTACTCATGGAGCTAGAACACAGAGCCTATTGGGCAACAAGGACACTTAACTTTGATTTACAAGCGGCTGGTGAGAATATAATATTGTAAATTAATGAGATGGATGAGTTCCGCAATGATGTTTATGAGAATGCTCAAATTTACAAAGATAAAACTAAAAGATGGCATGATAAGCATATTATGAGAAGGGAATTCGAAGTTAGGCAGAAAGCTTTATTATTTAACTCAAGACTTCGACTCTTCCTGGGAAAGCTGCGCTCTTGGTGGTCGGGACCGTTTGTGGTGACCCATGTCTTTCCCTATAGAGCGGTTGAAGTCCATCATGAGACAAAAGGGACATTTAAAGTAAATGGACAGAGATTAAAACCCTATGTGAATGGAGACTGAATTAAGTTTACACGACCAAAGCATGTTATGT
Organism: Juglans mandshurica; assembly: GCA_022457165.1. Lineage (NCBI taxonomy): Eukaryota > Viridiplantae > Streptophyta > Magnoliopsida > Fagales > Juglandaceae > Juglans > Juglans mandshurica. The sequence continues at coordinate 10,477,884 of CM039623.1, forward strand.
TCATGTCAAGTCATGTTGTTTCTAAGTCATGTCATGCATAAGCAAGTTCAAGTTCATCAAGCATACATGTCATGTCATACATGTTATGTTCATCAAGCATACATGTCATGCTTACTACCATGTACATGTCATGCTTACTAATAGGTCATAAACTTTGTTTTTAAATTTGTAAAAATATTGGATTTATTTGGAAAACCCATTCCTATCCCATAAATGAGACCTAAATTTCGACACCCACCCCATGTTTCCTAAACCAAATATCTCCCAAATCCAAATCCAACCTCCCCAAATATCTCAAATCCAATATGATCAACTTCACGTCAAAGTCCAACAACATTTGTCTCTCAAACATACTAAATCAACTTTGTTGCTCCGTTTTTATCGGCTACTCCAACTCACAGGTTTCATGGAAAGAATTTGGTGGAGAAAGAACACAGATTTGAGGGGAGGAAGCAAGCATATATTTTTAAAACCTCTAACATGGAAATCTATATCATGAGTGCATGGTATGTCATTACACGAGGCATCTTATATTTTTATAACTTTATCGAACAACTCTTACGTTGCCGAAATTTACACAAATTTTGGAAAATATATATTTAATTGTTGATGTAAAACATTCACGCTGGTAATTATCGGGATAAAATCAAAACGTCGGTAAATCAATCTTTTTGCCGATGTTTCTATAAACACCGATAATAGAAACAATACTATATCCCATTTAGTTTATCGATGTTTATGCAAACGTCATCAAATTTCTATTTAATTACTAGCGTAAAGGCATACATTCTAGTAATCACTAGCGTAAAAATGAAACGTCGGTAAATGAGTATTTTTACCAACATTTATATAAATGTCGATAATAGAAACGCCATAAAATCCTCTTTCTTCTTTTTGCGAAGCCTAGCAACCCATGCACCATATCAGGCTATCAATTACACAATCGTGCATATAAGCCGAACTTCACCTCTTTAATTATCTATACTCACACATATGTGGCTAGTCACTTATAAGTTGGTGCACGTACACTTCCATACTTCCAAACCATGGCACACTCCACCTTTGATAAACACACATATAACTCTATCCATCCCATAATAACTAAATCTGTTTCTTCATTACAACACTCTATTGCTCATATTTGCACTAATATACACGTGGTTTAGGGTCCCATACATTAAGATAACTAGCAGCTCGTAACCTTCCTGACCCTGAATCAAAAATAAGAATTATTTTGATGGTAGCCAAGCAATGGAAGCTAGAGATTGAGATTGACAAAAACACAAACACAAACATAGATAAAACTATGAAGAAAACTCTGAGATTAGGATTTCTTTCAAAAAAATAAATTGCAATATCTTATGAAGCCCACAAGCTGGGCTTAAATAGCTAAGGAAAGAGAGGGAAACTAGAATTATGACCAAATAATGAACAAAAACTCTACTTTCACCCGGGAGGGGTACCCCCTAAGTACCCGTGGTTCCACGTGGCATTAGTGAAATGGTGCGTTCGATGTTCACATCATCTCATGAAACGGTACCCCCCTTTTCATTTCCTTCTGATTCGGCTATTCATGAAACTCAAAACCCACCTCCTCGTTTGTTTTCCCTCACCCGATTGAACACCTCAGTTTCACCTCAACAAGGTACACGGCCATGGAACCCCGCACAGAACACAGCAAGCTTCCCAAGCAAGCTACGAAGACGATTCACGCAGGGAGGTACGATGGGTGGTCATCTTCTTCGACTGAAACAAGCTACCCCACCGACGTGCAGGAAGACAAAACACGAAGGGAGGTTCAGGTTGTTCTCATCTTCTTGATCTCATCTTCTTCTTCACATGCCCTAAACCGAATCGGCCATTGGTAGTGTTTCTTTAACCAACGATTTCGATAATCCCAAAATCACTGAATCGGTATATACCCATGAGGAGGTTTACTGGAAACAAAAACCCTAACCCTAAAGGGAGATTTGAAATTCTTTTAGATTCAAAATAGCACTTGATTTAGATTCGAAATTGCACCTGATTTTGAAATTCGTTTAAATTCGAAACCCTAAACCTGACCCTAATCGGTATATACTCTTTTTCTTTTCTTTTCTTTTCTTTTTTTGTTCTTGATTGTTTCCTTTCATTTCTTCTTCTCCCTTCAGTTTGATTAGCAGTAGCAATGATTTCAAGTTTAATTGGCATGTGGAGACTTCAGTACTGATTGATAAGCATCTGTTTCTTCCTTTTTCAAATGTGGGTTTTATTGTTTTGTATAGGAATAGATGAGTGTTCCCTTGAAAAGTCCTATTATACTTGTGCTAACATTCACATATCATCTGAATTTTCCTTTGTGATATTGACTGAGAGTGTTTCCTGGAACAAATAAGCATAACTCATGTGCGTAGTAATTATTGACCTATAGTGTATCTCCAGAAACCGTACCTCACCCAACTTATCGCAACAATTTGAGTCTCAAAAATCTATGAACTTAGTATATGACTCATAGATCTGGGAACTTCGTTAATATATAAATTGGGTCACATAGGATATAAAAAATGAGCATGGTTACGATATAATAACTTGTGTAATCATGTGGTGTTGAATGGGAGGCTATATTTAGGCAGTCAAGTGTTATAGACAATTGCGACGAAAATAAGCGCTGCAAAATGTCCTTTTTTTGGTAGTGACGTACATGAATAATGCAAGATTTTGAGCAATTGCATATGCTGTCCAAAAGTTTTTCTTTATTCTCCCTGGTTTGTAGTCTAAAGCATTTGATATTCTATTAAATTTATGGAACTCTATGTAGTACTTATGGAACTGCTTAACTGTCCAAAATGGAAGCATTCCTTCTTGGTCATTTAATCTTTTCTACTTACTGTATTTATGGTAGCAAGCAACTAAAATGGTGATTAATTATTCACTTGGTTGTTCTATTTTTCTAAAAACTCTATTGGATTAAATTTAAGAATATGTCATCATCCACCATGGACTCTTCATCTTTTGGTAAACGAAGTATGGGTCAACCATTATGCTTTTGTGAAGTTGAAGCCCAAGTGAGATACTCATCTGCTACAAGAAATCCAGGACGACCCTTCTTAGGGTGTCCTAAGTACAACACAAAGGTAACTATATTCATGTTTAATAAAATTTTTAATATTATGTGCAACTAACATGTTTCCAAAATATGTTTAAAATGATTAGGGATTACCATATTGTAAGTATTTCAAGTGGGTAGAGGGGGATGAATACAGGAAGTCCGATCTTCGAGAAATTCACAATGAATTGTTAAGAACCAAGAAAGAGCTGAAGAAGATACTCGACGATATCGAAAAGAGCAAGATTGATCTCTGTAAAAGAGCAGATGAGATCGAGATGAGAGAGATGGCGCTATCCCATAGAAATGAGGAGGTTGTGACAAGGAGATGGCGCTTGTTGTACACGAAGCTGAATTAAGACGTTCACGCACACTACTCCGGGTGTATTGGGCTTTTGCATTTGTTGTAGCATTTTACTTGTCTTGTCGATAAGTGACTTAGGATTAGTGTTAGAAGTTAGTTGCTATGTGTATCTAAATTGTTTATATGGTGGTGATGTTAGAACTTAGTCTGATTGTGTAGATTAAGACACTCAGGATATTTTCAAAGTGTAAGTTAGAACTTTATTTTTATTTTTATGTTAATGACTTGTGGCAGAAACTGGATGAAGCTACCGTGTTTGACTTGTGTAGGCACATTCTTATTTTTATTTTATATTTTTATGTTAATGACTTGTGTAGGCACATTCCCTACATGGGTGAATCTATTCTTGTTTGAAAAAAATCAGAAAACAAATCTTTCAAAGTGAATACTACTAAGACCAATGGAATTGAAACCAATGTTTTTCGGCACCTGGGTGAAATCTGTCCAGAAATGGATGCACCGGACTATAATATGCATTAATCTGTTGTAATTACATGGCTCATAAATGCACCTGGGTGAAATCTGTTCAGAAATGGAATTACATGGCTCATAAATGCACCTGGGGGAAATCTGTTCAAGAAATGGATGCATCGAAATATTATCTACCAAAAGTGACATGAATCTGTGTAAAAATATAATCTGCATTAATCTGTCAACTTACAAAAAGTGACATTTACAACTTACAAAAAATCAACTTACAAGTTGTAATTACATGTCTCATAAACTGGAAATCCATCCAGGTCCCATTTTACAAAAAGTGATTACAAAAAATCAACTTACATTCAGTGATTACATGGCTCAGTAGCCCCATATCCAATTTAATTTCAACAAAAATGTTTAAATACCCAACCACATAAACTATATATGCAAATATTATGTAAATTAGTTCTCTGGGCCTTCCAACCACAGTTGAACCAATTGTGATCCATGGAGTCCAATTTGCACCGATTATGATCCATCCAACCCAATTTGCATTGGTTGTGATCCATCGAAGTCAAATTGCATCTGTAAGGATTAATATGCAAATATTAGTGTCATGTCAATGTTACTATTTGAATCTAAAAGTGTAGAAATATTACACTTTCTTGACTCCCAACCACTGTTTCTCAGAGCTGGGCTCCACCAATTACATTAACTGATCTGTCTTGAACATGCTGGTGATAAATAACAAAAATCAATACATAAATATAAGAACTCAAATATAAATATAAAAAAATAATATACTTGCACGTAACCAACATTGGACATATCTATCTCTGATGGGCCAAATAAATTCTTGCATGTGTTCAGCACTGGTGTATCTCCTCCATCTCTCTAATAAACAAGTAGCATTGGCCATTTGTAAGCTTTTGCATTAATAAAATAACCCGCCTAAACATGTTTATTTAAAATTGAATAAGGTGCACCTGTTTACGTTTCCGGTTTATTGGTGCTTTTTTCATCTTTCCTTTAACTTTCCGCATGTCTTTCTCCATCCTGGATGCCCTCCTAAGAGATGGGGGCTTGCCTTTCCCTCTAACAACTACTGGACTGAGTACTTGCTTTGAACTACCCACTGTGGTTGTCTCATTTGTTGTACAACCAACATTGGAACCAGTGAGGGTCATCGATGTGGGTTCTTTATTCTCATCATATAAGTCAATCATAGGATATAACTTATGCATGGCATCCTCAGTATGTTTTTTTGAACCCGCTGCATGAGTAATCATTTTATAACAGATTTTCAATAGACTTGAATATCTTCTTGCATCTGGCCATTGATCCCCTGCGTCATAGCTGCTATGGATTAATGTGTATCTCCTTTTGATGTCCTTCCTCCATCGGTCTAAAATGTACTTCTCTGGCAGAGATTTTATCCCGTTACATTTAAATACGACCAAAATGTGCCTGCATAATATACCCCTCATCTAAAATAAACCACATGAGCACTTTGCATTTGCATTTTCCTGACTAAAGTCCACAAAATACTTAACCAACTTAGTAAACTCTTCCACATGAACTTCATCCTCTACCAGATAGGTCTTTATTGCACCATCCCTCTTAAGTAATTCTGGATCCAGATCGATAATGCCAGTAAGTTGCAGCTCAACTTCCTTAAATTTAGCATTTGTGTACAACTCTTGAAATCTTTTCTCGATTGGAGATCTAGATATGCATGGAATGGTAACGCTAAATGAGTGGAAGTCCGTGCTATTTTCATTCTCAATTTTTCTTTCAAGGCACTATCAAACTGGTCTACAAACTCTCTTAAGTTTGTCTTAGCATGAACATAACTGTCAAAAAAAGCATTCATGCTTTCGGTGCACTGCGTTGTACACATTCCAACCCAAAAACACTCTTTCAAAAAGGCCGGCACCCATTGCTCACGCTCAGTATATAAACTTTTCAGCCAGGCATTCTCATGCAAGTTGTGGTGATTAACTGATCCTAAAATTTGTCAAACTCTTCAACACTTTGGGTGTCATAAACACATTTCATCAATGTATTTTTCATCCCACTTTTGTAAGAAGCATAAGAGGAAAGCTTTTCAGGGACTTTTTTCAGTATATGCCACAAACAAAGTCGATGTCGGCTTTCTGGAAAGACAACAGCAATTGCATTTTTCATCGCTCTGTCCTAATCGGTGATAATAGCTTTCAGAACTATACCATCCATACACTTCAACCAAGTCTGGAATAACCACACAAACGTCTTTGTATCCTCACTGGAAATCAATACTACTCTCAACAGAATTGACTGCCCATGGTGGTTTACACCAACAAATGGTGCAAATGGCATCCCATATCTATTTATCAGGTATGTAGTGTCGAATGTGACCACATCACCAAAGTATTGGTAGGCTGCCCTACTACGGGGGTCTGCCTAGAAGACATTTTTTAACCTCCCATCATCATCCAAATCCATCAACGCAAAGAAATCTGGATTTTTGTACTTCATCCTACAAAAATACTCTTGAAGTACTCCAGTACCACCTTTCCCAAGTCGTAGATGTCTTGCCTTGTCGATATAATTTCGTCAATCTTTTTCCAAAAATGGAAGGTTCTCAAATCCACCAGCGCCAAGGACGAGAGATCCGAAGCTGTTATTCATTTGGATGCCAGCTTCATCGTTGATATCTAAGACTCTTTTTAAGGAGTGACTCACTTCTCTATTACATCGAAAGAAGCGAGATTTATTTAGAATGAGGCCGTGGTTATGGATATTATGAATTGTTGTCAATCGGAACTTTCCATCAACTCTTAAGGCATTAATCTTTGCCTTACATTCTGTTTTTCTAGTCGAACGTGGTCTGGCGACATTCAACGTCCTATTCCGGGCCTTCCCACCACGGACACAACTAAGTGACATATCGAACAGTCTCATCATCCCCCTTCTCAGTTCTTCTTGTCATCACCCCAAATCCACATTTCTTAGCATACTGCTTATAATAATTCATTAATTCTTCAAAAGAATTAAACTTCATCCCTGACTTTGGCTCATCAATCGTATCACCATCAACTACATCCTCTAACTGAGATGTCCCGGCAATGCCATCCTCAGTTTCCCATGAATCTGGTGTATCTTCTTTACTTTCTTCAACCCTAGAAGAGGTACATGGAATATCACTGTGCCTACAATCAGGTGGTTCCTCTATATCAACTCTTCTGCTCGTAGTAAAGCTTGTAGTCATGAGAGGAGTCGGGTAACCAGCATTCTGCAAAAAGAGCGAAAAATCAATGACATTAAACTTAAATAAAAAACAAGCTAACTTATAAAAACAAAAATACAAGAACACAATAGTAACCATGCATGTAATTTTCAAAGTTTGGACAAGTTGATGGTATGTCCTAACATGTTATTACACAAGTTATTCATGTATTTTGGAAATAAATATCAACTCAACATAGTCTTACAAATATAAATATAACATACCGCGATTGGGGGATTTGAGCTAGATGGTATTAGCAGAGATGGGTGTTCTTCCCCTTTTTCCATGCTACATCGGGGATGAACTGCATGATTCCACAAGAGGAATAAAAATTGGCCATACAAGTAGTCCATCCTGAATGAAAAACTCTAAAATAAACAAAACTTTCCTATGCTTCCATTAAGCAACAAAATCATTTCTGGAATACCATGATTCCAAGACATTGAAAATATCTCTAGTACTCGAAAATGTTTTGTTGCTTTTGGAACATGTTGGGTAAAAATATCTCCCCCTGCTTTCTTTCAAATAGATATGCTCAGTATGTTATTTAATTGATGTACAAGGGAAAGAAGTTTGCTTCTGGTTTGCTGTTCTCTAGTAAATGTCAATTTGATGTCTGTTTAATAAAGAAAAATCATATTTATCTTGGAGAAATTTTATAATTTGTCATTAAGTGGAAACAATTTTGAAGGTCTTGTGTTTGCTCTGCTGGAGTGAAAAGTTCGTGAGACACTTGGTTTTCATGTTGATTGGATGGTCATTCAGTCCTTATATATTTTCTTTTATAAATGCATATTACAATTAATTTCATTACTTGTTTCTATTTCGAAGCTAATATTGCAAATGTTATCAGCACCATTCAAGCTAACAGGGTCTTTGAAGACAATTCACAGGCAGTGCAGGGCTTGATGATCAGATAGAATTCCTTTTCGATCAACTGTTTAAAGATCTTTTAGATAGGCTGAAGTGGTGGTGAATCATGAGCTCGTGGTTCAATTCTTTTTCCCCAAATTTTGGAACCTAGACCAAAATTTAATGAGATTTTTCATCTGAGCTCGTGGTTCGATTTAATGAAATTCAAGGTCTATTAACAAACTTACCTACTGCGTTTGCTTTCTTCCTCTCCAAATCAACATGAAATATTTATATGCATCTTTTTACTTAGCTCAAAAGCACTAGCTTGTACATGCAAAACATCACAAAAAAAAAACAAAAAAAAATGTGGCTCTCGCTTTTACTTTACAGTCTAGGTGCAAAAATTGTTTGTCCCCTCTCACTTTAATGTGAACTTTCGGATTTTTGCTTGCATTTCAGTGGGAAAAAGAACTGCAGTGGAAACAAAACCCACGGCCAAAAGGGGGAGAAAGAAAATTACGAGTGGAAAATACAATCAAACCTTGGTCTACCCTTTGTTGAAAGAATCAAAGATATAGAAAAATAGAAGCATAAAATAGAGGAAAATAGAATCAAACCTTGGTCTACCCACGACGGCACTCTCTCTAACACAGAAATCGACCACCGGCGCAGATGAGGGTTCGACGGCACGATGGGGGTTCGATGGCACAGCGACACGGTTTCTTCTGGGATGGGTTCGACGCCACGATGGGGGTTGGCTCGACCGGACGACGGCAAGTAGCGGCAAGTAGACCTTCGTTCTTCACAACACACTGGGGTATATTTTGATTTTGATATGATTTTGGCGCTCGTGAGGGCATTTTCATCTGTCTGAAATCGAGTTTTTTTTTTAATAAATAATATCGGCTGACTGGCATTAACCACGTCAACCAATTTCGCAAAGGTACCCCATGGTGGGTACCTGTAGCAGTTCTAAATAATGAAATACGGAACAAAATAAGTACCTAGCTAAAATCTCACTGAAAATCAGGAGGAAATTATTCCTCAAAATAAACATTACCATAAAAGAAAAATAACTAAAAGTGACGATTCGGGTGGGGATCACTAGGCATACTTGTGACCATGACGTGAGCACTGAAGAGAGTTTTTTCGAATTGGGGTCATATGCACAATTCTGACACCCCTATACTGGCACGTGCGCAATATTGCTCACATTTTCTCACCAATCGAGGAATGTTGTTCCTTGCCCAACCGAGGAATGTTGTTTTTCTCCCAATCAAGAAATCTTCATGTTTTCCATCCTGTTTTGTGCTGAATTACCTTCTCAAGCGGTGGCAAAACCAGTAATTTTTCTGAGGGGGGCCAATTTTCTAACATGTAACACATTTATGTAAAATAAAAAGAGATTAAAAATCATAAATATATAACTGTATATAAAATTAGATCTCATTAATCTGCTATATACACGTAGAAACAAAATTCTATAAAGCAAGTTAATATATGTTTCATATTTCTAATGGAAATGTTTCATGGAATAGTATTCATGCATTATTATATTTATAATGAAATATTTAGAATTTGCTTTCTTCGTAAAAACAATTAAGTGGTCTTTTATAATTTCATCTTTTATTATTATATGTAAGTTAGTTTATCAAGTTTCGAGTAAAATCTAGATATTTTCATGTCATATTAAGCATATAATAATACTATAATTGAGATTTTAAATAAATTTTTTCTTGCTCAATGAAGTTAGAGCATAAAACCTCTCAACTATTTTTCATATAGATGATCATCAACCTTAAATTATTCTTCTTATATTTTCACTTTGGATTCTATATATATTAAGAAGCTTAATATTGTATAATAAAAAACTTTGGAATCCATCTTAATAAGTTTATTATTTCTCATAAATTTAGTTTTAATTTAATTTTGGTAAGGACACATCCTTAAAAATAGATAATATATAGAAATTATATAAAATTTTGGGACTACAGGAAAAAATATTGGAGAGAGGCATTTATAGGAATATTGAAATTTTAAAAAAATTTGGAGAGCATATGGGGATTATAAATTTTTTGGGAGGCTATTTTCTATATTTATAAAATGATGAATAAGTTCTAGGGGCTATTTATAAAATATTGGTTGAACGTTCGAACGTTCACTTTTTTTGTGACGGTTGAGAACCGTCACAAAAAGTAAAGTTCGAACGTCCAATTGAACGTTGGAACGGCAACCTGACCGATTGTCGTTCGAATGAGAGAAGTTGACGTTCATTGATTATAGTTCGAACGTATCATATTTACGTTCAAACGTTTATGCGTTCGAACGTAAATTATAATAAACGTTCGAATATCTGTTCGAACGTTACAGACCTATGTTCAAATGTTACGGGTTTAACGTTCATACATTATTTCGAATGTAAACGAAGGAGCATTCGAACGCAAGTGGTACGTTCGGAGGTTTGTTCAAACGTTAATTGTTTAATCATTTGAACGTATTGTTCATTTGAGGGACAGTACGTTCGAACATATATGCCAACGTTCAAATTTTACTATACAATTTTATGTATTCACGTTCGAACGTTGGTTCGAATGGGAACCAATGTTTGAACGTTTTTACTTTACATTCAAACGTACAGATCAGAAATACTAATTTCATAAAATTTAAAAGCATACCAATTGTATCATATTACATAACATCAATTAACAAATAACAATGTCTTATAAAATTTTAAAATTAGATATGAAAACTAACTACCACTACTGATAAAATTTATTTCTTCTTTTTTCCTCGCCCACCGCGATTCTGTTCCAACGACATAACACTCTCCATTTGCACCATCATCTCCCGTTGCACTTGCTCTTCGACTTCACTACGTATTCTTTCCTCCTGGTCTCTCTGTTGGTCCTGCAAACGCGTCTCTAAATGAGATTGTCGTTCAAAGAGAGACTCTAACTCTTGCTATCTCGACTCATATACTCATTCTCACGCCGTGCAGCTTATAAATCTTTGGTAAGTTTATTAATTTGTGAAGTCGATGAGGTTGAGGAGGATGAACATCTATGCTTGATAGATCGTCCCAAACCTCTTGTCATACTAGACTGCGGCCCGAGCACTTGTGTAAATATGTCTATGTCACTAGGAGAGGATTCCCCAGAAGTCGACTGCATCTCTATCATTTTTTCCTATAATTTGAAAGGTAATGATCGTTAATAAGTAACGTATTAAAAGAAATAGAAATAAAAAAAAATTATTCACATGTTACATAATTTATTTAACAAGATTAACATTGCTTAGATAATTATCTGCAGTGACAGGATCAATCCACTCACTATGCTCATTAGTGTGAACAGCAGCATAGACATGAATAAGGGAAAAGTTTTCAGGATCATCACGTTTCTAACAAAGCGACATTAGCAATTTTAAAAAGATAATGTTAGTACTTAAATAAATGAATATCAAAAAAATAAATGAATTCTATAATTTTTTAATTACCATTTTTTCAGAAAGACGATGGAATGACTTTGAACCGGCACGATGGTAGACAGTCAGAGCGGATCTATTCCGTGCATATGTAGAACTCAAGTGCTACAAAATATATTAAGAATGTTAATTGTAATATATATACATATAATATATAGAACGAATATGAATGTAAATAATTAAAAAATATAAATATAAAATACCTAATAATCTGGAGATACGAAAAGATCACAACACTTTCTCCAATCATCTAACTTCATATGCTGGAAAGGAGACTGCGCAGCCTCTTCCAACATCTCAAACTTCTTGAAGTGGTCATGATATCGTCCCTTGTGACGTCGGAATAGTGTAGCCATCAACTCATTCACGGTTCTCAAATCCTCACTACGGCCAAAGTCCAGGTCGAATTCATCTTAACAAGTGAATCAGGTTAAAAATATGATATATTAATATAGGTGAAAAAAATGTACTCTCAAAGTAAACTCACCAACACACGACTTCGAATGTGCTCCTTAATCTCATTCGGAACATCTCGCCATGCGCACATAAAATGGAGCATAAGCTCAAACTACTGTGCCAATATAGGAGGAAAGCACTGCTGCACTATCATCCACTCCTCCAGTGGAATTATCAGGAATTGTGATCTTGAGTTTTATGTGCCTTCTATTTTTTCCAAGAGAGATGCCACGTGTATAGCCACGACCGCGACGTGCAGATGCATCAACTACATGATAATATATATTATAATTATAGCTATATAGTTATTGAGACAAAAGTATTAACTATATAATTAATTATCAGCAACAATATTTCCTTACTAGTAGATGTGGACTGTCTGTTGTTCTCTTGCGTGTTAACTTGATCTTCAGGAGCGGATTCCTCGAGTGAAGAGTCCTCAATGGGTTGGGGACTTGGACTTGGCGGAGGCACATTTCTTCGTTGTCGTTTTGGCTGCATTCTTGAAAATAATTAATTGTATCAAAGAAAATTAATTAGAAGAAATGTTGAAAATTCAAGATATTTTATAGTCACTTATATAAATAAAATATTTAGTACTTTTATTCTTCATCTTCAGATGTATTTTTCATGCTTGTTTCAGAATCTCCCTCAATAACATCTTCATAATCATCATGCACATCTTCTTCATCCTCCTTATCCACCTCCTGGCCGGAGTCTGCTTCGTCTTCATCTTCTAACTCTTCTTCTTTTTCTTCCTCCTCACTTACTTGAATTGAATGATCATTTAATAAGGACGGGTCGAGATGGATGGGTGGGATACCATCTCTACACAAGGGGAGCAACTCGAGTGCACCAAGGTCAACAAACAAGTTAATACCCTCTCCATCTTCCTGGTATGCCTCTACAATCGGAGCGTCATCTTGATCTCCACTATTTTCGTAATCTGCACTCGTTCCTGCGTCATATATATTTCGAGTGACAAATTTTTGTACGACTCACAAAGTTATGTATCCACTATCTGCATCAGCACTTTTCATTGGATCAATCAAGTAATAGACTTGGGTAGCTTGATAAGCCAATACGAATGGATCATCTTCGTACCATTTAGATGCAGTATTGACACTCGTAAAGTGATTATCCCTATGTATCGAAACCCGACCACCGCCTAGATCCCACTAATCACATTTAAAGACAAATGTTACAGACCCACCCAGATATTTCAATCCGATAATATCACGTATGACACCATAATAGTCAATATCATCTATTCCATGACTCTCATCGACCAACACACCAGAGTTTTGAGTCTTTCTATTACGTTCATGGTCCAGAGTATGGAAACTATAACCTCAGACCGTGCATGCAGTGTATCAAAATGCTCTATTTGAGGGACCACGGGCCAATTCATACAATTCAGAAGAAATTGATCCGGAATCATGAGCACGTTGTTCCAAAATCTAACAATTGAAATAGTATATATTTATTATTTCATTATCCATAGTTAAAAGTATCAAAATATAACATATATATAAGTTTAGTTCATACACGTTCTTCAAACCATCTGGGAAATTCTTCCTCGTGTCTTGCCTCTATGTTTTCTACGCCTTCCGTCCTAAGTTTGTCAATGTGCTCACTATTATAGATAAATGCAAAAGAAGTTTATTTTGAGCACAACAGTTATTAGTTAAACTTGAAGAACATTAGAATGATTCGAAGCATGGAACGACATACCTGAGATAATCATCAATCTCCAAGAAATTATTTAGCACATACTATCGAACTTAACCCAACTCTCCATCAATTAAGTTGTAACTCATTTGTGCACCCAAAGATCGTACATTCTGCGAAAACACTGATAGCTCACAAGGAAGCGGAGCAACAAGATCAGCATTTCTCTCTTGACGATTAAATCGTGTCTCAACACCACGAAGATATAGAGAGCAAAATGTTAACCATTCATCGTGTATATAGGCCTCTGCTATTGAACCCTCAGCCCTGACTTTATTCCCAACAGAGCACTTCAGTCGACCCAAATATCTTTCAACTGGATACATCCAACGGAACTGCACCGGTCCACCCAACATTACCTCTCGCGGTAAATGTATTGCTAAATGGACCATGACATCAAAAAATGATGTTGGAAAGATCTACTTGAATTTACATAGTATAGTAGCAATGTCTTCTTCCAATTTTTGCAAGACATCTCGATTTACTACCCGAGCACATAACTCCTTAAAAAATATACAGAGTTCGAATATGGCGACATGTACATTAGATGTCTGCTTCCCACGAATTCCCATAGGTAATAACTTCTGTAAAAATATGACTTTTCAATCCATTGATTTTCCAATCATCAGGACTCACGCATATACCAATATTTGAAGTATAACCATTTGGCAATTTCACACCTTGCAACCATTTGCAGAAGTCCATTCTCTCTTCTCTCGTCATTGTAAAACATGCATGCGGCATAACCACCCTATTGCCTTCCACCCGTAAATGTAGATTATGTTTACTCCTCATTCTATCAAGATCTTTCCTCGTCTTGATCGTGTCCTTCGTTTTTTTGTTAATGCTCATCAATGTACCCAGTATATTATCACAAATATTCTTCTCTATGTTCATTACATCTAAACTATGTCGCAACATACAGAACGACCAATACGGCAAGTCAAAAAAAATATTATGTTTTGTCCAATTCAATTCTGTTGCGCCTCGTTTTCTCTTGTTCTTTTCCCGACCTTTGCCAAAATTGTTCGCTCTAACATGTACCAGTTGTTCCACTATCTATTCCCCATACAACTCTTTTGGTGCAATTCTATCCTCTACTCTACCATCAAACTTAGCACATTCCCTTCTCCATGCATGATTTGCAGGTAGATAACGTCGATGACCCATGAAACACAACTTCTGAGAATATTTTAACCATTCACTAGTAGTTTCTTTATTACACGTCGGACACGCTAACTTCCCTTTCGTACTCGAGCCGGAAAGATTCTCATATGCTAGAAAGTCATTTATGGTCCACATTACCGTAGCATGCATCTAAAAAGAAGTCGACATGGATGCATCATAAGTTCTAACGCCTGTTTCCCATAACTCTTTCAGGTCTTCAATCAACAGCTGCATGAATACGTCAATGTCATTCCTAGGTGATCTCGGGTCGGGGATAAGTAAAGTTAACAAAAAGTTGGGCGCCTTCATGTACCTCCATGGTGGAAGATTGTACGGAATCAACATTACGGGCCCAGTGCTATAACTTGTACTCATATTCCCAAAATGGTTGAATCCATCGGTTGTGAGTCTCAGGCGCACGTTCCGAGCTTTTATCCTAAACTCTAGATATTGATTATCGAAAGACTGCCACGCAAGTGAGTCAGCAGGGTGCCTCATATATGCGTCATCCTTAACCCTTTTCTCCTCATGCCACCTCATATTGTGAGTTGTTTTCTTACACATATATAGTCTTTGAAACCTAGGTCTCAAGGGAAAATACCGGAACACCTTAACTGGCACGTTTTTCTTACCCTTCAACCTTGACTCTCCACATACAGGACATGCTTGTTTCTCCTCGTTCTCCTTACAGAACAAAACACAATCATTCTTGCATGTATGTATGGACTTGTACTCAAATCCTAATCCCTTCATCAACTGTTTCACTTCATAAAAGTTCTTGGGCAATGCAGACCCTTCTGGAAGCACCTCATTAAATAAGTCCAATACCATGTTTATTGCTTTCGTCGACGTCTCACACAATGACTTAATGTGAAGCAATCGCACAATAAACGACATTTTGAAATGTTTTGTACAGCCTGGATAAAGCTCGCGCTTTGCATCTTCTCACATTAAAGCGAAATCTTCACAATAAGTCCCTCTGCCACTTGAGGCATTGTCATCAACCTCATCCATAAACATCCCTGCTCCAATGTCACCCAACATCTCCTCCATCTCATCCTGCTCATAATCATCATCCATGTGCTGTAAATAATTGTGATGATCGAGCAATATATCTGCTGACTTTTCATACGGCTCACCATGCAATACCCGTCGGGTATACCCCAGATCCATACCGTTCACAAATATATGACTTTTTACTTCTTCCAACCCTATCGGACACAAAGTTTTACACCTTCGACATGAACACTTAATGTAGCCATGACTATCAGCAGAGGCCCGTGCAAAATCAATGAAGGTTCTTACTCCACGTGCATAGGGTATGTAATCCTTTCCAATTCTATCGCCCAGACGCATCCAATTTTTGTCCATTTCTAATAACATCTATCTATTAATAACAAGTACATAAAAAATTCACATGCATGTATGCTCCAATTTTCATTACTTTTTTGATAAGGTAGTTGGTCCTATCCCATTCGAGATTTATTATCCATATTGCACAAATCTCGTCACTCTACTACTTTCCACGTTAGTAGAAATTTCGACAGCACCTCCCCATAGTTCTCCAAATACACATGTTCAAATAGACGGATTGTGACCCTCCGAACAGTATACCTGAAGAACAGTAGAAGAAGACACCGAAACTTCACATTAAACGTGGAAAGTAGGAGTCACAAACATGTGCAATACAGATAATATAATCTCAAACTGTCCACACTGGACAATTCAAGAATTAGTGGACATATAAATGTACACTAATTCCCAAATGGGTCTAAGGTTATTTATGTAATGTCACAACATATCTATCAAAAAACACTACAAACAATATCTCCATGTCGTTTAAATTAACAATGTCACATCCTAGTAGTGTTATATTGTTCAACTAGAGAGAGATAGAAGATTATGTGAACAAATTTCCTATCAGTACAGAACGGGAAAGAATGATCTTGAAGAAATGTCTAAACTTTAGTCTACTTACTTAACCATCACAAACTGTCCGACCTTCACAACTCTCAAGGCCGGAGAGACTTTGAAAGTCAAGCAATTTGACAGACATTTCTTCAAGATTATTCTTTCCTGGGGTGTACAAGACACGAAACTTGTTCACATATTCTTTCATCTCTCTCTAATTTAACAATATAACACAATACGAATGTGACATTGTTAATTTATAAAAATAAAATAAAAATTAATAGTTATGGAATCGAAACTTCGGACTTTTCAACAGGCAACAAAGTTTTTGGAGTGATTTTGGATTGGCTGGGGCTATTCTATGCGAAATACTATAATGATTGATCTCAGATTATTATTCTTAAATTTTAATTTTAATTGTTATTATATCTCTTAGGACATTGTTAATTGGCACCTCCCCATAATTTTAATTCTTATTATATAATTTTTATTATAATTATTATATATAATTTCAAAGATTATTATATAATTTTAATTATTATCATTCTCAAAGTATAATTTTGATTGTTATACTTAATTGAGTGAGTTACTTATTTATATAGACAATAAGTATATAATTTCTATATAAGCATTTATTTTATCCTTATTTATTTAGACTCTAGTTTATTATAAATAAGTATATTTATTTATTCCAACTTTCTACTTATTTGATAGGTTCAACACTTTGTCCTTGAAGAGTATTTTACTTTCTTTATTTATCTATATATATATATATTTAATAATATAATGGTTTGGAACCTCACAATGGTAAGAATATTGTATAAGTAATTATTAATTATAGTTATTGTATGTATATATTATACTTTTTAAAATTAAATTTTATACTATAGTTATCACTTAAATAATAATCATATTCTAACTAAATTAGTATGAATATATTATATATACTTATTAAATGTTAAATATTAAGTCTCATATTAAATGTATATTAAACGTTTTAAATCTTTACTTAAATTAAGAGTCTAAACTTATAATTTTCTTGTTAAAGAATAAATTCAAAAAACACAAAAAAATTCACATAAATACTAAAAACTAAACACAATATATTTCTAACCACGTAAACATATTCAAACAATAATCACAATATTTTAAATCTATATCACAACAACAACAATATTCTCACAACAATATTCTACACATATTAATTCATCGATGAATACCATAAACTCACAAACTATTCACAAAATTCACAAACAATAATTACAATTATTTTAAGAGGAATCATAAAATCACATGTACATGTCTTAACATATTCATAAACTTGAGAAATATAACTAGCACTCACAAATTCTTCAAAACCAAAAAATATTATATCAATTTTCACATAAATCCAAAACCTAAAGACAATATATTTCTAACCATGTAAACATATTCAAACAAAATTCACAAATAATAATCACAATATTTTAAATCCATATCACAACATATTCACGATATTCCCACAACAATATTTATACACATATTAATTTATCAATGAATACCATAAACCTACAAACTATTCAAAAACTATACAAACAATAATTACAATATTTCAAGAGTAAGCATAAAATCACAAAATACATTGCTAAAATTTAGAAATATACCTAGCACTCATAATATCCTCTTACAAATCAAAAGCTTCCAACTTGCCAAAACAACCAATCTTTCAAAAAAATACAACACTAACTTATTAGAAATATATATAACAAAAACACAAAACAAATATCACAAAATTCAGGAAAATACAAAAGAAAAATAATTTTTTCAAACCAAAACTCAACTTAACTCTCACTCTAACACTCTCTCACTCTATCTCTCTCTCTCTAAACCACGTCCCTCTCTCACTCAACTCTCTCTCACCTCTCTCTCTGTTACGCGCATAGGAGAAGCAGCAGAAATGAATTTGCTGCCTCCTGTGCGTGTATCATTCAATCATAAAATTTTTAAACAAAACGTTCGAACGTTTTTGTTGTACGTTTGAACCTTATATTATCCCGCCCAATTTTTAGTAACCGTTCAAACGTTAAACAAATCGGGCATGTTTTATGTGAAAGACGTTCGAACGTTCAGATCATAACAGAGATACCTAAATCGAGTGGAAAATTTCCCGCACTTTTATTTTCATATTCGAACGTTAAGAAATTTCGCATTCGAACATTTACCATTCCCAATGCTTTTCATCGACGAACGTTCGAACGTAAAATTTCAAGGTCTGAATGTTCAGATCACCACAGAGATACGTAAATCGAGCGAGAAATTTCCTGCACTTTTATTTTCATGTTTGAACGTTAGAAATTTTACGTTCGAATGTTTACCATTCCCAATGCTTTTCATCGACTAACGTTCGAACGTAAAATTTCAACATCCGAACGTTCAGTTCATCAGAGAGATACCTAAATCGAGTGAGAAATTTCTCGCACTTGTCATCGACTAACGTTCGAATGTAAAGTATACACGTTAGAACGTTTTATCTTAACGTTCGAATGTTAAGCTTACTATGTTCGAACGTTAATGCAGAGATGCTTAAAATTAACACAAAAAATACATCAATATGAATAATTTTCTTTCCTTTTCTATTTTCAGGATATGGCTCATCCTCTACATACTAGGAAACGAGAGAGGGAATGAGCCACTCAGGACACTGTTCATATCGGGGCTCATACTGCGAGAGGTCCTGATTAATGAGTTCGATGAACTCATATGGGAGCAGACAAATCTGAGAGATGTTTTCGTCAGTAGAGGCTGGGGAAATATCTGCACATTGAGGGGAAGGTATACCCCTTAATGGTTCAGGAGTTCTATATGGGGATGTGTGACATGCCTCAAGACACATCCTCTCACACTGTGACTGTACGTTGTATTTCCATTGAGATTTCACCAGATGTCATCGCCGAGCACCTTGGGATTTGTCAAGTTGAGACATCTGCACACGCTACACCCCGTGAGGATGTAGGCCCTTCTACATCATCTACTGGCCACGCATTTGAGCCAGCATCAGCCAGAGATGCAGACCGGTCAGAGGCTGAGGATACTGGCCTCGAGACTCGGGATGATGATCGAGACGAGGATTTCTACATCCTCACCTGGAGGGACCGCATGTAAATCGAGAGGAAGAACGCATTCAACCAGAACCATTTACTACCTTTCTTCTGCATGTTGCACCTTATTGTTGCAACAAACGTGAATCCTGTGGCACATAAAAACACATTTAGTCGGCTTTGAGCACAATTTTTTATACGAGCGGCACGTGGAGATCCTATAGATTTGCCACTTCACATCTTTGAGAGGATCCGTTACGAGGTGAGCATCATCTCCATGGATAATCTCCCATACGGTGTCCTGATCAGCCGACTATTACTTGCACGGGGAGTGCCAACTCAGCCAGAAGAGCGGGTCAAAGATCAGATGAGCCCTATCGACATGACCATGCATCGACGTAGCATTGGACATGCGAGGGGACGTCAGCCACCCCCTGTAGAGGATCTAGTTCCTCCGATGTAGCCTAAGCCAGGTCATGTGGGGAGTAGTAGTCAGCAGCCGCCGAGTACATCTACGAGAGATGCGTGGCCTGCTTGGGTTGATGTGGTGATCTCACAGCTGACTGCGCACATCTATCTCTGAGATCGCCCATCGTATAGGCATCCTCAACGACAAGGTTGATACCTTGACTGAGGAGGTACAGAGTTCAGATTTTGCGAACAACGCTATCATCTGAGTGTTGTTTAAGAAATTCGATCATATTTTATATTTTCTTTTATTATTTGTAAAGAAAAATATTATTTAATATTTCTATGGTTTTTCACTATTCAATTCTCAATCTTATTTAATGTTATATTTTCCATCTTTAATTCTAAATCACAGCACTTCAAATATATATAAACATAAATATATATTTATATATTACAAATTGTGTATATATAAATATATACAAGTCAATTATATAGACTTGTTCACAAATTATGCACTATATAAACCACATAATTTTTAAATTAGAGTCATATTTAATTAAAATCAGCGCCAACGTTCAAACGTTAGTAATTAACGTTCACATGTTGGCGCAAAACATTTTACGTTCGAACGTTAATTACTAACGTTTGAATGTTGGCGCCAAAACATTTCACATTCGCACGTAAGTAGTCACAATATTCGAACGTATATGTAACGTTCGAACGTAAATTTTTCATACATTGGAATGTAAAAAAAATATCATCTATCTTTAGTGACAGTATCCAGAAACCGTCACAGAGAAAGGCTTTTTAGTGACGGTTTGGAGACTGTCACAATTTTTCAACTGTCACTAAAAAACAATTGTGTTATAGTGAACCCTAGAAGAAGAAGAAGTGGTGTTGAACGTGCATGTTTTTTGCTTAAACCAGAACCATGTCTGGTGGTTCTCTTCACTCGGGTTGAACAATTTCATGGGTTGTCCTTGGGTCCTTGGTTAATCCATGGGCCGAAATATAACACCGAGAGTATAGTCCAAAGTTAACACTACAAGAGAGTTTATTGAGCTTGAAGAAGTAAAACGAAGTAAACGTTCTACATATTTGGAAATAGATCAACTTGCAAACATATTAACCTATAGCAATATTAAAATATCTACCCCGATTTCGTCACATTTGCTCTCTCCAAACCAAGGATATAGTTTTGGAGATATAGCTTAATTTATATAGCAAACTATAGGACGTTTTAACTGATCTTTCCAAACCAAACCTATACATGCACATTTGCTTTCTCCAAGCTTGAGATTTTGGAGTTTATATAGGTTTAATTTGGTCAGTAAAAATTTGGATTAATATTTTTTCTTGAAAAATGCAATTGATGATGAAATTGTGAGATTTGAAGAGTTTGAAGTTAATTTAATCAAGCTTTGAAGTTGAAATTTGGAGGAGAAATTTTTTTATGGAGCTCGACCAAGGTTTCATGTAGTTTCGGGTTTAATTCTTTAAGGTAATATTGAAAGAATAAAATACTAAATATGGAATAGCTAGCAGCGGAAATAAAATAGCATGTACCTTATGTCATGGTGATTCAAGAATAAACAAGAGCCTAAAAAAAATCACACTTTAAGAAAAATATGTTAAACATGAGTCCGAAGAGAATCTTCTGGCCTATGCCTTTTTTATTGCCACATCAATGGTGTACACAGACCCTTTATTTATAGGCTAGACTAGGGATCCTCTAACAAAGTTAGATTTGAACT
Source organism: Juglans mandshurica (assembly GCA_022457165.1). NCBI lineage: Eukaryota > Viridiplantae > Streptophyta > Magnoliopsida > Fagales > Juglandaceae > Juglans > Juglans mandshurica. The sequence goes on from CM039623.1 coordinate 10,499,866, forward strand.
ATTCATCTCATCAAGGAATATGAATTATCCATTACTGTTGTTCATTAGAAATAAAACTCTTAACACCCAAGTTTAATTGAATTAAACTTCTTAACAAACTATGGCATATGAGCCACTCTAAATAGAATTCTAACATTCTCTCACTTGAACCAGCTTATGTCACGCAAATTTCCATATAGGATGAGAAAAACAAATATGGCTAAACATTGTTTATTTCAACTAGTTATAGAATAATCCTACTCAGATAAAGAGTATTATACATGAATCATGGCGGTAAAACTCCTTACAAAGTCAAGACATCCCTTCCATGTATCACATGTACAATACCCATTAAATAAGTACCATATGAGCAGACAACTTTATGAATGAACTTCCAATAAGTCATTCGGGTCCTACTTTACATTATTCCAATGGATAAAAACAATATTCGCAAAACAACTTTATTTTCCAAAATAAAACCAAAATGAATATTGTATGTCTATAGACCAAATAAAGAGAAACGAAACATAAAATAAATTTATAAGTCTCATATTGTCCATATAACCCTTGAACTGCAGTACTGGTAAGCCTTTGGTCATGGGATTTGCAATAATCAACTCAGTACTTATGTGCTCAATAAACATCTCATTCCTCCTAATGCTCTCTCTAACATTGAGGTATTTGATGTCGATATGCTTACTTCTACCACTGCTTTTATTTTTCTTCGAGAAGAAAATTGCAGCAGTGCTATTATAGAAAATCTTTAGTGGCCTCTCTATTAAATCAACAATATTAAGACCACTGAGGAAATTCACCATAACGCCTGTGTAGTAGCTTCAATGCATGCTATGAACAATGCCTCCATGGTAGATGTAACAACAATAGTTTGCTTACAACTTTTCCAGGATATAGCACCCCCATCAAGTAGAAAAATATATCCTGAAGTAGATTTTCTAGTGTCTACACATCCAGAAAAATTCGAGTCTGAATAACCAACCACCTCTAAACGGTCAGTGTGTCTGTACGTCAATTTGTAGTACTTGGTTCCTTGTAATACCATAGAGCCTTCTTTGCAGCCTTCCAATGACCCAAACTGGGTTACGTTGATATCAATCCAATAATCTCACTACAAAGCCAATGTCAGGTCTAGTGCAAACCTGTGCATATATTAGGCTTCCTACTGTAGATGCATACGGTATCCATTTCATTTGCTCCTACTCCAATGCATTTTGAGGGCATTGAATTTTGCTAAATGCATCCCCTTTGACAATAGGTTTCACTGAAGCCTTACAACTCTTCATGTTGAATCTTTCCAAAACCTTTTCAATGTAGGCATTTTGAGACAGTCCCAAAATTCTTTGTTCCCAGTCTCTGTGAATCTCTATGCCAATGACATAAGAGGCTTCACCTAAATCCTTCATTTCAAAGTTTTGAGAAAGAAACTGCTTGGTGTCACGAAGCAAGCCTAAATCACTGCTTGCAAGCAAAATATCATCTATATATGGGACTAAGAAAATGTATGTACTCCCACTGACCTTAAGGTATATGCATTGATCAACAATGTTCTCAATAAATCCAAATGAGCTAATAACCTTGTGAAAATTTATATACCATTGGTGGGTGGCCTGCTTAATTCCATATATAGATTTCTTTAATTTGTAAACTCTCTGACTTGTTATCTTTAAAACTCTCAGGTTGTAACATATATACCTCCTCTTCAAGATCCCCATTTAAGAATGTCGTTTTCACTTCTATTTTATGTAACTCTAGATTAAAATGAGCTACTAATGTCTTGTTATCCTGAATGGATCATTCTTAGAAACTAGAGAGAAGGTTTCATGGTAGTCAATGCCTTCCTTTTGAGTAAATCATTTACCACAAGTCTAGCTTTACGTTGTTCAACATTACCAGAAGCATCCCTTTTGGTTTTATAAACCCATTTGCAGTCAATGGCTGCTGCTCCATTAGGTAAGTCAACGAGATCCTAGACTTGATTTTTAGCCATGGATTCCATCTCATCTTTCATGGCATCATACCAAGATGTGGAATTATCTCCACTCATGTCCTCTGAAAACGAGTTTGGATCCTCCTTAGATCTAACATCAAAGTCAGATTCTTGGAGGTAAACCATATAGTCATTAGAAATTGATGGTCTCCTTATTCTTGAGGATCTCCTTGATACTACCTACTATGTAGTTTGTAAACTAGGGGTAGTATCTGCTTGAACAAGTTCTTCATTTGTAGACTGTTTTGGAAATAATTATTGCTCAGAGTAATCAATTTGATCTTCTCTTAGCATAATCATATGTCCTCCATATGAAGGAGTTTTAGCCTTCTCTTATGCTTCCTTTAATTGTAACTAACGAGGATAAGCACTCCCACTAGGTTCAGCATCCTCAAGGAATTTGGCATTTCTGCTCTCAACAATTTTAGGACAATAAAATTTGAGTCTTTTGGGGTTTACCGGATAACTAATGAAAGAACCACTTATCGTAACTCTTATAATTCTTTATATGAGAATTATAAATCCTCACTTCAATAAGATAACCACATACGTGTAAATGACTCAAACTTGGTTTTCATTCAGTCCATAACTCAAAAGGTGTATTAGAGACAGCCTTGGACGAAATTCTGTTCAAGATATACACAGCGGTTTTCAAGGCTTCACTCCACAAGAATAATGGCAATTTAGAAATACTAATCATGTTTCTTACCATGTCCATAAGCGTGCGATTCCTCCTTTCAACTACACCGTTTTGTTGCAGTGTGCCAAACATTGTGTATTGAGAAATAATGCCCTTTGCTTCGAAGAATTTCGCAAATGCACCCATCATTTATCCATTTTCTGTGTACCTACCATAATACTCCCCTCCCTTATCAGATCTTATAATCTTGATTTTATTTTCCTTATGTTTCTCTACCTCAGCTTTATAGTTTTTGAAAGCATATAATGCCTCAGCCTTTTCATATAGAAGGTAGAGATACATATACCTTGTATGGTCATCAATGAATGAGATAAAATATATCTGACCATTTAGGAAGGGAGTAGGGAAAGATCCATAGATATCAGTGTGCATGATTTCCAAAATACTTGAACTCCTTGTGGCACCTTTAGTGGTCTTGTTGGTCTGTTTTCTCTTTATGCAGTCCACACAAGTCCTAAAGTCTATAAAATCAAGAGTTTGTAAGACTCTATCATTCATCAACCTTTTAATTCTCTCTATGGAGATATGTCTCAATTTCCTATGCCATAACATGGATGAGTTCTAATTTATGATGCTCCACTTAATACCAACATCAATATGCAAGGATAAATAATTATTCTCAAACTTGGGATCTAACTCAAATTTAAATAAACTATCAACTTTTATTCCACCATCAATGTAAATATTATCCTTAAAAATGCTGAAAGTATGATTAACAAATCTAAACTCAAATTCAACCTCAATTAACTTTGTAACTGAGACCAAATTTCTAGAAAAAATTATGAATAAAAAATACATTTCCAGGGTCTAAAACAAAACCAGTCTTTACAAATAATCTAAAAGTCCCAACAGCCTCCACCTGTGAACTCATCTTGTTTCTTGAATAAACATATTGTTCACTTGGTTTCGGCTTCCTTGTTTTGAGAAATTCATGCATGGTATTAACAATATGGATTGCGGAACTAGAATCAATCTATCATGTGGTTCGGGGAGCTTTTACAAAAAATTATTCATGACACACTAGAGATAGGAGATTACATTTCTTTTTGAGCCATCTCTTATACTTTTTTCCATCCTTCTTCATATCTTTCTTTTTGCAGAAGAAACAAGAATCCTTATTGCCATTTTTCTTGAATCACACCTTGTGCTTATGCAGTTGGGCATCATTGCCTTTCTTGGTCTTTCCATTAGTATGAGTGGACATATGAACACTTTCAGGCTTCTCATTTTTTAATCTCTCATCTTCTTGAACACACATGGTCAATAATTCATTAACTGACTATTCATCCTTATGTGTGTTGTAAAAGATTTTGAAAGGACCATACTTAGAAGGGAGAGAATTCAGAATGAAATGTACCAAGAACGATTTAAAGATCTCCATCTTTAGAGACCTAAGTTGAGCTGCCATGTCCATCATCTACATAATGTGCTCAGGCACACCTTTAGTACTATAAAAATCTTACTTGATAGTTTCTTCATTAAGGTACCAGCTAAAGCCTTGTCGAAACGAATGAATTGTTCCTCAACAGCCTTCAGGAATGCTTTAGCTTTATTAGTTTCAGGGATAGAACACCTAATGCTCTTATTGATATGAGATTTCATGAATGATAAGTGTTATTTTTATGTGATTTTTATCACTTTTTTATTTATGAAAAATATCATTTTCCATTCAATACTATTGATTTTATTTTATTTCTACATATTTTTATTTATTTTCTTGAATTTGAAGGAATTAGAAGATTTATTGCAAAATGAGAGCATTTTGGTACAAAAGAATAGACTATGGATTCAAACCGATAAGAGGCAGTGATATCTGAAGAGAGCCAATGAGATTTGGGCGAAGAGCCTTGTCCCGTGGGCAGCAAAGATATTTCTCTTGCCCAAAGGTGAGAAGTCTTTCCACTCGGTATGCAAGAAGAGGGCCATGTGGTCTTTGTGACCTCCACGCCCGTTCTTTTATGACCTCCACGCCCGCCAGTTTTATTCAATGCACACAACATCTACCCGATGGGATCTTCCCGAGTTCCGTAATCAATTTACTGATTACCAAATCCTCCCGATCTACGCAAATCAAGCCGTATATCACTGAATCTTCCATTTTAGATAATTCTGATATTATTGGGATAATTTTCTTTTATGTTAACATCTATCTTTAGAAACTATTTTCCAGATTTTTAGGCTAGATTGTAGCCGCATTTATTTTGTTTCTGGATTTGAGTTTTGACATCTATTTAATCTCTTCTTATGGGATGAATAGAGAGTCTTGGTTCGTAATCTTAGTTTTAGTTTTGAGCTTTAGAGAATATGAGTTTAGGTTTCGATAGTTCAGAGTTTATTATTTGAGAGTCTTTCAATGAGGCATATATGAGGAAGCAGAGGCAAGAGCTGCATATTTCATAAACTGACTCCAACGAAGAATACCAGTTTTATTCTTTTTCTTTTTAATTTCATTATGAACTAATTTTATTTTCTAGAACTTTGATGTAGCCTAGCATTGAACACACAATTTATATTCCAAGTCATTTTATTTTTAATATTTCCATGATTGAATGTTTATTTCTTGTTCTTAATTCTCAATATTTTCTAACTAACTATTGTTCGATTTTTTGGATTGCAATGAGACCAATAGGTTATTTGCGATTAAAACTCTAGAATTAAACACCATTAGTTGAGCAAAAGTAGAGATGCTTTACCACGACTTGTGTGATTTTCAAGAAAAATCCAAAGAACTTAATGAGTCTCTAATTAGTTAAATTCACATAGAGATATAGAGTTATTAGTTTGAGATATTTTTGGTATTGTTTGAGAGAAAATATTGAATAGTCAAGGAATTTTTATCATCAACTTGGGATAATTGGGATTCTATAACAAGGAAGAATAAATTGTATGGGATTTCCTAGGTGAAATCAAATGCCTAAATCTATTTTTATTATTTTTAAAATCTAAATTTTAATGTTCTTTTCTTCAGTTTAATTTAAATAAACCATTTTTCAAATTTCAATTTTCCAAATAGTAATTAATTTAGTCAATTTCAATACTCAATAGCATAATTATTCTATGTGGGTTCAATAACCGTTTTCTTTAAAACACTTTACTACTTGTTACGATTTTGTGCACTTGCAGATTATATTTTTATGCGAACAATGAACAACAAACATAAGCAATTAGATCGCTTCCACCGTTCATGTTTAGAAATCTGTGTTGGCGTACTTGATGCCGTGAGGGCAGGTGATTCGTCCACACGGAGCGCCATATCAAGCTCTAAGCACCCTAATTTCATAAGAATATTTTATTTCCAGTTAGAGAAATTGTCACCATTTAGCATTAGAATATGAATAATATCATCAAAATGGAAAGTGGGAAATGTTAAAACTACAATAACCAAGAAACACTTTAATGCTATGAATTTGACTTTATTTAAATCAACCAATGTCAATTTAACCAATGGTAAATTTTAACCAACTATCAATAGAGTTTGCATCACACATAAATTTACTAAATATTTAAATAATAAGACTAGAATAATACAAAGCTAATGAATAAATTCTCCATACCTTTGGGCCTCGGAAAATCTACCACCAACACTAAACCATCTATCTTATTCTAATTAAACCACAAAATAATAACCTCCATTTGGGGCTGGGTCTCTAAAATAATAATTTAATCACAACACATATGTCAATATATCTTTACGAAGTTGAAACTTTATATGATTATCATTATAAATTAGGATGCTTTGGCAACTTCCAAAATACTCCGATAATCAATCTAATATGATTATTTTTCAATAGGTAAGGATGCTTCGGCTACTCCCACAATATTTCAAATAATCACAACCTCTAGCATCTTACCATAGGAAAAATAATATATTGATCCACTAAAATTAATAGAAAGAACAAACAATCCAAAAACAAGCCCAAGAATAAAATCTTAATTTTCTTTTTGAAAAATTAATATTATTTAAAAATTAATATTTTATTCTTATAGATCGGGTTGGTCAAAACCGTTTTGGGTGGATCAACCCACCCCTACCTGAGCACATAGCCCAGCCTGAAAGGCTGGCCTAACATGTGTGCATTTTAATGGATAGAAGTGTTAAAAGACCCAAGGCCTAATAAGGCCAAGAAACCAAAATAATAAGTAGGCCCATCATTTTATACAACCTATATCGCAGATTCACATGTATCTCTCTATTTTCTTTTAATAATGAGCACCTGTCAAGTAAAGAGGATGGGCTATAATCACGCACTATATGGGCACGTGAATCTCACGTGCCCTGACCAGAGGTGTAACGCTCCGCTTCTTCCTTCTTACGTATGCTTCTTCTTTTTTACGTACGTTCCTTCTTTCTGACGTAAGCAAATTTCGATGGCAGAAATTATGTGAATTGTCTGCCCCTTCTGTCTAGCGACTGCGAGTCTCGTTAGGCATGCCAAACCTCGAAAGCGTGTTTCAAAAGATATCTTGTGACTTCTAGGGCATGCCCAGTGTTTTAAATATGCTGGAAATATTTATAAGGAGTATTTCCAGTATTATTGAATTAAGCTTGATTTTAAATACGACAATTATAATATTTTTGAAGAGCTCCAAAAATATTATAATTGTTGGAAATCATTTTAATATCATTATTAAAATGATTTCAACTATTTAAGATATTATGAGATTTAAATTATGTTGAAAGCTTTAATTAATTAAATGATTTCATTCTCTTAAATATGTTAAATAAGACTTTATCATTTTATTAATGATGAACGAATATTATTTTATAAACTAAAGTTAGTTTAAATAATATTCTATCTTTATTACTTTTAATACTTTTAATTAAGTTAATATTTACGCATTTTCAAATCAGTGTTTGAGATCCATCGTTAGATCGTTGCGTAGATCCCCAGATCGGCGACCTCCCACCGTCGAAGCCAGCCTCCACTGCATGGCCACTCTCTCCATCGCACGCACGCAACCTCTCACGCACGGCCTCATCGAGCACAACGCCTAACGCAGCTGTACGTGGCCACTACGGTCACTGAGCACCACCATGAACTCCCACTTCCTCCTCCCTCAAGCCCGAAGCCCACAACTCTCCTTCGAATGCACAGGTTCCCTCCTTCACAAGCACGGGTTTGCCAATACTGCGCCATCGTGCGCAGCTACCCAGGCCACCGCACCACCATCGGAGCCTCCTCTTGCCACAAGCGACCTCCCTATAGCCTCCCCATGCCCAGTCGAGCCCCCTTGCCTCTACACGCACCCTCACTCTCCCATGGCTTCTCTTCCACCGTGCGGCCAGATCCGCAGTCGTAGGCCACTGTGACACCACCCCAACGCCACCACAAGCTCCACTAGCAACCCCTCAGCTCCTCCATGGCCAGCCATGACCAGCCAAGCCTTCCTCTCCCATTTCCATGCGTTGAGGCACATGGGTTCCCTTTGGAAACCCACGACTCCGCCGTGCTCTGCCACCCCAGCCGCCATGAAGACCACCCTCAGCCTCCATTGACCTCCCTTAGCCGAACCCTAGGTCCAAACCACCACTTCATGTGGTGGGTAGCCATTGCACGTGATAGACAGCCTCTGCGCGTGGCTGACCGCCACTGTACATAGCTAGATCCGCCATGTTATGCTCTTGCCACCATCACAAGGGCACCATGAGCCCTTCCAAGACCACACCTAGCTATCCAAACGCCCAAACAGCCACTGTATGTGGATTAGCCGCCACGTACGACCCTTCCGGCATCATCGACAGTGACGGTCAGCGAACAGCACACGGGTCAACCCCGTCGATGGTATAACTCTCTATCCCTCGCTATTTATGTTAGATGTTAATTAGTTGACTAGGTTGAGGATTGTGATGTTGGTATTTGTGGAGTTCGATGTGATGTGTTGTGTATGTGAAGTGTGGGGCATATCTGTGTAGTGTGGTGATGTGATGTGCCGTGTAGTGAAGTGTTGGGCATATCTGTGTAGTGCGCTGTGAAGTGTTGGGCATAGTTGGGAAGTGTGGGGCATATCTGTGTAGTGTTGGGCGTACTCTTCCCATTCCTCACCGTGTGTGGAATGGGAAGAGTACACGTTGAGTGTACTCTGTGTGGCGTAGCATGTATGAATGGAGTACACGTGGAGTGTACTCCATCTAGTGGAGTGATGCACCATATGGCAGGTATGCCATAATGGTGATGTGGCATGGTGTGTATGAGGGGAGTACATGCAAAATGTACTCCATGTGGTGGATTGATGCACCATATGGCGTGTATGCCATAGTGGTGATGTGGCGTAGCATGTGAGAATGGAGTATGCGTGAAGTGTACTCCATGAGGTGCAGTGATACACCGTGTGGCGTGTCACAAAGATAAGGATGGTTGAGTGGTTGATAGGCGTAGGGCATGGTGAGTAGTATCGGGAACTATGGAACAGTGTAGAAGTAGTTATGGTGTAGCTGTAGTCTAAGGTGAAGGGTGTCACTGTGAAGTTGACTCATGGTTGGGAGTATGGGTGAAGTAGCAGAACAAGTATAAGAGTGCGAAACAGAAGCATGACTGGGGAATGTCACGAAGTGACATGATTACCAGCAGTCGTGCTTGTGATGGGTGAGGTGTTAGTGTAAGAATGGCGTAACGGGAATGTGACGAGATGTCATGATGTGATGGGAGTACGTGAGGAACCGTACTCACGATGAGTTAGGAGTTGACGTAGTAGGATATTGAGTGACATGACAAGGTCACGGTGTAGGTTGGGAGTAGTCTCGAGCTATATGACATGACGTAAGATGTACTTGTGAACGGAGTCTTGTCATGTTAAGTGTTGGGATGAACTATCAAAAGAGATTGGTAGCATGAAGAGTCATGCTAGCCGGGTTAAAGAAGGTCAGTATCGGAGTATGATGCTTGTTATACGAGCAGTTGATCAACATGTTATATGTTGATCTTAGGTAATAAAGGGGTAAGGTACATGTGCAATCTGGTTAGACACATGTGCCAAACGGATTCACCATATGTAATGGGTAATCCGTCCTGAGCATAGTTGCACGGTTCTTAAGCCTCAGAGTTGGCCTAGAGCCGTGTGGCTTGTATGGATGGGAATGAGGATTAGTATGGGCTAAGGTGCATGAAGATAGTGACGGGTGTACTGTCTAAGGATGGGATGCGTGACTTAGTCGGTCTGAGTCATGCGTCGGAACGTGGTTAATGAGAAGAATGAGACAGAAGTCTTAGTGTCTTAATCCTAAGGTGAATCATGGGTTCACCTTAGAGAGTAATAACTCGAAGTAGAACGTTGAGGTTGAAAGAAATAGTGACCGTAATGGGTCCCCGAGGGTCGTAGCATAGTAAGTGGCACATAAGAGCACGGGATAGAAGGAGAGTGTTCCAAGTGAAGTGTGGCTCTGTTTATAGTTTAAGTTGCTTATGCATTAGATAGAGAATGACGCTAAGGTTATGTGTATGCATGTAGGTTGCCATCTGACACGCGCATGAATGGGCTACATGGTATGCAAGTAGCATGTAGTCCAGGTAAGTGTTACGTTTATACTCTTCTAGAGTTTTCTAAAATACAAGAAAACGAACACGAAGAGCTTTTCTTTTAAGATGCTTTACGAAAAGAAACGAAAGACGTTTTACGAAAGAAAATGCTAAGTATTCAAAGGTAAAAGTATGTACAGCCCCTTGGCAGCCCCTCTTTACGCACCCAAAGTATTAATTGTACGCATGTGAATGGATGAGTATACGCTGTATCTATTATATATATTTTTCACGAAAATGCATGGCATGAAAGACGATTTTCAGGCTCACGCCCCAAACGACGATTTTCTCATGAAACGATGTTTTCTCATGAAAATGAATGTTTTCTCATGAAAGGACCGTTAAATGAAAGAAAGAAAAGAATGAAGCTCCAGCTCTTTAGAGCTGACATGAATGAATGAATGAATAAAAAGCATGAAATGTATGAAAATACGTAACGGTCACATGAATGAATGAAAAGGGGTACCCAATGAATCAATGGGCAGATTGCAATGCCGGACAGTAGTATTGGTAGTGCACACAGTGCTGCACCCTAACGGAATGGGATTCCAACCCGCGACCACGAGCGAATCCATTGGCCATATGGCCGTTAAACCCTAGCACGCGGGGAGTAACAGTGTGCACTGGCCTATGAAAGTGATAAGAAAGAATGAATGCACGTATGCACGAATAAAAACACGAACTCTTTAAGAAATGAAGACACTGACGGGAGACACGTTTTACGATAAGAAAGCCTTTTAAAGAAAAATATCATCCAGTGACGTTTTCAAATGAACACACGTAAGCACGTATGCATGCACATATAGTATGCATGGATGATAAATGCATGAATGAAAACCTATGTTGTTATATTTTAACTGTATGAAGTAATGCTTACGAGTCATCGACTCATTTTAGTTTTTATGTATGCCCCTCCCCCCACAAGAATCGAATGAGAAGTACGCATCAGGATGGACATGGCCCAAGGGGAAGAGCACGGAAGTCTAGTCATGAGTTTTAATTGTACAAGAGGCATTTTAATTATTAAAATTGATGTTTTCCGCTATAAACCTCTTTTATTATCAAAACACATTTTATTTTATAAACGTAGAGTCTTGCACCTTGGGTATGCAAGTAAAAAGTTTTAAATAGAATGGTAATTCTCGTCGTCCTTTCTAAAGTCTTTTATAAAAAGTCTCACCACAAAGACGAGCGTTACTAGAGGTCATCCCCTACCTCTGGCCGGGTCTGGAATTGGTTTGGGTCGGGTCCACGGGTCTCAAAATGGTTTTTTGAACATAACTTGAGCTCTAGAGCTCCAAATTCAATGATTATTGAGGCGTTTTATTCGTAATAAAAATATATATCACAAATTAATGTTTATTTGAAGTGGGTATCAATAGCATGTGACAGAGTTTGAAAAAATCATTCGGCCCTAAAACCTTATGAACAAAACATCAAACCCTAGACTCTTAAAATGCAATAAAATTGTGTACGCATGAACAATATAGTCTCAGAAGCATGTATTAATGAACAGGTTTGAATACAAAATCAAGAATCTCAAAGAATCCATTGAACATGTAAGGATGCGGGTTATAAAATAAAAATCAAACCTAGATATCTATGATTTTCCAGAGATCTAGAGACAACATAAATCACAAGAAAGGCCTTAAAACTTCTCATATCAAACCAAATGTGATATCAAAAAGAAAACATAATGATATTGGATTTTCATGCTCAAACGAAAAAATATGAATGCCTCAAAAATCTTAATCAACTGGCAAGAAGGTGGCTCTGATACCACATGAAAGAATAAAATACTAAATATGGAATAGCTAGCAATGGAAATAAAATGCACGTATCTCTTGTCATGGTAATTCAAGAATAAACAAGAGCCTAAAAGAAATCTCACTCTAAGAAAAATATGTTAAACGTGAGTAGGAAGAGAATCTTTTGGCCTATGCCTTTTTTATTGTCGTACCGATGGTATACACATGCCCTTTATTTATAGGCTAGGCTAGAGACCCTCTAACAGAGTTAGACTTGAAATATTCCTCCCATCAAGGAATATGAATTATCCATTATTAGTTGTTCATTAGAAATAAAACTCTTAACACCCAAGTTTAATTGAATTAAACTTCTTAACAAACTGTGGCCAATGGGTCACTCTAAATAGAATTCTACCAAAAATCTCATGTGTTTTAGTGAATCAGAAATTAAAATTTGAGGTTAGTTTATAGATTAAATTAGTTGAAAATTGAAAACACCAAGGGGGTTTAGGGTTTCGTTCGGGGCTATGAGATTTTATTACATTTGTGTAGATTGAATAATGTAATGGTTTAGGTTATTAAATTTAGACCTAGTTTGGATAGTGAGTTAAAATGAGATGAAAGTTGAATAAAATATTGTTAGAATATTATTTTTTAATATTATTTTTGTTTTGGAATTTGAAAAAGTTAAATTATTTATTGTATTTTGTTTGAAAGTTTATGAAAGTTGTAATGATTAGATGAGATGATATGAAATGAGTTGATATGGTTTCACTATCAAAACAAGCCTTAATACTAGACAAGTCTCCTCTCTGGTCTAAGCTCGCTTTGAACTAAAGGTGGTGAATCAAATTTTTCGAGCATCTTTGCTCAGTCAGGATCCAATATGGCACGAAAGGGGAGCACCAGGTTGGATGCTTTAGAGGCAAAATGGAGGAAACTCAGTTTGACAAAGGAAGAAGAGGCGGTTATGGAATTGGATAGCAACCGGGGGGGGAAGAAATTCTCCACAAGGGGAAGAGAAGTCTCATTGGTAAGGTTTGCTCAAAGAGAGCAGTGGGGAAGGAACTCACAGAATCTTGGAGGGCAACCCATGGACGTTCAATAATGCTTTGTTTTTGCTATTGCCTTACGGTGGGACCAAGTGTCCAGGAAATATCACTTTTGACAGGGAAGTTTTCTGGATTCAAATACACAACCTACCGTTTGGGTGTATGAAAAAGGATTGGGGTTCTCAAATAGGAGGTTCAGTGGGGTGTGTCTTAGAAGTGGATGCCGAGGACAATGGCATTGGATGGGGGAGTTGACTTCGAGTTAAGGTGGAGATGGTACTCTGTAAAGCCATTGCTAGAGGCCATTTTATAAGCTACCAGGGAACAAAGCATTGGGTTCACTTTCATTACGAGAAGCTCCCAAAGATTTGTTTTCAGTCTGGATGGATCCTTCAAGGTGATTAGGGGTGCCAGTCAACCCGTGAGGGTAAAGGGGATGAAGCAGCTTCGGGGTTACAATTCGGGCCTTGGTTGCGTGCCGAAGGGACCAAGAGAAGATGGTCATCTCTGTCCAGATATGATAAAGGTGAGGGTGGGAAGGAAGCGGGAAAGGAGAGTGGCTTGATGGAGGTGTAAACCTCTACTAGTAGCTTAGCCGAAGGGCTACTAGAGAAGGAGGCTGAAATAGGCCAACATGGCACCGCCCTAGCCATGTTTCAGAACCCTAGGTTCATACAAAGCAATGGCACCTCAGCCGTGGGGGGAAAGGATCAATTGTCAGCAGAATCAGAGGGACTAGACACAGTGTTGGGAATTACTACATTGCCTGCAATGGGGGAGACACAATCGCAGATTTGTCGAAAAGTCAAGTCCTTGCGACAGCAAATTTAGAGGGAACTGAGATTGATGGGCGGGAAATCGTTTGGAAGACACAGTTTCTAAATGGGCGTAGGCTAGGGAATGGGCCCAACATTACATCAAGGCCAGCCTCTTTCCTGAAGAACTCCAAAGCCCCTATCACCATAACTCCAATGGCTAGCTATATAGAAGATGAAGAAAAAAAACTAGAGGATCAGTTGGTTTGGCTCAGAACATCGAAGGAAAGGGGATGGTCATAAGTGGAAGAGGTGTGCCAGGGTACCGGGGAATCCCTTAGCATTGGCCGACTCCAAGTTTTCTCCTAGTAAAAAGAGGGAAGCAGTTGGTAGCAAGGTTAGCCCTATTCCCTTTAAAAACTCAGAAAAACCTAGGCGGATAACAAATTGTTGGACGATGCATGCCCAGAGGTATCAGCGGTGGCTGCGAGTCAGGCCCACCAGTCCCAATGATAATTTTAAGCTAGAACTGTCGGGGGCTTGGAAACCCCCGAACAGTTCAAACCCTTCACACAATGGTGAAGGAAAAGCTGCCCGATGCGATCTTCTTGATGGAGACTAAATTATCTTATGAAAAAAGTCTCAGAGTAACAAAGAGATTAAAGTATGATGGATGTATTGTAGTTGAGGCTAGAGGAAAGAGTGGGGGACTCATGCTCTTGTGGAAACAGGAGGATTGATTAGAACTGATTAATTATTCTCAACATCATATCAATGTTGAGATTAAAGATGCACGGTGCAATTTTAAATGGCTCCTGACCTGCTTCTAGGGACACCCAACAACTAATCTAAGGAGTCAGACCTGGGAATTGCTTTCATCCTTCAAGCCTAGAAATGGGGGATGGGGAGTTATTGGTGACTTCAATGAGGTGTTGAATAAGGATGAAAAGGTGGGAGGGAGGCCCCGAAGTGAGCGTCTCATGTGTAAGTTCAGGAAGGTGATGGAGGAATGAAACCTCAGGGATTTGGGAAGGAGGGGAAACAAATTTACATGGTGCAACCTCCATGAAGATGAGACTTTTACAAAAGAAAGACTTGATCAAGCCATAGCAAACAGTGTTTGGAGGGATACATATTCTAAGTTCTTAGTGGCAACCCTAACTGTAGTCTGCTCTGACCATAGCCCAATATTGCTGCTATATGGTCTTGGTAGGCCATCAACCCGTAGGCCACATATCCCTTTCAAGTATGAAGCAAGCTGGTACAAGGAGGAGGGATGCAATGAGGTAATCTCAGAAGTTTGGGGTGACAGTACTGGGAGGGATAGGCGTATGAATAGAATGATGAGCAAATTGGAACAAACAAAAAAGGGACTAAAACAGTGGAGCAGAAATCTTGTAAGGGATAGAACTAAAGCTATTAGAAAAAAGGGATTAGATCAAGAAGATACCTAGTGGAGGCAAAGAGCTAAGAAACAATGGTTGATAGGAGAGGATAGAAATACCGAGTTCCATCATGTTTGTGTGAACTAGAGAAGAAAACAAAACTCCATCAATAAAGTCATATATATGAATGGGACAGAACTAATCGAGAAACCTGACATAGCAGA
Organism: Juglans mandshurica; assembly: GCA_022457165.1. Classification (NCBI taxonomy): domain Eukaryota; kingdom Viridiplantae; phylum Streptophyta; class Magnoliopsida; order Fagales; family Juglandaceae; genus Juglans; species Juglans mandshurica. The sequence continues at coordinate 10,515,228 of CM039623.1, forward strand.
GGGCTTCAAGAGATATTTCTCATCAGTTTTCCAATCTTCCCTGCCAAAACCAGAATGTATAGATCAGTGTATTCAGGGGATAGAACCTAGATTGTCAGTCGAATTGCAACATCATTTGGACAAGGATTTTACAGAAAAAGAGGTGGAGGAGAACCTCATGCAAATGTCCCCATATAAGTCCCCAGGCCCAGATGGATTCAATGCAGGTTTCTACCAAGACCATTGGAAGTCAATGGGGACATAAATAACTCAGGCTGTCTTAGAATTTCTTAAAGAGGGAAAGATGCCAAAGGACCTCAACCACACCCATCTGGTACTAATCCCCAAGGTAAATACCCCAATTTCAATGCATGATTTTAGGCCAATCTCCCTGTGCAATGTAGCTTACAAACTGATCTCCAAAGTTTTGGCCAATAGAATGAAGGGGGTTTTGGACAAGCTGATATCTTGGAACCAAAGTGCCTTCATCCCTAAAAGGCTAATCTCAGATAACATTATGGTGGCTTACGAGCTACTCCATACAATGAAATCAAAACAGAAGGGTAAGGAAGGCACTATGGCTGTAACACCCGGACCCAGTCAAGCCCGAGACCCAAGCCCACACCCGTGTCTTTTAAACCGTTAAAACAAACTGAGTTTATGATTTTCTTTTCGCCACCCTGCATGATTGAATTCTCATGTACGTATGCCTCTATTCTCCCTAGCGTTTTTTTTTTATTCTGTTCAGTAACTTATTTTTAGACGTTAACTTTGCAGTTCACGCACGTTTTTATTTCTTTTCTCTATTTTCGTGTATTTTTCTGCCCTATTTTCCTCACGTCCGTGGCTTGCATGTTTTTTTTTTCTTCATCTTGGTGTTTCCTTAGGGTTTTCATCACACACATATATATCCACTTTATACGCATTCACTCACTGTAGCCAAGGGTTTCCTCTCTTTCTCCCTGTTGCATGAAGAAACTCTCAGATTAGGGCTGCCACTACCTGCCTTATTGAACCTCTGCACCACTTTAACTCCCTCTCGTTCACTGCTGTCAGCACGTTCGCATCCGCTAGCCATGGGCTGCCACCGTGAACCACCCCCACTGCCCAATCACTTCCCCTCCGTAATCCACTACTCTTCCTCATTGTGAGCACACCCCCTCAGCGCAGTTGTGCAGCACCTAAACCACTGCCCCGAACGAGCCAAGCCCGTATCGCAACACGGTATAACCCGAGGCGCCGCTGCACAGATCACCCACTGCACCGTAGTGCAACGCGAAGACGACCGCGCAGCATCCCAGCCACTGCCACGACCGAGCCCAGTCTGAAACACTCGAATCACATCCTGCACAGTGGAAACCACCATGTTTGCTGCTACTCTGCCCTGCACCTCCGCACCAAGCCGCTGATACGCTTTGGGACATGAAGGACTCTATTTTTACATGCCGAAACAGGGGAAGCATCCCCACCATGAGCCACGTCGTCAGCCCCCTCAACTTCGACGCCACTGCCATCAAACGACACCGGAGGATAAGCCTTCACCTTCGGACACTGCCAGGTCGACGCCCAGGCCCCAGACCGTCGCAAGCCTCGCTGCCCCACGGTGAGTTTTCGTCCTCTTTCACGCCGAGCTATCTCTCCGTCCCTCTCTCTTTCTGCGTGAGGTCTCTCTCTCATCTCTCTCTCTCTCTCTCTCTCAGTGCCTCACCACTGTGACCTTCTTCGCCACGTCGCGCGCAGCTCCTCCCTTCGCGGTGAGTACCTCGCGCCCCTATTCTCGCAGATATTTGCACCGAGACTACATGAAAGCGTTTCCAGCCTACATAACTTATATTTTTGCATAGTATTTGAATACGGAATTACAGCTTTACCCTTATTATTGAATGTGTTCAAGTTGATATTTTTAGTTATATAAAGTCTGTTTTTTTTTTGTGATTTATACGGGTGGTATAAGAAAATTTTACAGAAATTAATAGGATTTTCAACTGTACGTTTGGTAGCAAGTTATTTTAGTAATTGTGTATTTTTCTTTTAAACATTTAAATTACGATTGAAGCTATTTGTTTATTATTATTTAACGAAATTTTTACTTGAACTTACTTAAATCGCTTAAGTATTTTAACATGTTATTAAGTAAATGTTTATTTTAAGAGTAAACAATATTGGTGTAATGTTATTTCTACATTTTAGATATATTTTAGTCTATTTAATAATAGTTATGGTTTATTTTTAAAATATTTTGGGATAATTATATTACTCAGTATTAAATATCATAAGTTGTTTTTAATAATAAATTGGTCTGACTTTTAAATGTTTTAGTCATAATTATTAAATTATAAGTGATGTTTTGAGATTTTAGGTTTTGAGGATTTTTATAGGTTATTTTAGAAGCGTAGGATTGAATATCGAAATATGAGATTAATTGAAAATTTACGAGAATTATTTGATTATTTATAGGTGACGATTAATTATTGTTCGGCATTTTGAGGAAATTTTTGAAAAGCTAGAAAGTCTAGGTAAGCGGGGTTCCTATACTAGATTTTGCATTAAAATAAAATAAGCTGAGGTTGATTTTTGAAAAATATACATATTTGGTTATGAAAATAAATTTGAACTGTCTCAGTTATTTGTTCAGCATTACTCATGTGATTCTGTTTAAGAAGAAAGTATATTTTTGTCATGATTGGTGTAGACATGAGCTTATTTCTGACATTCTGTTCTAAACTTTGAAAAAGAGAGTGAATATGAAATTTGTGCATAAATTATGTTGTGATATGATTTTTGTTCTGTTCTGAAGATTTTCTGTATTCTGATATGATCTGATATGATTTCTGAAAACCTCTGTCATAACATTCTGTTTCTGTTTCTGTTCCGTTCTGACCTCACCACGGGTGTAAAAATGTGGCCTCTGTTCGGGTTGGTACCAACTTTTCTGTTTCTGGTGCACACACTTTGGAAACAAAGTGGTTTTCTGCGTGGTCTTTCCTATGTGCACATTTGGGGCACCGAGAATAAATGAGGAGAAGATTCACATTCTGTTTCTACTCGGTTAGCTACCGGGGTTTGCACAACCCTACCACGGGGGTTAAACATGGTATATGTTCTGATATGATAAGATAAGATGTGATGTTTCAGTTTATGCTATGCCAAAGGGATTTTGATTATGAACACTTTCGAACTTTCGCTCTGATATTTTCGATAACATATTCTGACGCTACATTTTGAAAACATTATTCTGATTCTGCATTCTGAAAGAAAATAATTTTGTTCTGTATTCTGAACTCTGTAAATGCTCATGTTTACACACTAGTATATGTCCTCTGCTTACTGAGTGGTTGATAACTCACCCCTTATCTCCATATATTTTTTAGGTAATTTTGATGGTTCAGCTGAAGAACAAGAGTAGAAAGTTTTAGCAGGTGTGATGATCAGAGTGGAATAAGTGCCCGAGGGTACAAGTGCTTATTTGAGAGTCGTAGTTAGTAAACTGAATTTATGTTTCGGATATTTTGATTTAATGGGTTAAGGATAATTTCGAGTTTTTGAGAGTTTTTAATTTATGTTATTGAGATTTTCTTTATTGTCCCCTTGGAGGAATTTAGATATTTGGATTGATTAAATTGATTAATATTTTATTGGATTTTCTGGATTTTATAGTTGTACTATTTAAGTTGATTTGAGGTATTAAGAGTTAACTCTCCGGATCTCCGGGAACGGGCCATTACAGTTGGTATCAGAGACATGTTTAAATTCTGCATACTATAAACCTTGGAGGTTTAGATATCTGTGGGATTAGGAAGAAATTTCAGATTTGAGGTTAAGAATTTTTAAAGAATGAAAGATGATTAATCAGAGTTAAGGTTTTAGAATTCTTGTAGGTGCTGGATCATGACGTTGAGGAAATAATTTTTCAGAGTTGTGGTGTAGACAGTTGTGGGCTATAGGATGTGATTTTTATGGGTATTTAGGGTATTAGAAGTCTCAAGTGTTAGACAAGATATTTATGGAATTTGAAGGGTAGGAATTTTTATAGATATTCTGAGATGTCCATGTTGATTGAGGTTCGGTTAGGTTTTGTAGACCGCATATAAGGCTTTTGACAGGATGGATGGTTTAGAGTCCGGAGTTATATAGAGTTACTATTGTTGCTTGTACAATTTTTTTTATTATTATATGTATTTTATGTTTGTTTTACTATTATCACCATTTGCTAGTTTTGTACGAACCCTGTATTCTTGTAATGATTCTCTGTAATAATCCAAGTTGTCAGGATGCCACCTCGTCGTCGAGAAAGAAGTTTATCGGGTATGAATGCGACAAATGATGAATGGGGATGCACCATAGAGCAGTTTAATCGAATGCATCCTCCCACCTTTGATGGTTGGGGCGACGCAACATTAGTAGAAGACTGGATCCAAGATATTGAGGAGATACTCCGCGTTATAAACTGCACAGACGAGCAAAAGGTTCTATACTCTGCTTTCAAACTAATGGGAGAAGCAAAAAGGTGGTGGATTTCTGAAAGAACCATCAGAGAAGCGGAAGGGACGGAAATAGTCCGTTGGCTGCACTTCAAGCAGATCTTTCTGGAACACTTTTTCCCAACCTCAGTCTGAGACGACAATGCTATGGAGTTCGCAAATTTGGTACAGGGAGCTATGTCAGTACACCAGTACGCAGCTAGATTTATTGAGTTATCACGCTTTGCTACATATTTGATCCCTGATGAGGAGAAGAAGGCTCGTAAGTTTGAGCAAGGGCTGAATGAAAAGATTTATGAAAGAATTGTGGGCTTTCAAATTCGGAACTTCTCAGAGTTGGTGAATAAAGCCACAGTATTTGAGCGGAGCCTTCAAAGAAGCGCAACACTGCTGTATCAAAGGAAGAGGACTACGCCACAGGGGTCTCAATCTGTGATGGATCAAGGGCCGTGGAAAAAGAGAAATGATGGGAGCAGCAGGGGGCAAAAGCAAATGCATGGAAATCAATCGAACAACCTCTGTAAGTTTTGTAATCGTGCACATACTGGAGAGTGCAGAAGGGAAATGGGGGCATGCTTTCAATGCGGTAAGACCGGACATCTTATCAGGGAATGCCCTTTGCTGCTGACAGACAACAAGAAGCCTAACCCACATCCAGGTTCCCAACAAGCGAATCAGAGTAATAATCAACATAGAATGGGACTGGCCCGAGTGTTCGCACTGACATCTGAAGATGTTGAGAATGACAACAATGAGATCACAGGTACCTCACTCTATTTCTCCTTGAAATCTTTTTATTTGAGTCGAGATTAGTTATGCTTGTATGGATTTTTGTTCTAATAGGATAGCTTAGAATATTTAAGTTTGGTTGGGAGTAGATTTTCTAAGGATTTGAAATTTGTGAATTGAGGTTATTCAGGACCTAAGCTTGGAACTATTGATTATATGATTTTTGTTTTAGGAGTTCTCTGTTAGTTAGTTGTGGAAAAAAAAAGTGTATGGACTAGTTAAATGTGGAGGTTAGTTCTTTTCCGATGTATGAGATTCAATGTTTTTAGGACTATAAGTTGTTAGAGTGAGCAGCGGAAGCATGGTTTGGTGAGTGATATGATAGTTTGAGAGTTTATTTCATTATTTATTGAGGTTTTATATTAGGTGGAGAATTTGAAATTTATTTTTGGATATTTAATTGTATTATTGAGGTTTATATTCTAGACTTTAAAAGGCAGTGTGTGCGAACCTGTATGGCTAGAGAAATTATGGGAGAATACGATCGACAATATTGGAGGGTTAGAATTTGGAATTTTAGGTTCGACAAATTTTGGATTATTAATTAGTTTGAAAATATGATTGACGTTTGAGGTAGGCATGGAATGGTTGTAGCGGATAAATATTTGGACTTTGCTTTAGGTGTAACAAATTTCGAGGAAGAAATTTTTTAAGGGGGGAGAATGTAACACCCGGACCCAGTCAAGCCCGAGACCCAAGCCCACACCCGTGTCTTTTAAACCGTTAAAACAAATTGAGTTTATGATTTTCTTTTCGCCACGCTGCATGATTGCATTCTCATGTACGTCTGCCTCTATTCTCCTTAGCGTTTTTTTTTATTCTGTTCAGTAACTTATTTTCAGACGTTAACTTTGCAGTTCACGCACGTTTTTATTTCTTTTCTTTATTTCCATGTATTTTTCTGCCCTATTTTCCTCACGTCCGTGGCTTGCATGTTTTTTTTTTCCCTTCATCTCAGTGTTTCCTTAGGGTTTTCATCACACACATATATATCCACTTTATACGCATTCACTCACTGTCACCTAGGGTTTCCTCTCTTTCTCCCTGTTGCATGAAGAAACTCTCAGATTAGGGCTGCAGCTACCTGCCTTATTGAACCTCTGCACCACTTTAACTCCCTCTCGTTCACTGCTGTCAGCACGTTCGCATCCGCTAGCCATGGGCTGCCACCGTGAACCACCCCCACTGCCCAATCTCTTCCCCTCCGTAATCCACTACTCTTCCTCATTCTGAGCACTCCCCCTCAGCGCAGCTGTGCAGCACCTAAACCACTACCCCAAACGAGCCAAGCCCGTATCGCAACACGGTATAACCCGAGGCGCCGCTGCACAGATCACCCACTGCACCGTAGTGTAACGCGAAGACAACCGCGCATCATCCCAGCCACTGCCACGACCGAGCCCAGTCTGAAACACTCGAATCACATCCTGCACAGTGGAAACCACCATGTTTGCTGCTACTCTGCCCTGCACCTCCGCACCAAGCCGCTGATACGCTTTGGGACATGAAGGACTCTATTTTTACATGCCGAAACAGGGGAAGCATCCCCACCATGAGCCACGTCGTCAGCCCCCTCAACTTCGACGCCACTGCCATCAAACGACACCGGAGGACAAGCCTTCACCTTCGGACACTGCCAGGTCGACGCCTAGGCCCCAGACTATCGCAAGCCTCGCTGCCCCACGGTGAGTTTTCGTCCTCTTTCACGCCGTGCTATCTCTCCGTCCCTCTCTCTTTCTGCGTGAGGTCTCTCGCTCATCTCTCTCTCTCTCTCTCGGTGCCTCACCACCGTGACCTTCTTCGTCGCGTCGCGCGTAGCTCCTCCCTTCGCGGTGAGTACCTCACGCCCCTGTTCTCACGGATATTTGCACCGAGACTACATGAAAGCGTTTCCAGCCTACGTAACTTATATTTTTGCATAGTATTTGAATACGAAATTACATCTTTACCCTTATTATTGAATGTGTTCAAGTTGATATTTTTAGTTATATGAAGTCTTTTTTTCGTGATTTATACGGGTGGTATAAGAAAATTTTACATAAATTATTAGGATTTTCAACTGTACATTTTGTAGCAAGTTATTTTAGTAATTGTGTATTTTTCTTTTAAACATTTAAATTACGATTAAAGATATTTGTTTATTATTATTTAACGAAATTTTTACTTGTACTTACCTTAAATCGCTTTAAGTATTTTAACATGTTATTAAGTAAACGTTTATTTTAAGAGTAAACAATATTGATGTAATGTTATTTCTACATTTTAGATATATTTTAGTCTATTTAATAATAGTTATGGTTTATTCTTAAAATATTTTGGGATAATTATATTACTCAGTATTAAACTTCATAAGTTGTTTTTATTAATAAATAGGTCTGACTTTTAAATGTTTTAGTCATAGTTATTAAATTATAAGTGATGTTTGAGATTTTAGGTTTTGAGGATTTTTATAGGTTATTTTAGAAGCGTAGGATTGAATATCGAAATATGAGATTAATTGAAAATTTACGAGAATTCTTTGATTATTTATAGGTGACGATTAATTATTGTTCGGTATTTTGAGGAAATTTCTGAAAAGCTAGAAAGTCCAGGTAAGCGGGGTTCCTATGCTAGACTTTGCATTAAAATAAAATGAGCTAAGGTTGATTTTTGAAAAATATACATATTTGGTTATGAAAATAAATTTGAACTATCTCAGTTATTTGTTCAGCATTACTCATGTGATTCTGTTTAAGAAGAAAATATATTTTTGTCATGATTGGTGTAGACATGAGCTTATTTCTGACATTCTGTTCTAAACTTTGAAAAAGAGAGTGAATATGAAATTTGTGAATAAATTATGTTGTGATATGATTTTTGTTCTGTTCTGAAGATTTTATGTACTCTGATATGATCTGATGTGATTTCTGAAAACCTCTGGCATAACATTCTGTTTGTGTTTTTGTTCCATTCTGACCTCACCACGGGTGTAAAACTGTGGCCTCTGTTCAGGATGGTATCAATTTTTCTGTTTCTGGTGCACCCACTTTGGAAACAAATTGGTTTTCTGCGTGATCTTTCCTATGTGCACAGTCGGGGCTCCAAGAATAAATGAGGGGAAGATTCACATTATGTTTCTGCTCGGTTAGCTACCGGGGTTTGCACAACCCTACCACGGGGGTTAAACATGATAAGATGTGATATTTCAGTTTATGCTATGCCAAAGGGATTTTGATTATGAATACTTTCGAACTTTCGCTCTGATATTTTCGATAACATGTTCTGACGCTACATTTTGAAAACATTATTCTGATTCTGCATTCTGAAAGAAAATATTTTTGTTCTGTATTCTAAACTCTGTAAATGCTCATGTTTACACACTAGTATATATCCTCTGCTTACTGAGTTGTTGATAACTCACCCTTTATCTCCATATATTTTTCAGATAATTTTGATGGTTCAGCTGAAGAACAAGAGTAGAAAGTTTTAGCAGGTGTGATGATCAGAGTGGAATAAGTGCCCGAGGGTACAAGTGCTTATTTGAGAGTAGTAGTTAGTAAACTGAATTTATGTTTCGGGTATTTTGATTTGATGGGTTAAGGATAATTTCGAGTTTTTGAGAGTTTTTAATTCATGTTATTGAGATTTTCTTTATTGTCCCCATGGAGGAATTTAGACATTTGGATTGATTAAATTGATTAATATTTTATTGGATTTTTCGGATTTTATAGTTGTACTATTTAAGTTGATTTGAGGTATTAAGAGTTAACTCTCCGGACCTCTGGAAACAGGGCATTACAATGGCTATCTAGTTAGACATGTCAAAAGCATATGATAGAGAGGAGTGGAGCTTCCTAGAAAATCTTATGCTTAAGATGGGTTTTGGTAAGAAATTGACTAATTTTGTGATGGAGTGTGTAAGGTCAGTCTCTTATGCTGTCCTTACTAACGGTGAACCTGATGAGGTCCTTTTTCCATCTAGAGGATTACGCCAAGGTGACACATTGTTTCCATACCAGTTTCTAATCTGTGCTGAAGGCCTCAGTTCTCTTTTACATAGTGTTGAATCTAAGGGTTTGATCAAGGGTGTTGCGGTCATAAGGGGTGGTTTGAGGATAAACCACCTCCTTTTTTATGATGATTATGTCATCTTCTGTAAAGCCAAACTGGTTGAGTGGTACCAAATCCGAGATCTTTTGATTTTATATGAGAGTGCATCTAGCCAAACTTTGAACAAAGAAAAAATCAGTGTATTTTTTAGCTCCAATACTAGGATGAAAGCTAAGGAATTCATTTTGCAGCAGGTGAATGGGTCAAGGTGTAATGATTATAATCGATATCTAGGCCTCCCAACTGTGGTTGGGAGGTCAAAGTATAATACTTTCAAGTCTTTAAATGAGAGGATATGGAAAAGAATCAGCAGTTGGAAGACCAAATTTTAATCCTCAGCAGGGAAAGAGATCCTCATTAAGAGTGTGTTGCAGGCAATCTCAGCCTACACCATGAGTGTATTCAAACTGCCTGGACTTCTTCTCAAAGATATAGAAGTCCTCTTGTCTAGATTCTGGTGGTGCCACAGTGGAGAAGGGAAAGGAATCCATTGGAAATCGTGGAGGGCAATGGGGATGGTCAAGAACCAGGGAGGCTTGGGGTTTAGGGACCTCAGCAATTTCAACAAGGCTCTTCTAGCCAAGTAATGCTGGAGGATGATAAAGGAACCAAACTCACTGGTCTCTAAGGTCTTAAAACATAAATACTTCCAAAATTGCAACATGTTCGAGGCAAAGCTGAAAGGTACCCCTTCTTTTGTATGGAGAAGTATATGGTTTAGCTTGGATCTGATCAAAAAGGGGTCTGTATGGAGAGTTGGAAATGGAACTAACATAAAAATTTGGAAGGATAAATGGCTTCACAGTCCAGTGACCTACCAGATTCAAACACCCGTAAATACTCTTGATCCTGAGGCCAGAGTAGACAAATTGATTGAGGAAGACAACAGTGATTGGAAGAAAGACTTGGTGAAGGCAATTTTTAATGAAAATGAGGCAAAGATGATTTGTTCCCTACCAATTAGTAAGAGAAGAGCTAGTGACATGTTGATATGGATAGGCTCAGGAAAATGTGTATTCTCTATAAAAAGTGCCTACTATTTAGAGACAGAGAGGTTGTATAGAATGGCAGGAGAAGCCTCAACAAAGGGAGGGGATAATGGGGTATGGAAAGAAGTATGGCAGCTAGAGGTTCCAGACAAGGTTAAAATGTTCATTTGAAAGTGTCTCAATAATATTCTTCCTACAAAAGACAATCTTAATAGGAAGAACATTATTGAGAACAACATATGCCCAATCTGTTTAACGAAAATTGAGACACCAGTTCATGTTATGTGGGAATGCCCTGTTGTAGCATATGTGTGGGGTGGAGAAAATAGCTTGCTCAGTAAATGGAAGAGGTATCTCTGATTTTCACTTTCTGTGGAATGAAATGAGACTTAAGCTGAGTAAAGAGATTGTGGAATTGGTATCAGTAATGTTCTATTAGCTATGGGATAGGAGAAATGCCTTCATTTTTCGGAATTAGTTTTCTAAACCTGAGTCTATGGTTATAAGGGCTCGAGATGACTTATCATAGTTTAAAGAAAACAACAGTTCCAAGTGTGCTGCAGGGACTCAAGGGAGAACTCCAATTCCAAAATGGAAACCTCTAGCGTGGCCATATCTCAAAACTAATTTTGATGCAACTTTTGACAAAGATAAAGGGAGTATGGGAGGGGGAGTGGTGATTAGAGATTCAGATGGCAGATTACAAATAGTTTTGACAACTTTTAAGTATCATATCTCATCAGCTCTCCAAGCCAAGAGTATTGCTCTCCTAAGAGCTATGGAATTTTGCATTGAGCTTGGTTTTAATCAAGTCTGTTTTGAAGTGGATGCTAAGATTGTTGTTGATACAATGAACTCCAAAAGGGAAGATAACTCATAGTTGGGTCAAATGACACAGGATATGCATCAAATGATGAAGCACAACCAAGCATGGCGCCTTAATTTTGTATATAGGTCAGCAATTAAAGCTGTCCACACGGCAGCAAAACTTGCTATAAGGAATGTTAGTGAAACCATTTGGTTAGAGGACGGTCCTACGAAGGTGTTAAACTCAGTCTAGGGAGGCTCATTCATGTATGATGTAATCGCTTCCTAATCAATGAAATTTCTTTCTTCAAAAAAAAAAAAACCCTTAATACTATAGTGAAGTTTAACTTAAATTGAACTATAAAACTTTAGGGAACTCAAAGTTGTAAGAAAACTTAAAGTGAAATCAAAGAAATTGAAAATATAATGTGGAATTTGGCGACTGTAGTTTTATCGTATTAAAATTAAATTTTAATAGAAAGAATAAGTATAAGATAGATAAGAAATGTGAAGAAAATGATTTTACGAGAAAAATGGTAGAAAACGAGGTTAAGTTGTAACTTTAGTAAAGTTTAGGGACCAAAATATAAATAACAAAAGTTAGAGGCAAAACTATAAATAAACTAATGTGTTGGGATTGTTTTTACAGATTTTATTTTTCAAACCATCAGATTTGAAAAATATAAGTAAACTTTCTTTTATTAATAAATGTCGGACAAGACGTGTGGGTGTGGGCCTCAGGGCGAGGTGATAGATAGAACCATGATACTTGCACGGTTCGAGGGGTCGTGACATAATAAAAGATTACAAAAATAGAACAAGAAAGAAATGAATATTATGAGAGTAAAGTTTCATGATGAAAGAATATGTTTTATTCTTGAGATATGCTATTTATTATGTGAATTCATGAATCTTTCTTAATTGTTTAGATGCTTTTTTCTTTTCATTTTAATAATGTTTTACTTTCTTTTTAGCTGTATAGAATAATGTTAGAGAGAAACCACTATAGCAGTGCACATCTTACACTTACTGCGTAGCTGCTTCAAGTTGATTGTTCCTAACATTCACTTGGGAAGATGTGTGGTCTAGATGATGTCACATCATGTGTGCAAAATGGATGCTCCAAATGGTGACTTCTATCTATATTTATTCATTTGTAAAAGGAGAGTGCTACTAGGACGATATTTAACCAAAGAAAGTGTATCAATAAGTAAATATATTTTTTTTCTTCTTTTCTTTTAATCATTTTTTATATAGTTTTAAATATTTTAAAAAATAAAAATATATCAATTTACTAATATTTACATCATTAATTATTAAGTAAAAAAATTAAAAATTAAAAACTTAATCGGTCACTTTTATCAATCCAATTAGCATTTTCCTTTGTATAATTTATAGATCGAAAAGATTGAGATATAAATCTATCGTATATTTTCTTGTAGGGACAGTCAACCCATCAGTTGGGGAAAACAGAATAGGTCTCGTTTGGTTCCACAAATGAAATGAGATGAAATAAAATTTAAAATTTGAATAAAATATTATTAAAATATATTTTTTTAATATATTTTTTATTTTGAGATTTGAGAAAATTGAATTGTTTATAATATTTTGTGTCAAATTTTAAAAAAATTATAATAATTATACTAGATAAGATGAGATAGGTTAACCTAAAATCCTTCCGTTGCAACTTAGATTTGTTAGATTTGTTAAAGAGCAGTTGAATAGGTTAACTTTTTTATAGTAATTGAGGTTTAGAAGGGATAAAATTGTTTCCAAATTTGGTGGTGTGAACGGCGTTTCCTTGTAAACTACTTCTCCAAGAAAGATGGTTGAGAGATGATGGTCCAATTTTGCAAGTAATTAATGATTGTGAACGGATAAGCTCGAAGCCAATACTGTTTTATTTTAATAAAATTCCATATCAGCAAGGATCATTCAGTGGACCACCCACTACTTCTTTCCCTTTTTTTTAATAGTAATTCCCTGTTTTATTTTAGTTTCTTTTAATCTATTCATAGAATATATCTTTTTATATCCCTTTTCCTTATATTACTACCATGTTAGGGGGTATGGAGATTGAGATATGTACATTTTTTTTATGAAATAGAGGATAAATACTATAGCAAATAAAAAATATTAAGAAATATGTTAGTTTCAACTTTTTTTAAATAAAAAAATAAATGTATAAACTAATTTTGATTGGTCTAATAGTAAAATTATTTATATTGTAAAATAAATTTAACATATTATATGAAATCACGTTAGTTTATGAATACATTTTTAAAAAAATATTTAATTCATTAAAAATTTCTGATAAAAACTAAACATAGTGACCGTACAGTTGACATATTATTTCTCTAATTTTGTTATATATAATTATTTTTACGTATTTTTTTCACATTCTATTAATGTGATTAATTAAAATAATTATTTTATATTAAAATAATATAACCATTCATACTAATAAAGTACGTAACGAATACGTAAAAATGATTACACATATAATTTTTGTTATTTCACTTATTTTAAGGTATATAAAGCCCATTATTTTATGGAAAGTAACCGAAGAGTGTTCTTTTTATGGCAGCCAAAATTAATTAGGAAATTAAAATAATTTAAAGATAAAAATGATGATTGGGGAGGGTAGGCCCCACTGATACCGTGGCCCACCAACTTGTGTGGGGCCGAATTTCTTGAAGTATCGGTCGTCTCTTCCTATCCAAACAGAATCACCAAACAATGGTAAGACTGCATACGTGTTTCCTACGTGTACCATATGGAGTTTGGAAAAGTTTTTTATTCTTTTTCTTTCTATTTATCCACTTCTTTTCTTTTCTTTTTATATTATTTCCATAAAGGTTTATACTTTATTATTATATTTTTTGTTGCTCACAAAAAACGCCATCTTTTATGGGCCTTTTGTAATTTTATGATATATTAATTACTTAATTTCTTTTTTAATAAGAGGATTGGGTATAGAGACTTTTTTATCGGACATTATTTATAAAATATTATCAAATTTTAAGTATTGACAATATATTTATTTATTTAAACATCCAATAATTCTTTTCTGTTAAATCCTTATAAGTAAATAATTTATCGATAAAATTAGGTCTAATTTAGTTACGTAGTTCAGATGAGATAAGATGAGACGAGACGTTTTGTTGAAATAAAATATTGTTGGAATATTATTTTTATTTTAAGATTTGAAAAAGTTGAATTGTATATTATATTTTGTGTATGAATTTGAAAAAGTTATAATAATGAGATGAGATGATTTTGTGTATCCAAATCGAGCCTAACTATTATTTATTAAATCACTGATAAAAAAACATCTCTACTATAAAATTGTGGCCCTTGAAATGTGGTTTTTCCATTATCTAGACTTTTAAAAAGTTCTTGTTATGATATTTTTCGGTTCATTATATTGACTTTTATTCACAAATTATGTTGTGTTTGAATCTACAAAGTATGGGGAGATCTTGTTGATGATACAACAATGTGATTCACATGCATCTTATTTCATCTTAGATTATTTTATATGTTTTATATTCATTCAATATTTCAAACAATTGCTATTTTTTAATTCATTTATTGAGGTCAGATTTAATTAATAATTATCTACCTTATTAGTAAAATTGAGAACTAGGTTTACCAAGTTCCATCACTCGTATGGAAAAATTCTATTTAAAAGTTTGTGTATATACTACACTTAATAAAATGTTTATATGATATAATTTGATTTATAAGATAAATTTTAAAATCTGAATCTTACAAATTAAATCTTACTATTTAAGTGACGTGTATGATGTGCTTTATATATCGACTTGAAAATAAAAATATAACCTATTTACTTCTTTAGTAAAAAAAAAAAAAAGAACAAAAATAGGAAAGAGTCATATGGACGGCTACAATAGGTGTCATCCACAAAGTTGCAACATAGAATATATGCTTTTGGCCGCCACTTCCCACATTTTCACATGGGATTGGCAATACATTATATTTATAATTACTAATTAATTTAATGCACTCATCACTTAGAAAAGTTTTATTACAATTGAGATTTAAAAAAAATAAATTTATTTATTGTATTTTTTTAATAAAAATCTAAATAAATGATTTACAGAATAAAAAGATACTATCATTATTTTAAGAGTAATAATAAATATTATTATATAATTTTTTAAAAAAGAATAAAACCTAATAATAAAAAAATAATATTTTTATATGAATTAATATTTTTAAAAAAATTAAAATTGTAAAGAAATCAATAGTAGAGTTATTGGATTTGCGAAATACCTGGCCTTTTAACTTTGACCAATGAGCCTCGATTCCCAGAGCCATGTCAGCAAACCAGATAAAAAGCAGCCTTCGAGAAAGGGGAACAACAAAGAGAGAGCGAGAAGAACAAGGGACAGGAATTGAACATAGAATGGATAGGGTGTTTTCAGTGGAGGAAATTTCCGAGCAATTCTGGTCGGCCCCTCTCAGGCCGCCGCCTCCTCCGCCACACTCCCAGTCCCGGCCACTATCTGCCGGAAGTGTATCATTGGACGAATCTTCAAGAATGAACCGAAGCGAGTCCGAGTGGGCCTTTCAACGTTTTCTCCAGCTCGAGGCCTCCTCCAACGCTGAGACCCAGACCGAAACCGAGACCGAGACCGAGACATCATCTGCCGTCCACCCGAATAAAGACGTTGTCGTCGAGATCGGGGACGACGAGGACAACACCAAGAATGCTAATAATATTAGTAATCATAATAATATTATTCGGAACAAGTCTCCCACCAGTACCGCTTCCACGTCGTCTTTCGGCGAGAGCTGCACAGCGCCCTTTAATGCACCTCCTCCCAATATCCCCATCGATTCCGACGAGTACCAGGATTTCCTTAAAAGCAAGCTAAATCTTGCTTGTGCTGCTGTCGCTTTAACTCGGGTAAATTTATTTTTCTCATGTGATTTTATGACTATTGTTATTTTTTTTTTATTTTTTTTCATTCAGTTTTCGGGTTTTCCTTAATTCGTTGCCGAGGAAAATTAAAGTTTGTTTTTTTCGATGAAACTAAAAAGAAGAAAAGTTTGGAGTTTGGATCTGGTGTTTAGTTGATTTTTTTTTGTACTTATGTTAGGTATTTGCTCTGTTGGGTCTTGAGCTTGGTGCCTAGTTTGTGTTTGGATACTAAGAAACCTGGAGAAAAGAAAAGGAAGCTAATATATGAATTTCGGTGGATTTGGATCTTTAAATTATGCGCGAAGTAAAAGGAAAACGGAAAGTTTCGTACCCAAACTAAAAACGCACGTGGATAACCTTGCAAATTGTCATCTCATAGTTTGGAGAACGAATAAGTACACAGCTTTGGTTGTGGAACTTGTGGGGCATATGTAGGTATTGAAAAAGACAACTTTTTTGCTATTAATGTTCTTTGGAAGCAAAAGAAGGGCTTGTCGGTTAGATCCCAAAAAATATACTTGAGATGTAAAGCCTTAACTTGTTAGAAACTCCTATTAGGGAATTTAAAAGGGGATTCTCTTTTTTGTTAGGGGTTTGTATTCATGCACAGTTTGCGTTTCGGTGCTGTGAAAGCCAAAGAATAGGAAAGAAACGGAGCGAGCTTTTTAATACGGTCATTCCTTTTACGAGAGAAACAGAAAGTTAGCTCCCAGTTTAGCCACATTGCTGCATGAGCTTCAGCTTCAGCTGACCGGCGCTTTTGTTTTCTTGGAACCTGAAAATGAGAAATATGAATTGTAAAGCGTCGGGTTTTCTTCTTTTGTTTTACTTTCTGGAAGAAATCCAAATAGTGCATAATGGTTAACGGATGTTCCTTTTTCTCTCTGTGTCCATCTTTTAGTAGAATTTTTTTTACAGACTTTTCAAATTGAAGAAAGACAACAAATGTTGAGAAGAAAAAAAAGCTACTTTTACCAGTGCCTTTGTCCGCATCTTAAAATAGTAGGGAAAGAAACTTTGTCATCGACGAGAATGTCCTTGGAAGCAAATGAAGGCTACAGTCTACATATGGCTCAGTTATACTTGTACAGGGAAGAAACTTTGCCTGGAACAACAGAATAAAGACAAGGAGTCACAAGTGCAAAGGGGTTACTCTTGAAATCACTTGGTCTCTTCCCCCCCCCCCACTTTCAATTGTCAAAATCTTAGGTTGAATTGCAGCTTGATTGAAAAATAGAAGAATGGCACTTCCTGAGAGAATGAGCTACAACCCAGTTCTGGCAGGGGTTAAATTATTTTGAAATCTGTGATGCTGAGAAAAATTTACTGATCAAGAAGACTCCTCTTTTTGGCCATTAACTTTTGCGAAAGCTTAAATAAAAGTATGCACAAAACCAGAACACCCCCACAGCCTCACCTAGGCATCAACTTGATGATGACCCTTTGTGTGGAGCATGTTAACAAGATAAGCTGCTGTGACCTTGGCATCATTGGTTATATAGACTTCTTCTCCACAACTATAATATAATCAATACATTTTAGAATTGATTGCAGGCATCTTGGCTTTATCCAATATATAATTTGATTTTCTCTTACATTTATTCAATCTGATATTTTCCTCACTTGGGCTGGACTTCACTGAATATGCAATCAATAAAGTTTGTTTACCTATAAAAAAGCATATGTAATCAAGAAAGCTAGAGAGGAAATATCCATGATGTGCTATTGTTTTCTCTTTTGATTGTTTGTTTGGCCAAACAATCTTCACAGCATGGCTGCATGGGCAAGAAAGACTTCGTTCAAGTCATAGAATTATCACCTCTTTGCCTGTACAAGATGTAATTTGAATTAGCAGGCTGCTACTTTTTGTGGTATAGTTGACCTTAAGTCCAATATGGCATTTCCAATAATTTGAAACCCTTTCTAGAAGCTATCATACGAATACCATCCTACATGAAGGGTTTATCATAGTTCCAGCTTTTCGCAATCCATTCCTAATCGTCCATGCCCTCACCCGTTGTGGTGGCTTTTAATACTTTTATTTCTACCACTTCAATTCAAGGCCAGAGGTTTGCCTTTTAATTTTACCTTTGGCTGTGTTATCATCTTCCTGCCTTAAGAGAGCAAGTTTTTACTGTTTTGATTCCTTTTTATCTCATTTTTTTGTCTTTTCATTTTTTGTTTAAGATTCTTTTATGATTAAGTTATTAGTTTCATACCTTTTCCCCCAATTTTTAATGCTTAGGAAGCGAATTCAAACAAAATTCCCAATCCCGGATTTTGATTCTGCGGACTTCTCTCGTCGAGAACTAAAAGATGATACTACAACTGTTATAGAGAAAAATAGGGTAGTAAAGATTACAAATCGCATATTAGGGTATTAAGAAAGTATAAATAAATCACAGCTATAAGCTATATGATTGACTTAGGGCTCGTTTGGATAGTGAGATGGTTTTAGATGAGTTGAATAAAATATTGTTAGAATATTATTTTTTAATAGTATTATTGTTTTGGGATTTGAAAAAATTGAATTGTTTATCATATTTTGTGTGGGAATTTGAAAAAATTGTAATGATGAGATGAGATGAGGTGAGATGGTTTCTGTATCCAAACCAGCCCTAATCTGATTTAAACGTCCAATCAAAACATTGTGGATCTTTAACTTCCTATTGCATCTATCTTGGGGTTTGCTCCTTTTAACTCATCTACTTAAAAAATTTATTGTGGCTGTGTTTTGGGATTAGGAATTTCTACAATTTGCTTTTCATGTCTGTATGGTATATGATATGCGGCTTTTATGTTGGATTTCCTGAAATAGCTCTAAACCCATTCTGTTTTGTTTTATAAATACTTGTTAACTTACTATGCTTTATTCATGTCAACAGGGACCTCTAGTGAAACCCCAAGATTCTGCTGCTTTATCTGATAATGGATTACAGGCTTCCAATACTTCACCACTGGGATCCCAAGCCCCTTCTAAAGGTTTGTATTACTTTAATTTTATGTGTTTGTAATAGATGAATTAAATTTATCAACTCTGCCAGGAAATAGCAATCAATAAAAACAGCCTTAGTTTCCCTATTGCATAAATTTTAAGTCTGCCCACCAAGTTCAAGTGATCGTACCTTCAAAAATAAAGTATCAATCAAGAGTTTCAATGGGCCCTACTTGACAAGGACTGTTGGCAACTAAGCCCCGGGAATGTAAGCCTGAAGAAAACCTGAAGAAGAGCCTTGGTTGAAAAAGAAATACAAAGGTATTCACCTAAAGGTAGCCTTCAATGAGTAAAGCTTTAAGGGGTGGATTCCTTTAACATGGATCCTCCTGAAACCATTAAGAACAAGATTACAAAAAAAGTCCTCAACATTTTTGGATTGTCGATAAGGATTGAGTGATGAATTTCATAGGGCAACAGTCATCATGTACTTGCTCTCCACAATCCCAATCTTTTTGGTGCATGCCATACTAATGATAACTGATCACTGAAGTGCCACGTTTCCAGAAGTTGTCCAGACCGAGAATGGATATGCATTAGTGAGAGATTTCTTCTAAGAGTTTAGTGATAATCATTCTAGGATAATGAATTCTTTTGTTCAATTTGTAATCTAGTTATAAATTACCTTTGTTGTCCTCATTACACATTTAACTTGTGACCGAAGTTGGTTTACCTTTCCTTTAGTGAGAAAGACAAGTGCTTCTCTTGAGGCTAACTCTACAGACAGTACATGTCAACTCTGGTATGAGGAGTGTACATAATTGCATCCTTACTTTTGCAGCCAATGCCTTAATCGTGCATTGCCTGGTGACCAATATAATTAATTGAATTGGGGTAGAAACTACTAACGGCCATGCATCGGGCATAAATGAAAAAAAAAATTGCACCTTATACAGTGAGATAGTCGAGCGGAGAGCCAAATAAGAGCAACTTCTATTTACATTTGATTGGTGATGATAGTAAGGCCAATGTTTGTTTGTTATCTTTTCTCGTAGGTTCTTTCTTATTTTCTTTTTAAGATAGTCTTCCCTGGCTAAGCTTTGGACCCAGTGTTGATGATCAGCAGCACAGTAATTACTCCTGGTTTATTATCTTTTATGCAATCTTTAATTCTTTTAGTTTAAAATATTTACCTATGCAGGAGCTGGGTGTGATTCATCCTGGTCACGAGAAAAGGACTCTAATGGATCACTTGGAATTCCGTCCTTACCTGTGCAAAAGAAATCTGGGGTCCCAGCTAGGCCAACAACAAGTGGATCATCGAGAGAACAGTCAGATGATGAAGAAGTTGAAGGAGAAAATGAACTAACTGAGAATATGGATCCTACTGATGCAAAACGTGTAAGGAGGTAATGATGGTCTCTGCTTTTTTATTGACAATACTATAGGTATGGTCCTTGTAGATGTTGGAGCATCTTGTTTATCTTCCAGAGACTCGGTTTTCTATTTATGTAGTTGGTGTACAGTTTGAAGTTGACAATGGAAACTCAGCTTCAATGGTATCAAGAGTTTGATCCACAAAAAGCAGATTCCAGCAATATGGGCTATGTATTCTCATGCCATATAGAAAAGCCATTCATGTGTACTGCAAAATCCTTGTAGGATTTCTTTCTACAGTTTCCATTAAAAGAACATGAGAACTTACTTCCGAAAAAACATGTTTTGACAGTCAATCCCATGGGATATGGGATTTTCTTTTGTCTTCCAAATTCATGCCTGTTTGGAATATATATAATGCAGTGCTTAGTAAATAGTATCTACATCATTTGCTATTCTTGGGTACACATTTGATGCACACAAAACTCAGACTGTGCGCAATTGTATTCCTATTTATGTATTCATTGAGGGATCAATTTCATGGTTGTATGGGTATTTCTAATTTGTTTTCATTCCATTTATTTATATGTAATGTTTCAGGATGCTTTCCAATAGAGAGTCGGCTAGACGCTCAAGAAGAAGAAAGCAGGCTCATTTGTCTGAGCTTGAGACGCAGGTTTGGCCAATTTATTTATCCATTATTTTTGTCTTATGTTGTTGCTTTTCCTTACAAATCTTGTATAGATATCCTAACCCATCGTTCTGATAGGTTGCTCAACTAAGAGTTGAAAATTCTTCCCTTTTAAAGCGTCTTACTGAGATCACCCAGAAGTACAATGAAGCAGCTGTTGACAATAGAGTTTTAAAAGCAGATGTCGAAACATTGAGAGCAAAGGTAAGCTTTTCACTTTGATTGTTCTTTCAACTTGGGTTTCTTGCCTGATGGGCATGCATCAAGACCTACAACGCACTCTCCATGGCAAGCCTGTGCGTTGCAAACTATGGATTAAAGAACAAACCAGATTATTAATTATTTCTCTACTTTTGATTATATTTTCAGGTTAAGATGGCAGAGGAGACTGTCAAAAGAATTACTGGACTGAACCCTTTGTTCCATGCCATGTCTGATATATCCTCAATGGGAATGCCATCAATTAATGGAAGCCCTTCTGACACATCAACGGATGCTGCTGTGCCTGTGCAAGATAACTCAAATCATCACTTTTTTCAACCTAGTATGAACAATAATATGTCCACTCATGATATGGGAGTCAACAATGGCTTGGCAGACGTTACTTCTGTTGAAAATGTGCAGCGGAATTCTACAGTAGCTGCAGCAGTAGGAAGCAGGATGGAAAGAACAGCTTCCATGCAGCGAGTGGCTAGTTTGGAGCATCTTGAGAAGCGGATCCGTGGGGGCACAAGTCCTTGTGGAACCCAGTCCAATGGGGAGTAGTAGCAAGTAGAACAACCCAGATGTGAAGCATCTTCCTTGGGATGATTTTGAGAATGGAGAATGATCTCACTGCAGTACTATTTTTTGGTTTTGCTGTATGTAAGAAAGCCTATTTTTTATGTTGAAAGGGGAAGAAAAACGCCGTTAATTGAACCTCTATGTATTTAGCTTTACTAATCATTGTGATGATAAATTTGACACTATTCTGTCAAAATGGTTGTAGACAAACAATATGAACTCCTAACAACACTTGGGGATGAAGAAGATATGGCAAATTTCCGATTGATGGTCTCCATGATGACTGCCTTTGATATCTTTAAGAGCTATGAATCTATTGTTTATCTTAAACAATAAACAGCACGGCTTTATACTTGTGCTTGATGGAGCCTAAACAGCTCAAGCAACCCCACAAGTGATGCTAAGGTCAAGGAATGGAACTAAATGATATGTC
Organism: Juglans mandshurica; assembly: GCA_022457165.1. Lineage (NCBI taxonomy): Eukaryota > Viridiplantae > Streptophyta > Magnoliopsida > Fagales > Juglandaceae > Juglans > Juglans mandshurica. The sequence continues at coordinate 10,537,532 of CM039623.1, forward strand.
ACCAGCCCTGCAGGTGCAAGTGCTGCAATCAGCCATTAAAGGTGGTACGTTATCTTCTAGGCCCATGTAAATCAAATGAGCTTTTAGATAAATCAATTAACTCTCAGATTGGAAAAAGTAGTAACAAAAGACCCAATTGATTTGATCCTTTAAATATTTAGCATCAAAGTGATGTTCAAATGGAAGATTTGTACAGAATTCTGTTGTGTTCTTGCGAATAATATATGAAACTAGGCGTAGAGCCACAGGATGAATGCAAAATTATTAGGTTTTTAATTCTATTATATTTCTCTACCTCCTCTCTCGTGGTCATGAGAAGCTCGACGTACCTATAAATTTACACACACAGAAGAACAACTAATCAGATCGGTCTTCAAGAAGAAACTGCAACTTTGTTTAGGTGGTCATGAAAGGTTCCAAAACTATCGGAACCAAGCCCATAGTCTCGAACGATTGGTTGGGCCAAATAGACCAATCCTTCCTCGAAAGCATTTTTGGAGCAGATCACAATGGATATAAGGGGAAAAAAAAAAAGGGGACAACAATTGGGAAGGTGGACTTGCCAAATAGGCCGTAGCCATGTTCTCATAAGCCTCTAAACTCCCCAAATCTTGCAACTGCCTACAAATTTAAGACTGCGTTTGGATGTTGAGTTGAATTGAACTCTTTATTAATAATAGTAAATTGAGTAAATGGAGTTAGTTATGTAAGACCCATTTAAAATGAGTTTAGATATGTTTGGATGTTAAGATGAGTTTAATATCATTTATGAGAAATTAAAAAAGGTTGTGAGTCGTACGTATAAAGATGTGTTGAATTGAAAAATGTTGTGGGTCCCATGTGTAAGGAGGTTTTGAGTTGAGATGATTTTAGTAATTTGAGAATTGAGTGTTTGAATGTTAGATTCAGCTTAAAATTAAATTGAACTGAGGTGATCTCGCCTGAGTCCTGCAACCAAACGAAACCTAAAGATGTAATCACAAATAAAAGTTATTTTAAAAAAATCACGGGATACTGTCCAAACTTAAAAAAATACGTAGGTATTGAGAAGTTGTATATATATTTTTAGTTATTTATTTATTTAATTTTTACATTTGGGAATGAGGTTTCCAATTCAAAACCTCCTCTTTTGGAGGCTGTGGATTTATGCCACAGGCCTTTAGCTATTTTTAGTTTGATTTTACAAAAGTTTTGGTATTATATTTTTGTAACTTGAAAGCTTTTTCTTTTTTATAAATGATAAATAAGAGTATTGATGTAGGTGAATTGGAGACTCTGGAGTTTAGCGCATTCAAAACAGAACAATTCGACTCCATTGCTGACACAACTCTGTTGCATTTGTCTATATGCATTGGTGTGGACGAGGTATTCGCTCTCTTAGTTCGTGTTCAACAAAAAACATCCAGACCAACTGGGATCCAACTGCATCGCTCCAACTCAATCACGCGGCTCTCGTTTTGCTTGAGAAATGCAGCACAAGGGAGCATTTCAAGCAGATATTGGGGCAGATTATGAGGACCAATCTCGTTGGTCAAACGTTTCCCATGAGCAGGCTTCTCTTTTTCTCAGCAATCTCACGTCCCGAAAACCTGGACATGGCTCTCCGGCTTTTCGACCATTATACTCCACATCCCAATCTCTACATTTACAACACCATGATCTCCGCCTTATCATCTTTCTCTATCAGTCAATCATTTGCTCTCTACCATTCAATGCTCTCGTCTGGTATCTACCCAGATAAGCACACTCTCCTTTACCTTCTCCAAGCGTCCCAACGTATATCGGAAGCCAAGCAGATCCAGTGCCATGCCGTTGTTACAGGCTTGTCGTCTTATGGATATCTGCAAAACTCCCTGGTGAAAATATATTTGGAGAATGGACTCTTGGGGCTTGCACATCAGGTGTTCCGCCATATGCCTGTACTAGATGTTGTATCATTTAACATTTTGATTGTTGGTTATGCGAAGAGGGGTTACAGTTTTGACGCTTTGGATCTATTCTTTGAAATGGTCGGTTCAGGGCTTGAACCTGATGAGTTTACGATAGTGGGTCTTCTTGTGTCTTGTGGGCAGTTAGGAAATGCAAAACTAGGGAAGTCTGTTCATTCATGGATTGAGAAGAGGAAGTACATTAGTTCTTCGAATTTGATCTTGGGTAATGCTCTTCTTGATATGTATGCCAAATGCAAGAAATTGGAGTTTGCTCAAAGAGTTTTTGATGCATTAGTAGAGAAGGACATCATTTCATGGAACACCATGATTGCAGGATATGCCAAGGTTGGGCAATTGGACATTGCCCACAATTCTTTCAATCAAATGCCCAAGAGGAATCTTTTCTCTTGGAATTCTTTAATGTCTGGCTACTCCCAGAAGGGTAATTATATGATGGTAATGAATTTATTTAATAGCATGGTTGGGGATAATGTTAGGCCTGATAATGTTACTATGGCAATCTTGGTCCATGCTGCAGCAGAAATTGGAGGACTGGATCAAGGGAAATCGATACATAATTGGGTGGTTAGGATGCAGATAAAAATAGATGCATTTTTGGGTTCATCATTAATAGACATGTACTGCAAGTGTGGAAGCATTGGAAGAGCTTTTATGGTTTTCAGGGGGCTAACTGAAAAAGATGTTAATGTATGGACGACAATGATTACTGGATTTGCATTCCATGGTTATGGGAGCAAAGCTCTTGAACTGTTCTCCGAGATGCAGGGAGATGTACTGCCAAATGAGGTGACATTTGTTGCTGTTCTTACTGCTTGCAGTCACAGTGGACTTGTGGATGAAGGGCTCAAAATATTCAATAGCATGAAAGAAAATTATGGTATTCACCCAGGAGTCGAGCACTACGGGTGTTTGGTGGATCTTTTTGCAAGAGCAGGGCAGCTGGCTGAAGCTAAAATTGTGATTGACAAGATGCCAATGGAACCAAGTCAATCCATATGGGGATCAGTTGTGGGTGCTTGTAGAGCTCATGGAAACATGGAACTAGCAGAGATAGCTTTGAGAGAGTTGCTAAAGTCGGAACCTAATGAATCAGGTGGATATATTTTGTTGTCAAACATATATGCTACTTGGGGAAGATGGAGCTGTTCAGACAAGATAAGGGAACTCATGGAAAGCAGAGGAGTAAAGAAGACAGCTGGTTGCAGCAGTGTAGTTGTTGATGGAGTTTTTCATGATTTTGTAGCAGTGGATAAGCAGCATCCGAGATGGGAGGATATTCGGTCCATATTGAATTGTCTAAAAAGTGAAATGAAGTCCACTGCTGACTTTTAATTCAACTTTTTGCACACGCTGCTCTAGACTGATGTTGATTTCTGCTTATGTTTGAAGCTTCCTCTTTGACAATGGTGATGCATAGATTTCTAATTTGCTGGTTGGAAGATAAATCTTTGGTAGATTTTCTCCCTCGGAACTACACTTTCAGGAAATTACCTGCAGGAGTCTTGTTTAATGTGCAATTTCCCAAGCTTAATCAGGCTACGGTAAAATCATATAATCACGAGTTAGGCTGAGAATATAAGGAGCTCAGAAGTCAGAACTAAGGTCGGTCTGCTTCAAGCTGGCAAGAATTCCATGGTACATAGAAGTGCTGTCTCTGCTGTGAATGGAGAAGGTATCATCATATGATATTAAAGAGGCACATTCTTTTTCTAAACAGGCTAGCTCCCAGTCCAGTTCCTACCTAACGCTTCTTCCCGCAGCATTTCTACTTTGACTGGCATTTCCTCCTTTGTTTCTGTAGACCCTCTTGATTTAAAGGTATTTGCGACCTTAGCAAAACTCAGATCTAATCACTAAGCTAACAAAGGATGCTAAATTGGGTGGGTGTACAGCTATTGTACTTTGATTTGTTCTCCATATAGAATCTATATTCCAGAAATGAAAGTTTCGTAAAATGATTTGGCACTTTAGAACGTTGGGAAAAGGCATGGAGCAAGTTCACACCCTGCAATAGAGCAATGATACTGAGGAGGATAAAAATTAGATTTGGCAGCATAACTATACAACATCAATGCCAAGGAAAGTAAAGGCACCATCAACAATAAACTCTAGTATTCTGTATATTATAATCAGAGGCTCGTTGTTGTTGAATAGTTTTCAGAGAAAATGAGCATTTTTTTTTTCCTTTTTCTTTTGGGGGTATACAAGTCTTTAGTCAAGAAGATGAGCGAGCATCTTGCAGGGTCTACAACTCCAGTAGAACAGATTTTCTTCAGAGTTCGTAGCTTATGGTCATGTGTGAACTGTACAAGAAAAACAATACACTAATCTTCAAAATCATCTTACACCCTAATTTATCGGATGATCTAGGTCCAAATATATCGTCCCGGTCCAGCCTATTAGAGATCTAAGTCAGCTAATTAACGCTGCCTAATATTGACTGTCCATCTCTCCAAAAGCTCTGAAAGTTTATCATTCGAACATCTTATATCATCTATTACCAGGGTCCTTTTCCCCCATGACTGGGGGGAATCCAAGTTTCTCCAATTTGCATAACCTGAGAAAAATTCAGAAGTCGTTGCAAACCAACACAACCCCAAAAGTTTCACTGCCAAATGCGAATTGTCGAGAATCATATGTTGCTAGTGAAACTGACCCAAGTAGTCACTTTGACCCAGAGCTCACTGTAAACCCACCACCATCCCTTAAACCTTGTGTTATACGGCAGCCCTAAGGCGTGATGACTACCAGGGAGTCCTAAACTGCATTTGGGCGACGGCTTGAAGAGAAAGACAGAGAATACGAGACATGAGGAGAAGTAAACGAGGGTTACTTTCGGATGGGCCTTTGGGCCGGGTTACACTTCAATTAGTAGGTCCATTAAGCCAGGTTGATGTTAATTAGTAAGGGCCTGGCCCATAGTAGCTATTGTGAGCCCATTTATAAGGGACTGTTATCTGTCATTTACATTACGGTGCTACTAGGTAGCTTTATCCTTATCTCGAGTTAGTTAGAGATTTACAGCATATAGCGTCTGTGTATGGAGGTGTCTCCACTTATCAAACAAATTGAATACAAACAGAATATTTTCCCTTTATTCTCTGGAGGCTCTCACCCTCGAAGTGAGCTATTTTTCCTTTATCTCAAGTTGGGCGTATAACAGTTGGTATCCAGAGCTAGACTATCCTTGGCTGATTCATCATCAATGGCAGAAGGCACTAGAATGAACCAGTTGGCAGAAGGCTTGAACGGACTGAAGAACTCCACAGAATCTCAGTTTAAGACCTTAGAGACGGAAATGCTGGCACTGAAGAGGCAATCTGATGCGGTGGTCAGGCAGCTTGCAACATTGACTTTAGAACTGCAGAAAAAGAATGCTGAACAACATGAAGATTCATCATCAAGAAACCATCACAGAAGGGAAGAAGCAGGGGAGAACACTGGTGAGTTAATTCCAAGGTCAGTAAGGTTGGACTTTCCTTCTTTCCGTGGGGATGATCCCATTGGTTGGCTCTACAAAACCAATCAGTTTTTCTTATTTTATAACACACCACCTAATCAGAAACTCAGATTGGCCTCCTTTCACATGGAAGGTAGGGCAATGGTTTGGTTTCAAGATATGGAAACTTCAAGATCTATAGAGGATTGGGAAGGATTTGTTAGGGCCTTCCTCATTAGGTTTGGTCCTAGCACATACGATGATCCTATGGAGGCCTTGACCAAACTAAGACAAACCGGGTCAGTAGAGGAGTATAAGGCAGATTTTGAAAATTTGTCTAATAGGCTGCATAGATTGTCGGATCCACACAAACTAAGCTGTTTTTTGAGTGGATTAAAGGATGAAATTAGACTGTCAGTTAAGATGTTCAACCCACCTGATCTTTTAACAGCCTTTAGTTTGGCTAAAATTCAGGAGGAACTTATAAGAGTGGGTAAAAAAGTTTTCAGAAACCCTGCAACAGGGATGGGAGAATCTAGTCATTTTAAGGGAAGTGGAAACCAAGCTGGACAGAATGTTAGTAAGGCTGTAGTATCTGTGCAGAAAATTAACTCAAGTCAAATGAAAGAGAGAAGGGAGCGAGGACTGTGTTATTATTGTGATTCCAAATGGAATCCGGGGCACAAGTGTAAGAGTCCCAAATTATTCCTCATAGAAGAGGTGGAGGATGATGAAGAAAAGAAAGTAGAGAAAAAGGTAGTAAACTTAGTAGAGGAAGGAAATGAGCTGTTAGAGGTTACTGAAGTAGGCATGAAACCTGAGATCTCATTACATGCTTTAATTGGGTCCAATAATCCGAAAACTATGAGAGTGAAGGGTAAGTTGGCTGGTCAGTGGGTAGTTATTTTGATCGACTCAGGTAGCACTCACAATTTTATTGATACCACAGTAGCAAAAAGATCTCGGTTGACAGTTTGCAAGGAAGACACAGTGAAAGTAAGGGTGGCTAATGGTGAGCAGTTACTGAGTGAAGGCAGAAGCAAGGGAATCCAAATTAAGATCCAAGAAAAGTCATTTACTATGGATTTTTTCTTACTGGAACTAGTCGGGTGTGATGTGGTTTTGGGTGTACATTGGCTACAAACCATAGGCACTATTTCATGGAACTTTGAAAAACTTACCATGCAATTTAACCATCACGGGCAGAATGTTGTGTTGCAGGGAATAATGTCCACACAGCTGCTGGAGGAGAGTTCCTGTAGCAAAATCAGCAAGTTAGAGAATAAAGGAATAATACTACAACTAATCAATGAGCCGGAGATCATTCATAGTGTGCAGAAATGTCCCAAGAAGGTGCAGAAAATATTGGATCAATTTCTCGATGTTTTCAAGGAACCCAAGGGATTACCACCATGTAGAGAGCAAGATCATTCAATCAACTTACTGCCAGGAGCACAGCCTGTGTCAGTAAGACCCTACAGGTATCCTTTTTTCCAAAAAGATGAAATTGAAAAAATCATTAAAGAGCTGCTGAAATCTGGAGTGATTCGCCCCAGTCAAAGCCCTTATTCATCCCCTGTTTTGCTGGTAAGAAAGGCCGATGGCACATGGAGAATGTGCATAGATTATAGGGCCTTGAACCAAGTAACCATAAAGGATAAATTTCCTATTCCTGTGGTGGAGGAGCTGTTGGATGAATTAAGTGGGTCTAAGGTGTTTTCTAAGCTAGATTTGAGGTCTGGTTATCATCAGATCAGGGTGAAACCTGATGATGTACACAAGACAGCCTTCCGAACCCACGAAGGCCATTACGAATTTTTGGTTATGCCATTTGGGTTGACCAACGCCCCATCCACTTTTCAGAATCTGATGAATGAAGTATTTAGACCTTTTCTAAGGAGATTTGTGCTGGTATTTTTTGACGACATTCTAATCTATAGTAAGGAAGAGGAGGAGCATCTACAGCACTTACAATTAACCTTAGAAACTCTAAGGAAACACCAATTATTTGCTAAAGAGTCTAAATGTTGTTTTGCATGCTTGGAGGTGGGATATTTGGGCCATTTAATCTCAGCCTAGGGAGTGAGAACCGACCCTGAAAAATTGAGAGCCATGGTGGAATGGCCTCAACCCAAATCTGTTAAGTCTTTGAGGGGCTTTCTCGGGTTGACAGGGTACTACAGAAGGTTTATAAAAAATTATGGAGTGTTGGCTGCCCCATTGACAGCTTTATTAAAGAAAGATAATTTTAAATGGGGGGATGCTGCAGATGAAGCATTTTCAAAGCTGAAACAAGCTGTAAGCAGCCCACCAGTGCTGGCCCTTCCAGATTTCAGCAAAGCATTCGTGATAGAGTGTGATGCTTCGGGCAAAGGGGTTGGGGCTGTACTCATGCAAGGTGGTCAACCCATATCTTTTTTCAGTCAAGCACTCAAAGGTAGGGCACTCTCCCTATCTACTTACGAAAAAGAATTGTATGCCCTGGTCACAGCCATTCAAAAATGGAGGCCATACCTTTTAGGCAGGTCCTTTGTGGTAAGAACTGATCATCAAAGCCTGAAATACCTCTTGGACCAGAAAATTGGTACCCCCATGCAACAAAAGTGGTTAAGTAAGATGCTTGGGTATGACTTTGTAGTGGAATTCAAGAGGGGAATAGAGAATAGAGTGGCAGATGCTCTTTCTCGACAAATGGAAGAAGATGAAGTTTCTGTGGCCTTGCTGTCCGTGCCAAGCTTAGAGTGGTTGGAAGATATTCGACAAGGCTATACAAGGGATTCTAGGGCATTGGAGTTGCTATCTAAGTGTAAGGAGGGTCAGGCACCTCAACATTATTCTATGAGGGAAGGAGTGTTGTATTATAAAGGAAGGATTTATGTAGCTGAAGATATCTCATTCAAGAATAAACTTCTGGAATTCTTGCATGGAAGCTCGTGGGGGGGTCATTCTGGAATGGATAAAACCATTCACAGGGTAAAAAGGGAGTTCTACTGGCCTAAGATGAAGCCTGAAGTAAGGGCATTCATCAAAGGATGCCAAACATGTCAGCAGCAGAAGACAGATCATAATTTCCCTAATGGTCTACTACAGCCTCTTCCCATTCCCTTACAACCATGGACTCATATCACCATGGACTTCATCGAAGGGTTACCTAAGACCAGTGGTTTCAGTACTCTATGGGTGGTGGTTGATCGCCTAACTAAATACAGCCACTTTGTACCCTTAGGTCACCCCCTACACGGCTAAGTCAGTAGCCCAGCTATTTGTGAAGCATATACTCAAACTGCTTGGGTTACCACAATCGATAGTGTCTGATCGAGATAGCACTTTCACGAGTACTTTCTGGAGAGAATTATTTAAGGTGCAAGGAGTTAAATTAGAATTTAGCACAGCTTATCACCCGCAGACTGATGGGCAATCTGAAGCTGTGAACAAAAGCCTAGAAACCTATTTGAGCTGTTTTGTGGGTGATCGACCGAAGGATTGGGTCAAGTGGGTACCCTTGGCAGAATGGTGGTACAATACCACTCAACACACTTCTACCAAGCTCACTCCATTTGAAGCCCTATACGGGTATAAACACCCGAAGTTAACTTCATACAGTCCAGGAACCACACAAGCAGAGGAGGTTGAAACTGAGTTGAAAGACAGAAATCTCATCATCCAACTTCTTCGTTACAATCTAAGCAAGGCTCAAGAGAGAATGATCAAATACACTAACTTGAAGAGGAAAGATCGAAACTTTACCGTGGGCGATTGGGTATTTTTGAGATTACAACCTTACCGACAGGTTTCAGTAGCCCAACGCCATGATTTGAAGCTTGCTCCTCGTTTTTATGGGCCGTTTCAGGTGGAGGCTAGAGTGGGTGAAGTTGCATATAAGCTGAAATTGCCCGACACCTCCCACATTCACCCCGTATTCCACATTTCTCAGCTTAAGAAAAGAGTTGGGGAGCAAACCTTGGTGTCGACCCTCTTACCTCCAGTGAATCAGCGTGGAATCCTTCAACCCGAACCAGTGGAGATCTTGAATCGACGTATTAGACCCGTAAACAATCGGCCAGTGGTGGAAATTTTAGTAAAATGGCAGGGGCAAAACAAAGAGGATGCTACTTGGGAAAATTACTACAAAATGAAGGAATCATTTCCACACCTTGTGGGCAAGGTGTTTTAAGGGGGGAAATCTGTTATACGGCAACCCTAAGGCGTGATGACTACCAGGGAGTCCTAAACTGCATTTGGGCGACGGCTTGAAGAGAAAGACAGAGAATACGAGACATGAGGAGAAGTAAACGAGGGTTACTTTCGGATGGGCCTTTGGGCCGGGTTACACTTCAATTAGTAGGTCCATTAAGCCAGGTTGATGTTAATTAGTAAGGGCCTGGCCCATAGTAGCTATTGTGAGCCCATTTATAAGGGACTGTTATCTGTCATTTACATTACGGTGCTACTAGGTAGCTTTATCCTTATCTCGAGTTAGTTAGAGATTTACAGCATATAGCGTCTGTGTATGGAGGTGTCTCCACTTATCAAACAAATTGAATACAAACAGAATATTTTCCCTTTATTCTCTGGAGGCTCTCACCCTCGAAGTGAGCTATTTTTCCTTTATCTCAAGTTGGGCGTATAACACCTTGAAGGCACAAATGCAGTGTTCTTTGCACACCATCTGCAACTAATCTCAATCTTCCTTGACTCACATCCGCTGGCGAAGATCCATTAACCTCCACAGCTCGAGCAACCCTCTGTTTACATTTCTCCCAGTCATCAACATGAAACCTGCAAGCTTGACCCCATGGCTTCCTTCCATATCGAGGAAAGATACGCTAGGGTTTTCCCCAAATAAATATCTGAGCCTCACAGAAACACAGTAGGGCAACCAAGCAGCACCTCCAGTAGCATTTATGTAGGGTATGTGTGTGGGATCTAAAACAACAGTTAGTGCAAAATCAACCAAGTTATGGGGCCGATCATAATGGATATTGCTTTTGGCCACAGATGAATTCTCGGAGTAATTCTCATTATTCAACCTGGTATGATTTTCAAGACATAATTCAATACGTGGTTTCTGTGCAGGAGCTATGTCTCCACCCTGTGCCAGGGCTAATCCTTTTTTCCATGCTATTAGTTTCAAGAATTCTCTAAGAATAGAGATGGGTAAGGTGAGAAGAGTAATGAATGAAGCAACACGTGGAGTATCATAGGGCTCTGACGCAACACGGCGGCTGAAGTAATTGCATATCTCACTTATTTCAGAATGAGCTAGTTCCTGTTGTGCCACTGAGTTTTGCTGCTGTTGCTGCTGCTGCTGTTGATGGAAGCGTTTCACACTAAGGACTTGAAGAAGAAGTTGAACTCTATGGACACTTACAGCAAAGACATAGCCCCTGCAGAAAGACATGAAATCAGATCCAGCAACCCTGCAACTTGAGAACAAAGTGCGACACAAGCAAGCTAATTAAAGGCAAGGAAATATTGAATATCCTCAAGGTAATCTATACCGAAGCAGCACTGGGGTACTTATATTATACAATGTAAGAAACAAACTCATGAGAGCAAAAGCATTTACAAACTTTATGCAATCTATAAGCATAATACCTCAAATTGCCAACAAGTTAAGTGTGGATGGCAAGGTCCAAGCAATGAATTCAAAAAGAGCTGAAAGGGTAAGATGAACTACAATTATGAATTAGAGGGCCATAAAAAATTATATATGCTTTAAGTTGAGAATTCAAGAAACCTGAGTGGATCAATTACCTCAATACTGATGGGTGAGTAGCAAAAATCAAAACTGATCAAAAAGCTTTATATCCATACTCAGGAAAATGGACAAATAGATAGAACTCAGTGGCATTTGTGAGGAGAAAGCAAGAACCAGATGATCCAAAGTCTTATTACACGTCCCAGACAGCCCACATGCAGATCAACAAACACATCATCCACATCTCAAAATTTGAGCAACCTTATCCCTGAAGATCTGGCTATGTTGCGATACTGAGATGAGTTGAATTGAGTTGTGGATGGTAATATTTTATGGGTCCCATTGAGATGGGTTAACTTTTTTAGGTTGAGATGGGTTTAACTTTTTAGGTTGAAATGTATAAAGTAGGTTGAGATGAGTTTAACTTTTATGAGAACTTGAAAAAGTACTGGATCCCATTAATGATTAGTTTGAGAAGAGTTGCATTTGGTTCAACAACCAAACACAACTTAACAATTCATCCATTTTCTTTTCATATTCCAATTATGGTACAACCATTATTGTTCCGAGATAAAATCCCACTATGAGATTTCCACTAGTTTCTATATGCACATCTTTGATTTGATTTGGATTTATCATTGATCATAATCTAAATTAAGTATTATGAAAGTTATAGAGCATACCACCAAAGATCGTGTGCACTATTCTATGAATAACATCAGAGACAACCAAAAACTTGAAAAAAGGAAGTTTCTAAGATGTAAACAACAGAAACAGTCTACAATAAGAACAGGAGACTCATTTGAACTCTTACCCTACAAAGAAGCGCAAGGCGGGCTGCTCCTGGTCCAGATTCAAAAGTGCACCTTCGTTGTCTTTCAAAATTGATCCTAGGATCTCTTTCAAAAGATGAGGCAGCTGGGCAAAAAGCCATAGCACTCCAAGGTACTTGAGAATACCTCTTAGAACCTTCTTAAGGGCAACAAGAGGAACCCAGCCGCCTCCATAACCGCCATCATCCCCAAGACCAATAATAGCAGTATGCAGTTGTCCTCTCACATGTGCTGGGACACTTGTGCCTGGGGATCTACGTAAAGCCACTCCAGAGCCCACAACAGCTAAACTTGAAGATCCTGAAAGAGCATTTCCCACACGGTTCAAACCAGCTATTTGGTTTCCTGCCCTAGCCATTGCAGCCGAACTAAGGAGGTTAACTCTGTTTCCATTAGCAGCAGACAATTGAGAACCTGAACTTGGGTTTTGAGTGTTTGAATTTCCAAGTCCACCCACCATCTGATGACCACTGGTGAAATTAGGATCTAATCCATTTAGTTCCTGAGCAACATGCTCCATGATAAAAGGACGAAACTGCGGACATGGTAATGACCCTCCAATTGAAGAGCCTCCCTTTGGTGGAGTCGCCGGCTGCAACCATACCTGATCTCCTGCAAAGCAGTGCATGTCAACTGCAAAGTTTTTGCGATATATGATTCGTAGCCAGTATGGACTACGCAACACAACAGACACATCAATGGGCAACAATGAGCTTGGGACAATGCCAGGGCCACCACGACCAGCAGCAGCTAACATTGCAGCTCCATGAAGGCCCTGATTGGCAAGAATGCTTGTAGCAGAAGATGCAGTTGGGTTCCCTACAGGAACAGAACCAGCTTGACTGACATTCATGGCCGAATTGCCAGGCAAGAGACCCAGAGATGATGTCATGTACCCTGCCTGTTTTGGGATAGAAGACACAGCTGCTACGACCCCAGTGACCCCTGGAACAGGACCCGCTCGTGCAGGTCGAGTTGCAGCTGCAAGAGCATGCAAGGGCCCTGCAGTCAGACGAATGCAGTCCAGAAGGGATGCAACTTCAGCCCCATTTATAAAATCTTCAAGAAACTGTACAGACAGAAAAACTCAATATATAAATGCATGTTAAAATTAATTTTTGGGGGGAGGGGGTGGAATGGGAAGCGCCAACACAGCTAGATTCTAAAGTAATTTGTTTTCAGTCACAATCATGAAATTAGAAAATTAGGATTTTTTTTTTTTTTTTTGCTTGAGCTGCTTCTGTTAAACATTTTGACTTTAATCTGAGCTGTCTGAAATTATCTTCCCTCAGTTATTTAAAAGCTTTCAATGGTAGGATACCACAACCATAATCAATATTACATTTACAGTTCTGCGCAACACCACTGGCAGCAATTAAGTTCTCGTTCACTTTCACAAAACTTCTCATCTCATCTAATCTAATCATTACAATTTTTTCAAATTTCCATATAAAATAAAATAAACAATTCAACTTTTTCAAATCCCAAAATAAAAATAATATTAAAAAAATATATTATAACAATATTTTATTCAACTTTTAACTTTTATCTCAACTCATCTCATTTGCAAAAACAAATGACACCGAAAAATATCTGAAATTCCACGAGAAAATGTTTGTATATTTGTTGATCAAGACATTTTACAGAATAGTAATGCTAGCCCTAAGTTAAGCGACAACTTTTTGATTTGTAATATGAGAAGGGAAGTGTAGATAACAAAGAAAGCACCAACATATGATACAGTAGAGAACAGACTACGCCAGATACAGGACTTGAAAGATAGCGTAATGCCAGCATATAAGAGGCAAAAATTCAATGAAAGATCCCAATTAAATTCCCCAAAGATGAGGCAATGGAAAACAAAAAAGGGTTATAAAGACCCCAAGCCCCACCCCCGCCCCCTCCCAAAAAAAAAAAGTGGTTGTACAGGAACAAAACAACATCATTGAATAAAGTTGAACAAACCTTTGTGTGTGGCCAAAGTTGGTCAGGAGAGACATGCATTGTGCAACCCTCTTTACTTGATTCCCACTCGACAACAAAGCGGGCTAAGACCCCTGAACCAAAACTAAACCACAAGCTCATTAATCCAACGGCTTCAATTCTAAATGCCCGTCTCATCAGCTCTGATAACTTATCAGCTGTCCCAGGAGCACCTCTGATTCCAGTTGGTGCTTTAACATCAGAGTTTGTACAGCACTCTTCTAGCTTCTCATCCGCTCGTACTGTTGAGTATGTGGAGTCTGGTTCACGCCGCTCGAGCGAATACAAGACAGAGAGCTTCACTCGAAGGAAGCTCGACAGACCGCTCGAGCAATTGCGGGACAGAGAGGTTCGCTCGATGACCGCTCGACTCACGGCTCGAGCGGAGGGAAGTCAGAGAGCTTCGCTTGAGGAGCCGCTCGACTCACGGCTCGAGCAATTGCGGGAAATAAGTTCGCTCGACGCGGGCTCGACACGCCACTCGAGCGAACATCGCTAATTCTCCTGAATTAGGGTTTCCGCCGTACAACCTATAAATAGTGTTTTGTTTTGTCTTGTACCGTAGCTGAGTGAACAGTAGCCGTCCTACACTATTGTATTGTGATTCCTGAAGAAATAACAATCCTCTGCAGCTCCCGTGGACGTAGGCAATTTGCCGAACCACGTAAATACTGTGTCGTGTTCTTGATTGTGTTGCTTTTACTTTATTTGTCATTGTTGGTGTGTGTACTTTACATAGTATTTTCACAACACGTACTCCAAGCAACTTCTGCATGCCAAGGGCAAACAGTCTTGCATTGGAGAGCCTTCGGATATCAGCCACCAGCTTCTTCATACTATCAGCTTCAACAGATTGATAACTCAGAACAACACCATCTGGATCATATCGAATATGAGAATCTATATCAGATGTATTGGCTATGCGAATGCCAGAACCCCATGGTGTATTACTGCTTCCTTTTTGAAGGTCCCATAAATCCCTGAAGTGCTGGTCCTTAATTTTCACATCCCAATACATGCTTCCTGGTCTGCCAAGCCGCAAGCATATGTGTTGCCACAAATCTCCTCTAGCAAATGGAAGCTGGAAGCATATACTTGAGGATGCATTTTTTAACCCTACTTCTTCAACATAAGGGATATCTAGTGCCTCCATCTGGCTAGTTAATCTGGCGTGCTTGATGCAGAGTGAACAGTGTCTGACCACATGAAGAAGAGCTGAAACATAAATGCCGGAAGGTGTATTACCTTTATATGCTTCAACTATAAGCTTCCCATAACTATATCCTTCAGTTTTAGCCACCATCTCTGTTGATATGGGTGCTTGTGTTGAAGGCTGTAAAGCAGAAACAGATTCTGCGATTTTCCTTTTCTTACAAAATCCTGAAGCTGCCTCTAGACCTTGAAGCGATGGGATCAAACTCAAAATATCTGAAACTGTACACTTTCGGGGATTTCTATCATGCTTGGAAACAAGATCTTGACTAGGACTTTGAATTGCAGATTCTGGTGGATGGGCTGAAAAGATCCAATTTCAAGTAAAATATTTATATCTAAAAAACAGAATTGAACTCAAAATGAAAGAACGCATATATCCCATTTCATATGGAGAAAGAATCTTACATACAGGAGTAGTGGTACATGAGCTAGATCCAGCAACCGTGAGAGATCCAGCAAAAGGCCTGGAAGGTGAACTTTGAAGTTCATTAGTTTTTACACCTGGGACAGTGATTTGAGGGGAAGTGGCTTGGGGATGAGATAATAATCGAGCTGACCTGCTCCCATATGTATCCTTTGAATTATCACTTATCAATCTGAGCTGATCATCATCCATTGTGGTACATGAACCAACCTCAATCAAATGTCCAGATCTAAGAGATGCCAAATCCTGCTCAGACTTAGAGGCTGATAGCTTTTTCATAGTTGTGCTCCTTCCTGTACCAGAAGAGAGTGAACCGACTGAATTGGACAGTAAAGGACCCTTCAAATTGCTCGAGGAATGCAAAGAACCAATATAATGGGTGTCCATACTAGAAACTTTTGCAACGTTATTTATCTGTGATATCTGCATACCTGTGTCCCACTTAGGAGAGGGGGTTGCAGCCTTCATGGCATGAAGATTCATAGGAGGAGATCCAAAATAAGAAGCAGGGGATGTACTGTATGAAGAGATATTTTGAACAGAGAATGGAATTGTGGATGACCCTTTCTCATGTCCAAACACTTCATCAACAACAGATGAAAAACTAGGAGGACAACCTGATAACTGCATTGAACTCTCAAGGTTAATTTCAGGAAGAATCCCTTGTTCAGAACCACCGTTAGAACCTGCAGCACTAGGCATAAAGGAAAGTAACTTTCCCCAGTTAAGTAGGCTCATATTCATTTCATCTTCAAGAATCTGCATCTGGCCAATGTCAATTTTTTTTACGTGAATCACATGGTTTAGGTTGTTAGAAGAATGGGTTTTTCCAGATGGATCTGGCTGAGTCTCTAACAATTTGAACAGGGGTTTAAATCCTCATCAAGTAGCATCAGCAGAAAATATGAGCTCCCACCGTCTGGAAACCCCATCAGCAACATTGATGAACCATTCACCATGTTCTTAGGTACTTTAACTGCAGCAAAACCATGATCATACACCTGCAAGAACCAAAATTTGCTGCCTTGAGGATACTAACTGAAGCCACATGTTTGAATACCAATCACCAGTCAAAAATCAAATGATATTATTTTTTCTTCTTCGAAAGGAAAGCTGTAACACCCCATTCCCGTAGGATAGTGATGCTACTAGCTACTAACATTCATAACATAATGCCCGGTAAAGAGATTCATATCCTGAAATACCTCATTTATTGAAAAGCATTAAAATGTTAAAACTGAATTGAACATGATTGTTTCGGAAACTGAACGTAAAATAAAAGAACATAAACTAATCCTATGAATAACATAAAAGAAATCTAATTCTTGTGTGAATATCACTTATTCCTTCCTAAGTCCTTGTACTAGATCTATTCCTGGCCATCAAGCTCTGCATCATCAAAATCACCATCTGTGAGAATTAAACATGGAAGAAAACAAGAAGACAAAGAAAAATAACTCGAATACTCAATAAGTAGTAGCACATCACACCGTAAAATATAATTGTGCCTAACATGAACTTAATTTATGAAGACTCTTCATAACATACATATAGATTCATAGATTTACAATCATACACGTAACATGACTTTCTGAAAGACTTTACATTCATACATATATCGTCACAGATAGCATATATATATTCATCGTTAACATGAGCGAAAGCATACATAATCATAGCAAACATGTAACGTGAATGCGTGATAACTTGTTTATCTTGTCTTAACATGGAGTGAAACACGCTTGAGTTCATGTTTCACCTAACTTGCATTACATGGAGTGAAACACGATTGAGTCTGTATTTCACTTAATTGGCATAACATAGAGTGAAACACGTTTGGGTCCGTGGTTCACTTAACTTGCATAACATGAAGTGAAACACGCTTGGGTCTGTGTTTCACTTAACTTGCATAACATGGAGTGAAACACGCTTGAGTCCGTATTTCACTTAACTTGCATAACATGGAGTGAAACACGCTTCGGTCCGTGTTTCACTTAACTGGTGGTTAACCACGCTTGGGTCCGTGGCACCATAAAACTTCTTATCTTTCTTAATGCATGAGAATTTATTAGGCTTCATGAACATTTCTAACATCACATATTCTTTTACATGTCATAGCATAACATGACACATTCTTGTACATGGCATAGCATAACATGGCATATTCTTGTACATGGTATATAGCATAACACGACATGACATAACATGGCATATTCTTGTACATGGCATAGTATAACATGTAAATGGTATAGCATAACACGACATGACATAACATGGTATATTCTTGTACATGGCATAACATAGCATGACATATCCTTGTACATGGTATAGCATGGCATAGCATAACATGGCATTTTCTTATACATGGCATAGCATAACATGACATGATATAACATGCTCTAAACGTTTTATGACATTCCATGGCATACATGATCTAAGTACTACATGAACATGACATACATGATCTAAGTACTATATGAACATGGCATACATAATCTTAGTATTACATGGACATGGCTTGCATAATCTGACTATTCCATTACATGGCATACTTGACTTGAATTACTACATGAACATCTCATGGCTTTCATATGATTTCGGTAACATTCAATCAATCGAACAACAAATTCATTCATTCAAGCATAATCTCATATTTCATCAAAGATCGAAAAATGAATCTAACCTTGACTTGCCGCTTAGCGTGTGACATTCGGGTCCAAATTTAGGGCTTTTATTAGTATTATAGATATTATTATATTTTATTTTATTTTATTTTACTTTCATTATTATCATCTTAGGAAAATTATGTGGACAAATAGATTAAATTGGTGATTCTTTTCCTATCAAACCTTCGTATAGTTTATCCGTTAACTTCCCATATTAGATTTGGTTCCTAGTTCAAGATTAAGTCTAACTCAAACTCTTCAAAATCCTCTCAGAATCTGACTCCTCGTAGGAAATTGTTCCTAAAGTTTAGGCAATTTCGAATTTTAGTCAATATCCTAAAGGTTCACGTTATTCCCTCCCATCGCCTATAAGAAACCCACAAAGCCTCTGTTTTGCACACATTGAAATACCAGAGAAATAACAATTTTGCATAAGCTTTTTTTTCTGCCCAGCCACCGCCAACCACCCTAGGACGTCGGAGCACCACCCACGGCGCCAGAAAACGCCGGCCAACCCAACCCCGTTGAACCCACTCCTTTCCGGTAAGTCCCCGACGAGATATCTCTCTTCCTGTGAATTACACTGTCTCGGTCTAACTCTCTCACTCTCCCTCTCCCTCTCTCTGTCGCATCGCACCACTGCCCAGAGGACCCAATCGCGTCGCCAGTTGCTTCCAACCACCCCAGAGCTACCGTCGCCTCAGCCTCATTCTCTCGGTGAGTTATCGCACGACTCTCTTCCACTCTCCCGTAAGCATGCCTTTCCACCTTTTGTTTCTTTTACTTCAGTCTTCCTAAAACACCCATGCAATTAGCCTTGTTTGTTTTCAGAAAATATCTCATCTAATCTCATCTAATCATTACAACTTTCCCAACTTCCAATACAAAATAAAATAAACAATTCAACTTTTTTAAATCCCAAAACAAATAATATTAAAAAATATATTATAATAATATTTTATTCAACTTTTTAACTTTAATCTCAACTCATCTCATCTCATCTACAAAAACAAACGAGCCCTACGCAAATAACCCTCTATCTAGTCTTGCCGTAAGATGTATTTCCCTTTTATGTGTTTTGTTTTCAGCCTTTCCCAAAAAGCCCCTCCACTAATTCTGTAATTACTTACATGCCTTTTTGACCCTTGATTGTGTAATCTGCCTTAGCCGATTTGTTGTCTTTAAGGGATTTTAAAGTATGTTTTTTTTAGAGTTTGCTTTACAGCCTATTATTTTAAGTTAAGTTCCATTATACATATTTAATTACTTGGATCATTACGACACGCTCCTCTAGGAAGTTAGTAACATCTAGTACCTCGTATAGGTAACGCGCTACAAGTTGAAAATCAGGAAGCAGTACTAAGAGGTAAATAGTATGATCATATAAATGCATGCGTACTGTGAATATTATTATTATGTATGAAAATATGATATGCTTATGATTGTTAACTACGCTACGCTAAGAGGCAAGTCAAGGTTAGTTTCTTTTTCAATCTTTGATGAAATATGAGATTATGCTTGAATGAATGAATTTGTTGTTTGATTGATTGAATGTTACTAAAATCATATGAAAGCCATGAGATGTTTATGTGGTAGTTCAAAGTCAAGTATGCCATGTAATGGAATAGTCAAATTCTGCAAACCATGTTCATGAAATGCTTAGATTATATATGCCATGTTCATGTAGTACTTAGATCATGTATGCCATGTTCATGTAGTACCTGGATCATGTATGCCTTGGAATGTCATAAAACATTCAGAGCATGTTATGTAATGTCATGTTATACTATGCCATGTACAAGAATATGCCATGCTATATTATATTATGCTATGCCATGTACAAAAATATGCCATGCTTAATCATATTATGCTATGCCATGTACAAGAATATGCCATGTCATGTCATGTTATGCTATGCCATGTACAAGATTATGCCATGTTAGAAATGTTCATGAAGCCTAATAAAATCTCATGCATTAAGAAAGATAAGAAATGTAACGGTGCCACGGACTCAAGCGTGGTTAACCACAAGTTAAGTGAAACACGGACTCAAGCATGTTTCACTCCATGTTATGCAAGTTAAGTGAAACGCGGACTCAAACGTGTTTCACTCCATGTTGTTTCACTTCATGTTAAGACAAGATAACTAAGATATTATGCATTCACAATTACATGTTTTGACTATATATGCTTCTGCTTATGTTAATAATAAAAATGTATGCTATGTGAGTCTGTGATGATATATGTATGTAAAATCTTTCAGAAAGTCATGTTACGTGTTTGATTGAAATCTATGAAGCTATATGTATGTTATGAAGAGTATCATAGAAATTAAATGTATGTTAGGCAAAAATTATATTTTACGGTATGATGTACTACTTACTGAGTATTCGACTCATTATTTTTGTTTGTCTTCTTGTTTTCTTCCGTGTCTAATTCTCGCAGATGATGTCTATGATGATGAAGAGCTAGATGGCCAGGAATAGATCTAGTACAAAGACTTAGGAATGAATAAGTGATATTTTCACAAGAACTAGATTCCTTTTATGTCATTCATAGGATTAGTTTATGTTCTTTTATATTTCGTTCAGTTTTTAAAACAATCATGTTCAATTTAGTTTTAACGTTTTGATGAATTTCAATAAATGAGGTATTTCAGAATATGAATCTCTTTACCGGACATTATGTTTTAAAGGTTAGTAATATCTCTATCCTACGGGAAGGGGGTGTTAAATAGCATAGCGTAGTTAATTATCATAAGCACATCATATTTCCATACATAATAATAATATTCACAGTACGCATGCATTTATATGATCATACTATTTACCTCTCAACGTTGTTTCCTGATTTCCAACTTGTAACGCGTTACCTATAGGAGGTACTAGATGTTACTAATTTCCTAGCAAAACGTGTCGTCATACTCTACGTAATTAAATATGTATAATGTAATTTTAACTAAAATAATAAGCTCCATAATATGCTTTAAAATCCTTTAAATATCTTTTATAAAAATTGTGTCTACAAGCTCATAATTATTCAATTAAGAACTTGGCCTACTTAATTATCAGCCCAGCCCCAATTAGAGAAAACAACCCACTTAATATTACTAACAATTTCTGTAAACAAAATCAGCCCAACTTAAACCTCAAGCCCGCATGAAATCAACCCACTTATCCTAGTACTAAAGTTTCTAAAATAAATCAAGCCCACCAGATTTAAAAACTAGTCAAGTTACAACTAAGCCCAGCCCCAAAAAAAACTTAGCCTAGTAGAAAGTGTATTTTAGGAAAACTGAAACAAAGAAATAAAGAGAGAAAACAGGCTTACAGGAGAGGAGGCTGTGCGATGCTCACTGAGAGAGGGTTGAGTGCGACAGCGGCTCTGGGTGGCTGGGAGTGACCGGCTACGCAACTGGCGGGTCCCTATGGTGGTGCGACACCGAGAGAGAGAGAGAGAGAGAGAGATTAGAGAGCGAAGCTATCAAGATCGACAGAAATAGAGGGAGGGGAGGGTGGCGGACAGTAGTGGCTTACCAGAAAGGAGTGGGCTCAACGGGGTTGGGCTGGTCGGCGATCTCTGTGGCCGTCGGGAGGTTGTGCAATGTTCCCTGATGTGGTTTACGGTGGCTGGGAAGAATGCAGGGGCTGTTTTATTCTCAGTGGGGAGGAATGCAAAGACGTAGAGGACTTATGGGTCACGCACGTAGTGGAGGAGGGAAGGCTCATTGTCGGCGCGCTCAATGGTGGTTTCCGGTGAGGTAGGTGTCACGGTTGGATGTGAGAGTGGTTTTCTTGGTTTGCGGAAGCTACTACGGTGGCTATGTGTATAAGATTTCTTGTGTTTATTTCTGGAGGTCTCATGGTGGGTTTTAAAGGCAAGGAGAAGGGTATCGTGGATCATAAGGAGATTGGATTGAGTTTGGAGTTGGGAGTTAGTTTCAAACTAGGAACCTATTCCAATCTAGGAGACAAACAAAAAATAAAAGAGGCGTATAGTTGAGAAATCCTATTCAAAACAAATTACTACGTCAAAACATATCTAATAAAATAATAACAATAAAGATAACAATAAAATAGTAGTAGTAGTAATAATAATAATACTAAAATCACACATTTGGGGTCGGGTGTTACAAAATCAATCAGAACAACTATTTACCTCAAGGCCTAAAAACCTGCCAATAGAGGCAAATAAATGCAGGATGCTTTTGCTTCTCAAGCTCATAAAAACCTCGCCCACAGTCATGCTTCCTTGATTCAAAGCTTCTTCACAATCTAACAATACTGAACGTTCAAGAATATTCTGGGATGACTGAAGGAGAAAGCAACCATTCCTGCACGTCAGAAATCTTAGATATTCTGCGGAAAGTTCAAAGTTTTTCCTGGAACACAACTTGGCAGAATAGATAAGGGTCCATTTCATTCATCTTTGTTTCTTCTTTTCCCTTTTCCTTTTATGACTCATATAAGCTTTTTGGAAGGCATAGATCTATTCAATTTATTTTTTTTAAAAGCAACAATTCGTTATTAAGAAAAAACACAAAAGGTGCAGCCCAAGTACACAGGAAAGGCATGTAGATTAGCCCATTAACGTCTATTTAAGGAGTCCAACATAAAAGGGAATTGACAAAAAAAAAAAAAACAAAAAGTTTTGAGCTCCTCCAATGTCCTCTTGTGATCCTCAAAATATTTTGTCATTCATGTCTATTCAATACCATCATGCAAGCATGTATAATGAAAGAGATGATTGAATACAGTGGATTGAACATAATTAAAGTCATGTATAGTTGCACCCATAAAGGAAGATACCTTATATTAATTCCAAGGGTGAAAAATGATGAACCATAAGCACGAACACGTAATACTTCCTGCCCCTCATATTCCCTGCTGTCAGACTTCTTATCATTCTGCAGACAGAAATTCGTTTAAGCAGGGTGAAGTTCATGAGCTTCATCCCAAACAAAGAAAGGAAAGTCATAAGCACCAGAAAGAAAATGCATGAAAAAACAGTAATAGGCTTCTGATGAATATAAATAAAGTAAAAAAGGAAGAAAAAGAAAGAGGATCCACAATGGAATTTGCATGGTAAGAAATGATCTTCTGCAAACATACAACAGAATAAGAATGCCAATTTATGTAAAGTTCTATCAGGCAACACCACATATACATTACCAACAAGTGAAAAATATCAACATATATAACCAATTCAAGGAACTAACCCTTTCATAGTCAACATCAGGTTCATCCAAGTTTGACTGAAGAACAACATCATCTGCCACTCGGCAGATCTGCACACTTTTCCCCAGCTCTTTCTGAATTTCAAGCAAACGAGTATATCTGTTACAACATATAGCTCTTAGCAGCAACTTCTCAACATCAATATAACTTTGATCTAGATAAAACTCTGCCTCCATCCCAGTTAATGGATCTATGACAAATGTACTATGTAGATACTTTATGTGCAGATCTTGTCCTGGTTCAATTTTAATAAATGGGCATGATTTTGATTCAGATGTTCTGGAGATCTTATCGAAATCTAACCAGTATAAAACTTTTAGCACTGGTGTTCGTAGAGCAGAGAAGTCAGACTCTCCATCCGGATTCAGTTGCGTAGAACTAGCACTACCTCCATGACTAACACTACCATCAGATACGAGCTCAAATCGGATTGTGTCTTTCCATCTTCCTTGTCGAAGGGCTTTCACTTGCCTGATGACAGTGTCCATGATAAGCGCAATGCAAAGCTCATGGAGAACTGTGTATAATGTCATGAATGGGTTTTCTGCTGCAGCCATTCTCCGCTCTAAATCATCTCCAAGAACGTGCCGTCGTGATTCTTCCAACTTCACAAGTCCACTTCTCTCTCCAACAAGTAGCTCCAAATGTAAAATCCTCCACATTGATAGGTGTCCTCGATAACCAAGAGTAACTAAAACCTTAAATTCCCCATCCACACGCAGCAGTGCAGTGCCATTGGAAACTTTTACCTCAGAAATTTCTTTCAGCAGTGAAACTTCAAGTAATTTAGACTGTACAAGCGTGTCCAACTTTTTCAAAGCTGGCTTTTGCTCATCCTCAGATAATGTGCTCTGAATACCCACATTTTCTACACACTTTGGTAAGCATTGATAACTTCCAGTAAGAAGCACTTCTATAGCAGATGGCACATCATGGACAGGAGCACGAGCTTGCTGTAACCCCTCATGCATGAAAAACAATGAATCTGCAGCTTGTGTGAAACACGTATCATGGCTAGATAGAATGGATCCTAGCTGCTGACAGTACTGTATCAAAGGGACCTGCAGAATTAAGCCAGAAAATAAGATGTACTTTAAAATTGCATTGGCACAGGTTTTTTAAATCTTTCTACTTTCATGGAAATAAAAACACAGGAGAAAATGTAAGTTTCTCAACTGAAATAAGAGGAAAACAAGTGGTTGAAACTCCGTGAAAGTTTATCCCTTTGTTCCAATCGTTCAACAACTAAACCTATCACTAATTTGAGAATATGTTAACAAGTTAAAAAGTAAAATAATTTTCATATCTTATTTCCTTTTTCTGTTTTCTAAACAACCAAACAGTTTGTAACTTCTGGTAAGTATATTGAGTTCAGTTTGGAAAGTGTACAATTAGGGCGTTGAATTTGACTAAAAAGTTCAGATTTAAGTTTCCTTTCCAAACTAATTGGCCACCCAGACAAAAGCACACAAATTGTCTTAGTACAAAACAACAAAATAAAACCGAAACTCACACTTCCAATTAAATTCCATTAGATACACCAAAAAGCACATACTTACTGCTATGCATTTAATAAAAGAACCTAAATTCACAAAGCTTATTCTGAGCAAAGATTAGATCCGAAACCAAACTCTTTGGAGTCTAATGGACCAAAACACTATCAAAATTAACATTTTTCGGCCCAAAAAACAAAGAAGTTCACAACCTTTAATTTACCACCTGAGCCAAGCCAACTTTTTTTCGTTGGCACCGGGCATCTAGTAACAACTGAGTCGAAGCCCACTAAATCCTCCGCATTGTTTCTTTTACGTAGTTTGGCAACCAAAAAAAAAACACTAAATCCAATTAACCCACCCAATTTCACATATTTTGTAGAAATTTTTATTAACAGCTAAAGAATTCCCAATTCCAAATATTTTGTAGAACATAAAATTACTAAATCAGGAATTCGCCTAAATTTAAAAGTTTTAAAGTTTGATTGGCCACCCAGTTAACAACCCCCCCCCCGGCGGGGTATGAAAAAATCTTCAAGTTAGGGGTGGGCAGCGGGGGTGACTGCTCCGCCCCCGTGAGGCGGGGCGGATTACCCAATCCACCGCTGACCCCACCCGCATAAGGGCCTTCAAGTGGAGGCGGGGGCGGGGGCAGGATGGGGTGGAACCCCGCCCCGTATATACCCTGCCCTGCTCCGTTTATAATATATATATTAATTATATATATTATATGTAATACGTATTATATAAAAAGAAATACCCAGGCACAAAACGACGTCGTTATGTGCCTGGACATTTTTTTTATTACCGCTACCCACGGCGTTTTGATTATGGGTTAATACCCAGTTGAAGAGCCCCCTAGCCCTTGTTTCTCTTCTTCCTCGCGATTCATCTTCTCCTCTCTCTCTCTCTCTCTCTCTCTCTCTCTGCGATTCTCGAGTCGCCATTTGCCTCACCAATCATCATCGTCATCTCGAGTCGCTGTCACTGTTGCAGATTTCCATCGCCGTCTCAACCTTAGCGCCGGGCGAATGTAAGTAGGGCTCACTCCCGAATCTCTTTGTGAATCGCCCCATATTTTTTTATAATTATTTGTAGATGGAGATTAGAGGATGGGATTAAAGGAGAATGAGATTGTGAATTGTAGAGGATTTGATTGTGCATGTGGTTTTGTGAATTGCTTGATTGCGCTCAATGAATGTGCTGTGAAATTGTGAATCACTGAATTATTCATTGTTGTGGAGATTGGAGGGGCGGGGGGCGGATGGTTGGAGGTCCACCCAAGCACCCCCGTCAACGGATAGGGTACCCCACCCCCACATGGAAGGGGGTAGAGCCCGGGGAAAAAATCCCAACCCCGCCCATGTGGGGGCGGGGAGCGGGATAAGGGTGGCCCCAACCCATAGGGGGCGGGTAGCACCCCTACTTCAAGTCGTTAACCCCAGAATAGTTGTTAAATTCACATTGGCTTGAACTCAAATTCAACTAAAATTAAAGAAACATTTTATTTTGTGGAGCCATTTCTTTCTTTCTTCGCTGCTACTCAAATCTAATCACACCACCTAAAGTCACATTTCTTTTTAAATAATTTGTTCAACCGCAACTTCTGCTAGCCTAAGATTAAAAACTTGAACCGCAACCACAATTCCGACTGGCCACCTTAATCAAAACCCTCGAAACACCCCCAGGTCCAAATCGGGAGAAAAAGGTCCCAGGGGCTGACCTGTTGGCACCACTTGGCAAGGACGTTGAGGCGGAGCATGCGCTGCTGGGTCTTGACAATGTACTTGAGGAGATTAATCTTCCTCTCGGTGTCGGACTGCAGGTCTCGTGCTGCAGAGGCGGAGGTAGAGGACGACCTGGACTTCTCCTTCTCCACAAGCTCATTGAGGGCGAGGAAAGAGTCCTCGGTGGCCCGGGTGACGAGAGCTGAGAACTCCACCGTTTGTTGCCCTAGCTCCGCGGCCATTGACGTTGGCAGTGCCGTGTGGAAAGGGCCTCCTCTCGCTATGGTGTTCCTTCCGGTGAGAGATCTACCATAGAGGAAACATGGACACTAGGGTTAGATTCCTTGGCCAGAGAGAGAGAGAGAGAGAGACTTGATATAGGCTCTTTCTTCTCTACCGTATATTGTGTAGAAATTGTCTGATTTCAGTTGATAAGAAAGAGAATAATCAGTAACGTTAACAAGGGAAAGAAGAAGGCGGTCACATTTCATTTCATGGATGAAAATGAAATTTATTTAAATTCTCAAAATTAAATTAATAATAATAGCTCTACAACAGTCAATTAATTATAATTATAATAACATCACACCATCTGATTCAAAGAAGCATGACTTAAAATAAAGTTAAAAAAAAATTGGAATAGCAAATAATTATTTGTTTTACACTTTTTAAAGGAATTGTTTAGGTCTTGAGCTATATTCCATTTTGGTTTTTATGCGATGGGCGATGGATGCTTTGCCACTCAAAGTTAGAGCCACTTTCGAAAAAAGACATGGAAAGTTCTTTTCTTATTTTTTCAATGGAAAAAACTTCAAGCCGGATGGGTTTGAAACTCATTTTCACACTCACCAATAAAACAATGACACGTAAGCATTCCATAGAAAATCTCATTACAACCGCATACACCCCAAAGCGTCTCCCTCTCCTTTTTCCCCCTCCCTCCGCCATCTACAAGACACACGAAGCTTCCTCATGCCGAAGCTCTCTCCCACCAGAAAAGAAAAGAAAACAAGTTCTGAGTAGTAATTCTTCGAACAGTGCTTAATCGGATCCCACTATAGTCACTAATGCCCTTGGAAAACTTTAAATGGAGGGTTTAAATCACCCACATGGTTCATGTGTTTTGCACAACAATTGCTTGCCTACCTCTTCAAAATGAATGCTACCTAGGGGTGTAAACTCAAACCGGAAAACCGGTCCGGTCCGGACCGGTTTTACCGGTTTTGAACCGGTCCGGTCCGGAACCGGTTTTTAAAATCTAAAAACCGGCCGGTGTCGATCCGGTTCTGGTTCCCAGATTTTTTGGACCGGACTGGACCGGTTGATTAAAAAAAATAAAAAATAATATTTTTATATATAAGTTTTATACAAAATATTTTATATATAAGTTTTATATATAATGTATAATTATAAATTTTTATGTAAAATTTATATATATAATATATATAATTATATATATTCATATATGAAATAATTTATTATTATAATTTATAAATTATTACATAAAATGTTAATACTAAATCACTAAAAGTTTATAACTAATATTAATATATAACTTATAACTATATCAATAGTCTAATATTAATACTATTATATAGTATAATATATTAATAAAAGTATAAAACAGTTTTTTTAAATCAGTTTTTTTTTTTTTTATAAACAAATTTTTAATGACAAATTGTGAAACTTACATTTTAAAAAAACCGGAAAACCGGACCGGAAACCGGTAAAACCGGAAGTACTGGTTTAGGAGGATAACCAGTGCGTAATCGGGACCGGTACATACAGGTTCGGTCCTAGATTTTATCCAAAACCGGACTGAATCGGACCAGTTACACCCCTAATGCTACCCATATGCATGTGCTACTTTTCCCTATTCCCAGCCGACCCAAATACCCATTTTGACATATTTTCTAATATCTTGATACTGTTGTCAATTTATAGTGATTGGCATGATATTTTTCAAATTTTTTTGAAAAGGGTATCTTTATAAAATAAAATTTATACATGTTTATATCATTTTCATACATACCCATGCATTACACTAATAGTGATGAAACTTGAGCACTGTCGCAGTTTGGTTATGCAACCCAAAACCAGATGCAGCATTTCGGTAGATTCTGAGATGTATTGGAAAACAAGGAATTAATCCAATTGGGATGGGGGGATGGGGATGGGCCTCTTGAGAGTGACTCTCCAGGAACCTGTATGGAGATTACTCCATTTTGTAAATGAAATTCCACTGTTGATTTCTCAGTTGGGGGAAGGAGATGTTTTGGGGTACATGCGACTATAAGAAGAATTTCTATGGAATGCCTACGTATCATTATTTTATTGGTAGGTAGAAAAATTGGTTTCAAATCCATCCAGCCTGAAGCGCGACTCTTGTTTAATATACTATAACAAATGTGTGGCTTGAAGTACTTATCAAACATAGAACTGCTAGGTACAGTCCGTAGAAGGGCTTCTCGTGTATTCAATAGTTGGTCCTATTATCTATGTCAGTTTATGTCAAATGACCAAATGCCATCCTCCCCAATACCCAGAAAAATAGTATACGCAGGAACTCAACTCTTTTTTATTTGGTTTTGCCGCTGCCTAAGTAACGCCCGTCCTTGTGGTGGGACTTTTTCCAAAATATTTTTATAAAAAGGACGACGGGAATTACCGTCCGATTTAAAACTTTTCACTTGCATACCCAGGGTGCAAGACTCCACGTTCATAATTTAAAATGTGCTTTTATCATAAAAGAGGTTTACAGCGGAAAACATAAATCTTATAATAAAAGGGTCTCGTACGTTTAAAACTCGTGCCTAGACTTCCGTGCTCTTCCCCATGGACCATATCCATCCTGATCGTGCAGTTCCTGTGAGGGGGAGGGACATACATAAAAACTAAAATGAGTCGAAGACTCGTAAGCATTATTTCATACCGTTAAAAATATATAACAATATAGGTTTCATTCATGCATTCATCATTCATACATACTATTACGTGCGTTCGTTTGAAAACTTCACTGGACGGGATTTTTCTCTTTTAAACATGGGCTTCCTTTTTGTAAAACGTTTCTCCCGTCAGTGCCTTCATTTCTGCAAGATTTCGTGCATGTTTATGTGCGTTCTTTTGAAAACATCACTGGACAGGGCTTTTCTTTCAAAAGACTTTCCTTTCTTTAAAAATGTGTCCCCCGTCAGTGCCTTCATTTCTTAAAGATTCGTGCGTTCGTACATGCGTGCATACATCCATTCGTTCTTGTCGCTTTCATAGGCCAGTACACACTGTTACGCCCCGTGTGTATGGGGTTAGCGGTCTTCCTTTGGACCCGGATTCCGCCCGTGGCCACGGGTGGGGAATCCCTTTTCATAGGGGCAGCACTGGGTGCACTTCCAGTACTACTTACCCGGCATTGCAATCTGCCCATTCATTGGTACCCTTTCATTTCAGTTATGTGGTCGTTACGTATCTTCATACATTTATGCTTTCATTTCTTCTTTCTTGCTTTTCATTCATGCATTCGTTCGTTTATGTCAGCTTGAAAGAGCTTACGCTTTCGTTCGGTTCTTTCTTTCATTTACAGTCCTTTCTTTTCATGAGAAAACATTTCTTTTGTGAGAAAGCATTTCTTTTCGTGAATAAACATTGTTTGAGGCGTAGGCCCAAAATGGTCTTTTCGGTTTTTAGTTCATTTCAGTTCTATCTTTTCTTTAACAGTTCATTCTTGAAAACTTCATCTGAGAACATACATGGGCTTAAACGTCGGCTTTTGTGGCATCCCATAAGCGTCACCTTTGAACATCGTCTCTCATGGCATCAACAAGAGTCACCTTGTGGCGCACATGAGAGCGTCGGTTCGTAGGATTCACAAAAGCATCCGTTGTCTTGCCCTTCATGCATGTTCATCAGTTTATGGATTTTCTTAGAAAGTACATACAATAGATACAGCGTATATTCATCCATTCACATGCATACAATTAATACTTTGGATGCGTAAAAAGGGGCAGCTAAGGAGGGGCCGTACATACTTATACCTTTTAACAATTAGCATTTTCTTTCTTAAGACGTCTTTCGTTTCTTTTCGTGAGCATCTTAAATGAAAAACGTTTCTTTATCTTTGAAAACTCTAGAAGAGTATGAACGTAACACTTACCTGGACTCCATGCTACTTGCATGTCATGCAGTCCATTCATGCTTGTCATATGGCAACCTACATGCATACACATAACCTTAGCATCATTCTCTATCTAATGCATAAGTGACTTAAACTATAAATAGAACTACGCTATACTTAGAACACTCTCCTTCTATCCCGTGCACTTACGTGCCCTTCACTATATTAAAACCTTCGGGAACCCATTACGGTCACCCCATCTTCCAATTCATGTCTTGCCTCGAGTGCTCATCCACTAAAGTGAACTCATGATTCACCTTAGGATTAAGACACTAAGGCCTCTGTCTCATTCTTCTCATTAACCTCATTCCGACGTATGACTCAAACCAACTAAGTCACGCATCCCGTCCTTAGACTGTACACCCGTCACTTTCTTCATGCATCTTAGCCCATACAAATCCTCATTCCCATCCAGACAAGCCATACGGCTCTAAGCCAACTTTGAGGCTTAAGCACCGTGTAACTATACTCAGGATAGATTACCCATTACATATGGTGAATCTATCCGGCACATGTGTCTAACCAGGCTACACATGTATTCTACCCCTTATCACCTAAGATCAACATATATAACACGTTGATCGCCAGCTTCGAGGGACAAGGGCCATACTCCGATACCAACCTACTCTTAACCCGGTTAGCATGACTCCTCACGCTACCCGTCCCTTTTGACAGTTCATCCCAACACTTAACACGACAAGACTCCATTCATAACTACGTTTCATGTCACGTTATGTAGCCCGAGATTGCTCCAGTGCTACACTGTGACCTTGTCGTGTTACCCAGCATTCTACTACATCACTCCTGACTCATCACGAGTACGGTTCCTCACGTACTCCCGTCACTTCGTGACATCTCATCACGTTACCGTTACGCCATTTCTACACTTTAACACTTCACCCATCATAAGCGTGACTTCCAATAACCACGTCACTTCGTGACGTTGCCCAGTCATGCTTCCGCTGCGTACTCTTACACTTATTTCACTACATAACCCATCATAAGCACGACTGTCAGTAGTCAATGCCACTTCGTGACATTCCTCAGTCATGCTTCCGCTGCGCACTCTTATACTTGCTCTGATACTTCACGCATACTTTTAGCCATAAGTCCATCGCAGTGACACTTGTCACCCCAGACTACAGGCTACGCCATAACTACTTCGAGACACTGTTCCACAGTTCCCGACACTATCCATCACGTTTCATGCCCATCAATCACAAAACCATCCTTATCTCTATGACACGCCACACGGAGTGTTGCTGCTACATGGAGTACACTCCATGTATACTCCCTTCATACATACAACATCACCATTATGGCATACCTGCCATATGGTACATCAATCCATCACATGGAGTACATTCCACTCGTACTCCCTTTACATACGCTCCATCACCACTATGGCCTACAAGCCATATGGTGCATCACCCATCATATGGAGTACATTCCACATGTACTCCATCCATACACACCATATCACCACTATGGCATACCCGCCAGATGGTACATCGCTCCACTACATAGAATACACTCTGCATATACTCCATGCATGTTACGCCACATCACCAGTATGGCATACACGCCATATGGTGCATCTCACCATCTCATGGAGTACATTCCACATGTACTCCCCACATATACAACACGCCACATCACCATTATGGCATACCTGCCATATGGTACATTAATCCATCACATGGAGTACGTTCCACTCGTACTCCCTTTACATACGCTCCATCACCACTATGGCCTACACGCCATATGGTGCATCGCTCCACTACATAGAATACACTCCATGTGTACTCCTCACATATACTATACCCCACATAGAGTACACCCATCGTATACTCCCTTCATACACATCACAGCATGTCACCAGTATCGCGTACCCGCCATATGGTGTATCACTATATCACATGGAGTACACTGCTCGTATACTCCCATCATACAAACTACGACACATCACCATTATGGCATCCCTGCCATATGGTGCATCAATCCACCACATGGAGTACATTCCATATGTACTCCTTTTACACGTGCTACTCACAGAGTACACTTCTCCGTGTACTCATCCCGTTGTACCATATGCCAGGAGGGTATATTTTACATATACTCTCCTTGTCTCACATTACGCCACATACAAAGTACACCCAGCGTGTACTCTTCCCATTCCACACAACGCCACGCCATCTATACAACACATGCCCCACAACTACACTGCACAGCACAATCACTCCATAATTACAGCACAAACCCCACAACTGCATTACACAGTACAGTCCACAACACTTCACAATACACCCAACACTTCACAGCACACTACACGGCACAATGCACCTCCATACAACACAGATAAGTCCAACACTTCACTACACAGAATGCCCAACACTTCATCACACAACACCACATCACAATGTCACAACTCCACTAATACTAACAGCACAGTCCACAACCTAGTCAACTAATCAATATCTAACATAATTAACGAGTGATAGAGAGTTATACCATCGACAGAATAACCCGTGCGTTGCTCGTTGATCGTCATAGTCGATGATGTTGGCAGTGTCGTACATGGTGGCTAACTCACGTACGGTGACTGTTTAGGCGTTTGGATAGCTAGGTGTGGTCTTGGAAGGGCTCATGATGGCGGCAAGGGGCATAACACGGCGGATCTAGCCATGTACAGTGGCGGTCAATCACACGCAGTGACTGTCCATCACGTGCAGTGATTACGCACCACACAAGATGGTGGTTTGGACCTAGGGCTTGGCTAATGGAGGTGCGGTGAATCTCGTGGTGGCGTCGAGGTGGCGCCACGGTGGCTCATGGTGGCGGATCTGGACATACCATGGAGGAGAAGCCGTGGGAGAGTGAGAGAGAGTGTGCTCTCGTGGGTGGCAGATCGGGGCCGTGGGAGGTTGGGTTGGCTTGCTGGCGGCCTGAGGAGGCTGGACATGGCGGTCATTAGCCATGGGTGGCGGCGCATGGTGGTGCATGGCGTGCAACCCGTGCGTGAGAGGGGGAGAAGCCGTGAGGTAGAGGAGGGGGTTTCTGGCCATGGGTCACATGGAGGAGCTCGGGGAAAGGGAGAGGAGGTCCATGGCGTCGCATGGGGGTCGTGGTTGGCTGTGTACGGCGGCGCACGGTGGGAAATGGGCTAGAGACCCATTTCGGGTACTTGTCGTGGAAGGAGGGGGAGGACTACTTCATAGGGGCTGGTTTCGGTGGAGGATGATGGCCGGTGGGAGAGGAGCTTGCCGTGGGAGCGGTGGAGCCATTGGGCGGCGCACGGCGGCACTACGCACACAAGCCCGTTCGGGCTGTGTGCTTCCGAAATGGAGAAATGGAGAGCGTGAGGGGGAGAGGTCGGTATGGATGGACTCGCCGGAGGGAGAGCAAGCCATTGGTGTCGGCGGTGAGGAAGGGCGACGCACGGCGGCGTCGGGCTGAGGCCTTAAGCCGTTCGGCGTGGGGTGGGTCTCTGCGTACAGCGTACGCCGAATGAGAGAGGGAGGAGAGAGAGGGTTACGGGGAAAATGAGAGGGAAAGAGAGGGGTCTGGGTATTTAACCCAGTCCTTTCGTCTAGGGATCTACACAACGATCTAACGACGAGGAATTAAAATACTAATTTAAAGATGCGTAAAACATTAACTTAATTAAAAGCACTTAGAGGAATTAAGGTAAATATTATTTTAAACTAACTTTAGTTTATAAAATAATATTCTTCATCATTAATAAAATGATGAAGTCTCACTTAACATATTTAAAAGGGTTAAATCATTTAATTAATAAAAGCTTTCAACATAATTTAAATCCCATAATATCTTAAATAATTGAAATCATTTTAATAATGATATTAAAATGATTTCCGGCAATTATAATATTTTTGGAGCTCTTCAAGAATATTATGATTGTCGTATTTAAGATCAAATCTTATTTCAATAACAATGGAAATACTCCTTAAAAATATTTTCAGCATATTTAAAACACTGGGCGTGCCCTAGAAGTCACACGATATCTTTCGAGACATGCCATCATGGTTCGGCATGCATAACGTGGCTCGCAGTCACTAGTGAGAAAGGTAGATGATCACATAATCTCTGCCTTCGGGATTTGCTTACGTCATCAAGACGAAACATACGTCAGAAAGAGAGAAGCGTACGTAAGAAGAAGGAGCTGCGTATTACAGCCTAGCTCGACTGTTTCTCTCTATGCAGTTCGAAATTCGATGTTGTGTTCAACTCCTCCACCACAGACATCGTCCTCAGTTCCTCCACCAGCAACATCGGTAACATAGACGCGTCCCAGCCCAACCCAGCCCATGCGAGGTTCTTTTCCTCCAATCTGTTCGAGTTCGTCTTTTCTCCTTTTTTTAGAAAATGAGTTCTACTCATGCTTGCTATGATGAAATCGGCTACATTCATCAATTTTTTTTTTTGGCTGTGAACTCACATGAAAAGTGATACTTGGGGTCTAATTCCTTCCATTTAGCATCTGAATCTTCATATTTGTTTTTTTTTGAAGTATGAGTAATTGTTCCCTGGATTATTAACACGCCAAAGTTCATATTTAGAGTAATAATAGATTAAAATAAAATGTTTATAAAGAATTAAAGATAAAGTTTGGTGAGTCTATGAGGGAAAGATTTTCAAACCTTCCCAACTGATGCAAAATGAAGTCACAAACCTCATACCTACTGGCCGACGGTGGTGGGAGGGTCCATCTGTGGCATCGTGGTTAGCTCAAAGGGGACGGAAATGGAATGGCCACCAGCTCAGAAATCGTCGCCCAACTCAGAAATTATCGGTAAAAATGGCATCGTGGTCTACTACAGTTTCTTCGCAGCGTTTCAATAGCAGTTCTCGATAACGGTTTGATTTCCTTCCTTCTACGCGAAAAGCCAACTCCCTCAGTTTAATAAAATGAATCGTTTTGAACACGTTGGGTGTGCGCGTGCAGATCTCTATTTGGGGACTACAACAAAAATTTATAATCTAAAAGTAAACATAACATTACCGAGTTATAAATGATTGTTTGAGTTGAGAGTTACATCTAATTATTATAATTGTTTTAAAATCTTTATATAAAATATAATAAATAATTCAACTATTTTTAAATTTTAAAATAAAAATAATATTAAAAAATAATTCTAACAATAATTTATTCAATTTTCAATGAATAATGATACACACAACATATTTTTACAAAACATTTCACAATAATGTTGTAAGATGAGAGTATTTTTGAAAAAATGTTATTTTTATAAGGTGTTTTACAAAAATAACTTTATTAAGTTTATTAAACTGGAAATCATAAAACTGAGCATTCCATAAACTATCTAGGCTTTTACCTCTACCCCTTGGGCTAAGTCTTGTTGTAACACCCCCTTCCTGTAGGCTAGAAGTGCCACGTATTTTTCATAAAAATAAATCCGGCAATAGATCCCAAATTTCATAATTGAAAACATGAAATTTATTAAGTGGAAAAAGGTCTAATAAAATTTTTTTCCAAAAACATTAAATGAATAAACTGAGTAAACTTGTGTCACAAAAGCATATTTTATTATAGAAGGTCTGAAACTAATTTAACTGCTTCTTCTATTCCTGGTCTGCCTGCTCGTAATCATCATCCTCACCTGGGTGGTTAAAAACATGAAAAACAAACTAAAATGAGTCGAAGACTCAGTAAGAAATCCATCACAACGTAAACGTAATAAACATAAGATTTTCATAAAAACTTTCATGCTGAGCTTAAAATTTATGACTGTTCATACTGATGCTTATGCTATGTATGACTATTTTAACTGAATTAACTGACTGATTTATCTGATTTAACTGATTTATCTGACTGGCCAACACACTTAACCCTGTGTGCAAGGTTGTGCACCGGCCCCACATCCCGCTGCAGCAAGGGGAACCGCTGATAGTATTCTAGCATACTATGGTGGACCATGACTGAGTTCTTGGTTTGCACGTCCACCTGATCTGAACTGGATTGGTACCATGCATCTGAATGACCATCTTATTAACTGATCTGATCTTATCTTACACTTGAATTTAAGATGGCTTACGTGTCTTATACACATGAGATGCATGACATAATACATACATAATTATAATTTCTGAATTTGAAACATGATGCAGAATGACATGATCGTATGCTATGCTGGATGACATGTTTGCATATGACATGAGCGGTTCATAAATAATGGCTGTCAATGAACTGGCTTGAATAATACATACATATAAGCTAACTGTGATGATCCTAATTTATGATCAAATTACTTACCTTGCTGTGCTTCTTCCTGAATATCACTTCGTAACTCGACACCTATACGCAATAATAACTATCACTAAATCTGTTTGGAAACAATATTTACTAATATCCTACTAAATCAAATTCACAATCTAATAGGTAGTCAAATAAATCTTTGTGTAACACCATAATCAATAAAAGTATTTAAATTACTTCAAATACTAATAACATATTATAATTTAGTAGAATACTTTAGCTATTTTAAAATAAGTCATAAAACTTCAATTCTTAAAATAAGTTTCCTTTCTTAACATAATTATTAACTCTTATAAGAAATCTAATAAATATTAATATCATTTAAATATTCTTAACATATTTCTCTATTTTCAACCTACAACTTTAATAGCATAATTATAACAACATCTATTAAAGTAGACAGTAGAATCTCATTTAATAAATCGTTCAAAATAATTTAAAAACTCTTACTGCTGAAAAATGATATCTAATCTTTCAAATATAATTTAACTGTATATATATATATATATATATATAAATCTAAAATAATTGGTGGAAACATTCGATTTAATAAAAGTAGACTCAATCATAATATTATTCAACACTCATAATTTATTCCTTAATTTATTTTTAAAGTATAACATAATAATTTTATTAACATCCAACTAAATAGATAAAGGAAAATTAACTAAAATAATAGGCTCCATAATATACTTCAAAACACATTTTAAATTCTTTAAACACTTTCTTAATAAAATGAGCATTTGACTAATATATTTACTTAAGGAAAAACTCATCTTTAAAAATATTAATGTTAAGCACAATAAAAAAATACTAAATCAGTTGTTGAAGATCAAGCCCATTTTACTCTTTAAAACACAAGCTTATCAATTAAGCCCAGCATACATAAGGTCCAAGGGCCTGCTGTGAAACAATGCTTCATGGTGGTTTTATGGCACACGGACAGAAACATAAGGAGAAGTCCTGCAAGAGAAAACAGAGGGCTCACCGAGAGAGAGTATGCGATGGAGATGGGCTGCGCGACGGTTCAGGCGACAAGCGGGGGTCATGGCGGCACAACTAGCGACTTCTCTGTTGTGGTGCGACATCGAGAGAGAGAGAGAGAGAGAGAGAGAGAGAGTGAGTGATGTTTACCGAGAGGAAAAGAGGGAGGTGAGGGTGGTGGACTGCAGTAGGCTTCCCGGAAGGGAGTGGGTGCCACGGGACTAGGACGGCCGGCAGTTTCTGTCACCGTGGGTGGTGCTCCGATGTCCCTTGAAGTGGTGTCGGCATGGTCTGGCAAGGAGGTCGCCACAGAGGGCTACGATTTCCTCTGTTTTCAGTTGCTTGAAACAGGGGCTTGCCGTATGGGGTTGTTCGCGGTTTACGGTGGACGGGAGGTGGTCCGATGGCGATCTCTGTGCAGGTGGCATGTGTCGCGGAGGAGCTGGCGACGTGGGTGGCTAGCTTGTGGCTCACGGTGGGGAAGAATTCTTCCTCTATTTCAGTGCAGTAAAACAGAGTATTTGTTGGTGGTTTTTCAATGGTTGGGTGACGGTGGTGTAGGAGTGTTACAGGTTTCTGCAAGGTGGTGGTCGTGGCTTGTGGGGCGGCTATTCTGGTGGCTGGTTACGTAGAACGG
Organism: Juglans mandshurica; assembly: GCA_022457165.1. Taxonomy (NCBI): domain Eukaryota; kingdom Viridiplantae; phylum Streptophyta; class Magnoliopsida; order Fagales; family Juglandaceae; genus Juglans; species Juglans mandshurica. The sequence goes on from CM039623.1 coordinate 10,576,289, forward strand.
AGGCTAGGTCGAGGTGCTCGTCTAAAGAGGCCGCAGTGTGGTGTACGTGACAACGCTTGGAGGTCCTTCACGGCCATGCATGGTTTGCGCAGTGGGGTCGCCGCGGTGGTTCCGTCGTCGAGTCACGGCCTTTCCAGTTGCTGATTCACTGAGTGGTGTCCGTGCGGTTTTTGAGGCTTCTAATTCTATTGCACAACAAGAGGCTGAGGGGAGATGTGGAGGAGCTTCCTACGACACGGGTGCAAGCAGGGGCTAGACTTGTTACTGCAACGTGAAGGTTCCTTCGGACTGGTTCTGTACAGAGGGCTGGCGGTTTGGGGTGCACGAAGGCTTGGCTGAGCGTGGGTGCTGCACGTTTCTGGACAGGGAGGCGTGGTGGTTGCCGTGTGGGTGGCCAGGTTTATGGAAGGAGGCCATTTCTGTCGTGCAGATGGTTGCGTGCAGTGGCTGCGGCAACTCTAGTTCTAGGTTGAAGACATTTACGTCTATCATGTTTGAGTTCTATATATAGACTCATGGAAACCCTAGTGAAGAAGAATAAGTGTAACACCCGGACCCAAAATTTGTATAGTTGGACTTTAGATTATTTATTTATTTATCTATTGGAGCTTGGTATTTTAAGTTTTTATTTTACGAACTTGAGTAGTTAATTTTTTTATTTTATTTTCTTCACACGTTTATGTTTTCCCGCATGTTTCTTTTTTTTATTTCCTTCTCTTTCAGTCTTTTATCTCTTATTTTCCCGTAAGGTTTTTTTTTCTCTCGTTCACGTCGTGCATGCTCACACACAACACAAACTTTCATCCGCGCTCACGTCTCTCTCTCTCGGCTCTCTAGGGTTTCACCTCATATTTATATAGACACTCATAGGTTTTTTCCCATCCTATTAGAAACTGCCCAGACTCTAGCCGCCGCACCACCTTGGAATCGTAAGCCCAGCCTCCATTCCCTTGGTTGCATGCACTCCCATACCGAGAGTCACCCCACGTAAGCCAGCCCTCCGTCGTCCCTTTTACCGCCACCAGTGCACCCCTCGTAAGCCTCTGATCAGCTAACCCATCTCCACTGTGCATCGACAAGAATTCACGCTGCCCTCCCAAACGAAATCGACGCAACCGTGCATGCTTTGCATCTCCACGGATCACAACTCCACCTCGCCGTGCATCATCTCCTCTTGGCCATCGCTGGAGTCCAGCTTCTCCGCCGTACTCGACCTGCACCACCACCAGAGTGCTGAGAAACAACCATCTACAGAATGAGTCGAAACTCCTCTGTTTTAAGTCTGAAAAATAGAGCATTTGGTTGCTCCCCCAAGCACGGCAGTTTCGCACTACCAACCCTTTCGGGCGTCTCCTCCGCGGCGCAAAGGGAACCCGTAATCCAGCACCTTAGCCACGCCTCGCCGTGCCACCGACAATAGCCACCCCAGGCCGTCGCCGCGTGTAACTCTCTCGGTAAGGAGTCCTCTCTCTCTCCGTCTCCTTCTCGGTGCTCTCGTATCTCTCTCTCTCTCAGTGCCTCACCACCGTGACCTTCTTCGCCGCGTCACGCGCAGCTCCTCCCTTGGCGGTGAGTACCTTGCGCCCCTGTTCTCACAGTTGTGCACCGAGACTGCGTGAATGCAATTCCAATATACGTAAACTTATTTTTTTGCGTGGTATTTGAAAATGAATTACAGTTTTACCCTTAGTTTTAGAATGTGTTCAAGTTGATATATTTTGGTTTGTTTTTACGTGGTTTATACGGGTGGTGTAAGAAAAGTTTACATACAATAATAGGATTTTCAAATTGTACTTTGGTAGCAAATTATTATAGTAATTGTGAAATTTTATTTTAAACTTTTAGATCACTATTAAAGCTTTTTGTTTATTATTATTTAACGAAAATTTTTACTTGTACTTACCTTAAATCGCTTAAGTATTTTAACATGTTATTAAGTCAAGGTTTATTTTAAGAGTAAATAATATCGTTGTATTGTTATTTCTACATTTTAGATATATTTTAGTCTTTTTAATAATAGTTATGGTTTATTTTAAAATATTTTGGGAGAATTATATTACTTAGTATTAAACTTCATAAGTTGTTTTCGTTAATAAATAGGTCTGACCTTTAAATGTGTTAGTCATAGTATTAAATTGGCATTGACAATTTTAGAAAGTGATGATTGGTAATTTTAGGTTTTGAGGAATTAAATAGGTTATTTTATAAGCTTAGGATTAAATATCGAAATACGTGATTAATTGAAAATTTATGAGAATTACGTGATTATTTTATAGGTGACGATTAGTTATTGTCCGACGTTTTTGAGGAATTTTCGAAAAAGCTAAGAAGTTCAGGTAAGCGGGGTTCCTATGCTAGACTTTGCATTTAAAATAAAATGAGCCGAGGTTATTTTTGGAAAATATACATATTTGATGTTGAAAAGAAATTTGAACTGCCTCAGTTATTTGTTCTGCATTACTCATGAGATTCTGTTTAAGAATAAATTATTTTCTGTCATGACTGGTGTAGACATGAGCTTATTTCTGACATTCTGTTTCTGAACTTTGAAAAATAGAGCGAATATGAAATCTGTGCATAAATTATGTTGTGATATGATTTTTTGTTCTGTTCTGAAGATTTTCTGTACTCTGATGTGATCTGATGTGATTTCTGAAAACCTCTGGCATAACATTTTGTTCAGGTTGGTACCAACTTTTCTGTTTCTGGTGCACCCACTTTGGAAACAAAATGGTTTTCTGCGTGGTCTCTCCTATGTGCACACTCGGGGCTCCGAGAATGAATAAGGGGAAGATTCACATTCTGTTTCTGCTCGGTTAGCTACCGGGGTTTGCACAACCCTACCACGGGGGTTAAACTTGGTATTTATTCTGATATGATAAGATAAGATGTGATGTTTCAGTTTATGCTATGCCAAAGGGATTTTGATTATGAATATTTTCAAACTATCGCTCTGATATTTTTGATAACATGTTCTGACGCTGCATTTTGAAAACATTATTCTGATTCTGCAGTCTGAAAGAAAATATTTTGTTCTGCATTCTGATTTCTGTAAATGTTCATGTTTACACACTAGTATATGTCCTCTGCTTACTGAGTTGTTGATAACTCACCCCTTATCTTCACATATTTTTCAAATAATTTTGATGATTCAACTGGAGAACAAGAGTAGAAAGTTTAGCAAGGTGTGATGATCGTAGTGGAATAAGTGCCTGAGGGTACAAATGCTTATTTGAGGGTCGTAGTTAGTAAACTGATTTATTTATTTATTTTTTGAGTATTTGATTTGATGAGTTGAGGATGTTTTCGAGTTTTTGGAGAATTTCTAATTTATGTTATTGGGGTTCTCTTTATTGTCGCCATAGAGAAACTTAGATTTTTGGTTTGATTAAGTGGATTAATATTTTATGAAATTTTTAGATTTTATAGTTGTGTTATTTAAGTAAATTTTAAGTATTAAGAGCTAACTCTCCGGACCTTCGGGATTGAAGCGTTACAAGAAGAGACGTACGTGCATGGGAGTTTTATCATTGAAAGAAAAAGAGTTTTAATAATGTTTAGACTCATGAGCTTGGAGAAATATAAAAATAAATAATAAAATAATAATAATAATAATAATAATAATAATAATAATAATAATAATAATAATAATAATAATAATAATAAATATTTATAGTTTTATGGAAAAAAAATACAAAAAATTTATCTTATATCCTAATCTTAGGGTCGGGTTGTTACACTTGTCCTACCAATCCATCCTCATAAAAGAACCTCACTTGGGGAGGTTAAAACATAAAAACATATAAAAATACTCAAAAACTGTAACGTCCATCCTTGTGGTGGAACTTTAGAAAATAGTTTTGAAAATGAGATGGGATTACTGACTATTTTAAAATTTTTTCATTTCATTCCCAGGATATAACAAAACTTACTTTCATGCATTACATAAAAACTACCTTGGCTTCTGTCACTCTTTCCTTGGGCCATGTCTGACTTGATGCTTCTAACTCATTTTGATCCTGAGAGGGGGAGAGACATACATAAAAATAAAATGAGTCGAAATCTCAGTAAGCATTAGTTCATACTGTAAAAATATACTAACTTTCATTCATGCATTCATCATTCCTCTACATACTGTACATAAAACATTCATTTCATTTGAAAACATTATAGGGTGAGGTTTTTCTTAAAATGGTTTTCATTTCATAAAACATTTACCACATCTCGTACATTCATCGATAAAGAAACTAAACCATTCATACATTAAATTTAACGTTTTTCACTTTTCCTCTGGCCGATACACACTGTTATGTCCCGTGTGTTGGGGTTAGTGGTCTTTAGGTCTTGGATTCCACCCATGGCCACATGTTGGGAATCATTTTCAGTCAGAGGGTAGCACTAGACACACTACAAGTACTACTTACCTGGAATTGCAATCTGCCCAGTCCATTGGTACCATCATTCATTCATTTGGTCATGGCCGTCACGCATATTCATATATTAAAACATTCATTCATTTCCTTTCATTCATTCATTCCAGTTCTTTCTTTTTCATTCATTTTAGTCATCAGTCCATTTCATTTCATAAATATCATTTTTAAGCATAAGCCTAAACATCATTTCATGGCATCCTATAGACATCCTTTCATAGCATCATCTAAAATTCATTTTATAGTCTCATTTAAATATCAGTTCATAGCGTAATTTAAAAACACTTTCATCGCATCATTTAAACATCAGTTCATCGCATCAAGCATAAACCGCACGATTCATTTCATGAAACTAAAGACAATAGCTACTACATATAACATCCATTCATATGCATATGACTATTACTTTGGGTGCATAAATAGGGGCTACCAAAGAAGGTCTTTACATACATATACTTTTAAACACTTATACTTAGTATACTTTCATAAATATCACAGCGACACTCCCTTATGGAGGAGTTACAAGGCCTAGAGGGAGAGGAGGAGGCAATAATTCTTAATGAAGCTGAAAAAGTTCGCAAGAGACAGGTAGTTACAGATCTTGAACGAGTGTTACTAATGGAAGAGACCTCTTGGAGACAAATATCCAGGGCTTTATGGCTTAAGGAGGGGGATAGATGTACAAAGTTCTTTCATAGGGTGGCTAATTCGTGTCAGAGGATTAATGCTATAGATACTTTGATGGTTGATGGTGTAGTTTTTTCGGATCAACCAAGTATTGAGGAGCATTTGGTACTGTATTATGAACATCTTCTATCCAAACAACAATCTTGGAGACCGTTAGCAGATGGGTTGACGTTCTCAGTCTTAGACTAACAATGTGTAGGGTGGATGGAGAGGCCTTTTGAAGAAGAAGAAGTATGCAAAGTTGTCCGTGGTATGGCTAGTGATAAGGCCCGGGCGCTGATGGTTTTACTATGAGCTTCTTTCAAACCTGTTGGGAGGTGATCAAGGATGATCTTATGCAGGTTTTTCGAGAGCTCCATTATTATGCTAGTTTCGAAAGAAGCCTCAATGCCACTTTCTTAGCACTCATACCAAAAAAGGTGGGGTTAGTGGATGTTCGTAATTATCATCCTATTAGCCTTGTGATAGGGGTCTATAAGATTCTCTCCAAAGTGCTAGCAAATCGACTGAGTACGGTGATGGAAAAATTAATTTCGAAGCCACAAAACACATTTGTCAAAGGTAGACAAATTCTAGACTCGGTTCTAATTGCAAATGAAGTTTTAGATGGACGCCTCAAATCTCGGGAACCTGGGTTAATCTGCAAATTAGACATGGAAAAAGCCTATGATCATGTTAACTGGAAATGTCTGCTCTATTTACTTGCAAGATGCATTTTTGGAGAGAGATGGATGAAATGGATAGAGTTGTGGATAGAGTTGTGTATCTCAACAGTACGATTCTCTATTTTGGGGAATGGTTCTCCAGCGGGCTTCTTTGACTCTTCCCTTGGGTTGAGACAGGGAGATCCGCTATCTCCATTACTATTCTTATTTGTCATGGAAGCCCTTAGTAAAATGATTGTAGGGCTTGAGAAAGGTGGTTTGCTCCACGGTTTCTCGGTGGGGAATGGTAATTTCAACTCTCTTGATATTTCTCATTTGTTGTTTGCTGATGATACTCTTATATTATGTGGAGCAAATCTCAGAAATATCCAATTTTTTAGGGTCCTACTTCTTTGCTTCGAAGTGGTTTCGAGCTTGAAAGTTAATATGTCAAAGTCTGAGATGGTGCCAGTGGGGAATGTTCCTGATGTGGCAACTCTAGCCTCTCTTTTGGGATGTAAGGTATCCTCTTTACCTCTTCAATATCTTGGATTACCATTGGGTGCCTCATTCAAATCAAAGCAGATTTGGAATCCTGTGGTTGAAAAGGTGGAGCGTAGGTTGGCATCTTGGAAGAGGTTGTATTTATCCAAAGGTGGCAGGCTTACATTGATTAAAAGTACTCTCTCTAACCGTCCCACCTACTTTTTGTCTCTATTCCCACTCCTAGCAAAGATTGCCAACCATATTGAGAAGTTACAACGTGATTTCTTGTGGAGTGGTTTAGGGGACGAGTTCAAGTTTCATCTGGTCAATTGGAACACGGTATGCACTCCAGTTTCTGGGGGTGGATTGGGTATTCATAACTTGACTAAATTCAATCAAGCTGTATTGGGTAAATGGTTGTGGCGGTACCAACAAGAAATGGGGACTTTGTGGAAGTCGGTCATTGATGCATAGGTTGGGGAAGCATGGGGTGGTTGGTGCTCGAAAGAGGTACATGGTTCATATGGGGTGGGGTTGTGGAAAAACATTAGGAAGGGTTGGGAGACTTTCCGGAGACATACACATACTAGGGTGGGCGATGGCTCTCGCGTCAAATTTTGGTATGATAAATGGTGTGGTGAATGCTGTCTTAAAGACACTTTCCCGCCATTTTTGAGTTAGCATGAGTAAAGGATGCAGCAATAGCGGATATTTTGGCTTTTTCTAATGGCTCCCCTCAATGGAATGTGGACTTCATTAGGGCAGCCCATGATTGGGAGATGGAGGTTATTTCAGACTTCTATGCGGCTTTGTATTCAGTACGTATGATAGAGGGTACGATGAATAGGATGTTTTGGAGCCCTTCCAAAAAAGGTAGATTCACTGTCCATTCATTTCACAGAGTTTTATCAAACCAGGGTAGGCTCTCATTCCCATGGAAGAGCATATGGTAGTCCAAGGCTCCTTCAAAAGTAGCTTTTTTTGTTTGGACAACAGCTTTGGACAAAATTCTCACCACGAATAATCTAAGGAAACGTCGATTAATGGTATTAGACTAGTGTTATATGTGCAAGAAAGATGACGAATCTGTTGATCATTTGTTCCTACAATGCGAGGTGGCCAGGACCTTGTGGGCTGATTTTTTTACAGGACTCGGTTTATCATGGGTTATGCCCAGTAGATTGGTGGATTTTCTAGCATGCTGGAGAGGTCTTCATGGAAACACACAAGTTGCAGTAATATGGAAAATGGTTCCCTATATGTATGTGTTGGTGTATTTGGAGGGAGCGAAATGATAGAAGCTTTGAAAACCAAGAGAGAATAATAGAGGAGCGTAAACGTTTTTTCTTTAAAACTTTGTTTTCTTGGGTTGGGGCTATTGTTTGTAATGGACTCAATGTTCATGACTTTCTTCTTTCTGTTGTACATTATTGTAACATCCTGTTCCTGTAGGATAGAGATATTACTAACAATCATAACATAATACCCGGTAAAGAGATTCATTTCCTGAAATACCTCATTTATTGAAAAACATCAAAATATTAAAACTGAATTGAACATGATTGTTTCAAAAACTGAACGTAAAATAAAAGAACATAAACTAATCCTATGAATGACATAAAAGAAATCTAATTCTTGTGTGAATATCACTTATTCCTTCCTAAGTCTCTGTACTACACATATTCCTGGCCATCCAGCTTTGCGTCATCATAATCACTATCTGTGGGAATTAAAACATGGAAGAAAACAAAAATGAGTCGAATACTCAATAAGTAGCATATCACTCTGTAAAATATAATTTGGCCTAACATGGACTTAATTTCTGAAGACTCTTCATAACATACATACACATTCAAAGATTTACAATCATACATGTAACATGACTTTCTGAAAGACTTTACATATATATATCATCACAGATTCGTATAGCATACGTATTCATCATTAACATGAGCGGAAGCATATATAATCATGGCAAACATGTAACGTGAATGCATAATATCTTGTTTATCTCGTCTTAACAAGGAGTGAAATACGCTTGAGTCTGTGTTTTACTTAACTGGCGTTACATGGAGTGAAACACGCTTGAGTCCGTGTTTCACTTAACTGGCATAACATAGTGTGAAACACTCTTGAGTCTGTGTTTCACTTAACTTGCATAACATGGAGAGACATGCTTGGGTCCGTATTTCACTTAACTTACATAACATAGAGTGAAACACGCTTGGGCTCGTGTTTTACTTAACTTGCATAACATGGAGTGAAACACGCTTGGATCCGTGTTTCACTTAACTTGTGGTTAACCACGCTTGAGTCCGTAGCACCGTAACATTTCTTATCTTTTTTAATGCATGAGAATTTATTAGGCTTCATGAACATTTCTAACATGTCATATTTTTGTACATGGCATAGCATATCATGGCATATTCTGGTACATGGTATAGCATGACATAGCATAACATGACATTTTCTTATACATGGCATAGCATAACATGACATGACATAACATGCTCTAAACGTTTTATGACATTCCATGGCATACATGATCTAAGTACTACATGAACATGGCAAACATGATCTAAGTACTATATGAACATGGCTGTGATACACTGTATTTACGTGTATTTTGACTAAGAAATTATTGCATTTCTTAAGGTAATGGGCTTTCTTGTTTTAAATTTTAGATGATTTACATGATATTATTTTAAAATTTTTAACTATTAATTTAATGTGTTTTCTTGTTATTAATTATTGTTCATTATTTAAATTTCTCTTTATTTTAAATTAGTTTATTCAAATTGTCATTTTGAAATCATTTTCATTTGATCATTTTTGTGACCCAAGATGTGAGGACTGGATCTCATTTCTTTCCCTCACTTTTTGTTTTTGTTTTTTTTTCCTCTTTTTTTTTCTTCTTCTCTTCTTTCTCTTTTTCCTTCATTTCTTTTTCTCCTTTCTCTCTCTCTTACCGTGCCTCCTATTTTTCTCCCCATTGGCTGGCGACGTCATCCCTCCGTTTTCAACTCCTCTCGCGCCGCCGTCAGCCCCCATGCGCAGCTCTAAGTCGCGGCACCCATTGAGCCCGTGCGTTGCCGTCGGGCCACCATTGGCCACCACCTCTTCACCACATCACTGGTTACCCCCAGCTACCTAACCCACCCATCCTTAGCCCCTATCAGCCACCGGTGAAGCCCATCCATCCCCATTTTTGATTTGAGCTTTTTGGACTTCAACCGCCACCCATGCCGCCACCCACAGCCAACCACCACCACCATTAGCTTCACCAACATCCCTAAGCCATTCCCTAGTAATCTCAAGTCTTCGTTTGTCCTCATTCAAAAGTTGAGTTTTTGAGACCCACGACCTTTGTCCATTTTTCACTGTTTCATTGTTGTGTCGCCACTTTTAGCACCTCCGTGATCATTTGAAAATTATATTATAGCACTGTAAGTATTTTTCCAAAGAATTTTTGAGATTTAAATGTATTTTTGTGCTAACTCATATTTACTGTGAATTGGTTGGTTATGCCGGACTGAGTCTGAGGAGTAAGGGGATCGGTTGGATTGGATGATGGAGTTGTTTGTGTGATTGATTTATGCTGTGAGATTTGTTGGCTATTTCAGGTTTAATTATTGGTGCTTTGAGTTTGACATTGGTTATGGTGGATATTGATGATTTTAGAAAGTGATGATATATTTTGGGATTATGAGGGTTTTAAGTTTTGAGGAATTAAAATAGGTTATTTTAGAAACTTAGGCTTCAATATTGAAATACGTGATTGATTGGAAACTTACAAAAATTTCGTGATTATTTTTATAGGTGATGATTTATAGTCGACTCGACATTTTCGAGGAAAATTCTGAAATGTTAAGAAGTCTAGATAAGCGGGGTTCCTATGCTATTCTTTACATAAAAATAAATAAAATGGACTGAGATTGATTCGTTGGAAAAATATGCATGTTTTGTTATGAAATGAAATTTGAAACGAACTCAGTTATTTGTTCTACATGACTCATGAAATTCTGTATAAGAATAAAGTACTTTCTAACATGACTAGTATAGACATGAGCAAAGTTTTGGCATCATGTTTCTGAACTATGTAAAAGAGAGCGAATATGAAAAATTGTACATAAATCATATTTTTGTGATCTGATTCTGTTCTGTACTTTGATTTAATATGATGCAATTTCTGAAACCTCTAGCATGACATTCTGTTTCTGTACTGTTCTGACCTTACCACGGGTGTAAAACTGTGGCATCTGTTTGTGTTGGTACCAACTTTTATATTTTTGGTGCATCCACTTTGGAAACAAAGTGGTTTTCTGCGTGGTCTTTCCTATGTGCACACTCAGGGCTTCGAGAATGATAAGGGGAAGATTCACATTCTGTTTATGCTCAGTTGGCCGCTGGGGTTTGCACAACCCTACCATGGGGGGTTAAACATGGAATTCTGTTATGGTAAGATGTTTCAATTGTGCTGTGCCAAGGAAACTTTGAATAAGAATATTTTTGAACTTCCGCTCTGATATTTTGATAATATGTTCTGACTCTGCATTCTGAAAATAAAAGTGCTTTATTCTGCATTCTGAAATACGTAAATGCTCATGTTTGCATACTAGTATATATTCTCTTCTTACTGTGTTGTTGATAGCTCACCCCTTTATCTTTACAATATTTTTAGATGATTTTGGATTTTTCAACTAAGGATCAAGATTATGAAGCATTGGGGGAGATGACTTAAGAATAGTGGATTAAGAATAGAAAGCTTTCGATGAGTATTGGTATTTTTGTTAATTATATTGATGAAATGTGAGTTTAAGTGACATGTAGAGAAGTTGATATTTTTTTTTTGGGTTACTGTATTGAGGATTTGACATATGAGTTTGTGTAGTTAATTAAATTTGAGGTGTTTACGTTTGATTTAGAGCTTTTGGAAGTATATTAGCAGTGTTAGACTTGATTATCAGGTAACATGAGTTAACTCTCCAGACCCTTGGGGGCGGGGTGTTACAGTTGGTATTTGAGCTAAGGTTTGAGGTTCTGCAGACTATAAACATTTGAGTTTTGGATATCTGTGAGTTTAGGAAGAAACTTTAGATTTAAGATGTAGATTTGTAAATAATAAGAGCTGATTTTGTGGATATTTAAAGTTTTAAAGTTGTGATTAGAAATTTATTTTGTTGGAAGTATGTTATTTTAATTGTTTTATTTATTTTATTGTACGTTACTTTGTTTGTTTATTTATTTTATTGTTTGTTATTTTATTTTATTTAGTTATTTTTTTATGGTAGGTTATTTTATTTGTTTTAATTATTTTATTGTGTACTACTTCATTTGTTTTATTCATTTTGCCATATGATATTTTATTTTGTTGGTTTTATTCTATTTTATTTTATGTTATATTTGTTGTATTTTAATTTATTTTACTATAATTATATTTTAATTTGTTTTGAGTTGAAAGTGGGGTTGAGGGTTACGCTATGGCAGGAAGATGGTACGACCGAGAATGCCATTGTTAGGTATAAATATCTAGTGTAGTAGGCTTGAACTTTTACCGACTTGGTTTGCTTTTATAATATCGAGGTTTGAAAGGAACGACATGGTCGGGGTGATCTCTTTGGGGAGTAGGATAATTGAGGTTTTAGATTTTGTAGAGATATGACATAAGGCTTTAGAATAGGAGGTTGTAAGTTCAACAAACTTTAAGGATAGATTTACGAGAATTCACTAAAGGTTTAAGGTTTTGCATACTTTAGGAAATGATTTGTTATCATTTCATGTTTTAGATTTTGAAAGCTTCGGGAGTCGATTGTTTTATTATTGGATATAAGTTCATTGATCTTACAGATTCCGAAAAATGATTCTTATATAATTTAAGGTTTTAGAATTGCAGATTTGAATGATTGATTTGCAATAAGATTTGAGTTTTTAATTCTGCAGGCTTTGTGCTAGCTTGATTTGTTTTGGAGATTGGTTAGTCTGTGACTTTTAAAATAGGATTGATCAGAGTTGAGTTATTGTTATAGGGATTTTCAAGGGGATTATTTCTTTGGGGAATGAAGGTATTGATCCAGTTTGGATAATGATTGTTATTAGTTCGAGGTTTTAGTGGCAAGTTTTAGGATTTGATTCATATCAAATTTAAGGATAATAGTTGGTGCAGATTCATGAAGGAATTCTTGGTGATATTGAGGAAAGTGTGTAATAATTCATGGTTTTGAGAGATTAAGAATTTTGTACCAAAATGTGGTAAGAGTTTTCTGGTTAGTAGGTGTTGGTCTACCTTTTACTCAATGGTGTTATTTTGTGATATAATTAAGGATTCAAACCTTGTGTTGATCTTAAGGAAGTAGTGGTGATTTAAAAGTTTGAGATGATACTTGTAATTAGAGATTAATCATTTGGTGGTGCAAATTATGCTTACTGATGGATAACTTTGGAAGTGGCTAATAGGTTACCAACTTGTAGAATACATTGAAGGTTTGTAAGTTTTAACATAGGAGTCAATTAAGGTTAGCGTAGTTCTTGTTATGAAAATAATAATCATTGGAATTTTCTGAGTGCTGTATTAATGTTTTTGTGGAAATGGAGATTTCAGATTACTTGGCCGCCCTAAGAGTACTAGACGTGAGGTGCCATTGAAAGACAAATGTAAGTGATGGAATCGCCTTTGGGAGTAGACTTGAGAGAACTGTACCCATAGTTGTTTGGGCATTAGTGATGGTATGTTTGTCGCAAGCGTGTTCTGGGTTGTATCTTGTAACTGCTTTAGCGTTAATGTTTGACCTTGCAAATTTCGAGAACGAAATTTTATTTTAAGGGGGGGAAGGATGTGATACCCCGTATTTACATTTATTTTGACTAAGGAATTATTGCATTTCCTAAGGTTATGGGCTTTCTTGTTTTAAATTTTAGATGATTTACGTGGTATTATTTTAAGATTTTTAACTGTTGATTTAATTTGTTTTATTGTTATTAATTACTGTTCATTATTTAAATTTCTTTTTATTTTAAATTAGTTTATTTAAATTGTCGTTTTGAGATCCTTTTCGTTGGATCATTTTTGTAACGCTCCGGTCCCGCAGGGATCGAAGAGTTACTCCCTATAACTTAAAACTCACAATTCATCAATATATTTACAGACTTCAAAATATAAAGTCATCAGAATACTACAAAATCTCTTAATACAATCCGCCAATTCTCAGAAATTTTCTATGAGTAATCCACTATGCTTAAATAATCATTTCATCGATGCTCCATAATCATGATCCATAGCTGGAGTATTCAAAATCATCTGAAAAATATATGGAGATAAGGGGTGAGTTATCAACAACTCGGTAAGCAGAAGACATATACTAGTGTGTAAACATGAGTATTTTCACAGAGTTCAGAATGCAGAAACAAAACATTTCAGTATCAATATGCAAATCTAAAAAAAATACATATTATCAGAAAACCAGAGCGACTTTTCAAACATCTCATATTCAGAAACCAACTTTTCATATTCAAAGACTCTTTTGGCACAACATGACTGAACAACATATCAGAACCGAAACCATGTTTAACCCCCTTGGTAGGGTTGTGCATCCTGCGGAAAGCCAAGTAGAACATAAATCACCAAGAATATCAAAGCGATTGCACTCAGAACAGAAATCCACTATTATATCTCATGGTATGGCCGGAGGTCACTATTATATCCCGTGACAGGGCCAGATGTCACTATTGTATCCCGTGACAGGGCCAGAGGTCACTATTATATCCCGTGACAAGGCCACATATCAGAGCAAAACAAAATCAAAATCACCATATCAGAATCAAAATCAGAGTTAGAACAGAATCAGAAAGTCATGCCAAAGGTTTTTCAAGTGCCACATCTTATTAACACAGAATACTGAACAGAATCAGATCACAAAAACATAACTTACACATAAAATTTCATATTCGCTCTCTTTTTCAAAGTTTAGAAATAGAAAGTAAAAAATAAGCTCATGTCTACACCAGTCATGACAGAAAATACTTTATTCTTAAACAAATCTCATGAATAATGCAGAACAAATAACTGAGGCAGTTCAAATTTCTTTTCATAACCAAATATGTATATTTTCCAAAAAAAGTCAACCTCAACTCATTTTATTTTAACAAAAACTATAAACGCAAGCGGCTCGTGCAGTCACCATTCAAACGGCTGACGTGAAAAATTGAAAACGGCGTCGTTTTCAATTTTCCACGTTTTCGCCATTTGCCATTTGCCATTTGCCACTTGCCATTTCCATTTCCCCCCATTCCCCCATTTCTCCCTCCTTCTCTGTGTTTCGAGTCTTCGACCCCCAATCCCCCTTCCTCTCCAGTATTGCTTCCTCTCTCCGTGAACCTCTCTGTTTCTCACCCCACCAGTCGAAGCCCATCGGCGCCCTTCCACTCTAGCCTATTGTCTCTGTGTTGCAGCGCGGCGCGGCGAGGCGAAGCCCTTCCATTCTGATTCCTTCCTTCCTCCCTCCCTCCTAACCCTAACCCAAACCCAACCCATCCCCTTCATCCCGAAACCCTAACCCTAACCAGCTAATATCCCTCATCTCGAAACCCTAGCCCTAACCCAGCCAACCCTAACCCTAACCCTAACCCTAACCAGCCCCTTTCCCTCATCCCGAAACCCTAGCCGTGACCCAGCTCATTAAGGAAGAAGGAAGATAGTCGCCCTTGTCCGGTCCAGGTTGAAGGCAAGTATACATCATTTCAATTCCTTTTGTATTATGTTTTTTTATCGAGTTTTTAGTTTAGAAAAATCCTATTTGGCAAATATCAAAAAATTAAGTAGGAGTTTGGTATGTTTTTTTTGGTAGAGCATGACATTTATTCAGGCAATGCTGACTGGTGTTATAGATTGCTCACAGTTGGTGCAAACTTAATATGTTTCTTGTTATTGGCTTTGTGGTAAGACACTGCATGTGATGGGCACTATAGTTACACATGATAGGGTAAACATTTCAAGTTATGCTCTTAAATTGTCCACTTAAACGTTTGAGAAGTTTCAAGCTCTGTGCAAGATGACTTGTAAGGAGAGTATGGGATTTGGCTCAATGGTCTATAGGACCGTTAGATAGCATCCTTGCCATGGATATATCCACCAACTTTTTTTTTTTATACTAAGAGATGTTATTTTGGGTCTTTAGTTCTTCCTGGTTGTTGGAGTAATTAATGTTTAATTTCTTTTTCTTGTTGTTCTAAGATCATATTTTATTACGCTTCTCAGATGTTTAGAATTTGTTGTGCTAGTTGGATTTCATGTATGTATTGGAGTCATGGATTTAAGATGGAAGGATATCGTTCTCCTTGTTTTCTGTGAACAGTAGTATATGCAGCATGCCAATTGCTGTAAACATACTTCACAATAAGTTATTATGTGGATTTCTTCTTTAATAGGACAATTAACTATCAGTTTTAAATGTGCTAGTGTCTAGGTGTAGATATTGAATCAGGTGCCCTTTGAAACGTCTTTTGGGCTTATTTTGGGACTTTCAAGGACGGGTAATGGGTTAGGATACTTTTTAAATGTCATTACTTTGGGGGAGAGGTGATTATGAATGTTTGGAACTTCCACTCTGGTTTATATAAAATCATCAACCTTGGTCACTTAATGAGTTTACTCTATGTAATGAGAGCCTACACAACCTTTTCCTTATTCTATAAACCAATTACCATACAATATCAGTTTACTCTAGTCTGGATTTAAAAAGTAAAGGTTCCTAATAAAGAAGATGATATTGTTCTAATGAGTCACACCACAAGTGTAAAATATTATATTGATGAGAATTTAGTGCTTTAAATCAGTATTGCAAAAAACTCTGCCAAAATTAGAACCTGTTAAGTGAATAAACGTAACCACTAGAATGAATTAAGTGTAACGAATGATAATTTCATTGCTTGTGCATCGTTGAAAAGGCTCTTTTAGAAATTAGGTTTAATAGCTTGTGGAAAATTATTGTAGTGGTCCCTGGGCTTTAATCTTTTTTCAAACTAGTTGTTAGGGTGAGATACTTTCAAAAGATTCCTGAGGTGATGAACTTACATCAAACTGGTGCTTTTATCGAAATTTAGAGTGGTACTTTTATCCAAATTTCGTTAATTCATTAACTGAAATTGTTGACGTGTTGGTCATTTGCCATGTCATAAGAAAATATAAAAATGTTGGAAAACATTAAAAATAAAAGAAAAGATAAAAACTAATTATATTAGTTTCCCTTTTAGTGTCTCTAAGCTGGTTGATGAGAGCTGTACTCGTTATTGTTGTTAGCTTTTGGTGCATGTAGCAACATTTCTGTGTACTCTGTTTTTTGAGGCAAACACAGTGCTTTCTTGCTATGCGTCGTGCTTTTTTTTTCTTCAGTGCTTCCCTTTATGTGTGTCTTTTGATATGTGTGCATTTCCTTTGTGATTCTGGTTCATGTTAGAATGTCGTCATTATCACTGTCTTCTTCATCCGTTGGCAAACGTACTTTGGCATTGCCCTTGTGCTTCTGTGACGTTGAAGCTAATTTGAGATACTCAAATACTAAGACAAATCCTGGACGACCCTTCTTAGGGTGTCCAAAGTACAACACGAAGGTAGCTACAGGACTTGATTTTTTATATAAGTTTAATGAATTGATTAATATTACGTACGTCTAATATTTGAATTGTTTTTCTGTGCACATATCAGGGATTACTATACTGTAATTGTAATAGCCCACTAGAAATTCATTGGTAGAATTTCTATTGACTTTAGGAATCTCGTGAAAACCCATAAATTTTTACGAATCGACCAATCGCTTAGGTTTTAGTCTGTCATCATGATCAGTGTTATCACTCACAGTGGTGCTAGATTTATGGGTTTAATTATTTGAGATAGTTAGAAGTGTCAGAATGAGTTATGGTCTGTGCCATTAGACTCAGTGCATTATTTAGGATTTTATGGCGCAATAGCCTAGTTTCACAATTTCGGACGAAATGTCTGTTGGAAATTGTGAAATTATTTTTTAGGGTCACTTCGGGGTTGATTTTCGGTGAACGATTTTCACTATAGGTTAATTTGAATATTTAGAATTTTTTAGTCCTAAGTTTATTATGTTTCTTTTTAGAGTGAATAGTAACCTCGATATGCGCACCCATTGCAGTGTTTCCAAAATCACAGTGTGGAATGTCCAAATTAGGTTAGAGAAGTTTTATTTGGACACTTGGCAAGATCTTAGATACACATAGTAAATGGTATTAGACACTTGGCACAAAGAAGAACCATTAGATAGATTTGTGAAGGAATCAAGGTGTGACATCATGCCACCCAAGCAAAGCTGTGTTTCATCTGTTCAACCAAATTGTGCCAGACCAAAGAGGGTTTCAACCCAAGCAAAACCCTAAATGGTTGGAATCCAATTGAAACCCCAAAAGCTTGGTTGAAACCAAAACCCTAAATGGTTTTCCCAAACCCTAAAGTTGGCCTCCAAACCCTTTTTAATCCGATTTCTAGCATTGTGTTTAATCACTTGATTAAATCACTTCCACATGCTATTAATTAATCAAATCCTTGTTATGACATCATTATTTAACCTTTTAAACCTTGGGAATTTGAATGGGCCAAGAAAAATTGATTTTTGGGCTTGATAGCATCTCAAACCCTTACCAAACCCCTTTTAAACCCCAAATTGAAGCCCACTTGGTGGGGCCCACCAAGGCCCACGAAATTGGCCACCTTGGCAAAGCTTCTTGGAGAAGTTTTCTCCCCCACATGGCAGACCATCCACTGCCATTGGCTGCACCGAATAGTGCCTTGATGTGAAGGAGAAATCTACTCCATCAACTTCCATCTTTCACAGCTGCAGCAGGCAGTCTCTGCCCCTCTCTATTCTCCACTTTATGTCACATAGCCACCACCAATCAAGGCTCATTCAAGCCCAAAACTTCCCCCTCCAGAAGTCTAAAGTCGTGCAAGACACACATCTCTCCATTTTACCACTTCTTTCCCCCGTTCTTAAAGAGAAACCCAAAAGAGCTCTCTCGGGCAGATTTTTGGGTCTTTTTGCGTGGCTATTTGTGATCCCTTGTATGTATTATCTCACGATGACTCCTTCATATAAGTTGTTCGTCTTTGAGTATAGTTTCCGTGGATATCCTATTAGTCTCATTCCATAAAATTTTCGGACCAAGATATGTCCATTAGTATGTTATGTTTTGGAAGTTTTGACCAAGCTAATGGACATATCTTGGTCCGAAAATTTTATGGAGTGTTGTTAACATGTGTTTATGAATGTTCATTGAGGTTTTGTTGCTTGAATAAAGCTTTTGATGATAGATTTTCTTAGAGTTAGAAACTTGAAAACTGGAAGTGGAAAAACAGTTTCTGTTTTGTGAAAGTTTGAATATTTCGTGGGTTAATCTTATTCCAAAGGCTTTGATATTTTTATATGATGATCCTAAGCCTCTTATATACATGTTAGGATGTTATTTCGAAGATATTTAGTATTAATTTTAAAGATATGTTTTTCTATGCAAGAGGATTTTGGTTAGGCCTAAACTTTGATGTTTTTGAGTTAGATCCATATTTTATTAAATTTTAGCCATGTGATTTTAAGTTTGATGGTTGGATCTTCTTTAGGACACATTTTTAAACCATGTGATGTGTTAGTTTGAAGATCACATGTCTTTAAACCATGGATCAAGAGATTGATCATAGTTAGTTGGGAAAAAACAGTTTCTGTTTTGGACTAAGTTTAAAACCAAAAACTCCAAGTGTTGTTTTGTGATTTTTGGTGAGTTTTGTTTGATGATTTAAAGAATTTGTTATCTTAGGATGATGTTATGAATATGTTAGAAGTAAGATTTTATTTTTTGGAATTTTTGGAGATGTTTTTATTAAGGTCAAAACTTGTGATTTAAGGTTTACTTTTGTTAAAAAGTTTGGGTCTTTTTACAAAAAGTTTGGTGTTGATAATTAGCTTTTTCTTAATGGATATTTTTAAGGGTGTTTTTAAACTTAGGATAGGAAGATCTTTGTTACAAGATTTTGGTTTATTCATGAGTTTTGAAACTCGAAAGAATTGCAACCAAAATCAAGACAAATGACCTATGTAGGTTTCGGCCATAGTGAGTTTTTCATAGTTGTGATTGGTCTTAATTTTCCTGAGTTGATATTTGAGTTTAGGACAAAATTTACACGAGGAATGTAAATTTTGGTAAATTTTGGAATTAGGATATCAAATCCTTAAGTTAGGGGTAAAATGGTCATTTGCCCACTTATAGAGGGTAAAATAGTAATTTTACTCTAAGTTGTCTCTTTTCACATTTCTAATTGTTAGTAATTAATTTCTAACTTTTAGAATAACATTTTACAGTTCCTCTTGTTTCGCGCTTTATTCAAGTAAAACGCGACGATCGAGGTAAGTTACCTTTTAACTTACTATCAGTTTAATGTGTATGAGTGATAAGTAAGGGAACTAAATTGTATGTATACATGTTATATCATATGTGTCATGCCAAGTCATTACATATTTATCTGTTACATAGAATTTATTCTGTCATGAATTATTCATCTGTTACACAAGATATTCTGTCACGTATTCCTATACATTGCAAGTATGTCATGTTAAGTTAAGTATGCCATATGTTACATGTATTTCATGTCACGTAATATTCACTATCACATGTTACACCATGTTAAGAAATGTTGTCTGTTATATAGTATGCCATGTCATGAAATGTTGCATGTTACATGTATGCCATGTTATGAAATGTACTTTGTTACATTTATGTCCCAATTATGTCATGTCTGTCATCTTACGTTCACGTCACGTTACGCTACGTCAGGACTTCTGTCTTTTTGTATCCATGTCATCCCGTCTCGAATACAGTTTGTGTATCTCGAGAACAATCTTGTTAAGTTATTCATGTCAATCATGACCCTAAGCGTTAGGATGGGGTAATATCCTAGTGAAACTCCTTTGTTCACACTGGAGTGTCTAAATATGTGTGAAATTCCCTGGGTTGACGAAGTACAGTCAACAGGTTGCGAATGTGGCCTAATTAGCTGGTCACCGGAGCGCGCCAGGCACTAACGCCGATGGTGCCACACATTATATTACGCGTGTCCACAACAAGTGTGGCACAAACAATTCATGGGGCCACAACAACTGTGGAGCATGAAGTATGGGGCCACAACAACTTGGAGCATACACTACGTGAGACACAGCAATTGTGACACGTAGGATACGTGGGGCCACAACAACTGTGGAGTACGTATTAACGCACTCACAGCTGGTATAGACACCTGTGTTGTGATGCGGTAATCGGCAGGGACACACGGCTCAAGGGGACCTGTGTAGCACCCATATGGTCAATTAATTAAGTATATTGAGAAAGATTCCAAGTTCATGTATTTCACGTTCAAGTCATGTTTTACATTATGTTATGTTCAAGTTTACGTTCATGTCGAGTTCACGTTTATGTCACATCAAGCTAAGTTTCAGTTCCAGTTCATGTTATGTCAGCTCATGCCATGTTATGTCAAGTCACGTTATGCTTATTATTCCATGCCATGTTATGTCAAGTCATGTTATGTTTATTATTTCATGCCATATTATGTCAAGTTATGTTATGTTTACTATTGACTTTGATTGTGAATTCATGCATTTATTGTCATGCATGCATCCTTAACCTGTGTGAAGTTTTTTGTTAACTTGTTGAGATTTGTAATCAAATCTCACTGTGGTAGTCCCAACTACCATTCCCCCCGAATGGTAGATTTTGTAACAGGATCTGAAGGAGAACCAGAAAACGACCAACTAGAAATGGTCGACTAAGCGACGGTGTGACTTAGATGTAGTTGCCTTAGGTTACTAATTGTATTTTGTGGAGTTCAATCTCCAGCACTCTTTTGTTCACAACCATTTTGGACTAGTGTTGTGATCTTAGTTTTTTAGTATGTCTTTATGTATGAAGTATGTTGTAAGTATTTAGGATATCATAAGTTTGGTGCATAGTATTGCTTTCAAAAAAAAAATTATCCGCTGCGAATATTGCATAATGCTAGATGCATGTTAGGAACATTGCATCTTATATGTCATGAACGGGGACAGGTAACCTTGTGTTGCATGTTCCGACGCTTCAGATGTCTGTCCAATCCCAAGTGGAATCTACTGGCGTCACAGTAATTATTTCAAGTGGGCAGATAGTAAGCAAGACATAGAGCTAGAAGAAAGAAAAAATGAAGTGTCAAGGAAAACCGAGGAAGAGCTCCAAAAGAGACTCAGCGATATCGAAAATAAAATAATTGAGCTCCTTAAGATAGTGGATGACATCAAGAAGATAGAGATGGTGCTATATAGTATATCTGAGGAGGTCCGGAAAAAGGAGTCGGTGCTTCTTGAGAGAGAAGCTGCCCTAAGGCATTCACGCACGTTATCCTAGATGTACTTTGGTGTTTTTATAGTTATTTTTTGCTATTTATACCTTTGGTAGTGGTTTATGTTACATCTTATTCGGAAGTTGTAAGTTAAGTGTTATTAGTTATTTAGTGTTATAAGTTATTAGATATTTAGTGCTGTATATCTTTAGTTTAAGTGTTATTAGTTGTTAAGTGTTATTAGTTATCTATAAAACTGAATTATTAGTTAAGTGTTATTTAAGGTGTTATAAGTTATTTCATTTGTATAATTAGATTTGTATAATTAATATAAGGTGTTATAAGTTATTTAATTTTTTATTAGTTTTTGATATAATTTCTGTGGATGTTGTTTGGTGGAGACGGGAGGTTTATTCAAGTATATATGTAGCTGTTTGTTGTGTTTCAATTGCCGAGGCAGGGGAGCTAACCCCAAGCCAACCCATGCCACCTGAATTGTATGTACGTGAGTGACCATTTGTCAATTGAAAAAGCCACCTGCACTGGTTGGCCAACAACTAAAGAAGCCATCCAACTCAAACCTACAACAACTAAGGAAGCCATCCAATTGACCATTTGTCTTTGAAACCTGTTGCATGGCAATTTCGGGCGTGGCAATTAGGGACTTACTCAAACCTGTTGTATCACTACTAATATTAATATAAGTAACAATAAAATCTGCACACCCTTCCAAAAATAATGTGAAATAGTATCACTTTTGAAGCTATGTGAATATAACAAAATTACAAAAACTTTAACCACCAACCTTTCTACTTACAAGATAATTACAAAAACATGCAACAATACATTTATACCTTCCTTCTTACAAAATACTTACAAAAACTCATCAATGCCACCAACCAACATTTCTTCTTACAAAATAAATACAAGTCAATGCCACCATAAAACATAAATGGGAAACCTTGATAATTCGTATTCCCGCAATCCTCATTCCCAAGAGCAACATGTCTCAAGTCAAAAGGTTCTGGATGTCCCATTGCAGCTTGCATAGAACCCCATCTAGAAATAGGATCACGTCTAAAAAATAAATAATGACAACAGCTTAGTGAGAAAATCTACACCATGAAATGTCACTTGAGTTCACTCATGGATTCTCTACACCATCAAAAGCACTCGTACTAAGTAATATGCTATATAGTCTTGGATCAAGAAGATAAAATCTTGATACAAATAAGGATTCAAAAACAATGATTGACCATTTGTCTAAAGGGAAGATGTAGATAAAGTATTATGGAAATATAAGCTTCAGCATCACAAATATTACACTCAGAAGCCTGTATAAAGTTATTAAAATTCTTTTTAATAACTACTGCACTACACCAAGCAACAATCCAGAGCAATTGATTTTTGATATGGCTCATAAATTACATTATAATACCTTGTGTATCTTGCCAAGCTTGCAGAGATATTCAACCTTTTTGCACCAGTTGTGATCCATCACAATCCAGGGAGGTTCGGTCGTGCGCTATCGAACCCAAAAAAATCTGTTACGATTAATATGAAAATATTAATGTCATTTAAATATTATAATTAACTGGTGTAAAGTTTAGAAACGTTACACTTTCTTGGCTACCCATCACTGTTTCTCGGTGTTGGATTCCACTACTGTGAAATACTGAACTGTCTATAACAGTCTGTTTATAAATAACAAAATACTTAGTAAATTGTAAAGGGATGAAAAGTTACCATTTCAACTGAGGCGAAATCATTGTTTGGCTTATAAATAGATGTATTTCTGATACCTGCACTTGTCCAGGATTGGTGATATCCACTTCTGATTGCCCAAATAAATTCCTGCGCGTGCCAATGGCTAGTGTATCTCCAACATTGGAACTCTCATCTCCCTAATAATAACGTAACAATTAAAAACACTTTTTCTAAGTTTACATTATAAAACTACAAGACATTCACACGTTAAAGGAATTGAACGATTATTTTTTATTCTCCCAATGTTAAAACATTCACCTGTTTGGCTTTCCCTCTGAGATGGGCTTTCTTCTGTTTGGCTTTAACCTTTCGTATGTTTGTCTCCATCCTGGATGCTCTCCTTAGAGATGGGGGTCTTCCTTTTCCTCTGACAACAAGTGGACTCTTGACTTGTTATGAACCAGCAGCTGCAGTTGTGTGCAGTGTCATATAACCAGCTTTCGAATCTGTTTTGGGCAAATAACTGTTTAAATATGACATCATTAAAAAATAGAAATTAAGTAATTTTTTCCTTCCTTCATAAGTAGGAATTAAGTATTTATAAAGAACTAAACAAGATAAATAGACTTTAAAAATCGTCGCATTCGAACCTATTTGGGTCAAAGATCTATTGCATGTTTGCTCACAATAACATTCAGTCATCTCATGTATTCTCTTCTTTGCATCTTCGAATTGCTCATTAGAATCCGCCGCATATGTAATCATCCCATAACACATATTCAACAAAATTGAATATCTATTACCATTAGGCCTCTGATCCCCTGCGTCATAGCTACTGCGGATTAACGTGTATCGCCTCTTGATGTCCTTTCTCCATCGGTCTAAAATGTACCGGTTTGGCAATGATTTTATACCGTTAGATTTGAATACGGCCAAAATATGCCTACACAGTATCATCCTCATCTGAAATAACCCACATGAACTTAGCATTGCAGTCTTCTTCATTAAAGTCCACTGAATATGTAACCATTTTACTGAACTCCTCAATACGAACTTCGTCTTCTACCAAATAACTCTTCATTACACCATCCGATATAAGTAGAGATGGATCCAAATCAAGCACACCTATTACTTGCTGCTGCACTTCCCTAAATTTAGCGTTAGTATACAACTCTTGGAATTTCTTTTCAATTGGAGATCTCGATACACAGGGAATGACCTGGCTAAATGATTGGAATTCCGCATGATTTTCATTCTCAATTTTCTTCTTCAGCGCACTGTCAAACTGGTCGACAAACTCCTTCAAGTTTATTTTGAATGAACATAACCGTCAAAAAAAGCATTCATACTCTCGCTGCGTTGGGTTGTACTCATTGCAGCCCAAAAGTGCTCTTTCAGGAAAACCGGTACCCAATGCTCACGCTCCGCATATAAACTTTTCAACCATAGATTCTCATGTAAGTCATATGTGTTAATAAACTCGGCCCAACATTTCTCAAACTCCTCAATAGTTTGTGTGTCGTACACACATTTCATTAGTTGAGTTTTCAGCCCACTTCTGTATGCAGCATATGACCCAAGCTTCTCAGGAACTTTCTTCAGTATATGCCATAGGCATAATCTATGTCGAGTTTCTGGAAAGACAGTAGCAATTGCATTTTTCATTGCTCTATCTTGATCAGTAATAATAGCCTTTGGAGCTATACCGTCCACACACTGCAACCAGGTTTGAAATAACCATGTAAAGGTCTCCGTGGCCTCATCCTCACGGGAAATTAACCCAGCTCTCAAAAGAATCGATTGCCCGTGATGGTTTACACCAACAAATGGTGCAAATGGCATCCCATACCTATTCATCAGGTATGTGGTGTCGAATGTAACTATGTCACCAAAATACTAGTAGGCTGCCCGACTACGTGGATCTACCCAAAAAACATTTTTTAACCTTCCTTCATCGTCTAAATCCATCAATGCAAAAAATCCGTTATTCTTGTATTGCATCCTCATAAAATAATCTTGAAGTGCTCCAACACCACCTGCGCCAAGTCGTAGATGTTGTGCGTTGTCGATGTAATTGCGACAATCCTTTTCCAAAAATGGGAGGTTCTCAAAGCCACCTGCGCCAACGACAAGAGATCCGTAACTCTTATTCAGTCGGATCTCAACTAAATCGTTTGTGTCTAGGACTCTTTTAACAGAGTCACTCACTTCTCTGTCACATCGAAAGAAGTGGGATTTCATTGGGATTTCATTGGGCTGAGATCATGATTATGTGTATTATGGACTGTTGTGAACCGCATCTTTCCCTCAACTCTTAAGGCATTAATCCTTGCCTTATAGTCCGTTTTTCCCGTCGGACGTGGGTTGGCGAGATTGAAACTTTTATTTTGGGCCTTCCCTCCCCGTGCACAACCAAGGGTGACATATCTGACACTCTGATCCTCTGACCTCTCACTCCTTTGTGTCATCACCCCAAACCCACATTTTTTACCATAATGCTTATAATAGCTGAGCAACTATTCAAATGAATTGAACTCCATCCCCGACTTTGGTTCCTCAACGATATCATCACCATCCAATGATGGCACTACTTGTGGTGTACTAGTAGTGCCATCGTCAGTTGGTGTACCGGTAGTGCCATCGTCAGTTTCCCGTTCATCAGGTCTATCCAACAGAATTTCTTCATCTACTCTAGCAGAAGTACATGGCACTTTAGTTTGCAGACAATCGGGTCTATCTTCTTCACCAACTCCTGTGCTCGTTCCAGAGCTTGTACCGATAAATGGCCTCGGAGGCCCCATCCCAAATTGAAATGGGTAACCAACGTTTAGCTTAAAACAAAAAAACTAAAACATTTAATTTGTTTCAAAAATTATTATCTTATAACTAAAAAACAATAAAGGAGTTGAAAAATCACCTGAATATTGCTTGGATTATTGGTTCCATCTGGATATGGCAAGAAAGCTGGTGACCATGCAGGCACTAGTCCAAAATAACCGTGCATGTAATTTTGATAGTTTAGTATACCAGTTTGAGGGATGTCCTAACAAAATAATAATAATAATAATAATAATAATAATAATAATAATAATAATAATAATAATAATAATAATTATAATGTTAAACATTGAGCTGCAATTATTTTTCTTAATTATGAAACAACATACTGAGTTTGACGAATTTGAGCTAGATGGTGTTAGCGGAAATGGGTGTTCTTCTCATTTTCCCATGTCCTGTACAAGTTGTTCAATATCCAAGGTCAGTCTTTGATAAGTTATCAAGAAAATTACTTCAATCAACCAGAAGACTAATATTGTACATACTCCTTTCAAGAAAAAAAAAACTGATAAAAATTTGCTTAGCATCAAATACTGTTTACACATGCCAGAGATGATTGATGCCTTTCTTCTCAACTAAATCATCCACCGGTTGTTTTTTCAGAACAATTCAAATTTAACTAACGTACATGACGGAACAGAATAATAATCCTGCACCCAAAACACCCAAAATCATTGTTTAAAGATCATTCCAAACATTTTGTATATTTAACGACAACTAAACCATAATAATTAAACCACAATAAATTAATTTTTCAGCTAACAAATTTCCACAAAAACAACTCTATGCAATGCAAAAATTTTGAATTTAACAAATATCAAATCTAAATCACAACAGGCTGTGTAAGGAAAAAACTAACTAAATCACAACAGAAAAAAACCAACTAAATCATAACATGCTGTGGAACAAAAAAACTAATCTGTGGAAGAAAAAACCACCTAAATCACAACAACAATGAAAGACAAAAAACAAGCAAATCATGACATGCTTTATTGTTTATCAGTGATCACAGCATTTAATCAAATGCAAAGTTAAAATTTCAGATCAAAGTAGAGATGAAGATGACCCACAGTGCGACGGTATGGGGACGAAGATGACCCGTGAAACCGACCCACGTCGCTGACCTGAAACGCTGGCCCACTAAGCTGACCCGAGATGATGGCCCATGAACCTAACCCTCCGAAGCCCACGAACCTAACCCACCGAAGCCCCGAACCTGACCCAAACGAAGCCCATGAACCTGACCCAGCCCAACGCAGACCGGCCTTGACCCAACCCAACGCACCCACCGACGTTCTCTGGGTTTCAATCTGCAGACCAAACTCGCTCGCACAAAGTTTTTGTTTCTCCAAATCGCCTGGCGCACGCACGAAGCAGGACGAGCGGGAAACGAAATGAACTTGACTATGGTCTCCGCTTTTCATCTTCGTTTTGTTTTGTTTTTCTATTTTTATTTTTTATTTTTTTTAAAACGGCTGATGTGGCATGACGTCATCCGACTGCACGCCGTCTGCATAAGACGACTGTGCATAGCAATACTATTATTTTAATACAAAGTCTAGCATAGGAACCCTGCTTACCTGGACTTCTTAGCTTTTTCAAAATTTTCCTCAAAAAATGTCAAACAATAATTTAAGCGTCACCTATAAAATAACCATGTAATTCTCGTAAATTTCTAATTAATCACGTATTTCAATATTTAATCCTAAACTTCTAAAATAACCTATTTAACTCCTAAATACTTAAAATTCTCTTAACTATAAATATCATCACTTTCTAAATTCATCAATATTCACTTAAACGAATCCGTACCGAAGAGATTAATCGAATAAATATTATGATAAATGAATACCGGTGTTTTTAAAGTACTAAAGTACCCACAACGTATTATAGATTAATAAAATACTATGGCTATGTAAAATCCCATAAAATAAGGCCAACTTTAAAACGAGTTCAATTGAAAACTAAATACCTCAAATTAACAATATAATCATTTTTTATGTATAATGAAAACCAAGCCCATTAAAACAAAAATCCATTAAACTAAATCCACGTAATAATATATCTGAAAATGGAGCAACATGTAAAAACACTTAAAAACAAGTTTGAGGTGTTTTACGGAAAAGTCAAAGACCAAATGCCTGATGGCAGTTTCGTAATTACCAGGAATATCATGACCATAAAGTTTAAAACTACATGATAATATTTTCAAAGAGTGCAAAGTTTCTGCTTGTTTCTAGATAAATATAAAACTCAACAAAAGGAAAAGGAAACCAAAAGAGGAGGTGCGACGAGGCTCACCATGAGGGAAAAGTGGTTGCGACAGAGCTAGGCAAGAGAGGGGCGTGCGATTCAGAGAGAGAGAGAGAGAAGAAATCTGAGAGAGAGGGGGCGCACGATTTAGAGAGAGAGAGAGAGAGAGAGAAGAAATCTGAGAGAGAGAGGGCGCTCGATTCAGAGACAGAGAGAGAGAAGCAATCAGAGAGAGAGAGAGGATGTGATCTGATGGAGAGGGCCTGGGCGGTGTGGGCTGAAAGAAGAAAAAGGAGGGAAAGGAGATGGGGTGCGGCGTTGGAAAAATAAACACAAGGGGTAGGGTTTTCACCATTTGTTTACAAAACGATGCCGTTTGAGGGGGATTTAGTGGGCTGGGTTGAAAGCTCACGGGTTGGGCTGGGGACCAAAATGGGTTGGGCTCAAAAGAAAAATAAAATACTCTCAAACAAGCCCAGTCCGAAAATAAAAGGGTCCAACAAAAGAAAAAGGCACAATAAAAAAAATAATTTAAGAGCCAAATAAAAACACTACAACTTAAAGTTAATAAAATAAAATAATTAAAGTCCAGCAATAAAATTATTCATTGAGGCAAAAAATCAAATTTAAATGCAAACAATAACTAATATCAAGAAAGCACATCAAAATAAATTTCACAACTTAAAAAATATAATATAAATGCAACGAGAAATCTGATAAATTTAAAACAAGAGAACTAATATTTAATTAAATTAAAAAAATCCTTCAATAAAAAAAAACACTAAAATGCGAGGTATTACATCCTCCCCCCTTAAAAAAAAATTTCGTCCTCGAAATTTGCTTAGCTAACTGCTGCTACTTCCAATGGCCTAATCACGCTTCTGTTGCGAGTTGAATTCGGGCCTACTTTGTGTTGTGTTAGTTCTTGCCACGTGCCGCGAAATCAGTGCTCTGAGGTAGGTTGGGGTTCATGCTCCCATATGGTTGCTTTGGACAATCTCTAACAAGGTGGCTATGCTTCCCACATCGAAAACACCGTCCAGTTCTCCTTCTACAATCTCCAAAATGTACTACAATGCATGACTTATAGGAGTTACTTCGTCGATTGTCCTGCACCTGTCTCTGGCCTGAGTTGTTCAAGACCCCAGGATGCAAGACTCTACCTTTGTAAAATAAAATGTACTTTGACAATACAAGAGGTTTACAGTAGAAAACATCAATTTTAACAATAAAAAGGTCTCCCGTACAATTAAAACCCATGCCTAGACTTCCGTGCTCTTCCCCATGGGTCATGTCCGTCCTGATGCATACTTTTCATTCAGTTCTTGTGGGGGGAGGGGCATACATAAAAACTAAAATGAGTCGAAGACTCGTAAGTATTACTTCATACAGTTAAAATATAACAACATAGGTTTTCATTCATGCATTCATCATACATACATACTATACGTGCATGCTTACATACATACGTGCGTTCTTTTGAAAACGTCACTGGACGGAATTTTTCTTTTAAAAGGCTTTCTTGTCGTAAAACGTTTCTTCCGTTAGTGCCTTTATTTCTTAAAGAGTTGTGCATTCATGAATTCATACATTTTCTTATCACTTTCATAGGCCAGTACACACTGTTACGCCCCGTGTGTTAAGGTTAGCTGCCCTATGGCCAATGGATTCGCCCGTGGTCATAGGTTGGAATCCCATTCCGTTAGGGTGCAGCACTGGGTGCACTACCAGTACTACTACCCGGCATTGCAATCTGCCCATTCATTCATTGGGTACCCCATTTCATTCATTCATATGGCTGTTACGTATTTTCATACATTTCATGCTTTCATTTCATTCTTTCATTCATGCCAGCTCGAAAGAGCTGGAGCTTTCATTCTTTTCCTTATCTTTCAATTAACATGTCCTTTCATGAGAAAACATTCATTTTCCTGAAAAGCATTGTTTAAAACATGGGCTTAAACTTCGTCTTTCATGGCATCCATAAGTATCACATTAAACGTCGTCTTTCATGGTATCCATGAGCATCACCTCACGGCATCCAGAGAAGCGTCGGTTCGTAGGATCCATGAAAGCGTCAGCTTTCATGTCTTTCTTTGCTTTTCATTCATTCATTCATGTTTCGTGAGAAAACATCGTTCTATGAGAAAAGCATAGTTTTGGGGTCGTAAAATATCAGTTCGTTGATTTTCTTAGGAAATACGTACAATAGATACACCGTATAGTCATCCATTCACATGCGTACAATTAATACTTTGGGTACGTAAACAGGGGTTCCCAAGGAGGGGCTGTACATACTTATACATTTGAACACTTAGTATTTTCTTTCGTAAATCGTCTTTCGTCTTTTCTTAAAGCATCTTAAAGGAAAAAACATTCATTTTCATTTTCGTACATTTTAGAAAAACTCTAGAAGAGTTTGAACGTAACACTAACCTGAACTCCATGTTACTTTCATACCATGCAGTCCATTCATGCACGTGTCAGATGGCAACCTACATGCATAAACATACCTTAGCGTCATTCTCTATCTAATACATAAGCAACTTAAACTTAGAAATAAATCTATACTTCACTTGGAATACTCTCCTTCTATCCCGTGCTCTTTCATGTTCCTTACTATGACAAGACTTTCGGGGACCCATTACGATCACCACATCTTCCAACTCAAGGTCTTGCCTCTAGTGCTCATCCACTAAAGTGAACTCATGATTCACCTTAGGATTAAAACACTAAGACTTCTGTCTCATTCTTCCCACTAACCACCTTCCAACGTATGATTCCGACCGATGGAATCACGCATCCCATCCCTAGATAATACACCCATCACTATCTCCATGCACCTTAGCTCACTAACTCCTCATTCCAATCCACACAAGCCACAAGGCTCTAAGCCAACTCTGAGTCTTAAGCACCGTGCAACTATACTCAGGACAGATTACCCATTACATATGGTAAATCCGTCCGGCACATGTGTCTCACCAGATTATACATGTACCTTACCCCTTATCACCTAAGATCAACATATAACATGTTGATCACCTGTACGTAGGGACAAGGGCCATACTCCGATACCAACCTTCTCTTAACCCGGCTAGCATGATTCCTCAAGCTATCCGTCCCTTTTGACAGTTCATCCCAACACTTAGCGCGACAAGACTCCTTTCACGACTACGCCTTATGTCACGTCATATATCTCGAGACTGCTCCCAAACTACACCGTGACCTTGTCGCGTCACCTAACCTCCTACCACGTCAATTCCTAACTCATTGTGATTACGGTTCCTCACGTACTCCCGTCACATCGTGACATCTCGTCACGTTCCCGTTATGCCATTCCTACACTAACTCTTCACCCATCGCAAGCACGACTGTCAATAACCACGTCACGAAGTGACGTTGCCCAGTCATGCTTCCGCTGCACACTCTTACACTTATTCTACTACTTCACCCATACTCCCAGCCATGAGTCAACTTCATGGTGACACCCGTCATCTAAGATTACAGGCTACACCATGATTACTTCGGGACATTGTTCCACAGTTCCCGACACTACTCACCACGTTCTACGCCCATCAACTATTCAACCATCCTTATCTCTACAACACGCCACACGATGTATCATTGCACTTCATGGAGTACACTCCACGCATACTCCCTTTTCACATGCTACGCCACATCACCACTATGGCGTACACGCCATATGGTGCATCAATCCACCACATGGAGTACATTTTGCATGTACTCCCCTCATACACACCATGCCACATCACCATTATGACATACCCGCCATATGGTGCATCACTCTACCATGTAGATTACACTCTACGTGTATTCCCATCACACACGCTACGCTACACAGAGTACACTCAGCGTGTACTCTTCCCAGTCCACACACACCACGTCACTATTATAACACATACTCCACAACCACACTTCACAACACACTACACAGATATGCCCAACACTTCGCTACACAGCACATCACAATACCACTACTCCACAATACCAACATCACAGTCCACAACCTAGTCAACTAATAACATAAATAATGAGGGAGAGAGAGTTATACCATCGACGGGATAACCCGTGCATTACCCGCTGACCGTCACAGTCAATGGCATCGGAAGGGATGTACAGGGTGGCTACACCGCGTACGGTGACTGTTTGGGCATTTGGATAGCTAGGTGTGGTCTTGGAAGGGCTCGTGGTGGTCTTGTGATGGTGGCAAGGAGCATAACACGGCAGATCTAGCTGTGTAAAGTGGCTATCCATCAAGTGCAGTGGCTACCCACCATATGAAGTGGTGGTTTGGACCTAGGGTTCGGCTAAGGGAGGTCAAGGGAGGCTGCTGGTGGTCCTCATGGCGGCTGGGGTGGCGGAGCATGGCAGAGCCGTGGGTTTTCAAGTGAAACCCGTGTGCCTCAAAGCATGGAAGTAGAAGGGGAAGGCTTGGCTGGTTGTGGCTGGCCATGGAGGAGCTCAGGAGGTTGAGGTGGAGCTCGTGGTGGCACTGGGGTGGCGCCACGGTGGCCTACAGTGGCGGATCGGGCTTGGGAAGAGGGAGAATCCGTGAGAGAGTGGGGGTGCATGTGGAACCTAGGGACCTCGACTGGGCATGGGGAGGCTACGGGGAGGTCACCGGTAGAAGGGGAAGCAGTTGGTGGTGGTGCGGTGGCCTGGGTAGCCATGCACGACGGCGCAAGGGTGGCAACCCATGCGTGAGGGAGGGAAGGAGCCCGAGCAGTGGAGAGAGGCTATGAGCCTCAGGTCACATGGATGAGGAAGGGGGAGGGAAGGGGAAGCACATGGAGGCACTTGGTGGCCGCGGACGGCGGTGCAAGGAGGAGAAATGGGTTAAAAACCCATTCGGCTACTTACCGTGAGGAGAGAGAGAGAGGGCTACACGTGGTGGCTAAGCTTGCTGGAGGATGATGGCCGGTGGGAGGGGAAGCTGCCACGAAGGTGGTGGCACCGTTGGGCGGCGCACGGCGGTGCAGTGAGCACCAAGCCCATTTGGGCTATGCACGGCCAAGAGAGAGGAAGAGAAAGCGTGGGAGAGATACTGGGATGGGGGAGCTTGCCAGAGGGAGGTGAAGCTGGTGGTGGCGGCGGTGAGGCCAAGTGGCGCATGACGGCGCTGGGCTGTGCAGTGGAGGAATTCGAGCATGGGGTTGTCGTGCAGTGCAAGCCGAGAGGGAGAGGGAGGAGAGAGAGAGGGGAGGGAAAAGTGAGGGAGAAGGAAGAGGGCCGGGTATTTAATCCGATCCCTTCATCTTGGGATCCTCAAAATGATCTAACGATGTAGGATTAAAATACTGATTTGAAAATGCGTAAACATTAACTTAAATTAAAAACACTTAGAGGAATTAAGGTAGAATATTATTTAAACTAACTTTAGTTTATAAAATAATATTCCTTCATCATTAATAAAATGATGAAGTCTTACTTAACATATTTAAGATAATAAAACCATTAAATTAATTAAAGCTTTCAACATAATTTAAATCTCATAATATCTAAAATAGTTGAAATCATTTTAATAATGATATTAAAATGATTTCTGCTAATTATAATATTTTTGGAGCTATTCAAGAATATTATAATTGTCGTATTTAAAATCAATCTTAATTCAATAACACTGGAAATACAACTTATAAATATTTTCATTATATTTAAAACACTGGGCGTACCCTAGAAGTTACAAGATATCTTTTGAAACACGCCATCGTGGTTTAGCACGCTTGACAAGTCTCACAGTAGCTAGATAGAAGGGGCAGACAAGTCACATAATTTCTACCCTTGAAATTTGCTTACGACAGAAGGAAGGAACGTACGTCAGAAAGGAAGAACGTACGTAAGAAAGAGAGAAGCGTACGTAAGAAGGAAGGAGCGGGGTGTTATAATATGATCATACTATTTACTTCTTAGCGCTGCTTCCTGATTTCCAACTTGAAGCGCGTTACCTATACAAGGTACTCAACGTTACTAATTTTCTAGATAACGTGTCGTGGTTGTTTACGTGATTAAAATAAAAATTAGAATTTTAACATAGTAGTTATCTTATTTCCTTGCAAAAATAATAAATGCTTGTAATATAAAGTTAATCGTGACTAAATAATTTATTAGTGTAATTAGGTTTTTCTGTGAAATACGAGCCCATAATAAACATCAGCCCCACATTGATTTAGCCCACTCAGAAAATAAGGAGGCATTCGACCAACTCGCTTAAGGCCCACGAGGCCCATTCCAGATTAAAAAGCAAAAAGCTTTTCTCTGGAAAGCACATATCTAACACAGAGAGCTCATGGATGTGGGAGGGAGTTGCGCGATGACTTACCTAGAGAGGGGTTGAGTGCGATGGCGGCTCTGGGTGGCTGGACGTGACGGCGGTGCAACTGGGAGGTTCCTATGGTGGTGCGACACTGAGAGAGAGAGAGAAGGAAGAGAGTTTTAGAGAGATGGAATTGAAAACTCAAATAACCGAGATTGAGGAAGGTGGCGTGCGACGACAGGGGCTTACCTAAGGGAGTGGGTGCGACAAGACTAGGTTGGCTGGCATTTTCTATGGTGGTGTGGGAGGTGGTTCATCGAGGTGGCTATTGGTTGCCGGAAAGGGGCTGTGGTGGTGCTTGCGGGTGTGGGTTTCTTTCTCTACGTGAAAGAGTTTTTCTCCAGGGATTTTTGTGTGTGTAATCCAGAGGCTTTGTGGGTTTCTTATAGGCGACGAGAGCGAAGCAACGTGAAACCTTAGGAGATTGGCTATAATTTGAAATTGCCTAAACTTTAGGAACCTATTCCTACTAGGTATCTGGTTCTGAGAGGATTTTGAAGAGTTTGAGTTAGAGTTAGTCTTGAACTAGGAGCCAACTCTAATATGGGAACCTAATGGATAAACCATACAAAGGTTTTGATAGGGAAGGAATCATTAATTTAATCTATATGTTAGCATATTTCCTAAGATGATAATAAAAGTGAAATAAATAAATAAAATATAATACTAGTTTTAAGCCCTAAATTTGAACCCGTATGTTACAATCTCCCCGCTTAAAAGAAATCTCGTCCTCGAGATAACGTACCTCAATCAAATAAATATGGATACTTGATCCTCATGTCCTCTTCTAGCTCCCAAGTGGCCTATTTTTCTGTGTGGTTGCTCCAAAGCACCTTGACCATCGGAATGGTCTTCTTGCGGAGTGCTTGAGCTTTTTATGCAAGAATTCCAACTGGAAACTCCTCATAGGTCAGATCCTCGCGGACATGGAGAGGCTCGTATCCTTGTACATGTGTAGGGTCCGGAAAACACCCTCGAAGCAAAGAGACATGGAAAACATCATGAATAGCCAAAAATTGTGGTGGGAGGGCCAACTTGTATGCTGCAGCTCCAATCCTTTCTAGTACATTGAAAGGGCCTAAATATCTTAGACTCAGCTTGCCTTTCTTATTGAATTGCATAATTCCCTTCATCGGTGCCACTTTCAAGAATTATTTGCTTCCTACTTCAAATTGCAAATATCGACGCCTCTAATTCGCATACTTTTTCTGTCGCTCTTGTGCAATAGCAAGTTTCTTCCGGATGACCGCTATCTTCTCATGCATATCTTGAATAATCTCCTGTCCAAGGATTCTTCATTCTCCCACTTCGTCCCAATAGAAGGGTGACCGGCACTTGCGGCCGTAAAGAACTTCATATGGTGCCGCCTGAATGCTCTCTTGGTAACTATTATTGTACGCAAACTCGATCAAAGGTAAGTATTTAATCCAGCTGCCCTGGAAGTCCATCACGCAGGCTCTAAGCATATCGTCCAATATCTGTACTGTCGTCTCTGACTGTCCATCTGTTTGGGGATGGAAGGCTGTACTGTAAGTCAGCTCTGTCCCTAACTCTTTCTGTACACTCCTCCAAAATGTTGAAGTGAAATGAGTGTCCTTGTCCTACACAATCTTAGAGGGGATTCCGTGCAGTCTGACGATTTCGTGTAGATACAGTTCTGCCAACGTGTTTGTAGAATACATCATTTGAATCGGAATGAAGTGAGTTGTTTTTGACAACCTGTCAACAATTACCAAGGCTGCATCCTGCCCTCCTGGTGCTTTAGGAAATCCTGACACAAAATCCATATCAATTTCATCCCACGCCCAAACAAGTATAGGGAGTGGGTGTAATAACCCGAAAGGCCTTTGATGCTCCACCTTGACATGCTGGCAAGTTAAACACTGAGCCACGTTGCTAGCTATCTCGTGCTTCATACCGCCCCACCAGAACTGTTGCTTCAAATCTCTATACATCTTAGTGCTACCTGGGTGAACGGTATAGAGTGAGCGGTGAGCCTCTCTCAAGATTACCTCTCTAATTTCCTTAACATTTGGAATGCATATTCTTCCCTTGAATTAAGGTGCCATCCTCAGATACTGTAAAGTTGGGCCTTTTGTCTTCTTGAACCTCTCCTCTGATCTTCACTAAGTTTGAATCATCAGTTTGGGCAGCCTTTATTCGGTCTATCAATGACGATCCCAGGGTCAAACTACTCAATCAGGCCTGTGTATCCATAACCATCTCTATCCCTGCCCATTCCATATCCAGTAAAATATGCTTCTGTGGGGTATACATAGTAGCAAGGGTGCCGGAGGATCTGCCACTACATTAGCTTTACCCGGATGGTAGTTGATGTTGCAGTCGTAATGTTTCAAAAGTTCTAATCATCTGCGTTGTATCATATTCAAGTCTCTCTGAGTAAAGAAATACTTTAGGCTCTTATTGTCTGTATAAATCTCACACTTCTCCCCATAGAGGTAGTGTCTCCATAACTTCAAGGCGAACACAACTGCTGCAAGCTCTAGATCATGTGTCAGATAATTCTCTTCGTAACTCTTGAGTCGTCGAGAAGTGTAAGTGACAACCTTCCCATTCTGCATCCAGACACAACCCAATCCCTTGAGAGAAGCATCACTATAAATAACAAATCTTGTATTGCCCGAGGGAACAGTGAGTACAGGTGCTGTCACTAATCTCTTCTTCAGCTATTGAAAGCTTCTTTCACAATCTTCTGTCCACAAAAACTTCTTGTTTTTCCTTGTCAGCTTAGTCATTGGGGCTGCGATACTGGAGAATCCCTTGAAAAACCTCCTATAATATCCTGCAAGACCTAAGAAGCTTCTGATTTCATTCACATTGGTTGGCTTGGCCCATTTCACAACCGCTTCAATTTTCGCCGGGTCTATTGAAATTCCTTCTTTTGACACGACATGTCCCAAAAAAGTAATCTCTTGCAACCAGAAATCACACTTCTTGAATTTCGCAAACAACTACTACTTTCTTAATATCTGCAACACAACCCTCAAGTGTCCTTCATGATCTGCTTGGCTTTTGGAGTATATGAGAATATCATCAATAAAAACAACAACAAACTGATCATCATATTCTCTGAACACTCTATTCATCATGTCTATGAAAGCTGCTGGAGCGTTTGTCAAACCGAATGGCATGACTAAAAACTAATAGTGTCCGTAGCGTGTTTTAAATGCCGTCTTCGAAATATCTTCTGGCTTGATCTTAAGTTGGTGGTTGATCTTAAGTTGGTGGTAACCTGATCGTAGATCAATCTTGGAGAAAACTTGGGCCCCTTGTAACTGATCAAATAAATCATCAATTCTGAGTAGTGGGTACTTGTTTTTAATTGTCACCCGGTTCAGTTCTCGATAGTCAATACAAAGTCGCATAGAATCGTCATTCTTTTTCACAAATAGGACTGGTGTGCCCCATGGTGACACACTAGGGTGAATATAACCTTTCTTCAACAACTTCTGCAATTGCTCCTTAATCTCCTTTAGCTCTACCAGAGCCATACGGTATGGTGCCTTTGATATAGGTGTTGTTCCTGGTAGGATGTCGATTGAAAAGTCAACCTCTTGATCCAGAGGCAACCCTGGAAGATCCTCTGGAAACACATTCGGAAAATCCCTAACAATGGGGATATCTTCAAGTTTAGCTCCCCCTGCAGGTGGTGTTACTAGACTAGCTAGGAATCCTGAACTTCCTTGTCTTAGTAATCTAGTCGCTTGTAAGGCCATTATCAATTGAGGTGGGGCATTTCCTCTCTTTGCGCAAAAACTGAATTCCTCCTTGCCTGAGGGTTTGAAAACCACTTCCTTTTTAAAACAATCAACACATGTGTGGTTTCGAGACAACCAGTCCATTCCCAAGATTATGTCAAATCCCAACATCTCAAATATCACCGAGTTTGCTGGAAGGTGTCTCCCACTAATTTCTATGGGGCAATTCCTAAGTATGGTATCGCAAATAATATGTTCACCGGTAGGTGTTGCAACTGATAGTGAATAGTCAAGACTCTCTGGTAGTCTTTCATTCCAACAAGTATTGGCACGTGCTATAAAAGAGTGTGTGGCATCCGGGTCGAATAAAATGGTAGCATAACGAGACAATAATAGAATGGTACCTGTAACCACATCATTAGATGTCTTAGCGTCCCCTGGGGTAAGGGCAAAAGCTCTAGCTGGTGCAGTAGTCCTCTAACCACTCTTTGTAGCTGGAGGCGGTGCGTTCCTTTGGCAGTCTCGAGCCATATGGTTTGGTTGCCCGCATTTGAAGCGAGCATTTTGGCCCACTAACAGTTTCCTTGATGCTTCTTCTCGCAATTTTGGCAAACTGGATTCGTTGCAATGCTCTGAGGTAATTGTAGCTAGTAGCTAGTAGCTGGTAGCTGGTAGCAGGGACCAGGCTTCTTGTTTCTATTGGGCACAGGTAGTGGTTGTTGGCATTTCCTTTGATTAAGTAGTTCCACATTCGCCCTCATGTCTTCTTCTACCAAAGTGGCTCGTGTGACCAAGTCGATGAAGTTACAGATCCTCAGGGGTATCAAGCGACTTCGAATTCTCGGATGCAAGCCCCGTTCGAACTTTTCACATTTCTTTTCCTCATTTGGAACTAGATAACTTGAAAACCACGATAATGCCACAAACGTCGCAGTGTAGCGTTTCACCATCATGGTTCCTTGTACTAGGTCGAGAAACTACCTAGCTTTTGCTTGACGTAGTGCTGGGGAAAATATCAGTCCAAAAATGCCCATTTGAAACAATCCGAAGTGATGGGTACCCCTTCATTAAGTTCGAGCAGTAGTAGTTCCCTTGTAGAGGTCCACCACTCATCCACTACATCTGCCAGCATATAAGTGGCAAACTCCACTTTCTGTTCATCCGTACATCAGAGCCCTGAAAATCTTCTCCATTCTTTTGATCCAGCTTTCTGCATCAAGTGCTTCTGCCTTGCCGTCAAAAGTTGGAGGATGCTGCTGTGTAAATTGGTTTAGGGTACAACCGACGTTGGAATTCCTAGCTCCCAAGCCTTGATCATCCGCAAAATACCAGAGAAGTCTGGAAGTAGCAGCAACAGCTATGACCTTTGGTTCATTCGGTGGAGGTTCCGAGGAACCTTCAGTGTGCACATTATGCCTAGTACCCGGCGCCATTATCTAACAACACCATTCATTCAATGAGCAAGTAATAATTCAATCATACAATCAAGTAAAACAAGACAATAAACATCAACATATGGTAAATAACTTCTCTTGAACTTCGAGCTGGCCAAGAGTCATCCAAGGTATTTTCTATGCTAGAATAATTTTTTTATAAAGTCTACAGAATCTCGACGTGGGCTCTGATACCAATTGTAACACTCCGTTCCCGTAGGATAGAGATATTACTAGCAATCATAACATAATGTCCGGTAAAGAGATTCATTTCCTTTAATACCTCATTTATTGAAAAACATCAGAATATTAAAACTGAATTGAGCATGATTGTTGTGAAAACTGAATGTAAAATAAAAGAACATACACTAATCCTATGAATGACATAAAAGAAATCTAATTCTTGTGTGAATATCACTTATTCATTCCTAAGTCTTTGTACTAGACCTAATCCTGGCCATCCAGCTCTACATCATCATAATCAACATCTGTGAGAATTAAAACATGAAAGAAAACAAGAAGACAAACAAAAATGAGTTGAATACTCCGTAAGTAGCACATCACGCCGTAAAATATAATTTGGCCTATCATGGACTTAATTTCTGAAGACTCTTCATAACATACACACAGCTTCATAGATTTACAATCATGCACGTAATATGACTTTCTGAAAGACTTTACATACATATATCGTCACAAATTCATATAGCATACGTATTCATCATTAACATGAATGGAAGCATATATAATCATGGCAAACATGAAACGTGAATGCATAATATCTTGTTTATCTTGTCTTAACATAGAGTGAAACATGCTTGAGTCCGTGCTTAGCATAACATGGAGTAAAACACGCTTGAGTCCGTGTTTCACTTAACTTGCATAACATGGAGTAAAACACGGACCCAAAACACTCTTGGGTCCGTGTTTCACTTAACTTGCATAATATGGAGTGAAACACGCTTGGGTCTGTGTTTCACTTAACTTGTAGTTAACCATGCTTGAGTCCATTGCACCGTAACATTTCTTATCTTTCTTAATGCATGAGAATTTATTAGGCTTCATGAACATTTCTAACATAGCATATTCTTGTATATGGCATAGCATAGCATGGCATATTCTGGTACATGGTATAGCATGACATAGCATAACATGGCATTTTCTTATACATGGCATAGTATAACATGACATGACATAACATGCTCTAAACGTTTTATGACATTCCATGGCATACATGATCTAAGTACTACATGAACATGGCATACATGATCTAAGTACTACATGAGCATGGCATACATAATCTAAGTATTACATGGACATGGCTATTCCATTACATGGCATACTTGAATTGAATTACTATATGAGCATCTCATGGCTTTCATATGATTTTAGTAACATTCAATCAATCGAACAACAAATTCATTCATTCAAGCATAATCTCATATTTCATCAAAGATAGTAAAAAGGAATCTAACCTTGACTTGGCTCTTAGCATAGCGTAGTTAACCCTCATGAGCACATCATATTTTCATACATAACAATAATATTCACAGTACGCATGCATTTATATGATCATACTATTTACCTCTTAGCGCTGCTTCCTGATTTCCAACTTAAAGCGCGTTACCTATACTAGGTACTCAACGTTACTAATTTTCTAGATATCGTGTCATGGTTGTTTACGTGATTAAAACAAAAATTAGAGTTTTAAAAAAGTAGTTATCTTATTTCCTTGCAAAAATAATAAATACTTGTAATATAAAGTTAATCGTGACTAAATAATTTAGTACTGTAATTGGGTTTTTCTGTGAAATACGAGCCCCCATAATAAACATCAGCCCCACATGACACTTCATACAATCGTCCAACTACATAGCATATCTTGACACTTCACACAACATACAACCAAATCACAACTACACATCCCTTCATGTCACATAGTTCACAACCATTTCCAAACTACACCATGATCCAATCACTTCACATGGCATCTCGCCACTTCACAACTGCACCATCACCCCATTCTTCGCACAACACAACTCTACATTTTTTCCTCATCACTTCATAACATACCGCTATACCACCACTATGTCACAATTACACAGCAAATCCGTCACTTCACACTACACACAGCCACAATACAAACAACAAGTAATGCTCATCACTTCAACTACACAGTCACGCCACAAACTACTCCACAACACCA
Organism: Juglans mandshurica; assembly: GCA_022457165.1. Lineage (NCBI taxonomy): Eukaryota > Viridiplantae > Streptophyta > Magnoliopsida > Fagales > Juglandaceae > Juglans > Juglans mandshurica. Next base: position 10,618,393 of record CM039623.1, read on the forward strand.
TTCACAGTAATCCCACCACTTCAGAATCACAACCACACCACAAACTACTTCATGCACAGCTCACAACACAGCACATCACAACAATAGAACACACTTCACAAACTACACAAGCAACACAATACACAACAACATTCCTATTTCAGCTTCACAACAAAATAAGCTATCGAAGGAAAGATATAGGAATTATACAATACATCGGGGCTAAAACGTTGCGTTACTTGTTGTCCAACAATATCTCATGGTGTCAAAAGCCGCTGGTTTAGGCTGTGGTTGTCCCTTGCAGTCATTACCATGACCTAAAACAAGGGTTGTTTGATGCACAATCGTGTCTCCTTGGTGACTCACGATGGGCATGGGCTAAGGGAGGCGTTGGGTGGTTTTTTGGTGGGTGGTGTAAGGCAATGCCATGGCTATCGATTGGTGGTTGGCTGAGAGATGAGACAATCACAGAGGGATAGAGAGGCGGCTGGGCTCATGGCATAATGGGAAATGGAGATTTGGAGAGGGAGAAACCCAGAGGGGTAGTCATGGCTGGGCTTGGTGGCGGAGGATAGCTGGTGATGGTGGCTATGGCTGTGCTTGGAGGTGGCGCATGGCGACAGGGAGGCTGTGGTAGATAAATAAAGAAGAGGGAGAGAGAGAGGAGATCTAAGAGGGGAAAGGGGTTGGGCGGTGTTTGCTTGGCATGGAGTGGTGGTCCGTGGTGGTGCTAGTGGCATCGTGGCGACAATGGGAGGAGAAAGGGGATGAGCCTAAGAGGAACAAAGTAGGTGCCATTTTGACATGCATGCATTAATTATGTCATACTACAAAATATCGTAACATCAAAATATAAACACTTTCATGGACTTACTGCAGGACGAGACACGCCTTGGGAAGACTTCATCCTAGGTTTTTCCTTCATTTTCAATTCTCTTTTGCAAAAGTTTTCTTTCTCTGTAAAAATTCTCTCTCTTTTATTTTGAAAAGTTTATAGAATCTTTAATAAACTGGGTTTTGCTCTAATACCACCTTGTAACGCCTGCCATTGTGGTGGGATTTTAGAAAATATTTTAGAAAATGAGATGAGAATTACTCAACCTTTTAAAACTTTTTCTTTTCCTTCCCAGGATATAAAAGATTCTATATTAAAATAAAACATGCTCTATAAATTAAAAGAGAGTTTATAGGGAAAATCATCAAATCAAAATAAAATTCCTTTTATAAAAACTTACTTTCATATATTATGTAAAACCTATCTCGGTTTCTGTCACTCTTCCCTTGGGCCATGTCTGTCCTGGTGCTTCTTACTCATTTTGTCCTAAGAAGGGGAGGGACATACATAAAAATAAAATGAGTTGAACACTTAGTAAGCATTACTTCATACTATAAAAATATACTAACATAGGTGTTCATTCATGCATTCATCATTTCTCTACATACTGTACATAAAACATTGATTTCATATGAAAAAAATACAAGGTGGAGTTTTTCTTAAACAGGTTTTCATTTCATAAAACATTTCCCACACCTCATACATTCATCCATAAAGAAACTAAACCATTCATACATTAAATTCAACGCTTTTCACTTTTCCTCTGGTCGATACACACTGTTACGCCCTGTGTGTTGGGGTTAACGATCTTTTGGACCCGGATTCCTCCCGTGGCCACAAGGTTGGGAATCCTTTTCAGTCAGGGGGTAGCACTGGGTGCACTACCAGTACTACTTACCCGACATTGCAATATGCTCAGTCCACTGGTAACATTATTCGTTCATTCAGTCATGGCCGTTACGTATTCTCATACATTAAAACATTCATTTTCCTTTCCTTTCCTTTCATTCATTCATTTCAGTCATTAGTCCATTTCATTTCATAAACATAATTTCAAATCATAAGCATAAACATCATTTCATGGCATCCTTTAAACATCCTTTTATAGCATTATCTAAAATTCATTTCATAGCCTCATTTAAATATCAATTCATAGCGTCATTTAAAAACACTTTCATCGCATCAGGTAAACATGAGTTCATTATATCAAGCATAAACCTCACAATTCATTTCATGGAACTAAAGACAATAGCTACTACATATAACATCTGTTCACATGCATACAACTATTACTTTGGGTGCATAAATAGAGTTGTTAAAGAAGGCCTTTACATACATATAGTTTTAAACACTTAGCATACTTTCATAAACATCATTTCATTTTCATAAAGCATCATATAGAGAAACATTTATTTTTCATTTCTTATCATTTATAAAACTCATAAGAGTATGAAAATAATACTTATTTCGACTCCATACTATTCTCATTTCATGCAGTTCATTCATGTGCGTGTTAGATGACAACCTACATGCATACATAATTTTAACATCATTCATTTCCTCAAGTGTATAAGTAACTAAAACTTAAACAGTACATAAACTACTCCTGACTTGGACCTAGAGCAATTGGTGGTCACCCACTGGTCCTTGACACAAATTTCTATGTGGCTCCAAAATTACTCCCTTTGCTTGCTACCATATGTGTATTCGGATTTGGAGATATAGCTAACAAATGTTCCTATTCTCGTTCATCTATGGACACCTTATTGACTAGTTTTTGGAATTTTGTAATCTCTAGACAGTCTACTTGTGTCCTAATGTGGGTTTGCAATCCATCCAGAAATCGTTTTGCCCTTATGGTTTTCGTAGAGATAAGAAGAGGAGCAAACCTTTCATTTTCCATAAATTTGGCTGTTTACAACACCCTTTGCTCCTTGTTATATCCGCACACCTCAAAAATCCTTTCTATGTTAGATATCCACCTTTTTGCCTTATCCAGTCCCTCACTTCTGAAGAATCTTGAGCACCGATGTGCCAAAAATCGCTTTTACATACATCCCCTTCCTTCAACCCTTGGGGATCCTAGTGACTGAACTTGCATGTGACGAACATATATCTCATGTTGTTGCTCCAACACATTCGATATCCTGTTAAGCGCTCTAGCTAGTTCCTCATCTCTTCCTCCACTAGATGATCCTCCCTTGGGACCACTTGGCATTTGCTCTCTTCGCAGAACTCTTGCTCGCAACAATCCTTAAACCTTGCCACATAACCTGAACTCTTGACGCCTCATTCCTCATGAAGGTCTAGGTGAGGATCCGTGGTGCCAAGGATGATGGCAAATGGTGAAAACCTAAGGTGGAATTGAAAAGGTGTGTATTTTGTCAGAGGGAAGTACACGTGTAAAATATTTATCAATGGAACCGAAATGGAAATTAAGCAGATTGTGTTGTGATAACAATGATAACTACTTGGTACCAGAATATTAAACCTCGCAACAAAAAGGGGCTACTCGCTCTTCATTAAATCCCAAAATATTATATCATCCAAAGTACATAAAGTCAGTCTCCACAAGGGGGTGGACTGAATACAAGTAGTCTCTGAAACTAGTATTACACATCCTAACAGAAGGCACAAGGTAGCGATGGTGGGAATTGGTATAAAATAGCTACGGTGGGAACTGGCACAAGGTACTAAGGTGGGTACTAGTCTTTATACGCATGACTTGGGTGGGTTTGACTCCTCTTCCTCAGGCATCATGGTGGGATCTAGACCTGTATCACAAACGATGCTCTCGAGAACGAAACCATAGGTAGGTTAGGCAGTTATTACAGGACTGCTAATGAAAGATAATGTTATTGAAGATGCTATGAAAACTTTTCATGTAAATACTGGATAGACACGCATGTGCATGGTGAGGAATCACCCTCTCAGCAAACACACACATGCATGGCGAGGAATCATCCTCTAGGGACTTTACCCTTTTGTTATGTAAAATAGGTAAAACATAATAGTAATTGTGCGGTGAGGCATAACCCTTCTCCACCTAACTATAAAAAGGTGAAGAAACCAATATTTGACTTGTTCAGCCTTAGTAATAGTTGTTCACCACATAGGTAGTTGTTCGTCACATGACAGTTCTTTGCCACTTAGGCAGTTGTTTGCCAGACAGGCAGTTGTTCATCTCATAGATAGTTTTTTGCCGTACATGCAATTGTTCATCACATAGGCAGTTGTTCACCACACAGGTAGTTGTTTGTCACATAGACAATTGTTCACCACACAGGCAGTTGTTGGACACACAGGTAGTCTTTGGCACATAGACAATTGCATCAGGAATGCTTCTACCTAGCTAACCAACTCAAGGTCACCACCGCATGATAAATTGGGGGATCCCACTTCCCAACCATCAGGTGTGGCCAAATGACATCATTCCACCCCAATAACTGCGAGGCATTCTCCTTCTCGTGTGAAGCACTTGACAACATTTCATGGAATGGTCCCGAGAATTCTCTATCATGTACCATGATTATAGATTCACACTCCAAGTGCTCACATAGAGATAGACATTCTTACATAGAGATCTTGAGTTTCCACACATAGATTCAAGGTTGTGTATTGAAAATAGTTAAAACATTCAAATATTCAAAACATTAAAAAAATCAGTGTATAAATATAGATAAAAACATAATGATTGAAGTATTTATTCATGCTTATAGAATGAGGGAGAGAAGTTATAGAGATGATGCAATGCCTTTTACTCACAACATTCACCCCACATTACCTAGCACTGTCTTAGAAGCCAACCTACTTTCCTACATCAGAAGTCCTCTCGTCACCTCTCTGCTCATTGCTTTTCGCAATAGTTGTCTTCATTTTGGTGAATAAAGTCTCAAAAGTGAAATCTTATCCCAGGTCTAGGTTCTTTAATAAGGGAGATATTGTCAGATATCCTTTTTGGCAAATCTTTGACTCCAAGTATGCTTGGATATGAGTCATTTGTCCTTGTTAGTCATATTGCTAGAAGAGACAAATGGCCAAGGTATGGTTTGCACACCCTTACGCCCTGCCAACTCCCCAGTCCTTCCTTGAACGAGGGTTCTCCATGTGACCTTTCCTCAAGACCCATTCCAAATGTGACCTTTCCTCAAGGCCCATTCCGAATGTGACCCTTAAGATGGAGTGTGAGCTTCTACGTACGACACTGTCACTTTTTCAAGCCATTCTGTGTTATCTTGAAAGAGAACTACTAGGTACGATCCGTAGAAGTAAGCCCCGTGTACTCCATAATTTGTCCTCTTGTCCATGTCAGCAGCTATGTCAAATGACCAAAATACCATGATCCATAATACCCAAAATCATATATGGAGGAACATTTTTTATTTGGCTTTGCTGCTGCTCAGCTCGCCCTTTCCTCTTTGTGTCATTCAAAGACGTCATGGTCAGCTCCTCCACCACCAGCAACGTCCTCATTTCCTTCATCACCGGCATCATCCTTAGTTCCTCTACCATCGACGTCGGTAACGTAGACCCAGCCCAGCCCACGCGAGGTTCATTTCATCCTATTTGGGCCTCTACGATGCTTTGATCTATTTCATTTGTTAATCTATTTTGGCTAACATTTCAAATCGTCTTGGTTAGTTTTTTATTTTATTTTTATAGATATCTGGTGGCTGGAGTAAAATTTCGACTATCCTGTCATTGCTTTATAAAAACTAATGTATGCATACATTATATATGATGGTTGAGTGGCGAACTATAAGGATTTCGAGGAAGATTGAGAGAACTGAAGGGTGTTTTTGTTTTCTTGTTGTATATTTATTACATATAAAAAATATTTCATTACTTAAACTGAAGGATCAGCCAATACAAAGGGGATAATAAACACCTAAATGTGTGTGGATTCAGATTGTTTTGGGTCAATATTTATTTATATAATGATCATATTAGATGATAAATGTGAGTCCCCTCTCACAAAAAAGGTTGACTTAGCATAGTAGTGTAGTTATATGCTTCCTGAGTAATAGCCAGTGGTATGCACATTGAGGCTTTTGAATCTAAGATTGCTCTACTGTTAAAGAGTACTAGATATTTAGTTGATTATGAGTAATTGGAAATGAGCAAACTTGCGATGAGGTTTGCTGTTGTTATGAGGTCTAGTGCCACACAATTGTTTTTCGATATTGGAGCATTACTTATTAAATATTATTAATATTACATAGAGGTGGGTCAATTTTTGGTGGACAAGTTGATGGAGAAAGGGGAAGAAAGCACAAGGCCTACTAGCACTAGCTCAAGGCCTACCCTACTGCATTCACACATGTATTCTTTTCCCATCCAAAAGCCATGTTATTGGTATGATTTATAATTTGGTGATAAATCATTATTCAATATTATCTCAGGAAATATCAACACCATAGTATCCAGATTGGTCAGCATAATATGCATAGTTACCATGGGATTATGCCACCTACATTTTTCCCACCATTTGCACCTCGTCCAAATGCTGACCCTTATCCATGGAGAAATGAGGTGATAAACTTTATGATTTGGAATTTTCTATGTTTAAATCCACTTTGTGAAAGATACCTTTATGATTTTTATTGTAAATTACAGTAGCCAACGGGAGTACCGTTTAGACCACCAATTCCCTATCCTTTTGCTTCTCCAATTCCCTATCTGGGATGTTCAAGTAATCCTAAGGCAATGATAGATGAGGTGCAAACGGCAGATGAGGTATTAAATACAAGTGGCGTTGCAACAATGACAGAGGAGGTGTTGAACACACGTGGCGTTGGAACAACAATAGATGAGGTCTTGCTTACTGGCACACAATAAAGTGTTATTACACAGCTATGTAGTACTTCTTTTGAACTTTTAGTTTTGATTTGGAGGACACAACTCAGGGATTTTTTTTGTCTTTCTTACCTTGCCGTTATAGGTGGATCCTTAACATCATGCCTCTCTCGAGAACAGATAAGGATTCAGACCATGGTTGTTTATGCTCGTTGTTGGCATTATGGTCATGCTTTGATTTGGACTCTTGTTGTTTATACTTTAGATGCTGGATGTAACTTGAATTATTATGTTATACCTTGATGTACTAGGCAGAACTCTGGTTGGTTATTCCTTGATAGAATCTGGTTGTCTCTTGATGTAAGTTTTTGGTGAAATTTGGTTGGTTATTCCTTGATGGAATCTGGTTGTCAGTAGTTGTAACTCTATTGTTAATTTAGTAAGAACCTATATGTTTTACGTTCTCCAAATATTACGAATTCAGCTTACTTATTTGATGTAGAGTATGTTATATTGAAGGGATGATAAGTTTGGTACAGTTGGAAATATAAACTTTATGACTACAAATTGAGAACATTGCATATTAATGAAAAAACAATTCTGCTACAGGTAGTCCGTTTGGGGACACCTTGGGCACCCTAACCTACGTGGCCTTAAAAGAAAAAAAAACCATAGAATTGAAAAAAAGGGCTGAAAGCGGAAGAAACCACTACGCACGAAGAAGAAGCTTCGTTTCCCGCTCATGAACCAGTGCACCTACATCTCTGTTGGTCCATCTCTGCTGGCACGTCTCCTCTCCAAATGTCAATGTCTTTGCATCGAACGTCTCTCTCGCAGGAAGAGAACCACGTAGCTTCAGCTTGCGTTGCATTCACAAACTAGCGTACGTATTTCTTGTCTCCGATGGCCCATCTCTGCTGGCACGTCTCTGCCACCGACACATATCCGAATGTCTTCGCACATTTCTCTTGCCAACAACAATGGCACTCTAGTGTATCTGTGTATGATTCTCTAAAAATATTTAACAAAAAGAAATAGTGGCTTGTAAATAGCACATGCTTCCACTCTAAATTCTGTCACTAGTTTAAATTACTCCCTAGCAGAACCGGAAAAAAATATGGAATAGCTAGAAGAAGAAGTAAACAACCGAAGGTTTGTATGTGAAATGAATGTTTTAACTTTTATGGGTTGGGGTGTAAAGGTCAAGATTGGAGGCAACTCTATACATGATCGATTTTTTTACTAATGGAAATTGATCAACTTCTTTATTATCCCATTTATGTATTTATGTATTCAGTTATTTATTACCTCTTTTAAAACAATAAAATAGAAAGAAAAAAAGATCTTTAGTTGAGCCGGTTTCAACTTGAGTACTCAAATACAACTCAAGTTTCTAGCCAAACTCCAACTTAGTTTTTCATAAATCAAGCCGAGTTTGGGTGAGTAATATAGCCTTAGGCTCAATCACTAAGGTTTGAAGGTTATATTTATTTGGCATCCATTGCTTCAGGTGAAGGTTTTTGCAGAGGGCATTGAAAGATTTGCTCCCCAACCATTGTCAAAATCCGTAAGCCTCAGTCCTTGAGCTCTATGCGACAAGGCAAGAGACCCAAAAATACAACTGCACAATTTTTTTGTTCTTTCTGACCAATTGCTTCATCGAATTGGATAGACTAATGGAAAAAGATAAACACACATGATATGTCTTTCTCATTTTAAAATCGAATCATCTAATTTCATCAAATACTTAGAGAGAATTTCGGTGATAATAGAATTTCTCATAGTGGTCCCAAGTCTTTTTTTAAATGCAAATGAAATGCTTGTTAAATGTAGCATTTACTTACATTGCAACCGTACGTATTGGGCACCAAAGGGTTTTTGCGTTGTATATAGTGGAAAACCAAAACTTGGAAATTTTATGGCTTCAATTAAATCCTCACAGTGGTCTTTCTTCAGACACTTCAAACACTTCACCTACATCTCCTTTACTTCCATTAGTATGGTATCAGAGCCATGTAAAGCTCATGCAATCTTCTCCTTCCCTGCAAAACTCACCAAACTCAGTCCTTACTTTCGGTAATTACTATCAAACAAATGCATAAACTCCAACCGTAATAATGCTAAGGATGAAAAATCTCACCCATGCTTCATAGTGTAACTAGCAAAAAGAAAATTTCGGACATATCACCTTAGACATAAAAAGTCCCTTGATATTCAGTTCATCAATATCTTCCCTCTTAGTGCTAAAGGGTGTATTTCAGTTCATTAATTTTATTTTTTCGGACAGTGCAGGAAAATCTGATTTTGGAGCAAGTCAGTAAAAAAATTGTCGCTAGGGTTAGGATTCTCACCTCAAGCTTCAGCTGCAAGTCAAGGAGAGGGAACCGAACAATTGATGATGGCAATTTCGCACGGAATGGAAGCGAATTTTTGGGGACATCTCGGGTTCGATTTCGTTGATGGGCACGAAGAGAAGAGATGCGAAGGGGAATGAAAGCTTCAGCTTTAGAACAAAAAAAACAATTAAACTAGAACGCACCATTTCGCAAGGTTGAAAAGAGTAGTGCCCGTGCACACCGTTTCATTTAACCCATTGCATCCACGTCGATTTCCTGCACAAAGGAGTCCCCGCAATTGACTACCTTCAGCTTTTTCCATGAAAAAAAGGTTTACAGGTTACTAGTTTGGCTACACTGAAGCACTAAAAAATTTAACTTGAGAAACCTATTAACAACATTCAAAAAAATTCCCTAACACAAATTTAATCCTCCCTTGATTTTTATCCTACCAAACAACATGAGATTAGAACTGAAAGTCCCCAATACACGCAGAGTAGCATGCGTACATGACTAATATCTTTAACTTGACTTTGAAGCTCTTCCCGATCATTAAGAAGAATCAACACTCTCTTTTGGATGTCATCTTCTCTTTTATGAATCTCTTCCCAAGCATGTTGGAGTTTTTCCTCTCTCTTTTGGACTTCAACCTCTCTCTTTTGTAGTTCTTCCTCTCCCTATTGGAATTATCTTTCCCTCACAACTAGACTTTCATCTCCTTCTTAAAAATCTGCCCAAAAAAAGTAGTTGCAATATGCCTTTCCATGCAGCAAATAACTTATAAAAATCATTGTAGGAAACTAAGAGGTAACTTCAATAATGAAGGAAAACAAAAGTATACGAACAATAGTTGTTAGTAACAAGTATTCTTGACACCTAACAAGCATGGTGGTCATCAATGTGCATTATTTTAGAAAATTATCTTTTCTTGTTTGATGTGAGTATATTAGAATCACTTGGATCTTTTTCAGATGGCTTTAGTACAAAGGTATTCGCACATGTAACTGCAACTGGGAACATCTACGAGATCATGATAAAACAAATAGTTATTTATTTCTTCAATGGGGAAAAAGAAAATATTTCAATACCATAATAAACTATGAAGACTCAAAAGAAAAAACAAATTGACTAATATTTTATACTTGATGACAAATAACATCGTAAGGCATATGGTGTATTGTTTACTTTTTGCATAAACTAAATACAAGTAGAGCACCTATTTTTGACCGAGCTTTCATCAAGAGACTATGTTGAAATCCTGCAACTATGCTTGGGCCACTAAAAGATTGAAGATTGGAAATGTGTTAAAATTGAGAATCAGTAAGTTGATAGAGAAGAAATGGGGTACTTTATTGCATTCCATTTCAGATGTTAGAGTCAAGCTTGGTCAATGCAGAAAAATCAAAGACATCTAAACATGAACTCTGCACTGATTGGTCAATTCAGCTAGCCTTTTCTATTGGTTTAGTTTTGTTTCTACTATATTTTAGCTTCAATTTGTGCAAATAATTATGCTAGTCTTTAGTTTTTCCAAGGGAGTATGAAGTCTTAGGCTGGTAGCTGGTCCATATAACTTTAGGAATAGTCCTTGATGTTGATTATATATTTTCACTCTGTAATATATTTAAAAGAGAAAAATGGCATCATAAAACAATTGTAAGGTGTTAATAAGCAAAATCCATGCTTCAAATGAAGTTGTGGCCTTTAACTGAAAAGGTGGTGCCAAAGCAAACTATCACTAATCAGCATCTCTTAAATTATTTTTTGAATTTTGTTCTTTTTAGTATTTTCACAAACACCTTACAACCATCTCTTATTTTCATTACAACACCCATTATCATAGCTTCATTTATTTCCTTAGTTACATCACAACAGGTTTCTAACAATTCCTTAAGAAAATAGCAGAATGTATGAATTACTTAGAAGCTTCAAATCTTAAGTACCCACATGAGGGAAAGATTACCAAACATTCCAAACTGATGCAAAATGAAGTCCCAAACCTCATACCTACTAGCCGACGGTGGTGGAGGGTCCCTCAATGGCATCATGGTCAGCTCAAAGGGGATAAAAATGGATTGGCCAACAGCTAAAAAATCATCAGTCAAAAGTGGCATCATGGCCTGCTACAGTTTCTTTGTATAGTATATAATACGCACCGTTTTAATAGCAAGTCTCCATATAGGTTTGATTTCCTTCCTTCTATGCGAAAAGCCAACTCCCTAAGTTTAACAAAATGAATCGTTTTGGACACGTTGGGCATGTGCGTGTAGACCTCTATTTGGGGACTGCAACAAGAATTTCTCATCTTGAAAAGTTCTCACGTCTAGGTTGGTTTGTCATTAATTGCTCATCTTGGGAGAGTAATCCTATCTTGCATTTTGGCAGGTAACTCTCCATCCGAGTTCACCAGCTCTTCAGCTTCTCGTTCTCACCTTCACAGTAGGTGGTTTTTCTAGCTTGCCTACCATGGTTGAGACATTCATTTCCATCTTGCCCTGTGACATGTTAGCTGGGCCTTTTACGAGGCACTTGCTTGTCCAGATGTTGGACGAGTTGCACTCTACTTCACCCGCTGCTTATTCCTTAGACCATTGGAGCAATTTGCATGTTTACCTTCCACTTGACTCCAAAAATGGTCTGTCCCCTTTCAAATTAGGTGGGCCCCTCACAATAATATTCTTTGTTATCATAAAAAACTAGTACTTTCCTAAAAAATGGCACTAGATGCTATAAATGATTTAAGGAGGATTCTTAGAACATTTTACTTGTTTGCAGGCATTTATTTGGAACAGTGCTTGGTACATCTAGATCAAGGTATGGGAGGATAACTCTTAATTATTAAAGTGAAAATATGTAACCATGGTTGTCCTTAATCTACATACAGACACTAAAAAATGATTAGGTTTTATTGATACAAAATGGGACGGTACTGATACAAGCTAATCTCATCTTGTTAACCAAAAGGCTATGAGAAGAACCACCTCACCCATGACTTGAAGTTGTGAGAAAATAGCCTACAACTTGCAATTACTCCTTGTACTCATTTAAATAGATATTATTGAGGTAAAACAAAGAGAAGAATTAACATCTCTACTAGATATGCAATCTATCAAACATGGAACTTAACATATATGTTTTTATTTACAATATGTCGAAATCATGGAGGGAATACATGTGGAGAGGATCATGGCATTCAAAATCATGGCAGAGAAGATCATAGCGGCATGGTTGGAAGCATATCTTGTTATCCCCCCTTAAGCTCAAGGCAAGACTGGTCTTATTAGGAGCTTGGTATGGTTTTAGGACAAACTTGGGAGCACACTAGGGTTTTGCATAAATGGACATATAAGATTCACAACATATGCAATTGGGATTAATCAAGGTAAGAGATTGAAGAGACCCAACTAGTTTTCGAAAGACGGTGGGATCATGAAGAAGAGTTTTTTAGTGGCTATCAATTGAACACTTGAAGTCAGTAGTGTTGTAATTGGTTTAGGACCATCCCAAAAAACTTTTTGTAGGAGAAAGAAGACATATCTAGTATGAGCAAGGGTAATAGACTCCTCACAAACAACTTTAATACCAAAAACATAGTGCAAATCCCCAAGATCCTGCATGTTAAAGGTCAATGATCATTGATAAGTGAGCAGTAAATTTGCTATTTTGTGAAGTGGAGCTACCAGCCATAATGATGTATGCGACATAAATAAAAAGACATAATAATTTCATATTCATTGTGCCTGTAAAACACGGAGATGTCATTCAGACACATCTTGAAACCCATTTGTTGAAGATAGGTACTATACTTCACGTACCAACTTGAGGAGCTTGTTATAAGTTAACACACATGATTAGGGTGAGTAGGAAGCCAGGCGTTTGGGATAAGTATTTTCATTCCTATAAATCACCATGCAAGAACGCATTGCCGAGTTGATTAAGAGGCCATTCATGAGACAAGGCCAATGCGACCACCAAGCATATAGTCCCATATTTGACAACTGGGCCAAATGTTTTACCATATTCGAGCCCCTAAAGTTGTGCAAAACCATGTGCCACATAATGTACTTTATACTGCTCAATAGATCTATCAATCAGACTTTCAACTTTGAATACCCATTTGTTGTTAACCAAGTTAGTGTCAAGACGTTTAGGAACTAAGTTTCGCGTACGATTGGCATGTAAAGCATCAATTTCAGCTTACATGGCCAACTTTAATTTGGGATCCTTGAGAGCTTGTTTATAATTCTTTGGCTCAGGTGAATAGACTGCCAAATCTAATGCAAAGTAGGATGGAATAGGATGTCTTTAGGAGAAGAAAACTTTGGGCCACAAGTTGACCAGGAATTAGAATTTCTCTTCTATGCATTGAGATAAATATTTTCATTCATGTAAATCACCATGTAAGAAGGCATTCCCGAATTGCTTAAGAGGCCATTCTTGAGACAAGGCCAATGCTACCACCAAACAGATAGTCCCATATTTGAAAACTAGGCTAAATGTCTTACCATATTTGAGGCCTCAAAGTTGTGCAAAACAATGTGCCCAACAACGTACTTTATACAGTTCAATAGAGCTATCGACTATATTTTCAACTTTGAATACCCATTTGCTACTAACCAAGTTAGTGTCAAGATGTTTAGGAACTAAGTTCCGTGTACGATTGGCATGTGAAGCAACAATTTCAGTTTGCATGGCCAACTGTCATCTGGGATCCTTGATAGCTTGTTTATAAGTCTTTGGCTTAGATGAATGGATTGACAAATTTGTTGTAAAGCAGGATAGAACAAGATGTCTTTAGGAGAAGAAAACCTTGGGCCACACGTTGACCAGGACTTAGAATTTCTCTTCTATGCCTGAGATAAATATTCTCATTCCTGTAAATTACCATGTAAGAAGGCATTGACGAGTTGCTCAAGAGGTAATTCTTGACACTAGACCAATGCTACCCCCAAGCAGATAGTCCCACATTTGACAACTAGGCTAAACTCTTTACCATAGTCGAGCCCTTGAAGTTGTGCAAAACCATGTACCAAAAAACATGCTTTATAACATTCAATAAAGCTATCAACCAGACTTTCAACTTTGAATTCCTATATGCTGCTAACCAAGTTAGAGTCAAGAAGTTTAGGAACTAAGTTCCATGTATTATTGGCATATAAAGCAACAATTTCAGCTTGCATGGCAAACTATCAATTGTGATTCTTGAGAACTTGTTTAGAAGTCTCTAGCTCATGTTAATGGGCTGCCAAATCTCATGCAAAGCATGTTGGAATAGGATGTCTTTAGGAGAAGAAAACTTTGGGCCACGTGTTGAGCAGAACTTTAAGACTTTCTCTTCTATGGTTTTTTCTTCTTCATCTGTAGCTTCTTTTATCTTTCTCACTACTTCATTTCATTTCTTTCTTTCTTCCCATGCAACTACCATTGGCACCGAACCAATCAATTCCTATAACCCCCAAAATTACTTCTAAATAAATTTTAGATGATTATATTATATGATTGGTTGTCTTGGTTGATATACATATAGTATACGAGGTAAATTACTTTCTTCAGATTTTATTGGGATTAGTTAGAAGACGATTGAAATGTGTGCCGTTAGAGAATTATGGTGTGTGGGGGTTTCTTAAGCTGAGAGTGGGGGTAGAGATGACAAGAACAAAAACATGGACTTGAGATCACTTAAAAAATCACAAGTCGTGACCCCAAATCATGACTTGAACGTGACATGCCTTAGATGACTCTACCCAGTTGCATTAACCATGAGTTACAAGCCAGATCAACCACACGAGGAGACTCTCAATGTTGGGAAAACTTCTAGGAGGTTGTGTTGTCGTTCCCTACAAAAGTTACCTTACTCAGGCGTGCATGAGACATTGTCTGTACGTAGTACACGGAGCTTCAATAAGCCTTTCACGTTGCAGTACACCACATTATATTTATGTAACACACATAGATCATGTCACCTATGCTCTGTGTAGTTCACCAAAAACAGAGAGGGACAGGGGCTATCATAACGCACCCTACCGTACATCCCCTATATTCCTCACTGGGGGATCCCTAACAACTAAACTTATAGGTGACGTGAATATAGTTCACGTTGCTGTTCCAACACATCCAAAATACGGTTTAGTGCTCTCACTAGATTCTCATCTCTCCTCGGTCCTCCCTCTTGACTACTCGGTGGTTGCTCTCCTTGTGGGGCTCTTAGTCGCACAATGCTCAAATCTTGCTACATAAACCAAACCTATCACTTTCTATCCCATCACTCATTTTTAAATACAGATCAAACCTAGGACACTTACAGGGTCAAGCTTATAATACCAAAACTAACCCCTGCATTTTTGGTATTGTGCTATGTAACACATAGGTTTACCCAGGGTTGTGTATAAGCGTGCTCTGATACCAAGTTGTGGTGTCCCTATGACACCCCTAGGTTCTACTCAAGATCGGACAGATTGATCTAATGCATTGGGACATGCAAGACAAGGTTACCTACTCCATTCATGACAGTTAAATATACAATGCACCTAGAATGCATCTAACATTATGCAATATATGCAGCGGATAATGTTTTTTAATAAATAACATTGTACTAGAAACTATGTCCCAAAACATAACATGCTTCAAAACTTCATAACAGATTGATAATTATAATTTTACAAAATTTGTTTATCATGACTGTAATATAAATATATACTAGAGATGGCGCTCCATAATTATAATACTAAATAAAATAACTACTGTGCTAACTCGTTGAGTCGCTCACTCAACTTGGCTAAGATAGCTAAAATCCTATCTATGAACTAGAGAATTGAAACCAAAATCTCCTCGTCTTTGAGTTGGGACCTTGTCGACCTCATTCAATCTCCTCAGCAGGTTCACCAAATCCTAGCATAGTCTAGCATTTTGAGGGCAGTGGTAGTGGGACTACCAAGTGAGATTTGATTACAAATCTCACCAAGTCAACTACCAGCTTACTAACAGTATAAAAATGCATGCATGATAGTAAAATGACATGAATGAGTTGTGATATGGACATGAATATGCGTGACATGATTTGGCAAATAACAAGACACAACTTGACAAATAGCATGACATGACTTGACATGAACTATACAGACACAAACTAAAAATTGACATGAATTGAAAACTGACATGAGTTGAAACTGACATGTGAACATAAATTTTGAATCTTGTTCAACATATACATGATTAATTAAACATGAACATGTGGAAACTACAGAGGTCCCCTTCAGCCATGTGCTCTTCTCGGTATCACATAACATCACAGACATCTGCGCAAGCTATGAGTACGTCATGATAACTAAACTTACTAAAATGTGATAAATATGAGGTTGGCACCACAGGCGTTGGGTGCCTGGCTTCACTTCAGCAACCACTTAATCAAGTCCCATTCAACTTCAGTTGGTGTGATGCATAGGAGACTACTCTTCGTTCTTGCATCAGCACACATCTGATTCCTGCTTTGGATTCGTTACTATACACTACAAAAGAATAATGAGGCTCCAACAATGTAAGTATCGGCACTATTGTAAGCCTTTTCTTTTGTTCGAGAAAACTTGCCTCGCACTTATCGCTCCAAACGAACTTCGCATTTTTCTTGGTTAGGGCAGTAAGTGGTCTAGACAAGCTGGAAAATCCTTCCACAAACCTTCTATAATAACTAGCCAATCCTAAGAAACTACAAATCTCATGCAAACTGGTCAGCCTTTGCCAGTTCATCACTGCTTCAATCTTACTGGGGTCTACTACTACTCTTCCATTGGAAATCACGTGACCCAAACACTTTATTTTACAAAGCTAGAACTTCCACTTACTGAATTTGGCATACAACTCCTAATCCTTGAGTATGGTTAGAGACATACTTAGGTGATTTCTATGCTCTTCTTCGCTCTTTAAGTAAATAAGGATGTCATCGATGAACATAACAGCAAAACTATCCATATAAGGCTTTAATATTCTGTTGATCATGTCCACGAATGTGGTTGGAGCATTGGTTAACCCAAACAACATCACCAAAAACGCGTAGTGGCCCTATCATGTCCTAAATGCACTCTTTGGCTTATCCTGCTCCTTAACCTTCAACTGATGATATTCGGATTGCAAATCGTTCTTTGAAAACATCGTGCACCTTATAGTTGATCCAGTAGGTCATCAATCCAAGGTAACATATACTTGTTCTTGGTCATCACCTTGTTCAACTCTATGTAGTCTATGCACATTCTCATGGAGCCATCTTTCTTCTTCACAAATAGCACAGATGAATCCCATGGCAAAGAACTGGGACAAATAAATCCCTTTTCTAACAATCCCTTCAAGTGCACCATGAGCACCTTCAACTCTGCTAGAGCCATACGATACGATACATTATGTATCAGAGTCGTCGAAGGTTCCAACTCTATTCTGAACTCCATCTCTCTGTCTGGCAGTAATCTAGGTAACTCATCAATGAAAAATTCAAGAAAGTCTTCAATCACGAGTATCACACAAACTTCTTCGCTTCTAGTTGAATTCTTTACAATCATTGCCATAAATGCTGAGGCACCATCGTCAATGCACCTCCTGACTTGTAAAGACGAAATCAGTGGAGTGGTGACCTTAACCAATGTTCCTACATAACTAGCCATGTCTTCATTTGGGGGTTCAAACCCAACTTATCTCTTCCTACAGTTTTTCTTAGCATAGTGCTTGAATAGCTAATCCATCCCCAAAATCAGATCAAACTCCATAAAATTGAACACCATAAAATCAACTTTCAATGTCCTACCTTCTAATTCAACATGACACTCTTTAACTACACAGTTACATGCTACTGTGTTCCCATTGTGAATCGTTGCTATTACCTTATGAGGTAACAACTCAGTTTGCAAACAACAAATTCATGCAAACGATGCAAACACAAAAGACTACATTGTGCCTAAATTGAATAGTGCACAAGCTGTGAACCTGAACAGGCTGACGTTTCCAAATATCAAAGTAAGGTAGTACTACTATTAATAGCAATTCTACCAATATGAACTAATTTAAATATACCAAAGTCTTTGAACATACCATTGATTATGCCTGCTTCCTCAGTCTCTGGAGTGTTAGTGTTAGCATGAACATCACTTGGCGTAACAACATATACTCTTGCTGGGGTGTGGGGCCTTGGCTTCAGTTTGTTGTCTCCGTTGTAACCAACTCCATTGATATGAGCTTCATTAGGACACTCTTTGATCATGTGCCCAGGTTTTTCGCATTTGAAGCAGACTCCATAACCGTAACAATATTCTCCAGTGTGAAGTTTGCAGCACTTTGCACACTGCAGGTTCGAGGATGACATCTGTCTTCCAATTACTACTCCTTGCGTTTGTTCGGACTAACAAAATACATTTTCTTCTCTGCACTTCTGCTAGATGCAAAAGGCATGACCCTTTTCTATTCAGAATTAATCTGAGCAGCTAATCCTCTCTATTAGACCTCAATGGAAATCAAGTGAGGTGCGAACCTCCCTAATTACATGAACTTCGCAGCATACTGTTTCGTAGTCATGCTACCTTGTACCAACGATGCGAAATCCTGTCCTTCAGTTAGTTCACCGAGTTTGGGAAGAATTTATTGTCAAATGCTTCCTTGTACGTTCCCTATGTCAAAGCAGATAGGGTTCCCAATTCTCTCGCTAAAAGCTACCTTCTTGTCTCCCACCTTATGTGAGCTTTTCCCTGAAATAAGTACCCAACATATTGTACCTTCTTGTCTCCTGTGCAACCAAAAATCTTGAATGTCTATTCAAGATCGATTATCCACTTGTCTCCCCTCTTGGTCTTGGCAGGTGCACTTGTTGCTGTTGCTATTGCATGAGCACATCCGTTAGTGATGAAGGGCTTCAGCTATCCCTTAGTCATTTCCCATTAGAGGATGTTGTTACTTCTTGTTGTTATCTCCATCAGGGTTCATAGGAACTTTACCATGCGTCATGTGTTATGTCCTGAAACACATGTATAAGTGTTTTAGCTTCACGTACTAACTCTTGCACTTAGGAAAATCTCCTTGGTTTGCTAGCTACAGGAAAGGTGAAGAATGGGTTGTAAACACAAGAGACCATAAAATACGGTTCTGTATGTATGGAGACGGAGTCAGGGGGAGAGGGGATGAGCTTCTTGCTTTATCGTATGAACTAACCACAAGGAGGAGATTGCTCCCTTTTTTGTTCATAGATACAGAGATTGGGAAAAAGAAAATGGAATTGAATTGCGTTCGGAGCAGGGGCCATAAACACTGCTAAAGGATATAGAGGTACCATTCGAGAGTGACTTGTCTCTATATCTTCTTGGCAAGCAAAGGGAAGTAAAAAATATAGATATCCCACTTCCAATCCCAGTTCAACAAAGAAGTAAATTAGCAAGATTGCCATAAATCATCCCTCGTGGATGTTGACAACCAAATCTTTCTCAGACCAGCTATCTTTCGCAAGGGTGAGGTTGAATTCTTAAAGCCATTGAAAGGAGCTACAACGTGCATGCGCAAGTTGATAGGCTTCACTCATTAATGACGAAAACCGTGCTTTTAGAACCTCGATTTGAACCATACGGTACCTCGATCCTATTTTAGAGCGCAATCTCTATCAAGCCTAGCAAAGACTAAGATTTAATTCCTATATTCTAGTCCAAATTCCTAGAGACATGTGGGCTTAATCTTGAGATGTATTGCTCTGATACCATCCTATGACTCCCCTAGATTCCATTTGGGATTTGATAGACTTTGAAACATCAGGACATGCAATACAAAGTTACCTGCCCCTGTTCATGATAGCTAAAGATGCAAGGCACTTAACATTCATCTAATAGCATGCAATATATGGAGTGGATAATTCTTTTGAACAAATAACACTGTACTAGAAACTATATCCCAAGATTTAACATGCTTCATAACTTCATAATAGACTGATAGCTGTAATGTTAAAAAACTTGTATGTCACAACTGTAATATAAATAAGTACAAGAGCCAGCACTCCATAAGTACAATACTGAATAAAATAACTGTTGTGCTAACTCACTGAGCTGCTCACGCAACTAAGCTAAATAGCTAAAATCCTATCTATGAACTGGAGAGTTGAAACAAAATCTCCTCGTCTCCGCATTGGGGCCTAATCGACCTCATCCAATCTATCCTCTATGGGTTCTCCAAATCCTAGTACATAGTTTACCATTCTGGGGGGAAATGGTAGTTGGAACTGACAAGTGAGATTTGATTACAAATCTCAACATGTCAACTACCAACTTACCAATAAAAAAGATAATAAAATGACATGAATATGCTTTAAATGACTTGGGAAATAGCATGACATGAACTGAAATGAACCAAAACTAACATGAACTGAAAATTGACATGAACTGAAAACTTACATGAATTGAAAATAATATGAATTGAACATGAATTTGGAATCTTGTTCAACATATACATGGCCAATTAAACATGAACATGTGGATGCTACATAGGCCTCCTTGAGTCATGTGCTCTTGTCCATACTGCATCACATCTCAGACATCTACGACAGTTATGACTACGTCATGATAACTAAACTGATTAAAAACTGATAAACATGAGGTTGGTACCACAGTGTTGGGTGCCTGACTTTGCTCTAGAAACCAATTATTTAGGTCTCATTCGAAGCTTGTTGACAGTACTTTGTCAACTCAAGAAATTCTACACCAGTTTAAACACTCCATTGTGGATAATGGAGTTCCACTAGGAAAATACCCCATCATAGCACTTGTGATTGTGATAAAAATAAAAGACTCCACTAAGTTGAAAATATTTTTCGTGACATACTTTTTGCATGGGACATGACATGACGTGTAACAATGGATGTGTGATAGATGACATGGCATAACATGACATGTAACAAATATGCATGTACTTGAAATAATTGACATGGAATGACATATTAGAGCATTTTTAACTTACAAGAATATGACATTTATGGGCTTACCATCGTACATACAAAAATACACTGCGAGTGAGTTAGAAGCTAACTTAAAGTGATTGTAGTGTAATGTACATAAAAATGCATGAATTGAACTGAGATATTTTTCTAAAGTTCGAATATCTCTCTAAAGCTCATATAAAACATAAAGACTCGCCAACTTAGGCTAAATTGCAAAGTTACCCATCTACATGTGAAAAATTACAATTTGGCCCCTAAAATAAAGATTTTGCATATTAACTCCAAATCCTACCAAAACTTACATTTATTTTGTAAATTTATCCTTTTTCTTTTATTTATCATTAATTTAATGGCGGATAAATGATATATTAAATATATTAAATGATATATGTGCTTTGGCCCAAATATGCATTTAGAAAAATTCAAATCAAAACACAAATATACAAACTATGCTTGGTCCAACCACATATAGGCCAAAAACAAGGTTTTTGTTGCATCTAAACTAAACATCCATCTAAGATTCTTAAATTGAGTTTTGTAATACATAAAAATCACGTTCTAAGTTCTAAAATCATGTTAAGACATCAATATATATATATATATCTATATATATCTATATATACACCATAAAAATCTAAACTCATTATAGTAACACAATTGCCAAATACATCAAGTTCTAAGTTAAATAGAACTATCTTTTGATGTTCTAGGTCTAATAGCTTCCAAACAATTCCAAGGATTCCAAAAGTCCAAAACTAACCCTCCTAACATGTTTAACATTCAGACCTAAGTAATAACATGCTTAATCAAAGACCAAAAATTACCAAACTACAACGGTTTGCACTAAAGCAGTAAAATCAAGTATGGCTTGCTTTTGATCTTGGAACAAATTAAATACTAGATCCTTGATTTTCATGCAATAACACCAACAAATATGATCATATACTTTATATTCAAGTTCTAATTTGTTTCTAGCATCAAACCTAGCATAACATGTCAAGAATCTCATCAAAACACCACCATCAAGTTTCAGTTTTAATGAAACTATTGCATGTAAAACCTACTTACAAAAAATATTAAAACAAACTCTCTTAAAAAAATATTAAAACATAATAAAAACCTTAATAAAATCATATATAAATTTCATAGCCATTGGACTATGTTTCTAGGACTAACAAATATCATAACCTCAAAACAAAAATTGTTCTGTGTGTTCTAACTTCAAAGAAAAAGTGTATAATGCATTAATAAAAATGTTAACATGTTTTGGATCAACTCATAACATAAAGTGGCCACTTTAGGGTTTTGGAAGTCATTTAGGGTTTCATTTTCCTCCATGAATTTTGAGGTTTCAATTGGATTCCAATGGTTTGGGGTTTCACTAGGGTTGAAATTCTTTTTTGGTTGATCACAAAGTGTTTGGTTAGATGAGATAGCGTTTGGCTTAGGTGGCATTATTATTAGAGATGCAAATGGGGAGGTTATGGCAACTTACTGTGGGTCGAGAGGCAATGTAGAACAACTCTAGATATAGTAGAGTGTTTTGCACCAAGAAAAGCCATGGTATTATGCAGTTTTGAGTCTCAACAAAGTGACACTAGAAGGGAATGCTCAGATTATTGTTAAAGCTGTTAATGATCCTAATGAAGACCTGACTTTCTATGGAAGCATCATTGAAGATTTAAATTTGTTTTTAATTACTTGGTCCAATTGCACATAGCAGTATACAAATAGAAACACAAATGTAGTAGCTCACAATTTGGCTAAGGCAGCTATACAGTCAAATGTAGAGAAAATATGGTTAGAAGAGGCACCAATTTTTATTACTTCCTGTTTACAGAAAGATAAGGAAGGCATTGTAAACATTGTTCTATGAACGAAAGAAAGAGGTACTATTTTCTCAAAAAAAAAAATAAGTGTTTAGTCCTTTCATGGAATACAGGATTAGACGCAATATGCACTGCAACTTGGTTATCACAAAGTAACTGAAGAGAGACAGGAGTTGGAAACCTAATCTCTCGAAGAAAGTGTTGCAACCATATTAGCTCACTAGTAGTGTGAGTCATTGCTCTGTATTCAACTTCTGCACTTGACCGAGCTACTTCTGTTTGCTTCTTACTCTTTCATGTAACCAAGTTACCTTCCACAAAAGTACAATATCCAGTGGTCGATCTTCTATATGAAGGAGATCTAGCAGAATAAGCATATGAAAAAGCTTCAATTCTATGATGTCCATTTGGTTTATACAATAGCCCAAGACTAGGAGCTCGTCTAAGATAACGAAGAATATGGATTACAACATCCTAATATGAGACCCTGGGGGTTTGTAGAAATTGGCTCACTACACTAAATGCATAAGAGATATCAGGTCTAGTGATAGTAAGATAATTCAATTTTTCAACAAGTCTTTGATACAGACCTAGATCTCCAAACAACTCCCCTTCCTCTTTCAAGAGTTTACTATTTGGGTTCTTAGGAGTGTCAATAGGTAGTGCACCTAACATGTAGTTTCTTCCAAAAGGTCAAATACATATTTTCTTTGAGATATGTTAATACCTTTTTAAGATCTACTGACTTCAATTCCAAGAAAGTATCTAAGTTTGTCCAAGTCTTTTGTCTGAAACAGATCATGTAAAAATTATTTCAACCTAGCAATTCTAACTGAGTCACTCCTAGTAATTACAATGTCATTAACATATACAACCAACAAGATATGACCCGTATCATTGTGTAGGTGAAATACCAAGTGGAAGGTTTGGCATCTATGAAGACCAAATGCCAATACAGCATCAGAGAACCTCCCAAACCATGCTAGAGGAGATTGTTTCAAACCATATAATGCATTTTTTAACTTGTACACAATACCTTGATACTCCCCCTGAGCAACAAACCTAGGTGGTTGTTCCATATACAATTCCTCATTTAAGTTGCCATGTAGGAATGCATTTTTAACATCCAACTGAAATAAGAACCAATCCAAATTAGCAGCAAGAGAGATCAATACTTGAATAGAAGAAATCTTGGCAACTAGGGAGAAAGTCTGGTCATAATCAAGGACATAAGTTTGAGTGTAACCCTTAGCAACCAAGTGGGCTTTCAGATGTTCAACAAAACCATCAAGATGAGATTTGATTGTATATACCCATATATAACCAACATGGTGTTTACTAGGTGGTAAAGGAATAAGATCCCATGTCCCATTATAGTGAAGAGCATCCATTTCATTTTTCATAGTTGTCCCTCCATTCCATATCAAAGAAAGCATCCTGAATTGTTTTAGGAATAGAAATTTTTGAAAGTTGATAAGTAAAGCATGGGATAAGGCATGGGAAGAGACATATTGGCTAATTGGATGTTGAATAACACAAGAACGAGTACCTTGCCGGAGCGCAATAGGTGGAGAGTCTAAAGCACTAAGTAACTTAGGATTTGAAGATGGAGACAAGGTTGGTGGAGGCATGGGAGCCAAGGGCCGCAAGCGACGCGATTAAACTTGTAAAGGAATAAGGGAAGGCACTGAGGAGGGTTGGGTAGAAGTGGGTGAGTGTGCAGAAGAAAGGGTAACAGTAGGTAATGGTAGAGGATCACACTCAACAACCTAAGATGTTGTCGAGAAATAGGGTATGGACTCAAAGAAGGTGACATCAGCACTAGTGAAGTAAAGTCTAAGAGTAGGACTATAGTAGCGATATCCTTTTTGAGTCCGGGAATAATCAACAAAGAAACACTTGGTAGCATGTGGATCAAACTTATCAAAGCCTAGGCCAAGGTTATGAACATAGCAAACACACCCAAAAATTTTTGAAGGGAGAGAAAAAGTGGAGAGGAAGGAAACAAGATGGAGAAGGGAGAGGAACCATCGAGGACTGATGAAGGCATAATGTTAATAAGGTGACACAGTAAGAACACCATCACTCCAAAATTGGTTTGGAACATGCATGTGTAGTAAAAGTGCTCGGGTTACATCTAACAAATGGCGATTTTTGGGTTCAACCACCCCATTCTATTGGAGTGTATAAGAGCATGAAGGTTGATGCACAATTCCTTTATTACTTAAGTAAGTAGCAAAGACACTAGATTGGTATTCTTTAGCATTGTCAGAACGCAAAATTTAAACTCTTTTGTCTAAATTGAGTTTTAAGTTATTCCTGAAAGACTTTTTGATAAGAGCTATTTTTATGTGATTTTTATCATTCTTTTATTTATGAAAAGTGTCATTTTCCCTTCAATACTATTGATTTTATTTTATTTCTATATATTTTTATTTATTTTCTTGGATTTGAAGGAATGAGAAGATTTAGTGCGAAAGGAGATCATCTTGTCACGAAAGAAGAGACTATGGATCCAGACTGATGAGATTGGGGTGAGGAGCCTTGTCCCGTGGGCAGCAAAGAGATTTCTCTCGCCAAAAGGCGAGAAGACTTACCTTTCGGTAGGCGAGGAGACTCGCGACTAGAAGGCGCGATCAGGCTCTAGGCGGTTAGATTGGGCAACTAGTCTAAACGACTAACTTAAAAGATCAACCTAAACAACATCATGGGCAACAACTAGAAAAGATGAGAGGAATCTTTCATTTCGGTCGAGAGTCTTTCTACTAGGTAGGCGAGGTGAGGGCTGTGTGATCTTTGTGACCTCCACGCCAGTTATATTCAGCGCACACACATCTACTCAGTGTTATAATTTTTCCCGACCAGGATCAATATGTTGTTGACCACCAAATCTAAGTTCCGCATTGAATCTGTTTGGCGACCAAATCCACCCGAATTTCGCAATTCAAGCTGCATATCACTAAATCTTTCATTTTAGATAATCTCTTTATCCTTGGGATAATTCATTTTATGTTAACATATATCATGTTTCCATATCTGAATATTAACATATATTTAATCTCGACTTGTGGGATAAATAGAGGGGGGTTCTGAATTGGAGTCTTAGAGAGTCTGACTTTAGGTTTCGATAGTTCAGAGTTTATTATTTGAGTTTCTTTCAAGGAGGCAAATCTGGAGAAGAAGAGGCGAGAGCCGCATGCTTCATCAACTGACTCCAAATAAGAACAACAGTTTTATTGTTTTTCTTTTTAATTTCATTATGAACTTTTTTTTTCCTAGAGCTTTGATGTAACCTAGCATTGAATGCATAGTTTATATTCTAAGTTATTTTATTTTCAATATTTCCATGATTGAGTGTTTATTCCTTGTTCTTAATGCTTACAATTTTCTAGCTAACTATTGTTCGATCTTTTGGATTGCAATGGAATCGAGAGGTGATTTGTGATTAAAGCTCTAGGATTAATTACCATTAGCTAAGCAAAAGCAGAGATGCTTTACTTCAACTAATGTTGTTTTCAAGAAAAATCCAAAAAACTTAATGACTCTCTAATTAGTTAAATTTACATAAAGGTATGAAGTTATTAGTTGGAGATACTTTTGGTACTATTCGAGAGAAAATATTGAACAGTTAAGAGATTTTTATCATCAATTTGGGATAATTGAGATTCTATAACAAGGAAGAATAAATTGTGTGTGATTTACTAGATGAAATCAAACTCTCTAGATCTATTCTTATTATTTTAAAAATCTTAATTTTAATGTTATTTTCTTCAGTTTAATTTAAATAATCTACTCTTAAAAATTTGGTTTTCCAAATAGTAATTAATTAGTCAATTTCAATACTCAATAGCATAATTATTCCATGTGAGTTCGATATCCGTTTTCTTTAAAACACTTTACTACTTGTTACGATTTTGTGCACTTGCAGATATATTTTTATGTGAACAACTTTGAATATGGAAAGAAGTTCAGATCGTGCCTTCATCAGAAACAACCATGTCATATGAGAATAGTCATCAACAAATGTAACAAAATACTAAAATTTGTTTGATACAATGTTGATTGGTCTCCATATATCAGAGAGTAAACCAGTTCAAAAGGACTAGATGCTCGATTATAAACTCAAGGTACAAAAGACACATGATGGTGGTTGCTTAAGCTGACATGCTTCACAAGGAAAGGAAGACACATTTTCAAGATTCCTAACTTGACGTTTTAAAAGAGAAAGAGATGGGTGTCCAAGGCGATAATGCCATTCAAAAGCATATAATGAGGATGTGAGGGCTCAAGTGGGTGACTGTTTGGCATCAAGGTAATACAGACCACCAATCATGCCCCGTACCAATCTTCTTCCCAATCTTGAGATCCCGAAAGATACGTACAGAGGGATAAAATGTCACAAAATATTGAAGAGTTGAGTAATTTTACTAAGGGACAACAAACTAAAGGAAAAACAAGGAGCATATAGAATAGATGACAAGGATATAGAATGCCTATAACTTTAGCAAGAGAACCATTAGGAAGAGTAACACTCTTTGGAGATGTCATAGTATCTAACTTAGATAAGGAATAAGACAAACTGGTCAAATGCTCATTAGCTCCTGAATCGATGATCCATGGATCTTGAGTAGATGAGACAAGATATGCCGACATTGTACCTTAATGTGCACGAGTAGCTATGGAAGATGAAGTTGTCCGTGTGCGACCCAAAAACTGATCGTACTCATCCTTCAATATGCTAATAATCTCTAGAGTCAGGTTGGAACTCGTTGACTGTGATGTAGCATCTTTGCAAATAGCTTGATTAGCGAACCTAGATGGTCTACCATGTAGATCCCAATAATAGTCCACCGAGTGGATAGTGCGACCACAATGGGTGCACCTCCACCATTTCGGTCTCCACGCCCACCAAAAGCAACATAAGAGGCAGCTAAAGCGAATCTCTCATTACTTTGATTTGAAGACAATTGAGATCCTTGTCCAGATAATGTGGCTCGCTGAAGTTGGGAGAACACATCAAAAAATGAGGAAAGTTGTGGACTTGCCAAAATTTGAGAACGCATTGACTCATACTCAAGTTTTAAGCCAACAAGAAAGCCAAACAACATTAAAATCTTCCCGTTGTTTAGCACACTTGAAACATCAGAAGTGATAGGTTGATTGTCACAACCCCGTCCTAGGAAGGGCGGGATCGCGGCGTACATGCATGTTCTTTCCTTTTCTTTCCCTTTTTTTTCTAGTAATATGCGATCAACATGAACATGACACACATGTACTCTAAATTTCTAATATAAGAAGGGGAACACCTGATAGACATTCTATTCGAACATTCATCCATAAGAAACTCTCAGAGTCTATCCCAACATAAAACCCATCATCTGTAACATAATTGTTCTAGTAAGGGAAGGTCCTAAGCGTCTGCCTCTCCCTCTGCAGTAATGCCTTGCTCCCCAATCATTTCGTCATTACCTGGACATTTAAAACATTTAAAACAAAAATGAGTCAAATACTCAATAAGTAGTACACCATGCAGTGAACATACTAGGCATCTATTATTTTCTTTTGAAAACATGAATACATAAACATTTTTGCTACTTCTTGACAATGCTTTCATGCATAACAGTTTAAGAAATAAGCCATACTTTCATGCATAAACATGCTTTTCTTGCTTTTCATCTTTTCACTTTCATAGATCATTGCACACTGTTACGCCCCGCGTGCTAGGGTTAGCGGCCCTATGGCCAATGAATTCGCCCGTGGCCACGGGTTGGAATCCCATTCCGTTAGGGTGAATCACTGGGTGCACTACCAGATACTACTACCCGGCGCATTGCCATCTGCCCATTCATTCATTGGGTACCCCTTTTCATTTATGTGACTGTTACGTATTTCCATACAATAAAACATTCATTCATTCAATCCTTTCTTTCTTTCATTCATTCAGTCATTTCTTTATTTCATTGATAGTAGTCCTTTCAATACTTTCTTTTTAGTCCTTTTCATTTAACAGTTCATTCATGGAAAACGTCATTTAAAAGCATGAACTTAAATATCATCTTTTCATTTAACAATACATTCATGAAGAAACATCATTTTAAAAGCATGAGCTTAAACAACATTTTTCATGGCATCCATAAACATCAGTTCATAGGGACATTTTAACGTCAATTCATAGGGACATTTTAAAACACTTGCTTTGCGTCATTTAAAACATTAGTTCATAGGGACATTTTAGAACACTTTCTTCGCGTCCTTTAAAAGCATAAGTTCATAGGGGCATTTTAAAACTCATTTAAAGCATCACTTGAAGCATAAGGCATGAGACATTCATTTCCTTTTCTTTGCAATTAAAACATTTTCATCATCTTTCTTACTTCGATGCACATGCATTTTTATGAATAAGATACATTTTTCGCTATACTACATATAGGAATAATCAATAAGTTTATTGAGAGAGCATGTATGAAAATCTCATGAATTAGAACCTACGTGCATGCATTACCTTATACACATACACACAATTATAATCGATAGGGTGCTTAACAGGGGCTATCAAGGAAGGGCTTGTATATACTACATTCATTTACTCTTTCTTTAGAAGAACATTTGCAGCAAGAGAAAGAGACATTATTTCATAAAGAGAACTTGGTGTAAGAAGCATGGTCATAGCTACTTACCTCTATGCTCCTCGATACTTCCATCATCAATATAGGTCATATTCCAATAAATAACATAAGCGTGTTAATACTCATACAATATTCTTTAGCCCTTCCTTTAAAGAGAAAGCCACGATATTACCATCTAGCATCCCTTCTATGCTTAACATTAACCCAAATGACTACTCCTCACCTTGACTTACAAAAGAAATAACTTAAATATTAAGACATGTTAGCTGTCCATGGAAAGACTATTTAAAAGGCTTACATGAAAAGTAGTTAAGAATTCATAGGCTTGAAACAATGTTTCTTTGGTTCAAGCTCACTTTGGATTATGGACATTAGGAGATAAAATCTGGAATTTTCGACAATGGGCTATAAAATAGATTTAGGCATCTCAAGTAGGCTAACAAGCTTAGAAAACATGCCTTTTAATCAACTTGTAGTCCCTCATTATAAAAAGATTAGCTTATCGATATTTTGGACTCTTGGGTTAGGTAGCATTTAACCAAACGAGGGACAACATAAATGGGCTATTTTTACATCAAGACATGGCATGACATAGGCTTAGGGGCACTAGGACAACTTTGCATATCATAATACATCAGGTACAATTAATCTCTTATATCTACTAACTAAGCTATAACTTATTCACACAAGAAATATATTAATTAGTTTAGATAAAACCTCTCATTTAAAATTAAAGTAGCATAAAGTATAGTAAAGTTACCCATTAAGAAACTTTAAAACCTTTAAACACTCAAACTTATGTTTTACTCACTTAATACATTTTAAAAGCAAGATATAAAATTATAGGACCAAGCAAAACCTTTAACGCAACCTCTAGCATCCTAAAAATAGATTACCAACCAAATCTCAACACAATGCACATGATACCAACATATATAATTTAAAAATCACTTTAATCATCACCTATGATTAAACCAAGTTTAATAACAACATAGTATTTTTGAAATATAGGAAAATACATAACAAAATAACTATAATACTATTCGGTTTGGGCCAAAAATAGGGCATACATATTTATTTGCAATATAGGAATTTAACTACACCAAAACACAAGCTAAAACAACTTAATGGGCTTCTAAAATCACACTAAAATCGAATGAATCAAATTAGGATTTTTACCTTGAGCTCTTAGCTTCTTTCAAAACACAAGTGGAGGACTAATTGGTGATAAACCCGTGTAGATGAAGAACAAAGTGATAGCACTGTTTTAACCCCAAAACCGAAACATTAATGGGTAAGGAAATGGGGAAATTCGAAATCCATATGAAAATCATGCTAGGAAGTGAACCAAGAGTTTATTACCTTCAATATTTCATCCTTTGGAAGATAAGATCAAGCTTTGAAGAAAATATTTTTCTTCTTCCATTGCTATAGAGTCACAAGCTTGAGGAAGATAAAGGAGTATGTTTTCTTGAAAAAGAAAAGAAAAGATAAGAAGAAAAGAGGAAGGTGTGCATCGGTTAGCTCTTGGAAAGGAAGATAAAATTTTATTTCTTTTTCTTGGGTGAGGGTCGACAGGTAGGAGGATAGAATGCCTTAGGATTAGTGTTTTAGTTTTTTTTCTTTTCTCTTTTGTTGACTTGTCTTGGACGATGGGTGCAATAGCTTCCTTAGGAAGCTTGTGGGTCAAATGGCTTGATGGCTTGCTTTAGAAGCCTATGGATGCAAAGCTGATTTGCTTGTCTTGGGAATCCTACTGGTGAAAGAAATAAAAGGGTTTTAGTTGACTTGGTCAAGACTTATCACATAAGATTGGGACGAGAAGATGAAGACTTTTCTTTTGTCTTTCTTGGTTGCTTCCTACAGGTGAAATGGGATAAAATGATTTAGTTTTGTCTTTTTTTCTTTTCTCCTTTGTATGGCTTTCACCGTAAGCTTAAGAAGGGACAATGACTTTTGGTCTTTGTTTCCTCCTTCCATCACAAGGAAGCAAGTGGATGGTGGAGATCTATCCACCTCAAGGATGCTTTTCACCTACCAATCCAATAGTAGAGAATAATTGGGCCTTTCCTTAATTAAATAAAAATAAAGGACTTAAGGAAAAATATTTGAAAGTCTTAAAAATAATACCCTTCATTTATTTTAATAAACCATATTTAAAAATAAAACATACTCATCTTAAAATAAAATAATTGGAAGTAATAAAATATCTTTATCTCAAAATATTTAACTTAAAGAATTAATAAAAATGACATAAGGACCTACGTAGTAAGATTCGGGTATTACATTGATACATTTTGAGTTCTTCACATGTAACGCCTCGTTCCCGGAATTCCGGAGAGTTAGCTCTTAATATTTAAAATTAACTTAAATAACACAACTATAAAATCCAGAAAATCCCATAAAATATTAATCAATTTAATCAATCCAAAAATCTAAGTTCTTCCATGACGACAATAAAGAAATCTCCAATAATATAAATTAGAAATTCTCCAAAAACTCGAAAACATCCTTAACTCATCAAATCAAATACCCAAAAAATAAATCAGTTTATTAACTACGACTCTCACATAAGCATTTGTACCCTCAGACACTTATTCCACTACAATCATCACACCTTGCTAAACTTTCTACTCTTGTTCTCCAGCTGAACCATCAAAATTATATGAAAAATATATGGAGATAAGGGGTGAGTTATCAACAACTCAGTAAGCAGAGGACATATACTAGTATGTAAACATGAGCATTTACAGAGTTCAAAATGCAGAACAAAATAATTTCTTTCAGAATGCAGAATCAGAAAAATGTTTTCAAAATGCAGCGTCAGAACAAGTTATCAAAAATATCAGAGCGAAAGTTCGAAAATATTCATAATCAAAATCCCTTTGGCATAGCATAAACTGAAACATCACATCTTATCTTATCATATCAGAACAAATACCATGTTTAACCCCCGTGGTAGGGTTGTGCAAACCCCGGTAGCTAACCGAGCAGAAACAGAATGTGAATCTTCCCCTTATTCATTCTCGGAGCCACGAGTGTGCACATAGGAAAGACCACGCAGAAAACCACTTTGTTTCCAAAGTGGGTGCACCAGAAACAGAAAAGTTGGTACCAACCCGAACAGAGGCCATAGTTTTACACCCGTGGTGAGGTCAGAACGGAACAGAAACAGAAACAGAATGTTATGCTAGAGGTTTTCAGAAATCACATCAGATCATATCAGAGTACAGAAAATCTTCAGAACAGAACAAAAATCATATGACAACATAATTTATGCACAAATTTCATATTCGCTCTCTTTTTCAAAGTTCAGAAACAGAATGTCAGAAATAAGCTCATGTCTACACCAATCATGACAAAAATATACTTTCTTCTTAAACAGAATCTCATGAGTAATGCTGAACAAATAACTTAGGTACTTCAAATTTATTTTCATAACCAAATATATATATTTTCCAAAAATCAACCTCAGCTCATTTTATTTTAATGTAAAGTCTAGTATAGGAATCGCGCTTACCTGAACTTCTTAGCTTTTTCGAAATTCCTCAAAAAATGTCGAACAATAATTAATCATCACCTATAAAATAATCACATAATTCTCGTAAATTTCCAATCAACCACTTATTTCGATATTTAATTCTAAACTTCTAAAATAACCTATTTAATTCCTCAAAACCTAAAATTCTGATAATTCCCAAAATACCCTCATTTTCCAAAAACCATCAATATCCACTTAAACGAATTCGTACCGAATAAGAATTTCATCAAGCAAGTATTAAAATAAATATAAAACTCAATAAAAATTAATATTCAAAATATTTAAAATACCAGCAACATTTTATAAAGAAAAAGAATACATTGGTTACAAAAATTTTCATAAAATAAGTCATGAAAAACTCCTCTCTTAAAAAAAAAAGGTTTACTTCCTTTAATTAAAAATATTATTAAAATATAAATATAATATTTATTGAAACTTAAAGCAAAACTCATTCAAACATAAATCCCAAAAATAAAACTTTTCACCCGAAAATATTAGGTTTAACCTACCTTCCATATATATATATATATATATATATATATATATTAGGTCAAAACTAGTAAGTACCCAACCTAGGTTAAAACTTTCCATATATATAATCTATATATAAAGCACGTACATATACTTATAAACATAAACCAAACAAACAAAACACATGGTATTAACACATGCGACGGCAGGAAGTTACCCAAGGGAAACCATGGCACGCGTCGAGGGTGAGGCGCGACGGGGTTGGCTGGAGGGATTGCGGTGGCGCGGCAGAAGAGCAGGAGCATGGCGGAGCTTTCGTCGAGCAGCACTGGGCACGAGACAAAGAGAGGGAGAGGTGAGTGAGAGAGGGCGAAGAGAAAGGAGGGAGTAACCGAGGGAGGTACTCACTGTGATGGGTGCTACGGCTGGGGTGGCCTGAGGGTGTTCAGCGCCCTTATCCGCGTGTGGCGACGGCTTGGAGTGGCTAGAGCGGTGCGGTGCAGTGCAGTGGTCCAGTGGGTGGACCTCTGTTTCGGGAGGCTAAAAACAAGGGAATAAACGGTTGGGTTCCCGTGACAGTGGTGGGTCGCGGTAGAGCTAACCGTGGTGGTTTTCGTGAGGTGGGGAGACAGCGTGGTGGGGTTCTCGGTGGAGGGAATTGCAGTGGTTTATGGTGGCTGAACGTTGCTCTGTTTTTGGATGCAAAAACAGAGGAAACTGAAGCTTGCAGTAGTGGCTACAGGGCGTTAGGCTACAGCTCCGTGTGGCTGGGCACGGTGGTGAGGTGCAGGAACGGCGCTAAGGGGGTCCTAACGCAGAGGCAGCGGCGTGGCTTCGTGGGGTTCACAGTTTGCCCACGGGCTGGGCAGTGGGGCTATCACACGGTGACTTGACTTATAGTTTCTGCGGCAGTCCTATTATGAGAGTTTCTACAAGCAGGAGGTATAAATGTATGTGTGTATGCGTGATTGAAAAACAAGAGGAAATGCAAAGGAGAGACAAGAAAGAAAGGGGTGCGCTGTTTGCAAAGAGGAGGAATTGCTGGGCTACAGATTTGCGTGGGACGGCAGCGGTGGCTTAGCTTCAACGTGCACGAGGGATAAGTGTATCTGTGTGTGTATATATATATATATATATATGATGAGAAAACCCTAGAGGGATGAGGGAGACGTGCGTGTGGAGAGTGCTGAAAAAAATAGACGTGTGTGTGCATGCATGCCGTGGGTGACAGAAAACTTAGGTGTAAAAAAAAATATAGACAGAAAGAGAAGAAAACAAAATAAAACATACGGGGAAAAAAAAATAAATGGCCAAGATCTCCAAATAAAAAGAAAATCACTACTCAAGTCCGTAATATTAAAAACCTAAAATATCAAGCTCAAATAAATAAATAAATAAAAACCATAGTCCAACTATACCAATTTTGGGTCCGGGTGTTACATCACATATGCTCATCACTTGAAAATATTACTCTTCTATGCCCAAGACACCCTATTCCAACCCAAAGAATTGCTGACACAACTGATAAATACGAGTTATGTTCCTAGCACCTGAATACATGTGTTTGAGATTCCTCCACACCTTTTGAGCGGTGTCAAAATGTATTAAACTGGTGCAAATATTAGGCTCAATACTGGTCAGCATCAGGGACAATATTTGAGCAGAACATATAGTTTTTTTCCATTCAACTTCACCGAAGTCATAGGCATACTAATGTTTGGTGCAAGAGACATGACTTAAATTTAGTTGTTATGGAGAAAAGTTTCACAACAATTCAACTTGGGGACAAGAATCCACACAAAATATAAAATATGGATGAAAAAATGGGAAACACAATCTGGAAAAGTAGAAACCTAGATTAAGAACCCAAATCTCATATCTGTATCGATCGAAACAAGCTTGTACCAGTCAAAACAAGCCTATATTGGGCGAAACAAGCAGTATCGGCTGAGAATCGGCCTGTATCAAGTCTGAACTGCTCTATTTCGAGTCTCAATCGGTATGTTTTGGGCTGATCAGCCTGTATCGAGTTTGTTTTAGGTATTGCAGGTACCGATTTCAAAACTAACTCTAGACTGGAATAAGTTATCCTAAATGAGGATAGCTTATGCTAAACGGGAATAAATTTACCGTATACGTGTTACCAAAGGGGTGTTATTCCAGATAGGAATAAGACCTTACTCCAGGTCGTGGATGGGATAGTAGAGACCTACAACCAAACACTCTGAGATGTCGACGTTGCCGGCGATAAACAGGACTTATGACAGCTAATAACGACGGGAGACTCACCGGTGTGCATAGAAAATGCCAGCGTGCTCAATTCTAGTGCCCAATACCAGAGACGACAACTGAGGTCACTGGAAACACCTTGAAACAGCTTCCAGCCGCCAACGACGAAGAGGACAACGACCACTAACCACCACAGACAATGACGATGATACCACAGCTCCGTCGCACAACCACCACTAGCTGACTACACTTTTCTCTAATACCTAGTAGTCGAATATATATATATATATAGAGAGAGAGAGAGAGAGAGAGAGAGAGAGAGTAAATTCATATATTCATTAACATTCAACTTCCTCTACATACTACATACAAATGACCATTGTACACTCATAAATTATACTAATTACAACCATATCCTTTAACAAGAGTCAAAAATTTCACTGGAATAATAGAGTACTATAAACAACACCAATATATAAGATAATCGAAACTAGGGTAATGACAATAAACACTAGCGAGGATATAGCTCAGTAATTGGAGCATCATTTACTACATTGTTGTTACCAGATTGATATGACCGTTGGGGCAACATGTCTGGTCCAGTGCTACTCGTGTACATAAGAAATGGAGGTCTCTTGGGTACTGCTAGAGTAATGGATTCACTACCAAGCATGAGAACAATCGAAGCAGTTGTCGGTCTATCATTTACATTTTCTTGAACACATAATAGTCCAATGTGGATGCATCTCAGTATTTGAATTGTTGAATTTACCATCAATGTGGGATGTACAAGATTTAAAGGTGTTCCCTGCCTCCAGTTTTCCCAAGCCTACAAATTAAGATAATTTAAGTGGCAGACACATGAGTATCAAAGACTAGTATATTCATTTATTTTGCCAATATCGAAACATATATCCATTTAATATATATATATATATATATATATGCATGGATAATGATACTTACATAGCTTATAAGGCCATCAGGAAAAGAACTGTTTTTATGCCCACTCACTATCTCCAAAATTAGCACGCCAAAACTAAAGACATCGGACTTTGTTGAAAAGGTTCCACATTGTGCATACTCTGGAGGCATGTATCCACTGCAAGTCATGGACATGATGAATATATAGTATTAGTTTCATTTGAAAAATAACAGCTTAGCTCATATTTTTATAGTAGATGTCATATACTTACTAAGTCCCAATAATTCTCATTGTATTGCCTTCAGTTCGATCTAACAACCTTGCAGTGCCAAAATCTGAAATTTTAGGATTCATATATGCATCTAACAAGATGTTGCTAGCTTTGAGATCGCGATGAATAATACGGTGTCGGGAATCTTCATGAAGATAAAGAAGCCCTCGAGCAATACCCTCTATAATGTTGTGCCGTTTTTCCCAATTCAATTGGACTTGTTTGATTGGGTCTTCATGTTCATGCAACCATAAAATAGAGGCTTCATTTGAAATCAAACTATGTATATATAGAATCTAAAGATTAAACAAAAGTAGTGTAACCATACCAAATAAGAAGTGATCGAGGCTTGCATTAGGCACAAACTCATAAATAAGAAGCCTTTCATTTCCTTCCAAACAAAATCCCATGATGCTCAACAGATTTCGATGTTGAAGCCTTGCTAGCAATAGAACCTCATTCTCAAACTCTATATTTCCTTGTATAGAACCCATAGATAGCCTTTTCACAGCTATTTCTAGTCCATTTTGAAGCTTACCCTGATATAGAAATACGTCAACTAATTGATGACAAACATGGTATGCTTTTCAACTAATTGATCATGATATCACTCACCTTGTAAACAGCACCGAATCCACCTTCTCCAAGCTTATTTACCTCGGAAAAGTTGTCTGTAGCAACTCTGATTGTGCCAAAGTCATATCTAATAAATGATTCATGAACATTACTAATTTCTTGCTTGGCTTCACCTAATA
Source organism: Juglans mandshurica (assembly GCA_022457165.1). Taxonomy (NCBI): domain Eukaryota; kingdom Viridiplantae; phylum Streptophyta; class Magnoliopsida; order Fagales; family Juglandaceae; genus Juglans; species Juglans mandshurica. Next base: position 10,655,933 of record CM039623.1, read on the forward strand.
ATTAGCGACACATCAGTAACTTCCAAATCTTATATATGTTCAATGCCCAAAACAGGCTAGCTAGTGCAATTGTTATTATATATCATGTTTATATTGACGTACGAGAGACTGATCTACATAACTATTACGTACTACTAGATCATAAATTTTTGAACAAATCATGCAAAAGACTCGTATGTTAATTATTCAAAACTTACTGTTCACTTTATGTCTTGACTTGATCCTTACTCGTAAATAGAAAACGATGTTGGAAACGATTAGCAAGGCAAAACCAATAGTCAATACAATTATGACTATCGTAGTTCGAGATGATTTACTTTCCTTTCCTGCAAACACCAAAAATTTGTTTTAACTAAAAAATATGAGTTGGATATTGAAATGTATTAAGAAAATCCAAAATCAAAAGAGAATTTTACATCGTCCAACCACAATCTGCTGATACATCAACTTTTCATTGTAATTAAAATACACTCATTTACATACAATCAAAACTTATAAAATTTAAAAAAAAATATCTTGATGGTGCATGGTTGCAAGTCACCGAACTCAGGCGGCTGGTGGTGGGATTCCAACCACCTCATTCATGTCGTTCATGATCTTTATAAAAAAATGCACCCTTTATAATTTTAACAATGATAAATAATAATATTGAGAAGAAGTTGTCATAATGAGAACTTTTGGAATCTTACGTACTTTGTGCACATAAAATAGAAGCAAAAAAAAAACCCGGTGAGTACTGTAACGCCCGAATAGAAGGCCCAAACCACATAGCCTATACTCCAAAATGACTAGTCAATGATACAATATGGTCCGGTTCTAAATCGAGGATCCCAAAATGATAAATTATAATATTGAGAAGAAGTTGTCATAACAAGAACTTTTGGAATCTTACGTTTGTGCGCATAAAATAGAAGCAAAAAAAAAAAAAGTGGGGAGGGGGCGGGGTGAGTTCGGTTGGGTTCTATTTCTACTTAAGATGGATGAGTTGCTTAACCTCATCGAGAATGAGTTCACCCTTGAGGCCTGGTTCTATTTCATTATTTCTTGTTTAAAGGTTATCTCGTGCTTCCTTAGGGAGATCCAGGATACCTTAAATAAGGATTATATGCCACAGTGGCCACTTGAGCTTGAGGGAGCTCTCATGCTAGAAAACCGGATGAACTACGTGATTGACTATATAATACAAGCATGGGAGTTTATGGTTGAAGCCCAAAGAGGTTGCTCAAAGTCTGGAGATACAACAATTAGGACCTATGCCCCACAGGGAAATAGCTTCTTTTGATGTATGTAGCCTAGGATTCTTGTGAACTTGGTAATTCAAGGGTTATGGTTTAAACCCCTCTTTTGCATTGGGAGACCTTGAACTAGTACTTTTGGGATTTCTTAGTTATAATACATTGGTACCATGCATAAATTGCTCTAATCTTTACTTATAATAAAAAAATTTCTGCTTATTGCATACTGCTAGAAACATGTTAAGTGCATTGCATATTATCTGTCATGAACCGGGGGTATGTAGCCTTAAGTTACATATCATGATGCTTTAGTCTCTGTCAAATCCCAAACGGGGTCTGGGAGTGTCACACTCTCCCAGTTGCATATATAATTTTTTGTATTATATTATATATAATATATATTATTATATTATATGCTAAATTGCTAATTAATATAATATGAAACTTTAAACTTATTATTCATGCCTATTAATTTTATAACATGAAATTAATATAACATGAGATTTTAATTTTAATTTTAATTTTAGACATGAACATTAATATTAAGTTATTAATATAAAGTTACTTTTGATATATATCAAGGATAAATACATTTTTGACATAATAAATTATAATATATATTATTTTTTATAAATATATTTTTACATGCTTGATCATATATACTCATATAAAAGTCTAGAATTTATGTAGACTATAGTTAAATTCAATACTGTACTAGTATGTGTTAATTATTATAAAATAATATACCTATACTATAATATAAAATAGACTAATAGTTAGTATATGTAAAATCATATTATCACTAACATACATAATCAAGTATAAAAATAAGTTAGACACTAGAATAATAACATGAAATTAGACACTATAGTATAAATTTCGTATAGAAATAAATTAGACACTACTTATTAGTATAGCTTTTAAAAAGTTATTTACTATTTGGTAACTATATGTTTAACTCACTTTCTAACATATTACATTTGTTTGGAAACAAATTTGAAAAGTACTTTCTGAGGTGGAAATGAAGATGATTTGATTTTTTTAAAATTTTGATCATATACTTAGAAGTTTGAAAGTTGTAATTATCTTAAAGTTGTATGAATAGTTACGTCTATTGACAGTTCTTTTTTTTAAAAAACAAATTGAACTATATTCCAGATTATTCAAGAAAATACATTCGAGGAAAAGCATTAAAATGATACTTTTCATGCACCGAGCTAGGTCATTGCCATTCTATTACCGCCTCAATATTACTACATAAGATTCAATTATGTTTTGATTTATGGTCCTGCCATGGGATATAATAGTGGTCTTTGGCCGTACTACGAGAAGTAATAGTGGCTTCCGGTCCCATCATAGGACATAAAAGTGGCTTCTGGCCTTGCCACGAGACATAATAATGGCCTCCAACACTACCACAGAATACAAGAGTGGCCTCTGGTCCACGGGATATAATAGTGATCTTTATTCAGACTGCAATCACTTTGGTGAAAATGTGATTTATGTTTTGCCTAGTTGTCCGTACAATGAACAACCCTACCACAGGGTTAAATATGACCTTTGTTTTGAGTGCATTAACTTGGTGACAAAACATTAATATATTTTGCTTGGCTAAATGTAGACATGCACAATCCTATCATGGGGGTAAACATGGCGTCGCTTCTGTTTATGATGTTGTTTTAGTTATGTTTGTGCCAATAGTCTTTTGTATATTATTATTGAAATGAAAAGTTTCTGAAAACACAATTGTCATATTTTGAGAACTATCTATTTTTGCATTATGTAACTGGATTATGTTTACACACTAGTATAGACCTGCTTCTTATTAAGTTGTTGATAATTCTCCCAATTATTTCTATTATTTTTAGATGATTTGGATTTTTTAGCAAGGAATCAAGAATAGAAAACATGAGCGAGATTAGTTGAGCGTAGTGGAATACCTACTAAAGGTTACAAGGGTCTATAAGGGGATTTTATTCAAGAAACCAATAAGTTTTTTAGTGTTATTTTGGGATATTGATGTTGTTATTGAGAATTTGTGGTATTCTTAGTTAATTGTGATGGAGTAGTTCATTAATGTTCTTGTAGAGGAATATACATTTTGGATCGAATCTATGAGTTTTATTTGTTATTGAGACTTTGGAGTTTATACTTGTATTGTTGAATTGTGATTTTAAGTGACACAAATTAACTCTCTGGCTCTTTTGGGTACGTGGCGTTACATTTTGGGTCTTGTTGAGCATTATCGAAGATTTGTATAAGGGTTCTTTAGACTGTTAGGACCACTCACAATATTGACTAAGAAGAACGCCATGTTTGTGTGGTTAGATCAATGTGAGGCTAGTTTTATAGAATTGAAAAGAAGACTAACTACCGCACTATCACTAGTATTGCCGAAACAACACAATTTTTTTGTGTATAGTGATGCATCCAAGTTTGGTGTTGGATATGTACTCGTGCAAGATGGAAGAGTGGTAACCTATGCCTCAAGGCAGTTGAACAACCATGAGCAGAATTACCCTACTTGTGATCTCAAACTAGCTATAGGCTTTTTGCCTTGAAGATATGGGGCCATTACTTGTACGGCGAGAGCTGCGAGTTTTAATCAAATCACAAGAGTTTAAAGTATTTTTTCAATTGAAAATGTCTAAATATGATATAGAGACGGTGGATGAAAGCCATTAGTATCTCCCAGTGTGAGATTAAGTATCACCCAGGGACAACTTTGTGGTGGTGGCTAATGCACTAACCCTTAAGCTGTAGGTTGAGTTAGATTCTCTGCCAGTAGATATGCCCTCGTTGCTAAGTAGTATGCAGGACTTATCAATAAATGTGCCTCATAGTATATACATCTATGTGGGAACCCATGAAGTATAGCTAGCTGTGGAGTTGCGAAAAGAGGGTCCAAATCTTGTTAGGATAATGAAGCGGGTTGATGATATATAAGATGATTCACATCATTGGATAACTAAAGAAGATAATTGAATGTATGATTTTTGGACAATGGTTTCGCTTAATGCAGAGATCAGATACAGACCATGAGAGAAGCTTAGAAACCCACAAGGACTTTACAGCCTATTGATCATTGTAGATTGGAAATGGGATGAAATTGCCATGGATTATGTGTAATCGAGTTACTCAAAACTGTCAGTGGCAATAACTCCATTTGGCTTTATCATTGATAGACTGAGAAAGAATGCCCATTTTGTATTAAAGAAAAGTAAGGTTACAGAGAGTGACAAAGGCATTCGTATAGGACAGAGACATGAGGCCATGGGAACAGAGCTGAAGTTCGTATTGCATATCATCCCAAACAGATGGTCTATCTGAAAGCGCTATACAAACTCTAGAAGATATGCTATGTATTGAAGTTTAGAGGAAGGGTGGTAGGAGGGTAGTAGTTACTTGATGACTTTACCTTTCAAGAGTTACAAGAAAGGTAAAGTCATCAAGGAGCGCCTGGCAACAGTGTAAAGCCTAGAAAAAAACCTACACGGATAATCTTAAAAGGGAGTTAGTTTTTGACATGGGCGATTGGGTGTATTTAAAGTGTTCGCAATGAGGAATTTACTGTTTCAGCAAAAAAGGTAAACCAATCTGGAAATAACAAAAAAGTTGGGACCGGTTGCTTACGGTGATACTGCTAGCTGAATACTCTAATATTCATTATGTGTACTATAAATCTTCATTATAGAAGAGCTTTGAGGATGGTCAATAAAAAATATCAATCTCGCAGCAATTCAAGTACAACCTAACCAGTCCTACAAGGAGGTTCTAGTGGAAATCTTGGACCAAAAGGAATAGGTAGTTAGAACAAAAACAATCCCAGTAGTGAAACTGTTGTGGCATAACTACAACTTGAAAGAAACAACTTGGAAAATAGGGGTTAAGATGAGATATAAATATCCTCAATTGTTCTAGATTTGAGTTGGTAGTTGTGATCAGCCTAACTTCACGAGAAGAGGCAGGATTATTCTAAGAGGTAGGATCTGGAAAGAGTTGTAACAATCCCAAAGAGTGAATTTCTTTGGACCTTAAAAACATTTTCAAATCTCGAAAGGAGTGATCGATTGATTAGGTTTTAGTCCGTTAACGTAGTAGGATTGCGATCCACTATGGCGATGGAGTTGTCTTTTTATTTAATTAAGGCACTACAACAATAAAGTAATTTCTGTTTTCTAAAATGATCAACCAATCCCGTGGATTGAACTTCTCTTTATAGCATGATCCAAAGTTCCTAATAATTCAAACAAGTTACCCATCCTCTGTTTGATGCTGTATGAAAACCCCTTAGTTCTTCTGTGTATGGGAACGGTATGATAGGAGTACTAAACTTGTTAGGCGCAGTCTTTGGAAAAATAATCACAAAAAAAAAAAAAAAAAAAGAAGATCCCTTACTTATTTGTCAGGCATGCACGTAGTATTAGTACCATACCTTCTGTTGGCGGCAGTAGCGACGGCGGTGGTGTCTCAGCTTTCGAGTCATAGAAAGGGTAAGTCTCATACCTTAAATCACAGCTGGGTGACATATATCTCCCTCCCAGCTTTCCCTTACAGCATGGTCGAAATACCGGCCATTCCCTAGTCTGCTCCAGGCAGCTCTTGCAATCGAGTTCATTCAAATCAGGAGTGCACATAAGAAGTGCATATATTGTTTGGGTATCTTGGGCAGCTCTTCCCGCAGCAAATTTGCGAGTAGAATTTCCTGCTGCGGTGAGGTTTTCTAGCCTCTCTAACAAGGGTACTAGAACCCGTGTGAACGCATCTACATCTGAGGCGTTTCGTGGTTTTTCGAAGGTATATTCAGGGTAGACAGCTTCCAAAACACCATATATAGATATGTTTGAGTATCGCACCATACATTTCGGGTACCATATGATCGCCTCCTTCTGGTCGGGACAATACTGCAACAGATCCTGACTCGACGCATTTACACAACTACGGCATTCGTCTGTCCCAATGTCTCCTCTACAAAGTGCAATCGCGTTTACTTTGTTGGAATCTTCTCCGACGGATAAATTATAAAACCCGTAGCTGATATTGGTATTGGAAGTCAAAGACGCCAGGACGGTTTTGAGATTTGCTCTGTATGTACTGTTACTGGTGTAGTTACCCGTATCGGAGCAGACGTAGATGGTATCTAGCGCTAATGTGGGAGCAAACAGATGCAAGATCAGAATTGGGCAGGTGAAGAAAAGTAGCCTTGAACAGCACATCTTCGTTGTTTCTCTCTGTACGGTAGTCTTTAAATTGAAATATATGCGCACTCGTGGTTAAATATCTTCTCCGTTCGTTCAATATTCATTTATGGCGTCCAAAACTCAACGTCGTTGAATATAAAACAAGAAGGGAAGACTGAAGATTGGAAAGATCATCTAACTAATTCAAGACAAGGAAAAGTAGATTTTTCTTTGTATTCATTGTGTTCTTAGAATTACAATTGTGGACATGTAGATGTTTATGTTGACTTGACAGCGCCCAAGACTCACGTTCGTTATATATATATATATATATATATATATATATATGTTGTGCAATAAAACAATGGTTTTTGGTGAAGTTTAAATAGTGAGTTGAGATGAAAAGAAAGTTAAAAGTTAAATAAAATATTATTAAAATATTATTTTTTAAAATTATGATTGTTTTGAAATTTAAAAAAAATTAAATTATTTATAATATTTTATGAGAGAATTTATTATAATAATTAGATGAGTTGAGATTAATTCTGAATCTAAATAAAACTTTAGTTTTAGGTCATATCCTTCGATTGGACTGTTCACCTGGTTCCGGACTGGATAGTCCTCTAGCTTTAAGCTCCTGCTGGGGATAAAAAAAAAAAAAAAAAAAAAAAAAACATTGAGCTTACGCTGTTACCCACTCCTAACAAGTAGTCCTCCAGCTGCTTTAAGCAACAAGACACTCATAATACCTTTCCGATTCAGCAATGGTTTTACATCCGGCACTTTCTCAAGACTTGCATTAAAATAAATAAATAAATAAAGATGAAGGATTGCCAATAATCTTTCCCAAGACTTGACTCTGAGTTGGTGGGAACTCGCGTTGTTGAAAAGTAGTCTTGAACAACACATCTTCGTTGTTTCTCTCCGTACTGTAGTCTTTAAAGTCTTTAAAGTTGAAAGGAACTGCTATGGTCCCAAATTCGAGTTCCAAAATGTATTTTGGATAAGTTCTTTTTTTTTTTTTTTATGTATTTTTTTAATTATCATAAACATTTTTTAAAAAAATAAAAAAATTACAACATCATTAAAAAATATTTTTTTAACCATTCAGAAAAAAAACAAAATTACATTGGGATACATTTTGGATCCCGAATTCATTTCCCAAGTTGAAATATATGTGCACTCGTGGTTAAAGTTCCCGAACCATCTGACTAATTCAATATTCATTTATAGCGCCCAAAACTCATCTGACTAATTCAAGACAAGTACATGTTTCGTTATATATTTCGTCCAAATTAGCAGCAATTTGCCGTGTTTATTATTATCGTGTTGTTAGGAATATGATCGTTATATTGACTTGACCAGATCGAGCATCTTAATATGAAATACATGTAGACAATGACATGGAAAACAGGAAATCAAATTATAATGGCCAAACGCCAAAGATCAGAAGTAAGGGTCCGGTGCTAAATACAAAGTAATTTAATTTATATTATTTGATAATCAATTATAATTTTGTTGAGGATATTATCTCATCCTAACATTTAGGGTCGTCATTGATATAAATAACTTAACATGACTGTTCTGAAACGTGACTAGAATACGAAAAGAAAGAAACCTTAACGTAACATAACACGACTTGAACATAATTCAAAAGATATGACTTGGTTGAGATAGATATATTTCTTAACATATAACATGTAACATACAACATACTTAACATAGCTTAACTTGTAACAAACAACATACTTAACATGACATTCTTGCAACAGTGAATATTGCATGACATAACATACATGTAACATATAGCATACTTAACAAGACGTATTTGCAATGTATAGTAATACGTGACAGAATATATTGTGTAATAGATGAACAATTCATGACTGAATAAATTCTGTGTGACAGATGAATATGTAATGATTTGGCATGGCATATAAGATAACATACATACATACACTATATTTCCTTTACTATCACCCATACACATTAAACTGATAGTAAGTTAAATGCTAACTTACATCCGTTTTTGCGTTTCTAAACAAACTCTAGCGCGATCACGAGGAACTGAAAGTAGTAATTTTTAACAGTTATAAGTTAATCACTAACAATTTAGAAATATGGAAAAATATGAACTTAGAGCAAAATTACCATTTTACCTCTACATGTGGAAAAATGACCATTTTATCCCTAATTTAAAGATTTTGCATCCTAACTCCAAAAATATCAAAATTATGTAAATTTTTGTCTTAAACTCAAATATCAAATCATAAAAATTTAAAACTAAACACATCCATGAAAACTCTATAGGGGCCGAAACATGCATAGGCTTTTTCCCTTATTTTTGTTGCATGCATGTCTTTCAAATTCAAAAATCATGATTAAACCGAAATTTGGCAACAAAGATCTTCCTATCCTAAGTTTAAAAACATACTTAAACATCCATTAAAAATAAATGCTAATCATCACCATCAAACTTTTTAGTAAAAAAATCCAAATTTTTTAACCAAACACAAATTTTGACTTTATTCAAAACATCTCAAAAAATTCGAAAAAAATCAAATCTTACATCTAACCGTATTCATAACATCATCCTAAGATCAACCATACTTTAAATCATTAAATAAAATTCACCAAAAATCACAAAACAACACTCGGAGTTTTCGGTTCTACACTTAGTCCAAAAACAGAAACTTTTGCTTAACTAGCTTGGATCAATCTCTTGATTCATGGCTTAAAAATATGAGATCTTCAAACAAAAACATCACATGGTTTAAAAATGTCTCCTAAAAAAGATCCAACCATCAAACTTAAAATCACATGGCTAAAAATCAATAAAACATGGATCTAACCCAAAAATATCAAATCTTAGGTTTAACCGAAATCCTCTTGCATAAAAAAAATCATATTTTTGAAACTAATACTAAATATCTTCAAACCAATATCCTAACGTCCATATAAGAGACTTAGGACTTAGGATCATCAAATAAACATATCAAAGCTATTGGAGTAAGATTAGACCACGAAATATTCAAATTTTCTGAAAACAAAAATTATTTTTCCACTTTCACTTCCAGTTTCTAAGTTTCTATATCTAAGAAAATCTTTCATAAAAAACTTTAGGTATGAAACAAATCCTCAATGAATATTCATAAACACATGTTAACAACACTCCATAAAAGTTTCGAACCAAGATATATCCATTAACTTGGTCAAAAACTCTAAAATATAACACACTCTCCAGTTTAACACCCAGAATGACGTTTCCTTAAAACAACTTTTGACCAACAAAATGACAAATAAGATATTCACGGAAACTAAACTCAAAGATGAACAACTTTTATGAAGGAGTCATTGTGATAAAATACTTACAAAGGGTTGAGAACTGTCATGCAAGATGATTTAGAAATTTGCCCGAGAGAGCTCTTTTAGGTTTCTCTCTAAGAACAGGGTGAAGAAGTGATGAAATTGTGACGCCCCCAAATTCTGCTTGGGATCAGAAGGACATTTGAAGTGTCGAGACATGCAACACAAGATTACGTGCCCCCATTCATGACATATAAGATGCAATGTTCCTAATATGCATCTAGCATTATGCAATATTAGTAGCGAATAATTTTCTTCTTTAGCAATACTATGCACCATACTGAAATATCACAAATACTTAAAACATACTTCATACTTAACGACATACTAAACAACTAAAATCACAACAATACTCCATATGGTTGTGATCAAAAGAGTGTTGCAGATTGAACTCCACAAATACAAGTAGTAATCTGAGGTAACTACTGTACTACCATCTACGTCGCACCGTCGCTTAGTCGACCATTTTCAGTTGGTCGATTCCTAGTTCTCCTTCAGATACTGTAAAAGAATCTACCATTCGGGGGGAATGGTAGTTGAGACTAACACAATGAGATTTGATTACAAATCTCAGCAAGTTAACAGGAAACTTCCACACAGGTTAATGATGCATGCATGACAGTAAAAGCATGAATGCATAATCAAATCATAAGTAATCATAGCATAACTTGATATACAACATAACATAACTGGCATAACTTAAGCTAAAACTGAAGCTTAGCTTGAACGTGACTTGAAACATAACATGGATTTGAAACATAGCATAAACGTGAACTTGAAACATAACATGGACTTGAAACATAGCATGAACGTGAACTTGAAACATAACATGGACTTGAAACATATTCTTGTCTCATGGGGTCACCATGTTAGAGTAGTCTTATCTCATAGGATTATCATAATTGCGTGAACGCAAACTTGAACATAACATAACGTGAAACATGACTTGAATGTGAAATATATAAACTTGGAATCTTATTCAATAGACTCAATTAATAAAGTGACCATATGGGTGCTACACGGGTCCCCTTGAGCTGTGTGTCCCTGCCAATTACCGCATCACAACACAGGTGTCTATACCAGCTGTGAGTGCGTTAGTACGTACTCCATAGTTGTTGTGGCCCCACGTATTCTACGTGTCACAATTACTGTGTCTCACGTAGTGTATGCTCCACAATTGTTGTGGCCTCATGACTTATTTGTTTGTGCCACATTTGTTGTGGACACACGTAACATAATATTTGGCTCCATCGGCGTTAGTGCCTGGCACGCTCCGATGACCAGCTAGTTAGGCCCCCATTTGCAACCTGTTGACTGTACATCGTCAACCCAGAAAATTTCACATCTATTTAGACACTCCAATGTGAGCAAAGGAGTTCCACTAGGATATCACCCTATCGTAGCGCTTAGGGTCGTGATTGACATGAATAACTTAACTGGCATACATGACATTTCGTAACGTGACGTGACATAAACGTGACATAAAAGACAGAAGTCCTGACGTAGCGTAACGTTACATGAACGTAAGATGACAAACATGACATACTTTGAAGCATAAATGTAACAAACAATATTTAATAACGTGCATACATGTAACAGACAATATTCCGTAACATAGCATAACATGTGTCAATGAATATTACGTGACATGCAATACATGTAATAGATGGCATACTTAACTTAACATGACATACAAATTTGCAATGTATAGCAATGTATAGTAATACATGACAGAATACCTTGTGTAACAGATGAATAATTGGTGATAGAATAAATTATGTGTAACAGATAAATATGTAATGACTTGGCATGGCACATATGATAACATGCTTACATAGACTTTAGTTCCCTTACTTATCACTCATACACATTAAACTGATAGTAAGTTAAAAGCTAACTTACCTCGGTCTTCGCGCTTCTAGACAAAACTAAAGTGCGATCACGAGAAACTGAAAGTAGTGATTTCTAAAAATTAGAATTTAATCACTAACAATAAGAAATATGGAAAAATATGAACTTAGAGTAAAATTACCATTTTACCATCTACTGTGGGAAAATGACCATTTTACCCCTAACTTAAGGATTTTGCATCCTAACTCTGAAAATCACCAAAATTTACATACCTTATGTAAATTTTGTCCTAAACTCAAATATTAATTCAGAAAATTTAAAACTAAACACAACCATTAAAACTCTATAGGGCCGAAACTTACAAAGGCTATTTTCCTTTTATTTTTGTTGTAATTCTTTCAAATTTAAAAATTCAAAATTTTTCTTCCACTATACTCATAACATATTCCTAAGAATAATCATGTTTTGAATTATGAACAAAATTCATCAAAATCACTAAAACCATACTTGAACTTTTTGGTTTTTCTTCTAAGTTCAAAACAGATTTTTGTTTCTAACCTGTTTTGATCAACCTCTTGATCCATGACTTATAAAGATGTGATCTTCAAAGAAAAACATCACATGGTTTAAAAAGGTGTCATAAAAAAGATCCAAGCATAAAACTCAAGATCACATGGTTAAACATCAACCAAAACATAAATTTAGCCAAGAACATCATCACTTTGGCCTAACCGACTATCTCCTTGCATAAACTTTCATATCTTTGAAACTAACATCAAATATCTTCAAAATAACATTCTAACATGTATATAAGAGGCTTAGGAGCTTCCAATAAAAATATCTAAGCCATTGGAATAAGATTAAACCATAAAAGATTTAAACTTTCTCAAAACAGAAACTGTTTTTCCTCTTCCAGTTTCTAAGTTTCTAGATCTAAGAAAATATTTCACCAAACCTTTTAATCATGCAACAAATCCTCAACCAATAATCATATACACATGTTAGCAGTACTCCATAAAAAGTTTGGACCAAGATCTAATCATTAGCCTGGTCAAAAACTCTAAAAAATAACACACTCTCCAGTTTATCGCCCAGAATGACCTTTCTGGGTTATAAACAACTTTTTACCAATCAAATAATCTCCAAATGGAACAAATAAAATATCCACGTAAACTAGATTCCAAAAGAAAGAATTTTTATGAAGGAAACTTGGCGAGTAACCACTTACAAAAACTTCGAAATAGGCATTCAAAAGAGGTAAGAAAAACTGCCTGAGAGTGTCTTTTGTGTTCTATGAAGGAAAAGTGTAAGGGAGGGTTGCTTTTCATGGGAAGTGGACTGGAGAGCCTCTTACACAAGTTATGGAAAGTGATAGGACTGAAGGAAAGCTTGAGTGTTGCTTTTCTTCTCATAAAAAGCAATCCAAGTTCTTTTCTCAAGGTGGAGTGTAAGAGTGAAAGAGTGAGGTGGCCCTTTAGTTTTGTATTTCAAGAACCTTCTAGGCCCTTCTTTGTAAAGATCTGGCCAGCTAAGTGGGGTTACAAAACTTAGCCAAGAAGCAATGCTAATGGTGGCCAATTTCGTGGGCCTTAATGGGCCTAAACCGAACGGGCCTAAATGTTGGGATTTAAAGAGGGTTTGGGTTGCTATCAAACCCAAATCTAATATCATTTGGCCCAATCAAGTTTTCAAGGTTAACAAGGTTGGATAATGATGTTCTAACACAAATTTGAAGGATTAATAGCATGTGGAAGTGATTTAATCAAGTGATTAAACACAATGCTAGAAATCGGATTAGAAAAGGTTTAGAGGCCAACTTTAGGATTTTGGGGAAACCGTTTAGGGTTTCGATTTCAACCTTGCTTTTGGATTTTCAATTGGATTCCCACCATTTAGGGTTTCACTAGGATTGAGACCCTATTTGGTCTGGCACAATTTGGTTGAGCAGATGAAACAAAGTTTTGCTTAAGTGGCATGATTTCATACCTTGATTCCTTCAAATCCATCAAACGCTCCTCATGGTGCCAAGTGTCTAATATTATTCACTAAGTGTAGCTAAGATCTTTCCAAATGTCTAATTAAAACTTCTCTAATCTAATTTGGACATTTTACACTGTGATTTTGAAACACTACAATTGGTGCGCTTACCGAGGTTACTATTCACTCCTAAAAAGTGAATAAAAAACTTAGCACTAAAAATTCCTAAATATTCAAATTAACCTACAGTGAAAATCGTTTACCGAAATTCAACCTCGAAGTGCCCCTAAAAATAATTTCATAGTTTCAAACAGGCGTTTTGTCCGAAAATATGAAAATAAACTTATTGTGCCATAAAATCCTAAATAATCAACTGAGTCTAATGGCGTAGATCATAACGCATTATGACACTTCTAACTATCTCAAATAAATAAAACTCATATTTCTAGCATTATAATGAGTGATAACACTGACTATGTTGACAGACTAAAACCTATGCGATTGGTCGATTCGTAAAAACTTATGGGGTTTTCACGAGATTCCTAAAGCCAATAGAAATTCCACCAATGAATTTCTAACGGGCTGTTACAGAAATGAAGTGAAGTGTGTCTTGCACGACTTTATACTTTTGGAGGGGGGAGGTATGAGCTTGAATGACCTTTGATTAGAGGTGCCTATGTCACATAAAGTGAAAAATAGTGAGGGGCAAGGACTGTCTGCTGCTGCCGTGTGGTTTGGAGGGTGATGAGGTGGATTTCTCCTCTCACATCAAGGCACTACTAGGTGCAACCAAGGGCAGTGAATGGCCTGCCATGTGGAGGAGGAAATTTCTTCAGGAAGTTTTACCAAGGTGGGCAAATTCATGGACCTTGGTAGGCCTCAACTAAGTGGTCTTCAATTTGGGGTTTAGAGAGGGTTTCAGATGCTATTAAACCCAAATCTAATATTTCTTTGCCCAACCAAAGTTTTAAGGTTTAAAAGTTGGATAATGATGTCATAACAAGAATTTGAGGAATTAATAGCATGTGGAAGTAATTTAATCAATTGATTAAACACAATGCTAGAAATTGGATCAAATAGGGTTTGGAGACCAACATTAGGGTTTGGGGAAACCTTTTAGGGTTTCAGTTTCAACCAAGTTTTTGGGGTTTCAATTGGATTCCAACCATTTAGGGTTTCACTAGGGTTGAAACCCTCTTTGGTCTGGCAAAAAATGGTTGATCAGATGAAAAAAAAAGAATAGGATTTCGCTTTGGTGGCATGATCTCACACCTTGATTGCTTCACAAATCATCTCATTACTTCTCTTTGTGCTAAATGTCTAATACTATTCACCAAGTGTGGCTAAGATCTTGCCAAGTGTTTAATTAAAACGTCTCTAACCTAATTTGAGCATTGCACACTGTGATTTTAAAAACACTGCACTAGATGTTACTATAGACGTTACTATTCACTCTGGGAAAGTGAAACATAAACTTTGCACTGTAAAATCCTAAATATTCATACAAACCTAGCTGTACAATTCGTTTATTAAAATTAAATCTTGAACTGCCTCGACATAAGCAAAATGTGTTTTCGAATAAACGTTTCGTCCAAAAACTGAAAAATAGGATTATTACGCCATAAAATCCTAAATAATCAACTGAGTCTAATGGCACAGACCATAACTCAATCTGACGCTTCTAACTACATCAAATAAATAAGATCGCACTTCAGGCACCATAGTGAGTGATAGCTCTGGTTGTGCTGACATACTAAAACCTACGCGATTGGTCAAATCGTGAAAACTTATTGTGTTTTCACGAGATTCCTAAAGCCTATAGAAATTCTACTATTAAATTTCTAGCGGGCTGTTACAATTTTCATGCTATGCTTGAAAAATGTATTTCATGACATGTGCATATGTTGCAAACTTTCATGTGAAAATGACATTTATGCAACATGCTAAAAATTGTGAAAATTTCACATGTCATGTAAGAAAGTAATCAAACACTAAATTTATCATATAACATTTCATGCTAAGTTGACATTTATAATATGAATGTGGGGTTTACACAAGAAGCATAAATAAATTATCTAACAGTAAGTTAGAAGCTAACTTACAAACTGTCTAAAGTTAGAGAATCGAAGCGGCTAAAATCAAAGTTAGGCTAAGTTAGAATTTGAACCTCTAAGGAAGATGTTCATAATCAAAGGATTCAAAAATTCAGTATTTACAAAACTACCCCTAAACTTAGCAAAATTGCCACTAAGGCCTTAAATTTTTTCTATTTGCAAATAAGCCCCACATTTAACCAAACTTCTTAAACCTCATATTTTCCATATTCTAAAACCATCTATGCCTTTAGAACTTTAAGAATCAAAGTGCAACTATGTGAATCACACCCAACCCGTGGCATGCATTCTATTAAGGCCAAGATGTGATTTCAACTATTCAATCTCTATGGATGCATATGTACTCAAATTCATCAAGTGGCAATAGTAATTATAAACTTAGGTACAAATTAAAAACTTAGGCTCAGATCATAGAAGTTCATCCCAATACTTAAACATGCATGATGTTTCTAGCTTTCCTTACCGAAAGATATTCCAGAACTTAGTTAAATCATGGCTTTTCATTCTTATCTCAATCACAAGACTTTTATAAATGCACATTATTCAAGCCTAGGTAAATTAATCAAAACTTCCATAAGTTAAGCATAAACTAATCAAAACCGATGCATGCTAGATGATCAACACAGGATAGAATTAAAGCCTATTATGACATGCTTCCAACTTCGAAATTAAACCTTAAAAATTCATTCTAAGACATTAGTGAATCATATAAAATCATATCAAGTCATGCCATGGCTAAAAATTTGACCCAAAGTAATTTATTTCATCAAAACATCAAATCTGACCGGTTTGACATTAGCATGTTAAACCTTAATTAAAATCAATCAAAACCTCATTCTCATGTCATAAATTAAAGCCTAACATGTCATTCTAACACTTAAATCAGATTGGGCAAGATTACTTATAGAAATCATGGCCCTTAAAGATCCTAAAACAACTTGACTCAAGAATACTCAAGCACTCTCAAGAACTTCACTCGATTTCACTTTATTGCTCACAAAGGGGGAGAAATACTCTCAAGACTCAAGAGAAGCCTTGGAGGAGAGGTGTGGAGAAATGAGGAAGTGAGTGAGGTATTTATAGGCTTCAAGAGGGGAGGGGGATGTTGGCCTTGGATGAAGATGATGCTTTGGATTGGTGGAGGCGGGAGGTGGAGTGATGAGTGTAGTTATCAGCTTTGTGTCATGCTTGGCCAGTTGAGTAGTGCCCTAGATTTTCAAGATTTCTTCATGGTTAGGTGTAAGAGTGAGTCTATAGGTGCAGGGGCTGCATTGGTGCAGAAAATAAAACCAAAAAAATCAAAAGAGAAAAACACAAAGGAGGCCAACAGTTTTGAATAAAAACAGTCTAGATTTGATTCCCTTCTTGTCTCTTCTCCTTGGTCTGAATTGGGGCATTATTACCACAATTGAGTGGCTTTTTCAGGTGGTTATGGGACCTGGGTGGTGGCGTGGAGAGTGGCTTAAGCAAAAGTAGAAAATTCAATGAAAACCCAAGGCCACTCGGTTTGGTTTCAACAAGGCTAGGAGGGTTAAGGTGGGGTGTAAATGATGAAATTTCCCTTGAGAAAAGGGTGTAAAAGGTGTGGGCTAGGGGCTGATTTGGTACAATGCACATAAGGGTGCACCTAGGTTCAGATTGGTGGTGATTTGGGTGTTGACATGGTTTTGCTTTTATTGACATGTGTTGTGTCAAGATTAAATTTCTAAGTTGGTCTAAAAACAATGAAACTCAACAATAAAAATAAAAACATTCAGATTCTAAATGTGGGAAATAAATTAAAGAAAAATTAAGCTAAAAATTTGGTTTAAAGGTTTCTAATCATGTGTGAGATGATTAGTGCTTCTTAACTCAAGTTATAAACTTAACCATGGTTGGGAAGGAACCTTAGGGCGTGCGACACTTATTGGGCTTGAGGGAAACCTATGGTATTGTGTATGTGGACTTCAATTGGAATAATGAAATAAAAGACAAGGCATTGGGCTTCAAAGCTTGAGCTTTGGCTGGGTGACAAGTGTAAGCCACAGATGTGGGCTTTGGAGTTTGGAGTGGGTTATTATATGGACCTTATGTCCAGATTTGTGTGGCCTATCTATGGTCTCAAAGGCCTTCTAGGTTGAGTTCTAATCTTTGGGTCTTTCCTCAATTGGGCCAAAGTCTTGAATCTTACAAAGTTAGGGCCAATGACCCTATGCTTATTAAGTAGGGCCTAATAGCTTAGGTCTAATAGGTTAGACCCATAGTCTTGTGTCCAATAAGCGAGGCCTAAACTTTTATGTCTTCCAAGTTGGGCCTAAGGCCTTCACTCTTACTAAGTTAGTGTGATACCCTACTCCTTCCTTCTTTCTGACGAATGTTCCGTCTTTATGACGTAAGCAAATCCCGAGGGCAGAGATTTATGTAAATTGTCTGCCCCTTCTATCTAGTGACTGCGAGCCTCGTCATGCATACCGAACCACGATGGCGTGTCTCTTAAGATATCAGGTGACTTCTAAAGTACGTCCAGTGTTTTAAATGTACTGAAAATAATTATATGAGGTATTTCCAGTACTTTTGAGTTAAATTTGTTTTTAAATGAGACAATTATAATGTTTTGAAGAGCTCCAAAATATTATAATTGTCGGAGATAATTTTAATATTAATTATTAAAATGATTCCAGTTATTTAAAATATTAAGAGATTTAAATTATGTTGAAGGCTTTAATTAAATTAAATGGTTTTATTCTCTTAAATATATTAAATAAGACTTCATCATTTTATTAATGATGAAGAATATTATTTAATAAACTAAAGTTAGTTTAAAATAATATTTACCTTAATTCCTCTAAGTACTTTTAATTAAGTTAACGTTTACGCATTTTCAAATCAGTATTTTAATTCATCATCGTTAGATCGTTGCGTAGACCCCAAGACGAAGGGACTGGATTATAAACCCAGACCCCCTCTCTTTCTTCCTCATTTTCCCGTAACTCTCTCTCTCTCTCCTCCCTCTCCCCAGCGTACAACGTACGCAGCTCATCTCCACGCCCGAACGGCTCCAAGCCTCAGCCCGGCGCTGCCATACATCGCCAGCTCTCACCGCTGGCACCACCGGCTGCACCTCCCTCCGGCGAGCTCAACCAGCCCAGCCTCTCCCTCTCACACACTCCCTTTCTCCATCTCGGAAGTGCACAGCCCGAATGGGCTTGGTGCGCGTAGCGCCGCCGTGCGCCGTCCTCCGGCGCCACCACTGCCACAACAGCTTCCTCTACCACCGGCCAACCTCCTCCAGCAAGCTCGGCCTCCACCGTGTAGTCCTCCCTCAACCCTCATGGCAAGTAGCCGAAATGGGTCTTTGACCCATTTCCCCACCGTGTGCCGCCATACGCGGCCACCCACGGCCACCAAGCGCCACCATGGACTTCTCCCTTCCTCCCCCTTCCCCCTCTCCAACGCACGGGTTGCACACCGTGCACCGCCACCCACGACAGATGACCGCCACCTCTAGCCTCCTCAGGCCACCACCAAGCCAACCCAACCTCCCACGGCCCCGATTTGCCACCCACGCAAGCACACTCTCTCTCACTCTCCCACGGCTCCTCCCTCTCCCTTACATGGCCACTTCCCCTTCCTCCGCCGTGGCGCCACCCCAGTGCCACCACGAGCTCCACCAGCAACCCCTCAGCCCAACCATAGGTCCAAACCACCACTTTTGAGTGGTGGGTAGTCACTGCACGCGATGGCCAACCACTGTACACGGCTAGATCCACCGTGTTACGCTCCTTGCCATCATCACAAGACCTTCACGAGCCCTTCCAAGACCACACCTAGCTATCCAAACGCCTTAACAGTTAACATACATGGGTCAGCCGCCACGTACGACACTGTCGACATCATCAACTGCGAAGATCAACGAGCAACGCACGGGCTATCCTGTCGATGGTATAACCCTCTATCCCTTGTTAATTATGTTAGATATTGATTAGTGGACTAGGTTGTGGACTGTGCTACTGGTTTTGTGGAGTTGTGGTATTGTGATGTGATGCTGTGTAACGAAGTGTTGGGCACTCTGTGTAATGAAGTGTTGGGTTTGTCTGTGTTGTATGGAGGTGTATTGTGCTGTGTAGTGTGCTGTGAAGTGTTGGGCGTATTTGGGAAGTGTGCGGTGTAGTGTTGAGGACTGTGTTGTAATGGTGGCGTGGTGTATGTGGAATGGGAATAGTACAAGCTGGGTGTACTTTGTGTGTGGCGTAAGGTGAGACAAGGAGAGTATATGTAAAATATACCCTCCTGGCATATGGTGGAACGGGATGAGTACACGGAGAGTGTGCTTTGTGGTGTAGTGCGTGTAAAAGGAGTACATGTGGAATGTACTCTATGTGACGGATTGATGTACCATGTGGCGGATATGCCATAATGGTGATGTGGCGTGATGTGTATGAAGGGAGTACATGTGGAACGTATTCCGTATGATGGAGCAATGTACCATATGGTTGTATGCCATAATGGTGATGTGTATGTGGAATGGGACGAGTACACGATGAGTGTACTCTGTGTGGTGAAGTGATGTACCATATGGCGGATACGCCATAGTGATGATGTGGTGTAGCGTCTGTGAATGGAGTATATGTGGAGTGTACTCCATGTGATGGGACAATGCACCATATGGCGCGTACGCCATAATGCTGATGTGGCATAGCGTATGTGAAGGGAGTACACGAGAAGTGTACTTCATGTAGAGGAGCAATGTACCATATGGCTGTATGCCATAATGGTGATGTGCATGTGAAATGGGACAAGTACACGATGAGTGTACTCTGTGTGGTGAAGTGATGTACCATATGACGGGTACACCATAGTGATGATGTGGCGTAGCGTCTGTGAATGGAGTATATGTGGAGTGTACTCCATGTGATGGGACGATACACCATATGGCGCGTACACCATAATGCTGATGTGGCATAGCGTATGTGAAGGGAGTAATGTAGAGGAGCAATGTACCATATGGCTGTATGCCATAATGGTGATGTGTATGTGGAATGGGACGAGTACACGATGAGTATACTCTGTGTGGTGAAGTGATGTACTATATGGCGAGTACGCCATAGTGATGATGTGGCGTAGCATGTGAGAAGAGAGTACGCATGGGATGTACTCCATGAGGTGTAGCGATATGCCGTGTGGCGTGTCGCAGTGATAAGGATGGTTGTGTGATTTATGGGTGTGGAACGTGATGAGTGGTGTCGGGAACTGTGGAACAGTGTCCCGGAGTAATTAAGATGAAGCCTGTAGTCTAAGGTAACAAGTGTCACCATGTTGGACTTACGACTGGGAATATGGAAGAAGTAGCGAAATAAGTATAAGAGTACGCAACGGAAACATGACTGGGCAACGTCACCTCGTGACGTGGTTACTGACAGTCGTGCTTGCCATGTGGTGAAGTGATAGGGTATAAATGGCGTAAGGGGAACGTGACAAGATGTCACGATGTGTCGGGAGTACGTAAGGAATCATACTCATGATGAGTTAGGAATTTATGTAGCAGAATGTTGAGTAATGCAACAAGGACACGGTGTAGCTTGGGAATAGTCTCGAGCTATATGACGTGACAGAAGACATGATCATGAATGGAGTCTTGTCGTGTCAAGTGTTGGGATGAACTGTCAAAAGGGACGGATAGCATGAGGAGTCATGCTAGCCGGGTTAAGAGAAGATTGGTATCGGAATATGGCCCTTGTCCCTCGAAGCTGGAGATCAACGTGTTATATATGTTGATCTTAGGTGATCAGAGGTAAGGTACATCTATAATCTGGTTAGACACATGTGTCGGACGGATTCACCATATGTAATGGGTAATCTGTCATCATCACATGAACATTAATATTAAGTTATTAATATAAAATTACTTTTGATATATATGAAGGATAAATACATTTTTGACATAATAAATTATAATATATATTATTTTTTATAAATATATTTTTACATGCTTGATCATATATACTCATATAAAAGTCTAGAATTTATATAGACTATAGTAAATTCAATACTGTACTAGTATGTGTTAATTATTATAAAATAATATACCTATACTATAATATAACTTAGACTAATAGTTAGTATATGTAAAATCATATTATCACTAACATACATAATCAAGTATAAAAATAAGTTAGACACTAGAATAATAACATGAAATTAGACACTATAGTATAAATTTCGTATAGAAATAAATTAGACACTACTTATTAGTATAGCTTTTAAAAAGTTATTTATTATTTGGTAACTATATGTTTAAATCACTTTCTAACATATTACATTTGTTTGGAAACAAATTTGAAAAGTACTTTCTGAGGTGGAAATGAAGATGATTTAATTTTTTTAAAATTTTGATCATATACTTAAAAGTTTGAAAGTTGTAATTATCTTAAAGTTGTATGAATAGTTACGTCCATTGACAATTCTTTTTTTTTTAAAAAAAATTGAACTATATTCCAGATTATTCAAGAAAATACATTCGAGGAAAAGCATTAAAATGATACTTTTCATGCACCAAGCTAGGTCATTGCCATTCTATTACCGCCTCAATATTACTACATAAGATTCAATTATGTTTTGATTTGTGGTCCTGCCATGAGATATAAGGGTGGTCTTTGGCCGTACCACGAGATATAATAATGGCTTCTGGTCCCATCATGGGACATAAAAGTGGCTTCTGGCCTTGCCACGAGACATAATAATGGCCTCCAGTACTACCACAGAATACAAGAGTGGCCTCTGGTCCACGGGATATAATAGTGTTCTTTATTCAGACTGCAATCACTTTGGTGAAAATGTGATTTATGTTTTGCCTAGTTGTCCGTACAATGAACAACCCTACCACAGGATTAAATATGACCTTTGTTTTGAGTGCATTAACTTCGTGACAAAACATTAATATATTTTGCTTGGCTAAATGTAGACATGCACAATCCTATCATGGGGGTAAACAAGGGGTCGCTTCTGTTTATGATGTTGTTTCAGTTATGTTTGTGCCAATAGTCTTTTGTATATTATTATTGAAATGAAAAGTTTCTGAAAACACAACTGTCATATTTTGAGAACTATCTATTTCTGCATTATGTAACTGGATTATGTTTACACACTAGTGTAGACCCGCTCCTTACTAAGTTGTTGATAATTCTCCCAATTATTTCTATTATTTTTAGATGATTTGGATTTTTTAGCAAGGGATCAAGAATAGAAAACATGAGCGAGATTAGTTGAGCGTAGTGGAATACCTACTAAAGGTTACAAGGGTCTATAAGGGGATTTTATTCAAGAAACCAATAACTTTTTTAGTGTTATTTTGGGATATTGATGTTGTTATTGATTATTTGTGGTATTCTTAGTTAATTGTGATGGAGTAGTTCATTAATGTTCTTGTAGAGGAATATACATTTTGGATTGAATCTATGAGTTTTATTTGGTATTGAGACTTTGGAGTTTATACTTGTAATGTTGAATTGTGATTTTAAGTGACACAAATTAACTCTCTGGCCCTTTTGGGTACGTGGCGTTACATTTTGGGTCTTGTCGAGCATTATTGAAGATTTGTATAAGGGTTCTTCATACTATTAGGACCACTCACAATACTGACTAAGAAGAACGCCATGTTTGTGTGGTTAGATCAATGTGAGGCTAGTTTTATAGAATTGAAAAGAAGACTGACTACCGCACTATCACTAGTATTGTTGAAACAACACAATTTTTTTGTGTATAGTGATGCATCCAAGTTTGGTGCTGCATATGTACTCGTGCAAGATGGAAGAGTGGTAACCTATGCCTCAAGGCAGTTGAACAACCATGAGCAGAATGACCCTACTTGTGATCTCAAACTAGCTATAGGCTTTTTGCCTTGAAGATATGGGGCCATTACTTGTACGGCGAGAGCTGCGAGGTTTAATCAAATAACAAGAGTTTAAAGTATTTTTTCAATTGAAAATGTCTAAATATGATATAGAGACGGTGGATGAAAGCCATTAGTATCTACCAGTGTGAGATTAAGTATCACCCGGGGACAACTTTGTGGTGGTGGCTAATGCACTAACCCTTAAGCTGTAGGTTGAGTTAGATTCTCTGCCAGTAGATATGCCCTCGTTGCTAAGTAGTATGCAGGACTTATCAATAAATGTGCCTCATAGTATATACATCTATGTGGGAACCCATGAAGTATAGCTAGCTGTGGAGTTGCGAAAAGAGGGTCCAAATCTTGTTAGGATAATGAAGCGGGTTGATGATATATAAGATGATGCACATCATTGGATAACTAAAGAAGATAATTGAATGTATGATTTTTGGACAATGGTTTCGCTTAATGCAGAGATCAGATAACAGACCATGAGAGAAGCTTAGAAACCCACAAGGACTTTACAGCCTATTGATCATTGTAGATTGGAAATGGGATGAAATTGCCATGGATTATGTGTCATCGAGTTACTCAAAACTGCCAGTGGCAATAACTCCATTTGGCTTTATCATTGATAGACTGAGAAAGAATGCCCATTTTGTATTAAAGAAAAGTAAGGTTACAGAGAGTGACAAAGGCATTCGTATAGGACAGAGACATGAGGCCATGGGAACGGAGCTGAAGTTTGTATTGCATATCATCCCAAACAGATGGTCTATCTGAAAGCGCTATACAAACTCTAGAAGATATGCTATGTATTGAAGTTTAGAGGAAGGGTGGTAGGAGGGTAGTAGTTACTTGATGACTTTACCTTTCAAGAGTTACAAGAAAGGTAAAGTCATCAAGGAGCGCCTGGCAACAGTGTAAAGCCTAGTAAAAAACCTACACGGATAATCTTAAAAGGGAGTTAGTTTTTGACATGGGCGATTGGGTGTATTTAAAGTGTTCGCAATGAAAGGAATTTACTGTTTTAGCAAAAAAGGTAAACCAATATGGAAATAGCAAAAAAGTTGGGACCGGTTGCTGTGATACTGCTAGCTGAATACTCTAATATTCATTATGTGTTCTATAAATCTTCATTAAAGAAGAGCTTTAAGGATGGTCAATAAAAAATATCTGTAACGCCCCGTTCCCAGAGGTCCGGAGAGTTAGCTCTTAATACTTAAAATTAACTTAAGTAACACAACTATAAACTCCAGAAAAACCCTTAAAAAAGTTAATACACTTAATCAAACCAAAAATCTAAGTTCCTCCATGGCGACAATAAAGAAATCCCCAATAACATAAATTAGAAATTCTCCAAAAACTCGAAAACATCCTCAACTCATCAAATCAAATACCCGAAAAATTAAATCAGTTTACTAACTACGACTCTCAAATAAGCATTAGTACTCTCAGACACTTATTCCACTACGATCATCACACCTTGCTAAACTTTCTACTCTTGCTCTCCAGCTGAACCATCAAAATTATCTGAAAATATATGGAGATAAGGGGTGAGTTATCAGCAACTCAGTAAGCAGAGAATATATACCAGTGCATAAACATGAGCATTTCTAGAAATTAGAATGCAGAACAAAACATTTTCATTTTCAGAGTGCGGAAGCAAAACATGTTATCAAAATATCAGAGCGAAGATTTAGAAATAATTTCATTCAAAATATTCTTTGGCATAACATAAAAGATCATCATCTTCATCAGAACATCATATCAGAACAGAGGCCATGTATAATCCCCGTGGTAGGGTTGTGCATCTGCGGATAGCCAAGCAGAACATAAAACACTCTGTCACCAAGGTGTGCACTCAAAACAGAGACCACTACTCTAACCCGTGGCAGGGCCGTATCCACTATTATTACTCGTGGTTGGGCCGTATCCACTATTATAACCCGTCGTTGGGACGTATCCACTATTATAACCCGTGGTTGGGCCGTATCCACTATTGTAACCCGTGGTTGGGCCGTATGCCAATATTATCACCCGTGGCAGGGCCGTAACTGAACAGAATGGAAACATAATCAAATTCAGAATCAGAGAGTCATGCCAAAGGTTTTCAGAAATCACGTCTTATCCCAACATAGTACTGAACAAAAATCTTCGGAATAGAACAAAATCAGATCACAACATAATTTATGCACAAATTTCATATTCGCTCTCATTTTCAAAGTTTAGGAACAGAATGTCAAAAAGATAAGCTTATGTCTACACCAGTCATGACAGAAAATACTTTCTTCTTAAACAGAAACTCATGAGTAATGCAGAACAAATAACTGAGGTAGTTCAAATTTCTTTTCATAACAAAACATGCATATTCTCCAAAAAGGACCTCAGTTCATTTTATTTAATGCAAAGTCTAGCATAGGAACCCCGCTTACCTGGACTTCTTAACTTTTCAGAATTTTCCTCAAAAATGCCGAACAAATATTAATCGTCATCTATAAAATAATCACGTAACTTCCATAAATTTTCAATTAATCACGTATTTGGATATTTAATCCTAAACTTATAAAACAACCTATTTAATTCCTCAAAACCTAAAATTACCAATCATCACTTTCTAAAATCGCCAATGCTACTTTAATACTATGACTAAAACATTTAAAAATCAGACCTATTATTAGTGAAAACAACTTATGAAGTTTAATAAAGAGTAAAATAATTATCCCAAAATACTTTAAAATAAACCATAACTATTATTAACTAGACTAAAACATATCTAAAATGAAAAAAATAACCTTACACCAATATTGTTTACTATTAAAGTAAATCTTTACTTAATAACATATTAAAAAATACTTAAGTGATTTCTTTAATCATAATTAAAAAGTTCAAAATAAAAATTTCACACTTTGAATAAAAATAATGCGTTGCACATGGTATAATTTAAAAATACTATATAAACTCGGTACAATAACTTATACATTCTGCAAAGGGTAATAATGTAATTATAAGACAACATTTCCTAACTACGGAAGTTTTTGGAACCACAACAAAACATGCAAGCAACGAGACAACACTGCGTGGTTGGAGAGTAACGGGGGATCTACCGTGAGAAGTGGAGCTACGACAGAGCTGGGTGGGTGCGCTAGAGGTGGTGGGTACTGTGGCGGTGCACTGGAAGAGAGAGAGAGAGAGAGAAAAACACGGTGAGCGAGAAAACAAGATATACGTGAGAGGCAGGGGTAGTTTCGGCATGGCTTACCGTGCTGATGCAGAACGTACTACTGATGAAGGCTGACGAAGTGTATTTAGACGGCGGTTTGAGGTTGGCTGGGTGGTTCTCCGTCATCTATCGAGGCTGAAAAACTGGGGAAGCGAGGTGATTTCCTTACTCTGTTTTTGGGTGGCTAAAACAGGGGACAATGAGACCGTGGGGGGTACCGGTTCACTGTAATAACCTGGGCGGCTTCATGCATGGAGGCTGAGAGAAAGACAGGCCAGTTAAAGATGGGGACTGTGGTGAACGGTGGAAGAGCCACGATTCGTGGAGATGCAGTGCATGGGTTGCGTCGGTTTCATTTGAGCCAGCCGCAGAGGTTGCTGGTGGCAGTAGTATGGACGATGGAGGGCTGGCTTGCTATTCAAAGTGGTGCGGTGGCTTGTGTTTTGGGCAATGGTTTTACTAGCATGAAAAAAAAAACAAGCGACTAAATTATACTGCGAAAACCCTAGATGAAAACCAAACGGACGAGGGACGCGCATGAGGGACGTGCATGCGGCTGGGAAGAGAGTCGTGCGGGTGAGCAAATCTGCTACCTCAAAAATTGAAAGGTTTTCTAAAGTTTAGTCAAACGGGTGCGGCCTTGATTCGCAACTGATGGGCCAACGCTAAAAAAAAAAAATATAAACCCTACTCGATCCCTAACCTAAAAACCAAAAAATAAATAAATAAAACCAAGGTCCAACCATACAAATTCTGAATCCGGGTGTTACAATATCAATCTCGCAGCAATTCAAGTACAACCTAACCAGTCCTACAAGGAGGTTCTAGTGGAAATCTTGGACCAAAAGGAATAGGTAGTTAGAACAAAAACAATCCCAATAGTGAAACTGTTGTGGCATAACTACAACTTGATAGAAACAACTTGGAAAATAGGGGTTAAGATGAGATATAAATATCCGCAATTGTTCTAGATTTGAGTTGGTAGTTGTGATCAGCCTAACTTCACGAAAAGAGGCAGGATTATTCTAAGAGGTAGGATCTGGAAAGAGTTGTAACAATCCGAAAGAAATTCTTTGGACCTTAAAAACATTTTGAAACAATCCGAAAGAAATTCTTTGGACCTTAAAAACATTTTGAAACAATCCGAAAGAAATTCTTTGGACCTTAAAAACATTTTGAAATCTCGAAAGGAGTGATCGATTGATTAGGTTTTAGTCCGTTAAGGTAGTGGGATTGCGATCCACTATGGCGATGGAGTTGTCTTTTTATTTAATTAAGGCACTACAACAATAAAGTAATTTATGTTTTCTAAAACGATCAACCAATCCCGTGGATTGAACTTCTCTTTATAGTATTGTAACGCCCCAAACCTGGGTGGCTTGGAGAATTACTACTTGTCACTCATAAACATGTCTCCCAACACATCCAAAGGATAATCTCCAAAAACTTCATAAATGAAATCAATCTCATATCTTCTCAATAATCTCCTTACAAACTCCACACAATCTTTAATGCAATAATAATAAATCAAAGGGGTCCATAACCTCCCGATAGTCATAACAAACCAACTAAATATTTCATAAATATTACTAAACTCAAGACATAAATAAAACTCAAAGATATTAAAACTAAGAACACCAGAAGTCATTCTTCTACCAACATCTCCTCAGCTTAAACACAAACAGCATTCTAATCCAGGTCCTCATTTGGACTCACCACATCATCTGAAAAATATTATAATGATAGGGGGTAAGTTATCAACAACTCAGTAAGCAGAAATCATATGCTAGCGTGCAAACATGAGCATTTGTAAAGTAGAGTATGCAGAACAAAATATTTTCTAGAGTTATCATGCAGAACATAACATATTTTCAAAATAACAGAGCGATGGTTTTTAAGACAAGTAAAACTCATAGTACTTTGGCATAACATAAACTGAGTATCATCATCAGATCAAAATAGAGCATCAAACAGAGCAGAGACCATGTTTCACCCGCGTGGTAGGGTTGTGCTAACCCCGGTGGCCAAACCAGGCAGAGACAGAGGTGAAATCTTTCATTTATTCTTCTCGGAGCCCCGAGTGTGCACACAGGAAAGACCACAATAAAACCACTTTGTTTCCAAAGTGGGTGCACTCAGAGACAGAGAAGTTGGTACTAACCCAAACAGAGCAGAGCATAACAGAGCAGAGCAGAGCAAAGCAGAGACAGAGTCAGATACGAAAACCAATACACCATGCCAAAGGTTTTCAGATGATATATCAAATAATACAGAGTACCAAAACAGAATCAGACAGTTTACCCACACTGAACACAAAAGTCAGAACAGCTTTCTAAATAAATGCACAACTTTTCATATTCTCAATATTGCTCATTTTTCAGATTTCAGAAACCATATGACAGAATTTAGCTCATGTCTACACAATGCATGCCAAAACATATTTTTCCTTTTTTCACACAGATTTCATGAATAATGCAGATGAGTGACCGAGGTTGATCTTTATTTTCACAAGTTCCCAACATAACACAAAATATGCAAGTTTTTCATAAAATCAACCTCAGTCTTATTAACTTGTATAAAACCTAGCATAGGAACCACACTTACCTGACTCTTGCAGTGTATAATCTAAGCTTTGAAAAAGACCTCTATCAGTCTCGTCACCTATTCATAAAAATCAAAGAAATACGCACAGAGTATTAAACGACAATTGGCATAACTTCATCTAATAATTAAAAAAAAACCCACAATCAAGAATCAAGTACTAGTCTTTGGTATTATCCTAACATTCCCCAAGATCAACGTCGACCTTATAAATAAAATATTAATCTACTTCAATGGTCAAAAATACCAACCCACCAGTATAAAAAAATAGCACCTACTCAAAAGAGTATCCAAATGCTTTACCGTACCTCCAATCCCAAATATCTCAAAACTCAGAACAACTAACATAACCCTGAACAAATACAGAACTCATCCTACACCCCACGTCAACCCAACAATATACCACAGCACCTCAACAAAATTTCGAAATTTATACTCCTTCATCAACAACCAAACCATCATATTTACTAAGCCCTCGACTCTGATTATAAACAGAAGAAATCCTTCCCATGCTCAAACAATTAAAAGTCATAAACTACACCATGAAAGAGAGTGGTTCACGGCTTCCTTACCCGTTCAACAGAGTTCAAGCCAAACCACACAATAATTTCCAGCAAGGATTCAATGCCGACGAAATGCACCAACCCAACGACTCACCACACACAATAATCAGAACCCACGGCCACAAACAAAACTGCAGAACAAAGAAAAAGAGATCGGCTAAGAGAATGAAACAAAGTGGAGGTTTGTTGCAGAAATAAAAGAGAGGGAGAAGAGGTCACCTGAGGTTAAGCGCAGTGCAAGGAGGAATGAGAAGCAGAGATTGCAGAGATGCGAGAGGGAATCCCGTGCTCTGCTGCAAAGTGAGCAATTGATTTAAGTGAAAACTGAAATGGGGAGTTATGGGTATGAGTTTCGGAAGCCACAAAATAACGCAAGAAGGAATAAAAAAATGAAACCGAAAAAGAGAAAGGAGAGACGTGCGAGAGAGAGGAGTGCGGAAGAATCTGAACTGAAGCAGAGAAATGTGGAAAGAAATGAGAGAAAGAAATGGAAGTTGAAGAAGAAAACTCACCTCCAAAAACGACGTCGTTCAGGACTCTTACTGGTGTTGATATTGGTATTGGTATTGGAAGACATAGACGCCAGGACGGTGTTGAGATTTGTTCTGTATGTACTGTTACTGGTGTAGTTACCCGTATCGGAGCAGAGGTGGATGGTATCTAGCGCTAACGTGGGAGCAAACAGATGCAAGATCAGAATTAGGCAGGTGAAGAAAAGTAGTCTTGAACAGCACATCTTCGTTGTTTCTCTCTGTACGGTAGTCTCTAAATTGAAATATATGCGCACTCGTGGTTAAATATCTTCTCCGTTCGTTCAATATTCATTTATGGCGCCCAAAACTCAACGTTGTTGAATATAAAACAAGAATGGAAGACTGAAGATTGGGAAGATCATCTAACTAATTCAAGACAAGGAAAAGTACATTTCTCTTTGTATTCATTGTGTTCATAGAACAATTGTGGACATGTTGATGCATATGTTGACTTCACAGCGCCCAAAACTCACGTTGTTGATTAGGACCCTACATGATTAATATTAATTATTAATGTAATTTGTAAAAGCTAATCTCAACCGACGAAATTTTCATCCAACTTTATAACGATTTATTGTGATTCTTCTTGAAAAGGCGTCTATCTTTTCAACAGAAGCCACCGTTAATACGTTATAACGGACGTGTATATATATATAAGTGGTGTATGAAATTTTATATTATTTAAGATGAATAAGTTATTGTTCTTTATGAGGTTTTAATGGGACTCTAATTGTATCATTGATTAGTTCTTTTGAAGTATATGTCATGTGGTTTGAGCTTTC
Source organism: Juglans mandshurica (assembly GCA_022457165.1). NCBI lineage: Eukaryota > Viridiplantae > Streptophyta > Magnoliopsida > Fagales > Juglandaceae > Juglans > Juglans mandshurica. The sequence continues at coordinate 10,687,225 of CM039623.1, forward strand.
TATTGAGACGTTACAATATATATATATATATATTTTTTTTTTGTGCACTAAAAAAATGGTCTCTATAAGCTTTGGATAATTAATTGAGATGAAATGAAAGTTGAATAAAATATTACTAGAATATTATTTTTTAAAATTATTATTATTCAATAAAATATCTATTGAAAAAGTTGTAATGATTAGATGAAATGAGTTGAGATCAACTCTGAATCTAAACGGAGCTCTAGTTTAAAATCAGATATCTCTCGATAAGAATGTTCACTCGAGTTCGGACTGGGTACCTGGCTAGACCCGGCCCGGAACTCGAATTTCAAACCCGGGATGGAACCCCGGGTTATGACATGGGCCAGAATCCAGATGAATCTGGGTTTTTACAACCTAGAAATTCAGGTTCTGGGCTGTACCGTTCTGGGCTGTACTTGGATGATTTTTTTTTCTCTTTTTTACAAAAGCCTATATTAATATTTTTTTTTTTAAGAAAAATATAATATTGAAAGGCATATTTTTTTAATATCTAAAATCCTTTATTCTATTACAATTTTTTTAAGAAAAAATGTTGAAAAGCAATTTTTTTTTATATATAAAACAATTAGTTACCTTTTTAACTAAATGCATATAAAAAAAAAGAAAAGAAATTCAATATTTATCATGTAAAATACATGCAACACATAATGCGATTCACTATATATTACATTATTTGATATTTATACATTACATTACTAAATATAAAATTACAATATATAAAAATTACATATCACGATTGCATAGAGCCAATAGTTACTCCGTCTTTAAACGGTTAAAAATTCATTTTTAATGCGTTCCTCCACAGCTCCAGAGGGATGGGAAAGTTGTCGTGCAAGCTCTTTTTCTTGCTGCCATTTTAAATGAATCAATTACAGTACAAAATTCTTATTTGTTGAGTTGGGTAGTATAACCGGCCCCTCCCTCTCCCCCTTCTTTATGGCTAAACTCATTCATCGTGAGGAAAGGGAAATAATAGTAGTAGTAATAATAACAATGACTTACCCTACCGAGGAAAAAAAAAAAAAGAATGACTTACCCTGCATTAAAATAAAAAATAAAAATAAAAAAAATAAGAATTTTCAAGAATCTTTCCCAAGACTTGACTTTGGATTGGTGGGAACTCATGCTTTGAAAAACCTTCCATTCAAATTTCAATGATCAAAATTATCTTGAGTAGGAAATTACCTATGATGAGACAGAAGGCCACAAAGCACAACGGAAGGTAGAAAATGAAGAATACTATTTACAGGATCCTTGGAGTACTACAGCATACCTTTCTATGATTTAAACCACCCAATCATTAGTCATTGAATATAAACACATATTCATATAATTTTATGACAAGTTTCTTACAACTGGAGGAAGTATTGACACCCAAACCTTAGCATACGAGCCTGAAAAGGATCAGATCATATCAATTATATCCATGTTAACTTTGAGTGTGAAAAATGTCAATTATTTGATATCGTTCAAGAAAAATAACTCCATTGCCAAAATTAAAAAAAAGAATGCACAAATCTCTTACCTGCATGAATGGAAATGGAGACTCACAGTACGTACCCTCAGTTGAAAATGAAGCTAGATAATCATCTAAAACAATATTAAAAACTGAATTTACATAGTTAATAAATTGAGTTAGATAGATATTAAAACAATATTTCAAGTTTCAAACTTACATTCAAGGTCTATCAAGTATACATATTCTTCCAACTCTTGTATGTCAACAGGTTTGGTCCTTAATCAATTTTGAGTGCAAATGAGGACTTCGACAGTTTCTAGAGAACATGAACTCATAAAATGATCCAATATGCGTCCTCCAATACTGAATGTGGACTCTGAGGCAACAGTAGAAATGAGGGTATCTAACACATTACGTGCTACCTCAATAAGGACATGATAGTTGGCAACATTAACTCTCCACCAATCTAACATATAAAAACCGAGCGAGTCTTTTACACACATCTCGGATAAATACCTCTCTAGCTCCGATCTAAATTCCATAACACTCTGCTCCTCATGGTATTTGGTGAACATGATCCGAAATTTAGTCGAAGGCGGTGCAGGCTTATTACCAATGTTTGTATTAGTAGTGCTTGGCTTCTCCTAAGCCACATTATAACTCCTCCCACTAACGACTCAAAATGTATTATATTGCTTGATCAAGCGGCCAAAAAGGAGTTTAACCTTATCCTCTATCTTATCCACTCATCCCCTTTTCACTTTTACAACCAAAACTTCATTGCCATCATTTTGTATCGTGGATCATGCACAAAAGAATTATATATCATCAAGTTGAACCTATTTGTGCTACCCCAATACTTGTCCTACTTACTTTTCATATTTATGCCCATAGTACTAGTAATAATATATTGCTCAAGCATATATCATTTAATGCATCTTCAATTGTGTAAAGTTACTCAAAATATACATTAGCCACCGCATACAATGAATAAAAAATGTTTAATATAACACCATAAAAAGTTTTCAGCAACTCTACAAAAATCTTTGCATTTTTCCAATCATCACTAGTGGGGTTCACAAATTGTTCATCCACAAAGACATATTGTTCAAAGGCTTGTTTATGTTTTTCAGTAGTACTCAGCATCAAATATGTGGAGTTCCATCTAGTAGGAACATCCAAGCAAATCATCCTCCCACTGATCTTTTCCTTTGCCGCACAAGCTTTGAACTTGACAAATCTTGAATACGAAGATTTCACATACCTAACTGCATCCCTAATCTCTGTTACAAATTCATAAACATCTTTCAAGCCTTCCATACAATCAGATTCAATATATGGGCAACACATCTCATGTGAAGAAGTTCACAACCCAATATAGTACCATCATTATCTTTTAGTAACCAACATCAATATCATTTGAGGAGGCATTTTCTTAAAGTTGCTAGGACTAGAGTCTCGTTTGGTCGTTAAACTCATCTGAGTTTAACTCAGTTCAGTCTAATTTTAAGATAAGTCTAACATCCAAACACCTAACTCTCAAATTACTAAACTCATCTTAACTCAAAACCTTTTTACACGTGGGACCCACAACTTTTTTTTAATTAAACAATTCTTTACGCGTGGGACCGACAAACTTTTTCAACTTTCCATAAATACATCTAAACTCATTTTTACATCCAAACACATTTAAACTCATCTTAGGTGGACCCTACAAAACTCACTCTACTATCTCAACTCACTACTATTCATAAAAAACTCAACTTAGTTCAACATCTAAACGCAGCCTAAAGATCTCTATCTTTTTGTTATTATTTTATTTGTATTTTAACATGAGGACTAATTTTTGACTGTTCATTTGATAACCAAAAAGATGTTTAAATTGACTGGTTATTTGGAAGAAAGAAAGAAATATATATATATATATATATACACACATACATAAGCACTGCGAGGCAAACCAGATTGTTGATTCTCTTGCGCTAATTATTGGAATGTTTGAAATTATTACATATATACCCAAAAATAGAGAATAAGTCAATGAACCAAAATGCTATGGGCCATGACTATGCAATCTTTAATGTAATTTCATTGTTTGTCTTCTTTGTTTGCCATTTTTGGTGGATCAAATTGTAATTTCCTTGTTTGCCTTGGGTCAAGCTCACAGCCAGTTAGACAACTACTCACTATGCACAGTACACTGTTTTGAATTCAAGTTCCCATAAATTATTGACATTTGTACATGTCCAAATACCATCTTAAACGCAATAAGAGCAACATCTTTAAATCAATTATTCGTGTGTTGATTTCATCTAAGGCTTCGTCTTATATTATACATATTTTGATCAAACAGAGCAGCAAGAACAGGGGAGGGAAAGCTCAAACCCCAATTTATAACATTGAAATTTTTTTCCTCTCTATTACAAGGTCCTTATGCTTGTGCTTTGTAATTCAAAAACTTAACAAAGTTTTTTATTTTAAATGAAAAAAGGTATTATGCCCCCAAAAGAAAATATAAAAAATTTTCAAATTTTAATGGCCCAAAAAGATAAGTGTCATGTGCAACATGTCATTCTCAACATGCTATATCATGTGCAATTTCTGTGCATGTGTATTTTATCTGGGTAGTTGAGAATTTGACCTGAGATCAAGAGGAGGTGATTTTTGTAGGAGGTGAGTGAGGTTGGCATAACATAAATGCAAAATATATGCAGTTACTGTTTAGGTAAGGAGGAATTTAATGCTAATCTTTCATCTACTAGCAGGTACAAAAGAATTGTAATGCCTCTTTGCATTGATGCAAAAGAGAGACATAATTTTGGAACCTGAAGTTTGGACTAGAGCCACTTATGTTGGGATGGGCATGCTTGTGTGCAGAGGGAAAAACACATAAAAGAAGTAATCTGCAAAAAATATGGCCCAAATCGAGTTCAGAATCACTTTCTAAACAGTAAATAATGTATTACCATAAAACATAAAAAATAACTAGAAATAAGAATTCAGAGGGAAAAATAGTGGCATTTGGCCTCCAAAATGATGCACACTGAGCATAGTTGGGTGCCCATGGTGTGTGCACCGAAAAATGCTTTCTAAATTGGGGTCATATGCACGATTTTGATACCCGTAGCCAAAGTTATGGTCAAAATACCGAAACGTGCCCAAAACTGCCCCAATCAAGGAAAGATCACGATTTCCTGCCATCTTTACGCTGATCTACCACCTCAAGGTATTTTAGTGTAGTCAATGTGCAATTTGACAACTCAACATTGTTTGACTTAGATCATCCTGCATCACATGGTTAAGAGAACCTTGGAAAGATGTTTAAAATATAAAAGATTTATGATATTTGATACCAAGGAAGAAAAATGATATTTGCAGTTTTAGAGTGTGTAGTCTCTCTATACTCCCTCTGAAAAATATAGGTAAATCTAAGATCTACATGAAAAAATTATGTTTTGAATGCTCGCCCCCACTTTTAAAAAAATAGAAGTTAGAATTTGACCCCTTCTCATCAAGGCTCCTAAGGGACTGCACTGAGATGGTAAAGTGAAGTGAGATTGAGGAGCCAAAACAACCTGCCCAAATATATGTAATGATTTTACCAAAACGGGATCATTTAAGTTACGTTTGGATATTGAGTTGAGCTGAGCTTTTTATGAGTAGTAATGAGTTGAGTAGGTGGAGTGAATTATGTGGGGCTCATCTCAAATGAGTTTAGCTGTGTTTGAATGTTAAGATGAGTATAATACTATTTATGAAAGATTGAAAAAGGTTGTAGATGTGTTGAGTTGAAAATTGTTGTGGGTTCCACGTGTAGGGAGGTTTTGAGTTGAGATGAGTTTAGTAATTTGAGAGTTGGGTATTTGGATATTAAACTCAGCTTAAAATTAGATTGAATTGAGTTGATCTCAGATGAGTCTTGCAATCAAACATGGCCTAAATAATGTATTTGCAAGCCCGAGGCAGCTCCTTTAGTTGTTTTATGCCAATATTTTCTACTGCGTTTTGTCGGTTGCAAAGGTGGTCTCCATTATGGCACTATATAATATAATGTTTGTTTAGATTGAAAAAGTATCTCAATTCATTTTATCTAATCATTACAACTTTTCTAAATTAAAAAAAAAATTATAATAAACAGTTCAGTTTTTTTAAATCTTAAAATAAAAATAATATTAAAAAATAATATTCTAATAATATTTTATTCAACTTTCGTATCATTCAACTTACAATCCAAGTTCTTCTTGGTATGGGAAGCACCCTTTTCCTGGTGCTAGCTAGCTAATGTTTTAATCTAACTGGGACTGCCACCTAGATTAAACAAAGAAGACTGATCATATACAATATCCTTCCAATTAGTGCATGGAAAGAAATACAGTGCATTAATGTATATGAGAGCTCAAGGGAGACGCTGATGATGTGCTGAGACTCAAATTTCATTAATGAAAGCGGAGAGAAAAAAAGTCCAAAATCGATTAGTGGAAATTTACAGAGGTTATATATATCCTTAGACAGTGATAATTTCTGTTTTCTAAAATGATCAACCACCAATCCCGTGGATTGAACTTCTCTTTAAAGTATGATCCAAAGTTCCTAATAATTCAAACAAGTTACCCATCGATCGTCTCTTTTCTTATGTTTATTTTTTTATGCTCTGTTTGAAAAAACCCAGATCAAATCCTGCAAGCCCCAAGTTCTTCTGGGTATGGGAACGGTATGATAGGAGCTAGTACTAAACTTGTTAGCGCAGTCCTTGGAAACAAAATTACAAAAAAAAAAAAAAAAAAAGAAAAAGAAAAAGAAAGATATAAAGTACTTGGGCAGTCTCGCTTCCCACAGCAAATTTGCGAGTAGAACTTCCTGCTGCGGCGAGGTTTTCTCGCCTCCCTAACAGAGGCCCTAGAACCTGTGTGAACGCATCTACATCTGAGGCGTTTAGTGTGTTGTAGAAGGAATATAAAGGGTTGGCTTCCAAAACAGCAAATATACATCTGTTTGAGTATCACACCATACATTTCGTCATGTACCATATGATCGCCTCCTTCTGGTCGGGACATTTCTGCAACAGATCCTGACTCGACGCATTTACACAACTACGGCATTCGTCTGTGCCAATGTCTCCTCTACAAAGTGCAATCGCGTTTACTTCGTCGGAATTTTATCCGACGGATAAATTATCAAACCCGTTGCTGATTTTGGTATTGGAAGACGTAGACGCCAGGACGGTGTTGAGATTTGCTCTGTATGTACCATTACTAGTGTAGTTACCCTTATCGGAGCAGACGTAGGAAACTTGCGCTAACGTGGGAGCAAACAGATGCAAGATCAGAATTAGGCAGGTGAAGAAAAGTAGTCTTGAACAGCACATCTTCGTTGTTTCTCTCTGTACTGTAGTCTTTAAGTTGAGATATATGCGCACTTGTAAGTACTTCTCGAACCAGAAACCTGGGCTGCTTCTGCGTTCAATATTCCAAGCGCCCAAAAGTCAAAACTCACGTTGTTGAATTTAAAACAAGAGTGAAGACTGGAGATTGGAAAGATCATCTAACTTGTGAAGGACGTGTGTTTCACTGCCACCATTTCAGGATCACCTGCAACCAAAGAGTAGACGGCTAGGGGGGTTCGATGGAAAACCTTCGATCCCTTAGTCAATTACTGGAGAAATAATAGTGTAATTCTCAAGAGTCATCCCCCTTTACATACCTGGGTTTTCTTTTTATATTGTAGTCCCCGGGTTCCACCATTGATTCCCACTCAAATTCACCATCACCGTTTTGTCCCACAAGCACATCTTTTGACGTGGAAAGAAGTGAGAGCTGGCTAGTGCATGAGATTAGTGGGGGGCAAAAGCTAGCAGTGCATGTGGGTGCCTGTGGTGCGCGTTGGTGCTGGGTGCTACAATAATAGTTGTTCCGGGATTAATTGGTCAGGATGTCCCTTCCAGTCAGTATTTGCTATTGATCGGGTCCTCTTGACTTTAGTGGGCTTTTCAGTAACGAGGCACACCTTAGGCAAAAATACCCTTGAGGGGTTAAATGGTCGGGATCTCCCTTCAAGTTACCCTGTGAAGTCTCATTATGCATGGCGTGATGAGACTTGAATCTGAGTGTCGTTTCATCCTCACTCCTCGGGTACATCAACCAAAGCTGGGAAAAACTTGGTCGAGGTTGAGATCCTTCTCAGAAATAGCGACCATCAATACCTCCAGCTTGATGAAGTTGTGAAGTCTACTAAGAAAAAGATTGGCTGAGTTGGGCCCTGCTTTGGTGAGTTCTCGAAAGAACCTTAATCGGGAATTCCCCCAACTGGCCGCTGTCCCCAAGATCCGATTACGAGCCTAGGGCATAGGTTTCAACTTGGGTGTCAAACAGCTCTGTGAGCTTCTTCCTCGGGAACCCACAACGAATCTGCATACTCTGAAGTTGAAGTCTATTCGGGCTAGTGAAGTCACCCTTCATTTCTACGACTCTCTCGGGTGATCCAAGATGCTTGACGCATATTTTGAAGTTTTCGCACCTCGCGAGGGATTTGTTTATCTTTCTTTGAAGCTTTGTATAGAACTTTGTAAGCTGTTTTGCCTTTTGAGACCATTGAAATTTGTAAGCTGCTTTGAAGCTATTGAATTATTGTAGTTCGTTTTTTAGGCTATTGAACTTTGTTTATCGGTTAATAAGCATTCATTGCTGTTTCTCGGTAACCTTTTGGCGAGAAAGTGTTAACAGGAGATGCCTCAACCTTTTTACCTTTGAACTGGAGGCTAATGGGAGAGTTCCTTGACCACGTCACTTTTTGGTGAGAAGGTGTTAACAGGAGATGCCTCAACTGTTTTACCTTGTAAATTTGAGGCTAGTGGGAGATTGCTCAACCATGTCACCTTTGTCGAGAATGTGTTAACGGGATATGCCTCGACTGTTACCTTTGAACTGGAGACTAGTGGGAGAGTTCCTTGACTACGTCACCTTTTGGCGAGAAGGTATTAACGGGAGAAGCGTCTATAGTTTTAACTTTGAATTGGAGGCAAGTGGGAGAGTTCCTTCACCACGTCAACTTTGGGGTGAAGGTGTTAACGGGAGATGGCTTGACCGGTTTACATTTGAACTGGAGGCTAGTGGGAGAGTTCATTGACCACGTCACCTTTTGGCTAGAAGGTGTTAAAGGGAGATGCCTCGACCGTTTTACCTTTGAACTAGAGGCTAGTGGGAGATCCCTCGACCACGTCATTTTTGGCAAAGAGTTAACTGGAGATCACCTTGACCTTGTTACCATTCAATTTGAGGCTAGTGGGAGATGGCAAGGAGTTAACGGGAAATCTCCTAGACTATGTTACCTTTTATATTTGAGGCTAGTCGAAGATCACCTCGACGGTGTTACCTTTGGCGAGAAGGAGGTAACGGGAGATTACCTTGACTGTATTACCTTTTGTATGTGAGGCTAGTGAGAGATCACATTGACCATGTCACCTTTGGCGAGAAGGAGTTAACGAGAGATCACCTCAACCGTGTTCTCTTTTGTATCTGAGGCTAGTGGGAGATCACCTCAACCACGTCACCTTTGGCGATAAGGAGTTAACGGGAGATCACCTCGACTGTGTTATCGTTTATATATGAGGCTAGTCAGAGATCACTTCGATCACGTCACCTTTGTTGAGAAGGAGTGAATGGGAGATCACCTCGATGTGTTTCCTTTTATATCTGAGGCTAGTGGGAGATCACCTCAACCACGTCACCTTTGGCGTGAAGGAGTTAACGAGAGATCACCTCGACCGTGTTACCTTTTGTATGTGAGGCTAGTGGGAGATCATCTCGACCATGTCAGCTTTGGTGAGAAGGAGTTAACGGGAGATCACCTTTACTGTGTTACCTTTGTATCTGAGGCTAGTGGGAGATCACCTCGACCGTGTTACCTTTTATATATGAGGCTAGTCGGAGATCATCTCGACCACATCACCTTAGGCGAGAAGGAGTTAATGGGAGATCACCTCGATCGTGTTACCTTTTATATCTGAGGCTAGTGAGAGATCACCTCGACCATGTCACCTTTGGTGAGAAGGAGTTAACTGGTGATCACCTCGACCGTGTTACCTTTTATATATAAGGCTAGTGGGAGATCACCTCGATCACGTCACCTTTGGCAAGGAGGAGTTAACAGAAGATCACCTTGACTGCGTTACCTTCTATATCTGAGGCTAGTGGGAGATCACCTTGACCACGTCACCTTTGGCGAGAAATCCCTTCTTTTGGGCTATTACAAAAATTAACAAGTAAATCGGAAATGGTAGTGACAAATAAACCAATAAATTAGAAATTTTACATATGTTCCCTTAGGCATAATACTTTCTTTCTTCTCTCGTGGTGACACTAGTCTCCGACAGCACCAAATCGCCCTTCATTTCTTATGTTCAAGTTCTCGCTCATTTGTTCATCGTGGGGGCCTAGCGTTCTGGGTGACTAGGCGTTCTAACTCGCCACTATCTTTCATATCTTATATTTTTTGCTTCAGGTTGTGGCAGTCCTCGGTTCTGTGTCCCCTTGTCTTGTGATATGTGCAGTATTTCTCAGTTTGCCGACTGCTACTGCTGGTTTGTGCTTCTTGTTTTGTTTTACAGTCGTTATGTGTGCTAGAGTAGTGTACATAACCTTCGTTATGTCTTTTTAAACTACTATCACGCCTTAGGTCGTGTTGATCTCTTCTCACCTTTTGGCCCCCTTCTCGGTCCTTCCTCTGACGGCCTCTTAGCTCCCGTTCACTTCTTCCTTCAGATCGATTAGTTAAGGTGATGAGTGTATCCTCGGCATTTATGAAGTCATTGGCCTTGTCCATGAATTCTCACAGCATGGAAGGGGATTTCTTGGCCAGTTCAGCCATAAAGGGAGTTCTCGGCCAAATACCCTCGACCAAAGCTGCCAACATAATCTTTTCATCTTGATCATCAGCAGTCATCTTTTCTTTATTATAGTATGTCAAATACACTTTGAGGCTTTCATCCTCTCTTTGCTTAACCGTTAGTAAATACGTAGCTAGCCTTCTACGCCTTCTGCTCGCCATGAATTGGGTCAAGAACTACTGACGGTTGCAGTGCTCCAAACCAACTTCTCGCCGATCCGTTTAAAGTTAAAGGGAAGGTCCGACACGCAATTTCCCCAGGGAAACCGTGAAGCGTCATTTGGGCTTTGAAAGTTTCAAGGTGCTCCACGGGATCCTTGGAGCCGTCGTACAGATCTATTAAAAGAACCTTGAACTTCGGTGGTAAAGACATTGCCATGATCTCTACCGAGAATGGCAGATTTGTGTTGGTTAGCAATTGGTTGATCGAGGACGATGTTCCTATCTTTTTGGCCATCTCCTCATATTTATCCATCAGGCTGCGCACGTCGTGGTATAGTTTCTTAGTCTCCTCGCTCTCTTGGTGACCCTTATCCACCTGTGCTATTTGCTTCCATCTCTGTCTGGTTAACTTGACTAGGCGCTGCATCCATTGCTAATGGCCCGTTCCGTGCCTTGAGGGCCTTGTTCTCATTTTTTAATAAGTCAACCTCAGTTGTGAGCTTCTTTATTATCTCCTCCATCTCTGCGAGCCTCCCCTCCATGTTTTGCGGAGTCTCTCCTTGATCTCTTGTCGCCTGAGACCTAGTAGTGGTGGTCATGTGAAAAACACGTTGGTTGTGAGACCTTAAAATCTCACAGACGCCGCAAACTGTTAAGGACATGTTTCACCAGCACCACTTCAGGATCACCTGCAACCAAAGAGTAGATGGCTAGGGGGGTTTGATGGAATGTCTTCGATGCCTAAGTCAGTTACTGGAGATTAGCGGGGCCCACAAGATATCAGTGCATGTGGGTGCATGTGGTGCACGTTGGTGCTGGGTGCTACAATAATCGTTGTTTGGGGATTAATCGGTCGAGATATCCCTTTTAGTTGCCAGTCGGTATTGGCCATTGACCAGGTCCTCTCGACTTTAATGGGCTTTTTGGTAACGAGGCACTCCTTAGGCTAAAATAAAGGCCCAGGCCCTTGAGGGGATTAATCGGTCAAGATGTCCCTTCCATAACTTATTCAAGACAAGGAAGAGTACATGTTTCTTTATATTCATTGTGTTCTTAGAACAATTGTGGACATGTTGATCAGGATCGTACATGATTAATGTAATTTGTAAAAGCTAATCTCATTAGAAGAAATGCCATTCGAGGCAGATCGAAAGCTGAGATCATTTGTTCATTTTGCAACAGAACTAGATCTATGTACAGCTAATTACCTGAGCCATTTAAAAGTTTCATCCAACTTTTTAATGATTTATTTTGGTTCTTGAAAGTCGTCTATCTTCAATAGGAGCCACCGTTATAATGGATGTTTTATATAAACACCCTTGTTTATATGGATCATGTTAGGATTTTGAATTCTGACCCATTTAATTAAATAGGTCATGTTGGGATTAACCCATATATAGTTCCGTTTAGATAATGAAAGTGTTTTATCTTATCATTACAACTTTTCAAATTTCTATTCAAAATATAATAAACAATTTAACTTTTTCAACTTCTAAAACAATAATAATATTAAAAAATAATATTACAACAATATTTTATTCAGATTTTTACTTTAATTTCAATTCATCTTATCTCAACTCACTATCCAAACGGAACCATAATTTAATACTCATGACTTGACACAACTCAACACGACCCAAGAACATAAATTCATGTGAAATTGGTGGTTTGTTTAATATATCTCAAGAATTAAACATGTAAATAAACTTATTACTCGGACTACTCTAATAATTAGCCAAATAAACGTTTGAATATTTTGGTTGGCTAACGTCATGTGCAGTGATGTAACGCTTGTGAAAAATTGTCACCACCTCAATCTCGACCTGAAAGTCTTTTTTGGAACAGTGGTATACAATTGTTTCCGGAATGGACTATACAACCAACATGGTCTGTCTTTGGGTGAAGGTAATTTTGGAACAGTTGAATATAGCCACTTAATTGCGAAAAGAACCAATTAATATGACAAATAAGGATCATAAATGGACTACGTGATCGTTGGACACAATATTGATGAGGACTTTGGAGTTGGAGCAAGATGCTTCTCAGGGCACCTCTCACCATCCTCTTCATTGTGCTTTTAATTTTGGCCAAATTAATGGTCCATCGGAAACAATATATAAATAAGGAAAATGATGGATGCAGGAGATTTGGAGCAGGGATTGTGCATGAACGTCTACGTGGAAAATGCTATGGTGCATTTCGCACGAACCCAACATTCGGATTCCGTCCTCCATCTATGAAGCTTTCCCAGACCTGATATGGGTTTCTAAAAACTAACCTCCACATCTGCCTCCTCCATCTCCGAAGCAGCTGCCAAGACCTGAGATGATTTCTGAACCCAGAAACCCTAACCTCCACCATCTCCCTCCCTCCTCCGTGTCATGACCCGAAATGGGTTTCTGAACATTGTGGAAATGTTCGATGGCCACAAACAAGGCTTTTCATCGATCATGCTAAGGTACTCTCTCTCTCTCTCTCTCAGGTTGATTCCGTTTTATTCTTGATTAAAGGGGTCAAATTGTATTCACGTTGGGTCTGGATTATGAGCACTTTTTCCTAAATTATGAGCTGCCATGTTTGCCTATTTCAGTTTCTGTCATAGTTTTGGCTTCAAATATGCTTTAGTTTTGGTTGTGAGAAAGTTTTGGCTTCTTAGTTTTGGTTTCTGTCAAATAATAGTTTCGGTTGCATAGTGCCTTTCTCCTTTAAAAGAGCATTTTGATGGATAAAGCTCTGCTTCCCTGTACGTGTACTGCTGCATCGGGGGAGTTTAACAGTGGGCAATCTTAGAAAGAGAAGGATTGTTATGGTGTATCCATGTTGCCCATGCAAAGTTAGCGTGGAAATAATGGACCATTTTTTTATTCATTGTAGTATAGCAAGGTATCTTGGTCATTTCTGTTCTGTTTGTTCAGAATTATGTGGACAATTGTTGCAGCTCTGTGGCTTGTCATTTTGGACAAATGTTTTTTATAACATTCTTGTAATCTCTCTCTCTGTAGGAACTTTGATTTTAGTAGAATATCCGAGTTATGATGTCGAATCTTCCTGTTGTGCAATTTCTCTTTAGATTGGGTGTATTTTGTTTCTTGTTAGTAGCTTTTCAAGGAATGGATAGGAGTTTGCGTATAGAATCCAAGGTTTTTGTTTTTAGGAGAAAGGGAGGTAGTATGTTGTTCTATATAACAGAAAAGGGAAGAAACCCAATTTGTCTTTTTATTTATCTGGAGGAATGGTGATTTGGTTTGCTAAGGAGATAATGGTTTCATGACCGAATTCAAATATTCTAATGCATATCTGTCCAACTTATTTGCTTCTTCCAGATTCTGATGGGATCATTTCCAGTTAGAAATATTGGGAAAAAGAAACAATGGCAATTCTTGAAATATAAACTCCAATAATATTATAACTGATACAAAGTTAATATAAATATTCTAAATGCATCTAGACTCCATATTTTTTTATTGATTTTAGTGGCTTAATTTTACCTTTCCCATTCTATTAGTTTTTCATTTTCTGCCAGTTGAATGATTTGGTTCTCTATTTTTGGTTTGTAAAAAGACAAAGAGCATGAAGGATTAGAATAAGGAGGGTGTAGAGACCATAACTTCTTGTGAAGTGACAGTTGTTTCATGCTATTTCTTCATATATGAATTGCAGCACCAAGTCTTATATAAAGGCCAGTTATTATGGGCTTCTATATCTATCAAATTGAACACTAGTTCAGCTGGTGGCTATCACTATCAACACTACGAGCCTCTGCACAATCAATCTTTGGCCAATTATTTGGACTATGTGAACTAGAAATTACTATCTGACTATGTGAACTAAATTGAGATTTATTCATTAGCTACTACCTCAGTGTTAACGTCAAAAAAATGTGCATAGTCCAGAAGGGAAGAGAGATCCATTCCCGAGAAGCGTTGAGAGGCGCTGGGCCACGTTCAATGCTGTTTGGAGCCCCTGATAATGGTCAAGTGTGGCTGTACGGTGTCAGTGCGTGCATCCATAGCAGTGAACAGTATTTAAATGCAGATGAAATAAGAAGAGATGAACATACAGATTTACGTGGTTCGGCACTAGGCCTACGTTCACGGGGGTTTGGGGAGGGGAGATCCATTATAATAAGTTTGTTTACAATCTCTCATAAGCTCTTATTTCTCATTATACAATGGGAGCTGTAGATTTGTTCACTGGAAAAGAAGTTGTCTCTAGATCTCTCTGGTTGAAGAAGAAGTCCAAAAGATGAAAGAAGTTGAAGTCCCCCAAAATTGTCGACCCCTACCCCTTTTATTTGACCTTTTTTTTTGCGTGTTCCTTGGTAGTGGTGAGGGATGTCTCTCTTGCGTGTCTAACCCCTTCTCTTTGGCTCTAAGTCACTTCCCTATTTTTTCTCTCCTGACACCTTACTTTTGCTTACTTGATGTCAAATCTCCTATTTTCCCCTCCTAACATTACTTTCCCATACCTCCATGCCTCTAGTCCCTTCTTGTCCCTCATTCTTCTCTAATTCCATCAGTCGGGAAAAATCCCCTAACAGTTACCTCACCAATTCCGATCGGACTTGTCCAATGGGAATTTTTTTAGCCTGTTTTCCATTCGCCTCGCCTCATTCTGCTGGGCTGTCAGTTTTTTCGCTTGTCAGTCTTTAGGTTGGGTTCTACCCGATCGAGCTTTCATGACGTCACTTTGTGATAAGTAGGATTTTTATATGATTTTTATTACTCTTTTATTTATGAAAAGTGTTAGTTTGCATTCAATACTATTGATTTTATTTATTTCTATTTATTTTTCTTTATTTTCTTGGATTTGAAGGAATGAAAATATTTAGTGCAAAATGAGAGCATTTTGGTATAAAAGAAGGGACCACAGATCCAGATCGACGAGAGGCAACGAGATCTAAAGAGAGCCGAGGAGATTTGGGCGAGGAGCCTTGTTCGACAGGAAGCAAAGAGTTTTATCTCACCCAAAGATGAGAATAGTTGTTCCTCTCAGTAGGCGAAGAGACCCAATGGCGACTAGAACTGGTGACAAGAGTAGGCGATGAGTGAGATATGTTACTTCTCGGTAGGCGAGAAGATTTGGAGACAAGGCTCTGTGTGGTTAGATTAGGCGACCAGTCTAAATGATCAATTTAAAAGACAAACCTAAACGACATTGTGGACGAAAACTAGCAAAGGCGAGCAACTTTACCGCTCGTTTGGCTGGCGAGAGGAGTCTGTCATCTCAATAAGGACCTTACATCTTGGCCATTGGGCGAGGAGACTAGTTATATTCAAAGCACATGACATATGCTCGGTGGGATGCTCCCGAGTTTCGTAATCAATCTACTGATTACCAAATCCTCCCGATTTCCACAAATTAAGCTGATTATCACTGAATCTTCCATTTTGGATATTCCGTTATTCTTGGGATATATTTTCCTTCTTTGTTAACTTTTATCTTTAGAAACTATTTTCCAGATTTTTAGGCTAGATTGAACTCGTAATTATTTTATTTCTAGATTTGAATTTTGACATCTATTTAATCCCTGCATGTGGGATGAATAGAGGGTCTTAGAGTCGGAGTCTGTTTTGAGTCTGTTTTTGAGTTTTTAAGTGAGAGTTTATTTTAAGGAGGAGGATCTGGACGGCAGTCTGATATAACACCTGGGCCCATCCAAGCCCCATTTTTAAATATTTTTGGACTTATGAATATGAAAAACCAAATTGAGTATTCGAGTATTCTTTTTGGAATAGACTATGGGGTTAAAATCTTTGTTTTGGTGGATTATGATTTTATTGGGTTTGATAATTAGGTTAATTTTTTTTAAACACCGACCATGCACGTACACTTCTCTTCCCCTCAGCTTTAGGTTTGTCTTTTTTTTTTCTTTTCTTTTTTCAATCACCTATATATTCACACGTTAACTTCACAATTCACGCATGTCTCCATTCTATTTTCACGGCAACCGTCCCTATATATATCTAACTCGTACAGGGTAGACGTAAATGATCTTTAACCTAGACTAGAGTGTCGTCGCACCAACAGATTAACCTTCTCGGACCCTTCCCCCAATGGCCAGCGACCATCATAAAACCCCTGTCAAGCTCTTCCCATTGTCGTCGAAGCTCTGTGCTGCCCAAGCTTCTCTCGACTTGCCATTGCCCCGAGTGAGCCCTCCTTTTAAAACCACCATTGCCGCAACTATCATCTCCAAGCCTCCACACCTCCCTGCTCAGGAATGCCCAGGAACTAGCAGCAAATTGGTTGTTTCACGCGCGCTGCCATGCACCACCCTTCATGCACTTTCACCAACCCAGCCAGGTGTACCACCATGTGATGGCCACTGCCCGAGCCCCACGAGTAACCACACACCCACCATCGAAGGGCAATCCCACTACCAAGTTCTTCCACACCGCAAGCCACATGATTGGCCCTTGCACAACAAAAGACACTAGCTCCGAAAGGAAAATGCCCAACCTCCATCTCCCAAGCCCACCTAGCTGTGCACCACCATTCCACCTTGCGGCACAATAGCCCCGAGCATCAAGATGAGACTTCCTTCACATGACAGAAGCTACCGATGCCGCCACCCATCCCCCATCTCGTGGAAAGCTGCCAGTCGTTGTCCTTTGTTTTTCCCACACTGAAATAGAGCCACCACTTACAACCATCCCTAGCTCCTTCTTGGTTCCATCAACCACGGCAAGTGTACACAGAAACTGCCAGCGAAGACTTCCCGTCACCCTAGTCTGCTGCACGCCGCCTCAGGCCCGGTTGCCCTTGCGTCGCCCTCACCGCTGTCGACCACAGCTAGCTCCATGCACTATCACAGGTTCCCTTCTCGGTGATGATTAATTATTGTTCGGCATTTTTTAGGAAAATTCTGAAAAAGCTAAGAAGTCCATGTAAGCAGGATTCCTATATTAGACTTTTCATAAAAATAAAATAGGTTCAGGTTGATTTTTGAAAAGTATGGATGTTTTGTTATGAAAAGAAATTTGAACTATCTTAGTTATTTGTTCTGCATTACTCATGAGATTCTGTTTGAGAATAAAATATTTTTTCTGGCATAACTGGTGTAGACATGAGCTATTTTGACATTTTGTTTCTGAACTGTGCAAAAGAGAGCAAATATAAAATTTTATGCATAAATTATGTTTTTGTGATCTGATTATGTTCTGTTCTGAAGATGTTCTGTACTCTGATATGATACGATGTGATTTCTAAAAACCTCTGGCATAACATTCTGTTTCTGTTTTTGTTTTGTTTTGACCTTACCACGGGTGTAAAAGTGTGGCCTCTGTTCGGGTTGAGACCAACTTTTCCGTTTCCGGTGCACCCACTTTAGAAGCAAAATAGTTTTCTGTGTGGTTTTTCCTGTCTCACACTCGGGGTTCCGAG
The DNA here is from genome assembly GCA_022457165.1 of Juglans mandshurica. Classification (NCBI taxonomy): domain Eukaryota; kingdom Viridiplantae; phylum Streptophyta; class Magnoliopsida; order Fagales; family Juglandaceae; genus Juglans; species Juglans mandshurica. Next base: position 10,705,136 of record CM039623.1, read on the forward strand.
AACAATAAGGAGAAGATTCACATTCTGTTTCTACTCAATTGGTCGTCGGGGTTTGCACAACCCTACCACGGGGGTTAAACATGGTCTCTGTTCTGATATGATAAGATAAGATATGATGTTTCAGTTTATGTTATGCCAAATGGATTTTAATTATGAATATTTTTGAACTTTCGCTCTGATATTTTTTATAACATGTTCTGACTCTGTATTCTGAAAATAAATATTCTGATTGTGCATTCTGAAAGAAAGTATTTTGTTATGCATTCTGAACTTTATAAATGCTCATGTTTACACACTAGTATATGTCCTCTACTTACTAAGTTGTTGATAACTCACCCCTTATCTCCAGACATTTTTCAGATAATTTTGATGGTTCAGCTGGAGAACAAGAGTATGAAGTTTTAGTAAGGTGTGATGATCATAGAGGAATAAGTGCCCGACAGTTCAAGTATTTATTTGAGAGTCATAGTTAGTAAATTGATTATTTTTGGATATTTTGATGTGTTGGGTTAAGGATTTTTTGAGTCTTTTGAGAGTTTTTAATTTATGTTATTGAGAATTTCTTTGTTGTCCCTTTGAATGAACATAGATATTTTGGATGAGCAAAGGAGTTAATATTTTATAGAGTCTTATGAATTTTATAGTTGTGATATTAGAGATGATTTTAGTTAATATGAGTTAACTCTCCGGACCTCTAGGAACAGAGTGTTAGAGAGGCAAGAGCCACATGATTCATCAACCAACTCCAACGAAGAACACTATTTCTATTCCTTTTCTTTTCAATTTCATTATGAACTAATTTTATTTTCTAGAACTTTGATGTAGTCTAGCGTTGAACACACAATTTATATTCTAAGTTATTTTATTTTTAATATTTCTATGATTGAGTATTTATTCTTTGTTCTTATTGCTTACAATTCTCTTGCTAGCTATTGCTCGATCTATTTGATTGCAATGAGACCGAGAGGTGATTTGTGATTAGAGCTCTAGGATTAAGCACCATTACTTGAGCGAAAGTAGAGACACTTTACCTCGATTAGTGTGATTTTCAAGAAAAATCCGAAGACCTTAATGAGTTTTCAATTAGTTAAATTCACATAGAGATATGAAGTTGTTAATTGGAGATATTTTTGGTATTGTTCGAGCGAAAATATTGAATAGTTAAGGGATTTTTATCATCAATGTAACAGCCCGCTAGAAATTCATTGGTGGAATTTCTATTGACTTTAGGAATCTCATGAAAACCCCATAAGTTTTTACAAATCGACCAATTGCATAGGTTTTAGTCTGTCAACATAGTCAGTGTTATCACTCACTATGGTGCTAGAAATATAAGTTTTATTTATTTGAGGTGGTTAGAAGTGTCAGAATGCATTATGGTCCACGCCATTAGACTCAGTAGATTATTTAGAATTTTATGGCGCAATATCCTATTTTCATAATTCCAGACGAAACGTCTATTGAAAATTGTGAAATTATTTTTAGGGGTACTTCGAGGTTGAATTTCGGTATAATATTTTCACTGTAGGTTAATATGAATATTTATGAATTTTTAGTGTTAAGTTTATGATTCACTTTTTTGGAGTGAATAGTAACCTCGATAAGCGCACCATTGCAGTGTTTGAAAATCATAGTGTGGAATGTCCAAATTAGATTAGAGAAGTTTTATTTGGACATTTGACAAGATCTTAGCCACACTTAGTTAATAATATTAGACACTTGGCACCATGAGGAATGTTTGTTGGATTTGAAGGAATCAAGATGTGAGATCATGCCACTTAAGCAAAACCTTGTTTCATCTGCTCAACCAAATTGTGCCAGACCAAAAAGGTTTTCAATCCTAGTGAAACCCTAAATGGTGGGAATCCAATTGAAAGCCCAAAAGCTTTGTTGAAATCGAAACCCTAAACGGTTTCCCCAAAACCCTAAAGTTGGCCTCCAAACATTGTCTAATCCGATTTATAGCATTGTGTTTAATCACTTGATTAAATCACTTCCACAAGCTATTAATCCTTCAAATTTGTGTTAGAATATCTTTATCCAACCTTGTTAACCTTGAGAAATTGATTGGACCAAGTGATATTGGATTTGGGCTTGATAGCAACCCAAACCCTCTTTAAACCCCAAAATTTAGGCCCATTCGGTTTAGGCCCATTAAGGCCCACGAATTTGGTCACCATAGGATTGCTTCATGGCTAAGTTTTGTACCCCCACTTGGCTGGCCAGATCTTTACAAGAAGGTCCTAGAAGGTTCTAGAAAGACAAAGCTAAAGGGCCACCTCACTCTTTCACTCTCACACTCCACTTTGAGAAAAGATCTTGGTCTGATTTTTATGAGAAGAAAAGGCCAACACTCAACCATTCATTCAGTCCTATCACTTTACATAGCTTGTGTAAGAAGCTCTCCAGTCCACTTCCCACGAAAAGCAACTCTCCTTTTCACTTTTCCTTCATAAAACACAAAAGACACTCTCGGACAGTTTTTCTTACCTCTTTTGAACGCCCGTTTCGAAGCTTTTGTAAGTGTTTTCTTGCAAAGTTTTCTTCATGAAAGTTGTTTCTTTTGGAGTCTAGTTTAAGTGGATATCTTATTAGTTCCATTTGGAGATCATTTGATTGGTGATAAGTTGCTTAGACCCTAGAAAGGTCATTCTGGGCGATAAACTGGAGAGTGTGTTATATTTTGGAGTTTTTGACCAAGCTAATGAATAGATCTTGGTCCGAAATTTTTATGGAGTACTGTTAACATGTGTATATGATTATAGGTTGAGGATTTGTTGCATGATTAAAAGTTTTGGTGAAATATTTTCTTAGGTCTAGAAACTTAGAAACTGGAATAGGCAAAACAGTTTCTGTTTTGAGAAAGTTTAAATCTTTTATGGTTTAATCTTATTCCAATGGCTTTGATATTTTTATTGGAATATCCTAAGCCTCTTATATACATGTTAAAATGTAATTTTGAAGATATTTGATGTTAGTTTCGAAGATATGAAATTTTATGCAATGAGGTATTCAGTTAGGCCAAAGTGATGATGTTCTTGGCTAAATTTATGTTTTGGTTGATGTTTAACCATGTGATCTTGAGTTTGATGCTTGGATCTGTTTTAGAACATCTTTTTAAACCATGTGATGTTTTGGTTTGGAGATCACATGTTTATAAGTCATGGATCTAGAGGTTGATCAAAACAAGTTAGAAACAAAATTCTGTTTTGAACTTAGAAGAAAAACCAAAAAGTTCAAGTATGGTTTTAGTGATTTTGATGACTTTTGTTCATGATTAAAAACATGATTATTCTTAGGAATATGTTATGGGTATAGTAGAAGAAAAAATTTTGGTTTAATCATGAGTTTTGAAATTTGAAAGAATTACAACAAAATCATGGGAAATACACTTGTAAGTGTCGGACCTATAGAGTTTTAATGGTTGTGTTTAGTTTTAAATTTTTTTGAATTAATATTTGAGCTTAGGACAAAATTTACATAATGTATGTAAATTTTGGTGATTTTTAGAGTTAGGATGCAAAATCCTTAAGTTAGGGGTAAAATGGTCATTTTCCCACATGTAGTGGGTAAAATGGTAATTTTACTCGAAGTTGATATTTCTCCATATTCCTAATTGTTAGTGATTAAGTTCTAATTTTTAGAAATCGCTACTTTCAGTTTCTCGTGATCGCACTTGAGTTTTGTCTCGAAGCGCGAAGATCGAGGTAAGTTAGCTTTTAACTTACTATCAATTTAATGTGTATGTGTGATAAGTAAGGGAACTAAATTGTATGGATGCATGTTATCATATGTGCCATGCCAAGTCATTACATATTTATCTGTTACACAGAATTTATTCTGTCATGAATTATTCATCTGTTACACAAGATATTATGTCACGTATTGCTATACATTGCAAGTATGTCATGTTAAGTTAAATATGTCATATGTTACATGTATTTCATGTCACGTAATATTCACTGTCACATGTTACGCCATGTTAAGAAATATTGTCTGTTATATGGTATGTCATGTTACGAAATATTGCATGTTACAAGTATGCCATGTTATGAAATGTTCTCTGTTACATTTATGTCTCGAGGTATGTCATCTCTGTCGTCTTAGTTCATGTCACGTTATGCTACGTCAGGACTTCTGTCTTTTATGTCACGTTCATGTTACGTCACGTTACGAAATGTCATGTATGCCAGTTAAGTTATTCATGTCAATCACGACCCTAAGCGCTAGGATGGGGTAATATCCTAGTGGAACTCCTTTGTTCACGCTGGAGTGTCTAAATAGGTGTGAAATTCCCTGGGTTGACGAAGTACAGTCAACAGGTTGCGAATGGGGCCTAATTAGCTGGTCACCGGAGCGCGCCAGGCACTAACGCCGATGGTGCCACTCTTTATGTTACGTGTGTCCACAGCAAGTGTGGCACAAACAAATAAGTCATGGGGCCACAACAACTGTGGAGCATGAAGTATGGGGCCACAACAACTGTGGAGCATACATTGTGTGAGACACAGCAATTGTGACACGTAGAATACGTGGGGCCACAACAACTGTGGAGTACGTATTAACGCACTCACGGCTGGTATAGAAACCTGTGATGTGATGCGGTAATCGGCAGGGGCACACGGCTCAAGGGGACCTGTGTAGCACCCATATGGTCACTTTAATGATTAAGTGTATTGAATAAGATTCCAAGTTCAAGTCATGTTTCACGTTATGTTATGTTCAAGTTTACGTTCACGCAATCATGGTAATCTCATGAGACAAGAATATGTTCCAAGTTCATGTTACGTTATGTTCCAAGTTCACATTTATGGTATGTCATGCTCAAGTTCATGTTCAAATTATACATGTTCACGTTCATGTTATGTTTCAAGTCCATGTTATGTTTCAAGTTCACGTTCATGTTATGATTCAAGTCCATGTTATGTTTCAAGTTCACGTTCATGTTATGTTTCAAGTCCATGTTATGTTTCAAGTTCACGTTCATGCTATGTTTCAAGTCCATGTTATGTTTCAAGTCACGTTCATGCTAAGCTTCAGTTTCAGTTTAAGTTATGCCAGTTATGTTATGTTGTATGTCAAGTTTTGCTATGATTACTTATGATTTGATTATGCATTCATGCTTTTACTGCCATGCATGCATCATTAACTTGTGTGGAAGTTTCCTGTTAACTTACTGAGATTTGTAATCAAATCTCACTGTGGTAGTCTCAACTACCATTCCCCCCGAATGGTAGATCTTGTTACAGGATCAGAAGGAGAACCGGGAGTTGACCAACTAGAAACGGTCGACTAAGCAACGAGGCGACGTAGAAGTAGTTACCTCAGATTACTACTTGTATTTTGTGGAGTTCAATCTCCAGCACTCTTTTGTTCACAACCATTTTGGACTATTGTTGTTATCTCAGTTGTTTAGTATGTCTTTATGTATAAAATATGTTTTAAGTAATTGGGATATTTTAGTTTGGTGCATAGTATTGCTAAAAAAAAATTATTATCCGCTGCGAATATTGCATAATGCTAGATGCATGTTAGGAATATTGCATCTTATATGTCATGAACGGGGGCAGGTAACCTTGTGTTGCATGTCTCGACGCTTCAAATGTCCGTCCAATCCCAAGCGGAATTTGGGGGCGTCACAGGGTGGTATCAGAGCAATACGTCTCTGGGTTTAAATCCACACGTCCTTAGGAAATGCACCAAATATTAGGCTTGAAATTTTAGTCTTCATTAGGCTTGAATTTCTTGAAGTATAAGAGATAGAATGTGGTTGTAACACGTGTACTCGTGTGATTTAAGAAGTGACATGACTCGTGGTAGGATACCTCAAAAGCCTGAAGGAGTCACAAATTAGGATAATCAGAATTCCCCGATGGATGGAGGATTAGCTGATGCCGTACGTTTGTTGACTGACATGCTTAGACAACATCAACATCAGCAAGCACATGTACCAAGACCCGAAGTCAGGGATTGTCTGTGTGAGAAGTTCTTGATCCATCGTTATCCAAACTTTTCTGGTAATGAAGAGCCACTAAAAGTCGAGAAATGGATTATGGATCTCAAAAGGACTTACGAGATCTATGGATGTACTGAGGACCAGAAGGTTCTATATGTTGTATACCTATTCTAAGGAGAAGTTGGAAGATGGTGGGATACACAAAGGCAGCTTCTAGTTAGGGAACTAGGAAGTTTGGATGCATTGTCTTGGGAGAGATTGAGATTTGAGGAAGTGTTGACAACAGATTCTTCCCAGATTCTATCAAACTGCTAAAGGCGCAAGAGTTCCCAACTTTAACTCAAGGCAGTTTGACTGTAGAGTAGTACGCCGATAAGTTTATGGTGTTAGGAAGGTTTGCACCACACTTGATTTCTACTCAAAGGATGCAGGCACGAAAGTTTCAAGCTAGACTTCAGCCATGGATCCGTAGCCAAGTAGCTTGCCTAAGAATAAAGAATTACCAAGAGTTAGTAAACGTGGCCGCGATAGCAGAGGCTGAGCAGAGAGGTCTAGCGATCCAGATCATACCGAATGAAAGAGAACTTCATTGTATGCTACTGAAGAAAATCTATATATGAAGAAGATGTCTACTGGACCAGATAAGGGAAAAGGCATCGAGACTGGAAGCTCAATACTGACCACGTACCCAATATGTGGGATGTCCGGAAAGAACCATGGAGGCAAGTGCAAACTTACGTTAGGACTCTGTTTCTGATGTGGCCAACCTGACCACTTGATCAGAAATTGTCCCAAAAGAGGCCGGAGAAGTGGAACTGTTCCCTTTGGAGATTTCAAACCAAAGTCATGACCTCCAATACTAGCTCAAGTGTATGCAGGTACTTCTAGAGACACAGATGCTGACGCCCTAGGAACTAAAGGAGTTGGCGCCGTCACTGGTATTTTTCTAAGACCTCTGTATTGTTAAGTTTATTTAAGGTTGATTAGATTGCAATTGATGGTACTATTGCATTATTGATACTTTGGGTAAGTTAAATCATTGAGGTTTATAACTTGTACACAGTTTGATTCAAGCAAGGCCCTATTTTTAGTGATTGTGGTATTGCACGAGAGTCCAGTTCGTACTTTGAATTGTTACCAAATGGTAAGAGTAACATTTCTCATTAAGAGTATTTCTATTCATACCAGTGTAGATATGGAATACCTTTTAGTAGTACGAGGAAGGATATTCAAGGTTGATGAATTAGTATCCCAAGTATTTGGAGTTTGTTTTGATTCGAAGGTTACAATGAAATTTGTGTTCGGAAGAGTTCAGTGTGTGGGAGAAGCTTTGGCTTTAGTAGGATTCACTTATGATAATAGTTTTATCCAATCACGAATAAATGGTTTCTGGCGAAGCACCGTGTTTGTGGAAACCTAGATTACCCTTATATTGGAGACATTTATATGGGGAGTAAAATCTTATCTTAAGGATTTACGTGAACAGTAGGATCAAATTCTTTAAATTAGAGTCAGAATAAGAGGCAGCTCATGATGGATAGAAGAGCTATGTTAATCATAAGAGAGAAACTCTTGAGTTGAGGTTAATAGCTAATCATTTATCAAGGTACCACCTAGGAGGAGGAACGATTCGTGGTGATTATGAAGGACTAAGCTAGTCCTAGGCAGATATAATTCCTTGAGGAAATAGAGAATGTGAATTCAGTTAAATTCTTCCAAATTGAATTGCATGAATACTTGAAGTTTTAGATTTAGAAAGTATGATGGTATGACTTGACCTACTTTGTGGAAGGATTCCAGTACAAATTGAGATAATTTGAGAGAAAGAGAGTTAAGAATGGTAGATATATATACACGTTGTGGATAATTCTTTGAATAGTGAAGAGAATAGTGATTTCTTTTAAGCAAAGATTCAGTATTCTAGAAGGTCAGCCTAGAAGTCATTAAGTTTAGGCAGTAACCTTTGGGATTGTTATACCCTTATGTTATAGTGGTAGTTATTTTGTATAACCATGTGATGGTTATAGATAAGAATAGTGTTAACTACGAGAGGAAGGAGTTACCTCAAGAAGAATGAGACCTGCCTCTTGGGCGTGATGAGGCTTTCAGTGATGGGCAATAAGTTGGTAAGCAACTTCTTCTTTTGAACATATTTTACGTTTGTACTTACGTCGATTTCGAGGACGAAATCTTTTTTTTAGGAGGGGAGGATGTAACAGCCCGCTAGAAATTCATTGGTGGAATTTCTATCGACTTTAGGAATCTCGTGAAAACTCCATAAGTTTTTACAAATCGACCAATTGCATAGGTTTTAGTCTGTCAACATAGTCAGTGTTATCACTCACTATGGTGCTAGAAATATAAGTTTTTTTTATTTGAGGTGGTTAGAAGTGTCAGAATGCATTATGGTCCACGCCATTAGACTCAGTGGATTATTTAGAATTTTATGGCGCAATATCCTATTTTCATAATTCCGGACGAAACGTCTATTGAAAATTGTGAAATTATTTTTAGGGGCACTTCGAGGTTGAATTTCGGTATAATATTTTCACTGTAGGTTAATATGAATATTTATGAATTTTTAGTGTTAAGTTTATGATTCACTTTTTTGGAGTGAATAGTAACCTCGATAAGCGCACCAATTGCAGTGTTTGAAAATCATAGTGTGGAATGTCCAAATTAGATTAGAGAAGTTTTATTTGGACATTTGAAAAGATCTTAGCCACACTTAGTGAATAATATTAGACACTTGGCACCATGAGGAATGTTTGTTGGATTTGAAGGAATCAAGGTGTGAGATCATGCCACTTAAGCAAAACCTTGTTTCATCTGCTCAACCAAATTGTGCCAGACCAAAGAGGTTTTCAATCCTAGTGAAACCCTAAATGGTGGGAATCCAATTGAAAGCCCAAAAGCTTTGTTGAAATCGAAACCCTAAACGGTTTCCCCAAAACCCTAAAGTTGGCCTCTAAACATTGTCTAATCCGATTTATAGCATTGTGTTTAATCACTTGATTAAATCACTTCCACATGCTATTAATCCTTCAAATTTGTGTTAGAATATCTTTATCCAACCTTGTTAACCTTGAGAAATTGATTGGACCAAGTGATATTAGATTTGGGCTTGATAGCAACCCAAACACTCTTTAAACCCCAAAATTTAGGCCCATTCGGTTTAGGCCCATTAAGGCCCACGAATTTGGTCACCATAGGATTGCTTCATGGCTAAGTTTTGTACCCCCACATGGCTGGCCAGATCTTTACAAGAAGGTCCTAGAAGGTTCTAAAAAGACAAAGCTAAAGGGCCACCTCACTCTTTCACTCTCACACTCCACTTTGAGAAAAGATCTTGGTCTGATTTTTATGAGAAGAAAAGGCCAGCACTCAACCATTCATTCAGTCCTATCACTTTACATAGCTTGTGTAAGAAGCTCTCCAGTCCACTTCCCCCGAAAAGCAACTCTCCTTTACACTTTTCCTTCATAAAACACAAAAGACACTCTCGGACAGTTTTTCTTACCTCTTTTGAACGCCGGTTTCGAAGCTTTTGTACATGTTTTCTCGCAAAGTTTTCTTCAGGAAAGTTGTTTCTTTTGGAGTCTAATTTACGTGGATATCTTATTAGTTCCATTTGGAGATCATTTGATTGGTGAAAAGTTGTTTAGACCCTAGAAAGGTCATTCTGGGCGATAAACTGGAGAGTGTGTTATATTTTGGAGTTTTTGACCAAGCTAATGAATAGATCTTGGTCCGAAATTTTTATGGAGTACTGTTAACATGTGTATATGATTATTGGTTGAGGATTTGTTGCATGATTAAAAGTTTTGGTGAAATATTTTCATAGGTCTAGAAACTTAGAAACCGGAATAGGCAAAACAGTTTCTGTTTTGAGAAAGTTTAAATCTTTTATGGTTTAATCTTATTCCAATGGCTTTGATATTTTTATTGGAAGATCCTAAGCCTCTTATATACATGTTAAAATGTAATTTTGAAGATATTTTATGTTAGTTTCGAAGATATGAAATTTTATGCAATGAGGTATTCAGTTAGGCCAAAGTGATGATGTTCTTGGCTAAATTTATGTTTTGGTTGATGTTTAACCATGTGATCTTGAGTTTGATGCTTGGATCTGTTTTAGAACATCTTTTTAAACCATGTGATGTTTTGGTTTGGAGATCACATATTTATAAGTCATGGATCTAGAGGTTGATCAAAACTAGTTAGAAACAAAATTCTGTTTTGAACTTAGAAGAAAAACCAAAAAGTTCAAGTATGGTTTTAGTATTTTGATGACTTTTGTTCATGATTCAAAACATGATTATTCTTAGGAATATGTTATGGGTATAGTAGAAGAAACAATTTTGGTTTAATCATGAGTTTTGAAATTTGAAAGAATTACAACAAAATCATGGGAAATACACTTGTAAGTGTCGGACCTATAGAGTTTTAATGGTTGTGTTTAGTTTTAAATTTTTTTGAATTGATATTTGAGCTTAGGACAAAATTTACATAATGTATGTAAATTTTGGTGATTTTAAGAGTTAGGATGCAAAATCCTTAAGTTAGGGGTAAAATGGTCATTTTCCCACATGTAGAGGGTAAAATGGTAATTTTACTCGAAGTTGATATTTCTCCATATTCCTAATTGTTAGTGATTAAGTTCTAATTTTTAGAAATCGCTACTTTCAGTTTCTCGTGATCGGACTTGAGTTTTGTCTCGAAGCGCGAAGATCGAGGTAAGTTAGCTTTTAACTTACTATCAATTTAATGTGTATGTGTGATAAGTAAGGGAACTAAATTGTATGGATGCATGTTATCATATGTGCCATGCCAAGTCATTACATATTTATCTGTTACACAGAATTTATTCTGTCATGAATTATTCATCTGTTACACAAGATATTATGTCACGTATTGCTATACATTGCAAGTATGTCATGTTAAGTTAAATATGTCATATGTTACATGTATTTCATGTCACGTAATATTCACTGTCACATGTTACGCCATGTTAAGAAATATTGTCTGTTATATGGTATGTCATGTTACGAAATATTGCATGTTACAAGTATGCCATGTTATGAAATGTTCTCTGTTACATTTATGTCTCGAGGTATGTCATCTCTGTCTTCTTAGTTCATGTCACGTTATGCTACGTCAGGACTTCTGTCTTTTATGTCACGTTCATGTTACGTCACGTTACGAAATGTCATGTATGCCAGTTAAGTTATTCATGTCAATCACGACCCTAAGCGCTAGGATGGGGTAATATCCTAGTGGAACTCCTTTGTTCACGCTGGAGTGTCTAAATAGGTGTGAAATTCCCTGGGTTGACGAAGTACAGTCAACAGGTTGCGAATGGGGCCTAATTAGCTGGTCACCGGAGCGCGCCAGGCACTAACGCCGATGGTGCCACTCTTTATGTTACGTGTGTCCACAGCAAGTGTGGCACAAACAAATAAGTCATGGGGCCACAACAACTTTGGAGCATGAAGTATGGGGCCACAACAACTGTGGAGCATACACTACGTGAGACACAACAATTGTGATACGTAGAATACGTGGGGCCACAACAACTGTGGAGTACGTATTAACGCACTCACGGCTGGTATAGAAACCTGTGATGTGATGCGGTAATCGGCAGGGGCACACGGCTCAAGGGGACCTGTGTAGCACCCATATGGTCACTTTAATGATTAAGTGTATTGAATAAGATTCCAAGTTCAAGTCATGTTTCACGTTTTGTTATGTTCAAGTTTACGTTCACGCAATCATGGTAATCTCATGAGACAAGAATATGTTCCAAGTTCATGTTACGTTATGTTCCAAGTTCACATTTATGGTATGTCATGCTCAAGTTCATGTTCAAATTATACATGTTCACGTTCATGTTATGTTTCAAGTCCATGTTATGTTTCAAGTTCACGTTCATGCTATGTTTCAAGTCCATGTTATGTTTCAAGTCACGTTCATGCTAAGCTTCAGTTTCAGTTTAAGTTATGCCAGTTATGTTATGTTGTATGTCAAGTTATGCTATGATTACTTATGATTTGATTATGCATTCATGCTTTTACTGCCATGCATGCATCATTAACTTGTGTGGAAGTTTCCTGTTAACTTACTGAGATTTGTAATCAAATCTCACTGTGGTAGTCCCAACTACCATTCCCCCCGAATGGTAGATCTTGTTACAGGATCAGAAGGAGAACCGGGAGTTGACCAACTAGAAACGGTCGACTAAGCAACGAGGCGACGTAGAAGTAGTTACCTCAGATTACTACTTGTATTTTGTGGAGTTCAATCTCCAGCACTCTTTTGTTCACAACTATTTTGGACTATTGTTGTTATCTCAGTTGTTTAGTATGTCTTTATGTATAAAATATGTTTTAAGTAATTGGGATATTTTAGTTTGGTGCATAGTATTGCTAAAAAAAATTATTATCCGCTGCGAATATTGCATAATGCTAGATGAATGTTAGGAATATTGCATCTTATATGTCATGAACGGGGGCAGGTAACCTTGTGTTGCATGTCTCGACGCTTCAAATGTCCGTCCAATCCCAAGCGGAATTTGGGGGCGTCACAATCAACATGAGATAATTGGAATTCTATGACAAGGAAGAATAAATTGTATGGGATTTGCTAGGTGAAATCAAACGCTCTAGATCTATTCTTATTATCTTTTAAATTCTTAATTTTAATGCTTTATTTTCTTCAGTTTAAATTATATAATCCATTCTTCAAATTTTGGTTTTCCAAATAGTAATTAATTTAGTGAATTTCAATATTCAATAACATAATTAATCTCTGTGGGTCCGATATCTGTTTTCTTTAAAACACTTTACTACTTGTTACGATTCTGTGCACTTGCAGATATTTTCAACACAACACTTTTACTATTGATTTCCTTTAACATTCTTTTCATTTCCTACTTCCTTTAGCAACCTTTCCCTTAGCTATTTCCTTTAGTTGCCTTTCCTTTTGTCTTATTTCCTTAGTTGTCTTTCCTTTTGTACTTATTTCCTTTTTTTCTTTTTTCATTTTTCTTTTATCTTTTGCTTCCCTCCCCATTTGCTTCTTCCTTTCATTTTCTTTAGCTTTTTCCCACCGCTTTTCCTTGGTTTTCCCTTTCATTTTCTCCTTTCTTGTTCTTTATGTCTTATCTTTTTCGGTGGTCGGCTTGAGGAATCATGGTGAAGGGGTTCATAGGGTTCCTACCGGCCGGCTGCGTTGTGCTTACTTTGCTATTTTGAATGACTATACCCGGCCAAGCTTTCTTTGTTATATTCTGTTATCATTTTTATCAACGCAGCCATGACCCGTGGCTAGGTTCAAAGATTATTGGCCCACTCCGCCGGCATTAGGTTTAACCCTTCCAACCCCGCTAGCAGTTAACCTTTTGTTCCTTCATCCTTCTGCACGTGGGAGTGTAAGACCCAGCCCACTGTCAGGCCCAAGCCCGTGAAACAACTCCAGATTTAACGTCGCGCAGTGTTCACGTCTACCTTCCATTTTCATGCATGTCGTTCATCCCTCTTCCCTCTAGGTTTTTACCCTTTACTTCTTATAGCTTATATATATTTGTTATGCATCCTTGACCTAGTTTCAGTGCCGCTAATATCTCTTCATGCTCTCAACCACTCAACTTGTTTGAGACTTCGCCTCTCACTATGAATCGCAGCCAAACCACAGCGCATGCACCAGCCACTACTCCCCCGTAAACACCAAACCGTGGAGCTCGGTTAGGAACCAGTGAACTGCCGCTGCCAAGCCGTTTCACGTACTGCTGTCCCAACAAATGAAGCCCACGCTGGTACCTCAGTCACACGAAGTTCACCAGTCAAGCCGTGCACCACCACCCTCTCCATGTAAACACTACTTTAGTTGCACCATCGAAAAAGAGAGCACCAGCCCAGCGAATGAATCACCACTTTCCCCCGGACCAAGTCCAAGAGGAACCTTGGCCTCGAAGCCGCCTCCTAATGCCTCCGTAGCCTCCATTACAAGCCCCGAAAATCCTCTGTTTTAACTATCCAAAACAGAGCAACCTTCAACCGCTGCAATCACCCCACACTGTGCGAGGTGGACGTCCCCCACCCCACGAAGTCCACCTCACGCCACTTCCAGTTGATGGTTCTTTCCTTTAGGTCTCTCTCTCGCTCTCTCACCGTCTCTCTCTTGGTTTCAGCTTTATCTCTCTCTCTGTGCGACGCCGTCGAAGTCATCACCCCCACTTTCCATATCATATCAGCCCAGCTTCCGTCACACTTCCACGGTGCCATTGCCTCGGTCCTTCGTGGGTGAGTTTCCGTCACCACTCCCATTTGAGCCTCTGTGTTTATTTTTTGTTAGTTGTTGTTAGTGGTTTAAATAAGAAACAAATGATATATATATATATATCGGTGAACTCAGTAGGATGAAAAGGGTATTTTGGTTTTTACTTTTTTTACCCCTTAAAGTTTGGCTCCAGATTTATTGTTCCGGGTGTATAGTTTAACGAGTTTATATTATGTACTTTGGGTTTGAAATCATGAGTATATTACGTGGGTTGTAGAGTATGTTTTTATTTGGATGTAGACGTGTGGATTTATATTGTTAAGTTGATTTTTTTATAAGAGACTGATATTTTAACGGAAAATTTATTATGTAAATACTGATGAATTTTTGGAGCGGTAAGTGCAAAATCTTATTTTGAATCCTTTTAAAAGAATATTTTTTATTTAAACACAAGTATGATAGAAAACAAGTATGATTTTCTAATTATGATGATTTTGATATAATCATATTATTTAGTATTATAAATTATAATAAGATCTCTATCGTAAATAAGTTAGAATTAAATGTTTTTAGTCGAAGCTATTAAGATGGATATTGATGAGTTAGAAAGTGATGTTGGTGCTTCAGTAATAATGAGAAGTTCAGGTTTGAGGAATTAAAAATGGATTATTTTAGAAGTTTTAGGCTTGAATATCGAAATACGAGATCGATTGGAAATTTATGTAAATTTACGTGATTATCTTATAGGTGGAGATTAATATTTATTCGGCACTTTTGAGGAAATTTTCGAAAAAGCTAAGAAGTATAAGTAAGCGGGGTTCCTATGCTAGATTGGCATAAAAAGAAATGAACTGAGGTTGGTTTGTAAAAATGTGCATGTTATTTTAAAAAGAAAAAGTGAAAAACAACTTCAGTATATGCTTTGCATTCACTCATGAGATACGTATGAAAAAGAAAAGAAATGCTTTTGACATGAAATGTGTAGACATGAGCAATAGTTGACATGTTTTCGAAATATGCAAAAGAGTGAATATGATATCATTGAGATTTTTATGCATGTGGTATGAAATGATATGGATTTTTTTTTATCAAATGGAAATGATATGAATATGTTTCGCACGTGTATTGATATGATATGGATATGATAAAACTTTGGCATACTTATCTGTTCTGAATCTGATTCTGAATATGGTTTTGATATGATGATACTGGTTCATGTGATATGGTTGGTACCAACATGATATGATATGATATGAGTGCACCCACTTTGGAAACAAAGTGGTATTTTTACGTGTTCTTTCCTGTGTGCACACTCGGGGCTCCGAGATTGAAAAATGGGAAGTTCACCACATGACACTACTTGGTTTGGCTACCGGGGATAGCACAACCCTACCATGGGGGTTAAACATGGTATATGATATGATATGATATGATAAGATGAAGATGTTCAGTTATGTTATGCCAAAGTGGTTTTTGAATATGAAAATAGTTTATGAGTATAAAAAGATTTAATAGTCGCTCTAGTTTTTCTGATAACACGTTTTGAGATGTGCATATGAAAACAAAATTTTTTGTTTCTGCATACAAAACTTACTAAAAATGGCTCATGTTTATATACTAGTATATGTTCTCTGCTTACTGAGTTGTGGATAACTCACCCCCTTATCTTCATATATTTTCAGATGACATTGATTACCCAGCTGGGGTTCAGGAATAGAAATTGAAGCTTGGCTAGATAAGGATGGAAGGTTGGGTAGCTAAGAGTACCATTGTTAGTAGAAGGGTTTAACTTGGGTATTTGAAGTACGTTGTGTTGTTTGGATCTATTTGAGACCTAAAGATGTATCGTTTTATTTTGTTGAAATTATCGAGAGATTGTGGACGCCCTTTGATTTATGTTTTTGTAATGATGACTTACGGAGTTTGTATTATGGTTATTTGGAAAATATGAGTTTGTGTGCTAATTATCAAGTCCTTGGAGTTTTTAGTGCTTGGAGAGTCAGGCTTGTAAGTGGCAGGTTGTAATTCTCCGACCTTTCCGGGTACGGGGCGTTACAGGGAGAGTTGCTTAGACAGTTTGTATCCACTGTTGCCCTTCTTTGTTCATATCTTTATAGTTCTTCTGGGTTCTTCCACTTGCCTCGTTTCATGTTTATAGTCCTCCCCGTGTGCTGTTGTTGCCCCTGCCACTAATGCTTGTATATTTTGTCTCAGTATTTGGGGAGTTTACCACCTCGGCCCACTTCTTGCTTGCTGATGCTTGTGCGGTTTTAGTGGTCTTTTCCTTGCATTTCTTACTTCCTTTAGTCCCATTTTCCTTCTATTCCCATCACTTTTCCCTGCTGGGCCTTTTTTTTTTCCTTCCTATATTGTCAGAGTGTTAGTTTTAGTTTGTGAAGATTCCTTTGATGGGAATTCCGTTGTTGGAGATTTTGCTGATGGAGATTTCACTTGTGGAAGTTTTGTTGATGGAGATTTCGTTGGTGGAGATTTCGTTAATGGAGATTCCTTTGGTGGAGATCCTCTTGATGGAGATTCCCCTGATGAAGATTTCGTTGAATTTTGGAAAACCATTTAGGACTTCGTTTTCCTCCATGAATTTTGGGATTTCAATTGGATTCCAATTTTTTTGGGTTTCACTAGGATTGAAACCCTTTTTTGGTTGATCACACAGTATTTGGTTAGATGGGATAGTGTTTGGTTAGGTGGAATGATCATATAGCTTGATTTGTCTTCCATGCCTTGGCATCTCTATCTCATGGTTCCTCCTAATGGCAAGTGTCCTACACTATTCACCAAATGTGGCTTGGATCTTGCCAAGTATCCAATAAATTTTCCTCAAAACTACTTTGGACAATCCACTTAATGATTTGGTGTAGCACCCGGACCCAAAATTGGTATAGTTGGACTTTAGATTTTTATTTATTTATTTTTTTATAGCTTGTTTTTTTTTTTAGTCTTAATTTACGATTTTGAGTAGCGATTTTTTTTTCTTTTAATTTGGAATTCTTGGCCGTTTATTTTATTTTTCCAGCATGTTTCATTTTTAATTCCTTCTCTTTCCGTCTATTTTATTTTATTTTCGCACGGCTTATTTTTCCGTCGCACAGCATGCATACACGCACACATTCGTTCACGGTATGCATGCACACACACGTCTACTTCTCTAGGGTTTTCCTTTCTTGTTCATCCACCTACATATAGTTATATATATATGTATGTGAAGAAAGCTTCCGCCGCTGCCCTCCTACGCGAAACCTTAGCCCAGCATTTTTTTTTCTTCTTTCCTCCTCTATGCAAACCGCGCTCACCCTCTAGCTCGGTCACGACCCACGCCGTCATAGCATCACTGCAGCCTGTCCTCACCCTTTCGGAAAGCACCACGCCAGTTAACAGAAAAGCCACTGCCTTCGGCCTACCGTGCACCGAGTTGCATACCGCGGGAAGCCACCGCAGTCGCCTTCCCGACAAACCTAGTCTATACCTCCTTAAGCCGCCGTGAACCCACACAAAACCACCGTGCCCAATGCCCAGTCACGCGAAGCTGTCGCCTAGCGTCCCGTAGCCTCTACAACAAGCATCGGACTGCTCTGTTTTGGTGCCCAAAAACAGAGCATTTTCAGCCACCTTCAGCCGCTAAAAACACCCTCCACCGAAAGCTCCTTCGCGCTATGCCCCCACAGAAACTGCCAAGGAGGACGTCTCCTCACCCCTG
The DNA here is from genome assembly GCA_022457165.1 of Juglans mandshurica. Lineage (NCBI taxonomy): Eukaryota > Viridiplantae > Streptophyta > Magnoliopsida > Fagales > Juglandaceae > Juglans > Juglans mandshurica. The sequence goes on from CM039623.1 coordinate 10,723,084, forward strand.
TCCACCGCACGCTGCCTCTGTTTCCCCAGTAAGCTCACGCCATTTCTTGTTGGTGTCTCCGTTCTCTCGGTCTCTCCGTCTTTCTCTCACCGTCTCTCTCTCTCTCTCTCTCTCTCTCTCTCTCTCTCACGGTTTCAGCTCTCTCTCTCTCTCTTCCAGTGCACCGCACAGTACCCACCACCACTAGCGCACCCACCCAGCTCCTTCGCAGCTCCACTTCTCTCGGTAGGTCCTCCGTTACTCTTCAACCGCGCAGCGTTGTCTCGTTGCTTGCATGTTTTGTTGTGGTTCCGAAAACTTCCGTAGTTGGGAAATGTTGTCTTATAATTACATTATTACCCTTTGTGGAATGTATAAGTTAATGTACCGAGTTTATATAGTATTTGTAAATTATACTATGTGCAACGTATTATTTTATTGAAAGTGTATTTTGCTAAGTATTTTTTAATATGTTATTAAGTAAAGGTTTATTTAAGAGTAAACAATATTGGTGTAATGTTATTTCTACATTTTATATATATTTTAGTCTTTTTAATAATAGTTATGATTTATTTTAAAATATTTTGGGATAATTATATTACTTAGTATTAAGCTTCATAAGTTGTTTTCATTAGTAAATAGGTCTAACTTTTAAATGTTTTAGTCATAGTATTAAATTAGCATTGACGATTTTAGAAAGTGATGATTAGTAATTTTAGGTTTTGAGGAATTAAATAGATTATTTTATAAGCTTAGGATTAAATATCGAAATACATGATTAATTGGAAATTTATGAGAATTACGTGATTATTTTATAGGTGACGATTAATTATTGTCCGGCGTTTTTGAGGAATTTCGAAAAAGCTAAGAAGTTCAGGTAAACGGGGTTCCTATGCTAGACTTTGCATTTATAATAAAATGAGCTGAGGTTATTTTTGGAAAATATACATATTTGACGTTGAAAAGAAATTTGAGCTGCCTCAGTTATTTGTTCTGCATTACTCACGAGATTCTGTTTAGGAAGAAATTATTTTATGTCATGACTGGTGTAGACATGAGCTTACTTCTGATATTCTATTTCTGAACTTTGAAAAATAGAGCGAATATGAAATTTGTGCATAAATTTATGTTGTGATATGATTTTTTGTTATGTTCTGAAGATTTTCTGTACTCTGATATGATCTGATGTGATTTCTGAAAACCTCTGGCATAACATTCTGTTTCTGTTTCTGTTTCTGTTCCGTTCTGACCTTACCACGGGTGTAAAACTGTGGCCTCTGTTTGGGTTGGTACCAACTTTTTCTATTTCTGGTGCACCCACTTTGGAAACAAAGTGGTTTTCTGCGTGGTCTTTCCTATGTACACACTCGGGGCTCCGAGAATGAATAAGGGGAAGATTCACATTCTGTTTCTGCTCGGTTAGCTACCAGGGTTTGCACAACCCTACCATGGGGGTTAAACATGGTATTTGTTCTGATATGACAAGATAAGATATGATGTTTCAGTTTATGCTATGCCAAAGGGATTTTGATTATGAATATTTTCGAACTATCGCTCTGACATTTTTGATAACATGTTCTGACGCTGCATTTTGAAAACATTATTCTGATTCTGCATTCTGAAAGAAAATATTTTGTTCTGCATTCTGATTTCTGTAAATGCTCATGTTTACACACTAGTATATGTCATCTGCTTACTAAGTTGTTGATAACTCACCCCTTATCTCCATATATTTTTCAGATAATTTTGATGATTCAGCTGGAGAACAAGAGTAGAAAGTTTAGCAAGGTGTGATGATCGTAGTGGAATAAGTGCCTGAGGGTAGAAATGCTTATTTAAGGGTCGTAGTTAGTAAACTGATTTATTTTTCGGGTATTTGTTTTGATGAGTTGAGGATGTTTTCGAGTTTTTAGAGAATTTCTAATTTATGTTATTGGGGATTTCTTTATTGTCGCCATAGAGGAACTTAGATTTTTGGTTTGATTAAGTGGATTAATATTTTATGGAATTTTTGGATTTTATAGTTGTGTTACTTAAGTAAATTTTAAGTATTAAGAGCTAACTCTCCAGACCTACGGGAACGGGGCGTTACATTTGGCAATTGTCTAAACTGGGTGCCACGTTGCGCTATTCTTGGGTGTTACTATTAACCTGAAAAATTGTGAAAAAATTATTATTGCACCAAAAAATTCTAAATAATCATGCGAGTAAAGTGGTGCAACTTGTTTCGCAAAATTAGACCATTAAGTGCCTTGATTAAATCAAAGGCTCTCCTGGGTACTATTCACGCGAGAAACTAAAAATGTAATATTGGACCGTAACATCCTAAATAATCATTAGAGACTAATGGTGCAATTTTTTTCTCAAACTCATACTCGTAAGTGTCTCAAACAAATAAAAAGGCACCTCTATCACCACAGCAGTAGGTGAGACTCCCGCCAGGAGCAAGATAAAAATAAGGAATAGAGGGAATATCTAGAGGTAAGTTCATACTCTCTCCTTTGGGTGATCTAGAGAAATCTCTTTAGTTGCAATTTAGGTACCAGGGGTGTAACGCCCGTCCTTTTGGTGGGACTTTTTATAAAACGATTTTAGAAAGGACGACGGGAATTACCGTTCGATTTAAAACTTTTTGCTTCCATACCCAGGATGCAAGACTCTACGTTATAAAATAAAATGTGCTTTGCGAATAAAAGAGGTTTACAATAGAAAACATCAATTTTAACAATAAAAGGCCTCTCATACATTTAAACACTCATGCCTAGACTTTCGTGCTCTTCCCCATGGGCCGTGTCCGTCTCGACGCATACTACATTCAGTCCCTGGGGGGGGAGGGGCATGCATAAAAACTAAAATGAGTCGATGACTCGTAAGCATTACTTCATACAGTTAAAATATAACAACATAGGTTTTCATTCATGCATTCATCATTCCATACATATTATACGTACATGCATACGTGTATACGTGCGTTCATTTGAAAACATCATTGGACGTGGTTTTTCTTTAAAAATGTTTTCTCTTTTCATAAAACATTTCTCTCATCAGTATCTTCATTTCTTAAAGAGTTCGTGTATTCATACATTTTTTCTTATCACTTTCATTGGCCGGTACACACTGTTACGCCCTATGTGTTGGAGTTAGCGGTCTTCCTTTGGACATGAACTCGACCCGTGGCCAAGGGTTGAGAATCCCTTTCATGGGGGGCAGCATTGGGTGGATGACCTGCAATACCCAAGTCCTACTACGTAGGTCCTTAAGTCATTTTTATTAATTCTTAAGTTAAATATTTTGAGATAAAGATATTTTTATTACTTCCAATTATATTATTTTAAGATGAGTATGTTTTATTTTAAAATATGATTTATTAAAATAAATCAAGGATATTATTTTTAGACTTTGAAATATTTTCCCTTAAGTTCTTTAATTTTATTTATTTAGAAAATGACTCAATTAATCTCTACCATTGGATTGGTAGGTGAAATGCATCCATGAGGTGGATAGATCTCCACCATCTATTTTCCAAGCTTATGTGGTAAGTTTTGACCAACGCAAAAGTTTCCCCCACCCTTTCACCTGTAGGATTCTAAGATAGGCAACAAATCCTTTTCCTTCCCTTTGACCCACAAGCTTCCTAAGGAAGCTATTGCACCCATCGTCCAAGACAAGTCAACAAAGAGAAAAGAAAAAAAAAATATCCTAAGCATTTCTATCCTCCTACCCGTCAACTCTCACCAAAGAAAAAAAAAATTCACCTTCTCCTCCAAGCTTACGTAGGAAGCTACCAAAAGAAGAAAAGAAAAGAAAAGAAAACAAATCCTAGAGTATTCTTCTCCTACAAGTCAGCCTCTCACCCAAGCAAGAAAGAAACTTCATCCTTCTCTCCAAGAAAAGCTAAAGCCAACCCTCTCTTCTTCTCCTCTCTTTTGTTCTTCAAGAAACCAACTCCTCTCATCAGCTTCAAGCTTATGACTCAATAGCAAGGTAAGAGTACCCTTAGTCCTTCTCCTTTGTGTATTTCGAATTTAGCCATGGATGATCAAGTGGGTTTTCTTTTGATGATTTTGATGTTTTGATTTTGGGGTTTAAAACAGTGATATTGTGTTGCTCTTTATCCACACGGGTGTACCACTATTTGATCCTCTATCTTGCCTCTTGAAAGAGGCTAAGACCTTAAGGTAAAATCCTAATTTGATTCATTTGATTCAATTGTGATTTTGGAAGCCAACTAAATTGTTTTATCTTGTGTTTTGGTGTAGTTAATTTCCTATATTGCAAATAAATATGCTTGCCCTGTTTTCGTCCCAAACCAAATGGTATTATAGTTGTTTTGCTATGTATTTTCCTATATTTCGAAAATACTAGGTTGTTATTAAACTTGATTTAATCATAGGTGATGATATGATTATAGTGATTTTGAAATTATATATGTTGGTATCATGTGCCTTATATTGAGGTTTGGTTGGTAATCTATTTTTTTAAGATGCTAGTGGTTTGGTTTAAAGGTTTTGCTTGGTTCTATAATTTTATATCTTGCTTTTGAAGGTATTAAGTGAGTAAATCACAAGCTTAAGTGTTTGAAGGTTTTAAAGTTTCTTAATAGGTAACTTTGCTATACTTTATACTACTTTAATTTTAATGGGAGGTTTATCTAAACAAAGTAACATATTGCTTATGTGAATAGGTTATACCTTAGTTAGTTTAGATATAAAGGATTAATTATGCATAGGTATTATGATATGCAAAGCTGTCCAAGTATTCCTAAGTCCATATCATGCCATAAAAATAGCCTATTTATGTTGTCCCTCGTTGGGTTAAATTCTACCTAACCCAAGAGTCCAAAATATTGATGAGCTAACCTTTTTATAATGAGGGACTACAAGTTGACTAAAGGGCATGTTCCCTAAGCTTGTTTAGCCTACTTAAGATGCCTAAATCTATTTTAAAACCCATTGTTGAGAATTTCTAGATTTTACCTCCTATTGTCCACAACCCAAAGTGAGCTTGAACTAAAGAGACCTTGCCTGAAGCCTATGAGTTCTTAACTACTTTTCATGTAAGCTTTTAAAATAACATTTCCATGGACAGCTAGCATGTCTTAATACTTAAGTCATTTCTATTGTAAGTCGAGGGATGTTAGATTATAATATCGTAACTTTCTCTTTTAAAGGGAGAGCTAAAGAATATTGTATGAGTATTAACACGCTTGTTATTTATTGGAATATGACCTATATTTTGGAAGTATCGGGGAGCATAGAGGTAAGTAGCTATGACCATGCTTCTTACACCAAGTTCTCTTTATGAAATGATGTCTCTCTCTCTCTCTTTATGAAAGAGTAAATGTATATAGTATGTACAAGCCCTTTCTTGATAGCCCCTGTTAAGCACCCTATTGATTATAATTGTGTGTATGTGTATAAGGTAATGCATACACGTAGGTTCTAAGTCATGGGATTTCCATACATGCTCTCTCAATAAACTTATTGATTATTTCTATATATAGTACAACATGAAAATGTATCTTGTTCATAAAAATGAATGTGCATCAAAGTAAGAAGGATGATGAAAATATTTTGATTGCAAAGGAAAGGAAATGAATGTCTCATGCCTTATGTTTCAAGTGATGCTTTAAGTGAGTTTTAAAATGCCCCTATGAACTTATGCTTTTAAATGACGCGAGGAAAGTGTTTTACAATATCCCTATGAACGGACGTTAAATGGCCCTATGAACTGATGTTTTATGGATGCCATGAAAAATGATGTTTTAGCTCATACTTTTAAAATGATGTTTCTTCATGAATACACTGTTAAATGAAAAGATGATGTTTAAGTTCATACTTCTGAATAACATTTTCCATGAATGAATTGTTAAATGAAAATGACTGAAAAGAAAGTACTGAAAGGACTGCTATGTATAAAAGAAAGAAATGATTGAATGAATAAAAGAAAGAAAGCACAGAATGAATGAACGTTTTATTGTATGAAAATATGTAATGACCACATGAATCAAAAGGGGTACCCAATGAATGAATGGGCAGATAGCAATGTCGGGTAGAAGTATCTGATAGTGCACCCAGTGCTACACCTAGTGCTGCACCCTAACGGAATGGGGTTCCAACCTGTGGCCATGGGAAAATCCATTGGCCATAGGGCCGCTGACCCTAGCACACAGGTCGTAACAGTGTGCAATGGGCTATAAAAGTGAAAAGATGAAAATCATGTTTATGCATGAAAGTATGATTTATTTCCCAAGAATGTTTATGCATGAAAGCATGGCTTATTTCTAAAGGATGTTTATGTATGCCTGTTTTCAAAAGAAAATGAATAGATGTCTAGTATGTTTATTGCATGGTGTACTACTTACTGAGTATTCGACTCACTTTTGTTTTAAATATTTTAAACGTTCAGGTAATGGTGAAAAGGCTGGGGAGTAAGGCACTACTGCAGAGGGAGAGGCAGACTCTTAGGATCTTCTCTAACCAGAACAGTGATGTTTATGGAGTATGCGTTATGTTTTTACGAATGTATGGACTCTGAGAGTCTTTTACAGATGAATGTTCGAATAGGATGTCTATTAGGCGTTCCCTTTATTAAATCAGGAATTTGAGTACACGTGTGTCATGTCCATGTCGACTGCACGTTATGGGAAAAAGAAAATGAAAAGAAAGAAAAGAAAAGGAAAAGAGGACAAGTACATACGTCGCTATCCCTCTCTTCGGGGCGGGGTTGTGACAAGTTTGGTATCAGAACAAAGGTTATAAGGTCCTGTAGACTTTAGGGATAAACTAAGCTGAAGTCCTCTCTCTAAAGTATGCCAAGCTCCACTGCAAGTTTAAAAGGTATTTTCTTATTGAGTATCATGAATTATGCTTGAATGATTGCAAGTCATGCATATTTGTTTCATATGAGTCCATTGCTATTGTTACTATTATATATGTTTTAGTATGGCACCGATAGGCAATACTAAGAAAGAGAAATGTTGGGGGTGACCCCATTCCCATAGTGTAGAGAATTAGCAGGAGGTTCCCAATGATACGAGGGACCTCACCAATGCAGTTGCCTGCTTAAAAGAGATAGCTACTGGCAGACAAACCGAGACGCAAAGGCAACCCAACATTCAACAACCTTCGAACAATTCGGTAGACAACACCCTCTGTTGTTTGATGGTGAGTGTAGCGAAGCAGATGCTGACAACTGGATTGAGCACCTAGAGAAGATCATCCGCATAGTCTCGTGTTTGAAACAAGAGAAGATGGAATTCGCCGCTTCCGATTTATTTGACGTGGCAAACAGGTGTTGGAAGTCTACTTATGAGCATATTCTGCAAGAGTTTAAGCGAGGCAACTCCAATTTCGTAGGCGATATTTAAAGAAGCTTTCACTGACCAGTTCTTCCCTTATTTTCCCATCGTGCATTAGTATTAGGCGATTCTGGTGCCACACATTCCTTCATATTCCATAAGTTGCTTGTTTAAGTGAAAGGACCCCTGAGTCCTTAGCTTGTGTGAGTTCCATTCCTACTCCACTTGGAGACTTCGTAAATTATAGTTCCATATTGAAGGGATGCATGATAAAGATACAAGGTTGGTACCTTTTTGCCGATTTAATCCTATTCAATATGGAGGCGTTTGATGTCATTTTGGGCATGGACTAGTTGTCTAAGTACCATGCCAGCACGGAGTGCTTCAAGAAGGAAGTGGTCTTAGACTACCGGGTGAGACAGAGTTCTGCTTCTGTGCATGGGTAAGCACCCTAAGCCAAAATGGTTTCCGCGCTAAAGGCAATCGAGATGCTGAAGAAGGGTTGCGTGGAATTCTTTGCGAATTTGGTTATGTCTCGACCAAATGAACCTCAACTTCTTGATATCGAGGTAGTGAGAGAATTCCTCAATGTTTTTCCGGATGAGCTACATTGCTAATTTTGTTATGTCTCGACCAAATGAACCTCCGCGTGTACTCCCCTCATACACACCACACCACATCACCATTATGGCATACCCGCCAAATGGCGCATTAATCCATCACATAGAGTACACTCCACGTGTACTCTTCCCAAGCCACACAACGCCACGTCACCATTACAGCACATACTCCACAACCACACTTCACAACACAGTTCACAACACTATGCAACAGACTACATAGATATGTCCAACACTTCACTACACGGCACATCACATCACCACACTACACAGATATGCCCAACACTTCACATACACAGCACATCACATCACCACACTACACAGCGAGCCCCACAAATACTAATGGCACAGTCCACAACCTAATCAATTAATTAACATCTAACATAAATAATGAGGGATAGAGAGTTATACCATCGATGGGATAACCCGTGCGTTGCTCGCTAATCGTCATTGTTGATGATGTCGGAAGGGTCGTATGTGGCGGCTAACCCATGTATAGTGGCTGACCATCACGTAAAGTGGCAGTTTCAGCTTAGGGCTAGACTTGGGAAGGCCAAGGAAGGCTGAGGGTGGTCTCATGGTGGCCTCGTGGTGGCGGTGAGGGGAGGTACATAGCATAACTAACCGCGTACAGTGGCGGTTAGCCACGTACAGTGGCCGTCTTGGCCATTGGAGGTGGCTAGAGGTGCGGGTTTAGGCATAGGAAGGTCGGTTCGTGGTCCTGGAGTGGTGGTCTCGTGGTGGTGCCAAGGTGGCACACGTCGGAGACACGGTGGCTCGTGGAGGAGCTATCGCCGTGGGTCTCAAATAGGGGAAATCGGAGGGCGGGCTTGGCTGGTCGTGGCTGGCCATGGAGGGATTTGAGAGGGGTATGGTGGAGCTGCAATGGCGAGGTGGAGGTAGCATGGTGGCCTACGGCGGCAGATCTAGGCCAAACGGCTGAAACTCGTGTGCTAGAGAGTGAGGAAGCTTGGGAGAGGGGGTGGGCTTGGCTGGCTTGGAGGAGTTCGGGGAGGAGCCATGGTGGCCAGGGGAGGTGCCTGGTGGGGCTAAAACTAGCGCACAACGACGCTAGGGCCGTCGGTGGCCTTAACCCATGCGAAACCTATTTTTGTGAGTGTTGTGCGTGTGTGCGACGAAGAGGGAGGGGGAGGTCCATGGCAGCTGGGTTTGTGAGAGGCAGTCACTGGTGTGAGGTGGTGGAGGTGCGGTGGCCTGGGTAGCTACGTACGGCGGCGCACGATGGGGAAATGGGTAAGGAACTCGTGCGTGTGAGGGAGAGATCCCGTGAGGTGGAGGGAGGCTATGGGCCTCGGGTTAGGTGGAGGAGGAAGGGGGAGGGAAGGGGAAGTTCATGGCCGTGCTTGGTGGCCGTGGATGGCCACGTATGGAGGTGCAAGGAGGAGGAATGTGTAAAAGCCCATTTCGGCTGCTTACAGAGAGGAGGGAGAGAGACTGCGAGTGGGGGCAGTTGGAGGTAGCTGGCATGAGGGGACGCCTGTGGTGGCGGCGGTGAGGCCAGGAGGCGTGCGGCGGCACCGAGTTGGAGGAGGGAAGAATCGGCTAGAAGAGTGGTAGCGTACATTGCGTGTGAGGGAGAGGGAGGAGAGAGAGAGGGGAGGGAAAAGTGAGGGAGAAGGAAGAGGGGTCTGGGTATTTAATCCGGTCCCTTCGTCTTGGGATCCTCAAAACGATCTAACGATGGGAGATTAAAATACTGATTTGAAAATGCGTAAACATTAACTTAATTAAAAATACTTAGAGAAATTAAGGTATAATATTATTTTAAACTAAACTTTCGTTTATAAAATAATATTCCTTTATCATTAATAAAATGATGAAGTTTTATTTAATATATTTAACAGAATAAAACCATTTAATTAATTAAAGCTTTCAACATAATTTATATCTCATAATATTTTAAATAACTGAAATCATTTTAATAATTAATATTAAAATAATTTTTGACAATTATAATATTTTTGGAGCTCTTCAAAAATATTATAATTGTCGTATTTAAAATCATGCTTAGTTCAATAACACTTGAATGCTCTTTATATATATTTTCAATACATTTAAAATACTGAGCGTACAATAGAAATCACATTATCTTGAGAGACATGACACCGTCATGGTTCGGCACGCATAACAAGACTTACAGTCACTAGAGAGAAGGGCAGACTATTGCATAATCCCATCCTCGGAATTTGCTTATGTTAGAAGGAAGAAACCTTACGTTAGAAAGAAGAAGTGTACATAAGAAGAAAGCAGCGGGGTGTTACAAGAGGCGACCCTTAATTGGCCAAGAAGGTCAAGCATGTCTTGCTTTCTGATTTTAAGTCTTGCTTTCTGATTTTAAGTTCATGCAGAATCACCCAAAACAAATGTGGAGATGTAAAGTGTGGAAAAATATCAAAAAAGTTATTCCATTTATGTGGCAACCTCCATGGCCATGAAATTGAACTGATGGCCACCTTGAGGGACTTACATTTTTTTCCTTTCACCTTTTGCATGAATTTTAAGATCCTTTATGAGGAAGTCCATGCATAGTCAAGATTCGATTATTTTCGTTATTTATTTGTAAAGATAAATGACAGGTTTTCTTATTTGTTTAAAGCTAAATTCCTTCAAAACATTCGAAACCTAAGGTTTTAGAATCCAACTAAACCAAAGGCTACTTATCAATATTCCATACATTAACTAACTTGGGTTTGGAACACCCCACTCCCTTGTATAAAAAAAACGAAACACATGATTTTTTTTTTTAAATATAACACTCAAAGGAACAGAGAGAAGATAGGGACAAAAACAATTTGGAATAAAAATCAAGGGTTACGGGAAAACATGATGAATTAAAACAATTGAGAGTCACAAAGTTTCACTGGAATAATAGAGTACCATAAACAACACCAATATATAGGACAATCAAAACTAGGGTAATGACAACAAACACTAGCGAGGATATAGCTCAGTAATTGAAGCATCATTTGCTGAGGCTTGGACATTGTTGTTACTAGATTGATATGACGACCGGGACAACATGTCGGGTGATCCAGTGCTACTCATGTACATAAGAAATGGAGGTCTCTTGGGTACTGCTAGAGTAATGGACTCACTACCAAGCATGAGAATGACCGAAGCAGTTGTCGGTCTATCATTTACATTTTCTTGAACACATAATAGCCCAATGTGGATGCATCTCAGTATTTGAATTGTTGAATATGCCATCAACGTAGGATCTACAAGATTTAAAGGTGTTCCCTGCCTCCAGTTTTCCCAAGCCTACAAATTAAGATAATTTAAGTGGCAGACACATGAGTATCAAAGAGTACTATAGTCATTTGTTTTTTCAATATCGAAACATATATCCATTTAATATATATATATATATATATATATATATATATATACATATGTGCATGGATAATTATACTTACATAGCTTACAAGGCCTTCCGGAAAAAGAACTGTTTTTATGGCCACTCACTATCTCCAAAATTAGGACGCCAAAACTAAAGACATCGGACTTTGTTGAAAAGGTTCCGCATTGAGCATACTCTGGAGGCATATATCCACTGCAAGTCATGGACATGATCAATTATAGTATTAGTTTCATTTGAAAAATAACAGTTCAGCTCATATTTTTATAGTATATTTCAAATACTTACTAAGTCCCAATAATTCTCATCGTATTGTTTTCAGTTCGATCTAACAACCTCGCAGTGCCAAAATCTGAAATTTTTGGATTCATATATGCGTCTAACAAGATGTTGCTAGCTTTGAGATCGCGATGAATAATACGATGTCGGGAATCTTCATGAAGATAAAGAAGCCCTCGAGCAATACCCTCTATAATTTTGTGCCGTTTTTCCCAATTCAGTTGGACTTGTTTGATTGGGTCTTCATGTTCATGCAACCATAAAATGGATGCTTAATTCATTTGAAATCAAATTATGAATAGAATAATCTAAAATTTAAGCAAAAGTAGTGTAACCATACCAAATAAGAAGTGATCGAGGCTTGCATTAGGCATAAACTCATAGATAAGAAGCCTTTCATTTCCTTCCAAACAAAATCCCATGATGCTCAACAGATTTCGATGTTGAAGCCTTGCTAGCAATAGAACCTCATTCTCAAACTCTATCTTTCCTTGACTAGAACCCATAGATAGCCTTTTCACAGCTATTTCTACTCCATTTTGAAGCTTACCCTGATATGGAAATACGTCAACTAATTGATGACAAACATGATATGCTTTTCAACTAATTGATCATGATATCACTCACCTTGTAAACAACACCAAATCCACCTTCTCCAAGCTTATTTACCTCGGAATAGTTGTCTGTAGCAACTCCGATTGTGCCAAAGTCATATCTAATAAATGATTCATGAACACTACTAATTTCATGTTTGGCTTCACCTAATAATTAGCAACACATCAGTAACTTCCAAATCTTATATTTGTTCAATGCCCAAAACGAGGCTAGCTAGTGCAATTGTTATCATATTGACGTACGAGAGACTGATCTACATAACTATTACATACATACTACTAGCTCATAAATTTGTGAACAAATCTTGCAAAAGGCACGTATGTTAATTATTCAAAACTTACTTTTCACTTTCTGCCTTGACTTCCTTACTCGTAAATACAAAACGAAGTTGGAAACGATTAGCAAAGCAAAACCAATAGTCAATACAACTATGACTATCGTAGTTCGAGATGGTTTACTTTCCTTTCCTGCAAACACCAAAACATTGTTTTAACTAAAAAATATGAGTTGGATATTGAAATATATTAAGAAAATCCAAGATCAAAAGAGAATTTTACACCGCGTCCAACTACTAGCTGTTGATACATCAACTTTTCATTGTAATTAAACTACACTCATTTACATACAATCAAAACTTATAAAATTTTATAAAAAAATATCTTCATGGTGCATGGTTGCTAGTCACCGATCGAACTCTGGCAGCTGGTGGCCGGATTCCAACCACCTCGTTGTGGTTTGATTTACAGTACCACATCTTGATGATCAAAGATGCACCCATTTATAATTTTAACAATGATAAATTATAATATTGACAAGAAGTTGTCATAATGAGAACTTTTGGAATCTTACATTTGTGCACATAAAATAGAAGGAAAAAAAAGGAGGATTATATGCCACAGTGGCCACTTGAGGATCCCAAGATTATGCTTAAGATGGATGAGTTGCTTAACCTCATCGAGGATGAGTTCAACCTTGAGGCCTGGTTCTATTTCGTTATTTCTTGTTTAAAGGTTACGTCACACTTCCTTGGAGAGATTTAGGATATCTTAAATAAGGATGCCACAGTGGCCACTTGAGCTTGAGGGAGCCTCTAATACTAGAAAACCGGATGAACTACATGACTAACTATATAATACAGGCATGGGAGTTTATGGTTGAAGACCAAAGAGGCCGCTCATGAAAGTCAGGAGATACAACAATTAGGACCTATGCCCCACTGGGAAATAGCTTCTTTTGATGTTTGTAGCCTGGGATTCTTGTGAACTTGGTACTTCAAGGGTTACGGTTTAAACCCCTCTTTTGCATTGGGAGACCTTGAATAAGTACTTTTGGGATTTCTTAGTTATAATACATTGGTACCATGCATAAATTGCTCTAATCTTTACTTAGAATAAAAAAGTTTCTGCTGCGATTATTACATACTGCTAGAAACATATTAGGTGCATTGCATATTATTTGTAATGAACCGGGGGGTATGTAGCCTTAAATTACATATCTTGACGTTTCAGTCTCTGTTCAATTCCAAACGGGGTCTGGGAGCGTCACAGTCTCCCAGTTGCATATATAACTTTTTGTATTATATTATATATAATATATATTATTATATTATATGCTTAATTGGTAATTAATATAATATGAAACTTTAAACTTATTATTCATGCCTATTAATTTTGTAACATGAAATCAATATAACATGAGATTTTAATTTTAAACATGAACATTAATATTAAGTTATTAATATAAAGTTACTTTTGATATATATATATATATATATATATTAAGGATACAAACATTTTATACATATATAAATATATATTTTAAGGATACATACATTTTGTACATAATAAATTATAATATATATTCTTTTTTATAAATATATTTTTACACACTTGATCATATATACTCATATAAAAGTCTAGAATTTATGTAGACTATAATTAAATTCAATATTGTACTAGTATGTCTTAATTATTATAAAATAATATACTTATACTATAATATAAAATAGACTAATAGTTTAGTATATGTAAAATCATATTATCACTAACATACATAATTAAGTATAAAAATAAGTTAAATACTAGCATAATAACACGGAATTAGACACTATAGTATAAATTTCGTATAGAAATAAATTAGACACTACTTATTATTATAGAAACAAGTCTAGTATAATAAGTTCACCTCACTAATTATACTATACTAAGTGCATGTTTGGAATTGCAGGGAGAAATATAGCTTTTAAAAATTTATTTACGATTTGGTAACTATATGTTTAAATCACTTTCTAACATATTACATTTGTTTGGAAACAAATTTAAAAAGTACTTTCTAAGGTGGAAATGAAGATGATTTGATTTTTTAAAAATTTTGATCATGTACTTAAAAGTTTGAAAGTTGTAATTATCTGAAAGTTGTATGAGTATTTACATCCATTGACAGTTTTTTTTTTAAATTTGAACTACATTCCTAATTATTAAAGAAAATACGTTCAAGGAAAAGCATTAAAATGATACTTTTCATGCACCGAGCTAGGTCATTGCCATTCTATTACCGTCTCAATATTACTACATAAGATTCTATTATGTTTTGATTTATGGCCCTACCATGGGATATAATAATGGTCTTTGGCCATACCACTAGTCGTAATAGGGCTTCCGGCCTCATCATGGGACATATGGCTTCTGGCCTCACCACGAGACATAATAGTGGCCTCCAGCACTACCACAGAATACACGAGTGGCCTCTGGCCCACTAGATATAATAGTGATCTTTATTTAGAGTGTAATCACTTTGGTGAAAATGTGATTTATGTTTTGCTTTGTTGTCCGTACAATGAACAACCCTACCACAAGGTTAAATATGGCCTTTGTTTTGAGTGCATCAACTTGGTGACAAAACATTGATATATTTTGCCTGGCTAAATGTAGACATGCACAATCCTATTACTGGGGTAAACATGGCGTCGCTTCCATTTATGATGTTGTTTTAGTTATGTTTGTACCAATAGTCCTCGTACATTCCAATGGAGGGCAAAAAGCATGGACGATGACATCTTTCCCTTTTCCCTAACACAGGAGACAATCCAAGTATCTGTAGCGGAAATCAGACGCAGAGAATAAGGATCTCATGCTTGATTTTTTTTAAACGCTCAAGAAAAAATTACAAAGGCAAAGATCTTGCTAAACTCCAACTTATCTTCATTCTTGACAGTGGTCAAGCATAAAATTGATGCAGTTTTCTTGTGAACCTATTATGGGCTTAGATCGGAAGGGAAATGGTGGAGGGTGGTTTGGGCAGTTTGTGAAATGAAGGTAGGGACCCTCGAAGATCCAGTAGCACTCTGTTCTATTTCCATTTCCAGCACTCTGTTCTTACAATATATAAACACCATTACAACATTTTCATCATTCCCATATATTCAGAACCCTAACAGAACCACCAATCCTAATCGTGCTCTAGAAGCATCTTGAACAGGTTTGTTGCAGGTTCTTGTCGAGGGTTTTTGTCCTCTTTAAACCCAAGTATAAGAGAATAGTTGATACTTAAATAAAGCAAGAAAAGTCAAGTGTTAAGCAAAAGAGTGTGCAGATGGAGAAGTACCGCCGAGTGAGAGTGTGCAGATTTGGATGCAAGGTGGAGCACTGGAGAAGCAACAAAGGTTTAAACTAGTTGCAGATCAGATTTGGTTCTCAAGTTGCAAATCAAATTTGGAGAAGTACGGCAACGGTGAACGGGTTTGGTTCTCAATTTGCAAATTAGATTTTTGTTGCAGTAGTTCAAGAAGAACGTATATGTTTTCAGTGATCAGTTTCGGCGGATACTGGGATGTTTAAACCCGTATGAGAGTTAGACCCGATGAACCCATACAAAGTCGGGTGGGCCATGTCGGATATTACAGACAGATCGGGTTTAGGGTCTTTTATGCACAGGCCTAAAAAATATCAATCTCGCAGCAATTCAACTACAACCTAACCAGTCCTACAAGGAGGTTCTAGTGGAAATGTTGGACCAAAAGGAATAGGTGCTTAGAACAAAAACCATCCCAATGGTGGAATTGTTGTGGCATAACTACAACTTGAAAGAAACAATTTGGAAAATAGGGGTTAAGATGAGATATAAATATCCTCAATTGTTCTAGATTTGAATTGGTAGTTGTGATCAACCTAACTTCATGAGAAGAGGCGGGATTATTCGTAGAGGTAGGATCTGATAAGAGTTGTATCGATCCGAAAAAATCTGTTAGTTAGGTTGAATTTCTTTGGACCTTACAAACATTTTGAAATCATGAAAGGAGTGATCGATTGATTAGATTTTAGTCCGTTAGTTTAGTGGGGTCGCAATCCACTATGGTGATGGAGTTGTCTTTTTATTTAATTAAGGCACTAGAACAATAAAGTAATTTCTGTTTTCTAAAATGATCAACCAATTCTGTGGATTGAACTTCTCTTTATAGTATGATCCAAAGTTCCTAATAATTCAAACAAGTTATCCATCCCTCCGTTTTCTGAATTTTCTTTATTTGCAAGCCCTAAGTTCTTCTGTGTTTGGGAACGGTAGGATAGGAGTGCTAAACTTGTTAGGCGCAGTCATTGGAAAAACAAAAAAATAAAAAATAAAAAAAATAAAAAAATAAATAAAGAAAAATGTATACCTTACTTATCTGTCAGGCATGCATGTAGTATTAGTACCATACCTTTTGTTCGACGGATTCGATTGATGGTGGCAGTAGCGACGGCGGTGGTGCCTCAGCGGTAGTGTCATAGAAACTGTAAGTCTCATACCTTAACTCACAGCTGGGTGATACATATCTCCCTCCCTGCCTTCCATAACAGCATGATGAAAATACCGTTGCCGTACACTGCTCCAGGCAGCTATTGCAATCGCGTTCATCCAAATCAGGGGTGCACATAAGAAGTGCATGTATTGTTTGGAAATCTTGGGCAGTCTCGCTTCCCACAGCAAATTTGCGAGTAGAATTTCCTGCTGCGGCGAGCTTTTTTAGCCTCCCTAACAAAGGCCCTAGAACCTGTGTGAACGCATCTACATCTGAGGCGTTTAGTATGCTGGAGAAGGGAAAAGGGCCGCCTTCCAAAACACCAAATATATATCTGTTCGTGTATCGCACCATACATTTCGTGTAATATATGATCGCCTCCTTCTGGTCGGGACATTTCTGCAACAGATCCTGACTCGACGCATTTACACAACTACGGCATTCGTCTGTCCCAATGTCTCCTCTACAAAGTGCAATCGCGTTTACTTTGTCAGAATTTTCTCCGACGGAGAAATTATAAAACCCGTAGCTGATTTTGGTATTGGAAGACATAGACGCCAGGACGGTGTTGAGATTTGCTCTGTATGTACTGTTACTGGTGTAGTTACCTTTATCGGAGCAGGCGTAGGGAACAAATTGAGCTAACGTGGGAGCAAACAGATGCAAGATCAGAATTAGGCAGGTGAAGAAAAGTAGTCTTGAACAGCACATCTTCGTTGTTTCTCTCTGTACGTAGTAATCTTTAAGTTGAAATATATGCGCACTCGTGGTTAAAGTACTTCCCGAACCAGAGACTTCTCCGTTCGTTCAATATTCATTTATAGCGCCCAAAACTCAACGTTGTTGAATAGTAAGACAAGAAGGGAAGACTGAAGATTGGAAAGATCATCTAACTAATTCAAGACAAGGAAAAGTACATTTCTCTTTGTATTCATTGTGTTCATAGAACAACTGTGGACATGTTGATGCATATGTTGACTTCACAGCGCCCAAAACTCACGCTGTTGATCAGGACCCTACATGATTAATATTAATTATTAATGTAATTTGTAAAAGCTGATCTTATCTCAACTGAAAGAAATGTCATTCGAGGCAGATTGAAAGCTGAGATAATTTCTTTATTTTGCAACAGAACTAGATCTATGTACAGCTAATTACCTGAGCCATTTAAAAATTTCATCCAACTTTTTAATGATTTATTTTGATTGTTCTTGAAAAACCGTCTAGCTAATTATCAAAATATTTTATTTAATTTTTAATTTTAATCTCAACTCATAATTAGAACGAAACCATAATTTTATACTCATGACTTACATGACGCAAGGACAGATATTCATGTAAAATTAGTGATTTGTTTAATAAATCTCAAGAATCAAACATGTAAATAAGCTTATTACCTCTAATAATTAGTCAAATAAAGTACCTTTCAATATTTTGGTAGGCTAATGTCATGTGCAGTACTGATGTAACGCCTTGCAAAAAATTGTCACTCCTCAATCTCAACCCTAAAAGTCTTATCCAAACAGTGGTATACAGCTGTTTTCAAAATGGACTGAACCATACAACCAACTTGATCTGTCGTATTTGGGTGAAGGCCAATTAATACGACAAGTATGTATCATAAATGGACAATGTGATCAATGGAGACAATGTTGACCAGACCTGGAGTTGGAGAAAGATGGTTGGTTCCCAAGGCATCTCTCACCATCCTTTGAATCTTTTGATTATGCTCTTAATTTCGGCTGAATTAATGGTTCCATCGGAAACAATATATATAAATAAACATACCAACCAGTTAAGTTAATATTGAATAATTAGTTGAGATGGAAGTTAAAAATTAAATAAAATATTATTTTTTTAATATTATTATTATTTAAAAATTTAAAAAAGTTAAATTATTTATTATATTTTTTATAAAAAATTATAAAAAGTATATAATAAAATAAAATGAGATGAAATAAAAATGTCGTTAATTTATTATTATCACTTAAGAAAATGCTACTATACCGCTTGTTTATGCTTGCTCCAAGTTACCGCCCAGAATGGCAAGTGCCACGTCGTTAAAGAGAAAAATAAATTAAACAAAAATAAAAATTGTTTGCTAGCTCATCAAAGATGATTCTTCCATGTTTTGAGTGAACTTGAACCCTAGCCTCCATCTCCCACCTGCCCTCCTCCCTGACGTCGATGACCACCATTTCCAGCAAGTATTTCATCCAACAGCTAAGTCCCAACCTTAATCACTTCCCTCACGAGTCAATCCTCTCATCGACGCCTTCATCTCGGTTTTCCCTCCCTCCTTGACGTCGCCGACCACCATTCTCAGCGCCATCTCTAGCAAAAAATTGGTCCAGTAGCTAAGTCCCAAAACTAAAACACACGATTCGACGCCTCTATCTTGCACCTGCCCTCCCTCCCTCCCGAATCACTCCACACCGGGCTCCTAAGGTGAAAATTATGCTCACTTTTGAAAAGATTTCTTCATCTCTACTAGGTAGATGTTACCTTGTCCATGTTTGTTGAGCTTCCATGGACTCACCGACTGCTTCTAGGTAGTTGTTACTACGATTGGTATTGGTGTTGGATAGTGCTCTGTTTTTGCTTGAATTCGGGCTTATGTTTGCAGTTATTTAATTTCTTGTCCATTTGTTGTTACTAAGTTGATGTGTATTGAGCTTCTATGGAGCATAAAAAAATTTCTATTCACTTATGATTGAGCTTCGCTTTTTACCATTCAAAGATATTCCATAGTTGGTTGAGGACAAAATAAGTTGGTGCAATTTGTATGACTAGTGAGTTGATTTTAGTGTAATTTTTATAACTTAGATAGTGTTATGTTTTTGCTGGGATTTTGGGTGGATAGTGCTCTGTTTTTGCTTGGAGTTTGGGTTTATGTTTGTAGTATTTTAATTTTTTATCCATTTGCACGAAGAAAATTATTTGCTAATTGAATTCTCGGATACTGATTGTAGGTTCTTCAAGACTGAGTTGATATGGCTTCCGACATAAAGTTATCAGATAATGAGTATGATAAAGTAGTGGTTGATGATGGGCCCGATAAAGATGATGGTGTCGAAGAACCCAAGGTTGGAATGACTTTTGGTAGTGAGGAAGAAGTCCGGTCTTACCATATGAAGAATGCTAAGCATAAGGGGTTTGGGGTTCGTAGAAGAAATTCTAGACAAGGAGACGATAGGAAAGTTAGATGGTTTACATTGATATGTGTGTGGTAAGGCACAACAAAGAGTCAGGCTACCATTTAAGAGGTGCTTTTGTAATGCAAGTGAGGAAGAAGTCCATAGCTATTGCTGTTGTATTTAGGAGGTCATTTTGTAATGCAAGGGTAGAATGAAGCAATTGATGTTGATTCATTTAATTAAGTTTTATTTATGTTTTGAGCCCTAGTTGTAAAAAGTAGTTATGTTTTGAACTCTTTTTGTTTATTCATTAAATTAAGTTGTATTTTTGCTCCTGATTCTAATTTATGGGATCTTGTGCACTGTTGCATACCCTTTTAGTCAAGTACAACATAACTAGCATATACATATCAGTATCTGGTAACTTCACTTCTTGCTTATTAGTCCCTAGTTTTTCTTTTTTTGCCACTACCTTGATAAACTCATCCTCTCTCAAAACTGATGAGGGAGGGTTTCATTCCAGATTGATAAAGTATCAGCTATCAGGCTTGGTGGCTGGTACCCAAATAAATGAGTCTTTAATAGCTGGTGAGCTGGTGGCATCCATCTTTCATACAATCAAGTTTCTGAAGTAAGAAAAGGACAGTCTTTCTTCTTTTCAGTTATAAATTCTTTTCCAATCAATCATGGCAAAACCACTTTGACACAACCAGTACCTGTCATTTGGACCTCACTAAGCATGCCAACGCAAGGATGCTTGGTTGTAGATGATATAAAGCTTTGTATTTGATTTCTCTTTTACTATAAACAAACACTTTTGTATTCAAATTCTCCCTAGATACAAAGAGTTTCCACAAAATACAAAGAGCTTCCACATACAAATAGATTTTCCTTTTCATTTTTTCTTTTTTTTTTCTTTTTTGAAAGGAAATAACCTTATGCCATTCAATTATAAAATTGTTGATATACAAGGAGGAGCTTCATCCATAGCTACAATTAAGTCATAAATGGTAAGAGCATCTTTTGCAAACAAGTGGTCTATAAAACTACCATTTCTTCTAACATGAGAGACTTCCCACTTTGCAAAATGCTTAAGACATGACCTTGCTTCACTCATAAACATGCTTGAACTGCTCCAAGCTTCTTTATCTTCTAGTAATGCCTTTGTGACTTGCAGTGAGTCCCCCTCAATAACAATTTGTTGCAATCCAATATCCATTCCTAGTTTAACAGCCTATAAAGCTCCATATGACTCAGCTAATAAAGGGTAAGGAAAAAACTGTTTCCTCTGCCTCATTGTGGCAATGATCTGGCCAGCACAGTCCCTAATAGCCACTCCAATGCCAATCAATCCATTAGCCTTATCTGTAACGCCCATTCTTATGGTGGGTGTTTTTATAAAATATTTCTAGAAAGGATGACAGGAATTACCGTTCGATTTAAAACTTTTTACTTGCATACTTAGGATGCAACACTCTACGTTTATACAATAAAAAGTGCTTTGAGAATAAAAGAGATTTACAACGGAAAACATCAATTTTAAGAATAAAAGGCCTCTCATACATTTAAAACTCATGCCTAGACTTCCGTGCTCTTCCCCTTGGACCGTGTCCGTCCTAACGCGTACTGCTCCTTTGATCCCTATGGGGGGAAGGGCATGCATAAAAACTAAAATGAGTCGATGACTCGTAAGGATTACTTCATTTCTTCAAGAGTGGGTGCATTCATGCAGTCATACATTCTTTCTTATCACTTTCATAGGCCAGTACACACTGTTACGTCCCGTGTGTTGGGGTTATCAGTCTTCCTTTGGACCTGGACTCTGCCAGTGGCCACGGGTTGGGGATCCCTTTCATGGGGGGCAGCACTGGGTGCACTACTAGTACTACTTACCTAGTATTGCAATCTGCCCATTCATTTGTACCCTTTTCATTCATTCATATGGTCGTTACGTATTTTCACACCTTAAACGTTCATTTCATTCCTGTCAGCTCTAAAGGGCTGGAGCTTTCATTCAGTTCTTTCTTTCATTTAATAGTCCTTTCATGAGAAAACATCATTTCATGAGCATGAGCTTAAAAATTTTCTTTCATGGCATCGTTTAAAGTATCAGTTCATGGCCTTATTAAAACATCAGTTCATAGGGGCCTTTTAAAACACTTTCTTCGCGTCAGTAAAAGCATCTGTTTAAAGCTTGAGGCACAGGCCTCGACATTTCTTTTCTTTTATTGGAAAATACATACATTAGATACAGCGTATAATCATCTGTTCACATGCGTACAATTAATACTTTGAGTGCGTAAAAAGGGGCTGCCAAAGAGGGCCGTTACATACTTATACCTTTGAACACTTAGTATTTTCTTTCGTAAGGCATCATAAAGAGAAAGTGTTTCTTTTTCCTTTTCGTACGTTTTAGAAAACTCTATAAGAGTATGAACATAATACTTACTTGGACTCCATGCTACTTTCATACCATGCAGTCCATTTATGCGCGTGTCAGATGGCAACCTACATGCATACACATAACCTTAACTTCATTCTCTATCTAATGCATAAGCAACTTAAACTAGAATAGAACTACACATCACTTGAAACACTCTCCTTGTATCCTATGCACTCATGTGCCCTTTACTATGCTAAATCCTTTGGGGACCACTTATGGTCACCATATCTTCTAACTCAAGGACTTGCCTCGAGTGCTCATCCAATAAAGTGAACCCATGATTCACCTTAGGATTAAGACACTAAGATCTTCGTCTTAATTTTCTTACTCACCACATTCTGACGCATGATTCCGAATGATGGAATCACGCATCCCAATCCTAGACAATACCCTCGTCATTATCTTCATGCACCTTAGCTCACTAAATCCTCATTCCCATCCATACAAGCCACACGACTCTAAGCCAACTTTGAGGCTTAAGCACTGCGCAACTATGGTTAGGACAGATTACCCATTACATATGGTGAATCTGTCCGGCACATTTATCTCACCAGATTACACATATACCTTACCCATTTATCACCTATGATCAACATATAACACGTTGATCATATGCTTGTGTAAACAAGCACCATACTCCGATACCAACCTTCTCTTAACCGGGCTAGCATGACTCTTCATGCTACCCGTCTCTTTTGACAGTTCATCCCAACACTTAACGCGACAAGACTCCATTCACAACTACGTCTTACGTCATGTCATATAGGTTGAGACTACTCTCAAGCTACACAATGACCTTGTCACGTCACCCAACATCCTGCTACGTCAACTCCTAACTCATTGTGAGTACGATTTCTCACGTACTCACATCACATCGTGACATCTCGTCACGTTCCCATTACGCCATTCCTACACTAACTCTTCGCCCAATGCAAGCACGACTGCCAGTAACCATGTCACTTAGTGACGTTGCCCAATCATGCTTCCGCTGCACTATTTTGATACTTGTTCTGCTACTACACCCATACTCCCGGCCATGAGTCAACTACACGGTGACACCCGTCACCTCAGACTACAGGCCACTTCTTAACTGCCTCGGGACACTGTTCCACAGTTCCCGACACTACTCGTCACGTTCTATGCCCATCAACTACACAATCAACCTTACTTCTGTGACACGCCACATGGTGTATCGCTGTGCCTCGTGGCGTACACTCCACGCATACTCCTTTCTCACATGCTACGCCACATCATCACTGTGACGTACACGCCATATGGTGCATCACTCCACCATATGGAGTACACTTTGCGTGTACTCCCCTCATACACACCACGCCACATAGAGTACACTCTGCGTGTACTATTCCCATTCCACACACCACGCCACCATTACAACACAGTCCACAACACTACACAGCGCACTTCCCAACTACGCCGAACACTTCACAGTGCACTACACAGATATGCCCAACACTTCACTACACTGTACATCACATCTCCATAATACACAACGAACTCAATAATACCAACAGCACAATCCACAACCTAATCAACTAATAACATAAATAACAAGGGATAGAGGGTTATACCATTAACAGGATAACCGGTGTGTTGCTCATTGATCGTCCCGGTGATAACGCCGGAAGGGTCGCACGTGGCGGCTAACCCACCTACAGTGGTTGTCCATCGTGCATAGTGGCTGCCCACCACGTAAGTGGTGGTTCGGGCTTAGGGTTTGGCTAAGGGAGGCTGCTGGTGGAGCCGTGGAGGCTTGGTGGTGGTGGTGCGGCGGTCCACGGTGGTGGACAGGGGAATGGCAATGTGTGAGGGGGGAGAAGCCCGTGAGAGAGTGAGAGAGAGTGTGCATGCTGGGGTGGCAGATCGGGGCCAAGGGCGGTTGGGATGGGTCGGTGGTGGTTGGAGGAGGCTGGAGATGGTGGCTAGGCATCGTGGGTGGCAGCGTACGGTGGTGGAGGGTGAGAAACCCTTACGTGAGGGAGAGGGGAAGCCCGTGCGGTGGAGGGAGGCTATGGGCCTCGGGTCAGGTGGAGGAGGAAGGGGGAGACATGGGGAAGCGCATGGAGGCTCTTGGTAGCCGTGGGTGGCCACGTACGGTGGCGCAAGGAGGAGAAATGGGTTAAAAACCCACTTCGGCTACTTACCGTGAGGGGAGAGAGAGGGCTGCGCGTGGGGGCTGAGCTTGCTGGAGGATGATGGCCGGTGGGAGGGGAAGCTGCCGTGGAGGTGGTGGCACCGTTGGGCAGTGCATGGCGGTGAAGTGAGCACCAAGCCCATTCGGGCTATGCGCTGCCGAGGGAGAGGAAGAGAGAGCGTGAGAGAGGAAGACCGGTGCGGGGAGGCTCACTGGAGGGAGGAGGAGCCGATGGGAGGGGCAGTGAGGCCTGCCGACACATAGCGGCGCCGGGCTGTGCAGTGGAGGAACGGCTTGGAGAGGAGCTGCGTACGACATATGCTTGAGGGAGAGGGAGGAGAGAGAGAGGGGAGGGAAAAGTAAGGAAGAAAGAGAGAGGGCTGGGGTTTTATTCTAAAACCCAACGTCTGTGGATCTACGCAATGATCTAACGACGGATCTCAAACACTGATTTAAAATGCATAAATATTAACTGAATTAAAAGTATTGAAAGTAATAAATATAGAATATTATTTAAACTAACTTTAGTTTATAAAATAATATTCCTTCATTATTCATAAAATGATGGAGTCTTATTTAATATCTTTAAGAGAATAAAACCATTAAATTAATTAAAGCATTCAACATAATTTAAATCTCATAATATTTAAATAACTGAAATAATTTTAACAATAATATTAAAATGATTTCCGACAATTATAATATTTTTGGAGCTCTTCAAGAATATTATAATTATCATATTTAAAATCAAGCTTAATTCAATAATACTAGAAATACCTCTTATAAATATTTACAATATATTTAAAACATTGGGCGTGCCTTATAAGTCACATACTATCTTTTGAAACATGCCATCGTGGTTCGGCGTGCATGACGAGGCTTGCAGTCAAATTTGCTTACGTCAGAAAGAATGAACGTACGTCAGAAAGAAGAAGCGTACGTAAGAAAGAAGGAGCCGGGTGTTACATTATCCACTGCACCATTCCAGTTAATCTTAAACCATTTCGATGGAGGGGCCTGCCATCAACTGAGGTGCAGACCTGGGTATCTCTGATGTTGTGATCAGTATCCCTCTTAGACAACATGTCTAACAATATTCTTGCATCCCTCACAATGGAGTTTGGATGAGAAAACTCCTTAAAGATCGAGTTTCTTCTCCACCAAAGCTTCCTTGCCACCACCACAAATTCTTGCAATTCTTCTTCATTCAGTACCATAGTTAATGACTCAAAAAATAGCAACATAGTGGAATGAGGGATAGTGCATTTTTGAAGCCTTTTAGAACATTGACTCCACACATCTATTGCTGCTTCACAGCTCCACAAGACATGGAGGACACTTTCTTCTTCCCTGCAACAGATGGGGTATAGAGGATCATTCACCACTTTCTTCTTGAACAAAATGGATTGAGTGGGGAGGGCCTCCTAACAGGCTCTTGATAGGAAAACTTTATCACCAGGTGTGACATGAAGTTGCCAGATTTTGGTCCACACATCTTTAAATCTATTGCTTGTTGATGCTTGACCTTGAGATGCCACCTTCCTTGACTTCTCCATGTAGTATGCACTCCTTACTGAGAAGGAGCCATCCTTAGTCCCTTGCCATATGATTTCGTCCTTAGTTTCTATAGTGCTAATTGGAGTTTTCAGAATCAAGTTAACTTGCCCCTCCTCGAAAATGTCTTGTACCAGTTCTGTTTTCCACATCTTTGCCTCAGAATCAATCAATTCTGCAACAAATGCATTACCATCTGAAGTCTTGACTTGTAGCACCCCAATCCTGGAGGTCCGTAGAATTAGTTCTTATTACTTAATATCAACTCCAATATCACAACTATAAAATCCAGAAAACTCCACAAAATAATAATTCACTTGCTCAACTTAAATATTTATATTCCTTCATAAGGACAACAAAAAAGTTCTGAATAAAAATAAATTAAAACTCCCCAAAGACTATAAAAGATACTTAACTCATCAAATCAAAATATAAAAAAATAAACAATTTACTAATTACGACTCTCAAATGAGTACTTGTATTCTCGGACACTTATTCTTCTACGAACATCAAACCTCTCTAACACCGCCTACTCTTGCTCTCCAGCAGAACCATCAAAATTATCTGAAAAATGTTTGAAGATAAGGGGTGAGTTATCAACAACTCAGTAAGTAGAGAACATATACCAGTGTGTAAACATGAGCATTTATAGAGTTCAGAATGCAGAACAAAATCTAATTATTTTTCGAATGCAGAATCAGAACATGTTATCAAAAATATCAGAGTGAAATTTCAACAAAATATTCTTATTCAAAATTCATTCGGCATAGCATAAATTAGAACATCACATCCTATCCTGTCATATCAGAACAGGGACCATGGCCAACCTAGCAGAAATAGAATGTGAATCTTCCATGGCCCTAAGTGTGCACATAGGAAAGACCATGCAGAAAACCACTTTGCTTACAAAGTGGGTGCACCAGAAACAGAAAAGTTGGAACCTACCCGAATAGAGGCCACCATTTTACACCCGTGGTAAAGTCAGAATGGAACAGAAACAGAAACAGAATGTTATGCCAAAGGTTTTTAGAAATCACATCATATCATATCAAAGTACAGAACATCTTCAGGACAAAATAGAATCAGATCACAAAAACATAATGTGTGCACAAAATTTCATATTCGCTCTCTTTTGCACAGTTCAGAAACAAAATGCCAAAATAGTTAATGTCTATACCAGTCATGCCAAAAAATAATTTATTCTTATACAAAATTTCATGAGTAATACAGAACAAATAACTAAGGTTGTTTCAAAAATGTTTTCATAACAAAGCATGCATGTTTTTCATAAAATTAACCCTAGATCATTTTATTTTATGCAAAATCTAGCATAAGAATCTCTTTTACTTGAACTTCTCTGCTTATCAGAATTTCTCCACAACAATATTGAGCAAAACTAATCATCACTTATAAAAGAGTCATGTACCTCCCATAAATTTCAATTCGATTCTTAAACCTAAAATACTAAAATAACCTATTTTCCTAAATGTCTAAAATTATCTTAATCCTAAAAATACCATCACTTCCCAATTTCATAAAATAATCACATAATTTTCCGACTACGACAATAAATTCTGAATTATTTACTACTGAAATCTAACCACAATACATTTAATATCAACTAACATAGTTTAAAACCTTAAATATTTTCTATAGGAAAAATAAAGTTTCTGTAATAAATTATAACGTGGTTAGTCTCAATTAAAACACAAAACCAACCGAATTATGAGTTCAACACACCTTATAATTTGACTTGAAACTTAGAGGGTAAAATAGTAATATCATAAAATAAATCTTCTCCTACATAAAATGCAAAAACCACTTTAGTTTGTAAAAGATCACAAGCGAGAGAGGGAGACCCAGGTGCGACGGAGACTCACCGAGAGGAGTTGCGATGAAGCTGGGTGGATGCAGAGGTTGGCCAACTTCTGACCATCAAAGATTGGCCAGCTGGATTGACCTGGCAAGAGATAAGCCTAAATTCACCAGTCTTTCATATTCAAATTCATGGTCTTACTCTTAATCATACTACTGTCAAAAATGCTTTAAAGATTGGGAAAGCATTAGGAACTTTACTGGACATAGATGTTGATCCTAACTTCGGTATAACTTCTAAAAAGTTTGTTAGGATCAAAGTAGAACTTGATATCAATCAACCACTCAAACAAGGTTTCTGGCGTGCTAGAAATAATAATATTCATACATGGTTTCCTTCAAATATGAGAGGCTCTCCGATTTTTGCCATGCTTGTGGTAGATTGGGTCATTCTCGGATTTTCTGTAATTTCCTAAAAATTATCCTTGATCCATTACCCTATGGCCCGTGGTTGAGAGCTGAATATCATGCTTCGGGAATTTTCATCCCCCCTCAGCAAGATCAAACTCCTTTGCCTAGATCCTCTCACTCAGGAAATCTAGCTGAAGAAGGGAATCTCATTGAAAATCTGCTTTCTACTAAAACTATAGCAAAACAGGGCACAAAGGTTTATCCATCTTCAGTGGTTTTCCAAGGACCGACTTATGTGAATGTTAATAGCAATCTGATTGCTATGGTATTAGATCAAGAGTCAGAGATCAACAAAGGAAAACATCTCTCAGAGCCTTTAATCAAAGATCAAGAAAGGCCTCCAAACAAAGTCATCAATCTGCCCTCTATTGAAACACCTACAAAATTGTCATCTCGTCAAGCTCTATTAACAGACAAAGAATTGATTGGTGAAGCAAAGTTTCTAGGGTAAAATTTTAATTTCGGAGACCAGAAAATTTTAGAGTCCATGCCGAAATTAAATGATATCACCTGGAAAGAAAATATCGGCAAGCATTCAGAACACGGCAGTGCCAAAAATCTAAAGGAATCGAGACTGCTAGCGACTCTTCCTCAAGATCGTTGTTCGCCATCCCTGTAGATCATAAAGAAGACCCAACTGCCAACCCACTCTCATTTACTTCGGTAGTCAATACTTTCCCAACCAACTTGTTCACATCAGTCAATCGGAACATACAAACCAATTCTCATCTGACAGAACAACAACTTCTCTATAGCAATTTGATGCATTCGGTGATGCAGAGTAGTGTTTATCCTTCGGGTTTGACTTCAGAGGCATGGTCTGCATTAACGAAGAGTTTTCATACTACCTCTATCAGCATTAAAACTCATCTTTCTAAATGGGCTGAGCCTTCGGCCCAATCTACTATCCTCACCAAGGCCTTAAATTCTGGATAGCCTTTTATGGGTATACATGATTCTCCAGCTATACGTGAAAGCCCAATGCTTTCACCAATTTTCAGCTACTCAATGCCTGGCGAAATACACCCCACTGATTCGGCTACTACTTTTTCTGCACCTCAGTCTTCACAGATTTGTGCTTCAAGTTCATTGAAAAGAATTATGGTTACTGCATCTGAAGAAGATCTGGATATTAAAAGTAAAATTCCAAAATTAATGAAAGATGCCATGGAGATCAATCTTGGCACCGAGGATAAAGATATGGCATTGCCACTTTCATTGAAATCAGAAGCCACTGGGAAAATACAAAAGAAAAAAAATCTTATCAAGAACAAGCCGTATACTTGGGCTACATGAAAGTTGGGTTCATCAGAAAAGAAAAAAGAAGCAGGGCATCAAAGCCCTCAAAGACTCCATGAAGACACTTGTATGGAATTGCAGGCAGCTGGCTCGGCCGAAAGCAATTAGAAGTCTTATAATATAAGAAAATATAATCCGGATATTATTTTTTTGTCGGAAACCATGGTGCCTGATACACGCACCCATAGTATAGTTAATATTTTAGGTTTCCAGTATTTTGTACACTTCCCTGTCTCCGGGAATAATGGAGGCCTTTTGTTGTTATGGAGACTGAGTATAGATATAGAACCGGTGCCTGTTAATACTAATGCAATTTATATTTTAATTTACTCTGAACCTTCTTATCTTCCATGGTTATCCATTTATATTTATGCTCCTGCTAGATGGCAACAAAAGGCAACTTTCTGGGCTAATTTGGAAACCATTCATAATTCCTATCCAGGGCCATGGTTATGTGTAGGGGATTTTAATGATCTCATGAATCAATCAGAAAAAATAGGAGTGCAGCCGGTAACTTCTTCCTCTTCTATTGGTGGATTAAAGAATTTGATGAACAACCATGGACTAGTCGATATTAGGATTTCAGGACCTACTTTCACTTGGACTAATAATCGTCATGGTAGAGCTCTTATCAGAGAACGACTTGACAGAGGAATTGCGAGTGCACAATGGAGATTATTATTCCCTGATGCCACTATTCAACACTTAACATCAGGAGCCTCGGATCATCATCCTCTATTGCTAAACACCATGAAAATATAGAAGAGAGAAACCTCTTTTAAATTTGAAGAATTCTGGACAAAAGAACCCTTTAGCAGAATTATCATTCACGAAGCATGGTGCAAGCAAGTAAGTGAACATCCCTCTTTCATTCTCTATAGTAAAATTAAAGCTACAAAGGAAGCGCTCAAATACTGGAACAAAATGCACTTCGGGAGAATACAAGATAATATTCAGCAATTGGAATTAGAGATCAATCATCTTCAATGTGCTCAAAGGAATCCTAGTAATCTTCATCAAGAATGCCAGTTGCAAAAGAAGCTTCAAGACCAATTGAAATACGAAGAAACATTATGGCGCCAAAAATCAAGAATCAATTGGCTCACCACTTCGGATCTAAACACAAAGTTTTATCATCTATCGACGACAATCCGAAGGACAACTAATGGTATTGACTCTATAAAGCTTGGTCCGGGAAACTAGACAATGGATCAAAATACTATTGAATTAACATTTATAGATCATTTCAAGACCGTTTATACCTCCACAAATCGTATCATTTCATCAGAGCTCGATGACTTATTCCAAAGACAAGTCTCAGATCAAGATAATGTTTTCTTAACGGCAGCACCAGCTGAAGAAGAAATCAATGGAGCGCTCAAACAAATCCCAAGTCACAAAGCTCCAGGTCCAGATGGTATGACATCTCTCTACTATAAGCATTATTGGACTATTATCAAAATAGAAGTCATTGCAGCAGTTCAAATTTTTTTTCAAAGTGGGAGGATTCTTAAACAGATGAATCATACCAATATTGCTCTAATCCCAAAAGTGCAAAACTAGAGCTCCCCTCAAAATTACTGGCCAATTAGTTTGACCAATGTGATCTATAAAACTATCACAAAGATCCTGGCAAATCGGCTGAAGATAACACTTCCAAGTATAATCACTCCCTTTCAAACAACCTTTGTTCTGGGTAGGAATGTCAAAGTG
This sequence comes from Juglans mandshurica, assembly GCA_022457165.1. Taxonomy (NCBI): domain Eukaryota; kingdom Viridiplantae; phylum Streptophyta; class Magnoliopsida; order Fagales; family Juglandaceae; genus Juglans; species Juglans mandshurica. The sequence continues at coordinate 10,754,617 of CM039623.1, forward strand.
AACTCCATTGTTGCACATGAGCTATTTCATTTTCTAAAGAAATCGAACGGGAAGAAGGGTCAAACGGCGATCAAGCTGGATATGGAGAAAGCTTTTGATTTTATAGAATGAAATTTCCTATTTGTAGTGATGAAGGCTCTAGGTTATAATAGTCAGTGGATCAATCTAATTAGAGAATGCATTACGACGGCATCATTCTCAGTTCTTATTAACGGTTCTCCAAGAGGTTTTTTCAAAGCAGAAAGAGGACTTAGACAGGGTGATCCCATCTCACCCTTTCTATTTATATTATGTACAGAAGTTCTATCATGATTAATTGCCAAATCAGAGGCCAACGACAATATTGAAGGTATTAAACTTTGCAGAAATTGTTCGCTAATTTTCCACCTCTTTTTTCCTGGAAAAATATCAGGAATGGTCAGGCCAACGAATCAACAATGGGAAATCATCAATTTTCATTACAGGAAATACAAATCAAACAACAAAGAGAGCCATTCTTGGGAAGTTGGAGTATAAGGAAACAATATCCAGTATGCAATATTTAGGAATCCAAACCTCTTTTGGTAGGTCCAAGAAAGAGAGCTATAGAGAACTGCTGGAGAAGATCAATCATAAGCTAGAAGGATGGAAGTCAAAACTCTTATCACAGGAAAGCAAAACGATGCTTATTCGAATAGTGGCAAGCACAATTCCCACATATCAAATGTCCACACATCTTCTACCACAATCTGTGTGTAAATGGAAGGATCTGAAGCACAAGCTTTATCTGAAATCATGGAAGTCGATTTGTCAATCAAAACAAGATGGAGGTTTGGGATTGAGGCTAATGGAAAATATGAATATTGCACTACTAGCCAAGAAGGGCTGGGAAATGAGTCAACCAAGCACCAATATATGGCACAAGCTTCTTTCAAAAAAATATCTGCTAACAAACTCATTCTGGCAGGTGACATCAAAAGCTACAGATTCCTATTTTTGGAGAAATTTATTGCAAACACGTAGAGTTCTAGAGAAAGTATGTGCAATCAAATTTTTAATGAAAATTCAGTCAAAGTCTGGTTTGATCCATGGATTCCTTCCTTGGAAAATTTCAAGCCACAACCACTTAACTGTCTAATGGAATTATTGCATTCCCTTAAAGTTTCTGACTTCATCAACAATACAACCCATTCTTGGAATCTTTAGAAAATGCTCAACTTCTTCCAATGGGAAAGTATTAGAGAGATACTTAAACTACCATTACCTTGTTGAAACTTCAAAGAAGATTGCAATATATGGATTAAAACTCAATGTGAGAAGTTCACGATCAAAACAACTTATCATTTGGCAACAACTTTGGATTGTGCTCTTCAAGTAAGTTTCCCTAACTTTGCAATATAAAAGATTTGGAAACTAAAAATCCATGATCGTCATAAACTTCTTTTGTGGAAAATTATCTGGGATTTACTTCCAACTAGAGGAAGGCTAAAGAACTTCATACCATCTATGTCTTCTTTTAGTTGCCCTTTGTGTAATGAGAAAGAAGAAACACTACTTTATCTTTTTTTGGAATGTTCAGTATCAAGAATCCTCTGGAGCCAAAGCAAGTGGCTACTAAATCTGTCTTCATTGGCAATTGTTACAAAGTAGGATTGGATATCTTTCATTCTTATTCCAGAGCAAAAGCTGGGCAGTAAGTCGTGATTCTAAAGGAAGCACAATTGAAATATGGATGGAAGAAATTGGAACAACAACTTCAGCAGTAGCAGAAGCAATTGCGGCAAGACTTGCAGTCAATATAGCTAAACATTTAAATTTTCCAGATGTCACAATTGAAGGAGATTCTCTTCTTGTAGTCTCAGCAATTCAAGGGTCATCATCAGTCTCACAAATTTCTACCATCTCTGAAGATATAGCTCTTATTATGTCCTCTCATACAGGATCGAGTTTTAAAAAAATAGATCGATCTCAAAATCGATTTGCACATTCGGTGGCGCAATGGACCGCAACCAATAGAATAATTGGTCGCATACCACTAGCAATTTTACCTTCTAGTATTGTAGTTATTGATAGTGGCAAAGACCCTCTTTTTCTATAACTTAAACTTTTTATTTATAAACATGCAAGCTTGATTTGAAAAAACAAAAAAAGTACAATCAAGAAAAAAACTAACAATTAGACTTAAGCAATGAGAATTTTTCCTAAATATTATAATCAATTTCATAATCTTATCATAGGTTTTTTTTTTATTCATCAAACCATATTGATTTTATCATTATTATTATTATTATTATTTATTCATTTTATTATCATTTATTGTTATTATTATATTTTTAATTAAAATAATATCAATTCCCCCCCAAACATAAATATCACATTGTCCCAAAATCAGAGATGCTCCCCTGATTTTTTTTTTTATTTTTTTTTGAAGATGCAGCCGTGTACCCCTTGGAGATCTCCCCAGCCTCTTCATTCCTTAAATTTGATGGACGCGGATTAAGTTCAAGGTTGGGTGGTTCCTTACGTGGTAGCTTTGAGAATTTAGCTCCATAAGTCTCGTCAGCCATGACCACATCTCAGTCGCTTATTTAAAAACAAGAATGTATCTTGGAAGGAAATTTCATAGATTTAAATACGTCATAAGTGAGCTGCTCCCCACCGACCCTCAAAATGAGTTTCCCTTTCTGGACATCAATTAAAGTTCTCCCATTCGCAAGGAAAGGTCGACCCAGTATCAAAGGGATCTCCTCGTCCTCCTCCATATTGAGTACAATGATGTCGGTCGGGAGGATGAACTTATCAACTTTCACCAGTACGTCCCCAATGAGTCCTCTCGGGTATTTAATGGATCTGTTTGCCAACTGTAGAGAGATAGTGGTTGGTTTTGCTTCTCCAAGACCTAGATCCTTAGGCGGCAGCTTCTTTTGTACAATTGCACTGCTCTCCTCGGCCGCCAACTGCAGAGAGATGGCAGTCGGCTTTGCATCTCCAAGACCTAGTTCCATAGGTGACAGCTTCTTTTGTACAATTGCACTGCTCTCCTCGGTCACCAACTATAGAGAGAACTGATTATCAATCTTATTTTTTCTTAATCTCGACGGAAAAGGAATTGGTGGATCATAAATTGAAGGGGAATAAGTTTCAGAAATAAACTCCCTAGATTTCTTGGGTTTTGCAGCCCCTTTATTTTCCTAAGTCTTCTCAGCTTGCTGGTCGATCGCATCCCGATATGCTTCTTTCACCTCGTACTCCATTTCCTTGTCAGACTCCACATTTTCGGTAACTTCTTCGTCTCGCTCGGTATTTACTGACTGGTCATATGTCCGACCACTTTTCAATGTTATGGCTTTGACATGTTCCTTCGGATTGGTCACAGTCTTGCTCAGTAAATTCCCTATTGTCCTCTACGTAAGCATGTTTGAGAGCTGATCGATTTGTGCCTCAAGATTTTGGATTAAAGCCAAGTTGTTTTGGATCACCATATCAGTCTTTTGCATGTATTGCATGATCATATCTTCAAGTGTCAGCTTCTTCTCTTACTGTGGAAACTGTTGAACTGGTCTAGCCGACACTTGGTTATTGCTCCATAAAAAATTAGGATGATTTCTCCATCCTGGGTTGAATGTGTTTGAATAAGGATTATTTTGATGTTGGAAATTGGACACATAAAAATATATCTAAAACCGAACATGTTCCAAAGTTTTTTATGTGAACATGTTCCCCTTAGATGTATTTTTATGCGAACAAGTTCAGAATCAGAGTCGAGAGTTTTTATATTTTAGAGTCTAAGTCTGAGTTTAGAGTTCCAGAATTTATTCTTAAAGGGTTCTTTCGAGAAGGTAGAACTGAAGGGCAAAGGCGAAAGCTGCAAGCTTCGTCAACCGACTTTAACAAAGAACACCAGTTTTATTTTTTTCTTTTTAATTTCGTTATGAACTAATTATATTTTCTAGAGCTTTGATATAGCCTAGCTTTGAACACACAATTTATATTCCAAGTTATTTTATTTTCAATATTTCCATGATTGAGTGTTTATTCCTTGTTCTTAATGCTTACAATTTTCTAACTAACAATTGTTCGATCTTTTGGACTGCAATGAGACCGAGAGGTGATTTGTGATTAAAATTCTAGGATTAAAAACTATTAGTTGAGTAAAAGTAGAGATGCTTTACTGTGACTAGTGTGACTTCAAGAAAAATCCAGAGAACTTAATGAGTCTCCAATTAGTTAAATTCGCATAGAGATATGATGTTTTTAGTTGGAGATATTTTTGATATTGTTCGATAGAAAATATTGAAAAGTTAAGGGATTTTTATCAACTTGGGATAATTGGGATTCTACAACAAGGAATAATAATGTGATACCCCATATGATATGGATAAAGGTAGGTAATGATGAGATCCCACATTGCTTGGGAAGGAGAAGTTCTTGCTCTTTATAAGGTTCCAATGGGGCTCTAATTGTATCATTGACTAGTCCTTTTAGAGTATAGGCCATGTAGTTTGGGTCTTCTATTGGGGTGTTACAAATGGTATCAGAGCCTATCCCAACCAGAAATGTGGGACTTGAACCATGCCACCTATAATGAACAGGCCCGACGAGGACGTCGAGAATTTAAGAGGGGCAGATTGTGATACCCCATATGATATGGATAAGGGTAGGTGGTGTATGGGATCCCACATTGCTTGGGAAGGAGAAGTTCTTGCTCTTTATAAGGTTCCAATGGGGCTCCAATTGTATCATTGACTAGTCCTTTTAGAGTATAGGCCATGTAGTTTGGGTCTTTTATTGGGGCGTTACAAATAAACTGTGTGGGATTTGCTAGTTGAAGTCAAACGCTCTATATCTATTCTTATTACTTTTAAAATCTTAATTTTAATGTCCTTTTTTTTCACTTTAATTTAGAATAACCATTCTTCAAATTTCGGTTTTCCAAATAGTAATTAATTTAGTCAATAGCATAATTATTTCCTGTGGGTTCAATATTTGTTTTCTTTAAAATACTTTACTACTTGTTAAGATTTTGTGCACTTGTAGTTATATTTTTATGCGAACAAGTTTTTGACACCGTTGCCGGGAAATAGTTATTTGTTATTGATATTGATACCAACTAGATTTTTACTACTATGGATTTTATTTTATTTCTATATATATATATATATAAAAGAACAAGGTGTACAATAAAGAGAAGAAGAAACAGGTCGCCGCCTCCAAATTTAATATGGCCGACCAGGAGTACAAGGTGTTCAGAGATTATGCTATGTCTGAAATTGCGGCTCAGTTGGAAAATCTATCACAACAAATAGGTAAGATGAACGTTAATGCTTTTCAAACTAATGTTGTTTGTGATCATTGCGCAAGAAATCATTCAAGTGTAGATTGTCAAGTGGGGAATCCTTTTTCTCATTGAGGATGTACTGGCCTACCGAGAGGTAAGTCTTCTCGCCTTTAGGCGAGAGAAATCTCTTTGCTACCCATGGGACAAGACTCCTCGCCCAAATCTCATCGGCTCTCTCCAGATGTCGTTGCCTTTCATCGGTCTGGATCCATAGTCTCTTCTTTTGTATCAAAATGCTCTCATTTTATATAAAATCTTCTCATTCCTTCAAATCCAAGAAAATAAATAAAAATATGTAGAAATAAAATAAAATCAATAGTATTGAAGGGAAAATTACATTTTTCATAAATAAAAGAGTGATAAAAATCACATAAAAGTAACACTTATTAGAAGGCATTCTTGAGTTGCTTAAGAGGCCAATCTTGAGACAAGGCTAATGCTACCACCAAGCAGATAGTCCCATATTTGACAACTGGGCTAAATTTCTTACCATATTTGAGGCCCCAAAGTTGTGCAAAACTATGTGCCAAACAACGTACTTTATACAGTTCAATAGAGCTATCGACCAAATTTTTAACTTTGAATACCCATTTGCTGCTAACCAAGTTAGTGTCAAGATGTTTCGGAACTAAGTTCCGTATAAAATTGGCATGCAAAGCGACAATTTTAATTTGCATGGCCAACTATCATTTGGGAACCTTGATAGCTTGTTTATAACTCTTTGGCTCGGGTGAATGGATTGCCAAGTTTGTTGCAAAGCAGGCTAGAACAAGATGTCTTCAAGAGAAGAGAACTTTGGGCCACACATTGGCCAGGATTTAGACTTTCTCTTCTATGCCTGAGATAAATATTTTCATTCATGTAAATCACCATGTAACAAGACATTGTCGAGTTGCTCAAGAGGTCTTTCTTAACACTAGACCAATGCTACCCCCAAGAAGAGAGTCCCACATTTGACAACTAGGCTAAATTCATTACCCTAGTCGAGCCCTCAAAGTTGTGCAAAACCTTGTACCACAAAACATGCTTTATACCATTCAATAAAGCTATCAACCAGACTTTCAACTTTGAATACCTATCTGCTGCTAACCAAGTTAGTGTCAAGACATTTAGGAACTAAGTTCCATGTATTATTGGCATATAAAGCATCAATTTCAGCTTGCATGGCCAACGATCGATTGGGATCCTTGAAAACTTGTTTATCAGTCTTTGGCTCATGTTAATGGACTACCAAATCTCATGCAAAGCAAGCTGGAATAGCATGTCTTCAAGAGAAGAAAACCTTGGGCCACATGTTGACCATAACTTAGCTTTTTTCTTCTTCATTTGTAGCTTCTTCTATCTTTCTTACTAGTTCATTTCATTTCTTTCTTTCTTCCCATGCAACTACCGTCGGCACCGAACAGCCCAATCAGTTCCTGTAACCTCCAAAATTACTTCTAAATAAATACTTAGATTATTATTTATTATATGATTGGTTGTCTTGGTTGATATAAATACATTATACGTAAATTACTTTATTCACATTTTATCGGGAATAGTTAGAAGACGATTGAAATGTGGACCCCTAGAGAATTTCGGTATGTGTGGGTTTCTTGAGCTGAGAGTGGAGGTAGAGATGACAAGAGGATAGTGTAAGGTTTAAAACAAAAACATAGACCTAAGATCACTTACAAAAGCGCAAGTCGTGACCCCAAATCATGACCCGTACGTGACATGCCTTAGATGACTCTACCGAGTTGCAGGAGTAATTGCGTGAATGTAATGCATGGGATATCTAACGCCACATGTCCAATTGACCCATCAATAATTTTTTCTATTGTTTCACTTTCACCTTCTCCTTCTTCTGCTCCTTCTTGTCACTATGACATATTGAGAATAGTTGCATTAACCACGAGTTACAGACCAGATCAACCACATGAGGAGACTCTCAATGCAACGAGAATTTCCAGGTGGTTGTGTTGTCATTCCCTATGAAAATCACCTTGCATAAGCGTGCATGAGACCTTGTCTGTACGTCGTACATGAAACTTCAATAAGCCTTTCATGTTGCAGTACACTACATTACATGTACATAACACACACAGATCACGTCGCCTATGCTCTGTGTAGTTCACCAAAAACAGAGGGGGATCGGGGCTATCATAATGCACCCCAGCGTACCTCCCCTCTATTCCTCACTGGGGGATCCCAAACAACTAAACTTGTAGGTGATGTGAAAACTATTCACGTTGCTGTTCCAACACCCAAAATACGGTTTAGCACTCGCTAGATTTTCATCTCTCCTCTCACCAAACGGTCTTCCCTCTTGAATACTCTGTGGTTGCTCTCCTCGTGGGGCTCTTAGTCGCACAATGCTCAAATCTTGCCACATAATCCAAACCTATCACTTTCTATCCCATCACTCGTTTTTAAATACAGATCAAACCTAGGATGCTTACAGGGTCAAGCTTATAATACCAAAACTAACTCCTGCATTTTTGGTATTATCCTACGTAACAAATAGGTTTACCCAGAGTCATGTATAAGTGTGCTCTGATACTAAGCTGTGGTGTCCGTATGATGCCCTTAGGTTCTACTTGAGATCGGACAAACTAATCTAATGCGTTGGGACATGCAACACAAGGTTATCTACTCCATTCATGACACTTAAATATACAATGCACCTAGCATGCATCTAACATTATGCAATATATGCAATGGATAATTTTCTTTAGTAAATAACATTGTACTAGAAACTATGTCCCAAAACATAACATGCTTCAAAACTTTATAACAGACTGATAATTATAATTTTGGAAAACTTGTTTATCGTGACTGTAATATAAATAAGTACTGGAGACAGCACTCCATAATTATAATACTAAATAAAATAACTATTGTGCTAACTCGTTGAGCCGCTCACATTCCGGGAGCAATGGTTGTGGGACTACCAAGTGAGATTTGATTACAAATCTCAATAAGTCAACTATCAACTTACTAACAGTATAAAAATGCATGCATGACAGTAAAATGGCATGAATGCGTCGTGATATGGACATGACTATGCATGACATGATTTGGTAAATAGCATGACACAACTTGACATGAACTCTACTGATGCAAACTAAAAATTGACATGAATTGAAAACTCGAATTGAAGCTGACATGAACTGAACATGAACTTGGAATCTTGTTCAATATATAAATGGCCATTTGAACATGAACATGTGGATACTACATAGGTCCCCTTCAGCCATGTGCTCTTGTCGGTACTACATAACATCACAGACATTTGCGCAAGCTGTGAGTACGTCATGATAACTAGACTTATTAAAAATTGATAAATATAAGGTTGGCACCACAGGCATTGGGTGCTTGGCTTTGCTTCGGCAATCAGTTAATCAAGTCTTATTCGACTTCAGTTGGTGTGATGCATAGGTGACTACTCTTCATTCTTGCATTAGCACACATCTAAGTACTGCTTTGGATTTGTTACTATACAGTACAAAAGACTTATGAGGCTCTAACAATGTAAGTATCGGCACTATTGTAAGCCTTTTCTTTTGTTCAAGAAAAATTTCCTCGCACTTATCGCTCCAAATGAACTTCTTAATTTTCTTGGTTAGGGCAGTAAGTGATCTAGAAAAACTGGAAAATCCTTCCACGAACCTTTTGTAATAACTAGCCAATCCTAAGAAACTACAAATCTCATGCACACTGATTGGCCTTTCCTAGTTCATCACTGCTTCAATCTTACTGCGGTCTATTGCTACTCTTTCATTGGAAATCACGTGACCCAAAAACTTTATTTTATGAAGCTAGAACTCGCACTTACTGAGTTTGGCATAAAACTCCTAATCCCTAAGTATGGTTAGAGACATACTTAGGTGATTTCAATGCTCTTCTTTGCTCTTTGAGTAAATCAAGATGTCATCGATGAACATAACAACAAAACTATCCATATAAGGCTTGAATATTCTATTGATCATGTCCACAAATGCAGCTGGAGCATTGGTTAACCCAAAAGGCATCACCAAAAACTCGTAGTGGTCGTACCATGTCCTAAAGGCAGTCTTTGGCATATCTAGCTCCTTAAGCTTCAGTTGATGATATTCAGATTGCAAATTGATCTTCAAAAATATCTGGCTCCTTATAGTTGATCCAATAGGTCTTCAATCCAAGGTAATAGATACTTTTGCTTGGTCGTCACCTTGTTCAACTCCCTGTAGTCTATGCACATTCTCATGGAGCCATCTTTCTTCTTCACAAATAGCACAGGTGCATCCCATGGTGAAGAACTAGGACAAATAAATTCATTTTCTAATGGTCCCTTCAAGTGCACCTTGAGGACCTTCAACTCTACTGGAGCCATACAATATGACACCTTATGTGTCAATGCCGTCGAAGGTTCCAACTCTATTCCGAACTCCTCTCTGTCTGGCAGTAATCCAGGTAACTCATCAATGAAAATTCAGGAAAGTTTTCAATCACGAGTATCCCAGAAATGCTGAGGCACCATCGTCAATGCACCTAATGGCTTGTAAAGCCGAAATCATTGGAGTGGTGACCTTAACCAATGTTCTTGCATAACTAACCATGTCTTCATTGAATAGCCAATCCATCCCCAAAATTAGATCAAACTCCATTAACCTTAACACCATAAAATTAGCTTTTAATGTCCTACCTTCTAATTCAACATGACACTATTTAACTACACAGGTACATGCTACTGTATTACCATTGGGAATCATTACTACAACCTTACGAGGTAACAACTCAGTTTGCAAACAACAAATTCGTGTAAACGTTGTAGACACAAAAGACTTCATGATGCCTAAATCGAATAGCGCACAAGCTGTGAACCTTAACAGGCTAATGTTTCCAAATATAAAAGTAGGGTAGTACTACTATTAATAACAATTCTTCCAATCTAAACTAATTTAAAGATACCAAAGTCTTAGAACATACCATTGATGATGCCAACTTCCTCAGTCTCTGGAGTATTAACATCAAGATCACCTAGCGTAACAACATATACTCTTGTTGGGGTGTGGGGCATTGGTTTCGGTTTGTTGTCATCGTTGTAACCAACTCCATTGATATGAGGCTCATTGGGACACTCTTTGATCATGTGCCCAGGTTTTTCGCATTTGAAGTAGACTCCATAACCATAACAACATTCTCTGGCGTGAAGCTTGCTACACTTTGCACACTGCAGGTTGGAGGACCACATATGTCTTCCAATTACTACTCCTTACGTTTGTCTGGACTAGTAAAAGACATTTTCTTCTCTACACTTCCGCTAGATGCAAAAGGCATGGCCCTGTTCTGTTCAAAATTAATCTGAGTGGCTAATTCTCTCTGTTCGACCTCAATGGAAATTAGGTGAGGTGTGAACCTCCCTAATTACATGAACTTCGTAGCATATTGGTCTGCAGAAATGCTACCTTGTACTAGCTGTGTACTCCTATGCCTTCAGTTAGTTCATCGAGTCTGGGAGTAATTTATTGTCAAACTCTTCCCTAAACCTTCCCCAAGTCAAAGCATATAGCCCAATTCCCTCGCTAAAAGCTCTCTTCTTGTATCTCACCTTATGAGAGCTTCTCCTTGAAACAGGTACTGGGCATACTATACCTTCTGGTCTCCTGTGCAACCAAAAATCTTGAATTTCCAATTGAGATCGATTATCCACTTGTCTCCCCTCATGTGCCCTTCCTTACCTAAAAAGTTTGAGTAAGAATACACTAGAAACTTCACTTCTAATAGGGACAACTACTAACTCCTGGTCTTGGTAGGTGCACTTGCTACTGTTGCTATTGCCTGAGCACATCCGTCAGTCGATGAAGGGCTTCAACTATCCCTTATTCATTGCCCATTAGAGGATGTTGCTCCTTCTTGTTGTTATCTCCATTAGGGTTCCTAGGAACACTACCACGCGTCATGTGTTACATCTTGAAACACATGTATATGTGGCTTAGCTTCACGTACTAACTCTTGCACTTAGGAAAGTCTCGTTGTAGGAAATGTGGAGAATAGGTTGTAAACACAATAGACCATAAACTACGGTTCTGTAAGTATGGAGAGGGAGTCAAGGGGAGAGGGGATGAGGTTCTTTCTTTATTATAAGAACTAAGGACAAGGAGGAGATTGCTACCTTTTTCATTGATAGATAAAGAGATTGGTAAAAAGAAAATGGAATTGAATTGCTTTCGGAGCAGGGGCCGTAAACATTGCTAAAGGATATAGAGGTACCATTTGAGAATGACTTGTGTCTATATCTTCTCGGCAAGCAAAGGGAAATAAAAATACAGATATCCCACTTCCAATCCCAGTTCAGCAAAGAAGTAAATTAGCAAGATGGCCATAAATCATCCCTTGGGGATGTTGACAACCAAATCTTTCTCAGACCAGCTATCTTTTGCAAGGGCAAGGTTGAATTCTTAAACCCATTAAATGAGCTAAAACGTGCATGCATTCGTTGATAGGCTTCACTCATTAATGAAGAAAATTGCGCTCTTCGAACCTCAGTTTGAACCATACGGTACCTCGATACTACTTCGGAGCACAATCTCTATCAAGCCTAGCAAAGACTAAAATCTCAATCCTATATTCTGGTCTAAATTCCTGGAGACATGTGGGCTTAATCTTGAGACATATTGCTCGGATACCATCCTGTGACGCCCCTAGATTTCACTTGGGATTTGACGAAATTTGAAACATCGGGACATGCAATAGAAATTTACCTGCCCTTGTTCATATATAAAATCATATATGAATTTCATAGCCATTGGACTATGTGTTCCAGTTTCAACTTCAAAGAAGAAGTGTATAATGCATTAATAAAAACGTTAACATGTTTGGATCAACTCATAACATATATAAAAATGTGTTAGAATTTCATCATATCAATATATACCCCTAACTTTAACAAAAAGCAAATCATCAACATTTCCCACCATTGCATGCTCAAACCCAATTTTCAGCAATAAATAATCCATGAAAATATACAAAATTATATAAATGGAAACTAGACACATAGAGTAACAAAACACATGAACGAAGTTCCATGAGAATTGACTTACAAAAGGATGAAAAATGCAATGCAATAGTTGCCAGGAAAACTCTCTGAAGCTCTCACCTGAGTTCTCTCAAAAAAGTAAATGAAAAATAACCAAAGGGTGAGGGAAATGCATGGAGTGTCATTTTTAGGGAAAGGGAGCTGACATGAGAGACTGAGTGACTCTTTATGAAGGGTATTCAATCAAAAATAGTGGGAAAAACCAGGGGCTACTCAGCCCATGGTATCAGGTTGCTACAACCAAGAAGGGTGTGTACTTTGGGTTGCTTTTTGGCCTTCAATCTTTGCACTATTTGAGTTGACATATCGCCCATAAGGATGCATTGGGTGTTGGGGGAACCTTACTCAAGAAGCTTTGCATTAGAGGTGGTTTTTTATGTGCAAAAAATGGGCCTAACTGAATAAGTCTATATTTGGGGTTTGGTTTAGGGTTTTAGTTTTAACAAGCCAAAATCAAAATTTTCATGGCCCAATGAAACAACCAAGATATAAAGAGTGAATGAGGATGTAAGGGGAAATATTTGAGTGATTAATAGCATGTGAAAGTGATTTAATCACTTACGCAAAAGTGGCCCCTTTAGGGTTTGGGAAGCCATTTAGGGTCTTGTTTTCCTCCATGAATTTTGGGATTTCAATTGAATTCCAATGTTTTGGGGTTTCACTAGGGACATTGCATCTCATATGTCATGAACGGGGGTAGGTAACCTTGTGTTGCATGTCCCAACGCTTCGGATATCCGTCCAATCCCAAGCGAAATCTGGGGGCGTCACAGGGTGGTATCAGAGCAATATGTCTCTGGGTTTAAATCCACATGTCCTTAGGAAATGCACCAAATATTAGGCTTAAAATCTTAGTCTTCATTAGGCTTGAATGTTTTGAAGTATGAGAGATAGTACGTGGTTGTAATACGTGTACTCGTGTGTTTCTGGAAGTGACACATGACTCATGGTAGGATACCTCGAAACCCTAAGGGAGCCACAAATCAAAAGAATCAGAATTCCCTGACGGATGGAGGATTAGCTGAAGCTGTACGTCTGCTGACTGGCGTGCTTAGACAACAGCAACAACAACAAGTGCATGTACCTCGACCCGAAGTCAGGGGTTGTATGTATGAGAAGTTCTTGATCCATCATTACCCGAATTTTTTTGATAATGAAGGGCTACTAAGAGCCGAGAAATGGATTATGGATCTCGAAAGGACCTACGAGATCTATGGATGTACTGAGGACCAAAAGGTTCTATATGTTGGATACTTATTCCAAGGAGAAGCTGGAATATGGTGGGATACGCCAAGGTAGCTTCAAGTCAGGGAACTAGGAAGTTTGGTTGCACTATCATGGGAGAGATTTAAGGAAGAGTTCGGCAACAGATTCTTCCCAGATTCTGTCAAACAGCTGAAGGCGCTGAAGTTTGCGACATTAACTCAAGGTAGTTTGACAGTAGAGCAGTACGCCGCTACGTTTATGGCTTTAGGAAGGTTTTCATCACACTTGTTTTCTACTCAAAGGATGCAGGCACAAAAGTTTCAAGCTAGACTTCAGCCAAGGATCTGTAACCAAGTAGCTTGCCTAAGAATAGAGAATTACCAAGAGTTAGTAAACGTGGCCGTGATAGCAGAGATAGAGTAGAAGGGTTCGACTGCCGTGATGATTTTCGAAAGAAAGAGGACTTCATCATATGTTGCTGAAGAAAGTTCAGAAAGGAAGAAGATGTTTACTGGATCAGATAAAGGAAAAGGCATTGAGACTGGGAGCTTAATGCCAATTACATTTCCACCTTGTGGAGAGTGTGGTAAACACCATAGAGGCATGTGCATAATCGTGTTGGGAACTTGTTTCAGGTGTGGCCAACTGGGTCATATGATCAAAGATTGCCCTAGTGTTGCTTTGAGGAATGAAAGAAAGGTGGTTTCTCTCAATAACGTCTACAAACCAAAGCCGAGGCAGCACGTGCCCATGAGAGTGTATGCTGTCACTCAGGGAGACGCAGATGCTGATGCCCCAGGAACTGAAGAAGCTGGCACCGTCACTAGTTTTTTTCTAAGACCTAGGTATTGTTAAGCTTATGTAAGGTTGATTTGATTGCAATTGATTGTATTGTTGCATTATTGTTATTTTGGGGAATGTCAAGTCATTGAAGTTTGTAACTTGTACACTATTGATTCAATTGAGTCTCTATTTTTAGTGATTGTGGTATTACACGAGAGTTTAGTTTGGAAGCTGAATTATCACCCAGGTGGTAAGAGTAACAATTCTCATTTAGAGTATTATTGTTCATATCATTGTAAATATAGAATATCCTTTAGCAATTGAAAGAATGATATTGAAGGTTATTAAATTAGTATTTCGCATATTTGGAGTTGTTTTGATTTTGAGGGTCTAAAGGAATTTGTGATCGGAAGAGTAAAGTGTGTGGGAGAGGCTATGGCCATAGTAGGATTTGCTTATGATGGCTGCCATTAAGTGTTCTTGGTAAAGCATTGTATTTGTGGAAAACGTAGATCACCATTATATTGGAGACGTTTATATAGGTAGTAAATCTTGGTCTTGAGGACTTACGTGAACAGTAGGAACAGATCCTTTCGTTTAGAGTCAGAATAAGAGACGGCTCATGATGGATAGAAGAACTATGCCAATCATAAGAGAGTAAGTCTTGAGTTTAGGTTAATAGCTGATCGTTTATCAAGGTACCACCTAGGAGGAGGAACGATTCGTTCTAATTATGAAGGAGTAAGCTAGTCCTAGGTAGATAGAATTCCTTGAGGAATTAGAGAGAGTGAATTCAGTTGTGTATGGATTAAATTCTTCCAAATTGAACTGTGTGAATACTTGAAGTTTTAGATTTAGAGAGTATGCTAGTACGACTTGACCTATTTTGAGGAAGGATTCCAGTACAAATTGATATGATTTGAGAGTGAGAGAGTTAAGAATGGTAGATATATATACGTTGTGGTTAGCCTAGAAGTCATTAAGTTTAGGCAATAACCTTTGGGAGTGTTATTCCCTTATGTTATGGTTGTAGTTATTTTGTGTAACCATGTGACGGTTATAGGTAAGAATAGTGTTGACTACGAGAGGAAGGCGTTACCTCAAGAAGAATGTTACCTGCCCCATGAGCTTGATGAGGCATCCAATGTTGGACAGTAGTTTGGTAAGCAACTTATTCTTTTGAGCGTGTTTATGTTTTACTTGCATCGATTTCGAGGATGAAATCTTTTATTTAGGAGGGGAGTTTGTAACAACCCGCTAGAAATTCACTGGTGAAAGTTCTATTGACTTTAGGAACTTCATAAAAACCCCATAAGTTGTTACAAATCGACCAATCGCTCTGGTTTTAGTCTGTCAACATAGTCAGTGTTATCACTCAATGTGGTGCTAGAAATATGAGTTTAATTATTTGAGGTAGTTAGAAGTGTCAGAATGTGTTTTGGTCTATGCCATTAGACTCAAGTGATTATTTAGGATTTTATGACGCAATAGCCAATTTTCAAAATTTTGGACGAAACAGCCGTTCGAAATTGTGAAATTATTTTTAAGGGTACTTCGGGGTTGAAATTTGGTAAACGATTTTCACTATAGGTTAATATGAATATTTAGAATTTTTCAGTACTAAGGTAATTATGCATTTTTTTAGAGTGAATAGTAGCCACGATAAGCGCACCCATTGTAGTGTTTTCAAAATTACAATGTGGAATATCCAAATTAGGTTAGAGAAGTTTTATTTGGATACTTAGCAAGATCTTAGTGACACATAGTGAATAGTACTAGACACTAGGCACCATGAGGAACCATTAGATGGATTTGTAAAGGAAGTCAGTGTGTGAGATCATGCCACCTAAGCAAAATTTTGTTTCATCTGATCAACCAAATTGTGCCAGTCCAAAGAAGGTTTCAATCCTAGCGAAACCCTAAATCGTTGGGATCCAATTGAAATCCCAAAAGCTTAGTTGAAACCGAAACCCTAAACGGTTTCCCAAACCCTAAAGTTGTCCTCCAAACCCTTTCTAACCCGTTTTCTAGCATTGTGTTTAATCACTTGATTAAATCACTTCCACATGCTATTAATTAATCAAATCATTGTTATGACTTCATTATACAACCTTCTAAACCTTGAAAATTTGATTGGGCCAAGAAAATTTGGTTTTGGGCTTGATAGTATCTCAAACCCTAACCAAACCCCCTTTAAACCCCAAATTGAAGTCCACTTGGTTGGGGCCCACCAAGGCTGACGAATTTGGCCACCTTGGCAAAACTTCTTGAAGAAGTTTCCTCTCCCACATGGCAGACCATCCACTGCCATTGGCTGCACCCATTAGTGCATTGATGTGAAGGAGAAGTCCACTCTATCAACCTCCATCTCTCACAACTGCTACAAGCAGTCCTTTGCCCTCATTACTCTCCACTTTATGTCACATAGCCAACTCCAATCAAGGGTCTCTCGAACCCATAACTTCTCCCTCCAGGAGTCTAAAGTCGTGCAAGACACACTTCTCTCTATTTTATCACTTCTTCCCCCCGTTCCTAGATAGAAACCCAAAAACGCTCTCTCGGGCAGATTTCGGGGTCTTTTTGCATGGCCTTTTTTGACCCATCATAAGTATTTTGTCACAATGACTCCTTCATAAAAGTTGTTCGTCTTTGAGTTTACTTTCATTGTATATTTTATTAGTCTCATTACATTGCCATTGGATTTGTCAAAAGTAGTTTTAACCATGGAAAGGTCATTCTGGGAGTGAAACTGAAGAGTATGATATGTTTTGGAATTTTTCACCAAGCTAGTGGACATATCTTGGCCTGAAACATTTATGGAGTGTTTTCAGCATGTGCTTATGAATGTTCATTGAGGTTTTGTTGCATGAATAAAGCTTTTGATGATAGATTTCCTTAGATTTAGAAACTTGAAAACTGGAAGTCGAAAAACAGTTTTTGTTTTGTGAAAGCTTGAATAATTCGTGATTTAATCTTATTCCAAAGGCTTCGATATTTTTATATGATGATCCTAAACCTCTTATATACATATTTGGATGTTATTTAGAAGATATTTAGTATTATTTTTAAAGATATGATTTTCTATGCAAGAGGATTTTGGTTTGGCCTAAGATTTGATGTTTTTGGGTTAGATCCATGTTTTGTTGAATTTTAGCCATGTGATTTTAAGTTTGATGATTGGATCTTCTTTAGGACACATTTTTAAACCATGAGATGTTTTAGTTTGAAGATCACATATCTTTATGCCATGGATCAAGAGATTGATCGAAGTTAGTTGAGAGAAAAGTTTTTGTTTTGGACTAAGTATAAAACCAAAAACTCCAAGTGTTGTTTTGTGACTTTTGGTGACTTTTTTTTTATGATTTAAAACATGGTTGATCTTAGGATGATGTTATGAATGTGTTAGAAGTAAGATTTGATTTTTTGGAATTCTTGGAGATGTTTTTATTAAGGTCAAAACTTGTGATTCAAGGGTTCACTTTTTGTTAAAAAGTTTTGGTCATTTTACAACAAAGTTTGGTGTTAATGATTAGCTTTTTCTTAATGGATATTTTAAGTGTGTCTTTAAACTTAAGATAGGAAGATCTTTGTTAGAAAATTTTGGTTTAATCATGGGTTTTGAAAATGGAAGAAATTGCAACCAAAATCAAGAGAAATGGCCTATGAATGTTTCGGCCATTGTGAGTTTTCCATAGTTGTGAATGGTTTTAAATTTTTCTGAGTTGATATTTGAGTCTAGGACAAACTTTACATGCGGAGTGTAAATTTTGGTAATTTTTGGAATTAGGATGTGTAATCCTTAAGTTATGGGTAAAATGGTCATTTTCCCACATGTAGAGGGTAAAATGGTCATTTTGCTCTAAGTTGTCCCTTTTCACTTTTCTAATTATTAGTAATTAAATTTCTAACTTTTAGAATATCCTCTTATAGTTCTTCGAGTTTCGCTCTTTATTCTTGTAGAACGCGACGATCGAGGTAAGTTAGCTCTTAACTTACTATTAGTTTACTGTGTATATATGATGGGTAAAGGAACTACAGTTTATGTTCGTATGTTATTATATATGCCATGTCATCACATGTTTATATATTATACGAATTCAACTGTCATGAAATATTTATCTGTTACATAATATATTATGTCTCATGTTACTATCTGTTGCAAGTATGTCACATTATGTATGCTATCTGTTACATGTATGCCATGTCACGTAATATTTACTGTCACATGTTATGCAATGCTATGAAATATTGTTTATTACATATTATGAAATATTGTCTACTACATGTATGCCATGTTATGAAATGTTGTCTGTTATATTTTATGTCATGTCTGTCGTCTTACGTTCATGCCGTTTATGTCATGTTCATGTCACGTCACGTTACGAACTGTCATGTATGCCAGTTAAATTATTCATATCAATCACGATCCTAAGCGCTAGGATGGAGTAATATCCTAGTGGAACTCTTTTGTTCATGCTGGAGTGACTAAATAAGTGTGCAATTCCCTGGGTTGACGAAGTACAGTCAACAGGTTGCGAATGGGGCCTAACTAGCTGGTCACCAGAGCTCGCCAGGCACTAACACCGATGGAGCCACACATTATGTTACGTGTGTCCACAACAAGTGTGGCACAAACAATTTATAGGGCCACGATAACTGTGGAGCATGAAGTATGGGGCCACAACAACTGTGGAGCATACACTACGTAAGACACAATAATTGTGACACGTAGAATACATGGGGCTACAACAACTGTGGAGTACATATTAACTCACTCACAACTGGTATAGACACATGTGTTGTGATGCGGTAATCGGCAGGGACACACGGCTCAAGGGGACCTGTGTAACACTCGTATGGTCACTTTATTAATTAAGTCTATTGAATAAAATTCCAAGTTCATGTATTTCACATTATGTTATGTTCAAGTTTACATTCATGTTAAGTTTCAAGCTCATGTCAATCATGGTAACCTCATGAGATAAGAATATGTTTCCAAGTTCATGTTTATGTCATGTTATGTTCATGTTCATGTTCATGTTATTTTCAAGTTCGCGTTCATGTTTTATCATGTTCACGTTCACATTATGTTTCAAGTTCACGTTTATGTTACGTTGTGCTCGGGTTCATGCTTTGTTCAAGTTCATGTTCAAATTATGTATGTTCACGTTCATGCTATATTTCAAGTCCATGTTATGTTTCAAATTCACGTTCATGCTATGTTGCTAGTCCATGTTATGTTTTAAGTTCACGTACATGCCATGTCACGTCAAGCTAAGTTTCAGTTTCAGTTCAAGTTATATCATTTGTGCCATGCCATATGTCAAGTTATGCTATGCTTACTTATGACTTTGATTATGCATTCATGCTTTTACTGCCATGCATGCATCATTAACCTGTGTTGAAATTTCCTGTTAACTTACTGAGATTTGTAACCAAATCTCATCGTGGTAGTCCCAACTACCATTCCTCCCGAATGGTAAGCGATGTGACAGGATCAGAGCTGGGAGCAAACACTGGCAAACTGGAGGAGGTTAATTAGACGTCGTAGACGCAACACAGAGCTTACAGCCACCATAGTTAGGTCTTTGGGTAGTATTCCGACATCGTTAGTCGAGTTAAGTGAGTTACTCAACGAACTAGCCCAATAGCATATTTTGGCAATGTAATTATGGAGTCAGGTCTCCGTTGTTTTGAAATTACAGTCTTCTGAGACCCATGCTATAATCATGGATGTTTTAAGTATGCATGGTTTATGTTTTAACTATTTGGGATATTATAAGTTTGGTGCGTAGTATTGGTCAAAAAAAAATTATCCATTGCGAATATTGCATAATGCTATATACATGTTAGGAACATTGCATCTTATATGTCATGAACGGGGCAAATAACCTTGTGTTGTATGTCCTGACACTTCGGATATCCATCCAATCCCAAGAGGAATTGGGGGCGTCACACAATTGATCAACACTTAGGGTTGGGTCGGGTTAGGCTTGCCTCATCTAGATGGAAATGTACATGTGAGGTTACAAATCTCAAATTGCAGCGGAAAAGATAGAGGTTTAGTCGGTAAACTAAGACCTAGTACTACCAGAAGTCTAAAAAGCATCATAGAAACATGTAACATCCTTCCTCATTAATTCCAGTCTTAGAAATACCTACAACCTAAATAATTAGTTCATCGCCTAAAGGGTGGTAGACCGGGTACAAGTGGTTGCCCATGTTGAAAGGAATATGTACAACTCAAAATGATACATGGCTCCTGCAGTGGAGACAAGCCTCTGTATTCAAGATTCTGGCAGGATAGACTCTTCTTCCTCGGGCATCATCCATGAGTCTAACTCTGCATTAAAGTCTATGGTTTGGAGGATGAAACCATACATAAGTTAGATAGTTATGACAAAATTGCTAATGAGAGATAATGCTCCTGAAGATGCAATAAACAATTTCATGTGACAATGAAAAGTCACAAATGTATGCATGTCAAGGAATTACTCTCTTTGGCATAGATACATGGATATGTAATCGAGAGGACTCACCCTCCTTGTGAACTACACACACACACACACACACACAAGCATGGTCAAGAATAATCCTCATTGGAGTCACCCTCTACACAAAATATTTTAAAGTATAAGTATTACCGAGGCGAAGGATCTACCACTGAAACAGTATGTAAAATTCATAAAATTATCACATGGATATTGATTTCGTTAGCACAATTGTCATCACATAGATATAATGGTCATCACACAGATGTCTCACATTGAGATAACATGTTGCATTAGGGAAACATCTTCCCGGCCAACCAACTTGAAGACACCACATCTAATATGTCCAGTGGACCCTCCTTCCCACCTATCACCTAAGGTCAAAACAATGCTGCTCCACCCCAATCATCCTATGGAATTCTGTAATGCCTCAATGGAAGGCCCAAACTACATAGCCTATTCTTTGAAATGACTAATCAATTATATAAATAGAGCCATATTAGAATATTATAAGGAAAAATAAATTCTCCTTCCTAAGCAATGTGGGATCCTATATACCACCTACCATTATTCTTATCATATGGGACGAATCTCGCACCACCTACACTTATCCTTATCATATGGGGTATCACATTCTCCCCTCTTAAATTTTCAACATCCTCATCGGACCAGTCCATCGTAGGTGGCACGACTCATGTCCCACATTTCTGGTTGGGATAGGCTCTGATACAATTTGTAACGCCCTAATAGAAGGCCCAAACCATATTACCTATACTCCAAAAGCACTAGTCAATTATATAATTGGAGCCCCATCAGAATATTATAAAGAGCAAGAACTTCTTGTTCCCAAGTAATGTAGGATCTCATACAACACCTGCCCTTATTATTATCATATGGAGTGGATCGCAAACAACCTACCCTTATCCTAATCATATGGGGTATCATAAGTTCTCCTTCCCGTATGAAGCTCTTGGAATTCGCAGGAATGGTTAAGAAAATTCTCCATTCCATGATTCGATTATCGATACACATTATAGACTTCTCACATGGAGATAATGATTTTCCAAACATAGATATGATTGAAAACAACATTCAAAGTCTTGAAAATCAGGGAGTAAGTATAAGAATAAACATAATGACAAAAATTAGATTTAGGGCAAGTTTGGAGGGTGAGATGAGAATTTTGTATTTTGTTTGAGAGTTTAAAATATTATGTTTTAATATTATTATTGTTTTGTGATGTGAAAAAGTTAAATTGTTTATTATATTTTGTATGGAGATTTAAAAAATGTGTAATGATGAGATGAGAATTTTATATTGTTTATATTCATGATTAGAAAAGGGTAAGGTATAGAATATGCATATGCCTCTTACATATAACGTTGACCCCGTATTCCCCAGTGTTGTCTTAGATGCTAACCTCATTTTTAGCATCAAGATCACTACGTCTCTCCTTTCTTGTTTTCTCTAAAGAATCTGGTTGAACAAGATTTTAGGTGTTTAAGATCTCAAAAGTGAAATCTTGTCCCATGTCCATATCCTTTGTACAGGGTAGGAGTGTCGACATTTTTCTAACATACTTCTATCTCCAGATATACTTGGACAGAAGTCCTTTAGCTCAACTATCACACTGCAGGAAGAGACAGATAGCCAGGGCGTGGTCCACATGCCCAATCCTCAGTCCTTCCTTGAATGAGAGCCTCATACATGGTGTTGGGCCATACCTTTAGGTTCAAGTGATATGACTTGCTGAGTTGTAACCTCTTCTACAAACCAACTCTGAATGTGACCCTTCAGATGGAGTTTGAGCTTCTTACTATGATACTGCCATTCTTCTACGCATTTATGTGTTGTTCTAGAAAACTCTCACATTTTTCCCAGTCTATCCTAGATCTTTGCTCGCCTTTGGCAGGTAACCCATGTCTTATTAATCATTGTTTGTCTTAGGCTGGTAACTTTTGTCTCATCATCAAAGTCACCGGTCTCTTTAGCTCCTTGTCCTTGCTTTCACAGTACGTTACTTTTCTAGCTAGCCTAGAGTATAGAGACACTTCCATCTCCACCTTGCGCTGGGATGTGTCTACTAGGCTTTTTACAAGGTGCATGCTCACCCATGTGTTGGACTAATTGCACTATGTAGCACCCACAACTATTTTCACAAAACTAATGGAGTGGTTCTTCATCTTTTTTTCTACTCAACTCTAGTGGTGGTCTGTCCCTTTGCTCTGATGCGCCCCTCACAACTATGCCATACTCAGAATCATTGCGTTAACCGTGAGTTACAAACCAGATCAACCACACAAGAAGCTCTCAATGCTGTGAGAATTCCCAGGAGGTTGCGTTGTCATTCCCTATGAAGTCATTGTGTTCAAGCATGTGTGAGAACCTATATGTACGTAGTACATGCATTTTTGGTAATTCTTTCATGTCGAAGTACACCGCATCACATGCACACACAGAGATCTTTTTGCTTATCGTCAATGTTGTTAACAGAAAACAGAGGAAGATAGGGGCTATTGTAATGCACCCACACCATATTGAGCCACCTCGTAATTATGCCCCTAGGTGTTTTGATCAACTACCGATCACCATAATACGAAGGAACGAAGAAATAAAAGTTTTTGAATCTTCACCCCACGTCTACGTGCACCATCGCAGTAAGTTTCTCCCATCCTCTCGGATTCATGTATTCTCTCCCTTCGTATACTAACCTTCAAACAAACTCTAAGATCTAGGATCAAATGTATGGGAAGGGAGTGAAGTGAAGAAAGATAGTAGAAGAGTTATAAGTAGGAGTGGAGTTAAACAGGTAAAAGGCCGAGGTCTATTTTGTAATGAGTGATGGCGAATTTAGGTTAAAATTATGTAAGAGTTATATGAGGAAAGGTGAGGAAAGATTTGGGCAAGGAATGGAGAGCAAAGTGATAAGCAAGCAAGGTGTTAGGAGAGCAATGTGTTAAGTGAGCAAGTGTTAGGCGAGCAAGGTATTAAGGGAGCAAGTATCGGGAGGGCAAAGTGTTAGAAGAGCAGAGTTCAAGGCGAGCAAAGTGTGGTAGCAAGGACAATGTTGTAGGACAAGGAACTTGAATGTCACGAATTAGCCTTATGCTTAGTGCATGATGCATATTCTGCATACTGCTAATGTAAAGAATGCTTATTCTGTTTCTTAAATATTATAGGTTTGGTTTAATGCTTAGAGAAACACACGGATAGCTTAATTTACACAAGGATCGAGGTAAATGGCTATGATCATGTCATTCTACACAACGTTTTATGCAAACTGAAAGGTCTTTGTGCAACTTTATATAGGCACTAAATATTCATAAATGTGTAATGTATTTGCTTTTGTTGGAAGCCATTTTTTATGAACCCTATGTACGATGAAATAAATTTCTTATATTTCAAAATTGTATGAACGATGGTGTAACTGAATACTATGGTCTTATGGCCCAAAGGGGTTACCATATCAAATGCAACGATGTGCTCTCTCAGGAAAGTACAACTGCTAGACTGTCAATAGCAGTAGGTGAGACTCCCGTCGAGAGCTAGATAGAAATAAGGAATAGAGGGAAGATCTAGAGGTAAGTTCATACTCTCTCCTTTGGATGATCTAGAAAAATCTCTTTGGTTGCAACTAGTTTAGGTACCAGAGGTGACCCCCAGCCAAGAAGGTCGAGCACGTCATGCTTTTTGATTTCAAGTTCAAGTAGAATCACCCAAAACAAATGTGGACATGTAAAGTGTGGAAAAATATTAAAAAAGTTATTCCATCTTATGTGGCAACCTCCATGGCCATCAAATTGAACTGATGGTGACCTTGATGGCCTTATATTTGTTTCCTTTTACCTTTTGCATGAACAGTAAGATCCTTTATGAGGCATTCCATGCATCTAGCAGGATTCTATTATTTTATTTATTTATTTGTTAAAATAAATTATAGGTTTTCTTATTTTTAAAAGCTAAATTCCATCAAAACATTCGAAACCTAAGGTTTTAGAACAAACTAAACCAAAGGGTCGCAAATTTGGGTAATAAAATGAGTAACCACCAAGTTGGTAGCTCAGTTGGTACGAGTTGATATTTTATGGCTTTGAAGTTAGGAGTTCGAGACAGGACATAAGTTGAAACCACTTGTGGTAATAAAGCATGACCTTTGGGCCATGCGTTGGGTTTTGGACCAGTTGGATATTTTGAGAGTGTTGTGGTGATGGTCTCGCCCATAGGGCAGTAGCTATGGCTCAAACCGAATATTCCACAGTAAGGAGAGGCTCCTATGGTCACACCTAGGAAGGTTGCTACGCTGGTCACCCCCGCCTTCCCTTTTACTTAAGAAGAAAAAAAGGTAATAAAGTAAGTGACGTAGGAAGACACAAATTAGGCAAGTAGGCAATTACATTTTTTCTAGATGAGCTGATCTTAGACTTGATGTTTGGAATTCTTAAAACTTGTCTCTCTCACTATATCATTGGTCCTTGGGATTCGTTTGAGTCTTGATTATGGCTACTTATCAATATTCCATACATTAACTAGTATTCCAAATGGAAAACTTGGGTTCGAAACCCTCCACTCTCTTGTATAAAAAAAACGAAACACATGATTTGTTTTTGAAAAATAACACTCAAAGGAAGAGAGAGAATATAGGGACAAAAACAGTTTCGAATAAAAATTAAGGGTTGCAGGAAAACATGATCAATTAAAACAATTGAGTGTCACAAAGTTTCCCTGGAATAATAAAGTACCATAAACAACACCAATATATAGGACAATCAAAACTAGGGTAATGACAACAAACATGACTAGCGAGGATATTGCTCAGTAATTGAAGCATCATTTACCGAGGCTTGGACATTGTTGGACAACATTTCGGGTCCAGTGTACATAAGAAATGGAGGTCTCTTGGGTACTGCTAGAGTAATAGATTCACTACTAAGCATGAGAACGACCGAAGCAGTTGTCGGTCTATCATTTACATTTTCTTGAACACATAATAGTCCAATGTGGAGGCATCTCAGAATTTGAATTGTTGAATATACCATCAATGTGGGATGCACAAGATTTGAAAGTGTTCCATGCCTCCAGTTTTCCCAAGCCTACAAATTAAGATAATTTAAGTGGCAGACACATGAGTTTCAAAGGGTATATTCATTTAATATATATATATATTTATATATATATATATATAAATATGCATGGATAATTATACTTACATAGCTTACAAGGCCTTCAGGAAAAGAACTGTTTTTATGCCCACTCACTATCTCCAAAATTAGCACGCCAAAACTAAAGACATCGGACTTTGTTGAAAAGGTTCCGCATCGAGCATACTCTGGAGGCATATATCCACTGCAAGTCATGGACATCAAATATATAGTATTAGTTTCATTGGAAAAATAACAGTTCAGCTCATATTTTTATAGTAGATTTCATTGGATTTCATCATATTTATTAGAGGTCATGTTTAAAAATGATTTCGAGTACTACTTCCATTTCATTTCTAAGAGATAAAATTAGTAACTATTTCATGTGTTACTTGTATAGAGCATGCAATGCTATATATGGTTATTATTTCTAGGTTACATATCCATGTATATACTTACTAAGTCCCAATAATTCTCATTGTATTGCCTTCAGTTCGATCTAGCAACGTCCTTGCAGTGCCAAAATCTGAAATTTTAGGATTCATATATGCATCTAACAAGATGTTGCCAGCTTTGAGATCGCGATGAATGATACGGAGTCGGGAATCTTCATGAAGATAAAGAAGCCCTCGAGCAATACCCTCTATAATTTTGTGCCGTTTTTCCCAATTCAGTTGGACTTGTTTGATTGGGTCTTCATGTTCATGCAACCATAAAATAGAGGCTTCATTTTTTTTTTCTAATAGGAAAGTACTTCATTTCATGGAGGCATAAAAACCTTTATTTTCATTGAAATAGAGGCTTAATTCATTCGAAATCAAACTATGAATAGAATAATCTAAAATTTAAGCAAAAATAGTGTAACCATACCAAATAAGAAATGATCGAGGCTTGCATTAGGCACAAACTCATAGATAAGAAGCCTTTCATTTCCTTCCAAACAAAATCCTATGATTCTCACCAGATTTCGATGTTGAAGCCTTGCTAGCAATATAACCTCATTCTCAAACTCTATATTTCCTTGTCTAGAACCCATAGATAGCCTTTTCACAGCTATTTCAAGTCCATTTTGAAGCTTACCCTGATATGGAAATTGATGAACTATTACAAAATCCTCAAGGATTATTCATAACCTACTTTGGAATCTTGGATTTAAACTTTAATGACAAACATGATATGCTTTTCAACTAATTGATCATGATATCACTCACCTTGTAAACAGCACCGAATCCACCTTCTCCAAGCTTATTTAACTCGGAAAAGTTGTCTGTAGCAACTCTGATTGTGCCAAAGTCATATCTAATAAATGATTCATGAATTCTACTAATTTCATGCCTGGCTTCACCTAATAATTAGCGACACATCATAAACTTCCAAATCTTATATATGTTCAATGCCCAAAACAGGCTAGCTAGTGCAATTGTTATTATATATCATGTAAGTGTATATTGACGTATGAGAGACTGATCTACATAACTATTACGTACTACTAGATCATAAATTTGTGAACAAATCTTGCAAAAGACTCGTATGTTAATTATTCAAAACTTACTTTTCACTTTCTGCCCTGACTTCCTTACTTGTAAATAGAAAACGAAGATGCAAATGATTAGCAAAGCAAAACCAATAGTCGATACAAGTACTATGACAATCGTAGTTCGAGATGGTTTACTGGCCTTTCCTGCAGACACCAAAACATTGTTTTAACTAAAAAAATATGAGTTGGATATTGAAATCTATTAAGAAAATCCAAAATCAAAAGAGAATTTTACATCGTCCAACCACAAGTTGCTGATACATCAACTTTTCATTGTAATTAAAATACACTCATTTACATACAATCAAAACTTATAATTTTTTATAAACTAAATGTCTTGATGGTGCATGGTTGCAAGTCAACCGAACTCTAGAGGCTGGTGGCCGGATTCCAACCACCTCGTTATGGTTTAATTTACACCACATCTTCATCAAAGATGCAACCATTTATAATTTTAACAATGATAAATTATAATATTGAGAAGAAGTTGTCTGAATGAGAACTTTTGGAATCTTACGTTTGTGCACATAAAATAGAAGCAAAAGAAAAAAAGAAAAAAAAATGGATGAGTTCGGTCTGGTTCTAAATCGAGGATCCCAAGATTCTGCTTAAGATGGATGAGTTACTTAACCTAATTGAGGATGAGTTCGCCCTTGTGGCTCGGTTCTATTTTGTTATTTCTTGTTTAAAGGCTACCTCGCGCTTCCTTAGGAAGATCCAGGATATCTTAAATAAGGATTATATACCACAGTGGCCACTTAAGCTTGAGGGAGCTCTCATGCTAGAAATCTGGATGAACTATGTGACTAACTATATAATACTAGCATGGGAGTTTATGGTTGAAGCCCAAAGAGGCCACTCAAAGTTTGGAGATACAACAATTAGGACCTATGCCCCTCTGGGAAATAGATTCTTTTGATGTATGGCGAGATTGAACTTGGTACTTCAAGGGTTATGGTTTAAACCCCTCTTTTGCATTGGGAGATTTTGAACAAGTACTTTTGGGATTTCTTCGTTATAATACATTGGTACCATGCATAAATTGCTCTAATCTTTACTTAGAACCAAAATTTTTCTACTACGATTATTGCATACTGCTAGAAACATGTTAGGTGCATTGCATATTATCTGTCATAAATCGAGAGAGTATGTAGCCTTAAGTTACATATCTCGACGCTTCAGTCTTCGTTCAATCACAAACGGGGTCTGAGAGTGTCACACTCTCCCAGTTGCATATATATGTTTTTGTATTATATTATATATAATATATATTATTACATTATATGCTAAATTGCTAATTAATATAATATGAAACTTTAAACTTATTATTCATGCCTATTAATTTTATAACATGAAATTAATATAGCATGAAATTTTAATTTTAAACATGAACATTAATATTAAGTTATTAATATAAAGTTACTTTTGATATATATATATATATATATCAAGGATAAATACATTTTTGACATAATAAATCATAATATATATATTCTTTTCTATAAATATATTTTTACACACTTGATCATATGTACTCATATAAAAGTCTAGAATTTATGTAGACTATAGTTAAATTCAATATTGTACTAGTATGTGTTAATTATTATAAAATAATATACTTTTACTATAATATAAAATAGACTAATAGTTTAGTATATGTAAAATCATATTAACACTAACATACATAATCAAGTACAAAAACAAGTTAGACACTAGTATAATAACATGGAATTAGACATTGTAGTATAAATCTAGTATATAAATAAATTAGACACTACTTATTAGTATAGAAACAAGTCTAGTATAATAAGTTCACCTCACTAGTTATACTATACTATGTGCATGTTTGGAATTGCAGTGAGAAATATAACTATTTATAAAGTTATTTACTATTTGGTAACTATATGTTTAAATCACTTTCAAACATATTACATTTGTTTGGAAACAAATTAAAAAAATACTTTCTAAGGTGGAAATGAAGATGATTTGTTTTTTTAAAAATTCTGATCATATACTTAAAAGTTTGAAAGTTGTAATTATCTGAAAGTTGTATGAATATTTTCATCCATTGAAAGTCTTTTTAAAATTTGAACTACATTCCAGATTATTCAGGAAAATACATTCAAGGAAAAGCATTAAAATTATACTTTTCCACAAAAATACTTTGTAACTTATTTGAGATTAAAAAGTACTTTAATATGTAACATTCAACCAATTTAATTTTTTCATTAAAAAGTTTTTAAGGTTATTTAAGCATTTCTTAAAACTCCTAACACAACCCCAAATAGACCCTAACTTAATCAAATTAATAAGTTTTTAGACACTACTTATACTATACAAGTATAATTAGACACTAATTAATTAGAAATTATTAATAATAAATACTAAATTATAACAATTAAATTTAGTGTTGAAAACTGAAAAAAGCAGACCTGACTTGACCGAAACTGAAAAAATTGAAAGTTTCGATTTATGTGATGTATCATACCGTATCGATTCTTAAATTTTGAAAACAAGTGTATAGTGATTTGGTTTCAAAATTTATTCTAAAACAGGACCAAAACGTAATGACACCACTCCTACTTGACACCCTCCTCTCTTCCCATGTTTTTTGTTTATTTTATGAGATATATATCTCATTAAATTATATGAATGACCACTTTTCGGGCTTTTACCTATTTTTTACGGGATTATGATGCTCTTTATTTATTTGTTGGTTTTTAGAATAAATTGCAGCATTTTATTTTTGTCATTTTTTATATTTTTTATATTTTATAAATTATCTAGCTTTAATAATTTTTTATCTTTATTTAATAGCCAGATGGCAAGCCTAAGAAAAGATTTTATTTGAAAAAACTTACAAACCTAAGTAGGAAAAATATAAATTACTCTGGCGGATATAAATAATCATGTAAAACTCAAAGATCTTTTTTTTTTTTTTTTAACCATATGAATTGGTCCGATCCGGTGTTAGAAAAAGGAAAATCGAAACCGGACCGATTTTGACCGGTTTTGAGAAAAATGAAACTGGTACAGGACTGAACCAAACCCGGTCTCGGTCCGGTTTACCATTTCACCTATTTTTCTTTCACTCCTAACTATTGCCCTAAAAATGACCGAATTATCGCCACATGGCCAATGGCTAGGCAAAAGCTCCGCAAACTAATACGGCTCCATCAATTGGACTAAAGTTGGAGTGGAGTGTATAAAATGTCAGAGTTGGAGTGGAGTCTGAAGTCTAAGTGAGCTCAGACACCTTTGATATCGGGTAAAACTTGAGAAATACTCTAACCATAAAAACATTATTTAAAAGTAATCTCATAAATTAATGTGATTTGATATAGTTTGTCAGATTGTAAAATTACTTTTTTTATAAAATAGATATAACAAATAAGATGAAGTCATGTCAATATGTAGAATTATTTTGTATAATTATTTTATGGATTTAGCAGTACTCGTAAAAATCCCAATACCTCAACTCTATAAGCTTAAGCAGTAGAAAATCCACCTTGAGCTTAGGAGGCCATTCCCCCCAAAATTTTGAGAAAATTCAAATTACCCTCCCAAGATTTTGTAAAAATTCAATATATCACTAGATTTTACTCATAAATCTATAAATATAGAAATGACCATCCAAAATATTTATAATCTCCAAAATACTTAGAAATGCCTCTTTTGAATTTTTTTCTATAGTCCTAGAATTTTGTATAATTTCTATATATTATCTATTCTCAAGGATGTGGCCTCACCAAAATAAAATCAAAACTAAGTTTAGGAGAAATAATAAACTTATTAATATAGATTCCAAGGTTTTTCATTATATAATATTCAGCTTCTTATTATGGAATTCAAAGTGAAAATACAAGAAAAATTATTTAACGTTGATGATCTATATAAAAAGTAATTTAGAAGTTTTATCCTCTAGACTTCATCGTGCAACTGTGAGTCATGTACTCCACTTTACCATGAGTCCCATGAACCATCACCCTGAGTCTAAGTAATATCATGATCATCAAATGATTCAAATAGTTAGACTCCTTATTCGTAAACTCATTTACTCGTTTAATTTTATTAATCAAGCTTATGTAGGTTAAAATGTCCTAGGGTTTATTTTTGGGTTTTTTTGTTTTTTTTTTTTTGTGTTTTTTAAGCTCTAACTAATTATTAATGATTTATGATGGTTAAGGCTACATGTCTAATGTTTGTTTGTGGCATAAATGATATATATACACATTGTTATTTGTTAGGTATAATAGGCTACAGTTTATTATTTTTAAGGGTTGATTAGTTTTGTAACTTTGTAAGTTCTGTAACTTGTTATTTGCAGGGATTGATTGTTAAATTGGGTTTGAATTGATTGATAGAAATTTGTAACAAAATTCTGGGTAACTTGTTATTTGTTATGGTTTGAACTTTGAAAATTGTCTTGATAAATCATAAAGGCATTAGGTTTGAATTGTGTGATTGAAGTTTATAGTTACTGAAATTAGTGTTGATTGATTGAAATTCACAAATTCTTCAATTTTGGTATTTTTATTTTTTATCAGAGTTGGGTATGTATACTTTACAAACTTCGGTGTATATAATTATTCTTATGGCTTTTATTTGTCAAGTGAATATGGATATGGATGTTACACCTACTCTAGATGTTTTTCCTGACTTGGATGGTACACAACCTAGACCTAGCCAGACGATAGGGACATCCACCCCTACACGGCTACACCTGTAACGCCCCAATAGAAAACCCAAACTACATGGCCTATACTCTAAAAGGACTAGTCAATGATACAATTAGAGCCCCATTGGAACCTTATAAAGAGCAAGAACTTCTCCTTCCCAAGTAATGTGGGATCTCATACATTACCTACCATTATCCATATCATATGGGGTATCACAATCTACCCCCCTTAAATTCCCGACGTCCTCGTCGGGCCTGTTCATTGTAGGTGACACGGCTCAAGTCCCACATTTCTGGTTAGGATAGGCTCTGATACCATTTGTAACGCCCCAATAGAAGGCCCAAACCACATGGCCTATACTCCAAAAGGACTAGTCAATGATACAATTGGAGCCCTATTGGAACCTTATAAAGAGCAAGAATTTCTCCTTCCCAAGGAATGTGGGATCCCATATACCACCTACCCTTATCCATATCATATGGGGTATCACAACACCTATGTCTACAACTAGTTCTTGTGCAAGCAGTCTAGCACCTAGACCGAATGAATAAGAAGAAGTAGAGTGTGGAACCCTATTCCTCCGTAAAATGATCTAGCGAGAACGAGTGATGCCAAGGGAGCCAGCCAATCGACAACACTCAATGTTTGATTCGGGTTAGGCATGAAATATTCACTAGGAATTGCACATGTAAGGAAATAGATATCTAGTTTGCAACGAAAAAGTACATATTTAGTTTGAATGTTAAACGTTATAGTACCAAAAGTCTAAAAACCATAAATACATTCTCAGAATATCCAAAAGTCACTTCGTTCCTTAAATAATTATACACATGTCTAGCTATTCGTACACCCAAAATGAGGCCGACCGAACACATATGATCGTCTGATTGATAATTACAAGTACAACTACCATAAATGGATAGGTTCTACAGCAGAAAACAAGTTTAGATGCCTATTGATCAGGTTGAGTTGGCTCTTCCTCTTCGAGTATCACTCCAAGGTCCACTTCTACATTAGTCAATGGTTTCGATACCCAGACCATATGTAGGTTATAATAAGACTGCTAATTAGAAACAAAGCTCGGAATATGCAATGAATAGTTTCATGTAATGAAATGGGAGAATGCATGTATTAGTGCATGGCGAGGAATCACCCTCTATGCAAAACACAATACACATACAGGTTGACTCGCTTGTCCCTAACACAGGTTGACTCTCATGAAGAGATATACATTTTGCATTAGAGAACATCTACCCGACCAACCAACTCGAAGATAGGTACATGTGATATGCCCAAGAGATTCTTCATCTCGTTTATCAGGTGAGGCCAACATGATACTGCCCCCCACCCCAATCATTTACGGGGACTGTCTACCCATATGAAGATTGTGGAGACATACCACAAGAATGGTCAAGAGAATCATCTGTCCCGTTTGTAATGATTGACACAAGATTCGATTACTCACATAGAGACACAATTACTTGCATAGAGATAGCAACGAAAACAAATGCATTCAAATATTAGAAACTATGAAGTAAAAATATTTCTAAAGATAATGGCAAAAAAAGTTATTATTTGATGGTTTCAAAGGGTGAGATTAAAGAGTATACATATGCCAAAATTCGATAACATTTTCACACAATGTTTACTTGTCATTCCTTGGTACTGTCTTTGGAGCCAACCTACCTCACTGCCTTAGAATGAAGGTCGTGATGCACTGCTCCTTTCTTTGTCTCCTCTGAAGTAACATGCTTTCTTTGAAGAATCTAACTCCAAGGGCTCTCAGGTGTTTACGATCTCAAAAATTGAGATTTTAGTTTTTACCTAAAGCCTTTTATAGCAAGGGTTCGTCAGGTGTCCTTCTAATTCCAGACATGCTTGAATAAGAGTCTTTTGGGCTTCATCGTCCCACTGTAGGATGACAAGGAAGGATTAGCAGGGCTTCCCTTATGTCCAATCCTCAGTCTCACTTTGATCTCACACATGGTGTTAGACCATACCTTTGGGTTCAAACGATATGATTTGCTGAGACGTAATCCTTTCTACAGATCCAATTCGAATGTAACTTTTCAGACGGTGAGTTGGCTTCTACGTACAACACTTCCACCTATTGAGCCTTTTCGTGTAATCCTGGAGAGCTCATACGTTAGCAAGAGATTGCTTGCCGTAAGTTCGTTCTTCATCTTCACACGTTGGGTGGCTTTTCTGGCTCACCTACCACAAGGTGAAAAGTCTTTTATTACCTTGTGCCAGGACATGTCAGACAACCTTTCTACACATTGGTGCTCGCCCCTATGCTAGAATAGCCACACTTTGCAACACCCATGACTGTTTTTTCACCACACGAATGAAGTGGTTTCTCGTCTTTTCCTTCCACTTACACTTTATTGGTGGTATGTCATCATTCGCTAGCGCTATTCGCACATCCTTCCCTTCTTACAAGGAATTTCATCCTCGAAATTTGGAGAGGGTTCTCCCTTGATCTGGCATTCTGAGGGAGAAGATCTAGATGGGGGATTAGTTGATGCCTCTGGTTACCTTCGATAGAAGAGGGCGACTTGCATTTACCACCTAAGATCAAGATATGAGATGACTCTTCATGTCTCATATGTCTGCTCCGTCTGGGTTGTTCGTGAGTTGTGCTCTCTCATACTCTAGCTCCTCTGCTAGGTTTGGCATTATAGCACGTTAGTGAATACTCACCCTTATTTTTTTCTTACTCTTCATGCCCCAACACTGCTCGTTCCACACCCCGAGGTGCTCTAGTTGTACCTTCGTGGTCCAGCATTTCTGCTATTAGGGTTCTTGCCCTTTTGAGGACTCTCTCAATCTCAGCGTCGACTTCCAATCTCGCTGCTACGCATTGTTCATCCAAGAAGCATTGCATTATTTCAGGTGGTACAGAAGCCCTTCATGTGATTATTTTCTCTTCCACCAAGGTTATCGTTTTCAGGGGTCTAAAGTGTTATGGTCCAAAGAGGTAAACCAAAGGCTTACTTATAGTCGGACTCTTGCCTTTGATTTGATTGATTTACCCTAGTCTCGAGCATTACAACTCACTTATTACGGCTCAAATAAATATGGAAACTATTCCTTCGTGACCCATTCACTTTCCCAAGTAAGCTCCTCGTTTCCCACATCTCTCCACTGCACCTTTACTAAGGCTACAACCTTAGATCACAATCTCTACTCCTTCCCATCTATGATGCATAACTAGATTCGAACTGATTACTCAGGTTGCTGCTTCCTGAAACCTTTCCTTAACATGGGACATGTCGTTAATCCCTTTATATTCCACTAGTAAGCGCAACTCGATAAGCTACTCGGCCTACTCTTTCTACTACTTGGCACGGTCCAACTTCCTTCATAGGTGATACCTTGAGGTACACCCAATCTCATTCTTCAAAGGTCAACTCCCTCATCCTCATGTCAACGTGGCTTGTTTTGCCTCTCAGGCCGTGTTTGGATATGCAGTTGGTCTCATCTCGTTCTATCTCATCTCACCTAATCTCAACATCCAAACACCACTCAAGTACAAATACTTTTCAATTTATCTTTCATACTTTTTCATCTAATCATTATTAACTATTTCAACTTTTCCAAACTTCTATATAAAACCCAAAAACAATTCAAATTTTTCAGATTTCAACACAAAAATAATATTATAACTTTATGATATTTTTATTCAACTTTTTCTCTCTCATTTCTCAAAACCCAATAAAAATCTTAACTCAGACTATTTCACTACTATTCACAGACCATATTGTTACTATTCAAAAATTTCTCATCTCATCTTATCTGACTATCCAAACGAGGCCTTAGGATAGGTTTGCAAGTGGGATGAAATACAAAATTATCATCTCATCTCATCTTATCATTACAACTTTTTCAAATTCTCACACAAAATATAATAAACAATTCAACTTTTTTAAATCTCAATTCAACTTTTTCAAATCCCAAAACAATAATAATATTAAAAAATAATATTTTAAACTTTCATCTAAAACCAAAAATTCCTTATTCAACTTTCACCCCATGTATCCTAGCTATTTCTCTTATATACAATTGAGCGAGCTTGCTCGTAGTGTTTTAGTGTCGATCGGTAAAAAGTGGGCACCTTGGTCAACTTATCCACGATCACCCATATGGTAGCCTTACCATTGGAGGTTTGAGGTAACCCTACCACGAAATCCATGCGATGTCTTCCCATTTCCATTTTAGAATAGGCAAGTGCTATGGGCTCCCACTCGGTCTTTGATGCTCAGCTTTCACCCTTCGACATGTAGCGCATTTCTTTATGAAGTGGGGGATGTCCTACTTCACTCCTTTGCACCAGAATCATTTACTATGATCTCGATACATTTTGATACCTCTATGGTGTATGTAATATGGTGATGAATGAGTTTCTTCTAATATTCGTTCCAAAATTTCAGAATCAGTTGGAACTACTTTCCATCCTCTGTATGTTAAGGCCCCATACCACACCCTTTGTGGAATCTACCACACCCTTGAAACTTAGCTTGCAACTTAGTGCATCGGTGACTAAATTCGTCTTTCCTGGGTGATACTTAGTCTCACACCGGTAGTCACTGAAAGTTTGTAATCATCTCTATTGTCTCATATTGAGATTCTTTTAGGAGAAGAGGTGTTCCAAACTCCTATGGTCCATGTACATCTCGCACTCGTCACCATACAGGTAATGTTGCCAAATCTTAAGGGCAAACACTACAACTACTAGTTCCAAGTCATGGCTAGGATAATTCTTCTTTGGGTCTTTCAATTGCCTAGATGCATAAGCCACTAACATTCCTTCTTGCATTAGGATGCAACTAAATCCGTACTTTGATGTGTCACTAAACATTGCAAATGGTTTCTGAGGTTCTGACAAAGCTATAATAGGGCACGTGGTCAATCTCTTCTTTAGTTCTTCAAAACCCCACTCACACTTGTTAGTCCAAGTGAATTTAACGTCTTCATAGTTAACACTGTGAGAGGACTTGAGAATCCTTCCACGAACCTTTGATAGTAACCACCTAAGCCCAAAAAGCTCCTCACCTCATGCCCCGAGCTGGGTCATTGCCATTCTATTACCGCCTCAGTATTACTACATAAGATTCTATTATGTTTTGATTTATGGCCCTATCATGCGATATAATAGTGGTCTTTGGACCTACCACGAGACGTAATAGTGGCTTCTAGCCCCATCATGGGACATAACAGTGGCTTTTGGCCTCGCCATGAGACATAATAGTGGCCTCCAGCACTACCACAGAATACAAGAGTGGCCTCTGGCCCCGCCACGGGATATAATAGTGATCTTTATTCAGAGTGCAATCACTTTGGTGAAAATGTGATTTATGTTTTGCCTAGCTATCCGTACAATGAACAACCCTATCACAGGGTTAAATATGGCCTTTGTTTTGAGTGCATCGACTTGGTGACAAAACATTGATATATTTTGCTTAGCTAAATGTAGACATACACAATCCTATTACAGGGGTAAACATGGCGTCGCTTCTGTTTATGATATTGTTTCAGTTATGCTTGTGCCAATAGTCTTTTGTATATTATTATTTAAATGAAAAATTTTTGAAAACACAACTATCATATTTTGAGAACTATCTATTTCTGTATTATGTAACTGGCTTATGTTTACACACTAGTATAGGCCCGCTCCTTACTGAGTTGGATATGCAGATGATTTGGATTTTTTAGCGAGGGATCGAGAATAGAAAACATGAGCGAGATTAGTTAAGCGTAGTGGAATACCTACTAAAGGTTACAAGGGTCTATAAGGGGATTTTATTCAAGAAACCAATCATTTTTTTAGTGTTATTTTGGAATATTGATGTTGTTATTGAGAATTTGTGGTATTCTTAGTTAATTGTGCCAGAGTAGTTCATTAATGTTCTTGTAGAGGAATATACATTTTGGATTGAATCTATGAGTTTTATTTGTTATTGAGACTTTGGAGTTTATACCTTTATTGTTGAATTGTGATTTTAAGTGTCACGAATTAACTCCCTGGCTCTTTTGGGTACGTGGTGTTACATTCTGTGTCTTGTCGAGTATTATCGAAGTTTTGTATAAGGGTTCTTCATACTGTTAAGACCACTCACAATATTGACTATGAAGAATGTCATGTTTGTGTGGTTAGATCAATGTGAGGCTAGTTTTATAGAATTGAAAAGAAGACTGACTACCGCACTAGTACTAGTATCGCCAAAACAACACAATTCTTTTGTGTATAGTGATGCATCCAAGTTTGGTGTTGGATATGTACTCATGCAAGATGGAAGAGTGGTAACCTATGCCTCAAGGCAGTTGAACAACCATGAGTAGAATAACCCTACTTGTGATCTCAAACTAGCTATAGGTTTTTTGCCTTAAAAATATGGGGCAATTACTTGTATGGCGAGAGCTGCGAGGTTTAATCAAATCACAAGAGTTTAAAGTATTTTTTCAATTGAAAATGTCTAAATAAGATATAGAGACGGTGGATGAAAGCCATTAGTGTCTACCAGTGTGAGATTAAGTATTACTCGGGGACAACTTTGTGGTGGTGGCTAATGCACTAACCCTTAAGCTGTAGGTTGAGTTAGATTCTCTGCCAGTAGATATGCCCTCGTTGCTAAGTAGTATGTAGGACTTATCAATAAATGTGCCTCATAGTATTTACATCTATGTGGGAACCCATGAAGTATAGCTAGCTGTGGAGTTGCGAAAAGAGGGTCCAAATCTTGTTAGGATAATGAAGCGGGTTGATGATATATAAGATGATGCACATTATTGGATAACTAAAGAAGATAATTGAATGTATGATTTTTGGACAATGGTTTCGCTTAATGCAGAGCTCAGACAACAGACCATGAGAGAAGCTTAGAAACCCACAAGGACTTTACAGCCTATTGATCATTGTAGACTGGAAATGGGACGAAATTGCCATGGATTATGTGTAATCGAGTTACTCAAAACTGCCAGTGGCAATAACTCCATTTGGCTTTATCATTGATAGACTGAGAAAGAATGCCCATTTTGTATTAAAGAAAAGTGTAAGGTTACAGAGAGTGACAAAGGCATTCGTATAGGACAGAGACATGAGGCCATGGGAACAGAGCTGAAGTTCGTATTGCATATCATCCCAAACAGATGGTCTATCTGAAAGCGCTATACAAACTCTAGAAGATATGCTGTGTATTGGAGTTAAGAGGAAGGGTGGTAGGAGGGTAGTAGTTACTTGATGACTTTACCTTTCAAGAGTTACAAGGAAGGTAAAGTCATCAAGGAGCACCTGGCAACAGTGAAAAGCCAAGAAAAAAAGCCTAAACGGATAATCTTAAAGTGTTCGCAATGAAAGGAATTTACTGTTTCAGCAAAAAATGTAAACCAATCACACGCATGTGGACCCTTTAAAATAGTGATACTGCTAGCTGAATACTCTAATATTCCTGATGTGTTCTATATATCTTCATTAAAGAAGAGCTTTGAGGATGGTCAATCAAAAATATCAATGTCGCAGCAATTCAACTACAACCTAACCAGTCCTACAAGGAGGTTATAGTGGAAATCTTGGACCAAAAGGGATAGGTAGTTAGAACAAAAACAATCCCAGTAGTGAAACTGTTGTGGCATAACTACAACTTGAAAGAAACAACTTGGAAAATAGGGGTTAAGATGAGATATAAATATCCTCAATTGTTCTAGATTTGAGTTGGTAGTTGTGATCAGCCTAACTTCACGAGAAGAGGCAGGATTATTCTAAGAGGTAGGATCTGGTAAGAATTGTAACGATCCAAAAGAAATTCGTTAGGTGAATTTCTTTGGACCTTACAGACATTTTGAAATCTCGACAGAAGTGATCGATTGATTAGGTTTTAGTCTGTTAGCATAGTGGGATCGCGATCCACTACTGGGATGGAGTTTTCTTTTTATTTAATTAAGGCTCTACAACAATAAAGTAATTTCTGTTTTCCAAAATGATCAACCAATCCCGTGGATTGAACTTCTCTTTATAGTATGATCCAAAGTTCCTAATAATTCAAACAAGTTACCCATCCTCTGTTTTCTGAAGTTTCTTTTTTGATGCTGTATGAAAAACCCGGATCAAATCCAAGCCTTAAGTTCTTCTGGGTATAGGAACGGTATGATAGGAGTACTAAACTTGTTAGGCGCAGTCTTTGGAAAAATAATCACAAAAAAAAAAAGAAAAAAAAAAGAAGATTCCTTACTTATTTGTCAGGCATGCACGTAGTATTAGTAT
This sequence comes from Juglans mandshurica, assembly GCA_022457165.1. NCBI lineage: Eukaryota > Viridiplantae > Streptophyta > Magnoliopsida > Fagales > Juglandaceae > Juglans > Juglans mandshurica. The sequence continues at coordinate 10,795,087 of CM039623.1, forward strand.
CATACCTTCTGTTGGCGGCAGTAGCGACGGCGGTGGTGTCTCAGCTTTCGGGTCATAGAAAGGGTAAGTCTCATACCTTAAATCACAGCTGGGTGACATATATCTCCCTCCCAGCTTTCCCTTACAGCATCGTTGAAATACCAATTCCCTAGTCTGTTCCAGGCAGCTCTTGCAATCGAGTTCATCCAAATCAGGAGTGCACATAAGAAGTGCATATATTGTTTGGGTATCTTGGGCAGCTCTTCCCGCAGCAAATTTGCGAGTAGAATTTCCTGCTGCGGTGAGGTTTTCTAGCCTCTCTAACAAGGGTACTAGAACCCGTGTGAACGCATCTACATTTGAGGCGTTTCGTGGTTTTTCGAAGGTATATTCAGGGTAGACAGCTTCCAAAACACCATATATAGATCTGTTTGAGTATCGCACCATACATTTCGGGTACCATATGATCGCCTCCTTCTGGTCGGGACATTTCTGCAACAGATCCTGACTGGACGCATTTACACAACTACGGCATTCGTCTGTCCCAATGTCTCCTCTACAAAGTGCAATCGCGTTTACTTTGTCGGAATTTTCTCCGACGGATAAATTATAAAACCCGTAGCTGATTTTGGTATTGGAAGACATAGACGACAGGACGGTGTTGAGATTTGCTCTGTATGTACTGTTACTGGTGTAGTTACCCTTATCAGAGCAGACGTAGGGATCTTGAGCTAACGTGGGAGCAAACAGTTGCAAGATCAGAATTAGGCAGGTGAAGAAAACTAGTCCTGAACAGAACATCTTCGTTGTTTCTCTCTTTAGTAGTCTTTAATTTGAAATATACGCGCACTCGTGGTTAAAGTTCCCGAACCAGAGACTTGGGCTGCTTCTCCGTTCGTTCAATATTCATTTATAGCGCCCAAAACTAATCTGACTAATTCAGGATAGGACAAGTACATGTTTCTTTATATATATCGTCCAAATTTGCCGTGTTTATTATTATTGTGTTGCTAGGAATATGATTATTATATTGTGTTGTCCAACATTGACAAGCCTACTCGGGTGGAACAACACCTAATTTTTATGACTTGACCAGATCGAGCATCTGAATATGAAATACTCTCACGAACAGAAGATGAATGCAAGCAAAAGAAGCATGAAGACAATGCACAAGTACACCATAGCATACAGAGAACACCATACAACAAGCAAGTTGATGAAAACCACAATGCAGCAAATGAGAAGTATAAAACACTGGCACAGAAAAGCAAAACAACAAAAGGAAAGCATGGCACGACAGGTCAACCTTAAAGGTTGCACTGATTACACACAAAAGCAAATAAAGTGATGAAAAACAATGTCAAAGAAACAGACTGCAGTAGATTTCTTGTAAAACAGTAGAAAATAAAAAGTTAACTTTAGGACTCTTCTTTTTTATCCTTTTGGTTTTCCTTCTGTAATGTATATATATGTAGTAGAACCTTGTATCAACTTGACTAAAGGAAATGAGAATCAATTTTTTCTCTATATTGAAACTTCATTTCAAATTCTTGTTTCATTTCTGACATAGGGATCTTCTGTGTTTGCTTAAATCTGCAAACAAATTTAATCTCTTAAGCCATGACATCCTCCTCTTCCTCTTCTCCTGTTTCCATTGTTGAAGACCCAAGCAGTCCATTCTTCCTACATCACAGTGAAATGCCAATACTGTCATTGTGTCACCCCCATTAACTAGTCCGAATTATATATCTTGGAGCAGGTCATTTCTGCTCTCCATTTCAATCAAAAACAAACTGGGCTTCTTGGATGGCACCATTAATACTCTTGAGTTTCAGATCCCTCATATGTGTCATGGCTGAGATGCAACAACATTTTATTGGCTTGGATTCTAAATTATGTTTCAAAGGATATTGCAATTATTATATATTTTTCATGACCTCAGCTAAGCAAGTTTGGGACAAACTCAAAGAAAGATTTGCTCAACCTGATGAAGCTCGAATTTATCACCTCCAACACAAGCTCAGTAGCATTGTTCAAGGGCACCTCTCTGTAAGTGATTACTTCACACAACTTAATGCTATTTGGGAAGAACTACATAGTTACAGACCACTTTCTTGTTGTTCTTGTCGAAAGTGCACTTGTGATGCCTTAAAGACTGTTGGTGAGGTCCAACAAAGAGATTATGTTTTTAAGTTTTTAATGGGTTTAAATGATAGCTATGATTCTGTGAGGGGGCAAATCATTTTACTGAGTCCTTTACCTTCATTAGACAAGACCTTTTCACTGATTTTGCAAGAAGAAAGACAAAGGAAGGCTAGAAATATAGCACTACACATCTCAAAATCTTCTGCCCTTTTAGCCTACCAAAATCTTCCAAAGAAAAGGGAAAACTTAGACCTGATTTGTCACCACTATGGTAAGGTTGGACACACGAAGGATAAGTGCTATAAATTAGTTAGATTCCCACCAAGTTTTAAATTTACAAAAACTAAATTTGGAAGTAACCCTACTGCATCATATACTGCAAATCAAGTTGCTACACAGGTTGTCTCATCACCTCAGGAAGTACCTGCTCCAACTGCTTCTCAGTTGAATCTCTCTCAAGCACAAGTACAGCATCTCATGGCTCTTGGCAATGCTCAATTCCCTCAGTTGAGTTTGGGACAAACCAAACCAATTCTGCCTACTCCTGCTTCTGCCAAACCAAACACTACTAAAACCAGCTCTTCAAACACACCCTACTCAAACTTAGCAGATAATTATCACTGCCTCACCACTCTCTCATTGCTTGTTAAGCAATCCCATCTCAGTTCTATAAACCACTGCGAACACAACTCACCTTCTCAGAATGAACAATTTGATGTTTATAGCACACCATGGATCATGGATACAAGAGCCACTGATCACATGGTGTGTTCCACCTCATTTTTTGACAAGCCCTCCTCTTGCATACAAGCCTTTGTTCAGCTTCCTAATGGTACAAAGGCTCAAGTTATACACATAGAAACAGTCAAACTTTCAGAATCATTAATCCTAACTGATGTCCTATGTGTACCCCCTCGTTTACTTTCAATTTGATCTCAGTCAGTAAGCTCACTCACTGACCAAATATATGCCTATTTTTCTCAAATGATTTGTGCTTCATTCAAGCCATCTCTTCATGGATGACGATTAGACTTGCTAAAGTCCATGCTGGCCTATATTACCCACTGCTTTGTCCTCTTGACAGCAACATCAACCATCCTTCAACTCTCTCAAATCAAACTCGAGTCAATTAAACTGCCACACAACAAGATTTTGATCTATGGCACTTTAGATTAGGACATTTATCTTCACAAAGGATGAGTTTAATTCATTCTCATATTCCTAATGTAAAGTCCAAGGATCATTCTCATTGTAAAATCTGCCATTTGGCTAAGCAAAGGCATCTTTCTTTTCCTTCAAGTGTATCATCTAGTTTACTCCCTTTTGACTTAATACACTGTGATATATGGGGACCATATTCTCAAGCCTCACTTCAAGGTTTTCATTACTTTCTAACTATTGTGGATGACTTTTCTAGAGTGACTTGGATTTTCCTAATGAAACTAAAATCAGATACAAGATCCATTTTACAATCATTCTTCCAACTCATAGATACTCAATTCAATAAGAAAGTAAAGAAAATCAGGACTGACAATGGTCTTGAATTTGACATGGCAAACTTTTATAAAGATCATGGCATTGTCCACCAAAAGTCTTCTGTGTATACCCCTCAATAGAATGGTGTTGTTGAGAGGAAACACCAACATCTCTTAAATGTGGCCGAGCTCTTCTCTTCCAAGCTGCATTACCCACTCAATTCTGGGAAGATGCAGTCTTAACTGCTGCATACATCATCAACAGAATACCCACACTTCTTCTTTCAAATAAATCACCCTATGAATTACTCTTTTCTCACCACCTTCATATTCCCACCTTAGAGTCTTTGGATGCTTGAGTTATGCTAGCACTAACAAGCACCACGGAACTAAGTTTGAGCCACGTGCTAGACCCTGCATTTTTCTGGGATACCCTACAAATGTCAACGGTTATAAGCTTTATGACATGGAAACTCATTCCACATTCATTTCCAGAAATGTCATATTTCATGAATCTGTCTTCCTATTCCAATCTCCCACCTTCACTCCTTCTCCTCCCTCCTCTCAAATTTCCCCAAAATCTGGTACTCCTTCATGCACTACCAAATGACACATTCTCACCCACTTCCATGCCACAACCTGTCCCAACACATGGCTCACCTCCACCTAATCACATGTCACAATCCATCTCACAATCTGAAACACCTCAGCCCCTTACCTCCCTTGATTCACCTCCTCCTTCACCCCAACAACATGAGCTGCTTATCACCCCATCCCTTCGAAGATCCACCAGAGAAAGACATCAACATTCCTATCTCCACCAATATCACTGTCAAACAGCAACCTCCACATCCTCTTCAACTCTTCACCCATTCCACCATCACTTGACCTACAAACACCTCTCCCGTCCCACCAGTCTTTTTCTGCTTCCCTTTCATTATTTTCTGAACCATCCTCCTATAATGAAGCTGTCAAATTCAAGTATTGGCAGGATGCCATAAACACTGAACTCAATGCCTTAGAAGAGAACAACACTCGGACTATTACTTCTATTCCCCCCAACAAAGCTGCAATTAGTTGCAAATATGTCTTCAAAGTCAAGCTCCAATCTGATGGCTCCCTTGAAAGACACAAAGCAAGACTTGTAGCAAAGGGATACACTCAAAGGCAAGGTTTTGATTTCCAAGAAACCTTCAGTCCAGTGGCCAAGCTCACCACAGTTCGAGTATTTCTTGCCTTGGCCTCCATTCAAAACTGGTTTTTATCTCAAATGGATGTTCATAATGCATTTTTACATGGGGATCTTGATGAGGAAATTTATATGGATTTACCACCCGGTTACCACATTCACAGAGAGCAGCTTGAGGGGGAGAAACTGGTATGCAAGCTGAATAAATCCATCTATGGACTTAAACAAGCATCAAGGCAATGGTTTTCAAAATTCTCCAATTCACTCATTGCCATTGGTTTTAGTCAATCGAAATCTAACTACTCTTTATTCACCCAAGGGAATAAAAAAGGAGCCTTCACATCACTCTTAGTTTATGTGGATGACATCATAATAGGAGGCAATTCTCAAAGAGAAATTGATCTGCTCAAAGCTCACCTCCATGGAAAATCCAAAATCAAGGAACTTGGACCCCTCAAATACTTCCTAGGACTATAGGTTGCAAGATCATCAGCTGGAATAAATGTTTGTCAAAGGAAGTACACCCTCGAAATCTTGAAAGACTCAGGGTTACTTGGCACCAAACCTGCCTCCACACCTATTGAGTTAAATCACAAATTGAGTCATACCACAAATGAGATCTTACAAGAACCTACAACTTATAGAAGACTCATTGGAAGGCTCATCTACCTGACCATTACCAGGCCAGACATTACATATGCAATAAATGTGTTGAGCCAGTTTATGGACAAACCATCACAAGCTCACCTACATTCAGCTTGAGTCCTCAAGTATCTAAAAGGTTCTATAGGTCAGGGCATCTTTCAGTCATCAAAGTCATCTCTACACTTGAAAGCCTATAGTGATTCTGATTGGGCTGCTTGTCCAGAAACTAGGAGATTAATCACAGTTTTTTGTATTTTTATTAGGGACTCATTGGTAAGTTGGAAATCAAAGAAACAAGTGGTTGTTTCTAGGTTCTCAGCAGAAGCAGAATATAGAGCATTAGCCTCTACAAGCTGTGAAATTGTTTGGCTCCATGGTCTGCTAAAGCAACTCAGCATTGACCATACACAATCTGCTCTCTTGCTCTGCGATAACCAAGCAGCCATCCATATCACAAAGAACCCTATCTTCCATGAGAGAACTAAATATATAAAACTGGATTGCCATTTTGTTAGAGAAAAAGTTTTGGCTGGAATCATCACACCTGTCCACATTGCCTCAAAATTCCAACCGGCAGACATCTTCACCAAAGCCTTGACAGTTTCTGTTTTTCAGTTCTTATTGTCCAAGATGGGAATACTCAATATCTATACCCATCTTGAGGGGGAGTCTCATGAAACAAAGGATGAATGCAACGAAAAGAAGCATGAAGACACCGCACAAGTACACCACAGCATGCAAAGAACACCATGCAACAAGCAAGTTGATGAAAAGCACAATGCAGCAAATGAAAAGTATAAAGCACTGGCACAGAAAAGCAAAAGAACAAAAGGAAAGCATGGCACAACAGGTCAACCTTAAAGGTTGCACTAATTACACATAAAAGTAAATAAAGTAATGAAAAGCAATGTCAAAGAAAAAGACTGCAGTAGATTTCTTGTAAAATAATAGAAAATAAAAAGTTAACTTTAGGACTTTTCTTTTTTATCCTTTTGGTTTTCCTTCTGTAATGTATATATATGTAGCAAAACCTTGTATCAACTTGACTAAAGGAAATGAGAATCAGTTTTTTCTCTATATTAACTTCATTTCAAATTCTTGTTGTTCTTGTTTCATTTCTAACAAATACATGTGGACAATGACATGGACAACAGGAAATCAAATTATAATGGCCTTCTCCAATTTGTTCGTTGGGGAAAGAACTGTTGCTTTGCCCACTCACTTTCTCCAAAAGCATCACACCAAAACTAAAAATATCATACTTTGTGGAAAAGCTGTCGTGCATAGCATACTCTAGAGGCATATATCCACTACATTTGGACAACAATAGTATTAGTATTGTTTGAATGATAACATGCACTATAATACTACTTATATAGCAGAATTCATTAAATTTCATAATTTTAATGAGAGATTGTTAGGCAAATCTTTCAATGAAATCCATCATGTTCTTTCTAAGAAACATGAACATTAACTATGTGTACTGTCACTACAAGAAAAATGAACATTTATGATCGCAATGAATAATACGTAGATGAGAATCTAATAGGATCATTGGTCAAGACCCTAGACACCAAACTACCACGCCCCTCCTTGTGCCTTGATGACCAAAGTGATCTGCCACTTGCTTGACTGTGATGGCTATGGATGGTGTTGGGTTAACTCGAATAAGTGTTCAAAGGGTGTTGCTGGGCGTTATGCTTATGGTCGTGTATGCATGCATGCATGTGCAGAGCGGTTGAGTGGGCTAAAGCAGTTGAGTGGGCTAAAGCAGTTGAGTGGGTTAAAGTGATTGAGTGGGCTAAGGCGGTTGAGTGAAGCACACGTGCCCCTAGTTGTGACACACACGTGGCTGTTAGCAGTTCTGTGGGTTGGCGAGTGGATGGTTGGGCAGTTTATGATGTTTGCGATTAATCCCTACAAGGTAGGGAGGCGATTATGGTTGGATAGGTGTCTAAGGCTGGGCATGTGGCTTGGGCAGTTGGCAATAACCACCTAGCTTGTCTCTGTCCTTGCTCCAAGTTCGACTATCGAGGCCTGGTGCCGACCGAGTGCCCCTAATGGTTACTTGTGACTGCCTTATGTGTTGCCCCACTCGAGTAGTGCGAAATGATCAGCAAGCGAAGGAAAATGCAATGCAATAAACAACAAGCCACAATGTTCAAATACCTCAAAATTGCATTAACATAAGGGAAACAAAGATAACAAAAGGTTACCCTGATTCACGAACTGGATAGGGATAGCTTTCGCCTCTTGGATTCATGAATTGCACCCAATGGAGCCTAAGTGACAGAGCTCATAATTGCCTTTAAAAGCTTACAAGCCAAATTGACCAAATGATCAAAGATAGAAGATGCAATGGCCTAGTGCCTTACTTATACTAGAATTAAAATAACAATATTTACAAAGTAAATAATGATTGTTGGGTCCATGCCTCTTGGTTGAGGCCTCATGCCGTTGGTGAGCCATGGGTGGCCTGGATGAGCCCACAGCATGGGCTGCATAATGGTGTGCGTGGGTCTTCAGGTGGACCTGCTGGGCTGGCCCTAGCTGGTCCTTGGTCCCTACATGTGTGGCCCAGGTTGTGTGGGTTGGGCACTATTGGTGTGTCGCTAGGTTGGACCATGGTGGGTTTAAGCGTGGCAGGTCGTTGCATGGCCCATGCCAGAGGGGCCCGAGAGTTGGTCTGCATGTCCCAAGATAATGGGGCCATTGAATAGCATGTCCCATGCCGTGGGGCCTGGGTGTTGGTCGGCATGGCCCTAGCCAAGGCCAGGGCGTTGAGGAGCAAGGCCCTGGCCAAGGCCAGGGCATTGAGCGACATGCTAGTCTGCGTGAGCCTACTGAGCAGCCACACCGTCAATTCCAAATAGGATGTGCTTGCGCGCGCTGCGCTGGCACCATGGCCATGCATGCTCACTGTGCTTATGCACAGACCATGCATACGCGCTGTATGTGCACGTAGCCCATGCGTGCTCGTTGCGGGCACGCACTAGGCATGCGTGTAGTCTGGTTGTGCGCGCGCCTACTGTGCGCTACCTGCTTGAGGGTGGCCATGGCCATGACCTATCATTCTCCAAGGGCTCGGTCTGTGGGCAATCAAGCCATGCCAACAGAGCTTCATGTGTTGTCTTGGCACGGCAGGGTGCTTGTCAAGGCATGGTTTGTGGCCTCCTGCTTTAGGGTTTTGACAGAATCTTCGTGAAGATAAAGGAGCCCTCAAGTAATGCCCTCTATAATGTTGTAGCGCCTTTCCCAATTCAATTGGATACGCTTCGTTGGATCTTCATGTTATGCAACAATTGATTTTGTTAAACAAATACATGTCGAACACAAGCTAAAAAAAAAAGAGTCGAACCTGAAATTCATAAAGGGCATAGGTGTAGCCATACTAAATATGAATCGATCCAGGCTTGCATTAGGAACGAACTCATAGATTAGAAGCCTTTCGTTTCCTTCCACACAGAATCTTAGAGCCTTACCAAATTTCGATGTTGAAGCCTTGCTACTAAGAGAACTTCATTCCCAAACTCTAAGTCTCGACCTTGTCCGGAATCCATAGATAGCCTTTTTACAGCTATTTCTTGTCCAATTTGAAGCATACCCTGAAAAATGAAAATATTCCATGATGTAGAATATATACAATACTCTGTAACTCAAAGAATTGGATTTAATATCCAATGGCAAAGAATTCTTAGATGCTTTTCATCTCAGTAATGTCACCGATCACCTTGTAAACAGCACCAAATCCACCTCCTCCAAGTTTATTTTCATCAGAAAAGTTATCTGTAGCCATTGTAATTGTGCCAAACTCGAACCGTAATGATTCCATAGTACTCATGTCATGCGTTGCTTCACATAAGGAACAAGATAATACATTGAAATGTTATTCTTCATTGCTTAGAGAAGTGTCATTCAATTAAATATAATGTGCATATAGTATTAAGTAATATGGATGGATCAATTTTAGTAAAATTCAACCAAAACGCTCAATTTTTCAGCTAATTACCATGATTTCAAGAAAATATCCATTTAATTCGCAACGTGCCATGTAAGACTTAAGTTGCATCTCGACTCATATTCTAGAAAGACTAGTCAGTGGTGAGATTGGGACTATTGGAATAGTTATAAAGAGCAATAACTCCTCCTTCTCAAATGATATAAAAATCGAATTCATCTGAACTCATATGCCACGATTTTCTAAAATCATAGAAGCAAAAATTGCCCCTGAACAAGCATATTAGTAAACATTTTACGGTTATATATAGCTTAGTAACTAAAAGGAGAAAATGCATTTTTTGACACTGCATAACTTGACGGCAAGCAAAAATTATCTGCATATGGGCACTACATACAAGAAGGAAAGGTGGATCGGTCAATGTTGAACTTACTTTTAACTTTCTCTCCTGTTTTCCTGATCACCCTTGAATAGAAGAAGAACATTCCGATTATAATCAGTAATAGAGAACCAATAGCTGACGCAACTATAACGATTGTAGTTCGACATAGGTTACCTTCCTTTCCTGCAAACACCAGGAGTTTGCTTTCAATAAAACAATATTCTAGATTCTGGAAATAAGCATATCTAGTGGATATTGATCATCACATAAAATATGGGGTAAAACCAAATTACCTAAATACAAAATTAATTATATATATAGTTAGAGGTGTACTAACATTACAAAATCATTAATAGTAGTCCACTTATCTTATTTTATTTGATCTACAGGTTATAACTTTTCATCAAGCAGCTGTTCGTTGTCGTTTACGCAATTTGGCACAGGTGCGATCGATTCAACTTGAGTTTCCACTTGTGATTAAATTAAGATCCCCATAATTAAGAACTAACATAACACGCCAAGCATAAGAGTCATGGTTAAGAGAACCTTGGAAAAGAAGTTGAAACTATAAAAGATTTTCGATATTTGATATCAAGGAAGAGAAATGATATTTGCAGTCTTGGAATATTCAGTCTCCGGACACATATTCCGTTTAAAAAATAAAAAGTGACCCCTTCTCATCAAGGTTCTAAGGGACTGCATCGAGATTGCCGTAAAGTGAAGTGAGATTGAGGAACCATAACAACCTGCACAATATATGTGCTTTGAATATATACTGTTAGAAGCAAACTTTCGATTGATATGCGACTCATTCATGGTAGAAAATAATATTTGTTTCTATTTCTCTCTAGTCTTTGTTTCTATTTCTCTCATATTTGTTGTTGATTAATTGAAGTCTAGGTACGTAACAATTAAAGACGATTTGAGTATGCATGAATGTTATACATGTAGACAACCCATGAATTAAACTAAAAATGATTTTACCAAAACGGGACCACTAAATAATGTATTTGCAAGCCCGAGGCAGCTCCTTTAGGTGAGGTTTGAATAATGATCAAAAAGATGAATTGAGATAAAAATTAAAAGTTGAATAAAATATTATTTTTTTAATATTATTCTTGTTTTGAAATTTGAAAAAGTTCAATTGTTTATGTATTTTGTGTGAAAAATTGAAAAAGTTGTAATGATGAGATGAGATGAGATAAATCGGGATTTAAATCTCTGTTATTACAGAGTCTCATATCTCATAAGGTTTTGTCATTAGCGAGCTTATAGAAGTTAAGATAATGTCCGTCACAAAGAAATTTGTGCGCGGTGAAGCCCCAAACAAATGAGTAGTTTGGCTTGTAATCTGAATTTTTCTATATATTTATCATTCACAGCTATAACTTCGATTTTATTGAATGAAATGAAGTCTATTTTTTATAAAAATTAAAAATAAATAAAAATAAAAGAAGAAGAAGAATAATAAGGGTCCGGCCTGCTAGGGTGCGGAAAATATAAACAAAGGGGTAGGAACGTACATCTTCCTTGAGGTATCCTGGGGGGAAACCATTCATGAATGTGGACATGGATTAGTAAATGTTATGATCATATATACCTGTGGAAAATATGGACGTGTTGATGTATACGTTGACTTCACTGGTGTTAAGGTTGATGAGGACCCTACATGATTAATATTATATATTGTAAAAGCTAATCTCAACAGAAGAAATGCCATTCGAGGCAGATCGAAAGCTGAGATCATTTCTTTATTTTGCAACAGAATTAGATCTACGTGCAGCTAATTATATATGTGAACCATTTAAAAATTTCGTCCAACTTTTTAAGGAATATTTATTGTGATTTTTCTTGAAAAGGCGTCTATCTTTTCAATAGGAGCCACCATTATAACGGACGTTATATATATATTTATATTTACTGTATATATAAGTGCGAATAGAGATTAACAGTGTTTTCGTCTAATAATTTTTTTTTTTTTTTGCCCCTGCTTCTATTCCCAAATTTCGATTTTGCCCCTGGTCTTCTTCTCATTTTGCCCCTATTTTCTCCCGCGCGTGAGCCCATTCTCCCCTCTCCCCCATCCATTTCTTCGTCTCCAACAGTGCACCGACGTGGCCGACACCGCCCAGCCCATTCTCTTCCCCTTCAGCGGGCATCCCTCCCCTTCCAATCTCAACCCCTCTCGTGCCGCCGTTAACCGCCATGAGGGAATCCAAGCCGCAGCTCATCCGTTTATTCATCCACTCTAGTGCGCCGCGGCACGCCGGGGTGACCAACCCCACCCTGCCCATTCTCTTCCCCTCCGGTCGGCATCCCTCCCCTTCCAATCTTAGCCCCACTCGTGTCGCCGTTAACCGCCACAAGGGAATCCAAGCCGCGGCCCTTTTTCATTGAGAAATTGATTGGACCAAGTGATATTGGATTTGGGCTTGATAGCAACCCAAACCCTCTTTAAACCCCAAAATTTAGGCCCATTCTGTTTAGGCCCATTAAGGCCCACGAATTTGGTCACCATAGGATTGCTTCATGGCTAAGTTTTGTACCCCCACTTGGCTGGCCAGATCTTTACAAGAAGGTCCTAGAAGGTTCTTGAAAGACAAAGCTAAAGGGCCACCTCACTCTTTCACTCTCACACTCCACTTTAAGAAAAGATCTTGGTCTGATTTTTATGAGAAGAAAAGGCCAACACTAAAACATTCATTCAGTCCTATCACTTTACATAGCTTGTGTAAGAAGCTCTCCAGTCCACTTCCCACGAAAAGCAACTCTCCTTTACACTTTTCCTTCATAAAACACAAAAGACACTCTCGGACAGTTTTTCTTACCTCTTTTGAACGCCCGTTTCAAAGCTTTTGTACGTGTTTTCTCGCAAAGTTTTATCATGAAAGTTGTTTCTTTTGGAGTCTAGTTTACGTGGATATCTTATTAGTTCCATTTGGAGATCATTTGATTGGTGAAAAGTTGTTTAGACCCTAGAAAGGTCATTCTGGGCGATAAACTGGAGAGTGTGTTATATTTTGGAGTTTTTGACCAAGCTAATGAATAGATCTTGGTCCGAAATTTTTATGGAGTACTGTTAACATGTGTATATGATTATTGGTTGAGGATTTGTTGCATGATTAAAAGTTTTGGTGAAATATTTTCTTAGGTCTAGAAACTTAGAAACTGGAAGAGGCAAAACAGTTTCTGTTTTGAGAAAGTTTAAATCTTTTATGGTTTAATCTTATTCCAATGGCTTTGATATTTTTATTGGAAGATCCTAAGCCTCTTATATACATGTTAAAATATTATTTTGAAGATATTTGATGTTAGTTTCGAAGATATGAAATTTTATGCAATGAGGTATTCAGTTAGGCCAAAGTGATGATGTTCTTGGCTAAATTTATGTTTTGGTTGATGTTTAACCATGTGATCTTGAGTTTGATACTTGGATCTGTTTTAGAACATCTTTTTAAACCATGTGATGTTTTGGTTTGAAGATCACATCTTTATAAGTCATGGATCAAGAGTTTGATCAAAACAAGTTAGAAACAAAATTCTGTTTTGAACTTAGAAGAAAAACCAAAAAGTTCAAGTATGGTTTTAGTGATTTTGATGACATCTGTTCATGATTCAAAACATGATTATTCTTAAGAATATGTTATGAGTGTAGTAGAAGAAAAATTTTGGTTTAATCATGAGTTATGAAATTTGAAAGAATTACAACAAAATCAAGGGAAATAGCCTTGTAAGTTTCGGACCTATAGAGTTTTAATGGTTGTGTTTAGTTTTAAATTTTTTTGAATTGATATTTGAGATTAGGACAAAATTTACATAAGGTATGTAAATTTTGGTGATCTTTGGAGTTAGGATGCAAAATCCTTAAGTTAGGGGTAAAATGGTCATTTTCCCACATGTAGAGGGTAAAATAGTAATTTTACTCGAAGTTGATATTTCTCCATATTCCTAATTGTTAGTGATTAAGTTCTAATTTTTAGAAATCGCTACTTTCAGTTTTCCGTGATCGCACTTGAGTTTTGTCTCGAAGCGCGAAGATCGAGGTAAGTTAGCTTTTAACTTACTATCAATTTAATGTGTATGTGTGATAAGTAAGGGAACTAAATTGTATGTATGCATGTTATCATATGTGCCATGCCAAATCATTATATATTTATCTGTTACACATAATTTATTCTGTCATGAATTATTCATCTGTTACACAAGATATTCTGTCACGTATTGCTATATATTGCTATACATTGCAAGTATGTCATGTTAAGTTAAGTATGCCACATGTTACATGTATTTCATGTCACGTAATATTCACTGTCACATATTACGCCATGTTAATAAATGTTGTCTATTATATGGTATGCCATGTTACGAAATGTTGCATGTTAGAAGTATGTCATGTTATGAAATGTTCTCTATTACATTTATGTCTCGAGGTATGTCATGTCTGTCGTCTTAGTTCATGTCACGTTATGCTACGTCAGGACTTCTGTCTTTTATGTCACGTTCATGTTACATCACGTTACGATATGTCATGTATGCTAGTTAAGTTTAATGTCAATCACAACCCTAAGCGCTAGCATCGGGTAATATCCTAGTGAAACTCCTTTGTTCACGCTGGAGTGTCTAAATAGGTGTGAAATTCCCTGGGTTGACGAAGTACAGTCAACAGGTTGCGAATGGGGCCTAATTAGTTGGTCACCGGAGCGCGCCAGGCACTAACGCCGATGGTGCCACACATTATGTTATGTGTGTCCACAGCAAGTGTGGAACAAACAGATAAGTCATGGGGCCACAACAACTGTGGAGCATGAAGTATGGGGCCACAACAACTGTGGAGCATACACTACGTGAGACACAACAATTGTGACACGTAGAATACGTGGGGCCACAACAACTGTGGAGTACGTATTAACGCACTCACAGCTGGTATAGAAACCTATGATGTGATGCGGTAATCGGCAGGGACACACGGCTCAAGGGGACCTGTGTAGCACCCATATGGTCACGTTAATGATTAAGTCTATTGAATAAGATTCCAAGTTCAAGTCATGTTTCACGATATGTTATGTTCAAGTTTACGTTCACGCAATCATGGTAATCTCATGAGACAATAATATGTTCCAAGTTCATGTTACGTTATGTTCCAAGTTCACATTTATGGTATGTCATGCTCAAGTTCATGTTCAATTTATACATGTTCACGTTCATGCTATGTTTCAAGTCCATGTTATGTTTCAAGTTCATGTTATGTTTCAAGTCACGTTCATGCTAAGCTTCAGTTTCAGTTTAAGTTATGCCAGTTATGTTATGTTGTATGTCAAGTTATGCTATGATTACTTATGATTTGATTATGCATTCATTCTTTTACTGCCATGCATGCATCATTAACTTGTGTGGAAGTTTTTTGTTAACTTACTGAGATTTGTAATCAAATCTCACTGTGGTAGTCCCAACTACCATTCCCCCCGAATGGTAGATCTTGTTACAGGATCAGAAGGAGAACCGGGAGTTGACCAACTAGAAACGGTCAACTAAGCAACGAGGCGACGTAGATGTAGTTACCTCAGATTACTACTTGTATTTTGTGGAGTTCAATCTCCAGCACCCTTTTGTTCACAACCATTTTGGACTAGTGTTGTGATCTTAGTTGTTTAGTATGTCTTTATGTATAAAATATGTTTTAAGTAATTGGGATATTTTAGTTTGGTGCATAGTATTGCTAAAAAAAAAATTATTATCCGCTGCGAATATTGCATAATGCTAGATGCATGTTAGGAATATTGCATCTTATATGTCATGAACGGGGGCAAGTAACCTTGTGTTGCATGTCTCGACGCTTCAAATGTCCGTCCGATCCCAAGCGGAATTTGGGGGCGTCACATTTGGACAGTTCTTTTATTTGTCCTCTATTTTCTGATATGTAATTTTGTCTGCTACAATATTATACTCTATTCAATTTGCAATTTTATAAATGTTTGTCTTGTTCATTATGTTTGTTTTCATTCTTAGTTTTTTATAATAGCATCATTCAATAAATAAAATTTTAATTTAATTATATTTTGTTTCTTTATATGTTCTATGTCATGGATTAGCTGGTTCAGTTCTTATCTTGGTCGACAATATTTCACTACCTGTTCATCTGCGCTATTCTTACTGTTCATTTATTTGTCATCTACTTTCTAGTATTTTTTATTGCTTTTACTTGAAGTATATTTTTTAATTTTATTTTTTTGTAATATTTATTCTGTTTATTCATATGGCATATTTAGATTAGTTAATTTAATGTCCCGTTTGGAGACTTTTTTTTAAATAAATCTTTCCTTTTCTTGCTTTAAATATAAATATTTACTATATCATCTATGTTTATATTCTTGTATGTTTGCATGTATATCTGTATGTTTGATACATTGTTATTTAATTCTTATATTTTACTGTTAAATTCGTGCAACATCAATAATTTACCGTAAAAAACAAGATTTGGTGAATCGATATTGTTAACATAAAAAATTATAATTCAATTTTTCAAATATCATCATTATTAACTCTTATGTAAATTTTCCTATAAAAAACATTTTAAAAATTTAAATGAAAAAACCTCAAAGAGAAATTGATATATTGTTCAATTGACGGAGGAAAAGAAAACATTTACCGGAAGAAATCACTTAATATGTTTCATTTAAGGTTATTTAATATAATTTAATAATAAAGAAATTATTTTAGACACCTCATGTCAATTAATAAATATCAATTAATAAATTAGTAATAAATTTGATATTATTAACAATGTTGATGTTCTTATTTGTAAAATCCCTTATAATTAAACAAATTTAATAATTTTATAAATATGATTATAAATTTGCACCAAAACAAACTGAATGTGCTATTTGTTAATGCCGTTCGTGAGACAGCAAATTGAATGTTTTAAATATCTCCTTTAAAACTTGTCGCTCTTGTAATATATACTTTAAAAATATCTGTATATAGTTGTGACTTGGTTCTTGTAAATCGTTGTATTATAGTTATAAACATTATGCAGATCATATGTATAATGTGTTCTAAACAAGAAAAAAGTTCTAAACATATAGACAAAATTATATCCGTTTATAGTTAAAAATTTGAAATATGACAAAATTGGTCAACTGGGCAAACGTGCAGTGCACGTTGCCTTTACTAGTGTGTGTGTATGTACATATATATATTGTGCAGCAAAACAATGATCTCTTCTGGTGAGGTTTGGATAGTGAGTCTGAGTTGAGATGACATGAGTTGAAATGAAAGTTGAATAGAGTATTGTTAGAATATTATTTATTAAAATTATTATTATTTTGGTATTTAAAAAAGTTGAATTATTTATTATATTTTGTGTGCAAATTTAAAAAAATTGTAATGAGAACATCCTCAATGGATTAGCCAATTTATGAATGTAAGAGAAATTTGACTTTTGACTATTCAATTTATATAAATCTCTATATTGGAATAGCTATTTTTTTCATTATATAACAATAAGATAATGTAAGATGAATTTGGTTTTGGTTATTCACATCAAATCTCCACATGGGATTATCTATTTATTCGTTCTATAGTAATGAGCAACTAATAATTTCAAAAATATTTAATTTTTAATTATTAATTTATTTAATTTTATCATATTTTACTATTCTACCTATTATATATTAATTAATAATAATATTCTAATTAATTAATATATCACTAACTCAAATTAATATATCAATTGTGATAAAATATGCGATAGAAAGAAAGTGAGAGATAAATAATTGATAAAATATGTATTTGATATATGTACAGTAACTTTCAAATTTAGAAAAACTTTTGAAAGTCACTGTAGCTAAATTTCAATTATTTAGAATTTAGCTAATCTATTGTGAGCATATTTTGCTCTCTAATAGCTCAATACTCAATGGATTTAGCTTTTAGCTAATCCATTGAGGATGCTCTAAAGATCAATTGAGTTGAGATCAAATTTGAATCTAAATGGGACTCTAGTTTTAGGTCAGATATCTCTCGATATGACAGTTCACCCGGGTTCTGGATCGGCTACCCGGGTATACCCAGGCCGGAACCTGGATTTCAAACCTGGATGAATCCGGATTTTTACAACCTGGATGGTTCTGGACTATACCCGAATGATTTTTTTTTTTTTTTACAAAAGCCTATATTATTAAAAAAATTTATAGAAAAAGATAATGTTGAAAAGCATAATTGTTTTTATATTTAAAAGCCTATATTCTATTATCATTTTTTAAAGAAAAAATGTTGAAAAGCATATGTTTTTATATATAAAAAACTAATTATCTTTTTAACTAAATGCGTCTGGAAAAAAAAAAGAAATTAATTCAATATTTATCATGTAAAATGCATGCAACAGATAATGCAACTCACTACATATTACATTATCTAGTATTTATACATTACATAGGGATGGGAAAGTTGCCATGCAAGCTGTTTTTCTTGCTGCCATTTTTAATGAATCAATTAGAGTTTCTACAAATTCAGATTTATGGCTAAACTCATTCATCATGAGGAAGGGAAATAATAGTAGTGGTAATAATAACAATGACTTACCCTATCGCGAAAAACAAAAACAATTACTTAGCCTGTTACCCACTCCCTAACAAGTGATCCTCCAGCTTTAAGCTCCAAGACACTCAGAATACCCTTCCCATTCAGCAATGGTTTTACATCCCACACTTTCTCATGACCTGCACTAAAATTTATAAAAAGGATTGCCAATAATCTTTCCCAAGACTTGACTCTGGGTTGGTGGGAACTCATGCTTTGAAAAACCATGCATTCAAATTTCAATGATCAAACTTTTGAGTTGGACTGCTGGATTTATGTTGTTAAACGACCACTTTGTATCCCGCTTTGTTAAATACACCATATAAGATCGTATAAGCATCTATACCCTATTGTATGAGTTACAGTGTATGTACTAAGATCGTATTGAGATAAAGTTCTTACCATTTCTTGGAGTGCCAACCTGCTGTTTCAGCCGCTTGCTGAAGGAGTTGGCTGCCAAGAAAACATTTGCAGGTCTTTCCCAACCTCCTCCAAATATACCATACCCTTCTTTCTGCTGAGGCTGAATCAGGAACTCCAATACTGCCAATTCTTCTCTATCTACCCAATGGATGCAGTTGACAGGGCATGAATCTAAGGATACCTGCAAGTTTTGGAGTCAACCCCAGGTGCAGCACGTTTATGGCAGGATTCAGGCCATGATATGACTTGCTTTAGCTCAATATTTTGGTCATCATCGCGATATTGTACTTTGACTCTGGCACACCCAAGAGCTTCATTCTTTTCGAATGTGTTACATGCATGGTGTGCGCATTCTCTGCAGCCTGCCAACAGTTTAATTGCACGTTTAGAGAAAAAAATGTCCATGTGATAGACAAAATATCCGAATTTTGAGTAGGAAATTACCTATGCAAGCATTTTCATCGACAAATAGAGTGCGGGGTCTCAAGGGTCCTTTCCATGACCAAACTGTGCATTCTAATCAATCTGCAAAAGGTTCCAGCATGAGAAGTCTTGAGCATCCAATTCTTCAGATCTACAATTGCATGTTTAAACAGATTTCAAACAACTAATGAACTTAGACCCACAAAACGAATTAATAATAGTTGCAAATGATAAGACAGAAGGCCACAAAGCACAACGGAAGGTAGAAAATGAAGAATACTGCTTACAGGATCCTTGGACTACAGCATGCATTGAATATAAACTACACCCCTCTTAATTACCAATTAGGATTAACCCTTAGAATGAGCCTATAATACTATATTATATTTTTGGACTTTATAATTTTTTCTAGCATAAGATTTATTTATTTGTTTATTTATTTATTAAGGGAGTTAGTTAGCTTTGTTTTATCCATTAAACTATGGCACTTGGTGTCATTAGTGGTTAAGGTTAAAGGTTAAGCATGGGTGGTTTAGTAAGCAAGCCCATTAGTGCTACACTTAAGACCCTTAAATCCTTAGAATGTTATCGACTAAGACTTAGAAGCCTTGAACAAAGCCTTATAAGAGTTTAAGTCTTTGTGGGATAACCTTAAAAAGATTGAGCCCAAGTGTAAGGAAGGCATAAGGCCCTTTGGTCCTAACATGGTGTTAGATTTGACCCATGGCCCATTTATGATAATACAAGCCCATCAAGCTCCATCTTTGTGGAACTTAAGGCCTCTCATGATCTCTTTAAATCTGGAACTAAGGCCTCCCATCAACCCACTCCCAAAGCCCATAAACCATGCAACTCCCACTCATTGTCTTTTATGCCCAACAACAAAGCCTTGTCTTACATTTTCACACCTTTTTTAATCCCACATATACCATATCATTGGTTTCCTCAAGCCCATATTGTACCCCACGCCCCTAAGGATTTCCTTGGACCCAATTAAGTTTTGAACTTGGGTTAAGAGTATTAATCAACTTCCACATGATTAGTAATCTCAAAACCATGTTTTAAGCTTAATTTCCTTTTTAAATATTTCTCACCTTTTTTATATGGACTTTATTATTATTTTTTTCATCATTCTTAGACTAAATTACAAGATTAGTCTTGACCCAACACATGTCATTAGAGCCAAAGACATGTCATTGCCCAAAACATCACAATCGGCACCTTAATGCATCACCTGGTGCATTATACCAATTCAGCCCCTAATCCACGCCAATTACACATTTTTCTCAAGGGAATTTTTGTCTTTTAACCCCTCACATTAGCTCCCTTAGTTCAGTGGAGTGTTGGTTGTTTTGGCGGCTCCAAGGAACCAAACCACAAAAAGATAACCGCTTCCATTGGATGCCTAGTTGAAGCCAAACCAAATGGCTTATGTTTGGTTGCACTTCTGCACATGGTTGAGCCACCACCACACGCCACCTTCGTCCTCCTCCAATCCCCAAGAGCCCGTCCAGTTATCATGGTGAACCTTGACTCAAAGCCACTCCAAATAGAGCCAAAACCGATTGGCTTTTGTGCAATATATCACTCGGCAACGACCCCCATTTCACACTCTTTTGTGAACTGCACACACCTAATCACTTGGCAGCCAATCCTTCCATCTTCCACCACCTGAAAAGGGCATCTAAGAGTTTCATTATACCTATGCATTTTATCCAAGGAGATAAAACAAAGGGATGCAAGCAAATGAAGTGAAAATCTACCCAGATTTTTCATAACCTTACCCGGTGACATCATGGCATGACTCCATGCCTTAATTTTATTTTATTTTTTCTTTCCTTTCTGCACCACAGCAACCCTACACCCTTAGTCTCCTTGCAACACCTGACCATGATGAGATCATGGTAGCATAGGGCACTATTCACATCTGCACAAGGATGACACAAAGCTGGAAGTTGCACTCATCACACCACCGCCCACTCCACCAATCACAAAGCTCTCCTCCAGCCAAGGCCAGCGTCCCCTATCCTCTTGAAGCCTCTAAAAACCCCCCTCCACTCCCTCATTTCTCTGCACCACTTCTCAAACCCTCACTTAAGTTCTTGAGAGCTCTTCTTCTCCAAGTGTGCAAGAGAGTTGAAGTCAAGTAGGTTGTGAGAGTGATCTTGAAGTGAGAGAGTTTGAGAGCTTTTTAGGCCAAAATGTTTTTAAGTATTCTTTCTTAATCTCTTTCTAAGTATTAGAACAACATGTTAGGTTTTAATTTATGCCATGAGAATGAATTTTGATTGAGTTTAAATAAGGTTTAGCATGCTAAGTTCAAAACCAGGTCAAATTTGAAGTTTAGTTAGAATTAATTATGTTGGGTGGAAATTTTAGCCATGAAATGAGTTGGTATGATTTTATATGATTCATAAGTGTCTTAGAATGATTTTTGAAGGTTTAAATTTGAGGCTGAAAGCTTGTCATTATAGGTTTTAATTCTATCTTGTGTTGATCATCCAAGCATTCACGATTTTGATTAATTTATGCTTAACTTATGAAGTTTTGATTTATTTTAACTAGGCTTGAATAATTAACATTTATGAAACCTTGTGATTGGGATAAGAAGGAAAATTCATGATTTAATTCCAGTTTTTGAAACTTTTCTTGATGAAAAAGACTAAAGAAATATCATACATGCTTAAGGGTTAGTTTATTAGTGAATAAGGACTTGAGCCATGTTTAAGTGTTAGGATGAACATGTATGACCAAATCCTAAGTTTTAATTTATCCTTAAGGTTTTAATTTCTAATGGCACTTAATGAATTTGAGTACACATGCATCCATAGAGGTGGAATAGTTGAAAACATATCTAGACCCTTAGGAATTACATGCCACAGGTTGAATGGGTTTAGCATAGTTGCACTTTTAATTTTACAATTCTAACAGCATATGTGGTTTTAGGATATGGAAAATATGGGGTTTGTGAAGTTTGGTTAAATTTGAGACTTATTTGCAAATAGTAAAAAATTGGGGCCTTAGTGACAATTTTGGAAAGTTTAGGAGTATTTTTATAAATACCTATTTTTGAAACCTTTTGATTATGAACATCTTTTTTAGTAGTTCAAATCCTAAATTAGTATAACTTTGATTACAACAGTTACGATTTTTTTCAAATTCATATAGTTTGAAAGTTGGCCTCTTACGTACACATTGATAAGTTATTTATAATTTATTGATAAATGCCACATTCCTTTTATAATTGTCATTTTGAGTATGAAACACCATGTTATATGATACATTGAGTACATGACTACTTGCTTGCATGGCATGTGAAATTTTTACCATTTTAGCATATTGCATATAAATGTTATTTTCACATAAAAGCGTGTTACATATGTACATATCATGAACTACACAAGTATAGCATGAAAATCATTTTTGTCACAATCCCAAAGGTTAGGATAGGGAATTATCTTAATGTAACTCATATGTCCACTCTGGAGTGAGTAAAAATAGAGTGGTAACTCCTAGGTTGATGAAAAACAGTCAATAGGTTTCGAATGTGTTTCATTTAAAGAACGCCAGAGTAAAGTCAAATGTTATGACACCTAAGGTTAGTGGGTGTACATGTTATAATGATATTATGTTATGTTATCAATGTGTTGAGAACAAGTATGCAAACAACGTAGTTTCAACGGGAGTTGTACTACGATCACCAGCAGGTACCTACAAGGCATATGGGAAACTGTGACGATACTATACATTCTGATGTTAATGTTATAATTAAATGTAAATTGCTAATAATGATGAAACGTTATGATGAAATATATGTTTTAGACAGTTTAAGTGAAAAAAGTTTTCCTCTAGGAAAATGTGTCTCAGTTTTATGAAAATATTGAGGAATCTAGATGGGAGACATATACTGAGTAAATCTCACCCCTTGTAGACCCACTATGATAGAAGTTGTGCCAAGACCTAACGAGGACAGACCAAATGGACTAGTGGATCCGATTGATTGAAGAGGAGTCGGATCTTGACAAAACATTATACCTCATATTGATATTTATAGCCCTAGCCCTTCGTGCATTAGAACACATGAAGCAGTTGATTTAGCCATAGAGACTTATTATCAAGAATAATTGTACTAAGATTATGCTACCTTATGATTTGAACATATGATGGTTATGAATGACATTGGAATGTTTTACTTTATTCTGGCATAAATTTTATTTAGTTGTCCTTATTCCGATGCGGTTATTGCATACTGCTAGATGAATTTATAGAATGCATTGTATATTAACTGTCATAAACGAGAGTATGTAACTTTGTGTTACAAATCCCGACGCTCTAAATTTCTGTTCCATCTCAAGTGGAGGTTGGGGGCGTCACATAAACACATATTCATATAATATTATGACAAGTTTCTTACAACTAGAGGAAGTATTTAAAGATGTTTTGAGAAACACTATCTCACGAGTTGAGATAGAGAGTGTGTCTTCATTCATATATATAGTTGCATGTACAAGCTGATACCTATCTATGGAAAGTTTACAAGAAATGGAAAGAATGCTATACAAAATGCACAGCTAATCAGATGCTATATGCAACTAATACGAGTGATTTACTTCTTAAGAATATACACTAGTTGACTTGAGATGATTGCTGAGATATCTTGGGAGGATTGTTGTGATCATGGGCTGATGTCCTCGATTGATGCACAACTAAGTGAATTCTGATTTCATTCCTTTTATTCCCCCTCAAACTTGGCTATGGAAGAAAGAAGAGGCCAAGTTTGTCACACAGCTGCTTGAATGGAGTCTTAAGGAAAGGCTTTGTGAATAGATCTGCAAGTTGAGCAAGAGAAGTAACAAATTTTGATTCTAATGAGCCAAGTGCCACTCTTTCCCTCACATAGTGCTAATCAAGTTCTATGTGCTTTGTTCGAGCATGTAGAACTGGCTTCACTATCATAAATAAGGCACTCATATTGTCACAATAAAGAATAGGTGTTTGGAGGAGTGGCACCCTAAGGTCTCAAAGTAGAGTTGAAATCTATGTTAATTCAGCTACTATGGAAACAATTGCCCTATACTCTAATACCATAAAGATGTTTTGAGAAACACTATCTCACGAGTTGAGATAGAGAGTTTGTCTTCATTCATATCTATAGTAGCATGTACAAGCTGATATCTATCTATGGAAACTTTACAAGAAATGGAAAGAATGCTATACAAAATACACAGCTAATCAGATGTTATATACAGCTAATACAAGTTATTTCCTTCCTAAGAATATACACTAGTTGACTTGAGAAGATTGTTGAGATATCTTGGGGGATTGTTGTGATCGTGAGCTGATGTCCTTGATTGATGCATAGCTGAGTGAATTAAGTGAATTCTGATTTCATTCGTTTTAGTATTGACACCCAAACCATAGCATACAGTCCTGAAAATGATAAGATCACATCAATTATATCAATGTTAACTTTGAGAGTGAAAAATGACAATTATTTGATATCGTTCAAGAAAAACAACTCCATTGCCAAAATTAAAAAAGAATGCACAAATCTCTTACCTTCTGAGACTCTGAACATATTCTCAACGAACGTAATCTAAAGTTTTCAGTATGAATGGGAAGGAAGACTCACAGCAGCCTCAGTTGAAGATCAAGCTAGATAATCATCTAAAACAATATTAAAAACTGAGTTAGATATAAATAAATCAAGTTAGATAGATATTAAAAAAATATTTTAACTTTCAAACTTACCTTCAAGGTCCATCGATTGTACGTATTCTTCCAACTCTCGGATGTTGACAGGTTTAGTCCTTAACCAATTTTGGGTGCAAAAGAGGGCTTCGACAGTTTCTGAAGACAATAAACTCCTAAAAGGATCCAATATGCATCCTCCAGTACTAAATGCGGACTCCGAGGCAACAGAGGTAATGAGGGTGGCTAACACATCATGTGCTACCTCAAGAAGAATAGGATAATTGGCAGCATTAACTCTCCACCAATCTAAGATATAAAAACCGAGCGAGTCTTTTACACACGCCTCAAATAAATACCTCTCTAGCTCTTATCTAAACTTCATAACACCCCGCTCCTCAAAGTATTTGGCAAACATGATCCAAAATTTAGTCGAAGGCGGTGCGGGCTCATTACCAAGGTTTGTATTAATAGTGCTTGGCCTCCTTTTAGCCACATTAGACTCCCCCCACTAGCCACACAAAATGTGTTATACTGCTTGATCAAGCGGCCTAAAAGGAGTTTAACATTGTCCTCTATCTTATCCACCAACTCATCCCCTTTACACTTTTGCAACCAAAATTTCATTGCCATCATTTTGTATCATGAATCAAGCACAAAAGTAACACATATCATCAAGTTGAACCTATTTGTATTACCCCAATACTTGTCATACTTACTTTTCATATCTATACCCATAGTACTAGTGATAATATCATTACTCAATGACATATCATTTAATGCATCTTCAATTGTGCAAAGTTGCTCAAAATATACATTAGCCATCACATACAAAGAACTAGAAATGTTCAATGTAACATCATAAAAAACATTCGGCAACTCTACTAAAATTTGTGCATTTTTCCTATCATCATTAGTGGGGTTCACGAATTGTTCTCCACAAACACATATTGTCAAAGACTTGTTTATGTTTTTCAGTGGAACTCAACATCAAATATGTGGAGTTCCATCTAGTAGGAACATCAAAGTAAATTATCCTCCAACTTATTTTTTCATTTGCCGCACAAGTCTCGAACTTGGCAAATCTTGACGGTGAAGATTTCACATACTTGACAACATCCCTAATCTTTGTTACAAATTCATAAAAATCCTTCAAGCCAACCATAACAATCAGATTCAATATATGGGCAGCATACCACATGTGAAGAAATTCACCACCCAATAAAGTACAATTTTTGTTTTTTATTCTCCTGCTCATGTAACCAACATCAACATCATTTGAGGAGGCATTATCAATTGTGATGGTCAAAATTTTATCAACATCCAATTCATGCAATCCCAAGTTTGACACCCTCCCAATAGTGATGTCCCTATGGTCAGGAATTTGGCAAAATTTAAGTATTCTTTTTATGCAATCTCCAATTGCGATCAATAAAATATGCAATAATGCACATGTAGTTCCTATTTTGCACTGATATCTAGATATCGATGGTAAAACAGATTCTTTGACCATCCAACAATTTTTTTAGTTATATATTATCTTCATTATACAACTTAATACAATTCATTTTTAAAGTGATTCGGGATGAAAAAGTAAATCGAGACTCACGAACTCAACAAACCCTTTGTGCTCCACTAGCCTAAAAGGCAATTCACACCTAATAAGAAACTTAGCGGTTGACACCCTAAGTGTTTTTCCATCATACTTCACTAGACCTTGTGGGCTACACACTCTTCCCTCCGCTTCCCTCTTAACACTAGAGGATTGACTTTTTCCAACTCCTTTAACTCATAGAAGGGAAGTTTCATATGCATTCTAGAAGTGGAGTATCATAAATGAAGTATCATTCTTGTAGTGGCAACTATATAGCTTAGCTGAACAATTGCACTGAGCTTTTGGGTTATCGTGGTCAATAGGTTGCACTTTAGTAAGTGTTCCCAAACTACCGATTGGTTATTAGGTATTTTTTTAGATTTCTTGGGTAAAAGTGGGATGGAAATGGTAGGGTGTTATGTATATGTGGATGAAGGTGTTGATAGACTCCCATGCTCCTCCACATCCACTGTTCATTTTGTAAGGAGATTTTACCTCCTCTAAAGCCCGTGAGGTAGGCCCACGAGGGACCACAAAGGGCCCAAGCCAGCCTAATGACTCTTTTGTGAAGGGGTTAAAACGTCCCAATTGGAAGTACCCGGCCCATATGTTAAGGCCAATCTACAAAGAAACCCTCACACAGGAAAGACCAGTGACAAGGACGAATGGCACTCACCGCCCTAGCACTCCCCCAACAACACCCAACACTCAAGAACCAACACCGACAAGAAATCTAGAGGTGTGGAGAACCCTTGATCTCCTGACAGAAGGAATGGTGAGGCTCGACAATGGTCGCCCGCTCGCTACGACCCACTCGAGAAGCCAGGCAGCATTAAAGGCTTCTGACAAAACAACAGTCGATGTGACAGAAGCCCTCTGAGGCAAAGTACGGGATGTTCCCCCAGAAACCTCGTATAAAAGCTAACCCCCAGGTATGAAGAAGGCTCTCTGATCTTTGATACTCAAGCACAAACTATTAAGGAGATGTGCTGACCTAGGCATCAGGCACTTCCCAGTCTCCACCGAGGCCCCCTCTCTCCTTGTTTTCTTGAGTGTGCAGGTATAAGTAACCAAGACCCAGTTTCTGGAACCCGGCCCAAAAGCGTACGAAATACGACGTTAACACATTTGATAACCAAAAAATGTTTAAATTTCTCTGCAATTACATAAAGTAGCAGTTATAATGTTTAGATTGCTTGGTTATTTGGAAGAAAGAAAGAAATATATATATATATATATAAGTACTGTGAGGTAAACCAGATTGTTGATTTTCATGATAATTAATTTTTTTATATAAGTATTATCTTGCTAATTATTGGAATGTTTGAAATTATTGCATATATACCTAAAAATAGAGAATAAGTCAATGAGCCAAAATGCTATGGGCCATGACTATGCAATCTTTAATGTAATTTCATTGTTTGTCTTCTTTGTTTGCCATATTTAATGAATCAAATTGTACCTTGTTTGTTGTAACATGTTGAAGGGGCTTAGGGTTAGAAGGAGAGGAGATGGGCGACGGCGGCATGAGTTCAGGAGGAGAAAGACAGAAAGTGCAAAGTGAAACCTAGAAGCTTTAAGTGGAAATGGTCCTGGGCTTGGTGGGCTTGGCATGTCATGGGCCAAAGGGAATTCGTCTGAAGCAAGTGCATAATAAAATTAGCCTTTTTAAGTCATTTAGCGTAGGGTCGAGCCTTAGTCTAGTTAGCCCAATTTCCAGTAGTTATTTTCTTCTTAAGTCCAGTTCATATTCGGTCTTTACATGTTGTACGCACTGTAGCAAAGTAATGAGGAGGGAAAGCAGTTAGTAGTAAACAAAATATAAGTAGTGGAATGTGTAATGAAAATTAATTAATGAGAATTCTATAGTATTTTCCTCTCTATCATTTTCTCTCAACTCTTTCTGGAGGACCACTCCCCTCAAAGTGAGTAGAACCTTTGCAGATTTACAGTAATCCCTTGAGATGTGTTACATTTGCCTTGGGTCAAGCTAACAGCCAGTTCGACAATTACTCACTGTGCACAGCACACTGTTTTCAATTCAAGTTCCAATAAAACGTGGACATTAGTACATATACAACTACCATCTTTATCCCAATAAAACCAACCTCTTCAAATCAGTTATTCGTGTGCTGATTTCATCTAAGGCTTCATCTTATATTATGCATATTTTAAGAAAACGGAGCAACAAGAAACAGGGGAGTGAAAGCTCAAACCCCAATTTATAACATTGAACTTTTTTTCCTCTCTATTACAAGGTCCTTATGCATGTGCTTTGTAATACAAAAACTTATCAATATTTTTATTTAAATGAAAGAAGGCATTATACCCCCAAAAGAAAAGATAAAAAAATTTCAAATTTTAATGGCCCAAAAAGATAAGTGTCGTGGCAACATGTCATTCTCAACATGCTATATCATGGGCAATTTCTGTACATGTGTGGTTTTATCTGGCTAGTTGATAATTTTACCTAAGATCAAGTGAAAGTCCTTGAAGGCACTCCTGGATGCTTTGAATACATATGAGTTGTGGTCTGGAAAAAAAAATCAATAAAGAAAAGTGGGCATTATTGTTTTTAGAGAAAATTTAGTTAGCTAGAAGGCTATCTCTTCTTCGGCTAACGGGTTTTGTTGAGGGGAAATTTCCAACTTGTTATTTAGGTGCACCGCTTACTGTTGGGAGGGTGAATGCGAGAATGTTGGAACCGTTAATTATGAAATTTCAAAACAAAGTGGCTGGTTGGAAGTTAAAACTATTATCTCAAGGCAGGAGGTTGATTCTTCTCAAGCACGTACTAGAGAGTGTGGCGTCTCACTTGCTTGCGATTTTAAATATCCCAAAGCTTGTTTTGAAAAATTAAATTCTATTCTAGCTTCATTTTTTGGGGGGAAAATCATGGTAGGAAGAAAAGAAAATGGAGAGTGTGGTCGAAGTTGTGTAAGCCAATCCTGGAAGGGGGGATTGGTGTTAGAGATTTTTCTGATGTCCAGAGAGCGTTACACATGAAGTTTGCTTGCCGGTTGCTGTCGATAGACAATTTGTAGACTCGATTTTTTAAAGCAAAGTATTTAAAGGTGAAGCATTTTCTGGAATCTAAAGTTAGAAGCTCAGACTCCATATTTTGGAAATCCATATGTATGGTGATGGCAGAGGTGATGGAGAATATGTCGGTTAAAGTTCAAGAGGGAGCAGTTTCATTCTAGTTTGATAGATGGCTTGCACGGGGGCCCCTTGCGGCTATTATGCCGAATGTTGCTCAGCCAAGGCTGGAGGAGAGGGATTGTTGGGTGGAGGATAGGTGGGATAGGGAGTTGTTGTCTAATCTGGTTGATGCTAGTGAGGTAGATGGAATTATTTTTTAAATTCCATGTGGAAGACTAGGTCGTGATATTTATATCTAGCATCCTTGCGTAGATAGAAGTTTTTCGACTAAAATGGCTTGGGAGGTAACTCGTATTAAATGGCCTCAGTTGGAAGGGATGGATTGAATTTGGTGTAATCTACTTCCAAAGAAGATGTCTATTTGTATGTGGAAGGCCAGACTTAATTATCTCCTAGTTGATGAAAGGGTTCAGTTGATGGGTATACCTTTAGCTTCACGTTGTGTTTGCTACTCAGAGGGTAGTGTAGAGGACCGAGATCACGTTTTATGCACAGGCAATGTAGTGAAAGCAATATGGCGGAGAGCTTCGTGTACATTGAGTGTTCAATGCATGAACTTCAACTCCTAGTGGGCGCACTGTTGTTGCTGGTTTCGGTGTGCAAAAAAATCGTCTCAACGAGGTATGTTGATCGGGTTAATTCCATCTGTGATTTCTTGGTGATTATGGCAGTGGCGATGTACACCAAAAATGCAGGGAAGATATGATACGGTGGATACAATTTGGATGTCGATTAAGTTTTGGTTGCAGAATTTTTCAACAAAATTATTGAAGGTCAGCTCTCTTTCTCATATGGATTGATGTGTTCTAGCGAAACTATAAATTCTTGTGCAGGATGTTATAGTAAAGACGTCGAAGTTAGTTGTATGGGCTAAGCCGAGCGATGGGTGGGTGAAATTAAATGTGGATGGATCTTGAGGGTAATCCTGGTAGTTGTGGTGGGGGTGGGGTTGTAAGGGATGATAGAGGAAAATATTTGGCAATTTTTATTACAATTCTATCCAACCTCATTTCTCATGCTTAAACCGAAATATGCAACATACAAAAAATCATATCTTATGATCAAATAACATACTAGAATAACCAATAAAACTCACATCACAAAACCACAAATTTCTTCAATACAATAATTCAAATTTTTAACCTTATGCACAACCCTTGATGTTCAAGCCTTTATTTCTTTTCAAACAACTCCAAGAACTGCTAAACTTCAATAACATACTCTCAATACATTCATAACACATTCAAAAGAACTATCATGCTTTGAATCATGAAGCCAAAACCACAAAAGTAACAAAATTACACTAGATACATTCGGTTTCACCCTTTCACCCAAATCGAAAACTATGTGGTTTAGTTTTGATCAAACCTTTAGATCCAAAATATATTATAAAATATATCATAAAAGATCATCATAATATGGTTAAAAATCAAATTTTGGAGTAGATTTAAGCATCAAACCTAAGATCACATGGAAATATTTGCATTGAAACATAGATATATCCGAAAACCTCAAATACAAAGACCTATTAGGACCTTTGCATGCATAAAAACTCATATATTTAAAACTAATAGTATAAATCCTGAAACTAACATTTCAAAATTAAAACAAAGTCCTCGGAACATCATATGTGAATACTAAAGCTATTGGAGCATGCTTTCTCAACAAAATATTCAAGCTTATTCTAAACCGAATCTACTTTTAACCTCCCAATTTTAGACTTTTTAGATCTTTGCAAAATATTTTAAAAAAATTATAACATGCAATGAATCTTTATCAAACTTGTATATTAGTATGTTAACTATAATCTATAAAAATATCAGACCAAGATCTTGTCAACAAGACTATCAACAAAATAAAAGAATCACACACTGTCTAGTTTATCGCCCAAAATTACTTCTTCAAGTTTAAACAAACTTTTCATCTATTAAATGACTATGAAAATTTATAAAAAATATACCAACAGAAACTTGACTCGAAGAGGAACAACTATATTCAGGGTATTTTGTAAGAAAACACTTATAACAACTTTGAAAAATTCGATCAAAGTAGGCTAGAAAACTTTCTGATAGTCTCTTTGGTTTCCTTTCTAAGAAAATGCTTCAAAAGTGATCAAATACAGTTGGAATGGACAAGAACAACACTTAAACATTTGGAGGCAAAATAGGAGATGTGTGAAAGACACTTTGGGTAATGGGGTGGTAACCAAAATCGTGGGTAATACTATATGCTATTGCACATGGTTTCCAGCCAAGGAAACTTCCAAGTGAAGTGTGGTGGTGAGGGGGCTTTTGGCCTTCCCATCAACCATTTGGGGCTGACTTGAGCAGGGAAATGACTGCCATGGCAGGGGGAAAACATCTTCCACATGCCTTGTCTTGGTGGTGCAATTTCATGGGCCTTAACCGGATGGGTTTCCATTTGGGGTTTCAATGGGGTTTGGGTTCTATCAAGCTCAAATTTAATTTTTCTTGATCTAATTAAATTAACAATGTTTAAAAGAATAAATAAGGATATAATAACATGAACTTGAGTAAATTGATTTAATCAAATGATTAAATACTAACCTAAAGCTGGGTTTAATTAGGGTTTGGAGAAATCATTTGGGATTTCGGTTTTCACCAAGATTTTAGAGTTTCAATTGGATTTCAAGTGTTTGGGGTTTCACTAGGGTTTAAAGTTCAAACCCTCTTTGGTTTGGTGTCAAGTGTCCAATACCATTCACCAAGTGTGGCTAAGATTTTGCCAAGTGTCTAAATAAAACTTCTCTAACCTAATTTGAACATTCTACACTATGATTTTGAAAAACACTAATCTAGGTGCTAACATCGAGGCTACTATTTACTCCGAAAAATGAAAAATAAGATTCGCACTGTAAAATCCTAAATATTCATATGAAACTTAGGAGAAAACTTTGTTTCACGAAATTCAAATCCTAAGTGCCTTGAACAATTCAAAACGCTTTTTCAAACAACTGTTGTTTGGAAAACAAAACTCATTTTTTTGGGCCATAAAATCTTAAATATTCATCTAAGACTAATGGTACAAATTGTTTCTCATTCTCACACTTGTAAGTACATCAAATAAATTGTAACGCCCCGTCCCCGAGGGTCCGAAGAGTTAACTCATATAACTTGATAATCAACTCTAACAAGGCTAGAGTACTTCCAAATTCAAGAATATATATTTTCCTAAACCTCAAATCAAACATAAATACTTCAATTAAATAAACCATATAAACTCATCTATCCAATTTTCAATCCAGCAACTCAAATAAAATCAACTCTTCTTCATGTCTCAAATAACAAACTATAAATAATGAAACATTAACATAAGTCTCCATAAACTGTCTAAATCCATTGAAGCAAACTTAAGAAATATAAATAACTTCCAACATCAACACTAATACCACGAGATACCCAACAACCATTCACTGTTAATCTTCTCCATAAACTCTAATACTCATCCTCAGCTGAACCATCAATGTCATCTGAAATATTATGGAGATAAAGGGGTAAGTTATCAACAACTCAGTAAGCAGAGAGCACATACTAGCATGTAAACATGAGCATTTATAACATTTGATAAGCAGAACAAAACATTTACTTTCAGAATGCAGAAACAAAACTTTGTACAAAAGCATTAGAGCGGAATTTCCAGAAAAATAAACTTATTCCAAAAAGAAAATCCGTTGGCATTTCCAAACTGAAACATTATAATTAAATCATCTCTTAGCATCACATCGGGACAATACCATGTTTAACCCCCGTGGTAGGGTTATAAACCACCATTATACCCGTGGCTGGGTCATATTCCATGTTTCACCCCCGTGGTAGGGTTATAAACCACCATTATACCCGTGGCTGGGCCTTAACAGAAACAGAACAGATTTCATCGAAAATCAGATTACAATCATATACAGAATCAGAACTTCATGCCAAGGTTTTCAGATGACACATCATATCAAAACAAAACACTGAAAAGTTTCATATCATTTCACATGTTCGAGATAAACATAAACAAAATATTCTCATTTGTTCATAACAAAACTTTTAGAATTCCTTATTCGCTCTTTTACATAGTTCAGAAACAAAGTGCACAAAACTAGCTCATGTCTACACCAGTCATGACAGAAAACACTTTCTCTTATATTGAATTTATGCATATGCAGAATAAACATCTGAGGTTGTTTTCAGATCATTTCTTTTCAAAAACAAACACGTTTAATTTCAAAGTCAACCTCATTTTATTTCTTTTATGCAAAACTAGTATATGAACCCCGCTTACTTCTTAGCTTTTCATAATTTTCCTCAAAAATGTCGAGTCGACTATAAATCGTCACCTATAAAAATAATCACACAATTTTCGTAAGTTTTCATTCAATCACGGATTTCCATATTTAAGCCTAAGCTTTTAAAATAATCTATCTTAATTTCTCAAAACTTAAAACCCTCATAATTCCAAAATATATCACCACTTCCTAAAAAAATCACCAATATCCACCATGACCAACGTCAAACTCAAAACACCAATATTTAAATCTGAAACAGCCAACAAATTTCATAGCATAAACCAATCACACAAACAACTCCATCATCCAATCCAACCGACCCCCTTACTCTTCGGACTCAGTCCGGCACAACCAACCAAATCACAGTAAATATGAGTTAGCGCGAAAATACATTTAAATCTCAAAAGTTCTTCGAGAAAAATACTTACAATACTATAATATAATTTTTGAAAGATCACGGAGGTGCTAGAAGCAGCAACGCAGCAACAAAACAGTGCCAAATGCACTGTGGTCGTGGGTCTCAAAAACTCACTTTTGAACGGGTGCAAACGAAGACCCGAGATTGATAGGATAGGGCTTAGGGATGTAGGTGAAACTAATGGTGGTGGTGCTTGGCCGTGGGTGGCGGCGCAATAGGCGGTTGAAGTGCAAAACACCCAAAACGGAAATGTTGATGGTGGGGCTTCACCAGTGACAAATCGGAGGTGGGGTTGGGTCCATTGGGTTGCTAGAAGGTCGAGAATGATGTGGTGAGAAGATGGTGGCCGGAGGTGGCGCGACGGCGGCGCAGCGGCGCAAGGATTGCCGCGGCTTGGTGATGCGCGTGGGAGCTAACGGCGGCGCAGTTGGGGCTGAGATTACAGGGGGTGGTTGCCGGTGGCTGGGAAGGATAGTGGGTCGGGCGGTGTAGCGCAAGGCGACGCGAGGCGGCAGGGCTGGGTGGAAGAAGAAACGGACAGAGAGAGAGGGGGAGAGTCGTGCGGCGTGCGGGAGAGGATAGAAAAAGAAGGAAAAGAAAAAAAAGAAGAAAAAGAAAAGAGGAAAGAGAAAATGTAGGAAAAGAAATGAGGTCCAATCCTCATATCTTGGGTCACAAAAATGATCCAACGGAAACGATTTTAAAACAGCAAGTACAATAAAATAATTCAAACGTAATGATTAAAATGAAACTAAATAATTAAACCCAACAATAAGTTAATTTAATATGAAAAATAATTTAAATGTATTACAATAATCAAATATAAGAAAGCACTTCAGAATAATATTCATAAAATTAAAATCATAAAAATAAACCCACTAAAAATCCAACCAATTTAAAAACAAGAGAATAAATTTTTAAATGAGTAATTCTACAAACAACCGTGAAGTGCGTAACCGCCGCGTAATCGCTTTGAAAAAGAGTGGGGTCCATTATTAAAAAATTAATTTTTTTCATGTGGGTTCCATATTTTATTCATTTTTTTCAAAGCGATTACGCGGCGGTTACGCAATTCACGGTTGTAAGTATCTTTTCTCTTTTTAAATTAATAACAAATAATCTTTCAATTAAAAATACACTAAAATACGGGGTATTACATAAATAAAATTGTGTTTCTAGCATTATAGTGAGTAGTAAGACTAACTATGCTAACAGACTAAAACTTAGGCGACCGGTCGATTCATCAAAACTTGCAGGATTTTCACAAGGTTCCTAAAGCCTAAAGAAATTTATCCATTGAATTTCTAGAGTGTTGTTACAATATAGGACACTTGGGACCAAGATGAACCATGAGATGAAATGTGAAGGTAATGAAAGAAAATCAAGTTTTATGATCATGCCACCTAAGTCAAACAATCAAACACTATTCCATCCAATCACTCATTTTTATGCTAAACCAAAAAGAGTTTCAACCCTAGTGAAACTCTAAATATTTGGAATCCAATTGAAACCCCAAATACTTTGTGAAAACCGAAAGCCTAAATGGTTTTAGCTAAGTGGCTTCTTGGGAAAGTTTTCCCACTAGCATGAGTGCACATCCACTGCCCATGTCAGCCCCAAATAGTAGTTGATGGGAGGGCAATCAACCACCTCACCACCACCCCATCACACAGCAGCTTCAAGGCACAAAACCATGTGTTGTAGCCCATGGTTTTGGGTTTGGTTTTGTGTGACGCCTCTTGATTCCCTTTGGGATCAGATAGACTCTAAAGCGTCGGGACATGCAACATAAAGTTACATACTCCATTCATGACAATTAAACATGCAATGCACCTAGTATGCATATAGCAATATGTAATATTCACAGCAGATAATTTTTTTTCTTTGAGCAATACGATGCACCCAAACAAGATATATCCCAAAACATGGACATTCAAGATTACATCATAAGTCTAAAAGGTCTGTAATCATAAGAGTATGGAAGATCAAGCTCCTTAAGTACAAACATAAGGTAAAATATCTACTAGGCTAATTCGTTCAGTAGCTCGTGCAACTTAGTCAAAGATGTCATGACTTGACAAATAAGATGGCATGTGCAGACATGACTTGAACTAACATGAGATCAACTAAACTTGAACATGGACTTGAAATGAGATGAACTTGGACTTGAAACTGAATATGAACTTAAACTGAACATGAGTTTCAACATGAAATTACATGAACTTGAACGTGAAACTGAACTTGAACTTGAACTTGAAATAACATGAACATGAACGTGAAATACATGAAATTGGAATCTTGTTCAATAATTAAGCGTGGTTAATAAAAGTGACCATATGGGTGTTATACGGTTCCCCTTGATCCTTATGTCCCTACGAGAAAAGATACTTACAACCGTGAATTGCGTAACCGCCGTGTAATCGCTTTGAAAAAAATGAATAAAACATGGGACCCACATGAAAAAAATTAATTTTTTAATAGTGGACCCCACTCTTTTTCAAAGCGATTACGCGGCGGTTACGCACTTCACAGTTGTATGTAGAATTACTCTGTCCCTACTGATTATCGCATCACAATATAGATTTGTTCAATGGAAGACTCGTGGCATAAAATAGGTGGAGAAAATAGTCTTTTTCTACCAAATCACAAATTCAAGGGAAAAGCCTTCTTTTTCCCACAACATTTGTGGCGGTTAAAACTTTTTTTCTTCGTGGCAAATAAGGTCTCATCTGGTATAATGTGGTGGGAAATAACATCATTCTCCATGAAAAAAAATTGTGGTAAAAAGTTTTTACCCACGACATATCTTCGTGGAAAAAGTGATCTTTGGTATTTCCGATAAAATACTTTCCTGGAAAACATATATTTTCCACAAAGTATTTCATCGGAAATACTTATTTATGAAGAAATTTTATCGTGGGAAATAATTACTTCTAGCAAAAAAAAGCATTTGCCACGAGTTTCATTCGCGCCAAATGCTAAGATATTTCAAAAAAAAATTGTCAAATAAAAAAATGAAATTCAGCCAAAAATAATCATAACATATAGTCTAATATAGGTTTTAATTATTATATTTGAACCAATGACAATTATAACTAACCCAAACAACTACATTTAATTAAAATTTGTTTATAATTAAACTAACTTTTTTTTTTAATTAATCAATGAAAAAATGCGTAAGTTTCCTAAACTAAGCCCCATCACACAATCCATTGTTCATGCATAACACATTCAACATAATCAAATCTTTCCAATTCTTGGACTTCAAGTTCCTCATGTAAATTCAAATCCATAAACCATTGCATTTAAGTAAAATCTAACATATTTGCCGCCCATTCACATACTCAATTTATCAACTATAAAACTTACTAACATATTTGCTGCCCATCTACATCAATCCAACACAATTACAAATTTCAAAATTTTAATAAGCTTCATTCATGGTTCCAAACAATTCCCAACATTCACATCATTTTTCTTGGTTCATTGAAACCAACACATTCAATTTAAAAAATATGCTCATATTATTTATACACCAACCCCAAACACAATCATAAATATTTATAAGCTTCATTCATGGCTTAAATCAATTCCAACCCAATATAACACAACTTGCCTATGTCCAAGCATTCAAATACAAGATCATAATCAAGTGTGCTTATTAATCTCAGAGATGGGGAAATAGAGGTTATACCAAAACTCTAGGAGCTAAGAATGTCTCGGATGGTTGGTGGTGAAGCTGCCCGAAGGCTTGAGATAGGAAAAGTAGATGCAAGAAAAAGAACTTTCTCATCATTGTGCCCTACACCCTAAATCGTAAGAAAAGAAAAGGTCCAATAATGTTAAGATCTAATAAAATGAAACAATTAATCAAATTCAAAGTATGTTGGAAGATTAATAGAATGGCACGAAAATTTGTTATTGTGGCAGTTCATTAATTCTCAACATCAAATCTCTAATCGTCAAAGGCCTGACATACTCTTCAAAGCACAAGACAAAGGCAACAATAATTATTTATCACTCCAACAAAATAAGTGAAGCCACTCCATTCCATCCACTCCAATGCAATCCAAATAGACTATCGCCCAACCAACAAACCAAAAACATACAGCATGCTTGCTGCCCTCAAGGAATTTTAATTCATTTATCACTTGATCCCAATCTAAATCCATCACACAATCCATTGTTCATGCATAATACACTCAACATATTCAAACCTGTCAAATTCTTGGACCTCATGGTCCTCAAATATATTCCAATCTAAAAACCATTGTACTTAAGTAAAATCTAACCAACTCTTCAACTAGTGACACAAATAGAATAATTAGCTTAGTTAACATACACTATTTAATTAAACATAACATAGAGAATAGCAAGAAAAACCCATTAAGTAAACTTAAAAATCTTTAAAAACTAAAGTTTATAGATTAATCATTTAATACCTTATAAAAGCAAGTTTATATGATAACATACAACCACAATAAATCTGTAAAACCGAACCCCTCTAGCATCCTAAGACGGAACACATAGTACAACCTCAAAATATAACACACAGCACCAACATACATACACAAAATCATACTAAAGTCACCTATGGTTAAACCAAGCTCATTAGCAAAATACCAAATTCGAAACATAGGAAATCATATAGTAAAACAGCTCCATCATCATTCGGTTAGGACCAAAATAGAGCATTTATAATATTTTGCAACATAGAAAAATAAATACAACCCAAGACACAAGCTTTCCATCACAAAAGAATTCGGTTGGCTTCAAAATAATACCCAAATCAAATGGAGTCAAGTTAGTGTTTTTACCTTGGTTCTTAGCTCCTTCTCAAGATGTAAAATGGAGGACCAAATAATGCTATAGGCATGTAGAGGAAAGAACACAAGTGATTGCACTAAAAAACCCCAAACCGAAACATCAATGGGTAACCTTCATTGAAGAAATCGAAACTCATTCGAAACCATAATAGAAAGTGAATCAAAATGGTCTTACCTTCAAAGTTTTCCCATTTGTAAAATGAGAACAAGACCTTAAATCAAAATTGGAAAGAAACTAAAATGGGTAGAGGGATGAGGGCATTGCACGGCTTGGGAGGAAGAAAACCATTTGCTTAGTTGCTATGGCCACACGTCTCGGAGGAAGAGACATGTGAGAGCTGGGTTGGAGTGACGGTTGGTGACTGGAGCAGCCATAGGCCGCTGAGGGTGGCGATCGCCATGGCTGGAGACTGCGGAGGTGCATGGATCTACTTGGATCTGAGAGAGAGAGAGAGAGAGAGAGAGAGAGAGAGATTCGGTGAGAGGGCGAGGGGCTGAGGGGGAAGACCCCTGTGGCTTGCCGGCAAGGGGCGCCTTTCGCGGTGGCGCAGTGGGGAGGAGAGCCTCGACAGTCGTAGGGAGAGAGAGACGAGACATACGAGAGTATCGCAAGGGTTGGGGGTTAAAGAAAGGAAGAAGGATTTTAATTTTTTATTACTATTTGCAGCGAGTTGTTATCGCCGCAAATGGTACTTAGTTACCGCAAATACAATACCCAGAATTACAAAAAAAAAGTCTAGCATGCAAGTTTATTTGCGGCGATACAAAGTCGCCGCAAAAAGATATTAATCTCGTCATAAAAAACTATTAATCCACGAGAGGAAAATATTTATGGCAAGATTATTTTCGGCGATATAAAGTCGCCGCAAAAAACTAATAACCTTGTTGCAAAAACTATTTACATACAAAAGTAAAAATAATTCTATGAATTTATTTTCGACGACCTGTTATCGCCGCAAAAAATGTTTATTTCGTGGAAAAAAAAATTTCCACAAAGTTTTACTTGCCAATGTGATTCGTGGCAAAAGGCTTGTCTTTTGTCCCGCGGACTATTTTCACGTCATCAGCACACTATTTGCCACAATCATATATCGTAGGAATAGAATTCATGGGAAAAGCCTACATTTGTTGTCGTGAGTTCTCTAGTTCAAATACAATTACGGTAGAGTGTTTTAGCGTTTGGAAAAAGGTTAACAATGGATAAGACTGTGCATTTTTGTGTCATGTGGGTAAAGACTTCACTTCACCACATAATGTTGCTACAAAATCTTGTGAAGATTTGATTAACCAATTGCAACATACTGAAAAAGTGATACATAGACCAACAACACAATAAATTTTGAAGAATTGAATTTAGCTTAAGGCTTCGATAAATGCTATTCAATGATTCGCTTTTGAAGCATGTGCTTTAAGAGGTTGGGATTAAAGATTAAATTCCAAGAGTCGAGTTAATTTACTGAGATCTTGAGATTTTTAACCTCATATAATAAAGATGTTAATGAAGTTGTCTTTGAAAATACCCAACAAAATGCCAAATATATCTCATCAGAAATACAAAAACAGATTTTGTCTCTTTTTACAAGAAAAGTTAAAAGTATGATTTATGATGATATTGGGGATGCAAAGTTTTGTATTAATGTTGATGAAAGACCTGATGAGTCTAAAAAAGAACATTTAACTATTGTTTTAAGACTTTTTGATAGAGAATGATTTGTTCGAGAGTCGTTTATTAATCTTGTGCATGTTAAAAATATTATAGCATCAACTCTAAAGATTGAGATATCTAATATTTTATCTCATTATAATCTCAACATTTAAAACATCCGAGGTCAAGAGTATGTTGGTGCTAGTAATATGCGAGGTGAGGGGAATGGTTTGCAACCTCTATTTTTACATGATTGCCCATATGGATATTACATACATTGTTTAGCACACAAGACTACAATTAGCTCTGATTGTAGCCTCAAGGGAGGTTATCCCCATCCGCCAACTTTTCTCTAAGTTAACCTTTATTGTTAATATTATTGGAGCTTCCTGTAAACATAATGATGAATTATGCTACTCAAGCAAGTGAAACTGCCAAGTTGATTGCAACTAATAAAGTTGAGATTAGAATCAAATTGGAACATTATAATGCATTGGAGATACAAGGTGAGGTTTCTATTTTCAGCCAGTTTGTAATTTCATAAGAATGTTTTGTCCAACCTATTCAATTTTAAAAAATATTATTGATGAAGGAAGCTCTTATAGCCAACATGGAATGCTTCCTAGGCATATATACGATAACATCATATGAATTTATATTTATCTTGCATTTGATGAAGGAAATTATGGGGATCACTAATAGTCATTGTCAATGTTTTAAAAAAGAAAACCTCTAAACATTTTAAATGTTGTGAATTTGTCTAAAGTAAAAAGGAACTTATTCAAAAACTAAGAACAAATGTTTGGAATACGTTATTTCAAAGTGTGTTGTTATTTTGTAAAGACCAAGAGATTGAAATCCCTATTTTGAAAGCTCATTTTCTTGTTGTTGTCGTAATCTACAAGAAATGACAATATCTTTATATAGTGGACATATTCACTGCTACTATAGACTCTCAATTGCAAGAGATAAATAGTAACTCTAGTGAAAAAGTAATGGAGCTTCTCGTACTTTAGGAGAGACAATATGTGACACGACCCGTTAATTCAACACGAACATGACACAATAATAATGGGTTTGTGTTTAGTTTTAACGGGTTTGGGTCAAAACGGGCTAACCCGTTAAGACACGATTGCTTAACGTGTTGATAATGGGTCAACCCATTATAACATGTTAAGAAAGTTAAAGTTACAATTATACCCTTATACTTAAAAGTAAAATTATTGGGATTTTAATTTCGATATTTTTATTTTTTGGATTGTAATTTTGGACTTGTAGTTAGTTTTATATTTTTTATAGATATTGTGATTTTAACATTTATATAAAATTATGTTAAACTTAATCAGGTCAAACGGGTTAATTCCAAGTTTGTTCAACATATTTACATAAACGAGTTGAAACGGGTCGGATCATGTTAGAGTTTGAGTCAAAACGGATTGACACGACATAACCCATTATATTAATGGGTCGTGTTAGAGTTTGAGATTTGGACACGTAAGCTTAACGGGTGGTGTTCGAGTTGACCCATATAGTACAATATACATGCCTTTACAAAATACAAACATGACCCGTTAACACGATTTGACACCCCTATCGTACTTAGTTCTTTTCTAAATCCCAAAAATACTTATCAATCGTTTAACATTAACAATATATATGGTCTTATAGAGAAGTTTTATCTAGAAGATTTTATTGAATAAGAAAGATCAACTATCATTTTGGTTACAACATTACAAGCACGATATGCCTTATCATCTAGATGCACAAGACTTTCTACAATTTTTTATTTATGTCGAGTATTAAAAACTATGGGAAATGACAATGTTTATTATATGGTTATCACATTGATTCGACTTGTCTTGACACTTATAGTTTCAAAGGAAACTGTTAAATGAGTTTTTTTGCCTATGAACATTGTTAAGACAAGGCTTTGAAATAAAATAAAGGATAACTTTCTTGGAGATTATATGATAGTCTATATTGAGAAGGAAATTGTTGAATGATTCAACATAGATGCCATAATTGACTAATTTTATTCAATGAAAGAGTGACAAGTTCAATTAACATAACTAATTATATTTTACTTCTTTTTGCGTTCAGGCTTGTACTAGAGAGCTTCGAGGCTACTTTTCTAAAGCTTAGTAATTCATGTAGAGAGCTTGATGAGAATAGAAAGCTTGTATTTAATCATGTTTATAGTCAATTTTACACCCAAGACCTGTATAAATAAGTCTTAATGTCAAACCACGTAAATACTCTTCGTTTGTTTTTAACAATTTATCATTACACAAACTATGAAAGGGCACTTCAAGCACACCACCGCTAAGGACCGTCACATAAGAATAGAGTGTCTGACCATGCTTTTAAAGCGGAAAAATCCATCAACATAATAATTAATGTTTTACTGGTTTACCTCTCATAGGTTTGGGGTAGGTGGGTTGGGGTAGGGTTATTGGTTTTGATGCTGTCAGGTTTGGCTAGTGTGGATTTTTACTGCATTTTGTGAAAGGTGGCTGTAACACCCGGTTCTACCGTGAAAACTGAAACCCAAGCCCAGACCAGATGGAAGCCTAGCCTTCATGAGAAACTGACGCCGTTTTGGGTAAGCTTTCTCCCTTTCAAATTGTTTTTGTCGTTCTTTTCTGGATCCTGACGGTTACTCCTCTTATATCTTTCCATTCAGTTTTTTTTTAACATCCGAGTCCCTCTCCACCTCGAGTACCACCTCCCCACACCTCTGTAATTATTTTTTTCTCCCTTTTAAGTTCTCTCCCAACAAACTCTCTCTATCCGTGTCTCTCATACTCTCAGTTCTCTCTCTCAGAGTCTCTCTCGTTCACTGCAAACCTCCATGCAGACATCGTAGCCCGGGGCCATCACTCACTACTACGACATCGCCAACCATCCCGCACGACCACCATCACGCCAACCTATGGCTTTCGCAGATGGACCCACGAGCCACTGCTCACCCTCTCAACCCCAAAACCACCACGCTGTCATTGTGAGACCCCCTTGGAGACCACTAACCCCCACGGACTTGCACCACCCAGCCACTGCCTCGTACACACCACCACCATGCAAGCCTCCCGCATTCCCTC
This sequence comes from Juglans mandshurica, assembly GCA_022457165.1. Taxonomy (NCBI): domain Eukaryota; kingdom Viridiplantae; phylum Streptophyta; class Magnoliopsida; order Fagales; family Juglandaceae; genus Juglans; species Juglans mandshurica. The sequence continues at coordinate 10,839,008 of CM039623.1, forward strand.
GATTCCACCCACTTTGCCGCCACCATTCACCATGAAACTCAAGCCACCATCGCACGGTAAGAGGCCTCGGTTTTCACTTGCCAAAAACAGAGCATGCTTTCCTTCTAACTTTGCCTCCATGCAAGCCACCTCAACGTGCACTCAATCCTTCATCAGCCCTTCCTACAGCCTCAACCTTGCATCGAGAACCCCACGACAACGAAGCTTCGTCATGCCCAACCAACCATCACCAACTTTCGTGGGAAGCAGAAACCGAGACTACTCTGGTTTAAGCCCTTAGAACAGAGCAACGCCACAATCTAAAGTCGTCGTGAGCCACCATCACAGCACCTTCACCCCTCTCGACTACTCCCTGTCGACATGATCTTCATGCTCTCTCCCTCTTTCTGAACTCCACTGCTTGCCACGGAGGAGACTGCCGCGATTGTATCTCACCAACCCAGCCCCTGCATCTTCACGTGTTCCCTGCTCTCCCTCGGTGAGTGTTCTTTTCCTGTTATGACGTGATCTCTCTCTTTCTCTCTCTCTCTCTCTCACGTTTTTCTCTCACACTCTTCCTCTCTTTGTGCCCTACCGCCACACCCAAATGCGCCACTGTCGACATCCACCCATTGTCGCGAGTTTCCCTCACGGTGAGCTTGGTTCCATTGCATAGTAGCGATATGTTTTATTCCCAGAAACCTGCCCATGCATTTTATGATGTTTCCTAAAATATCCCTGTTATTTGGCAGGTTCTATTTTGGGTCATTGTCTATCTACTATATTTATAGTATAATTTTGTGAATGATGTGTTTTAATATAACATCCTATAAAGAAAATGATTTAAAATATATTATCTTAATCCCTTGTCATATAGCATTTGGAAAGCATGTTGAAGAAATTGTTTTCACTATAATTATATAACTTTCAATAGTAAATAAAAAGATTTTTAATTTTATTAAATGAGTTTCCAGCTTGTTACATTATTTGAATTTGATATAAGTATATTATTAAGTTGTAAATTAGAAGTATTTAATATGTTTTTAAACACTAAACCGATTATAAGATAAAGTCCTTGATGGTTTTTAAATTAGATATGATTCAGAATATTTTATGAACTACTATTGCTTAAGAAATTTATGAATTTCCTACTACATTATATGTTGGCAGTATTAAATTATCGTGTTAATAATAGTTTATAGATATATGAGTTTTAAATATGATTAAGTTAATTTTTGAAATGAATCTAAGTTGTTTTGCCATATTTGATAAAATTATTTTATAATAAGTTAAGACTATTTTTTTAATGATAATATATTTATTAGATTTCTGATAACTAGATAGTTATCAAAAATATTTCCGTAGTATGAATTTAAGTAAACAGAGAGTTTTAGCAAGTCTTTTTAGAAGTTTAGTAATGCTTAATGTTTTGTGGAAAGATTCAAAATAGTACTTAAGAAGTCCAGGTAAACGGGGTTCATATACTAGTTTTGCATAAAAGAAATGAAATGAGGTTGACTTTGAAAATATGCATGTTTATTTTTTAAAAGAAATCTGAAAACGACCTCAGATGTTAGTTTTGCATATGCATAAATTCTATATAAGAGAAAGTATTTTCTGTCATGACTAGTGTAGACATGAGCTAATTTTGTACATTCTGTTTCTAAGCTATGCAAAAAGAGTAAATCTAAAAATCTAAAAGTTTTTGCTATGAATAAATGAAGATGTTTTGATTCTGTTATTTCGAACATGTAAAATGATCTGAAGCTATTCAGTATTTTGTTTTGATATGATATGTCATCTGAAAACCTTGGCATGACATTCTGATTCTATATCTAAATGTGATCTGGTTTTGATGATGTTCCGTTCTATTTCTGTTAAGGCCCACCCACGGGTATAATTGTGGTCTATAACCCTACCACGAGGTGAAACATGGTATATGGCTCAGCCACGGGTATAATGGTGGTTTATAACCCTACCACGGGAGTGAATCATGGAATACGGCCTAGCCACGGGTATAATGGTGGTTTATAACCCTATCACGAGGGTGAAACATGGTATACGGCCCAGTCACGAGTATAATGGTGGTTTATAACCCTACCACGGGGGTTAAACATGGTATTTGTCCCGATGCGATGCTATGAGATGATACGAATATAATGTTTCAGTTTGGATATGCCAAAGGATTTTCTTTTTTGGATCAAGTTTGTTTTTCTGAAAATTTCGCTCTGATATTTTGTATCAAGTTATGTTTATGCATTCTGAAAGTAAATATGTTGTTTCTGCATTTTGAAAGAAAATGTTTTGTTTCGCATATCTAACTTTATAAAGGCTCATGTTTACATGCTAGTATATGCTATATGCTTACTGAATTGTCGATAACTCACATTTTATCTCCGCAATATTTTTCAGATATTTTGATGGTTCAGCTAAAGATCAAGATTATGAGACATTGGGTGACATAATTTAAGTAGTGGTTTAGGCATAGGAAGTTTTTATGAGTATTCTTGATTTTTATTAAGAAATTTTATTGTGTTATGATGACTTGGCATTTTGGAAAATTGGTTATATTGAAGAAATTAGATTGAATATATCGAATTTTCTATATGATATGGGGAATTTGGAGTTTATTTTTATATTGTTGAAATGTGAGTTTAAGTGTTAGGAAGTAACTCTCCAACCTGTGCGGGACCGGGGCGTTACAGTGGCTCTACGGCCACGGCTTTAGAAGCTATTGTTAGTGTAATTATTGTATTTTTTATATATTTTTTTGAATATTTTTTTGAATATAAAAAAATCACAACATCATTAAAAAATAATTACTTAATTACTAAGTAAGAAAAAATTAAAAAAAAAAAAAGTCTACCAACAACGAGCGTAGTACTCCTTTGTTAAGAAAATATTACTCTTACCACTTGTTTCTACTGCTAGTTTTTACCGTTGTAAATTTTTTTATTATTTTTTTTACTTAATGATTAGGTAAGTATTTTTTAATAATATTTTTAATTTTTTTATTTTTTAAAATATATTTAAATATGTTAAAAAAATACATATAAAAAATTATAAAAAAATAAAAATTCATCTCAAAACCACTGGTGGGAGCCCAGCGGTTGGAGCACTTAGCACCGCTCCTTTAATTTGTTAATGCAGCCTGAAAATCAGACATCGTGGCAAACTCGTTTTCTATATAAATGATGATTTGTTTGCGCTTACGAGTTGCCCTTTGCTTTCAGTAAAATGGGCTCCCTTTAATTATTTTATTTTGTTAAATCTTGTGTACATATAGTTTTTGAATGCTTGTTTGCTTCTGGAATTCATTGGTTGTTTTTACAACTATATATTTTTCTTTTTCTTTTCCTGATTGATTAATAAGATGGCCTTAATTTTTTTTATTTGTCCTAAGTCCTAACTAGACCTACAAATAAAATTTGCTTCATTATAGGGATGTGTTGAAGCCAGATATAAAAGATAAATATTTTAATCATAAAGAGATTTTATAAAAGTAAATTTATAAACTGACATAGTTTCATATGATATATTAAATCTACATTACAATAAAATAGCTTTAGGGTTTGGAAACCATTTTCATCTCATCCATCTCATCTCATCTCATCTCATCTCATCTTTTCTCATCTTATTTCCTTCTCAAATATCACTCAATCACAAATACTTTCAAACTAATCATTAAAACTTTTTCAAACTAATCATTACAACTTTCCCAAATTTTTAAACAAAAAATAAAAAAACAATTCAACTTTTTCTTATCTCAATACAAAAATCATACTAAAAAATTATATTCTAACAATATTTTAGTTTATAATATTTTTTATTCAATTTTTTCCCTATCCTTTCCCAAAACCCAAAAAATTACTTAACTCAAATTATCTCACTACTATTCACAAATCATCTTATATACTACAAGAAAACTGCTTATTTGCGACCAGTTAATTTTAGCGAAATGACTATTTGTGATTAAAATTGATTACAAATAGTCTTTTGATTGTAATAAATTGATCACAAAAGTCCTTTTTTCTTGTAGTATAATTACTACCATTCACAAAATTCTTATATCATCTCATTCCCCAAGCATTCCATAAAATCAATTTATAAATTTACTTTTATGAGATCTCTATGTGCCAATATCACTTTCGATCTAAGAATCTCTTTTTTCTTCTCTATCTCCCTCGCCGTGCTCGTGATCTCCCTCATGATCTCCATCTCTGTTTCTCTTTTGTTTTCTATCTCTGCAGTCTCAAGTATCTCACTATCCTTGATCTCCCTGTAGCTCATTGGTGCTAGATTACGCATATAGCTAGTATCGATGCTGCTATGACCTTTAGACACAACCACACCAAAAAAATGGACCTATTCTCATGTGATAAATTTCATGTCTCCCACAGCGTTGAGATTACTTTTTTTGTAACACAAGTTTTGGACTACAACTTCCTTCATGCATAGTCGAACGTGGAACAAAGAAACCGTGGAACGTATATAGTAATTATATATGTATATTTCTCGAAACTTTATACAATTCATCCCAAAGCAAATCTAGGAAACTATACACATGCATGCACTTTTCGTTTTCTTTTTTCTCTTTTCCCTTTCTGATCAGGTTCTTCATGGATATAAAGTTAGCGTTCGGTGGTCTTCCAGAGAAATGGATCTCCTTTTCTTCTCCGTCCTTAATAATACTGGCTCAAAATTAGGGGACTTTACACGGCACAACCCAAGCCCCTAGCTTCTGACCCCTTCATGATTCTCAGCCTTTTGCACGAGGATATAAACATACTGCAATCAAACCAAATTGACTATTAGACTAAATTTTCCGTCATTTCTTTTTCTTTTGTTGTTTTTTTTAGAAGAAATTGTAAACCGAGAGATAGGTAGTACTATAGAAGAGAACTTACTCCCATGGGACATCTCCAACCAGCATCCAATCTCCATCTTTGTCTTCATAAGTCGGCACAAACTCTGACCCATTATTGTAGCCTTCACTCTCAGAATACTCGCCTGATCAAGAAGGAACAAAAGGAAATGAGGAATAAAATAAAAAATTGAATAATTATAATTATAACCATATTTTTACTTCTCCACCATGCACTGATGTAAGTTCAGATGAAGATGCATACCCACACTGAACTTGAACATGTCTTCCAAGGCCTTAAGGAGCTCCGGGTATCCTTTGTAGACCTTCAAATCAATCTTCCTTAGATAAGGAGCTCCGTCCATGCTAACTTTCACGTACGCGCTGGTGGCTTCAGCCTCCATTGTCTTTGCTTGGAAACAGTTTTTCCGGTAAGATCTCACAGGTGGCCACCCGACAACTTGTGCCCTATATATAATAATAAGACATATCTATCAACCAGATTAGCTAGCTCTTGTAGTCAAAACATAAGAACTGTAATATTATTCATAAATTACAAACAATATTATATAATACCAGGTTTCATGTAACATCAAAATTGAACACAAAAAGTGCTTACTTGGCTGGTGAAGCAATTTCTTGGTTGCATTTCTGTGCGTGTGACGCTTTAGTACTGTCCTTAGATCCGCATGACTTCTCATCCTTGTTGGGAAATGCTCTTTTGTTGCTCTTGATGGTACTAAATGGTTGCTTTTCTGACTCCTTGATGCCGGGTAGACCTAATCTAAGCTCTGTGGCCTCAAGGTTGAGTTCTTTGTCGAAAGCCATACATCTTTCCATTTTGGGACGAACTTAGATAGATAATGAAACACTTTAATTTCCTCCCACTTTTGAAACCAAATAATCGGTTATGATACCAAAACCAGATTGAGTTTGCAACTTCACAACAAATTGATCTTCTATGTTCCGGCGAGGTTGGGAATATAATTCCTAGGGGAAAAAGGCAGAGAAATGCTTGGCATGCCTAATATTGGTACTGATCAGGGCGTATTATATAGAGTTGGAGATGGAAAGTCAGTGATGAAGGTTAATTAATGGAAACTGTCTACGAAAATAGAGAGATGCGCATTACCATCTCTACTTGAAGCGCGTGCATGGCACATTATTTGCTTCGAAATAGATCTTACACTCCATATAAAATATGATTTGGGGAATACTTTAGTCACAGAGGGATTACACAAAAGCAATCCCACAAAATAATGTAGTTTTATGAGGTTCGTCAAATTATAAAATTACTTTTATTATAAAGTAGATCTAACAGATCAGATGAAACAATATTAGTTTGTGGGATTATTTTGTATAATTCTTTTGTGGATGTACTAGTTCTCATATGATTTTGACTTCACCAAAAGGGATTTTACCTCTCGAGTGCCATGCTTATCACCCATCTTTCTCTTAAAGTACCATCATTGTCATGCTTATTAATAAATTAGAACTCTCCATTTCTGATGAATTTATCACAAAGTTCATATAATATATGACATCGCAAAAGTAACATATATGTAGATCATGATTATCTACTATCTCAAATGATGAAAGCTAGTTTGTAAGAAAAATGCATTAATTAATATTATAACGTTATTCTTTAAGTTCTTTATAATATATTAAAGTTAATTTCCTCACCACTTGTCATCATGATCTAGACATTTGATAATGTAATTCTAGCATCTAATTTTCTGAGGATGCATCATTATTTTTTTATATAGGGAGTTTTGGAAACTTTGGATTCCCTTTGGTTAGAAAGTAGACTGTAGATTCACGCACCAAAAAAGGAGCGGGGGAGAGCAGTAGGCTAGCTTGCATATATGGGGCGTGCAAAGGTATCTAATTACCTTGGACATGGGCAGCTAAGGGTGTTTGTCACATGAACAGCACAATTGAGGGCCATGTCCTTACATTTTGGGGACAAGTTTGGGACAGAGCTTAGCCGCCCATATTGAAGATTTGTGATTCCCAATCATACGGATAAGATGAAGTATTTGAATCACAGAAAAGAAATCAGGACCCTTTGATGAAGAATCAGGGTAGATTGCACATGGGCTGTCGTTGATGGGCAAGGCATGGTGTTGGTTATAAGGGCTTTAATTGGATCCAAAGTAGGGGCAGCCGGGCAGGTATAACATGTGGGCAGGCATCCTTAAAGCCTCCAACCCATATGAACCTATTTGTCTCAAGTATCAAGGGTTTCTCCATGAGCAATTAATTAACTTCGGTTTGGATCTCCATGAGAAATAATCCTTATTAAAAAAAAAGTATGATTAATGAATAATAATATAAATAAAATTATATATATTACTGCTCATTTTATAACTAACAAATTTGATAGTGTTACTTTATCAAAAATATTTAAATTTTAAATTCTACCTAAATTGCCTCCATCTAGAGAATGAAGTTCTAACGAGTCTTGGAAAAAATACTGTATCATTATTTGGTATTAATTAAAGGGCTTGATAACAGGTTACCCGTTACTTGGCCTTCCCATAACTTGTTACCTAGCCAACCCGTTACCCTAGGTGGGGCGAGCGAATTTTGTTAACGGTCGATTTATCATAACCCTAAGTCCCAAAATCTGATCTCTCTCCTTTTTTTTTTTTTTTTTTGGGAGTCTTCTTCGTCATTTTTATGTGAAACTTCTGTTTCGTGGTCATCAAAGCATCTATTCTCGCTATAAGGGGATTTCCCCCACTTCATAATACTGGGCTTCAACCCAACACCCAGCCCCCAGGGTCCAAACCTGCCCATGAAGTAAGTCGCTTGCAAGGAAAAATAAATAATGATAGCTGATAGAATGGACAAGTCTGACGTTGCTCGCCCGCACTCCACTCATGGGAACTTGTATAGGGCATAATGGAAAAGATGAATAACTTTTGATCTTCTAACATTGGAGCATCGACGAACCACTAAAGATACCAGCAAAATAAAGCAAATCGAGGAACCACGCTGCATTAATGACACCACCATCCGAACTACACGCCACATTAATGACACTATCGCAGAAGCATGCCACATTAAATTACTCTGATAAAATGAATAATGAAAAGGGCATGGACTCCATGGGGGCAGACATGATCTGTCCCCTATCAGGCTCCCAGTGTAAATAGCAAATTCAAGGTACTAAAAAAGCTTTCTAGCCCCTAAACTCTTTCATTATTTATAAACTTCCACAATACGATACTAAATTGGGCATCGGAGACTCCCCGACCCCAAAGCCACCCTATCCTAGCTGCCTTCTTCTTTATTTTCGCAGGCCCAATTCCAAAGAATTGAGTTGCTGAAACTTGGCCCAAAGACGTACGAAATACAACGTTAACACTTGCTTTCTAAGTCATTTTTGTGGTCGGGCATGTTTATTGTATTTGTTATGGATTTACGAAAAAAATACGCTTGTTCGTTTAACGGATGCAGGCGGAACAAGATAGAGTCGGTGTCGAGGTGCAATGCAAAAATTGCCACCCACCCAAGCGGGTGTGGGGGCCAAGGTGAAGGCGGGGAACCAGCCTAATTATTATTATTTTTTTTATAAAACATATTGCATTCATTAATAACAGACATTATAACTTTGACCTGAAACATACGTAACAAGCCAACTACAACATTAATAGCTCCCTAGTACACAAATGTGATTGACATGGTTTAGTTCATGTTGTAAACCTCTACAGAACACCGTCTGAGAGATAGCACAACTCTATCCAAGACAGAATTTACAAACCCCATACTCTGTTTAAGACGAAGTAGAGGACACACTCTACGGACAAAAGTCCAAGAGACTGTGTTTTTTGTTTTTAAAACAAAAGACATAATAGAAATTAAAAATACATGGAAAAAATGAATTACATCTTGGAAGACATAGAACCGCATTTTCAACCTTGGAGGAAAAAAAAGACAAACAAAGTGACTGTGATGCCTCATGAGAGCCACGCGCCACCCTGGGAGCATGACGGTCAATCAGGTCTGAAGTAACCAGTGGCCCTGGACTCAAAAAAGCCACGCATGGCGACAGAAGAGCACCCTTAGCGATGGCGCATGGATGCTCGTGTGGCTCATGCGCTCACTTTGAACATCTCATGTGGCTCACGCGCAGCGTCGTTCGGCAAAATTTTTCGTCCGTCTGAAGAATCGGTGCTTTGAAAAACCTGCGGTAGGACGCATGGCGGTCGTCAAATGCTGAAGAGCAGCAGATCGGTCTTCCTCCATACTTAGTCCTGAAAAAATAACCAAAAAACAAAGGAAAAAAAAAATTAGAGAGGAGATGGAGGAGGGAGGAGGGAGGAAGGAGCCGAAGCTCCTCCCCTCACTGTGCAAGTTTTGATTTGGCAGTGGTTTATAGAGAGAATGAAGAGTCTCTCTCTAAAACTAAGCCAACTCTTGTATTTTTATAATAAAATAAATCTACCAGCCTAATTAATTATATGCTATTTGTTGTTTTTCTTCCGAGATCTGCATGGGGTTTTAGGTCTTTTTCCAGCTAACTAGAACTTAAATATCATATGTATGAATATGATCATTAAATATCAATTAAACAGGTTTGGGTTTAAAAGGGTGGTAACACACTAGTCCCTGAAAGCCGACATGTCTAATAAAGGCTAGTGATCTCATTGGATTTGAGTAGAATTATAATCTCTACTTGAAAAGAAAAAGGTATCTAGCTAATAGGTCAACAACGATCAAGTCTGATTTAATATAAAATTACGAAATTGGAAAGACAAAATAATTGCATGTCGACCAAAATATATCAATAAACAAACCCATATGGGTATTTAAAAAAACACACACACACACAAATTTTAAGTATGAGAATTTATTAATGGAAAGATATAACGTCTTATAAGCTAAATAGTAAATAATTAAGCCCCGCATTGCCTTTTTATGAAGGGAAACTAACACCTTTCACACTATGTGTGTGTGTATATATGGGGGGGGGGGGGGGAATCCCACTGAGAGCTCCCGCAAGGCTATTTTATGTGTCTTTTTTTTCTCTCTTTTTACATAATTTTTTTTAACATTCTTAAATATTTTTAAAAAATAAAAAAACTCACAATATCATTAAAAAATATTTCCTTAATCACAAAGTAAAAAAAAAAAATCAAAAAAGAAATATTAGTCTTCCCGTGTTGGGAGCTCCCACTGGGATTTTTTTTATTTGTTTAATTTTTTACTTCGTAATTAATAAAGTATTTTTAATGATGTTGTGAATTTTTTTTATTTTTAAAAATATTAAAAAGTATTAAAAAAATCTATGTAAAAAATAACGCATAAAATAGCCTAGTGGAGCCCCCAACTATAGCAGTGGCTCTAGTATTATCCTATATATATAACACATGCATTTTAACTTTCTTTTATTTTTATTTTTATTTTTTTCCAGTTGTGTAAGCCTTTAAGGAAGGGATTAATGGCCTCCATAACATGTTGGTAAATGGTAATGGATTTTGAGCATCTAATAAGATCCAAGTTCCTGCAGAAAACTAGATGATTTGTTTGGTCACAGCGGATGGATGAGCATTTTGTGTTGTAAATCTTTTTTACGTTTTGAGATAAATACACATTGCACTCAAAAACTATTAAAAGTTTAAAGTTTTGCACATCAAATTATCCAAAGTGACACATTAAGGCCTCGTTTATTTTCAGAAATCATTTCATCTCATCTAATCATTATAATTTTATCAAATTTTCAAACAAAATACAATAAACAATTCAATTTTTTCGAATTACAAAATAAAAATTATATTCTAACAATATTTTAACTTTATAATATTTTTATTTAATTTTCATCTCAACTCACTATTCAAATCAATACTAGAACACTCTTATATAATTACAAATCGATATTTTGTACCATCAATTAAGATTTGGCTATTAAGATTTTGCTACATCATCTACTTTTCATTCATTTCAATAATTCTAATTGATTAAAGCGACGGTTTTTTTACTGTATTTAAGGAGTGCAATGTATCGATTTTAATAGCTTAAAGGTTTTGTTCATTAAATAAACTTACATCCATGACTGGATACATTCTAGAATGTCCTTATATCAAACATGACATCATAAACCAAAATAATGTATTTGAAGCTCCACCAGTATACTATTTCCTTTTGTGACTGGTCTTGTCATCACTATTGCTAATATTTTCTACAGAAAAACGTTCAAAAGACAACACTTTTTACTTAAATAGAGACTCAACCTCACCCTTCATAGAAATAGAGGACTTAACCTCTACAGACAAACATCTAAAAAATGAACTTTTTTTTTTTAAATAATAATAAGGAAACCAAAAAGAAAATGAGTAAGATAGATGTGAAAAAAGATGGATTACAATTTAGACTAACTCCGATAGACTTCAAAATATGTGACGGCCCGTGAAAGTAACACACTTGTCTCTTCTCAGCCACAAACATCAAATCTAAGAGGTTTGCTGCGGGGAGTCAGGTGATCTGGCGCGTGTCGAGAATAGCTGCCTAAAGAGGTGGCACGTGAGAACCACGCGCAAATGTGGGCGGCGCATGATAACCACGCATGGTGATTTTTACAAAACCACAACTTTCCTCCGAATGATTTTCGACCTATGAATCTGCTTGTGCCACGTGTGTCTCTCGAGAGTTGCCAGAAAGTTATAAATCTATTTTTTTTACCTTGAGGAAAGCAAAAGAATCCTTAATAGACAATGTGAGTGAATGGAGGAATGAGAGAAAGAGAGAGAGGAGGAGGAGGAAGCTGATGCCTCCTCCCCTTCCAGCAAAAATCAGATCTGGGGCCCTTGATGTTTTACGAGAGAAAGGGTGAGCGGGCAGGGTTGGAAGGAGGCTCTTATTTTGGATCTCCAGTATCCTAAATGGCCATTGTTTTTTTTTTTAAGGGAAACTTTTGTCATTCATTTATCAGAGAAACTTACATCCATGACCGGATACATTCTAGGATGTCCTCATATCAAACATAACATCATAAACTAAAATAATACATTTGGAGCTCTACTAGTACACTTTCATTTTGTGACTGCTCTGATCTTCACTATTGCTGATACTCTCTACAGACAAACATCCAAGAGACAACACTCTTTGCCTAAACAGAGACTCAACCACACCCTTCATAGAAAAAGAGAACTCAACCTCTACAGACAAACTGAAAGACGTTTCTTTTTTAATTTTAATTAACAATAAACAAACCAAAAAATAAAGTAGTAAAATAAATGTGAAAAATGAGAGATTACAGTTTGGACCAACTCCAGTAGATTTTAGAATTTGTGATGGCCCGTGAAGGCAACACAGTTGTCTCTTTTCATCCACAAAAGTTATATTTGAAAAGTCTGGTGGTGGCGAGTCCGGTAATTTAATGCATGTGTAGAGAAGAGTTACAAGAAGAGGTGGCGTGTGAGAACCACGCACAAATGTGGGCAGCACATGAGAACCACACACGGTGATTTTTGCAAAACCATCACTTTTCTCCAAACTATTCCTGTGAATCTGCTTATGCCGTGTGTGTCTCTTAGTAGTTGTCAGAAAGTTGTAGATCTGTCTTTTTCGACTTTGAAGAAAATAAAATAAAACTATGTAAAAGAAATTTTAATAGACAAAATGAGTGAATAAATGAATGAGGGAAGGAGGAGGCTCCCCCTCCAACAAATAAATTTTATAAGGTAAAGATGCACACTATGTTAGTTTTAATTCTTCCGGATGCCAAGCATAAAATGCTCTAATAAAATGTTATTTGGAGTTTACTTAAATATCAGACATGTTTAGGATCCGAATTTGAGTTTTGAATTTGTGTCTCAATGGTTTTTTTTTTTAACTTAGTACTTAAGGAATTGTTTTTTAGTAATGTTTTTTTTTTACTTAATGATTAAGAAAGTATTTTTTTAATGATGTTGTGAATTTTTTATTTTTTAAAAAAATATTTATAAGGATTAAAAAAATACATAAAATAAAAATAAAAATAAAAAAAATTATATTTGACTTTTCGGTGGTTTCTCGGGCTACATTACTCGGGGGATGCAGCGGTACTCCTTAAATATATAGCAGTTAGCACCGACACCTCCAAAGGAGGTGGCCCTGCAGGTACTGCACGAAATCAGCAAATTTCATGTGATTCAACGGACGAGACAATCCAAAGCTTCATCTTTTAGGTAAAAGCCACTGTAAAGGGTCCCACTCCTTTTGGTGATTTATTGATACTCCATTATTAAGAGCTTTATTAATCTACCTACAGATTACCCTCTAGCCGGAGGGACCTCTTCTCCAATCATATCCCACCAATTCATGGGGACCTCTCCCTCGACCAGGATGGGTCCCTTGAAAACCAATAATGCTCAAATAGCTTTCCCTTAACTGGTACACTTCATATATATATAGTCCAGAATTTGAATAATTTACTTATAATTTTATTCATATAATTTATTTTATTAATTTTCTTTTAAAATTTAAATTTTATGATTTTTAATGTATCAATAACTGATATGCGAAAAAATAAATTTTTTGTAAATTTTTCTTTAAGTTCATTTAGTGTATGTTTGGAATTGTCGTGAGAAATATAACTTATACTTTTAGGGCTTATAGCTTATAAATTAAATAATAAGCTCTATATTTCAAAAGTTGTTTATTATTTGATAAACATATATCCAAAGCATTTTTAGAGTTAGTTACATTAATTTTTTAAAAATTTATAGTTATCTGCAAGAGCTTTTCAATAAAAGTTTCAATTTGGTGTTTTTTTAAAAAGTAGACTTTTATGTTTTTTAGGTGATTAAAGCACTTTTTATAAATTTACCAAACATATCATTTTTTTTCCTTTTAAAAGAGCTTTGATAAGGATTTGTTATAAGCTCTCGATTCAAATGTCATCTAAGTTGATAAGGATTGTGATCTCTCTCTATACTCATCTAATCTCTTTAATCTTGTGATCATTCTAATCTTTTTGAGAGAATTTGGGAGGGATTGATGAAATATAGAGGTCCTATTGTAAGTTCAAACCTATGCTAATGGAATGAAAAAAGAAGTTACAAACCTAGTTTCAAAGAGGTTTTACAAAAGTAAACTCACAAACTAACATGATTTTATGTGATACGTTATATTTATTTTACAATAAAAATAATTTTATAATTCGACATTACACGTCAAACCATGTCAATATATAAATTTGATTTTAGGAAATTACTTTATGACAAAAATATTTATCAAATAATAATAGTAAATCATCGCTTTCACATTATGTGCTTGGCTAGGTAGGAGGGAGACAAACCACTCGTGACCTTAAAGCCACCACGGTTTAGGTTGTGATTGGTAAGGGGTAAGGGGTGTGAGGTTTGGTAATAAGTCTACCATAATCATTAACAGCTTGGAAAAATGTCGTGGATGATTTTTTATGCCTTCTCATTATACAAGTGACAATATTCAAGTAAGTAATGAATTTTGGGACGATTTTCTTACAGAAATCGACAGTATTAATTAGGAGGGTGAGCATATATCATGCGATAGAAGGTTATAACGAAGTTACACAACACGCAACTGTTGATTCAAATTACTTCCAACATTCAGATGAATATCATTCTCATCCATAGTCCGTACTAAGGGCAATTATCATTATAAGCAGAGCATGATCTTACCATTTTGTCCATACAACGTGCAACCTTATATTTCCGGACTCAACAACATTTGAAATTGAAAAATTCTATTTATCATCTCTACGCACTATTTTTTTTTTCTCTTACCAAATACGTGGTATATGGATGATGATGAGTAAAAGAATTCAATAAGTTTGTGAAGAATAAAAAAATAAATTAAATTAAAAAAATAAAAATAAGTATGGTGTGTTGTGTGTGGAGATGATGAGTACCAAAACACTTTGAAATTAAGTTCACCATATTCTTCTAGACGTGTTAGGTTATGTTGCATACCTATCAATTGCAACATAATGGGCTTGTTACACCTGCCTGTAAAAGATTCTTGGTTTGAATGATTGGACTTAGTTTATGTTAAATAAGGTTAATTCGAATTATCTCAAGAATTGAAATTTCCACAAATTTGAATCTTTACTCGTCTTACGGCCCACGTCAAATTATGGTGATTGTACCTCTACGTCGCTTAGAAGGCTACTAGAATCCCCTATATAGTTCATGCTTCAAGATCAAGAGCTAATCAAAATAATTGCTCTAAGATATTGTAGTTGTAGAGAGAGAAGAGAGCCTTGTTTTTGTACGTTCACTTTTCACTCTTTTTTTATTAACATACGTAAAGAGTTTTAAATTGGGGTGATTAATTAACTTCCTTAAAGTTAAATGGTAGTGGTGATGAGTTAATTAATTCCTAGTGTGGAGAGTTAATTAATAACTTCCCAAACCCATGTGAACACAACATGGGTCATAGGCTACCCACTACTAACATCTTCTACTTATCCACAATGAGTTTTATGCCCATTAACAATCTCCTCCTGACCTCTCAATCAATTATCTCTCATGCAGAAAATAAAGCATGCGACTTAACGAGAAGGTAAATGGTAGGAGTATTATATTAAGTCATCATCTTAGTAACATAGTACCTCACTCATAACATCTCGTCTATACCCCCAAACTATTTGATCTCACTAGGTCAAGGGTTTTAACCCCTTACGAGTTTATAACTTAAAACAATTATTGACCTCACATTATATAATATGCTCATGATTATATTGAGTCAAAACAACATAATCGTTCGGGCTATGAGACATAAAATAATAAGTAAGAATTCAAATAATCTTTTCTAGACACTCATATCAATTCAATTAGACTTGACTGTTTTCCTAGACATGCTCCGCGAGACCATATCACTCATGACCCTAAGAAAATATGCTAAAGTAACAACATCAAGTTTTCATCTCATGACATAGTTCTAGGTTCAAAGGCATAGAGATAGATCATCTATTGATCCATTAGGGCTCACATAGTGATGGAGCAGGGACCCATCCAATCACTCCCTCATATGGTCGTCTATAATACATACAGTATGAAATATATGTTATGGCGGAACTCCCACTTAATTGGGCTTGTCATATTCAAACGCCATAGGAATCTTAGTCTAGTTGCCACAAAAGGAGCTCTAACTTGAGTTTTTTAGCACAATCACTTATCTAGCATTTGCCTAAAATTTCACATTCTGCTTTAATCAGGCTTCATGAAGTTGTGCAAATACTTCATATATGACTCTCGTAAGTCTTATTTTAGCTAAGTTATGGTGGCACTTTTTAAATTTTTCTTGAATGATCCAAAAGCATTAAGATATTTACTTGCTCACTTTTCAAGCGCCAAATTAATCAATTTGTCTCATCTTACTCGATATTCAAGAGCCAAGGCGATCATCCATATGAATAGACTGATATATTGCCTGGTGATTTTTAAATTTAATATGTATAGAAGCATATATATGTGTGTGTATAAGAATACTAACATAAAGAAATAAATTATATAGATTCAATGATCTAATCGAGTCGAGCTAACGAGCCGAGTCAGGCATGAGCGAGCCTTAACCAAGTCGAGTTAAGTTTAATAGAGTATGTGTCATTTACTAATCGAGCAGATTTCTACTTTCACTATCGAGCTTTATTTTCACGAGTTGAGCTTGATGCGAGTTTAACTGAGCCAGTATCAGGCGAGCAATCGTACAGACTGGTTCATTTATAATACTATCACTTAGTATCAATTAATTAATAATATGAGATAAACACAATAATCTCTCTGATGTAATGGATACTTATAGTGTCAAATTTAAAATAAAGCTTATGGTATCCTTAATGCAACATATATCAAATCCAACGAAGTCTCAAACTCCTAATATGAGTTTGGAAAACATTTTCACTAGTAGCCTTAGTAAGAGGATCAGTTATCATCTTACTAGTAGAGATATGTTAAGAATCACTTTACCTCACGCAACAACATCTCGAATGTAGTGAAAATAAAAATCTATGTGTTTGGTTCTACCATGATATTTGGGATCCTTGGCATATGCCAAACCTGTCATACTATCAATATATATCTTAACAGCTTCATCTGCAAGATTAGTAACCTCTAGGTGAACTTAGTACTTCCTTATAAGAAACAGTCTCATAAAAATCTCACGAAGCACACATGAAATATTCTCCTTCAATCTCAAAAATGACGACAAGGAATGATTTCATGTTCGATTCTATGTAATTGAGACTCTTGTGAATCACTTCCTAGTAGTACATTCCCACTAGGAGGCAAGTCACTCCCACTATCTTTTGTGATTTTAGAATATGATAATTCACCACTCTCGCCAAAAGATGATATAACTCCCTCAAGTTCTTGCAACTCAAAAATTTCAAGATCTTTCTTTACTTTGCCGATATTGGAAAAATCATTCTCAATAAATGTGACATCAATCACTCCTCCATTAGAATGTTCACCATACATTATATAGCCCTTTGAGCTCTCTAAATATTTTATGAATATAAGTTTATTTGCTCTAAGGTCCAGTTTATCATATTTATGGAAAGTGCTATGAACATAACCCGCAGAAACCCAAGACCACAAATGTTCTAAATTTATTTTGCATCATTTCATAATTCATATGGGGTTGAAGGAACAGACTTAGAAGGCACATGGTTTAAAATGTAGGCAGTAGCTAAAAGAGCATTCTCCCAAAATTATATTGATAGGTAAGCTTGCACCATCATTGATCGAACAATTTTCAGTAACGTACGATTCCTCCTGTTCGTAACACCATTTTGTTTTGGTGTGCTAGGAATCGTTAACTGTCTAAGTATTCTCTTTTGCTCACATAGTCTCTAAAACTCTTTAGACAAGTACTCTTGATTCCGATTAGTTCGTATAATTTTTAAATTCCTTTCTTTTTTATTCTCAACCTCAGCTACAAAGCACTTAAAGTAGTCCAATACTTCAGAGCGATGAGAGATCAGATAGACATAACTAAAACATGAGTAGTTGTCTATAAATGTGAGAAAATAAAAGGTGTCATGGTGTGTCTTCACATTCATAGGTCCACAAATATCATAATGGACTAACTCTAAAGGATAAGATGCCCTATGAGTCTTTCCAAAAGGCTTCCTGGATGCTTTCCCAACTAAACAAGGTTCACACACAGGTAGACTTAAATTAGCGGGATACCCCAACAGGCCTTCTCTCTAGTCTAGTCATTCTATTTTTTCCTATGTGGCCTAGTCTAGCATGTCATTTCAATGAATTAGAAAATTCATCATCATCGTTTGTAGTAATAAAAGAAAATTGATGAATTATCTAACTCCAATATAAAGAAACCATTTGAAAGAAAACCATATCCATACAAAACCCTATCCAAATAAAAGTCCAGCTGAGGGACATCAAAATGAAAAGTAAAACCAAGTACTAACATAGAAATAACTGAAACATAGATTATATTGAACACCAAGTGCATAAAGTACATCATGAAGAAGTAACAAGAACCACAAATGCACCTTGAGTTGGTAGGTGCCAACTCCAAGTATTTCCTCCCAAGTTCTATTATCCAATATAGCGTATTGTCTCCCAACTGGTATTTTTCTATAATCTATGAACTCAACTCGATCTCGAGCTATATGTTTTGTTGCTCCACAATCCATTCAGGGATTGAGTGGGCATATGTAAACAAACATAAGTAATAATATAATTGTGTTTAGTGGATACCTTCTTTGTCTCAGTGCACTTACTAGCAAAGTGTCCTAATTTTTCATAGTTATAACACTTCAATTTGGACTTGTCCTTGTAGCAGCACGTTTGCCTTTGCAGCGCTTTGTAATCTTTCCATCTCTTGGCCCAAGACTATTTGCCACTCCAGCAGATCTCCCATGTCGCTTGTGCTTAGACCTAAATACCTTGGGCTTCCCAGCTTGTTCAACAAGAAAAGTACTATGGTACGAATCTATGTGCTCCGTCTCTAACTCCAAATGGCAAGATATATTTGCAAAAGTTTTAATATTCTCACTGTGTGTCAAAATGAGTTTCATTTGCGCTAACTAGACCATTAGCACACATTTAATTTATTCTAAAATCTAACTAGACCATGAAATTTCATCCTAGATGGTGAGATCGATGATTTCAAAAAAAACTAGTAATCATCTCCCACCATATAAGTCAAAATACCACATCTAATTAATTTTGAATAAAATTTATAGAGGAGTCATTAAAAAACCTCAAAACTCATGCACATATAATTCATTCATCAAACATGAAAAATCCATAATTATTGTGCATAGACTCCACCTAAAGCCTCCTTGATAATTTGGTGCATTATGTTAAGTTGATCATAAAGTATATTGACAGACGTGAAACATATTCCTTTACATGGCTTTAAAAATAAAATTACATTCCTAATATTACATTTTCAAAGAAAGTATTACTACAAATTTTCTAGGAAAATAATAAATAAATAGGAATTCCACATCGCCAATATACTTAAAAGCTACACCTTATCCATTCACATAAAAATAAATACATACATTATACATTAGCATAACATATTACCAATGTCAAGTCTATCCACTTTAATTTTGAAAAAAATACCAATGAACTCAAACATTCAATCATAGTGGTATGCATGATGGTTCAATGAATAGAGAACCCACATTCTCAACTAATGAGAAAGGTTTAATAGGTTATCAAATCTAGATGCACATATTCAATATGGACATGCATTTCACAATAATAATTTAATACATGCATCCACAAATAATCTATATAATTATCATGTAACACAGAAAAATTGGATTTTATGAAGTATGACAAGTGTCCCAAAAATAAGTTTTTATAATAATCATTTTTTGTTTCAAAGTATTTTACTAAAAATGATATTTAAAAACATATTTCAACTCTCGGCCTTAATAAAACAAATATGTATAACTTTGTAGACTCAACCAAGTGAATGCAATGCGCCACCTGCATGTGTGGGCTTCGTTTTGGCTCAAGAGGCTTCTTGCCTCAGTTTCACTTGTTGCGGCATAAATTATATATCACCGTTGCCCTTTTTGATATTTTCTCATGCCAAAACAGAAAGTTATGTCATCATAATCTGCATGTGTGTTGATACCACTAGCAAAAGTGCACCCAAAGTATAAGGGTGGATTACACTCACCGAGGCCGAGAGTGTGACTAGTAAAAAAATTACTATTCATCGTCTTCATCCTCAATATATTTTTTTGGTTTTTCTCAATTTCGACCATCCATTTTCAATTGGTCATAACTTACTCATGTTAGATAAAAAATCAAGCATGTGATATGTCAATTAAAAGCTTATGCACCCGGCTTTCTAACCATATAAAATTTGTTTGGTTAAAAATAGGCTCAAAGTAACAGCCTGAACTTAAACTTTAAAACTAGGGTTTCAGATTTCTCCTTCTACATGCAACAAAATTTCACCAAATTTAACTAACATGTTTCTAACTCATAAGGAATGTCTTCTTGCAAAGAATTTGATCTTAAACATGTCATAGCATATCCTCTAATGAAAAACTTGAAACTCAAACGATTATGACATATCACAAATTACATGCTTTTAAACTCATTCCAAAGCATCGAAAAACATGTAATCATATTCAAATGGGAGAAAACAAGCAGCATAGGCTTTGAACCAATGGTAAATAATGTTAATTCGAATTACCTAAAGAAGTAGAATTCCCACAAGCCCGAATCTTTACTCGTCTAACAATCCACATCAAATTATAGTGATTGCACATCTACGTCGCTTAGGAGGTTACTAGAGTTTTCTAAATAATTCTGCGCTTCAAGATCAAGAGTTGATAAAGATGATTGCTCTAGGAAATTGTAGAATGATAGAAGAGTCTTTATTTTGTACGTTCACTTTTTACTTTTTTTTATTAACGTATGTAAAACTCTTATTTAAAATGTTTTCTATTAATGTTATTAATTAACTTTCTTGAAGTTAAGTGGTAGTGGTGGAAAGTTAATTAACTCCAAATGGTGGAGAGTTAATTAATATAGGTCCTCTTAAATAATATTTTTATTTTCACGATATTGTTATACCCTCCCTTATGATTTTATTATGTTTTTGTTTATCTTTCCTCTTATTTTCTCATTTCTTCATTACATTGTCCACTGTTGGAGACAACACGTCAAAATGGCCTCTCCACCACATCCACTTGTTTATCACTACCATTTCGAGGGCACGCGTGAAGCGCGTGGGAGACATGTGTTATCCCTCTAACATGTGTTTGTTGCATAGATGTGTTCTATATGGTTATTTGAATGCTTTTATACCCCTTCAATATTTTTACAGTATAATATAATTTATAAAAATTAAAATTTTAAATTAAAGTATTCTAAATAAATGATATGTTGTGTAAATATTTTTAAATAAAAATATTATAAATTATTTTATAGGAATAATGTGCTCACAACCGAAGGAAGCACCATACCAGAGTCGAGTAAGGCCCAGAAAGGCCTGGGACGAAGTTCTTACAAGCTACAAGTACATCATCATTATATTGAGCAATATCAGGTACAGTCTCTATTTAAAAGTTATAATGTAAATTTAGATAATTTTATCTTTAAAATTTTTTAAAATTATAAAATTATGTCTCTTAAAATGATATTTTTTTTATTTAATAAAAGGTCTGCACATACAATACCCCAATTTGAAAACTGCAAATAAAATTACACTTATATTCTATTCAAAATGACAAGGGATTGGCGTATGAGGGTCGTCGCGACAACAAAATGATAGAAGGTAAAATAACGAAATGGCTGAAGGCGAGTGGGAAACATCAGACCGCGTTCCACCTGACACGTGTTATATAAGACAAGTAAAGCATGAAATCTACGGCATACAGTTATTTTGAGATAAAATATGGTGAGATAATTTATAAATAATAATAAAATTTATAAGTTAAAATTTATGAATAATAATAAGATGATTATCTCAATCTAAATTGGCTCATATTCTTAAATTACTATTTATAAATTTATTATTATTATTTTGTTATTATTTATAAATTGTTTCATTATTATTTATTAATATTTTAAAATAGTTTTAATATCCAAATCAGCGCAGACTTTAAAAGAATGTCACAGTTGGTGCATTTTTTATCTTTGGTTGTTAATTGGTTGAACCAATAAAAGAAAATACAGTTACGTCTAAGTACTACTTTAGCGTCGGAGCTTTTCCGTGACAACCATGGTTGGCCAATGGCAAGCTCTGCTCGCGCTTTTTCTTGATTAGTCACCCTTCACCAATCCATGCGGCATGAAGTACAATGTTCTTAACCGTGGAGGAAGGGATTCGTAATTGTGCCAAGCAGTCATTCATCATTTTGACTCCAACTTCACGAGAATTACTTATTTGGAAACTTTGGGCCATTTGTTTTATTTTGCTGGTCTTATTTAATATAAATTACACAAAATAAAAATCCAATAGAGGACAGTACGGAGGAAAACAGTGTACTGTGGAAAAAGATGCATGAGAGGATGACCGAGCAACAGCACTGTAATCTAACTGCTGAGAAAGTGTACTATCGGCATCGACCTCTTAAATGTCACACGTGTGGTGTCTCCCTGGCTTATGTATACAGTGAATATAGATGGAGACAGTGAGGCTGAAAGGGAGAGGGCATGGGGTCAGAGGATGGACGTTGACGGTCTGCGGTAAGGGTCCAACCCCGCACGAGGGCTGTGAGTGTGTATAGGTTGGCACTGGGGCCTGTCTTTTTGTTTGGAGTCCATGGCAATGTCCCTTTCAGCTTCTTGCTTTCTGTACATGTTTTGTCAGAATTTAATTTGCAGAATTTCTGAAAGAAAATTGCAATAATTTTGGCTCTATATAAAATCTTAAAAACTCATGTCTAGCCGTGAAACCCCACACAAACTTACCCTTTCATTAATTAACCTGTTCATGTCATGCATGCACCATCCATTTATAATGGAATAGGTATAAAGACTCAGAGAGCCATGAAGCAGTACTCTTTATCTGTAAGACACAGCACATGCATGGGGAAGATGGATGGGGGAAGCTGGTTGACATGAAAACTCGATCTGGTTGGCTTAGCCTTACAGCATCCTAAGTGGGTCAGTGCCCAATAAAATCAAGCACATGCTTGTATGGTCCTGCTAATTATCGTTCTCAACGCGTTTCCATAGCTTAAAGTTAGGAGTTCGAGTCAGGACATAATTAAGTTGAAACCACTTGTAGTAGTAAAGCATGACCTTTGAGCCATGTGGATAGGTTTTGGACCAGCTGGATACTTTAAGGGTGCTGTGGTGACGGGCTCACCCTTGGGGCAATAGCTGTAGCTCAAATCGAACATTTCACAGCGAGCAAGAGCTTCTATGGTCACGCTCGAGAAATGTTGGTACGATAATTGCCCCCGCCTCACTTTCCAAAAACAAAAAAAGTCACTGACGCTATGATGTTTACAAGAATAAAAATTATACAAAAAAATTTGGGTTGAATTGTATTAAAGTAGTTAGTCCCATTAAATGTGGGACTATTTTAATATTACCCTAATAGATTTAAGAAATAGTTAGAGATTAACTTTGTTTGTTTTACAAATAACACAAAAGTACTATATAGTAATGGATTTTATTATACATCAGTTACTATTTATCTCCACACTTTACATCTGACAGTTTTGTTTCATAGAATGTGAGATGTTTTTCATAAAATGTAGGGTGTGAGGTAGTGAATAGTAACTAATGAAAAAAAATTATTCTATAATAATATAAGGGATGAAACGGGTACCAATGCATCGTACCAATAGTTTTTATTTTTTATTTTTTTAATATTAAAAATTAAAACAAATATTATTCCTCCGATGCATCGATACCCTATGCATTTTCCTAGTAATATTATTATTGCTAGCCATTAATATTGTTAACTTTTACATTTACATGATTAAACTCCTTTTCACTTCAAGCTTTGAAAACTTGTTTGATTAATTGGAGAGAAGATAAGTGATTAAACAACTACCCTTTACCATTTTTCTACAACCTTCTAATAAAATAATATGTTTTGAAATATTTATGTTAGTTTTGATTTTGATTTGATGTGTTTGAGAGAGTGTGGTGAAATACAAATTGAGATGATCCGTTGTAATTATCTATCCAAATAAAATGGCCCAATATGGGCAGAGACAGACACGATGTTAATTATACATTTTTATAGGGTCTTCATGACTCACATATCAAATACGTCCACACACTAATTAATATTGTTGTACGTGATCCTATGCATAATACAATAATTCTATTTAAAAGTCTTTACACCATATACTATTCACGAATTTGATTCTATGTGATCCCGTGACATAATTTCAAATTTTAAAAATTCAATCTGACAAATCAAATTATGTCGTACGTATAAATGTTATGTGGTGTAAAAACTTTCAAATATGACTAATATATCTATCTATCTTCAAATTGACATTTTTATAATTTGAACAAAGAACTAATTAAATAGAATCTCTAATCGTCACATTAATATATATCACCAGACACCAGCAAAATAATCTTTTGTTAATTTTCTTTGACTCAGATTAATAAGCATTAATATCCAATATATATCGGAGTCGTACGTTGTAATATCCAAATGAATAGAAATAGAATAATTCAATAATATATAATTTGGGTCGTAATTATATATAGTTTGAAGAATTCCATTTAATCCATCATGTGATAGGGGTATAATATTTTCTGATAATGGAGGCTATAAATGATCTTCATCATCAAGTAAATATTAAAGGACTATTATATATTGAATAATATGAAAAATCAAGCGCGCATACATATATACATATATATATATATATATATATATATTGAAAATTTTTATATAAAAGCCTTACACTGCACACTTTTACCTAATTAATATGTGATTTATTATTTTTGTCGAGTAATGCTACATATAGTCGTGGAATGCGCGAACACCGTGCAGTCGCTTTAAAAAAAAGTGGAGCCCACTATTAAAAAATTCATTTCTTTTCATGTGGGTCTCATATTTAATCATTTTTTTAAAGCGACTGTACGATACTTGCACACTTACAACTGCAAGTATCATTTCTCATATACGTAGATGTGAGTAGTGCAAGACTTGCTACTAGCATTTATATATATATATATATATATATATATAGTCGTATAATGTAAATTATGATCTAATTAACCAATTAACGAAGCTAGTGTACTGATCTCACTAGCCGGTACCTGGTCATGATACTTATATAATATAAAAAAATCTAGTTAGGTTGCAGTGCTATAAAGTATTAATATTATGATATTTGAATCAGTGAAAGTCGCTCTCTCGACGCTTTCTCCTATCCTTTCCATGGAAAAATCAAAGAAGCCTGTCACTTTTTAATATCGAAGTGATAATGATCTGGTTGTATATAAGTCAATTGGACGCACAAGCTTTTCTGAAAAAATACATCTTTTATATCGATTATTTATGATAAAAATTATTTAAGATGAAAATCATCATTTGGTTATAACAAAAAAAAAAAAAATGATCATTTGAGAATTAGACTCATTCTCATTAATCATGTAGAGCTAACAATTCAAAACTTTAAGCTCCCTTGCTAAATCAACTCTTACAATATCAGCAACTTGGAGGATATATACAAGATTTGTAAGTAAAAGGACTATGTCAAAAACTACAAGGACCCACAAGGGAATTGATATTCTGATAATATCTCAATACTATTTATTATTACTTTTTTCATATTTTTCACTACTATTCAATATTCTATCATTAATTTTTCATTACTATTTAAAGAATACCCTGAGAATACCTGAGAATACCTCACTATCCAAACGCAACCTAGATCCCTTTAGACAAATACTATTTAATTTTTTAGTTGTAGGACTTAGTTTATTAGTTCAAAACTCAAAAGGGACTCTTGAATCTAGCTAGAAAGCAATTCATCAAGGAGTGATACCAAGATAGACACTAGAGAAGATATATAGATAGCCCAATTGATAGCTAGGTTATATCTCCATGGAGTATTCATGAGATCATGCATGTTTGTTTCAACTTTCAATCACTTCGCCATCCTTCTTCAGATAAATTAATCTTACTTCTTGAAAAACCTTATCCAAAAATTTACTATATATGCTTTGACAGTTGTGGGATGTTAATTTGGAAATAGATCAATCTTATTGGTAAAAGAAGAAAGGGGTGAAAAAAAAACCCAAAAGAACTTGAGATTGCAAAACCTTATCTATCTAGAGCTTTAACTATGCTTGATAGTGATTTTCCCATAATGTATTGATGGGCTGTATGCAAGTCATGATAAAGGTTTTAATGTTTTGCCATTTTGTGAAGGAACATTTGGACCCATTCATGAAAGGGTGAAGGTGCTTCCATTTCTAGCCACTCATAGTGAGGATTGAGGGGATAAGAATACAAAGAATAAAGGTAATCTTGAAAGATCCTTATCTCTCTAAGTAATTATTTTGATTAGATTGGAACTATTTATCAATAATATTCCGAGAAGACATCATTAAAGTAATCACATTCTTCTATAAATGTTATGTTTTTGGTGATCGATATTTATGGATAGAGATCAAGTCCCCTAATTTTATAAAAGATTTCATTTATGTCCATGCTGCCGACATGCCAAGAAAAAATTATAGAGTAATGATTTACGAATAATTCTTTTATTATTAATTTCTAATTAATTAATACAAATATGCCACTTTCATAAAAAATAAATTTCAATTTCATAAAACTATCATTCCTTCAATATACAATTGTAAAAAAAGTAGTGAATTGTAGATAAATCAATTTTTAAAATCATATATGATCATGAGAATAAAAAGGATATTCATCAAAAGAAAATGCTAAATGTATATTTAAGAAAAACCTACAGAAAAACTTACTTCTCCGCATTTCAATTATTGATATACTGAAAATCATGAAATTTGAAATTTAAAAAATTAATAAAATGAGTCTTGTAAATAAAAATGTAAGATAAACTGTAAGTATGTATAACACTATTATTCAACAAATATTATTGCTTAGAGTGATGATATACACGCAAAACTTGTCATTATTATTATTATCTTTTTTTAAATATGGAGTATTTATGTAAAGTTTAATTCACATAAAAACATTATTATTTTTTATGGAGTGACATCATCTTGGATGGTTGCAAAGTAATTGTATGAATATCATTATTTTATTGCTTAACGAGTAAACGGTTAAATATAGATCATTGATTAATATGGTTGGTTTTAAAATAAAATTATTTCTTATGCTTTTAATCGAACATTATAATCATATCTGGTTTTAAAGATAAACAAATTAGTCATTTGTTCGAAATTCTATTAGCAAATTATTAGAAACACCAGTTCAATACCAATGATAGTTTGCCACATGTTACGTGATTGGTCATGTATACGCCATGTGTGAAAGATTTCACAAAATTTAAATAATTTAAACAATAAAAATGAAGAAAATAAAATAAAAATTAAAAATATGTAAGGCCACAAAAAATCCAAAAACAAAAACAAAAAAATGTATAAATTTGAAGTTATTTAAAAGAGATAAATTTAATTACTCATTTGGATACAGATCTCATCTTATTTTATTTTATTTTAATTAATAATTTTATTTTTATTCATAAACCATCTTATTTCATATCATCTCACTGTTTAAATAAATCCTAATCGAAATTCTAACAATGTTATAGGCTCATAATATACTAACTAATGCGATAAAGTTTAAATCAATAATATTTACTGCATGAATAAATTAATTTGTAAATTAAAAAAAATAAAAAAAATAAAGAATCTTTCTGATTTCTATACGAGTTCGATGATTACTGAAGCTGTTAGGAGGTAACCATGAACAAAATAATCTTGGATTACTGGCCAACTGGATTTGTCCACTTGCCTTGCCACAATCATTCTGAGCATGATGACGTCATCCATGACATCAATCTCCCGACCAACGGCGGACGGTCCAACTAACGATAACACTTCTACGTGGCAAAATCAGCACCGTCAAAACGTCCCCCCCAACCCGACATCATCACCACCCACAACAATATAATTATCCCACAATACCCCTGATCCGCGCCTTCTTCCAACACTCTCATATTTCCCATACTTCACATGTACCCTCTCTACCGACATTAGCAAGAGAATAAGAAACGCTGCGACGAAGAAAAAAGAACGCGAGAGAGAGACGAGGGAAAAAAGAAAAAGGAGAGGATCATCGAACTAGCTAGCTAGTATTGGAGGTTTTTGGTGTAAAAATGAGTAGCATTTTGGAGGTGGATCGTCGCGACAAGTACAGCACGATTAATTTCGAAGAGACGGAACTGCGTCTCGGATTACCCGGCGGAGGTGGAAATGATGGCGATGCAGTCAAGAATAGTTCGAAAAGAGGGTTTTCAGAAACCGTTGATTTGAAGCTTAATCTTTCCTCCAAATTAGAGTCTTCCGCGGCCAAGAACGAAGTTGAAAAGATGAAGGAGAAGAGTACTGCTCTACCACGCTCTACTACTACTACTACTGATCCTGCAAAGCCCCCAGCAGCCAAGTACGTACATAGATCTACACACCTGTTCTTCAAATTTCATAGCTTTGTTTTCTGTTTAATTTTTATTGTGTACGTATTTGATGGGCTTGCATGTTTTATATCTTTGAAATCCTCACTTTTCGTAAATAAATGCATATATATATATATATATCAGAAATCCAGATTGTTTTAATCGAATTTATAGGATCGTTGTTGAAAATCAATGAACAATGTTATTAAAGGCAAGACTTGTTATTATCTGTTTGGAAGAATAGGTTGAGAATTCCTGATGAGTTAATTCATGAAATCGGCCTTTGTGCCATTATTGCTATTATTATAATAAAATTTATTATTGGTATTTATATATGATTATTCTTATTAAATTATTACTGAATTCTCGGTTATCTATGTTCTTACGTCTTTGCTTTTTTTCCTAACCATCTAATACATCGACGTACTTGCATCTAGACTCGTGACAGTTCAAGGGCCTTTTTCAAGGCCTTGGTAGGCTGTCGGGCAGATGTAGGAAGAAAACAAAACATTTGGAATCTTTTTACTTTTCTCGACAACCAAACAATTTGATGGCGTGAAGCAACGACAAGGGAAAAGATAGTCAAAACTCAAATACAGGCTATACAGCTAGGTCGTCGCACGTTGTTCACCTAAGTGATTAACTAATTAATTGAATTACAAGAGTTAGTGATTGATAAATGAGATGAGATAATTTTAAAATAAGAGTAAAAAGTTGAATAAATATTATTAAAATATTATTTTTTAATAATATTATTATTATTTTGAAATTTAAAAAAAATTAAATTATTTATTATAGTTTATAATAGTATAATTAGATGAAAGGAGAGACGTCCTTTTCTAAAAGGGGCTTTAATAGAGAGTAATGGGAAAAAGTTCAAAACCAAAAAAAAAAAAAAAAATTATTTAGATGTTACAACAAGTTGGAAAACTAACGAATAAACTATGAATTATTAATTTAGTTGAAAAAATAACTTTATATTAATCGTGTTTATGATCTGGATCTCAGGGCACAAGTTGTGGGTTGGCCACCCGTACGAACATTCCGAAAGAACATCGTGGCCGTCCAGAAGAACAGTAGCACTAGAGACGAAGCAGCCGAGAAGGGGAGCGTGAGCAGTGCTGCTGCCTTTGTTAAGGTTAGCATGGATGGTGCACCATATTTACGTAAGGTGGACTTGAAGCTGTACAAGAGCTACCAGGAACTCTCTGCTGCCTTGGGCAAAATGTTCAGCTCCTTTACCATTGGTAATTAACTTGAAGAAAATTGCTCCAACTTAAAAGGATATTTATTTATTTATTTGTGTGTATAAACTGAATTAATTTGATTAATGGGTGTATTTTGGTTTTTGGAATGAATTAGGTAATTGTGGGTCACAAGGATTAATGAAGGATTTCATGAACGAGAGCAAGTTGATAGATCTCTTGAATGGTTCCGAGTACGTGCCCACTTACGAGGACAAGGACGGAGATTGGATGCTTGTAGGCGATGTGCCATGGGAGTAAGTTCCATTTCATTTTATGCATCTATTTCTCTCGTATTTGGATAAGAGATCTGATATGTATCAATCACTATTCACTTTCACATCTCATATCTATAATTTTTTCAAAAGGTGTGAGAGTTTCATGGGAGTGGGGTGGTATAACTTTTCTTAGGATAATAATAAGCGAAGAGATCTTGATCTTAAATAAAGGAATACAGTAATAAACTTCTGGTTTTGTACTTTTGCAGGATGTTTGTTGATTCTTGCAAGCGTTTGCGAATAATGAAAGGATCCGAAGCCATTGGACTTGGTTAGTAACTCAAAAACATTTGGTACATAAAGTTTATGGCAACTGCTCTTAATAATTATATGAGCATATATAAATAAGCCTACAAAAGAAAATAAAAAATGAAGTGCGTCGAAAGTAATTCCAATTTTAGAGAAAATACTTTAAATTCCCCAAAATTTGTCACTAATATTCGTTTAAATTATCAAATTTCTGCAGCACCGAGAGCAGTAGAGAAATGCAAGAACAGAAGCTGAACATTTTTCCAACTTTTTTTTCAAACCTGTGCGGTCAAGCACTGAGTTTGAATAATTCTGTACCATGTTTTTCGGTTTTTTTTTTGTTTTTGTTTCTTCCGTTGTAATCATATGAGAGACATATTCGAGAACTTTTAGGAACAAGAAGCAATAATATAGAAGATGTTCATAAGATCACCTTTGCTAGTGTTCATGTGTAAGTTTGTTTATTTTGAATGGATTGTATGCATGATTAATAATGTCAAGGTTTTCTTGTTGTCATGACTCAACGAATGCATGATGAGATTCTATGTACTGTGCATGCCTTTTTTATTGAGGCAATTATTTCGGGAGTGATAGATAAGGTGGAGCATGGCCATGTGCATGTTGTTGGGAGCATTATTGATTCCATCAAATTTTGTCGTCTCCACTTTTTATTTTATTTTTTTTTAATTTTATTCAAATATTAAGCTACACATTAAGATTAGTTCTTTCCCACCCCAACCGGAAGGTACGTAGGTGTCAAAATACAAATTATTTTAGCTTAATTCTCCAATAATTTTGGTAATGGGCTAGTTAACCCTCTTCTTTTGGTCTTGATTGGTTACACATATGAGATGAGACACATATGAGATGAAATGAGATAAGATAAATGTTGGAAGTTGAATAAAATATTATTAGAATATGCCAAAAGGCCTGTGGCCTGGTGATCAATGCTACGTACAGTCCCCAAATGGAGACTGCATTGCAAGTATAGTCAATTTTATCTTTAATTTTTTGTAAAATTACAATTATATCCTTATCAAAATGGGCTAGTTAACCCTCGTCTTTTGGCCTCGTTTTGTTTGATTACACAGATGAGATAACACAGATGATGAGATGAAATGAGATAAATGTTAGAAATTGAATAAAATATTGTTAGAATATAATTTTTTAATATTATTTTTGTTTTGAGATTTGAAAATGTTGAATTATTTATTATATTTGATTGAGAGTTTGAAAAAATTGTAATGATTATATAAGAAGAGATGAGATGAGATTTGTAACCAAACGAGGCTTATTGTTTTACAACTAATCATCAGCTTATCATTAAACTAATTTATGCATACGAACTACGTTTTGAACCCTTAGGAAAAGAAAAATTATTCTTATCAGTCATTGTTCACTACCTCATATCCCACACCCTATGAAAAACACCTTCATACCCTATGAAAAACACCCACACACCCTATGAAAGTAAAAAATAAAAATAAAAATTATAAGTGTGTATTGTGAAAGTGAATAGTGGCTGACGTATAAATTTCCTTTAAGGGAAATACCATTTTTTTGGGTACGTGTAAAGAACAATGAAACAGTATCTAGGCAAGAGAAATATACACAAAATAAAATTGAAGTTGGGAAGAAAAACCACGAGACATGTGCTGTATTTGAATCAAGTGGAAGGGATGGTCATGGTTAATTTCTTATATAATTTAGGGATTTTTTTAGCTTTTGTTTTTGTGAACTAGAATTGGGCTTGGTTTGAAACATGTGCAAAAGATTCTCCAACAGACAGACGGGGGATTTGTAAAATCTGCACCGAACTTTTCAAAAACTAGATCATTCAGTACATTATATTATTCTTATTTGATTTGGCAAGTGAATATCTCCTCCATGATCTCCAATATAAAACTATGGCAAGGATTTGTAAATTAATGCTAGTACTGGTCCCATTCTTTTTACACGATTAACTATGGCCATGCCTTTCTTTTTATCAATTCGGTGCTGTAGTCTCTTCCTGGTGGTTTCTGCTTTGGCTAGAGTGTATTTTCTTCTGTACAAGATTATCTGTTTTGATACGTTCAGTTTTTTCCCAAAACTTTACTACATACTTTGGTCAGTTCTCTATGATCCGAATTTAAGCGTCCTATTATTCCATCTCTATGAACTCTTCCATGGAGGTGGAAATATTGCAAAAAGCTCGGATTGATGAAGATTTGCTTTAAAGTATAGAAACACCCATGTCTCTTCATAATAATAGGAGTGTGGTAACTCCTTATAAAGATTAGGATGAGTTTGTTTCTAAGCCGTGTGAGACTTCTCAACATGTCCCCTCACGTGTAGGCCAGTATTTCTGGTACCATCATCGTTGGTAGGTTGCAGGAGCCCATCATCAGTTATAGGTTAACTTGGCTTTAGTACCATATAGAAACACACCAATTTCTCCTCATAAAAGGTCTAATAGTAGGAGTGTGGTAATTTCTTATAAAGATTAGAATGATTTTATTCCTAAGTTGTGTGAGACTTCTCAACAGAAGGAACTGACAGATTAAGTATTACACTAAAGAAGCGCTGAAGACTATGATGGTAAGTTTATGGAAATCTGCAAGAACAAGTGATGTTCAAGGGCGTGGGAAGCGATGTACTAGTGGCAATTCTTTCATAAAAGGCTGACAAAGCCTAGGTCTTGAGATATAGCCCCTGATCCTTCGATGAGAATTTGATTTCAATGCAGGAATTTGAAGGTGATCTCCAACCGTCAAGAGTCATGTTGACACGAGCACTATTTTGGATCTGAGTCCATGACTTGCCTATAACGACTGGACCAATATTTTAGGAACTAGTAATCCTATACACCATACTTCCAACCCACTTCCATCTTACTATGTAAGTTACCGTTGGGTGATAAAAAATTATCCAACAAAAAATCATCTAAGGGTGATAAATATGTCACATCTTACATAATGAGATGAAAGTGAGATAGTAATGTAGTGTATATAATTTTTCTTTAGAAACAGAATAAGGATAATTTTATTAGATTTACTGGACGATATTGAATAAACTCATGAGCCATGAATTCATTAAGGATGGCTAAGAATTCTATCGAGCCCATAGGCATAAGACTTTAATCTAAAGCGTTGATATTTTATGTGATAGTTTTGGATGGTATTAACATGTCAATATTTTGGAGAAGCCCAACTAATGTTTATTGGATAATTTTGAATAGATCGTCTGGTCCAAAGGCTGGATTAAGGGTTTTTATTAGGCCTAATAATTTGTTTAAATCCCATTTAATTTTTTATAAAAAAAGTGGCCCATATTTAATGGGTAAATAGGTCTTAGAATCATAGATGTTTTTCACGAGTTGGGCTTATTTTAGACTCAAAGATCCAACACATTAGAATTTCTTGAATAACTCATCTGTTCATGAAAAGATCGACAAGCTCAAGAATTTGGTTAAGCCCATTAAAGTGGTTAAGCTCAAGGAGATTTTTAAAAGCCCCCAAATAGTCCAATGGATTTGCCACGGAACCAAGTGGAACCGTAGGACCCACCGTTCAACCCGCCATAAAGATCCAAAAACCACATGATCAAACCAAACCCGTTTCCTACAAACCAGACCCCATGCACATTGCACACGTCCCTCTCCTTCTGCACTAGGGTTGCCGCAAATACATATGATACACATACCACATGATCATCACGCACAGCAGCATCCCATTGCCCTTCACGGTTCCTCCGCTCAAGGTCACGAAAGCACCACCAGCAACCACTTTCCAAAGCCACGACAGCCACTAAAAATGAAACTCCACAACAAACAAACTCGGCCCATCCCCTGTTTTTCCCTCACCAAACATAGCAAGCCAGCTCTCTAGCAAACCAAGTCCCACCTACAGACCAGCAAGCACGCCCAGGTAACACACCTCACGTTACTTAGGAACAAAATATATTGAAATTACTTACTTCGAAGGGAGCACCTCCGTAGAAAGAAAATGAAGAAGAAGATAAGAGAAGGAAAGTAGAATTTTTCATTACGTTTTTGGATGATAAACCCTAGAGGCCTTGGTTTATACATAAAGGAGATAACCCCTACATGGCCCAAACTAACACACTAAAAAAGCATACAAGAAAATAGAAATAAGGCCCAAGGCCCACTAGCTATATTGTAGTCCAAATGACCGGTAGCATCAACGTAAATAAAATTGTAAATGAAATTAAATTGGCCCATGGCCCATGTATTCCTTTCGTGGATTGTGACAAACCATCCCCCATAAAAGCACCTTATCCACAAGGTGCTAGTTTCCTTGCCCACAACTGTCCCACCACCTGGTAAAAAACCAGAATTTTCTTTGTACCAACAATTACTTCATGTTTGATAATACTAACACCATGAAGGGATGTTGCTGCATACACCTGTCTCATAGTTCCATTAGCTCTATCGAAGCTTGATTTGAAAACCAAAGGCAACCCAAGTTTTGATGCAACAGTTTTTTTGTGTCTTGCCATTTGAAAAACATGCTCCTCAGTTTCGATGGTCTCTTGATGCATTTCACCACACACGTTCAGCTTGAAACTCGTACAACTAACCTTACCTTTGATTGAGGTAAAATCAACACAAAAGGGGTTGGGTTCCCTTTTTGCCATTGAGACCTATGCTAGAATTTCTTGGGCAGGTTGTTTCCTGGAATCTAATTTCTTTATGGCTGCAGCCTGCTCACTAGCTAGGACTTCATGATATACTTTTCCATATGAGCCCTCGCCAATTAAAGCCTTAGTACCAAAATTATCTGTAACATCCTTCAACTCTTTTAGTGGAATGGCGGGGACAGCGATAGGCTGGATAGTTACAGGCCGTGTACTTTTTGGCACAGATGCCTTGGCCAGATAACTATGATTAATGCCTGTTGAATTATTTTCTAAGAACTGCTTAGTACTAGCAGCTCTGTGCATATTATTTTCTCCCAAACAGCCGAAACAACTCATTGCCCTTCCCAAATCTTCAATTTGCTTCCTAAAACCCATTAGGACAGGTTGAGTTCCAATGCCGCTAAACCAGACAACCACTCCATATGGCCTGTAACACGCCAGAAAATACTTGATAAAAAATGTCCTGAGAATGGCTCGAGACTTCACACATCTTTTTGAAGTTGGCACCTTATCATGCTTTAACCCACCCTTCTAATTACATGCTAGCTCAAAAGGTGGTAACACAAGGTTATCTTTCATGTAGTTTAGTCCTTTTCCTCTATCAAAAGGCCATTGAATTGGTACTAGAGGAAGATGAGTTTTCGGATTCTTATCCCTAACATTCTCAGCAAGGAGGCAGGTGATAAACACAGTACAAGTAGGATAAGCACAATCATTCATGTCGGCCCTTAAAACACTGTAAACTACAATATCCAATGGATAACCAACATCCATCACATATTGTGATTTATCCTCAGCTAATGCAGCAGTACTCTGAGCAATAATCCACCAAAATGAATCCTTCTTTTCACCTCCTGCAAGGCTGTGTATCCATCTAAGAGTGCAATACATGGCTTCCTCTAAATGTGGGTTAGTAATGGTTGGTTTCACAACATCATCAAGAGCCATAACAATATCTTCTCCAATTTTTCCCTTTCTTCTATCAAAGGGCTTAAAAACACCCCTAAGTGGTATTTCCTTGAACAACTGAGGAGCAGGCATCTTATATAGTAAGAGTATATAAAACAGTGTCGCCTTAGAAAACCCCATCAATTTTGTGATCTCAGAAACAACATCAAAACATGCAAACATCAAGTTTCTATCACATAAAGGGTGTGCCGCCCAATACCTACAAAGTCTCAACCCATATGTAAGAGAATTATTCATGAACTGCATGAAAAATCCACCAACTACCATCTTATCGATTTCACTACTATCAATATGCTCAACAGATGGATGGCGAGAAACTTCCCGCAGGACCCCACCATCACCTCCACCATAGATTGCAATATCCCTCAGCGACAATACATCAAACATAAAGGGAGTGAAAAAATTCTTACCACTCAGAAATCTCAGAAGTTCTCTTCTCATTTTCAGATCGTTTTCAGAGTGTGTATATGCAGGAGAATATTTGGTTGCAGTAGCAGTTGAAACCGCTGGTTCAGCTTCATCACCATTTGAACCTTCAATACTTTCATCCAATTTCTTGAATAAACGACAGAGGACAAAGGCACTCTAATCACACCATAGCGCTGTGTTTGCTCCGAAGGAAATAATCGGTGCAAAAGAGATTACATAGAGATGTTGCTCCTCGTTATTTTGCTTCATGGTTACCATGACCTTCCCCTCGATCTCGGTTTGGATCTCCATGTTGCTCAGGAAGGGCCTGACTGAAGCTCCCAGGTACAAAATTCTGTCACTGCCAATTTCTCTCGGCGGGACCACCATCCCAATTCTCACATCAACCCCATTCATATCTGCTTTAATTTCAAGAATTCTCTACCCGCTGGCGCCGAGCAACGCCGTGATCTCTCCCTCACGAGCTGAACCCGATATGGACCCGTTGGCGAGAGGTTCGCCCGTAGGGGGGTGCTCAGGGAGATCGAGGATGAGAGTCTTCCGCTGGCGCCGAGCAACGCCGTAATCTCTTCCTCGAGGAAACTTTAAAAATGTAATTAGCCAACGCTGTCACATTCTGTAGGAGGTAATGCCGCTAATCCTTTAGGGATAAATGTGACAACAACTTCTGTTTTTAAGAAGAACCTTAAGATAAGGGAGGAAATTTCAGAAGCACTTTGCCTTTTCAAAAAGTCTCTCCAAGAAATGAAGGAGAGGAGAGATAAAGGCCTGTGTTATTTTTGTGAGGAGAAGTGGAATCCATCTCTTAAATGTAAAAATGCTAGAATTTACATAAGGGATGGATCTATGTTATGAAGTTAGTGAAACTGTCCATGAGGAGTAGGTTGATATTAACAATTCTGAGGAGCTTAAGTTGGAATGTGAGATGCCTGAGATCTTATTGAGTGCCATAGTTGGTTCCTTAAGTCCAAGAACCATGAGGATCAACGGAAAAGTCTAAGGGTGCCCTGTCATTATCTTGGTAGATACTAGTAGCACTCATAACTTCCTTGACCCAATGGTGGCCAAGAAAGTTGAGATGTATGCAGATTTGAAGGAGCAGATTGATGTTCGAGTTGCAGATGGGGAGAGGGTAAGAAGTGAAGGGTTGTTACAAAAGGTTCAGTTTCAGATGCAATGCACTAAATTTGTGAGTGATTTTTTTTTCTGCTTTCATTGGGTGGATGTGATGCAGTTGTGGGAATGCAATGGTTGACTACTTTGGGGTCTGTTTTGTGGGATTTTAATAATCTCACTATGACCTTCGAGGTTGATAAAAAAGCTGTGATGTTGAAAGGTTTAAGCCCTAATAGCCCTGAGTTGGTGGAGGAAGTCCAATTTTGTCAACTATCTGCAGTTGAGAGGAAGGGAATTTTTTTTACAGATTCTTCCTCAGAATTCTGTTAAGCAATTGCAGGCTGTGGATCCTAAAATTGAAGAGGTGTTGCTAAAATTTCCAGGAGCTTTTGAGGAACCTAAAGGGTTGCCTCCTCAAAGGAGTAAGGACCACCAGATTAATTTGAAAAAAGGGAACTCAGCCTATATCTGTAAGACCTTACAGGTATCCCTTTTATCAAAAGTCTGAAATTGAGAAAATAGTGCATGAGCTCTGACTGCTGGGGTAATTCGAAACAGCCAGTCTCCTTTTTCTTCTCCTGTACTTTTGGTGAGGAAATCAGATGGAACATAGTGTATGTGCGTGGACTATAAGGCTCTCAACAAAGAAACTATTAAAGACAAGTTTCCCATCTCTGTGATAGATGAGCTCTTGGATGAACTGTTTGGGGCTACAATGTTCTCAAAATTGGACCTCAGATCAGGTTACCATCATATTAGAGTGAAGGAAGAAGATATAGAGAAGATAGCTTTCAGAACACACCAAGGGCATTATGAGTTTTTGGTTATGCCTTTTGGCTTAACCAATGCTCCAGCAACTTTTCAAGATCTCATGAATGAGGTATTTCAGCCTTACCTTCGAAAATTTGTTATAGTTTTCTTTGATGACATTCTTGTCTATAGCAAAACTGAGAAGGATCATTTACAACACTTGTTTTTGGTGTTGGAAACCTTAGCAAAAAATACATTGTTTGCTAAGAGGAGTAAGTGCCATTTTGGTTGTAAAGAGATTGATTACTTGGGCCATTTGGTCTCTGCAGAGGGGGTTAATGCAGATCCCTCTAAGATTAAAGCTATGATTGAATGGCCATTACCCAAAAACATAAGTCCTTTAGGGGTTTTCTTGGACTAACTGGGTACTACAGAAAGTTTGTGAAGGTATATGGTATTGTAGCTGCTCCACTCACTCAGTTGTTAAGGAAGGATTCTTTTGTATGGGGACCCGAGGCTTCTAAGGCATTTGAAGCCTTAAAGTTGGCTATGACTAATCCTCCTGTATTAGCTATGCCTAATTTTTCTAAAAAATTTTTAATTGAATGTGATGCATGTGGTAAGGGAGTGGGTGCTGTATTAATGCAAGATGGGAAACCCTTGGCTTATTTGAGTCAAGCTTTGAAGGGTAAGACATTAGGTTTGTCTATCTATGAGAAATAACTTTTGGCATTGGTATTGACAGTTAAAAAATGGAGGCCTTATTTGCTTGGGGGCACCTTTATGATTAAAACATACCTAAAAAGTTTGCAGTTCCTGCTTGAGCAGAAAATTGGAACTCCTTCACACCAGAAATGGATTAGCAAGCTTCTTGGTTATGACTTCAGGATTGAATACAAGAAGGGGAAGGATAATGTAATTGCTGATGCTTTATCTAGAAGAGAAGAGAGCTCTGAATCAGAGTTTTCTTTGGTTGCTATAACAGTACTCGATCCCATTTGGTTAGAGGAATTGAAATTTTCTTATTTGTTGGACAAGGAAATATCTGACATTTGTGAGAAGCTACAGAAAGGTTCCTTATCCACTTCTGTGTTTGAAGTGAAGAATGGATTGCTGTTTAAGAAGGGGAGGTTATTTTTGTCTGCTTCTTCTCCACTTAAAAATCAGATTCTCCATTTTGTTCACAACAGTGTTGTGGGAGGTCATTCAGGCTATCAAAAGTCCTTGCAGAGGCTTAAAGCATATTTCATATGGGCTGGTATGAGGAAGGATGTGAAGAAACTTGTGAGAGAATGTTCTATATGTCAGAAGTGCAAAGCAGAAAACTAGCTTCCAGCAGGTTTATTACAGCCATTGCCAATACCAACTTCTTCATGGAGTGATATCTCCATGGATTTCATTGAGGCCTTGCCACCATTAAAGGGTTGTTTTGTAATCTTTGTAGTGGTGGATAGGTTTACTAAGTATGCTCATTTTTTTACTCTTATCTCACCCCTATACAGCTGCTACGGTTGCTCAGTTATTCATTTGCCAGATTTTCAAGTTGCATGGCATGCCAAGTACTATTGTAATTGATAAGGATGTGGTATTCACTAGCAGTTTCTGGAAGGAAATTTTCAAGTTGCATGGCATGAAGTTGAACTTTACCTCAGCTTACCATCCTCAATCCGATGGTCAAACTGAGATAGTAAACAAGGCAGTACAACAGTACTTGAGGTGTTTTGTGTTTGAGAGACCAAAACAGTGGGTTCATTGGCTGCCTTGGGCAGAATATTGGTACAATACTTCTACACATTCTTCCACAGGAATAACTCCTTTTGAAGCTTTGTATGGCAGACCACCTCCTTCCTTGTTACAGTATGTGGCGGGTACAACATAGAACCATGCTGTAGATTCTGAACTCAGATCAAGGGAAGAGATTTTGGGAATTCTTAAAAAGAATTTATTAGCTGCTCAGTCAAGAATGAAGCAGTACTATGATAACAAGCATATTGATAGACAATTTGCTGTGGGAGATATGGTCTATTTGAAATTACAAAAGTACAAACAGAAAAGTGTTGCAACCATTCCTTATCCTAAGTTGGCTCCTCGATTTTGTGGGCCATTTAAAGTTTTGGAGAAAATTGGTGAAGTTGCTTATAAACTGGAATTGCCTTAAGATGTTGTGGTTCATCCAGTTTTTCATGTTTCTAGACTCAAGAAGCATGTGGGTCCTGTTGGGAATGTGTCTCCTTCGATTCCATTTGTTGATGTTCATGGGCATGCTAGAGTGGAGCCAGAATGTATCCTGGACAGAAGAATGACACCAGTTAACAACCAGCCTTTCATTGAGTTGCTTGTGAAGTGGAGAGGAGCACCTCAAGAAGATTCTTCATGGGTACCAGTAGAGCAGCTTAGATTCCAGTATCCTGACCTTGTGGGCAATGTCTTTTAAAGGGGAGGGAATTGTTAGGATGGTTCAGTGCATGAGATTGAGAGTGGAAGGTTGGCATGTTATGAAGAAAAAATGTATTACAGTGTTGAGAATAATTGAGTTGGGAGGTAGAAGTAAATACGGCATCGTATAGTTAGAATCAATTGTTGTGCACGTGTTCATTAATAGTTGATAAGTCTGTTTTAGCCTTACTTACAAATGGGAAGTTACAATATTACCCTTTACAAATGGACTGAAGTGAAGTACAAAGCTCAAGCTAGGGTTACACCTATCGCTTTTTTTTTTTTTTGGAAATGAGGGAGATCTGCAAGTTGGAATATTGTTTGGCTGGGTTTTTGCGGTGAGGACAGAGAGTCAACACCACCACTACCGGGGTCAAATTCCCATCTCGGTTATTGAAAGTAAATGTTGGGTTTCTAATGGTGGAGAAGGAGGTTTTGCCGGGGTTGTGAGCCAACAAACCGATTGTTTAGAGCTCCTTCTTCCTGAAGAAAACTTGAATCTTCTGAAACTTTATCTTTTTCTTCCACTGTAGCTGCATGTTCTTCTTCCTATATTGCATGTTCCTTCTATATTTCACTGATTTGATCCTCCAATTCTCCAATTCTTCGAGGCTTTGTTCAAAGTTGCTCCCAATTTCGTTTACACGCTGCCGAAATACTTGGTGCATTTCATTACAGTCGTTCCAAAAATCATTCATATGTTGTGTAAGGATTTCGTAACCTTACCTTGCTGATTTGGTTCTTCCAACTCCTTGATTTTGAGTAATGATGCCAAAATTTCTTCCATAGATTTTGATAACATAAAGATTGGTATCTCTCAAATACCAATTGTAACACACCTCACATTACTTAGGAACAAAATATATTGAAATTACTCATTTTGAGGGAGCACCCCTATAGAAAGAAAATGAAGAAAAAGATAAGAAAATGAAAGTAAAATTAAAGGCTACGTTTGAATGTTAAACTGAGTTGAGTTGAGATGATAAAATATTGTTAGAATATTATTTTTTAATATTATTATTATTTTAAAATTTGAAAAAGTTGAATTGTTTATTATATTTTGTGTTGATATTTGAAAAATTGTAATGATGAGTTGAGGTGAGTTTGGTAACCAAACGTACCATAAGTTTTTGGATGATGAATCCTAGAGCCCTTGGCTCGTACATAAAAGAGATGAGCCCTACATAAACCCAGGCTAACACACTGAAAAGCATATAAGAAAATAAAACTAAAACAAAGGCCCAAGTCCCATGCTCATGTATTCTGTTCGTGGATTGTGATAGCCCAGCTCTGGGCTAGCAGTCAAAGTGCAAGGAATCTTCTAAACTACAGCAGTCAGTCGCTAGTCCCTGTTATGTCGCAGCAAAAATAATAATTGACAGACAATAAAATTACGGCGACATGAAGTTGCCACAAAAGCTAGTTTATTTCCCATTATAGTGTTTGATACGACAAAATTTTTGTGGCGACACCAAGTGGGTGCAAAGAGTGACTTTTCCCCACGAATTTACTGTCGTCGAATGTGATTTCGTGGTAAAATGGTAATTTTTTTCCCACGGAAGGTGTTTATAGCATTAGGTAAGTATTTTCCACCAACTTATGTCTTGGAAAAAGAAACTTGTGAGAAATGGACAAATTTGTTGTAGTGACAGTTTGCACCAAAGCACGATTTTTTTGTGACAAACACCGATAGCCCCCAGAATCTTCGTAGGATACATAGAAACTGTTGATAGAGCAACTTCTCTTCCTCCCAACGGCCAGCAAAGGACCCAAACCACCAGTGCCGCACCTTACGTTGAGCATGGCCTCATGTCCCCCTCGAATTGACATCTGGTGTTTTATTATTATTATTATTATCATTATTATTGTTGTTGTTGTTGTTGTTGTTGTTGTTGTTGTTGTTGTTATTATTATTAAAGAGAAGGTAGTCACATGTCCAA
Source organism: Juglans mandshurica (assembly GCA_022457165.1). NCBI lineage: Eukaryota > Viridiplantae > Streptophyta > Magnoliopsida > Fagales > Juglandaceae > Juglans > Juglans mandshurica. The sequence continues at coordinate 10,881,472 of CM039623.1, forward strand.
TAGTGACCCCTGCCCAAATTTATTAATAAGCCCTCACTTGTGGCGGAGGAAAACCGTAGTAACAATCATAGTACTTGACATTTATAAAAAAATTGAAAATAAAGACAATAAAACCCCAAGTACTCAAAGAAAAATACAAAAATACAAAAAAACCAAACAACAAAACAAATTACACTACCGAATATTACATTCTAAATTTACATTTAGCACTTTCGAATCTGAGGTAGACCACATGCATCTGTTCTAATGATCCCTTTCATCAAATGTGGAAGCTCCATTTGACCTACCCACACATGTGAAACACCACTACTTCCTAGTTGTGCCAAAAAATCGGCAGCCATATTTCCTTCCCGATATATATGAGTCACATAAAAATTTATCTCTCCCAATATTCCAACTATTGCTTCCCGAAAATCCTCTAGATAGCAAAGAGTACATCTTCCATTCTTAATCCAATTCACTACTATTAAAGAATCCATCTCAATGACAAGATTATTGAACCCCCATTGCTTACAATGTTTAAGACCTGACCATAGAGCCATAACATCCATAAGATTATTACTCCCATGCCCATATGACTCGGAGAAAACATATACCACATACCCGAATTCATTCCTGACTACTCCTCCTGCACCCAACATTCCCGGATTATTTCGGCTACTACCATCCACATTCATTTTAAGCCACCCTATGTTTGGCTTTTCCCATCTAACTACCTTCAAAACTTCATTCTTTCTTGCAATAATAGGTAAATTCAAAGAATTTAACACCTTGAAATCATTATCCACTAAACGAGAAGCCTTACTGATTTTAATACCAACCCAATGAATCCAATGCTTAACCCATGTCCATAAAACATGAACCTTTTCTTTCTTACCTTTGATCTTGGATTTACATCTCCACCTCCATAAATTCCAGGAAATTATCACCGGAACAAAACGATTAGCGTACCAAGTTGTAATGATTTTGATGCTCTCTGAAACCAAGCCTCCACTGTTGCTTTCCAAGACCGATTTGGGACAAACAACAAGATTATTACTCCCATGCCCAACATATTTGAACTGAATTTCCAAATGACAGCCGCTATGTACCCACTATACAACACATGATCAATCTCCTCTACGGCACCTTGTTGACAACACTCACACTTGGACACTAAAGGCACTTCCAAATTCCTTATTCGGTCATCCACGCTTAGACTTAAGTTCATAGCCTTCCACATAAACACAGAAAATTTTTTAGGAATAGCAACATTCCATATCCAGTCTGTCCATTCATATTTATTGTTACTTTCCCGAACAAGACTCCAGGCACTCCTGGATGTAAATGAACCTTTCGAATTACCCATCCAGATGAGCTTATCTTCTCCTAACCTTTGACCCTTAATTTCATTAGCATTTTCTGTAGCTTTTCCAGACCCTACTAATTGTTCCAAATAATTCAAATCCCAGCTATTATTCAACATAACCTGATTCACTTTCAAATTCAAATCACCCACAATCGGGCAACTCTCCCTCAAAGGACCAGAATTCATCTGCTTATCCTTCCAAAAATAAACATTCCCCTCACGAATTCTCCACTTAGAATTCAAGAGAACAAACGACAATTCCTTAGCTATAGATTTCCAGAATCGGGTTCCCCTTATTGCGTTAATATCCAACGGATGCACACCATGCATATATTTTGCAGAAAAATACTTTTGCCAAATAGAATCAGAGCGTAGGAGATTGCAGGCAAATTAAGAATGTAACGACCTTTGAACATCACTTAACTTCCTCAACCCAAGCCCTCCCTTATCCACCGGACTACAAAGCTTCTCCCATTTAATCCATTTTTTCTTAGGATTCCCATTAACCAAACCCCAGAAAAAGATACTCAAAATCTTATTTGTAACGCCCCAATGGAAGGCCCAAACCACATGGCCTATACTCCAAAAGGACTAGTCAATGATACAATTGGAGCTCCACTAGAACCTTATAAAGAGCAAGAACTTCTCCTTCCCAAGCAATGTGGGATCCCATACACCACCTACCCTTATCCATATCATATGGGGTATCACAATCTACCCCCCTTAAATTCTCGACGTCCTCGTCAGGCCTGTCCATTGTAGGTGGCATGGCTCAAGTCCCACATTTCTGGTTGGGATAGGCTCTGATACCATTTGTAATGCCCCAATGGAAGGCCCAAACCACATGGCCTATACTCCAAAAGGACTAGTCAATGATACAATTGGAGCCCCACTAGAACCTTATAAAGAGCACAAACTTCTCCTTCCCAAGCAATGTGGGATCCCATACACCACCTACCCTTATCCATATCATATGGGGTATCACATTATTAATCTGGGTATACACAATTTTCGGAACATGCAGCACTGAAATGAGATGGATTGGCATACTTGACAATACACAGAAAATGCTGGCCTTGCCACCTAGCCTCGCTCAAGCCTCACGGCCAACCTCCAACCCCCATGTTGCGGACTTCGTACAACAATAGTACCCTCCGCATACTTGAAGCTTAGCACCTCCCATGAAAACAAAAGACAGCAGTTTCACCACGATAGCGCCCTTGGTTCTGATGGCTTTTCCTCCTTCTAGCTCAGCTACTGGCATATTATATTAGTAGATTTGAAGGAGAGCAGTATGAGGATTTTTCCATGGTGCCCCTTCGGGCGAGTCCTTCAAACATTCCTTTATAGTGATGGTGCCAAAACTGAGGACCCATCTATGCTGTCGGACTTTCGACAGATAAGTCTTTGACAAATATCTTATATGATATGCTTCAAAATTCTTCCTTTGAGGCTATCCACTCTCATGCCTTAGTTGGTGTCTATGCAACAGGGTATTGTCAAGGTTGCCCATTTAGTACATCATTCTTACATCCAAACTATAGACATCGATATTTTCATAGCCAACTCAGCTGAACTAGATTTGGATGACAATACACTTCTTTGCACACCCAACACTTGTCACACTGAGGACAATAGTTATCTGATGAAACTCCCTACAATGGAAGAGGTAAGAAAAGCTGTTATAGCTATCCCTTTGGACTCTACACCTGGTTCTAATGGCTTTTCCTCCTTCTACCAGGCATATTGTATCTATAGATCATCTTTAGGAGGCAATATCAAGATTTTTCCAAGGTGCCCCTTTGGTTGAGTCCTTTAAACATCATGTTGGTTGAAATCGCAAGTGCATGAGTCGTAACAAATAATAAAGTGAATGAGTAAGAGTATCGTCCCACGAGAATTGAAAAATTACTGATAAGTACTAAAATTTATTAAATTATGATCTGTTTGATAAGAATAGGAATGCATTGTTGAACTAAAAAATTTAATTATAAGATTCTACTGTTTTCGATTCACCATAACTAATCCTATGCGAATTTCCTAATTGAATTAATTATAATTATTTTCTATTGTTGATAATCAAGTCTCTCTAATTTATTCATTAATCTTTTCAAGCATTAACAAAATATCCCAACAAACAAATTTTCTCCATCTCTATGAAAATTCTAAACCTGTCAAAATTCATTAAGAACAAAAAAAACCCTCATAAAGATTACACAAGTCCATAGATATCTCTATCCTACAAATTCCTTAGAGCATCCCCATCCGGATGCCTAAACTACTGTTATCCCTAAAATTTAGAGATCAAATTTAGGAGAAGTTGAAAAGGAGCCTCCCATCCCATTCCCTAAATTAAGCATTTGTTTTAGGGGATCTATAGTCGTTCCCCATATTTGGGGAACCACTGTACATCCCCAATTGACCGAACCCCAAATATGTTGCTGTTGGTCCCGCATGTTCCTCTCTTCCTCTCGATTGCCCTTGTTCGTGGAGGAGGCCCTCTCTCGCACCGTTTGCCACCATTGACGGTGGCTTCTCTTCATCGACTCCACACGAATGTAAGTTATCTCTTCTCCATGAACCTTTCCCTCTTCTTCTCTCCATGGATGGACTCTGTCCTCTCTCGCACAAATCGAATACACTGAGCCTCTTTCCCATGGCAAATATTTTCGAGTTTTATTGACCAAAATGATTGTATTTGTCACTTTGGCCACTTGAAATCTGAGGACCTTAGATTTCAATTAGTACTCTAGGGTATGAATATTCATGGATCTGTGACTCATATTCACAACAACTTTCATGCATGTATCTGCCATGGTTTTCATATTTGCTGGATTTGTTGACTTCTTGGTTGTATTTATCAATCGATCTGATTCTATTGAGAAGCCTGCATTTTATTGGGTGCTCTAGGGTTTGAATGGAAAGTTTTTCTCTATATCATTCACGACATAGGCAATGCATTTGTCTGCCATGGGTGAATCTGAGACATTGCTCTTAAATTAGTACTTTGTCGATTTGGGTGGAGTGTTGTGCATCATTCGGTCATCAATTTATGAAGCTGAGTGCATATTAAAACACTGAATTTATTGTATGGCCCGACTCCTTTTCCCTCTGAATCATTTACCATAATCCAGTTGGTTGTCATCAAAGCTAGTCATGTTGTCCAATGAGACCTGATCAAATGCGTCTTTTTTTATTTATTACTATTACTGTCATTACCAGCTTTGGGCTCCCTTGTTGGTTCATGTGTTTTATTTGAAACACAAATGACTCAAGGACAATAGGACATAATGCTATAAGAATTGAACTTTGTTTGATGTTAGGGTACATATGGCTATATATGTTTGGTTTGTGGTATTTCCCCCCCCTCCCCCCCCTCCTCCCCCATAATCCATATAATGGAGACAAATGGATTGTATTATTAAATTGAAATGGTTTAACAACACATGAACAAATCTGCATGTACCTAACTCTTCATCATATGAGTTGTGTCTTTTATCTACCAGCAATTTAGAACACTTACTAAATTGTTGTTTTTTTTGTCGAGGGGTGTCGTGCCAATCATGGCTAAATTACCAAATTGCCTTGCCAACAAGGAGATCTGAGCATTTTTTGGTCATGAGCTATTAAGTTAACAGATATAAAATCCCAATTTTTGTTTGTCAACTTAATTGTCATATGTAGAGCTAGTGGAATACATTATTAATCTATGATGTTTGAATTTCAAACATCCTTTGTCTTTCAACTAGCATTAGAAACTTTCCCTTTTCTGTTAGCTTATACAAGAAAGAAAATATTTAATCCTTGTATCATGATTTTGATCTCCAATAATATATGAGTGTGAATTCAAATGTTGTAATCCTAGCTCATACAAGTTATTTTCGAAGGGAGAAAATGTAAAGTTGGTTTTCTAAAAGTCCAAGGAGTAAAAAGAGGCCTTTTGGCTTTCAAGCAGTAAAAAGGATAACGATCGATCTTATTATCTTTTTCACAAGTGATTCAAGTCAACCTGTTTGCTGGTTTGAGCAAATTGATATTACCTTGCTCAATTGATTTCGTGGCCTCTTTAATTATTGTTCCCATGGACTGAGCTGCTGCTGGTTTGACAAAGTTAATTTCTATTTTTATGTTCTTATGCATTTTGCATGCTGCTTAGTATTGGATTTTCTTTCTCTAATCCCTTGGCTGTGAATTGGTCTGTGCTATTGGGACCTTTGCAGTGTTTGGTACTGAAGAATAATTATTACTTGTGGGGAAGGGAGGGGGGCTGCATGTCTATTGTTAGGCTATGATGTTGGTGTTTAGCGGGGTTATTCATAAGTGTTAGTGGGCCCCATTGAGATGACGGGGTTATCCTTACCTGAATGACCATATTGCAGTTTGTAATAGTTTTCACAAAAGGCACATGGGGTTTGGGTAAGGTTTTGTAGCCATTTGATATTGGGCTCCTGTCTCACACATGATGGAAATTCTGTAAACCATTCTGAGCCACATTTAAAACACACAAGTGTTTAGGGAAGTGGATGAGAATGCTCTTATTTTCACGTTTGCAAACTATTTTTGTTATTGGATTTGAGTTGTATTAACCCCTCGGCTGTGATGATGAGAAAATCTGAAAATGGTGATGGAACACTTTGGCACACACCTCCATGGCATGGTAACCTGGATGGCCAATAAATAGTGTCAACCGATTGTTGCAGCCATGCAAGGGAGGGTGCCAAGTGTGGTCATATGTTGCCATAGGATTCCTGAGCCGGGTACCAAAATCACTTGCAAATGTAGTTCTTAATTGTCTAACATATGGACCAAATTTCTATGTTTACACATTTTTAGAGATGAACTCAGAAGAGCATGGATATATGTTCTTCAGCAGCCTCCTGACTCAGGAGCCTGAACTTGACCACATTTATGTTGGTCAAGGTGAACAACATCCCGTGACTTTGGATGACTCTCCACCCCCGCCCCAAGTAGAGCCTCCATCTCAAAGAAAATCAGCTAGGGGTGCAAATTTCACCCCCGAAGAAGACAAGTTACTTGTCTTTGCATGGCTGAATAGTAGCATTGATGCCATCCAAGGAACGGACCAAAAACATGCCCAACTTTGGGAAAAAGTTAGTCAATACTTCAATGATTATAATGAAAGTACAAATGAGCAGAGTGTAACTAAAGTTTCATTTTTACCATTTTTTCTCTCTACAGGTGAATAGGGTTTCTGCATTACGCCGTTTGACTTTGGCCTCCTCTTGAGGTTGCATGGCAGCCGCTTATGGTGGTGGCACAGGTCGGCCTTCTTTTACCGACCTGGTTGCTGCTGTTCTGTAGCCCATGGGGCTACCGCCCGATGCCCCTAAGATGGTAGATGGTGAGAGATATTTCTAGTTTTCCAAAGAGGAAATAGAACGATCTGCTGAACCGTTTAGATACTTTGTGGTCCTTAAGTTTTTGAAACAACGACCTTCTCTGGACGCTATCCGTGCATTCATTCATAGCCGTTAGGGACTTTCGGCTTTTCCAGTGGTTTCCTCCATGCGACGTCCTCAGAACGTTTTCGTGCGTGCGCATGGTTAACGAAGCAGATTTTTCTAAAGCTCTATCCAAGGATGTTTGTGAGATTAACGGCAGTTTCTATCGTGTATTTCGCTGGTCTCCAGAGTTGAATGAAGATGCAGAACCATCGAGGGTGTCGGTGTGGCTTTCTCTACCGGGTCTCCCTCCTAACTATTACCGTGAAGCCTTTTTGAAAATCCTTTTGGCACCTATCGGGACCTTCATACATCGGGATAATCCAACTCGATGCGCTACAAGAACTGATGGAGCATGATTGTGTGTGGAAGTGGATGCAGTGAAAGCACCATTGAATAACTTCTGGATAGGGGCACCGGGTTTACCTGCTAGTCGTAAACAAGAAGCTCTTCCTGCATATTGCGCTACATGCAAAATGCAGGGACATAACACACGGACATGCAGAGTTGGAAAACCTGAGAAGACTGGATAGGTTCGGCATGGGAAGAAAGAAAATCCAGAGGCAGTTAAGGCTATTCTAGAATCTGGGGAAGAACCGGTGCAACAGGTTTCTGTGCTTCCGAAAAATTCTGATCCCGTAGTGGAAGAAATATTGGTGTTTGGTTTGGAAACAAAGAGTCTCGTGGTTGCAAAGGTTCTGAATTCGTCTGCTGCGGTTACTCCGCTTGACCCAATGGGTGATGCAATGGTTCTCTCTGACAAAGATTTTAACATGGTTGTGTTGTTACCGCAAGGTAACTCTGTACCAGTGGATGAAAATGCAATCCAAGATGATAACATGATTTCTGCGGAAATAGAAGTTGGCTTGATAAATGCATCAAAAATTCCTATTCCAGTTTTTGATGAGAATGCTATGGGCACAACAGTGGGGGAAATTCCTATGATGTTGCCTAGTGAGGGGCTGAAGTAGTTTGTGGTGCGGGATAGGATCGTTGAGCAGAATGAATTATCTGGGGAAGAGGAGCCTGTGGACGTTCATGTAGAGAAAATGATTGAGATGGAGAATGCTTCTGAACCTGAACTAGACATTCAAGCAGAGGTTTTCCCACAGGACAAAGAGTACCTTACTGAGTCTGAGGCCAATGAAGGTAAGAGGAAATATAAGAAAAAGATGTTTATAAAAATGTGCAGCTCGTCTCGGGTTCATGCCCGACATTCAAACCTTGTCTAATGATTGATTTCATTTTTGTATGGAATATTAGAAGGGTTGGGGCCTCCAGGAGTAGAGTTAAGAAATTGATTGGTAAGTTGAAGCTGAAAGTTGTTGCGCTCTTAGAACCTTTTAATAATTTAGAGGAAGCTCGTAAATTGGCACGCTGTTTGGATTTTGATAGTGTCATTTCTAATGAGGATGAGGGGGGTAAAATCTGGATTTTCTGGAATATTACTTATGTGGTGTAGGTGGTTCGAATGGGAATGCAATTTATTTCCATGCTAGTAGGTGAAGGAGCTGAGATGTGTTTGTTCACTGTGGTTTATGCTAAGTGTACTATGGTGGAGAGGCGACAACTTTGGGATGATCTCGATTTTCAAAATTTGGGATCATATCCTTGTGCGTTTGCTGGTATTTTAATATTATCTGTAATGATTCTTAAAGGAGGCATGGTAGGCTTCGACCTAGTATGGCTATGGAGGATTTTAATAATTGGACTCATCAAGGAGGTTTGATGGAAATGGCTACTAAAGGAAGTATGTTTACATGGTGTAATGGGCAATTGGGGCTTGCCCTCTCCTGGGCACGTCTTGATTGAGCTCTCATGGATAGCTCCTCCCTTGCTTTGTTTCCTAATGCTAATTGCTCTTATTTGTCTCGTTCTACTTCAGATCATGCTCCTATGTTTATTGAGCTTAAAAAGGATCCGTTCTTCTATGGCTCGGCCCCATTCCACTTTCAACAAATGTGGGTGGATCACCATAGTTTTCTGGATTGTGTTCGGATTGGTTGGGCATCTTGGGTGGAGGGTTCGGCCTTTCAGATTCTAACTAGAAAATTAAAGCATACTAATGTGGTGTTAAGGAGTGGAATAAGCGGGTCTTTGGTCATACCTTGGGCCGTATTGATTTTCTAGAAAAACAGGTTGAGGAGATTCAGCAACAACTTCAAGTAAATTGGGAGAAAAATTTGGAGAAGGAGTTACATATGGCAGTCTCGGATTTGGCACAAATGGCAAAATTAAAATGGAAGGTGGATGGGGATCGTAATTCCAAATTTTGTCATGCTTGCCTTGTTAATAAGAGGAGAAAAAGAGTGCTTGAAATGCTTTCAAATGGGGTTGTGTATGAGGCACTGGAAAGCATCCATCAAGGGGGCAGTGGAATATTTTTCTTCTTTCCTTCAAGGGGATCAAATGGTTGAGCCTCCTAGGCTAGAACAGCTAATTGATTCAGTCATCTTAGAGGAGGAAAATGTCTCCCTTCTACGTGCTCCTTCTATAGAGGAAGTTTTTGAGGATTTGTCTTCCATCCTGTCTCAAAGTGCTCCGGGTCCTGATGGTTTTTGTGACGCCCCCAAATTCCGCTTGGGATTGGACGGACATTTGAAGCGTCGAGACATGCAACATAAAGTTACCTGCCCCCGTTCATGACATATAAGATGCAATATTCCTAACATGCATCTAGCATTATGCAATATTCGCATCGGATAATTTTTTTCTTTAGTAATACTATGCACCAAACTGAAATATCCCAAATACTTAAAACATACTTCATACATAATGACATACTCAAAAACTGATATCACAACACTAGTCCAAAATGGTTGTGATCAAAAGAGTGATGAAGATTGAACTCCACAAATACAAGTAGTAATCTGAGGTGACTACTGCACTAACACATAAATCGCATCGTCGCTTAGTCGACCGTTTCCAGTTGGTCGATTCCCGATTCTCTTTCAAATCCTGTAATAAGATCTACCATTCGGGGGGAATGGTAGTTGGGACTACTACAGTGAGATTTGATTACAAATCTCAGTAAGTTAACAAAAAACTTCCACACAAGTTAATGATGCATGCATGGCAGTAAAAGCATGAATGCATAATCAAATCATAAGTAATCATAGCATAACTTGACATACAACATAACATAACTAGCATAACTTAAAATGAAACTGAAGCTTAGCATGAACGTGACTTGAAACATAACATGGACTTGAAACATAGCATGAACGTGAACATGCATAATTTGAACACGAACTTAAACATAACATGAACCTGAGCATGACATAACATCAACGTGAACTTGGAACATAACTTGAACATGAACATAACATAACATAACATGAACTTGAAACATATTCTTGTCTCATGGGATTACCATGATTGCGTGAACATAAATTTGAACATAACATAACGTGAAACATGACTTGAACTTGGAATCTTATTCAATAGACTTAATCATTAACGTGACCATATGGGTGCTACACAGGTCCCCTTGAGCCGTGTGTCCCTGCCGATTACCGCATCACATCACAGGTTTCTATACCAGCTGTGAGTGCGTTAATACGTACTCCACAGTTGTTGTGGCCCCACGTATTCTACGTGTCACAATTGCTGTGTCTCAAGTAGTGTATGCTCCACAGTTGTTGTGGCCCATACTTCATGCTCCACAGTTGTTGTGGCCCCATGACTTATTTGTTTGTGCCACACTTGCTGTGGACACATGTAACATAATGTGTGGCACCATCGGCGTTAGTGCCTGGCGCGCTCCGGTGACCAGCTAATTAGGCCCCATTCGCAACCTGTTGACTGTACTTCGTCAAACCAGGGAATTTCACACCTATTTAGACACTCCAGCGTGAACAAAGGAGTTCCACTAGGATATTACCCCATCCTAGCGCTTAGGGTCGTGATTGACATGAATAACTTAACTGGCATACATGACATTTCGTAACGTGACGTAACATGAACGTGACATAAAAGACAGAAGTCCTGACGTAGCATAACGTGACATGAACTAAGACGACAGAGATGACATACCTCGAGACATAAATGTAACAGAGAACATTTCATAACATGGCATACTTGTAACATGTAACATTTCGTAACATGGCGTACCATATAACAGACAATATTTCTTAACATGGCGTAACATGTGACAGTGAATATTAAGTGACATGAAATACATGTAACATATGGCATATTTAACTGAACATGACATACTTGCAATGTATAGCAATACATGACAGAATATCTTATGTAACAGATGAATAATTCATGACAGAATAAATTCTGTGTAACAGATAAATATGTAATGACTTGACATGGCACATATGATAACATGCATACATACACTTTAGGTTCCCTTACTTATCACACACACATTAAATTGATAGTAAGTTAAAAGCTAACTTACCTCGATCTTCGCGCTTCGAGACAAAACTCAAGTGCGATCACGAGAAACTGAAAGTAGCGATTTCTAAAAATTAGAACTTAATCACTAACAATTAGGAATATGGAGAAATATCAACTTCGAGTAAAATTACCATTTTACCCTCTACATGTGGGAAAATGACCATTTTACCCCTAACTTAAGGATTTTGCATCCTAACTCCAAAAATCACCAAAATTTACATACATTATGTAAATTTTGTCCTAAGCTGAAATATCAATTCAAAAAAGTTTAAAACTAAATGCAACCATTACAACTCTATAGGTCCGACACTTACAAGTGTATTTCCCTTGATTTTGTTGTAATTCTTTCAAATTTCAAAACTCATGATTAAACCAAAATTTTTTCTTCTACTATATCCATAACATATTCCTAAGAATAATCATGTTTTGAATCATGAACAAAAGTCATCAAAATCACTAAAACCATACTTGAACTTTTTGGTTTTTCTTCTAAGTTCAAAACAGATTTTTGTTTCTAACTTGTTTTGATCAACCTCTAGATCCATGACTTATAAACATGTGATCTTCAAACCAAAACATCACATGGTTTAAAAAGATGTTCTAAAACAGATCCAAGCATCAAACTCAAGATCACATGGTTAAACATCAACCAAAACATAAATTTAGCCAAGAACATCATCACTTTGGCCTAACTGAATACCTCATTGCATAAAATTTCATATCTTCGAAACTAACATCAAATATCTTCAAAATAACATTTTAACATGTATATAAGAGGCTTAGAATCTTCCAATAAAAATATCAAAGCCATTGGAATAAGATTAAACCATAAAAGATTTAAACTTTCTCAAAACAGAAACTGTTTTGCCTATTCCAGTTTCTAAGTTTCTAGACCTAAGAAAATATTTCACCAAAACTTTTAATCATGCAACAAATCCTCAACCAATAATCATATACACATGTTAACAGTACTCCATAAAAATTTCGGACCAAGATCTATTCATTAGCTTGGTCAAAAACTCCAAAACATAACACACTCTCCAGTTTATCGCCCAGAATGACCTTTTCTAGGGTCTAAACAACTTTTCACCAAACAAATGATCTCCAAATGGAACTAATAAGATATCCACGTAAACTAGACTCCAAAAGAAACAACTTTCATGAAGAAAACTTTGCGAGAAAACACTTACAAAAGCTTCGAAATGGGCGTTCAAAAGAGGTTAGAAAAACTGTCCGAGAGTGTCTTTTGTGTTTTATGAAGGAAAAGTATAAAGGAGAGCTGCTTTTCGTGGGAAGTGGACTAGAGAGCTTCTTACACAAGCTATGTAAAGTGATAGGACTGAAGGAATGGTTGAGTGTTGGCCTTTTCTTCTCATAAAAATCAGATCAAGATCTTTTCTCAAGGTGGAGTGTGAGAGTGAAAGAGTGAGGTGGCCCTTTAGCTTTGTCTTTCAAGAACCTTCTAGGCCCTTCTTGTAAAGATCTGGCCAGCCAAGTGGGGGTACAAAACTTAGCCATGAAGCAATCCCATGGTGACCAAATTCGTGGGCCTTAATGGGCCTAAACCGAATGGGCCTAAATTTTGGGGTTTGAAGAGGGTTTGGGTTGCTATCAAGCCCAAATCCAATATCACTTGGTCCAATCAATTTCTCAAGGTTAACAAGGTTGGATAATGATGTTCTAACACAAATTTGAAGGATTAATAGCACGTGGAAGTGATTTAATCAAGTGATTAAACACAATGCTATAAATCGGATTAGAAAATGTTTAGAGGCCAACTTTAGGGTTTTGGGGAAACCGTTTAGGGTTTCAATTTCAACAAAGATTTTGGGCTTTCAATTGGATTCCCACCATTTAGGGTTTTACTAGGATTGAAAACCTCTTTGGTCTGGCACAATTTGGTTGAGCAGATGAAACAAGATTTTGCTTTAGTGGCATGATCTCACACCTTGATTCTTTAAAATCCAACAAACATTCCTCATGGTGCCAAGTGTCTAATATTATTCACTAAGTGTGGCTAAGATCTTGCCAAGTGTCCAAATAAAACTTCTCTAATCTAATTTGGACATTCTACAATATGATTTTGAAATACTGCAATTGGTACGCTTATCGAGGTTACTATTCACTCCGAAAAAATGATTCATAAACTTAACACTAAAAATTCCTAAATATTCATATTAACCTACAATGAAAATATTATACCGAAATTCAACCTCGAAGTGCCCCTAAAAATAATTTCACAATTTCCAATAGACGTTTCGTCCGGAATTATGAAAATAGGATATTGCGCCATAAAATTCTAAATAATCCACTGAGTCTAATGGCGTGGACCATAATGCATTCTGACACTTCTAACCACCTCAAATAAATAAAACTTATATTTCTAACACCATAGTGAGTGATAACACTGACTATGTTTGCAGACTAAAACCTATGCGATTGGTCGATTCGTAAAAACTTATGGGGTTTTCACGAGATTCCTAAAGTCAATAGAAATTCCACCAATGAATTTCTAGCGGGCTGTTACAGTTTTGGGTCGGGTTTCTATAAAAGTTGCTGGGAGGTGATTAAAGTTGATGTGTGGAATGCAGTTTTGGAATTTTTTATGTCCAAAAAACTTCCCAGATTCTTCACAGCTTCATATTTTGTTTTAATAACAAAGGTAGATTTGCCTACAAGTATTGACAAATTTTGTCCTATTAGTCTTTGCTCTGTTTTTTATAAAATTTACTCCAAGATTATTGTGAATAGATTAACAGGTCTCCTGCCTCGACTGATATCTTTGGATCAAGGAGCTTTTATTCTGGGAGGGAGTTTTTTTGAGAATATTAGCCAACACAGGAAATGGTTCACTTTATGAACAAACGTACTCATGGGGGTAATATTATGCTGCAAGTGGATATGGTGAAAGCTTATGATCGTGTGGACTGGGCTTTTTTGATTGCAGTTTTGCGTAGGTTTGGCTTCTCTTCTGAATTTTGTGAATTGGTGCATTCTTGCATTTCTAGTCTATGGTACTCAGTTATGATGAATGGTACGGTCAAGGGTTTCTTTTCGCGAGGCTGTGGTCTCCGTCAAGGGGATCCTTTATCTCCTTATTTGTTTATTATTTAGCAAGAGATACTTTCCAGGATAATTCATTCCAGTGTGAGAGATAATAATTTTGGCCAGTTTTATCAAGCCCGAGGTTCGCCAGCTGTGTCACATTTAATATATGCTGATGACATTATGATTTTTTCTAATGGAAACCAGAGATCGGTCCGAGCTATTCAGAACATCCTGATGCAATATGAGAGATGGTCGGGTCAGGCTATCAATGTTCAAAAATCTGCGTTGTATTGTTTGAAGCATATTTCTCCCATGCGCAAGCATCAGCTTTTAGGTCGTACTGGATTCATGGAGGGGACCTTCCCTTTTAGATATCTAGGTGTGCCGATTATTGTGGGGCGCCTTAAGCAGTGTCATCTAGAAGGCATGGTGAATAAAGTTAGACAAAAAATCAGTGGGTGGAAGATGAGGCTAGTTTCTACAGGTGGCAAATTTGTTCTACTAAGACATGTTATTTCTAGCATGGAGATTCACCTCTTTGCTGTTTTACAGGTCCCTCAAGCTACTATTAACAAGATTCATAGATTGATGAGCTCTTTCTTTTGGGGGGAATCTAGAGGGCAGGAGAAAAGGAAATGGGTGGCTTGGAGACATATTTGCAATCCTATGGAAGAAGGTGGTCTTGGGTTACGGCATCTCCATGACATGCAAAAAGCTTTACACATGCATTTTGCTTGGAATCTACTACAAGGTAATTCTTTGTGGGCCAATTTTTTCAAAGCTAAATATGTGGGTTCAAAGCCTTGGGCATTAGTATAAGACACGAAAGGTACAAGATTCTGGAGAATGGTTGCAAATTGTATTCCGTGTTTGCTGAATAACTCAAAATGGAAGAGTAGAGAGGGAAATATTTTTTTCTGGTATGATAAATGGAGGGATAATGGTCCTCTCATTAATGAGATGCCGTTTGTGGGTTCACCTTTGCTAAAAATTAAAGATAAATGCCGTTTGTTGGATACTTGAGATGTGGGTTTTCTAGAGAGTTTAGTTGGGCAGGAGAAGGTGGATGAGATTTTAGTCTCTTTAGCAGGGCCTAAGCCCAGAAAAGATGTTCTTGTTTGGATTCCGACGGAGACAGGTATGTTCCCTACAAAATCTGCTTGGCATTGTATTCGCATTAGAGGTTCTCTCCTTGATTGGCATGATTGGATTTGGCATAAATGTCTTCCCTTAAAAATGTCTATTCATTTTTGGAGGGCTTGGCATATGGCTTTGAGTGTGGATGAATGCTTGCGCCGTATTGATATTCCTCTTGTTTCTAAATGTGATTATTGTAATGTTGGCCATATTGAAAATATTAACCATGTTCTTTTTTAGGGTGAATTTCCGCACAGAGTTTGGTCTTTCTTTGGCACTCTGTTTGGTATTCCTCTTGGTAGATCTTGGATGCAAAACTCTGGGACTTGGTTTAGGTGTGCTAGCTCTTCTTCTCAGGTGGGTTTTATTGTTGCCATCATTCCTATCATTGTGTTTGCCTTGGTTCCCTTTGTCTTAGGGCAAAAAATCCTTTGTGTTTGTCTAACCGGGATGAGATGATCTTGGAGGCCTTGCAGATCAAACCGATCGTGCCAAAAGCTCCTTGTTCCAAATTGGTTAAGTGGATTAAGCCGCCATCGGGTTGGTATAAACTAAACACGGATGGCAGTAGCCTTGGAAATCCGGGACCTTGTGGTATTGGTGGGGTTATTTAGAATGAGTCAGGATGTTTTATCAAGGCTTATGCCTCTCCTATTGGTTATGGTTCAAATAACAAAGCGGAACCTCTTGCACTCCTTCAAGTTTTGAGAATTTGCAATTCTTTAAATATTTCTAATGTGATTATAGAAATGGATTCCATGGTGGTTATTTCTTGGTGGATGCAAGGGCATTGTGGTGTGTGGTACCTTGAGGATTTCTGGGAAGAAATTATTGGGTTGACTCGTACTCTTCATTGCCAGTTTCTACATGTGTTTCGTGAAGGTAATATGGTGGTGGATTGATTAGCCAAGGAAGGGGCTTTAGGTGCAGATTTGGTCTATTCTAATAATTGTGCTCTTCCGCGGATTCTTCGTGGTTTGCTTCGGTTGGACTTCTTAGGTCTACCAGCTCTAAGAGTTTAGGTTTGTTTTCTCTGGTTTTTATGGTTTTTTCTATTTTCCTTTGTTTTTGTCATAAGATTGTCATAGATTGTTTTCCTTGGCTGCGGTTTTGTTGGTTTTCCTACAAGCCTTTTCTTGTTACCACGGTATTCCTCCGCCATAAGAGAGGGCATTGTTAATAAAATTGGGAGGAGATCACTATTGGACATGTGAATTTCCTGCTCTTTAAAAAAAAAAAATGAGCGGAGTGTTGGGTCCTTAATACATCGGTGGTCTGCCATTCAAAAGGTGATGAACAAATTTTGTTCTAAACTCGCCCAAGTTGAAGGGCTGAATCAAAGTGGCATGACTGAGCAAGACAAGGTATAAGCATCCACTTAGTTATTATTGACAACACTTAATTATCATTTTTATGCGTTATGTTTCCTTTATCTTTAATGGGTGGTTAATTATTTGATTTTCATTTTGAATTGGAAGTTTGACAAAGTGAAGGTCATGTACCAATCACTTGAGAAAATGACCTTTCAGTTTGAGCATTGATGGCAGCTATTGAAGGACCAGCTGAAATGGAATCAGCGTTGCACAAAGGACGGGACAAAGCGAAGGTTGACGATATCCCCTACATATTCGCGTACCTCAGCAGTGACAACTAATTCACCCATTGATTCAGTGGGTAGTACAGAGGGTGAGAATCTGAAAACTAATGATATCATCGAATTGGATAGGCCAATAGGGAGAAAAGCTGAGAAAGGAAAACGTAAGGCCCAAGGCAGGGCATCAGATGAGCTTGTGGAGCTCAGCAAGCGTAAGTATACTCTCCTAGAGGAGTCACATGCGCAGGAGAAAGAATTTTTCCGACTCAAGACCGAGAATATGGCATATGAACGAGAAATGGAGGGAAATAAAAGTAGACAAGCGGACGAGAGACTGAGGCTGGAGGTGGAGAAACTGGAAATCGCCCTGTGGGAGAGAGAGGAGCGCATAATGTTGCTCGATGTGAGTACGTTAAATGAAGTTCAGTAGGTATATTTCCTGCAACTTCAAAGAGAGATATTGGCGAGACGCAATGCGTTCGAAAATTGAGGCATTTATTTTTTTTGTAACTAAAGCATTATTTAGTATTAATGGTGATGTATTTTATGTACCACTCACTTGTGGCACTTTCGCACGTTTATTATATTATATAATTTGTACATTTGCAAAGTTTTATTAAGAAGATAGAAAGCGTAGCCGTTGAATTTGAGTCTAACATGGATAGATGTTACTTGATTACAACTCGACATTACAAATCCTTAAACTATTACAGATAATGAAAATATTACAATAACTTTTGAGCATGTTCTTGAACCAAACATGTTTTTTGGAATGGAAATTCTAGAAACTTTCATACACCGTCGCTACTAATGATAAAATAGAGAATCCAACACAACCTTCTCTTCTATTGTTGGGAATATAATTGCCATTGATGTTCAATTAAATCTACTTGTAGTTGATGATGTGCCGAACTGTCTCTAATTTCATGATAGCGCTGAATGAAGTTGATAAACTCATTTGTTGGATTGAGAGAAAATTATGGAATGTCATCATCAAGTTGATCATACTCCATGTTCAGACCCTGACTATCATCACGCTCGTCCTCAATGATCATGTTATGTAGAATAACACGTGCTTTCATTATATTTGTTAGGTCATTGACTTTGAATAATTGGGAATGTCCACGAACGATTGCAAATCATTGTTGAAGTACCCCGAAGGCACGCTCGACATCTTTTCTTGCGGATTCTTGTGCTGTGGCAAATTTTTTATTCTTATTCCCTTAGGGTGATGGAATCATATTCACAAACGTTGACCTCTTGGGATAAATACCATCGGCAAGGTAGTACACATAGTGTATTTGTTGCCATTGATTGTGTAATTGACTGGTGGAGCACGCCCTTGGGCAAGTTTCGTGAAAATAAAAGATCTCTCTAGTACATTAATATCGTTATGTGAACTGGGCATACCAAAAAATGCATGCCATATCCAGAGATTAAATGAAGCAATTGCTTCTAAAATAATAGTTGGTTCACGGATGTGGCTAGAGTACATACCTTTCCAGGCAACGCGACAATTTTTCCATTTCCAATGCATGCAATCAATGCTTTCCAACATTCCTGGGAATCCTCGTTGTTCACCAACCACAAGCAATCAAGCAATATCATTGGCATTTGGAGATCGCAAATATTGATCTGAAAAAACAGTTACGATTGTCTTGCAAAATGTTTTGAGGCTCTCCATTGCAGTGCTTTCTCCAATACGTATGTATTCATCCATAAAATCTCCAGTAACCCCATAGGCCAGCATTCTAAGTCCTGCGGTTATCTTTTGTATAGAAGATAAACCAAGTCTTCCGACATTATCTCTTCTATGGACGAAGTAGGGCTTGTAAGCCTCTACCTCATTTAGAATATGGAAAAATAAGGGACGACTCATCCAAAACCTCATTCGCAATAGATTGGAGGGATATACTAGATTTTCTGTAAAATAGTCGCGGAAAAGGTGATCGTGCCCTTCAATATGATCATGCCGAATAAACTTAAGAATGTTGGCGATTGCCACGATGTCTCGATGACTCTCCATCAGCCTCGGCATTAATAACAACATCCAACTCATCATCAGATGACAAGTATGTGAGCCATTTGCGAAGAAAGAACGAGCCATTTGATGAAGGGAGTTGGAGATGAGACTTGGGTTTTTGAGAATGTGAATGCAAGTAGAATGCATATTTGTAGAGGAAAAAGTTACCGTTACATATAAGACATAAAATGTTACAGTTGGAGAAAAGACAAAAAATGTTACCATTAGGGAAAAGACAAAAAAAGTTACCGTTGGAGAAGAGACAAAAAAAGTTACCGTTGGATAAATGACAGAGCATGTGTACTAATCATGGGGAATTCAAAATGTTACCGTTGTACTATTTTGCAAAATATTTTATCATCAATACGCGGATATGTATTATCGTTAGAGAAATTGGAAACAATATTACCGTTATATGAAAATGAAAAAACTGTTATCGTTAGATAAATGCAAATCAAATATTACTCAGTATATACGACCAAAATCATATTAAAAAATACATCGCGTTGGAAAATGCACATATTTTAAAAAAATATTATTTTTAATACCGATGTTAAATTGAAAAATAATACTATATCTGGGAAAAAAATCGTATAAGTATTTATAAAATGTGATCTTTGAAAAGAAGAGAATAATACAAAAGAGTTAGTGGTTAAAAATGGAAATGGAAGTGGGAGAAAAAAGTAATAAAAAAAAAATAGAAGAATATTATTTTAATAGAATAGAGAAATGATAGGGAATGAGATGTAGAATGTTTTTTGAATATGAGTAAAATTTAGGACAAAATTATAGGGAGTGTTATTTTTAGCTAAAATTTAGGAAAAATTTTATGGAACCCAATGGGGATGCTCTTATGGTATCTCAAACATAGGCTGAAACAATTATCACTTCTTAGTCTCAAATTGAATCCCAAATCATGTAAATGTTGATCAATCATTCACAAGTATTAAGTCCAGAATGAACTACTCAACAATATGAAACAAATACTAAATTAATTCAATTAAAGAATTATTCACATAATCATAGTTAGGCTATAACGTAGCCCTAGAAAATAGAATTTAGTTCATAATAAAACTGAATAAAAACAAAATCAAAGAGTTTAACATCCATCAATTGAAATAGATTCAGAATAAAGAAAAAAACTCTAAAACCCAGCTCATGATGCTCTCTTTTTTCGTTAAAGCCATCCTCAGAAAGAAAGAAAATCAATCCCCAATCTGCGCTGTCAATTTTGCAGATTTTTAGGTTTAGATTGCGGGCCCTTTTTTGCTTAAAAAACATGGGAAATACAATAACTCTATTTCGGAAACAATTGTAGCCCATTAAGTTAGCTTTCCAACGCCTTTTGAATAAGCTCAATCAGATATCTGAAGCGAGAGATATGGTGAGAATATTCAAGACTGTCCAAAGACACTTCCAATTCGGGATTATGTTAAACCCCTTTGTTTCCTTTCTTGAATGTACCAAAATGACTTTCTTTTGCATTAAACCTTCTCATTCCTTCAAACACAAGCAAATAAATAAAAATAAATAAAAATAAAATAAAATCAAAAGAAATAAAGGAAAACTAACAATTTTAATAAGTAAAAGAGTAATAAAAATCACGTAAAAATTATACTTATCACATTCCTTTATAGTCGTGGTGCTAAAAACTGAGAACCCATCCATGCCGTTAGACTTTTGACCAATAAGTCTTTATCAAGTAACTTACAAGATCTGCTTCAAAACCTTGGTTTGAGGCTATCTACTCTCATGCCTAAGGTGGTGTCTATCACTACAACAGGTTTGATCTATTGTGATGGACGAAACCGTTAAATATGAGGCACTTGTTTTATAATTTATGAGAGGTAATTCCTCATAGGCCGACTAGGAGAAGATTTCTCAAAGGCTAGCTACATCTCATTCATTTCTTCCTACAATTAGGAAGAAAGCATACAATAAGTAACATATTAAAAGAAATAATAAGTAAACATAATATCTATTCACATGTTGGCATAATTTATTCACACAAAATGACCTCACTTACAAAATTATCTTTAGTGACAGGATCGATCCACTTGCCGTGTACAATGGTGTGAGTAGCAGCATAGACATGAATGAGGGATAAATTTTCAGGATCATCACGTTTCTAACAAATCCACATTAGTAATTTTAAAACATCATGATCGTACTTAAATAGAGAATATGATACAAATGACTGAATTTGAATAAGTTATAATTACCATTTTATCGGCAACGCGTTGGAATGACCTTGAACTGGTGCGATGGTGAATTGTTAATGACGTTCTATTCTGTGCATTGATAGAACTTAAGTGTTGCGGGAGAAAATAACAAAGTTAAATATAATATATGAAACCAACGTAGATGTAAATAAGTTATAGGGGATAAATCTAGAATACCTGATAATCTGGGCTTGCGAAAAGATGACAACACTTCCTCCAATCATTTAACTTCATTTTCTGAAAAGGGGACTGAGCAGCCTCTTCCAACGTCTCAAATTTCTTGAAGTGGTCATGGCATCGTCCCTTTTGACGACAAAATAATGTATCCATCAACTCATTCACAGTTCGCACTTCCTCGTTATGGCCAAAATTTAGGTCGAATTCATCCTAAGAAGTGAATTATGTCAAAAATATGAAATTGAAACATCTCTAAAAAAACTATGGTATATAAACTCACCAGTATATGACTCCAAATGTGGTCTTGCCATGACTGCACATAAAATGGCCCATAAGCTCGTACTAGTGTTCCGACATAGGAGAAAAGCGATGTTGCACTATTATCCACACCCCAGTGAAGTTATTAGGGATGTTGACCTTGATTTTCCCGTGCCTTCTATTTTTTTTCTAGAGTTGGGCCATGTGTTAATGCATGATCGCGACGTGACAAGGTATCAACTAATATATTTAAAATTATTAAAACTAGCCTCCCCAAGTATTCAAATATAATTAATTATCCACAAGGATTTTCTTACTGGTAGATGTAGACTTTGTGTATCAACTTGATCAGAAGCAAAGTTCTCAGTTGGGGAGTCCTCAACCAATTCGGGACTTGGCGGAGGAGACACATTTCTTTGTTATTGTTTTGGTGGCATCCTTGAAAAGCATTAATATTTTCAATGAACTAGATTAGAAGAAATTATGAAAAATGTAAGCAACCGTAAGCTATGTAAATAAAACATTTAATATTTTTATTCTTCATCTTTAGATGTATTTTCCATGCTTGTTTCATAATCTCCTTCAATAATATCTTCGTAATCTCCTTCCTCATCATCATCTTCTTCTTTGTCTTCTTCATCGACTTCTTCTTCTTCTTCTTCTCCTGTTTTGATTCGTCAAAATCTTCATCTGAATGATCATTTAATACAGATGGGTTGAGATGTACGGGCAGAACATCATCTCTACGTAAGGGATTAGTTCAAGTGTACCAAGGAACAAACTTTTGTACGACTGGCCAAGTTATCTCTCTACTATCTTCATTGGCCCTTTTCATTGGATCAATCAAGTAATAGACTTGAGTCACTTCACAAGCCAATATGAACGGATCATCTTCGTACCATTTACATGTAGTATTGACACTTGTAAAGTGACTATCCCTATGTATCGAAACCCGAACACCGCCTAGACCCCACCAATCACATTTAAAACATATGTCACATTTCTGCCCAAGTATTTCAATCCGATAATGTCATGTATGACAACATAGTAGACAACATCCTCTATTCCATGACTTCCCTCGACCAACACACCACAGTTTTGTGTCTTTCGATTACGTTCACAGTCCATAGTATGGAACCTATAACCTTGAGTCGTGCATTTAGTATATCAAAGTGCTCTATTTGAGGGATCACTGGCCAATGCATGCAATTTATAAGAAACTGATGCTGAATCATGAGCACGTTGTTCTAAAATCTAACAAGTGAAATAGTAACAAAATTATTAAAAGTTACTATGAATTAAAATGGTTTACAAATATTCTACATTATGGGACATTTAAATGCATACACATTGTTCAAACCATCCTGGATATTCTTCTTTGTGTCTCGTCTCTATATTCTATATGCCTTCTGTCCTAAGTTTATCCATGTACTCATTGTATAGAAGTAAAAATAATAGAATATTTGAATACATTCGATATAGTACTACTTTAATCGAATATATATTAATTAGATATAGTATGGATCAACAAACTACGGATTGACATACCTGAGATAGTCATTAATCTCTCGACAATTATTCAACATGTACCATTGAGCTTTTCCTAACTCTCCACTAATTAAGTAGCACCTCGTTTGTGCACCAAAGGGCCGTACATTCTAAGAAAACACAGATAGCTCACAAGGGCGAGGGGTTGCAAAATCAACATTCCGCTCTTTACAATTAAATCGTGTCTCAACTCCACGAAGATATAGAAAGCAAAATGTCAATCATTCATCGTGTATATAACCCTTTGCTATTGAACCCTTAGCTTGGGCTTTATTCCCAACAGTGCGATTTAGTCTACCCAAATAATTTTCAACTGGATAAATCCAATGGAACTACACCAATCCACCTAACAGTACCTCTCCAGGTAAATGCATTGCTAAATGGACCATTACATCAAAAAATGATGGTGGAAAGATCTGTTTGAATTTACATAGTATTATTGCAATGTCCTCTTTCATCTTTCACAACATATCTCGATTTACTACCCGAGAGCACAAATCCTTGGAAAATATGCATAGTTCAGTTATGGTGACACGTACACTTGAAGTTAGCTTCCCACAAATTCCCACCAGTAACAATTTTTGGAAAAACACGTGACAATCATGAATTTTCAATCCACTTATTTTGCATTCATCAGGTCTCACGCATCTACTGAGATTTGAAGCATAACCGTCTAGCAACATCAAACCTAGCAACCATTTGTACAAGTCTATCCTCTCATGCCTTGTAATTGTAAAACTTGCGTGCGGCATAACCACCCTATTGCCTTCCTCCCTCAAATGAAGATTATGTTTAATTTCCATTCGCTCAAGATCTTTCCTCATCTTAATTGTGTCCTTTGTCTTTTTGTTAATGCTCATCAATGTTCCTTATATATTATCACAACTATTCTTTTTTGTATGCATTACATCCAAACTATGTTGCAGCATGCATGACGACTAAAACGACAAGTCAAAAAAATACTCCGCTTTGTCCAATTCAATTCTGTTGTGCCTCGTTTTCTTTTGGTCTTTCCCCGACCTTTGCCAAAATTATTCGCTCCAAGTTTTTTTAATTGTTCCACTATCTCATCCCAGACAACTCATTTGGTGCAATTCTATCCTCTACTCTCCTATCAAATTTAGCGTATTTCCTTCGCCATTCATGATTGGCTGACAAATACCATCGATGACCCATGAAACACATCTTTTGCGAATATTATAGGCACTCACTTGTAGTTTCCTTATTACACGTGAGACACGCCAACTTCCCTTTAGTACTCCAACCGGAAAGATTGCCATATGCTGTAAAATTATCTATCGTCCATAATATTGCATCATGCATCTGAAAAGATCTCGACATGTATGCATCAAAAGTTTGGATGCCTGTTTCTTATAGATCTTTCAACTCTTCAATTAATGGTTGCATGAATACGTCAATATCATTCCCAGGTGATCTTTGGCCAGGGATAAACAAAGTTAACAGAAAGTTTGGTGCCTTCATCACTACCATGGTGGAAGATTATATGGAATCAACACTACAGGCCACATACTGTAACTTATTCATATTACCAAATGGATTGAATCCATCCGTTGCTAATCCTAGACGCACATTACGAGCTTTGTTGCCAAAATTTGGGTAATGATTATCAAAACATTGCCATGCTGTTGAGTTGAGTCAGCTGGGTGCCTCATATATTTGTCATCCTTAACTCGTTTCTCCTCGTGCCACCTCATATCTTGAGCTACTTTTTGACACATATATAACCTTTGCAATTTAGGTTTCAATAGAAAATAACGTAAAATATTCACCGGAATATTTTTCTTACCCTTCCACCTCGACTCTCCAAATACGGGACAAGCTTGTTTTTCCTCATTCTCCTTCCAAAACAACACACAATCATTCATGCATGCATATATGAACTTGTACTCAAACCCTAACCCATTTCTCAACTGTTTCGTTTCATAAAACTTCTTTGCCAGTGCAAAACCTTCATGGAGCACTTTAGTAAATAAGTCCAATACCATGTTGATTGCTTTCATCGACATCCCACACAAGGACTTAATGTACAGTAGCCGCACAATAAATTGCATTTTACTATGTTTTGTATAGTCATGATAAAGCTCATGCTTTGCATCTTCTAACATTCTAGATCTGACTCAGTCCTTCGGCCACTTGAGACCTCATGGTCAATTTCATCCATAAACATCCCAGCTCCAATGTCTCCCAATATCTCCTCCATCTCATCTCACTCATTATCATCATCCCGTCATTATTGTCATCGATGTGCCTCATTTCAATACCATCACCGAACAGAATATTGGCAGATTGTTCATATGGATCACCATGCAATACCCATCGAGTATATCCCAAATCCATACCCACAAATATATAACTTTCTACTTCATCCAATCCAAGAGCGCACATATTTTTGCACCCTCGACAGACACTTAATGTAACTGCGACTATCAGCAGAGGCCTGAGCAAAATCAATAAATTTTTTAACTCCACGTGCATACAAAATGTAGTCTTTTCCAAGTCTATTGCCAACTTTTTTCCATTTTTAAAAAAACCTATGGATTCGTATAATGACAACTAATTTCACATGCTCTAATTGAATTTCCCATGTTATTTAGATAAAGGTAGTCGGTCCTATCCCATTCGAGATTATATCATCCATATTGTAGAAGTTTTGTCACTCTTCTATTCTCCAAGTCAATAGAAATTTCGGCAGCATCTTCCCATAGTTCTCCAAGTATACATGGTCGCAGAGAGGGATTGTCACCCTACGAACAATATACCCGAAGAACAAATGAAGAAGACGCCAAAATTTTCATCCTGAATGTGTAAAGAAAGAGTAACGAAAATGTTCAATATAGATAATATAATCTCAAACTGTCCACATTGGACAATTTAGAAATTAGTGAACACCTGAGTGTATACTAATTCCCAAACGGGTCTAAGGTTATTCATGCAATGTCACATATAGAAGCTATAACATATAACATATAGCTATAACACAAGCTATAACATAAGTAATGCATATTCATACTAAATTTCTTTGGAAGCCTTAGTAAGGAATCCATGGTTGGTCCTTTTTTGAGGTTTCCAAAGAAGTTTAGTATGTTTTGTCCTAGGTATAATATGTGGAGTTTGGTTATTTAAACTATTTGAAATTAAAGTTATTTGTTATTTAAAATTAAAATTAAAATTATTAGACGTTAGTAGTAAACGTTTGGTAAAATTTTGGATCCCGCTAAATGTCCAGCCAATTTTTTTTTTACTTTCCGCAACGTTCGAACATAGAATTGTTGACATGCAAACGTGTATGGAATTAGGTCTCCGTATCTCCTATAGAATTAATGTGGGAAATGTGGAGACTTAGTTTTTCATAATCGTTCGAACTTAATAGCTAAACATTCGAACATACAAAACAACACGCTAACGTTAATCTTTTGACATTCCAACGTAGATGAAATTAGGTTTCCTAGAATTAATGCGAGAAAGTCCCCTCCAATTTTAGCACAAACGTTTGAACTTAACTAGTCTATGATTGAATGTAGTTCATAATGTTCGAACATGTAAGTGTTGACATGCGAATGTGTTCGAACTTAGATTCCCGTATAATACCATAGAATTAACGTGAGAAATATGCTGCCATTTGTTTTTAGAAACGTTCGCACTTAACTAGTCTACGTTCAAACATCATGCTAGAATGTTTGAACTTTCAAATGTTGACATGCGAACATGAATGAAATTAAGTTCCAATATAATGCCATAAAATTAAAGTTGGAAAGGTCCCCCCCTTTCCAATGTAAGACCTTTTGGCTTATTTTAGTCGTAGACTTAGTTTTGTTCGAATGTCTCATGAATTACATTCAAATACATCCTCACATTCGAACGTTTGGTAATGATACGTTCGAATGTAAGGTTGAGTGGGTCTTTTGAAATGTAATGTTCGCACGTGAAAATCTACATGTTCGAATGATATCCTTTACGCTCGAATGTTAAATTGTACATTCGAACGCTTTTCCGAAACAGTTTTAATTTCTCATAGATGCATGTATACTAATGTTTCTCTATCTATTTTATTTTCATTTTATTTTATTTTTTTAGGATATGGCTCTTCTTTTGACAACTAGGAAGCAGAAGAGGGATGGAACTGGCTAGGACACTTCTTGGATAGGTTGTCGAACTGTTATGGCTTAACTCAAAGTGTTTATCAATGAGTTCGATGAGCTTACATGAGAGCAGGCGAGCCTCAAAAACGTCTTTGTTTCTAGAAGCTGGACCAACATCTGCACACTGAGGAGGAGGATATACCCCTCCATGGTTCAAGAGTTTTACAGGGAGATGTGCTCCATGCCTTAGGATGCATCCTCTCACACCGTGATTGTATGTGGTGTTCAATTTGAGGTTTCGGCGAATGTCATTGCCGAGCTACTTGAGATCCATCACGTATCTGAGACATAACAGTAGATGCTCAAGCTCAGGACTTAGTAGATGTATGCATATCAGCATCATCTATAGGCCCAGTCGAGTCTAGGGCAAAGATGTAGACCAGTTGGAGGGCGATGGTATTGATCAACCTGAGGATGACAATTGTAATGAAGATTTCTACATCCTCACTAAAAGAGATTGCACACTGTTCGAGAAGAAGAACACGTTCTCCCAAACGTTGCTGCTATCATTTTTTCACATGTTACATCTTATAGTTGCAACAAACGTGGATCCATTATGAGTGGATCCACACTTGAGAGGATCCATTACAAGGTGAGCATCATGTCTACTGACAACCTCCCATATGGAGTGATCATTACTTAACTATTACTGGACCGAAGAGTGCCACCTCAGGCGGAGGAATGGTTGGCTGAGTAGACTAGCCCCCTTGACATGACCTCACATTGTTGAAGCATTGGACAAGGAAGGGGGCATGCTCGGCTTGAGCCTGAGCCTATCTTAGATCTTGTTCCTTTGACCCAGCCTGGGCCCAATGTTGCTCTCCATAGTGGGAGTACTAGTCAGCAGTCGATTGGTACATCTGCAGGGGATGCATGCCCTGCTTGGCTCGATGCACGACCTACTTGGGTTGATGCGATGGTCTCAGATATTACTGCGCAAATTGCACATGTACAACAGATTGTCATCGAGATTGGCCATCGTGTAGATATCCCTAAACGACTAGCTCACGACATTGACTGAGGAGTTTCATACATTTGTAAACAACATGTTCTGAGTGTTTTGAACTTTTATCATATTTTGTATTTATATTTTAATATATTTCTTTTTCTATATTTTATGTAATGAACAATATTATTTAATATATCTAGTATTTTTGTATTTGAATTTACAATCTTTTTAATTTGAAATTCGATTTTTAATTTTAAGATAGTTCACTTCCAACCGTTATTGACTATTGTTCAAATGTTTAAACGAATAACTTACAAGTTCGCAAGTAAGTGGGCTTAATGTTCGAACGTAACATTTTATACGTTTGAATGTAATCATTCCAAAATGACATTGTCTGGCTTATGTTCGAACAAAACATTATTATATTTCGAATGTCAAACTATTTCTCATTTACCTTTAGTGACGGTTGCCTCACAGAAAATTATTTTTTGTGATGCTTTCAGGACTGTCACAAATTCAAAACCGTCATAAAAACTCAATTGTGTTGTAATGTATGCAACAAGGTATTGTCAAGGTTGATATGGCAAAGAACATTACCAAAGTATAGCTCTAGCTCATGAGCTCACATGTAGCTTGGGGAGGAAAGTAAGACTTAGCAATATTATTCTAAAGGTCGACATGGCAAAAGCCATTGATAGGGTGGATTAGAGCGTCCTCTCAAAAGTTCTGAAACTACTTCTAGAACACAAAATTCTCAATTTGCCATAATGGCACCAATGCTAGATGTTTCCTTGTAAGAGTTTTATTAATAAAACTCTTTGTTCCACATACCTATATGCTAATGGGTTTAGACTAGTTCAAATATTATCATTTAATTAATGAGTCACAGTGGGACAAGAATGCCTTTAGATTTAGTCATAATGGGACACGAATATTTCTAAATTTCATGATGACCAGAAATCTATAAATAGCACTGAAGGGTTAAGGGGTTCTCACCTACAACATTATTGTGCCTTTAGCCATCGGGAGATACTCGGAGGTAAAGTTGTTAGGGTGATCATTCTCTTATAGTCTAGTCAGATTCTTTATCAAATTGTAATGGGGGGAGGTATATTTTCTAACTATTATTATTTTATTATCGTGGATCAAAGAAAATTGAATATCTTAATATTATTGCTTCATGTTAAAATATTTAACATGTGGTATCAGAGACAGATTATAGATATGTTATGATCTCGATAAAATATATCACATAGATATAATAAATGCGTTTTGATTTTATATGGCCTCCGCATGCTTCTCTCGGATAGTTGTTGTGACTGAAAACCCACTATTATTCTTGTTTCTGTTAGAGAGAAAATTCATGTTGTTTGGGAATTTAAAATTATTGTTTCAGTTCTCATATATAAAATTTGCGTAGCGATATTATGTGGAATTGCTTTGATATTACTTGCTAAATTTACGTATGGAGAATTTGCGTAGCGATAATTCTGTATGGAGAATTATGGAGAAAAGTCTATGTATGGGGAGTTGAGGGGAGGAGCCTCCATATGGGTCGATAGTGTGCAACATAAGGTGGCTGGAGTCCCTTTGCCGGTAACTTGACACATTTGGCAGCCTAAGGGGCTGTATAGCCCCAATTAGATGTTGCCCAATAGCATCTTTTGTGGGGCTTTTGTTGATACAAAAAAAAAAATAATAAAATAAAAATAAATTAAAGGGGATGGTGTTTGTCGGCACAAGGAGGCTGAGAACCTCCTTGTAAGAGCCTTTGTGATGACGACGCAGATGGCTATAAAGCCCAACAACTGCCACAACCTAATAGGTAAAACAAAGAAAAGAAAAAAAAGGATAACGATGGAAGGAGGTGGACATCGGCGATGGGAGGAGGACTGGGATGCCATGCCGACCTCACCTCGTTGGAGATGCTCGTAGTTGTGACAGATCAGTGGTTGGTAACACATTGGTGCGACGGCTGCTTGAGGGAAGAAGTAAAGAAGAGGCGTAGCGTTTCTTGAACCCATAAAAGGCCTTGGGTTGTGGGCTTTGGCCCAGTCCTAGAAGATTAAAAGTGGATTAAGGGTACGAGCCAGCACAGTCAGCCCAATAACAAAAAAAAGGCCAAAGGAGTCGAGCCTGTTTAGTAGGCCCGACCCAAATGAAAGGGTCATTATGTGATCCAACAGGCGTCTGACCATTCCGATAAATTGGGGTTTGACCCAATTTCCTCAACCAGTCCGGTTCAAACCCGGACCGGTCAGATTATGATATAATATTATATTATTATTTTAAAATTATTTATTTAAAAGAATATGAAATTATATTTTCTCTTATGTGCATGTTTTTACTTTTCAATAAATACATGAATTATTTACTGTTGATTTTTTGGCTCTTGTTTAAATTATTGTTATGTCATATATAATTATTTATCCCATATGGGACGAATGGTTTGTATCAAAATTAAGGAATAGATTGGTTGCCCAAAGGTACAAGATGGGTATGATGGAATGAACAATTTGTATGTCAAGATCTACTCCTAAAAGAAGATTTTGATGACACTACTACTTCATCTATCAAAGTAAAGTTGGAGTGAACAATTTGTGTGTCAAGATCTACTCCCGAAGGAGAATTTTGATGATACTACTAGTTCATCCATTAAAGTAAAGTTGGAGTGAAGAATTTGTATGCCAATATCTACTCCCAAAGGAGGATTTTGATGATACTACTAGGTCATTCGTCAAAGTAAATTTGGAGTGAATAATTTGTATGTCAGAGTTTACTCCCAAAGGAGAATTCTGGTGATACAACTATTTATCCACATAATTTAACGTTAGATGGAACAATTTGTATGCCAGAGTTTACTCTTAAAAGAGAATTCTAATGATAAATCTAGTTCATCCACAAAATTTAAATTAGAGAGAACACTTTGTATGTTAGAGTTTACTCTCAAATGAGAGTTCTAATGATACAACTAGGTCATTCACATAATTTAAAACTGGAGGGAATATTTTGTGTGTTGGGGTTTACTCCCAAAGGAGGGATCTCGATGTCACTATTATTTTATCTATAATGGTTTAAATTCTATTATTGTTTATAAGTGTCGAATTCAAAACATTAATGTGATTAAAATGATTTTCTAGCATTAAGTATATGAATATCTTTATAAGATTTCCTGTACAAAATGAACTCTAGTTTATAGAATATGAGCATGTCAAATTTACACTAATAGTTTTAGACCATGGTTTATCTATTTTAAGTCTAACATCAATTATTATTAAGAATAGCGTTAAGGGTAAAAAAAATACAACATTTAAGAAGATGAAATTAATTACTACATATCAAACTTTGAACTTTAGGAATTTCTTAGTTTTGTACAGAATGGTTTACTTTAGATGAATTATTATTTCATCAAAGTAGTGAGATATGAACAAGCTGGTAGCATGATAGTTAGCTAGATACAAATTTATTTTGTTAAATTGTATTGAAAAGCAATTGTATCATTTGAAAAAGGAAGGAAAAGATGGTCATGAAAATGTAAGAATTGTGTCAATTTAATTTTGAAAGAAATAATGACAAATGAAGATTTAAGTGTCCTAAGCATCAGACTTGATTTGAAGGGAAGGGCGATCTTTTTTTGTATAAGTTTCGAATCAGATTTTATATATGTTTATACATTTGTTTTGAGATTAAATTTGAGTGCAAATATTCATCTTATTTTGTCTGTATAACTTACAAATCAATCTCTATAAATGTTGATACTTATTTTTTTGTGATTAGACTTGAACACAAATGTTCATGTTTCAATTTGTTTCAAAATGCTATTTATGTTGGTTCCATTTTTCCTTCTAATAAAGTTTTATTTTTCATGCCTTCATAATAATGTTTTTGTTAAAAACATTTCACTCATGAGGTATATATTGGAACTAAAGGAAAAATGATTTATGAAAAAAATTTACAATTTATGGCATAGAATTTGAAACAATTTGTGGCATAGAAGTTTGGAGAATATCTCCAAGAAAAGTTGTAGAGGTTAGTAAATAAAATATTTTCCGTATGTAGATTTTCCAATTTCAAAATGTGTGTTGATTTGTATTAAAGGAAAGCAAATTAAATATATCAATAAAAGATGCCACAAGGAATATGGAGTTTCTTGAAATAATGCATATATACATATGTAAACCTTTTCTTTATAATGTTTGATAGATAGAAGTAAAAATTTACAATTTATGACATAGAATTTGAAACAATTTGTGGCATAAAAGTTTGAAGAATATCTCCAAGAAAAGTTGTAGAGGTTAGTAAATAAGATATTTTCTGCATTTAGATTTTTTAATTTCAGAATGTGTGTTGATTTGTATTAAAGTAAAGCAAATTAAACATATTAATAAAAGGTGCCACAAGGAATATGGAGTTTCTTGAGATAATGCATATACCCATATGTAAACTTTTTCTTTATAATGTTTGATAGATAGAAGTAGTTCATTACTTTCATAAATGATTTTCATGGTATAGATGTATCTATTTGCTACATGAGAAGTTTCAAGCCATTGATAATTCTTTAGGTACTTTTCATTGGGAGGAAATGCAACTATGTAAAAATGTGAAAATCATCGAATTTGATTGAAGTAAGGAGTTCCATGAAAAGTATTATGAGTCAGGTCCCTTGACCTATTTTCTCAAATGTAGTAAAACTCTTAAAAATAATGGTGGAGAACTTATATCGTGTTCTTAGTAATGTAGTTTTAGTGACTTATTTTGTGAGCTGTGGACTGATTTAAGGTATGTACATATATGGATAGCCAAGTTCACTATTTCGAGTAGGAGCTTAACACCGAAGGTAAGAATCACTTCACGTCTTTTCTTTATGCACACACAGGGCCAAGTGAAGAACTCATTTAGTCACTTTCAGTTTTATGGTTTTTTCTCACACAAACACACATTTTCACTCTTCATGGAAGATGGAACCCAAAATGTTCTTGATGTTTTGAGCACATGAACACGTGATCTAAATGCAAGGACCGGTTTTGGCTTAAAAAGAAAACTAGGGTTTGAACCTCCAAAGGTCTTGGCTCTAGGGTTTTTGAACCTCCCAAACATTGTCCAAAGTGTAAACATGTGTCATAAAGAGATAACATCCCAAATCATAGAGTATAGTTTAAAACTCCCAAAACACTGAACCTCCTCAAAACATAGTTCCACAAAAGTTGGG
Organism: Juglans mandshurica; assembly: GCA_022457165.1. Taxonomy (NCBI): domain Eukaryota; kingdom Viridiplantae; phylum Streptophyta; class Magnoliopsida; order Fagales; family Juglandaceae; genus Juglans; species Juglans mandshurica. Next base: position 10,915,017 of record CM039623.1, read on the forward strand.
GTCCAAGAGTACTGTTTTTCCCTCCTCATTTTTTTTTCCACAAAATAACTTGAGTTCCCGTACTCTTCATAACCATCGTCTGATCAGGAGACAAATACCAAAAGACCCCATGGGATTGTTGATGCTCAGGCAGTAACAAACCTAATTCCTTTGCCACTGCCTTTACGTCAGCCGAGGCCTTTGAGGCTCGCTCCAGGTAAGTAGACAACTGGTCCATATTCCACCAAAAGTTTAGATTTTTAGAGGGTTGATAGATCTTAGCATTGATCTCGCTCTCACAAATACTATTTAAAATCTCCTTGAGAAGCTTAGTCGTATGTATTAATGCATCAGCAGTGTAGTCATGACGAGCCTGAATAGTGTACTCGTTGTCTATCAAGGAACCATTAGGGTTCATGTTTCCTGGGTATCCGGGGTACTTGTAACAACTTCTACCATTCTGGCTGGGGGAATGGTAGTGGAAACTACCACAATAAGATTTTAAGAAATCTCAACAAGTAATCGCTCAACATACCACAGTTAACACAAACATACAAAATGTATATCATGAAATGCGTGCTTGGACATGTACTTGACTTATGCACTTGACCATTTTCAAGAGACTTGTAACAGAGACTTTAGCTTTTCATAAAAACTTCTTAACCTTTTCTTAATCATGTGAACTTAATCAGAACTTGCCTTATTGGAACATATCACAAGATTTGCATCGAGTGATCCTTAGCACATGGGCTCATATTCTTATTCAGAGGGTGGACACAACACAGTTCCCTTAGCACCTCGTTTTCTTGCTAGTTACTGCACCATCAATGGTCCGTACACCCTCATGAATACGTCATAAATAGAGATCAATATTAACTTGACCTTACTTCTTCAGGTAACATGCCTTATGCACCCACTAGCGTTAGGCGCTTTCTCACTCCGGTATCCTTTGAAAAGAATCCATTCGAGGCTCATCGATGGTACTTTATCGACCCAGAGGTTACCACTCCATTCTTAAACACTCCAGAGTGGTCAGAGGAGTTCAACTAGGACATTCCACTGCCTTAGCACTTGGGGTCATGATAAAACTTATAAACTTTTTTCTTTGAAAACGTTTTTCTTTGATAACCTTTTTTTTTAAAAACACCTTCTTTGAAAACACTTTTTCCCAAATGCATGTGACATGAGACTTATAACATGCGTACTTACACTTGACATATGACATGTGAAATGTCATGCATGAAATAACCAAACATAACATGTTCATCTTATAGCATGATAACATAAACCATATAAGATATCAAAACATACATGGAACCATGAGAACTTGCTTAGGCCGAAACTCATAGGTACAAAAACATAAAGATTCATCACTTAAACATGTTCAAAACTTCAAGCATATAATATAGAAATCAAGACATAGTGAAACCAAACATGAAATCATAGGTTTTTGACCAAGGTCCGAAACTTCCAAGACATGTTCAAACCAAAATATCATATTGCATAAACCATCAATCTTAATCAAGTGAAAACCGAAACTTATAGGAGTATTTCATGGCATTTTCATCACAAATCCGAAACTTACAATTCCTTCCATAGATTTATTCAAGATCATATTAGCATATTCAAACAAACAAACAAGAGATAGCAAACAAAGCATACATAACAATGAAATAATTTACACCAATATATACAAGCATGAACCAAGAGTAAGTTGAGTGTATACTTACAAAAATTCGCAGTAAGAAATACTAGCAAGCTATAAATCCAAACATACTATATTAGAAAGAGTAACTAAAAGCCTATCTCATGTTCTTAAGTGTGTGTGTAGATTTCTAGGGCATCACTTGGTCTTAAACCATTCAACTTATAGGATTTTGGGGTTAAAATCTCTTTATTTCACTCATGAAGTAAAACAAAACCTAAGATAAGCAAAGATACATGTGGTGGTCGAAAACATGGAGGATGAACTCCCCCTTACTAATCGGCTTCAAGTGTTTCTTAAAAACCCTAAGTCTTTTTCCATGAAAATGGTAGAAAGTGTGGGTGTTCAATCATTCTCAACGTCTAATGAGATTTGAATCTCATTTTCGGATTGAGAAGGTGACATGTGTGTGCAAAACCCAAAAGGAAACCAATCCTTACCTTGCTTATCCTTGGTGGTGTCGAAATCCCTTCTCTTGCAAGGAATCTCCTTGTTTGGTTGGAAAGAAAATATGAGAAAGTGAGGGAACTTTCAAATAAACATGGGAGAATTGTGTGGAGAGAGTGAGAGCTCATGCAATTTCTGAAAAAAAGGCAAGCGAAAAGCCCCTTGGTGTGAACCCCTTCCTTTTTATAGAAAACCCTTCACTTCCCTCCTTGGTTGCTTCCAAAATCCTTGCATGGATGAGAAGTGGCATAGGTTTCTTCTTCCCCTTTCCCTTTTGCTAAAAAATGCCTCTTGGAGTTCCCCACTTGGATTGCATTGGGAAGGGACATCTTGGGGGTGGGGTGTAGGGTTTCTCTTCCCTTGGCCGAAATTCCCTTCTTTCCCCTTTATGGTCTTCCTTTCCTTAAACAAGTAAATATTTCTTCAAGGGTAGCTTGGTAAAACATTACATGCCTTTTCCCTTTCCTAACAAGTAACCTTTGGCATGGATGACAAGTGGCATTGGCCATGTGCCATAGCCCTAGCCGTCCACTCCCTTTTCTTTTCCCAAGTTGATGCTTCATCTTCCTATTGTTCCTTCCCTAGGTGACCTTTCATGTACTATTGGTCCAAAATAAACTAAGTGACAAGTGGCAAGTGAATGGGATGCTTGGGAGTGTGCTAGCAGAAACCCTAAGGGAATACTTGTCCTTGATACAAAAGTCTCTTCACATATTCTTCTAAAAACTTAGTGCATACTTGACACTTGGCAAAAACTGACTAAATTCGAAATACTATGTGCCTCCCTTCAGTTTCCCATGAAAATTCTAGAAAATCTCCATTTCACTTCCCTAGGCTTCCCTTTCCAAGAAATCTGTCTTAGAACTTGAATTTTGGTCAAGACAATGGGCTAGGCGTGTTGGAAGATGGGCTAGCCGAAAATCTCTTAATCGTCCTAGGTTCATTTTGCCCCTTGCTTCATCTAGAAGGTTTTTAGCAAGTTGACAAGTGGCAATTCTTCTAGGGTAGGCTTGCAAGCCATTCTTGGTGCTTTCCTACACTTCTTTCTCCCCCTTAACCCACTATCAAGACTAGATTCAAAGTGTAACATTCTCATGACACATGGCACTAATGACTTAAGATTTGGATCATGGGCCTAAAGCCATTGGGCCTGGGTTTCTAAATAGGGCCGAAAATTACAAAGTAATCTAAGGTCACTCTCCTCTTGGGCTCAAGTTACCAAATCAAAGATTCTAAGGCCTTCCAAAGTAACTAAGGCTCCTAAAATGCCATGGCAACCTAGAACGAATTCTAAGGGCCAAGCCTAGACAAACTCGGGTCATCACATCCTCCCCTCCTTAGAAAAAGATTTCATCCTCGAAGCCCTCTTCCATTAATCAAAACACTCATAAGAAGAAATACCAGGCTACGACCTCTTCCATAAGCAGCCGTAGACTTCTCGGATGATGTTGAGGATGAGGGCACTTCATCTGCCTCCTCGGTCATGGAATCCTATGAAAATTAAAATATGGCTTCCATGTCGTAGTCAAAATACATATTGACTTGCATTTCGTTCAACCTATGCTCTATCTCAAGTTCCATGTCCTCGATTGGTTGACCTTCTTCATGGAAGTGAATACGATCTGCAGACATATCCGAGGTCTCATAAGGTATGAACCGACTTGCACGTTCTTCCATTGTGCAACTCGATTATGCTTTTGGGTCGAAATTGCACAGATTTCTTCTTTCTGCTTCCTTCGAGCTACACCATGGTTGCCGTTCCTCATGTGGTAATGCTCGTAAAAAATGAAGCCTTCCTCGAGCAGCCGCATACATCACATGAGTGTGATGATGCTCAAATATCTCCATCTATCTTGATTGTTCCACTATCGCCTGTTACTTTCTTATGAGGCGATCTCTGATACGATGTTCTCTTCGTTCTCTCAACTGTGCCACTGAAGAAACAGACATACGTGGGGGTCCTTCTAGATCATGCCATCCCCTGTTTCAAGGGTTTGGTAGGTGTTCACAAGGTTACCACGCTTAAACTAACAAACATAGAACAAACAGACTTCACATAGAACAAAACATTCACAACATACATATATATATATATCATACAATTCATGCATACATCAAGAGTTCTAAGATACAAACAAATGAGGATATTCACTTCTCATTGTATCCTCTCGTTCCCAAGTTGCTTCTTAAAATTCTGGGTTATTCTAGAGTACTTTCACTAGAGGTATCTTCTGATTTCTCAACTTGTTCCTTGCGGTCCACGATATGTACTGGCCATTCTTTATAAGACAGGTTGGGTTGGAGTTGAATCTCGCTGGGCTCCATTACTACTGGTTGTCTTTCTCCAAAGCTTTTCTTCAAGGTTGACACATGAAACACATTATGTATTCCTTGCATCTCTACTAGCAAATCCGATCTGTAAGCTACTATACCGACTCTTTCGATTATCTCATAGGGTCCTACGTATCGGGGACTCAACTTTCCCTTTTTACCGAAACGTACAACTCCTTTCATGGGTGATACTTTGAGGTATATCCAATCTCCTACTGCAAACTCTAGACTCCTACGTCGGATATCGGCATCGCTCTTCTGTCTGTTCTGGGCTGCTTTCATTCTTTCTTGAATCATGGTTACTTGTTTCTAAACTTCTTGTAAATATTCCCAATCACCACTAAGCTCCATAACGCATGCTCGTAGCATGTCTTCCAAAGTTTGGATTGTTCATTCTATCTGTCTGTCTGTTTGAGGGTGGTAAGTGCTACTAAAATTCAAACGAGTGTCTAACATCTTTTGTAAACTTTGCCAAAATTGTGAATTAAAATGGGTATCTCGGCCCGATACTATGGTTTTAGGTACTCCGTGCAATCGGACAATTTCCTTAACATAAATTTGAGAAAATTTTGTCCATAGAGTTTGTGTTAGCTATGGGTAGAAAATGCGCGCTCATAGTCAATCGGTCGACTATGACCCATATCGAATTCTTTCTTGAAGATGTCCTTGGCAGACCATTACAAAGTCCATCGACACATCATCCCATTTCCACCCAACGATAGGTAATGACTGTAGTTCACCTGCTTGTCTCTGATGTTTGGCTTTTACCGTTTGGCAGATGGAGCATTTTTCTACAAACTCTGCTACTTCCTTCTTAATTCCATCCCACCAAAACTGACATTTCAAATCTTGGTACATCTTTATACTACTAGGGTGCGCTGTGTAAGGGGTGCAATGAGCCTCCCTTAGTATCTTTTCCTTCAGTTCAGAGATGTTAGGAATCACTTTCCTCTCCTTATAAAAGAGCATCTCATTCCTCCCAATAGAAAAATGTTGTGGTCCTTCTAATTTCGGAATCTTTTGTCGAAGCTTCTCCAATTTCTCATCTTTACGCTGTCCCTCCAAGATTTCTTCTTCACTCACAGATATGAACTCTTATACTACTGCAAAAATGGAATCTCGTGGCGGATCTCCAATCATTAGGTTCCACAATTTTGCTAAGACCGATGACAAGTCTATCTAAGCTTTGTCGCTAAGTGCATCAGCTACAACGTTAGCCTTATCGGGGTGATATTTAATCTCACACTGATAATCACTAATGGTCTCCACCCATCTCCGTTGCCTCATATTCAGATTTTTCTGACTGAACAAGTACTTAAGACTTTTGTGCTCCGTGTACACTTCGCATTTCTCCATGTACAAATATTGCCTCCAAATCTTTAGTGCAAAAACTATCGCTGCCAATTCCAAGTCATGGGTAGGATAATTCTGTTCATGATCCTTGAACTGTCGCGAAGCATAAGCGATGACTCTTCCTTTCTACATTAGAATGCATCCCAAACCCATCTTAGAGGCGTCACTGTAGACTACATAGGGCTTGTGAGGTTCTAGTAGTGCTAATACTAGGGCCGAAGTCAACCTCTTCAATTCCTGAAAACTTTTCTCTCACTGCTGAGTCCATACATATCTAGCATTCTTCCCTGTCAGAGCCGTTAAAGGGCTAGAAAGTCTAGAAAACCCTTCCATAAACCTTCGGTAGTATCTTGCCAAACTGAGGAAACTACGTACTTCATGATCATTAGTTGGCCTTTGCCATTCCATTACAGCATCAATCTTGGCAGGGTCCACTGCCACTCCTTGCTTAGAACTCGCATGTCCCAAAGATTTCACGTCGCGGAGCCAAAACTTACACTTACTAAGTTTGGCATACAATTGATGGTCCTGTAATATCTCCAATACAATCCTTAAGTGCCTCTTATGCTCTTCCTCATTCATGGGAGTAGATCAATATGTCGTCTAAGAACACCACTACAAAATTGTCCAAGTATTGTCGGACAACCCGATTCATCAGTTCCATAAATGCTGCAGGGCATTTGTTGGCCCTAAAGGCATGACTATGAACTCGATGTGTCCATAGCGAGTTCAAAAAGCAGTCTTGGAGATGTCTTGCTCCCTGATTCTAAGTTGGTGATATCCGGATCGTAGATCAATCTTTGAGAAAACCACAGCTCCTTGTAATTGATCTAACAGATCGCCTATCCTTGGCAAGGGATATTTATTCTTGACAGTCACCTTATTCAAATCCCTATAATCGATACACATCTGAAGAGTCCCATCCTTCTTCTTAACAAACAAGACCGGTGCTCCCCATGGAGATGAGCTAGGTCAGATAAAACTCTTCGCTAGAAGCTCCTCAATTTGCACTTTAAGCTCTTTCAATTCTGCTGGGGCCATTCGATAGGGTACCTTATGCATTGGGGATGTGGCCGGTTAAAGCTCAATTACAAATTTCGTCTCTCAATCTAGGGGTAATCCAGGTTGTTCATCGACGAAGACCTTAGGAAAATCCTCAATCATAGGGATTCCTTGGATTTCTTTAGGTCCTACCATTTACGTCCATCGTCATTAATAGATAAACGTTGTCCCTGTTCACCAAACTATTCTTGACTTGTTCAGCTATTACCGTACACAGATCAAGCCGAATTGTCTCGCCCATATAACAGATCCTTTCACGTGCAGGTAGATTGAATACTACTTCCCGCCTTCAACAGTCTATCTGGGCATAATGCCTAGACAACCAGTCCATTCTTAAGATTAGGTCGAATCCCATCAAGTGGAAGACAATGAAATCCGCGGTCAAGACTATGTCTGCGATTTCCAACGGGCAATTCTTAACTACACTTGTGCAACTGATTACTTTCCCGTCTGGAATAGCTACTAAAACTTTCTGAGGCATTGGCCCAGCCTCAAGCTCACATCGTCGTACGCATCTACTAGAGATAAAAGACCTTGATGCTCTGGAATCAAACAAAGCACAAACCATGTACTGCTTCAATCTAACTTTACCTAAAGAGGTAACTATAATTACTCAAGATTTCCAGACACAAGCTATCTATGAATTAAGGCAAAGTTGGAAATGTTACCAGTAATCACTATCGCATTTGCTGTCTCATCAGCTTCTAGGTCTACCTCTCCTGGCGTAATGGCATTAACTTGGCTTTTGCTGCGGACAATCCTGGATCATTTGGCCAGTTTGACCACATTTGAAACACTTTCCCGAGGCCCTTTGACTGTTCCTCTTTCCGCATTGGCAACAAGGTGGTGGAGTGACGGGTGCTGCCTTCCCGACTACCACGCCCTTTCCTTTGCTAGGAGTTTCAGGGGCCTTTTGGTTCCTCGTACTACTACCTAGCAAGTAAGGAAATCCCCTTTTCCTATCCGCTTGAGCCTGTACGATTAGTCTCTATTGCTCTGCCTCTGCTATCGAAGCTACTACCTGGCAAGTAAGGAAATCCCCTTTTCCTATCCGCTTGAGCCTGTACGATTAGTCTCTGTTGCTTCGCCTCTACTATCTGTAGGCATGCTACTTGGTTTTGGATATGAGGTTGCAAACCGTCCTGGAACTTCCTTGCTTGCATCTTCTTGGTACTAATCAGATGAGGTGCGAACCTCCCCATTTCCATAAAACGAGCAGGATACTGGTCGACCATCATATTCCCTTGGGTCAAACTCATAAACTCCAAAGCTATTTGCTGCTTAGCCGTCTTGGGAAAGAAATGATTATTAAACTCTTTCTTGAATCGTTCCCAAGTGAGTGCAATAGACTTCCCAATTCTTGGGCCAAAAGCTGCCGTTTGGTGTTCCAGCTTCTCCTTGAAGCATGTGACCCGCATACTCGAGCTTCTGCTCTTCCGAGCATCTGCTAACTTTGAAGGTTCTTTCTAAATCCATAAGCCACTTGTTAGCCTTTAAAGGTCATTCCGTTCCAATGAAATTCAAGTACACCATGAACTTCTCGTAAGTACATCCTTGTTTCCCCTCTAGGCGGTACTTGTCTGGCATTCTGTCCTTGTTCCATTTGAGTACGAACCACCTCAATCATCTGGTGAATGGCTTCAGCTACAGCATGTCCCTTCCATTGGAGGATTCCCAATCTCCTGATCCCCACCTCTCGGAGGTGTATTCTCATTCCGGTTTAAGGATTGTTTTGGAAACTCTACAAGAGCATCGGCTTTAAGCCAAGCTCAATAAGTGTGAGTTTTGGCTCAGAGAAGTGAAATTTTTGGGACATGTTATGTCTAGCAAAGGAGTTGCAGTAGACCCAGCTAAGATAGTGGTAGTGACAGAATGGCAAAGGCCGACTAATGCCCATGAGATACGTAGTTTCCTGGGTTTAGCAGGTTATTACAGGAGGTTTGTAGAAGGATTTTCTAAACTCTCTGGTCATTTAACGACATTAACTAAGAAAAATGCCAAGTATGTGTGGAGTGAAGAGTGTAAGAAGAGTTTTCAGGAACTTAAGAGGAGGCTGACCACAACACTGGTTTTGACTTTACCCGAACCTCATAAGCCTTACGTGGTGTACAACGATGCTTCTAAGATGGGGTTAGGATGTGTTCTGATGCAAGAAGGATGAGCAGTCACTTCTGTTTTGCGGCAGCTTAAGTATCACAAGCAAAATTATCCTACTCATGACCTGGAATTAGTTGCAGTAGTTTTCTCATTGTTGATTTGGAGACACTACATGTATGGAGAAAAATGTGAGGTGTTTACTGATCATAAGAGCCTCAAGTATCTGTTCAATCAAAAGAATCTAAATATGAGACAAAGAAGATGGGTCGAGATAATAAGTGATTTTCAGTGTGAGATTAAGTATCACCATGGAAAAGCTAATGTAGTAGCGGACACCCTTAGTCGCAAAACCCAGGCTGAATCGCCATTATTATTGGTGGAGATGCAAAGTTTGTTGATTGGAAATTTGCCAAGGGATGTTGTTTTGACAGTAGTGTAAGAAATTGTCTTGTCAATTGAGGAACAGGTTCGAGAAGGACAATGTAAGGATGATAAGTTGGGGAGAATGGAATGATATATTTCAAGGGAAGGAAGGTAATCCCTAGTGCTCCAGAACTAAAAGAGAAACTTTTATGGGAAGCTCATTGCACCCCTTATATACTCTGGCAGCACTAAGATTTACTGAGATCTGAAGGAAAGATTTTGGTGGGAGGAATCAAGAAAGATGTGGCGGAATTTGTTGCGAAATGTTCGGTATGCCAATTGGTGAAAGCAAAACATCAACGACGGGCAGGAGAATTACAACCTCTACCTATTCCCGAATAGAAATGGGAAGATGTGTCGATGGACTTCATGATAGGATTGACAAGGACGTCGTTATCAAATAATTCAATTTGGGTTATAGCCGATAAACTAACAAAGAGTGCACATTTTCTACCCATAACCAACACAAACTCTATGGAGAAGTTATCTCAAATATACATCAAGGAAGTAATTCATTCGCATGGAGTGCCAAAGTCTATAGTTTCAAACAGGGATACAGGATTCACTTAACGTTTTTGGCACAATTACAAAAGATGTTGGGTACAAATTTAAAGTTCAATAGTGCAAATTGTCCATAGACAGACGGAGAAACATAACACAATATTCAGATACTGGAAGATATGTTGCGGGCATGTGTGTTGGAACTAAGTGGCGATTGGGAAAATCATTTACCTTTGATAGAGTTTGCCTACAACAATAGTTTCCAAGCTACGATACAAATGGCATCTTATGAGGCACTTTATTGAATGAAGTGCAGATCACCGTTGTATTGGGATGAGATTGGAGAATGGAAAAGGGCCTGAATATTTGCAAGATGTACAGAAATCTAGAAGTTTACATAGACTGATGATGCAGAAATCTAGAAGTTTCTATAGGTGATTGGGTGTACGTGAAAATTTCACCCATGAAAGGAGTGGTACAGTTTGGCAAAAAGGGGAAGCTGAGTCCCAGATATGTTGGACCATATGAAGAGGTAGAAAAGATTGGTGCAATAGCATCAATTAAGTCTACTAGTCGACATGCAAGGAGTGCATGACGTCTTTCATGTATCACCTTTGAAGAAGAGTTTTGGAGAAAGGCCAGTTGTTGTAGTGGAACCTAGTAGTATTCGATTATGACCTAAATTGACCTATGAGGAATGGCTAGTATAGATCGTGGATAAAAAGGAACAAGAGTTGAGGAATCGGAAGATACCTTTAGTCAAAGTGCTTTGGAATAACCCCGAATTTCAAAAAGCAACTTGGGAACGAGAAGATGTGATGAGGACTAATTACCCTCATTTGTTTGTAACTTCGATTAAAATTTGTTTGAACATTTTGTATGACTAATTGTAAATGTTCCTATTATGAATGAAATGTTTATGTGTGGATTTGTTATTTCTTAGTGACACAATGTGCACTTGGAACATGGCATGACATAACCTAGGAGAACCCAATGTATGTCTATGTCTTCAATGGCACAAATAAGAAAGCATAGGGAGCATCGTCACATAAATCATCTCAGGAGAAGGGAGCAATGGCAACTCAATTGAGAAAAATGGAAAAGTTTGAGCATCATCGTACGCATGTGATGGATGTAGATTTTCGAGGAAATCTTTATTTATGACAAGCATTACCGCATGAGGAGCGACAACCTCGATGTAGCTGGAAAGAAGTGAAAAGAGCCTATTTGCACAATTTTAATTAGGAAGCACCAACGATCGCACAACAGAGGAACACACGATGAGGTACATTCCTTTTGAGACCTCATATACGTCTATGGATTGTATTCATTTCCATGAAGAAGGTCAACCTATTGAGGATACAAAACATGAAATAGAGCATAGGTTGAATGAGATGCGAGTGATCATGTATTCCGATAATGACCTAGATGCAATATTCTATTTTTATCAAGATTCGATAACAGAAGAGGATGATGTACCACCCCTATCGTCATTAGAAGATCCCACAGCAACATGTGTTAGAGGTATGGAGTTCAAGTGGTTAATATTATTTTAACTGTTATCACGTGCCGATTACGAGAATGAAATATATTTTCAAGGGGGGAGCATGTGACACCCTGGATTTTGCTAAGTTTCCAATCGTAAATTCTTGTAGATATTATTTATCTTTTTTATTTATTTATTTGGGTTATTGGCTAAGTATTAGAAGGACCCTTTATGCCACTTTCTATTTGGGTTATTGGCTAAGTTTCTGACAAGACACCAATGAATTGTACCACGTCAGAGACCTATCCAGCTAGTACCCTAACAGGTAGGGACCCTAGACCTGTCGGGCTAGAGTACTATCTCATGCAAGATCTTTGGGAGCTAGACATACTAGTAGGTGGAGGTCAGCCATTACTAAGGCTGATTATGGTTTTGGGAGGTAGGGCCTTGCATGCCATATTAAGTTGGTCACCTATGCTGGTGCGTTATTAGGTGCGGTATGGGCTCAACAATGTTTCACATGCGCTGCTGATGTTGCCCAAGAACGTCTTTTAGAGCCTTGTCGACGTACAAACCTTACAAGGTCTTGGGAGCCTTATGTAAAGTCTTTGGTGTCATGCTGCAAGGTCTTTGGAGTGCTATTGGGGTACTATTCAGTGGTGCCTAGTTAGCATACTAATCCTAACACGAATACAGCGAGTGTTTTTGGTGCCCTAGTCGACATAGTCTTTAGTGTGCATATCAGAATTCTACCCCAAACAAGGTCTTTAGTGCAATTACTAAGGTTCTAGCCCGACTAGGTCTAGGTTCTCTACCTACTAGGGCACTAGCCCAAGAGAAATCGTGTGCCTTACTAGAGTAAGGTACTAGCTCTTGAAAGCTCCTAGTCATGCAAGGTAATTGGGTTTTAGCCCTTGCAAGATCTTTGTTGCCATAGTACTAGCTCTTGCAAGCTCCTAGCCGTGTGTATGGTAATTGGGTTCCAGCCCTTGCAAGATCTCTTTTGCCCCCCCCCCCCCTCCCCCCAAATTAAGGTTCTAGCCCATTTTGTTGCCTTCCAAAGGTACTACCCTTGCCTTTGGTGCCTTGTCGACATACTAGCCGGTGGAGGTCAGCCATTACTAGGGCCGATTAGGGTTGTGGGAGCTACGGTATTGTGTGCCTTATTAAGTTGGTAGCCCATGCTGGTGCTTTATTAGGCAAGGTATTGGCTCAACAAGGTTTTATATGTGCTACGATGTTGCCCAAGAACATCTTCTAGAGTGCTGTCGACGTACAAACCTTAAAAGGTCTTGAGAGCTATATGTCAGTTCTTTTGTGTCCTGTTGTAAGGTCTTTAGAGCAATGTCGTAGTACTATTCATTGGTTCCTTGTCGGCACTTTAATCCCAACACGAATACAATGAGTGTTTTTGGTGCCCTAATCGGCATAGTATTTGGTGTGCATGTCAGAATTCTAACCCAAACAACGTCTTTGGTGCAATTACTAGGGTTCTAGCCTAGCTAGATGTGTTGGCCCTACTTGCAAAGGTGCTAGCCCGACAAAAAACATGTGCCCTGCTAGAGTAAGGTACTAGCTCTTGCAAGCTCCTAGTCGTGCAAGGTAATTTGGCTCTAGCCCTTGCGAGATCTTTGTTGCCCTAGTACCAAAAAACATGATTGTGTTAGAATTCTGACATACACACCCAAGACTATGTCAGGTAGGGCGCGAAAAACCCTCCCTATATTGGTGTTCTAATCCCAACATGAATCAAGGGAGTGTTTTTGGTACCCTACTATGTCGGGTAGGAAACGAAAAACCCTCCCTATATTGGCGTTCTAATCCCAACATGAATCAAGGGAGTGTTTTTGGTACCCTACTAGACATAGTCTTCGGTACGCCTATCAGATTCTTAACTTAAACATGGTCTTTGGTGCGCAAGTCAGATTTTTAGCCGAAACATGGTCTTTGGTGCAACTACTGAGGCACTACCCCAGCTAGGTCTACGGTCCCTACTAGCCAAGGTACTAGCCTCAAAGGTCTGATGTGCCTTGCTTGAGTACTAGCTCATGCAAGATCTTTGGTGCCTAGTTTGATATTTCAATCTTTGGTGCCCAACACAATCCTTGTAAGGTATTTTGGTGCCCTACTGACAAGCTACTATCTCTTGTAGGGTCCAAGTTGTGCAAGGTAATTTGGTTCTAGCACTTACAATATCTTTGTTTCCCTAGTACCAAAGACCATGATTGTGGTAGATTTCTCACAAACGCACCCAAGACTATGTCAGGCTGTGCACCAAAAACCCTCCCTGTATTGTTAGGAAGAGAATGTCGACAAGACACCAAAGAATTGTACCACGTCAAAAACCTATTGAGCTAGTACTCTAGCTCGACAGGTCTAGGGTCCTACTAGCTCATACAAGATCTTTGGTGCCTAATGTAACGCGCCGATCCCGAAGGTCCGGAGAGTTAGCTCTTAATACTTAAAATTTACTTAAATAACACAACTAGAAAATCCAGAAATTCCATAAAATATTAATCCACTTAATCAAACCAAAAATCTAAGTTCCTCCATGGCGACAATAAAGAAATCCCCAATAACATAAATTATAAATTCTCCAAAAACTCGAAAACATCCTCAACTCATCAAATCAAATACCCGAAAAATAAATCAGTTTACTAACTACGACCCTCAAATAAGCATTTGTACCCTCAGACACTTATTTCACTACGATCATCACACCTTGCTAAACTTTCTACTCTTGTTTTCCAACTGAACCATCAAAATTATCTGAAAAATATATGGAGATAAGGGGTGACTTATCAACAACTCAGTAAGCAGAGGACATATACTAGTGTGTAAACATGAGCATTACAGAAATCAGAATGCAGAACAAAATATTTTCTTTCAGAATGCAGAATCAGAATAATGTTTTCAAAATGCAGCATCAGAACATGTTATAAAAAATATCAGAGCGAAAATTTGAAAATATTCATAATCAAAATCTCTTTGGCATAGCATAAACTAAAACATCCCATCTTATCTTATCATATCAGAACAAATGCCATGTTTAACCCCCGTGGTAGGGTTGTGCAAACCCCGGTAGCTAACCGAGCAGAAACAGAATGTGAATCTTCCAAAGTACTTTGGCATAACATATATGATTCATCATCATCATCATATCAGAACAGAGGCCATGTTTAACCCTCGTGGTAGGGTTGTGCATTTGCGGATAACCAAGCAGATGCATATCAGAACTGAAACAGAATACCACTATTCTTTCCCGTGGCAGGGCCATATCATATTAGAACAGAAGTCATGTAAAACCCCCGTGGTAGGGTCTCTAACTAAACAGAGCAGAAATAGAATCAGACATAGAACCAGATAGTCATGCCAAAGGTTTTTCAAATGCCACACATCAGATCATATCAGAGTACTGAAAATCTTCAGAATAGATCAAAATCATATCACAACATAATTTACGCACAAATTTCATATTCGCTTTCTTTTTCAAAGTTCAGAAACAGAATGTCAAAAATAAGCTCACGTATACACACCAGTCATGACAGAAAATAATTTCTTCTTAAACAGAATCTCATGAGTAATGCAGAACAAATAACTGAGGTAGTTCAAATTTCTTTTCAACATCAAACATGTATATTTTCTAAAAATAACCTCAGCTCATTTTATTTTAATGCAAAGTCTAGCATAGGAACCCCGCTTACCTGGACTTTTTAGCTTTTCCAGGAATTTCCTCAAAATGCTGAACTATTATTAAATGTCACCTATAACATAATAACGTAATTCTCATAAATTTTCAATTAATCACGTATTTCGATATTTAATCTTAAGCTTCTAAAATAACCTATTTAATTCCTCAAAACCTAAGATTACAAATCAACACGTTCTAAAATCGATTTACTAACTTGACTAAAATATTTAAAAGTCCGACCTATTTATTAATAAAGACAAACTATAAAGTTTAATACTAGATAATATAATTATCCTAAAATATTTTAAAATAAACCATGACTATTTTTAAATAGACTAAATCATATCTAAAGTGTAAAAACAACATTACTCCAATATTGTTTACTCTTAACATAAATCTTTACTTAATAACATATTAAAATACTTAAGTGATTTATGTAATCAAAAATATATAAGACTTTATTAATACATAACTTGCAGTTCAAAGGGTAAAAAAAGTAATTAATAATATTAGTGTAAAAAAATAACTTAGACCATGTAGTATACTTACGTAAACCAAAATTATTTGAAGGAAACAGAGGCTACGTACGCGATATGGAGGTTCACCGTGACTGAAGGAGGTCGCAGCGAGGCAAGCTAGTGGGAGGTGGCGGAGACACGACGGCGGAACACTGAGAGAGAGAGAAAGAAATGAGCGAGAGAGAGAAAAATCTCGAGTAGGGAAAGAGAGAGACGGAGAGAGAGAACGGAATAACGGCGATGAGGCCGTGACATTTTGTGAGCTTACCAGTATGGACGCGGCGTGATAGGAGTGGCGTGGAGTGACTGTTGGAGTTCTTTGTGCCGGTGGTAACGACGTGGAGGTGCTGGCACTGTGAGAGGTGGCTTTGAACGACACGGGCATCGGCTGAGCGTTGCTCTGTTTTCGAAGGCTAAAACAGGGGAGTTTTCGGTTCACAATGTAGGTGGTTGTCCTCGGTAATAAGGTGGTGGTGTAGTGGTGTACCGCAGAGGAGCAGAGTTCCAGAGATGGTCAAGTGGAGGTGGCGCACGGCGAGGTGGAGTTGCAAATGTACAAGGATGTTGGCTACGACAATGCGGTGGTTGAGGCTTACGTTCGCGTGTTTGGGCAGTGGCGTCACGGAAACAAAACAATCGTGTTGTGTTACGGCTTGGCCAGTGGTTGGGGTGCTGCACGACTTGGGGTGCGAGGAACAGAGGGGATGGAGGCTGAGGAGGAAAAAGCTGGGCTATGGTTTCGCATGGGAAGGCAGCGGCGTGAGCTTTCTTCACATACATACATATAAATATATATATATATTATATATATATATAGGTGATTGAACATGAAAAGAAAACCCTAGAGGATGAGGGAGACGTGTGTGCGGATGAAAAACTGAGTCGTGCATGAGCACGAAGTGGATAAAAATAAAATAAACTAGAGACGTGTATGATCATGCATGCTGTGGACGAGAGGAAATCCTATGGGATTTAAAAAAAAAAAAAGACTGAAATAGAAATAAATAAATAAACATGCGGAAAGAAATTAACGTGGGAAAAAAAATATAAATAATAATAAAAGAAAAAGCTTGACACGGTCCGGGTGTTACAGCCTAGTTGAATATTTTAGTCTCCAATGCCTTAGTGGGATCTATCCTTTGTAAGGTCCTTGAGTGCCTTTCCGACAAGGTACTAACTCTTGCAGGGTACTTGTTGTGCAAGGTCATTGAGTTCTAGCCCTTGCAAGGTCTTTTAGTGAACTATTGGGCACTAACCTTTGTAAGGTCTTTTAGTGAAGGTCTTTTAGTGAACTAACTGTTGTAAGGTCTTTAAGTGAACTACTGACAAGGCACTAGCTCTGTACTTGCAAGATCTCTATTGCCCTATTAAGGTTTTAACCCTTGCAAGATCTTTGTTGCCTCATCAAGGTTCTAGCCCATGCAAAGTGTTTGTTGCTCTTCCAGGGTACTACTCTTGCAAGGTTCTTGGTGCCATGTTGGCGTACTAGCTGGTGGAGGTCAGCTACTTCTGACGCCGATTCAGGCCGTGGGAGATACGGTCTTGCCTGCCTTGTTGAGGTGCTAACCTATGTTGTTTCTTTATAGGTACGGTATTGGCTCAACTAGGCCTTACTTGTGCTACTGAGGTAGCCCAAGAAGGTCTTTTCGAGCCCTGTCGATGTACAAGACTTAGATGGTCTAAAGCCTTATATGTAAGGTTTTTTGTGTCTTGCTACAAGGTTTGTGGAGTTCTATCGCAATACTATTTCATTGGTGCCTTGTTGGCATACTAATACCAACACGAATATAGGGAGAGTTTTTGGTTTCCTACTCGACATAGTCTTTGGTGTGCAACTCATAATCCTAACCCAAACATGGTCTTTGGTGTAATTACTAGGGCACTAGCTCAACTACATCTTGGGGCCCAACCTGCCTGGGTACTTGCCCTAGAAGTCTCATGTGCCTTGCTAGACTACGAGCTGAAGCAAGACTCTTTGGTGCCAAGTTGAATATTTCAATCTTTGGTTCCCTGTTGGGCCCTAACCCTTGTAAAATCTTTTGGTGCCCTACAAACAAGGTACTAGCTCTTGCATGGTCATAGTCGTGTAACCTATTTGGGTTCGAGCCCTTGCAAGATCTCTATTTCTCTATCAAGGTTCTAGCCCATGAAAGGTACTAGCTCTTGCAACTACTGGGATACTAGCTCGACAATGTTTAGGGCCCTACATGCCAAGGTACATACCCGACAAGTCTCATCAGCCCTGCTAGAGTACTAGCTCATGTAAGATCTTTGGTGCCTAGTTAAATATTTTAGTCCTTGAACAAGGCACCAACCCTTCTAACTTTTGGTGAACTACAGACCAGGCACTAGCTCTTGCAAGGTCCTAGCCATGCATGGCGATTGGGTTCTGGGCCTTGTAAAATCTCTGTTGCCCCATCAAGGTCTTCATTTCCCTATAAAGGTTCTAGCCCACCAAAGGTCTTTGTTGCCTTTTCATGGTACTAGCCTTGCGAGGTCTTTAGAGCTTTGTCACGGTACTATTCACTGGTTACTTGTCGGCGTACTAATCCCAACACGAATATAGGGAGGGTTTTTGGTACCCTACTCGACATTATTTTTGGTACGCATGTAAGAATTCTAACCCAAACATGGTCTTTTGTGTAACTATTGGGGCACCATCCCCACTAGGTCTAGGGTCCCTACCTGCTAGGGTACTAGCCCGACAAATCTCACATGCCTTACTAGAGTACTAGCTCATGCAAGATCTTTGTTGCCTAGTTAAATATTTCAATCGTTGGTGCCTAGTTGGGCACTAACCCATGTAAGGTCTTTTGGTGAACTTCCACTAGCTCTTGCATGGTCCTAGCCATCCAAGGTAATTGGGTTCTAGCTCTTGCAAGATCTTAGTTGCCCTATTAAGGTTTTAGCCCTTGCAAGATCTTTGTTGCCTCGTCAAGGTCCTAGCCCATGCAAAGTCTTTGTTGCTCTTCCATGGTATTACCCTTGCAAGGTTCTTGGTGCCCTACTGACATACTAGTTGGTGGACGTCAGATATTTTTGAAATTGATGCCGGCCATGGGAGTTACTATCTTGTGTGCCTTGTTGAGGTGCTAGCCTATGATAGTGGTTTACTAGGTATGATATTGGCTCGACAAGGTTTTACATGTGTTGTCGACATACAAGACTTAGAAGGTCTTCAAATCATTATGAAGGTCTTTTGTGTCCTGCTGCAAGGTCTTTAGAGCTCTATCATGGTACTATTTCATTGGTGCCTTGTCAGCATACAAATAACAACACGAATACAAGGAGGGTTTTTGGTGCCCTACTCGAGATAGTCTTTGGTGCGCAAGTCATAATCCTAAACCAACAATGGTCTTTGGTGTAACTAGCTTGACTACGTTTGGGGGCCCTACCTGCTTGGGTACTTGCCCGACAAGTCTCACGTGCCTTGTTAGAATTCTAGCTCATGCAAGAATCTTTGGTGCCTAGTTGAATATTTCGGTGCCCTGTGGGGCCCTAACCCTTGTAAAGTATTTTGGTGTCCTATTGACATGGTCCTAATCGTGCAAGGTAATTTGTTTATAGCCTTGCAAGATCTTTGTTACCCTAGTAGGTTTCTAGCCCTTGCAAGATCTCTGTTCCCTATCTAGTAAGATCCTAGCCGAGCAAAATAGTAGTTGTGCAAGGTAATTTGGTTCTAGTCCTTGCAAGATCCGTGTTTCTTTATTAAGGTTCTAGCCTATGCCAGGCCTTTATTGCCCTTCCATGGTACCCTTGCAAGGTCTGTGGTGTCCTATCGAGATACTAATTTGTGGAAGGTCAGCCCTTGATGAGGCCTAATAGGGTTATGGGTGTTATGATCTAGGTTGCCTTGTTGAGGTTCTAGCCTATGCTAGTGCTATAGTATGTGGGTACTGGCTCAATTGGGTCCTACATGCCCAATTGAGGTAGCCCAAGAATGTCTTTTAGACCCCTGTCCAGATAGAAGCATGAAAAGGTCTTTGGAGCCTTATGTAAGGTCTTTTGTGTCTTGCTACAAGGTCTTTGGATTTCTGTCACAGTACTTTGTCGGCATACTAACCTTGCAAGGTCCTTGGTGCCCTACTGACATACTAGCTTGTGGAGGTTTGCCATTATTGAGGTCGATTAGGGTTATAAGAGCTATGGTCTTGCGTGCCTTGTTGAGATGCTAGCCTAGCTGGTTGTTTACTAGGTTTGGTATTGGCTCAACAAGGTTTTAGATGCGCTATCGAGGTAGTCTAAGATGGTCTTTTAAAGCCCTGTGGACGTAAAAGCCTTAGAAGGTCTTTGGAGGGTTTTTGTACCTTAGAAGGCCAATGAGGGTTCTATCCTTGCATAATCTTTGTTGCCCTATCAAGGTTCTAGCGCATGAAAGAGGTCTTTGTTGCCTTTCCATGCTACTTGTGAGGGAGGGGCCTATCCCTAAAGGGCGCAGGCCCGAAGAGGCCAAGCCCAGGAACTTTAGGCCCAAGGACAAAACCCTTCCATGAGCTAAGAGTCCAGGCTGGAGAATCACATGTTGAGCCCGTGATTGCAAACCTATTCGGGAAGGCCTTTTAGCGCCAAGCTTGGATGTGCCAATGACATTGTCTTAGAGCTCGGCTGCCTATCGTGACCTACCGTAGGAAGCCGGGCAAGATGCCTAGCTACACACGAATTGCTAAACGTGCTCGTTCACAGACTCGTCAGACTCAAGGGATGCCGCACTCAAATGCATGTGTCAACAAACGCAACATGCAACGCTGCACCCCCCCATACGATGGACGGCTCGCCCACGACCTGACACCCAACTCTGGCAGTAAGCAGCAGGATAGGCCTAGCACTACTGACACGCCACGATCTCCTTCAGTAGCCAAAGCCACGGGCTGACACACTACGGTAGCAGGAAATGAGTAATAGTAGGTCTGACACCCGACACGCCACGACCTCCCAGCTACAGGATAAGCCTAGCAAGGTTGACAGAGTTTGCCCGGCTGGAGGCGGTACAACTTCATCAGCCCAGAAAGCACATGCCAGGAAGGCATGGTACTAGGAAGTGTTTGCCGCTAAAAGAGTTGCAAACCTACAACACGCTAGAGGCCCCACGATAACTTTCGACGTGAGAGACAAAGAAGGAATCCTTCACCCGCATGACGACGCACTGGTAGTAATAATGCAAGTGGCAAACTTCAAAACCTGAAGGATCCTAGTCGACAACGACAGTTCGCAGACATCCTATTCTGGGAAGCCTTTGTGAAGATGGGAATCAACTTGGACCGACTGCATCTTGCTCTGATGCCACTCAAGGGCTTCACGGGAGACATTGTTCAACCAATGGGAGCCATCACCCTTTCAGTACTGGCAGGGAAGGCTCCTTGAACTAAGGCCATCATGTTCGACTTCTTAGTTGTCAAGGCTCCATCCTCATACAACGACATACTAGGGCGCCCACCCTGAATAGCTCGAGGGCAGTAACGTCCACTTACCACCTCAAAATGAAGTTCCCCATTGACTAGGGGGTGGGCGAAGTCTGCGGCGAGCAGGTCTTGGCCCGAGAATGCTACAACCGAAAGCTAAAGCACAAGGTCAAGTTAGTCGCAGCCATCCAAAGGATAGAAGAAGCACCCAAGCCGAGTTCACCTCCACCCCTGGCCGAATGGGATGAAGAGATCCATGATGAATAGGCTCTTCGGCAAGCAGAACCTAACAAGCCCTTGGAGCTAGTTGCAGTTGACCTATTGACACCAGAGGGAAAAGTCCGGATCGGGACTATGCTGGACCTGGAGATGAGAGCGGCGCTGATATCCCTCCTAATAGAACATAGGGACGTGTTCACTTGGGGCCATGAGGATGTGCCAGGGATTGACAACTCCATCATTGAGCACCAGCTTTGCGTTAATCAGCGGCTCGGAGAGTCAATCAGAAACGGTGAAGCTTCATCTGGGAGGTCCATTACCTAGAATGGCTATCTAATGTAGTTCTAGTGAAGATGGCCAACGGCACCTGTTGGATGTGTGTCAACTTCACCGACCTAAATAAAGCCTGCCCAGAAGACAGTTTCCCCGTACCACGCATCGACCTGATCGGGGATTCGACGGAGGGGCATCCCCTCCTTAGCTTTATGGACGCCTACTCTAGGTATAATCAGATCAGGATGAACTCGGATGACAAGGAGAAGATAGCATTCTTAAAAGACCGAGGCCTCTACTACTACAAAGCAATGTCATTTGGCCTCAAGAATGGGGGGCGACCTATCAACGGCTAGTCAATCAAATGTTCAAACAAAAGATCGGCCAAAATATGGAGGTGTGTACATAGATGATCTGTTGGTGAAGGAGCAAAGAGCTCGGACAACATTTGGCAGACTTATAAGAAGCATTTTCCGTCCTTCGGCAATACCGAATGAAGTGAACCGATTGAAGTGTGCATTCAGAGTGGAGATGGGTAAGTTTCTAAGGTTCATGGTCTCGGAGAGAGGGATTGAGGTGAACCCAGAAATGGTGGAAGCAGTGATAGGAATGTCTTCCCCTCGCAACCTTCACGAAGTCCATAGGCTAGCTGGGCGGGTAGCAGCACTGAACCCTTTCATCGCTCGATCAACCAACCGGTGCCTACCCTTATTCAAAGTACTGAGGAAAGCCCAGGGGTGGGATGAGACTTGCGAAAATGCCTTCGTTGATTTGAAGTTGTATCTGAGTCGTCCCCTACTGCTTAGTCAAACAAGACTCGGGGAGACCTTGACAATATACCTAGTAGCATCACCACACGCTGTATTAGCCGTACTTGTCTGGGATGTGGATGAAGGGCAGTGGCCCATCTACTACATTAGTCGGGCCTTCCACGGAGCAAAGGCAAGGTACCCCCCAAACGGAGATGTTAGTATTCGCCCTAGTCGTCGCGGCCAGGAGCAAAGGCAAAGTGGGCGATCGAGCTCAGCGAATTCAACATCGAATATTAGCTTCGTGTTGTGATCAAAGGACATTTGTTGGCAGATTTCATTGCCGAGTTCAACAATTTCTTGGAAGAAGTTCAGAGCACACCCCAAGGAAATCCTTGGTAGGTCTACGTCAACGACTCATCCTGTCGGGCTGGCGGGGAAGTAGGGGTGCACATCATTACCAAGCAAGGAGAGGAGCATAACTACGCAGTCAAGCTGGCCTTCAAAACGACCAATAATGAAGCTGAGTATGAAGCTCTCTTAGCCTGAATGATAGTTGCGCGGTTACTAGGAGCTGAAAAAATAGAAGTGAGGGCAGATTCCCAAGTGGTAGTCAGCCAGGTATTAGGGTAATTCGCCAAAAAGGGGGAAAGGCTAAAGAAGTATCTCTAGTTGGCCTGCAATGAGTGCAACCGCTTCCGCTACTTCAACATCCAACAGGTGCCAAGAGGGAAAAACTAGAAGGAGGATCGTCTGGAGAGGGTTATGTAAGGGCAGGAAGAACTCCCGCTTCTAGAACACACCGTAGTTAGGACGGTTGACACCCCTTCCAACGGGGTGGAAGTGTTTGTCACAACTCCAGCACCTCCCAAGTGGGCAACGAATATCCAGAAATTCCTGCAGGAAGGGCAGTTGCCCAACAACCTGGAAGAAGCACGAAAGGTCAGGAACAGGGCGGCCCGGTTCACCATGTTGGTAGGAGTTCTGTACAAGAGAGGTTTTTCTGAGCCACTCATTAGATGTCTATCACCGGATGAAGCCTAATACGTGCTAGTAGAGATTCACGAAGGGATTTGTTGCCTCTTGCTGTGAGAGTGACCCGGGCTGGGTATTACTGGCACCGTTCCATCAAGGATGTGGAAGACCTTGCCAAGAAATGCCCAAAGTGTAAAGAGCATGGGCCGAGTCTGCACTGCCCGACGTAGGAACTGACATTAATCATGGCCTTCACCCAATGGGGCCTGGACCTGATTGGCCCGTTCCCAACAGCAAGAGGAGGAGCCAAGTTTGTCATAGTTACAGTCGATTATTTCACAAAATGGGTAGAAGTAGAGGCTCTCGTAAGCATCACCTCCAGAACCATCATGAAATTCCTATGGAAGTCAGTGGTTTGCTGATTCGGCATAACTCAAAACTTCATATCGGACAACGGAAGATAGTTTGGTTGCACACATTACTAGGAATGGTGCATAAAGCTCAAAATTAAAGTGAAGTACTCCTCGCCAGGACATCCTCAAGCCAACAGACATGCCGAGGTAACCAACAAAACTCCCAAGTGTGTTGTGGGCGTACTGGACCACTGTTCGGACCCCCCACCTAGGAGACACCCTTCAGCCTCACTTACGACAACGAAGTAGTAATCCCCGTGGAAGTCGGACTCCCCACATTTCGTGTCCAACATTTTGACCCAGACACTAACAACGAAAGGCTAGCCGAGAACTTAAATGTCCTAGAGGAAAGGAGAGAAGATGCAGCACTTTGGACTACAAATAACATGCAGAAGGTGGAGCAATACTTCAACAGATGGGTCCGACTGCACTTCTTCAAGGTAGGCGACCAGGTGCTACGACAGACTGGTATAACGACCTCAAAAGAGGATAAGCTGGGACAACGATGGGAAGGCCCGTACCTAGTGACTGCAAGCAACCGACCTGGTTCCTATCGCCTCAAAAATAGCCAGGGACACGAGCTACCACATCCGTGGAACGCCGAACACTTAAAGAAGTATTATAGTATAAGTATATTGTGATACTCTGTACGAACGACCTTGAATGAATGAGGATGCCTGGATGTTCATCTCAAATCTCTTGTTGTTTAAAAAATATATATATGAATAAAAACGAGCCTACGGGGTAAGGTCCTAAGTCTCTGGACTGGATACGGATCCCCCCTTCCAATAAAGCCGAGTACTTAGACTCGCAAGAAGACAGGTGCCTTGACTCGATGTGGGGTAAGGTCCCAAGTCTCTAGACTGGGTACTGACCCCCGTCCAACAAAGTCGAGTCCTTACAGTCACAAGAAGACGGATCCCTTGACTCTCTACGGGGTAAGGTCCCAAGTCTCCAGACTAGGTACTAACCCCCCGTCCAACAAATACGAGTACTTACACTCTCAAGAAGACGGGTCCCTTGACTTGTTGTGGGGTAAGGTCCCAAGTCTCCGCACTGGTACCGAGTCCCCATGCAACAAAGCCGAGTCCTTACACTCACAGAAAAATGGGTCCCTTGACTCACTGTGGGGTAATGTCCCAAGTCTTCGGATTGGGTATTGACCCCCCATCCAACATTCGAGAAGGTTGGAGAAGGCTCGACAAAATATGTCAAATGAAGGAAGATACTTGATCAAATAGGGGTTGCAATATCCGACCCACACGCTTGGTGGCAGTGGCGCGAGCCTCATCCAAGGTCAAGGCTGGGTACGTGCGACAGCTAACTGCCAAGAGAAATTCGGGAGGGACCCCTGGTCTCGCTGTAAGGCTTAGGTGCCATGGGAGATAGAGCCTCAGAGTTGTCATCATCACTCAAGTCTATGAAAACTGGAGGATCTTGAAAATCTGAGCCGTGATCGGTCCCACTCAGCCCGGTAGATGAAGGAGGGAATGATCCCCATAGTTGGAGAAGCAGGTCTGATGGCCTTGTCTGAACTTCGAGTTGCAGCTTCGGGTCTCCCTTATCCTCCTCCACTAACTTCTTCCTCTCCTTCTTCCTCGTCTTCTTCCTTATCTGGATAGATGAACTGTGCCCTCACCCTTTCTTGACTTGATGGACGAGAGGGGCTGGACTCTGCCTCCCTCAACCTGGTCCCCGGGCCATCTCGTCTTCGCTAGCACCTTCATGGTTCGTATTCTGGGAAGGAGGTTGCCCTGCTAGGAGAACCTCGTGGGACATCTCCTCCCAAAACGTCTCCTCGAAAGAGGTGAAGGGCTAGAACGGGTTAGGCGCATGAGGTTGGGAATGCGCCACAGAAGCAAAAAATGTTGCTTGAATATCACAGGCATCCAATTCTACTACAGAAGGAGGCAACGGGGCTGGAAAAGGTTCTGCGGGAGCTCGTTGTAGTAGAGGGCCTAGCAGCAGGGCCCAAGCCACTATAGAATGACGTTGTGCTTCCCCATGTTAAAGGAACCGAAATCTCAGCTTGATCAGACTCCCGATCACGAGGCATTTGAGGTCGGCTTCCTGGTCCCCCAGCACGATTGCTGGAAGGAGAAGAACCCCTAGCCTCACCACTCTGTGGGATAAAATCGTGGCGTACCCTTGGTCACTTTGCTTGGCGGCTAGAAGAGCTTGAAGAGCACTTCTGGGGAGAGGGCCGGGCCTAGAGGGTTTCTACCCAAGAAATTCCTCCTGATAGCATATGAATGGTTGGGCGTAGATAGGTAGTCATGAATGTTCTCGTAAAAAATGACTAGATCGGACTGTGACTTGTCAGGGTGGGCCTGCACCCAAGCTGTCACCAACTCCAAACGAGCCTCTTCCCTCTGATTGAGGGTAAGTTCCAAGCTCTTCATAGAAGGGGGAAATCCCAAGCACACTTCAATAGAACTCCTTGTGGGGTAGCCTCACCCTTGGGGTACTCCCAATCCAGACTCGACTCGGAGAAAAACTTCCCGGACCACTCATTTTTGCTCGAATGACGCTGCTTGAGCAAGGTGATCTTGCGGCCTGGAGACCTGGCCTGGAAATTGACGATGCTTCCCGATTGGTAGATAAGGCGATATGCAGACAAGATCCCTCGAGTCGTCAGGTCTGGGTATTCTTCAGGAGTCTTGCTAAGTATCATCCTGAAGATGATGCAACTGGATATCAGGAGCCGCCTCGCATTAGGGTGGAGCTGCCCAATAGGTTGAGCACACATAACCTGTTGGGCTTATTTTGACAAGGCACCTAAAACTCTAAGACCTTGTGAGAGCTATTTGTTGGCAAAGTAACTCAGCCGAACAACAAAGGCCTTGTGAGGGTGAGTACCTTGAAAGGGCACCAAATACCTTGTTGAGGTACCTCAGCAAGGTAATCAAGACACCATCGAGCTAGTATCCCTACATGGACCTAAGACCCTATTGGGCTCATGTCTGGTAAGACAACAAAGATCTAGCACAAGCTAGTACCTCGAAAGGGCATCAGAACCTTGTTAGGCTACTAAGCACGTAAGGCACCTAAGACCTTATCGGGATAGTATCTTAGCAAAACACCAATGCCTTTGAACAGGCAAGTATTCCGACACAACACCTAAAACCTAATGTGTTTTTAAGTACAAGACAAGGTATCATTAGTGTGACGAATGTTTTACTTATTCCTTTCCAAGGCCAAAGAAAACATGAAAAATCATTATCGAGTGCAATAAAACACACAAGGAGTCATCACATAATAGAGAATATGAACAATATTAAAATAAGACAAAAAAGGTTTGTCATAAGCAACCCATCTGAAGGTATTTGTTATGTAAAATGAAGTCGGAATCCTATGGCATTTTCAAGCTTGACTTAAAGCATGCGTTAGTTAAAAATTCTATCCCACATGAGGAATCTTGAGATATGGCACGAACCTGCTATGATGAGAGCCAAACCATACAACCCGAGGCTTGTGAGAGTCCAACTTCTATTAACATAAAAATAACATTCACAACAACAGCAAGAAACATTAACATAAAAAAGGTAACAAAATATGAAAATACAATTATATGCACACATTTACACAACACAGGGTAGAATGCAGGGCGCTGGTGGTGTTTTTACTTAAAAAAAAAAATAGAGAGGGAGAGAGAGAGAGAAAAAAAAGTGAATTAAGTTTTGTTAAAAATATTCATGAAAAAGGAAAGTTTTGTTAAAAATATTCTGTAAAAACAAAATATAGTTGAAAATCTCACGTCCAAAATATAGCTGGCTGAAGAGGTATGACTGTAGAAACCGATCGAAGCTGCCATGCCTTCTGTACATAAAACTCAAGTCGCGACTCATAATTAAAAAATCTGAAAACGAAGAGAAAAATACTTACCAAAACAAAACAACAGGTTTTGATTCCAGAGACGAGCAGGAAACAATGAAACCATAAAGGAATTAAGCGTAAATCTTTCAACAAAGAAAGATCAAAGACGTCTAAAATAGACGGGCCTTTTCTGTCCCAGATCCTAAATGGTAGCTTTGAGGGATCAAAAACAACCCTCCAAGCCGACTCGATGAAAAAATAGATAATAGTTAAAAAAAAACAGAAAAACAAGAATTACCATAAACTAAAAGAAAAACCTGATCTCGATTCTGTTAAAAAATACTTTTAAGTTTGCTTCTTGACAAAATGAAAAGATAAAAGGAAAAAAACATAAAACCAGAACTTGAAAGATCTATGACTTAAGTGAAAGAAGCCACCTTGGCTCTCAAGTCCTCCATCTCCCTCTTCAGCTCCTTCTGCGTCTCGTTCGCCTCCTCGTAGACTCCGTGACCCGCGTCGATCGCCTCGTACAACTCCATACAAAACTAAGATACGAGAAACGAAGACAACAATCATTTTTTTGTAATTTCTTTTTACTTCAAAATCATCTATATCCAAACGGAGGACGCCCCCAAGTAAACGCAAAGGCAAAACCACGAATTCTTACCTTTTATGCCAAGGGTCAGAGCAAACAATGATGGGGCAAAACCATGAATGTCCAGAGAAGTCTTGGAGAGAGACCTCGACTTCTGAGTTGGGAACGACATAGACTCTGCGAATCACGGATGTTTGGCAGTCCTCCAGAACTACGACCACTCTCTGAAATGGATTGGATTTACTGAAATGGAAGAAGAATAAGAGAGAAAACGGAAGGATATTTCTCCTCTGTTTCTCAAATCTCACTCCCTTCAAACGCATATTAATAGTTGGGACTTCAAACAACAACGGCTTTCTTTTTCTTTTAAATTCAAATTAACTAATATCCGGTAACGGGTTTCTGGCTTCTTCTTTTCTTTTTTTTTTTAAATAAGCAAATCAAATAAGATGAAGCACAAATGGGCATCCGATTATCCAAAATGGTAAGGGTGTAATCGGTCTATTTTGGTTCGGTTTTGGACATATTTTAGAACCGAATTGGTATATACCGATTTTGAGATTTAAAGAACTGATATCACACCAATAACACCTCTAGACCGGTAGTTCCAATTTTACTAGTTTTTCCGTTATATTATATATGTAGTATATATAATATGTTAAATATGTTATAATATATAATAATATAGTGACAATATAATGTAATATATATATATATATATATATATATATTATAATTGTATTAAAGACTATAGTAATATATTATACTATATTATAATATATAGTATTGTGTTAATATAACTACTAATACTATAGACTGTAACGATAATATATAGTTGTTTATATAGGATTTTAAATTTTAATGTTATTTTAATTAATAATTTAGCACGTAAGACAAAATTATTTTATATATAACTATATATATTAGTTATCAAAATTATGTATAATATAAAAATCATATAAAAATATTTTATATAATATAAAAACTAAAAATAGATATATTTATATGAATCAATCCGGTCAGGTTTAGTCCAGTGTTAGAAAAAGAAAAATCGAAATCAGACTGATTTCGACCTGTTTTAAAAAAATGGAACCTGTACCGGACCAAACCGATTTAGAACTGGGTTTGGTCGGTTCGGTCCAGTTTACTGATTCATCGATTTTTCTTTTTCATTTTCACCCGTAGAAAATAGTATGAATCATGCCCACTCGCTAGCCTGTAGGATTTGGGTGTGCTGTTTGGATTCAAGTGTTGGCCCAACACCACTATTTTAATGGACCGTACTCACTACTCACTCCACTATTGATTACCTTATTTTTTTTCTATTTTTACAATTTTAATTTTATAAATAAAAATTAGTAACTAAATAACTAACCTTTCACGTGCTGATTCCCCTATAACGAATTCGAAGAAGCAAATAAAAAAAATGATCTTATGAAAATACGGTAGAAGGTAATTTCTTGTCCACCACGACAACCAATATTAAATTTCTACAGGGATAATTTTGTCACTTTCATGAAGCACTTTGATAGTAAAAATTAGCCGGATCACAAGGGAGCTCAACTCTCGATCTTGTAAAGCGTACACCATTATACAAAAGAATCCAACCGTTCGATCAAATTTATTTGAGTGGGAGCTTGGCTTCTGTGCATGTGAGGTGTACTTGATCTCTATAAGTATCTGACTCTCGATCAAATTGGTCAGATCGTGAGTGAGCTCGGCTCACAAAATATAAAGCATACCCGAATCTCCAAAAGTATCCAACCTCAATCAAATTGGTCGCACCCTAACCTCTAGAATTATCTTACCCATAGTGAGGAAAGAGTGTTAAGCCCAAAAACCAAGCAAATTGATTGGACCAAACAACTCAGTCCAAAAGGCAATCTAGTTGGATCAAATCAGTATCAGTAGAATGGATATTTTAGTCTATTATTAAATCTATAAAGGGACGTTTTAGTGAATCGCTCTAATCCCAGGAGAAACAAACAAAGACTACTCTAACACTTGGAGGGCTAGAAACAACCCAGAGGGTAAGCAACCGTGCCTGAAACCCAAGAGAAACAAACAAAGACTTCCCGAGCTCGGTAGGACAAGTAATAACTCAGAATGCAAGAAATAGTGCTTAGTTTCTAGCGAAAACAAAGATTGTCTGCAACCTGGGCGAGCAAAAAGTGCTCGAAACCTAGTGTGAGCAAAGAGAGCTCGAGTGTCGGGATGAGCCGCCACAGCTCCCATAGAAGCAAGCGAAAGTGCTTACACCCAAGGCGAACACTATGAGGAGCAACAACTTGAACCCCGAGGAGGGCAACAAGCCTCACCTCTTGAAGAGCAACAGTCCTCGCCCCCTAGGATAGAGCTAGTAAAGAATGCTCAAACCCCTTGGCGAGCGACAACAACTCGAACCACAAGCTAGTATGTTGGTAGGGCACCAAGGACCTTGCAAAGTTAGTACGCCGACAAAGTACCAATGAATAGTACTGCAACAGAAATCCAAAGACCTAGTAGCAAGACACAAAAAGACCTTACATAAGGTTCCAAAGACCTTTTCATGCTTCTATCTAGACAGGGGTCTAAAAGACATTCTTGGGCTACCTCGATTGGGCATGTAGGACCCTGTTAAGCCAGTACCCATATACTATAGCACTAGCATAGGCTAGAACCTCAACAAGGCACCCTAGATAATAATACCCATGACCCTGGTAGGCCTCATCAAGGGCTGACCTTCCAGAAATTAGTATCTCGGTAGGACACCATAGACCTTGCAAGGGTACCATGGAAGGGAAACAAAGACCTGCCATAGGCTAGAACCTTAATAAAGCAACACAAATCTTGCAAGGACTAGAACTGAATTACCTTGCACGACTACTATTTTGCTCAGCTAGGATCTTACTAGATAGGGCAACAGAGATCTTGCAAGGGCTAGAAACTAACTAGGGCAACAAAGATCTTACAAGGGCTATAACCCAATTACCTTGCACAATTACGACCATGTTAGTAGGGCACCAAAATACTTTACAAGGGTTAGGGCTCAACAGGGCACCGAAGACTGAAATATTCAACTAGGCACCAAAGATTCTTGCATGAGCTATAATTTTAACATGGCACATGAGACTTGTTGGGCAAGTACCCAGGCAGGTAGGGCCCCCAAGACGTAGTCAAGCTAGTTACACCAAAGACCATTGCTCGGTTAGGATTCTGACTTGCTCAGCAAAGACTATCTCGACTAGGGCACCAAAAACCCTCTTTGTATTTGTGTTGTTATTCATACACCAACAAGACACCAATGAAATAGGACCATGATAGTGCTCTAAAGACCTTGCAGTAGAACACAAAAGACCTTACATAAGGCTTTAAAGACCTTCTAAGTCTTGTACGTCGACAGGGCTATAAAAGACTCATAGACAGCGCATGTAAAACCTTGTCAAGCCAATATCATACCTAGTAAAGCACTAGCATAAGCTAGCACCTCAACAAGGCACACAAGATCGTAACTCCCATGACCATAATCAATTTCATAAATAGCTGACCTCCACCAGCTAGTATTTCGGTAAGGTACCAAGAACCTTGCAAGGGTAGTACCATGGAAGAGCAACAAAGACTTTGCATGGGCTAGAACCTTGACAAGGCAACAAAGATCTTGCAAGGGCTAAAACCTTAATAGGGAAACTAAGATCTTGCAAGAGCTAGAACCCAATTACCTTGCATGGCTAGGACCATGCAAGAGCTAGTGGTAGTTCACTAAAAGACCTTACAAGGGTTAGTGCCCACCTAGGCACCAAAGATTGAAATATTAAACTAGGCAACAAAGATCTTGCAAGAGCTAGTACTCTAGCAAGGCACGTGAGCTTTGTCGGGCTAGTACCCTAGCAGGTAGGGAGCCCAGACTAGTGGGGATGGTGCCCCAATAGTGAAACAAAAGACCATGTTTGGGTTAGAATTCTGGCATGTGTACCAAAAATAATGTCGAGTACGGTACCAAAAACCCTCCTTATATTCCTGTTGGGATTAGTACACCGAAAATTAACCAATGAATAGTACCACGACAAAGCTCTAAAGACCTCACAAGTCAAGTAGCTTGAAAAGGCAACAAAGACCTTTGGTGGGCTAGATCCTTTATAGGGCAATGAAGACCTTGATAGGGCAACATAGATTTTGTAAGGCCCAGAACGCAATCGCCTTGCATGGCTGGGACCTTGCAAGGGCTGGTGCCTGGTCTGTAGTTCACCAAAAGTTAGAAGGGTTGGTGTCTTGTTCAAAGAATAAAATATTTAACTAGGCACCAAAGATCTTACATAAGCTAGTACTCTAGCAAGGCACATGAGACCTGTCGGGCTAGTACCTTGGCATGTAGGGCCCCAAACATTGTCGAGCTAGTATTCAGTAGTTGCAAGAGCTAGTACCTTTCGTTGGCTAGAACCTTGATAGGGAAATAGAGGTATTGCAAGGGCTAGAAGCCAAATAGGTTACACGACTATGACCATGCAAGAGCTAGTACCTTGTTAGTAGGGCACCAAAAGATTTTACAAGGGTTAGGGCCCAACAGGGAACCAAAGACTGAAATATTCAACTTGGCACCAAAGATTCTTGCTTCAACTAGTAGTCTAGCAAGGTACATGAGACTTCTCGGGCAAGTACCTATGGTGGTAGGGACCCCAGATGTAGTTGAGCTAGTACCCCAGTAGTTACACCAAAGATCATGTTTGGGTTAGGATTCTGACTTGCACACCAAAGACTATGTTGAGTAGGAAACCAAAAACCCTCCCATTATTCGTGTTGGTATTAGTATGCCGACAAGGCACCAATGAAATAGTATCGCGATAGAACTCCAAAGACCTTGTAGCAAGACACAAAAGACCTTATATATAAGGCTTTAGACCTTCTAAGTCTTGTACATCGACAGGGCTCTAAAAGACTTCTTGGGCTACCTCAGTAGCACATGTAAGACCATGTTGAACCAATAATGTACCTATAAAGAAACAACCTAGGCTAGCACCTCAACAAGGCACGCAAGACCGTATCTCCCACGGCCTGAATCGGCGTTAGAAATAGCTAACCTCCACCAGCTAGTATGCCAACATGGCACCAAGAACCTTGCAAGGGTAGTACCCTGGAAGAGTAACAAACACTTTGCATGGGCTAGAACCTTAATGAGGCAACAAAGATCTTGCAAGGGTTAAAACCTTAATAGGGCAACAGAGATCTTGCAAGGGCTAGAACCCATTTACCTTGCATGACTAGAAGCATGCAAGAGCTAGTGCCTTGTCAGTAGTTCACTTAAAGACCTTACAAGGGCTAGTTCACTAAAAGACCTTACAAAGGTTAGTGCCCAATAGTTCACTAAAAGACATTAAAAGACCTTGCAAGGGCTAGAACTCAATTACCTTGCGCAGCAAGTACCTTGCAAGAGTTAGTACCTTGTCGAAAAGAACCCAAAGACCTTACAAAGGATACATCCCACTAAGGCATTGGAGATTAAAATATTCAACTAGGCACCAAAGATCTTGCATGAGCTAGCAGGACCCTAGACTTGTCGGGTTATAGTACTAGCTCAATAGGTCTTTGACGTGGGATATTTATCCCTCATATTGTCCTTATGCTCTCAGGTTGCCTTTTGTTCAGTGTGGTGGTTCCATAGCACTTTGATCATCGGAATTGTTTTGTTGCAAAGTACTTGAACCTCCCGATCCAAGATTCGGATTGGCGCTTCCTCATATGAGAAATCTTTGTGCACCTGGAGAGGTGCAGAATCCAACACGTGTATGGTCATGCACATATTTTCGAAGCATTGAGACATGGAAGACATCATGCATGGCTGAAAATTGTGGAGCTAGAGCAAGCCGATATGCTGCTGCTCCAATCTTTTCAAGAATCTCGAATGGGCTGATATATCTTGGGGTTAAATTGCCCTTCTTGCCGAATCTCATAACTCCCCTCATTGGAGCTCCCACTTCAAAGTGTAGCTCCTTTCTTCTACGATCGACATAGTTCTTCTGCCTCTCTTGAGCTAAAGCAAGTCTTTTTCTAATGGCAGCCACCTTTTCTTGCATATTCAGAACTAAATTAGGGCCCAACATCTTTTTCTCACCAACCTCATCCCAATAAGGGGTGATATATGTGCCCATACAAAACCTCAAATGGCGCTGCATTGATGCTCTCCTGGAGGTTATTATTGTAGGTGAATTCAACTAGTGGCAAGCATTTTATCCAACTCTCCTTAAAATCCAAGATACATACTCGTAACATATCCTCAAGAATCTGAATTATTATCTCAGACTGGTCATCTGTCTGAGGGTGGAAAGCAGTGCTATAAGTCAATTATGTTCCCAGGTTCCTATGCATGCTCCTCCAAAAGGCTGATGTAAGTCGTGAGTCCCTATCCGATGCTATCTTGGACGGAACTCCATGCAACCTACTCATCGAGTAGGTCATCTGAATTGGTATAAAATGGGCTGCTTTGATAATCTGTCAACAACCACCCATGCCGAGTCTTGTCCTCTTTGGGCTTTAGGAAATCCCGTTACAAAATCCATGTTGATCTGATCCCATGGCCAAACTGGAATTGGCAATGGTTGAAGTGCTCCCGAGGGCCTTTGATGCTCGGCCTTAACCTACTGGCATGTCAGGCAGTGAGCTACAAAGTTGGCCACATCTCGTTTCATCCCACTCCACCAATAGTGTTGTCACAGGTCTCGATACATTTTGGTACTACCTGGATGCATTGTCTATAGAGACCTATGTCCCTCTCTCAGTATTAGATCTCATAACTCCTTAGCTGGTACACACAATCTTCCTTTAAACCGTAAGGATCCATCATCAGAAACCACAAAGTCGAGTTGTTTCCCTTTCGAGACCTCTGTCTTGATCTTTTGGAGGTCAACGTCTTCGCTTTTAGTTTTAATTTGGTCCAAGAACTAGGCGACCCAACCTTGCTTGTACATCTTTCACCATCTCCACTCCCAGCTTCTCCATATCTAGAATAATAAATTTCTGGAGAGTTTACATACTCATACGAGTGCCAGGGGAAGATTTTCAACTAAGGGCATCTACAACTACATTAGCCTTGCCGAGGTGGTAGTTGATACTACAGTCTTAATCTTTCAATAGTTCCAACCATCTGCGATGCCTCATTTTTAATTCCTTCTGAGTGAAGAAATATCTTAGGCTCTTGTGGTCCATATAAATTTTGCTGCATTCCCCATAAAGGTAATGTCGCCATATCTTCAAGGCAAACACCATGGCAGCCAACTCTAAATCATGGGTTGGGTAGTTGTGCTCATACTCCTTAAGTTGCCATGAAGTGTATACTACAACTCTTCCATGCTGCATAAGAACACATCCTCGCCCTTTGGAGTTGGGAACGACAAAGACTATGAATCTCGGAGTTCGGCAATCCTTTGGGACTATGATCGCTCTTTGAGATATTTCTCTCTATTTCTCTCGCTCTTTGTTTGTCAAATCTCTCTCCCATAGAAAGCATAAAAATAGTTGGGACTTCAAAGTTTTCAAACAGCAACGGCTTTCTTTTTCCTTTAATTCAAATTATCTCATTGCTTTATTGGCGCTGCACTTTCTTTCTTGGTGAGAACAAGTTTTGATAGAATTCGTCTTGTTTATCTCAACAAAATAGGAGGAATGGTGATCCTAGTTCCAAAAATATTCACGACTTTCATTATCTTATCGATGGCTTCCCTTGCATTACCGGGGATGAGTGGTTTTGTTGCAGAATTTATAGTATTTTTTGGACTAATTACTTGCCAATTTTTTTTTAATAACAAAAATACATATTACATTTGTAATGTAAATTGGAATGATGTTAACTCTTATTTATTTATTATCTATGTTACGCCAAATCTTCTATGGATACAAATTTTTTAATTCTCCAAACTCTTTTTTTTTTTTTTTGGACCGAGAGAGTTATATGTTTTGATCTCTATCCTTTTACCTGTAATACGTATTGGTATATTGTGATCAAAGTACCTTTCACTTGGCTTTAGACTTGGAGCAACCCAAAGTCATCATTCTCTTTGGTTTGCAGAACCACAAAATTATTTCAAGGGTTTACAAGAAGACCAAAAAATACGAGATTATATCAGGATTTATATACAAAACAATATTATAATATCCTCTAATGTTGAGGGAATTGCATGTATAGAGATTCAAAAAGGAGTCAATTTGATTTAGGTCATAATCTATATGGGATTTCCAAAATTACTAATAGAAGGTCAACCTTGAAGAATCGAAAAATTACAAATGGATGTACAAAAAGAACTTAATTGTGTAAATAGAAATATTCATAGTTAAAAGAAAGAAAAAATACTCGACCCCGCCTTTTTTTTTTTAGGACACACTCACAACATACCAATAATGTATATTTCTGTTGATCAAATATCATCCAAATTCTTTCTATACTAATCAAACCTTACTCTATGTATTTTAGTATTTAATCCAAATTTAATTTTTTTCAATAAATTCATTGAAGAAGTTATATTTGCTCAATAAATTTACCTCTATTTTTTTGTTTGTCCATTACTTACGTAATAACTTTGAAAAAGGTTCTATAAACCTAGAAAAATTTGAAATTGAAAATATAATAGGATATTTGACAAACGGGATCAAAAAACATTATTATTTCGACACAAGACATTACATTATTATTTCGATACAGGAAAGGACTATGAAAAATGACTTTTTATGTTATTGTGTTGAAGGCTGCTAAGACAAATAAAACACCCTCCTAGAATCGCTTGTTCCATTCATTTCTTTATATTCTCCACTTACTTATCTTATGTTGAGTATCTAGTTGAATTTGATTCTATTCGAATACAAAACTATTAATACATTCTATGACATTTCAATATGACAATAATGAAATAATCATACCACTCTAATCTAATTTGGATTGAAAAAAAAAAGCAAAGAAAAGTTAAATTAAAGTCAAGTAGTCTTCTTCACAATATACATAGGCGGTACAAGGAATTACCAAACTCTGCTCAAAAAAGAAAAAATAATATAAAAAAGATTACGCGGTACAATTGGATCGAATAGGCCCTTATGGAATAAATATTCAGCCGCTTGTGAGCCCTCAAGTACTGTTTTATTCAATGTTTGTTCAATTACTCTTTTACCCGCAAAGGCAATGTAGGCATCGGATTCAGCAATAACGATTATCCCCCAACATACCAAAACTAGCTGTCACCCCACCAGTAGTAGGAGATGTAAGGATTGATACATAGAATAACTTTTTATTTGATTAATAATCATATAAAGCAGAAGATATTTTAGCCATTTGCATCAAGCTCAAACTTCCTTCTTGCATGTGTGCTCCTTCAGAAGCACATACTAAAATAAGAGGTAAAAATTTATTGGTAGCATATTCGATCAAACGGGTGATTTTCTCGCCAACTACCGATCCCAAACTAGCACCCACAAATTGAAAATCCATAATCTCAATTGCTACAAGGAATACAATTTAGTTGACCTGTGCCCGTTTGAACAACCTTAGTTAATCCTGTCTTTCTTTGATAAGAATCAATATGATTTTTGTAGGGTTCCTCTTCTAAATTAAATTCAATGGGATCCAGAGAGACCATGTCTTCATCCATCGGAGCCCAAGTACCTGGATCAATCAAAAGTTTAATTCTATCTGAACTATTCATTTTCAAATGATGTCCACAGTGTTCGCAAATATTCATTTTTTATTTAAAAAATTTCTTATAATTTAATCCATTACAATTTTCGCATTGAACCCACAAATGCTTGTATTTTGGAGTCACATCTAGATAATTAGAACTTTATGTTTCTGTTATAGTTAAATCACTATCATCCAGGCTCGATTTTATACTTGAACTCTGGTTTTCACTACTAGTTGTGCTTTCATAAAAAATGTAACTATAAATGTAACTGTCACTATAATTGACAATACCACTTAAAATGTAACTATCAATACAAATTTGAGAACAAAAATATATGTCAATACAACTATTAATTTGGTTTTTCCAACTATATTTAGTATCATATATGTAAGGATCATCGTGAGGATCGTCACTATTATTTTATAATTAGAAAAAGAACTTTCTAGTCTCAAAGATTTTATTTTCAATATCCAAATAAATGAAATAACTATCCTTATAATTATCCCTAACTAAAAACGTATCATTAGAGAGGAAACTCTGAACGTCTATAATGCCGACTAAATGATCAACATTATTGTAACTAGAATTGTCACTATTGCTCCGACTAATAGTGTTTTTATCTATATAATTTAGAATAGAGTCTTCACTTACACTAGTATTTTCAATAGGACAAAGACTATCCATTGATTTACTTAGCCTACACCTGTATTCTAACTCATTTTTTACCAACATTGAATTGAATCACCCTTTTTCGATGACTACCTTTTTGCCCATAGTTATATGAAAATACAATAGATGAATAGTCATTCGATAAAATCATTTGAATATTTTATTTACTAGCAGAACATGCATATAAATCCAATTACTAGGATTATATTAACAAAAAACATGTAGGTATTGAAAAAAAAATGATTATCTTTTGTGAGAATCAAAAGTATCGCCTAATATGATAGAATCCTTTTTTCTAATTATAATTATTTCAATTATTTTTCTATTTTAAATATAGATCCCCCCGTGTTTGTTGTATAAAATTCAAATCGAAAAAAGAAATTATTGTTCTATCCTATGAATCTATCTTATGAATAGAAAGAACTTTTTTTGTAAAATCTCGTCTACTAGTAAGTTTCTAGTCCAACACAAATTGAAAAGGACAATAT
The DNA here is from genome assembly GCA_022457165.1 of Juglans mandshurica. Taxonomy (NCBI): domain Eukaryota; kingdom Viridiplantae; phylum Streptophyta; class Magnoliopsida; order Fagales; family Juglandaceae; genus Juglans; species Juglans mandshurica. The sequence continues at coordinate 10,953,838 of CM039623.1, forward strand.
ACGGGATGGATAGAAGAAGTTGTGATATGTCGCTCGATCCATGATCCGAAACTATGGGATATAGATATAAAAGAAAGAAGACACCAACCCTAAGGATCGATAGAATTCATTGTTGACCCAACACAACAAATAAAAACATTTAAGTTGTTTTGTTTTATATTTTTTTTGTATTTAAGATCTTGTATATCTAGATAAATATGTATATATAAAATATATACAATAATATCTTTGTTTTGTATTCAGCTCAATTTTTTAGTAAAAGATTGGGCCGAGTTTAATTACAATTCAATTAAGATAAAGAGCAACAATTACTGGATTACAAAGTATCCATTGCTGGGAATTCAAATTTGATCTCCCTCCATATTTCTCAAGTAGCCGCTAGCTTAGGACTCCATTTCCTAGCCTCACGAATAATTTCATTACCCTCACGAGCAAGATCACGTTCCTCATTACGAGCTTGTAAACATGCTTCTAGAGCTACTCGATTAGCTACGGCACCAGTTGCATTTCCCAAAGGGTGCCCTAAAGTTCCTCTGTCGAATTATAGTGAAATAATCTCCAAAGATTTTGGTCCGAGCAGGCAAATGCAAAATGTGAATACCCCCTGAAACCACGGACAAAACACCAGGTAGAAAGACCCAATCTTGAGTGAAATAAATACCGCGACTTCGATCTTTTTCAACAAAATCATCACTTAGTAAATCAACAAAGCTAAAGTGATTTCTCTTTCCCCTTCAAGTTTACTTACTATGGTACCAGAGTAAATATGATCTCCACCAGACTTACGTAACGCTTTAGCTAGTACACGAAAGTGTATACCATGATTCTTCTGTCTATTAGTAACTACAAGCATTGCACGATGGATGTGAAGAAGTAGACCATTATCTTGGCAATAATGAGCCAACCTAGTATTTGCAGTAAAGCCCGAGGTTAAGTAGTCATGCATTATGATAGGAACTCCCAATTCTCTGGCAAATACAACCCTTTTGATCATTTCTTCGCATGTACTTGCAGTAGCATTCAAGTAATGCCCTTTGATTTCACTGATTTCAGCCTGCACTTTATAAATTGCTTCGGCACAAAATAGGAAATAGTCTCTCCAACGCATAAATGGTTGGAAATTCAAGTTCTCATCATTTTTGGTAAGATCAAGCCTACCGCAGAGACATTCATAAACTGATCTACCATAATTCTTAGCAGATAATCCCAATTTAGGTTTAATAGTACATCCCAATAGAGGGCAACCACACTTGTTTAATTTATCTCTCTCAACTAGGATTCCATGAGGCGGACCTTGGAAAGGTTTAGAATAAGCAAGAGGGATTCGTAAATCCTCCAGACGCAGAGCGCGCAGGGGCTCGAATGCAAATACATTACCCACAATGGAAGCAAACATGTTAGTAACAGAACCTTCTTCAAAAAGGTCTAAGGGGTTAGCTACATAAGCAATATATTGATTTTCTTCTCCAACAACTGGCTCGATGTGGTAGCATCGTCCTTTGTAACAATCAAGACTAGTAAGCCCATCGGTCCACACAGTTGTCCATGTACCAGTAGAAGATTCAACAGCTATTGCTGCCCCTGCTTCCTTAGGTGGAAATCCAGGTTGAGGGCTTACTTGGAACACTGCCAAGATATCAGTATCTTTGGTTTGATATTCAAGATTATAATAAGTCAACTTATAATCTTCAACACTAGCTTCGAATCCAACACTTGCTTTAGTCTCTGCTTGTGGTGACATAAGTCCCTCCCTACAACTCGAGTTAAGAATTCTCGCAACAACAAAGTCTACTCGACATGAATTAGGAGTTAATGAGACCTTTCACAGGAATCCTTTTAGAAGCTTATCAACTAATTTTATCAACTAATTAGAATGGTTCGTTATTATACTATGATATTTTGTTCACTAAATACACCATTATTGTATACTCTTTCATATGTATGGCGCAACCCAATCCTTGTTTTTTCAAGTTTCTAACCTTTTTTTTTTTTTTTTATTAATTGAATCGGAATATCTAAAGACCAAAGAATAAGATTTTCACTCTTGATAGTGATATATGTGGTATTTGTAAATCCTAGATGTGAAAACATGCAGCCTTCGTCCTTGAAAAGCATGAAAATAAAGGTTATAAATATAAAAGAAATAGGCTAGGCATAAATCGCTCGATAGGCTAAAATAAGAAATAAAGGCTAATAAGGTGGATAATAGGCGCGCCACAGGTGGTGCATCACTGTCGTCAGCTCGTGTCGTAATGTTTGGTTAAGTCCCGCAATGAGTGCAACCCTAATGTTTAGTTGCCACCGTTGAGTTTGGAACCCTAAGCAAATTGTTGGTGATAAGCCAGAGGAAGGTGAGGATGACGTCAAGTCATCATTCCCCTTATGCCCTGGGCGACACACATACTACAATGGCCAGGATAAAGGGTCGTGATCCCAGGAGGAAGAGCTAACCCCAAAAACCCTTCCTCAGTTCAGATTGTAGGTTGCAACTTGCTTGCATGAAGCCGTAATCGCTAGTAATTGTCGGTCAGCCATACGACTGTGAATTCGTTCTTGGGCCTTGTACACACCACCCGTCACACTATGGGAGTTGGCCATGCCCGCGGTTGTTGCCTTAACCACAAGGAAGGGGATGCCGAAGGCACGACTAGTGGCTTGAGTGAAGTCATAACAAGGAAGCCGTACTGGATGGTGCGGCTGAATCACCTCCTTTTGAGGGATAGCAAATGCTTGTTGGGTATTTTGGTTTGACATTGCTTCACATCCAAAAAGAAGCGAGCTACATCTGGTTTAAACTTGGAAATGGAAGTCCTCTTTCATTTCTTGATGGTGAAGTAAGACTAAACTTAGAGGCCTGCACAACAGGCTATTAGCTCAGTGGTAGAGCGCGCCCCTGATAATTGCTTCTTTATGCCTTGGTTGTGAGGGCTTTCAGCCACATGGATAATTCAATGTGCTCATCAGCGCCTGCTGAGAGGTGGACCATCCAAGGCACATTAGCATGGCGTACTTCTCCAGTTCGAACCGGGGTTTGAAACCAAACTTCTCCTAAGGAGGATAGATGGGGCTATTCGGGTGAGATCTAATGTAGATCCAACTTTCTATTCACTTGTGGGATCTGGGTCCAGAGGGACCAGCGCGGCTTGTCTCTTCTCAAGAATCCATACATCCCTTATTAGTATATGGACAATTATCTCTCAAGCACTGGTTTTTTTTTTGAATTAAAGGACAAACCATTCTTTGTATTTTTATTCATTATATATATTCACTGAATAAGTGATGATCCACCAATTCTTACTTAGAGAATTTTTGGACTTATTTTGAAGGTTTTATTGAATCATTGTGGTTGTAGTATGAATCTAAGGTTTTAATCGATTCTATAGGGTCATAACAAGAGAATGCCTATCAATAATAAAGAAAACAGAAGTAAAATAAAAAATAAAATAAAATAAAATAGGTAAATAGAAGATTCAAGAGGCCTATAACCATCGACATAAAGAAGAATGAGCCAACTTGATAGTTTGGCATTATAACCACAAAGAAGCACTTTCAGATTTTTATTCTTTCTTATCTTTAGAGAAAGATTGAATCGCAAGATTAAAGAAGTTTCAAACTTTTTATTCCACATATCCGTTATAGCCAGTATTTGGGTGTTTCTGCTTGAACCGAAAGAGATGAACTTAGCCGACACAAAGCTATATGAGTTATTTGTTTTGATCTCTGGGATGAAGATATATTTTACATCTCAAAGGGGCTATAATCGGAGATACCATTATTTCTGGTACAAATGTTCCTATAAAAATGAGGAATGCCCTACCTTTGAGTGTGGTTTGAACTATTGATTTACATAATTGGAAGTAATCAATTTGGTTTACAAAGAAACCTAGAAATCTATCATTGATCCAATTTGAGTACCTCTACCGGATAGACCTCAATAGAAAACTGAAAAGGAACGACAGCAAGTGATTGAGTTCAGTAATTCCTCATATAAAATTATTGACTCTAGAGATATAGTAATATGGAGAAGACAAAATTGTTTCAAGCACCGACAAAACTAGAAGCACCCCTTGTTTCAAAAAGAGGAGGACGGATTATTCACATTTCATTTGATGGTCAGAGGCAAATTGTAACCTAAGAAGTGGTAATTCTAAAGATTCCCCGGGCGAAAATAGAGATGTCTCCTACGTTACCCATAATATGTGGAAGTATCGACATAATTTCATAGAGTCATTTGGTCTGAACGCTACATGAAGAACATAAGCCAGATGAAGGAACGGGAAGACTTAGGACGTAGAAGATCATAACATTATTGATTCAGCAGATTTGGATTCCTATATATCACTCATGTTGTACTTCATTATACATATATATATATATAAAAGATACGATATATATATATATATATATGATACAATATATATATAAGATCCATCTGTATAGATATCGTCATCTACATTCAGAAAGCCGTATGCTTTTGAAAGAGCTTGTACAGTTTCAAAAGAGGTTTTGATTGATCAAAAAGATGAATTTACTTCAACCGATATGCCCTTAGGCACAACCATACAAAACATAGAAATCACACTTAGAGAGGGTGGACAGTTAGCTAGAGCAGGTACTGTAGTGAAACTGATTGCAAAAGAGGAGAAATCGGCCAAATTAAAATTACCTTATGGGGAGGTTCGTGTGTTGTCCAAAAAGGCTCAGCAATAGTTGGACAAGTGGGGAATGTTGGGGTAAATCAAAAAAGTTTCGTTAGAGCCGGATTCGTGATAAGATATTTTACTATCAATACCCAAACCAATAATATATTAGAAAATTAATATTTTCATAAGATAAAACTTCATGTTAACACAAAAATTTACTAGTTTAAGATAATAAATAGTCAAATACCAATATAAATATTACATCCCCTAAACAAAAATAAACATATAAGATCAAACATTTATAAAATTTGAAAATAAAATTTAGTCGTGTTATACGGGTTGATTGCGGGTTAACCTGCAACTAACCCATTTATTAATCATGTCTTATCAGGTCAATCCATTTTGACCAAAATCCATTTGTATCAAATCCAAACTCATTTATTTCGTGTCGGATTTGTGTCGGATTTACAGATCGTGTCATATATTGTCACCCTTATGAGTTTTTGATACTTGTAGGAGGCTACAAACACCAAAAAATACAATGAACTCTACATGGATTAAGCAAAATTCTTGGTACTCCTCATTAATGTTTATGTAATCAATATAAAAATTTGGCTTAGCCCGTGTAAAGCTCGTGATAATCATCCATGCAACTATCACTTTTGAATGCTTATATTATCAGCATAATCCTTGATCAGCACGTGAAATGTTAGTTATTTAGTAACTAATTTTTAATTATAAAATTAAAATTGTAAAAATAGAAAAAAAATAAGGTAGTCAATAGAGGAGTGAGTACTGAGTACGGTCCATTAAAATAGTGGTGTTGGGCTGGCACCTGAATCCAAACAGCACACCCATATCCTCTAGGCTGGCGAGTGGGCTTGATTCATACCATTTTTTAGGGGTTAAAATGTAAAAAAAAAATAAAAAAAAAAAATAATAAATAATAATAATAATAATAATATCAGTGAATTAGTAAATTGGACGAAACCGATTGAACCCGATTCCATTTTTTTAAAATTAGTCGAAATTGGTCCAATTTTGATTTTTCTTTTCTTAACGCCAGACCGAACCTGATCAAACCGGTTCATATAAATATATATATTTTTAGTTTTTTATATGATTTTTCTATTATACATAATTTTGATATCTAATATAAATAGTTATATATAAAATAATATTGTATTATATGCTAAATTATTAATTAAAATAACATTAAAATTTAAAATCCTATATAAATAACTATTTATTATCATTATCTATAGTCTATAATATTAATAGTTATATAAATACAATATCACAATATATTATAATATAATATAATATATCACTATAGTTTATAATACAATTATAATATACTACAATATATTAGCATATTTTAGTACATATTATAATATACTATAACATATTTAGCATATTATATATACTATATATATAATATACCGAAAAAATCGATAAAATTAGAAGTACCGATTTAGAGATGTTATCGGTGCGATATCAGTTCTTCAAATCTCAAAACACATGTAAATGAATTCAGTTCTAAAATATGTCCAAACCACCTTAACTATTTTGGATAATCGGATGCCCATTTGTGCTTCATCCTATTTGATTTTTTTTTTTTAAAAAAAAAAATAAATTACGAAGAAGAAGAAGAATAAGCCAGAAACTCGTTACCGGATATAAGATAATTTGAATTTAAAAGAAAAAAAAAAAGCCGTTGTTGTTTGAAGTCCCAACTATTAATATGCGTTTGAAGGGAGTGAGATTTGAGAAACAGAGGAGAAATATCCTTCCGTTTTCTCTCTTATTCTTCTTCCATTTCAGAGAGCAGTCGTAGTTCCGGAGGACTGGCGAACATCCGTGATTCGCAGAGTCCATGTCGTTCCCAACTCTAAAGTCGAGGTCTCTCTCCAAGACTTTTCGGGACATTCATGGCAAGAAGCCCGACATCGAGCGCAGAAGAGCCCCATCACTGTTTGCTCTGACCCTTGGCATAAAAGGTAAGAATTCGTGGTTTTGCCTTTGCGTTTATTTGGGAGCGTCCTCGTCCGTTTGGATATAGATGATTTTGAAGTAAAAAGAAATTACAAAATGATTGTTGTCTTCGTTTCTCGTTTCTTAGTTTTGTATGGAGTTGTACGAGGCGATCAACGCGGGTCGAGGAGTCTACGAGGAGGCGAACGAGACGGAGAAAGGAGCTGAAGAGGGAGATGGAGGACTTGAGAGCCAAGGTGGCTTCGATCTTTCACTCAAGTCATAGATCTTTCAAGTTCTGGTTTTATGTTTTTTCTTTTATCTTTTCATTTTGTCAAGAAGCAAACTTAAAAGTATTTTTTAACAGAATCGAGATCAGGTTTTTCTTTTAGTTTATCGTAATTCTTGTTTTTCTGTTTTTTTTTTAACTATTATCTATTTTTTCATCGAGTCGGCTTGGAGGGTTGTTTTTTATCCCTCAAAGCTACCATTTAGGATCTGGGACAGAAAAGGCCCGTCTATTTTAGACGTCTTTGATCTTTCTTTGTTGAAAGATTTACGCTTAATTCCTTTATGGTTTCATTGTTTCCTGCTCGTCTCTGGAATCAAAACCTGTTGTTTTGTTTTGGTAAGTATTTTTCTCTTCGTTTTCAGATTTTTTAATTATGAGTCGCGACTTGAGTTTTATGTACAGAAGGCATGGCAGCTTCGATCGGTTTCTACAGTCATACCTCTTCAGTCAGCTATATTTTGGACGTGAGATTTTCAACTATATTTTGTTTTTACAGAATATTTTTAACAAAACTTTCCTTTTTTATGAATATTTTTAACAAAACTTAATTCACTTTTTTTTTTCTCTCTCTCTCTCCCTCTATTTTTTTTTTTAAAGTAAAAACACCACCAGCGCCCTGCTTTCTATCCTATGTTGTGTAAATGTGTGCATATATAATTTTATTTTCATATTTTGTTACCCTTTTAATGTTAATGTTTCTTGCTGTTGTTGTGAGTGATATTTTTATGTCAACAGAAGTTGGACTCTCAGAAGCCTCGGGTTGTATGTTTTGACTCTCATCATAGCAGGTTCGTGCCATATCTCTAGATTCGTCATGTTGGACAGAATTTTTAACTAACGCATGCTTTAAGTCAAGCTTGAAAATGCCCTAGGATTCCAACTTCATTTTACATAACAAATACCTTCAGGTTGCTTATTGACAAACCCTTTTTGTCTTATTTTAATATTGCTCATATTCTCTATTATGTGATGACTCCTTGTTTCTTTTATTGCACTCGGTAATGATTTTTCATGTTGTCTTTGGCCTAGGAAAGGAATAAGTAAAACATTCGTTACGCTAATGATACCTTGTCATGTACTTAAAAACACATTAGGTCTTAGGTGCCGTGTCGGAATACTTGCCTGCTCAAAGGCATTGGTATTTTGCTGAGATACTATCCCGGTAAGGTCTTAGGTGCCTTGCAGGCTTACTAGCCTAACAAGGTTTGATGCCCTTTCGAGGTACTAGCTTGTGCTAGATCTTTGTTGTCTTACCAGACATGAGCCCAATAGGGTCTTAGGTCCATATTGGGATACTAGCTCGATGGTGTCTTGATTACCTTGGCTACGTACCTCAACAAGGTATTTGGTGTCCTTTCAGGGTACTAACCCTCACAAGGCCTTTGTTGTTCAGCTGAGTTACTTTGCCAAGAAATAGCTCTCACAAGGTCTTAGAGTTTTAGGTGCCTTGCCGAAATAAGCCCAACAGGTTATGTGTGCTAAATTGGGGAACTTCCCAATGCAACATCTTTGGGTTCCTCATGCAAGTTCTTTGTTGCCCTACCATGCCTTGCAAGGGTCCTAGGTGTCTTGCCAGGATACCAACCTGTGCAAGGTCAACCTTGATTAGGTACTAGACCAATAGCGTTTTTGGTGCCATAGTACGACGATCTTGCGTGCCTTGTCGGGTGTTAGCCAAATAGGGTATTGTACTAGTCGAACAAGGTTTTAAGCGTCATGTTGATGTATTGGCCCAAGATCTTTGTTCTCCATGCTGGAGTACTAGCCCACGCATGATCTTTGGTGCTAATGGTACTAGGCCAACTAGGTCTTGTTTGCGTTGTGGTTCAATGATGCCAGCTTGAGAGATTGCCTAGCAAGTGTTAGTTCCCAACAGGCCACCAAAGACTCTAAAAGGCTCAATTAGGCACCAAAGATCTTGCATGAGCTAGTACTCAAGTAAGACACATGAGACTTGTCGGCCTAGTACCTTGGCAGGTAGGATGCTCAAACTTAGTTGGGCAAGTTCTCCAGAAGTTGCACCAAAGACCATATTTGTGCCAGAATTCTAGCATATGCATCCAAGTCTATGTCAAGTAGGGCACCAGAAACCTTCTCTACATTCATGTTGGGATTTACACACCGACATGGCACCAATGAATAGTATTGCAACAAAGCCTTAAAGATCATTCAAGGCTAGTAGTGTTGATGTCATTTTTCGTAGCCCGAGCAGCTCCGCAATAACCAAGCTCACGCCACCTGCAATTAAGGAGAAAGGGCTCTGCTGACGTCTTGGGTCACTTCGATGCCAAAGTCAGTGAATGATTCTCTATGAATAACTCTGAAGAACAGTAAGAACAATAAAAAGTTGAGAGAGAGCTCCCATAGAAAGGATGCCCGTTATTTATACCTGTTATGGATCCTGCTGTTGAGGGAGGTCGTGGTGTGTCAGGTGTCAGACCTGCTATCACTCTTTTCCTGCTGCCAGTGTGTCAGCCCGCAGCTCAGGTGGCTAAAGGAGATCGTGGCTTGTCGGCCATGCTAGGCATGTCCTGTTGCTAGGTGGTTGTGGTGTGTCAGGTGTCAGACCTATTACCACTCATTTCCTGCTACAGCAGTGTGTTAGCCTGTGGCTTTGGTGGCTGAAGGAGATCATGGCATGTCAGCCGTGCTAGGCCTGTCCTACTGCTTCCTACCAGAGTTGGGTGTCAAGTCGTGGGTGAACCATCCTTCGTACGTGGGGTGCACCGTTGCGTGTTGAGTTTCCTGACACATGCATTTGAGTGCAGCATCCCTTGAGTCTGAAGAGTTTGTGACCGAGCACGTTCAGCAGCTAGGCATCTTTCCCGACTTCCTACGGTAGGTCCCAGTAGGCAGCCGAGCCCAAAGACAATCTCATTGGCACATCTGAGCTTGGCACTAAAAGGCCTTCCTGGATTGGTTTGCAGTCGCGGGCTCAGCATGTGATTCTTCGACCTGGACTCTTAGCACACGAAAGGGTTTTGTCCTTGGGCCTAATGTTCCTGAGCTTGGCCTTTTAGGGCTTGGGCCCTTCCGGGATGGGCCCCTCCCTTATAGTACCCCGCGAATTCCAATCACGTGCACGTGGTGGGAATTCATTATACCTTTAATTACGTTGTCGCTCGTTCGGCTTCCGGCGCTTCAAGTTTCTGAGGCCAACTATTGTTGATGGGGTGCCTCTCCCCTTCCCCTAAGGCCATCCCATCTCCCAACGATTGATTTGACATTCTGGCGCCCTTCCCTTATTGGTCCGTGCCATTATTGATTTGACATTATTGGTCCGTGCCCCTCACTCTCTTGACATGACTCCTTCCATTCCTGTCGTCGCTTTGGAAATCGTGTCGCATGGCGCTTGCTTACGTCGCTATTGTTAGAGCCGCTTCGTTTCTCGCACACTCTCCATTTTGCCTTCACTATATAAGGCCCACCCCCTTCTTCTTCACCATTTCCTTCTGCATTCTTCTTTCGTGTTTCTGCCATTTCCCGTTCTCTTTCTCTCTAGCCGTCGTGTTCCCTCCCTCCTCTCCTCTTCGTCACCGCTCTCTTGTCGCTTCCCACTGTTGTGATGGCACCCAAAGTTGATCCTATTCCTCTGTATTTTGGTGGGAAACACTGGGTTTCCTACTTCTCTGGCGATGACCTCAGGGCGTTCCTCTCCAAGTATAGGATTCCTCCTACCGTCATCCTGGAGATTCTCCGGGGTGAGCATGCGATGAATCCTGACGACACAGCGACGAGGGTGGCTTTCTTCATGCTATTGTTTGCCAATGGTCTCCGCCTCCCATTTTGTCGTTCGGTTCGCGAGGTTCTACATTACCTCGGTCTGGCCCTGTCGTAGCTCCACCCTAATGCGTGGTGGCTCCTGATATCCAGTTGCATCATCTTCCAGATGATACTCAGCAAGACTCCTGAAGAATACCCAGACCTGACGCCTCGGAAGTTCTTGTCTACATATCGCCTTATCTATCGACTGGGAAGCATATTCAGTTTCTAGGCCCGGTCTCCTGGCCACAAGATTGCCTCGCTCGAGCAGCGTCATTCGAGCATAAAGGAGTGGTCTTGGAAGTTTTTCTCCATGTCGGGTTCAGACTGGGAGTACCCCGAGGGGTAGGCCGCCCACAAGGAGTTTCCTATTCAGGTGTGTTGGGGATTTCTCCCTTCTGCGAAGAGCTTGGAACTTACCATCAATTAGAGGGAAGAGGCTCGGTTGGAGTTGGTGATAGCTTGGGTGCGGGCCCACCCTGATGAGTCACAAACCGATCTAGTCATTGTTTATGAGAACATCCGCGACTACCTATCTACACCCGATTATTTGTATGCTATCGGGAGGAATTTCTTGGGTAGCATCCCCCCTAGGCCCGGCCTTATCCTCAGAAGTGCTTGAAGAGTGCTTCTAAATGCCAGGCAAAGCGACCAAGGGTATGCCACGATTCTCCCCCACAAAGTGGTGAGGCTGAGGGTTCATCTCCTTCCGACGATCGTGCTGAGGAACCGAGAAGCTGACCCCAAATGCCTTGTGATTGGGAGTTCGCGCGAGCGGAGATTCCGGTTCCTTCAACATGACGAACATCATTCCCTAGTGGCTTGGGCCCTGCTGCCGGGCCCTCTACTCCGACAAGCTCTCAGCGAGCTCCCGCCGAACCTTTTTCAGACCCGTTGCTTGCTTCCACAGAACAATTGGATGCCTGCGATCTTCAGGCAACATTTTTTGCTTCTCTGGCACATTCCCTGCCTCGTGCGCCTAACCCGTTCGAGCCCTTCACCTCTTTTGAGGAGACGCTTCAGGAGGGATGGCCCACAAGGCTCCTCAGGTAGGGCAACCTCCTTCCCAGGATACGAGCCATGAAGGTGGTGGCGAAGACGAGACGGCCCCAGGGACTGGGTCACTGAAGGCAGAGTCTATCCCCTCTTGTCCCTCAAGTCAAGAAGGGGTGAGGGCACAGTTCGTCTATCAAGACAGGGAAGAAGAAGATGAAGATGGAAAGGATGAAGTTAGTGGAGGAGGTAGGAGAAGGGAGACTCGAAGCTCCTCCTGCTGCATCTTGGAGTTCGGACAAGGCCACTAGACCTGCTTTTCCGGTTGTGGGGGTCATTCCCCCTTTGTCTACCGAGACGAGCAAGACCTGAGTGATGATGACAACTCTGAGGCTCTTTCTTCAGTGGCGCTCGAGCCCTACAGCAAGACCTGGGTGCCCTTCCGAATTTCTCTTGGCAATTAGCTGTCGCAACCCGTAGCCTCGATCTTGGACGAGGCTCACACCACCGCCACCGAGCGTGTGGGTCAGATGTTTCGACCCCTATTTGATCAGGTATATTCCTTCATTTGACATATTTTGTCCAACCTTCTTGGATGTTGGATTGGGGGTCGGTACCTAGTCCGGAGACTTGGGACCTTACCCCTCAGCGAGTCAAGGGACCTGTCTTCTTGCGAGTGTAAGTACTCGTCTTTGTTGGACGAGGAGTCGGAACCCAATCTAGAGACTTAGGACCTTACCCCACAGTGGTCAAGGGACCCATCTGTGAGTGTAAAGACTCGGGGCTTTGTTGGACGAGGGTCTATACCCAATCTAGAGATTTCGGACTTTACCCCGCAGCGAGTCCAGGGACCTGTCTTCTTGCGAGTATAAGGGCTTTGTTGGACGGGAGGACGATACCCAGTCTGGAGACTTGGGACCTTACCCCGTACGCTCGTTTTTATTCATATATATTTTCTTTAAACAACAAGAAATTTGAGATGAACATCCAAGCGTCCTCATTCATTCATGGTCTTTGGTACAGAGTTTCACAATATACTTCTACACATTATACTTCTTTAAGTGTTTGGCGTTCCACGGGTGGGGTAGCTCATGTCCCTAGCTATTTTTGCGACGATAGGAACCGGGTCGGTTGCTTGCAGTCATTAGGCACGGGCCTTCCCATCGTTGTCCCAGCTTCCCCTCTTTCGTAGTCATTATCCCAGTCTGCCGTAGCACCAGGTTGCCTACCTTGAAGGAGTGTTGCCTGACCTTTCTGTTGAAGTATTGCTCCGCTGCTGCTTCTTTTCTCCTTTCCTCTAGGACATCTAAGTTCTCGGCTAGCCTTTCGTTGTTAGTGTCTGGGTTGAAATGTTGAACATGGAATGTGGGGAGTCCGACTTCCATGGGGATTACTACTTCACTACTGTTGGTGAGGCTGAAGGGTGTCTCGTCAGTGGGGGTTTGGATAGTGGTCCGGTACGCCCACATCACACTTAGGAGCTCTTCAGTCCATGCTCTTTTGTGGGCCCCAATTTTTTTCTTGAGGGTGGAGATGAGAGTTTTGTTGGTTGCCTCAGCCTGTCCATTAGCTTAAGGATGTCCAGGCGAGGAGTACTTCACTTTAATTTTGAGCTCTGTGCACCATTCCAGGTAATATATGCTGTCAAACTGTCTTCCATTGTCCGATATGAAGTTATGAGGTATGCCGAATCGGCAGACCATTGACTTCCATAGGAATTTCGTGATGGTTCTAGAGGTGAAGCTTATGAGAGCCTCTGCTTCGACCCATTTTGTGAAATAATCGATCGCAACAATGACAAACTTGGCTCCTCCTCTTACTGCTGGGAATGGGCCAATCAGATCCAGGCCCCCCATTGGGCGACGGGCAGTGCGGAATTAGCCCGTGCTCTTGACACTTTGGGTATTTCTTAGCAAAGTCTTCCGCATCCTTGATGGAACGGGGCCAGTAATATCTAACCCATGTCACTTTCGCAGTGAGAGCCCTCCCTCCTAAGTGGCTTCCACAAATCACTTCGTGAATCTCTGCTAGCATGTATTGTGCTTCATCCGATGAGAGACATCTGAGGAGTGGATCAGAAAAACCTCTCTTGTACAGAACTCCTTCCAACATGATGAACCAGGCAGCCTTATTCCTGACCTTTCGTGCCTCTTCCGGGTCATTGGGCAGCTGCCCTTCCTGTAGGAATTTCTAGATATTCGTTGCCCACTTGGGAGGTGCTGAGGTTCTGATAGAGACTTCCACCTCTATGGAGGGGGCGTCAACTGTCTTGACTATGGTGTGTTCCGGAAGCGGGATTTCTTCCTGCCCAAACACAACCCTCGCCAGACGACCTGCCTTCTAGTTTTCTCCTCCTGGAACTTGTTGGATGCTGAAGTAGCGGAAACGATTGCACTCGTTGCAGGCCAACTGGAGATACTTCTTTAGCCTTTCCCCCTTCATGGCGAATTGCCCTAATACTTGGCTAACTACCACTTGGGAATCCACCCTCACTTCTATTTCTTCAGCTCCTAGTAACCGCGCAGCTGTCATTCTGGCCAAGAGCACTTCATACTCAGCTTCATTGTTGGTCGTTTTGAAGGCCAACTTGACTGCATAGTTGTGCTCCTCTCCTTGCTTGGTGATGATGTGCACCCCTACACCCTCGCCAGGCCTTTCCTTGGGGTGCGTTTGGAACTTCTTCCGAGAAATTGTTGAACTAGGCAACAAAAGTTGCCAAAACTTGTCCTTTGATCGCGACTCGAAGCTGATATTCCATGTTGAATTCGCTGAGCTCGATTGCCCACTTTGCAAGTCGTCCCGAGGTGTTTGACTTTTGCAGTACCTGCTTGAGGGGGAGATCAGTGAGTACTTTTATTGGGTTGGCCTGGAAATACGGCCTTAATCTCCTGGCCGTGACGACTAGGGCGAATACTAACATCTCCGTTCAGGGGTACCTTGCCTCTACTCTGGGGAAGGCCCGGCTCATGTAATAGACGGGCCGCTACCCTTCGTCTAATCTGTGTGTGGTGATACTGCTAGGTATACCGCCAAGGTCTCCCCGGGTCTTGTTTGACTATCCAGTGAGGGACGACTTAGATACAACTTCAAATCGACGAAGGCTTTTTCACAAGTCTCATCCCACCCCTAGGCTTTCCTCAGTACTTTGAAGAAGGGTAGGCACCGGTCGGTTGATCGAGTGATGAAACGGTTCAGTGCTACTACCCGCCAAGCTAGCCTCTAGACTTCATGAAGGTTGCGAGAGGAAGGCATTCCTATCATTGCTTCCATTTTTTTTGGGTTCGGCCCAATCCCTCTCTCGGAGACCATGAACCCTAAAAACTTACCCATCTCCACTCCGAATGCGCACTTCAACGGGTCTTCTACGTACACCTCCGAATGTCGAAGGACTGAAAATGCTTCTCCCAAGTCTGCCAAATGATGTTCGAGCTCTTTCCTCTTCACCAACAGGTCGTCTACGTAAACCTCCATATTTCGGCCTATCTGTTGTTTGAACATTTGGTTGACTAGCTGTTGGTAAGTGGCCCCCGCATTCTTGAGGCTGAACGACAATGCTTTGTAGCAGTAGAGGCCTCAGTCTGTTAAGATCATTGTCTTCTCCTTGTCATCCGTGTACATCCTGATCTGATTATACCCAAATTGGGCATCCATAAAGCTAAGGAAGGGATGCCTCGCTGTCGAATCCCCGACCAGGTCGACGAGTGGTAAGGGGGAGCTGTCTTTTGGGCAGCCTTTATTCAGGTCGGTGAAAATGAACCCTACCTTTAGGAGACGGTCCACCTCCTTAGCTATCGCCCCATACTTCTTGGTGTTGAATCTTCGATGTTTCTACTTGACTCGTCGAGCCGTTGGATCAACGTAAAGCCGGTGCTCAATGATGGAGTTGTCAATCCCTAGCATATTCTCATGGCTCCAAGCGAACACCTCCCAGTGTTCTATTAGGAGGGATATCAACGTCACTCTCATCTCCGGGTCCACCTTAGTCCCGATTCGAACTTTTCGCTCCGATGTCAATTGGTCAACTACAACTAGCTCCAAGGGCTCGTTGGGTTCTGCTTGTTGAAGAGCCTATTCATCACGGATCTCTTCATCCCATTCCGCCAGGGGCGGAGGTGAACTCGGCTTGGGCACTTCTTCTGTCATTCGACTGCTGCGACTAACTTGACCTCGTGCCTCAGCTTTCGGTCGTAGCGTTCCCGAGCTAGGACCTGCTTGCCGTGGACTTCGCCCACCCACGAGTCGATGGAGATTTTGAGATGGTAAGTGGACGTTACTTCCCTCAAACTATTCACGGTGGAGCGCCCCAGTATGGCATTGTATGAGGATGGAGCCTTGACGACTAAGAAGCTAGACATGACAGTCGCAATTCTGGGAGCCTTCCCTGCTAGTACTAAAAGAGTGATGGCTCCCATTGGTTGAACAGCATCTCTCGTGAAGCCCTTGAGTGGCATCGGAGCAGGATGTAGTCGGTCCGGGCTGATTCCCATCTTCACAAAGGCTTCCCAGTTTAGGATGTCTGGCGAACTGCCGTTGTCGACTAGGATCCTCCGAGTTTTGAAGCTTGCCACTTGCATTGTTACTACCAGTGCGTCGTCATGCGGGTGGAGGATGCCTTCTTCATTTCTCGCGTCGAAGGTTAGTGGGGCCTCCGGTGCACTGTAGGGGCCTGTTTGCAACTCTTTCAGCAGCAAACACTTCCTCATACTGTGCACTATGGGCATGTGCTTTCCGGGCTGATGAAGTTGTACCACCTCCAGCATACCCCCCGAAAATTGTGCTGATCTCCCCGAGTGGCCTATTCTCTGCCGAGGGACTCCTCCGTGTTTCATCCCTCGTTCCCTGCCTTCTTGGACTTGCACCCCCATGGGGACCCGTGGGCCTTTCTCCGAGTCGATCTACATGGTCCTTCGACCGGCATGTCTGATTACAGTGATCTTCTTCCCTCATCCTCTTTAGGGTGTAGCAGTCTCAAGTGTTGTGTCAGTTATTCATGTGAAATTCACAATATGGGTGGTTTTCCTCATCTCAGGGCTGCTTTCTCCAGGGGCTCGGGTTCCATTGCCCCTCTACAACCAAGTTTGTGTGTATGCGGCTTCCCCCTTGGGGCCGAACCGACATTTCTCCCCTACTCTTCGTATCTGACGCTCCCCTCTTTCCCTAGTCACAGCCTCCTCGTTGGCCTGATGCCTACCGATCCGCTCACTCCATCTTAGACCATCGAGGGGCAGTCAGGGCCTCGAGTGTATCTTCAGCATTGATGAATCCATCTGCCCGGTCCATGAACTCCCTTAGTGTTGTAGGGGTCTTTCGCACTATCTGCTATCTCTGCCATGAATGAATTCCTCCAAGGAGGGCCGCCAACGTGATTTTGTTGTCTTGGTCATCGGTGGTCATACACTCCCGATTGAACCATGTGAGGTATGACTTCAGGTTCTCACCATCGCGCAGTTTGACAGTCAAGAGGTAAGCTGCGGGGTGTCTCCTTTTCCGACTTGCCAGGAATTGGATCATGAAGTGGTGGGCGAGCTCCTCGAAGCTATCCACCGTTCATGATGTTAGTGACCCAAACCAAATTTGGGTAGCTCCTCTTAATGTTAGTGGGAATGCTTGGCAGGCGACTTCCCTTGGAAAACCATGCAGGGTCATGTGAGTTTTAAACGTTTCCTAGTGCTCCAATGAGTTTGGACCCGTCGTACATTTCCATCTGCGCGACCTTGAACTTGGGGGGAAGTGGCACTGCCATGACCCCCGCGCTATAGGGGAGGTCGGTGCTGACAAGTAGTTGGTCAATAGTGGATGGCATGTCTATCTTTTTAGCTATCTCCAAGCATTTATCCCCAAGCTCTCGGATTTGAACATGCAGCTTGCGTCTCTGTTCCTCTGCTTCGTTGCCACTCTGTTCTGCGCCTCCCATTAGCTCTTTGTTGGTGCGCTTGAGGGCCGCATTCTCCAGTCGTAGCATCCTAGCTTCTTCCGTCAGTTTCCTTCTGTCTCCTCCATGCTCACAAACCTTGCTTCCATCATCCCTTCCTCGTTGTCCACCCTTCATTTAGCTTGTGAACGTGTCATGGCCGACATGCGAAGGTACACGCTTTTATGGAAAATTTATCCCATAGATGGCGCCACTGTTGATATCTTGTTTCGCAACCCGAGCACTTCCACGATAACCAAGCTCACGCCACCTGCAATCAAGGAGAAATAGCTCCAGTGACATCCGGGGTCACTTCGATGCCATAGTTAGTGAACGATTCTCTATGAATAACTCTGAAGATTAGTAAGAATAATCTAAAATTGAGAGAGAGCTCCCATAGAAGGGATGCCTGTTATTTATACCAGTTACGGATCCTGATGCTGAGGGAGGTCGTGGCATGTCAGGTGTCAGACCTGCTGCCACAGTGTGTCAGCCCGCGGCTCGGGCGGCTGAAGGAGATCGTGACGTGTCAGCTTTGCTAGGCCTATCCTGTTGCTAGGAGGTAGTGGCGTGTCGGGTGTCAGACCTGCTACCACTCATTTCCTGCTACCGCAGTGTGTCATCCCATGGCTTTGGCGGCTGAAGGAGATCGTGGCGTGTTAGCCATTCTTGGTCTACCTTGCTACTTCCAGCCAGAGTTGGGTGTCAGGTCGTGGGATGCGTCGTTGCGTGTCAAGTTTCCTGACACATGGATTTGAGTGCGGCATCCCTTGAGTCTAACAAGTATGTGACCGAGCACTTTTAGCAGTCCGCGTGTAGCTAGGCTTCTTGCCCGGAGTCCTATGGTAGGTCCCAGAAGGCAACTGAGCACCGAGACGACCTCATTGGCACATCCGAGCTTGGCGCTAAAAGGCCTTCCCCGGATAGGTTTCCAGTCACGGGCTTAGCATGTGATTCTCTGGCCCGGACTCTTAGCTCAAGGAAGGGTTTTGTCCTTAGGCCTGGAGTTCCTAGGCTTGGCCTCTTCAGGTCGGGGCCCTTCAGGGATGGGCCCCTCCCTCACAAGTAGCATGGAAAGGCAACGAAGACCTCTTTCATGGGCTAGAACCTTGATAGGGCAACAGAGATTTTGCAAGGGCTAGAATCCTAATTGGCCTTCTAAGGTACAAAAACCCTCCAAAGACCTTCTAAGGCTTTTACGTCCATAGGGCTTTAAAAGACTTTCTTGGACTACCTCAATAGCGCATCTAAAACCTTGTTGAGACAATACAGCACCTCGTAAAGAACTAACTAGGCTAGCATCTCAACAAGTCACGCAAGACTATAGCTCCCATAACCCTAATCGTCCTCAATACTGGCAGAACTCCACAAGCTAGTATGTCGGTAGGCCACCAAGGACCTTGCAAAGTTAGTACGCCGACAAAGTACCAATGAATAATACTGCAACAGAAATCCAAGACCTTGTAGCAAGACACAAAAGACCTAACATAAGGTTCCAAAGACCTTTTCATGTTTCTATCTAGATAGGGGTCTAAAAGACATTCTTGGGCTATCTCGATTTTGCATGTAGGACCCTGTTGAGCCAGTACCCACATACTATAGCACTAGCATAGGCTAGAACCTCAACAAGGCACCCTAGATCATAACACCCATAACCTTGGTAAGCCTCATCAAGGGCTGAGCTTCCACAAATTAGTTATCTCGGTAGGACACCACAGACCTTGCAAGGGTACCATGGAAGGGCAACAAAGACTTGGCATAGGCTAGAACCTTAATAAAGCAACATAGATCTTGCAAGAACTAGAACTAAATTACCTTGCACGACTACTATTTTGCTTGGTTAGGATCGTACTAGATAGGGCAAAAAAGAAGAACGAAAGGTCAGGAACAGGGTGGCCCAGCTCACCATGTTGGAAGGAGTTCTGTACAAGAGAGGTTTTTCTAAGCCACTTCTCTAATGCCTCTCATCGGATGAAGCCCAATACGTGCTGGCAAAGATTCACGATGTTAGTAGGGAGGGCTCTAGCTGCGAGAGTGACCCAGGTCGGATATTACTGGCCCCGTTCCATCAAAGGTGTGGAAGACTTTTCCAAGAAATGCCTAGAGTGTTAAGAACACGGGCCGATTCTACACTGCCTGGCAGAGGAACTGACATCAATCACGGCCCCATGGCCCTTCGCCCAATGGGGCCTGGACCTAATTGGCCCATTCCCAGCAGCAAGAGGAGGAGCCAAGTTTGCCAATATTGCGGTCGATTATTTCACAACATGGGTTGAAGCTGAGGCTCTCGTAAGCGTCACCTCCAGAGCCATCACGAAATTCCTATGGAAGTCAGTGGTCTGCTGAGTCGGCATAGCTCAAAACTTCATATCAGACAATTGAAGACAGTTTGACTACACACATTACTGGGAATGGTGCATAGAGCTCGGAATTATAGTGAAGTACTCCTCGCCAGGACATCCTCAAACCAATGGACAGGATGAGGCAACCAACAAAACTTTTCTCTCCACCCTCAAGAAAAAAATTGGGGCGCACAAAAGAGTAGGGGCCAAAGAGCTCCCAAGTGTGCTGAAGGGAGACACCCTTCAGCCTCACCTACGGCAGCAAAGCAGTAATCCCTGTGGAAGTCAGACTCCCCACATTCTGTCTCCAACATTTTAACCCGGACACTAACAACGAAAGGCTAGCCAAGAGCTTAAATGTCCTAGAGGAAAGGAGAGAAGAAGTATCAATCTGGACGACAAATAACAAGCGTAAGGCGGAGCAATACTTCAAGAAACGGGTCAGACCGCACTCCTTCAAGGTAGGCGACCTGGTGCTACGGGAGACTGGGATAATGACCCCGAAAGAGGGGAAGCTGGGACAACGATGGGAAGGCCCGTACCTAGTACCTGCAAGCAACCGACCCGTTTCCTATCGCCTAAAAAATAGCTAGGGACACAAGCTACCCGACCTGTGGAATGCCGAACACTTAAAGAAGTATTATGTGTAGAAGTATATTGTGATACTCTGTACGAACGACCGTGAATGAATGAGGACACTGGATGTTCATCTCAAATCTCTTGTTGTTTAAAAAATATATATATATGAATAAAAATGAGCCTATGGGGTAAGGTCCCAAGTCTCCGGACTGGGTACCTACCCCCCGTCCAACAAAACCGAGTAGTTACACTCGCAAGAAGACGGGTCCCTTGACTCGCTGAGGGGTAAAGTCCCAAGTCTCCAGACTGGGTACCGAGCCCCCATCCAACAAAGATGAGTACTTACACTCGTAAGAAGATGTGTCCCTTAACTAGCTGCGAGGTAA
Organism: Juglans mandshurica; assembly: GCA_022457165.1. Taxonomy (NCBI): domain Eukaryota; kingdom Viridiplantae; phylum Streptophyta; class Magnoliopsida; order Fagales; family Juglandaceae; genus Juglans; species Juglans mandshurica. The sequence goes on from CM039623.1 coordinate 10,974,720, forward strand.
GGTCCCAAGTCTTCGAACTGGGTATCTATCCACTGTCCAACAAAGTCGAGTCCTTACACTCGCAAGAAGACGGGTCCCTTGACTCGCTGCGGGTTAAGGTCCCAAGTCTCCAAACTGGGTATGGACCCCCCATCCAACATTCGAGAAGGCTCAAGAAGGCTCAACAAAATATGTCAAATGAAGGAAGATACCTGATCAAATAGGGGTCGCAACATCCGACCCACATGCTCGGTGGCAGCGACACGAGTCTAGTCCAAGGTCGAGGCTGGGGCCTGCGACAGATAACTGCCAAGAGAAATTCGAAAGGGACCCCCTAGGTCTTGGTATAGGGCTCGGGCACCATGGGAGATAGAGCTTCAAAGTTGTCATCATCACTCAGGTCTACGAAAATTGGAGAATCTTGAAAATCTAGGCCACGATCGGTCCCTCTCGACTGGGCAGACGAAGGGGGGAACGACCCCCACAGTCGAAGAAGCAAGTCTGACAGCCTTGTCCGAACTCCGAGTTGTAGTAGGTGGAGCTTGGGGTCTCCTTTCTCCTTCTTCATCTTATTCTTCCTCTTCTTCTTCCTCATCTTGATAGATGAACTGCGCCCTCACCTCACCCCTTCTTGATTTGAGGGACGAGAGGGGCTGGACTCTGCCTCTAGCGACCCAGTCCCCAGGCCATCTCGTCTACGCCAGCACCTTCCTGGCTTATATCTTGGGAAGGAGGCTACCCTGCTTGGAAGACCTTGCAGGCCATCTCCTCACGAGGCAGGGAATGCTCCAAAGAAACAAAAAATGTTGCGTGAAGATTGAAGGCATCCAATTCTTCTGTGGAAGGAAGCAACGGGTCCAGAAAAGGTTCGGTAGGAGCTTGCTGAGAGCTCGTCAGAGTAGAGGGCTTGGGAGCAAGGCTCAAGCCGCTAGGGAATGACGTCGTGCTTCCCCATGTCGAAGGAACCGGAATCATCGCTCGCGCGGACTCCTGATCATGAGGCATTTGGGGTCGGCTTCCTGGTTCCCCAACATGATCGCTAAAAGGAGAAGAACCCCCAGCCTCACCACTATGTGGGGTGGAATCGTTGCGTACCCTTGGTTGCTTTGCCTGGCGGCTAGAAAAGCCAAAAGAGCGCTCCCGGGGAGAGGGGGGATGCTACCGAAGAAATTCCTCCCGATAGCATACGAATGGATGGGTGTAGATAGGTAGTTGCGAATGGTCTCGTTAGAAATGACCAGATCAGTCTGTGATTTGTCAGGGTGGGCCCTCACCCAAGCTGTCACCAACTCCAACCAAGCCTCTTCTCTCTAATTGAGGGAAAGTTCCAAACTCTTCGCAGAAGGGGGAAATCCCCAGCACACTTGAATAGGAAACTCCTTGTGGGCGGCCTCCCCCTCGAGGTACTCCAAGTCTAGACCCGACACAGAGAAAAACTTTCGAGACCACTCCTTTATGCTTGAATGATGCTGCTCGAGCGAGGCGATCTTGCGGCTTGGAGACTAGGCCTGGAAATTGACGATGAATCCCGGTCGGTAGATAAGGCGATATGCAGACAAGAACTCTTGAGCCGTCAAGTCTGGGTATTCTTCAGGAGTCTTGTTGATGAGTATCATCCGGAAGATGATCCAACTGGATATCAGGAGCCGCCACGCATATTAGGGTGGTGCTACGACAGCGCCAGACCAAGGTAATGTAGAACCTCGCGAACCGAACGAGAAAGGGAGGCAAATACCATTGGCGAACATTAGTTGGAAGGGAGCCACCCTTGTCACCGTGCCGTCAGGATTCACCTCATGCTCACCCTAGAGAATCTCTAGGACGATGGTAGGAGGAATCCCGTACTTGGAGTGGAAAGCCCTGAGGTTATTGCCGGAGATGTAGGAAACCAGTGTTTCCTCCCAAAATATGGAGGAATAGGATCAACTTTAGGTGCCATCACAAAGGTGGGAAGCGACAGGAGAGCAGTGACGGTGAGAAGAGAAGGGAGGGAAACACGACGGCTAGAGAGAGAGAACGGGAAATGGAAGAAACACGAAATAAGAATGCAGAAGGAAATGGTGAAGAAAAAGGGGGTGGGCCTTATATAGTGAAGGCATGATGGAGAATGCGCCAGATTCGAAGCGGCTCTGACAAGAGCGACGTCAGCAAGCGTCGTGCGGCACACGATTTCTGAAGCGACTGCAGGAATGGAAGGCATCGTGTCAAGAGAATGAGAGGCACGGACCAATAAGGTCCTAGGATACGAAAGGAAGGGTGCCAGCACGTCAAATCAATCGTCAGGAGATGGGATGGCCTTGGGGGAAGGGGAGAGGCGCTGGAAGCTGAACGGGTGGCAACGTAATTAAAGGTATAATGAATTCCCTCCACGCGCATGTGATAGGAATTCACATGGTATTGTAAGGGAGGGGCCCAGGCCCCGAAGAGGCTAAGCCCAAGAACTTTAGGCATAAGGACAAAACCCTTCCGTTAGCTAAGAGTCCGGACTAGAGAATCACATGTTGAGCCTATGATTGCGAACCTATCTGGGAAGGCCTTTTAGTGCCAAGCTCGGATGTGCCAATGAGATCATCTCGGGGCTCAACAACCTATCGAGACCTACCGTAGGACGTCAGGCAAGACGCCCAGCTACACGTGGATTGCTGAACATGCTCGGTCACAGACTTCTCAGACTCAAGGGATGCCACACTCAAATGCAACGACACGCAACAATGCACCCCACTTACAAAGGATGGCTCGCCCATGACTTGACACCCAACTCTGGCAAGAAGCAGCAGGACAGGCCTAGCATGGTTGACACGCCAAGATCTCCTTCAGCCGCCAAAGCCACAGGCTGACACACTGCGGTAGCTAGAAATAAATGGTAGTAGGTCTGACACCTGACACACCACGACTTCCCAGCAACAGAACAGGCCTAGCACAGCCGACACGCCACGATCTCCTTTAGCCGTGAGCTGACACACTATGGCAGCCGGAAATGAGTGATATCAGGTCTGGCACTTGACTATCCACGACCTCCCTCAGCAGCAAGATCCATAACAAGTATAAATAATGGGCATCCCTTCTATGGGAGATCTCTCACAACTGCGGTAGCAGGAAATGAGTGGTAGTAGGTCTAACACCTAACACGCCACGACCTCCAAGCAACAGGACAGTCCTAGCAAGGCTGACAAGCCACGATCTCCTTCAACCGCCAGAGCCGCGAGCTGACACACTGTGGCAACAGGAAATGAGTGATATCAGGTCTGGCACTTGACACGCCATGACCTCCCTCAACAACAGGATCCATAACAAGTATAAATAATGGGCATCCCTTCTATGGGAGCTCTCTCACAACTTTTGATTGTTCTTACTGTTCTTCAGAGTTATTCATAGAGAATCATTCACGGACTTTGGCATCGGAGTGACCCCGGACGTCACTGGAACCCTTTCTCCTTTATTGCAGGTGGCGTGAACTTGGTTATCGCGAAAGTGCTCGGGCTGTGAAACACGACATCAACACTACTAGCCATGCATGATCTTTAAAGCTTTGTTGCGATACTATTCATTGGTGCCTTGTCGACGTATAATTCCCAACACGAATGTAGAGAAGGTTTTTGGTGCCCTACTTGACATAGACTTGGTTGCATATCCCAGAATTCTTACATAAATATGGTCTTTGGTGCAACTTTTGGAGAACTTGCCTGACTAAGTTTGAGCATCCTACCTGCCAGGGTACTAGTCCGACAAGTCTCATGTGTCTTGCTAGAGTACTAGCTCATGTAAGATCTTTGGTGCCTAGTTGAGCATTTTAGAATCTTTGGTGGCCTGTTGATATGGTCTTTGGTGCAACTTTTGGAGAACTTGCCTGACTAAGTTTGAGCATCCTACCTGCCAGGGTACTAGTCCGACAAGTCTCATGAGTCTTGCTAGAGTACTAGCTCATGTAAGATCTTTGGTGCCTAGTTGAGCATTTTAGAATCTTTGGTGGCCTGTTGGGAACTAACCCTTGTCAGGCAATATCCCGACCTAGCATCATTGAACCACAACTCAAACAAGACCTAGTTGGCCTAGTACCATTGGCACCGAAGATCATACGTGGACTAGTGCTCTAGCATGCACAACAAAGATCCTTTTGGGCCAATGCATCAACAGGACACTTAAAACCCTGTTCGGCTAGTACAATACCACGTCAGGCTAGCACCTGACAAGGCATGCAAGACCATCGTACTGGTCTAGTACCTAATCAAGGTTGACCTTGCACCAAAAATAGATAATAGCGAAAAAAACAGAAAAACAAGAATTACCATGAACTAAAAGAAAAACCTGATCTCGATTTTGAAAACACCTACCATTAAAAAAATACTTTCAAGTTTGCTTCTTGAAAAAATGAAAAGATAAAAGAAAAAAACATAAAACCAGAACTTGAAAGATCTATGACTTAAGTGAAAGAAACCACCTTGGTTCTAAAGTCCTCCATCTCCCTCTTTTGCTCCTTTCTCAGTCTCGTTCGCCTCCTAGTAGACTCCTTGACCCGCGTCGATCACCTCGTACAACTCCATACAAAACAAAGATACGAGAAACGAAGACATCAATCATTTTGCAATTTCTTTTTACTTCAAAATCATCTATATCCAAACGGAGGAGGACGCTCCCAAGTAAAAACGCAAAGGCAAAACCACGAATTCTTACCTTTTATGCCATGGGTCAGAGAAAATGGTGATGGGGCTATTCTGAGCTCGATGACGAGCTATTTGCCATGAATGTCCCGAGAAGTCTTTGAGAGAGACTTGGACTTTAGAGTTGGGAATGACATAGACTCTGCGAATCACGGATGTTTGGCATTCCTCCGAAACTACAATCGCTCTCTGAAATGGATTGGATTTACTGAAATGGAAGAAGAATAAGAGAGAAAACGGAGGGATATTTCTCCTCTGTTTCTCAAACCTCTCTCCCTTCAAACGCATATAAATAGTTGGGACTTCAAACGACAACGGCTTTCTTTTTCTTTTAAATTCAAATTAGCTTATATTCGGTAACGGGTTTCTGGCCTCTTCTTCTTTTTATTTTTTATTTTTATATATAAGAAAATCAAATAGGTCGAAGCACAAATGGGCATCCAATTATCCAAAATAGTAAGGGTGTAATCGGTCTGATTTGGTCCGGTTTTGGACATATGTTAGAACCGAATTGATATACACGTGTTTTAAGATCTGAAGAACTGATATCGCACCAATAACACCTCTAAACTGGTACTTCCAATTTTACCGGTATATTATATATATAGTATATATAATATGCTAAATATGTTATAGTATATAATAATATAGTGATAATATATTGTAGTATATTATAATTGTATGATAGACTATAGTGATATATTATAGTATATTATAATATATTGTGATAATATATAGTTATTTATATAGGATTTCAAATTTTAATGTTATTTTAATTAATAATTTAGCATATAATACAATTTTATTTTATATCTAACTATATATATTAGATATCAAAATTATGTATAATATAAAAATCATATAAAAAATATTTTATATAATATAAAATACTAAAAATATATATTTATATGAACCAGTCCAGTCAAGTTCGGTCTAGCGTTAGAAAAAGAAAAATCGAAACCGGACTGATTTCGACTAATTTTAAAAAAATGGAACCGGTACCGAACCATATCGATTTAGAATTGGGTTTGGTCGCTTCGGTCCATTTTACCGATTCACCGATTTGTTTTTGTCATTTTCACCCATACAAAATAGTATGAATCAGGCCCACTCACTAGCCTGCAGGATTTGGGTGTGCTGTTTGGATTTAGGTGCTTGCCCAACACCTCTATTTTAATGGACCTACTCAGTACTCACTCCTATATTGACTACCTTATTTTTTTCCAATTTTTAAAATTTTAATTTTATAAATAAAAATTAGTTACTAAATAACTAACCTTTTACGTGTTGATTCAACCCTATAATGAATTTGAAGGAGCAAATAAAAAAATGATGTTATGAAAATACGGTAGAAGGTAATTTCTTGTCCACCACGACAACCAATATTACATTTCTAGAGGGATAATTTTGTCACTTTCGTGAAGCACTTTGATAGTAAAAATTGTTTGGATCACAAGGGAGCTCGACTCTCGATCTTGTAAAGCGTACACCCTTATACAAAAGTATCCAACCATTCAATCAAATTGATATGAGTGGGAGCTTGGCTTCTGAGCATGTGAAGTGTACTCCATCTCTATAAGTATCTAACCCTCGATCAAATTGGTCAAATCGTGAGTGAGCTTGGCTCCCAAAATGGTAAAGTGTACCCGAATCTCCAAAAGTATCCGACCTCAATCAAATTGGTTGCACCCCAACCTTTAAAATTATCTTACCCATAGTGAGGAAAGAGTGTTCAAAGCCCAAGAACAAATTGATCGGACCAAACAACTCGGTCCAAAAGGCAATCTAATTGGATCAAATCAGTATCTATAGCATGTATATTTTAGTCTATTATTAAATCTATAAAGGGACATTTTAGTGAATCGCTCTAATCCCAAGAGAAACAAACAAAGACTACTCTAACCCTTGGAGGGCTAGCAACAACCCGGAGGGTAAGCAATAGTGCTTAGTTTCTAGCAAAAACAAAGATTGTCTCCAACCTGGGCGAGCAAAAAGTGCTCGGACCCTAGGTGAGCAAAGAGAGCTCGAGTGCCAGGATGAGAAACCACAGCTCCCACAAAAGCAAGTGAAAGTGCTTACACCCAAGGCGAACACTATGAGGAGCAATAACTTGAACCCCGCAATAACTTGAACCCCGAAGTCATACCTCATGCGGTTCAATCGGGAGCGTATGACCACCGAAGTCCAAGATAAGATCACGTTGGCGGCCCTCCTAGGAGGAATCTGGCCTCTGAATCCGTTCCTGGCTGAGATAGCGTGAAAGAATAGGCAGATCGATTCATCAACGTTGAAGATACACTCGAGCCCCTGACTGCCCCACGACGGTTCAAGATGGAGTGAGCGGGTCAGTAGGGCATCAAGCCTACAAGGAGGCCGAGGCCAGGGAAAAAGGGAAGCGTCAAATACAAAGAGCAGGGGAGAAATGCCAGCTTGGCCCCAAGGGGGAACCGGCACCCAAGCCCCTAGAGAGAGCAGCCCTGAGATGAGGAAAACCATCCATATTGTGAATTCCACATGAATAACCGACACAACACTCGAGATTGCTACACCCTAAAGAGGATGAGGGAAGAAGACCAGTGTAATCAGAATGCCGATCGGAGGACCGTGTAGATCGACACGGAGGAAGGCGCATGGGTTCCCGGCGGGGTGCAAATCTGAGAAGGCAGGGAACGAGGGATGAAACACAGAGGAATCCCCCGGTGGAGAACAGGCCACTCGGGGAGATTAGCACAATTACCCGGGGGTATGCTGGAGGCGGTACAACTTCATCAGCCCGAAAAACACATGCCCAGACGGTGCGGTACGAGGAAGCATTTGCAAACAGGCCCCACAGCGCACCGAAGGCCCCACGATAACCTTCAATGCGAGAGACGAAGAAGGCATCCTCCATCCACATGACGACAAACTAGTAGTAACAATGCAAGTGGCAAACTTCAAAACCCGGAGGATCCTAGTCAACAACGGCAGTTCGCCGAACATCCTATTCTGGGAAGCCTTTGTAAAGATGTGACTCAGCTCGGACCGACTGCATCCTGCTCCAATGCCACACAATGGCTTCACAGGAGATGTTGTTCAACTAACAGGAGCCATCACCCTTTCAGTACTGGCAGGGAAGCTTCCCAGAACTGCGGCCATCATGTCAGACTTCTTAGTCATCAAGGCTCCATCCTCATACAATGCTATACTAGAGCGCCCCACCCTGAATAGTTTGAGGGTAGAAACGTACACTAACCATCTCAAAATAAAGTTCCCCACCGACTCGGGGGTGGACGAAGTCTGCGGCGATCAGGTCCTAGCTCGGGAATGCTAGAACGAGAGCTGAGGCACAAGCTCAAGTTAGTCGCAGCCCTCGAAAAGACAGAAGAAGTGCCCAAGCCAAGTTCACCTCTGCCCTTGGCTGAATGGGATGAGGAGATCCATGATGAATAGGCTATTCGGCAAGCAAAACCCAACGAGCTCTTGGAGCTAGTTGCAGTTGACCAGTTGACATTGGAGCAAAAAGTCCGGATCGGGACTAAGCTGGACCCGGAGATGAGAGCGGCGCTGATATCCCTCCTAATAGAACACCGGGATGTGTTCGCTTGGAGCCATGAGGATATGCCAGGGATTGACAACTCCATCATTGAGCACCGGCTTTGCGTTGATCCAGCGACTCAAAGAGTCAACTAGAAACGGCGAAGTTTTAGTACCGAGATGTATGGGGCGATAGCTAAAGAGGTGGACCGTTTCCTAACAACAGGGTTCATCAGGGAGCTTCATTACCCGGAACGGCTATCTAATGTTGTTCTAGTGAAGAAGGCCAACGAGAAGTGGTTGATGTGTGTCAACTTCATCAACCTGAATAAAGCCTGCCCAAAAGACAGCTTCCCTTTACCACGCATCGACCTGATCGGGGATTCGACGATGGGACATCCTTTCCTTAGCTTTATGGACGCCTACTCTGGGTATAATTAGATTAGGATGAACCCGAATGACAAGGAGAAGACAGCGTTCTTAACAGACTGAGGCCTCTATTGCTACAAAGCAACGTCGTTCGGCCTCGAGAATGCGGGGGCCACCTTCCAATGGCTAGTCAATCAAATGTTCAAACAATAGATTGGCCGAAATATGGAGGTGTACGTAGACGACCTGTTGGTGAAGAGCAAAGAGCTCAGACAACATTTGACAGACTTACGAGAAGCAATTTTCGTCCTTCAGCAATACCAAATGAAGCTAAACCTGTTGAAGTGCGCATTAAAAGTGGAGACAGGTAAGTTTCTAGGGTTCATGGTCTCCGAGAGAGGGATTGAGGCGAACCCAGAAAATGTGGAAGCAGTGATAGGAATGCCTTCCCCTCGCAACCTTCATGAAGTCCAGAGGCTAGCTGGGTAGGTAGCAGCACTGAACCGTTTCATCACTAGATCAACCGACCAGTGCCTACCCTTCTTCAAAGTACTGAGGAAAGCCCAAGGCTGGGATGAGACTTGCGAAAAAGCCTTCGCCGATTTGAAGTTGTATTTGAGTCGTCCCCCACTACTCAATCAAACAAGACCCAGGGAGACCTTGACGATATACCTAGCAGAATCACCACATGCCGTATCAGCCCATCTACTACATGAGCCGGGCCTTCTTTGGAGCAGAGGCGAGGTACCCCCAATTGGAGATGTTAGTATTCGCCCTAGTCATCGCGGCCAGGAGATTAGGGACATATTTCCAGACCCACCCAATAAAAGTACTCACTGATCTCCCCCACAAGAAGGTACTGTAGAAGCAAGACACCTCGGGATGGCTTTCGAAGTGGGCGATCGAGCTCAGCAAATTCAACATGGAATATCAACCTCGAGTCGCTATAAAATGACAACTGCTGGCAAATTTCGTTGCCAAGTTCAACAATTTCCTAGAAGAAGTTTCGAACGCACCCCAAGGAAAGTCCTGGCAGATCTACTTTGACGATTCGTCCTGCCGAGCTGGCGGGGGAGTAAGGGTGCACATCATCACCAAGCAAGGAGAGGAGCACAACTATGCTGTAACACCTGAGCCCAGTCAAACCGTTTTACAAAACTTTTGAGTTTAGAGTTATGAAAAATCATTTGGGATTACGAGTAATTTTTTTTTTTTTTTGGAAGAGAGTTTGGGCCTAAGATATTTTTGGCGGAATATAATTTTTCAATAGGTTTGATAATTAGGTTTAAAATCATTTAGTGGACCAAGTGGATGTCCACCCAGAAGATTTATGGGATAAGTGTATTTTTTTTTTTGGTTGAGTCAAGGCCTAAAACTTAAGGTAAAAGCCCATGCAATAATCTCATACATGATCAAAGACGTGGGGGCCAAGTATATTTTTCTTTTTAGGCTTAAGAGCCCAGGCTCGTGGAAGCGATTTCCAGACTCTGTCACACGGTTTACATCCCTCCTCCATTTTCATGCAGTCCCTCCATCCTTTTTCTCTAGGTTTTTTATCTCTTTACTATATATATCGTATATATATGCTAAGCATCTTCAACCTTAGAATTGTGCTACTCGTCCTCCTCTTCTCAGGATATCAAACTGCTACCTCCACTCCAGCCGCCTCACCACCTTCAAGTAGCCACAACCCAGCCACTACAACTCCACGCACAGAAGCTCCAGCTCTCCCTCTCCCCGTCATCGCTTGCCTTTGCCCAGCCCTTGTAAAACTGCAAGCCTCAGTGGCGTTCAGCAGCCCCGCCATCCCCACAGCCAAGCCAACGCATTGCTACTCCACCGAACTCAGTCCGCGCATGTAACCGCAGCCACTCAAAGTCCACCACTCCAGTCGTGCACCACAACCCTCTCCGTGTAAAACACCACCTCTGTTTGCACCACCGTGCCCAGCCACACGAAGCCACCGCCCAATGCCTTTGTAGCTTCCATTGCAAGCCACGAAACTCCTCTATTTTAGACACCCAAAACAGAGCCACACTTGTAGCCACCCCAACTCCTCGGTGCCACTTGCCACGGCTCACCCCCGCCCAACGTTTGTGCCGTAACACCTTTGTTTAGCCACTGCTCAGCCACACGAAACCAAAAGCCCCCCCACCTCACGGAAAGCCTCTGTTTCCTGCACCAAAAACAGAGCATCTACTAATCTCCACCATAAGCCACTGCAAAACCACCACCTTTTGCACCAAAAAGCACTATAAGCCACCACAAAACCATCACCCTGTGCCGATCGGTGAGCCCACCGACTCTCCTCCATATTCGTTCCCTCACGGTTGCTCTCTCTCTCTCTCTCATCTCTCACTTTCCATGCTCTCTCTGCCTCTCTCTTTTGCCGCCTAGCGTAGGTGGCCTCACCACTGCACGCCCTTCTCAACGCTCCAACCACACCACCATTGTTCTTCCAGCCCAACCCGTCACGCCTTGCCCCTCCACGCACATCTCGGTTTTAGTCGTATGTCCATGCCGCTGCACTTCACTTCTTTTGTTTTTCATGTTGCTAACTTATATATATATATATATATATATATATATATATATGGGTAAGTCTGTAACCTAATAGAATAGGAGTTATTACCGTTATGCCCTTTGATCTTGTTTTCAAATGATGAAGTATTGCAGAAGCTATTTCATAGTCGATCTACTAAATAAAATTACATTATTACCTTTGAGAGTTACAAGTTGCATTATTGTGTTTTAAGCTTTTAATATGCGTTTGTAAACTCTAAGTTTTCCATGTTTACAAGTTGCGTTAAATTTATTTTAAGTAAAGCATCTTTCAAAAGTAAGTGATAATGTTATAATTTTATTATGATCTAGTTTGTTAAATAATTTTTTATGTATAACTTAAAAAGAAATTTTGGCATAATTATGTTATGTAGTATTAAATCCGATAGTTTGATTTTTCAATAGTAAATAAGTTAGAGTTAATACTTTAATCAGAGATTTAGTTGGAATTTGAGAAGTGTTAACATTTTAGGAATTCGTGAATTTAGGTTTACGAGGAATTAAAATAAGTTACTTTAGCATCTTAGGCTTAAATATTGAAATACATGTTCGATTGGAAATTTATAAAACTTATGTGATTATGTTATAGGTAAAGATTAATATTTGTTCGGCATTTTTGAAGAAATTTTTGAAAAGTTAAGAAGTCCAGGTAAGCGAGGTTCCTATGCTAGACTTTGCATAAAAATAAATAAAATGGGTTAAGGTTGATTATTTGGAAAAATGCATGTTTTGTTATGAAAAGAAATTTGAAACAACCTCAGTTATTTGTTCTGCATGAGTCATGAAATTCTGTATAAGAATAAAGTACTTTCTGTCATGACTGGTGTAGACATGAGCAAAGTTTTGGCATTCTGTTTCTGAACTATGAAAAAGAGAGCGAATATAAAAAATTGTGAATAAATCATATTTTTGTCATATGATTCTATTCTGTTTTGTTTTGAAAATGTTCTGTACTCCGATTTTATATGATGCAATTTCTGAAACCTCTGACATGACATTCTGTTTCTATTATGTTCTGTTTTGACCTTACCACGGGTGTAAAACTGTGGCCTTTGTTTGGGTTGGTACCAACTTTTCTATTTCTGGTGCACCCACTTTGGAAACAAAGTGGTTTTCTGCGTGGTCTTTCCTATGTGCACACTCAGGGCTCTGAGAATGATAATGGGAAGATTGACATTCTGTTTCTGCTCGGTTGATCGCCGGGGTTTGCACAACCCTACCAAGGGGGTTAAACATAGAATTCTGTTTTGATATGATGTTTCAGTTATGTTGTACCAAGGAAATTTTGAATATGAATATTTTTTAATTTTTGCTATGATATTTTTTATAACATGTTCTGACTCTGCATTCTGCAAATAAAAAGTGTTTTGTTATGCATTCTGAAATCTGTAAATGCTCATGTTTGCATACTAGTATATGGTCTCTACTTAATAAGTTGTTAATAACTCACCACTTATCTCCATAATATGTTTTAGATAATTTTGATGCAGTAACTGGAAGTCAAGAATAAGGAGTACTTGAAAGTTTTGTTGATCATAGAAGACTAATTTCCTTAGGGTACAATAGCCTTTGGAGAGTCTTTTGGTAGCGTTGATATTTTATGTTGCTTTGATATTTTGAGTAATGGATATTTCTAATGCTTGTAGAATTCTTTATGTATATTATTGAAACACCTATGATGTGCCCTTATGTACGAACATGGATATTTGTGTTGGACAAATAGGTTATTATGTTATGGAGACTTTGGTTTATTTTAAAAGTGTTATTAGAGATGATTTTAGTTGACATGAGTTAACTCTCCGGACCCTCGGGGACGGGGTGTTACATATGCAGTCAAGCTGGCCTTCAAAACGACCAACAATGAAGTTGAATATGAAGCGCTCTTGGCCGGAGCGACAGTTTCGCGGTTACTAGGAGATGAAGAAATAGAAGTGAGGGCGGATTTCCAAGTGGTAGTTAGCCAGGCATTAGGGCAATTCGCCACGAAGGGAGAAAGGCTAAAGAAGTATTTCCAGTTGGCCTGCAACGAGCGCGACTGCTTCCGTTAATTCAGTATCCAACAGGTGCCAAAAGGAGAAAACTATAAGGCGGATCGTTTGGCGAGGGCTGTGTCGGGGCAGGAAGTGTCTGTCGCAATCCCAGTACCTCCGAAGTGGGCAGTGGATATCCAGAAATTCCAACAGGAAGGGCAGCTGCCCATCGACCAAGAAGAAGCTCGAAAGGTCAAGAAAAGGGCGGCCCGGTTCACCATGTTGGAAGGAGTTTTGTACAAGAGAGGTTTTTTTTAACCACTCCTCAGATGCCTCTTACCGGATGGAGCGCAATTCGTGCTAGAAAAGATTCACAAAGGGATTTGTGGAAACCACCTAGGAGGGATGGATCTTGTTTCGAAAGTGATCTGGGCCAGATATTACTGGCCCCATTCCATCAAGGATGCATAAGACTTTGCCAAGAAATGCCCAAAGTGTTAAGAGCACGGGCTAATTCCACACTGCCCGACGGAGGAACTGGCATCAATCACGGCCCCGTGGCCTTTCGCCCAATGGAGCCTAGACCTGATTGGCCCATTCCCAGCAGCAAGAGGAGGAGCCAACTTTGTCATTGTTGCGGTTGATTATTTCACAAAATGGGTTGAAGTAGAGGCTCTCGAAAGCATCACCTCCAGAACCATCACGAAATTCCTATGGGAGTCAGTGTTCTGCCGATTCGGCATACCTCAGAACTTCATATCGGATAACAGAAAACAATTTGACTGAACACATTACCAGGAATGGTACACAGAGCTCGAAATTAAAGTGAAGTACTCCTTATCAGGACATCCTCAAGCTAATGGATAGGCCGAGGCGAGCAACAAAACTCTCCTCTCCACACTCAAGAAAAAAATTGGGGCGCACAAAGGAGCATAGGCCAAAGAGCTCCCAACTGTGCTGAAGGGAGACACCCTTCAGCCTCAACTACGGCAGTGAAGCAATAATCCACGTAGAAGTCGGACTCCCCACATTTCATGTCCAACATTTCGACCCGCACACTGATAACGAAAGGCTAACCGAGAGCTTAGATGTCCTAGAGGAAGTGAGAGAATAAACAGCAGTCTGGATGGAAAATAACAAGCAGAAGGCAGAGCCATACTTCAACATACGGGTCAGGCCACACTCCTTCAAGGTAGGCGACCTGGTGCTACGGTAGACTGGGATAACGACCCCTGAAGAGGGGACAACGATGGGAAGGCATGTACCTAGTGATTGCAAGCAACCGACTCGGTTCCTATCGCCTAAAAAATAGTCAGGGACATGAGCTATCCCACCACTGGATTGCCAAACACTTAAAGAAGTATTATGTGTAGAAGTATGTTGTGATACTCTGTACGAACAACCGTGAATGAATGAGGATGCCTGGATGTTCATCTCAAATCTCTTGTTATTTAAAATATATATATATATATATATATGAATAAAAATGAGCGTACGGGGTAAGGTCCCAAGTCTTCAGATTGAGAGTATCGATCCCCCTCCAACAAACCCAAGTACTTATACTCGCAAGAAGACGGGTCCCTTGACTCGCTGAGGGGTAAAGTCCCAAGTCTCCAGACTGGGTACTGACCCCCTATCCAACAAAGATGAGTACTTACACTCGCAAGAAGACGGGTCTCTTAACTCACTACTGGGTAAGGTCCCCCAAGTTTCCAGACTGGGTACCAACCCCCCATTCAACAAAGCTGAGTCCTTACACTCGCAAGAAGACGGGTCCCTGACTCGCTGCAAGGTAAGGTCCCAAGTCTCTGGACGAGGTACGACCCCCTGTCCAACATCCGAGAAGGCTGGAGAAGGCTCGACAAAATATGTCAAAGGAAGGAAGATACCTGATCAAATAGGGGTCGCAACATCTGACCCACACACTCGGTGGCAGCGGCGCGAGCCTCATCCACAAGAAATTCGGAACGGACCCCCAAGTCTCGCTGCAAGGCTCGGGCACCACGAGAGATAGAGCCTCAGAGTTTTCATCATCACTCAGGTCTATGAAAAGTGGAGGATCTTGAAAATCTAGGTTGCAATCGGTCCCCCTCGGCCTGGTAGATGAAGGGGCAAACGACCCCCACAGCTGGAGAAGTAGGTCTGGTGGCCTTGTCCAAACTCCGAGTTGCAGTAGGAAGAGCTTCAGGTCTACCTCCTCCTCCACTAACTTCTTCCTCTCCTTCTTTATCTTCGTCTTCCTTGTCTTGATAGAAAAAATGCGCCCTCACCTCTTCTTGACTTGAGGGATGAGAGGGGCTGGACTCTACCTCCCGCGATCTGGTCCCCAAGGCCATCTCGTCTTCGCCAGTACCTTCATGGCTCGTATCCTGGGAAGGAAGCTGCCCTGCCTAGGAAAACTTGCAGGCCATCTCCTCCCGAAGCGTCTCCTTGAAAGAGGTGAAGGGCTCGAAAGGGTTAGGCGCACGAGGCAGGGTTGTGCCAGAGAAGTAAAAAATAATGCTTGAAGATCATAGGCATCCAATTCTTCTGCGAACGAAAGCAATGGGTCCGAAAAAGGTTCGGCGGGAGCTACCTGAGCGCTCGTCCGAGTATAGGGCTCGGCAGCAGGGCCCAAGCCGCTCGGGAATGACGTCGTGCTTCCCCATGCCTGAAGATCGCAGGCATCCAATTCTTCTCGCTCGGACACCCGATCACGAGGCATTTGTGGTCGGCTTCCTGATTCCCTAGCACGATTGTTGGAAGGAGAAGAACCCCCAGCCTCACCACTCTGTGGGGGAGAATCGTGGTGTACCCTTGGTCGCTTTGCTTGGTGGTTAGAAGAGCTCGAAATGCGCTTTTGGGGAAAAGGCCGGGCCTAGGGGGATGCTACCCAAGAAATTCCTCCCAATAGCATACGAACTGTCAGCCGTAGATAGGTAGTCACAGATGTTCTCGTCAGAAATGACCAAATCGGTCTGTGACTCATCAAGGTCGCTCGCACCCAAGCTGTCACCATCTCCAACAGAGCCTCTTCCCTCTGATTGAGGGTATGTTCCAAGCTCTTCAGAGAAGGGGGAGTAGGATCAACTTTGGGTGCCATCACAACAGTGGGAAGTGACAGGAGAACAGTGACGGAGAGAAGAGAAGGTAGGGAAGCATGACGGCTGGAGAGAAAGAGAATGGGAAATGGCGGAAACATGAAAGAAGAATGCAGAAGGAAATGGTGAAGAGGAAGGGGTGGGCCTTATATAGTGAAGGCAAGACGGAGAGTGTGCAGGAAATGAAGCGGCTCTGACAGCAACGAATTCAGCAAGCATCACGCGGCACATGACTTCTGAAGTGACAACAGGAATGGAAGGCGTTGTGTCAAGAGAGTGAGGGCATGGACCAATAAGGTCCCAGGATACGAAGGGAGGGTGCCAGCACGTCAAATCAAGGGAAAGGGAGAGGTGCCCCATCAACAATAGTTAGCCTCGGAAACTTGAAGTGCCTGAAGCCGAACGGTCGGCAACGTAATTAAGGGTATAATGAAACCTATCCGGGAAGGCCTTTTAGCGCCAAGCTCGGATGTGGCAATGAGATCATCACGGGGCTTGGCTGCCTACCAGGACCTCCCGTAGGACGCGGAGCAAGACTCCCAACTACACGCAGACTGCTGAAAGTGCTCGGTCACAGACTCGTCAAACTAAAGGGATGTCGCACTTAAATGCATGTGTCAAGATACCTGACACACAACGGTGCACCCCAAGTAGGAAGGATGGCTCGCCCACAACCTGTCACCCAACTCAGGCAAGAAGCAACAGTACAAGCCTAGCAAGGCTGACATGCCACGATCTCCTTTAGCTGCCAAAGCCACGGGCTGACACACTGCGGTAGTAAGGAATGAGTGGTAGCAGGTCTAACACCTGACACACCACAACCTCCCAACAACAGGACAGGCCTAGTACGGCTAACTTGCCACGATCTCCTTCAGCTGCCCGAGCCTCGGGCTGACACACTATGGCTGCAGGAAATGAGTGGTCACAGGTTTGGCACCTAACACGCCACGACCTCCCTCAGCAACAGGATCCATAACTGGTATAGATAACGAACATCCCTTCAATGGGAGCTCTTTCTCAACTATTGATTGTTCTTACTATTCTTCAAAGTTATTCATAGAGAATCTTTCACTGACTTTGGCATTGGAGTGACCCCGAACGTCTCCGGAGCCCTTTCTCCTTGATTGCAGGTGGCGTGAGCTTGGTTATAGGGGAAGCGCTTGGGCTGCGAAACACGACATCAACACTACTAGCCTTGCAAGGTCTTTAAAGCTTTGTTGCGATACTATTCATTGGCGCATTGTCGGCGTATAAATCCCAACATGAATGTAGAGAAGGTTTTTGATGCCCTACTTGACATAGACTTGGTTGCATATGTCAGAATTCTGGCACAAATATGGTCTTTGGTGCAACTTCTGGAGAACTTGCCCGACTAAGTTTGAGCATCCTACCTGCCACGGTACTAGTCTGACAAGTCTCCTGTGTCTTGCTAGAGTATTAGCTCATGCAAGATCTTTGGTGCCTAGTTGAGCATTTTAGAGTCTTTAGTGGCCTATTGGGAACTAACCCTTGTTAGGCAATATCCCGACCTGATATCATTGAACCACAACGCAAACAAGACCTTGTTGGCCTGGTACCATTAGCACCAAAGATCATGCGTGGGCTAGCACTCCAACATGGATAACAAAGATCCTCTTGGGCCTATACATCAATAGGACACTTAAAACCCTGTTCGGCTAGTACAATACCCCGTCAGGCTAGCACCTGGCAAGGCATGTAAGATCATCGTACTATGGCACCAAAAGCGCTATTGGTCTAACCTAATCAAGGTTGACCTTGCACAGGCTGGTATTCTAGCAAGACACCAAGGACCCTTGCAAGGCATGGTAGGGCAATAAAGAACTTGCATGAGGAACCCAAAGATGTTGCATTGAGAAGTTCCCTAATTGAGCACACATAACTTGTTGGGCTTATTTCGACAAGGCACCTAAAACTTTAAGACCTTGCGAGAGCTATTTGTTGGCAAAGTAACTCAACCGAATAACAAAGGCCTGGTGAGGGTTAGTAACCTGAAAGGGCACTGAATACCTTGTCAAGCTAGTACCTCGGCATGGCAATCAAGACGCCATCGAGCTAGTATCCCGACATGGACCTAAGACCCTATCAGGCTCATGTCTGGTAAGCCAACAAAGATCTAGCACAAGGTAGTACCTCGAAAGGGCATAAGAACCTTGTTAGGCTAGTAAGCCCGCAAGGCACATAAGACCTTATTAGGATAGTATCCCAACAAAACACCAATGCCTTTGAACAGGCAAGTATTCCAACACGACACCTAAGACCTAATGTGTTTTTAAGTACAAGACAAGGTATCATTAGCGTGACGAATGTTTTACTTATTACTTTCCAAGGCCAAAAAAGACAACATGAAAAATCATTACCGAGTGCAATAAAAGACACAAGGAGTCATCACATAATAGAGAATATGAACAATATTAAAAGAAGACAAAAAGGGTTTCTCAATAAGCAACCCACCTGAAAGTATTTGTTACGTAAAATGAAGTTGGAATCCTACGGCATTTTCAAGCTTGACTTAAAGCATGCGTTAGTTAAAAATTCTGTCCCACATGAGGAATCTAGAGATGTGGCACGAACCTGCTATGATGAGAGCCAAACCATACAACCCGAGGCATGCGAGAGTCCAAGTTCTGTTATCATAAAAATAACATTCACAACAACAGCAACAAACATTAACATAAAAAAAAGGTAACAAAATATCAAAATACAGTTATAAATGCACACATTTACACAGCACAGGATAGAATGTAAGGCGCTGGGGGTGTTTTTACTTAAAAAAAAAAAAAAAATTTGAGAGGGAGAGAGAGAGAAAAAAAATGAATTAAGTTTTGTAAAAAATATTCATGAAAAAGAAAGTTTTGTTAAAATATAGTTGAAAATCTCACGTCCAATATTTGTACTGCGAAGAGAGCTGACTGAAGAGGTATGACTGTAGAAACCGATCGAACCTGCCATGACTTCTGTATATAAAACTCAAGTCGCGACTCATAATTATAAAATCTGAAAGATCAAAACAAAACAACAGGTTTTGATTCCAGAGACGAGCAGGAAACAATGAAACCAAAAAGGAATTAAGCGTAAATCTTTCAACAAAGAAACATCAAAGACGTCTAAAATAGACGGGCCTTTTCTGTCCCAGATCCTACATGGTAGCTTTGAGGGATCAAAAACAACCCTCCAAGCCGACTCGATGAAAAAATAGATAATAGTTAAAAAAAACAGAAAAACAAGAATTACCATAAACTAAAAGAAAAACCTGATCTCGATTCTGAAAACACCTGCCATTAAAAAATACTTTTAAGTTTGCTTCTTGACAAAATGAAAAGATAAAAGAAAAAAACATAAAACCAGAACTTGAAAGATCTATGACTTAAGTGAGAGAAGCCACCTTGGCTCTCAAGTCCTCCATCTCCCTCTTCAGCTTCTTCTCCGTCTCGTTCGCCTCCTCGTAGACTCCTTGCCCCGCGTCGATCGCCTCGTACAACTCCATACAAAACTAAGATACGAGAAACGAAGACAACAATCATTTTGTATTTTCTTTTTACTTCAAATCATCTATATCCAAACGAAGGAGGACGCTCCCAAATAAACGCAAAGGCAAAACCACGAATTCTTACCTTTATGCCAAGGGTCAGAGAAAACAGTGATGGGGCTCTTCTGCGCTCGATGTCGGGCTTCTTGCCATGAATGTCCCGAGAAGTCCTGGAGAGAGACCTCAACTTTAGAGTTTGGAACGACATAGACTCTGCGAATCACGGATGTTCGGCAGTCCTCCGGAACTACGACCGCTCTCGGAAATGGATTGGATTCACTGAAATGGAAGAAGAATAAGAGAGAAAACGTAAGGATATTTCTCCTCTGTTTCTCAAATCTCTCTCCCTTCAAACGCATATAAATAGTTGGGACTTCAAACAACAACGGCTTTCTTTTTCTTTTAAATTCAAATTATCTTATATCCGGTAACGAGTTTCTGGCTTCTTCTTCTTCTTTCTTTATTTTTTTATTATTTTATTATTTTTCTATTTTTAAATAAGAAAATCAAATAGGATGAAGCACAAATGGGCATCCGATTATCCAAAATAGTAAGGGTGTAATCGGTTTTAGTCTAGTTTTAGACATATTTTAGAACCGAATTGATATACACCAGTTTTAATATTTGAAGAACTGATATCGCACCGGTAACACTTCTAAACCGGTACTTCCGATTTTTCCCGTATATTATATATATAGTATATATAATATGCTAAATATGTTATAGTTTATAATAATATAGTGATAATATATTATAGTATATTATAATTGTATTATAGACTATAGTAATATATATAGTATATTATAATATATAATGATATTGTATTAATATAACTACTAATATTATAGACTATAATGATAATATGTAGTTATTTATATAGTATTTTAAATTTTAACGTTATTTTAATTAATAATTTAGCAAATAATACAATATTATTTTATATATAACTATATATATTAGATATCAAAATTAAGTATAATATAAAAATCATATAAAAAAATATTTTATATAATATAAAAAACTAAAAATTAATATTTATATGTACCAGCCCGGTCAGGTTCGGTCCAGCGATAGAAAAAGAAAAATAAAAAGCGGACCAATTTTGATCGGTTTTAAGAAAATGGAACCGGTACCAGACCGGTCAGGTTCGGTCCAGCGATAGAAAAAAAAAAAAAAAAAAGCAGACCAATTTCGATCGGTTTTAAAAAAATGAAACCGGTACCAGACCGAACCGATTTAAAACCTAGTACGGTCGGTTCGGTCGAATTTACCAATTTATCGATTTTTTTTTTCATTTTCACCCCTACAAAATAGTATCAATCATGCCCACTTGCCAGCCTGTAGGATCTGGGTGTGCTGTTTGGATTAAGGTGCCAGCCAAACACCACTATTTTAATGGACGGTACTCACTACTCACTACACTATTGACTACCTTATTTTTTCCTATTTTTACAATTTTAATTTTATAAATTAAAATTAGTTTCTAAATAACTAACCTTTCACGTGTTGATTCCCCCTATAATGAGTTTGAAGAAGCAAATAAAAAAATGATGTTATGAAAATACGGTAGAAGGCAATTTCTTGTCTATCACGACAACCAATATTAAATTTCTAGAGGGATAGTTTTGTCACTTTCGTGAAGTACTTTGATAGTAATAATTGGCCGGATCACATGGGAGCTCAACTCTCAATCTTGTAAAGCATACACCATTATACAAAAGTATCCAACCGTTAGATCAAATTGATTTGAGTGGGAGCTTGGCTTCTGAGCATGTGAAATGTACTCGATCTCTATAAGTATCTGACCCTCGATCAAATTGCTCAGTTCGTGAGTGAGCTCGGCACCCAAAAATGTAAAACGTACCCGAATCTCCAAAAGTATCCGACCTCAATCAAATTGGTTGCACCCTAACCTCTAAAATTATCTTACCCATAGTGAGGAAAGAGTGTTCGAAGCCCAAAAACTAAGCAAATTGATCGGACCAAACAACTCGGTGCAAAAGGCAATCTAGTTGGATCAAATCAGTATTTGTGGCATGGATCTTTTAGTCTATTATTAAATTTATAAATGGACATTTTAGTGAATCGCTCTAATCCCAGGAGAAACAAACAAAGACTACTCTAACCCTTGGAGGGCAAGCAACAACCCAGAGGGTAAGCAATCGTGCCTAAAACCCGAGAGAAACAAACAAAGATTGTATGCAACCTGTGCGAGCAAAAAGTGCTCGGACCCTAGGGTGAGCAAAGAGAGCTTGAGTGCCAGGATGAGCAACCACAGCTCCCACAAAAGCAAGCGAAAGTGCTTACACCCAAGGCAAACATTATGAGGAGCAACAACTTGAACCCCGAGGCGAGCAACAAAGCTCACCCTTTGAAGAGCAACAGTCCTCGCCCCCTCGGCTAGAGCTCGTAAAGAATGCTCGAACCCCTTGGCGAACGACAACAACACGAGCCACAGGGTGAATATGGGTGACCCAGCACACCGGAGCAAGTTGTTGTTGTTTGATCTAGTGCAAGCAGCAACAGCTCATACCCGAGGTCAGTAAATAGTGCTCGCACCCTAGGGTGAGGTAAGAGTGCTCACTCGGTGGAGCGCCAAGAAAAAGTGCACATCCCAAGGGCAACCAAAAGTGCTCACTAGAAGGCACCAACTAAACTTGCTATCTCTCTATTAGGTAGCTGTGTATGGGATGCACCTCCAAAGGATGTTATTAAGATCAACTGGGACACTGTTGTTGACAAGAATACTAGCAGAATTGGAATAGGAGCTATTGCAAGGGATTGCGAAGGATGAGTGCTTGCTACCATGAGGATGAACATACGTCTATACCTAGATCCATTAATCCTATGCTGCTTTTCATGCAAACTTTCTGGTGCTTGAACTGGGTTTTAAGAAGATTATCCTTGAAGGGGATGCACAACTTGTTGTCAAGGCAATCAATGGTACAGATTATAGTTGGGACAACAAAGGCATGCTTATTTGTGATGTTAAAAAAGTGCTTTCTGTTATAAGTTGGTCTGTTAAACATATCAAAAGAGAAGCCAATAATGTACTATTTAGAAACTTTTTAAACCATAATTACCGGTTTCGAAAAAGTGAAAACCATAGAGGCAGAAACAATAGTTTTTCCAAGACTCTAAAACAAAAACATAAAACATAAAACAAAATAGAACCTAAAATTAAAAAAATATAAAAGCCACTCATGAAGGGTGGCCTCGTGGGTGTCCATCATAGGGTGGCTGACGATGGCCCCGCTTGGGCGACCACTCGTGAGTCCATTGGCTAGTTGATAATGTTATGTTGATTGTGCACTTTTTTTGTTCTTAAAAACTTGCTATGTATATATACATATTATATATATATATATGGCAATCATACTTCTACAATTGGATATGATATGGAAGTATCATGTATCATGTTAGTGATTTTGTCATTAAACTAACAAACATTGGATATGGGATCATTTTGATAGATAAACTAAGCTTCAAGTATTAGTTTAGATTTTTTTCAGTTCCAGGAATTAGTTTGAAAGCATTCCAAACCTTAGGGACCAGAAGTAGACAAGAAATTACCTTCTACTGTATTTTCATAACATCATTTTTTTATTCGCTTCCTTAAATTCAATATAGGTGAATCCAGCACGTGCAAGGCTAGTTGTTTAGTAACTGATTTTTATTTATAAAATTAAAATTGGAGAAAATAGAAAAAAAACAAGGTGGTCAATAGTGGAGAGAGTAGCGAGTACGGTCCTTTAAAGTAGAGGTGTAACGCCTCAATGGAAGGCCCAAACCACATGGCCTATACTCCAAAAGGACTAGTCAATGATACAATTAGAGCCCCATTGGAACCTTATAAAGAGCAAGAACTTCTCATTCCCAAGTAATGTGGGATCACATACACCACCTACCCTTATTCATATCATATGGGGGTATCACAATCTACCCCCTTTAAACTCCCTACGTCCTCGTCGGGCCCGTCCATTTTAGGTGGCACGGCTCAAGTCCCACATTTCTGGTTGGAACCTGTCTCTGATACCATTTGTAACGCCCCAATAGAAGGCCTAAACCACACGGCCTATACTCCAAAAGAACTAGTCAATGATACAATTAGAGCCCCATTGGAACCTTATAAAGAGCAAGAACTTCTCATTCCCAAGTAATATGGGATCTCATACACCACCTACCATTATTCATATCATATGGGGGTATCTCAGATGTAGCACCCGGGCCAATTAAACCCAAAGTCATTCCATTGGAGTCTCTTGTTTCCTTTTTTTTCTCTCTTGTTTTCACACAGCTGAGTAACCTCTCCTACCCCACAACGTTGTTTGCAGTGAGCTTATCTCATTTTATCTTCTAAACCGTTTTTCAATTTTAGTTTCTGTACTTCTGAAGATTTCTCCACCCAATCTCCATTATCTCCACGTGATCTAAGCAGTTTGAAGTTTGAACTTCCTTCCCCTTTTTGAGTTCTCTCCTTTTAGTTTTTGTTTCCGTCCAGCACTCAAGTCTCTCCCTCTCCCTCTCCCTCTCTTTTCTTCTCAGTGTATCTCTATGAGTGCCACCCCTCACTACCGGCTAGAAAACCAAACTTGGAGAGAATCACTTGCATCACACGAGGAACTCATGCACGATCCAATGGCAGCAACACGACGTGGCCACGGTTGCCATGAACCTGCAGACCAGAATCAGAGCAACACCGCCCAAACATGCTGTAGTCTTTTACCGTACCATCATGCAAACCGAGCACTAGCATCACCAAAGCTCACCTGGCCGTGCACCACCACCCCACCTCACGAGAACCACCACTATCAACACCACCGCGCGCCACCCTTCCCACTGAAAACCTAGATGTTTATTCCCCTGTTTTCCCACACCCGAAACAGAGCCACCCCTTTGCAGTCACTCAACTCCTTCTCGGTACCACCAGCCACGGCAAGGTTACACAAAAACCGCCAGCGAAAAGCTTTCCGTCACCCCCTAGTTCACCGCACGCCACTTTATCCCCCACGGTGAGCTACCTCTTCCAACCTCACGCCAAACTCGCTTCCTCCAGCTCATCTCTCTCTGCCTCTCTAGCTCTCGCCACCCAGCGTGGCAGCCTCGCCACCACAGTTCCTCCAGCCTAGCCCATCGTACCTTGCCCCTCCACTCATATCTCAGTTTTAGTTGTAAGTTCACGTCGCCGCACTTCAGTTCATTTGTTTCTCATGTTTGCTGACCTAAAGAGTTATATATATATATATATATATATATATTGGGTAATTCTGTAACCTATTAGAATAGGAATTATTATTGTTATGCCCTTCACCATGTTTTCAAATGATAAGGTATTACAGAAGTAATTGCATAGTTGGTCTTTTAAGTAGGAAAAATTATGTTATTACCTTTGAGTTACAAGTTGCATTATTGTGTTTTAAACTTTTAATATATATTTGTAAACTCTAAGTGTTCCATTTTTACAGAAATTATTTTGGTAGGTTAAATTTATTTTAAGTAAAGTTTTCTTTCAAAGGTAAGTGAAAATGTTGTAATTTTATTATGTTCTAGTTTATTAAATAATTATTGTTGTATAACTTAAAAAGGAATTTTTGGTATAATTATGTTATTTAGTATTAAATTTGATAGTTTGATTTTTCAATAGTAGGTGAGTTTTAATACTTTAGTCAAGTATTAAATTTATGATTTTTTTAGGGTTTTGCAGAATTTAGCTTTTTAGGAAAATAGATTATTTGGTGTTTCAGTTGTAAGTATTGAAAGATTGTGTTAAATTCAGATATTTATGGGAGTACATGACTATTTTATAGGTGACGATTGATTTTCGTTCAGTACTGTTGTGGAGAAATTCTGAAAAGCTAAGAAGTTCAGGTAAGCGGGGTTCCTATACTAGGCTTTATACAAGTTATTAAGATTGAGGTTAACTTTTTGAAAACTTTGCATATTTTGTTATGAAATGAGAACTTGGGAAAAACCAACCTCGGTCGCATATTTGCACTACTCATGAAATCCGTATAAAAAATGAAAAATATTTTCTGACATGCATTATGTAGACATGAGCTAAATTTTGTCATGTTGTCTCTGAAATCTAAAAAAGAGCGATATTGAGAATCTGAAAAATTGTGCATTGATTTAGAAAAATGCTCCGACTTTTGTTTTCAGTATGAGAGAATGATATGATTATGTTTTGGCGCTCTGTTTCATTTTGATATGGCATCTAAAAACCTTTGACATGGTGTATTGATTTTGTATCTGACTCTGTCTCTGCTCTGTTATGTTTTGCTCTGTTTGGGTTGGTACCAACTTCTCTGTCTCTGAGTGCACCCACTTTGGAAACAAAGTGATTTTATTGTGGTCTTTCCTGTGTGCACACTCTCCGACCCATCCGAGACTGGGGCGTTACAAGGGGTGTTGGGCCGGCACATGAATGCAGGCCCATTGTTTTTTGTGTCTTGTTCATATTGTGTCAGGTCATGAATATTCGACTATAAAAGCCAACTCAAACTCAATCCATTAAGCTAAACGTGTTAAACGTTCAAATCCTAACCCAACAGTTAATAATTCGACTATATGTCGTGTCATTCGTTTTGACCCGTTTAATAATTAATTAGAAATAAATTAATATAATATGACTTATCTAAACCCGTTTCATGTAAAACAATTAAACTAAAATGCATAACTTATTTGATTTAATTAACATAATTTCACATAAAATTTAAAATCTATATTTATTAGTAATATATATCAAATATTTTTCAAATGTTAACATATAATAAAACTAATATTACAAATTATACAATAACAAATATGATCATAGGACTAAAATTACAATTTCAACAATAAAAAAATAAAAACACAAATATATAGAAAAATATCAAGATTACAATTTAACAATAATAACATTTTAAATTTGAACGAGTTAAAACGAATTAATTTTGAGTTAAACGGGCCGGTTGACCCATTATTTACATTTAATAAATCGTGTCTAGCGGATGGGCAAGAATCATACTATTTTGGATAAGGAAAAATCTAATTGCAAGCAAGTTTGTGCACCAATTTGTGCACCAATATTGATATATAATATATATGTTTAATGAAATGATGTGAATTAAAGATGAAAATAATTTTTATGATATATGAGATTTTCTTCTTCTCTTAAAAAAATTTTTTTCATTTTTTTTAGATAAAAAAAATCATCGGTACGCAATATGGTACACGAACTCACTTGTATCTAGCAAAACCCTTTGGATAATCGGATGTCTATTTGATTTTCTTATTAAAAATAAAAAAATAAGAAAGCCGTTTATTAATGGAAAAAGAAAGCCGTTGCTGTTTGAAAACTTTGAAGTCCTACTATTTTTATGCTTTCGAAGGGAGAGAGATTTGACAAACAAGGAGCGAGAGAAACAGAGAGAAATATCTATCCTTCCGTTTTCTCTCTTATTCTTCTTCCATTTCAGTAAATCCAATCCATTTCAGAGAGCGGTCGTAGTCCCAAAGGATTGCCGAACTCCGAGCCCGAGATGGAGCTGAAGAGGGAGATGGAGGACTTGAGAGCGAAGGTGGCTTCCCTCCGTAATGCCCCGCATCTCTGAATCCCTTACTCTTAAATCATAATTAATATATTTTATTGTTTTGTTTCAAGAAGCAAACTTAAAAATATATTTTATTGGCAGGTGTTTTCAGAATCGAGATCAGATTTTTCTTTTAGTTTATAGTAATTCAATTTTTTCTGTTTTTTTAACTATTATCTATTTTTTCATCGAGTCGGCTTGGAGGGTTGTTTTTTATCCCTCAAAGGTACCTTTTTAGGATCTGGGACAGAAAAGGCCTGTCTATTTTAAACGTCTTTGATCTTTCTTTGTAGAAAGATTTATGCTTAATTCTTTTTTGGTTTCATTGTTTTGTTTTGGTAAGAAGCATGTATTTTTCTCTTTGTTTTCAGATTATATAATTATGAGTTGCGGCTTGAGTTTTATGTACAGAAGGCATGGCAGCTTCGATCGGTTTCTACATGAGTAGCATGCATACCTCTACAGTCAGCCCTTTGCAGTACCAATTTTGGAACTGAGATTTTCAACTATATTTTGTTTTTACAGAATATTTTTAACAAAACTTAATTCACTTCTCTCTCTCTCTCTCTCTCTCTCCCTCTCTCTCTTCTTTTAAGTAAAAACACTACCTGAGCCCTGCATTCTATCCTGTATGTGCTGTGTAAATGTGTGTATATATTTTGATAATCTAAAGGATCTTCCATTAAATTTGATCTGGAAGGTTCCATCTTTGGACGAGTAATTGTTCTCAACTATGCCATACTTGGGAAGTTTACTCAATGAAAAATAGTTGAATAGTGCATTTTAAATGTAGAGATTCATATGTATTTTACATTGATTTTACATAATCCAATGAAGACCTTATTTTGACAAGTTTTTAATCATTTTACATAAAATGCAAGATAGATAAACCATTGTCAGTGCTCAAATGTAAGTGAATATTTATTCACCGAGAGTAGTAGTTACCTAATTAGGGCGTGTGCAAAATTCTTTTCAATATTACCTAGTTTTTAGCTTTATGGACTCACTAGCGGGTATATAGGGATTGCTATCTTTATAGTGATTTTGTAAGTATTATAATATCCATCCTTTTGTTACCATTGTTATGTTAATGTTTGTTGTTGTTGTTGTGAATGTTTTTTATATGATAACAGAACTTGGACTCTCATAAGCCACAGGCTGTATGGTTTGGCTCTCATCATATCAGGTTCGTGCCACATCTCTAGATTCCTCATGTGTGACAGAATTTTTAATTAACGCGTGCTTAAGTCAAGCTTGAAAATGCCATAGGATTAAGACTTCATTTTACAAATCAAAAACCTTTAGGTGGGTTGCTTATTGACAAGCCCTTTTGATCTTAATTTATTGTTCATATTCTTTGTTATGACATGATTCCTTGTGTCTTTTATTGCACTCGGTAATGATTATTCATGTTGTCTTTGGTCTTGGAAAAGAATAAGTAAAACATTCGTAAGGCTAATGATACCTTGTGTTGTACTTAAAAAACACATTAGGTCTTTAGATTGCCTTGTTGAAATACTTGCCTGTTGAAAGGACATTGGTGTCTTGCCGAGATACTAACCCGATAAGGTCTTAGGTGCCTTGCGGGCTTACTAGCCGAATAGGGTTATGACGCCCTTCCAAAGAAAAAACATGTGCTAGATCTTTGTTGTCTTATCTGACATTAGGCCAATAGGGTTTTGGGTGATCTGCTGGGATACTAGCTCAATGGCATCTTGATTGCCTTGTAGAGGTACTAGCTCTTACAAGATTGTTAGTGCCTAGCTAGAGTACTAGCTCATGCAAGATTGTTGGTGCCTAGTTGAATATTTCAATCTTTGGTGCCCTATTGGGCACTACCCCTTTGTAAGGTCTTTTGGTGAACTACTGACATGGTACTAGAGCTCTTGCAAGGTCCTAGCCGTGCATGGTAATTGGGTTCCAGCCCTATCAAGAGCTCAATTGCCCTAATAAGGTTTTAGCCCTTGCAAGATCTCTTTTGCCCCATCAAGGTTCTAGACCATGGAAAGGTCCTTTGTTGCCTTCACAAGGTACTACCCTTGCAAGGTCCGTGGTGCCCTGCTGACATACTAGCCGGTGGAGGTTAGCCATTACTAAGGCCAATTAGGGTTGTGGGAGCTACGATCTTGCGTGCCTTGTTGAGTTGATTGCCAATGCTGGTGCTTTATATGGTTCGGTATTGGCTCAACAAGGTTTTACATGCGTTGATGATGTTGCCCAACAAGGTCTTTTAGAGCCTTGTTGACGTTCAAACCTTAGAAGGAACGTCTTAGCAGCCTTATGCTATAAGGTCTTTTGTGTCTTGCTGCAAGGCCTTTGGAGCTTTGTCACGGAACTATTTATTGGTGCCTTGTCGACATCCTAATCCAACACGAATACAGGGAGTGTTTTTGGTGCCCTACTCGACATTAGTGCAACAACTAGGGTTTTGGACCAACAAGGTTAGAGGGCCCTACATGGAAGGGTATTATCCTGACCAGACTCATGTGCCTTGCTAGATTACTAGCTCATGCAATATCTTTGGTGCCTAGTTTAATATTTCAATCTTTGGTGCCCTATTGGGAACTAACCCTTGTAAGGTCTTTTGGTGTCGTACCGACAAGGTCTAGCACTTACAAGATCTTTGTTGCCCTAATACCAAAGACCATGATTGTGTTAGAATTCTCACGTATGCACCAAGACTATGTCGGGTAGGGCACCAAAAACCCTCTCTATATACGTGTTGGGAATAAAACGCGGACAAGGCACCTATGAATAGTACTGTGGTAGAGACCTATTGAGCTAGTTCCCTAGCAGGTAGGGAACCCAGACCTATCGGGCTAGAGTACCATCCCGAGCAAGATCTTTGGTGCCTAGTTGCAAGGTCCTAGTTGTGCAAGGTAATTGGGTTCTAGCCCCTATAAGATCGTTTTCCAAGTAAGGTTCTAGGCCTTGAAAGATCTATGTCTCTGCACTATCAAGGTTCTAGCCCACAAAATGTAACAACCCCACCCTACCAAGGGCGAGACCGTTACCCTTGACCTGTTCTTTCCCTATTATATCTGTATATATATATATATATCTATATATATATATATATATATCTATATATATATATACTTTATTTTTTTTCTCTACTAAAGTAATATGGGATAAGTGTGAACATATCACACATGTACTCTAAATTTATAATTTAATAATAGGAAACTCCTGATAGACATTCTATTCAACATTTCCCATAAAGGACTCTCAGAGTCATCATTCAGTCATCAAAACATAACTAGTTCTAAATAAGAAGGGACTCAGTTCCTAAAATACATACAAAAAGGTGTTAAGCCAACGTATGAGGGGTTACCATCACCCCACCAAAGAAATTACATCACACCAAAAGATACATTGTCTAATAGTTAATTCAACAAATTGTCCCAACATGGGACTAATCCTAAAACATAAAATCATAAACCATCATCATCAAAAGGGTTGAACCAACAGGGAAACACTAAGCATCGCCCCCCCCCCCTCCTCGGTAGTGCCCGGCTCCGTAGCCTCTCTATCAATACCTAGACGTTTAAAACATAAACACAAAGTTAGTCTAATACTCAGTAAGCAGTACACCATGCTGTTAACTTACTAATCTCACCTATCTTTTTCTTTTGAAACATACATACATAAACATTTGTTAATTTTGATAATGCTTTTATGCATAAACAGTGTAAGGAATAAGCGATACTTTCATGCATAAAAATTTAAGAAATAAGCAATGCTTTCATATATAAACGTTTTAAGAAATAACTTTGCTTTCATGTTTCACTTTCATTTGGCTGGTACACACTATTACGCCCCGTGTGTTGCGGTTAGCGGTCTTTTGGACCTGGACTCCACCCGTGGCCACGGGTTGCGAATCCCTTTCAATCAGGGGGCAGCACCAGGTGCACTACTAGTACTACTTACCCGGCATTGCAATCTGCTCAGTCCTTTGGTACCCTTTTATTCATATGGTTGTTACGTATTTTCATACCTTAACCTTCGTTTCATTTCTTTCCTTTCTTTGCACTCAAATGTTTTCATTATCTTTCCTTCGTCTGATGCATATACGTTTCTTTTAAAAAGAGCATTTCATGTCATGCTACGTACAAGTAAGGCGTTAGTTATTTGAGAGAGCATGTATGAAAATCTCACAATTATAATCGATAAGGCTGAAGCAACTAAAAGGCGGGCAAGTAATTAGGTTTTCCTCTCTCGGTAGAGGCTCCTCTCCTGTCTTAGTGTAGGTTCTTCCATCGTACATTTTGTTTCGTTTGCTGTCTCGATGGCAGAGGACCTAGAATTTCTGTGCCAACATTTTTCTTTATCTGAGAATAAGAAGGGTGAGATTCATGTGGAATCTTTGCTCTTGGAATCTAATATAGCACGTGGGGAACGTTGTTTGGTGATGTCCTTGTTAACTGATCATTATTATAATCGAGAGGCTCTCAAGAACACGATGAGAAAAGTGTGGCAACCTGCATGCAAGGTGCGCTTTAAGGATCTGGGCTCAAAATTCTTTCTGGTGGAATTTGAGGATGATTGTGACAAACAACGTGCTCTTCGGGAGGGGCATTGCTCGTTTGATCGTTATCTTATTCTTTTGAAGCATCTGGAGGGGGACTTACAAGTAATGAAAATAAGACTTCATGAGGCTTCGTTCTGGATCAGAGTATATGATATGCCCTTAAATGCTATGAATGAAGAGGTGGGGAGACTCATTGGTAATAAGATTGGCATTGTGGAGGAAGTTGATAGGGAGCAGGGTGAAGTCGCATGGGGTGAGTATCTGAGGATCCGAGTAAAGATTGATATCTCTCAACCTCTTATGCGTGGCATCATTGTGAATCTTGGTCAGTTTGGTTCAGGCTGGATTCGTTTTGCTTATGAACACTTGCCAAATTTTTGTTATACGTGTGGTAAACTTGGTCATCAGCAGAAAGACTGTGAGATCAATGGGAATCAGGATGTACGGGATACTGATATGCTTCCCTTTGGTCCATGGTTGCGTGTAGGAACTACTGTGGGAAGGGTGAAGGAAAATTCCAGCTAGTGGCGATCAGCCTATCGGGAATTCTCGTCGATTTCTTCATCAGAGACAGAACGACAGCCAGCTGGAGTTAAGGTTGGAAATCAAGAAATTGTTGTGAACGACTCCATTTTTAGTGCTTCGGTTATGCATGATTCAGAGGAGGCCGTTATGGAAGGTATTAATGCAGGAGGTAGTAATGGGATGTTGCCCTTTGGGGTTGATATTGGGAGGGATTCAGATCCCTTAATTGCTGCTCAGAAGATTCTTCCTTGTGATGCAGGAACTGCTTCCCTAAATGGTAATGAAGTGAATGCAGGGGCTGATTCGTCAGTTGGTGCTACTGTGGTCTTGAGAGATAAGTTAACTCAAGATGATGGACCTAAGGTCATAGAGGAAGAGGGCTTTGTGAATCAAAATTCAAGGCCCAAGAGGGGAAGGCCTAGCAGGAAATGGACTAGAGTTGGTCTTCATTTGCAATTGAATCCAAGTGATTGCATTTTGAGGCAGGATGTTAAGGGAAAGAGGAAGGCTGTTATGCAGCATGCTAATGTTTCAAAATGTGGGAGGACTATTTTGAAGGAGGATGGGGGTATTCCAACGATGGAGGCTGCTATGCAGCCCTGCCGAGAACAATGAAAACAATAAGTTGGAACTCTCATGGGCTTGGGAACCCACGAGTTAGAGCACTTCGTGACTTGGTCATCAGGGAAGGTCCCAAAGTGTTGTTTTTACAAGAGACTAAGATGACTGTTAAACAGATGGAACGTGTACGTGTTAGAGTAGGGTTTGATTGTTGTTTTATAGTAGCTTGTGAGGGAAGAAGTGGTGGTCTGGCAATGTTATGGAAGAATGAAATCAATTTATCAATTGAGAGCTTCTCTTCCTACCATATTGATGCAAAGATTCAGGATGTTGATAGAGGGTTGGTTTGGAAACTTTCTGGTTTGTATGGGCACCCAAAAACTGAGGAAAGAGGAGAGACTTGGAGATTGCTTCAAACATTGAAAGAAGATGGGGATATTCCATGGCTTGTTTGTGGTGATTTGACTGAATTGATTTGTCAACATGAGAAAATGGGTGGAAGGCCTAGATCAGACAGATTAATGCAAGAGGTCAGAGATGTTCTTGATGACTGAAATCTTATAGATTTGGGCTTTGAGGGTCCTATATTTACTTGGTGTAATAGAAGAGATAAGCAACAGGTGATTAGTGAAAGACTTGATAGATTTGTTGCTAATATCAATTGGAGTGAATGTTTCTCTCTCTCTCTTGAGTTATTCATGGTATTGCTGCTCATTCAGAACATGTGCCAATTATGTTATTGCCTACTTCTGAACTTAAAAGGACCAGACATAAACTTTTTAGGTTTGAGGCAATGTGGGTTGAGGATGAGGAATGTGGTGATCTTATTTCAAGGTCTTGGAAAGGGATTTTTGAATGGAGGTCTATGGTAGAAATAACTTACAGATTAAGTAGTTGTAGCAAGGGGCTAGAAGCATGGAATAAGTTGAAATTTGGGCATGTACAGATGAATATTAGAAGGGCTTGAGCTAATATTCAGAGATTGCATTTAGAGGAAGCTAGTAGGGTTTCAAAAGAGGTATTAATGTAGGCTAGAAATAACCTGCAGGCTTGGTTGGAGAGAGAGGAAATTTTGTGGAAGCAAAGAGCAAAAGCTTTATGGTTGAAGGGAGGGGACATAAAATCAAATTTTTTCCATTACAAAGCATCTCAGAGGAAGAGTAAGAATTGGATTAAAGGGTTGAAAAGTGAAGATGGGACATGGAAATATGAAGAGGAAAAGAGACCAGATTATCTTAAATTATTTTCAGTCTTTGTTTCATTTTGAACAACAGAATAGTAACTTGGATTTTCAGGATGGTTTGAGTGGGAAAGTTACTACCGAAATGAATGCTGATTTGTTGAAGGAGTTTTCCCGTGATCAATACAACTTTGGATCAAATGCATCCTACCAAGTCACTTGGTCCAGGTGGTATGGCCCTAGTTTTCTTCCAACAATATTGGCACATTGTGGGGAATGATGTCACTAATGTAGTCTTACAAGTCCTCAGAACTGGTACTCTACCTTCCTCACTGAATCATACTTTTATCACTTTGATCCCTAAGAAAAGCAAGCCTGAATTGATTTCTGAATTTAGGCCTATTAGTTTATGCAATGTGTTGTATAAATTCATCTCCAAAGTACTAGCAAATAGGCTTAAAAATGTGCTTGAAGTGATCATCTCCAGTTCTCAGTGTGCTTTTGTCCCGGGTCGACTTATAACAGATAATATTCTTGTGGCTTATGAATTGATGCATTTTTTGAGAAATAAGAGATGGTTTTATGTCCATTAAGTTGGATATGAGTAAAGCTTATAATCGTGTGGAATGGTCCTATCTAAAATCTGTTATGAACATAATGGGTTTTAATGCTCAATGGATTGCCTTAGTAATGATTTGTGTCAAATCTATCTCTTTTTCAGTTTTGATTAATGGAGAGCCTAAAAGTCCTATTATCCCTTCGAGAGGCATTAGACATGGGGATCCACTATCCCCTTACTTGTTCTTAATTTGTATTGAGGGATTAATATCATTGCTCAAAAAAGCTGAGGGCAGAGGTGATATCACAGTTGTTAAGGTGTGTAGAGGGGCTCCTAGAATATCCCATTTACTTTTTGCTGATGATAGCCTTTTGTTTTGTAAGGCTACTGTGGAAGAAAATCAAAAGATCCAAAAGACCTGTTGAACTGTTATGAGGTTGCTTCAGGTCAAAAGTTTAACAAAGAAAAAATAGGAATTGTTTTTAGTAGTAATGTACATATTACTAAGAAGGAGGAGATACTAGAGCTTTGGGGGTTGTAGCATAGCTAGCAATTTGAAAAGTATCTTGGGCTTCC
This sequence comes from Juglans mandshurica, assembly GCA_022457165.1. Classification (NCBI taxonomy): domain Eukaryota; kingdom Viridiplantae; phylum Streptophyta; class Magnoliopsida; order Fagales; family Juglandaceae; genus Juglans; species Juglans mandshurica. The sequence continues at coordinate 11,009,901 of CM039623.1, forward strand.
AGCTTTGGTTGGGTGGTCCAAATATAAGGCTTTTTCTGATATTAAGCAAAAAGTTTGGAAAATATTACAGGGGTGGAAAGAAAAGATGCTCTCGGTTGGTGGAAAGAAATCTTGATTTAAGTTGTTATATTGTCCATTCCTACTTACTCTATGAGCTGCTTCAAACTACTTTCTATTTTATGTAATGATCTTGAGCAGATGACGGCAAAATTCTGGTGGGGTCAGAAGAAGGGTGAACATAAAATTCATTAGATGAGTTGGTCCAAGATCTGTGAGTCTAAGCAGGATGGGGGTATGAGTTTTAAGGATCTTAGGGTGTTCAATGATGCTCTTTTAGCTAAGCAAGGTTGGAGAATTATGCAAAATACTAATTCCCTTTTGCATAAGGTCTTCAAAGCTAAATATTTCCCTATAGACCAATTACTGGATGTTGCACTGGGTTAGAACCCTTCTTTTGTGTGGAGAGGTATTTGGAGTACTTTACATAAATTGGGAGCTGGTTGTCGTTGGAGGATTGGTTCTGGTCAAGGTGTAAGAATTTGGAAAGATTATTGAGTACCTTGGTTGCCTAAACTATCTAATCTATAGGGTGAAAGTGGAGTTGCAGCTCTTGAAGAAGAGGCTACTGTGAATATGCTAATGGATGAAGTTCATCAGGGATGGGATGTGGGAAAATTTACTGCTATGCTTTCACCTAATGTGTGGCCTCAAAGATTTTGAATAATGTCTTGAGTCATGGAAGGTCTAATTTGCTTTGTTGGGTTCAGGAAGCACATGGTGACTATTCTGTTAAAAGTGCCTATAGGCTATTTCGATCCTTGAACCAAAGCAGGCAATGTGGTGAATCTTCGAGGGCTGCACTATTGAAGAGGCTATGGAAAGAAATGTCTATGCAACTTCCATCTAAGGTGAAGATCTTTGCTTGGAAAGCTGTCAAAGGGATTCTACCTACTAAAGATAACCTTATGAAGAAACAAGTGATGGTTGAGGGAGGATGTACTTTCTGTGTTGCTGAAAGGGAAGATGTCCTACATGCTCTTTGTTACTGTCCATCTATCAAAGAAGTTTGGCTTAATCATTTTCCCATGATGATGCAGATCAATACTAATGAGTTGTTTCTTGATGTTGTGCTAGGTTTTCTTCAAGACTGATCTAAAGAAATGCTTGAGCTGTTTTTCCTAATTTGCTAGAGTTGGTACGGAAGAAATATAAAGATCTTTAAGGAGAAGTGTGTAAGTGCAGAGGCAGTAGTGGGAAATACATTGGCCATGCAGAGGTCCTTCAAAGAACTGAAATGTAAACCTTTACATGCTGTGAAGAATTATTGCAGATGGGAATTCCCACCTCCTGACTTTTAAACTTAATGTAGATGGAGCCTAATCTTCAAATGGTTCAATTGCTGGAGTTGGAGCAATTCTAAGGGATTCAAAGGGGGATGTTATGATGTCTGCAACAAAGAAGGAACAAGCTGTTTTGAATGCAGTGGAGCTTGAGGGGTCGGCTATCCTGCAGGGCCTTCAGCTTAGTATCCACATTGGAATTCATAATCTTGTGATTGAAACTGATTCCTTGTTAGTAGTTAATGAATTTACTAAAAAATGATCTTCAAAGGCAGCAATTGGAAATATTATTAAGCAAAGGAACTGATGAGTCATTTCAATTCTTGTGTAGTTCAATATGCCAACAGAAGCTGCAATGAAGCAACACACTCACTTGCCAAATTTGGTTTAAGTGTTAAGGACATTAGTTTATGGTGGCGTTCATACCCTAATGTAATTTCTAATATCCTTTGGATTGATTTTCTTGTATAAGTTTGTTTTTGATGAATGAAGTTGTTTATCCTATAAAAAAAAAAATTATAATCGATAGGGTGCATATTAGGGGCTACCAAGAAAGGCTTGCACATAATATATACATTTACTCTTTCTTGAGAAAAACATTTAAAAAGAGAGAGAGACATTTTTTCATAAGAGAACTTTGTGTAAGGAGCATGGTCATAGCTACCTACCTCAATGTACCTTGACACTTCTGACCGCACAATAGGTCCAATTCCAATAAATAATAAGCGTGTTAATACTCATTCAATATCCTTTAGGCCTCCCTTTAAATGAGAAAGCCATGACATGAATCTAACACCCCTTCTACACTTAGCGTTATCCCAATTGACTAACCTCTCGTCTAGCCAATACAGATATCACATAATTAAAACTAAAGCATGTTAGCTATCCATGAAAGGGCCACTTGGGTATTTTATATGGAAAGGTAGTTGATGACTCATGGGCTTAAAAAATTTATTGGATTTAAGCTTACTTTCAAATTAATGAAGATAAAGGCTCAAATATGGAAATTTGCTTAATAAATGTGTTAGGGTGTATGTGGAGACTGGTTTTGGAGTTGAAAAAGTGTTTGCTGAAAGTTGGCTCAAGCCAAATCTGGAAGTTCGCTTGATATCGCTCGACATACCGCTCGAGCAAAGCTCAACAAGTCCGAGAGTTCGCTCGAGTCCCGTTCGACACTCCGCTCGAGCTATAAACAAACCCTAGTGCTTACTCGACCTTCGGTTGACACTCCGCTCGAACCAAATAGTTGGGAGGGCATGAGGATGGCTGTGAGTAGTTCAACCGGCAAGACAAAACTGAACTACGATGATAATGGTACTTCCTGAAGAGGTATGTAGGAGAGACTTGGATGAGTCCTCGGGTTTAGGATCTGCCCTAAATGTTGTCAATAGGGCCAGATGACATGACAGGTCAAGCTCTAAGAGTAAGGAGAAGAGCAAGATGAGATCTGGGCAGCAGATCACATGTTGGAGTTGTGGCAAGCCAGACCGCATCAAGAGAAACTGCAGGAATCAAGAAAGTTCTGATGATGATGCTGTGAACGTAATGGTAGAAAAAATTCATGATGCCTTACTTCTTGCAGTGCACAGTCCGATTGATGATTGGGTGTTGGATTAGGGACTTCGTTCCATAGCACCTCATATTGAGAAATCATGCAGAATTATGTTGTTGGTGATTTTGGGAAGATATATGCGGCTGATGGAGAGGCACTGGATGTAGTGGGAGTGGGTGATGTGCACATCACACTTCCAAACAAGAGCGTGTGGACTTCACAGCAAGTCAGACATGTTACAGATATGAATAAAAACATAATCTCTGTGGGACAGCTTGATGACATCGGTTTTGCAGTAGCGTTCTCTAGAGGAGTTTGGAAGATCACTAACGGTGCACTGGTCCTAGCGCATGGTAAAAGATCCAACTCTTTGTTTAACATCAGGGTCTAGTGATATGCAAGAAAATACAAAAGTGGAAAAAGGCAGGCTTGATCGCGTGAAACATGTGAGGAAGTCAAAGGGAGTTAGCTTTGTCGTTCCTCATGATAGCCTGGGAAAGTTGGCTAAGGTTGCCAAGATCGGTTCAAGACCGGATACTCCTAGTGCAGTGGGAGTTGTGAGTTGCCCTGTGGATGTGCTAAGGGCGATGTACGTGCAAGACTAAAGTCTGGCTTGACTTAAGTGCGTCTTCTAGATTGAAGACGGGAGCTGTGAGCAAAGTGATTGGCTAAAGTTGGCTCTATAGTTGGCTACAGCCAAAGTTCGCTCTACATCGCTCAGCATACCTCTCGAGCTAAGATCAAGTCTGAGAGTTCGCTCTAGTACCGCTCGACACTCTACTCGAGCGAGACATAAACCCTAGTGCTCGCTAGACCTTCGCTTCACACTTCGCTCGAGTCAATGTTCATTTGGCTATTCGATTGAGGCGCGCTCAACACTCTGCTCAAGCGAAGTACACAGTTTTTTTCAGATTAAGTTTCCAGCGCCACTCACTATAAATATATCATATTAGACTTCTGTTGGACGACCATAAGCATATTTTGAGAGAGAACAATTGTCTAGTGAGTGCATATTGTGTGAGAGAGCAAAAATTCCTAGAGAGTGTGAGTTAAGATTGAGTGATTGTAATCTCCTCTGGTTAATAAAGTTTCTGCAGCTCCTGTGGACATAGGCAATTTGCCAAACCACATATATTGTGTGTCGTGTTCTTAATTGTGTTGCTTTTACTTTATTTGTCATCGTTGGTGTGTGTGTTTTGCATAACATTTCACAACAAAAGGGGCTTAGGACAGATTTGGCATCTCGGACAAGCTAATCAATTTAGAAAGACATGCGCTTTAGAATAGCTAGTTGTCCCTTATTAGAAAAGGCTCACTTGTCATCAAAACAGAGTATACACATGGGATTAGGCTTGCTTGACAGCTCACACACAATCGTATAACATGCACAAATAATCATCTACTTCTAATACCAACTCATACTATAAATCTAGAGACATTGGAATCAAAGAAAAGTTTGCTAAAACATAATTATTTGGTTAAGCATAGCATAAAACAGTTAGGCTAAACCCATTAAGTGAACTTGAGATCCTTAAACACCCAAGATTATATTTTACACATTTAATACATGTTAGTAGCAAACTTTAAAATTACAATGAACCAAGCCAAACCTTTAAACCGATCCTCTAGCATCCTATTAACAAGTCACCAACCAGATCTCAACAAAAAACACATTGCATCAACATATATATATATATACATATATTAAAAGATCAACTAACATCACTTATGACTAACCAAGTTAAATAGCAAAAATACCGTTTTCGAATGATAGGAAAATAAATAACAAGATAGTTTCAACACACTCGATTTGGGGCCAAAACAAATTAGAGCATTCATGTTTATTGACAACATAGATAATAACTATAATTAAGATACAATAAAAAACAACTTAGTTGGCCTCCAAAATGAAACTAAAACAAAATGGGTCAAGCTAGGGTGTTTGCCTTTGATGAATCATTTCCAAAACACAAAAATGGAGAAGAGGAGAGGTGGGTTCGGCCTAGGGAACTAGAGAGCACATGAACCCTTGGTTGGAAATCCAAAACCAAAACATAAACAACAACAAAAGGAAAACCCACTTGATTAAACCATGGCTAGGTTCGAAATACACAAAAGAGATAGGTTAAGGGTACTCTTACCTTCTTGTTATTTTCCTCTTGAGAAGAAGAAATAATGAATGCTTGGCTTAAGATTGGAAGGAGAATGGAAATGGGAGAGAATGGATGGTAGTCCCACAGTTGAGGGCTTGAGAAGTTTTTCTTCTTTTCTTGCCTTAGAAGCCGACGGGTTCAAGAAAATAAAGATTTAATTGCTTTTAGTCAAACCTTATTTCATAAGCTAGGGAGGATGGACGGTGGGGATCAAGTGTGGAAATATATTTCCCTTACCTAACCATCCAATGGTGGAGGGAGCTTGGGCCATTTCTTGAATAAATGAAAATTAGAGGGCTTAGGAGAAAAATATTGTAAGGCTTAAAATCATGCCCTTGAATTATTTTTATAACCCACATAAAAACAAAAGCACAACCATCATAAAATAAAATAAAAAAATAAAAAAAAATCTCTATCTCAAAATATTTCACTTAATGAATTAACAAAATGGCGTAAAGACCTAAGTAGTAGGACTCGGATATTACAACTCTCCTCCCTTAAAATAATCTCATCCTCAAGATTGAACGAAACTCAAGGATTAAGGGTGGGATATTTATCCCTCATATTGTCCTCATGCTCCCAGGTTGCCTCTTGTTTAGTGTGGTGGTTCCATAGCACTTTGACCATCGGAATTGTTTTGTTGCAAAGTACTCGAACCTCCCGATCCAAGATTCGGACAGCACCAGTTCTCTTTGTGAAGAAGAAGGATGGATCCTTGCAACTTTGCATCGACTATAGAGAACTGAATAGGGTGACTATTAAAATACGGTATCCTTTACCACAAATTGATGATCTGTTCGATCAACTTCAAGGATCCCAAGTATTTTCAAAGATTGATCTCCGCTCAAGGTACCATCAGCTGAAGATTAAAGCGAAGGATGTCTCGAAAACCGCTTTCAAAACGAGATATGGGCCTTACGAATTTTTGGTGATGTCCTTAAGACTAACCAACGCTCCAACGGATTTCATGGACTTGATGAATCATATCTTCAAGGAATATATTGATTAGTTTGTGGTTGTGTTTATCGACGAAATTGTCATTTACTTGACAACCCCGGAGGAGCATGCAAAGCATTTAGAGGTTGTCTTACAAGTGTTGCGGGAGAAGAAGTTGTATGCCAAATTTAATTAGTGTGAGTTTTGGCTACAAAGGATTTCTTTCCTTGGCCATATAGTGCCAAAGGATGGTATGTCTATAGATCCCACTATGGCCTCCACAAAGACCAAAGACAGTCCCAGAAATCAGGAGTTTCTTTGGTCTTGCAGGGTATTACAGGAGGTTTGTTGAGGGGTTTTCTCGCATCACAATTCCTTTAACGAAGTTGACCAGATAGGGTGAGAAATTTATATAGACTACGGAATGTGAGAAGAGTTTCCATGAGTTCAAGGAGAAACTTGTGACGGCACCTGTTTTCACTATACCTTCGGGTACTGGTGGATTTGTGATATACAATGATGCCTCACACAAAGGTCTGGGATGTGTTCTTATGCAGTATGGAAGAGTTGTAACATACTCTTCGCGTCAACTTAAGGAGTATGAGTACAATTACCCAACCCATGATTTAGAGTTGGCGGCCGTGGTGTTTGCCTTGAACATATGGCGACATTACCTTTATGGGGGAATGTTGCGAAATTTATATGGACCACAAGAGCCAAAGATATTTGTTCACTCAGAAGGAATTATATATGAGGCAACACAGATGGTTCGAACTATTGAAAGATTATGACTGTAGTATCAACTACCACCCCAGCAAGGCTAATGTAGTTGCAGACACCCTTAGTCGAAAATCTTCTTCTAGCACTCTTATGAGTATGTACACTCCCATAAATTTATTATTATGGATATGGAGAAGCTGGGAGTGGAGATGGTGAAGGATTTACAAGCAAGGCTGGGTGGCCTAGCTCTTGGCCCGACTGTATTGGACCAAATTAAAGCTGCTTAGAGCGAAGACGTTGACCTCCAAAAGATCAAGACAAAGGTCTTGGAAGGGAAGCAACTCGACTTTGTGGTTTCTAATGATGGATCCTTACGATTTAGAGGAAGATTGTGTGTACCAGCTAAGACAGAGTTACAGGATCTAATACTAAGATAGGGACATAGGTCCCTATACACAATGCATCTAGGTAGTACCAAAATACATCGAGACCTACGACAACATTGTTGGTGGAATGGGATGAAACGAGATGTGGCCGACTTTGTAGCTCAATTCCTGACATACCAGCAGGTTAAGGCTGGGCATCAAAGGCCATTGGGAGCACTTCAACCATTGCTAATTCCAGTTTAGCCATGGGATGAGATCAGCATGGATTTTGTAAAGGGATTTCCTAAAGCCCAAATAGGACAAGACTTGGCGTGGGTGATTGTCGATAAATTATCGAAGTCAACCCATTTTATACCAATTCAGATGACCTACTCGATGAGTAGGTTGCATGGAGTTCCATCCAAGATAGTATCGGATAGGGACTCACGATTTACCTCAGCCTTTTGGAGGAGCTTGGAAAGGAACCTGTGAATAGAATTGACTTACAGCATTGCTTTCCACCCTCGGACAGATGCCCCGTCCGAGAGAATAATTCAGATTCTTGAGGATACGTTACGGGCATGTATCTTAGATTTTAAGGAGAGTTGGATAAAATACTTGCCACTAGTTGAATTTGCCTACAATAATAGCCACCAGGAGAGCATCAACGCAACGCCATATGAGGTTTTGTATGGGCACAAATGTAGATCGCCCTTTATTGGGATGAGGTTGGTGAGAAAAGGATGTTGGGCCTTAATTTAGTTCAGAATATGCAAGATAAGGTGGCTATCATCAGAAAGAGACTTGCTTTGGCTTAAGAGAGGCATAAGAAATATGCCGATCGAAGAAGAAAGGAGCTACACATTGAAGTAGGAGCTTCGATGAGGGTAGTTCTGAGATTCGGCAAGAAGGGCAAGTTAACCCCAAGATATATCGGCCCATTCGAGATTCTTGAAAAGATTGGAGTAGTAGCTTATCGGCTTGCACTACCTCCACAATTTTCAGCCATGCATGATGTCTTCCATGTCCCAATGCTTCGAAAATATGTGCATGACCCTACACGTGTTGGATTATGCACCTCTCCAGGTGCACAAAGATTTCTCTCATATGAGGAAGCACTAGTCCGGATCTTGGATCAGGAGGTTTGAGTACTTTGCAACAAAACAATTCCGATAGTCAAAGTGCTATGGAACCACCACATTGAACAAAAGGCAACCTGGGAGAATGAGGACGACACGAGGGATAAATATCCCACGTCAGAGACCTAGCAAGCTAGTTCTTTAGCCGGACAGGTCTAGGGTCCTACTAGCTCATGCAAGATCTTCGGTGCCTAGTTGAATATTTTGGTTCCTTGAAGGGCCCAAGCTCGAAGAGGCCATGCCCAGGAACTCCAGGCCCAAGGACAAAGCCATTCCGTGAGCTAAGAGTCCAGGCCGGAGAATCACATGCAGAGCCCATGATTGCAAACCTATCCGGGAAGGCCTTTTAACGCCAAGCTCAGATGTGCCAATGAGATAGTCTCGGGGCTCGGCTACCTACAGGTCCCGTAGGACACGGGGCAAGACGCCCAACTCCATGAGGACTGTTGAACATCCTCGGTCACAGACTTATTAGACTGAAGGGATGTCGCACTCAAATGCATGTGTCAGAAAAGCCGACACACACCGGCGCACCCCACTCACCAAGGACGGCTTGCCCACGACCTAACACCAAACTCTGGTAGGAAGCAGCAGGATAGGCCTAGCACGGCTAACACGCCACGATCTCCTTCAGTAGCCAAAGCCCCGGGCTGACACACTGCTGTAGCAAGTCTGACACCCGACACTCCACGACCTCCTAGCAACTGGACATGCCTAGCACGACTGACACGCCACGATCTCCTTCAACCTCCAAAGTCGTGGGCTGACACACTGCGGTAGCAGGAAATGAGTTGTAGCAGGTGTGACAACCGACACTCCATGACCTCCTAGCAATGGACAGGCCTAGCACGACTAACACGCCAAGATCTCCTTCAGTCGCCCGAGCTGCGGGCTGACACATTGTGGCAGTAGGAAATGAGTGGTAGCAGGTCTAACACCTGCCACGACCTCCCTTAACAGAAGGATCCGTAACAAGTATAAATAACAGGCATCCCTTCTATGGGAGCTCTCTCTCAACTTTTGATTGTTCTTACTATTCTTTAGAGTTATTCAGAGAGAATCGTTCACTGAGTTTGGCATTAGAGTGATCTCGGACGTCACCGGAGCCCTTTCTCCTTGATTTTAGGTGGTGTGTGCTTGGTTATCGCAGAAGTGCTTGGGCTGCGAAACACGACATCAACTGTGTCGCCGTCTGTGGGATAAATTTTCTATAAAAGCGTGTACTTCAGTTGCTGACAACGACATGGTCACAAGGTACATGAAGGGGGGACGACGAGGACGGGATGATGGAAGCAAGGTTTGTGAGCATGGAGGAGACATTAAGGAAACTAATGGAAGAAGCTAGGATGGTACGACCGGAGAATGCGGCCCTCAAGCGCACCTACGAAGAGCTAGTGGAAAGCGCAGAACCGAGTGGCAATGAATACAAGGACGACATGGCTGAGGAAGAGAGATGCAAGTTGCATGTTCAAATCCGAGAGCTTAGGGATAAATGCATAGAGATAGCTAAAAAGATAGACACGCCATTCACTGTTGACTAGCTACTCGTCAGCACCGACCACCCGTATAGCACGGGGGTCATGGCAGTGCCACTTCTCCCCAAGTTCAAGGTCCCCCAGATAGAAATGTACGACGGGTCCAAAGACCCACTGGAGCACTTGGAGACCTTCAAAGCTCACATGACCCTGCATGGTTTCCCAAGGGAAGTTGTCTGCCGAGCATTCCCACTAACATTGCCTGGATCTGGTTTGGGTCGTTGACATCAGGAAAGGTGGATAGCTTTGAGGAGCTTGCCCGCCTCTTCATGACGCAATTCCTGGCAAGCCGGAAAAGGAGACACCTCGCAGCTTACCTCTTGACAGTCAAACAGCGCGATGGTGAGAACCTGAAGTCATACCTCATGCGGTTCAATTGGGAGCGTATGACCACCGAAGTCCAAGACGAGAAGATCACGTTGGCAGCCCTCCTAGGAGGAATCTGGCCTCTGAATCTGTTCCTGGCTGAGATAGCACGAAAGACCCCTACAACACTAAGAGTGGAATGGGCAGATCAATTCATCAACGTTGAAGATACACTCGAGCCCCTGACTGCCCCACGATGGTCCAAGATGGAGCGAGCGGGTCAGTAGGCATCAAGCCTACAAGGAGGCCGAGGCCAGGGAAAGAGGGAAGCGTCAAATACAAAGAGCAGGGGAGAAATGCCGGCTTGGCCCCAAAGGGGAACCGGCACCCAAGCGCCCCTAGAGAGAGCAGCCCTGAGATGAGGAAAACCATCCATATTGTGAATTCCACATGAATAACTGACACAACACTCGAGATTGCTACACCCTAAAGAGGATGAGGAAGAAGATCAGTGTAATCAGACATGCCGATCGGAGGACCGTGTAGATCGACACGGAGGAAGGCGCATGGGTCCCCGGCGGGGTGCAAGTCTGAGAAGGCAGGTAATGAGGGATGAAACACAGAGGAATCCCCCGGTGGAGAACAGGCCACTCGGGGAGATCAGCACAATTACCCGGGGGTATGCTGGAGGCGGTACAACTTCATCAGCCCAAAAAACACCTGCCTAGACGGTGAGGTATGAGGAAGCATTTTCAAACAGGCCCCACAGCGCACCGAAGGCCCCACGATAACCTTCAATGTGAGAGACGAAGAAGGCATTCTCCACCCGCATGACGACGCACTAGTAGTAACAATGCAAGTGGCAAACTTCAAAACCTGGAGGATCCTAGTCAACAATAGCAGTTCGCCAGACATCCTATTCTGCGAAGCCTTTGTAAAGATGGGAATCAGCTCAGACCGACTGCATCCTGCTCTAATGCCACTCAATGGCTTCACAGGAGATGTTGTTCAACTAACGGGTGCCATCACCCTTTCAGTACTGGTAGGGAAGGTTCCCAGAACTACAACCATCATGTCAAACTTCTTAGTCATCAAGGCTTCATCCTCATACAATGCTATACTAGAGCGCCCCACCCTGAATAGTTTGAGGGCAGAAACGTCCACTAACCATCTCAAAATGAAGTTCCCCACCGACTCGGGGGTGGACGAAGTCTGCGGCGATCAGGTCCTGGCCCGGGAATGCTAGAACAAGAGCTGAGGCACAAGCTCAAGTTAGTCGCGGCCCTCGAAAAGACAGAAGAAGTGCCCAAGCCAAGTTCACCTCTGTTCTTGGCTGAATGGGATGAGGAGATCCATGATGAATAGGCTCTTCGGCAAGCAGAACCCAACGAGCCCTTGGAGCTAGTTGCAGTTGATCAGTTGACATTGGAGCAAAAAGTCCGGATCGGGACTAAGCTGGACCCGGAGATGAGAGCGGTGCTAATATCCCTCCAAATAGAACACCGGGATGTGTTCGCTTGGAGCCATGAGGATATGCTAGGGATTGACAACTCCATCATTGAGCACCGGCTTTGCGTTGATCCAGCGACTCAAAGAGTCAAGTCGAAACGGCGAAGTTTCAGCACCGAGATGTATGGGGTGATAGCTAAAGAGGTGGACCGTTTCCTAACAACAGGGTTCATCAGGGAGCTCCATTACCCGGAACGGCTATCTAATGTTGTTCTAGTGAAGAAGGCCAACGAAAAGTGGCGGATGTGTGTCAACTTTATCAACCTGAATAAAGCCTGCCTAAAAGACAGCTTCCCCTTACCACGCATCGACCTGATCGGGGATTCGATGATGGGACATCCCTTCCTTAGCTTTATGGATGCCTACTCTGGGTATAATTAGATTACGATGAACCCGAATGACAAGGAGAAGACATCTTTCTTAATAGACTGAGGCCTCTACTGCTACAAAGCAATGTCGTTTGGCCTCGAGAATGCGGGGGCAACCTTCCAATGGCTAGTCAACCAAATGTTCAAACAACAGATTGGCCGAAATACGGAGGAGTACGTAGACGACCTGTTGGTGAAGAGCAAAGAGCTCAGACAACATTTGGCAGACTTACAAGAAGCATTTTTCGTCCTTCAGCAATACCAAATGAAGCTAAACCTGTTGAAGTGCGCATTAAAAGTGGAGACAGGTAAGTTTCTAGGGTTCATGGTCTCCGAGAGAGGGATTGAGGCAAACCTAGAAAATGTGGAAGTATTGATAGGAATGCCTTCCCCTTGCAACCTTCACGAAGTCCAGAGGCTAGCTGGGTAGGTAGCAGCACTGAACTGTTTCATCGCTCGATCAACCGACCAGTGCCTAAGCTTCTTCAAAGTACTGAGGAAAGCCCAAGGCTGGGATGAGACTTGCGAAAAAACCTTCGCCGATTTGAAGTTGTATTTGAGTCGTCCCCCACTACTCAATCAAACAAGACCCAGGGAGACCTTGACGGTATATCTAGCAGTATCACCACGTGCCGTATCAGCCCATCTACTACATGAGTCAGGCCTTCTGTGGAGCAGAGGCGAGGTACCCCCAATTGGAGATGTTAGTATTCACCCTAGTCATCGCGGCCAGGAGATTAAGGACATATTTCCAGACCCACCCAATAAAAGTACTCACTGATCTCCCCCTCTAGAAGGTACTGTAGAAGCCAGACACCTCAGGACAACTTTCAAAGTGGGCAATCGAGCTCAGCAAATTCAACATGGAATATCAACCTCGAGTCGCTATAAAATGACAACTGGTGGCAAATTTCGTTGCCGAGTTCAACAATTTCCCAGAAGAAGTTTCGAACGCACCCCAAGGAAAGTCCTGGCAAATCTACTTTGACGATTCATCCTGCCGAGCTGGCGGGGGAGTAGGGGTGCACATCATCAACAAGCAAAGAGAGGAGCACAACTATGTTGTAACACCTGAGCCCAATCAAACCGTTTTACAAAATTTTTGAGTTTAGAGTTATGAAAACTCATTTGGGATTACAAGTAAATTTTTTTTTTTTGGAAGAGAGTTTGGGCCTAAGATATTTTTGGCGGAATATAATTTTTCAATAAGTTTGATAATTAGGTTTAAAATCTTTTAATGGACCAAGTGGTTGTCCACCTAGAAAATTTATGGGATAAGTGTATTTTTTTTTTTTTTTAGGTTGAGTCGAGGCCCAAAACTTAAGGTAAAAGCCCATGCAATAATCTCATACATGATCAAAGACGTGGGCCAAGTATATTTTTCTTTTTAGGCTTAAGAGCCCAGGCCCGTGGAAGTGATTTCTAGACTCTGTCACACGGTTTACATCCCTTTTCCATTTTCATGCAGTCCCTCCTCCATTTTCATACAGTCCCTCCATCTTTGTTCTCTAGGTTTTTTATCTCTTTACTATATATATCGTATATTTATGCTAAGCATCTTCAACCCTAGAATTGTGCTACTTGTCCTCCTCTTCTCAGGATATCAAACTACTACCTCCACTCCAGCCGCCTCACCACCTTCAAGTGGCCACAACCCAGCCACTACAACTCCACGCACGGAAGCTCCAACTCTCCCTCTCCCCGTCGTCGCTTGCCTTTGCCCAGCCCTTGTAAAACTGCAAGCCTCAGTGGCGTTCAGCAGCCCCGCCACCCCCACAGCCAAGCCAACGCATCGCTACTCCACCGAACTCAGTCCGCACACGTAACCTCAGCCACTCAAAGTCCACCACTCCAATCGTGCACCACAACCCTCTCCGTGTAAAACACCACCTCTATTTGCACCACCGTGCCAAGCCACATGAAGCCACCGCCCAACGCCTTTGTAGCTTCCATTGCAAGCCACGAAACTCCTCTATTTTAGACACCCGAAACAGAGCCACACTTATAGCCACCCCAACTCCTCGGTGCCACTTGCCACGGCTCACCCACGAGCAACGTTTGTGCCGTAACACCTTTGTTTTGTCACATGAAACCAAAACCCCCCCACCTCACGGAAAGCCTCTGTTTCCTGCACTAAAAACAGAGTATCTACTGATCTCCACCATAAGCCACTGCAAAACCACCACCTTTTGCACCAAAAAGCACTGTAAGCCACCACAAAACCATCACCCTGTGCCGATCGGTGAAACCACCGACTCTCCTCCATATTCGTTCCCTCACGGTTGCTCTCTCTCTCTCTCTCATCTCACTTTTCGTGCTCTCTCTGCCTCTCTCTTTTGCCGCCTAGCGTAGGTGGCCTCGCCACTACACGCCCTTCTCAACGCTCCAACCACACCACCATTGTTCCTCCAGCCCAACCCGTCGCGCCTTACCCCTCCACGCACATCTCTATTTTAGTCGTAAGTCCATGCCGCTGCACTTCACTTCTTTTGTTTTTCATGTAGCTAACTTAAAGAGTTGTTTTTCATGTTGCTAACTTATATGTATATAAATATATATATATATATATGTATGCATATATATTTATATGGGTAAGTCTGTAACCTAATAGAATAGGAGTTATTACCGTTATGCCCTTTGATCTTGTTTCCAAATGATGAAGTATTGCAGAAGCTATTTCATAGTCGATCTAATAAATAAAATTACATTATTACCTTTGAGTTACAAGTTGCATTATTGTGTTTTAAGCTTTTAATATGCATTTGTAAACTCTAAGTTTTCCATGTTTACATAAATGATCTTGGTAAGTTAAATTTATTTTAAGTAAAGCTTGTTTCAAAAGTAAGTGATAATGTTATAATTTTATTATGATCTAGTTTGTTAAATAATTTTTTATGTATAACTTAAAAAGAAATTTTGGCATAATTATGTTATGTAGTATTATATCCGATAGTTTGATTTTTCAATAGTAAATAAGTTAGAGTTAATACTTTAATCAGACATTTAGTTGGAATTTGAGAAGTGTTAACATTTTAGGAATTCGTGAATTTAGGTTTCCGAGGAATTAAAATAAGTTACTTTAGCATCTTAGGCTTAAATATTGAAATACGTGTTCGATTGGAAATTTATAAAACTTACGTGATTATGTTATAGGTGAAGATTAATATTTGTTCGACATTTTTGAGGAAATTTTCAAAAAGCTAAGAAGTCCAGGTAAGCGGGGTTCCTATGCTAGACTTTGCATAAAAATAAATCAAATGGGCTGAGGTTGATTATTTGGAAAAATGCATGTTTTGTTATGAAAAGAAATTTCAAACGACCTCAGTTATTTGTTCTGCATGAGTCTTGAAATTCTGTATAAGAATAAAGTACTTTCTGTCATGACTGGTGTAGACATGAGCAAAGTTTTGGCATTCTGTTTCTGAACTATGTAAAAGAGAGCGAATATGAAAAATTGTGAATAAATCATATTTTTGTCATATGATTCTATTCTGTTTTGTTCTGAAAATGTTCTGTACTCCGATTTAATATGATGCAATTTTTGAAACCTCTGACATGACATTTTGTTTCTATTTTGTCCTGTTCTGACCTTACCACGGGTGTAAAATTGTGGCCTCTATTTGGGTTGGTACCAATTTTTCTATTTCTAGTGCACCCACTTTGGAAACAAAGTGGTGTTCTGCGTGGTCTTTCCTATGTGCACACTCGGGGCTCTGAAAATGATAAGGGGAAGATTGACATTCTGTTTCTGCTTGGTTGGCCGTCGGGGTTTGCACAACCCTACCACGGGGGTTAAACATAGAATTCTGTTTTGATATGATGTTTCAGTTATGTTGTACCAAGGAAATTTTGAATAAGAATATTTTTGAATTTTTGCTATGATATTTTTTATAACATGTTCTGACTCTGCATTCTGAAAATAAAAAGTGTTTTGTTCTGCATTCTGAAATCTGTAAATGCTCATGTTTGCATACTAGTATATGTTCTCTACTTACTAAGTTGTTGATAACTCACCCCTTATCTCCATAATATGTTTCAGATAATTTTGACGTAGTAACTGGAAGTCAAGAATAGGGAGTACTTGAAAGTTTTGTTGATCATAGAAGACTAATTGCCTTAGGGTACAATTGCCTTTGGAGAGTTTTTTGGTAGCGTTGATATTTTATGTTGCTTTGATATTTTGAGTAATGGATATTTCTAGTCCTTGTGGAAATGTTTATGTATATTATTGAAACACTTATGATGTGCCCTTATGTAGGAACATGGATATTTGTGTTGGACAAATAGGTTATTATGTTATGAAGACTTTGGTTTATTTTAAAAGTGTTATTAGAGATGATTTTAGTTATCATGAGTTAACTCTCCGGACCCTAGGGGACGGGGCGTTACATATGCAGTCAAGCTTGCCTTCAAAACGACCAACAATGAAGTTGAATATGAAGCGCTCTTGGCCGGAACGACAGTTGCGCGGTTACTAGGAGCTGAAGAAATAAGAGTGAGGGCGGATTTCCAAGTGGTAGTTAGCGAGGCATTAGGGCAATTCGCCACGAAGGGAGAAAGGCTAAAGAAGTATTTCCAGTTGGCCTACAACGAGTGCGACCGCTTTCGTTACTTCAGTATCCAACAGGTGCCAAGAGGAGAAAACTATAAGGCGGATCGTCTGGCGAGGGCTGTGTCGGGGCAGGAAGTGTCTGTCGCAATCCCAGTACCTCCCAAGTGGGCAACGGATATCCAGAAATTCCAGCAGGAAGGGTAGCTGCCCATCGGCCAAGAAGAAGCACGAAAGGTCAAGAAAAGGGCGGCCCGGTTCACCATGTTGGAAGGAGTTCTGTACAAGAGATGTTTTTCTGAGCCACTCCTCATATGCCTCTTACCCGTTGAAGCCCAATTCGTGCTAGCAGAGATTCACGAAGGGATTTGTGGAAGCCACCTAGGAGGGATGGATCTTGTTTCGAAAGTGATTTGGGCCAGATATTACTGGCCCCGTTCCATCAAGGATGCAGAAGACTTTGCCAAGAAATGCCCAAAGTGTTAAGAGCACGGGCTGATTCCACACTGCCCGACGGAGGAACTGGCATCAATCAAGGCCCCGTGGCCTTTCGCCCAATGGAGCCTAAACCTGATTGGCCCATTCCCAGTAGCAAGAGGAGGAGCCAACTTTGTCATAGTTGCGGTCGATTATTTCACAAAATGGGTCGAAGTAGAGGCTCTCGAAAGCACCACCTCCAGAACCATCATGAAATTCCTATGGGAGTCAGTGTTCTGCCGATTCGGCATACCTCAGAACTTCATATCGAATAATAGAAAACAATTTGATTGAACACATTACCAGGAATGGTACGCAGAGCTCGAAATTAAAGTGAAGTACTCCTCCTCAGGACATCCTCAAGCGAATGGATAGGCCGAGGCAAGCAACAAAACTCTCCTCTCCACACTCAAGAAAAAAATTGGGGCGCACAAAGGAGCATAGGCCAAAGAGCTCCCAATTGTGCTGAAGGGAGACACCCTTTAGCCTCAACTACGGCAGCGAAGCAGTAATCCCCGTAGAAGTCGGACTCCCCACATTTAATGTCCAACATTTCGACCCAAACACTGATAACGAAAGGCTAACCGAGAGCTTAGATGTCCTAGAGGAAATGAGAGAATAAACAACAATCTGGACGGCAAATAACACGAAGAAGGCAGAGCCATACTTCAACATACGGGTCAGGCCACGCTCCTTCAAGGTAGGCGACCTAGTGCTACGGTAGACTGGGATAACGACCCCTGAAGAGGGGAAGCTAGGACAACGATGGGAAGGCATGTACCTAGTGATTGCAAGCAACCGACCCGGTTCCTATTGCCTAAAAAATAGTCAAGGACATGAGCTACCCCACCAGTGGAATGCCAAACACTTAAAGAAGTATTATGTGTAGAAGTATGTTGTGATACTTTGTACGAACAACCGTGAATGAATGAGGACGCCTGGATGTTCATCTCAAATCTCTTGTTATTTAAAATATATATATATGAATAAAAACGAGTGTACGGGGTAAGGTCCCAAGTCTTCAGACTGAGTATCGACCCCCCTCCCAACAAAGCCTAATACTTATACTCGCATGAAGACGGGTCCCTTGACTCGCTGTGGGGTAAGGTCCCAAGTCTCCAGACTGGGTACCGACCCCCTATCCAACAAAGATGAGTACTTACACTCGCAAGAAGACGGGTCTCTTAACTCACTACTGGGTAAGGTCCCCCAAGTCTCCAGACTGGGTACCAACCCCCCATTCAACAAAGCTGAGTCCTTACACTCGCAAGAAGACGGGTCCCTTGACTCGCTGCAGGGTAAGGTCCCAAGTCTCTGGACTAGGTACGACCCCCCGTCCAACTTCCGAGAAGGCTAGAGAAGGCTCGACAAAATATGTCAAAGGAAGGAAGATACTTGATCAAATAGGGGTTGCAACATCTGACCCACACACTCGGTGGCAACGGCGCGAGCCTCGCCCACACACTCATGTGCCGCTGCAGGGCTCTGGTGCCACGGGAGATAGAGCCTTAGAGATTTCATCATCACTCAGGTCTATGAAAAGTGGAGGATCTTGAAAATCTAGGTTGCAATCGGTCCCCCTCGGCCTGGTAGATGAAGGGGGGAACGACCCCCACAGCTGGAGAAGTAGGTCTGCTGGCCTTGTCCAAACTCCAAGTTGCAGCAGGAGGAGCTTTGGGTCTACCTCCTCCTCCTCCACTAACTTTTTCCTCTCCTTCTTCATCTTCTTCTTCCTTGTCTTGATAGAAAAAATGCGCCCTCACCTCTTCTTGACTTGAGGGACGAGAGGGGCTAGACTCTACCTCCCGCAATCTGGTCCCCAAGGCCATCTCGTCTTCACCAGCACCTTTATGGCTCGTATCCTGGGAAGGAAGCTACCTTGCCTAGGGAACCTTGCAGCCATCTTCTCCCGAAGCGTCTCCTCGAAAGAGGTGAAGGGCTCGAAAGGGAATGTGCCAGAGAAGTAAAAAATAATGCTTGAAGATTGCAGGCATCCAATTCTTCTGCGGACGAAAGCAATGGGTCCGAAAAAGGTTCGGCGAGAGCTAGCTGAGAGCTCGTCGGAGTATAGGGCTCGGCAGCAGGGCCCAAGCCGCTAGGAAATGACGTCGTGCTTCCCCATGCCTGAAGATCGCAGGCATCCAATTCTTCTCACGCGGACACCCGATCACGAGGCATTTGGGGTCGGCTTCTTGATTCCCTAGCACGATTGCTGGAAGGAGAAGAACCCCCAGCCTCACCCTTGGTCGCTTTGCCTGGTGGTTAGAAGAGCTCGAAATGCGCTTTCGGGGAAAGGGCCATGCCTAGGGGATGCTACCCAAGAAATTCCTCCCGATAGCATACGAACGGTCGGCCGTAGATAGGTAGTCACAGATGTTCTCGTCAGAAATGGCCAGGTCGGTCTGTGACTCATCAAGGTCGCTCGCACCCAAGCTGTCACCATCTCCAACAGAACCTCTTCCCTCTGATTGAGGGTATGTTCCAAGCTCTTCAGAGAAGGGGGAGTAGGATCAACTTTGGGTGCCATCACAACAGTGGGAAGTGACAGGAGAGTAGTGACGGAGAGAAGAGAAGGTAGGGATGCATGACGGCTGGAGAGAAAGAGAATGGGAAATGGCGGAAACACGAAAGAAGAATGCAGAAGGAAATGGTGAAGAAGAAGGGGGTGGGCCTTATATAGTGAAGGCAAGACGGAGAGTGTGCAGGAAATGAAGCGGCTCTGACAGTAACGAATTCAGCAAGCATCACGCGGCACATGACTTATGAAGTGACAACAGGAATGGAAGGCGTTGTGTCAAGAGAGTGAGGGCATGGACCAATAAGGTCCCAGGATACGAAGGGAAGGGCGCCAGCACATCAAATCCAGGGAAAGGGAGAGGTGCCCCATCAATAATAGTTGACCTCAGAAACTTCAAGCACCGAAAGCCGAACGGTCGGCAACGTAATTAAGGGTATAATGAAACCTATCCAGGAAGGCCTTTTAGCGCCAAGCTCGGATGTGGCAATGAGATCGTCACGGGGCTTTGCTGCCTACCGGGACCTCCTGTAGGACTAGGACGCCGGGCAAGACTCCCAACTACACGCGGACTGCTGAAAGTGCTCGGTCACAGACTCGTCAAACTAAAGGGATGTCGCACTTAAATGCATGTGTCAGGATACCTAACACACAACGGTGCACCCCAAGTACGAAGGATGGCTCGCCCACGACCTGTCACCCAACTCTGGCAAGAAGCAATAGTATAAGCCTAGCAAGGCTGACATGCCACGATCTCCTTTAGCTGCCAAAGCCAAGGGCTGACACACTGTAGTAGTAAGGAATGGTAAGGAATGAGTGGTAGCAGGTCTAACACCTGACACGCCACAACCTTCCAACAACAGGACAGGCCTAGCACGGCTAACATGCCACGATCTCCTTCAGCTGCCCGAGCCTCGTTCTGACACACTATGGCAGCAGGAAATGAGTGGTTGCAGGTCTGGCACCTGACACGCCATGACCTCCCTCAGCAACAGGATCCATAACAGGTATAAATAACGAACATCCCTTCAATGGGAGCTCTTTCTCAACTATTGATTGTTCTTACTATTCTTCGAAGTTATTCATAGAGAATCTTTCACTGACTTTGGCATTGGAGTGACCCTGGACGTCTCCGGAGCCCTTTCTCCTTGATTGTAGGTGGCGTGAGCTTGGTTATAGCGGAAGCGCTTGGGCTGCGAAACACGACATCAACACTACTAGCCTTGCAAGGTCTTTAAAGCTTTGTTGCAATACTATTCATTGGTGCATTGTCGGCGTATAAATCCCAACACGAATGTAGAGAAGGTTTTTGATATCCTACTTGACATAGACTTGGTTGCATATGTCAGAATTCTGGCACAAATATGGTCTTTGGTGCAACTTCTGGAGAACTTGCCCGACTAAGTTTGAGCATCCTACCTGCCACGCTACTAGTCTGACAAGTCTCCTGTGACTTGCTAAAGTACTAGCTCATGCAAGATCTTTGGTGCCTAGTTGAGCATTTTAGAGTCTTTGGTGGCCTATTGGGAACTAACCCTTGTTAGGCAATATCCTGACCTGATATCATTGAACCACAACGCAAACAAGACCTTGTTGGCCTAGTACCATTAGGACCAAAGATCATGCGTGGCCTAGCACTCCAACATGGATAACAAAGATCCTCTTGGGCATATACATCAATAGGACACTTAAAACCCTGTTCGGCTAGTACAATACCCCATCAGGCTAGCACCTGGCAAGGCATGTAAGATCATCGTACTATGGCACCAAAAGCGCTACTGGTCTAACCTAATCAAGGTTGACCTTGCACAGGCTGGTATTCTAGCAAGACACCTAGGACCCTTGCAAGGCATGGTAGGCCAATAAAGAACTTGCATGAGGAACCCAAAGATGTTGCATTGAGAAGTTCCCTAATTGAGCACCATAACTTGTTGGGCTTATTTCGGTAAGGCACCTAAAACTTTAAGACCTTGCGAGAGCTATTTGTTGGCAAAGTAACTCAACCGAATAACAAAGGCTTTGTGAGGGTTAGTAACCTGAAAGGGCACTGAATACCTTGTCAAGCTAGTACCTCGGCATGGCAATCAAGACGCCATCGAGCTAGTATCCCAACATGGACCTAAGACCCTATCAGGCTCATGTCTGGTAAGCCAACAAAGATCTAGCACCAGGTAGTACCTCGAAAGGGCATCAGAACCTTGTTAGGCTAGAAAGCCCGCAAGGCACATAAGACCTTCTCAAGATAGTATCCCCACAAAACACTAATGCCTTTGAACAGGCAAGTATTCCAACACGGCACCTAAGACCTAATGTGTTTTTAAGTACAAGACAAGGTATCATTAGCATGACGAATGTTTTACTTATTACTTTCCAAGGCCAAAGACAACATGAAAAATCATTACCGAGTGCAATAAAAGACATAAGGAGTCATCACATAATAGAGAATATGAACAATATTAAAATAAGATAAGAAGGGTTTCTCAATAAGCAACCCACCTGAAAGTATTTGTTACGTAAAATGAAGTTGGAATCCTATGGCATTTTCAAGCTTGACTTAAAGCATGCGTTAGTTAAAAATTCTGTCCCACATGAGGAATCTAGAGATGTGGCACGAACCTGCTATGATGAGAGCCAAACCATACAACCCGAGGCTTGTGAGAGTCCAAGTTCTGTTATCATAAAAATAACATTCACAACAACAGCAACAAACATTAACATAAAAAAAAAAGGAAACAAAATATCAAAATACAGTTATAAATGCACACATTTACACAGCACAGTATAGAATGTAAGGCGCTGGTGGTGTTTTTACTTTAAAAAAAAAAATAGAAAGGGAGCGAGAGAGAAAAAATGAATTAAGTTTTGCTAAAAATATTCATGAAAAAGAAAGTTTTGTTAAAAATACACTGTAAAAATAAAATATAGTTGAAAATCTCACGTCCAAAATTTGTACTGCGAAGAGAGCTGACTAAAGAGGTATGACTGTAGAAACCGATCGAAGCTGCCATGACTTCTGTACATAAAACTCAAGTCGCGACTCATAATTATAAAATCTGAAAGATCAAAACAAAACAACAGGTTTTGATTCCAAAGACGAGCAGGAAACAATGAAACCAAAAAGGAATTAAGCGTAAATCTTTCAACAAAGAAACATCAAAGACGTCTAAAATAGACGGGCCTTTTCTGTCCCAGATCCTAAATGGTAGCTTTGAGGGATCAAAAACAACCCTCCAAGCCGACTCGATGAAAAAATAGATAATAGTTAAAAAAAACAGAAAAACAAGAATTACCATAAACTAAAAGAAAAACCTGATCTCGATTCTGAAAACACCTGCCACTAAAAAATACTTTTAAGTTTGCTTCTTGACAAAATGAAAAGATAAAAGAAAAAATCATAAAACAAGAACTTAAAAGATCTATGACTTAAGTGAGAGAAGCCACCTTGGCTCTCAAGTCCTCCATCTCCCTCTTCAGCTCCTTCTCCGTCTCGTTCGCCTCCTCGTAGACTCCTTGACCTGCGTCGATCGCCTCGTACAACTCCATACAAAACTAAGATACGAGAAACGAAGACAACAATCATTTTGTATTTTCTTTTTACTTCAAATCATCTATATCCAAACGGAGGACGCTCCCAAGTAAACGCAAATGCAAAACCACGAATTCTTACCTTTTATGCCAAGGGTCAGAGCAAACAGGGATGGGGCTCTTCTGCGCTCGACGTCGGGCTTCTTGCCATGAATGTCCCGAGAAGTCTTGGAGAGAGACCTCGACTTTAGAGTTTGGAACGACATAGACTCTGCGAATCACGGATGTTCGGCAGTCCTCCGGAACTACAACCGCTCTCGGAAATGGATTGGATTCACTGAACGGGAAGAAGAATAAGAGAGAAAACGGAAGGATATTTCTCCTCTGTTTCTCAAGTCTCTCTCCCTTCAAACGCATATAAATAGTTGGGACTTCAAACCACAACGGCTTTCTTTTTCTTTTAAATTCAAATTATCTTATATCCGGTAAATGGGATGAAGCACAAATGGGCATCCGATTATCCAAAATAGCAAGGGTGTAATCGGTTTTGGTCTCCTTTTTTTTATATATTTTAGAACCGAATTGGTATATATTAGTTTAGAGATTTGAAGAATTGATATCGCACCGGTAACACTTCTAAACCAGTACTTTTGATTTTACCCGTTTTTCCGGTATATTATATATATAATATATATAAATGCTAAATATGTTATAGTATATAATAATATAGTGATAATATATTGTAGTATATTATAATTATATTATAGACTATAGTGATATATATAGTATATTATAATATATAACCATAATGTATTAATATAACTACTAATATTATAGACAATAATGATAATATGTAGTTATTTATATAGTATTTTAAATTTTAATGTTATTTTAATTAATAATTTAGCATATAATACAATATTATTTTATATATAACTATATATATTAGATATCAAAATTAAGTATAATATAAAAATCATATAAAAAATATTTTATATAATATAAAAAACTAAAAATATATATTTATATGTACCAGCCCGGTCAGGTTTGGTCCAGCGTTAGAAAAATAAAAATAAAAAGCAGACCGATTTCAATCGGTTTTAAAAAAATGGATTCGGTACCGGATTGAACCGATTTAGAACCTGGTACGGTCGGTTCGGTCCAGTTTACCAATAAATCGAATTTTTTTTTCATTTTCACCCCTAGAAAATAGTATCAATCATGCCCATCCGCCAACCTTAGGATCTGGGTGTGCTGTTTGGATTAAGGTGCCAGCCAAACACCACTATTTTAATGGACGGTACTCACTATACTATTGACTATCTTATTTTTTTCCTATTTTTACAATTTTAATTTTATAAATTAAAATTAGTTACTAAATAACTAACCTTTCACGTGTTGATTCCCCCTATAATGAATTTGAAGAAGCAAATTAAAAAATTGATGTTATGAAAATACGGTAGAAGGTAATTTCTTGTCCACCACGACAACCAATATTAAATTTCTAGAGGGATAGTTTTGTCACTTTTGTGAAGCACTTTCATAGTAATAATTGGCCGGATCACAAGGGAGCACGACTCTCAGTAAAGCGTACACCATTATACAAAAGTATCCAACCGTTCGATCAAATTGATTTGAGTGGGAGCTTGGCATCTAGCATGTGAAGTGTACTCAATCTCTATAAGTAACTGACCCTCGATCAAATTGGTCAGATAATGAGTGAGCTTGGCTCCCAAAAATGTAAAGCGTACCCGAATCTTCAAAAGTATCCGACCTCAATCAAATTGGTCGCACCCCAACCTCTAGAATTATCTTACCCATAGTGAGGAAAGAGTGTTCGAAGCCCAAAAACTGAGCAAATTGATCGGACCAAACAACTCGGTCCAAAAGGCAATCTAGTTGGATCCAATCAGTATCTGTAGCATGGATATTTTAGTCTATTATTAAATCTATAAATGGACATTTTAGTGAATCGCTCTAATCCCAGGAGAAACAAACAAAGACTACTCTAACCCTTGGAGGGCTAGCAACAACCCAGAGGGTAAGCAACCGTGCTTGAAACCCGAGAGAAACAAACAAAGACTACCCGAACTCGGTAGGACAAGCAATAACTAGGAATGCAAGCAATAGTGCTCAGTTTTTAGCGAAAACAAAGATTGTATGCAACCTGCACGAGCAAAAAGTGCTCGGACCCTAGAGTGAGCAAAGAGAGCTTGAGTGCCAGGATGAGCAACCACAACTCCCACAAAAGCAAGCAAAAGTGCTTACGCCCAAGGCAAACTGTAATACCCAAGCCCTGAAATCCAAGCCCACGATCGTACCCATTTTCAACCACTAGGCTTACTTTTTAGAGTTTCATTCGCATTAAAATTTCGTAAGCTACTGCCTCTTTTTTTCTTTTTTTAAAAAAAACCATGCAAGTATTTTTCTGTCCCTCATCAAGCCTTGGGTTTCAGTTTCACAACCACCCACGTCACACGACCTCTCCACTGTCAGATCATGTTGTTTTGTACTGCAACCTCCCCCCTCCACACCAACCCAAACTGCAGGTCACTACACACATGTGATCGAGAGAAACCCATGCATTGTGCATCCACCCCTTACCTCCGTAAATCCACACCAGCAACAACCACCAAAGAGCCCTCCAAGGGACCCCACCATGCACGGAAGTATCCTCCCAAGCCTTCCAACTTCTTTCCCCTGGACCACGCACGGCCACCTACAGCCTTCAGCCTGCCTCTAGTGCTCGGATCTGTAGCAGGCCACTGCACCTCCTAACACCACCACCGATGGCACCCAGCCCCACCATAGGGTCGTGCTCCACTCCACCTCTCGTAACCCTCTTTCTCACCGTAAACCACCTCAACATCCTCCTCACCGTTGCCATCTCACACCACCGCTGCGCAAACAGCAGAAAACTCCACTGCTGCATGTCTTACACATCACGGCGTTACAACACCCATAACTTGGAAGCCTCTGTTTTTAAGCTAGAAAACAAAGCAAATTTTGTGCTCTGCACCTCCGCCACCAGCGATGCAAGTTGCTAGCCACTTGCCACCCATTTCGCGTGGCTCAGCCGTGAGACGTTTTCCCACAGGCCTTGCACCAACCACCGTCAGTAACCAACTCAAAGCCGCAAGACTATCCTTATTGGAGTAAACCTAACCGTGGAAAAGCTCACCGTACGCCACTACCTTGCACCACCTCGAACCACCATACCCAACCCCGTGTTGTCACGAGCCACCATCACATGGCATCTCCATCCCTTTCGGTTGCCCATTGTCGGTTTGGCCCTCTTTCTCTCTTTCCCTTACTATCCATCTCCCTCACGGTTGATCTCTCTCTCTCATCACTCTCTCTCTCTAGCTCTCTCTCAGTGTTCAGCCGCCACCTCGCCGACGTAATCTCCGCCACCTTCCAGTCCTCGCGCTGCTCCTCCACTCTCGGTGAGTACGTCTCCGTTGCATGTGTTTAGTCTCAGTTTTTCTTTCCATTTTTGTGTTTGTTTTTCAAACAACATAATTATGACTTTATTTCCCAAAATGCCCCCAAATCAGGATAGTTCTGTGGGCATGTGTTTGCTTTTTAAAACTCGCTTGCATAGTTTTATTTGAGGTATAAGAATATATATAGAAAATATTTATGTTTTTAAAGCAACTAGTTTAAATATTTTACAACCAATTTTAGATGAGAATAATAAGATTTTAATTTTATTTAAATACTTTAAAACTAATTAAGTCTATTTTAGTTAAATGATATTTTTGCTCTATCTACTCTAATAGATTTTGATATAATTATGTTATCCAATTTTATAGTGTATAGTTGGACCTCATTAATAAATAAGTTAGATTTTAATGTTTTAGTCGGAGAAGTTAAATGGATATTGATGAATCTTGGGAAGTGATGAGATTTTAGAGTTATGAGAAATTTAGGTTTTGAGGAATTAAAATAGGATATTCGAAACATCTCAGGTTTACATATCGAAATACGTGTTCCATTGAAAATTTATAGAGGCTACATGACTTTTTTTTATAGGTGACAACTAATATTTGTTCAGCATTATTGAGGAAAACTTCTGGAAAGCTAAGAAATCCAGGTAAGCGGGGTTTATATACTAGTTTTGCATAAAAGAAAAGAAATGAGGTTGACTTTGAAAATAAGTATGTATGTTTTCTTAATAATGAACGATAAACATTTATATTGACCTTATGTTATTAATTATTAACGACTTTTAACGACAAGATCAATTATTATTTTTTTCATGTTCTTGAAAATTTAGAGTAGGAATGAATTCTCTCAATTTATGGTCCACCATACGATCTGATATATAAATAGGCAAATGCTCCTTTCCATTATGTATAGCAGTATGATGGCCAATCATTATGGGTATAATGGTAGATGCTCAGGACCAAGTTATTACTATTTCTTTTACCGCTTTTGTGTTCAATTTATATATTTTTCTTAATAAATGATTCGCTACAAAAGGTTTTTTTTTTTTTTAGTTTTAGTGGGCATGTCACAATTAATTACTCCTATATTTTTATTTTTATTTTTTGTATAGACGAATAAAAAAATTATATTTTCTGTCTTATCCTATTTACAACGATGACGAAGAATCAAATTATCACTATATTTATTCTTTTTTCTACTTCTTCTTCCAAGTGTAGGACAACCCCAAGGGGTTGCTAGTTTGTTTCTACCAATTTGGGCCCTCCCTTCACCACCCCCATGGGGATGGTTTACAGGATTCATAACTACTCCTCTTACTACAGGACGCTTACCTAGCCAACAATTAAATCTGGCTCTAACCAAACGTTTTTTATTTACCCCAACATTCCCCACTTGTTCGACTATTACTGAGCATTTTTGGATAGCACACGGACCTCCCCATAAGGTAATTTTAATGTGGCTGATTTCCCCTCTTTTGAAATCAATTTCGCTACAGCACCTGCTGCTCTAGCTAATTTTCTACCCTCTCTAAGTGTGATTTCTATGTTATGTATAGTCGTGCCTAAGGGCATATCGGCTGAAGTAAATTCATCTTTTTGATCAATCAAAACCTCTTCTGAAACTATACAAGCTTTTTCCGAAGCATACAGCTTTCTAAATGTAGATGATGATATCTATACAGACGGATCTTATATATATAGTATAATTTATATATATATTTATATATATATATATATCGTATCATTTATATATGTATGTATAATGAAGTACAACATGAGTGATATATAGCAATCCAAATTTGTCAAATCAATAATGTTATGATCTTCTACGTACTAGGTCTTCCCTTTCCTTCATTTGGCTTATATTCTCCATATAGAATTCAGATCAAATGACTCTATAAAATTATGTCGATACCTCCACATATTATGGGTAACATAGGAGACATCTTTATTTTCGCCTGGGGAATCCTTAGAATTACCATTTCCTAGGTTTCAATTTCAATCAAATGAAGTGTGAATAATCTGTTCTCCTCTCATTGAAACGAGGGGTGCTTTTGGTTTTGTCGGTGCTTGAAACAATTTTGTCTTCTCCATATTACTATATCTCTAGAGTCAATAATTTTATATGAGGAATTATTGCACTCAATCACTTGCTACCATTCCTCTTCAGTTTTCTGTTGAGGTCTATCCTATAGAGGTACTCAAATTGGATCAATGATCGATTTCTAGGTTTCATTGTAAGCCAAATTGGTTACTTCCAATTACGTAAATCAATCGTTCAAACCGCATTCAAAGGTAGGGCATTCCTCATTTTTATAGAAACTTTTGTACCAGAAACAATGGTATCTCCGATAAGGGATAGCTGTCCATATACTGATAAGGGATGTATGGATACTCAAGAAGAGAGGAGACGTGGTGGTCCCCCTCGGACCCGGATCGCACAAGTGAATAGAAAGTTGGATCTACATTGGATCTCACCTGAATAGCCCCATTTATCCTCTGGAGGAGAAGTTTGGTTTCAAACCCCAGTTCAAACAGGAGAAGTACACCATGCTAATGTGCCTTGGATGGTCCACATCTTAGGGTCCGGTGCTGATGAGCACATTGAATTATCCATGTGGCTGAGAATCCTCACAGCCAAGGCACAACGACGCAATTATCAAGGGCGCACTCTACCACTTAGCTAATAGCTCGTCGTGCGGGCCTCCTGCCAGTGCCCTCTATGCCTAAAGCGAGAGAAACCCTATCCCTCTCTTTCCTTTTTTACGTCCCCATGCCCCCTCTCTGTGTGGTGACACGGGGGAGAAAAAAGGGGATCCTATCAACTTGTTCCGACCAAGGAAAATAAGCTCATGAGCTTAGTCTTACTTCACCATCGAGAAACGAAAGAAGATTTCTATCTCCAAGTTTAACCTAGATGTAGCTCGCTTATTTTTGGGTGTGAAGCAGTGTCAAACCAAAATACCCAACAAGCGTTAGCTCTCCCTTTAAAGGAGGTGATCCAGGCGCACCTTCCAGTACAGCTACCTTGTTATGACTTCACTCAAGCCACTAGTCATGCCTTCGACATCCCCTTCCTTGTGGTTAAGGTAACAACTTCGGGCATGGCCAGCTCCCATAGTGTGACGGGCGGTGTGTACAAAGCCCGGGACCGAATTCACCGTCGTATGGCTGACCGATGATCACTAGCGATTACGGCTTCATGCAAGCGAGTTGCAGCCCTGCTAGGCCTGTCCTACTATTTCCTGCCAGAGTTGGGCGTCAGGTCGTGGGCGAGCCATCCTTCGTACTTGGGGTGTGCCGTTGTGTGTCGGGTATCCTGACAGATGCATTTGAGTGCGGCATCCCTTGAGTTTGACGAGTTTGTGACCGAGCACGTTCAACAGTCTGCGTGTAGCTAGGTGTCTTGCCCGGCGTCCTACGGTTGGTCTCGTTAGGTAGCCGAGCCCTAAGACGATCTCATTGGCACATCTGAGCTTGGTACTAAAAGGACTTCCCGGATAGGTTTGCATTCACGTGCTCAACATGTGATTCTCCAGCCCGGATTCTTAGCTCACGGAAGGGTTTTGTCCATTGGCCTATAGTTCCTAGGCTTGGCCTCTTCGGGCCTGGGCCCTTCAGGGATGGGCCCCCCTTACAGTACCCCCGTGAATTCCTATCATGTGCGCATGGTGGGAATTCATTATACCTTTAATTATGTTGCCGCCCGTTCGACTTCCGACGCTTCAAGTTCCCGAGGCCAACTATTGTTGATGGGGCACCTTTCCCCTTACCCCGAGGCCATTTAATCTCCTAACGATTGATTTGACGTGCTGGCGCCCTTCCCTTCGTATCTTGGGACCTTCTTGGTCCGTGCTCTCACTCTCTTGACACGACGCCTTCCATTCTTGTCGTCACTTCAGAAATCGTTGCCAGGTGATGCTTACTGACATTGCTGCTGTTAGAGCCGCTTCATTTCCCGTGCACTCTCCTTCCTGCCTTCACTATATAAGGCCCACTCCCTTCTTCTTCACCATTTCCTTCTGCATTCTTCTTTCGTGTTTCCGCCATTTCCCATTCTCTTTCTCTCCAGCTGTCACGTTTCCCTCCTTTCTCTTCTCTTTGTCACTGCTCTCTTGTCGCTTCCCACCATTGTGATGGCACCCAAAGTTGATCTTGTTCCTCCGTATTTTGGGGGGCAACTCTGGGCTTCCTACATCTCCAGCGTTGAAGTCAGGGAGCTTCGCTCCAAATATAGGATTCCTCCTACCATCATGCTGGGGATTCTCCGAGGTGAGCATGCGGTGAATCCTGACGGCACGGCGACGAGGGTGGCTCTCTTCCATTTA
Source organism: Juglans mandshurica (assembly GCA_022457165.1). Classification (NCBI taxonomy): domain Eukaryota; kingdom Viridiplantae; phylum Streptophyta; class Magnoliopsida; order Fagales; family Juglandaceae; genus Juglans; species Juglans mandshurica. The sequence continues at coordinate 11,040,667 of CM039623.1, forward strand.
ATGTTCGCCAATGGTCTTCGGCTCTCATTTTGTCCTTCGGTTCAAGAGGTTCTACATTGCCTAGGTCTAGCCCTGTCGTAGCTCCACCGTAATGCTTGGCGACTCCTGATATCCAGTTGCATCTTCTCCCGGATGATACTCAGCAAGACTCCTGAAGAATACCCAGACCTGGTAGCTCGGGAGTTCTTGTCCATATATCGCCTTATTTACCAATCGGGAAGCATCGTCAGTTTCTAGGCCCTGTCTCCAGACCACAAGATCGGCTGACTCAAGTAGCGTCGTTTGAGCATAAAGGAGTGGTCCCGAAAGTTTTTCTCTATGTTGGGTCTGGACTGGGAGTACCCCGAGGGGGAGGCTGCCCACAAGGTGTTTCCTATTCAAGTCTGCTGGGGATTTCCCCCTTCTGCGAAGGGCTTGGAACTTACCCTTAATCAGAGGGACGAGGCTCGGTTGGCGTTGGTGATAGCTTGGGTGCGGGCCCACCATGATGTGTCACAGACCGATCTGGTCATTTCTGACGAGAATATGTGTGACTACCTATCTACGCCTGATCGTTTGTATGCTATCGGGTGGAATTTCTTGGATAGCATCCCCTAGGCCCAGCCCTTACCCTGGAATCGCATTTCGAGCTCTTCTAGCTGCGAGGCAAAGCGACCAAGGGTATGCCACGATTCTCCCCCGCAGAGTGGTGAGGTTGGGGGTTCTTCTCCTTCAGGCAATTGTGCCGGGGAATCGGGAAGCCGATCCCAAATGCCTCTTGATTTGGAGTCTGCACTAGCGGATATTCCAGTTCCTTCGACATGGGGAAGCACGACGTCATTCCCTAGTGGCTTGGGCCCTGCTGCCGAGCACTCTGCTCCAACGAGCTCTCAACAAGATCTCGCCGAACCTTTTTCGGACCCGTTGCTTCCTTCCATAGAAGAATTGGATGCCTGCGATCTTCAGGCATCATTTTTTACTTCTTTGGCACATTCCCTGCCTCGTGCGCCTAACCCGTTCGAGCCATTCACCTCTTTCGAGGATATGCTTCGGGAGGAGATGGCCTGCAAGGTTCCCTAGGTAGGGCAGCATCCTTCCTAGGATAAGAGCCATGAAGGTACTGGCGAAGACGAGAGGCCCCGGGGACTGGGTCGCGAGAGGCAGAGTCCAGCCCCTCTCGTCCCTCAAGTCAAGAAGAGGTGAGAGGGCGCAGTTCGTCTATCAAGACGAGGAAGAAGACGAGGAAGAAGAAGATGAAGAAAGAGAGGAAGAAGTTAGTGGAGGAGGAGAAGGGAGACCCGAAGCTCCTCCTGCTGCAACTCGAAGTTCAGACAAGGCCACCAGACCTACTTCTCCAGCTCTGCGGGTCATTCCTCCCCTTCATCTGTTTGGTCAAGCGGGACCGATTGCGGCCTAGATTTTCAAGATCCTCCAATTTTCATAGACCTGAGTGATGATGACAACTCTGAGGCTCTATCTCCCATGGCGCCAGAGCCCTGCAGCGAGACTTGGGGGTCCGTTCCAAATTTCTCATGGCAGCTAGCTGTCACATGCCCCAGCCTCGACCTTGGACGAGGCTCACGCCACCGCCACCGAGCGTGTGGGTCGAATGTTGCAACCCCTATTTGATCAGGTATCTTCCTTCATTTGACATATTTTGTCAAGCCTTCTCCAGCCTTCTCAAATGTTGGATAGGGGACCTAGTCCGGAGACTTGGCACCTTACCCTGCAGCGAGTCAAGGGACCCGTCTTCTTGCGAATGTAAGGACTTGGCTTTGTTGGACGGGGGATCGGTACCCAGTCTAGAGACTTGAGACCTTACACAGCAGCGAGTCAAGGGACCCATCTTCTTGCGAGTGTAAGTACTCATCTTTGTTGGATAAAGGGTCGATACCCAGTCTGGAGACTTGAGACCTTACCCCGCAACGAGTCAAGGGACCCATCTTCTTACAAGTGTAAGTACTAGGCTTTGTTGGACGGGGGTGTCGGTACCCAGTTCGAAGACTTGGGACCTTACCCCATACGCTCATTTTTATTCATATATATATATATATATATATATTAAACAACAAGAGATTTGAGATGAACATCCAGGCATCATCATTCATTCATGGTCGTTCGTAAAAAGTATCACAATATACTTCTACACATAATACTTCTTTAAGTGTTCGGCATTCCATGGGTGGGGTAGCTCGTGTCCCTGGCTATTTTTGAGGCGATAGGAACCAGGTCGATTGCTTGCAGTCACTAGGTACGGGCCTTCCCATCATTGTCCCAGCATCCCCTCTTCTGGGGTCGTTATCCCAGTTTGCCGTAGCACCAAGTCGCCTACTTTGAAGGAGCGCGGCCTGACCCGTCTGTTGAAGTATGGTTCTACCTTCTGCTTGTTATTTGTCATCCAGAATGTTGTTTATTCTCTCATTTCCACCAGGACATCTAAGTTATCGGCTAGCCTTTCGTTGTTAGTGTCCGGGTCGAAATGTTGGATACGAAATGTGGGGAGTCCGACTTCCACAGGGATTACTGCTTCGCTGCTGTAGGTGAGGCTGAAGGGTGTCTCCCTTCAGCACACTTGGGAGCTCTTCGGCCCATGCTCCTTTGTGTGCCCCAATTTTTTTCTTGAGGGTGGAGAGGAGAGCTCTTCCGTTGCCCACTTGGGAGGTGCTGGGGTCATGACAGAAACTTCTACCCCGATAGAGGGGGCATCGACCGTCCTGACTATGGTGTGTTCCAGAAGTGGGAGTTCTTCCTGGCCCAACACAGCCCTCGCCAGACGATCCGCCTTATAGTTTTCTCCTCTTGGCACCTATTGGACGCTGAAGTAACGGAAGCGGTTGAACTCATTGCAGGCCAACTAAAGATACTTCTTTAGCCTTTCCCCCATCGTGGTGAATTGCCCTAATACTTGGCTAACTACCACTTGGAAATCCACCCTCATTTCTATTTCTTCAGCTCCTAGTAACCGTGCAACTGTCATTCTGGCCAAGAGCGCTTCATACTCACTTCATTGTTGGTCGTTTTGAAGGCCAGCTTGACTGCATAGTTTTGCTCCCCTCCCTGCTTGGTGACGATGTGCACCCCTACTCCCCCGCTAGTTAGGCAGGACGAGTCGTCAACATAGATCTGCCAAGGCTTTCCTTGGGGTGCAATCAGAACTTCTTCCTAGAAATGTTTGAACTCGGCAACGAAATTTTCCAACACTTGTCCTTTGATCGCGACTTGAGGCTGATATTCCATGTCAAATTTGCTGAGCTCGATCGCCCACTTTGCAAGCCATCCCGAAGTGTCTGGCTTCTACAGTACCTTCTCGAGGGGGAGATCAGTGAGTACTTTTATCGAATGGGCTTGGAAATACGGCCTTAATCTCCTGGCCGCGACGACTAGGGCAAATACTAACATCTCCAATTGGGGGTACCTTGCCTCTACTCTACAGAAGGCCCAACTCATGTAGTAGATGGGCTGCTACCCTTCATCCGCGTCCAGGAAAAGTACGGCTGATACGGCTTGTGGTGATACTGCTAGGTATACCGTCAAGGTCTCCCCGGGTCTTGTTTGACTGAGAAATGGGGGACGACTCAGTACTTTGAAGAAGGGTAGGCACCAGACGGTTGATCGAGTGATGAAACGGTTCAGTGATGCTACCCGCCCAGCTAGCCTCTAGACTTCGTGAAGGTTGCGAGAGGAAGGCATTCGTATCACTGCTTCCAGCTTTTCTGGGTTCACCTCAATCCCTCTCTTGGAGATCATGAACCCTAGAAACTTACCTGTCTCCACTCCGAATGCACACTTCAACGGGGTTTGCTTCATCTGGTATTGCCCAAGGGCGAAAAATACTTCTCGTAAGTCTGCCAAATGTTGTCCAAGCTCTTTGCTCTTCACCAACAGGTCGTCTACGTATAGCCGATTTGTTATTTGAACATTTGATTGACTAGCCATTGGTAGGTGGCCCCCACATTCTTGAGGCAACACAACATTGCTTTGTAGCAGTAGAGGCTTCAGTCTATTAAGAACGCTGCCTTCTCCTTGTCATCCGGGTTCATCCTATCTAATTATACCCAGTGTAGGCATCCATAAAGCTAAGGAGGGGATGCCCCGCCGTCGAATTCCCGATCAGGTCGATGCATGGTAAGGGAAAGCTGTCTTTCGGGCAGGCTTTATTCAGGTCGATGAATTTGACACACATCCAACACTTCCCATTGTCCTTCTTCACTAGAACTACTTTAGATAGTCGTTCTGGGTATTGGACCCTCCCGGATGAACCCTGCCGTTAGGAGACGGTCCACCTCTTCAGCTATCGCCCCATACATCTTGGTGATGAAGCTTTGTCGTTTCTACTTGAATCTCTGAGTCGTTGGATCAATGCAAAGTCGGTGCTCAATGATGGAGTTTTCAATCCCTAGCATATCCTCATCGCTCCAAGCGAACATGTGCCGGTGTTCTATTAGGAGGGATATCAACTCTGCTCTCATCTCCGAGTCTAGCTTAGTCCCGATCATCTTCGCTCCAGTGTCAACTGGTCAACTGCAACTAGCTCCAAGGGCTCGTTGGGTTCTGCTTGCCGAAGAGCCTATTCATCACGAATCTCTTCATCCCATTCGGCCAGGGGCAGAGGTGAACTTGGCTTGGGCGCTTCTCTGTCCTTTAGATGGTCACGACTAACTTGAGCGCTCGCCTCAACTCTCATTCGTAGCATTCCTGGGTCAGGACCTACTCGTCGTAGACTTTGCCCACCCCCGAGTCGGTGAGGATCTTCATTTTTAGGTGGTAAGTGGACGTTATTGCCCTCAACCTATTCAGGGTGGGGCGCTCCAGTATGGCATTGCATGAGGATGGAGCCTTGACTACTAAGAAGTCGGACATGATGGCCACAGTTCTGGGAGCCTTTCGTGCCAATACTGAAAGGGTGATGACTCCCGTTGGTTGAACAACGTCTCCCATGAAGCCCTTGAGTGGCATCGGAGCAGGATGCAGTCGGTCCGTGCTGATTCCCATATTCACAAAGGATTCCCAGAATAGGATGTCTGGCGAACTGCCGTTGTCGGCTAGGATCTTCCGGGTTTTGAAGTTTTCCACTTGCATTGTTACTACTAGTGTGTCGTCATGCAGGTGGAGGATGCCTTCTTCATATCTTGCGTCAAAGGTTATCGTGGGGCCTCCGGTTCGTTGTAGGGGCCTGTTTGCAACTCTTTCAGCGGCAAACTCTTCCTCGCACCACATATCTGGGCTTGTGTTTTCTAGGCTGATGAAGTTGTACCGCCTCCAGCATACCCTGGGTAATTGTGCTGATCTCCCTGAGTGGCATGTTCTCTACCGGAGCACTCCTTCGTGTTTCATCCCTCGTTCTCTACCTTCTTGGACTTGCACCCTGCTAGGGACCCGTGCACCTTCCTCGACGTCGATCTACACGGTCCTCCAACCGGCATGTCTGATTACACTGGTCTTCTTCCCTCATCCTCTTTAGGGCGTAGTAGTCTCGAGTGGTTATTCTTGTGGAATTCACAATATGGGTGGTTTTCCTCATCTCAGGGCTGCTCTCTCTTGGGGCTCGGGGGCCGGTTCCCCTCTACAGCCAAGTTTGTGTGTGCACAGCTTCCCCCTTGGGGCCAAACTGGAATTTCTCCCCTACTCTTTTTATTTGATGCTCCCCTCTTTCCCTGGCCATGGCCACCTTGTTGGCTTGATGCCTACCAACCCACTCGCTCCATCTCAGACCGTCATAGAGCAGTCAGGGCCTCGAGTGTATCTTCAACGTTGATGAGAATCCATCTGCTCGGTCCATGAACTCCCTTAGTGTTGTAGGGGTCTTTCCTGCCATCTTAGCTATGAATGGAATCAGAGACCAGATTCCTCCTAGGAGGGTCGCCAACGTGATCTTCTCGTCTTGGTCGTCGGTGGTCATACGCTTCCGATTGAATCGCTTGAGGTATGACTTCAAGTTCTCACCATCGCGCTGTTTGACGGTCAAGAGGTAAGCTGCAGGGTGTCTCCTTTTCTGACTTGCTAGGAATTGCGTCTTGAAGAGGCGGGCAAGCTCCTTGAAGCTATCCATCATTCTTGATGTCAGCGACCCAAACCAGATCCTGGCGGCTCCTCTCAATGTTTCTGGGAATGCTCGGCCGGCGACTTCCCTTGGGAAACCATGCAGGGTCATGTGAGCTTTGAACATTTCCAAGTGCTCCAGTGGGTCTTTGGACCCGTCGTACATTTCTATCTGGGGGACCTTGAACTTGGGGAGAAGTGATACTGCCAAAACCCCTGTATTCATTGCTACTAAGTTCTGCGCCTCCCACTAGCTCTTCATTGGTGCGCTTGAGGACCGCATTCTCCGATCGTACCATCCTAGCTTCTTCCATCAGTTTCCTTACTGTCTCCACCATGCTCACAAACCTTGCTTCCATCATCCCTTCCTCGTCGTCCCCCGTTCGTGTAGCTTGTGACCGAGTTGGTGCCGGTATGCGAAGTACATGTTTTTATGGAAAATTTATACCACAGACGGTGCCACTGTTGATGTCGTGTTTTGCAGCCTAAGCACTTCCGCGATAACCAAGCTCACGCCACCCGTTACGGATCCTACTGCTGAGGGAGGTCGTGGCAGGTGTCAGACCTGCTAGCACTCATTTCCTGTTGTCATAGTGTGTCAGCCCGTGACTCGGGCGGCTGAAGGAGATTGTGGCATGTCAGCCGTGCTAGGTCTGTCCGGTTGCTAGGTCATGGCGTGTCGGGTGTCAGACTTGCTATCGCAGTGTGTCAACCCGCGGCTTTGGAGGCTGAAGGAGATCGTGGTGTGTCAGTCGTGCTAGGCCTATCCTGCTACTTCTTGTTGAGTATATGGAGTCGGTTGCACTGCTTGAGCGAAGCATCTAGCCGCTCGAGCGAATACAAGTCAAAGATAGCTCGACAGACTGCTCGAGCAAAGGCAAGTCAGAGAGTTTCACTCGACACCGCTAGACACACAGCTGGAGCGAAGAGAAGTCAAAGAGCTTCGCTTGAAGAGCCACTAGACACATGGCTCGAGCAATTACAGGAAATAGGTTCACTCGATGCGGGCTTGACACGTCGCTCGAGCAAACATCACTAATTCTACTTTGTTTAGGGTTTGCACCGCATGACATATAAAAAAGAATTTGTTTTGACTTGTGACTGTATCAGAGTGAATAGTAGCCGTCCCATACATTGTATTGTGATTCCTCAAGAAATAAAATCCTCTATAGCTCCCGTGGATAGAGGCAATTTGCCGAACCACATAAATACTGTGTCGTGTGTGATTGCTTGTTTTTCCCATGTTTAAATTTACTTTATTGTCATCGTGTTTTCACAATAGTTGGTATCAAGAGCCTAGGTTCGGGTCTAAGAAAAAACGATGGCTGTAGAAGAAGTGAAGGTATCGGGGATCGAGAGGTTTGATGGCACGGATTATGGGTATTAGAGGATACAGATAGAGGATTACCTCTATGGGAAGAAACTCCATCTTCCATTATTGGGAAAGAAGCCGGACAGCATGTCAGTTGCTGATTGGACCCTGTTGGATCGATAGGTTCTGGGGGTTATTCGTCTAACCCTGTCGAGATCCGTTGCACACAACATCATCAAGGAGAAGACGACTGCGGATCTCATAGCTGCTTTGTCAGGTATGTATGAAAAGCCGTCAGAAAATAATAAGGTACATCTAATGAAAAAATTATTTAATTTGAAGATGGCAGATGGTACGTCTGTTGCACAACATCTGAATGATTTTAATACTATCACAAATTAATTGTCGTCTGTTGAAATTGAATTTGATGATGAGATACGTGCACTGATATTATTGGCATCACTGTCAAATAGTTGGGAAGCCATGAGGATGGCTATTAGCAATTATGCTGGTAAGTCAAAGTTGAAATATGATGACATCCGTGATTTGATTTTGGTAGAGGAGGTGCGCAGGAGAGATTCAGGCGAGACCTCAGGTTCGAGTTCAGCACTGAATGTTGACTCTTGGGGAAGAGCACAAGACATGAACTCAAGCAGAGGCAGATCAAAATCAAAGAATAGGGCAAGAGCAAGTCAAGACCTGGTCAGCAGGCAACTTACTGGAATTGTGGCAAAGCTGGCCACATAAAGAAGAATTGCATAAATCCCAAGAAGACAGAGAATGATAGTGCTAATGTGGTAACTGAAGAATTACAGGATGCACTATTGCTTGCAGTTCATAGTCCAGTTGATGACTGGATACTTAATTCAAGGGCATCCTTCCATACATCTTCCCATCAGGAGATAATGCAACATTATGTTGCAGGTGATTTTGGAAATGTGTATTTGGCTGATGGAGAGGCTTTGAATGTAATAGGGATGTGAGACATTGACATTGTACTCCTAACAAGAATAAATGGACCTTGCAAAAGGTTAGACATATTCCTGAGTTGAAGAAGAACCTCATTTCTGTTGGGCAGCTTGATGATTGTGGTCATTCAGTGGTGTTCTCAGATAGCACCTGGAAGGTCACCAAAGGGGCATTGGTACTGGCTCGGGGTAAGAAAACTGATACACTTTATATGACTACTGGTTTGAATAACACTATTGCCACTACCGTTGCAGAGAGCACAACAGATTTGTGGCATTGCAAACTTGGCCATATGAGTCAGAAGGGCATGAAAGAACTTCTGTCTAGAGGCAAGCTACCAGAACTGAAGTCAGTTGATCTCAGTATGTGTGAGAGTTGCATTTTGGAGAAACAGAAGAAGGTCAGCTTCTTGAAGAGTGGCAGAACACTGAAGTCAGGAAGACTAGATCTTGTGCACACTGATGTGTGGGGACCTTCCCCAGGTGGCATCCCTTGGAGGTTCTTGTTACTATGTTACATTCATTGATGACCACAGCAGGAATGTATGGGTCTATTTTTTGAAACATAAATTTGATGTATTTAATGTGTTCAAAATTTGGAAAGCCATGGTTGAGACAAAGACAGACTTAAAGTTGAAATGCTTGAGGTCTGATAATGGTGGTGAGTATATTGATGGTAGGTTCAAGGAATATTGTGCAACTCAAGGTATCAGAATGGAGAAGACCATTCCTGGGACACCACAACAAAATGGAGTTGTTGAACGCATGAACAGAACCATAAATGAGCGTGCTAGAAGCATGAGGCTGCACGCTGGGTAGATGCAGTTAGCACTGCAGTATACTTGATAAACAGAGGGCCATCAGTTCCGTTGGATTGTGGATTGCCTGAGGAGGCTTGGAGTGGGAAAGAGGTCAAATTTTCTCATCTTAAAATTTTTGGTTGTCTTATGTTCTTATTGATTCTGATGCTCGTAGTAAACTTGAGGCCAAGTCAAGGAAATTTTATTTCATTGGCTTTGGAGACGAGGCATTTGGCTATCGTTTCTGAGACGATTAGGGTCAGAAGATTATAAGAAGTAGGAATGTGATCTTCAATGAGAAGATTGTGTACAAAGACAAGTCTAGTACAGTTGCTGAAGTAGCTGCTTAGGAGTCTGAGTTTGTGAGTTTGGATGATCTACCAGAGGTCACAATGCAATGCAGAGATGTGAGTGACAGGGAGAGCGGGTCCAGCACACCCATTCCCATTATTCCGCAGTCAGATCCAGAGTCGTCCACTCCTATAGTTGCAGTTCTCAAATCAGTTAGGACAATCCGTCCTCCACAGTGTTTCTCACCTTCTTTGAATTATATTCTGTTAACAGATGGTGGAGAGCCTCAAAGTTACCAAGAAACCTTGCAAGATGAAAATTCTAGCAAGTGGGAGTTGGCCATGAAGGATGAGATGGATTCCTTGCTAGGGAATCAGACATGGGAATTGACAGAACTTCCATCAGGAAAGAAGGCATTATATAACAAGTGGGTGTACTGGGTGAAAACTGAGCATGATGGTAGTAAGAGGTACAAGGCCAGACTTGTTGTAAAAGGCTTTCAGCAGAAACAGGGTATTGATTACTTGGAGATTTTTTCTTCTGTGGTAAAGATCACAACCATCAGGCTAGTCTTGGCTATGGTTGCTACTGAAGATCTATTTCTTGAGCAGTTAGATGTGAAGACAACTTTTCTTCATGGAGATCTTGAAGAAAACATCTATATGCACCAACCTAAGGGGTTTGTGGTACAGGGAAAGGAAGGACTGGTCTGCAGACTGAAGAAGAGCTTGTATGGTCTGAAACAAGCTCCCAGACAGTGGTACAAGAAATTTGATAGCTTCATGTGCAGTGCAGGGTACATCAGATGTCAGGCAGATCACTACTGCTATGTCAGGCAGTTTGACAATTCTTACATTATTTTGTTGTTGTATGTTGATGACATGCTTATTGCAGGGGCTAGTATTGATTGAATCAATAATCTGAAGAAGCAGATGTTAGAGCATTTTGCAATGAAGGATTTGGGAGCTACAAAGCAAATCCTTGGCATGAGAATTGTCAAAGACAGAGTCAGAGGCATGCTGAGACTCTCACAGGCTGAGTATGTGAAAAAGGTATTCAACAGGTTCAATATGGACAAGGCCAAGCCAGTTGGCACACCCTTGGGTAGTCATTTCAGACTTAACAAGGATCAAGCACCAGAGTCAGAAGAGGAACAAGACTATATGAGTAAGGTTCCTTATGCCTCAGCTATTGGTTCACTTATGTATGCTATGGTCTGTACTAGACCAGATATTGCCCATGTATTGGGAGTTGTGAGTAGATACATGAGTAACCCTAGAAAACAACGTTGAGAAGTAATGAAATGGATTTTGAGGTACCTAAAAGGCTCCTCAGAAATGTGCTTATGTTTCTCAGGAGAGGGCTTAGAGGTGCAGAGCTATGTTGATGATGATTTAGCTGGAGACACTAATAGCAGGAAAAGTACCACAGGGTTTGTTTACACTCTGGGTGGTACTACAGTTTCATGGGGTTCTAATTTATAGAAGGCAGTTTCTTTGTCTACTACAGAAGCTGAGTATATTGTAGTTTCAGAAGCTGCAAAGGAGATGGTTTGGATACAGGGTTTCTTGGAGGAATTGGGTAAAACGAATCAGAAAGGCACCCTCTACAGTGACAGTCAGAGTGCCATATTCCTTGCCAAGAACCCAATGTTTCATTCCAGAACCAAGCACATTCAGATCAGGTATCACTTTATACGATCATTGTTAAATGATGGACAATTGCTACTTGAGAAAATTTGTGGAAGTAAGAACCCTGCCGATATGTTGACAAAGGGTATTACACTTGAGAAACTGAAGTTATGTGCAACTTCAGTTGGTCTTCTAGCATGAAGACAGGAGCAGTGAGTTGCAAAGGTGGAGGATATCATGTTTGAGGCAGAGGGCAATATTGTGGGTGTACCAGTCTCCGAGTAGGAGAATTGTTGAGTATATGGAGTCTGGTTGCACCGCTCGAGCGGAGCGTCTAGCCGCTCGAGTGAATACAAGTCAGAGAGTTTCTCTCAAAGATAGCTCGACAGACTACTCGAGCAAAGGCAAGTCAGAGAGTTTCGCTCGACTCACAGCTCGAGCGGAGGGAAGTCAGAGAGTTTCACTTGAAGAGCCGCTCGACACATGGCTCGAGCAATTGCGGGAAACAGGTTCGCTCGATGTGTGCTCGACACGCCGCTCGACTGAACATCACTAATTCTGCTTTGTTTAGGGTTTTTGCCGAATGACATATAAAAAGAATTTGTTTTGACTTGTGACTGTATCAGAGTGAATAGTAGCCGTTCCATACATTGTATTGTGATTCCTCAAGAAATAAAATCCTCTGCAGCTCCCGTGGATATAGGCAATTTGCCGAACCACATAAATACTGTGTTGTGTGTGATTGCTTGTTTTTCCCGCGTTTAAATTTACTTTATTGTTATCGTTTTTCACAACACTTCCTACCAAAGTTTGGTGTTGGGTCATGGGCAAGCCGTCCTTTGTGATTGGGGTGCGCCATTGCGTGTCGACTTTCCTGACACATGCATTTGAGTGCGGCGTCCCTTGAGTCTTATGAGTCTGTGACCGAGCACGTTCTGCAGTCCGATTGTAGCTGGGTGTCTTGCCCCGCATCCTATGGGACCTATAGGCAGTCGAGCCCCGAGACTATCTCATTGGCACATCCGAGCTTGGGGTTAAAAGGCCTTCCTGGATAGGTTTGCAATCACGGGCTCAGCATGTGATTCTCCGGACCAGACTCTTAGCTCACAGAAGGGTTTTGTCCTTGGGCTTGGAGTTCATGGGCATGACTTCTTCGGGCCTGGGACCTTCAGGAATGGGCCCCTTCCTTATAAGTAAAGGCAACAAAGACCTCTTTCATGGGCTAGAACCTTGATAGGGCAACAGAGATTTTGCAAAGGCTAAAACCCTAATTGGCCTTCTAAGGTACAAAAACCCTCCGAAGACCGTTGTTGGGTTAGGATTCTGACTTAAGCACCAAAGACTATCTCGAGTAGGGCACCAAAAACCGTCCTTGTATTGGTGTTGTTATCCATACACTAACAAGGCACCAATGAAATAGTACCACGATAGAGCTCTAAAGACCTTGCGGCAAGACACAAAAGACCTTACATAAGGCTTTAAAGACCTTATAAGTCTTGTACGTCGACAGGGCTATAAAATATTGGTCGAAAGCGCATGTGAAACCTTGTCGAGCCAATATCATACTTCGTAAAACACTAGCATAGGCTAGCACCTCAACAAGGCACACAAGATTGTAACTCCCATTGTAATGCCCATCCTTGTGGTGGGACTTTTTATAAAATGATTTTAGAAAAGACGACGGGAATTACCGTTCGATTTAAAACTTTTTACTTTCATACTCAGGGTACAAGACTTTACGTTATAAAATAAAATGTGCTCTGACAATAAAAGAGGTTTACAGCAGAAAACATTAATCTTTGAAATAAAAGGCCTCTCATACAATTAAACCCTTATGCCTAGACTTCTGTGCTCTTCCCCATGGGCCGTGTTCGTCCTGACGCGTACTGCTCATTCAGTTCCTGTGGGGGGAGGGGCGCATAAAACTAAAATGAGTCGATGACTCGTAAGCATTACTCAATACAGTTAAAATATAATAACATAGGTTTTTATTCAAGCATTCATCATTCCATACATACTATACGTGCATGCATACATGTGTTCATTTGAAAACAACACTGGACGGGGTTTTTTTTTTTATAAAGGGTTTTTCCTTTCATAAAACGTGTCTCCCATCAGTGCCTTCATTTCTTCAAGAGTTCGATTCATTCATGCGTTCATACATTCATACATTCTTCTTATCACTTTCATTGGCCGGTACACATTGTTACGCTATGTGTGTTGGGATTAGCAGCCTTCCTTTGGGCTCAGACTTTGCTTGTGGCCATGGGTTGGGAATCCCTTTCATGGGGTCTTCTTGGGTGCACTACCAGTACTACTTACCTGCATTGCAATCTGCCCATTCATAGGTACCCTTTTCCTTCATATGGCCGTTACATATTTTCATACATTTCATGCTTTCATGCCTTTCTTTACTTTTCATTCATTTATTCATGTCAGCTCTAAAGAGTTGGAGCTTTCATTCTTTCAGATGCATGAGCATGAGCTTTCATTCTTTTCTTTTCTTTCATTTAACATTCATTTCATGAGAAAACATCATTTCATGAGAAAAACATCGTTTGGGGCGTAAGCTCGAAAACCCCTTTCTTTTTAGTCCTTTTCATTTAACAGTTCATTCATGGAGAAACATCATTTAAGTGCATGAGCTTAAATATCATCTTTCATGGCATCATTTAAAGCATCAGTTAATGGCATCCTTAAAACATCAGTTCATAGAGACCTTTTTAAAACACTTTCTTCATGTCAGTCAAAGCATCAGTTAAAGCTTGAGATATAAGCCTCGACATTTCTTTTCGTAGAAAATACATACAATAGATACTGCGTATAATCATCCATTCACATGCGTACAATTAATACTTTTGGTTGCATAAAAATGGACTGCCAAGGAGGGTCGTACATACATATACTTTTGAACACTTAGCACGTTTTTCGTAAAACATCTTTCCTGTCGTTTCATAAAGCGTCGTAAAGGAAAAATGTTTCGTTTTCATTTTCGTATATTTTAGAAAACTTTAGAAGAGTATGAATATAATACTTACCTGGACTCCATGCTACTTGCATATCATGTAGTCTGTTCATGTGCGTGCTAGATGGCAACCTACATGCATACACATAACCTTAAGATCATTCTCTATCTAGTACATAAGCAACTTGAACTAGAATATAACTACACTTCACTTGGAACACTCTCCTTCTATCTTGTGTACTTACGTGCTTTTTACTATGCTAAAACCTTCGAGATCTACTTACGATCACTATCTCTTCCAAACTTGACATTCTACTTCGAGCGCTCATTCACTAAGGTGAACTCATGATTCATCTTAAGATTAAGACACTAAGACCTTCTTCTTACTCTTCTTACTGACCACATTCCGACACATGATTCCGACCGACAGAATCACGCATCCCAATCCTAGACAACACACCCGTCACTGCTTCCATGCATCTTAGCCCACACTAAGGGTACGTTTGGGTAGTGAGAATACTTGAGAAGTGTTGAGAATGTTTGTGAATAGTTATGAGCAGATATTTGAGTGAGTTTGTGGGTCCCATTGAGAGTATTTTGAGTTGTTTGGATGTGTGAAGTATGTTGAGTTGTTGACTTTTGGAAATGTAGTTGAAAAAGGTGTGGGTCCCATAAATATTATAGTGATTGTATTATAGTGATTTTTTAATATTAATAAATATTGCAGTGATTTTATTTTATTTTTATATATAATAATGATAAATATTATAGTGATTTTATTTTTAATTTATATATAATAGTGATAAATATTATAATAATTTTATTTTCATATATATAATAGTGATAAATATTATAGTAATGTTATATTTTATTTATATATTATAGTGATTTTATTTTTTATTTATATATTATAGTGATTTTATTTTTTTATTTATATATAATAGCGATAAATATTATAGTGATTTTATTTTTTATTTGTATATTATAGTGATTTTATTTTTTATTTATATATAATAGTGATAAATATTATAGTGATTTTATTTTTTATTTATATATAATAGTGATTTTATTTTTTTATTTATATATTATAGTGATTTTATTTTTTATTTATATATTATATTGATTTTATTTTTTATTTATATATTATAGTGATTTTATTTTTTATTTATATATTATAGTGATTTTATTTTTTATTTATATATTATATTGATTTTATTTTTTATTTATATATTATAGTGATTTTATTTTTAATTTATATATAATAGTGATAAATATTATAGTGATTTCATTTTTTATTTATATATAATAGTGATACATATTATAGTGATTTTTATTTTTATTTATATTTAATAGTGATAAATATTATAGTGATTTTATTTTTTATTTATATATATTAGCGATAAATATTGTTGATTTTATTTAATAGTGATAAATATTATTGATTTTATTTTTTATTTATATATAATAGTGATAAATAGTATAGTGATTTTATTTTTATTTATATATAATAATAATAAATATTATTGAATGTTTGTAAATAGTTATGAGTAGAGATTGAAGTGGATTTGTGGGTCCCATTGAGAGTATTTTAAGTTGTTTGGAATGTGGAGTATTTCTAATAGTACGAGAATAATTGGAAAGTGCTGAGGTATTTTCATTACCCAAACGCAGCCTAAATCCTCATTCACATCCATACAAGCCACACGGTTCTAAGCCGACTCTGAGGTTTAAGCACCGTGTAATTATGCTTAAGATAGATTACCCATTACATATGGTGAATCTGTCTGGTACATGTGTCTCACCATATTACAAGCGTACCTAACCCTTTTATCACCTAAGATCAACATATAATACGTTGATCACCTGCTGGTGTAAACAAGCACCATACTCCGATACCAACCTTCTCTCAATCCGGCTAGCATGACTCTTCATGCTACCCTTTCCTTTTGATAGTTCATCCCAACACTTAACACGAAAAGACTCCGTTCACAACTACGCCTTACCTCACATCATATAGCTCGAGACTACTCCCAAGCTACACTGTGACCTTGTCACATCACCCAACATCCTGCTACGTCAACTCCTAACTCATCGTCAGTACGGTCCCTCACATACTCCTGTCACATCGTGACATCTCGCCACGCTCCTGCTATGCCATTCCTACACTAACTCCTCACCCATCACAAGCACGACTGTCAGTAACCATGTCACTTAGTGACATTTCCCAGTCATGCTTCCGTTGCGTGCTCTTATACTTGTTTTGCTACTTCACCTATACTCCTAGCCATAAGTCAAACACGGTGACACCTATCACCTCAGACTATAGGCCAAACCATAACTACTTCGGGAAACTGTTCCACAGTTCCTGACACTACTCACCACGCTCCACGCCCATCAACTACTTAATCGTCCTTATCTCTGCGACACACCACACGGAGTCACTTCACCTCATGGAGTACACTTCACGTATACTCCCTTCACACATGTTACGACCTATCACCACTTCGGCATACCCGCCATATGGTGTATCACTCCACCACATGGAGTACACACCATGTGTACTCTCTTCACACAAAATATGCCTCACAGAGTACACTCCACGTGTACTCTTCCCATTCCACACAACGCCACGCCACCATTACAGCACAGTCCACAACACTACACAACGCACTTCCCAACTATGCCCAACACTTTACAGCGCACAACATAGATATGCCTAACACTTCACTACATAGCACATCACAATACAGTGAACCCCAAAAATACTAACAGCACAGTCCACAACCTGATCAACTAATTAACATCTAACATAATAACGAGGGATATAGGGTTATACCATTGACGGGATAACCCGTGCGTTGCTCACTGACCGTCACAGTTGACGATGCCGGAAGGGTCGTACGTGGTGCTAACCCACGTACGGTGGCAGTTTGGGCGTTTAGATAGCTAGGTGTAGTCTTGGAGGGCTCATGGTGACCTTGTGGTGGCAGTGAGGGGCAATACACAGCGTATCTAGCCGTGTACAGTGGCGACTAGCCACGTACAGTGGCTGCCTTGGCCATTGGAGGTGGCTAGAGGTGCGGTTCTAGGCATAAGAGGGTTGGGTCGTGGTCCTGGTCCTGGAGTCATGGTCTCGTGGTGGTGCCGAGGTGGCACACGTCGGAGACACGGCAGCTCGTGCAGGAGCTAAGGCTGTGGGTCTTGAAGCATGGGAAACTAGCGGGAGAGCTTGGTTGGCTTGGAGGAGCTCGGGGATGAGCCATGATGGCCAGGGGAAGTGCCTGGTGGAGCTAACATCAGTGCACGACAGTGCTAGGGCCGTCTGTGGCCTTGAAGTCGTGCGAAACCCATAAATGGGTTTTGTGTGTGCGTGCGACGGAGGGGAAGAGGGAGGTTGTTGTGGATTGGGTTCATGCAAGGCGGTCACCAGTGTGAGATGGTGGAGGTGCGATGGCCTGGGTAGCTGCGCACGGCGGCACAAGGTGGGGAAATGGGTAAGGAACTTATGCGTGTAAGGGAGAGAGCCTGTGCAGTGGAGAGAGGCTATGGGCCTTGGGTCAGGTGGAGGAGGAAGGGGGAGGGAAGGAGAAGCACATGGTGGTGCTCGGTGGCCGTGTGTGGCTGCATACGGCAGCTTAAGGAGGAGATAATGGGTGAAACCCATTTCGGTTAGTCACTGTGAAAGGAGAGGGAGGGCTGTGCATGGGGGCCGTTGGAGGTTGCTAGCTTGCTCGCCGGTGTGAGGGGACGCCAGTGGTGGTAGCGGTGAGGCCAGGCGGCTTGAGGTGGCACCGAGCTTGGCCATGGAAGAATCGGGCAAGAGAGGGAGGGGAGACTTATGGCATACGCTGGGGGAGAGGGCGGAGAGAGAGAGGGGAGGGAAAAGTGAGGGAGAAGGAATAGGGGTTTGGGTTTTAACCCTGATCCCTTCATTTTGGGATCCTCAAAATGATCTAACGATGGATGATTAAAACACTGATTTGAAAATACGTAAACATTCACTTAATTAAAAGCACTTAGAGGAATAACGGTAGAATATTATTTAACTAAACTTTAGTTTATAAAATAATATTCCTTCATCATTAATAAAATGATGAAGCCATATTTAATATCTTTAAAAGAATAAACTATTTAATTAATTAAAACTTTCAACATAATTTAAATCTTGTAATATCTTAAATAGTTGAAATCATTTTTAATAATGATATTAAAATGATTTCTGAAAATTATAATATTTTTGGAGCTCTTAAAAAATATTATAATTGTCGTATTTAAAATCAAGTTTAATTCAATAACACTGGAAATACTCTTTATAAATATTTCCAGCACATTTAAAACACTGGGCACACCTTAGAAGTCACATAATATCTTTGAAAACATGCCATTGGGGTTCAGCACGCATGACGATGCTCGCAGTCGCTAGATAGAAAGGGCAGACAATCACATAATTTCTGCCCTCGAAATTTGCTTATAGCAGAAAGAAGGAACGTACGTCAAAAAGAAGAAGCGTACGTAAGAAGGAAGGAGCAGGGTGTTACACCCATGACCAGAATCAGTTTTAAAAATAGCTGACCTCCACCAACTAGTATGTCGTTAGGGAACCATGAACCTTGCAAGGGTAGTACCATGGAAGAGCAACAAAGACTTTGCTTGGGCTAGAACCTTGACGAGGCAACAAAGATCTTGCAAGGGCTAAACTCTTAATGGGGCAACTAAGATCTTGCAAGAGCTAGAACCCAATTACCTTGCATGGCTAGGACCATGCAAGAGCTAGTGGTAGTTCACTAAAAGCCCTTACAAGGGTTAGTGTCCAACTAGGCACCAAAGATTGAAATATTAAACTAGTTGCAAGAGCTAGTACCCTAGCAGGTAGGGACCCCAGACCTAGTGGGGATGGTGCCCCAAAAGTTACACAAAAAACCATGTTTGGGTTATAATTCTGACATGCGTACCAAAAATAATGTCGAGTAGGGCACCAAAAACCTTCACTATATTCGTGTTCGGATTAGTACGCTAACAAGAAACCAGTGAATAGTACTGCAACAAAGCTCTAAAGACCTCGCAAGGCTAGTAGTATGAAAAGGCAGCAAAGACCTTTGGTGGGCTAGAACCTTTATAGGGCAATGAAGACCTTGATGGGGCAACAGAGATTTTGCAAGGCCCAAAACCCAATCACCTTGCATGGCTAGGACCATGCAAGAACTAGTGCCTGGTCTGTAGTTCACCAAAAGTTAGAAGAGTGCCTTGTTCAAAGACTAAAATATTTAACTAGGCACCAAAGATCTTACATGAGCTAGTACTCTAGCAAGGCACATGAGACTTGTCAGGCTAGTACCTTGGCATGTAGGGCCCCAAACATTGTCGAGCTAGTATCCCAGTACTTGCAACAACTAGTACCTTTTGTGGGCTAGAACCTTGATAGGGAAATAGAGATCTTGCAAGGGCTAGAACCCAAATAGGTTACATGACCACGACCATGCAAGAGCTAGTACCTTGTTAGCAGGGCACCAAAAGATTTTACAAGGGTTAGGGCCCGACAGGGAACCAAAGACTGAAATATTCAACTTGGCACCAAAGATTCTTGCTTCAGCTAGGAGTCTAGCAAGGCACATGAGACTTCTCGGGCAAGTACCTAGGCAGGTAGGGCCCCTAGACGTAGTTGAGCTAGTACCCAGTAGTTACACCAAAGACCATGTTTGGGTTAGGATTCTGACTTGCACACCAAAGACTACGTCGGGTAGGAAACCAAAAACCCTCCCTGTATTCGTGTTGGTATTAGTATGCCGACAAGGCACTAATGAAATAGTATAGCGATAGAACTCCAAAGACCTTGTAACAAGACACAAAAGACCTTACATATAAGGCTTTAGACCTTCTAAGTCTTGTACATTGACAGGGCTCTAAAAGACCTTCTTGGGCTACCTCAGTAGCACATGTAAGACCTTGTTGAGCCAATACTATACCTATAAAGAAACAACATAGGCTAGCACCTCAACAAGGCACGCAAGCCCTTCTCTCCCACGGCCTGAATCGGCATTAGAAATAGCTGACCTCCACCAGCTAGTATGCCAACATGGCACCAAGAACCTTACAAGGGTAGTACCTTGGAAGAGCAGCAAACTCTTTGAATGGGCTAGAACCTTGATGAGCCAACAAAGATCTTGCAAGGGTTAAAACCTTAATAGGGCAACAAAGATCTTGCAAGGACTAGAACCCAATTACCTTGCATGACTAGGACCATGCAAGAGCTAGTGCCTTGTTAGTAGTTCACTTAAAGACCTTACAAGGGTTAGTTCACTAAAAGACCTTACATGGGTTTGTTCACTAAAAGACCTTCACTAAAAGAGCTTACAAAGGTTAGTGCCCAATAGTTACTAAAAGACCTTAAATAACCTTGCAAGGGCTAGAACTCAATAACCTTGCACAACAAGTACCTTGCAAGAGTTAGTACCTTGTCGGAAAGGCACCCAAAGACCTTACAAAGGATAGATCCCACAAAGGCATTGGAAACTAAAATATTCAACTAGGCACCAAAGATCTTGCATGAGCTAGTAGGACCCTGGACCTGTTAGGCTAGAGTACTAGCTCGATAGGTCTCTGACGTGGGATATTTATCCCTCATGTCGTCCTCATGCTCCCAGGTTGCCTCTTGTTCAGTGTGGTTGTTCCATAGCACTTTGACTATCGGAATTGTTTTGTTGCGAAGTACTCGAACCTCCCGATCCAAGATTTGGACTGGCACCAGTTCTCTTTGTGAAGAAGAAGGATGGATCGTTGCAAAGTCGATGCAAAGTTGCAACGATCCATCCTTCTTCTTGAACTCTAGTTTTCACAACTAGTTGAACTCTGGTTTTCACTACTAGTTGTGCTTTCATAACAAATGTAACTATAAATGTAACTATCACTATAATTGACAATACCACTTAAAATGTAACTATCAATACAAATTTGAGAATGAAAATATCTCTCAATACAACTATATTTAGTATCATATATGTAAGGATCATCGTGAGGATCATCATTATTAGATACTTATTCGGATAACTAAAATTTTTATAATTAGTAAAAGAACTTTCTAGTTCACATAGAAAAGAGTGATGATTGTCAATATAAGAATGATCTAGTTCAAATATATGAAATAACTATCCCTAACTAAAAAAGTATCATCAGAGAAGAAACTCTTAACGTCTATAATGCTGACTAAATGATCAACATTACTGTAACTAGAATTGTCACTATGGCTCCGACTATGAGTGTTTTTATCTATATCATTTAGAATAGAGTCTTCACTTACACCGGTATTTTCAATCAGACCAAGACGATCCATTGATTTACTTAGCCTACGCCCGTACTCTAACTCATTTTTGGCCAACATTGAATTGAATCACCCTTTTTCCAAAAAGCCATTTTTCCCATAGTTACATGAAAATACAATAGATGAATAGTCATTCCGATAAAAAATCATTTGAATATTTAATTTACTATCAGAATATGCATATAAATCCAATTACTAGGATTATATTAACAAAAAACATGTAGGTATTGATACAAGAGGAGGGGGTGGGGTTCTCCAGCAAATACCCCAGAACAACAACAACAATGCAAAGTAGTGGATAAAAAAGAAAAAAAAAGTGAGTTTTTACGACCAATTTCTTGGGCTTCACCGATGTCCTACAAAGAGGACACTGTCTTAAAAGACAGAAATAAGTTGTTCACAAAAAATTGCAAACAATGGAACCACCACTGGTAGTGATGGGACCTCCGCTGAAAGCGGTGAGAGTGGGGGATGCTCTATTGTTTGTTGTCTTGAGATGATTTTTGGAGAGATCCGCAATCCCTTCTTTGAGATCACGGTTTAGGGAAAACTATAACATAGTGAAAAATTAAGCATCGGGTGGACTGATCTGTTGATCATATGTATTCCTGCAATCCTGCGATGGCGCGTGGCGGCCACGCACCGATGGGATGGAGACAGGGGTGGCCCAGGTTTGGAAGATCTCGGCGAGACGAAACTGCTGGTACGACGTGTGTAGCTGTCAAAAGTGTCGTTGCGCGGTGACGCGTGAAGAGGGTGAGAGGCACAACTCTACCCTCCTCTCCGACATCGGCTCTCACAGAAGGCATAGGTTTTCTAGAGAGAAGACACAGATTCTCTCTCTAAAGAAAAAACAAGTTTTTTACCTATCCCACTTTATTAGTTTCACTCTAAGTATTTAATGTAGGCACTTAAAAGATAAAATATTTAAGAGAATCGGAATTGGACAGGATTGGGAGAGAGTTTGACATTCTGTTTCTTCTTTTCGTTTACGTATCGAAATTAGATAACTGTACTAGTGTCACTTCAAATCAATTAATTGTCTATTGATCGTGACCTGTCAACGTTGATGTGTCAAGATAATTTTATGTTAACAATGGTGTGGCATGCAACGTGTCATAACAAACCCATCCGACGTAGTTATGGCATTGTCAAGTTAGCCTGTGCACTACATTCCGTACACTTGGAGTTCTACCTGATTATGCGATTAGGACAAAGAATGGTTTTAGAAGTGCCCTTGAAATGTGAAGTACGTCTCTTCACTATTTACCATTTCTTACAAACAAGGACCTAGCTGGCAAGTGTTTGACGCATTTAACTGTGTTCAATTATTAGGATGTGTTAAGCTGGCAATTTGTATCCGTAGGATGTGTTTGTGTTGTGTTAAGTCATGAATTTTAAATTATATGTGTCAATCAAAATATGATTCATTTAATTGAACGGGTCATATCTTAAAATCTTAACATGAATCATATAAATAACTGGTGAGACAACACGATCCATTTAATCCGTTTAATAATTAATTTTTATTGGGTTAACTTGGACACGATCCATTAACCCTTTTTATATAAATGGGTTGACCTTACCTGTATATTTATTTTTTAACCCAATTAATATAATTTCATATATAATAGAAGGATAACTGTATAAATCAATCACAATTGCAAATGGATTCATGATAAGATATTTTACTATCAATATCCAAATCAATAATATATAAGAAAATTAATTCTTTCATAAAATAAAATTACATGTTAACACAAAAATTTACTAGTTTAAGATATTAAATAGCCAAATACCAATATTAATATTACATCCCCTAAACAAAAATAAACATATAAAATCAAACATTTATAAAATTTGAAAATAAAATTTAGTCGTGTTATACAAGTTGATTGCGGGTTAACTTGCAACTAACCCATTTATTAATTGTGTCTTATCAGGTCAATCCATTTTGACCAAAATCCATTTATATCAAGTTCAAACAAATTTATTTCGTATTGTATTTGTGTCGGATTCACAGATCATGTCTTATATTGTCACCCTTATGAGTTTTTAATATTTTTAGAGGGAGGCTACAAACACGAAAAAATACAATGAACTCTACATGGATTAAGCAAAATTCTGGTACTGCTCATTAATGTTTATGTAATCAATATAAAAATTTGGCTCAGCCCTTGTAAAGCTCGTGATAATCATCCATGCAACTATCACTTTTGAACGCTTATATTATCAGCATAATCCTTGATTTTAGAAGTAGACCCTGCACTATCATCATTTTTTATGTTTAGTCTGATTAAAGTGTTATTTTGTCTTATGATTACTTTATGATATTAATATTTTAGCTTTAATTTTAGGATTGATTTTATTTTTCACTTTTTATTCTTATTTCAATTTTTACATCAGTAAAGAAGATGACTACGACTATCAGTTGGGTTCAAACCCATTTATGGAAATACTATCCAACCCACCGATTTCACCAACCGATCCATTTATTTGTTAGAAAATGATAAATTTACAATTAGTTTACCACTATATTTAAAATGAAGAGTAGCTAAGGAAAATATAAATTCTCAATTAGTTCACCAACCGATTTGTTATTTCTCTATCCTTCAAATATATCAATAATAAAATAGCGAGTTTAGACCCTACCCAGTAGGACCTCATGTGATAACTTGGACCAAAGTTTCCCTTTGCAGATCCCATATTAGACTGAAATACCCCTACTACAAATATTGATCTGACCAGAGTACCCTTGCTGCAGTTGATGGGTTGAGCTAAAATGTCCTTACTACATATCTGAATGGACTAAAATAGCAATACAAAAAATCTAATTAGACTGGAACACCCATGATCCAAATCAAATCAGCCGATGACAACCATAAATCTTTAGAACTATCGACAACTAGAAATCTCCACGACCAATTTCACCTCCATCTTCACCGACATCATGATCGTGGTAATTGCCGATGCCTGGTCCTTTGAATGTAAAGGTTCTCAATGTATAAGCTCAAAGTTAGGGCCTCATAGGGATCGACCATGAAGCAACCCATGGAAGAGACTAGCCATGGAGTCTTCATCTTTTGAGTACTAGTGATGTCATGGATATGAGAACCAGTGAACCACCACGACACAACCATGTGTGATGCGAGCACTTTGGTCGACATAGTGCTCGCTCGGACAAAGCACTTTGCTTCCTTTTACATTCGCTTGGGTGGTAAGCACTATTGCTCACCTCAGAGTTTGAGAACACTTCACTCGCTTGTGGTGTGAACACTCTTTGTTCGCCTTCTTGGCCTGGCGCTTTTGCTTGAGTTCTAGATTGTGGGCATGATTTGCTTACCCCAATGGTGTGCACATGCTTTGCTCGCCCCTGTGGTAAGATCGCTATTTGGTCGCCCTGTGGGACCAGAGCTTTGCTCCCCCTCCGGGGGCCTGAGCGCTTCTGATCAACATTGTGCTCGCCCAAGAGGGCAGTAAGCACTACTTATCAATATAGTCTTCACTAGCAACGAGCACTTTTGGTTGCCCTTGGGATGTGCACTTTTTCTCGATACTCCATCGAGTGAGCACTCTTACCATGCCTTGAGGTGCAAGCACTATTTACTGACCTCGAGTATGAGCTGTTGCTGCTTGCCCTAGATCAAGCAACAACAGCATGCCTGGGGTGCTTGGTCACTCCTACTCACCCTGTGGTTCGAGCTGTTGTCGCTCGCCAAGGGGTTTGAGCATTCTTTACTAGCTCTAGCCGAGGGGCGAGGACTGTTGCACTTCAAGGGGTGAGCTTTGTTGCTTGCCTCGGGGTTCAAGTTGTTGCTCCTCATAGTGTTCGCCTTGGGTGTAAGCACTTTCGCTTGCTTTTGTGGGAGCTGTGGTTGCTCATCTTGGCACTCAAGCTCTCTTTGCTCACCCTAGGGTCCGAGTACTTTTTGCTCGTCCAAGTTGCATACAATCTTTGTTTTTGCCAGAAACTGAGCATTATTGCTTGCATTCCGAGTTATTGCTTGTCCTACCGAGTTCAGGTAGTCTTTGTTTGTTTCTCTCGGGTTTCAGGCACGATTGCTTACTCTCCGGGTTGTTGCTAGCCCTCCAAGGGTTAGAGTAGTCCTCCTGGGATTAGAGTGATTCACTAAAATGCCCCTTTATATATTTAATAATAGACTAAAATATCCATGCTAAAGATACTGATTTGATCCAACTAGATTGCCTTTTGGACTGAGTTTTTTGGTCCAATCAATTTGCTCAGTTTTCTGGCTTTGAACACTCTTTCCTCACTATGGGTAAGATAATTTTAGAGGTTGGGGTGCAACCAATTTGATTGAGGTCGGATTCTTTTGGAGATTCGGGTACGCTTTACATTTTTGGGAGCCAAGCTCAGTCATGATCTGACCAATTTGATTGAGGGTCAAATACTTATAGAGATCGAGTACACTTCACATGCTCAGAAGCCAAGCTCCCACTCAAATCAATTTGATCGAACGGTTGGATACTATTGTATAATGGTGTACGCTTTACAAGATCGAGAGTCGAGCTCCCTGTGATCCGGCCAATCTTTTACTATCAAAGTGCTTCACGAAAGTGACAAAACATCTTTTCATATTGGTTGCCGTGATGGACAAGAAATTAATATTGGTTGCCGTGGTGGACAAGAAATTACCTTCTACATATTTTCAAAACATCATTTTTTTATTAGCTTCTTCAAATTCATTATAGGATAAATCAACACGTGAAAGGTTAGTTATTTAGTAACTAATTTTTATTTATAAAACTAAAATTCTATAAGTAGGAAAAAAATAAGGTAGTCAATAGTGGAGTGAGTAGTGAGTACCGACCATTAAAATAGTGGTGTTTGGCTGGCACCTGAATCCCAACAGCACACCCAGATCCTACAGGCTGGAGAGTGGGCATGATTCATACTATTTTGTAGGGTTGAAAATAAAAAAAAAATTGGTGAATCGGTAAACTGGACCGAACTGACCGAACTAGATTCTAAATCGATTTGGTCCGGTGCTGGTTCTATTTTTTTTAAAACTGATTGAAATCGGCCTGGTTTTATTTTTCTTTTTCTAACGCTAGACCAAACCTGACCGGAATAGTTGATATAAAAATATATATTTTTTAATTTTTTTAAATTATATAAAGGATTTTTTATATGATTTTTATATTATACATAATTTTGATATCTAATATATATAGTTATATATAAAATAATATTGTATTATATGCTAAATTATTAATTAAAATAACATTAAAATTTAAAATACTATATAAATAACTATATATTATCATTATAGTCTATAATATTAGTAGTTATATTAATACAATATCACTATACATTATAATATACTATAATATATCACTATAGTCTA
Source organism: Juglans mandshurica (assembly GCA_022457165.1). NCBI lineage: Eukaryota > Viridiplantae > Streptophyta > Magnoliopsida > Fagales > Juglandaceae > Juglans > Juglans mandshurica. Next base: position 11,067,336 of record CM039623.1, read on the forward strand.
TAATACAATTATAATATACAACAATATATTATCACTATATTATTATATACTATAACATATTTAGCATATTATATATACTATATATATAATATACCGAAAAAACCGGTAAAATAGGAAGTACTGGTTTAGAGGTGTTCCCAGTGCGATATCTGTAACGCCCCAAACCCGGGTGGCTTGGTGAATTACTACTTGTCACTCATAAACATGTCTCCCAACACATCCAAAGAAAAATCTCCAAAAACTTCATAAATGAAATCAATCCCAAATTTTCTCAATAATCTCATTACAAACTCCACACAATCTTAAATACAATAATAATAATCAAAGAGGTTCCTAACCTCCCGGTAGTCATAACAAATCAACTAAATAATTCATAAATCTTACTAAACTCATAAAACCCAAAGACATTAAGACTAAGAACACCAGAAGTCCTTTTTCTACCAACATCTTCTCAGCTTAAACACAAGCAGCATTCTAATCCAGGTCCTCATTTGGACTTACCATATCATCTGAAAAATATTAAAATGATAGGGGGTGAGTTATCAACAACTCAGTAAGCAGAAATCATATGCTAGCGTGCAAACATGAGCATTTATAAAGTACAGTAGGCAGAATAAAATATTTTCCAGAGTTCTCATGCAGAACAGAACATATTTTCAAAATAACAGGGCGATGGTTTTAAAACAAGTAAAACCCATGGTACTTTGGCATAACATAAACTGAGTATCATCATCAGATCAAAACAGAGCATCAAACAGAGCAGAAACCATGTTTCACCCCCGTGGTAGGGTTGTGCTAACCCCGATGGCCAAACCAGGCAGAGACAGAGGTGAAATCTTTCCTTTATTCTTCTCGAAGCCCCGAGTGTGCACACAGGAAAGACCACAATAAAACCACTTTGTTTCCAAAGTGGGTGCACTCAGAGACAGAGAAGTTGGTACCAACCCAAACAGAGCAGAGCATAACAGAGCAGAGCAAAGCAGAGACAGAATCAGATACGAAAACCAGTACACCATGCCAAAGGTTTTCAGATGTTATATCAAAATAATACAGAGTACCAAAACATAATCAGAACAGTTTACACACGCTGAACACAAAAGCTAGAACAAATAAATGCACAACTTTTCATATTCTCAATATCGCTCTTTTTTAGATTTCAGAAACCACATGACAGAATTTAGCTCATGTCTACACAATGCATGTCAGAATATGTTTTTCCTTTTTCACACAGATTTCATGAATAATGCAGATAAGTGACCGAGGTTGATCTTTGTTTTCACAAGTTCCCAACACAACACAAATTATGCAAATTTTCATAAAATCAACCTCAGTCTCATTAGCTTGAATAAAACCCAGCATAGGAACCCCGCTTACCTGACTCCTGCAGCGTATTATCTAAGCCTTGAAAATGATTTCTATCAATCTCGTCACCTATTCATAAAAATAATATAGATACGTTGAGTATTAAGCAATAATTGACATAACGTCCATCTAATAATTAACACTCATAATCTTAACCCATAATATAGCAAAAACAACTCACTAATACTACTAATAGTAATTTGGACAGCCCGCATTTCAACCCGAAAATACCATATTCTAATTTTAACAATTACCAAAAGACCCACCAAAATCCACGTCAAACACAAATAACCAAAATATTAACCCCACCTCAAAGGCCCCTAACTCCAAGCAATCATCACAACTCAACCACAATGCAGCTCCAACTATTAATCTCCACTCCCAACGGTCAAACAGAAACCCATATAGCACAAAAAACTGCCCCCAAACAATCCCAAGCATTACTCGATTTACTGCTCGACCAACCCAAAATAATTCACAATTCCAAGACCATTCCAACACAAAGTGTTTGTTTATTCACAAAAAGTGTCCGAGAACTCACAACTACACTTCCAAATATTTCATTGAAGTGAAAAATAGACTGACATGAAGTGAAGTGTGTGTGCGTGCGTAAGAGACCAAGAAGGAGGCTAACTTACCAACAAAAACGAATTTCTCCCGTAACGGTTTTACTAGTTACACAAGAAGCCGAGAATCGAAAGCCCAATAACTAGGAATCACAAGCCACGGAAACTCAAGAACCGACGAAATGCAAACCCAAACTCACGGCAACAACAAACTGTATAGAGGAGGAACATAAAAAATAAATATCAAAAACAGGATCTGCACACTGCAGCAAGGGAAACCAAAAATCAAATGAATGAAGATGCAACTCTTACCAGTCGAAAATGGAGGGATGCGAAGTGATGCCCGTGTGTTGCAGAGGAAAACCGAGATGCAAAAATGAAGAGAAAACAGAGGAATGTAGCATACGGCAATACCGAAACTAAGTGCAGCGCGAGAAAGAAAACCGAAATTGAAGAGGTTTAGGGCATGGGATTCGAAAACTCAAAAACAATTCCAGCAACAAGAAATGAAGAAGAAACCGAAACAAAAGAAGGAGACGTGGGAGAGAGGGAGAGGTCTAGACGGGGGGGAAAAATCAAAAACTGAAAGAGAGAAAGAGGGAGAAAGAAACGGGAGGAAGCAGAAGAGAAAGCAAAAGAAACTAACCCAAACAGCGCCGTTCCGCAAATCACACAAGAAAAAGGCTGGGCCTCTCGCGAACTGGTCCGGGCTCACAGACTGGGCCTTACAATATCAGTTCAAATCTCAAAACTGGTGTATACCAATTCGGTTTTAAAATATGTCCAAAATGAAAACAAACCGGACCGGTTACACCCTTAGTATTTTGGATAATTGGATGCCCGTTTGTGCTTCATCCTATTTGATTTTCTTATTTATAATAATAATAATAACAATAATAATAAAATGAAATGAAGAAGAAGTAGAAGAAGAAGGCAGAAACCCGTCACCGGATATGAGATCATTTGAATTTTAAAAAAAAAGAAAGCCGTTGTTGTTTGAAGTCCCAACTATTTATATGCGTTTGAAGGGAGAGAGATTTGAGAAACAAAGGACAAATATCCTTCCGTTTTCTCTCTTTTTCTTCTTACATTTCAGTAAATCCAATCCATTTCAGAGAGCGGTCGTAGTTCCGGAGGACTACCGAACATCCGTGATTCGCAGAGTCTATGTCGTTCCAAACTCTGAAGTCGAGGTCTCTCTCCAAGACTTCTCGGGACATTCATGGCAAGAAGCCCGACGTCGAGCGCAGAAGAGCCCCATCCCTGTTTGCTCTGACCCTTGGCATAAAAGGTAAGAATTCGTGGTTTTGCATTTGTGTTTACTTGGGAGCGTCCTCCTCCGTTTGGATATAGATGATTTGAAGTAAAAAGAAAATACAAAATGATTGTTGTCTTCGTTTCTCGTATCTTAGTTTTGTATGGAGTTGTACGAGGCGATCGACGCAGGTCAAGGAGTCTACGAGGAGGCGAACGAGACGGAGAAGGAGCTGAAGAGGGAGATGGAGGACTTGAGAGCCAAGGTGGCTTCTCTCACTTAAGTCATAGATCTTTCAAGTTTTGGTTTTATGATTTTTTCTTTTATCTTTTCATTTTGTCAAGAAGCAAACTTAAAAGTATTTTTTAGTGGCAGGTGTTTTCAGAATCGAGATCAGGTTTTTCTTTTAGTTTATGGTAATTCTTGTTTTTCTGTTTTTTTTTAACTATTATCTATTTTTTCATCGAGTCGGCTTGGAGGGTTGTTTTTGATCCCTCAAAGCTACCATTTAGGATCTGGGACAGAAAAGGCCCGTCTATTTTAGACGTCTTTGATCTTTCTTTGTTGAAAGATTTACGCTTAATTCCTTTTTGGTTTCATTGTTTCCTGCTCGTCTTTGGAATCAAAACCTGTTGTTTTGTTTTGATCTTTCAGATTTTATAATTATGAGTCGCGACTTGAGTTTTATGTACAGAAGTCATGGCAGCTTCGATCGGTTTCTACAGTCATACCTCTTTAGTCAGCTCTCTTCGCAGTACAAATTTTGGACGTGAGATTTTCAACTATATTTTATTTTTACAGTGTATTTTTAACAAAACTTTCTTTTTCATGAATATTTTTAACAAAACTTAATTCATTTTTTTTTCTCTCTCTCCCTTTCTATTTTTTTTTTTTAAGTAAAAACACCACCAGCGCCTTACATTCTATCCTGTGCTGTGTAAATGTGTGCATTTATAACTGTATTTTGATATTTTGTTACCTTTTTTTTAATGTTAATGCTTGTTGCTGTTGTTGTGAATGTTATTTTTATGATAACAGAACTTGGACTCTCACAAGCCTCGGGTTGTATGGTTTGGCTCTCATCATAGCAGGTTCGTGCCACATCTCTAGATTCCTCATGTGGGACAGAATTTTTAACTAACGCATGCTTTAAGTCAAGCTTGAAAATGCCATAGGATTCCAACTTCATTTTACGTAACAAATACTTTCAGGTGGGTTGCTTATTGAGAAACCCTTTTTGTCTTATTTTAATATTGTTCATATTCTCTATTATGTGATGACTCCTTGTGTCTTTTATTGCACTCGGTAATGATTTTTCATGTTGTCTTTGGCCTTGGAAAGGAATAAGTAAAACATTCGTCACGCTAATGATACCTTGTCTTGTACTTAAAAACACATTCAGTCTTAAGTGTAACGCCCCGACCCCGAGGGTCCAGAGAGTTAACTCATAAAACCTGATAATCAACTCTAACAAGGCTAGAGTACTTCCAAATTCAAGAATATATCCATTTTCCCAAACCTCAAATCGAATGTAAATACTTCAATTAAAATAAATCCAATAAACTCATTTATCCAATATTCAATCCAACAACCCAAATAAAATCAATTATTCTTCATGTCTCAAATAACAACTAGAAATTATAAAACATTAACATAGTCTCCATAAACCGTCTAAATCCATTGAAGCAAACTTAAGAAAGATAATTAACCTCCAACACCAACACTAATATCATGAGATACCCGACAACAACACAATGCTAATCTTCTCCATAGACTCTAATACTGATCTTCAGTTGAGCCATCGATGTCATCTGAAATATTATGAAGATTAACGGGGTGAGTTATCAACAACTCAGCAAGCAGAGAGCATATACTAGCATGTAAACATGACCATTTATAACATTTGATAAGCAGAACAAAACATTTACTTCCAGAATACAGAAATGAAACTTTGTACAAAAGCATTAGAGCGAAGTTTTCAAAAAGATAACTTATTCCAAAATGAAAATCCGTTGGCATTTCCAAACTGAAACATTATAATTAAATCATCTCTTAGCATCACATCGGGACAATAGCATGTTTAACCCCCGTGGTAGGGTTATAAACCACCATTATACCCGTTGCTGGGCCTTATTCCATGTTTCACCCCCGTGGTAAGGTTATAAACCACCATTATACCCGTGGCTGGGCCATATTCCATGTTTCACCCTCGTGGTAGGGTTATAAACCACCATTATACCCGTGGCTGGGCCATAACAGAAACAGAATGGATGTCATCGAAAATCCGGTTACACATATATACAGAATCAGAACTCCATGCCAAGATTTTCAGATGACACATCATATCAAAACAAATCACTAAAAGCTTCAGATCATTTCACATGTTCGAGATAAACATAAACAAAGTATTATCATTTGTTCATAACAAAACTTTTAGAATCCCTTATTCGCTCTTTTACATAGTTCAGAAGTAAAGTACACAAAACTAGCTCATATCTACACCAGTCATGATAGAAAAATACTTTCTCTTATATACAATTTATGCATATGTAGAATAAACATCTGAGGTTGTTTTCATATCATCTCTTTCAAAAGAAAATAAACACATTTATTCTCAAAGTCAACCTCCTTTTATTTATTTTATGCAAAACTAGTATATGAACCCCGCTTACTTGACTTCTTCGTATTATCAACACCTTGAGCCGGAACTCTAATAGTAACACCACCTAAACAAAAAGAACATATATCCAACATTTAATAACCAATCTAGTAGACTGCTATATATTGAGTAATAAATCAAAACAGTCCCTTCATAGCTCCATAACTATCTAACAATTAAACCCGAACAACTCTCTCTTCAAATCATTCGCATTTAAAATCCAAAACAGCCACCTTCTATAACACCAAAACAATCATAATTATTTCCAAAATCAACAATTGCAACTTCAATAATTAAAAACATAACCCAACCCAAACTTCACTTCCAACCTTCGAATAAAACAATTTCAGTGTCCGCATCAATATTTTATTCGTTCAGCACATTAAGACTTGCATGAGAGTTCAATACAACTAGTTCCAACACCCATCATTTACACCAAGAAGTCTCAATAATAATTCAAAAACAGTCTCATAAATCATCCAAAATCATATATCTCAACATCAAGAATTCCATCACACTCAACCACCATCAAGTCAGTAACTCTATTATATTTCACAGTCTAACCTATCATTCAAAAACCACCAACAGCTACGAGGAACTTACCCCAACAGAAAATACAAACTTCAACCACTTCGAATGGCCACTGCAATTCACATCCCAAATCTTCAACCACTTCGAATGGCCACTTCAATTCACGTCCAAAATTATTCACAGCAATCTCTAGTGAACATAAAACCAGAAAAGAAAGAAACGAAAATGAAAGAAAAAATATACATAAAAAGAAAGAGAGGGAAAGTCGGATTGAAGGAAGAATTAAGAGGATTAACAGCAAGTATAGAATTAAGAGTGACTAACGATTCAGTGGATGGAGCGAGAGTTACCGAAAATTTAATTCAAGAACTCAAAGAGGGAAAACCCAACCATGGCACTCAGATTTCGGTACCCACAAATTTGCTGCAAATTGACAAAACCCAAAGAAAATAATTCACGAAATGCTAGTGAAACAGAAAGAAAGAACAAGAAAAATATGCAGAGAATGAGAGGGGACGAAGGCTCACCTTCGATGAACCAGAAAACTCGAGACCCACGGAAACGGATATAACGGCTAAGGATGAAATACCAGTCCGTGCAAGATAGAGAGTTTGAGTGGTGAGGAAATGTGGTGAGGAAAGATCTTCATGTGCGGAACCGAAGGTAGAGATCGTGGGGCGTGGGAAGCAGTTGCACGAGAGATGGAGGAAATCACGGACGCAAACAGAGGACTCAACGAGGAAGAAGAACAGTGCACGGCAGAAGGGAAATTAAATCCCTCTCCAAAACAACGTCGTTTGACTAACACATGTTGCTCGTGGGCTGGGCTTCTCCAACGGGCTGGGCCTCTCCAACGGGCTGGGCTTAAAGCCAGGTTGTTACATTCTTCCCCCTTATAAAAATTCTGTCCCCGGAATTTGTCACAAGCTATTAGGATCGTCGTCAAACAACTGTGGGTACTTGACTTGCATTTTCTCTTCTAATTCCCAAGAGGCTTCACTGATAGCATGATTATTCCATACCACCTTAACTAATGGAATAGTCCGATTACGTAACACTTATTCTTTTCTCTTACAATCCGCACCGGCTCTTCTGTATAAGTCAGATCTTCCTGAAAATGAAGAGGCTCGTAATCGATAACGTGGGTGGGGTCAGGTACATACTTCCACAGCATAGATACATGAAATACATTGTGTACGCCTGAGAGTGCGGGTGGTAGGGCTACTCTGTAAGCCACTGGTCCAATCCGATCAAGAATCTCAAATGGTCCGATGTACCTAGGGCTCAACTTACCCTTCCTTCCAAACCTCATAACCCCTCTCATGGGTGCAATCCTCAAGAATACCTTATCCCCAACCTCAAACTCTAATTGGCGACGACGATTATCTGCATAGCTTTTCTGTCAACTCTGAGCTGCTCTCATTCTAGCTCGAATGGTCTTAATCTTCTCTGTTGTCTTCTGTATGATTTCTGGACCCAACATTTGTCTTTCACCCACTTCGTCCCAATATAAAGGAGATCTACACTTCCTACCATAAAGTGCTTCATAAGGTGCCATCTCAATACTAGCCTGGTAATTGTTATTATAAGCAAACTCGACCAAAGGCAAGTGTCGAATCCAAGTCCCCTTAAAATCCAGCATACAAGCTCTCAACATGTCTTCCAAAATTTGAATGGTCCTTTCCGACTGACCATCTGTCTGTGGATGAAACGCCGTGCTGAAATTTAACTTTATGCCCATGGCCTCTTGTAAGCTTCGCCAAAATTTCGAAGTGAAACGCGGATCCCTATCCGACACAATGGACACAGGTACCCCATGCAACCTCACTATTTCCTGTATATAAAGCTCGGCTAGTTTCTCCAACTTATAAGAAACTTTGATAGGTACAAAATGAGCTGTCTTCGTCAAATGGTCTACTATCACCCAAATTGCATCTTGTCCAGTCGGTGCGCATGGAAGGCCTGTAACAAAGTCTATAGAAATATGCTCCCATTTCCATTCTGGAATCTGAAGTGGTTGCAATAACCCTGCTGGTCGTTGGTGTTCTACTTTCACCTGTTGGCATGTTAAGCACTGCACCACAAATTGAGCAATCTCTCTCTTCATGCCCTCCCACCAAAAAGACTCTTTCAAATCTCGATACATTTTCGTACTACCCGGGTGAACTGTGTAAGGGGAGCGGTGTGCTTCTTCAAGGATAAGTCTTTTTATTACAACATTGTCCAGCACACAACATCTGTTTCCAAACCTTAATACACCATCTTCAGAAACATTAAACTCAGGTTTATCCCATTTTTCTACCTCTTCAATTAATCTCGCCAACTTAGAATCTTCTTTTTGGGTGAGCTTGATTCGGTCTATCAAAACTGGTTGAACTATTAAACTAGCTATTAATGCCTGCTGGTCACCCACGACTACTTCAATATTGGCTCTTTCCAAGTCCATTAATAAGTGGGGCTGAGTGGTAAGAGTTGCAATTACTGGTCCCACTGGCTTCCTGCTAAGTGCATCAGCTACAACATTAGCTTTGCCTGGATGGTAGTTAATGTTGCAGTCATAGTCCTTGACTAGTTCGAGCCATCTCCTCTGTCTCATATTCAGTTCTTTCTGAGTGAAGAAGTACTTCAAACTCTTGTGATCCGTGTAGATTTCGCACCTTTCACCATATAAATAATGCCTCCAGATTTTAAGTGCAAAGACAACGGCGGCCAACTCCAAATCATGTGTGGGGTAATTTTGTTCATATGTCTTCAGTTGCCGAGAAGCGTATGCTATTACCTTTCCATGCTGCATCAAAACACATTCCAAACCCAATCGTGAAGCGTCACTATAAACCACAAATCCTCCTCTTTCGCTAGGGACTGTCAGAACTGGAGTTGTCACCAATCTCTTCTTCAATTCCTGGAAGCTTTCTTCACATTTTTTTTTTTTTTGAATCAAGAATCATAAAACTTTGTATTAACTTTGAGTAATGTCAACAATACATTGTTTTTCCGTATCTATTCTATCATAAATAAAAATTGGCATATCTTCCATCCAAATAAGTTCTGATTCCAAACATAAGGCTTGCTTAGCTAATTTATGAGCCACTTCATTTGATGTCCTACGAACATACTGCACCTTCCATCCTTGCTGTTGTTGAAGCATCTTCTTGACATCGTGAATTATACTCCCATAGATTGGATAATCAGAGAAAGCATCTTCATTGATAGCTTTTACAATATTTTGTGCATCACCCTCGAACATTACTCTATGAAAACCAAGGTCCCTGCTGATCTCCATAGCTTTCCAAAGTGCCATACATTCTGCTGTTGCAGGGTGTTGTACATATTTCTTTTAATCACAGCATGTTGTTAGTGCTTCTCCCATTTCATCCCTTATAATTATGCCAATTCCCATTTTTTCCTTTTTTTTTTTATCAATAGATGCATCCCAATTAACCTTCACCTGTCCTCTGTTAGGTTTCTGCCATCTCGTTGGTCTCTCTATATTGCTGCTATGAAGTCTCTTCTCTATCTCTGAATGAGCCATTTTGAAATCTCTAATCTGTTCTCTTGCTGCATTGATAACCTGGCCAGGGGATATGAATTTGTTTTCAAAAACAAGCTGGTTTCTTCTTATCCAAATGTTCCACATGATCAAAACCACTTCCTCCATTTCCTCTTTAGTTAATTTCTGTATCAGTTTCTCTAGCAGTTCCAGCAGGTTACCCTCATTAGTTTTCCACTTTTGGATTTTAGAGAAAGTCTCACACCAGACATCATTAGTAGCAACACACTGCCACAACACGTGTATGACAGATTCCTTGTGCTCCTTGCATATTGGGCATACATCATTCTTTACTAGTTTCTTGCTCAACAAATTATCTCTAGTGGCTAGAAAGTTGTTCCCAGCTCTCCACAAAAACTGTTTGACTTTCCCTGGTACATTCATTTGCCATATCTTAACCCATCTTTGGTCTTCTTCCATCTCCTTTGAAGATTCACCTTTTAGACTTCTCTTCCTTTCTAGTTCAAGATAATAAGCACTTCTTACTGAGACTTGACCTTTATTAGAAGGGCCCCATACCAGCTTGTCTTCACAATCCATCCTACTCAAAGGTAAGCTAAGAATCTGGTTCACCTCATCCACACCAAATAAATCTCGGATCAAGGCTTCATTCCATACCTTCTCCTCTTGCACAATCAGTTCCTCAACCTTTGCCTCCTCATTCAATCTTGAAACTAGGGATTGAACTCTGAAAGATGAAGGAGTTGTTAGCCATTTATCCCCCCAAATTTTAATGCTTCTTCCATTTCCCACCCTCCACCTCAAACCTTCCTTGATCAGATCAGAAGCCTGCCAAATACTTTTCCAGATTAGTGAAGGACTGCTGCCCAACTTGGCACTTAAGAAGGATGAGTCTTTAAAGTATTTCTGCTTATAAATCTGAGCCACTATACTCGAAGGATTATTCAAAATTCTCCATCCTTACTTGGCTAGTAATGTTAAGTTGAAACACTCCACATTTCTAAACCCAAGCCCTCCTTTTTGTTTTTGTTTTCCCAGCTTTTCCCAGCTACTCCAATGTATCCCTTTTCTGGTTTTCTGATTGCACCACCAAAATTTGGTAAACATACTATTAAGCTCATGGCAGAGTCTTTTTGGGAGCAGAAAGACACTCATAGTATAGGTTGGGACAGCTTGAAGAACAGCCTTAATCAACACCTTCTTTCCTGCAGTTGACAGAAAGTTATTTTTCCAATTTGTGATTTTTCTCCAAACCCTTTCCTTTATGCCTCTGAAAGTGTGGTATTTGGACCTTCCAATAACTGGGGGCAACCCCAAGTACTTCTCATAAGTCCCTACCATCACAGCCCCACCAGCTTCTCTTATCAACCTCTGATCAAGAAGGTTTGTATTTGAACTAAAATAAATTACAGATTTCTCTTTATTAAGCACCTGGCTAGAGGCAATCTCGTACATCTGCAACATTGCTTGAATTTTCTGCCATTCCTCAACTTTAGCCCTTCCAAATAAAACACAATCGTCTGCAAACAATAAATGGTTTACTCTGCAACCCCCTCTTGCCACATTAACCCCTCTTGTGTCCCCATGTGAGTCAGAAAAATTGAGAAGAGTGGATAAGCCCTCTGCACAGAGAATAAAAAGATAAGGAGATAGTGGGTCTCCTTGTCTCAATCCTCTAGAAGGGTAAAAAGTAGAACCAGGCTGTTCATTCACCAAGACTGAGTAAGAAACAGTCTGAACACACCTCATTATCAAGTGAATCCACTTATCACAGAACCCCATTCTACCCATGACAGATTCAAGAAAATTTCACTCTATTCTATCATAAGCCTTTGACATGTCCAATTTAATAGCCATGGAACCAATCTTGCCCTTTTTTTTGGCCTTCATAGAGTGCAAAAGTTCATAGGCAACCATAATGTTATCGGTTATTAATCTCCCTGGAATAAAAGCACTTTGGTTTGGAGATATAATGAGGTCTAGAAATTTCTTCATCCTATTTGCCAACACCTTAGACATGATTTTATAAGCCACATTGCATAAACTAATGGGCCTATACTCACTAACTTTACTGGGGCTCTTAACTTTGGGAATTAGAGCAATTAAAGTATGGTTTAAAGAAGGGTCGAAAGGATTACCATTCAGCCAAGAGAGCACAGCATTGCTGACTTCCTCTCCAATGATGTGCCAGTGTTTCTGAAAAAAACAAGCTCCGAGTCCATCTGGTCCAGGAGACTTTAAAGGAGCCATTTGGTGTATTGCTTCTTCAATCTCTACTCTAGTAAACACCTTTTCCAGCCCTTCATTCATTTGAGCACTAACTCGAGGTTCCATCTTCAGAAGGCAATTACTTATTTCTGCTTGACTAGGATTAGAAGAAGTAAACAATTTCCCAAAATAGTCGTTAAAGGCTGCTTCTACATCTTCTTTTCTTGACCATTTTCTACCATTTTCATCACTAATTTCACTAATCTTATTCTTGGCTCTTCTCTGGTTTGCACAACTATGGAAAACTTTTGTGTTTTTGTCCCCTAGTTGATACCAGTTTTGTTTTGCTCTCTGCCTCCACCTTAGATCTTCCTTTTCTAGTAGCCTTTCCACCTCCTGTTGAATTGTTTTTATAACTTCTACATTACTACTGCATTCCCTCTTTTGTAATCTCCTCAAAACTTTTGTTTTTTCTTCTAACTCCCTTCCCACACCTGATCCCTTCTGTTTACTCCATTTAGTTAGAGCTTGTTTGCTGATTTCTAGTTTGGAAAGTCTCATTGGAGTCTCATCTTCCCTTATTTCTCCACTACCCCATATCCTCCTCAATATCTCGGAACACTCCTCCTCAAGACTCCAACTAGCTTCATATCTGAATATTCTCTTCTTGCTCCTCTCTCTATCAACCATCTGGTTCATAAACCATAATAATGGCCTATAATCAGAACATCTAGCTGTCATTACATCCACCCAACCCTCTTGAAACAGATTTTTCCATTTTTCATTCACAACAGTCCTGTCTAGCCTTTCTTTAGTGAAAGTCTCATCTTCATGTTTATTGCTCCAAGTGTATTTGTCCCCTCTCCATCCCATATCATAAAGACCCCCTTCCTCCAAAGCACTCCTGAATGCTGCCATTTGACTTTCTTGCCGCTGTCTTCCACCCTTTTTTTCATCCTGAGCAATTATTTCATTGAAATCTCCAATAACTCCCCACCCAATGTTCATATCAGGTTTGAGGGAGGAGAAAAATCTCCACGAGGCAGCTCTCTTGCTAACTTCAGGTTCTCCATAATACCCTGTCAGTAACCACTTGTTCAAACCTCCTTCATTGGTAATCCATAAGCTAATGTGTCTATGAGAGTAATTAGCCACCTCAGCTGTCACCGTGTTATCCCAAAACATAATTAATCCACCCTTCCTACCAACTGGTTCCACTACAAAAAACCCCTCACACTTCAGTCTTTTTTTCATTTTTTCACTTTTACCTTTATTCATCTTAGTTTCCATTAAGAAAACTATGTTGGGCCTCTTCTCCTTCACCATATGGTAAAGGTCTTGAATTGTCCAAGGGTTCCCAAGCCCTTGGCAATTCCAGCTTAGCATTTTCATTGTGATAGGTGGGGCTGTTCAACAGCCACCACCCATACATTTGTATCTGCTGCATTTTCTTCATCTTCCAGATAACTCATCTTCTTTTTTGCTTTTTTCCTCTCTCCTTCCTCCCCTTGACTCCCTTTTCTTTTTTTCACTTGTATGAAATCCCCTCCCTGTATTTCCTGTTGACCCACTCCCCTAGCTCTCCTTTTCCATGACTCCCTCCTCGGGCAAGAAACTTCAGTGATAGGAGTTACAGCAATTTCTCCAGCAGCTTTTATTACTTCTGCCTCTACTCTCCCCTCAGTATTCCCCACAATAGGTGGCTCAACATTTCTCTCCTTCTCACCTTGAGTCACAGTTTCATCATTCCTCTCCTTCCCATCTCTTTTAAAACCCATATTTTTCCTTTTTACCCCCTCTTTCTCACCTTCCCCTTCATTTTCCCCAGCTGTCCCTTCTGAGATTTTACCACCCCTCTCCCTCAACCTACCTCTTATTCCAACCCTAAGCCATGCTCCATATTGGTCCCCTTTTGTATCTTCTTCTTTCTCACATGAGCTCTTTTTATGCATAATGCAGCCACATTTAAAACAAAGATGAGGTAGTTTTTCATACTTAAAAGGAATCCAGTATTGCACTCCTTTTACTGAGATGGATCTACCCCTAGCTAGAGGTCTAAAGAGATCTACAATAATCAGTACCCTTAAAAACTCCCCCCATCCATTCCCATCGTTCTGAGTATCTACCTCCAGAACCTCCCCTGCAGTTTCTCCTATCATAACCCCCCTTTCTTTGTTCATACAGACAAGAGGCAACTCAGACATTTGAACCCGTATTCTTTCCCTGGTGAAATCCATCTTATGAGCAGGTATAAAACCATTAAATGGCAATAAGACAAACATGTAGTTGTCAAAAAGCCATGGCCTACCTCCCATTACCTTCAGTTTGTCAGCTTGATTAGCAAATTCAATGACAAAAATATTCAGGCCTACCTCTTTAAACTTGGCTTTCTTACTGATTCGCCACACTTTACCCATGGTGTCTTCCAGTACCCCTGAACTCAGTTTCCTCTCCATCCAAACCTTTCCCACGACACTACAATCCCCTTTAATTCTCAGTTCCTCTGATATGTCATCATCAACCTCTATGTTAAGAGACTCTTCCTCTGTTAAGCGCAGCTTATCCCATCTTTTTTCAAGTTCGTTCATCTTTCTCCTCCACTAGCCACCGTAGCTTTTAGTGACTACCGCCTTAAGATTCTTTTCCTCCCACTCAGAAAGTGTTTGTTGCCTGTTGTACCCGCCGCACGTCGCAGCCTCCCTCCTTTCCCACTCACCAAATTCTGTTAGAATCTGTTGTGGACCCCCCTTCACCTCTATTTCCCGAGAGAGAAAAGAGAGAAGAATGTAAAACGAAAATTTTAATTCAATGATTTCTTCACATTTTTCAGTCCAAACATACTTATTGTTCTTCTTAGTAAGGGCGGTAAGGGGAACCGCTATTTTTGAGAAATTGTCTATAAATCGACGGTAATAACCAGCCAAACCCAAGAAACTCCTGACTTCATGCACATTGGTTGGTTGAGTCCAGTTAACTATTGCTTCAATTTTTTCGGGGTCTACAGAAATGCCATCCCTTGAGACTACATGTCGCAAAAATGCAATAGACTCAAGCCAAAATTCACACTTCTTCAACTTGGCAAATAATTTACTATCCCTGAGTGTCCCTAGTACTTGTCTCAGATGGTCTTCGTGTTCAGCTGTGCTCTTGGAGTAGATTAATATATCATCAATAAACACCACTACGAATTTATCCAGAAACTCATGAAATACTCGATTCATCAAGTCCATAAATACTGCTGGGGCGTTGGTTAAACCAAAATGCATGACTAAAAATTCATAGTGGCCATACCTGGTCCTGAAAGCTGTCTTAGGCACATCCTCTGCCTTGATTTTTAATTGATGATAACCCGATCTGAGATCAATTTTAGAAAACACTTGCGCACCTTGCAACTGATCAAATAAATCATCGATGCGGGGCAACGAATATTTATTCTTTATGGTCACTCGATTCAGTTCCCTGTAGTCTATACACATCCTCATTGTCCCATCCTTCTTCTTCACAAACAAAACTGGAGCTCCCCAAGGTGACACACTAGGTCTGATGAAACCTTTGTCTAATAAGTCTTGCAACTGTTCTTTGAGCTCGGCTAACTCTGATGGCGCCATTCGATAAGGGGCTTTGGAAAGAGACGCCGTGCCTGGGGCTAATTCAATAGCAAACTCTACCTCCCGCCCAGGCGGTAATCCAGACAAATCTTCAGGAAAAACTTCTGGATATTCCCTCACAATAGGAATCTCTTCTAGTTTCAATTCTTCCTTTGGTTCATCCACCACAAAAGCCAAATACCCTTGACACCAGTCACGTATTAATTTATCAACTTGAAAAGCATAAATAACTGATGGAGGGATACGTACCTTGGAACCCATAAATCGAAGTTCCTCTTCTTCCGGGAACTTGAACACTACCTCTCTTCTAAAACAGTTAATACTAGCATAACTGGAAGCTAACCAATCCATCCCCAAAATCACATCAAACCCAGTCATAGGAAAGACTATCAGGTTAGCTGGTATTTCCTTCCCGCTAATAGTTATTGGACACTTGAGTAAAATCTTGTTACAAGTCACTATATCACCAGTTGGGGTAGAGACCCTCAAATTGTAGTCCATCTCATCAGCATCAATGGGGCACAATTTAACATAATTCATTGAAATAAAGGAGTGGGTAGCCCCCGAGTCAAATAAAACAGTAGCCTTATTGAGAAATAAGGGAATAATTCCTGGTTACATCATATAACCCATAGAGATAATAAGACAAATATTCCTTAATTCTCAACAAAGAAAATTTTAAGAGATGGTTAGAGAATTATACCTGTGATGACATCGTCCTTGTCCTCAGCTTCTCCCGGTGTCAAAGCAAACACCAGTGCAGGTACAGTCCTCTGCTGATTGTTGCCTTGATTATTCGGCCTAAAGTTTTGGGGTGGGTTGGGCCTTCTGTTGTTCTCCACAAGCAATGGACATTCTCTGATGAAATGCCCATCCTTACCGCATTTGAAACATGATCCCACTTCCTTCCTGCACTCTCCATGGTGTATGTGGTTACAGAACTTACAGGGGTTAGGTGTATGATTTCCCTGTATCTGTCTCTGACTTGAACTGCTCCCCTCATTTCTCTTTTTCCATTGCCCTTGATCCGAACTGGGGAACCCTTGTGGAGCAGCTATCTTCCTCTGTTCTTGCAATTCAGCACCCCTCTTAAGATTCTGTTCAACTAGCATCACCTTGTGCACTAATTCTGAAAAATTTTGAATCTGTAAGACCATCACCCGTTCATAAATCCTGTAGTTCAAGCCTTCTTCAAACTTCCTAGTCTTTTTCTCCTCATCGGGAATTAAGTATGCGGCGAAACGTGATAATTCCGCAAACCTTGCAGCATACTGGCGCACAGTCATAGTCCCATGCACCAAGTTGGTGAACTCTCGGGCTCTAGCATCCCTATCTGCCTTAGGGAAAAATCGATCGAAGAAACTCTGCTTGAATTGAGCCCAAACAATTACTCCAATCCCCTCAGCTTCCCTGATAACTTTCTCAGAATTCCACCATCTCTTTGCTTCTCCAGATAATTTGAAGGCTGCGAACTTGACTTTTTGCTGATCGGTACACTCCAAAACACCAAATATTTCTTCAATGTCTTGTATCCAATCTTCCGCAGCGTTCGCATCGCCTCTTCCATCAAAGGTGGGAGGATGCGTTCGATTGAATTGTTCGAACGTGCAACCCCCACCATTGTTGTCTTCATTTAAATCTTCAAGAGTTCGAACTCTATGACTAGCAGCCATCCTGAAAGTCTAAACTCGGTGAAACGTTCCAAATAAAAGAAAACAAAAATACCAGGTAAATAGAAATAAATAAGAGGATAAATAAAATATACATATAAACACATATACATATATATATATAGATATATATAAATCAGATAACTATGCAAATCTGACATCACTTATTACACACGTATATCATTAGAATTCTCAAAGTTCCAAACTCGAATCCTAACATCAGCCAAATCTAAACCTCAAATCCCATCAAAATCAATTTTAATGTTCTTGGAACTCAAACTTAAATACCCCCATGACTATCCTTATAATCCTCCAATTCCTATTTTGAAATTTCCACATCTTATGCACCCACAGATATCTAAACCTCCAAGGTCTACAGTATGCAGAATTCAAACCTGTCTCTGATACCAACTGTAACGCCCCGACCCCGAGGGTCCAGAGAGTTAACTCATAAAACCTGATAATCAACTCTAACAAGGCTAGAGTACTTCCAAATTCAAGAATATATCCATTTTTCCAAACCTCAAATAAACGTAAATACTTCAATTAAAATAAATCTAATAAACTCATTTATCCAATATTCAATCCAACAACCCAAATAAAATCAATTCTTCTTAATGTCTCAAATAACAACTAGAAATTATAAAACATTAACATAGTCTCCATAAACCGTCTAAATCCATTGAAGCAAACTTAAGAAAGATAATTAACCTCCAACACCAACACTAATATCATAAGATACCCGACAACAACACAATGCTAATCTTCTCCATAGACTCTAATATTGATATTCAGTTAAGTCATCGATGTCATCTGAAATATTATGAAGATTAACGGGGTGAGTTATCAACAACTCAGCAAGCAGAGAGCATATACTAGCATGTAAACATGAGCATTTATAACATTTGATAAGCAGAACAAAACATTTACTTCCAGAATATAGAAACGAAACTTTGTACAAAAGCATCAGAGCGAAGTTTTCAGAAAGATAACTTATTCCAAAATGAAAATCCGTTAGCATTTCCAAACTGAAATATTATAATTAAATCATCTCTTAGCATCACATCGGGACAATACCATGTTTAACCTCCGTGGTAGGGTTATAAACCACCATTATACCCGTCACTGGGCCTTATTCCATGTTTCACCCCCGTGGTAGGGTTATAAACCACCATTATACCCGTGGCTGGGCCTTAACAGAAACAGAATGGATTTCATCGAAAATTCGGTTACACATATATACAGAATCAGAACTTCATGCCAAGATTTTCAGATGACACATCATATCAAAACAAATCACTAAAAGCTTCAGATCATTTCACATGTTCGAGATAAACATAAACAAAGTATTCTCATTTATTCATAACAAAACTTTTAGAATCCCTTATTCGCTCTTTTACATAGTTCAGAAGTAAAGTACACAAAACTAGCTCATGTCTACACCAGTCATGACAGAAAAACACTTTCTCTTATATAGAATTTATGCATACGCAGAATAAACATCTGAGGTTGTTTTCAGATCATCTCTTTCAAAAGCAAATAAACACATTTATTCTCAAAGTCAACCTCCTTTTATTTATTTTATGCAAAACTAGTATATGAACCCCGCTTACCTGACTTTTCATATTATCAACATCTTGAGCTGGAACTCTAATAGTAACACCACCTAAACAAAAAGAACATATATTCAACATTTAATAACCAATCTAGTAGACTGTTATTTATTGAGTAATAAATCAAAACAGTCCCTTCATAGCTCCATAACTATCTAACAATTAAACCCGAACAACTCTCTCTTCAAATCATTCGCATTTAAAACCCAAAACAGCCACCATCTATAACACCAAAACAATCATAATTATTTTCAAAACCAACAATTGCAACTTCAATAATTAAAAACATAACCCAACCCAAACTTCACTTCCAACCTTCGAATAAAACAATTTCAGTGTCCGCATCAATATTTTATTCATTCAGCACATTAAGACTTGCATGAGAGTTCAATACAACTAGTTCCAACACCCATCATTTACACCAAGATGTCTCAATAATAATTCAAAAACAGTCTCATAAATCATCCAAAATCATATATCTCAACATCAAGAATTCCATCACACTTAACCACCATCAAGTCAATAACTCTATTATATTTCACAGTCTAACCTATCATTCAAAAACCACCAACAGCTACGAGGAACTTACCCCAACAGAAAATACAAACTTCAACCACTTCGAATGGCCACTGCAATTCACGTCCCAAAACTTCAACCACTTCGAATGGCCACTGCAATTCACGTCCAAAATTATTCACAGCAATCTCTAGTGAACATAAAACCAGAAAAGAAAGAAACGAAAAAGAAAGAAAAAATATACATAAAAAGAAAGAGAGGGAAAGTCGGATTGAAGGAAGAATTAAGAGGATTAACAGCAAGTATAGAATTAAGAGTGACTTATGGTTCAGTGGGTGGAGCGAGAGTTACCGAAAATTTAATTCAAGAACTCAAAGAGGGAAAACCCAACCACGGCACTCAGATTTCGGTACCCACAAATTTGCTGCAAATTGACAAAACCCCAAGAAAATAATTCACGAAATGCTAGTGAAATAGAAAGAAAGAACAAGAAAAATATGCAGAGAATGAGAGGGGACGAAGGCTCACCTTCGATGAACCAGAAAACTCGAGACCCACGGAAACAGATGTAACGGCTAAGGATGAAATACCAGTCCGCGCAAGATAGAGAGTTTGAGTGGTTCGGAAATGTGGTGAGGAAAGCTCTTCATGTGCGGAACCGAAGGTAGAGATCGTGGGGCGTGGGAAGCAGCTGCACGGGAGATGGAGGAAATCGCGGACGTAAACAGAGGACTCAACGGAGAAGAAGAACAGTGCACGGCAGAAGGGAAATTAAATCCCTCTCTAAAACGACGCCGTTTGACTAACACATGTTGCACGTGGGCTGGGCTTCTCCAACAGGCTGGGCCTCTCCAACGGGCTGGGCTTAAAGCCCGGTTGTTACATTAGGTGCTGTGTCGGAATATTTGCCTGTTCAAAGGCATTGGTGTTTTGCTGGGATACTATCCCGATAAGGTCTTAGGTGCCTTGCCGGCTTACTAGCTTAACAAGGTTCTAATGCCCTTTCGAGGTACTAGCTTGTGCTAGATCTTTTGTTGGTTTACTAGACATGAGCCCAATAGGGTCTTAGGTCAAGGTTGGGATACTAGCTCGATGGCGTCTTTATTGCCATGCCGAGGTACTAGCTCAACAAGGTATTCGATGTGCCCTTTCAGGTTACTAACCCTCACAAGGCCTATGCTATTTGGTTGAGTTACTTTGCCAACAAATAGCTCTCGCAAGGTCTTAGAGTTTTAGGTGCCTTGCTGAAATAAGCCCAACAGGTTATGTGTGCTCAATTAGGGAACTTCCCAATGCAACATCTTTGGGTTCCTCAGGCAAGTTCTCTGCTGCCCTACCATGCCTTGCAAGGGTCCTAGGTATCTTGCCAGGATGCCAGCCTGTGCAAGGTCAACCTTGATTAGGTTAGACCAGTAGCATTTTTGGTGCCATAGTACGACGGTCTTGCCCTTGCCAGGTGCTAGCCTGACTGGGTATTATACTAGCCGAACAGGGTTTTAAGTGTCCTATTGATGTATTGGCCCAAGAGAATCTTTGTTGTCCATGCTGGAGTACTAGCCCACGCATGATCTTTGGTGCTAATGGTACTAGGCCAACTAGGTCTTGTTTGCGTTTTGGTTTAATGATGTTAGGTCGGGATATTGCCTAGCAAGGGTTAGTTCCCAATAGGCCACCAAAGACTCTAAAATGCTCAACTAGGCACCAAAGATCTTGCATGAGCTACCCTGGTAGAACTCACGTGCCTTGCTAGAGTAAGGTACTAGCTCTTGCAAGGTCCTAGTCGTGCAAGGTAATTGGGTTATAGCCCCTACAAGATCTTTGTTACCCTAGTACCAAAGAACATGATTGTGTTAGAATTCTGACTTACGCACCCAAGACTATGTCAGGTTGGGCATGAAAAAACCTCCCTATATTTGTGTTGGGAAGAGAATGCCGACAAGGCACCAATGAAGAGTACCACGAAAGAGTCCTGTCTAAGTAGTCCGCTAGCAGATTGGGAGCACAGATCTAGCTGGAGTACTAGCTCATGATCTTTGGTGCCCTGGTGAGAACTATCCCTTTCTTAGTCTTTTGATGCCCTACCGACAAGGTATTAGCTCTTGCAAGGTCCTAGTTGTGCTAGGTAATTGGGATCTAGTCCACAAAAGGTTCTTGTCTTTCGTGCTACTAGCCTTTCAAAGTCTTTGGCGCCTTATCGCAAAACTAATCTCAATACGAATACGTGAAGTGTTTTTGGTACTATACTCGACATAGTTTTAAACCAACAATGGTCTTTGGTGCGCATGTTAGATTTTTAACTGAAACATGGTCTTTTGTGCAACACTACCCCAACTAGGTCTGGGGTCCCTACCAGCTAGGGTATTAGCCTCACAGGTCTCACATGCCTTGCTAATATAAGATCATTGGTGCCTAGTTGAATATTTCAGTTTGTGAGGTCTTTTGGTGGACTACAGACAAGTTACTAGCTGTTGCATGTTCCTAGTTGTGTGCATGGCACTTGGGTTCAAGCCCTTGTAAGATCTTTATAACCCTATTCAGGTTTTAAGCCTTTGCAAGATCTCTTTTGCCCCCATTAAGGTTCTAGCCCATTTTGTTGCCTTCCAAAAGTACTAGATTAGGGTTGTGGGAGCTACAGTATTACATCCCTTTTTGAGTTGGAATTCTATGCTGATGCTTTATTAGGTAAGGTATTGGCTCAACAAGGTTTTACATGTGCTATCGATGTTTCCCAAGAAGGTCTTTTAGAGCGTTGTCGACGTACAAACCTTAGAAGGTCTTTTAGAGCCCTATCGACGTACAAACCTTAGAAGGTCTTGGGAGCCATATGTCAGTTCTATTATGTCCTGCTACAATGTTTTTGGAGCACTGTCGTGATACTATTCATTGGTGTCTTGTCGGCATACTAATCCCAACACGAAGATAGTGAGTGTTTTTGATACCATAGTCGAATTGGTATTTGGTGTGCATATTAGAATCTAACCCAAACTAGGTCTTTGGTGCAAGTACTATGGTTTTAGCCCAACTTGGTCTGGTGGCCCTATTACCAAGGTACTAGCCCGACAGAACACGTGTGTCTTGGTAAAGTAAGGTACTGGCTCTTTCAAGCTCCTAATACGAAAGAACATGATTGTGTTAGAATTCTGACATACACACCCACGACCTATTGGATAAAGTACTAGCACATGCAAGATCTTTGGTGCCTAGTTGGATATTTCAGCCTGTAGTGGGTTGTTTGGTGTCCTACAGACAAGGTACTAGCTCTTGCAAGGTCCTAGTCAAGCTCTAGCCCTTACAACATCGTTTCCCAAGGTTCTAGGCCTTGCAAGATCTCCGTTGTTCTAGTTCTAGCCCACAGGTCTTTCTTGCTCTTCCATGCTACTAGTGCAAGGTCAGCCCTATCACGGAACTATTTCTACTCCCAACACAAATACGAAAAGGGTTTTTGGTACCCTACTTGACACAATCTTTGGTGCGCATGTCAGATTTTTAACCCAAACATGGGTTTTGGTGCAATTAATGGGCACTACCCCGACTAGGTCTAGGGTCCCTACCTGTCAGGGTACTAGCCTCACAGGTCTCATGTGCCTTGCTAGCTACTAACTCAAGTAAGATCGGTGGTACCTAGTTAAATATTTCAGTCTTTGATGCCCTATTGGGAAGCGAACCCTTAAGGTCTTTTGGTGAACTACCAACAAGGTATTAGGTCTGGCAAGGTCCTAGCCGTGTAAGGTAATTGGGTTCTAGCCCTTGCAAGATCTCTACCCTACTAAGGTTTTAGCCCTTGTAAGAGCTATTTTGCCCTATCAAGGTTCTAGACCAAGAAAGATCTTTGTTGCCTTTCCATGGTATAACCTGTGCAAGTTCCTTGGTGCCTTGACATACTAGTTAGAGGAGGGTAGCCATTACTAAGGTTGATTAGGGTTGTGGGAGCTACGGTCTTGCATGCCTTATTGAGGTTGTTGCCTATGCTGGGGCTTTATTAGGTGTGGTATTAGCTCAAAAAGGTTTAACATGCACTATCAATGCTGCCCAAGAAGGTCTTTTAGATCTATGTTAATGTACAAACCTTGGAAGGTCTTGTGACCCTCATGGTCTTTTGTGTCCAACTGCTAGGTCTTTGAGCTTTGACCCAGTACTATTCATTTGTGCCCTACTTGACATAGTTTTTGGTATGCAAGTCAGAATTCTAACCTAAACAAGGTCTTTGGTGCAACTACAAGGGTTCTAGTGCAACTCGGTCTGGGGGCCCAACTTGCCTGGATACTAGCATGACAGGACTCATGTGCCTTGCTAGAGTACTAGCTCATGCAATATCTTTGTTGCCTAGTTGAATATTTTAGTCTTTGTTTTTTTGTTGGACACAAACCCTTGTAAGGTCTTTTGGTGCCTTACTGACAAGGTACTAGCTCTTGCAAGGTCCTAGTCATGCAAGGTAATTGGGCCATTACAAGATCTTTGCCCTAGAACCAAAGCATGTTTGTGTTAGAATTCTGATGTACGCACCCAAGACTATGTCGGGTACGGTACCAAAAACCCTCCCCATAGTCATCATGTTAGGAATAGATCGCTGACAAGACACCATTGAATGGTACTGTGATAGAGACATGTCTGACAAGTACCCTCACAGGTAAGGGCCCTAGACCTGTCAGGCTAGAATACTAGCTCATGCAAGATCTTTGGTTCCTAGTTGAATATTTCAGTCTTTGGTGCTCTGTTGGGCACTAACACTTGTAAGGTCTTTTGGTGCCCTACCAACATGGTACTAGCTCTTGCATGGTCCTAGTCATTCAAGGTAATTGGGCCCTTACAAGATCTTTGTTGCCCTAGAACCAAAGCATGTTTGTGTTAGAAGTCTAACATACACACCCAGGAGTGTGTCAGGTATGGTTCCAAAAACCCTCATATGTTAGGAATAGAACGTCGACAAGACACCAATGAATGGTAATGCAACAGAGACCTGTTTGGCTAGTACCCTTATAGGAAAGGGCCATAGACCTGTCAGGCTAGAGTACTAGCTCATGCGTGGTCTTTGGTGCCTAGTTGAATATTTGTTCTAGTGGGAACCCCTTATAAGATCTTTTGGTGCCATTCCATGCTATTAGCCTTGCATGATCTTTGGCGCCCTGTCGCAAAACTATTCATTGGTTTCTTATTGGCATTCTAATCCCAAATCGCATACATGGATGGTTTTTCATACTGTTTTTGACCTAGTCTATGGAGCGCATGTCAGATTTTTAACCTAGTCATGGTTTTGGTGCAACTACTAAGGCACAACCCTGGTCTAGGGTCCCTACCAGTCAAGGTACTAGGCTCACAAGTCTCACGTGCCTTGCTAGAGTAGTAGCATGCAAGATCATTGGTGCCTAGTTGAACCTTTCAGTCTTTGGTGCCCTATTGGGTAGTAACCCTTGTAAGTTCTTTTGGTGAACTACCGACAAGGTACTAGCTCTTGCAAGGTCCTAGTTGGACAAGGTAATTGGGTTCCAGCCCTTGCAAGATCTCTATTGCCCTATTAAGGTCTTCGCCCTTGCAAGATCTCTTTTGCCCCCATAAAGGTTCTAGCCCATGCAAGGTCTTTGTTGCCTTCCAACGGTTCTAACCTTGAGCGAGGTCCTTGGTACGCTGGTGACATAGTAGCTGGTGGAGGTCAGCCATTACTAAGACCGATTAGGGTTATGGGAGCTACAATCTTGAGTGCCATATTGAGTTGGTTGCCTTTGCGAGTGCTTTATTAGGTGCGGTTTTGGCTCAACAAGGTTTTACATGCACTGCCAATGTTTCCTAATAAGGTCTTTTAGAGCCCTATCGGCATACAAACCTTAGAAGGTCTTCGAAGCCTTATGTAAGGTCTTTTGTGTCCTGTTGCAAGGTCGTTGGAGCTCTGTCACGTACTATTCACTGGTTCCTTGTCAACATACTAATCCCAACACGAATACAATGAGTGTTTTTGGTGCCCTACTCGACATAGGCTTGGTGCGCATGTCAGAACTCTAACCCAAACAAGGTCTTTGGTGAAACTACTAGGGTTCTAGCCAAACTAGGTCCGGGGGCCTTACCTGCCAAGGTACTAGCCGGATAGGACTCATGCACCCTGCTAGAGTACTAGATCATGGAAGATCTTTGGTGCCTTGTTGAATATTTCATTCTTCGTTGCCCTGTTGGGCACTATCCCTTGTAAGGCCTTTTGGTAAACTATTGACTAGATACTAGCTCTTGCAAGGTCCTCGTCGTGCAAGGTAATTTGATTCTAACATTTGCAAAATATATGTTGCCCTACTAAGGATTTAGCCCTTGAAAGATCTCTATTGCCCCCTCAAGGTTCTAGCCCATGCAAGGTTCTTGGTGCCCTTTCGACATACTAGCCAGTGGAGGTCAGCCATTATTGAGGTCGATTAGGTTTAATGGAGCTACAGTCTTGTGTGCCTTATTGAGGTGCTCGTCTTTGCTGGAGCTTTACTACATGCAATATTGGCTCAACAAGGTTTTATATGCACTGCCAAGGTAGCCCAAGAAGGTCGTTTAGAGTCCTATCGACCTACAAGCCTTGGAAAGTTTTTTGTGTCCTGCTGCAAGGTCTTTGGAGCTCTGTCGTGGTACTTTTCATCAATATCATGTCGGTGTACTAATCCGAACATGAATACAAGGACGATTTTTGGTGCTCTATCCGACATAGTCTTTGTATTGCATGTCTGACTTCTAATACAAAAATGGTCTTGGGTGCAACTACTGGTGTTGAACCCAAGGTTTCAAGCCTCATATAATTATATATCCACATATGGATTTTGATGATAACAAATGAATTCAAGTATAAAAGAATCTCAAACTCAAGTTGTCTACACAATGAAGCTAAGCACATCAATAAACCAAGCATGAGCAAAACAGGGAACAAGCTCGCAAATTCTTAAGAGTAATTTTGTACATCTCTTGATAAAATTTGAAATTAATCTTTTATCATAAAACATTAAATTGCATTTTTCACATGTGCATGACATATTTATAAATTAAAAGTTTGAAATTTGAATTTTTTAAATATGATTGATTGTCATCTTTCACATCTGCATGTTTTGTTTGAAACTTTTCAAAAGTGATTGACGCTCTTTTTGACATATGCCAAAGGTAGATGATTTTGCTCGAAAAATATGAAAAATAAATAGTGTTTCTTTTGTCATATACAAAAAGTTATATATTAGGTTTGAAAATTTTGAAAAGTGTATGATGTTGTCTTTGACAATTTCAAGGAGAAATTTTGATTTGAAAATTTTGAAAAGTGGATGTTGTCTTTGACAATTGCGAAAAATAAAACTTAGATTTGAAAATTTTGAAAAGTGAATGATGTTGTCTTTGACATGTATATCTTTTTAAATTTGAAAATGAAGTCTCATATGCCTATAAATAATTTGAGATATTCAAATTAACAACAACAAAAAGAGCATATGCACATCAATTGCAAGTTTTACAACATCCATTCAAAAATTTCAATATCTCTTCTTTAAGTATTGAGCCTTAACCCTTATTCATTTTAAGAGAGATATAGTTTTGCGTTGTATTGTTCTTATTCCACTCATTGATGAGTGTTTTTTTATAACCTACCCAGTATAAGCTCTTGTATCAATAAAAAGGTGCATATAACCCTTGTGTGCGCAGAAAGTGTTCTACACAGGGAATAGACGTTGAATCACCACGTGTAAGGTGATTGCAAGTGTAGAGGATGTTCTACACGGATTCTTTGTAGCAGTACTGCTCAAAAGTGTAATAAGTTTCTATCTCCACCTGAAGGAGATTAGATAGTAAATTTGGGAATCCTCAAGAGGTAGCTTGAGACGAGGACGTAAGCAGTGAGGTTGAACCTCGTTAAAATACTGAGTTTGCTTCCTCTTACCCTTACTCTTTATATTTACTAATGCTTTGTATTTTGTTCATATTTTATATTGTGTATTTAATTTATAATTGTGGGTTCTTAAATACAACCCAATTCACCCCCTCTTGTGCTAGTAATCTGGGCAACTAGCGGTATCAGAGCTAGTTGACCTGTGTTGTTCATACAAGCAGATCACTCAAGGGAACTCTCGCTTGTGACTTTGTCACCGAAACAAGACTCTCCGACCATGGGTAACGGTGCATCGGTGGAGATGATAGCCGACTAGTCTAGTAGGTACCATTGTTAGGTGACAGGTGCTACCTATGATCAGTAACAAGTGGTTTAAGAGCAAGGGATTTTTTTATAAGATTAAGAGTTAAGATCTTATGGCTAACATTACAGTTACATTTGGTGAAGGCCAATCTAGTAGTTTGAGAATTTTCCTTCAATCTCAAGGTCGAGAAATTTGGATATGCGTTATAAATCGACCTTATATTTCAAGACAAGTTGTTGATGGAGTAAAGATCAAAAAGGAAGAAGAAGAGTTCTATCGTGAAGACTATAAAATTACAACATTGAACTTAACGGCTACAAATATCTTATATAATGCTCTCGATGGGAATGAGTTCAATAGACTAATGACTTGCAAGACAGCAAAGAACATTTGGGATAACTTGAAAGTTACTTATCAAGGAATCAAAAATTCATATTCTTACTCATGAATACGAAATGTTTAGAATGAATGATGATGAATCTATTTCTAGTATGTACATTCATTTTACTAACATCATAAACAACTTGACAGCTCTTGGCAAAGCCTATTCTGACATGGAGATAATAAGAAAAATTCTCAACTCTCTGCCAAAACGTTGGGAATCAAAAATGACGATGATTCTTGAAGCTAGAGATCTCAAGAAACTCGAAGTAAATGAACTCATCGGGTCACTTACCACCCATGAGTACACATTGAAAAGAGGAGAAGAAGAATGAGGAAAGCCAAAGAAGAGCTTGACATTTAAAGTTGTTCCTCATGAAAGCGAAAGTGATGAAGATGAGGAAAGTGATGACAAAGTGAAAGCAAAAGCAATGAAAATTACATGGGATGATGATTCAAGCAGCTCAGACAACGAAACAAGCAATGGAGAATCTGCAAATATGTCTTATGACTAAAGATGACATTGAGGTAACAAATCTTGACAATATTAAAAATCATGCATATGAGGAATTGCAAGCTGCCTTAGAAGAGGTATATGAAGAAAATATCATTTCGAAAGATGAAAATCATGAGATGAAAAAAAACGTGACTGATTTAGAAAAAATTTTTGAAAAATTTAGAAATGGAAAAAGAAATTTTGAAAAACTTATTTATAGTCAAATATGTGTTTTTGACAAGACAGACTTAGAATACATGCTAAAACAAAAATACAAACCTTATAAAAATTTCTTTGATAATCCTTCTAAATCAAAGTCCAGTATTCAAAATTCTTTTGATAAAAATTTTTTTCAAAGAAACATATTATTACAATCACTCAAGTTCTTCGTATATGTCACATGCTATCTGCAATTTTTGTAATAGAAATGGTTATAATTATCATACTTGTCATATTATAAGAAAACATACAATAACTATTAGGGTCATATGGGTACCTAAAAATCTTGTTTCTTCTAATACTACTAAATGAAAGGATCCAAAGAACTTAGGTACCAAGAAAGATCATTTTAATTGTTTTTGTAGGTATGCATGAAGTCCTCCATAAATAAAAGCAAATGAGTTTTAGATTAGTGGATGTTCAAGACACGTGACATTTGGAGACATCAGAAAAGATCATCAAAACTTAATGCAAGATGCAACCAAACAGTGAAAACTTATTAAAGATCATCCAACGAAACAAATTCTATGAAAACCTTCACAAGGTGTAAGTACTCGATCATCTCTTAGAAATATTTATAATCATACTATTTTCTATCTTAGTTTGAATCCAAAATTATTGATGAAACACTTCTTGATGAATTTTAGATTCTAGCTATGCAAAAAGAGCTAAATCAATTTGAAAGAAATGATGTTTGGACACTCAACCCTAATGAAACCCTAAATACCTAGAATCCAATTGAAAACTCCAAAAGCTTGGAGAAAACCAAAACCCTAAACGGTTACCCTAAACCCCAAACTTGATTTTCGAACCCTAAATGGATCCGATTTCTAGTATTGTGTTTAATCACTTGATTAAATCATTTTTACAAGCTATTAATCTCTCAAATTCATTTTATGACATCATTATTCAACCTTTTAATTCTTGAAAAATTTATTGGGCCAAGAAAATTTGCATTTGAGCTTAATAACATCTCAAACCCTATCAAAACCCTCTTTAAACCCCAAAAAGAGGCCCATTCGATTAAGGCCCACGAATTTTTTGCCACTTTGGCAAAACTTGTTGGGGAATTTCCCACCCACCCAAGGCCAACCACCCACTGCCCAATGCAGCCCCTAAAAGTCACATGATGTGAGGGCAAGTCCACCTCACCACCTCACTACACGACAAATGAAGGCAGTCCAATACCATGGGCGGTTTGCCCCTTTTTTGGCCAAAACCACCATCACTCAATTGTCACTCAAGCCCTCCTTTCAGTCTTCAGAATGTGTATGAGGCATGTTGTAACACTCGTCCTTGTGGTGAGACTTTTTATAAAATGATTTTAGAAAGGACGACGGGAATTACAGTTCGGTTTTAAACTTTTTACTTCCATACCCAGGGTGCAAGACTCTACGTTATAAAATAAAATGTGTTTTACAAATAAAAGAAGTTTACAGCAGAAAACATTAATCTTACAATAAAAATGCCTCTCATACGATTAAAACTCATGCCTAGACTTCCGTGCTCTACCCCATGGGTTGTATCTGTCTTGACGTGTGCTTTTCATTTGGCTCCTGTGGGGGGAGGAGCATGCATAAAAACTAAAATGAGTCGATGACTCGTAAACATTACTTCATACAGTTAAAATATAATAACATAGGTTTTCATTCATGCATTCATCATACTATACATACTATACGTACATGCATACATGCTTACGTGCGTTCGTTTGAAAACATCACTAGATGAAGTTTTTTCTTTTAAAAGGGGCTTTTTTTTCGTAAAACGTTCCTCCCGTCAGTGCCTTCATTTCTTAAAGAGTTCGTGCATTCATGCGTTCATCCATTCTTTCTTCTCACTTTCATTGGCTGGTACACACTGTTATGTCCCATGTGTTGGGATTAACGGTCTTCCTTTGGACCCGGACTCCACCCGTGGCCACGAGTTGGGAATCCCTTTTTAGTCAGGGGGCAGCACTGGGTGCACTATCAGCACTACTTACCCAGCATTGCAATCTGCCCATTCATTGGTACCCTTTTCATTCATTCATGTGGCCGTTACATATTTTCATACATTAAATATTCAGTCATTTCATTCAAATCTTTTCATTTAACAGTCCGTTCATGGAAAACATCATTTAAAAGCAAGGGCTTAAACATTGTCTTTCATGGTCTCATTTAAAGCATCGGTTCATGGCATCCATAAAGCATCAGTTCATAGGGGCATTTTAACATCAGTTCATAGGGACCATTTTGAAACACTTTCTTCGCGTCGTTTAAAGCATCAGTTAAAGCATCGACATTTTATTTTCTTGGAAAATAAATACAATAGATACTGCGTATAGTCATCTATTCACATGCATACAATTAATACCTTTGGGTGCATAAAAAGGGGCTGCCAAGGAGGGTCGTTACATACTTGTACCTTTGAACACCTAGCATTTTCTTTCATAAAACATATTTCGTGTCGTTTCGTAAAGCATCTTAAAGGAAAAACGTTTCGTTTTCTTTTCTTGTATCTTAGAAAACTCTATAAGAGTATGAACGCAATACTTACCTGGACTCCATGCTACTTGCATATCATGCAATCCATTCATGTGCGTGTCAGATGGTAACCCACATGCATGCACATAACCTCGACGTCATTCTTTATCTAATGCATAAGCAACTTAACTAGAATAGAACTACGCTTTACTTAGAACACTCTCCTTCTATATCATGCTCTTTCATGTCCCTTACTATGACCAAGACCTTCGGGGACCCATTACGGTCACTATCTCTTTCAACCTTAATGTTCTACTTCGAGTGCTTACTCGCTAGGGTGAACCCATGATTCACCTTAGGATTAAGACACTAAGACCTCTGTCTCATTCTTCTCATTAACCACGTTCCGACACATAATTCTGACCGATGGAATCTTGCATCCCAATCCTAGACAGTACTCCCGTCACTATCTTCATGCACCTTAGCTCCCTTCATACATGCTACGCCACACAGAGTACTATTCCTATTCCACATAACGCTGTGTCACCCATACAACACATGCTCCATAACCATACTACATAGCACAGTCCACAACACTTCACAGCACACTTCCCAACTACATCCAACACTTCACAGCGAACTACACAGATATGCCCAACACTTCGCTACACAGCACATCACAATACAGCGAACTCCACAAATACCAATAGCACAGTCCACAACCTAATCAACTAATTAACATCTAACATAAATAATGAGGGATAGAGAGTTATACCATCGACGGGATCGACCTGTGTCACTCGCTGACCGTCACGGTCGATGATGCCGGAAGGGTCGTACGTGGCGGCTAACCCATGTACGGTGGCTGTTTGGGCGTTTGGATAGCTAGGTGTGGTCTTGGAAGGGCTCACGATGGCGGTAAGGGGCGTAACACATCGTATCTAGCCGTGTACAGTGGCGACTAGCCAAATACAGTGGCTGCTAGCCAAATACAGTAGCTGCCTTGGCCATTAGAGGTGGCTAGAGGTGCGGGCCTAGGCATAGGAGGGTCGGGTCGTGGTCCCGGAGTCGTGGTTTCGTGGTGGTGCCGAGGTGACACACGTCAGAGACACAGCAGCTCGTGGCGGAGCTAAAAACGTGGGTCTCGAAGCATGGGAAAATAGAGGGAGAGTTTGGTTGGCTTGGAGGAGCACAGGGAAGAGCCATGGTGGCCAAGGGAGGTGCCTGGTGGAGCTAACATCAGCGCACGGCGGCGCTAGGGCCGTCAGTGGCCTTGAAGCCGTGCGAAACCCATAAATGGGTTTCATGTGTGCGTGTGACAGAGGGGAAGAGGGAGGTTGTCGTGGCTTGGGTTCATGTGAGGCGGTCACCGATGTGAGGTGGTGGAGGTGTGGTGGCCTGGGTAGCTGCGTACGGCAGCGCACGATGGGGAAATGGGTAAGGAACCCATGCGTGTGAGGGAGAGAGCCCGTGCAATGGAGGGAGGCTATGGGCCTCGGGTCAGGTGGAGGAAGAAGGGGGAGAAACACATGGTAGTGCTCGGTGGCCATGGGTGGCCGCATACAATGGCGTAAGGAGGAGATAATGGGTGAAACCCATTTCGGTTGCTTACCATGAGAGGAGAGGAAGGGCTACACGGTGGAGGCCAACTTTGGTGGTGGAGGCTCACCGACGTAATGGGAGGCTACTGTGGAGGTGGTGGCGCCGAAGGACGGCGCAGCAGCATCAAGCCCGTTCGAGCTGTGCACTACCAAGAGAGCATGGGAGAGGGAGACCGATGTGGGGAGACTCGCCGGAGTGAGGTGGTGCCAGTGGAAGGGACAGTGAGGCTCACCGGCGCACGGCTGCACCGGGCTGGGAAGTGGAGGAATCAGGCATGGGAGGTAGCGTACGCGTGAAGGAGAACAGGAGCAGAGAGAGAGGGGTGGGAAAAGTGAGGGAGAAGGAAAAGGGGCTGGAGTTTTATTCTAAAACCCAACGTCTGGAGATCTACGCAACGATCTAACGACGGACCTCAAACACTGATTTAAATGCATAAATGTTAATTTAATTAAAAGCACTGAGAGAAATTAATATAAAATATTATTTAAAATAATATTCTTTCATCATTAATAAAATGATGAAATCTTACTTAATATATTTAAGAGAATAAAATCATTAAATTAATTAAAGATTTCATCATTATTTAAATCACGTAATATTTTAAATAACTGGAATCATTTATATAAAATGATTCCCCACAATTATAATATTTTTGGAGCTCTTCAAAGATATTATAATTAAGTTATTTAAATATTAATTAGTTAAATAACGATGAGAATATTCCATTTAAAATACACATAACTTCAAAACACAAAGCTAGCTTTAGAAATATCGCGGTTCAGTACACATGATGAGGCTCACAGTGACTAAATAGAAGGGGCAGAAAATCACATAATTTATGCCCTCGAAATTTGTTTACGTCAGAAAGAATGAACGTACGTCAAAAAAAAGAAGCGTACGTAAGAAGGAAGGAGTAGGGTGTTACACATGTAGTCCATTTCCACACTCATTTCATCCCTTCCACTCACGTTCTTGGAGAGAATAGTAAGATTTTAGTTTTTGTTGGTACCTTTTTTGTTTGATTTCATGGTATTTTTTATAGGTAAAAAGTTGTTTTAACTATGAAAATGTCGTTCTGGGCGATAAACAGGATAGTATGTTTTAGAGTATTTGACCAACCTAATGGACATTTTCGTTTGAAATTTTTATAGTGTAGTTAACATGTTTATATGAATTTTTTTTTAAGGATTCGTTACATGTTATAAGCTTTTGATGAAATATTTTTATAGATCTAGAAAGTCAAAATCGAGGAGTAAAACAATTTTTGTTTTATGAAAGCTTTGATCTTTTGTAGTTTAATTTTACTCCGATGGCTGTGATATTTTTATTTCATGATTCTAAGCTTTTGCTCTACATGTTAGGATGTTGGTTTAAAGATTTTAGATGTTGATTTGTGTAGATACGATTTGATAATACTCGGTTAGGTCAAAAGCTTGATGATTTCGGCTAGATCTATATTTTGGTTTATTTTTAACCATGTGATTTTAAGTTTAATACTTTGATCTACTTTAAGACATATTTTTAAGCCATTTGATGTTGTTAGGTTGAAGTTTATATCAAGGTATGTCTCGGATCAATGTTTAATCAAATCAAAGTGTTGGAGCCCAGTACTTCAAGTGAGATTTTATGATTTTGGTACTTTTATGCATTGATTCAAAACATATTAGTTCTTAGGAGTGTGTTATGAACATGTTAGAAGAAAGTTTTGAACTTTTGAAGTTTTTGGAGATATTTTGAAAATAGTCAAAACCTTGAGATTTAAGAGTTTGTGTATTGGTTAAAAGTTTGGATCTTTTTGCTTAAAAACTTGTTGTTTTGTGAAGTAGAATTTGTTAGATGTTTTAAGCATGTTTTTAAACTTTGGATATAAGGATCTTTGTTGAAATATTTCAGTTTGGGCATAAGTTTTGAAGTTGAATGAAATTGCAACAAAATTTTTCTAAGTTGATATTTGAGTTTACGACAAAATTTATATAAGAAATATAAATTTTGGTGATTTTTAGAGTTATGATGTGAAATACTTAAGTCAGGGGTAAATTAGTCATTTTTCACATGTAGATGGTAAAATGGTAATTTTACTCTAAGTTAGCATTTTTCATGTCATTTAGGTTTTAAAGGGTTTTGGGAAAAGAGAAAAAAAATTGAATAAAAAATATTATAAAGTTAAAATATTATTAGAATATAGTTTTCTAATATTATTTGTGTTTGAGGATTTGAAAAAATTGAATTATTTTTTATTTTTTATATAAAAGTTTGGAAAAGTTGTAATGATTAGTTTGAAAGCATTTGTACTTGAGTGATATTTGGGAAGGTGATGTGATGATATGAGATTTGAGTTTTGGGATGGAAAAAGAAATTCTCGTGTGACAGAACATTCTCGTGTTTCGTGCTTTCTTCTGTAAATGCGTCAATCACTGTAAGTTAGCTTCTAACTTGCTATTAGATTACTATGTATGTGTGATAGGAAATGAAACTACTATTTATGTACTTATGTTATCCTATATGTCATGTTGTGCCATACCACTACATGTATGACCCTTACTAATATTATATTTTGTCACAACATGTTTATCTATTACACTATATTCTGTCATTAAATATTTTTTTGTTACAATATATATATTCTATCACGTAAAGTTATCTGTTACATATTATATCATGTCATAAAATTTTCCTACGAATCTTTGTTAGTGTCCAGTATCAACAGGAGCACATAGACATTGAGTTAGTAATATATTCAATTGTTGTGGAAGAGATTCACAAGTAATGAATATGATAGACTTAATGTGAGCATGCATAGGCAATATTTAAGTAGAAGACAATAAAAGGAATAAAGCAAAGAACGTAGATAAAGTCGTGGTGAGTGAGACCTTTTGTCAAACAGTTGGTGTGCACGATTTGAGAAAGGGAGAACAATGTATATTTGAGAAAAGGAAAGGCTTCCTCAAATACAAATGTGAAATACAGGGGTTCTTTCAACAGCCATGACAACACAACCTTTCATTTATCAGACAAAAATAAATAGAGTAAGGTAAAACCCCTGACGAGTATTGAAGAGATTTTCAGAGATCCTAGGGTTTGATACTCTGGTTTCTTGGAGATAATCCGATGGTCCCCTTGGATTGGAGTTAGTTTATCCCTAAACTTCTTCAAAGGAAAGACATTACCTTTGTGAATTTTTTTTCCCTTCGTGTGGAGTTTTTTCTTCTGCGCAGCGTCCTTGGCTCACAGCCAAGGGAAAGGGGCTTTTTAAAGGGAAGTCGTTCGAACGATGTTCGTACGAGTCTTTAAAGGGAGATCTCGTTTGGACGAGGCATCCTCCGGACACACCTTTCGAACATCACTGCCTGAGGCTCGTTTGAACGGCTGGAATTAATTGTAATTCCATTCGGGGTAATGCTATACATCTGCCCCACACCAGCACACACTTCACATCACCTTTCGAAGGTCTGACATTCGTGAAAGTGGCTCTGTTCGGACAAACAATTGTTCTTTGAAAAAATCTTTTTTACACTCTACTATTTATCACACACTCAACACACTTAGTTTATTGAGTTTAAAAAAAAAAAAAAATTAATGCATGGTGTGTGGAGAGTGTAGGCAGATATGTAGAACTGTTCTTGTTCTTTACTTCCGTTTGAGCGTCTCTGTCAGTGAGGCGTGAGCCATGATGTATATCACGTTCTTATGGTCCGGACAAGAAAGCTTTTTGTTCTGTTCGACCATCGCTGAGGCATAACCTTGGTTAAAGTAGACACGTCCAAATGAGGCACGGTTCGATACTTCCGTTCGGCGGTGTGTGGCCACAGTACAATAATGTGTAAATGTTACCTTAGTAGTCCGTTCGAGCCATTATGAGATGCCTACGTAAATTATAATGGGTTGGTGATCGGACGATGGACTTTCGGCCACTCCGTTCGAATCACTCTGTGAGCCTTTGTATGTAAACAACACGCTCGGTAGTCCGGACGAAACACAGCTCGACCTTCCGTTTGACTAACTTGGGTCATAAATAAAAGGTTTTTACAATTGAATAAATATAGGTAGAAGTTATTATTGGAAACATTCATTTTGCACACATGATATGACATCATCTAGACCACACATTTCTCTAAGTGAGTGTTAGGAACAATCAATTAGAAGCAGCCACGCAGTGAGTACAACGTGTGCATTGCTATAGTGGCTTCTCTCTAACATTACTCTTTACAATTTTAGGGAGAAATTGTAAAATATTTTATTAAAAATTAGTATTACTCCTTGCACAATTCAGCTAAAATCTGGACACCAAAA
Organism: Juglans mandshurica; assembly: GCA_022457165.1. Lineage (NCBI taxonomy): Eukaryota > Viridiplantae > Streptophyta > Magnoliopsida > Fagales > Juglandaceae > Juglans > Juglans mandshurica. Next base: position 11,104,420 of record CM039623.1, read on the forward strand.
TCACGATATAAAAAATGAAATAAAAAACTTATTAAAATGAGCTTGGTTTCTGTTAAGGGTGGGTTTGGATAGAGAGTTCAGATGAGATAAGATGAAATGAGATTTTTTTTTTTAAAGTTTAATAAAATATTTTTAAATATAATTTTTTAGTATTATTTTTATTTTAAAATTTGAAAAAGTTGAATTGTTTATTATATTTTATATAAAAATTTGAAAATATTATAATAATAAGATAAGATGAGATGAGATAGATAGGTTTGTGTATCCAAACTCACCTTAAGTGAGTGTTAATAATAAACCAAGCCCAAATATTATAATTTCCCTTACAATGTTCACGCGGGAGAAAATAGAAGCAACCATCTAGGAAATATTAAAAATATCACCAACATATCTTACACAAAATATTGCACTCAAAGTACTAAAATCTATCCAAACACAACAAAGGGAAATTGTTTTCCACTATAAAAACAGACGACATTCTTGGATTTCAACTCTAAAGAGTATTCGTAGAGCCCGTGAATTTTTCACATTCTGAACCCTATCGTCGATTTTCACTGAATCTCCCTAGTCTCCCTAGTCCAGGGAACGTTGGATTTATCTTAAGAATTTACAATGTCGTCATCTCGATCAACCCAAGACCAGCACATACTCACGCAATCTGGGAATGGTAACCCATTATCTTACGAATATATTTTAGCTATTGTGGTTTGGGGGGCTTTTGTGGAAGTGATAAAGTGAGGGGCTTTTGAAGTTCGGATGAGGGATGTGTAAGGAGATTTTCCTCCTCAGTCCTAGCGGGCTTGAGAAATGAGAATAGCAACTAAGGGAACAAGAATCGGAGGCCCAACCTAGAACAAATAAAGTCTCCAACATGGCTCATGGGTAGGTTCCTCTGGAAGCAACCTGCATGAGGGAACGTGCTGCAAGAGATGAAACTTATCAACTTGGAAACCCCTCAAATAGTGTCTAGCTCTTGAGTGTTTGTCCGTGTAATGGGCATAATGTACGGGGACCCTCGATCCTCTAACAGGAGGGACATCAACAGACCACCAAGAATGCTAGTGGGAAGAGAGAAATCGGAAAACCATGCCGCACTAATAACACCACTACCCGAGTTACACGCCACATTAATGACACCGTCGAAAAGGCACGCCACTTTAAATGACTCTAACAAAGGGAATAGTACGAAGGACACGAACTCTATGGGGGCAGACACAATCTATCCTCCCAGACATATGGTATAAATAGCAAGACCTAGCTACAAGAAACTCTCTCTGATCTCTAGACTCTCATACTTATTTACATACTTCCAAGAGAATTTACTAACTTTGGCATCGGAGACTCCCCGGCCCCAAGGCCGCCCTCTCCTAATCGTCTCCTTCTCTATCTTTTGCAGACCCAAATTTTGAAGACCTGAGTTGCCGGAACTAAGCCCAAAGGCTTGCGAAACACGACATTAACAAGATGGTTTCAAAATTGACCTTTATGCTCCATATCGAGTAAAGGTAGCACCTTTTGAGTCTTGTATTTCTTCTTCTACCTTTTGAGGCTTGTATTTCATACGCTACTGATAAAGTAAAGGTACCTTATTTTGTGTTTGTAGGGATGTTATTTTTTGATAGTTTTGTTGGTTGATTGTAACAACCCCGCCCAAGAGTAGGACGAGTTGTTACTTGTCATCCTATGATTTGATTTTTTTCCGAATAACATACCAACAGTTTATAAAAAGGGACCTATATCGCGAACTAAAAATTTTGAAAAGGGACCTTTCCCATTTCTATCATTTTTCAAAGTCCCAAAATACCTATTTATCAAAATACATGACGGTCCCATTAATTACAAGCTAAAAATATAGTCATCTCCCAAGTAGACACATCTACCCGGTTCACAAAATATTTTGTCTTAAAAATTCATGCCCCCAATGGTTTTACAAACCAATCAAAATAAAATCTCCAACATCAAATACAGACCCAACACAGGCTAAGGTTAAGCTAGGCGTCCGGCTCCCCCTCCCTAGCAATGTCTTGCTCCACAGTTTCTTCCTCGACATTTTCTGGAAGTTTAAAATATTTAAAACAAATTTGAGTCTAATATCCAGTAAGTAGAATACCAAGCAGTTAAAATAACATACATCGACTATTCTTTTCTTTTGAGAAGTCATACAAGCTTAAAACATTTAAATAAACATTCAAATTCACTTTTCACTTTCTTTTGGCCGGTACATACTATTACGCCCTATGTGTTAGGGTTAGCGGTCTTTTGGACCTGATCTCCGCTCGTGGCCACGAGTTAGGAAATCCCTTGGTCAGGATGGCACCATTGGGTGCACTACCAATGGGACCAATCCGGCATTGCAATCTGCCCCTTTCCTTTGGTACCATTTCATTCTGTCATTGGCCATTTACATGATTTCATACAAAAACCTCCATTTCCTTTCTTTCCTTTTTCCATTCATAGCAATTTCATCCTCTTTCTTAATCCAATGTAGCATTCATTTTCTTTCATAAGAATGCATTTCATGCCATACTTCATATTAAGGAAAATCTTTTTAAGAAAACATGTGCATGATAATTCTCATGATCTAAACCTTGGATGCATATGCTTTACATCATACATATACACACATTTATAAATTATAGGATATTTAACATGGGCTACCAAGAAGGCTTATACATATATACATTTAACTTTCAATCACAAGAAGCATTTGCATAAAGAAAGCATTTAGTAGAAGAAACTGCCATGTGAGGAGCATGGTCATAAATAATTACATGCGAACTTTACTAGTGGGTTCATTTGAACTTGAAAATAAATTCCTATTTAATGAAATGAAATAAACACATAAATATCCATCTCACTTTAAGCTTCACTAATCAACACCCTTAACTAACATTCACTTTAATTCCAAGAAGGAATTAAAGTGTTTTTCTTAATTTCTCCTCACTTAATGAACATTATCTACAAAGCACAGCCTTAAACCATTCAACTACCCACCATACATGGCACTAAGCCAAAACATTAAAATCCTTAATTTAAGCATTTTGAAGAAACTCATGAAAGTGACTAATAGCATGCTTGCTGTCCATTAAAGGCCATTTTGTTTTCTACATGAAGGATAGATGGGAATCATGGGTTAGGAATGTACAAATGGTAAGAATTTATTTAGAAAATGGAAGGGAACAAGGGAGTATCACAAATCTGGAATTTTCATCAAAGAGGGCATTTGATAGCTTTTTAATAACATGTGAAAACCAATTTAAACAAAGAGGTAAAGCTCACAACATGGCTACTTTTTGTCCCTTGTTTTCAATGGTTGTTCATACAAACAATTATCTTTGGTTGAGCAAGGGATGCAAAGGAATAATGGGGATGAAATGGACTGTTGCAAGTCCCAAAACAGAGTGCATAGCAGAATTTTCTGCACTTTTATGGACAGCTAGTAGCTTTAGTACATTCATGCTCTGAAACATCCCTCACTTAACCACAATCTAAACTGCATAAATAAACAATACTAGAGTTGAAGAAAACTTGAGAAGAGATATCACATTTTTGTGAAATCATAGCATAAACAATAAGTATAGCTCTCGGCAACTCAGAAATTCCCAAACTAAGCTTACTAGTTCAACTAAAATTCTTAGTGGCATACTTAGGCTATAAACCTTGAGGAAAGTGTGTAAAAATACAAATCTCAATTCCATTAATCTAACACATAAAAACAAAGGCTTGACATAGGTAGAACATGATTTAAACTCAAGAAAATGTAAGGAAAGGCCATAACGGAAATTCTTTGCAGACCCACATGGCTGAAACGAAAAGCTGAGCATAAATTCCATTTTTACCTTCCCAAGTTTTGGTGCACGATTTTTGGGCTCTAGCTACCCTTCCTCTACTGGGTTACTACCCAACTAGAATAAATATTTAGAGGAAACAAGTGAGAAATCGAAGTTAGAAGCCACTATACACAATCGGCCAGTAGCAAAAATTCGAAACCCAATAGCATTGCCACGGTTGCTTAGCACAGATTCAACCGTATGAAACCTTGGGGAATAAGTGTATTACTGGCTTGTTCTTCCTTTGAAACCGTAAACCGGACTGGACCGAACTGAACTGGAGGGTTTGGTCCGGTACTAAGTTTGGTTCAGTCTAGTATCGATTTTACTTTTTTTTAAAAATGGTTAAAATCGGTCCGGTTTCAATTTTTCTTTTTCTAAAATTAGACTGGACCGAATCAGACCGGTTCATATATATATTATAATTTTTTATATTATATATAATTTTTATATATAATATATAATTATATATAAAATAGTTTTGTATTATATGATAAATTACTAATTGATATAATATTAAATTTTAAAATCTTATATCACTATAGTCTATTGTATTAATAGTTATACTAATATTATATCATTATATATTATAATATATTATTATAATATATAATATAATTATAATATACTACAATATATTATCCCTATAATATTATATACTATAATATACTATTATATATAATAGTATATTATAGTATATAATATATTAAAACCGAAAAACTGGACCGAATCGAACCAAAACTGGTAAAACTGGAAGTACTGGTTTAATCGGTACAAAATCAGTTCTTGAGAATGTAAATCAGTGTAAACCAATTCGATCTTAAATTTTATCGAGGGGATGTAGTGGTGAAGCTGGGTCAGCTGGGCCATGGGCCAGACGTGTGGGCTTGTTATGTTAGCTACCCGTAATGGGTTTGTCCATTTGCTTTTATTAAATGTAGGGCTTAGGCCCATTAGTGAAGTCTTGTGTTATTAGGTAGGTTGGCGTCTGTGATTTCCTTTTAAGTGCAATTAATTTTCCCTACTGAGTTTGTTATGCAGAGGGTATAAGAAATTCTAGTGGGAGGTCATCCTCGCTGAAATTAATACAAGATCCTCTTTCAATTCTCTCTCTCGTCTTCTGAAGAGCTCACCTTTGAAGTGGGTGTTTTCTTCTTTCAATTTCCAGACGTGTTACACATTTAAAACTATCTCATCTCATCTCACTATCTAGTGCATACCAATTAATCCACATTGATATATAGGAATGAAAGTTATCTTAAGAAAAATTATATTATCACGCGCCTTTAAAGCAAAAATTCAATTTCGTTTCCAACGGCATGCATGTAACGTTCAAAAGTTTGGATATCGTCTGCTAATTAATTAAACAAACCCCAAACTCTATAATTAATACGATTTTCTAGGTTTCGCCTTTACTTTTACATTTATTTGTGGCCACCTCACCTTATGATCTTCTCGTCTAGTAAATATTCATGCATGGAGGAACCTTTGTTATTAAAGAAACCATAAACTAATTAATCTGACTTTTAAAGTTTGTTCTTTTCCTCTTTATTAAAATTCATTTGTGTGCTTTCATGATTGGTCTGAATGTTCATAGTTATCCAAAAAAGGAAGAAAAACATTTATTTATGGCCGCCTCACTTAAAATTATCTTCCCGACCATGTCCACCTTAACTCAACAGACGCCACAGATCATAAAAAAGTTTCGTTCTTTTCCTCTTTATTGCCATATATTTGCGTTCGTCTGCACGAATCTTCAAACATGATGAATACCTAAGGGAGGTTGGGGGTGAGATGACAATTTTATGTTTTGTTGTGAAGTTTAAAATATTATGTTTTAATATTATCATTATTTTAGGATTTTAAAAAGATATATTGAGATTTGAAAAAGTTGAATTATTTATTATATTTTGTATGAGCATTTGAAAAATGTATAATGATGAGATGAGATGAGATGAGATGAGAATTTTATTTTTTGTCTCGTGTCCCAAACCTGGCCTTAGTCTCTGTTGGGGTTGTTGGGTTGTAGAAAAGCGTTAGTGGTCAATTTATAATTGTTTGGAAAAATTTTATCTTTTGAACTAATTTTTGAGATTGAGAGAATTTTAAGACCACTCAACATTGATGTCAGAGTTTAGATTTATTAATAGTCATGACCCAATAGTCTCGAAGAAAAACTAATTGTCGCTGCTCCCACTCAGGATCTGATATATGAGGGGGAGATTGTTAGTGTTATCCCACATCGATTGTGAAAGGGGCTAGTGATTAATTTATAAGTGATATGAATCTATGAGAATGGAATCCCTTGAATCCACAATCAATTTGAAAACTTTTCAAGAAAGTCAAAATCTAGTCAATGGATGGAGAACCTAGACCCGATGAGAACTCGTTTTAAGAATCTAGATTATATTAAAATCTAGACTTATTGAAGAACCCGTCTCAAGGGATTGTGGGTTCAAGGAATTCCATTCCCACGAGTTCATATCATTTGGTATTCAGAGCAAGGTTTCCAATCAGGTCTGATTCAAATCAAAACTGAATCTTCATCCTTTAAGCTCTTGAATTTGTAATTGACCCATCTAGAACTTGCAACATATCTTTAAGACTAGGCCCACCTTGATTCCCATCAATAAGTATGAGGAAATACCTCACCTCTTGAACTAGTTTTTGAGATTGAGAGAACTGATGACCCACGTAATCGTCCCTACTACTATAAAACCATTATTATTTGTTTGGGTCGTAATCTTCTCTCAATTTGGATATGTTGTTCATTAATTTTGAACATGATCTGAAAAAATAAATAAATAAATCTTATGAATTCAATTGAGAAAAATATTGGGAAGGCTTGGTATTATATATATATATATATATATATATATATATATATATATATATGTGCACGGTGGTGTCATTATCTCAAGCTGCAACAGCACCCCCAATAAGTTGAACTCGATTATTAATAGTCAAAAAACAGCTAAAACATTAGAATATAATATGATATGTTTGTGATAGACAGCCTTCCTTAATCATGATGTAGATATGCCACATTCCTTTATGTATATCCGACACTTGGGAAAAATTAATGAAATTGCTCTGCAAGACGATGTAAAGTATGATGGCCTCAATTTATGACCAGGAAGTTGCCCAGCTTGACCCTTTATAAACCACGTTCCTTGCACCAATTAAGTTTCTGTTACACTACAATATTTCTGACTACTTTATATTTCAAGGGTGTTTACGTGATTATCCTGCTAACCTCCTCCCTATAAATTTAAGCCTATATTCTCGAGTCATGCAACTCAAAATACGAACACAATGGACAGGATTAGCGTATGTTTGATGATCTTCTCTCTCTGCCTGCTTGCTACTGCCGCTGCCCAACAGTGTGGAAGACAAGCCGGTGGCAGAACATGTCCCAACAATCTTTGTTGTAGCCAGTTTGGTTATTGTGGGACAACTGATGACTATTGCTCACCCTCCAAAAACTGTCAGAGCAATTGTCAATCCGGCGGTGGTGGTGGTGGCGGGGGCGGGGGTCAGAGTGCCGCTAATGTGAGAGCAACGTACCACTTCTACAATCCTGAGCAGAATGGTTGGAACTATAACGCTGTTAGTGCATATTGCTCAACATGGGATGCCAACAAGCCGTTGGCATGGCGCAAGAAGTATGGTTGGACTGCCTTTTGTGGACCGGTTGGGCCTCGTGGGTAGGGGTGTAACCGGTCCGGTCCGGTCCGGTTTTGGACAAAATCTAAGACCGAACCGGTATGTACCGGTTTTGTATTTTCCAAAACCGATTACGCACCGGTTACCCTCTTAAACCGGTACTTCCGGTTTTACCGGTTTCCGATCCGGTCCGGTCCGGTCCGGTTTTCCGGTTTTTTTTAAAATGTAAATTTCATAGTTTGTTATTAAAAATTTGTTTATAAAATAAAAAAAACTGATTTAAAAAAATCTGTTTTACAAACTGTTATTAGAAAAAATCTGTTTTAACTTTAAATAAAAAAATCTGCTTTACTAAAAATTACTTCAATAAAAAATCTGTTTTACAACAAAAAATCTGTTTTACAACAAAAAATCTGTTTTACTATAAAAAATCTGATTCACTACAAAAAATCTGTTTTACTATAAAAAATCTGATTCACTACAAAAAATCTGATTCACTCCAAAAAATGGCTTTTATAAAAAACAGTAAAAAAATCTGAAAAAAAACTGGAAAAAAACTGTTTTACAAACTTATAAATATAACTACTACAAAAACTGAAAAAAAAAATCTGCAATAAACTGACTTATCTACAATAAATCCTTGCATATTAAAGGAAATAACTTAGTACTTACACATATATTTTTTAGAGCAATCACAAGAAATTCAAGAATGGACATCAACAAGCCTATGAGCCTATGGTAGAAAATAAGTTCAAAAGTCTAAATTAGAAGTCCAAAAGTCCAACAAATTACAAGTCTAAAAGTCTAAATTACAAGTCCAAAAAATTACAAGTCCAAACACTTAAAAAGTCTGAATTACAAGTCTAAAAATCCAACAAATTACAAATCCAAATTACAATAACTTAGAACATCCAACAAAAAACTTCAATAACTATGCACCAAGCCACCAACTCCAATGGTCCCTTCAACAATCAAGCAATTAATTATAATAAAAAGTTAATAATTACATTAAATAATAAAAAAATTAAAGAAATATGTTATACAAGTTGACCTACCTTAAATTTAATTATCTCCGGCCAAAGAAGTAGGTCTTGAAGAATTCTCTAGGTCTTCCATGAGCTCTACACAAAAGGGAAAAAAAATAAGCATAATAATTAAAACAAATTACTAATATGATTTACACTTAAGATATAGTTAAAGAAAAGGTGAATGATGCTACATACCTGTATCAATTTTCTCAAACTCCTCAACATCATCCATTAAAGTACGAATGTTAATTGGGGCAGAAGAACGGAGCCAATTTTGTGTACAAATAAGAGCTTCTACCATAAGTGGAGATAGGCTACTGCGGAACGGATCAAGTACTCGACCTGCTGTGCTAAAAGCTGACTCAGAGGCCACTGTAGATATCGGAACTGCAAGAACATCCCGCGCAACTCTTGAAAGCACGCGATATCTAATGGAGTTGACCTTCCACCAAGTCAACAAGTCGAATTTCACATCATCTTCTTCACATTTTTCAGATAAATATCTCTCCAATTCAGATTTAGTCGCCAAAGAGTTATCCGACTCCAAACGCTTCTTAATTTGTGCATGGATTAATGATCTGAAATCACCTTGACCTACCCCAGCAGTTGAACTTGTACTACTAGCCCCTCTCTCGCTTGATTGGCTTATAGTTTGATCTTGTACCCCAACATTACTTTCATCATTTTCACAATAACTATCATATAAACGAGTCAAGGCATCTTGAACCCGATCCACCAACATAAAAACTTTTGAACTATTATCCTCATATATTCCTTCAAAAATATATGTTAAACCACGCAATTTATACCGAGGATCAAAAACCAACCCAACATACAACAAAAGATTCATTTTTTCAATATTTCCCCAATACTTCTCATATTTAGATTTCATACTAAATGCCATTGTCCTCAAATTATGAGGCCCTTCCACACACTCCATGTTAATTGCAGCTTGAATTGTTGCTAGCTCAAATAAAAAACTATTACAAGTGACATAATTGGTCCCCGAGAAATGCAAGGTTGCATCATCAAAAAGTTTCAAAAATTTTGCAAACAACCTACTCTTATCCCAATCATCCATGGTTGGAGGCCCTAACTTGGATGTCCCTCCTCTACCCAACTCACTAACACCATCATCATCATCATTATCATCCTCCCCAACACTCTTAATATATCCCGGATCTTCATCCTCTAGCCGTTCAAATGCTTTTTGAAAATTTTCAGCCCTATCCAACATCATATAAGTGGAGTTCCAACGGGTTGCTACATCTAAGCATACACCACTTTTACAAGTAATGTTCTCATTGTCACAACATTGCTTAAATGTGTTCCACCTTTGTGGAGATGATTTTACATACTTCACAGCTCCTCTAATTCTTGCAATTGATTGATCATATTCTTTCAACCCATCCCGAACGATTAAGTTCAAGATATGAGCACAACATCTCATATGCAAGAACTCATGTTCCAAAATCGTATCCCTTCTATTCTTTGTCTTTCTTTTGAGATACGAAACTGCCCCATTGTTTGAACTTGCATTATCAAGTGTAATTGTAAACATTTTGGGCCTCCCCCATTCAAGCAAACACATTTCAATTTGTTTACCTAGTGTCTCACCCTTATGGTTTTCAACCTTGCAAAAATTGAGAATTTTTTTGTGCATGTTCCAATCTTCATCAATAAAATGTGCAGTGAGACACATGTAATTAAAATTTTGCACGGATGTCCATGTATCCGTGGTTAGACAAATGTGCTGCCCCTTAAAAGCATTTTTCAGCTTTTCTTTCTCTCTCAAATAAAGTTTATAAATATCTTTGGCAACCGTTACACGTGATGGAATCGCATTCCATCTAGGTTGCACAACAAGCATGAATTTTTTAAACCCCTCCCCTTCCACATGTTTAAAAGGAAGCTCATCAACAACCAACATTTCTGCTAAGGCTTCTCTACACGCCTCAACACTAAAAGCAATAGGTACAAGCCCCCCACTGCTTGATCCAGATTGGAAACCCAATATAGATTGGTTTCTATCCACTTTCCTAAGTGGAGACTTCTTACATGTTTTTTCCAAGTGCCCCAACATAGATTTTGTGTCATTTATATTAGGATCACAAGCATAAGTCATCCCACAAAGGTTACATGAAGCCCTAGGTTTCGACTTATCCTCAGTATGAATCTTTGTAAAATAATCCCAAACTACTGATCTTTTTCTACCAATAGATGGCTTACTTACATTAGATTTGGGAGAAAGCGGATCATTAGTCGCCATTGATTCCGTAGTCCTTTGACTCCTTTCCATTGTAGGTTGAATATTGCCGTGTGTTTCTGTTTCATTTGAAGGATCCATATATGATTCTGTAGTAATAAAAATAAACATTAATTGTTGAGTAACTTTTAAGAAAAAATTGATAAACATTAAGAAAAAATAATAATGATTAGTAACTTTTATCAACCAATAATGATTAGTTACTAATTTACCCTAAAATCACAATAGAGAAATTATATTACCCTAGAACAAGAACTTAACTTTATAGCACATATATTAAATTATTAATATCATAACTAAATAGTGTTGGTTATAAACACGGTAACAAAACTGAATAAATCTCAATATTACAAAAACTGAATAAATCTCAATATCACAAAGCTATGAGATACGATTAAAATAAATTATCCTCAACTGAATCCTAATATCACAAAATTCAATCACAAAAACCCTAATATCACAATTCACAAAACTGAAAACCCAATCACATATTCACAAAAATCTCAATATCACAAAACCTAATCACAAAAATCTTAATATCACAAAATCCAATCACATAAATCTTAATATGTAATTTAAAAAAAAAAAAAAAAAAAAAAAACTTACCCAGGGCCTAGGGGACTGAGAGACGAGAGCGGGAGAGACGAGATGACTGATGAGTGATGAGTACTGCCTACTGGACTCGGGATAGCCGATAGACGAGTGCTTGACTCCTTGAGCGTCCGAGACTGAGAGCAGGAGACTGAGATTTGAGCTTAAAGCCTTAAACGGCGCTGCGTGAGGAGTTGAGGACAGAGGCGATTTTACTTTTCGTTGAATGCTTTTTACTTTTTAGGGTTGAAGAGTAGGGGTGTTAAAGCAATGAAGTGTAATGAGAAATGAGAATGACTAATGAAGTAATGAGTAATGAAATTGAAGGCTGAATGCTGAACGGCGAACGCTGACTTGCGGGACCCATGTAATAAATTATAATGTATTTTCAATGTAATTTAATATAAATATTTAATATATTTAATAGACTATAATAATTTAATATAACTATATATAAATATTTAATATATTTAATAGACTATAATAATTTAATATAATTATATATAAATATTTGTAATACTGATGGCTTATATATATAACTAATACTAATAGTCTAATATAGACTATAGTTATAATTATACTAATAATGTTATACTAAATCACTATAACTAATACTAATATATACCTATACTAATAATCTAATGTTAATAATATTATATAGTCCAATATATTATATAGCTATACTAATATATAACTAATATTATTAGTCTAATATAGACTATAGTCATACTAATATAATTTTACTAAAATATTATAATTAATGCTTATATATAACTAATACTATTATATATTATATAGTCTAATATATTATATAGCTACAACTAATACTAATATATATACTAAAGCTAATAGTATATAGTATTATTATGATAGTATCACTATAATAGTATAATATATAGTTAGATATATATGATTAATATATATATAAAATATATACTATAGTAATTTAATATAACTATATATAAACATTTGTAATACATTTAATATATTTTCAATGTAATACATTTAATAGACTATAGTAATTTAATATAACTATAAACATTTGTAATACATTTAATATATTTTCAATGTAATACATTTAATAGACTATAGTAATTTAACATAATTATATATAAATATTTGTAATATACATTTAGCCTACTAGTATAGTTATATATTAGTATTAGTTATAGTGATTTAGTATAACTATATTAGTATAACTATAATTATAGTCTATATTAAACTATTAATATTAGTTAAATAGTTATAGACTTATATATTAATATAGCTATATAATATATTAGACTATATAATAGATTAATAGTATTAATATTAGTCCATTAGTATAGTTATATTATATATATTAGTATTAGTTATAGTGATTTAGTATAACTATATTAGTATAACTATAATTATAGTCTATATTAAACTATTAATATTAGTTAAATAGTTATAGACTTATATATTAGTATAGCTATATAATATATTAGACTATATAATAGATTAATAGTATTAATATTAGTCCATTCGTATAGTTATATTATATATATTAGTATTAGTTATAGTGATTTAGTATAACTATATTAGTATAACTATAATTATAGTCTATATTAAACTATTAATATTAGTTAAATAGTTATAGACTTATATATTAGTATAGCTATATAATATATTAGACTATATAATAGATTAATAGTATTAATATTAGTCCATTAGTATAGTTATATTATATATATTAGTATTAGTTATAGTGATTTAGTATAACTATATTAGTATAACTATAATTATAGTCTATATTAAACTATTAATATTAGTTAAATAGTTATAGACTTATATATTAGTATAGCTATATAATATATTAGACTATATAATAGATTAATAGTATTAATATTAGTCTATTAGTATAGTTACATTATATATATTAGTATTAGTTATAGTGATTTAGTATAACTATATTAGTATAACTATAATTATTAATTATAGTCTATATTAAACTATTAGTATTAGTTAAATAGTTATAGACTTATATATTATAATATTAATATTAGTATAGCTAAATAATATATCAGACTATATAATAGTATTAATATAAGACTATTGGTATAGTTATAAGTTATATATTAGTATTAGTTATAAACTATATATTTAATATTACTATTAGTATTAGTTATAAACTTTTAGTAAAATCTTTTAGTATTAATTATAAATATAACTATAGTCTATAGTCTATATTAGACTATTAGTATTATTTATAAACTTATATATTAGTATTAACATTTAATGTAATAATTTATAAATTATAATATGAAATTATTTCATATATGAATATATATAATTATATATATTATATATAAAAATTTCACATATAAATTTATAATTTTATATATTAATATATATATATAATATATTGCATAAAACTTAATAACTTATATATAAAAAAAAAAAATTATATTTTTTTATGAATCGGTCCGGTCCGGTCCGGTTCGGTTCCAAAAATCCTAAAACCGGAACCGGCCGGTTTTAGGATTTTCGGAACCGGTCCCGGACCGGACCGGTTCAAAACCGGTAAAACCGGTCCGGACCGGTTTTCCGGTTTAAAATTACACCCCTACTAACATTTGAGTAAAAATAGAGAAAACGATGGAGGAAAAAGTACTGCTCGGAAGAGGGGGAAAGCAAGGTCGGCGGAAGGTGGTCTAGAACTAGAGGATGGTGTCGAAAATAGAGGAATGCCATGTCAGTGAGGACTCGAGGAGGAAGGCAGGAGAGGCACCTGTAGCAATATTAGCAATGGGAGGAAAGGGACGATGGATGGGTCTGTTTTCATTTTTTTTATTGGAAATAGTCTCATTTCATTAATGAACCGAAGTTACAACTATGACTTATCAATATATAAAAAAATCCAGACTATAAGTCAAACTACGCATAAACTCTGGGGCTTCTCCACACACAAATTCTTTTGTGGCGGACATTGTCTTAACTTCTCAATAAACTCTCTCCTATCAGAGAAAGCGTTCTATAAATAGAACTTGAAAGCCCCTCTATCCTCTAGGGAGGAAAGGTACGGGACACTGCTATGGACACTAAATCCAATAACCTATTTCTATTTTATTAAACACTAAAATAACAAATAAAACAAATAAAACATATTAACTAACAACTACTAACTAACAACTAAACTACAAAACCACAAGCCTTGGTGTGACCTGAATGTCATGCCCACCACAAGCATCGGCATCTCGAGCCCTGACAGCACGAGCACCCAGTTCACGCATAGACACAACAGCCTCCACTACGCAGGTAGCACCTACGCGCGAGCACTGATCGTACGATATCACCGGTCGTCACATCGCCCCCACTCTCGAATAGCTCTTGCCCTAGATTGCGTCCGATCCAAAGGCTCAACACCTCACTTGGGTCAACAAAAGAACAGAAATATAGAAAAACAAACGTAACAAAATACTGGAATAGAACAACAAAGAAATAGAAAATCAAAACGAATGAACAGTGCACGATGCGTCGGCAGTGGCGCGTACAGGGTACTGGTCACTCGGGGAGGAAAACCGACGGTCAATCTTGGAAGCCCCGGAGTCAGGGAGTCCAGAGAAGCCGAGTGTGGCATCGGCAGAGGGCTCCATGGTGGCACGAGATGGGCACGTGTCGACGAGATCCTGAGCTTTGTCCCGTGCATGCGGGCTACGCTCCACTCCGATGAACGCCATATTTGGTGGTCTTGAAGATCGGCGGCTGGGCTTCATCCAGGTGGGGCGCGTGTAGGAGGGCGACGGCTGGAAAGACTTGAACAGCGATCCTCCCTTATTCGGCCTGAAAAATAAAAAAAACAAAACCAAAACAATACTACACAGAAAATAAAATGGACAGACAAGAAGGGGGAGGGGAAGGAGAAAGAGGGGGGAGGAGCCGAAGCTCTCACCCCCTTTCGTTCGATCTGAAGTTTTAGAGGGTTTAGAGAGAAGGAAGATATTTTTCTAGAGAGAGAGGAGTTTGGCAAATTTTTAATACAATAATCGTTTTCACTTTTTTTTTTTAATTCGCATGGCATGCCACTCAAGAGGGACATGTTAGGAAGTGGCTTCTGTTTCCCTATCATATCAGAAAAGGCTAGAATGTGGGATTGTAGATCTTCAACCATTGCCTCGACAATCACACTAAATATTCAACCTCGAACCTCAAACAATGGATGATTCGAAGTAATCCAATTGTTGGATTGTTTTGCCAACCGTCATTAGGCCAACCAATTATGGGATTCGACCATCTTTTGTTACGGATGACTCTGATAAGCAAGAGTTACCCGCTCATTCAAGGCAAGCAATGGTCAAGGATAGACTAGGTAGATATGGGAGTTTTCCGCCAAAACACTAAAATGCTCAGAAGAGTGGAAGTGTCGTATGCAGAAACCCATACTCCACCTAAAGAGTCACATCCGAAGTGGGTTCGTCTAAGGGCTAACGACTCGGCAGGTCATATCATCATAACCGAGAGGTATGGCTCAACGCTACATGGAAGACCCTCATTCAAGGAAGGACTAAGGAGTTGACAGGCTGTAAAGACGTGCGAACCATGCCCTGGCTTTCTGTCTCTGTCATCCTACAATATGATAGTCGAGGCTAATGGACTCCGATCTGACATACCTAGAGTAAAAAGTGTGTTAAAAGGATGTCTAACAGTCTCGCCTAGAACTTGGACATGGGACAAAATCTCACTTTAGAGATGCTAAACACCTGAGATCTGTAAGAGCCGAATTCTTCAGAGGAAGCAAGAAAGGAGCAGCATAACGAAGTAGCAAACTCGATGCTGTGAGGTAGGATGGTTTCTAAGATAGTACTAGGGATTGTGGAGAGGATGTTGTATTTAAGAGCCATTTGCATATTCTATATCTTCCCATTTCTAAACATGAATAAATCTGTTTTTGATCATTATGCTTATCTTATGTTCATTTCCTATTTTCCAAGACTTTGAATGTGTTTGTTGTTTTCACTGATTTATGATCTCTGTGTAAGAAACTATCATCTTTGAGAGAGAGAGATCTATAAGAGCCGAATTCTTCAGAGGAAACAAGAAAGGAGCGGCATAACGAAGTAGCAAACTCAATGCTGTGAGGTAGGATAGTTTCTAAGACAGTACTAAGGATTGTGGAGAGGATGTTGTATTTAAGAGCCATTTGCATATTCTATATCTTCCCATTTCTGAACATGAATAAATCTGTTTTTGATCATTGTGCTTATCTTATGTTCATTTCCTATTTTCCGAGACTTTGAATGTGTTTGTTGTTTTCACTGATTTATGATCTCTGGGTAAGAAATTATCATCTTTGAGAGAGAGAGTGAGAGGCTCAAAACCTTTTGTCAATAATCATGGGATATGATGGAGTTCCCCAGACCATTCTTGCGAGACATTGCCACATGCTTCACACGGGAAGCAGAATGCTCCGTGATTTAGGATGGAGCGATATCATGCTTGACCTCACCTGATAGTCGGGATGTAGAATGCCCCGGCGTATCACTTGTTGGTGTTGTCAAGTTCGTTGGCTGGGTAGAAGTTTCTCAAGTGCAATATGTTGTCTCTATGTGAGAGTTGACCTATATTGGAGTACAGGCGAGTTGACTTGCACCAGGTTGGATGGGTAGAAGGGATTTTCCTGATTTTGATTGTGGAACATCTCATCCTATGTTCACCCATCAGAAAACGTATGTTTGTGTGACGAATATTCATGTGATGATCCTTTGTGTAATGATGATTGTGCCTTTGGAATCAATTCTATTTTATGGGTGTTACCTCCTAGAGCGAAGGGTGATTCCACTCCTAAATAATAGTTATGCTTTAAAAAATATTGCGTAAGGGGGTGATTCTTTGCCATGCTTATATATGTGTCCATATACATACATATATATATATATATGTATGAGTTTTACAAGAGGGTTATTCCTCACCAAGCATACATATGTGTCCTTTCTTTATTTACATGAAACAGTTCATTGCATTTTCAGGAGTATTATCTCTCATTAGCAGTTTTTTCATAACTGCTTAACCTACTTATGATTTCATTCTCAGAATTATAGACTTTGATACAGAGTTAAAGCTAGGAGTGATGCCCGAGGAAGAAGAGCTGACCTCGGTCGAGCCCTGAGGATGGAGGCTTTTCTTTGTTGTAGGAACCATGGCAAATTTTGAGTTGTACTTAGTATTTTCCAAGGGGCGACCAGTTGTATTGGTCTGTCGCCCATTAGGCGATGAACAAACTATTTAGATTGTATGTACCTCTAAGTTGATATTAATGAGGAAAGATGATAATAAATCTACCTTATGATGTAGATTGCTGGTATTTTAAGGTCTTAGTTTACGAAATAAACCTTTATTTTTTCGCTATGACTTACATTTGTATCTGACACGTGTAGTTCCATTTGGATGAGGCACTCTTACCTGACCGAATCCGGGGTGTTAACTCTTAGGTTAGCACCCTTGGCACTACAAAACCTCACCAGGACCTTTTCACAAGGAACAGGGCATCACATGCAATGCCCCCAAATAAAGTTTTGAATACCATTCCGTACCGGTCGGAATGGCCGAATTTTTTCGTGTCGAAATAGTAGCCAGCACGGTGAAGGTAGGTGTTTCGTATCGGGTCCAATTCCAGCCGTTTCGGTGTGTTTCAATCAATTCTTGCAGGTTTTTGGTATACGGGCTGAATTTAAGATTTCGGTCCGAAATGTTGAAAGCAGACATGGGCTTTGGCATTTTCGTCAATTTGCTCCATCAGTCTCCTGGAGAATTGAAAATGAAGACCCATTTCGTATTTTTGTGTCTCTTCACTTGAGTTTCTCCTATTTCGCCAAAGCTCCAAACCCATTTTGTATTTTCTATAAAACCAAACCCCTAGCCTTTGCCAACAGTGTGATACGCCGACACCACCTCCGGTCGTCCACACTATAGCCAACAAGCTTGTAGTCAGTTCAAGCCTTGTGCTTCTCCACACGACGGCAGACCTACAGCCGTACCTCCAGCTCTATTCGTCGAAGTAGATCGTCGATCTTCATCATTGCAAGTCGACCCACTATGATAAAGTTGGGTAAAGTTTAGATCAAGGTCCTTTTCTACCAGTACAAAAACAACAAATCCTTTTCTATCAGTACAGACCAATGTACATGAGTGACCACTAATTTAGATCAAGGTACACATAATCATGTTATTTGAAAGGATTATATGCCAACCTTATATATAAATTGAGAAACCCACATATGCATCTTTTGTTAAGTTTAGTTATCAATTGTTCATGTATTTGATGCTATATTCCATGCAATTGTTCATGTATTTTCATAAAATATCAAAACACTTGCATATGACATAAAAACCTGGAAATATATACATTAGCTACTCATATTTGATTGAATAATGCTACAGCATAAGGTTGGAAAAGTACTGCTCGAATTCTTGATCAAAGGTTTACAAATATTTGATTTAATGCTACAACATAAGCTTGGAAAAGTAATGCTCGAATTCAAGCTTGGAAAATATGTGATTTCATGTTGGCAATGGCATAGATGTAAATTATCATGTTATGCCAGGAAAGCCAAGGGAATAGCTTTAGGTTGATAATGATTTGTGAGTCTTGAATGTGGATTGATGCATGGAGGTTATGGTCATATGAACTCAAATGTTTAAGGATCAAATGCATTCATAGTTAAGGGTTATAAAGAAAAAGTTAGGCTTGATGATTTTAGAGTGCATTGTCATGAATTATGGTTGGAAATTGATTTTAGAGTGCATTGGCATGAATTATGGCTGGAAGTTGATTTTAGAGGGCATTGGCATGAATTAAGGCAAGTACTGAGAAACCATTAGACTCACTAAATGTGGAAGACGGTGATAATGTTGGTCTTGATGTTGATGATGGTAGTGACGTTGAAGAAAATATTTTGATTAACATTTCGAATGTTGATCCTTATTGTCTGATTGATGAAGATGAGTGATTATATTTTTAATAATTGGATTGATAACTTAGAAGTATTATTAAGTTTTACAAGTATGTGTATTGTTAAGACTTGTATTGAGAAATATTATTGAGTTTATGACTTATATTGTTGTTTTTTGGAAATATATATTTATATATATATATATAATTAATTTATTTATGTATAGACTATTTCGAAACGGTACCGATACTAAAATATTCCATTTTATTGCCTCGACCAAAATGGTCACCGGAATGGTATTCAATACTTTGCCCCCAATAGCCTCTTGTAAAGCAGATAAACAACCTCGAGTGATCCTAGCAGGGATACCTCCGATGGTTAAGTCAGTGAGGAAAGCTGGACTCTCCAAATGAGCCAAATCTATGTAATGCATACCTCAAAACACATTTATAGGGTTTGAAGTGCACACGTGGAGGAACCATCCTCCTCAAGTATGACACTGAAAGTGACGATATCCCACCGAGGAAGATATCTCCAAGGGACCTATTTCATCGGTGTGAATCTGTTATAAGATGAGCACTATCGAGGAGGATTCTTTGTCAACCAACAACTTCTAACTTCATCATTGGATTTCCCAAACGATGCATTTTACTTAGTTTTGACTCTTTCTCGCTTTCTTTCATATGGGCTTCTCGTGTACATCTCTTTGGTAGCCTATCGACACTTCCTTGCCCTCCGCACACTTCATCCTAATAGTTATCCTGCAAATTCTCACCACACATGTTATGACGAAAATTCTCTCTCTCTCTCTCTCTCTCTCTCTCTCTCTCTCTCTCTTAATTTCTACCTTTACTTCCATTTCCTGGACACACTTCCTTTTCGTATAGTGTCTTGACGGTTCGCTCGACAACACTTTCATCCGCTGCTTCATGCACTACGAATCTCGAGATTTTATTCGACTTACCATGCCTCTTATACCCACGTGGCATTTTCCCATTGGTTGAGTCTCTCCCACGTCTTGTCGTTTAGACTTTCCATAACTGTCGGCCTTATTCATTTTTCCTTTCTTCTTTTTCTTCTTCTTCTCTCTCTTTCATTTTTTTTCTTTCACCTTAGGCTTTATGTGCTTCTTCTTCTCTCGATCCCTCTTGTTTCACATTCTCTATGGCTTTCAACAATCTTGCTAGAAACACTTTCTGGCTTTCTTTTTCATGCCAGTCCTTGGACAACACTAGTGAGGAGTGGGACTTTGCAAGAGAGTGGTTTAGACTTCTGGACTCTATCCATTTCATTCTTCATGATTTCTGTAGTTTCTCATAGTCGACTCCAAAGGGACTGTCAAGCATGTTGGGTTGTACATTGGGATGCTCTCAATGGGACTATGGCTTCCCTGATGGTACTATGGCTTCCCTTCTACCTTCCCATCTGAGATGTCCTAGACTATTTGGGTTTAGCTCTCTCTCAGTTATTATCCAACATATAAAGGATATTGTTAGCCTTAATGGCTGAACTTGACCTTCTAACTCTATTACCCAAAGTCTCAAGTGGTTCACATCTCTTGGTTACAATACCTCCATTGACTTGACATCATCTTTAAATTCCTTACATAATCCCAATAGGGTTCATGGTTCCTCAACCCGAAACTACCTCCATGGACACCAGTAATATAGACCAACTAGAATCTCACCAACCTAGAGTAGATACCATCTCCTTTACACCTTCAAGCATCCCACCCTATCTCACTTGTACTATGGGTCATACACTGCATACACCTTACTCTCAAATCATCATACACTCAACAAGTATGGGTTCTACGCAACATAACC
This sequence comes from Juglans mandshurica, assembly GCA_022457165.1. Taxonomy (NCBI): domain Eukaryota; kingdom Viridiplantae; phylum Streptophyta; class Magnoliopsida; order Fagales; family Juglandaceae; genus Juglans; species Juglans mandshurica. The sequence continues at coordinate 11,125,537 of CM039623.1, forward strand.
ATCAAACCATGCCATTCACATACTTGGTTTTACCCTAAATCCATATATAACATATTCATTCAGTTTCCTCTTAAATTTCATTCAGTTTCCTCTCTCCCTCTCTTAAATTTCCTCTCTCCATCAGTCGAAAATTCTTATTTTGTCAACGTGAATCTCTCAAGAGATAAGCTCTATTCGGTAGGATTTTTTTGTCAACTACGGTAACTCCTAGCATAATTACTAGGGTTGGGCTCTGACTCTGATGGAGTCGAAAAGCCCAACTCAGACCTCCGACTTTGGTCGACTTAGACTCTGAAACGGAGCAGATTCCGACTTCGATCGGAGTTTTTGGAGTCAGAATCGGAGGTCAGAGCACTTTCCCAACACTTTCTCAGTCTCCAAACAATGTCCAAACAATATCCAAACAAATCCAGACAACATCCAAATATATCTAAAAAATATTCAAACAAATATTAACAAATTTCTTACTTAGATCCATCGCGTCGGCCACCTAGACCTGTCGCCCACCATGCACAAAGCCTCTTACTTATGTGAACAAGTTTTCATAATCAAGTTTTGAACTTAAAATGAAGATGGAACCTAGATGGTCATATCAGCAACTTGTCTTGTAAGCCTTAAAAAAAAAAAAGTTTCTATCTTTTTGGATAAGGAAAGTTTAAATCTTTGATGAAAAGAAAAACATGGGTTTGAAGCGCTTGATTTACGTATGCAAGGAAACATAACAAAATGCAATGAAGCAAATCATAGAAGAGCCCATAAATCCAAGGGAAGGGGAAGGGAGAAATTCTAAGAAACAGTAGGGCTGATACCCGCATGGGGGGCGGGGGAAAAAATTCAATCTGCCCCACCCCCGCCTAGGCACCATATTGTGTTTAAAAAAAAAAATTGCTAAAATTATAATATAATTTAAATAATAAATTAAAATTTATAAATATAAAAAAAAAATTAAACTCATCAGAGTTAGATTTTGGATTGATTTGGCCTCTACATTGCTTAAGGATGACTATTGTATTGCCTTGTCCTTCTCTATAAAGATTACCCTAGGAGGCCAAAGCAATCCAATGACTTGAATATAATTTTAAGTCTTTAATAAATTGTATATATCTATATACAATATATTTATTTACATATATAAATAAAAAAAATTTATACGTGGAGCGGGGCCCCACCCCTAAGAACAGAAAGAAGATCGCGACTTATATTCCAGAGAGATAAGGAGCCGTTTTAGTTGTTCATGTTGGGGCTCGAACTCCTTTCATTGGATTAACCAAAATGACACCAACCATTAGGCTACTCAACCTCCTAATACTTCAATTATAATATAAAATATATGTAGTATATTTCTCAGAGCTCATAACTAGCTAACTTTTTTCGCCTCTCATGCCTGCATGAGCTCTAAAATATAACAAATTGTGTTTATCCACATATTTGAAAAGCTTTTAATTATGTATCTATTAGCTTTTATTTTATTTTCTTGTAATCAATACTATTTCATCAATTACTATATATTTTGATAGATTGGGGGTGGGGTCGAATCCATTTTGGAGATGTCGGTGTTGTGCCATCAGGCCATAGGCCACATGCCGTTGGCAATCAATTACTATATATAATTTTGGAAAAGAAAAATGATAAATACACAATATTTTATATAACAATATTTTAAAAATAGGGATATTTTTATAAAATACCTTATAAAACTAATATCATTTTATAAAAATATCTTTATTTTATAGCATGTTGGGAAAAATGTTGTATAAATGTTGTGTGTTTATCACTACTCTTTAAGAAAATACTACTTAAAGTTATGAATAATAATAAGATGATTTGTAAATAGTAGTGAGATAGTTTGGTATGCTTGGAGAATGAGATAAGATAAGAATTTTGTGAATAGTAATAACATGGTTTATGAATAGTATTGAGATAATTTGACTTAAGTATTTATTGAATTTTAGGAAATGAGAGAGAAAAAGTTGAATAAAAAATATTATATAGTTAAGATATTGTTATAATATTATTTTTGTTTTAAGATTTAAAAAAGTTGATTTTTTTTTATTTGAAAGTTTAGGAAAGTTGTAATGATTAGTTTTAAAATATTTGTATTTGAATTATGTTTGGAAAGAAAATAAGATGGAATGAGATGAAAATTGTTTCCAAACATCCCTTTAGCCCCCTCAATGTTACAGCTCGGCTATTTTAATTGTTAAAAAAATGACTATTAGTGAAGTTGTGATTTTTTTTTTAATGGCCAAGGTTATTAAAAAAATGTTTAAAAAACAATCAAAGAAAAAATCCTCAAAATGCTGTGTGGCCCCTAGCATTGTCCATAGTTTTAAAAGAATTTTTTTGTGAGTTGTTGTTATTTTAAAATTATATTACTAAGAAAATATTTGTTTACTCATATTTTTATACAAACATTTTATTTTAAAAAAAGAATATGGTAATTTTATTTCGTCTTTCTTAGGAGAAAAATCAAAATGAGGTACATTACAATTTTTTAATAATTTTCTTACACTCCAAACGAGTCCTAAAAGATTACATACTACATACGCAAGTAAACAGTAAGGGGAGAAATAAAAAATTCCAAACATGATGTGAACCACATTACTTTATGTATATACGACGCTTAGAGATAGAAATTGCAATGCATTAAATGGTTAAGAAACTAACAAAGATTCCCTTCAGTGGGCTGCCGAAGATACATGGAAAATTCGCAACTCTCTCAGAAGGAATGGTGGGGCAACTCCATAGATCCATAAAGCATATGCCTCCATTTATGACCAGAAGCTTACATAATGAAGACGCAACCCGGTTGCCCATCTTGACCGTGTATTACGCCCGCTCTCTCTCTCTCTCTCTCATATAATTGCCCCAATCAAGCCAGATTGGTGAAATGATTCTCCACCTTCTGGATAAAATCCCAACTCATTCCGGTCAAGCTAAGAATTCAAGGCGTTGCCCCAACACGCTGTTTTGACGTCACAGTAATTTCTCATCCTGATAAGGATGTTTAATTACGTGGTCTACATCTTACTTCGATCCTCGCTATAAATTCAAGCACCCTCGAGCCCTAGTATGCAACTCAGAAATTAAGCAACACAATGGAAAGGCTTTGTGTATGGTTGGTGCTCTCTCTCAGCCTGTTTGCTGCTGCCACCACTGCCCAACAGTGTGGGAAGCAAGCCAGCGGCAAAACATGTTCCAACAACCTTTGCTGTAGCCAGTATGGTTACTGTGGCACTACTGATGACTATTGCTCCCCTTCTAAAGGTTGTCAGAGCAATTGTCAATCAAGCAGCAGCGGTGGGGAGAGCGCCTCGAATGTGAGAGCAACGTACCATTACTACAACCCAGAGCAGAACGGTTGGGACTTGAATGCTGTGAGCGCATATTGCTCGACATGGGATGCCAACAAGCCGTTGGCATGGCGCAGCAAATATGGTTGGACGGCCTTTTGTGGACCGGTCGGGCCTCGTGGGCAAGCAGCTTGTGGCAAGTGCCTAAGGGTAAGTAAAATTTTTGTTTTTTTTTAAGTGACTTTGAAGTATTTATTTAACAAAATCACCTTTTAAAGTAGTTTTTATTTATTTATTTGCATCAGTATTAATTAGCATGCATCAGCTTCATTAAAGTAAACTAGGACATACTTTTGTGGTACATTTTTGTAGATAATATATATATATATATATATATATATATATATATATATTGTGGCAGTCAGTTAAAAGCAGCAGCTTATTATAATTCCATGTAGAATGAATATATTTACACAGTAAAACTGATGCTGCCGGACAAAAGGCACCCAGAAACAAAATTTGGTTTATTAAAAGCATAAAGGTCACCGATTTCGGATTTGGATAGAAAATAAATATCGGCAAAGTGGACTTTTCTCCCATCAACTTCCACATGCTTTTTTGCACCTTAAATTGTCAAACATTTCAATTTGCCCACTAATACTAATTAAATTACCAATGTAATTATGTCAGATGAACAATTTCTTGTTTTATCTTAAAATTCAGATATTAGAGAGGGTAAAAATAAAAGAGTAATGCTATATATAGTCGTGGAATGCGCAAATGCCGTGCAATCGCTTTGAAAAAGAGTGAGATCCACTATTAAAAAATTAATTTCTTTTCATGTGGGTCTCATATTTATTTACTTTTTTCAAAGCAATTGCACACTCACGACTGCAATTATCATTTTTCAAAATAAAAATATAGATAATTGGGGATATCAAGTAGAAAAAAAAAAATTATTCTCATCAATCACTATTCACCACTTCACACCCTATGAAAAACACCCATAAATCCTATGAAAAAGCTATAAGTATGGGGTAGAAATGAATAGTGACTGATGCATAGTATTCCTCAAAATATAAACCTTTTATAGTTTAAACTTTTAAGCCATAAGACTTTGTACTTGCTTCAGACTCTAGGCCGCAAATATTGAAAATTACCCCTAAAACAGGGTTCCCTGAAAAGGATTGTATTGAAAGGTCTCCAAAAGATAAATTCTCCTCAGAAATAGCACTTGAAGGCTAAAGAAATAATAGGTAGCTGATCCTGAAAGTTTAATTGCTTCGTAAGATAACACAGGAGGAACAGAGTATGTATTGTGATCGTCAAACAATTAAAAGATAGCATTTAGACTTAGTTGCTTTAGATCCCTATTATATTGAGCCATCAATAGAGGACACACGCTGTTAGAGATGTTTTTAATTAATTAGATTGACCTAATTTCCAAAATGGTTTCCCCACAAGTGGGTATATGCATGGTTTTTATTAATAAACCCTCACTTATGACGGAGGAAAACAGTAGTAACATCATTATACTTGGAGGCTTACATGGTAAATCGCTATAAACTAACCCAAAAACTAAGTGTCAAAAAACTAAATCCAAAAGCAAAATTCTAACAAGCCTAATAAAAAACCAGAACAAAAACCGCAATTCAAACGTAAATCCGTCAAATACATAAAGCCATAAATGTGAATCAATCATGACGTAAAAATTACAACTGACCAATATGGAAACAACAATTAACATAAACGTAAACGTAAAACGAGTTAACGTAAAATGTAAACGCTAAACATAAAAAAAATAAACTCAGCTGCTACGACGTAAAAGTGAAGCAATACATGCATGGTTAAAAGTGATGGCATTTATTTCAATGCAGGTCACAAACAGCGGAACAGGAGCTCAGGCAACAGTGAGAATTGTGGATCAATGCAGCAATGGAGGTCTGGATTTGGATTATGCAGGAGTGTTTCAAAAACTAGACACTGATGGAAAAGGATATGCCCAGGGCCACCTTATCGTGAGCTACCAGTTTGTGAACTGCGGTGATTAAAGCAGTTCTATTTTACATTCCCACGATTGTAAAAACATAGTCAGATTACTAGTTCTGACAATAAATAAATGAAGTTCGACTTCAATAACTATATATAAGAAGGAAAATGGTACATCATATAAGTATTACAACTTAATTCGATTTGAGAGAAGGAAAACGAAGCTTATTTCAAGGAGGGAAAATAATAAACACACCATTTTCTGTTTTTATTTTTTAAATTCTGATTTAAATGGAGGTCATTTTTATAAAATAGAGATAAAAATATCCTCAATTTTGAACATAATTATAAAAAAAAAAAGGTTCTAAAAATGGTTCTCTTTGTCTTCTCTCAACATCGAGTTACACTAAGGTCGACAAATGTCCCAATCTATTTAATTATATAAAAGTCAAGTTTTTAATTCATGACTTGGCATTCAGCCCGTACCATTCGGCTTAACAGCCAATCACGCAATCGCTAAAAATTAAAAATGTCAAGCCGTGAATACCCTTTCACCGGTCATTGTGATCTCCTGGAACCAAATACCGATCAAATCCAGATTTGGCAACGAAGATGATGGATGATGCATCAAGAAAAAACTAACAGGAAGAAGATCACATCCTTTCAAAAATGCAAGATTCTGAAACGAACCATCAAAAGACGCAACCCAACAGCATAATGTAAATCCGAACAACTATGAAACCGTCACTTTCTCCATAGCATTAGGACTGATAAGCAAGAAGCAAAAAAGAATTACCCATACCTTCTGAAAGCACTTTTCTTCATCGGCAAACGATATCATAAGAAAACCATCACCCACGGTAACTATTGAAGGAAAACAAGAAACACAAACATTTATCATTACCATCTGAAATTAATTTTCTCCATCCATAAACGATATCATAAGAAAACCATCAACAATGGTAAGTGTTGAAGGAAAATCAGAATCTTTAACGGTAAAGAAAATTCTTCCCTTTCAGCCAACGGCCAACGCAATTAGAAGAGAAAACCCAGATTTCGCAGCGGAGATGAAATCTGATTTGTAACTCCCTTTGTGAAATATGTATGATTTGTTATTCATTTTAACTTCTTTGTTGTTGTCATTTTAATGATTTCGGTTTTTAGGCTATTAAAGTTAAGAATTGAGGGATTTAGGTTTTCTAAAGATTGGATTTTTTGTTCCAGGTGACGTTCGCTCGAGGGGCGCTCGAGTATGGCTCGAGCGAACGTCACACAGATTGTTCACTTGAGTGTGGCTCGAGCGAACATCACACATATGTGAGCTCACGCCTTCCGAGTGGACGTTCATTTTTTTTACTTTTATTTATTTTTAAAACCACAAACACGACTAGACACATAACACACCTCTAGTTTAACAAAGAGAATCTACTCTAAGATTGTTGGGAATATATTTTGAAATATTTTGTAAACTAGAGAATATGTAAAATAACAAGAACAAATTTGAAAGAGAGAACCTGGTGTTGAGGCACGTTGTGATAGACGCTTTCCTTTGAGTAAAATCCGCCGCCTCCAAATTTAAACATGCACTAGGCTTCTTGACAGTCCTACTCCCAAGATACAACAACGTCGGTTCCCGTTAATCTCATCGTCGGTGCACACAAAAGGAGATCCTCGAACCTGATATAAAATAGCCAAAACCCAAAGAAATAAAGACAAAAGAAGGAGGAAGTGTTTCTCTAATTTTTGTAGAGAATTTTGAGTTAATAAATTTGTGGGTGAGGTTCCCTATTTATAGAGAATGAAATGACACTTGTGAAAAGTCACAACTTATTTAAATGAAATGGTACATGTGAAAAATCACATCACATAAATGAAATAGTACTTGTGAAAAGTCACAACTTAAATGAATGAGCACTTTTGAGAAGTCACAACTTCTCAAATATTAGAGAATACATTGAAAAAGTTTCTAATTCACCAAATGACACTACCCTTTGTTTGGTTGGGAAGCGATTAAGGCTCATATCCCCAAGAGGCATACATTAGTTCAAGTACCAAGACACATTTTCATTTAAATCTAGATAACCAAACCGATACATTGAACAATGGTAATGGTTCACATTATTTTCACTTTACATCAAATATTTTAATCATTTCTAAGTTGAAAAACCAACAGATCCTCTATGGATCCTCCTGATCTTGACACATAGTCTACCATTTGGGGGGAATGGTAGTTGAGACTACCAAGTGAGATTTGATTACAAATCTTAACAAGTTAATAACCAACTTAAACTAACAGTTTACAGATGCATGCATGCTAGTAAAAAAACATGAATGGTGACGTGAAAATGAATGAACGTGAGATGACTTGGAAAATAGCATAACATATGGTGACATTACCTGAACTAACATTAACTGAAGTATTTGAACGTGAAATAAACGTGACGTGAAATTGAACTTAAAACTGAAGATGAAACTAAACATGAAGTTGGAAAATTGTTCAATAAATGAGTTGGTTAATTAGACATAACATAGCTTGACTGAAAATATGTGACTAAACATGGACGTGACCTAACTTGACTGAACTTAACTTAACATGAATTGAAACTGACGTGAACGTGACATGAACTGAACTTAATATGAATTGGAACTGACATGAACTGAACGTGAACTGAACTTGAAACTGAACATGAAACTGAACATGGAATGAACTTAAAATTGAACATGGAATGAACTTGAAACTGAACATGGAATCTGACAATCAGAATGATTTTGCTAGCTGTTTCGTCAGGAATATGTGAACAATCAAAATGATTCCACCCAATGTATTTCGTCAGAAATACTCAGACTATCAGAATGATTACTCCATGAGTATTTTAAATGAGATACCCTAATAATCAGAATGATTACACCAGGAGTACCTAATAATAGTTTTAATGAAAATACTCTATCAATCTAAATATTTATGCCATGAGCATTTTAGTAGAGGAACTCTAACAATCAGAATGATTATGCCAGAAGTACCTTACATGAATTATCAATGGAGATATTTGGACAATCATAGTGATTATGCCACGAGTATCCCATGCATGACTGACTAAGAAAATACTATTTTTCTTGACAATTGTATGCACGAGACAATAACTTGTAGTGAAATGAAATGATAGATGTCATAGCTTAACATAACGTGACATGTACGTGTGACTAAATTACATGGTATAACATGTCTTACAACAATTAAGCATGGCATGACATGACATAACATGTAACAGATAATTATATACTTAGAATGAAATCATTGCATGGCATAACATAACATGTATATAAGTATAATGAACATGAATGATGGTTTCTTACCACCATACATATATAAATATCCTTAATGTAAGTTAGAGGCTAACTTACAGAATTGTCGCGTAACGTAAATAATAGCATGAAAAAGCATTAACTGAAATGAGATAATTCTCAAAATTAGAATATCTCACTAAAGCTCATACAAATATAAAGACTCACTAACTTATGGCTAAATTGCAAAATTACCCATTTATGTGTGAGAAATTACAATTTTGCCCCCAAAATAAGAATTTTGTATACAAACTCCAAATCCTATCCTCATGTAAAGTTTTTCCTAAATTTAAATATCAAGTCAAAAAAATTTAAAACAAATTACAACTATAAGAATTATGCTTAGGCTAAATCAACACTATGTTGTGACCTTTAAACACATTTTGATGCTTAAATCGATTTCACCAACTTCTAACAATCATATCTTAGGTTCTAAAATCATGCTAAGACATCAAAATATACATTCCATAAAAATCATAAACTCCTTATATCATTAAACATGCCAAAACATTAAGTTTTGACAAAATAGAACAATCCTTGATTTTTTTGGTCTAACACTCTTCAAGTCAACTCTAAGAACTCCGAAAATTCATGAACATACTCTTAACATGTTTATAAGTCAATTCTAATAAATATCATACTTGAACAAATAAGTCAAAAACCACAAAAAATACAAAACACCATCCAACACAATCGGCTTGCATACTAACTTCAAAACTGAGTACCACATATTTTTATTTTAAATCAAACCACTAGATCCAAGTTTCACATGAAATAAACCTTCAAGAAATAAAATCATCTACCTCATATTTAGGTTCTAAACATGATCTAAGCATTAAATCTAAGATCACATGGCAAAAATCCAAAAAAACACAAGACAAACCCGTGAGCCTCAAGACTAACCGAACCTTATCATGCATAAAATTCATTTCATCAAGATCAAGACCATATGATCATGCTTCCATAACAAAATATCAACACTTACCCAAAACAAAAACTGTTTTTACACCTCCAGTTTCCACCTTTATAAAATCATGCAAAAATTCTTAGTAAAAACACTTAATATGAAAAAAAAAAAACACAGATTGAACTTTCATGTTAACATGTTAGCTCTAAACCATAAAAATACCGGACCAAGATCTTGCCAAAAACTTCATCCAATAAATCAAAATTTCACACAACATCCAGACTATCGCCCAATAAGACCTTTGCAGGCTTAAACAGACTTTTCACTAATCAAACCTCTATGAGAAATTATACAAAATACACCAATTGAAACTAGACTCAAAGAGAAACAATTTGTAAAAAGGTATCCAGTTATAAAGTGTAGTGCCCCGATGTCCGATGGGTCGAAGAGCTACTTCTTGTCACTTAAAATCATATCTCCCCATACAGATATAAACTACAAATTCTCAATTACACACAATCATATCTCCCCATACAGATATAAATTCCCAATGTTTTAAAACAACTATTCCAAAATAATTAACTAAAAACACCATAAAGTCTTAATATAAATTTCAATTTCTCAACATACCACGTTACCATAACACTACAAATGTACTGAATAACAGTATTCAATAACCATGGCATCCTTTTGTGCTTAATCCACTATACTTAAATAATCTCGCTCATGCTCCCTTATCTTGATCCTGAACTGAAACATTTAAATCATCTGAAAAATATTATGAAGATAATAGGTGAGTTATCAATAATTCAGTAAGCAAAGAACATATACTACTATGTAAACATGAGCCTTTTTACAAAGTTCAGAATGCAGAACAAAACATTTTCAATTTCAGAATGTAGATCTCAGAATCGTGTTATCAAAATATCATAGCGACAGTTCAAAATGTTCATATTCAAAAATCATTTGGCATAACATAACTGAACATCATCATCTTATCATATCATAACATATCAGAGTATCATATCAGAACATAGACCATGTTTAACCCTAGTGGTAGGATTGTGTTATCCCTAGTGGCCAAACCAGACAGTATCAGAATGTGAATCTTTCCTTTATTCATTCTCGGAGCCCCGAGTGTGCACACATAAAAGACCACACAAAAAACCCACTTTGTTGTTAAAGTGGTTGCACTCAGAACAATATGTTGGTACCAACAATATAACAGAATCAGAATCATCGAATCAGAACCATAACAGAATCAGAATATCATACCAAAAGTTTTTCAGATGTCATATCATATCAAAACAAAATACTGAACATATTCATATCATCTTCACATAATCAAAACAAATTTAGAGCATCTTCACATAATCAAAATGGATTCAGGGTATCTTTTCGTAATCATGCAAAAAAATTCCAGATTTCATATTCACTTTTTTTGCACAGTATAGAAACAAAATGCCAAAACTTTGCTCTTAACTACACCAGTCATGACAAAAATATATTTCTCTTTTCTTATTAAGATACAATGAGTGATGCAAAATAAAATGACTGAGGTTGTTGTCCAATTTTTGTTTCATAAAACATCATGCATATTTTTTATAAATCAACCTTAGTTTATCTCTTTTTATGTCAAGTCTAGCATAGGAACTCTGCTTACCTGAAATTTTCAACCTCTCTGAATTTTCTCACAACAGTGCTAAAGGAGTATCAATCATCACTTATAAAATAGTCATGTAATTTGCGTAAATTTTCAATTGAACACGCACTTCGTAATTAAACTTGAAATACTTAAATAACCTATTTTAAAATCTCATTTCTCAAAATATTCTAATTTTCACATAATCCCTCCAAATAATCATATAATTAACCTTCAAACTATTATATATGAAGCCCAAGATAAAAACAAGTTCGTTGTAAAAACACGTCCAATTAATACACTCACCTTTCTATCACAACTATACGAGATTGGCCGAGACTAACCGTTAATAACTACACGTCCAATTAATAATTACACGTCTATTGTAATTAAGTTCGCAACTATTAGAGTTTTGGTTTTCACAAAGAGGTTAACATGCATTTTCAATTTGTGAATGGAATATAGAGACTAACCGAGGGATTGAAGAGAGAGAGGGCAACTCACATGAGAGAGAAAAAAGAGAGCTGCCATGAGATATAAACCGAGAGGAGTGGAGGGCTGGGCATGGTGGTTGGCCCGTGTGAAGCAGTGGTGCAACTCGGCTGGATTACAGGACATGGTACGTGGCGCAATCCCCGCGTGATGTTGGGCTTGTCCGCATGATCGCAGGTGGTTTCCACCTGATTTGGCTTTCTAACTGGCAATGTGGGGTGGCACTTAGAGAGGTTGAGCGTAGGAGGGAGGACCACAGTGGCTGAGTGGGGCGTTGGTAAGGTGTGAAACCATGGAAGGAGAAGGGGATAAGGTGCTCTTTTTTTGGGTGGTTAGAACAGAGGAGGAGTGTTGGGGTGCAAGTTATGAGTGGAGGCTTGCGGGTTGGTGTTGGGCGGTGCTGGGGTGGCGTGGGTCTACCGTAGTGTAAGGCAGAGGTAGCAGTGCAACTAGGCCTGAGTTTGGACGTGCGCGACGGCTGAACAGAGGGTTTTGAGTGGTTTCTGGCGTGCTTGGCTCTCGGTGTAACTACGCGATATTCTGCGTGCAGGTGGTCTGGGTGTTGTGGTGCAACGACTCCATGTCCCGCCGGTGAAGGAAGTCCTGCTGTCGCTCTACAGCTTGGCTACTGTGGCTGGGCTTCATGGTGGCCTGAGGGGTTGCTCTGCTTGAAGGAGAATAAGAGAAAGGGAAAGAGAACTGGTTTGCTAAGAGAAGAAAATAAAAATTAGAGGGGAAGAAACTGAAGATGCATGGGGAAGGGAAAATGTAAGAAATGTACATGTTAAAAAAAATGAGCGATACGGTTAGGAAGGGAAATCAAATGAGTGGGAGGGAGATAGAATCTTGCAGGATAGAGGTGAATGGCAAACAGAGAAAAAGAGAGAGGAAGAGCAACGATTGAGAAAAATAAGCACACGAAGAATGATGAGGGAACATGCATATTAAAAACAGAAAAAGGCATTGGCACATGGGAAGGAAAGATGTGGGGAAGAAAAGATAAGGGTGTAGCTGAACGAAGGGCTAAACGGTGTGCTTCACACCTAGGTTGGGTTTGGTTCTAAGGAAAGAAATGAGTCTTGCGCTTGGGCCTAAGTTTTTAAATTTTTTTTTTTTGGGTGTTACAGAAAGGCTTCAAAAAATTCAAGAATGACTAGAAAAATTATTTGAAATTTCCTCTAAAGTTCTCTCCAAGAAAGCAAAGTGAAAGTAACTAAAACATGAGGAATAAGCCATGAAAGACTTATATAGAGCTGGGGCTGAGAGGGGATGTGAGAATGACTATTTGATAGTGGTTTTGTCAGCCAAAACTGTGGACAAAACCATGGACAGCACATGGTTTTCAGCCAAGGAAGCTTCCATGTGAAGGGTGGTGGTGAGGTGGTTGATTGACCTCCCATCAGATTGACATGGGCAGTGGAAATACACCTAGGGCAGTAGGAGAAGATTTCTCAAGAAATCTTGCATTGGAGCTTTTCGGTGGGCCTAAATGGGCCTAAACCAATTAGGCATCACTTAGGGTTTCAATATGATTTGGTTTAGGGTTTCAGTTTCTAACAAACCTAGATCCAATTTTTTTTAGTCCAATAAAATTATCAAGGTATAAAAGAATAAATAAGAGTGTAATGATAATAATTTAAATGATTAATAGCATATGGAAGTAATTTAATCAAGTGATTAAACACTAAGCTAAAATTGACCAACACTTAGGGTTTTGAGTTTGAGGAAACCGTTTAGGATTTCAATTTTCACCAAGGTTTTGAGGTTTCAATTGGATCTCAAATATTTTGAGTTTCACTAGAATTGAAACCCTTTTTGGTTTGGCTAAAAAATGAATGGTTGAATGGAATAGTGTTTGGCCTAGGTGGCATGATCACAATGCTTGATTTTCCTTCATTTCCTTCACATTTCTATCTCATCGTTTATCTTGGTGTCAAGCATCCTATACTGTTCACCAAGTGTGGCTAAAATCTTGCCAAGTATCCAAATAAAACTTCTTTAGACTGATTTGAACAATCCACACTGTGATTTGAAAACGAATAGACTAGGTGCTAACACGAGTCTTACTATTCACTCCGAAAATGATGAAAATAACTTTGCACCATAAAATCTTAAATAATCCTACGAACCTAATAGTGCAATTAGTTTTGCAAATTTCAACTCCTAAGTGCCTTGAATAAATCAAAACACATTTTCAAACAATTATCATCCAGAAAATGAAAATTGTATTATTGGCCGAAAAATCCTAAATATTCATTTGAAACTAATGGTGTAAACCGTTTCTCAATCTCATGCTCCAAAAAGTATCTCAAATAAATAAAATCATGTTTCTATCATTAAAGTGGATAAGAAATTGACTAAGCTAACAAACTAAAATTTATGCGATTGCTCGATTCGTGAGACCTTTCAAGGGCTTTCACGACGTTCCTAAAGACTAAAGAAATTCATCCACTGAATTTCTAGTGGGCTATTATAGCATTCTTTCCAAACCTAGAGCAACACTCAATCGGGATAGAGCTCTTCAAACTCAATCGCCTCCTTCTTCTCTAATTTCCTGAGCTATGTCTCCAGTGCCGACGAATTGTCCTCCGATTTCGCCATAGAGCTCGTTGTTCAACATGAACCATTACTAGCCAAATGAGAGTGTGAGTCCCAGAAATGAGGTGAGCTGCGTGTCCAGTTCAACGACTTGCCAAATCTTCCAAATTATCAATGAACAATTTATCGTTGCATTCTACCTACATAAGAAATAAATTTACCAAATGTCCTTTTATAATTTGTGAAAAATCAAATGTCCTTTTATGATATTTCTACCTCAAAAAGTACTTTTTTTTAAATTTGTTTCCAAACAAATCTAATATGTTTGAAAGTACTTTAGACATATGGATCTCAAATAGTAAATAACTTTATAATAATAGAGTTTATTACGTTAAGCTTTAAATTATAGAATAATTCTTATTGCAGTCCCCCATTCGGGGTCTGCAATTAGTCCTTTAATGAAACGCAACGTTTCATTAAATAAAGGAAACGCTGCGTTTTATTAAAGGAAAAGAAACCCCCAAACCCCATCGCTCAGCTCCCAGACCCCTTCATCGCGCATACCCCTTCATCCCCTAGACCCCTTCATCGCTTAGACCAAGCCCATCGCGCACGCCCAGAGCCGTCGCCGTGCCCAAGCCCATCGCGCACGCACAGCATCGTCGCCGTGCCCAAGCACATCGCACAGCACCGTCGCCATCTCCGTCTACATCGCGCAGCGTGGCCATCTTCATCTTGGTGAGGATTTCCTTCGCTGCGATTTGAGCGGTAGTTGGTTTTGCTGAGCGTGAATTTTTCTGGTTTGAGCGTGAATCTTAAATTGGTTCTGCATGTAATTCTTCGCATTCTTTATTTCTTGAATTGGTTTTGCTTGGTTGTAAATTTGTGTTAAGATATTTATTTGTTTGTAGAAAATATTTCTGGTTTAGAAATGCACTCTACGTGTTTGTTCAAATTTGTGAATAGGTTCCTATTTGGTAATTTATGCTTGAAGTGTATGTGTTTGAACTTGTAGACTTGTTCATAGGCTTCTTGCAACCCACTTATTACTTGAATACTAAGAGATGGCACATTAATGAATGAATAATTTCAAAAGTAGCTAAACTTAACATATTCTATTTTTTCATGTTACTAAAGCAGTCCATATGCATCGTGTGTCCACACTTCAAAATTTCGGTGGCTTTGATCGAGTCAAAAAGATACTGTCAGCATAAAAGCAACTTGTTAGAACAGAAAACTCTTTTTTACTTTTAAAAAAGTCGACACTCAAAGCATGAACCTCATAACAAACAGGGCAGAAATTCTTCATGGAGTTCTCCACACACGAGTGATTATTAAGAAATTCTTCATTATCAAGAATGAAGAAACAATTTTATGCTATTCACAGTGTAAAATATCATTTTGTGTACATGTGCTGGTGAAAATTGAAATACAAATCATGATCTTGTTTATGCCTGGCATTTGTTTGAGGCACATTCCATTAGTGAACAGTGAAGTGCAGTCCTTATCGCTAATGTTAAATTATTGGCATATTCCCCTTATTGTTCTCGTAGTACAAATCTTTTCTGAACTTCCATCAAAGTCATGATAAATCTATTTCTTCAATATTAGAAATTCCCATTCCCAGGAAACAGGATCTACATGTTAACTTTATTTATCCAATGTTATACAAAAATTCTTAAATATTATTGAACACTTCAACAACAATGGACTTTTGGTGTCTTCTCTCTCATGGTCCTAGTGCATAAATTCTCAATTGGGAGACCAAACACATAAAGATATTAACTTTTATCTTCACTTTTATCCATTTTCTATGTAGGCATAACTCATTTCCAGCATTACATAGTTTCAAGAACTATGTAAAATTTTTGATACGCAATGTCTTCATCGCATTCTTCATATTCTTCGAATCATGTTCCAAAATGTCTATGCGGAGAGATGACACGTTTAAAATTATCGAAAACAACAAAAAATCCAAGCCGATTTTTTTATTTTTGTCCAAATTACAATAGAGAGGTAACACTAAAAATTTTTTATCCAGAACAACCTTTATCAGATATTGTTGTAGTAATTGTAATTTCTTACACTAATTAGATATTTGCTGCAGGGAAGGCCATACTGCGAGTACTTTTTATGGGCATATATTGAAATAGAAAATGAAGGAAAAGTTGTGTGCGAAAGAGAACATCCCCTCCAAAAGAGAGAGGAAGAACTCCAAAAATGGGAGGAAGAACTCCAAAACAAAGAGGAAGAACTCCAACGTGCAAGGGTACAGATGCAAAAATCGGAAGATGACATCCAAAATGATCAGGATGAGCTTCTTGGTGTAATGAAAGATATTAACCATACAAGCATGCGACCCTGCGTGTATTGGGGACTTGCAATTCTAATATTTTGTTGTTGGATAGGATCAAGAACAGTTACAAATTAGTAGCAGTGTATATCAAACTGTATAATGTTGTCAAGTAGTTTGTAATAGATAGGTTTACAACCTTTATCAATATTGTAATATTCAAACCCATCAGACTTGTGAACATTATGAATGGTTATGAGAAGTATTTTCCTTGCACTATATTTCATGTATTTTGTTCTACATTGAATAAAACCTATGAGATTATAACTTTGAACCAACACTTTAATATAAGCATCCAACACTTTGATCAACACTCAAATCAACAATCTTACAACAATACACTTAAAAATGATATAAATATCCAATCTTACAACAATACACCAAGTTTACAAGAATACAAAGTAGAGTTATACAACTGAAGTTATGAACTTTTGTCAATATAACAGTCTAAAATGTCTTCAAATCTCAAATACTTTGATGGGGGCATCAATTTACCATGTCTTTCATCAAGCAGCGAGAGGGTTAGGACATGCGAAGTTCACCTGCAAGTAGTTTGAAATATTATGTAAAACATCATGCAAAACTCAGCATTATTTGTTCAAAATATAGACAAAAATGAATATTATTTAACATTTACCTGAGAAATAACGCTTTGTTGTGTACCAGGTAGTTGCGAAACAATAGCTTCTGGTGTGTCGTGCAGTATTACCGATTCTGTGGGGTTTAATACGTCTTCCGTCCACAATGGGGGCTACATTTGAATACATAAACAAATGACAAAACTTATTCATAAATTTGTTAAAACTATATCAAAATCACATTATTTAAATCTTCCATACATTCTTTTTTTGTCGCTTGCCACTAGCCTTTTTATTTTTGGTTTATAACTTCTCTATTGTAGGTTGTCTCCTGTTTGATGGCGGCCTGCCTTTGCCTCTGACAACACGAGGGCTCAACACTTTCTTCGAACTTCCAGTTTCGGCATTAATGGAAGCATGAGTGCTTGCAACTGTGGCCTGGGGCTTCGATTTAGTATAAATTTCATTCATTGCCTTTAGCTTCTGTGTCATGTCCAGAGAATTATCTTCGCTTTCACATGCATTTGTAACTACTTGGAAACATAATTTTATCAAACCAGAGTACCGACTAGCAGCTGGTTTTCCACTCAAGTCATCGTAACTGCTTCGAATGAGAGCATATCTACGTTTAATGTCCTTCCTCCACCTCTCCATAATGTATTTTTCCGGCAACACTTGGACATCCCTTGCGGCGAAAATTGAAAGAATTTGCCTACATATAATCCCTCTCATCTCAAATAGTCCACACATGCACTTTGCCTCACACTCATCTTCATTGAAGTACGCCTGCAAAGTTGATTTCTTGATGCCGTCTTCAACTACCTTTTGGTCATTAACTTGATACGTGGTAATTGCCCCTTATGTTTTTATGACAACACAATGAGAGTAGATAATCCCCATTACTTCTGACTGCACTTCCTTAAATTTAGAATTCGTGTACACTGCTTGGAATTTTTTCTCCACAGGTAAATGAGTTATACAAGGGACTGTGCAATTGAATCAATGGAAATCCGCTGCCATCTCATTCTCTACTTTCTTCCTCAGTGCATTGTCGAATTGATCAACAAATTCTTTCAACGTAGTCCCTGAATGAACATATCCATCAAAAAAGGCATTCATGCTCTCACTCCTCTGAATTGTGCTCATCCCAGCCCAAAATGTATTTTTCAAATATACGGGAACCCAATACATTCGCTCACTATAGAGACTTTGAAGCCATGCATTTTCCTTCAAATTGTAAGTGTCAATAAACACCTCCCAAGACTTCTCAAACTCGTCAGAAGTCTGAGAATCATAAACACATCTCTGCAATGCACTTTTCAACCCACACTTAAATTCAGCATGTGAGCCCAACTTCTCTGGTAGTTTTCTCATTATGTGATACAAACAGTATCTATGCCAGGTATTTGGAAAGACTATTGCAATATCATTTTTCATGGCCCTATCTTGATCAGTGATGATAGCTTTTGGCGCCCTCCCATCCATACACTTCAAACAAATGTCAAATAACCAAACAAATGTTTCAGTATTTTCACTTGATATCAAGCCTGCTCCCAAAAATATTGACTGTCCATGGTGGTTAACACCAACAAACGGAGCAAATGACATGCCATATCTATTTGTTAAGTATGTTGTATCAAATGTCAAAACATCCCCAAAATAATCATATGCTGCTATGCTGCGTGCATCGGCCCAAAAGACATTTTTTAATCGACCACCATCATCCAAATCCATCGATGAGTAAAACCCATCATTCTTATACTGCATCCTCTCAAAATAACCACGAAGTGCATCAGCACCTCCTTTGCCAAATCTAAGGTGGTGAGCCTTGTCTATATAATTCCTTGCATCTTTTTCAATAAATGGAAGTTTCTCAAAACCACCAGCCTCGACAACCAATGCGTTAAAACTTTTGGCCATACCTATGCCCTTGTCGTTAATATCTAACTGCCTCTTCACGAAATCATCAATTGCGCGATTACATCTAAAAAATCTTGCATTTTGTGGACTTAACCCATGGTTATGTGCACTGCAGACAGTAGTTATACGTGAGACACCATCAGCCAAAACTGCATTAATTCTCGCCTTACAATCAGTCATTGTTGTCGGGCGTGGTTTATAAATGTTAGTAATACGTTTCCTTGCCTTACCACTACGAGCACACCCAAGTGTTACATATCTAACACTCTCATCATCTTCCCTTTTACTTCTTTGGGTCATTATGCCAAATCTAGCTTGTCTCCCATATTGCTTGTAGTAGTAAATGAGTTCTTTCTCAGTTTTAAAAAACATCCCCGGCGTTGGCTCTGAAACCCCATCATCATCATTTCCCGGTATTGGTTCTGAAACCCCATCATCATCATTTCTTGGTGTTGGTTCTGAAACCCATCATCATCATCATTTCCCGACGTTGGCTCTGAAACCCCATCATCATCATCATCATTCCCCAGCATTACACCATGATTATCAATCACTACCTCATCATCTCTCACATTTGGGGGATTCATATAATTACTGCTTTTGGAAAAAAATAGTAATCGCCTAGTAGATGTGCATTCTTCCCCTTTCTCCATCAAGAACAATCTTCATATATTTAAAGCACAACATGAAAGTAAAAAAAAAATTAAAGCACAACAAATTAGCAAACCTGACAATCAAGAATAGAAAACAATTGAAGTAAAAGTTAATAAATGCTAGAAACAAAGTTCAAATTGTCCATCCCTAAATCATCTATTCTCAATACCCAAACCCGACAGCAGGACTAGCTAAAACATGAAATTAGTGTGTTATCCAGAATGTAAAATGGGAAAAAAATTATCCTACAACTATCCAACCCACTTAAATCTGGTATGAAAAATTATCCAACCCACTTAAATAGTAAAGTAAAATGGGAAAAAATTATAAGCATGGAAAGAAGCAACTCATGTAAATCATATCCTACAACTCATGTAAATCATCTTGCATGTCCACAATTACAGGATGCATCAAACTAGAAAAAAATCTCAACTGAGCTAAAATCTCACAGTATTTATACAGACTGATTCAGCAAACAAAAATCAGATTGTCCATCCTAAAACAGATTATTCTATATTTATACAGACTAATTCAGCAAACAACCAAAACCCAGGAGTAGGACTAGCTAAAACATGAAATCAATGTGTTATCCAGAGTGCAAACTAGCTAAAACAACCCATGATGTATGTAAATAAACAAGTGCAGATCAAGGTTCTCTACCAAGAGGTCGTCGGCAGTCGATGGTGGAGAAGGCGTTCCGTCCGTCGATGGTGGAGGAGTGATTCGTTCGGGTCGATGGGCATGCACGGCACAGAGGGAAAAACGTAAGAGCAGGGGGTGCGAGATTTGAATTTGGTTTCAATTTTCGTACAGATTTATGTTCTAGAGAAGGAAGGTTAATTTAATCAATTCATAAATTAAAATGGGGATAAGATGGTCATTTTATGGACTAGGACTGCAATACTGTATATAGAACTACTCTAAATTATAAACCTTAACCTAAAAGCAATATTTCCCAACACAATCTCAACATGAACTAAATAAAAAGCACGCTGTTACGTCCATTGAAAATTGAGATTTTTTACCGAAAGTGAAAATTGTACTTTACTTTTTTTTTTCTTAAGCATTTTTCAAATCCATTTAAACATTTAAAACAATTACAAACTTATTAAAAAATATTTTTCTTAATTATTAAGTAAAAACAAAAAAAAACAATTGGATAAAACTTTTTCGGTGACTTTATCATTTTTCAAATAAAAATTGTGCAAACAGTCTATTAGAATTTATACTATTATTTGCATATTTGAAAAAAAGAGGAAAAAAAAAAAAAAGTCAAAACGTGGAGCAAGCAGTGAAGCTGAAGGAAAACATAACAGTTATCGAACGGCGCACTTTTATCTTCTACAGACTTTGCAGTGGGAAGAGTGAGTTTCGGCTCGTGCTCGGACCTCACGCAACACAAAAAAACACGCACAAAAAGCGTCTTTATTATATTTTACATATTTTCATGGTCTTATGTCGAAACTCAAAGCCAAAACCTGAACAACGCCTCATTTGTCCAAAATCCAACAACGTAATTTTGCCGCAAACAGTCGAAACCCATCTCCTAATCTAGCCCCGAAACCCGCCACTGTGCTCACAACCTCAGATCCACACCTCTCTCACGTCCAACGATAGCTAAAACTAAAAGCACAAAAGGCTTCGGTTCCTCTTAAAATTTCATGCTTTTTCCGTTGTGATTGTCGTCTTTGTTTAATGCAGTTTAGAGAGAGAGAGAGAGAGATTTTCAGATAGTGGGAGGGGAAGAGATGGTAACTCAGGTTGTGAAAGTGAAAAGGGAGACCCTGGAGGCATGCATGACGTGCCTTCTTTGTAAGAGGCTCTTGAAGGAAGCTACAACGATATCTTTGTGCCTCCACACGTGTGAGTTTATCTGCTTTGTCTATATTTTGCGTCTAATTGCTCTTGTTTTTGTGACAATTTTGATCTGGGTTTGTGCTTGTATTCCGTTTATATGCTGATCTGGGTTGTTCAATTTTTGTGTCATCGTACAATTCTTGCTATGTACTTGAATTTTTGTTCTGATTTGCATATTATGGACCTTGTTCTTACTATTTCAACTCTCTGAGATGTGGGGATTTGTGTATTTTGCAATCTCAAGATTCTTACGTGTTTTTTCCGACTATGCGTTCTAACGTAATGGATTTGCGTGCTTTTTTATTTTCTTTTATTTTAAAGGTTCGTGTTGATGTGTGGGATTCCAAGTTTATGGATTTGCGTATTATGGTTTTTAAGGCTCATGTTGGTGTGTCGGATTCAAATGCTTATCCACATTTTATAGGGTGTATGGTCTAAAGACACGAACAAGAACTATTTAAGGTTATCCTGTCAGAACTTGAGCAGTTCCCAGTCTCATTCACTGCTAATGTAAATATTTTTTCATATGTTTTTTCTTTTTGGATAAGTAAAACTAACTGCTAATGTGAACATGTCGGTACAATTGGTGCTTTATGCGAAGTGGGACTGCCTACTGTAACAGTCATCCCCAGCAATCTCAGAAGAAAGATACCATTTCCCCCAGTTATGACGCATGGGCAATTCGCTTGCTGTGAAGCAGTTTTCAACAATTATATAGATATTTGGACTTATTAAAGAACAATTAATATAGATACTATTTTCATAGAAAATTTATCTTCTTACTAATTTCTTCTATGAAAGAATTTACTTTCTGATTAGAGACGGTTGCTTACTAATAAAGCTCACATTGGTTGCTAATAAAGATTTTTATCTTCTTACTAATAAAGCTCACATCGGTTGCGTACCAGGCAATTCTGCTTTTTATGTGATTAGGGAAGTTTCAAATTGATTAGCCTTTTTGGGGTTATACTGCTGATGTAGATAGAGGTTTCCATCGGTTGTTACATATGGTTTCAAAACCATCCAGTAAGATCAACTATGCGATTTTGTACCATTGTATGACATGGACCTGACCAGGATGTTAGTAAATGAAGAGGGGGAGTTTGTTACACCCCAGTCCCACTTTGGGAGAATGAATAACTCAAATAGCGGGTAAGTTATCAATGAGTGCTAAATCTCTGATTGACTACTAACTAGGTGAAACTGAGTTTTATAAGTAATTTAGAGAGGTTTCAAATTGACTTGTCTTTTTGGGGTTATAGCATAGATGTGATTAGTGTTTTCCCGGCGTCGTTACAGCTAATCTCTTAACGCCTCTTTTATTTGTTGGCTGGACACAATATTTCCTTCCCTACCTAAGCAAAATTAAGTGCTGTGTCTTTCTTCTTCTTCATATTTTGTTTTTGGTAATATCTGTTAAATTCAGCTACTTAAAAAAAAATAATTTAAATTCAGCTACTTATGAAAAAAATAATTGTTAAATTCAGCTACATATAAAAAGAATCTGTGAAATTCAGCTGTATATATTTCTACAGACTTGGGAGAATTAAATAGTCGAATTCCTCATCTCCTGTTATGTATTTGCTTCTTTCCACAACCATCTCTGACACATGGAGTTCAAACCTCAAATCAGTTTGCAGGAAGTGCATATATGAGAAGCTCTCAGATGAGGAGGTGGATCGTTGTCCTGAATGCAACATCGATCTGGGCATTCTTCCAGTGGAGAAACTCAGGCCAGTCCTTTCATCTATATTATGATAGGCCACCCTCCCTCCCTCTCTCTGTCTTTACCTCTCTCTCTCTCTCTCTCTCCCCCCCCCCCCCCCCCCCCCCCCGATTTAAAGTGGTTGAATTCTATTTACGCTTTATGAGTAACAATAGGTAAATCTCATTGAAAGGGTTTTTTCATATAAAGTTATTAGTGGAGAAATCATGTAATTTGGACCTTTCCACTTCCTTTTGAGAATTTACATGAAGTTATGCCTTTATAAAAAAGGATAATTGCAGTATTGCCACCTCTAGATCGTGCTCTAGATATTCCGCATGGCTTTTTATTGTATCATTTCTACGATATGCGGGTTTATCCAGTTTTTCTGCCTACTAAGGACACATTGCCAGATTTTCATGCTAGCCTATCGTGTCATTGATGTTGAATTAGTATCTGGAAATGGTTATAAAAAGATTGTGATAGTCTAATGATTGCTATGCACAGAAAGTTAGTGCTTCATCAATACAATAATTTATAGTGAGGTTATTTTTCCAGATATTTTTACTTTTGAGATAGGCCGGCATACATGCCTCATTAAATATGTTTCTTATATTTTGTTTCTCTTTTCTATGTTTATATAGGTGCAAATGATGTATCCAGATACCAGTTTTTCAATCATAATGTTATGGTGTACCTTTCTTCTGAGGAAATGGAAATCACGTTGTTTATGTGTCCTTATGCTTTGTGTTTTAATACACTCACACTAGAGCCTGGTCACTACTAATGTGCAGGCCCGACCACAATTTGCAAGATATAAGGGCCAAAATTTTCCCTCTGAAGAGAAGGAAAGTTGAGGCCCCTGAAATTACAGCTACAAATCCACTGCCGATTAAAAGGAAGGAGAGATCACTATCTTCATTGGTGGTCAGCACTCCCAAAGTGCCAATACAGAGTGGCTTGACTGGAAGGAGAACAAAAGCTGCAAGAAAAGCTTCTGTTATGCGAGGATGCAGTTTTTCCATTGAGGAAGCTGCCAAGAAAGAAGATTCTGCTGGTGATCATCCTTTGAGCTCCAGCTCACTTGATTCTCAAGTTAAAACTACTCGAAATAAAAGGCAGGTAAAGGAAGGCATGTGTTTGATCTTTTGTGCTTTTTAGACTTAGAATAAGTTGATTTTATAAGCTTCTCCTTGTAGGAAACAACATACTTGCTTTACTGTATTAATAGTTCAGCATCTTGTTACATTGTTGCAGGATTATTCAGGTGCTGAATCTTTTAATGAGCGAATACCTAAGGAAGACACAGAGAATGATGTGGAGTTAATTGAAGGGAAAGTTGATCTGTGGACACCCTTGAACTGTCTTGTTGAAGCTGCGAACAGAACCAAAACCTCTAAGTTTAATTCACCAGGGCTGTCACTTGCCAAATTGGAGCAACCCAACCATGGTAGTGAAGTATATATGCCTGAAACCAAAGCCAGAGCAGAATCACCTAGTGCTCCTGACAGTGAAGTATATATGCCTAAAAGCAAAAGAAATGGACACAATACTAAAGTCCAGGATGAAACTAATGGAACAACCTCACCTCCAGGACCTTTAAAGCGTAGAAGGTTGCGTGCAGTAGGTCGTAAAAGCTCAGCTGCATCTAGGCAGCTGCACTCCTCGTCCCAAGTCATGCTAGATGTTTCAGGTTCTAAGCGCAACAGAAGAAATAGTCCAATTTGGTTCTCATTAGTTGCTTCAGAAGACAGGTAAAATTTTATTCTACCATGTCATGATATTGTTTCTTATATTCCTTAATCTTGATTTGTGATTGCCTCTATGATGTTTTCAAATAAATGTATGCAGGAAAGCAGATGTTTCCTTGCCACAGATATCTGCCTGTTACATAAGGATAAAGTAAGTTTCTTTTGGTCTCTTATTGGATAGAAGTATCTACTTTGTCAACATTTTCTTGCATATGAATGTGTAAATGCTGACTTGACTAGCTGGTACAAAAATATGGGTTTCTGTTTGTGCGTCTTCTTTCCCCATTTACCTCCTCATTAGCAAATTTCGGCAGAGAAAAAGTGGGAAAAATGATAATATGCTTGTTTGATGATATTATGGATTATTAGATTGAGGCTAATACGTATCATTAAATTAATATTCAGTGATATACATGTAAAGCCAGAGTCCAAGAACGTGTTCTATCTGTTAGTTTGACGGACATTAAACTAACAGATGGAACACGTTCTGGATTCTTTCTTTACATGCATATGGCTATAAATGCTGGCTATATTACATTAATAGTTCTTGGAAAAGAACAATACTTGCTATATTGCTGGGGCTTCAGATTCTTTTGATTTTTTCAATAAAATGTATAAAATGTTTTTTTATGAGTAAGAAAATTTATTAATCCACATAATTAGGCATAGCCCAAGTACACAGGAAGTATACAAGAGAAAACACCTAATTAAAATGTATAAAATATTTGGAAAAGCTAATAGAGAAAACTGCATGGAGGGTAGAATATTCCCCACCTAGTGATTGGTATTTCGTGTATTAAAATATTCAAAAACCATGAATTGGCCATGCTGGTGTCTAGGCTAGTACTCAACCCATAAGAAAATACATTGATAGGATAAACAAATGATTATCGTATATCCGAATGAATTGGATAACATCAAAATGCTGGTTTGCAAGTACTTCTCAGTTGTTCAATTTCTATTGTTCTCATTCTAGTAACGACAGGTGGATAGTGTATTTCCTAACTCCAAAGAAATCCTATCTCATGCATTCATCTTTAAGAATTACCAGAAATTTTCTCAGTTTTGAAGACACCGCAATGAGCACCAAAGATCTCAAGGCTCACGTTTGCAATGCACTATACCATCAGATATATGCATATGTACTTGTAACACCCCCTTCCCCAGTAACACCCCTTCTCGTAGGTACGGAATGTTATGTATATTCATAGCGTAATGCCCAGTAAAGAGATTCGACACCATAAAAAAATACCTCATTTATTGAATCATCAAACTAACTTAGCCTAATAGAGTTTAATAATGTAAAAACTAGAACGTAATAAAGAAACATAAACTAGTCCTATGCACCAAATTAATTTATTCAACTGTCTAATCATAACTAGACCCATGTGGTACTAACACTTATTCAAGGTCTAAGTCTCTCGAAGAATAATCTACTCCTGGCACTCCTACTCTGTATCCACAAAATCATCATCCAGGACATTAAAACATAAAAACAGAGAAACAAATGAGTCGAAGACTCAATAATAACACCATACTGTAAATTTAATTTAGTGGCTGGGGATAATGTCGTTCCCCTGGTTTTTCTTCCTCCGATTAACGATATAGCGGGTTCAACAGCGGATTGGATTCTGAATAAAGATAATGGGTTTCTACAAACCCTGGGACTTTCATATGGAGAGCAGGGAGAATATGAAGACCAATTTAAAGCACTACTCACTACAATCGAGGCGAGCCACCCGCTTGAAACCAAATCTAAGTTTAAGAAAAGCAGGGAGTTAAAGAATCTTTCTTGGGTAATCAACTACAATACTAAAGGAGCTACCTCAAGTCGAGGGAAGGCTAAAGAGAGGGCTTTGTGAAGACGTTCTCGTAGTGGGATGTAGGGGATGGGGTCAGGGAGGTGTATCGATAGTTTTCCAATTCGGGCTTGGTGTATTTTGGGTAGGTTTTCATGGGCTTTTGGGTCATTAGGGGCTTTCTTGTATGGGCTAGGTGTTTTTCTTGTACACGTCCAGTGTACTTGGTTACTCCTATTGATATATATATATATATAATATTATTACTTGTCAAAAAAAATTTAATTTAACTTGACATTTAGACTTGATTTAGAAAAACTTTCATTCATAGTCATACATATACATAGCATATAGATCATTCTTTAGTAACATAAGCAGAATCAAACAATCATGGCAATACATGTAACATGGATGCATGAATGACTGACTCCATGCATTTCCTATCATTCGTACATAACTTATTCATCTTGTCTTTCACTTGATTAGTGGCCATCATAACATACGTGCATTAGTCCAATTATCGTTAACCGCATAAATTGTAGCATAACATATGGTGAACCATGCTTAGGTCCGTGGCACCTCATACATCATAGCATATATATGGTGAACTACGTTTAGGTCCGTGGCACCGCATAAATCATAACATAACATATGATGAAGCACGCTTAGGTCTATGTCACCACGTACAACATAGCATAGTATATGGTGAGGCACACATAGGTCCATGTCACCAAATACATCATAGTATACTTATGGTGGACCACACTTAAGTCCGTGGCTTGCACATCTACCCATGACATAAGGTTATTCTTAAAGCTTACTTACCATTCACATGATTTCGTACGTATCATATCATGATACATGTGCATGTTGACTTCGTGAACTTTCATGACGTGTCATACTCATATGCATGGCATAGCACTTAACATGGCATATAGACGTGAACATTACATAACATAACTTACATGAGCATTACATGACATGGCTTAACATGAGCATTGCATGACATAGCATAACTTAGGCATTACATAACATAACATAACAAAAGGGTTACATAGCATCCATTCAATCAAACAGTCAATCAGGATGACATACATAATTTCATTCACAAGCATAGCGTCGTAATTCATCGAGAGTTCATAAAAAGGGACTAACATGGAATTGGTTGTACATAGCATAGGTAAACATCCTTTTTCATGCATAACAGAATAATTACAGCACACATAAAGATTGTGATCGTGCTACTTACCTCTCAGCACTACTTCCAAAATTTCACTATGCAGTTCGTTACCAAGTGAAAATGGAGGTGCAACGGCAGATCTGGGTGGCTAGCCCAGAACCACTGTGTCCTGTGATGGTTTCCGGCGAGGTAAGTGCTTGGTTTGCTATGAGGAGGCTATGGGCTTTACCGTGCTGAAGAAAATTTGATTTTTACTTGGGGGAGGTTCTGGCCATGAGGGCTTGTTGGCGTGAGGGAGGGAATTTTTGTGGAGGAAAGAGAGAATTTATAGGTGAAGATTCCGGCGTGTAAGTCGGTTACAAGTCAGAAAACTTTCAGACTAAGAAATTACCCTAGAGAAGATGGCAGCATGAAGGTGTGGCACGACATGAAGGGGCGGAAGATCTTAGTCAATTAGTCTCACCCGAAAGGAAAGAAAATAATAACAATAACTTATCAAAATAATAATAATAATAATAATCAAACTTGATCAATAATAATAATTAACAAAAATAATAATAAATCTAATCCTTAATTTAGAACCCATATGTTACAGTATTTGTAGCCCCCCACCCATGAGGATTTTTCTGCACTTTTCTCATTCTATCATTAAGTGCCTGTATATATTCATTGACTCATTCAGAACACTGTAAGTCAATAATTTATTGTCATGGTCAATAACTTAAAAACAAAAACTATTGACGATACTTCAAACACAATGAACTACCTAAAATACGCAAATTTTTGTTACAAAAAGATTCATGGTAATATGATAAACCTTTCTTATACTCCAAAATTCACAAAATATTGCTTTCTACTCCCCACGCACATCATACTTAAATGCTTTTTGCTTAGGATGTTGCAGTCTTAATGTTTCTTTGTAACGCCCCAATCCCGGGTGGGTCGGAGAGTTACTTATTGTCACTGAATATTGTATCTCACAGTACATATATAAACTCCAACTTCTCAATTACACATAAATCTTATTGTTTTAAATCAACTGCTCCCAAAATAATTAACTAAAAACACCACCAAGTCTGAAAATAAATATCAACATTCCAAAATATTAAGTCAACAAAACAACACAAAACTACTGAATAAAATTCTCCAAACCAAAGTACTCTCTCTTTGTACTTAATCCACTATGCTCACATAGCCTTACCCATGCTCCACATTCTTGAACTTCAGTTAAAAATATTGTGGAGATAAGGGGTGAGTTATGAATAACTTAGTAAGCAGAGAACATATGAGTATGTAAACATGAGCCTTTTCAGAGAGTTCAGAATGCAGAAACAAAACATTTCAGTTTCAATATGCAAATCTCACGTGTTATCAAAAAATCAGAGCGACATTTCAAACTGTTCATAGTCAAAAATCAACTGTTTATATTCAAAGACCATTTGGCATAACATGACTGAACATCTTTATCTTATCATATCATACCACCATATCATATCATATACCATGTTTAACTTCCGTGGTAGGGTTGTGCTATTCCCGATAGCCAAACTAGACAGTATCAGAATGTGTAACTTTCCTTTATTCATTCTTGGAGCCCCGAGTGTGCACACAGGAAAGAACACGTAGAAAAATCACTTTGTTTCCAAAGTGGGTGCACTCATATCAGAGATGCTGGTATCAACCCTATAACAGAATCAGAGCCATCTTATCATAGCGTGAAACAAAATCAGAAAGTCATGCCAAAGGTTTTTCAGATGCCATATCATATCAAATAGAGTACTGAACATTTTATATCATTTTCACATAATCGAAACGGATTCAGAGCATCTTCATATAACATGTATGAAATCCACAAATTTCACATTCGCTCTTTTGCACATTTCAGAAACAGCATGTCAAAATATTTCTTATGTTTACACAAGTCATGTCAGAAAACACTTTTATATAGATTTAATGAGTAATGCAGAACACATAATTGAGGTTGTTTTCACATTTCTTTTCAAAACATATCGTGCACAGTTTTCATAAAATCAACCTCAGCTCATATTCTTTTTATGCAAAGTCTAGCATAGGAACTCCGCTTACCTGGATTTTTGTTTTAACTTTTCTAAATCTTTCTACAACCGTACTGAACGAATATCAATCGTTACCTATACGGAATACTAAATATTACTAAATTTTTAAAAGGACTTGCTAAAATTCTCCATTTACTTAATACATACTACGGAAATAGCTTTAATAATTATTTAGTTATCAGAAATCTAATAAATACTATCATCATTAAATATATTCTTAACTTATTAATATAATTTGATCAAATATGGCAAAACAACTTAAATTCATTTCGAAAATTAACTTAATCATATTTAAAACTCACATCTTTATAACTATTATTGAAATCATAATTTAATACTACTAACATATAATGTAGTAGGAAATCGTAAATCTCTTAAGCAATAGTAGTTCATAAAATATCCTTAATAATACTTATATTAAAAAATCAATGTAAACTACTAATCATATCTAATTTAAAACCATCAAAGATTTATTTCTAAATAATAGGCTTAAAGTGTTTAAAATAAAAGATTAAACACTTACAATTTACTACCAAAATCTAGTTGTAAAATTAATACTAGATAATATAATTAAAGACTTTAAGTATTTTCTGTGAAATCAAGTTTATGGGCTAATACATTTGTCCAAGTAAAATTAGGCCTAATTTAAAAATACTAAACACAATCCAAATTAAAATAATACATTAGTTTTTTAATACAATAAAATAAAGCCCATTTAAAATGTTCTAACAGTTTCTGAATTATAATAAACTCAAACCCAACTCAAATACAAGTCCAATTTACCTTAAGCCCAACATAAAATGCCCATTTAAAAGTATCAGGAAGGCACTTTGGTAACACACTTAATCTAAGGGCTTGAGGCCCACGGCCCATCTCTAATCTAAAGGAGTTGAACACCTTGGAACACTAAAGGGAGGTGCGTGAGAGAGAGAGAGAGAGAGAGAGACCGAGTGACACTCACCGAGGGAGGAGGGAGGTGCGGCGGCAAGTGTGATGGAAGAACACTGAGGGAGAGGTGTTGCTGTTAGCTTAGAGAAGGAACGGGGAGGAGAGAGGGAAAGTTTATTAACTTCAGTGGGAGAGAGAGAGAGAAGTTACAACGTGCAGTTTCAACCAAGCGCGGCGGCGGAAGAAACGTGGGCGACGTGCATCGGTGTGGTGTATGATGGTGTGGTCTCGTTTTCACCATATCGCCATCTTGCGTCTGTTGAAGGAGGCTGAGCAAGGCATGGGTATTTGACCATGTGTGGGCCACGGAAAACACTGCAGCATATGGTGGCTTGTGGAGGTTTTCTTACGGGTTGGGGTGATTCAACATGGATGAGAAACCGCCATGGTTTGCATTGACGGTGGGGGAGAGGACCGCTGCTCTGTTTTCTGTGGTGTAGGGCAGGGGTTGTTGCCATAGTTCAGTGATGGGCGGCAACGTGGTGGTTGAGCAACGACGACGACATGCGGTCATCTGGCATGTAAGGGTAGCGACAGCAGAGAGATGTGGAGAGGGAAACCGAGAGGAACCGAACACAGAGGGGGAAGAGTTTGAGAGAGTGGGTGCTCTGTTTCAGCTTGACCAAAATAGAGGTCTTTGTGTGTGCGTTGGGCCGTGCGCCTGGGTTGTTTCCATGGTGGTCAACGGCGGAGGGAGAAGCTTCGGTTGGGGTATAAAACAGAGGGCAGGTGTCCACCGGTTGTTTCTTCGTGACTCACGGTCGTTGGGCTATGGGAAAGGTGATTTATATGGTGGCTTAAGGCAGTGTTTCTATGGTGGTCTACCTCTGGGAGTTGTACAACGTGGAGTAAGGCTATGGCGTGGTGAATGTGGGACGTGCGGCTTGCCGTGAGGGACTGAGGGTGGCTTACTCATCCGTGGGTTGGCAACAATGATGGTGGCTCTTGGTGGAGGTGCTGCGGCTTGGAACAACATCGAAGGGCAGTGGTCACAGCGTGAAGGGAAGAGAAGATGGTGGCTTGCGGCTATGACAGATGGCACAACATAGAGAGAAAATAGAAAAAGTGGCAAGAGAGAGGGAAACCGAAGAAAATCTGTGGGGGTTGAGAGAAATTGTGAGAGTGAAGAAAGTGTGCAGAGTAAAATGGGGAGAGAAGCGATAGGGTGGAGAGAAACACGAAGAGGAGATAACCGTCGGGAGAAAAAAAAGGAGGGAAGAGAGGAGGAATTTCACTCACCAACACGACACGGTTTTACAGGCTGTTGGGCTTCTCTGCGGGCTTGGGCCGTATCCTTGGCCTGGATGTTACAATAAACCTTTCTTATACTCCAAAATTCACAAAATATTGCTTTCTACTCCCCACGCACATCATACTTAAATGCTTTTTGCTTAGGATGTTGCAGTCTTAATGTTTCTTTGTTTTTGTCAAAATGATTAGAGGTAAGAGTGTCAATTAACATTTTCGGTGAATAAAAATCCTCGAGCATGGATTACAAGTGTTATTTCAATTAACCTAAGGGAGGTCAGAGTATATTAACCATATCAATGTTCAGGTATCTTGATGTAACAACACCCAATCCCCCTAGGGGGATGAATAACATCATTTTTAGAAATCTAGGGGAACCGGAATGCAACTAAATTTGCCTTTAAAATTTTTTTCCTTCTTAGACAAAGCACCAAGTATAAAACATTCCATAAAATAAACAAAGTCATTCTTTATTAAAATACTGAAAATATAAAAGACAGTCTTATTAAAATCAATCAAGTCTCATGTACTTAACAAGAGTAACTTATTAAAACTAAAAACCATAAAATTGAGCCTGTCATAACTGTCTAGGCCTCTACCTCGCCTCCCTAGGCCAAGTCCCGTCCTACAGCTCCATCCTCATAAAGATTCTCACTTGGGGTGGTTAAATCATAAAAGCATACAAAAATGAGTCAAATACTCAATAAGCAACACATAATAAAGACATAGGGTTTTCTTGGAAAACATTCATACTCATAATTACATCTGTAAATAACATGAACATGGACTTGAACTTGAACTATGCATGAAATGCCTTAACTTGTCTTTCACTTTTCCTCATTGGCCGGTACCCACTATTGACTCCCGTGAGTTAGGGTTAGTAAATCTTGAAGATTACGATTCCACCCGTTGCTGCGGGTTGGGAATCCATACATGAGGATGACAACATTGAGTGCACTACTAGCATGTCCATCCTAGAAATGCAATTTGCCCACCTCATGGTACCGTCTTCACTTTCATAAAATAGGCCATTACGTATCTTAATTGTCATACCTCATCATAATAATACATGCATACTTTCTTGTCATATCTTGCCTTATCATGGATTTCACATGAAATCATAACCTTTCATAGAATGTCGTGATACATGTTTCCTCACATAAAATCATGACTTTTCATAAATAATTTGATGCTATTTTTCACATAAAATCATGACTTTTCATAAAATATCTTTATGCACGACTCGCATAAAATCTTGACTTATAATAAAATATCGTGACGCATGTGTTATGCAAATTAACACGAAACTTATGCATAAAACCATGGAATTATGAACCTATCTTGGCAGTAAAAAATCACTTCCTTCATGACTTGGGTATGTAAAATGGAGTTTCCAATGAAGGGTGTACATACATACTATTTTTCATAGAGGACATGTCGTTTACCATAAAACTGTGTAAAGGTATGATCATACTACTTACCTCGTAAGCGATCACCTATAAAATAGGCATGCAGCTTACATAAATTTCCAATAGTAAGAAATCTATAATTAAGCATGTACTTTATAATTAAAACCCGAAATACTTAAATAACCTATATTTCCATAAAGCCTAAAATCCTCGTAACCCTAAAATATCACCATTCCCCAAATAATTGATGTCCACACAATTTCTCCAAATAATTACATGATTAAGGCCTAAAAATATCACCACACCCAAACATCTTATTTCTCTTGATTTTATCATCAAACATGTCATCATAAAATAATCAAACCATTATATGTTTCCTCCACAACCTCCTTGATCACATGGAGTACCCGTAACCAAAACTCCATGATTAATCACTATAGTCAAACCTGTGCACTAAAGGCCCTCATTTGATCAAGCTACAATTATAATATGGCCCTGCTATAATCAACGTAAAATCCATGCTATTTGTAGCTATATGTGACAGCAATAACAAGCTTTCTTAAAGTTTTGCTCCATGTATGTTGCCTTTCCATTAAATCAGTAAACACCCATAACCTAAATAACTAGTTCTAAGAGAGGTACCTTGAGGGTTCGTTGTGGAGAGGAAGGCTGCGGCTTGCACCTGTTGGTGCATGACTGAGTTGTGCCTCTGTGGTGCTAGTATAACGACGTTAGGTGCCAAGAGAGAGAGAGAGAGAGAGAGTTTCATGGTGCAACTTGCTTGAGGCGTTGGGCTGGGTTCCGATTGGGTGCAACTGGGCTGTCCGTGGTGGATGTTGGCCGTGTCTGAAGCAGTCTTCAGTGGCTGGGTTTCACTGTGAGATAGATCTGGGTTCTGTCAATGTGGGTCTTTGGTGCAATTGGTAGTGCAGTGGCCGTGCATACTTATGGTGGTTCCTCACTTTGCACGGCTGAGACAGAGGATGTGACATACTTAGGGCTGCCGTGTGGTGTGACAATGGGTGGTTGGAGGGGTTGGCTAGAGAGAGGCACGGAATGGAAGTGGTCTGTTTCAGGTTGTATAATAGAGGTTTTCCGTAGTGTAAAACAGGGGCTGCTTGTTTTGCATTGGTAGTGCAGTGGCCATGCATGGAGGCTTGCGGATTGAAGGTGTTTTACGGTGAAGGTGGTTTATAATGGTGGAAGCTTGCGGGTTGAAGGTGTTTTATGGTGAAGGTGGTTTACAGTGGTGCGGGTCTTGCTGCCATTGGTTTTACGTGTGACCAAGGAGGCTGGTTGGTTGTGGGATCGTTGGGTTTGTCATTGTAGCATGGTGTAGCTTGCCTCCAGTGGTTAGTGAGTTACTGTATTGTGAGGAATATTCAGATTGGCCTCGTAGCTAAAAAAGCGTCTTGTTTTCCCAAATAATTACTTTTTTGTTGTGATAGATTTGTGGCAATACTCTATCACTGATAGTTATTTGCTGCGGCATATGTAATTTGTTCCATAATTAATGTTTCTTTTTTAGCCTTTTCATGTAGGGTCCTTGTCTTGAATTCTTTCGCCTCTTGGAGGTTGCTGTGCTTCATCACTAAATGTCTTATGTTCTGTTCACACTTATTTCCTTTTGCAGGGATGGTAAAATGCCTGTTTCATTTATCCAAAAGTACCTTGTGAAGAAACTTGATCTTACGAGTGAAGCTGAGGTATGTTTGTCTTTCTTGCCTTTCCAGAAAGCTGAGGATTTATTAATGTTGTTGGTGGTGTTGGTTCTTTTTCTCTCTTTTGTGTGTTTTTGATAAACTATTTTCTTGTTTCCTATTGAATATTTTGCTACGTATAATGTCTTTTTCATTCTTGTTTTCTGAAACCATGAAAGCTGGAAAGAAGGTTTGACGATTAAGATAAAATTTTATTAATAAAGGAAGGTGTTACCCCAAGTATACATGAAGCCACTTGACAAACAAATGGGAAAAGTGCTAGAAAAAGCTGGAAAGAATTGAAAAAAATGAAAGCAAGTATGTGTTCAACTTGCGTTTACTATGCAAGTTTAAAGATACTCATACGAGCTGTTTTATATTATTGTTTTCTGTGGGTATATAAATGCATCCTTTGGATTAAAATACTTATGCCCAGATGCAACAACATACAAGGGATGATTTTAACTAGAAAACGCTGCGAAAAGAGCCACTGTCATTATAATAGAAAAGTTTTCCATTGAACATATATGCCAAAAGAAAGTTGTCCTTGGTAGTTGCTTGTTGATCTTATGGGTTTTTTTTTTTATGTTTTTGCTTCTTAAGTTTGCTCGGAATAAAGTTATTCCGAGCAACATAGTTAATTATATAAAGCGACGGCATGTTTCAGTGTTCTATAGCAAAATTGTTATGAAAACTATAAAAAATTTAAGTTAATATCGGCTCAGCATAGTGTTAGCTATATGGGTTTCACATGAATTTCTGCCATTTATCACCATCTTGGGCGATGTTCTCTACTTTAGCACTTATTCTTGAGTTTCATTTGTCTTTATTCCGAGCAACATAGTTAGTTATATAAAGATTCAGCATGTTTCAGTGTTCTATAGCAAAATTGTTATGAAAACTATAAAAATTTAAGTTAATATCAGCTCAGCATAGTGTTAGCTATATGGGTTTCACATGAATTTCTGCCATTTATCACCATCTTGGGCGATGTTCTCTACTTTAGCTCTTATTCTTGAGTTTCATTTGTCTGTCTTATTTTTTTTTAAAAAGAAATAATGTTTTGTTCGCAAAATGGGCATTCCTGTAGGAATTGGAATACCATTCTTTTGTTTGGTGACAAAAGATGAATATCTTTATGAAATTGAAGTGAAATTTCCAAAATATCCAAATTTCACTATTTGTTTTTACAAAAATACCATTATTCTTTAAAAAAATTAAATTTAAAAAAAAAATCAATAAAAAATATTAACAAGAAGGACAGTGGTTGGCCACCCACTTGGCCATGGGTGGTCCGGCCACCCCCATGGGTTTTGGTGGCTGGTCGGTCACCAACAAAATGTTTTTAAAAAAATAATGATAATAAAATGTGTTTATATAAATTTTACATTGATGCCCCTAGAATACCTATTCCTCTCATATTTGGGAGGAATAGATATTCATCATGGTGGAGGAATGGGTATTCCATTCCAGCTCCTTATTCCGCCAACCCAACACACCCACAGGTTTCATTAGGCTTCTGGTAGCAGCTTTCTATTTAAAGCAAATCATTCCTCGATTAAAAAAATGACTCTTGTGTTATCGGTAGTGTTGCTGCCTCTAACTTCCCAAAGTTGCAGTTTTCTTCTTTTGGCTTTTCTTGTATTGCTTCTCATTTGGCATAACATATTTTTGGACCACAATTATTTTCTAGACCTTTTTACTCAATTGGTAACTTCACTTGAAAACTGGGGAAACATTTATTTCTCTCTTATCCACTTCTATATCCAGATCTAATTATATATGATCTATTTACCTTTTCACTAATAAAAGCATTTTTAATTGGCATAGATGCTACCTGTTTAGGTTTCTGATTTTGCTCTATCACAAGCACTTATTGGACATTGAGGCAAAACTTACCAAATGAAATCCTATAACAAATTCAAGAAGTACATTGATAAATAAAGAACATAATCAATAATAAAGGAATAACTCTTTTAACATTCGAGAGGATCAACCATGATAGCATCTTATAAGTTGGCTATCCTTGGTTCCTATTTCTACTAAATAAAGGGATAACCTTCAACCAGTGCTGTTAAAAGTGCCAGGCACCCTTAAACGCAAAGGTCTCTTTGAGCCAGATGGTTCTGTCAAGTATAGTGTCCTAAGAGAAATATTCTTAAGATATGATAGTAGAAAAATTGATGAAGTAACATGTTAGCCTGGTAACATGAATGGTTAGTGTGTTGTGTGCAAGTACCAGAAAAATAAATTCCATATTAGATGAAAGTACTATTTTCAGTGGAACTATGTTTTTGGGTGAAAGCGTACAATAGTAATGTGCTCTGCTTGTAGAAGGGAGCCAGAAGAAAAAGGAAGTAAAAGATAGAAGCTCGTAGGTTGTGGGGGAAAAAGTTACCGTTCTTTTAGAGGGGGAGGAATGAGTGACAGGGAGACGGACTTGTAGAGAAAGGGGCTGAGAACTTGTCCATATTACAGAAAAAAGTCCCAGATTAAAATTTTAGGGTTGAAAAATTTTAAAAACCTCACTTCCAGTATGCTGGAAAAAATTTAAAAACATCACGGCTTTTCAGAAAGTGCACAAAAACTTTGCTGGTAAACATTCTTCACTACCGGTATCAGTACTTCACTTCTGAAGCTTTGCAGTGTATGATCACTACATGCTCCATGGCAGTATGATGCTTGAACAGATTTCATTTCCTTCTGGTGAAGTCATGTTTTGTAGGAAAGGCACCTAAATGCGCACTTAGTTCTTTGTCTACAGAGACAAATGCTCACCACTTGACAAAGAAAGCAATGCTTCCTGGTACTTCATATTTGGTGACAATTCAAGAACTGTTTTTATTTTTTTTTATTTTTGCTTGTAGGTGGAGATAATGTGCCGAGGTCAGCCAGTGGTTCCATCATTGCAACTACAAAACTTGGTAGATCTGTGGTTTCGGACAGCATCGACATCAAAAAAAGTACCAGCATCTGTTGGGTCCTCTGCTAAGGACTTTGTGATGGTCCTGTCATATTGCCGGAAAGTCCAAACCCCATGAGAGAACATTTTTTCAGTTTTTTTCCCTTTCTTGTCCTTGCAATTTACATCTTTAATTATACAAGTCCTTTGAATCTTTGAGGCTGCATCAACTAAGGTGATTCGATCAATAATGTACGTTAGTACAATGTATGTTTTCACCTGAATAAACTTTTTTAATTAATTTTATTCTATTGGTTTGCCATATCACATACGAAATGTCTTTTCATTCATCTCATTTGGTGTCTTCCTTCGCATGATCAATTTAATTCAATTTGCACCATATTTGATATGTGGATAAAAAGAGGGGCTTTCTACTGTTTCACTTTTCATCTGTTCTGCAATTTTATCCAAAAACGCTTCTGAATTTGTTTCGGAATGATTTTTTGTGGCATTGTGCTCGCATACAGGTGCTGTCTAGCGCTCAGCAGGCATAGCTCCACGCTTTAGATGTTTCCTGCATTATCGGTTCCCGCCATGATTTTGCTTGCTTCAAAGAAATATGATACTTAAGTGCATGATTGCGCAAAAGAAAGCAAAAAAAAAAAAAAAGTTAGAATTAACCATCTCGTGATGGCTACCACAACGGGTTGCCCAACTTTTTGTAACAAGCTTAAGTAAGAAGACTCACTTAGAGGGGGGAGCTGCCTCCAGAGAGAAAAGAGATAGAGATAAATAGGAATTTGCTGTATTAATTTTCTGGATAAAATGTCATACAATGCATCCCTCCTATATAAACAAAGACAATTTCAACTTCCTGGCATTGCTCTTTCCTGGGCTACTACGAATTCGATAGAATAACAAAATGCCAAAAATGAAATATAAGCTTCTATGGTCTTAATAAATGCCTGAATTATAATTTAATTAGTAACTAACATCTTGTTGCCAAATCTCCACTGTTCAATCAATCCTACAGTTCCCAAGAAGGCAGCTGTCTTTCTAGTCCAACTCTCTTCCACGTGTGCTCCACTTCACCAAACCCTTACTTTCCCTTCCCCTCACACTCCAGCTTGTCCGGTAACAATGCCCTCTCGTTAGAACATCTTGCCCAAATGTGTGGAAAGGAGTATTTGAACTAATGGTAAGACTCCCATGTGGCATCATCTTCTTGCTGCCTTTGCCAATGAACCTGGAGCTCTACTATAGGTCGATGTCCGTGTTTCTTTAGCCTTCGATTCAAAATCTCCTCCAGTTCCAGTCTCAAAATTCCCAAAGAATCAACAGGTGGAAGTTTTTGTAATGGAGTGACAGACTAGTCAAGATGTTTCTTTAAGAGAGACACATGGAAAACTTGGGGTCTGAGCCAATTCGGGAACTTTCAGACTGTAGGCCACCTCTCCCAATCTGGCAATGATCTGGAAGGGTTCGTAGAAATGAGGAGCAAGCTTAGTGTTTCGATGTTGAGCCATTGAGAGCTACCAATACAGTTGTAAGCATAAGTAACCCAATCTGCTCTCTGGTTAGAAGGGTGGAGTCTACTGCATCTACTTTGGAGCTCCCTTGAAGGTAACTAAGCAACCCAGGAGAAGGATACTCATGTTAAGGCTTCAAAGGATGATAGTTGAGTGGATGAATGTTTGGTGGTATTGTCCCACCATTTGGCTAAGGGTACCCATTTCACCCAATTCTTTGTCTTGTTGCCCGTGAAGCAACATAAATAGTTCTCTAGTGTTTTGTTGACAGCCTTCGTTTGTCCTTTCGTCTATGGATGGTAAATGGTGTTGAAGGCTAATTGCACCCTTTGTTGTTTGAACAGCTCCCTCCAAGATTGGGTGGTGAAGTTTTGTCCCTGATTGAGACAATGGAATTAGGCATTCCATCTAGTTTGAATGTGTTTGAGAAATAAGTTCGCTATCATGGTGGCAGTGTATGGGTGGGCTAAGAGTGTGAATGGTTGTACTTGGTAAGTTGGTCTATGATTACCCAAAGGCTATTGAATCCTTGGGAAAAAGGTAGACCCTCTATGAATTCCATAGATATCTAGGAGCAAGGTTAGGATGGTATGGCAAGTGGTTGGACAAGGCTATTTGGGAGAGCATTGTCAGATTCTGTTTGTTGGAAAATTTGACATTATCTTACAAACTCATTCACTTCTGCTTTAAGGCCTGGCCAGTAAAATTTCCTGCGGGCTTGATGGAGAGTTTTGTCCAAGCCAAAGTGTCCCCCACTAAGACTATTGTGTATCATGCTTAAGCAACCTATGTTTGAAGGTTGCATCATTGGCCACATACAACCTTTGCTTGTAGTAAGTCGAGCCTTCCCTTTGTACATAATGAGAGCTTAACATCCCATCCTCTATCTCCAGGAGAAGTAGTTGAATTTTAGGATCAGCCTTGTAAAGTTGGCTTAACTCTTCCTACCACTTTCACTTCTAATACACCTTCTTCATCTGCCTTCCTCGAGAGGGCATCATCTACTCTGTTATCTTTCCCCCTTTTCTATTCCACTATAAAATTGTACCCCAAAATCTTATCAATCCACCTTTGTTGCATAGGGGTTTCCACCTTCTAATCTAATAAAAACTGCAGGCTTTGGTGGTTTGTTTTTACTATGAAAGAATGCCCTAACAAATAAGGACACCATAACAAATAAGGATGCCATTTATGAACTGCTAAGGCTAGGCCAAATAGTTAATTTTCATAGGTGGACATATTCAAAGCCTTTCCTTTTAGAGCTTGACTGTAAAAATCTATAAGGTGGCTTTTTTGCATCATAACTGCTCCCACTACCTTCCCGGAAGAATCACATTCAATGGTGAAGTTTTGGGAGAAATCTAGTAGGGATAATACTGGCGGTTGTGTGACTAATTCTTTTAGCTTTAAGAAGCCTCTGTATTCCAATGGAACCTATCTTTCTTCAGTAACTTAGTTAGGGCAATTGCTACTCCCCTATAGCCACGAATAAATCTTTTGTAATTCCCAATTAGTCTAAAAACCTTCTCAGATATTTAATAATAGTGGGGGTAGGTCATTCCAACATTGCATTGAATTTATCAGGATTTGCCTTCACTCCCTGGTATGAGATGAAATGCCCAAAATATCCCTCCTCCAAGCAACCAAATCTGCATTTTGACATCATGGCATAAAGCTGATGCTATATAGGAGTCTCCAGAGTTGTTTTAAAGTGTTGTAGTGCTCCAACTCATTCTTGCTAAAAATAAGATTATCATAAAAAATAAAACTGAATTTCTTAGGACGAGTTTAAAGATTTCATTCAATAAATTTTGGAAGGTCGAGGGAACATTGGTCAAGCCAAATAGCATGACCAAAAACTCATAATGACCTTTATGAGTTCTGAAGTCTTTTTTATGTAAATCTTCTGGTATGACTTTTATTTGGTGGTATCCTCATCTCAAGTCTAACTTGGAGAACATATGAGCACCTCCCAACTCATCCAGCAACTCCTTCACAACAGGGATGACAAATCTATCTTTAATTGTTACACTGTTCAGGGCTCTGTAGTCCACATAGAGGCAGGTCCCATTTGCTTTTCTCACTAGGAGTACAAGGGAAGAAAAATGGCTTTAACTGGATCGGATTACCCTGTGCTCAGTAGTTCCTTGATGATTTTTTTCAATTTCATCATTTTGAAAATAAGGATATCTGTAGGGTCTCAAGGAAATGGGTTTTTTATTAGGTTGAAGTACAATGACATGGTCATGGGTTCTGTATGGGGGTAGGTTTTTTGGTTAAGACATTTGTGAATTGTTTTAGAAGGTTTTGAATATGCAAAGATGGCTGAGATTCTATAATCTCCATTAGTTGCAACACTACTCCTCTAGACTGCTCACTAGAGAGACCCCTCATTTTTCCACCAATTTGAAATTAGTCGTTCCTTGTAAAAATATTGTCTGTCCTGAGAATGAAAATGGCATAATTAATTCCTCAAAATTCTAGAGGATGGTTCCAAGTTTTTGCAGCCAATGACACCAAGCACCATGTCATAGCCTGCTAGAACTATTACATATACTTCTACAAAGAATAGGAATCCTTGAATAGAAACCCTTGCCGCCCCAACCTTACCTTCACTTCCTATTTGTTCACCACTGGCCACTTTAACGGAACCACTACTCTTTGAATACTTCTTTGTCATCCTTAGATTCTCTTCTTGTATTTTTGTCAAACTATAGGCAATGATGAGATTTGGAGGGTTAAACATCATCATAGGAAAACGTATCTCAACTCGAAACCTACTAAAGAAACAACTCAACTTGTAAGGCTCAAAGAGGCCCCTTAGCCTATTAGATAATGCCTCAAAGTTGGCCTTGTAGTCCTCTAAAGTACCCATTTGTATAAGCCTTGTTAAGGCTTCCCTGGGATGTCATAACAACTAAGCCCAAATACGATCAACATGACATTTACAAAACAATCTCAATCCATTAGGACTCCAGATTTATCAAGATCTTAGAACCATTGCAAGACCTTACTCTCCATATGAAAGGAGGCCAAACACAGTCTACGTTGGGGTAATGTATGATGAAAGGAGAAGAACTGATTTACCTTGTATAGCCAACCCATGAGATCATCCCCATGGAACACTGGAAATGC
Organism: Juglans mandshurica; assembly: GCA_022457165.1. Classification (NCBI taxonomy): domain Eukaryota; kingdom Viridiplantae; phylum Streptophyta; class Magnoliopsida; order Fagales; family Juglandaceae; genus Juglans; species Juglans mandshurica. Next base: position 11,168,483 of record CM039623.1, read on the forward strand.
AAGACTTACCGTTCTGGGTTGCACATCCCCTAGTGGTACCATGGATCCCTCCATTCGTCTTGAATTACTAGATGATGATTCTCCATAACTATGATTTTTCTTTTGTAGTCCTTCTATCAAGGTTGCGAGCTGATGGAAGACGGAATCAAACTACTTATTAAGAGCTAGCATCTCAGTCTCCAAGCTTCTGAATTGAGGCCTTCCTGTAGCTGCTTAAGACGAGTTGCTTCTGCCATGATAACAGGGGGATCGATAGGAAAACGTATCTCAACTCAAAACCCACTAAAGAAACAACTCAACTTGTAAGGCTCAAAGAGGCCCCTTAGCCTATTGGATAATGCCTCAAAGTTGGCCTTGTATTCCTCTAAAGTACCCATTTGTATAAGCCTTGTTAAGGCTTCCATGGGATGTCATAACAACTAAGCCCAAATACGATCAACATGACATTTACAAAACAATCTCAATCCATTAGGGCTCCAGATTTATCAAGATCTTAGAACCATTGCAAGACCTTACTCTCCATATGAAAGGAGGCCAAACACAGTCTACGTTGGGGTAATGTATGATGAAAGGAGAAGAACTGATTTACCTTGTATAGCCAACCCATGAGATCATCCTCATGGAACACTGGAAATGCAAGACTTACCGTTCTGGTTTGCACATCCCCTAGTGGTACCATGGATCCCTCCATTCGTCTTGAATTACTAGATGATGATTCTCCATAACTATGATTTTTCTTTTGTAGTCCTTCTGTTAGGGTTGCGAGCTGATGGAAGACGGAATCAAACTACTTATTAAGAGCTAGCATCTCAGTCTCCAAGCTTTTGAATTGAGGCCTTCCTGTAATTGCTTAAAACGAGTTGCTTGATAACAGGGGGATCGATAGCTCTGGATACCAAATTTGTAACTAACTTAAGTAAGAAGACTCACTTAAAGGGGAGTTGCCTCCAGAGAGAGAGGAATTTATTGTATTAATTTTTTAGATAAAATTTCATACAATGCATCCTTCCTATATAAACAGAGATAGTAACAACTTCCTAGCATTGCTCTTTCTTGGGCTACTACATATTCGACAACATAATAACAAAATGCTAAAAATGAAATATAAGCTTCTAAGGTCTTAATTCATGTGTCCCAATTTATTTACTAACTAAAGTCCTGTTGCCTAATGTCCACCATTCGATCAATCCTATAGTTCCCAAGCAAGCAATTGTCTTCCTAGTCCAACTTTCTTCCACTTGTACTCCACTTTACCAAACCCTTACTTTCCCTTCCCTTTGCCCTCTAGCTCATTTTGTAACACTTTTCTTGTGGTGTCCAAGGCTTTCGACTACCAAGGGCAGCCCAATCTCCGTGATGATTAGGAGCTGCCACAATGGTCCAATCTCGACCCCTTTGGTTAGAGTTTTTTGGTAGGCATAGGCAACCCCAATCTGGGCCATTTTGTGGTGGTTAGAGCTTCTCAGCATCCATTCCCATAGTGGTGGTGGGTTTTTATAGAGTTTTTTTTTCAGATTATTTGTTGTGATATTCATGAAAACATTTCTAAACATATTCTTAATGAATCCCACTACTTTACAAAACTCTATTTAAATCCTCTTCTTAAAATTCTTATCACCACGTCTAACACCCACGTCTAAACAATGCTGTAACACCCAGGCCCATACCCTAGCCTAGGCTCGTGAAGATGCCAGCCACTTGAAGAAACAACATCGTTTGATAAGTTAAAATTTTTTTCCCTTTTAGTTTTCTCCTCCCCTTCACTTATTTTCTCTCCCTAACCACTTTCTCTCTCCTTTCTCACACCACTTTAATTTTCCACTCCCAAATTCTCTCTCAGTAGTTACTTCTCCATCTCTCTCGCCCCTATTTTTGCTCTGTTTTGGTGCTGCTCACAGTCTCTAATCGTCACCGCTTTATCCTAAGGTTTGCACCACTAGCACACAGCCATCAGTGAATCCCATTTGCTCTACTCAGTCTGATTCTTCCAGCCCATTTCTCCCTGTCTAATTTATTCTCTCTCTCTCTCTCTACCCCGATATGTAACCTCTCCATGCTGCACACAAAGTATCAATGCCACTATTGGTGGGTCTAGTTGATAACTCCTCTACCCTGGGTTCCTATCGTCGATGTTGGTAAGTTCCTCACATTTAATTTCTCCATTTACCTCTCTATTAGGGTTTCACCTCATTGTTAATCTCTCTCCCTTTGTGCACAAAATCCTAATCGGCAACCCCACACCATTCCTCCCTTCACCACCAATATGCCCTCTATTTCTCCCTTTTCTTTGTACACAAACTCCACGCTAGTAAGTCTCTATCGGTTCAAGTTGACATACACCTCTCGCCAAGGTATGTCTTGGTCGATTAACTCTCGTTCGATAGTTGCTATTTCCATCACGTATTACCCCAATTTTTAAATTCGGTTTTAACATCACTACTTTGTATCACAGTGTGGCGCCCTCGACTCCCACGTGTTATTTGTGTGAAGTTCATGACACCGGGATGATGACGACACGGATCACGCACCCCAACGACCAGTGCTCAGAGTGTGTACAACATGCAATAACTTTACAAAATAATATTCGCAGCAGAGAAATAAAAGGTCTTTCTTTATTAAGTACCAGAATTGTTCAAAAACAGTAAAGTAACTTTACAAGGATTATACAGTCATCCGACAGATAAATTAAAGACAGGAAATCACATAAGGGAAACAAATCCCATAGCGCTGAACAATATCTCAGCAACTCAAACCTCCGGCGGAGCTGATCCCTTGGGTTCATACTCAGGTAAGAGATTCAAACAGTTTCCCTAGCAGTTCTTGCATTGTATTTTTCAACCTTTTGTAAGTCGATTATCATGAAACTTCCTTCATATGATTTGTTCTTATTTGAATCTATTTTCCATTTATATATTTCTTATAAATTTTCGTGGAGAATTGAATTTTGAAAGTTGGGTGTGAACATGGAAAGATCATACTGGGACAATTTTTATGTTGTGTGAAACTTTGGTATTTGGATGAGGGTTTTGGTGAAATCTTGGTAGAGTTTGCTATGGTGAAGTTTTAACATGTTAATATGCAAGTTAGGTTTCGTTTTTTTGCATATTGATAATTTTCATAAAGAGTTTTGCATGGTTTTGTAAAGTTAAAAGCCGGAGGTGTCAAAACAGTTTCTATTTTGGTGAAGTTTCAATGCCGTTTGGATAATGAATTGATATAAGATGAGTTGAAATTAAAGTTAAAAATTGAATAAAATATTGTTAGAATATTATTTTTTAATATTATTATTATTTTAGAATTTGAAAAAATTGAATTGTTTATTATATTTTGTGTAGAAAATTGAAAAAGTTATAATGATAAGATGAAACACTTTCACTATCTAAACGGAGTCTTGAAATCTTTTGTTATGGAAACATGATCCAATGGTCTTGATATTCACGTATGATGTTTTTAAGGCTTTGATCTATGTGTTAGAAGTTTATTTTTGGAAAATATTGGTTTTGATCTTGATGAAATAATTTTTATACATGCAAAGGTTTGTTTAGGACCCAATCTAGAGGCTTTCGAGTATCTAGATATAATGCTTAGATCAAGTTTTTAACTTGAATATGAGGTATATGGTATTATTTTCTAAAGTTTTATTTCATGAAAGTCGTAGATCTATTGCTTTTATTCCAAGTCAAAAAGTATATGGTACATGGTTTTGAAGTTAATGTGCAAGCCGATTGTTTGGTGAGGGGTTTTTTGATTTTGGTTATTTGTTCAAACATATCATCACTGAGATTTGATTTGTAAACATAGAGTGTGTTTATAGATTTTTGGAGTCTTTGGAGTTGATTAGAAAATCATTAGACCAAGAACATCAGGAGTTTGGCATTTTTATTGATATGATGAAATTATAATTTTTATGAAATGTGTTTATTGATATCTTAGCATGATTTTAGAACCTAGGATATGATTTTTTGAAGTTGGTGAAATCGGTTAAAGCATGAAAGTGTGTTTGAAGGACAAGTATGCAAAAAAGTATTGGTTTTTTCCAAAGAGTGGTTCGGCCATAGTGAAGTTCTCGTAGTTGTGATTTGTTTTTAAAAAAATTTTAATTTGATATTTGGATTTAGGGAAAATTTTACATGAGAAATGCAAACTTTGGTAGGATTTAGAGTTAGTATGCAAAATCCTTCTTTTGAGGGAAAAATTATAATTTCTCATATGTAGAGGGGTAACTTTGCAATTTAGCCCTAAGTTATCGAGTCTTTATATTTGTATGAGCTTTAGTGAGATATTCTAATCTTAGGAATTATCTCATTTTAGTTAAATTTTCTTCACGTAATGCTTAACGTTACACTGCGCTTTCTCTTTACTCGAAAAATCTGTAAGTTAGCTTATAACTTACTCTTGGGATATTTATGTATGTGCGGTGGTAAGACTGCCCTTTTTATATTCATGTCACTTTGCTTACTGTAATTTTTATGATTTACCATGTAATGTCATTAGTTATCTGTTACACATTTAACTATTGCATGCTTATCTGTGAATGTCATGTCACTGTTACATGTCACGAATGCCATGTCATTTGTCACATGTTTATTTATTACATGAATGCCATTATTGTTACACATCTATCTTTTACATGTCATTGTTACATGCCACGAATGTCATGCCATTTGTTATATGTTTATTTATTACAAGAATGTCATTATTGTTACACATCTATCTGTTACATGTCACAAATGTCATGTCATGTTATTTGCCAAGTCATGCCACACATTATTCATGTTCATGTCACGATACATTCATGTCATTTTACTAACACACATGCATATGTATATTGTTAATAGCTTGGCAGTGTATTTACTCGGAATGGTAGACATTCTAATTGATAGTCTCAACTACCATTCCTCTAGAATGGTAGACATTGTGTTAGGATATTGAGAATCCGTACTCAAAGGATTGGACGAGACTGACTACTCCATAGAGAGACGACAAAGAATTGATAACTATGATTATCCACTTTTTGGACGCGACTTTAAGCGATCATAGCTGAATTGCGTGAGCAACTCAACAATTTAGTAGAATAGATTTTATTTCCTGACTGTATTTATGGAGAGTTATTTTTGGTACTTATGTTGTTACAGATCTTTTGGACAGGTATTGTAACTTTTGGTTATCTGTTATCATATGAAGTTATGAAGTTATGAAGTATGTTCATGTTTATGAGATATATTACTTTTGGTATATAGTATTACTCAAAGAAAAAAAATTATCCGCTGTAAATATTGCATACTATTATATGTATGCTAGGTGCATTGTATCTTTAACTGTCATGAACATGTATGTAACTTTGTGTTGCATGTCTCAATGCTTCAAGCTCTATCAAATCCCAAGTAGAATTTAAGGGTGTCACATGTATACATGAGCATTTTTGGTACTATGTTTCTCAAATATATAAAAAGAGCGAATATGAAATATGAAATTTTTATATATTATGATATGAATATGATCTGTATCTATTCAATACTCTGTTAAGATATGAAATGCTGCATCTGAAAACCTCAGGCATGACATTCTATTTGTGCTTCCATCCCAACCTTACCACGGGTGTAAAATTATAGCCTCTATTATTATGTTTGATACCAACATCTCTATTTTTGCGCACCCACTTTGGAAACAAAGTGGTTTTTTGCATGTCTTTTCTATGTGCACACTCGTGACTCTAAGAATAATAAAGGGAAGATTTCATAGTTTATTTATGCTCAGTTGCCCGTCGGGGTTGGCATAATCCTACCACGAGGGTTAAACATGGAATCCGTTCTGATATGATGTTGCTTAGTTATTCTATGCCGAAAAACTTTTGTATATAAATATTTCTGAATTGTCACTATGATACTTTGATAATCTGTTTTGTTTTCCATTTTTTAATTGACTCATTTTACATATGTTCACTGCTTACTTAATTGTTGATAATTCACTTAATTACCTTTAATATTTCAGATGATTTTGATTGTTCTGCTGGGAATCAAGAATAGGAAGTGGGAGCGAGACTAGTTGGGTGTAATGGACTAAGTACTGAAGGGTACTATGGATTATTGGAGAGTCTTATTCCATAGATTTGGCATTTGGGATGTTGATACTTTCGTTGAGACCTTGTGGAGTTACTGGTTAATTATGTTAGGGTTTGATGTCCTTGTAGAGAAACATGTATGTTTGGTTGAACAAATGAGATTATGCTCTATAGAGTCTTTGGGGGGGGGGGGGGTGTTTTTGAGAGATGATTTTAGGTGACAGGAAGTAACTCCCTGACCCTCCAAGTACGGGGCGTTATAACTACATCTCTCGATTTGTTTTTATATAGATATTTAATGAAAATAGTTTTTATATTTTATTTCATTACAAGTTTCTTTTCAACGATATTTCTTAATTGTGAAAAATGTTTATTATAAACATATTTTTATAAGGAAAAATCTACAATCACAACTTGGTGTGAACCAAATTCTTTACACCTTCCAATAGAAAGCTGATATGCCATTTTTCTATTGTAAGGGTACAATAAGCACACCCATACCAAATTAAAAAGTTTAAAACTTAAAATAACTAAAATAAAAAAAGGTACAAAAATTGGTGCATGGTCTCTACTCTTGTGTTGTTCTGGCCACTCCATATTGGGTGGTCGGTAGAGAAGGTGGCGACAAATCATCCTAATAGATCAATTTTGGTGTCGGGTCGGATATGCCAAATCTAGCACCTTCTTAGCATCGGGTGGTGGATCGGCATAAGGAGGCACTAGATCTACCAGATTGGTGAATGTTCTGGCGCCTGCTTAGGATGGTGCCACCTTGAGCGACGGCCGAACTAATTGTATTTTCTAATTTCACTGATTGTTTCTTAGGGTGGCAACCAGGAAGGTGGCTGGAAGTTCTAAAAATAATTAGCAATAATATTTTTAGAAGTTTTTTGGAGTTTATATTTATGGATTTTGCTTTATTATAAAATTGAAGAATAATGCTACATATAATCTTATAGTGTACAATCTTGCACATTCCCTTTTAAAATAAGTAGGAGCTACCATGAAAAAATGGATTTTTTTATGTGGGTCTCAACTTTGCCTCACTTTTTTTCAAAAGAGAGCATGATACTTATACATTGTAAGATTGTAAAATCATTTTCCAAAATGAAAAGTGGTTTGGACGGACTTAGGGCTTATTTGGACACTAGATGTTCCCAAACTTCTCATAATTTCCTTTCCAAACATTACTCAAACACAAAACACTTTTCAATTTCAAATCTTTAATTTTTTTCATCTAATCATTATCTGTAACCAGGTCCGACACGAAACTCGTGTTTGATTTTTTTTTTTATGAATGGAAAGCCACCTGAGTTTTAACGATTAATTTTTGAGAATAGATTACGGCCTCAAATTTTGGATTGATGGATTATAGATTTTTTATTGGGCTTGATTATTTCAGATTATTATTCTGCAGTAAAAATATTTTTTTTAATGGAGCAAGTGGGTTTTATTTTTGAGTTTTTGGCCCGACAAGTTATGGATCGAGTTAGGCTAGTATGGTTGTAAGTGAAGGCACAAATATATATATATATATATATATATATATATATATATATACTTTTTTTTACGAGCCCCAAAGCCAAACTGGTGGGATCACGCCATGCACATCTTTCTTGTAGTGTTCTTCCTTTGTTCCTTCCTAGTTTTTTTTTTCTTTTTTTATTTTACTATATATATTTTGTGTTACACATTTCACGCACATTTCTTTATATTTATTTTTTTTCTCTTAAGGTTTCAACTATTTTTTTTAGGCATCATCCCATGCACGTATAACCTCCCTTAACTAGGTTCACTCTTGACGTCAGACTTCAGTTTTCTTCGCATGCACGCTCCTATCCCTACAACATTCACGGCAACTACTTGCATTGGAGATATACTTTCACGGTCGTTTTTCTACCTTTTATTTCTCTAGGGTTTTAATCGGTTTTTGTTCTATATATTCACCTTCAACACGTCCTGCACACTTTCTCTTCCTCCTCAGCAGAACAACCAACCACCTTTGCCTTCCTACACCACGAAACACGTGCACTGCCTTAGAGTTAGCAACCGCAGCGTTGCATGCCCTCCCACCGTCCAACTTCAGTGCACGTCCTCACACCCGCTTGAAGACAAGCAGCCGCACAACACCCCAGCCACTGCCACGATCGAGCCCAGCCCGAAACATACAAACCACATCCCGCACAATGGAAACTACCGTGTGATAGCACTGCCCAAGCCCCACGAGAAACCAAACAACCACCACCGAAGGGAAGTCCCATTGCTAAGCTCTTCCACGCCGCAACCCACATGACTAGCCCTTGCACGATGGAAGACGCTAGCCTAGAAGCAAAACCAACCACTACAAGCGACCAGCCGTTGTCTTCTATTTTTCCCACCCCAAAACAGAGCCACCACTTACAGCCATCCCCATCTCCTTCTCACTGCCATCAACCACGGCAAGTGTATACAGAAACTGCCGGCGAAGACTTCCTATCACCCTAGTCCATCGCAAGCCGCCTCAGGCCTCGGTAAGCTCACGCCATTTCTTTTATTTTTTTCTCTGTTCTCTCGGTTTCTCTCCGTCTCTCCCTCACTCTCTCACCGTGTGCTTCTCTCGTTCATCTCTCTCTCCCTCTCTATCATTTTCAACTGCCCAGGCACCGCACCCACCACCCCCGACCTTAGCTAGCTCTGTGCACTGTCGCACTTTCCCTTCCCTCACGGTGAGCCTCTGCCGCGTAAACTTACTTCACATAGTATGAGCATGTTTTCAAATAACAAAGCTTACCGTATAGTTGGTCAAGCATATATTAATTGAGATGAAGTTACATTTTTACCCTTCGAGTACAAACTGTATTAATGTGTTTAAAACTTTTAAATATGTATCAGTAGACTCTATTTTATTTATGTTTACAGAAATCTTTTAAGCAATTTAAAATTGTTTGCAAAGTTTTCTTTCAAAAGTAAACGATAATGATGTAATTTTTTTTTAAACATTTTAGATATGATCTAGTTTATTAAATAAAAGTTGTTGTTTAATTTAAAATTTTTTTGGTATAGTTATATGATCTAGTATTAAATTTATAGTCTGATTACAATTGTAAATAAGTTAGGTTATTTTTTTATGTTTTAGTCGAAGTTATTAGATGGACATTGATGATCTTATTAAGATGAGATGAGATGAGATGAGATGAGTTGAGATTAAAATTAAAAAATTGAATAAAGTATTGTTAGAATATATTTTTTAATATTATTTTTGTTTTGGGATTTGAAAAAGTTGAATTGTTTATTTCATTTTGTATTGGAAGTTGGGAAAATTGTAATGATTAGATGGGATGAGATGAGATGTTTTTTCAAAACAAACGAGGCCAAAATAGGTTATTTTAGAAACTTAGGCTTAAATATCGAAATACGTGTTCAAATGAAATTTACGAGAATTACGTAATTATTTTATAGATGACGATTAATATTTGTTCGGCATTTTTGAGGAAATTTCTGAAAAGCTAAGAAGTCCAAATAAGCGGGGTTCCTATGCTAGAGTTTGCATAAAATAAAATGAAACGATGTTGCTTTTGAAAATATGCATGTTTATTTATAAAAGAAATCAGAAAACAACCTCAGATATGTGTTTTGCATATGAATGAAAGCTGTATAAAATAAAGTATTTTCTGCCATGACTGGTGTAGACATGAACTAATTTGTGCATTCTGTTTCTGATCATGCAAAAAGAGCAAATATGAAAATCTAAAAGTTTTTGTTGTGAATAAATGAAGATGTTTTGATTCTGTTTATTTCGAACATGTGAAATTATCTGAAACTATTCAGTATTTGGTTTTGATATCATGTGGCATCTGAAAACCTTGGCATGAGATTCTGATTTTGTATTCTGATTAAAGTCTGATTTTGATGGTTCTGTTATGTTCTGATAAGGCTCAACCACGGGTGATAATAGTGGATATGGCCTAGCCACAGGTAATAATAGTGGATACGGCCCAACCACAGGTTATAAGAATGGATACGACCCTTCCACGGGTTATAATGATAGTTTATAACCCTACCACGGGGGTTAAACATGGTATACGACCCAACTACGCGTTATAATAGTAGATACGGCCCTTCCACGGGTTATAATGATGGTTTATAACCCTACAACGGGGGTTAAACATGGTATCTGTTCTGATGTGATGCTCTGATTGATGAAGATGAGGTCTCAGATTTTAATATGCCAAATGATTTTTGAATAAGAATGTTTTTCTGAAAGTTTCGCTCTGATATTTGTGTAACATGTTTTGATATTTGCATTCTGAAAGTAAATGTTTGTGTTTCTGCATTCTGAAGGTAAACATTTTGTTTTGCATTCTGAATTTTGAAAATGTTCATGTTTACACACTGGTATATGTTCTCTGCGTACTGAGTTGTTAATAACTCACCTCTTATCTCCAAATATTTTTCAGATATTTTTTATGGTTCAGCTGGAGAACAAGAGTATGAAGTTTTAGCAAGGTGCGATGATCGTAGTGGAATAAGTGCCTGAGGGTACAAGTTTATTGGAGAGTCTTATTGAGTAGGTTTGTGATTTTCGGATTTTTGAATAAATGGATTTGTACTTTTTGGAAATATTGGAGTATTTAAATATGTTATGGAAGTTAGATTTAAGTTACAAGAGCTAACTCTCCGAACCTCCGGGATTGGGGCGTTACATTATCTAAACACAAAATCCAATACAATTTTTTTTAACTTCTAACAAAAGATAAAAAAATAATACAACATTTTCAAATTTCAAAGCAAAATAATATTAAAAATTATATTCAAACAATTTTTAAATTTATAATATTTTTATTCAAATTTTTTTCTCATTTCCCAAAATCTAATAAAACATTTTAACTCAAACAATTTTACTATTATTCAAAAACCATTTGACTACTATTCACAGAATTTTAAAATATTCTATGTATGCTCGTTTGGACAGTGGACACTTTAGAATATTTCAAAATATCTGTGAATAGTAGTCAAATGGTTTGTAAATAGTAATGAAATGGTTTGGGAAGAAAGAGAAAAAAATTGAATAAAAATATTTTAAAGTTAAAAAATTGTTTGAATATAAGTTTTATTTTGAAATCTAAAAAAAGTTATATATTATTTTTATTTGGAAGTTTAGAAAAGTTATATTGGATTTTGTGTGTGGATAATTATTAGGTAATGATTAGATAAAAAGTTAAAAATTTAAAATTTAAAAATATTTTGTGTTTAAATGTTATTTGAGAAGGAATATATGAGAATACCTAAAAATACATCAGTGTCCAAACTATCCCTAAGGGTCCAAATGAGTTCAAGGTTTTGTAGCCTTTTGATAAAAAATAAGATCTATCGAGATAAAAAATCTTTTTATTTTTTATTTTTTCGATAGATTCTACTTTTTTTTTTAAAGGATTTGTTTAAAGTTTACATGCTCTTATGCTATATTTATCATTCCTATTAAAAAATTGGTAAAAACGTTGAGGTTATTACTTATGAATGGAATGTGTTAAACTTGTGTTTTAGACGAGTTTTTGAGAGTTGCACCCTTTTTATAAATAAATAGAAGAAACAACTCTTTGTTTTACCATTAATCTATAATTATTTTACAATTTCCATTAATCATAGAAAATTAAAATTATTTTCTAATAAAGTGACACGATTCTTTTATTTGATTTAGGGCTCTTTTGGGAAGTAAGATGATTTCATCTTAAAAGTTCTTATAATTTTATTCTCGAATTTCATTTAAATAGAAGCATTTTTTAATTTAAAATCTTTAACCTTTTTATCTAATTATTATCTAATCATTATAATTTTTTTAAAACTTTCAAACAAAATAACAAAAAATATATAATTTTTTAAATTTTAAAACAAAAATAATATAAAAAATTAAATTCTAATAATATTTGAACTTTATAATTTATTTATTTTAATTTTTTCTTTTTATTTATCAAAATCTAATAAAATATTTTAACTCAAAAAATTTTAATACTGTTATTAAATTATTTTAATAAATTAATTTCACTACTATTTTAATTAATTCCAATCAAGCGACTAAGATCAATAGTAATAATAAAATAATGGTAAAACAATTGTAGGTGTAATGTGTATCGCTGGGGTAATACACTCAATACCGCCCTGTGAGTAGTGAGTCCTCTGCAGATCGCAGTTGCACCGAGCTTCTCCAATCTTCTGCCATCAAACAATCATGCAGCAGGTAATCAAAATCCGTATGAAACCCTAACAAAATCCTCAAATATTCCATTCGTATGATCATTACTTCTATACTTGAATTTATTTTATTATTATTTTTATTTTTATCCATTCTGCGTGCTTGAAATCTGACACGAAGGGTGGAGGTTCCGAAACGGAGGTGACTTGGGAAGACCAGCAGAATATTAATAAGTTTGGAAGATTAAACAACCGCTTTCACGAGCTCGAGGACGAGATCAAAGTCGCCAAGGTATACTGTATACAAGTATATTGGAAAAGTTAAAATTGAGTTTTTATTTGTTTATTTATTTATTTTAGTGTACAAGGTTTCTGATAATGTCGTATTGTTTGAGGTTCTTATTGAAGTTCGGATTCATCTTGATGTGCATTTATTTGTTTTATGCTTTTTCCTCCTTTCTTTTTCCTGAATAAATACTGTCAGATGCTATATGGAGTCGTGAGTTACCATCTTTTTCATGATTTGAAATGGGTTTTGAGAAATTCTTTTACCCCATTTTGATTTTGGCGTAATCGACGGATATAGTTTGGTTCTCACTTCATCTGTTGTTAACTTCCATTTCTTGGTAAATATTATTGTTACTTTCTGATTAGGGAGTTATTTAGATTTTTATTTAATCGTAGATGGGTTTTGGAAGTTAGAATTAACATGGCTCTGATTTTTTCTTTAATTTAAATAGTTTATTATTGTTTGTTTGGATTGATTGTGTTTGAATGTCTGTTTTGTCAAACTTGTTGCTAAGCTCGATTTGAATATTAGATGAGTTCTAGGTTTCGTTTAATGGGTTTTTTTGGATCAATGGAATATAAATAGAAAAACATAATAGGTGTAGAAGTGTATTTTTAGTAATGCTTGAATTGAGCTCTAATAGAAACAGGACACGATGTGAAAATATGGTGAAAAGAAGATATTAAAGAGGACATTTCTTTTTTAAGTATATTAAAGAGGACATTTGGGAAAGGCTAAAATCAAGGAAGTTAAGGACAAGCTAACAGCCTTTTTCTTGTGCATATATGTGTCCATTGAAGTCACGGTCTAATGGGCTTTAATTGTTTAGGTTGGGTGGGATTCTTTCTGTTGAGCTACTGCCCAAGTAAAGCCATCATTTGCATTCTTAAAAGAGCAAGCCACTATATAATCCCCAAGTATTCCTCAACTTTCTCCAACACACTTCTATTCCACGTGACTACTACTACACCCGAGGCCCACTAAAATAGAGAAGACCAACCAACATATTGTCAATCCCACACACTCTAGACAATGCTTCTACGTATAAATTCCATTTTTTGTTTCCTGCAAGCATACAATTCCATTGTATCCTAAGGCTATTAGTAGCCTCATTTAGCCCCCTGACATTCCAAGTTATTAATCTTAGGCTTCATAAGCTATTGATGCCACTATCACTTTGGTCCTACCTCGACTTGAATGCCTCTCCTTTGCATCATAATAATAGACCAAGGAAACCACTTTAATTCCCTGTTCCTTGGTCCCGACTTGGTTGTTTGGAGATGACCCTCCTCTATAGCGGTAAGTAAAGTAGTGAGCTAGTCCTCAAATCCTTCACATGAGGTCCCCACACATTGTTGTATCTCCCTCGCCTTTTGTAGCATCCAATTGTTGTGTTATGGCTCAAAGGCAGAGTAGTTGGAGAAACAATGTCCTTAGTCAGCCCGATCACTTGCCCGCAATAGTGGATCCTCTATTTTGGACACCTAAAATAGAGTTTCTCAGCAGACCTTTGAGAACTTCTGCAAAGCTCAACCACTCCTTCCCTTTCACAGCTTCTAGTATAGCTCTGAGCCCTCTTCTTGCTCCACCACCTCAACACCAAGTAACGATCGTACTCATTGGAGCACCTTTGGACCAAAAATGCATTGTTCTCGTCTCTAAAGGTTTTATGAAACTTGCCACTACCCAAGAATGCCGCACAAGCCTCCACCGTGTGTGCGAGCCAACTTGTTGTGACTCTACGTATGCTAACCTCCTTCGTCACCTTTCTGCTTCTTTCCACAAAACGAACGATGCCAGCACCTTCCGATATGAATTTAGATACCTTTGTGTCTACAAATAACTTCCTCACGACACCCATTCTTCCCATTTTGATAATAGAAAAAGAAAAAATGAATGAAAAGGACTAATGGAGGAGCAAAAGTAAAGGAGAAAATGATCGAATGACTAGTCAACCGAAGAAAAAGGAGACGTAATTATTTCTAGTCAATAGCACTGGAAATAGCCATCATAGAGGGAGGGAGGGAGGCACAATCCTAACAGTATTACCTTAGCCCGGTTTTAGAAACACTACCCACTAAGTTAATAGGCCAAAAATCCTTAATATCAACCGCTTCTTACTTCTTTGGAATAAGATCAATGAAAGTAGCATTAAGGTTCTTCTCAAAGATGCCTTTCAAGTGAAACTCATGGTACACCTTCATTACCTTTTCTTTTAGTACATCCCAATAGGTTTTGAAAAATCCTATCTAATATCCATCTGAGCCTAATGCCTTATCTCCACTTAGGGTTCTCACTACCTCCCACACCTTGCTCACTCCAAAGGGTCTTTTTAACAGAAGGGCCTCCCTCAAGGGAATTGTTTGGTGGGTAATGTTTCCAACATAGATCCCAACTAACTTGTTCAGTGTATAAATATGGAATCAATGGTATTATTTCTTATATTTGAATGGGCCAGCTGATGAAGGACTTAGTACATTTATCCCCCTCTTAAAGCCACCAACCCCTGGACTTTTGTCACCAACATATCTCCTTGATAAGGGTTGTCCTTTTGCAGGTCACTTATAAGCGTCTCATTTAATCTCTCTTCACCATACAATGGTCTATCTTCCTCAATCACATTGAGGCCTTTCAACTCTTATCAAGAAGTATCTGCTATTTTCCAATATCCCCAAATACCTCATTCCAAACTTCCATATCATCTTTTAACGTTTTTTTTCTCAAAAAAAATATAACTTGGAGAGCCTTGAAAATGTTTTGAGTCCCACCACTACTTGATTTCTTCCAAAAAGCCTTCTGATTTTAGCCACACAATTTCAAACTCAAGTTATCATTTGCAATCCTGAATATTCCCACAATCTAGAAAACTTACAATTTCAAAGCATACCCAATAAGATGCATCAGAGAATTCTAGGCATGCTTTTTGAATACTCAGGTTCGAAATTTCATTTTCTATACTTTCTGTGTATTCGGGCTATCCCTTTTGAGTTCTTTATAATAAAATCTACAACTACTTATCAAGGGAAATAAAAAAAAGATTCTAGAGAGAATTCGACTTGATTCATGAGCATCTTGTGAAGTATTTTCATATCTGGATACATATTAGAAGATGAGCCAGAATTATGGGTGATAATTTCAATATCTTGAACTAATTTATTAACTTCAAATAATATATTTCTATTAATAAGACCACTTAGGAGGGAAACTCTCAGATTGCAACAATATGGAAGATGGTCCCAATATGTTTATGGTGGTGTATTTGGAGGAAGAGGAACAAAAGAAGCTTCTAAGATTGAGAGTGGTCAATGCATGAGCTTAGAATTGTTTTCGTAATACTTCACTCCATTGGTCTATTGTAGCTGATTTTAATGGCATGAATTTCTTGCATCACTAAACTAGCATGCATAGGTGATGCTCTTGTGTATGTCCCGTATACTTGGGCTTTTGCCTATTCTTATGATCAAATAAATAACTAAATAAATAAGGCCAATTTGGAAGTCACTGAATGTGCTAGTGGGTTGTGTAAGTTTTAGGTCTTTGAACAAGATCGACTTGATTCCAAATTGTTTAGTTGTTTCAAATGTCTGCAATGGTGCAATTCCTCCTATTTTATTATTGTAATCCAAGTGATGTAGGACTATGAAAAAAAAGGTTATTATACAAGAAAAGCACATAATATAAAAGTACTCTCTCTCTCTCTCTCTCTCTCTCTCTCTCTTTCTCTCTCTCTATGCAAGATTTCTTTTGCATTTTTGTAATTCAGTGATGGTTCAGTAACTAGCACAAAGGAATCTATTAATATTGCTAAAAGTTTCTAATCCTAGTGATGCAGGACAGAAGCTAGGGGACTCTGATACCAACTCCAATGCATGAGGCTTTGGAATTCAGCACGATAGTTACATTTCTTGATGGAATCTTGGTTGCAATTCTATGTAAAAGTGTTTTTTAGTTAATTAGTATGAACAAATTTTGATTTGATGCCTCCAACATTACTGAATTAGAAACCAAGAATTTTCTGGCAGTAGGCTGTTGAAACAAAATTGAAAGGGCAACACAGCCTAGACAATCACTTTCAAGTTTCCTAAGCAAAGTCACTCATAGGAAGGAGTACACAATCAAGCCCTTAAGTCTTCGAGAAAAACTGATGGGATTTTATTGAAGTCACTCTCCATATATTAGACATTATTGCCTTGTATTATATAGGCTACTTCCAAGCTTCTTCATGCATGGACCGGGATTCCTTGGTAAACAGGAAAGTAACTTGAAAAACTCTTGAACTAAGATATAAGCTACCAAAACAAAATAGGGAAAAAAAGCTCAAAACATAGTAAAAGAGCCCTCTATATGTTAGAGGACATGGTTGTAATAAGTGTAACTTGTGAGGGTATAATCGTCAATTGTACGTAGTATATATATATTGTAGTACATCAATGAATAAACAATGTGAGGTATTTTCCCTCCATGACTGTCTACATGGTATCAGAGCCACCATCGTTTGAGCTTGCTGGAGTAGTTTGTGGTGTTCGATCGGAGTATGTTCAATCGGAGTAATTTTTGGTGTTCGATCTCAATTTTGTCGTTGGGTCTAAGCTCAACAGTGGCTTCTGCTGTTGGATCCAAGGTCATTTTCGTTTGCTAAGCATCCCGACGGCTTCTCTTTTCGTCATCGACAATCGATAGGAGGTTCAAGGTGTTTCCGTCAATTTTCTGGCGTCATCTCTGGTACTGGACACCAGGGGTGAGTTCGACGTCGTTGTCTGTGCATCCCGGTGTGTTCCCTGTTGTCAGTGGCCTTCGGAAGTGCTGCTTGTTGCCAACAATGTCGAAGGGACGGAGTGTTTGGTTGCAGGATAAGCGATCCCATCCTCAAGTGCAAATAACCCCAACCTGGAGTAAGAGATTGTTCCTATTTGGAATAACGCCTATTTGGTAATGAGGATAAGGTAATTCCCAGACCACTTATTCTCGTTTAGGATAACCTAATTCGGTTTTAAGTTTAGGTTGAAGTCGGTTTTGGTCAATACCCGGTTCAGACCCGATACATACCGATATCGGCTGGTTTTGAGCCGATACATACCCAATACAGGTAGATTTTGAGCCGATACTGGCCAGTTCAAAGCTGATACAGGTCGAAACAATGCAATTCAAAGTGGATACATGCCGATACAGTGTAATTCTGACCAATATAGGGCGAGATTTTGTTATTCGAGTTGTTTTTTGGATACTTTGAATGAGTTTCTATATTTCCAAATTGTGTTTCTCGGATTTTCAAGTTGAATTGTGGTTTTTCTCATATCCTGTGTGGAGTTTCTATCTCCAAGTTCAATTGTGATACTTTTTCTACATCCATAACTAAATTTGACTCATAGTTACATGATGTGGTTGGTTGCCTCCTATATTGCTCCTGGTGGGCGTGGAGGCCAGGGTGGTAGAGGTCCATGTGGGGGACGTGATGCCAAAGGTAATCGCACTCGAGGTTGAGAATGTTGTAAGTGCACCCATTGTGGTTGCACTAACCACCCGGTGGACTATTCTTGGGATCTACATGGTAGACATCTGGATCTGCTATCAGGCCATTTGCCAATATATGATTAGTATATCAAAGGATGAGTATGATAAGCTTTTGGGTCTCACACAGGCTTCATCTTTCAGGTACAGCGTCCGCATGTCTTGTCTCATTCACTCAAGATCTATAGATCATTGATTCAAGAGCTAATGAACATCTGACCGGTTTGTCTTCTGTCTTATCTAAGTTAGATACTGTGACATCTCCAAAAAGTGTTACTCTCGCTAATGATTCTCTTGCTAAGGTTACAGGCATTAGATCCACTAAGCTCACCAACTCTATATCCTTGTCATTTGTTCTATATACTCATAGTTTTCCCTTTAGTTTGATGTCCATTAGTAAGATTACTCAAAGTCTTTAATTTTCAGTGACCTTTTATCCCTCTTCATGTGTCTTTCAGGATCTGAAGATGGGAAACAAGATTGGTACGGGGCATGAAGCTGGTGGTCTGTATTATCTTGATGTTAAACCGCCACCCACTCGAGCCCTTACATCCACCTCATCATCTGCTTATGAATGGCACTGTCGCCTTGGTCATCCTTCTCTTTCCCTTTTGAAGCATCAAGTTAGAAATCTAGTAAATGTGTCTCCCTTTTCTTGTGAAGCATGTCAACTTAGTAAACATCATCGTGTCTTTCGTACCTTGAGTTGATAAACGAGCATCAAGTTCTTTTAAATTGGTTCACTTTGATATATGAGGACCAATCAACATTGAATCAAACAAGTTTCAGTATTTTGTCACATTTATTGATGACTACTCTCGTGCGACATGAGTGTTTCTGATGAAGCCAAGATCTGAACTTCTTTCCATATTCAAAGTGTTTTTTAAAGAAATTAAAACCCAATTTAATAAAAAGCTTCAAGTTTTGCGTTCTGATAATGCTAGAGAATATCAATCTATTGTCTTTGCTACTTAAGTAATAAAGGAATTGTTCATCAAATTTCATGTTCTTATACACCCCAACAGAATGGGGTGGCTGAATGCAAAAATCGTCATATATTAGATGTAACCCGAGTACTTTTATTACACATGCATGTTTCTAAACGATTTTGGAGTGATGGTGTTCTTACTACTTATTACTTCATTAATCGTATGCCTTCATCAATTATCGATGGTTCCTCTCTCTTCTCCATCTTGTTTCCTTCATCTTCACCATTTTCCCTTCCTCCAAAAATCTTTGGGTGCATTTGCTATGTTCATAACCTTGGCCCAGGTTTTGATAAGTTTGATCCACGTTCTACCAAGTGTTTTTTTATTGGTAATTCCCGAACTCAAAAAGGATATTGTTGTTATAATCTTGTTCTTAGACACTACTTCACAAGTGCTGATGTTACCTTCTTTGAGTCCATACCCTATTTCTTGGACACGCCTTCGAGTGTTGAGTGTGACCCTCTACCATTACCTACTCTTACACTTTCTCATTCACACTCACCCAACCTTACCCAACCCTCAATGCCTTCCCCAGTTCCTTTACAGGTTTACTCTCGTCGCTTGCGGCTGTGTCTCCATCTTCAGATCTTGAGTTATCTAGTACTTCAGACTCTCCACCTATTGCTCTTTGCAAAAGTACTCGTTCTCGTGTTACTCAACATCCGATTAGCCAATTTGTCTCATGTCATGCTTTATCTCCTTCATTCTCATGTTTTACTTCTCAACTTTCAAAACTTTTTGTTCCTAAAACAGTTCAGGACGCTTTATCAGATTCGGGATGGAGGGCAGCTATGAAAAATGAAATGGATGCTCTCCACCATAATGGGACATGGGATCTTGTTCCGTTACCATCTGGTAAATAACCTGTTGGCTGTAAATGGGTATATACAATCAAATTTCATCCTGATGGTTCGGTGGAATGTCTGAAAGTCCACTTGGTTGCTAAGGGTTACACTCAAACATATGGCATTGATTACAAGGAGATTTTCTCCCCAGTTACCAAAATCTCCTCTGTTCAGAGTGTTGATATCTCTTGCTGCTAATTTAGACTGATTCTTATTTCAGCTGGATGTTACAAATGCAATTCTGCATGGCGACTTGCATGAAGAAGTTTATATGGAGCAACCACTTAGGTTTGTTGCTCAGGGGGAGTATCGAGGTACTGTGTGCAAGTTTGAAAAAATACATTATATGGTTTGAAACAATCTCCTCGAGCATGGTTTGGGAAGTTTTCTGATGCTGCTTTGGCATTTGGCATTCATAGATGACAAACAGACCATTCAGTATTTCATCTACATAGTGATGTAGGTCACATTTTGTTGGTTGTATATGTGGATGACATTGTAATTACTGGGAGTGACTGTTGGAATTACTAGGCTGAAACAGTTTTTACATTATCAGTTTTAGACAAAAGACTTTGGCAAGCTTAGATATTTCCTTGGAATTGAAGTCAGTAGATCTAAAAAGGGTATTAACCTATCTCAAAAGAAATATGTACTTGACCTTCTGGAAGAAACTAGCATGTTGGGTGCATGACCTATTGACATCCCTATGGACCCAAATCATAAAATTTTGAAAGGGGATGGGGAGTTGTTTGGAGATTTAGGTAAGTATCAAAGACTTTTGGGAAATTGAATTATCTCACTATCACTAGATCGAACATCTCTTATGCAGTGAGCTTACTAAGTCAATTTTTACAAATGCCTAGGGTCTCACATTGAGATGCTGTAATTCATATTCTTTGTTATCTTAAGCGAACTCCTGGCCTTGGATTGTTGTATCAACCAAATGGACACCTTAGGGTTGAAGCCTTTTCAGATGCTGATTGGGCAAGATCTCATTCAAATAGAAGATCTACTACTGGAAATTGTACCTTTGTGGGAGGTAATTTGGTTACATGGAAGAGTAAGAAACAAACAATAATAGCTCGATCTAGTGCAGAAGCTGAATACTGGGCAAGGGCTCACACTACTAGTGAGCTGACATGGTTGCAATATTTCCTTCAAGAGATTGGTTTTCCAGCTCTCTCCCTCTTTAAGTTATTTTGTGATAATCAAGTTGCAGTGCATATTACCTCTAATCATGTGTTCCATGCGATGACTAAATACATAGATTTATTGTCACTTCATTCGAGATAAGATACTAAGTGGTGACATTTCTACACCTTTTGTGAAGTATGCTGATCAACTCGCATATATGTTTACTAAGTCGTTGTGTTGGAATTGATTAAAGCTTATTTGTTTCAAGCTAGGTTTATATGATATATATGCCCTAGCTAGCTTGAGGGGAAGTGTTAGAGGACATGAATGTAATAAGTGTAACGTGTGAGGGTAATCGTCAATTGTATGTAGCGTGTGTGTGTGTATATATATACATATATATATTGTAGTACATCAATGAATAAACAATGTGAAGTATTTTCCCTCCATGACTGTCTATATTTAAAGCATTCCACATACTAGACCAATCGGCAACAAAATGCATACTCTTAGGGGATGCTTGGAGAATGAGATGAGATAAGAATTTTGTGAATAGTAGTAAGATTGTTTATGAATAGTAGTGAGATAGTTTGAGTTAAGTATTTATTGAGTTTTGGGAAATGAGAGAAAAAGTTGAATAAAAAATATTATAAAGTTAAAATATTGTTATAATATAATTTTTTTAGTATTATTTTTGTTTTGAGATTTGAAAAAGCTAAATTGTTTTTTGTTTTTCGTTTGAAAATTTGGAAAAATTGTAATGATTAATTTGAAAAAGTTGTAATGAGTAGCTTGGAAGTGTTTGTGTTTGAATGATGTTTAGAAAGGAAATGAGAGATGAGATGGAAATTGTTTCCAAACATCCCCTTAATTAGGGTCTCCAAGATATAATCATACCAAACAAACCATTCCAAAGTAATATGGCAATAAAGTCCTTTCAGTTGAAACCACAAATGTTTACTAGTTTAGTAGTTGGATATCATGCATCAAGGGATTTCCCACTGTAGCATAAAAACGAGGTGTCAACAGGAAACTGGAACAATATGCTTACAAGATAAAGAGTAGAGAGAAGAAATCACTTTACTATAAATGCAAAGTAGATCAGTCACTTGGTTACCCTTGAATTTTCCAGTCTTTTTCTTGGTCAACTTATCTCTGTCTACTTTAAAGCTCATTAAAGCATGAAATCTTTTATTTGCCGAATGCAATATGACAGTGAAAATGTATATTTATATGAAGCTGAAGAGATATTTCCTGTTCGTTTAATTATTTGCCTCTTTGAACTAAATGATCTCTTTCCCTCAGGAAACAAATGATAATTTGGAGGATGCTAGCAACGAATTGATTCTCACTGATGAGGAGGTGATTCGGTTCCAAATAGGTGAAGTCTTTGCCCATGTGCCGAAGGAAGAAGTGGAAGGCAGGATAGAACAGATGAAAGAGGTGACAGGCCAGAACTTGGAAAAACTTGAGGCAGAGAAGGATTCCGTTCTTGCACAGATGACCGAATTGAAAAAGATTTTGTATGGGAAGTTCAAGGACTCCATCAATCTAGAGGAGGATTGATAGGGATGAGTTGTAACTTTGTATAATTTCGTTAGTTATGCTCTGATGATATGATTACTTGACTTCCTGCAGATTCTGATAGGTTTGGATATTACAGTTACTTTACCATTGTCATTAGACTGTAGAATTTATAAGTGGATGTTCATCAGTCTTGTTGGCATATGTCATGAATTGGTTTCTGTTTTCTGGTTAAGTACTTCTAAACTCGTTCTGTTTCAAAGAAGTCTTTATTCTGTTTTACTTTTTATTATGTATTAGATATTGTAATTATCTTGTTTATGTCTCTTATGTTTATCTTGTCAGCTGATAAAAGAAGTAGAAGTGCATGTCACCTGATGTACATGCATGTTTGATTCTTGTTGATCCCTAGGCTAAAAGAAAATTAACCTGATACCAGATATGTGTGAATCTCATACCATGCCAACTTAAGAGGGAAAGACACTCCCTTTCCTGCCTCCTTTCGGATGGCTAATGCTAGATTTTCCTGGAATCTTCGTCCTACAAATGGCTTTGATATCTGGGATGTTAAAGCTCAATCTAGCTTCCTTCCACTAAAAAATTCTATGCATTTGCTTGATTGGTTTCTAGAACTGACGCATTAAAACCTCTTTGCGAAAGAGTTGCCTGCACTTCTAGGTTGGCTGGTCTGAAAGCTGAAAATGAGAGAGTTGAATATTCTGAATGGTTAACAAATGTGCGGCATTCTTTGCTCTTTTAGGAGCGAGTAAAGAAAACAAGGAGCTTGACAGCCTGGGGCCTAAAAAAAAAAATGTAGGAGGGCCACCTTGAAAGTTGAAAGGTGGTTTTTTGTAGTGGTCTCGCGATTGCAAATTTGCACTGCATGAGGGAATAGTAAGTGTAGTAGACTATTTCAATCATGAGTGTAACACTGCTTGTTTGCATGAAGCCATTAAGCGGATTTAGCATTTTACTTGATGTGTCACGTATGTTCCATTCTTGTGGAGACGAACCCAAAGGTAGATTCTTGCTGCCTTTTCTTTGGCAGTGGGATGGGGCAACTGTGAGCAGGATAACTGAAAATACGAAAATTCCCACTGCTACTGGACATATGTACTGCGCCGCATCGGGGATTCGGGAAAAGGAAAGAAGGGCAAGGAGAGGCTCCGCTCTCCTCCCTCTTGAAGCGTTTGAAGCGCTAATGGCGAAACGGTGATGTTAGGAATTATGAATTATTACGGAATGAAATGTACACACTACAAAAAGAGTGCATATCAAAGTGATTCGATCCGTACTTACATATGCCGTGCCCCAACACAAAAATCTGTGTTTCCTTTATTTTTGCTTGTAGACTGAACGGCACTGGAATATATACTCTTAAAAAAAATTGTACTACAAACTATTAACACTGATGCTATGTCCGGCTTCAACTAAAAAAACTAACAAATAACAGCCTCGTTTATTTCTATCCATCACGATAAATGAAAAATAAGTGAAAAGTATAAGGTCACGATGGTCTAATCTAGTGAAAAGTTCATTTTCTATTCCTCCTAGTATCCATACATAGTAGATAATTGCTTGAAACACGTAGGTGAGGTCAGTTTACTGTTGGGGGGGATTTTCTTTACAGATAGGCTACAGACATATGGAAACATGCATTGGAAAGTCTGTTGTCATTTGGTGTTCCTCGGTACTACAGGTGGGTTCCATGGTCCTGGAAGGCCGGTTTTATTTAAAAAATTTATAGCTATGTCAATGATAACGGAAGCACTTTGAAAACTATTACAGGAAAATTGGCTTTTCCTTGAATCCTTGTACTTTATTTCCATGTAAATCATTTCCTTTCTGGGTGGCAAGAAATAACTTAGGTCCCGTTTGGTTTTAAAGATATTCTAAACTAATCATATCTCATCTTAGTATCAAAATATCATTTAAAGACAAACATTTTTCAATTTCAAGTTTTCAAGTTTTTCACCTAATCATTATAAAATTTTCAAATTTCTAAATAAAAAAATAATTCTATTTTTTCAAATTTCAAAACAAAAATTATATTTTAACAATATTTAAACTTTTTAATATTTTTATTCAACTTTTTCTCTTATTTCTCAAATTTATTTGCACCCAAAGTTCAAGCATTAGACCTAAAGACTAGTGTCTTCACAATTTGACTCAACCCATTGGGGGTTGAAAACTGAATTAAACCATTAATTTTTCCTTTTATCCCTTTAAACTTGGCTAGTTTAATACAAGTTTCTATGAACTTAGAAAAAAAATTCTATTTATTATTGTTATAGTATTAATCTTAACTTTAAATAGAGGAAATCATATTCTTAGTCAAAATATAAACTTGCAAGTTTATTTTCTTAAAAAATAAAAACCAGATTTTTATCAAAATTTGCAGACAAAATTGAAAAATATAATGGTACAAGTCCCAAATAGACGAGCTTCATACAAATCATTTGTAAAAAAACAGATCCCACTAATAAAGAATAGTTTTTTTTTTTTTTTTTTACACTTTAAAGATAGTTTACTTTTTTACGAGGACTTGTATGAAACTTGTTTATTTGAGACTTATACAAATCATTTCTCATAATATAATAATCTATTTCGTAAAAACAAAATAGCTCACAAACAAGCTTCATCTAAGACTCAAAAGATAAACTTAAGCTTGATATGAGTTCGAATAAAACAGGGCTTGACTCCTCGCCACATGCTCAAACTCGAGTTGTTTACCCTCATAAATCAAACAAGGTAATACTCTAGCTACAAATAAATTACACAAAAGCAATCTCACAAACTGATATGACTTAATGTGGTTCGCCAGATTGTAAAGTTAATTTTGTTATAAAGTAGATCTAACAGATCAAATGAAACCACAATAGTTTGTGTGATTGTTTTGTGTAATTCTTTCGTGAATGTAGCAGTACTCATCAACATTTAGATCGCAAGGGATTTCATCAATTTCTAAAGGGTATACAGAATGAAAAACCTAAAGTAAATTAATCAGAAACAAAGGAAACATCAGAGAAACGCCATTGAAATCATTAGCTAAGTAATGGCGAACCCTGCAGCTATGACTTACATGCTTTCATGCAACGGACAAAACAGCAGAAAAGTAATTACCAGATATGGCGTTGCCACCCCAACGGACAAAACAGCAGCAAATGCAGACTGGCTGGTCTTAAACTGAAACTAGACGTATACACACTACAATCTAACCTGTTTGTTAGCTCCAAGCAGGGAACTACCCCGACATGATTTCAAACGCATTACTTGTGAACATACTGAACCATTCCACACGATCTAGAACAATAAAATCAGTGTTCCAGGTAAGCAGAATGATAATGCAGTTACAAACTTTTTGATCATAAACTCTACCGAACCTCAGAGCCATACCTCTAATGCACTTAAAAGGATAAATATCACCAACCAGCAAGGTAAAGAATCAGAAGCCATAAACCAAAAACCACAGGTATGAGTATGTAATAAATAAATCGAATTCTCCTGGGCCATCATCTTTCTGATTTCTGTATACAACCAAAAGCTTATGCAAAAGAACAGACTTCAAATCTCAGGGCAAATGGAAATTTCTTTTAGGACGGGTAGAGCATCAAAAAAATAATGGCTAATAATAAATTGGGAAGAAAATTATGTCTCTTAGAGGAGCAATACCCAACACTACCTCAATTGCTAATCACAGTACCTGTTTTTGGGTTACCAAATCACATTACATAAGAGAGTGAACAACATAAATGATACATGATAAGAGCCCCATTGTATATTGCATTGGAAGCCTTTATCAGAAAGCTAGCAAAAAGGGGAAAAAAAGATGGACTGAAATGAAATGCTATTTAAGGGATGCAGTAACAAGTGCAACGATTGTGCTATCTCCACAACTAACCACAATCTATACATAAATTGAAAAACGTTACAAAGAAACACAAGTCCTTCAATCCACATACGTTGTCATATGCTCTCCACTCAACCTCTAACAATTATTAAGAATATACATGTACGCTACCTATAAAGGAAAAAAACGAATGTACGTACTTATCAAAAAAAGTAAACAAATGTACTGAATCAGAAGACTAAAACAACATGAGTAAAAGCAGAACGAATAAGTAAGAGCAATCAGATAAACAAAGGATCAATTTTACAGCCTAATGCTAAATAGCCACACCATAAGCACCCCAAAAGTACGAGTACAGTCTGCAGAGTATTCACCGCAGGAGGAGGGGCGGGGGGTTTGGAGTGTGGTTACATCAATTCATCTGAATCATATACTACTAACAAAACTGAGACCGATATCAAATTTCATGCCAGCTTTAAAGAAATAAACAACTCAAACTAGCCACACAGACATTAGGATAATTCAATTTAGCAGAAGTGAAGAAACAAAGATAATTTTCCACGTTTAAGATACATCAGAAACAGACAAAACAGAAATCAAACTACAAACACTAACCCCACGAAACCAAAGAAATCACCTTCCCTATTGATGCCGCAAATTAAGACAACCCATTTAACCCTGATGATTCCATTGTCACTTGACAGCATGAATCTGAGTCAATAAACTAACCAAAATCCAAGTGATCATATAACAAACCAAATACCCCACAACTATTACCAACCAAATTGTAGAAAGAGTCCTTAAGCGCAAAATAAATCTCGATAATATCACTATCTGTTCCCCAAAATAAGTATACAAATCAAGACCGCAATGCACAGAACCTCATCTTCTCACCCAAGAAAGCCAATTACCGCAATGCCCATTATAAATCAAACCTCGAATACGGATCAAAGCTGTGAAATCGGCCTAACACCGCAATACCAACCAGAATCAAACCTTAGAAAGCAAACCACCAGTTGTAATCATAAGAAGTTTCATGAATAATAACCAAGAAGAAGAACTCAAATCCGGGTATACGTTGGCCTTACTGGCTGAGTCCCCACGACCGAGACCAACCCACCTTCCACGGCGCTCTCCTCGTCAAGAAACAAGTCATCCGTGCCCCGAAACGCCGCGTGCAACCCGACAACCACGACCCCAACTATAAGAGCCACCAAAACATTCAAACCCACATTGGTCAACACCAATGCTATCACAGTAACAAATCCCAGAGCGC
Source organism: Juglans mandshurica (assembly GCA_022457165.1). Lineage (NCBI taxonomy): Eukaryota > Viridiplantae > Streptophyta > Magnoliopsida > Fagales > Juglandaceae > Juglans > Juglans mandshurica. Next base: position 11,196,127 of record CM039623.1, read on the forward strand.
CAAGCACGACTCTGTCGTCCAAGGATTGACCGAAGAGGACGATTGGGGTGTCCCTATCGAAGTAGAGGAAGAACCAGGCGACAAAGACGATGAGGAAGACGATCATGGAAACAGGGTGCCATAGGAGACTGAGGAAGAGGATGAAGAGGACGGTCAAAGCGTAGTTGACCCGGAAGTGGTAGAAGTTCCGTCTGATACGGGACAGAGCATCCGGATAGGAGTCAGGGAGGGAGAAGGAGGAAAAAGGGGTGAAGAGTTCAGCCCAGGGACGCCATGGGGCTATAAGGGTTTGGGTTGCGCGAGTGGCGCGCGAGATGAAGGTCAGGGATGTCGGGGAGGAGGGTTGTGGTTGTGTGGTTGTGGTGGTGCTGCTGCCGTAACCTGCTGGTGATTTCAGAGACATTTTCTGTAGATATGTGAAATAAAAAGTAGAATTTCGTTCAGATCTCGACAATTGAAGAGGGAGAGAAACCCCGTAGGTAACAGCCGAAGGAGTGGACTGGAGTAAAGGCTCTCTCACCGGGAAGACGACCGGAGATTGACAAAAGCAAAGCGAAGGAATTATTTTCCGAGGGTCCTGGGCCTCCGGCCATTGTTTTGTATATAGTTTCCGGTTTTTTTTTAACCCAAAACAAAAATAGAAAGAAAAAATAAAAGAAAAATGATTTAGTCAAATAACAAAAAAATAAACTCACAACTCTAAATTTTAGGAGTTTAAATTTTAACCGGAAAATTGGATCTCGAAACGCTCCGGTTCGGAATCGGTTTTTAAAATGAAAAAATTTGTCCGAATTGGTCTATTATATATTATATAATACAATATATATAATAATATAAATTATAATTATATATAAGATATTATATAATAGATATTATATAATTATCAGTATGACCATATATTATTATATAGTATTAATATTACTATTATTATAGTATATAATATTAGTAATAATTTAGTATCAATGTACCATTAAATAATATATAATATATATTCAATAATGTTTAACATATACTATTAGTATAACTATATCATTATAATATAATATAAATATATATACTATATGTAGTAGTAACACTATAATAGTATAATATATAGTATTAGTATATATTAATATATTATAAGAGTTATAGCATAATATATGTATAATAGTATAGTTAACTTAATATGTTAGTATTAATATCACTATTAGTATAGTATATAGTATTAGTAATAATTTAGTATCAATGTATTATTATATAATATATAATATATATTCCACAATGTATAACATATAATATTAGTACATTGACATACTTAAGTTAGTAAGAAATTAGCAATTAATATCATAAATAATTTTCTTTTTATTGTAGATTTTTTATATAGCATTTTGTTTTATAGTAGTTTTTTATAGCAGAAGTTTCTTTATATAGTAGATTTTTGTAAATGGTAATAGATTTTTAATAAAACATATTTTTTTAAAGTAGATATTTTTTTATGTCAAATTTGTAAATTACTGAAACCGAAAAACCGGACTGAACCAGACCAGAAATCAGAAAATCGGAGGTACCAGTATAGGAGGGTAATCGGTGCATAATCAATTTTGGAAAATGCAAAACCGGTGCATACTAGTTCGGTCCTAAATTTTGTACAAAATCGGACCAATTACACCCCTAATTCTAATCTACTTTTAAGACTACTATCCTCTCAATTTAATCCAAATAGAAAATATTTATTTAGCATAGGATATTGAGTATTTAGTTTTCAATTTTGCTAAGTATAGTCGCTAGCTATAGTCGTCGCACAGTCGGCTGATGTAGACTATTAACGTGGCAGCTGCTTTTAATTAAAAAGAAAAAAACCCTTACGATCGACCGCGTGATGTACGTACGTACGTAGTACTCCAATTAAAGAGTCAGTGCTAATTATATTAATTAGAGTGCAGTGCATTTCAGATTCCATTCCCGTTTCACTTCTTCGCTTCTCATCTTCTTCCTCTGATTTTCTTTGGCAATTTGTGCTTCTCATCTTCGGCCAGGGAGTTCCAGCAGCGGAAAGATCGTCTGAAGGGGGATCCACTGAGTAATCCAGCCGTGGAAAGATCGTCTCCGCGCAGTACCGTGGAACAGAAAAATCTCTGCCATTGTTCGCATCCGATTGAGTCAGCGTCTTTGCAAAGAAGGCCAGTTTTTCTTGCGCTTCAGACCCATTAATCCCTCCAATCCCATCATCTTCAAAGTCCGGCTCATTGGCATTCACCGGAACCAGTCTCATTTTGGCGAAAACCTCATCGGTCTCGGGATCAGCCATGTATTTCACAGCACAAACTCTGCAAGGAATAAACGGCACAACCCTCAAATAGCTCTGGAAATTGACATTTTCGCAAGCATGCTCGACATGCCCATGAGGGAAGTAGAAGACCTTGGTGTTGACCGAGGGCATTTGCACCATTCCAACGGCGCAGGCATGCCATAGTTGAGGACCTAAGCACTTTTCCACCTCCTTTAACTTCTCCTTCGTATCCATAAATGTAATTATAAATGTAATCATTTCAGTTCAGAGATTTTATACCAATTCGCAGTTAATTCATTGATTTTCAGAGCATGAAAACCTCTCTCCTTTTTTATGGTTATCTCTTAGTAAACTCTGCAACCACGTAAAACACGATAATTTAAGCATGGGAAAACAATAACATATAAAAAAAAAAAAAAAACTCGAGAAAAAGTGAATCAATGAGTTTGATCATTGAAGTTTTAAATTGGGTAATTGATTTACCTTCCAAAAAATATATGATCAAATTGAAAAACTGAAAATTTGGTATCAGCTGGCGCTACTTGAAAACAATAAACCTAAATAGGAGTTCCAGAATCTCCTTCTCAAAACCCCCTAAGAAGCAAAGTGAGGATTCTAATGGAATACGAAACCAAAAGCAACAATTCCACGGAATCCCAACATTGCAGAAGCTTTCTTTTCCATGAATTCAGTTGTGAGTAGCTTCACGTCCCTTTTTTTGTTTTTGTCAGCAAACTCGACGAGCATCGAAAATCTAGCTTTGCAGAAATCGAAATCCCTACGTTGTTGCTCTCTCAACCAGCTGGAAATTAACGTTGTGTACTCGAAGACAAATAAACAAAGTGATTTTTTTTCCAACACTCTACTTTCAATTCATTGAGTCTCGAAGCAAATAATCATCCGCAGTCTTTGTTTTGTAGCTTCAAATGAGCAAGATCTGCCCCAGCACTCACATACACATGCCCACAATTGCCGTTCTCTTACACTATCTCCGATCGAAAGGAAAACAAAATCAAAATAAATTCTTTAGAATAAAAAAAAAATCCGCAACTAACTATGCAAAAAAATCTCTGCAACAAAAACTCCTCCAACCTCTTTGCCAAATCCCTCACCTACCAAACTACACACCTCCAAATCTTCTTCTTGTTCTACTCCTTTCTCAAAGATTCAACAAATGACTCGATGGCCAGTACATAGAAAGCAACAACTTTTGTAAACGACCGAAACATACACTGGAAAAAACAGCAATAGGAACAAAGGGTTGAGACAGAGAGTTCTTAAGGTAGAGAAGAAATGCAGAGAGGGAGGGACTGAGGAAGAGAGGAAATGTAGAGAGGGAGGGAATGAAAACAATAAAATTTTTTGAGGAAGTTCGTAAAATGAAATGGTTCATTTTTATTTTACCACGTCAGTAGCCGCTTACGCGGCGTTTAACTGGGTTGACAAGAGTCCAGAGTTTTTCGTTAGTTTTTTCACTTGTGAATGTGATATGAAATAGCAAAAATATTCCTTATTTTATGAGTAGTGCCATAAGTACACATGACTTTATGCAAAGTCGTCTCTCTTTCTCTCTCTGAGAGTAGGGTAGGAAGAGGAGAAGGGGCAGTCATGCACTACTCGTTGTTAGTAGAGTCGTAAAAGTAAGGTGATCTTGGTGGAACAATAAGGATGAGTTAGAGAAAATTTGGAATCAATTGAAACTCAATGATGAAGAACAATCAGAAATCAACATCAACATTTAAGAGACGGAAGAGATGCATAGTCAAGGGGAACGTAGTTTGATTGTCAAGATATGCACGGATCAACATATAGGGAAAGAAGTCATTCGAACCACCATGTTGAAGCTTTGGAAGGTAGGCAGATCATTGACTTTCCATGAGGTCTGTATGAACACCTTCATCATTACTTTTAAAAAACAAGGAGATAGAGATTGAGTTCTGGAAGGTAGACATGGCTATTCGATACCAGCATTTTTATCTTATTTTCTTCGATGGCAATACTCAACCGCACCTAATCAGTTTTGATTTCGAACGATTTTGGGTCCAATTGCATAACCTCCCAATGGCATGCATGAATTGTCAAGTAGAGAAACAAATAGGGGAAACGATTGGTAAAGTGTTGGAAGTGGATGCACCTGAAGATGGAGTAGGTTGGGGAGTTTCCTAAGGTTAAGAATTGAACTTGAACTGAGGAAACTCATAGCCTGAGGAAGAGCAGTAAACATACAAGGGAAGATGTGATATCCTGCTCCTTCTTCTTACGTACGATCCTTCATTCTTACGTACGCTTCTTCATCTGACGTATGTTTCATCTTTATGACGTAAGCGAATCCCGAAGGCAGAGATTATGTGATCATTTGCCTTTCCCATTAGCGACTGCGAGCCACGTTATGCGTGTCGAACCATAATGGCGTGTCTCGAAAGATATCGTGTGAATTCTAGGGCACGCCCAGTGTTTTAAATATGCTGGAAATATTTATAAAGAGTATTTCCAGTATTATTGAATTAAGATTTGATCTTAAATACGACAATCATAATATTCTTGAAGAGCTCCAAAAATATTATAATTGCCGGAAATTATTTTAATATTATTATTAAAATGATTTCAATTATTTAAGATATTATGATATTTAAATTATATTGAGAACTTTTATTAATTAAATGGTTTAACCCTTTTAAATATGTCAAGTGAAACTTCATCATTTTATTAATGATGAAGAATATTATTTTATAAACTAAAGTTAGTTTAAAATAATATTCTACCTTAATTCCTCTAAGCGCTTTTAATTAAGTTAATATTTACGCATGTTCAAATCAGTGTTTTAATCCCTCGTCGTTAGATCGTTGTGTAGATCCCCAGACGAATGGACTGGATTATAAACCCAGACCCCCTCTCTTTCTCCCTCATTTCCCTCAGCTCCCTCTCTCTCCTCCCTCTCCCAAGCGTACAACGTACATAGACTCCCTCTCCACGCCGAATGGCTTAAGGCCTCAGCCCGGCTCCGCCGTGCCCTGCTAGCCCTCAACGCCGGCACCATTGGCCTTCTCTCCCTCCGGTGAGCTCAACCATGGCAGCCCCTCCCTCTCACTCTCTCTCTTCCTCTCCCTTAGAAGTGTGAAGCCCGAACGGGCTCAAGGGCACTACGCCGCCGTGTGCTGCCCAATGGCTCCACCGCTCCCATGGCGACCTCCCCTCCCACCGGCCATCATCCTCCACTGAAGTCAGCCCCTGTTACGCAGCCACATTCCCTCCGTCGCACACACTCACGCACAAGGAGACCCACGCACGGCTTCACCGTGCGCGGCCCCTAGCACCGCCGTGCACAGCACCCACGACCACCTTGTGACACCATGGACCTCCTCTCCCCTTCCTCGAGCTCCTCCACGTGACCCACGGCCAGAAGCTCCCTCCTCCACCTCACGGTTCCCCTCTCACGCACGCACGGGTTGCACGCCGTGCACCACCGTGCACTGCCACCCATGGCTGGTAACCACCACCTCCAGCCTCCTCAGGCCGCCACCAAGCCAACCCAACCTCCCACGGCCCCGATCTGCCACCCACGAAAGCACACTCTCTCTCACTCTCCCACGACTTCTCCTCCACGGTATGGCTAGATCCGCCACCGTGAGCCACCATGGCGCCACCTCGACGCCACCACGAGATCCACCGCACCTCCCTTAGCTGAGCCCTAGGTCCAAGCTGCCACTTTATGTGGTGGGTAATCACTACACGTGATGGACAGTCACTGCGCGTGATTGACCGCCACTGCACACAGCTAGAGCCGCCGTGTTATGCCCCTCACCGCCATCACAAGGCCATCACGAGCCCTTCCTAGACCACACCTAGCTATCTAAACGCCTAAACAGTTAACGTACGTGGGTCAGCCGCCACGTACGACACTGTTGACATCATCAGCTATGACGGTCAACGATCAACGCACGGGTTATCCCGTCAATGGTATAACCCTCTATCTCTCGTATTTATGTTAGATATTGATTAGTTGACTAGGTTGTAGACTGTGCTGTTAGTATTAATGGAGTTGTGGCATTGTGATGTGGTGTTGTGTGATGAAGTGTTGGGCATTCTGTGTAGTGAAGTGTTGGGCTTATCTGTGTTGTATGGAGGTGCATTGTGTCGTGTAGTGTGTTGTGAAGTATTGGGCGTATTGTGAAGTGTTGTGGACTGTGCTGTGTAATGCAGTTATGGGGCATGTATTGTATGGATGGCGTGGCGTTGTATGGAATGGAAAGAGTACACGCTGGGTGTACTTTGTATGTGGCGTAATGTGAGACAAGGAGAGTATATGTAAAATATACCCTCCTGGCATATGGTAGAACGGGATGAGTACACGGAGAAATGTACTCTGTGGGTAGTGCATGTAAACGTAGTATATGTGGAATGTACTCCGTATGGTGAGTATGCTATAGTGGTGATGGAGCGTATGTGGGGAGTACATGTGGAGTGTACTCTATGTGGTGGACGATGCACCATATGACGTGTATGCCATAATGGTGATGTGGCGTGGTGTATGTGGAACGGGAAGAGTACACTCAGTACACGCTGAGTGTACTCTGTGTGGGGTATGATATATGAAGGGGATATATGTGGAATGTACTCCGTATGGCGAGTATGCTATAGTGGTGATGGAGCGTATGTGGGTAGTACATGTGGAGTGTACTCTATGTGGTGGACGATGCACCATATGGCGTGTATATCATAGTGGTGATGTGGCGTAACGTGCATGGAATATACGCGGAGTGTATTCCATGTGATGGAGTGACACACCATACGGCGGGTATGTCGTAGTGGTGATTTGTCGTAAGTGCATGGAATATACGCGGAGTGTATTCCATGTGATGGAGCGACGCACCATATGATAGGGATGCCATAATGGTGATGTGTCGTAGTGTGTATGAAGGGAGTATACGAGGAATGTACTCCATGTGATATAGTGATGTACCATATGGCGGGTATGCCATAGTGGTGATGTGGCGTGGTATGTATGAAGGGAGTATACGTGGAGTGTACTCCACATGGCAACGACATTTTCGTGTGGCGTGTCGTAGAGATAAGGATGGTTACGTGATTGATGGGCGTGGAACGTGATGGACAGTGTCGGGAACTATGGAACAGTGTTCCAAAATAGTTATGGCACAGCCTGTAGTCTGAGGTGGCAAGTGTCACCGTGATGGGCTTATGGCTAGGAATATGCGCAAAGTAGCAGAACAAGTACAAGAGTGCGCAGTGGAAGCATGATTGAGGAATGTCACGAAGTGACATGACTACTGACAGTCGTGCTTGTGATGGGTGAAATAGTGGAACAAGTGTAAGAGTACGCAGCGGAAGCATGACTGGGCAACGTCACGAAGTGATGTGGTTACTGACAGTCGTGATTGCCATGTGGTGAGGTAATAAGGTACGAATGGCGTAATGGGAACGTGACAAAATGTCACGTTGTGTCGGGAGTACGAAAGGAATTGTACTCGTGATGAGTTAGGAATTTATGTACCAGAGTGTTGTGTAACGCGACAAGGTCACGGTGTAGCTTGGGAGCAGTCTCGAGCTGTATGACGTGGCATAAGACATGGTTATGATTAGAGTCTTGTCGTGTTAAGTGTTGGAATGAACTGTCAAAGAGATGGGTAGCATGAGGAGCCATGCTAGCCGGGTTAAGAGAAGGTTGGTATCGGAGTATGACCCTTGTCCCTCGAAGCTAGTGATCAACGTGTTATATATGTTGATCTTAGGTGATAAGGGGTAGAGTACATGGGTAGTCTGGTTAGACACATGTGCCTGATGGATTCACCATATGTAATGGGTAATCTATCCTGAGTATAGTTACACGGTGCTTAAGCCTCAGAGTTGGCTTAGAGCCGTATGACTTGTCTAGATGGGAATGAGGATTTGTATGGGCTAAATGCATGAAGAAAGTGACGGGTGTACTGTCTAAGGATGGGATGCGTGACTTAGTTGGTTTGAGTCATGCGTCAGAATGAGGTTAATGAGAAGAATGAGACAGAGGCCTTAGTGTCTTAATCCTAAGGTGAATCATGAGTTCACTTTACTGGATGAGCACTCGAGGCAGGACATGAGTTGGAAGGTGGGGTGACCGTAATGGGTCCCTGAAGGTTTTAACATAGTAAAGGGCACGTAAGTGCATGGATAGAAGGATAGTGTTCCAAGTATAGCGTAGTTCTATTTATAGTTCAAGTTGCTTATGTACTAGATAGAGAATGACGTTAAGTTATGTGTATGCATGTAGGTTGCCATCTGACAGGCATGAATGGACTGAATGACATGCAAGTAGCATAGAGTCCAGGTAAGTGTTACGTTCATACTCTTCTAGAGTTTTCAAAGATACAAGAAACGTTTTTTCTTTAAGATGCTCACGAAAAGAAATGAAAGACGTTTTAAGAAAGAAAATACTAATTATTAAAAGGTATAAGCATGTACGGCCCCTCCTTGGCAGCCCCTTTTTATGCAACCAAAGTATTAATTGTACGCATGTGAATGGATGACTATACGCTGTATCTATTGTATGTATTTTCTAAGAAGATCCTTAAACTGATGAAGATGCATGAAGGGCATGAAAACGGATGCTTTTGTGGATCCTACGAACCGACGCTCTCATGTGTGCCACGAGGTGACTCTCGTTGATGCCATGAGAGACGACGTTCAAAGGTGACGCTTATGGATGCCATGAAAGCCGACGTTTAAGCCTATGTATGTTTTCAAATGAAGTTTTCAAGAACGAACTGTTAAAGAAAAGATAGAACTGAAATGAACTGAAACACGAAAAGAAGATTTTTGGGCTTACACCCCAAACAATGTTTATCCATGAAAATAAATGATTTCTCATGAAAAGAAATATTTTCTCAAGAAAAGAAAGGACCGATGAATGAAAGAATGAACTGAATGAAAGCTCCAGCTCTTTCGAGCTGACATGAACGAACAAATGAAAAGTAAAGAAAGAAATGAAAGCATGTATGTATGAAGATACGTAACGGCCACATGACTGAAAGGAAAGGGTACCAATGAATGGGCAGATTGCAATGCCGGGTAAGTAGTACTGGAAGTGCACCCAGTGCTGCCCCTATGAAAAGGGATTCCCCACCCGTGGCCACTGGTAGAATCCGAGTCCAAAGGAAGACCACTAACCCCAAACACACAAGGCGTAACAGTGTGTACTGGCCTATGAAAGTGATAAGAACGAATGGACGTATGCACGCATGTACGAATGCACAAATGCATGAATCTTTAAGAAATGAAGGCACTGACGGGGGACACGTTTTTAAAGAAAGGAAAGTCTTTTGAAAGAAAAGTCCCGTCTAGTGACGTTTTCAAAAGAACGCACGTAAACATGCACGAACTCTTGCAGAAATGAAGGCACTGACAGGAGAAACGTTTTACGAAAAGGAAGCCCATGTTTAAAAGAGAAAAACTTCGTCCAGTGAAGTTTTCAAACGAACGCACGTATGCACACACGTAATAGTATGTACGAATGATGAATGCATGAATGAAAACCTATATTGTTATATTTTTAACGGTATGAAGTAATGCTTACGAATCTTCGACTCATTTTAGTTTTTATGCATGTCCCTCCCCCTCACAGGAACTGCACTATCAGGACGGACACAGCCCATGGGGAAGAGCACGGAAGTCTAGGCACGAGTTTTAAACGTATGAGAGGCCTTTTTATTATAAGATTTATGTTTTCCGTTGTAAACCCCTTTCATTGTCAAAACACATTTTAATCTATAAACGTGGAGTCTCGCACCCTGGGTATGCAAGTGAAAAGTTTTAAATGGGACGGTAATTCTCGTCGTCCTTCTATAAAAAAAATATATATATATTTTGGAAAAAGTCCCACCACAAGGACGAGCGTTACAGAAGAGCATGTGGGTGCCTATAAAATATGAGAAGCTATTGAAGATGTATTTCAAATGTGGTCGAATCATTCACGGGAATCAAGGTTGTTTGAGTGATGAACTGAGAAGAAACCATAGCAGTGATAAGGATAGTCAATTCGGACCTTAGTTAAGGGCTGACACCATAAACTATTGTGGATCAACTGGTTTTTAAAACATAAAGAGGAGAACCAAAGCAACAATGATTCTCAAAACCATAAAAAAGATCTAAGAGAGCTCGTCAACCCTATTATTTCAAGTTCCAGCCTGACGGAAGACAGTGCTGCTCTGATCCGATCAAACCAAGGAAAGCCAGTGTTTGATGGCAAGAGACCGTTAGCAATTCAGGTGGAACTGAGGAAAGTTCGAAAAACATAGATACATTGGGGATGGCAACAGATCTTGGAGTAATCATAGATTATCAGGAGTGATTTTTTTTTTAATTTGAGTAAAGACAGAACTCAGTCTAGGAATTCAAAGCCAATTTGGTGGGAGGGCCTATTGTCTCTGTAAATAAGAAACAATTAGGCCTTATGATTTCCAGGCCCCAAAGCCTAAAGAAGAACAATAGGCAGTATGGGCTCTCCGCAACAGAGGATGTTAACCCAAAGGCTCATTCAACAGTAAACCAATCGGTGAGGGATGATCACTCCTAACTCAGAGCTCAAGGGAAAGTAGTGGCAACTAGAGGAAGCAGAAGAGAAGGACAAGAGGAAATGGAAATGTTGGTGAGCCTATGCTCTTATCCGCTGTTAGAAAATGTTCAATTTTGAAATTGGGTAATGGAAAATCTAAAGGGTAAGGGTGGGAAAAAGGCAAAGAGTGACCGAGGGGAAAGAGAAAGTGTGAATGTTGTGATATAGCCGGAGGCTGCTGTGAGCAATCATCCTACTAAACTAGAACTTCCAAGGGCTTGGAAACCCTAAGACAATTCAAGATCTTTGCCTCATGGTAAAGGAAAAGCAACCCAAAGTGTTTTTCTTGATGGAAGCCCTTCTCAAGTCTTGTAAATTGGAAGCTCTTAGGAGGAAACTGGGTTTTGATGGGTGTTTTGGGGTGGAACCTATAGGAGTGGGGGTTTGGCCCTTTTGTGAAAATCTAATATAGGTCTTGAAGTTTAGAACTTCTCATTGAGACACATTAATGCTTGGATAACTGAGGAGAAGCACATAGTGAAGTGGCTTGTTATTGGCTTCTATGGCCACCCAGAGGCTAGTAAAAGGAAAGAGTCATGGGAGTTGTTGGCCAGATTTAGTCCCAATAGTGCAGCATGGTGTGTGATTGGTACTTTCAATGAGATCTTAGTTCACACTAAGAAGAAAGGGGGTAGACAAATAACAGAGAGTTAGATGGAACTTTTTAGGAAAGCTTTTGAAGAAAACCACTTGTTTGATCTTGGTTGCAAAGGGATTGGTACATCTGGAGTAACAAGCATTCAGATGAGAGTTTACTAAAGAGATGCTAGACAGGGCAGTGGCTAGCCACTTGTGGAGAGATCTGTATAAAGATGTATGAGAATAAGGCTAGACAACAAGATGTTCAAACCATAAGCCACAAGTTGATTAGATTTGAACTCAGCTGGACCAAAGATAAAGAATGCGAAAACATTATTGAGATGGAGTGACAAACTGGTGATTTATCAACTAACTCTATGATACGAGTACAATCTACACTTAACAAGTTTAGTGGTGCTCTCACTAGATGAAGCAAAAGGAGAGTTAGAGCCAATGAGAAAGACATAAGAGAAAAATAGATATTATCATATGGTTATAAGAAGTAGAGGGGCCACACAATGTAGATTTGATTAAAAGACTACATAATGAAGTAGGAGCAGGAGCTTTATTAGAGTAAGAAGATATCAAATGGAGGCAAAGGTCAAAGAGAACCTGGTATCAACTTGGGCTAAATATTCCCATGTCTGTGCTATTCAAAGGAAAAAGAAAAACCAGATTTTATAGATTAGGGACTCCAATTCTATACTCAGGATAGATCAAGAGGAGATTCAAGATGCTTTCTAGAATTATTACAAAGAAGTATACCAATCAAAAGACCTTCAACAGAAGCAATTGAGGATTGTTTGAAACATATGGAAGCTCGAGTAACCAAAGGGATGAATGATTGGCTACAACAATAATTCACTAGATTGGAAGTTGAGGAAGCACTGCACCAAATGACCCCTTTAAAATCCCTAGGCCCCGATGAGTTTAGGGCATGTTTCTACCAATCCTACTGGAGTGTAGTTGGTGATGAGGTTAGCATTGATGTTCTTAAATTCTTGAATGGAGAGGACTTGGTCCCCTCCATAATTTTACATATATTGGTTTGATCCCTAAAGTTAAAAAACCTATCTCTGTTAGTGAGTTTTGACCTACTAGTTTGTGTAATGTGTTGTACAAGATAATTGCTAAAACTCTTGCTAATAGACTAAAAAAAATGTTGCTAGATGTTATTTCACTCAACCATAGTGCTTTTATTCTTGGAAGACTTATTATTGATAATATCATGGTAGCATATGAAGCTCCGCATTCGATGAAAACAAGACAAAAATGAAGAGAATGGAGTATGGGACTCAAATTGGACATGCCTAAGCATATAATAGAGTGGAATGGATCTACTTGAAGGAAGTTATGAAGAAACTTGGTTTTGGACAGAGGTGGGTTGAACTCATTATGAAGTGTGTTTTTTTATTTCTTGAAGGAGGATGGGACCTCCGAAATTTTATTGCAAATCCTCATGTGTGGCGAAGGAAAACCATAATCACATCACCATAATAATAATAAAAAAACCTGGAAAAAAACCTTACAAGCATAAAAAGCAACAACCATAAGCAAGAAAAACATTATAATAAAAACGTAATGGGGGCAACCCTGAATAATCCATACAAAGTAAACCTCTCAGCGTGCGAGGAATATTCCTGAAATTATGCCACGATAAATTATGAAGTGTGTTACTTGAGTGCATTACTCAATTTTGGTGAATGGGTAGCCTGAACAAAAGATTATCCCCTCAAGGGGTATTAGGCAAGGAGACCCCTTATCTCCATACCTTTTCTTCTTGTGTGCAGAAGGCCTCAGTTCAATGATAAAGTACTCAGATAGAAAAGGTACAACTAAAGGTGTTTTAGTAGCAAGGAGAGGGATTAAAATCAGTCATATACTTTTTGCATATGACTGTATACTATTTTGTAGGGACAACTTGAATGAGTGGAGGAGTGTGATGCAAATCCTGGAAAAATATGAACAAGCTTCTGGTCAAAGTCTCAACAAGCAGAAGACTTCCATATTCTTTAGTCCAATACCAGTTGTCACATCAAAGATCAAATTGTCAGGGAGGCAAGAGCAAGGATGAGTGGTGACTATGAGAAATATCTGGGGTTGCCCACAATGGTTGGAAAGTCTAAATACATAACGTTTAGGAGATCAAAGAGAGAGTCTGAAATAAAATTAATAACTAAAAGAACCACTTCCTCTCCGAAGCAGGTAAGGAGATCCTTATCAAAGTAGTGATACAAGCAATTCTTATGTATTCAATGAGTGTTTTCAAGTTGCCAAGGTTGTAAGGAAATCTAAGCTATTATGGTCAGATTTTGGTGGGGACACATGAATTATGATAGAAAGATCCAACAAAAAAAAATGGAGTAAGATTGGTATGTCTAAAGCTAAAGGAGGGTTGGGTTTCAAGGACATTGAAAGCTTCAATTAGACCATACTTACCAACCGACATTGGAGTTTATGGACTAATCCCACCTCTCTGGCAGCTTCGATTTTGAAAGAAAAAATACTATAAACTAGAGAATTTACTGGATGCCAAGTTAGGAAGGGGCCTTCGATGATTTGGAGGAGCATTTGGGAGTCAATGGATCTACTTAAAGAGGGTCTAAGATGGAGAATGAGAAATGGAAATAAAATCAATATATAGGGAGATAGATGGTTGCCTATTCCTAGCCCTTTTAGTGTGCAATCCCCAGTGCATATTCTTAACAAGGATTCAAAAGTCAAAGAACTTTTAGATGAAGAAAGAGGCTGCTGGAATGTTAACCTCATAAGAGAAGTGGTTGATGATGAACATGCATAAATGATTTGCAGTCTACCTATTAGTAAGATGGGCAGTGATGATAAATTAATTTAGGGCCCTACTAAGAATGATAGGTTCTTTGTTAAGAGTGCATATAAATTGGAAGTAAGGAATTTTCTCAAGAGAAGAGTAATTGAAAATTCCTTTTGTCCCATTTGTGAGAAAGTAGAGGAAATAAATTGTCATTCTCTGTGGAACTGTGCCGCGGCCACTGATGTCTGGGCTGAACCTTTGAGCCCTGTTAAGAAATGGGTTTGTAAGGAGTATGATTTATTCAGAATTCGGGAGGAAATTGTGAGCAAATTAAAGATACAAGAGTTGGAGGAGGTTGCTTCAATTATGGGAAGGATTTGGTTTAAAAGAAAGAATTATATCTATTAGCATAAATTTGATAGCCAAGTTCAATCTCCAATAGGGCCAAGGATGACTTGGAAGAGTTTTAGCACCAAACACTCACGAATGTAGTGTTTAGAACAGATAGAACAACAAGGTGGCAAAAACCAGATAGCAGGACATTCAAAGCTAATTGGGATGTTGTCATCGATGTAAAGAAATGGGAGCTGGTGTTATCATCAGAAACTGAGAGGGGGAGATCACAACAATGTTGTGCATGAACCCAAAGATGATGGGCATTTTGGTTTGCTTATCAATCTATTTCAAGAGCCTAAAGAGGCTACCTTTAGAATGTGCCCACGACCACAAAATACTATTAAAACCAGACCATGGTACAGTGAGTACTGGAATCAAAAGTCATTCCATATTGAGTAGTGCTACATCTCCCGAGAGATGTAGCCTGAGAACCCACCGAAAAGGTAAAAAGTGTTTTTTTTATTTTTTACTTCTTTTTTTTATGTATTTTTTTAATCATCATAAATATTTTTTAAAAAAATAAAAAATTCACAACATCATTAAAAAAATACTATCTTAATCACTAAGTAAAAAAAAAAAAAAAGCATTTTGGACACGAATTGGGGACCCAAATTCGGGTCCCAAAGCATTTCTCTTCCATATTCCTCTCCTATATTACTCATTAAGTAGAGATGATTCATTAAGTACTTTGGGCTTATTGGTTTTTAAATCACATAATCATTTATAGACAAGTTCCTCTTTTTTGTGATTGATGAACACTCAGAAGAGTTGCATGGAGCCTAGATACATTTTCTAGTTTGATTTGCGGATATCATATTAGAATAAATCCACTAGATGTTGAGAAGACAACATTTGGAAGGTTGAATCCACCATTATCATTACCAATTAGTAGTAATGCCGTTTAGCTTTTCTAATCCCAACTTCGTTGGTTTTTTAGAACATGTAGAATAGGTTTTTCCAATATTAAGGGATAAGTACTGTTCATTTGGTAATCCCAAAACTTGCTATTTGGGTCATCTATTTCTCCTCAAGTTGTTGCGGTGGACCCAGAAAAAGTTGGTATGATTGCTAGGCCTAAGCTAACTATCTTTAACTTTAAGGAGACACGTGGATTACTTGGCTTTAGATGTTGTGACAGAAAAATCATTTGAGGCTACGGAGAAATTACAAGACAATGACTGAGTTGTTAAAGAAAAATGATTTCCTTTAATCAAGTACTTATGCCAAATTTGGAAAGTTAGAAAAATATATCGTTTCATAAATGAATACACGCATAATTTGGTGCAATGGGTAGTGACAACATAAGCCTATGGCAGCATTCATTTAATCTAAATTTCACCCTCTTTGTTGAATTTTCATAGTGAAAAAGATCCATCTATTTTATCTATATAGTTAAGTTTTGTTCATTTTTTTTAAACAACTTCTGATGTATTGATTTTTTTCATATATAAAAAGTGGTCAACTTGCTCAAAAAAAAAAAGTACTCATGCCAAATAACCTTTCGAAAGCCATTGTTTATATTGGAAATTTACTTCAACTCATCTCAGTTCATCTCATCATTATAATTTTTTCAAATTTTTATACAAAATATAATAAACAATTCAATTTTTTCAAATTCTAAAATTCTAAAATAATAATAATATTAAAAATAATATTCTAACAATATTTTATTTTACTATTCACAAATCATCTCAATTCATCTCTGAATACAAACATGCCTGCTACCAATTATGATGCAAGCTCAAATAATCACCCTTCCTGATTTTCCCAAGCCATAAACAATAAGCTAGTAGCTTTGCTTAGTAAGGGACTCTAGTTATGAAAAATAGATGTTGGCACTAGTCTTAGTACTCTTAATTTGCACAAATCGATGAAGCCAAGTCTGTAATGGACGAAAATTACTTTAACGATAGCTCAACGATGAATGAAAGAGAAATTTAGGTTGAGGTGGATGAAACCGAAGAGAAAAATGTTCTATTTGTTAGAGAGTGTTTGACCATTAATACTGAAATAGTTGGAAATATGACTGTAAAAAATATAATTGTTGGTAAGTTTATGAAAGTTGAAATTATGGCCATTGAAAAATGTGATAATTATATTGAGAATGATAGTTGCAGTCGTGAGTGCGTAAGTGCCGTGCAATCACTTTGAAAAAAATGAATAAATACGAGACCCACATGAAAAATAATAATTTTTTAATAGTAGACCCCACTATTTTTCAAAGCAACTCTACGGTGCTTGTGCACTCAATGACTGCATGTAGCATTACTCAATTATATTTAACCTAAGTGATCTGATTTAGCAAGGAGATCTGATAGTCCTAATAGATATAATAAAGCTCGAATAATTGACCCAAAGAGTTAGAAAATACTAAGGTTATAGAGCATACTACATGACCATAAACCTTGAAAATCCCATTAGTTCTATTACTTATACACCGTTTATGATGACGTCATGCAGTTGTAAAAAACTCAAAAACAAAAATATTTTTCTATACTTACTAATATGGAAGGCTAGGCTTCTATATCAATAGTTCATTTTAATGAAACTAAAGTGGAAAATGTTCTATTTATTAGAGAATATGACCATTGATGCTAAAATTGTTGGAAAAGAAAGACCCTTCAAAACTATAACCGTAAGAAAATACAAGGGTTAGAATTATGGATGCTGCTATTATGCCGTCCAATGTGTACCACTGGGCGTGTCCCATAGTATATTTTGTTGGTTTTTCAACTTAAAAATGATTAAAATATTTGATGTAAAGTGAAAATAATGTGAACCATTACTATTGTTCAATGTATCGGTTCGGTTATCTAGATTTAAATGAAAATGTATCTTGGTACTTGAACCAATGTATGTCTCTTGGGGATATGAGCCTTAACCGCTTCCCAACGAAACAAAGGGTTGTGTCATTTGGTGAATTAGAAACTTTTTCAATGTATTCTCTAATATTTGAAAAGTTGTGACTTCTCAAAAGTGCTCCTTCATTTAAGTTGTGACTTTTCACAAATACCATTTCATTTATGTGATGTGACTTTTCACATGTACCCTTTCATTTCAATAAGTTGTAAGTTTTCACAAGTATCTTTTTACATGTACCATTTCATTTAAATAAGTTGTGATTTTTCACATGTGCCCTTTTATTCTCTATAAATAGGAAACCCTACCCACAAATTCATTAACTCCAAATTCTCTACAAAAATTAGAGAAACACTTCCTCATTCTTTTTGTCTTTCTTTCTTTGGGCTTTGACTATTTTATATCGGGTTCGAGGATCTCCTTTTGTGTGCACCGACGAGGAGATTAACGGGAACCAACGTTGTTGTATCTTGGGAGTAGACTGTCAAGAAGCTTAGTGCATGTTTAAATTTGGAGGCAGCGGAATCTACTCTAAGGAAAGCGTCCATCACAACGTGCCTCAACACCGGGTTCTTTCTTTCTAATTTGTTCTTGTTATTTTACATATTCTCTAGTTTACAAAGAGTTTCAAAATATATTAACCAACAATCTTAGAGTAGTATTTCTCTTTGTTAAACTAGAGGTGTGTTTTAGTTGATTGATTGCCACCATGACTTCAAACGAACCTATTGCACTCGAGAAATTTGAAAAAATCAATTTTAAGCGTTGGCAAGAAAAGATGAAAATCTTTCTTACAATGCTTGGATTATATTTTGTTATTGAAAATGATCCTCCTTCTAATGATTTACATGAGCACGCACGTACTATTGAATTGCAAACATATGCAGAAAATGATAATTTGTGTAGATGTAGGATTTTAAATCATTTAAGTGATACACTTTTTGATGTTTATCTACACATTAAATCTGCCAAAGATATTTGGAATGCTCTTTATAAGAAATATGGTGTACAAGATGCCAGAAGGGATAAGTACACCGCAAGCCAATTTCTTGGCTTTAAGATGGATGATTCCAAATCTATGGTAGAGCAAACCCATGAATTAACTATTCTTTACCATGAATTGGGCCAACGGGGAATGGGTATTACCGAGCATCTCCAAATTGCTTGTACAAGTTGCCTCATTCATGAAAGAATTTTGGCCTATCTCTTAAACATAAAACTAAATATATGACTATGGAAACCTTGATCTCTTCCATTAGGATCCAAGAGCAACACTTAGAAAATGATCCCATCCCACCATTGGTTTCTGATTTTTAGTCTAAAGCAAATATTGTAGAAGGCCATAAAACACATAAGAACCCATTACATCAGAAGTCCAAATTCAATAAGGATAAAACTAACTATGGGAATAATTTGAAACCAAAGTCCTATATTAACAAAGATGATAAGAGACCCATTTGTTTTAACTGTAACAAACTGTGTCATTTGGCCAAAAATTGTTGCTATAAGAAGAGGAAATATCAAGGCAATGAACAACCAAGATTGCCTAACCCACAAGCTCATATGGTGCTTTCCGGGATCGACTCTGTTGAAACCGATGAACGGTATGTAAACATAAGTCTCCAAGTTTATCTGGCTTGTAGTGCTACTGATTGGATAGTAGACACAACAGCCAATGTACATGTCACTTCTAACCGCAATATTTTTTCAACATATCAGGATACAAGCGGCATGAAAGTGACGATGGATAACTCCACCTCTACACAAGTATTTAGAGTAGGAAAAATTGTACTCAAATTAACATCTGGAAATACTCTTCCTTTAGAATAAGTATTTTACGTACCAGAGGCGAAGAGAAACCTAATTAGTGGATCTTTACTTAGTGGGGCAGGCTACACATTATTATTTCAATCCAATAAAGTTATTGTAACTAAATATGGGTCATTTGTGGGGAAAGGTTTGTAAATGGTGGTTTGTTTGTAATAAATATTCAAAATAATGTAGTAGACAAATTTGATTCTAATAATAAATTTGCATTTACTACATGTTCCTCTTCAATATGGCATACTAGATTAGGCCACGTTAATTATCATAATGTTAAAAAAATGATGGATTTAAAGATTATTCCTAAAGTTCTTGTTGATTTGGATGAAAATTGTTTAACTTGTGTTCAATCAAAACAGCCTAGAAAGCCATTTAAATCTGTTATAAGAAACTCATCGCTACTTGAATTAATTCATAGTGATGGTTGTTATTTAAATAGTGTCTCCTCTAAATGTGGTAATAAATACTTCATTACTTTTATAGATGATATGTCCAAATTTTGTTATGTTTACTTGATAAAAATAAAAGATGAATCATTTAGTAAATTTGTCATATATAAAACTGAAGTTGAAAACCAATTTGAGAGAAAAATTAAAATTATCAAGTCTGATAGAGGAGGTGAATACTCCTCTAATCAATTGGTTCAATACTGTGAGGAGAATGGTATTATACATGAGGAAACTGCTCCATATTCTCCTCAATCCAATGGTGTTTCTGAAAGGAAAAATAGAATCTTGGTGGATATGGTCAAATGCATGCTCTCTAGTTCCGGCCTTCCTGAGCAATGGTAGGGTGAAGCAATACTTGCATCTTGTTTTATCCTAAATAGGGTACTATTTAAGGGATCTGACAAGACACCGTATGAACTCTGGAAGGGTAGAGTACCCAATATTAATTTCTTTAGAGTTTGGGGTTGTCTTGCAAAGGTTAATGTTCCAAAAATTAAGAAAATGAAATTAGGTCCCAACACAGTAGATGTAGTATTCATTGGGTATGCTAGACATAGTTTTGCGTATAGGTTTTTTATTATCAAATCAGAAGTCCAAGGTATTGATCCCAATACCATCATGGAGTCTAGGGATGCAACATTATTTGAAGATCTATTTCCTCTCAAAAATAAGTTAGAAGGGTCTTTACCTACAGTAAGTTTTCATTTCACCAGTAGTCAAACTACTACTATATCTAATCTTGATAGTGTATATGGATTAGAAAATGAACTTGGAAGAGGAAAACGAGTTAGAAATGAAAATGATTTTGGACATGATTTTTATACTTATTCTATGGAGGAAGACCCGTTGACTTTCAAGGATGTCATGCTTTCCATTGATTCTACTTTCTGGAAAGAAGCAGTAAATAGTGAGATAAAATCTCTTAAAACTAATGGCACTTGGAACTTATGTGATCTTCCTCTTGGATGTAAAACCATTGGATGTAAGTGGATTTTTAAAAAGAAATTGAGACCTGATGGTACTATTTGATAAATTTAAAGATAGGTTGGTTGCAAAGGGCTTTACACAAAGAGAGGGTATCGATTATTTTGATACATATTCTCCTGTTACTAGAATAACCACAATTCGTGTTCTAATTGCTCTAGTAGCAATCCATAAACTTGAGGTCTACCAAATGGACGTAAAGACCGTATTTCTTAATGGCGATCTAGAAGAAAAAATATACATGGATCAACCAGAAGGGTTTGTGGTTCCAGGACAGGAAAGGAAAGTTTGTAAACTTATTAAATCTCTCTATGATTTGAAGCAAGCTCCTAAACAATGGCACCAAAAGTTTAATGAAATAATTTTATCTTATGATTTTAAGATAAATGAATGTGATAAGTGTTTATACACTAAAATAGTTGATGGTGCATGCGTAATGCTATGTCTTTACGTTGATGATATTCTCATCTTTGGTACTAATATAGATATTGTTCTTGATGTTATTTTTTATCTAAGAATTTTGACATGAAAGACATGGGTGAGGCACAGGTAATTCTTGGTATTAAATTAATGAGATCTCGTGATGGTATTAGCATACATCAATCTCATTGTATTGAAAAGATTCTTAAAAAGTTTGAGAGATTCGAATGCAAACCTGTTAGTACTCCTCTTGATCCTTGTTTGCATTTAGGTAAGAATCTTGGAGATCCTATGTCACAACTGAGATATTCTCAGATTATTGGTACGCTACAGTATATTGCTAATTCTACTAGACCTGATATTTCATATGCTGTGAGTAGACTTAGCAGATATACTAGTGGGCCTGATGATTCTCATTGGAAGGCATTGGAAAGAATTCTTAAATATTTGAAATGAACCATGACATATGGTATCCATTATTCTGGGTATCCCACTGTAATAGAAGCATATAGTGATGCTAGTTGGATAACTGACACAGTAGATCGTAAGGGAACGAGTGGATATATATTCACTCTCGGTGGAGCAGTTGTGGCTTGGAGATCTTCTAAGCAAACTGTGATTTCACGATCTACTATAGAAGCTGAATTAATAGCCTTAGATACTACCGGACATGAGGTAGAGTGGCTTAAGAATTTATTATCAAAAATTTCACTAGTTAAAAAACCAATGCCAGCTATTTCTGTTCTTTGTGACAATCAGGATGTGATAAGTGTTTGTAATAATAAACACTTTAATCATAAGATGAGACATTTGAGTATCAAGCATTCTATGATAAGATACATGATAAAGAATGGATACCTGACTTTGGAATATGTAAAGTCAGAAGATAACCTAGTGGATTCTTTGACGAAAGGACTGGCAAAGTCGAAGGTTATACGTATATCAAGGAGGATGGGATTGAAGTCCATTAATTAGGTCACCAATAGCGGCAACCCAACCTTCCTGACTGGAGATCCAAAGAAGAAGGTTCAATGAGAAAAACAAACTATTTAAGTGACTGGATAGCACTATTAAAATATTATTATAGGTCAATCCCTAGGGTGTGAGTGCTACAAATGCAATGGTAAAAGAAAAACAAAATGTTTTGAATGAGTCCAAGACTAAGGCAAGGTATTGAATTGCAGGTATCCTTAGAGGACTCATCTATGTGAGTGTGACTGTGGGGCCACAGTCTATGTTAATTGGGTTATTCCCTATAGCGCTCATGAATCCAGGATACGATGCACGACCTTTATGCACCACCTTGAAAGGAACCTGATATATGTCATACTGTGTGTGTGGTGTGGAGAAGCCTGAGTTAAAAGATTCTGGTTCAAGTCTTGGTTCACCATGGATCTTTCAGATGGAAACACGCTTACACTAGGTAGACGTTCAAAGCCAAGCTACCTCTATTGATGCATAATACTTAGTCCAAAGAAAAATTGTATTCTATTATGTTCTTTAAAATATTTTAATCAGGTATGGGATTGTTGGTTTTTCAACTTAGAAATGATTAAAATATTTGGTGTAAAGTGAAAATAATGTAAACCATTACCATTGTTCAATGTATCGGTTCGGTTATCTAGATTTAAATGAAAATGTGTCTTGGTACTTGAACCAATGTATGCCCCTTGGGGATATGAACCTTAACCGCTTCCCAACCAAACAAAGGGTTGTGTCATTTGGTGAATTAGAAACTTTTTCAATGTATTCTCTAATATTTGAGAAGTTGTGACTTCTCAAAAGTGCTCCTTCATTTAAGTTGTGACTTTTCACAAGTACCATTTTAGTTATGTGATGTGAATTTTCATATGTACCCTTTCATTTAAATAAGTTGTAACTTTTCACATGTGCCATTTCATTCTCTATAAATAGGGAACCCCACTCACAAATTCATTAACTCCAAATTCTCTATAAAAATTAGAGAAACACTTCCTCCTTCTTTTTGTCTTTCTTTCTTTAAGCTTTGGCTATTTTATATCGGGTTCGAGGATCTCCTTTTGTGTGCACCGACAAGGAGATTAACGGGAACCGACGTTGTTGTATCTTGGGAGTAGGGGTGAATTCGGTCCGGTCCGGTCGGTCCCGAGGAGGTTTTGTGGACCGGACCGGACCGAACCAATTCGGTCCAGGGTTTTCTCACCCAAGACCAGACC
The DNA here is from genome assembly GCA_022457165.1 of Juglans mandshurica. Taxonomy (NCBI): domain Eukaryota; kingdom Viridiplantae; phylum Streptophyta; class Magnoliopsida; order Fagales; family Juglandaceae; genus Juglans; species Juglans mandshurica. The sequence continues at coordinate 11,219,477 of CM039623.1, forward strand.
GAATAGGTATAAGGACCGGTCCGGTCCGGTCCAATTCGTTCCGGTTGGTCCTATTCGGTCCAACCCTATTCCAGATGGGCCAATAGCCCAACCTTATTCTTCTGTTTTTTAGGCCCAATAGTAAAATCCACTAACATTTTATCCAATTTGAAGCAAAAAAATACAACTTATAAAGCCACCCACAAAATGCTTATAAAAAAAATGCAAGTTACAAAACTATTCACCGATAGTCTAAAAAGGAATAAATTACAAAACAATATGCTAACTAAATTATAGTGAATAAATTTAAATAAAAGGTTTTACTACAAAAAATAAATTTTATTTATATCCATCAGAAACTTCAAAAAAGGAATAACTACTTGATTTTCTTACTAATAATCCATCCAAACAATTTAAACAAGGTTAAAACTAAAAATTATGCTAGATAATGAAATAAATTTGAAAAAACATTCCCAAGCAAACTTGGCTTCTAAAATGAAGGAAAAAAAAATCATTCACAAACATAGATAATAAAAATTAAAAATTATACAAGTTCCAAATAACTGAAAAATTAAAAGTTTTAAATACAAATTACAATTTACATCAATGCCAATTATACAATTATTCTCCTGGCAGCTCCTAAGTCCTAGCTTCCTACATCTTTTGGCTTAGCATACTTTTCACTTTTCAGTTTTTACAATACGCTGTAAAGTGTAAACAAAGGAATTATTAGCAAATAGCAAAAGTGAAAATTGAAAACTAATGAGCTAAAATACAATTGACCTCATTAACTTGCATTGGTTGTAGACATTGTATTTGAAGCCTCCATAAAATTGTCACCGTCCCGAACAAGTTCTATACAATAAAGAAACAAAACAAATTATATAAATTTTCATAACATATAGTATTATAGATCATAAAAGTTATAAAATGAAGTACTTATAAAAAAAAAAGTTATAAAATGAAGTAAGTAAGAAATATACCCAACTGCCTCTCAAAATCCTCCACCTCATTCATTAAAGTTCTAAGGTTGATTGGAGTAGAAGAAGAACGAAGTCAATTCTATGTACAAATTAGAGCCTCAACCATCATCGGAGATAAACTACTTCGAAAAGGATCAATGACACGACCCGCCGTGCTAAATGTAGATTCAGAGGCCACTGTAGATACCGGTATTGCGAATACATCTTGTGCAACTTTTGAAAGTACACGATATCTAACTGAATTAACCCTCCACCAAATAAGAATGTCAAAACTTGGAAATGTCTCCTCACAACTTTCAGCTAGGTATCTATCAACCTCATTCTTGCTCCCCAAAGTGTTTTCCGACTGTAACCGTTGCTTGAATATGGCCATTCTTTCTGCCGTCCTATCAACTCTACCACTACCACTACCATCTGTAGAATTTACTTCTTCACATGGGGGACTTGTGCGCTGCTGTTGTAGATCAGAATTGTTGCCTCCCTCATTATCAGCGTATGCCTCATACATGCGGATTAAAACATTTTTAACCTTCCAACTCAAATCAACAGCTTTTGTGGGATTATTGACATACATGTATTCCAATGCAAAGTCAAAATATCGCATCTTATACCGAGGATCAAGAATAATCCCAACAAACAACAACATATTTATATTATCTAAGTCGCCCCAATATTTGTCAAATTTTTTCTTCATATTTATGGCCATTAATTCTACCACGGGGATTCCTATTTCACACTCCACATCAATTGTATCGGATATTTTAACTAACTCAAGAAAAAATGAGTTGCAAGTTACATATTCATTCCCCGAAAAAGATAAAGTTGCATCATGAAATAGTTCAAGAAACCTTACAAACAACTTTACCTTCTCCCAATCGTTATTATTGGGAGGCCCTAACTTCTTTGATGTTCTCCTATTTACCACATCACTAATTTGATCATCATCGCCATCATCGTCTCCAACACTACTAAGGAACCCGAAATCTTCTTCTTCCAACCGTTCAAAAGTTTTTTGAAATTTTAAAGCCCATTCCAACATAAGATTGGTGGAGTTCCACCTAGTTGATACATCTAAAAAATGCCACTTTTGCTTACAATTTCTTCCAACCCAATACATTTCTTAAATGTACTCCACCTTTGAGGTGAGGACTTGACATATTTCACAACACATCTCACCTTCACAATAGACTCATCAAATTCCCTCAACCCCTCATGGACAATTAAGTTTAGGATGTGGGCACAACACTGAACATGCAAGAATTCATGTTCCAAAACAGTGTCCTTCCTATACTTGGTTTTTTTCTTCAAATAAGAAACTGCTCCATTATTAGAACATGCATCATCAAGTATGATTACAAGTACTTTCGGTCTCCCCCAATCATGCAAGCACATCTCTATGGCCCTACCAAGTGTATCACCCTTGTGATTCTCAACCAAACAAAAAGAAAGAATTCTTTTGTGTAGTTTCCAATATCATCAATAAAGTGTGCCGTGAGACACATATAATTGAGGTTTTGCACGGATGTCCATGTATCCGTGGTGAGGGAAACTCGTTGCCCTTGAAGAGCACTTCTTAACTTAGTTTTTTCCCTTATATACACACTAAAGCAATCCTTCGCAACCGTAACACGGGATGTAATCTCTACCCACTTAGGGCAAACAATGAGCATAAACTTCTTGAAACCCTCTCATTCAACAAACCTAATGGGTAACTCATCAAGAATAATCATTTCTGCTAAGGCTTGTCTGCAAGCCTCAACACTAAATGATATGGGCACAAATCCCCCACTATCACTTCCTACACCCCGCCTTCCAACAGAGAGTAGTTTGGGACTTATCCGTCTGTCTCAATGGACATTTCTTACATTGTTTTTCAATGTGATACTTCATGGACTTTGTACCGTTGGTCTTTGTATCACATGCATACGAAGCACCACAATAATTACATGCAGCCCTAGGTTTAGTTGGATCATCTTTTGGTATTATTGTAAAATGATCCCAAACCATTGACCTATGCCTACAACTACCACTCGGTTTAGGATTAGCACTTACATTGAGTGGGAGTGGAGGAATGCCTTGCCCATGTGTAGCCTGTGTTGACTCTACATCATCTGTAGTAGAATCTTGTGAAATCAATTCTGGAATATTGTCCATCTAGAAAAGAAAGAAAGGGAATTAAATACTAATTAAGGGTTTAGTTTTTACACGATCTCATCAAGAGTAATTAAGGGTTTAGTTCTTACAAAAAATATTTGACCTAAAAATACACAATCTGCATTTTTCCTAAAAATGAAAACATTAACAATATTTGAAAAAACATTGGGTTTAGTCATTGATCAACATTAACAATATTTGAAAAAACAGTACTCTTAAAAGGGGGAAAACCTAGAACTGGACAATCATATATAGCACTAGTGAATCAGTGATCTGTGTAACATTGTAAATGTGCCCTATATTTTAACATGAAGGCTGAAGCTATGTAAAGTTATAAATGTGCACTACAATACTCTTCAACCATCATTTTCTTAAAGTTATAAACCTCATAAAACCCTAATTATTAATAACACAAACCCAATCACAATTCATAATTCACAATTCACAAAACCCTAATAACACAAACCCAATCACAATTCACAATTCACAAACACAACCACAAAATGAATAAATTTCGGATTCAAAAACCCCAATAAAACCATCTTCCAGATTTGAGTCTTTGAGATTTGAAAGTAACAACATATTTACATAATTCCATTACCGTGGTCCGTGATTGTGAATTTGTGAGGCCAATTCGCCGAGAGTCAGTGCGTCAGTGCGTGGGTCTATGCGTGGGTGACTGGGTCTGTGCATGGATAATTAAGAGACGAGGGATGGAGGGAGTCCCTCAAAGGGACGAGTGACGAGACGAGGGACGAGAGAGAGGCGAGACGAGGGACTAAGAGAGGCGAGACGTTGGTCTGTGAAGACTTGAGATAGAGACGAGAGAGAGGTAGAGACGAGGGACTGAGAGAGAGGCGAGACGAGGGACTAAGAGAGGCGAGACGTTGGTCTGTGAAGACTTGATATAGAGACGAGAGAGAGGTAGAGACGAGGGACTGAGAGAGAGGCGGCTTGTGCGTAGACTGTGGAGTCTGGAGAAATGATTTTAGACTTTAGGGTTTGAAAAGAGAGGAAACGGCACCGTTTATTTGGGACTTGGGACTCCCTCAAATCATCACCGTTTTTTTTTTAAATGATAATTAAAATTTTTTTTTATGGTTTGAAAAATTGATAATTATAATTTATATATATTTGTAATACATTTAAATTTTTAATAGACTATAGTGATTTAGTTATAGTGATTAGTATTAGTATTAGTTATAAATTTATATATTAGTATAACTATATTTAATATTAAACTATAGTTATATATTCGTATTAGTTATAAACTTAGTGATTTAATATAGTTATATAATATATTAGACTATATAATACTATTAATATTATACTATTAGTATAGTTATATATTAGTATTAGTTATAAACTTAGTGATTTAGTATAGCTATATAATATATTAGACTATATAATAGTATTAATATTATACTATTAGTATAGTTATAAACTTATATATTAGTATTAGTTATAAACTTAGTGATTTAGTATAGTTATATCATATATTAGACTATATAATAGTTATAATATTATACTATTAGTATAGTTATATCTTAGTATTAGTTATAAACTTATAGTGATTTAATATATTAGACTATATAATAATATTAATATTATACTATTAGTATAGTTATATATTAGTATTAGTTATAAACTTAGTGATTTAGTATAGCTATATAATATTTTAGACTATATAATATTATTAATATTATACTATTAGTATAGTTATATGTTAGTATTAGTTATAAACTTATAGTGATTTAGTATAGTTATATAATATATTAGATTATATAATAGTATTAATATTATACTATTAGTATAGTTATATGTTAGTATTAGTTATAAACTTATAGTGATTTAGTATAGTTATATAACATATTAGACTATATAATAATATTAATATTATACTATTAGTATAGTTACATATTAGTATTAATTATAAACTTATAGTGATTTAGTATAGTTATATAATATATTAGACTATATAATAATATTAATATTATACTATTAGTATAGTTATACATTAGTATTAATTATAAACTTATAGTCATTAGTCATTAGTCATAGTGATATTAATAATTTAATACTATATATAGTTATAACTTATAGTCTTATAGACTTATAGTGATTTCTTTATAATTATAGACTATAGACTATAGTTATTGTATTATAGACATAGTGATTTAGTTTAGTTATCAATTTATAATTATATAATTATATAATTATATTGATGATGTTAATTGTTATTTGTTACTAACTTAGAGTATATTAATGTATTATAATTTATGATAGTTCTAAGTTAATGCATAAATTATAATGAGCTATTTACAATTTTTTACATTTTGTATATGAAGCAATAACTAATAAGCATAAATAATTTAATTATCCATGATTCCATATATGCTTTATATTTACTTGCAAGTTGCAACTTAGGTCATAGTCTCATAGATGTCAGTGGTCAGTGGTCACACATTAGTTAATTATGAATTGATAGGTTAATTTATAATATATGATTAATATAATATTAATTTGTAATTACATATTTAAAATTTTATATTCTAGATGGGGATAGGTTAGATGAAAATTACATAATTTATTATACAATTATTATATAAAATAATATATTTAGGGATAGGTATCATAGGTTAGATGAAAACTACATAATTTATTTTACAATTATTATATATAATAATATATTTATTAAAAAAAAAAAAAGATTTCGGTCGGTCCGGTCCGAGAAATCTCCACCCCGGGACCGGACCGAAGACCGAAATCCCACCCGAGACCGACCCTACATTTTTCGGTCTGGTCCGGTCGGTTTTTCCGGTCCGGACCGACCAGCTTACACCCCTACTTGGGAGTAGATTGTTAAGAAGTCTAGTGCATGTTTAAATTTGGAGGCAGTAGAATCTACTCTAAGGAAAGCGTCCATCAGAACGTGCCTCGATATCGGGTTCTCTTTTTCTAATTTGTTGTTGTTATTTTACATATTCTCTAGTTTACAAAGCGTTTCAAAATATATTAACCAACATTTGTATTTTTTTTTCTTTTACACATCTTGAAACATTTATAAAAATAAAATATACAAATTCACTAATAATCATTTCCTTAACTATTAAGGAAAAAATTAAAATACAGTCAAATTGAGGTAATAAATCCAGACGGCATAGTATCATTTTTCTAGAACGATTAAAGCTGAAAAATATGATCATTGAAGAATACAATAAAGTTATAATATTTAACCCAAGAGGTATAATTTAGCAAAAAGACTATAGCAAAGCTATTAACATATGAAGTTCAAATATTTAACCCATGAGTTCGAAACTATGATAAAGTCAGAGAGGATAGTAATGACCAAGAGTTCTACCATAAAAAAACATCTGCACTATAAATTAGGTCATGTGCACCCACGACTAGGATCCCATTCATTTTAAGAAAGAGTGCACAATAGAGAAATATTTATTTGTTATACATATATTCATGTGCACCTCCGTCCACTCTGTGCACACAGCCGTTCCGTTTTTGTGTTGTTTTGTTTTGTAGGCTAAATAAGGGGAACAGCGGCTCTGGTCTTTCCGGCGACAATAGATCAGCACGCGCCTCTCCATGGTGTTGCCCAGCCGCCGATCTTCAAGTCTACCGAAGGTGATGCCATCCAGAGTGGCGAGTTGCTCGCACGCGCGGCCAAAATACTCGGAGGCGTTTGGCGAGTGGACTTCTCGCGACGTCGAGAGGCCCTTTACCGTCGCCACGCGCGGCGCCGCTGGGGTCTGTGAGTCCGAAACTTCCAAGATCGGTCGATGGTTTTCTCCCAGGGTGGCGCATGTTCTGCACGCGCCTCCGCAGCCGTTCGGAGCTTTTTCTTTTGCTGTTGGTTTTAGTTGTGTTCCATTGTATTTTCTTGTGTCCTATTTAATAAAAAAAAAAAATCAAAAATTTTAGTCCCTGCGGACCGTGGTCCGACTGGGGGTATGTCCCAATCTCCGCTTTGGCGATGTATGGGTTTGGTGCACCCTACCTCGCATAGTCGGGGTATGGGTTTTGTTTTACTCTGTCGGGGATAGAGATGTGTACTACGAATCTCTTAGACTTCGGTCTTTAGAGTTCTGTCGTCTGGGCTAGACCATGTCAGCCACGAAAGTGTGCTGAGGAGCTATTAACGTTTGTAACTGACTTTTTAAGTCATAGTTGTATGTCCTTTTTATAAATGGAATGTGATCCTTTATTATCAAAAAAAAAAAAAATACAGCCTTAACTACGGGTGCTAGGTAGGTCCCTATACTCACCCGCTTGCTAACACAACGGGTGCTAAGGGTACCAAGCAAGCAGATAATATGGCCAGTTTGGATATCAAACCATCCCAACTTATCTTAACTTTATCTCAACTCATATTATTTAATAATTACAAATTTTTTAAATTTTAATACAGAATATAATAAATAATTTAATTTTTTTAAATCTTAAAATGATAATATTTTATTTAATTTTTAATTTTTATCTCAACTCAACTTAATTCAACGATGAAAAATTCGCTTTCAAACGCAGTATAAGACGTAAAAATTGTACAAGCAAGCGGGTAGCTTGCCTAGGTTTCACTTGCCCAAACTCTAGACATCTTTTTCATCACCTTCTCCTGAAGCCGCCTTCTTCTTCTTCTTCTTCTTCTTGGGTCTCTGCAGCCGACAACCAAGGTCTCTATGCAAACCAATAGCCAAGCTGAGGTCGCAAGCAAGGGACTCTGCGACCCATGACCTAGTTGTGGCCGCGGGTAAGGAGTTTAAAACCCACAATCACGACTTTGTCAATGGGTCTTTGTGCAAAAATACAGCCAAGCCATGATCGTGCGTAAGGGGTCTGCATTAGTGCATACCTCTTTTTCTTTTTTTCTTTTTTTTTTTTAAAAAAACAAAAGAAAATTATAGTTGGACATGCGTAATGAGAGTTTGATCTACGACTTGAGATATGAATATGAAAAGTGAGGAAATGGATCTTAAGATTAATTGAATCTTAAATCTAGGGTTTAGTTTGGCAAAGACTAAAGGCAAGTTTGGGGGGTGAGATGAGAATTTTGTGTTTTGTTTGAGAGTTTAAAATATTGTGTTTTAGTATTATTATTGTTTTGGGATTTGAAAAATGTGAATTGAGATTTGAAAAAGTTGAATTGTTTATTATATTTTGTATGGGGATTTGAAAAAGGTGTAATGATGAGATGAGATTTGATGAGATGGGAATTTTGTGTCTCATCTCACCCCCCAAACCTGCCCTAAGTAGTGAGCTAAAATATCCACCTGCCCATTGGAGGGGACGGGAGGCTTGGGTGGAGTCCAAAATGACCATCTCGAGCCTCCATATCCTCTTTCAATGACTTTTAGTTAATCACAAATAGGTATCTAGAGCCTTCCTATCCTTTTTCAATGACTTTTCTTCTTCTTAAGCATCCTCAATGATCAGTAAAAGTTAAAAGACACTTTTGATGAATATAAAATGAATTTAACTTTTAATTATTTCATTCATATAAATTTTTATATTAGAATATTTATTTATTTTTATATAATAATAAAATAATATAAGATAAATTTAACTTTATCTATTCACATCAAATTCTCATATTGGATTATCCATTTATTCATTATATAATAAAGAGTAAATAATTAAAAAAATTATTTAATTTTTTTTAATTATTAATTTAATTTAATTTATCATATTTTATCATTCTACCTATTATATATTAATTAGTAATCATATTCTAATTAAATTATGTTAATTAGTAATCATATTCTAAACAAAACAGAAAAGGTCTAGTACCATGCGAGGCCCCCAACACATGAGCTGTGCATTAATGGTTTTTTTTGAGAAAATCTTCAGACTGGTGACTCCTATAATGATAGAATATCGGAGACCAATAAGAAAACGACACGTAGCGAGCGCACATCTACTCCCCCTCCCCCTCTCTCTGCTCTCTCATTGGATCCGACTCGTTTCTCTCGTGACCTCTCCCTCTCTGCCCTCGATCTCTCAATCTCTCTCTGCCATCTCTGGATCCAGAGAAAACTTTGGATGAACTTTGAACATTCAAATGCATGCCGCACGTCGGTGGAGGAGCAACCTTTTCGGTGCAACCCAGACCATCGCACCATACCCTGCAACTTTTGCAAATCACATGGAATAAAAATACAACTCTTTTGTAGGCGATTATACAAGTTATCTTTTGTAGGCGATTACTCCAATCTGATCTGTCTAAAGAGGAACTGATCTTGTATCTGTCTTGTGCTGGGTCCAAATACAGATTTTTGTTTTCGTGTATCTGTCCTGTCCTCGCAAATCCATAAAGAAGTTGTCCAATGAATAAATCTGAGATGAGTTTATGAAGCTGGGTCCAAATACAAATTTTTGTTTTCTTTTTAGAAGCAAGAAGATGAGGGAAAATGACCCCAGATCAGGCAAAGGCAAGGTAAACAACCCATCTTTCTTCTGTAGGTGATTACTCCAATCTGACCAACCCATCTTTCTTCTACCATTTATTCCAATCTGACCAAAACTGAACATGGTCCAACATAGATGCTGCATCTTTTAAATGCTCAAAGTCAAAATAAAACCTGAAATCTTTGTCTTCATCATCTTGATTCGATGAACTTGAAATTGAAGGGGAGGGGAATCAAAGTGGAGAGAGAGGGAGAGTCGAGAGAGAGAGGCATTTCTGAAATCGCAGAGAGAGAGAGAGAGAGTCGAAGTGGGGAGAGAGAGAGAGAGAGTCGAAGTAGAGAGAGAGAGAACCCAAGTTTCTGAAATTGCAGAGAGAGAGAGAGAGTCGAAGTAGAGAGAGAGAGAACTCAAGTTTCTGAAATAAAATCGTAGAGAGAGACAGTCGAAATAGTTGAAGCTGTGCCCCCCAAATATCACCTGGTAATATTACTTTCGTTCAACTTGAAAGTAGACATGAAAGTATAGAGCAAAATAAATGATAAAATATACATTTTATATGTCTACAGTAACTAACAAATTTGATAATGATTTTAATGTTCATTGTAGCTAAAGTTCAAATATTTAGATTTTAGCTAATCAATTGTGATTATATTTTGATGTCTAATAGCTGAATATGATATAGATTTAGCTTTTTGGAAATCTATCGAGGATGCTCCCTTGTAATGTACTTTTTTTGAAAGGTCCACATCAAACCATGGCTGCTGTCAAGTACATCATCTTTTCTCTCGAAAATTTATCTGCTGTCTCTTTCTTAGGTCTTAAGTCTCTCCACTTTGCTTAGAAAATAAAATTAAAATAAAACTTGTTCTTTTGGCTTTTGGGGAAATCAAAGACCACCTCTCCTTTACATGTGTCGACTCAGATGCAATCAATAAAACAAAAGAAAGTAAGATTCGAACGAAACATGATGGGTTAAACTGGATTGAAGTGTGCCACGGCTGAAATAGGCATTCTCTAATAGAAGTAGGTGGCGAGATTGGCAATGGAGAATGAATAAGGAAAATAAGTGAGGTCTTTGCTCTTCGATTTAAGACAAATGAGAGGCAAATATTGTTTTATCTTTAACAATAGCCTCCTATTAGGTGGTGGTGTAAAGAAGAGTCTTCTGCTATCTACACACTGTATACTGTGAGAACATGTCAATCGTTCTGTCATAAATAAAGACTATCAATAAAATTAGAGTATCGTCCTCTACTTAAAAAAAAAAAAATGTCAATAGTAAAAGAGTTTCCCAACACAAGTATCTTTTATAATAACTAATGTGGTTGGCTTTCACATAAATAGTGCATTTGGTGTGTCAGTAAATAAGCATGCAAATAGAGTTATTACAAACCCAAATACAGGAGGATACTTATGTCTGGTTTCAGACCAACGCCAATCAATTCAATGTGGACTGTGGATCATGGGTTTCCAAGGTTTTCCCACAATTGTAGACTAGTACCAATGCTGTAAGTTGTCCCTGGTTGTCTTAGACGGGCTTCTTCCCTTGGCAGGCTGTTGATTGCATGAGCCTCTTTTAATTCATTATTCAGAGCCTTTTGATTCGGTTGGACTCTAACCAGTTTAAGAAATCTTACGGTAAGGTTTTGATGTTAAACTGGCTGAAATAATTGTGATTCTCTACCAAAACAGTGAACAATTCTCATTGATAAACTATTACAGCTATTTTTTTTTTTTTTTTTCTGGATACAGTTTCCATGTATGTCCGGTATGACCCTTACAGCTATTTATCCACACAAAACTCCAGTTCCTCTTTCTTGATTGGTAGTTTGGTACCATGAAACTTCCTCCCAGCTTCAACAGCTTCCCTGTAGAAGTGGCAGGTACTCAGAGGATGTATTTGATTGATGAAATAAATTTTGCAGTCCCTCTTAAAGTGTAAGATGTCCCAAGTAAACGAAACTCTTCAACAATTAGCTCATTTCATGGATTTTACAACTGATAAAGAGAAAAATAAACAATTTTGTTCTTTTTTTTTTCATTTTGTAATGTAGTCATTGGCATGCCAAAACCAAGGCCTAAGTAAATCCAGAGATGGTGAACGTGATCACTACCTGAAGGCATGCACAAGTTCCTTATTTTCGGGGTCAAGCTGCACTCCCTCATAAAAAGAGTTGGCTGCTTCATCAAACCTCTACAATAATAAGAGCAACAAATAACATCAGACCACAAAGACCAATTCGTTGTTTCAAATGCCATGGACCAGAAGCGAACATGAAAACATGCCTGCAATAAGCGTAAAGCTGCACCTTCCCGGTAGCAAGCTTTCGGCCAATCTGGCCGTAATGCTCGGCAGGCCTTTGCATCATCTAAGGCATGCTCAGCTTGACCCATGCGTATCCAACAAAGGCTCCGATTGGAAAACAAAGTAGCATCAGTGGGGTCTAAATCAACTGCCTGAATATGCATCCCAAATAATTACAATTTACAGTCAAAGTGCTGACAGCTCACGTTTTAGATATGCATATGTGAATAAGGAAACAAATTTGCCACTGATATCTATAACACATAATTTTTCGAAGTAAAAGCTTCTTTGTTTCTATTAGGCCACGTCATCCATTCTTGCAGAAAATATAAATTGATTATTTAAATTTCAAATAATAGAATAGCATACAGAAGATGGTATATCTACTACCAATGGAGCACTAAAAATATCAATCACCAGCTAGATTCTGTCAGAAGAATAGTCATGAGAAGTTTAATTAAGTCTCATTCACCTATTTGGTAAGTGAAGAAGTTAATTAGTTTCTTTGAAAATGCACTAAATTATTATTATTTTTTTATTGGCACCGGGTGTCCAAGAACAAAGTCTCAACTAATTCCGGGCGTGCATAGACCTTCGGCAAGAAGTTTCCCGCAAATGCACCTCAAGTAATTCAAAGAGAAGTTGGAGGGAGCAAACCAAGAGGATCCTTAGACCTGGAGGGAGCAAACCACCAAGACCAAGGCTTTTACCAGTTGAGCCACACCCCTAATGCGCTAAATTATATTGGTGGCTGACCATGAAATATGCTTTCTAATCAAACAATAAACTGATAAGTTACCCCAATAATGTTCTATATAGAAAGAGAAATATTTTAGCTACAAATTGATTACACAAAAGTAATCCTACAAACTAAAGTGGTTTCATGCGGTTTATTAGATTGTAAAGTTACTTTTATTATAAAGTAAATCTAACGGATCACGTGAAATCACGTCAGTTTGTGGGATTGCTTCTGTAATCTCTTTGTGGCTATAACAGTCCTCATATAGAAATGTGTTCTCTGCCATCAGATGAAAATTAGCATCAACCAAGAGCACGACCAAATACAGAGACATAGGGTTGCAGCCGAAAAGGAAAATTTTCAACAGTAAAAGGGAGAGAATATTGAATTAGTCAAAGGAGAGAAGTATGAACTTGTGTATAAGCATCTACAGCAGTATGATAATCTTTTCTTTTGAAAGCATCATCTGCTCTACATTTTGCTTCTGCAGCTTTCTTCTTTGCTTCTGGTGTCACCTGAAATGTTGAAAAAAAAACAAATACACAATAAATCCGACGGAGAAAAGACTTGCAAGTAATCACAAGGTGAAAGTAAGTCCCATCCCTTGTCAATGGTAGAGGGGAGAACCGTTTCCTTGCTCACAATGATTCCAATGATCCCAAAGTGGCATCTTAAATTTCTTTTCATTAGCATTTCAATGCTTCTCCCACTGGAAGAAGTTTTCAATAAGGATTCCACTTCTTATAGAAAGTGCAGTATTATAAGAGATAAAACCAGTAATTGATTCATGGAAGTCTTTGATTCAGTCTTTTGGTTGAATTGACATTACTTTTTTACGGGTAATGGTTGAACTGACGATCAGAGAGTAAAAACTAGAATATCGAATTTGAATTGAATTTATGACAGTAACTAGATTTGAATTAGATATATAATAATCTCATCTACAGAACATCCAGTGTAATCTTACCAAGATTTTTTTTTTTTTTGACTGGCACCAAGTGTCCGAGAACAGCGTCCCGACTAATCCCGGGGGTACACAGGCCCTCGGCAAGGAGTTTCCTGCAAGTGCACCTCGGGTAATTTAAGGGAAAAATTCCCCAGTCTAGAGATTGTTTACACCCAAGAGAATTTGAATCTTAGACTTTAGAGGGAGCATACTTTTTTTTTTTTTGATAAGTAACTTTAGAGGGAGCATACTGCCAAGACTAAGGCCTTTACCACTTGAGCTAACTCCCTAGGGGTTTTATCAAGAAAAATTAAAAGCTAGAAAGCATCCAATTTCAGACAACAGACAATCCAGAAAAGAATCTGAGCCACAGTAAGTATAACAAACAGAAAGGTACATTAGAGAGTAAAAAACTGATACCTCAGGGAGATCTTGCTTTAGTAGATTGGTTTCCTTCGGCATATTAACATTGCTTTGATCCCCTATTTCTTCCTGAAAATTTTCCCTTGAATGTTAATACAAGAATATAAACTATACTGGATTTGGCAAACCAAATAGAAACTGATATAGACTCTATTTTCTAGTGACACCAGGTGTCTCTTCATTATTTGTTGCAAGTAATTATGGAATTGTTTGTGTTGTCTGGGTTAGTCTTTTATTTTCATATTTCCTTCCATTCTTCAGTGGATTTTTTTTTATTGACACCTGGTGTCTAGGACAAAGTCTCTTCTAATCATGGGGGTGCACAACATTCTTTTTTATTGGCACTGGGTGCACAGCATTCTTAAGTGGAAAATTTTCCTCCTTTCACTCAGTAATATAATCTCCTTTCCAAGAAAAATTCGAGGTTCTTCTCATTATGTACCCAGAACTCCTTTCACAGTGGCTTAAGAGCTCCAAATTCCTTCGAATGGAGAAAGAAACTCTTTTTGTTTTTCAAATAAAAGAGAGTAGACATCTAGTCACTGGCACACTGCTATGCTTGTTATCAGGCCAAGAAACAATTCTTTGTTTTTGGTGAGAAAGCTAAGAAGGAAACATAGAGGTATTTTAAAATATTTATTTCAAAATCAAAATGCCCCACCAAGAGATTGCACGGTTAGTCTTTAGTTTAAGCCGATATGATGTTTTGAATAAACACTATAGAGCCTATATAAATATGCACTCATTGAAAAATTGAAAAGCTTCCTTTCTTTCTCACATATCCAAAATTTCGTGCCTCGATATTAATACCTGTTGTTTGCTAGTTTCAGACTGCATATGCTTAAGTATTTCATCAACAGTCCAATTTGAAATGGTCTGAACTTTTGAAGTCAAAGGAAAAAGAATCTCAACGGCTCCTCGATTGCCTTGTGCAGCTGCAACCTGGATCGGCTTCAGACCATCCTGGTATGGCAAGAACATCTTTTTTAACAATAAGCACCAAGAACATCGAATATCTATACTCATGAAAAAAAATCAAATATGGGTATGATTTCAATTAATATTACTGTGAAGGAAACAACCTAAAATGGACTCATACAAGCAATCAATCAAAACCAATTGGTAATTATAAGGAGTGAAGGAGAGATGGTTAATAGGCTATCTCATAGAACTTTACTAATGTTTCCTGACAGTCCACTTAGTACAGAATATAATCTGGATGCTTTGGCTCTAGCTATGATGGACTCAACCAAAACGTTTTTCCTATAATAGACCATTTGCAACTTAAGGGAAACCACTAACAAGATTATTTTGAAGAGGCCTCCAACTTGGAAAATTTTCCCATATTTGAAAGACCTCCAAGTTGGAAGTGTTGGGAAAGAAGACCAACGTCATCCTGAAGATTGCACCACTTTGTTTTATAGCATATATTTAGAAGGAAAATACAAATATTTATTTTTTTCCTTGCTACTGAGGTGTTGCCTATTGAAAGATGGGTTCCCCAACCTACACTGAAAAAAAAAGCACCAGTTATAAGTTCTTAATGCACACTGGAGTATTGAAACAAATAAAAATAATTTATTAAAATAACCACAGGCAGAGTAACTGCATGCGAAAGTAAGACGAATCCCCTCCCTTTCCCCCTTCCCCACAAAAAATATAAATGAATATTTAAATTAAGTACAGGTCCTAAAATTAAAGTGTAAATTAATAACAAGTTTAGTACACTGCACTTACATTTTTTGGTCATGGGAACAATTTAGGACACTGCACTAATGTTTTTGCGCATGGAAACAAAAGATTTACCCACTCTTAATCAAGGATTGTTCACCAATAAATGTCATTTTTTTCTCTCTTTCAATTGTTTTTGAGATCACATATATGTAAAACGTTTTAATGAATAAAATAGAATTGACTATAATTACCAATACAATAGGAGGGGGTTGGACCCCAACAAACAACCCCGAATACATTTTACAGAGCAGGAAAAGGGAAACAATTGGGTAACGGAACCTACAATTCTGGTCCTATATTTTCTTGACATGTGGTCTTGAGAAAGGCAGTTGTGAAGGTAATTTCATGGGCTGCAGAACCCAACGCATTCAGATGCACATTGGATCTGTTCGGGTTGAGGCGCTCGATCGGAATCTTTTCTCCTACGTACTTGGATAGGAGAACTTTCAAAGGTAGCTCCCAACAAAAGCAGTTTCAGGAGGAGAATGAAACGGAAGATGATCAGCAGCAGAGGAGAGAGGTGGCACATGGTGGCCAGATCTGGTTAAAAGGCAGGGTTGGTTGGTGGAGGTGGTGGAGCAGACACTCAGAGGCCTTCGATGGAGCACGTAAGGTGAGGACTAGTGGAATAGCACATATCTAAGTTTGAAAAGAAAAACAAGAAAATATACGAAAGAAAACCGAGAAAATAGGAGACCAAGGCCAGAAAGCCACTGGGCAGCTATGCGTGCCGATGACAGCCCGTTACCAACCACTAATCCAAAAGCCTTAAAACTGTTGAATACTAATTTGGTCAAACCTTTAGCTCTAGGATCATAACATTCCACCACGCTTCCGAATTCGATGTCCACAGCAGCCCACTCTATCAGCACTGACCCGGTGGTAGCCCTTTTCCTTTTGGCAACTTCACTCATCTATCAGAATTCAACGACTTAGGAAGATAGGGATATTCCATAACTCTAAAAAGAAATAAATATGGGGATGGTATTAGGAAGGTTCATGGCATACTCCAGCAACGTTTTGTATACCTAAATTCCTAAACCTAAGACAATTTAAAAGGTTAGGAAAGCATTATGCCTGAGTTACTTAGAAAGGAAGATCAAATTGGAAGTATAATTCTCTTGCTAATGAGGACTAAAGAGACTGATCAAAAAAATGAATAAAAAGTGTCAAAAGGTATCATCTTTAATTCTGTGGCGATCTCATTTTCTTATGAGTAATTTTGATAAGTAGGGTTCAAGTATTCACAAATCTTTTTCTTTGGATTTTATTCTATTAAGTCTTTCAAAAATCAATTGAATTCTTGACCATATTATTTTCTTTTTTGGGTGAATGTTGTTAGTATATCAAATGCCCCTAGTGTTAACTAATGATGAGGAAACCAAATGGGTAACTAATGATGAGTCAATAGTCACAATATGATGAATAGTCTTTTGAAAAATTAAGAGTTAAGTGTGGGAAAGTCAAATGATTAGAAATGGAAAATCAATAGAGAAGTGTTAGGTCTATATACACAAATGATAGGAGACCTTTCATCTCCAAAATTTTTTTATCGTAATGTCAAAAAACCGAGTGGGTTTATACTGGTAAAAAAGAAAATACAATGAAATGTCTTTTTAGCATGTGAAGCGCTGGGATAGGTCAAAGTAAAATGAAAAATCGATTAAAATGATGAGGTAGCTCAATATAAGACAAAGAGGATGCTTCAGGGATTATATAGGTAATATATTTCATAAATTCCAACGGTAATGTAAAGACACTAGCACGAAAAAAAATGACCATGCTGACTCAAAACAGGTCAATTCGTGACTATATAATAGAACTATAGCTTCACCTCATCAGTGACATTTGGATCAGCTCCAGCTTTCAACAGACAGTTTATGATTTCTAAGCTCCCATTATCAGCTGCAATATGCAAAGGGGTTGCTCCACCAGCGCTAATATTTACTTTAGCACCTGCCTATACATTAGAAAATGCAAACATTTTTTTTTTATAAGTAGAAAATGCAAACATTAGGGTTGCTGAAGAAAAGAACACATAAAATGGCACAGAATCTAATTATCAGATTTATTTTGCAGATGCACATAAATAAACAGAAGGATAGTTATCAGAACATTGAAATGAAATCACATAGGTTCAAACATCAAACAAACGCTCTTTTAAATAAGCCCCAAGCTCTACTCTTTTATATATATAAGTAATAAAAAATTCTGTAATTAAAAAACTAAAAGGCATAGTCTGCAACACCTGGGCGCAACTTTATCAAGGCTAAAAGGATAGCTTTATTGGGCCCGTTGGCCCATAATGTTTGAAGGCCCAATTGGACATTTATTGGAATAAGTGGGCCTACACTTGAGTTGGATATTTATGTAAATCCATTCCCGTGGAATAGCATTTGGAAGACAAAAGCTCCCTTAAAGGCATCCTTCTTTGTATGGACAGCTTCTTTGGAGAAGATTCTCATTACCGACAGCCTAATGAAACGCGAATCATAGTCTTGGATTGGTGTTGTTTGTGTAAAAAGAGTGGAGAATCCGTCGATCATCTATTAATTCATTGTGAGATTGCCATGACTTTGTGGAATGACTTTTTTGCAAGGGTGGGTGTAGCTTGGGTGATGCCAAGAAGGGCGATCCACCTCTTAGCTTCATGGAGAGGTCTCCAAGGCACTTCTCAGATTGCCGCAATTTGGAGGATGGTTCCGATCTGCCATGGTGGTGTCTTTGGAGGGAGAGGAACGAGTGAAGCTTCCAAAATTGAGAACGATCATTGGATGTACTTAGAACCTTTTTTTTAACACCTTGTTTCAATGGTCGATTGTAATAGATTTTTTCTTTTTTTATAATTAATATGAGATTTTATTACCAAGAATAGGCATAGTCCAAATACAAGGAAGTATACAAGAGAAAATACCTACATACACTCAAGAAACTGAAAAAAGAATAAGGTCTCGTTTGGTTACGCAGTTTAGATGAGATGAGATATTTTGTTGAAAGTTGAATAAAATATTGTTAGAATATAATTTTTTGTTATAATTTTTATTTTGGTATTTGAAAAAGTTGAATTGTTTATTATATTTTGTGTGGGAGTTTGAGAAAATTGTAATGATGAGATGAGATATTTTATGTATCCAAACCGAGCCTAAAGCAAATCGAGAAAATCATCTCTATTCAAAACAAGAGCCTTAGCCCACAAACTCAAAGTAATAAAGAAAAACTCCCTAAGTTCTCCCATCGAGCATTCTTTGTCTTCAAAACACCTCCCATTCCTCTCCAACCATAAGCACCACATCAAACACAAGGGGCTCATCTTCCAAATGGCAGCGGCACTTTGTCTTCCCTCAAAACCTTTCCAACAAGCAAGAAAATCCACCACTTGCTTAGGCATCACCCAAGCAAATCCCGTCCTACCAAAAATCTCATTCCACAAAATCTTGGCCATCTCACAATGAAGAAAAAGATGGTTAACAGATTTACCATATTTTTTTTGCATAAAGCACCAATCTACTACGCAAAGCCCACGCTTTCTTAAGTTATCTGTGGTCAGAATTTTTCAAAGAGATACCAACCAACAAGCAAATTTCATCTTACTAGGCACCTTAACTTTCCAAATGCTTTTCCAGGGGTAATCACAAACACAATGGCAGGTTAGCACCTTATAAAAGGAACTTACCAAAAATCTGGAATTTCCTGCATGAACCCTCAGCAAGCTATCCTCCCTTCCCTGAATGATCTTTAAATCATATAATCTTCCAAAAAAATCTGAGACTACATTCACTTCCCAATCATGCACTTCTCTCACAAATTCAACATTCGATTGAGGATTATTATTCAAGAAAGAAAGAGAATCAGCCACTGCAACATCTTGGTCCCTGGCAATCCTAAATTGGGAATGGAAAAACATTCTTGAGGGCTGAATCCCCATACCAAATATCATACCAAAAATGTATCCTTGTCCCATCCCCCACCTTAAATTTAATATGATTGACAAAATCCCCCCAACCAATCCGAATGGACTTCCACAAATCCACCCCATACGCTCCTCTAACTTCATTAGAGCACCAACTCCCCCACATTCTCCCATATTTAACATCAACAATAATTTTCCATGATGCATCATCCCTCTCACAATGATATCTCCATAACCATTTACCAAGAAGAGCTTTATTAAAGAGCCTCAAATTATGCACCCCCAAACCTCCACATGAAATTGGTAGACACACCTTATTCCAACTTACCAAGTGAAACTTTCTTTCCTGCCCTTTACCTCCCCACAAGAAATTCCGATAAATCCTCTCAATTCTATTTGCCACCCCTACCGGCATTGGGAAAAGAAAAAGGAAATAAGTGGGAAGATTAGACAACGTACTCTTTATCAAAGTAATTCATCCCCCTTTTCACACTATAATCTGGCTAAGAAAAGTGCCAAAAAGTGCATAAGGTAAAATGTGCTTTGATTTCAGTAAGTGAAGGGCTTCAGGCTTTGGTGATCTAAGCTTGAGTGTGCTTTTACCAATACTGTCCAAAGCCCCGGCATTTTTAGGAATGAGGGTTGTGAAGTGCAATTAAGGCTTTTCTCAAACTTCTTGTTGGCATGAAAAACCTAGAATACCTTCATACCATCATCTTGAATCGCATCCCAACAAGCTTATAAGAATCCATAGTGAAACCACACAGACCCTGTGCTATATCACTAACCTACTTTTACCATCTTGAAGATCTCTCTCTTCAACAACCTCTCAAGCCACGTTGCCATCCCTTCCTCAATGGACTTAGGTCCCGAAGCAAATCACTCTGAAAATTTATGCATATAATACTGTAAAATATGGTTCACGATCACAGTCTTATCAGAGAAGACTAATCATCAACCAAAAGCATCTCAATAGTGTTGCTTCTCCAATGTGAGTTAGCCGCTTGATGGAAAAACATCCTTAAAGCACCGCCGTTTCTATTCAATAGTGTTACTTCCTATTTAAGAGAAGTGTTACACTTACAAAGAGATCTCACAAAAGTAAACTCATAAACTGACATAGTTTATATGATAAGTTAGATCTACTTTACAATAAAAGTAGATTTACAATCTAACGCATCACATCAAGCCACATCAGTTTGTGGGTTTACTTTTGTAAGATTTCTTTGTGGCTAAAGCACTTCTCATTTTGTAATCATCTAAGTTTTGTTTTGTGTTGGTCAATCTGTCATTGTATTACTGTGCTGCAGATTGGTGCATACAGATTCTATTTAGTATAAAACTAATAAGTTACCCAAAGCAAAAGCCACAGAGCTATCTTCATAATGAAGACATAACAATGGTCATAATCAAATAACTTGAGTAAACAAGAACAGAATGCAATTGAAATAAACCGCCAAACCTTCAAAAAGGAACTGAGCAACATTGATGGCATTTATATATCTTCAACTTTTAAAATAGATATGCAGAAAGCTCTGGCACAAAGTCCATTTGATATATTTGAGGATAAAGAAACACAGAGAAACCTGAATCAACAACTCTAAAGATGCCAGTGAACCAGCTGCCACTGATGACAACAGTGGAGTAATATCATCATCTGTTTCAATATTAGGCTGCACAACAATAGCAGGAAAATGAATCAAAATATAGAAAAGAATCTCACCTCACATTTCAATGGAAACAAAATATTTGGTTATAATATTACCACCAACAAAAATCTTAAGCAAATTAGGGGTGCTACCCGCATGGTGCGGGGCGGGGGCACCCCCTCCCCTCCCCCCGCCCCCCACCCCGCACCATGCGGGTGGAGGGGTTTCATACCCCGCCCCGCTACCGGGGGGTGGGGTAGAAACCACACCCCAGCCCGGCCCGGCCCGCCCCCCGCTCAACCCATTGTGTAAAATTTTTTTTTTAGTCTAAAAATACTTTTAGACTCAAATTATAATATAATTTAAAGTATAAATTGAAATTTATACATTAAAAAAAATACAAACTCATTAGAGTTATATTTTGAATTGTCTTGGCCTCCTAGGTCAACCATTATATAGGAGGTCAAGACAATACAATAGTGATAGTTAAGCAATGCGGATTTGTTCGGATCATTTCCCTATCTTGTTAGATTGTGGCGGAGTTCATAGGGGCTTCGGAAGGATTTGTTGAGAAAGTTCGTTCTTGGTGGTCTTCTTATCAGATCACGGGTACCCCTAGCTTCATTCTTGCAGGCAAGCTTAAAGCTTTAAAGCAAAATTTAAAGAGGTGGAACATGGAAGTCTTTGGCAGTATCGACAACCAGAAGACTACCCTTATGGAGGAGTTACAGGAGTTGGAGGGGCAAGTATTGATGGGAGATACTTCCGAAGAGGTTCTGTTGAGGAATAAAGTGGTGGAGACTGAACTAGAGAGAGTGTTGTTGATGGAGGAGACCTCATGGCGACAAAAATCCAGGCTCTTTGGATAAAAGAAGGAGATAAATGTACAAAGTTCTTCTATAGAGTGGCTAACTCACATAGGCGCAACAACACTATTGAGACACTCAAGACAGGAAATCAAGTTCTCTCTTCCCCTATTGAACTAGAGGATCATATTGTGAATTACTATGAGAATTTGCTCACGGAACCGTCTTGTTGGAGGCTGAAGCTCAATTTGCCTTTTGAGTCAATTGACATACAAAGTGCGAATTGGCTGGAAAGATCTTTTGAAGAGGATGAGGTGTATAAGGTCATTAGCAGTATGGCTAAAGACAAAGCGCTTGGGCCGGATGGTTTTTCGATGGTTTTTTCCAACACTATTGGGAGATTGTGAAAGGTGATGTAATGCAGGTTTACAAAATTATTTCGAAGGTCCTTGCTAATCAGTTAAGCGTGGTGATGGAGCAAATTATTTCAAAACCTCAAAATGCCTTTGTACGGGGGCGGCAGATCCTTGATTCAGTTCTTATTGCCAATGAGTGCTTGGATCACAGGTTGAAGGAGGGCACACCAGGTATCCTATGTAAGCTTGATATGGAGAAAGCATATGACCACGTAAATTGGGATTTCCTCCTTTACTCTCTTGGGAGATGCGGCTTTGGTGACAGGTGGATTTCATGGATTCGTCATTGTATTACTACTGCTCGTTTCTCAATGTTAGTTAATGGTACCCCCTGCGGGCTTCTTTAATAGTTCACGTGGACTGAGGCAAGGGGACCCTTTGTCTCCATTCATTTTCGTTATTGTCATGGAGGCACTTGGCCGGATGGTGAAGGCTACTGTTGAGGGTGGTTTCTTTACTGGATTTTAGGTGCGTAATGATACAAATGGCTCTATTATGATCTCACATCTTTTATTTGCAGATGATACACTCCTTTTTTGTGATGCGGAGTTGGGGTGCAAAGTGTCTTGTCTGCCCATGAAATATTTGGGCCTCCCTTTGGGGGCGCCTTTCAAAGTAAGAGCTATTTGGAAAGGGATTATTGAGAAAGTGGAGAAAAGGTTGACTAGATGGAAATGATTGTATCTATCGAAGGGAGGGCGGATTACACTAATAACAAGCACTTTATCTAATCTTCCGACCTATTTCCTATCTTTATTTTCGTTGCCTGCTGGGGTGGCTAATAGGATCGAGAAGTTATTTCGGGCTTTCTTGTGGGGTGGTTTGGGGGAGGAAAACAAATTTCATCTTGTTAATTGGAATAAAATTTGTTCCCCAATAGCGAGTGGAGGTTTGGGTGTGCGTAATCTAAGGACTTTCAACAAAGCGTTATTGGGGAAATGGTTATGGAGGTATCATTTGGAGGGTGAGTCTTTGTGGAAGGAAGTTATTAACTCTAGGCATGGAGATGCTTGGGGTGGTTGGTGTACTAATTTAGTTGGGGGGGGGGGGCGGTATGGCATGTGTTTGTGGAGATATAGGGGGGGTTGGCAGTGTTTCGAAAACAACATTCGTTATGTGGTTGGTCAGGGTACTAGAATAAGGTTTTGGCAAAATGTTTGGTGTGGTAAGCGCTCTTTGGAGAGGGCCTTCCCAGCGCTCTATAGCATTGCAGCTAATAGGGAGGCTACGGTGGCAGATGTGCTAGTGTTTGCTCATGGTACTTATCAGTGGAACATTCTATTCACTCGGGGATAATCATGATTGGGAGCTATCTACCGTTACAGAATCTTTCAGCTTCCTACATTCCTCAGGAGAGACAATGGCACAGGTTGATAGAATACAATGGAGAACCAGTAGTAGCAAGAAGTTCATAGTGAAGGCATATTATAAAAGGCTGGCTTCACAAGGTAATGTACCTTTCCCGTGGAAGAGCATTTGGAGGTCTCGCGTACCCTCCAAAGTAGCTTTCTTTGTGTGGACTGCAGCCTTGGGGAATATTTTAACCACGGAACTTACGGAGGAGGGGTCTCATTGTGATGGATTGATGTTATATGTGCAAAAAATACAGAGAATCAGTAGACCATCTTTTATTACATTGTGAGGTGACAAGAGAGCAATGGGATGGGATATTTAGTAGAGTAAATGTTGCTTGGGTTATGCCGTCAAAGGTGGCTAATATGCTTGCCTGCTGGAAGGGTATTCAAGGCTGTCCCCAGGTGGCCGCAGTTTGGAAGATGATACCTTTATGCATTATGTGGTGTATATGGATGGAGAGGAACGCGAGGTGCTTTGAAGATGGAGAGAGAACAATAGCAAAGCTTCAGAATTTTTTTCTACACACTTCTATGGTTTTCAGCTATTGCTCTTAATGGAAACAATGTGCATGATTTCTTATCTTTAATGTAGTTCTTTTAGAATGTATTTAGGCGCTTTCTTTTGTATACTCCCTGTGTACATGGGCTATGCCTATCTTTCATTCATATCAATGAAACTTACTTCTTACTATCAAAAAAAAAATCAAATAATAAAGTAATTTACATAAACTTTAAGCATAACATTTTATAAAATTATCATACATATCCATGATATTTTACAGATCAAAATATATATATACACATCCATGATATCAAAATATACCAAGAAGCACATGACCAAAAAACTTCATGAATTGTAGCTATCGAGTTCTATGCTAACATAAGCAATCAAATATCAATCCATCTAGAAAGCCAACTTGGGCTACTATATCGGGTTCATAGCATATACATCGCATATAACAATATGTGGCACCATGGTATGTGATGATCGTCAATATAACCTGAATACTTTATTTGATTGCATCATTTATTGGGTCTTGAATTGACTTATTTTTTTTTCTAAAAATATTACAAAAGCACACATTTTTGCACTTTAACCTCACACAAAAGCACCAAAAAGCGTGCTTTTGTGAATGCAATCCACTTTTTGTTTATGAAGCGCTACAGCCTTGGTGCTTTGCACTTAGCCACGTTTTTACCAACACTAGCTGCCACCCACATAACACATGACTCTCTAAGAATCCTTCACTCTCCAAACACTCTTCAAAGGAAATAGGGAACCAATAGGTGAGGCTAAAATCCAATAGTTTGATTTCACTTCTAATTGGTGTCTTTACCCACACAATACGTGACTCTCTTAAGGATCCTTCACTCTCCCAACACTCTTCAAAGGAAATAGGGAACCAATAGGTAAGGTTAAAATCCGATAGTTTGATTTCAAAATTGGTGTCGTTTGGAAGGGGTCCAACATATACTATCCACATGATCCGTCACCCCACGTGCTCTTAAGATATGTGATATCCCATACTAAATGATGAGTATAGGTGGTATATGCGATCTCATATTGGTTGGGAGGGAAAAGATATCGCTCTGTGATTCCAATGGGGCTCCAATTACACCATTAACTGGTCCTATTGGAGAATGACCCATATGTGGCTTGGGCCTCCCTTGGGGCATTACCAGATATCTTCAAAGGTTGTTTCTCACACGACACATCATGCCAAAAGTTGGCCTTAGAACCATCACCCAAAGCAAATCTGACAACTTTTGAGTAAGAATCTCACCTCCTCCTCATATGTTTCCACACTCCTATACGAAAATGCTATGTTACCCCTTAGAACACAACCTCCCCTTATTCGGCCACACTTAGAATCCGTCACGAATCTCCACAAGGCCTCCCTCTCCGTCGCATAACACATCTTTTAATTATTTAAGATAAAAGACAAAATACTTAATTGTCTACAAACGGCAGCAACATAACTATGCATATTCTATTACTTCTTGCAATCTTACTTTAAAAAATTAAAAAAAAAAAAAAAAACTTAAAATCTCCACAAAACCTCCCTCTTCGTCGCATAATACATCTTTTAATTATTGAAGACAAAGACTGCGCATATCACATCTATTATTGAAGACATAGGACTGAACATCTAATTATCCACACAATGCATCAACATAACAAGTATCTTATATTACATTATGCAACTATTGTCATTATTTGTATTAGACCTATTACCAATATCATAAATGGCATCCATTTAATAGAAAGGATCAAAGTAACTCTCAATTTGATTTGATTCATAATGATAGGCATAGCCCAAGTACACAAGAAGATATACAAAGGTACAACCTATCCAAGTAGAAGCACTAGAAAAGAGAAAGTCATGAAAATCGAGGCCATTAAAGTCTACAGCTATGGTCCATATTATTAATATAGCCATTAAAGTCTCAATTTGGCATGATGATGTGTAATCGGGTATGAACTACTGTATGAAATACCAAAACTTTTTTTTTTTTTTTTTGATAAGTAAATGAAATACCAAAACATATTCACCAATCTATTACATTACCAAAAAATAATATCCAATAAACTAATATTTATGATAGATCAAACAACTAACACATGGCAAGAATCCTATAGGTATAAGGGCACCAAGCTCAAAGACTAGGAGAAACCAAAACTTCACTTGAAACACCAGGAATCCCCACAAAAGAAACAGGACTAAACATGCCCATATAAGGTGCATAATCCTATCAAAGGGATTACGGAGAACAAGTGAGGCTCTGATGACCCAAAAGTGGGTAAAATCAATTCATGCAAGGTTCTACTACTCTTTGGACCAATGAGGCTTAGACAAAGCCAAAGGAATGATAATCGCAAGGAAACTCGGGAGGCCTCATAGGCAACTCAACAAGGTCTACCAACAAAAAGATGTATATATCCTAAGCCAATGTAATCATTAAGACATATCACATGACACAAGGGAAAACTTTAACCCTTTGGAACCTCTTCACCAGCATAAGATGGCCCTAGAAGCAAGTTTTAATTATTAAAGTTTCACTCGAACACAAGAAAAGAGTCCTGGGAGAGACTTTATCTCCCCAGGTCTTGAAACCACAGAGGCACCACAAGAGGACACGGGTCAAAAACTTCAATATATTAACTAAAAGATAACAATATAAGAAGAAATCAATCCAAGCATACATTAGCATGGTGTTCCAATAGAACTTTGACAGCATCTTTTTGTCCATGACCAGCAGCCCAAATTAGAGGAGTACCAGCATCACTTTGTGAGTTAACATCAACACCCTTGGAAAGTAAAATCCTCAACAGCTCAATTTCTCCTGTGTGCAAGCACAAAATCTATTGAAAGTGGGATTTATTGGGAAAAACATGATGTTAAGAATATTAAATTCTATACATCTATCCACATCGAGGACATATACGATTTTCGCCATATAATTGTATGCCCATGGCAATAAGGGGAAGATATAGATGATCGTCTAATTTTACCGCCTTCAAACAGTAAGTTTTAGATGTAGTTTCTGGACTAAAATCCAGATCAGGTTAATAAAGCAAGAAAATAAAATAAATTATGAAACTACCAAAACATCTCTAGGATTGAGATAACAAAACATATAATTCAATCATCCTTAAAAGAGATCAATTAAAACAAGGAAGACAGAGGAATTGTGTAAAACAGAAAATTTAGGAACAAGCTCTCCATGCACTAAAGATCCAAACAGGAAGATAAGGGCTGAAAATTTAAGAACACACCTATTCCAGCAGAATGATGCAGGGCTGTGGCCCCTAAGTCAGTAGGTATAGCAGGATTGGCACCGCACTCGAGAAGGTATTTGGCTGTACTGGTATGCCCTTGCCGAACAGCATGAATAAGAGGAGTCTCACCTGTAGATAAATAACAAAAATCCACACCATGAAAAACCATAAAACCTTTAAAAATAATTTCTCTCTCTTCTTTTGTTTCAGCTAATATTTTGAAGGTTATTCATTTTACAATCATGGACAAAAACCATAGAATTACTTTGGATAGTATATGATTCCAAGTAGTTTTTTAGTTAAAGGACAAGAAAGATTCTTAAGCCTTGTTTGTTTTCACAACATTTATGAACACAACTCATCTCATCTAATCATTACAACTTTCTTAAATTCTCACACAAAATAAAATAAACAATTCAATTTTTTCAAATCCCAAAACAAAAATATTATTAGAAAAATATATTCAAACAATATTTTATTCAACTTTCAGCTTTCATCTCATCTGCGAAAATAAACGAGGCATTAGTTAAAGGGATGCTTGGGGATTGAGATGAGATGAGAATTTTGTGAATAATAGTAAGATGGTTTGTGAATAGTATTGAGATAGTTTGAGTTGAGTATTTATTGGGTTTCAGAAAATGAGAAAAAATTTAAATAAAAAATATTATAAAGTTAAAATATTGTTAAAATATAATTTTTTAATATAATTTTTATTTGGAATTTAAAAAAGTTGAATTATAATTTTAATATTATAATTTTCTTTTTGTCATTTGTTTGAAATTTTAAGAAAGTTGTAATGATTAGTTTGAAATTATTTGTATTTGAATGATGTTTAGAAAGAAAATGAGATGGGATGAAATGAGATGGAATGAGATGGAAATTGTTTTCAAACATCCACTAAATGTCACTTTTGCAACATACATGTTCCAGCCCAACTAATCACTCTCAACCAAACGGCAGAAACCGTCTCTACACATGTCGTTTCCTAACATTTCATTCTGTTTCCTTGCATATAAATCACAAAGATAACTACTTCCTAATCTAGATTGCTCCGTCAACACATTACTAAGCATTTATAGAGAGAGTATGTGATACCTCATATGATAAGGATAAGGGTATATGGTGTATAAGATCCCACATTGTTTGGGAAAGAGAAGTTCTTGCTCTTTATATTAATGTTCCAATGGAACTCCAATTATATTATTGACTAGTCCTCTTGATGTATAGGTCATATGGCTTAGGCCTTATATGTTACAAATGATATCAGAGCATATTTCAACCATAAATGTGGGACTTGAGCCTTATCACCTACAATGGACAGTCCTAGCAAAGACGTATAGAGTTTAAGGGAGGGAGATTATGATACCCCAATATGATAAGGATAAACGTAGAAGTTGTATAGAATCTCCAATTGCTTGGTAATAAGAAATTCTTGCTCTTTTTATTAATGTTCTAATAAGACTCCAATTATATCATTGACTGATCCTTTTGGAATATAGAAAATGTGGTTCGGGCCTTCCATTAGAGTGATGGGCATGAAGAAAATAACAGAAACGAACAATGTAAGAAATTAGGTGCATACCATCTTCATCTTTTGTATCAACATCGAGCTTCAATTCCTCTAACAAGTACTTGCAAACTTCTGTCTTCCCCTCCCTGGCCGCAAAGTGAAGTGCCTCTCGTTTGTTCGCATCCTTAATATCAGCCACCGTTCCAGCCAACCCCTTACCCTCGTCAAGCTGGCTCGCCAACTCTATCCCAACAAAATACCAGCCAAATAAATCGTCAACATAAAGGCACACGAACACACATACGTATAAAACGTGAGCTTACTCTTCAAGAGATCAACATTGCCAGTACAAGCTGCATTCAGAAATTGTTGAACTTTCTGTCTCACTGCATTTGGCAACGGAGAGAGAATGAGAGAGATATAAAGTAATTATCGAACACTATGCTTCGAAATGAATCAAATTGTACAAGCATACAAGGGGAGCGATAGAGAAAGAAAAGCATTACACACTTAAAACGTTATCAGAAACTGTGTAACCCAAGTAATGAATCAAATTGCAAAAATGATCCATGTCATTATTGGTTGTGATGTATGCGGTTGGCTACGCCACAGAGAGAGAGAGAGAGACAGAGAGAGAGAGAACCTGCAAGGGCAGTAGAAGCATCGGCGGCCATAACAATTACTCGACAAAACTGAAGTAGAAGCAGGACAAGGATACTCGCTAAAACCCTAAATGGAAGAGCGTTGTTTGTGGGTTTTAACTTTGAGACAGACAGAGAAAGCTTAACACGGACACTTTCGTCTGTTTGGTTATGAAAATTTTGAAACCAGTTTTAACTTGAAAAACACAAAATAAATAATAAATAATAAAATAATAATAATTTTGATCGAACGGATGCGGTTTTGGAGCTTTTAACATCTTCCAATAGACGATTGCCACCTCAGCACTTCATTAACTAATTGCATGAGCCGCATCACATGAAATTACAAGTGAAATCAGAAGTAATGATTGGGCCGTATCTCCTCTGAAAATACTAGACATTGTTTAACGAGTAATTTTATATATAACTATGAAGTGCGTAAATTTCGCGTAATCATTTTGTAAAAGAATTGGATCTATTATTAAAAAATTAGTTTTTTATGTATTTTTAAATCGATTACGTGGCGATTATACAATTCACAATTATAAATATATTTTCTCTCGTTGAATTTTTAAATCGATTACGTGGCGATTATACAATTCACAATTATAAATATATTTTCCCTCGTTGAATCGGTAAAGTAACTCCAGACCGCCGCAAACCACGCCCTCCTTGATGAAGAAACTCCATGGACAAGCCTGTGTACAACATGTCTCAAAGAAGGCGCACAATTTTTCAAGCCATCGTCCTTCTCAGCATCCAATTTCAATCCAACCTCAACAACGTCCTTATTATCAATCCTCTCATACACTTCCTAAACTTTTTGTAACTCTCTCACCATTGTTTTAGCAGCCACTTCCCTTACTTTACTATCCATTGATGCCAAGTCCTTAAAAACACTAATATGAAACTCAACTTGGGCAAGCCACTATTCGATGAAGGTGCCGTTGGTCTACGATCTTCACCCTTTACCAAATCTGCATCTATTTGTTTGAATCTTTTGTGTTCTTCTTCATTCTCAGAATCTACAGATTGTTCTCTCTTTATCCAATGCCTTCCTTATCTTCTTCCTTCTCTCTATGGGTTTAATGGACAAAGTTTCATTCGTTTTCTTATCCTTCTTTATTTTCTTCCTCTCCAAAAGATTCGAAACAACATTATCTTTATGATCCTCCATTTCCTCTTTCACAGAGTTGGAGTTTCTCTTCTTACTACCCATTTAGACCAAAATCTTTAATTTATTTATAAATTAACCTGCATAACCGGACATTAGAAAAGCAAACACTAAAGCCCCAAATTGGAGGGTATGGGTGTGGGCAACGGCAGGGAGAGGGTGCACATGGATCTGGGAGATTGTTTTGGGAGAGAAGAAAGGGTCTGTGTAAAGCGGGTGATTCTGTGTTGTGCGGTTCATTGTTAAAGTCATGATAAAACTTTTTGAAAAATAATTAAATATGATTTTATCAAGTTTTATGAAGATAGGTGAAATTTTTTTAATAGATTGGTTTAAAGAGTAAAATACTAAAATAATGTTTGTAGTTGATATATTCAAACATTAATTCATGAACTTTCATTATGAGCTGCTTACACTGAAACTTTTAGGACTGGTTTGGATAGTGAGATGAGATTAGATGATTTTATATGAAAGTTGAAAATTAAATAAAATATTATTATTATTATTTTGAAATTTAAAAAAGCTGAATTGAGATTTGAAAAAATTGAATTGTTTATTATATTTTATGTAAGAATTTGATAAAGTTGTAATAATGAGATGAGATGAGACATTCTCTGAATCCAAACAAGCCCTGCCTTGTTTGTATTAAAAAATATCTCAACTCATCTCATCTTATTTCATCTAATCATTACAATGTTCTTAAACTTTTAAACAAAATATAATAAATAATTCAACTTTTTTAAATTTTAAAATAAAAATAATATTAAAAAATTATATTCTAACAATATTTTATTTAATTTTCAACTCTCATCTCATCTCATCTCATCTCAACTCAACTCACTATTAAAACCTCTCCTTAATATTAGTCAAATCAATCATGCTATTTTTTAATATATTGTTAAAAATTTGTCAAAATGACACATCAGAACCCCTGGAGTTGGCTTAAGTGGTAAAGGATTTGGACTTGGGGGTATGCTTCCCCAAATCAAAAGTTCAAATTCTCTTATATGCAAACAATATCTAGGGCCATCGGAATGGAGAATTTCTTTTTGTTGAATTACCCGAATTGCACTTGTTAGAAACTTCTTCCCAAGGGCCTGTGCATGAAAGTTTAAAAGCTTATTATTCATATCTATTAATCTTGTAATATAAAATTAATATAACATAAAATTAATCTTATAAATCTTAATATAAATTTGAATATGATATAACATAAATTAATCTTATAATGTTTAAAATAACGTTTGAAATTTGATATAACGTATAGATTTTAATTTTATAACATAACATAAAATTAATATAATATAATATTAACATAACATAAAATGAGGGATATAAGTCAATCACTTGCAAAAGTTTTATTGGAGTATGATTTTGTTTATCCGTAAAATAGAGAAAACGGACCAGACCGGACCGGACTAAAACTGGAAAAGCTAAAAGTTCTAGTTTCAATGTTAATCAGTCAGGTATCGATTCTTAAATTTCTAAAATCGGTATATACCAGTTTAATTTTTAAAAATGTCCAAACTCAAACTGAATTGGACCGATCACACCCCTAGTTAGCATTAATGAATTGATCCTACGTGTTATAAAAAACTTAAAAATTTATTTATATATTAAAACATATAAAGGTAAAACAAGGACCAGGCATTACCTTGGGCTTGATGCTTATTTGGGAAACTAATATCAACTTATCTCATCTAATTTCAAAATTTTTCATAATTTTATACTCAAACATCACTCTAATACAAACTTTTTTTAATTTCAAATATTCAACTTTTTTATCTAATTATTACCTAATCATTACAACTTTCTTAAACTTTAAAATAAAACATAAAAAATAATACTTTTTCAAATTTCAAAATAAAAATTATATTAAAAAATATTTTATAATAATATTTTAATTTCATAATATTTTTATTCAATTTTTTCTCTCACATTTCTCAAAATCTAATAAAACATTTTAACTCAAATAATTTTATTATTATTCATGAATTATTTTATTACTATTCACAAAATTCTTATCTCAATTCATTCTACAAGCATCTCTTGATCGTGTCAAGGTAGTCGAGGCGCAAACTATCTGGGTTGCATGACCAGGCCAAGACCCAGGTTACGTTTGGGTAGTGAAATGATATAAGATAATCTGTGAATAATAGTGAAAAAGTGGTGAAAAAGTAATGATAAAATATTAATAGTAGTAAAAAAGTAGATAAAAAATAATGATAAAATATTAAATAGTAGTAGAGTGATCACACTACCCAAACACAGTCGTAGCCTGTGTCAACCAAGCGTTGCTGCCCATGCTCCAAGCTCCAAGGCGCTATTATGTGGGTAAGTTGTTGCTACGTGGGTGTAACCTAAACAGAAAATGAGAATTTTTATTCTAATAAATTTTTATATATTATTATTTAATTTTTAAATAACACATGGCAACATTTCATTGATGGGGGCAAGGTTGAAAACCCTTACCTAGGGGTGGGTAGCGGTGCCCCGCACCCCGCTGCCTCGCCTCCCATGGCTGGGCCATGCGGGGGTGGGGGTGGGCGAGGGGGCGGATAGGACCCAACCTCGCCCCGCACCTTTCTTTTTAAAATATAAATATATAAATATTTATTATTTTTACTATATATAAATATAGTAATATGTATTAAGTAAAAATTTTACTTAATACTTTATGTAAGTTGCAATGTAGTAGGGTGACCCTTTTTTAGATTGTTTTGATAATATAAATCTCATACTTAAGCAATGTAAGACTCTTGTATTACACAACAACTTACACAATATATGTATTAGCAAATTTAAAAAACTACATAATTTTTAAATTATAGTCATATTTACAAATTTAAATTTACAATTTGAGTCCTTAAATGTGTTTTTGATAACTTTTGGACCTAAGAATAATTTTTGGGCCTAGCGGATTGGAAGTCTGCCTCGCCCCCCGGCATGCGGGGCGGGGGGTGGGGGGCGAGGGTGAAAGCCCACCCCCCAGCCCATGCTAGGTGGGGGCGGGGAGGGGGCTACCTCGCACATACATTCCACTATGCTACCATACCCGAAGGGTCAGGAAATAAGTTCTTGGCACTTAAAATCACATCCCAACAATACAAGTATAAAGTCGAAAGGCTCTCTAGGACATACATTCCTCTACAAGGAAATCAATGAACTACTCCAACATAATTAATCAAGAACTCCACTAAGTCTCAATAAAAGCATCAATATCCAAAAATACCAAATCGAAAGAAAGTAATTAATTTCCTAAGTAAGACTCTCTAATAATCACTTGTACCCTTTGACAATTATTTCCCTATGTCCACTAATCTTGCTCATGCTTACTATTCTTAATCCCCAGTCAAACCATCAAAATCATCTGAAAAATTATAGAGATAATTTGGTGAGTTATCAATAACTCAGTAAGCAACGAACATATACTAGTATGTAAACATGAGCTAATTACTATATATAGAACAAATAGAATAATCAAGCGATATTTCAGAAAAACATTATTTACAATAATAATAATAATATAGACAGAGGTCCTTTGGCATAAACATAACTGAACATCATCATAACATAACAGATTCCATGTTTAAACCCCATGGTAGGGTTGTGCAAACTTGGCGGCCAACCGAGTAGAAAAACCATGTGAAATTCTCTATTTTAAACTTGGCACGCCGAGTGTGCACATAGAAAAGGAGACTCAGAAAATCACTTTGTTTTTAAAATGGTTGCACCAAAATTAGAGGTGTTGGTACTAAGATAATAAGAGAGGCCATAATTTTACACCTGTGGTAAGGTCGGGACAGAAGTAGAAACAGAATGTCATGCCATAAGGTTTTCAAGTGCAACATATCATACTATATCAAAACTAAGTACTGAACAAATAAATATCATATGATCATATACAAATTCTCAGATTTCATATTCGCTCTTTTAATACAATTGAGAACATAGTACCAAAAATGTTCATGTCTATACTAGTCATGACAAAAAAATATTTCCTTTTCATATTCAAATACAAAGAGTAGTGAATAAAATTAAGGTTGTGTTCATAACAAAATATTCAAATTCTTCACAAAATTAGCTTCAATCAGTTTTAGGCAAAATCTATCATAGGAGTGACTCTTGCACTATCTAAGCCTTGAACCTGAACTCTAGTAGTATCACAACTTAAATAAAATTAATAGTCACTAACATGTTAATAGCCTACACAAGTGCAAAATGAAACTAACTAACAATAATTCCATAATCAGAACTATAGATTAAATCAATCATAGTGCCTTGGCTCTATAATGGCCTCGAGCACAACATCTAAAAATTCACTATTCCACAAAAAGATTTGCTCATCCTTGTCAAAATTCACTTAACCATTTTGTAACAGCTGCTTCCCAATAAAGTCAATTTTTTTTTAAAAAAATTTTCGGAGAACCAGTGTGCCACTAAACTTTGACTTAAAAATTTTTCTTCTAACAAAGCGCCAGATACGAAAGATCCCATAAATAAATAAATTTCATCTTTATTAAATACTTAAAATCCAAAAGAGAGTCTGCAGAAGCACTTATTTAAAATCAATAAAGTCTCATATGCCTATCAAAATAAATTATTAAACTAAAATCATAAAACTAAGCATACTATAAACTGTCTAGGCCTTTGCCTTGCCTCTCTGGGCCAAATCCTGTCCTGCAGTCTCATCCACATAAAAGTCATCACCGGGGTGGTTTAAAAACATACAAAAATGAGTCGGATACTTAATAAGCAATACATCATATAGTAAACATAATAAACTTGTGGTTTCTAAAAAAATATGCATACTCATCAATTACATACGTGAATAACATGGACATGAACTTATCTTTCACTTGTCATAGGCCAATACCTATTGTTGACCCCCGTGAGTTTGGGCTAGCAAATCTAAGTAGATTTCGATTCCACCCGTGGCTGCGGGTTATGGAATCCATACATAAGGAAGACACACTGGGTGCACTACCAGCATGTACAATGCAATATGTCCATAACATATGGTACATTTTTCATATCATAATATAGGCCGTTACATATCTTATCATTTATACTTCATCATAATCATACTTGCATACTTGTCATATCATAGATTTCAAATGAAATCGCATTCTTTCATAAAATTTCGTGATATATGTTTCTTCACATAAAGTCATGAGTTTTCATAAATATTTTAATGCATAAATCTTCACATAAAATCATGCATGACCTTTTATAAATATTTTAATGCATAACTCTTACATAAAATCATAAATTTCCATAAATATTTTGATGCATAACTCCTTTCATAAAATCATGAATTTTCATAAATAATTTAATACATAATTTTTCATGTAAAATCATGAATTTTCATATTTTATCATGACTTGGGTACATAAAAAGGGGGTTCCAATGGAGGGCGTATATGCATAATATTTTTATAAAAGACATGTCATTTACCATACGTACGTGTAAGGGTATGATTATGCTACTTATCTCGTAGCACTAATTCAATATTTTCGAGGCGCGACTGATTACTTATAAAATACACGTAACTTACGTAAATTTCTAACTTAACCTGTACTTCGTAATCAAAACCTGAATTTTTAAATTAATCTATATTTTCATAAATCCTAAAATCCCGTTAACCGTAAAAATAGTCTAATTCTTTCGTAGGCTAAACCATCATACTTCCATATAATCTATTAAACTCGTAACCTATTTGCAAGCCTATGACCTGTTTCAATTTGCCTAGCCCATAGTCAAATATACATACCAGCTAGTTTACTTGAGAGAGTGATAAGAGATTGACGTTGGGAGGGAGAGAGAACTAACGAGAGAGAGAGAGAGAGAGAGAGAGAGAGAGAGAGAGAGAGAGAGAGAGAGAGATAATGGGAAGGAGAGACATAAATCGAGGGATAGAGAGAGACTCACGTATTGAGGGCAACGTGTGGTCTGGGCGGTGTTTGATGGTGGATATTGTTCTCCGGCACCCTTTGTTGCAACTGGTGGTGGTGGCATGGCCTCACTGTTGCAAGGCGTGGGTCGTGGCTCTCGGTTTGGTCTGTTATGAACGTGCTCTATTTTTTTTTGGTGCTTGAAACAGGGCTTAACCGAGTGATATTGATGCATTGTTGGACGTGTAGGGCAACCCGTGCGGTGGTCGCTGGCAAAGAGAGACACTAGTCGATGTGCTTGCCGGGCAGTGCATAAGAAGGAGGTGGTGGCTCGACGTGGTGTTGTGGCTGAGGGAGGAGACATGAAAGAGCTTCTTGCGGCATGGGGTGGTTGGACATAAAAGAGCATGCAGATGCTATTTTTCCGTGCCTATCCATGACTACTATAGCGTGGAGGAGATAATTTTAACGTGAAGGCTGAGGGGTGGTGCACTGGTAATGCATGGAGGTTGTTTGTCGTGCGAAGGGACGAAGCTAAGGTGTTGCTGCTTGGAGGGAGAGGCTCACGGTGGAGGACTTGGGACTTGGGCGTGCATTGGTTTGAGGGGATGTGGTGGCAGCCACTAAGTGGAGGCTGTGAGCTGTGAGGGAGGAAGGGATGGTGGATGGTTTCCGGTGTGCATGGTGTTTTGGTTATGTCTGTAACCGTGAGGTGTGGTTGGTTCATGTTTATGCCGTGGAAGAAGAAAAATCAAGCTGGGGGAGGGAGAACATAGCGACAACTTGAGGAAGGTTGGGTACTGCAACTTAAAATATTCTCACGATGGAGAAGCAGGTACATATTATATACTATTGGTTTAAGAAGTTTTAACGTGAAGAGGGTTTACGTAGAGTTGTAATCCTAGTGAAATTTGATGATGAAGACATGCATGGCGTGGAGTTCACGGTTTATTAATATAGAATAGGCTTAAATATAATTATTAAGCCTAATAAAATTTTATAATCCATTTAAATATTTTCGGACCCATTAAACATATATTAGGCCCAATAAAAATTATCAATATTCCGATCTTGGAATTATTGGGCCGGGTCATTACACATTTACCACAAGCACACTATTGTTCACAAATTTATTGCCAACATGTTATACAAAATAGCCCACATTTTAATTCCATATGTTCCTACGCCTACAACATTACGATCAAAAGACCCTCCAAACTCCAACCATCCATGAAATCACAAACTCTACAATTTCTAACATATAAACAAAGACCATACAACATCCAATATGCGCCAAACGTACAAGTTACGATAACAATAGTGTAAACACAAGACTACGCTCGGTTAACTTACCCAGATTTCGTTGTAGGGGCCCGTCGGATTTAGTGAGTGAGACGACACTTCCTAGGAAATTCATGAGTGAGATGACATTGCCTAGGAAAGCTTTAGATACCTTGTGACACAGAAATGACATCAAAATCTAGTTTAAAAATGGTGAGGTAGTACATGGTAGAAAGAATAACAATTGAACGGAGTGGTGGACAGAGATTTCGGTATAACTTGGTGGTGAGAGGCGCACGTTGATTTTGGTGGCCTCTATTGATCGTGGCCTAAAACCTAGAGAGAAAGGGCAATGTAGGAGGGAGAATGGTTGGCATTAGCAACAACAGAGATAACAGAGACAACATAAATTAATTAGTGCCAAGAGGCACGAACAAAGACAACAAAGAACTTACGAGTGTTAGTGAGGTGAATATGGTGGCGGTGTGGCTTTATGGTGCCACCAACCCTCGCTTGGGATTGAACAGTGACTGAAATGTCGGGACATGCAACACAATGCTACATACCCCTCGTACATAATAGTTAAGATGCAATGCACTTATTGATAACTAGCAGTGTGCAGTACATCTCAGCGGAAACTCTACTTAGGTCAAATAAATAAGACATATATCATGGTACTGAAGCACATAAACCCCAAAATAGAAATTTCATAATAGTCATCAAAAGAATTAATTGTTCCAAAAGAGACTCCCAAAACGTGGAACCATTACATCGAGTGTCATCAAAACAAGTCATTTGTCAAAAGGTATCCCACAACATAAGTCCTTTAGTGAGGCCGATTCTACTTAGCCTTGTCCTGATTCAGAATTCTCCTCAGTTGCTCAAAAAGCTGTGACACCTTAGTGATGAATTGGTCGGCAAGTTCCAACCTTTCCAAAATAGATGACTCCTGAGAGACCTCACGTCTTTCCGAAGACTCCTTAAGCATTTGGGGAGTTGGTCTCTTGCATTTTCCCATTACTATCCTCTTGGATTCCTGTCACAACTTCTACCATTCCGAGTAGGAGAATGATAGTAAAAATTACAACAGTGAGATTTCGAGAAATCTCAGTAAGTAAACAAATAACATGTAACAGATATCGTAAGCATATGTGAGCAAACTTGAAATGAATGCATGAACATGAAAGTTTACTTATGCATTTGACTTTTTTTTTGTAAATACCGTGTATGTCATAGCTTTCATAACCCTTTTCTTTCATAAAATATATTTTCTTCATTTCATTCTTGTTCATTTAACATACTTGTGAGCTCGGATTCTTGTTCATATGTCATAGCATAACTTGAAGCTCAAGGCATTTCTTTGACTTTTAACTTATAAATGGATACCTCATGGCTTCCCTATGCACCGTGTATTCTCCGCTAGTTACTGCATCAACCATTGGCCACTTTGATCAAGGTGACTACGTCTTACTTTAAATTATTCATATTACGGTAGTTCACTTTTTGCCTTCACCGTAGGACACACACTAGCTTTAGGTGCAACCCCGCCCTGGTATCATTTTCTTTAAGGAACCATTCGAGATCCTCCGACTGTACTTCATTGACCCATGGGTTACCACTTCATTTTTAGACATCCTGAGTGGACAGGGGAGTTCCACTAGGACATTTCCCCGTCCTAACTTTTGGGTTCGTGACAAAACTTTTAAAAGACTCTTTTTCATTTTGAAAGATTTTCACAATCCCTATGCATGTGACATGAACTATGAAACTTAGAATTTTCATGGGACACATGCAATGTCGAAGCTTAATCATGACCATATAACAAATAATCATGCATATTCATGTACATTTCACATTACAATTTGAAAATATTAGAACATGCGACCATGTTCTTTTTCATAAATTCTAAGGCATTTGAATAACAAGCAAGAAACAAACATTCAAGACTTCCCATGTATTATGCAATGGCTCGAACATATAAACCCTAGCATGCCCAAGAATTGGTTTTATGTCTTTAAAACTTCAATCACATAATGTTAATACTTCATCTATGGTCATGACCGAGACCTAGCAATCATGAAATATACTTTACACCAACTTTTCATGAACTTAAGATCTTCTAATGTGTTTAATAAAACTTTATTAATGAACATTCATGTGTAGCCAAAACATACTAGTGAACATACTTATGGAAAGGCAAGTATTTTATGGGATTAATCCTATAAAAGATTCGGTCATATAACAAATATCCATGAACATGTTAAGAGTCATGCAATCCGAACCCTAAATGTTGCCTCTCATTCCATTTTCATGATATGAACTAACAACAATAAACTATTTCAACCATATATTGAACAATCATACAAGGAACCGATTATAACACATGGAAGAATATCATTATTTCAAGTACCAACATGCAACCAAACAACAAACGTGTTCACATAACATATACATAAAATATCCAAGTACAAGTTAGAAATTTACTTACAAAAATTCACAATCGATAAGTGAGCAAGCTGAAAATATATATATATATATACATATCTATATATATAACAATTATTAGGATCAGTTATCCAAAACCCTAATCCGTGTGTGTGAGTGTTGTACTCTCGACATATTTCCAAGAAATAATCTCTCAATGTTCGGACCTCCCTTCCTCAAGTCCGAATCTTGCATAAAACAAAACCCTAGTTCATAAAAACACTAAAGTAGTGGCCTTGTTTCCTCAAAACATCATGCTTATGAGTTAAAGCAAATGGAGTTGAGTCTATATCCCTTTAGAAGAAAACAAAAACCTTAATCCAGCCGAGTGTGTGCATGGGTATGCTCATGTGAGAAACTTGACAAGAACTGAAACTATATTCTTCTTGGTCGTGGGTGTGTGTGTGTGTTTGAGCATGCGTTCATGGTGAACTTTATCAAGTCCAAAACTTGCTTCCTTTGGCTGTGTGTGTAGTGTAAGGAAAAAGAGTGTTCTTGCTTCTTACCTTGCACGACTCCCTTCTTAGAAAGTATCCCCTATTTTCGTTTGCACATAAAATGGTGTTTGAAATAAGTGAGTGTAGTGTGGATGGTGTTTGGATGGAGAGAAAGTGGTGGAAAGTAGAGAGAAATGTTGTGGCTGAAAGCTTCAAGAGAAATTCACCAAGTGACTAAAAGTTTTAGGCTTTGTTTGGAACATTAAATACTCTCAACTCATCTCAACTCATCATTACAACTTTTTCAAATCCTAACACAAAATATAATAAACAATTCAACGTTTTCAAATCCCATAATAATAATAATATTAAAAAATAATATTCTAACAATATTTTATCATCTCAACTCAACTCAACTCAACTCACTTCAACATTCAAACTCACCCTTAGGGTTTTCGGCTCCTTTCCCTTTTATAGACATAAGAGGCTTCTTTAATAAGCTAAACTTTCTTGCATGGACACCATTTGGCACCTAACCCTTGAGCCTCTTCCCATTTTCCATCATTTGAATGTTCTGGGAACACAATGGAGTTTTTTGGACAAGTGGCGCCTCCCTCTCAAAATTGAAATCTTTCATTTCCTAATTGCCCTTCATCTTGTGTCTTGGTTCAATGAATCTCATGGCAAAATGGTCTTTCATCTGTTAGGATCTTTCACAATCTCCCACAAGTGTGCATGTGTGCCAAGTGGCATGTGAGGAGTGTGTGTGTGCATGGTGGCCAAAATATCCACCTCCTCCCAAGAAGATTTTATTTCACCAATATTTTGGACATTGTGTGATTGGTCACAAAGGTGGCAAAAGTGTACAAACTCCCTTGCTCTAGCCGTCCATCTCAAGGGATATCTTACAAAAATTCATTCTAGAAACCCTAGTAGGCATGTACCCTCCTTTTTCCAACAAGATCTTGCCTTTTCCCAAGACAAGACATATTCTCCTTCCCTTTTGCATGCATGACACATGGCAAAAAGCAAATCACCTTTCTCTATGGTTGTCGTGCATGCCCTTTGGGTTTCCCTCAAGTTCTAACTTTTCATGTCTCTTCATCTTCCTTCTAGAAACTCTCCTCCCATAGTGACAAGTGTCATCATACTATCACCTCACAAGGAAATCTTCTTGCATGTATGACACATGGCAAGACGGAATCCATTCCCTAGAGTAGGCGTGCACTCTAATTCTAATGGGCTCCAAAACCCTAATTCCAATACAAGGCCAAATTCCTCATGGGCTTGGGCCTTTCTCAAGATCTCATATGCCTTATATTCCAACCTAATTTCTCAACGGGTTACTCCTCCTTTCATGGCCCAAATTAATAATATATAATAAAATGCATAGAAAGCTTAGCAAAAATCTTGGTCGTCACATCCTCCCCCCTTAGAAAAAGATTTCATTCTTGAAATCGATACCGTAGTTACAAAACAAATCTATTAATAGAAAGAAAACTAATACTCATTGGTACCTCTTGCGCTGGCTGCGGTAGAATCCTCAGATGATGATGGAAGCGGTACTTCGCCTTCTTCTTATGTCACCGAATCTTGCGAAAAATAGAATATCACGTCCAAGTCATAATCATAAAACATGTTTACTCACATCTCATTTAACCTATGCTCAATCTTGAGCTCAGTATCTTCAATGGGTTGTCCTTCTTCACGATAACGAATACAGTTGGTAGATGTATCTGAAGTTTCAATAGGCTCATATCTTGAAGCACGAGCTTCTGCAGAGTGAGTGGATTCTGCCTCAGGGTTAAGTCCGAGTAGACGTAACCTGTTTGCATCTCTCCATGCCAAAGGATCGTGTGGGGGTTGACGCTTTTCATGTGGTAAGGCTTTCCTTAGAAAAATATTGCCTCAAAAATCCGCATCCAATACATGAATGCGATGATGCTTGAACCTTTCCATTTGCTGCCAGTGAGCACTCATCATTTGATCCCTCCTTACTTGTTGGTTCCTACGATTGCGTTCGCGTCTCACTCTAATCTGCGCTACCAAGGATACAAACATGCGAGGGGTATTCCTATTATGAGCCATGCCCTATTCTAGGGCATGGTAAGTGCACATATCATCACTAGAATTCACAGATAACACAAAGACATCCACACACAAGAAATAAAAGTACAATCAAACAATCATTCATAAATGAGATTCATGAATACACAAGTTCTAAGTTACAAACAAATAAGGATATTTAGTCCTCATCAAATCTTCTCTTTCCCATGTCGCTTCTTGAAAAGCTGGATTGTTCCCAAGTACTTTTACTAAAGATACTTTTTGGTTCCTTAGCTATTGGTCTTTGCTATCCACAATTTGCATAGGCCATTCTTCATAGGATAGATTCAGCTAAAGTTGTATAATACCGACTTGCATTACCACAGGCTGTCCTTCCCCAAAACTCTTCTTTAATGACAATACATGAAAGACATTGTGCACTCCTTGCATCCCAGCCGGTAGATCCAAATGATATGCCATTGCACCAACTCTTTCCATAACTTCGAATGGTCCTACATACTTGGGGCTCAATTTTCCTTTCTTCCCGAATTGTAGACTCCCTTCATGGGCGATACCTTGACATAAACCCAATCTCCCACATTAAACTCTAAATTCCTCAATCGTTTATTTGCATAACTCTTTTGACAGCTTTGGGTTGCTTTCATCCTTTCCCGGATTAGTTCCACTTGTTTTCATACGTCCTGCAAGCATCCTGGTCCTAACAACCTTCTTTCACCGACTTCATCCCAATACAGAGGGGATTTGCACTTCCTTCCATACAACGCTTCTTAAGGTGCCATCAGTATTATAGCCTGAAAGCTATTATTGCAAGCAAATTCTATCAATGGCAAATGGCTTTCCCAACTGCCAGTTAATTCCATTACGCAAGCATGTAACATATCCTCCAATGTCTGGATAGTATGCTCTGTCTGTCTGTCAGTGGGTGATACACACTACTAAACCTCAGATTTGTGCCCAACATCTTTTATAAACTTTGCCAGAAACGTGAAGTGAACCACCTGTCCTTGTCAGATACTATAGACTTAGACACTCCATGAAGCCTGACTATCTCCTTAACATAAACTCGAGAAAGGTTGTCCAACGAATCTATATTAGCAATAGGTAGAAAATGTGCATTTTTTGTCAATCAATCAACTATGACCCAAACCAAATTCTTTCCTGATGAAATCCTTGGCAAACCTATCACGAAATCCATAGACACA
Organism: Juglans mandshurica; assembly: GCA_022457165.1. Classification (NCBI taxonomy): domain Eukaryota; kingdom Viridiplantae; phylum Streptophyta; class Magnoliopsida; order Fagales; family Juglandaceae; genus Juglans; species Juglans mandshurica. The sequence goes on from CM039623.1 coordinate 11,263,764, forward strand.
TCTTCACACTTCCATTCTGGGATCGGTAATGATTGCAACTCTCCAGTTGGCCTCTGATGCTTAGCTTTTACCAACTGACAAATTGAACATTTTGCAACAAACTCTGCCACATCTCTTTTTATTCCATCCCACCAAAACTGTTCCTTCAAATCCCTTTTTCCAATCAGCAATTCCCACATTCTTACCAAAAGCAATTGCACGTGGATCTGAGTCTTATGACTAAGGGCATCTGCTACCACATTGGCTTTTCCAGGATGATACTTGATCTCACACTGGTAATCGCTGATCATCTCAACCCATCTTCTCTGCCTCATGTTCAGGTTCTTTTGACTAAACAGATACTTGAGACTTTAATGGTCAGTGTACACCTCACACTTTTCTCCATAAACATAATGTCTCTAAATCTTCAGTATAAAGACTACGGCGGCAAGTTCCACATACGGCTTATAAGGCTTAGGTAAGGCCAATACAGGTGTCGTGGTTAACCTCCTTTTGAGTTCCTGGAAGCTCCTTTCACATTCCTCACTCCAAACGTACTTGTCATTCTTCTTTGTCAATGTCGTTAAGGGACCAGACAATTTAGAAAATCTTTCAACGAATCTTCGGTAATATCTTGCCAAACCCAGAAAACTACGTATCTCGTGGGCATTGGTCAGTTTTTGCCATTCCACTACTGCATTTTAATATAAGGATCTTCATTACTATGATTTTTAAAATGAGTATGTTTTTCTTATTTTAAATGAGAACTGGGAAAAAAACGAGAGAAGGATATATTTGTGTTTAGGATGTTACAACTTTACCCTTAGTCATATTATTTTACAATTTGTAAGTGTACCTTACTTTTAATTCTATCTATTGGTTTGGTAGGTAGGAAATATCTCATCCTACACTTCATCCCCACCATCCATTGCAAAATAACACAAAAAGAAAAAAAGAAAACCCAAAGCCCCCAACCGGTGCGTTTCTCCCCTCGCTATTTCCTCCATCTCGCCTCTCCCACTCAAGTTCAGAAAAAGCCCTAGCTCTCATCTCCTCAAGGAGAGGAACAACAAGGTAAGTCGATTGTTGACCCATTTTTTGGAGGATTTTTGGTTCTACACGATTGGCATAAAGATTTTTTATCTAAAATTTCTATTTTGTACTCCAGCCGAGACCCTCTCCATTTCTTCAGATTTTTCACTCCCATCTCCTTGTTTGATGCCCCATTTCTCACCTTGGGAGGAAGACCAAACACTACAACAAAAACCTTTATTTGCGGCATTTTTTGCAACCAGGTAAAAAACAAAATTGTGTCGTAAATACGTACTCACGTCCAATCATGAGCGCAGGTAGATGGTCGGTAATAATCCGTCTCAAAAAGTCTTTTACAGGGATCTGGTGATGCGTCACTAAAGCCATGTTCATTTGCAGCGGTTCCCATTGCTGCAATGAGGTAGAACGTCATCGGTAAAGTAACGACCAATTGGTTAGAATTATCTTTTGCGTCCAACAAATATACGACGACAAAAATTATTATGACACCGCAAATAATTAGTTGAGTTTTTGCGTCGCAAATGATGTGCCACAAAAAACACATTAAAACAGTCGGCAATAGTTTTTTGCTTGCATTACTTGTCGCCGCAATTAACTTTTTCAGTAGAAAACATACTTTTCGGCGAACATGTTAATGATGTGAAATTTTACTTGCATCAATGCGTGATGGCTGCAAAAAATATACTACTGATGCTAGAGGGTTTTCCTCCCTTTAAATCCATCGCCGCTTAATTTATTTTATCGTCGGTAAAGGCTAGAAAAACTTTTCGCGGTGCACTTTTTTGGTCGCAAATAATCGTCTGTCAAATTGATCATTGATAGTTTTCGCCGCTAAAGATCAAGTTTATTGATGCAAAAAGCCATTTGTGGTTCCTTTTTGTTTTGCGACATCATAGGGATCAACACATGATGGAGGAAAAAATTCCATGCCTACAAATTGTCGACACAAAGATATTGTAATTGCGTCGCAAATGAGTTATTGTGGCAGTGATGGGAACCAAGGTGTGCCTGGTCTTAAAGATCATTTACAAGTTCCAGATGGGCCAATTACAAGATCAAGAGCCAAGAAGATCAAGGAAGCAATGCAAGGATTGGTGCAATCCACTTGGAATGAAGCTAGCAAGAGCCCAACACTCAAGATGAGCTTGAAAAAAGGAGAACCAATTTTGATCTACTTTATACAAGCTGTGGAAGACATGACTTAGAGTTATTGTGTGGGCCTATTGTTATTGAAGGCTTTCAATTTGTTTAAATCATTTAAATGATTTATTTTATTAGTTATATGAATTAGTTTAGAATAATCGGGCTTGAGGATGCTTGACCCACATATGTTTTATTTTGTTGAACTAGAGTTTCAAGAAATTACTGTAGCAGTGTTACTGTAGCTACGGCACTATTTATCCAGGGGCATTTTGGGTAAAAGAGACCTTGTTTTGGCCTAGGGTTAATTGGGTTTAGGTATTTAAATACCTTGTAGCCGTCCTACACAAGATTTTTTTAGACAATATTGAATTTTCATTGTGAGTTGAGTTTACTCCTCTTGTTCTTGATTGAACTTTTGAACTTATCGAAGGTAAATCACAACCTTTGTGGCGTTCCTCCTTGTAATCTGGGTTCTTAGACATATTCTTCAACGGGTCTAGATTTTAATATAATCTAGGTTCTTGAAATGAGTTCTCAAAGGGTCTAGATTCTCCATCCATTGACTTGATTTTGGCTTTCTTGGGTGAGTTTTCAAATTGAATGTGGGTTCAAGAGATTCTATTCTTGTGGGTTCATATCATTTGGTATTCAGAGCTCAGTTTCCAATCAGGTTTGATTCTATCTATAAAAAAAAAAGTGCAGAAATTTCCTTCATCCTAGAGCTGTTGAATTTCTCATTGTTTTCTAGGGTTTCCTTGTTCTTTGATTAGGATTGCAAAAAAAAAAAAAAAAAAAAGGAAAAAAGAGAGGGCTGCCGTATATCACTTACTCTAGGGTTTTGAGTTATTGTTAGGATTTTGTCAATTGCTTAATCTTTTGAATCTGATCAAATCAGTTGGTGAAAAGAAAAGGAAAAAAAAAGAAAAGAAAGGAAAAAACATTGTCAGAAAAAAAAAAATAGAAATCTGATTTTTTTTTCTCGAGCCTTATCATCAAAGGGGCTGCATACTTCATTCTAGTTGGTATCTTGTTTTATTTGTATAATTTTCTTGATTTTCGTGTCATTTGATTCCTTTCGTGCTTCTCTTGTTCTTGTTTCTTGGACCTAATTACTAGTTGGGATAAAATAAGGTTGCATTGTCTTGATTGAGTTTAATTAGTTCTTAAAGAACTTGAGTGGAAAAACTCTTGAGGTAAAAGGTAAGAGAGTGTAAGACTATTATCGAAAAAAAGTCAATTAAGAGTGAAACACGAGTGAAGTGCCATTATTTGAGTGTAAACACATAAATGAGTATGTGGGGTTTTTTTTTACCACTAACATTCTTTTGTGCAGCACATTACAATGACTCACCGGAGTGGCTCATCACCTAGGGGGATGGCATATAACTTATCTTTTGTCTTGCAAGCCATGCAATAACAGTTTGAGCGGTTGAACTTTGTGTTGGGTGAAGTGAGGGATATGATGGATCATCAAGAAGCAGCGATTAGAAATATGCAAGGTGGGAGAGATAGGAGTCGACGTGAGGTGAGGAAGACCTCACATCTTAAGTTGGGTCGGGTAGACATAGAAGAGTTAGGAGTGAAAGAGGACTTGAGGGAAACCTAGGGGGTCGGGATGGTGTAAATAGAGATCTTGGGAGCATCAAAATGAAAATGCCATATTTCAAAGATAGAACTGACCCTGTGGTTTATCTAGAGTGGGAGAAAAAAATAGAGTTAGTGTTTGATTGTCATAATTACTCTGAGGAGAAGAAAGTGAAGATGGTGGTAATTGAGTTTACTGATTATGCTATTATTTGGTGGGATCAATTAGTGACCAATAGGAGGATGAATTATGAGAGGCCTGTAGAGACATGGGGAGAGTTGAAAGCTCTCATGAGATGGAGATTTGTACCTAGCCATTACTATAGAGACCTTTACCAGAAATTACAAAATCTTACACAGGGGTCTAGGAGTGTGGAGTATTACCATAAGGGATGGAGGTGGCGATGATTCGGGCTAATGTAGAGGAGGACCGGGAGGCCACCATGGCTAGATTTTTGAGTAGTTTGAATAGGGAAACAGCTAATGTAGTTGAATTGCAGCATTGTGTGGATATAGAGAACATGGTGCACATGGCTATGAAGGTAGAGAGGTAGTTAAAAAGAAAGGGGACAACAATGTACACTTCAGTTTCTAGAACTACTTGGAAATCAAAGTGGGATATGAATGATCCAGCTGAAGCAAAGAGAAAGAGAAAGACCGAACCACCCAATGGAAAAGATGAGGGAACTAGCAACAAACCCAAGGTAGAATCTCAACCTTCAAAGAATAGAGATATTAAATGCTTTAAGTGTTTGGGTTCAGGGCACATTGCTTCTCAATGTCCAAACAAGCGGGTGATGATTATGCGTGACAATGGGGAGGTGATGACTAAGAGTGAGGATGATAGTGATGAGATGCCCGAGCTGGTTGATGCTAGTGATGATGATGGAGTGGAATACCCCGTGATAGGTGAGTCGCTTGTTACCAAGCGTGCTCTGAATACACATATTAAGGTGGATGATGAAGAACAACAGAATGAGAACATTTTCCATACTAGATGCCACGTCAACAACAAGGTATGTAGTATGATCATTGATGGGGGGAATTGTACTAATGTGGCTAAAATTACTTTGGTTGAGAAATCGAATTTACCAACCTTAAAACACTTTAGACCATACAAATTGTAGTGGCTGAATGATTGTGGGGAGGTTAGAGTGGATATACAAGTATTAATTACTTTTACCATTGGGAAGTATCAGGATGAGGTGCTTTGTAATGTTGTGCCTATGCATGCTGGCCATATTTTGTTGGGGAGGCCGTGATAGTATGATAAGAGGGTGACCCATGATAGGTTCAAGAACATGTACAACTTTGAAAAGGAGGGAAAAACAATCAAGCTTGTTCCTTTAACTCCAAGACAGGTCCATGAGGACCAACTGAAACTAAAAAGTGAGGTTGCTCAAAAAAGAAAGAATGAAAATGAGAGTGGTCAAAAAAGAAAGAGTGAAAATGAGCGTGATAAAAAAAGAAAGAGTGAAAAAGAGATTGAGCAAAAAAAAAAAAAAAGAGAGTGAAAATGAGCAAAAAAGAAAGTGAAAAAGAAGGAGAGTCTGCAGAGAGAAAATGAAATACAAAAGTGAGTTTCTATGTAAGAGAGAGTAAGAGGGCTTTCTTAGCAGATCGCTCTATGATTTTTCTTGTCTATAAAGAGTCTTATCTTAATCTTGATGAAACTAACCAGCCTCTTCCTAGTTTAGCTGCTTCTTTGTTAAAGGAGTTTGAGGATGTATTCCTAGAGGAGATGCAAAATGAGTTGCCACCCATAAGAGGCATTGAGCATCAAATTGATTTTGTGCCTGGAGCTGTTATTCCAAACCAACCAGCCTATAGGAGTAATTCATAGGAGACAAAGGAGCTTCAGTGGCAAGTTGAGGATTTGATGAGTAAGGGGTACATGAGAGATAGCATGAGCCCATGTGCAGTACCAGTGCTACTAGTGCCAAAGAAGGATGGGACGTGGAGGATGTGCGTTGATTGCAGGGCGATCAACAATATCACGGTAAAGTATCGCCATCCCATTCCTAGATTAGATGATATACTTGATGAATTGCATGGCTCATGTATTTTTAGTAAAATTGATCTTAAAAGTGTATACCATCAAATTAGAATGAAAGATGGAGATGAATGGAAAACAGCTTTTAAGACTAAGTATGGGCTTTATGAATGGTTGGTTATGCCATTTGTACTTACAAATGTGCTTAGTACTTTCATGAGATTAATGAAACATGTCCTACGTGCGTTCATAGGCAAGTTTGTGGTTGTGTACTTTGATAATATCCTAGTGTACAACAAGGACTTAAATGAACATATTGAGCATTTGAGATATGTGTTTGATGTGTTGAGATGTGAAAAGGTGTATGCTAATTTTAAGAAATGTACATTTTGCATGGAAAAAATTGTTTTTCTTGGTTATGTTGTTAGTATAAAAGGTATTGAGGTGGATGAAGAGAAAGTCAAGGCCATCAAGGAGTGGCCAATGCCAAAGAGCATCACTAAGGTAAGAAGCTTTCATGGCTTAGTTAGCTTCTATCGGCGTTTTGTTAGAGACTTTAGCACCATTGCTGCACCACTCACTGAGGTAATTAAAAAAAATGTTGGGTTTCATTGGGGGGCTGATCAAGAGAATGCTTTTGCCACTATTAAAGAAAGGTTATGCTCTACACCTATGTTAACATTACCTGATTTTAACAAAACTTTTGAGATTGAATGTGATGCCTCAGGAATAGGGATTGGAGCCATTTTGATGCAGGATAGGAGGCCCATAGCCTTCTTCAGTGAGAAGCTAAGTGGAGCGTCCCTTTACTTATGACAAAGAGCTTTATACTCTTGTTTGTGCATTAGAGACTTGGCAACACTACCTGTGGCCTAGAGAATTTGTGATCCATACCGATCATGAATCATTGAAGCATCTCAAGGGTTAATGTAAGTTGAATAAAAGACATACTAGATGGATGGAATACATTGAGACATTTCCATATGTCATCCGTTACAAGCAAGGTAAGGAGAACATTGTTGCTAATGCTCTATCCCAAAGGTATGTACTTCTTACTTCTATGAGTGCTAAAATGCTTGGGTTTGAATATGTGAAAGACATGTATGCTGATGATACTGACTTTTTTATGTGTATATGGCATGTGATAAGGCAGCATTTGGTAAGTTTTACAAGCATGATGGTTATTTGTTTAAAGAAAGCAAACTTTGTATGCCAAGTTGTTCTATGCATGAGTTATTGGTGCATGAGGCAAATGGTGGGAGATTAATGGCACACTTTGGTGTCAAGAAAACTTTAGACATTTTGCATGAATATTTCTTTTGGCCTAAGATGAAGAGAGATACCAATCGCGTTTGTGGCAGGTGCATTACATGTAGAAAAGCCAAATCTAAGGTTTTGCCACATGCATTGTATGCACCCTTACCCGTTCCTAGTGAGCCATGGGTAGATGATGCCCCAAACATAGCTGACTTGTTTTTCAGGGAGATAATGTGACTCCATGGTATACATAGGAGTATTGTTTCAGATAGGGATGTTAAATTCCTTGGCTACTTTTAGAAGGTGCTGTGGGGGAAATTGGGTACTAAGCTCTTATTTTCCACTACTTGTCATCCGCAGACTGATGGTCAGCCTAAAGTAGTTAATAGGACTTTAACTCAGCTTTTACACACTGTTGTTCATAAGAATTTAAAAACTTGGGAGGATTGTTTGCCATTTACAGAGTTTGCATATAATAGGACCATGTATACTACTATTTCATATTCTCCTTTTGAAATTGTTTATGGTTTTAATCCACTTACTCCTTTAGATTTGATGCCTTTACCTGTTGATAGCAAGAGTAGATTGGATGGACAAAAGAAGACGGATTTGGTGAAGTCACTTCAAGAGAGGGTATGACTTCAAATTGCCCCAAATAATGAAAGGGTTGCTTCCCAAGCCAATAAAGGGTGAAGGCGTGTCATCTTTGAACCAGGAGATTGGGTTTGAGTTCACATGCGCAAAGAAAGATTCCCAGCCCATAGAAGGACTAAGTTGCATCCTCGAGGAGTTGGACCTTTCTAAGTTCTTGAGAAAATTAATGACAATGCATATAAAGTGGTTCTTCCAGGTGAGTATAATGTTTCTGATCTTTCTCCTTTTGATGTAGACTAAGATTCGAGGTCGAATCCTTTTGAGGAGAGGAGGAATGATGGGAACCAAGGTGAGCCTAGTCTTAAAGATCCTTTGCAAGTTTCAGATGGGCCAATTACAAGATCAAAAGCCAAGAAGATCAAGGAAGTAATGCAAGAATTGGTACAATCCACTTGGGATGAAGCTAGCAAGAGCCCAACACTCAAGATCGGCTTGAAAGAAGGAGAACCAATTTTGATTCACTTGATACAAGCTGTGAAAGACAGGACTTAGAGTTATTGTTTGGGCCTATTGTATTGAAGGCTTTTAATTTGTTTAAATCATTTAAATGATTTATTTTATTAATTATAAGAATTAGTCTAGAATAATCGGGCTTGAGGATACTGGCCCATATATATTTTATTTTGTTGAACTAGGGTTTCAAGAAGTTACTGTAGCTCCATTACTGTAGCTCCATGGGCATTTTGGGTAAAAGGGGCTTTGTTTTGGCCTAGGGTTAATTGGGGTTTAGGTATTTAAATACCTTGTAGCCGTCCAACACAAGTTTTTTTTAGACAATATTAAATTTTCGTTGTGAGTTGAGTTTACTACTCTTATTATTGATTGAACTTTTGAAATTAACGAAGGTAAATCACAACCTTTGTGACGTTCCTCCTTGTAATCTGGGTTCTTGAGACAAGTTCTTCAACAGGTCAAGATTTTAATATAATCTAGATTCTTGAAACGAGTTCTTAACGGGTCAAGATTATCCATCCATTGACTTGATTTTGGCTTTCTTGGGTAAGTTTTTAAATTTATTATGGGTTCAAGGGATTCCATTCCTGCAGGTTCATATCAGGCAGGGTTATTTGCGACGGTGAGAAAAGGATCGCAAAATGTCAATTAAATCTGGGCCAAAACCTGATTGTGCTACACATTTCTAAAATGCACATCTTTCTAATAATTACCAATGACACAAGTAATCCAATTCCAAAAGTACATATCATTATTTATACAAGTCCACATTAACAATAAAACACAATTGCCTCCTTACATGCACAATGTAGAAATGTTAAGGCATGCAATAATATGAAATGGAGTACCAACTTTAATAGCTAATAAGTTATTGTTGGAAGTCACCCAACAATTCCAACAATAACTTATAAGCTATTAAACACCATGTTTTACATGGTAATATAACCAACAAGCTTCTATTCAAGGGTTCATATAGAAAGCAATACAAATTGTGACAACCAAGATTTTTGCTAAGCTTTCTATGTATTCTTTTAAATATTGTTAATTTGGGCCAAGAAAGGAGGAATAACCCATTGAGAAATTAGGCTGGAATAGAAGGCATATGAGATCTTGAGGGAGGCCCAAGCCCATGAGGAATTCAGCCTTGTAGTGGAATAAGGGTTTTGGAGCCCATTAGAATTAGGGTACACGCCTATCTAGGGAATGGATTCCCTCTTGTCATGTGTCATACATGCAAGAAGGCTTTATTTTAAGGTGATAGTATGGTGACACTTGTAACTAAGGGGGAGAGCTTCTAGAAGGAAGATGAAAAGACATGAAAAGTTTGAACTTGAAGGAAGCCCAAAGGGCATGCATGGCAACCATAGAGGGACATGACTTTATTTTTGCCATGTGTCATGCGTGCAAATGGAAGGTGAAGAGTCTTGTCTTGAGAAATGGCAAGCTCTTGTTGGAAGAAGGGGCTACACGCCTACTAGGGTTTCTAGAAGGATTTTTGTAAGAAAATCTCTTGAGGTGGACGGCTAGGGCAAGGAAGTTTGTGCATTTTTGCCACCTTTGTGACCAATCATTAGTAGATGAAAAATATTCTTGGGAAGAAATGAACTTTTTGGCCATGATGCACACACACACTCCTCATGTGCCACTTGGCACACATGCACACTTATAGGAGATTAAGGAAGATCTTAGTTAGATAAAAAGACCATTTTTTCATGAGGTTCATTGAACCAATACACAAGATGAAGGGCAATTGGGGGATGAAGGTTTCGGTTTTGAGAGGGGGGCGCCACTTGTCCAAAAAGCTCTCTTGTGTTCCCAACACAATCTAATGATGGAGAAGGAGAAGAGGCTCAAGGTTGAGGTGACACTTGGCATCCATGCAAATAAGCTTAGCTTGTACAAGAAGCCACTTATGTCTATAAAAGGGAGAGGATGCCGAAAACCCTATTTTTTTTAGTCACTTGGAGGACTTTCTCTTGAAGCTTTTGGCCACCGCCTTTCTCTCTACTTTCCATCACTTTCTCACCATCCAAACAACACCCACGTTACTCTCTTTCTTTCAAACACCCTTTTGAGGGCAAGCAAAGTTAGAGGATACCTTCTAAAGAGGCAATCACGTAAGGTATAAAGCCAAAAACCACCTTTCCATTTCACCACACACACGGCCATGAGAGGCAAGTTTCGGTTTAAGCAAGTTCACCATGAACTGCTCTCACGCACACACACTCGAGCTAGAGGAAGTTAGCTCTTGTTTTGTGGAGTTTCCCATATGAGCTCACACATACATACACACGGTTTTAGGGTTTATTTTCAACTAGGGCTTGAGTTGATGCAAGTTTCAGACTTGAGGATTCGAGTTTTGAAATATTGGGAGCTTTTCCTTAGACTAGATGTCATGAGCTTATACATACACACACGGGCTAGGGTTTTAAATAACTGAACCTAATGATTTTTGTATATATATATTTTCAGCTTGCTTATTTATCGATTGTGGATTTTTGTAAATAAACTTCTAACTTGTACTTGATATTTTATGCATATGCAATGTGGACTTACTTGTTGTTTGGTTGTATGATTATGCTTGATATGATGATGTTCTTCTATGTGATATAATCGGATCCTTGTGTGAATGATCAACCTATGATTGAAATGGTTCCTTGTGGTTATCTTATATCATGAATATGGAGTGGAAGGCCATATTTAGGGTTTCGGATTTTTGCATGATTCTTAACATGTTCATGAAGATTGTCACCTTACCTAATCTTTTAAAGGGATTAAACTCAAAGAAATGCTTGTTTTTCCTAAGCATGCTCACTCATATGTTTCGGCTACACATGGAGGTTCATTGATAAAGTTTTGTTAAGCACATTAGAAGATTCTAAGTTCATGAAAGTTGATGTAATGTATCTTCAAGAATAATAGGTTTCGACCATGACCATAGATGATGGGTTAGCATGATGTGATGAAAGTTTTAAAGGCATAAAATTAATTCTCGTGCATGCTAGTGTTTATGTGTCTCGGCCATTGCATGATACAAGTGAAGCTGTGAATGTTCGTATTTTATTTGTTGATTGAATGCCTTAGAATTTATGAAAAAAGAACATGGTCATATGTTTTAATATTTTCAAGCCGTAACATGAAATGTACATGGATATGCATGATTGTTTGTTATATGGTCATGATTAAGTTTCGGCACTGCATGTGTCCCATGAAAGTTCAAAATTTCATACTTCATGTCACATGCATTGAGTTTGTGAAATCTTTCAAAAATAAAAGGAGTCTTTTAAAAGTTTTGTCACGACCCCAAATGCTATGATGGAGAAATGCCCTAGTAGAACTCCTCTGTCTCCTCAGGAGTGTCTAAAATAAAGTGGAAACTCCTGGGTCAACAAAGTACAGTTAGCGGACCTCAAATGGTTCCTAAAAGAAAATGATACTAGAGTGGGGTTGGACCTAAAGCTAGTGGGTGCCCTACGATGAAGGCGAAAAACGAACTATTGTAATATGAATAATTAAAAAGTAAGATGTAGTCACATTGGTCAAAGTGGGTCAATGTTTGATGCGGTAACTAGCGAGGAACACACAGTGCATAGGGGAGCCGTGAGGTATCCATTTATAAGTTAAAAGTCAAAGAAAGGCCTTGAACTCCAAGTTATGCTATGCTATGTTCCATGAACAAGAACCCGAACTCACAAGTATGTTTAATGAACAAGTATGAAATGACTAAAAAATGTTTTATGAAAGAAAATGGTTATGAAAGGCATGATGTACATGGTAGTTTAAAAAAGTCAAATGCATAAGTAATGTTTTATATCCATGCATTTATTTTGAGTTTGCTTACATATGCTTACAATATCTGTTACACGTTATTTGTTTACTTACTGAGATTTCTCGAAATCTCACTGTTATAATTTCCACTACCATTCCCCTACTTGGAATGGTTGAAGTTGTGACAGGATCTCAAGATGATAGTCATGGAGAGACGCAAGAGACCAGCTCCCCAGATTCCTAAGGAGACTCTGAAGAGACGCGAGATCTCTTAGGAGTCGTCTATTTTGGAAAAGTTGGAAGCTGCCGACCAATTCATCACTAAGGTGTTGTAGCTTTTTGAGTAACTGAGGAGGATTATGAATCAGGACAAGGCCAAGTAGGATATGCCTCACTAAAGGACTTATGTTATGGAACCCTTTTGATGAATGACTCATTTTGATGACACTTGATGTAATGGTCCCACGTTTTGGGAGTTTCTTTTGGAACAATTAAGTCTTTTGATGACTATTATGAAAATTTCTGCTTTGGGATAATGTGCTTTGATACCATGATATCTGTTTTGTTTATTTGACCTAAGTAAAATTTTCGTTGCGATATACTGCATACTGTTAGATATCAATAGGTACATTACATCTTAACTGTCATGTACGAGAGTATGTAGCTTTGTGTTACATGTCCCGTCGCTTTAGTTACCATTCAATCCCAAGCGGGGGCTGGGGCGTCACACAAATTTCCCCACTAATCTACATATATTCATTTATAGGTAAAGCATCTACATATATCGTAAATGCCATAAACGTAGCACCACTAAGGGCATTCACAGGGATGCAAGACCAATCTGTCTATACATGAACAAACTGGAAGCCAATGTTACGTAGACAATAACATTTAAAAACCGCTAGAGTTGCTGTACACAGGAAACATCCAGTTGCGCATAGACCACCCAATGTTTCCACTACGGACGTTGATACTTGATATCCTCGACCAGGGTAAGTGAAGCACCAACCATCTTTCAATCCAACAAACAGCCCACATTCTCATTAATTGTACCTTACTTTATACAATTAAATAAACCAAATAATATTAAATAGTAATAACATATACAGGTTCTTTTGGAATAAACAATCTAAAGGTTTTTGAAAGTAACTTTCCTATATATATATAAACATGCAGATTATGTTATTGCCACACCTCCAACCCTAACAAAGTAATCATTCCGTTCTCCGTTCAAAGTCACTACATATGTTAACAAAGAAAACTCTGATTCAGAGCTCTCTTCTCTTCTAGATAAAGCATCAGCAATTACATTATCCTTCCCCTTCTTGTATTCAATCCTGAAGTGATAACCAAGAAGCTTGCTAATCCATTTCTGTTGTGAAGGAGTTCCAATTTTCTGCTCAAGTAGGAACTTCGAACTTTTATGGTCTGTTTTAATCACAAAGCTTCCCCCAAGCAAAGAAGGCCTCCATTTTTGAATTGCCAATACCAATGCCAAAAGTTCTTTCTCATAGGTAGACAAATCTAATGCCTTAGAGCATTGATAGTGGTTTATGCATCTTCATATGCAAAATCATCCTTTTTGAAGGATGATTTTGCATATGAAAAAAAACTTTCACATTGTTTTATGTATCTTTGAACCAAATAATAATAAAATATTATTATTTTTTATTATTTATTTTTTTCCTAAAATTATTTTTTATATATATTTTACAATTAACATCAACTTTGTATCATCAACTTAATACAAATTTTATGTATCAAAATCATAATATAAATTCTAGAAAGTTGATTTTAATAGGTAGGAGAGAGAAAAAAATAGTAAAATAATGTTTGAAGAATGAATAGTACTTCTTCAAATTTGAAGAATCACTATTTATAGCAATGCAAAAATTTAGAGATGCATAAGCCAATGTAGATGAATTTAAAGGCACATTCTTTAAATTTAAAGATGAAGATGAAGATGAAGAAGCCACTACCAATGCTCTTACCCTTCAAAGCTTGACTCAAATAAGCCAAGGGTTTCCCATCTTGCATTAATACAACACCCACTCCCTTACCACATGCATCACATTCAATTAAAATCTTTTTAGAAAAATTAGGCATAGCTAATACAGGAGGATTAGTCATAGCCAACTTTAAGGCTTCAAATGCCTTAGAAGCCTCGGGTCCCCATACAAAAGAATCCTTCCTTCACAAACTTTCTGTAGTACCCAGTTAGTCCAAGAAAACCCCTCAAGGAGTTAATATTTTTGGGCAATGGCCATTCAATCATAGCTTTAATCTTAGAGGGATCTGCTTTAACCCTCTCTGCAGAGACCAAATGACCCAAGTAATCAATCTCTTTACAACCAAAATGACACTTACTCCTCTTAGCAAACAATGTGTTTTTTGCTAAGGTTTCCAACACCAAAAACAAGTGCTGTAAATGATCTTTCTCAGTTTTGCTATAGACAAGACTGTCATCAAAGAAAACTATAACAAATTTTTGAAGGTAAGGCTGAAATACCTCATTCATGAGACCTTGAAAAGTTGCTGGAGCATTGGTTAAGCCAAAGGCATAACCAAAAACTCATAATGCCCTTGGTGTGTTATGAAAGTTGTATTCTCTATATCTTCTTCCTTCACTCTAATCTGATGGTAACTTGATTTGAGGTCTAATTTTGAGAACATTGTAGCCTCAAACAGTTCATCCAAGAGCTCATCTATCACAGGGATGGGAAACTTGTCTTTAATAGTTTATTTGTTGAGAGCCCTATAGTCCACACACATACGCCATGTTCCATCTGATTTCCTCACCAAAAGTACAGGAGAAGAAAAAGGAGACTGGCTGTTTCGAATTACCCCACCAGTCAAGAGCTCATGCACTATTTTCTCAATTTCAGACTTTTGATAAAAGGGATACCTGTAAGGTCTTACAGATATAGGCTGAGTTCCCTTTTTCAAATTAATCTGGTGGTCCTTACTCCTTTGAGGGGGCAACCCTTTAAGTTCCTCAAAAACTCCTGAAAATTTCAGCAACACCTCTTCAATTTTAGGATCCACAGCCTGCAATTGCTGAACAGGATTCTGAGGAAGAATCTGTAAAAAAATCCCCTTCCTCTCAATTGTAGATAGTTGACAAAATTGAACTTCCTCCTCCAACTCAGGGCTATTAGGGCGTAAACCTTTCAACATCACAACTTTTTTATCAACCTCGAAGGTCATAGTGAGATTATTAAAATCCCACAAAACAGACCCCAAAGTAATCAACCATTGCATTCCCACAATTGCATCACATCCACCCAATGAAAGCTAGAAAAAAATAACTCACAAATTCAGTGCCTTGCATCTGAAACTGAACCTTTTGTAACAACCCTTCACTTCTTACCCTCTCCCCATTTGCAATTCTCAATATGCTTCTTCAAATCTGCATACATCTCAACTTTCTTGGCCACCACTGGGTCAAGGGAGTTATGAGTGCTGCTAGTATCTACCCAGATAATGACAGGGCACCCTTTGACTTTTCCCTTGATCCTCATGGTTCTTGGACTTAAGGAACCAACTATGGCACTCAATGAGATCTCAGGCATCTCACATTCCAACTTAAACTCCTCAGTATTGTTAATATCAACCTACTCCTCATGGACAGTTTCACTAACTTCAGAACATAAATCCATCCCTTCTATCATGTAAATTCTAGCATTTTTACATTTATGAGATGGATTCCACTTTTCCTCACAAAAATAACACAGGCCTTTATCTCTCCTCTCCTTCATTTCTGTTGGAGAGACTTTTTGAAAATGCAAAGTGCTTCTGAAATTTCCTCCCTTATTTCCAGTATAAGGTTCCTTCTTAAAAACAGAAGTTGTTGTCACATTTGTCCCTAGAGGATTAGAGGCATTACCTCCTACAGAATGTGACACATAAGAGGAGTGTTGGCCAATTACATTTTAAGTTTCCTCGAGTACTATTAATGTACTCTTCTTGGATTTTAGCCAACCCAAAAGCTGAATTTAAATCCTGTGGATGCAGCATTCTAATTGGTAGCCTTATTTCATCCCTTAGCCCACTTAAGAAACAACTCAGTTTATAGCTTTCAGACAACCCTTTCAATCGATTAGAAATTACCTCGAACTGGGACTTGTATGCTGCAACAGAAGCAGTATGTCGAAGCCTAGTAATGGCTTCCATAGGATCATCATAGGAAGAATTACCAAATCTCAGTTGTAAGGCTGCTAGAAATGCTTCCCAAGTGCTGAAATTCCCAGTTTCTTCCGCATCTTGGAACCAAATTAAGGCACTGCCCTCCATATAGAAAGAAGACGTTAAAACCTTTTGACTATCACGCATGGGATGCAAGGCAAAGTAATGATTAGCCTTGTAAATCCATCCCGTTGGATTCTCACCATCGAACCTTGGAAAGTCAATCTTGATGCTTCTAAAAGGAACTACAGAGTTCTCTTCCCCATTTCTGTTACTTCCATTGCCATTTTGATTTCTTGAACCCACTCTTCCTCCATTAACAGCCTCCAACAACAAATCCATCTTAGTACTTAATTCTTCCAAAGCACCTTGATGGTCTTCAACTCTTCCCTGCTGATCCTCGACATTCTTCTGCTGCTGCTCTTGCGATTGCCTTATGCCCAAAATCATCTTTTCCAAATCTTTGTATCTTGTACCTTTTGCCATCGTGAACCCAATAACGTTGCAGACCAATATCTCCAAGAATCGACTGCTCTAATGCCACTTTGTTATAGTATGCTAGGAACTAGATTAAGAAAAGAAGAAAGAAAGAACACTCCTGATCATTTGAGGGATCAAAACCTCCAAGAAATGAATTCTGTATAATACTTCAGATGATTTTCTCATTACCTTCCATAAGTTTTTATACAAGACTCATGTAAAAATGAGTTAGTTATTTCTGTTACAAAAAGGGTAATATTGTAACTTCCCATTTGTAAGTAAGGCTAAAACAGACTTATCAACTATTAATGAACACGTGCACAACAATTGATTCTAACTATACAATGCCGTATTTACTTTTGCTTCCCAACTCAATCATTCTCAACACTGTAATACATTTCTTCTTCATAACATGCCAACCATCCACTCTCAATCTCATGCACTGAACCATCCTAACAGGAACCGTAGTTAATATAGGGCCAGATGGGGGCGGCACAAGAAGTCCGCTGTTTCTGCAAAAAATGAAAATAAGCCATTACACGTAGAGAGGGATAAAGAGACAAGGAGGATAGTGAGAGGGGAGCCAATATACCGGCCGGTGACAGCGAGACTAGGCGACGGCAGAGGAGACAATGCACGGCGAGCTCCAATTCCGCGACAATCACCAAACAGGCAATGTCAGCCATTATAGAGAGAGAGAGAGAGAGAGAGAGAGAGAGAGCGATAGAGAGAGAGGATGGAACAGAGAGAGAGAGATGGAGTCATTACTAGCGGTGACTAGAGGCGCGACGGCGAACGGTGGATGGGATCAACTGGGGTGGGTATCGTGTCGCGACTCGCGACACTAAGCAAAGTAAAAGTGTGAGGCCAAGACCAGTGAACAAGGCCCAGCCTTTTTGGCGAACTAAATAGGATGCCGTTTGGTGATCATCCCTTCCATCAGTTTCTTTTCCGATTTTTCCTCTTGTTGGTTACTTCTTCCCCTACTTTTCTCACCCCGTATCCCTTTCTATTCACACGTTGTTTCAGTTTCGACTTCATGCCCCTCTACACTCTTAATCCCTTGCAGATTAGTGTGCCCTCTCTCTCTCTCTCTCACGCCCTTCTATTGTTCAGTAATTGCTGGTGCTACAATTTTGGGTAAAACAAAATTCAGACTTGGGTTGCCGAGAGTTCCTCCAGTTGGTAAACCTTCTCTTTTCTCTTTTCCTCTCTAAAATTTCACATCTCTCTTTCTCTCACATGAAATGGCTATTGAATAGAATTATTTTTTTAAAGTGCAGTCCGTGGTTTTGGTGGATTTTTCTGTGTGTCTTTGTGTTTGTTGTAGTGCCGTGATTTCGTTGTTCTACTCGGTTTCTCATATCAGTAGAGCCTCCAACCGTAAGTTATTCACATAGTTGAATAATTCTTCTCTCTTAACTACAAGAAAAACGGGCTTTTGTGGCCATTTAATTGCGGCGAAAAGACTATTTGTGACCAAAACATACTCATTTTAGCTGTAAATAGTCATTTCGCTAGAATTAACTGGCCACAAATAAGTAGTTTTCTTGTAGTGAGCTTGAAGAAACAAAATTCTGACTTTCTCACTAAATCACAGGGAATTATTTTCATCTCTAGAAGTGTTGCATCGCTCCTTTCTTTCACTGATCACCACACAACGCTAGGTATAAGATCTTGTTGTAAACTTTCTTAGTCACTTGTTTACGTGTGTAAGAAGAATAAAACTTGATTTGTTGGATTTGTGCTTTAGAAATAAATAGTTGTGAATCTTGTTGGGTGCCGATTAACATTTAGAAGTGTTGGATTTTCTTCTGTGGAGTTGTGAACGGAGAAAAACATTTAATGTGTAGTGTTGTTTTGGTTGAGTTGTTGGTGGTTGCTTGGAGTTATGGGCTGCTGAAATGGGTTTGATTTATTGATTATTTGAGTGGATGTTGGTTTTGGTGGGTGTATAGGTCAATATTGAAGTTGGTATATGGTATTTTGGGTTGAAGTGTGGGCTGTCCAGATTATTATTTGGCTGTTTGAGTTGAGTTATTGTTGCTAAAATATGGTTTGGAATCATGAGTTTTAATTACTTAGATCGAAGTTGTGTCAATGGTCATTTAACACTTAGTGTATATTTTTTTTCTTTCACTAGGTGACGAGATTATTAGAGGTCGAATTCAAGGCATAGATAATACGTTGTAGGAGTCAGGTAAGCAGGGTTCCTATGCTAAGCCTTACACGAATTATTCAGACTGAAGTTGACTTTCTAAAAATTTTGCATGTTTTGTTATGAAATGAGAACTTGGGAAAAATAACCTCGGTCATTTATTTGCATTACTCATGAAATCTGTATGAAAAGAAGAAAATGTTTCTAACATGCATTGTATAGACATGAGCTAAATTTTGTCATACTGTCTCTGGAATCTGAAAAAGAACGATATTAAGAATCTGAAAAATTGTGCATTGATTTAGAAAGATGCTCCGACTTTTGATTTTTCAGTATGTGAGAATGGTTTGGTACTTTATTTTGTGTTGATATGGCATCTGAAAACTTTTGGCACGGTGTACTGAATTTTTGTATTTGACTCTGTCTCTGCTCCGCTCTGCTCTATTTGGGTTGGTACCAACTTCTCTATTTCTGAGTGCACCCACTTTGGAAACAAAGTGGTTTTTATGTAATCTTTCCTATATGAACACTCGGGGCTCCGAGAGTAATAAGTGAAAGATTTCACCTCTGTCTCTGTCTGGTTTGGCCACCGGGGTTAGCATAATCCTACCATGGGGATGAAACATGGTCTCTGCTCTGTGAGATGCTCTGTTTTGATGTGATGATGATGCTTAGGTTATGTTATGCCAAAGTACTCTACGTTTTACGTGACTTAAAACCATCACTCTGTTATGTTCAAAAACATGTTTTGTGCTGCATGATAACTCTAAAAAATATTTTGTTCTGCATACTGTACTTTGTAAATGCTTATGTTTGCACGCTAGCATATGTCATCTGCTTACTGAGTTGTTGATAATTCACCTCCTTATCTTCATAATATTTTCAGATGATGTGGAGAGTCCAACTGAGGACTTGGATTAGGAATTGTGAGCATGATTAAGCTGAGGAGAGGATGTCGAGTACCCTAGGGTACTACCATTAAAAGAAGGATTTTTTATGTCTTTTAGGTTTGATGTCTTTTAGATTTAATTATGTTTTTGGTTTAGTAGGACTTATGGATTTATCAGTTTGGTATGTTATGACTACCGGGAGATTGTGGACCCCTTGGTTTATTATTATTGCAGTAATGACTTTGAGGAGTTTATAATGTGTTTATTTAGAAGATATGAGGTTGATTTTTGCTTATGAAGTCTTTGGAGTCTTTTAGATGTGTTGGGGTACATGTTTATAAGTGATAGGTAGTAATTCTCCAACCCATCCGGGTATGGGGCGTTACAAAAAGGGTTTTCCCTTTTACGGACTACGTGGGGGGTGGGTGGGGGGGGGGGGGGGGGGGGGGGAGGGAAAATAAGTTTATATAGGGTTTGGTTGTTGCGGCAGTAGTTGCGGTGACACGATTTATGTTGCGGAGACGTACAACCCCCGCAACAAAATGATTTTAAGATGTAATAGATCTATTACGGCAGCATATATTACAATGGATATAGAGTCACCGCAATAGATCACATATTGCCGTGACTTTATGGGTGACGTTAAAGCAACGCCCAAATTGTGTATTTGCGTCGAAATCGAGAGCGCCGGTGAAGAAATCGATGCAAATACTGGGTTTTGTTGTAGTGAAATCAGGTAACAAACCTAGTTCCCAAACTCCTTGTAGTTGGATTGAAGCTAAGCTCAAATCATGGCCTTTTATTTTCTAGAAAATTTCCACTCCTATCTAGATTTCGCCTAGTGACTTCCAAGTTTGATTTTTCTCACATATTACTTCTTGTACTCTTGTTTAGTTGGGTGTGTAACTAAGTGGAGGAAGGGTATAAATAACCCAAATAGTGCAACCCACAACTGAGAAGGTGAGACAAATTTCTACTCTTTTCTGCATCGGTTATGTAGTTTTTTTTTTGTAAGAAAAATTCTGTTATGGCTTTACCCTTTTTTTTTTAGTTTAAATTATGTTCTTAGTTATGTTTAAGCCTCTGTTTATGTGTTAAATTAATAGAGATGAGAATGTGTATTTTTAATATTTTTTCCTTAAGTTAATAGCCTTAGCAACCACCAAGGATTTCATTAGAACTAGTGAGTTTTATGTGGTAATTTTCTGGTTTATAAGGGATTCACCCTTGCTGTTTCGTGCTATGCTTAAAAAAAAATGATGTTTCTTGCAAGTTTTCTTCAATACTAGTATCTTTAGGCTGCGTTTGGTTCCCAAACTCAGCTGAGCTCAGCTGAGTTCAATCTAACTTTAAGCTAAGTCTAACATCCAAATACCCAACTCTCAAATTATTAAACTCATCCCAACTCAAAACCTTCTTATACGTGGGACCCATAACCTTTTTCAATTTTCCATAAAAAGTACTAAACTCATTTTAACATCAAAACACACTTTAAACTCAGTTTAGATGGATCCCACATAACTCCCTCTACTACTCAACTCACTACTATTCATAAAGAACTCAACTCAGATGAGCTTAGTTTAACATCCAAACGCAGCCTTAGTCTATTTAGTTGGGATTGTGGTTGAGTAAAGAGAGTTTAAAAGCAAGAATGCACTAAAGTTGCTAGTTATCCATGGTAATGCAGAAAATTCTGCTATGCACTATGTTTTGGGGCTTAAACCGGTCCATTTCATCCCCTTTGTTCATTTGCATCTTTTGATCAACCAAAGTTATTTGTTTGAATGAGAAACTATTGAAAACAAGGATCAAAAACCAGTTATCTTGTGAGCTGTAGTTCTTCATTTAACTTGGTTCCAACAAGTTACTAAAAAGCTGTCAAATGCCCTTTTTGGTGAGAATTCCGGACTTTTGATACTTCCTTGTTCCCTTCCATTTTCAAGTAAATTCCTATCATTTTCACATTCTTAACCCATGATCTTCATCTATCTTTCATGTAGAAAACTCAATGGGCTTTATTGGACAGCAAGCATGCTATTAGTCATGTTCATGAATTTCTTTCGAATGCTTGAAATGAAGAGTTTTAATGTTTTGGGTTAGTGCCATGTGTGGTGGGAAGTTAAATGGGTTGAGATTGTGTTTTATAGTTGATTTCCTCTAGGTGAAGAGGAGTTAAGGAAAGCACTGCCTCTAGTTAAGGGTTTTGGTTAGCGAAGCTTAAAGTGAAATAAATATTGATGTGGTCGTTCCATTTCATTGAAAAAGAATTTTTCAAATTCAAAGGGAACCAAGAGTAAAGTTCAGGGGTAAGTAGCTACGACCATACTTCTCACACCACATTTTCTTCTATTTTTATGACGAAAAGTTAAATGTATATAATGTATAAGCTTTCTCGATAGCCCATGTTAAGAATCCTATAAATTATGAATATGTGTATATGTATGATGTAAAGCATGCATATTTAAGGTTTAGACCATGAGATTTAGCATGCACATGTTTTCATAAAAGCTAATGATTTTCCTTACTATAAAAATATAGCATGAAATGCATTCTTATAAAAGAAAATGCATACTGCATTGGATTAAGAAAGATGATGAAATGCTATGAATGGAAAAGGAAGGAAAGAAAGGAAATGGAACTATAGAGAAGTAACGTTCACATGTATATAGTAATGTTCGAATGTAATTCATCCAGACAATATAAATTTATTTTTAAAACAGTACATTCACACCTAAATATTGTAACATTTGGTTAAACGACTAACTGTTTGTACGTATAACTATATGTTCGAACATACTATATAGGTTTGCACGTCTTGTAACGCCCCGTCCCCAAGGGTCCAGAGAGTTAACTCATATAACCTGATAATCAACTCTAACAAGGCTAGAGTACTTCCAAATTCAAGAATATATATTTTCCCAAACCTCAAATCAAACGTAAATACTTCAATTAAATAAACCATATAAACTCATCTATCCAATTTTCAATTCAACAACTCAAAAAAAATAAACTCTTCTTCATGTCTCAAATAACAAACTAGAAATAATGAAACATTAACATAAGCCTCCATAAACCGTCTAAATCCATTGAAGCAAACTTAAGAAATATAAATAACTTCCAACATCAACACTAATACCACGAGATACCCAACAACCATTCCCTGCTAATCTTCTCCATAAACTCTAATACTGATCCTCAGCTGAACCATCAATGTCATCTGAAATATTATGGAGATAAGGGGTGAGTTATCAACAACTCAGTAACCAGAGAGCATATACTAGCATGTAAACATGAGCATTTATAACATTTGATAAGCAGAACAAAACATTTACTTTCAGAATGTAGAAACAAAACTTTGTACAAAAGCATTAGAGCGAAATTTCCAGAAAATAAATTTATTCCAAAAAGAAAATCCGTTGGCATTTCCAAACTGAAACATTATAATTAAATCATTTATTAGCATCACATCGGGACAATACCATGTTTCACCCCCGTGGTAGGGTTATAAACCACCATTATATCAGTGGCTGGGCCATATTCCATGTTTTACCCCCGTGGTAGGGTTATAAACCACCATTATACCCGTGGCTGGGCCATAACAGAAACAAAACGGATTTCATCGAAAATCCGGTTACAATCATATACAGAATCAGAACTTCATGCGAAGATTTTCAGATGACACATCATATCAAAACAAAACACTGAAAAGCTTTAGATCATTTCACATGTTCGAGATAAACATAAACAAAATATTCTCATTTGTTCATAACAAAACTTTTAGAATTTCCTTACTCGCTCTTTTACATAGTTCAGAAACAAAGTGCACAAAACTAGCTCATGTCTACACCAGTCATGATAGAAAACACTTTCTCTTATATTGAATTTATGCATATGCAGAATAAACATCTGAGGTTGTTTTCAGATCATTTCGTTTAAAAAACAAACACGTTTATTTTCAAAGTCAACCTCATTTTATTTCTTTTATGCAAAACTAGTATATGAACCTCACTTACCTGGATTTCTTAGTTTTTCAGAATTTTCCTCAAAAATGTCTAGTTGACTATAAATCGTCACCTATAAAAATAATCACACAATTTCTATAAGTTTTCAATCAATCACGGATTTCGATATTTAAGCCTAAACTTCTAAAATAACCTATTTTAATATCTCAAAACTTAAAACTCTCATAATCCCAAAATATACCATCACTTCTTAAAAATCACCAATATCCACCATGACCAACATCAAACTCAAAACACCAATATTTAAACCCGAAACAGCCAACAAATTTCAAAGTATAAGCTAATCTCACACAAACAATTCCATCATCAAATCCAACCGACCCTCTTACTCCTCGGACTCAGTCCGGCACAACCAACAAATTCACAGTAAATATAAATTAGCTCAAAAATACATTTAAATCTCAAAAGTTCTTTGGGAAAAATACTTACAATGCTATAATATAATTCTTGAAAGATCACAAAGGTGCTAGAAGCGGCAACGCAGCAACAAAACAGTGCGAAATGCACTGTGGCCGTGGGTCTCAAAAACTCACTTTTGAACGGGTGTAAACGAAGACCCGAGATTGATAGGGTAGGGCTTAGGGATGTCGGTGAAGCTAGTGGTGGTGGTGGTTGGCCGTGGGTGGCGGCGTGGGCGGCGGTTTAATGCCAAAAAGCTCAAATCGAAGATGGAGATAGATGGGCTTCACCGGTGACAGATCGGAGCCAAGGATGGGTGCATTAGGTTGCTAGAAGGTCGATGATGAAGTGGTGAGAAGATGGTGGCTGGAGGTGGTGCGACGGCGGCGTAGCGGCGCAAGGAGTGCCGCGGCTTGGTGTGGTGCGTGGGGGCTAACGGCGGCGCGAGGAGGGCTGAAATTGGAGGGGTGAGGTCGCCGGCCGGTGGGGAGCACGATGGGGTGGGCGGTGTCGCGCACGGCGGCGGGCTGGGTGAGGAACGGTTGCACGGAGAGAGAGAGAGAGAGAGAGAGAGAGAGAGAGAGAGAGAGAGAGAGAGAGAGAGAGAGGTCTGCGCGGGAAGGGAAACCAGGGGAGAAAAAGAAAAGAAAGAAAAAAA
The DNA here is from genome assembly GCA_022457165.1 of Juglans mandshurica. NCBI lineage: Eukaryota > Viridiplantae > Streptophyta > Magnoliopsida > Fagales > Juglandaceae > Juglans > Juglans mandshurica. Next base: position 11,288,440 of record CM039623.1, read on the forward strand.
AAAAGAAAAGAAGAAAAGAAAAAGAAAAGGAAAAGAAAAATTGAGGGAAAAGAAATGAGGTCCAAAACTCACAACTTGGGTCACAAAATTCCAACAAAAAATTATTTCAACACCACAGTTTTAAATAAAATAAATTTAAATACAGTGACTAAGTAAAATAAAATAATTAAATCCAACAATACAATAATTTTTAAAACCTACAAACTAATTTAAATTAAGAGAATTTAAATGCATAACAATTATTAATATTAAGGAAACATGTCAAATTTAATTTTCACAAATTAAAAAAATCATAAAAAAATAAACCCACAAAAATCTGAAAATTTAAAACAAGATAATCAAATTTTAAATTAATAACAAATAATCATTCAATTAAAAAAAATACGGGGTGTTACACGTCTAACGAATTACGTTTGAATGTACTAATCCAGAAAACGACAGCGTATTGTTAATGTTCGAACATATAACTATTAATGTTTGAATGTTGGTCAATTTACCTTCCAACTTTTGTGACACTTTAAAGAAACCATCACCAAATATTATATTTGGTGACGGTTAATTTATTGACCGTCACAAATTCTTAACCATCACTAAAAATCAAATCTGTTAATGTAGTGGAGAGTTATTTGTTTTGAAAATATGGGACTGAAGTTTAACAATATTAACTTTCGTGATCCTTACACATAAAAGAATAGGAAAGAAAAATAAAATAGGAAAAGAAAGAATGTCAAAGTGGTTTGGAAGCTAAGAAATGCCAATATGATGTAATACACTACGAATATAAGAGAGCTAGTTCTCACTCTTGTTAGTGGTTCGAACATTTCGGAAAGTTGTAACTTGTAAGCAAGTACCCGATTTCCTCCTACTTAATAAGCTGAGCGGGCCTTCGTAGGTAGAGTCAAAGAGTACTCATGGAATGTACAAGATAAAAGGCATCAGTCTCTCGAAAGAGATGCGACATTAAGAATGAATACTTTAGTTTTGCATGACTCGTTAAGGAGTGAAATGTACAAGATAAAAGGCATCAGTACTCTTGAAAGAGATGCAACATCATGCATGACTCCTTTGAGAATACAACTGTTCTCAAGTATATATTTTCGGTATTTTCACATATTTCATTTTCAAATATCACTCATCAAATATAAAATATTATTCAATTTTAAATTTTTAACTTTTTCATCTAACTATTATCTAATCATTACAACTTTTATAAACATTCAAATTAAATGCAAAACTCTAGCTATACAACTTTCTCATACTTAATTCCAAACAAAATGATATTAAAAAATAATATTTAAATAATTTTTTTAACTTTATAATATTTTTATTCAAGATTTTCTCTTTTTTCAAAATTTAATAAAAGATCTTAACTCAAATCATTTCACTACTATTTACAGATATTTAGATATATTTTTAATATCTAAACAAGCCGGCCTTAAGAGTGTGGACACATGATACTCTTATTTTATTAGAGGACACTGCCAGTAAAAATTAGTGCATATATATCATGTCAACAATTTCAATGATATATAATAGGATGAAAGTGTCTTGCACGTCGTTATATATCCATTCTCGAACAACACCTGATCATAATTTTCCTTGACTAAATTGATTAGTTTAATTTAAAAGAGTCAACACGAGTGTAATGTAATAAACCCTACAATATCAGCCCTGCGTATAACTATCACATGAGCATAACTTTGGGCAAGAAAAAGATGGTATGGTATTTTCCTTTAATTGTTCATGATCATCTCAACAGTACGTGATAGACTAGGATTCAATTTGCCAATGATGCTTTCATTTACATGCACAAGCCTGACGCTAAATTTGGTTGCAGAAGGGTTTTGTAGTACCCGAGCTATATATAGGATTCCAAACAAAAAGAGATCAAGATGAGCAGAAACAGAATTGGGGAAAATCAGAATCTTCTAAACAACGTTTTCAACGTCAATGCTAATGAACTCCTCTTGCCTCTATAGAAAAACTCTCCGGAAATTAAGCTGTACCATTCTTTCTTGTTGACAATGGTATGAACAGCACAGTACTATTATAGGAAATTAACTTGAAAGCTAAAAGCAGCACCGTCTCTCTCTATCTCTGCCCCGTTTGTGTTCTCTCTTTCTGCCTTATTCTAGAATGATTTGTCTAGCTATACAAGTTATCCAATCTTTCAAAATGACTGCATCACAGAACAAGCAACAGCTTGTGCCCAATGCCTCAACTTGGTCTTGACTTGTTGAGGATTATCCCCTAGAAGCCATGAAAAAAGAAAACATTAAAAACATAAAATGGAATAGGCAAAATTAAAAAATGAGGCTTTGAAATTGAATGATTAATGTATATTGGAATAAGTAGACTTTACCTGGAGTGCAGATCTTCCATGAATCGGAGTCACTCCTTGGGCTCCCGAAAGTTGAAGACCGGCCACCCAGTGGGGATAATGAGTCACGACTTTGCGGAGTCGAGACAGAACTCGTTGGCAATTGTCGATTCACTGCAAAGTAAAGGTCGAGAGCAGGCAAAGTGCTGCATAGTTCCTGACCATCTTCCTCGTTGAACCCAAACCCAAGCTCTATACACCCTTTGAGCTCATGCAAGTCCTCGTCAGTGAGACTATCGAAATCGTTAATGACATTCTTTTTGCGCTCCTGTCCAAGAAACCGGTGGCGTCGCCTCTCCCATTCAATGTCACGCGAGGTCTCGCACATGGAGAGTTGCTTTGACAGGCGCTTTTGGCTCTTCTTTGGTGGTGGCGTCAATGGCATGCGCTTGAGCTCCTCCTCTTCTGACTCGCACAACGATGGGGATGATGATGACGACGACATTTTCCGCAATGGCTCCTCACGCTCCATTTTCCTTCTTTTTCTCTAAGTGGGTATGTATTAAATTAAGCTAATTATTCTTTTAGTAGGCCACGGAAGAGACTGGAACCGCCTCGTTCGCCTTGGCTCTGTGCACGAAGGTGTTTATGGGTTGGGGTTTGCAAAGCCCCCCGTCTGAACTTACGTATGATCACTGTTTGATTCTGACAGGGAGTTTGGTCATCGATGGTGACAATGTTAATTTGTCACCAACCCAGCCGGCTCAACACCGAGGTCCTGAAGAGGGCTTTAATGGAAGGGTCAAATAGGGGTGGCTCTCACATCCATCCATTATGGCCTTCTCTTGTTTTTTATATCATTCATTCATAACTGTCAGCAACGATGCCTGCACTAATTTTAGAGGTTGGTGGCCAGATTTTCAGGAGGCTTTTCACTTTTGTTTTGTTTGTAATTTGGAAGGCTCAGCTGCATTCCAGTGAAAAATTTTCTAACAAGAGCACTGCTATGTATTCCTGTTTTGAGGGGCTTAATTAGTTCATTCCACTACGTACATGCAAAGAGAAATGGTTGCACGAGTTGAGTTGGCAGTTAATTTGCCTGTGGTGAGCATTTTCTGATACAGTTTGCTTTCAAAACACAGCCAATGCAACATGCAACGGTCACGTATCCTTAGGTACAACATATATATATATATATATTTATATATATATATCAAGTGCATTTCAACTTGTAAAAGTTCTATATATAGTTTTAAATATTATGTCAACTTGTTTTTCTAAATTAAGTAAATTCTTTTTGTGCGATTAAAAAAAAAAAAAAAAAGGAATTAGGCATGCATATATTAATTTCTGATATGTGACCTGAAATATAAGTAATTTTGAAAGAACACTATTTGGAGCAATGATTTATAAAACAGAGGGGATTTAGTGGCCTCTATTATTGATAATTCAACAAGGTGGTGGGATATTGATAAAATTAATTAGATCTCTCTTCAATCTAAGTGTGGTGGCAAATATCATGAAAGTGGTGATTTCTCCTGGGGATACAGCTGATAGGTGGATATGGTGGCATGTTAGAAGTGGAAAATTTTCTGTTAGGAGTTGCTACAGATTCATTACAACTCAGAGAAGGAATTACTTGGCAGAATCCTCAAACATGAGTAGGCAGCAGGGTTTATGGAAGACTTTGGTTTGTGGAAGATGAGTGTACCAAATAAGATTAAAATATTTGCATGGCGTATTTGTAAAGAAAGACTTCCTTCTAAGGAAAATTTGCTAAAGAAGCAGGTCATTTTAGATGGGAAATACAGTTTCTGTTTGCAGACAGTGGAAGATCTTCATCATTCTCTCACTAGTTGCAGTCAAATAAGAGATTTATGCAAGAGTTTGTCCCAGATAGATTTGATTAGCAATCCAAGACATAAGGTTTCTAATCTGGCTATACAGCTTGTTGAAAGGAAAAAGCATGATAGATTGGGCTTATTCTTCAGTTTGGCTTGGGGATTCTGGTATAGAAGGAATAAGATGGAATTTGAAAAGAAGAGCTTGAATCCAAGACATGTAACAGAGTATGCTTTGGGCCTCATGAAAAGCTACAAGGAAGTAAAAGTCAAAAATCGAGTACAACTTAAAAACCACCTCAGCTGGAAACCCCCTCTAGTGGATGTGCTAAAGCTCAACACTGATGGAGCCATGTTTGGTGATCTGCAGAAGGCAGGAATTGGAGTGATTCTTCGAGATGCAGCAAGAAAGGTGTTTATGGCTGCAAGCAAGGCTGAAAATGAAGTTGAGAACCCAGAAACTATTGAATTGTTGGTTGTATTTCGAGGAATGAAATTTTGCTCAACTATGGGCATATCAAATATCATAGTTGAAAGTGATTGCTTGCTGTTGGTGGAGTCTTTAAAGCGCAATGATATGGAGGACTCTATTCTTGGGGTGTTGTTTAAAGAGGTTCAAAGTCTTTAGAAATGTTTTTGTACTTGTTCTTTTAATCATGCATATAGAGGGGAATGGGGCAGCTCATCAACTTGCTCATCATTCTTGGAGAGTTGATAATATTGAGATGTGGTGGGATTATATTCCAGACTTTCTTTCTCAAGTCATTTGGTTTGATAAATGTCTATAATTGCTTTCTTGAATGAAGTTTGTTGATTTCCTGGCAAAAACAAAAAAAAAAAAAATGTCATTTCATTAAGTAAATAATTGTCCATGATAAACTGTAACGCCCCGTTCCCGGAAGTCCGGAGAGTTAGCTCTTGTAATCTAAATCCAACTTCCATAACATATTTAAATACTCCAATATTCTCAAAAAGTACAAATCCATTTATTCAAACAAAAAAATATATGTTCATCTACCAGGACACCAAATAAATACCTCAATGAGATAATTTAAAACTCCATAAATATTTAGAAATATCTTGGACTCCAAATATCAAATAACATAAAACCTTAAACCTACTAAAATAAAACTCTCCAATAAACTTGTACCCTCATGTACTTATTCCACTACAATTATCGCACCTTGCTAAAACTTCATACTCTTGTTCTCCAGCTGAAACATCAAAATTATCTGAAAAATATTTGGAGATAAAGGGTGAGTTATCAACAACTCAGTAAGCAGAAAACATATACCAGTGTATAAACATGAGCATTTACAGAGATCAGAATGCAGAACAAAACATTTTCATTTTCAGAATATAGAAGCATAACATGTTATCAAACTATCAGAGTGAAGATTTAGAAATAATTTCAAAAATATCCTTTGGCATAGCATAAATGATCATTATCATCATCAGAACATCATATCAGAACAGAAGCCATGTATAACCCCCGTGGTAGGGTTGTGCATCTGCAGATAGACAAGCAGAACATAAATCACTCTGTCACCAAGGTGTGCACTCAAAACAGAGACCACTACTATAACCCGTGGTAGGGTCGTATCCACTATTATAACTCGTGGTTGGGCCGTATTCACTATTATTACCCGTGGTTGGGCCGTATCCACTATTGTAACCCGTGGTTGGACCGTATCCACTATTAGTGCCAGTGGTTTGACCGTATCCACTATTATAACCCGTCATTGGGTCGTATCCACTATTATTACCCGTGGTTGGGTCGTGTCCACTATTATAACCCGTGGTAGGGCCGTAACTGAATAGAGCGGAAACATAATCAAATTCAGAATCAAAGAGTCATGCTAAAAGTTTTCAGAAATCACTACTTATCCAGACAGAGTACTGAACAAAATCATATTATCTTCGTAATCAAAGCAGATCCAAAGCATATTTACATAATTATGCACAAATTTTCATATTCGCTCTTTTTTCATAAATTAGAAATAGAATGTGAACAATAAGCTCATGTTTACACCAATCATGACAAAAATGCTTTCTCTTTCATCAGAATTCAATGAGTAATGACAAACAAATAACTGAGGCTATTTCCACATTTCTTTTCAAAACATATAATGCACATTTTCATAAATCAATCTCAGTTCATTTTTATTTTTATGCAAAGTCTAGCATAGTAACTCCGCTTACCTAGACTTCTTAGCTTTTTCAAAATTTTCATAAAAAATGTCGAACAATAATTAATCGTCACCTATAAAATAATTACGTAATTCTCGTGAATTTTCAATTAATCACATATTTCGATATTTAAGCCTAAGATGCTAAAATGACCTATTTTATTTTTCCTCAAAACCTAAAATTCTCATAATTCCCAAAATACCATCATTTCTCAAAACTATACATATCCAGTTAATCGAATTCGTACCGAATAAGAATTTAATCGAGCAAGTATTAAGATAATTACAGAACTCAATAAAAATTAATATTTACAAATATCTAAAATAACAACAACATTTTATAAATAAATATAATACATTGGCTACTAAAATTTCTATAAAATAGTCATGAAAAACTCATCTCTTAAGATTAATAGATTTACTTAATTAACAATATCATCAAAATACAAATATAATGTTTAATGAGACTTAAAACAAAACCCATTTAAACATAAACCCAAAAAAAACCTCTCACCCGAAAACATAAATGGAACTTTCCAGATATATATATTAGGTTAAAAATGATAAGTACCCAACCCAGGTTAAAACTTTACATATATATACGTCTATATATATATATATACACATAAATACACCTTATGATAAAAAAAACCAGTGATGAACATAAATAACAACATATGAATGTTAGAAGTGCAGCGGCGGTAGGGACTCATCGAGAAGGTAACGTGCGACGGCGCAGGGTGCAATGGGAGGTGGTGAACTCAGCGGCTATGCACTAGATGAGAGAGAGAGCAATACGGTGAGGGAAACATATAGTGAGGGAGAGACGGAGAACAAGAGAATGGAAACTCGCCGCGAATGGAGGAGCTGCGTAAGGTGTGGAGATGAAGATGGCAGTCCCGGCAGCGTCGAACGTGCGGGAAGGAGTTGTGCAAAGAGCTGGGAGATGGACAGTGGCAACGTCGGCGGCTGGGTGGTAAAGCTGCAACTCATGGTGGCCGAAACGTGCTCTGTTTTGATGAGCAAAAACAGAGGTCTTCGGTTCTCAATGCCGGTGGCTGTTGATCTCGCTTGGGCTGGGCACGGAGGTGAAGGGCGGAGGAGCTAGAGCTTCAGTGATGGTCAAGTGGAGGTGACGCACAGCGCGGTGGAGTTGCGATCTGTGGAGATACAGTGCATGCACGGTTGTGTCGATTTTTGTATAGGGGCAGTGAGAGTTCTGGGCGGTGCACGGTGGAGATCGTTTACAGTGGAGGGATGGGAGTCAGACTAGGATAGGCTGATTCGTGCGACAGGAGGCTGAGGAAAAGAATGGTTGGCGGCAGTGAAACGTAACAGAGGCAGTTTTTCTATGCATAGCCTAATATCTGTGTAAATATATGTGATGCGAAAACCCTAGAGAGATGAGGGAGACGTGCGTGCGGACGGAAAAAAGAGTCGTGCGTGTACATGGAATGGATAAAAAAACAAGAGACATGCAAGAACATGAATGCCGTGGACGTGAGGAAAACTCTAGGGGTGAAAAATAAACAGAAAAAAAAATGTGCAAGGAAGTTAACGTGTGAGAAAAAAAAAGGTGATTAAAACAGAACAAAAATAAAAACCCTAAAGTTGAGGAGAAAAACTAATTCAAGGGTAACCCTAGTTGAGGGAGAGTGGCGTGCATAGAGAAGAAAAACAAATGAACGTGAAACGGGTAGTACGTAAAAAAATAAGGTAACACGGACTTGGGCTTTTTCTGCGAATTATAGGCCCCGACTCAAACTCAAATAAATAAAAACAATTATCACCGCCCATAAAATAATATTCAAAAAAATTTCCCCTAGCTTTTTCATATACTTAACCCGAATTAAAAAAAAAAAAAAAAAGCTTGGCACTAGGCTCGGGTGTTACATAAACTGTTATGTGATAACATTTTTGTAAATTATAATCCTCTCTAAAACAATTATCATCACAAAACTTTTTTTTTATAAGTAATCATCACAAAACTTGAATCACTATAATTGTTTACCTAATTTGAAGATTCAATTTCAAGTCCTTCTCCTTGTCCAAGTTAAGTGGTACATTGGATTAACGAAAACATTCCAAGTGTATTAGAGCCAAAACACAATATTTTAGGACCAAACTAAAACTCTATAAAAAGCACTAGTTCTTCGTTTTGACCAAAAACAAACATTGTGTCATTCCTCAAAATAGAGAAATCTGCACATGGGAAAGTGCAGTAAACAATTGTGTAAATAATTGCGATGAACATTCGGCATATTAAAAATCGTTGTGAAAGATCAAATTTGGCAATATTATGGCTTATTTTCGGCCATTGTTGGCACTGGCAAAGACTGTTTTTCTTGTAGTGACATGCATGCCAAAATATGCATGTTTTCATTAGGAAATGCCTAGTGTAGTTTTATTGATTGTATGAAAAACACATACTAAGGTCATGCATTGGAAAGTGAGATAAGTTGAGAACATTTATCTTACCTAATCAAAAATTCTCATAATTTCCTTCTCAAACATCACACAAATACAAAACACTTTTCAATTTGACATTTTCAACTTTTTCTTCTAATCATTACCTAATCATTACAATTTTTTCAAACTTCCAAACAAAATACAAAAAATAATACAACTTTTTTAAATTTTAAAACAAAAATTATATTACAAAATTATATTCGAACAATTCTTTAGTTTTATATTATTTTTTTGTTCAACTTTATCTCTTTCCTTTCCCAAAATCAAATAAAACATCTTAACTCAAACAATTTCACAATTATTTACAAAATTCTCGTTTCATCTCACTTTTCAAACATACCTTAAAACTCAATGTCTAAATTGTGGTTATTCTAGTCTAACATTAAAACAGATTTGCTTTTTGTGACAAAAGAAATGTCACACAAAATGAGAGTTGTCACGAAGAGGTTTTTGGTGACCGAAGAAAACCATCCTTGAATCTTTACCAAAATTCTTATGTGAGATTGATTATTTAACCATCATGAAAAACAAGTCCTTTTGATGGTTCATAACTAGGCATTCACTTTAATATTTGAACGTTATATGCTTTTTGTGACATTTACTTTCCGTCTCGAAAACATGTTTGAACAATATTCGAACATTACAAAGTTGATATTGTTAGAACATTATTTTTGTGTACGCTCACTCAAAAGCATAGCCAATGTTCAAACATGAATATGAGTGTTTGAGTTAGCATCATTACATTGATCATCAAGTACTATAAACTAGTGAATGTTTGGACGTAAGTTCTTTGACTATGAGTACGTGTTCTCTTACTAAATACGTTACGTAGAATGTAATATAGTTTGGACATAATCTAGGCTTCTTCAAATATAGGTGTTGCGCTCGAACGTGTTTAATAAGCATTTGAACATGACGCATGATTTAAATTTTTCATACCACTAATGAAATGTGGATTGAACATAGAAACATAGCTTATAAGGTTGTATCATAATTGTCGATACGAGTAAATAATAAAAACACAAACACGATTATATTTATTTTAATCATTGAGATGACAAAAAGATCAAACATCAAGTACTTTAACTTGTTCCCACTACAAGTAATCTTTTGGGACGAGTTCATTTGGGGACAAATTTAATTTCGTCCCAAAAAGTGATTATTTTAGACAAAATTTAAATTTCGTCTTAAAATATGGAAGCAGTTATTTATCTATTCAAACGGATAAATATTTCTTAAAACTACATTTTCTAGGATGAAACATAGCGTTCCAAAAGAGAAATTAGCTCGAAGTAATTCGAACATATGGTATTTTACATTTGAACATTGAGATATATATATAAAATAGTTCAAACAATCGTTTTGGTGGGAAGTTTTATACAATTATGGCAGGGGAGGCTTACACACGTTCGAACGTAAGTTTCTCATTCGAACTGAATTTGAGATCATTCGACAGTATGGTATTTTGCATTCCAATGTTGAGATAATAATTCGAATGATAGTTTTGGCGAGAGTTATATACAATTCTGGTGGGGGTTTTTGATATCTCATTTGAACGTACAATTAACGGATTTGTAAACCATTCGGAAGCTCGGTTTTGTACGAATAGTGATGAACAATATTTAACTAATAGTTGTTTTAGAAATTTATTGAAAGGCATAGAACTTTTTTTATAAATAATCATTATTTTGTTTTATTAATTTTCATGTCTAAAAAATAAATAATATACTTATATCAGTTTATTATTTATGATAAATAAATATTGATTATATACGTTAGAGAAGTATCTAAGTAATTACATGCATAAATTTGTTTGACAAAATTAAACACGTAGCAAGAGGTTTTTTTTTTTTTTTTTTTATAAACATACCACATTTCATTAATAATCAAGTCCTTACAAGAAATTGCTTATCAAGCTATACAACTTGAGATACAAAAGAAGGACAATCAAACCATAACACCATATCTGAAAAATTACAAGCATTTCTCACCAACAGATGAGCCACACTATTTCCTTGTCTACTAACATGCAAAAATTGCACCTCTTGAAAGCCCTACATTAACCTTCTAATATCCTCAATGATGAAGGCAAAATCTGTTAAAATATCAGCAGATGAATTCAATATGTTCACAAGAACAAGACAATCAGTTTCCACCATCAACTTTGGAATACCCCATTGAACAAAAATCTATATATAAACCCCTTAGAACTGCAGTTGCTTCTATAAACTCTGGAGAGAAAACCTCATATTCAATTTTACTACATGCAACAATTACATTCCCTTCACAGTCCCTAAGAACAATCCCAACACCTGCCTGCTACATCTCAAAAAAAATTTCTTCATCTACATTCATCTTAAGGTAACTTGTAGGTGGAGGAGACCAGCTTAACACCTTCTATATCGCCTTCTATGGCCATAAAAAATCTGCACTTTTTTAAAACAACAAAATTGGCACTTAAATAATTATTAAATCAACAAAGCTTATTAATTGAAGATTATATTAGTTTGGAGACAGAAAATTCATATAATTAATTGAAAATATAAACTAGTAGTTTTTATCAACTGTGTAAAATAAATAGACATAACACCCAAGTCAAGCACCATGGCTAGTCCAAGCCCATGTACTATTAATTTTTTTAGGTTAATAAGTATGGGTAACCCACTTGGGATTTAACGAGTAATTTTGAATAGGCCACAGGCCCCACAAATCTATTTTGGTTGAATCTGAATTTTTTTAGCATAAATTACGTGTAACGGGCCAATATTTTGAAAAATTCAACACTGAGTTTTATTGGATAATTTTGGTTAAGCCCATGGACTATAATTCTAAGGTTAACTAGTTTCGACTCGAGAGTTCAAAAGACATTTTTTTAGTCCATTAAGATTTAGTGGATTATTTTTGGGATGTAACTAATGGATTATATATGAGGAAGCTGATAAAGTGTTAAAAATGCATAATTAAGTAGCTTATGTGAGTAAATTGTTTCATCAAAGAAGAGTTGAGCACTTAATTTGCATTAGATTTTAGTATAGGAGCCAAAATTGATTGATGCCAATACTTTGCACGTAAAATTATTGAAATTGCAACTGGTGGTACTAGGAATAACCATGACATTCATATTGTTGAGCCATATCAAGTCTAAAGTTCCATCTTTGCCCTTAAAATAATGAGCACTTTCACTTATATGTTGCAGGGCATTTATGGAAGAGCAAATTCCAACTGAATTTGGTATTTTTGCTGAGTCAATGTGCATTCCAGCTAGGAGGGGGGAAGGTTCTGGACTTGAGAAAAGAAGAGAAGAAATCAATTAGGATAGTTGGAGAGGTGTTGCATATGAGGGGGATACAAGGGCATAATATATAGAGCGGAAAAACACTCTCTTTGAAGGGGAGGAAGGCACAGCAGATCGTTTTTCACCTTTCTATTTTTTTTTTATGCAATTTCATGACTTTGTAATGTTGAGATAGAGTGTTGATTCAAATATGTTTGGCTAAATTTCTGATCCTAAGTTTCGGGGAGTAACTCAAAATCGGTTTGGGGTTGATTTTATTTTTGGAATATTTTTTTTGGAGTGTTTCCAATCTGTCCATTGTTAATTTCTTTGCTCTTTCTTTTAAGTTTCACATTCAGCAATAGAATATAGGTTTACCAAAATCAACCTAGAATTCTTATTCTCATCCATTTAGCCCTTTATATGTAAATAGATACCATTCATTCATTTTCGCATTGATGGAAATCCATCTTGTGTATACAGTAGTTACAACATCTTTTTCCAACTTTTGTTTTCTAACTTGCTCTGTTACAAATGAAATTTAATGCTCACATGAACCACATTGTCCTTGTGAATTTGATCTTGGAACTCATCGTTGTATTACTTTAAAAGCTTCTGCACTTGGAAGACATATACGAAGCCCAAAGAATCAGGACTCATGCGGAAGGCAAGGCTTAAGCCAAATGTGACACCAACCCTTGTACAAACCATGCATACTGATTTTTCTCTTTCACTAGGATTTTTTCAACTACCTATAAATACACACATAAATGCTCGTTTTCACGCACAGCCTCCACAAAAGATTTCATCTTCCTCCTCAAACCTCTAGGGTTATTGCAACCTTGAAACATTTTTCTTCTTTCTTCTTTCTTCTTGTGAAACTCCTCCTCCACATAGCCTGCCACCTCCTTCCCTCAGCCCCTGTCGTACGGAATAGTAGCCTCCCAATGGGGCAAGTCGTTGCCTCGCAAGATGACCCCTCCACGACGAAGACGCAACAAGTTGCTACAGTTTGAAATGCTGCAAACAGTGCAAACTAGTGTCTGCAGACACGGGAAGCACCATCACAACCTACTGCAGTGCACCACCCACAGTCAGCAAAGGATGAACACCATGGGATAGCCCACCACCAAGATTCCTTGACAGCACAGCCCCTGCACCACCAGCCCACACCCAGCCTCCATCTAGAATAACAGTAGCCCCAACTGAAACCACCCAACACTGTCAAGTTCTCTCTTGCACGACGGAAGTCGCTAGGCCACTACTTCAAACCTCCAACCCACGCCATCATAGTCAACCTTGAACCACATGTAGGAACCACCACGCAAACCCATATCATCCCCTGTTTCCCCTACACCAAAATAGAGCAATCAAAAGTACTCCCCAAGCACTTAGTCTTCAACCGTCGTTCCTTGCATGAAACGGCCACTCGACACGGTTGCAGCTCAGTTGTGCTACTCCTTGGACCACTATATGAAATTTGTCTTGTATTGTGTTGGATCTAGAAGGGGCCTAATCCTTTCTTGGGGCCTATTGGGTCATATCATGGGCTTTGGCTATAGCACGGCACGATAATCTAGTTGATCCAAGGCCTAACCCAATCCAAGCATATTCTGGCTAGAGATAGAAGAACAACTGCCTCAAAACTTCAAGATAAAAGAGCTATCGGCTCATTTAAAATTAAGCTAAGCCCTAATATTCCGAATGCTTGAATTTCAAATAACGGGTGAGATAGTTATCTCGTATTAACAGGAAGATTCGTGAGCTTTATTTATATCATCCAGGTATGATTATGAACCCATTTGAATGAATTGCTAGAGAAATCCCATTACCTTCACTGACTTGGGCATCAGAGGTGTTCCCCTGAACCCCCAAGCCTCTTTCCTCTTTTGTTGCAGGTGATCGTGTGTGAGAAACTGTGAAACATGTCCTTAACAATTGGCACCTCTATGGGATCTATTTATCCTACAATCAGCGTGCTTTTCACATGCCCACCATTACTATTTCTCAAGCAATCAGAGACCATAAAGTGACGTCACGAGATATGGAGGGAAGGCTCACAGAGATGGAAGAAGTAGTAAGAAATTACTACCCAGGTGGAATTGCTGCAGAAAGAGAACGAGGCCCTTAGAGCAAAGAACGGGCCATTAAGGGAAGACACGGCGCCCAACCAGGTCGATAAGGTCGAGATCGAGGCACATAGCGCTAGGGCAGGTAAGCCTCCTCAGGAAAATGAGGAAATGAAAAAGATGGATCATGACTTGCGTAGCCTAATGGATAAGTATGAGGAAATGTCCAAGAAAATAGGGACGTCTTCCAAGGTTGATCAACTGCTGACCAACACCAATCTATCGTATAGTGCAGAAATCATGGCGGTACCATTGCCACTGAAGTTTAAAAACCTATGATGAATATGTACGACGGATCTAAAGATCCATTAGATCTTTTGGAAACTTTCAAAGCTCACATGACACTTCATGGGTCCTCAAAGAGATTGCATGTAGGGCTTTTGCATTGACTTTGAAGGGAATGGCCTGAGGGTGGTTTGGGGCATTGCAGTTGAGATCCATAGACAGCTTTGAAGAACTGGGCAGGCAATTCCTAACCCAGTTTATGGCCAAACGAAGGCAAAGGAGACCGACATCATACCTATTGATTGTAAAGCAAAGGGAACAGGAGAGCTTGAAAGCATATCTGGCATGATTCAATAAGGAGAGAATGACTGATGACGACTAGGATGAAAAGATCATGTTGGCCGAGGAGTCCTTTTATGGCTGAGTTGGTGAGAAGATCTCCTCCACTTTACGAGAATTTATGGACAGGGTAGACGATCTCGTCAAAGCTGAAGATATGCTACTCGCCTTAACTGCTAGATCTGAGTGAAAGGAAGAGCATGTGCCAAAGGGGGGGTCCGAAAAGAGATCAAGAAGGAGGACAGAAGGCAAGGAAAGGCCAACATGAAGGAAGGCGAGACACTCACATAGGGCAACATCGCAGCACTCATGTACACTATTCTATTGTGCATAATCAAGATAAGGTAAAAGAGACCAGGCATGGCAAGGATCATGGGGGACAGGCCCAAAAGTATTGCACGTACCACAATGCACACAGGCATAGAACTGATGATTGCCACACACTAAAACAAAATACTGAAGAGATGAAGGGCAATGGCGAGCTAGAGCATATTGTTGCTCGGAACGCTACTCCACCACGGCGTTCAGGCGACAGGAAACAGGAGCGCAAGCCCCAACGGTGCAAGAGCCCAAGAAGGAGGGGATCACCAAAAAGAGGAAGGCGATTGTAGGAACCGCGAGATCAGTGTCTAGATTGGCGTCCTAGGCAAGACACCGATCGATGACATCCACCACTAGGAGAGATATGAACGATCACCGGAGGATATGCAGGAGGTGGCCCAACTTCCTCCGGGAGGAAGGCATATGCTAGGTGGGTGAGGTACAAGGAAGTATATAATGTAGAAAGACCTATCAAGCAGCCTCGAATACAAGTCTCTCCCACAATCTATTTTGACGATGATGATTGTCGAGGAGTAGTTTACCCACATGATGATGCATTGGTAGTAAAAATGTTGGTAGCGAATTATACCACACAAAGGATATTGATCGATAATGGAAGTTCAGAAGACGTCTTATTCTGGGACGCCTTTACAAGAATCGGAATCAGTGTAGACTAGCTATGCCCAGTCCTGACTATGTTGAAAGGGTTCACTGGGGAAGCAGTGTGAAAGGGTTCACTGGGGAAGCAGTGCAATCCATGAGGTCTATCACACTACCAGTGTCAGTAGAGACAGACCCCCATCTCGCCACCACCATGACGGAATTCTTAGTGGTGAAGACATGATCAGAGTATAACGCTATCATTAGTCGACCCACGTTAAATGCGTTAAGGGCAATCACCTCTTCCTGTCATCTGAAAATGAAGTTCCCCACGAAGGTGGAGATTGGTGAAGTGCACAACAAGCAAGTACTTGCCCGAGAATGCTACATTCAAGAGCTTAGGCAAGGAGAGAGAGAGAGAGAGAGAGAGAGAGAGAGGTGAAATAGTCAAGCCAAGGGAAGATGTTGTCACAGTCATCCCTCCACCACCAGAAATATTTATGACCAAGGCAGAAATAAGAGATGAAGATGCCTTGAGACAAGGGGAAGCAGACAAACCCTTGGAGCTTGTCAACTTTGATCCAGCCTAACCAGAGAACTATATAAAGATCGGAACTAAAATAACAAGAGAGGAAAGGCGACCATTGACACAACTCCTCCTCGAGCACAAAGATGTCTTTGCATGGAGTCATAAGGACATGCTAAGAATTGGTGAGGATGTTATAGAGCACAAGTTGAACATCAGCCCAGATGCATGGCCAATCAAATAGAAGAAAAGAAATTTTAGCTTCGAGAAGCACAAGGTGATTTCAGAGGAGGTAGATTGGCTATTAGCTACTAGGTTCATAAGAGAAACTCAGTACCCTGAGTGGTTGTCAAACGTAGGGTTGGTGAAAAGGTCCAACGGGAAGTGGCGGATGTGCGTGGACTTTACGGACCTTAACAAGGCTTGCCCAAAGAATAGTTTTCCTCTTCCGCGAATAGACTTGATAGTCAACGCCACAACAACGAATAAATTATTGAGCTTCATGGATGTCTATTCAGGGTATAACCAAATCAAGATGAGTCAGGCCAACTAAGAAAAGGCAGCTTTCATAACCGATCAGGGATTGTATTGCTACAAGGTCATGCCTTTTGGCCTGAAGAGTGCGGGAGCAATGTACTAGAGGTTGGTAAACAAGTTGTTCAAACACCAAATAGGCTGAAGTACGGACGTGTACATGGATGACATATTGGTGAAGAGTATGGAGTTCAGACAGCATGTGGAAGATCTAAAGGAAGCCTTTGGCATGCTACTTCAGTACAAGATGAAGCTTAATCCAACTAAGTGCGCATTCGGAGTGCAATCGGGCAAGTTACTAGGGTTCATGATGTCGGAGAGAGGCATCGAAGCAAATCCTAAGAAGTTATGGGCGATCATTGAGATGAAGATGCCCACGAATTTGAACGAGGTCCAGAAGTTGGCAAGGAGGGCAGCGGCCCTCAAAAGATTCGTGTTATAATAAACAAACAAGTGACTCCCTTTCTTTCAAGTACTGATGAAGGCCCAAGGCTGGGACTCCAATTGTGAGGAGGCATTCGCACAATTGAAGGAATACTTGACGCACCCTCCACTGCTTATCCAGACCAAACAAAGGGAATTTTTGTCATTGTATTTGGCCGCAACCCCAGATGCTATATCGGTTGCGTTAGTGAGGGATGAAGGGAAAGAGCAAAGACCTGTATACTATGTAAGTAGAGCTTTAAGAGGAGCCGAGACGAGATACCTGAAGATAGATCTAATTGTTTTCACCCTTGTAACAGTTGCGCGGCAATTGTGCCCCTTTTTTCAAGCCCACTTGATAAAAGTTGTTACCTCGTCATCCTTACAATAGGTGTTGCAAAGGCTCGACACCTCGAGGAGACTGGTTAAATGGTCAAGTGTATGTCAATGAATAATCTTGCCGAGCAGGAGGCTACGTAGGTGTCCACATGGTGACAGGCGACGGGTTGAGTCGAATAATGCAATACGACTGAACTTCAAAGTGACGAACAACAAAGCCGAATATAAAGTAGTGCTCACGGGGTTTGCAATAGCATAGACTTCAGGCAGGGAAGAGGCTGAGATTAGAGCAAACTCGCAAGTTGTGGTTGGCCAAATCACACGGGAGTAGTCGGCGAAAGGACAAAAGCTGATAAAGTACCTCCACCAGGTTCAGGAAGGGTGCAATCATCTTTGATATTTTTTAATCGAGCGGATTCCTCGAGGAGATAACTTGAAAGCCGATCGGTTGGCACGAGCATCCTGGGTGAAGCAAGAAGAAGCCTTGTCGTGGGAGGTCAGCCTCCGGGCTATTGACATACTGGCCATAGGGAAGGAGGCCTTGGAGGTTGGAGAGAGCATACCTGGGTGGGCAGATGATATAATCAAGTACCTGCAAACTGGAAACCTTCCCACCTCTTGGGAGGAAGCAAGGAAAGTTAGAAGCAGGGCAACTCGGATCACCATGACAGAAGGGACATTATACAGACGAGGTTTTTTTACCCCATTGTTAAGGTGCATCTTGAAGGAGGAAGTCAAATATGTAATGAGAGAGGTACATATGCGGAAATCACTCAAGAGGAAGGTCACTGGCCGCAAAGATCTTGAGAGCAAGATATTACTAGCCAAACTCTCTAAGAGATGCAAAGGAATTCGTAAAAAGATGCGTCCAATGCCAACTTTTTGTGGGTTTCTTTTTCTTTTTCCTTAAGGGAATTGGAGCCCATTTGATTGTTGTGGACTTATTTGATTTGTTGTGGGTGTAAGGGGCAAATTTTAGGCCTGAAAGGGGGGAGAAATTGGGCCCAGCCCGTGGGTTAGCTGGGAGCCCAGCCCTCTTCTTCAAACGACATTGTTTTGGGGTTGGGAAGTGCAAATGTTCCTTCTCCACCTAAAACTACGTCGTTTTGGGCATGTAGGGTAAAATCCCTAGTGATTTTCCTCCTGCGCCGCACCTCTCTTCTTTCCTTCTTTTTTTTCTTTTTTTTTTCTTCTTCTTCCTTTCGCCTCCTCCTCCCATGCCCATGACCTACATCACCGTTCCTCGCTGCCAGTCTAGTTTCACCACGCATCTGTCGCAGTGCACCACCTCCACCCTCAACTGCACCACCACCCTTTTCCCCCAACCAGTGCGCCCCATTTTCTGGTCTACCCCACTACCTCTGCTCCCAAGCCCGTTTCAGCCATGGAAATAGCACGCCGCCACTGGTGGCCTCTTATCATGGGCCACGTGTGCATTGCTCGCAGATATTAATAACAGTAATATGCATATGCATGACAAACAGTTTATTGGATGTCATGGCATAGCACACAACAGTCACACACAACAACACAGCAGTCACAAATCCATTGTTTCACAAACCCCAACTACACGCGTTTCCCATCTTCCATTCGGCCCTAGGCCCAAGTTTTGACAACAACTACGTCAAATATTCCCAACACTTTCCCGGGCCCATGGCCCTTCTCAAACACAACTAGACTGCAACAAAGTTGGCAATAAATTCACATTAGAAAATCAAGGGTCGTGCTAGAGAGTTACTACATGAAAGGTAATTATTTTGGATGAATGTGAGTGATGGTTAACGGTTCCCGCGATTAAACGAGTGCGCGCGTCACTGCTCGGATGGACAAAGATGATTGGGTTAAATCAAGACACACTCTGAAAATTAAAATACAATACAAGGGGCAGAAGGCTTACAGAGGTGGCACCAAGAGTGGCGGAATGGCGGAGTAAGGTGGCAGAGGCGGATTTGGCTGGACAAAGGGCTACCGGTGGGATTTCTCTCAAGGGGGCGGCAGATCTGGAGCCATGTTAAGGGCTACCGGTGGGATTTCTCTCAACAACAACAACAGCAGTGCCATTTTATATGCCATGCTAATAAAATTGAAAACTGAGTTTTCATGTCTTAGTAACATTTTTGTGGGCGTGTGCGTATCACTACCCCAAGCCAAGATGGGGTATTATCTCGGTGAAGCTCCTCTAGTCACTCGGGAGTGTAATAAACTAAATGATGTCCCATGGGTTGTCGTCGGGCCACAACGGGCTTGGACGAGACGGTAACGCTCTAATACCAACTCTGTGGCCCCACCGTTGGGGGGTTAGAGGATGCCTAGTCACGTACGCACCAAACACGGAGCTGAGCATCGCTTGTTACGAAGTCACATGCATGGTCATTACCCGTGGTGATGCATGTGACGAGAGGAGCCAAGGTGTGCACATGGTCCTTAGGGGAGACCATGGTGCATGCGTACTAAATGGATGTGTTTTTGGGTACAAAGGGGTTTTTGGCGTGAGTGGTTCTAATAAATGCATTTTGGGGATGGTTGTAAAAATGAATATTTTTGGGGTTATTGCTTCCATGACTGTTGTTCATTATTTTTTTGTATAATTTCATGCTTGAATATCTTGGATGTCACTCTACTGATTTATTTACTGACATTGCAAAATCTCATTGTGGTATTTCTATCTATGGTTCCGTTTCATGGAATCGTAGACTTTGATGCAGACAAGAGGTATGCGCAGGAGAGACCAGCTCCACCTGAGGAGTGATGGCTTGGGAATTTACCCGTTATTTGTTGTTGGACCTTTGTATTCATATCCTTTATTTCAACCGAATGACTGTATTAACCTCTTTGAGGACTTTGTTTCGGGTTATATATTTTTGTTTAACTTTCTGGTACTTAGTTTTTTACTGCCTTATATTTTTTTTCTTCTGCGTTATTTATGTTGTATACATTTTGCATGTTTTCACACATTTGCACATGGTGATGGGATGTATGATCCGTGTGGTCATCATTACAGTGTCATGACTTGCACCAAATCACACATGGAGGTCGAGGACGCCACATTTTTTATAAGAAAAACGTTAGCTACTATATATAACAAATAAAAATGATATAATAATTAAAGTAACAATGTTCGATACAAAACAAAAAGTCAGATCCAAAACTCAAAATTGTAAGACTATCCATGTCCTCCTGGATTGCAGTAACACGTCCTTCAATCTCTTGCAGTCAAACCATGATAGGCACAGTGATCCTCCATCAGTAGAAACTGGATCACACTCCATGCCACTATCTTGTGCCGCTAGAACATTAATGCGAGCCTTCTGCAAGTGGCCCTCACTCTTACTAAAGGTGATCTTGTTAAGGGACTTGATCTGTCGTTGTCTCTGCTCTATCATTAGCACATGAACCTCTTATTGGACTAGGAGGTTAGAGATCATCAACTCGAATACCGTGACTCAGATCGGATGCGGATGAGGAAGTATAGAGACAAATCAATCAGCTCTCCTCGTGCTATCCGTAACATAAAGCGAGTTTGTTCTATGCCGAAGTTAGTCTTGTGTTTCCTCGGATTCATATTATGGGAGACAATCAAATTCGGCATTTGAAAAAATGTGATACAATCAACCTGTTTGATTACCTTGTTGTCGTCGTATGGAGGAGTTGAATCGTCATGCATCAACTGACGAATCTCATCGTACGTGGGATAGTCATCTGCTAGAGCCTCATCCTTGATGGCATCTTCACCATCTGTCCTTGCAGCCGATTGTTGTAGCAATTACTGGAGATTTAATCCCAAAAAATATTCGAACAGTGATAATTAATGATATCCTAAAACTCTATGCCACCACCATCCTAGAACTTATTTTCTTTAGTTATGTCTTTTGACTTATTTTTATTTAATGCGACATTTGAACAATTGTAATGTTTTAGTTATAATATTTACTATTAGTTTCTTATTTTGAATTTACAGCTTGTTGTATCATGAGTACTATTAAAACGTAAAATATCCGGTTCAAACAATAATTTACAATTTATTACCCTACAAATACATTTTGGCTGCCGTTTGAACGACCAATCAAAAACCATTCGAATGAGCTAAGAACCATCATTGTTGTTTGAATAGATTAATTTTCTATTCGAACAGACTGGATGTTTGAACATTCGAACAAATAATAATTTGTTCGAACGCATTTGTCATCATTCAAATGTACCAATCAATGTTCGAACAAATATATCGAACTAGTCGTTCGAACAACTTTCTTCAATTTGAACATTTGTCAATGGTGTTCAATCAAATTCTATCTGTTCGAATATATATATATATATATATATATATATATAATTGTTCGAACACTCACACCATTCGAACAAATCAAATAAATTCGCATCGTTCGAATCAAATTTCGATAGTGTTCAAATAGATACCTGACCATCCAAACAGTACTTGTTCCACTCGAATTGAGTTTGGAATGAAAATGTTTCATCCCAAAAATAATTCTTGTTCGAACATGTTCGATCTGGTCGGCCAGATTTTATCTCTAAAAGTATTTTTTGGAACGATAATCAAATTTCATCTCTAAAAACCTTTTGAGACAAAGCTTTTGGGACAAAATAGAGACAATTTTTTCGTCTCTAATACTCATTTGGGATGGAAATGACATTTTTTGGGATGATATTTTTTGTCACAAAAAATGCACTCTTGGTGGTGTATGGTAGTAGTTTCAGCAGATGCCTTTACTAAACTCTTGCAAGTCCCTCAACTAGCTAGCTAATATATCATCTACCGTTGAGGTACGTAGAGCAGCAACCTCTCTGTTGGGGCATCCACTAGTACAAACCCTATTCACGACCTAATTATGGAGGCAAATGGTGATGATCTATTTGATGACGACGAGCATTCCATGGGTTTTGGGCTTTGCGAGGGAGATCTAGAGCGGACACAACTCGATTAGAAGAAATCTTTAAATCCAATTTAGCATATAATATATATAATATAATATAAAAAAATTATATTTATATATATGTACCGGTATATATGAAATTTGTTACCAAAATTACATATACCGGTAAAAAAATATGTACCGGTATATGTACTGGTTCGGTCCTGTTCGAACCAGTGTTCTAAAAATAAAAATAAGACTGATTTTGAATCGGTTTTGTTAAATAAAAATCTGTACTAGAACCAGTTCGGTTCGGTTCACCGGTTGTCCTTTTTTTTATTATTATTACAGGCCGAGTAGTATTTTGCCTTTAAAATAATACATACCTGGATGAGCATAGCCAACTTGTTGTAAGACCCTCCGATTTAACTTCAATCAAATATCTTTTATCAAAAACAAAGCTTACAAGATTTGGCTTAGCAAAGGCTCGAATATTCAATTCTGTCTCCGTTTTGATCCTTGACCAACACTAAAATTATTTCTACATGATTTCCTCGCTTAGTACAATAAAGGCAATGAATTATAAACAAAACTCCAGATTTTTTATTTTGTACCGATTTAAGAAAAAAAAAATCATTTGGATATAGTTTCATCAGTTTCGAACGATCTGGGGTCTCGAAATTACCTGCTTGAATTAGTCGGATGCTGGGAGTGAAGAATAGATCGAGCAAGAGATAAATTGAGAGAAATATCGAGTGAGAGAGAGTTTATTTTTTTAGTGTTTAATATATAAGTCACTTAAAATGTACTTAAACAAATGACTCATGAGATCGAAGTTGAAGAATGTAATTACGTACCAATGGTATATATGATTCAAGAGAGTATCTTACTTAACGAAATTTAAAAAACTGATCGATGGCCAGAACGATCGATCAAGCCTTTTTGGGAAAGAAAAAGATAAGTAGGTTTCGACGAAACTTCGGAAAGTCTTGAAATTGTACGTTGTGTGTGATAGCACGGATAATGGTAGGTCGTGTATGGAATCCCACATTACTTGAGAATGAGAAGTTTTTGTTCTTTATAGAGTACCAATTATATCAATGACTAGTCATTTTAAAATATAAATCATGTCGTTTAGGCCTTTCATTGAAACGTTATATTGTGCCACTCTCCCATGTCTCCTCTCTTTGTGTTCATTCTCCTTGTCTCGCTCATTAATCTAACCACCTTCATTTGTTTTGTTTAAAATTTTAGCATGCAGAAATTTGGGGAAGAAAACGTTGCCTTCCACATGTTATCTCCTCTCTTTTACGCCTTTTTTTTTTTTAGCCTTTTTCACGTGTTATCCAAATAGCAGACCATATTCTGAGGAGAGAAATGCTAAACATAGGTTTTTGTTTTAATTATAACAGAAATTCAAACTTTGTCACTATCCCATCGATCAAACCTGTAAAATTACGAATCTCACTCCCTATCATTGGTTTCCAACTGCCTTAATTAAATTGTTTGGGCCAACTCCTAAAATGGAAAACATGACAAAAGACAGGAAAATAATGCTCCAAGAAAACAAAAGATAAACGAAGTTCGCCCTCCCATTTTGCCTGGTTTGGTCCCTGTAATCCAGGCGAGTCCGGAAAGACTCAAAGCCCTCCATGGTTGATTAGAGATGGTTTAGGCTACACGGCACCAAGGAAAGCCAAGAAGCGTTATTGTTTTTCAGACGTACAGGAAAACTTCTATCGATCCTCCCCTGTTTTCCTGTACGCCAAAGGGCGTACGTACACTCCCTCCTTCTTTCTCCTTAGCCATGCACCCAAATACCCATCTTTTTGTATTTATTATTTTTATATCTTTCATCTTGAATGCCCTTCATGCATGGAGTGGTAACTCACAGCCATTGGTCCTAAGCATTGGCTCGGATAATGGCGGCACAGACATATATGGGAGAAAATGGGGACCAGATTCTAAGTACCTTGATGCGAAAAATTCCATTGCCACTAAAGCCTCGTTCCAAGACCCATCACTTACCTCTGATATTCCATACATGACAACCAGAATTTTCACGTCTGAGGCATCATATAAGTTCCCAGTTGAATCTGATAAACGCTATTGGCTTAGGCTCCATTTTTACCCATCCGCTTATAACAACTTCAATCCTGAAGATTCTTATTTCTCAGTGGTTGCAAATGGTCTCATGCTCTTGACAAATTTCAGCGCTTCGATTACTTGTCAAGCCCTTTCACAAGCTTATCTTATTAGAGAATATTCCCTTGCGCCATTGAATTCAGAGACTTTGGCAGTCACATTTAAGCCTTCCGATAAGCATGCCGGTGCATTTGCTTTTGTCAATGGCATCGAGGTGATTCCAATGCCGGATTTGTTTGACTCGGCAACAATGGTCGGATCCTCGGACCAATTGGACGTCAAGAGCTTGAACACACAGACAATGTATAGGTTGAATGTTGGTGGACAGTATATTCCTCCAACCAATGACTCTAGTCTTACCCGAACATGGTATGACGACTTGCCTTATGTAACAGGCGCTTCATTGGGAATAACCAATCACGTTAGCAAGAATGTTAAAATCCAGTACCAAGATTTGCCTGAATATGTGGCACCGGCAGATGTTTACGGCTCGTCCAGATCAATGGGTGTGACGAAGAGTATCACTCAGGGTTTCAACCTCACTTGGGAGTTCCAAATTGATTCAAATTTCACGTATCTAGTAAGGTTACATTTCTGTGACTTTTACTATACCAAGCCCAATCAGCTTGTGTTCTCCATCTTCATCAACAATCAAACCGCAGAACCCACTGCAGATGTGATTGGATGGACTGGGGGAAAGGGAGTTCCAACCTTCAAAGATTATGTTACATATGTCAAAGATGGGTCGGGAGATCAGAAGCTTTTGCTAGCTTTGCACCCATCAGACGCCACAAAGCCCGAGTTCTTAGATGCATTACTTAATGGCGTGGAGATATTCAAGCTGGGTGACACGACCGGTTACTTGGCTGGCTCTAATCCTCAGCCTTCACCTATGCTTATCAAGGCAGAGGAGGAGGCAAAGTCTTTTGAGAAACCGAAAGACAACAAAGCTAAGGTCATTGGTGGAGCTGCTGGTGGAGCCGCAGCCTTTGGTATTGTGGCAGCAATTTGTGCTGCTGTCTACCAACGAAAGAAACGAATCCCTGGAACAGAATCACAGACTTCTAGCTGGTTGCCCATCTACGGGAACTCGCACACGACAGGCAGTAAATCAACCATCTCGGGGAAGAGTACAGCTAGCAGCCACCTCTCCGCAGCGGCTCAGGGTCTATGTCGACACTTCTCGTTGGCAGAGATAAAACAAGCTACTAGGAGCTTTGATGAGTCTAATGTCATTGGGGTTGGAGGCTTTGGAAAGGTTTACAAGGGAGTTATCGATGGAGGGACCAAAGTGGCAATCAAGAGGTCAAACCCATCTTCCGAACAAGGAGTTAATGAGTTCCAGACTGAAATTGAGATGCTTTCTAAGTTGAGACACAAGCATTTGGTATCTCTAATAGGATTTTGTGAGGAAGGTAATGAGATGTGCTTGGTTTATGATTACATGGCACGTGGCACTCTACGGGAGCATATCCTCAAGTGCAAGCAACCCCTCTCATGGAAGCAAAGGCTGGAGATTTGCATTGGAGCTGCAAGAGGACTTCACTATCTTCACACAGGTGCACGGTACACCATTATCCATAGAGATGTCAAAACGACTAATATTCTTGTGGATGAGAATTGGGTCGCCAAGGTTTCAGACTTTGGGCTCTCCAAAACTGGTCCAAATATGAACAAAGGCCATGTTAGTACAGTAGTAAAGGGCAGCTTTGGTTATCTGGATCCTGAATATTTCAGGAGGCAACAGTTGACTGAGAAATCTGATATCTACTCATTCGGGGTGGTCCTTTTCGAGGTCTTGTGTGCAAGGCCTGCTCTTAATCCTAGCCTTCCAAAGGAGCAAGTAAGTCTTGCAGACTGGGCTCTGCATTGCAAGCGAAAAGGTACCCTTGATGATATGATTGATCCTCATATAAAGGGAGAGATCAAACCAGAATGCTTGAAGAAGTTTGCGGATACAGCTGAAAAGTGTCTGGCTGATGCTGGATTTGAACGCCCCTCCATGGGTGATGTCTTGTGGAAACTTGAGTTTGCTCTCCAAATACAGGAAAACAAAGATGGTTCAACCCCTTCTTCGGAAAGAGATACTGCTAATGACATTCCAAGAAACCCTGATATGGCAATGCATTATAGCAATCTAGGCATTGAAAGTGAGCATGAAGTAAGTGATGCATCCACCGACACCAGCGCAATCTTCTCGCAGATTGTTAATCCCAAAGGGCGATGAGATGGATCGATGTTCCTAATGTTTACTGCGTGATGAGTCTTAGAAGGTCCTAAATGACAATAGAACTGCGGAATTCGAGCAAAGATTTATTGCATACGTTCCTTGTACTATGTTTTGGGTTTATTTAATTTGATCATTCCATTTCAGAATTAAATGTTGGACAGGCCATGGATATATGTAGCAACTTGGCACTCTGTATAAGGCCGAGTGTCAAGCTCACCCCGCCCGTACGTTATACACCATGATGAACTTCTAACTATGTGCCATTTGACTCTCTTCTTCTGATATGGTTATGCATATAATATAATGTTACAATGATAGGGTTACTACCCTCCTACTACTCATTTACTATTCTTTTTATATTTGATTTTTTTTAAATTTTTTTATTTTACTTAATAGTTAAAGAAGTGACTATTACTAAAATTATATATTTTTTTAATTTTTTCTTAATGATTAAGAATGTTAAAAAAATACTTAAAAAAAATGATAAAAAAAAAAAGTTCAAATATACTATAAGTAGTAAATGGATGGTAAGAGGGTGGCCCACTACAAGGGAAGTGACTTTTCCCAGCGATTATTTTCGTTGGGAAAAGTCCCTAAATTTCTGCCATTGACTTTTTCCAGCAATTTAAAAATCGCTGCATGTAAACCGGTATTATCCCTCTGCTTTTGATCTACCCCAATGGAAGCCAAAAATCGTTGCGAAAACTATTATCTTTTCCGGCGATTTTTTTTCGCTGCAAATACCCATTTCGTTTGTCTATTAAATCGCCAAGAAAACTTTTTGCGGCGAATTATAGTTGTCGCTAAAAGTTTATTAATCACAGCTAATAATGAGAAAGGGATAAAGTGAGAAAGAGATACCATTAAAGTCAGTACCTTCTTAAGAATATTCTAAGCATGCCAAATATATATGGCCATAGTTACATTATATATACACAAACACATGCATAGGCAATTTATAAAAAAAAAATGAAAGAGAAAACCAAGCCTATTTCCACAACAATATCAGTCATCACTTGCCATCAACAACTTGAGTAAATGGGAGATACAAACTCTGTAAACAGTTAAGAATTTCTCCAAACCAATTAAGAATTTCGCTTAATTGGAGATAAAAGCTACTTTCCTATATGCTGGTAAACAAAAATAGTGCTCTGTTCTGGGTTGGCTTACGGCGTTGAAGGGGAGGCAGTGGAGCATGGGGGTGGTCATGCGACCGTGGAGGAAGGCGGTGCAGGACTTGTACTAGGAGCTTGAGCGAGATCCGTGAGGAGGAGAGCAGATCAACGGTGAGAGAGAGGGAAAGCTTCGGTGGAGGGGCTGGGGATCGTTGGGGGGGTAGCTACGCCGGTATGTGGAGGTGGTGTGGCAGCTAAGGACGCGATGGCACTGAGAACCCGAGGGAGAAAGGACTTCGATCGTGAAGAGCGAGGGAGAACTGCGGGAGAGAGAAACTGCGAGGGAGGGGCTTGGCTGGGTAGGCCGGCAACGGTGGAGGTGGACGGTGAGGGTGGGTCGACGGCGGTGTGCAGTGGTTGCTGCGTGGAGGCATGAAGAGTGGGAATCGGGGGAGAAGAGGGATTGGGAAGAGACGGGAGGGGAGGGGGGGAGGAGACGGCTGAAGGGAATTAGAGGAATGAGGGGAAAACGCGGGAGTTTTAATTTTATTAGTTTTTCTGGCGCTACTGAATCGTCGCTAATAAGAAAATGACTTTTGCAACAACTATATTCGCTGGTAAAAGTATCTACTGCAGCGATTTTTAATTCGCTGGAAATAAAAAGTCGTTACAGTTACAATATTCTATTGCGACGACACAAATCGCCACAAAAGGTACAAAAAGTCGCCACAAAAAATAAGCAGTAAACTCTCATTTAGCATTCGTCAACTTTATGCTGAAATTCAGCAATGATTTAAAAATCACCGCAAAAAGTCCTTATTTGCGGCGATTTTTTTTGCAGCGATCTTAAAATCGCTAGAAAAAATCTAATTTCTTGTAGTGTGGTAACCCTATCACTATCCCAATAGAAAGATAGTGCTGAGTCATTTTGTTGAAAAATAAAATATCTATTTACAAGCCTACTTTTCAACATACCCAACGTACCATTCATGTGGAACATTACGAGCGTTAAAAAAATAGTAGTTGTAATTATGAGTATGCAAGTACAATGAAATTATTTTAAAATAAATAAATAAATACGAAATCCACATCTATTTAATTATATAAAAGCCAGTTTGACTTCCTGACTTGGCATTCATGCCGCATTATTCGGTGTTAAATTTACACGCTACCATTCAATTAAAACGTTACCACTTCAGTTAAAACGCTACCACATAATTTCAGTTAAACAAAGCCCAAAAGACAAAAGATAGCATCTGCTTACAAAACTTCGACGCTACCGTCACCAGAATTCAGAGCTCTCTCCTCTCCTCCGACAACCATGCCAATTCGAGCTATATACTTTTTAAGGAAGAGTAATCTGGAAATATGAAAAAGTCGTACCCGACAATCATGCTCCTCAGCAAAATACTCCCTATTAACATCACAGGGAAGAAGAAGAAGAAGAACAGGAGACTGACCTCAGAACAATCATACAGAGTGGGAATCAGGGAGGCAGTAGATGTAGTTCTTCAGAATTCTCTGGAGAGATGTGGTGGTGGTTCCAACTTCTGAGGAATATGGAAGTGAGAAAGAGGCGTACGTATGTCTGTAAACAAGCGTGGCCTTTTCAACTTTGAATCTAACGTCTGAAGCGGAACAAGAAAATGATTTCGAGGATTCGAAATCTCATATATATAATATTTACACAAAGCTATCAAGCATATGTGGAGATCAGCAATATTTATATACATGAACGATGCACCACCACCGCCAATGTACCACCAACAGCGTTTGATGTTTCACTACATCTAGCGACGATAGATGTTTTTATTTCTTTATTACATAATAATAATGTGAACGATGAGGCAACTCTTCCTTGGAATTCTTGAGGCTCTGAGTCTGAGCTGTTGCGAACTTGCTGCTGTTTGCCCGCTACCGACCTTTCCGCTTTAGGCTCTTTGGCTTTGGTTGGCTGTCTGATGCTTTGCTCTGGCAAACCATATTCGAGATCTACCGACATGAGATGCCTGTAACTGGGGAATTGTCATTGCAGAATATTAAAGATCGTTGCTATGGGTATGTCTGGTGGTTATACTTTCTTCCCTTTTTTGTGAAATTTGCAGCCTATGTACAAGCTTAATCCCCAAGGTTTAAATGGATGCCTAATGGTAACAAATAATAAAGTGTCATGCAAGGAAATCAGGTTCATATATCGGGTGGACATGCAGCTTTTGAGGGAGTATGAAAGTGACACGTGGAATTCTTTAGAACTTTGGGGTAGGAAGACAACTTCTTGAGTTGCAGGAAGGCAGTGACACTTTTAGGTCAAAACAGATTAAGCAAGGTTTCTTGGAGTGGAGGGTCAAGGGCGTTGTTGGGCTCCAGTGCAGAAAATCCTTTGTTTCTGTGGGTAAAAAACAGAGCCTTAGACCGCATTAATCGGTAGTTCCCCCACTCCCAAACGTCAACCGTAGTGACAGTAAACCACCAAAACCGTTTATTTGCACTTAGAGATAAGCATTCCAACTGTTACAACCGTATATTGATTCTGTGAAAAACTGTGTTGATTTCCTTGCAACGTTTCCTTCCTTGCAACGTTTCATCTGATACAAAATGGTGATTCGGGGTTGGTAAATCGAACCTCCTATCCCGATTCACTCGCAACAAGTTCTACTTGGAATCCAAGTCCACAATTGGCGCCGAATTCGCCACCTGTACCCTCCAGGTTTACTCTCTCTCACACACACAATGCTAAAAAGTATGTCTATATGTTCGTGCACGTATGTTTTGGATCTGGGTTTGATTGAATTTTGAACTTTTTCCACTAAAACCATGGCGGCTCTGCTTCGATGTTATGTGCCTAGGGTTTACCCGTGTGATGTCTGGGTGCCGTGTGTTCGAAATTTAGTTTAAGTTGCTGTCTTAATTGTTATTTGTTAAAGCTGTGTCGTTTAAGTGTCTATGAACCTGGTCTCAGTCGTGGGCCATTTCTTGTACGTGGGTTAATTAGTGGGTCAGTTAGTTCACGTGGTGTATGGGTCAGTTGGCACTTGAGGCCATTATTTGTTCCCTGTATTTATTCAGCAGTTATGGAAGGAGGAAGCAGGCAATTTCTATTCAAAGTACAGAGACTATTTGGAGGCCTTGGCAACCTCGAATTTGCCAGAAAGAATTCTTCTAGAATTTAATTACAAACTTGCAGAATCATAACAGTGGTCTCAGAGCCGCGTTCCTGCGACATGACGGAGGGCACTCGACAGGCTCAATTAGCAGAGGCAGTGGCAGCTTTGAAGGGAGAAAGCAGATGTCTGCGAGAGGAACAAGAGAAACAAAAAACAACATTAGATGCGGTCTTGCAACAAATTAACAATTTGGCTACCAGTTATGAGCACTTGGCAATCATGGCAGCAAAACAACATTCTGGAGAAGGTTCTTCCAACCAGAATAGCAAGGTTAGTAACAATCCTCTTTTTGAAGGGAATGGGGGAATTCAGGCCAGAACACTTAGGCTAGACTTTCCTAAATTTGATGGCACAGATCCTAATGAATGGGTTCAAAAAGTACAACAATTCTTTGAGTATTATAATACTCCTGATGAGCAAAGGCTACTACTAGCCTTCTTTCACATGGAGGGCAAGGCTTTATCATGGTATAGTTGGTTAAAAGTATCCAGTCCGGTGCATTCTTGGGATGATTTTGTATCAGCCTTAGAAGTAAGATTTGGGCCCTCTGCATTTGAGGATCCGGTTGGCGAATTCACTAAACTAAGGCAAAGTGGGACAGTAGAAGAATATCAAACCCAGTTTGAAATTTTGTCAAATAAGATAACTGGTCTCACAAAGAGTTTAGAATCAGCACTTTTTTGAGTGGCCTAAAAGATGATTTGAGAATCATGGTAACAATGTTCAAGCCTTCTACTCTTTCAGTTGCTTTTGGCTTGGCAAGATTGCAAGAGGAAGAGGTAATAAGGCGGGTAAGAGGGGGTCCAAACAAATTTACTACCTACCAAAACACTTATCCAAATAGCCAACCTAAATTACCTGCACCAGCCCCTATGTTAAGACTTCCAGTCCCACCAAATAGACCAAACCCGAGACCTGCATCCTTCAATCCACCCAGAAAAAATAGTTTCCCCATTAAAAGAATATCTCCAACACAAATGCAAGAAAGGAAAGAAAAAGGACTATGCTATTTCTGTGATGAAAAATTCCACCCAGGCTATAAATGTAACAGGCCAAGAATTTATTTGTTAGAAGGAATGGAGTGAGAAGAAGAGGAAGAATAAGAGAATAAGGAAACAGATCTTGAGGAAGGTTCCCTAGCCGTAATAACGAATAATGAAGAAGAAGTGGGGAAATTGTTGGGAATATCTTTACATGCCATAGCTGGATCCTTAGCCCCTAAAACTATGAGACTATTCGCTGAAATTAATCATCAACAGGTGTTTATTTTAATTGATACAGGGAGTACTCATAGTTTTATTGATCCACATGTAGCAAGGAAAGCTAAACTGTCAAGAGAAGATAGCCACTTAACAGTCCAAGTAGCCAATGGGGCCACTCTCCCTTGCCATGGTTACTGTAAAGCAGTTTCATTAGTGTTACAAAATTTTAATTTCAAGGCCAATTTGTATGTGTTAACTCTTGGAGGTTGTGATGTTATGCTGGGAGTTGATTGGCTAAGTGGGTTGGGGTCAGTTTTGTGGAATTTTGCTAAGCTAACTATGAAGTTTCAGTTGGGACAGCAATCTGTAGCTTTGCAGGGGATTCAAAGACCAGTTCACAGTGTTTATGAAGAAGACCACATTGAAGATCTCAAGCCTGCAAAAGGGATATGGTTGCAGGTTATGGATGGCAACAGTAAAGCATGCAGTACCAAAAGTCCAGCAGAGATACAGCAAGTGGTGGACAGTTTTAAGAAAATATTTGATGAACCCAAAGGGTTGCCTCCTCCTAGAAAAGTCGACCATCAAATAAAGTTGCAGGATGGGGTCAAGCCGACTTGTGTTAGGCCTTACCGATATCCTTATTATCAAAAGGAGGAAATAGAAAAATTGGTTGGGGAATTGCTTAAAAATGGAAGCATAAGAAGTAGCCAAAGCCCATAGTCTTCTCCTGTTTTGCTAGTGAGGAAAGCTGATGGAAGTTGGAGGATGTGTGTGGACTACCGTGCTCTTAACAAAGACACCATTAAAGATCAGTACCCTATACCAAACATAGATGAATTGCTTGATGAATTAGGGGGGCTGAAATCTTTTCTAAATTGGATTTAAGGTCGGGATATCATCAAATAAGGATGAATCCTGATGACATCCCTAAAACTGCCTTTAGAACGCACGAAGGCCATTACGAGTTCCTAGTTATGCCTTTTGGGCTTACTAATGCCCCATCAACTTTTCAAGGGGTGATGAATGAAATGTTTAGGCCTTATTTGAGGAAGTTTGTTTTGGTCTTTTTTTATGATATTTTGGTATACAGTAAGTGTATGCAGGATCATGTAAAGCATATCACTCGAGTATTGGAAATACTACAAGCTGAACAGTTTTATGCCAAGTTGTCAAAATGTGTTTTTGGTTGTGAAGAGGTGGAATATTTGGGGCACATCATCTCTAAAGAGGGAGTCAAGGCTGATCCACAAAAGCTGAATGCTATGCAAGAATGGCCAACCCCTAAGAACCTTAAAGCATTAAGAGGTTTTTTGGGACTTACTGGGTACTACAGAAAATTTGTAAAGGGATATGGAGCCATAGCAGCTCCTCTCACAGCTCTTTTAAGAAAAAATTCTTTCATTTGGAGTAAGAAGGCACAAGAAGCATTTGAGATGCTCAAGGAACCCATGGTAAGACCTCCTGTTCTTCGATTACCTAATTTTACTAAACTTTTTGTGGTGGAATGTGATGCTTCAGGGGAAGCTTTGGGGGCCGTGCTTATGCAAGAAGGACAGCCTATATCCTATATTAGTCAAGCTTTAAAAGGAAGAAATCTCAGCCTCTCAACCTATGAAAATGAGTTGTTGGCTCTAGTGTTGGCAGTGAGGAAATGGAGGCACTACCTATTCGGACAGTCCTTCATAGTACGTACTGATCAACAGGCACTTAAATACCTGCTGGAACAAAGAATAGGCACTCCTTCATAGCAAAAATGGGTGGCCAAACTATTGGGATATGACTTCACTGTGGAGTACAGGAGTGGGAAGAGTAATGTTGTGGTAGATGCACTATCTCGGGTCAGATATCCAGAAAACTCAAGCCTAAACAGTGACCAAACCCAAGCCCCAAACACAAAACCAACAGATCCAATCACCAAATTTCCATCCATCTCTGAACCAACCACCATAAAACCCGAAACTAATAGCCAGATCCTTCAAAACCAAGCAATCAGTGTCATACAAGCTCAGTGGGTGCAGGAGTTGAAGAAAGCTTACCAACAGGACCCCTTGTTGCAGCAGCTACTAAGCCACTACCATCAAGGAGCCCTGGACCTTTCGCATTACCAATTCCGAAATGAACTCCTTTTTTAAAAAGGGAGACTCCATCTTGGATCATTGGTGGCCTTCCAGCGGTAGATTCTGCATCATTATCACAGTAGCCCATTAGGGGGTCACATGGGGGTGCAGAAAACTCAATCAAGAATAAAAAATGAATTTTACTGGCCTGGTTTAAAAAAATATGTAAGGGAATATGTCAGAGAGTGTGATGTATGCCAGAGGAGCAAGGTCGAAACCCTCCACCCAGTGGGGTTGCTTCAACCGTTGCCCATACTTGTCAAGAATTGGGAAGATGTCAGCATGGACTTCATCGAAGGGTTACCTCCCTCAGGAGGAAAAACTGTGATTCTAGTGGTAGTGGATAGGCTGAACAAATATTCACATTTTATGGCCATCACTCATCCATACACAGCCTTAACAGTTGCTAGAGTGTTCATGGATAATATCTTTAAATTACATGGGATGCCACAAACCATTGTAAGTGATCGAGATCCAGTTTTTACTAGCAATTTCTGGAAAGAACTATTCAGAATCTATGGAACCGAGTTGTTACTTAGCACAGCATATCACCCACAAACAGATGGCCAAACAGAGGCCATGAACAAGATTCTCGAATGTTACCTCCGATGCTTTTCAAGTGATCGACCCAGAGACTGGGTAAAGTGGTTACCTTTGGCTGAGTATTCCTACAATACCTCGGTGCACACATCCACAAAAGTGTCACCCTTTGAAGTAGTATATGGCCAAGCCCCTCCTCGGATGTTGCCTTTTGAGTATGGGTCCACAAGGGTCCAAGCTGTAGAAGATGAGCTGCGGAACCGAGATTTCATCTCCCAACTCATCCAAGCAAACCTGCAAGAAGCCCAAAATAAGATGAAGTATTTTGTTGATTTAAAGAGGAGGGACAAAGAGCTGAAGGAAGGGGATTATGTTTACCTAAGGCTTCGTCCCTATCGACAGATGACAGTAGCTATGCGTCGAAATCTAAAAATTGCACCCCGTTACTATGGACCTTTTAGGGTTCTACGTCGGATTGGGAAGGTGGCATATGAACTGGATTTACCTCCAGAGGCACAAATTTATCCAATATTCCACATTTCATGCCTCAAAAAGAAGCTGGGAGAAGGGATTAGGCCATTCATGAATTTACCCATCGTGACCCCGGAAGGAGCTCTCGCACCCGAGCCAGAAAAACTCTTACAGAGAAGACTTAAGAAGAGAGGACATACCGCAGGAGTCGAGCTACTGGTACAGTGGACAAAATGGAGGAGGATGATGTGACATGGGAGGACCTCTACTCACTCAGGCGGCGCTATCCCAACTTTGAGGGCAAGGTTTTCTAAAGAAGGGGAAGTTGTTATGTGCCTAGGGTTTACCCATGTGATGTCTGGGTGCCGTGTGTTCGAAATTTAGTTTAAGTTGATGTCTTAATTGTTATTTGTTAAAGCTGTGTCGTTTAAGTGTCTATGAACTTGGTCTCAGTCGTGGGCCATTTCTTGTACGTGGGTTAATTAGTGGGTCAGTTAGTTCACGTGGTGTATGGGTCAGTTGGCACTTGAGGCCATTATTTGTTCCCTATATTTATTCAGCAGTTATGGAAGGAGGAAGCAGGCAATTTCTATTCAAAGTACAGAGACTATTTGGAGGCCTTGGCAACCTCGAATTTGCCAGAAAGAATTCTTCTAGAATTTAATTACAAACTTGCAGAATCATAACATTCGATCAGCGATATTAGTGCTGGGTTCATTGGCTTTTTCTTAAATTTTGATTTTAATCTATTTTTGGGATTTGGGTTTTGGTAGATGCTAGAGACCTTAATTTATTTCCTCCAGGTTTACTCTCTCTCTCTCTCTCTCACACACACTACTATAAAGTATGTCTATATGTTCGTGCACATGTATGTTTTGGATCTGGGTTTGATTGAATTTTGAATTTTTTCCACTAAAACCATACCATGGCGGCTCTGCTTCGATGAGCGATATTAGTGCTGGGTTCATTGGCTTTTTCTTAAATTTTGATTTTAATCTATTTTTGGGATTTGTGTTTTGGTAGATGCTAGAGACCTTAATTTATTTTCCAATATAAAATTGTGTTTATACAGATTCATAACATGTTGCGTAGATTGTCTTGGATCCGTTAAATGAGGGATACGTGTGTGTTTCTGTGTCCACTTCCAATTTTGCGTGTTTACATATCGACACACATTTTTTAACTCTTTAAAGTTGGTTTTTTTTCTTTCTTTTTTGCAACTCATATAATTCTTAATCTGCATTTATATTAAGTTAAATGATTGATCTTTATCTTATACATTTATGTTCACTTCTAATCTTTAGTTAATTTGTTCTTTATCTCAGATTATTTGTTTCATGGTAATTGTTCTGATACAATTATTCGTGATTTAATTAATTTGCTTATATTAAGTTAAACGATTTATCTTTATATGATGCATTTATGTTCATTTTTTAGTTTTATCTTATGCATTTATGTTCATTTCTAATCTTTAGTTACTTTGTTGTTTATCTCATATCTTTGTTTCATCTAATCGTTACATCTTCTATTTATACACTGTGTTTTTTAGATATGCATTTGACTTTTAAGATATATCCAGTCAAGGGCGGAACTATGTTGTAGGTTAGGAGGGGCTACCGCCCCCGCCCCCCCCCCCCCCCCCCCCAAAAAAAATAAAAATTAGTCTTATATATTATATAATTATAATTTTAAGTGTAAATATTTTTAAAATATTTGAGATTGGCCCCCAACACTCAAACACAAAGTTTGTCACTCAAATATCTTTAAGTCCATTAAGAGCATTCATATTGGGTTCCCTATAAAATTCCATACAATTTAGCTAAAAAGTACATTTCCTAAAAGTTTTTCCTAAATTTTACTCATCTTTCAAAAACCTTCTACATCTCATTCCCTATCAATTCCCTATTCTATTAAAATAATATTTCTCTATTCTTTTTTTATTAATTTTTTCTCTCACTTTCATTTATAAATTTAACTACTCAATATTTTTTTTTATGTTTTGAATTATTACTCTAGTGAAGATTTTAAATAAAAATTTAAATTATTTTTAATATTTTTAAAATTATTATTTTTTTATATTTTCGTAGCTATTTAAATTATATTTAAAAATATTATTTAAAATTACAATAAATATGAATATGAAAAAAAGTGTAGATGATTGGAAGAAGAATTAATTTAATTGAAATGAATAAAATATTAATAAAAGTGATTTAGGGAATGAATAGTGGTTCCCCATTCCCTAAATCTTTTCCCTAAAATAGGGATCCGGATGGAGGGAGGTTTTTAGAGTATTCCCTAAAATATTCCTTAAATTATAGGGAAAAAGTGGTTTTAGGAAAGCCAATGGGAATGCTCTAACATAATAGTTTTGATTTGACATCTCTATCTCTCTTTATTTGCCTTTGGTGTGTATTGTGTGGTTTGTTTAGTTTCATATCAATGATATCATATAAGTTTTTCTTGTCTTTCTGAGCTTTACATATATAGTTACACGATTTTTTTATTTTTTTATTTTTCATTTGGGTCATTCTCGACTTCATTAAATTTATTGCCTATCATCTGTACATAATCTTTCTTTACAACCTTTGAGATGTTTTTAACCACATATTAATTAGTTAACTAGTTAGAAGTTTCAAGAGAGTTTATCTAATAGTTAAAACAAATCTGGAAGATTCTTGCATATGAGAGGTAGCAAATTTATCTAACTAAATGATTGATGAGACGTTTCTAGAAAGATAGAGAGTATGTGAAGAATTTATTTTCTTTTATGAAGAGTTTATTAGTTATTCACATGCTTTTTTTGTTCACTTATTAATAGTAATACAATTATACAATAAAAAATCTAACAACTTTTATATTATTAGATACTTTTTCAGGTTTATTCTTAATCTATAAATTTTTTTTAAAGTTTAGAAAAATATGAGTAAATCGAGAAAAATTGTATAATTTTATGACGTATGATTATTTTTTTATATAGTCACGTGCAAAAAAATACATATTACTTATATCGCACACTTTGCCGATCGCCCCCCCAGACACCAAATTCTAGTTTCGCCCCTATATCCAGTATATATATTCTTCTCAGGATATGGGAAAGCGAAAAAATAAATCCAATCTAGAAGACATTGGGAAAACTTTAAAGAGACAGATTCTAAGTTTATCAACAACGGTTGCACTATACAATTATTTTCGATCCCTTCAACATCCCAATGATAAACCATTGAAAGCTACTGTGGGTGGAATCCATTATACTGGAAATGTGAAAAGGCTGATAAAGAATTTTGAACATGAAAGATACTGGAGAAAGTATTCTAAGAGACAAAATTATTCATATTATGCAATCTCAGAGGAAAATTTGGATGAATGCAGTAATGACATAGACAACCAAAACACCCCTCTACCAAGGATCGAAGAAGTTGGTCATACCAAAAAAGGTGGTCAAAATGGTGGCATCTACACAAAACATTACGTTGACTATGATGGGTGCGACACTAAACGACGTTTTGTTTTTCTAATGCCTTTATATAACCATCAAAGTGGTACTGCATTTACATCATCATGGGAATCCAATGCACATAACTGAGATGATTGAGTATTAGATAATGGTTCACAGAAGCATGGTTTTATAATGAATGATGTTGCAGCAAATGAATTAAGGAATCCTCAATAAGGCACCGCACCTCACTCTACACAGTTTAATTCGTACATCAAGACCAAAGCAAGAATGCGTGTTATACCACCTACTTAACGTTTTGACTTTGACATACCCAGTGATGATAGTCCAACTCCAAAAATAAAAGCAGTGGTTGACCCTGGTCCAAGCTACCGATTCAGGTTATTGAGCATTACACAAGATGATTTTTCCATGCTCAATATAAAGTCTGAAGGTCGCCAATCATATCCAATATATCAGAACCTTTTTAATGATCCAGAACCTTACATTCCAACTATTCCAAACTATTCACCTTCGTTACAAGGTCAATACAAATCTGAAATAGCATCAAATGATTTTGAGGAATGGAGCCGAGATTAGCAGATTAGTGAAGGCATATGATATTTATTTTTCGATTAAAACTATATATTTTTTAATTTTATGTTTGTTAGCAATTTTTTGACAATAATTTATTTGATGAATATGTAATGTATCAATGTATTACCATTTTATTATAATTACTAGCAATGACTCTACTATGCTCAGTTGAAATATGTAGTGTAAGTAAAGACATTTGATGAAAAGTTGGTGCGATTTTGTTTTTCCGTCCCATGATTTTTTTTTTAAAAAAAAAAATACATGCCATGATTTTTGGTCGCTTGGCCACCGTCTTAATTTTCATTCTTTTGTATTTGTCAAGCATGCAGATTATGGAGGCTCATATAAAAAACAAACCAATAAAGTCTCATGCATTTAATTCAGAGACATATCCAGCTACATCAGGACGAAAATTAATAGTTTGTGATAGTTTTAATAGTTTTAAGTTTGTGACTATTTCTATCATTCAGTAACATTACAAATGAAAAATGCTAGACTAGCTCGTCGTAGAAAAGACGAATGATTATAAATGATATAAGAAATGGAGGAAGAAAGCGTCGTGATGGTGAACAAAGTAGTGACAATATAAGTGATGACAAAGTTGAATGACGTAGAAGACGAACGATAATAGATGATATAGGAAGTGCAGCAAAATTGTGTATTGATGGTGAACGAAGCAAAGATAGTACAACAGACTAATATGTAAATATATATCTATAAACTCCAGCATAAATAACGGTTCGCGCATTGCGTGGGTTATAGGCTCGTAAAAATAATAATAATTCTTTAATAGTAGACCCCACTCTTTTTTAAAATGACTGCATAGCACTTACGCACTCCATGACTGTATGTAGCATTACTCTTCCACATCAATTAGCCGGCATGAAAAAGTATTGATATAATTTTAATAATAGTTTCATAAATATAATAGATTCCACAATAAATTTTGAAGTGTTATCAATTCGTACCTTCTAAACTGTCCTTTTTCATCCCAAAATTGTTTTTGGAATGAAAATTATCAATTTGAACATGTACATCCGAACCAAAAACTATCAATTTGAACATGTATTGTGTCAATGTTCATTGTAGAACTTCATATATGATTAATCAAATGCAACATTACTCAACATAAATTAAATGGACAAATGATCGATTGAGTAGTTTAGACAGCACTTAGTTGGGCGACTTATATTTGATCAAACATGAGAAGAAAAATATGATTGAATTTTATATATTTGGGTTGTTCCCTTGTTGTGATTATATTTATTTAAATGACTAAAACTAATGAGATTTTGAAAAACACAATATTAAGTAGGAAATTGTGAAAGTGAATAATAAAATTAAAAAAGTTCTTTGAATATAATTTTTTAATATTATTTTTGCTTTGAAGTTTGTAAAAGTTGTATTAAATTTTGTATTTTGTTTTAAAGTTTATAAAATTTGTATTGATTTTTATCTTTGAGCAATGATTAAGTAATGATTATATGGAAAAGTTGAGATTTTGAAATTGAAAAATATTTTGGGTTTGAACGATGTTTAGAAATGAAGTTAATAAGAAATTTTAGGCAAACATGTCCTATAAAAATTCTTGAGCGCCTTGTGATCAATATAAATAATGATATTTGCATATATTAATGACATTCTTCTATTTTCTAAAGATTCAGACACTCATGAAAACCTACAGGCTCAATTCCATTCTCTCCTCCACCAATATGGTATCATTTTTCATAGAAAAACTTTCTATTTTCCATATAGATCTCTTTTATGAATGAGGATTTATGATGGTGAATTTTATCCTAACTAAAACGATTTCTAACCACACTTTTCTCTGCAAAGCAAATTCAACATTTTTTGGAATTTTTAATTACATGGCAAAATTCATGCCATAACTCAGCTATTACACATCTGCCTTATTCTCCCTACTGAAAAAGAACCGTCCTTCTTGGTCAAAAGAACAATGGAAGGTAATAAAGGGACTCAAGAATCTTTCAAAAACACCAACTCCTCCTATGATGGGAAGAGAATCATTCTCAGTAAGATACTAGTGAAGAACTTTGAGCTGCAATTCTTTTCAAAGAAAAGGATGGAGAAAGACATATTTGTAGATATAAGAGGCATCTAAATGTTTCAATTTCCAGATAATGCTCAATTTCAAACAGAGAGGTCTTCCATAATCAGAGATTTCCAAGTGAGAAAAAGCTTCTCACTTGACATAAAATAGAGTTTTTCCATGTTGTTCTCTTTTTCTTTTCTTTTTTCTATTGACATAAAATGCTTCGATCCCCATGGGCCATGGTGATGATATATCTTAAATGAAGCCTTCAGCTTTAAGTTGTGACTGTTCTTGGGAAATGACCAGGATTTATTCAAAGTAATGCTAGATACAGTCATTGGTTGTGTAAGCACAATTCACTTCTTTTGAAAAAGAATACAGTCTACCATTAAAAAATTAGTTTTTTATGTGGGTCTCATATTTATTTATTTTTTTCAAAATACTACAAATATCATTTCTCTTTATTCCAGGGTGACATGCTTCTCTGGGATTGATATCCTTATTTCTCTTTGATGAGAGTTTAACAATAATAATGAAAAGAATAAAAATAAAACCTAGAGTTCTCCCAAAGTGGAAAAGAGGTCTTGAGGAGCAATTATGAACAAGAATTTAAACAAGTGATAAGGTAAGAAACTATTGAAGTTTAGGTTGCATTTGGATGTTAAGCTGAGTTTAGCTGAGCTCAGTTCTTTATAAATAGTAGTGAGTTGAATAGTAGAGGGAGTTATGTGGGGCCCATCTAAACTGAGTTTAAAGTGTATTTGGATGTTAAGATGAGTATAGTACTCTTTATGAGAAATTGAAAAAGGTTGTGGGTCTCATGTATAAAGATGTGTTAAGTTGAAAAAGGTTGTGAGTCTCACGTGTAAGGAGATTTTCAGTTGATATGAGTTTAGTAATTTGAGAGTTGGGTATTTGAATGTTAGACTCAGCTTAAAATTAGACTGAGTTCAGCTGAGTTTTATAACCAAACGCAGCCTTAAGCTGTCAACTTTCAATCTGACATTTTGAAGGAGTTTGTATAAAATAGTAATTTCAAGTACATCTGCATCATGGTTTGGATCCAAAAACTTGGTGTCTAACAATCCAATTGGCCAAGCATAATATTGTATAGGCTTTATGATAAGCTGAACTCTTGCTAGGTAGGGATTTAATATGGAATGCTTTAAAAAAATACCAAAATCCACTATCTATTAATGGTATGACTTTTTTAATATTCATCTAGAACGAAATTTCCAATTTTCCCTCATTTCATCTTTGTCCCTTCCATTTTCTCAACAATAAATGCTGACCAAGAAAATTGAAAATGTAGAACACAAATTACTCACCACAGATTTACAGTGCCACAGTCCTTCAGATTCTTGGGCTTGAACCAAAAACTCTAAACTAAGACCAGTTTGGATGCTTAGGATATCTCAATATATA
Source organism: Juglans mandshurica (assembly GCA_022457165.1). Lineage (NCBI taxonomy): Eukaryota > Viridiplantae > Streptophyta > Magnoliopsida > Fagales > Juglandaceae > Juglans > Juglans mandshurica. Next base: position 11,331,332 of record CM039623.1, read on the forward strand.
TGTTAATAGTAGTAAAATTGTTTGAGTTTAGATATTTTATTTAGTTTTGAATAGATCCCAATTTGCATGAGATTTCTATTAATGTACTCAGTTAATACATGATGATTATAAACTCTTTTTTTCACAACAAGAAAATTTATGTCAATGTGCCAAGACTTTGATGAACTCTTGTCATTCTTGGAATATAACTCAGTGGCCTTATTATCACAATAAACCTTTAGTGGACTCTCAATGCTATCCACAACTTGAAGTTCGGTGATAAAATTCTACAACCATATTGCTTTATTGGATGCGTGAAAATATATGCAAGTACACAGAATCATAACAAGTAGTAAAATATTTTTAAAGAAGATAGATGTCGAACCCACAAAGATTAATTATGCTATCGAGTACTAAAATTTACTAAATTAATTACTATTTGAAAAACAGAAATTTAAAGAATAGATTATTTAAACTAAACTAAAGAAAAGAGCATTGAAATTAAGATTTTAAATATAATAATAATAGATCTAGAGCGTTTGATTTCATCTAACAAATCCCACACAATTTATTCTTCCTTGTTATATAATTCCAATTATCCCAAGTTGATGATAAAAATCTCTTAACTATTCAATATTTTCTCTCGAACAATACTAAAAATATCTCCAATTAATAACTTCATATCTCTATGTGAACTTAATTAATTAGAGACTCATTAAGTTCTTTGGATTTTTCTTGAAAATCACACTAATCGCGATAAAGTATCTCTACTTTCACTCAACTAATGGTGCTTAATCCTAGAGCTTTAATCACAAATTACCTCTCAATCTCATTATAACTCAATAGATCGAACAATAATTAGCTAGAAAATTGCAAGCATTAAGAATAAGGAATAAACACCCAATCATGAAAATATTGAGTGTTTATAAATTGTGTGTTCAATGCTAGACTACATAAAAACTCTAGAAAATAAAATTTAGTTCATAATGAAATTGAAAACAAAAAGAATAAAAATAGTGTTCTACATTTAGTTGGTTGATGAAGCATGCGACTCTCGCCTCTACCCTACAGATCCACTTCCTTAAAAGAAACTTCAATGATAAACTCTGGAATATTGACACTAAAACTCAAACTCTCCTAAACTCAGACTCTCCTCTATTCATCCCACAAGATGGGATTAAATAGATGTCAAAACTCAAATCCAAAAACAAGATAAATGCAGCTACAATCTAGCCTAAAGATATGGAATATAGTTTCTAAAGATAAATGTTAACATAAAAGAAATTATCCCAAGAATAACGGAATTATCTAAAATGGAAGATTCAGTAATAAGCAGCTTGATTTACGGAGTTTGGCAAGATTTGGTGGTCAGTAGATTGATTGCGGAACTCGGAAGGGTCCCATCGGGTAGATGCCTTGTGCACTGAATATAACCCTATCGCCAACCTACCAAGCGGTAAAGCTGCTTGCCTTTTCTAGTTGTTGCCCACGATATCGTTTAGGTTGATTACTTAAGTTGGTCGTTTAGACTGGTTGCCCAATCTAGTCGCCCTGAACTTTGCGCCAAGTCTTCTCACCCAGAAGGTAAAATATCTCACTTATCGCCTAACTCTTGTCGTCAATTCTGGTCGCGCCTTCTGGTAGCGAGTTTCCTCGCCTAAATCTCCTCGACTCTCTTCAGATCTCGCTGCCTCTCATCGGTCTGGATTCATAATCTCTTCTTTTATACCAAAATGTTCTCCTTTCGCACTAAATCTTCTCATTCCTTCAAATCTAAGAAAATAAAGAAACATATATAGAAATAAAATAGAATCAATAGTATTTAAGGAAAAATGACACTTTTCATAAATAAAAGAGTAATAAAAATCACACTTATCACTTTTCCATGACACATCTCCCCCAGCTAACTTGAAAATATAACCTGAAGTGGATTTCCTACTATCGAGGCAACCAGCAAAGTCGAAGTTCGAGACCCAATTATCTCCAGATGTTCTGACCTTTGATAAGTGAGTATATAGTCTTTTGTTCTTTACAAGTACCGCATTACCCTTTCAGCAGCTTTCCAGTGAACCATGGCTAGATTCTTAAATATCTGCCAAACATTCTAACTGCATACGCAATATCTAGGCGTATGCAAACCTGAGTATACATGAGGCTCCCTATAGCTGATGCATAAATGATATCCTTCATTTGTTTCTTTTCACTATTGTTCTTTGGACAATGAAGCAAACTTAAATATGTCACATTTTGCAATGGGCACACCCCCAAATGCCCAATTTCACATGCCAAACCTTCTAAATATTCTCTCAACATATGCCTTATGTGATAAGCCAACTATACCATGTGATCTATCATGATGAATCTATATACCTTATCACAAAAAATGTCTCACCATGATCTTTCATTTCAAAGTATTTCGAAAAAAATTTCTTAATTTCATGTAATAGGCCTATGTCACTATTCACCAGTGGGATGTCATTGACATATAGCACAAAAAATATAAATTTTCTTCCACTAATCTTATAATAAATACATTGATCCACAACATCTTCCTTAAAACCAAAAGAAGAAATTACTCAATCAAACTTTCGATACCACATTGGCGAGATGCCTACTTTAAATCAAAAATGGATTTGTTCAGTTTGCTAACCAAATGACTTGATTCATAAGTCTCAAAGTCGTTTGGTTGCATCATATATATTGTCTCCACAATGTGCCATTAAGAAAAGCAGTCTTTACAACCATCTAGTGAAGTTCTAAATCATACTGAGTTACAAGAGTCATAATGATCCTAAAACAGTCTTTGGTAAAACTAGAGAGAAAGTCTATTTATAGTTAATGCCTTCCTTTTGAGTAAAACATTTATTTTGCAACTAGATGTGCTTTATACCTCTTTACATTGCCTTTAGAGTCTTGCTTGGTTTTGAAAATCCATTTACAACCAATTTGTTTAATACTGTTAGGCAATTCGATTAGGTCCCAAATATCATTGTCCTTCATTGATTTTAAATCATATAGCATTGCATCCATCCACTTTGGGAGTTAGAGCTTTGTTTGGCTTGATTGAAAGAAATATGATCATATTTCAACCCTATATCAAACTCATTGTTGATTTCCTCTTCTTATTGACACTTGTTGTTGAGGTTGTTCAGTTCTTTCGTATTAGCAAAAGGCAACTTAGGAATGGTTGGGTGACCAGCATTCGCATCCTGTATTATGACAAGTGTGACCACCTCGCCACTCTCAATATTTGTCAAAGGAATTTCAATTGGTTCCTCTTCAAATACAATATCATTAGGTTTTGTATTCCTACTATCTTATGGTATGACTTGAATGGCAATAAAACTTGAAACCCCTTTATCTCTCAGAGTATCCAACAAAGTAGCCGATAATTATTCTTGAGTCCATTTTTCTTTCATTAGGCCTATAGGGTCTAGCCTCAGCTGGACAACGTCAAACATGAAAATGCCTAATACTAGGGTCTTTTCCGGTCCATAATTCATATGGGGTTATAGCTACTACTTTACTAAGTACTCGATTGAGTGTTTAAACTGTAGTTTTTATGGCTTCTCCCCACAGTGACTGGCAAAAAAGAATGAGTTATCATACTCCTAACCATGTCCTTGGTTCAATTTCGTCTTTCAGCTACCATTTTGGCGTGGAGTCCCTAGCATGGTGTATTGAGAAACGATGCCACATAATTTTAAATACCTTGCAAATGGCCAAGGATGTTGTTCACATGATCCGTCATATCTGCCATAATATTCACCACCACGGTCATATCTAACGGCCTTAATTTTCTTGTCAAGCTGATTTTCAACTTCAATTTTATATGCCTTAAGAATTTCCAATGCTTGTGATTTCTCATGTATCAAATATAGATATCCATAATGAGAATAGTCATCTATAAAAATAATAAAATTTCGTTGACCATTCCGAGATGCCGTAGGAAATGGACCACAGACGTTAGTATGTATCACTTCTAAGAATGCCTAAACTACTGTTGGCACCTATTTTTCTTATATTTTTTTGTTTGCCTTTTATACATTTAACACAGATTTTAAAATCATAAAAATCAAGAGGACCAATAATTCTAATTGATATAAGCCTTTCAATTCTCTCTTTCGAGTTATGTCCCAAACACTTATTCCACAAAATAGAAGGATTCTCATTAATTAATCTCTGCGTTGTACCACAACTATTTACATGCAAGGTTTCATTTGTGTTTAAATGAGAGGTGTCCAAGTCTAATAAATAAATATTTTCTATTAAAGAGCCGATACTAATAACATTTGAATCTCAAAAAAGACTGAATTTTCCATTTCCAAATGAACAAGAATAACCGGATTTGTCCAAACAAGAAACATAAATTAAATTATGTCTAAATGACGGTATATAAAAAGTCTCATCCAAATCCAAATAAAAATCAGACTCTAATTTTAATTTATAAACTCCAATTGTCTCCACACTAACTTTATTGTCATCTACTAAGTAAATAAATTTTTCAGCATCACTAGGTTTTTTACACTTTAGGTAATCCTGCATAGTAACGCTTATGTGAATAGTAACTCCCTATCCTATCCACCTTGTGTTAGTTGGCATAAGAGCCAAGTTAATTTAAGTATAAGCAAAAATAGAACAATCACCTTTATTTGCAAGCCACTTCTGATACTTGAGACAATTCTTCTTCACATGACCAGCCTTCTTGCAAAGGTAATAGGTAGAGATTTTATCATATCTTTGTTGCACGGTTTCCTGTAAAGTCCCAGCATCCACAATTGCTTTAGTTTTATTATTCCTCTTTCTTTTCTTTGTGCCCAGGTTTTCATGAAGAAAAGTTGCCAGGTGAGCATTTTTTGTCCTTTCATATTTCAATCTCTCTTCCTCTTGCACACTATGAGCAATGAGCTCATTAAGAGTTCTTTTCTCCCTTTGACTATCATAATTAATCTTAAAGTGACCAAATTGTACAAGAAGAGAATTCAAAATGAGATTCAAAAAAATTTCATCAGAAAACTCTAACTTTAGAGCTATCAATCTAACAACAAGATTTGACATTTCCATAATGTACTCTCTTATATTCCCTTTGCCATTATATTATATTGAGACAAGTTTGCTAAGAAGCGTCCTTGTTTCTACCTTTTTCGATGCAACAAATTAGTTTGCTATTTGGCTTAGGTACTTCTTAGCATTTTCCTCTTCACGCATTGCACCTTAAATAGAATAAAGAATAATGCTTCATCATCACAAGACTCATGCGATTATAGTGCTCCCATTTCTCCTAAGTTGTCCTCCTATCAGCAAAATTATGATCAGTAGGCTTGGGAGGCTCATCAACTCGAAGCGCATAGCCCAGATCCATGCACCCAAGAACAATAGTAACATGCTCTTTTCATTTTGTAAAATTTGATCCATTAAGAACTAAAATATTATTTAAAATAGCAAATATCGAAATTGCATTCACTATAAGAAAACAAAAGAAACTCACAATATCTCATCAATTTTAAAGTATTGACAATGATAAACAAACCATAATTATCATCATGCAAGTTTTAGTCCAATTGAACAACAAAATCAATTAGATAACATGATATATTTTATTTTATAACAGAACTTCTCCATCAAAACAAATCTTACGAATATTTATCAATCCAAATAACTTATGAAATAACATCTGGGAAAGAGTCCCATCAAATACTAATATCATCCACATTTCATGCATATTTTGCTAATCTATGTGCAGTTTCATTCCCCAAGCACCCAATATGATGTATTTTGCAACTCTTGAATCTCTGCATCAATTATCTTGTCTCCTTGATGATGTTACCCAGTAAAGACACTAATTCTCCTTCAGCTCGAAGCTCTTTCACCATTAATAGTGAATCACTCTCAAAACTAACTCATGAATACCCAGGTGAACACATAATTGCAATCCCCTGAACATTGCTAGTAACTCAATCTCTGTCAGATCATTAACCTCATATTCCTTTTTGCTTGCAGCCATGATGACTTCCCCATGATCATCTCGAAGAATGATACCTACCATGCTCTGTGTTGGTCATGAAACATAACCTCATCTACATTGAACTTTATTACTCCTTGTGGAGGAGGCACCCAACAACATTGTAACTGATTCATCTTCTTTGGTTTGCATTTAATCTCCTTATGGTCCTTCAGCATAGACAAAGCATGGTCAACTACTTGATCATGTTTCAAGTTTTTATTCTCATAGACAAAATGATTCCTTATGAACCAAAGGCCTCAAGCAATCAAAATGAACATTTCTAAGTCGTCCCTTCTACCCCCTTCTCTAACTTGCCTTGCGAGATGAACAAACTCTTGGTTCCTGCCAGAATTTTGAAGAGGGGTAAATGTAGGACAATAGTATAGAGCATGTTCAAGGTCCTCCATTTCCTCACAGCAGAACTAGCAGAAATCATCCATGAGTACTTTCCTCTTCTTTAAGTTGTGTTTTGTTGGTAGCCCATTTCTACAAGCTCCCCAAGCAAACACTTTTACCTTATTTGGGATTTGTAATTTCTATAGCTCCTTCCATATACGTCTCTATGTTTCTGCATTAGAGATCTCTCCTTCCTATCTTTCCTTCCTAATCTCTCTAAACAATCTATATGCACTCTTCACATTGTACTTGTCATCCTTTGTTGGTTCCAAAATCAGTCTATCTTCTTGATCACCTAAGCTGAGTATAATTTTTAATACCTCTGCTACAGTTTGTGGTGGAAGAAGGCTTCTAACCCTTTTCAAATTCTACCACTTTGTATTGTTATCAATGAGGCTCTAAACTTTTTCCTCTTTGATGTCTCCATCATCATTCAAGCCTTGTTTTAAATTCCTATTCCCAAGTATCCAAAAAATTTTCCAGCAGTTTATAAATTGTATCAATCCTTTCTTTGCCTCCCAAATTCCTCTCTAGGCATAAGATGGGTTCTGACCTAGCTTTGAATCAAGGAAGCTTGCTTGTGGGACTTTGCTTTGAAAATTTTATGTAGCAGTGTGGACTCTTCATTCATTATTCTCCATCCTTGTTTAGCCAACAAGGCCATATTGAAGGTTTTGGGGTCTTTGAATCTCACTCCACCTTCTTGTTTAGACTCACACATCTTATTCCAGCTACCTAGTGGATCTTATGTTCATTTTGTCTTTGTCCCCAGCAGAATCTAGCCATCATGTTCTCTAAATCAGTGCAAAGATTTCCAAGCAACTTAAAGCAATTCATTGAATATGTATGTATCGACAATGCAATAACCTTGATAAGTATTTCCCTTCCCCCTTGAGATAAAAGCTTCTCCTTCCAACTCCATCCAACTTTGGAGCTTCTGCCATATCTTATGTTTTATGTCAAAGAAGGCTTTATTCTTTGCTCGACCTACCACAAGAGGTAGGCCTGAGTATTTCTCATACTGTTAAAAACTTTGAACTCCCCAAAAGGACAATATTTCCTTTGGCTGCGTAGTACTAACATTTCTGCTATACACCCTAGATGTTTATCTCTATTGACCCTTTGACCAGAAGCTCTTTCATACTTCTCAAATAATTGTTGTATCTTCAGATTCTGTTGCATATCAGCCTTATAGAACAAGACACTATCATCTGAAAAAAGCAGATGATTAATTATTGGTGCCCCTCTACATATTTTAATCCCTCTTATTTGTTTATCAGCTTATGCATGTTGTAAGAGATTTATTAACCCTTCAGTGCACAATAAGAACAGATATGGTGATAAAATGTCTCCCTGCCTTAATCCTCTAGATGGTATGATTGGCCCTTTTGGTTCTCCATTAATTAGAATTGAAAACAAGATAGTTGTCCAACTTTTGCATTGTTTTTTAAGAACTTCATTTAATTCTGTCATAGGCTTTACTCATATATAGTTTTAGGGACATGTAACCAGCTTTGCCAACTTTCTTCTACCTTAGGAAGTGGATAATCTCATAGGCTACTAAGATATTATCCGTGATGAGCCTATCCGATACAAATGCATTTTGTGAATTGGATGTCACATGTGGAAGGATAAGCTTGAATCTAATTGCCAACACCTTAGATATCAGCTTGTATATCACATTACAGAGACTTATAGGTCTATAATCTGAAACTATCTCAGGCTTTTTCTTCTTAGGGATCAGAGTAATAAAAGGATGATAAATGGAGCTAGTAAACATAACATTGTTTAAAGCTTGTAACACTGCAAAAATCACGGACTTGCCAAAAATGTTCCAATATTTTTGAAAGAAAATGGGCACCATTCCAATAGGTCCAAGAGCTTTAGTAAGGTTCATTTGGTGGAAGCTTGTAGACACTTCTTCTTCTGTGAATGTCTGAGCAAGATCATTAGTCATATCTTCTGTAACTCTTCCAGATCAACCTTCTAAGAAATCCAAGCTCCCACTCTGACTTGAGCTAGTAAAGAAGTCTTTAAAAAAATCCAAAATCACCTTATCTCTACCCTCCTCTACTTGCCATACACCTTCATCTCTCACGCCTGTTATTAAATTTTTCCTCTTTCTCTGGGATGCTTTACCATGGAAATATTTTGTGTTTCGGTCCCGTTCTTTAAGCCACAGAACTTTTAATCTTTGCCTCTACATTATTTCTTCTCTCTCCAACCAGTTTTGTAAATTAGCTCAACAACCTGTTTGTCAATCCTTATGCAGTGAGGGTCACTAGCTTGGATCTATTGGAGCTTTTGCCTAGATTGTTGAATGTTCTTTTGCACTCTACCAAATATATTCTTGTTTCACTCTTCTAATCTCTGGCTGCATTTTGAGATCTTATTCATCGCAACCCCTAAGGCCTCATTTGTTTTCGTAGATGAGATGAATTGAGATTAAAGTTAAAAATTAAATAAAATATTGTTAGAATATATTTTTTTAATATTATTTTTGTTTGAGATTTAAAATTTTTTAGTTGTTTATTTTATTTTGTGTGAGAATTTGGAAAAGTTGTAATGATTAGATGAGATGAGTTAAGAGGAGTTATGAAAACAAATGAGGCCTAAGTCTTCATTAACTGGACCATCATTCCATGATTTTGCAATCACTCTTTCATAGTCAACAATTTCCACCTACATTGCCTCAAATCTAAACAGTCTATTCCCTCTTCTTTTATAACTTTCACCATCCAACTACATAATAAATGCTACAAAATCCGAGTATGCTACTATCCCATGGATTACACTTGTTGTGGGAAATAGATTACACCATCCCAAGTTAGTCAAGTATCTATCCAGTCTTTTACTAATATTGTGTTGCATTCCTCTTCTATTGCACCAGGCATACTTAACACCTGCATAGCCCATATCATGCAATTCACAATCATCCGGCAAAGTCCTAAATCAGCCATTTATCTTTTTGGTCTTGCTCTTTCACTCATATTTTCTTGTGTCTACTAAAAATTTCATTTAAATCACCAAAAACTAACCAAGCTTGATCGCCAATCATTTGCAATAATCTTATGAGTCTCCAAGTCTCATGTCGTTGTGTCTGGATTCCCATAAATACTAGTTAATTGCCACTCCTTTTCATCACCCACTTCTTCTTTCACACAAGCATTAATGTGGAATTTTGAGAAACTTTTATCAGTTAGCAAGACTTCCTTCTTCCACAAAAAAAAAAAAAAAAAGCAATACCACCACTCCTACCTTCACACTCCACTACCAAGCAACACTCAAAATCCAATATGAGTTTTAGGTGCTCCATTTTTCTCACTGTCAACTTTGTCTCTTGTAAAAAAAAAGATCTCGAGACCTTTCTTTCTAACTAAGTCATGAAGAGCTGGAATTCCCTGTGGGTTCCCATGCCCACCGAAATTCCAGCTTCTAACTTTCATTGCTCCCGGCGGGACTGGGAACCAGCCTCCACCGATATAATCTAGGATGTTTCCATCTCAATCTCCACTTTCCTTTGTTTATGATTCCTTTCTCGGTGATTAGAAGGATCAACCTCATTACCTTGATCATCTCTCTTTTGCTTCTGATTTTTCCCTTCTTTTGAGTGTATATTGTGGCAACTCTTCTTAGTCGTTGCCATCTCTTTCCTCAAGTGGGTATGGCCGACGTAATAATTTGGACTATCTAGCCGTCCTCAGAGGCCCATTCCAATACTCCAGAATTGGGCATATGGCTTTCTAGCCCTTCACTGTTCTGAAGCACGTGCTTCACCTTCCCCTTTGGAGTCAACTCTTCCTTTTCATTATGATTCAACACTTCCTCTATCAACCTTGCTTCATCCTTCTTATTTTTTGTAAGTTTTGAGTTTTGGGCTTCACTCTGATTTTCTTTCCTTCTACTAAAAGTGAGCTCCTTTTCTTTTTAGTCAACTTTCAATTCCTACCTCATGATTCTCCTCCCATCACGCCTCGAATCTCCACCGTATCAGATGGGCATTCTGTTTCACCCATATTTTCAGCCGACGATCATGCAATTCCCTCCACAGTCTCCAGAGAGCGTACGGAGAGTGATTCAAGTCAACTCGCCATCTGTTCGCGTCGATCTTTGCCCTTCCCCACTACAACCCCAAAACGGAACCTGACCCAGCAAGAGCCGTATGACCCCAGATTGATTCGTTTTCCTCAAAGGAGTGGCTTCATTATATCAACTCGGATTCTGATTCTAGATATTCCCCCCAGGCCACGTTTCCCTTCTGAATGTCAATCTCTTCCACTTTCCCAGTCGCATCTCCAGTCAATCTCCCCACCTTCCATTCAAAGGTAGATCATACAATCAAACCAGAATGATGCTTCCGTTAATCGAATCTCCAATCAATCTCCCCACCCTTTCGAGAGTTAAAAAAAATGACAAAATAAAAATAAAAAAAAGTTTTATGGTTTAATAAAAGAGGGGCCTTACGACATACATAGTGCATCATTGCAATAAACTCTTTAGAGAGTAATTACAACATGCAAATAGTCTTCTCCCAATAAGGCTAGTTAGTATAAATATTATAAATTGGGGACAAATCAAACAATAGCCTTCCTTAGAGTCGATTATTGAATGCATAGGTTAATCCCAAAATTATAAAATTTACACGTAACTACCTTATACTATCAATGATCGGACTAAATAACAACATTCTTTGTAGCCGATTGTGATTCACGTAAATATATATATATATATATATATATATATATATATATGTAACTAAATGCAATTCATTAAATTTTTACCTTTTCAAACTAAGAAGAAAATATCCATAATAGAGGTCACTTATTCAACGTACTACTTTAATTTCTTTAAGCCACATTGAAGAATTGCCACTGAAAATATCAAAGAAAATAATTATGTATATAAATAAGAAAATATTAAATAACATATTTATAACAAAAATATTTTTTATTATAAATAATAATCTATTTTATTTTGTTCTATTGGCTCTGTGTCGGGATCTGGATTCAGGTCAAGTTGGGTGACCCGGTCAAACGGGTCAAGGTCAACCTATTAAACAACTCAAAAGTTATTTTGTCATATGGATCAGGTTCAATAGAGAAACCCAAATAGTTTAACGGTTAGACCCAATAACTAGGCATACCGTTGCACGCCCAATGTTTATCAACCCAGTTCACTTTAAATCATACCAAAAGCTAGACCCAAAACCTGGACAACTAATGTGAAGCCCAAGCCTTACTAGGGGTGTAAATTCAAACCGGAAAATCGGACCGGTTTTATCGGTTTTGAACCGGTCCGGTCCATAACCGGTTTTTAAAATGTAAAAACCGGCCGGTTCCGGTTCCGGTTCCGGAATTTTTTGGACCGGACCGAACCGGACCCGACCGGTTGATTAAAAAAAATAAAAAATAATATTTTTATATATAAGTTTTATACAAAATATTTTTTATATATTAAATATTAATATATATAAGTTTTATATATAATGTATAATTATAAATTTTTATGTGAAATTTTATATATAACATATATATTCATATATGAAATAATTTCTTATTATAATTTATAAATTATTACATAAAATGTTAATACTAAATCACGAAAAGTTTATAACTAATACTAATATATAACTTATGACTATACTAATAGTCTAATATTAATATTATTATATAGTCTAATATATTAATAAAAATATAAAACAATTTTTTTTAAATCAATTTTTTTTTTTATAAACAAAATTTTAATGACAAATTGTGAAATTTATATTTTAAAAAAATCGGAAAACCGGACCGGACCGGACCGGAAACCGGTAAAACCGGAAGTACCGGTTTAGGAGGGTAACCGGTGCGTAATCGGTTTTGAAAAATACAAAATCCATACCGGTTCGTTCCTAGATTTTATCCAAAACCAGACCGGACCGGACCGGTTACACCCCTAGCCTTACATGAAGGCTTAAATCCAATTCAATTAAAAGGAAACCGTACCCAAATTAAAAAAGACCCACGACCCGGAAAATATTAAGTACAATTTGGTTTGCTGTAGGGATGGCAATATATGGTACGACCCGTGAACCCAACATAAACACGATATGAAATTAGCAGCTTTGGGTTTAATGTTAACGAGTTTGGGTCAAAACGGGTTGACCCTTTAAGACACGATTTATAAACGAGTCAACCCGCTTAACCAAAAATTAACTCGCTTAGATTTTATTTCAAAATAAAAATTTTATTATTGTTGAGTTGTAATATTGATATTTCTCAAATAGTCTTATGTTTTTATTGTTGGGATTGTAATTCTGGATCTATGTTCATACTTGTTATTGTAAGTTTTGTAATATTAGTATATTGATATTTTTTGTTAGTAGTTCATTTTATTTTCTTTTTAAGATATTGTAACTACAAATAAATATAGATTTTAAATTTTATATGAAATTTTGTTAATAAGTCAAATGAATTATGCGCGTTAGTTCAACCCATTTACATGAAACAAGTTTAAAATAAGTCGTCTCGTGTTAACCTATTTCTAATTAATTTTTAAACGGATCAAAACGGGTAACACGACACGAACCGTTTTCTAAAGGAGTTGGGTTAGAGTTTGAAAGTTGACACGTTTAGCTTAAAGGATCAGGTTCTAGTTAATCTATATAGTCAAATGTTTAAGACTTAATACGATACGAACACGATATGAACCCGACCCGAAAATACGAATTGCCACCCATAGTTTAATGTAGCAAAATATAAGCCACTGCCACTATTCCAGCCAACCAGACACCGTTTCCAGTGGATCTCGACAATGGGATTTAAATGAGGACATTATTGGCTCTTGTTGGTGCCCCTGGCAGCCATTTTTTTTAATTAAAAAACCAAAAAATGGGCTTAACCATTATAAGTGGCGGCTTTTAGAAAATACGAATGAACTGTACACCAACGACCACTACAACTGACCAAAAAAGAAAACTTGGTCACCAAAATCACTCAAGAATTGAATCATAAAATAATTTGAATGGTGGAAAAATAACATAAATACGAAACGATATTTTACAAATAATAGAAACCGTATTTCCACAATGATCTAACAAGGAGACTATAATACCACTTGTTGGATTTGAATAATCCAAATATGTGAAGAGTGTACCAGTAACTATTGGAATTTGGAGAGAAGAGTGCAGTAGTTCAATTTTCTACTTCAAAGATTCATTCTCTAGAAAAACTCACAACGATGGGATGCGTAGAGTCAATAAGAAATCTGGATTGGAGACCATAAACTATATATAATAGTAGCCGAATTTCAATTTTTCCTATCATAAAATAATGGAATTACACGAGTCTTGAATGAGTCTCTACATATGAATTGGACTTATACTACTTTACTGCTCATGATCTAACTAATAGCATGGGCTTTTAGATATATGTTAATAGTCCAGTTATATTCCTTTATTGATCACACTTATTGATTCTTATAGATATTATCCAAATCTTATATTTGACAATCATACTATATATGATTTTTTTTTATGGGAAATAGACTTCATTCATTCATGAAAGCGAAGTTACAGCTATGACGAATATTTACAGGGAAAAATCCAGATTACAAGCCAACTAATCACAGTTGGGGCTGCTGCAGTACACAAATTCTTTTATGACTGATATGATCTTAACTTCTAGAACTCTCTACAGATAAACCGTCTGAGAGACCACACTCTGCCTAAAATAGAGATTTCAAACCCCACCCTCCAAAGGAGGAGAGGACTTTCACTCTATAGACAAAATGTCCAAGAGACTATTTCTTTTTTATTATTAACCTAAAACAAAGGAAATAACAGAAAAAAATAAATGATAAATGGGAAAATAGCGAAAAACAGCTTGGAAAGCTGTAAATCCACATTTTCAATCTTAGAGGAAATCAAAAAAGCAAACACATGGACTGTAGTGGCACGTGAGGGACACGCGCCGCCTTGGAAGTACAGCAGACAGTCGAGTCTGAAGAAACCGATGGCCCTGGTCCCAGAAATGTCGCGCGTGGTAGTAATATAGCTCCCCTTGCGGTGGCGCATGGATGTCACGCACGCAATTTGGACCACGCGTGTGGCTCACAGGCCGCTTTGTTCAACGAGATTCTTCGCTCATCTGAAGCATCAGCACCTTGGGAAACTTGCGGTGAGGCACGTGTTAGTCAATTCCGGAGAACAACAGATCGGCATTTCACCCTACTTTAAAAGAAAAACACACAAATAAAAAAAATAATAAAAGAAAAAAACTAGAAAGAAGAGGGAGAAGCCAAAGCTCCAACTACCCTCCTCTGGTTTGGGTTTTTTCAAGGGGGATGCTCTAGGAAAAAAAAAAAAAAAAAAAGAGGTGTATACCATATATGATTTATGATCTATATAGATCCATTAATTTAAAATATTTCTAACTCGCATATGGGCAGGGATCTGATACTAAATGATTTTTGGATTTTTTGAATAATTGTAACCATCATGGTTTGCTTTAGGAAAATCCATTTCTTGGTTTTTGCATTTATGGCCTTATGTGTAACAGCTAAAGAATCCAATAATGTAATTAGGATATTCCTCTATTAAAAATGGGAATTATTAATAAATTACAAGGTCTCCTCCGTCTTCTTTTTCTTTCTCTTTTTTTTTTTTTTTTAGGGGGGGCATGAAGGATGGAACCGTGCCAGGAGTAATCAATTGTCAACAGAGTTATTACAGGTACTTGACAATTATCAAGGGACCATTGCCCTCTAGTGATAAGGACCCATATGATAATTAGCTTAGGAAAAAGATGGAACAAGTCAGAGAAATAAATGGTTATTTCTTCAAAGGTTGGGGCTTAGATGGATGTTATCCATCAACAATAGTTCTTGGTTTGTTAGAAGCCTTCAAATGATTACTCCCTAAAAGTAGGTCCACCCACACCCAGCCAAAAACACAACATATTATTAAGTTTTACAGTTGCAATATCCATAAAACAATGCCTACCATTCATCTCGTGATAATAAAAAATACTATGATAGAAGAAATCGGCAATATCCATGAAACAATCTGATGGCCTACACAATGCCCTCAAGGAAAAATAACACAAGCCAACATAGTTGTGGAGACCATAATGCATCCCTGCATCTCAGGAGCTCAAAATTCAACTTTATTAATTTTCTCAGCCTTTCAAGTGTGTTCAGGCACTTAATTCTTAAATAACAATATTTTTTTTTTTTTATAACCATGGGTGTCCGGGCGAACTTGCGCGCACCTCGACTAATCTCATGGAGTCTTGAAATTAACGACCAGACAAACCTCCAGTGGTTCTAAGAGGACTCAAACTGGTGACCATTGGAGAGCAAACCCAAAGCCTGACATATATGATACACTACGTTTTGAAATTTCATTCCTTATTAACAACTACTACTAGTAAGAATATCCAATTTTGGGTCTCATCTCATATTGATAATTATTTTTAAAATAAATCTAAGATAACTACGCAGAGAATATTGGATGACTCTTCAATATATAACAAGACATGTACCAATAAAGTTAACAAAGCATATACAATTTCACATGAATGCAATCCACTTAAACACAAGTCATTCCTCATGATGGAAAGAAAACAGGCAGTTTCTCTTCAGTACAACCATAACCTAACATAGAAAAATGAAGAATTTCTCCCCCCGCTTAGAAATTAGACAAAAAGGAAGGACTCAAAAGTACATATTAACAAACGGTAATGTCTGCATTCGTCTGCTCCTTGATTTTAGGAAGAACTGTTTTTGTTGTCTCCTTTTCCTGCCCAGGACGGTGTTTGACTTTGCAAGAAATTCCATTTGTATTAGTTCCACTGATCTGACCATCACTTAGGGAAGTGTTCAGGGTAGCAAGCTCCTCGTGACCACCAAGGCTATGGCGGGATTTACCTTTGGGAGTGCTCTGTGTAGCAGGCTGCTCATTTTGACTACCAAGGCTGTGGCGGTGTGCTCGGCTGCAAATTCCTCCCTTTTCATCTGTTGAGTTTGTTGCATCACCATAGCTCCTTCTCCGAGTTAGTTTCGGTGATTTAGGCCGTGTCAATGGTAACTGGCATTTAATAAAGAAAGAGGGTAAAGAATGTATATTTCCAAACAAAAGGAGCACGTAAAAAGTCAGTCAGAGTTTGTTTCCAGAAATATTTACAACATGGAAGCACTAAATAGTAAGTATCACGAATTTTATAAGGCAATAGGATTAGAAGATTTCGGCAGCAGGTCTACATTTTGTTTTTCGGTAAGTAATTTATAAAGTAGAAATATGGAAGTTATCCAGAAAGTGCCAAAAGCCCCAAAATGTTTATAAATCACAAAATATAAGTCGGGTAGCATCAAAGAATATCAATCACTCTACTAAATCTGGAGAAAATCACTTCAAATAGCATATTTAAATCCTAGTCTCTGAACATAAAGCAAAACGCATCCTGATTCAGTTCAGCAGGTCCCATGATTTCCAGTCTTGGTAATCTACTATTCCGTTAAAAATTGTGCAAATTCAGAAAAATTTCTGCTAGTTTTATACACATTGTGGACCTTAAAGGTCTTGTGAATAACTGGGGAAAGATAAAAGAAAAAAAAGGTACCTTCTTGAGTTCAACCTTCCGTGGAGGGCCTTCATAGTAGAAACTAGGTACTGGGTTTGCCTTGATCACCAGGCCCCTTCTAAGTTGCTTGATGGCTGCTTCTTGCTCTTCCTAGAAATGTTACAATAGATTGTTCGAATAAAGGGTGATTATTTCTTGAAAACCTCTTCAAGCGTGTAACAAGAACAAGGAAAGAGCAGAACAAGATGCAGCTGTATATGCATGCAAAATGGCATATTAAAGATATAATAGAAAGAGATGTACCGTTACATAAAAAAAAATAAACGAAAATAAAAATAAATAAAAGAAAAGGAAAAAGAAAGAGATGCACCATGGTCCTTGCCACATACGCACTTCTCTCTGCCTCCATAGCTTGGTGTTTCACCTCTAACTTTGAGTAAAACTAGGAAAAGGGGAAAATAACAAAGATAAATGACATATTGGATGTGATATAAATCACTGATTAAAAGCAGATCACACAGTGCACTACAGAATTACTAGTTCAATTAAAGTATACCTCCCTTCGTTTCTCTGCACGTTCAGCACTTCTAAATGATGGAGCTGCTCCAATAGTTACCCTAGATTTAATTGTTCGCACAGATGCAGCAGTACTATGCATGGCTAAGGATAATGCAATCCAAGACACGTATTAAGTTCAGAATTCAGTCAAATTCAAAATGTTAAAGCCATAAAAGGATACGAGGAAGCGACAGAACAACTATCTTCTTCATCATGATGCTTGCTGGTATAAGATTGCAAGGGCTTCCCAAGTGACAGAGGTGAGTTTGGCTGAAAATAAATGCAAGTTTTTCCACAATTAGTGCCATCTCTAACTCTACAACTGTAATATGCTAACATTACCAAACAAAATCCATGATCTTTCAAGTATCTAGCTGCGTATCCCACTACACAAACAGCTACTTCGACAAGATATACATATTGAGTATGAAATCAGATCCACAAGATAAGTGTTCTGCTGGGTTAAATTCAAATTAAACCAAGCACGAGAAGTTTAAAACATGCAAATCAAACCTGACCAAGAGCCATAAATTATTTTTTCTCCTTTCAGCACATAGTCATAAATCAGGTTAGAAACATCAACAATCGAGCCTCTAATTTGAGGGCCAATATAAAACCCATTTAAAACTTTTTGAAGAAAGTATTATAGAGTTCCAGATGTGAAAGAAGAGGGTCAGGGTGAGTGGAAATGAAGATGCATTGAAATGAAAAGGAAAGAACATTTCACCTATTTTTGGATATAAACGATGTTGAATTTAATTTTGCAGGTAGAAGAGAACCAATATTACAGACTACAGATTAAAAGTTAAAACCAAAAGAAAAAACTAGAACCGAAAGTAGCAAACTGTAAATCTATATTTACAGGCTACCACATGATGGAATAGACATAAGCTAATTCTAACGTGTCCATGTTTGAGTTTGCCAGACAACCTACCACCAGAAAATTTGTTCGGTTTAGGCCACATCAACGGATGTGACTCTCATTGAACTCACTAAATCAGAATTTGTATCCCATCTCAAAGAAAGGATAACTGAAAAATAACACTTAGTTAGAATCTTTTTTTATTTACCTGTGAATTCTTCGTAGATTGAGGGAAATGCGCATTGTTAGCTTTCGGTGAATAGGTCACACCATTAACAGGATTTTCAGACCCAACAGTATGTGTGCATACACCACGCTTTTCAGTTGCCAGAGAAAATGGCTGTGGAATAGTGTAGATACGCCCGTTCCCTACAGCAGCAGATCTTGATGCATGCGGGCTCAACTTCATATTGTCACTGGGTTTAGGAGCCCCA
The DNA here is from genome assembly GCA_022457165.1 of Juglans mandshurica. Taxonomy (NCBI): domain Eukaryota; kingdom Viridiplantae; phylum Streptophyta; class Magnoliopsida; order Fagales; family Juglandaceae; genus Juglans; species Juglans mandshurica. Next base: position 11,350,124 of record CM039623.1, read on the forward strand.
GGTCTCTCAGATTTCCCCTCACGCACACCGGGATCAAGATTTGTGCTTTTAACACCTAACACTTCGTGGTTGTCATGGTATTGGTCAGCAACTGAGTTTTCTTCAGTACATTCCTTCACCTCATAGTCCTTTGCTTCAACACTATCTTCTGAAGTTTCTGGAGCAAAAAGAACTTTATCATGAGAAACTCCATTTGAAGCCACCACAACGCCATTTGGCTTCTTTTCCATGTGTAGATCTGTAAGTTCCCTTCCCATTACACTGCATTAAAGGTTATAGCTGGGCATCACGATGCTTCAGGAAAGTGACAATATTACCGTCAAGAAAATCGCAAACGCTCTTTTTATATGCTAAAGGAGAAAAAAGAAGACCCCACAAAATAATAGAGCAGTTCAGCTCATCTGTAGTTTCAATATATGTACAGAGCAATATCTCTCAATTAACAAAATAACAGCTGCCCAACATTTAGATTTGACAAGACACGCTAATAATTCTAGGAATCTTTCCCTTTCCTCATCAGAACATTCAATGACCATCACTTTATTTAGATTGGTTTTTAAAGGGCTCACCAACTCTTGCAAACTAGATTCACGCATCTAAGAACTCATAAGAACATATGAGACTACAGTTAGAACACGCAAAAGAAAATGAGATCTTATTATGAAACACACATGAAGCTAAAAGAAAAGGGCCATCAAAAGGCAAGAAACTCAAGTTATGAAAAGAAAAAATGCGCTGATATTAATTTGATACTGTAGTCTATAACAAATATGTAATTAGCATGCTTCCTTACATGGCTGTTAACTCCATACCATGCCGAGAAACCGCAAAAATTCAGAAGCACATAAAGGATCACTTCAATAGACAACTTAAGTTTTAGTTGTGTGTGTGTGGGTGTGTATATAAAGAATACTCGTCATTTTTTTCCTTTTCCGTTTAGATTTCCCTTTTCTTTTCAATTTGTCTCAACATTGAAAAGGGGAAAGAAAACACAGGTACTCCAAAGTACAATTGACAGGAAGAAACCGCCGTATCATCATCTGGAAGTTCCCAAGGAAATTTCCAAATAAGCAAACAAAATTGCATGTTTCCAATGAGAAAGATACAGAAAGATTACTAACATAAAAACATATTCTACAACCGTAATCTAATTGATAGGTATGAGGCGAAAAAGTAAGTAGTTTTACAAAGCATTACAAAAAGTTTTCATTTCACAGTTAACTAGAGTGACAAAAAGAGGCATCATTTTAAACATCAGCAGACTCAAATTAAAATATATATATATATATATAAAAAAACCCAAAAAAGAAAACTTTCATTTCTCATCTAAATATTGCAATCTGTGAAAAAGCATTCACCTAGAAAAAATGAAATGAATTGAAAACGTTGAGAAAACAGGAAAAAGGGAAACCCAATAGCAAATATGCATGAGAGAGAGAGAGAGAGGGAGAGAGAGGTCTCCTAGCTCAGCATCAAGCAGCTGAATTGAGAGCCACCGACTTGAGAAATCAAGAACACCCACATTGCACTTAAAAAAAAAACAAATATTTGAAACGCACTTCAAATTAGCAGGAAATGTGAGAGAGATTTGCTTACACTTTGCGGTCCGATCTGACAAGATCTTCTTCAACAGCCTCTCACTCTCTCACTCTCTCTCTCTCTCTCTCTCGCTCCCCGTGTCGTTGGGCTGGAGAAATAAACAAAGACGCGGAAAATGTTTTTCTATGATTTTTTCTCCTATAGAGCGAAGCTTGCTCAAAATTGTTTATATACATAATCAGTTTTATTGTTTTTTTTTTTAACTTTTTTTCATTAGGATGAGATGGAAAACTTGACACCGTTAGGTAACTTCCAACAATAATGTTGGTAAAGAAGGCCAACGATTTGGCTCGATCTCCGTTAAAAAATAAGTGATAAGATTTGTTCTTGGTGGAAATGAAATATGCTTTTTACTTTTTTAACCATCATCTTCTGATGTACTGTAAGCCTACAATATCATGGTAATATAATATAGATGTACATTCTCTTTTCTTTAACTTTTTATATTTTTCTATAGCACATATGTCTCACACGTGTCAATTACAAAGAGGGGGATTCCTTTAAAAAAAATTAGAATCCAGACCTTCCACTCCTTTTACTTATTATAAAAAGTAATACTAGAAAGGAGTCACTATAGTAATGCATACTTTGTACTTACTGCGTGGTTGCTTTTAGTTGATTATTTCCAACACTCACTTGGAGAGATGTGTGGTCTAGATGATACCACATCATGTACATAAAATGGATGCTCTCAATAGTGACTTCTATCTGTATTCATTCTAATAAAAGGAGAACATACCAATTAAATATCTAAAAAATATTTTCAAAAGGGTATTTTGGTCTCTAAAATGCACTAGGGGCAGAGGATGATTTAGGTCTCTAACATACCTTACCCCCTCACGGGCAGAGGATGATTTACACCAGTAGTTGTTACCTCTAACAAGATGTCCGTAACGGGAAGATTTTATTTATTTATGTATATATGCAGTTATATGGTTCGGGCTGGGCGGTTTTAACGTCGTCTATTGACGGTGATGTTTTAAAGACTTTTCCTTATACTCCAAAGCACCCTGCTTCAGCTACCGAGTATCCTTACCGAGAAGGTAATATATTTTTTTCAAATATTTTTTTTAAATCTTTTAAATATTTTTAAAAATAAAAAAAATTAAAAAGTTATTAAAAAAACACTTTTTTAACCATTAAATAAATAAATAAAAAATAAATCAGTGAGAATCTTCGGTGGCCCAAGCAATATTCTATTCCAAAATATGAAATAGTTTTATCCTATTCAGACTTTTCATGCCTCTTTGTCGGATATTTTTTTAAAGGGAAATGGTACTTGTAGTCGTGAATGTGCAAGTGTCGTACAATCGTTTTGAAAAAAGTGAATAAATATGAGACCCACATGAAAAGAAATTAATTTTTTAATAATAGACCACACTCTTTTTCAAAGTGACTATACGATATTTACATATTTCATAACTGTACGTAACATTAATTTTTTAAAAAAAAAAAAAAAAGGTACTTCTAGTTGCAAGTAAGCTCCGTCTCTATTATTGAGATAATAAAATTTAATTTGTAAAAAGTGTAAAACTAACTTTTTATTAGAAAATTAAAATTATTTTTTCAATCATAGTGAGTAAAATATAATATTGTTTGTAATATTCGGTTAAATGAAAGGATTGCTACATATTATTAATATGCATTAAAAATATCCTTGATACCACCACTATTGGAAATGAAAAATAAGTCCAAGTGATTTTGCATGTAGCATATCTTTTAGGGTTGTGCAATCAGGATGGCTTTGTTTTTTTTGGTCCGGTCTAGAATTCAGAAAATCAAGTTCATCCAGCCTTCGGTATCCGTAGAAGTTTTACCTGTATCCGAATTTTTTACTCACCCCTATTCGAATGTGAATACGGTTATATAATGCAGGTATCGAGCTAATACCCAATACCCGTAACTGAGTTTCATGTTTAAAAAAAATTGACTTATAGATAAAGTTTTGTATTTGTAAGAGTATTGGCAATGGACTAGCCAAATGCCAATGCAAGTCTAAACTTTAGCTAGATGTGAGAAAAAGCTTCCACATTGGACTAGCCAAAAGTCCAAAACTTAAGACTTTAGCTACAGTAAATCTTAAGTCATCTCCAAACATGGCTAGCTACTATTCACAATGGAAAGTAATATTTTATTATTTCATCACTTATCTCTCTCTTTGAATGGTAAAACATGCATGACATGCACATTATTTATTCTATTGATTGCGAATATTGATAGAGTAGATACATTATTTTTACAAAGCATGAAGATCTAGGAAATATATGAATTGTATTTGTAAAAAAATAATTTTAAAAAAATATAATATTATATTATTATTTTAACTTTAAGATAGCTAGTCCAATGTAGACTCATTTAGTCAAAAATTAATACTATAGCCAAAAGTTAATATTCTAGCTAAATTTTAGACTTGACAATGACTAGACCATTGCTAATGTTCTAAGCCCTTATTTAAAACAATTTTTTAACAAATCCAAGTATTTGGTTACAACCTGAGTAACCAAATACCTAGATTTTTATAATCGAGTACCTGTTCGGTTATACTTGGATTAATCTGGACGGGAAACTAGATTATTATATAGACCCAGATAAAAATCCGGTTATAACCAAGTATATGAATCCGCATCCGAGTTTATACCCTTCATATCTTTCAATAAATCTGCATGAGAAGTAGGGCTGCAAACGGTCATCATTTTTCCGGACCGAACACCCAAAGGGACCTATCGGTCCGGTCTGGTCCGGTTCGGTACAGTCGGTCCGGCCTTTTTTTTTAAATAATTAATAAAAAAAATTTATTTAAAATACTAAATTAAATTAAGTGGCTTATTAATATGGATTATGTTACAAACTCAATAAAAATATTTTATATGGGCAATGATAATAAATTAGATGAAAATTATATTATTAATTTATATATTTACTCTATAATTAACTAATTGATATTATATATTTATTAATTCATAAAATATTAACAAGTGTTAATAGCATATTTAAAATTTTATATTGTTAATAGTGATAGGTTAGATGAAGATATATATAAAATATTGTTAATTTATAGAATATTAACAAGTATTAATAATGTATTTAAAAATTTATATTGTTAATTATTCAATTATTATAAATAAAATATATATATAAAATATTTTTTTTTAATTTTTCATTCGATCCGGTCCGGTCCAAAAAAACCATGGATCGTGGACCGGACCAAATGTTTTCGGTCCTCTAAAATGTGGACCGGACCGGACCAGTCTAAATCTCGGTCCGGTCCAGTCCGGACCGAAACGGTCGGTCCGTTTGATCTAACTGGACCGTTTATCACCCCTAATGAGAAGTGTTACTTCTACATTCAATAAGTCGTTATATCAGATAAACTTCTTACATAATTGCCAGGGTTTAATAAATGGACCCTTCTATTGGGTATGTCCATTAGTGTAATTTGATTTTTTTAAATATTTTTAAACATTTTAAAAAATCTTCAAATTCACTAATAATAATTTCTTTAAACATTTAAAATAAATAAAAAATTAAAATACACTAGCTGTTAAACTCGAGGACAAGCCTAAGGATAAATTAGCGATATATCTTTATTTCAAAACTATCTAATAACTTCTTCTAATAAAATAGGTGTAAACCATATTAGAGGATATGATTATTTATGATGATAATTACATATCTGAAACTAATGATTTCACGTACCGAATCGTGGAAGATGCTAAATATAATAATTACTATCATATTCATTTAGGAAACAAGCTTATAGAAATTCTATCTATGAAAGCATAGCTTTAAAAAAAGTGACGGACATGACTTAAAGAGAATGTACAGTGGAATAAATAAATCGCACCACATATATATTTGTTTTTCAGTCCTGATGAAAGAGTGTAAATGTGAAATTTATAATTACAATCTTGTACGAACTCATGATGCTTCTGACACAAGAAAGTCAACGTGACCTTGTGCACCACATGCATGCATGCACTCTCCCTATCAAAAGATAATTCCAGTGTCAAGCAGACTGCATGCCCATGATCAAGGAATAAGTATGCGATGGATAGCCTCTCTATCTGCGTCAACAATCTCTTCGATATTTGATTGTCGAGAAAGTTGAGATATTTTCACCAATTTTATTTTTTTTTGTCACTCTCGTTTAGAATTTTAATTTTAGGCTTTGTTTGAGGAAATCGCTTCTCATTTTTTCTTACGTTGCCATTGATTTGTCTGTATTTTTTTTGCTATGTTGACTGTTTGGCTGCCGAGAAAGTGATGATATTTTGACACTGTTTTTTTTAATTACTTTGTTTCTCTCATTGTTGTCCAACCATTTTTCTTGATCGATCCATTCATTTAGGCTTGGGATTGTGGATTTTTTAGGATAATCTGCGTTGAGTTTTTGGTTGTGTATATTTTTGGCTGTATTGACTATTTGGCTGCCGAGAAAGTGATAAGCAATTTCATAAAGATTTTTTTTAAAAATCTATTTCTCTCATTGTTGTCCAAACATTTTTCTTGATCGATCCATTCATTGAGGCTTGCGATTCTGACTTTTTGAGGATACTCTGCAGTGGGTTTTTGGCTGTGTATGTGGTTGGCTGTGTTGACTATTTGGCTCTTGAGAAATTGATGATGTTATCACACAGAATTTTTTTTTTAAATATCTTTCTCTCATTACTGTCCAACCGTTTTTCTTGAGGAGAATTTGGTGGAGTTTGTGGTTATGGAATTTGTGGGGTTTTTGGTTTTGAGGAGAATTTAGTAGAGTTTATGATTATGGAATGGGCGAATCATTGTTTGTGGTTATCCATTCATTAAGTTTGTCTGTATGTTTTTAGCTGTGTTGAGTGAATCTATTGCTTCCTAGCATTGTTTTTTTTTATATCCAAAAAATGCATAGTCAATTCCTTAAACCAATTCAGTTTCATTGTTCTTTCCATGGGTAATTTGTTCTGTGTTGTTAGATCATTTGCAGTGTTTTGTATCTCTGAGGAAGGGGGCTATTATTAGGTTGTGATGATGGTGTTATAGTGTGGGTTAATTCATAGGTGTTAATAGGGTCCTATCGATATGGCGGGGTAATCCTCACCTGAATTGCCATATTGCAATTTGTGGTACTTTCCTGTAAAGGCAATAGACGTTTGGGTGGGGTTTTGCAGTCATTCGATGTGAATGGTTCATTGCTTACACATGCTGTCAATATTTCCACAATTTTAAACCTCATTTATTTATACATTCGATATAAATGCACTGGATAAGAATGCTCTTATTTAGCATTATTGTGATTTGTATGCTGTTTGATGGTTGTTTTGTGTGAATATGTGAATTGGTCAATTCTGTTACATTATTGTTTGCTGTGTCATTGTTTTATGTTATGTTGTGGTAGAGAAGTAATGTATAAATTAAACCCTCTCGACTGAGATAATGAGAATGTGAATGAAAGCAGAATGCATATTTATAGAGGAAAAAATTATCGTTACATAGAGGACAAAAAATGTTACCGTTTAAGACTGGACAAAAAAAATTACCGTTAGAAAAAAAGACAAAAAATGTTACCGTTGGAGGTAGGAGTTCATAATTTTACCGTTTGAGAAAGTCTTCAAAATCTTACCGTTAGATAAATGAGAAAAAATGTTACCATTATAGAAATAACAAAATTTTTTATCACCAATACGTGGCTAGGTATTACCATTAGAGAAACTGATATAGAGTAGATATTAAAAAATATCATCACGTTAGAAAATACACATAATAAAATAATTACTATTTTTATAATATGGATTTCAGTTTGAAAAATGATATTGTATCCGGTAATCAAAATCGTATAAGTATTTAGTAGAATATGATATTTGAAAAGAATATAATAAGACAAAATAGTTAGTAGTTAAGATTGTAAATATAAGTAAGAGAAAAAAGTAATAAATAAATAATAGAGAAATATTATTTAATAAAATAGAGATAGAGATGAGGAATGAAATATATGAGATTTTTAAAAGATGAATAAAATTTAGGGAATACTTTTAGGGAATGTGGTTTTTAGTTAAATTATAGGGAATCTTATGGGAAATGCTCTCATCTCATCTCATCCTAAATAGAAAAGGACAAAGTTAATACTACAATTTTATTTCCCAACTTTGTCAAATATTCCAGACACTTCAAACTTATAATTAATCATAAATTTATTTAATCATTTAATAACTATGTATTAAGGATGTTAATCTCTCCCACAAGTCGGAAAGAGTCATTCTAAGCCTACGGAGGTGGTCCAGAGTGGCGGTACGGTGTTGGTATATATATCCATAAAGGTGAATAAAAAATAAATACAACAAATCTAAAGAGAGAAGAAGACACATAGATTTACGTAGTTCGACACAGACCTACGTCCACGAGTCGTTTGTGGTGTGATGTGCTTAATCTCTATACAAGTTTTGTCATACTTTTACTCTTAATTTATATTAATTTGTGTTTAATTTTCTTCTTTATTAAAGTTTTTATTTATTTTATTTATTTTTGTTTAGGAATAAATAAATTGAAGGAGTCATGAAAATTGAATGAGTCATAGAAATTGAAGGAGTCATCAAACGAATAGGAAACGTTCATTTCTCTAATTTCTTGAAATACCCTTAAGTATTTAGAGCATATTTTTTGCTAGAGAATTCCAATAAGAGCAATCATAGTGTCGACAGAAAGCTAGGAGAAAATCCTACAACTTTTGTGTTGAAGACTTTTTCCAAAAAAACATCTTAAGAGAGCCAAGAGAGCGTCAAGTCAGAGGATGAAAAACTGCCGAATTGAGAATCATGTTTTGGGAAACAAGGGGAAAAATGGTTTTGAGGAAGGAATAAAAAGATAGAGAAATTTGGAGGACCACTAGAGCCTTGTGAAAAGGAGTTTTTCACCATTGGACAGGAATTCAAAGCATGGAAAATGAAGAAGAAGACAGAGGTCAAATTGGAGTTTGTCGACTATTGAGATTCTCAATTTACATACAGTTTCCTTCTTAACTATTTCATATTCTCTTTGTACAATTTACATTATGAATTCCAAAGTTATTATAATTTATTTTAATTCTATTATGAGCTAATTTCTATTGCTAAGGCTACGATGTAGCCTCTCCATGACAATTCTGAATCTTATTTCTATGTGATCATAATTTTATCATTCATTTTGAGTATACATCATTGAGTTTAATGCTTTCAATTATCTGGCCAATAGTTGAGTGATTTATTGTGCATGTTAATTTGAGAGATGATGAATGTAGTGTAGCTTCGTATGATGTATGTCATGAATTGAACGAAAGATAGGAATGTGTCAACATGATTTATGCGGCATTTATGTGAAATATTAATCTTAATGTGCTCAAGTGCTTTTAAATTCGCTTAGGCATATCGCGGGTTATTGTATGTTGGGTAATTCTCATTCTACTCGAGAGAGAGTCTTAGATAAGTTAGAATATTTCTCCTTCAAATAGGATGATAATTGAATGATTGGATGGTTATGATTTGAGATTGGATTAGTTGGGTGAGTCGAATGCCTTAGTGTTTTTTTTTTGGGTGAAATCTTATTCTTTTCAAGTGTTTGGTAAAGTCTTCATTTGTTGATTTAATTTAATATGTTTTTAGTCTTTTTTAAAATTCAAAATCCACCAATTTTCTTAATTTTCAAATAAGTTAGAATTAGAACAATTTCAATAGTTAATAGATAAATAGTCCTCGTGGATTCGACATCCTTCTTTATCACTATATTACTTGTTATGATTTCAAGCATTTGTGAAATTCCACAACATGGTGAAAATAAACTATAATGGGAGTATTTTACAGTCTCTCATAATCTCTCGTCTCTCACCATACAAATGGGAACATAATTCCTTTAACTCAGAGAAGATAAAAAATGGTGTCTCGTCTTGTCTGAGGTTGAAGAAGAAGCTCTCCCATAAAGTCGCCTAATCGTTGTCCCCCTCTTTCAGTCGATCTAATCATTTTTATTGAGATCCTGTAAGTGGTAGGTGAAGAATCAACTTTATGTCACTTCAAGTCACCCATCTCCTCTCTTCTGTCTGACTTATTTGACCTGCATTTTTTCCTTTTGACACTTTACTTTTTCTTTCCTCAGTTTGTCCACTCCTTGTTTCTTCTTTGTCCCTTCTTACTTCTTGATAATGACCTCTCCCTCAAGGATTGGGCCTGCTTGGAGTATTATATCTAGCCCAGCTATTTTTTCCCTTCTACTATGTTAACAAAAATGGTGGCCATTGGATCATATTGATGTTAAGACAAATATAAATGATTAAATCTATATTTTCTTAACAATTTAAGTTTTTTAGATAAATGATAATTTTACATGATATCAGAGCAATTGTCACGAGTTTGAACCTCGACTTAGTGATGTTGAACCCATTTAGTGAGAGTGATTCTCGCCCACATATGAGTAGTGTTAACACAAATTTAAATAATTAAATATATTTTTTTCTATCAATTTAAACTTTTGAGATGAATAATAATTTTACAATTGATTCATCTAACATTCCTTATATATATATATATATATAGGTTTTGTGTTTATCTTTTTTATTCAAACTTACCCTCGTGTTGGGCTCCCCCGCCTGCTGACAAACTCAATAGCAGTTGAAACTTCAATATTACAAATGGGGCATGTATAGGCATTAAGAATTTATGAGTACATGCCTTTTGCTTTCATTAGCAAATCTTATCAAATTCTTTCCAATAACTTCAAAGCTGGGAGAACTTCGTTAGCAGTTCAACCCCATAACAAATGATGACGTAAATATTACTCTTTATGGAATAGAGTAATCCTCCATACTTTAGGGCGTGCAAGCTCGCGTACTTCTTTTAAAAAAGGTAAAGTTCACCATTAATAAATAAGTTCTCTCATGCGAGCTTGAAATTTGTCCACTTTTTTTGAAATGAATGCAGGAGACTTGCATACCCTAAGATTATATAAGCGTCGTGCAATGATATTTGCAGTTCTAAGGTATGCAAGTATCGCACACTTTCTTTAGAAAAAAAATAGAAATGATTTATACAAGTCCCAATTAAACAAACATCGTGCAGACCTTTGTAAAAAAGTGGACTCTAGTTTGAAAAATTATAAAAAAAAAATTAATTTTTAGTGGGACCTACTTTTTTATAAAGGGCTTGTGTATGATTTGTCTATTTGGAACTTGTACCTAACATTACAAAAAAAAAAGTGGATAAATATGGGATCCACATGAAAAAATTATTCTTTTAATAGTGGACCTCACCTGTTTTTAAAGAGAGAGCGTGAGACTTGCACACTCTAAGACTACATTTTTTTTTTATAGAAAATATCATTTTAGGCTCTGTTTGGATGCTAAGAGTATTTCAGATCATCTATGATAAGTAGTGTAATAGTTTATGAATAGCAGTGAATTGTTGGTAAATAGTAGTAAACTATTTATAAATAATACTGAAGTAGTCTAAGAACAATTTAGTCCCCAAACATACCCTTAGGTTATATATAATTTAAAAAAAAAAACAAAATCGTATTTTACGATACTATTTCTCTGTGATTAATGAAAGAATAATGATGGTCTTACTACTTTTCTACTACCATTTTACTACTTTTTTTAATTTTTCTTTTACGTAATGGTTAGGAAAGTGATTATTAGTGAAATTATATATTTTTTTAAAAAAATTTATTGATTAAAGATATTAAAAAAATACTTAAAAGAAAGAAAAAAAAATACACGAAAAATAATAAAGTGATGGTAAAAAGATCGTAAATCTGTCGTTACCCTAAAAAAAATTGGTTCCTGACACAAAGATTGAGGATATGGAGAAAATTTAATCAATGGTAGTTTTGCTTTAGTAGCCTTAGAGTCATTCTAGAATGTGTATAATCAGCGTATTCATTTTAAAAAGTAACGTAGTCTATTATTAAAAAAATAATTTCTTTTATGTACATTTAAAATTTATTGACTTTTTTAAAAAGAAGTGTGCGAGACTTGCACATCTTAAAATTATAAATATCATTACCGATATTGCTTAAAAGAAAAAAAAGATAATTTTCTAAGACATAATTAATAAATGGTTGCGAGGATGTTATCATATAATTATGTTGGTGGAGGTAGACTTTTCATTCTCTGACCGAACATAGCTAATGTTTACGCCTAAACAAACACAAATTACCTAGCTAATGTTTTCTTGTTTACTTTTAAACCTTAGAAAAACACATTGGAAACAGTTGCCCAATGTTGCAGTGCATATTGATCTGTCATTATTAATTTATTATGGCCATTATTTATGGACATTTTGTTTGGTGAGATAACGTATCAGGTTTTTTCTTTTTTCTTTTTTTGGGTATGTTTGGAGGGTATGGCATTTTGGAAGGGTGGTTAAACAAACAATTCAGTTGAGATAGGTGCGTAAGTAGATTGTTAACTTACTTTTACATTTTTTTTCAAACTAATTATTCTATTTACAAATCGGAAGGGAGAACGATTGCTCATTCCTTATAAACATGTCTAAGACCTTGTCCACAGGCAATGTTAGAGCTACTACCCTCATGGTGCATGGAGGGGGACCCTTCCCCGCACCCCACCCAAGTGCCGGGGGGCGGGGGAAAAAACCCATTCGCCCTGCCCCCCGTCTAGGCCAACACATTAGGTCTAAAAAATTTTTTTGGTCTACAATTTTTTTCTCTTCATGATATCAGAGTCTACCACATGACGAATTGGAGCCCACACTACTTATCTTGGGACAAAGACCAAGAAAAATACTGACTTACACGTGAGAGAAGTTGTTGAAAGATAATCTCACATTACCTAGGAGTGGATAGCAGGGCCCCATACCCCACCCCCCGTCTGCCCCGCATGGAGAAGGCCTAGCTAGGGTAAGGGGCGGGATAACTCGGCGGGGCGGGGTCAACCTTATATAAAACAAATAGATAAAGAATTCTGTGGTTAAATTGGTTAACCCTTTCAATAGAAATTCGAAACAAAGTGTAGGCTAAAATAATGTTAGGTTCCAAGTCCACTTTTGCATATGCTTTACACGTATAAAGAAGATCAAAAGTGGACAGCCTTTTGAACCAATTTTTTTAAGGTTTCCAAGCTGGCAAAAATTGGTGGGAAAAATTTTCAAATACACTTTTTAATTGTTTTGTTGCGTCTTTCAAGGATACCCATACCCTCTTCCCACCTTCCAAGACTCCGGAAGCTTTACAAGTCAAAAGCTTCTACCCTTTACTTTAGAAATATTTTCCCTCCGGTTCACCGCTTCATTTCGATTTGGTCCCTCTTCTTACGGAGTAACGCCCTTTCAAACAGAAACTACAGAGAGTATAATTGACATCTTAATTTAGAGATTGGGGAATGCATGGAATTGGCTTGAATCCAATTTTAAATGGCTATTACTCTATGGGATTTGTATCACTTGATCCATAATTATATATATATATATATATGAAATATTATTCTCATAAGTTATTATTCATTATCTTACACTATGAGCGGACCGGAAGCAGGAATCTTTTGTTGGGTGGCTAGCTGATGTAAATAAGTATGTAGATTTATATGGTTTTATTTATACGAGTATTCATGCATTACTAAAGATCTATTAAAAAATTTCAAGTAAAAAAATCATTATCGAACTCATTTGAAATTGATCAAATTAATAAAAAAAATCAACAATGTTCAACAAATCCATCATAATGCACAAGTGATCACGATAAAAATTAAGATAAAAAAAAAACTCATCATATCTCATCTCATCTCATCTCAACATCTAAATACTATTCAAGCATAAACATTTTTTAATTTAAGATTTTCATACTTTTCAACTTTTTCATTTACTCATTACCTAATTATTAAAAATTTCTCAAAATTTCAAACAAAACACAGAAAATGATTTAACCTTTTCAAATCTCAAAACAAAAATAATATTAAAAAATTATATTATAACAATATTTTAATTTTATAATATTTGTATTCTACTTCTTCTCTCTCATTTTTCAAAATCCTATAAAATATCTAAATTCAGATCATTTTATTACTATTCACAAATTATCTTATTACTATTCACATATTTATCATCTCATTTCATATGTTTAACCAATCGAGGCCAATCTCATATAACCTATATATAGATTGGAATAGACACATTAGCCACTAGAGATTTGTTACCTTACTCTATTTATTAATTTAATGATGGTATAGATGTAATTACCAGAACTAGTCAAACTATGGTAGGAAGACTTGAAAGGAAAATTGTAAAATAAATTGGAGAATCTACTTGCATGGTAACGAAAGAAAAAGAATAAAAAGACTTGTAAAAACTAAAAGAGACCAATTATTAAATAAGAATAATCTTATTTTGTGGCACCTTAACAAAAATTATTAGAATATGTGTCCATGCTTACGAAGAGTGTAAATATCAGTGGTGGAACCAGAAATTTGTTATAGGGGGCCGAGTAAAACTAAAACTATAATAAAATATTTTTTATTCTATTTTTGAGTCAAAATAATTTATAAGATCAAAATTTTTTTTATTATTAACCTATTTATTATTATTTTTATTATTAACCTCCCAATATGTGACTTTAAATAATAGGTCCACAAGTAAGATATAATAATCAATTATTTATTAAATAATTTTCACATGAAAAGATAATGATATAAAAGATGATAAGTAGTAATACTTCATATCGTTAGCCTTAGGCCAATATCCGTATCACGTTCGGTCATTCTCACGGGAAATGTGGTCCAAATAATATGAGATCCACTTTACTACTCATCATCCTCCACGCTTCATTTATTTTTAATTTTTTTAATTTTTATTAAATTAATTGAGTTATTCTACTTATCATCCATATACCACATAATTGCTAAGGAAAAAAAAAAAAAACTGTATGATATCGTGTTTTCTATAATTAATGATTCCCTGATCCGTCTATTTTGCCTTGCCTTAAGAAAAAGTGGATCTCATATATGAGACATAGTTGGACCACATTCCCACCAAAGTGAACAAAAATAGGAAGAGGAATATCTGAATATGTTTTTTTATTATTATTCCGATTCTTTTGTACCCCATCAACCTCCCTTTAGAGTTTAGAAAACTAACAGAAAGCCATCTCAATTTTTTATTAATTGACACGTGGCATTAATATTTACGTCAGTTTATTTTCTAACAAGAGATAAGCAAATAAATATCTCTAATTGTAAGTATCTTAAAGTTCAACACGTGGCATTAAATGATTGTAATTGTTAATCTCAAATGAAGATGTTTGTTCTTATAAAAAAACAAAAGAGTTGAGATATCAAATTTGAGAAAGCTCAAATTGCAAAATTGTGACAACTCATGTATTAAAAAAAAGATGTTTGTCCACTAACTTTGTTCTTGTTTAACTTGTAGATATTATTTTCACCTATACATTAAAAACTTTCTTGGTCATTATTATTTTTTAGTTTTTTTTTTTCTTTTGAAGGAATTAAATAATAAGTAATTCTATTTACAATCGTGAAGTGCGTAAATGTCGCGTAATCGCTTTAAAAAAAATAGAATTCACTATTAAAAAATTAATTTTTTTTTCATATAAGTCTCATATTTTATTTATTTTTTTAAAAAATAATTATGCGAAAGTTACTAAATTTAAAATTATAAATATATTTTATCTTAAATAATGGAAGATGTTCATGGAGTGGGACAACATTGTCAAGCAATATGTGGGAGCAGGAATGGACGTGACTACATCAAGAAAGTAGAGGAGGGAGTGCGGTACGAGCTGACTTCAATTACCGGGATCTTAGAAAATTATATTAAAAATATTTATCGACTTTCGGTCACATTTTTAGTGGGCTCTATAGTCAAACCCACTTTTTAAAAGCATAACTAAAAACAAAAACATAATTCCAAGGATTTCATTCAATCAAACCTTTGACATGGTTTCCTTCTACAAACTTAGGCATCAAGTTTTCTTTGCAAGTCTGATTTTCGAGTTACTTTTTTGAATATTGGTAATAATAGACCAAAAAAAAAAAAACAAAACAGAGTTTTTTTAGTGGAAAATACTATTCCCACATAGAGTTTCTACCGAATTGCATTTTATTTTATTTTTAAATGAATTTGTGATTTTTTTTGTATATTTTAAAACTATTTAAAAGTGTTTAAAAAAATATTGAAAAAAAGAAAGAAAGAAAGAAAAAGGCTGTCGGTGAGGATTCTAATCCTCTGTGGGTGTAGTAGAGTACTTTTTTAATATGACATAGTAGTGCCACATGACGCTGTTGGATCTAGTGGTCTATCTGTGCGGTAAACTCAAATGGTCAAATAACAACGTCCTTTTGTTTTTCCACTCTATATTCTATAATTTTAATAAGAATAAATATAGATAAAAATTATTATTGAGAGTAACCATTTTATACATATGACGTGACATCATATAGACCAATAATCTCTCAAGTTTAAAAAAAAAAAAGTAGAGAACTAGAAGTAGCCATATAGTGAGTGCAAAGTGTGCACTGTTACAGTGACTTCTCTCTATCATTACTCTTTTAACAAACCTAAAATACAAAATGAGACAAGGCATCCCTTATACTTGGGATCACTATTTGGAGTTATTTGCATTAAAAATAATTTCTTTGGGGATGATCTCGTTTGTTTTTACAACCATTTTCATTCCATCTAATTATTACAATTTTTCTAAATTTTTACATAAAATAAAATAAATAATTTAATTTTTTCAAATATCAAAACTAAAAAAATACTAAAAAAAATATTTTAATAATATTTTATTTAACTTTTAATTTTTATCTCAACTTATCAGTAAAAATAAACTCGCCTAAAACTAACTCAAAGATACAACCTTTAAAGTTGGGAAGGTGTTAATTTGTGTATTTAATTCTTTTTATACTTCGACCCAAGCTGTCTTTTTTTCGAGTTTTGATACAAACCTCCACCACACTCCACATTCCATATTTTTTTAAATTTTTTAAATTTTTAATATTTTTTTTAAATTTTTTTGGAGTTTATTTTTTTTTTAAAGAAAAAAATAATAAAAATTAAAAATAATGTGAAGTGTGGAGTGTTGGGAGGTTGTGAAGATTTATTGCTTTCTTAAAGGTGATTGATTATAGAATGAAGCACTCCGGATTAGTGGGATCATAATAACAGCATTTTGAAGAAACCCATGACTTAACATGGGAGGTTGAAATTTACTGAAAAGGATAATTATCTCCTTAATTTTTCAGCTTATAATAATAATAATTAGCGGTCAGAATTTATACTTTGACGAACCATGCATTATATTAATTAATCGGTCGTAAGCGACATTAATTTCATCAAATCACATGTTAATCAACATTAAAGTTGAACATGATGGGCCATGTTTGCTTTCTCAAACCTTAATCACCGAAACTTGACCTTAAAAATTTTAAAAAAAAAAAACCAATGTTAATTGTCTTCAATTTTGCTGTTGATGAAGGCCAAGAAGAGCGGTGAATTAAATTAGATGTTGAACTAAGGATTAGTCAAGATATATAATATAGGTTGTTCATCTAACGTAGAAAGAGACTGCAAAGGTCCTTCCCTTGCCGACTAATATAAAAGTACTTATTTTTCTTTAAAGAAAATGACAGGTTAGATAAATCTCAATGTCGCTATATATATTCCATCAAAAAACAAAATGTCACTGTATATATATAATCAGTAATATTACATACAATCGTAAAATGTACAAATGCTGTACAGTCACCTTGAAAAAGAATGAGATCTATTATTAAAAAATTAATTTCTTTTTATGTAGATTTTATATTTATTCACTTTTTTTAAAATGACTGCATAACACTTATATATTCACGACTGCAAATATCATTACCCATATATAATATCCCTGGCCTATTTTAGTATTTTACACCACTGATAATGAGTACTGCTAAATCAACCATCATAAATAACATGAAATTTTGTTCTTATTAATAATAATAATTTATGTGACCATTGCTTTGCCATCCGTACCTTATCCAACTCTTCCTAGATAGATACAACTTGATTTGACTTCATTTTGTCCTAACTTAAAAGCAATTATTATTTTATTGGTCTTTCTAATAATTATCCTATGAAATTTGGGCTGTAACGCGTTTGGATAATATTTTTTTTATTCAAATTCAATTTTAGGCACCGATTAAATAGTAAAATGAGATGAGATAAAATGATTTTAAATGAAAGTTAAAAATTAAATAAAATATTATTTTTAATATTATTATTATTTTAAAATTTTAAAAAATTAAATTGTTTATTATTTTTGAGTAATTTTATATATAACTATGAAGTATGTAACTACCGCATAATTATTTTGAAAAAGAGTAGAGTCTATTATTAAAAAATTAATATTTTTATATGAATTTATATTTTATTTTTTTAAAACGATTATGCGGCGATTACATAATTTAAAATTATAAATATATTTTCTATTTTTTAAAATAAAAAGAAGAAAAAGAACAAAGACGAACTTCCTATTACTCGGCCAATCAATTAGATCTACCCCAGAGAATATGGATCTAGAACTTGTTTCTTTGACTTGAAACATCCTTTTTAATCATGGCCACTCCATAAATGCTAGGGTTTGGAAGAACTGCTTTATTTATGCTAATCACATTAATAGCACTTTTTCTTTGTACGTGAAAGATGCATGTTTTGGCTTTTACATAGGTTGATTAATTAAACTTCAACATGAAGTTTATATAAATGGCTATCAAGCTTTTTCGGATGAATAAAATCATTACTACATGTTCTAATGTTCAAGCATCATTACTACATTAATCCCCTTATTGTTCTTACCCTACTCTCAATTTCCCACGCGCTAATTAAACGTTTTCTTGTCATTTTTTAATTTATTTATTAATAGATAATTCAAAAATTTTTTTTAGGCTCGATCTAATATTCAATTGGTCGATCGAAAATGTAGGCTCCATCACGAGAACGGTTAGCGTTCGGATAGCTATCTCAATCGATCTTATCTCATCTTATTTTTTTTTAAACATGACTAAAATATAAACACTTTTTAATTTTAAATTTTTTCATTTAATCATTATCTATTCATTATAAAATTTTCAAACTTCTAAACAAAATATAAAAAATAATTTAACTTTTTAAAAAATATCAAAATAAAAATAATCTTAAAAATTATATTTTAATAATATTTTAATTTTATAATATTTTTATTCAACTTTTTCTCTCTCAAAACACAATAAAATATCTTAATTTAAATTATTTCATTATTATTCATAAATTATTTCACTCATGTTAACAAATTTCTCGTTTAATCTCACTTCAACGTCAAAATGAGGCCTTACTCTGTCCCATTAATTTAAGGTTGAATAATTTCATTGATTAAAACTCCGATATCACTCACTCAACATCTTTAATATTGCACGTGGAATAAAAGACTGAAAAAATCATCCAAGTATGTAAGGCACAAAGGAAGCAAGGTTTCAGAGCGAATAATCTTTGTTGGATCCTAAAGTGATTTAGATTTGGACCACTTCCACTAGGCCTGCAATGTCTCAATGATTGAGAGTCCAGACTTCACATAGACCATGGCGTGGAAACTGGAAACTCTACATTCAATTCCTGATTAGAATTCGATTTAGTCTAATTTTAAATTAAATATAATATTTAAATACTCAATTCTCATATTATTAAATTTATCTTAACTCAAAACCTCTTTACACGTGAGACTTATAACTTTTTTCAATTTTCTATAAATATATCTTAACATCCAAACTCATTTTAGGTGGATTTTACAAAACTCACTTCACCATCTCAACTTATTACTATTCATAAAGAACTCAACTTATCCAAACAACCTTTTGCTGACCAATTTCTTTTCTTTCCTACATACTCAAAGTTGAAATTATGATTTCTTTCTTTCCCTTACTCTCTTCATTACTCTTTTGTATAGAAGAATGGTGAATAGGATCACACATTATTTAAGAATAGGAAGTTCTTACTGTTTATAATGATTCAAATCCGCTCCTTATATAGTCAGGCTAGTTACTATCAAGTTTTGAGTTGACAGATTGTAACCCTCAAGATGTTTAATCTTCTTACCACGACAGTCTTTCACAAAAAAAGTGACTGTTATTTAAATAAAATATGGGGTTCCAAAACTACCACCATAGTCATCAGAAACATCGTTACAAACAAAGAGGAGGAAGGCTTAAATGATTTAAGGCCCGTAGATGGACGTATAAGCCCACAATTGAATTAAAATTATTGGGCTAGAGTACACTTGAGAAGATGTAAATGTGTATTTGGGGCCTCAAAGTCCGTGCACAGAATCATTAGTGTTTAATATTTTAGACTCGATTGTGGTAGGTTGATTCGGTTTGATTTCGTCCATTTATTTAATTTTGTAATTTTTTTTTGAAAAATAATATCTCTTTATTTCATTAATAAGGATTAAGTATTACAACTTTTGTTACTAACTAGACAATTTGCAAAGAAGTCTCGGACATCCTCTATCCACACTGTTTTTTCTACTAACCTTGAAGCTTTCCTAGCTAAAGTATGTGCCATTGTATTTTTCTCTCCATAAGCAAATTGTAGTTTCCAATCTAATCTGTTTTTAAAGAAAAATATAACGTCTTCTACTAAGAGCATTAGCATTGGTCTAGGCATATGCATATGCAAAATCACCTCTTTTGCATATCCACTTTGCCATTCAAGCAAAATTCCCACATTAGCTTATGCATATTTGAGACAAAATAATAAAAAAATATTATTATTTTATTATTATTAATTTTTTGCTAAAATCAATTTTTTTTTTATATATTTTGCAATTAGCATCCACTACATACATTTAACATTAATAATACAAATGCAATAATAAAAAATATAATTTTTTTATATATTATATTAAAAAAATAATAAAATGAAAAATATATATAATATATTATAATAATAAAATGAATGTGCAAGTAAAAATTTGTTGTGTTGTTGAAGGAGGGAGAAAAGGAAAGGATTGTGAGAGAGAGAGTGGGAGGGGAGAGAAATAATGATTAAAATATGATTTGTAGGGTGAATAGTGGTTATCCAAATTTGGATAAACACTATTCATAGGTAGCTAAATATTTAGATATGTATAAGCCAATGTGAAGGATTTTAGGATCATATTATACAAATATGACTTTGCATATGCATATGCATAGACCAATGCAAATGCTTTAAAGAACCAAAAAAAGACAGCTCCTTTTCATCACTTTGAACTGCCGCTATAATAACTCTTGCATCTCCTTCAAAAATTGCCTTCTGAATGTTGAGTTCACTCACAGCTCCAAAGCCATTCTCAAAGCATAACACTCTGCCACTACTGGACTATCCACATTAGCCTTTTGATCACAAACAACAACCAAAACCTCACCCTCCTCATCTCTAATCATGATATCAGCCCCCATTTTTTTCCCCTTCATGTCTAAAGAAGCATCCCAGTTCACCTTGACAAATCCACATCTTGATTTTTCCCACTTTAGTGAGCCCTTAGCAGCATTGTCTTGCACCTGTCTTTCCTGTTTCTGATTTGTCTGAGGAGCCTGGTAGTCTAGAAGAGCTTGTCTTGTTGTTTTCAATAGAACTTTGGGACAAATTAACCTCTTCTAAAAAACTTACTCATTTCTTCACAGCCACACTCTTCTAAACAACATTGCCATCTCTTCCAGCTTACTCTTACTCAACCTTCCCATTAACTTCTCCCACAACAGTAGAAATTCATCTTCTGTTCTACCCCATTTCTGAACACAACTTGCATCTTCTGCCCATATGTCATTTGTTGTTGGGCATTCTCACAATACATGCATAAGTGTTTCTTCCTCTGCTTTGCAAATTGGGCAACTTTTATCCTCCACAACATTTCTTTTAAACAAATTCTCTTTTGTAGGCAACAAATCATTCCCAGCTTTCCAAAGGAACAACTTTTTCACAATTGACACTTCAAGGTTCCAAATATTTCTCCACCTATCATCCATCTTAACTCCCGATTGAGCAATCTCCTATGCTACTCTTTATTCTTTCCATTTGCATGAAATAGGCACTGTTAACAGAAAACACTCCCTCCTTTGAGGACCCCATATCAGTTTTGTTTTTTTTAATCAGTTTGAATGTTTTGATTTTTTGACAGTCCTTAATTTAAGCATTCTTAATTGGATTGGATTCCTTTAATTCATCATTGCTATGATCATCGTCAATATTATCATGTGTACAGATCTTTAGAAAGTATATATAGCTATCAAAAGCATCATATGCACAACTGTGTATGTTTGTTCCCTCATCACTAGCTCCATGCATGCCAGGCTTTAAGCAAAGATATTTCTGTTGTCTTCCTTTTAGACAAACTTTATGTAAGCAAAGATAAGGGTTGTAAACTCGGGTTTCAAGTTTAAAACCCGATATCTAGACCGGGTGTACCCGGATTTTGCAACCTAGGTTCTGGCCTGAAGAATCGAAAACTGGAATACGATTTCTTGGGTTCACGGATCAGGCAGGAAAAAATTCCGGCCCGAATGAATAGTTCTAAATTGATATTGTGGACAGTAATGGTCTAATTTTCTATTTTTTGTCTGAAAATGTATTTTCTACGAATCAAAACTTGTTAGCAATGCTATAAATTTTGCGAAACTTGTTGGTAGAAATTATAATACTTTTATGCCTTTTCTGACTAATTGCCACCATCAGTAATTGCTAGCATAGATAATAATCTCTTTTATTGCAATTGCTAGGGGTTTATTGCCTGAAAACCAATGTTTTTTTAATATTTTTTTTCCACAATTGTTTTTGCTACAAGGCCTTGATTTTGGCCAAAGATAATGTGACAGGTGCACTTAATCCAACAGCACAACAGTTTTACACCAACAAAACTTATATCCTCCACACTAGTAGTACGTTTGTATTTACCAATCTAATTAAGGTGTTATGTGAAAATACAACATATTCTTTAGTCCTTAAGCATGAGAATTAGTGCAATATTACAAATGATAGCTACCAAGGATGGGCTCTAACTAGCCACATAAGAATATCAAAATAAATTTAGGACAGATAGCAATTCTGATTGGGAAATAGTAATTTTGATTGGGAAAAGATAGCTAGCTAGGATGTCCAAATGATAGTTAGCTAGGATCATGTCCAAATTAAAAAATACCGTTGATAGTAATTCTGATGCTAAAGATTAGCTTACTAAGAATATTAAACTTTCTCATCGCTAAAATATCAAGCACATCCATATAACCATGTTTTGGGATTCCATATATAGTTTTTATTTCAATTCTGGCTGGAATTTTTTGTGCCAGAACATTAACTAAAATGGTTGAGGTAGATATTCCGCATCGGCTAAAATTTTGGCCATTTCGGTCTCTTCCGGTCTATTTTCGGCCGGATTCTGGTATTTCGGTCCGAAATGTTGAGATGAAAAGCCTATATGAAAGAACAATATCATTAAGAGATACTTACTTAATCACTAATTAAAAAAATAACCTCGGAAGAAATACTAAGAATCCAAAATCGAGTTCCCATGCATTTCTCTAGAATAAATGGGTTGATAACTCTGGGAGATGGTCCAAGCTCATCACCACGCACAAATGTTTTTAATTATTTTTATAACCAAATTTATTTATATGTTAAGCGTGTATGACCTATTCTTATGATTTTTGTATGTTAACCAAATTTGTTTTGTATTGATATATTATTGTTTATATATATAAATCCTCTTTTTCCGGTTTACCATTTATACGTATGGCACTACAAAGGGGTGAGCAAAACTCCCGACAGAGTCGGAGAATCTAGAGTTCGAAGTCGGAGTGTGACGCCCTTTGCCCCTACTTGGGTTGAACAAAGATCAGACATGTAACTGAAGGCTACATACCCGTTCATAACAATTTGGATGCAATACACCTATTTGCACTAGGAGTATGCAATAAATCGCAACAGAAAAAATTTAATATTCGTATAAATCTAAGCAGTGCTTAAAGCAATTGCATTAGAGCATGATACCATAAAACTAATCATAACTCAAATTTCCTTCATGTCATAACATTTTTCAAAACAACCCTAAATAAGTGTTTAACATTTTCCCAAAACAAGGGACTATTCCACAACTTAAACCTTAATTCATTTCCGGTACAAGTAATATGGTCCCTTTCAAAACAATAGGGTTTTTATTTTTTATTTTTATTTTTTTGACCCTTTCATTTATCTTTGTCCTGATTAAGCAACCTCCGTAGCTCCTCGAAGAACTGTAAAATCTCAGTGATAAATTGGTCGGCGGCTTCTAGTATATCTACCAGGGAGGGCTCCGATGAGCTCTTAGTGCTCTTCGGCACCTCCTTGATTGTCGGGGGTACTGACCTCTTGCGTTTCCCCATGTGGGATCTCTTCATATCCTGACACAACTTCTATTATTCTGGATGAGGAATAGTAGTTGAAACTACCACAATGAGATTTCGAGAATTCTCAGTAAGTAAGCACGCAATATACAACAGATAACATAAGCATACAATGGTAAATCATGAGATGAATGCATATGTACTTGATGTAAAACTTGACTTATGCAACTTGACTTTTTTCACAACATGAAACGGAGATCCTTAGACTTTTCAGAAAACCAACTTTGACGTATTTGATCATTACACATATCATATCATATGAGCTCATGGCTTTGTTCATTTTATATAACACATGGGTGCACACATCACGGCTCCCCTATACACTGTGTGTTCCTACTAGTTACCGCATGCCAACGGTTCATGCACCATGGTGAATACATCATATTTATATTCATTATAACACGAATATTTCGTCGAGTTATTTGCCTTATTTTTGGCACCTACTAGTGTTAGGTGCTACCTTGCTCCAACACCATTTCCAAAAATATCCATTCGAGGTACGTCGACGGATCTTTGTCGAACCAAATGTTACCACTCCATTCTTATGCACTCCAAAGTGGACAGATGATTTCCACTAGTACATTCTCCCGTCCTATCATTTGGGGCTATGATAAAAACATGTACTAACTCTTTTTTTGAAAAAAATCATTTACCCAAATGCATGTGACATGAGACTTGAAACATTGTTTTCTTTTCATAAAATATGTGACATATGAGATGTCGTGTGTGCATGAAAACAAGCATAGCACATTTTTGTTTATAGCTTGACAACAATAGAACTTTCATATGCATAACATGTTACGTAGGCAAACAATTAAAACATATCATAAATAAAATAACAATGATCAATCCGAACATAGATCATGGCAAAACTCGAATCACTTATAGACCATAGATCATGGGAAAACTATCATACCAACCAAAACATTATACACACTTGATTATGGAAAATCATTACACTAGCAGAATAATATATACATATGATCATGACATATTCTCATACAAACCAAAGCAATATATATATATATATATATATACACGCACACATATATATATATATATATATATTCATGTAATCATGAAGTAACAAGTATATACATAGCAACAAGAATGCAAAGTTCACGTAACCTTGTACAAATATTAACTGAGGTAAGTTGGGGGTCCACTTACCACAAATCCATCGTAAGTTATTATAAGCAAGCTGAAATAGAGTTGATGTAACTCATCAGAACAAAGGACCAAACCCTAATCCTACGTGTGTGTGTAGCTGTTAGGGTTCGTCGTCTTGCTCATAGTGGTGCTTTGAAAAATTTTATAAGTCACCCTTATTCCGCTGTGATTATTGCATAGTATTAGTTGCATACTAGGATGCGTTGCATATTAAGTGTCATGAACGTTGGTATGTAACCATGTGTTATATGTCCTAACGCTCCAAGTCTCAGTTCCATCCCAAGCAGGGGTCTGGTGGCATCACAGAAAGGACTTTTTCATTTTAGTTTGTGTGAGAATGGAACATTGTTATTTAGAGGGCGAATAGTAGTTCCTGCTAATTTGGGAAATTTGGAAAGAATACTAGCCGAAGCCCATTCCTCACCATATTTGGTACATCGTGGAGGCATGAAGAAGTAACGGGAGCTGAAGAAGGGATTCTCGGAGGAAGAGATTGAACAAAATATTGCCTACTTATTGAGAAATGTGCCACGGGTAGGAGAATAAAGGCCGAACATCAAATACCGGCCGAGATTTAGATCCCTTACCCATTCCAGAGTGGAAGTGGGAAGACATATCTATGGAGTTTGTGGTCAGTTTAATTTGAACCCCTATTGATAAGGATGCGATTTGGATAATCGTGGATTTATTTAACAAAGAGTGCCAACTTTATACTGGTTACTACTATGTATGCCTTGAGTAAGCTAACTTGGTTGTATATAAGGGAGATAGTTAAACTCCACAGAGTGTCCAAGTAAGCTAACTTGGTTGTATATAAGGGAGATAGTTAAACTCCACAGAGTGTCCAATATCATTGTAATGCCCCGGTCCAGCAGGAATCGAAGAGTTACTCCCTATAACTTAAAACTCACAATTCATCAATATATTTATAGACTCCAAAATATAACATCATCAGAATACTACAAAATCTCTTAATAAAATCTGCCACTTCTCAGAAATCTTCTATGAGTAATCCACTAAACTTAAATAATCATCTCACCGATGCTTCATAATCTTGATCTTTAGCTGGACTATTCAAAAATCATCTGAAAAATATATGGAGATAAGTGATGAGTTATCAACAACTCAGTAAGCAGATGACATATACTAGTATGTAAACATGAGCATTTTCACAGAATTCAGAATGCAGAAACAAAACATTTTAGTATCAATATGCAAATCTCAAAAACACATATTATCAGAAAATGAGAGTGACTTTTCAAACATTTTATATTCAGAAACCAACTTTTCATATTCAAAGACTCATTTGGCACAACATGACTGAATATCTTCGTCTTATCATATCATATCAGAGCATCATATCAGAACAGAGACCATGTTTAACCCCCGTCGTAGGGTTGTGCATCCTGCGGAAAGCCAAGCAGAACATAAATCACCATGTTACCAAAACGATTGCACTCAGAATAGAAAACCACTATTATATCCCGTGGTGGGCCAGAGGTTACTATTGTATCCAGTGACAGGGCCAGAGGTCACTATTGTCTCCCGTAACAGGGCCAGAGATCACTATTATATCTTATGACAGGGCCAGAGGTCACTATTGTATCCCGTGACAGGGCCAGATGTCACTATTATATCCTATGACAGGGCCACATATCAGAGCAAAACAATATCAGAATCACCATATCAGAATCAGAATCAGAGTCAGAATAGAATCAGAAAGTCATGCCAAAGGTTTTTTCAAGTGCCACATCTTATCAACACAGAGTACTGAACAGAATCATATCACAAAAACATAACTTATACACAAAATTTCATATACGCTCTCTTTTTCAAAGTTCAGAAACATAATGTCATAAATGAGCTCATGTCTACACCAGTCATGACCGAAAATACTTTATTCTTAAACAGAATCTCATGAATAATGTAGAACAAATATATGAGGTTGTTTTATGATTTCTTTTCATAGCAAAACATGCACATTTTCTAAAAAGGACCTCCGTTCATTTTATTTAATGCAAAGTCTAGCATAGGAACCCCGCTTACCTAGACTTCTTAGTTTTTCAGAAATTTCCTCAAAATGCTGAACAATTATAAATTGTCACCTATAAAAATAACTACGTAATTCTCATAAATTTCCAATCGAACACATATTTCAATATTTAAGCCGAAGATGCTAAAATAACCTATTTCAATTCTTCAAAAACCTAACTTCACGTAATCCTAAAATATCGGTACATGTTCTAAATTCATCAATATCCACTTAATTTAACTCCGACTATGATATAAAATCTAATCTATTTACTATCGAAATCAAATTATAAAATTTAACTCTAAATAATATAATTATAACAAAATATTTTAAATTATACATCAAAAAGTTTAATAAACTAGATCATAATAAAAAAAATACAACATTATTGTTTACTTACCTTTGAAAGAAGCAATCTAAATCACTTATAAAAATTTCTGTAAAAAAAAAAAAAATTTTTTTGTATCTATATAAAGAAAAACTAGATTCAGTTTAAAAAAATATAATTACAAATTTTCTAAAAACGTTGAGACCCAAGTATAAAATTTAGTGAATTCATGTCCCAAAACAAAAATATAAAGACATGCGTAGGCATATAACTCTAGGGTAAAATGGTAATATCCCCGTTCGGAAACCATCCCTAACCTTACGTATAGGGCACACACCTCTTTCTGTTTCTCTGTTTGCAGGGAAGACCCAGGTCGTACGATGGAGGCTCACCGTGGGGCAGCTACGAGGTGGCTGAGACATGAGCAGAACAGAGCGGCTGCGCACACAGAGAGAGAGAGGGATGAGCGAGAGAAAAAGAGATGGAGAGGGAGATTACGCACCATGTGGCGTGCATGGAGGTTTCAGACGGTGGCGCTGGACATCACTGGGCTGTGGAGGACTGGTTTTGTAACGGCTTGATCTTATATTTAGAAATAAATTACAGATAAAATTTTTTAATGAGTTAAAGCGAATTATCAGATATTTTTTTATAAACCTAGAGTTAAGTCTCCATTATTATTATTTTATTTTTTTTTAGCTTTTATTTTATTTTTATTTTACTCTAAGCACGTGTGTGTTAGAGTCCAAATACTATTCCTATTCTTATTTCCTCTTCATAATGAAACTCTTAACTACCAGTTTTATTCTATAAATTTCAAACATACATGAAACCTAATCCACTTCCATGCACGTACGTTTCTTTCTCCTTCTTCACTAGGGTTTTCATGGGTCTATATATAGAAGCTTATTGCGCCCAGTCCGAGCGTCTATTTCCAGCGTGAACAACCAGCCTCAAGCCGAAACCAAACTCCAAACTCTATCCACCCTCCTGTGAACCAAGATACCTCACTTTCCCCTGCCTATAAAACTAACCGAGACCCTCTAGTATTAAACACAATGCAAATCGACAGAGAAGGGAAAACTCACGTACATAGAGCACCCAAACTAGGCGTTGCCGCATAGTTGCACTGAGAACCACATAGAGTAGCCCAGCTTCGAACCCACACGGCAGCGACTCCACACTACCTAGAACACGCGACACCACCACCGGCCACCATAGACTACATCGGACCACCCTCAGCCTCCAAGACACGCCGTAGCAGCCACGGACGCACCTCTGTTTTTGCACGTTCGAAACAGAGCATGCAGTCACCTCTTCCACGGTAGCCACCGTAAGAGATGCCGAACCACCTCTCCCATGACATAGAAAGTACCGACCAGCCGAACCCCGTCGAGCCCACTCCTTTCCGATAGCCCACGACCGTCGCCCCTGTTCTCACTCGGTTGTTTTTCGTCGTAACAGAACTCGCCAGCCCAAGCAACACCACGGTTGCACTGTCGCATAGTTCATCCTTCGGCGTCGCACCACCACAGACGAGCCTCCTGTCGCGCCGCCGTGACCCCGCTAGCCACCCAGCCCATCTCCGTTGCATACCCCCTCTCGGTGAGCCCTCTGTTTCTCTCGAATGACCATGGCTTTTTACCCGTGTATTTTAGTTTTGAAGGATTCTTGTTTCACAACGGGCCAGTGGGCCTTACTTATGCAGTGTTTAATGTTTCCAATGGGCTTATGTTTTTATGGGCCAGGTTGACTTTTACAAAATCATAATGATGCTTAAATGGACTTGTATTTTTAAATTGGATTTGGCTTAGCTGTGGGTTGGGCTTGAGGTTAATTAGATTTGTATCATGGTGATAGAGTTGAATTTTAAGTTTGGCTTATAAACTCTAATTATACAGAATTGATGTCAATAGCATAGAGTCAATGTGATTTTAAAGTTCTGAAGGATCAGGATTTATGGAAATATAGGTTAAATTAGAAATTCAAGTTTTGATTACGAAATACATGTTAAGTTAGAAATTTACGCCACTTACGTGTATTTTTATAGGTAATAAATCGCGCCCTGGAAATATTGGATTAGCGCTACGAGGTAAGTACATTATCATATCTTTACATGTATGTACGGTGAACTACTTGTCTTTTTATAAAAGATATTATGCATGTATGCCTTCATTGGAAGCCCATTTTTACGTACCCAAGACATGATAAAATTATGAAAAATTCATGATTTTATGTGAAAGATTATTCATGAAATTATTTATGAAAGGCATGATTTTATGTGAAAGATTATTCATAAAATTATTTATGAAATGCATGATTTTATGTGAAAGATTATTCATAAAATTATTTATGAAATGCATAATTTTATGTGAGAGTTATTCCATAAAATTTTCTATGAAAATTCATGAATTTATGTGAGGAAACATGTATCATGATATTATAAAAAAATGCGATTTCATTTGAAATCTATGATACGATATGACAAGTATGTATGCGATTTCTGTTGAAATCTATGAAATGATCAGTATACAAGTATGATTTGATAAAATATGTAACGGCCTATGTTATAATATGAAAACAATACCTATGTTATGGGCATATTGCATTGCTAGGTCGTGCATGCTGGTAGTGCACTCAGTATGTCTTCCTTATGTATAGATTCCACAACCTGCGGCCATGGGCGGAATCAGAATCTATTTAGATTCGCTAACCTTAACTCACGGGGGTCAACAGTAGGTAACGGCCTATGATAAGTGAAAGATAAGTTAATGTTCATGTTCATGTTATTTATGAATGTATTTATGAATATGCATGTTTTTTAAGAAACCTTATATTTATTATGTTTACTGTATGATGTGTTGCTTATTGAGTAATCGACTCATTTTAGTTTATTTTTATGTTTTTACACCACCCCAGGTGATGACATTTATGAAGATGAGACTGCAGGACAGGACTTGACCCAGGGAGGTGAGGCAGAGGCCTAGACAGATTATGCTATGATTATTTTTATGGTTTAAAGTTTAAATAAATTATTTTGATAAGCACATGAGACTTCCGTATTTTTCATAAGTGCTTCCATAGACTTTATTTTGGATTTTCAGTATTTATTGAAGTTTGTTATTTTATGGAAATCTTTCGCATCTGGCGCATTGTTAAAAAGAAAAAGTTTTAAGTTCAAGTTTAGTAGTAGCACACTGGCTTCTCGAAAATTCTAAAATGTCTTTTCGGGAACGGAGTGTTACAAATTTCTAGTGGGTGATAGCGGCCCAGGGCAGAGGTGGCGACGGCTGCACACAGCAACCCTCCTAGTGGTTGGGCAGCCTGTAGAGGAGCCTTATGCAGTGGAGATAATGGCTCTGTTTTGATGATCAAAAATAGGGGAATGACTTCTCATGATTCTCGGTGGTTTACGGTTTCTCATGGGGTTGGGCAACGTCTAGTGGCTTCCATCGTGCAGGGGGAAGCTCGCACGAGGTGGCTTCCGTTCGGCTGAGTGTACACGGTGTTGGCTTTTTTGATGCAGTAATGCCAAGTTGCATCTCGGGCTGGCTCGCTTGCTGCAGTGGAGTGGTGGTTGAAGACTGTAGCAGCGGCTGGAACTTGGTGGAGGGTTTGATGGAGGCTGAGCCGCAGTGTAAGCATGCTGCGAACGTAGATGCGTGGGTGGAGGCATTGGGCTGATTTTCAGATGGTGCGAAGAGACTGAGTTACGGTGCTATGGCTTGGTGTTTATATATATATATATATATAATGGCGATTGAATCGTAAAAAAGAAAACCCTAGAGGCGTAGGTGATGTGCAAGTGCGTGAATAAATATCTTAGATATGTCCATGCTTATGACTAACAGATAGAGAAAGTGGCGTGTAAAGGTGGGGAGTTTTAAAAATCAAAATGAGAGAAAATCAGGGGAATTATATGTGGTTGTTTGATGAAAGTAATGATATATCTACCGCTGCTCAAAACCCTAGTGGGAAGCTCAACTACGTGCATGGGATGTGGGGTCAAGAGAAAAATCTTATGGAGTTGGGCTTTATGGTCCATTTTAAAAAAGAAACTTTGGCTCCCGACGTAGTGAATAAAGAATTATAAATGGGCTTTTTCATATGTCAAACCCAAAAAAAAATATTTAGAGAGCGGACTTAGTGCTTTGGCCCGGATGTTACAATCATAGAGTCAGATTGAGATCGGAGATACATGTCTCATTGTTGGAAAAGTTTGTAAGTTGTGATGGGCACTAAGCTAAGATTTAGTAGTGCATACCATCCATAGATCGAAGGACAATTAGAAAGGACAATCCAGATGTCGAAAGACATGCTGAGAGCATATGTGTCAGACTTTAGGGGTCCATGGGAAAGTCACATCCCACTCATCGAAGTTTCCTACAACAATAGCTATCAGGCACCCACTTAGATGGCCTTTTACGAGGCTTTGCATTGGAGAAGATGTGGATCGCCTTTATGTTAGGAACGAGTGGGGTGATTGGACTAGAGATCATACAAGAGATGAGGGAGCAAGTCAAGCTGATAGGGAAAGGATAGTTGCGGCTCAAAGTAGGTAGAAGAGCTACGCCGATGTAAGGAGGAGGGAGTTGACCTTTGAAGAAGGTGGCCGGATGTATCTTAAGGTATCACTCATGAAAGGAGTAAAAAGATTCGGACTAAGTGAAAAATTAAGCCCAAGATATATAGGCCTTATCAAGTATTGGATAAAGTAGGCCTAGTGGCATATAGAGTGGTGTTACCAGAGGAGTATGAAGGGATCCATAATGTGCTATGCGTTTCCTCATTAAGAAAGTGCTTTGAGAACCAACAACCCTGAATGATTAACACGAGGAAAGACTCGTGCAAATCGTAGATTGGAAGGAACAATGGAGAGACGTGAGAAACATGAGTTTACATGCTGCAATTCAAAGCCAGGAGTGCATATATAAATAAGCATTCGATTGCCCTTTAGACTACAACGCCTAGAGCTCTCAAACTATAATCATGGTGAAAGATAAGAGGACAACACAAAAGGCAGTCCTTACACAAGAAATAATTTGTTGATTTGTGGAAGAACATCGCAAAGCGTCAAGGCTAAAAGAAAAATGCCAGCAAGTAAAGTAGGAATGTTGCCGAGATGAAGAAAGCTTTCGGAGGGCTAGGGCCTGAATAATGGAAATTTTGGACCACAATGGCATGACTGTAGCACAATATGGGAGAAACGAACGGTTTAGACTGTGATGAACAAAAAAAGGACAAGGGTGGTGACTCATCAATGCCCGACGATGCCAAATCTAGTGGAGGATCTAGGATGCAAGAGAGTAGTGCTGACGGGTGCACCAAAAGTAGTTGACGAAGGAGACAAGAGGAGGAAGCTCTTGTCCGAGTCATTGATGATGGAAGTCTGTTGGTGGATCGAGGTGGGGGTAGCTCCTCACCTCAAGCGGTGTATAGACAAAGAACACTTAAGGACACCCCCACCTTGATCACCTCTCTTGGAATTTCATATAGAGGGAGGGTCCTCACCGAATTTCGAGGGGACAATGTGAGGACTGAGCTAGCGCAAGGGGACATACCACCTTCTGAGGACAAGTAGAAGGTAAAGAAAAGAGCCTTTCCTTAGAATGGTGAAAGCCGAGGCAGTGGTAGTCTACAAAATGCAACTATTCTAAATAGGGTGAGTAGCACTATGTGGAAGGTTGGGCTAACACACCTAAGCACAAGGTGAAACAAAATATTTCTCACCTGTAATAAGTCAAGCAAGAAGAGGCGCCAATAGTACGAAGGCGAAAAAGGTTGGTGCAAATGATGAGTTTCGAGCCTAAGGTTACAATGGTCAAGGACAAGTCCCATATGGACATAAGGGCTTTTCTAGATAACATGGGCTTGCTCAGAAGGCATCTTTGTCATACATAGAGGCCCATAGTCCACTTGAAAGCTCACATTGGAGTGAGTTTGTGGAAAAATGAGATTATGAATCTGTAGGCCATATCGTTTGAACTCAGAGGTATGGTCCAACGTCATGTGGGAAACCCTTATTTGGAGAAGGACTCCGAATTGAACTGAAGGCAAACTGCAGGAACATGCATGCCTTGTCTCGCCAATATATCTCTATTATCCTACAGATGGATAACTAAGAAGGGCTCCTATTCAAGCATGCCTGGAGTCAGAAGGACACGTGACGGTCCCACCCTATTAAAGGGATTGGACAAGGAATGGAATCTCACTTTTGAGATCATAAGTATTTGAGCTTCTTTAGATTCGGAGTCGGAATTGTCAAAAAAAGCAAGTGACTTCAAATGGAGCAATGAGAAGAGCAATGTCAATGCTGCCATAGTATTTTAAATACTGTTAATGTAGGTTAGCTTCTAAAATAGTACTGAGAATGTGGGGTAAATGTTGGGGGTATATTGTAAGATCTAGCCTTGTATATTCTGTAACTTTTTTTTTCTTTCGTTTTCATGAAACTAATATACATCTTCTTCATTATGTTTATGCATATCTTTACACTGTAATTTTGAGATGTTGGGTTTGAATGGTTCGAATTAAAGATGTTCTAATTTCAGATGCATGAGTCTTACTGTAATCATCATGGATGGGTATAAGAGTTCCCGTGCCTTTCTTATGACATGTTACAACAAGTTTCATGCCGGGAGTAAGGGTCCTGATCTTGATGATCGGGATGGTACACTTCCGTATTACTCTCACTTGATGGACTGGTCAAGGGATTCCCTGGGCATGTTAAGTGTGGTGTCTTCGAGTTGAATAACCGGGTAGAAAGCATCCCCAAGTCGGTCATGTATATCTCAAATTATGAAGTGATTATTTGCGGGATTTATATTATGAGATATGATGAGTTTTATGTGCTTGTGAAGAGGGTGGTTCCTAGCCTCGGTTATAAATATGTTTACTTGAGATTTGCTAAGAGGGTAATTCCTCAGAGGGTGATTCCTCACCATGCTTATATACTTATGTTTTCACCTAGAGGGTGATTCCTCGCCATTCATACATATATGTGTTCACACATTTTTACATAAAGGTTTGCATTACATCTTCTCGTGAATTGTCTCTCATTAGTAGTATTGTTATATTTATTTAACCTACCTATGGTTTCGTTTATCGAAATCGTAGACTTTGATGCAGAAGTAGCTCTTAGAGAGGTTCCTAAGGAAGAATGATTGACCTCGCCAGAGCAATAGTAATGGAGGCCTATTTTTGTTAATAGTTGTTTGTATTTTTTTGGAGATGTACTACTTAGTTAGATGATAAATCATGTTTGGTCTATCTTAGTTTGCTTATACTTAGTCAAGCGACAAATCATGTTTTCATTATACATGTCTATTTTGCTTACATGTGCATGTCCTTGTGAACATTGTGTGTCTGTTTCCGATCTAAGTCTTGGGCGTTGTAGACCGGTTGACACCCTTGGCAAGAGCCTTGCCAAGTCCTTTGTCGAGTAATGGGACACCATACCAAATACAAAGTATGCATTTTTTCGCACTCTTCACTAATAATGAACAATCATAGGCTTGCATCTCACAACAACGAAAATCAGGGACAAATCTCTAGAATTTATTTTTTACAATTCTCATCGACTCTCTATCATGGTTAAATTTTATATTGAAGATTCTCAAGACAATCTTGTTGGACAAGTTAACTGTAAGAACCACGAGGATTTGTTGGATATAAAATGAACTAAGGTCCAGCTCATTGCTAGGAATAAAATGAAGAAATAATACAAGGAAGAGATAAAGCCAAAAGTGGTTGACTAACATAAAAAAGGTGAAAATGAATTAAAGCGAGTTGAACTCTGTAAAGGGAATGAATCTCTACAGATCTACACACTCCTCTACGCTCTCTGGGGATTCTCACCCTCCAGATTTTGTATAGGGATGACAACTTCCTCAACCCTTGCTCAACCATATTTTCTCTATTGTATTGAAAGCTACTTGAGGCATGAGAAACTCTATGATCACCAAATATAGTAAATTTTACCTCCAAACGGCACGTGAACGTAGACTTCTATGCCGAACCACCTAAATTTCTACGTCACTATCTTTATTTTCATTTTATATGCTTTATTTATTATTTATTTTATAGATGAGTATTCGAGCACTGTGTTAACTTCCAAACCATCACCATGAGTCATTCGACCATATTGTAGGGTCCTACCATGCTAGAAAATTGCATCATTAGTTCTAGTAGCATAAGCAGTTTTGACCTTCATCATCTTTTGCCATAGCTATGGTCTCGCCCAATAAATACAGATTCAGTATTTCTCGCCAAATACATTGTACAATATTAGTCTATCAATCAATAACCGCTTTTCTTATAGATTTTAACAGAAATTAAGTTGAAATAGTTAATTCAAAATAATTGCATAGTAACAGTGATGTAATTAGAGAAAATTAGAATCCTAAGGAGTAAGTGTATTGCCCCAGCTTATTGAACTGATGAATCCCTGAATCAATAACCACGATTAATGTAACGCCTCAAACCAGGTTGGCCTGGAAAATTACTACTTGTCACCTAAGAACATGTTTCCCAACACAACTAAAATAAAACTCCAAAGCTTTATTGGCAAAACTCAATCTCATGTACTCTAAATAAGCACATTGAAAACTCTACAAAGTCATTACTGCAACAAAATATACTAAGGAGTCCAAAATCTCCTGGTAGTCATAACAAACCAAACTAATACTTTCATAAGTCTTACTAAACCCAAGCCCAAGATATAATTAAATCTAAAAGACATTAAAACTAAAGGACATCAAAATTCATTCTTCTAACATCCTCTCCTCATCTTAATCATGCTCACCAATCTAATCCAGGTTCTCAGTTGGACTCTCCACATCATTTGAAAAATATTATGAAGATAGGGGGTGAGTTATCAACAACTCAGTAAGCAGATGACAGATGCTAGCGTGCAAACATGAACATTTACAAAGTATAGCATGCAGAACAAAATATTTTCTAGAGTTATCATGCAGAACAGAACATATTTTCAAAAGTAACAGAGTGATAGTTTTAAGACAAGTAAAAACCCATAGTACTTTGGCATAACATAAACTGAGTATCATCATCAGATCAAAACAGAGCATCACACAGAGCAGAAACCATGTTTCACCCCCGTGGTAGGGTTGTGCTAACCCCGGTGGCCAAACCATATAGAGACAGAGGTGAAATCTTTCCTTTATTCTTCTCGGAGTCTCGAGTGTGCAAACATGAAAGACCACAATAAAACTACTTTGTTTCCAAAGTAGGTGCACTCAGAGACAGAGAAGTTGGTACCAACCCAAACAGAGCAGAGCATAACATAGCAGAGCAGAGCAAAACAGAGATAGAGTCAGATACGAAAACCAGTACACCATGCCAAAGGTTTTCAGATGTTATATCAAAATAATACAGAGTATCAAAACAGAATCAGACAGTTTACACACACTGAACACAAAAGCCAGAACATCTTTCTAAATAAATGCACAACTTTTCATATTCTCAATATCGCTCATTTTTCAGATTTCATAAACCACATGACAGAATTTAGCTCATGTCTACACAATGCATGTCAGAACATATTTTTCCTTTTTCACACAGATTTCATGAATAATGCAGATAAGTGACCAAGGTTGATATTTGTTTTTGCAATTCCCATCACAACACAAAATATGCAAGTTTTTTTATAAAATCAACCTCAGTCTTATTAACTTGTATAAAACCTAGCATAGGAACCTTGCTTACCTGAACAACTTAGCTTTTCAGAATTTTTCTCAAAAATGTCAAGTCGAAAATAAATCGTCACCTATAAAAATAATCACATAATTTCCGTAAGTTTTCAATCAAACACGGATTTCGATATTTAAGCCTAAACTTCTAAAATAACCTATTTTAATAACTCAAAATTTAAAACACTCATAATCCCAAATTAATATATCATCACTTCCTAAAATCACCAATATTCACCATGACCAACGTTAAACTCAAAACACCAATATTTAAACCCGAAACAGCCAACAAATTTTATAGCATAAACTAATCTCACACAAACAACTCCATCATCCAATCCAACCGACCCCCTTACTTCTCGGACTCAGTCCGACACAACCAACAAATTCACAGTAAATATAACTTAGCGTAGAAATATATTTAAATCTCAAAAGTTCTTTGGAAAAAATACTTACAATGCTATAATATAATTTTTGAAAGATCACGGAGGTGCTAGAAGCGGCAACGTGGTAACAAAATAGTGCCAAACGCACTGTGGCCGTGTGTCTCAAAAACTCACTTTTGAACGGGTGTAAACGAAGACCCAAGATTGATAGGGTAGGACTTAGGGATGTCGGTGAGACTAGTGGTGGTGGTGGTTGGCCGTGGGTGGCGGCATAGAGGGCGGTCGAAGGCTAAAATACCCAAAACAGAGATATTGATGATGGGGCTTCACCGGTGACATATCGGAGGTGGGGTTGGGTCCATTGGGTTGCTAGGAGGTCGAGGATGATGTGGTGAGAAGATGGTGGCCGGAGGTGGCGCAACGGCAGCGCGCGAGCGAAGAGAAGGCCGCTGCTTGGTAATGCTCGTGGTGGCTAACGGCGGCGCGAGAGGGGCTGGAAATGGAGGGGTGGGGTCGCTGGCCGATGGGGGAGGTAGTGGACTGGGCGGTGACGGTCACCGCCGGCGCACGACGGCGGGCTGGGGGAGAAGAAAAAACAGACGGGAGAGGAGAGAGGGAGGGACGCCGCGCGGGAGAAGCTAGGGGAAGAAAGAAAAAAGAAAGAAAGAAAAAGAAGAAAGAAGAAAAAAGGAAAGAGGAAATAAAAATGTAGGGAAAGAAATGAGGTCCAATCCTCACATCTTGGGTCACAAAAAAATGATCCAACGGAAACGATTTTAAAACAATAAGTGAAATAAAATAATTCAAACGTAGTGATTAAAATGAAAATAAATAATTAAACCCCACAACAAGTTAATTTAATTTGAAAAGAAATTTAAACGCATAAAAATAATTAATTTAGAGAAAGCACTTCAAAAATAATTTTCGTAAATTAAAAATCATAAAAATAATACAACTAAAAAATCTAACAATTTTAAAATAAGAGAATAAATTTTTGAATCAATAAAAATAATTCTTTCAGTAAAAATATACTAAAATACGAGGTGTTACAATTAATCATGTATATATACTGGATGGTTGTTAACCAATAATTCAGTTGCTCCATAAATTTAAGTTTCATATCGTAGAGAATATTACCAAAAGATTGAAAAAACAATGATATAAATATGCATAGATTTTTACCACAAGTATCATCTCCAATATCAGATAAATAAAACATAATTTTATTCGTTCCGAGTCCTAGAAACAGAGGAAGATGACGTCACAGAGATAAATTCATGAGTTCTTTTTGCCGGACAATGACACTGTAGATCATTTGTTCCGACTAAATTCCGTCTCATAAACGTGGTTTAATTATCAGGTTACATCAGTGATCAGTCTAGTATACAAAGAAATAACCAAGGTATCCTAACAAAATAGTGATGCCGTAAGCGTGGCCCACAAAGAAGAGACAAGCTATTCCAGTAGCCGAAAAAGCAAGAATCGGGTATTCATGAGCCACGACTGCATATAAGCTTGAACCATAAGCTATCACCATTCCATAAATAGCGTATGGAATTAATTTCTGGGAAAAATATATCATTGTTCGGAATACAGACGGAACTGTTTTGTTTCTGAAAGCCTCCAAGTGGAAAATCATTGAGGTAGCTGAGAAAACAAATGCAAAGGAATTAGACGTTACAAATATGCGGAAAGCCAGCTTCTGAATTGATGTTGTGCCAGCTTTCTTGTAAGGTGCGGTGAAAATAGCTGCAAAGGTGACAGTGGCAACGAAAGTGGCTACCACTAAGGCAACTCGAGCGTTATCCTCAGCATAAGAATTAAGTGACTTTAGTTTTGTTTCCCCGTTCGTAGATAAACCGTTTCCTTCATGTTTTGCTATTTCATTACTCTGGGTTCGTGGTTCACCAGTCCCAATGGTCTGCACTTCCATACTTCTTCCAGCCACTACTCCTCGCAAACTTGGTAGAAAGCCCCTAGCCTCCAATTTCGGGATGACCGTTATCTGTGAGTAGTTGAAACAGTCAATACTGATTAGAAAGGCTGTGTTTCATGAAGACATTACGAGGAGATGATGAAGTGCATTGGCTGATTAAAAAACTTTTGCATAACTTTTCATCTAATCAATACCTAGACATTATTCAAACACAACAATCAATACAACTTTTACAAACTTCAAAATAAAAATAATTTTTATAGATTATTTCGAACGGATTCTAAGATTTACTTAGCAATGAAATAAATGGATTTCACTCAATAAAAAACTCCCAGGTATGAAATAAAGATAGTTTTCTTGATATCTTCTGTTAGGTTCCTTGCTTTGCTCCATTGTTCAACTTTAATTCTCTGTTTATGGCCTCCAATGCTTGTGGTGCATCCATCGCTAGAATAACAGTGTCTACGAAATCGAAGCAACTAAAAGCAACTAATAGGGCTGCCAGTGTTTCAGCAGTAGTTGCATCTAGAACCAGATCGCTTACAGCTCTTTTTTTTCATGGAGATCAATCCCATAAAGCAAACCCTATAGTTTCTAGCAGTGTTAAGTAGATGGAAAAAGTGGGACTATTATTTATTTTCGTTTTAAACAGATTCACCTTTGTTGAGACAAGCTTGCGGGAGGAATACTTTTGCTGCATTTGGGATTTTTAGGCCTCATTTGTAACTTGGATTGATCTCAGTTTAATCTAATTTTAAGCTGAGTCTAATATTCAAACACCCAACTCTCAAAACACTAAACTCATTTCAATTCAAAACCTCTTTACACATGAGACTAACAACTTTTTTCAACTCAACACCTTTTTACACACGAGACCCACAACCTTTTTTAACTTTACATAAATACATCTAAACTTATCTTAACATTCAAACACATCTAAAATCATCTTAGGTGGACTCCACAAAACTCACTCCATCATCTCAACTCACTACTATTCATAAAAAAGTCAACTCATCTCAATTAAGCTCAACATCCAAACGGGACTAGAATCACTAGAGCATTTGACTCTGCAAATTCTATGCACTTGCAACCAAGAAAATTTCATTCCCTATACACCTTAATATCCATTTATCTACGTACACTATCACATAGGCTTATTAGAGATACAAGAGCAAAGGCACCAGTTGTAGACAATAGACATAGCAAAGACATTTATTGGAAAATTAAGCATCAAGTCCATGTTTTAGCCCTAGAGGTCTTTCCTAGTTGGAAACACAAGACAATATCACTTCTAGCAAATACATGATTTATGATGAGAACAGAAACATCCAAGCAGTCAGCTTAAAAATGGGTGCAACAATCATTTTGGTTGACAATGTGGTAAATCTTGAAGCATTTCCAAAAAAGGGGCTCACAAAATTCTCCAAAAACTAAAAAGTAGCCGAGAAGTACAAGCAAAACTGGCTCGTAAAGTTTTATTAAAATCCAAAATCATCGGATAAGAATGCATAATAATGATGATTGACAGCCCCATCATTTAACTTGATGTGTTGTTGTATAGTTATGCTTTCTTATATTGACACGAGAATAAATTTTTCACATTGAAAGAATTTTGTACCTTTTTAGCAAATCACTAGTAGCATGCACATGTATATAATTATATTTATAGGGAAGTTCTTTATCTATAAAGGGATCTCATAAAAGTAAAAGCATAAACTGATATAGCTTGATGTGATATATAATATTGTAAAGTTCTTTTAACAGTAAGATATATCTAACATATCACATTAAGTTAAGTTAGTTTATGAGTCTACTTTTATAAACTTCTTTATGGATCTAGCACTTATTATATATATACACACACATACATACATATATGTATGTATATGGGTCATGGGGAAGGTCGTTAGGTGTGGATCCGTACGATATGAGGCATATGTCTCATAACAGGACATGTATAGGATAGGATACGTGTCTCCTATGCAATATATCTAATTTATAAGAAGAATTTAATCTAAGCCAAATCCATCGATCATACCTTTTCAAACCATTTACGCTTTATTCTTGATCTCATAATGTCAATGGGCGTTAGGCCTTCCTTGTTGATAGCCCCTCTGTCCACTCTTTTATCACGTGATAACACCGCTGCCATTTCATTCGATGCACCGATGCTAGCTAGATGCAGAGGTGTGTTGCCATTGCTGTCTCGCTTATTTATGAGATCTAAAGGTAGTGAGCGAAGCATAAATTTCAAAGCCTCGACGTTTTTTCCCTTTTCCACAGCAAAATGAAGAGGCGTGCGACCTTTATTGTCCAACAATTCGCATGTACTTGGCAATTCTGAAATTAGTTTTCTGGTTACATTGATGTGGCCTCTCTCCGCCGAAATGTGGAGAGCAGACATCCCTTCCTTGTCCTTTTTGTATGCCGCGGAACGATCAGCTTTCAATAACAGTTCAACGGCTCCAACATTGTCAATGTAGGAAGCATAGTGAAGAGGAGTCCACCCAAAGTCATCAGCTTCAGAGGCCAAAGATGGCCATTTTTCAATCGCCTTCGGCAGAAAATCTACGGTAGAGATAGAAAACCATATCACAACGGTTTGATTTAGCTTGAAAAAATTCAAGAATGTATGAAAATATGCTTTAAGGATTTCTACATTTTAATTTATTGTTATTTTATGAGTTCTAATAATATATATGTATATATATCATTGATTGAGGGATCCATTATTTTAGGTCAGATGCGTGAATAAGTAGTGGTTGTATAAGTAGTGGCACATCATACAAACCGAAGACAAATCATGCAGTTGGACCCAAAATGTCTCCATTTTAAAACTCATCTTATGTGGTTGTATAAATGAATCAAACAGGTTATGGAAAAAGAAGCTGTTATCAAAGAGCCAAGGGGCAAGGCTTCCCATCCCAAACCCTTTGTTTATTAGCATGAGATGCAAAGGTGATGACAAAAATGTTGGTTCTCACCTCTTGAAATGTTGCTGGCTTACTAACTCTCCACACCTTAATTAGCCATTGTCGCTCCGATTATCTCCTTCCCTATTCTTCTCTCATAGAAGACTTTTCCCACAAGACTCGGATCACCTTTATTTTTTAACTCTCTCGGGATGAGATTTCCTCTTCCGATAATCGATCGTAGCTTCTCCAATTTCTCCTCTATGACCTCCATTCCTCCACTACTGAGAGCATTCACATCTGATTTCTATAATTTTTCTTAAATTTTAGCTAGAAATTTCCTATAATTTTCTCTTTAATTTTACTCATCTTTAAAAAACCTCATACGTCTTATTTCTCATCATTTCTCTATTTTATTAAAATAATATTTTTTATTCTTTCTTTATTATTATTTCTACTACTTTATTTCTACATCTTTAACTATTCCCTATAAAATATATATAAAAATTGATTTAGGGGATGAGACTCTCATAATATAAAGAGCCACTGTTCACATCCTACTTATATATTAAAATAGGGAATTGGATGAATTGAGTACTTTTTTTGTCAAAGAAATTAAGATGATTCCCTAAAATTTAGAGATTTGGGGAGTATAGGGAACTGGATCTCTAACAACCATGTTGTTTGGGGACTACGACTCACACGATCCCCATGGCAAAGCTGTAATTAAATAGGATATTAAGGGCAAAACTAAAATTTCTATCATTTATAGGCTTAGAAGTGAATTTTTTAAGAAATTTTAATCGTTAACTAATCACTTTTACAATGACTGCACAGAAACTAAGGATCACTTTTAGAAAAGGGTATAGATGTATTGTAAGTGGAGATTTATAAATTAAACATGTCAGTTATGTTTATACAATTGGATTATATATCTTGGGGTTTATTGTTTTAGTTCAAATATGAATCATTATATTGAATGTTTTATGGCATCCTTGAGGAAGTACTTGATTGACTGAGAAAGGTAAGATTGAGATTTTGTCACGTTCCTATGTACTGGCAGCGGTATATTATGAGGTCAAGAATCTCTTTGAGTTATAAACTCCTAAGGGATTGATTAAAGATCCGTGACCTTAGGAGATCAATTTGTCTAGGTCATTATGCGATTTTATGAGTAAATTATTATATTAGTTAGATGATAGTTTTTTTTTTTATAA
The DNA here is from genome assembly GCA_022457165.1 of Juglans mandshurica. Lineage (NCBI taxonomy): Eukaryota > Viridiplantae > Streptophyta > Magnoliopsida > Fagales > Juglandaceae > Juglans > Juglans mandshurica. The sequence goes on from CM039623.1 coordinate 11,393,810, forward strand.
GTAAGAAGTTTTATTGATCCAAGTAAATAGACAATGCTCAAGTACTACACAGGAAATATACAAGAAAAAAGCTTAATTATAAACTACCTGCTACGAAAAGTAGCATAAAAGTCATTAAAACTCGCTTCATTGCATACTATGGATGAAGCCCAATAGAAGAATGCCCTAAAACCATCCAGAGAACGTTCCATGTACACCACATTAAACATAGGGGCTCCATCTTCCAAACAACTGGAATATTATGATGACCCCGACTCCCTCTCCAACACCACAATAAATCCAACACCCTCCTATGCATAACCCATACTATACCAAGCCTAGTGAAGATGTCATCCCATAGAGTTTTTACTACTTCGCAATGGAGAAGCAAGTGATTTGTTGATTCACTACCGTGTTTACACATGAAGCACCAATTTGTTTAGTAGAAGCCGCCCTTTTTCAGCTTATCAATGGTCAATAATTTCCCATGGGATGCCAACCAGCCAAAGAAAGCTATTTTGAAGGGAGCATTGTTCCTCCAAATGCTCTTCCAAGGGAAGGCATTGGAGGGGTTAACCATTAATACCTTGTAATAAGAATGGACTGAGAATTTCTTGTTCCCTGTGAGTGTCCATAGTAGCTTGTCCTCTCTTCCTAGTTGCACTTTCATTGTATATAATACATTGTAAAAGTTAGCAATGTCATTCACCTCCCAATTCTGTGCTGCTCTAGAAAAATTCATGGACCAGTGTAGGGAATCAGCAGTGATGCTCATATTAACAGCCACAAAAGCTTCTTTATCTGATGCAATCCTATAAAGAGCGGGGAAAGCAATTTTCAAAGGCCGCATCATCACACCAAATATCATGCCAAAATCTGATTCGTGTACCCCTTCCCACCTTAAAACAAGACTTGTGGAGTATGTCCTCTCATCCATTCCGAATGGATTTCCAAACCCCCACTCCGTAGGCCCCTGTTACTGCATTAGAGCACCAATCCTCCCAAATGCTCCTGTATTTAGTATCGATGATACTTCTCCAAAGAGTGTCCCCTACCTGATGATACCTCTATAGCCATTTACCAAGAAGAGCCTTGTTAAAGATTCTCAATTTTCTAACCCCCAAACCACCACAAGACAAAGGAGTGCAGACTTTATCCCATTTGATTAAATGAAAATTTTCTCGTCTTCTAACCCTCCCCATAGTAAATCACAGTAAAGATTCTCCAATCTATTTGCCACCATTGCAGGCTAGGGGAACAAGGATTGAAAGTATGTTGGGAGATTGGATAAAGTGCTCTTAATAAGTGTGATTCTACCGCCTTTAGACAAGTAAATTCTCTTCCAACCTGCCAGCTTGCATTCGATTTTCTCAAAAATCCCATCCCACATTGGCTTGGATTTATGAGGAGCTCCCAAAGCAAGTCCCAAACATTTCATAGGCAAGGATGACACCTTGCAGCCCAAAATGGCTGCTACTTCGTTTAGATTATTAACCAAACCAACTGGGACAATCTTAGACTTAGATAAATTCACTTTAAGACCTGAGACAACTTCAAAACACAGAAAAGAGTTCTTAGGGAGCGAATTTGATCAGGATTTGGGTCACATAAAATCAACGTACCATTGGCAAAAAGGAGATGAGTGACTGATATGATACCTTGTGAGGAATCATCCATCGAGAAACCCGAAATGAAGCCCCTGTCAACCACCCTTCCATGATTCTACTCAACACATCCATCGCAATAATGAATAACAATGGAGATAAGGGGTCTCTTTATCTCAAACCCCAAGAACTGTTGAAGAAGCCTTCGAGAGTGTTGTTGAGCAAACTAGAGAATCTGACAGTTGTGATACAATATTTTATCCATTGACACCATTTCTCCCCGAAGCCATGCTTGCCAAGAATATACAACAAGAGATTCCAGTTCACATGATCAAACGCTTTCTCCATATCCAATTTACACATGATACTTGCGGTGCCGTCTCTTACTCTATTCTCCAAGCATTCATTTGCAATAAGAATAGTGTCAAGAATTTGTCTTCCTATAACGAAAGCATTTTATGACTTCGAGATGATCTTCCCAATAACTTCACTTAGTCACTTAGCAAGAACTTTTGAGATGATCTTGTAGACCCCACATACCAAGCTTATGGGACAAAAATCTTGCACCTCCACCGACCTTGCCTTTTTAGGGATTAGGGCGATGAAAGTGGCGTTAAGACTCATCTCAAATTTCATAAAAGAGTGAAATTCGAGAAAAACCTTCATGAGATCCTCCTTTACAATGTCTTAACAAGCTTGAAAGAATACCATTGTGAAGCCTTCTGGCCCTAGTACTTTGTCTTTATCCATCCATTTAAGCACGCTAAGCACCTTATCCTCTTTAAAGGACCTCTCCAACCAAGTTGCACTCGATTGGTCAATTGCATCGAAAACGAGTCCGTCTACCATAGGCCTCCATTGGTATTATTCCTTTAGCATGTTGTCAAAAGAATGTACAATATGATTCTTCATAGCATCTCTATCTGTCAAGATTCTACCTAAAATATGAAGAACCTAAATGACATTGTTTCTATGATGAGAGTTAGCAACTGTATGGAAACACTTTGTGCTCTTGTCCCCTTCCTTCAACCAAATGGCTCGAGATTTTTCTCTCCAAGAGATCTTCTCCATAAGAGTGATTTTTTCCAACTCAGCTGCTACAATCATTTTCCTTGCCTTATCTTCCTTTGATAGAAACCCATCCACTTCTTTATCATCAAGATGGTGCAACTCTTGGAATAAAGGACCCCACTGGTCATTAATGTTCACGAAGACTTCCCAATTTCATTTACTTAGATCGTTTTTCAAAGTTTTGAGTTTCTTGGCCATAACAAAGCTAGGGGTGCTCGTGATTTGATAAGAGGCCTACCACGATCTAACTTTCTTTGAAAACCCATTAACCTTCAACCACATATTCTAGAATTTAAAGTATTTTCGTCCCACATGAAGACCCCTGCAATCTAATAAGAGGGGAAAATGGTCAGAGCAAATCCTAGAGAGCCTCTTTTGGCAAAGATTGGGGAAATGGACATCCCAGGAAGGAGAGACAATGAACCTGTCCAACCTAGACTAGGCCTTCCCTTTAGACCAAGTGAAATCTCCCCCCTTTAATGGAAGATTTACCAAGTCCAACTCAAAAATAAGAGTTGAGAAGTTTGCCATGGCAGTATCGAAGCAAGAGTCGGCTGATCATTCACTCGAGAACCAAGTGACGTTGAAGTCACCTCCAATACACCAAAGGATGTCCCACCCACTACACAAACCAGTGATCTCATCCCAAAGGAGTTTTCTTTTATTGTCAACATTTGGCTCGTAACTCATAAGAACCCCAAATTGAAACCATCTTCTACATTCGAGAAAGAGCAAGCTACTAAATATTTACCGATGAAATCCTCCATCAAGTCAGCAACTCTCTTATCCCACAACATTAAAATACCCCCTGAAGCACCCTTGGAGACAAGCGTGGTCCATCCCACATAAGGGCAATTCCACAAACTTCTTATTAATTGCCTACCAATAGTATTCCTACCATTTGTCCTCATGTTAGGTAGCATGCTTAATTTTCTATATGAATAAATAATTAGTTGAGAGATCAGGAGGAGGAGATAGTTTATGGGCATGGCAACCAACAAGTGTGAGATGCTAGTAAATGGGCAGCTCTGACCCATATAGTGTCTATATGGGTTAAAATCATTGGTGGGTTTAGCATCAGTTAAAAAATTCCCCACTAGATATTTAACTACACACTAGTTAATTAACTAATGGGTTTAGTCTTCATCCCTGGTAGGTTGATCTTGGACAATGTAATAGCAGCTTATGAGATTTTCCACTTGATGAAGACTAGATCCAAGGGGAAAGGAGGAAGTATGGCACTAAAAATGGATATCTCAAAAGCATATGATAGGGTTGAATGGGCCTACTTGAAAGCTGTCATGTAGAGAATGGGGTTTATGGAGAGATGGATTGGGTTGATTATGGATTGTATAACATCTGTATCTTATGTTGTGTTGGTGAATGGAAGGTCAGGTGATGTTATATATTCTTCACGAGGTATTAGGTAGGGGGATCCAATATCCCTTACCTGTTTTTTTTTTTTTTTATGTGATAAGAGGCTTAGCAGTCTTTTTAATTCAGCTGAGGATAAGGGTGAGATAAGAGGGTTGGTTGTTGCAAGAGGAGGTATAAAGGTCTCTCATCTTCTATCTGCTAATGATTGCATTATCTTTGCAAGAGCTAAGTGGCTTGAATGGTTGAAAGTGAAGGAAATCCTAAGGGTATCTGAAGTAGATTCTGGTTAGGGCATGAATTTACAAAAAACCACTGTGATGTTTAGCTCTCGAGTTAGACAGGAAGAGAAGGAAATGATTGTACAAATCTTGGGGCAAGGGTGCAAAGTAGCTCTGAAAAATATTTGGGATTGCCTACTTTGGTTGGAAGAGCCTGTTATAAGACTTTTAGAGGGATCATGGGCAGAGTTGGCACAAGATTAACAATTGGAAAAATCAGTTCCTATTCCCTGCTGGCAAAGAAGTATTGCTCAAAGCAATTATTCAGTCCATACCTACCTACAACATGAGTGTGTTCAAGTTGCTCAAGAGGTTGTGCAAGGAAATATATGGTATTATGGCTAGATTCTGGTAGGGTTATAAAAACAATGAGAAAAATATTCAATGGGCCAGTTGGGAGAAGATAGGTTATGCAAAATTGGTTGGGGGTCTTGGTTTTAGAGAGCTGGAAAGTTTCAATACTGCTCTCTTAGCAAAACAGAGCTGGAGACTTGTCACTAAACCAGACTCTATTGCTGCTATGGTGTTAAAAGCTAAGTATTACAAGAATTCTGATGTGATGAGCTCTAAGCTGGGCTATGGACCTTCCATGATATGGAGAATTATATGGGGATCTTTGAAACTGCTTAAGGAAGGGCTTTTATGGAGAGTGGGCAATGGTTCGAACATTAAAGTGTGGGAGGATAAATGGCTGCCTAGTAAACCCTCTCATCGAGTGCAGTCTCCTATTAAGAATCTGAATGTTGAAGCAAATGTGGTAGAGTTGTTAAGGAATGGTGGTAGTTGGGATATTGAGGCTATGAGGGCTACATTTAATGAAGAGAAAGCTGAAGTAATATGCAATATTCCTTTGAGTCATACTGGCTTGGAGGATAAAAGAATTTTGGCCTACTCTAAGAATGGGTGCTTTAGTGTAAGGAGTGTCTATCACCTTGATCTAAGTAGGAAGAAGGATTTGAAAGGGGAGTCATCTGATGGGAGAAAGATTAAAGAAGGGTGGAGAGAACTATGGTAGCTTAATACCTCGGGTGTGGTTAAAAATCTCTTATGGAAGGCTCTTAACAATTGTCTTCCCACAAAAAAGGACCTCTACAGAAGGAAGGTGGTGGAGAAGTCAATATGTCCTATTTGCTTAAGGGAAGATGAAACTGTATGCCATGCTTTATGGAGCAGCCCTGCAGCTGTGGATGTATGGGCTGAGAGAGAGAGTCCAGTGCAGAAGTAGATGCCATCTGAGATGGATTTGGCTGCAGTATGGAGGAAATTATTAGCTGAGCTAGCTCTGGAAAGTGTGGAACTGGTGGTATTTGTTATGCGACATATATGCTCAGATGGAATGGATGGAATTTTTTAAGGGAAATTCAGTAGCCCTGGGATGGTCTTTCAGCAAGCAAAAGCAAGTCTCATTGATTTTCAACAAGCACAACAGAGGGGGGCAGAGAGAGTTATACCTGCTGTAGTGAAGAGAGGAGAATGGTTAAATGGGAAGCTCCAAGAGAAGGCTATGTAAAGGTAAATTGAGATGCTGCTTTCAAGGCAAACCAAAGAAAGATGGGGGCTGGAGTGGTTATTAGAGATGAGGAAGGAAATGTGTAAGTGTTTCTGTGTTTGCCAAAAGATCAAATTCAATCTGTTGTGATTGCTGAAGCTGCTGCTTTATGGAGGGCCCTATGCTTATGTGCAAAACTTAATATACATAAAGTAATACTTGAAGGAGACTCATTGGAGGTGATTAAAGTTGTAAATAATAGGGAGGAATGCTGGGAATAGAAGACATTAAAGGGATTCTTTGCACACATCCAAATTGGATATATAGAGAAGGGAATAGAGTAGATCACTTTCTTGCACAATTTGCAGTAAATTCTAGTGAGGAGCTGGTATGGATAGAAGATGGTCTTGAGGGATTTTTTTCTACTGTTTTACAATGTAACGCCCCAATGGAAGGCCCAAACCACATGCCTATACTCCAAAAGGACTAGTCAATGATATAATTGGAGCCCCATTGAAACCTTATAAAGAGCAAGAACTTCTCATTCCCAAGCAATGTGGGATCCCGTACACCACCTACCCTTACCCATATCATATGGGGTATCACAATCTACCCCCCTTAAATTCCTGACGTCCTCGTCGGGCCTGTCCATTATAGGTGGCACGGCTCAAGTCCCACATTTCTGGTTGAGATAGGCTCTGATACCATTTGTAACGCCCCAATGGAAGGCCCAAACCACATGCCTATACTCCAAAAGGACTAGTCAATGTTACAATTTGAGCCCCAATGAAACCTTATAAAGAGCTAGAACTTCTCCTTCCCAAGTAATGTGGGATCCCATACACCACCTACCCTTATCCATATCATATGGGGTATCACAATCTATTCCCCTTAAATTCCCGACGTCCTCGTCGGGCCTGTCCATTATAGGTGGCACGGCTCAAGTCCCCACATTTCTGGTTGGGATATGTCTCTGATACCATTTGTAATGCCTCAATGGAAGGCCCAAACCACATGCCTATACTCCAAAAGGACTAGTTAATGATACAATTGGAGCCCCATTGAAACCTTATAAAGAGCAAGAACTTCTCCTTCCCAAGCAATGTGAGATCTCATACACCACCTACCCTTATCCATATCATATGTGATATCACATACAATATAAGTGTTGTAATGACTACTTTATATGAAAGATGATGGTTTTCTTGATTGAAAAAAAAAAAAAAAAAAAAAAAAAACCTAATGGGTTTATTCCTACCTCATCTCATTACATTTTATCTTAATATCCAAACACCACATAATGTATCCTATGCACGTGTTAATTAGTAGTGAATCAGTAAATCAACTTACTTGTCGCCATGCGAATGGTGGCTACATGCAACACATTCATGCCGTCCCTTCCTCCATAGGGGAATTCCGGAGCATTTTGCAGGATGTAGTCAGCAATATCGTAATGTTTTCTGTCTACAGCCAGATAAAGTGGGGATTCTCCAGCTTCATTCATCATCATAGCCAGCCCTGGTTTTTGGCTAAGCAGTAACTCCACAACCGACTGGTGACCATTTCTCACAGCATCATGCAATGCTGTATCCTTGTACATGTTCACCATCTCGAGAATACTAGATGTTGAATGATCTATTAGGAGTTTCGTGATGCCTGAACACCCAACCCTTGCTGCAATATGTAGCGGAGTGTCCTCCTGCTTATTTTTTAGATCAACAAGTGATTCGTTCATGTCAATGAGCATTTCAGCAAATTTCTCTTGTTGGAATTTTGTTGCAACATGAAGAATGGAGTCGATCTCATCTGTTATCGGTTTGAGGATATCCCAAGGCTCCTCCAGGCTGGAGTCGTTAGTACTTATTTCCGGGTGAAAGACTGTGATGTCACCTTTTGCTGCAGCTTTATAGAGTTCCGTTGGATCCATCACCTCGAGTTGCAACATGCTATATATCAAAGAGACTGATTTTGCTGATGATAAAGCTTATAAGCAAGAGTTTCTCAGATCCTAGCTTCCGGCCTTAAAAATAAGCAATATATATGAGAATTTGATATAGGAATCAAGTACAAGTACTTGGATATATATATATATATATATATATATATATATATATATATATATATATATATTGTTATGTAAATTACCATAATTTTCCTTTTGAAAATTATATTTTAATAAATAATCTAGAAACGATTATAAAGTCACAGACTATCACAAACTATTAAATCGTCCAAAAAGTATTGATAAATTTTTTTATTGAATTTATATTTTAATACTTCTGCCTTCACCCTGCATAAATCTGACATTCCATGCATGCAAATAGGTGGATTTAAAAAGAGAATTTAAATAATTATATTCTTCATTTTCTATCCGACCAAGTATGCAAATATTTCTCAGTTACTTCATGCGGATTACCTCTCTTTTATATGATTTTAAGGAATGATTACAAAAACTATATTCATCGGGCTTTGTACGATTATATTAATTTTTACTCCGGATTTTAATTATTATTTTTATCATTGGGTAATTTGTGATTTCCATCAATAAGTACCATATTTCAATTTCTCATTAAATAATTTAATGGAGAAATATGACAATGCAAAACACAAGAAATCGTCTGAATTTCAACAAAAGCCTAAAGATGATTGGGTTACAAAATTAATTTGCTTCTGAAATTCTGCTGAAGTAATCAATTATTCATAAGTTAATTAGCTACATTTGGGTGTTGAGTTGAGTTAAGTTCTTGATGACTAGTATTAGTTAAGTAGGTGGAGTGAATTATGTGTAGCTCATCTAAAATGAATTTAGATGTATTTGAATGTTAAGATGAGTTTAATACTATTTATGAAAAATTGAAAAAGGTTGTGAGTCCCACATATAAAGATGTGTTGAGTTAAAAAATGTTGTAGATCACACGTGTAATGGGGTTTTGAGTTGAGATGAGTTTAATAATTTGAGAGTTGGATGTTTGGATGTTAAATTCAGCTTAAAATTAGACTGAACTACGTTGATCTGATTAGTCAAGTCTTGTAACCAAAAGGGGCCTTCCTTAAACTTGAAAGCTAAAGAGTGTTCACTATGTGGGTGTCATTAATACAGCAGGCCTCGTTTGGATGATGAAATGAGATGAAAAATCTGTGACTAATAGTGAAATGATTTGAGTTAAAATATATGTTTTATAAGATTTTTGAAAATGAGAGAGAAAAAGTTGAATAAAAATATTAACAAATAAAAATATTTTTATAATATTATTTTTGTTTTGGGATTTATAAATTTTGAATTATTTTCTTTATTTTATTTGAAAGTTTGAGAAAATTATAATGATTAGGTAATGCTTAGATGAAAAATTAAAAATTGAAAAGTATTTGTGTTTATGATATTTGGATGTTGAGATGAGATGAGATGATGAAACTATCTTACAATCCAAATGGACCAGAATCTTTTAATTTCAAAGCACATAACAACATTCTATTCAATCGCATAGGAAATTTATGATAACACGAAGATCAAGAAATATTGTTATTCATTTGAGATTTTTCATTTTCATATGTTACCAGAAATATGGTTATTAGATAGTCAGCATATGGTAGGTAACCGTTACTCACAGCGCATATATATATAATTACGGTAAGCTTTGGGAAAACAAAAGCAACAGATCAGTACTTGACTCAAACAGTACTCCTTTCTTATTTCCTTAATTTTCTCCACCAACAAACTGAAAAAATAAAATAAAAAAAATGACGAACGTGTGTGTGTGAGAGAGAGAGAGATAAGGGCATTGTTCAATTAACAACTACTAGACTGGACAAGAAATTAAAAAGAAGAACAAAGAAGAGGAAGATGAAGAAGAGGAACATACAGTGAATCAGGAACGCTAGGTGAGAGGGTTGGATCGAATGAGTTATGGCAAACCTTCCGATCCAGAAAGAAAAAAAGAGAGGTAGAGTAAGAAAGAAACGTAGGGGAGACTTGAGTTTTAAAAGTCACCTCGATTAGATCAAGATTATTCCCCCCATTGATTTTGACCCTGGTATCGCATTTCCAGTACTGGGGTCCAGCTTGGGTCTTGTGGCAAAAAATATCATGATATTTCCTGGTAACCAAACTATTATAACTCAAAAGGAAAATAAAAAGCTCTAAGAAAAAGAATCTAAAAAATGATCTATTTCATTTTCGCAGCCCAAAAACTCCTACCTATATAGAAAGACCAGTTGAGAGTGGAAGAGAAGTGGCGGTAGAGTTGAAGAGGAGTGAGGAATGGAGGAAGAAAGGTGTGGAGTTCGGTAAAGGAATGATTGAGCGCTGAAAATGTCCGCACGTGGATACTCTATTTCTCTCTTAAATGGGTGCAGTGAGAAAAGATATTTACAATTATAAAAAAATGTAAAGTTCAGTAAAAGAATGATTGAGCGCTGAAAATGTCCGTACATGGATCCTCTATTTCTCTCTTAAATGGGTGCTGTTAAAAATAGAAAAGATATTTGTAGTTGTGTAGTGTCCAAGTGTCATGGAATTGTGTCTCACAATCTCTTTGAAAAAATAAGTAAATATAGAATCTTTAAGAAAAAAAAAATTTTAATAGTAAATCTCACTTTTTTTGTTTTAAACGATTACGTGATAATTTCGTACTCTACAACTATGTGTAATATTATCCGATAAAACTATTGGCGATAGCAAAGCATTACCCTCTGGAGACAATCAAGGCAGCAATCAAACAGAAAATCAATCCAAGCATCAAGGTGCAATACACGGCAATAGAGACGTTGTACAAATATATAGGAGTTGATTAGTTGTAAATATAGAATGTGTAGATATCTTTTCTTTTATAACTTGTATTGCTATTGTTAGCTTTTAATACTCATAACAGTTTTCTATATAATGATAAATCCTACACCATAAGCAATTGCTTTGGTTTCACTATTGTCTCTAAAATCCTTTCAAAAAATACTAAACGATGGAGGTCATTTTGGTTAACACTTAACAGAAAGTATCTTGTTATTTTTGCCACAGGACCCAAGCCAAGTTGGTATACTATTCTCTGCGCGGATTGTTTGAATTTTGGATTTATCTTCTGTGCGGATGTGGTCTAGGCCAAGTTAAAGAGCATTGGTAATAGACTAGTCAAATGTCAATGCAAGTCTAAACTTTAGCTAAATGTGAAAAAAAGCTTTCACATTGGACTAGCCAATGGTCCAAAGCTTAAGACTTGATGAATAGTAAATCTTAAGTCCTCTTCAAACATGACTAGCTACTATTCACAATGGAAATCAACATTTAATTATTTCATCACTTCCCTCTATCTTTGAATGGTAAAACATGCATGGCATGCACATTATTTCTATTGATTGATAGAGTATACACATTATTTCTACAAAGCATGAAGATTTAAGAAATATATAAATTGAATTTACAAAAAATAAAAATAAAAAATATAATATTATATTATTATTTTAACTTTATAATGGCTAGTCCAATGTGGACTCACCTAGTTAAAAATTGATATTATAACCAAAAATTAAGATTTTAGCTAAACTTTAGACTTAGCAATAGCTAGACCATGGACAATGCTCTTAATTGGTATACTATTCTGAGATCTGGAACCAGAGTGAGACTAAGCACTCGTGTTATGGTTTTGCCAATCTGCTACAGATGTTTGTACGTATGATGTGTGGCAGAAAAATTCAGAAAATGAATGGTTAGGAATCTGCATTGGTCCGAGAGTTATGGCGTAAGCTAGAGAAATACAATGCTGCACCTACTGATCAATAAAAAATTCAAAGAAAATAATGTACGTGGACCTACAATGCTGCACCTACTACATGTACGTGGCATCATGTAGTAATTTAGATTACAAAACTTTATTTATTTGTAAAGAAAATCTGATATATTACATTATACCATATCACTTTATAAGGTAGTTTTTTGAGATTGACAACAAACACAATTAATGTATCACATCATGCCACGTAATTATAGGTTTAGCTGTTATTATAATTGAGATCGACGACAAAACATAAATTATTTTTTTCAAACTTTTCAGCTTCAAATTACTTTATAAATTTTTTTCAGAGACTTATCAAACAGAATCTTGAATCTTTTAGTTAGTTCCCATTTAAGAGGAGATCAAATGATCTTTATCATTTATATATTTTTCCTGAATTGAGTACTGTTTATTTCACCTTAAATGTGACAGGTTATGTAAGAAATTAAAAAGGAACAATCATTTTCAAACTTTTATAAATTTTAATTATGAAAGGGACAACAATGAAAAAGGAATATTAAGAATATCACCTACCATAAGAAGCTTCAAGATAGTAGAACTGGTTTCATTTTTAAAATGCAAAATGTCTCACTTTGCATTCCTATCTTGCTAAGAAATGAACCAGGCCCAAGCTGCTAAGAAATAATTACCAATATGGAAGGAAGTGATAAAACAAAAAGAAGTTGACTCAGACAAGAAAAAATGTGTAGGAGACTGCATAAAGCTGGATGGAATCACCCACTCCAAAGAAGAAAAGAAACCTTGATAAAATGGAGGATCTCGTTAGACTTTGGACAGGTTTCCTCTAGGCACATAAGCTCCTACGATGTTCTCTCTCTAGAAGGAATGTGTCTTCTTCAACCTCCCTAAAAACTCTTATTTATTCCATTGTATTGAGATATATGTGAGCTTATGAGAAGCAGTATAATCATTGAGCATAATAGGTTTTGTCCGTAGTTGAACCCTAGGCATATCGGAAAAATGCCTTAACAGTTTAGCGCGGTCTGTGGGAAAATGATTTATCTCTCTCCATGACAAGAAGAGATGGCCACTTGGCTCAAAAGATCTCCTCCACGTCCAAACAAATAAGTCTCCCTGTTATTCCTTTTCATCATTTTCATCTTTAATAGTTTGGCCAATCAAGGTAGAAACAGAAATTAGACCCCTGAACGACACGTTGCATGGGGTCATGCAACGTGCACCATGGACTCAATGTTGGCGGGCATTACCCTGTCGTCCCTGCTTGTGGGAAAGTGAGCTTATCGGCAAGCCTCACAGGTGTGGACACAAGGGCACAATCAGAGCCAGAGCCTGCCTCCTTGCCAAGCTCCACGGGGCAAACTCATCTTGGACACGGCCACACTTCGCCCAGTCTAGGTGAGCTCCCCCACTGAGTCTCATGGTCTATTTGTCTCAAGGACGGTCATCACCTAAAAGCCTCACACCGCCTTTGACCAACCATCTAAGTTGCTCTCTTGCTCTCCCTTTTGAGTCAAATTTCTCGCATGAACCCGAGAGTAACTCTCCACCATGGCAGGCCTCACCCCTTCATGCCCGCTGTGTTTGCTCACCATAGAAGCTTTGCCACCTCTTATTCCCATTTTTTTATAGGTTTAGCCTGTTAAATCTTTTATTGAGAAGTTTGGAAGATTTCTATATTTATTAACACAAACCAGTACATGTGTGCTCTTATATACAAGCTAATTGAGGCGGGGAAAAAATAATTTTAAAACCAAGTGAACTAATAGGACTTAGTTCATAACTAGACTAACTAGATTTTAACTAAACTACTTCTAATACTCCCCTTCAAGCTAGAGCTTGAATGTTAATAATGCCCAGCTTGGAGACTAAGGTAGAAAACAAAGGAAGACCAAGTGATTTAGTAAAACAATCAGCAAGCTTATTGTGAGAATTAACATGAAAAAGCTTAACAAGCCCATCTTGAATTTTGTCACGAACAAAATGGCAATCTATCTTTATATATTTTGTGTGTTCATGAAAAACAAGATTGGTTGCAATATGGATTGCAGCTTTGTTGTCACAGTATAAGGTAGATGCACTTGAATGAGGAACTTGTAAATCATGAAGCAAAGATAGATGCCAAACTAATTCAAAAACAATATTAGCCATTGCCCTATATTCAACCTCAGTTGATGATCTTTAAACTATGAATTGTTTATTTGATTTCCAAGAAATAAGAGAGCTACCAAGAAATTTACAAAATCCTATGATGGATCTTCTAGTGTCATGACACCTTGCCCAATCAGAGTCGGCAAAAGCAGTGAGTTTAAAATCTGAGTTGGAAGAAAAAAAAGATACCCTGACCAGTTGAATCTTTGAGGTATTGAAGAACTCTATAAGCAGCATGTAAATGATGTTGTCGAGGCGAATCCATAAACTAACTCAAGGTATGAACTGCAAATGTGAGATTTGGTCTGGTAATAGTGAGGTACAGCAACTTGCTAACCAATCTTTTATAAACTTTGGGATCTTCAAGAAGAGGACCATCAGATTTGGACAAATTGAGGTGTCGCCCCATGGGTGTTTTAACTATTTAGAACCCAAAAAGGCAGTGTCTGATAATATGTCTAATGCATATTTTCTCTGAGATAATGGAATACCAGAAGTGTTCCGTGCTACTTCGAGGCCCAAAAAATACTTCAAAGGTCCAAGATCCTTAAGTTTAAACTTTTGATCAAGGAAAACTTTGAAAGCAGTGACAGAATCCATATCATTGCTGGCAAGTAGAATATCATCGACATATACTAATAATGCCATGAAACTAGAACCTTGAGTTTTTGTAAAGAGAGAGTAATCTGTCTTGGACTTTGTAAAACCAAGATCAATAATTATGGAAGAAAACTTAGCAAACCACTGTCTTGAAGCTTGCTTCAAGGCATACAAAGATTTATTTAGGCTACATACCCTCTTATCATTCTTATCACCAAAACCTAGAAGGAAATTCATATACACTTTTTCCAACAACACTTCATGAAGAAAAGCATTGTTGAAATCTAATTGAATGAGATGCCAACCTTTGATTGCTGCTATGGAAAGAAGACATTTAACTGTCACCATCTTAGCAACTTGACATAATGTATCAAAGTAATCAATGCCCTTGAGAGGGAGAGGCCCATCCCCAAAAGGCCTGGGCCCAAAGAGGCCAGATATGGGAGCTCTAGGCCTGAGGAGACCAAGCCCAAAGGCTCTGAGCCACGGACCAGACCCCTCCATGAGCTAAGAATCCGAGTTGGACGACTCCGTGCTGAGCCCGGAACGGCGAACCCAACTGGGAACATCTTTTGGGGCCGGGTTTGGAGGAACCGATGAGAACGTCTCGGGGGACAGCAGCCTGCCAGGACCTACTATGGGATGCCAGGCAAGGAGCCCGGCAGCGCGCGGACTACTGAATATGCATGGACACAGACTCTCTGGATTCAAAGGACAATGCAATCACAGGTGTGAGTCGAGAAGCCCGGCATGCGACGATGCATCCCATGCGCTGAGGACAGCCTTACCCACGACCTAACACACCACGATCCCTGTTAGCCATTAGAGCTGCAGGCTGACACACGCAGTGGCAACAAGAAGTAAGTGGTAGCGAGCCTGACACCTGACGTGCCCCCCCCCTAGCAAAGGACAAGCCCCAACATAGCTGACACACCACGATCTACTTCAGCCGCGAGGACACATCGTGACAAAGGGAAATGAGTGGTGGCAGGTCTGACACCTGATATACCATAACCCCCTCAGCAGCAGGACTTGCATCAGGTATAAATAACGGGCTCCCTACTCATGGGAGCGCTGACTTAATTTTCTGACTGTTCTTACTATTCCCATAAATTCCCAAGTAGATAATCATTCGCTGACTTAAGCATCGGAGTGACCTCGGACGTCACCAGAGCCCTTCTTCCTCTTTTGTAGGTGGTGCGAGCTTGGATACCAAGGAAGTGCTCGGCTGCGAAACATGACAGTAACTGTAACTGCCAGGCCCAATCTTATCCCAGACCCATAGAGAAGTTCTATTGCTAAGGAAAATCGCTCCATTTATGAGTCGTGTGTACACTCTTATTTTATTTATTATTATAACTATTATTTTTTATCTTCTTCATTATTATTATTTTTATTATTTAATTTTTTCTCCATCTCTTCTCTCCCCCACCAGATGGTTTTCCTCGATAGTTTTCCCTCCCCATTACCCACGTCCGAATTGCTCTCAACAACCGCTCTCTCTCATCCTTTTATTTTTTTCCCTCTCCCGTGCGCATTCGATGCCATTTCGTTCTCTCATAAACTTTACCTTGTATGCTCTCTATCTCGCTGATCTTCACCGTCAGCTTATTTTTCTTTAGCACTACTCACATCCTATTTCAAACGTGCACCCACCTCGCACCCAATGTTCTCCCTCCCCCTCTCTTTTATTCTCTATGAATCTCCTCCGCGAACCACCTTCCACCTCCAAACCATGCAGGACGCACGACAGAAGCAACCAGCTGCGCCTAGTTGCAGCACTGTGGGATTGCCCCCACGGCCCAGCCTCTCTGTGTCATCAAACAGGAACCAGCTCCACTCACACGGCAATGCGACCACGTGCTGCCAGACCCGCCCGTTGACCCATACTCCCCAGCCGTTCAACACAGCCGTTGAAAGCAAAAACTGGAGCTGCTCTATTTTGGAACCATGGAAACAGAGCATCGTCGCCCAAACTGAGAACCATGCCTTGCCACAGTTGCGCAGCGACGCCACCGTTAGCAGCAACAGATGACTGCGGAAATCAAGCATCCACCGCCGAGTGATGTCCAGCGCCACTACCCGAAGCCCCCATGCACGCCGCATGATATGTAAACTCCTCTGTGTAAACCCCATTAGCAACTAGTCGAGCCTTATACCTCTCAAGTGTTCCATCAGAATCCATATGTAGATATGTAACTATTCATTTGTTATTATAAAAGTCCATACGTAGATATATAATTATATGAGATTTGAAATCTTGAATTTAACATGAGATATGATGAGCTTTATGTGCTTGAAAAGAGGATGGTTTCACGCCTCGGTGATAAATATGTATACTAGAGATTTGCAAAGAGGGTAATTTAAACGGCACATAGACGTAAGCTTCTATGTCGAACCACTTAAATCTCTACTTCATTTACATTTTCTGTGCTTTATTTATTATTTATTTTATAGATAAGTATTTGAGCACCGTGTCAACGCGCAAGCCATCACCATGAGTCATTCGACCATATTGTAGGGTCCTGCCATGCTGGAAAATTGCATCAGCAGTTTTAGTAGCACTTCATCATCTTTTGCGATAGCTATGGTCTCGCCCAATAAATACAGATTCAGTTTTTCTCCCTAAATACATTGTACAATATTAGTCTATCAATCAATAACCGCTTTTCTTATACATTTTAACAGAAATTAAGTTGAAATAGTTAATTCAAAATAATTGCATAGTAACAGTGATGCAATTAGAGAAAATTAGAATCCTAAGGAGTAAGTGTATTGCCCCAGCTTATTGAATTGATCATAAATCTCCGAATCAATAACGACGATTAATCATGTATATATTCTAGATGGTTGTTAACCAATAATTCAGTTGCTTCATAAATTTAAGTGTCATATCGTAGAGAATATTACTAAAAGATTGAAAAAGCAATGATATAAACATGCATAGATTTTTACCATAAGTATCATTTCCAATATCACATAAATAAAACATAATTTTATTCGTTCCCAGTCCTAGGAACTGAGGAGGATGACGTCACAAAGATAAATTTATGAGTACTTTTTGCCGGACAATGACAGTGTACATCATTTGTTCCGACTAAATTCCATCTCATAAATATGGGATAATGAGTATTTTCTCTTATATAAAATTTATACATATGCAGAATAAATATGTGAGGTCGTTTTCAGATTTTTTTTTAAAAACAAACTTGCTTATTTTTAAAATCAACCCCATTTCATTTATTTTATACAAAACTAGTATATGAACCCTTCTTACCTGGACTTCTTAGCTTTCCAGAAGTTTTCTTCAATAATGTCGAACAAATATTACTTGTCACCTATAAAAAAACAGTCATGTAATATCTATAATTTTTCAATGGAACACGTATTTCGATATGTAAACCTGAGATGTTTGAAATATCCAATTTTAATTCCTCAAAACCTAAACCTCTCATAACTCTAAAATCTCATCACTTCCCAAAATTCATCAATATCCATTTAACTTCTCCGACTAAAAGATTAAAATTTAACTTATTTATTAATGAGGTCCAACTATACAATATAAAATTGGATAACATAATTATATCAAAATCTATTAGAGTAGATAAAGCAAAAATATCATTTAACTAAAATAGACTTAATTAGTTTTAAAGTATTTAAATAAATTTAAAATCTTATTATTCTCATCTTAAATTGATTGTGAAATATTTAAATTAGTTGCTTTAAAAACATAAATATTTTCTATATATATTCTTATACCTCAAATAAAACTATGCAAGCGAGTTTTAAAAAGCAAACACTTGCCCACTGAACTATCCTGATATGGGAGCATTTTGGGAAATAAAGTCATAATTATGCTGTTTGAAAACCAAACACAATAAAGGAAACAAAACTGAGACTAAACACATGCAATGGAGATGTACTCACCGAGTGGAGGAGCAGTGCGAGGACTGGAAGGTGGCAGAGATTACGTCGACGAGGTGGCAGCTGAACACTGAGAGAGAGCCAGAGAGAGAGAGAGAGAGAGATCAACCGTGAGGGAGACGGACAGTAAGGGAAAGAGAGAAAGATGGCCAAATCGGCAATGGGCAACCGAAAGGGATGGAGATGCCATGTGATGGTGGCTCGCGACAACACGGGGTTGGGTATGGTGGTTCGAGGTGGTGCAAGGTAGTGGCGTATGATGAGCTTTTCCATGGTTAGGTTTACTCCAATAAGGATAGTCTTGCGGCTTTGAGTTGGTTACTAACGGTGGTTGGTGCAAGGCCGTGGGAAAACGTCTCACGGCTGACCACGTTGAACGGGTGGCAAGTGGCTAGTAACTCGCATCACTGGTGGCAGAGGTGCAGAGCACAAAACTTGCTCTATTTTCTAGCTTAAAAATAGAGGCTTCCGAGTTATGGGTGTTGTAATGCCGTCATCTGTAAGACATGCAGCGGTGGGGTTTTCTTTTGGTGCTTTTCAGCTGTTTGCGTAGCAGTGGTGCGAGATGGCAGCGGTGAGGAGGATGTTGAGGTGGTTTACGGTGAGAAAGAGGGTTACGAGAGGTGGAGTGGAGGACGATCCTATGGTGGGGTTGTGTGCCATCGGTGGTGGTGTTAGGAGGTGTAGTGGCCTGCTATAGATTGAAGCACTAGAGGTGGGCTGAAGGCTGTAGGCGGCCATGCGTGGTCCAGGGGAAAGAAGCTGGAAGGCTTGGGATGATACTGCTGTGTATGGTGGGGTCCCTTGGAGGGCTCGTTGGTGGTTGTTGCTGGTGTGGATTTACGGAAGTAAGGGGTGGACGCACAGTGCATGGGTTTCTCTCGATCTGTATACATGTGTGAAGTGACCTGCAGTTTGGGTTGGCGTGGAGGGGGAAGGTTGCAGTACAAACTAACATGATCTGACAATGGGGAGGTCGTGTGACGTGGGTGGTTGTGAAACTGAAACCCAAGGTTTGATGAGAGACGGAAAAATACTTGCATAGTTTTTTAAAAAAAAAGAAAAGAAAAAAAAAGGCAGCACTTACGAAATTTTAATGCTAACGAAACTCTAAAATGTAAGCCTAGTGGATGAAAATGGATACGATCATGGGCTTGAATTTCAGGGCTTGGGTATTACATTACAAATATGCCGAAAGCCAGCTTTTGAATTGACGTTGTGCTAGCTTTCTTGTAAGGTACGGTGAAAATAGCTGCAAAGGTGACAGTGGCTACCACTAAGCCAACTCTAGTGTTATCCTTATAATAAGAATAAAGTGACTTTAGTTTTGTTTCCCCATTCGTAGATAAACCGTTTCCTTCTTGTTTTGCTATTTCATTGCTTTGGGTTCATGGTTCACCAGTCCCAATGGTCTGCACTTCCATAGTTCTTCCAGCCACTACGCCTCGCAAACTTGGTAGAAAGCCTCTAGCCTCCAATCTCGGGATGACTGTCAGTTGTGAGTAGTTGTGATAAGGGAGAATCAAGTTCTCCATGATATGCGCTGCCTGCCTCCCTCTTCTGTTACCGTAATATCCACTTGTATAGCAGTAGGGATATTTTAAATATTTGTATTCAATCCTTTCCTATTATGTAGGAGTAGACAACTATAATTATTAGCTATATAATGAATAGTTATCTCCTCACATAGTAAGGAGGATCTCAGCCAATTCATTGTCGTTTATCAAACGTCTTTATGGTATCAGTTTCAAGGTTTATTTTTTGATTTTGACCATGGCTGACTCGTCTTCTTCATCTCCTACTCTTCCGCTCAACACAATGGTGCATATGCTCACCATTAAACTGACCTCCTCCAATCACCTATTGTGGAGAAATCAGTTTGTTCCTCTATTAGCACAAAAGAGCTTTTTGGCTATTTGGATGGGTAGCATCACGGCTCCTTCTACCACGATTACTCTCTCTAATGGCACCACAAAGTCCAATCCTTTTTATATCTCTTGGCTGCATACAGATCAGATGTTACTCAGTTTACTCTATTCTTCTCTTACAGAAGAATCTATGAGTGAGGTACTGGGTTTCCTTCATTCCCATGAGGCCTGGCGCACTCTTGAAGTCTCATTCTCGCACCGATCGAAGACTTGAGAACTGCAACTCAAGGATGAACTCTAGCTAATGCAACGTGGTTCTCAGTCCATTGTTGTGTTTTCTCGCACCTTCAAAGGTCTTTGTGATCAACTGGCGTCCCATTGACGGCACAGATAAAGTCCACTGGTATTTACGTGCATTGGGACCCGATTACAAGATCTTTTCTACCACCATGATGTCCCAACTTCCACTACCTTCGTTTGCAGAAATTGGTCTGAAGGATTTAAGCCATGAGATCTTTGAACGATCATTTTCTCATTCGTCTACCAACTCTGCCTATTTTGCGCAGCATACTTCCAAAGTGGTAGGAAATAAGAAAGTGAAACATCGGTCTTCAACCTCTTTTACACCTTCGGCCAATTCGAAGTTATCCATGACCTCCTCTGTTCACTGTCAGTTGTGCGACAAGGAGGGACATTTGGCCAAATGTTGCTGGAGCTTTTTGAAATTCAAGAAGAAGCAATTTACTAATCTTGCTGAAGCATTTTCTGCTTGCTCGATTCAAGATCTGAATGACTCTGAATGGTTCCCTGACTCTGGATCACTCGGCTGTCTACTCTGGTAATGAACGTGTCATGGTTGGCGATGGTCAGTCCTTAGCAATCTCTCACACTGGTTCCATTTCATCTCTTGTTCCGTCCAGTCATCTTCTTTTATCTAATGTCTTAGTTGTTCCTGGAATTAAGAAAAATCTTATTTCTATTAGTTAACTTACTAAAGATAATAATTGTTGTGTTACTTTTTCTTCCTCTGGTTTTACCATACAGGATTGAGTCACAAGAGTTGTACTGGGACTCGAAAGATGTGAAAATGGTCTCTACGTGTTGGATCGTCATCATCATGCCTTCGTGTCTACTACTTCTCAACCGCAAGCCTCTGTTCATTTATGGCATGCTCACCTTGATCATCCACATTATTGTACTGTTGCTTCTCTTTCTAGATTAGGATCTATTTCCTGTAGTAATAAATTGGTGAACATTGATTCTGAAATTTGTGTTGGTTGTAGACTTGGCAAAAGCCATCGTCTACCTTTTTCTCTAAATGATGAACGTTGTGCCATGCCTTTTGATCGTTTACACTGTGATTTATAGGATCTGTCACCAGTTCCTTCTTTTACTGGATATAGGTACTATGCGGCATTTTTTTATGATTGTACCAGAT
The DNA here is from genome assembly GCA_022457165.1 of Juglans mandshurica. Taxonomy (NCBI): domain Eukaryota; kingdom Viridiplantae; phylum Streptophyta; class Magnoliopsida; order Fagales; family Juglandaceae; genus Juglans; species Juglans mandshurica. Next base: position 11,415,330 of record CM039623.1, read on the forward strand.
TTAGTTGGATATTCCCTTTAAAACACAAATCTAATTTCTTTGATACTTTCATCAATTTACAATGTTTTATTGAGACGCAATTTTCCACAAAAATAAAATCATTTCAGTGTGATGGTGGAACTAAATTCACTAATAATAAGTTTTGCTCTCATCTGCATTCTTGTGGCATTGTTCTTCGTTTGGCATGCCCTTACACTCCTAGTGAGAACGGGATTGCTAAACGCATCACCATGTCACAGAAACGGGTCTTACCCTTATGTTTCATGCCCGTGTGCTGTTATCTTTATGGGTTGAGGCCTTCTCTGCTGTCGTCTTTCTCTCATTAACCGACTCCCGTCACCGTCTCTTGATGGCAAAACACCTAACAAGCTCTTGTTTGGTAAGCAACCCGATTACTTTATGCTTCGTACTTTTGGGTGTCTTTGCTTCCTTTATTTGAGAGATCACTCACCTAATAAATTATCTCCAAGATCTGCTCCTTGTGTTTTTTTAGGTTACAATACCCTTCATAAAGGATTTAGGTGCTTAGATCGAAAGACACATCATGTCTATGTTTCTCGACATGTGCAATTTCATGAAAATATTTTTCCGTATAATGGTGACTCGATGCAAAATCTGCCGTCCAATATTGACTATATTAATTTTTCTGAGTGTTAGGAATGTGTTTCTAGTTCTTCTAATGTTAGTTTTTCGGATTCTTTGCCTTCACCATTATTTTCGAATTCAACATGTCTACCTTGCAGTGATATTCCACACCTGTCCTCGACTCCTTCCCCTGGTCTGCAGATTCCTCCTTCTATGGAATCTCTCTCAGATTCTGCAACTCAAGACTCCACCATCCCGCCTTCTACAACTCAAGAATCCACCATCCCTCCACCCGTTTCTTCCTCTCCTAATGTGACCACTTCTAGCCATTCGATGATTACCAGAGGGAAAGCTGGTATATTCAAACCACGGTTATATCATGCTATGAATATCTTATCTTCTTAGCTTTTCCAGGCACTTCTTGCTCTCAAAGAGCCACGGGGCTTCAAGTCTGCTGCAAAGCACCCTGAATGGCTCTCGGCTATGGATGATGAAATTCACACTTTGAAGAAAAATGATATGTGGGTTCTTGTACCACGTCCTCAAATCATAATGTGGTTGGCTGTCGCTGGATTTTCAAAACAAAGCTTCACTCTGATGGGTCTATTGAGCGTCATAAGGCACGTCTTATGGCTCAAGGATTCTCTCAGGTTCATGGTCTTGACTTTGGTGACACCTTTAGCCCTGTGGTGCACCCTGCTACGGTTAGAATCATTTTGTCCTTGGCTGTTACTTCTAGATGGCGTTTACATCAGCTAGATGTTAAAAACGCATTTCTTCGTGGTTTTCTCAATGAAGAGGTGTACATGGAACAACCGCCTGGCTACATTGATCCACAATTTCCTTAGCATGTTTGTCGCCTAAAACGAGCTCTTTATGGCTTGAAACAAGCTCCTCGAGCTTGGTTTCATCGCTTTAGCTCCTTTTTGCTCAAACATGGTTTTCCCTCTAGTCAGGCTGATTCCTTATTGTTTGTCTATCACTCCTCGCTTGGGACTGTCTACTTACTTCTTTATGTTGATGACATGGTCATCACTGGAAGTAATCCTTCTCTGGTTCACATCTTTATTACTCGGTTTTCCAAAGAATTCTCCATGAAAGATTTGGGTGATCTTCATTATTTTCTCGGCGTTGAAGTCCAAGCTAATGAGAAGGGTCTGTTTCTTAGTCAAACGAAGTATGCTCTTGATCTCTTGCAACGTGCTTCCATGATTGACGCCAAACCTATTTCTACACCTCTTGTCGGTGCTCTTCAATACTTGACTATCACCAGGCCTAATTTGTCTTTTTGTGTAAATTCTATTTGCCAGTACATGCATGCTCCCACCGAGGACCATTTTCGTGCTCTCAAGCGTATTTTGCGCTATGTTAAAGGCACTGTTCATCATGGATTTCAACTTCATAAACATTCCACTCGTGATCTTCTTGCCTATTCTAATGTGGACTGGGCTGGATGTCTTGATACACGCCGTTCTACTAGTGGCTATGCTATTTTTTTCGGTGCCAATTTAATCTCTTGGTCTTCTAAGAAACAAAATATTGTCTCTCATTCAAGTGTAGAAGCAGAATATCGCTCCTTAGTTGTTGCCACGGTTGATATTGCATGGATTATTCAATTGCTTAGGGACCTTCGTGTTACACTCTCAGCGCCACCCAAAATTCTTTGTGACAATCAAAGTACAATTTTTATGGCAGTCAATCCGGTTACTCATCCTCGATCAAAACATATTGCGATCGAGTATCATTTTATTCGTAAACTTGTTGCTTATGACACTTTGAAAATTTATTTTGTTCATTCACATCCGCAGTTCGCTAATTCGCTGACAAAAGGAGTCACCAAGCCGCAGTTTTGTCTCTTTTGAAGCAAGCTCAATGTTATCCCTTCTGGTACGCTCACCTTGCAGGGGTGATAAGGGAGAATCTGTAATAGACCAAAATAGTGATTTAAGAAAAATGCACAATCTGATGAATATTTCATATGTATTGATAAGAAAAAGATAAGGCTCTCTTCGAGGGGAGCTCCTCCATAGATGAAAATAGAAAGCAATAAAAGGTTCAGACGTTCTGGATGCCTTCCCATTCCGTTACAATGCCTAGATATACTAGTAATGTAAAAGGACTGGATTACCCTTAGGTTAATTGTTTACAACTTGAAGAAATACAAAGCAGGAAATGTGTATCAGGTTTGGCCCATTCAAGGCCCACGAACTCTCATCTTAGATGCCCATTGTTACGGCCCATTCAATAACTCAGCCCACGCACGATCACATATACTCAGACACAAGTCTTCTGAAGGAACCCTAAGTCCCGAACACTTCTCTCCTCTGTTCTCTTCACTTCATTGTCGGCGTGTAACATTCCCCCCCATCACAACATCTTGCCCACAAGGTGTGGATAATCGGTGCACAATTGTGTGTACGGCTCCTAGGAGGCCTCGTCTTGTGTCTGGCCAGTCCATCGAACCAAGAGCTCGACGACGGGTAAGTTTCGCACTTTCTTCAATCTGCGTTGGAGGATTTCTTCGGGTTCTGGTTTTAGCACTCCATTCTTGTCCGTAGGTGGTAAAGTGGGGATGAGATTGACCTGATTGCCCAATTTCTTTTTTAATTGCGAGATGTGGAAGACGTCGTGAAGTTGAGAGGAAGGGGGTAGTTGAATTCGGTAAGCTACCTCACCCACTTTCTGAATCACCTGAAAGGGACCGTAGAATCTCGGAGAGAGTTTCAAACAGTGGTGGCTGCGAAGTGAGGACTGACGATACGGTTGGAGTTTTCCTCGAGAATAAAGATTGGATATCATTCATCCAGTCCCAATTTGGAACAGAGATGAGAGACACCATAACCTCCGAGTCTAGCCCTTGTCTAGATAAGGCATCCGCTACCAAGTTTTCCTTGCCTTTTTTATATTCCACCACAAAGTCATATCCCATGAGCTTAGCAATCCATTTTTGCTGCATAACCGTCCCCACTCGTTGGTCAAGCAAGAATTTCAAACTTTGATGATCCGTTTTGATAATAAACGGCTGGCCCAAAAGGTAATGGCGCCACTTTTGAACTGCTGAAACTAGGGCCAGAAATTCTTTTTCATAGGTAGAGAGTTGTAAAGATCTTCCTTTCAAAGCTTGACTAAAAAATGCGAGGGACCTCCCTGTTTGCATAAGTACTGCCCCAATAGCTTCACCCGACGCATCACATTCAATGACAAAGGGTTTTTGAAAGTTGGGCAATGCTAAGACGGGGGGTTCAGTCATAGCTGTTTTAAGTGCATTAAAAGCTATTTGGGCTTCCTCATCCCAAGTAAAATTGTCTTTTTTTAGTAAACTGGTCAGTTTTGCTGCTATAGCCCCATATCCTCTCACAAATCTCCGATAATAGCCCGTGAGGCCTAAAAAACCTCGTAGGGCTTTAAGGGATTTTGGTGGTGGCCAGCTCCTCATGGCTTTGATCTTTTCCGGGTCTGCCCTCACTCCTTGGCCAGAAATTAAATGGCCCAAATATGCAATCTCCACGCAGCCAAACTCACACTTACTGAGCTTAGCATATAGCTGGTTGTCTCTTAAGATGTCAAAAGTGAGCTATAGGTGGTGTAGGTGAGTCTCTTCATCCCTGCTGTAAATCAAAATATCATAAAAAAAAAAACCAAAATAAACTTCCGTAAATGAGGTTTAAAAACCTGATTCATCAAACTTTGAAAAGTGGAGGGCGCATTGGTTAAGCCGAATGGCATCACCAAGAATTCGTAGTGCCCTTCATGTGTACGGAATGCGGTTTTAGGTATGTCTTCAGTTTTCACCCTTATTTTATGATATCCCGACCTCAAGTTGAGTTTAGAAAACACTTTGGCACCATGTAGTTCATCCATTAATTCCTCCACCACAGGAATTGCATATTTATCTTTCACTGTGACATGGTTGAGGGCACGATAGTCAACACATAAGCGCCAAGTGCCATCTGCCTTCCTTCCCAACAAAACAGGTGAGGAATACGGGCTTTGACTAGGTCGAATAACACCAGTTTCCAGCAACTCTTTAATGATTTTTTCAATTTCATCCTTCTGAAAATAGGGGTAACGATAGGGTCTCACAGAGATGGGTTGGGTACCAGGTAAGAGGGTAATACTGTGGTCTTGTGATCTGGTTGGTGGGAGGCTAGAAGGGAGGGCAAAAATGTTAGGATATAGGTCAAGGAGGTGCTGTATGGGTTTAGGAATATGGGCAGGTGTTTGGGCTTGGGAAACTTGTTCAATGAGCTGGAGTAACACACCTTTTTTTTCCAGAGCAGTAGCTCTATTAAATGGACCTTCTTCCATTAAAGTGCTGCCTCGCAGCCCCTTTAAAATTATCATAGTGTCTCGGTAATTAAACTGCATACTGAGGGTATGGAAGTTCCATAAAATTGACCCTAGCCCTTGTAACCATTGCACACCCAACACTACATCACATCCTGCCAACACTAGCAAATACATATCCAGAGAAAACTTCATATCCTAGATAACCATTGGAACATCTTTAATTCTGCCCTCACTTTGAACTTGGTAGCCGTTTGCAACTTTCACCCTTACTTTGTCATTGGTTAACACATGTAAGGAAAGTTTTGACACTAACGAAGGGTCCAGGAAGTTGTGAGTACTTCCCGAATCAATGAGAATAGTTACTGGTTGGGTACCAATTCTGCCCACAACTCGCATTGTTTTAGGGTTCAAAGACCCTATAATAGCATGTAAGGTAATCTCTGGTGTGGCATTAGTGAGCTCCTCAGTGAACTGGTCCCCTTCCTTCTTAGTGTCAATATCGACTACCTCATAGTTCTCCTCAATCTCCTCAATCAAATAGAGCTTTGGACTTGCACATTTGTGGCCTGGGGCCCATTTGGAGTCACACGAGTAACATAGGCCTTTTGACCTGCGCTCTCTCATCTCATTTTGACTAACCTTATGGACTGGCACAATGGCTTTGGGATAGTTTAGGTGGCTGTCTGTGGTTTAGGGCTGGTGGAGAGGTTTAATGTAGGGTGGTGGATGGATTTGTGTGGCTGTTTGGTAATGTGAATTTCGGTATGGAGGTTTCTTTTGCAAAAAAAATTTTTCCTCTTGCATTTTGGCAAGTCCATAAGTTGTAAGCAGGTCAGTGGGGTGAAACATCTTAACTGACAACCTTATATCATCCTTAAGGCCACTGAGAAAGCAACTAAGTTTGTAATTCTCAGATAACCCACGCAGCCTTTTAGACAAGGCTTCAAAATCAGTTTTATAATCATCCACACTCCCCTTCTGATTCAACTTAGCGAGCTATTCCATTGGATCATCATAAGTGGTTGGATCAAATCTAATTATTAATGCCTTCACAAAGGCCTCCCAACTGTTGATACTCCCAGACTCTTCCAAGTCTTGAAACCATACTAGTGCCTTCCCTTCCATATGGAGGGACACCAAACGTAGTTTATGCTGAGGAAGGGTATTATGATAGGTAAAGAAATGGTTTACCTTAAATAACCATCCCTGGGGATTATCTCCATGAAAAACTGGAAAGTCCAATCGAATGGGTCTTGGCTGGATGTCGGTATTGTGAGGTATGAGTTGTGCATGTTGATTTTCCAGATTTTGATTCTGTTGTGAATAAAAGGTTCACACGTTCTGGATGCCTTCCCATTCCGTTACAATGCCTAGATATACTAGTAATGTAAAAGGACTGGATTACCCTTAGGTTAATTGTTTACAACTTGAAGAAATATAAAGCAGGAAATTTGTATCAGGTCTGACCCATTCAAGGCCCACGAACTCTCATCTTAGCTGCCCATTGTTACGGCCCATTCATTAACTCAGCCCACGCACGATCACAATTACTCAGACACAAGTCTTCTGAAGGAACCCTAAGTCCCGAACACTTCTCTCCTCTGTTCTCTTCACTTCATTGTCGGCGTGTAACAGAATCAAGTTCTCCATGATATGCGGTGCCTGCCTCCCGCTTCTGTTACCGTAATATCCACTTGTATAGTTGTAGGGATATTTTAAATATTTGTATTCAATCCTTTCCTATTATGTAGGAGTAGACAACTGTAATTATTAGCTATATAATGAATAGTTATCTCCTCACATAGTAAGGAGGATCTCAGCCAATTCATTGTCGTTTATCAAACGTCTTTAAGCTGAAAAAGTCAATACTAATAAGAAAGGTTGTGCTTCATGAAGACATGACGCGGATATGATGATGAAGTGGATTGGTTTGGACCATGTGATCAGGAGTTTCGAACTAATGAACCATTAAGTACGTACCTCTTTTAGGGGAGTAATTCTACATACAACCGTGAAGTGCGTAAACGTCGCGTAATCGCTTTGAAAAATAGTAGGATCTACTATTAAAAAATTAATTTTTTTCATGTGGGTCCTATGTTTTATTTACTTTTTTCAAAACAATTACGCGGCGGTTGCACAATTCACGGTTGCAAATATATTTTCTCCTTTTAAGGTCCCATTTCCTATGAGACGAATGATTTCCTATCTCTAAATTGATTTGGTTTTGAATATGGAGAAAAAATTCAAAACCATTTTACCAAAAATAGTAAACTCAAAGATTCGTACACAAATGCCATCCAAAACATATATTTCTTAAAGTTGTCATCATGATTGAAATTGTAATACATGTATATTATATATGTATGTATGCATAGAAAAATGAGTGTAATATACAGCGTTATTTTATGTAGGATTGAAAGGATACTGTTATTTTTATATATTCTTCTAAGTTCGTACATATGGTTCTAATTTTATATTAAATGTTTGAAGTTGTTAAATTTCTCACTCGGAACCAAAGTAAAGAAAGACAGAATAGGAAACAAATTTAAATGGAATAGATCTAAATATATTTGAGAGTGGATATGCGGTGTCTTTTAATAATTAAAGTGAATAACCTAAATAGAACAAGTGCATGGGGTTAGCTAACATTTGGCAAAGATTTAGAAAATTAAAGTAGATGCTGAGGGCATATTTGGATAATGGAAGCAAGATGTTTAGATCAAAACCAGGTGCTAGTTAATTAAATATAGCATATAAAAAAGAATATATAATAACAATCAAACAAAGCCTGTGGTGAGAAAAAGGAACTTCATTTTCATTTGATAAAACCAAGGAAACCAAGACTTTTTTTTTTTCAAATGTAAACGTAAATGTTCAAACGTAGCGCGTTTAATGTTCGGACGTTATTTCGAATGTAAATGAAGGAGCGTCCGAATGCAAGTTTTTTGTTCGAACGTTAGTCGGTTTAACGTTCAAACGATTCAATTGTATTTACGTTCGAACGTTTGTTACAGTGTGAACCAACGTTCGAACGATTTTTATTTACATTCGAACGTACAGATCAGAAATACTAATTTCATAAAATTTAAAAATAAAATACCAATGGTATCATATTACATACCCAATTAACAAGTAACAATGTTTTATAAAAGTACAAAATTAGATATTAAAACTAGTCAGAAATATTGATAAAATTTATTTCTTCTTTTTCCCTCGCCCAGGGGATTCTGTTGCAACGACATAACACGCTCCATTTGCACCATCATCTCTCGTTGCACTTGCTCTTGCACTTCACTGCGTATTCTTTCCTCTTGGTCTCTCTGTTGGTCCTGCAAACGCGTCTCTAAATGAGATTGTCGTTCTAAGAGAGACTCTAACTCTTGCTGTCTCGACCTCATATACTCATTCTCACGCCGTGCAACTTCTAAATCTGCTGTAAGATTATTAATTTGTGAAGCCGATGAGGTTGAGGAGGATGAACATTTATGCTTGATAGATCGTCCCAAACCTCTTGCCATACTAGACTGCGGCCCGAGCACTTGGGTGAATATGTCTATGTCACTAGGAGAAGATTCCACAGAAGTCGACTGCATCTCCAACATTTTGCTCTGCAATTTAAAAGGTAATGATCGTAAATAATTAGTAACGTATTAAAAGAAATAGAAATAAGAAATAAACTATTAAAATGTTCTATAAAAAATTTATTTAACAAAATTAAAACTGCTTACATAATTATCTGCAGCGACAGGATCCATCCACTCACTATGCTCATTAATGTGAGCAGCAGCATAGACATGAATGAGGAAAAAGTTTTCAGGATCATCACGTTTCTAACAAAGCGACAATATTAGCAATTTTAAAAAGAATTAGTTAGTACTTATCAGAAAGAATATCAGGAAAATAAATGAATTCTATAATTTTTTAATTACCATTTTTTCAGCAAGACGGTGGAATGACCTTGAACCGGCACGATGGTGGACAGTCAGAACAGATCTATTCTGTGCATTTGTAGAACTCAAGTGCTACAAAATATATTAAAAATGTTAATTGTAATATGTATACATATAATGTATAAAACGAATATGAATGTAAATAATTAAAAGATATAAATGTAAAATACCTGATAATCTGGAGATGCGAAAAGATCACAACACTTTTTCCAATCATCTAACTTCATCTGCTGAAAAGGAGACTGCGCAGCCTCTTCCAACGTCTCAAACTTCTTGAAGTGGTCATGACATCGTCCTTTGTGACGTCGGAATAATGTAGCCATCAACTCATTCACGGTTCTCAAATCCTCGCTACGGCCAAAGTCGAGGTCGAATTCATCCTAACAAGGGAATCAGGTAAAAAATATAATATATTAATCTAAGTGAAAAAAATGTACTGAAAAGTAAACTCACAAGCACACGACTTCGAATGTGCTCCTTAATCTCATTCGGAACATCTCGCCATGAGCGCACATAAAATGGAGCATAAGCTCGAACTAGTATGCCAATATAGGAGGAAAGCGCTGCTGCACTATCATCCACTCCTCCAGTGGAATTATCAGGAATTGTGATCTTCAGTTTACCGTGCCTTCTATTTTTTTCAAGAGAGATTCCACGTGTATAGCCACGACCGCGACGTGCAGATGCATGAACTACATGATAATAATAGATATACTATAATTATAATGATATAGTTATTGAGAAAAAAGTATTAACTATATATATAATTATCAACGACAATATTTTCTTACTGGTAGGTGTCGACTGACTGTTGTTCTCTTCTGTGTTAGCTTGATCTTCAGGAACGGATTCCTCGAGTGGGGAGTCCTCAATGGATTCAGGACTTGGACTTGGCGGAGGCACATTTCTTCGTTGTCGTTTTGGCGGCATTCTTTAAAATAATTAATTATATCAAAGAAAATTAATTAGAAGAAATTATGAAAATTTAAGATATTTTATAGTCACCTATATAAATAAAATATTTAGTACTTTTACTCTTCAGATGAATTTTCCATGCTTGTTTCAGAATCCCCATCAATAACATCTTCATCATCATCATGCACCTCTTCTTCATCATCTTTATCCACCTCCTGCCCGGATTCTGATTCGTATTCATCTTCTGACTCGTCTTCTTCATCTTCCTCCAAACTGACTTGAATTGAATGATCATTTAATACAGACGGGTCGAGATGTACGGGTGGGACATCATCTCTACACAAGGGGACCAACTCGAGTGCACCGAGGTCAACAAACAAGTTAATACCCTCTCCATCTTCCTGGTATGCCTCAACAATCGGATTTTCATCTTCATCTCCACTATTCTCGTAATCTGCACTCGTTCCTGCTTCATATATATTTCGAGGAACAAATTTTTGTACGACTCGCCAAGTTATCTCCCCACTATCTTCATCAACACTTTTCATTGGATCAATCAAGTAATAGACTTGGGTAGCTTGACAAGCCAATACGAATGGATCATCTTCGTACCATTTAGATGCAGTATTGACACTCGTAAAGTGATTATCCCTATGTATCGAAACCCGACCACCGCCTAGATCCCACCAATCACATTTGAAGACATATGTTACAGACCCACTTAAAGAGTTACTTTTATGCTTGTTATTACTTAATTTCAAATATTATTATAAATATTTAATTATCATACTTAAATTTCAATGGTTATACTATAATTTTAATTATTATAATTCTTAAAGAGTTACTTTTATGCTTGTTATTACTTAATTTCGAATATTATTATCACAATTTTTCAAATCCATATCACAACATATTCACAATAACTCACAATATATTCACAAAATAACATGCCACATGTATTAACAAAGCCTAATGACAATATATTTCTAATAATAAACACGATATTTCAAATTTATATCACAACATATTATTATAACTCACAAACAATATAGAAACTATACCAACAATAATCACAATATGATAAAAAGTAAGCATAAAATAACATGCCACAAGTATTAACAAAGCTTAAGAACAATATATTTGTAACAATGTAAACATATTCAAACGTCATTCACAAATAATAATTTAAATATTTCAAGTCTATATCACAATAACTCACAATATATTCACAAAATAACATGCCACATGTATTAACAAATTTCTAAACTTTAGTAAGCAATAAACATGTATTTACAAAGCCTAATGACAATATATTTCTAATAATAAACACAATATTTCAAATTTATATCACAACATATTTAAAATAACTCACAAACTATTTACAAACAATAATCACAATATGATAAAGAGTAAGCATCAAATCACAACAACATATTGATAAAGTTTAGAAATATACCTAGCACTCACAATATCCTCTTACAAATCAAAATCTTCAAACTTCCCAAAACAAGCAATCCTTCAAAAAAATACAACACTAACTTATTAGAAATATTCTATAACAAAAACACATTCTATAAATATCATAAAATTTAAATAAAGACAAGAAATAAAAATATTATCTTACCAAAACTCAACTCTCTCTCACGCCAAAACTCAACTCTCTCTAACTCAACTCTCTCTCACTCTAACTCTCTCTCTCTCTCTCTCTCTCTCTCTCTCACTCTAACTCTCTCTCTCTCTCTCTCTCTCTCTCTCTTTCTGTTGCGCGCACGGGAGAAGAAGAAATAATGCGCTTCCTCCCGTGCGCGTACTGATTAAGTTCTAAAATTATTAGTTTAAACGTTCGAACGTTTAATTTTTACGTCCGAACGTTATATTCTAAAATTATTCCCGCCCAGAACGTTCGGACGTTTACAATACACGTTCGAACGTACCCTTCTTATGATATAACATAAAATCTAGCGGGAAAGTTCCCGCACTTTCCTCATATATGTTCGAATGCATCACAATTTTTCGTTCGAACGTTCGTAGATTTATAGATAAACGTTCGAACATTTAACTTAAACGTCCGAACGTACATTTCATGAAAGTGTTACCATATTTGAGCGGGAAATCTCCCGCACTAATTTAACTAACGTTCGAACGTTGACAGATTTGGTGTTCGAACGTATAGTATAAACGTCCGAACGTCTGAATAATCACACAGATACCTTAATCGAGCGGGAAAATTCCCGCCTCTTAGTTTAACGTTCGAACGTTAACTTGAAACGTTCGAACGTACGATTCCTACTATACTTAACTTATAGTATAATAACTATACTACATTTTATATATCTATAACTATATACTACATTGTATAGTATGATAGCATAATATAATTTAAATGATAAACTATACCATATATATAAATCAATAATATATATTAAATTGTTACTTATTAAATTCTTTATTATATACTAACTTATAGTATAATAACTATACTACATTTTATATATCTATAACTATATACTACATTGTATAGTATGATAGCATAATATAATTTAAATGATAAACTATACCATATATATAAATCAATAATATATATTAAATTGTTACTTATTAAATTCTTTATTATATACTAACTTATAGTATAATATATATACTACATTTTATATAGCTATAACTATATACTACATTGTATAGTATGATAGCATAATATAATTTAAATGATAAACTATACCATATATATAAATCAATAATATATATTAAATTGTTACTTATTAAATTATTTATTATATACTAACTTATAGTATAATAACTATACTACATTTTATATATCTATAACTATATACTACATTGTATAGTATGATAGCATAATATAATTTAAATGATAAACTATACCATATATATAAATCAATAATATATATTAAATTGTTACTTATTAAATTCTTTATTATATACTAACTTATAGTATAATAACTATACTACATTTTATATATCTATAACTATATACTACATTGTATAGTATGATAGCATAATATAATTTAAATGTTAAACTATACCATATATTCAAATCAATAATATATATTAAATTGTTATTTATTAAATTCTTTATTATATACTAACTTATAGTATAATAACTATACTACATTTTATATATCTATAACTATATACTACATTGTATAGTATGATAGCATAATATAATTTAAATGATAAACTATACCATATATATAAATCAATAATATATATTAAATTGTTACTTATTAAATTCTTTATTATATACTAACTTATAGTATAATATATATACTACATTTTATATATCTATAACTATATACTACATTGTATTGTATGATAGCATAATATAATTTAAATGATAAACTATACCATATATATAAATCAATAATATATATTAAATTGTTACTTATTAAATTATTTATTATATACTAACTTATAGTATAATAACTATACTACATTTTATATATCTATAACTATATACTACATTGTATAGTATGATAGCATAATATAATTTAAATGATAAACTATACCATATATATAAATCAATAATATATATTAAATTGTTACTTATTAAATTCTTTATTATATACTAAGTTATAGTATAATAACTATACTACATTTTATATATCTATAACTATATACTACATTGTATAGTATGATATAGCATAGTATAATTTAAATGATAAACTATACCATATATATAAATCAATAATATATATTAAATTGTTACTTATTAAATTCTTCAATTATATACTAACTTATAGTATAATATATATACTACATTTTATATATCTATAACTATATACTACATTGTATAGTATGATAGCATAATATAATTAAAATGATAAACTATACCATATATATAAATCAATAATATATATTAAATTGTTACTTATTAATTCATCAATAAACACCATAAACTCATAAACTATTCACAAAATTCACAAACAATAATCACAATTATTTTAAGAGTAAGCATAAAATCACAACAACATGTATATATAAACATATTGCTAAACTTTATAAATATAACAAGCACTCACAAAAAAAACCAATAATCTAAATGTCAATAATATTATATAACATCTTAATATATAACTTAAACATTTATAATATAATATATTATAGATAAAATTTTGGAAATTAAATTGAAAAACGTTCGAACGTAATAATGAGTACGTTCGAACGTTCTGTGTATATAAGGCCAAAACCGAACGTCGAAAGGACATTTCGATGCCCGTTACCATCGTCTTCTCCGTTATTTGCCACCACGCCTCCGTCACCGCCGCCGTCAACTCCGCCATAACCGTCACTAAAAGGTAGGCATTCATCTTTTATGCAAATATCATGTATTTTATTGAGATTTAGATTGAGATTTGGATTGAGTTTTGTTTAAAACCGGATAAATATTACCGGATGTTCAACTTCATTTTCCGGCCACCACGGCCAGTCATTGGCCGAATAGTCACCGTAGAAATGTTTCTTGAAGTGTATACTTCATTTACATGGTGACATTTCGGCATTTAGACTCTTGTAGAGAAATTTTCGAGATTTCAATAATGGCTGAGTCGACTCAACCATTCTGCGTCGAAACGTTCGAACGTTTCATCGTGACATTCGAACGTACGATGTTTAAATTACAGAGCCGTTACGGCTTCCACGTTCAAACGTTAATCGTCTTACATTCGGATGTGAATATTATTAAACGACATACGTTCGAACGTGAATATTTACTTTCTCACGTAAATCACATACGGTCGGACGTTTAATTATAACATCCGAACGTAGTGATTTTCTACATTATTCATGCTTTGACGTTCGGACGTTCATATTTACGTTCACACGTAAAACAAATACGTTCGAATTTAAATTCGAACGTATTTGTTTACTGCTTATGTTCGAACGTACATCTGTACATTCGAACGTATTTGTTTTACGTTTGAACGTAAATTTATTTACATTATTTTACGTGCGAACGTATAAATTAACGTCCGAACGTTTTTATCTTTAACGTTCGAACGTTAACGATAAAACGTTCGAACGTTAATGCAGAGCATCTTAAAATTAATACAAAAAAATGCATTATTGTAAATAATTTTTTTTTTCCTTTTCTATTTTCAGGATATGGCTCTTCCACTGCATACACGAAAACGAGGGAGGGAAGGAGCCACGTCGGACACTGCCCGTATCGGAGCTCGTACTGTTATGGTAGAGAGAGAGGTCTTAATTAATGAGTTCGACGAACTCTGTTGGCAGCAGACGAACCTAAGAGATGTTTTCCTCAGTAGAGGCTGGGGAAATATCTGCACATTGAGGGGGAAGGTATACCCCTCAATGGTTCAAGAATTCTATATGGGGATGTGTGACATGCCTCCAGATGCATCCTCTCACACCGTGACTGTACGCGGTGTTTCTATTGAGGTATCGGCAGATGTCATCAGCGAGCACCTCGGGATTCATCGAGGTGCTCAGACATTTACACACTCAACACCCCGTGACGATGTAGGCACTTCTACATCATCTACTGGCCGGGGATGTGAGCCAACATTAGCCAGAGATGCAGGCCAGTCAGAGGCTAAGGATACTGGCGTCGAGGCTCGGGATGATGACCGAGACGAGGATTTCTACATCCTCACCGGGAGGGATCGCATGCAGATCGAGCGGAAGAACGCCTTCAACCAGATCCATCTGCTGCATTTCTTCCGCATGTTGCACCTGATTGTTGCAACAAATGTCGATCCTGTGGCTCATAAAACCACATTTAGTCGGCTTCGGGCACAATTTTTGATACGAGTGGCACGTGGAGATCCTATAGATTTGCCACTGCACATTTTTTAGAGGATCCGTTACGAGGAGAGCATCGTCTCCACGGATAATCTCCCATATGGTGTCCTCATCAGCCGACTATTACTTGCACGGGGAGTGCCGACCCAGCCAGAGGAGCGGGTCAAAGATCAGATGAGCCCCCTCGACATGACCACGCATCGGCGTAGCATTGGACAGGCGAGGGGACGTCAGCCACCCCCTGTAGAGGATCTAGTTCCTCCGACACAGCCTGAGCCAGGTCATGTCGGGAGTACTAGTCAGCATACGCCGAGTACATCTGCAGGAGATGTGCGGCCTGCTTGGGTTGATGCGGTCATATCACAGCTGACTGCGCATATTGATCATAAGATCGATCGATCGCTCGAGGCTATATCGACGTCTGTTGCCGAACTCACCCATCGTGTAACTATCCTCAATGACAAGGTTGATACCTTGACGGAGGAAGTACGGAGTTCGACTTTTGCAGATAACGTTATCATCTGACTGTTGTTTACTACGTTCTATCATTTTTTATATTTTATTTTTAATATTTGTAACGAAAAATATTATTGAATATTTTTATCGTTTTTTAATTTCAATTTTTAATCTTCTTTGATGTTATAATTTCCAACTTTAATATTAAATCACTGCATTTCAAATATATATAAATCAATAATATATATTTATATATTACAAAGTGTGTATATATAAATATATACAATTCAATTTTTTAGACTTGTTCACAAATTATGCACAATAAAAATCACATAATTTTTAAATTAAAGTCATTTAATTTAAATTTACAATAAACGTTCGAATGTTATTACTTAACGTTCGAACATTGGTGCAAACATTTTACGTTCGAACGTAAAATTAATAACATTCGAACGGTTGCGCCAAAACACTTTACGTTCCAACGAAAACAGACATAACGTTCGAACGTATATGTGACGTTCGAACGCATACGTCTTATACGTTCGAATGTAAAAAAATCTCATTCTATCTTTAGTGACGGTTTCCAAAAACTGTCACAGAAAATACCTTTTAGTGACGGTCTAGGGACTGTCACAATTTCTCAACCATCACTAAAAACCAATTGTGTTGTAGTGATAGATGGGAGGTGGTGTGAGGTAAACGACATGGCAGCAGAGATCCATTCCTATTATCTCAAGCCATTATCTCAAGCTGAGAGACAAGTTCTGATCAAGGTAGTAGTGCATGCTATCTTGGCTGCACAATGAGCTGCTTCAAACTACCAGACACTCTTTGTATAGAATTTGAAAAGGGAGGGTAGGTGTAGGTGTTATACTTCGTGATGAAAAGGGAGAGGTGATGATGGCAATGAGCCAAAGGGAGGAAGTAGCACTACAACAAATACCATTTTTTTCTAGGAGTGAGTGTGGTTGAAAAAATTATAACCATAGTGGGAAAAAAAGTTTTGCCACCAATTTGGTCCATGGGAGACTCGTGGCATATAACTGTTGAATAAAGAGTCTTTTCCACCAAAAAGATTATTAAGGGGAAAAAGTACTTTTGCCCACGAGTCCATTGGCGGATAAAACACCCAAAATTTCATGACAAATAGATGTAGACATTGCCTTTTATCATGGGAAATTGGTCACATTGCCTTCTATAGTGGAGCGTGCAGATACCGTTGAAGCCTTAGCATCACTTAGAGGGTCAAAAATTGGTGAGTAATATAGGCATTTGTGAGGTGGTATTGGAAGGAAACTCCTTAACTATTATTGAAGCTATAAAGGAAACCTTTCCGAATTTGTTGAGAATAAGGCCTATAATTGACCACATGTTTGGCAACACAAAGTTTTTAAAATTTACAAAATTTCTCATAACTTCATTCTCAAACATTAATACTCAAACATAAAAAACTTTTCTAAAACTTTTCATCTAATCAATGCCTAAACATTAAACACAACAATCAATACAACTTTTACAAACTTCAAAATAAAAATAATTTTAAAAAGCTATATTTAAATAACTTTTTAATTTTATCTATCAACTTTCACAAACTCTAATACAATACTTATTTTAAAAAATATTTTTATTCAACATTTTCTCTCTTTTCCCAAAACCTAATCTCAAACTTATTCTCACAATTCTCAAATATTTAAAACATTTTTGGCATCCAAACATCCAACATGAAGTGCATGCTTCATGTGGGTAGGAAGGCAATGAGACAATGTATCTACATGCTCGTCAAGTTAGAGATGTACATGGAAAACATTCTTGTTTGCTATAATAGTACTACTCGTGATTTTATTTTGCAAAGGGTTCTTATAGATTCTCATTTGTAACGGATTCTAAGATTTACTTAGTAATGAAATAAATGAATTTCACTAAATAAAAAATTCCCAAGTATGAAATAAAGACTTTTTTTCTTGATATCTTCTGTTAGTTGCCCTGCTTTGCTCCATTGTTCAACTTTAATTCTCTGTTTATGGCCTCCAATGCTTGTAGTTTATCCATCGTTAGAATAACAGTGTCTAATACAAAATCGAAGCAATTAAAAGCAGCCAACAGGGCTGCCAATGTTTTAGCAGTAGTTGCATCTAGAACCATATCGCTAACAACTATTTTTTTTTTTTTTTCATGGAGATCAATCCCATAAAGCATACCCTATAGTTTCTAGTAGTGTTAAGTAGATGGAAAAAGTGGGACTGTTATTGATTTTCATTTTAAACAGATTCACCTTTGTTGAGACAAACTTGCGGGAGGAATACTTTTGTTGCATTTGGCCGGCCCCGTTTGGAACTTGGATTGGTCTCAGTTTGATTTAATTTTAACCTAAGTCTAAAATCCAAACACTCAACTCTCAAATTATTAAACTCATCTCAATTCAAAACCTCTTTACACGTGGGACCCACAACCTTTTTTAACTTCTCATAAATACATCTAAACTCATCTTAACATCCAAACACATCTAAACTCATCTTAGGTGGACCCCACAAAACTCACTTCGCAATCTCAACTCACTACTATTCATAAAAAACTCAACTCATCTAAACTCAGCTCAAAATTCAAAGGGGGCATAATCTCTAGATATCAGATCAGACTTCTATTTTCATGCCACAGAAGATTCTCCTGAACTTGAGCATTTGACTCTCTTTGCAAATGATATGCACTCGCAACCAAGAAACTTCCATTCCGTGTACACCTTAATATCAATTTATCTACATACACTATCACATAGGCTTATTAGAGATACAAGAGCAAAGGCACCAGCTATAGACAATAGATATAGTGTAACGACCCGATCTTATATTTAGGAATAAATTACAGATAAAATTTTTAATGAGTTAAAGCGAATTATCAGATGATTTTTTTAAACCTAGAGTTAAGTCTCCATTATTATTATTTTATTTTATTTTTTTTAGCTTTTATTTTTACTCCAAGCACGTGTGTGTTAGAGTCCAAACACTATTCCTATTCTTATTTTCCTCTTCATAATGAAACTCTTAGCTACCGGTTTTATTCTATAAATTTCAAACACGCACGAAACCTAATCCACTCACATGCACATGCACATGCACATGCACGTCTCTTCCTTTATTTTTTTTTTTATCTAGGGTTTTCTTTAGGTTCTCAAACATATATACATATACACGTTTCACTCACCAAAGAATGCAAGCCGCAATGCCCTCCACCGTGAGTCTTCCAATCACGTATCAATAAAATGCATGCACGACTCCATCTGTTTCCTCCGCTTGCACGACACTGTGTTTCTTAATTAATATTAAGAAATCACCTCAAAGTAAATTTCACAATTAAAAAAAAATTATAAAATAAATCTAACGAGAAATCCGATAAATTTTATAACAAGACAAACAATATTTAAATTAATTAAAATAATCCTTCACTAAAAAAAATACATTAAAAAAATATGGGGTATTACACCAACGATGGCCATTTTTCAATCGCCTTCGACAGAAAATCTCAGGAGAGATAGAAAGCGATATCACAACGGTTTGATTTAGCTTGACAAAATTCAAGAATGTATCAAAATATGCTTTAAGGATTTCTCCTTTTCATTTATTGTCATTTTATGAGTTCAAATATATATCATTGATTGAGGGATCCATTATAGTTATAAAACAATCAAAATGCGACTCCTATTTTAGGTCGGATGCTTGAATAAGTAGTGGCTGTATAAGTAGTGGCTCATCATACAAGCCAAAGACAAATCATGCATTTGGACACAAAATGTCTCCATGCATAAAACTCATCTTGTGTGGTTGTATAAATCCATCAAACAGGTTATGGACAAAGAAGTTGTTATCAGAGAGCCAAGGCTTCCCATCCTAGACCCTCTGTTTATTAGCATGAGATGCAAAGTTGATGACAAAAATATTGGTTCTCACCTATTGAAATGTCGCTGGCTTACTAACTCTCCACACCGTAGCCATTGTCGCTCCTATTATCTCCTTCCCTATACTTCTCTCAGAGAAGACTTTTCCCATAAGACTCTGTTCACCTTTGTTTTTTAACTCTTTCGGGATGAGATTTCCTCTTCCGACAATCGATCATAGCCTCTCCCTTTTCTCCTCTATGACCTCCACTCCCCAGGGCAAAGCTCTAATTAAATAGGATATTAAGGGCAAAACTAAAATTTCCATCATTTATACGCTTAGAAGAGAATTGTTTTTAGATATTTTAATTGTTAACTAATCACTTTTACAATGACTGCATAGAAACTAAGGACCACACGTAAATCAATAATTTAAGAGTAATTCTACATACAACCGTGAAGTGCGTAAACGCCGCGTAATCGCTTTGAAAAAGAGTGGAATCCATTATTAAAAAATTAATTTTTTTCATGTGGGTCCCATATTTTATTCACTTTTTTCAAAATGATTACGCGGCAGTTGCACACACTACAACAGAATGTGTGTTTTGTGACAGAGGAAACTGTCACAAAAAAATGGTAAACCGTCACTAAACATATTTGGTGACGGTTTGAAACCGTCACCATGACCGTCACCTAAAGTGCGTCACAGAAAACATTTGGTGACGGTTTACTGTTCAACCGTCACAAAAAATATTTTTAGTGACGGTTGGAAGTGTTCCGTTCTGTACAACGTTCGAACGTTCCTTTTTTTGTGACGGTTATGAACTGTCACAGAAAATAACGTTCGGACGTAAAATTAAACGTTCGGACGTTATACCCGACCGATTGGCGTTCGAATGAGAGAAGTTGACGTTTGTTGTATATCGTTCGAACGTATCATATTTACGTTCGAATGTTAATGCGGGCCGAACGTTAATTACAATAAACATTCGAACATTTGTTCGAACGTAAACGTAAATGTTCAAATGTAGCGCGTTTAATGTTCGGACGTTATTTCGAATGTAAACGAAGGAGCGTCCGAATGCAAGTTTTTTGTTCGAACGTTAGTCGGTTTAACGTTCGAACGATTCAATTGTATTTACGTTCGAACGTTTGTTACAGTGTGAACCAACGTTCGAACGATTTTTATTTACATTCGAACGTACAGATCAGAAATACTAATTTCATAAAATTTAAAAACAAAATACCAATGGTATCATATTACATACCCAATTAACAAGTAACAATGTCTTATAAAAGTACAAAATTAGATATTAAAACTAGTCCGAAATATTGATAAAATTTATTTCTTCTTTTTCCCTCGCCCACGGGGATTCTGTTGCAACGACATAACACGCTCCATTTGCACCATCATCTCTCGTTGCACTTGCTCTTGCACTTCACTGCGTATTCTTTCCTCTTGGTCTCTCTGTTGGTCCTGCAAACGCGTCTCCAAATGAGACTGTCGTTCTAAGAGAGACTCTAACTCTTGCTGTCTCGACCTCATATACTCATTCTCACGCCGTGCAGCTTCTAAATCTGCTGTAAGATTATTAATTTGTGAAGCCGATGAGGTTGAGGAGGATGAACATTTATGCTTGATAGATCGTCCCAAACCTCTTGCCATACTAGACTGCAGCCCGAGCACTTGGGTGAATATGTCTATGTCACTAGGAGAGGATTCCACAGAAGTCGACTGCATCTCCAACATTTTGCTCTGCAATTTAAAAGGTAATGATCGTAAATATCTAGTAACGTATTAAAAGAAATAGAAATAAGAAATAAACTATTAAAATGTTCTATAAAAAATTTATTTAACAAAATTAAAACTGCTTACATAATTATCTGCAGCGACAGGATCCATCCACTCACTATGCTCATTAGTGTGAGCAGCAGCATAGACATGAATGAGGGAAAAGTTTTCAGGATCATCACGTTTCTAACAAAGCGACAATATTAGCAATTTTGAAAAGAATTAGTTAGTACTTATCAGAAAGAATATCAGGAAAATAAATGAATTCTATAATTTTTTAATTACCATTTTTTCAGCAAGACGGTGGAATGACCTTGAACCGGCACGATGGTGGACAGTCAGAACGGATCTATTCTGTGCATTTGTAGAACTCAAGTGCTACAAAATATATTAAAAATGTTAATTGTAATATGTATACATATAATGTATAAAACGAATATGAATGTAAATAATTAAAAGATATAAATGTAAAATACCTGATAATCTGGAGATGCGAAAAGATCACAACACTTTCTCCAATCATCTAACTTCATCTGCTGAAAAGGAGACTGCGCAGCCTCTTCCAACGTCTCAAACTTCTTGAAGTGGTCATGACATCGTCCTTTGTGACGTCGGAATAGTGTAGCCATCAACTCATTCACGGTTCTGAAATCCTCGCTACGGCCAAAGTCGAGGTCGAATTCATCCTAACAAGGGAATCAGGTAAAAAATATAATATATTATTCTAAGTGAAAAAAATGTACTGAAAAGTAAACTCACCAGCACACGACTTCGAATGTGCTCCTTAATCTCATTCGGAACATCTCGCCATGAGCGCACATAAAATGGAGCATAAGCTCGAACTACTATGCCAATATAGGAGGAAAGCGCTGCTGCACTATCATCCACTCCTCCAGTGGAATTATCAGGAATTGTGATCTTCAGTTTACCGTGCCTTCTATTTTTTTCAAGAGAGATTCCACGTGTCTTGTACACAACGAGGGAGAATGATCTTGAAGAAATGTTTAAATTTTAGTCTAATTACTTAACCGTCACAAACTGTCCGACCTTGACAAGTCTCAAGGCCGAAGAGACTATGACAGTCAAGCAATTAAATTGAAATTTCAACATTTCTTCAAGATCATATTCCCTCGTTGTGTACAAGATCATTATTCTTAAAGTATAATTTTAATTGTTATACTTAACTTCAATGGTTATACTATAATTTTAATTATTATAATTCTTAAAGAGTTACTTTTATGCATGTTATTACTTAATTTCAAATATTATTATAAATATTTAATTATCATACTTAAATTTCAATGGTTATACTATAATTTTAATTATTATAATTCTTAAAGAGTTACTTTTATGCTTGTTATTACTTAATTTCAAATATTATTATAATGCGTTTTATTATCATACTTAAATTTCAATGGTTATACTATAATTTTAATTATTATAATTCTTAAAGAGTTACTTTTATGCTTGTTATTACTTAATTTCAAATATTATTATAAATATTTAATTATCATACTTAAATTTCAATGGTTATACTATAATTTTAATTATTATAATTCTTAAAGAGTTACTTTTATGCTTGTTATTACTTAATTTCAAATATTATTATCACAATTTTTCAAATCCATATCACAACATATTCACAATAACTCACAATATATTCACAAAATAACATGCCACATGTATTAACAAAGCCTAATGACAATATATTTCTAATAATAAACACGATATTTCAAATTTATATCACAACATATTATTATAACTCACAAACAATATAGAAACTATACCAACAATAATCACAATATGATAAAAAGTAAGCATAAAATAACATGCCACAAGTATTAACAAAACTTAAGGACAATATATTTGTAACAATGTAAACATATTCAAACGTCATTCACAAATAATAATTTAAATATTTCAAGTCTATATCACAATAACTCACAATATATTCACAAAATAACATGCCACATGTATTAACAAATTTTTAAACTTTAGTAAGCAATAAACATGTATTTACAAAGCCTAATGACAATATATTTCTAATAATAAACACAATATTTCAAATTTATATCACAACATATTTAAAATAACTCACAAACTATTTACAAACAATAATCACAATATGATAAAGAGTAAGCATCAAATCACAACAACATATTGATAAAGTTTAGAAATATACCTAGCACTCACAATATCCTCTTACAAATCAAAATCTTCAAACTTCCCAAAACAAGCAATCCTTCAAAAAAATACAACACTAACTTATTAGAAATATTCTATAACAAAAACACATTCTATAAATATCATAAAATTTAAATAAAGACAAGAAATAAAAATATTATCTTACCAAAACTCACCTCTCTCTCACACCAAAACTCAACTCTCTCTAACTCAACTCTCTCACTCCAACTCTCTCTCTCTCTCTCTCTCTCTTCTCTCTCTCTCTCTCTCTCTCTCTCTCTCTCTCTTTCTCTCTCTGTTGCGCGCACGGGAGAAGAAGAAATAATGCGCTTCCTCCCGTGCGCGTACTGATTAAGTTCTAAAATTATTACTTTAAACGTTCGAACGTTTAATTTTTATGTCCGAACGTTATATTCTAAAATTATTCCCGCCCAGAACGTTCGGACGTTTACAATACACGTTCGAACGTACCCTTCTTATGATATAACATAAAATCTAGCGGGAAAGTTCCCGCACTTTCCTCATATATGTTCGAATGTATCACAATTTTTCGTTCGAACGTTCGTAGATTTATAGATAAACGTTCGAACATTTAACTTAAACGTCCGAACGTACATTTCATGAAAGTGTTACCATATTTGAGCGGGAAATCTCCCGCACTAATTTAACTAACGTTCGAACGTTGACAGATTTAATGTTCGAACGTATAGTATAAACGTCCGAACGTCTGAATAATCACACAGATACCTTAATCGAGCGGGAAAATTCCCGCCTCTTAGTTTAACGTTCGAACGTTAACTTGAAACGTTCGAACGTACGATTCCTACTATACTTAACTTATAGTATAATAACTATACTACATTTTAAATATCTATAACTATATACTACATTGTATAGTATGATAGCATAGTATAATTTAAATGATAAACTATACCATATATATAAATCAATAATATATATTAAATTGTTACTTATTAAATTCTTTATTATATACTAAGTTATAGTATAATAACTATACTACATTTTATATATCTATAACTATATACTACATTGTATAGTATGATAGGATAATATAATTTAAATGATAAACTATACCATATATATAAATCAATAATATATATTAAATTGTTACTTATTAAATTCTTTATTATCTACTAAGTTATAGTATAATAACTATACTACATTTTATATATCTATAACTATATACTACATTGTATAGTATGATAGGATAA
The DNA here is from genome assembly GCA_022457165.1 of Juglans mandshurica. NCBI lineage: Eukaryota > Viridiplantae > Streptophyta > Magnoliopsida > Fagales > Juglandaceae > Juglans > Juglans mandshurica. The sequence continues at coordinate 11,440,380 of CM039623.1, forward strand.
TATAATTTAAATGATAAACTATACCATATATATAAATCAATAATATATATTAAATTGTTACTTATTAAATTCTTTATTATATACTAAGTTATAGTATAATAACTATACTACATTTTATATATCTATAACTATATACTACATTGTATAGTATGATAGCATAATATAATTTAAATGATAAACTATACCATATATATAAATCAATAATATATATTAAATTGTTACTTATTAAATTCTTTATTATATACTAAGTTATAGTATAATAACTATACTACATTTTATATATCTATAACTATATACTACATTGTATAGTATGATATAGCATAGTATAATTTAAATGATAAACTATACCATATATATAAATCAATAATATATATTAAATTGTTACTTATAAAATTCTTTATTATATACTAAGTTATAGTATAATAACTATACTACATTTTATATATCTATAACTATATACTACATTGTATAGTATGATATAGCATAGTATAATTTAAATGATAAACTATACCATATATATAAATCAATAATATATATTAAATTGTTAGTTATTAAATTCTTCAATTATATACTAAGTTATAGTATAATAACTATACTACATTTTATATATCTATAACTATATACTACATTGTATAGTATGATAGCATAATATAATTTAAATGATAAACTATACCATATATATAAATCAATAATATATATTAAATTGTTACTTATTAAATTCTTTATTATATACTAAGTTATAGTATAATAACTATACTACATTTTATATATCTATAACTATATACTACATTGTATAGTATGATAGGATAATATAATTTAAATGATAAACTATACCATATATATAAATCAATAATATATATTAAATTGTTACTTATTAAATTCTTTATTATCTACTAAGTTATAGTATAATAACTATACTACATTTTATATATCTATAACTATATACTACATTGTATAGTATGATAGGATAATATAATTTAAATGATAAACTATACCATATATATAAATCAATAATATATATTAAATTGTTACTTATTAAATTCTTTATTATATACTAAGTTATAGTATAATAACTATACTACATTTTATATATCTATAACTATATACTACATTGTATAGTATGATAGCATAATATAATTTAAATGATAAACTATACCATATATATAAATCAATAATATATATTAAATTGTTACTTATTAAATTCTTTATTATATACTAAGTTATAGTATAATAACTATACTACATTTTATATATCTATAACTATATACTACATTGTATAGTATGATATAGCATAGTATAATTTAAATGATAAACTATACCATATATATAAATCAATAATATATATTAAATTGTTACTTATAAAATTCTTTATTATATACTAAGTTATAGTATAATAACTATACTACATTTTATATATCTATAACTATATACTACATTGTATAGTATGATATAGCATAGTATAATTTAAATGATAAACTATACCATATATATAAATCAATAATATATATTAAATTGTTACTTATAAAATTCTTTATTATATACTAAGTTATAGTATAATAACTATACTACATTTTATATATCTATAACTATATACTACATTGTATAGTATGATATAGCATAGTATAATTTAAATGATAAACTATACCATATATATAAATCAATAATATATATTAAATTGTTACTTATTAAATTCTTTATTATATACTAAGTTATAGTATAATAACTATACTACATTTTATATATCTATAACTATATACTACATTGTATAGTATGATATAGCATAGTATAATTTAAATGATAAACTATACCATATATATAAATCAATAATATATATTAAATTGTTACTTATAAAATTCTTTATTATATACTAAGTTATAGTATAATAACTATACTACATTTTATATATCTATAACTATATACTACATTGTATAGTATGATATAGCATAGTATAATTTAAATGATAAACTATACCATATATATAAATCAATAATATATATTAAATTGTTACTTATTAAATTCTTCAATTATATACTAAGTTATAGTATAATAACTATACTACATTTTATATATCTATAACTATATACTACATTGTATAGTATGATAGCATAATATAATTTAAATGATAAACTATACCATATATATAAATCAATAATATATATTAAATTGTTACTTATTAAATTCATCAATAAACACCATAAACTCATAAACTATTCACAAAATTCACAAACAATAATCACAATTATTTCAAGAGTAAGCATAAAATCACAACAACATGTATATATAAACATATTGCTAAACTTTATAAATATAACAAGCACTCACAAAAAAACCAATAATCTAATTGTCAATAATATTATATAACATCTTAATATATAACTTAAACATTTATAATATAATATATTATAGATAAAATTTTGGAAATTAAATTAAAAAACGTTCGAACGTAATAATAAGTACGTTCGAACGTTCTGTGTATATAAGGCCAAAACCGAACGTTGAAACGACATTTCGGTGCCCGTTACATCGTCTTCTCCGTTATTTGCCACCACGCCTCCGTCACCGCCGCCGTCAACTCCGCCATAACCGTCACTAAAAGGTAGGCATTCATCTTTTATGCAAATATCATGTATTTTATTGAGATTTAGATTGAGATTTGGATTGAGTTTTGTTTAAAACCGGATAAATATTACCGGATGTTCAACTTGATTTTCCGGCCACCACGGCCAGTCATTGGCCGAATAGTCACCGTAGAAATGTTTTTTGAAGTGTATACTTCATTTACATGGTGACATTTCGGCATTTAGACTCTTGTAGAGAAATTTTCGAGATTCAATAATGGCTGAGTCGACTCAGCCATTCTGCGTCGAAACGTTCGAACGTTTCATCGTGACATTCGAACGTACGATGTTTAAATTACAGAGCCGTTACGGCTTCCACGTTCGAACGTTAATCGTCTTACATTCGGACGTTAATATTATTATACGACATACGTTCGAACGTGAATATTTACTTTCGCACGTAAATCACATACGGTCGGACGTTTAATTATAACATCCGAACGTAGTGATTTTCTACATTATTCATGCTTCGACGTTCGGACCGTTCATATTTACGTTCACACGTAAAACAAATACGTTCGAACTTAAATTCGAACGTATTTGTTTGCTGCTTATGTTCGAACGTACATCTGTACATTCGAACGTATTTGTTTTACGTTTGAACGTAAATTTATTTACATTATTTTACGTGCGAACGTATAAATTAACGTCCGAACGTTATCTTTAACGTTCGAACGTTAACGATAAAACGTTCGAACGTTAATGCAGAGCATCTTAAAATTAATACAAAAAAATGCATTATTGTAAATAATTTTTTTTTTCCTTTTCTATTTTCAGGATATGGCTCTTCCACTGCATACACGAAAACGAGGGAGGGAAGGAGCCACGTCGGACACTGCCCGTATCGGAGCTCGTACTGTTATGGTAGAGAGAGAGGTCTTAATTAATGAGTTCGACGAACTCTGTTGGCAGCAGACGAACCTAAGAGATGTTTTCCTCAGTAGAGGCTGGGGAAATATCTGCACATTGAGGGGGAAGGTATACCCCTCAATGGTTCAAGAATTCTATATGGGGATGTGTGACATGCCTCCAGATGCATCCTCTCACACCGTGACTGTACGCGGTATTTCTATTGAGGTATCGGCAGATGTCATCGGCGAGCACCTCGGGATTCATCGAGGTGCTCAGACTACACACTCAACACCCCGTGAGGATGTAGGCACTTCTACATCATCTACTGGCCGGGGATGTGAGCCAGCATCAGCCAGAGATGCAGGCCAGTCAGAGGCTGAGGATACTGGCGTCGAGGCTCGGGATGATGACCGAGACGAGGATTTCTACATCCTCACCGGGAGGGATCGCATGCAGATCGAGCGGAAGAACGCCTTCAACCAGATCCATCTGCTGCATTTCTTCCGCATGTTGCACCTGATTGTTGCAACAAATGTCGATCCTGTGGCTCATAAAACCACATTTAGTCGGCTTCGGGCACAATTTTTGATACGAGTGGCACGTGGAGATCCTATAGATTTGCCACTGCACATTTTTGAGAGGATCCGTTACGAGGCGAGCATCGTCTCCACGGATAATCTCCCATATGGTGTCCTCATCAGCCGACTATTACTTGCACGGGGAGTGCCGACCCAGCCAGAGAGCGGGTCAAAGATCAGATGAGCCCCCTCGACATGACCACGCATCGGCGTAGCATTGGACAGGCGAGGGGACGTCAGCCACCCCCTGTAGAGGATCTAGTTCCTCGACGCAGCCTGAGCCAGGTCATGTCGGGAGTACTAGTCAGCATACGCCGAGTACATCTGCAGGAGATGTGCGGCCTGCTTGGGTTGATGCGGTCATATCACAGCTGACTGCGCATATTGATCATAAGATCGATCGATCGCTCGAGGCTATATCGGCGACTGTTGCCGAACTCACCCATCGTGTAACTATCCTCAATGACAAGGTTGATACCTTGACGGAGGAAGTACGGAGTTCGACTTTTGCAGATAACGTTATCATCTGACTGTTGTTTACTACGTTCTATCATTTTTTGTATTTTATTTTTAATATTTGTAACGAAAAATATTATTGAATATTTTATCGTTTTTTTAATTTCAATTTTTAATCTTCTTTGATGTTATAATTTCCAACTTTAATATTAAATCACTGCATTTCAAATATATATAAATCAATAATATATATTTATATATTACAAAGTGTGTATATATAAATATATACAATTCAATTTTTTAGACTTGTTCACAAATTATGCACAATAAAAATCACATAATTTTTAAATTAAAGTCATTTAATTTAAATTTACAATAAACGTTCGAATGCTATTACTTAACGTTCGAACATTGGTGCAAACATTTTACGTTCGAACATGAAATTAATAACATTCGAACGGTTGCACCAAAACACTTTACGTTCCAACGTAAACAGACATAACGTTCGAACGTATATGTGACGTTCGAACGCATATGTCTTATACGTTCGAATGTAAAAAAATCTCATTCTATCTTTAGTGACGGTTTCCAAAAACTGTCACAGAAAATACCTTTTAGTGACGGTCTAGGGACTGTCACAATTTCTCAACCGTCACTAAAAACCAATTGTGTTGTAGTGACAATTCACGGTTGTAAATATGTTTTCTCATAATTTAAAAGGGTATAGATGCATTGTAAGTGGAGATTTATAAACTAAACATGTCAGTTATGTTTATACAATTGGATTTTATCTATCTTGGGGGTTTATTGTTTTAAGTTGAAATATGAATCATTATATTGAATGTTTTATGGTATCCTTGAGGAAGTAATTGATTGACGGAGAATGGTAAGATTGAGATTTTGCCACAATCCTATGTATTGGCAGCGGTATAGTATGAGTTCAAGAATCTTTTGAGTTATAAACTCCTAAGGGTATTTGTATTGGATTATGCATCTGTATATATATCTACATATTTGCATAATACAATTTTAAATTGGGCTGCATTGGATTATGCGCGTATCCAAATATTTGCATAGTTATGAACAGTGTTTCTATAAATTTGAAGATGTACTATTCACTCTCTAAATCTTATTTTATTACTTTTTTCTCTCTCCTCCCCCTCTCTATCTCTCTCTCCACCAACGGATAGAATTTTAGGAAAGGAATTCTAGTGGGTGCTATATGAAAGAATTTGTAGTGGTTCTAAATGCTAATTGCAAAATATAAAAAAGAATTAGGAAAACAATAAATAATAATAAAATAATAATATTTTTTTACTTAATGTGTGAGTTTATGAGTAATAATAATAAAAAATTAGTTTAAAAATGAATAATTTAATGTGTGAATTTTTTTAATATGCAAAATCAATCTCTAAAAAATGTGATTTTACGTATGCATATAGAAAAACTAATGCTAGTGCTCTAAGGATTAAAGATCCGTGACCTTGGGAGATCAATTAGTCTAGGTCATCATGATGAGATTTTACGAGTAAACTATATTAGTTAGACGATAGTATTCCTTCCATTTGCCCTCATTTTAGGTTGCATGTTTAATTTTCTATATGAATAAATAATTGATTGAGAGAACAGAAGGAGGAGATAGTTTATAGGCATGACACCCATTATTGACAAGTGTGGGATACTAGTAAATGGGTAGCTCATGACGCGTATAGTGTCCATATGGGTTAAAATCATGGGTAAGGCTACTATGTTGCCTGGGTTTTTTTCTTTTTTCTTTTCATATTTTTTAATATATTTAAATATTTTAAACAAATAAGAAAATACACCAATACACTTAAAATCAATTCCTTAATCAATAAATAAAAAAAAAATATTTTTTTACCAGTGGTCAACTAGGGCGGTCAAATGTAGAAGGCATAGAAGCTTTTCCCTAAAATCATAGGTGGGTTTAGCATCAGTTAAAAAATTCCTAACTACGCATCAATTAATTAACTAATGGGTTAATTAACTCTCCACCTTGTGATGACTAATTAACTAATGGGTGGGTCGGGAACACCACACGACTCCACAAATCACCACCTCACGAAGTGGGCCCCCCCCCCCCCCCCCCCCCCCCCCTCCCCCCACTTCCACTAATTGCTACGAAATTCTAAAATCTCATGTATAAATGCTGTGAGTTGAAAAAACTGAGATGATTTTTTGCAAACCTCGTTATGTCAAACGTATTAAGGCTTGGTTTAGATAGCAAGAATTCCATCTTATCACATTTCATCCTATTTCATCTTTCGTCTCATTCTATTTTATCTTAATATCTAAACACCACATGTCTCTTATGCATGAGTTAATTATTAGTAGTGAATCAGTAAATTAACTTACTTGTCGCCATGCAAATGGTGGCTACATGCAACACACACTACAAGACAATTGGTCTTTAGTGACGGTTGGGAAATTGTGATAGTCCCCAAACTGTCATTAAAATGTCTTTTCTATAACAGTTTCTGGAAACCGTCACTAAAGACAGATGAGATTTTTTTAACGTTCCAACGTATGGGAAATTTACGTTCAAACGTAAAATTTACGTTTGAACATTATAGCAACTTACGTGCGAACGTGAAATGTTTTGGTGCCAACGTTCGAACGCTAGTAATTAACGTTCGAACGTGAAATGTTTTGCGCTAACGTTCGACCGTTAATTACTAACGTTCGAACGTTAATTATAAATTTAAATTAAATATGACTCTAATTTAAAAATTATGTAGTTTTTATAGTGTATAATTTGAGAACAAGTCTAAAAAATTGACTTGTATATATTTATATATACACAATTTGTAATATATAAATATATATTTATGTTTATATATATTTGAAGTGCAATGATTTAGTATTAAAGTTGGAAAATATAATATTAAAGAAGATTGAGAATTGAAATTAAAAAACCATAGAAATATTAAATAAGATTTTTCCTTACATATATTAAAAGTAAAATACAAAATTTGATCAAATTTCGTAAACAACACTCAGATGATAGCGTTATTCGCGAAATTCAAACTCTGTACCTCCTCAGTCAAGGTATCAACCTTGTCATTGAGGATACCTACACGATGGGTGATCTCGGTGACAAAAGTCTCTATAGCCGCGAGCGATTGATCGATCTTACGATCGATATGCGCAGTCAGCTGTGAGATCACCGGATCAACCCAAGCAGGCCGCGCATCTCCTGCAGATGTACGCAGCGGCTGCTGACTACTCCTCCCCACATGACCTGGCTTAGGCTGCGTCGGAGCAACTAGATCGTCTACAGGGGTGGCTGGCGTCCCCTTGCCTGTCCAATGCTACGTCGATGCGTGGTCATGTCAAAAGGGCTCATCTGATCTTTGACTCACTCCTCTGGCTGGGTTGGCACTCCCCGTGCAAGTAATAACCTGCTGATCAGGACACCGTATGGTAGATTATCCGTGGAGATAATGCTCGCCTCGTAACGGATCCTCTAAAAAATGTGCAATGCCAAATCTATGGGATCTCCATGTGCCACTCGTATAAAAAAATGTGCCCGAAGCTGACTAAATGTGGTTTTATGTGCCACAGGATCTATGTTTGTTGCAACAATAAGGTGCAACATGCGGATGAAAGGTAGCAGATGGTTCTGGTTGAAAGCGTTCTTCCTCTCGATCTACATGCGGTCCCTCCCGGTGAGGATGTAGAAATCCTCGTCTAGGTCATCATCCCGAGCCTCGTCGCCAGTATCCTCGGCCTCTGACTGGTCTGTATCTCTGGCTGATGCTGGCTCAAGTGGGTGGCCAGTAGATGAAGTAGAAGTGCCTACATTCTCACGGGGTGTAGCGTGTGCAAATGTCTCAACTCCTCGACGAATCCTGAGGTGCTCGCCGATGACATCTGGTGATATCTCAATGGAAACACCGCGTACAGTCACGGTATGAGAGGATGCGTCCTGAGGCATGTTACACATCCCCATATAGAACTCCTAAACCATTGAGGGGTATACATTCCCCTTCAATGTGCAGATATTTCCCCAGCCTCTACTAAGGAAAACATCTCTCAGGTTCGTCTGCTCCCATATGAGTTCGTCGAACTCATTAATCAGGATCTCTCGCTCTACCATAACAGTACGAATCCCGATACGAGTAGTGTCCTGAGTGGCTCCTTCCCTCTCTCGTTTCCTAGTATGTAGAGGATGAGCCATATCCTGAAAATAGAAAAAAAAAATATTTACATTGATGCATTTTTTGTGTTAATTTTAAGCTGCTTTGCATTAACGTTCGAACATAGTAAAAGAAACGTTCGAACGTTCTGATAAAACGTTTGGACTTGTATCCTTTACGTTCGAAAGTAAAACAAATACGTGCGAACGTATAACATACACGTTTGAACCTAGTAAAAGAAACGTTCGAACGTTCTGATAAAATGTTCGGACATGTATCCTTTACGTTCGCAAGTAAAACAAATACGTGCGAACGTATAACATACACGTTCGAACATAAGCAGTAAATAAATATTGGTTGACGTACGTTTGGACGTTTATGTTATACGTTCGAACATATGTGTTTTACGTGCGAACGTAAATATGAATGTCCGAACGTCGAATCATGAATAAAGTAAAAAATCAGTACGTTCGGAAGTTATAATTAAACGTCCGACCATATGTGATTTACGTGTGAACGTAAATGATTCACGTTAGAACATATGTTGTTTAATAATGTTTAAAAAGTAGTACGTTCGGACGTATCCATTAAAAGTTTGGACGTAAGATTTATGAAAATGACGTCCGAATGTAAGACAATGAACGTTCGAACGTAGAAGCCATAACGGCTATGTAATTGAAACGTCGTATGTTTGAACGTCTTGGTAAAATGTTCGAACGTTACAACACAGAATGGCTGAGTCGACTCAGCCATTATTGAAATCTCGAAAATTACTCTACAAGGTTCTAAATGCCGAAATGTCACCATAGAAATGAAATATACACTTCAAGAAACATTTCTACGGTGATTATTTTGCCAATGGCAAGCCATGGTGGTCGGAAAATGGAGTTGAAAATCTGACCACCACTTATCCTGTTTTAAACAAAACTCAATCCAAATATCAAATAAAATACATGTTATTTGATTAAAAGATGAATGCCTACCTTTTAGTGACGGTTGTGGCGGAGTTTGACGGTGGTGGCGACGGAGGAGTGGCAGCGTGCAACAGAATGACGATGATAATGGTGAAAATGACGTTTTGCTGTGGGGTTTTGGCCTTATATACATGAAACGTTCGAACGTAATTATTATTACGTTCGAACGTTCGTCAATTTATTTTCCAAAATATTGACTATAATATATTATATTATAAATGCTTATGTTATATATTATAATGTTATATATAGCATACTATATATAATATTATACTATAATATATATAGTATATTATAGTATATAGATACTGTGTATTATATATAATGTATTATATATATAGTACAGTATATATATAATATTATATAATATAGTATATAATATATTATATATTATATGATCTATTATAAACTAATGAAATCAACATTAGAACCAGATGCTCTTATGCTCTTATTATGAGTGTCAATACTGCATCTAAATGGTACGAAGATGATCCATTCGTATTGGCTTGTCAAGCTATCCAAGTCTATTACTTGATTGATCCAATGAAAAGTACTGATGAAAATAGTGGAGAGATAACTTGGCGAGTTGTACAAAAATTTGTCCCTAAAAATATATATGAAGCAGGAACGAGTGCAGATTACGAGAATAGTGTAGATGAAGATGACACTACGATTGTAGAGGCATACCAGGAAGATGAAGAGGGTATTAACTTGTTTGTTGACCTCGGTGCACTCGAGTTGCTCACCTTGTGTAGAGATGATGTCCCACCCGTCCATCTCGACTCGTCTGTATTAAATGATCATTCAATTCAAGAAAGTAAGGAGGAAGAAGAAGAAGAAGAAGAGTCAAAAGATGAAGACGAATCATAATCCGGGCAGGAGGTGGATAAGGACGATGAAGAAGAGGTGCATGATGATGATAAATATGTTATTGATGGAGATTCTGAAACAAGCATGAAAAATTCATCTGAAGATGAAGAATAAAAGTACTAAATATTTTATTCATATAGGTGACTATAAAATATCTTGAATTTTCATAATTTCTTCTAATTAATTTTCTTTGATATAATTAATTATTTTTAAGAATGCCGCCAAAACGACAATGAAAAAATGTGTCTCTGCCAAGTCCAAGTCCTGAACCTATTGATGACTCCCCACTCGAGGAATCCGTTCTTGAAGATCAAGTTAACACAGAAGAGAACAACAACCAGTCGACACCTACCAGTAAGGAAATATTGTCGTTGATAATTAATCATATAGTTAATACTTTTGTCTTAATAACTATATAATTATAATTATACTATCTATTATCATGTAGTTGATGCATCTGCACGTTGCAATCGTGGCTATACACGTGGAATCTCTCTTGAAAAAAATAGAAGCCCCGGAAAACTGAAGATCACAATTCCTGATAATTCCACTGGAGGAGTGGATGATAGTGTAGCAGCTTTCCTCCTAGAGTTTATGCTCCATTTTATGTGGGCTCATGGCGAGATGTTCCGAATCAGATTAAGGAGCACATTCGAAGTCATGTGCTGGTGAGTTTACTTTGAGAGTACATTTTTTTCACCTAAATTAGTATATCATATTTTTGACTTGATTCCCTTGTTAGGATGAATTCGACCTCGACTTTGGCCGTAGCGAGGATTTGTGAACCGTGAATGAGTTGATGGCTACACTATTCCGACATCACAAAGGACGATGTCATGACCACTTTAAAAGGTTTGAGACGTTGGAAGAGGCTGCGCAGTCTCCTTTTCAATAGATGAAGTTAGATGATTGGAGAAAGTGTTGTGATCTTTTCGCATCTCCAGTTAGGCTGCCCAAGTATTTTACATTTATATCTTTTAATTATTTACATTCATGTTCATTCTATATATTATATGTATACATATTACGATTAACATTCTTAATATATTTTGTAGCACTTGAGTTCTACAAATGCACAGAATAGATCCGCTCTGACTGTCCACCATCGTGCCGGTTCAAGGTCATTCCACGGTCTTGCTGAAAAAATGGTAATTAAAAAATTATAGAATTCATTTACTTTCCTGATATTCTTTTATTTAAGTACTATAGCATTATCTTTTTAAAATTGTTAATGTCGCTTTGTTAGAAACGTGATGATCCTGAAAACTTTTCCCTCATTCATGTATATGCTGCTGCTCACACTAATGAGCATAGTGAGTGAATGGATCCTGTCGCTGTAGATAATTATGAAAGCAGTGTTAATTTTGTTAAATAAATTATTTATGTAACATTTGAATAATTTATTTTTATTTTTATTTCTTTTAATACGTTACTAATTATTTACGATCATTACCTTTCAAATTGCAGGAAAAAATGATGGAGATGCAGCTGGCTTCTAGGGAATCCTCTCCTAGTGACATAGACATATTCACACAAGTGCTCGGGCCGCAGTCTAGTATGGCAAGAGGTTTGGGACGATCTATCAAGCATAGATGTTCATCATTCTCAACCTCATCGGCTTCACAAATCAATAATCTTACGACAGATTTAGAAGCTGCACGGCGTGAGAATGAGTATATGAGGTAGAGACAACAAGAGTTAGAGTCTCTCTTAGAATGACAGTCTCATTTAGAGATGCGTCTGCAGGACCAACAAAGAGACGAGGAGGAAAGAATATGCAGTGAAGTGCAAGAGCAAGTGCAACGGGAGATGATGGTGCAAATGGAGCGTGTTATGTCGTTGCAACAGAATCGCGGCGGGAGAGAGAAAAAGAAGAAATAAATTTTATCAGTATTTGTAGCTAGTTTTAATATCTAATTTTGTGCTTTTATAAGACATTATTACTTGTTAATTGATAGTATGTAATATGATACAATTGGTATTATGTTTTTAAATTTTATGAAATTAGTATTTCTGATCGGTACGTTCGAATGTAAATTAAAATCGTTCGAATGTTGGTTCACGTTCGAACCAACGTTCAAACATGAATACAGAAATTGGATAGTAACATTTGAATGTAAACCTCTACGTTCGAACGTACTCACACTTAAACCAACAAACCGTTCGAACGATTAAATGATTAACGTTCGAACAAACCACTTGCATTTGAACGCTCCTTCATTTACATTTGAAATAACGTCCGAACGTTAAACGCGTTACGTTTGAACATTTCCGTTTACGTTCAAATAGAAAATCGAACGTTTATTCTAATTAACGTTCAGATGCATTAAAGTTCGAACGTAAATATGATACGTTCGAACAATAATCAACGAACGTCAAATTCTCTCATTCGAACGCTAATCAGTCGGGTTAACGTCCGAATGTTTAATTTTACGTCCGAACGTGACTTTCTGTGACAGTTCTCAACCGTCACAAAAAAAGGAACGTTCGAACGTTCTACCAAACGGAACACCTCCAACCGTCACTAAAAATATTTTTTGTGACAGTTGAACAGTAAGCCGTCACCAAATGTTTTCTGTGATGCACTTTAGGTGACGGTCGTGGTGACGGTTTCAAACCGTCACCAAATATCTTTAGTGACGATTTGCCTTTTTTTGTGACAATTTCCTCTATCACCAAAGACACAATCTGTTGTAGTGACATTCATGCCGTCCCTTCCTCTATAGGATAATTCTGGAGCTTTTTGTAGGATGTAGTCAGCAATATCGTAATGTTTTCTGTCTAAAGCCAGAAATAATGGGGATTCTTCGGCTTCATTCACTACCATAGCCAGCGTTGATTTTTTGCTAAGCAGTAATTGACAAAATGTGAATCTCCATGCTCGAGATCAAGAGAAGGAAAAGAAAGTTCAAAAGAAAGAGAAAAGATGAGAGAGAGATCACGATAGAGAAAAAATACTTCTCTATTATTTCTATTATTTTCTATTTCTTAATGTCTTCATGTACAGATACATGTATTTATACTCTTTTAGTAAATCACTATGTGACACGAAGCAGCCAAGCAAGAATTATCATCAGCTGGTCTGAGGAGACTACCATTCACAAAAGCAGTCTTGTTCTTCGCACTAAGAGCCATGGACATGGATCTCTTCCATGTATGAAAATTACCCTCCGTATGAAGCTGCGTAACCAGCCTAGAGCCTGGATTTTCTCCATGATGAAGAAAATAAAGACTAGAAGAATCATCACAAGGATTTGAACGGGAGGATTTAGACATTGTGTCTAGAATAACCGAAATCAAGATTCTTCAAGAAATCGAAATCTTGAGAAAGGAACAGAGAAATTGCAGAAAGTGTGGAGTCAAAAATGGAAAAATACCATCTGATACAGGACAAAATGTGAATCTCCATGCTCGAGATCAAGAGAAGGAAAAGAAAGTTCAGAAGAAAGAGAAAAGATGAGAGAGAGATCACGATAGAGAAAAAATACTTCTCTGTTATTTTTGTTATTTTCTATTTCTTAATGTCTTCATGTACAGATACATGTATTTGTACTCTCTCAATATATCGCTATGTGACACGTATTTTATACAACTAATAGTAACTCCACAACCGACTGATGACCATTTCTCACAGCATCATGCAATGCTATATCCTTGTATATGTTTGTCATCTCAAGGTTTGAACGATCTAGTAGGCGTTTCGTGATATCTAAACACCCTACCCTTGCTGCAATATGTAGCGTAGTGTCCTCCTTATTTTTCAGATCAACAAGTGATTATTTCATGTCAATGAGCTTTTCAGCAAATTTCTCTTGTTAGAATTTTGTTGCAACATGAAGAATGGAGTCGAACTCATCTGTTATTGGTTTGAGGATATCCCAAGGCTCCTCTGGGCTGGAGTCGTTGTTACTTGTTATCATATGATCAAAGATTACGATGTCACCTTTAGTTGCAGCTTTATAGAGTTCTGTTGGACCCATCACCTCGAGTTGCAACATACTATATCGAACAGATCACTGCTTTGCTGATGATAAAGCTTAGCAAGAGATCCTCAGATCCTAGTTTCCCTTTTTTGAAATAACCTCTGTATGTATCATTTTCATTCAAGAAATTGTGAAATTACAATGCTTATCAAAAATAACATGTTGAACACTATCAGGTGGGACACATTGCATCCACACCCTTTCTGTATCTATTGACACTCCTAACTTAGCAAGACTGTGAGCTACCGCATTACATTCTCTGTGAACAAAGCTCAGTTTCCATCCTCTGCAGCTTCGGAGCTCCTTCTGCAAATCTCCCACCACAAGTCCCTCCCACGAGTCATCATCCTCCTCCTTATTCACTCTATCCACTACCCCTTCTGCATCTCCTTCAAACCATACTCTGTAGAACCCCAGCTCTTTGCATAATTCCATTGCCTTACTCAGAGCTTTGCATTCTGCCATGAATGGAGAATTAACCCACTGGAGTTGAGTACTCAAAGACGCTAACACATCCCCCCTAGAGTCTCTTACTACCACCCCTGCACCCATTCTTTTTTCTTTCTGGTTCACAACTGCATCAAAATTAACTTTGACACTCGGTTCCACTGGTTTCTGCCAACTCCTTCTCTGCTTTACCTGCTCAATCTTCCCTACTACAGTTCTGCCATCATTCAAAGCTTCCTGATATTCCTCTAGTCTTACCAGTGCTGTTTTAATGACACTTTTTGGACTAGAGAAACTACTTTCGAATACCCATGCATTTCTTCTTGACCATATCGAGTGCATTATGGCCACCACTCTTTCTAAGTCTGTTTGAGACAGCTTTTTCACCATTTCCAACCACAGCACCTCAAAACCCCCTCCATTTGAGTTCCATTTCTGCACTGGACTACCCCTTTCTGACCACACATCTGTAGAGGCAGGGCAGGACCACAATACATGCACTACTGTCTCCTCACTTTGAAAACATACTGGGCATCTAGGCTCACCTAAAACCTTGTTTTTGAACAGACTCAACTTAGTAGGTAGAATATTGTGTAATGCTTTCCATATCAAATGTTTCCAGCCCCCTGGTATCTGCATCTTCCATAAGTTCTTCCAAAGCTCCTTCACCATTTCTGTGTTTGAGGATTGCCCTTCCATTTCTCTGCACCTTTTGTTTTCAGCATAGTAAGCACTCCTGACAGAGTATTTCCCATCTTTTGTCAAACCCCATATTTGTTTATCGGCTCCTCCTCTTTGACTCAGAGGGATACTACATATTATAGCTGCTTCTTCTTTATTGAAGATGTCTTTGATCAAGTCAGTTTTCCACTCCTTTTTTTCCTCATCGATCAATTCACTTACTCTTGCATCGGGACATAGGATCTTAACTGGGGATTGAACTGAGAAAGAGGTTTCCACTGGCAACCATTTCTGTTTCCAAATTCTAATTTCCTTCCCATCACCTACTCTCCATCTCTCTCCATATTTCACAACCTCTTGTACAGACCACAAGCTTCTCCATATAAAAGATGGCATCATTCCCAGTT
This sequence comes from Juglans mandshurica, assembly GCA_022457165.1. Classification (NCBI taxonomy): domain Eukaryota; kingdom Viridiplantae; phylum Streptophyta; class Magnoliopsida; order Fagales; family Juglandaceae; genus Juglans; species Juglans mandshurica. Next base: position 11,456,406 of record CM039623.1, read on the forward strand.
TAGCTTCAGTGAAAGTGTCATTCTTGAAGTATTTCTCTTTATAGATTTTTGCAACTAGGGAATCCTCCATTTTCATAAGTCTCCATCCCTGTTTTGCCAACATGGCTTTGTTAAAATTTTCCATTACCCTAAAACCAAGACCTCCCTCAGCTTTTGACTCCCCCAAAAACTCCCATCTCTTCCAATGGATACCAGATTCATTCTTGCCTTGTTTCCACCAGAATCTTGCCATAATAGCCTCCAGGTCATTACACAATTTCTAAGGCAATCTGAATACACTCATTGAGTAAGTTGGGACAGCTTGAAGCACTGCTTTGATCATTATCTCCTTCCCAGCTTTTGATAAGAAAGTATTTTTCCAGTTCTGAATCTTCTGCCAAGTTCTTTCCTTAATACATTGGAATGTTTTGTACTTTGCCCTCCCCACCATTGCTGGAAGTCCAAGGTAACTTTCATAATTGTTACAACCTTTCGCATCTATCCCATATGCTACCTCTTTCTGCACTGGCTTCTTAGTATTAGAGCTGAACATAATAGTTGTTTTTTGTTTATTGAGAGTCTGTCCTGAAGCCAATTCATAATTGCCCAAAATATTGACCACTCTTCCCCATTCTTCTGTTAAGGCCCTACAGAACACAACACAATCATCTGCAAACATTAGATGGTTAACCTTTGTTCCCCCTCTAGCCACCGAGATCCCTCTGATTTGCCCTTCAAGAGCAGCTTTATTCAACAAATGGCTTAAACCCTCTGCACAGATCAGAAATAAAAAAGGGGACAAAGGGTCCCCTTGTCTCAGGCCCTGAGAAGGCTTAATCAGTTTACCATGTTTTCCATTCACAAGGACAGAGCAGGTCACAGTACTTACACAACTCATTATCAGCTTAGTCACCTTCTCTCCAAACCCCAACTTTAATAACATGCCTTTAAGAAAGACCCATTCAACTCTGTCATAGGCCTTAGCCATATCTAGTTTCACTGCCATGCACCCAACTCTCCCTTTCTTCCTTGTCTTCATTGAATGCAGTAACTCATAGGCTATCATTATATTATCTGAGATTAACCTACCCGGGATAAAGGCACTTTGGTTATAGGAAATACACTCATGCAGCACCTCTTTCATTCTATTTGCAATCACCTTTGAGATAAGTTTATAGAAAACGTTGCAGAGGCTGATTGGTCTAAAATCCCTTACTGAAACTGGACTCTTCACCTTTGGGATTAAAGCAACAAGGGTATGGTTAATGCCCTCACTCATCTCTCCACCATTCAGGAAATCTAGAACAGCTTCACTAGTCTCCCTTCCCACAACCTCCCAATGATTTTTATAAAATCCCACCCCAAAACCATCAGGTCCCGGGGATTTAAGAGCTGACATCTGCTTTAAGGCCCTCTCAACTTCCTCTATTGAAAAACTTCTTTCCATCTTTCATCTTTTTTCACCATCCAGTTTCTGCTCTAATCCATTCAAGCAGTATTCAACTTGCTCTAGAGAAGGGTTTGAGGATGTGTAAATCCCCTTAAAATATTCACTGAAAACCTTCTCAATCTGCTCCTCCCCCCCTACACTCCTCCCTTCCTCATCTCTGATCTGCACAATTGTGTTTTTTCTCCTTCTTTGAGAAGCACAGGTATGAAAATACCTGGTATTTCTATCACCATATTGTAACCAGTGTTTCTTAGCTCTAACTTTCCATTTCAATTTTTCTTTCTCCAACAATTCCTCAACTTCCTTGCTTTTAACTTTAATAAGAGGCATCTGTGCATTACTTTCATCCTCCTGCAGCTTCTTTAGTTCATCTTCTCCTTTAGTAATTGATCTCCATCTCTCGACCTCCTTTTGTTCCAGAAGCTCAAAGCCCCCCTACATCCTGACAACTTATTTTTTATTTTTTCTTGTGGACTCATTTGTCTTCTCTCCCTTTCCCAAACTTCTTTTATCACTTCCCTGCATCCCTCCCCCAAATCCCAGCTTATTTCATACTTAAAGGAATGACCCCTTTGACTCACTCTTCTGCTTTCTGCTCTAATACAAGACAACAGCAAAGGACAGTGATCTGAGCAAACAGCTGCCAAGGTATCCACTCTAGTCTCACCATATTTATTCCTCCAAGCATGATTAACTACAGCACGGTCTAGCCTTTCTCTAATAACAGATTCATTGTCATGACCATTACACCATGTGAATTTACTACCCCTCCAACCCAGGTCAGTTAAGCAACCATCCTCGAGAACCCTTCTAAACGCATCCATTTGATCCTCTCTTCTATCCCTCCCTCCCTATTTTTCACTTTGTTTAACAATTTCATTGAAATCTCCCACCACCAACCACCCCTTATACCTTCCCGGGTCAAAAGAAGATAAAAGATCCCAAGAGCCTTGTCTTTTGTAAGCCTCTGGATGCCCATAGAAAGCTGTTAATAGCCACTTGTTATCCCCATCCCCATCCTCTACCCAACCATTTATATGCCTATTGGAGAAATTAATAAGTTCAACCATCTCCCTTGTCCTCCATAGAAGAAGAAGACCCCCACTATGACCCCTCGGGTCCACCCCAACACACCCCTCAAACCCCAATCTCTTCAACACTATTTCCCCTCTACTAACTTTCATTCTAGTCTCTATTAAGAAAATAATGTCTGGCTTAGTCTCCCTTACTGTTACATAAAGGGATTGAACTGTTCGGGGGTTGCCAAGCCCCCGACAGTTCCAGCTTAAGATTTTCATGGCTGATGGCGGGGCTGTCTCACAGCCTCCGCCAATCCATTGGGTACTACCTCCTTAATCCCTCCTTTCTCAACTTTTAATTTTTTCACCATCCCCTTTGGAACATTAGCTACCAGCTTTCTCTTGGTAGTTTTTTCCTATCCGAGGTAATAGATTCTCCTTTTTCCCTAGCCCTCCTCTTCCATCTACCCCCACCCCCACTCTTCTCCTTATCTTTTTCAAGCTCACTAATATGAATGGGGTTCATCTCAACCGCTACCATCCCTTCACTCTCATTCTCCTTCTCCCCCTCCCTCACCCCCTCACCTCCATCACTCTGCATAAATACTTCCACCCTCCTATCCTCTCTAACCCTGACACCCTCACATTCTTCTTCTTCATTCAGTAGAGACTTTTCCTCTCCTACTCCCTCTCCTTTTTTTTTCTGGTGCAGAGGTCAAAGCCTCCCTTGCCCTCCCTTCTACACTGGCTTTTGCAAAACAGTTTTCCACATATTTCTCCCCCCCCCCTTCTCGATCTCTCCCCCTACACTTGGTAGATGTGTTTCCACCTCCACCTCCCTTGTTTCAAACTCCCCCTTTCCCCAACTACTCTTATCCCCAATATCTTCAAATCTGTTATGTTGTTGCCCCGAACTAAAACCTCTGGGATTAGCACTTTTCCAGAAACTTCCCTTATTATTCTTCTCAGCACGCAACCAAGCCCCATATTGAGGTCCCTTCTTTGATCCCCCATTTTTTATACACCTCCCAGCCTCACCATCAACCATACAACCACATTCGAAACACAAACGGGGCAGTTTTTCATATTTGAAATTAATACACATTTTCTTTCCTTCCATAGCAATCATCCTGCCCCTTGTAACAGCTCGATTGAGTGGGACCTCAACCCTCACCCTCAAAGAGCTTCCCAATCCAATCCCATCCTCAGGAGCATCAACCTCTAATACCCTTCCCACCGAGCTTCCGATCTTTTTCCCACATTCTTCACTCATACTCCCTAAAGGCAGATTCAGCATTTGTATCCAAAAGACCTCTGTCTCAAACCCAAGGGACTGTGTCTGAGCTAATCCATCGAATAACTTCAGTGTGAAAAGATGGTTATCAAATAACCATGGACGACCCTCCATTACCCGTACCTTATCCGCGAGAGTTGAAAAAGAGATTATGAAAGTGTTACTTCCAATCTCCTGAAACTCTGCCGGATTACTCACCCTCCAAACCTTGGCCATCGTGCTTTGTATCAACGCCTTCCCGATTCGCCTATCAATCCAGATTTTCCCCACCAAGCTTTTCTCCCCTTTTTCACACATTCTTTCCTCCATCTCCCCAAGCTCTATCGGAGAGCTTTCCTCCTCCGTCAGACGAAGGTTCTCCCATAAATCTTCTATCCCTTCCATACCTCCACCCATCGCAGCCATCCTCCGCCAGGAAATATCCTTTTCAGGCAGTTCCGTAACTGCCTCGTAACAAACTTTCCCTCACAAAAACTCCACCTCTGCTCATGAGCCAGAGAGGATACTAATATTGCATTTTGCCTACGTAAGTTGAGAAGATCCTAGTTTCCCTTAAAAGTAAGCAATATATATAAGAATTTGATTTAGGAATTAAGTAAAAGTTGGATATATATTTTTATCTATATATATGTAATGCAAGCAAAAAATACACTCACACACACACATATTTTTATGAAAATTACCATAATTTTCCTTTTGAAATTTATATTTTAATAAATAATCAAGAAATTATTATAAAGTTATAGACTATCAAAAACTATTAAATCGTTCTAAAAGTATTAATAAATTTTATTATTGAATTTATATTTTAATGCTTCTGCCTTCACACTGCATAAATCTGACATTCCATGCATGCAAATATGTGGATTTAAAAAGAAAATTTAAATAATTATATTCTTCTATCCGACCTAAGTATCCAAATATTTTTCAGCTAATTCATGCAGGAATACTTCTCTTTTATATGATTTTAATGAAGAAATAATTTAAATGCAGGTTTTGTACGATTATAATTTTACTCAGATTTTAATTATATATTACTTTTATCATTGCCCTGTAATTTGTGATTTCCATCAATATATAAGTACCATGCATATTTCAATTTCTCATTGAATAATTTAATGGCAATATGACATGCTAGACACAAGAAATCGTCTGACTTTCAACAAAGATGATTCGCATGGGTTACAAAATTGACTTACCGCTGATCAAATTCTGGTGAAGTAATCAATTATTCATATTTTAGTTAAGATTCCTTAAACTTGTTTGGGTGGCATTAATTAATACAGAATGAATCTTTTAATTTCAAAGCACAGAACAATATTCTCTATTCAATCGCATTGGAAATTTATGGCAATTCAAAGAGAAATGTTATTCATTTGAGATTTGTTGTTTTCAATCACTTATGCTAACAGAAATATTGTTATTTAATTGGAGTAGTAGTCATGCATGTAACGCCCCAATAGAAGGCCCAAACAATATGGCTTATACTTCAAAAAGACTAGTGAATGATACAATTGGAGCCCTATTGGAACCTTATAAATAGCAAGAACTTCTCCTTTCAAAACAACGTGGGATCCCATACACCACCTACCTTTATCCATATCATATGGGGTATCACAATCTACCCCTCTTAAATTCCCGACGTCCTCGTCGGGCCTGCCCATTGTAGGTGTCACGGCTCAAGTCCCACATTTCCGGTTGGGACTTGTCTCTGATACCATTTGTAACGTCCCAATGGAAGACATAAACCACATGACCTATACTTCAAAAGGACTAGTCAATGATACAATTGGAGCCTAATTGGAACCTTATAAATAGCAAGAACTTCTCATTCCCAAGCAATGTGGGATCCCATACACCACCTACCCTTATTGGGGTATCACAATGCATATGATAGGTAACCGTTTGTCACAACATATATATTATATATATTAGGGCAAGCTTTGCAGCTTTGGGAAAACAAAAAGAACAGATCATAATCAGTACGTACTTTCAGACTCAAACACTTCTTTCCTCTTTCCTTAATTTTGTCCACCAACAAGCAGGAAAAAAAAATTACGAGGTGATGTATATATGGCATTGTTCAATCAACAACTACTAGACTGGACAAGAAATTAAAAGAAGAACAAAGTAGAGGAAGATGAAGAAGAGCAACATGCATACGGTGAATCAGGATTATTAACGCTAGGTGAGAGGGATGGATCGAGTGAATTATGGCAAACCTTCCGATCCAGAAAGGAAAAAAGAGACGTAGAGTAAGAAAGAAATGTAGGGGAGACTTGAGTTTTAAAAGTCATCACCTCGATCGATTAGTTCAAGATTCCTCGTCGTTTTGTGGTCCAAGCCAAGTTGGCTGAAATGTGGATTGGAGAATGAGACTTATCACGTGTTATGGTTTTGCCCATCTGCTATGGATTTTTGTATGATGTGTGGCAGGAGAATTTAGAAAATGTTGCTCCTCGCCCGTGATGTGAGAATAAGGAAAGAAGGAAATAAGAGAAGAATAAGGAAGAAAGAGTAGAGAGAGAGAGTTGATGAAAAAGATGCTTTTACATACTATCTTTTGTGTACTGTATTACAAGGTGGTGCTGCTTATATACTAAAAAAGGTAAAAGCAATCCTAACAAAACTGAAGGACAATTGAATATTCCAAAAATTGTACAGCTATGTAACAGATTCTAAATTTACATAAATGTACAATACAACTCAACTAAGATAAGGACTTTCTAGTAAATGAATTACAAAAGACATCAATAGTAGCAAGTCCATTTGATGATGGCCGTGCCTTCATATCAGAACCATATGTGATGCCACGAGTATTAGCCAGCTATATCTTCATGATCTTGTAGCTTTAAGATTGCTGATTCCATGTTGATCATGATGCTCTAATATCCCCCCGCAAGATGGAGAATATATGTTTACTATTACCATCTTGGAGGGATGAGAATAAATAAGATAAGATGCAAGAGATTTAGTGAAGATGTCAGCATGCTGTGAATTTGTTGAGACATGAGCAGTTTGAATACTGCCTTCTAGGATTTTATCTCTAATTAAATGACAGTCCACTTCAATGTGTTTTGTCCTTTCGTGAAAGACTGGGTTAGCTGCTATGTGTAAAGCAGCTTGGTTGTCACAAAATAATTCAACAGCTTGTGGATGAGGGATAGAAAGATCAGTAAATAAGTGCCTCAGCCAAGTAAATTCAGTGGAAATGGAGGCCATGGCACGGTATTCTACCTCAGCAGATGATCTTGACACAGTTGTTTGTTTCTTGGATCTCCAAGAAATGAGAGAATGATCCAAGAAAATACAGTAGCCAGTAATGGACTTTTGGGTATCAAGGCAGGTTGCCCAATCTGAGTCACAGTAGCCCTTCAGCTGGATTGAAGATGTAGATGACAATAGTATCCCTTGACCAGGTGCATTTTTAAGGTATCTCAATACCTTGTGAGCAGCAGCAAGATGAGAGGTGGAAGGATAGTCCATAAATTGACTGAGAACCTGAGTGGTGTAGCTTATATCTGGTCTGGTTGTGGTGAGGTAAAGTAAACATCAAATGAGTTGTCTATATGGACTAGGATCAGCTAGAGGAGTCCCTGTGGACTTGCTTAATTTATGGTTTTGATCCATTGGAATCTTTAAGGGCTGAGAAGCCAAATGTCCCGAATCAGCAAGGTTATCTAAAGTGTATTTTCTTTGACAAAGATGAATACCAGTAGGAGATCTAGCAACCTCAATGCCAAGAAAATATCTCAAAGTCCCAAGGTCATTAATTCTGAATTGGTTGTTCAAAAAGGTTTTGAGGGCTGAGATTGAATCAAGGGAGCTACTAGCAACTACTATGTCATCTACATAGACTAGTAATGTTGTAAATGTGGTACTAGTGATGTAAGTGAAGAGGTTGTAATCAGCCTTGGACTGTGTGAAACCAAATTGAATTAAAGAGGTAGAGAACTTGTCATACCATTGGCGTGAGGCCTGTTTGAGTCCATAAAGGCTTCTGGGCAGCTTGCATACTTGACCAGGTTTACCCTTGCAAGAGCCAGGTGGCTTTTTCAAGTATATTTCCTCTTTGAGCTCCCCATTGAGAAAAGTATTGTTAACATCAAATTGTTGTAGATGTCACCCCTTAATTGCAGCTAAGGCTAATATAGTTTTGACAGTGACTATCTTCACAGCTGGTGAGAAGGTCTCATGATAGTCCACCCCTTCCTGTTGGGTGAAGCCTTTAGCAACTAATCTTGCTTTCTTTCTCTCAACAGTACCATTGGAATGGTACTTGGTTTTGTAAACATATTTGTAATCAATAGGGATTTTTCCAGGAGGCAAATCGGTAAGGATCCATGTGTTATTGAGTTCTAAAGCCTCAAGTTCAGTGTCCATCGCTTGGCACCAATCTGGGTTCTTGACAGCTTGTTTGTAAGTGTGTGGGTCATTGTGTGATGAGATAGTGGCATAAAACAAAGAGAATGCAGGTGATAAATGTTCATAAGAAATAGAAGAAGACAAAGGAAATGGTATACCTGGTGTATGAGATGCCTTGACCAATGATTGAGTGGGTGAGATTGAAGTAGCTTGCTGACAATGAAAGTCTCTGAGATATTGAGGGGCTTTCCTTGTTCTAGTGGTTTTCCTAAGGGAAGATTTGGATGCAGGTTCTTTATTTTGTGGAAGAGCAGATTGTGAGGCAGGTTGTCCATGTATTTCAAGAGGAAAAATGGAGGAAGGAACTACTGGAGCAGAAGAAATGGGTGGTGGAAATTGATTTTCTGGAGGTATAGGCAGAGTAGTTGTAGTGGAGGGTGAAGGATTTGAAAAATGAGAAGAGGAAAGAGGGTGATGGAGTGATGATTGTGGGGGTGGTGAAGGGTGAGATTGCTAATGGAAGAGGAAGATATTTTCATGAAATGTAACATCCCTAGAGATGAAAACTGCTTTGGTGTTGAGATCAAGTAACTTGTAACCTTTTACCCCAAATGGATAACCAAGGAAAACACAGTGCTTACCTCGGGGATCAAATTTCTTTCTGTTTTGAGATAGAGTAGAGGCAAAGCATAAACATCCAAAAATTTTCATGTGAGAATATGTGGGGGGAGTTTTAAAAAGAAGCTCAAAAGGTGTTTTATTGGAAAGTAAAGGGGTGGGAATTCGATTGACAATATAAGCTGCAGTGAGGATGCAATCATTCCAATAGAGGTGAGGAAGGTTGGATTGAATTTTAAGGGCTCTGGCCATATTTAAGAGGTGTTGGTGCTTTCTTTCAGCTACCCCATTTTGTTGTGGGGTTTCCACATAAGTTCTGTGATGAATAATGTATTTTTTATTGAAAAAAATCTCTCATTTGGAATTCAAGGCCATTGTCACTTCTAAAAATTTGTACTTGGGTGTGAAATTGAGTTTCTACTAAATTGCATAAAGATTCAATACATGATCTTGTATTAGATTTAGCTTTGAGCAAATAGATCCAAGTGCTTCTAGAAAAATCATCTACAATGTTCAGAAAGTATTTGGTACCATCATAGGCTTCAATTGAATTGGGTCCCCATATATCACAGTGAATAATTTCAAAAATGTTTTGGCTTTTATGAGTGCTGTCTGGAAATGGGAGCCTTTTAAGCTTTGCAATTGGATAGACATGACATGGATTTGAATCAGAAATGGTGAAAATGTGGTTCTTAATAGATGGATCTGTGATTACATTTAATTTTCAGATGAGTGTATGACCCATTCTACAATGCCAAAGATCTAAAATGACATCAACACCTTTAAAGATTACTGAAACAGAAATGTTTTTATGTAAAGAAACTGAAAAAAGGTCAAATAGAGCTGTTGAAGAGACTGGTTTTGCAAGTAAATAGTATAGACAATTCTTCATCTCACCCATGCCAATCGTGGTCCGTGACAAAAGGTCCTGGATAAAACAAATTTGTGAAAGGAAAATAAAATCGCAAGAAAGTGAACTAGTTAGCTGTTTTGCTGAGATAAAATTGAAATGAAATGAAGGCATACATAACACATTGTGTAAAATTAATGTGTTAGTGATATGAACAGTGCCAATATGAGTAACAGGTGCTGTCTGGCCATTTGGAAGTTTAACAACAAAAGAAACACATGATGTTATTGATGAAAAAAAAAAGAGGTGTTGCAGATCATATGAACTGTGGCACCAGTGTCAATGATCCATGATGAGTGTGTGTCTGATTTATGTGTTTGAATGATGGTATTGAAGCAAAAAGGGATACCATTCATAGTGGAGGGATGGGGACAATCTGTCTGGACATTGTTGATTGAATGATTTGCAATGGAAGCTTCCTTGGACTGCAATAGAGATAAAAGTTGCTGATACTGATCCTTGGTAAAGTTGAATTTGGTATATGATGGGTCCTCTAGCTCGAGTGAGGTCATGTTGATAAAAGAGAAGCCAGATGGCTTTATCTTACCATATAACTTGTGCCCAGGTGGATAGCCATGCAATTTGTAGCACTTGTCTGCTATGTGACCAGTTATGTGACAATGAGTGCATACTAGGGCTTGTGCATTTCCTGCCTTGAAGCAATTCTCTAGAGAATGACCCTGAATCTTGCAGTGAGTACAAAATGGCCTATCACGCTTGAGTTGCTGAGTTGGTTTGGAAAAGGTTTTATAGGGAGCATATGGTTGTTTAACAGCAAGGGCCATAGAATCTGGTGAAGGGATGACATAAATCATGGTATGTTGCATCTCTTGCTGCTGGATCATGGAGAAAATTTTGTTAATGGGAGGCAATGGATCCAGTAGCATGATTTGGTCATGACTGGTACTGTAAGAATCATTTAAGCCCATGAGGAATTGTATGACACAATCCCTCTGGTACCTATCAAGTAACACAGAAAGTTTGCCACATTTGCAATTGGGCATTGGGTCAAATATAAGAAGTTCATCCCATAGAGTTTTAAGTTTGCCAAAATAGACACTGACTGGGTCATTTTCTTGTTGTAGACTTGTTAGGGACTTCTTGAGCTGAAAGATTCGATGCCCATTTGGTTGAGTGAATCGATCTTTGAGCTCATCCCATATTTGCTTAGCATCATCTACCAAAGCAATGCTGGATTTGAGGGTTGGATTGATTGAGTTGTGAAGCCATGCACAACTAAATCATTACATCTTTCCCAGACTTCATGAAGAGGGTCAGAAGTCTTTTTGGGTTTGGACGAAGTGCCATTAATAAAACCCAGCTTGTTTTTGGCATGAAGAGCTCTACACATAGCTCTTGACTATGTGGTATAGTTATCTGTGGTAAGTAGGTCAGGGACCAAGGAAAAAGAAGGGTTATCTCCATTATCAAGTCGATAGGGGTTAGTAATATTGGTAAAATCCAGAGAAAAATCGTTTGAAGGCATTTTGAGAAGAAAACAAAAATCTCACTCTGTGGCACTTGATACCATGTGAGAATAGGGAAAGAAGGAAAGAAGGAAAGAAGAGAAGAATAAGAAAGAAAGAGCAGAGAGAGAGCTGATGAAAAAGATGCTTTTACATACTATCTTTTGTGTATTGTATTACAAGGTGGTGCTGCTTATATTCTAAAAAAGGTAAAAGCAATCCTAGCAAAACTGAAGGACAATCGAATATTTCAAAAACTGTACAGCTATGTAACAGACTCTAAATTTACATAAATGTACAATACAACTCAGCTAAGATAAGGACTTTCTAGTAAATGAATTGCAAAAGACATCAATAGCAGCAAGTCCATTTGATGATGGCTGTGCCTTCATATCAGAACCATCTGTGATGCCACGAGTATTAGCCAGCTATATCTTCATGATCTTGTAGCTTTAAGATTGCTGATTCCATGTTGATCATGATGCTCTAATACGTGAGTTGTGAAGCCATCAGGGACCACCATCAAGCCCATCAATGTTTTCTATTGCTACCGTGGTGCTCCTCGCCCCATGGCAAGCTCGGAACTACCATAAGCACATAAACAATGCTCATCTCGGGTGCGGGACGCTGGAGTGGGCTTTGTGCCAGCATACATGACTAGTAGCCTTGGGCCTGCCGGTCCTTCCTCCTCTCTCACAGGCAAGCAGCAAAGCTCGCTTGCGGATCCTCCCCAAGGGGCGAGTAGTGAAGCTTGCCTAATGCAACACACAAGGTGGTCGGGCACGACGCCTGCCATCTGAAGCTTCGTTCTTGCCTCATGGGTTCAGCTCGCCCATGCAATGACCTCCCACTCTACTAGTGCTTACGGGTTGAGCTCCTTGCCAAGCTCCACGTGCCAAACTCGTCTTGGACACGACCCCACCTCGCTCAGTCTGGGTGACGTCCCCCATTGAGTCTCACGATCTATTTGTCGCAAGGATGGTCACCGCTTGAAAGTCTTGCACTGCCTTTGAGAAACCACCTAAGTTGCTACCTTGCTTCGTCTTTCGAGTCCGATTTGTGGCATGAACCACCATGGCAATGCCTCGCCCCTTCATGCCAGCTGTGGTTGCTTGTCACAGAAGCTTTGCCTACCACCGTTGCTCTCCACCACTTCTCTCCACTTTTTTTATGAGAAATTCTATTTGCTTAGATGACTAATCCAAGAAGGGGGTGAATTGAGTTTTTTTTTTTAAATTAACAGTTACAATATAAAATCACTACAAGAAAAACAGTCTTTCTCAGCACCAAAAATAGCCAGAAATAACCCTAAAAATTGCCGGATTTGATCTTTTTCGACGATTTTTACTGCGCCGAATGTTCGTCGCAATTGTATGCTTAGTTATAAGTTAAACCAACGAACTGCAAAAATCGCCACAAATACTTACTTTTTTCAGCTATTTTTTTCAGTCGCAAATATCAGCTAGACACCGCAAATGCCCATTCGATTTGCCCATTAAATCGTTGGGAAAACATATTTGCGGAAAATTTTGGGCGTCGCAAATATTAAATAAATCGCCGCAAATGAAGAAATCTATTCCAACGGTCAAATTAAATCGCTGGTAAAACTTTTCTCTGGCTCTTACCAGTACACTATTTCAAAGCAGTACACTAAAACGTATCAGTATCGAAATATTCAATTCCAATACCTCAAATGGAACGGTCACTAGAACGAAATTCGAAACTTTGATCCAATAATCTATTTAAACACACTTATAAAGTTAGTGAAGTACAACAGAGTCAAATACAGTGGCTATTGCCTTTGTTGATAGCATAGATATGCACCTAACTAAAATCCTACATATATTTATAGTTAGAGACACATATCTTGGTTGAAGCATTCTATGAGGTTTAAACTGTGGTTCCCATCAATTGAGTAAGATCATTTTGTTCGAACCATTCCTAGGTTGATAACTAACTGCACCAAAAAAAAAAAAAAAAAAAAAAAAACCTTATAGGCAACATAACTAATGATTCTATACCACACTATATTCATAAACCAAAGTGATCTAAAGACTATTTCTTCACATTATGGGGTTTAAAAATTACTTCAGCTTAATCCTTGTTGTCTTTTTTAGGGGTGTAATTGGTCCAGTTTAGTCCGATTTTGAAAGTTTTTTAAAACCAAACCGATATATACTGATTTTGGATATTTAAGAATCTATACGGACCAATTCATCATTGAAATTGGAACTTTCGATTTTTCCTGTTTCGGTCCAGCCCAGTCCTCTTTTACTGGTTTACAATTTATACGTGTGGCACTACATAGGGGTGAGCAAAACTCTCGGCAAAGTCTCAGAATTCAGAGTTTGGAATCAGAGTCGGAGTCAGAGCTGGAGTGCGAAACCCTTAGCCCCTGCTTGGGTTGAACGGAGACTGAAACATCAGGACATATAACTCAAGGGTACATACCCCCGTTCATGACAGTTAGGATGCAATAAACCTATTTGCACTAGGAGTATGCAAAAAATCGCAGCAGAAAAAAATTTAATGTTCGTATAAAACTAAGCAGCGCTTAAAGCAATTGCATTAGAGCATGGTACCATAAAACTAATCATAACCCAAATGTCGTTGAGCTCATAACATTTTTCAAAACAACCCAAAATAAGTGTTTAACATTTTCCCAAAACAAGGGACCATTGCAAAACTTAAACCTTAATTCATTTCTAGTACAAGTAATATGGTCCCTTTCAAAATAGCAGGGCTTTTTTTTTTTTTTTTGACCCTTTCATTTATCTTTGCCCAGATTAAGCAACCTCCTTAGCTCCTCGAAGAACTGTAAAATCTCAGTGATAAATTGGTCGGCAGCTTCTAGTCTATCTATCAGGGAGGGCTCAAACGAGCTCTCAGTGCTCTTTGGCATCTCTTTGACTGTTGGGGGTACCGACCTCTTGCGTTTCCCGATGTGGGATCTCTTCATATCTTGTCACAACTTCGATTGTTTTGGATGAGGAATGGAAGTTGAAACTACTACAATGAGATTTCGAGAAATCTCAGCAACTAAACACTCAACATACAACAAATAACATAAGCATATAATGATAAACCATGAGATGAATGCATGGACATGTACTTGACGTAAAACTTGACTTATACAACTTGACCTTTTTCACAACATGAAATGGAGATTCTTAGACTTTTCAAAAAAACAGCTATGACATCTTTTTCTTGTTGATCATTACACATATCATATCATATCATATCATATGAGCTCATGACTTTGTTCATTTTATATAACACTTTGTTCATTTTATATAACACATGGGTGGACACATCGCGGCTCTCCTATGCACTATGTGTTCCTACTAGTTACCGCATGCCAACGGTTCGTACACCTTGGCGAATACGTAATATTCATACTCATTATAACACGAAGTACTTCATCGAGTTATTTGCCTTATTCTTGGTACCTACTAGTGTTAGGTGCTACCTTGCTCCAACACCATTTTCAAAAAGATTCATTCGAGGTATGCCGACGGATCTTTGTCGAACCAGAGGTTACCACTCCATTCTTATGTACTCCAGAGTGGACAGAGGAGTTCCACTAGGACATTCTCCCGTCCTAGTATTTGGGGTTGTGTTAAAAACATGTACTGACTCCTCTTTTGAAAAACATCATTTACCTAAATGCATGTGACATGAGACTTGAGACATTATTTTCTTTTCATAAAATATGTGACATATGAGATGTCGTGTATGCATGAAAACAAGCATAGCACATTTCTGTTTATAACTTGACAACAATAGAACTTTCATATGCATAACATGTTACGTAGGCAAAAATTAAAACATATCATAAACAAAATAACAATAATCAAACCAAACATATACACATAGACATGGTCAAAACTTTCAAGGTTCACAAAGCATGCAAAAATCGTCTTTTGAAATGAGCAAACTCAAATCACTAATAGACTATAGATCATGGCAAAACTATCATACCGACTGAAACATTGTACACACTTGATCATGGAAAATCATTACACTATCCGAATAATATATACATGTGATCATGATATATTCTCATACAAACTAAAGCAATCTAAATATATATATATATATATTCATGTAATCAAAAAGTAACAAGTATATACATAGCAACTAGAATGCAAAGTTCACGCAACCATATGCAAATATTAACTGAGGAAGGTTGGGGGTCTACTTACCACAAATCCGTCGTAAGTTATTATACGCAAGCTGAAATAGAGTTGATGTAACTCATTAGAACAAAGGACCAAACCCTAATCCGATGTGTGTGTGTAGTTGTTAGGGTTCAACATTTTACTCATAGTGGTGCTTCGAAAAAATTTATAAGTCACCTTTATTCCGCTGTGATTATTGCATAGTGCTAGTTGCATACTAGGATACGTTGTATATTAAGTGTCATGAACGGGGGTATGTAACCATATGTTGCATATTCTGACACTGCAAGTCTCAGTTCTATCCCAAGCAGCGATCTAGTGGCATCACATAAAAGACTTTTTTTCATTTTCGTTTGTGTGAGAATGGAACATTGTTATTTAGAGTGCGAATAGTAGTTCTGGCTAATTTGGAAATTTTTGAAAGAGTACTAGCCGAAGCCCAGTCCTCGCCATATTTGGTACATCATGGAGGTATGAAGATGTATCGAGAGCTGAAGAAGGGTTTTTGGGGGGAAGAGATTGAACAAAATATTGCCTACTTCATCGAGAAATGTGCCACGTGTAGGAGAATAAAGGCCAAACATCAAAGACTGGCCGAGATTTACATCCCTTACCCATTCCTGAGTGGAAGTGGGAAGACATAGCTATGGAGTTTATGGTCAGGTTAATTCGAACCCCCAGTGATAAGGATGCGATTTGGGTAATTGTGGATAGATTAACAAAGAGTGCCCATTTTCTATTGGTTACTACTATATACGCCTTGAGTAAGCTAACTTGGTTATATATAATGGAGAAAGTTGAAGTCCACGGAGTGCCCAAGATCATAGAGTTGAATCGAGATCCGAGATACACGTCTCATTGTTGGAGAAGTTTGTAAGCTGTGATGGGTACTAAGATAAGATTTAGTAGCACATACCATCCATAGATCAAAGGACAATTAGAAAGGATAATCCAGATGCCGGAGGACATGCTGAGAGCATATGTGTCGGAATTTAGGGGTCCATGGGAAAGTCACATCCCACTGATCGAGTATTCCTACAACAATAGCTACTGGGCACCCATTTAGATGGCCTTTTACGAGGCACTGTATGGGAGAAGATGTGGATTGCCTTTATGTTGGGACAAAGTGGGGTGATTGGACCAGAGATCATAAAAGAGATGAGGGAGCAAGTCAAGCTGATAGGGGAAAGGATGGCTATGGCTCAAAGTAGGTAGAAGAGCTATGCTGATGTAAGGTGGAGGGAGTTGACCTTTGAAGAAGGTGGCCAGATGTATCTAAGGGTATCACACATGAAAGGTGCAAAAAGATTCAGACTAAGAGAAAACTCAAGCCCAAGATATATAGACCTTACCAGGTATTGCATAAAGTAGGCCCAATGGCGTATAGAGTGGTGTTACCAGAGAAGTATGAAGGGATCCATAATGTGCTATGTGTTTCCTCGTTAAGAAAGTGCTTTAAGAACCAACAACCTTGAATGATTAACACAAGGAAAGACTCATGCAAATCGTAGATTGGAAGGAACAATGGGGAGACGTGAGAAATAGGAGTTTACATGCTGCAACTCAAAGGCAGGAGAGCATCTATAAATAAGCATTCGATTTCCCTTTAGACTACAATGCCTAGAGCTCTCAAACTATAATCATGGTGAAAGATAAGAGGAGAACACAAAAGGCAGCCCTTACATGCACCAGAAATATTTGTCGATTCATGGAAGAACGTTGTAAAGTGGCAACGCTAGAAGAAAAATGCCGGCAAGTAGAGTAGGAATATTGCCGAGATGAAGAAAGCTTTCGGAGGGCTAGGGCCTTAAAAATGGAAATGTTGAACCATAATGGAATGACTGTAGCACAATATGGGAGAAACGAACGATTCAGACCGTGATGAAAAAAAAAGGACAAGGGTGGGATTCATCAATACCCTACGATGTCGAGTCTAGCAGAGGATCTAGGATGCAAGAGAGTAGTGCTGACGGGTGCATCAAAAGTAGCAGATGAAGGAGACAAGAGGAGGAAGCTCTTGTCCGAGAAATTGATTATGGAAGTCTGTTGGTGGATCGAGGTGGGGGTAGCTCCTCACCTCAAGCAGTGTAGACAGAGAACACTTAAGGCCACCCCATCTTGATCACCTCTCTTGGAATTTCATATCGAGGGAAGGTCCTCACCGAATTTTGAGGGGACGATGTGAGGACAGAGCTAGCACAAAGGGACATACCACCTTTTGAGGACAAGTAGAAGGTAAGGAAAATAGCCTTTCCTGAGAACGGTGGAAGCCAAGGTAGCAGTAGTCTATAGAATGCAACTAGTCTAAATAAGGTGAGTAGCACTATGTGGAAGGCTGGGCTGACACACCCCAACACAAGGCTATACAAAATATTTTTCACCAGCAATCAGTCAAGCAAGAAGAAGCACCAACGGTACGAAGGGGAGAAAGGTTGGTGTAGAGGACGAGTTTCGAGCTTAAGGTTGCAACAGTCAAGGACAAGTCCCATATGGACATTAGGGCCTTTCTAGATAACATGGGTTTGCTCAGAAGGCTTCATTGTCATACACAGAGGCCCATAGTCCACTTGAAAGCTCATATTTGGAGTTAGTTTGTGGAAAAATGAGATTATGAATCAGTAGGCCATATCGTTTGAACTCAGAGGTATGGTTCAAAGCCATGTGGGAGACCCTTATTTGGAGAATGACTCAGAATTGGAGTAAAGGCAAACTGCAGGAACATGCATGCCTTGTCCCGCTAATTTATCTCTATCATCCTACAGATGGACAACTAAGACTAAAGGGCTCCTATTCAAGCATGTCTGGAGTCAGAAGGACACGTGACGGTCCCACCCTATAAAAGGGATTGGACAAGGGACAAAATCTCACTTTTAAGATCATAAGTATTTGAGCTTCTTTGGAGTCGGAGTCGGAGTTGGAATTGTCAAAGAAAGCAATGAGAGGAGCAATGTCAATGCTGCCATAGTATTTTAAATACTATTGAGGTAGATTAGCTTCTAAAATAGTACTGAGAATGTGGGGCAAATGTTGGAGGTATATTGTAAGATCTAGCCTTGCATATTCTGGAACTTTTTTTTTTTCATGAAACTAATATACATCTTTTTCATTATGTTTATGGATTATCTTTACACTATAATTTTGAGACGTTGGGTTTGAATGGTTCAGATTAATGATGTTCTAATTTTAGATGCATGAGTCTTACTGTGTGTCAATCATCACGGATGGGTAGAAGAGTTCCCATGCTATTCTTATGACACGTTACCATAAGTTCCATGCTGGGAGTAAAGGTCATCTTGATGATCAAGATGGTATGCTTCTGTATTACTCTCACTTGATGGACTTGTCGAGAGATTCTCCGAGTGTATTATGTGTGGTTTCTTCGAGTTGAATAACCGGATAGAAAGCATCCCAAGTCGGTCATGTATATATCAAACAATGAAGTGATTCCTTGCGGGATTTATATTATGAGATATGATGAGTTTTATGTGCTTGAGAAAAGGGTGGTTCCTAGCCTCGGTTATAAATATGTATACTTGAGATTTGCAAAGAGGGTAATTCCTTAGAGGATGATTCCTCACCATGCTTATATACTTGTGTTTTTACCTAGAGGGTGATTCCTTGCCATATATAAATATATGTGTTAAATTATTTTTTACATAAAGTTGTGCATTACATTTTCTCATGAATTGTCTCTCATTAGCAGTTTTGTCATAGTTTTTTAACTTACATATGGTTTCGTTTATCGAAATCGTAGACTTTGATGCAGAGGTATCCCTCGAAGAGGTTCCTGAGGAAGAAGGACTGACCTCGCCTGAGCAATAGTTATGGAGGCCTATTTTTGTTAATAGTTGTTTGTATTTTTTTCGAGATGTACTACTTAGTTAGACGATAAATCATGTTTGGTTTGTTGTAGTTTGCTTATACTTAGTCAAGCGACAAATCATGTTTTTATGATACATGTCTATTTTGCTTACAGTGCATTTCCTTGTGAAAATTGCGTGTCTATTTCCAATCTAAGTCTTAGGTGTTGTAGATCGGCTGACACCCTTGGCAAGAGCCTTGCTAGGTCCTTTGTTGAGTGATGGGACACCATACCAAATACAAAGTATGCACTTTTTCACGCTGTTTCCTAATAATGAACAATCATAGGCTTGATCAAACATCCTAGAGGCCTATCTTCGTTGCATCTCACAAGAACGAAAAATCAGGGGCAAATCTCCAAAATTTATTTTTTGCAATTCTCGTCAACTCTCTATCATAGTTAAATTTTATATTGCAGATTATCAAGACTTTCTTGTTGGACAAGTTAACTGTAAGAACCGCGATGATCTGATGGATATAAAATGAACTAAGGTCCAGCCCATTGCTTGGAACAAAATGAAGAAATAATACAAGGAAGAGATAAAGCCAACACTGGTTGACATAAAAAATGTGAAAATGAATTAAAGCGAGTAGAACTCAGCTACTCCAAAATAGGAAGGAGGCCTCTATAAAGGGAGTGAATCTCTACAGATCTACACACTCCTTTACACTCTTGGGGGATTCTCGTCCTCCAGATTTCTATAGCGATGACGGCTTCCTCAACCCTTGCTCAACCATATTTTTTCTATTGTACTGAAAGCTACTTGAGGCATGAGAAACTGTAAGATCACCAAACATATTGGATTTTGCCCCCAAATGGCATGTGGACGTAGGCTTCTATACCGAACCACCTAAATCTCTACGACACTCTCTTTATTTACATTTTATATGCTTCATTTATTATTTATTTTATAGATGAGTATTCGAGCACTATGTCAATGCCCAAGCCATCACCGTGAGTCATTCGACTATTGTAGGGTTCTGCCAAGCTAGAAAATTGCATCAGTTGTTCTAGTAGCATCAGCAGTTTTGACCTTCATCATCTTTTGCCATAGCTATGGTCTTGCCCAATAAATACAGATTCAGTTTTTCTCCCTAAATATATTGTACAATATTATTCTATCAATAACTGCTTTTCTTATAGATTTCAATAGAAATTAACTTGAAATAGTTAATTCAAAATAAGTGCATACGAACAGTGATGCAATTAGAGAAAATTAGAATCCTAAGGAGTAAGTGTATTGCCCCTAATTTATTGAATTGATGAATCTCCGAATCAATAACCACGATTAATCATGTATATTCTAGATGGTTGTTACCAATAACACAGTTGCTCCATAAATTTAAGTTTCATATTGTAGAGAATATATTACCAAAAGATTGAAAAAAAAAAGATATAAAAATGCATAGATTTTTACCATAAGTATGATCACCAATATCACATAAATAAAACATAATTTTAGTCGTTCCCAGTCCATAAATATGGGATAATTATCAGGTTACAACAGTGATGATCAGTCTAGTCTACAAAGAAATAACCAAAGAAATAACCATGGCCTACAAAGAAGAGACAAGCTATTCCAGTAGCCACACAAGCAAGAATCGGGTATTCGTGTGCCACGACTGCATATAAGCTTGAACCATAAGCTATCACCATTCCATAAATAGCGTATGGAATTAATATCTGGGACAAAAATAGCATTCCTCCGAATACAATAGGATCTCTTTTCTTTATAAAAGCCTGCAAGTGGAAAATCATTGAGGTAGCTGAGAAAACAAACGCCAAGGAATTAGACGTTACAAATATGCGGAAAGCCAGCTTCTGAATTGATGTTGTGCCAGCTTTCTTGTAAGGTACGGTGAAAATAGCTGCAAAGGTGACAGTGGCAACGAAAGTGGCTACCACTAAGCCAACTCTAGCGTTATCCTTATAATAAGAATTAAGTGAGTTTAGTTTTGTTTCCCCGTTCGTAGATAAACCGTTTCCTTCTTGTTTTGCTATTTCATTACTCTGGGTTCGTGGTTCACCAGTCCCAATGGTCTGCACTTCCATAGTTCTTCCAGCCACTACTCCTCGCAAACTTGGTAGAAAGCCTCTAGCCTCCAATTTCTGGATGACCGTCATCTGTGAGTAGTTGAAGCAGGCAATACTGATTAGAAAGGCTGTGTTTCATTAAGACATTACGAGGAGATCATGATGAAGTGCATTGAGAGTGGATATGCAGTGTCTTTTAATAATTAAAGTGAATAACCTAAATAGAACAAGTGCATGGGGTTAGCTAAAATTTGGCAAAGATTTAGAAAAGTAGATGCTGAGGGCATATTTGGATAATGGATGCTAGATGTTTAGAAAACCAGATGCTAATTAAATATAGCATATAAAGGGAATATATAACAATCAAACAAAGCCTGTGGTGAGAAAAAGGAAATTCATTTTCATTTGATAAAAACAAGGAAACCAAGACTTTTTTTTTTTTTTTCAAAACAAAAACATAAGAACATCATGTTTCATTAATCATAAACGCTCAACAGTTCTAATTGGCTAAATATAAAGAGTTTTGCTACACAACCTCCACCACACTCCACACTCCACATTTTTTTAAATTTTTTAAATTTTTAATATTTTTTTAAAATTTTCTTTTGAGTTTATTCTTTTTAAATTATTTCAAATTTTTTATTCATTATTCATATAATAAATATTTAATAAAAGAAAAAAATAATAAAAATTAAAAATAATGCGGAGTGTGGAGTGTTAGGAGGTTGTGAAGATTTTTTGAAATATAAATAGGTTCTTCCTCAATATTATTTGCCTATACTATCAGCAGAATTGCTCAAGGCATTCTTAGCCATAGCATGATCAGCTAATCCATTAGCCCCTGGTGTGAAGGAGTGTGAAGACTTGGAGGGAAGAAGGAACAAGAAGTAGTTAACATTTAGAAGTGGAGGAGATATGCTCTCTACTCTCGAGACCTATGGAAAAAAGCTCTTGCAATGGGATAGGTGTAGTTTGGGAATGTACATAGAGTTCTAAAACTAAAACAAAAGGAATTTTCTCATTTATAGAATACCCGTCAAACCAAAGACAGTTGTAAAAAGTCGAATTAGCTTAGGCATGAGATTAACGAGTTGTTGGAACAAGAAGAAATCATTTGGAGGCAGAAGTCAAGAGTTTCATGGCTAGTGATCCAGGGGTCCAGAACAACAGATTTTTTTCACCATAAAGCTTCACAAAGAAAGCGAAGAAACTTCATTAATGGACTGAAGAACATAGATGGGAGGTGGTGTGAGGTAAACGACCTGCCAGCAGAGATCCATTCCTATTATCTCAAGCTGAGCGGAGATTCTGATCAAGGTAGTAGTGCAAGCTATCTCGGCTGCGCAATGAGTTGCTTCAATCAACCAGACACTCTTTGTACAGAATTTGAAAAGGGAGAGTAGGTGTAGGTGTTATACCTCGTGATGAAAAGGGAGAGGTGATGATGGCAAAGAGCCAAAGCGAGGAAGTAGTGGAGCTTGCA
The DNA here is from genome assembly GCA_022457165.1 of Juglans mandshurica. NCBI lineage: Eukaryota > Viridiplantae > Streptophyta > Magnoliopsida > Fagales > Juglandaceae > Juglans > Juglans mandshurica. The sequence continues at coordinate 11,479,067 of CM039623.1, forward strand.
GATACTGTTGAAGCCCTAACATCACTTGGTGAGTAATATAGGCATTTGGGAGGTGATATTGGAAGGAAACCTTGCCAAACTTGTTGAGAATAAGGCCTATTATTGACCACATGTTTGGCAACAAAAAATTTTAAAAATTTACAAAATTTCTAAAATTTCTCATGACTTCATTCTCAAACATTAATACTCAAACATAAAAAACTTTTGCATAACTTTTCATCTAATCAATACGTAAACATTACTCAAACACAACAATCAATACAACTTTTACAAATTTCAAAATAAAAATAATTTTAAAAAGCTATATTTAAATAACTTTTTAATTTTATCTATCAACTTTCACAAACTCTAATACAATACTTATTTTAAAAAATATTTGTATTCAACATTTTCTCTCTCCTGTCCAAAAACCAAATCTCAAACATATTCTCACAATTCTCAAATATTTCAAACATTATTGGCATCCAAACATCCAACATCATGTAGCGCATGATGCTTCATGTGGGTAGGAAAGCAATGAGACAATGTATCTACTTGCTGGTCAAGCTAGATGTGTACATGGAAAACATTGTTGTTTGGTAGAATAGTACCACTCCTGATTTTATTTTGCAAAGGGTTCTTATAGATTCTCATTTGTAACGGATTCTAATATATGCTTAGTAATGAAATAAATGGATTTCACTATATAAAAAACTCCCAGGTATGTAATAAAGACAATTTTCTTGATATCTTCTGTTAGGTTCCCGGCTTTGCTCCATTGTTCAACTTTAATTCTTTGTTTATGGCCTCCAATGCTTGTAGTGCATCCATCGCAAGAATAACAGTGTCTACGAATTCGAAGCAATCAAAAGCAAGTAATAGGGCTGCCAGAGTTTCAGCAGTAGTTGCATCTAGAACCAGATCGCTAACGGCTGTTTTTTTTCCTGGAGATCAATCCTATAAAGCATGCCCTATATTTTCTAGTAGTGTTAAGTAGATGGAAAAAGTGGGACTATATATATATTATCGATTTTCATTTTAAACAGATTCACCTTTGTTGAGACAAGCTTGCAGGAGGAATACGTTTGCTACATTTGGGATTTTTAGGTCCTGTTTGGAACTTGGATTGATCTCAGTTTAGTCTAATTTTAAGTTGAGTCTGACATTCAAACACCCAACTCTCAAATCACTAAACTCATCTCAATTTAAAACCTCTTTATACGTGAGACCCACAACTTTTTTCAATTTAAAATCTTTTTACATGATGCGAAACCCACAACCTGTTTCAACTTCTCATAAATACATCTAAATTTATCTTAACATCCAAATACATCTTTTCTCCTCTTAGGTGGGCCCCACAAAACTTACTCAATTATCTCAACTCATTACTATTCATAAAAAAAAAAAATCAACTCAACTCAACATCCAAACGGGGCTTAGGGTACGTTTGGGTAGTGAGAAGTGTTGAAAATATTTGTGAATAGTTATGAGTAGAGATTGGAGTAAGTTTGTGGGTCCCATTGAGAGTATTTTGAGTTGTTTTGATGTGTGAAGTATGTTGAGTTGTTGATATTTGAGTACGTAGTTGAAAAATATGTGGGTCCCATAAATATTATAGTGATTTTAATTTTAGTAATAAATATTATAATGATTTTATTATAGTGATTTTTTAATATTAATAAATGTTATAGTGATTTTATTTTACTTTATATATAATAATGATAAATATTATAATGATTTTATTTATATATATATATAATAGTGATAAATATTATAGTAATGTTATTTTTTATTTATATATTAATGTGATTTTATTTTTAATTTATATATAATAGTGATAAATATTATAGTATTTTATTTTTTATTTATATATAATAGTGATTTTAGTTTTTATTTATACATTTTAGTGATTTTATTTTTTATTTATATATAATAGAGATAAATATTATAATGATTTTATTTTTTATTTATATATTATAGTGATTTTATTTTTTATTCATATATTATAGTGATTTTATTTTTTATTTATATATTATAATGATTTTATTTTTTATTTATATTTAATAGTGATAAATATTATAGCGATTTTATTTTTTATTTATATATTATAGCAATTTTAGTTTTTATTTATATATTAGAATGATTTTATTTTTTATTTATATTTAATAGTGATAAATATTATAGTGATTTTATTTTTTATTTATATATTATAGCGATTTTAGTTTTTATTTATATACTATAGCGATTTTATTTTTTATTTGTATATTATAGCGATTTTATTTTTTATTTATATTTAATAATGATAAATATTATAGTGATTTTATTTTTTATTTATATATTATAGCGATTTTAGTTTTTATTTATATACTATAGCGATTTAATTTTTTGTTTGTATATTATAGTGATTTTATTTTTTATTTATATATTATAGCGATTTTATTTTTTATTTATATATTATAGCGATTTTATTTTTTATTTATATATTATAATGATTTTATTTTTTATTTATATATTATAGCAATTTTATTTTTATTTATATATTATAGTGATTTTATTTTTTATTTATATATTATAGTGATTTTATTTTTTATTTATATATTATAATGATTTATATTTAATAGTGATAAATATTATAGTAATTTTATTTTTTATTTATATATTATAGCGATTTTATTTTTTATTTATATACTATAGCGATTTTATTTTTTATTTGTATATTATAGCGATTTTATTTTTTATTTATATATTATAGCGATTTTAATTTTTATTTATATATTATAATGATTTTATTTTTAATTTATATTTAATAGTGATAAATATTATAGTGATTTTATTTTTTATTTATATATTATAGCGATTTTATTTTTTATTTATATATTATAGTGATTTTATTTTTTATTTATATATTATAATGATTTTATTTTTTATTTGTATATTATAGCGATTTTATTTTTTATTTATATATTATAGCGATTTTAATTTTTATTTATATATTATAATGATTTTATTTTTAATTTATATTTAATAGTGATAAATATTGTAATGATTTTATTTTTTATTTATATATAATAGTGATAAGTATTATAGAATGTTTGTGAATAGTTATGAGTAGAGATTGAAGTGGGTTTGTTGGTATCATTGAAAGTATTTTAAGTTGTTTGGTATGTGAAGTATTTTCAAAAGTACGAGAATACTTGGAAAGTGTTGAGGATACTCTAGTACCCAAACACAACCTTAATCTCTAGATATAATACCAGACTTCTATTTTCTTGCCCTTGAGGATTTTCTCGAACTCGAGCATTTGACTCTGCAAATGAGATGCACTCGCAACCAAGAAACTTCCATTCCCTATACACCTTAATATCAATTTATCTACGTACACTATCACATAGGCTTATTAGAGATACAAGGGCGAAGGCACCAGCTGTAGACAATAGACATAGCAAAGACATTTATTGGAAAATTAAGCATCAATTCCATATTTTAGCCCAAGAGGTCTTTCAAAGTTGGAAACACAAGACAAGATCACTTCTAGCAAAGACATTTATGATGAGAACAGAAACATCCAAGAAGGCAGCTAAAAAATGGGTGCAATAAGCATTTTGGTTGACAATGGGGTAAATCTTGAAGCATTTTCAAAAAGAGCTCACAAAATTCTCCAAAAACCGGAAAATAGCCGAGAAGAACAAGCAAAAGTGGCTCACAAAGTTTTATTAAAATAATCCAAAATTGTCTGATAAGAATGCATAATAATAATGATTGACAACCCCATCATTTAACTTGTATAGTAATGCTTTCTTGTATTGTCAAGAGAATAAATTTTTCACATTGAAAGAATTTTGTACCTTTTTTAGTAAATCACTAGTAGCATGCACATGTATATCATTATTTATAGAGAAGTTCTTTATCTATAAAGGGATCTCTTAAGAGTAAAATTATAAATTGATATAGCTTGATATGATATATAATATTGTAAAGTTCTTTTAACATTAAGACATATCTAACATATCACATCAAGTTAAGTTAGTTTATGAGTCTACTTTTGTGAGCTTCTTTATGGATCTAACACTTCTTTTATACATACATATATATACATATAAATCTATATACATACATATATATATATATATATACATACATACATACATACATACATATATATATAATTTATAAGAAGAATTGAATCTAAGCCAAATCCATTGATCATACCTTTTCAAACCATTTAAGCTTTATTCTTGATCTAATAATGTCGATGGGCGTTAGGCCTTCCTTGTTGATAGCCCCTATGTCCACTCTTTTATCACGTGACAACATCCATGCCATTATAGGTGATAGATTGATGCTGGTCAGATGCATAGGTGTGTTGCCACTGCTGTCTCGCTTATTTATGAGATCTACAGGTAGTGAGCGAAGCATAAATCTCAGAGCCTTGACGCTTTTTCCATTTTCCACAGCAAGATGAAGAGGCGTGCGCCCTTTATTGTCCAACAATTCGCATGTACTTGGCAATTCTGAAATTAGTTTTCTGGTTACATTGAAGTGGCCTTTCTCCGCCGAAATGTGGAGAGCAGACATCCCTTCCTTATCCTTTTTGTATGCCGCGGAACGATCAGCTTTCAATAACAGTTCAACTGCTCCCACGTTGTCAATGTATGAAGCATAGTGGAGAGGAGTCCACCCAAAGTCATCAGCTTTAGAGGCCAAGGATGGCCATTTTTCAATCGCCTTCCGCAGAAAATCTACGGGAGAGATAGAAAGCCATATCATAATGGTTTGATTTAGCTTTGACAAAATTCAACAATGTATCAAAATATGCTTTAAGAATTTCTACCTTTTAATTTATTGATATTTTATGAGTTCTAATATATATATCATATAAGACAAATAACACTGTTGTTTCAACGAATAATTTTCCTAATTTCATTAGTGTAAAGAGAGCTGACTTATATACAAATATATGAAAATATATTTACGGCAACTTACAGCTGTAAAACTAAATCTATGCAGTAGTTACAGATTATACTAAATGTGCGCAACGGTTACAGATTTGACAAAGTTGATTGAGAATGATTTGCTTGATTTCAGCCTAGATATGCTTTGTTCTGTGTTGCCCTTGATTCTTGCAATCCATCTTTATACACCCCTGCAAGATTGAGCTTCCATCAGCAAGACCAATCTTGTGTCTTAACATTTCTGTCCTTTGTTTCGACAATGGCTTTGTCAATAAATCTGCCAATTGATCTTGTGTGTGCACATGTCGTACTTGAAGAGTACCTCGTTGAACAAGATCACGCACAAAGTGAAGATCAATTTGTATATGTTTCATGCGTGAGTGTTGAACGAGATTGAAACTAAGATGAGTAGCACCAAGATTATCACACAATAACAACAGTGCTGTTTTAAGTGGGAAACCAAGCTCATGAAAAAGTCCAATCAGCCACATTGTTTCTGATGCCGCATTTGCAAGGGCTCGATATTCAGCTTCGGTGGTGGATCGTGCAACAACTCTGTTTTTTTTAACTCCATGAAATTGGATTGGAGCCTAAGAAGCTGATGTAGGCAGATGTGGACGTACGGTCATCAATATTTCCACCCCAATCTGCGTCAGAGTAAGTTATTAAAGCAGGAGGTCCAGATTTTGTGAGTTGTATACCATGGAAAATGGTCTGCTTGAGGTAACGTAGGAGCCTTTTTGTTGCTGTCCAATGAGTGGTGGTTGGTTTGTGCATGAATTGAGACAACTTGTTGACTGCAAAGGAAATATCTGGGCGCGTCAAAGAAAGATACTGTAGGCTGCCAATAACTCTTCGAAATTCAGTGCTGTCCACACTTGATGTGCCATCAACTAACTTGAGAGATTGACTGGTTGAGAGGGGAGTTGAAACATTTTTGGCTCCACTCATATTTGTGCTGGACAGTAAATCGCGAACATATTTGTGTTGTGATAAGAAGAGACCTGCCCGAGTTGATACAACTTCCACACCTAGAAAAAAATGAAGCAGGCCCATATCTTTAAGAGAAAACCTAGCACCCAATTTCTTAATAATGGAAGCGACAAAGGTTGATTTATTCCCTGTAATCACAAGATCATCAACGTAGACTAAGAGATAACAAATGACAGAGTCTTGTCTATAAATGAACAATGATGAATCTGCCTTGGAATTTTCAAACCCAAATTCAGTCAGTGCATTTTTTAGAGCAGTGTACCAAGCTCTAGGAGCTTGTTTAAGCCCATAAATAGCTTTTCGTAATCTGCAAACATGATTGGGCTTAGATGAGTCTTTAAACCCTGGGGGTTGAGTCATATAAACAGTCTCAGATAAGGCACCATGGAAAAAGGCATTGTTGACGTCCATTTGCCTCAACTCCCAACTATTCACAACAACAATTGACAACACAGTTCTAATTGTTGCTGGTTTAACTACTGGGCTAAAGGTCTCTTTGTAATCAAGTCCGAGATGTTGATTGTATCCCTTTGCAACTAGACGAGCTTTGAACCTATCCACGGATCAATCAAATTTTCTCTTCACCCGGAATACCCACTTACAGCCTACTGGTTTACAGTTCAATGGAAGTGGTACCAAGTTCCAAGTGCCATGTTTTATGAGGGCAGTGAGCTCATTTGACATGGCATCACGCCATTGTGGTTGAGATACTGTCTGACTCACACAGGTTGGTCCAATGGTCTGAGGGAGAGGGTGTTTTGAGACGGCATGAAGTTGTTTTGGTTTGAAAATTTGATTCATGGACCTAGTTGTCATTTGATGAAGTCTTTGACCAGGTTGGTTCGACAGGTGTTGGTTATTTGGGTTTTGTGAAGGTTCGGTATGACCTAGGGTTTGTAATGCAGGGGAGGAATGACAAATTGAAGGAATCAATTGATTTGAAGCATGCAAACATGTATTTTCAGTAGAGACAAGAGACGATGAGTTCGGATTTGAGGAATTATGCCCAAGATTATGACTTGAATTTAAAGAGGAAGGAGATGCAGAGGAGTCGAGATTACCTGAGGAGGATGCGGTAACAGCGGCTTCACCTTCCAGAGTCATAATGGAGGACATCGATGCAGGTGGCTTGGGTTGGGGCACGGGTATGACTGGTGCAGCGAGGAACCGAGACGCATGGGTGGGTTCTGGCAATGAAGTACGCAGGTCTGTGGACGACACAACTGAGGCAGAGTTTTTGTTTTCATCAAATAACACATGCCGAGAGATGTACAGTTTGTGGGCTTTAATGTCTAAACATTTGTAAGCACTTTGGGTTTGAGAGTACCCGAGAAAGACACAAGGTGTGGATTTGGGCTGCATTTTATTGGAGTTATAGGGCCGAGTGAGTGGGTAACATAGACACCCAAATTTTCTTAGTTTGAGGTAATTTGGTTTTTGACCAAAAAGTGCCTCATAAAGAGATGTTTTGAAGCAGAGGTGTGAGTTGTCTATTTATGAGATAGGTGGCTGTTTGGAAATGTGGGGCCAATATGAAAGAGGTAGTGATGCATCATGGAGAAGAGTGAGGCTGGTTTCAACGAGATGACGGTGACGACGCTCAAACACACCATTTTGTTGTGGGGTGTGTGGGGCGGTGGTGTAGTGACTAATTTCATGAAGCAACAAAAAAGATTTTAAAGCAATGAACTCACCACCATTGTCAGAATAAAGGCTTTTGATTTTTGTGTGGAAACGTGTTTCGACAAATTTTTTGAAGTGAGGAAAAATGGTTGATACACCGGATTTTGTGGCCATTGGATAGAACCACATGTATTTTGTATAGTGGTCAACCAAAATTAGGTAATAATGAGAGCCTTCAAGGCCGGTATAATGCGCAGGTCCCCAAACATCAGTATAAATAATGTCAAGAGGTGCATGACTTTGAAGACTAGTGACATGAAAAGGATCCTGATGTGCTTTATTAATAGAACATGAATTACACAGTGAAGACAAAGTGTTTGATGTTGCAACTGGAAGGGAAAATTTCTTAACAAGATTTTGGACAATTTTAATTGAGGGATGCCCAAGACGCTTGTGCCACCCGTCAATGGACGTCCGCTCATGCACATTAGCAACCATTTTGGAGGAAGGAGACACCATTGATTCCGGAAAGGTGTAGACGCCATTCTCACATGCTCCTCGTAGTAAACTCGCCCTCGTGATCTTGTCCTTCACAAAAAATGAAAGGGATGAAATTCAATGACAACGTTATTTTGTTTGGTAAGATGATGAACAAAAATTAAATTTTTGCAAAGGTTTGAAACACAAAGAGTATCACGCAAGATAAATGTGTGTTTGGGTGAGTGCAATTCCAAAGAACCAATGTGTGAGACAGTCAAACCTGAACCATCACCAAGGATTACTTCATCAGTACCATCATATTCAGAATGAATAGACAAATTTGCAAGGTCACCCGTTATATTGTGAGACGCGGCTGAATCAAGGAGCCATGTTTTTTCCTTTCCAGTGGATGTGGTTACACAGTTGGCAATAGGATCAGTGGGATGTAACTGAGGACACGACTTGGCAATATGACCCATTTGCTCACAATATTGACAGCGGGGCTGATAGCGCTTTTGGTTATTGTTGGACTTACCAGATGGCCCAGGCCCATTGTTGGATCGGCGTCCATTACGTTGATATCCATTGTTTGAGTTTTGGCCTTGGTTGCGCTGAAAAGTATTTGATTTATAAGGCCTTTTTGAAGAATCTCCTCTAGACGAAGACCTCGCCTTGTTCATGTAATTCGCCGTCATCACCAGCTGCTGGGTTGCAGCATCCAAACGCTGTAAATAGGACTCGTGACCTACGAGAAGGTCATGCAGCTCTTCAAACGCCAATGAGTTCTCCCGTGCTCGGATTGGCGCTGCTATCTCCCGAAAATCAGACCCTAACCCACTCAAAACATAGAGGGTTAAATCATCATTAGAAATTGGATTATCGATGATGGCTATTTCATCTGCCAGAGCCTTCACAGCATGCAAGTAGTCAGAAATTGACCGATTCCCACGTTGGATCAAGGTGAGTTCCTCCTTGAGTTGCATAGCCCGTGTTCTTGATCGGCTAGCATATAGTGTATTGAGTTTTTTCCAAGCATCGTGAGATGTTTTGGCTGTGGCGATGAGAGGTGTAATAGTGGGAGATGTGGAGGCTAGGATGGCACTAAGGATAAGTTTATCCTGTCGAACCCAATGGGTTTTGTGTAATTCGGTAGTGGAGGTACTGACGGGAGAGGGACATGGAGATGTGCCATTAACATAGTCAAGTAAATCGTAGCCAATAAGAAGCGATTCAAATTGGGCACGCCATTGCGGGAAAGTGGAGGGTGTTAATTTTTCATTGATCTGGGCAGTGATATTTAGGGCAATAAGCTGTTTGTCAGTGCCTGAGATGGGATGAGTGTTTAGTGGGGTTTGATCTGTGGATGACGACATGGGTAGGATCGTATGCTCTTGAGAGAACGGCTCTTCTGATACCATATAAGACAAATAACACTGCTATTTCAATGAATAATTTTCTTAATTTCATTAGTGTAAAGAGAGCTGACTTATTTACAAATATATGAAAATATATTTACGGCAACTTACAGCTGTAAAACTAAATCTATGCAGTAGTTACAGATTATACTAAATGTGTGCAGCGGTTACAGATTTGACAAAGATGATTGAGAATGATTTGCTTGATTTCAGCCTAGATATGCTATGTTCTGTGTTGCCCTTGATTCTTGCAATCCATCTTTATATATCATTGATTGAGGGATCCATTATAGTTATAAAACAATAAAAATGCGAGTACTATTTTAGTTCAAATGCGTGAATAAGTAGTGGCTCATCATACAAGCCAAAGACAAATCATGCATTTGGACCCAAAATGTCTCTATATTAAAACTCATCTTATGTGGTTGTATAAATCTATCAAACAGGTTATGGACAAAGAAGCTGTTATCCAAGAGCCGAGGCTTCCCATCCCAGACCCTTTGTTTATTAGCATGAGATGCAAAGGTGATGACAAAAATGTTGGTTCTCACCTCTTGAAATGTCACTAGCTTGCTAACTCTCCACACCTTAGCAATTCTCGCTTCAATTATCTCCTTCCCTATACTTCTCTCAGAGAAGACTTTTCCCACAAGACTCGAATCACCTTTGTTTTTTAACTCTCTCGGGATGAGATTTCCTTTTCCAACAATCGATCATAGCTTCTTCCATTTCTACTCTATGACCTCCATTCCTCCACAACTAACATCCGTGTTGTTTGGTGACTACAACTCACACTCCCTAGGGCAAAGCTCTAATTAAATATGATATTAAGGGCAAAGCTAAAATTTCTATCATTTATAGGCTTAGAAGAGAATTTTTTTTAGAAATTTTAATTGTTAACTAATCACTTTTACAATGACCGCTAGGGGTGAAAGTTGGTCAATCGGAGAAATCGACCGGACCGAACCGATTCAGGATTAAGACCGGTTGGTCTCGGTCCTTGAAATAGAGGATCGAGACTTTTCAGTCCAGTCCCGATCCAGGGGTTTCCCCACCTTGGACCGGACTAGACCTACTAAATTAATTATGTAATTTTCATCTAACATATCACCATTAAAAATATAAAATTTTAAATATGTTATTAACAAATTAATATTCTATCAATTAACTGATGCATAATATCAATTAAGTAATTATATAAATTAAGAATGTAATTTTCATCTAATTTATTATCATTAACCATATAAAATAATTTTTTATTGAGTTAGTTACATAATCTATATTAATAATTCACTTAATTTTAATTTAGTTTTTTAAATAAATTTTTTTTTTAATTTATTTATAAAAAAGAAGAGAAAAAAATAATTAGGCCGGACCGAATGAATTAACCGATAGATAATTTGTTTTATGGCATCCTTGAGGAAGTACTTGATTGAGTGAGAATGGTAAGATTAAGATTTTGTCACAATTCTACGTACTTGCAGCGTTATATTATGAGATTAAGAATTTCTTTGAGTTATAAATTCCTAAGGGCTTAAAGATTCCTGACCTTAGGAGATCAATTAGTCAAGGCCGTCATGATGAGATTTTATGAGTAATCTACCATATTAGTTAGATGACAGTATTCCTACCATTTGCCCTCATGTTAGGTTGCATGCTTAATTTTCTATATGAATGAATAATTGGTTGAGAGATCACACGGAGAAGACAATTTATGGGCATAGCACCCATTATTGACGTGTGAGATGCTAGTAAATGGGTAGCTCATGACCCATATAGCATGTCCATATGCATGGGTTAAAATCATAGGTGGGTTTAGCATCAGTTAAAAAATTCCCCACTAGATATTTAACTACACACCAGTTAATTAACTAATGGATTAATTAACTCTCAACCTTGTGATGAATAAATATTAAATTCTAGGGAAGTTACAAAAAAAATCCATCACCGGGTGGGTCCCGAACACCACACGACTCCACAAATCACCACCTCACGAGGTGGGCCACCCCCCACTTCCTCTATAGCTGCGAAATTCTAAAATCTCATGCGTAAATGCTGTGAGTTGAAAAAACTGAGATGAGTTTTTGCAAACTGTCAACGTATTAAGGCTTGGTTTAAGATAGCAAGAATCTCTTCATAAAAACATCCTATCTCATCTCATCTCATCTCATCTTAATATCTAAACACCACATGTCTCTTATGCATGAATTAATTATTAGCAGTGAATCAGTAAATTAACTTACTTGTCGCCATGCGAATGGTGGCTACATGCAACACATTCATGCCGTCCCTTCCTCCATAGGATAATTCTGGAACTTTTTGTAGGATGTAGTCAGCAATATCGTAATGTTTTCTGTCCAAAGCCAGAAATAGTGGGGATTCTCCGGCTTCATTCACTATCATAGCCAGCGTTGATTTTTTGCTAAGCAGTAACTCCACAACCGACTGCTGACCATTTCTCACAGCATCATGCAATGCTGTATCCTTGTATATGTTCGCCATCTCGAGATTTGAACGATCTAGTAGGTGTTTCGTGATATCTAAACACCCTACCCTTGCTGCAATATGTAGCGGAGTGTCCTCCTCCTTATTTTTCAGATCAACAAGTGATTCATTCATGTCAATGAGCTTTTCAGCAAATTTCTCTTGTTGGAATTTTGTTGCAACATGAAGAATGGAGTCGAACTCATCTGTTATTGGTTTGAGGATATTCCAAGGCTCCTCTAGGCTGGAGTCGTTGTTACTTGTTATCAGATGATCAAAGACTGCGATGTCACCTTTAGCTGCAGCTTTATAGAGTTCTGTTGGATCCATCACCTCGAGTTGCAACATACTATATCAAAGAGATCACTGATTTTGCTGATGATAAAGCTTAGCAAGAGTTCCTCAGATCCTAGTTTCCCTTAAAAGTAAGCAATATATATAAGAATTTGATTTAGGAATTAAGTACAAGTTGGATATATATATATATATATATATATATATATTGTTATGTAAATTACCATAATTTTCCTTTTGAAAATTATATTTTAATAAATAATCTAGATTATAGACTATCAAAAACTATTAAATCGTCCTAAAAGTATTAATAAATTTTATTGTTGAATTTATATTTTAATACTTCTGACCGACCAGCTTAAAGTAATTATATTCTTCGTTTTCTATCTGACCTTAAAGTATGCAAATATTTCTCAGTTACTTCATGCGGAATTTGTGATTTCCATGTCTCTTCGTTTTCTCTTTTAATATCTAAACACCACATGTCTCTTCGTTTTCTCTTTTATATGATTTTAATTAAGGAACAATTACAAAACTATCATCGGGTTTTGTACGTTTATATTAATTTTTACTCCGTATTTTAATTATTACTTTTATCATTGGGTAATTTGTGATTTCCATCAATATATGAGTACCATATTTCAATTTCTCATTGAATTAATTAATTTAATGGCAATATGACATGCTAGACACAAGCAATCGTCTTATATATTTTCAATAAATTAGATGATTCGCATGGGTTACAAAATTGATTTGCCGCTGATCAAATTCTGGTCATGAAGTAATCAATTTTTTATATGTTAGTTAAGATTCCTTGAAAGCTACAGAGTGGACAATAATATTCTCTATTCTATCACATAGGAAATTTATGATAATTCAAAGAGAAATATTGTTTTTCATTTGAGATTTGTTGTTTTCAATCACTTACGTATTATCAGACTCAAACACTTCTTTCCTTAATTTTCTCCTCCAACAAACAGGAAAAAAAAAAAAAAAAAATGCCGAAGTCATGTATATATGGCTTTGTTCAATTAACAACTACCAGACTGGACAAGAAATTAAAAAGAAGAACAAAGTAGAGGAAGATGAAGAAGAGCAACATACGTACGGTGAATGATCAGGATTAACGCTTGCTCGCTAGGTGAGTGGGATGGATCGAGTGAGTTATGGCGGCAAACCTTCCAATCCAGAAAGGAAAAAAGAGACGTAGAGTTACAAAGCAAGAAACGCAAGCCGGGAGACTTGAGTTTTAAATGTGATCACCTCAATTAGATCAAGATTCCCCATTGACTTTGACCCTTGTATTGCATTTCCACTGGATACCATGTCGTCAATTTTCAAGGATTCCCCATATATATATTGATCATCAATCAATCAGTTTTCAAATTATTTCATAATTAATATCTTTTTGTACCTTGATTGCTGTCTTGAATTGAAAGTTAGAATATTTTTCATAAAAAATAGGATTTGTTATAAAACTTGTTTAAATTTTGGATTTATCTTCTGTCAGGATGTGGATTGGAGAATCAGACTTAGCACGTGTTATGGTTTTGCCCATCTGCTATGGATTTTTGTTGATGTGCGGCAGGAAAATTTAGAAAATGCCTCTAACGGGTTGGGATTTCAGAGAAATTATATTTTAGGAGGTACAGAGTCTACAGACTAGATTAAATCACGAAGAAGTGGAACTTATAGCTACCATGGCCCGAGAGTTATGGCGTAAGAGAATTAAATCCAATGCTGCATTTTCTGATTAATAAATAATTGAAGAAAAATAATTAACTCACACATATATTTACCAAAACCTACCTCACATTAGCATAATGTGGCAGGATGGTACTTTAGATTATAAAACTTTATTTACTGTAAAGCAAATCTGATGTATCACATCATATTACGTCGCTTTGTAAGGTAGTTTTTTGAGGTTGACCGACGACAAAAATAATTGATGTATTACATCATGCCACATTATTATGGGCATAGCCATTCTCATAATTGATACTAAGAACAAAGAGTAATTTTTTTTTTTTTCAAACTTTATAGCATCAAATTACTTTATATATTTTTTCTGTGACTTATCAAACAGAATCTTGGATCTTAATTTTATCAGTTTCCATGTAAGCTGAGATGAAAAATGATCTTTTATCATTTATATATTTTTCCTGAATTGAGTGGTACTGTTTGTTTCATCTTACTAAATGTGAGAAGTTCCGTAAGAAAGTAAAAAGGAACCAACCGCTCCAAAGAAGAAAAGAAACCTCTATAAAATGGAGGATTTAGATAGATTTTGGACAAATTTCCTCTAGGCACAGTCAGGCTCCTTAAATTTTCTCTCTCTAGAAGGAATGTGTCTTTTTCAACCTCTCTAAAAACTCTTATTACTCCATTATATTGAGAGATAGGTGAGGTCATCGAGCATAGTGCATGGTTTTTGTTCATATTGTTGGACCCTGACCATACTCGAAAAATGCCTCAACAGTTTAGTGCCATCTACAATTTCTAGCTTTCTACAAGAAGAGATGGTCACTTGGCTCACAAGATCTCCTCTCTCTGCAAATAGATAAGTCTCCCTGTTATTCCTTTTCATCTTTAACCTACGTTTTAGGGTAGTTTGGGCGATCGTTAAAAAAAGACATTAGACACCTGCATGGCATGTTGCATAGTGTCATGCAATGTGTGGACTCAATGTTGGTCGGCATTACTCCGCCATCCCTGCTTACGGGCAAGTGAGCTTAACAGCAAGGCTCATTTGTGTGGGCACGAGAGCACAGTCAAATCCAGAGCCCACCTTAAGTGCCACCACTTCCGATCGGCATCCATTGGCACACTGATCACGTCCCTCAGGAAGGGCAAGCAAGGAGCCTACCGAGTGGCACACTTGTTGTGGCCCCCTGCCAACCTCTTGAGTTGAGCGGTAACTCCTTGCCCATGAGTTGTGAAGCCACCACATACCACCATCAAGCTCGTCGGGGTTTTCTATTGTTGTCGTGGTGCTCCTCACCCCATGGCAAGCTCTGTAACGCCCTGGTCCCGCACAGGTCAGAGAGTTACTTCCTATAACTTAAACTCACATTTCAACCATAAAATAATAGACTCCAAATTCTCAATATCATAAAGAAATTTCGATTCAAACTATTTTCCTCAATATAACCAATTTTCCAAAATGTCAAGTCGTCATAACACAATAAGATTTCTTAATAAAAAAAAAAGAGTCTCATAAAAACTTTATATGCTTAATCCACTATACTTAAATCATCTCACCTAATGCCTCATAATCTTGATTTTCAGCTGAACCATCAAAATATCTGAAAAATATTGTGGAGATAAGGGGTGAGTTATCAACAACTCAGTAAGCTGAGAGCATATACTTGCATGTAAACATGAGCATTTATAACGTTCGGTATGCAGAACAAAACATTTACTTTCAGAATGCAGAAACAACATATTTACTCTCAGAATGCATAAGCAAAACATGGTACAAAACTTCAGAGCGAAATTTTTAGAAAAACAAACTTGTTCCCAAAAAGAAAATCATTTGGCATATCCAAACTGAAACATTATATTCATATCATCTCATAGCATCACATCGGGACAAATACCATGTTTAACCCCCGTGGTAAGGTTATAAACCACCATTATACCCGTGGCTAGCCGTATACCATGTTTCACCCCCGTGGTAGGGTTATATACCACCATTATACCCGTGGCTGGGTCGTATACCATGTTTCATCCCCGTGGTAGGGTTATAAACCACCATTATACCCGTAGCTGGGTCGTATTCAATGTTTCATTCCCGTGGTAGGGTTATAAACCACCATTATACCCGTGGCTGGGCCCTAACAGAAACAGAATAAAACATCATCGGAACCAGATCACATTCAGATACAGAATCAGAACTTCATGCCAAGGTTTTCAGATGACACATCATATCAAAACAAAATACTGAATAGATTCAGATCATTTCACATGTTCGAAATAAACAGAATCAAAACATTTTCATTTATTCATAGCAAAAACCTTTAGATTTTCATATTCGCTCTTTTTACATAGTTCAGAAACATAATGCATAAAAATTAGCTCATGTCTACACCAGTCATGACAGAAAATACTTTCTCTTATATAGAATTTATGCATATGCAGAACAAACATCTGAGGTTGTTTTCAGATTTCTTTTAAAAAACAAACATGCATATTTTCAAAATCAACCTCATTTCATTTCTTTTATACAAAACTAGTATATGAACCCCGCTTACTTGGGCTTCTTAGCTTTTCAGAAATTCTTCACAATTGTACTAAACAATTGTCAATCATCACCTATAAAAATTCATGTAACTTAAATACATCTCCAATGAACAGATAATCTCATATTATACCTTAAGTGCCTATTTTAATTCCTAAAAAAAACCTAAATTTCTCTTAATTCTAAAATACCATCACTTCCTAAATTTCTCAATATTCACATAACTATTAAACTCAGAATATTTCTAAAATTGCATAATAATATTAGTAATAAATTCAATTTTGCCATAAAATACAATTCTGGTTTAAAGACTCATTAAAACAAAACTTATTAAAGTAGAAGAGCAAATATTTCATTTAATAAGAAAAGACTAATTATTATATCTTTAAAGAATTCAAAATAAAAGTCTTGCACTACTATGTTCTTCTAAAAAAATATATATTAGTACTAATAATATATTTCAAATATTTATTTAATCTGTATTTAAAACAAAACTCATACAAGTGAGTTTAAAATATAAAAACTAAAACACGATCAACTAATAATTACTCTGTTAAAAGCATCAATAAACTGACTTAGTAGTATAAGGCCATACGTCTACGTGCAAATAAAAATATAACATGCACTTACTATAAAACTCATGATTTCAAACCCAATATACATAATAAACTCATTAAAATATAAATCCAATAACCTAAACATCCGAAATAATATATTTGGAAACATCATAGGGGCAAAAATGGTAATAGCACATCTCATCTATTAGGTTAACCGAGACACAAAAATATTTCATTTTTAAGTAAACTTTCACAAAAACAGAGGACTAAGACGTGAGCAGCGGCAGTAGCACTTACCCAAGGAAAAATAAGAGGCAGCGGGACTGTGGGGGAAGGAGGTTGTGGCGGATTTGGATTGCGGTGGATGGTGGCTATCCAGACGGTGGCGCACTGGAAGATAGAGAGAGTGATGAGCGAGAAAGAGAGAACAGAGAGTGAGAGATGCAGGAGAGATAAACATAGAGGGAGTTTACCATGAGGCAGCGAGGCTGAGGTGGCGTGCGGAGGAAGGTGGTGCTTGTGACGATGGGGCACTGAGAGAGAGAGAGAGAGAGAGAGAGAGAGAGAGAGAGAGAGAGTGACTGATGAGAGAGAGAGAGTGAGCAGAGTGTGTGAGAGAGAGAGGGAGGCTTACGATGCTGATGGTCGAAAAATGGAGGTGGGACAGTGAGCCTTGGGGTTGGGGGTGCATAATCAACGACAACAATGGCTAACCCACAACAGTTGGTGGTCTGAATGGTGAAACAAGGGCTAGTTTTGGTGTGGAAGTGGGTATGGTTTTTGCTCTGTTTTTAGTGCTTGAAACAGGGGCTGGCCTACGGTGGCTTACAGTTTCACGTGGGGGGGGGGGGGGTTAGGCAATGGTTGGTGGCTTCCGTCGTGTAGGGGAAAAACTCCCGTGGGGTGGTTTCCATTTGGCTGAACGCACACAGGCTTGGGTTTCGTGGCTGTACTGGTGGCTTCCGTCGAGAAGGTTGGTGGGTATCTCGGGTTCACGTAGGCAGCAACTGGTTTGTGGTGGGTTTCCAAGTGCCTTGCGACTTGGTGCAGAGAAGATAGAAAAATAGAGGTAGAGAACATTGATCTACAAGGTGAAGTGTATTGAGAAACTGAAATGCCTGGCATCGAAGGAGCGCACGGGAAAGGGTGGTTACGTGCATGGGGGAAACGGTTACCATGCAGTTGTTGTGCTTGATGCGGGGAACTTCTTGTACGTGGGCATGAACGGATGAGTGAGAAGAGAAACAGTTGGGAGAAAAAATAAATAGATAATAAAAAAAATATTGAGTGCAAGCTCCGTGCTGGGTGTTACAAGCTTAGAACTGCCATAATCACACAAACAATGCTCATCTCGGGTGCAGGACACCGGAGTGGGCCTTGTGCCAGCATACCTGACCAACAGACTTGGGCCTATCGGTCTTGCTTCCTCTCTCGCAAGCAAGCAGCAAAGCTCACCTGCCGATCCTCCCCAAGGGGCGAGTAGTGAAGCTTGCGTACCGTAACACACAAGGTGGTCAGGCACGACGCCTGCCGTTTGAAGCTCCTTTCTTGCCTCATGGGTTCAGCTCACCCAAGCAACGAGCTCCCACTCTGCTAGTGCTTACGGGTTGAGTTCGCTTGCATGGTGGGGGCTCCTTGCCAAGCTCTACGTGCCAAACATGTCTTGGACATAGCCACACCTTGCTCAGTCTAGGTGAGGTCCCCAACTGCGTCTCACAGTCTATTTGTCGCAAGGATGGTCACCACCTGAAGCCTTACACTACCTTTGAGGAACCACCAAAGTTGCTACCTTGCTCCGTCTTTTGAGTCGAAATTGTAGCACGAACCACCATGGTAACATCATTCACTTTTTACAGACGGCAGCTATGTTTGCTCGCCATCATTCACTTTTAAAATTTTCAAACTAAATCTTCTATCTTTTGCTTAAACATCAATCACTATTCAAAATTTCAAACAAAGCATCTACCTTTTTCATATGTCAAAAAGCGCATCAATCACTTTTCAAAATTTTCAAACAAAATCTTGTACTTTTTACATATGTAAAAAAATAGCATCAATCATTTTTCAAAATTTTCAAACATAAGTATCTAACTTTTACATATTTCAAAAAGAGCATCAAAAAATTTTTAACAAATCATGCATATGTGAAAGATGACAATCAATCATCATTCAAATTTCAAACTTTCAATTTTCAAATATATCATGCATATGTGAAAAATGCAACTTGATACTTTAAGTGAAAAGATTATTTCATAGCCTTAAACCTTTTTCGAGTTTTAAAAGCTTGTTGCCTTTCCTGCTCATGCTTGATTCGTTGATTTGCTTGGCTCCATTATGTAGATGCTACGAACTCGCTTGTTATCATCAAAATCTATATGTGTATATGTGTGTGTGTATATATATATATATATATAATTATATGATGCTTAAAATATTGGGATCACAATAACCTCTTTCTTTGGAGCAATAGAGAGCGAGCAAGAGGGTTAAACATGGTGGAACCCCTAGTGAGGAAATTCTTGCCAGGTATTGTTGTAGTGGTGGAACCCTTTCTACCTTCGAGTCGGATGGGTGTCTTGCAGAGTAGATTAAACATGATAGGGAGTGTTTCTAATGAGGAGGCTGGTGGAACAATTTTGGATTATGTGGGAGATAGGGATGGAGGTCTCAGTTTTAGTAGTAACTAATCAGTCCATTACTATTCTAATGTCAGTAGGAAATAACTGTACTTTTATCTCGATGGTTTATGCTAAGTGTACGCAAATAGAAAGGAGGGATCTGTGGCAATCTCTAGTAGCTGGGGTAGTTGACTCTGTAGCTTGGATTATTGTTGGTGATTTTAACGTCATCATAAACGATTCTAAGTGAAGGGGTGGTCATCCTAGGCCAGTTTCAGGTATGGAGGAGTTTAACGAGTTTATTGAGACTGTGGGATTAACGGATCTGAGGTATGAAGGAAATCAGTTCTCTTGGTGTAATGGACAGTCAGGCATGGCTAGAAGATGGTCTACACTGGATCGCTCCTTGGTAAGTGCAGAATTTATTAATTTGTTTCCAAATGCATATATGAAGTACTTTCTGCATAGTACTTCGGATCATGCCCTGCTTTTGATCCATTTGGAAGCAGTGAACAACTCTTAAGGGTTTCCGAGGTTCAAGTTCCAACAAATGTGGGCCACAGATGCCTCCTTTTCAGAATGTGTTGCCTCGGCATTGGAGGATGATATTAATGACCATGGCATGGTACGACTAGCCAGGAAATTAAAACATATGAAATATGTGCTTTGGGTTTGGAACCGTGAGGTGTTCAGGAATACCCGTCGTCAAATACAGCATCTTGAAGAGAGATTGAATAGGTTGGAAGTCAGGATACAGGAAGGGGCCAATGATGAAGATGAGCAAGATTTTCTAATCACAAAGGCTGAGCTAGATGTGTGGTTAAACCGTGAAGAGATCCAGCTTCGGCAACAAGCTAAACAAAATTGGCTTACCCAAGGGGAAGCATCTGCACAATTTTCAAGACAATGAGTAATAGGGGAAAAACATTGGTGCAGGAAATGAAGCTTCAGGATGGAAGCTGGCTTAAGAGTCTGGAATAAGTACATGAGGGCGTAGTTGAGTATTTTAGTAGGTTTTGGAGCATAATCAAAGGGTGGAGCTTCCGAGTTTAACTGAGTTAATCCAGCCTTTAATCACAGAGGAGGAGAATAATATATTGGGCCAGCTCCCTTCAATCCAAAATGTAAAGGAGGCCTTGTTTTCGATTCTCGTGGATAGTAGCCCGGGGCCAGACGGGTTTGGGTCTGGGTTCTACCATACTTGTTGGCATATATTTTCGATAAGATTCTACATGATCTCAATAAAATAGCCGGGGAAATAATGTATATGGATTACTAAAGCATGCACTTCCTTTTCAGATTTGACTAATATGATCACTCTTTCTCGAACTTTTGTTGCAAAGGTTTTTTATCATCATTTTTCTTAAGAAAATGTTATGCAAGTTGGAGCACCATATTGCCATGAGTCCGGCTATGCATCAGCCGCACTCTCTGCACATTGTGATTATTTATTTATTTATTTAAACTTAACATATTGAGTGTGTTGAGGATTACATCAATAGTAGACTGATGTAAGTAATTTTTATATTGCCATTACCCATGAAAGGTAATGACAGAAAGTACATATTCAAAATAAGACGAGGATTACTGCAAAAGATAATCTGTAGGATGCAATATTCTTCAGCATAGTTTTTTTTTTTATAAGAAATATTCCTCTGAATAGTTATACATAAGTGCTTTCGATTACTTAGATGGTGTTGTAAAAATCATAGCAGTTATTCTTAATTAAACAGTTTAGATTTTATCACCTCAACATTTAGGACCTTGAGGTAGTAAAATCTGAACTATATATATATTTTTTAAAAAATCTTTCAAAGTGTCATCGTAAAAGTTTTAAAGAGATCCTCATCCATGCAGCAAGGTATAAAGGATGCGGGTTTGACCAAAAGAGCCCTCAACTCCCATGGCATGGATGATTTTACCAAAATATTTGTTTCAATTCACTCTTTAATAGTTTAGTTCTTGAAAACGAAACAATCTGAAACAAATGAAACCACTCAACCAATCTCACAAATATACAGGATGTATTAAAGTCTTTTGAAGATGTCTAAAGGAGAAGAATACTGAAAAATAATGGTTGGAGCTCCTCTTCACAGTCTTCAAAACATTCTATCATTCGTTTATTTGAAAATACATCATATGAGACAAATTTAAACCATTTTCCACACTGATGCAACTTGCGTACTGCAACTTAACCCTCTCAAGAATAAAAGAGCCTACAATTCTATGGATATGACTCGAGCCAAACCAACCTATCTAAAGAAGTCACTCCACACAAGCAATCTCACAAAAGAGTAAAAGATGATCAACGGGCTCACCACTCCCCTTACACATGCAGCACCAATCAATTGAAACGATGGCCAACACTACAAGGTTCAACACTTTTACCAGCGATTATGTATCGCTGTCTATACACCAAAAATCGTTGGCATACATCTACCCCAGCGAGTTTTAAGTCGCTGCAAAATCGCCGGTATTAACGCCCCACTTTAGATCTAGTCCAACGGAAACCAAAACTCGCCGCCATATATTAATATGCCGGCGATTTTTTTTTCGCTGCTGATTACAAATTAATCGCCTCAAATTCAATATACGATTCTGTTGTTAAACGCTAGGATAGAATATTTGTAGCGATTAATTTTTGCCGCTAAAAATGAAAATATCGCTGCCAAATATATTTGCCAGCGACTCCCCAAAATCGCCGTAATATCAAAATCGCCGTAATATCAAAATCGCGGTAAAGTTGCATATGGCACGGATTAATTATCCCCGCTATTTATTGATAGTATTTCACAGCGAATATTATATCGCTACAAAACAATATTATGCGGCGAGTTTATACTCGCTGCTAATGGACTTTTCAGTTCGATAAGTATATCGCGGCGATATGTAAATCGCCGCTATGTACTTATAGACAGCGAGTTTTAGTATCGCCGTAATTTACGTTCTGCTATTTAAATTTATTTGCGGCGAATTTGTAATCGCTGGTATTGATGTTTTAGTAGCGATTTGTACATTGCTGGTTTAGGAGAATTTATGTTTTAGTTTTTAGCGGCGAGTAAAAACTTGCTGGGAAAGGCGTTTAATTCGCCGCTAAAACTGAATTTGGAGGCTGTGCACAATTTCTTTTCAGGTGCTGCTCTTCCCAGGAATTTTTCGGCTACATACTTGGTTTTGTCTTCGGTTTTTTATAAAGCCTGCTCAAAAATCCTGGTGAGTAGACTCTTTCCACTCCTTTCAGGGATGGTGTCCACGGAACAAGGTGCATTTATTCCAGGGAGGAGCATTTTCGACAATATCAGTCTAGTTCAAGAACTTGTGCATAGTCTTCATAAACCGGCTTGAGGAGGCAATATTATTCTCATGCTCGATATAGATAAAGCATATGATAGCGTGGAGTGGGAGTTTTTACTCCATGTTCTTGCTTCCTTTGGATTCTCCAGAAGATTTTGTGATTTGATTAAAATGTGTGTGTCCCAATCTTGGTTTTCGGTGGTTATGAATGAAGTGCCTAAAGGTTTTTTTCAAAGTAGACAAGGGTTGAGACAGGTTGATCCACTTTCACCTTACCTCTTCATCATTGTCGAAGAAATACTCTCTCGTTTGATCAACCAGCAGATTCAGGAAAAAAGGATTGGGGCTTTTACTCAACCTCGACAATCCCCAGTTATCTCACATTTACTCTATGCTGACGATATAGTAATTTTCACAAATGGGAGCCTTTCTACTATCAGGGCAATTTCAAAGGTCCTTAATGTTTATGAAAGGTGGTCCGGACAAAAGGTTAGTGCTTCTAAATCCTCCATTATTTTTTCTAAACACATTGGTACTGCTAGAAGACGGAGGTTATTGAGAAGTTCGGGGTTCGAGGAAGGAAATCTGCCTTTTAAGTATTTAGGAGTCCCCATCTTAGCTGGCCGCTTGAAAGCAGTGCACCTTGAGGAAATAATTGGAAAAATAAAGGCAATGATAGAAGGGTGGAAAAATAAAATGTTGCCAAATGGTGGTCGGGTGTTGCTATTGTGCCAGGTGCTCATGAGCCTACCTGTGCATTTACTCACTACTATGCATGCGCCTTTGTCAGTGTTGAAGCGAATTATGAGAAGTTTGAGTAATTTCTTCTGGGGTGTGAAAGATGGTAAACCAAAAAAACATTGGAAGTTTTGGGATAAATTGTGCTTTCCAACCACGGAAGGGGGCTTGGGATTTCGTAATTTGTAGGATGTCCAAAAATCTTTGTTTATGAAATTTGCGGGGAAGCTACTAGCGAAGGATACTTTATGGTCTCGTTTCTGCCAAGCCAAATATGTCAAAGCAAGCCAAATTTCCCTCTTACCTCAGGGGAAGGGAACTCAGTTTTGGAGGAAAGTGCACTCTTGTATTCTGGAGGTTCTCAACTGGTACAGGTGGAAAATTCGTGATGGAAATGTGTCGTTTTGATGGGATAAGTGGCTGGAGGATGGTCCTATTGGTGCAACAAATGATTGTGTGGAAAGTCCTAATTTGATTATGAAAGATTGTCGAATTGAAAATGCTTGAGATGTGGGCTTCATTACTCGGTTGATAGGTGATGAGAATGCTGCTGAGGTTTTGGAAGTTTTGAGTAAGAGTAGAGGCGGGCAAGATGTTTTAGTATGGATAGATAACACGGATGAGAGATTCTCTTCCAAGAGTGCATGGACTTGTGTTAGATTACGAACCCCCAATGTGAGACGGGCAAATTGGTTGTGGCATCCTTGCCTCCCAAAAAGTATATCTGTTACTATGTGGAAGGCTCTTAATAGTTCACTGAGTGTGGATGATAAGTTGTGGTCAGTGGGGATCTCTGTTGTGTCTAATTGTGCTTGTTGTTTAACAGGTGGATACGAGAACCTTGACCATGTTCTTGAGTCTAGCAATTTTGCTAAGGAACTGTGGCAGAGAGCTGCTGCCAGGTGGGGCTAGGCCGTGTATCAGCCTCATCGTGGAGGCAATTAATAGAGATGTGGTTCCTAAAGGCTTCAAAGAGTACGCAAATGGGGAAGCTAGTTGGGCTTTTACCTGCTGTCATGACTTGGATTCTTTGGCTGAGGAGATGCCGAGCTCGAATGGATGGGAGGATGGTTTCCAGACATCAGGTTTGGTTGTAGTTGAAGTATTGGACAACAAGAATTGGAGAAAAACTTAAATCTGCAAAGTTGTAGTCAATGCGGGATATAGCCATTTTATAGGAGTTTCAGGTTCCTGTGAAGGCCTAGAAGCAGAGGTTCCCTCAGTTGGTGCGATGGCTTCGCCCAGCTGCAAGAAAGATGAAACTAAATGTAGATGGGGCTTCTAGAGGGAACCTGGGAGTAGTAGGAGCATTGGGTTTAGTGAGGGACTTAGACGGAAACATCAAAGTGGCTTTCTCGGTAGTGCTGGGCTTCGGTACCAACAACTATGCAGAGCTGATGGGTCTACTACATGGACTTCGGTTGGTTAATGAGATGGGCATAATTGATATAGATGTTGAGTTAGACTCTTTGCTGGTAGTACAATGGCTAAGAAAAAAAAATGTGCAAACGGGTACCTTGAGGATTTTTGGGAAGAGGTAATGGTGATTTCACAAGGTCTTAATGTTCATTTCTCTCATATTTTTCAGGAAGGGAATAAATCTGCGGACTATCTAGCAAGGTTGGGGGCAGAAGGTATTAGTAGGTTGTGGGGGTCCAATCGGGAGTTGCCTTCTCTCAGAGGCATCATGCGTTTGGAAAAAAATGGGTGTCCCACTATTCGGATGGTATAGCCATGGTTTTACAGTTGTTTTTTCTGTTGGTGTTTGTTGGTTTTCGGTATTGGCTTTGTTGGTGTTTTTGTTTGGTGTTTTTGCTTTCGGTATTGGCTTTGCTGGGTGTAATAGGAACTTTGTAATGGTTTTCCCCTACCATGAAGGGGGTCATTTGCAATAAATCACGGAGCACTACCACTTGACGCGAAGCAAGCCACACATGTATACTCAGAATCCATTCAAAATCCACACAAAAAAACGGAGACAAATGAAGGCTTGCGCCAACCATGCACACGCGCTTGAGTCGTCACGTGCATGATAAGCTATAGAATAAATATAGATAGAAGCCACTATTGGGAGCATCCATTTTGCACACATGATGTGGCATCATCTAGACCACACATCTCCCCATGTGAGTGCTGAGAATAATCAACTAGAAGCAGCCACGCAGTGAGTGCAAAGTGTGCACTGCTATAGTGACTTCTATCTAGCATTAGTCTAAGCTATAAGTGCTCATCGTATCATTGGAACTAAGGTGAAATACCACACAAAGCACATCGTTGTTTGCCCAACACAATCACTTTTGGAAGATAGTGCCAAGACTATTAAAAGCTCAAAAAGAACCAGAAAGACACATGAACAGCTCTTCAGTAGCCACCCACTCCGAGACAAAAGGTGGAAAATTTAAAGGAGTAGCTCAATGGTTTGGAATTTGATTCTCCAGACCTTACTATTTAAATTTATTTGTGCTAATAAATGTGTTTTGGCTCACTGTTTTGGTTTTTTTTTTTTTTTTTTTCCACTAACTACTATAACTAGGTATTTCGTCCATGCTATTGTATTGCCTGTGAAATAATATTATGGGAAGTAAGGCACAATTATGAGAGAAAATATTATGTAATATCTGGTTTTTGGGAACAAAATAAATTTTATGTATTTGATCATGACATATAATTAATTGGGTTGAAAACTATTTTATCATTATATAGGATAATGGCTTATAAATTGAGTAACTATCCAATTCAAGTTTTATTTAATTGATCAAAATTAAGATATATTAATTTTATGGTTTTAGAGAGTAAATACAACAACCAACCCCAAATACGTCCAATTTTATGGTTATGGCGAGAGTAAGACTATTATTTCCATTGATTTTTCATACGATTTTTTATGTTGACATCCAAATGCATATTGCTAAATCTTTATTCCGATGGGATTATTGAGTGACAGAAAATAAAGTTTCCAACAATAAAACCATCGATGAGAACAACTACTCGCATCAAACCAAAGTTCATCACAAATATACATTCAATTATATGCGTCAATTTTTGTGCAGTCATGAAATTGAATTCTCAACTAGTTTAATTTTGTCATTTAAGTCAATTTGTGTCAATAAGTTGTCGCCGCAAAAAGTTGTTTATATCGATTGTGAATTGCCTAAAAACAGAATTTGCAACAGCCAAAACTCTCGTCTCAACTTTTTTGCAATGATTATAAAACTTTTTTCGTCACATGTTTTTTGTAGCAATATAGTTTAATCAACCATTCAGCATGTAATCGGAACATGTTATTGCATCGGCCAAAAACTATTATTGCAACGATAAATGCAACGACACAAATAGATATTTTTTCCAACGATTTTACTGTTTCGATGCAAAAAAGTAGATGTATCCCAACGTTGGCATCTATCGTGCATTGAAGCCAAGGTCGACTGGAAATATTTTTTGCATTGAAACACTGCTGGAAAAGGGCACATTTCTTGTAGTGTATATAATGAGTTCTTACGATATTTAAGGTGGTTAAATATATGTGAGTCAAGACAGAATAGAACTGGTTTGAAGTCATTTTGGATTATAATGAGTTAGATACTATTTTTAGAAGTAATAAAGGTCAGAATGTGATTTCTACATGAAGAACTACTTGACTTTTGTGTAGGTTGAACTATTATTAAACCTTATTAGTATAAATTAGTGGCATGTACGTTACTCGGGTGGTGAGATTTGAAGTCTACTGAACTCCCCAAAAAGAAATTATGAAACGAGTAAATAAAGTGGGGGGACACTTTTATCCCCATCACTTGGGTCTGCCATGGTTGGTTAAAGCTCCATTAACGCGGTCCATTAGCCCGATGAGCAAGGAGTATACAGTACACTCGCCCTCAGAGGATCGTGCTCCCTAGTCAAGGATGAATATAGTAACCTCTACGTATAACAATATAGGATGAGCAATGTTAGGTACAGTCTCCAAATGGGGACTGCAACTTGTCTAGGCTATTTTAACTTTAAAATTTTTTAAAATTACAAAATTATCCCTCCTAAAATTATGTTTTCTCTCATTTCATAATGTGTCTGCACATGCAGTCCCCACTTAAGGACTGCAAATAGAATTTCTCTTTGTGGATATAGATCCTGATCCTAATAATCAGGTTCCCGAGATTAGGGTAGGTTTGAGGACAAAGATAAGACATAAAATTCTTATCTCATCTTATCATTGCAACTTTTTCAAATTCTTACACAAATTATAATAAACAATTCAACTTTTTGAAATTTCAAAACAATAATAATATTTTAAACTTTTATTTAAAACAAAAAAATTTCATCTCACTCCCAAAATTTTCATCTCATTTATCGTTTATATATTTTCCTTGAATTGAGTACTGTTTGTTTCACCTTAAATGTGAGAAGTTATGTAAGAAATTAAAAAGGAACAATCATTTTCAAAACTTTTATAAATTTTAATTATGAAAGAGACGACAATGAAAAAGGAATATTAAGAATATCACTTACCAAAATAAGCTTCAAGATAGCAAAACTGATTTCATTTTCAAAATGCAAAATGTTGGTATGGAAGGAAGTGATAAAACAAAAAGAAATTGACTCAGACAAGAAAATGTGTAGGAGACTGCATAAAGCTGGATGGAATCACCCACTCCAAAGAAGAAAAGAAACGTGAATAAAATGGAGGATCTCGTTAGACTTTGGATAGATTTCCTCCAGGCACATAAGCTCCTAAGATGTTCTCTCTCTAGAAGGAATGTGTCTTCTTCAACCTCCCTAAAAACTCTTATTTATTCCATTGTATTGAGATATAGGTGAGTTCATGAGAAGCAGTATAATCATTGAGCGTAATTGGTTTTGTCCGTAGTTGAACTCCAGGCATATCGGAAAAATGCCTTAACAGTTTAGCACGGTTTGTGGGAAAACGATTTATCTCTCTCTATGACAAGAAGAGATGGCCACTTATCTCACAGGATCTCCTCTCCGTGCAAACAAATAAGTCTCCCTGTTATTCCTTTTCATCCTTTTCATCTTTAATAGTTTGGCCAGTCGAGGTAAAAACAGAAATTAGACTCCTGAACGACACCTTGCATGGGGTCATGCAACGTGCACCATGGACTCAATGTTGAATGTTGGCGGACATTACCCCGTACCGTCCCTGCTTGTGGGAAAGTGAGCTTGCTGGCAAGCCTCACAAGTGTGGGCACAGGGGCACAATCAAAGCCAGAGCTTGCCTTAGTGTCACCACATCCAACCGGCATCCATCAGCATGTCGGTCACATCCCTCAGGCACGACAAGTAAGGAGCCTACCGTGTGGCACTATTGCTGTAGCCCATTGCCAATCTCTTGGGTTGAACGGTAACTCCCTGCCCGTGAATTGTGAAGCCACTAGAGACCACCATCAAGCCTGTCGGCCTTTTTTGTCGCCGTCATGGCTCTCCTTTGCCCATGGCAAGCTTGAAGCCGCCATAACCACATAAACCATGCTCGTCTTGGGTGCGGTACTCCGAAGTGGGCTTTGTGCCGATATACATAACCAGCATCATGGGCCTATCGATCCTCTTTCACAGGCAAGTAGTAAAGCTCGCCTGCTGATCCTCCTTTACAGGCGAGTAGTGAAGCTGGCCTGCCCGCTGTCTAAAGCTCCCTAACCGCCTCATGGGTTCAACTCGCCCATGCAACGAACTCCCACCCTGCTAGGGCTTAAGGGTTGAGCTCGCTTGCACAGCAAGCTCCTTGCCAAGCTGTAACGCCCCGTACCCGAGAGTCCGGAGAGTTAACTCATGTCACTAAAAAAAATCATTTTCCTTCCACATAGTACATATTCTAATCTTTCCCAATCGCACAAAATACTCATATATTTACATCAATTACTCCAGAATAACTATTCTAAGACAATACAAAATTTAATATAAACATCAATCTCCCAACAAATCACATTATCAGAGCACAACAAGCTTACTGAATGAAAATCCTCAATACCCATATAAACCTTCTATGCTTAAACCATCATTCTTAACTCTTCTCACCCATGCTCCATATCCTTGATCCTCAACTGAAATATTCAAATCATCTGAAAAATATTGTGGAGATAAGGGGTGAGTTATCAACAACTCAGTAAGCAGAGGACATATACTAGCATGTAAACATGAGCCTTTTCAGAAAGTTCAATATGCAGAAACAAAACATTTTATTTTTATATGCAGATCTCAGAAAACGTGTTATCAGAAAATCAGAGCGACTATTCAAACATTTCATACTCAAGTCAACAATTTATATTTGAAGATCCATTTCATATTCAAAAACACTTTGGCATAACATAACTGAACATATTCATTTTATCATATCATATCATATACCATGTTTAACCCTCGTGGTAGGGTTGTGCTATCCCCGGTGGCCAAACCAGGCAGTATCATGTGGTGAACTTCCCCTTTTTCAATCTCGGAGCCCCGAGTGTGCACACAGGAAAGAACACGTAAAAAGACCACTTTGTTTCCAAAGTGGGTGCACTCATATCATATCATGGTGGTACCAACCATATCACGTGAACAGTATCATCATATCAGAACCATATTCAGAACAGATAAGTATGCCAAAGTTTTATCATATCCATATCATATCAAAACACGTGCGAAACATATTCATATCATTTCTATTTGATCAAAAACAGATCCATATCATTTCATATCACATGCATAAAAATTTCAATGATATCATATTCGCTCTTTTGCATATTTCAGAAACATGTCAAATATTGCTCATGTCTACACATTTCATGTCAAAAACATTTCTTTTCTCTTTCATATGTATCTCATGATGGAATGCAAAACATATACTGAGGTTGTTTTTCACTTTTTCTTTTTAAAACAACATGCACATTTTTACAAACCAACCTCAGTTCATTTCTTTTTATGCAAATCTAGCATATGAACCCCGCTTACCTGGACGACTTAACTTTTCCAAAAATTTCTTCAAAAATGTCGAGTCGACTATAAATCGTCACCTATAAAAATAATCATTTAATTTCTGTAAGTTTCCAATAGATCACATATGTCGATATTTAAGCCTAAGCTTCTTAAATAACCTATTTTAAATTTCTCAAAACTTAAAACCTTCATAATCCCAAAATATATCATTACTTCATAAAATCACCAATATCCACCACAACCCACGTCATACACAAAACACCAATATTTAAACCCGAACAGCCAACAAATCTCATAGTCTAAACCAATCATACTAGCAACTCCATCACCCAAACCAATCAACCCCGTTACTCCTCGGACTCAGTCCGGCAAAACAAACCAATTCACAGATAATATGTGTTAGTGCAAAAATATATTTAATTCACAAAAGTTCTTTAGGAAAATACTTACATTGCTATATAATAATTTCCGAAAGATCACGAAGCTGCAAGAAGTGGCGGCTCAGCAACGTAACAGTGTAAAATACACTGTGGCCGTGGGTCTCAAAAATCCACTTTTCAACAGAGACAAACCAAGACCCAAAATTGATAGGGTAGGGCCTAGAGAGGTCGGTGAAGCCAATGGTGGTGATGGTTTGCCGTGGGTGGCGGCGCAAGGGGTGGTTTTAGGCCAAAAATGCACAAATCGGAAATGGACTTGGTGGGGCTTCACCGGTGACGGATCGGAGCTGGGGTTGGGTCCATTGGGTTGCCAAGAGGTCGGGGATGAAGTGGTAGGAAGATGGTGGCCGGAGGTGGTGCGACGGCAGCGCTGGAGCGAAAGTGACACCGCGGCTTCGTGGGGTGCGTGCGGGCTACCGACGGCGAGGTAGGGGCTGGGATTTGGGGGGTGAGGTCGCCGGCCGGTGGGGGAGCTAGTCAGCCGGGCGGTGTCGCGCACGGCGGCACGACGGTGGCTGGGCTGGGAGAGGTGACGGACGCACGGGAGAGAGAGGGAGGGGGACGTCCGCGCGGGAAGAGAGAGGGAGAGGAGAGAAAAGAAAGAGAAAAAGAAGAGAAAAAGAAAAGAAAAGAAAAGGGAAAGAGAAAAATGGAGGGAAAGAAATGAGGTCCAGTCCTCACATCTTGGGTCACAAAAATGATCAAACGACAACGATTTTAAAACAGCAAATCAATTAAAATAATTTAAACGTAATGATACAATGAAAATAAAATAATTAAATCCCACAATCAATTAATTTAAAAGAAGAACAATTTAAATGTACAACAATAAATAAATATTAAGAAAACATAACAATTTAATTCTCACAATTTAAAGATCATAAAATAACCCATTTAAAATATCCGATAATTTTAAAACAAGAGAATAAATTTTTGAATAAATAATAATAAATCCTTCAATAAAAATACACTAAAATACGGGGTGTTACACAAGCTCCACGAGGCAAACTCATCTTGGACATGGCCACACTTCGCCCAGTGTAGGTGAGCTCCCCCATTGAGTCTCACGGTCTGTTTGTCTCAAGGATGATCACCACCTAAAAGCCTTACATTGTCTTTGATCAACCATCTAAGTTGCTCTCTCGCTCTCCCTTTTGAGTCAAATTTGTCGCATGAACCCGAGAGTAACTCGCCACCATGGCTGGCCTCACCCCTTCATGCCCGCTGTGTTTGCTCACCATAGAAGCTTTGCCACCACTTATTCCCCTTTTTTGATAGGTTGAGCCTGTTAAATCTTGAATTGAGAAGTTTGGAAGATTTTTATATATTTCATTAACACAGACCAGTACATGTGTGCTCTTATATACAAGCGAATTGAGGTGGGAAAAAAATATTTTTAAAACTAAGTGAACTAACACTACAATGAAAATTAGTTTTTGTGACGGTTTGGAAATTGTGACAATAGTGCCCAAACTGTCACAAGAAAGTATTTTCTGTAACGGTTTGTGGAAACCGTCACTGAAGGCAGTTGTGAAATTGCATTACGTTCGAACGTATACATATTCACGTTAAAACGTTCCCTGGACATTCAAATGTGGGGTCTATTTATGTGCGAACGTAAAAAAATTTTGGCACCAATGTTCGAATGGAATTGATTCTCAATATTTAAGTTGGCTATTTCAAATTAAAAAAGACTGAGAATTGAAATGCAGTGATTTAATATTAAATTGTATTAGCTAACATTAAAAGAGATTGGGAATTGAAATTCAAAAACAGTAGATATATTAGTACAAAATACTCAAAACGTGTTGGTTACATATTTATTAAAATCGTCAGTCAATGCATTGACCTTTGTGTTTAGGATATCTGTCCGATGGACAACATCTGCGACAAAATCTCCAACACTCTGTTCTACTGACTTGATCTTTCCATCGATGTGTGCAGTAATATCTTAGACCATTGCATCAACCCAAGCAGGCCGTGCATCTCCTATAGATGTACTCGTCGGCGGCTAATTAGTATTCCCAACACTGGCATCGGACTGGATCGGAGGAACAAGATATGATATTGGGCCAGGCTGACATTGAGCATGCCCCTTCTCCTGTCCAATGTTCCGTCGGTGTGGTAATGTCGATTGGGCTCATCTAGTCTGTCCTTCATTCCTCCACCATGGGTTGCACACCCTGGGCCATTAATAGCTTGATAATGAGAACTCCATATGAGAGGTTGTTCGTGGAGATGATGCTCATCTCGTAACGGACCCTCTCAAAAATATGTAGTGGCAAGTCGATGGGGTCTCCACGTGCCACTTGTATAAGGATCTGTGGGCATTTTTGGCTAAATGTGGCCTTATGTCCCACATGATTCATATTTGTTGCAATAATAAGATGCAACATGCGAAAAAAGGGAGGAGTTGTACCTGGTTGAAGGAGTTCTTCCTATCGATCCGGTCTCAGTCAGTCCCAGTGAGGATGTAGAAATCCTCATCTCGGTCGCCATCCTCCTCATCAGTATCCCTAGCCTCCGACCGGTCAACTGTGCCAGTAGATGATGCAGAAGTGCCTACATCTACATCTACTTGGGATCCATCCATAGGCTGAGCATCTCCTGCAATTGATATCTCAGCTATGCAACCGATCCCAAAAACTCGGCGATAACATTTGCGGAGACCTCGAACTGAACACCGTGTAATGTCACGGTGTGAAAGGATGCATCCTTAGGCATGGAGCACATCTGCATATAAAACTCCCGAACCACTGTGCAGATACTCATCCAACCTCTTGTAACGAACACGTCTCGAACGCTCTTCTGCTCCCATATGAGTTCGTGAAAGTGGTTAATCATGACTTCTTGTTCAGACATCACTGTTCAAGCCCTGATTCGAGACATGTCCTCTGTTGTTGCTTCCCTCCCCCTTTTCCTAGTAGTCAGAAGATGAGCCATATCCTAAAAGGAAAAAAAAAATGAGCAATATTAATATTATGAAGCATATTATGTATTCTAATCTAAATATTTTCTAGTACACATTCAAACGTAAAATTTAACATTCGAAGGATAAGCTTATATGTGCGAAAGTTTTGGTTATTAGATTCCCATGTTAGATTATTTAGTATAAGCATTTGAACGTAATATGATAAATGTTTGAACGTGACGGCTCAAATACACGTTAAAACGTATAAAGCATATCACGTTCACACGTGAGGAAACTGTTGAACGTATTTAATAATACGTTCGAACGTATATTTGGTTTATGGCAATTGAAAGGTTTTACATTCGCACGAATTACAAACAACGTTCATACGTAATATTAATGTTCGCACGTATGTGCCGCTCAAGAATATGAACGATCATACGTGCGAACGTTACAAACATACGTTCGCATGTACAATTTAAATTCACACACATACTAAATATGTTCGCACGTACTGTAGAACATTCGCACATCATATGATTAATGTGCGAATGTGTATGTTGTCTTCCTCATTTGGAAGATATAATGTTCGAACGTGATATCGTAACGTTCGAAGGTTACGATACAAAAAGAGTCAACTTAGTCATTCCCGTGCATGTCAAACACAATGAAATCAGCCAAATGCCACTGTAGAAATGAAGTATAAACTTCAAGAAAGCTTTCTATGGTGCCCGTTTGGCCATTGACAATTTGTGGTGGCCGGAAAATGAAGATGAAGGTCCAGCCACTAGCGGGTTTCGGGAACCACTGAAACCTCCCTTAAATGTCCAAAAAAATGTACCCAAAAGTTAAAGAGGGATGGCTACCTCTTTTGTGATGGTTGTGGTAGAGTTTGACGACAGCGACAACTGTGCAAGCGGTGGTATGCTTCGGAGGCTACGAATTGAGTGCGAGAGAAATGTGAGTTGTGTCGTTTCACATTCGGACTTAATCTTTTATACACTTAACGTTCGAACGTTTAATAGTTAACTTGCGAACGTCAATTGATGAGAGAGGAAAACATCCGAATGTTTCAATTATAACGTCCGAATGTTTAATTACTTAATTTCCGTTACATGTGAACGTTATGTTAGTACGTATAATGCTTGTTCTCAATGTCAGATACATTCGAACGTTTTGTTTGTACATTCGAACGTCTCTACAATAAATTTTTTATAGTACATACTAAATAATATATTATATATACAATATACTTATGCTCTACACACTAGTATATACTATATATACTATACTTATAATATACTATATATATTAGTCTAGTGTTATTAATTAGTTTAATAAAGTGTAATTAACAACTAATTTTGTTGTCTAGCATATTATAAGCTAATAATATATGTTATACTAATAACACTATGAACTAGTATATAAGTTATACTAGTATATAGAGTACTATCCACTAGTATATATGTAACGCCCCGATCCCGGAGGTCCAGGGAGTTAACTCTTGATATCTGATAATCAACTCTAACAATATTAATATATTTCCAAATCCAAGGATATATACTTCCAAAACTGCAAAACAAACGTAAATATTTCAAATTAATAAACCACACATACTCACATACCAAATCCTCAATACATGAACCCAAATAAAATATCAACTTGTCTTCATGTCTCAATTAACAACTAGAATAAAAATAGAATTGACATAAATCTCCATCCATCTAAACATATTGAAATCAACCTACTAAATAAATAAAATCCACCAGCAGCATTAGTACCACGAGATACCCAATAACTATCCATAGCTAATCTTGTCCTTAAACTCTAATACTAATCTTCAGCTGAACCATCAATGCCATCTAAAAATATTATGAAGATTAAGGGGTGAGTTATCAACAACTCAGCAAGTAGAGAGTATATACTAGCATGTAAACATGTAATACCTCACTCCTTCCTTCTTACGTACGGTTCTTCCTTCTTACGTACGGTTCTTTCTTTTTGACGTACGCTCCTTCTTTATGACGTAAGCAAATCCTGAGGGCAGAAATTATGTGATTTATTTGTCCTTCTATCTAGCGAATGCGAGACTCGTCATGCATGCCGAACCCCGATGGCGTCTCTTCAAAGACATCGTGCGACTTCTAGGACATGCCCAGTGTTTTAAATGTGCTGGAAATAATTATAAAGAGTATTTCCAGTGTTAGTGAACTAAGCTTGATTTTAAATACGACAATTATAATATTCTTGAAGAGCTCCAAAAATATTATAATTGTCAGAAATCATTTTAACATCATTATTAAAATGATTTCAACTATTTTAGATATTATGAGATTTAAATTATGTTGAAAACTTTTATTAATTAAATGGTTTTATTCTCTTTAATATGTTAAGTGAGACTTCATCATTTTATTAATGATGAATAAATTTAAAATAATATTCTACCTTAATTCCTCTAAGCGCTTTTAATTTAGTTAATAGTTAATGCATTTTAAATCAGTGTTTGAGACCCATCGTTAGATCGTTACATGGATCCCCAGACGAAGAGACTGGGTTAAATAACCACACCCCTCCCTTTCCCCCTCACTTTTCCTCAGTTCTCTCTCTCTCCTCCCTCTCCCTCAAGCGTACGCAGTACACTGCGTCCCTCACGCCGAACTGCCCCATCCCACAGCCCGGCGCTGTCTTGCGTCGGCACGTCTCACCTCCACCACCGCAGGCCTCCCCTCATGCCGGCGAGTATCCCCCATCATTGATGTCCCACGCGGCAGCTTCCCCTTCCCCCACGCGAGCAACCTTCTCCTCTCGGGCCCCTCACTTCGCACCGCCATAGCGCCACCGTACGCGGCCTTCACAACCACCAAGCACCGCCTTGATCTTCCCCTTCCCTCCCCCTTCCTCCTCCACTTGACCCAAGGCCCATAGCTTCTTCCTCAGTCGGATGGAGCTCCTTCGATGCACGGGTTCTCCATACCCACGGCCACCGCACCACCACCAAGTGCTTCCCCTTCCACCGGTGACCTCCCCATAGCCTCCCCACGCCCAGTCGAGCTCCCTAGGCTCCACACACATCCCCACTCTCTCACGGCTTCTCCCTATTTCGCAAGCTCGATCCGCCGCCGTGAGCCACTGTGGCGCCACCCCAGTGCCACCACGAGCTCCACCGTAACCTCCTGAGTTCCTCCATGGCCAGCCATGACCAGCCAAGCCTCCCTCTCCCATTTCCATGCTTTGAGGCACACGGGTTTCACGTGGAAACCCACGGCTCCGCCGTGCTCCGCCACCTCAGCCGCCATGAAGACCACCAGCAACCTCCCTTGACCTCCCTTAGTCCAACCTTAAGCTCAAACCACCACTTTATGTGGTGGGTAGTCACTGCACGTGATGGACAGCTACTGCGCGTGGCCGACCGTCACTGTACAAGGCTAGATCCGTCGTGTTACGCTCCTTGCCACCATCACAAGGCCACCACGAGCACTTCCAAGACCACACCTACCTATCCAAACGCCTAAATAGTCACCGTACGCGGTTTAGCCACCATGTACGACCCTTCTGACATCTTCGACCATGACGGTCAATGAGCAACGCACGGGTTATCTCGTCCATGGTATAACTCTCTATCCCTCGTATTTATGTTAGATATTGATTAGTTGACTAAGTTGTAGGCTGTGCTGTTAGTATTTGTGGAGTTGTGGTATTGTGATGTGGTGCTGTGTAACGAAGTGTTGGGCATTCTGTGTAGTGAAGTGTTGGGCATATCTGTGTTGTGTGAAGGTGTATTGTGCCATGTAGTGTTGTGGATTGTGTTGTAATGATGTTGTGGTGTATGTGGAATGGGAAGAGTACGCGCTGAGTGTACTCTGTGTGGCGTGATGTGTATAAAGGGGGTACATGTGGAATGTACTCCATGTGGTGGAGTGATGCACCATATGGCTGTATGCCATAATGGTGATGTGGCGTGGTGTATGTGGAATGAGAAGAGTACACGCTGAGTGTACTCTGTGTGACGTGATGTGTATGAAGGGAATACAAGTAGAATGTACTTCATGTGGCGGAGTGATGCACCATATGGCTGTATGCCATAATGGTGATGTGGCGTGGTGTATGTGGAATGAGAAGAGTACACGCTGAGTGTATTCTATGTAGCGTGATATGTATGAAGTGAGTACATGTGGAATGTACTCCATGTGGTGGAGTGATGCACCTTATGGCTATATGCCATAATGGTGATATGGCGTGGTACGTATGAGGGGAGTACACGCAGTGTACTCCATGTAGTAAAGTGATGCACTATCTAGCGGATACGCCATAGTGATGATGTGACGTAGCATGTGAGAAGAGAATACGCATGGAGTGTACTCCATAAGGTGCAGCGATACGCCATGTGGCGTGTCGCAGAGATAAGGATGGTTGTGTGATTGATGGGAGTGGAACGTGATGAGTAGTGTCGGGAACTGTAGAACAGTGTCCCGGAGTAATTATGGTGTAGCTTGTAGTCTAAGGTGACAAGTGTCATCGTATTGGACTTACGGCTAGGAATATGGATGAAGTAGCAGAATAAGTGTAAGAGTACGCAGCGGAAGCATGACTGGGCAACTTCACTTTGTGACGTGGTTACTGACAATCGTGCTTGCGATGGGTGAAGTGATAGGGTATGAATGGCGTAATGGGAACGTGACGAGATGTCACGATGTGTCAGGAGTATGAGCTTAAACTAATTTATTTATTATTTTTTGGATTACTTTTGTGCTTTTATGATAACAATATCACAATCTTTTGCAGACCTTGTCCAATGAGACAAAATATTTGGTTATGATTTGGCTGGTCAACAAATAGGATGGGGGATACTATGATTGTAAGTTTCATGATCTCATCTGTAAAGGGCCTTTTGGACACCATATGGATGTAAACTGTTTGATTTCCTTAATCTATGAACTGAAAACATAATCATTAAAGAAAGGCATGGGCTGATTTTAATAAATTCTCGTATTGGGAAATATATCTATAAATTAATCAACAAGATCCCCAACTTTCGTTCAAACTCTAATTCCTCACTTTTGAATTAATCAAATTAGGTCTCTGCAACCACAAGTGCTAGGAAAAGTGAATATGTCAATGTTGGACAGATAAGTGAGAGCAGTTCAGTGCATAATGAGCCTTACAAGTAGCTAGTAATAAGGGTACGTGATTGCTTTCCTAATGCACATATCACTGCTTGGCAGCCTCTTGTCTTTGCAGTTGAATAGTGAAAAAGGTCAGAGACTCTGGTCACGTAATTTTTTTTAATTTATATTCGCTTGACGGTTGATATTATTGCAATCGGTAAGACCATTGCAATTGTTCTCATACCAACTTACCCGGCAAAAAAGCCAACTGCTTCAATGCCATTGAACCTTTACATTTAAGGTGCAACCATGCATGATTAAAGTGTCTTATTTTATATCCAAAAGGTGGCCTAAAAGAGAATTTTACAAGTAAATATATATATATATATATATATTCGCCAAATTGTATTTGATTAATTCCTACGTCTTTGTATATATATATATATATATATCTTAATTCTTCATAGGTGATCCTCTGGTCAAAGGCAAATAAATACTCCCATCGATCTAACCTCACATGGGTGTTATAGCTAGTGAAGTTATCTTTATAAAAAGCTAAACGATTCCTGTTTATGAATATTTGACCATCCATCCATCCATCTAGTTAATCTGCTTCTACCTAGCCTAGTTATCTACTACTAGTTGTGAGCGAGAAAATTGTTAATAACTCCATGCTGTACCATATGTCAGTTTGGTGGTTTGTTGCCTGCTCCAAAAAAAGCAGGCTGAAAAACAAAAACTAAAATAGCCACGAGTCAAAGTAGATCCACTTGATAACATAAAAGTACTGTAGTTGTACTTATAAATTTTGAAAGTTAATGCAATAATTAAGGTATAATATTAGAAGACTAAAAGTAAAATCTGCATTACGTTCTGATGATCTAAAAGAATGTTTCTCTTTGTCTTGAAAATTTTCTAAAACATGGAATACGTTCTAGATTTAATTTTAGAATTATAAGTGTTAATTAAAGAAGTACTTGATCAAGTTATAAATAGAGGTTTATAATACTCCAACTGAGGCATTAAATTACACACAAATAATTTAGTTTCCCAGCAATATGCATATCCCACGACTATACCTTTTTTTATTTTTCCGCCTTTCAGGTTGCCAGGGAATACTGTCAATAACATTCTTTTGGAAATAACTTAAACTTGGCTAGTACTAAATACAGTGACGATACTACCAGAAAACCAAAACATCTTTTTTTGGGACGCTCATTTTTCATACCTATATGTATTCTTAACTTTGTGAAGAATTTGAGGATTGATTTTATTTGTCACTTTTGCACCGTTCAATAGTATGCTCCTCCCAACCAAAAAAAAAACTCAAAGGGAAGGCAAAATTCTATATGGGATGTGGGACCCGTGTAATGGGCAAGGATTGTGGCATCTCACACTCCTATGGGGACAGGGCATGTCTGTGTGACAGTAAGTTTTTCTTGCATGCTGTAGCTAGGCTGAATTTAGTATCTAACTATTACGATTAGTTGAATCCTCTCCTCGTCGTCACAGTTTAGTAAAGCTATTGAATTTCTTTGCTAGCTTATGTTAGCCTCTTCAATCTTTTGAATTTGTAATGCTAAGTGGGTTACATTTGTTATATATCATTAACGGTAGTACCCATAAGTTGTTAACAGTTTCTACTGTGGTCTGTATTCTTTATTGATATTTAGTTAAATTGCTCGATTGGGGTGAGGAGGGTCATAGGACAGAAGTTCTAAAGTGTTGCATTATTAAGGGCAGCTTTTATGCAAGACGTTGCTATGTGGCATAAGCTAGATCATCCAAATCTTACTAAGATATACTCTCTACTTCTGCATCTTTTGCCCTTCTGAATCTGCATATATATATAATTTAAATATTACATTTTTTAATTACTATGGACAGTGAATCTGTTATCTCTTTTGGTTTCATTATCTTTTTTGTTAGTTCCGTGCAATGATTCATTTTCATGATTTTCATATTCTTTTTTCCTTTGCTACCCCACGAGAATCTTGGTTATGCATTTCAAGAAAAGCTTACATTTATACCATGTTCTTATATTTACTATAGATGTTGCTTGCATCTTTGTAGATATAATCATTGATATATCCGAAATAATTTCTGATTCTATAAAGGAAAATAACAAGAAATTTTAGCATATTTGTCAACACCTACTCAAACTTAAACTATAATAGTATGGTGCAATTTGATATGATAGAGTTTTCAGATATTTCAATGACGTGGCTTTTATGCGTAAACTAATTGATGATGTCACATGTACTTCATAATTGTCCAAATCTGCATAAGTATAATACCATTTAAGGCCATAGGAAGACACTTTCGACACAAACTCATAATCAGACAATGAAATAATCTTTTATCAGTCCTTTCTTTATTTGGAAAATTTATTTCAGGTTAGTACTCGAGCACATGGTGATACATCATTCCACGCACATATATACAATATTAGACAGAAGTATCTTAACGCATATATTATCATACATAAGTGCAACAAAACCATCAATTCGCTAAGTTATATAGTCAAAACCCATTTGTAAAGCATCTTCCTCCTTGAGCCATGCATCTCATTGAAACGCAAGACTGCCTTCCACATGTATTTCACTTCGCCCGAGAAGAAGAACTAATTCTGAACATTCCTCAATATTCCTTTTCCACCTATG
The DNA here is from genome assembly GCA_022457165.1 of Juglans mandshurica. Classification (NCBI taxonomy): domain Eukaryota; kingdom Viridiplantae; phylum Streptophyta; class Magnoliopsida; order Fagales; family Juglandaceae; genus Juglans; species Juglans mandshurica. The sequence goes on from CM039623.1 coordinate 11,520,774, forward strand.
TTGTAGGGAAGTTAACGAGGGAAGTGGATAGCCTCCCTCAAACAAGGTTCTTTCTCCCTAAGAACATACAAAATAAAACGGATTAGAGACAATGCATTTCAAAAGAAAACATCACCAGTAAAAATTAGCCTACTTTGGTTTTGGAATAATTCCATCAAGATATACCTACGGGCATGCCATTTCAAAGTACCCTTTGCCTTCAATCACCACAGATTTTATAAGCCCTTGAATTGTAGTAGGGACCAGCCATATATATATATATATATATATATATATATAGAAGTAGCAGAATATGCACAGTTATATGTAGGCGGTTTTACCTACCATATGCATGCATGTAGAAGTATATGAAAATAAGATAAATGCAAAGGTAGTTTTCATTTTCATTAACATAAGTTTAACAAATTAAAATTTGGGTCATCCTGAGGATCAAGTACAACAAAATCCGGGGCTGCGCTCTCTCTTTTTGCCGAAAACAAGAAACTCGATAGATCCGGCTTGAGGGGTGGGAGCTTCGGCTCCCTTCCCCTCCCTTCCTCCTCCTTCCCTTCTCTTCTATGTAGTTTTTGTTTTGTGTTTTTGTGTTTTTTCAGGGGAAATAAGTGTGAATCACCAATCTGGGTCTTCCCGCCGCCACAAGCCAGCACGCGCCCCGCCATGGTGTTGCCCTGCCGCCGATCTTAAAGACCACCGAATACGGCACCGAACGGAGCGGCGAGTAGCCCCGCACGCGCGGCTCGAAGCTTCGGCGTCGTTCGGCGCGTGGCCTCCACGCACCACCCGGGAGCCCTCTGTCAACACCACGTGCGGCGTTTCTGGAGTCTGTGAGTCCGGGACCTCCAAGGTCGACTGGTGGTTCCCTCCCCAGAGTGGCGCGTGTACTGCACGCGCCACAGCAGCCCCTGTGTTCTGTTTTGTTGTAGTGTTTTTTCTTTGTAGTTTTCTTTGTGTTATGTAGTCTCTAGGTTAAATAAAAATTCAAAAAAATTAGTACCTTCGGACTTTGGTCCGAATGGAGTATTAGTCCCCCCTCCGCGTTGACGGAGTTGTTGGGGTTTGGGATACCCTACCCTGCTTAGTCAGGGTATGGGGCTTTGTAATCTCTATCGTGGACAGAGAGGGCATTTTCTCTGAAGATTTAGGTCTTTAGAGATTTATTGTCTGGACTAGACCATGTCAGTCACGAAAGTGTACTGGGGAGTTATTGACGTTTGTAATTGATTTGTTTTTCAAATCAACTTTGTAATTCCTCTCTTAATGAAGGTTGACACCTATTTACTCAAAAAAAAAACAAATTAAAATTTGAAAATAACTTACACAATGGTGGAAGCAGGTGGAAGTAGAGAATAGGAGAGGTTTTGAACAAGCTCTAGAATAAGCTTTCAAATTTAACTCTACCTAATTCTGAAGCAAGGTTCTCCTTTTATAATGCAAGGAGTTCCTGTTTACAATAGTAAAGTGAAGTCATGACTGAACAGTAGAGTTACTGTTGAATCACGTGAAAGTAGTATCATCATTATGTCTTCAGCATTGTTTGCGGAGCATCTGCTTTTGGCATAAAGTGATAAGAATACGACAAAGGCGGCTAGTCAATCTTTTGAGACGGTAGCTTTTCTTTGGCATGTGACAAAAGTAGACTCAATCAGTCCTGGGGACGGTTGTCTTCTTCTGTCTGTGGTGATAATGGATAAATCGTCATCAAATAACCTTGGGGTTCCTTTTGAGTCATGTCCAAAAATATTAGGATCTGGTACTGAAGCCTCTGATGATGCTTCTAATTGTGAGTCATCAGAATTATCATGTTTATGAGACTTTTGAAAATATCTTTCAAGCAGTTGGATTATATCATTTTTATTAAGTCCTTCTAGAACATTAGTCTTCTTTTTGGACTTAGAGGATTTCTTGGTAGAGGATGAACTTGTAGTCTTTCCTCTTTGTGAAGCAGTTGGTGAAGTAGGGGTCTGGATTTGGGGATATCCAGTGGAAGCAGGGGAACCATGTGTGATAGCAGGGAATTCATTTGCATTCTATAGATAAGGTGCAATCTATGGGAAATCTCTGATTACATGGTCAATAATGTTTTGGGTATAGGGATACCTATCCCACCATTTTGTGAAGTAGTGCCGGACTAGAATATCGCCACTTCTCTCATAATTCCATTTCATGATCCATGGAACTTTGTATTGCCTACAAAAATGAAGACAATAGGGAAATTTGGTCATATGACGATCCAGCTTAGTAGTAACAACATTAGCATAAGACTTAAAAGCCTTTGCTAGGATATCAGGGAAGTTCTCAGGAAGTATACCATAGAGATTCCACCATGAAAGGAACCATAGTGATAATTTTCCTTTAAACTTTTTGTCAAAATTGAGAAACCAGGAATGACTCATATCTGGAACTTGAAAGAACATGAATCGGTTCCAAGCATTGATATAGTAATAATAGTTGTAGGAATAGTCAATGGCACAAAGTATTTTGGGAGTGAAGGGATTAGTTCCCCATTGTTCTTTCGTCAAGAATTGAAGGATGTACGCACTGTGGTAAATCAATTTTGTTTTATTGGTCTTATCATAAATGGGTTTTATGATAATGGAATCAGTGAGCACTAAGATGCTCGAATAGAATTGGAGATTTTTGGAAGGATTCTCCGAAATCCAATGGAAACTAGGGGGAAAGTAGGAGGAAGCAATTTTGAATGGATCTATCTGCATAGACCTATTAGGTTCTATGTAAAACATATTGGTTGAATGCATTTTTCGGATATACTCAGTCTTAGATCGAGGGATCAAATACTAAGTGGAAGCAGATTTTGACACGATTGTCTTGGCATAGGGGTCAAAAGCAGTAGCAATGTGGAAGCAAAGGTAGCATATTGGATAATTTTGCCAAGAGGGGTAAATCTATTGGCAATTTTCAGGGGGAAAATAGGCTCACTTTTTATGAGCTTTTGGTTAGGAACTGGGGGAGGAGCATTGGTCTATTTTTCTTTTCCTTTTTTCTTGCTCATTGTTGGGTGTCTGCAAGAATTCATGGATAAGAAATCAGGGACAGGGTTATTAGTGCCTTTGATAAATTCAATGTCAAAATAAAAAACACTTAAAATAGCTTGCCATCGTGCAAAAATAAGTTTTGATGCAACGTTTTCAACATCTTTTTCTAATACATACTTAGCATTTTTGCAATCAATCCTCAATAGGAATTTCTTATTGAGTAAATCACTTTGAAATTTAGAAATACTTAGTACTATAGACAAAATTTCTTTTTTGATAGTATTATATTTTTCCTGTGCAGGATTCCAGACTCCGGAATGGAAGCGAACAATTTGTTTAGAAGAGCCTGGTGAAACAGTTTGTTTCAGAATGCCACCACAACCGATGTCAGAGGCATCTGTTTCAACAATTTTGAATGAATCAAAAGTAGGGATACCAAGGTATGGAAGAGTTTTGACATGTGTTTTGATTTTCCTTACTAGAGTAGTATGAATTTCTGACCAAGGGGGAGGGTTTTGTATAAGCCTTTTAAACAAAGGTCGACATTGTTTCCTCATATCTTGATAAAAATCAACAACATAATTGAGAGATCCTAAGAATCTCTACAATTATTTTTTGTCAGTGATGACATCAAGGAATTTGTCAGCAAATTCAATGGCCCGTTGAATGGGTCTGATTTTGCCTTCAGAGATATCATTACCAAGGAATCTAATCTTCGTTTGAAATAATTTGATCTTTTTCGCAGAAATGAGAAGACCATTTAATCTAATGAGAAATGAATTCAAGTGTTTCCAGTGATCATCAATAAATTTGGAGAAAACAAGGACATCATCAATGTAGACAATGGTGAAATGGGTGAACGAATTGAAAATATTGTTCATGATATTTTAGAACTCACTAGGGGCATTTTTTAGGTCAAAAGACATCACATTCCACTCGTAGTGACCAAAAGGGTATTAAAGACAGTCTTATACCTATCTAACTCAGCTATCTGGATTTTCCAGAATCCTGATTTTAGGTCAAATTTGGAAAAGACAACAACATTGCTTAACCTATGAATCAAGTCATTTTTATTGGGAATAGGGTATCTAATCCACTCTAAGACTTTGTTCAAAGGTTTGTAGTTGATAACTAGACGAGGTGTTCCTCTTTCTAGTTCAGCATTTTTCTGGACTTAGAAGGCATCACAAGACCAAGGGGATTTGCTATGTCTAAATATCCATTTTTTAAGAAGATCAGCAATTTCAAGTTGGCAAAATTCTAAAGTCTGACTATTCATTTGAATAGATCGGGCTTTAGTTGAAATATTTTTTTCATCAAATTTTTTGATATATGGAAGAGTAACAACATGTTTCTTCCTATACCAAAAAGCATTGGGTAAATTATAACAAACATCTGAAATTAAATGTTTATTAAAATTAGCAATTTTTGAAATCAATAAATCTTCGGACAATTGTTCTGAAATCTTCTTGTATTTGATTTCCTGCTGGAGGAAATTCAAATGTTTGGTTTTCGTAGGGAGCAAAGATTTCAAACCCTTATCCATATTAATTTTGGAACGATAAGCAAATGTAAACTTAACTTTTTGACCAAAAGGGTCGGTAGTAATACCATCTTTTTCAGTCAAAAAATTATATAAAGAGAAAATGAAAGGATTCCCTAAAATTATTTTGTCAGACATGTTTCTGACTAAAACATAAGGGATTTTAAAACAGACGTTATCTTGGCAAACATGAACATAATTGATCTTCATCTGGGATCCATTTGCCGAAAATAACCTTTCAGTAGACTTTTCAAAATATTTGCTAGGGATTAATCCTTCTTTAATCCAATTCAAGTCTGATCTAGAATCAATCATAGCAATTACAGAAAATTGAAAATCTCGAGAAACAACAATAGTAACTCGTGAAAACCATTTAGGAGGAATAGTGTGACGGATCAAACATATCTGACTATCACCAGCTCTGTCATTTTGGCTAGAATCAGATTCATTCGTTTGCTCATTGTCAGAAGGGATATCTTGATCAAATTGTTTGTCAATTTTAAAACACAAAAATTCTTGTTTCAAGATTTCATTTTCAGATTTGAGATTGTTAATCTCGAATCTGAGTTCAACAATTTCTTTTTTCACAGAATTTATTTTGTGTTGTAAATCAGCAGTAGAAACATCCTTGAGTTTTTTCTTTTAAAATCTCTCCAAGGTGTCTTGGAAACTAATCCTTTGCTTGGAAGTCTATAGTTCTTGACGAACCATTGTCTTCTTGAGTTTAAGAAGATATTCTTCTTTAAACTCAGAATTTGTGGTCTGTGAAATCAAAGTTAATAAAAGATTTTCTTGTTCTTCTGCTTTGGTTAAAACATTGACTGTTTTACTCAAAGTTTTACAACAAGAATCATTGCAATTGCAACCAAGCTTAATACCAGGAGAAATTGGAGATTCAGTTTCTAAGTGATACTCTGAATCACTAGAACTAATCTCTTGGATATCAGATGATGAAGAGGATTCTATTTCTATGAGTCGAAACAGTTCTTCTTGATCATTACTATCGATATTCAATTGGTTAAGCTTATTTTTCAATTTATTAGGCTCCTTGGGACATTTATCAGCAAAATGTCTATATTTACCACAATTGAAACATTTTCCTTTTGAAGAATTTTGAAAATTATTTTTTCTAGAAAATGGTTTTTTAGAATTTTTCTTATAAAAATCATCATGGAGTTTTCTCCTTGTACCACCATAGGGTTTTACATGCTGATCCTTGAAGGCACATTCTCGGATGACATAATCACCACTGTTATGTTTCTCAGGAATGAAGAGTCCTGCAAAATCGAAAAAATCCCATAAATGAGAAAGAGCCATGATAATGACTAGTGTCTCATGACAAAAAAAAAAAAACATCTCAATGGTAAAGATCGAGATAAGTGAGCGAATATAGGATAGATGAGAAAGAAGACAAAGCAATATAAACCAAAAATCCACCTTGATTTTCCAGAGCAAATCATAGCCTGTCATGCCACAACCCCACCCGAAGTTTTTATTAATAATATTATGATTTGTAACATGAGAAGCAGTACCCAAAAATAGTAATATTATTCACATGAATAAATAATATTGTTTTTGTAAATATCCGTGTGTATGAATAAATACTTTATGAGTATTAGTACACACGGATGACCTTGTGTGAAACAGAACTTGCATATTACTTGTTAAGTACCTTTGGAGCCAGTGGCATAAATATGGAAGTGTTTGAAATACATGCCTCGCACGCGCTGTGCGCAATAGTCCCGCGTGCACGCCCAGTGCGCGCAGCGCCAATGCCTGCGCGCACGCCCAGCGCCCTAGCGCCCAAGCAGCCTGCCCACGTCCAGACCAGCCCAGGGCCCTGCCAGCCACATGCCATCAGCCAACCTAGCCCATCCATGGGCTCATGCATGCCATGGGTCAACTTGACCCATGCCAACTATGTTATTTTTTATTATATATTTTTATTTAATTATTTATTTTCCAAGGGACCTATTGGGGTTTCCAACTTGTAACTCTTATAAATAGGACCCTTAGGCATTGTATTTCTATCTTTTGAACCTTTGGCAAATTTCCTAAGTGGGTAGACTTGTTCTTGAGATCACCCATCGGTGCTAAGCACTTGGGCTTTTTGGGTGCAATTCGTGAATCCCAAAGAGAGGATCACACCTTGCAATTCGTGAATAGGTGTGGTTCATTCTATCTATCTTGTTCTTGCAACTTAGTGCAATTCGTGAATCCAAATTGTGTTTCTCAATTTATGAGTTATATTCAACTCTTGTGCAATTCGTGAATCAAGTGTTGAATTTATCTTATTTGTTCATTTGTTCATTTAAGTTCATAAGTATTGTTGCTTTTGTTCTTATGTGTTCTTCATTTTGTTCTTGGTGTTCTTCATAAGTTTGCTCTTCCAATCCATCCAAGCCACAAAATTCGACCAACCTAGTGTTTGTCATCTTTTCCATAAGTGTGTCAACTTTCCATATTTGATTTGCCTCTTCAAACCCTAGCCTAGCCGAAACACACTTTCCCCTTGGTGCAAAGTCCTATTCGGCTACTACTTGCCTTATTTGGACTTGACCTAGCCACACCACCCACTTACCATATTCGGCTATCCTCAAGACATCCACCATAAACCCTAGCCGTCCACCTCAAGGCTCCGTAAGGAAACTCATTCCTTTTAGGAGTCTTGCCTCCATCTTCCACATAAGCCCTAGCTGCCCACCTCAAAGCTCTATAAGGAAACCCATTCCTTTTAGGAGTCTTGACTTCCTCCAATTCAAATTCAAATTCAAATTCTAATCCCTTAATTTAAGGAATTGCAAATCATCTTCAATTCCTTAAGTCACTCTTCCTACAATCTCTCCAAGTCAACATTGACTTATCATCTTAATTCAAACTTCCCTCTTCACTCAAAGATTCATTCTATCTTACAAACTTTCCATAACCATTCCCAAGCCAATCAAACCCTAGCCTCACTCTTCCAACTCATTCACAAACCCTAGCATCATCCTAAACTCCAACCCTAAGCCAACTCTTGCAAATCTCGAAATCCACCCTAGCCACCTCACAAAACCATAGCTACACTTCACCATACTTACCCTAACCACCATCCAAGTGACCCAAACATTAAGGGTAACCCTTAAGCTATTCCCATTGCATCAAACACCCATAATCCTAAGCCAATCTTCCAAGACCACACCAACCCTCATTCTACCTTAGCCCACAACAACCCAAGTTGTCTCCAACCCGAACCCTAACCTCATCTCATCCATTCAACCATTGCCTCCATCATCTTGGCACTTCACTCAAGAACAAGTCTAGTCACCCACATCGATTTGCCTTAGCCTAAACACTTAGCCTACCCCAAATACACCATCATCCTAGTACTCAAACACCATCGTTTGGTGGAAGGCCAAATAAGTTGGTAAGATCACTCGATCACCATCACCACCAAGATGAGCCGCGGACCTTTGTGTTAGGGACAAACTGGGGTCCCTAACAAAACCAACGACTTCACAATGAATTATATGGAAAACCTAATTATATGACACGGCCCGACAATGTTACTCAACCTATCATTTGACCACTTTACTTCTCAAATTTCTTATGAATAAAAATTTCATGAACAACTTAAAAAAGTACAAAAGATATTAACTTTCTTAGACAAGGCAAAATCCTGACAGCATCTACAATCAATCGAGTCTTTACATATTTACTATCTTGTAGGGAAAAAAAAAAAAAGAACTTGCGAAAAATAACTCTTTCCCAATTCATAATGTATAAAGGACCTTAATAGCATGACTTTGAGATGTCATCGGGGAGATTTTCGTCAATAAAGTTGCTGTAGTTTTCGTTGCTAATTTGCTTTTGGTTTTCTTTTCTCTCATTTATTTATTCAGAAATGCTAAATGGGGCTCGCGACAGTGATTTTTAAAAAATAACAAAAACCAGAAATTGCATTGTCGGTATCCCTGTTGGGATCTCCATGTGTGGCCGTGTAGCCACTCTTATTATATGAGTAATTATACATACAATCGTGAAGTACGTAAATGCTGCGTAATCTTTTTGAAAAAGAGTGAGGTCCACTATTAAAAAATTAATTTTTTTCATGTAGGTTCCATATTTTATTTATTTTTTTAAAACGATTACGCAGCGGTTGCACAATTCACGGTTGTAAATATATTTTCTCTATTTATTTAGAGTTGTGCTACATTTAGGACAAAAAGTTTTTTTTATTCATTTTTTTTTACATTTTAAAATATTTTTTTCTAACAAAAATTTACTACATCATAAAAAAAATACTTATTTAATTATTAAGTAAAAAAAAAAAATTCAGAACCCAATCGGGACCCATTTTTCGATGAGAATAGCATTTCTGATTTATTTATGATTAGCTTTCTTCCTTTTCATTTTCTTTTTCTAGCACTTGAAAAAGTAGAAAGTAGTTGGTTCCAAAGTCATACAAGGACGTCACTAAAATCTTCAACATGTTTTGTTTATCCATCCAATAATAAATTTAATTTGACTACATCTTCCAAAATTTATTAATAACGTTGTTTGGAATATGAGTTTTGTTATAAATCAACAACTATTCACATCACATATCCCACATTTGTAATTTTTTTCATAAGATATGAGGTGTGAAATGATAAATAATGGTTGATGAGAAAATTTTTGTAGATCAGAATAAGCAGATATATTAAGATCAGTTGTTGTACTGAGGAAAAGACCAAAGTGCAGAGTTCCCTTAATATATCTGAAAATTCGTTTTATAGCTTGGAAATGTTGCTCTATTGGGGCATGCATGAATTGGCTCACAGAATTAATAGCATGAGTAATACCCGGACGTGTAATTGTGAGATTCCGCAGAGCTCCAACTAAAGATCGAGAAGTCGTAGGAGAATCAAAAGCTGGACATTGGGCATTTAAATGCTTTGAGACAATCATGGGCGTGACAATGGGCTTGCAATCAAGCAAATCAGCCCGAAGAAGAACATCCTTGCATATTTCATTTGGCTGAGAAAGATGCCAAATTTATCATTAGTAACTTGTAGCCCCAATAAATAATTAAGAGTTCTGAGGTCCTTCATAGAAAGTTCGTTTCTCAGCTTTTGAATGAAAGTGTCAATTAGATCCACATAGCTACCTGTGAGAACAATGTCATCAACCTAGAGAAGTAAGTAAATGATGCCTTTAGTTGTGTAGTGAACAAAGAGACTTGAGTCGGCCTTGCTGCAAGTAAAACCAAGCTTTAGTAAAAAATTACTAAAGCAATGGAACCATGCCCGAAGTGTCTGCTTCAAACCATAAATTGCCTTTTTGAGGAGACAAACATGATGCGAATGAGAAGCATCAATATAGCCCGGTGATTGTTCCATATAAACCTTTTCCTGTAAAAAACCATGTAAGAAAGCATGTTTCATGTCACGAGATACTGCAATAGATAGAACAATGCAAATTGTAGAGGACTGGACTAAATGTATCATTAAAATCAAGACCATAAAGTTGTGTATAGCCCTTGGTAACAAGTCATTTAATATAAGATTTCAGCAAGATAAATATAAGACTTTGTTTGGACATGTAGAGTATCTCATAATTTTGTTAATAGCAGTGAAACGATTTGAATTAAGATCTTTTATTAGGTTTTAAAAAATGAGAAAAAAAATATTTTGTATTTGAGAGATGTTTGGGAATAAAATTATGATAAGTTTTGAGAATTTCATGTCTCATCTCTATGTCCAAACGTCCCCGAGTCTATTAACCATAATTAACATGGCTATTTACCCATGTTCTGTTTAATATAGTTGTAAGGTTTGTAATTTATTAGAATGTGTTTGTCTCTTTTTATTGTTATTTGAAAAAAAGAATATAATTACCCAATAAAGGTCTTAACTAACGATTTAAAAAGGAAAAAAATTAAATAGGCTCTTATTCTTAAAATTAATTTACAGAAGCGGAACCAAGATATTAACTTTGGAGGAGGGGCAAATCTATAAGAGTAATTTTGTGGGGGGTACAAGTTAGTTTTTACAATTTACTTTATAAAAAAGCCTTCTACATATTAAAAGTTAAGGGAGTTGATAGATATCGTTTGATGATTGGGGTCCTTCTCTTCTCTAAAGAGTAAGGTGTAAAGTTTCTTTGCTTCAAAGAACATTAGTCTCTCAGAATTTCTTTGGAGAATATCGACATGAATGAAGATGATCTATCTCAATAGTGGGAGGGTCTCACACTCACAGAGGAGGAAGAACAAGTGATAAAATTATCAGAAGATATGATCTCAGACTCGACTACTCGTGGAAAACATTGTTTTCTTGCTATGATCATTTTGGATAGAGGGTTGAACAAAGAGGCTTTCAGGTTAACAATGTCACAAGTTTGGAAACTAGACGATTGGATAAAATTCACAGAGATAAGGGAGAATCGATTCCTTGTTGAATTCTAAATGGTGTCACACAAAGAGAAGATTATGCAAGGCAGACCTTGGGCTTTTGACAGATCACTTGTGGCTATCCAGGACTATGATGGCAGTACTCATGTGATACCCCATATGATATGGATAAGGGTAGGTGGTGTATGAGATCTCACATTGCTTGGGAAGGAGAAGTTCTTGCTTTTTATAAGGTTCTAATGGGGCTCCAATTGTATCATTGACTAGTCCTTTTGGAATATAGATCATGTGGTTTGGGCCTTCTATTGGGGGGTTACAAATGGTATCAGAGTCTATCCTAACCAGAAATGTGGGACTTGAGCCATACCAATTATAATGGACAGGCCCGACGAGGACGTCGAAAATTTAAGGGGGGTAGATTGTGATACCCCAAATGATATGGATAAGGGTAGGTGGTGTATGAGATCTCACATTGCTTGGGAATGAGAAGTTCTTACTCTTTATAAGGTTTCAATGAGGCTCCAGTTTTATCATTGACTAGTCCTTTTGGAGTATAGGCCATGTGGTTTCGGCCTTCCATTGGGGCGTTACAATTCCCCCCCAGTGGATTTTGTTTCACTCATGAACCTTTTTGGGTTCAATTTCATAACTTACCATTAGCCTGCATGTCTAAAGAAATTGGTGAAAAAATAGGCTATGCTCTTGGCCAGCTGGTTATCCAGGTAGATGTGGATAGTGATGGATGGGGATGGGGCAAGTTCCTCAGAGTCAGGATTTTAATCGATTTAACCAAGCCTCTTACTCGTGAGAGATGGTTAACGATGGGTGGAAAACAAGTATGGATCTTCTGTAAGTATGAAAGACTACAAAGCTTATGCTTCCAATGTGGTGCTCTGAAACACAAAGGAAGTGGATGTTATGTGAAGATGCAGTATAAACAGTCTGACACAGATGAAGAAGCAATATGGCCCTTGGCTCCGTGCGCAACCTGTCAAACAAAATCCTTTTGGATCAAGGAAATATGGAGGAAGAGTGGTAGACTCTCAGGCACAACACCACCGGCGGCAACCATCAGAGACAACTGACAACAATGAACCCATAATAGGAAAGGAGACATAGGTGCCATTGTCTGAGGCACAATCAACGAAAATCGATGAAGTTATGGAAACAGTTGCAGTCTTGCAGAAGTTAGCTTGGCCCACCAGCCAGAACTTTCAAATCAAAATGTCAAACTGTAGATAGGAGAGCTTAAATCACGATGATTTCCATAGTGGAGACAAGCACTCATAAGAAGGTAACCTTGCCTGCCAGCCATTTTTGTTTTTCAAACCAAAAGCTTTACATACTATGAAAACTCAATAGAAGGGGAGAGAAGGGAGCATGGCTTTGAAATCGGATATGTCCAAGGCATATGATAGAGTTGAGTGGACTTATTTGATAGCTATTATGGAAAAGCTTGGGTTTGGAAAGAGATGTATTGATCTGATCATGCAATGTGTTTCAACTGTAAAGTACTTAGTGCTTGTTAATGGACATCCTGGGACTGAGTTCAAGCCATCTAAGTGTCTCAGGCAAGGTGACCCTTTGTCTCCTTATCTTTTCTTGTTATGTGCAGAGAGGTTAAGCTCATTGGTTTACCATGCAGAAGAAATTGGGGCCAGAAGAGGAGTTTCAATGAGTAAGGGAGGAACAAGTATCAACTATTTGCAGATGATTTTATATATTTTGTAAGGCTATTATGCAGCAATGGAGAATTATGAAACAACTCTTAGAGAAGTATGAAAAGGCATCTAGGCAAAAGTTGAATATGCAAAAAACTTCAATCTATTTCAACACAAATACAAAGGTAAAGGTAAAAGAGGAGTTAGCAGAAGACATAGTTGCAAGTATATGTGGGGATGCTGAAAAGTATGTAGGGCTACCTACAATGGTTGGCAAGTCTAAATATACAACTTTTATAGGGATTAATGAAAGGGTTTGGAAGAGAATTAATAGCTGGAAGAATCAATTTTTATAAAGAAGTTCTTATAAAAGTTGTGTTACAAGCCATACCTACATATGGTATGAGTGTTTTTCAATTACTTAAAAAAATTGTGTAAAGAGATATCAAACATGATGGCTCAATTTTTGTGGGGACATATTGTAATGATCCGACCCAATAATTGTAAGATCGAAATATTGATAATTTTTACTGGGCCTAAATTATATTTAATTGCATAAGCCTACGAGCGATAAATTATTGAGGTTAATTAGGAGTTTTAATTAGGCTCAATAATTAGGTTAAATCTCATTTATTATTTATTGAAAGAGTTAAACTCCTTTTAGAATTTAAAAATCAGCTATTAGAAATTTATTTCAATTTGAAATCATCACTAATTGAAGTTCCCTACGTAATCTCAATCACTGCTAATCCTACATTGAATGAACTACTAGATCATGCTTTTAAATTCAAACTCTCTTCTTGAATTATCGTGACCTTGGTCAAACTCATCGGCATTCTATTCCAACAGGGGTACAACTCTACAAGTCGTCTTCACGTTAAAATTCTTTAATCAACTGCCTTTTCAAACTCTAAGACATGCATGTCTCCACCTTCCATTAGGATTCATGCCCCAATAGAACTCTCATACAATTCTACAAATCATCTTCACATTAAAACTCATAAACCGACTCCTTATATATACGCTCAGCCCATGCACTTTACGTGTATTTCATTCCTCTTCAAGCCCCAATGTAGTTTCTGCTTACCCAAAATCACGCAGAGCACCTCTAGTCCACCAACATCCCCCACATTTTCTCTCTCCTTCTAGTTCGCATGATCGATTTCATGCCGGAAATATTGGATTAACGCTGCAAGGTAAGTAGTATAATCATACCCTTACTCATATGTACGGTATGTCTTCTATAAAAGTATTATGCATGTACGCCCTCCATTGGAAGCCCATTTTTATGTACTCAAGTCATGGTAAAATTATGAAAATCTATGATTTTATGTAAAAAATTATGCATCAGAATATTTATGAAAAGTCATGATTTTATGTGAGAGTTATGCATTAAATATTTTGTGAAAAGCCATGATTTATGTGAAGATTATGCATTAAAAAATTTATGAAAATTCATGATTTTATTAAAGGAGTTATGCATCGAAATATTTACGAAAAATCATAATTTTATGTGAGGAAACATGTATCATGACATTTTATGAAAGAATGCAATTTCATTTGAAATCTATGATATGATAAGTATGCAAGTACGATTATGATGAAGTATGAATGATAAGATACATAACAGCCTATGTTATGATATGACGACGGTACCATATGTTATGGGCATATTGCATTCTCAAGTTGTACATGATGGTAGTGCACCCAGTGTGTCTTCCTTATATATGGATTCCACAATCAGCGACCACGGGCGGAATCGAAATCTACTTGGATTCGCTAACCCTAACTCACGGGAGTCAACAACGGGTATTGGCCTATGACAAGTGAAAAATAAGTTTATGTTCATGTTATTTACGTATATATTTGTGAGTATGCATATTTTTCAAGAAACCTTATTTTTACTATGTTTACTGTATTATGTGTTACTTATTGAGTATTCGACTCATTTTTGTGTATTTTTATGTTTTAACAACCCCAGGTGATGATCCTTATGAGGATGAGATTGCTGGACATGACTTAGTCCAGGGAGGCGAGGCAAAGGCCTTGATTATTTATGTCATGCTCAGTTTTATTATTTCTAGTTTAATAAGTTATTTTGATAAGCACATGAGACTTTATTGATTTTAAATAAGTGCTTCCACAGACTCTCTTTTGGATTTTAAGCATGTAATAAAGATTGATTTATTTATGGAATCTTTCGTATCTGGCACTTTGTTAGAAGAAAAGTTTTAAGTTCAAGTTTAGTAACACATCGGTTTCCTGAAAATTCTAAAAATGACTTTATTGAGGAGCAGGGTGTTACACATATGGATTAGACAAGGAAGATCCAATGGAAGAAATGGAGTAGTATAGGGATTTCAAAGAGCCATGGAAAGTTGGGTTTTAGAGATGCAAAGAGTTTTAACCAAGCTATGTTGGCAAAGAAGTTTTAGAGACTATTAATAAACCCTAATTCTCTAGTAGTTAAGATCCTGAAAGAAAAATATTTCAGACAAGGGGATGTATTGGGTGCCAAAGCTAGTAGTGGTTCCTCACAGGTGTGGAGAAGTATGGGTTCTGGGTACTTAATTAAAGAAGGTATGCGATGGAGAGTGGGGAATGGAGAGAAGATTAAAATATGGGGTGATAAGTGGCTACCAACTCCTACAACACATATGGTTCAATCACAGGTGAAGACTCTCTCAAGTGAAGCCAAGGTAAAAGGGCTAATTGATGAAAAGGGAGGCAGGAATTATGAGGAAGAGGTTGTTGTAATCAAGCACCTACCAATCAACAGAAGAGGATCAGAAGACATAATCATTGGGGGTCAAAGCAAGTCTAGAATGTTTTGTGTAAAAACAGCATATCACTTGGCACTTCAATTGGAAAAAGAAATAAAAGCTGAGCAATTAGGCACTATTTCAGCTAGATGGAAGAAAACTTGGGAGTTGAATGTTCCAAATTCATTTAAAGTGTTTTTGTGGAAAGCAATTAGTGAAGTGCCTACTAAAAGCAATCTTTTCAAAAGAAAAATTACAAATAATGACCCTTGTCCAATTTTTGAGCTCGTGGAGGAGACAAGCTATCATGCTGTGTGGAGTTGTGCTGCTCCTCAAGATGTATGGGCAGACTCATTGAGAAGTTTACAAAAGTGGCAGTCTGCAGATATTGGACTTTACAAGCTATGGGAGAACATGGTCATAAGATTGAACAAAAAATAGCTAGAGGCAGCTGCGTGTGTTAAGCAAAATATGGCTTAGAAGGAACATATTTGTTTTTGACAAAAAATTTGACTGTCCAAGATCTATTGTACAAGGAGCAAAGGAAGAACTGGAGAGCTTTCAACAAGTACAAGAGAAGAGTGAGCCCCATGTAATAACAACACATTCTCTCATTACATCCACAAGGTAGAGAAAATCAAATTATAATTTTTACAAGGTTAATTGTAATGCTGCACTAGAGGTGAGTAGTTTCAAGATGGGAGTTGGAGTGGTGAATAAGAAATTGGGAAGGGGACTTGATAGCCTCATTATGGATGCCAGAAACATTTGTAAATGACCCTGTAGTGGCCGAAGCTCTAGCCTTAGAGAGAGCTATCGAATTTTGTTTGGAAATAGGGATTGGGAATGCAGTTTTGAAGGAGATGCACTTACAATCATTAAAGAAGTCTAGAAAAGTGAAGTCAATTTCTCTTGGCATGGACATATAATAGAGGATATTAAAGCTACATTTCAAGGCAGAGGAAATTGAAGGATTCATTATGTCTCAAGAGAAGGTAACTGAGTTGCACATCAAATAGCAAAGTTAGCTCTCTCTTCTGAAGATGAGTTAGTTTGGTTAGAATAGGGTCCTTAGTTATGCCTTGTATTCATTTGGAGAGACAATGTAATGATTGATTATTTTAATGAAGAGGAAGGTTTTGGTTTTTTTTTAAATAAAAGACTAACTTTCAAAAAACATTTTTTAAGAAGCATGCTATTATTGAATTTGGAGATTTTAATTTTAATTTTTTTAAATCAAAACTTGATTTGTAAGAAATTTAAATTTTAAATTTATCTTGCAAATCAAGTCTTACCATGTCAACGACATAGAGAGTATTCTTTACATATCAACCTACTAATAGAATTTTTCTTGATTTTAAAAAGAATAATTATTTGAGTCGTGCTAGCCAGAAGTCCCTTTATTTTGCACACCTTGCACACCTGGTGACATGGCACTATTTTATTTAAAAACAAATAAAAGACGCATGGCATACAGACCAAAGGAAGGAAAGATCACTTATTGAGTATTCGACTCATTTTTGTGTGTTTTTATGTTTTAACAACCCCAGGTGATGATCCTTATGAGGATGAGATTGCTGGACATGACTTAGTCCAGGGAGGCGAGGCAAAGGCCTTGACTATTTATGCCATGCTCAGTTTTATTTTTTCTAGTTTAATAAGTTATTTATGGAATCTTTCGTATCTGGCACTTTGTTAGAAGAAAAGTTTTAAGTTCAAGTTTAGTAGCACACCGGTTTCCTGAAAATTCTAAAAATAACTTTATTGGGGAGCGGGGTGTTACACATGGATTAGACAAGGAAGATCCAATGGAAGAAATGGAGTAATATAGGGATTTCAAAGAGCCATGGAAGGTTGGGTTTTAGAGATGTAGAGAGTTTTAACCAAGCTATATTGGCAAAGAAGTTTTGGAGACTATTAATAAACCCTGATTTTCTAGTAGTTAAGATCCTAAAAGAAAAATATTTCAGACAAGGCGATGTATTGGGTGCCAAAGCTAGTAGTGGTTCCTCACAGCCAAAGCTAGTAGTGGTTCCTCACAGGTGTGGAGAAGTATGGGTTCTGGGTACTTAATTAAAGAAGGTATGCGATGGAGAGTGGGGAATGGAGAGGATATTAAAACATGGGGTGATAAGTGGCTACCACTCCTACAACACATATGGTTCAATCACAAGTGAAGACTCTCTTAACTGAAGCCAAGGTAAAAGGGCTAATTGATGAAAAGGGAGGCTGGAATTCTGCTCTTATTGATGAAGTGATGTATGTGGAAGAGGTTGTTGTAATCAAGCACCTACCAATCAACAGAAGAGGATCAGAAGACAGAACATTGGGGGTCAAAGCAAGTCTGGAATGTTTTGTGTAAAAACAACATATCACTTGGCACTTCAATTGAAAAAAGAAAGAAAAGCTGAGCAATCAGGCACTGTTTCAGCTAGATAGAAGAAAACTTGGGAGTTGAATGTTCGAAATTCATTTAAAGTGTTTATGTGGAAAGCAATTAGTGAAGTGCTTCCTACTAAAAGCAATCTTTTCAAAAGAAAAATTACAAATAATGACCCTTGTCCAATTTGTGAGCTCATGGAGGAGACAAGCTGTCATGCTGTGTGGAGTTGTGCTGCTGCTTAAGATGTGTGGGCAGACTCATTGAGAAGTTTACAAAAGTGGCAGTGTGCAGATATTGGCCTTTACAAGCTATGGGAGAACATGGTCATAAGATTACACAAAAAAGAGCTAGAGGATAGAAAATTTGACTGTCCAAGATCTATTTTACAAGGAGCAAAGAAAGAATTGGAGAGCTTCCAACAAGCACAAGAGAAAAGTGAGCCCCATATAATAACAACACATTCTCTCATTACATCCACAAGGTAGAGAAAATCAAATTATAATTTTTATAAGGTTAATTGTAATGTTGCACTAGAGGTGAGTAGTTTCAAGATGGGAGTTGGAGTGGTGATAAGAAATTGGGAAGGGGACTTGATAGCCTCATTATGTATGCCAGAAACCTTTGTAAATGACCCTGTTGTGGCTGAAGTTCTATCCTTAGAGAGAGCTGTCGAATTTTGTTTGGAAATAGGGATTGGAAATGCAGTTTTTGAAGGAGATGCACTTACAATCATTAAAGAAGTCTAGAAAGTGAAGTCAATTTCTCCTAACATGGACATATAATAGAGGATGTTAAAGCTACATTTCGAGGAAGAGGAAATTGGAGGATTCATCATGTCTCAAGAGAAGGTAACCGAGTTGCACATCAAATGGCAAAGTTAGCTCTCTCTTGTGAAGATGAGTTAGTTTGGCTAGAAGAGGGTCCTTAGTTATGCCTTGTGTTCATTTGGTGAGACAGTGTAATGATTGATTATTTTAATGAAGAGGAAGGTTTTGGTTTTTTAAAAAACTTTTTTTAAGAAGCATGCTATTATTGAATTTGGAGATTTAAATTTTTATTTTTATAAATCAAAACTTGATTTGTAAGAAATTTAAAATTTAAAATTATCTTACAAATCAAGTCTTACCATGTCAACGACATAGAGAATATTCTTTACATATCAACTTACTAATAGAATTTTTCTTGATTTTAAAAAGAATAATTATATGAGTCGTGTTAGCCAGAAGTCCCTTTATTTTGCACACTTTGCACACCCAGTGACATGGTACTATTTTATTTAAAAACAAATAAAAGACGCACGACATACAAACCGAAGGAAGGAAGGATCACAAACATTTCTTCTTCAAACAAAACAAGATGCATGACTTATTCACAATTTGTTTGTGATTTCCCATGACTTCCTCCTCCAATTTCTTTGTGATTCCATCTGTGGTAGCTTTTGTCCAACTCTATTTTCTTTTGACTTGCCCCCCCGGATTGAATTCCATGGTGGCATTTTCATAGGGTTGTAATTCGACTGTCATTGCTCATTCCAAATATAAAGTTGGATTTGATTTTAACTAAGATCAAAGAATCCAAACACATTGATTACGATCTCGACTAAGAATTTTTGGAATCCATTTGAGTCTTGCATTATTTACCTAGCCATCATTTTTCTTCATTGGATTGTTCACGATTCTGTGCACAACCCTTGCAGCTAAAGCAACAAAAAATTGCAAGAAGAAGGGGACTTGAAGGGGGGAGGGGGTGGAAGAAGAAGAGGAGAAAGAAATATGAAATGTAAAGTACGAGGATAAAAAAGTAAAATCATATATTTTTAAGTATTGTGTGCAAGAGCGTAGGAATTATGTCTAGAATTTTTATAATTTGAAGGCTTTTAAAAATGATGACACCATGACCCAATGAACGAGTCAACATGTACTTCATAATGCGATGATAGATTTCATTTACCTCCTATAATATGTATAATGTAATCACTTAAATGGATATTGTTCCATAAATTTATTTTCCAACGAATTAATTAAGCTGCTAGTTAGAAGGAAAAATTGAATAATTGCTGTTACAAAAACGATTTATTAGAGAGATTAGCTAAAAGTTATGAAATATTTTTGTGATAAAAAATAATTGAAAATAATAACATCAGCCTAGAGAAAAATAGACCTCTCACTTACCAACGGATGCTAAATTGAGCAGTGCAAATTAAAAGAAGAAGAAAAAAAAAAATTTACCAACTCTTATTTCTATAATTTGCTTTGCAAAAAATAAATATTTCAGTTGATAACTTGTCAAGAAAAAATAAAAATTAGGGTATGCGAAAAGTGGATGAACGCGTTAGCATTGCATTATCGTGGAAAGAATTTTTCGGGAATCTTTGCTGTTCATTGAATAGCCAAACTACTTTATTTTTGGGGCCCTTTCGGTAATGCGATCCCTTTCTCTTATCAGCAGCCGACTTTCAGGCCCTGGTCGGCTTGTTTTTTTATTAAGAAAAATGTGACAACTACGTGCGGATCCGTTGGAAAGCTTCAACCTCTCGTTGGACTTTGTTTTGCCTTTGAATCTTCTCGCATTGCAAGAACTTCTAAATGGGATCTTTTGTCTTGTTGTCATGAGCTTGAAAATGGGTCACTCTGATTTGTTATTCTGCCTCTGAATATTCATTGCTTTCTTGGGTTTCTCCCGCGAACAAGTCAGGGTTCTCTAATTGTTGGTACTCCTGTTCTTTTAATACCCTGTTTGATTAATTTGAATTTTTGTCTTATTTGTTTTCTGTCTATCAGATTTCGTGGTTTTGTTCTGATCTATAGAATTTGTTTCATTGACTTTAGAGTTTTAGAGAATTAGCAATTTGGACGTATTGGCTACATTAAAGTCTTGTGTTATTTTTTTTCGGGGGATACTGATCTCTTACAACAAATGGGTCTGTGTATTTTTCAATGAATTTCTGTTCCTTTGGTTTCATGGCTGGTATTAGTTTTCATGGAATTCGGTTGTCTTTTTCAATGGATTTGTCTTCTTTTCATGGAATTCGGCTATATTGGCTTTTCTGTTGCAATTGTTTCTGGGTAGTGATCCTGTATGTGAATTGTTCCTTTTTTCTGAGCTGTATGAGTATAGTTCATTATTGAGAAACAAGTTCATTAATTTTTTTTCTTGGAGTCCTATTTTTTTGCGTTCATGATTTTGTTGTGGCGTTGGTGTTTTATTTGGGTTTTTGGGCTCTAACTTAACGCTAATTTGCCTGTTTTTCCATCAATGACTGCAGTGCCGAGATTCATCTTGGATTCTTGATGTCATATTGGAGGATTCAAACCTTTACTGTGTTTTGAGCAATCAATTTGTTCTTCTCTGAAATTAGTTTTTTTTCTGGGGCATGGCTACCTCGATGACTTCGTCTGCCAAACCACACACAACTCACTGGAGTTTTACCACCGCTCTGGCTTCTGCTGTTCATGAATGGCTGCTTATTATCTTTTTGTTTGTTAATGCCTTGTTCTCATTCTTACTTACAAAGTTTTCTCGTTACTGCAAATTGCAAATGCCTTGTTTACTGTGCTCAAGACTTGATCACGTTTTTGGCGGTGAGAAATCGGGATACCTTTGGGATTTGATCTGCGGCCATCATAAGTTGGAGATTTCTAACTTAGTTCTTTGCCATGCTCACAATAAGCTTGTAGACGTTCGTGGATTATGTGAAACTTGTCTCTTCTCGTTTGCCACGATCAATAAATCCAATGCTGAAACATACAGGTTATTGGTGGGCAAATTGGGGGAGGATACTCTCTGTGGCTTTGATCAGGACCCCTTAATTGAGGGACATAAAATCTGTTCTTCAAGCATTAGGCATTGTTCTTGTTGCAATGAACCATGGGTTTTAAGAAGCCATCCTCCAAAGTTGATTCAGACCAAATCAGTTGGCTTTGAAGCTGCTGAGTTTGATGCACCTTTATCAGGTGTGGTTGGACTTGTTCAGGATGACCTGAAGAAGAGAAGAGAAAAACCATCTGTGCCAGTTAGAGCCTCTAATCCGAGAAATAGTGAGCGAGATTCTTTGTCTCATGTAGGATACACAGAGCTTAAGGTTAATTCAGATACTGAATCTGAAGTCCTGTACTCTGACGATGATGGTGATGGTGATGGTGATGGTGATGGTAGTGCCTTGCTTCATGAAACTGATGCCTCCAAAGATGATCATGCTGTTCGAAGTTCACATTTGGAGCCACTTATAATTACTCTGGCTGATGTTTCGGCCACTGAGAACCTGATAATTCCAGATTCTGCACCTGAGGCTTCCTCGTCAACTTCGCTGGTGCAGTTAGATTCTATTAATGTCCATGGCAGTACTTCAGGCTCTACAATTGTTGTTATTAAGAATGGTCTAGAGGAACTCAATTGGCAACAACCAAATAGCAAAGCCAGTTCCCCTGCTCCAACTGAAGCTGATAGCAAGGCCAATTCCAATGCACCAAATGATCTTATTTCCCTTGATGATGTCACTCCATCATCAAATGCTCTGGAAACCACAATTGAAGTATCAAAAGAATGCTGTAAGTTGAGAATATTTCAGTTTTTCGTGTTCTCTATCTTTCATTCTGTGTTACTGTTTGGTCTTGGGAACTACATGTTAATATTCTTTCATAGAAGTTGATATGTGTGTATTTGGCTTTTGCGTTTATGAGCATCTACACTGCCCTCGTCTCCTTCACCAACCCCTCTTCCATCCTAAAGTGTTTGTCATACTTCAATTTACAAAGAATATCTTGGTTAGAATTTCATTTTGTTTTGTGCTTTCTCATATTATTTTTAATTACTTGAAATTTTTGTGCATAACGATAGGATTGTATCATAAATTATTTACTTGCAATGCCCATTCTTTGTATCTTTACCCATTTTGATTAACCTTTTATCTATCTTAAATTGAATTGTTTCTTTCAGTAGATCTTAGAAGAAACAATGAAGTTGCGAGAACACCTGTACCTGTGGTGGAGTTTGGGTCCTTTGGGGAAATCAATGATGAAAGAACTGCACCAACTACATCATCCAAATTTGATCTAGAAACAAAGCCCATTTCAGGTGACTCTGCTCAGCAAGCATCTGACTTATTGGATCTTGGTGATGCTTATAAGATAGCTGTTGGCAATAGAGGAAGACAATTGTCTGGTGTTCTTGTAGAACAATGGGTTGGGAAGGATTCTTCCAGACTTAGTGAAGATTTGAAGCTCTTATTCTCACAGTTATCTGGCACTCGAGGGATTGAGCAATCAATGAACGAAAAGAGTCCTAAATTTTCTGTAAATACTGGCGAATTGAAGACTGCTGATGTTTCTTACTCTACTGGAATGAAGATACTTCAAAAGTGTGTCTCACTTGAAAAAAATGAGTCTGGTTTATCTCTGGATGGAAGCATATTTCAGAAGAGAATCGCACTTGAGCGAAACGTGTCTGGTTTGTCTTTGGATGCAAGTGCTCTTCAGACATCTAGTTTATCTTTGGATGGAAGCACACTTCAGAACAGAACCTCACTTGAACGAAATGAGTCTGGTTCCTCTCTGGATGGAAGCACACTTCAAAAAAGGATCTCACTTGAGAGAAACGAGTCTGGCTTGTCTCTTGATGGAAGCATTGTCAGCGAACTTGAAGGTGAAAGTTTGATTGATAGATTAAAACGACAGATTGAACATGATAGGAAGCATATGAGTGCATTATATAAGGAGTTGGAAGAAGAAAGAAATGCTTCTGCTGTTGCAGTCAATCAGGCCATGGCCATGATTACTAAATTGCAGGAGGAGAAGGCAACCGTCCATATGGAAGCCTTGCAATGCCTACGACTGATGGAAGAGCAATCTGAATACGATATGGAAGGACTGCAAAAAGCAAATGACCTTCTTGCAGAGAAGGAAAAAGAGATGCAAGATCTAGAAGCCGAGCTTGAATTTTATAGGAATAAATATCCAAATGAATCAATTCTGGAGAATGTGGCGGAGGAAACTTGTGATATGAAGGCAATAGATATTGGAATTGATCATTCAGAATCTCTTTTTGTCGAGAATAGTGCAAGTGTTCTTAGAAACTCAGCTACTGCCAAACTTGATATCTGTGATAAAGTTGAAGAAAAACAGACCCAGTTGGGGAATAACAATACAGGTGCCATGAAGAATGAATTTTTTGAGTTAGAAGATGAAAGGTCATATGTTTTGCAATGTTTGAAGAATTTAGAGAAGAAGCTTTATCTGTTATCTAGTAATGGTGTATTCTTGGAAAATGGTGAATGTCCTAAAAATGGAGGAGATGGAAAAAGTGAGTTGAAAGAGTCCAATTTTGAAGGGGAAACTCAAGAAAACAGAGCAGTAGAAGAGGATGATTTGTCAATACAACATGATGGATCTGTATCCGGTGCTAATCTGAATACCCAAGCATCACTCGAGCAAGCTCAGCTCATTTGCAAGGAAAATGTTGAATTTGATAGTGCTGCGCATGGCTCTTATGTACTCCATAGGGAAACTGATTTAGCTTCTATTGAAGATGAGGTTTCAGATTTGAAAGGTAGATTGGAAGCACTTGAGGCTGACCGAAGTTTTCTTGAGCACACCATTAACTCAGTCAGAAACGGAGAGGAAGGGCTTCAATTAATTCGGGAGGTAGCTTCTCACTTGCGAGAATTACGAAGGATTGGTATAAGAAGAAAAGATCCAACCATTGCTTGAGGCTTCATGTGAAAGTATCACCCAGGTGAGGACTTTCATTAAAGTAGTACTCGGATCAAAATCCCCATATAGTTTCTATTCATGATGTCTGCACTCTTGCAGTTTTCTTCTTCTTAACCATGGGAAGGATTGCCTGGCTTTATATTCACACGTTTCATATATGGTTTTTTGGAAATATTAAAGTGTTAAAGTCCTTGCATGTGATACCCATAAGTAAGGGTAGGCGATGTATAGGATCCCACATTGCTTAGAGAGGAGAAGTTCTTGCTCTTTATAATGTTCCAATTGGACTCCAATTGTATCATTGATTAGTCCTTTTGGAGTATTGGCCATATGGTTTGGACTTTCCATTGGGGCCTTACAAATGGTATAAGAGACTATCCCAACCAAAATTGTGGGACTTGAGCCGTGCCACCTATGATAGATGGGCCCGATGAGGATGTCGGGAATTTAAGGGGGGGAGATTGTGATGCCCCATATGATAAGTAAGAGTAGGTGATGCCCAATTAGAACATTATAAAGTGCACTTCTCAAGCAATGTGGGATCCTATAAAACACCTACCTACTTATCATAAGGGGTGGTATCACAACATCTCCCTCTTAAATTCCCGACATCCTTGTCAGGCCGTCCGTTGTAGGTGGCATGGCTCAAGTCCTACATTTTTTGTTGAGATAGTCTCTGATACCATTTGTAACGTCCCAATAGAATGACAAAACCACATGACCTATACTCCAAAATGACTAGTCAAAAATATAATTGGAGACCAATTAGAACATTATAAAGAGCAATAACTTCTCATTCCCAAGCAATGTGAGATTCCATATACCACCTACTCTTACTTATCATATGGGTTATCATATGACGTTATGACTTTCCAGTGGTAGTTGGCTATGTTAGTTTCTTTTTCTTTACTTTTCTTTGGCTGAGAAAGTGTAGTTTCAAGCAGTTAGTTACACAATGTTACATGTAGAGCATTGTAGCCCTCTTTTTTGTACAATGACGTTCTAAAATAAACAGATACTTTTAGATTAATCTATAGGTGCAAGTACACATAAAAAAAGTACTTGTGAGAAATTGCTTATAGTACAAATCTATTTTAATGCACCATGGTTATAGTTTTCAAATGTGAAGCAGGAAAATTAAAGTGTAGTAGGGCTCCTAAAGTGTGGTGTGGATAATACTTATTCTGAAGGGGGAAGAAATTTTACAAGATATCTGTTAGGATTGGTTTGTGCTAAAGGGAGGGTGTGAGCGTCAAATTTGGGTAGGTGGAGAAGTTCTCTTTGAGTTGTGTGGGCGCACTCAAGTGATTTTGCTGTGAGAAAATTCTGCAAGATATCTGTGAAAAATATGTATGCTTTATGGTGCATTATGCTTTATGGATGAGTTCAAAGACCAAAGAGATAATTATATCTGTGAGAGGTGGCATCAATGTGGAAAGTGGCAACTTTTTGTGGGAAATGGTGTCAGATCTTTCCACCAATAACTATTGACCTGGTTCATTTGAAGGTACTCAAGGACAGGAGGACTAAAGAACATGTTGTTGGAAAATAGATAATTGATTCCCTCAATCTTTGGTATATTAGGAAACCTATATATTTGTATCTTTGACTTTCCTAGGATTAGGGGATAACCATTAAGGAATCCCACTGATATAGAAATCTGTTTTAGGAAGGAAAGTTTCCTATTTTATTTCCTTGTAATTAGCTCTGTAAATCAGCCATGTAATGGTCCATATAGTCTGTGTAAAGGCTCCAATTGATGAGAATACAATTGATTCATTTTTCCCACATGGTATTAGAGCTTTAGGCTCTTTTCTGGGATTCTTGGCCTTCATTGCCGTGAATCAATGTCTGAAATCAAAGTATCCAATACTATGGCACAATCTGAGGACGCCATTTCACATCAGTCATCCAGTGACCTGCAAAACATTCAGGCAGCATATAGGCTGAACGGAAAGAACTACTTGAAGTGGTCCCAATTTATTCGAACCTATTTGAAGGGAAAGGGAAAGCTTAGCCATCTCCTAGGGACTGGACCAAAGGAAGGAAATCCACGGTATGATGCGTGGGATGAAGCAGATTCCATGATTATGTCATGGTTATGGAATTCGATGAACCCAGAGATTAGCGACACTTGTATGTTTTTATCCACAGCTAAAGAAATCTGGGATGCGGTTCGACAGACGTACTCGAAGGCCCGTGATGCAGCTCAAGTATACGAGATCAAGGTCAAGACTAGTGCAACTAGACAAGGAAATAAAACTGTAACCGAATATGCCAACTTGCTGAAAAATCTGTGGCAGGAACTTGATCATTACCGGTGCATAGAGACTAAATGTGCATCAGATGCTGCCATCTTAAAAAGTTTTATTGAAAAGGATCGAGTCTACGACTTCCTCGCAGGACTCAACGTAGAATTCGATCAGGTCAGGGTCCAAATTCTCGGCAAATAAGAGGTACCATCTCTCAATGAGACTATCTCTCTAATTCGTGCTGAGGAAAGTCGCAGGGGAGTTATGCTGGAACCCCAAGTTCTGGAAGGTTCAGCCATGGTGACTAAAACAGAACAGCAACCAATACAAGAGAACATGAAGAGAGATCCATTGAGAAACTCGGGACGAGATAACAAAGATGCCCTCTGGTGCACTTATTGCAAGAAACCACGACATACTAAACAAAATTGTTGGAAGCTGAATGGTAAACCACCAAGCAAAGAATGGGGTTATCAAGGAGGATCACTGAGGAATCCAAACCAGGCATACTTCACCATGACTCAACCCACAAATCAGCAACATCAAGAAAATTCCCAAAATTTGGTTGAGCTCAATAAGGAAGAGATTGAGAAATTCAGGGGACTTTTGGGATCATTGGAGAAGCCTACTGGTGCATGTTCTCTTGCACTCTCAGGTGAGTTCTCTATTTCTCAAGGATTAAATGTCTCAGATGAACCTATTAGGAATCTATGGGTTATTGACTCAGGAGCCACAGATCATATGACTCACTCTTCACTACATTTTAACACTTATACCCCATGCCCAAGCAATCGAAAAATAGCTGTTGCCGATGGTTCTCTCACTACAGTAGCTGGTCTAGGGGATATTCGTGTCAATCCATCTCTTATCCTAAAAAATGTTCTTCATGTCCCCAAATTATCCACCAACCTAGTATCCATCCAAAAACTAACTCAAGATATTAACTGCAATGTGGTTTTCTATCCCTCTTACTGTGTATTTCAGGACCGGGATTCGGGGAAGAGGATTGGACTTGCTAGGGAGAAGGACGGGCTCTACTATCTTGAGGAATCAGGCATATCAAATATTTTCAGGAATAAATTATCTCTGTCACTGTTATCATCATCCAATAGAGACAACATTTGGCTTCATCATTTTAGACTAGGGCACCCATCATTTGGAGTTTTAAAAACTATGTTTCCTTCATTGTTTAAAGGGCTGAATTCTGAACCTTTTTTCTGTGATGTATGCGAGTTTGCAAAACATAAACGTGTACCCTTTCCAATAAGTAATGAGAGAAGTTCAGTTCCATTTGCTTTGATTCATAGTGACATATGGGGACCCTCCACAGTTCCAAATGTTTCAGGTTCACGATGGTTTGTCTCTTTTATCGATGATTGCACTAGAGTCTCTTGGATCTTTCTCCTCAAAAACAAATCTGATGTAAGCAGTGTGCTCCCAAATTTTCATAACATGGTTCAAAATCAGTTTGGTGTTAAAATAAAAAAAGTTAGATCGGATAATGCACGGGATTATTTCAATCGTATCTTATCTCCTTACTTCCAAAAAGAAGGCATTATCCATGAATCCTCTTGCATTAATACCCCACAGCAAAATGGCATTGCTGAGAGGAAGAATGGTCATTTGCTAGCCACAACCCGAGCCTTCCTTTTCCATCAAAATGTTCCAAAAACGTATTAGGGGGAGGCTGTACTCCAACTACATATATCATCAACCGACTGCCATCAAGGGTGCTAGGGTTTAAAACACCAATGGAGACACTTTCTCAGTTTTATCCCGATCTAAGAATAACAAATCATCTCATTCCACGAATTTTTGGTTGCACGGCCTTTGTTCATATTCATAGCCATCAAAGAGGAAAACTGGATCCAAGAGCAGTTAAGTGTATTTTTGTGGGGTATTCATCAACCCAAAAAGGGTACAAGTGTTATCATCCACCTCCCAGGAAGTTCTTTGTTTCTATTGATGTCACCTTTGAGGAGCAAAAATCATACTTTACTCAGCCTTATCTTCAGGGGGAGCCCTTGTCATTCATTGAAGATAAGGACAGAGATTTGTTTTTACTTGAGTTACCATCGAATCCTTCAATTCCTTAAACCTCAAACTCAGCCCCTGAATCTGTTCAATCCCCTACCACAGCCCATGAATCTGTCCAATCCACTTCCATACTTGCTGAACCATCTCAAACTGTGACAGAGAATGATGAATTTCATGACTCTAGGAGATTTGTGCAGGTTTACTCAAGACGAAGAGATCCGGACCCTAATCCTGAGCAAAGTCCAGCTTCAACTCCAGATCTTGAGAATGAGGTAAGTCCCGATATTTCTCCTCCATCAGCTCATGATCATGATCACGATCATCCTATTGCTATTAGGAAAGGCACAAGAGAATGCACTAAACACCCATTGTACCCTTTATCAAAGTTTGTGTCATTTAGAAAATTCTCACAATCACATAGGAGTTTTCTAGTCAGCATAAATACCATTCCTATTCCTAATACTTTATCTGAGGCATTATCTAATGAGAATTGGAGAAATGCTATGAATGAAGAGATGCAGGCACTAAGAAAAAATCAGACATGGGAAATTGCAGATTTATCACCCGGGAAGAAAGTTGTGGGATGCAAGTGGGTGTTTACAGTGAAGTACAAGTCAGATGGTTCCTTGGAGAGATACAAGGCCAGACTAGTGGCAAAAGGATACACGCAGACCTATGGGGTTGACTATCAAGAAACATTTGCTCCAGTGGCTAAGATGAGTACTGTAAGAGTGTTGCTATCACTAGCTGCTAACTTTGACTGGTACTTGGAGCAATTCGATGTAAAAAACGTCTTTCTTCATGGTGAGTTGGAGGAAGAAATATACATGGATGTTCCTCCGGGCTTCAAGGGAAATCTGAAAAGTAATAAAGTGTGCAGATTGAAGAAAGCACTTTATGGTCTTAAACAATCACCAAGGGCTTGGTTTGGAAGGTTTACCAAAGTAATGCTTGCCACTGGATACAGACAAAGTCAAGGAGATCATACACTCTTTGTTAAGCACTCAGATGTAGGGGGAGTCACAGCTCTTTTGGTATATGTTGATGACATAATTGTGACAGGAAATGATGAGAATGAGAAGGAAGCCTTGAGAAGGTGTCTTGTCAGAGAATTTGAGATAAAAGAACTTGGAAGACTAAAGTATTTTCTGGGAATTGAAGTAGCTCATTCCAAAGAAGGCATCTTTATTTCACAACAGAAATATGTAACTGATCTTCTAAGGGAGACAGGAAAGTTGGCATGTAGACCCGTCTCCACACCAATCGAGCCAAACCACAAACTTGGAGAGGCAAATGAAGATTCAGCTGTAGACAAAGAAATGTACCAAAAACTGGTAGGAAAACTTATATATCTTGCTCACACACGGCCAAACATTGCATATGCCGTGAGTGTGGTTAGCCAATTTATGCACAGCCCGAGAGAAGTTCACCTACAGGCAGTGTATCGTGTACTACATTACCTAAAGGCCAATCCTGGCAAGGGAATTCTATTTAGAAGAAACACCGGATTGATTCTTGAAGCATACACCGATGCTGATTATGCAGGCTCACCAGTTGATAGGAGGTCTACTACAGGTTATTGCACTTTCCTTGGAGGCAATCTTGTGACCTGGAGGAGTAAGAAGCAGAATGTGGTAGCTAGATCAAGTGCGGAGGCAGAATTTAGGGCAATGGCTCAAGGAGTGTGTAAATTACTATGGCTCAAGATAATTCTGGAAGACCTTAGAATCAGATGGGAAGGACCAATGAAATTATTTTGTGACAACAAGTCAGCCATCAACATTGCTCACAATCCTATTCAACATGATAGAACAAAGCACATTGAAGTGGATAGACACTTCATAAAAGAAAAGTTGGATAGTGGATTAATTTGTACCCCATATGTGTCAACTAATGGCCAACTCGCGGATGTACTCACAAAAGGGCTTAGCAGTGCAGCATTCCAAGGACTTATCTTCAAGCTGGGAATGAAGGATGTATATTCACCAGCTTGAGGGGGAGTGTTGGAAAATAGATAATTAATTCCCTCAATCTTTGGTATATTAGGAAACCTATATATTTGTATCTTTGACTTTCCTAGGATTAGGGGATAACCATTAAGGAATCCCATTGATATAGAAATCTGTTTTAGGAAGGAAAGTTTTCTATTTTATTTCCTTGTAATTAGCTCTGTAAATCAGCCATGTAATGGTCCATATAGTCTGTGTAAAGGCTCCAATTGATGAGAATACAATTGATTCATTTTTCCCACACATGTGAGTTGAATTTTGGAGAATAAATGGATCCAGACTGAAGGTTTGGAAACCATAATTAGATTTAGCTGGCATGAAAATAATTTGCAATTAGATATCTGTTCTGGTTCTGGAAGTTCAGGCCAACGGTAGTATGGTCTGCACAACTGGCTGTGTTTTTTGTTTTGATAAGTTAGAACTTTATTAAGCACAATGTAATAGGCGGAGCCCAAGTACACAGGAAGTATACACAAGAAACACCTAATTACATTCTAAAACTTAGAAAAACGAAGACAAGAACTCGTTTACAGCCCCACCCTTGAGTACAATAGCAGAGAACCAGCTAAGTAGAGTGCTTATAAAAAACTTCCAAAATGCATCTCTATTGCGTTCCCGATCATTAAAGCACCTCTCATTTCTCTCCAACCAAATACACCACATAATACACAAAGGCATCATTTTCCATGCAGCTGCCACTTGGGAACAAGTTGCATTTGAAAGTTGGTCCAGCTTGTTAGGAAATTGACCACTGCTTCTGGCATAACCCAGCACAGCCCAACCCAACCCTTCCAAACACACCATCCCACAACACTTTAGCCATTTCATAATGAAGTAGTAGATGGTTCACTGATTCCGCTTCTTTCTTGCACATAAAGCACCAATCCAAAACAATCATTCCGCGCTTCCTCAAGTTATCTATACTGTGAATATTCCCTATTGCTGCTGTCCATACAAAAAAAGCCACCCTTGACGGAACATGAGCCTTCCAAATCCTCTTCCAAGGAAAGCCAATATGGTGCTGATTTAGTAACACCTTATAAAATGACCGAATTGTAAATTTTTTAGAGGCTGTTTGTCTCCAACATAGTTGGTCCCTGCCCTGTCTTCTTATCTCCACTGAATAGTCTAAAAAAATCAGTAACCTCCTCTACTTCCCAATCCTGGGCAGATCTGGAGAAGCCTACATCCCAAAGCACCACTTCATTGGAAAAACCCATCACCTCGGAAACTGAAGCTTGCTTATTAGTCGCCAATCTGAAAACAACCGGAAATGCTCGAGACAATTCAATATCCCCACACCAAATATCATACCAAAATCTGATTTTTGAACCATCACCAACCGAGAAGTTAACTTATTTCAGGAAGCGACCCCAACCTTTCCTAATAAACTTTCATAGACTCACTCCATACGAATCCCTGCTCTCCTTGGTACACCATCCTCCCCAATCACTACCATACTTACGATCAATCCCCCCCCCCCCCCCCCCCCCCCCCTCCACAATGCTTCCTCTTCCCCATGGTATCTCCATAGCCACTTCCCCAACAACGCCTTATTAAAACTACATAGACTATAAATACCCAGACCTCCATCAGCAATCGGGCAACAAATTTTTTTCCAACTCACTAAGGGAGTTTTAGTCTCCTCTCCCAGGCCTCCCCATAAAAAATCTCTATACAATTTTTCAATACGGTTGGCCACACCAACTGGTAAAGGGAATAAAGAAAGGAAGTAGGTAGGGATATTAGAGAGAGTACTCTTTATAAGAGTAATCCTACCCCCTTTAGATAAATAAGTCCTTTTCCAAGCTGCCAACTTCCTCTCTATCTTCTCGATCACCCTATCCCAAATGTGTTAGGCCTTAAAAGATGCCCCTAGCGGTAGTCCCAAATATTTTATGAGCAGAAATATAACTTTACACCCCAGAAAATTTGCCAAGTGATGAATATTATGGACCTCTTCCACCGGTACCAACTCCGATTTACTTAAGTTCACTTTTAATCCCGAGATAGCTTGAAAACATAGCAGGACAGCCCTCAAAATTTGAATTTGTTCCCCAACAGCCTCACAAAAAATTAGGGTATCATTAGCAAAAAGCAAGTGTGATTTAGTAGAAGGGCCACTAGAATTAGTTCCCACTGAAAAACCCGAGATAAATCCTGCTCCTACCACTGCCTCCCTCCACCATGCGACTCAAGGCTTCCATAACAATACCAAATAAGAAGGGAGATAAGGATCCCCCTGCCTCAAACCTCTAGAACTCGGAAAATACCCACAAGGCTGCCCATTAACAAGTACAGAAAAGCAGACAGTTGAAATGCAGTGACTTATCCAGCCACACCACTTATCTCCAAAACCGCAGCTTCTAAGCATATACAAAAGAAAATTCCAGTTCACATGATCATATGCTTTTTCCGTGTCCAGCTTACAAAGGACCCCCGGAGCCCCTTCCCGCATGCGGCTATCTACACATTCATTTGCAATCAACACCGAATCTATAATTTGTCGTCTTTTAACAAATGCGTTTTGAGATTTAGAAATGATCTTCCCCATCACTGGCTGTGTTTTTACATTCTAAGAATCTGCTGTAACACATTTGAGGGTGGAGAGACTTTCCATTTGCAACCTAGCATGATAGGAAGGGCTTATAGAACCGAAAGCTTTAAGGTTTTTATATGCATAAATGTCTGCTCTAGAGAAAGGTTTGAGTTGCTGTTTGGAGATCAATGTAGCTTCCTTGTTTTAAGATAAACAACAATGAGAGTTAGGTTTAATTGAATAAATTGTTAAAGCCTTTTGGTTTCACCAGGTGGCATGCCAAGAGATTGAAACAATAGTCCACTAAGCCTAGTTAAACCTCAGGCTAAATTCTGGCCTACCATATGATCTGTATATCAGAAGAAAACACACAAGTTCGGCACTCGCATGCAAACGCACACACAAATACCCACACTCACACACATACACACATTAGGACACGTCATTTGAAAATGAGACCACAGACCATTCATTAGAGGATAAAATGGAAATGGGAATCATAATACCCATGGCATAAGCCATAAGGTATTTTGTTTTTAACGATTTCATTAGATGATTATTTTTTCCCTTCAAATACTTTTAATTGTATTATTATTATTGGAGATACATTTTTCCCCTAAAAGTTTGGGTTTCTAAGTTACTCGAAACACTGATGAAAATTCTGATTTCCATGGACCTTCAATGATTGGATCTTTTAAGTGTTGGCATCCAGTACTAGGTAGATGATCAAGGAAGCAATGGTTTGGCCGCTTATCATCTGGGAAATTAATCTTGCATGAGAGGTGAATTCTAGAGTTGATATAGTGAGTCATATTGGTTGTTTAAGGTATATTCTTGTGAAGATGTTGATTTATTTTTGCTGGGCCCTTGTGTTGTAATTTTATGGGATTGCTTGTCTTCTCTGTTTAAGAAAACAAATTGCTTGAAGATGTTCCAGGCAATTTATGTAATTTTTCCTGAGATTCTTTGAAGTTGTCCAATTTATTTAGTCATTGTGGTGTACCAATTGAAGTGTATTATTTCCTTTCTTTGATGATAGAAACATCTTTTTAAGAACGACAAAACAATTTGAAGAAAAGATATCTCAACATTTTAGCAGCGCAAATGAAATTTAATGATCAAAGATATCTTTTCTCAAAAGATACGTGATTGCTTTCTATCTATAAAAAGAAAGATACTTGATTGCTTTCTACAAGGGGTGTGATATTTTATGTTTCTTTGATTTCTTTTCATAAAGTAGATTACACGTCTATATGATGCTAGTGTGGACTGTTATTCAGTGCCTCAACACGACTGTTGGCTTTTATCTGTCATTAGTTTGTTCCATTGAATTTCAATTTATATATTATTCACTTATTCCTTCATTTAGCCCCTAACTTCCCACTTGCTTCATAAATGAATTATTCAGGTTCATCTGGGGAAAGCCATGTCAATGCTTCCTAGAATGCAAGTCAGATATACTTCTGAAAACCTGTTAATAAAGAGGACTGGCTCTCAAGTGTACAGTATCAAGGCTTTTTTTTAAGGGGAAAAACACGGTAGGATTCAACGGTATGCACCAAGTCTCTCTACTTGATTCCCCACCTTTGTAGGGCATATTTATACACTTTTGGTTTTTGTTGCATTTAACATAAATCTTCCATAGAGTCGGAGAGGCTTTTTTCCCACATAGTCTATACTTCAGTTTGGAGTTTGTTTTTCGTTTTGTTTACCATTTAACTATATGGATGGATGAGTGATTGCATTGTAGAAAGGGATTTTTTTTTTTGTGTGTAAAATTTGATTGTTCGATTGTTTGAATTCTGAAGATAATGGTTGATATCAGTAAGTCAACACCGATTTCTTTGTACCATTAAAGAAATTTGATAACACTAAATTCAAATTGCTTTGGTTATTGAACTCAGCTTCATAAGCTTTTAATTTCCACACTATTTTTTAATCTTCGTGGGCATGAAAATCACAGAATAATTTTGTGGGGGAGGACATCTTGCAGCATTCTCGCCCTGGTTCTTGTCATTTTGAATCTTGGTCATGACTCCTGCCTGCGGTATGTCCGATGCGGTATTAAATGAAAACTAAATCATACATGCCATCAACTCAAACTTAATTGTATAAGAAATATATGTAATTAAACTACTAGTTTTCATTTAAAGTTTAGAGGCCTTTTAATTTCCATAACGCTTATGTTTTTGGTTTTTCAAGTTGAAAAAGAAAAGTGAATATGAGAAAGATGTCTATCTTCTTGGTTGCCCTGTTTCTAGTTCTTCATGAAGAAGTATGGTTTCCAAATTGTTTCTATCAGGCTAATCTTGGCTCAAAAATACAATGTCTTTAAAAGAGATCCTACCCCTCACAGGTATCATTTTATTCAGTATGCCAAAGCTGGTGAAAGCTGGCTGTGAAGATTTTGTCATCTTAACATCTAAAGAAGAAACAATTTGGTAAGGCAAAATGACACCAACACCCATTTTCAACCCATCTTAATGCCCTGGACACTGTCAGGGCACTGACTTTACCATGAACATATGCTATCAGCAGAATTAAAAAGATAATATGTTGGGAAAAAAGGAGTAGATAATTCGGAACCAGGCTTTCTCATTGCCAGTTTATGAGATTGTTGGCGTTGAGCTAAAAATCGTAAAGCAATAGATGGATGTAGAATATATTATCTTTTTTACTATTTACCTAAAAAAACAAAGAAACAATGGTCGGTAGGCCTTTTATCTTTTTAAAAACCAGGTATTGGTGTTTTTATTTAAAAAAAAAAAAAAAAGATCGTGTACACGTGGCATTTTCCAAATAAGAAAAAAAAACCCAAGAAGTTTTTAAAAAAATCTAAAAAATAAAATTAACTTGGGGTAACTAATTACAAAAACGATGGGGCTGCAGCAAGAGAAATTCTCATGATTTTTTCCATAGTTTTTTTATATCCTTAAATATTTTTAATAAAAAATTCACAACATAATTTAAAAAAATATTTTTTAATCATTAAATAAATAAATAAACGCCTTTCGGTACCGGAAAAAATCTCTGTGGGTTTAATGTTTTCCTTACAAAAATTGAAAAAAGTGCATAATATCGTAAAATTTGCATAATATCAGTGTTCAACAACTTCCCTATCTTACTGCCGATTTGAAATAAAGGAATCAATATGAAACGTTGAAAAAGAAATTACGAGGATCTTACCTTTCATATTTTTGTAGATAATTAGATTTAATTCTTTTTTTTTTTAATTTTATAAAGCGCTGATTTTCTTAAATTTCATATAACTGATATCATTGATGATGAATGATAAGGGTGAATTTATGTGTCACGCTACAAGCTAATGATCAGCTAAGCTAGAAGTACAAAGAAGATAATTAAAGAAGATAATATATTAATGTATTTTAATAAAATAATTATTAGAGGTGTAAATAAATTGAATAATTAAATAAGTTCTAATAATAAGTACTTTCATTGTCGAACCCGGAAATAAATTTGTGAATAATGCTTGGGCTACTCCATGTGTGAGTCCCATTTCGGCAGAGGAGAGGGGATTGTGCATGGGGGCTGCCGTGGAGGCTCGAAGGTGGCTGGAGGGTCGCCGGTAAGGTGGTCGGTGGCGCTATTGGTTGGCCAACAATGGCGGACAGAGGCCGAATGCGATGTGGGTTGCTTGACGAGGGAAGAGTACACGAAGTGGCTAATTCCACTAGTACCGATGGTGGGATTGGAGGCTGACAACGGCTATAGTAACAGCGAGAGGGAGAAACCGTGTAAGAGAACTCATTTCAGATTGAGAGAAGGGGCTGCGCGTGGGAGTTGCCATGGAGGCTTGAAGGTGGCTGGTGTGAGGGGGAGCCGATGGTGGTGGCCAATGATTGCAAGTGTGCATGGCGAGGCTAGGTAAGAGGAAATCAGGTGGGAGGAGGGGAACCAAATCTGAAATGAACGTTGGTTTTGTATTTTATATTTGAAGAAAAAAAAAAAAAAAGGATTACACGTAAGGTGTGCTCTTAAAAAAACTCTTAGAAAAATATTTAAAAAAAAAAAACCTTGCTAGCACTCCGCGAGCTTCCTTAGGCTTTTACGTTACCATCTCGTTTTCTTGCTTTCCTTCTATTTTTCGGCTCAACAAAACCCAGAAGCGGCCTATAGCCAAAACTAAACGTTATTAGGGAAGAGAAAACGGGTAGATTTATGATGTTGGTGCAGAGAATCGCTTTTGTCTCTGCTGCTTCAAGATTTGCTTCTGCTTCTCCTTGTGCTTCTCTGCTTGAAGACGGTACCACTAACAGACCCACTAGCCTTTTTTCTTTCTTCACAAATTATCCAATTGCTTTTGCTTCAATAGCTTCCCTTCATTCTCAAACGTCTTGTTCTGCTACTAGCATCAGTGCTAGTAGAATATATAAAAAAGCAAAAAGATATGCTCAGGCCCAGTTCTTGAAATCTGTGAGGGAACAATGTAAGTTTGGTAGGCTGACTAATTTTAACGATGCCCTCAGCATATTCGATCAATTACTTCAAATGGGTTCCCGGCCATCTATCGTGGATTTCAATCAGATTTTAGGTAAAATTGCGCACATGAAGCGTTTTTCGGCCGTGATTTCTTTATATAAGCAAATGGGCTTGGGAGGAATTATGCCTGATGTTTGTACTTTGAACATTGTGACCAATTGTTTTTGCAACTTGAACCGCTCGGATTTTGCGTTTTCCTTACTGGGTAAGATTTTGAAACTTGGGTATGAGCCGGGTTGTAGGACTTTCACTACTCTGATTAATGGGTTTTGTATTGATGGTAAAATAGTGAAAGCGGTGGAGTTGTTCAATGCAATGGTGGAGATGGAGTATTGGCCAGATGTGGTTACTTATGGGACGATAACAAATGGGTTGTGCAAAATGGGTGATACTAGTGCGGCTATTGGGATGCTTAGGAAGATGGAAGAAGGAGGTTGTAAGCCTGATAAAGTTGTATATAGCGCTATCATTGATCGTCTATGCAAGGATGGGAAAGTTATTCAGGGTTTGAATCTATTGTTAGAAATGATAGGTAAAGGTATTTCCATAGATGTTGTCAGCTGTAATTCCTTGATTCATGGGCTATGCAATTCGTATCAATGGGAGGAAGTTTCAGGTTTTTTGAAGGAAATGGAGAGTAGGGACGTTGTACCAGATCTAAGAATTATATGTATGTTGACAGAGATGCTTTGTAAAGAAGGAATGATTGTTGAACCAAAATGTGTGATTGAAGTAATGATTCAGAGAGGTTTGGAGCCCGATATAGTCACTTATAGCACACTCATGGATGCATACTGTATGCGGGATCAGATTGATGAGGCAAGAAAAGTCTATGATGTGATGGTTGAGAGGGGTTGCCATCCCGATGCTTGTTGCTATAACATCTTGATCAAAGGATATTGCAGGAGTACAAGAGTGGATGAGGCCATGATTCTTATTGAAGAAATGTCTGTTAGGAGGCTGGTTCCTGATTCTGTAACTTACAACACTCTTATTGGTGGCATGTGCCTTGTTGGGAGACTTAAAGCTGCACAAGAGCTTCTTAATGATATGGAAGCTCATGGTAAGATTCCAGATATCTTTAGTTACTCCACATTGCTGGATAAGCTATGCAAAAATCAAGATATTGATGAGGCTATGAAACTTTTCAAAGCAATTGAAAGTAATAGGATGGATTCTGACATTGTGATTTACAGTATATTCATTGATGGTATGTGCAAAGCTGGGAAACTCAAACTTGCAAGGGGAATATTTTCTGGTCTCTCAAAAAAAGGGTTAAAACCCAATGTTAGGACCTATACTTCAATGATTGATGGACTTTGTATGGAAGGGTTATTGGATGAAGCAAGGGAGTTACTCAAAAGAATGGACGAAAGTGACTGCCCGCCAAATAGTTTCACCTATAATGCAATTATCCGAGGATGTCTAAGAAACAAAGAGACATCAAGGGCAATAGAACTTCTTCAAGTAATGGCTGAGAGGGGTTTCGCAACAGATTCTTACACTAATAGCATGTTAGTAGATTTGCTGTCTACCGATGGTCTACACCCTTCTTCTCTTGAAAAGCCTTAAGAGTTATGTATGAAGGCTATTCCTGGTATTGAACATGAAGTTGAAGCATCGTGCGAAAGTTGGCAGTGCAGTAATCTTAATGGATTACTTTTCTCTGAAGCAGTAGCAGGTTGCTTTTTACTCCCTAGAAGTGTCATCTTCACAATCTGCTGCATGAAAAATACCAAGGGCTTTATCTCAAAGATTAGGGATACCTTAAAAAGTATGATTTTATGGAAAAGCCTTGGAAATCATCTAGATAAAAAATGTTCAGGAACTTAGCTTGGAGTTTCAGCATCAATGATCAAACTAATTAGGGTAAAAGGAGCTTCAAGCATTCAGGTAAATATTAATTTAGCAACACTGTCAGAGACACATGATAAGTTGGTGAACGCAGTACATCAAAGCTTCATGGGTCTTCTTGGACCATAGTTATGATCCAATGACCTTGCGGACCTTCCATCCATAATAACAGAAGGAAACTTTAATTTTGAATCTATTTTGGTATATAAATGTTCTTCACTCTGACATGTATATTTGTAACATATTTACATTATAGCTTTTGGTTTGTGATATAATCTATAGCTTTTAACTTTTATTAAATAGCCTGATATGTAATCTACTGATTAAAAAAAAAAAAAAAACTGATGCAAACTCTACATTATTTATGCCTCCCTTCTGATCATCACTAATTCAGGCTCAATATATTTTCTTTCACTGTCACTTGTAAAACAAAATATATATTTTCTTTCACTGTTGTCAAGTGAAGTGTATCAACCTTTCTAAAGCTGTGAAAACCCATTTTAGCTTTCATTCCCCTCTCTCATTATTCTGCTGTTAACCTATCCAAAAAAATAAAATAAAAAATAAAAAAACTCGCTTGACCATTTTTTTTCTCAGTTTTCTATGCTAGCTTCTTTGTTAATAATTTAGATTTGGATTAAAGAACTTAATTGATGTCAACCAGACTGCAGTGGGAGAAAGCTTGATATTTCTTCAAAATTTCGCTTTGAAAACCACCATTCTCAGTTGATCTTTTATTTTATTTTTACTTATACTGTTTATGTGGTGTTCTGTGTTGTATAGTTCTTTTTTTTAATGTATTTCTTGTTGACTCAAGTTATTTTGGTATCTAATGATGTGGTCAGAATAGCCGCTTCCACTTGGGCTTTGGCTAGCTGGATTCACTTTCAATGCTCGAACTCCAGAACTAAGCTCAAGCATTCTCACTTCTGATATCTCCTGGGCCTGTCACCAAAAGCCTTCACCAATTGACAGAACATTCCACAATCAACACTTGGAAAAGCATCTTTCAAGGTGTAGTAAGCTTATATGAAGACTATTTTTAAAAACTTAGATTCATGCCATAAACTCATGCTATTTTTTGCAATTACGAGGAAATGGCCTTAATAACCTCAATTGAAGTGGTTCATCAATGGAGATATATCAAGTTCAGGCAGAAGTTACAGAAGGTCATTAGAAGTTTCATGAGGCTGCTGTCTTTTTTTCCTTTTTTCTTATGTAGTAGCAATTATATTAAAGTCAATAAGTACAAATGGTGGGGGAGGAGAACCTGACAATCACCCCAAAGCAGCTAGCCCAAAGTGAGGTAATAATCAATCATAAATCAGGAAATGACTCCAAATAAATCAGGCCAATTCCATGTTTCTTGGTGTTACATAGAGGTCTTACTACTAGGGTGGATTTTGAAAGTTTACTAATGGACTGCTGTGAGGTGCAATCTGTAGAAGCCCGATTGAAGCAGTTATTGTTGAACTTTAGTCCTACATTGTCGGTAGGAGCACAAAGCTCCGGGCAAAAACACACAAAAAGTAGAGATTCTGTGAACCATTCTCTATGAGGAACTGGATCTAGCACTAATGAGGATATGGTGGAGCCGGACACCGGAGGTTCTCAGCAAGGCCCATAGTCACATAGGTGGCAGAGTTTGGTGGATTGGCACAAATATGAGCTCTGAATTCCTTGAAAATACAAGTGAAAAAAAGAAAAACTAACAGTAAATTAAAGGAAAAGAGGTGTTTGAGAGGAGGGAAATTCTCAATGGGTGGCAGTAGGCTGCAAAATGTCCAGAAGGTGTGGCACATGGGGTTCACGTGGATGAGTGTTATTCTCACATGTCCAGAAAATGGGAAAAGTGGTGGACAAAGAATCAGTTTGCTGACGCATTGGCCACACTAGCATCCATGATCAGTTGAAAGACACTTGTGTGTTGAAGGTTGTTGGATAAGTTGGTGCCTTTTCCATCTGGTGAAACTGATGATGATACTTTAGCCGGAACACCAAGCTCAGCAAGCAAGCTCTCAAGAGCACCTGTCTACTTGAGGGAAGGTGTGAATCCTTTATTCTTTGAACAACAATCTGGAATGCGACGTGGCATACCCGAAAGCCCTAAGAATGGTTGGTCAGCCACAGAAGAACATGCTGATGGAGAGAGAGAGGAGAGCTGATAGATAGAGAAGAAGAATTGGGGGCTAGTTGGTTGAAACAGGGGGAGGGCTCTGCCCAAATGGTGACCTCATGGGTAGACTGGGTGCTGCTGGTTTTTGGTTGGGAAAGAATCCTTGAAGCCGTGTTCTTTTGAAGTTACAAGTCAAGCCTTTGCCTCACTGAGGTAACAGTTAAAATATTTTAGTAGATTTCCTTCAAAAATTCACATTTCTTGAAGTTCGTCCTAATGCCAAGCCAAAACTGCTAAATATTTGATTTCTTGGGTTGCTCCATCTCTCCAAATCAATGGAAGCCTATTGAGAATAAATCTGTTTACTTCTTTTAACTGTGATTGCATTCTTATGGTACTAGATCTTTAAATTCAGAAGTTGAGATGATGAAACCATTTTATTGAGCAACTTCATATTGGATCTGATCACACTTCTATGCTTTGGTTGTACTAGCATAATATTTTAATCTGGTTTTAACAATAGTTCATCTCATTTGCAGGTGAAAGAAACATAAACCTCATTTATCTAGGCTCGGACACAATGATGTGTGATAAAGAACAGGTCTGTCTCACTACTCTTTGGTGGACTGTAGAAGAGAAGTTATTTTTTATAGATAAACGGAAATTTTATTTATTATAATAATAGGCTTAGGCCTAGAAGAAAATAGTTTCTTATTAGTATCTATTACTAGATATAAAAGCGGAGTCATATAATTCTTACGTGGTATTCTGTCCATAAAAGTAGGCATTCTACCCATTAAATTTGAAATTTTGAAGTGTTATGTTTATGAAGCGGTAAACCTTTTAAAAGCAATGTTTTATTATGAACCATTATAACTTTTAAGTTTCATTTCTTTTCTTACATATAAAGATATAAGCCGATTCAAGACTCCACTCAAAAACACTAATTCAACATTTATATTGTTTTGTATTTTAAGCAGAGTCATATGACTCCGATGTGACATTCTACCCATAAAAGTAGGTATTCTACGCATTAAACTTGAAGTGTTATGTTTATGGAGCGGTAACTTTTTTAAAAGCAATGTTTCATTATGAACTGTTGTAACTTTTAAGTTTCATTTCTTTTCTTACATATAAATATATAAACCGATTCAAGTCTCCACCCAAAGGTACTATTTTAACATTTATATTGTTTCGTCAAATAAACTGCCCTATAAACTATTTCGAATTTCTCCACTATAAAACTCGGTTTTTCTTTAAATATCTATTCCTCATACACAACATAGACAACAACCCGTGCAGTCACAGGTTATAGGCTTGTTATAATAATAGGCTTCCCTAGTAGAAAATAGTTTCTTATTAGTATGTGCGAGCCACTGAGAAGATCTAATGGCAAGCAATTTCCATGGAAGAGCATTTGTCTACTCAAGCTTTCCAAGGAAGGTTGATTCTTTGTTGTGAGGTAGTGGGGCAATTTGGTTGTCAAGATTGTTGCGGGTTTAAGGTTATAAGTTCACTAATTCAAGGATCTACTTCAATGTAAAGAATGAAAAATTTTATACAATGTTTTCGAATATGGTTAATGAAAATCACTAGAATTAGTGTGACTCATTTACAAAAGCTAGGGAAATTACTACCATTACTATAATGGTTATGTTAACAAGAAACTACTGAAATTATGTATAATTGTGTTTCTTTTATGGGTTTGGACAGTGAATCTAATAGCAATTTCTCTTGTTTTATGACACCTATGGAAGAACTTTTTATTTCCTTTTTATGACCTTGAATCTTGAACCTCTCATGTGTCGTCATTATATATTTTTAATAGCATTGGATGGGTGCTCGCCCCAGAACTCCACCTCCTCAGACCGGACTAGGATGCCGACCAAGATAGAGATGGAAGGCAGCCTATACTTTCCTGGGACCTGCCTAGCCCCAACATCTAAATAAAAGGCAGGCGCCGAGAAAGAACCAGCCCAGCCTCTTCAAGAAAGCTTTCATTGGTAGGCGCTGCCTATTATTCACTTGGACAATGTTCTGTACACAAAAATGTGCAGTTCCGCCTCCTCCCATACTGAGCCACATGCAGGACTTGCTCGTGTGGTTCTGGCCAGAGACCCCGGTATACAGTACTAATGTGTATGTCTCTGTAACTCAAGTGAGATTGTCATGGTGCAAAAGCAGATATTATATGATATGCTTGCTGTCGATGGACCTGTAATGTTCAAGCAACTGTTTCTTTTGTTTTGTTTTTTGTATTCGGGCATAAATATACATAAATTCACCGTTTGCTTACTGGTTTTCTTAAAGCCTCTTTCATTTCTCGTCAAATGTTCGATAATGTCTTCCTAGCTGATCCCCATCTAATTAAAAACAAGCATTCAATTATGTCCTACATTCACCCGCGAAGGTACTTCTAATGGATTGAAAATTATATAAGTAGGTCTTCCATCTTGCAAGCAAGGCTTGTCTTGTGCAGGCAAAACTTTTTAAATGCTACCTTCTTTTCCATGTCTTCCAACCACTTTTTTCTTATTTTGATTTCACATTTCAGTATATACACATGATTTCAATGACTCAATGCTTACCTCCTATAGGTAGTTTTAGACAAGTTTCCTTTGAAGTCGATATCTAAACGCATGGATGTATTTAGTCTATTTTTCGTGGCATGTGCCAATTCTTTGATTTCTTTCACCATCTGAGGCGTTAGTTTATCTATTAAGATATTGCTTTTTTTGTCTAAATTGCGAGGTGGGTGGACTTTTTGATGCGGTTTTTTTGTTAATAATTTATTTAGAGCCGTGGCTTGTCATATGGGTTTGAACTTTGAATAGTATATTTTCTTATGTGAAAAGAAGTATAAATATATCAATATACTAGACGCTTACTAATGACTATTCCATCTTCAGAATTA
The DNA here is from genome assembly GCA_022457165.1 of Juglans mandshurica. Taxonomy (NCBI): domain Eukaryota; kingdom Viridiplantae; phylum Streptophyta; class Magnoliopsida; order Fagales; family Juglandaceae; genus Juglans; species Juglans mandshurica. Next base: position 11,565,417 of record CM039623.1, read on the forward strand.
TAACCCTTCCGAGGCATACAAGCTACTAAAACCTTTTTTCTTAAAGCAAGTTCATCACCAAATGTAGCAACATCGCCTGCTAAAATTTGTCTCTTTTTAAATGAATAATGCTATTATGCATCTTCAATTTGTCCTCTCATTTTGACTGCTCATGCATTTAATTTTAAATTTTTTTTTCACAATGATTAAGGAAGTGACTATTAGTGTATTTGTATTTTTTTTAAATGTTTAAAAAATGCTTGAAATAAAAAGCAAAAAAAAAAAAAAGAAAAAGAAAAGAAAAGTACAATTTGCACTAGGCGGCACACTGAGTGGGCACTTGCAGGCGGCATAGTAGCACCGCTCTTTTTATATATTTACCGCCACACTACCTCACCCTAGTAAGCTTCTCCGCCTCTTGGAGTTGCCGATGTTCTCCTCCCTCCCTCCATCTTGAAGCCTAAAACTTTTGGTTCGAACCATAGCCTCAGCCGCCACCCCTACTGTGCTCCTCCCTATCAGGCGCTGCTACAGTGGGCTCCTCCATCTCTCGGCCTCTCTGCCTCACTCATGTGCTCTTTGCCTATCTCTCTCTCTCTCTCTCTCTCTCTCTCTCTCTCTCTCTCTCTCATACTGTTTGTCCCTCTATCCAGCAACACACACACCGTTTCTCTCTCCAGGTGAGACACCACATCGCCACCCTAAAGACTACTATGTAACCCAGTGTCGGGAATGACCACAACCAGTAGTAGAGCTCATGACGCCTTGATCATCTAGAAATTTTCCTTCCACACTGTAAGTGGTTCTATGGACTAACCTTGAAAATAATTGTCGATGGAATTGTGAAATTGTATTTTGTGTTCTGTGTGTCATGTGAAGTGATGGAATTAATGTGCAATTTTTGATGTGGTTGTGTGCAGTGTGAAGTGATGGGACATTTGTGTAGTTGTGATGTGGGCGTGCGCCGTGTGAAGTGATAAGATTATTGTGCAGTTTGTGATGTGGATGTGTGTCGTGTGAAGTAATGGGATTATTGTATAGTTTTTTGATGTGGTTGTATGCCGTATGAAGTGATGGAATTATTGTGCAGTTTGAGATGTGGTTGTGTGAAATGATGGGATGTTGTGTAGATTTGTGACATGTATTGTTTTCCATGTGTACTGTTTTCATCATAGAATTATTTGTTGAATGTTTATCTTGGCCTATCTCGAATATATAATTGTTTGTTGAATCTTTTACTATCAAATTGTGACTTATGCATGGAAATTGAAATCTCTAAAATGATTGGATTTTTGTGTCAATGGATTTTACGGGTGCATGCATTTCACGACTCCAAGTCGAGATGGGACATTATCTTGGTGAAGCTATTCTGGTTACTCAGAAGTGAATAAAATTGAGTGACTCCCCTGGATTGTCATCAGGCGATAACGGGCTCGAGTAAGATGCTAAAGTTACCAGGTTGACGTCATTGCCGCTCTGCTAGTAAAGGCTAGAGGATGCTTGGCCACGAACTGGACATTGCTTATTATGAAGCCACACACACAGTCGTTACCCGTGGTGTGATGAATGGAGTTAGAGTGTGTGGATGGTCTATAGGAGAGACTATTGTGCACACCTAAATAAAATGATAATTTTCAAGGGAAAACGATTTTTTCGGGTGTGTGATGACTTGTGTGAAAATTTTGGTGAATGACTTGAGTTTGGTTAATTGGAAAATGTCAAAAACTATATTTCCCTGCATATTGTTTTATTTGCATAATTTTCTTTTCCACTTGCTTGCATTTTTTTAGTGTTAGACTTAGTTTCGCTTACTGAGATTTTGCAAAATCTCATTGTGGTGGTCCCACCTGCCTTCCCTTTGACCAGCTTGTTAACAGTGATACTCAACATTCTGAAGGTTGTCAATGAAAATTTTTCAATGCGATTAATCAAACAAAATGAAAATAATGAGATAGTTGCAAAACAAAGAAAGAGAAACTGGCTGACTACATGGAGAAAATGGTAGGAAAAAGTATATATGAAAAACAACACCAGTTTTAAACCCTTATACTATTTTTTGAAATTTTCCAAATGGTCGACGTTTTTTTTTTTTTTTTTTTTCTAAGCAATCATATTATAAATAAATAGTTACAGGATACAAGAGATAACAGGGTGAGAGACCCTGACATTCATCCCAAACCAGCTAGTACAACACAGGAAAAAGAAAAAAAAATGGATCTAGGGCCAATGACTTGACTCCCACCCATTTCCCACTAGGGGAAGCCGTCTGAAGTGCTTTTGATACAGTCTGATTGATGGACTATAATACTACGACCGAAAGCCACAGTGAATGGATCTATACTGCATGCGTTGATCTGGACTGACTAAACGAGACTTTCACTACCTTTTTCCTATGATCCTTGGTTAGGAGGAGCGATAACATAGGAAGATAGCAAGCGGCGGAAGCGTCGAATCACCAGCGGGTGACCGCCAGGAACTATTGAGGTGCGTGAAGACCACATGCCACACTAGGAGAGTGTTGATTAGTCGGATCTAAGAGATTCGAGGCCGCTGGCCCTAAAAATGCCACTCGTGGCAGTGGTAGACTCTCTCTGGTGCGACAGTGTGTGAGATTCACCTGCAGTTTGGGCCGCACGCGCCACTCTTTTCGATGATCTACTTCTACCATCCGAAGGGTCAGTGGCTAGAGAGTCTTGCGGTGCGCCATTGGCAGTCGTGGGTGGCCGAAAAACAGTAGATCGGCACTTCTATGTGTTACAGTCGGGAAACGAAGGAAAACCCAAAAAAAAAAGACGGTAGAATAGTGTTAGGACTATACAGATGGAAGAGGGTGGGTGGAACTGAAGCTCCAACCATCCTCTGGATGGAGAAGATAAGATTTTAGGGCCTTAGGTAGAAATGGTTTCCGATGGAGAGAGAGAAATGAAGAAAATAGCATAAAGACTTTTTTTAAATGGTCTATAGGTCTAATTACTAAACAACATTCAGCAATCGATATGTAAGGTACAAAAGAATTAAGAGTTAACAAAGTGAGCAAAACAATTTGAATTTGGAATGACCACATGAACACATAACCACAAATGTTATTTGATAACATTTGCAATGATCATAGCAACTACCCTTTTAATATTAAAGAAAGCTAATTATATAACTTAAAATCGTTGAGTCTCACCTGGCCATTCATCTCCTTGAAGAATGTTTATGTTAGGGACGCAGGACGCTAGCCACCTTGAACCATTCTTTTCTTTCTTTCCTTTCCAACTCTTTCTCCAACACAGGGCACTTTTTTATCACTAAAATATCAAGGCAGGGAAGCCCTCTTTTGGCATGTGCCTGAGCTTTGGACAGTCATTGATCACCAATTGTACAAGGGCAGTGAGGTGTTGAAACACCTCCTTTACCAAAGATTTCAAATTTCTAAATGAATATTATCTCAAGATGGGTTAGAATGGTGGGTAGGAAAGGACTCCACATTTTCTGATTTGCGGCGGATTTCCAACAATTCTAAAGAGTAGAGTTTTTGCGGGATTTGCTAGGTACAAACGGTTTAGCACACCAAACTGCGTACCAATACTCACATAATTTTTTTTATTCCAAAAATAAATAAAAGAATGTCTTACATTTAACATTGGTGCGCGGTTTAGTACACAAAATTGATTGCAAGAAGATTTTTCCAGTTTTTGCAAACCTCATCTTGTCCACTTTGCAATGAGTTTCTTACAGCCGCAAATCTTAATTTCCTTCATATTGGAAGGCAATCCTCCTTCAGGAAATGACTCAACTTCTGGACAATCTTGTATCGCCAAAGAATGAAGAGACGGAAGGAATATATGCATCTAATCAGGCACTGACCTCAAGCTCTCACAATCTTGGAGGAAAAACCTTGCAAGGTTAGGGGCATGCAATCCTCTTTTTGGAAAAGATACAAAACTAGGACATTCCCAGATTCCTATATTTGATATCACTAAATCACCTCCACGTTGTTCTAGAGATTGCAAATTTCTGCACTCATTGATTACAATATTCTTCAGATATGGGAATAGGTCTAATGGGAAAGGACATCGAGGAATCACAACAATATTTCAAGCACAATTCTTCAAGGGATGAATATTGCCGGTGCATGGGGAGCTCCAACTTCTTACAATTTTTTTATCTCAAGTATTTTCATTGTTGAGAGTAAACCACCCTTGGGAAGAGACACGAGAGAGGAACAGTCCCGGATTCTTAACTCTTGAAGACAACTATTGAAGTCCACTATTCCATCATGTTCATGTTGTTCTACAAGTGCAAGATATTCCAAATTATCACGCCCTTTTATTACCATGCAGGTAAGTACTGGGAAAGAGTCTATGGGAAGCAAACCCTCGAGATGTTGACATTCGCCAATCTCATGTTTGGCTAACGAAGGAAGATGTATAGGCAATTGCCCTTTGAGCTTGGGGCACTTCTTAGTATACAACTCTTCAAGTTGAGAAAAAGTCTCAACTTCCTTTTCAGGACTGACTGAAATGAAACCAGTTTTCCCAATTCGACACATTCTCCAACCTTCGAAACTTTAACCTCCCAAATGGCTTCATTAAAGAACAACTATTTCCATAAAACTTTGGACCACAGTAAAAACTTCATAAAGCCCATCAATGTAGAGTTCATTAAGGTCTAGTTTGGATAGAAAGATACATTTATCTCATCTCATCCCATAATATCTAATCTCATCTCATCTCAATATTCAAACACTATAAACACAAACACTTTTCGATTTCAAATCTTCAACTTTTTTATCTAATCATTATCTAATTATTACAACTTTTTCAAACTTCTAAACAAAATATAAAAAATAATCTAAATTTTTCAAATCTTAAAATAACAATAATATTAAAAAAATATATTTTAATAATATTTTAATTTTATAATATTTTTATTCAACTTGTTATTTTTTCTTTTCCAAAACCCCATAAAATATTTTAACTTAAACTATTTCTAACTCATCTCATCTCAACTAAAATATATTACTATTATTCACAAATTATATCAAATCATCTCATCTCAATTCAGTATTCAAACCAGGCCTAAGAGAATGTAGTTGCCAAAGGGGTGGCAAGGCACAATAATATTTGCAATTTCTTAATTCAATATGTGATATCTTAGAAAATAATGGAAGCCCTGTTATCCAATCTGGAAAACCTTTCCCGCCATAGTAGTTGTTGGTGAGACTTTTCATGTTTTCATGGGGTTGGAGACTTTCAAGTACACCTCTTTGACTTTCTGAAATAGCAAATTCATTTGAAGGACTCCATTCTAACACCAACTCCTCGGGGTAACCCTTATCCAACTTCTGAAAACCTGATAACTTCCAACGTTTGCAAATTGCACAAATTATAGATGGAATCGGGCAACCTATTAATATCTGTGAAAGAAACTTCCAAATAACATAGATGCTTCATTTTGCTTATTGAATCAGACAATTTAGTTATGCCCCATAGGTTGGATAGAGAGAGAACTCTTAAGCGCCATGCCCTTGGCATTTTGATTTCCCTTCCCTGGGAGCTCCAACTTCTTACAACCAATGATCCAAAGTACTTTCAATGTTGAGAGTAAACCGCCCCTAGGAAGGGACACAAGCATGGAACACTTACGGATTCCTAGCTCTTGAAGACAACTATTGAAGTTCGTCAATCCATCACGTTCATGTTATTCTAAGGGTGCAAAATATTTTGTACGAGAATTATATGTCTTGTACCATGATGATAGACTCTCGCTAACTCCACAGACTTACACACACAGAGGTATCTAGGGCTCCCAAACAAGATATCATCATCAATAGTATAAAGCATTTAAAACATTGAAAGTATAAGAAATCAGCAAGTACATATAGCTAGAAACATAGTGCTGAAAATATTTATTTATACTTGTAGAAAAAGGGGAAGAAGATTAAATAGGTGTTGTAATGTCTCTCACACACAACCTTCACCTCACATTACCCAGCACTGTCTTAGAAGCTAAATTGTCTTCCTACGTTGGAAGTCCTCTAGTTGCCTCCTTGCTCCTCGCTTACCACAATAGTCTCGTTCTCGAGCTCTTTAGTGAATAAGCTCTCAAAAGTGAGATCTTGTCCTACGTCTAGGTCCATTAAATAGAGTGGGAATGTCCGATATATTTTTTGACATATCACTGACTTCAAATATGCTTAGATATGAGTCTTTCATCCTTGTCCTGTCATGCTGTAGGATGACAGAGATAGGTGACCAAGGCATGATCCACACGCCCCACGGTTCGCCAACTCCTCAACTCTTCTGTAAACGAGGGCCCTCCACGTGGCGTCGGCCCATACTTTTGGATCCTAATGACACGACTTGTTGAATCTTCACCTCCAATTGTAGAGCCACTTTGTATGTGACATTTCAAATGAAGTGTGGGCTTCTGTGCTTGCCACTGAAACTTCTTCAAACTCTTCCGTGTTATCCTGGAAATTTTCTATGACTGGTTGTGTCAGTAGTTTTCCGTAGTTCCTCTTAGGTGAGTAATCATTTCTTAACTCGAGCAGTTAGTGCATAACTCGTCTGAGCTCATCCGTCCCTCCAACTCCTCGTTCTTGTCCTCACGAGAGACGACTTTTATAGATGGTTGAGTTCTTCATCTCTACCTCACTAAGGGACATGTCAGCTAGATTCCCAGGTGGTGCTTGCTGATAGTCCCTAGACTCTACCACAAGTGCATGGGTCTTAACAAATTGAACAGGGCAAAAAGAGTATCGCTTCCACAAGGTGGAGATTCAAGTACCAATTCAAAACTTTCCTATATTATTTGGATGACCCCAAATTGACGTGACTAACTACAAATTCTTAACCTAAGAAATCAAATATAAAAGATTCTTAGGGCTTAGATTTTATCAATTGAATTCCTTCAATGAGTTTAAATCTGGTTGTTTGCATTAATGTTTTGTAATTACAATGAACGAATTCCCTTTTTTTATGTGATATCCTCTTTCAAGATATAACACATATACCTATATTAATCCTATGTCTACTATCGTGATCACAGAAATTAAATATAAATTCATTATGCTCTGTGAAATTCTTGAATGTAGGTCACAAAGGTGTGTATTATTTCTAAACTACACTACCAAGGTTTGATGAATTCACAAACTAATATTAAACTTCAACTTTCGTTACTTCATTCAACATCTTAAGCATGCAATTCATGGCCAGTAAATTGCAAGAATGAAAATCGAAATAATCTAATTGCAATTAACAAAGGGTATTCAATACAACCATACTCAAATCATATCCAAAATTCAATGACTGCATCCTAGCCCTAAAATAAGAAAACTAGCAAATCATAACTAATAAAATAATCCAATTATTTCTCAAATATATATTCGATTCAACATCCTTAATAACAATTCAACAACTAAAAATCAGAGAAAGAGAAAAATAACTCTATAATTGCAAAAATCGTGAGCTTTATTCTTCCTTTTGAAATTACAACTCCTCCTCCAGTCCTCCTCCCTCAATTTTGTGCCAATGATGCTTATATAGGGTAGAAATGAAACCCTAATGTTTTCATGATTCCCCCTAAACAAATCACCTAAGTTTTAGGACTTATTTTGGCAACCGTATGTGTGCTTCAGGAGTCCAAATTTAGAAATATTTCTTAAAGACAAAGTTGTAGCCATTTAAGATAGCTTTCCAACCCATTAAGAATCGTATCAATCATATCTGTGAGTAGGAATTTATGATCAAAAAAGTAAAATATGTCCAGGCTATCTCCTAGCGCATTTCGGATTTGGATTTCATCTATGATTTCTTTTTTTTTCTTGATCCAAATTAATTTTAAACCCTCTAGAACTTTTTCTTTTTAGAACCCTCCTTCCATATCTACAGGCCATCCAATCCATTCAAAATCGATTCTCTTTTCAAATTTTAAAACAAAAGATTTCTCCCATATCTGCTACTAAAAATCTGGAATTCTAAGCTGACCAACTTCCAGTTGGATTTAGAGCATCAAAATGACACATTTTGGAGTTTAGCCCTCCTGAAAGTTTTAGATCTCATTCTTAGTTGTCAAATGCAGCTAGGTTTGCTTTATTATTGTTTCTAGAACTCTAGATACAGGCGGAAAACCGATCTGTGCTGCAGTAAACTTCTGGACAGATTCAGACTTCTTCGTTTCTGCTAAGTTTTAAACTTCAAAATGGAAGAGTTGGGTTTTGGGCTCTTCATAAAAGTCTTAGGCCTACATCTTAGCTTTCCATCAACCCAAAAAACACTAGAAACTGAGGTTCTTAGCTCTAGTTAGAACCCAAAAACTGAACATTGTTATGGTTTCACTAGACCAGACCAACTAGGATTTGCTCTCTGGGCCTAGCCCGATTTCTGCCTCTTCACATCATCCCAACTTTAACCTAATTCAACAATTAAATACCAAGAATTTCTAAGAATTAAATAAATGTAAAATACATCTAAAATTCTAGAAAAACGAGCTAAGAAACATACAAAACACTCTGAATCAAAGTTAGGATAGTCCAACTTCTACAGAGAGAAACTCCAACTTCTCTCTAAAAACTCTTCCAATCTGAAACTAGCTTGAGGGGGTGGGAGTGTTGGCTCCTCCCCCCTCACTTCCCTCCTATCCATATTTTCAGTCTATGGTTTTTTTGTTTCTGTTTTTTTTTTTTTTTTTTTTTTTTTTTTGTGTTTTATTTACAACTCTAATAAAGGAGAGCACTTTCGGGTGATCCCAATCCTAGCATAGCCTTTGTTCCTCTTCTAAATTTCTTAGATATGTGTCTTAGCTTAGTCTCTTCTACACCTTCCGGATGACCCTCTCTTTTCACCCTTTCTCTTGACCCGAGAAGTGAGGAGTTTAGTTGCTTGGAACACATGCCGTCTGGGGCAAGAGCTGGTCAAGAGGGACAGTGTGATGGCTATGGCCAGTGCTCGTGCGTAGGAGGGTTGTGGTAGGACCCCATGTTTTGTGGCCCATGGCCAAGTCACTAGCCATGTCGAGACTAGGCTAGACAGCCCCAAAATAGCCCCACGGGCATGCCATGGGCCTTGCCTTGACATGCCCAAGATGCCCAAGGAGGCTGGTGACCAAGCCAGCCCGTTTCGCATGGCCAGCGCCCCGCAGCAAGAGCAGCCCAGCGTGCACAGCACGCAAGCCTTGCGTGCGCCCCGTGTGCACAGCGAGTAGCAGTCCTGCGTGCACGCCTAGCGCGCAGCATGCCCAGCGCGCACGCCCCACGCACAGCCAGCAGTCCCGTGCGCGCGCCCCAGCACCCTGCGCCCCAGAGCCCAGGCACCCTGCCTAGGCCATGCCAGCCATGCAAGCGCCCAGACCAGCCCAGGGCCATGTCAGCCACATGCCAACAGCCATGCCAACCATGTCAGCCATGCCCATGGCCCATGCCAGCCTAGCCCACCCATGGGCTTATGCATGCCATGGGTCAACTTGGCCCATGCCAACTATGTTAATTTTTATTATTATTAATTTTTATTTAATTATTTATTTTTCAAGAGACCTATTGGGGGTTTCCAAGTTGTAATCCTTATAAATAGGACCCTTAGGCTTTGCATTTACATCTTTTGAATCTTTTGGCAAATTTCCTAGTAGGTAAACTATTTTGTTCTTGAGATCACCATTCGGTGCTAAGGCACTTGGGCTCTTTGGGGCGCAATACGTGAATCCCCTAAGAGAGGATCACACATTGCAATTCGTGAATAGGTGTGGTTCAATCCATCTATCTTGTTCGTTTCATCTTTAGGGTGCAATTCGTGAATCCCTATAGATCTATTAATCTTATGAGTATTTTCCATTCCATCTCTTGTCTTCCATTTTCTATCTTTGATCTTATTATTTTATGTGCATTGTTCTTGACTTGTCCTTAAGTATTCATAGTGTTCATCCATTCCATTGCTCATTTGATCCATTCCATACCACATACTCAACCACCATATTGTTGTCATCCTTTCCATAAGTTTGTCAACTTTCCATAAATTATTCCCTCCATACAACTTGCCCTAGCCGAATTCCAATTACCTCCCACTTTCCATAATTGGTTCCCATCCATATTCGGCCACCACTTCCCTTATTTGACTTTGCCCTAGCCATCTCTCCATAAAACCCTAACCATAATTCACTTACCCTATTCGGCCATCATAAGCCTTCCCACCATAAAACCCTAGCCGCCCACCTCAAGTCCTATAAGGAAACTCATTCCTTTCAGGAGTCTTGCCTCCCTCACATTTAGATTCAAATCCCATTTCAAATCCCTTAATTTAAGGAATTGATCATTACATTCACTCTCTTAAATTACTCTTCCTACAATCTCTCTAGTCAACTATTGACTAGCTATCTTAATTCAATTCAAATTCCCTCCTTCCCTCAAGATTCCCTCCATCTTACAAACTTCCATATCCAATTCCAAATCATCCAAAATCTAGCCAACCTTCCAAAGACCAAGTCAACCCAATCCATTCACTTTAGCCACCGAACATCCAAAACCCTAATTCCACCTTAACAATTTTGGCAACCCTAGCCAACCAAACCCTAGCATCACTCTTCCACCTCATTCCCAAACCCTAGCATCATCCTAAACTCCAACCCTAAGCCAACTCTTCCAAATCTCGAAATCCACCCTAGCCACCTCACAAAACCCTAGCTACACTTCATCATACCTACCCTAATCACCATACCTACCCTAGCCATCCCCATTGCATCAAAAACCCATAATCCTAAGCCAATCTTTCAAGACCACACCAACCCTAATTCTACCATAGCCCATGACATCCCTAGTTACCTCCAACCCGAACCTTAACCTCATCTCATCCATTCAACCCTAGCCTCCATTATCTTGGCACTTTACTCAAGAACAAGTCTAGCCGCCCATATTGATTTGCCTTAGCCTAAACACTTAGCCTACCCAAATACATCATCATCCCATCACTCAAACACCATCCTTTTGTGGAAGGCCAAACAAGTTGGCAAGAACACTCGGTCACCATCATCACCAAGACGAGCCCGTGGACCTTAGTGTTAGGGACAAGATCGAGGTCCCTAACAGGTTGGCCGGCTGCGTAGTGGACGCTGGTGTCCACGCGAGAGCTGGGTGCTCATGTCGTTTGGGCTTGTGAAGCCGATGCTCGTGGTGGGCATGCCGTCTGGGCTCATGCCAGTGCTCGTGATGGGCAACGGTCGCAGAGAGGGGGCACGAGCAAGGGAGAAAGCAGCAGAGGGGGGCAGTAACGAAGGAAAAGAAGGAAGCAATAGAAGAAGAAACTTAAAGAATAAAAGAAAGAAGAAGGGGGCTGGTGGGCTAAGAAATGATGAAGCCCTAAGCTTCCACTTGCAGTTTTTTATGTGCTTATGTATTTTTTTAATGTGTTTCTTTTTGCAGTTTTTTTTTTTTTTTTTGCAGTTTTTTGTTTTCAGTAAATAATAAAAAAGAAATAGGCTCTTGGACTTAGTGTCCATTGCAGCAGAGTCTCGTACACCTCCTCCTTGGGAGGATGGAGGGGGCTAGTGCTTCTCTTCTTTGGAAGATGGGTCGTTTAATTCTATTTTTACGGAGCGCGCTTCTCTCACAAACTGAAAGGTCTGTCAGGGAAGAGTTTTATAGAAGTTAAGACAATGTCCGCCACTAAAGAATTTGTGTGCGGGGGTGCCCCAAAGCATATGTGTAGCTTAGCTTGTAGTCCGAGTTTTCCCTGTATTGATAAGTCATAGCTGTAACTTCGGTTTCATTGAATAAAATGAAATATATTTCCATATAAAAAAAACAATTAGGACAAAGAAAATCTGTGAAATAAATTCCATATCAAATACCCCCACACTTAACTGCTTTCTTGTCCTCAAGCAAAAGAAAAACCATAAAAACAAAGGACAGTAACCATAGCTAGGCTCAACTCATCACACCAAAAGGACCTATCATGCAAACATCAAATCTTCATCTTAGTTCATAAACAATAGAAAATAAAGGAAAACTAAGCATACTCACATTCTCTAGTTTAAATATCTATACATAATTCCAAACTCAATCAAATTTATCATAAAACTAACACCATCGAATCATGTAACAACTCAACCTGCAATCACTCATTCTCACTACTACAAACAAGGTAGCAAACTATAGATTTGATAATATTTATTCTTTGTCTTTCACATAAAAATCTGGTTTGGAAGACATGGATATGATCACCAATTAACTTGCATGAATGTGAACAAACCAGAATTTCAAAGAAAAAAAATTTTCTTTCTCAAACAAACATAGTTAGCACCAGCATTCATCATAATCAAATATCTATTCTCCCAAACTTAATTTTCACATTGTCATCAATGTGAAAGAAAAGAAAAATGGAAGACTAATACTCCCCTTTTAGCAAGGCTAAACAGAACTAATGTCCGATTGAATTGAACACAAACTAGTTTCTTGCTTGGTTTTTCCGAACCTGAGATGTGAGGGTAATGGCTTCAACCCCAAAACTAGTGCTTGCACATTAGAAGGGGGAGGGAGTGGCTTATCTTGGCCTAGATCCTAAAAATGAATACCTTTCTGCTTCGGCTTAGGACATGTAGCCGCTAATGCACATGCCACTTCTGCAACCTCCAAATTATCATCTTTATTTGTCCCTGCACTCACTAAACAAGTCTCGAGAGGTTCTTTAGTATTTTCTGTAACACCCTACTCCTTCTTTCTGACGTAAACAAATTCTGAGGATGAAATTTATTACAAGGACGAGAGGATGTAACAATCCGGCCCTCCTCTCTAGCGACTGTGAGCCTCGTTATGCGTGTCGAACCTCAAAGGCGCATTTTTAATGTTAGTAGTTGATTTTTAAAGTAAGCCCAGTGTTTTAAAGCCCTCAAATATTTTTAAATGTCCTGAAAATATTTATATGTGGTATTTTCAGTGTTATTGAACCAATTTTAATTTTAAATAAGACAATTATAATATTTTTGAAGAGCTCCAAAAATATTATAATTGTAGAAAATCATTTTAATAAAATGATTTCAGTTATTTAAAATATTATGGGATTTAAATTATGTTGAAAATTCTAATTAATTAGCTGATTTTATTCTCTTAAAGATATTAAATAAAACTTCATCATTTTATTAATCATGAAAGAATATTATTTTATAAACTAAAGTTTAGTTTAAATAATATTCTATCTTAATTCCTCTGAATGCTTTTAGTTAAATTAATGTTTACGCATTTTCAAATCAGTATTTAAAACCCACCGTTAGATCATTTTGAAGACCCCAAGATGAAGGGTTTGGATTAAAACTCTAGCCCCTCTCTTTCTCCCTCACTTTTCCCATCCCTCTCTCTCTCCTCCCTCTCCCTCAGCTCATGCGTACGCCCCCTTTCCCTCAGCCAAATCTCCTTCAGCCCAACTTGACGCCGTCGTGCGCCACCCAGTCGGCGACTCCACACTCACGCCGGCGACCAAGCCGGCCACCACCGAGCTCCCCCACTCGCAGCCCCTCTCTCTTTCCAGAGGGGCTGTACCCCACATTCACCCATTTCTCTCCCCCTTGAGCCACTGTACGCAGCCACCCAGGCCATTGCACCGCCACCAACAACCTTTCCTCTCACAAGCAATGCTTCCACCCTTTAAGCCCAGCCTCCCTCTCCCTTTTCATCGCACACACGCACACTACCCATAAATGGGTCTCACACGGCTTCACCACCACCGACAGCCCTAGCACCACCATGCGTCTGTTCTAGCCCCACCAAGCACCTCCCTTGATCACCACGACTCCTCCCCGAGCTCCTCTGTGCCAGCCAAGCCCTCCACCTCTCTCAAGCCCTCTCTCTCTCCCATTTGACTTAGATTCGCCACTGCAAGCCACCATGCCACCTCCACCTCACCACCACAACTCCACCATACCCCTCTCAAGCCCTCCATGGCTAGCCAACGACCATCCGAGCTCCCCCTCCATTTCCCTTATTTGAGACACACGAATTCCCCTTGGAAACCCACGGCTCTGCCTTGCTCCGCCACCCCAACCACCATGAGACAACCCTCGGCCTCCTTTGACCTCCCCTAGCCTAGCCCTAAGCCCAAACCGCCATCTTACATGGTGGACAACCACTGTACGTGGCTAACCGCCACTATAAATGGCCTTAGCCGCCACCCACAAACTCCCTACCATGTCGGCCACCCTTGCACAACCTAGATCTCGTAGCCAAAATCCTAGATCGGGTCCCCGAGATAGTTTCGTTTTAAGGTCACCATAGTGACCGCTACTGCCCAAGCTAGTGGCTTTCGACGCCATTGGCCAAGCTGGACAGTGAGCAACGCACAGGTTATCTCATTGCTGGTATAACTCTCTATCCCTTATGCTCATTATTATATTAGTTGGTTGGTTAGGTTGTGGACTATGCTATTAGTAATTGTGGAGTTCGCTGTGTAGTGAAGTGTTGAGCATATCTGTGCAGTGTGCTGTGAAGTGTTGTGGACAGTGCTGTGAAGTGTGGGTGTGAAGTGTGGGTTGTAGTAGTGATGTGGCGTAGTGTTGTGAAGGGAGTACACGTGGAGTGTACTCCACGTGATAGAGTGATGCACCCTATGGCGTGTATGCCATAGTGGTGATGTGGCATAGCATGTGTGAAGGGAGTACACATGAAGTGTACTCCATGAGGTGAAGCGATACACCATGTGGCGTGTCACAAAGATAAGGATGATTGCATAGTTGATGAGCGTAGAACATGATGAGTAGTGTTGGGAACAGTGTCTCGAAGTAGCTGTTATGTGACATGTAGTCTAAGGTGACAAATGTCACCGGTAGTTGACTTATGGCTGGGAGTATGTGTGAAGTGACAGAATAGTGTAAGAGCAGTGCAGCGGAAGCATGATGGGGGAATGTCACAAAGTGACATGGTTAAACAAGAAGTTGTGCTTGTGATGGGTGAGGAGTTAGTGTAAGAATGACTTAGCGGGAACGTGACGAGATGTCACGATGTGACAGGAGTACTTAAAGACTGTACTCATGATGAGTTAGGACTTGGCATAGAAATGACATAGCGGAATGTCAGGTGACTTGACAAGGTCACGGTGGAGCTTGAGAGTAGTCTTGAGCTATGACATGACGTGAGGTGTAATTATGAATGGAGTCTTGTCATGTTAAGTGTTGGGATGAACTATCAAGAGGGACGGGTAGCATGAAGAGTCATGCTAGCTAGGTTAAGAGAAGGTTGGTATCGAAGTATGGCGCTTGTTCATACAAGCAAGTGATCAACGAATTATATGTTGGTCTTAGGTGATAAAGGGGTAAGGTATGTGTGTAATTTGGTTAGACACATGTGCCGGACGGATTCACCATATGTAATAGGTAATTTGTCCTAGGCATGGTTACACGGTGCTTAAGCCTCAGAGTTGGCTTAGAGCCATGTGGCGTGTATGGATGGGCATGAGGATTTAGTGTGAGCTAAGATGCATGAAGGTAGTGACGGGTGTATTGTCTACGATTGGGATGCATGACTTTGTCGGTCGGAATCATGTGTCAAAATGTGGTTAATAGGAAGAGCAAGACGAAGGTCTTGGTGTCTTAACCCTAAGGTGAATCGTGGAGGTTCACTTTAGTGGATGAGCACTCGAGGTAAGACCTTGAATTTGGAAGAGGTAGTGATCATAAGTAGATTTCAAAGGTTTTAGCATAGTAAGGGACACGTAATAGCATGGGATAGAAGGAGAGTGTTTCAAGTGAAGGGTAGTTCTACTTCTAGTTTAATTGCTTATGCACTAGATAGAAAATGACGCAAAGGTTATGTGTATGCATTTAGGTTGTCATCTTACACGCACATGAATGGACTGCATGAAATGAGTATAGCATAGAGTTCAGGTAAGTATTATGTTCATGCTCTTCTAAAGTTTCCTAAAATGATATGAAATGAAAATGAAATATTTTTCCTTTACGATGCTTTACGAAATGACACAAAAGGTGTTTTACGAAAAGCATGCTACATGTTTAAAGGTATACGTATGTAATGGCCCTTCTTGGCAGTCCCTTTTTATGCAACCAAAGTATTAATTGTATACATATGAATGGATGACTATAAGCAGTATCTATTGTATGTATTTTCACAAAATGAGATGTTAGGCTTATGCCTTGTGCTTTCACTGATGCTTTAACTGACGTGAAGAAAGTGTTTTAAAATGTCCCTATGAATGGATGTTAAAATGCCCATATGAACTGATGCTTTATGGATGCCATGAAAGATGATGTTTAAGCTCATGCTTTTAAATGACATTTTTTCCATGAATGAACTGTTAAATGAAAATGACTGAAAAGGAAATGACTGAAATAAAAGGACTAAAAGGAAATGAACATTTAATGTATGAAAATACATAACGGCCATGACTGAATGACAGGGTACCAAAGGACTGGGCAGATTGCAATGCCGGGTAAGTAGTACTGGTAGCACACCCAGTGCTACCCCTTAATTGAAAGGGATTCCCAACCCGTGGCCACATGTGGAATCCAGGTCCAAAGGAAGACCGCTAATCCCAACACACAGGGCGTAACAGTGTGTATCGGCCAAAGGAAAGTGATAAGAATGAATGTATGAATGCATCGAACTCTTTAAGAAATGAAGGCACTGATGGGAGAAACTTTTTACGAAAAGAAAACCCCTTTTTAAGAAAAACCCCGCCTAGTGATGTTTTCAAAATGAATGCAAGCCTCATGTATGTATAGTATGTATGGAATGATGAATGCATGACTAAAAATCTATGTCAGTATATTTTAACTGTATGAAGTAATGTTTACTGAGCATTCGACTCATTTTAATTTTTATATATGCCCCTTCCCCCCATAGGAACTAAATGAGCAGAACGCGTCAAGACAAACACGGCCCATAAGTCTAGACATAAGGCGAAGAGCACATAAGTCTATCCATGAGAGTTTTAATTGTATGAGAGGAATTTTTATTTTAAGATTGATGTTTTCCACTGTAAACTTCTTTTATTTTCAAAGCACATTTTATTTTATAACATAAAGTATTGAACTCTGGGTATGAAAGCAAAAAGTTTTAAAACAAACAGTAATTCTCATCGTCCTTTCTAAACTTTTCTTATAAAAAGTCCAACCACAAGGACGGGCGTTACATTTTCAGCCCTAAAAACCTCTCTGGTCAACTCATCTACAACATCAACTCAAAAAACATGATTAGTAATAGAAGGATATTTAGCAGCTTCAAATAAATTAAACTCTACCTCTTCTTCACCAACTTTCAAAGTTAGCCTACCATTCTTAACATCTACTACAGCTCCAGCTGTGGCTAGAAAAGCCCTACCTAAAGTGATAGGGATCTCGATGTCTTCTTCCATTTCCAACACAATAAAATAAACTACAATGATAAACTTATTTACCTTGATCAGCACATTCTCAAGAACACCCAAAGGATATTTCACCAATCGGTCAGCTACCTGCAAAGAGATGGTAGTAGGCTTCAACTCCTTTAATCCAAGCTTCCTAGGCACTAATAAAGGCATTAGTGAAACACTTGCACCTAAATCACACAAAGTTTTAAAAAAATTAACATCACCTATAGTACAAGGGATAGAAAAACTCCCAGTATCTCTTAGCGTTGGTGGAAGCTTATTCTGGATAATGGCACTGCATTCCTCCATCAATGCAATGGTCTCGAAATCCTCCAATTTCCTCTTCTTGGACATGATCTCCTTTACGAACTTTGTATAGGCAGGAATTTGTGCTAAGGCATCTGAAAAAAGGAATATTAATGTGAAGCTGCCTAAACACTTTCAAAAATTTCTCAAACTCTTGATCAATTTTATTTTACTTAAGCCTTTGAGGAAAAAGGAATGGGAGGGACATAAGGTTCGACTGGTGGTAGTGGGGATGGTGTCTTGGCTAGGTCCTTAACCTCCTCACCGTCCTTCTTGCTCACCTCTTCATGGTCTACTTCATCACTATTTGCATTCTTACCACTTACCTGACTAAGTTGTTTACCACTTCTCAACGTGACTGCTTTCCAATGTTCCTTTGAATTGACCTCTGTCTTACAAGGCAAATTAATATGTCCATGTGAATTGATGGAATTGGCTAACTGCCCCAATTGCTTATCCACATTTCTGTTGGAACTCGCCAACTGGTCAACCTTTGCTTCTAGTCTCTCAAATCTCTCTGAACTGGCATTGGCTAACTTCTCAGTAGCTATCTCTCAATGCTGCTTACTTTCTAGTTGGAATGGTCATGGCTGGAAACCAGGAGGTTGGAAAGGTCTATAATTGCTACCTTGATTACCTTGATCTTTCCATGAAAAGTTGGGATGATTCTTCCAGCTTGGGTTGTATGTGTTGGAATAAGGGTTATTCTACGACTGCTAGCTGTTAAAATTAGACACAAAATGGGCTTGCTCTACCTGCTTACAATTAGCACTCATGTGAGCTCCTCCACAACAATGACAACTCAATACAGGACTAGAAATAAAATTCACATTACCCAACTTACCGAACATTTTTACCAGAGAATCTACCATGGCATTCAACGTGTTTATGCAATCTACATCATACATACCTAGAACTTTCTTAGGCAGACCTATTTCATTAGATTAGTGATAATTGTTAGAGGCCATTTCTTCTAACAACTCATATGCCTCTTCTGTTGACTTACTCATTAAAATACCTCCTGTAGCTGCTTCTATGGTAATCCTTACTGAATGTGTTAATCCATTATAGAAAGTCTCTACAATTAGCCAATCAGGAAGACCATGATGTGGACACTTCCTCTGCAATTCTTTAAACCTCTCCCAGGCTTCATTCAAAGATTCACCATCAAATTTAACAAAACTAGTAATATCATTTCTAAGTTTGGCAGTCTTACCTAGGGGAAAATACTTACTCAGAAAAGCTTGTGACAAGGTATTCCAGGTGGTAAAAGAGTTAGGCGCTTTTGAATTCAACCAGACCTTGGCTTTATCCTTTATAATAAATGGAAAAAGTTGGAGCCAAATGGCATCATCACTAACTCCATTCATCTTAAATGTATCACAAATCTCGAAGAAATTGTCAAGTTGTGCATGTGGATCCTCAGTAGGTCCCCCACCAAACTGCTCCTACAACACCATCTGAATGAGGCCAGGCTTAATCTCAAAGTTATTAGTATTGATTGTAGGTCTCGCAATGATGGGTTGAGCACCATTGACATTCGGCACGACATAGTCACACAACACCCTCAGATTCTGGTTATCTGCTATGGCTACTACTTGTTCTTGCTCCAGCTCAAATCTTTATTTTCTCCTTAGTGCACGTAGGGTTCTCCCAATTTCTAGATCAAAAAGCTCAATTAGCTCCCAGCTACGTCGCATACACTGAATAACGCTAACGTAAATTGACAAACAGAAATACAAAATAGCCTAAAAACCCTAGAAAATGATAAAATTTGTCCTCAAAAGGGTGGGGCTAGTCTAAATGAATAACAAAACAGAACGATACAGTCTAAATTAATAAAAGAATTTATTTGTATTAATGTTGAAAACAATCCTCCCCGGCAACGGTGCCAAAAACTTGATGGTTCCTAGACTCTACCACAAGTGTATGGGTCGTGACAAATAGAACAGGGCAAAAAGAGTATCGTTTCCACAAGGAGGAGACTCAAGTACCAATTGATAAACTTTCCTATATTATTTAGACGATCCCAAATTGATTTGAATGACTACAAATTCTTAACTGAAAAATCAAATATAAAATATTCCTAGGGCTTGCATTTCATCAATTGAATTCATTCAATGAGTTTAAAGCTGGTTGCTTTCAATAATGATTTGCTAATTACAATGAACGAATTCCCTTTTTTATGCTATATCCTCTTTCAAGGTATAACGCATATACCTATATTAATCATATATCTACTGTCGTGATCATAGAAATTAAATATAAATTCAATATGTTTCGTGGAATTCTTGAATGTAGGTCACAAATGTGTGTAATTATTTCTAAACTACACTGCCAAAGTTTGATGAATTCACAAACTAATATTGAACTTCAATTTTCGTTACTTCATTCAACATCTTAAGCATGCAACTCATGGCTTATAAATTGCAAGAATAAAAATTGAAATCATCCAGTTGCAATTAACAAAGGGTGTTCAATACAACCATACTCAAATTATATCCAAAATCCAATGACTACATCCTAGCCCTAGAATAAGAAAACTAGCAAATCATAACAAATAAAATAATCCAATTATTTCTCAAACATAAACTCGAATTCAACATCCTTAATAACAATTCAGCAACTAAGAATTAGAGAAAGAGAAAAAGAACTTTGAAATTGCAGAAATCGCGAGCTTCGCTCTTCCTTTCGGAATTATGGCTCCTCCATCAATCCTCCTGCCTCAATTTTGTGCCAATGATATGCTTATATAGAGTAGAAAAGAAACCCCAATGTTTTCATGCTTCCCCTAAAAAGATCGCCTACCTTTTAGGACTTATCTTGGCAGCCGCATACGTGGTTCAGGAGTCTGAATTTAGAAATCCTTCTTAGAGACAAAGTTGTAGCCAATTAAGATAGCTTTTGAACCCATTAGGAGTTGCATCAATCGGATGTGTGAGTAGGTGGTTATGGGCTAAACAGTAAAGTATATCCAAACTATCTCCTAGCACATTTCGGATTTAGATTTCTTGTGGACTCCTTCTATGATTTTTTTTTTCTTTTTTTTTCTTAATCCAAATTACTCTCAAACCCTTAGGAAAATTTTCTTTCTAGAGCCCTCCTTCCATATTTGCAGGCCATCCAATCCATTCAAAATCAATTCTCTGCTATTGAAAATCCTGAATTCTTGGCTGACCGACTTCCAGCTGGAATTAGAGCATCAACATGACATCGTTTGGATTTGAGTCCTTCACAAAAGTTTTATATCTCATTCTCAGATTTCAAATGCACCTAGGCTTGGTTTATTCTGATTTCTAGAACTCTAGATACAAGCTGAAAACCAAAACAGGGTCTGGGCTACAGTAAACTTCTGGACAGATTCGGAATTCTCTATTTTTGCTAAGTTTTGAACTTCAAACTGGAAGAACTAGATTTTGGGCTCTTCACAAAAGTTTTAGGCCTACGTCTTAGCTTTCCATCAAGCCAAATAACACCTAAATTTGAGGTCTTTAGCTCCAATTAAAACCCAAAAATCGAACAGTGTTCTAGTTTGACTTGACCAAACCAACTAGGATTTGCTCTCTCGGCCTAGCCTGATTTTTGCCTCTTCACATCTTCCCAATTTCAAGCTAATTGAATAATTAAAAACCTGAAAAATACCAAAATTTCCAAGAATTAAATAAAAGTAAAAGACACTTAAAAATCTAGAAAAACGAGCTAAGAAACACACAAAACACTCTAAATCAAAACAATTAGGACTAAGAAAATGTGTGAAATAAATTCCCACATCAAATACCCCCAAACTTGACGGTTTGCGCGTCCTCAACCGAAAGAAAAACCATAAAAATAAAGAACAATAACCATAGTTTGGCTCAACTCATCGCACCCAAAGGACTTATCATGCAAACATCAAATTTTCAACTTTGTACATAAACAATATGTAATAAAGGAAAACAAAACATACTCACATTCTCTAGTTCAAATATCCATACGTAATTCCAAACTCAATCATATTTATCATGCAACCAACACAATTGAATCATGTAACAACTTAATCTGCAATCACCCAATCTCACTACTACAAACAAGGTAGCAAACTATAGAGAGAGATTTATATATATATATATAATAACTATTTTTCTTTCAATAATAATTTATTCTTTGTCTACATTTGTGATGGATGCACCCGGTTACTCAACAAGTCACACACTTAAAATGCTTTTGCATACTCATATTTCCAGTTGCCGTTTGACGTAAAAGTTAACATTGGTAATGAATACCCCTAGTTACTAAGCAACTCAAAACATTGGAGTAGATAGAACTTTGTACACATTTATTTATTCAGCTGTCTAATCATTATCACTCTATTTACTTAAACCTTGTTTAGGACTAGATCAAAGGGGATAATCACAAGAAAAGCATCATACTCATCTTTTATGCATAGTCACACAACTCGCTCAACTTTGTAAGGAAAGGTGTACTTCAATAATCCTAAAGAAAACCAGTATGCTTAATCTTGTTTTATAAGATATCGTCTATCCTAAATAAAAAAATGCAATAATTAACACAATAAAGAACCCAAAAGTGCAATGTTGATCCTAAATAAGTCTCACACAAGTGCAAATGTAGGTTCATTTCTCCTAATCTTTCACATAAAAATCTAGTTTGGAAGACATGGACATGATCACCAATTAACTTGCCTGAATGTGAACAAACCAAAATTTCGAAGAAAAAAATTTTTCTTTCTCAGACAAACATAGCCAGCACCACTATTCAGCATAATCAAATATCCACTCCCACAAACTTAATTTTTACATTGTCCTTAATGTGAAAGGAAAGATAAATGGAAGACTAATACTCCCCTTTTAGCAAGGCTGAACACAACGAATGTCCGATTGAATTGAACACGAACTAGCTTCTTGCATGATTTTTTCGAACCTGAGATGTGAGGGTAATGGCTTCAACTTCAGAACTGGTGTTTGCACATTAGAAGGAGGAGGGAGTGGCTTACCTTTATCTAGATCCTCAAAACGAATACCTCCCTGCTTTGGCTTATGACATGTAGCCTCTAATGCACATGCCATTTCTGCAACCTCCAAATTATCCACTTTACTTGTCCCTGCACTCACTATACAAGTCTCGAGAGGTTCTTTAGTATTTTCAGCCCTAAAAACTTCTCTGGTCAACTCATTTACAAAGAGGTCAACTCATCTACAACATCAACACGAAAAACATGATCAATAATAGAAGGATATTTAGCAGCTTCAAATAAATTAAACTCTACCACTTCTTCACCAACCATCAAAGTTAGCCTACCATTCTTAACATCTATGACACCTCCAGCTGTGGCTAGAAAAGGCCGGCCTAAAATGATAGGGATCTCAGTGTCCTTTCCATCTCCAACACAATACAATCAACTGGAATGATAAACTTATTTACCATGATCAACACATTCTCAAGAACACCCAAAGGATATTTCACCGATCGATCAGCTAGCTATAAAGAGATGGTAGTAGGCTTCAACTCCTTTAATCCAAGTTTTCTAGACACAAATAAAGGCATTAGTGAAACACTAGCACCTAAATCACACAAACGTTCAGAAAACTTAACATTACATATAGTACAAGAGATAGAAAAACTCCCTAGATCTCTTAGCATTGGTGGAAGCTTATTCTAGATAATGGCACTGCATTCCTTCATCAATGCCATAGTCTCGAAATCCTCCAATTTCCTCTTCTTGGACATGATCTCCTTTAGGAACTTTTTATAGGCAGGAATATGTGCTAAGATATCTGCAAAAGGAATATTAATGTAAAGCTGCCTAAACACTTTCAAAAATTTCTCTAACTGTTGATCAATTTTATTTTGCTTAAGCCTTTGAGGAAAAGCAAGGGGAGGGACATAAGGTTCGACTGGTTGTAGTGGGGATGGTGTCTTGGCTAGGTCCTCAAGTTCTTCACCGACCTTCTTGCTCACCTCTTCATGGTCTACTTCATCACCAACTACAGTCTCACCACTTACCTGACCAAGTTGTTTACCGCTTCTTAAGGTGAGTGCCTTGCAATGCTCCTTCGGATTGACCTCTATCTTACTAGGCAACTTACCTTGTCCACGAGAATTGATGGAATTGGCTAACTACCCCAATTGCATCTCCACATTTCTGTTGGAGCTCTCCAACTAGTCAACATTTGCTTCCAATCTCTCAAATCTCTCTGAACTGGCATTGACTAAATTCTCAACTGCTATCTCCAGAGGCTGCTTACTTTCTAGTTGGGATGGTCTTAGTTGGAAATCAGGAGGATGGAAAGGTCTAGAATAGCTACCTTGGTTACCTTGATCTTTCTATGAAAAGTTGGGATGATTCCTTCAGCCTAGGTTGTATATGTTGGAATAAGGGTTGTTCTGCTGCTGCTGCCTGTTAAAATTTGACACAAATTGGGCTTGCTCTACCTACATACATACAATCAACACTTATGTGAGCTCCTCCATAGCAATCACAACTCAATACAGGACTAGAAATAGAATTCACATTACCCAGCTTACCGAAAATTTTTACCAAAGAATCTACCTTGGCATTCAACATGTTTATGCCATCTACATCATACATACCTGGAACTTTCTTAGGCATACCTATTTCATTAGACTAGTGATAATTGTTAGAGGCCATTTCTTCTAACAACTCATATACCTCTTCTGTTGACTTACTTATTAAGTTACCTCCTACAGCTGCATCTATGGTAATCCTGACTAAATGTGTTAATCCATTATAGAAAGTCTGTACAATTAGCCAATCTGGAAGACCATGATGTGGACACTTCCTCTGCAATTCTTTAAAGCTCTCCTAGGCTTAATACAAAGACTCACCATCAAACTGAACAAAACTGGTAATATCATTTCTAAGTTTGGCAGTCTTATCAGGGGGAAAATATCTACTCATAAAAGCTTGTGACAAGACATTACAGGTGGTGAAAGAGTTAGGCGCTTTGGAATTCAACCAGGCCTTGCCTTTATCCTTTGTAGAAAATGAAAAAAGTCGGAGCCGAACGGCATCATCACTAACTCCATTCTTCGTAATTGTATAAGAAATCTCCATGAAATTAGCAAGGTGTGCATGTGGATCCTCAGTAGGTCCTCCACCAAACTGCTCCTGGTGCACCATCTGAATGAGACCAGGCTTAATCTCAAAGTTATTAGAATTGACTGTAGGTCTCGTAATGCTGGGTTGATCACCATTGACATTTGGCAGGGCATACTCACTCAACACCTTCTGATTCTGGTTATTTGCCATGGCAACTGTTTGTTCTTGCTCTAGCTCAAATCTTTGTTTTCTCCTTAGTGCACGTAGGGTTCTCTCAATTTCTGGATCAACTCAATTAGCTCACAGTTGCATGGCATACACTAAATATAGCGTAAATTGACAAACAGAAATATAAAACAGCCTAAAAACCCTAGAAAACGATGGAATTTGGCCTCAAGAGGATGGGGCCAGTCTAAATGAATAAATCAATAACAAAACATAACAATACAGTCTAAGTTAATACAAGAAAGTATTTTTATTAATATTGAAAACAATCTTCCTCGGCAACGGTGCCAAAAACTTGATGGTCCCTAGACTTTACCACAAGTGCATAGGTCGTGACAAATAGAACTGGGCAAAAAGAGTATCGTTTCCACAAGGAGAAGATTCAATTACCAAGTTATAAACTTTCCTATATTATTTAGAAGATCCCAAATTGATGTGACTGACTACAAATTCTTAACCTAAAAAATAAATTATGAAAGATTCCTAGGGCTTGGATTTCATCAGTTGAATTCCTTCAATGAATTTAAACCTGGTTGCTTGCATTAATGTTTAGCTAATTACAATTACCGAATTCTATTTTTTATGTGATATCCACTTTCAACGTATAACACCTATACCTATATTAATCTTATGTCTATTGTCGAGATCACTGAAACTAAATTTAAATTCATTATGCTCTGTGGAGTTCTTGAATGTAGGTCACAAAAGTGTGTATTTATTTCTAAACTACACTGCCAATGTTTAATGAATTCACGAACTAAAATTGAAATTCAACTTTCTTACTTCATTCAACATCTCAAGCACGAATTTCATGGCCAGTAAACTGCAAGAATAAAAATCGAAATCATCTAATTGCAATTAACAAAGTGTATTCAACACAACCATACTCAAATCATATCCAAAATTCAATGACTACATCCTAGCCCTAGAATAAGAAAACTAGCAAATCATAACTAATAAAATAATCCAATTATTTCTCAAACATAAATTCGAATTCAACATCCTTAATAACAATTCAGTAACTAAAAATCAGTGAAAGAGAAAAAGAATTATGTAATTGCAGAAATCGTGAGCTTCGTTCTTCCTTTCGGGATTATAGCTCCTCCTTCAATCCTCCTCCCTCAATTTCGTGTTAATGATATGCTTATATAGGTTAGAAAAAAAAACCCAATTATTTTAATGATTCCCCCTAAAAAAATAGCCTAACTTTTAAGACTTATCTTCACAGCCGCGTACGTGGTTCATGAGTCTGAATTTAGAAATCCTTTTTAGATATAAAGTTTTAACCCTTTAAGATAGCTTTCCAATCCATTAGGAGTCGCATCAATCGGATGTGTGAGTAAGAAGTTATGGTCAAAATAGTCAAGTATGTCCAAGATATCTTCTAGTGCATTTCGGATTTGGATTTCTTGTGGATTCCTTCTATGATTTCTATTTTTTTTCTTGATCCTGATTACTCTCAAACCTTTGGGAACTTTTCTTTTTAGAACCCTCCTTCCATATCTGCAGGCCATCCAATCCATTCAAAATCGATTCTCTTTTCACATTTTGAAACAAAAAATTTCTCCCATATCTGCAACAGAAAATCTGAAATTCTTGGCTGACCGACTTCTAGCTGGATTTAGAGCATCAAAACGATACAGTTTTGGGTTGAGTCCTTAACAAAAGTCTTAGATATCATTCTCAGCTTTCAAACTCACCCGGGCTTGCTTTATAATAACTTCTAGAACTCTAGATACAGACTGAAAACTGAAACAGAGTCTGAGCTGCAGTAAACTTTTAGACAAATTCAAACTTCTCGGTTTCTGCTAAGTTTTGAACTTCAGACGAAAGAACTGGGTTTTGGGCTCTACATAAAAGTTTTAGGCCTATGTCTTAGCTTTCCATCAAGCCAAACAACACCTAAAATTGAGATTTTTAGCTCCAGATAGAACCCAAAAACCGAGCAGTGTTCTGGTTTGATTAGACAAGACCAACTAGGATTTGCCCTCTAGGCCTAACCCATTTTCTGCCTCTTCACATCATCCTAATTTCACCTAATTGAATAATTAAAAGCCTGAAAAATACCAATAATTTTGAAGAATTAAATAAATGTAATAGTCACCTAAAATTCTAGAAAAACGAGCTAAGAAACATACAAAACACTTTGAATTAAAACAATTAGGATTAAGAAAATGTGTGAAATAAATTTCCACATCACCTGCTTGTCCAGACGTTGGACTAGCTACAGTCGATGTCTCCTTTTGTTGGTTCCTAAGACCATTTGAATGCTTCTTGTCTCTGGCATTCCTTCAATTCTACAAATGGCATGTCCCCTTTCCCGTTTGGTAGGACCCTCACATCCTGTGAAGCCCCCAACCCCTACTTGGGTTGGTTACTGACTGACGCATTAGGACATGTAACTCAAGGCTACATACCCCCATACATGACATTTAAGATTTAGAGAAATTTGTAAAATATCATGGTACCATAAAACTAATTATCCCAAAAGATCTCATTGTTCAAATTTCTTCAAAATAGATAATGTTTTACATTGGAACCCGTAAAAATCCAAGCGTCCCTTCGCTTGAGATACATAAAAAGATCCATCTCCTTTGAGGGAGTTCGGGTTGCTGAATTCACAAACTCTGAGCAAACCTTTGGGCTTCTACATTGTACTCCCATGCTTGTCTTAGATAGCCCATTACAAAGTCCGTACGATCTCTCAAGGAGAGTGCGTCCTCATGCTCGAACAACCTTGGTGAGTCATGGTACTTATTCAAAGTATCTCGGATGTCCTTGAGGTATTGGGAAGTAGTCCTTAAGCAAACAATAACGAAATTTTAGCCGGCCTTAAGGGTGTACTCGTCCTCGACTAGGTCATTAATCTCATTTATCCTGCTTAGGGTCCTGAGTATCTGCCACAACTTCTACCTTTTCGGGTTGCAAATGGTTGTGAAAATTATCACAGTGTGATTTCGATAAATCTCAATAAGTAAATAGATAACATACAACAGATAACATAGGCATATAAAGACAAAGCATGAAATGAATGCATGAACATGTACTTGACACAAAACTTGGCTTATGCAACTTAACTTTTAATTAAACATCTCTTTCATTGTTGCACATTGAACAATATACATATAACATACCCTTAACTCATTGCCTTGTTCACTTCTTGTAACACGTAGTTGGATACCTCACGGCTTCTCTATGCACTGTTGGTTCTCGTTAGTTACCGCATCATCCAACGGCCCACTTGACCGTGGTGACTACATCTTAATCCTTAACTATGCGGCAGTTCACAATTTCGCCTTTACCGCAAATAACACGTGGCACCCACTAGCTTTAGCTGCTACCCCGCTAATATCCTTTTCATAAGGATGCATTCGAGGTCCACCGGCGATATTTGTTAACCCAAGGGCTACCACTCCAATTTAAACATTTTAGAGTGGACAGAGGAGTTCCATCCGGATATTTTCCCGTCCTAGCATTTGGAATCGTTATAAAACATATACAAACTCTTTTCTTTGAAAACGGTATACAACCCAAATGCATGTAACATGAAACTTGTAACGCTTTTCTTTTCATGAAACATATGAACATGTAAATTCCATGAGTCAAGTAATCATGAAATCAAAAATTGAATATCTCAGGTTACAGCTTGAAAATATTAGAACATTCAAATGCTCAGTTTACAAACATAGTCAATAGCATTCAACACATACCAAAGTGGAAGAACAATGTTTAAACCAGAACATACACATATAGACATGACCGAAACATTTGAGACTTATAAAAACATGTCATTATCAACAACTTGAACCAATATTTCTAAACATATCCAAAAACATCATGAGAAAGTAATCATAGCAAGATCATCATGTAAATTCAATTACATAGCAAGAGCTTATCATCAATCAACGAACGCATATGATAGCAAATAAGAATGCAATGTTCACGCAGCATATACAAACATTATCCAAAGTAGGTTGAGAGTCTACTTATAGAAAATCCGAAGAGTCAACGATAAGCAAGCTGAAAATATATTAAACAATATTAGACGAAGTGACACACAAAACCCTAATCCGAGTATGTGCATGTGTGGATGTGTTGTGCCTAGGGTTTACTCACTCATGGCTTATGAAATCCATTCCACGGCTAGAAGGGCTCTCCATGCATTCAGACTTCACTCTTAAGGCTGGAACTCTATAGAGAAAGAAACCCTAGTTCAAACTAAAAAGGGTGGTTGTGGTCTTTCTTCCTTTTAAAGGTCTCATGCTCAAGTGTATATGCTAGTGGTGATTCGGTCTTCCTCTTGAGAAAAAATCCATGTCTTTCCTGAACGTGTTTGTGCAAGTGAATACACGGATCTCAACCATTTCATCACCCTTTTCACTCTAAGTGGTCGTGTGTGAGTGGATGAAAATGGTCGAGTGGTTCTTACCGTGAGTGCTTCTTCCTCTTGGGTGGATTCACGACATCCTGCTTCACTCATGGGGTTGATTGGATGAAGGTAGATGATACATACATGGTGTTTGGTTGGTGAGAAATGGTGAGAAAGTGAAGATGCGAATTTCTTCCCAGGGTGGTCGAGAGAGAGAGAGAGAATCAGAAAATCAAATGGGCAGAGTGTCCCTTTGGTGTGTGTCTCCTTTGGGCGTTGGCCCTTGGGCTACCCCTTATATAGACCCTCAAGCTCCCACACTCCCAAGACATAGGGAATCTCAAAGGGTTAGATGCATGTATACCATGTGTCATATGGCTTTGGCCGAAACCCTTCCCCTTCCTCTCTTGGGAAGTCCAAGTGACTTCTATTGCTTGAATGACACGTGGCTCACCTTCAATTTAAGAAAACCGAATCCCCTAGGTGCCCTTAGGCGTGTGACACAAAATGGTCTAGGTTCATGAAACCTCTAAGGAGTGTTGGTCATTTGACAAAACCCTAATCCTAACTTAGGGCTTCTTAGGCATGTGCATGCTTGGGCAAGCGGCATGTAGGGATGTGTGTGCTAGTGCCTTTCTACTACCCATCCCTTGCTCTTCCCCACAAAGATTCTTCTAGAACCTCGGTGAGTGTGTGTGTGTGTGTGTGTGTTGCCGCCCCCTGCTTTTTCCCCCAAGACCTTTCCTCTCCTCTAGACACTTGGGTAGTGTGTGATGCATGTTTGTTAAGCAACCTTTCCTCTTCCCCATGAACCTTCTTCTAGGATTCCCAAGTGAATGACAAGTGACATGTGTGAGGGTGAGATGTGTGGTGGTCGAAACCTAGGGACTAGGGCATTACTTCATCCCATGCATCTCTTCCAATTCCAATCATTTACATCTTCTAGAAAGTCCCATGAACGAGTGACACTTGGCAAAAAGGTAGTTGGAACCCTTGGGTAGGTGTGAAGCCCTTCTTCAAACCAAAACCCTAATCCTCAGAGTGAAACATGCCTTAGCCTCTTGAGCTCCCCCATGCAATCTCTTGTTACTCACATGGCTTTGACAAGTGGCATGTAAAATGTGGGTGTTGGTGAGTGAGTGCATTGGCCGAGTGATCCATGGTCTTCCCTAGGTGCCTCATGCATGCTTCCTTCTATAAACCTTCTACATGTGTGACAAGTGTAAAAAATAAGTGGCATTTGCCATGGTAGGCGTGCTGGGGCTTTTGGGTTACCGAAACCCTATGTCTCTCACCCCTTCTTCCCACAATCATGTCTAGATTCATTGGGTCTTGGATGTGTGACAAGTGGCCTAAAGGTTGGATGTGTTGAGCATGCCCATTGTTCCCTTAAGGTTTTAGGCTTTAGCCCAATGGGGTGGCCGAATTCTTAAGGCCTTGCTGGGCCTATCTTATGGGCTTAGATGCCTAATGCATTAGAACCAAAATAGGGACCAAGGTTTCTAAGTACTCTTCACTTCTTGCATGGCCCAAAATTAAACATAAACTGGCGACAAAATACAGACGAAGACTTGGCTAAGTTCAGGTTGTCACACATCCTCCCCTCCTTATAAAGAATTTATTCCTCGAAATTCAGTGAGCGCTCTCCCTTTTCTAATCCTTTCAAGGGCGGAGAGTTCTGACGGGGGACTCGTCAATGACTCCAGTAGCTTTTGACTGCAAATGGGGCTTTCCCTCAATCGCATCGGTAGTCTGACCGTTATCATTTGAGATTGAGATATGAGATGACTCCTCAAGTCTCCACCATCTTCTTCTTCGACCGTGTCCTTCAGTCATGGTATCTGGTATCCTAGCGATCAAGCCAACTTCAGCTTCACAAGACTTTAGTAAATCCTCACCCTCACCCTCATCTTGCTCATCACATTTCGGCATCACCCTCCTTCCTTCTCTTCGTGTTGTACTCGTGTCTACATGATCCAACATTTCAAATATTAGACCTCTGGTCTTCCAAACACTCTCCTCGTCTCGACGACATTCCTTCTATAGCCGTTGTTGTTCGTCCTCTCTTCTCTCCTTCTCATGCCATTCTTCTATGAATCATCCATTGGCTTTGGGAGGCATGGCTACCTTCCTGGCCGTTCTTCTCTCCCACATCATTTAGTTTTCCTAAGGTTCGTAATTCTAAATTGAGGTATGGGGAGAATGACAACCAATTTATAGATGCCTCTGTTCTCGTGCTTTGTCTATAATATCTCTATCTCATGCGTTACAACTAATAATTGAGCTCGAATAAATATGGGAACTACTCCCACGTGATCCACTTAACTTCTCATGTAAACTCGTTTCTCACATTCCCCCACTGCACCTTTACCAAGGGTATGGGTTTTTCTTCATACGTAAGATTTGATTGTAACTAAACTAGATTTGGTTCAATTACTCGAGCCTTCTGGTTCCCAAAGCTTCTCCTAAGTAATGAGACGTGGAACACGTTGTGAATGCCTTCGTATTATACTGGCAA
Source organism: Juglans mandshurica (assembly GCA_022457165.1). Taxonomy (NCBI): domain Eukaryota; kingdom Viridiplantae; phylum Streptophyta; class Magnoliopsida; order Fagales; family Juglandaceae; genus Juglans; species Juglans mandshurica. The sequence continues at coordinate 11,597,198 of CM039623.1, forward strand.
CCAAACATGATATGCTACTGGGCCAAACCTTTCCATCACAGGGTCCAAATATTTTGGGCTTAGCTTCCCTTTTAGCCCAAATCTATTAACACCTTTCATTCGGAATACCTTTAGGTACACCCAATCACCTTTCTCAAAAGCTAGTTCTCTCCTCCTAGTGTTGGCATAACTCTTTTGTCTACTTTGAGCGGTAGTCATCTTTGCCGGTATGAGCTTGACTTGCTACGTCAAGATGTGGTTAATCACCTCTTCAATTCCTCGAAGTTTCACTCACACCGCTCAGTCTAGACAAACTTAACATCCTTCCTGGTCAACACTGTTAGAGGGCTTGATAACTTAGAAAATCCCTCTACGAATCTACGATAATAACAGGCTAACCCTAAAAGACTTCTAATCTCATGCACGGTGGTAGGTCATTTCCAGTCCAATACTGCCTCCACCTTGCTGCGGTCCACCATGATTCCTGCCCCAGTTACCACATGACAACGTCTCACGACAATGGTCCTGGGAACTCCGTCACATCCCATGATTATTGACGCACGTTTCTCTCACACCGAGATATGATCTCTCACACAGAAATAAGGGTTTCTCACATAGAAATAACAACTCGGTGAAAACCGTAAACACATTCAAAGGCTCAGAATACAGAGAGTAAATATAAGAATAAACATAGTGACGAAAATTAGATTTATTCATGATCAGGAAGGGGAAGGTTACAGAACATGCATATGCATCTTACATACAACATTCACCCCACATTTTCTATTATTGTTTTAAAAGCTAACCTACCACACAATGTCAGGTTTGCTACTTTGTTGTGCCTCTCCTTCCTTGCTTCCCCTGAAGAATCCGGCTCCACAAGATCTTAGGTGTTTAGGATCTCAAAAGTGAGATTTCGTCCTATGTCCAAACCCCTTTCATAGAGTGGGATTGTCAAACGTCCTTTTGACACACTTTTGACTCCAGGTATTCTTGGATAAGAGTCCTCTACACTCGACTGTCATACGTAGAATGATAGAGACAGACGTCCGAGGCATGGTCCGCACCTCTTTACGGCTTGCCAACTCCTCAGTCCTTCCTTGAATGAGGGTCTTCTGCACGACATTAGATCATACTGCTAGGTTTAGGTAATATGACCTATTGAGTCGTAACCCTTTCTGTAGACCTACTCTGGATGTGACCCTCTGGATGGAGTGTATGCCTCAACGTACGACACTGCCACTCTCTTAGAGTATTTTTGTGTTATCCCTGAAAGCTCACATAGCTGCTCCAGTCAGTCCTAGATCGTCGCTCACCTTGGGCAAGTAGCCTCTGCTTGCCTCAGTAGGTGGTTGTTGTCTCATCAAAGTCACCAGCCTCTTTAGCTTCTCGTTCTCACCTTCACAATAGGTAGCTTTTCTAGCTTGCCTACCATAAGGCCTCCTACAAGGTGCTTGCTCGCCCATTTCCACCTCGCGTTGGGATGTGTCTGTCAGGCATCCTACAAGGTGCTTGCTCGCCCACATATTGGACTAATTGGCACTTTGCAACTCCTACAACTATTTTTTTCACGAAATCAATCGATTGTTCTTCATCTTTCTTTCAACTCAACTCCATTGATGATATGTTCCCTTGCACTGGCGGGGCACTGACTTAAAAGGCTATGCATCCAACCACTTATCTTTTTCTGGTACGAAATCTTGGAATTCAGGTTCATCTAGGTGGATTTTTTACTCGTCCCTACCTGATGCGGGTATTGGAATTAACCCAGTACCTATAATCGGGTTTGACATTTTTAAAAAAAATGTTTGACTTATAAAATGAATTGACATAGGTTTGATCTTTAAAAATGGTTTAAAAAATAGTTTTTCGAAAAATCTAGTTACAAACTGGGTAACCAGATACCCAAGCTTTTATAACCGGTAAAGGTCGGATACCTACTCAAGAGAACTTCCAGAGAGATCTGCCAGCTTCTTACCCAAAGTCAATGCATGCCTGTGGTTGATCGGCTTCTCAGTGAGAGGTTTAAAGTTAATTTTCCAGTTTATTCCACTCTCTCGAAGCTAGACTTGTTAATTGCATGTGGGTGGAGGCCGGTTCCAATTTCTTAACCTATATAAAATATGTGTTTATATATATATATAATATTTGTGTGTGTGCGCAATAAAAAATAATTATTTGCTTTGTTTTTGCTGTGAATCTTGAAATGGTAGTCAACATTGTTGACCATCCAATCCTAATTGCCAATTAGAAAAAAGTCAGCATGCATGAAGGTGAAAAGTCCAGTTTCGTTTCTTCTTCTTCTTGTATGTGTGTGTATCTATATATATATAGATACATATATATGTATCTATATATATGTATCTATATATATATATATATATATATATGTATCTATATATATGTATATCTATATATATATATATATATATGTATCTATATATATATATATATATATATATATGTATATATACCGCTGCTTAGCTTTTGAACACGAGCCAAAGGTGGCTTAAGACCAAGCCGTACGTAGTAATATTCTTTGTGGAAATTTGGGGCCGTAAAACACACGTGCTTAATCAGTAGAAATATCGTTTGTTTGTTAAAGTAGAAAGGAAAAAGTCCCTCTAGCTAGAAAATCTCCTATAAGTTCATGTACTAAAACAAGCATTAATTAGAAGCTTCCAGCATATCGTTTGTTTGAGAATTATCTTGGTGAGTTGAGTTGTGATAGTGAGGTATTTTAATTTTTCAACATCTGTTTGATTGTTGGGAAAATCTGGAAAAGGAAAAGAATTTGAATTCTTCCTTTGGTTGTCTTGATTGCTTATGGTGTTGGGACTTTGCTCCTGTTGGTGGGGGTTGGTTTTGGGGCTGTACAGAAAAGAAGAAGAATAAGATGAAGAAGAATCGTGTGAAAGAAAATAAATAGTCAGATCATTTTGACATTTAACGGGTTCGACCCGCAAACAATTTCAAACCGTGTTTTTCGGACAGGTCGGGTCGGGTCGTATCTATCGGGCGGGTCGGGTTCTACGGTTTTCTGCACAGCCCTACTGTGGAGTGTCTAAATGATGACCGCGTGAATTTTGAACATTGAAATTAAAATATTGACCTAAGCTACCACATGATGCATGATTTTCTTGTCGTCCTTGTGGTTGTTCTTCTAACTTCAATTAGTTATCTCTGAACTTATAATATCCTATGATCAGTAGTATCTCAACCTCGATATCTGATGCGCAGTTACCTTGAGCCAGAGACTGCATTACATGGTGTTGAACCAATTAATTTCCTACTTCTCTTGACTCATGTTTAACCCGAAAGAAGAGGAATTAAGCTCAGAGTCCCGGATTCAAGTAAGCCTCCGATGTTTATGTAACGTCCCAATAGAAAGTCCAAACCACATGGCCTATACTCCAAAAGCACTAGTCAATGATACTATTAGAGCCCCCAATGGAACCTTAAAAAGAGCAAGAACTTCTCCTTCCCAAGCAATGTAGGATCCCATAAACCACCTACCATTTATCCATATCATATGAGGTATCACAGTTTAAGTCAAATTGAGTATGTTTGTAATAAATCCATAATGGAGAGAAAGTGCCAATCTTACTTGTGGATCTATTTGTATATGATTAGGACCTAGTATGGTGTTGCCCATATGAGTGCCTAATTTCTGGAACTTGGCATAGTAATCCATTTGAGCTTATTTTAACCGCTAACTTGGTTGATTTGGCGCACACATCTCACTCGGATCTTCGTTTGTGTTGCCCATGTGAAGCCCCAGCCAACAGAAGCCCAGCCCAAAGACCCACAAAACGACATCATTTTAGTAGGTCAGTCATCCCCTTTCTTTTTCTTCCCCCACCCCCCTACGGTTTCGTCCATTTTCTTTTCCTCTCCTCTGTTTTTACCGAAAACTGCTCCTCTAATCCCATTCTCTCTACTCGGCAGTTCAATTTTTCCCTTGTTGTTGGTTTTTCTCATCAAAGCTTCAGCTCTCTCAACAAACCCATCTCCTCTTCCTCTCTCGCTTGGTGATCTTTTGTCTTCAGCTCTCTCTCTCTCTCTCTCTCTCTCTCTCTCATTTTACACCTTGATTCCGAAACACAAGGCCTTCACTGTCAGCACTCTCTCTTTCTCTCCAGTGCAGATTTTCTTTTGTTTGTTGTGCGATTTTTGTGCTGCATTTTCGTTAATCCCTGAAGCCTTGTAACCATCGAAGCCACCACTGGTGACACTATTATTCGCCGGTAACCCATTCTCTTTCTCTATTCCTCTCACCCGCACACACACATTCACTTCAATTATTTTTATTTCACTCCAATGAAATTTCTGGGTCATGGTTTCATATAGTGTAGTCTGTAGGTTTTCTTTAGGCATTTTTTTGTGCAAGCGAACACCATGTGTTGGAATTGTTTCTGAGTTTGGATTATTTGGGTGGGACGTGCAGTAAATTTAATGGATACTCGGGGTTGTGTAGTGGCTTTTTTTTATACTATTCGGATTTTTATACGACTGATGGAGTGGAGTGTAAATTATTTGGAGATACATTATTGCTGAATTGGTTGAGTTGTTGGTGGTTGCTTGGAGTTAAGGGCCATTGGAGGGGGTTGATATATTGATTATTTGAGTTTTGATGTTGGCTTCAGTGGGTGTATAGGTCTATATTGAAATTGGTATATGGTATTTTGGGTTGAAGTGTGGGCTGTCCAAGTGATTATATGGATATTTGAGTTGAGTTAAATTTACTGAAATTTGATTTAGAATTTGGGTCTTAAATTTTTAGATCGAAATTGTGTTGTTGGTCTTTAATACTTCGTTTATATATTTTTTTTTATGATTAGGTGAAGAGACTGATAGAGGTCATTTTCAAGGCATAGATAATACACTGCAGGAGTCAAGTATGCGGGATTCCTATGCTAGATTTGCATAAAAAGAAATGAACTAAGGTTGGTTTGTAAAAATGTGCATGTTATTTTAAAAAGAAAATGTGAAAAACAACCTCAGTCTATATTTTGCATTCACTCATGAGATACGTATGAAAGAGAAAAGAAATGCGTTTAACATGAATTGTGTAGACATGAGCAATATTTGACATGTTTCTGAAATGTGCAAAAGAGCGAATGCAATATCTGTGAGTTTTTGTATGTATGATATAAAATGATTTGGGTTTGTTTTTTATCAAATGGAAATGATATGAATATGTTTAACACGTAGTTTGATATGATATGAATATGAAAAACCTTTGGCATACTTATCTATTTTTATTCTGATTCTGAATATGGTTCTGATATGATGATACTGGTTCACGTGATATGGTTGGTACCAACATAATATGATATGATATGAGTGCAACAACTTTGGAAACAAAGTGGTTTTTTACGTGTTCTTTCCTGTGTGCACACTCGGGACTCCGAGATTGAAAAAATGAAAGTTTCACAATATGATACTGCCCGGTTTGGTCATCGGGGATAGCACAACCCTACTACGGGGGGTTAAACATGGTATATGATATGAAACAATACAATATGATATGATAAGATGAAGATGTTCAGTTATGTTATGCCAAAGCGTTCTTGAATATGAAAATGGTTTATGAATATGAAAAGATTGAAAAATCGCTCTGATTTTCTGTTAATACATTTTGAGATGTGCATATGAAAATGAAATGTTTTGCTTCTGCATACCAAACTTTCTAAAAATGGCTCATGTTTACACACTAGTATAGGTTTTTCTGCTTACTGAGTTGTTGATAACTCATCCATTATCTTCAATATTTTTCAGATGATATTGATGATCTAGCTAGGGGTCAGGAATAGAAATTGGAGCTTGACTAGATATGGATAGAAGGGCTATGGAGTTTATATTATGGTTATTTGGAAAATATGAGATCATGCACTATTTATGAGATTTTTGGAGTTTTTAGATGCTTTGGAAGACAGGTTTGTAATTGACAGGTAGTAATTATCCGGCCCATCCGGATACGAGGCGTTACATTTGGTATCAGAGTCAGGTTTGAGGTTCTGCAGACTATAGTACTTCAGATTCTAGAGTATAGATAAACTTCAAGAAATCATTTTCAGATTTGATATGATAGTGGAACGGACTATATGGTAGAATATTATAGGTTTCCGTGGTCTTAGAATTTGCAGACTTTAGGAATGATTTTGATGTGTAGCATTTTATGGGTCTATGAGCTGAATTCTTGTTGTTTGTGGTTTGGTTTGATTCCGAAGACTTTTTAAATAGATTTGATGGAGTTAAAGTTTTAGACTTTGGAGATTTATCATTACTATTGTTGTTCGTACTTCTTTTCTCTTTATTATAGGTACCTTTATTGCTTTGAAATATTATATATATATATATATATATATGTTTTGTTTTATGGTTACCACTAATTATTTATGTTTATATGAACTTTATAATTTTTTTGAAACAATTACTTAAGATCCAAGTTATTTTGTCAGGATGCCACCTCATCGTCGAGAACATAGTATGTCGGATCTGAACGCAAACGAGAATGAAAGGTAAGCAAACCCGAGTGCTTCCAAAGTACTACGAGCAGCGGTTCATCAATTAATAGATGACCTCACGCAGAATCCCTCAGGTCGCCAACGCAATTATAATGAAGGAGGTTATACCATAGAACAATTCAATCGGATGCACCCCCCCCCCCCCCCCCTTTATTTGATGGGTGAGGCGAACCAACCCTGGCGGAGGATTAAATTCAGGAAATAGAGGAGATATTGTGGGTCCTAACCTGCACAGATGAACAGAATGTGGCATACTCCACGTTCAAGCTGACTGGGGAGGAGAAAAGATGGTGGATTTCTGAAAGAACCATTAGAGAAGTGGAAGGGACAGAAATAGTTAGTTGGCTGCATTTCAAGCAAATGTTTCTTGAACGCTTCTTCCCAAGCTCGGTCCGAGAGGACAAGGCTACGGAATTCGCCACCTTGGTATAGTGAACTACGACGGTACATCAATATGCATCTAGATTTACTGAGTTATCCCGTTTTGCTACGTATCTAATTCCAGATGAGGAAAAGAAGGCGCGTAAATTCAAGCAAGGGCTGAATGAAATACTTTATGAATGAGTAGTGGGCTTCCAGATTCGAAACTTTTCAGAGTTGGTAAATAAGGCAACAGTTTTTGAACAAAGCCTTCAAAGGAGCGCGGCATTGCATGATCAGAGGAAGAGGACCACAACATCTGGATATCATTCTTCCATGGACTAGGGATCGTGGAAAAAGAGGAATGAAGGTAGTAGCACGGGTCAAAGGCTAGTTCAGGGCACCCAACAAGCATATTAGTGTGGAACTTGCAACCGAGTACATGCCGGAGTATGTAGGATGGAGGCGGGACTATGCTTCCGTTGTGGCAAACCGGGTCACTATCTCAGAGACTGCCCATTGCAATTGGACAGCAACAAGCCACCACCACCAAGAGCAGTAGGGACAACACGAGGCAACATCCAACGTACTACTGTGCCTGCACGGGTTTTTGCTCTGACACCTGGAGAGGCTGAGGATAGAAATGATGTGATCACTGGTATGACTTCTTTGTTTTGTTTTAAGATATTAATCTGTTGGTTGATGTTAAGACTTGGAAATTTTAGATCATGAATGATGTTGATTGTGACCACAGGTACCCTTTCTTTGTTTTCTAATAATGTCACTGTGTTATTTGACTCGGGAGCGACACATTCTTTTGTTTCCATGACTTCCTCTAGATTTTGCACTTTAGAAACCGAAACGTTAAAGCACAAGTTAGTGGTCCCGACCCCGACAGGAATTTCGGTGGTCTGTGATGAGATTCTATCAGGATGTCCTTTATCTATTGAGGTAAGATTAATGCCAGCAAATTTAATAGTGTTTAACATGATTGGGTTTGATGTGACTTTCGGTATGGATTGGCTGGCTTGCTACCACACCAGTATTGATTGTTTTAAAAAAGAAGTGGTTTTTAGACCCCCAAAAAAATGTGAATTTCGGTTCACAAGGTCGAAAGTGAGGTTGCATCCACCCATCATAACTGTCATTCAGGTTGGAAAATTGTTACGTGATGGTTGTCAGGGATTCTTAGCCTGCGTGGTAGAAGCACCAAAAGAGAAGTTGAAGTTAGAGCAGATACTTGTTGTGAGTGAATATCCAGAGGTTTTCCCAGAAGATTTATCTGGACTTCCGCCCGAGCAGGAGGTAGAGTTTGCTATTGAACTAGTCCCAGGCACGACACCCCTTTCGAAAGCACCTTACCGGATGGCGCCATCTGAATTAGTGGAACTCAAGGAGCAGTTGCAAGATTTGTTGGACAAGGGTTTCATCAAGCCCAGTGTATCACCTTGGGGAGCTCCAGTTCTCTTTGTGAAGAAGAAGGATGGATCGATGAGAATGTGTATTGATTACAGGGAACTTAATCGGGTGACCATAAAGAATAAGTACTCGCTACCCCGTATAGAAGATTTGTTTGATCAGCTTCAGGGTGCTCAGGTATTTTCAAAGATTGATCTTTGATCGGGTTACCATCAATTGAAGATTAGGGCAGAAGACGTGGCTAAGACGGCTTTCAGGACCCGTTATGGCCATTATGAGTTTTTGGCCTGACTAACGCCCCAGCAGTATTCATGGATTTGATGAACAGGGTGTTCCTTGAATTTTTGGATAAGTTTGTGGTTGTTTTTATTGATGATATACTGATATACTCCAAAAGCAAGACTGAGCATGAAGAACATTTGAAGTTGGTACTTGGGACACTAAGAGATAAAAAGTTGTTTGCTAAACTGAAGAAGTGTAAATTTTGGCTTGATTCAATCACCTTTCTCGGGCATGTTGTTTCGAAAGATGGCATTTCAGTGGACCCAGGAAAACTGGAAGCAGTGGTTAATTGGTCGGCACTAAAGAATGTTCATGAGGTTAGAAGCTTCTTGGGATTGGCGGGTTATTACCGTCGATTCATTGATGGTTTCTCCAAAATAGCAGTTCCTCTCACTGCACTCACCAGGAAAAATAATAAGTTTGAATGGACAACAAAGTGTGAAGAAAGCTTCCAGGAGTTGAAACAGAGATTAGTGACAGCTCCGGTGTTAACAGTCCCCACGGCTAGAGGTGGATTTGTTGTCTATAGCAATGCATCAAGGCTTGGATTGGAGTGTGTTCTGATGCAACATGGGAAGATTATAGCATACACCGCACGCCAACTGAAAGTATATGAGCAGAATTATCCCACACATGATCTGGAACTGGCGGCAATCATTTTTGCACTTAAGATTTGGAGACACTATCTGTATGGGGAAAAGTGTGAAATTTATACGGATCACAAGAGTTTGAAATATTTCTTCACCCAAAAGGAATTAAATATGAGGCAAAGGAGATGGCTTGAGTTGATCAAGGATTATGATTGCACCATTAATTATCACCCAGGCAAAGCTAATGTTGTAGCCGACGCCCTAAGTAGGAAGTCAAATGGACCAGCAGCCGCAACCCTTACCACCCAACATAGGTTGTTAATGGACTTAGAAAGAGCTGGTATTGAGGTCATTGCTAGTGACACAAATACTTTCATGGTTAGTTTGATAGTTCAACCAGCCTTGATAGATAGAATCAAAGCTGCTCAGAAAGTGGACTCAGGGTTGGTGAAGCTAGTGGAAGAAGTCGGGAACGGGGACAAACCTGATTTTAGCATTTCTGAGGATGGAGTTTTGAGGTTTATAGGTAGATTATGTGTACTAGCTAATGATGAACTAAAAAGGATAATTCTTGAAGAAGCACACCGTTCTTTGTACACAGTTCACCCAGGGAGTACCAAGATATATCGGGACTTGAGAGAATCTTTTTGGTTGAATGGTATGAAAAGAGAAATTGTTAAATTTGTGGAACAGTGCCTCACTTGCCAACAGGTGAAGGCGGAGCATCAGAGACCAGCAGGATTATTACATCCACTCCAGATTCCAGAGTGGAAGTGGGAGCATATCTCCATGGACTTTGTGACAGGCCTACCAAGGACATTGAGTGGACAAGATGCCATAGGGGTGATCATGGATCGCTTAACGAAGACCGCTCATTTTGTGCCCATTAAAGTTTCTTGTAAACTAGAGAAACTAGCTGAGTTGCACGTGCAGGAGATATTGAGGTTGCATGGAGTACCGGTATCCATTGTGTCAGATAGAGACCCTCGTTTCACTTCCAAGTTCTGGCGAAGCTTACAAGAGGCAATGGGTACTAAGTTAAATTTCAGTACTGCTTTTCACCCTCAGACAGATGGGCAGTCAGAAAGGACTATTCAGATCTTAGAAGACATGTTGAGGGCATGTGTGATGGATTTTAAGGAAACTTGGATGCGACATTTACCATTGGTCAAGTTTGCTTATAATAATAGTTTCCAGGCTAGCATTGGAATGGCACCCTACGAGGTTTTGTATGGCAGAAGGTGTAGATCTTCATTATATTGGGATGAAGTAAGTGAAAGGAAACTTTTGGGGCCAGAGATTATTCAGCAGACCACAGAGAATATAGATATCGTGCGGGCTAGAATGAAAGCAGTTCAGAACCGACAAAAGAGTTATGCAGATAAATGTCGTCGCCAGTTAGAGTTTGAGGTTGGAGATAAAGTATTTTTGAGGATAGCACCAATGAAAGGAGTTATAAGATTCGGAAAGAAGGGTAAGTTGAGCCTAAGATATATTAGACCGTTTGAGATTCTTGATCAGATTGGACCAGTTTTTTTTTAGGGTGGCTTTACCACCGGCGTTCTCGGGAGTGCATAATGGGTTTCATGTGTCTATGTTGAGAAAGTACATCCATGACCCTACCCACGTTATAGATCATGAACCACTTCAGATTCAAGAGAATATGACCTACACCGAGGAACCAGTACGGATTTTGGACAGGAAAGAACAAGGGTTACGGACTTGAACTATTCATTTGGTTAAAGTGTTATGGAATAATCAAGCTTTTAACGAAGCGTCGAGAATTCGAGGAAAAGATGCGAGTTAAGTACCCACACTTGTTCGACGAGAATTTTGATAGCTTGTAGCAAATTCCGGGGACGGAATTTTTTTGTAAGGGGGGGAGGATGTGAAGCCCACGCCCACAGCCCAGCCAACAGAAGCCCAGCCCAAAGACGCTCGAAACGGCATCGTTTTAGTAGGCTAGTCATCCCCTTTCTTTTTCTTTCCCCACCCCCTGACGGTTTCCTCCATTTTCTTTTCCTCTCTTCTGTTTTTATCGAAAATTGCTCCTCTAATCCCATATGCTCTCCTCGGCAGTTCAGTTTTTCCCTTGTTTTTGGTTTTTCTCCACAAAGCTTTAGCTCTCTTGACAGACCCATCTCCTCTTCCTCTCTCGCTTGGTGATCTTTTGTCTTTAGGTATCTCTCTCTCTCTCTCTCTCTCTCTCTCTCTCTCTCTCTCTCTCTCTCTCTCTCTCTCATTTTACACCTTGATTCGGCCTTCACTATCGGCACTCTCTCTTTCTCTCCAGTGCAGATTTTCTTTTGTTTGCTGTGTGATTTTTGTGCTGCATTTTCGTTAATCCCTGAAGTCTTGTAACCATCGAAGCCACCACTGGTGACACTATTATTCGCCGATAACCCATTCTCTTTCTCTGTTCCTCTCGCCCGCACACACACATTCACTTCAATTATTTTTATTTCACTCCAATGAAATTTCTGGGTCATGGTTTCATATAGTGTAGTCCGTGGGTTTTCTTTGGGCATTTTTTTGTGTAAGCGAACACCATGTGTTGGAATTGTTTCTGAGTTTGGATTATTTGGGTAGGACGTGCAGTGAATTTAATGGATACTCGGGGTTGTGTAGTGGCTGTGTTTTTATACTATTCGGGTTTTTATACGACTGATAGAGTGGAGTGTAAATTATTTGGAGATACAGTATTGCTGAATTGGTTGAGTTGTTGGTGGTTGCTTGGAGTTAGGGGCCATTGGAGGGGGTTGCTATATTGATTATTCGAGTTTTGATGTTGGCTTCAGTGGGTGTATAGGTCTATATTGAAATTGGTATACGATATTTTGGGTTGAAGTGTGGGTTGTCCAAGTGATTATATGGTTGTTTTAGCTGAGTTAAATTTACTAAAATATGGTTTAGAATTTGGGTCTTAAATTTTTAGATCGAAATTATGTTGTTGGTCTTTAATACTTAGTTTATATATATATTTTTATGAATAGGTGAAGAGACCGATAGAGGTCGTTTTCAAGGCATAGATAATACGCTGTAGGAGTCAGGTAAGCGGGGTTCCTATGCTAGATTTGCATAAAAAGAAATGAACTGAATTTAGTTTGTAAAAATGTGCATGTTGTTTTAAAAAGAAAATGTGAAAAATAACCTCAGTCTATATTTTGCATTCACTCATGAGATACGTATGAAAGAGAAAAAAAAATACTTTTGACATGAATTCTGTAGACATTAGCAATATTTGACATATTTCTGAAATGTACAGAAGAGCGAATGCGATATCTGTGAAGTTTTGTACATATGATATAAAATGATTTGGGTTTATTTTTTATCAAATGGTAATAATATGAATATGTTCAACACATGGTTTGATATGATAAGAATAGGGGTGATATTCGGTCGGTCCGGACCGGAAAAACCGACCGGACCGACCAATTCGGTCCGGACCGGACCGGACCGAGAATGGTACCGGTCGGTCTTGGTCCGAATTTTATAGGACCGACTTAATTCGGTCCGGTCCACGGTCTATGGGTTTTTCGGACCGGACCGGACCGAATTAAAATTGAAAAAAAAAATAATAATTATATAATTCTCATTTAACATATCACTAACTCACCATTAAATAATTATTAACTAATAGTCTAATACTAATATTTATAATTTTATACTAATATTAATATTTATACTAATAGTCTAGACTTTACTTCTAGTCTTCTATACTCTAATATGGTATATAAAAAAAAATACTAATAGTCTAATATAGAGTAAGAGTCTACGACTATAGTTATAGTTATACTAATATTATAATATAGTTATAACTTATACTAATCATGGATTCATGATTCATAATAACTAAGTAGTAAGTACCAACTATATAACTATTATAAGTTATAATAACTTTACTCATATAAGAGTTATAGTATAATAGTATTAATAATTTAATAGCATATTATAAAATTTATAGTATTATAGCATAATATTAGTATAATAGTATAGTATTAATATCACTAAAAGTTATAAGTTATAACTATATATACCTAATAGGCTAATAGCATAATATTTGGGTTTTTTTAGTTTTTTATATAGAATAGTTTTTTTTTTTATCATTGTATTTTTCAAGATCAAGCTTTTTTTAGTAGTTTTAGCTAAAAAAAAATGTACAAAATTTGAAGTGGGCCGAAAAAAATTGAAATTGGGCCGAAAAAAAATTAGATTTAGATGGGCTGAATGGCCCATTTTAGACATGTCCAGACCGACTGGACCGACCCTAGACCGGACCGGACCGAAATGGACTGGACCGGACCGGTCCTATATGTGACTCGGTCCGGTCTAGGGTGGACAATTCTTGGACCGAATAGGTCCGGTCCGGTCCACAAAATAGCCCAAGACCGGACCGGACCGGACCGAACTCACCCCTAGATAAGAATATGAAAAACCTTTGGTATACTTATCTGTTTTTATTATGATTCTGAATATGGTTCTGATATGATGATACTAGTTCACGTGATATGGTTGGTACCAACATGATATGATATGAGTGCAACCACTTTGGAAACAAAGTGGTCTTTTATGTGTTCTTTCCTGTGTGCACACTCGGGGCTCTGAGATTGAAAAAGGGAAAGTTTCACAATATGATACTGCCCGATTTGGCCACTGGGGATAGCACAACCCTACCACGGGGGTTAAACATGGTATATGATATGATACGATACGATATGATATGATAAGATGACGATGTTCGGTTATGTTATGCCAAAGCGTTCTTGAATATGAAAATGGTTTATGAATATGAAAAGATTGAAAAATCGCTCTGATTTTCTGTTAATACGTTTTGAGATGTGTATATGAAAATGAAATGTTTTGCTTCTACATACCAAACTTTCTAAAAATGACTCATGTTTACACACTAGTATAGGTTTTTCTGCTTACTGAGTTGTTGATAATTCATCCCTTATCTTCAATATTTTTCAGATTATATTGATGATCAAGCTGGGGGTTAGGAATAGAAATTGGAGCTTGACTAGATATGGATAGAAGGGCGAGTACTTAATGGTACCATTGTTAGTAGAAGTGTTTAATTTGAGTTTTGAAGTTTTTTTTTTTTTTTGTTATTTAGATCTATTGAGACTTAAGGATGTATCAGTTTGTTTATTATGGTGAGATTATTGAGAGATATTGTGGACCCCCTTTGGTTTAAATTATTTTGTTATGATGACTTATGGAGTTTATATTATGATTATTTGGAAAATATGAGATCGTGCACTATTTATGAGATCTTTGGAGTTTTTAGATTCTTTGGAAGACAGGTTTGTAAGTGACAGGTAGTAATTCTCCGACCCATCCAAATACGGGGCGTTACAAGGAGACTGTTTAACAATATATAATAATTTTGGATGAAGTATGATTTAAGAGGTTCGAATCTTTTAACGATCCAGTGCGTTTTGACTCACCCGCGTCTCAGTTGTTTCAACGCATGTTAACTGCCTCTCAGTCTTTAACCGCCTGCCATCCCGGCGAGCTTATGCCTAGCACATGGAGTTTGAATTTTTCAAGTGTAAGCATGCACGTGAATTTGAGAAATGGGTAAAAGCATTGACTTAGAAATTAGGTCAGTACTATGACTAGAATATACTTAATTAACCACACAAACAGTAACAACACTGACGCAAGATTTAATTAATTAAAAAGTACTTCACCTAATTTTATCAAGTTCTCAGCAATGGTCTGCAATAATATTTGATCTAAGCCTTGATCAGTCGATTTCATGCCCCATGGCATTTATATATAGTAGAGATGGGGTCTTTTTTTTTTCTTTTTTGAGTGGATATTCATAAATATTTCAGATCCTGTTATTGATTATATATCTCCTAGTTAGATTCTTTGGTTTTCTAGTAATTTGCAGTTAATGCGGTTGCTTCTCTCTAGCTTCCTCTGTATTATTTTTTGGTAGATCGAAGTCTCTGTCTGTTGTTATATATAATATAACAAGAACAGTGATTTCTGATGTCGACATAGCCAGCCATTTTAGACATTTGAAGTTCACCCCCCAAAGGTAGTCTGATCTTACATGGTCTTGCGTCAAATTTCATCGGTCTTCTTCTTTGTTTTTCTCATTGTCTTTTCCCCTCTAGTCTTAATTCGTAAGTTTATCATCATAATGTCCCTAAATTATAATTCTCACTCACCATGCATGAATCTCTTACCACAGCCTATAAAAAGGAAGCACGAAATGCACAAGATAGAAAGGAAGCCTACGCCGCCTTCCCTCCTTTTCATAGATCTATCAATGGAAAAGAACGAGCTTGGGAATCCTCAATATCATGTACAACAACCTAAAACACAAAATCCGCCCACCAAACTGAAGGGATCTGAACCTGTCAAGATTAAGTACATTTCCAGCCCTTTGCTGGTCCAAGCTAGCAATGCTACGGAATTTCGAGCCATCGTTCAAGAACTCACCGGCAAGAACTCCGAGGATACATTAGGTTTCTTCAATTCCTTCAGTACGGATGCGGTCACTGATCATCTTGGAAATCCGCAACAAAACAATGCTTGCTAGGTAAAGCGAGCGAATGCATTCAGGCCAGCTTTCGAGCACTAAGATTAATGCTATATATTGCGGAAATTTTGGCAGATCACCTCATAATTAAGAATCTCGTCATCCAGCTCCTAATGTTGATGATGATGATGATCATGTCAGTAGTGTAAGATTTGAGAGGTGTTTACTTTTAGGTACTTTTATATTAGCTCTATGATTTGCTTATGAGTTGTAAATTTCATTGTTTAAATTATATTCTATCATAAATTAAAAGATGATTTTGTGATAAAAATTGATGCTTGAATCTGAAAATGGCTTATAAATAAAATAGAAGACATTATCCAATATATAACATGCAAACAACTATGTATAGGACGTGTCCCACCACCGTCGTGATCGCTCACCTGAAAATCGTTGAGTGGGCAGCACGGTATGTATGTGACTTCTCCGATGCTTAAGTCAGTAATGAGAAATAATAATTCGAGAATGCATAAAATCAGAGAGATCGAAGGTTACCTGTTGCTCCTATATATAGGCATGTAGAATATAGGATAAGTACTATAAACTGTTTAATTTTGTACTATGCTCAGCCATTATAAGATTTATCTCTAATGTATCGGAATCATCTAATCATACGTGGTCTATATCCCACATAACGTGAGATTTATCCCCTCCTAATAGGTCGGCGGCTAGGTGTTCGTCAAGTCACACGACTCCTTTGAGCCATTTATGGGTGATAGGCCTTGGGCCCCCAGTTTGGGCCAGACCAATATTAAGTCCTTCAGTTACCCCGCTAATTCTCTCACATGTAAGCATGGGGAATTCATAATGAAGGAATTATAAATATCTTGATTCACTCAGTTGAGGACGCTGACCCTAGACCACCCCGCTAGCGATTTGGGACAATCTATGGGCTACCCCGTTGGCCCATTTATTATTTACTCGGCGTTTCCGCTTATCGAGTGGCAGGAATTTTAAACTTGGGGGAACGTGCGTATGTTACCCAGTAACCGTCGCCACGTTCCTCACTCACTTCGCTTAGTCAGGTAATGATGATTTACATTTATTACCTTCATTTTGCTACTCTCTCTTATTCTTCATCTTCTTCCCAATTTCTTCCTTTCTACTTTACATTCTTGGAACCCCATTGTCTTGACTTCTTTCCATGTGACCCCAATCTTCCGCATTTTCCCTTTCCCTCTACTTCTTTGCTACCCTCATGGCCCAATGAAATACATCCCGAACCCCTACTGTCCCGAAATATTCTACCACCGAAGACGTTCCATATTTCGAAGGTTTCGAGTGGCACTCCACCCTCACTGCCAGAGACTTGTCGAATCTATAGAACACCTATGGGATCCCAAACTCCATACTCCTGGAACTCCCTCGCCACAGATTCGTCGACGAAGAAGGGTTCTCCGAGAAGGTTGCCCTTCCCATCTGTGTTCTAACCCACGGTTTGCGATTTCCTTTCTATCGCCCAATACGCAACGTTATTGATCTTCTTAGGCTAGCCCCTGCGCAGCTTCATTCTTATGCCTAGCAGGTTCCAAAACCAAGCGGCATCTGTAGGGGTCAAATCAGCAACCTATAATTTAGTTTCAAGATAAGGTCAAAAACCAAGCTAAGAAATAAAGGCAAGAAGAGATAAAAACAAGTTTACTTAGACTCCTAAGAGGAAAGACACACAGATTGCTAAAAGGAAGTGCACTCAGACTCCTAAAAGGAAAATGTTTCACAAGGCAATTACTCCAAGGAAATAGACATCTATATATATGAGGAGATCCCCTACAAAACGAAGGGACTCTCCACAAGCTCTCCATAAAAACCCCCTACGCCAAACTCCACTACACATAGTGACTCCAAAGGATCTCCCATAAATTTCTCTACTATATTGTGAGATATGTGAGGCCATAAGAGATTGTAAAATTACTAATCATAGTGGATTTTGCTCCTAAACAACCGTGGACGTAGGCATTATGCCGAACCATGTAAGTCCTCGTGTCACTATTTATTTACTTTTATTCGCTTATTTATGATTTATCATATAGATGAACGTGAAGAGCACCGTATCGAAACTCGAATTACTATCATGAGCTTGGAATGATTATTTCCTACATTCTGGTTTGTTGTGCAAATTAAGGCATTAACAAACTAAACTTCTATTTATCAGCGGATAGAATTTTCCTCCAAATTGGATTGGAGGAAACTTATTCCCGTCCATATATAAGACAAGCGTCCATTAAGCATGTGACAAGCACATATTTTCTTATTTTAAAGTTCAACTTAAAAAAGTGATATGTGTCTCTTTATTAAAAAGTATTTATACAGTTTGCCACATGTTTAAAATATATATATCAATTTTTAAAATGGGTTGGAAGAAGTTTGGAGGAAAACTTTGTCCTTATCAATGTTGTTAAAAGCAAAACCTTAAACTAAAAGGTATAGATTTTATCTCTTCATGGTATACGTGTCTCTTGTTATCCTCCATTCTATAAGCCCATACATTTCTTCTCTATCGAAATAGCCCTTGTCCTTGAACAATCACTTGTTGAGGATGATCTTAAATGGAAACAAAGGGTCGAGCCCCACTGGTTAAAATGGGGATAGGAACACAAAGTTTTATCACCTGCATGCCACTCATAGAAGGAAGATTAACAAAATATCTCAGGTGTTGGATCAAAACAACAGACTGGTCACTAAGAAGCAACAGATTGGTGAAAATTTTACAAATTTTTTCTCTGATTTGTTTACCTCTTCTAACCCATCTGATATTGAAGTGTGCCTTGAAGATGTGCCTCCTAAGGTTACTCCTATGTTGAATGAGCTGCTACTACAAAAAATTTCAGAGGATGGGGTTAAAGCTGCTGTGTTCCAGATGAAAGTCATGGGGTCACCAGGTCCTAATGGTTTCCGAGCCATGTTCTATCAATCCCATTGGGAAGTTCTTGGCAAGGAAGTGTGCAGAATTGCACTTAATGTATTGAACTATGGTGGATCTTTGGAGGGGGTTAATGAGACTTTCATTACTCTCATCCCTAAGATCAAAGAGCCCAAGAGAGTTTATGATTTTATACCTATTAGCTTATAAAATGTAATTTACAAGATTGTTGCTAAAGTGGTCTCTAACAGGTTATATGATCTTGAGTTTATTCCTGACTATATTAAGCATATTGTTTTAAATGACTCTTTGTAAACAATTTTTCTTGAGGAATAAAGTTTGATCTTGATTTAAAAAAAAAAAAAATAGCCCTTGTCCTTTGAGGAGTATAAGGAACATCTCATATCATTTGCATCCTTTTCTTTGAGATTTCATTGAACCAGAGATTTTGTCCCTTCGAAGTACAAATTCATACATGTTTGGCTTCAATATTGTTGACTCAAACACATTCTCATATTTTTTATTGGCCAAAATATGCTATCTTGGGAAGAAATATTAATTTTTAGAATCCAAAATTTGTAATTATGAAGATCAGCTAGCTCCTAATTCAACTCACTCAAATTTAGACACAACTGTAAATTTCAAATTCGTGATTTCAACCATAATATTAATTGTTATAAGCCCGGATAATAAATCTCGTAACATTGATATTTAGTGATGATTAACTTAAGGGAAAGACTTCTAATTTAAAGGTAAGCTTAAAATTAACAACTCAATTTTAATAATGCCAATGGCATGTACACCAGTTGTGATGGGGGAAAAATCAACAAGCCTGGGCCCACGATGGCAGGGAGTGTTTAGTGTGGGAATTGGGCCAACGATGGGTCCCAGTCCGATCACATAAGCCCGAGCTTATAAAGTATAAGCCCAGATTGGAATTCGGACAACCAGATCGGGTTGGGGCAGGAGATCCGGAGGAAGACTAGGGAAAAAGGAAAGAAGACTGTGACGTGCATCACCAGACAGAGGAACGCGGAGCAGAGGCCACGTCGCATTTAATGCGGCCCAGAGGGGAGGCCACGTCGCATTTAATGCGGCCCAGAACAGAGCCCACGTCGCATTAAATGTGTCCCAGGGTGCATGGTATGCAACATTGAATGCAGCACAGGACCAGAGCAATGAACAAAGAAGGCCCGAGACCATCGCTGTTCGGTAAGAAAACAACGTGAAAGCTGCTCGGTAATGAAATATGAAGGGTGAATTGCCCCACACAACCCCGAGCACCACCATGGGGAAAACCAACACGGTAATTATAAATAGGGGTCAACCCAACGACAGGTAAGATATACATAGAAACAATACTATGATCCTAGAGCCTGTTTCTTGCTTTCCTCTCGATTCTAGATACTGACTTAAGCATCAGAGGATTAACGGACCTCGAGGTCCCCCTCCCTCTCCGTTTTGACTGTGCAGGATCGCACTTGGATACCGAGGGTGAGGAGTTGCCCAGTCCCGCGAAACACGACATCAACAGTGGCACCGTCTATGGGATCTTGGTTGTCCCATAACTAGCGTGTCTTTTGTATGCCGGCAACAACCCTCTCCCAGCATTCACGGTGTGAAAGAATGCAGTCTGAAGCAGTCGAAGCGAGGTTTAACCAACAAAACGAGGTGATATAGAAGCTCATGGCAGATATGGAGATTCTCTGGCAGGAGAACATTGAGTTACGAAGAAACTTCGAAGAAACAGAAGCAGACCAACAGAGCCACCATTCAGGGGACCACCCCAAACTTAACCCGGTCACCGTAGAGGAAGAACGGTGTAAAATAAACCTACAAATCCAAATGGAAGTGGTAAAGCTAATAGGCCAACCCACCACGGTAGATCAGCTGCTCACTAATGCTGAACTACCATACAACAACGAGATCCTGGCGGTACCAATACCGCAAAGGTTTAAGGTCCCTCAGATGGACGCGTACGATGGGACCAAGGACCTGTTGGAGAATTTAGAAACCTTCAAAGCCCAAATGACTCTCCATGGTTTCCCCAGCGAGATAGCGTGCAGGGCATTCCCACTCACCTTAAAGGGGGCAGCACGAATGTGGTTTGTTTCATTGCAACCCAAAACTGTGGATAGCTTCAATGAACTAGCACGCCGGTTCTTAAGGCAGTTTATGGCCAGCCGGATGAGGAGGAGGCCGGCCGCCTACCTGCTAACTATTAAGCAGAGGGATGATGAGAGCCTTAAGTCATACCTCTCTCGCTTTAACAGGGAACGGATGACAACTGACGACCAAGATGAAAAGATCACATTGGCGGCGTTGTTAGGGGGGGTCTAGCGTCGCAGTTCATTCATGGCAGAAATCGCTCGCAAGACGCCGTCAACTTTGAGGGAGTTCATGGACCGGGCAGATGGTTACATAAATGGGGAATACACACTCCAAGCACTGACAGCGCCTAGGAAGTTGGACCTGGAAAGAGCAGACAAGAAAGTGATAGATCGACACCAAGAGCAAAACTGAGGGGCCCGCCAGAAACGAGCTCACGAAGTCAAAGGCAAGGGGAAGCATGGCCCACGCTTGCACTCTAGCTTGGCGATAGAAGTGGATGAAGACTTGAGTCAACAAGAGGAACGGGAATAGGGCCCAGTCCAACCCAAATACTGTTCCTTCAACAGGAGTAGTGGGCACAACACTCAAGACTGCTATACTAAATGGGGAAAGTCTGATGATCCGGGGATCCGAACAGAACGACGCGGTGGTAAAAGAAGTGATTTAGAACAAGGATACCGCCCTTACTCCCAGAGAAACTGAGACCGAAGCCCTGTGCAGAGAAGCCAAAACCGAAGTCCCATTCGGGAAAGACAAGACCCAAACCGAAGGAGCCGTAGCCCGGTTAGCGAAAGCCAGGACCATGCTCGGAGGAATAATGTAAGTCCCAAACGGAGAAGAACTACGAACCCCCGTAAAAGGGACCCACGTAGGGAAGATTCGAGAAGGAGAGAACCCCTCGTAAGGGAGATCAACACCATAGCCGGGGGGTATGCAGGGGGAGCGACTTCCTCGGCTCGGAAGGCCCATGCGAGGAGGGCTAGGTACGAAGAAGTGTTCTCTGCCTAGCGGCCGCATCGCAGAGACCCTTCTAGGGAATAGTTGATAACGTTCGGTGAAGAGGACGGGGAGGGGCTATTTCGACCTCATGACGCGCGCTGGTAGCGACAGCGCAAACAGCCAACTACCGAACCAAGAGGATATTGATCGATAATGGCAGTTCCGCAGACATTCTCTTTTGGGAAGCTTTCAACAGAATGGGAATTTCTCCCGACCGGTTACGACCGGCGCCAACGCCCCTTAAAGGCTTCACAGGGGATATCATCTAGCCAGTGGGTGCGATCACTCTGTCCGTACTAGTAGGCACGGCTCCCAAGACCACATCTCTCATGGTAGACTTCCTAGTGGTCAAGGCCCCTTCCTCATACAACGTAATACTTGGGAGACCGTCATTGAACCAAATGAAGGTTGTCACCTCCACGTACCACCTAAAAGTGAAATTCCCAACCGCGTGCGAGGTAGGAGAGATGCGAGGTGAGCAACAAACCGCGAGGGACTGCTACACCAGGGAGATGAAGTCAAAGGTGGTAACCGTACAGATTCTAGAGTCGAGTCCCGGGAAAGCTGCTGAATCAGCGCCACCTGCTCGAACAGAACAAGAACATAAGGAGGGAACCAAAGAGAAATGAATACAGACGAGACTCAAAGAGGTGGCCCAGCCGCCATCTTCGGCGGCGACTAAGCTGGACCGCGAAGTGAGGGACGAAGAGACACTAAGACAAGCAGAGCCTGACGAACCCCTAGTCTTGGTGCCGATGGATTCTGGAGACCCAGAGCGGACTGTGCGAATGGGATCCAGAAAGTCCGAGGAGCTGAGCCAGTCCATGAGACGACTGCTCCTGGAGCATCGCGATGTATTTGCCTAGTGCCATGAGGAAATGCCAAGTATCGAAGGCTTGGTGATAGAGCACCAAGTGAGCATAAATCCAAACGCGAAAAGGGTCAAGCAGAAGCGCCGCAGTTTCAGTGCGGAGAAGTATGCGGCTATAGCTGAGGAAGTGGAACGCCTCCTCGCCGCGGGTTTCATTCGGGAAGTTTACTATCCCGAATAGCTCTCTAATGTTGTACTGGTCAAGAAGGCAAGTGGGAAGTGGAGGACGTGTGTTGATTTCACCGAAGGACAGTTTTCCTCTCCCGAGGATTGACTTGATAGTAGATTCGATGGCTGGGCACGCGTTACTCAGCTTTATGGATGCATACTCTGGTTACAACTAGATAAGAATGGGCCCCGGGGACAAAGATAAAACGGCATTCATCACCGATAAAGGACTTTATTGCTATACGGCAATGTCATTCGGTCCCAAAAACGTGGGAGCGACATACCAACGCCTAGTCAACAGAATGTTCAAAAACCAGATCGGGAGAAACATGGAGGTCTACATAGACGATCTGTTAGTTAAGAGCAGGAGGACCGAACAGCATCTTGATGATCTCCACGAGACCTTTGCGATACTGAGAAAGTACAAGATGAAACTCAACCCGCATAAATGGGCCTTTGGGGTGGAATCGGGTAAGTTCCTAGGCTTCATGGTTTCGAATCATGGAATCAAGGCCAATCCCAAAAAGATCAAGGCCATCATGGATATGCCTCCGCCGAGGAACATCAATGAAGTTCTGAAGCTAATGGGGAGGCTAGCCGCCTTGGGCCGCTTCATCGCCAAATCAACCGACCGGTGCCTTCCTTTCTTCAATGTCCTCTGAAAGACGCGGGAATGGGACAAGGACTGTGGTAGAGCTTTTGACGAACTGAAGGGATACCTAGCTCATCCACCGCTGCTCAGCCAGACCACCCTAGGAGAAAGCTTGATTGTGTATCTGGTGGTGTCACCCAATGCGATGTCTTCTGTGTTAACCCGAACAGAGGCAGGGGTTCAACGCCCAGTTTACTACATCAGTAGAGCTTTCCGAGGCGCCGAAGCCAGGTATCCTAGAAAAGAAATGCTAGCTTTTGCGTTAGTAATCACCGCCAGGCAATTGAGGCCCTACTTTCAAGCTCATCTGATGAAGGTCCAAACCGATGTCCCCCTGAGGAAGATATTGCAGAAACCAGATACCTCAGGCCGAATGACCAGTTGGGCAATTGAGCTAAGTGAGTTCCAAATCGAATACCTCCCCCGGACGTCGATAAAAGGGCAGGTGCTAGCAGACTTTGTAGCCGAATTCTCGAATTTCCCTAAAGAAGTTACCATTGCACCCCAAGGCAAGCCGTAGCAAGTCTATGTCGACGGTTTGTCATGCCAAATGGGTGGCGGAGCCGGAGTGCACATAGTGACAGATTTTGGTGAGAAATTCGATTACGCACTCAAACTCGGGTTCAAGGTCACCAACAATGAAGCAGAATATGAGGCGCTCCTGTCGGGACTAACAATTGCCAGGTCCATTGGCGCCACATAAGTTGAAGTAAAAGCTAACTCGCAGATAGGGGTGGGGCAGGTGACTGGACAATTCCTCACGAAGGGAGAAAATCTGGAAAGATATCTTCAACGAGTGGGAGAGGAACGGGATCACTTCCAGTATTTTGCCATCCATCAAATCCCTAGAGGAGATAACTAGGAAGCGGATCGGCTAGCTAAGGCAGCTTTAGGGCAAGAAGAGGTACCGCTTCCAGACCATGTGGTCGCCCGGTCTGTTGATATAGCTGCGGTGGGAATCAAGGTGTCAGCTATCGAAGTCCAACGGCCCCTAGATTGGGCTGCGGAGATTTTGAGGTTTCTTCAAGAGGGAATCTTGCCAGCTGATCGGAAGGAAGCCCGAAACCGGGCAACCAGATTCATGCTGGTAAAAGGAATTCTCTATAAAAGAGGCTACGCCGAGCCTCCGTTAAGGTGCATCTCCTTCGAGCAGGCACAGTACGTGTTGGTTGAACTCCATGAAGGGGTGTGCGGCAATCACACGAGCGGAAGGGCATTGGCATTGCGAACGGCTCGGGCGGGATACTACTGGCCTAATGCCCACAAGGACGCCGACGAGTTCACCCGGAAATGCCTTAAATGCCAGGAAAACACCCCCATACCTCATTGTCCTCCCGCAGAACTTACTTCTGTCACAGCCCCATGGCCCTTCCCCAATGGGGATTGGATCTTATCGGTCCCCTCCCAGAGGGCAAAGGAGGAGTGAAATTTGTCGTAGTAGCAGTAGATTACTTTACCAAGTGGGTGGAGGCGGAAGCTTTAGCGACAATCATAGCTCGGGCAATAACAAATTTCCTTTGGAAATCCATAATCTATCGTTTCAGTATCCCCCAAAGCTTCATCTCCAAAAATGGGCGACAATTTGATTGTTCCCACTATCGAGAATGGTGCTCGGAGCTCAAGATCAAGGCCAAGTACTCCTCTCCAGGACACCCGCAAGCCAACAGTGAGGTAGAAGCCACCAACAAGACGTTGCCCAACATCCTAAAGAAGAAACTGGGAGCACAGAAAGGGGAATGGGCTGACAAACTCCCAAGTACCTTGTGGGCCTATCGGATGTCGGTAAGAACCCCAATAGGAGAAACACCTTTCTCTCTGGTCTATGGAGCCGAAGCTGTGATACCAGCGGAAGTAGCCATACCCACGTACAGGGTGCAACAATACGACCCGGATCGGAATAGCGAGCGGCTAAGGGAGAGTCTAGATTTGCTGGAACAAAGGAGGGAGGATGATGTACGCCGAGTGGCAGCCAACAAATGAAGAGTTGAGTCGTACTTTAACAAACGAGTCCAACCTTGTAACTTCAAAGTAGGTGACATGGTCTTAAAACAGACAGGAGTCACGACCCAAGATGGGGGCAAACAAGGTCCCAAGTGGGAAGGACCGTACCTAGTAACGGCGACCAGGAGACCTGGCTCATATCAGCTGAAAGACCATGAAGGGAACGAGCTGCCGCACCCGTGGAATGCGGAGCACTTAAGGAAGTATTTTGTATAAAAATAATCCGAGCCAGGCTCAAACGAATGTCAAACTATTACTAGTTAAAGGTTTAATGAGCTAATTTCTAAATGTTGTGTTACTATGTCCCCCTGAAACAACCCAAGTCATTTAAGCCCGATCTCGAGGCCGGCCATGAAGTATAAGCACAAGAACCGAGCCATGAGCTATGACCTGCTAACAACCATTCTCAACGAAGTCCAAGTGACTTGCCGAGCTTCATGCGAAAAAGGAACGTGTTGGTGAGGGAGCAGGGCCCTTGGGCTCTGCCAACCTATAAGTGCCAACCCACGAAATATAAGCACAGGAACCGAGCCATGAGCTCTAACCTGCTAACAGCTATTCTCAACGCAGTCCAAGTGACTTGCCGAGCTTCGTGCAAAAAAGGAACGCGTTGGTGAGGGAGCAGGGCCCTGCCAACCTATAAGTGCCAACCCACAAAGTATAAGCACAGGAACCGAGCTATGAGCTCTGACCTACTAACAGCTATTCTCAACGCAGTCCAAGTGACTTGCCGAGTTTCGTGCGAAAAAGAAACGCGTTGTTGAAGGAAGCACCGAGATCGAGCCATGAGCTCCGATCTTTTGACTACAATCACCCAGGTAAAAGCTAAAACGAGGCAAGATATAGAAAGCCCGTAAAGAAGAAAATGGACAAAGTTCTTTATATATATATATATATATATATCCCGGACAGAGTTACAAATAGAGCTACAAGGGAATTCTTACATCATAAAAAGGGGAAGAAAAGATGAAAAAGGGCCCAACTACAAAGCTACTACAAAAATAAACACAGCAACACTAAGGAGATGGACGCCCAATAGATTCGGCAAAGTACGTCCCCTTTTCTGCGAGTGAGGAGCCGAGTGGCGCCCAACCAGGAGTCTCCCGGCTACGAACTGGGATTCGAGGTTGAACCGAGAGGCAGCAGCGGCGCTGGTAACAGAAGATCGATGGGCAGGCAACGACTAAGGCGTAACCCCCCCCCCCCGACGTCTGTTCCCGCCCTCCTCAGCCACGGCTGCTACGCCACCAATTGGACCGAACGCCGTCCAGAACCTGTCGGATGCAGGTTCTGGTTCAAATGCTCGTGGAGATCGACCCCCATAAGCAAGAGGGCTAGAACAAGTGAGGCGGCATAAGCAAGAGGGCAAGAACAAGAGACGTGTGGAGTTTGCCGTGTTCCCAACAATTGAACCTCTACCAGTAACATCTCGAATACCAGAACTGAATGTGTCCACCTTCTTAAAACTGTAGAAGGAGGGGAAAAAGGGTCGCCGCATGCTGACAAAGCTAGTAAAAGAGCGACAAAGCAGAGCCGGTAATGTCCTGGCAGTAAAGGAAGGCCCACCCCTGTTTTTAATAGTTGGAAATGGCTCATGGTACACCTAGGGCCCCGCGACACCTAAGAGCCCCCCCCCCAGTTCCCACGTATCCCCGGGGACTCCAGGGATTGCCCACGCATTCTCTATGGAAACTCGAATCTCGAGGAGCGGTCGATAGGAGAATAAAGCATGGGAAATCTTAGCCGACATGAAAACGGCATAAAAAAGATGACTGATGAAGAAGTTGAGTACGAAACTTGAGTCACGAATGTAATAAAAGCACCCGGTGCGTTTGACCAAAGCTGGACGACAATTGGGCCAAACAGGGAAGAAAGAAGTGGCGGTAAAGAGCAACCCCAGAAAAGTCACGAGGTCGGCAGTAGGTTCAGCCGCCCACGTGCGTAAAGATTATGGCGAGCGACTCGGTGGACACTAGAAGAAGGGTGATAGTTACACGACAGAATCGCAAAGCGGAGTTCAAAACTTAAAGAATCATCGAATACGAATTAATGGCGCCTGTCTAAACCGATACGGGAATGCAACGGGGAGTTAAGTCAAAATAAGAAAAGGCCTCATAGCAAGCGGTAACACATTGGTACCTATGAGGTGCACCTCCCAGCAAAAGTCATTCCAGAATAAAGAAATCGGGAATGCTTCGCACTATCTCCAGTATACAGACCCATGCTGACGGTCTCTACTAAGGAAAGCGGCCTGGGAATTATCTTGCGGCGTACTCTCCCGCGCAAGAAAGCCTAACACCCAACTCGATTCGATTGGGCTTACATCAGGAGATTACGACGCGCAGTACAAAAGCTAAAAAGAGCATGCATACCAGAATAAAAGAATCAAAGTCATTACTTTAAGAGAGTTCATACACTAATAATTACAAAAAGAAAAAAGGAATACGATGAAACAATGGGAAAAGAAGCTAAGGGGGAGGGCCGGAGAAAACCAAAGGCATCTCTTTTATGCCCCAAGTCAGCATCCTCTCATAGGCTTTCACGTCCGGAATAATTTCCCAAAGGTTCAGGGCACGGAGGTCAGTCTCGGGGTTTTGAAGAAGCAGTCCCTGGAGGCACTCAAGGCTTTCTCTGTACCTATTGATCCAGGCCTGATTGGGGAGAGCTGGAGCCCTCCTGAGTTGAGATTCCAGCTGGGTTGTGCGGTCTTGGGTAGTCTTCAAAGTGGACTCCATGCGGGAGACGGAGACATGGGCCAGAGCCTTTGTCACATCCACAGATTTCATAAGTCCCATGTACCGATGGAACATGCGAACCTGAATCTGGGTGGAGCGCTTCTTCTGAGCCTCTAATGTCCCAATGGTTACCTCATTCTGCTCCAACGCCTCTTGAGCAAACTCCAATTCACGCTCCAGTTCGGCCACGCATCTTTGTTCGTCCGCTAAGGCATCAGCAACCCCAATATTCCTCTCTAAAGCTTACCGAACAGACTCCAGCTCACGCCCCAGCTTCAGTGCCTCAACGCGGGAACTCTCCCCCTCAGCCAAGAGAAGGCCAAATTGGGCACGAAGAACCTCCAGTTCCTTCCGCGTAGACTCCAAGTCAGCAACCGCGGAGGTTAGTCTGACTTGGAGTTTGTCTGTTTCGACGCCCTTCAGCTGGAGCTCCTTGCGCTTGAGGTCGAGCTCCAGACTCATGATCTTCAGTAGCTCAGCCATATCCTTTTTCAGCTTCCTCTGCTCGCGGATCTTCTAAAGATGGAACGCGTTGCTCTCCCGCAGGGACTCATTCTCCACCTCCAAGGACTGCTTCTCGCTTAGCATCTTCTCCCCACAGAGGTTTAGTAGTTTGTTCAGCGCCCTCTAGGTCTTGAGGTCCTCTTCTAGAGCCTCCAGCTCTCGGGAGACCAAGTTGGCAAACTCCTCGGCAGCTTGAGGGGTTAACATCAATCCATCTCGTTAAAAAAAATGAAAAAGAAAGAAAGAAACAGAATGAGAATGAATGCGGTGATTGAGCTGAGTTATTGCATATTTTATACATTTAGAACCAATATATTTTATTTATTTCATTATATTATTATTGGTTTTAGATGAAAAAATAGTTAAGATGAATAAATCCAAGTTTTGATTTAAATTGGTTAATAGCATGATTTATGCTTAATTTTATAACTTGTGATTTAATTGAACAATATTCATTCACATGCACAACATATTTTTGATATTATATTATTCTTATTTTATTTTATTTCTAATTTCAACAAGTGTAGGACTCTTCAAAGAAGGATAATGATAGAGTTTGAGAGTAATTCAGATCAGAGTCCAAAATGCGTTAGGAGACAAAATGGACACACTTTAGTATTTTAATCATAACTTTCTGCTCAAATATCGGATTGATACTATTCTTGATGCGTTGGAAAGTTATCTTAAAGGGGTACAAAGTTGTCTCTAAGGATTTCCAAACTCGAACTCCTGAAGTGCGTACGTGGCTTCCAAATTGAGTTCTAAAATTTAAACGATTTTGTGTGCAGGAATATGAAGACATTAGGGTTTCTTCCTACCCTATTTAAGCATATCATTAGCACGAAATTGAGGACCTTTGCAGAGCAGCACCGCACATTTGAAGAACTCTTTCAGGGTCCAATTGCCACTCCAGCTGCCTCATCCATTGCCTACCACCTCCATCTCTATTTATTTGGCTTGTTCTTTTCATTCCCTAATTTTATTTAATTTCAGTTTAAAGTTTATGGAATATTTTTGAGATATTTGGTGTAGACTTCTGGGCACTTTATTTGTTTATTTACTTCGTGTTATTTATTTTTCTCTCTTCTTTAAACTTTCATTAGCGGCCGTGCGGAAAGACACTCACATGGGCGAAGAGTGCTGGAATTTTTGGAGGTATGAATCGAAAAATGCTGTCCGGGCCCTGACATGGCCGGACCCACAACCCAGTGATGCCCCTAGCTCGGAAGAAGAAGGGGGCTCGACAGGCACCAGAGGCAGAGTGACCTCGCTCGGAAGGAAAACCTCTATGGGAGGATCCTACGAGGGGACCGAGCTCTCACCAGGAGCCTCGCCCGTGTGAAAAGGGCTGCCACTCGAGGAGGAATCATCCTCCACCCCCACCAGGTTGATGTCTTATGGCAAAGTGGAGGGCACAACTTCTAGAACTTAGGACTCCTGGGTGAAACAAACAACCTGGCGTAAGGAAAGACGACAAAAGGGAAACGAGCGGAATAGACATTCAATAGACATCAATAGAAACAGAGAGGGAAGAGCCGGTACTCATGTGATCTCCTCCGAAAGGAGAGTCGATTCCGAAGCTATCAAAGGGCCTGGCTTGGCGAGCGGGGCCGGTACCTGAATAGACACTAGGACCTCGGATTGACTCGGAGCTGCGATCCCTGAAGAGCTTGGTCCTTCAACCTCCGATCTGGGAATAGTCCCATCAGGATCTTGCTCCATAATCTCAGGGAATACGGGCTCCCCCGCAAGCAAAACTCCTTCTTCAGAAAGAAGGACGGTCGGGATGGGGATCGGGGAGCCTCCAGGATGGGCCAAGTCAACGTGCCCGGGAGCAGGGGCAAGAGGATACGGCAAACCACCCTCGAAGGATGCATCGAACTCGGCAAGCATCTCCCCAAAAGAGGGTGGCCGCTTGCTTTGGAGTTCCTCCTCTTCGAAGAGAGTCTCCTCGAAGGAGATGAAGGCGCCCGGCACCTGCGCTGACCCACAAGGTTCGAGGCCCTTAAAAGTCGAAGCAAATAGAGAGGCGATAGCGGCACCAACATCTTCTTCTATAGGGCCTGTTTGGGAAGAGCAAATGTGATTATTCGCAGCTCAAACAAGAAAAATATGTATATACATATATATATTTGAAATTTTACGATGACTTACCTCAAGTAAGGCTGACTCCCTGGGCGGGTCGGCTAGCACTCTCCCCAATTCAGACCGAGCCGCCTTTGCGAGAAGCCTGACTAGGCTCTCCCCCGGATGCCACTCGCCGAGAGCTTCTCCCCTTTCGCCGGGCAGCTTCGGGTTTAGAAGGAAGGGGTAGAACAACAGGGGGTTCTTTGGCAGGAATGGGCCGACGGGGAGTGGGCGCCTTCGGTGCAGTACGCTATTGTTTGGAGCGTTCCTCTTCGGGAGAGGAAGCAGCGGGACGTTTTCCCCTGGTCGGGGAAAGTGGACCCGACAGAAAGTCCCGGCCTAGTACGTGGTTACGGGGCGGGAAGACAAGATAACGACAGATGTAGTCGTCGTTCAGAAGCGCATCCGTCTCAGACAAGTCGGGATGAGCCAAAACCCAAGACACGACGGGAGCAAGTCGGAGTTCCTCCCTCTCCAATAGAGTGATGGCCAACGATTTGGTGGTCAGGACCTTGCCCCACACTGACCAAACAAGGAATTCACCATATTCATTTTCCCCCTCGGGGCACTCCCAACCAGTGCCCCTTACAAAGAAGAACCGCCGATGCCACTCCTTTATTAAAGAATAACGCCTCTCCAAAGACGTGAAACGCCTCTCGGTGGTATAAGACTGGAAACTGCAGCAGTTCCCATCAAGTTGATTAATTCAATACACGCTCAGAAATTCGCGAGCGGTTAGGTCAGGGTAATCTTCTGAATCGGACAGAACGAGTCGAAAGGCCACGCAACTGGCCAAGAGCAAATGCCAGGCATTGGGATTAAGTTGTGTAGGGGCAAGTTTCAGATAGTCCAGGACGTCGCGGACAAGGCGACAGAAAGGAAAACGAAGCCCAATTGAGAACATGTGGGGGTAGAGCGCCACTGCCAACGCTAGACCTTGACGATCTACCATGGTAACGCGAGACGATGAAACCTCGACCGAGGTCCCGTCGGGGAGTGGGAACTCCCTGCAGAAAGTGCAAAGCTCTGTCTTGGTCATGGACGAAACCCATCGATGTCCTGCGAAGTAGTTGAAGCGAGATTCGTCGACGGCTTGCTTAGTCATGGTGAAAGGCGAAGAAGAGAAATCGAAAGGGTGGTCGGGAATGTGCGACGAAGGTATTAGAGAAGGAGAAAGGTAAGAGACGAGGCATAAGTATAAAAGGAAGGCAGTGTAATAAAACAGCCTTTGAATTAAAGGGACGTCGCAGAATTCGAAGAGGCGCCTCGATAACAAGAAGACGGCGCGGCATTATCACTGCATGCGCGCAAAAAACGAACTGATGCCAGGTTAAAAGAAGGGAATTGTTTTGAATTTCCAGCCCACAAGTGTGCTTAAAATTCGCGGGGTACTGTGATGGGGGGAAAATCAACAAGCCTGGGCCCACAATGGCAGGGAGTGTTCAGTGTGGGAATTGGGCCAACGATGGGTCCCAGTCTGGTCACATAAGCCCAAGCTTATAAAGTAAGGAATTGGGACAAACAGATCGGGTCGGGGCAGGAGATCCGGAGGAAGACTATCGAAAAGGAAAAAAGACAGTGACGTGCATCACCAGACGGAGGGAACACGGAGCAAAGGTCACGTCGCATTTAATGCAGCCAAGAGCAGAGGCCACGTCGCATTTAATGAGGCCCAGAACAGAGGCCACATCGCATTCAATGCATCCTAGAGTGCAGGGTATGCTGCATTAAATGCAACCCAGGACCAGAGCAATTAACAAAGAAGGCCCGGGGCCATCACTGCTCGGTAAGAAAACAACGTGAAAGCTGCTCGGCAATGAAATATGAAGGGTGAATCGCCCCACACAACCCCAAGCACCACCATGGGGAAAACCAACACGATAATTATAAATAGGGGTCAACCCAACGATAGGTAAGATATACATAGAAAAAATACTATGATCCTGGAGCCTGCTTCTTGCTTTCCTCTCGATTCTAGATACTGACTTAAGCATCGGAGGATTAACGGACCTCGAGGTCCCCCTCCCTCTCCGTTTTGACTCGGCAGGATTGCACTTGGATACCGGGGGTGAGGAGTTGCCCAGGCCCACGAAACACGACATCAACACCAGTAATTATGGAGTACTGTGATTCAAAGATAGTGGTGGACTAGCTGAATACTTGGCGCTGTGAGTTTTGGTATCTTTGAGATTATTGGGATGATCTTCTTTGGAAATTGGAGGGCATTCAATTTCAAGTGGTTCATCAATTTAGAGAAAGTAACCAAGCAGCGGATTTTCTGGCAATACGAGGCGAAGAGGGAGTCAATTGCACTTTCGGTTCACGTGCATGCTTACCAAGATCATTGAGGGATATTGCTCGTTTAGATGCTTTGGGTTTTCCCTCTATTAGACAAT
Organism: Juglans mandshurica; assembly: GCA_022457165.1. Lineage (NCBI taxonomy): Eukaryota > Viridiplantae > Streptophyta > Magnoliopsida > Fagales > Juglandaceae > Juglans > Juglans mandshurica. The sequence goes on from CM039623.1 coordinate 11,630,342, forward strand.
CACATGATGTTAGGAGGACTTTGTGTGTTTGCATTTTTTCGGATGTGTTGTTTCGGTGTTTTAGTTTTTTCGATTATCTGTTTATGTACCACGGGTTTCCCTCCACGTGAGTGAGGCCATCTAATAAATGTAGATGTTCCGCCCTCTTCAAAAAAAAAAAAAAAAAGGAAGTTGTTGCATACTAACATCACTCCAAGCAAGTACAACAGATATGGCCATTTGCGTTTCTTTTTGCAGCGATTCCTTTTCGTTGGAATAATGAATGAATTAAGCATTTGGTGAACAAGCTAGACAACCAGAAAACCAAAAAAAAAAAAGGTTAGTTGCATTGGAATCTGCCTCATTCATTTAGCCAAGCATGTGGCTCATGTTTAGTCAACTCCCTCGGGGACTTCTTGGGAGCAGTAGTCTTGATCTATATATACATGCAATAAAATAATCGTCAGGTCTGCTGCCTTACATAATTTTAGTTTTTTGCTATATATGAATCTTGGATTAATGGTAGTCAACATTCTTTTTGGATAATACTCGGCCATTCTTGACCATCCAATCCTAGTTGCCACTGCTGATGATAAAAGTCCATTTACGTTTCTTCTACTTTTATGCAAAAGCCAAATTATAAAGGTCGTCACGTGGCTCAAGACCAAGATGGATTCTCCGTGGAACTTGGTATTTGAGCCAAAACACGTGCATTTAAAAAGTCATATGCACATTATTACAATTATCATTTCTCTTATTACATGAATTCAACCGTAAGATTTCTTGTAAAAATTTACGGATGCATTTTAATGATTTATCGGACTACTAAAATTAATTAGGAAGTTTAATTTTAGTTAATATCCTAGTCCTTGATTGACCAATGACGTTGTTTATGTTGGAGTTGTAATTAAAATCTCAATGGTAATTGGTAAGCGATTGTGACTTGATGATCTATTACTCAATATTATTAGTTTTTCCCATTTCTCAACCTCATGACGTGCATGCTAGCTAAATTTAAAATTTCAAATCCATGTAACATGTTTCGCAATTTCTGCAGCATTTAACATATTAAACTGCTCTTTCTAGAACAGTCGCATCAGAAACTACACAGGCCTAGATACGCTGTCGATACTTATTAATTAGATACTTATCATCAGTAGTACTACTGTTAACCCATATGCGGATCATTTAGATTCGGGTTGCGAGTAATGCTATTATGTCTCTTAATTTATACTATTTTACTTTGTCCTCTTGATATGGCACAACAATTGTGGTGTTACGTCACTTATTAAAAAAATTAGAAAATATATATTTTAAATAAAATAGCGTCCAAAAATACAGAAAGAGAAAAACTAAAACTCTAGATTCCTTCTACCCTTTTATATTTGTGTTTTTAATTTTTTTAATAAGCCACATCAATGGATCAAAACGAGTGGTATAAATTAAGGAGCATAGTAACATTTCTCTTTAGGTAATAGGAATATTGCTATTCTTGCTCAGGCAAAGTTTTATAAGCAATCATGTAGTTATATATGGCAAAGTACGTTTGAATGACTAGGTCGATCGTATGACTTTACTAAACCTAAGCCGGCCAATGCTCTTTATTGCACTTATAACAAAGGGTTCTAGGATGGAATAAGTTCTAGCAAATATTTGTGTATTGTAGAATAAGATGATAAAATATAATTAAACTCATGAGAAATGTCGCTGGTATCTACATGATTGACACCAAAACCCCCCAATTAACTTATTCCCAGTATTTTCATCATGAAGTACCCTAGATCATGATGATCAATGAATTCATGCAAACTAATATTAGAGAATGCAATCAAAACATATTGGATGACAAACTAGTACTAGTTTCCCGCCATAGAAATGTCGTCGGAGCACCACCCATTTTTTTCACCGTCAAACGTTGTTGAAGATCGAACCAACATATGTCAACCAGGCCAAATGGGTTTCGGCAGTTACGGAAAATGAGTGCTTAGATGAAGATGAAGAGAGTATTCGAAATATTTTTTTTTTTTTTTTTTATAGGAACATAACATTTCAAGTATTCGAAATAATTAAGGGTTTGACCATGTTATAAAATGATGGGGGCATTTTTGGCATCTTAGAGCCATTTCCACAAGTACATTAATGCTATATTAGTAATTAATTCGTTAGTCGTTAATCGGAATATTAGACAGAAGGACCAAAATCAAAGTAAGATGTGGTTGGCACGGCGCTATATAATAATCTAAACATTCAATCTTAATATATATAATACAAGACATGCATATGTCTTACAAAAATAGCAGCTTCTGGTTTGCTTCTTGGAGTGAATTAAAAAACAACGTATAGCTAGCTGGGGGCATTCCGAGAATCGAACTCGGGACCTCTCGCACCCAAAGCGAGAATCATACCACTAGACCAAATGCCCTGGGATGTAGCAGTTCAAACTTAAGTTTTCAATTTAGTCAACTCACTCGGTGGCCAGGACTTGGCATGCAATAGTACTACTCTCTTATATATATACGTACATGCAGTAATTAAATAAGCCCTGGCTGTGAATCTGGAATGCATGGTAGTTAACATTGATCGGTCTTTTGGCTAAAATTCAGCCGTTGTTGACCATCCAATCCTAATTGCCATTTAAGAGTCAGCTTATATATATATATATATATATATATATATATATATATATCAGGAGCAATACTACATACAGTTCCTAAATGGAAATTGTATTGCAAGTCTAATTAATTTTATCTTTAAATTTGTTTAAAATTATAATAATATCTTTATTAAAATAATATTTTTTTTCATTTAATGAAAGGCTTGCACATGCTCCCCAAATGAAGATTATAAATAAAATTTCTTATATATCAGTACGTATGACCAAAAGATACTTCTGTGGGCAAACCGCCGCTTTTGAACAGAAGATCACAAAGGTCATGACTTATGACCAAACTAGTATTCTCCGTGGAATTACTTGGTATTTGAGGTAAATAAACACGTGCTTAATTAATTATGTTTAAGTCAAGAAAAAGTAAAAGCCCTAGAAAATCTGCTACGTACATATAATCAGATAAAATATATACCTAAGGAATAAACAAAGCATTATAATTTATTAGAAGAAGCTTTGAGTTGTACCATATACAGTCAAAGCTATGTATGTGTATTCCTAACACGAAAAAAATGATCTTATGAATTCTGTCGTGCATGAACACTACAAGAAAAATAGATATTTGTGACCATTTATTTACGATAAAAAACTATTTATAATTAAAATAGACTCATTTTAACTGTAAATACTCATTTCATTAGAATTAACTGGTTACGAAAAAACAGTTTTCTTGCAGTGGAAAAGCTTGTAATAATAAACCATAATCCTCCAAACTGTTAAATAAAAACACCTTAATTTTGAAAACTGAAATCGATCAATTTGTCCGCAGCCACCATATATATTATATATTTTTGATCTTGTAGTCAACCTTTTGGTTGTTTCTCTTTGAACTTTAGCTATATATATTCTTTAGCTCGTCCGCGTGTATTGTGATCAAAATTATTGAACATTTCTGCAACGTCTGATGCATGTGCCTATTCTACAAAGAATAGTTACGTACGTACGTTGCTGCAGAAATTGCTTTACATGAGGTTTCTTTTTCAATGTAGCATGCAGTACGCCAGGTTGAAAAATGGGAAAAAACATTGACTAATAAACGTGAGTATCGCCTACCATGAAGACTCTGCATAATACTCAACAACTCCAACAGTACTATCGACGTTAATGACGCATGCAGGAACTAATTATATTAAACTTCCTAATTTTCAGTAGTTCTATCACTAAATGCATCTGTTTTCAAAATAAGAGAGCTTCCCTGATGGAGTAATATCTCCCCGTACTTTGTCTTTTCAAATTGAGATTGCACTGCTTCCGCACAACATGATCATAACAACAAAGCGAAAATTGATCATTTAGGGAAAACCCATTTTTGGCTTGCATGCCCAGTTAGAGAAAGCTTATTTCAAGGTTTTTTTGTGGGATGGATGCCCTAATTTACCATGTTATTGAAGTAGATATAAGTTCAAACCCCTTTTTTTTTTTTTTCAATGATATTCCTCTTAGTTAATTAGAAAGTTCAAATATTCCAGGTTCATCTTGCTCACATACATGCAAAAGTGACCTTGAATATACCTCAAACGGAATCTTTCAAGGCAGGATTAATAATTTAATGTTGTGGACCCAGGCAGCCATTTTAGACATTTGATGGCACCAAAGATCTTATATACCATGGTCTTACACCAATTTTCTCCGGTCTTCTTCTTTTTTATCTCATGGTTGTCTTTTCTCCCGGCTAGTCTTCGTACGTTTCTCATGATAAAGTCCCTAAATAATTCTCACTCGCCATGCATCTCTTACCACAAAGACTATAAAAAGGAAGCACAAAATGCACAGGGAAATAAAGGAAGCCTAGGCCGCCTTCTCCCTTCTCATATCTATCAATGGAAAAGAGCGATCTTGGAAATCATCAATATGTATACCAGCCTAAAACACAAAACCCCTCCAAAGTGAAGGGATCAGAACCACCTATGAAGATTAAGTACATTTCCAGCCCCTTGTTGGTCAAAGCTAACAATGCTACGGAGTTTCGAGCAATCGTTCAAGAACTCACGGGCAAGAACTCCAGGATACATTAAGTTTCTGCGCGCAATGCCTAGCTACTGTACGAATATGGTAACTGATCACCTCGGAAATCCACAACAAAACATTGCTCTGTAAAGCACGAGGATTGCAGGCTTTCGAGGGCTTTTATTTCTACGTGAATTTGAAGAAGGAGATAATGTAGTGAGCGTATTGTTGCAGATCACCTTAAGATTTGAAGAGGTGTATATGTTTTTTTGCTACATGCTTATATATTTTCACTATCTAAATACTATAATATTTTGGGCAGCATTAAATGAATAATAAATGTTGTAAGGTTCATTCCATGTGTTTTTCATTCACTTGAGGTCCTCAAGTTCGAACAATAACTTGAGGGACCATTGATCTATAGCTACGATCCCTTTAATAGTCCCTGTTCACCCTTTGGTAAATACCAAGCATCTCATCATGTCATTTGCATTCTTTTTTCTTTGAGAAGAATTCTTATTAACACCTTGCAACACAAGCTCTACGAATTAACAAGATCAATTCATTGAACTAGTGGAGATATTGGCTCTTAATTAGAAGCTCAAAGTTGTCATGTTTGGCTTAATCAAAGACTCAAATTCATTATCAGACTTGTAATTGACCACTAGTACTACGCCAACCTAAAGAAATAGATACAAAATCCATAGTTATGAAGAGCTCCTTCAACTCACAAACCTCTCATTCTAGTCTTACCTCCAACCATTACCTCCCATCTCAAATCGAAGTTAGACAAATCGTTGAATCTCAACGACATTGTTATAAGTCCAGATAATGAATATTGCAATATTGTGATCTTTATTGATAAATTAAAATTGCTTAAACAATTTTCTGGTGGCCATAAACCGGAGGCTAACAGTAAGGTCGAATGTTCCAAGATGATGCTTTGGCGTTAATATGATGTTCAGATGCTCATCCATATAAATAAAAAAAGAGATAGAGATTTCCGTAATTCAACATAAATGTCTATATCTACATGTCTTTTGAGGGCGAATCCCACTATATTGAGTGATTTTATAGTCTCTTATGAACTCACAGTTTTGCTCTCAATACAAAAGAGAAAATAGGATTGAGGAAAGGTTTGAGAAGATGTCATCACTGTAGAAGTTTGGAGAGAGAGATAGAGAAGGTCTCAAGAGTGTAGGGAAGTGTCCATGTTTGTAGAGATCATCTCCTAACAGAAATCTTGTTCCTTCTTTGAAGTTATCCCTTTAATAGCTGAATCTCACTTGTTTTAAGTAGGACCCCACCCCTAAAGGTCCCCATTTTCTTATAGAGTTAGTATATTTACAATCTTTAAACGAGGACGGCTCATGCAAGTCCATACAATTCTATTTAGAAAAATTTTAAAATTACAATAATATCCTTTTTAAAATTGTGCTTTCTCCACTTTTAGTACTCTCATTCTTCAATAGAACTGTACACGCAGTCCCCCACTCATAACTGCAAATAGAATTTCTCTTTCTTATATATATATATATTTTGCTTTAGAGAGAGAGAAAAAAAAAGACAGCATAACAATAAAATAGAAAAAAACTACGTCTAACATTAAAAAAAAGTGCGCAAACTGTACATAAAAAGAAAAGAAAAAGTGAATGACCCAAATTGTTTTTGTGAGAAAAGAAAGAGATAACATTGAAAGCCACAAAATAAAACAGTGAATGAAATTTGAAAACGATAACAAAAATTATCAAAACTCTCTAGTCATTTAATTTGTATCTCTCATTGCCAACACCTAAAGCAGTATCCAATTAGATTCCAACTTATTTCGTCCTTGGCTCAACCATTTTCATTTGCTTCTTTCATTCTCTTTCCTTTTTCTTTTTTTCTTTTTTCATTTCTTTTAACCTTTTTAATTTTTAGTTATATTAGTCTCTTTTTATTTTTAGTTTTTCATATATCTCCATGCATCCCCATTCTCTCACTTTAGACAATTAATTTATCTCATTTTCTTTTTCATTCTTTAGCAGATTTTTATTTCTATTGCAACCTTTTAATTTGCATCTCAAAAATTAGAATAATAATTTTTAAATAAGCTTCAAAACTATATATTTAATACAATATGCATCCTATATATATATTATTATATTAAAATTTTAAAACCCAAATAAATTTCGCGGCTCAATTTATATTGAGGCACCCCATGGTTTGAAGTACTTTTTGTATGTCAGTCCACTACAGTTCTATCCATTCCTTGCTTTTATCTTTTATCTCTGGGCACTCCTCAACGTTTCCTAATTTTATCCTTGACAACGGGCTAGACATTAATTCACTTTGTACCCAACAAAAATTATTATGGAAATTTCAAACAAAAGCTTGGAAGAGTAATGATATACATCACACTCTCATCCTATTTTGATCATATTAAGTAGTATGTGGCACATTTATCACCATTAGATGATAAAGAAACATGCAATAAGTGATCAATTAATGGTGATAAATGTGTCACATCTTACTTAGTAGAATGAAAGTGTGATGGTAGTATGGTGTATAAAATTTTCCTATTATATAAGCTACCGTTAATTTAATGCCAAAGTCTAGAACGTCTGGAAGGGAGAAAAGTCCCAAATGTGAAATTGACTTCTTCAATTAATGTCCATCAATTACAAGTAAAATAGAAAATGATGTATTTATACTATATATGTACAAAATAAACACTAGTTTATACATAACACGTGTATTATGATATAATATATATATATATATATGATACCCCCTTCAAGATGGAGTGTACTCCCATCTTGGTTATGAGATGCTGAGACTGTTGATGACCAAGAGGTTTGGTTAGCACATCAGCAAGTTAATGATGAGAAGCCAAATTAAAAGTCTTGATCACACTAGCTTGAATTTTGTCACGGATGAAATGGCAGTCCATTTCAATGTGTTTTGTCCTTTCATGAAAGACTGGATTGGTAGCAATATATAGAGCAGCCTGACTATCACAGAATAATTGAGCACTGTTAGGATGTGATATACCAAAGTCAGAAAGCAATGTAAGAAACCAAACAATTTCACAAGTAGTGGATGCCATTGAACGATATTCAGCCTCTGCTAAAGAACGAGAAACAGTGGATTGTTTCTTGGTCTTCCATGAAACCAAAGAATCTCCAAGAAAAACATAATAACCACTTGTAGAATGACAGATGTCAAGCAGGAAGCCCAATCTGAATCAGCAAAAATTTTAGGGGACAATGAGTTAGCACCTAGAAAGAAGAGACCATGACCAGTCGTACTCTTAATATACTGCAAAATCCTATAAGCTACTGTGAGATGGGGCTGTCTGGGCTGAGCCATGTACTGATTGAGGCGATGCACAGAATAGGACGGATCTGGTCGTGTCAATGTAAGGTAACGAAGTCTGCCAACTAGTCTACGATAGACAGTAGGGTCAGGGAGTAAAACTCCTTCTTCTTTACCTAATTCGATATTTTGCACCATTGGAAAATAAACTGGTTTAGAAGCAAGCAAACCAGCATCTTGAAGAATTTCTAAAGAATATTTACGCTGACACAAAGAGATGCCTGCAGGAGATCTAGCCACTTCCAAACCAAGGAAATATTTGAACTGACCAAGGTCTTTAAGCTTGAACTTATCATCAAGCAAGGACTTCAAGTGCTCCACAGAATTCACATCATTACTAGCTATGAGAATATCATCAACATAAACAAGAAGTGCAATGACGGAAGAACCCGTAGTCTTAGAGAAGAGAGAAAAATCAGCTTTGAATTGCACAAAACCCAAGTCAATAATGGAAGTTGAGAAGTTAGAAAACCATTGTCTGAAAGCTTGTTTCAGACCATAGAGAGATTTGTTCAAACTCTAGACCCCCTTTAAGAAAGTATTATTAACATCAAGTTGAGTTAGATGCCAACCCTTGATAGCAGCAATAGCTAGTAATGTTCTAACAGTAGCAATCTTAGCTATTGGAGAAAATGTCTCAGAATAGTCCAGACCTTCTCTTTGGGTATAACCCTTAGCAACAAACCTTGCCTTGTAACGTTCTATGGAACCATCAGCACGATACTTAATTTTGTAGGCCCATTTGTAGCCTATGGGTTTTTTGTCAGGAGGGAGAGAAGTAACAGTCCATTATTATTATTTTTCAGGGCTGTAATCTCAGCAGTCATAGCATCTCTCCAATGAGAATGCTTAATTGCTTGATGATAGAACTCAGGTTCAGTATCAACAATGATAGACAAGGCAAAGGATTTATGAGCAGAAGAAAGACAAGCATAAGAAAGAAACTGTGAAATATCATATTTGGTGTGTGTCAAAGAAGAAGAAGAAGAAGAAGAAGAACTGGTAAAGGATCAGATGAAAATCGAGTAGATGAAGAAGAATTACAGTGAAAATTCCACAAGTAACTAGGGGCTCTTCTGATTCTGGTGGATCTTCGAGGAGTGTGAAGAATTATTGGAGAGGTGAGTTGAGGATCAGTATGAGAAAGAGAAGGAGAGACTGAAATCTGAATGCTCTAATGATGGTGCATCATTAGAAGAATTATTAAAATGATTCACTGTTGAAGACACTGGAAAAGAATCTAATGTTGAAGATGTACAAGGAAAGAGAAAACCTGTAGAGAAGATCTAATGAAGAATGAGCAAATGAAGAAGAAATACAGTGAAAATTCTGCAAGTAACCAGGGGCTCTTCTGATTCTGGTGGATCTTCGAGGAGTGTGAGGAATTATTGGAGAGGTCGGTTGAGGATCAGTATGAGAAAGAGAAGGAAAGACTGAATCTGAATCCTCTAATGATGTTGCATCATTAGAAGAAATATTAAAATGATTCACTGCTGAAGTCACAGGAAAAAAATCTAATGTTGAAGATGTACAAGGAAAGAGAAAACTTGCAGAGAAGATCTGATGAAGAGTGAGTAGATGAAGAAGAATTACAGTGAAAATTCTGCAAGTAACTAGGGGCTATTCTGATTCTGGTGGATCTTCGAGGAGTGTGAAGAATTATTGGAGAGGTGAGTTGAGGATCAGTATGAGAAAGAGAAGGAGAGACTGAAATCTGAATGCTCTAATGATGGTGCATCATTAGAAGAATTATTAAAATGATTCACTGTTGAAGACACTGGAAAAGAATCTAATGTTGAAGATGTACAAGGAAAGAGAAAACCTGTAGAGAAGATCTAATGAAGAATGAGCAAATGAAGAAGAAATACAGTGAAAATTCTGCAAATAACCAGGGGCTCTTCTGATTCTGGTGGATCTTCGAGGAGTGTGAGGAATTATTGGAGAGGTCGGTTGAGGATCAGTATGAGAAAGAGAAGGAAAGACTGAATCTGAATCCTCTAATGATGTTGCATCATTAGAAGAATTATTAAAATGATTCACTGTTGAAGTCACAGGAAAAAAATCTAATGTTGAAGATGTACAAGGAAAGAGAAAACCTATAGAAGGGATTGGAGAAACATTTTTGAAAATGAAGGGGAAAAGATGTTCATGAAAAAAACATGTCTAGAAACATAACATTGATTTGTGTTGAGGTCAAGAAGTTTATATCCTTTGATGCCAAAAGGATAACCAATAAATACACAAGCACGAGCTTTAGGATCAAATTTGGTTCTCGGTCTTTGTAGAGTTGAAGCAAAACATAAACAACCAAATGTCCTTAAATGATCATATGAAAGGGAAGATTGAAATAGAATTTCAAAAGGAGATTTATAGTTCAAGATTGGAGTATGCAACCTATTAATAATATAGGTGGCTATTAAAATAGCATCACCCAAAAATGAATAGGTAAGTAAGATTGAAACATTAAGTCTCGGGCTACATTAAGTATGTTCTGATGCTTTCTCTCCACAACAAAAATTTTGTTGTAGAGTTTCAACACAACTACGTTGTTGTAAAATGTCTTTTGAATTAAGAAGAGAGAGAGAGAGAGAGAGAGAGAGAATTATGTACCATGATCAATGCGAAATGTCTTTATCTTAAGATTAAATTGAGTCTTGATCATTTTTTTAAAAAAAAATTAATGATTAGCGGTACTTTAGACTTATGTTTAAGAAGATAAACCCATGTGGCACGAGATGAATCATCAACAATAGTAAAAAATAAAATCTGTAACCTTCAACAGTAGGAACATAATACGGTCCCCAAACATCACAATGTACAAGATTAAATGGAGCATCAAATATGTGAGCAGCATTAGGGAAGGAGAATTTTTTTTTTTTTTTTTTTTTTTAGCTAATGGACAGATCATACATGAAGCATTTGAAACATGCAGATATGAACAAATTTATTCACAAATACCATCCTTAAATTAGAAGGATGACCAAGTCTATTATGCCAAAGTTTAAACAATGAGTACTTAAATGATGCAGAACAAGTATGTATAGGCATGCTTTTAAGAGAGCAAGCATTATATGAGAGAGGTAAAAAGGCAGGTTTAGAGAGAGGAAAAAAAAAAGCCTGGTTGCTATAGTATATAAAGGCCTCCTTGCTGTCTACCCACTCCAATCAGCCTCCAATGAGTTAGGTCCTGAATGAAATAAAGGTCAGAAGAAAACAAGAAGCAGCAAGTAAGTGACTGAGTAAGTTTACTAATAGAGATTAATTTGAATGTGAAAGAAGGAACACAAAGAACATCATTTAAATAAGATGTTCAGAGACTCTAACAGAGCCAATGTATGTGACACATAGATTGACCATTGGGAAGCTTAATAGAGGAACTTACAGTATTGGTAATAGAATTAAAACAATCAATAGAAGGAACCATATGATCTGTGGCTCCCATGTCAAGGATCCAATAGTTTGAATCAAAGGAATTAGGCATTGTGGAAGAAAAAACAGATTGATTAACACTGTGAGAGAGTACACCAGAAATGAAATTCGAAGTTACTACATTAACAGCATGAGAGGATTCATCATAACTGTTTGGAGGATGAAATAGGGACAACAATTGTTGATACTGAGCCTCAGTCAAATAGAAAGGAGAAACAGCAGAGGAATGGTTCTCATTAAGAGCAATCTGATTGACCATAGACTGTTGCTTAGGCTTTGGCTTGTAGCTAGGTGGAAATCCATGCAGCTTATAACATTTTTCAATCACATGACCAATGATCCCACAATGTTTACACAATGTTCTTTCCTTCTTGGAGAAGGATTTAACAGATCTAGCAACATCGGTCTTAGATACAAAAGCATGTGAATCAACAATTTGAAGAGGAGCAATAGAAATTTCTCGTTGTTGTTCTTCTTATAGAACAAGTGAATAGACTTTATTAAGAGGAGACAAAGCTCCATAAGCAAGATCTGAGCACGAACAGCGGCAAAAGACTCATTTAGTCCCATTAAAAATTGTAAAACATGCTCCTGTTGAACATAATAGGTCAACGTGCATACTACTCCACAAGGAAAATGCGAAGACCATTTTTTTGACAAAAACGTTCCTTAAGATCCAGTCAAATCTCATGCACAGTAGTTATATACAAAATACTAGCAGAGATATCAGAGGAAACAGAGTTTAAATGCCAAGATATCACCATATTATTGTAGCGAAGCCACAGGGAGAGAAGAGGATTAGCCGAGTCTGAGGGCTTGAGGATGGAGCCATCAACGAAACCTAGTTTACTTTTCGCCAATATAGCCATGGCCATGGAACGACACCAAGTATGGTAGTTGTCGCCGACCAATGGCTGAGTAACCAGAAGAATACCAGGATTGTCACTAGGATGGAGGAAGAAAGGACTCATAGAATTCTCAGAGACTGATTTGTGACTCGGCGCCATAAGAGAAAATTTCTGATACCATGTAACGATGAAACCCTAGAGGGAGACAAAGGGTAGAAACCCTAGCAGAGGAAAAGTCTAGAACGTCTAGAAGGGAGAAAAGTCCCAAATGTGAAACTGACTTCTTCAATTAATGTCCATCGGTTACAAGTAAAATAGAAAATGATGTATTTATACTATGTACAAAATAAACACTAGTTTATACATGACACATATATTATGATATAAAATATGTATGTGATACTACTCATCTTCAAAATTTTTCTTCTTATGAAGCACCAAATACAAAATATTCATTTTCATAAATAAAAACATACTTTATACAAAAAAGACCACAACAATATTTATCAAACATTATCAAATCTCATTCTATCAAAATCATTAATTAAAACCTTGATACATAATATAGGCCTCTTCCTCTTCTCCATGAGAGTAGCACCCTCGATCCCTGCTTGTGATTTGGTGGTAGTCGAGACGCTGGGATGTTGGTCACTCGGGTCAAACACCCCTAGCGCATTGTGATAACAAAGTGTGTGCAAACATGCAGTACAAGAGTGTGCAGTTAATTCACAGCAGAAAATATAAACAAGGCAGTCATTAATTCTAACATTACCAGAAAATATAAGATCACATCACCACTCAAAATATCCATAATCCACAAGTCTTTCAATCCCCGACATAAAAATAATACAGTTATCCAAATTTAAAATCAAGCCAAATAATAACACTTGTTACAAAAGGGGAAAGACCCCAATCTTCACTCTTCAAACGGAGCCAAAGCTCCATACCTGTACCCGTCCTCTGCATTAAAATCTATGGTTCCGCGAACCGAAATCACAAGTGGGGACATCATAGTGAAATTTCGTAAAATCTTCGTAAGTGAATCCAAAACTAACACTCAAATTACAAGCAAGTGAAAAAATATGAAATCATGTAAAATAGAAAATAGAAAATTTCAGAGAATTATAACACACAAGACACCACACACCGGAAATCACATTTTTATTTTGAAAAACACCATTTGAGTAAGGTATGCACCATGGTCTCCCATATAGACCATCCACACACTCTCGCTCCCTTCGTCACTCCACAAGTAACGACCATACCTGTGACTTCATAAAGAGTGATGCCCAGTTCCACACCCAGTGCATACATGACCAAGCCTCATCCTCTAGCCTCCATTAGTGGAGAAGCAACAGAGTTGACCCAAGAGTGTTACTATCTCGTCCGAGCCCGTTGTCGGCAAAAATCCATGCAACACCATTTAGTTTTATGCACTCCCGAGTGACTGGAAGAGCTTCACCGAGATAGTGCCTCATCTCGACTTGGGGTCATGATACGCACACCCACGAAATAATCTTTTGATGCCAAAAACCAACAATTTTACATATTTGAGTATACACAAAATCAAAGCACAATTACATAAATATTAATGGCAGGTAACATTTATAATGTAGACAACGTACAACATCTAATTAGTGTATGACATAGCAACATCTTATGAATTAAAACAAAAACACACAATTTCACAACAAGTCAATTCCCAACATCACAACAACTTCAAATTCCAGTCCCAATCCTTCATAGGGCCCTCGGCCACAAACTCACAACCAACTACAAATTATTCTCAACGCTCCACAGAGCACTTGGCCACTTCACAATTCACAACCAGACTACACAACACATAACTTGCCAACAACAAAATTTAAGAGGTTAGTCAAAGGATTACTTACAAAGACGATATTTCTGGATGATCAAAGTATCCCAAACTCAGCGGCTGGCTAGTGGGGCAAATGCCTATTTGGTTCAAGTGGTGTCTAAACCATCAGAGAAGAAGTCTGTAGAAAGAATCCCAGTCGTTGAAAAGTTCTCTGATGTCTTTGTGGTTGACCTCCCGAGATTGCCTCTTGTTTGCAATGTCGAGTTTACTATTGACTTGGAACTTGGAGCGACTCTAGTGCACAAGGCTCCTTACAGAATGGCACCAGCTGAGTTGAAAGAGTTGAAAACCCAGTCACAAGATTTATTCAGCCCAGTCCATCATCTTAGGGAGCGCTCGTGCTTTTTGTTAAGAAGAAATATGGCACCCTTAGGATGTGCATTGATTATAGGGAGCTTAACAAGGTGACCATAAAGAATAAATATCCTCTACCTCGGATCGACGATTTGTTTGATCAACTCCAAGGCGCGGCTACGTTTTTGAAGATTGACTTGAGGTTGGGCTATTATAGTTAAGAATAAGAGACAAGGATGTACCAAAGACTGCTTTCAGATCGAGGTACAGGCATTATGAGTTCAAAGTGATGCCTTTTGGCCTAGCTAATGCCCCTGCAACTTTTATGGACATGATGAACCGGGTGTTTCTGCCCTGTCTGGATTCTTTTGTGGTCGTCTTTATTGATGACATTTTGGTCTATTCTTGGGATTTGGAGGAGCATGCTAGTCACCTACGGTTGGTTCTAGGTAAGCTAAGGAAACACCAATTGTATGCAAAGCTCAGCAAATGTGCGTTCTGGATGGATGAAGTCAGGTTCCTCGGGCATGTCATCTCTCAGGAACGTGTGGCAGTAGATTCGAATAAGGTTGAAGTTGTTTTGGGCTGGCTGCGTCCCACATCGGTGAATGAGATTCGAAGCTTCTTAAGACTCACAGGGTATTATCGAAGATTCGTGGAAGAGTTTTATAGGTTGTTCGGACCCCTCACTGCTCTGACCAAGAAGAATGTTGAGTTTGTTTGGACCGATAAGTGCAAGAAAAGCTTCCAGGAGTTAAAGAAGAGATTGACTTCGGCCCCTATTTTGGCACTTCCTGAGCTGTGCAAACCGTTTGTGGTTTCAGTGACGCTTCCAAGTTTGGGTTGGGATGTGTTCATGCAGGAGGGGCAAGTAGTAGCTTATGCGTCCCACCAACTGAAGGATCATGAAAGGAACTATCCCACTCATGACCAGGCTAGCAATAGTGGTCTTTGGTCTTAAGATTTGGCGGCACTATCTTTATGGAGAGGCTTGTGAGGTCAATACTGACCATAAGAGCTTAAAACACCTCTTCATGTAGACAAATCTTTCATGAGACAGAGAATGTGGTTAAAGTTGATCAGTGACTACCAGTGCGAGATTAAGTACAATCCTGGGAAGGCGAACCAAGTTGCTGATGCGCTAAGTCGGAAGTCCCATTTGGTAGATGAGGTTGAGTCATCGGGGTTAGACTCTTTCCTCTGCGGGATGAGAAGTCTTCTTGTAGAGAATTCACAGCAAGAGGAAGTGTTAGCCTCTATGCATGAAGTCTGAATTGTTATTTTGAAGAATTGAAGACTCTTCAAGGGAGGGACCCGAAGTTACTGGATATCCGGAAGAGAGTTAGAAAGTCAAGAGGACCTGCACACTTCCATTTGGGTAAGGATGGTATTCTGCTGTTTATAAATCGTAGGATGATTCCCACTAATTCAAAGTTTAAGGAGAGGATTTTAGCTGAGGCGCATGTGGCCCCTTATTTAGTTCACCCCAAGCACGAAGATGTATCGGGACTTAAAAAGAAATTTTTGGTGGGAAGGGATGAAGAAGGACATTTCTATATTCATCAAGAGATGTGCAACTTGCCGACAAGTAAAAGTTGAACACCAGAGACCTACTGGTAATCTCCAACCTCTCTCAATTCTAGAGTGAAAGTGGGATGACATTGCGATGGATTTTATAGTGGGTTTGCCGAGAACTACTAGTGGGAAGAATTTGATTTAGGTGATTATCGATCGGTTGACCAAGAGTGCTCATTTCCTACCTGTCACTAATACCGACACTTTGGGAAGGTTGACACAATTGTATGTGAGAGAGATAGTACTGTTGCATGGACTACCTAAGAGCATTGTGTCAGATCGGGACTCGATGTTCATGTCCAATTTTTGGAAAAGCTTGCAGGTGGCCATGGGCACTAAGTTGAAGTTTAGTAGTGCATATCACCCCTCGACAGACGACCAATCAAAACGCACCATTAAGACTCTTGAAGATATTTTGCGGGCCTGTGCCTTGGAATTCAAGGGTAGCTGGGAGAATCACCTGCCGCTCATAGAGTTTGCGTACAATAACAACTTCCAAGCATCCATTCAAATGGCACCTTATGAGGCTCTCTATGGAAGGAAATGTAGACCACCGCTATTTCGGGATGAGGTTGGTGAAAGCAAACTTCTTGGACCAGAAATAATTCAAGAGATGAAGGATCGAGTCCGGGTCATAAGGGACAGGATGGCAGCAGCGCAGAGTCTTCAAAAGAGTTATGCAGATACAAGAAGAATGTGATTGGGTGTACCTCAAAATCTCACCCATGAAGGGCGTCAAACGTTTTGGGAAGAAATGGAAGGTTAGCCCAAGGTATGTCGGCCTTTTTCAGATAATGGAGAAGGTTGGGCCTGTTGCTTATAAGATTGCTTTGCCAGAATATTTTGGGGAGGTTCACAATGTATTTCATGTATCATCGCTGAAGAAGATTTTCGGACAGCATGAGCCACAATTTGTCGACCTGAATAGCATCCAGCTGCAGCCTGGCCTTACCTATGAAGTTGCACCAATGTAGATTGTGAATTGGAAAGAGCAAAGGCTGCGATCCAAGATGATGCCTTTGGTGAAGGTGTCATGGGGAGATCTATTGGCTCAGAATTTCTCATGGAAGAGACAAACAAACATGAGAGAGCATTACCCATATCTGTTTGGGTATTATTGACTGTATACCTTTCTCAAGCATGTTTTGAGTTGTATCTTTTAACTTGTCTTGGAATTAATGGATTAAGCTTGCCAATTTTGATGAAGAAATATCTTTAAGGGGGAGGATGAGAGATCCCAAAATTTGTGTGTTTTTATTTATTTAATAGTATTATTGGTTGTTTTATTTTATTTTATTTTATTTCCTTGTATTTTATTTCAATTATTCTTTTCTTATTTGGGCCTTTTGGTGTAGTGGGTTAGGAAAGGGGGTTTGTATGTTGTGTTGTGAGTTATTGGGCTGAATAAGAGTGTGGAAATCGGGTCCAGCCCGTGTGCATGAGGGAAGCCCAGCCTTCCCATCTTAAACGACGCCATTTTGGGTAAGGAGAAATTTTTTTCCCCACCCCTGAAATGGTGTCGTTTCATCACTAAAGGGTTGAAAACCCTAGCTCTCTTTTCTGGTTCCCCCCAAGTGCCGCACCCCTCTCTTTCTCTTCTCTCTTTCTCTTTCTCTTTTCTTGTTCTTTCTTCCTCCTCCATGCTCGAGCCCCTGCATCGCCACCCTCTCAGCCATCCACACTGTGCCACACGTCCTCCACTGCGAGCCCCTCCACCACCGGCCTGCACCACCGCCCATCACCCCCAACCCATGAGCCCTGTGGCCTGCTCTTCCCCCTGCAACCCATGGCAATTTCAGGCTCACCGCTGCTAGAGGCCATTGGTCGCATGCCACGTGTGGGTCTCTTGCAGACCCCGTGTCGTCCACCACCCCCAATTACAACAACGGTTGTGATTGCCAAGGACCCCAACTCGGCCTATAAATAGGTAGAGCCTCTCCCTTTCGAATCCCCCTTCCCATAGCCTTAGGAAGTCTTTCGACCCAGCGTCACCATGAGCCACCGCAATCAGCGGCGTTTCAGTGGTCACACAGCCACCCTTGGCCTTCCCCTTCCCACTCCCATCATCTTTTTCCTTGGAAATAGCCCAGCCCGTGAGCTAAGGCCCACGTTTGGCCACTACCCCTTGCTCCGCCACCCTCCACCGCGAGAATCTCTCAACCACCCATGCGCACCCCAGATCTAACCTCCTTTTCGAGAAAAAACCCACAAAAAGCCCTATGTCTCGCCCAGATCCGTCACTGCCATCTTGCACTGCCGTTGCTCTACCACTTTTGGCATCACCTCGATGAGCCAAAGCTACCTCGAGTTGTTTATTTTAGTTCTGTTTACGTTTTGTTTATTTGCTAACGGTTTGGTATCCATTTGTGATATCCCGTATTTTAGTGTATTTTAATTGAATGATTATTTTAATTAATTTAAATATTGGTTCTCTTATTTTAAATTTATCAGATTTCTCGCTGGATTTATTTTATGATTTTGAAGTTGTGAAATTTATTATCATGTGCTTTCTTGGTATTAATTATTGTTTTGCATTTAGCTCTTTACTTTAAATTAGTTTAATCTTGGACTTTAAAATTATTGTGTTGTTGGA
Organism: Juglans mandshurica; assembly: GCA_022457165.1. Taxonomy (NCBI): domain Eukaryota; kingdom Viridiplantae; phylum Streptophyta; class Magnoliopsida; order Fagales; family Juglandaceae; genus Juglans; species Juglans mandshurica. Next base: position 11,648,908 of record CM039623.1, read on the forward strand.
TTTTTATTATTATTTTATTTTAGCTAGTCATTGCATTTAAATTATTTTATTCAACTTACTGTTTTAAAATTATTTTCATTGGATTAGTTTTGTGACCCAAGTTGTGAGGATTGGACCTCATTTTTTTCCCTCACTTTTTCTTTTTCCATTTTTCCTTCTTCTCTTTTCTTTTTCTCCTTCTTTCATCTGCTTCTTTCTCCTCCCGTGCACAACAACACCCTCCCCTCTCCGTTTCTTCGCCCACCCAATGCACCGTCGTGCCCCGTCCGTGACCTCCACCGCCCCTCCCATTCTCTTCCCCTCCGGCTGGCGTCCCTCCCCTTCCAATCTCAGCCCCCCTCGTGCCGCCATTAACCACTATGAGGGAGTCCAAGCTGCAGCCCTTTTTCATTCTAGCGCCACCCTTTTTTCAATCTCAGCTTCGATTCACCACCCTTGAAGCCCCTCCATTCCCATTTCCGATTTGGGTGTTTTGGCCTTCAACAACTGCCCTAGCCGCCACCCACGGCCAATGACCACCACCACTAGCCTCACCATCACCTCTAAGCCCTTCCCTAAAGAGCCAAAGTCTTCGTTTGTCCCTGTTCAAAAGTTGAGTTTTTGAGACCCACGACCCTTGCCCATTTTGCACTATTATGTTGTTGTGCTGGCACCTCTTGTACCTCCTTGATCCTTCAAGAATTATATTTTAGCACCGTAAGTAATTTTTCAAAGAATTTCTTGAGATTTAAATATATTTTTTGCACTAACAAATCTTCTGCAGTCTAGTTGGTTGTACCAGACATTAAATCTGAGGAGTATAGGGGTCGATTGGATGTGAGGATGGATTGTTTATTTAATTGAATTGTGCTTGATTGCATTTATGTTGTGTTTTGCATCATGGCATTTATTGCATCATTTCATGCATGCTCATATGTTGTGAATGAAAACTGGGTTTTCATGTGAGAGATGATTTTGGGTATGTTTGAGATCAATGGATTGAATGGTTTGAGAGAGAGGAAAAAGGAACTGTAGGGATGGTGGTAGAGTCTCAACTGCAATTCCCACCTACGGTGCACACGGTAGGGATGGTGGTAAGCAGAGATGGTGGTAGTCCCGCCTGCGATTCCCACCTACAGCCCGAGCTGTAAGGATGGTGGTAGTCCCGCCTGTGGTTCCCGCCTACGGTGCAAGCGGTAGGGATTGTGGTAGAGTCTCGTCTGTGATTCCCGCCTACAGTGTCCGATAAATGATTTTGTTGGACCATTTTTCAGGAAAATGACAGTTTATGATTTAATGGTTACAAGCACCATTTTCTGGGAAAATGGTTGGTTTATGTTTGGGCCCTTTTCTAGGAAAATGGCGGATATTATTCATGGCGTGTTTTGGGTCAAATGGGATCTTTGGCGTGCGTTAGAAAATAATCATTTTTGGGGAAAATGAGGGTTTTGGGTCACATTCATGTTTCGTCATGTGCACTCATGTTTGTTGGATGCATTAATGTATTTTTATCTCTTGGTTTGTTTAGGTGATTACTTACGGAGATTCACAATCTCACAGTATTGACACCATGTGGTTCCGTTTTATGGAACCTTAGACTTTGATGCAGATGAGGACGACGAGCCTGAGACTTTGGCTCCATCGGAGGAGTGATATGGGGTTGCTCTGGTGTATCGAGTTTATTTCCCACTTGTTATGTATTTTTCCCTTTATATTATATTTTTGGGATAACTATATAACTCCTTTTTGTACTACTTTTATTTTGGTAAATTTCTATTTAAAATTCTGGTACTTAGATTACTAGCTTTTAATTTATCCGTTGTGTTTTTTTTGTTTGTTGAACACTTTCTGCATGTACACACACTTGACACTTATTGTTGGGATGCATGACCCCTGTTGTCATCATCTCGACGTCATGATTCCCGTGTTTCCGTACATGGGAGTCGGGTGTCATGCCGTTCGTGTAGTAGCGCGAGCACTCGTCCAATCGCGAGACTCCGTAGACCAATGTACACTTGATCATCTAGATTTTCCATTCGCATTGTAAGTAACTCTCCAGCACAACCATTGAGTTTAAGATGTGAATTTACCACTAACTTTGTTTGCAGTCTAGTTGTGTTAAGAAGGGCCTCAGGCTCAGCAAAGTGTTGCGATTGATAATCGTAGTTGTTATTGGAAATTGGGTCGTGGGTCATGGGCCGGATGAAGGATGGGATTACGCATGTAGTTGGGTTTCTGAAACTGTGAATATTGTGAATGTTGTGATGTGGTATATTGTCTAATGTGTGTTATGCCATGTCATCCAATATACTCCCTATCATGCATCTGCATTTTTTTACCGTAATTACTATTTTTCTTGATTATTTAATTGTGTTGTGTTATGCCATGTTGTGTGAATTGAAAACTGCGTTTTCGTGTACTGGTGATATCTTATGGGTGCGTGTGTATCACGACCCCAAGTCGAGATGGGGCATTATCTCGATAGAGCTCTTCTGGTCACTTGGGAGCGTAATAAACTGAGTGACGTCCATTGGGATGTCACCGGGCGACAACGGACTCGGACGAGAAGGTAACGCTCTCGTGCTGACTTCGTGGCCCCTATGCTGGCAAGGGCTAGAGGTTGCCTGGTCACATTACGCGCTGGGCGCGGAGATGGGCAACGCTCATAACGAAGTCACATGCACGGCCGTTACCCGTGGTGTGATGAAAGGAGCCAGGGTGTGCACATGGTCCATAGGGGAGACCATGGTGCATGCATAATAAATGGTAGTGTTTTAGGCCAAAAGGGTTTTTGGCATGAGTGTTCTGTTTAAATGTGTTATTTTGGGAAAGGGTAGAAGAAATGAAAATGTGGTCTTTTGTATGTATGGTTTTGTTGGTTGTATAAATGCATGTTTTAAACTCTTGGTTGTTGAATGTTGATTACCTACTGAGATTGTAAAATATCACTGTGATATTCCTACCTACAGTTCCGTTTTATGGGACCATAGACTTTGATGCAGAGGAGGAGTTAGAGCCGAAGGAGTGATTGGCTTGTTGATTTATATTTCTTATCCATATTTGTTGCGGGACCAGTTACCGCTTTATTTATATTTTTCAGCCGGATGAATGTATAACCTCTTGGGAGACTTTATTTTGGGTTGTATTGAGTTTAAAGCTTTCTGGTACTTAGTTTTTTACTGCCTTATATTTTTTCGCTGCGATATTTATGTTGTACACATTTTGCATGTTTGCACACACTTGCACATGGCGATGGGGTGTATGATCCGTGTGTTCATCATCCCAATGACATGACTTCCACCAAATCATACGTAGGGGTCGAGGGCGCCACACATTTTATGATGAATTCTAGTTTTGTTTTTTTACTGGACAGATCATATGTTTACCAAATGAAACGTTACTCATCATCTTCCTGATCCTTCTTTTTTTTGTCATCTGATCCCCCCAACCATGGTCCACTTGCTCTTACTTTATGTGTCGTTGTAGCCATTAGTTTATGATTGTTGTCATCGTTATGTTTTTCACTACTTATCCCATATTCCAACAATGAAAATTGGCACAATCGTAGACCATTCTAAAACAGCCCAGCATTTGTACCATTGTTTAAGGACAAGTGCTACAGCTACAAAAAGATCTCAAAAAGTAAAGTCACAAACTGGCATGGGTTTATATGATACGTTAGATCTACTTTACAATAAAAGTAGATTTACAATCTAACGTACTATATCAAGCCACATCAGTTTGTAGATTTATTTTTGTGTGATCTCTTTGTAGCTAAAGCATTTCTCTTGTTTTTAAATACGTATTGTTGGCCACCTATTGTTCTCTCTAAATGAGGCCTTCATATAACCTTGATTCCACACTTACCCTAAAGAAAAAATACAGAGCAAAAGCATCAAATGATTCCACACTTACCTGTCAAAATGTTTCCAAACATCAAATGATTCTCACAGTACTTGGAGGTTCAAAAAGGAATCTGAAGTTTGTTTGTACCTACTGCTAGTAGTGCCATGTTGTTTGGTAATGGGCTGGTTTTGTGAATGGAGATGTTTGTGATCCATGGTCTATGTTGTCTTGTAGTGGCATGCTAGAAGATGGATTATGTTGTGTTAGGTTGTTTTTTGAAGCTAGATGTTAGATCATATGTTTGCTAAAATTGTTGGTTTTGTGAAACTATTTGTTTAATTTTTCTGAGATTGAAATTGTGGTATGTTTTGTGTATTATACAGCAGATTTTTTTTTATTTTTTATTTTTACTTGGATTGTGTTTGCAAAGTGAAATAGAAGTGTGTTAATGTGTGTGTGAGGAAACTAAATCAAAGTGAAAGAATTAAGGGTAATTTGGAAAGATTACATTCCTGCATGGTGTTGAAGTTTACAATATGGATGGGGACAAGTTTTTCATATTTCCAACGGGAATGGGATTGTTGCCATTATTTGGCTGCTTCATTTAAAGAGTGCCCTGGCAAAACCCAAATATTGATATAAAGTTGGCAGCAGGGTATTATATGATGTAAGTTCGACATGATGTAGATATGATTGTATATTATATGATGTAATTTCCAAACATGATGTAGCTTGACATGAAGGATCACAAGGGTATGTGTGACGCCCCCAACCTCCGCTTGAGATGTAATGGAGACTTAGAGTTTCGGGACATGTAACACATGGGTACATAACCCCCCCGCATTCATGAAAAATAATACCGAATGCATCCTAGTATGTAACTAGCAGTATGCAATAATCGCAGCAGAAAAATTGTGATTTATAAAATTTCATGCCAAAATGAATTAATCATCCCAATAATCCAAGTTAATTATAGATAGATGTTGCCTTACTTAACGAGGTCCAAACAGTATGGCATAAGTTTAGGCATAAAGTAGGAGATAGAATCTCCTTATTACAATCAACTACAGCAAGGTTCCATAAACAAGTAGATCAAACATCTCTCTAATATGCTCCATAGTGAACAGGACCATCTCTAAGAACATTATTATTAACTCCATCTTTCGATCGGGGTCAGACTTGTTCTCAATAATCTGAAGCCAAGGGGTGGAGTTCATTGCCATTCTGTTCGTTAGAGGTCAGTTCTAACACAGGTTCTACATTTCATGGGGAATGGTAGTGGGACTACCACAGTGAAATTTCTTGAAATCTTAGTAAGTTAAATAACCAACTTGCACAGAGATAAGATATGCATGATTAATGATAAACATGAGATGCATGCCAAATATGCAGAAAACCTGTATTTGTCTCCCATCTAGATTTCTCAACATCTTTCAGAAAATACTTTAATGCACATTTTCTTACAAAAAACATTTTTTACTTCATCTTTTTAAAAACATAACATTTCTTATTCATTATAGCCATTATTAACAGAACATAATATAACATATGGTATCATCTTAGCTCCTCATTTACACTGTGAGTACCTGTCTGTGACCGTATTACAACTCATGTTGAAACTATATTGTTTGCAAACTCATAACTCAATGCATTGATATCATAACATTTCATCATCATCATAACATATCATCATAACATATGCACCCACCAACATTAAGTGCCATATACGACTTCGTTCCAGTATTCTTTAAAAAGAATCCATTCGAATCCCGTTGACGGTTCTTTGTCAACCCAGGGATTACCACTCCATTTTTACTCACTCCAAAGCGGACAAAGGAGTTTCACTAGGATAATTCTCCATCCTAGCATTTGGGGTTATGAAAAAGATTTATTTTCATGTTATGCTCAAAATGTATTTTATAATATGTGCTTATTCTGTAAAGTGTAGTATGCTTAATGCAAAAATGACATTTTCTTGTGACATGCCAAAATGGTGCAAACTTCACATATCATGTAAGTAAGTAATCAAATGCTCAATGATGTATCATATGAGAATTTATGCTCAAAATGACATTTATAATATGAATGTGACATTTATACATAAATCATACATAAATTATTCAAAAGTTAGAAACTAACTTACAAAATTCTCGGGTTAGTTGGAAATGGTGCGGCTGAAATAAGAGATATTTCTAAGTTAGGAATCATATAACTAAGGAATATTTTCAGATTCAAGAAGGGTCAAAATAATATTTACAAAACTACCCCTATGCTTCTCGAAATTGCCACTTAGACCCTAAATTTTCACTATTTACATTTTGACCCCAAATTTTAACAAATTGCACACAATTCATATTTACATGTTCCAAATCCATATATGATCTTAGAATTACAAGAATCAAACAACTACTATGCTAACTCCATCCAACCCGTGGCATGCATTGTGACCATTTTGCGATTCCAAGTCTACTTCCATGGATGCATGTGTGACCGAATTTCTTCATGTAGTAAACAACAAATATGGTTCTAAGGACACGTTAACAACTTAAATTCAGGCCACATAAGTTCCTATCAATATTCATGCTTTGATTAACACCAAAACATCACAAAACCTTCAAACTAGGTATAAACCTAATGTTTCTAGCTTCTCTTTGACATGTGAAATTTTAAAACCTAAATAAATCATGCATTTCAACTCTTAACATGATTATAATAGGTTTCTAAAGGTTTATAACACAAAATTTGGGAAAATTAAACATGATATCACAAGATAACCTTCATGCAAGTGGAAACCAAATGTGCGAGATGATCATCCCAAGATATTGACTTATAAACCTATCATGACATGCGGTTTTCTTCAATTATAAGCCTCCAATACATTAATCAAGATGTTAGATCAGTTTAGGATAACATATCAAGACATGTCATGGCTAAAATTTCATACCAGAACAATTTATACATGCAAGACTCCAAATCTGACCCGTATGTGCAAACCCCAAGTTCAACTTCATATAACTCAATCAAATCTTCCTTCTCATGCCATAATTCAAAGTCTAACATGTTAATCCATCACCCAAAAAAAATAAAGGGTAGGATTACTCACCAAACCGTAGCCTTTGAGTCACTCAAGATCCCTTCCCTCCAAGGCACTCACCCAAACTCACGATTGCACTCCATTCTCACACTAAGAGTATTTTGCTCTCAAGAACACTTGAGGAGCTTGAAGAAGGTGTGTGAGTAAGTGAGGGATGAAGGGGGTATTTATAGGACTCAATGGGAGGACTGGGGAGTGAGGGAGTGCACGGCAAGTGTTGAAGGTGATTGGTGTGTGTGTGGGTGGTGGAGTGCTTAATTGCATTTTCCAGCTGAATAGTTGAATAAATCACTTGATTATCCTATGGAAAAGGGCTAGGTGAGGACTATTGGTGCAGGTTTTGAAAGGTTTCAGAAGTTAGGACCAAATTAAAATGATTTCCACATGAGAAACCATGTTGAGGCCGACAGTTTTGGTTTCTAGTTGTTTTATCCTTCTTTGTCCCATCCTTGTGGCTTGTTTTTCTAAATAGTAAACACTATTAGTAACTTTTCCATGTGTGTTTGGAGGTAGGAATGACTGTCCTTTGGTTTAGTTTGAGCAAAAAATGAACGGGTTGAATGTGCATAGGTTTCAACCAAGTGAGTACATGGATCACTACCCATTTCATCAATCGGTTTTTTATCCATGGAAGGTGATTGGCCAATCATGCAATTGGGTATTTTAAAGCACTTCTTTAGGCTAAATGGCAGAGGTGGTAGCGTGTGGAGGTGGCTAGTTTTGGTGCAGAAAAGTTTTGAAAAATCATGGGCAGTTCGGCCTGGTCAAGTCTCATTTCCAAGCTAAATAGTTGAGCTTTTGGCTTGATTCTTGGAACTGTTCTTGGCCTTATTTTAGGTCTGAATTTAGGTGACATAATGAGGGTTAAATGGTGCAGAAAACCTCTTTGAAAACTATTTGAAGAGTCATGGTTTCAATGGCTTGTTTTAGGGATGCACGGTTTGCACTAGGTGTGTCAAATGGTGGGTTCATTTGGCACTTGACATGCCTTTTACTACATGACAAGGGTTGTGATTTATCTACTATTCAAGAATCATGAAAGAGTGATCTAATGCAAGTGAGGAAAGTGGGAAATTTCAGAAAAAAAAAATATGGAGTTTTGAAGCTTGATGGAATCGGCATTCAAGGTTGCAAACTTACTACTATTGGCTTCATGAAGGATATGTGGGAATGAAAGCTTGAGGTCATGATGGAGGGCTGACCATGGTTAGAAATGTAACCCCAGGGGCGTGTGAGATGGGTTTTGGAAGAAAGGAAACCAATAGTATGGTGTAAGTGGGTCCAATTTGAAGTAATGATAGGAATACTAAGCTTTTGCTCCAAGTATTGAATTCTCATTGGGCCAAATATATATTCAAGCCTTTTGTGTGAGCCTTGAAATGGACCTTTCCTTGGAACCCATGTTCAGATTTTATTGGGCATTTCCTTGGTCTCAATAGTTCACTAAGTTGGATCTTAGTCTTGGGTCTTACTAAGTTGGGCCTATAGTCTTGAATCTTACTAAGTTGGGCCTAATAGTCTTGTGTCCACTAGGTTGGGCCTATGGTCTTGTATCTACCAAGTTGGACCTATAGTCTTGAGTCTATCCTTAGCCCTCTTATCTTAATAAGCTAGGTCTCTTATTTAATCAACTCTTGGGCCTTCTTCAAATCCATCTAATATTTTAACCAAGTTACTTAGCCCACCAAGGTGGCAAGTCTCCAACATGCCACTTGTCATTCTACCATTCGCCTCTTGGCACCTTTTCTCAAAATTACTATAGCACTAGAATTCTCTAAAGATACTAACTAAACCAATGGTGTAAGTTTCTTTGCCAACTCAAACTCCTAAAATTTCCTTTTTCTCAAGGATCACAACTTCTACTAGGCTAAGGTCATGGTTACTATGGTCAAATCCTAAAGTGCTTTTAAGTGGGGTGTTACAGTATGCTCCTTGTTTGTGTGCAGGAGGAAAGGCCCTAGGTGATATTAATCATTCTAAAACAAATCAAGTTTCCATTTGAAAAGTTTCCATAATATTTGGTTGGTTATTAAGACATTTATATAGAATTTTTGATGTGTTTAATAAAAAATTTGTAGTTATTAGCGTTAAATCATGACCATTTAAAATATAATTGTTTAAACAATAAAAGTATTAGAATATGACTATTAATTACTATATGATCGGTAGAAATGTAAAATATGATAAAAATAAATTAGATAAAATATAGTAAAATATAATAAAATATTAATATGTTATTCTTAAATAGAGAATTTGGCTAAGTCAACGTGAGAGAATACCTTTTGAATGGAATAGCCAAAGGTATTCCATAAGCATTGGCAATGGACTAGCCAAATGCCAATACAAGTCTAAAGTTTAGCTAGATGTGAGAAAAAGCCTCCACATTGGACTAGCCAGTGGTCCAAAGCTTAAGATTTGAGCTACAGTAAATCTTGAGTCCTCTCCAAACATGGTGAGTCACTGTTCACACTGGAAAGACATATTTTATTATTTGATATTCCTCCCTCTCTCTCTCTTTCCCTCGTTCTTCTCTCTTTCTACTGTCCGAAATCGCCCATTTCCCTCGTTTTTTCTTTCTTCTCCTGAAAGCTCCCAGCATTTGATCCTTCATCTTCTTCAGCCCGCAAGCACCCTTCTTTTCGTCGATCGTCCACGTTGCCGTCTTCTTCCAGCCCATTGCCAATGCTAATGCTCTCACACTGTCTGTGGGTCGTAACAAGATACAATCTGCTCAGAGTCTGATAATAGAATCAATACTTCTGTCTTGGTAAGTCTAGAATGAAGATCCAGCGTAAGCTCTGTCCAAAATTGTTTAACGTTATTTCTTCAAGTAATATTGTGATTACCATATAAATCCTTCAATTTTTTTCTCTTTCTGGGTTTACCTGATCTACTGAAACTTAGAAATGACCAACCCGAGTTTTTCAGGATAGAGTCAAACCAGTGCCATGAAAATGAAATTAAGTTGCAGATAATCGAAAAGCATCACATTTATCTATTGGGTTTCCTCAAGCTTCGTTTGTTTCCTAAGAAAATATTTGCTATGGAATTTTATGAGACAACCATATTATTGGGGGTCTGTGTTTGTGTTTTTTTTTTTTTGGAAAGCAATTCCTGGAAAAAATTTAGGGGAAAAGAATTGTGCTTGTTGATAGTTCATTATTTTTTCATCTAGCTCTGGAGATTGCACGATCATTCTCTTTCAATTTCCATATTGGGGAAAGACAACTTATAGTTCAGGTCTCTCTTTTCTTTTGTTTTTATGTTCTTTCTCTTGTTCTTGGTTGAGATGTACGAATTCAATTCTTGAACATTAAACATGAACTTGATTTTGGACTAAAAGAAGTTTTTTTTTTTTTTTGGTGAGATTTTTTTTTCCTTTTTGTTTTCATTTTCTTATTCCATCTGTTTCTCCTTCGGATTCAGATTCAGGCTATTTTTCAAATTTAGATTCAATAGTTATCCGGATAAAATTCCTTTCTCAAAATGGTATATCGTTGTGCATGTTTCTGGAGAATCTTTGCAGGGAACTTGAGTCTTTCTTGTTGAAAGTGAACAAGCTGAATTCCAAAAGTTCTCTTTCAATACTTGTCATCAATAAGTTATTTAGGAATGTTTTTCATATTGCCATCATTTGACCCTTTGTCTAGTTTCTAACAGGTATTTCCCATTATTAGCAAGAACGGCAGCCATGAATTGCAGCAGAGACTTCTGTATATGAGCCTTAATATAATAGCTGTTTTTCTTCATCTTCAAGCCCCCCCCCCCCCCCCCCCACACACACACACACACACTAAGAAGTATGAGACATCCTATTCCAGTGGAATCAATCTGCACATATTTTTCCTTAAAACAGTAAAGATAATAAATCCTATTCCTAAGTTTCATGGTATGATTTATGCATGTGAGAACTGCTTTATGTATGATTTAATTATTCCTTTATATGTGTTGAATGATTTACCGAGTGCTTTGTGGATTGTGTGGTGTCTTGTGAATTTGGAATCCTGTGAATTTGGACTTGAATGTGCTGGAATCTTGTGAATTCCTTTATATGAATTCAGAGTGAACATTAAACATGAAATGAATTTGGACTAAAAGAACGCAATTTTTTTTTCACATGAAGTGCTCTTTTTTCACATGTTCTTGAACATGCTAATTAAGTTGATGATCTACTTCTTTGAATTATCTTTTTTTTTTCAAATATTATTAAAATATATAAAAAAAAAATGTCAAATAATATTAAAATATATAATATTATATTATTATTTTGACTTTAAGATAACTAGTCCAATGTAGACTCACCTAGTCAAAAGTTGATACTATAGCTAAAAGTTAAGATTCTAGCCAAATTTTAGACTTAACAATGGCTCATAGCCAATGCTCTTAGCCAAACAATGATTTTGTGTTCTATTCCAATGCTAATAGGCGGTTGAAATCTGGATGATGCTACATATGTTGAGAGATAAGTAGATAAAATCAGTGATGAGATAATTAGACAGACTTTTCGGAATAGGAAGACTACTTTTTAAAAAGATAGTATCATGACTGTCTTTTAACTTATTTATTTTAATTAAATTTCTGCTTCAGTTTTTTTATGGGCTTTGCTTGTACTTCATTAGCCTCAGTTGGCATTTGACGTGGCCTTATTTTACGCATGGAATCTTCCCCTGTTAAATTGGACGCGTCTGTTGCTTATGGATTATGGGTTAAAGATTTCTGTTAGCCAATATAAGAGATTTTTGCAAGCCCAACGAGTAAATTGATGAAATTACAGATTTATGAAGGCTTTTGTAAAGACTAGCTCAAAATCCATGCAATATATTCTTAACATCAGATTTCCAAGAGTTTATAGTACTCCTACCATCATGATGCAAGCTTACATAATGCAATCATGGGAAGAAACCACATACTAGCTCCTCAACAATGAGCTAGTTAAGCTTGAAATAGAATAATCTAACATGTCTACAACTAGGACTTCATCAATGAAGAAGTTTCAGATTACTAAAATAACACGTAATGAGAGAACCTAAGAACTCAAACATTGCTAACAAAAGAGCACAATTAGTGACGAAACATATCACAATGACCTACAAATTTACATGATATACTACCACAGCATACACAATTCCCATCGCTTAAGAAAACATCAATGCAGAGGTTTGGGGGTTAAATCCTAGCCACCGTTGCTTAAATGACTAGGTACTTGAAGCAGTTAGTTCCTTCTTTTCCCCTTACATATATATTCCTCACCTATCTCGCCTAAAACTTCAGATGCTGACCAACGTCCAATGACCATGTCCTTCATTCTTACCTCTCAGTTCCCATCATCTGCAGCTTTTAGATAAAGAGTCTCACCTCCCTCAACATCATGGCGTGCAGAGCTACCCACTCGCCCTTCAGCAGACCCAGCATTCCCAATATCTTGCTTGCTTCCACCAGCCATCCCCCTACTACCACCCTGCAAGCCTTCTCCGGTGGATCCACGGCCAAAATCAGGAAACCCTCCAAGTGCCCCACCTCCGGCATGACTAGCATCATTTTGCAGCATGTGAAGTCCTCCACTTCCACTAGAGCTCATACCAAGCTGGCTGTGCAAAGCTTGCTGCTGTTGCAATGCCGAAAATGGCTGTTGGCTGTACAACATGGAGGAGCGTGCTGCCATGAGCGATTGTGGTGTCATCTGTGGAGCCTGTTGGTGCTGCATGTAGTGCGCTCCTGGCTGCATAATGCCACTAGACGGAAACTGCAGGGCATTGACATGTGTTAGTGAAAGATAGTGGCATCTGACTTTAATAAGCACTCAAAGCTTTTTGTGACACAAACATGCAATTATTACTATCAAGAATGTATTGCAAATTGCAATGGTGAACAAGCAATACATATAAATATAAAAAACACAAATTGAGCTAAAGGGACTACGCAATCCACAAAAGTCCGTATTGAGAATCCCAACTAAGCTTTGATTACCTGACCTAGAGTGAATCTTACAACATATTGTCAAAAACTGAAAACCAACGACCTACTTAATCAATTTGTGCAACAAAACAAACAGTATTAAATAATGGTGAGGCTAATTTATTTGATACAGACCCAAGTTATCATCCAGACACCATCCAGTTTTTAATGAAAAATGCTTGGTTTACAAAGGAATCTTACAAACTGATATTGCTTGATTTGGCATGTTAGATTGTAAAGCACATTTTGCTGTATAGTAAATCTAACTCATCAAATAAAGTTCCGTCAATTTGTAAACTTACTTTTGTTAGATCTCTTTGTAGATATAGCACTTCTCCTTTTTAATAGACACGGGTGAGAATAGGAACTACTGATAAATATTAGAAGGAACAAAACAACCCATTTGCCAAATACAAGGTTGCTTGTGTACTTCCTCAACAATTACCAAAATTTAAGTCAGTTTTGCAATCTCTAAAATCTAGGTACATACAAAACAATCTCTACATGACACTAACTATTATCAATCACTAAAAGAGTGTTTTTAGCTTTTGAGACCATACACTAGATCACCTTCTTAAGATTTGCAAGAACCTTAACGACATTAAGATCAACCTCCCAATGCTTCTCAAGAAGAAGATCAAAATACCAAACCACAAGATTTGCATAAGGTAAAAATGGCCAGATACCTTCTGTGTTTAGGCCTATGGTTTTCCCACTCTGCTTTCAATTTTGAGGACCTACCCCTCAACTTAGGCAGATGTTCCAAGAGACCTCTGAGTTAGGATTTCTATCCATTTTGCCTCGCAGAAAATATGTGGCAGTATCCTACTTCCAATGAGAAGATACTTTCTCAAAACAATAATAATCAATAATGATATGACAATCGAGGTCAAGTCTTTCTACCAAACTCGAACTTCAAAACGGTCAACCTTTTTTTTTCATACAAGTAAAATGATTTTATTGAACGTAATAGGCGAAGCCCATGTACACAGAAAGTATACAAAAGAAACACCTAGTTACATTCAAAATGGTCAACCTTTTTCTTGAAAGATTCTTGGAAGAATATTTGGAGAAATAAGGCACTGTCAAGAATTTTTCTTTTTTAAGATTGTGCTTAGATTTTAATTTCTGAATTCTCTATTCAACTATAAATAATGACAAAATAATATAAATCAAATGTTGATCGGTCATAATTTGAAAACACTACAAGGTGGCTAGAAATTTGTGGGCATCAATATTTCACATCTGAGATTGAGTGGGTAACACCCCGATGGGTGATGGATTTGATGGCTTGTGTTCTTTTTTTAATCCTTAAAATTGGGTGTTTCCTACTATGTACTTGAATTGCGCCTTGAATAAAATTTACCTTATTAAAAACAAAAAATAAAGAACAAAATAACAAATAAAGAAATAACTAATGATCATCTAATTTGTTTATACGAAGGAGAACGAGGAAGGAGAAAACATAGGAGCGGAGAAAGTAGGAGCAGATCTGATGGTCACCACTCAATCCCAAAGATCCAAAATATTGAAATCAACACGTGCGCCACATCCTTGTCTTTAGCCTTCCTCTTTCCATACTAGATATTTATATAAGATGTACACCATGTCTATCTTAAGGGAAGGTTGGGTAGCACAAAACAGTAAAATCCCAAAAGATGCAAAGCTGGCATATTTTAAACATGATGATTTTTAATTCTAGCAGCATTAACTCGCAATCTTCTGAGTTGCAGGTGTCACACTCCTGCCAAATACTCCACATTAAGCACAAAGGGGCCATCCTCTCCAAGCCTTTGCCCTTGTTTCCTCCCTCTCGGGGTGCCTCCTCAAGCTGTCAGTAACTCCACTCAAAGTGGTATTACCCATTCTATCTATATCCAAGAAGTTGAAAGATCACTACCCACAAGGCGCTAGCAACTTCTTGGTGGACCAATAAGTGGCCAATGGCTTCCCCACACTTCTTACACATGCAACACCAATCCATCACCGTCATTTGCCTCCTCATGTTATCAAACATTGGGATCTTCCCAAGAGCCACCATCAGAGCCACCATCCATACAAGAAACACCACTCTTGATGGAGCCTTGTTCTGACATTTACTTCGGGGAAACTAACGTACATCCAAGGGGTGTGGGACACGATAAAGTTCTTTGATCATAACTTCTTTTTTCTCAAATGGAACACCCCATTTGGTCCTTGTGATTTCCCTCATCCTCAAAGAATACAGGTAGCTGAGCAGTAAAGCGACCAAGTGCACTTCTCAATCCTACAATAATATGATGAAAGAGATACTCCAATGTGAACTATAAAACCTCAGTAAATCTGCAACTGAATCCTCCCCTTCAAGAAGAGATACTATACAGTTTTGGGTAGATTTCCTCCGGGGCCAAACCTCCATGCAATACATCATGCATAAACTTGATTCTAGACCCATATTGCACCTCATATTGAATGAATTTAGAAAATTCTCTCCATGCTCAACGAATGTGTTTAAAGACCCCTACTCCATACTAGATATATATTTTTTTTAAGTAAGAAATTTATTAATACGAATTAAAGAGTAGGCAAAGCCCTACTAGATATTGTCTGCTATGTTATTATCTCTATTGTAACATTTTTTTTTATGACAAGGGAACCACCCCATGACAAAGCCCTTAGGACTCACCCTTGGAACGTATACCCCAGGGGAGACTAGCACAGCAATCCACCGCCATGGCCTCCCACTTAAATCACAATTGGATCCCAAGAGAAATCGAACCTGTGACATGGGGCACACGCACACAAGTTAGCCCTTACCCCTTGAACTACCCACGAGTGGGTGCATTCATTCTCGATGCCATCTATATTGTAACATATCCTATCATTATGTTTTGGGATTATAATTATTGTTATGATTTTTTTCATCATATCATTGTCCCATATACCTTCTAAAGCTTCTTTGAGGAGTACCTCTCACATGGTACAAGAATTTATTGCCAAGAATTTTTCCTTAACCAAGATAGAAAAAAATTTTGATGAAGTGTATTATTGACAGATCAACTTCACCATAAGTGGTTACTTACCAAAATTGAAAGCTCAGAAGTCAAAAACCAAAATTGGCCTCACTAGAAGGGGTGTGAGGTGTCTGACCATTTTCATCTTTGCAAAATAAACAGAGATTTCATAACTTGGGAACCCTAGCCTCAGAAGTAAGATGTTAGCACTAAAGCAGGCCAAGCACTTTTTTTTCTTGATCGGTAGCACTAAGGCAGGCCAAGCATTGCTAACACAACATCAATAGCATGTGAGCAATGTCAGAATCAAGCACCACCATATCGATAGTAAATGGAGATACTCATAGCAAATTGCATTATCTCGTCTTCTTCTGCAACACACTGACCTTCCCTTTCAGAAACACTTCCTGATCTTCAATGGTGATTCTAATGGCCTAGAGGGATGCTGCCATTGGCCAACACACCAAAGGAACTAATCTTCGTTTTCATCTTCATGGTCAAAGAGATTCTTCAAGATGCTCAGATTGGATTCTTCACGATGCCCAATTTCCAGATCCCCTTTCATATCCAAGTCCCGAGGAACTCTTCTTTGTCCTCACCCTTATGCTCTGAAACCTTATCACTTGGAGAAAAAGAGAGAAGGGGAGAGAAAAGGAGAGGGGAAACATTATTGTTTCTTTTATTGGTTTTCTAGATTAAATGCACCAATGACTTTTCATTTCCCTAAATGGACAACAAACCTAACTTAAAGTTCAGTTCAAGGCTTTCAAGTCCATTTACTTTCCTACATGTATAAGATCAATTTGTGGCTCACGATGATTCACTGCACTTGGATTTAAGACACACTTTGTGCATATATTTTCCCCTATAAGTTTCCTAGCACAAATACGGACTAAACTAGTAAAGAGATGATAAAACTAACTCAATAATCTGAACCTTACTGTTACGATCCCTCATCGACTAAGTATGGGATTGGTTGATGGTTTATAAGCCCCTAGGCACCTTTCCCTTATAAGCTAGTTTTCAAAGGTGAGTTCTACCTAGTGGGTTCATAACAAATGATATCAGAGCCACCCCACATTTAAGGCCATGTTGCGACAGTTGCAATCGTACGGCACAGGGGGTGATGCCGGCATGGCAGTGTTCGCCCGGAACTAGGAAAAGACCTAGCGCACAGCCAGCCCGTTTGAGCGCCGGGACCGCCGTGGACGTCGACTGCGGAGCGTGGTGGTTGTTGCGATCCCACATCGACTAAGTATGGGATTGGTTGATGGCTTATAAGCCCCTAGGCACCCTTCCCTTGTAAACTAGTTTTCAAGGGTAAGTTCTACCTAGTGAGTTCATAACACTTAGACCTAAATTCAAAACCCACCTCAACTCATCTCATCATTACAACTTTCTCAAATTCCCACACAAAATATAATAAACAATTCAACTTTTTCAAATCCCAAAACAACTTTCCCAAATTTCCACACAAAATATAATAAACAATTTAACTTTTATTCTACTATTCACAAACCATCTCAACTCATCTCAACTCATCTTTGAATCCAAACCACTCCTTACTAATTGGAAATCGTTGTATCTTTATCCAGGGACAGAGTATTACTTCCAATAATTTTTCATTTTAGGTGAATTTGAAATTGTTTGAATTTTGTAATCAATAACTGAAATTTGTAAGAGTAATGCTACATACAGTCGTGGAGTGTGCAAGTGCCGTGCAATCGAAAAAAGAGTGGGGTCCACTTTTAAAAAATTAATTTCTTTTCATATGGGTCCCATATTTATTCACTTTTTTCAAAACAACTGCAAGGCGCTTACACACTCAAGACTGCAAGAATCATTTCTGAATTTGTAAATATGATAAGTTAGCCAAACTTTTCAAAAACACACAGTGCAGTAAACACATTGCTTATGTTTTCGGCACGAAATGCCCTTTGTTACTTATCAAAAAAATAAGTTAGTGCTGTGAACATAGTTGTAAAACGAAAGAAATAGATCAAGCCCATTATTTATTTCATATGAAAGATATCAAACGTGGGTCCAGTTTATAGTTTCAACAAAAGTAAAAGAACAAAAAATAGTAACAGGAATGCTCAAATAAGAAGCACATAGAATACAAAAGAATTGAGTGGTCAAGTTAGGGATAGAAATGACATTTGTACCTGGCCGTGCATGGTAGGGGGTTGGGGTTGAGAATCTGCAATTGCAGCCAAGTACATAAGGTTTCGCTGTAGCCTTGCTTGGTTCCTGCAAGAACAGAGAATAAATTAACTGTCCCATTAGTTCAAACATAGACTTCTATACCCTAGTTGGTTGGAACTATGGTTTATTCCTCCTGTCAGTGATTTACACTTTTGATCTTAATGCAATCCTTCGATTATAACAGTAACTTGATGAATAATTAAAACACTTTAAGGTCTCATCACATATGAATTATAAAGCCACATCATCCTCTCTTAACTTATAAATTTTGGCAGCTTAAACGTTTCATCATGTATGAATTACTTCAATTATTATTCTCATCATGCTTGGAGATCTTAGGCATTCTATAAATAAAAACATAATCCAATTACTCTTTATGCATTGTATTCAAGTGAGGCAAACAGTAAAAAAAGAAAATTTGGAAATTGCCAACCATGTCTTATTCAAGTTAAGCATAGCCATGCATTTTATTTTCTTGATAAGTAATTGAGCATGGCTATGCATTAGCTAGTCATGATAAAAACCATTGGCGCTAAACTGGTTATTGATGGGATTAGGTAAACATGGCTATAGTTTTCGCTTGATGATATTTTTTAGGGAAAAAAAAGGATTCACAAAGATGGGCTTCTCAGCATTTTTCTTCTTTTTGGGTGGTAGAGGGTATCAACATCTTTAAAAAATCTTAAACATCGTTGAAATATTTTAAAATAAAAATAATTTGAGCAATTATGTATTATTTTTAAGTATCTTATACTATTCACAGGTGTGCTGGGTCTGTGACTAGTCTTAATAAATTTCACATGCAATATGTTCATAATTCTAGTGAAAATTTACAATACTTTTAATGTTCTTTCTTTTACCACCTCAGTTAAACCAGAATCACTCTGGCAGTGAACACTAGAGAAACTAAGCAAGGATGCACACACGAACAAATTCCTGACAGGAGCACACCATGCCTAATGATAGACCAAAGAGACTAATCTCAATGCACTAGAGATACTAGACTTCTCACAGAAAGATGACAGAAAATGTAGAGTATTTGTATTAAAGGAGTATTTCATTTCATTCATTTTTTTTAATAAGTGTATTCATTTCATTCATTTAGTTAAGATCATGAACATCGAATCTTAAGTTTTGTTAAATGTCAGATTAGCTTACCAAGACTAAACAAGAGTTTTTTCTCATTAAGTAATATTGCAATTAAAAAAGAGTATACTGGAAGTTATGAAGGTACAGAAGTGACAAACTTCTCAAGCCTTGGGAATTATTGTACAGCAGAAGTACAAAATGAAGAGAGACATCAAAACCAAAATTAATCAGTGGATCATGATTCTTGGTTATTAGGCGGGTTAGTTGCATGCAAAGACATTCAAGACAAGCAAAACTAAAATCTCTCAAATTGGAATCTCAAAAATAAAACTGCTTACTCAGCGCACTCGCTTAGTTTTCCTGAATTCTGGCTCTCAACAATCTTCAGAATTAGCGACTTGTTCTCATCCAGATACTGCATTTACAAGCAATGAAGCTAGGCACAATTAAGCAATACAATGATAGAAATAATAGTCAGAAATAGACAAGCAGTAATAATATTTAAAACCTTGCTGCCTTTCACATTAGTATTTGTGTCCCTTATAAAGGAGCTTACCATCTGGCCCACATGTGTGGGAGAGTGTTAGATATAACATAAATGATTAAACTCTACCTCCTCCTATCAACTTAAGCTTTGGGACAAATGATGATATCGCATTACCAACTTTCATTAGAGATGTCTAAGCAAGGACATAAATCATAGGGAATGTGAACATTTGAGATTTTGTTACACCAGATCTGGCCAGTGCCACTCTCCTCCACAATCTATTGTTTCCTCTAGAAACTCCAAAGTTTGCAAAAACAGTTACTCTCTAATTATAAATGGCTACTTTTATGACTCGTAGTAAAGTACTGCCTTTTTGAGAACCGCATGCAGCACAACTTGATACAATTCACTCACTGTACAATAATTATCACATCGTCATAAAGCATGTGTTCATCAAGGAAAAAAAAAACAAAATAGAATTGGCAACCTGTGTAACACCTCCAATGAAATGCTCAAACCACATGGTCTATACTCCGAAAGGACTAGTCAATAATACAATTGGAGTCCTATTAGGGTAGCTGGTGTGGGATACCATACACCACCTACCCTAATCACTTATCAGAAGGGGTATCATAATCTCCCTCCCTTATATTCCTTTATCAGTCTACCGTAGGTGGCACGGCTCAAGTCTCATATTGCTGATTGAGATAAGCTCTGATACTATTTGTAACACTCCAATGAAAGGCCCGAGCCACATGGCCGATACTCCAAAAGGACTGGTCAATGATACAATTGGAGACCCATTGAAACATTATAAAAAGCAAGAACTTCTTATTCCCAAACAATGTGGGATCTCATACACCACCTACCCTTATCATTTATCAAAATGGGGATATCACAACTTGTCTTCTATAACTATTTATTTAAATTTAAAAATCATTCATTGTACTGAAACCCTTCACAATGTGCATAAAATCTTGAATACAATTTTTTATTGGATGACAAAATTAACATTAAATGTATAAAACTGAATAATCTTGAGCATGTTTTGGGCACTTTTACCATACTGATATTTTTCCAAGGAAAAACGTGATAACAGTATCATAAATTTACATAGGGAAGTTACTTATCAAAAACAGGGGGGGACTTAATTTTAACATGAAAAATAAACACAAACAAGCAATCCATAAAAAAATGATGGTGCTATTACTAATTCTACAAGAATTATCATGAGACAAAGTATCTATTTCTCAACTCCATATATGAGTTTGAAATAACAAATCCATCAAACATTGGAAACATGACAATGCTATATGTGCACAATAATAAATGGGCATGTGCAAAGAAGCTGGTGGATACATTTTATAAAGAAGGCTTGCAAACAATCTTCATAGCAAATCACTTGGGGAGAAGGGACTTAACCTTCCACTAGCTAATCATGAGCAAAGCCTGTTTTAGGAAAACACCTCATTACCTAATAACTTCCAAACAAAATACAAAATAATTCAACTTTTTCAAATTTCAAAACAAAAATTATATTCTAAAAATATTTAACTTTATAATATTTTTATTCCATTTTTTCTCTCTCCTTTCCCAAATAAAACATCTCAACTCAAACTATTTCACTACTATTCACAGATCATTTCACTACTATTCACAGATCATCTCATTTCATCTCACCATCCAAACGAGGCCTAAACTTGCATGCACCAAAATCGTCAAGCCCAAGCGTTTCAGACTTCTGTTATTGCCCCTCCAGCAACGACTTCTGCAGCACATGACTCTTCTTCAGGTGCTTCCTCTGTTACTGCACCTCCTGTCACAAATTACTGCACACCAGAAATGGTGCAACAAATGCTAATTTCGACATTATCAGCAATGGGTTCCAAGGTAACAATTCTACTAAACTCTGGTACATGGACTCGGGTGCCTCTGATCACATAACGAATAATCTCACTACTCTATGTCATGTTCGACCCTACGCTGGTCAATCTGCTATTCAGGCTACCAATGGCAGTTCTTTGCCAATAGCTGCTGACGAAGATGCCTCTTCTAAGTTCACTAATGTGTTTCTGGCTCCTCAGCTTTCCATGAATCATATTTCTATTGGTCAATTAGTTGATAACAATTGTGCTGTTAATTTTTTTGGTGATGATTGTGTTGTGCAGGTTCAGGTAACGGGGGAGCCGATCGTGAAGGGACCTAAAGTGGGACGCTTGTTTACACTACTTTTGCCTGTTCTAGCACTTTCTCCAATTTCTTCTATTAAGGCCTCATTTGTTTTTACAGATGAGATGAAAATTGAAAATTAAATAAAATGTCATTAGAATATATTGTTTTAATATTATTTTTGTTTTGAAATTTGAAAAAGTTATATTCTTTATTTTATTTTGTGTGGAAATTTAAAAAAGTTGTAATAATTAGATGAGATGAGTTGAGAAGGTTTGGGAAAATAAATGAGGCCTAAGTCTTTTGCTTGTAATAATGTTTCAGATCTTAGTATGGTGTGGCATCGTCGTTTAGGCCATCCCAATACTCATATCTTATCTCATGTATTGCACTCTGGTTTTCTTGGTAATAAAGAACATTTTTCATTATCTCAAGTGTGATTCTTGCAAATTTGTAAAAACAAAACTCTTCCATTTCCTTTGCATGCTAGTAGAGCTTCTCACTACTTTGATCTTATCCAAATTGATGTTTGGAGACCTTCCCCGGTTAGTTCACATGAAAAATTTAAATATTATGTGACTTTCATTGATTATCATGGCAAATTTACTTGGGTCTATTTTCTTCGCTCTAAATCTGAGGTTTTTCGTACTTTCACTGAGTTTTTAGCGTATGTTGACACTCAATTTTATACTACTATTAATACATTACGCACAGATTCTGGTGGCGAATATTTTTCTACTAAGTTTCAGGCATTATTGGCTTCTAAAGATATTATTCATCAAAAATCATGTCTCGCTACTCCGCAACAGAATGGAATAGCCGAATGCAAAAATCGTCATCTCCTAGATGTGGTACATATTCTCTTGTTAGAATCCTCTGTTCCATCTAGAGGTGAAAACCGACGTTGGCGCGGTTTTTGGGCAAAACCTACGCCAACCAACGTTTGAAAAAATGGGGGAGCCACCGACCGTAACCGGTCGATAGGGAGGAAGAAACCGATCGAGACGGTTCTCTGGCTGTTCTCGGTCGACATCGATTCCCCTAGCGCCGATCTACAAAGAGAACAATGAGAGAGAGAGAGAGAGAGAGTTGCAGACTAAATCGGGAAGAAGACGCTGGGGAGGAAGAAGACACATTTCGAAACAACGCCGTTCCACTTAAGTTTAAGTGGAACAGTGTCGTTTCAGACTTTTTTTTTTTTCTTAGGTCCTTAATAAAACTACACCGTCTGGTTTAATGCCAAACGGCGTTGTTTCCATTATCTTTTGTACTACTTATAGTTATAAAACGACACCGTTTTAATAAGGGTATATTAAAAAAAAAGAAATTTATCATATCGATCGGTTCAGCGGTCCGGTCCGATCCAGCTACAAACCGGGACCGAATCGCTAAACGTCGATTTCTTCAAATTGCCACCAGTTCTGGCCGATTCCTGAAGCGGCCGGTCGGTTTGCATCGGTGGCGGCCGATGGCATCGGTTTCTGTACAGCCCTAGTTCCATCCATGTTCTGGGTCAAGGCTCTGAAAACTGCTACTCACTTGATTAATCGTTTACCTTCCCAAGTCTTACACATGGAGTCTCCCTATTTCCGCTTGTTTGCTAAGCAACCTAGTTACGATAATCTCTGTACATTTGATTGTGTATGTTTTGTTCATTTACCTCTTTATGAGCGACATAAATTATCTGCTCAATATGTTAGATGTGCATTCTTGGGATATAATGTGTCAAAAGGGATTTGTTTGCTATGATCCTACATTACATTGTACACGCATTTTTAGGAATGTTATTTTCTTTAAAAATCAACATTTCTTTCCTATGCCCTATGTGCCCTCCTCTTCTGCTGTGGTCCTCCGCTCCTTTGAGGGGCCGTTCTCGGATCTTCATCAAGTCAACTCTTGCTTTAAACCAGGCATTGTGTAACGCTCCTGCCCACCATCTCTTCCGATGGCTCACCTGATATATGATCCTACCTCGCTCCAGAATCAGTCAGTTGCAGTACCTACAAAGGCTTTGGTACGTCGCTCTCTTCGAGTGTCTGTACCTCAGGATAGGTATGGGTTTCCTTCCAGTTCTGGCCAATCTATTTCAGCTCTTATTGCTGCATTGTCCAATTTTGATATTCACACATGCTACTCGCACGTTGTCAAGCATGACTGTTGGTGACAAGCTATGAAGGAAGAAATTGTCGCTCTAAAGGCCAATCACACATGGGACATTGAGCCTTGTCCTCCCACCATTGTTCCTCTAGGTTGCAAATGGGTTTACTTAGTCAAAGTTTGATTTGATGGAAGTTTGGATCGTTACAAAGCTCAGCTTGTTGCACTTGAGAATAATCAAAAATATGGTATCAATTGCGAAGAGACATTTGTTCATGTGGCTAAGATGACTATTGTTCGTACGATTCCAGCTCTTGCTGCTTCCAATGATTGGCCACTACATCAAATGGATGTCAAAAATGCTTTTCTTCACGAGGATCTTAAAGAGTGTATTTATATGAAGCCACCCCCAAGATTGTTTCCTTCTCCGACTTCACATGTGTGTAAACTTCGTCACTCTCTTTATGGTCTCAAACAAGCTCTGAGGGCTTGGTCTTGAGGTGCATCGAAATCCCTCTGGTATTTCACTCAATCAATATAAGTATGCTAGTGACTTGGTGGCTGCAACTGGACTACAGGGGGCTATCTCTGTCGATACTCCCATGGAATTAAATGTCAAGCTTCGCAAATAGGAGGGTGACTTACTTGCTGATCCCAGTTTATACAGAAAATTAGTGGCTAGACTTGTCTATCTCACCATTACTAAACCAGACATTTCTTTTGTTGTACAACAAGTTAGCCAGTTTCTTCAGACTCCTCGTCATCTTCATTTGGCTGTTGTCCGTAGGATCATACGCTATGTTCAGGACACTTATGCCCATGGCTTATTCTTTCCTGCTAGCAATTTTCCTCGTCTTGCTGCTTATAGCGATGCTGATCAGGCTAGTTGTGCTGATACACGTCGCTCCATCACTAGTTGGACGTGTTTTTAGGTGATGTGTTGATCTCCTAAAACAGTAAGAAGCAAGACAGAGTTTCTAAGTCATCTACAGAATCTGAGTATCGAGCGATGTCTCTTGCTTATTCCGAAATTATTTGGTTTCGAGGTTAGTTAGACTTCTCTGAGACCGATCATACACCTTTACACACCGATAATACAAGTGCTATTCAGATCACGGTCAATCTTGTCTATCATGAGCGCACAAAGCATATTGAAGTCAACTGTCACTCTATCCGTGAAGCCTTTGAAGCTCGTGTTATCACTCTTCGACACATTTCCACTGAACTACAAATTGTTGATATCTACACCAAGGCTCTCACTCATCATCGACATTAATTCCTAAGTAGCAAATTGATGCTTGTTGATCAACCCGCATCAATTTGAGGGGGGTTGTCAATGGAGAGCAAATCGTTTCCAAATTTCTTTCCTTGATTTACTCTTCTGTATAATTAGCATAATATTTGACATATTGTATAGGGATAGAATTAGCATATACTTATTTCTTTCCATGTATAGAATTCTTTGTATAGTTTATATAATAAACAAAAATCACAAGGCCCAGGGATTCGACCATTCTCACAAACTTTGACAGTTTCTCCTCGCATAAAATCCCCACCCCCATTAAATGTTGGATTTGATATCAAGCTTCACAAAAGACTCAAGGGGAGTTAACAAGATAAAAAATTTTAATAGGTATGAACCTTCAAGATAAACTAGCTGCACCTTCAACAACTACATAATTTTGTACATCCCTAAAAATCCCCATTTCCCAGCATTATGTGGAGAAGACAAGTGGAAAAGATTTTAGTATGACATTCAGCAAAAGAAAATTTAAAGTTAACAAGAATGCCAATGAGCCATTTTAGCGAGATTTTCGTAATTACTTAAAACAGCTCACACTTTCCGCTGCACTTTTCATCCATACATTAAATAAGACAACTAGGTTTACTAACTTACCCAAACAAGCCTTTCAAATTTGTTCACTTTATCTTGGGTATACTCATCTTTCGTCTCTTTGTTTTAATCTCCTGTTAGTATATTAGAATCCACCAAGGGATTTCATGAAGGCGGTTCAGCTTTAAACAAAATGATTTAAACTCACGACTATGGATTTAAAAAGCTTATCCAAATGAAAAATCCTTTCACATATTAAGTGAAATTGAAGATATTACATATGTAAGAATAACCTTTCGAAGTGCCATGTATTGCTACAAGGCATCCGTCCATAAAAGGGATGAAAAATAAAGATCCTAGAAAATTTACAAAATGGAATGCCCAGTTCAACGGTCAACAGTTTTCACTCTTTATCTAAGTGAAATAGAACCAGGCAAGACATCACTCTGCAAGAAAGATGGTAGCCAGAAAAGTATTTGGTTACCAAAAATGTTTGAAAATATTTTAGAATTTTGGGAATTTGTTTGAGATTAGTTTTTGGGAAAGAAGAGAGAAATTTGAATAAAAATCTTTTTTAAAATAAGTATCATATTGGAGTTTGTGAAAGTGGAGAGATAAAGTTCAAAAGTTATTTGAGTAGAATTTCTTAAAATTATTTTTTGTTTTAGAATTTGTAAAAGTTGTATTGATTTTTGTGTTTGAACAATGATGACATGAGAAGTTGAGATTGTGAAATATAAAAGTTGTAATGTTCGGAATGACTTTACGAGAAAAGTTGAAAATTTTTGAAAAATCCTTGGTTGCCAAACAAGGCGGAATCATTCTCATGCGTTCTATCTAAAACTATGCTACAAGCAACAGGAGGAAGCATAAGATACTGAGATAATGATGAGATATCAGTATTAAATCCTACATAAAATACACTCGATAAGGTTACTAAAGGACAAGCAAAGACAAATAAATTAACATGTATAGATCCAGCTCTTTGTGAGATACAATATACTATAAGAGGATGTCATAATTTCTCCTTTTCAGACAAGCTTCGTCCTACCGTTTCTAGTCATAATAGTGGGGCATCCAATGCTTTTTCGGACCAAAAATAATCGGAGGATGTAATATCAAAGGCTACTAATCTCTGCCCGAAGCTAGATTTCCATATCATTTTCATAATGTTTTTCTTCTGTATAAGTATGTATCCTTTTAATATTATAAAATAAAAGTTTCTGAAAGAAGCACAAAACTGAACCCAATCACCCAAAAATATAAAAAACGAAAACCTATTTACCATTACCCAAACTCATTCAAACTTCAAATTATAACCCGAATACAAAAAAGAGCAAGCAAAAGACCATATACCCACAAATAGCACCAAAGAAACCAGCTTGAGCAGATGATGACGAACCATGAATCCAAAAACAAAAACAAAGTATACCATAAGGGAAATAGAAAGAAAGAAAAAGTAAAAACCGAGTTAAAACTAAACAAAAATCAAACGGTTCATATGCCCAAGAAGCTTTAGAATAAACTATGAATATATATATATGTGTGTGTGTGTGTGTGTGTTTATATGTATTCATCCGAGTAAGTGGAAAAGAAAAGGAGCCAATAAATGGCCAGAGAGGTAGAGTGTTAGGGAAAAGAAGGAACCTGTTGAATATGATCAGTGGTGACGTTGTTGGGGTAATAGGCTGCCATCATGGGCTGCATCTGCATCAGGTGCTGCTGCATTGCTCTCACAACCTATATATATATATATATATCTCTCTCGCCCAGACCCACACTCTCTCTCTCTCCAACTTTCGCACTCTAAGCAGAGTCACAGAGCTGAGAAATCAACCACTGAGTGGAAGAAATGCAAAAGAGAAATAAAAGATGCTTTATTTTTCTTCTGTGTTCCTATTCTCCTCTCTTACAATGACACCACCCCCCACACAAGAAAAGAGAGAGAGAGATGACACACCGACTCGTAAGAGACACCGAGCTACTCAGGGTAGATATCATGTGAGACGTTTTTTGGGTTTTCTTCGTTTTTTTTTTTTTTTGTTTTGGCTCTTTCTTTCCTATCCATCACGTGATTCCTCTCTTTTGAGAGACAGAAAGAGAGAGAATCTATGAGATAAACACGTCATTTTTTTAATATTTTACGTAATAATATTTTTAAAAAATATATATTTGTACACTGTCTTATAAAAATATTATTATTTTATAATATGTATTATAAAATATTATATAAGATATATTGTATGAAAAACAGTGTAAATTTCTTTTTCTTTAAATATTTTTAAAAAAAATAAAATTTAGAAATTTATTGAAAAAATATTTTCTTAATCATTAAATAAAAATACAATTCATTAAAAAAT
Source organism: Juglans mandshurica (assembly GCA_022457165.1). Lineage (NCBI taxonomy): Eukaryota > Viridiplantae > Streptophyta > Magnoliopsida > Fagales > Juglandaceae > Juglans > Juglans mandshurica. The sequence continues at coordinate 11,677,016 of CM039623.1, forward strand.
TCAATATAAAAGTTCGGTGGGAGTAGCGTTTGCATGTCTTGTATGAATATCATCACTGCATTACATTGATGTCACGTTCAAACGTTTCAACGTCTGTTGGAATCTATCATCATTTTAATTTGAAAAAAAACTACTTTACCTCTCCCATCTTTACCGCTACATTTCACCGCTGGTTTTTATTTAATAATTATGAAAATAATTTTAAATGTATTGATATATTTTTTTATTTTTTAAAAATATTTAAATGTATTAAAATATATATATATATATTGCCCAGCGGTAAAAGTGGGGCAGCATAATAGATCCACTCTTTTAATTTTCATTATCTTCTCATCATCTAATAATATAGCATTATATAATTAGAAACTATTTATTATCTCTCATTTATAAATCTATCATCTAATGTCATATCATGAAATGATGAGAAAATGATAAAAAAATAGATGATAAATAAATTTTTCGACTCCCAAGACACCGCCTTGGCCGTTGGGTCCCAACTCCCAAGTTCCCAACTCTTTTGGTCTTGCTCTATTATAATTATCAATTGAGTAATATTATTCATCATTTTCTTATCATTATATAAAGTGGTAGTAGATGATTAGAGACTATTTATTATATTTTACTTATAAACTTATTATCTATTATCATATCATGATATAATAAGAGGATAATAAATAAATGATAAATAATTTTTTCTTACCGATTACCATGACGTCGTAGCCATGTAAAAAATAATAAATAAATAACAAAGAAGAGATTCCTCGAGTTTGTTCTTTGCTCACACACGCGCCATGCACGTGGATGGACCTCTCAGGTGGGGTCCCCTTTTTGCTTGCATGAACCCCTTCTAATTATGAAATTCATGGAAGAAGTACTCCAAACTCCAACTCAAAACTCACACTTTGGTTGCCAGTGTCGACTTGGTGGGGTTTTAGTCAACACAGATGTTATGTTAAAACTGCCTATTTTCTGCATGATCTAATGTCATATTCAAATCATCAAATCATTAGAGGAATCTTGAGACATGTTTCATGTGAGAAGTTGGTTGAAAAGTTTTTTAAATGAAGTGCTCCCTTGAATGAAGTGGACTTTGCACTCTTCATGGTGTTTTTCTTATCACAAGTGCTGCTAATCAAATTATATTTAAAGGTATAAAAATAGTAGGGACACAATCACATAATAAAATTTAATTTTATTGATTATTGGTTTGACCTTAGTGTGTTTAAAATCAAAAAAATATATATTTTTTATTATAAAATAATTGTAAAATAGTTGTGCATGACACAAAACTAGCATTTAAGCTCGTTTGGATATTTAGAAAATCTCATAATATTTATAAATAATAGTGAAATAGTTTGAATTAAAATGTTCTATTGAGTTTTGAGAAAGAAAAGATGAACAATTGAATAGAAATATTATAAAGTTAAAATATTGTTTGAATATAATTTTCTTAATATTATTTTTATTTTAAAATTTAAAAAATTTGTATTATTTTTTATGTTTTATTTTGGAAGTTTGGAAAAATTTTAATAATTAGGTAATGATTAGATAAAAAATCTAAAAATTTAAAATTGAAAAGTGTTTTGTTTTTTAATGATATTTGTGAATGAAGCATCTAAAAATATATAAAAATACTTGATAATACTTGTTGTAAGGGGATTTTCCCCACTTCACTAGCTCATTGGGCCTCACTCTGATACCCGGTTTCAGAGTCCAAACTTACCCGTGAAGCAAAGGCACTACAAGGAAAAGTGAACAATGATGGCTGATGGGATAAACAAACCTGACGTCGCTCGGCCATACTTCGATCATGGGAACTTGCACAGGACAGAACGGCAAAGACATAGAACCCTTGATCATCTGACATGGGGACATCAACGGATCACCGAAGGTAAAGCAAATCAGAGAACCACGCCACATTACTATCCGAGCTACACGCCACATTAATGACATCGTCGGAGAGGCACGCCGCATTAAATGATTTTAACAAAATGAACAATACAAAGGACATGGACCCTATCGGGGGAGACACAATCTGTCCACTCCCCAAACTTCTAGTATAAATAGCAACTTCCAGGTACAAGAAACTCTCTTTGATCTTTAGACTTTCTTACTTATTTACAAACTTCCAATAGACTTTACTAACTTTGGCATCGGAGACTCCCCGGCCTCAAGGCTACCCACTCCCAACTGCCTTCTTCTCTATTTTCTCAGGCCCAATTCTCAATACCTGAGTTCTTGGAACCTGACTCAAAAGCGTACGAAATGTGACGTTAACACTTGTATTCCAGACACATCCTAAACTCCCTTTTTTAGATGCGGTTAGGATAGTGAGTTGATATGAGTTGAGTTGAGATGAGATGAGATAAAAGTTAAAAATTGAATAAAATATTGTTAGAATATTAATTTTAATATTATTATTATTTTAAGATTTGAAAAAATTGAATTATTTATTATATTTTGTATATAAATTTGAGAAAATTGTACTGATAAGATGAAATAAAACACTTCTTATATCCAAAGAGGGCCCTTCTTACCTTTTTAATTAGACTCCCTTCTTTTCTTTTCTTGCTCATCTTTCCCGTCATCCCGCCCATACTCATCTTCTCTTTCTTTTCGTTTTCATTTTTTTTCTTTATTTTTCTTTTTCTTTCTCATTTAATTTTTTTGACTTTCATAACTATAATTTTTTACCTCGTCACCCCTATGAGCACTGTATTGGACTAGTCAAATACCAATCAAATCTAAATTTTGACTAATGTTTTTCAAAATCAGCTGCATTGAACTAACAAAATCACTTCAAGTCAAGTTCTGAGGTACAGGAAAACAAAAGTCATATTTGGTGAGTTACTATTCACCAAACAAAAGAATATTTTATTAAAAAGTATTTCATTTCTCTTCCTTTCTTCTTCCTTTTTCTTCATATTAAATAATTTGTTTGGACAATAAAAATTAAATTATTAATTAATATATGGAGTGTATTTGTAAAATATAAAAAATTATTAGAATATATAATATTATTATTTTGAATTTGAAATGGATAGTCTAATATGGATTAACCTATTCAAAAATCTTAAATTTTAGTCAAAATTTAGACTTAAGGGCTCATTTGAATGTTAGAAGTAGCTCAGCTCAATTCACTTTGAGCTGAGTTTACATTTGTAAAAACATTCAACTCGTTTTATACTGTAGACCGACGTAACCCATCCCTGACTTTGCAAAGATTGCTGACTTCGTCTACCAGTAATTCCTGTGAAAAAAAACAAATGAAAGGAAACAGATAAAAAAATTAAAGAAAAAGTAATATGAAAAAAAAGACTTGAAAGAAAACGGAATTGTAAATACTATGAAAATGAAAAAAAAAAAAAAAAAAAAAAAAACCAATGGCTACTCCAGCTTTAGGTTTGAGTCTTTGACCATTTTTTTTGTTGGCGCGAATGGTTGCAAGGCACGCAAATGTAAAGTTTTTTTTCTTTGCTGTATTTGGCGCCGGAAAAGTAGACTATTCGGTTTTTCTTGTCATGTGAACAGTATAAAATAATGGTGAGACTCATTTCTTTTATAATTTCTCATAAATATATCTACATTCAACTTAGCATTTAAACATACTTTAAACTCATCTTAAATAGATTTCATCAAACTCATTCAACCATCTCAACTCACTATTATTCATAAAGAATTCAATTTAATTTCACTTAATTCAACATTCAAACGCAACCATACAATGTTCTAGCTGGCTTCCTCCCATCATCCTTACCCACTTGCCATCCTTTATTACCCATGAAATAATCCACGTTTCATCATCTTGCTTGTGGCTCTCAAACATCGCTTGCTCTTGCAAAACTCTTGCATGTCCTTGCGTCCTCTCCCTTTATTTGGCATTGGTTTCAGTTCCACCACTTATCCCACTAGACGACAGGTCATGTCTCACTCTATCCATAAGGGAGCAAATCACCTTCGACCGCGCGATACCCTTGAGAGGATCCATATTGATATATGTATACGTATATATAAAATCATACTTATATAATATAATCTTAAAATTCTCTACATTAACTTATGTATATCTAAATATTTAGTTAATTATGAATAGTATTTATCTAAATTTGGATAATTACTATTCATTCCACAAAATATATTTTAATCATTATTTATCTCTCATTCTACTCTCTCTCTCACAATCTTTTATTTTTTTTCCATCATTCAACAACACAACAAATCTTTACCTACACATTCATTTTATTATTATAATATATTATATATTTTTTTTTATTTTATTATATTTTTAATATAATATATAAAAAATTATATTTTTTATTATTACATTTGTATTATTAATGTCAAATGCATGTAGTAGATGCTAATTGCAAAATATATATAAAAAAATTGATTTTAGCAAAAAATTAATAATAATAAAATAATAATATTTTTTATTATTTTATCTCAAATATGCATAAGTCAATGTGTGAATTTTGTTTGAATAGTAAAGTGGTTATGCAAAAGATGTGATTTTATATACGCATATGCATAGACCAATATTAATACTCTAACCAAACACAAGTGACATGCACAAAAGCAATGCACCAGATCAATACATGTGTAACGCCCACAATAAAAATAGATCATATCAAAGAGAAATGATATTGAAAACGTGGAATGTGTAAGCGTCGCGCAATCTCTTTAAAAATAAATTTATATATGATCCACATGAAAAAAATTATTTTTTTAATAGTGAATATCACTCTTTCTCAAAATGATTGCGTGATTTTTGCGCACTTTATTCTATATATAACATTACTCGCAAAGAGAACAAAAAAGAAAAGAAAAAAGGGAAACGGATCGTTCCAAACAAGAAGTAATGTTGGCTCTTTGAAATTTCCCTTTCTTGCAAGGCCTTTATGAATAGACGATGAACTAAACCATCAATTTCTATGTGATTATTTTTCGAAACTTTTTAACATGATTTTTATAATGAATTTGAATGAAGAAGATGTAACATCCAGCTCTTTACGATTAATAATAAAGTCACTTTTAAAAATTATCAAGAAATACAGAGTGCTTCTACTGAAACTAGGGGTGCTACCCGCCTCCTACGGGGCGGGGCACCCCTTCCCCGCACCCCACCCCGCATGAGGCGGGGGATGGGGTTTTCACCCCCGTCCCCCGCCCCCGAGATGCGGGGGCGAGGTGCGGGGTGGATCCTAATCCGCCACGCTTCTTTTCATTTAAAAAAATATATTATATTTATTTTATTTAAAAATTATTTATAAGTGCAAAAATACATTTTTATATCTAAATTATAAATTTAAATTTTTTAAATATGACTATAATTTAAAAATTGCGTAATTTTTAAATTTGTTAGTACATATTTTGTGTAAATTGTAGTGTATTAGTTTTAAACTATGTAGTTTTTACTTTTTAAATTGTCAATACATATTTTGTGAACAAGTCTAACAAATTGTAATATATATTTATATATATAATTTGAAAATATAAATAGATATTTATGTTTATATATATGTATATAATATATATATATATATATATAAAATGGGGACGGGGCGGAGCGGGGGAAATGCGGGACGGGGTTGGGCCTTCCCCGTCACCCGCCCCCGCTAGGGCCCCTAGATGCGGAGTGGGGGGCCCCGCTCCCGCATGGGCGGAGCGGGGTTGCCCTCCCCGTCATGTGGAGGCGGAGCGGAAGCGGGGCGGGGCCCCGCTGCCCACCCCTAACTGAAACTTAACTTAAAATATTTTCTTTTATTTTAAATGAAGCGTCAAGTATAAAGATTCTATAAATAAAATAATTTTTTATTAAAATATTAAGATCATAAAATAGAGCATGTGCGGAAGTATTTATTAAAATTTCTCAAACTCCGTGCCATAAAAATCATAACTTAAAATCAATGTACATGATCTATGCCACTATCACGCCTCCCTAGACTAAGTCCTATCTTGTAGCTCTATCGTCATAATTATTCGTATCTAGGGTGGTTTAAAAATATAAAAACAAACTAAAATGAGTTAATGACTCAGTAATAAGAAACTCATCATAACGTAAACATACTTAATATAAGGTTTTTCATAAAATATTTAATGCTGCGAGTTTAAAATCATGACTGATCATACTGATGTTTATGTTATGCATGACTGATTTATATGAATTAATTGATTGATCTTATTTATCTGGCTGAACCAGATCAATACATGTGCAATGCCCACAGTAAAATAGATCATATCAAAGAGAAATGATATTTGAAACATGGAATACGTAAGTGTCGCGCAATCCCTTTAAAAAAGTAAATTTATATACGAGTCACATGAAAAAAATTATTTTTTTAATAGTGAATCTTACTCTTTCTCAAAACGATTGCGTGACGCTTGCGCACTTCATCACTATATAAAGCATTACTCGCAAAGAGAACAAAAAAGAAAAAAGAAAAAAGGGAAATGGATCGTTCCAAACAAGAAGTAATGTTGACTATTTGAAATTTCCCTTTCTTGCAAGGCCTTTAGGAATCAGACGATGAACTAAACCATCAATTTTTATGTGATTTATTTTCGAAGTTTTTGTAACATGATTTTTATAATGAATTTGAATGAAGATGAAACATCCTACTCCTTACGGTTAATAATAAAATCACTTTTAGAAATTTTCAGGAAGGATGGAGTGCTTCTATTGAAACTTTACTTCAAAATATTTTCTTTTATTCTAAAAGAAACGTCAGGTATAAAAATTCTATAACTAAAATAATTTTTTATTAAAATAGTGAGATCATAAAAGTGCGTATGCGCGGAAGCATTTATTAAAATTTTTCAAACTCTGTGCCATAAAAATAATAACTTAAAATCTATGTACATGATCTAGGCCACTATCACGCCTCCCTAAACTAAGTCCCGTCATACAGATTTATTGTCATAATTATCCGGACCTATGGTGGTTTAAAAACATAAAAATAAACTAAAATGAGACGATGACTTACTAATAAGGAACTCATCATGACGTAAACATACTTAATATAAGGTTTTTCATAAAATATTTTATACTGAGAGTTTAAAATCATAACTGATCATACTGATGTTTATGTTATGCATGAATGATTTATATGAATTAATTAGCTTATCTTATTTATCTGACTTATCTAGCTGGCCAACACACTTAACCATGTATATAAGGTTGTGCACTAACTTCCCCTGCTGCAGCAAAGGAAGTCGATTGTGCAGTACTCTGACATATTACGGTGGACCACACTTGAGTCTGTGGCTCGCATACCCACCCTGAAGCTGCATTGGTACCATGCTTCTAAACGGCCATCTAATTATACTGATCTGATATTATCTTCCACTTGAACTTAAAATAGCTAACGTGTCTTATGCAACGTGAGATGCATAATACATACATAACTATAATATGCAGAATGAAACATGATGAATGACGTGCTTGCAAATATTATGATATGAGTGGTACGTAAACATTGGTTTCGAAAAAACTGGTTTTAATAATAATATATATAACTAGCTAACGTATGCTAATCCTAATTTATGACAAAGTTACTTACCTTGTAGTGTTGCTTCTTAAAATTTCCAACATAAAATCGATCATGGTGCTGAACTAGGAGGTTTATTGGTTTTTTTTTCAAATAACACGTGGAATGGAGATTGTAAGTGTCATTGGACAAATAAAAGAAAATAAAATAACTTGTGAAACTTTGACCATGTTAATAAAGATTTTTGCAACACAACCTCCACCACATTCCATACTCCATATTTTTTTAAATTTTTTAAATTTTTAATATTTTTTTAAAAATTTTTTTTGAGTTTATTCTTTTTAAATTATTTCAAAATTTCTATTCATTATTCATATAATAAATATTTGATAATAAATAATAATAATAAAAATTAAAAATAATGTAGAGTGTGAAGTGTTAGGAGGTTGTGAAGATTTATTCGTTAATAAAACGTTTGTACTCTGATTGTTATGATTTACAATAATATTTAATTTATCTCTTTTTATTATTTTAAGTTTATTGGATAATTGACACTCAGTATTAAAATAAATATGTTTAGTTCGTATTCGAATTCTTCATTTTATCACTATTTTAATTAAACAATTTGCATGTTAAACTCATTTTTAAAATGTTAAATAATTCTATCAAATGAATCTTTAACCTTTCACCCACCTTTATTTATGAAAAACAAAAAAACATTCAATTTTCTTCAACTTTCAACATAGATATAGTTTAAATCTGGCTTTGTTTTTTAACCCCAGTAAGAAATTCTTTTTTATCTAACTCGCCAGTGTACTCCACAAAATTTACAAAACCTACCCAAAAAAAAAAATCACCTTTACAAAATCATAAAAAGCAGATTAAGTCCCGTTTGGATATATAAATCGTTTCATCTTATTTAATTATTATAATTTTTCTAAATTTACATACAAAATTTAATAAAAAATTCAAAATATTCAAATATTAAAATAATAATAATATTAAAAAATAATATTTTAATAATATTTTATTCAATTTTCATATAAAATTATCTGATTCTATCTCACTATCCATGCGGGACCTTAGGCATGGTTTGAATTTTCATTCCATCTCATCCATCTCATTTCAATATCAAAACATAACAAATATAAATATTTTATAATTTTAAATTTTCAACATTTTTATTTAGTCATTAATTAATTATTATAACTTTTTTAAATTTTTAAATAAAACACAAAATATAATTTAATTTTTTTAAATCACAAAGAAAAATAATATTTTAATTTAATATTTTCTTTTAATTTTAAAAAATTTATAAATATTATTATTTATAAATTATTTTATTATTATTTATAAATTATTTGAACATTATTTAAAAGATGATCTACCATTCGAGTTGTCCTTATATAGATGCCTGTACCCAACGCTACGACTCTGTGCTATTATATGATTGAGCGCCTTTTTCTTCATCATCTGCCCTAATCGCATTAAATATACTTGTCTTTATTTACCATCATCATATTACTTTTTTCCGTCTGCATCTTCGAAAACGACGTCCACAAGTCTTTATTGAGTAGTGCTAGCTGCCTGCCTGCCAGCAATGCCAGGTGATGTGCTGCAGCATGTCGAGCTAGCTGATGTGCTGCAGCATTAGATAAGCGACCACAATGCTGAAACTTGCAATTCCCAAAGCTTTGCATTAGTCTTCTAATTTCAGTAATAATATAAGAAACTGTTTCATTATTGACCTCCTCAACCAAGTGTTGGCAATCACTTTCAATCTCAAGGTTTTGGATGCCAATATTTAGACAGAATTACAATCCCCTCAACACAGTTGTGGCCTCCACAATTTCAGGTTCTAGAAATTCCTCCTCCCCTCTACTTAGAGCCATAAAAACAGATTCATGAGATTCTCTAAGGATAGTCCCAATACCATTGTGTTGTAATTATATACAGATAAATGATATTTACAGTTTTAATCTATGTTTATTTTGCGCATTTAAAAAATAAATTAATAAAAAATTTACATAAAAAAAATTTAATAATTAATTCTATTTTTTTAAAAGTAAATACGCCAACTTGGAGGTTCCAAAACGGTATCTTTATTCCTATATATCTTTATTCTATTTCTAAGGCTGAGGCCATAGACAGCCCTCCATATGCATTATCAAATATATGTTTAAGGAAAAATAAAATATAGAATGTTTTAAAGCCTCTATAATATTAATATAGACAGAAATATTTATGTGAGATTTGTTATCTTCACTCCTAATTGTTAACTCTGGTAGCATACATGTTACTAACAAAATCAATTAAAATAAGTTAGTTAATCGAAGACTTGAAAGGAAAAGTGTAACTAAAACAGAAAAAATAGGTGTGAGTATGAAAAAATTGTTAAAAAATTAAAAGAAATCTAGAAAACTAAATACAAAGTGAGATTATTGAAAATTTTTTAGAGGACATATTTGAAAATTTTTTGCAAGAGGCCTTTCCTCATCTTCCTCTCTCTCCTTCCCTCATTCCATTCACCTATATTGTCTATTAAGATTTCTTTTACTTAATTTTATTTTACTTTCTCTAAGGTCTAAAAGATAGATTTATAGTTTTTCGATAACTTCCGAGAGACATGCGCTGCAAAAGTAGATTCACAAGTAAAAAATCGTACGGAGGAAAGTGATGGTTTTGTAAAAATCACCTTGCGTGGTCCTCACGCGCCACTCATTCCAGCAGCTCTTCTCGACACACGCACCATATCACTGGACTCGCCACCACCAGACTTGTCAGATATGACCTTGTGGCAGAAAAAAGATAAGTGTGTTGTCTTCACTGGCTTGGGCCGTCATAGATTCCGAAGTCTACCGGAGTTGGTCCAAACTGCAATCCATTTTCTTTTGCATCTATATTACGACTTTCCTTTTTGATTTCCTTATTGTTAATTAAAAAAAAAATTTGTTTCTCGAATGTTTGTTTGTAGAGGTTGAGTCATTTCTTTCTATAAAAGATGAGGTTAAGTCTTTGTTTAGGCAGAGAGTATTGTTTATTGAACGTTTGTCTGTAGAAAATTTTAGAAATAGTGAAGATCAGATCAGTCACAAAAGGAAATAGTATACTGATGGAGCTCTAAATGCATTATTTTGGTTTATAATATATATTTGTTCATGGATGTAAGTTTCTCTGATTAATGAATGATGATAATTTACCTTTAAAAAAAAAAAACACGTAATTGCTTCCTGTTGGATACAAGCATGAAAAATGCAGTTTTTCTCTGGATGAGTTGAACGAAAACCTTATACTTTTAATAAATACGCTTATAACAACGAGGAGAGAGGCATCGGTGGAACTACGTTGATGGCAGAACTAATAAAAATTGTATTTTTATTTAAATTTAAATAAAAATCGTTAAAAAATAATATTTACTCTAAAAGATAGATTAAAAACTATCCAAAATCTAAAAATATACCCCCAAAAATTTAAAAACTTGAAAATATAGATTAAAAAATATCCAAAATCCGGTCGCTTAAATATGAATATATATATATATATATATATATTTATATATTCTATATTTAGGCGTTCATATGTATTTATTATAAAATTTAAAAGTTTTTCATTTAAAAAAAAGTTAAGTTTCTTTTTTAAACCTTTAAACGTTTGCATATTTATTATTTTATTTGAATTAAAAATCTTAATATGCTCAATTATTGAATTAGATAATTTTTTTAATAAATTAAAAGGAATATAAAATTAAATTATGTCTATGATCATGTATTTTTTTATAATTATAAATAATAAAGTCTATAATATATATTTTTTAATAATTATAAATTAAGAAAGTGTATAATATATAATTTTTTATAATGATAAATAACAAAATGTATAATAAAGTGTATAATCATTATAAAGTACTTATAATAATTTACCATGCAATAGCACGGCTAATTGATCGAATTTTACAATCAACGTGTAATAAAATTTTTTGATAAAATAAAACATTTGAATTTTATGCAACAGGAAATCAAATATAAAAAAATTGATGAATAATAGTCTAGTAAAGTATTACAGTCAAAGATCAGTAATTTTAACAAAAAATTGATTTATGATGTTTGTTTTGATATTTTCTAAATGCTTTTTGGCATAAAAAGAAATATGTTATTATTTACTTTATATTAAAGATTTTTTTTAAAAAAATATTTTCACCAAAGTGCGACCTATTCAAATAAAAAATGAGATTTTAAAATTTTATAAAACTAAAATACATGATTTACTTGTTAAGAATATTAAGTATAGTAAGCCTTTTTGATTTGTGTTGTCTATAAAATGCAGAGATTGAGAATAATATATATAGAGTAGCAAGTCCACCGAATAGGTAAAAGGTATTTTTTTTTTATTTCTTTTATTTTATGTATTTTTTTAATCATCATAAACATTTATAAAAAAAATTATAACGTTATTAAAACACTTCCTTAATCAAGTAAAAAAAAAAAAAAATTGTTTCGGAACGGACATTTAGCATTTCTGATATATATATTATACCTAATTCATCCACCTGCAATAGCTATGTCACTGTAGGCTGTAGCCTATAACAGATCTACCCTCTCTCATTTAACATGTATATGATACCTAATTCATCCAACCCGAACAAAGACGGATTCATCGGGTCAAAATTTAACATTGGGTTTAAAATAATGCAATCCGTCAAAACTGATCAACACTAGTAAAAGCTGAATTTCAACGGAGGTACATACAAAGTAGCATACAGATTTGAGAAAAAGGAAAAAGTTGAATTTTTTAACAACAATTACTTTTTTTATATTCAACAGAAATTTTGAACCGCATCATACTATAGTGAAAGAGATGAAATCATGAAACCAGACACAAAAAAAAAAAAAAAAAACCCTCCACAATAGACCTTGCCTCTACAATCAAAAAAATCCTTCCAGCAACCCACTTTGCCACAACCTTGAGTTTTGACCAAAAAATTCATTCAACCCACTTCGACACTATTGAAGAAGCTCTAGACCAGAGTTGAAAAAAATTTAAAAAAGGTTCAGTCGACTGAAATCCTTAAGGGGAGAAGAAACCAAGACCCAGGAAGGCTCTTGCCCCGACCATCCTCAATCTTGAGGACGGAGCAGCGTGACGAGTTGAGGATGCTCTCGACGGTGCTCTCGCAGCGAGCCTTGCAGGAAACGATCCGAAGGCAACCCGACTAGATCTTGTAGATGGTCACCTCCTGGATCACCAAAAGGGTCTGCTCCAACGTGGCCTCATCGTCCTCCTCCTACAGCTAGTCAAACGACATAGTTCAAATGTAGGTGATTTTCACTTTTGGGAGAAGAATGAGAAAGGAAAGGAGATTCGAGGGCAGAAGGTGAGATGGAAAAAGGTACATGAGAGAGATAGAGAGACGTAATAGGTAGATTATATACCTAAAAACAAACTCGACCCGAACAAGACCTGGCTTATTCAGGTCATTCGTGCTTTTATGATGCCGGGTCGGGTCAGCTCGGGTGTAAATTAGTGTTTTTTTGATCGGGTTGTAGGCCTAGTATTGATTATTGCACCGATGCTTAATATGCATGTGTATCTATTTAAAGAATCGCTTCTCATCAATCGGGCTGATTTTTCCATAAAAATAGTCTTCCATTTATCTCAAACTATGTAAGATAAAATACTCTAAAGAAAAATACATTCCGCCACAGAAAATTACATTGTTTAGCCTTCTCTTCCTCAGCACCGTCCTCTACCTTCTTTTTCTTGCTGGTCTCTCTGCCCTCAGTTCGACGCCAACATCGACGCCGACGCTGACACAAGCATCTCAATATGATGCCGACTCCGACCATCTTAGTCCGACGCATCTCTATCGCCGATCTCCCCCATCTCCGTCGATCATCTCCATCTCCTCTCCATCAAAACCTAATCAATCAAATCAAAATCAACCCACAGTCAAACCAAAATTCACAATCAAACCACAATCCTTCGACCGACGTCGATTCGTGGGGATTTCCTTCGCGTTGAGTTTCGACTTCGTGTTGAGCTTCAACGAAGGGGGTGCTCGGATTGAGCTTCGATCTAGGGGATGCGATTCGGGGTTACGAATGGGGGTGCGGGTGCGATTCGACGAAGGGGGTGCTTGGATTGAGCTTCGACCTAGGTGATGTGATTCGGGGGTGCATGTGTGATTTGGGGTTGCGAAGAGGAATCGGGGGTGCGAGTGCGAGGGACGAAGGCCTGTGCAAGGGATTTCCTTCGAAGGGGGTGCGAGTGATTTTTGCAAACAAATCGGTTTTCTGATGTTTGATGGTTTAGGATAGATACGGTGGAAAGCTTACGTGTAAGTTTATAAGTGGCAGGTTGTTTTTGTTTGAAAACCAGCCAGATCGACTGTAAGAATTTCTCATATATTTAGCTATTGCAGGTGGATGAATTAGGTCAGTGAGAATTAGATCAACCTAGATTCAACTGACATCAAATCTAATTGTAAATTAATTCTAATTTCTAAATATCTAATTTTTAAATTATTAAATTTATTTCAATTCAAAATAAGATTCATAATATTTTTTAATTCAATACTTATTTATACATAAGACTTATAATATTTTTTAATTTTTTATAATTACATTTAAACTCATCTTAATATTTAAACACATTTAAATTCATTTTAAATAAATTTCACAAAATCCATTTAATCATCTCACCTCATTACTATTTATAAAAAAATCAAATCAAACTCAATATCTAAACATAACTTAAATTGAAGAGTAATGTTAGATATAAGTTTCAAATAGACAAGATCTATACAAGTTTCTTTGTAAAACAATGAGTTCTAATAATAAAGAATAATTTTTTTTACATTTTTTTAAGGTGAAATCTATTTTTTTATAAGAGTTTGTATAGAATTTATCTATTTAAAACTTATATAAATAATTTCTCTAAATTGAATATACGGAAGAATGAAAGAGTAGGACATTCAAAAGTGTGCCAACATTATTCGACGACGACTAGGGTTGTGCAGTCTAAGTTGACAGCTAAGGCAGGCAAGGCACTTGATGATTGGACTCCCAATGACAACCTTCACATGTTTGTTTGCACATACTCTCTCTGTGGATGATGCCTGCATGGCTGCCCCTTGTCATGTCAACAACGCGTTTCATTTTCAATTCAACTTAGGTTAAGGCTATTATGCCGGCCAGCGTTTGCCGCTGGTTTGCCGGTGTATATATTTTTTTAAAATAAATATAGATAAAAGTTGTTATCAGGAACATATATTTTATATATATAATGTGGTATTATCTAGACTATATATCTCCTCAAATGAGTAATAGAAACAAATAATTAGAAACAACTATGCAGTAAGTGTAAAGTATGTATTAGAAGCAACTACGCAGTGAGTGTAAAGTGTGTATTGCTATAATGACTTCTCTCTAGCATTATTTATTTTTTTAATATATTTAAATATTTTTAAAAAATAAAAAATTATATTAATACACTTATAGACTGCACAACCCTAATCGTCGTCCGCTAGGGCGGTAAAACATAAGCGGTAAAGAAGCTTTTCCCTTGAAGTTAAAAGAGAAAGAGAAGACCAGGTGCTATCTTGCCTCCCTCTCCTTTTTACTTTTTGTTTTGGAATTTTGCTTCCTCTGCACAAACCATGTGACTGCTGGGGAGCATTGTCCCCACCTCTTTTACAGTCCTGGACACCATAGCCACAAAAAATATAAATGAATTAATTAAGTATATAAAAAATTAATTAATATTAAATACAATCGTAAAATGTATAATTTTTACATAATTTTTTTAAAAAAAATTTATTATTAAAAAATTAACTTTTTTTTTTTATGTTAGTTCTGTATTTATTGATTTTTTTTTAAAAAATTATGTGATGCTTGCACACCAGACGATTGCAAATATCATTTTTTAAAAAAATTAGAACTCATTTGAACAGTAAAATTGAATGATTTGTAAATAGTAGTAAAATGATTTGTAAATAGTAATAAAATATTTGAATTATTTGATTTTACAAATCTTTGAAATCTTCTTATCCCATCTCAACTCATATCTCATCATCTAAATATTATTTAAATATAAATATGTTTTATTTTTAAATTTATAATTTTTTTATCTAATTATTACCTAATTATTATAACTTTTTTAAATTTTTATATAAAATATTAAAAAATAATTTAATTTTATTAAATTTTAAAATAAAAATATTATTAAAAATAATTTTTTAATTCTATTTTAATTTTTTAATTTAATTCTTTTTCTGACATTTTTCAAAATTTTATAAAACTCATCATTTAAATTATTTTATTATTATTTATAAATGATTTCTTTACAGTTAATGTGAACAGTGCTGAACTATACGCGGACCCGAACGCAGAAAATACACGTGGTCTGTCATTTAAAGAAGATCCCACAAAGATATCAGTCTGACAAAGTGGAAGACGAAAGAAACAAGAATAAATACATCTTAGCCGACGCACGCAGGATCGTACGACGTACACAGCTATGAAGCTATCCCTGAGAAGCATCTTGATTATCAGTAAGAGAAATTGGCAATGTTGTCGTCATTCCAAGTCATTTTCAAGTTTTGAAAATGATTGAAGAGAGTAATTCACGTTAAATCAACAATTCAAAAATAAAAATATAATATAATATTAAATATTTTAATAATAATTTTTTATATTATATAAATACATTCTATATATTAATTAATAATTTAATTTTTACTTAAAATTATTATTTTTCAACTATTTTTTTCATCAATCTAATTATTTAATAGTAACTATTGAGAATATTTTTAGAATAAAATATTATTTTAAAAATGAATATTGACTTCAAATTTGTAAAAAATGATGAATTTATTGTAGTTCAAAAGTGAAGCATTGAAATTTTGATAACTTCAATGTAGACCACTTTTGAGCCACCTAGCCAAAATTTGGGTAGGAGTCAATGCCAGTATTCCAAGGGATTGTTTGGAAAAAAATTTCAGTTTAAAATTTTCATCTCATCTCATTTGATTTTATTTTCTTTCCAAACATCACTTAAATACAAATACTTTTAAACTAATCATCACAACATTTTTAAATTAATCATTACAAACAAAAAATAAAAAATAATTTAACTTTTTAAACAAAAATCTCCAAACAAAAATAATATTAAAAAATAATATTATAATAATATTTTAATTTTATAATATATATTTTTTTAATTTTTTCTCTCATTTTCTAAAACCACATAAAACATTAAGGTTGCATTTATGTAGTGAGATGATCTCAGATATTCTGTAAATAGTAGTAAAAAAATAATGATAAAATATTAAATAGAAATGAGTAGTAATAAAAAATAATAAAATATAGATAAAAAATAATGTTAAAATAATAAATAGTAGTGGAGACACTCCACTATTTAAATGGAGTCTAATTCAAATTCTTATATCATCTCACTACGTAAGGTTGTCCTAAATAACTCTGTACTTTTCAATTCTATTATTTTTAAATGAAGGAAAATTATTAGCGGGCTCTATTGGTACCTAACAATAATGAGACGTACGTTGATAAGTTCACTTTTTTCATTTTGAAGTTCACTTTTTTCATTTTGAAAGGAAAGGAAAACCTTTATTATTCATAAATGAGACTACATCATCTCATGTAACACAATATCATGCATACATTCTGAAATTTCCTCAACATCCATGACATCTTCAATAAGTTTAATAGCATATTTGGTAAGATTATGAGTAGCATAGTTTGCTTCACGTCCAACATGTTGACCTGACTAAGCTTGAGAAACATTTCAACAAGACTCTGATGTCCTTTAGCAGAAACCAGATTGGTTCCAGTCTCTACTTCCCTTATTCAGTGCATTGACCACTTGAAGTGCATCACCTTCCACAATGAGATTTCTTGGCCAAGATTTTGACAAAATTTAGTAGACACCATCAGTGAATAAGTTTAAGCCAACATAGCAAATGCATGCATCTCTCTATATGCTCGAAAAGTGACTATTATTTATACTTTAGAATCTGTGACTATAGCCCCGATGCTAATTTTGCTCTATGGTTTATCAACTGCAACATCCCATGCAATCCAGTTTGTAAAAACCTGATGGAGGTTTCTTCCACAATTGAACCACTTGAGGAGAAGTTGGTGATGAGGTTTTCTGAGAGACTTGAGCATTCTTAAAGGCTTGAACCTCTTCCCTTGCCTTCTTTGTGAGAATACTAGGGTGGGTGAAAACCCTGTTATGTATTAGTGAATCCCTTCTCAACCAAATCAATCTTGCAATCAAGGCTACCTCATCCAGTTCATCAGCAGTCAGTTTCTGTATTGAGTATAGAAATTGCTACCAATATAACTCTGGCAAATCCACACCTGGTTGGCTGGGCATCCCATTTGAATGCCCTTTGTCTTCTTGACCTTGGTAACTAAATTTGTCCATGCATCTCAATGCATTTATCAACTACTTCCACGTATGCAAGAATTCTCGAAATGTTATTTTTGAAGAAAAAGTGATAAAATTATTCTTTTTCAATCTCATTTGCACACATGACATTAGAGCTGTAATAAATAATATTATTGCATAAGCCTCCTCTTAGGTGAAATTTGAATTCGGCTTGATTCGTTTATTAAATGAGCTATTCGTAAATACTAAGTTATAATTGATACTATAACGACAAAATTTTGAATGTTTGAAAAAATATAAATGAAATAATGAGATCGACGTACTCTTAAATGAGAGAGAGATAAACACATTAAGTGAACCTTACAATATTTATTATTACCCGTAAGTGTTCGACAAATATAGAGAAATATTATATTAAAATTGTATGGTATTGTTAATAATATAAATGTAACTGTCATTATAATTGTCAAGCGAACTCTGTCCTTTCTTTAGTTTTCAAACTAGCATAATCGTGGGAATAAGCAACAGATGCCGTACGTAAAACCTACTTGATATATCTATCACGCTCTCACTTGAGGTCTTGATCAAGTTTTGGATAATAACTTGAAGGAATCTTTTTTTTTTTTTTAATAAAATCACATTCTTAATACTAAACATGTTACTTAAATACTTATGAATATAAAATTGATATATATATTAACCTCATAAAGATATTAACAAAATTTGTTTATTAAAATTTGTAAATAAAGTTATAAAATACTATATAAATAATATAATTTGTCAAATATTTGAGTTGTGGTCATCCATGGTGGCACTTGTTTTTAGTTTTTAAAAATTGGTAAAACATTTGGTTTTGTGCATGCTCACTTGTGCAATCAGATTTTTTTTTGAGCAAGAACATCCCATGTACTGGTTGAAGCATCACTAATTCCTCTGTTGTTTTAAAAGCTCATTTGATTATGCTTTGCAAGCTTTTTTACAAGTCAGACATGTTACTTGCTTGGTGAGCTGATGTTATGTGTTTTTAGACATTTGGAATTAAGGTTTTGTGCTTTCCGCACTTTAATAATCATATCAATATTTTGAGCAAGACCATATCATTTGGATGTGCATAATATGGATTCTGTTTTTGGTTCTGGAATTTAATTTATTGGTTGTGCATAAGAGTTCACATGAGACTTCTCATGTCACCTCTTGAGGTGTGAGATGGAGGGATGGAATAAAGGAAGAGAAAATGAAAAATAAGAGGTTGAAATGTTAAGAGAACAGATTCATTAAATGTACTGGGTTGAGTGGCTTCCCTTTTCCTCTGCTGTTTCTTAGCTAATTTATTTTCTGCAATGAATTTGTTTTCTAATTAATTATGTACATATTGACTAACTTTCCTCATGAGCATATGAGGGGATCCAATGGTGGAGTCTTATGTAAGAAGAAATGAAGAAATTCTGTGGCCATAAGCAAACAATAAGAGAATTCACAATAGATTCTAACACTGAGTTGTGTATATCAGTAACTTAATTATTTCACTATTACGAATACCGACATTAACAAATCTCAATATGTGACACTTGAGAAACCTTTATAGAAACCATGTAAAAGGGTGGGGTATGGTAGAATAATAGCCTATTGGGGACTAGTCAATTTATTGCTTGTGAAAAGATCATTTTGCTGGTATGTTTTATAACAATACACAGTAGTGAAGTTTATTTTATTGTTGAGGGCATTTTGTTTTGTATCATTGCCAGATTGCAGTTGGAGAGATGCAAATATGCTCCTGGTATGCTTGGATTTTAGCCATTAAGGGATTGTTGAAGTCTTCATGAAGCACAACATATCCACCCACTTGAGCCCAGGTGCATATTGAAATAGTTAAGGGGAAAGATATCATTTGTAATGCTTGGATTCAGGTGCTGTCCAATTGCTCAATATTGAATGAATGTGAACATTTCTATAAAATATTATTTAGAACATATATTTAGTAGTTGAGTTGTAGCTTTTGGACTCCAATTGGCACACCCTAGTGTAGCCCAAAAATTACATTAATGTGAATTTTATGTAATTGAAGGACTTTGCATGGATGAATGAATGTCGTTACTAAGGGGCACTGATTCTGTACTTCAACACTTGGAACATGTGGTGTTTAATATTCTTTTAAAGTATAATTTATGATATTTCAGGTTAGATACTAAATATATATTTAGTCACTGACCTGAATTTATTAAAAATGTGCAATATGCCAATCAGACCTGTATAATGACAACAGAACCCAGCGAAACGACGAATGGAAATGGAAAAAAAAAAATGAACGAAATCTAATTTCGACGAATACAAAATCGCTGGTATTACGAAAATAAACATTAGCGGCGACTATTTATCGCCGTAAATTAGTTCCATCTAGCGATTTACATCCGCTGTAAATAGGCAGTACTTCCGTCAAATGCATGTTGCGGCGACTAAGCTGTTCGATGTAAAAAAATTTGCGGCGACTTTAAGTACGTTGGAAAATCACAATCATGTTGAAAATTGAGATCGTCGTGATTATTGTAGGGTCAATTACGTCGACTCATATCGCCGTAAAAAATATTGGTCGCGACGATATCACAATATCACTGGGACTGGAAGAATTTTTGCGACGATTTCTTGTATTATTCACGACGATATAAAGCGTCGTTGTTTATCTTTCCCAACGAAATCGGGTCAACTGAACAGGCTCTTTAGCGGCATGTTATCAATGTTTTTGGGACGATTAAAAATCGCCGATAAAAATAGTTTTTTCAAGCAAATTTTACGTTTCGATGCTTTTGATTAAAAAAGATATTTTTATTTCGGCGAACGTGCATCGAGTTATAATTCGTCGGAATTGAGTATATACAGCGATTAATGAACTCAAAATCGTCGATTTTGAGTGCTGGAAAAACCCTTTTTCCTTGTAGTGAATTGAAGCAACTTGTGAATAAATTCGAACTCGCTCAAATATTCGATAAACTCTTTGTGACTAAAATATAACTCGTAATAAGCTCAAGCTCAACTTGCATGTGTTGAATAAAAACTAAACGAACAAAATTTGACCACTCACTACTCACTCAAAATCGGATCGTTACTCCAACATGTAGTACCATTAGCGAAGGCGAAGCCAAGATTTAAGATCATAGGGACAAAAATTAAAAGACGGGAGTTTTTTACAAAAAATAGGTGAAAACAGAAAAATGTATAACCAAGACTAAAAATGTTAAGTATTATTTAAACGATATAAACGTAATGTGCAATTTATTTATCACACCTAATGTTAACTTTACCAACCGTTCTCGACGAATTTTCTAATCTTGAAGTTGCTGCATCTTCAATTATGATAATCTTAAATATATCCTTCGCAATATGTGTAAATAGATAATTATTCATCCAATGATCTCCCATTTACTTGTATAAAAGATTTTTAACAATATTTGTAATGCCTTGAAAGAAATTCGAACGGAAAGGATTTATTTTATTTAGACATTGGATAACCTATGAAAACTTAGGATAAGCTCGTAGATTAAAAACAAGTTAGGTTTTTGGTTTGAAAACATAATAGAGTTATGATCTGCTAAGGGAAAGGGTCGCTATTTGAATTTTTTTGAGGAATTTAGGATCATAATTAGATAAAATGGATTGTGCTATTGGATTCGTGAGAAGTTTTAAGATGTTATGGTGCAATAAAATTTTTTTTGATTTTCAAATGCCAAATGGGTTAATTGGAGAGCACCACGTGGCGTCTAGCATGCCATGTTATCAACCACCTATCACCATGCCATGTAGTGCTTCCAAGTCAACAAAGAGGCACTAGGGAACCTCTTTGACACATAACACCATCGCCACCCACCATCTAGACCTTATATACACATGTTAAGCTTAGTATACATGTAAGAAGGATGTGTGTGAAACAAGGCACAAACATGCCATCCTTAAAAGGCCTTACACCATTTTAGAGCCCCATACCCTGCCCTTCCAGCCATGTACTGCCCCTACCCAGCCCTCACCTTTTTGAATTCCAAACTCCAAAACCGAGCCACACACATGCCCTCCACTCAATCGGATGCAAGCTTCTCTTCACACTTGAGTTGATCATTTTTGTAAGCAACCAAAAAGCCCCTTTTGTACCACCTTCATAGCACCATGTCCTGCCCAAGGACCAGCTTTTGCAGCCACCAAAAAATCCCCTCTACACTCGAGCAAAAACCGCCCCCCTTCCCCGCCAATCGGTCAAGCCTCACCCACCAAATCTCTTGTTCACTTCCATAAGCAACTCTCATCGACCCTTGTTCAGATTTGCACCAAAACTCACTCAGTCCCATCTCAATTCCTTTTTGTCTCACACGTCCACCATAGCCCTCCCTCAC
Source organism: Juglans mandshurica (assembly GCA_022457165.1). Taxonomy (NCBI): domain Eukaryota; kingdom Viridiplantae; phylum Streptophyta; class Magnoliopsida; order Fagales; family Juglandaceae; genus Juglans; species Juglans mandshurica. The sequence goes on from CM039623.1 coordinate 11,699,289, forward strand.
TTGCATACAAGTTTGCACACCAACTCTTGCACAATAGAGAGAAACCTGAGTAAGGAAGTGAGTGGAAGAGAGCCAACCTTCCCAATGCTAGACTTTTATAAGTTCTATTTCCCTATTTTATTCTTCTATTTTTGATACTATAAGTAAAGAACATGTTAGCATGGAAGTTAGAAATGTTTTTCTTAAGTGAAATGGTTGGTCTTTGGTGAAGTTAGAGCATACCCATTTCGACTAGAAAATTTTTGTGTTGTTTTGGAGTTTTGACTTGAAATGCCATGTAGTGTTAGTACTTGCTTGATGATCTTGGTTTTGATGGAGTATGGTGTATTAAATCTTGGTTTGAGCTTATAACACAAGTGCCTTCACTCGAAAGTTTGCACAAACCAATTAGGGTTAATGAAACTGAAAGTTGTATGAGTTTCCTTGCGAGTTAAGTCTTTTGACCACTAAAGTCTTATTTTAGTGAATAGATCCTATAAACCCTTTTTAATGGAAGATTAGATCTTTGTGTTAAGCTTTGTTTTCGACCATGAAATTTGAGATTTAGTTGAGTTAGTGATGTGTGCTTATGAATGCATGATTTTGGTGCAATCCTTGAAGTCCTTAGCTAATTGCTTAAGTTAATCTTAAAGCTTGATAATGACATGATTAAAATGGTACTAAAACCTAGCTAAGTCTTGACTAAGATGATTAATTATGAGGGCCCCACCTAATGCGGAAGGGGACAAACCATTCATGGAGTTGAAGGAAAGGCAAAGATGAGAAACACTCCAATGGTCTAAGGAATCGGCAGCGAGAGATGTGTAGTGCAACTAGTCCAACATCTGGCCGAGTAAGCACTATGTGGGAAGCCGACTGACACATCCCAGAGCGAATTGGAGATGAGAATCTCGACCATGGCAGACGAGCTAGAAAAGTTGCCTACCATGAGGACGAGAATGAGGAGTTGAAGGAATTGATGAGCTCGGACAAGATACGAGCTACCTTCCCAAGGAGAGATAGGATCACTTGCCAAAGAGGAGCAATGGTCAAGAACTAACACAACCAGATATGAGAACCTTCCGAGATAACACAGAAGGGCTTAGAAAAGTGTCAGCATCGTACACAGAAGCCGCACTCCATCTAAATGGTCACATCTGGAGTGGTTCTGCAATGAAAGGTGAAGTCGCGACAAATCATATCGTCAGGACCCAGAAGTATGGCCCGACGCCACATAGAGAACCCTTGTTCAAAGAAGAACTGAGGAGTTGATAGACTGTAGGGTGTGCGGACCATACCCTGGTCACCTGTCTCTGTCATCCTGCAGTATGACAAGATAAGGATGATGGACTCTTATCCAAGTATACCTGGAGTCAGAGAAATATTAGAAGAGACATCTTAGAAGGCAGGATGGTAAGAGTGATGATATCTACCTATTAGAAGGCAGGATAGTAAGAGTGATGATACCTATTACAATCCTCACTAGATGAGGAAAAAAGAGAAAAGAAAGAAGGCACGAAAATTGCCTGCCAGACTGGCCCCTGTACATAAGACCATTTCCTGGAGCATTCTTCATCCCGCATCCTTAGAATGAATCTGAGAAACACTTGCCAGTATGAAATAGATCTTTGACGCATGTTCAAAGATAAGGTACTAGTTTCAGTAGGAGATAGTCCCACTCTATTTAAAGAACTTGGACGTGGGACAAGATCTCATTTTTGAGACCTTATTCATTAAAGAGCTCGAGGAGGCAACTGCTGCGGGAAGCAAGGAGCAGAGAGACAAGAAGAGAAATTTCGATGTAGGGAGGTAGGTTAGCTTCTACGACAATGATGGGTAATGTGGGGTGAATATTGTGTGTAAGAGGTATTGTATTATTTTTGTTACTTTTCCCCCATTCTACAAGCATAAATAAATGTTTCAAGCACTATGTTTTTAACTTTATTTACTCAATGATTTTTTATTCTTTTAATGTTTTCAATGCTTTAATTTTTTTATGCAACTGATGATGAGACTTTGTGTGGGAACTCTGGATATTGATGTGCGTGTGTGCGTGCGTGCGTGTGTGTGTGGGGGGGGGGGGACGGGGGGAGCCATTGTGAGTCTCTATTCAACCATAATGGTCTCAAGCTCAAGTTAACCACATAATGGAGCCAAGCACTACCACAAATCAAGCATGAGCAAGAAACAGAACAAGCTTACAAATAAATCTCTTAGAATAATTTTGTACATCTTTTTTAAAATTCGACAAAAGGTTTAAGGCTCAAAAAGAATCTTTTCTCATAAAGTATCAAATTGCATTTTTTTACATGTGCATGATGTATTTGAAAATTGAAAGTTTGAAATTTGATTTTTTGAAAGATGATTGATTGTCATCTCTCATATGTGTATGATATGTTTGAAAAATTTCAAAAGTGATTGGTGTTCTTTTTGACATATACAAAAGGTAGTTGATTTTGTTTGAAAATTTTGAAAAGTGATTAATGTACATTTTGACATATGCAAAAAGTAGAAGATTTAGTTTGAAAAATATGAAAAGTGAATGATTTTTTTTTAACAATTGCAAAAAGGAGAAACTTTTATTGAAATCTTAGAAAAATGAGTGATGCTTGTTTTTTTTTGAGTTAAATATTTTAAAATTTAAAAACAAAATCTTATATGTCTATAAATAGCTCATTTGTGATCTTCAAAGTAACAATACAAATACATCAACTACAAGTTTTACAATATTCGTTCATCATAAGCTTTCAATATCTTTTTTCTAAACATTGAGCTTTAACTCTTGTTCATTATGAGAGATATATAGTTGTGTTGTACTGTTTTCATTTCACTCATTAAGAAGTTTACTCTGATAACCTACCCACTATCAGCCCTTGTATAAACAGTAAGATGGTGTGTGTAACTTTTGTGAGTGTAGTTAGAGTTCTACAAGGGGAATAGTTGAATCACCACCTATAAGGTGATTGTAAGTAAGTGTAGATGGTGTTGTATACGGATTCTTTGAAGTGGTCTTCCTCAAAGGTGTAATAGGTTTCTATCTCCATTTGAAGGAGGCTGAATTATGAATTTGGGAAATCTCAAGGGGTAGCTTGAGGCGAGGACATAGATAGTGGTGTTGAACCTCTTTAAAATAATGAGTTTGCATCTCTTTTGTCCTTACTCTTTTTATTTACTGTTGCTTAATATTTTATTCACATTTTACATTGCGTAGTTGATTTATAATTGTTAATTTATAAAAACAACCCAATTCACCCCCCCTCTTGGGTTAGTCATCTGGGTAACAATTGGTATCAGAGCAAAGACTTTTTTATTAGATTAATTATTTTTTGAGTTAAAGATCTTATAGCTAACATTTCAGTTACCTTTGGTGAAGGTTAATCTTGTGGTTGGCCTCCACTATTTTGTCAAGATAATTACATATTCTGGAAAGCTAGAATGAGAACATTCCTTCAGGCTCAACAAAAGTGTTGTAAAAGGACCTTATATCTAAACAAAAGTTGTTGATTGAGTAAATGTGACAAAAGAAGAAGAGTTGGATCATGAAAATGAAAAATCTCGAACAATGAATGCAATTGCTACAAATTTGTTATATTGTGCTCTCGATGAGAATGAGTTCAATAGAATAATGACTTGTTCTATTGTATGAAGTATAGTATTATAGTATATGCTCGCTAATGTTGTCACCACAACGTTTTCCGTTTACATTCCGCTATGTTGTCATAAATCAAATTCCTTACACGTATACTTCCCTCAGGATTACTACATGCCTAAAATTCATCTCGGGTAGTGAACGATCGGCCAACATCCTTGGTACAACATAACCTCACTTAGTCTTTCATGAGGAACGGAGCGCCACATCCATGGTAAGTTATTTCAAGAAAATTAGCATGTTACGTAAATATTGTCAATTATTCAAGTGTAAAGAACTTGCATGTTTTGGTTTTAGAGATTGTGGTATTATTTGAATTCCATCTCTTTGATATCATGAATTTGTTTTTTAGTGTTGTGTAATAAATACCATCTAGAAATAAGTACTTAGCATGTTAATAGCTAGATTTTGTGATGTATTAAAGTTCTTAGTGTTCTTTTGCAAGAGAAAAGCTAAGAACACCATGTTAAGCCTCGGGGCGTGTTTTGGGACTTTGTTATCTTTATATTGTGATGGAGATTTGGTTATTACTTGAACCTAGGGTGCCAACAAGTTGTTAATATTTGATTTAGTCTATTTTTAAGTGTTAAACTTGTGGATCAAGGTATTTCAATACGATCTTAGGCCTAAATCACACTTGGTGTAAATTGAGTGTATCATGTGTGTTGGCCATAGTGGGTTTCTTGTAGCAATTGCTTGATTCATTAAACTTAAGTTAAAAAATGGATTTATGATTGAAAATACAAGAGGTTTGTGATGTTTGGTGCAATTTGGGATCAGATTGAAATTATTGAAAGTTTAGGGGTTTATTTGCAAATTTCAAAGAGTTAATGGGCAATTTTGTAAATAGTGCTATGATTCGGACTTTTCTTTGTTAATGAGATTTCCTAATCTTAGTATATCTCTCATTTCATATCCCGTCAATTTAGTACACGCAAGGATTTTGTAAGTTATCTTCTAATTTACTCTCGGTATATGATAGTATGCTAGACACTAAATGGTCTCTTTAAGTGATCCATGTTTTATTTAAATTCTCGTTAATGTTCGAAGTAATTATGTATACCATGATGTTGTTTTCATAAACATGAATACTTGTCACATAGCATAAACATCTGTCATAAAGCATGCGAGTTTGTCACAAATTTTGAGTCAACTATGAAAATTAAGTTTCTTTCACAAACCCCAATGTTTGGATGAGGGATTATCCTAGTGGAACTCTCTTGTCAACTCTAGAGCAAATAAAATGGAGTGGAATCTCCTGGATTGAAAAAGAACCGTTAACGAGCTTTGAATGGGGTCAAAATATTCTTGGAGCGAAGTCAAAAGGTACCTAACGCTGGTAGGTGCCACTAATGACTCATGGTAAGGGTTAATTCGAAGTACCATGAGGTAAGACTCTGATGATGTACTCACAGCTGGTGATGATGTGATGCGATAACCAACAAGGGCATATGACTTATAGGGAACCATGAGACATCCACCCTCTGTAAGAACATGAATAAGAATGAAGGAAATATTTTAATGAAACATGCATGTTATGAAGCATGAAACTCTAAGGTCAATGAAACTATGCATGACTAACAGAAGGTCATGTTAGTCATGCATAGACGCCATGATTGTTGTAGAAAAGCTAACTTGCAGTTCTTTGGCATTGTATTCATCTTAAATAGAAATTACAAGTGTGAGTAACGGTGATGTACATCTAACATCATGGTTGTCTATTCTGCTATACATGGAATGTAATCAATGTCTATTGTGCTATACATGGAAAATAAGAAAGTATACAAAACAGAGTAAATAATTAATCATGAGAGGAGATCATGGGAGAGAGGGTCATGGTTGACAGATTGTATCTCTTAATCCCCCCTCTAGCTCTAGGCGGTATTGGACTGATGAAGAGCTTGCTTCGATTTGGTAGAAACTTGGTAGCACACAATGGTTTTGTAAATATATTGTCTACTTGATCTGGACCACAGACATGTTCTAGAGAAAGAATACCACAAGCGACTTGTTCCCGAACAAAATGAACATCTATCTCAATATGTTTCGTGCGATGATGGAAAATGGGATTCTTGGCCATGTTGATAGCACTGATGTTGTCGAGATATAATGTAGGAGCAGAGATGAGATACCCAATGCATTTCAGAAGGTGCATAAACCACATAAGTTCAACAGTGGTTGATGCCAACGCATGATATTTTGCCTCTAGTGTGGAATGAGACACGGTAGCCTCTTTTTTTAGCTCCCCAGGATAACAAGTTATCACCTATATAGATAGCAAACCCAGTTGTAGAACGTCGATCATCTTTGGAACCTGCCCAATCCGCATCACAAAAGCCATGAAATGCAGTAAGAGGAGTTGGTACAAAATTAAGGCCAACACTAGGAGTTCCTTTGAGATACCGAAATATATGCTTAACGACAATGAGATAAGTGTCTTGAGGATTTTGCATGAACTGACAAATATTGTTGATGTCATAGGATATAATAGGACGTGTCAAAGTGAGATATTGTAGTGAACCAACGAGGCGCCGATAGTAGGTTGGATAAGATAGGAGTGCACCCTTATTAACAGTGAACGAAGTACCAGAGGCCATAGGAGTGGAGACGGTTTCGCACCTTCCTAACCAAATTTCCGAAGTAGAGAAAGTAGATATCGAGTCTGGGTGATAGTGATGGTCGACTCATCTTGTGCAATTTGAAGTCCTAAAAAGTAATGAACATCGCCAAGATCCTTCATGTGAAAAGCAGTAGATAGATGAGAAATAAACTTGCTAATTTTTGAAGGAGAGCTCCCTGTTATAAGTATGTCATTGACATAAATTAAGAGCATAATTATATCAAAACCTTGACGCCGAGAGAACAAGGATTGATCATAGGGACATCTATGGAAACCCATTTGCTGAATATAAGTACTGAACTTCATGTACTAAGCACTTGGAGCTTGTTTTAATCCGTAGAGAGCTTTATGTAGTTGGCAAACATGATGAGGATGAGATGAGTCTTCAAAACCAAGTGGTTGAGATAAATGTACACGCTCTTGTAAATCACCATGAAGAAAAACATTACTTACATCAAGTTGTTTGATTGACTAGCCTTGAGACAAACCAAGCGTGAGGATCAATCGAATGGTACTATGTTTAACCACTGGACTAAATGTTTCATCATAGTCCAAGCCAGGAAGTTGTGTGAAACCACAGGCCACTAGTTGAGCTTTATACCTTTCAATTGAATCATCAGATTGTGTTTTAATTTTAAACACCCACTTGCTGCTAACAAGGTTCATGTCTGGTCGTTTAGGCACCAAAGGCCATGTGTTGTTGCTATGAAGAGCATTAATTTTAGCTTGAATGGCTTGCTGCCATTGTATATCAGTAAGAGCTTGCTTATACGTTTGAGGCTCTTGTCGTTGGTTTGCAAGATCAGCTAAAAAACATGCAGGTACGGGATGTCTAGAAAAATTTAGGCTTTAATGTACCTATTTGAGCCCGTGTGACCATATGGTGAGTTCGACGTGGAGCTGATTGTGAGATGTGCTCAATTGCTGGAGAAGACAATTTTGAAGCATCTTGAATGATATTGTTGTAGGAAGCTCCTGGCTTGGTACGGACTGAGGCATTGATGCAGAGTTTAGAACAATAAGTGAAGTATGCACATGATCAACGTGATTAGCAACTGCAGATAAAGAGTCCAATGGAATAGATTGCAAAGTAGCAATTTGGAGAGGCATGGGAAGAGCACGGACTTTGAAGGCTTGAAAATTAGATTTAGTGGACCCCTGTGTAGACCTGAATGGAAACGTTAATTCATCAAATGTGACATGCCGAGAGATATATATGCAGACTATTTGCATGTCAAAACATTGATACCCTTTGTGATATGTAGAGTATCCCAGGAACACACGACGAATGGATTTATAGTCATGTTTTGACCTTCCAAAAGGAGTAAGTAATGGGTAGCATGCACACCCAAAAACTCATAGGAGTATATGATGGTGGTAATCAAAAAACAAGTTCATAAGGAGATTTTTTACCAAGAATTGAAGTAGGAAGTCGATTAATAAGAAATACTGCAGTGGTAAATGTAGCTGTCCAAAATCGTGGCAGAATGGAGGCATGGGCCATTAAAGTTAAACCAGTGTCCACAATATGCCGGTGCCGATGTTTGGCCAATTCGTTCTGTTCTGGTGTCCCAGGACATGAGAATCTGTGAATAATGCCTTGGGCTTCAAAATAAGCTTGTAAACTTTCGTTAACAAATTCACCACCACCATCACTTTGAATTATTTTTACACAAGTATTGAACTGGTTAACCATTTGCTGAAGAAATGCTAGAAATATAGTAGCTACATCAGATTTACGAGCCATAGGAAAGTGCCATATGTATCGGGAATATTCATCGACAGTGATTAAATAGAATCGAAACCCATCATAGGAGGGGACTAAGGCAGGTCCCCACACATCGGTATGAAGGGTATGTAAAAAAGAAGTAGCATAGGTCTCTCGAGATTGAAATGACAACTTTGTTGATTTATCCAAAACACAGCTTTCACAAAATGAAACATTTTTATTCAGAGATGGTAAACATAAAAGTTGAAGTACTCGAGATTAAGGGTGTCCAAGCCGAGCTTGCTACAAGTTGCTATGGACTTTATTTGATAGCAAACCAAGAATTTGAATGTTGCTGTAACTGGATTGGATACAAGCAATCGACCATGGAGCCCTTAAAGTAGCACCTGCTTCGTCCTCATGTCCTTAAGAAGAAATGCCTAAGGATAAAAGATAAAATAACAGTTATGTTCCCTTGTAAATTGAGAGACAGATAGCAATTTCTTTTTAATATCAGGGATGATAAGAACATTATTGAGCTTGATATCAGTTGCAGGTAGTGAGACTTGTCCAATACTAGATATAGGTAATCTATTTCCATTTCCAACCATAACAGAATCATTTCCAAGATAAGAATGAATACGTTTTACTTCACTTGTATCATATGTCATATGATGATTGGCACTAGTATTGGGGTATCAAGTATCCTCTGGAGTATCGGCAACTTGCAAGGCACCAAAAGCATTGAATTGTTCTGCGTCCTCATCTGATGCAAAATAGCCATCTGCTTTATGATTCGGGCCTCCACATCGAAAGCAAGTTATGCCTCCACGTCCACAACCACCACGATTTGAGAAAGTTTGAGTGCAATTTCCGGAATTACCTCCAGTTGAGTGTGAAGAACGAGCATCTTTGTGTCATGGTTGACCACGAGACCTTGTATTGGTTCTTCCTCGATTTGTGTAGAAAGCAACATTGGGAGAAGTTACATGTGCTGCTTGAAGGCGTATTTCAAAATCACGTAGTTTGCCAATGACCCCTTCAAGGAGTGGAAAAATATCTCGAGCATTCAAAGCTGCTACTATAGGATCAAAATCGGATCCTAAGCCCTGAAGAATACATATGATGAACTCTTCGTCATCCATTGGCTTACCTGCACCTTGAAGAGACAAGGCCAGAGATTTGGCCTTGTGCAGATAATTCTCTAAAGAGGAATTGTCCTTGTTGAGTGACTGCAACTCGCCCTTCATCTGTTGAATATGATCCCGAGTATGACTACCATAAAGAGTCTCCAAAACATGCCAAGCATCATGGGAGGATTCACTATTGACGACTTGGGACAGGGTTGATCCATCTAAGAATCAATTGATCAGTGTGCAACCATGTAGCTACCGTTGGGTTGGTTTGAGACACACCATCTTCATCGATGAAGGTTTGCGACGGGTAGAGAACCTGATTCTGCACATAACCGAGAAGACCATTCTCACGCAAAATGAGAATGACTTGTGCTTTCCATAAAAGATAATTGTTGGAGGCTAGCTTAATAGAGATATCAGGTAAATGAGAACGAGAGGGTGAAAATGCAAGAGAATGAGAATTTGACACAGGTGGGATCGAAGAGGTAGAAGACTCCATCGTTGGTTATACCTCTGTGGCTGCTGATACCATGTAGAAAAGCTAGCCTGCAGTTCTTTGGTATTGTATTCATCTTAAATAGAAATTACAAGTGTGAGTAACGGTGATGTACAGCTAACATCATGGCTGTCTATTTTGCTATACATGGAATATAATCAATGTCTATTGTGCTATACATGGAAAATAAGAAAGTATACAAAACAGAGTAAATAATTAATCATGAGAGGAAATCATAGGAGAGAGGATCATGGTCGACAGATCGTATCTCTTCATTTATTGTAATGTATGCTATGTAAACTGATGGTAGATTAGATGCATAACTTGCTGAGATTTGTAAGAATATTACCATGGTAGTCCCAATAACCATTCCCACTCGGAATGGTTGGAGTTGTTCCATGTGACAATGAAGATAGACGAACCAAACTCGACGAGGTCGATTAGTGAGAGGCTAAGTCTGGAGGACTTAATGGAGGCTGCCCTCCAGTTTTTGAATGTCATCTTATTTTTTATAGCCAAGCTACGTGAGTGGCTTAACCTGCAGTTAATAAATTATGTAGTAAACTGTAATTAAGAAGTTCATACTCTAGTATTATGTTTCTTTTGAATTAAGGTTATGTTTAGATGGATGATGAATCTATTTATGTATTAATTTTTTGGAAGGTATTTTGGGATTTAGTCTATTCTAGTGCAACTTATGTATGAAAAAAAAAATCGTTGCGATTATTGCATACTGCTAGAAGCGTGCTATATGCATTGCATATTATCTGTTATGAACGGGGGTATGTAACCTTGTGTTGCATGTCTCAACGCTTCAGTCTCCGCTAAATCCCAAGTGGAGGTTGGGGGCTTCACAATATTCATTGCTAGAAAAGCTTTTTAAACAATAACAATAGCTAGCACTTGGCATAACCAATTATGAGAATCAGAGAATGCAATCAATCAATTATCTAATGATTACACTATTTTTTTCATCTCTACCATCTTCTCAACAAGTTATCCAATAACTTTTAGTATTGTAATGTCTTCACTAAGATGCATGTTAAGGATGTATGTTCAGTCTTGTTATCCAAATCCTAGATTAAGAAAAATTAAGCAATACAATGTAACTTTCATTTTTTGTACTTCTGATTTACTCCAAACGGCCTAAGCACTTTTCATATATGAATTATTATAACATTAGCATTTGTTGAGAAAATCCTGTTTTCAGCCCAATAATTTGATAAGAAATATATCATGAATTTTTCATATATGTAATATGTTTGAAAGTTTGAAATGTGAAAATTGGAAAGATGATTGATTGTTCTTTTCACTTGTGCATGATATGTTGAAAATTTGAAAAGTGATTGATGCCCTTTTTGATATATGCAAAAAGTAGAAGCTTTTGTTTGAACATTTTAAAAAGTGAGTGATGTTCTTTTAAACATATGCAAAAAGTAGAAGCTTGTGGTGCCCCACTCCTCATGAAGGTCTAGGTGAGTATCCGTGGTGCTAAGGGTGCTGACCAATGGTCAACATCCAAGAGGGAATTGAACTAGGTGTGTGGTTTTTCATAGAAGAGTACACATGAAAGATATTTAAGTAAACTGTGACGCCCCCAGATTCCGCTTGGGATTTAGCGGAGCTTGAAGGGTCGGGATATGCAACACAAGGTTACTTACCCTCGTTCATGACAGATAAAGATATAATGCACCTAGCATGCATATAGCAATATACAATATTTTTAGTGGATAATTTCTTTTTCTTTAAGCAATACTATGTACCAGTAGTAATGTATCCCAAAAACATAAACATACTTTGTGAAATTCACATGATAACTGGTATCTAAAATGTTACAGTACTTGTCCAAAATGTTTGTAACATAAATAGGACTGGAGATAGAGCTCCCTAAGCACATACATAACTAAGGTAACTGCTAAGGTAATCCATCGAATACCTCGCGCAACTCGGTCAAGGACGCCATGATACTAGATGAAACAGAGCATCGAAACGATGAGCTCCGCGTCGTATCATCGTTGTCTATTCGATTGCCTTTAGTCGATCATTTGCCGCGTTTCTTGATCCTGTCACATGATCTACCATTCCGGGAGAAATGATAGTTTGGACTACCACGGTGAAATTTGATTATAAATCTCATTAGGTTAACAAGAAACTTAACATACAGTTTGCGGATGTAGGCATGACAATAAAAGCATGAACGAATAATCATAATCATAATTAAAGCATGACGTGACTTGCCATATAACATGGCATGAACTGACATGAGAAGAACTTGAACATGGACTGAACTTGACATGACATGAGCTTGAATGTGAACTGAACGTGAAATAAACGTGACGTGAAACTGAGTTTGAAACTGAACATGAAACTTGACATGAACTGAATATGAACTCTAACGTCGAACTGAACATGAACTTGAACTGAACATGAACTTGAAATCAACATGACGTGAAACTAAGCTTGAAACTGAACATGAAACTTGACATGAACTGAACATAAACTTGAACATGAATATGAACGTGAAATAAACATGAACTTGAATTGTATTCTTGTCTCATGGGATTACCACGATATACTTGTCTCATGGGGTTGCCACGATAGAGTAGTGTATTCTTATGGGATTACCACGATAGAGTAGTTTTGTCTTATGGGGTTACCCCGATAGAGTAGTCTTGTCTCATAGGGTTACCACGATTTAATAATAATGACTTGAACACATGATAGTACGAGACATAAGATGACTAGACTTGGAAAATATAGTTTTCAAAGACATACTTTGAACTTGAGACATGACGTGACATGACTTGTAAGGTTTTCCCCCTTTTAGTGGGCCTATGAGGAGCAACTAAGAGAATAAGAAAAGAAGGCCCAACCCAGTACAAATAGGCCACTCGACTCGGCCTGCAGGTAGACTCCCCTAGACTTTACCCCTTTATGGAAGCAGACTGCAGGGGGGATGGGACTCACCGTCCTAGAGATCCCTTGAATAACGTCTAGTCCTTGAGTACCTTTCCACATGAACGAGTGGGAAGCGAGGGGGACACTCGATCCTCTGACAAGGTGAAATTGATGGACCATGGAAGACACTAGCAGAGTAAAGCAAATTGGGAAACCACGTCACATTAATGACACCACTACCTGAGCAACAATCCACATTAATGACGCTATCGCAGAGACATGTCACATTCAAGAACTTTGATAAAAGGAATAGTAAAAAAGACATGATCTCCACGAGGCAGACACGATCTCTCTCATTATTTGCAAACTTCCAAAATACTTTACTGACTTTGGCATCGGAGACTCCCTGGCACCAAGGTCGCCCACTCCCAGCTTCTTTCTTCTTCATTTTCATAGGCCTAGCTTTGAAGACTAGAGTTGCTGGAACTTGGCTCAAAGGCATACAAAACATGATGTTAACAGTGGCGCCATCTGTGGGATGCTTGTAGGTCTTGTGTGTAATTCGTATGCCTACAATAACCCATTCTGGACAACTCGGGAGGGACATAGAGGAAGTTGCCACCATGGAGGCGTGACTGAAAGCTATGAAGGACTGGGTAACAAAGTTAACTGGCAAAGTGCAAAAACTTCAGAAGGAGAATGAGGAGCTCAGAAAACCTCAACAAGAACAAAATAAAGAGGTAGAGCCCAGTAATAGTGAGCACATGGAGTCCTGAAACGCGGGAGCTGGAGAGAACGTCAAGGAGGAGAGGAAGAACATACAAGACGAGCTCTACAATCTCAAAGGGAAATACGAAGAGATTGCAAAGCAAGTAGGAACATCATCATCGATGGACCAACTACAAGCACTAGTCTACCCTACACAGAAGAAGTTATGCTTGTGCCCTTGCCACCGAAGTCCAGTGTCCCCACCATGGAGATGTACGATGGGGGAGGGACCCCCTTGAGCACCTGGAAACCTTCAGGGCTCACATGACGTTGCATGGTTTCTTGGGAGAGATGTCATGCAGGGTGTTCCCGTTGACCCTAGAGGGGCCAGCACGAGTATGGTTCGGGTCTCTGGCGCCGGGTTCCGTAGATAGTTTTGGTGAGCTGGCTCGACTATTTTTGACGAAATTTATGTAAAGTCGAAGAAGGCGATGCCTAGCAGCGTACCTCCTCACCATTAAGCAAGGAGAGGAGGAAAGTCTGAAGGCGTATCTGTCTTGGTTCAACAATGAGTGCATGACCAATGATGATTAGGACAAAAAGATAACCCTGGAAGCACTTCTGGGAGGGGTCTGGCCATGATCCTAGTTCATGGCCGAGTTGGCAAGGACTCCTGTAACACCATCGGATTTTATGGACCAGGCCAACAAGTTCATTAACGCCGAAGACACTTTTCGGGACTTAATGGAGCCAAGGAAGAAGGAGCTGGAGTGAGCGGAGAGGAAGGCAAAGGCCTCAGCCAAGGTTGGGGCCCACGAGAAGCTGGAAAAGAGCTCCTTCGACAAGAGAAGGGAGGAAGCCCTGACGAAGGGACCGATGCCTCGCTTCAACCGACCAACATTTACCATCCACGAGGTTGACCCATCCGCTACCTGACCCCTCCGCTACCTGCGAAGACGATGACTGAGGCATTGTCCCCCGCTATTGCACGTACCACAGGTCTACCTTGTACAATACCGATGATTGCTTCTCCCAACAAGGGAGGAGGAGGCAACATGCGAAACAGACAAGGCAACGTTACCCGTTCTTCCTAAGGTTGGAGCGTGAAAGGAGGGGAAGGTCGAGGGAGGGGAGCATGGACTAGGTCGATTGACGCAGAAGGGAAGAAAGCCCTCGGTAAGGACCACTAGCACTGGGGTCGTAGCAAGACTGCCCCCGCTCGCCACTATGGGGAGGGCCCCCACTCGGGGAAGTCAAGACCATAGTAGGAGGATTCACAGTTTGGGGTGCTACCTCGTCGAGCATAAAGGCAAATGCTAGGTTGGCTTCTTACCACAAGGTATACTTGGCAGAGTACCTCGCTAAGTCGCAAAGGGCTGAACCAGCCTTAGTCATCTCCTTTGGGGAGGTTGACGAATAGGGGGTCCTGTACCCCCACAATGATGCACTGGTGGTGACCATGCTAGTCGCCAACTTCACCACCCAGAGAATCCTCATCAACAACGGGAGCTCCGCAGACATCCTGTTTTGGGAACCAGGATGGGAATAGATCCTGCTCGGCTACATCTAGCCCCTGTGCCGCTGAAGGGCTTCTCTGGGATTATGGTTCATCCTATGGGAACCATCGCCCAGTCGGTCCTCACAGGCAGCGCCCCTTGCACTGTCTCAATCATGGTCGACTTCTTAGTGGTGAGGATCCCATCATCCTACAACGTCATCATCAGAAGGCCCACCCTCAACAACTTGTGGGCAGTTACGTCAACCTACCACCTCAAGATGAAATCCCTAACTTCCCATGGAGTGGGAAAAATTCGAGGAAAATAGGTCCTGGCGAGGGAATGCTATGTCTAAGAACTGAAGCAAAAATATGGTGCAGTGACCCCAAACGGCACCTCCTGGAGAGACTAGGGCATGCATGCTTAAGGAGCCCTAGTAGGCCTTAGTTTACGACTCACCCTGCCAGGCTCGAGGGGGGAGGGTGCATGGTCCAAGAGGCAAAGGCAAATCAGGTGAAAGCTCCCCGGCTGAAGGCTCCATCTTCTCTTATTTTGTAAACTCGCTACTTGAATACTATAAATTTTTATTGTTTAATGAAAGGAGTGATTTTTATGGACAATGCACCACACTTACTTCGAAATTTTGCGTCGTCAACAAAACACCAACATGATTATCTCTAATTTATGTAATCTACACTTACCTTCCCTGCGATATGAACGGGCGGGAGCGGGTTCAGTTCCAAACTACCCGAACAACGTACCTCCCGAGAGAGCAAAGGGGAGAACTAGGCCGAAGCCGTTCTACCCCTCCTGCGATGGAGAGCAGGTCCTGCCCCCGGCGGCCTGAACAACTTACCCCGACCCCCATCGTAGCAAAGAGTGGACCAGCCACATTGCTGTTCTAAAAAGTTACCTCCCCCATGGGGTACCAAAAGGATGAGTATGCCAGAAGTTGCTTTATCCTTCCCGCGGTGGAGTGCAGACCAGCCCTCGGCTGCTTGAAGATAAAGACTAACATTCCTTGCTAGCGTCAACAGGTGGAAGCGAGTCTAGTCTCAAATTGCCTGAACATCGTACCTCCTGCGAGATGAAGGGAGAGCTAGGCCGAATACCACTTTATCTCGCCCACGATGGAGAGCGGGTCCTGCCCCCTCGATGGTCAGAACAATGTACCCCGACCTCTACCGCAATGAAGAGTGGGCTCAGCGCCATCCTGACCCAATAGTTACCTTCCCTGCAATATCAACATGCGGGAGTGGGTCCAGTCACAAACTGCCCGAATAGCATACTGCTGCGGGACCAAAGGGGAGACCTAGGCAGAAGGTCGTTCTACCCCTCTTGCGATGGAGGGCAGGTCCTGCCCCTGACCCCTAGCACGACGAAGAGCGGACCAGCTATATCGCTATCTGAAACTACCTCCCCCACAAGATACCAAATGGATGAGTGTAAAGCCTAAGGCTGCTTTATCCCTTCTAGGTGGAGTGTGGGGTGGTAGGTTGTTCAGACAGTCTGCTACTGGACCTACTCCTACCTGTTGACATCGCAGGGAAGGGTAAGTTGGTCAGGCTGGTGATGATCCCACACTTCGTTGCAACAGAGGTCGGGGTAAGTTATTTGGGTAGTCGTGGGGCTGGTCCCACTCAACCTGTGGCCATAAGCGGAATCTGGGTCCAAAAGATCGCTAACCCTAACACAAGGGACGTAACAGTGTGTACCGGCCAGAGGAAAAGTAAAAAGAGTTAAATTAAATGTTCTATAATCATTTAGCTCTTTATGAATTAATGTACAAGGTGTGGGAACGTTTTATGAAATGAAAACCCTTTTAAATAAAAACCCCACCTTGTAATGTTTTCAAATAAAATGAATGTTTATGTAAAGTATGTAGATGAATGATGAATGTATGAATGAAAACCTAAGTTAGTATAGTTTTACAGTATGAAGTAATACTTACTAAGTATTCGACTCACTTTAGTTTTTATGTATGTCCCTCCCTATCTCAGGGACAAAACGAGGAAGAAGCATCAGGACAGACATGGCCCAAGGTAAGTGTGATAGAAGCCTAGGCGGTTTTACGTAATGTATGAAAGTAAGTTTTGTAGAAGAACTTTTAAATTTGACTTAATAATTTCCACTGCAAAACCCTCTCTTATATTTACAGAGCATATTTTAGTTTTAAACGTAGAATCTTTTATATCCTAGGAAGGAAATGAAAAAGTATTTAAAATGGTCAGTAATTCCCGTCTCATTTTCTAAAGTCCCACCACAACAACGGGCGTTACAACTTATGTTCACAATTTCAATAATATCCAAAAGAATCTAAGTTGATTGTCGTTAAATGTATTCTTAGATATCTTTGTCTCCAACTGATGCGAGCATCTTGCGAGACAAAGTGCTCGCGACCAAAGGGAACATCTTAGGAGGCAAAATGCTTGCACCCTCGTCCTATCTTCTTTTGTCATTTTTTCCCCTATCTTCAATTTTCTATTCTATTGAGTTTGTTTGTCCTATCTTTCATTTTTCTGTACTATGGAATTTTCCCGTTCTATTGCATAAATCCTTACTAAGGGAATACTACTTAAACTACAAAGTAGGTGTTTACTATTCCAGATATTACAATGTATTTATCACCTCCCTAACATCATTTAAGTAACAACCATTATTATGAATTAATTCAAGTTGTAAATAATGTCTTAGAACATATTTAAATAGCTTTCTAGGTTGTTTATATTGAACACGTATCAAACATTTTTTTAATTCAAATCATTAGGAAGTTTAGGAATGATCTCTAAGTCCATCATTCTTTTAATAGTATAATGACTAACATGGCCTAATTTAGAATGCCATATTGAAGATGAACAAGTGAAAAAAGCAAATTTATTATTATTATAATCAAACTTGTTTGATACATGATTTAAAACATTAATTACAAACAAACCATTGCTAAAATAAACGTTCCCCATAAATGACTTATATTTAGTTACAAAATTTTATTGGATTGAAATAATAATGTGTAGCCTATCTCACTAAGTAGTAATCTACTTATTAGGTTTCTCTTTGTATCTAGCGTGCAAAACACCTTCTAATGGAAGAATATTTTCAAACATTAATTTGAGTTCAACTTTTCTTACTCCAAGTACTTGTGTAGAGATGGAATTACCAATTGTTATTTTCATGCCACTTATATCCTAATAAGTTGAGAAAATATAGCGGCTAAGAGTGGCATGTACATTGCTCTTGTGGCTACTATCCCATTAGTGGTGCTACAACCTAGATAAACTTGGAGATTTATGGTGACATACCATTTATCAGTTCCAATAGAGTCAGTTTTGAAAGCACCATATGAGCCGGTAGATTAAGCAATATTGGTTATTCATTGCCTTTGATCTTCCTCTTCTTATAGTTACAATTTTTAGTCAGGTGACCTGGTTTGTGACAATTAAAAGAAATAGATTTCTTATGATCCTTGTTAACATAGGATTTTGGTTTCAAATTGAGCCCATATTATGAAGCCCCTGACCCTCTCTTGTGTTTTGGCAGAAAGTCACAATGTCAAGAGGTGCACCGCATTGGTCACACCCTTCACGTTATGTAGATTTTTGTGTGCTCGTTTGCTTGGCACATGCGTGCATAAAAATTTGTAGCGGAAAAATAATAGTCATGTATTATGGCTAAAACTATTTGCAATGCCCCTTGTCCCGCTTGTAATTTGGCAGAAATCGTGACGTCAGGATGTTGGTGGCTCGAGTCATACACTGCTCACAAATTGCGATAAGAAAGTGTGCTCACATGGTTAATAAAAAGTGTATAACTAATTCAAAATGAATATTAAAAAGGGTAGTCATTAAATCCATAAAAGTAAAATACAACAACAACAATATCCATAAGTCACATGCCTTGAAACCATAGGTTATTATTATTATTATTTTTTACAATCATCATGTTGTCCAATAAAGTTCAGATAATCACTTAATAAAGTGGGGGAAAAACCTTGATCCTCAATCCTCTGACTGTGCCAGATCTCCATGCCCATAACTACCACAAAATTCTCCATTTGCATCAAAATCTATAATTTCGAGGAGTAGGACAATAGTGAGATTGCTATGACAAAATTTTGAAAAATCTTAATAAGTCAAACTAAGACCAATACTCAAAACATGCATGCTAGTGGAAATGAAAATATGCAAGTAATTGATGCAAGTAATATTATAATTGACATTTCACACTTAAACCAAATTAAACATAACCAAGTAACAGTCAACTTCACCCAAACGTTTACCGCAAAACAAAATTCAAGTACACAACACAATTTTCACATAAGTTGAAACATTCCCTAAAATTCCAATTTTAAGACATCTATGTTATTAATGTGTGCAACACGGTCTTCCCTAAATGAACCATTCACACAGGTTGGGATGGTCCATTTGTGCACCACAATCTCGCCTCACCACACCACGAATAATGATCATGCATGTGACTTAGTTTCGAGCATCACCTGGCTCTGTGCCCTATCTTTGACCATGACGTCCTTTGGACTCTGCCATTAGAGAAGCCACGACTTTCACCCGAGAGCATTACCATCTCATCTGAGCCCGTTGTTGCTCAATGACAAAAGGAGTTCCACCGAGATAATGCCCCATCTCGACTTGGAGTTGTGATACTCGCACTCACGTAAAACCCATTTAGCCCATAAATCTAGCAATATTTCAAAATCCAATTTACATGCTAAATCTTAGTTCGATGGAAAACGAATTTAGCAAGCAGCTACAAGTTATAAAATAGTTCAATGACAAATTTAAGCAAATATTTTACATGTTATGAATAACCCAATAATGAGAAATTCAAGAACAATTACAAGATGAGAAACATTGCACGTGGGAAAAATTTTCAGCAATCATTTAGAAGTTGTGAATCAGTGTAAGGGAGTGAATTTCTAGCAAACATGCACAAGCTGTAAATCAGTGCAAAGGTGGGAGATTCTAGCATCCCTTTATAGATTATAAAACAATGTGAATGAGGGAAAGATCCCAATAACATAACTCGGCAACAACAAGAATTAAAACAGGAAATCTACAACACCATTTACAACCAACAACAACCACAATCAAGTCTCAATCGATACAAATCCAAGTAGCCAAAACTTGACTTCACACTTCCTTAACATCATCTCGTACACCACAACCATCCACCAACCCACCCTCAACCAATTACAACTCCCATCAGAAAATGAGCCCATGCAAAACGACAAATCCACACTTCCATGGCTTGACCAAGAACACAAACCAAAGGCCAACACATCTACTTTACAATTTACACAATAGAGGGAAAATCAACTGGACTGTTGGCAACCTGTTTATAAAAGCACCCAAAAGGCAACCCCAAGGCATGAGAACCTCACAACTTATGCAATAGAGATAATCAAATGTATAGTAAGTAAGGGTTAAACAAAGCACTCAAGAACCAACACAAGGCTAACAATGGCAACCTCACAATTTTTGCCACATAAATAATCAAATGGACAATGTGGCGCCCTGTTCCTCAATAAGGGTCTTGGCAAGGATTCGTGGTGCCAAGGGTGCTAGCCAAACGATCAACATCCAAGGTTTGGTTGGGATTTGGCATGCCTCATCCAATTGGAAGTGCACGTGTCAGGTTTCAAAGATAAAATTGAAGCAAAAAAAAAATAAAGGTTTAGTTGATAAACTAAGACCTTGTAGTACCAGAAACCTAAATTCATAGTAGAGAAACAATTACTATCATTCCTCATTAATTTCAAACTTTGAAATATATACACCCAAATAGTTCGTTCATCGCTTATTGGGTGGCTGACTGAATACAAGTGCTCTCCCCTTAGAAAGGACTACGTACAACTCAAAATGATGCAAGGCTCCTACGAAAGAGACAAGTCTCCGTTCTCAGGGTTCGGATCGACTCTTCTTCCTCGGATATCACTCCTAGTTTTAAATCTGCATCAATGTCTATGGTTTCGAGGATGAAACCATAGGTAGGTTAGGTAGCTATGATTAAACTGCTAATGAGAGATAATGCTCCCAAAGATGCGATGAACAATTTCATGTAAATAGTGAAAGCACACGCACCTATACACACACACACATGTTTGGCGAGGAATCACCCTCGTAGTAAAACTCATATATATAAGTGTGGTGAGGAATCACTCTTTGAGGAATTACTCTCTACGCAAAGTATTTCAAAGTATAAATATTAGGTAGGCAAGGAATCACCCTCTACTTCAGTAGGTAAAATCCTTAAAATCAAATTAATTCGAACGGCACAACTGTCATCACACAGATGCTCATCACATAAATATTTGTCACACAGACATGCGTCGTCTGATGGGCAAATAGAGGATGAGCGCAAGGCAACTCGCCTGTACCCTAACATAGGTCGACTCTCACACAGAGATAACATGTTGCATCGGGGAAACATCTACATGGCCAACCAATTTGAGGACACTAACATGTGATACGCCAGGGTATTTTACATCTTGACTATCAGGTGAGTCCAAACACGATACCAAAATAATAGCTCCTCACATAAAGATCATAAATCGGTAAACACTGTAAACACATTCAAAGTCTCAAAAAATAGGCAATAATATAAGATAAACATAATGATTAAAACTAGATTTATTCATGATCGAAAAGGGAAAATATTACTGAATACGCAGATGCCTTTTACATACCACATTCACCCCACATTCCCTAGTACTATCTTAGAAGCTAACATACCTCTCAGTGTATGGATCGTTATTTTGCTGTGCCACTTCTTCCTTGCTTTCTCGGAAGAATCCGACTCCACAAAATCCTAGGTGTTTAAGATCTTAAAAGTGAGATTTTATCCCATGTCAAAATCCCTTTTACAGGATGAGACTATCAGGTGTCCTTCTGATATACTTCTGACTCTTGGCATGCTTGGATAGGAGTTCTTCAATCTCAATTTCATACTGTAGGATGACAGAGACAGATGGCTAGGGCATGGTCCACACCTCCTTTTGGCCTGTCAACTCCTCCGTCTATCCTTGACTAAGGATCTTACACGTGGCGTTAGGTCATAACTCTAGGTTCAGGTGATTTGACTTGCCAAGTTGTAACCCCTTCGGTAGACCCACTTTGGATGTGACCCTTCAGGTGGAGTGTGGGCTTTTACATATGACACTGCCATTCTTCTGAGCATTTTCTGTGTTGTTTCAGCCATATCTGCTCTAGTCTGTCCTAGATCGTTGCTCGCCTTGGGCGGGTAATGCTTGTCTCATTAGAGCCACCAGCCTCTTCAGCTCATCTTTCTTGCCTTAGGAGGCTTTTCTATATTGGCTACCATAAGGCGGGACACTCATCTCCACCTCATGTTGGGATGTGTCTACCAGTTCTTCTACAAGGTGCATGCTTGCCCACATGTTGGACTATCTGCACTTTGCGGTACTCGCAACTATTTTCTTCATCAGACTAATGGAGTGTTCTTCATCTTTCTTTCCACTCAACTCCATTGATGGTCTGTTCCCTTGCGTTGGCGGGGCCCTCATAGACAACAAGTAAGGGATTAAAAAAAGCAACCGGTTTTGAACACCTCAGAGGCGTATAACAAGATGCTCAACAACACAAAATCATTTTCAATCCAACAACAACATTTTTGGGGCTGATATCGAGCATCACTTAACTCTATGCGGTGGGGGAATATTTTCTAGATGGACTTTGTGTTCCAAGCTCCACGTTATTTGCTACTCGTGACTGGTTTCACAGGTTTCGACTGTGATAGAAACGATTGGTGTTTTGGGTAGAGAGAAAAAGAGAGTTTGAGTGGTTGGGAGGCTGTTTCTGGTAGTAAAGGGTGGCTAGAAAATGTTATGATTGTCGAATGGAATGGTGGAGTGAGGGGCTCGAGTGGGTGGGTCTTGGAGTTGGGAGAAATAGAGGGATATGTTTGCTGGCGAGAGAGAGTGGAGGAGGAATGGTGGACTGGGCCTAGAATTGGGTAGACGCCCTCAATTACCATTTGGGGCAGGTAGATTGAGGGAGGAGTTAGAGAGAGAGAGTGTGTGTGTGTGTGAGTGAGTGAGATAGGCAGAGAGACTGAGAGAGAGAGGGAGTTCACCGTTTCTAGCATCAGACTGGCATGATGAGGCGGCATCAAGATGACTGGATGGGGTAAGGGCACAACTATAGGTTAGGGATTTTGAAATTGCAGTGGGCATAATCTTTGGGATAGAGAGGAAACCGAGGGAAAGAAGAAAAAGAAGGGAAAAAGAGAAATGAAGGGTCTCGAGCTTTAGCAGTGCAAATGGCGCCATTTATAGAATGGAAAGGTCTCTTGCGCTTGGAATAGATTTTGGTTTGTGTTGGTGGAAATGGGTGGTGGCTAGGGACGATAGTGATGGTCAAACCTTAGCCAACGTGTTGGCTTTAGGGCATGCAAAGGTCTGCAAGGGTGCTGTTGGAAACAAGGAGGGTGGGGAAGACGATGGGGAGGGAGCTATGGCGACCTCATTCCTCGGTAACGTTCCCAGAGAGAATCCGCAGTATTAGTGGTGCCAAATGGTTGCCAACATCCCATATCTTACTTTGGGCTAAGCATGCATTCTTGAATTGAGTACATGCCAAGAGAACTATTTATTTATGAAAAATTCTTCTTCACACTCTACTGTGTGAAGAAGCCCCAGCACACCTAACGTGCTGGGTTGAAAAAAAAAAAAAAAATCTTCTGGGGATGGTGTGGCTTCTGGCTGTTCCCCAGAATATCTCTTTATTTATATAGCGATGCAGAATAAGTAAAAGGATTAGTCACATACTAATACTAAAGGAAAAATCTTCCCATCAGCCTACTGTTGGGAGCAGCCAACACACACTTGACGTGTAGACCGGATTCACAAAACGCATTGGACCAGGTTCACTAAAAGCACGTCTCTCAAGCTCTCAGTTCTCAGCCTTCTTCGATCGCCTCCTCCAATTTTTTGCCTGAACCTCCTCCGTCTTCTTCGATCTCAGCATAATCAAGCCAAGCACAACCACCGATCAGAGCCCTCCCCACCACGACCTTAGCCCTCACGAGGAGATTAGTCCCCAAGCCCCTCGGTCCCTAAGTCATTCAACACGAAGCCCTCAGTCCATTCAACGTGAAGTCGCCCTCAGTCCACCGACACGAGGTGAAGCCCTCAGTCCACCGACGCGAAGCCACCCTCAGTCCACTAACGCGAAGCCCTCAGATCTGTGGGAGGGTAAATAATCTATGATTCTAGGGTTTGGGCATACGTGATATCTCTCTCTCTCTCTCTCTCTCTCTCTTTCTCTGGTTTGGCATAAATAATCTAGGGTAGTTGTAGTTTGGGCATAAATAATATTCTAGGGTTTGGGCATATGTATTTGGTAGAAACTTTTGAGGACTTTGCAACAATACTTTCACTTTAAGTGTTGTTGTAGTTTTTATTTGTTCCAAATGAACATATCAAACAGAACTGAGCAGTATGAGAACTTCGCTTCAAGGTTTATTCATTAATGATTCAATGGTTGTTCTTTACTAATTACATGCATGTGTGAATTCACAGATATTGTGGTTGATGCGAATATACTAATTAAGGTGAACCTCATTTGTAAGACTTGTTTCGTCCGGTGATTAGATCTTAGTTCATCAGTGATGTGTATCTTAAGGAATTAGATATGATGACTACTGAATCAGCTCTCCCTGGCTATAGAATCCTCTTTTCAGGGCACTTAGCAATCCTGTCTGGTTAGCTGCTATTGATATAATATGGGCTTCTGTTTTCTTTTCTTTTTTCTCGTAAGGGTGTACATTCAATCCACTGCTGTTGTTGAATTATCTCAGCAGCCAAACTCATGGCTCTTATTTGCTATTTGATGCTTATAAGAATCTATGCCATAGGGTTTTCTTTGATGGATAATGAATGTTTTATGTTCAGGGAAACAAATTTGAATTGGGCAGAAAATATATTTGAGAAGAAACCTTTCTGAGATGTATTTTTGTTAAAACACTTTTGGTTCTTCAGTTCATTAATCATTAAAATCAGGATTAAAACAAAGATGAAAGGAGATTTTTTTGTTGTGTTTTTGTGGAGATGCAATAGTTTAATTTTTTTACCCCTTGGAGAGGCTATGGTGTAGTTTGTGGAGATGCTATGCTTAATTTTTGTACCTCTTGGAGAGGCTATGGAGCTATGCCAGGGCTTTGATCACTAGCTAACATGCAAATGTCTGTTTTCTTTCCTTTTTATTTTGAATCTAACAAATTTACTAATCTTTAGTTATGTGAGAAAGAGGTAATGATGGTGTTTTTGTCAGTCCAAGCCATTTTTATGGTTTATTGTTGGAATGAACTTATTTTTCTAGCTTATGAGACAATCTGGAACAATAGAGTTGCAGTTGATGAAACAGTGAAATAATGTGGTGTTAACTTGGTGAAGATATCTAATTATTGCATTCTTGGTTTCTCAGCATGTATTAGTGAAGATGTTCATCATTGATGTCTGACTGTAATAGTTTGGGGATATTTTTCTGCTTTGTTTGGTTTCCCCTATGATTCTTTTAATACCTGGAAGGAAAAATATGCACTATGGTGGTCTCATACGTACGACTGCAACTTTTGCCTTAATTTTCCGTAAATCAAATACTGCATAAAGTTATTGTCATGACCTAAAACACACGACGTTGACCTTTGCATTGGTAGAAGAACATATCAACTAAATGATAGAAAAAAGTATTGATCACTCCAGGAAGCTAAAAAAATGATATATACAAGCTGTCTCAAATGTATAAGTTTTGCATAAGTACCTTTTATAAAAAAGTGAACTCTACTATGAAAAATTCATTGTTTCTGGTTTATTGTTGCGATGAACTTATTTTTCTAGCTTACGAGACAATTATTTCTGGTTTATTGTTTGTAACTTCTATTTGGGTTAACTTATTTTGCGTTAACTTTCAAAATGGTTTTTTGTTGGAATGGGCAGGATAGATGCATGGTGTAGATGGTGGAGTTGCATCCAGAGGGATTGTCAGAGGACCCACTGAAGATGTTTCTAGGGATTTTGATTTTTGGTGATGAATGGACCACCTTCTAGGCTAATCCAGCTGAAGTACAAATGATTACATTTAAAAAGTGTCTAGGGATGGTGAGGAAGTATTAACACCTGGAGGATTTTCACTGGGCAATGAGACCACTTCTGATTACATGAGCATTATTTATAGCCATGAAACTAGGAATCTTTGTTGGAAAGAAAATAGAGAGATCAAAAGTGAAGAAGCATGAGGCCAGTTTAATAGGTGAAAATGGGTAGCTGTTGTGCTTAGCTTATACTCCCAGAGTTAAAGTACAATAGGAACTAATGTTTTTGCCAAATGTTTATGTATAGATTCATCATAGACATGTCTGGCTCATTCTAATTTGTAAAGATTTAGGGTTCGTTTGGAAGTTGAACTGAGTTGAGTTGAGTTGAGTTGAGATGATAAAATATTGTTAGAATATTATTTTTTAATATTATTATTATTTTGGGATTTGAAAAAGTTGAATTGTTTATTATATTTTATATTGGAATTTGAAAAAGTTGTAATGATGAGTTGAGATGAGTTTGGGATCCAAACTCACCCTCACTTATGCTAGTAAGCTAATTTGCTGTGATTATTAGTCATGTTGGCTGGTTTAGCACATGAACGTGCTCTGTTTTAGACTCTGGAAAACCAAGTCCTTGAACTCGGATAGGTTATGAATATAATGACAATTTGCAGTTATTTAAACTTATTGATTCTTTGTTGGGGTACTTCATACACAGGCGAGATCAAACGACGTGCACAAGTTGTTTTCATTACATAGGTTAATTTAATGGCATTCAATTTACATACATGGGTTTCATCAAATCATGTGCACGAGCTGTTTCCATTCAAAAACCATCTTGGCAATTTGGAGCATTATTGACCTCCACTACTAATCTAAAAGTAAAAACAACTAAAAATTCATTACTCAACAAGAAACCAAAAAACTCATCTGCCCATAATCATACTCAACAATGTATGAAGCTCAAATTACCTTGACATTCCATTGAAATTAACCACATGAGTGCATCTTTTGAAATTAACCATATGTTCATGAAATAAATGCCATCAAGTATAAGAACAGATTCCCATAACTTCAGGATCATTCCAGTTATACAAATCTTGTGGCTATCTAAATACATAACATGAATTGACATTTTGAGATTCAATCAAAATCTTTGCAAAAAGAGTAACATCTTCAGTGAATCCTCTGTCATTCCAGCACCATAGTTAGAGTTGTAGCCGCCCATTGTATAGCCATAACCTGTAAATTAGGGGGTTATTTTTCGATTTCATTTAGAAATAACCATAAGAAAGGGAAAGGGAGGGAAAAGGAAAAGTTTGCAGGCACAATGAGTGTGATGCAGTGAGCTAATAAAAACAAAAGAAGCAAAAGAATCCTAGAATAAATTATATTAATACTGTGGATTGGGAATCTAATAAAAACAATATAACGTACAAAATCATTCAGTCACCTAAAAAGAAAAGGATATGACAGAAACATTTGAATTCCTAAAATACATACACTACCATACTAATATATATAGATGCAAAAGTACTAATATATATAGCTGCAAAAGTACTAAGTGGTCCCTTCTGTAAAAGGTATTAAAGGAAAAAAGAAAACAAGCTAGAGCATGGGAACATTTATTCACAATATTAACACAACCAAATAAAGATAATAACATTTGAAATTCCCATTGAAATTAAATACATTGAGCAAGAGTAGTTAAATGGGAGGCCCTCTAAAGAATTCAGCCTTTTCTCAATAAATGCAATATAACTGTTTTGCCCATAATGGTGATCCTGATTTTCAGGCTCTCGCAAAGTAGCCATAGGCTTTGTCCATGCTACTCTAAATTCCATATTGGAGGACCTAAAAGCACAATGAGAGGATTAGTCAAGCTTACAATGGTTAATTGCTGCATGCTATATGTCATTCTTATTAAAAATTCCAAAATTTGGCAAAAAAAAAAAAAGAAAAAAAAAAAAAAAGGAAGAAGAAGAAGAGGCAAAGATGCAGAAACTTTCAAGTTAGGATCCAGTAAACATAGAAACTGAAGTAAAAATCTGAGAATCGTAGAAGCTGTTGATCAATTATTAAAATTGAAATAGAACAAACAAAAATTTCTCAAATGAATAACAATTGGAATTCACAGTATCACTTGGTTTATGTTGGGTTCCTTACCATTCAGATAATCCTCAAAACCAAAATCATCCAAGCCACCAGTAATAGCCTCCAAACCCAACATTGAAGATGGAATTGCTCCAGGAGGCCTCTGAAACCTGCAATTATTTCCAAAACAATAACAATCATGAAAGCAACAAAAGCATACAACACAACTCATACACGTGAAGATAGGAAAAATACATAGGGTTTCCATATCATAAATGTCAAGATTTTAAAAAGTGTAGAAATTGAAATGCTAGCCCAAAAAAGAAGAAAAGAAAAAGACAGAAAAATGTGAAGCACATAACTTGCTGCACATACAAAGATAAACAATGAGAATATTCTTTTATAAGTAATTAAGAAATTGTTAATAAATGCAAAAGGTGTAGTCCAAGTGAATGAGAAGTATATAAACGAAAAATAAGAATTCATTATGCCTTTGAAGTGAGGTTGAGGTAAGTCATGGGTTCATTATAGTCTAAATTATGTGCGCTTGTGACAAGATTCAATCATTTATTTTTCTTCTGGCTGTCCTATAAGACAATCATAATAAAATATAAATGTGCACTAGTGAAGCAACACCCAAAAAGTAATCAAAAGCCACACAAAATCTGAAACTCAAGAGTCTTGGTTACCTTTTCTCCAGTGCATAAAAAAAAAAAGGTATACAAGATTCATAGAATTGTACATAGCAAGAAACAAATACGTGCTCTTAATCATTTGCATGGAGAAGTTGCTAGGAACGTAGTGTTTTCAGATAATCCTCAACACACATGAAACAGGACACCCAACTTTGATTCCTCAATTATTCATGTCTCAACACCTAAGCATTACTTCACATCAACAATGCCATTAAAGAGCCATATACTTTCATACATGTTTAGGCTTCATGTGTCAAAGGACGTTCCTCAAAGAATCGCTTCAACCTCTCACCTATACAAATTAAGAAGCAGGGACCCTAGCCAATAAAATCACTCATTTTAAGACCAAAGACGAAGTAAGACATTTAATGTATACAATTTCAAGGGCCATCAAGGTTTTAAACTCAAAACTAAACCCCATAGTATCATTCAAGCTTACAATTGTAATCACCAAAGAATAAATAACCCAAATTGTGCATATTACAACGTGCAAGCTCTTTAAACTTTCTGAGATTCAGTGATAACATGAACACCATAACACAACAAGGGGTCAAAAAATCATACTGAGAAAGAATTTGCTTGTCAAGATCCAACTTCAGGGGAGACTCATTTCATCAAGACCTTCCTCTTCATCTCTTCTTGTGTGTTCTTTGCCTAACAGATCCTCATAAAAAAAAAAAAAAAAAAAACTCAAATTACAAACCCAGCATTTGAGCTCAGATACTAACTACTTAACTAAGATTCAAACAAATAAAACCACAAAGACCTTAACTTTACGATCTACAACTTTAAACGTTGCTTTCGAGAACCGAGAACCGAGAACCAAGTAAATATATATGAACCAACACTTGTGAGATCGCAACAGGTTTCGAGAGTTGTCGCTGGGCCGAGGGATGGATGTTGCGGGGTGGCACTGGGTAGGCGACATGACACTGGTGCTGGGGCGACGTGGGATGTGTAAATTCAAGGGGCGACAGAGGAGGAACGAGGGGCGACGCGGGGTGGCGCTGGATCGAGTGATGGCCATCGAGGGTGGCGCTGGGCAAGCGACGCAGGTGCTGGGCGACGTGGGTGCTACAGACTCGGGATATGCTTCGGATTTCAAATTGGGTATTTGTTGGGGGGGGGGGGGTAAAACGAGCGTTTAGAGGTGGGAAAAAAAAAGCCAGCTAATGTGTGCTACGGATCGGCCGTGAACAGTGGCTGATCCGTAGAAGAACTCAATACTAAATATATTAGAGGTTTGTGCTAGTAGGAAAATTATCATTCATTATTAATATCTATATGTCATTGTCACTTATTTTCAGATAATATTATACATCTTCACTTACATCAAAATACAATGAACCATACATGGTTTGTTGGCTAACTAAAATAAACATCTCAACAATTACAAATGACTATTAATCAGAGATAGGCTTTTGTATTTACCTTGGGCGGGGATGGTCCTTTGAAACTCTGCATAGGTTAAATCTGCATCAAGATCTACAACTTCGATAATCGAAACTGCAAGTGGGATCACCACAGTGAGACTTCTAGGAAATTTTAGTAGGTTAAAAGCCATAATAGAACTAATAATGAGAGACAATGGTGATGATTATGTATGCACTATTTCATATAAATAAGTCTATGAACACATATTCATGCATGACAAGGAATCACTATGCGGGCAAA
Source organism: Juglans mandshurica (assembly GCA_022457165.1). Lineage (NCBI taxonomy): Eukaryota > Viridiplantae > Streptophyta > Magnoliopsida > Fagales > Juglandaceae > Juglans > Juglans mandshurica. The sequence continues at coordinate 11,729,512 of CM039623.1, forward strand.
AATAGTTGTATTCACAGTCATGGCGAGGAATCATTCTCAGAATAAATCTGAAGTATATAAGCATGGTGATGAACCACCCTCTGAGCAAATCTCATATATATATATATATATAGTCATTATCAAGGCGAGTAATCACCCTCTTAGCAATTCCATAATATCTCACCATTTAAGTACCAACGGAAAATTGCTCCACCTACCCAACATGGGGAATCACTCTACCCGGCCGGCATGTAAGCTTATACACCAAATCCAACCCATTTAACTTGAGAAATCACTCTACTTGGTCAACAGACACAAGTAAACCATGCATGATCAACCCAGGGACTCCTTACTTGTATTATCAAGTGAGGTCAATATGAAAATATTTCACACTGATCATCATTGAGAATCACTATACCTATATGAAACTCTTGGTAACGTGTCGTAAGAATGGTGCATGGACTTCTCAACCCTTCCATGACTATAGACACATGGTAAGACTCAAAACTCAAAACTCACATTATCATCAATTCACATCATTCAAACTCATCGTTTCAAAATGACCGCATAAAGATAACCAATAAAGATAATAAGGAAGAATGTGTTTTCATGTAAGAAGGAGGTGACTTATAGAATATACAAACCCAAAATTTTAAACATACTCACAAAATTTTACCCTATATTCCTAGTCGGTTGTAGGAGCTAACTTTCCTAAATAGTACTTCAAATTTTACCTTATGTTTCTAGTCAGTAGTCCCTTGCTTTCCTGAAGACTCTGACTGGTAGAGAGAGTAAACACTTTTTGATCTCAAAAGTGAGATTTTTTCTTTTGTCCACTGCCTTTTATACCATGGGATTGTCAATCATAGTTTTGACATCCATATGACTTCAGTTATGCTTGAATGAGAGACCTTCAATCTCAGCCGTCCATTTGTCCTCTGGTCTTGAAAGAGACTAAGTGACTGATGGGGACAAAGAGTGCACGTCTCGACATCATGCCTTGAGTCTAATCCTGCGGTCCTTACCCTAATAAGGGTCTCTTGCGTGGCATTGGACGATACCTTTGGGGTCAGATGATATGGTCTGCAAATCCGTAATCTTTTTTTCGCAAGCTCACTCCAGAAGTGACATCTCTTATGGAGTATGGGCCTTTACGTAGACACCTTCCGCCCTCTAATCCATCTTTGTAAGGTATCATGGTATGCAGTTGCAAGGTAAGTGCCTGAGGCGGGGTATCCTTAATCCATCTTTGTTGACGTCGGTCTTGGTGGTAGCATACTCAGTCTTTTGTCCACCTTTTGACCCTCATTATCTGCCATTGGATCAAGGGCTTCCTCCCCATGCATTCTTCGTTGGCTTCTTTTGTAGCCTCCGTCCCAACTGCTCTCCGTTGTTCTACCTACTCTATTGGATTCGATGTCATAAGACATCAGTGAGACCTCACCATTGTCCTCCTCTTTCCCATCATGATGTTGGAGTGTACATTTCTCTCCATATTGCCTCATGACTTCGTCAGGATGATCCAACATCTCCATACTCAGGGCCTTAGCCCTCTGCTGGTTCTCTTCAACCCAGTGGTGTTCCTACTCCAACCGTGTCGTTTCGTGTCAGTCTTCCATGAAATGCTGGATTACTTTCGGCAGAATGGGTGGCTTTCGCGCAGTCCTCTTTTCTAGCACCATGATGAAATTTTTGGGGTTCTAAGTGTTGTGACTATAATGGGTAGTTCGAAAGCTATTTATAGTCGTGCTTCTACCCTTGAATTGACCAAGCTACCCATACTTAATGCGCTCCAGCTTAGTTACTGCAAATCGAATAAATAGGGAGACTTCTTCAGCATGACCTGCTTGTAGTCCCATGTAAACTCCTCGTTTTCCTGGCTTTCCTATTGCACCTTTACCAAAGGTACAATTTTGGACCGTACTCGGGATAGTGCCACGTGGCACCCGTTTCAAATGATTGCCAAATTGCTATGTGGAATGTGAAAATCCACTTAAAATCACTAGAATTACTTTTTGGATGGACACTTGGCTCATTCCTAGCCACTCATTGGAATAGCACTAGAACTCTTGTCACTTAGAGAGTTAAGTGTGATGGAATGAAGGTAATTCAAGTCATGTGATCGTGCCACCTATGCAAACACTATTCCAACCACCCGAAACACTTTGTGATCAACCAAAAGAGAGTTTCAAACCTAATGAAACCCCAAAACATTGGATTTCAATTGAAACCCTAAAACCCTCATGATGGTTGAAACCCTAAACTTTGATTTCAAACCCTAAAGTGGTCTGTTTTGATGAAGTGTTTAATCACTTGGATTAATCACTTCCATATGCTATTAATCACCTGAGTATTCACTCATACACCCTTGACCACTCCCTTACATCTTAGTAATTACATTGGGCCAAGAAAATATTGATTTGGACTCACCCATAACTGAAACCCAAATGAAGCCCATTGAAATCCCAAATTGAAGCCCAACGGTTAGGCCTATTTTTTTGGTCCACCAAAAATCACCACCAATGGAGGCTTCTCCGGGAAGTTTCTTCCCCATCCCACGGTCATGGCTAGGGCTGACATGCCACTCAATGGCTACCCTCAAAAGTCACTTGATGGCAAGTCAAAACAACTTCACATATCCTCCCTTCACCCACTTGGTTGCAATGATTTTTCCAGCCCTTACTTCAGCCCTTTGTCCCCCACATTTTGGCTGCCAACATCCCATCAAAGTGGCTTAACTTAGCCACTTTCGACCACTCCTATACCCCCACACGCCTCCCTCATTTTCACTTCACACTTTGCTTTTCCCCTCACTTTTCTAGAGAGAAATTGAGTGAGAGTTTTAGGCATATTTTCTGACAATTTCTTCCTTGCATTTTCTAGGCCTTTGTAAGTTGATTCTCATGTCATTCTCTTCATGTAATGTTTTCTTTTTTAAGTATAGTCTTTTTTTTTTTTGTATATTTTGAGTAATCTTTCATGGAGTTTTGATTGTGAACGTTTGATTGGAACTTGCAAAGGTCATACTAGGTGATAGTTTTGGTGTTATTGTTTGGCTGAATCTTGGGTAGATTTTTCTATGGTGAAGTGTTAACATGTTAATACGCAAGTTAAGTTTGGATTTATAGCATGTTAATATCTTTATGATATAGGTTTGCATGATTTTAGAAAGTTAGAAACTGGATGGTTTAAAATAGTTTTTGTTCTGTTGAAATTGAAATGTTTGGTTGTTGAAAGTTGATCTTCACATATGATATTATGAAGGCTTTTATCTATGTATTAGAAGTTTATTTTTGGAGAATATTTGTTTTGATCTTGATAGAATAATCTTTATACATGCAAATGTTTGTTTAGGACCCAATCTAGAGGCTCTCGGGTAAGTGTTAAGTTTTAATGAAACTTTTGTCAAGTGATGCTAGATTTAAAGCTTAGGTCTAGTTAGAAATTGAATATGAGGTATATAGTTTTATTTCTTGAAGTTTTATTTCATGAAAATCAAGGATCTAGTGATGTTGTTCTAAGTAAAAAGCATGAGGTACACGATTTTGGTGTTTTAGTGCAGATTGAAAGTGTAGGTTGCCTTTTTGAATTTTTTTGTTTTATCAAATATGATATCACTTAGATTTTATTTATGAACATATTAGGAGTGTGATAATGGACTTTTAGAGTTCTTGGAGTTGATTTGGAAAGCATTAGACCAACAGCGTCTAGAGTTGGTCGAATTTGACCTAAACTTGACATTTTTATTGATGAAGAGAGTATGAGATTTTTGTTAAATGTATATCTTGATGTATTAGAATGATTTTAGAACCTAGGATATGATTTTTGAATGTTGCAAAAATCGGTTTAAGCATGTTGGTTCGAGGATTGGTGTGACAACCTAGACTTTGCCAAGTCCCCGTTCATATTTTGTTTGAACATTATTTTAGTCATTGGATAAGTGCTAAGTGTTAGAGGAAAAAACCTTAAGGTGTGTTTTGTTTTGGACCTTGGGGTTCTAGGCTTAAAGAGCCCACTAGGGAATGGAGAGGAAAAAGCCCACAAAGGCCTATGTGGATTTTGGCCAACTAGGATGGAATTAGGGTTTGGAATCCCAAAGTGGATTTCTAAAGGGTGGCAGAGGCGCCACATGGCACAAGATGAGCAAGTTATTCTTTTCTAAAATGGAACCTAGGAAAATAGCAAAAGCGACTCTCGTCCAGCATGCGTGAGGTTGTAGAAGGAGTGAGTGGAAGATGAGGTCATCAGACTAGGGCTTACACACCTACATGCAAGGCCCCATTTCTGTGATTGACACTTGTCAAGCATGGAGAGAGACCTATGGAGTTCCAAGAAGATCTTACTTGGAAAGTGAGAAAGACATGTTCTAGATCAATGTGGGAAGAGCAAGAGAGAGAGAGGGGGGCGACGACACCAAGCATGGGAAGGCCAAATCACCTTGGGAAGAGCTAGGGATTTCGGCCAACACAAGGAACACACACTCAACTTGCCACGTGGCAACCATGCACACGAAGTAGAGTTCCAAGGAAGATTTGGTTTTGTGTTTTGACCTTTTTGCCACCCACTACATTGAACCTAGATAAAAGAAGAAAGGCAAAGAGGGAAGAGAGGGTTTCAATTTTGGGAGGCCACACGCTACTTGTAAGAGGGACTTTTGGTTTTCCAATGCCATCCCATCATAGGGAAGAGGAACATACTCTTTGTCAAGATGCGAAGTGGCATACATGCACAAGGCCTTTGGCATTTCAAGAAGGGATGGAAAACTCCTATAAAAGGGCATAGCCGAACATTTGGAGGTCTTTTGCTCAAATTCTCAACCTTGCTTCTAACAAGTTTTCGACCACCATTACTTTCTCTCTAGTTCTCACACTTACTCACCAACCAAACGCCACCATTGCCTTCACCATTTCGAAGATCACCCAGCATACTTCTTCAACATCTCGACTAGAGGAAGAGCACAAGGAGGTAAGAACCATTCCATTATTTCTTGGACATACACGCACGGCCAAGAGGGAAAATAACACCAACAAGGTTTGGTTCTAGGGCTTTCCCACATGAACACACTTTCACTTTAGAAACTAGGATTTTTCTTCAAGAAAAGGAAGAACCTGGAATATTCATCTTATTTTAAGCACATGAACACGAAGTATAGAGGGAATGAAGGCCACAACCACCACTTGGAAGAAAGGCTAGGGTTTTTATCTTTAAGGGTTTCGGATTCTAGAGTTTATTCCATGAGAAAGCATTTTCGAGAACCTTATACACTCACACTCACCCTTATTTCGAGACTAGGGTTTCTCTAGTCATCTTCTAATGTGTCTTATATGTATTTTTCAATTTGCTATTTTATACATTGGAATTTTGTAAGTAAACTTCCAACTTACTTTTGATAACACTAGTATATATTTCATGAACTCTTGTTTGTTTATCATTGTGTGAATCTTGTTATTTTGTTATATGTATGCTCGGTTTTAATGAAAGGATGAGATGCTATCTTTTCATGACGGTTTGTTGAATTGTATTTTGAGTATGCCATGTTAGGGTTTCAGTTTTGACATGTATATGTGCTATGCATGCTTGTGTTGATATGTGAATGTGTAGAAGCATGTGTTGTGATGATGAAAATCCATGTTTGGAGGACTTGCACGAATCGACCAAAGCTATACCAAGGGTATACGAATCTGTTTTTGTGTTTTGGCATGTATGATTCGACAATGTTTACATGTGTTCATCATATGATTGCATGTTCTAATGTTTTCAGGCCATATTGTGAGATGCATGTTTTTAATTGAACTATATATGTTTCGGTTTGTACATGTTGCATGAGTATGATAAAGTGTAACATCATGTGTCCATGCCTCATGCATTTGAGTCTATGTTTTTAAAAAGAAAAAGGTCAAAGTATATTGTATCATGACCCCAAATGCTATGATGAGGAAATGTCATAGTGGAACTCATTGTCCACTCTAGAGTGTTTAAAGTAGAATAGAGACCCCTGGGTCGATGAAATACATTCGATAGGTCTCGAATGGTTCCTTATGGAAAGGGTATCGGAGCAAAATTGCACCTAAAGTTAGTGGGTGCCATACAGTGAAAGCGAAGTAAGCGAAGTACCGTAAAAGAATGTGTTTATGTTATGACGTAGTCACCTCGATTAAGTTGATCGTTGGTTGTTGCGGTAACTAGTGGGGAACACCAGTACTTAGGGGAGTTGTGAGCTATCCAACCATGTGAATTATGAAATGAATAAGGCATTTGAGCTTCATGTTATGATACAATACGCCATGATATGGATATGATCAAAGGTTGGAAAATGATATGAATGGCATGATATGTTATGAAAAGGACAAGTACCCGAGCTCAAATGATATGAACATGTGTTAAGAAGTCTAAAAGATGAAAAGATGTTTTATGAAAAAGTCTATGTTGCATATGTCAAAGTTTTTAAGTCAAAGTTCATGTCCATGCATTCATTTGTGGTTTACTTTTATATGCTTGTGATATTTACTATATGTTGACTGTTTACTTACTGAGATTTCTCAAAATCTCATTGTGATAGTTTCTACAACCATTCCTCACTCGAAATGGTAGAAGTTGTCACATGTTTAGACGACAATGACAAAACGCAAGAGGACGGTACCCCCGAATATTGAGGAGGTGCCCATGACCAATTAGAGCTCAACGGAGCCCTCTTTATTGGATAAGATAGAGAATGTTGACAGGCTCATTGTCGAGGCATCGCAGCTCATTGAAGAGATGAAGAGTTTAAAGAATCGGGACAATGACTGGTTGTTGGAGAAGAGAAAGAAGATAGATTAAAGAAGTACCTTAAAAAGAGAAGGGGACCATGAAAGTAGTAGTAGGACAAGACATGACTTATGGCTCTTTGTGAAAACAGTTTTTGATGGTCCCATGTTTTGGAAGTCTTTTGAAACAATTATCTATTTTGGAGTACTATTATGAAAATTTCAACTTTTGGGATGCTTACATTCGGTACCATGATTATTATTCTGCCACAATCTCTTATGTAGATAAAAGAATTATCCGCTGCGAATTACAGCATACTGCTAGATTTATAGATGTATTGTATTTTATTTGTCATGTATGAGGGGTATGTAGCCTCGAGTTACATGTCCCGACGCTTCAAGCACCGTCCATTTCCAAGCGGAGGTTGGGGGCATCACAATTGGTCAAATTGTAACAAAAATCAAGTTTTTGTCTATGTATATGAATCGGCCAAGGTGTAGTTCATAGGGGTGGGCTCCGACTCCGACGGAGTCGGAGTTGTCATTTCCAACCTCCGACAAAAGTCGGAGTCGAATTTCCCCTTCGACTCCGACTCCGAACTCCGATCGGAACTCCGAACGGAGGTCGGAGCTCCGACCTCCGATAGGAACTCCGACTGAAGTTCGGAGGGAGTTCCGAATGGAGGTCGGAGCTCCGACTCTGAACAAAATTTCCGAACTCAATTTCGGAAATTTTGTTCTTTTTTTTTATTATTTAAATTTTGTTGTTCAATTTCGTTTCAGATAGTGAGCAACATATATATTTTTTTAAAAAGTGAACCATCTATAAATATTTGGTTTATTGAAGAGTTTTCAATAATTTAAATATTCGTTCTGATTTTGTTACTGAATGTTGATTATATCTTTAATTTGTTTTATGTCCGCCTGAAATTTAGCATTAAAAGTGCTCATGACTCATGAGTTGAAAATTACACAAATTTAAAATTTTATAGAAAAGAATGATGGTACGAATTTCTATAATTCGATTAATTTCAGTTGGATAATAAATTATAAACGTTTGAGAGAGGATGGATAAGTACTAATAGAAATTATAGAATAAAGATAAATATAACTATATAAATAGTTTAAAAAGTAAATAACATGTATGATGTAGCCATAAGTTATAACAGTCTCATTTATAACGTAATAACAATATGACTCAGTCTTGAAATATAACTACATAAAAATTAAACACGGATTTTACTCAAATACTTTTTGTTCCATTGGTCATGCCTGAAATGAAGATAGAAAGTAGCAATCAATAGATGAAAAAAAATTGATAATAAAAAATTGAATACGGTAAAAGAATAATTTGATTTTTACCAAGAAATGAGGTTCTCTCAACTCCATCCCAACTCTCAAGTAGCGTCCGTTCCAGACTCTCAATCATCGGTAATTATGTTAGGGTTCACAATTAGATCTATAAAATCATAAAAAGTAGAAGTTAGAAACATTAAAAATAATTAAATCATCATTTAAAAGCATATAAACTTACCCGATTCAAGCCTATAGCTCTCGGCATCAACGCCAACGGTATTTAGTCCAATGGGCGTTTCACTTATCCAATTCTGTGTGCAAACGAGGGCCTCCACGGTTGACGGTGACAATGAACTCCGATAAGCATCCAACACGCGACCTCCAGTGCTAAATGCCGACTCTGAGGCAACTGTAGTGACAGGAATGGCTAGCACATCTCGGGCCACACGGGAAAGGACTGGATACTTGGTGGAATTAACTTTCCACCAAGTTAATAACTGAAATACATCACTAGGTGCCTCGACAGCTTCCATAAAATATCGTTCAACCTCAGATGTACAATGCATAATATTCCTTGTTGACATGAGTTGATGATACTGCCGTATAATACGATTGCCTCTAACCCCTACAGATGGGTCAGTATCACCTGAGGAAACTGTCAATCCTGTCGGCCTCGAATGTGAGGAGCTACCAACTGCGGATGAAGGCTGAGCACTAGTACTGTAGTGATGATATAAGTCATCAACATCACTTTTTAGCAATCTAATAAACTCTGCAGCCTTCACTGCCCCGATGACGGAATTTACCCAAAATTCTAGAACGGCCAACTTAACTCGGGGGTCAAGGATCACAGCCACAAATAGCAATCTATTTATCTTCTCAATATTCCCCCAATATTTATCATATTTGATCTTCATCCTCGTAGCCATAGCATATAACAATCCAGCAGAGTCAGTACAACTATTTTCCAACTGGAAGTGAAGCTCCGAAAGCTCGCTGAAAAATGAGTTCGCAGTCGTATATTTGGATCCAGATAGCCGCATGGTTATCTCATAAAAAGTTCTTAAAAATTCAACAAAATAACTCACACTGGTCCAATCATGTGCGTCCGGTGCACCGAGCCCCTGTCCTGCTGGCTCCAACAAAGCATACCTCAGGCCCCCATTCTCGACCTCCATCCGCTCGAATGCTTTTTGGTACTTCTGTGCCACATCCAACATCATGTATGTAGAATTCCATCGAGTCGGAACGTCCAAGCACAACATACTAGAACATTCAATCTTCAGATCTTCTGCTATTGCCTTAAACTTGGCAAGCCTTTGAGGGGAACCCCTCACATATCGTACAATGTTGCGGACTCGGGTTATGGAATCATGAACCTCTTTTAATCCCTCAACAACTATGAGGTTAATGATATGAGCACAGCATCGAACGTGAATAAACTCGTGGGCCCGAATGACATCATCTCTAACTGTCGTGTTCCACTTAAACCAATCAATTGTTGTTTCATTCGCACTGGCATTGTCAACTGTAATACAAAGCACTTTTCGAATTCCCCAGTCCTTTAAACAATCATCCATCTTCGCCCCAATGGATGCACCTTTATGATCCACAATTTCTTTAAAACCAATAATTTTTTTATGCAAAATCCACTCACTGTCAATGTAGTGTGCTGTGATACACATGTAGCAGACGTTCTGTATGGAAGTCCATGTGTCAGTCGTAAAAGACACTCTTTGGCCAGTGGTAATAAACATCTTCCTCATCTCCTCCTTGTCCTTCGCATGCCTCTTCATACAATCTCGCATCACTGTATACCGTGATGAAATGGAAAATCGTGGCTCAACAAAATTTAGAAACTTTAGAAAGCCTCTTTTCTCGACTGTGGTAAATGGCATCTCATCAGTAATTATCATCTCTGCAAGCATGTCCCTCAACATCTTCTCACTGTATTGAGGGATGACCAATTTGTTAGTCTGTGTACATCAGTGGTTGTAGAAGTTTGGTAACTGAGGTTGGTCTGATCAGTGGCTTGCAATCCCTTCGCTATCTTATATCGTTGGAAATCATTTAGATGTGCTATTAACACACTGGTACCTTGCTTCTTCGAATGGCATCCACAAAGTGATTCACAGTAATGGCATCTTGCTACTGGGTTCGCAATTTCACCAAGAATTTTGGTAAAATGCTCCCATGTCCACGACCTCTTTTTAGAAGGTCGTGGTGGTTGATCTTGCTCAATGGGTATCTCCTCCTCTTCGTTGAACATATCCTCATCCTCTATATCAACTGGGAGTGGGAGTCGACTACTCGCACAAGATGTAGCTGCTCTAGATGTACCTGCCCTAGATGTGGCTCTAGGGGTGGAAGTACCCACCGGTGTAGGAGTTGTAGCATTGGCATCTGCCACATCCCCTTGTGGACGATCATCTCCACTATATCTAGGATCCATATCACAATCAATGAAGCTGAAAAAATTAAATTAAAAGCAAAAAATTAGTTTAAAAATAAACTAGGCTATTGTATTATACAATAGGACATGTATTATTGTATCATAATAAATTATTGTATCGATGTATTATTACATCGAGGTTCGGTTGACGTGCGCTCGACTCAGCGGAATCCAGAGAGGTTCGCTTGACGTGCACTCGAAGTGGTGCTCGAGCAGAACCTATCCAGAGAGGTTCGCTCGACGTGCGCTCGCGACGTGCGCTCGAGCAGAACCCATCCAGAGAGGTTCGCTCGACGTGCACTCGACGTGCGCTTAAGTAGAAACCATCCAGAGAGGTTCGCTCGAAGTGCGCTCGACGTGCGCTCGAGCAGAAGCCATCCAGAGAGGTTCGCTCGACGTGGCGCTCGAGCAGAACCCATCCAGAAAGGTTCGCTCGATGTGCGCTCGAAGTGGCGCTCAAGCAGAACTCATACAGAGAGGTTCGCTCGAGGTGCGCTCGACTTGGCGCTCGAGCAGTATCCATCAAGAGAGGTTCGCTCGACGTGCGCTCGACGTGGCGCTCGAGCAGAATCCATCCAGAGAGGTTCGCTCGAGGTGCGCTCGACGTGGCGCTCGAGCAGAACTCTTCCAGAGAGGTTCGCTCGACTTCCGCTCGACATATCGCTCGAGCCAATGTTCAATACAACGTGCGCTCGACTTGCGCTCGACACCTCGCTCGAGAGCAAGTTTGCAATACAATGTAAAATTCAGGGTTTTGAGCGCCGTGTTGGGACTATATTCAATATTCAATACAACCAATTCACAAGAATCACAACTGCTGGCTCCAATTCATAAAAGACGTGCTTGAATTAAATTTAGGGCTCATAAATTTAGGGCTCACCGTAGGTGGAAGCTGAACAGAGGAACGGCGGCACGGAGGAGCAACGACGAACGGCGGCACGCTGGCAAGAAAGACACAAGACGTGAGGACGGCTCCACAGTTCACTGGTTCAGTCACTGGGACGGGAGACGCGAGAGAGAAGGGAGAAGGAAGAAGAACTGAAGAAAGAAGAAGAAGAAGTGAAGAAGGAAGAAGAAGGGGGGGGACCGGGGATGTATGAAGAAGAAGTCTTATTCAAGAAGACATATGAAACGACGCCGTTCCATATTAAGTGGAACGGTGTCGTTCAATAATTTTTTTTTAAACCCAGCTATAAAACGACGTCGTTTTACAGCTGGGTTTTAAAAAAAAAATAGGAGTCGGAGTCGGAGCTACAAGGAGCTCCGACTCCGACTCCGACTCCGAATAACTATTCGGAGCTACTCCGAATTCCGACAACTCCGACTCCGTCGGAGTCGGTGTCGGAGCGGAGGTCGGACGAAGTCAGAATTCTCGAAATTTTGCACACCCCTAGTTCATATAGTTGTGTAGTGTTTTAAAAATCTCTGATTTAATATTTAGATTTATGACAAAATTTACATGAGAAATGTAAATTTTGGTGAGATTTGGAGTTAGTATGCAAAATCTTTATTTTAGGGACAATATGTAGTTTCTCACAAGTAGAGGGCTAAATTTGTAATTTAGTCATGAGTCAGTAAATCTTCACATTTCTAAGTATTTATAAGATATTATAACCTTGAGAATATATCTCATTTCAGTTCACGCTCTTTTTACGCTTGCTTAACATTACACTATGCTTTTCGCTTTATGCAAAAAAATCAGTAAGTTAGCTTCTAACTTAATTTTGGAATATTTATGTATGTGCGATGGTAAGACTGCCATTTTTATATTCATGTCACTATGCTAACTGTATTTGCTGTGATATACCATGTCGTGTCATCAATTATATGTTATATATTTAATTGTTGCACGTTTATTTGTTACATGAATGTCATGTCATTGTTACATACCATGAACGCCATGCCATTTGTTATTGAATGTCATTATTGTTACACGTTTTCTGTTATATGTCACGAATGCCACGTTATCAATACTATTATACATCTATCTATTACATGTCATGAATACCACATCATCATGTCTGTTATATGTCATGAATGTCACGTCATCAAGTCTGTTAGACATTTATCCATCACATGCTATGAATGCCATGTCATCATGTCTGTTACATGTATATCTATTACATGCCATGAATGTCACATCATCGGTCACATAGTTATCGGTTACATGCCATGGATACATGTCATGAGTCACATGAGTTCATCAAGAAATATTTTCTCAGTCAATCATGTATGGGATACTCGTGGCGTAATCATTATGATTGTTCGAGTATCTTTATTGATAAGTCATACAAGGTACTCTTGGCGTAAACATTTTGATTGTTAGAATACCACTACTAGAATGCTCATGGCGTAATGATTCTAATTGTAAGAGTATTTTCATTAAAACTATCACAAGGTATTTCTGGTCTAATCATTCTGATTGTTAGAGTATGTGCATTAAAATACTCATTGCGTAATCTTTCTGATTGTCTGAGTATCTTTGACGGAATACGTTGGGCGGAATCTTTTTGATTGCTTGAAAACTCCTGAAAAAACAACTAGCAAAATCATTATGATTGTAAGGATCTTGTAATAATTTATATTTTATTAACAAAGTTCATTTCATGTCAATTTCAGTTCATGTCAAGCTCACGTTCATGTGAAGTTCAGTTCATGACAAGTTCAGTTCAGTCAAATTCAATTCAGGTAAGTCATGTCAGTCACATTATATTTCGAGTCAAGCACATGTCATGCTATTTGCCAAATCATGTCATGCATATTCACATTCATGTCACGATGCATCCATGTCATTTTATGATCATGCGTGCATATGTTTACTATTGGTATCCTAATAGTTTACTTGCTAAGATTTGTAATCTTACTTGGTAGTCTCAACCGTGATGCCCCCCCCCCCCCCCCCCATATTCCATTTAGGATCGGACAAACTCTAAAACGTTGAGACATGCAACACAAAGTCACCTACCCCTTTTTATGATATATGTGACGCTCCCAACCTCCACTTGGGATAGAAAGGAGACTTAGAGTGTCAGAACATGTAACACAAGGTTACATACCCCCGTACATGACAGTTAATACGCAATGCATCTTATAAGTGCAACTAGTAGAATACAATATTCACAGCGGATTATGGGTAAAAATAAAACTTATGCTAGAATGACTAAAAACATCCCAATGCATTAACGACCATCATGAGTTCAAACCAAATAGTTGCATAAGCTAAACATAAAAGTCTCCAAAACTAAATCAACCGCTTCATGCCTTCTAGAGCATGAAGGACTAGTGCTATAAACATTAAGATAAGGTCCAGTCTTTTCTCGAGGTCTGGCTCCTCCTCAATCAGTTGGATCCATCGCTCCATCCAGTCCACCCTCCTCGTGTCCTGACACAACTTCTATCATTCCGAGTGGAATGATAGTGGGTCCACAAAGGGTAAGATTTACTTGAAATCTCAGTAAGTTAAACAACTAACGTGCACAAAGATAAATTATGCATGAAGAATGATAAATATGAAATGCAGAAAAATCAATGTGTCTCCCATCTAGATTCCTTAACATTTTCAGAAAAACTGAGACACATATTTTTGTTTAGAGAATATTTTTACTTCAACCATAAAAAAACATAGTTTCATAATAACATTTCATCATTATTAGCAATTCATATTTAATCGTAATGTCATAACGTGTGGTATCGACACAGTTCCCCATATGCATTGTGAGTACCTGCCAATGACCGTAGTACAACTCACGTTGAAATTACGTTTTCAGCAGACTCGCTCTTAATGCATTGGTAATATAACATAACATCATCATAACATCATAACATATATACCCACTAGCATTAGGTGTCATAACTTTTGACTTTGCTCCAGCATTCTTTAAAAAGAACCCATTCGAAGCCCGTTGACTATTTTTCATGAAAAAAATGACATTTATAGATGCAATATGCTAAAATAGTGAAAATATCACATGTCATGTAAGTATGCACTAAATGTATCATATAACATGATATTTTATGCTCAAAATGACAATTATAACATGAATGTGACATTTATCAATAAATCATAAATAACTTATCAAGGTGTAAGTTAGAGGCCAACTTACAAACTTCATGAGTTTGAAAAGTTGTAGCGTCTCAAATAAATTTATACTAAGTTAGGATTTGAACCTTTAAGGAAGATGTCCATAATCAAAGGGTTCAAAAATGAGTATTTACAAAAATACCCCTAAACTTTTAAAAATTGCCACTAAGGCCCTAAATTTTTACTATTAACAAACAAACCTCAAATTTAACCAAACTTCATGGACCTCATATTTTTAGTATTCTAAAACCATCTATACTCTTAGAATTACAAAATTCAAAGTGAAACTTGCACAAACACTTCCAACCCGTGGCATTCACTCTATCTAGTTGATGCCTTAGTTTGTCTTCAAATATTGATCCCTATTAATGCATGTTTATGTAATTTTTCTTAGTCACAAAAAATCACTATAATACTTAATGATATGATAAAATCCAATTCTTTGGTGAGCAATTTCATCCCAACACTTAATCATGGCTAAATACCTTAATCTTCATTAATCTTCCATTAATCAAGTTTGATGTTTCTAGTGTAAATCACAAAGGCATGCTTACAAAACTCACCTAAAATATGCATTTTGTTCTTATCCCAATCAGAAGGTTTCTAAATTCTTAATCATCAAGCCTAGGTGGAACAAATCAAACTTCATGCTTTAATCACAAACTTACTTAAACCTATGCATATTTTGATGATCAAAACAAGATAAAATCAAAACCTATCATGGCATGCTTCTAATAAAAAATAAAACCTTCCATGATTATTCTAAGACATTAATAAATCATATCAAAATATGCTAAGACATGCCATAACTAAAACTTCTACTTAAAACAATTTAAACACTTAAATCATCCTTAATGAACCCGGTTTTGAATCAAGCATGGTAACATTTTTTAAATTCATCCAAAAATTAGTCCAACACTTAAAAATCACAACTTGACATGTAAATTAAGATCTAGGATAAGAAAAATTACAAATTTCGTAGCCCATTCAAGCTCCTAGCATAAGAACTCATAAGAACACTCAAGCTCACTCACCTTTAATTTTCTCTCAAAACTAGGGGGAAAGATGGCTCTCAAAGCTCAAGGGGGAGCTGGAGATGAGGTGTGGAGGAAATGATGGGGTGAAGGGGATTTTTATAGGTGGCCAATGGGGTGGATACATTGGCCTTAGTCCATGGTGATTGGATGACATGGGTGCTGGTGTAAGGGGCTGAATTTTCAGATTGCACTTCATCACCTTGTATCACTTGTGCAGTGTGAATAGGTTCCTAAAACCACCATGATTTCATCACTACAGGTTCTACAATGAACCTAAGGGTGCTAGTCAAGTCGTGGTGCAGAAGGAAGAGGAGAAAAAGCATCCAAAACCTTCCATGGGGCTGACAGGTTCAAGGTGGTTTTGTTTGGACAAATTTGATCATAGCCTTGAGTCATCTTCCTGACTCTTCTTCAAGGCTGATTTGTGCAGGTGTAAGGTCACTTATTGAAGGAATTTTCAGGCGATAGAAGGTGGAGGGTTGGCTGCCTAGTGATAATAAGTTGCAGCTCAAAGAAAATGATGCAAGGGATGGTGGTTGCTGAAATGGAGTTGTGCACAAATGCCATTCCGTTTTGGGTGCCTTCTTTGGGTGGAAAAATTGGTCAAAGCTCATGTTGACCATGAGTGCCTCTTGGGGATTGGGTGGTTCTGGAGGTGGCGTGGGGTGGTGGCTCAGCCATGGGCAGGGTGGTTGAAACTCAACCAAATCGGTTCCCATCCAACTAGTCCTTTGGGTGCAATCGGTTTTGGGGTTTTGGTTTGCTTTTTGAAACCAAATTTCATCCAAGGCTTGGTCTGGATTTAAAGGGATTGCATGAGGTGTTTAAAGACCACAGTGCCCTTGAGAATGAGGCAAAAAAAGATTGGACTTAAGGGCAAAACAGTCCGTTGCACACAAAGGGCACACATGTGTGCCGATTGGTGTTGTTTGGGGTTTGATATGTCATTTATTCTAATGACATGTGTGGAGGTTTATCTAGGGTCATAATATGATCTAATAGTGATGTAAGTGAATAATGAAACAAGAAAATTTCAAATAAAAAAAGGTTAAAAGGATTAAGAAATAAAATTAAGTTCTAAAACATAGTTTAAAGATCATTAATCATGGGTAAGTTGATTAATGGTCTTAACCCAATTTCAAAACTTAATTTGGATACTTAGGGTATGACATGAGTTTGAGGAAACCCATGGTATGGTGTATTGAAATTTCAAATTGAAGAGTAAAATAGAACAAAACAAGGCTTTGGGCCTTGTGGACTTAAAAGTGCCATGAGTGTAGGTTAATGGTTCATGAGCTTTTGGGTTTGAGTGAATGGGGCTTTGTTTCCAAATTCTGAAGGATTAAAAGAGACATCAAAATCCACAAGGATGGGGCTTGAAAGGCTTAACTCGACCTTATTGGGTTATGAGACAAATCTATACGAAGCTTGGCCCAAAGGCCTTATGCCTTCCTCATAATTGGGCCAAGGCTATCCTATCAAGTCTGGCACTCCTATGAGGCTTGTTTTAAGGCTTCTAAGGTTTAGGTTCTAAAGGCCTTAATAGAATTACTAATGGGTTTGCTTCTCTAATCCTTCATGCATAATAAGTTGGGCCTAATACCTTAACTCTTACTAAGTTAGGCCTAATGACCTTATGTTGTTTTTATTGGGCTTATTTTCTAATGTCCTCCAAGATAGACTTAAAACTTTATATCTTTCAAGTTGGGCCGAAGGCTTTCTAACATCTTAACCTTAGCCCATCACATCCTTAGTGCATTTGGGCCCTAAAGTCTTATTGTCTCCCCAAGCCTTTATACCCAAAAAGCTTGGGTCCTTAGTAGACGACCTTTTGGGCCTCCAAATTACTTAGTCCATTAAGGTGACAACCATCCAATATGTCATGTGTCATTCCTTTATGGGCCTCTTGACTTTTTATCCTCAAAATTAATAAAGTACTAAAAATTCTTCAAAATAATATTACTAACCAATCAAACTCCAAAAATTTTGTTTTCCTCAAAATCAATATTGAACTATAATCTTCTACTAATTCTTTTAAACCCAAAATATATGGTCCTTTTACCAACTAAAATATCCAAACTTGTTCTCATTCTCAAATAGCCGAACTTCTAATTAACTAGGATTATGGCTACTAAGGTCAAGGCCTAAGGAGCTTTTTAGGCGGGGTGTTACAATAAATAAAGATGCAATGCACCTAGCATGCATCTAATAATATGTAATATTCGAAGCGAATAACTTTTTTTCTTTGAGCAATACTATGTAACAAATAAAATATGTCCCAAATGTCCAAACATATTTCATAATTTTAAGATAACAGACATTCAAAGTTACAGTGTATGTCCAAAAGATATGTACCATTATGAGTACTGGAGACGGTGCTCCTTAAGTACATGCAAAGACTAATATAACTATTAGGCTAGCCCATCAAGTAGTTCCCGCAACTCGGCCAAGGTAGTCAAAATCTTATCGATAAAACAAAGCATCGAAGAGATGAGCTCTGCGTTGTTTCATTTCTGTCTAATCAACCTCCTCAGTTCGATCATCTGCGGCGTCTCCTGATTCTGGCACATGAACTACCAATCCGGAGGAATGGTAGTTGGGACTACTAAGTAAGATTCGATTACAAATCTCAACAAGTTAATAATTAACTTAAACTGAAGGTGTAAGAATGCATGCATGATAGTACAAACACAAATGCTAACATGAACATGAATAAACGTGACGTGACTTGGCAGACAACATGACATGTGCTTCCATAAATTGACTTGACATGAAATGAACTGATTTGACACGAATTGAACTGAATTGACATGAACTTGAACTTGAACTGTACAAAAAATAACATGACATGAAAACTGAACATGAAATTGAGACTTGAAGCTGAAGTTGGAATTTTGTTCATAAATAACTGATTAAGTAAACATGAACTGTGATGCTACATAGGTCCCCTTGAGCCATGTGCCCCTGCTGATACCTCATCATATCATAGGCATCTGCACCAGCTTTGAGTATGTTAACATAGTGATGTACGAATCCCATGATTGGTATCTACACCTGCACGAGTGCGTATGACATGAAGCTGAATTGTGGTTTGGCACAATCGGCGTTGGTGCCGGACTCCGCTTCGGCGATCAATTAGTTAGGCCCTATTCGAAACCTATTGATTGTACTTTGTCAACCTAGAAAATTTCACACTAGTTTAAACACTCCAGTATAAACAATAGAGTTCCACTAGGATATTACCCCATCCTAACATTTGGGGTCATGACAAACCTAAAAGACTTGACTGGCTTGAAAATACTGTTTTCGCGACATGTTTTGTACTTGAGACATAACGTGACATGACGTGACGTGTACATGAGACTAGTGATGTTGTAGCGTGACGTAACATGTACATATGTATAAATAACATAAATGATAGTTTCACTTACCACCATACACATAGATAATTAAAAGTAGGTTAAAGGCTAACTTACAGTAATTGTAGTGTAAAGTAATAAAATGTGAAATAACGAAAACTATAAGGAAATATTTCTAAAGGTTAGAAACTCCTCACTAACATACTTAGAAATATAAATTCACTGACTCTTGAAAAAATTACCTACATGTAGAAAATGATTGTTTTGTCTCTAATTAGACTAATTTAAGGATTTCACATTCTAACTCCAAAACTCATCAAAATCTACATTCATCATGTAAATTTTGTCTTAAATCCAAATATCTAATTAGAAAAATTTAAAACACAACATAGGAATAAGAACCAAGCATAGACCAAAATATACAAATGCTAAAATTCTTAATTTTTATTTTAATTCTTTCAAACTCTAACTTTCATGCTAAAACTGAATCATGAAACATACAAAAAAGCATATTCTATACTTTAATATTATGATAGGACATTAACAAAACACATATCATAAAAATCACAATTTTCTTCATGCCAAAACATGAAGGTTTTGTACCACAAAGAAAAACTCTTGATGTTCTTGGTCTATCCTTAATAAAATCAACTCCAAGAATTCCAAAGGTTCAAAAAATATTCTTAACATGTTCATAAATCAATCATAAGGATTATCATGCTTGAAAAATAAATCAAAAACCACAAAAGTCACAAAATATCATCCAACACAATCGGTGTGCACATTTACTCCAAACCAAGTACTACATGTTTTGGTTTTTTTATCAAACCACTTGATCTAAATTTTTAAGTAAACCTTCAAGAAACAATATAATATGCTTCATATTCAAGTCCTAAAATTGATCTAAGCATTAAACTCAAGATCACATGACAAAAATTGCATAGAAACACAACACAACCCGTGAGTCTCAAGTTTGTGTTCCAACCGGACCTTAGCATGCATAAAAATTCATTTCCTCAAGATCACAATCATAAATCTTCAAAATGACTTTATAAAAAATAGATCAAAGTCCTAAGAAAAAAATTTGTGAATATCAAGACTATAAGAACATGCTTCCATAATAAAAGATCCAAACTTTTTCAAAACAGAAACTGTTTTTACACCTCCAGTTTTGAACTTTCAACATGTAACAAATCCACATCAAACTTACATGTTAACTTTAAACATAAAAATAGACTTTTTACCAATCAAACTTCCACACAAAATCACATAAAATATATCAATGGAAACTAGACTTAAAGAGGAACAAGTTTTATAAAAAAATTTATGTGAGAATCTACTTACAAAGGCTTTGAACAAATCAAGCAAGAATGCCCATAAATTTTTTCTAAAGTCTCTCAGTGAGTTCTCTCCAAGAAAGTGAATAAAAAGTGACAACAACCTAAGGAACAAGCCATGGACGACTCATATACTGCTACAGGGGCTAAGAGGAGATATGAGGGTGACCATTTGGTGATGTATTGTCAGCGAAAACCATGGGTTACAGCACACGATTTTCAGACTTGAAGCTATTGTGTGATGGGGTGGTGGCTGATTTCCCTCCCATCAATCACTATTTGGGGCTTACTTGGACAGTGAAAGTACACTCATGGTAGGGGAAACTTCCTTAAGCATTCATGCATAGGTGGAGCTTTTTGGTGGGCCTTAATGGGCCTAAACTGATTGGGCCTCATTTGCGGTTTCAATAGGGTTTGGTTTTGGATTTCAGTTTCTAACTAGCCCATATTCAATTCTTCTTGACCCAATAAAATATTATGGTATAAAAGAATGGATGAGAGTATAATGACATGAATTTGAGTGGTTAATAGCTTGTGAAAGTGATTTAATCAAGTGATTAAACACTAGGCTAAACTCGACCACATTTAGGGTTTGGGAAACCATTTAGGGTTTTGGTTTCCACAATGTACTTGGGGTTTCAATTGGATCTCAAATATTTGGAGTTTCACTAAAGTTGAAACCCTCTTTGGTTTGACACAAAAATGGATGGTTGGATGGAATAGTGTTTGACTTAGGTGGCATGATCACAAAGTTTGATTTGTCCTTCTTTTCCTTCACATTTCCATCTCATGGTTCCAATTAGTGTCAAGTGTTCTAAACTATTCGCCAAGTGTAGTTAAAATCTTGCCAAATGTCCAAATGAAACTTCTCTAGACTAATTTTGACATTCCACACCATGATTTGAAAACGATTGGACTACGTGCCACATGGCACTAACACAGAAGTACTATTCACTCCAGAAAAGGCAAAAATAAATATTGCACTATAAAATCATAAATAATCTACTAACCTCAAAGTGCAATTTGTTTTGAAAATTTCAACTCCAAAGTGCCTTGAATAAATCGAAAAGCATTTTTGAACAACTGTTTTCCGAAAAACGAATCATTTTATTCCTCTTTAAAATCCTAAATATTCTTCTGAGACTAATGTCACAAACCGTTTCTCATTCTCACACTCCTAAGTACCTCAAATAAATAAAATCGTATTTGTGGCATTATAATGAGTAATAAAACTGACTATGCTGACAGACTAAAACCTATGCGATTGCTCAATTTGTAAAACATTTATGAGATTTTCACGAGGTTTCTAGAGCCTAAAAGAATTTATCTGCTAAATTTCTGGACGGGGTGTTACACTTTATGTCTTCCATCAAAGGACTGTTGAGGGCTAAAATGAGTGGTGGTATCAGCCCTTGTCTAGACCTTGGGAGGGGAAATAAGCTTCCTCAAGAAGCCTCCCTTGGTGGTGGCTTTCGGTGGGCCTTACCGATGGGGTTAATATTTGAGGTTTCATGGGCTTCACTTTGGGGTTTCGGTTGAAATTACCAAATCTAATTTTTTTTTTTGGTCCATTGAAATTACCAAGGTATAAAAGAATAGAAAGTGGTGTAATGGGATGATTTTGAATGGTTAATAGCATGTAGAAGTGATTTAATCAAGTGATTAAAGACTAAGCTCAAATCGGCCAACACTTAGGGTTTGGGATAACGATTTGGGGTTTGGGGAAACCTCTTAGGGTTTTGGTTTTCACCAAAGTTTTGAGTTTTGAATTGGATCTCAAAGATTTGGGGTTTCACTATGGTTGAAACTCTCTTTGTTTTGGCACAAAAAAATGAATGGTTGGATGTAATAGTGTTTGACTTTGGTGGCGAGATCATAATGCTTGATTTTCTTTTATTTCCTTCACATTTCTATTTCATGGTTTCTCTTGGTGCCAAGTGTACTATACTATTTACCAAGTGTGACTAAGATATTGCCAAGTGTCCAAATAAAACTTTTCTAGACTGATTTGGATAATCCACACTGTGATTTGAAAACGACTGGACTCAGTTATAACACTGATGTTACTATTTACTCTAAAAATGGCAAAAACAGATTTGCACTATAAAATCCTAAATAATATTGCAAAACTATTAGTGCAATTCATTTCGAAAATTTTGTCTCCTAAGCACCTCAAATAAATAAAAACGCATTTTCAAACAACTATCATCTAGAAAATGAAAATTGTATTAATGCGCCGTAAAATCTTAAATATTCATCTAAGACTAATGACACAAACTGTTTCTCAATCCTATACTCCTAAGTATCTCAAATAAATAAAATCGTGTTTCTATAACCAAAGTGGGTAAGAACTGACTAAGCTGACAGACTAAAACCTACATGATTTCTCGATTCGTCACACATTTTTGGGATTTTCACGACGTTCCTAAAGCATAAAGAAATTCATTCACTAAATTTTTGGCGGGCTATTACAAACTCTCATTTGGATTTTAAGTATTTTAATAAAAATTGACTTTATTTATTTATAAAATCTTTTGTATCTGTTGCTCCATTAAGAAAAAAAAAATTTAAGTCAAGTTTAATAGCACACCATTCCCAAGATTTCAGTGGGGGAACGGGGTGTTACACTATATTTATGGCTATGCATGAAAGTTATCAAAGTCAAGCCAAATGTAAATGCATGTTAAGTTTATAATATGATGCATTATTGTTAAGTCTTTGACTCATTTGTTTTTTGTTTTTATATTTTAATGTCACAAATTATGATTGCGTGGATACAAAACAGGAGTGTCCGGAGTAGATTATTATTCCATAGACTTAGATCTTAAATAAGTGTTATTGCCACATGGGTTTAGTTATGTTTAGGCATTTGAATAAGTAATTTTGTCACATAGAGAGAGTTTATATTTACTTTATTACATTTTAGTTTTTATTTTATGAATCTCTGTTATGTTATGCAAATCTTATAATTCAATAAATGAGATTTTTATTTTTATTTTTTATGTCGAATCTCTTTACGGGACATTACGCTATACATTTTATTTTATTTTTATGTCTGAATTAAAAAATCAGGTAAAAAATCAGGTTCAATAATAATAATTTTATTTTTTAAAAGAGAAAAAGAGAAATCGTTACAATCTGTGAGATGAAATGTTGTGAAGAGATGTTGAGAATTTGTTAAAAAAAAAATGATAGGACCCAATCCAACGGCCATAGGGATGAGCTCTAAAAGCTGAGAGTACAACCAGTTGCACTGTGGCGACTGGCGAGACGTTGTACACAAAACACTTTCACGTTCCGTTGAGAGAGAGAGAGAGAGAGAGAGGACTTGGTTAGTAGCCACTAATTGGCGCGAAACGAGAGGGAAGCAAACCGAACTTAGAGGTATTCTCGAAGAATGTCAATCCCCACAAGCCATTTCGGATGGTATCCCGCCATTCCCTTCCCAAACCACGCACATACATCTGGGTTACTCTTTCTCTCTCTCTCTCTCTCTCCCTCCCTCCCCTACACTCCCTCGCCAATTTTTCCCAGAAAATGGCATTTCTCGGCTTTCTTTTCGACCATACTTAGTCCATTTTTGTTTCTTTTGATTATCGTCGAAAGGGCCATTGCCTATTGTAGTGTCGATGATTAAGAAGTTCGGCGTTTCCCTGCGTTTTGTTTGGCCATACTTGACTACATTTCAGTTTTCGCCAAGATGGTGGGCACCTTTTTTGGTTCCTGTGATTAAGAATGTTTGAATCAATCCGATGAATTTTATGAAGCGAGTGCTTATGCGTGGCTGAGCTCTGATCGAAATCTAAAAAATGGTATGCTTGCTGCGCTTAAGTGCTCGATTTTGTTTTAGTTAATTATTTTGGTGTAAACTATACTGTTGAACTTTTGTGGATGCCCCCGTTAATTTTAACTGGTATAGTTATTACGAGTTTCTAAATATGATTAGTCGTCTTTACTTTTTCAGTGTACTTTAAGGCTCAATCATTTCTCCTTAATTTGTGTTTGGTAAAACTTATGGGAGCATTATCCTTTTTAAGACAACTATATGTTGAAACTTTACAGCATGAGAATACATAATTACAACGACGAGGAACGATTGTTTTATTTTCTTTAATAAGAAACAATTCCATTAAAACAGAGTATCAATACAAATGATGATTATCCACCCATATAACAGATTGAATAAAATCAGGAGCAGACCCTTCCACTAATATCTAGAACAAAGATGAGGAATGATTGTTTAATTTGCATATTTTTGGAAAACCTTAGCTTGTGGGATTTAGAACTGATGTTAGCATTTACCATTGAAGGGAACCAGCTGATCAATCAGCCATAAAGAGGCTTTGATCTAAAGTAACATACTTGATAGAAAGTTTCAAAGCGTCCATTCTTCTGCCAAATATAAAAGGGTAACAATACCAGCAGTTAAAGATAATGATAAAGGATTAACATTCTAGAGAACACTGAATATACGACTCTTGGGAAAAGGTTATGAAGAGTTTTGATCGTGAGGATGCTCCTATGCTTTCTTAGCTAAAACTAATGCTGTTTTCTTAGACTAATAATATATTTGAATACTGGAAAGATGGGTTTTGGAACAAAAACCTCCTTAATGTGTGGTGGTTCACAGCCAAGTATTAACAAATTTCAAGGATTGAGAGGCGTAACCTGCAATTAGTAGATTGGCCAAAGTTCATTTCCAATGAAGATGTAGTCACCAACAATTTCTTCATGATGCGTGTTTTGATAACTCAAAATAATATAACTTGTAATCAGTCTATAAGATAAGAGGAGGAAAAGAGGTTTAAGAAAAGAGAGACGAGGAGGGCAAACAAGGCTACCTGAAATCAGATGGTGTTGGGAAATTCAGATGCGGTTGCATTGAAGCAATGGGATTGTAATGAACAATGGACTTGGTTTTCTAATAAGCCAGCTACTCTCTTACCATTTTGCAATCGGGTGTTCTACCATTTAGCTGTCTATACTCTTCACATATTAAGCTTGAAGATAAATGTGGAAAGCTGCATAGGTCATGTGTTCTGAAGACAAGACTGTGTTGAAAAAAGTTAAAACTTTCTTTTAAAACACCTGATACACGGTTTAACGGAAATGTAAAATTTCTATTAGCACAGAGTAAAATTTCTCATGATTATATTCAGAGCTATGTTGAAGTTTTAAATTTTTTTTTTTTGTCTATAACTAAGTTTTAAATAAACTTTCTTACACAATAATTTCGTGCTCTGATATCTGCATGCATCTGTAGGGAACTCCGGTGAATATCATTGTAGGTTCCCATGTCTGGGTTGAAGACCCAGGTTTAGTTTGGATTGATGGGCAGGTGTCAAAGATTAATGGACAGGAAGCTGAGATCCAGACTACCAATGGGAAGAAGGTGTCCAGTTACATTTAGTTTCTTTCTGTGTTCTTTGATTGTAATAGAAATAAGTTGTTACTGGTGCTTCAGTCTAACATTATAATTGCATCCTTGATGTTTAGTCCCCCATATTGACAAATTAAATATGCATTTTTGACTTTATATTATGGGTTGCGGTGGAGGAACAGGTAGCTTTTTGTTTTTCACCGTTTCGTACATCAATTAAATGTTACCATACAAAAAACTAGCTTCTAGTTGCGTGTTTTATCATATTTGGTGACTACAATGGATTCTTTGCTATGTCCCCCCCCCCCCCCCCCCCAATCAATGATTTGGATTGCTTAATGAGGTTTTTTTTCTTGTTATCTACCATTTGCCCCTGCCGATTGTCTATAGCCCCCAGTTAGATACTGGAAAGAATGAGGAAAGGGAAAGAAAAAGTAAAGATGCACAGAAAAGGGAGCTCTATATTAGCACTAACAGCATTTCTTTTCTGTCCACCGTTGAGCATTACATTACTGACTACTGAATTTTCTAGCCATATCCATTAATTTGTTTTATTTAGTTTTCCTGAATGTTCATAAGAAAATCTCTCTCTCTCTCTCTCTCATTCATGTAATTTGGCTTGCTTGTGCTTCATGATTCATAAACAGTTCAAACAACTTTAAGTATTGCCTTGAGAGTCATAGGTATCCCTTTTTTCCTTTTAACAACAATGAATGTACATGTTTCTCTTTCTCTACAATCAACATTGAGAAAACTTTGTAAGTCATAGTTATCCCCTGCTTTACCTATTGGTATCGGTTGTAGTATCAACTAGAAAACAGATCTTAGCTTCACAGTAATCCTTTTAGACAAAATTCTATTACTTATATGTTTTACTTAGACTGTTCTAGATGCTGAGATTCATGTTTCAATTTTGATAATTCTAAGGTTGTTGCAAACCTATCAAAGATCTATCCAAAAGATATGGAAGCTCCTGCTGGTGGAGTTGATGACATGACAAAGCTATCTTATTTGCATGAGCCTGGAGTTCTGCAGAACTTAAAAATTAGATATGAACTGAATGAAATCTATGTAAGCTTTCCTTCCCTCCATATTTATCAAGTAAAACAAAAACTTATCATTCTCAGCAATCACTCTTTTTTCTGAAACCTTGGTCTCCGTAACAATATGCGTCTCTTTTATGTTGTGCCAGACTTATACTGGAAATATTCTAATTGCCATAAATCCATTCCAAAGACTTCCTCATATTTATGATGCTCACATGATGCAACAATACAAAGGAGCTCCATTTGGAGAACTAAGCCCTCATGTTTTTGCAATTGCCGATGTTGCATACAGGTTATCCCCATTCTCCATTTTTTCTTTTTTTTGGCATTATATTCTTTTATCAGTGAACCAGCTTTCAATGGTAATGCCTATACTAAAATCAGGGCAATGATCAATGAGGGGAAAAGCAATTCAATTCTGGTCAGTGGTGAAAGTGGAGCTGGTAAAACTGAGACCACGAAAATGCTTATGCGATACCTTGCATTTTTAGGAGGTCGGGTTGCTACTGAAGGACGGACAGTTGAGCAACAAGTTCTTGAAGTATGTTCAATAACCGAGATCTCATTTTAAAATGAAATTCCCATTACTCCATGTTATCTACTATTGTTTACATTTCTTTCATTTTGCATTTAATGATCTGACTGCAGTCAAATCCAGTCCTTGAGGCATTTGGAAATGCTAAAACTGTAAGGAATAACAATTCCAGGTGAGACACTCTTCCACTTAAGCAATAAGGTAACATGCCAGACTTTATTCCCCTCCACATCCAACTAATCAATTAACTTTAACTTCAGAGGTTTTTAATCCAGAGATGTTTCATAATACTGTGCCGATGTAATGAAAATAAGTATTTAGCCAAATAGCTGCATATCTGGTGCCAGATTTCTCACTAATGGTGCGATTATCAGTCTGACCTGAGCGAACCCTTTTATGTCATATATAACAAGCCACACATAGTCAGTTCCTTAGTCAGAGTGGTTTGATCGCTATAAATAAATGTTTTTGCAGCCGTTTTGGCAAATTTGTAGAGATCCAGTTTGATAAGCATGGAAGAATCTCAGGCGCAGCCATCAGAACTTACCTTTTGGAGAGGTCTCGTGTTTGCCAAATTTCTGATCCTGAACGCAACTACCACTGCTTCTACCATCTTTGTGCTGCACCACAGGAGGTTTTCTCCTTTTGGAATGGAAGATTTCATGTGGTTTTCAAATTATCACTTGATTTGAACATTCGTCTAAAGTCGTTTATGTTGTTGACAGGAAATTGAGAAGTACAAGTTGGGAAACCCTAAGTCATTTCGCTACCTTAACCAGTCAAATTGTTATGAACTGGTTGGTGTAAGTGATGCTCATGATTATCTTGCCACAAGGAGAGCAATGGACATTGTTGGGATTAGTGAAAAGGAACAGGTTCAGCCTTTTCAAAAGGAAACTTTAACTGCTTATTGCATAGATAAGAAAGAATATCTTCTGACCACTCACCTCTCACTCACAGGAAGCAATTTTCAGAGTTGTTGCTGCAATACTTCATCTTGGCAATATTGAGTTTGCTAAGGGGAAGGAAGTTGATTCATCCATTCCAAAAGATGACCAAGCCAAATTCCATCTTAGAATGACTGCAGAGCTTCTCATGTATTACTTCCTTCCTAATAATATGACCATGGTCCATTTTCTTATATGTTCCCTCTCGTTCGGTTGGAATGATTGAATTTTTCTTTATTTCAGGTGTGATGCTGTGGCCTTGGAAGATGCATTATGTAAGCGTGTCATGATCACCCCAGAAGAAGTCATAAAACGCAGCCTTGATCCTCAAAGTGCAGCAATTAGCCGAGATGCTTTAGCTAAGACAGTATATTCTCGACTATTTGACTGGTAAGACAATATCTATTGTGGTGATACATTCAGATTTATCACCAGGTTTTCAAAATGGTTCTTGATCACCATGTGAAACACTACGGACATGTTAACTTAGATATTCATCTAATGCTGCGTGACTTTCTGATTATATGCAGGTTGGTGGATAAAATTAATGTCTCAATTGGACAGGATCCTAATTCAAAATCTTTGATTGGGGTTCTTGACATCTATGGTTTTGAAAGCTTTAAGACTAATAGGTAACATCTCACAAGTACGATAGATATAGTTATACATACACATACATATACATCCGTACATATATTGTTGAGGATGTTCAAGCAAATAATTCTTATGAGTTACACATTTCATTACAATTTGATATTACCATACAATGTGCAGTTTTGAGCAGTTCTGCATTAATTTCACAAATGAGAAGTTGCAGCAACATTTCAACCAGGTAATGTCTCTAGAACAAATCGAGTACTTGTGCTTCAGTTTATTCATTCTTTTTAACTTAACTCTTTCTGGTGATTACTTTCAGCACGTTTTCAAGATGGAACAGGAAGAATACACGAAAGAGGAGATAGATTGGAGCTACATTGAGTTTGTGGATAATAAAGATGTATTGGATCTTATTGAAAAGGTCAATCTTCCTTCCTTCCATTAACAACCTTCACCGTTTGTTTTGTTATCTGATCCAATCTGGACACGATATCATTAAGGAACCAAGTCCACACTTCATTTCTCTAGCCAAAAGGTTACTTTCGAGTGTATTTGTAAACACTTCCTTATTGGGTACCTTTTTCCTGAGAAGAATACAATATAAACTGTTCTATCTTCAAACTAAATCACCATAGAGGTGGATGAGTGGTAAACCATCATGGCAATCGCTCGATGTAATAGTGCCTCCAAACTCATACAGTTTAATTTTCTGTAGGAATTTTTTTTTTCCAAATTTGTTATTAGTAGACAGGCATATGCTAAACATGTCAGCTTGCTGTGCTCCTTCACTAGTTTTGAGTAGCTTGTTGGGTCCATTTTGTAAGTTTAGATTGAATATCTGCTTCAGGGCTAGTATTTAACTCATGTCTTTTACTTGTAATGCTTATCTTTTGCAGAAACCAGGTGGAATCATTGCTCTACTCGATGAGGCTTGGTAATATATTGTTCTTTCACTTCTTCTATGAAGCTTTAGTTTTTCTTTTCTTCTAAAGGAAGTTTATATTAGTTCAGTTGCTGTTTTTCATTTCTCTTTTTGGGTAGAAAATTCTAAGAAATGCCCAAGTTTTTGTTGTATTATGTTGAACTTCCAGATTAACTCCTAGTCGAACACCAGATAGATATTTCATTTCATTCTTACTAAGTCGTCCCTTTTCTTTTTCAGCATGTTTCCGAAGTCAACACATGAGACATTTGCAAACAAGCTGTATCAAACATTTAAAAACCACAAGCGTTTCATAAAGCCGAAACTATCTCGCACGGATTACACCATTGCTCATTATGCTGGAGAGGTATGATTGACTACCAAGGCATCAATTGTGGCTAGTGTGGGCTACTGTGGCATAGTAATTTTTACCCTGGTTCCACTTTTTTGTTTCAGGTGCTATATCAATCCGACCAATTTTTGGACAAAAACAAGGACTATGTGGTCCCTGAACATCAAGACTTGTTGGGTGTTTCCACATGTGCTTTTGTGGCAGGCCTTTTCCCTCCACTTCCGGAAGAAACAACTAAATCTTCAAAGTTTTCTTCTATTGGTTCTCGTTTTAAGGTACTTTGATTCTGTGATCTTGGTGGTTAAGGTAGTAGATATGCCTGAAACTATACTATACTTGAAGTAATGCATCTGCATGCATCAGCTCATCTTGCTTCTTTTGACACTTCAAACCTTTTTATGCTGCAAGAACTTGACAACTAAAGTTTGTTTGATTAACGTTTGCAGGTACAACTACAGCAATTGATGGAAACATTAAACTCTACTGAACCTCACTACATTAGATGTGTGAAGCCAAACAACCTTCTAAAACCTGCCATATTTGAGAATGTCAGCATCATGCAACAACTGCGTTGTGGTGTGAGTAAAATTTGATCTCTCTCTCTCTCAAGCTGGTGTTCTGAAAACATATCCATCTCTCTTAGTTTTATTTCTTTTTTGTTCTTTTCCCTTTCTGTATTCTGCTGGACTGATGTTAGTCCTTGTAGGGTGTTTTAGAGGCAATCAGAATCAGTTGTGCTGGATACCCGACCCGTCGTCCTTTCTTTGAATTCATAAATCGATTTGGTCTTCTTGCTCCAGAGGTCTTAGAAGGAACGTAAGTACACTCCTTTCGCATATATTTCCATGCATGTTTAAAAGTAGTTATGACCTGTAACTCTTGACGTTTGTTACATATAATTAATTGCATGAGGGTTCTACTTTCTTGATGTGTTTCATTATGTGCAGAAACAACGAAAAGGTTGTTTGCAAAAATATTCTGGAAAAGAAGGGGCTTAAAGGGTTTCAGGTAAAACATGGAGTACCTTTGCTGATTTTAGAAACTGCTGATAAAGTATTACTGCTTCTCTTTCATTCAATCTCGTACAAGCTTCTATAATTACTTGAGCTTTATCAGTGTTACATACGCCCATGCACTGCACATTGCAGCGGGGCTTTATTTATGTATAAGCTATGCATGCATGGATGTATATGTTTCTAATTATAATGAATGTCCATTGATCTAATCCCATATTGTGGCCAAAGGCATTGTTGAATGGGGCAAAATGGTTTTTCAGATAGGCAAAACAAAAGTGTTCCTAAGAGCTGGTCAGATGGCTGAACTCGATGCACGGAGGGCGGAGGTACTTAGTCGTGCGGCAAAAACTATTCAGTGGCGCATTCGAACTCATATTGCTCGTAGACATTTTGTTGCACTGCGGAAGGCTACAATAGATTTGCAATCTATATGTAGAGGTGAGCCTTTAACTATATGAAGTACTTTTCTTGGGAGAATTAGGGATGTTTGGCAAACATGAGAATTCTCAAAACTTCTCATAATTTCATTCCTAAACATCACTCAAATACAAAACTTTTCAATTTCAAATTTTCAGTTTTTTCATCTAATCATTACCTAATCATTATTCAAATACAAAAATCAATACAATTTTTTCAAACTTAAAAAGAAAAACCCAAAAATCAATACAACGTTTACAAACTTCAAAATAAAAATAATATTCAAAAATTATATTCAAACAATTTTTTAACTTCATCTATTCACTTTCATAAAGTCCAATACAATACTTATTTTAAAAAGTATTTTTATTCAACTTTTTCTCTCTCCTTTCCCATAACCCAATAAAACATCTTTGCTCAAAATATTTCACAACTATTCACAAAATTCTGAGATGCTCCAAACATCAAAACATGCCCTAAATCTATAGTCCCCTTAATGGAATGATATTCTTATTTATTTGGTATTTACTTGTAGGAAGACTGGCTTGCAAACTTTTTGAGTTCTTGAAAAGGGAGGCAACTGCTGTGAAAATTCAGAAGCACATACGAAGATACCAAGCCAGAAAAACCTATTGCAATCTCCATCTCTCTATGCTTGTCTTGCAAACAGGTTTAAGGGCATTGGCTGCTCGTAAAGAATTCAGACTTAGAAAACGAACTAAAGCTGCTTTATTTGTTCAGGTCATACACTTCAAAACTTATTTCGCCTGGAAATCTACTCGTATACTGTTATCACTGTCCAAAAATGAAAACTCACTTTCTAACAAAATGCAGGCAAGATGGCGTTGTCATAAAGCTGCATCATACTATAAGAAGCTTAAGAGAGGTTCAATAGTCACACAATGCAGATGGAGGGGACAAATTGCTAGGAGAGAACTACGAAAGCTCAAAATGGTTAGTATTATACATTTTCCTGCAATATCATATAAAAACATATATCTGGAGAAGGTTATGCATGGCACTATCCTTGCACAAATTTTAAAAATACAACGTAAAAAAGAGTTCATCTCACTGCACAGATTTTTTCTCAATTACTGAAGGTTAATAGTCAGCTTTGTAACCTGTATCTTTCACTATGGTATACATGCGCTTTATATGCCTAGGTTGACAAGTATGTTGATAAGAATTTTTGTATTATTTATATGTGAAACTATACATTATGTCAAAAAGTTCATACTTTGGCCTATTGTTTCTATTGACCCCCCAAGATAAGATTTCCTATTTGGTGCCTGAAGTCATACTTTTTTCATCCAAGGAAAATAACAAACAAGAAAGTGAGATTTCATAGGCATAGATATCATCAGTCATAATACATGCACCAATGTTGACTTGATGATAGGATGGTATACAGCATAATATGTACACCAGGGCTCTTTTCCAAAATTATACGTATGTGTAAATGATACTGGAAGATCATAGGTACAATGGAAATGTAAAAAACTAGTGTCTCTTTATGTCATCCTTGGCATCTTAAAAGGTTGAATCATGTTATTTCTTGTTGTAACCATCATAGTCATCATCATCTTATTTCTTCTGTTTCCTAACTATAGGAAAAGATAGAATTTAAGAAGGGTGCTGCTGGGCGTACCGCTAGTGTATTTAAAATTTCTCTTTTTTCTTCTATTTTCTTTTCAACATTTTTTTAACATTCTTAATCATTAAGAAAAAAATAAAAAAATACTCAACTTCACTAATAGTCACATCCTTAACCATTAAGTAAAAAATAAATAATAAAAAATTAAAATAATCAAGCGGTAAGTTTGAGGGGCTCCACTAGCATTTTCCATTTAAGAAATATAGTCATTCTCTTAAATATTCATTCAAACAAGTTGAGGTGTAATATCAAATCTTTCAAGATTATGGAGCTATTTAGCATGTGCATGTGATGGAGTGCAGAGTCTAATACTGTTTCTCTTCCGTTCTATTTGACTAATTCAATAATTGACATAAAAGAATGTTGATCCCACTATTGGCATGCATGGTATACCTAGTAAATTTTCTCTACATTGAGAAATTTTTAAACCCTGTTTGTTAATTATATCCTATATCTTCTTTTATATATAACATCTATGGGCAATCTTTTCCAGGCTGCAAGGGAAACCGGTGCACTTAAAGAAGCAAAGGATAAGCTTGAAAAAAGAGTGGAGGAGCTCACTTGGCGTTTACAATTGGAAAAACGTTTAAGGGTAATACCGATTTTCTACAGATAGGTAGTTTTAGGCATAGAAGCATACACTATGACACCATGCAAAGAAGCTCTATGCTAATGCACCGTTTGCTTTTGTATCTATTAAAATATGCTTTGTGACTTCAAAGATTTTCAGTGACTTTTGTTTGACCTTTCACCATCTGAAGAAGAGACACTCATTTCTGCTTTTCTATATGTATTTATCTCATTCCTTAGTGTCACATATGCAGACTGACCTAGAGGAAGCAAAAGCACAGGAGATAGCAAAATTGCAGAATTCATTGCAAGAACTGCAGAATAAAGTTGATGAATCAAATGCGTTACTTGTCAAGGAACGAGAGCTTGCAAAACAGGCTATTGAAGAAGCACCTCCTGTTATCAAAGAAACTCAAGTTCTTGTCGAAGATACCCAGAAAATAGATTCTCTAACAGCAGAAGTGCAGAGCCTCAAGGTTAGAAACCTACCAAAAACTGCAGCTAATGTCTTCTGTGGGATCAAGTGTATGATATATAGTTTTCCTTTTCTACCAAATAAAACTAGTTTTTTGGTTATATCATATATGATGCATGAAATGGTAAATTAAACTGTCTATTGGTGAGAAAGTTCTTAAAGACAATCTGCATCTCACATAACTGTGTCACGTCATGATAATTAAAACTTTTGTGGTTGACGTATATGGTTGATAGTTATAAAGTTAAGACAGAATATTTCTGGCAATTCAACAGAGCAAGAAGTTACTTCACATTTCTCGTGTTTGTTAAGATGAATACTTGTTTGATCTCTTTTGTGCCATATGAAATTTACAAGACTAGGTATTTCAAATATCAGAGGAGGATACAGTGGTAATAATATTGGGGAACACTAATCTTAACTTTTTCTTGCAGTTGATAGATTCAAGTCACTTAACCTTAATAATGATAATTTTCAAGTACTATTTTTAAACAATTTTTGAAATGGATAAGGCGACCTAGCTGGCAACATGTGGTACAAAGGTCGCTGGATA
This sequence comes from Juglans mandshurica, assembly GCA_022457165.1. Lineage (NCBI taxonomy): Eukaryota > Viridiplantae > Streptophyta > Magnoliopsida > Fagales > Juglandaceae > Juglans > Juglans mandshurica. The sequence continues at coordinate 11,764,263 of CM039623.1, forward strand.
TAAAATTAAAAAAAAAAAAAATCATTGCAGACAATATGTGGTGACATCTTGTCAAATTTATAATGTGTCTTCCATTGGGATCATTTGAGATTTGAAAAGTTCAACATTTTCTGCAACTTACACTGCTTTGTCAATGAAATGGCTAACTGACTTAGGTAACAAGACATGGTACATGGTCACATGTTGCAATTTGATTTATTACACTATTTATTCGGCATCACCATGGCAGATTTTTGGTCACTCTATGAATGGATAGAATTAAGTTTTCCAAAGAGTTCATAGAGTTCTTTGGCTTTTTGTATGCATACATGGACATATTCTCTATGTTATTTTATACATAAGGATATATCATGGCCATTTCAACTAGTGATCTAAACTGGGCTCATGCCAACACAGGCATCATTGGAGTCAGAGAGACAAAGAGCTGATGACTCTAAAAGAAAATACAGTGAAGCTGAAGAGTCTAGTGAAGAGCGATGTAAAAAATTACAAGAAACAGAGAACAAAGTTCATCAGCTCCAGGAATCTTTGACCAGGTGATATGATTCTTCAAGAATGGCACACTCGTACTTATTTTACATGTAAAGAAATTTTCACATGTTTTACATAACAGTTTCATGCCTAAAAAAAATCATGACTCTTGAAATAGTTTGGCATCTTCACACAACTATTCGACGAATATGGTTGATACTAGAAGCACATCCCAAATGGAGAAGCATATATATTGACATTCCTAAATGTGTTTTACCCTTTTTTTTATAGTTAAGCCTTAGAAGTGATGTTACATCTAAATAATGATTGATGAGACAATTCAATTCTAGATGTAACGAAAAACATTCTCTTTTTCATTCATTAGAGTGATTAAAAAAAAACCAAGACAGAAACCCAATGTAATTGTATTCCTCAGTTTTCCCAGCAAGAATGAAAGAACACAGCAAGAACCACTTCAAGAATGAAAACTAACAAAATCAAGAATTGAAACAATGAACAAGGAACCCAAGAACCTTCTTATTCTTGGAAGAGATTTTCGAGAAATCTCCAACCTCCAAAGTACACTTAAATCTCAAGAACTCAGAACTAAAGCTAAACTCGCATTTTCAGTCTTTTATACAAGTTTCCTACGCAGAAGTAAAACGACAGTTTACAAGCCATTTACACAAACCCAACACTTGAAAAGCCCTTGCATCTATCTCTCTTCTTGCACCGTTTCACTTAAATCCTTTACGCACCGTTTTGGATCTTCATACTGTTAATATCATTGCCCCCTTCCGAAACGCACAGCATCACTTATTCATACGCACCATTTTATTCCACCTACAGGTAATATCGTTGCTCAACCCAGATCAGGCCTACACTTCCAGACTTCTAACTTCAGTCACTCCCTCTTCTCATTCAATCTTCCCCTTACACCCAATGGATTCCCTTTTGCCAATTTATCAATACTAATAATAGCAATAAACTTACAACCTCTTTGCAAAACCTGTCACGCATTAGATGTAATAAACAAAGGAAAAGATGGAAAAGATTAAAAAAAAAGGTAAACTTGACTAAAGTGAATACTAGACATCTAAATGATAGGATGCTTACTTCTTGGAAAAAACAATTAAAATTGGCATGAACATCTACCTGAGTGGCACTGTTTACTGGTCCATTTGATTTTCCACATTAAATTTGAGTAGTTATTGCAATGCCAATTGTGGTCCTTATGATTAAGGATCATTATCTTTCTTCATACATTACTTCATCAAGCTGCAAAACAAAACATAAAGATTACCACTGACGGTAAATTGTAAGATCAGATCTCAATATGAGATAGTGGGCCATTCAAATTGCATATGACACTCCATACAAATTAGCACGCTTACGTACAAAAGAAAATCTGCAAGAACCGAAAATATGCTGTTCTTGAAATGATACGTAAGATTGTGACAAGCCATTTTAAGGCATGTTTTTCCTGCTATCCCCTCAACCCCCAATGTTTAATCATTGGCTTTTTAGGATAAACTACATTATTGAATGTATGAAACCATTGGAACATATTAACATGCATTTATCTTTTTCTAGCACCAATTCACATATTTAAAATTTCAATTTTCTTATGGCCATTCTATAGAGGGAGTTATCTTGCATAATTTGATTTTAAAAAAGTCATCACTTGTTTAATTTTTCATACTTAACTGGACATCTAGATTTCTTTGATTAGGCTAGAAGAGAAGCTTACCAATTTAGAATCGGAGAATCAAGTCTTACGTCAACAAGCTGTATCCATGGCAACTAACAAGTTCCTCTCAGGACGCTCTAGATCAATCATTCAGGTAATTAATTAAGCATCAATATCTGTGATTGACTAATTGTCCCAGATAGCGTAGAGATTATCTGGTTCTTTGATGTATGGCAGAGAGGTCCTGAAAACGGTCATATTGGAATGGATGCAAGGGCAGCTTTGGTAAGCAAAGCTCTCCAAAACATTCTCATTTTATACTCTTTAAGAAACAAGATATAGATTATAAAAGTAAACTTGTAATATGAGCTATCTGAGTGTTCCTGCTTGATTTTTCTCTATTGCTGATCACCTGGTAAATAAATCAGGATCTGCATAGTCCTTCAACAAACCAAAGGGATCTTTCTGAAATAGAGGAGAAACCCCAAAAATCCCTAAATGAGAAGCAGCAGGAAAACCAAGAGTTGCTCATACGATGTATTGCACAGCACCTCGGCTTTGCAGGGACTAGGCCTATTGCTGCCTGCATCATATATAAATGCCTTCTGCACTGGAGATCATTTGAAGTTGAGAGAACTAGTGTTTTTGATCGGATCATTCAGACAATTGGCAATGCTATTGAGGTTTTTAATACCCAAATTTATATGCCAAGAACTTTGTTTTGTTTTTCAGAAGCCTGTTTTTGTTTTTCAGAAACCTGTTTTAACTTTATTGTTTCCATTTGGATTTCAGACCCAGGATAACAATGATATCTTAGCCTATTGGCTATCCAATGCATCAACACTTCTCTTACTACTCCAGCGCACATTGAAAGCAAGTGGTGCAGCTGGAATGGCTCCACAACGACGCCGTTCATCATCAGCTACTCTATTTGGGAGGATGACACAAGTAACTATAAGTTTCTTGTCAATATCTACAGCTGTTCATAGAATTTCGATTCTTCAGTTGATTCATGTTTTTTGCATTATTTTCATCTAGAGTTTCCGCGGTTCTCCACAAGGAATCAATCTTTCTTTAATCAATGGCAACATGAATGGTGGGGTGGATACATTACGGCAAGTTGAAGCCAAGTACCCGGCTTTGCTTTTTAAACAGCAGCTTACAGCATATGTGGAAAAGATCTATGGAATGATTCGAGATAATTTGAAGAAAGAAATTTCTCCATTGCTTGGATTGTGCATCCAGGTTGATCAAATTATTTTACTTGCTTTATTACTATCAAATTCTTTAAACTAAAAACTTTATTATTTGAATCTGATGAAACAGGCACCAAGAACATCCAGAGTAAGCTTGGTTAAGGGGTCACGTTCTGTTGCAAACACTGAAGCCCAGCGAGCTTTAATTGCTCACTGGCAAGGGATAGTGAAAAGCCTTGGAAGCTTCTTAAACACTTTGAAAGAAAATCATGTTAGTGGAATTTCTTTTAGCTCTGTTCCTTTTTTTCATGCTATAAGATAGAAGTATTTTGTCAGTGTCGGAACTAGTTGGCGTAGGCGGGGACCCTGATGAGCCAACTCTGGCTTTGCTGACCATGATTGGCGGATTAACTAAACCCTGTTTTGGTAGATCATGAATTTCATATATTTGGTTTTACCGAATTTCATTTTGAGAGTGTACTTTCATTAAATTAACTTTTGCTGAAGATTGTTTTCTTTTCTCTCCTAGGTACCCCCATTTTTAGTTCGTAAGGTGTTCACACAAATATTTTCTTTCATCAATGTTCAGCTATTCAACAGGTGTAGAGTCTATGCCACAATTTCATTTTGCTTTTGGGTTGTAAATCTAATGCAAGTAGAAATTTATCTATTACCATTTTTTATACAGTCTTCTGTTAAGGCGAGAGTGCTGTTCCTTCAGTAATGGTGAATATGTGAAAGCTGGGCTGGCTGAATTGGAACATTGGTGTTATATGGCCACAGATGAGGTACCTTGAATTCACTGCCACATACTCTGATATTGTGATATACCTCTAATAATTAACCAAAGGAAAAAAAATTCAGTATGCAGGTTCTTCTTGGGATGAGCTCAAGCATATTAAACAGGCTATTGGGTTTCTGGTATCCTTCTTCTGTTCTTGGTTATTTTCTATTTCTACCAGATTTGCTTATTACAATGGTGGAGCAACTAATAGTCTTCTGAAATATCAAATTTTCTGATTCAGGTCATACATCAAAAACCAAAGAAAACACTAGATGAAATCAGCCATGATCTATGCCCAGTGAGTAATGCATTAGAAGCAACGGATATACTTCAATCTACTTTGCCGTTACTAGCCAAAAATTAGTAATTCAACTTCACCTCTTCCCAGGATCTCATTGAACCTAATTTCGCAATTTACAGGTCCTCAGTATACAGCAGCAATATCGGATCAGTACAATGTACTGGGATGATAAGTATGGCACGCACAGCGTGTCCTCGGATGTAAGTTTTTGATGGATGTCATTACCAAACTATCTCCAGAGTGATCTTTGTCCCTACAGGATTATCGATTTTCATTTTTCACAAGATTACAAACGTTTCCACAAAACTGACCAACATTGAGTTTACCATCTTAATGTTTCTGTCTAGGTTATTTCCAGTATGAGGGTGCTCATGACAGAAGACTCTAACAATGCAGTAAGTAATTCATTCCTATTGGATGACGATTCAAGGTTAGTGACAACATTCAATTATGTGATGATTCCATCAACCTCTCCTTTCGTGACTGCTTCGGTTTGATTCTTTGTTATGATAACTTACCTGCCACTACTACCATCTCTGGTGCAGTATTCCGTTTTCAGTTGATGACTTATCAAAGTCCATGGAACAAATAGACATCTCCGATGTTGAATCACCACCACTTATTCGTGAGAACACAGGCTTCACTTTCTTGTTGCCACGTTCGGACTAGCACTGTCGCTCCAGAAATGGATTGGTTTTCCCTCTATCAATCTCCATACTCGAGATGTAGATTTACAAGACAACCTCTATTGGGAATGTCATCACCGAGTTGTAAAATATATTCATTACTCTCTAAACGTTTTCTTTTTTGAGATTACCTTTCTACATATAGTTCATAGTTCATTGTTGTAAATCTTCTTTTTGTAAACAAGTTTTTGGTGAAGGGAAAGAAATCAACAGCGTATAGCCTTGCATAACAGATGTAGCGCCCTCTCCTGTTTAAAGAGGTTCTTAGCTTCTACTTGTACAAGTCGCATACCCGTTCGAAGCTCAGAAAAATTGTTAATTTTTTATTTTATTTATAACCTTATTATAGAGTTTTTTTAATGTGGCATTATTCGATTGCTAAGTGTAATAAATGAGATATAGAAGAAAGAAGAGCAAGTGTTATATAGGAATGAATGCAAAGTGCTCTATACTCATAAAATTTCAATTTGTATAATATTTATTAATATGAACTTTCAAATTATTTAAAAATAAATGACTAAATTTACAATCATTTAATGTAGAACTAAATGAGGTGGCTCAATACACATAAATCAAAGTGTAGTGCTACATATACTTATAATTTTTAATCTTCCAGCTATTTAGAATGTTCATCAAACCAATCAATGTGATCAATTCCTGATGAAACTTTGATCTAAGTTTGAAAATGTTCGTTCAAATCTCATGACCCGAATTGCATCCCTATCTTTGGACACTTGTTTGAATGAGGTTCTTCGCGAAGAACAATGGCTTTCAACTCAAGTCACCTTGGAACAGCATGAGAGCACTAAATGTTGCATATGCCACATAAGGAAAATGCTATAGTTGTAAGGAATTTGGTCATATCGCAGCTCAGTGTCAAAAAAGTTTTGCAATTATTGCAAAGGCAAAGGACACGTTAGTTTTGAATGTTGGAAATGACCACAAAATCGCAATCCTCGAGCTTTCCATACCTCTGTGGAAAAACCAATTTTTGAACCTATGACTTCAGCCACCACACCCATGACCTCCCAATCTACAGCTCATTCGCTCACACTAGAGGTTGTTCAACAAATGATCTTCTCTGCTTTTTCTGCTCTTGGTCTCACATGTAACAAAAAATCACTTTTTGATCTTTGGCTCTTTGATTCCACAACCTCAAATTACATGACTTTTTCTTATGCTAATCTTGTCAATACTAACCATATAATGGAAACTTGCAAATCCAAACAGCCAATGGAGATTGTATTCCCATCGAAGCAACTGGTGATATCTCTTATTCTCCCTCCTTGAAACATGTTTTTTTCTTCCCAACACTATTTGCTAATCTTCTTTCAGTTGGCCAATTAGTTGATACTAATTGCTCTTTTTTCCCGTTCTTGTTGCACTGTGCAGGATCAGGTGTCAGGGAAGATAATTGCGAAGGGGCCTAAATGTGGACGACTCTTTCCTCTTCACTTTCATGCACTACCTAGGGATTTAAGTGTATTTTCCTTTTTTTGTTCTCCTGTAAAAAAATCAATGTCAATTGTGGCATACTCGGTTAGGTCATCCCAATTTAAGGATCCTCCATTCCATGCTCAATTCTGGGTTGATTAATAATAAAAATAAGATATCTATTAAAGATGTTGAAATTGATTGTGTTGGTTGCAAACTCGGCAAGAGTACTCTTCCATTGCCAACTCGTCATGCAAATTCCCTCTACTCATTGTTTTCAACTAATCCATAGTGAAGTTTGGGAAATTTCTGTCATTCTTTCTCATGCAAATTACAAATACTTTGTGACATTCATTGACAATCACAGTCGGTTTACGTGGATATATTTTTTGAGAAGCAAATATGAAGTTTTTGATGCTTTTCAAAATTCTTGGCATTGATTGAGACCCAATTTTCCACCGACGTTCAAACTTTACGATCTGATTTCGGGGAATACACATCCAAAGAATTTCATAACTTTCTCCAACAAAGGGAGATTATTTCTAAAAGGACGTGTCCATATACACCGCAATAAAATGGTGTTACTAGAGAAAAAGTCAACACCTTCTAAATGTGGTTCAAATATGAGTAATGCTGGGCACAAGCCTACATCCGCAGCACACCCTTCAGAAATTTTTTTTTTTCTTCAACTCAACACGGTGTGTTGAGGATGTTAGGCTACAGCAAATATTTTTCCTTCAAATATTACTTCTTGCGTCATTTGTTCCTCCAAAATTTTGGGCTGAAGCTCTATCTACTGTTGTCCATTTGATTAATCTTCTTCCTTCATCTACTCTTGCCAATCATTCCCCATACTTTCGGCTACATCAATGTACACCTGAGTACAATCATCTTCGATCTTTTGGTTGCGTTTGTTTTGTTTTTCTTCCTCCAAATGAACTCACCAAGCTTCCTGCTCAACTGTGAAGTGTGCTTTTCTTGGCTATGCTCCAAATCACGCGGGTTATTTGTGTTATGATCCTCATCTAATCAGTTTCGAATTTCCCAAAATGTGGTCTTTTTTTAAAACCAATATTTTTTTCATGCTCATGTTGATCATTCTCCTCCGTCTCTCATTTTACTTCCAGATTTTGAGAATGAGCCCCCTCCTTCTAATACTATTACACGGTTTAGACCTAGTTTTGTGTATGAAAGACGAATGAGGCATGACGAATTTGTAGCTGAAGCACTTCCTAATCACCTCTGGTAACTGAATCCATCACAACGCCTCCTCCTCGTCTGTTTACTCGCAATTCTCATCCTCCCAATCGGTATGGATACTCTCCTTAAAGGTACCCTCTTCCACATACCTTTTAGTTGCTACACTATCTTCCATTTCTATTCCCACTTCGTACTCACAATCCATATAACATGAGTGTTGGCAAAAAGCTATGCAGGAGGAATTACATGCTCTATAGAAAAATGATACTTGGGAAATCATCTCATGTCCAGCCTCTGTCAAACGCATTAGTTTTAAATGGGTTTATTTTGTCAAACTCAACTCAGATGGATCATTAGACAGATATAAAGCTCGACTGGTTGCTTTAGGTCAAGAATATGGAATTGACTATGATGAGACCTTTGCTTCGATAGCAAAACTTACGACTGTATGTACACTTATAGCTATTGCTGCTTTTAAGAACTGACCTCTTCACCAGATGGATGTCAAAAATGCTTTTCTTCATGGGGATCTCAAAGAAGTCGTCTATATGCGACCTCCTTTGGGTATTTCTGGTATTGCTCCTTCGGATGTTTGTCGCTTGAAACGTTATTTGTAGGGGCAAAAGCAAGCCCCACGTGCTTGGTTTGAAAAATTCAAGCAAACACTTCTTCAACTTTCTTTTGTCCAAAGTCAGTATGATCACTCTATATTTCTATATAAAACTTCCGAGGGCATTGTTATTTACTTGTCTATGTGGGCGATATTATTCTCACTGGGACTAATAGTGTTTGATTCAGCAACTTCAAGCTTCCATGTATACCTCATTCCACATGAAAGATCTTGGACCCCTCACTTATTTTCTTAGACTTGAAGTTCACAAAGGTGTCAAATATATACTTCTCGATCAGCACAAATGCATCAATTACATCATTCTCTTGGCTAGATTACAAGATTCTGTCATTGTTGATACACCAATGGGAATCAATGTCAAATATCATCAAGATGAGGGTGAGCTCCTTCCAGATCCCACATTGTATCAACAATTAGTTGGAAGCCTTGTCTACTTGACGATTACTCGGCCCAATATTTCATTTGTTGTTCATCTTCTGAGCCAATTTATGACTTCACCACGTCATTTCCATTTAACTGCTATTCGACGCATCATTCGCTATCTTCTTGGCTCTCCTACTCCTGGTTTTCTTTCTTCTTCTTTTTTTTTTTTTTTTTGTCCGTTGGTTCAGCCCTCAACATGGTCACCTATAGCAATGCCGATTGGGCTGGCTGCCCCAATACACGTCGCTCCACCACTTGGCTGAATATCGCGCAATGTCTTCAACATGTTTTGAGATTACTTGGCAGCATGGTATACTCTCTAAACTTGGGTTTCCTCAAATTGATCCTACTTCTCTCCATGCAAATAACACTAGTGCCATTTAGATTGTAGCTTTTCCACGAGTGCACGAAATATATTGAAGTTGATTGTCACTCAATTCGGGAAGCCTTTGACAAGGGTGTTATTAGTCTGCCCCACATCTCTAGCAACTTGCAAACTGCTGATATCCTCACCAAGGCACTTCCTTGCGTTCGACATCAATTCTTTGTCAAAAAATGGATGCTCCTTGACTCTCCGGCATCAATTTTGGGGGGGTATACTTATGAATCACATTTATTATACATACCATAATTATAAATATTTCACATTAATTGTACATGCCGTAATTAGAGAAATTAAATATTCTTAAGCGATTATGTCTATAACAGATGCTTAAATTAGGGAGCTTGATTGTTTTAAATAGTTCTATATAATGAAGGAATGCTCAGAAAAGGGCACACTTTTGACCACAACTCTCGTATTGTGTTTTGCAAATTTGAATATTGTGGTTTTGACAAAGACAACATGACATTCAAGCTTCAAATTAGAGAGCTAAGCACCGAAGTTTATGGCTTTATAAGGGTTTGCATGAGATATGACCATTTAAGAAAAGAATGCGCCCTTCCCTCGCAGTTTTTGTGTTATACACTTAATTCATATCAAGTTTGCCCCTTCTGTAGCAACAGAGTGAACTCTAAGCTGAAGTCCTAGTCCATAAACGCACTTAAAAACTGCAGTTTTTCCACTCAAAAACAATTAAAACCGAGCTATAAAAAGATGCTGCCCAGTGAAATTCAGAACTCAAATCTACATAGCCTTTACGGACTTATCTTAGCACTACATCATTTCTAGAGAATGCCTGGTGTTTATTCATTATGCCTACTGATACAACAATTATTTTGCAAACCCACTGAAAGAATGGTACAAGAAAATTTGAGTTCACTACGAAACAAGTAACAGAAAATGTATGAACAACTAAAGCATTGACCGACATATAATAGCAGAGAGAAATACTTTACAGTCTATTACGTGGCAACTACTAAAACCCAGAAAGGTTACAAGTAAGCATTTCTTGAACCACATTCACAAACTTCTCCATAAAACTGGTAGGAAATCATGTCATACTGTTAATGCACTGACATAAAGAAGAACGAGGCCAAGATGGCCTGAAGTAAGGTACTACTTTACTGGAATCCCATGAAATTGAAGAGCCACGGCCATGATAACGAACCACGTCCAGCCTTTTGCTCTCAAGCTGATAGAGGAATATATTTGACCCTGATCTAATGAATACAGATTCAGAATTCCGAGGAAGAAACGACAATATTTGGGATTCGCTAAACCGGTCAGCGAAAGTTGGATTCTGCTTCCACATCTCTCTGAAATTCAGTTTGTATCTTAAATTCCATCTTTTCTCCCAATGTGTGTCACTCTTGTACATGGATGAGTAGCCACTTTGCTCTTTCTCAAGAACCCATATCTCAATCCCAAACTTACTGCTCTGGCCATACTGCAGAAGCCCATCAGAGGACTCCCCAAGTACAGACTCTTCATAATCAAATGACAACTCACCAGCTGGTAGTTTAATAAGAGATAGACGCCTCACTCCAAGATATGGGTCATAAATAGCTAAATGCTTTTGTACTGCAAACCAGTAAACGACACCTCCAATCACGGAAGCTACACTTCGAGGACATAATGCAAAACTTGAAGAGCAAGTGAGAGTGGATTGTTTCCATGCACCAGTCTTTGAAGAGAAAGTCTCAATGGACACAGTGTTGACTTCAACAGGTTTGCATACACATTTGGCGCGAATAACTTTATAGCAGATTACATCATCATGGGAGTCCTCAACAATGAACGCCATGCACAAACTTCGATAATACTGCTGAGGTTGAGGGAGTTGGTATTGTTTCCTAGTGATGGGACTCCATATATAATAAGTCATTGGGTGGCGGCCACAAAGAAGAAACCCATTGGAAGAATCAATAAAGTAACCAAGCTGTTTGAGGACCCCAGAAAACTTCAAATCATCACCTTCTTTACAAGTTGACAATAATGGAAGTGCAGGCTCCCAAGGGGGGCGACGGAAGCCATCCCGGGGTCTTCCAAGGTATAGAAAATTGCATACAAAGAAGCCCAAAAGATGGAAACTTTCCCTCCATTGAGAGTGGTAACTAGAACGAAAAGAATTGCTACATATCACATGAAGCCACTTTCTCGATACAAGAATGAGTCTAAAAACAGATTTTTCTGGCAATCGCAGGAGAATCTCACATAGGACATCATCGCAGGTTAATGCAGTATGAACATTATCATGATTTATCCTTCCAGACTTCATTTTAACAAGATCATATCCTGCTAAAGGAAATTCCAATGAAATCTTTGCAACAACAAAGCAAGGTTTTTTAATATAATAAAAATCTGTTTTCATCACCTTGACATGAAAAGGTATGGAGACGACTCCAAAATCAAATCTCTAAGAAAGAGATATGGAGAGCTAAACTGAACTTCATGCCAAGTTAATTTAACAAAACTGAGAACAATGTTACATAACATCCATATTTGGTGAGACATGGAACTAATCACTTAAAAGGATCACTCTGTACTTAACCACACAAGGGCCATGGAGTAAAAGTCCAGAACTTATACTGATAATTATAACTGCTATTCAATTGAATTGTTCTTAGTTTTTCATATATACGGTCCTACCTTTTAGATCTTCTCCAATATATCATTGAGCATGACTAATTAAGGGCTCGTTTGGATAGTGAGATGAGATGATATGAGATAAGATAGTTTTAGATGAGTTGAATAAAATATTGTTAGAATATTATTTTTTAATATTATTATTATTTTGGGATTTGAAAAAATTGAATTGTTTATTATATTTTGTGTGAAAATTTGATAAAGTTGTAATGATGAGATGAAACCATTTCTGTATCCAAACAGGGCCTAAATGTGATGAAAGATCAAAAGGGAAAAATGGTGCACACTCTCAGATTGTTTGTTTCTAGTTTATGATGAACCAATGATTATCCTCTCCCTTTCTCTCTCTAATCTTTTTTGTTTCATTCCAAAAATAATGTTAGGTATAAAGTTGAATTGGCTTATTCTGTTGATAAAAAAAAGTAAGCTCCTAAGCCTATGTCTCTCGAATCCTGTCATCTAAAGATTGAAGACTTAAAAAAAAATAGAAGACTTATCACATGCACTCATGAAGACATTGCTGTGATCAAGAGGTTTGAATTGACTTTACTTAAAATGTAACACCCATGGGGAAGGCTCAAGCCACATATGGGCCACACCCAAAATGATTAGTCAATGGTACAATTGGAGCCCCATTGGAATCATTATAAAGAGCAAGAATTTCTCCCTCCCAAGCAATGTGGGATCCCATACACCACCTATACTCATCCCTTATAATGGTGTATCACAAAAAACCACATTCTTTTTTTATTAGAAACTTAGAATTACATTTTCATCATTGCAATGTAAACCATGATAAAATCCAAAGATGCCATGCCCGATAGTGCGGGAAAAACATTGTTGACTACTGTTTGGAGTGTGGAACTGAGGGATGAACATGAGAGAATATGTTGAGGAGGCAAAAACAAAAACAAGGGATGTGGTAATTCGGTAAGTGAACAAAGATGAGTTGTACAACAAGAGTTCTGTAGGGTTGGGTAGTCTGTAAATCAGTAACAAGGTTTTGAAAGTTTTATACTTTATCGCTTACTAGCAGAGGTATTCTTTTACATTGGACTAGGTCATGTATTTTTTTTCTAGGTTGCATTTTTTTTTTTTTGATAAGTAAAATAAAATTTATTAAATCACCAAATGTCAATTACAGAGATAAAAAAGCCCTAATTATGTAGGGACATTAGAAACTAAGAAATCATGAAGGTCCATGCCATTAAAATCCACAGCAATGAAGGTCTAGGTTGCATTTTTCACACAAAGATTATGGTGTGCATATTTGTATGATTGGTTCCTTGAGATGTTTGATTATCAATGTGCAAGGGAATATATATACATATAATATACAAGTTGAGCGAGGGTTAATTATCACAGAATATTTCAAATTGCATTAACTATCTCAAAGAGTGAGTATTATTTAGTCATTCTTTAGTTTTAAATAATGTGAAGTGATAATGCAGTTACAATAGACCTATTCACCCCTCCAGAGTAGGTAGATCATATAGACTAACATTTTTTTATTGGCACTGGATGTCTGGAACAAAGCCCCGACTAATCCTAGAGTGCATAGGCCCTCAGAAAAGAGTTTACTTGCAAGTGCACCAAATGTAAAAACCAACAATATCCACTCCAAGTGGACTACAAAGGCAAAACAGTTGAGAGCATATAGTCGAGTAATTTCGCAGTCAGAGTCCCATGTGTTTCACACACCTTGTTACAAAACCTTCTGTCCTGATAATTACCGTCTATCTCAAAACTTAAAACTAATGGGAACACATAAGTTTAATCATTTAATTTATGATCTAACACTCCTCATGTCTGACCAGTGAGTCCGACTCTCCCTTGCTAAATGGACTTGACATGTAAAATATATAATTGAAATGGGAGGTAAGTATGGAGTCAAGGTTCAATTTAGGATCTCGGATCTGATGTCACGTTTAGTTACCCTTTATTGCAAAAGCTAAGTTTATGAGAAGAGGAAAATTCGAACATAAGATTTATGATCTAAGCATTCTCTTTAAGGTGTGTTTTTGTCTTTTCTTATTCTATCGTATAGTTAAATTTTCAACCAATATTATCTGTTTGGGAAAATATCTACAAAATGATTGTCTCACTTTGTGATGTACATGGTTCATACGTATGGGTCACAGCAAGACTCAAACGTAATCAGTGTAAGAAAATAGAGATAAACACATACAAATTGCAGAAAAACTATGTAAAGCAAAAAAATAAGCCAACACAGCAAAAAAGTGCACGAATCAGGTGTTGTATTGTTCCCCAGAAAATGCAGGAAAAGAAGGAAAAATTGAAACTTTTTTCCCAGTAAAACCAACTGATCCAGTACATGGAACCCAAAACAATTAATTTCCAGTTTGTTATTTCTTAGCAATGAAAGCGGATAAAGCAAAACCCAAGTAAACAAGAATGATCAAATAAATATATGAATCAGGAAAAGCAAATTGCTATCAGCTAAACTAAAAGTCTGCATGCAACGATAGCATTAATACAGAGAGAGAGCGAGAGAGAGAGAGAGAGAGAGAACCTAAAATTGCAATCAGCTACACTAAAGGAAAAGGTCGGCAAAGGTAGAAGAATATTGCAGCTTGGGAAGCATCGAATTTCTAGAAGGGAGGAACAGAAGAAAAGGTCTTCGCCCTGGCTTTCTGCTCTTCTGCTTTGGCTCTTGTAAAATAATAAAAGAACCGTATATAGTTTATATAGTTTTTTTTTTCCCCTCAATTTCTTTTGCAAATGTTGGAGCACTGGTTGAATTTTTTTTTTTTTTTTTCTTTTTCGGAGGGGGTTCGAATCCAAAACTTCCATTTTGGAGGTTTAGGCGTTTTGCTATCAAACTATATGCTTTTGGCATATTGGGATACTAACATTCGTTTGTCTATATGCATATATAAAATTATATTTTTTAGAGATTGATTTTACATATCAAGAAAAATTTTCACATTAAATTATATATTTTTTAGCTAAATAATAATAAATTTTTATTTTTCATTTTTTTCATAATTTTTTTATATTTTGCAATTAGCACGATTGCAAATTTTATCATTTAGTACCAACTAAATTTTTTTTCCTAAAATTCTATCAGTTGGTGGAGAGAGAGAGGGGAGGAGAGAGAAAAAAGTAATAAAATAAAACTTGGAGAGTAAACAGTGCATCTTCAAATATGTAGAAATATTGTTCATAACTATACAAATTTTTAGATATGTATAATCCAATATAACCCAAATTAAGGTCATATTAATAAAGAGAAAATCTTGGTATCAACCGTTATTGTGCGCACACATCACACATCCCATGTGGCAGACCGGATTCCATATGGAATCTAATAATAATTCAATACTAGTGCTCTAAATATATAGATGTATAATTCAATATTAGTGCTCTAAGTAGCATAAATAACTAACAAGACAGGTCTTTTGATATGAAATGGAAAGGAAACCGCGTTGGTAAAAGCAAACAAAGAGGAATGCCTTCCACAAGTGAGCATGCAACCCTTTCGCCTAGTTGTACACACTTTTATTTGCACTATGCCAAGTTAAGAGCACTGGTAGTGAAATATGTAACGCTCCGATTCTGAAAGTTCGGAGAGTTAGCTCTTAATACTTAATATCAACATCAATAACACAACTATAAAATCCAGAAAACTACAAAAAATGTTAATCCATTTAATCAACCCAAATATCTATGTTCCTTTACGGGGACAACAAAGGAATTCTCAATAACATAAATTAAAAACTCTCAAAAAACTCGAAAATATCCCTAACTCACAAATCAAAATAACTGAAAATAAATCAGTTTACTAAATATGACTCTCAAATAAGCACTTGTACCCTCAGACACTTATTCCACTACGATCATCACACCTTGCTAAAACTTCATACTCTTGTTCTCTAGCTAAACTGTCAAAATTATCTGAAAAATATATGGAGATAAGGGGTGAGTTATCAACAACTCAGTAAGCAGATGACATATACTAGTGTGTAAACATGAGCATTTACCAAGTTCAGAATGTAGAACAAAATATTTTCTTTCAGAATGCAGAATCAGAATAATGTTTTCAAAATGTAGCGTAACATGTTATCAAGAATATCATAGCGAAAGCTCGAAAATATTCATCATCAAAATTTCTTTGGCATAGCATAAACTGATACATCACTTCTTATCTTATTATATCAAAACAAATACCATGTTTAACCCCCGTGGTAGGGTTATGCAAACCCTGGTAGCTAACCGAGCAAAAACAGTATGCGAATCTTCCCCTTATTCATTCTCAGAACCCCGAGTGTGCACATAGGAAAGACCACGCAGAAAACCACTTTGTTTTCAAAGTGGGTGCACCAAAAACAGAAAAGTTGGTACCAACCCGAATAGAGGCCATAGTTTTACACCCGTGGTAAGGTCAGAACGGAACAGAAACAGAATGTTATGCTAGAGGTTTTCAGAAATCACATCAGATCATATCAAAGTACATAAAATCTTCAGAACAGAACAAAATCATATCACAACATAATTTATGCACAAATTTCATATTCGCTCTCTTTTTCAAGGTTCAGAAACAGAATGTCAAAACTAAGCTCATGTCTACACCAGTCATGACAGAAAATAATTTCTTCTTAAACAGAATCTCATGAGTAATGTAGAACAAATAACTGAGGTAGTTCAAATTTATTTTCATAATCAAATATGTATATTTTCCAAAAATAACCCCAGCTCATTTTATTTTAATGCAAAGTCTAGCATAGGAACCTAACTTACCTGGACTTCTTAGCTTTTTCAGGAATTTCCTCAAAATGTCGAACAATTATTAATTGTCATCTATAACATAATAACGTAATTCTCATAAATTTTTAATTAATCACGTATTTCGATATTTAATCCTAAGCTTCTAAAATAACCTATTTAATTTCTCAAAACCTAAAATTACAAATCATCACTTTCTAAAATCGTCAATGTTGATTTAATAACTATGACTAAAACATTTAAAAGTTTGACATATTTATTATTGAAAACAAACTATAAAGTTTAATACTAGATAATATAATTATCCCAAAATATTTTAAAATAAACCATAACTATTTTTAAATAGACTAAATCATATCTAAAGTGTAAAAATAACATTACTCCAATATTGTTTACTCTTAAAATAAATCTTTACTTAATAACATGTTAAAATACTTAAGTGATTTTTGTAATCATAATTATATAAAAGTGTACTAATACATAATAAAAATTTAAAAGCACATTAATATAACATGTAGTAAAAGGGCACTAATGTAATTTCCTTCAATTCTTTGAAAACCAACAAAAACCTACGTAAACAGATAACTTGCATGGCAGGGGCTTACTCACGGAGGAATCACGCAGCAGTGGGCGACACAGCGAGGGGCTAGAAGCTTAGCAACGTAGCGGTGGTGATCTCGGTGGAGCACTGGAAGCGAGAGAGAGTGAGAGAGAGAAACATGGTGAAAGTATGAGTGAGAGACGAAGAGAGTATGGCGTGTGGAAGGGGAGAGAGCTCACCGTGGGACAGCGAGAAGGCGTGCGACTGGTCGGGAGCTACGTGCTGTGGCTTCCGTCGTGTAACGTGGCTGAAAAACTGAGGGGCACAGGGAGAGGGAGAGGCTGGCGGAGGAGCTCAATGGACAGCTTGAGCAAGGACTACTTTGTTTCGGGAGTGGGAAAACAAAGTATGCCGTGTGTGTTTCTCCTTCAACGGCTGAGCGACGATGGTTGACTTTCCGTGGCGGCGAGGACAGCCTGGAGGGTGGTGCGCTGTTTGTAAGGAGGAGTTGCTGTCTGTGAATTCATGTGGCAGGGCAGCGGCGTCACGGAGAAACAAACCGTATTGCATTATGGCTTGGCCAGCGGTTGGGGTGTTGCAAGGCTTGGGGTGGGTTTACGTGACCAAGGCAGAGGAGTGTTCTGTAGTGTCTATCTTACGATGTTGGTGGTTTGCAGTGGAGCTTTATGGTGGCAAAGTTGATGAGCATAGAGTCCAGAAAGCGGAGAGGCAATGAATGAGAAGGAGTTATGCGTGGGTTGCATTGGTTTCGTATGGGGGCAGTGAGAGTTCTGGGCGGTGCACGGTGGAGGCTTTGGGCCCTGGGTGCTGGTCGTGTATGGTGGAGCGATGGGCGTCGGACTAGGAGAGGTTGATTCGTGCGACAGGAGGCTGAGGAAAAAAATATTGTTGGCGGCAGCGAACGTAACAGAGCAGTTTCTCTAAGCATGGCTAATGTGCCCGTAAATATATGATGCGAAAACTCTAGAGATATGAGGGAGACGTGCGTGCAGACGGAAATAGAGTCGTGTGTGTGTATGGAGTGGATAAAAAATACACTAGAGACGTGCAAGACCATGCATGCCGTGGATGAGAGGAAGACTTAGGGCTGAAAAAGAAAATAGACAAAAAAAATTAAATAAAACATGCGGGGAAGTTAATGTGTAAAAAAAATAAATAAAAAATAAAATAAATATAAAAAAATTGAGCTTGATTGGGTCCGAGTGTTACAAAATAGCTATGGTCAATTTTTGGTAAAAGTTTAGCTAAGTTGCATAAATTATATCTATATCAAACTCAACAAATGTACAGTAGTAAAATAGCTATAGTCAAATTTTGGCTTAAGTTGCATAAATTATATCTATATCAAACTCAACAAAGGTACAATATTTTTAACTGACACTAAACTCACTGGCCAAATCTGACCTTCCCAAGTAGCTAGCCAAATCATATTTTGGCCATAAAATACTCCTTCCCACTTGTATTCATAGCGCACCAAAGCACACAAAAACTCCAAAAATGGTGCCATCACATTTCTTAGATCTTACTCGTAGGTTTGAAGACATCCTTTTGTACTCTTCCAATACGCTTGAGCTGTACCTCCACCACATTGGGTCCTTTACTCTTGCCTTCTTTTTTCTAGTAAATTTACATTGTATTTGAATCTGAATAGATAAGTGTCATTTTATGAAAAAACAAACGATCCATTGGGAGAAAATGAAAAAAAAAAAAGGATTTAGCAGAGAAACTTGACTTGAAGTGAATGAAATTATTTATTATATTAATGTCATCATGAGCAATTTACCATTCAATGACCACCCCTGTTTGCCCACATAGAAATGACATTGTCATCCCTAATTGTAGCCATAGCTCAGGCTGATAGCATAGTCATGTCAGGATGACATGCTAAAGCTGTGGCGTCACCAACCGCACGGCCACTTCGACTGAGCTACGTGGTTCTCCAATGCTCGAACAAGAAGTCGTTCGGCATCGTCATTCTAATAAAATTGAGTAATGTATAGCGTAAGATGATCAAGAGCCTTTGCCTCCTAACTGAATACACAGACATGAGTCTTAAAATTCTAAACCGCAATTTCAAGACCCCAAATTTGCGTTCTATTATGTTACAAATGGATAAATGACGATAATTAAAATAAGGGTTAATTACATTTTGCTTCCTCGAACTTTCATTCAATTACAATGTGCCCCGAAACTAATAATTGCATCAAAATGGACCCACTTACTTTCAAAACTTACCAATGTACTCCTTTCATCCACCAACAATGTTAAATCTAATGGAAATTGCCTTCATGTGTTGCTCATGTTCATAATATTCACTATAAAGATGTAATTTTTATCTAACTTATTATCATTAATTGACAATATATATTATTTTATATTTTATATAGTCAATGATAAATAAGTTAGATGAAAATTACATCTTTACAGTGAATGTTATGCACATGTGCAACACTTGTAGGCAGTTTCCGTTAGATTTAACGCTAGTGGTAGACGAAAGGGGAACATCGGTAAGTTTTGAAAGTAAGCGGGTCTACTTTGATACAATTACTATGCCCCTTGAAATTTCACTCAATTTATAATGTGCCCCTGACAGTCACTCCTATGATATCTTTCTCTGGGATATGGGGCATAAATCCCCAAGTACATGAAAATGCTGAATCAACTAGATAATAATAATTTGTTAACCCATTTCAACCAAAAAATCAGTTACTTACCAACCATGTACTCATAAATATAACAAAATACATATGAATTCAAACAATTAAATAATATTAGACGTTTACCGTCCTCAGGCCATGGAAATTGGTTTCGGGCTTGACTCAATGCATCAATGAGTACGCGAGCATCATGCGTTGTTCCCTTCCACTCAGTGTAGAGAAATGTGAACTTCATATCTAAATCACATACACATAAGACGTTTTGGGCAACTCGCCCATGCCGGTTGCGAAATGCCTCACGTACTTCAGCAGGTACAACAACTTCAATCATGGTCCCATCAATCGCACTAATGCACCGCTCATTTGATTATAATTGCATAACTTCAAATAAATAATTTAATCAAAACTATTACATAATCAATATTGATACTTTATTTTGTACGGTGAAGCACTTACCGCAAACCAAGAATAATTTCGCAGGTTGCCTGCAATTGTTGGATGCACCCCAGTAGTGTGTGTTGGGCCAATAAGATGTGTTCCAAGCACGAACAGGGCCTGTGTGACTTTTGTTATGTGTCGGTTAATGGTTTCTGTTGAATGTTGAAACTGTTGAGCCACAATGCGTTGTTCTTCTCCAAGCACCACTACCAAACTGAATATGCCTATTTGTTCCTCAATGATCACCCCTCGTCTAGAATCCCTAAAAAAATCATTGTTTTGTAACTTTTAGCATAATGCGTGGAAGGCCTCAACCTCCATTCGGAATAACTTTTCACAATTCGTCGGATTTCCATTCAAAACTTCCAGAATATATTGATGTCCCCGCATGCTATATTATGTTGTGACAGTCTAAGATTCAGTCCCCATTGGCGATGGACATTCCCAAGAAGGTTCATGATCTCAACCGTATCTGGTGTAAATTGATCACTACTATCACTTGTACCCCCATAAGAGAAGATGAGCTCTGCATCGAGGTTCACGTCCATCGACGAAGTTCCCACTAACCAATTCTCATCATCCATGCTCTACCACATTCTACTACACTATCCGCGAAAAAACGTTAGAAATTAAGTACCGTATAATTCCAACATTATATTTTAATACAGAAAGCATAACTATATTTTTATTCATATTCTCATCAACCATTGAAGATATACTTGTCAAGAAAAAATATTAGTAATAAATATCGCATTAATACCAAATGTATATCATGGAAAAAGTTTAACACAACACAATTAGCAATAACATAAACTCATCAAAGTCATACATAATCGTTTCATGAAACAAATAAAGTAGCAGTCACGGAAATAAGTAGATGATAAAGCAATTATCCTCGATTCTCATCAACAATTTCGGGTCCAAAGTTCCCTCCTGACGGCATCCATCAACAAGAAGGCTCATTGCATAATAGGATCAAGTAACTCATTCACTACACAATACCATACTGCCCCCTCCAATCTCGGGAAAATCTCACTGAGCAATGTCATACAATGACTCAGCGGATTTCTAAGCCCCATCGCTGGCCTCAGTAGGCTCTAATCCTTTGTTGTGCTTCACTAAACACATACTAGTAACCTCCTCATTCAACTTACGTCGCGTGATCTACGTGTGTTTCACCTTCTCGAGGCACGCATAGATGTTTTGATCGAGCTGGCTGATTTTCTTATTACGCCTACGTGATGAATGTGTCGATACACCACCTGAAGGTGACCCCATCCCTATCAACTCATCCATGTCATCAATCTCAATGCACGATCCCTGTCTATTGCCCAATGTGGGAGGGTGCCGAGCTCGCATATCCGAATCAAGCTGCCGCTCCTCGTCACTATCTGGGGGAAGTTGTGTTGACACATGTTGCAAAGTCTTGTATACAATATAAGTGCCTAATATGGTGCATAGCTCCTCATACTTTGGGCAGCCAAAGGTACGAAACCTCCCCCATTTCGATTTGACCTAACATTTCCATAATATACACACGTCAATAATAAATGTAGTAATGAAAACACTATATTGTGTTTGGTAAAATAAAGATGCTTAGTTAGATAATAAAAGCATAAGTTTATTTTTGCTCTGATGGCATTTTCCCAGCTCTCGTATCTTGCCACTACTATCTTCATGTCAGGATCCCAACCCATCCCGGTTTGGCGCATTAGATTGGTAAACAGATGCTGTGGGCCCTTCAACCTTTGGAGTTTGCCTAGTTCGCGTCAAACACCTTTACGCCAATAACGGTGAGCCACTCAGCATAAACTATATGCTCTCTACTCGTGATCTTTCCAGCCCTTAATCTACTATGAAGGGTGTCCTGGTAGAGCATGCCAATGAATACATCCTCCATGCCATCGCCCCAAATTTTATGATTACGGGTCATGTTTTTCAGATCATCCATATTGAATAGCTAAAAATTGATAATATGGCAATGCAAGTATTTGTTTGTAATATATGCAACATTAGAGCCAAACTTAAGTACAAACAGTCTGATGGTAGTGTAAACATGAAAAATACAAATACTCAAGTAGGAATGAAAAAATATTAAATTTATTGAACATAATAATAACTTGGATACGAAAGCAACTTTATTACAAATAAGTAATAAATGTAATGATTGTGCGTTAAAATAGTTTATACCTGTTGAGATGGATGATGTGTACAAAAGGAGCATAAGTAGTATCACTAGAAGATTGGTTCTTGCAGTTGAATGTGCTCTAGTGAGAGAGAGAATGGGGAGAGGGAATTCGGGAGCGAGATAAAGGGGCTGGGTTTCGGTAGTGAGGGGGAGGATTTCACTAGAATGGGATTTCACTAGCGGGAGGGATTCCCGCGATTTTGGTTGGAGTGAGAAATAATTATTTTAATATTTGGCTAAGTTACTGTTTCCGCCACAAATTTGTTGAATCGTTGTAGTTAATATCCAAATTTTTATAGCAATGCCTAATCCAATGTGATGTTTTTTGGCACATATTGGCTAAAGTTTAGCTATCATTAGACTTTACCCAAGCCAATGAGAGTGCTCTTAGGGGTTATTTGGGAAACACACTTCATCTCATCTCATCTCATAATTTCTCATAATTTTCTTTTCAAACCTTACTAAAAAACAAATATTTTGTAATTTCAAATATTCAACTTTTTTATTTAATCATTACCTAATTATTACAACTTTTTTAAACTTTCAAACAAAACATAAAAAATACAACTACTTTTTCAAATTTCAAAACAAAAATAATATTAAAAAAATGTATTATAATAATAATTTAACTATATAATATTTTTTATTCATTTTTTCTCTCTTATTTTCCAAAATCTAGTAAAACATCTTAACTCAAATCATTTCACTATCAGTCACAAAATTCTCATCTTATCTTATCTCATTAAGCAAGCATCCCCTCAGTATCAGTTTCTTTTGATTTTTGGCTTGGAAGTATTTTGTTTTCTTCCAAAATTATTCTTTCTCTTCCAGTTTTCATATCCGAATTGATTGGATTGTACCGGCTTGTGGACCTTACCATAATGGACGAAACTGATATAGAATCATCCATTTTCATATTGTGTTGAGTGAAGTGATAAAAAAAATATGAATAATTTCATTAAAATGTTCAACAGTAGGCCTAGAGTCTATCATTTATAAGTAGAAAATTTGACAGCCTGAAATTTCTTTCTTGTAGTATTGTCTAAAAGATACTTAGCCTCAAGTATATCTCACAGATCTTTGGTGATTGCTTTGTTCTAGTAAGTGTCAAATAGTGCATCAGACAATGCATTACAAAAATGTTCCTTGCAAATATAATCGGCTTATTCTCATTTGATCCTTATCCAACTTGGAGTAATTGTCTCATCCTCATTCATAGAAGGCCTAGGAGTGGTTAGAACATACACCATTTTAAGACTGACTAGGAGGAAGTGCATCTTCTTTTGCTAGCATTGAAAATTGTTTCCATTAAAATGTTCAAGTTTTACGAAATCTGCAACAAACTTTCTCAAATTATGTGCCATTAGAAATAAAATATTATCTTAAAATCATTGGTGCAAAGGAGGCTATAAAAGAAGAAAATACAAAATAGTGACAAAAAAGTTTGTTTCAAAGTGTGTTACAATATCGTTTTCCTTACAACAATATTTATCCCCACTAGTAATGGTATGAGCAAGGGTTACCAGAAAATTTGTCTCCAAGATACAATGAAACTCAGAAAAAGTATATTTGTCTAATTACATTATGTAAAAATGAAATTAGACCCCCTAGAAAAAGGGAATTAGACCCTAACACCCTCATATTTTGCTATTCAACGAACTTAGACCCGAATACCCTTTTATTATGGTGGATGTGGCACATCGTCCCTCGATAAAAGACCTAGTGATGATCCATGGTGCTAAGGGTTCTAGTCAATTGGCAATACCCAAGGCTCGAATTGGGTTAGGCGTGTAATATTCACTAGGAAGTGCACGTGTAAGGAAATAGGTATATGGTTTGTAGTGGAATAGTAAAAGTTTAATTTGAAGGCTAAGGGTTATAGTATCAAAATCTAAAAATCATATAAACTTTCTCACAATATCCACCAGTCACTTTATTCCTTAAATAATTGTACACATATCTAGCTAATTGATTCGTGTTCCCAAAATGAGGCCGACCTAACACATGCGGTCACCTGACTAATGATTACAAATATAGCCCCCATAAATGAACAAGTTCTACAACAGGAAACAGGTCTGCGCGCCTATTTCTCGAGCTAGGTTGGCTCTTTCTCCTTGGGTATCACTCTTGGGTCTAATTCTACATTAAAATCTATGGTTTCGATAGGCAGGTTAGACATCTATGACAAGACTGCTAATGAGAAACAATACTCATGAATATGCAATGAATAATTTCATGTAATGACGTAGGTGAGCGCATGTATTAGTGCATGGCGAGAAATCATTATTTCGGGCAAGAATACATGTATTCGTATAAATGGTGAGAAATAACTCTCCAAAGAATTACCCTCTACGCAAATCTTAATATATATATATATATATATAGTTGTACATGTTGCAGAGGTGAGGAATCACCCTTTTCTCTAGCATATAAAACACGTAACACCAATCACACAGACGTACAAAGTTATCACATAGATATTCGTCATACATACATTTGTCGCCTGATGGGCTAACAGGGGTGAGTCATTCCACCATTTAAAATCAAGGAATCTCGCCCACCCAACCAATATGGTGCAAGTCAACTCTCACATAAAGATATACTTGTTGCACCAATGAATGTTTACTCAACCCACCAACTCGAAGACACCTATATGTGATATGCCCGAGGGATTCTTCATCCCGTCTCTCAGGTGAGGCCAACAAGACACCGCCCCACCCCAAGCATTTAGGAGGAATCTCTCTACACATATGAAGCTCATGGTGACGTTTCCCAGGAATGGTCCGGGGAATCCTCCGTCCCGTCCATGATAATTGACACACGATACGTTTACTAACAAAAAGATAGCACTGAAAACGAATGCATTCAAATCTCATAAAACACGGGATAAAAATATTCAAAAATATAATGACAAAACATTTATTATTTCATGATTAGAAAATGGGGAGGTTACAGATTATGCATATGCCATAATTCCATAACATCCTCACAAAACATTTACCTCCCATTCCTCGACACTATCTTAAAAGTTAACCTACTTTACCGCCTTAGAATTATGGTGGTATTGTGCTCCTCCTTTCTTTGTCTTCTTTGAAGTCGCTTGCTTTCTTCATAGAATCTGACTCCAAGGGCTCCCAGGTGTTTATGATCTCAAAAGTAAGAAGGCTTTAACCTTAAGCCTTTTATAGCACGGGTTCGTCAGGTGTCCTTCTGACGTTCTTTTGACTCCAGACATGCTTGAATAAGGGTCCGTTCGTCTCAATCATCCCACTGTAGGATGACAAAGACAAACTAGCAGGGCATGGTTTGCACTTCCTTACAACATATCTTAAGTTCAATCCTCAATCTCTCTTCGAGTGAGGATCTCCCCCATGGCTTTGAACAATACCTCTGGGTTCATATGACATGATCTGCTGAGTATCCTTTCTACAAACCCACTCTAGATGTGACTCTTCAGATAGAATGTGGGCTTCTGCATACGACATTGCCACCTTCTGAGCATTTTCGTATGATCCTGAAAAGCTCGCATGTCTGCAAGGGTCTTATCCTTGATCGTTGCTCTCATTAAGCTCATTTTTCGCCTTTGTACATAAGATGCCTTTCTAGAACTACAAGTCTCTTCAGCTCCACATTCTCACCTTGGTGCTTGCTCCAACTTCCGTTGGACTAGCTGCACTCTGAAAACCACCATTGCCTTGTTTTCTACCAAATCGATGGATGATCATCTTTGCCTTCCACTCGACAAGGAAAGGCTTTCTTATTCGCCTTCCTTTTTGCTCCTAGATGGTGGTCTGCCCTCTTTCACTAGGTCCTCATATCCTCCCCTCTTTATAAGGAATTTCATCCTCGAGACTCGGTGAGGATTCACCCTTAATCTAGCTTTCCAAGGGAGGCTCATGAGGTGGGGTGTTCTTAGGTGTTCTTTATTGACACTGCTTGAAGCACATCCCTTCCCTTACCTCTATCTGTTAGGGAGCATTCACTGTCCACTAATGGGACACTAGCTATTTGCTCCGACTACTTATGTCGCATCTTCCGTCGATTGTGCTCTCTCGTATTCTAGCTCCTCAACTAGGTTCAACATTTAGGAAGTTGGTGAATCCTCACCCTTGTCCATTTCTTATTCGTCAAGCTTCGAAACTGCTCATTTCTCTCCTTGAGGTGCGCTAGTCATACTGTCGTGATCCAACATCTCCACTATTAGCACTCTTGCCCTCTAAGACTCAGCGGTGTTCCTCCTATGCTCGTTGGCATTTAGCTTCCAAGAATCGTTGCATTATTTCGGGAGGAACAGTTACCCTTCATGCAATTCTTTTCTCTTGCACCATGGTTACAGGTCTAAGGGCTTTAAGTGTTTTGGTCCAAAGGGGTAACCTAAAGGCTTACTTATAGCCTTAACTCAAGCTCTAAATTTGACTGACTTACCTTAGCCTCAAGCGTTAAAGCATACTCATTACGACTAAAATAAATATAGGAACTATTTCTGCATGACCCATGTGCTTTCTCAAGTAAACTCCCCATTTCTTGCATCTCCCCATTGCACCTTTACTTAAGGATACGACCTTAGATCACAATCTCTACTTTTTCTAGTCTATGATTCGCACTGGTCTTTCTACATAAGTGATATTCGATGTTGCTTATTCCTAAAGCTTTTCCTTAATGAGAAAACATGAAATACATCGTGAATCCCTTCGTATTTCGTTGGTAGTAGAACTCGATACCCTACTGGGCCTACTCTTTCCATTACTTGGAGGGTCCAACATACCTTGCGGGCTTAGTTTTCCTTTTAACCCAATCTTTTAACTCCCTTCATAAGTGATTCTTTGAGGTACAACCAATCATTTTCCTCAAAGGTCCGCTCTCTCTTTCTCATGTCAGCGTAGTTTTTCTACCTGCTCTGAGCTGTAGCCATCTTTGCTCGTATAAGTTTGACATGTTCCGTCATCTCCTGGACAATATCTGGTCCAATCACTCTGGCTTCTCCTATTTCATCCCAGCATATCGGTGACCTACATTTTCTCCCACATAATGCCTCGTAAGTGACCATCTGGATGGTCGTCTAGTAACTATTAATATATGCAAACCCAATGAGTGGGACGTGGCTCTCCCAAGGTCCCTTAAAATCCAATACACATACTCTTAGCATGACTTCCAACGTTTGAATGGTCCTTTCTAACTATCATTTGGTTTGGGGATGGTAAGCACTACTAAATTTAAGCTTAGTGCCACAAAATCCATGGCGATATCTTCTCATTTCCATTCTGGAATAAGCAAGAGCTACAGATTCCTAACCGGTCTTTGATGCTCAGACTTCATCCTACGTCACGTAGCACATCTTTCATTGAAGTGGGCGATACAATAAGGTTGCATCTTCACCTAAACTAAAATTCGTAGGCCCTCTACCTGTGTGGATTCTTCGATGAATATCTAGCAATTTTGGATCCTTACACTGCTGATGCCTCAACTCATCAAATTCACTTATTCTCAACTGCAAATGGTGCTGAGAATCTCCTTCGGTGATAAATCTTTTAGCAATAGGTGTCTCATTCCTTTTAAAAGTGAGTCCACCTTTGTGGAATCTTCCACACCCTTTGAACTTGACTTGTGACTTAGTGCATCGATGACTACATTTGCCTTTCCCAGGTGATACTTGATCTCACACCAATAGTCACTGATGGTTTCCAACCATCTTCGTTGCCTCATATTGAGATTCTTTTGGGTGAAGAGGTGTTTCAAACTCCTGTGGTCCATGTATACCTCGCACTCTTCACCGTACAAGTAGTGTCGCCAAATCTTCAGGGTAAACACTACAACTACTATGTGACGCTCTTAGAATCCACTTGGGATTGAATGAACATCTGAAGCTTCGAGATATACAACACAAGATTATCTGCTCCCGTTCATGACAATTAAATATGCAAAGCCCCTAGCATGCATCTAGCAATATGCAATATTCACAACAGATAATGTTTTTCGTTGAGCAATATCCAAAATGATTCTGAAATGTATTGCATAAAATATGAAAGTAATTCATAACCATGATTACAACACAAGTCCAAAACATCTATAATCTCAGAGGTACGGGAGACAGAGCTCCATAAGTACATTCACCAAAATAAAACTATTGGGCTAGTCCATAGAGCAGCTTGCGTAACTCGACTAGGGACTCCATAATGCTATCTATAAACCTAATCATGAAGATTGCGAGCTCCGCATCGTGTCGGCGCTCCCTAATGGACCTCCTCCAATCAGCTAGGCTTTGTTCCATCTCTTGATCTTGGCACATTGCCTACCATTAGGGAGGAATGACAGTTGGGACTATCACGATGAGATTGAGTAAAAATCTTAGCAAGTTAACAGGAAACTTTGACATACAGTTTACGGATGCATGCATGGCAGTGAATGCATGAATGCATAATCATAATCACAAATAAGCATAACGTGACTTGACATATAACATGGGATAAATTTACATGACTTGAACTTGAGCATAGACTAAACTTGACATGACGTAAACTTGAATGTGAATTGACTTAAACATGAACTTAATGTAACATAAACTTAAACTGAATGTGAATGTGAATTGACTGAAATTGAACATGAATTGAACTGAACTGAACGTTGAATAACATGAACATGAACATGAACATGGAATCTTGTTCAATAAATAGACATAATTAATAAACGTGATCTGTGTGTTCCTATCGATTACCACATCACAATACAGGTATCTGCACCAACTGTGAGTGCATTAATATACGTGCCAGTTCATAGTTTTCCACACCTGCTGTAGAACATGTAATATACGTATCCCATGTCAAGTACTTGCACCAACACGGGTATGAATAACATGAAATTGAAATGTGGGTGGCACCATCAGCGTTAGTGCCTCTTTTTTTTTAAATAAAAGTCAGGGCCCCATGTCCATGAGTGGCCCCTATCCCGAGTTTTATTAGAAATCCCTCACTTATAGCGGAGGAACACCGTGGTTACAATACCCTCAAACACCTAAGATTACAAAATAAACAATAAGCCCAAAACCAAGGTGTTAGCCAACCACTGAAACCAAACGGACCCAAACCCTCCATAAAAAATCTCTAAACAACAAAACCTCATTTCTCTCTAATGAAAGGATTTCCCAAACGATCCATACGAATCAAACCTCGCAAACGGGTTTGTACTACTTCCGACCCATCAAAATCGGTGTTAGTGCCTGACTTCACTCCGGTGATCTATTAATTAAGCTACATCCAAAGGCTGTTGATTTTTACTTTGTCAAGCTACATAATTTCACATTAGTTTAGACACTCCATCGTGAACAAAGGAGTTCCACTAAGATATTACCTCATCCTAGTACTTAGGATTGTGATAAACGTAAACAAACTTGACTGACGTGGAAATACTATTTCCAAGATACACAAACTGTACTCGAGACATAACGTGACATGAAATGAAAGGACAGATAACCTGGCGTAACATGATGTGGCATGTACGTGAGCTACATTACAAGACATAAC
The DNA here is from genome assembly GCA_022457165.1 of Juglans mandshurica. Classification (NCBI taxonomy): domain Eukaryota; kingdom Viridiplantae; phylum Streptophyta; class Magnoliopsida; order Fagales; family Juglandaceae; genus Juglans; species Juglans mandshurica. The sequence goes on from CM039623.1 coordinate 11,794,215, forward strand.
ATGAAACATACAAACATTTCGTGACATGACATAACATATAACAGACAAACGTTTCGTGACATGACATAATGTGTAATAGATAAAAATTACGTGACATGACATAACGTGTAACAAATAAACATTGAGTGATAGAATATGTTGTTTAACAGATAAATATTACGTGACCGAATATATTGTGTGACAGATAAATATTTCATGATAGAATATAATATGTATAACAGATAAACATGTAGTGATATGGCACAGCATGGAATATATGATAACATAAGTACATAAACAATAATTCCTTTACCAACATACATACATAGTAATCTGACAGTATGTGAGAAGCTAACTTACAGTGACTATTGTGTTACGAAGAAAAAAACTTGAAACACAAGAAACTGTAAGTATGGATTTCTAAACGTTAGAAAATTCATCACTAATAACTTAGAAACATGAAAATACCATCTTAGAGTAAAATGACCAATTTACTATCTACATGTGGAAAAATAATCATTTTACCCATAACTTGAGGATTATACATCATAACTCCAAAACTCACCAAAATTTACATTCCTCATGTAACTTTTGTCCTAAATCCGAATATCTAATTATTAAAATTTAAAACACATCACAACTATCGCAAACACATTAAGGCCGAAACCTTCAAAGGCAAAAACTCTTATTTTGTTGCAATTCTATCAACCTCACTCCTCACGCTTAAAACCGAAATATTGCAACATGGATGATCACATCCTATGTTTAAAAATCATACAAGATCAACAAAAAAAAAACCCACTTTACAAAAATCAGAAAAATCTTTTTAAAACAAAGTTCCAAGTTTTAACTAAAAACATAACTTTTGATTCTCAAGGTTTTGTCTTTTTTTTTTTTTTTAAAAACATTTCCAAGAACTCTAAAAGTTTAAAAATACACTTCCAATATATTCATAACACACTTTAAAAATTATCATGCTTTGAATTATCAAGCAAACATCACAAAATGACAAGATCTAACACCAAACTTTCGGCTTCAACACTTATACTCAAAACCGATTGCCTTAAGGTTTAGTTCTTGATCAAATCCTTTGATCTGAAACTTACCATGGCAAAATTCACAAGCTAACAACATCACATGGTTAAAAATCATTCCCTAGAGTAGATCCAAGAATTAAACTCAAGATTACATGGCCATATTTGCATCAAAACATTCATATACTCGAAAATCTCAAATCTGTGACCTAACTAAGTCTCTTCACGCATAAAAAATCATATCTTTAAAATCAACACCAAAAATTTTCAAAATAACATCCTAACATGTAGATCAAAGACTTAGTATCATTATATAAAGATATAAAAGTCATTGGAACATATTTTACCACAAAATATCCAAGCTTTCACAAAATAGAAATTGTTTTACTCCTTCCAGTTTCCAACATTTTAGATCAAAGAAGAACTTTCATCAAACGCTTATAACATGCAATGAATCCTCATCAAAATTTCATATAAACATGATAACTATATTCCATAAAAAAAATAGACCAAGAGATTTCTAGTAGCTTGGTAAAAAACACCAAAATAACAAGCACTATCCAATTTACCGCTCAAAATGACCTTTCCAAACTTCAAACAACTTTTTACTGATCAAATAAATATGAAAATCAACAAAGAAAATATCCACAGAAAATAAACTAAAAGAGGAACAACTCTTGGAAATTTTGGGCACCACTTAGAAGGGTCAAAATGCACTATGTGTTGAATTCATAAGGCAAGGGGTTGTGTGCAAGTTTCTCAAACTTGGTCTCCAAGTTGGCCAACTTTGGCCCCAAGTTTTATAGTTTGAACTAGGCTTTCTTTAGGGCTTTGGATTGGGCTTTTTAAATTGGGCCTTAGTCCATTTGGTTGGACCTAGTCTTTGGGCTTTAGTTTTTGCCTTGGCCCATTTGGATTTGAGCCTAGTTGTTGGGCTTCCTATTGGGCCTTGGTCCATTCAAATTTGGGCCTTACCTTGGGCCCATTCGGTTTTCTCCTCAAGAGTTGGATCCTTTTAACTTTTTATGCTTAAGCCCACTTTCCTTTTAACTAAGATCCTCAAGATATTACAGGTTTTATCCTTAAACCTATCAAGGTAGTAAGTTCTTTCTTGAAGTTTTCCTATGGGTTCTTTGACAAAAAAATGCTCTTTAAGGAATTCCTAATTTATGGCTCTAGATGCTTCCTATTCTTCACTTACCTTAATATGGTCAAAACTTCATTATCCTTATGATCTCTTGGTATGTTTTGATGGGGTGTTATAATAGATATTTTATTATCTCAAGTAAAATATATCGTAGATATATAATAACAGTATATTCATTTTACTTCATGGCCTTCGCATGCTTCTCTCAGTTTATGTTAATTTTATTTTTGGTCTGAGAGGAAAAGTTTACGCTGTTCTGTTTGGGTATGAGAGAAAACTTTGTTATTACTTCAGTTTTACATGCTCATGAAATTCATGTTTTTCGGTTGATGCATACCTATGTGTTGGTCTTGGTATGTGAAAATTGAGGAAGGAAGAGTCGTTGTGTGTGGTCGGAAGAGAGCAGCTTAACGGGGTTTGAGTACCCTCAGTGGTAACTCGTTGTGTGGCATTGTGTCAGAACCTTTGTGGCCCACAGCCAAGCTGCCAACCATGCCATGACAAGCCTTGATAGGCCCATAGTTGATGCCCTGACACTTCCACTGCAAGGTTGGACAACCCCACGGCCCATGCCTCGACACTATTGCTGACATGCCCCAACAGTCCCACAGACAAGGCCTTGACACTTTCGCTGGCCTTGCAATAATAATATATGAGTTTTATTAAAACTCAAAGTCCCACACACTCATATCTCTATGAGTTTATACTAATTCAAATATATCTCATAATTAATAAGTTACAGTATGACACAAATACATTTAGATTTCATGATGACCATAAATCTATTTAAGAATCGAGAGGGTTAAGGGTTTTCACATACAACATAATTGTGTCTCTAGTCATCGAGAGACACTCAGAGGTAAAGTTATTAGGGTAATTATTCTCTCATAGTCAAGTTAGATTTTTCATCAAATTATAATTTAGAGAGAAACGTTTTCTAGCTGTTATTATTTAATGTCGTGGATTGTAGAATCGAAGATCCCAATATTTATTGCTTCATGTTAAAATATTTAACAAGCCAATCTAAGTAGACTTAATTTTTAGGGCCTGTTTAGCCTGTTCAAATACTATAAATACAAACATTTTTCAATTTCAAATCTTCTATTTTTTTCATATATCATTACTTAATTATTACAACTTTCTCAAACTTTCAAACAAAATATAAAAAATAATTCTAAATTTTTCAAATACCAAAACAAACAAAAAATATTAAAAATTTATATTTTAACAATATTTTAACTTTACAATATTTTTATTGAACTTTTTCTCTCTCATTTCCCAAAACTCTATAAAATATTTTAATTCAAAAAATTTCTAACTCATCTCATCTCAACTCAAATATCTCACTACTATTCACAAATTATCTCAATTCAATATCCAAGCCAAGCCTAAAAAGACAAACTTGAAAAGACCTGCTATGTTCACCGAGAAACCACACAGAAGACTTCTACCTACTTAGCAATTTTTTTTTTTGGCTACTTTTTTAAACATTTTTTAAATCCCTTACAATTCATTTAAAAAAAATCATAAACTCGCTCAAAAATATTTTCTTAAGAGCTCGTTTGGATTCTTGAATGCACTCAATTCATTTGAATATGATTCAGATTTAGACATATCTTAACATCTAAATACTAAACTCTTAACACTGTTTATTGATATAACACTTTACTGACATTACCCAGGCATGTAAGAGAGAGAGAGAGAGCACGTGAACCACCCAAATGAACACATCAGAAAAAGGAAAAAAAAAAAGACTTCATAGCTAATTGTTGTATCTTCAAAACTTGATTTTTGTTATTTATTAATAAAAGATATAATAAATTAATTATTCAATTGTTACAATAACTTTATAATCATTGTTAGGACTCATGTATTTTTCAACTTTCCATAAAAAAAATCTAAATTCATTTTAACATCCAAAACTCATCTTAGGTGGGTTCCACAAACTCACTTCACCATCTCAACTTACTACTATTTATAAAGAACTCAACTCATCTTAACTCAGCCCAATATCCAAACGCAACCTTAATTATTAATCATTTTTTTATAAGAATTATTATCAAGAATTGAACTTATTCTTTTTATTCTTTTATTTATTTTATTCATCTTTGTATCACATATTAGTCATATGTCTTTTTATGTCATGATGTATTACTATAAATACTGCTACTGTACACGAATGTAAATATCTTTTACAGAATAATATTTTTCCTTTTCTTCTAGAAGTTTCTCTCCCTCTCTCTCTCTCGAATTTTGGTCTGCTAGGGTTTCACCCTTCCCTTGCTCTGCTAGGGTTTAGATTTTACATGGTATCAAACATCTTATTTGATTGCTTCTATAGTGCCATCTCACAAATATGTCTCTAAGGATGCTACTTCTCCTTATTTTCTTCATCCTAGTAACAGTTCTGGTGTTCTCTTGGTTACGCAACCTCTTCTCAATGAGAACTACCATGCCTGGTCTCATTCGATGTCTATGGCTCTCTCGGTGAAGAACAAGTTTGGATTCGTTGATGGATCCATTACTAAACCTTCAGATTCAATGGATTCTCTTTTCTCTCCATGGTTCCAATGTAACAATATGGTGATATCTTGGATCTTAAACTTTGTTTCTCCTGAAATTTATTCTAGTATCTTGTATATTATAACTGCTTGTGAGATCTGGTCAGATCTTAAGGAACGATTTTCTCAAAAAAATGGACCTTACATTTTTCAGTTACAGAAATTGATTTCCTCCCTCTCTCAAGGTTCTCTTTTCATGAGTAATTATTTTACTCGTCTTAAGGGACTTTGGGATGAACTTACTAATTACAAGCCAATTTTCTGCTTGTTCTTGTGGAGCTGTACAAACGTTGAACTACTATATTTAACAGGAACATGTTTTACAATTTTTGATGGGATTGAATGAAACTTTTGCACCTGCTCGTACACAGATTCTACTTCTGGAGTCTCTGCCTCCTCTTAATAAAGTTTTTTCTCTTATTTAACAAAAGGAACAACAACGAGAAACATCTTTTGTTTCTCTGCCCCTATTGATTCACATGTTTTTGTTTCTCAAAATGATGAAACCAGATTTGTTAAATCCTTTTCTAAGAAGGATAGACCAGTTTGTAAACATTATGGAATTACTGGTCATGTGATTGAAAAATGTTACAAGTTACATGGTTTCCCCCAGGCTACAAACCAAAACAGATGCAACAATCTATGGCTAATAATGGTGTCTTTAGTGATAGCAATTCCTCAATTGTTTCTCCTTTTTCATTGATTGAGGCTTAGTATCAACAACTTCTAAATATGCTTCATCCTTTTAAATCTGCTGATGAAATTCCTTTTACTGTCGATGCAGTGGTTTCAAATAATTTTTCTGGTATTATTTTTCCTTTAAATAATACTCATTCTGTTTTTTCTATTGCTCAGGCTGCTACTTTTAATTCCAATTCTTGGATTCTTGATATTGGAGCCATTGATCATATGGTTCCTTCTATTGATTGTTTTACTTCCATTACCAATTATGTTAATGTTTTTGTGAAGCTTCCTAATGGTCAATCTATGTTTGTTACACATATTGGTTCTATGTCTATTTCTAAACATCTTGTTTTACATGATGTTCTATGAGTTCCAACTTTTAAATTCAAATTATTTACATTAGCAAGTTAATACAATCACTAACTTGCGGCTTTCTATTTTCCTTTGACACTTGTCTAATACAGGACTTGATTTGTCAGAGGCTGATTGGAGTGGGTAGATTGTAGGGAGGCCTCTATATACTGCAAGAATCAGGCCTTTCCATTTCTAAACCTAATTCGTTTCTAGTACATATGTTGTTTGTTTACCTGAAACAATATGTTCCATTTCTTCCAAATGCTATAATTTTGAGCTTTGGCAAAATAGATTTGGTCATCCTTCTAATTCTAGGATGCTGTTTGTTAATAATGTTGTTCCTAAATTGAATGTTCCATACAATCCTTGCATGATTTGTCCTTTAGCTAAACAAAGGGAGTTAGATTTTACTAATAATGTTCATTTGTCTGCTGCCCCTTTTGATCTTGTTCATTGTGATGTTTGAGGACCATATGTTGTACCTTCTGTTGAAGGTTACAAATATTTTCTAACTATTATTGATGATTCAACTCATGCTACATGGCTTTATCTTCTTAAGCATAAATATGAAGTTTCACATATTTTTAGAGTTTTTTATAAAATAGTTAAAACACAATTTTATTTAAAAATAAAATCACTTCGCATTAATCATGGCACTGAATTTTTGTTTGCTCATTTCTTGCATTCTAAAGGCATCATATATCAGCATAGTTGTGTTGAGACTCCTCAACAAAAATCTGTTGTAGAGAGAAAGCGTCAACACATTCTTAATGTAGCTAGAACAATGATGATTCAGTCTCGTCTGCCTATTAATTTTTTGGATGATGCTATTTTAACAGCAACTTACCAAAAACTTACCTCATTAATAGGCTTTATACTCCCCTTTTAAATCATAAATCTCCTTTCGAACTTTTGTTCAAAGCTTCTCCCTCTTATGCTCATTTAAGAGCTTTTGGTTGTCTTTGTTTTGCTTCAACTTTACAAAGATCTCGAACCAAATTTGATCCTAGAACTCGAACTTGTATTTTTCTTGATTATCTTTTTGGCATAAAAGGTTACAAACTCCTTGATTTAAAAACTAATCAATCTTTTATTTCAAGAAATGTTGTTTTTCATGAAAATATTTCAAAACAACACTGAGTTTTCTCCTATTTTTCCAGTTGAATGTTCAACTTTAGATTCTTTAACTGTGCCTTCAACAACATCTTCTATTGATTCATCTCTTAACTTCTCTTCAGCTTCTCATTCAAATGATTCTTCACGTTTTGTTGATTATTCTTTCCCATTGCCCTCTGTCACTGTTCCATTGCCTTTTGATCTTCCTACAAGATCTTCTAGAATCAGAAATGTACCTGGTTACTTGCAGAATTTTAATTGCAATTCCCTTTCTACACACTTTACATCAGATTCTTAAACAATTTCTAATTCATCAGGTTCTTTTTCATTTTTGTCTTCATCTCCTAAATATGATATTTTCAATTTTCTATTTTATACTAATCTTTATCATTCACACAAATCCTTTGTCATGTCCATTTCTGCCGATATTGAACCTGAGTTCTATCATCAAGCTGTTAAGCACTCTTAATGGAGAGATGCCATGTTAGCTGAGATTGCAGCCTTAGAAATTAATAATACATAGATTGTTACTTCTTTACCTCCTGGTAAGAAGCCTATTGGTTGCAAATGGGTTTACAAGATTAAGTATCGTGCTGATGGTTCAATTGAAAGATATAAGGCAAGATTGGTTGCCAAGAGTTATACCCAAACTGAATGATTGGATTATTCTGAAACCTTTTCACCTGTTGTTAAAATGGCTACTGTTAGAACTCATTTGGCCATTGCTACTATGAAAGGTTGGCATCTTACACAACTTGATATAAATAATATTTTTTTCATGAGATTTATCTGAAGAAGTGTACATGATTTTACCTCTTGGTTTCCATGTTAAAGGGGGGTCTCAAGTTTACAAGTTGAATAAATCACTCTATGGCTTGAGACAAGCCCCACGACAATGGTTCTCCAAGTTTTCAACTTCTATATTTAGTATGTGTTTTCAACAAGCCAAATATGATTATTCTCTTTTTATTAAGATTGAGGGTTCATCTTTTATTGCCTTCTTATTTATGTTGATGATATTCTCATTATTAGTAATGATATGAAATATGTTGAGCTTTTAAAATCCTTGTTTGATGAGAAGTTTAAGCTTAAGGATCTGGGTAAGCTCAAATATTTCCTTGGTATTTCTTTATGTCAAAGAAAATATTCTTTGGAGATTCTTCAAGATGTTGGTTTACTTGCTTCTAAACCTGTTGCTTTTCCTATAGAACAAAATATTAAGTTGAGTAAGGATGTGGGAGACTTGCTGCCTGACCCTACAGTTTATAGAAGACTTGTAGGTCGACTTCTTTACCTCACATTAACTCGGCCAGACTTATGTTATTCTGTTAATAGGCTTAACCAATACATGGCTCAACCTAGGCAGCCTCATTTACAAGCAGCCTCCAAAATTTTACAATGCATCAAAGGCACTCTTGGCCATGTTTTTTTCTTTCCTGCTGCAAATACATCAAAGCTTTTGCTGATTTTGATTGGGCTTCTTGTCCTGATAGTAGAAGATCTACAATGGTTATTGTGTTTTTCTTGGGGATTCTTTAGTTTCGTGGAAGACAAAGAAATAAACCACTATTTCTAGATATTCTGTAGAGGCTGAGTATAGATCCATGGCTTCTACCACTTGTGAAATCATTTGGTTTCTCCCTCTCTTATTTGATTTTGGTATTTCTCATTCTCACAGTGCTCAACTTTTTTGTGATAGTCAAGCTACCTTACACATTGCTACTAATCCATTTTTCTATGAAAGAACAAAGCACATTGAGCTGAATTGTCATTTTATTTGAAAACAAATTCAAGTAGGAATTATCTAGACTTTTCACTTAGCTTCTAGTCATCAATTTGCTGATGTGTTAACTAAACCTCTTAGTTTTCAACAATTTCATCATTTAGTTTTCAAGATGGGAATCCATTCTATATACTCTCCATCTTGAAGGGGGTATCAAGAATTAAACTTATTCTTTTTATTCTTTTATTCACTTTATTCATCTTTGTATCACATGTTCGTCACATGTCTTTTTATTTCTTCATGTATTACTATAAATATTGCTACTGTACACGGATGTAAATATCTTTTACAAAATAATATTTTTCCTTTTCTTCGAGAATTTTCTCTCCCTCTCTCTCTCTCAACCTTTGGTCTGCTAGGGTTTCACCCTTTCCGTGCTCTGCTAGGGTTTACATTTTACAATATTAATCATTTTTAGAGATGTGGCTGTGTTACAAAAAAAAGAAAAGGCTGAAGAGTTTCGGTGGAAAAAATGCCTGCCAATCTGAACCAACCTGATTTATCGAGTTTCAGGGTGGGTTTGGATAGATAGTACAAATGAGATGAGATGAGATGAGATGATATATTTTGTTGAAAATTGAATAAACTATTGTTAGAATATAATTTTTTAGTATTATTTTTATTTTAGAATTTGAAAAAGTTTAATTGTCTATTATATTTTTGTATGAAAATTTAAAAAAGTTATAATAATGAGATGAGATGAGATGTTTTGTATATCCAAATCCACCCATCGATCCGATTGTTAGCCGGTTTGACAGACCAGTTCCTCTTCGGTAGGGGTGAGAATCGAGCAGTCCGGACCGGACCTAACTAGGAATGGTTCCGGTTGGTCTCGGTCCGAATTTCATAGAACCAAATTCATTCGATCCGGTCCACGGTCCAAGGGTTTTTCGGACCGGACCGGACCGAATGAAAATTAAAATATATATATATAATTTATATATATTAATTATATAATTTATTTAACCAATTAAACTAATCTTATCACTAACTCACCATTAAGTAATTATTAACTAATACTAATATTTATAATTTTATACTAATACTAATATTTATACTAATACAAGTATTATATTAATAGTCTAGACTCTACTTCTAGACTCTAATATGGTATTAAAAAAAATAATACTAATAGTCTAATATAGACTAAAACTATAGTTAATAGTTATACTTATACTAATATAGTTATAACTTATACTAAATCACTATAACTAATATTAGTATATTACTAATATATAGCTATACTATATTACTAATAGTCTAATACTAATACTATTATATAGTTATAACTTATACTAATCATGATTCATAATAACTAATCACTATAAGTCTATAGTATTAATGTATTATTATATAATATATAGTATTAGTATCACTATATCATTATAATATATATATACACACACTATAAGTCTATATGCAGTAGTAACAGTAATATTATAATAATATAATATATAGTATTAGTATATATTATTATATTATGAGAGTTATAATAATTTAGTATCAATGTATTATTATATAATATATATTCCACGATTAGTATATATTAATATATTATAAGAATTATAGCATAATATATATATAATAGACTAATAGTATAGTTAACTTAATATGTTACTATAAGTCTATAACTATATATAATATTAATATCACTATTAGTATAATATATAGTATTACCCATTATATATTAAGTTGTTAAGTTTTGGATTATAATTTGTAATTTGTAATAACTTATGTATTATTTTTTTTAAGTTTTTCTAGTTTTTTATATCGATTAGTTTTATTTTATCATTGTATTTTTCAAGATCAAGTTTTTTTTAGTAGTTTTAGCTAAAAAATGTACAAAATTTGAAGTGGGCCGAAAATAATTGAAATTGGACAAAAAAAAAACCAGATTTATATGAGTAATTCTACATACAACTGTAAAGTGCGTAACCGCCGCGTAATCGTTTTGAAAAAGAGTGGGGTCCACTATTAAAAAATTTATTTTTTTCATATGGGTCCCATGTTTTATTCATTTTTTTCAAAACGATTACGCAGCGGTTACGCAATTTACGGTTGTAAGTATATTTTCTCAATTTAGATAGGTTGAATGACCAATTTTAGGCATGTCCAGACCAACTCTGGACCGGACAGGACTGAAATGATTGAACTGGACCGGTCCTATACATTAGTCTGTCTGGTCCAGGGTGAAAATTTCCTAGACCGAATAAGTTCAATCCGGTCCACAAAACCGTCAAAAACCAGACTGAGATCACCCCTACTCTTCGGAATTGAACCTATGTTAGGTGCCACTTAACACCCCATAATAGAAGAAACCCACGTAAGCAGTATACATTTTACAGAGATGTGGATCAACACACGGGATTCCTACCGAAAACAAAATTGAATCTTAATTTATTTGTAAAAATCATTTCAATTTATCTCTATTCGTTTTATTTAATTTAATTATTAAAAATTTTAAAAAATTTTAAATAAAATATAATAAATAATTAAAATTTTTAAATTTTTAAAATAAAAATTATATGAAATATATGTGTTTTAAATGATGAACAATAAAAAAATTTACTTACATGATAAAAATCAAAGTAAAAAAAAAAAATGAGGGAGTAAATGAAATATCAATAAAAAAAATTTACAGAATGAACAGTATCAGCTACATGTAGCGGGTTATTGTAGCTAATTGTATTTTACAATTCCTTTTATATAATCGGATGTAATTCATTTTTAGAATAATTCTTCAAATAATTTATACAAAAGCTATTGAGAGTGCTCTTTAGAGCATAATATTTCGTCTACAACCTTCCTCTTCTCATATTCACCTATAATAACCTCATTTGTTTTCGTAGATGAGATGAGTTGAGATTAGTTAAGGTGAAAGTTAAAAATTGAATAAAATATTATTATAATATATATTTTTAATATTATTTTTATTTTGGAATTTGAAAAAGTTGAATTATTTTTTTTATTTTGTATGAAAATTTGAAAAAATTATAATGATTAAATGAGATGAGTTAAAAGTTTGTTGAAAACAAACTAGACTCATTTGGGCATCTCTTTTCCGATCGGCAACACAGGAAAGTAATAATCCCTCTCCCTCTCTCTCATTTTCGACTTCAACGTTCATATCAAGGCAAGTTTAATTAACTGTGCTGTATTTCTCTCCAAAGAGCAACTATTTGATCTTTCTTTTGTGTGTTCTTATCATTATTGTACCCACTAATACTATTTGATCTTTCTCCTCTACAATAAAGAATTCCTCACATCTCATCTTCAAATGTCAATTTTTCAAAAAAGGAAAACAACGCAAGAGTTTTACTTCAAATGTCGATGCTTGCTTTATAGAAATGCAGGGCTTAAAGTATGGAAATACATGTTTCCATTAAAGAATCCCTCACAACCAACCGTGCTTGTCTTTTGCAAGTAGGGAAGGAAACCCATAAATGAATCTGACCAAATTGGCAGCATTGTCATCACCTTGACTCGACTCGACTTGAGGTTGTAAGAAGTAGGGGAGAAATGGGAAGCGTGTTGGAGTCTGAGAGAGAACCATGCGACTGTGAGGAAGAGGAAGATGGAGAGAAGAAAATGAAAGGCATGGGGCTTCTTAAGAAAGTGTAAAATAGTAAAGAATAAATATAGATAGAAGTCACTATTGAGAGCATCTATTTTGCACACATGATGTGACATCATTTAGACCACACATCTCCCTAAGTGAGTGTTGAGAACAATCAACTAGAAGCAGCCACGCAGTGAATGCAAAGTGTGCACTGCTATAGTAGCTTCTCTCTAGCATTACTCAATAATAAAATTACATATTAAGTGGTGTGTTGAGTGAATGTGGGCTTATCTTTAGAATTTTTTACGGTGAAAACATAAGTTTTTAAGTAGGGGCAGAACTAGAAATTTGTGTAGGGGTAAACGGTAATCAATATTTAAGGTAGCAAAGTGTGTCGCTAATATTTAACAGTGACCATATAAGGTAGTTATTTAGGGACAATTAAATTATTCAGGTCATCAATCCAAACCTCTCACTTGAGCTCCATTGGACTTAAGTGAACGGTAAAAATTAAGATAGAAATAGTTATATGAGACTTGTTGAAACAAACGATAAAAATTAAGTACACAAACGATAAAAATTAGCTATGTGGTTTTATTTTTGCCTTCACTCCTAATTGTTAATTCAATAGTAGTACATATGTACTTACTAACAAAACTAATCCAAATTAATAAATTAGCTAGTGGAAGACTTGAAAATAAAAGTGTAAATAAATAGGAAAAATGAGGTTATAGATTTACCAAATAGCTTATAAAAATAGACCAAGATATTTTCTTGTCTCTTATGAAGTGTGAAAAAAATAAGAATGTGAGATTTTATTAATGATAAAAAATAGGTGTGAGTATGAAAATTTGTTAAAAAATTAAAAGAAACCTAAACAACTAAGAAGTGGTTTGGATTCAGAGATGAGTTGAGATGGTTTATAAATAGTAGAATAGAAATTGAATTATTTATTATATTTTGTGTGGGAATTTGGGAAAGTTATTTTGGGATTTGAAAAAGTTAAATTGTTTATTATATTTTGTATAGAAATTTGGGAAAGTTATAATGATGAGATGAAATGAGTTGAGGTAGGTTGAGGTGGATTTTGAATGCAAACGACCTAAGTATTAAGTAAAAATTTTGAAAATATATTAAAGAAACAAATTATACATCTTTAAAAAATCATATCCTAAAACAAATTTTTAAAAATTTTTGGGGACCAAACATCGATAGAGGTCCGCCCTGCTTTTAAGCTATATTTCTTCGAAAGTAATCATTAATCGGATTTAAAAAATATATTCTAATCCCAATTTCATGCCCAGGTTTTTAGGTGCTTGATATTTGATAATCTTCTCATTTGTTTTTTTTTTTTTTTTTTTTTTAATCTTATCTAAAAGTGTTTAGTACCATTTTACAGTGTTTGTTTAGCGCTGGGTTAGTGCCATCTGATCTGGGAGAGAGGGTCAAGGGTCCTGGGAAAGAGGGTCTTGGGCGAGTCTGGAAGAGAGTTCTGGGAGAGGGTCTTCAGTCTTGGGCAAGGCCGCGAGAGTTTGGAAGAGAAATTTTACATAAGTCCCATTGGAGGTGTTTTTGGGGCACTAACGGAAGGACCGGTTAGAAGATATTCTCTTGACCGAATTTCCATTGCTTATATTTTGAGGAACCTAACCAAATCAATCTCCCGTATAGTGAAGAAGAAGAAAAGAAATTAGTTTTTAACGACTAGCTGAGGCGAAGGCCGAAGAGAATGCGGTTCAAGATGTACGGTTCATTCCGGTGCAGAATGGTGCTGCTGCTTTTGTTTCTGCTTCTAGATTGCAACTTCAGCAATTGTTTAGCGGACACTTCTTCTGAGGCTACTATGCACACCAACAACTGGGCTGTTTTGGTCTGCACCTCTCGGTTCTGGTAACTCAAGCTTTACTTTTCGCTCTAAAACTTTTACATTTATGATTTTTGAACCATTGAAAAACATACCCACGTTATTATTAATGTTATTTCTTATCATTTGTATTGTTATGGAGAAATAAATTGTACCCATTTTGTATTTTCTTATGATTTTTTTTATAGGTGATCAAGATGTTATTTTTATTCACAATATAATAGGCATAGCCAATTACACAGGAAGTATACATGACTAATACCTAACTAGATTTACAATCTCACGATTGACACTGCCCATGCATATTTTTCTTATTTCCTTGGAGATTTTTGTTTAATTGCTTGATAAGCTGTTAGTGGACCTACATGATAAACAATATATATTCAACTAGAGGGAAGTCTAAAGGGAGGGTATTGTGAAGACAGGTATCAAGGTGTTGGGGTTGGTGTTTGGGTAGAGTTTTAGTTATACGGGAAACAAGGATTGGGGTCGGGTCTGATGTACTTTGGGTTAGTTTTTTTATGGGCTTGTTGGGTCATTAGGGGCTTGTTGGGTCATTTTGGGTAAGGTGTTTTCTTGTATACATTCAGTGTACCTGGTTTCTCCTTTTGATATATACAATATTTTTACTTATAAAAAAAAAATGATAAACAATATACTAGTCTGGATTTTGGTTCTGTTTTGTCCTCTCTCTCTTCTTTTTTTTTTCCCTTTTTGTATTTGATGTAAGTGACTGGGAAATAGGAGCGAGCATTGCCAATATTCTAAAGGTTCCATTGATATTAGAATTCATGTTTAACTGCCGTCCTATTGCCAATAATCTTAAGGTGCTGATGTGATTGATATTTGAATTCATGTTTAACTGCTTATGTTGCATCATTGGCAACATCACTTGCAAGTAAATGGAACTCATGGGTCATTTGACTCATTTCTGTCCAAATGAATCTTTTCCAATGTTGCAATTAAGGTGAAATTAAAGTTATGTGCCAAATGATTTGTACATATGTGTGATGTTTGAGTATCAGTATTAGTTCTTTGTAAATTTGATATTTTGACCTTAGTGATGCATCATTCGAACTTCATAACAGAAAAAAATGGTGAATAATGATCAATGAATCCTACTGATGCTTTGCTTTTAGTAGGTAACTGGTATTTGAGTTTCCTAACAAATTAATTATGTTGTTCCCTTTCTTAGATGATAAATGGTTGAAGATAATATCAAATAATTTATGTCCATTTTTTTGTATCCAATAATGGGAAACAATTAATTTTCCTCTAAAAAATAAATTCATAATTTCTTGACTGACTGAAAAGAAGAAAAACAGTATTTTAATATTTTATTACCATTGATGCATCACTTCCATATTTGAAGGAGAGAAACTTGACAATTTAGAGCTTGAAGGACCTTGGGTCTATATTGATACGAGACTAGAATAATCTTGTAATTACCTATTTGTTTTGCAAACTTGGGCTAGAGTTCTGCACCTAGTAGTTTCCAATAACGAGGTCTTTCACTTAGTCATCTAGAACCTTTAAAAGTTATTCAGAGAAAGACTTCTGGCATATAGTTTTTTTTTCCTTTAATTTTTTTACCTATAAAAAATGTAGCTTTTTAATTTCTGGAATTATAATCTAACCCTTACTTTTCTTAGAATTCCAACTCTTCCATGGAGGTGAGAGGACCTAGTATTGTCTCCTTTTCATTATATGTGCTATTTTGAAGAACTACGCAGATGCTTGTTTTGACTTACAGTGATTTCTGACATACATTATGAATATCTATGTGACTGAACAGTACTCATGATACTAATTTATATGCTGTTTCTGTGTATAATATACACTGTTCTTTTACAGTGCTCAACATAAAATGTCACTGTTGCCCCAATTTTTAAGCATTGAATCATATTTGTAAGACTATTTTTTGTCTTTCTACCTCTAGAATGCTCCCGAGTAATTGATATTTGATGTCGGGCCAGTCAAGACACAATATAATATCAACATCATATGTGCTGAGCTGCTTGATATGCATTATGAGAAACTTGAGCCGTTGCATCACGAGAAATTTGACTTATCCAGTTGAATAACTTACATCTATGTCCTTGTTCAGGTTTAATTATCGACACATGGCTAATACTTTATCCTTGTATAGGTAAGAAAATAGCTTTAAATAGCTTTCTTTGTTAGGATTGTTGTTTCTTTTGGGATCCCTCTTACCTGGTAACCATTGATTGAAAATCTTCCAATCCTTTATCTTCCAGGACAGTTAAGCGGCTAGGAATACCTGATGAGAGAATAATCCTCATGCTGGCAGATGATATGGCTTGCAATGCCAGAAACAAATACCCTGCCCAAGTTTTTAACAATGAGAACCACAAACTTAACTTGTACGGAGATAATGTTGAGGTGAGTCTTGTATCTCCAATTGGGCTTTTGATGCTTCTAAAGAGCAAATGTATCTATATGGTTACTCCAAGCTCTGATCACCTTAGACACCTAGTAAGAGGCTGTTCTTTTGTTTGGATAACGATATCAATAAATTCTGAATCTATTATTTCTTTTGATTATATTCTTTAGTTGTTCTTTTGGATTTGATTTGGCTTGATTGGTATTACATTTACCATCTGTGCCATACATACACCATCCTAAATGGTGCCATAAAGAGCTTGGAATGATCACCATGTCTAATCTATTTGAGATATTCCTAGAATGCCTTTGTTTTTTTATTTCTCATAATGATGGCTACCACCCTTTTTGTTGCTTGTTATCTGTGGTAGCTTAGAAATATCCTAGTTGGTCATCTAAGAATGAATATTAAGATGACTTATATATATAAAAAAAAGAATGAATATTAAGATTAAGGTGCATACCCCAATAATAATGGGAGACAAGGTCTATGATAACTGTGACTGGTGTAGGTTTAACATTGCAGTTGTACTTTAGGTCAATGGAATATATCTGTGGTGGGCCCTCAACTTGTTTGCCTTCTAGTTAATTGTCCATCAAGAATACCATCAACCTAGTTAAAAGATCTGCAGTTTTCCCAGTATCGATACTTTGAGCAGATCTACTGCTTCCTCTAATCATGAATTCTTTAAAAGCACAGATACAATTTTTGGTAGTATCGTAAACTTGAGCCTTATCGTTTGAAAGAAAAGTCAAGTTCAGTTACTTCCAACCTTTTGTTAATGGAAAATCTCCTCTCCTTTGAGACAAAAGAGGGGGGCCTTTATAGAAAGAGGATATTCGATTAGCAATATATGCTCATCTAAATTTCTTTATTTCACATGCATGGTATGAGATTATCTGAAACTACATTGATTTGTGGGATAGGATTACCCCTCCTTCCCCTCCTTCCATTTTATGGTCGAATGTATTGGTGACCCATAAAGTTTCTATGTTTTCTAGACACTCTGAAAAGTGCACCCACTCCCTCTCTTTTCTTTGAATTTTTGCAAATAGTTCGGTGGTGTATTAGACTGTCCATCATATGCAAGAATCTTGAAAGTTTTATGTTCCTTGCTTCAGGTTCGTAATAACCAAGGACTTTTGATAATTGGTTTTCTAGAATGGACTCTCATTTTTTACTGATTGCAATCTCTCAGGTAGATTATCGAGGATACGAAGTGACAGTTGAAAATTTTTTACGGGTATTGACTGGGCGTCATGAGAATGCCGTTCCAAGATCTAAGCGTCTTTTAAGTGATGAAGGTAGCCACATCCTGCTTTATATGACGGGACATGGAGGAGATGAGTTTTTGAAATTTCAGGACTCAGAAGAGCTTCAGAGTCATGATTTAGCTGATGCTGTGAAACAAATGAAAGAAAAGCGTAGGTAGGGGGAATCTTCTACTTTTATGCATGTTTCCCATGATATCTGTATTTGAATTTTTATTTTTATTTTTTTATTTCAATTAAGAACAAATAAAATCAATTGTGGAGGCTCTAATGGCATCTGGTTCTGCCATTTGGTTGGAATTCTACAAATAATTTCCTTCACAATAAAAAAAGTTTGGCTAACCAGAAGACATGCGAGTAATTAACTTCTTTAAATAGAAATTTCGAGGTGACTTTGTGTATCTAATAAGAAAAGTTTGGCTGACTTTATCTCTCTCTCTCTCATCTTGCTGACTATCAATATAGATTAGCTCTGGTGGAAATGAGCTGATAACTTGTTAATAATGTTAAAAACTCCAGATTCAAGGAGCTGCTCATAATGGTGGACACTTGCCAAGCGGCAACTCTCTTCTCTCAGGTATGTGACTCCTATAGGGGGTGATGTTCTTAGAATACCACTAACATGGATAATTTGTAATCAAAATCCCTATTTAGTTTTAAGGAATTTTACTTATCTGTTTAGTGGAACATCTACATTTCACCGAGAACATTAATTTTTGTTGGCACTGTTGACATTTTCAGAGACAATAGGGGAAAACAGAAAGATCACATTGCTGACAGTTCATAGTTCTCAATTTGATCTCTAGAATTCTTGACTCACAGTACTTACCAAAAAAAAAAAATAGAATTCCTGACTTACATTTCATTATAACCAATTGCAAGACCGAAAAGATTGTTTTTGTTAAACCAGTAACAAGCTTAACTGGAATTGCCTACCCAAATAAATCATATGAGCTAAGATGCTACAGTTTCATCTCATAACTCATGCCTTGCTGCGTACTGAATGATATTAGACAACGAATTGGTATCTTGCTTGCACAGTGTGCACCTGTTAGTGATATCAAGGTTTACCGGGGTCAAGCCTCAAGACAGGCCAGGCACAGAAATCGAGGGTCAATGTGCTGGTCTAGAGTCTGAATAATGAGCCAAAGTGTGGTCCCGTGTAAATAGCATTCCATAAAACTTTTATAATTCCTTTTTATAAAATATACGTTCTCTAGATAATTACAGTAATGTTAGTAGAGGCATGCATACAAACATAAATTAATGAAGCACCATCAATCTTGGTCAGGATTGATAATCTTGATCTTATAAGGTCTAATATCAACTAAGATTATAAACAGTGCTCAAAATTCCTGTAAACCTTCCCTTTATGTATGCAATCTGTAGACTATGATATGGTTACAAAAAGCTCCTTGTAGCATGATGTTCTCAATTTATTTAGATTATTAACTTTTCCATTCTTCAAGACCAAGATAATAAATGTGCTTGCTAACTCTTCAAAAAGGAATTCAACTTGTGAAACTTCTGCATGTATGCTACAAATGAATCCTTATTCTTAAGCGGACCTCCTATCCTGCGTGTTATTGGCCTAAAAATTTCCTCGTCACTGGTTGTAAATGTCAAAAAATTGGATGAACAAATTGAGAGTTGTTAACCTCAAATGTTGATTAAAAGATACGGGAATTAGCAATATGCTGTGGATAGCCAGCACTCTTATTGTTCATCATGCCTAAATGATAATTAGTTTGGTAAAATAAAAAAGAAAACAATCCCAGTGTGAAGTTCCTTTTGTATTCTGTGTATGAATTCCAGATTTACTTATCTGTGTTACATACATATCTTTAGTACTGTTCATGATAAATCCTTTAGCTGTTCCGTTCTGATATTATTAACCTAACATGTAATTCTGTGATCTTAGTATTGCTTACACCTGCCATCAATCTGTGTTATCTATTTTCTAGATTTTGTGAGATTTTATGGAGGCTGTAACCTAGTCTGTTGTATGAACAATGCATCCCCCCCCCCCTCCCCCGCGGCAGGGCGCATGCTAGCCATGTTTTGAGGCACTATCTTTACAGTGAGATCTATATATTATCGCGACATTTTTCTGAGTAGGATGTCCCTGTTACTATGGTGTGCCAGTCATGTCATCGCCACTGCTATATATAATCAAACTGGTTTATGCACTTGGGGTTGTGCTTGTCCCAAATGAGCTTGCCATTGTGAGATTAATCTAGTTATCATGGCATACAAAATGTGGCCCTTCTAGTAATTTATTTAGAAATGGATTAAAGTTCGTTTCTTGAGCAGCTTCAATCACCTGGTGTCTTGGCCATTGGAAGCAGCATGAAGGGAGAGAACTCATACTCACATCACTTGGACTCAGACGTAAGTGCATTATTTTCTACAGTATTTTCCAGCTGTGGACCATATAAATAAAGTATGCATCAATATAACTTTCTTTGACTTTTATTTCACCAGATCTTAGTACCACATAGTAAGATTTCTTGTTATTCTGTTTATCTTAAACAGGTTGGTGTTTCAGTTGTTGATCGTTTCACATTTTACACCCTTGGATTCTTTGAGAGGCTAAATATGTACAATAATGACTCAATGATCAGGTATGTTGAACTCTTCTTTACTGATAAAAAAAAAATCAGGCATGTTGAACTAGAAGTAAAAGAATAACTGCAATTCATATTGCCTCCTTGTTATATTCAAGAGAGACAAAAACTTGAAAAAAAATATATTGCCTCCTTATTATGCTCTTTTCAGCTCCTATACTTTGCTATTTGTGTTATTTTCAGACCCTCACCTATAGTTAGTTTTCTATAAGATTCAATGCTGTTGGAGCTAGGAAAGTCTTGATTTTGAATTTGAGCACTGCCTTTGAATTGTAGTGTCATTTATGCCTGTCATAGTTTTGTTTTCCTTGATCTGTCGAGGAGTGCCTCTACCTTTATTTCACTGTAAAATAGGCAAATATTTTTATTTTACTTATATAAAAAAAGAGGCAAATATCAAAAAGGAAAAAATAATATATTTTTCTGAGTTCATGTGTTTCTATTGGACAGGATTTGTTTGGCGGCAATTAGTCATTTTCTTGGAAGAAATCGATGTTATGATTCTTCTAAAAATTGGAACCATAAAGTTAACTTTGAAATTGTGATAATTTAATAAACTGTGCATATTTACTTGTTTCCTCCAGATCATTTTCCTAATTGGTTTTAATAGTTTTTAAAATTTTGCGTCATTGTGTCCAAACTGTCACTGCAACAACTACATCTCTAGCATAAATATGTTTAATCCATTTTAACATGGCACAGCCTATTGTCCAAAGCTCCCCCTCTCTTCGTGGTATCTCCACAACCATTTACCCAATAAAGGCTTGTTGAAAACCAACAAATTCCGAATTCCCAGCCCGCCTTCTCGTATAGGAGTACAAACCATAGCCCAATTCACCAGATGAAACTTGAATTCTTCGTCTATTCCCCCCCATAGGAAGTCTCTTTGAAATTTCTCTATCCGATGAGCCACTTTGCATGGTATTGGAAATAAAGATAAGAAGTAAGTCGGCAGGTTGGATAGAGTACTTTTTTATCAATGCAACTCTACCACCTTTGGACAAATAAATCCTCTTCCAACTCATCAGTTTACACTCCATTTTTTCCAACACTCCATCCCAAATAGACAACAATTTAAAGGAGGCACCCAATGGAAGACTGGCTCGTTTGTTTTCGCAGATGAGATGAGATGAGATGAGATTAAAATTAAAAATTTGAATAAAATATTGTTAGAATATATTTTTTAATATTATTTTTGTTTTGAGATTTGAAAAAGTTAGATTGTTTATTTTATTTTGTATTGGAAGTTGTGAAAGTTGTAATGATTAGATGAGATGATATGAGATGAGATGAGATGTTTTCTGAAAACAAACGAGACTTTACATCCCAGAATATTGGCCAAGCTCAAAACACTTGGAACATTTCCAACTGGAACT
The DNA here is from genome assembly GCA_022457165.1 of Juglans mandshurica. Taxonomy (NCBI): domain Eukaryota; kingdom Viridiplantae; phylum Streptophyta; class Magnoliopsida; order Fagales; family Juglandaceae; genus Juglans; species Juglans mandshurica. The sequence continues at coordinate 11,815,974 of CM039623.1, forward strand.
AATTCTAACTTGGCGAGATTCACTTTCAAACCCGAAGCCACTTCAAAGCAAAGTAAAAGAGCCTTCAAGGCTTGAATATGATTATGACTAGCCCCACAAAAGATTGAGTATCATCTGCAAATAAGAGGTGAGTCATCTCAAGTGTGCTGATTTTTGCATCCCCTACGACAAATCCAGATAAAAATCCACCTTCCACAAGACATGCGATCATTTTACTAAAAGGTTCCATTATGAAAACAAAGAGTAATGGAGATAGGGGATCACCTTGCCTCAAACCCCTCGAACTTCCAAAGAAACCCATTGGGGCCATTCACCAAGATAGAGAAACATATGGTGGAGATGCAAAATTTGATCCAAAAGCACCATCTCGCTCCAAGTCCACCTCTCGAGCATGTGTAACAAAAAATTCCAGTTTACACGATCATATGCCTTCTCCATGTCTAGTTTGCATAATAACCTAGGTTCACCCGACTTGATGTGACTCTCCAAGCATTCATTGGCAATGAGAACCGAGTCAAGGATTTGTTGACCTTGGATGAATGCATTTTGGGGCTTGGATATGATCTTCTCCAATACCGTACTCAATTGAATAGCTAATACCTTCGAAAGGATTTTGTACATTCTACTCACCAAGCTAATAGGACGAAAGTCCTTAATCTCCACCACTCCATGCTTCTTTGGGATAAGAGTTATGAAAGCAGCATGCTTTTTTCAAAAATACCTCATTCACGAAACTCTTGGAAGAAGCTCATGATGTCGTCTTTAACTACCTCCCAACATGCCTTAAAGAAAGCCATAGTTAACCCATCAGGAGGACCCAGAGCTTTGTCACTAGCCATACTTCTCACCACCTTGTGAATCTCCATCTCCTCGAAAGGCCTCTCTAGCCAACTTGCCTCATGCTGATCAATCAACCCAAAGACAAGGCCATCCAAACAAGGTCTCCAAGAAAATTTTTTTTGAAAGTAGTTGTGCATGGTAGTTGGTAATATGATCCGTGAACTCAGACGGATTCGATGTAATCTTCCCATCTGCCAACAAGGACTCCATGATATTGTGTCTTCTATGCGAATTAGCCATGTAATGGAAGAACTTGGTACATTTATCCCCTTCTTTTAGCTATAAAGCCCTCGATTTTTGTCTCCATAAGATCTCTTCCATTAAATCCATCCTTTCAATATCCGAAGTGACTTACTTTTTGCAAGCCTTTTCTTCTTCTGAAAGCGCCCTCTCCTCTTCCACGTCCTCCAAACCCTATAATTCATCGAGGAGGGACTTCTTTCGGTGTTCCACATTCCCAAACATTTGCTCATTCCACTTCTTCAAGTCCTCCTTGAGAGCCTTTAACTTACAAGCCAGCACATAACTCAAGTTGCCTTGTATGAGATAGGAAGACCACCATTGTCTTACTCGCTCAACGAAGCCTTTAGATTTCAGCCACATGTTCTCAAACTTGAAATATTTTTACCTCCCTGTACGCCTCCATGATCAATGAGAATGGGGAAGTGATCTGAGCATAACCTTGGAAGCTGTTTTTTTATTAGATCTAGAAAATGTGCATCCCAATCGTACGAAATGAGGAATCTATCAAGTATTGACCAAGTGGGATGTTCTCTATTATTGGACCATGTGAATGTGCCACCCACTAGAGGAATATCCAAAAGATCTTGCTCATAATAAAGTCTGAAAAATCTGTCATTGCTAAGCTAGAGCTAGGACCTCCTAGTCATTTGCTTGGGAAGCGAGTGACATTAAAATCTCCCCCAACACCAAGGAAGGCTCCATAAGCTACAAAGACCTGCCAATTCATCCCACATGCCTCTTCTCTCAGTATTAGTATTGAGACCATAAACACCTGCAAAGGACCATTGATACCTATCTTCCACATTCGTGAAAGAAGTAGCCACCGTATATTCCCCCACACACTCATCCGTTTTTTTCACCACCCTTTTATCCCACATTACCAAGATGCCTCCTGAAGCCCCCTTAGACGGCAAATACGACCATCCCACATGACAACAATCCACAAACTCCGAATGATTTTATGGGAGATGAGTTCCAATTTTGTCTCTTGTAAACATACACATCCACTCTCCAACTACGAAGCTAGTTTCGTACTTTGTTGTGCTTCTCTAATTCATTCAAACCCCTTACATTCCACGAGACTAGTTTGAGCTTCATAAAACCACCAATTTCTTCGTCCCACCATGACTTGCACTTCCTTCATAATTGATCGAACAAGTAAGTCGCTTTAATTTCCTTTCCCTTTTCTTGGCTGAATGGCTCTTCATGGTTGCATTGGACTGCCCAGCTTCGATGGCAGCAAGTAAGGCCAAGAACTGATCTTCATAACCGATACATGGGAGCCCGACACACAATTGAATCTCCTTGGCTTTAAGTAAAACCCAATCTGATGCTAGTTGTTCTTTTAGTGGGGACATTAAATTCAACAGAGTAGGCTCAACCCAATGATCATCAGCTCCAATATTCCTACCTGTTGCTACCTCCGCCAACTGGAACTCCCCCTCATTATTATTGTGTTTAGAGACGACTTTGGGCTTGAATATAACCAAGGTGCCAGCATCGGTTTGGTTGTCACCCTCATAACTGTCCCCCATCGGCATCTCAGTGTCCATTGGAGGATCCCATGCAAGCACAATAGCTATAGGACTTTCAATTGTGGCAGAGAAGGTCGTCGGCTCACTCTAGCCCTCTTCCTCTGTGTGGGAACACTTTGTACATTCAATGTCAACTCCGGTACGCTGTTGACCAGAGGCCCACCCACCAGGTCGCCTAGTCCAGGCGGTGGGTTTTGTCTGTTTTCCGTTACTCGTAAGCCCCTCGTACATCCAAAATAAGCAGTCTCGGCTTCGATCTCCGTCGTCAGCGTCAACTCTGGCGATGGGTCGACCAGAGGCCCACCCTTCAAGTTGCCTGGTCCGGGCGGTGCGGTCTGTCTTTTTCCGTTACTTGCAGGCCCCTTGTACATCTTAGCTTCAATCTTTGTCGGCGGTGTCAAATCTGGAGATGGGTCGACCAGAGACCCACCCACTAGGTCGTCGAGTCCTGGCAATGGGTTTTGTGTGGTTGCCGGCCGGTGATTGGATGACATCGGCAGGTCATTGCCAATAATAGGCACAAGGCCCGTTTCGGGAGGCCTTGGAGGTTTAGCCCGCCAGCTATTGGGCTGGGCTGTAGCTTTGCCTTTCTTGGCCCAAGTGTGACGCCTCTCCTAACCCAGCCTATTTTTACTCGGCCACCTTTGCCCAAGCCTGAGGATGACGAGCTCAAGCCCAAGTCCAGTCTACTATTATCCACTCGTTGAATCATGTTATTGACCAAAATTATTAACTGTATCAGATCTTGTTTAAGAAGGGAAAGATCTTCTTCCCTCTCCTTGCGTCCTCTCTCGGTCAGAGAGCTTCTTACCATTTCAAAATTATTTCTGCTGACTTGAGCATGCAGTGCACGTCTCCGTCCTTCTCCCTCAATGGCTATCTCCTTCACTTTTGAATACCCAGAATTACCCTCCACCCTTGGTGTCGCTGCTACTGCATCTCCCTGAGCACTCGTTACCATTTCTTGACTGCCGGTTGCAAGTCCCGATGACCGGACCACCTCTGCATAGGACTTGGGCAGTGTATTCATCGACACTTTCTAGTTTGAGTTTTGAAACCTTGACAACCCAACCTTTCTCCCCTTCCCCATGCTGCCGTAAGCTTCCTGCAGTGCAACCACCATTTTTTTTCCACCCTTTCCCCTCCATTTCTTCCGGTACAAAAACAAAATTCCGTCTGCCACCATTGCCATATTCCACTAATGCCATATATCGACCTTGAGCATTGGAACATCTCTGAGCAATGTAACTTCTATGACCATCCCTTGAGGTTGCAAAGAACTCCTTTTTATAACCATGTAAACATTCCTCAAAGGCTCTAATGAACCAGTTCACAGTGAACATCTCCAGGACCAATGCTTTCGTAACCTTCCAACTTCTCTCTGTTTGTGAATCCATCGGCTACCTTCCTCAGACAGTTCAAAAGGTTTAGAATCTGCTTCATGAAACCCATGATAATCTCGTAGTTAAGCACCAGAAATCATCACCAGTGAGAAAGTGTACAGAGAGAAAATGTACGGACTTTACAGAAACATTTCAAGACTTTTTTAACAGGCTTATTTGTATAAATCCCATTTAGAAGAATACACATGAATCATCTCTTTATGATTCATCTCTACTGTCACAGCAACAACTACATTTCTTGATGTATTTATCATAAATATTGTTTAATCCATTTTAACAGGGCACAGCCTATTGAAACTAACAGGCGTTTTTGTATAAATCCCATTTAGATGAATACATATGAATCATCTTTTGCATATACAGTGATTACATTGGCATTTGGGAGTATCTAATACTGTCTGCAGATAGATGATTATGCATCATTTTTTATTCAAATAAAGACCTGTACCGTGGATTTGTGGTTATTTGCAGTCTTTTCAGTTCATATAATCCTAGTATGTTGATGTCAACAGCATATTACCGAACAGATCTATACCAACGCCATTTAGAGGAGGTATGGAAGTTCTAGACTTATTTATGTTGCTATTGATCTTCTAATTTTACAATGTGTTGAAGTTGCTGCTTCCTAATTATCTGTGATGTAATTAGAATCACATTACGCTACCCTTTATTAAAACTCCTTTATGTAAAAAAAAAATTGAACTTACATAACCTATAGCTGGCTTTCCACAAAGTCTTTGCTGCCTGTGGGAAAAAAAAAAAAAATTCCTGACTCCTTTATGGAAAAATAATCTGTCCCTGAAATTGTTTTTTGTGTTGCAATTAGGAAGCAGTTGCTGGACTTTTATTTCTGACTTCAATGGAACTTGAAATCTCCTAGCATTTAATATTCTTTTGGGTATTTTGTATGATGTTCTGTTATATTGCATTTAGTTCTCAAAAGGCTGTTAGATTTTTCCTTTAATCCTCATTTTGTTAATGTGATGTACTATTGAGAGCATTGTCATGTTCACAAAATGAAATCATCAAAATGCCTTCCATGGGCTGAATTATATAGGAGGGCTTAGGTTATTTTCTGGTTTAGCCATAAAAAACTGATTTGCGTATTTCAGTTTAAGTATTTGTTAAGCTTGAAGCAACTCTACCACTTCATATCGTGTATTCCTCAAGATTAGAGCAACATCTAAAAATTTGCATCTTTGTATTGCTATTTCGAATGGTTTTCTTTTTTTATTTGTTCAGCTCAAAATAAAGTTTCGGTATCTCTGTCATATCTCTAGGTACCTGTGACAAACTTCTTTGGCTCAGTCATGGAAATGATACATACTGATTCAGCTTATAGTCTCCTGTCAAGAAAGGAGTCTTTCAGGGTTGAAATCAAGATGTCTGCAGATAAATCAGTCCCTGACAAGAAAAGATTAATGGACAATCCCAGTCATTTGGATCAAATTAGAGAACTAAACATAGAGGTAAAACTTATTGTGTAGCCTTACTTTTGACTTTAATTATACAATTGTAGTAAAGAGGGAAGGTGCATGTGGTGCAGGATCAACATGGCGCTTTAAAACGTATATGGAGTACTATTCAAAAAGAGATGGAAAAAGTCGAAGATGTTGATGCCTTTGTGAGCTATGGCTTAGTTCTAATAGTTCCATTGTTGACGGTTTCCATGTGGCTAACATGGTGAAACTTTGATGCAACATATAATTTCTCTTTCTCCAGACCTTTATCCCCTGCCCAATGACCTTACATTTGATTCCCTTGTATGCTAGAGGCTAAGAAGATAAACCGTTTTGGCGATCCAGCATTTGAAAATATATTCGAGTGTAGATTTTGAAGTGATCAGAGGACATATGTTGCAATATTCGAGTAATTTTGTCAACACATAAGACTCAACAAATGCACCCACTGGCCCCTTAAAAGACCCTAATACCCAAATAGGTAACAAAATAAGAATCTTGCAAAAAAAAAATTAAAAAAGGCTCAAACCGAAATAAAAATCATCTCTAAAGGATTTTTTTTTATATTTTTTATACAAAATAAATAATAACACATAAACACACACGATACATGCATACTACATATTACATTGTTGTTTACATCACAATGCAAAACATCAATTTACAAAGAATAAAATAAATAATAATACATCATAACCATATCAAAATGTAACACTCAATGCTATCTGTCTCTAATATAAACTTATCCAAACTAATTGTTTCAGTTTACTTAGTAATTACTTAGTATGATACTGTTGTCAGCGGTCTTTGGTTAGACCAACATCGAGCCCTGTTCTCATGATCTATGTTTTAGAAAAAAATAAAATAGTATATTTTTAATCATATTAATATGACCACATTTCAAATATGATCTTTAAAGAAGCAAATGTGACTAAAAGCTACAGATTTGCTATAATAAGTAATTTTAGTGTTTGATTTAATTTACTCTCCAAAAACTACAACATTAGTGTTTGATTTTCGTTTTATTCATTTTTTTTAAGTTCCAAACAATCATATAGAGTTTTAGTGAGTCTTGATGGCATCGGGGGATTTTAATGAAATTCCACTTTAAAGATACGTTAATGAAAGTCTCTTAGCCCTCGTTTGATTAAGTAGTTCAGATGAGATGAGATGAGATGTTTTGTTGAAAGTTGAATAAAATATTGTTATAATATAATTTTTTAATATAATTTTTGTTTTAGGATTTGAAAAAATTGAATTGTTTATTATATTTTGTGTGAAAGTTTGAAAAAATTATAATGTTTATATGAGATGAGATAGTTTAGTTTTGTGTTACTAAATCAGCTTTCACCAAAAATTTATGGGACAACATAAATTTTGCACTAAATTTATGCTATGCTGTGAATTTTTAGCAAAACCTTTCTCTTTAAGTCGTGGTTTTTGATGTTGAGATAAAATTAACTGGTTTGGAAAGTAAAATAAAATAAGATGATTTGTTAATAGTAGTGAAATAATTTGTAAATAGTAATAAATAATTTGAGTTAATAGGTTTTATGGAGTTTTGAGAGATGAGAGATAAAAACTTGAATAAAAATATTACTAAATTAAAATATTATTAGAATATAATTTTTGTATATTTATTTTTTGTATTTTTTTTTAAATAAGACCCGGTTACATAACTGGATCCGGTTTCATCTTATCTGCCCGAGTTCAATCCTAAAGGATAACCATCCGAATCTTCGACTTCTAGACTGAACCGGAAAAAAATCTGAACTGGTTGCACACCCCTATCTATGAGATAGGAAACTTGTCAAGGTTCCTGTCTTATAATCAAGGTGCCCCTTGGTCAAGACTATCCTTGTTTCTCTGGCTTAACATCTATTGGCATGCTCTCCTTTGTATGGCTTGCAGTGGTTTACTAAGTTTTCTTCCACAATTATTGATAGGGGTGAGATTCGGCCGATCTGGACCAGAGAAACCGGCCGGACTGGCCATTTTTGGACCGAATGAATTTAGTCCGATCTCCGGTCCAAGGGTTTTTCACTTCGGACTGGACCGAATGAAAATTAAAAATATATATAAATATATTTTATTATTTATATAAATAATTGTATATAATTAATTATTAATATATCACAATATTACATAAGTATTATATTCTTCAATGTATAACTATAATATATAGTACTAATATATATTAATATATTAACATATTATAAGAGTTATTCTATAAATTATAGTATATGTATAAATTTATAATAGTATTAGTATAGTTAACTTAATATGTTAGTATTATATAGTACTAATATATATTAATATATTAACATATTATAAGAGTTATAAACACCTATGGAGCAACACCTCAAGTTGTCTAAATCCGATGGTCCTCTTCTTGAAGATCCCAAAGTTTATAGAAGATTGGTTGGTAGGTTGTTGTACCTCACTATTACCAAACCAGACCTCACATATGTTGTTCATACCTTGAGTCAGTTTATGGATTCCCGTCGACGACATCATTTACATGCTGCTTATAGAGTTCTTCAATACCTCAAACATTCACCTAGTCAGGGTCTCTTTTTTTCTTCCAACTCAGATTTTAAACTTACTGCTTTTGCTGACGCTGATTGGGCATGGTGTCATGATACCAGAAGATCCATCGCAGGATTTTGTATATTTCATGGAAGCTCTCTTATCTCTTGGAAATCAAAGAAACAATCCATAGTTTCAAGATGCTGAGGCTGAATATAGGGCAATGGCTAATACCGTTTCTGAATTAATTTGGCTTCTATCTTTGCTTCATGATTTACAAGTTCCTCATTCAAGTGCAAATGCCTTATACTGTGACAATAAGGCTAATATCTATATTGCAACCAATTCTGTTTTTCATAAACGCATAAAACATATAGAGATCGATTGCCATTTTGTTCGTGACAAGATTCAAGATGGGCTTGTTAAGCTTTTTCATGTTAATTCTCACAATCAGCTTATTGATTGTTTTACTAAACCACTTGGTTTTCCTTTGTTTTCTACTTTGGTCTCCAAGCTGGGCATTATTAACATTCATGCTCCAGCTTGAAGGGGGTATTAGAAGTAGTTTAGTTAAAATCTAGTTAGTCTAGTTATGAACTAAGTTCTGTTAGTTCACTTAGTTTTAAAATTATTTTTTTCCCGCCTCAATTGGCTTGTATATAAGTGCACACATGTATTGGTTTGTGTTAATGAAATATATAGAAATCTTCCAAACTTCTCAATTCAAGATTTAACAATATTTAAGGTTCTTGTGAAAAACAAATTGTGTAGGAGAGAACTAAAAAGCCTAAGTTAGATTCTTGCTAGGGTCACGATTAATAAGAGGTGATTTCTCAATTGGATTTTCAACTAGAGTCGTGCTACATTCATCGATGGAGTAGCCCAATAAATTCTCCCGATAAGGCTATTTGACCATTTTTTTTTAGTTTTTTCACATATTTTCTTATAGTCTTAAACATTTTTTTAAAAAATACAACATTATTAAAAAATACTTCTTTAATCATGAAATTCAAAAATAAAAAAAACAAATAGTCGGTGACTTTTATCGGGACCCAACTCTCAGTAGCTATATCATTTTCCTTTCAACTAATTGAATATTGCAACAAACTATTAGCACAACTCCCATCTTCCAACGATCAGTCTTAAGGTTTTTGTGGACAGGAAAACAATAACACTTTAGGCTTATTGGAGAAATCAGTGAGGGGAAATTCCGATACGCAAGGTTTTTTTATAGGCAAGATAACTTCATTGCATGCAAGAGAATTTTATTTGGAGGGGGTGGACTTCCCCGATAATTATCCCATCCCAAAATAGTAGATACGGTACAAGAAGTACAATAACAAATTGAAAAATGTTATCACAGAATGATTGATCTGATCCCATAGTTGGTTGTTGTAATGGAGGTTCTTGGAGAAATCCAAAGGGAACTGCTAGGTGGTCCCGAGAGTTCTATCGATAAGTGTATTTTGCACTTTTTTTATTTTGTGTATTTTTTTTTCAAATATTTTTTAAAGAAGTTTAAACATCTTTAAAAAATTCACAATATCATTAAAAAATACTTTTTTTAATCATTAAATAAATAAAAAAAATCAATCAATAAGAACTCCCATGACTATGTCTACGTGGCCCGAGCATTTTTCACTCCAAATAATAGTTTGCTTTAACAGTTCCTCTTCGGAATGATCGGGCTAATATTAGGCGTTTAACAGCCCCAATCACTTGTGTAACGCCCCAGTCCAGCACGGGTTGGAGAGTTACTTCCTAACACTTAAACTCACATTTCAAGAATAAAATAAAAAATAAAAACTCCAAATTCTCAATATCATATAGAAAATTCGATTCAAACCACTATACTTAAATCATCTCACCCAATGCCTCAAAATCTTGATCCTCAGTTGAACCATCAAAATATGTAAAAATTATTTGGAGATAAGAGGTGAGTTATCAACAACTCAGTAAGCAGAGAGCATATATTAGCATGTAAACATGAGCATTTATAAAGTTCAGTATGGAGAACAAAACATTTACTTTCAGAATGCAGAAACAACATATTTATTTTCAGAACGCATAAACCAAACTTGGTACAAAATATTAGAGCGAAATTTTCAAAAAAATAAACTTGTTCCCAAAAAGAAAATCCTTTGCCATATCCAAACTGAAACATTGTATTAATAGCATCACATCGGGACAAATACCATATTTAACCCCCGTGGTAGGGTTATAAACCACCATTATACCCGTGGCTGGGCTGTATACCATGTTTCACCCTGTGGTTGGGTTATAAACCACCATTATACCCGTGGCTGGGCCTTAACAGAAACAAAATAGAACATCATCAGAATCAGATCACATTCAGATACAGAATCAGAACTTCATGCCAAGGTTTTCAGATGACACATCATATCAAAACAAAATACTGAATAGCTTCAGATCATTTCACATGTTTGAAATAAACAGAAATCTAAACATCTTCATTTATTCATAGTAAAAACTTTTAAATTTTCATATTCGTTCTTTTTGCATAGTTCATAAACCGAATACACAAAATTAGCTCATGTCTACACCAGTCATGATAGAAAATACTTTCTCTTATATTAAATTTATGCATATGCAGAATAAACATCTGAGGTCGTTTTCAGAGTTCTTTTAAAAAAACAAACATGCTTATTTTCAAAGTCAAGCTCATTTCATTTTTTTTTTTATGCAAAACTAGTATATGAACCCCGCTTACCTGAACTTCTTAAGTACTATTCTGAATCTTTCCAAAATCATGTTGAATGAATGTCAATCGTCACCTATACAAAACATTAAGCGTTACTAAACTTCTAAAATTCTCTGTTTACTTAAATTCATACTACAGAAATAGTTTTTTTTTTAAATAATTATTAGCTATAAGAAGTTTAACAAAAATACTATCGTCGTTCAAAGTGTATTCTAAACTTATTATAATATAGTTTTATCAAATATGGCAAAACAAACTTAAATTCATTTCGAAAATTAACTTAATTATATTTAAAACTCATCTTTCTATAAATTATTATTAAAACAATAATTTAATACTGCTAACAAACAAAGCATTAGGACATCATAAGTTTCTTAAGCAATAGCAATACATAAAATAAAGTTCATTATAAAATCATTAACGTAAAATACAACAAATCTATTTTGAACATCAAACTCATAAGAAGTTAGCTCATTTAAACAAATTTCAACAGTTTCTAAAATATAAAAGCCACTTTACACTTACAAATTACAACTTATTAAAATATTTATGTTACATTCAAATCATGTAAAAAAGGTTAAAACTCATTTAGTAATTTATACTCAAATCGATTTTGAAACATTAAAATAAAATAAAATCTTATTATTAATTTACTATTGAAAATAGTTATAACCATTATGACTATATAACTAAAATTTTAGATCTTTAAATACTATCTACATAAAATTATAATTTCACCCTAAACATGACTTACAAGAAACATCTCAAATAAATCAAACTCAATATCAAAACAAACATCAAACGGCAAGAAAGCATACTGACTTATAAACTAAATGAAGTAATATAAATATACTTAAAACAATTTCTTTATAAATATCATTAAATCATCTAAATGAGAAGGGTGTTTTGGGAAGAACTATAAACAAAACAAGGAAACAAAAAGAAATCTTAGATTCCAACACTTCCAGACCAAAACCGTGCGACTAACTAGAGAGGAGAGTCTCTACTCACCGAGAGAGAAGGAAAGGCCCGACAGCAGTGTGGTGGGCGGAGATCGAAGTTGGTCGGCACGGCAGCATGGCACTGAGAGAGGGCGAGAGTGAGTGATGAGAGAGAGATGAGAGGAGTTTACGTATCATGCGGCGTGCATGGGGGCTTCGGGTAGTGGCGCTGGACATCTCTAGGCGGTGGATGCTTGCTTTTCGGCGTCGTCTGATACTGCTGACGGTGGCGTCGTTGCCCAATTGTGGCAAGGCATGGTTCTCACTTTGGGCGACGATGCTCTGTTTCCATGGTTCCAAAACAGAGCAGCTCCAGTTTTTGCTTTCGACGAACGATGGTGATGGTGGCGTTTATGTGTTGAACGACTGAGGAGTATGGGTCAACGGGCGGGTCTGGCGGCTTGTGGTATCGTTATCGTGTGAGTGGAGTTGGTTCCCGTTTAATGACACGGAGAGGCTGGGCAATGGGGGCAGTCCCACGATGCTGCAACAAGGCGCAGCTGGTTGCTTCTGTCGTGCGTCCTGCATGGTTTGGAGGTGGAAGGTGGTTCGCGGGGGAGATTCACGGAGAAGAAAAGAGAGGGAGAGGGAGAACATTGGGTGCGAGGTGGGTGCACGTTGGAAATGGGTTGTGCTGCGAAGGAGCCGTGGTTGCTGTTTGTGTGGGGAGGAGTGGCTAGCGGCGGCAGCGAATGTAACAAAGGCAGTTCTCTATGCATGGCTAATGTGTATGTATAAATATGTGATGTGAAAACCCTAGAGAGATGAGGGAGACGTGCATGCGGATGGAAATAGAGTCGTGCGTGTGCAATGGAGTGGATAAAATACCATAGAGACGTGAGGGTGAGAAACTGCTCATGAACCGATAGTGTTTTCTCTTTTTTTTTTTAATTTTTTTTTATAGCAAAAGACCAAGATTTCTAGATAAAAAATAAATAAATAAATTTGATAGTTCAACCCTACAAATTCTGGGTTCGGGTGTTACAACTTGTTTTCATTTGTGTAGAGTTGCTGACGTGGTGGATTGGGGCTATTAAACGCCTAATATCAGCCCGACCGTTCTGGAGAGGAACTGATCCCACATCTATGCATTTGCAGATAGGGTAGGTGGACAAATGCAACATCTATGCATTTGAGGAGGCTAAAAGGTAGGTACTGAGGCGTGGTGGTTGTTCGTTCTTCCGTCAGCGTGTGAAAAATGCGCCAATGGATATGGGGCAAGGAAGGGTTGGTTGGCAAGATGACGAAAAAGGGAAGTGGTTGGGCACATGGGCGTGGCGGGTTTGTGAGAGGTGATGGACGGCAGTATGTTATGTTTTGGAGAGAGGCAATGATGTGACGGCGCATGAGACTCAATATGCGGCAAAGTTGAGGCATGTGGGTCATATACACACCCCCTGGTTGGGTGTTCGATGGGGGTTGGAGGTTAATAGATTATAGATCAAGGTTACAAACATCTTCCGAAAAAAAAAAAAAAAAAAAGAAAGAAAATCCTAATCTAACGATAATACCCACCGAGAATGCATATCAATTGTATCTTTTTAGTTTTTTATTTAGTAGTTAAAGTAGTGTTTTTTAATGATTTTGTGATTTTTGTTAAATATTTAAAATGTTTAAAAAATATTTTTAAAAAATGAAAAAAAAAATTATATATATATGCGGGTGAGAATCCTTGAAGGGTGTGTAACACTGTAACATCATCTAAAAAAAAATCTAAATATGCTAAAAAGAGAGAAAAGAATAGAGGAAAGAGAGATTTTAACGAAGACTAAAGTTATTGTTGAGAAGGGGAGAAGAATAGTGGAGCCAAAGCTCTTTCCTCTGCCCTCTTCCTTGGTGTGGTGTTGTTAGCTGGAGGTTAGGTGTCACACCCCCGACTAAAATACTAATTTCAAACAAGAAAAGTTTAGATATTTCACATGGCACTAATTGTAACGCCCCGTTCCCGAGGGTCCAGAGAGTTAACTCATGTTACCTGATAATCAACTCCAGCGCTACTAATATACTTCCAAAAGCTCTAAATCAAATGAAAACATTTCAAATTTAATTAACTACACAAACTCATATATCAAATCCTCAATACAGTAACAAAAAAAAAAAAAAATCAACTTCTCTACATGTCACTTAAACTCACATTTCAACAATATAATTAACAAAAATCACCAATACTCATCGAAAACTTTCTATTCTTAATCCACTATTCTTAAGTCATCTTACCCAATGCTCATAGTCTTGATCTTTAGCTGAAAAATTTAAAATCATCTGAAAATATTGTGAAGATAAAGGGGATGAGTTATTAACAACTCAGAAAGCAGAGAACATATACTAGTATGAAAACATGAGCATTTACAGATTTCAGAATGCAGAACAAAACATTTTATTTTCAGAATGCAGAATCAGAACATGTTATAAAAAATATCAGGGCGAAAGTTCAAAAATATTCTTATTCAAAATTTCTTTGGTACAACATAACTGAAACATCATATCATAACATAATTCCATGTTTAACCCTCGTGGTAGGGTTGTGCAAACCCCGGCGGCCAACCGAGCAGAAACAGAATGTGAATATTCTGTTTATCATTCTCGGAGCCCCGAGTGTGCACATAGGAAAGACCACACAGAAAACCACCTTGTTTCTAAAGTGGGTGCACCAGAAACAGAAATGTTGGTACCAACCCAAACAAAGGTCGCAGTTTTATACCCGTGGTAAGTTCAGAACAAAATAGAAACATAATGTCATGCCAGAGGTTTCAGAAATCACATCATATCACATTAGAGTACAAAACCTTTTCAAAACAGAACATAATCAGATCATAAAAATATAATTTATGCACAGTTTTTCATATTCACTCTCTTTTGCATAGTTCAGAAACAGAGTGCCAAAACTTTGCTTATGTCTACACCAGTCATAACAGAAAGTACTTTATTCTTAAACAGAATTTCATGAGTCATGCAGAACAAATAACTGAGGTCGTTTCAAATTCCTTTTCATAATAAAACATGCATATTTTTCCAAAAATCAACCTCAGCCAATTTTATTTATTTTTATGCAAAGTCTAGCATAGGAACCCCCGCTTATCTGGACTTTTTAGCTTTTCAGAATTTTCTTCAAAAATGTCGAGTCGTCTATAAATCATCACCTATAAAAATAATCACGTAATTTCTATAAGTTTCCAATCAATCACGTATTTCGATATTTAAGCCTCAGCTTCTAAAATAATCTATTTTAATTCCTCAAAACCTAAAACCCTCATAATCCCAAAATATATCATTACTTTCTAAAATCATCAATATCCATCATAACCAACGTCAAACTCAAAACACCAATTTTTAAATCCGAAACAGCCAACAAATCTCACAGCATAAACCAATCACACAAACAACTACATCATTCAATACAACCGATCCCCTTACTCCTCAGACTTAGTTCAGCACAACCAACTAATTCACAGTAAATAAGAGTTAGTGCAAAAATATATTTAAATCTCAAAGTTCTTTGAGAAAATACTTACAACGCTATAATATACTTTTCGAATGATCACGGAGATGCTAGAAGTGGTAGCATATCAACGAAACAGTGTATTTCAGACAATAGCTGTGGGTCTCAAAAATCAATTTTTGAACGGGGACAAACGAAGACTTGAGAATGAACCTGGCTCTGATACCATTTTAACGCCCTAATGAAAGGTCCAAACCACATGACCTATACTCCAAAATGACTAGTCAATGATACAATTGGAACCCGATTGGAACCTTATAAAGTGCAAGAACTTTTCATTCCCAAGCAATATGAGATTCCATACACCACTTACCCTTATTCTTATCATATGGAGTATCACAATATGTGATGTGATAATGGTTCATAATGGATTATATTAGAGCACTCCCAATGGATGATCTAAACTTGTATCTAAAATATCCAATCAAAACTTAATCTATATATTTTAACTAATGGCTTTTGCAATATACTATACATTGGCTTGTCTATTACTTTCCTATATCGTTTAAATATTTTTTTTAAATATTTTTTGTTCATTTTAAACTTTCCCTTAACTATCAATAATGTGATTATGATGCCATTCGTCAATCTACAATATCCTCATATCTTTAGTATTTATAACTTCTTTGTATATAGTAATGTGATTGTGATGCGCAATCACATTAAAATAACAAAAATGACTGAAGTAAAAAAAAATATATCAAAAGATGAAAATAATTGGAAGTATATTTAGAGAATATTCTAGTATATTATAGGAATAAATGGGTAAAAAGAAAATAGGGGAGTGAGAAATAATATTCTCGTAAATTATAGGAATACATGAGTGAATAGTTGACAGTAAATCTAGAGAATTCCTATAGCAAATATGTAAATTGGAGTTTGTATGTTTATCTCTAATCAGACCTCTTTCTACTGAGTGCATGGGATGTATGAAGGTTTTTTTAAACCTTCTAGAGGGTTGCATCAAGGTGATCATTTCTTGCATTGTTTGTTCATTATTATGGAGGAAGTTTTGTCACGTTTGCTTAGGAGGGATTTTGAGGAAGGGCGCATTGGTAAATTTCATCATCCTGTGGATGCGCCTTTGATCTCTCACTTATTTTATGCGGATGATCTTCTTGTTTTTGCTAATGGTGATACTCGCTCTATTAGAAGGTTAATTCAAACCTTTGAATTATATGAGAGCTGGTCAGGCCAAAAGATCAATAAAGGGAAGTCGACTCTTTTTTTGTCTAAGCATATTAGCCTTGCACAACGTCATGGTCTTCTGAGAGTTTCTGGATTTGCGGAAGGGACTTTTCCGGTTTCTTACTTGGGGGTGCCTTTAGTTTCTGGTCATCTTACGGCTAGATCTTTAGAGCTGCTTGTGAATAAAATTCGTGACAAGGTGGCAGGGTGGAAATACAAATTATTATCACAGGGTGGGTGGCTAATACTACTGAAACATGTTCTTTCCTGCATGTCTACACATCTCTTATCAGTTCACAATGTTCCTAAAGTGACTTTGAAGATGTTAAACTCAATCTTATCCTCCTTTTTTTGGGGTGATGTAAATGGTATTGCTAAGAAGAAATGGTGTTCTTGGTCCAAGTTGTGCAGGCCAAAGTTGGAAGGGGGGTCTAGGCCTTCGAGACTTTTCCGATGTCCAACACTCTCTATATATGAAATTTGCTTGGCAACTTATGGCTGTGGGTAATTTGTGGACCCGATTTTTTAAAGCAAAGTATGCTAGACGTGGTCATCTGTTGCTTGCAAAAAATACAGTATCATGCTCAAGGTTTTGGAAATCTGTTATGTTAGTTTTACCTGATGTGTGTACAAATATGATTTGGAAAGTTAAAAAGGGAAGGGTCTCATTATGGTTTGATCGGTGGATGGAGAATGGTCCCCTTTGTTTGAGGGTGCCAGAAGTGATCAATTCGTTGCTTCAAGTTAGGGAGTGTTGGGTCGACAATGCATGGGATTTCGAGTTCCTTGAAAGCTTGGTTGGTGCAGGTATTATGGGGGAAATTTTGTCCTCGTTATCTGCTGGGAAAGAGGGGGAGGATATCATTGTTTGGATGCCTTCCCCTGATGGTGGTTTTTCATCAGCAAGTGCTTGGGAGATGATCCGAGTTAAGTCGGATCATATCTCAGGTCTGCACTGGATTTGGAATAGAGAGTTGCCGAAGAAGACCTCCTTGTGTTTATGGAAGGCCCGTTATCAATGCTTATCAGTGGATACACGGGTCTAGTCTTGTGGAATTTTCATGGCATCGAGGTGTGATTGTTGTTTTGTTAGAAATGTTGAGTTGCTTGACCATGTTTTGTTTTCAGGGGAGGTTGCGACACAAGTGTGGCAGAGAGTAGCATTGGAGTTGGGTATTTTGGTTATGACACCGGGAAAATGGTGGGGATGCGTCTCCCAGTGGTTTGTGCTTGCCAAGAAGACCTCTTAGAGAGGTATGCTCATTGGCTTGATTCCTTGCCTTATTACCTGGAAACTATGGCATAGACATTGTAAGGCTCGAATGGAGGGTTGTGTGGACTCTTTTGAAGGTGTTTGGTGGTCTTTAAAATTTTGGCTGAGAACTCTATCGGGAGAGTGTTGAAAGTGGGCTCGCTCTCATCTTCGGATGAACGAATTTTGTAGTTGTTAGATCTTCCAGTGTAGTCTGTTCGCTGCAGAAAATCTCGGATTGTTTCATGGAGTAAACCATCATTTGGATATGTCAAGCTCAATGTCGATGGTAGTTGTCGATGAAACTCGGGGACCTACGGTGGAGGAGGGGTGATTCGAGATAGTCATGGTAATGTTTTGGGGGGGTTTTTTTGCTTGTTTTGGCCAATGTACAAATAATGTGGTTGAACTTATAGAGCCCTTAAAGAGGGGGTGGCTTTGTGTAAATCTTTTTTTTTCTTTTCTGGAGATAGAGTATGACTCTAAGTTAGTGGTGAACTGGATCATTGCTGGGAGTTGCTCAGTTTGGTATCTTTTGGATTTTTGGGAGGAAACTCTTAAGGAATTATAGGGCGTTAGTTTCTTAATTTGGCATTAGTTTCGAGAAATGAACCAAGTTCCAGATTTTTATTGTATAGGTTATTTTATTTAACTGGTTTTGATGCTTGTGATGGTTTTATTGAATATTTGTAAACCCAAGAGTCCTGCTTGTTACTACGGTATTTATCCGCCATAAGCGAGGATAATTAATAAAATTAGAGTACCATCCTCTCATTAAAAAAAGAAATCTCTTGTATCAATAACTTTCCATTGATTTGGAACATAAATACTTGAAATAGTAGAATTAAATATCAGATATTTTTCCTATAAAAAAATATTAGATATTTCAACATATTACGTATTAGACTTAAATATAAAATGATCCCTGTGGTTTGTTTATAGTGAAATTGCTTCTTGTACTTGTTTTAGGTTTATTTTCTTTTTATAAATTTATTATTTATTATTTTCAATTTTAGACTTTAATTTTTTTCTTTAAATGATTTTTAATGTATTATATACACGTGGTCTATCAAACACGTATAGTATTGTCATTGGTTTACTAACAGAATTTTGATAAAGAAAATTGATTCTTTCAAGATAAAAAATATATAAAAAGATTCGACTTTAAGGTATGGTTTGGATAGTGAATTAAGATGAGATGAAATTTGAAAGTTGAATAAAATATTATTAGAATATTAATTTTTAATATTATTAGTGTTTTAGAAATTTAAAAAGTTGAATTGTTTATTATATTTTGTGTAAAAATTTGAAAGGAAAATACTAAGCATCTCGCTGTTTGCATTATTTTTGTTTTTACTTCGTGATTAAGAAATTATTTTTTAATGATGTTGTAAATTTTTTTTAAAAAAATATATCTAAAAGTGTTAAAAAAATACATGTAAAAAAAGGCAAAAAAAAAAAAAAAAAAACACATGAAAATAACTAGCGGGAACATGGAAAATGATATTCTCACCACTGATTCTTACATCTCGATGATACTATTGAAATTTTTTATTTTATTTTTTAATTCTTCATTTTACTTAGTGATTAAGAAAATAATTTTTAATAATATTGTATCTTTTATTTAAAAAAAATATTTAAAAGTATAAGGAAATACATATAAAAATAGATAATAAAAGAAGAACAACAATTATATCGAACAGACGTAGCTCTACCCAATTTGAAAACGTTATAATGATAAGATAAGATGAAACATTTTTATTATCAAACGAGACTAAAGGCTAGTTTGGATTCAGAGATGAGAATAAATGGTTTTAGATGAAAGATGAAAGTTGAATAAAATATTGTTAGAATATTATTTTTTAATATTATTATTGTTTTAATATTTGAAAAAGTTGAATCGAGATTTGAAAAAGTTAAATTATTTATTATATTTTATGTAAAAATTTAAAAAAATTATAATAATAAGATGAAATGAGATAAGACGATACATTTACTAAATCCAAATATAACCTAAGTCAAACTTAAGAAACATTTTTGTATTGAAAAAATCTTCTTCACACTCTACTATTTATCACACACTTAGTGTATTTGAGTTTAAAAAAAAAAAAAAAAATTTTAGTACATGGTGTGTGGAGAGTGTAGGTAGATATGTAGAATTACTTTTTTGTATTTAAGCATTATATTCATATGATATTTCATTTGCAGTTATATAATTATTTTAGTCACACTCTCTTTCACACGGCTACCTGTCTGTCTCTCTGTCTGTCCCTGCTGGCTGCTGTGATGCGCTTCCTTCCTCTTCCCCCTAAAAAACCCCGAATCACATCATATTTTTAAGACTTCTCAATTATCTATTTCTTTTATTCACGCTCTTTTCACACGGTCTGCCTCCCTCGCTCCCCCTCTGTCCCTGTGATGCGCTTCCTCTTCTCCTTGAAAACCCCACTCCAGCCCACTTTCTTCCTCTCCGCTGTCCGCTCCTCCACCACCACCTCCCATCCACGACTTGTTCCGTTCAACTCTCTCCGATCCTACTCCGACTCGTTCGATTCAGCTCTTAGATATCCAGCCTCAATGGCAATTCCTCCTCCTATAAAGTCAGTGGCCGCCCTGGACTCCGAAGTGGGCCTCGCCAAACGGTTTTGGATCAAGTTTCGCACCGAATCGGTCCTCGCGCTCTACACTCCCTTCGTCCTCTCTTTGGCTGCTGGGAATCTCAGGATCGAAACTTTCCGGCATTACATCGCTCAAGATGTCCACTTTCTCCGCGCCTTCGCTCAAGCGTCAGTTATCTTTTGTTCTTTTTTTCCTCCCCCTTTTAATCTGAATTTTTTTTATGTTTTTTTAATGCTTAATATGAATATCTTTGGTATAGGGAAATGCAATTGTATACTTGGGTTTTTGGGTTCTGAATCTGTGTGTCTGGCTGCTAAGATAGCGTGATAAAGATGGAACTGAACCAATAATTTTTTTTTTTGGAACTTTTGAAATGCTGAAATGTTTGCTTTATGTATAGTTGATAGGTATTGGCTAACTAAGTTTTATATTCGTCAATCTGTTGGCTAGAGTTGCCTATTTGATATAACAGGCTGGTCAATAAAATGGTAGTTTCAGCACCGCCCCCACCAAACAAAAAGTAATAATAAAAAAGGAAAGGGAGAGAAGATTGCGATATAGTTGACGGATGACCTTCTTGTTGTCTTGGAGTCACTTTTTTTTGGCCAAATTTTCACTATTTTTGTGCCAAGCTTGGTTGCTGGGAAAATGCAGGGAATAAAAATCAGTGGCATAACTCTATCACTGAGTTAAAAGGTCCAATTTCATTTGACGTTTTCATAAGCCATTAGCTACATGTGTTATTGGATACCTATGTTCTATCAGTTATAGTGGAAATTTCAGAAACAGGAAATCTACTTTTCCTAGTGGGTATAGGTAGACAAAGGAGTTCAGACTGTGGATATCTACAGTTTGAATAGTCAGTAAAAAAGGATTTGTGGGTTATCAAAAAAATATGGTCTATTCCACTTAAGCTCTGTTCTTTTTTTTTTTTTTTTTTTTTGATAAGTAAGAAACTTTATTGATGGAACGAAACTAGGCACAGCCCATGTACACAAGAAGTATACAAAAGAGACACCTAATTACATTCTAGAAAGTTGAAAAGAAAGCAAGAACTCATGGGCATTCCCTTCCTTTAATACAATAGCAGCAAACCATTGGACTAAAGAAAATACAAAAAAATTCCATAATTCTCCCACAGTTCTCTCCTTGTTGTTGAAGCACCTCTTATTGCACTCCATCCAAATACACCACAATAGACACAAAGGAACCATCCTCTATGTCGCTGCTAGTTGGAGGCAATGATGCTTCCTATTCCAACATGCTAAGAGATCCACCACACTCTTGGGCATCACAAGCGCCTCTCTAAACTGCCGAGGTAGTTGATGTGTCTCTGTACCACATGTACTTGGTTTCCTCTTCTGCGAGTTCTAAGAAACTCAGATGATCCCCCAGAGGCTATAATCTCCTTTACCTTTGCAGCCAACCATACCATAGCTTCTTGATCAATGGAGATAAACTTCACAACTCGATGGCTGCTCTCCGTGATTCTCCACCACCCCTCATTCTCCTTCTTAAACTCAAACAACTTAGAGTCAATAATAACGCTTCTACACGACCCCATCGTAACCAACCACCACTCCAGACAAAATAAATCTAAGTCTAAGCACCAGGAAAATGATACTCAGAACTCCATTAACGCCAGCCGTGACATAGCACCATCATCGTATTTTTTCGCATGTGTACGGAGAGAAAAGTGTTTACGAGAGTTGTGTACTTTTTCAGTTCTGTTCTTAATCATGAGAATCTGATATTCGTTCTTTGGGATGGCATTTTTTGGGTCTCTTTGATTCCTGTAAGAGAATACGAAGATATCATGCTATCAATCTTGGATATCTTTTATTGTTTAGAGAAACTTAGCGCTTGTTTTAGAAAAAAATGAATTGTGGTTTCGAAATTGTAGTCACCTCTGCCCATGCTTGAAGATTTGAATTTCCATTTTAGGTTTTATTAGGTTTCATCTTGTGTTTCCATAGCTTCTTCTTTCACAAACTAAGCCATTAAAAGATTTACAGCTTAGGAATTTGTAAGTAAATCCAAGTCTAAACTAAAAAGAAAATACTAAAAGAATAAATCCTAAAATCCAAAATTAGGAAAAGAATAGTAAAATAAGGCACACAATTAAAGATGAAAAGAAAAATCAATTTCATCCATTGAGGTGAAATATGTACCTACTCTAATTGAGGTGAGTTCTAGATGTTGATATTCAAAATAGCATGCTGTATTTTCTTTTCTTGCCTCACTTTTTTAGAGAACTAGATGGCTGGGCTATATATTTTGGAAAATATATGTATTTTTAATTTATTGTTTTGTTGGATTATAGATATGAATTGGCGGAAGAGTGTGCGGATGATGATGATGCAAAGCTTTCAATCTCTGAATTGAGGAAGGCAGTTCTGGATGAGCTGAAAATGCATGGTTCATTTGTACAGGTATGAGTCTCCATGCTGTCTGGTATTTGCTCCATTTCCAAGAAAATGTAAGTTAAGAAGGGGAATTGAAACAAAAATCAGCTTAGCATTGCCAAAAGGATCAAAACCATATATGTAGACCAACTACTTTATTGGATAGGTTGAACTTTTGGAAGCAAATGGGAAAGAAACATAGAGTGGTACAAAAAAACTGCTTGTTATCTTTTTATTTATTCTGTTTGTTAAATATGCCAAACTCAACTGGCCTGATAATTATATTAGGTCATACTCATGAGTTTAAGAAATATAGGGGAGACATAAATAGTGGTTGGAGAGCTTTTGTTATAGTTACAGAGTTTATGGAGTGTCGTCTTGTCTGGATAGCATGGACACAATTTTCATCTAATATCATGGAATTTCAAACGGAGGTTAAGAAGGTGTTACACTTTGGATACAGAACCCCCTCCTCCTTCCCCAAAACCCCCGCAATGAACGTTAAAGAAAAAAAACAATCATGATAAGGAAACAATATGTGTTACTTCTAGTGCTTATGGTAATTAATTGGTGGCTAATTTAACATACTGGGGCCCCAAAGTTGGGCGCTTCTGGTAGTGTTAATTAATATTTCCAATTTAGTTTGGCAAATTATCATCCTGGTTTGATAAGAATGGAAAGCATAAAGTGAGATAGTTTATGACCTTGCTATTCTCCCTCAGATTGCAAGGACTCTAGGCTCTTTCAGTTGTTTCAGACCTAGGATAGATTTCTGTTGGTTTGGCTTCAAGGTTGGTAGATTAAGTTGCATGACCAATGATTATTATGGGTATACTTGTGATAAAAGACGGAAAGGCTCACTACAATAAACAGTATTTGTCATTGACTTTACTGTTTACACCATTGTTATTTACCCAAAGAAGAGAACCTTTTTGTACCCAATCAAGAAATAAATCCCCTAAATGCGTTTAGATTGATATAGACTCCATTTCCCAACAAAACATGATCCTTTCCCTTCATGCAATTCAGTCTCTCATTGGCCTTTTACATTATTGCTACTTCTATCTGTCAATAGATGTGGCTATTGACAAATCTCTGAGCATTTTTGTGATTTTCTCAAAGAATCCAGCCACATTGAATCCTCTTCCATCATGGGTCACCTTGTCGCATTCAATCTCAGCCATCTCATAAACAATCTTGCAATAACATCAACTTTATCTGTCCCTGCCTTTTTTGGAACTTAATGATCTAAAATCTGATGCCATGTATCCTTTTTTGTTGTGAAGCCTTTTCTCTTCTTCATCTCTAGCAAAAGAAATTCTTTTTCCTTTTCTTTTTTCCTCGAGTTAGGAACTGCACAAGTTGAAGTCTAAAGCTATGGTACTCCTATTTGTCATAATAATAGCCCGTTTCCTTGGAAGCATATTTGGTGGACAAAGGTTCCCTTGAGAGCTGCGTTCTTTGCTTGGACAGCCTTGCTAGGAAATATTGTTACAATGGAAAATGTAAGAGACTGTGATTGATAGGTGTTGTGTGTGTAAGAGAAATGGGGAGTTAGTTGATCATCTTTTACGTCATTGTGAGATGGGAAGTGCAAGGGCAAGTTAGTCGGTTGGTTGAAATGCGGTTATGCCTGGTGGACTAAAGTAAAGTATTCCAATGCACACGTGAAAATTTTTATCTTAAATTACCTGGCCTACACTTCGGCTACTGATAAGGGGACAAGACTTTTCAACTAGATTGGAGATGATCCCTTCTCTCTAGTGAGTGCAGTGAAGGACTCTCGCCTCAGCCGCCCATATGACTTATGACATCTTTTACTTGCTTTTCAACCTAAACAATATCGAGTGCCCTCCTTTGTGGCGGCTAACTTCCTTTTGTGTTCCATTTTGATTGTCTGAGTGGCTTTCACTTGGATTGGATTAGCTTGGGTCATACCTGGAAGACTTTCAGATGTATTTTGTTTCTGGAGAGGGATAGGTGGCAGTCTGCAAGTTGTATTTGTGTGGAAGATGGTTCCTATTTGACTCATTTGGTTGTAGATTCACCCATGAAAGTGATAATTAAGGTTTTGCACATTGATATGCTGCGAAAGTATTCCATTAGGAACAAATTCATAATTAGGTGCACTTTTGTCTTTTCACATTTTTTTCTTTACAGCTGTTGTTTATGGAGGAAGTAACTCAGATTTTTTATTTGAAGGGAAGTAACTCATAATTGAACTTTGATTTGGGGGATGTGTTGCATTGAATTAAAGTATGATATTGTATGTAAGAATGAGTGATAGTTTTGATGATAAAGTGTGATTGATCCTGAACTTTGCATTTAAACCTTTAACACCCCTTCCTCTAGGATTAGGACTGCTACGAACAAAAGAATTTTATGAGTTAGGTATGAAAGATCCCATAAAAAAAAAAAAAAAAAATCAAACTTTACTAAGTAAAAGAGAGTTATAGTTAGCATTTATTAAAAATTTGTTTAAAGTCTTGGGCTAACTAACAAGATCTATTAATGAGTAAAACATATATTAGATTCTTCATAAAAGATTTAGGTAAGTGACTCTTCTCCCTAAGCCATATCCTATTCTGCAGCCTTATCCTCACTTTGATCATCACCTGGGATAGTTAAATCTGAAACACAAATGTGAGTCAAATACTTAGTAAGCAACTATATCGTATAATATATAATATAATGATATATATGTAACAACCCTTCCCGTAGGTTAGGAATATTACGAACATTCATAACATAATGCCTGGTGAAGAAATTCAAAGTCATGAAAAATACCTTATTTATTGAAAAATGTCAAACTAAATTGAACACAACTGTCTTTGAATCATAAACCTGAAAACGTAAAGTAAAAAAAACATAAACTAGCCTTACATGTGACTTTTTATTCAAATAACATAAACAATACTAATTCTTGTGTAAATAACACTTATTCCTTTATAAGTCTTTGCACTAGATCTATTCCTGGCCCTCCAGCTCTACGTCGTCATAGTCATCATTTGTGACAGTTAAACATAGAAGAAAACAGAGAAACAAACAAAAATGAGTCGAAGACTCAGTAAATAGCACATCATACTGTAAACATAACTTAGCTTAGCATAGGCTTAATTTTTTTTAAAAAACTTTACATATATCGTCACAGTTTCACATAGCATATCTATTCATCATCAACATGAGCGGAATAATACCTAATCATGGCAATACATGTAATGTGAATGCATTAATGACTGACTCCGTGCATTACCTAACAATCATACATGACTTGTTCATTTTGTCTTTCACTTATTTAGTGGTCATCCAAACATGTGTACATCGGTCCAATTGTCGTTGACTGTATATAACGTATCATAACATGTAGTGAAACACGCTTGGGTCTATGTTATCACTTACTTTTTGGTGAACCATGCTTGGGTCCGTGGCAACGTTTAATTTATCATAACATGTAGTGAAACACGCTTGGGTTTGTGTTATCACTTCATATGGTGAACCACCTTTGAGTCCGTGGCACCGCTTAACATATCATAACCTGTGGTTAAACACGCTTGAGTCCGTGTCACCTCATATCATATTAGCTTACATGTGTTTTCTTATTAACTTTTCATAATACATGTGGGTATGTTTGACTTCATGAAATTATATGACATGACATACTCTTGTGCAAGGCATAACATTGTACATGACCTATTAATATGAGTTTTACACCACATAGCATAACATAAGCATGGCATAACATGATCTAAACATTACATGGATATTCCATGGCATACATGATCTAAATATTACCTGAGCATTACATGGCATACATGTGATAACATCTTATCCATCTAACAACCCATACCAGCATAGCATCATAAGTATATCATTGAAATTCATCGGGATTTGTGAAAAAGGGACTAACCTTGACTTGGCTAGTAGCGTAGTGTAGGCAAACATCACATTTTCATGCACAATTAGAATAATTACAGCACACATAATTATGACCATACTACTTACCTCTTAGCGTTGCTTCTTGATTCCCACTTTGTAGCACGTTACCTATACGAAGTACTAGACGTTACTAATTTCTTAGTGAACTTGTCTAGCATTCTAGTTACTTAAAATCATACCATAGAGATAATTTAGTCATATTCAATTACACTAAGATTAATACATAAATTAAAAATCATATTTAAATAGTCAATTGGAATATTACTAAAATAATAGGCTCAATAGTATACTTTAAAATATACTTTAAATCCCTTAAATACTTTCTATAATAATTTAAGTCTATGGGCTCATATTTATTTAAGTAAAACTTTGGCCTGATTTAAATTCTAGCCTAGCCCTAATTGAGGAAAACAGTCCATTTAAAATAAGCCTAGCACACTTTTGTCTTAAGAAGTTACTTGGCCGTATGGGCTTAGGGCCCAAATGCCCAAAAGGGTGGCTACCCTTCTGGAAAACACACGTGACTAAAAACAAATGAAGGGGAATGACCGTGCGATGCTCACCAAGATAGGGAGAAGGGCCACTGCGGCGGTGGGTCTGGGTGGCTGGCCGAAGTCCATGGTGGAGCAGCTAGGGGATCCTCTGAATACTGTGGTGCGACACAAAGAGAGAGAGAGAAATTAGTTTGGTGCTTCATACCAAGAAACGGCAAGGCAGAGGAAGGGAGGGGCCAACGTGGCTTACCGAGGGAGGAGGGATGCGTGTCTGAGTTCAGGTGGCTGGGTCAGCAGTGTCTGGGTGGTGCTCCGACGTCCTCTGCAGTCGATGGTGGGCTGAGCAGAACACACAGGGCCTGTTTGGTTGTTGACAGTGGAGAGAGAGCGACAAAGGGGGGGTTAGGAGTCGACGCACGTCGTGAGGGGAGGAGGACTTACCGGCGGCGTCTTCTTTGGTGGTTTCCAGCTGGGTGGCTTTATGGGTAGGGATGCTACGGTGGCTTCTGTTTTTGACGTGTGGCTTGTTGTGAGAATGTGTTTGGTTGTGAGTATGGACAATGGCTACTGGGAAGGTTTTGGCCGCAAGGGAGCTTTGATAGAGGAAAAAGCCTCAGGAAAAAGAGTGGATTTATGGGAGGGTTTTTGAGGTGAGAGTTGGTTTCCAATTAGGAAACTATTCAAACTAGGAGATAAACTCTGAGAAGCATAGGGGCTTGAAGGGTGGAAGAATCCCACAACAACACAAACACTATCTCAAAACAGATCCAATAGCATTACTAATAATAATAATAAAATAGTAATAATAATAATAGTAAAATTAAAAAAAAAAAAATTCTAAGGATAGGTTTGGCAAGTGGGATGAGACAAAATTCTCATCTTATCTCATCATTACAACTTTTTCAAATTCCCATAAAAAATATAATAAATAATTCAATTTTTTCAAATTCCAATTCAACTTTTTTCAAATCCTAAAACAATAATAATATTAAAAAATAATATTTTAAACTTTCATCTAAAACCAAAAATTCTCATCTCACTAACCAAACCTATCCTAAATCTTAGTTTAGGACCCGTATGTTACAATATATTTTTCAGTTGTAACAGAACATTCATAGTTACTTTTAGTCACATATATACACGTATACATTCTTTTTGTTTAATCCATTGAAGTAATTGAGAAGATTGGATGTATATTGGTAGGTTGGAAGAGATTGTACTTGTCGAAAGGTGGTAGGATCACCTTAATCATGATCTTCGGAGCCGTCGTGGCTGACCTATGGGTGATATGCCGTTTATGGCCAGAAATGACAGTGGTGCGCTATGAGGTGAGATTGGTTCTGGTGGATATGCTCGGCTTGGGCATCTTCAATTTATAGACTTGTTCTGTTCAAACAGAGGCTTCACTACGCACAAAACAACACGTGATTCTCGACAAACCCACTGCCCAAAATACGGCAGGAATGTCAAGGGCCTCAACGTCGGTTTGCTGGTAAAGCCGAATCGATTGCCGTTGCATAGGGCAGGGGAATATGAACTGTTTGAAGCCACGCAACGGTACTGTTGTTGAAGAGGGCAAAGACCATTTGGCTGTCTTTCACTAGGGCTGTAAGGAAATTTTTGCACGGTGCAGAGGGAGATTCCCACGGCGTCGTTAGCCACTTGTGATGCAGATTTGGACAGCTAGGGTTTGCAGGTGTCGGGCTTGGGGAACGAAGGAGAAAGAGAGGGGGGGGGGGGGGCTCTGTGGAAGGGAAAAAGCTTTTCCAGCTACGGCTTAGCAGGAGAGAAAAATTGAAGAATCACATGGTGTGTTAGTTGTTCAATATACAATGTTCTGTAAAAGCCATATACAGTGTTCGAATAACTTCAAATCTTTACAGATGAGATATAAATGACTGTTTGCTTTCACAGAGTTTCTGTCCGTACGAAATGTAGAGTTTGTTTTATCTCAACTGTGTCTCAACTCCGAAAACAAACGAGGCTTTACTGTTTCCTGAGAGTCAAGAGGACAAAATATTGGCATGCATTCCTCTAGTACATATTTATGGAATTTCAAATTTCGATTCCTCTCTAAAACACGGCATATGATGCTTGATGATCTTTAGTTACAATTTTATATGCTTTTTACTCAAAGAATTGTGCCAATATAATATAGTTTTTCTTTAAGTTTGAAATTGTGATACAGGCAGCAGATGATGCTGAATAGTTGATTTTTACGTCAAACAATTTGAATTCAGAAATTTTCAAGGGTTCAAAATAAAGAAGGCAAGGTGCCTAAATAATCTCTTCTATATATATATATATATATAAATTTTATACTTTGTGAATTTAGTACATGCAGAGGAATGTAGAAAACAAAAGAGAGTTCTGGAATAATAGCTTAAGATATGCTTAAAAAGTCAAGCATAGCAGTTCTTGGGGGAAATGGGAACTTTTGGAATAAATATTAAAGAATGATATAATCTTTGTGGACTTACAATGGTCAGAACATGTGATAGAAGCTTTTCTTTTCTCCTTCATACTTTCCATGGCCTAGGGTTTTACCAATTTGTCTGCTGTTCTAATGAATTTATGCTTCCGAAAGAAGCATAAAGATGGAAGTACTGGGATATTTTACCAATCAGCATGGTTCTGCTTACGCTGGAGAGTTCTGATTCAAATGGCACTGTGCCCATCTGAGACTTCTGATGTCACTTGTGATCTGTACTTTTGCACTGGTTCAAATATCTCATTTTATTGGTGTGTTAATGATTCTATCTTGATTTGTTCGATCAACCATTATGGAAATCGTAATGGAGTACAAATCTGATTGTATGGCTTTTGTAGGAATGGGGTTCAGACCTTGCAAAAGAAGGCAGTATCAACTCTGCAACAGTGAAGTACACAGATTTCTTGTTGGCAACAGCCTCTGGGAAAGTTGGAGGAGTAAAAGGTCCTGGAAAACTTGCAACTCCTTTTGAAAGAACAAAAGTTGCTGCGTACACTCTGGGTGCCATGACACCTTGCATGAGGCTGTATGCCTTTTTGGGTATAGAATTCAAGGCACTTTTAGATCTTCATGAAGGCAGTCATCCTTACAGAAAGTGGATTGAAAATTATTCATCTGAAAGTTTTCAGGTCTGTCATCCTCCTGAGCTGTGAGTTGTTTCACTTCATTTCTTATGTCGATCTGATTATACTCTTACTGATTATCGTCTCGGAGGAACATACATTGCATAAATGGCCTTCTTTACTACAACTGCTCAACTAGTGTTATCTTTGAATTTAGGCATCTGCTGTGCAAACTGAAGACTTGCTCGATAAACTAAGTGTCTCTTTGACAGGAGAAGAGCTTGACATCATTGAAAAGCTTTATCACCAAGCCATGAAACTTGAAATAGAGTTCTTCTCTGCTCAGCCGGTTGTTCAGCCAACAGTAGTTCCTCTGATCAAAGAGCACAACCCTATGGAGGATCGTGTTATTATATTTTCTGATTTTGATTTAACGTGCACTGTTGTTGATTCTTCTGCCATTTTGGCAGAAATTGCAATAGTAACAGCTCCAAAATCTGATCAGAGTCAACCTGAAAATGAACTTGCTCGGATGTCGTCAACTGAGCTGAGAAACACGTGGGGCCTTCTTTCTCAGCAGTACACAGAAGAGTACGAGCAATGCATAGAAAGCATTATGCCTTCCAAGAAAGGTTTATTATTATGTTGTTTAGTCTCTGAAACTTTGAGCTGTGTTTGTATTGGCAGCAAACGATTTCATGGAATAAATTTTTCCCCTTAAAATCAGATGTCAGTAAAATATTTCTTGTTCCAAATATCTGGAATTTTGGGGTTGACATGGTCTTAAAAAAAAGGAGATAGATTGACTGTTGGCAAATTTTTATTGTGGGTTTACTGTGAATTCTATAGATCAACACAAAAACCAAATCTTACTTTTGTGCAGAGATGAAGGTAATTTTAATAATAAAATTCATGACATAATTTCCAACACTGATCCAATCCAAGACTTCTTTCTGCAATTTTTAACAAGACAGACTAACTAGAGTATTAACACTGCATTTTGAGATTTTGAAAAAATTCTTCCTAACTGCATAAATTTACTTGCTAATGTATATATTTATTTTTCAATTTATGTGGCTCTACAGTTGATGAGTTCAAATATGGAGATCTACATAAAGCACTTGAGCAACTTTCGGATTTTGAGAAAAGGGCAAATAATAGAGTGGTTGAATCTGGGGTACTCAAGGGTCTAAATCTTGAAGACATAAAACGAGCTGGTGAACGTCTTATTCTTCAAGATGGTTGTACTGCTTTCTTTCAGAAAATCGTAAAGAATGCAAATGTCCATGTACTTTCATACTGTTGGTGTGGTGATCTGATTAGATCAGCTTTTTCATCAGGTATGTCTCTTACATATGCTTAGAATGTTATGATATTTAAATTGAAATCTCTTGTGTGCTTCCATTTTCCATTTCCCATGTAGACTAGATGAAATGCAAATCTCTGTCGAAGTGTATTGAACATTTTATTACTCTGATGCTTATATGCAATAGCTGAAGATGCAATATCTGGAGAAGAGTTGAGTGGCTTACTTGATCCCTCTTGTTTTCAGAGCATTCTTGACTCCTAATGGTTTTGCATTTGTAAAGATATTGTGCATGTTAACCCCAAGGGGTTGGCCCAAGTGGTGAAGGCCTTGGTCTTGGGGTATCACTCCCTTCAAGGTCCAAGGTTCAACACCTCATGGGTGCAAACAATCCTTTGGGGCCATACCCCTTGGTGAAAAGTCAGCGATTTAACTAGTTCCGTGTAGGGAAACTTCCGAGGGTGCGGTGCACGGGACCGGGGTTTACTTTGCAGGGGTGGGTCCGAAGGGCCCTGCCTTGGAGAGGTTCCCCGACATAAAAAAAAGAAGAAGAAGATATTGTGCATGTTTTAGAACATAATTTAATGGGTCTTTATTATTGAGAAGTTGCAATGGTTTTGTCAATGTTCTGAAAACAATTGGAAAGAGGTAACATATTGGATAAGTTTTGAGTGACATGTAAATACTTTTTCAGTACAAAGATGAAATCAGAACTAAATATGGAAAAGAATAACTGGAAAAGTTAAATATAAGAAGCCAATAATACACCTACTTGGATGTTATTACAAATTTTGAAAACTAAAGTGAGGCTCTTATAAGCACATATTCCATGATATTTGTGTGATTGTGATACACATCTCATATTTTATGTATGCATGTATGTTTGCAATCACGTAGTGTTAAAATCATGCTGCTTATGGTACAAAAGTTGTTCAATCCCCATTTATTTATTTTTTATAAATATTAGATATGGGGTAATGGTATACGTACAATTCTTTTGCTACTCATTTTACAACCTCATATCGAATGGAGGGCGGTTATGTATAATTTGAAATTCAAATAAAAAAATCTTCAGTATTTTTTATAAAGTGGAACTATCACATTCGTTGATTGTAAAGTAGTTGTATGAATATCATTATTCATTGATATTGCCCTATAATGATATTCCTCTAGCCATAAAACTATCTTTTTCTTTGGAAGTAAGGACTGGAAACTCATTGATGCATTGTGATGATAATAGCAATTAACTGAAGGTTACAGCCATTGATCTGATATTAAATTTTGTTTTGCAACATAATGTTACTATTAGTCTATGCAAATGATGATCCATTTATGTAATGCACATTTAAAGTTTTTAGGCGTTGAGGTGTGTGATACCCCATACTGAGTGATGAGTCTAGGTGGTGTATGGAATCTCACATTGCTTGTGAGGGAGAAATTCTCGCTCTTTATAATGTAACACCCCTTCCCGTAGGTCAGGAATGTTACGTACATTCATAACATAATGACCGGTCAAGAGATTCAGTCTAATAAAATACCTCATCTATTGGATCATAAAACTCATCTAGCATGACAGTTTTTCATAACATGAAAGCTGAGAAATAAAAGAAATGACAAAAGCTAGCTCTATGTGATACCAACACTACTTAAATGTCTAAATCATACACTAAGTCTCCGGAAATTTATTCTACTCTTGGCACTCTACTCTATATCCACAAAATCATCATCTGGGACATTAAAACATAAAAACAGAAACAAATTTGAAAACTTACGTATATTGTCACACATTCACATAACATATATATCATTCATTAGTAACATAAGTGGAATCAAACATAATCATGGCAATACATGTAACGTGGATGCATGAATACTGACTCCATGCATTTCCTTATCATTTGTACATATCCTATTCATCTTGTCTTTCATTTACTTAGTGGCCATCATAACATGTGTGCATTGGTCCAATTGTTGTTGACCATATATAACAAATCATAACATAGGGTAAACAACACTTGGGTTCGTGGCACCGTCTAATGTATCATAACATGTAGTGAGACATGCTTGGATCCATGTTATCACATAGCGTATGGTAAACCACGCAACCACGCTTGAGTCCGTGGCACCGTCTAACATATCATAATATATAGTAAAACACGTTTGGGTCCGTGTTATCACATAGCATATGGTAAACCACGCTTGAGTTCGTGACACCTCATATCATAACCTGTGGTGAAACATGCTTGGGTCCTTGTCACCTCAAAACATCATATCTTTCGTGTGGTGAACCACGCTCGAGTCTGTGGCTTGCACATCCATCCATAACATAAGACCAATCTTAAAGTTTGCTTGCCATTCATGTGTTTTCTTACTAACTTTCATAATGCATGAGAAGATGTTTGACTTCATGAATTTACATGGCATGGCATACTCTTGTGCATGGCATAACATTAAACATGATATATTAATGCGAGTCTTACACAACATATAGCATAGGCATGGCATATTATGATCTAAACATTACATGGCATGCATGTGATTTTCATAACATCTCATCCATCCAACAACAATCCATATCAGCATAGCATCTATAGTCTTATTCACAAGCATATCATTGTAATTCATCGAGGTTTGTGGAAAGGGGCCAACCTTGAATTGGCTCGTAGTGTAGTGTAGGTAACATCACATTTTTTCATGCAAAATCAGAATGTTTACAGCACACATAAGTCAGATCATGCTACTTATCTTTTAGCGCTACTTCTTAAATCCTACTTAGTAGCTCGTTACAGAGAGAGGAGAACAAACTGTGAGGTGGGTCTGGGTGGCTGGCTGGGAGTCACGGCGGCGCAACTGGAGGCTCCCTTGAGGGAGGAGGTACGTGCGTTTGAGTTCAGGAGGCTGGGTCGGCAGCTTCTGTGGTGTTTTCCAGCAAGGTGACTGCCTGGGTTGGTGAGAATGGTGTCTCGACTATCTGTGTAGGAAATTTTGGTTTCCAGGGAGGTTCTGGCCGTG
This sequence comes from Juglans mandshurica, assembly GCA_022457165.1. Classification (NCBI taxonomy): domain Eukaryota; kingdom Viridiplantae; phylum Streptophyta; class Magnoliopsida; order Fagales; family Juglandaceae; genus Juglans; species Juglans mandshurica. The sequence continues at coordinate 11,850,472 of CM039623.1, forward strand.
AGAATTCTTTGTTTGATGGAGGGACTGTTGTGGTGAAAAGAGGATTTATACTAGGGGTTTTTGCCGTGTGAATTGGTTACGAATTAGGAAACTATTCAAACTTGGGAAATCAAATAGAGAGATGAAAGAGGCATACAATTACTATCTCAAAACTGATCTGATTAAATAATTACTAAATAATAATAATAATAATACTAAAATTCTAAGTCCTAATTTAGGACCCGTACGTTACATATAATGATTGCATTTGGATTCCAATTGTACTATTGACTAGTCCTTTTGGAATATAACTTGATATGGCTTGGGCCTCCCTTGGGGCATTACAAGTTGACAAACCTTTAGGTGGGTTGTTACATAAGGAATGAGGGTTCTCTAGTCTTCTGGCTTTGTGGTGCCCTTTCATATTGCAGTTTAAGGGAAATTTCTAACTTTGACTGCAATAGATGATTGTTATCTTTATTTTAATGGATTCGGCATTATATTTTGGGGCTTTTTCCATAATTCAAACATGATCTACTTGAAAAATAACAAGAGACTCATTCGCTTATATTTATTCCAAAATGAATAAGTAAAGTCTTTCGACACAGCCACCCTTTCAGTAACTTCATGAGATACACTATATATTAACAGTCAGACTACTAACTTGCACAAGAACTTTTGTCAATAGCATTCACGATTTTGGGTCCAAGAGTTGATGCCTTGATAGTTATGCTTATATGTTGGATGGGGTTTTGACAGTATAAAACTCACGGCTTGGAATGTCATGGCTTTTCCTTATGTGCCAATATGGTAGGAATGTTCGATCTTTTGACGGTGTCGAGCTCAAGTTTATGATTCTAAGATCTCTTTTTCATTGACTAAAAGTGTTAATTAGTTTACATTTTTCCCTGTTGGATAGAAATTTTTCCGCTTCAATAAGTTTGTATGAATTCCCACGATTGAGACCTTGTTGTAGCCATGCAGAAAATGACATTAGTGCTTCTTACCTCGAGCCATAGGTTTCAATTGTCTGAGAATAATAAGACATGACATGATGTGATGAGTGCCACGTCGGTAAACGGGATAAGGTTTAGTCAGTAGCATCTACCTGTCTTTTTTCCATCTGGAGAAGGGCCATGTTTTTTTCTGTTGTTGTTCTGGTTGTGGTGGTGGTGGTAGCGGTTGCTGTTTTTTTCCCCCAAGTCAGATGGGATTTCTTCGGTTATGCCATTTGCCGTTATGCTCATAAAATTGTTGGATTATTTCAAAAATTAGCCGTTATGTCAGCTACTATTTACAATTGTTAATGCAATCCATTGATCACATGGTATCCTGTTGAGACATTGAGAGTGCAAGTAGGACCATCTAGATTAGCATTATTGGAGTTTTAAATCCAATTTTGTGTTTCAACTTGTCCTCACACCACATATCAAACCCTTCTCCCCCCGCCCTTTTATTTAAGAGAGAAGATATTTGCAACCGTGAATTGTGCAACCGCCGCATAATCGCTTTGAAAAAAGTGAATAAAACATAGGACTTACATGAAAAAAATTATTTTTTTAATAGTGGACTCCACTCTTTTTCAAAGCGATTACTCGGCGGTTGCACACTTCACGGTTGTATGTAGAATTACTCTTTATTTAAACATTGTTATTTTTTCTCTTGCTTGCTTCGTCTCAATGGAAGTTCTTTATATTTTTCTATCAAGTTATTAATAATTTTCTTTTTTTTTATGGATCAGGGGATTTACATGAGCTGAATATACATGCGAATGAGTTCACTTATAAAGAATCCATTTCCACGGGTGAGATTGTTAAGAAAGTGGAGTCTCCAATTGACAAAGTTCAAGCTTTTAAGAATATGCTTAGTAATTGCAGCAATGACAGAAAGAACTTGACTGTTTACATTGGAGACTCGGTGGGTGACATACTTTGTCTGCTTGAGGCAGATATAGGAATCGTGATTGGTTCGAGTGCAAGCCTTAGAAGGGTGGGGACTCAGTATGGTGTTTCTTTTGTCCCACTGTTTCCCGGCTTAGTCAAGAAACAGAAGGAATATGTCGAAGGAAGTTCTAGTTGGAAGGGGCTATCTGGCATTCTCTATACAGTCTCTAGTTGGGCGGAAATACATGCCTTCATTTTGGGGTGTTAGAATTGCAGTTTTCACTCTCTCATCTTCACAACAAAATGCTGGACCCATTTATATATAGTGCAACAGAAAACACAAGTTGGCTGATTTTATTAGCGGCCAACCCTTTGCTGGCTATCTTCCCTTTACGTTTTTCTACAGGGTCTACTCGTTCAAAGGCTTGATGTCAGTCTCTTGTTTCCATATGGCGTGAACATGGTATATGCAATTTCCTTGCTTTCTCTCAGCTGCTTCCCTATCATTATTTCCTTTCATCCAATAATTGGTTTTGAATTAATTTTTTAGTAGTCACCCCCACTTTCAGGTATTCAGAGGTTTCCGGAAGCAGTGATTCAGGACAAAGGTCATTACATACATTTGTTCATATAAACAATCCAAGTGCTGCTACCTATTTTCATAGGTTATTACAGTCCTTCGTTTTGGAGGAATGGCATTTAAAGAATATATGTATTTTCATTTAAATTATCGCGTATTATAAAAACAGATGGAATGAATGACACACTTATGTTCTGGCAATATTGCTGCTTCAGTTATGAATAATTGCACTTTTGCTTTTAAGCTACTTGAATTCTTCTATCAGATTTTATTTAAGACTTGAAGGAAGTTGATGCATATGAACTATTTCGTTTTCGCCTTGCACCTCGGCCCAATTTCTACCAGGCCTTGGGTGTTACCCTGTTATAAAGTCTCCGTCATTTTAGTGCAATTATTACCAGGTTGATCTTGGAGCTTTGGTAATGAAGGGCGAAGGTGCTTGGAGTAGCTTGGCAGGGAGGGAAAAAAGGAGAAAGAAAAAGAATGGTGCTGGAGATCTATTGATGCATAGCTTTGTTCGAAGGAAAAAAGTTATTTTGCCTCCCAAGTTGTACTGCTCAAATGTACTGTTTTTAATTTTTTTTTTAATTTTTTTAATGATTAAAGAAGTGATTTTAAGTGTATTAATGTATTTTTTTTTTAAATATTTAAATATGTTAAAAAAATGTGAAAAAAAAAGTAACTAGTGGTGATTAGGAGCGGTGCTACTCAGGTGGCAGAGTACAGAGTAGCACCGCTCTTGTTGGAATTCCTCGTGAAGGAAGATAATAGCAACTATGACAAGAAACAATAGAAGTTTCTTTGAAATGGGGTATAATTGTGCAAATGGTTTTTTTGAGGGTATTCTTTGCTCTATTTGTGATTTTTTTTTTCTTCCTGAGTTTCTTTATTTTTTCTAATTTTTCAATTGCATAAGAATAATTTTATTTCTGCGCCACTCATAAGGTTTGGTTTTAAATTGTTATATAAATCATAGTTTTGGTTTCTGTTCTGTTCCGGTTAGAATGATTGGAAATATATCAAAGCCTACAGAAAGATAATAAAACTAAAATAACAAAAAAGATGATATAAAAATACTTAATGTGAGCCTCCGGGCCTCATGTTCAGTTTTTTGTTCGGCCTCCCTATGGGTCTCAATAGCTTACTAAGTTGGGCCTTAACTTTGGTCTTCACATTGGGCTTTGTCTTGAACCTTTCTTTGACCCTTTATCTTCTCAAGCTTGGATCCTCCCTCACTAAACCAACTTTTGGGCCTTCTTCATATCCAACTATCCTCCATGGCTTGCTATCAATCAATTACTAAGCCCATTAAGGTGACAAATCTTCTTCATGCCACTTGTCATCCTTCTAACTACCTCTTGACAACCCATTTTTACAAAAATTTTAATTGTTTTAGAAATCTCTAAAAATTCCAATTAAAGGAATTGTGCAAGTTATTTTGTCAAAATTATGATCCAAAAGTTTACTTTTCTTCAGGATCATAACTTTCCCTTGACCAAGATTATGTGTTACCCTTGTTAAATTCTCATTATTTGACAATAGTACTATCTTGAGCTACATAGCTCTTGGTGTGGTGTTACATCCTCCCCTCTTAAAAGAAGATTTCGTCCTCAAAATCAGAGAATGTAATATAAATCAATATACACACACACATACAAATATAGAACTGACCAGAGAAGCTACGGTCCAGTGCTAGATGAAGAGTCCTCTGTGGGTGGGTCAAAATCCTCATCCTCAGATACACTTCATCTTGGGTATGATATATAAGGTCATCTTCATATGGCTTCTAATACATGTTGACAATTCTTGCATTACCTCATCTTCATCTTCCGGCATCCCTTCCTCTCGGAATCGATAATGGTGAGAAGATAAATCAGAGGAATCTGGAGTTTCTGGAGTGGGGATCCTGGGTACCATCGGTTCTCGGGGTACTTGTCGTAGTTCAGTTGCACAACTAGATTTTGATTCATCTCGTGGAATATTGGTTGTGCGTCAAAGTCGGATTCCAGCCATACGGTGGTATCTAGGACCATTGGTTTGGATAGGTGCATTGGTCCTTTGGCGCTCTTCTTTGTGGCGTCGATGCTAATGATTTCTTTTTTCGTTGGCCAAAATAATCGGGTTTGGTGATGGTTGACGTTCCTCGTGTGGTAATGCTCTTCTTGTCCTTATATTTCCATGTCATCATGATCCAACACGTGTGTCCTATAGTATTCCAGTCTTTTCATCTGTAGCCTAAATGAGTTAGCTAGATTGTCCAATTCTCTCCTACATTCTTCCCTTTGTCTTCTCATATGCCTTGGAGATAGGGCAAATCCATGCACGGCTCTTTTTGTTCGGGCCATAAGAAATTGAAAGACAGATGATGAAATCAAAATTTGCATATTAGAAAGGTATGTTTGATGATCAGATCAACGTTTTCCATGGCTTTGATTATCATGATTACATGCATGGATGCAGATGCCATGAAAAATGATACAACAAACATATTACAACCCAAACATGTAAGGGTACATGGCTTTCATTTCCTCTTCCTTTTCCCAAGTGGCTTCTTGAATGTCGTGATTTTGCTAGAGTACCTTCACCAGGGAAATCTTTTGATTCCTAAGTTCCTTTTCTCTCCAATCAATGATCTGCACAGGAACTTCCTCGTATGACAAATTGGGTTGCAATGAAATGCTTTATGTGCTTATGATGGCTAGTGACTGTTTCCCAAGACTTTTCTTAAGAGAAGATATGTGGAATAGATCGTGGACTCCTTGGAATGCAGTGGGAAGGTCCAATCTATATGCCACTAAACCCACTCTTTCTATTATTTCGTAGGGTCCCATATATCTTGGACTTAGCTTGCCTCTCTTTCCAAAGCGGATCACCCCTTTCGTAAGTGATAAACCCAGTCACCAACCTCAAATTCAAGGCTTCTTCTTCTGTGCTCAGCATAACTTTTATGTCTGTCTTGAGCTGCTTTCATTCTCTCTTTTATCAATAGAATCTGCTCTTTCATATCTTGCAGAATCTTTGGACCATGTACCTTTCTTTCTCTCACTTCATCCCAGTATAAAGGAGATCTGTATTTTCAACCATACAATCTCTTATATGGCGCCATTTGAATGGTGGCATGGAATCTATTATTATAAGCAAATTCTATAAGTGGTAACTATTTCTCCCAATTACCATTCTCTTGTAGAACACAAGCTCTTAGCATATCTTCTAGAGTTTGTATAGTTCACGTAGTCTATCCATCAGTTTGATGATAATAAACATGCTAAACTTCAATTTCGTGCCCATCACACTTTGAAGACCTTGCCAAAATCGTGACGTAAAATGTGCATCTTTGTATGACACGATTGTCTTAGGAATTCCATGCAGGCGAACTATTTCCGCTACAAACAATCTGGTTTAACTTCTCCATAGAGTCTATATTATTAACATGAAGAAGTGAGCATTTTTTGTTAATCAATCAACAATGACCCAGATAGAATTATTTCCTACTGATGCTCACGGCACTCCAACCATGAAATCCATGGAAATATCCTCCCGGTGGTTTATGATGTATTGCTTTTACAACTCTACACACAGAACATTTATTAACATACTCCGCCACATCCTTTTTCATACCTTCCTACCAAAAATGTTGTTTCAAATCTCGAGACATCTTTGTACTTCCAGGATGAGCTGTGTATAGAGTTTGATGTGCTTTCTTCAAAATTCTATCCTTTATCTTAGGATCAATTGTGATTACCTTACGACTCTTGAGGTACAATCGACCATCTTCACCATCCCTGAATCCTTCTGGCCCTTCGTCCTTTTCAATCTTTCATCTGATATCTAACAGTTTGTTGTCTCCCAATTGACGTTCCTTTACCTCCTCCAGTCTAAGGGTATAATCTCTTGCACTATAGCAAGGGTTGCATCTTGTTGGAGACTTCCGATTAGCAAATTCCTCATATATTCAGAAGAGACCCCATTTCTTTGGTGGATGCTGAAGAACCTTCAGCTTGCGGTTTTTTACTTAAGACATCAACCACAACGTTAACTTTACCAGGATGATATTTAATCTCACATTGGTAATCACTAATCATTTCCAACCACCTCCTTTGTCTCATATTCATATTCTTTTGGTTGAACAAATATTTGATGCTCTTATGGTCAGTGAATATCTTGCATGTTTCGCCATACAAATAATGCCTCCAAATCTTTAAGGCAAAAATCACTATTGCTAGCTCTAAGTCGTGGGTGGGTAATTCTAATTTAAGAGATGCGTAGGTGACAACTCATCCTTCTTGCATAAGCACGCATTCAAGTCCTGATTTTGATGCATCGCTATAGACCACATAGGGCTTATGAGGTTCTGGCAATGCCAGTACTGGTGCAGATGTCAACCTCTTCTTAAGTTCCAGAAAACTTTACTCACACTTCTCCGTCCAAACATATTTAACATTCTTTTTTGTTAAAGTTGTGAGTGGCCAGTTTGAAAAATCCCTCTACAAACCTTTTATAGTAGCTAGCCAGTCTTAGAAAACTTCGGATTTCATGCACATTGGTAGGGTGCTGCCAATTCATCACTACTTCAATCTTACTAGGATCAACTGCTACTCCTTTACTCGAAATCACATGCCCTAAAAATTTCACTTCATGGGGCCAAAATTCACATTTACTAAGCTTGGCTTACAACTTATGCTCCTTTAACCTTTCTAGCACTAGACTGAGGTGTTTCTTATGTTCCTCATCACTTTTTGAGTAGATCAGTATGTCATCAATGAATACAACTACAAAGTTATCTAGATAGGGTTTGAATACTTTGTTCATCATATCCATGAATGTGGCAGGAGCATTAGTTAATCCAAAGGATATCACTAGAAACTCGTAGTGCCCTTATCGCGTCCAAAAAGCAGTCTTAGGAACGTCATGTTCAATAATCTTAAGCTGGTGATATCCTGATCTCAGATTTATTTTTGAGAATATAGATGCTCCCAGCAACTGATCTAATAGGTCATCGATAAGTGGTAACAGACACTTGTTCTTTATCATTACCTTATTCAATTACCTATTATTAATGCACATCCTCATTGATCCGTCTTTCTTCTTTACAAATAACACTAGTTCACCCAAAGGCGAAGAACTAGGATGGATAAATCCTTTCTCAAATAGCTCCTCGATTTTCACTTTCAATTCTTTTAATTCGGATGTAGCCATACGGTACGATGCTCTATGAATTGGAGTTTTGGTAAGTTCCAACTCTATAATAAACTTTGTTTCCCTATTAGGGGTAACCTTGGTAAATTGTCTGCGAATACCTCTAAAAAATTCTCAACCATAGGTATTCCCTAGATTTCCTTATTCCTACTGGACTCCTCAACTATCAAAGCCAAAAAAGATACAACAACGTCAGAAATGCAGTTTCTAATTGCAAAGGTGAGATTAATGAGGGAACAACCTTTGTAGTTCCTCCCACACAACGAATCCTACCAACATCAGGTGAGTAAAAAACAATCTCCTTCTTTCAAAAATCTATCCTGGCATAATGTTTGGATAACCAGTCCATTCCCAATATCAAGTCAAATCCCAATAGGCAAAAAACAATAAGCCTTACTCTCATAGTCTTCCCTTCCAAACTTATAGGATAATCTCTAGTCACCTGGGTACAACTAATTGCATTTCCATCTAGAATTGTTAATACTATGGTCAGAGGTAGCAATTTTGTAGGCAGGTTACACATTCTTGCAAACGCCGCTGACACAAAGGAATTCGTTGCTCCAGAGTCAAATAATGCACATGCCGTATATCCAAATGGTTTGATATTACCTAAAGTGTAATAGTCAGCTACCAAATACTTAGTGGTGAAACCAAAAGAAACTAAATGTTTATTAATAAGGAGGGGTTCTTAGAGGAAATATTAGTATGACTTCTACTTCCTCAACCTTTGGTGTATCGATGTCGACGTCTCCTAGGGTAACTGCATAAACTCGGGCTTGAGCAGGTGGTCTTTGATTTGGCTTGTTATTATTGAAAATTCCTCCTCCTTGCATATTCTTAAGGCAATCCCGAATCATATGACCAAGTTGTCCACATCTGAAGCACGTTCCTAACTCAAATTTGCATTCTCCACCATGACCCCTTCCACACTTCTGACATGCAACAAAGGGAGTGGGCATTAAGCTCTTTCTTTTATTGGCTCCTGACACCATTCTCCTTTTATCACTACTTCCTCAAGTAGCAAAGGGAGAAGCCCTCTTTCTTTTCAGAGTAATTTGAGCCACCACACTCCTTTGCTTAGCTTCGGCTATGGAAGCCACATGAACCAAGTCTTGAAATTTTTCAATACAAAAGCAAGCTACGTGACTACGAATTCAAGGTTGTAAACCTTCTTGAAATCTTTGGGCTTGCATTTTCTCAGTGGCTATCAAGTGGGAAGCAAACCTTCCAAGCTCCATGAATCTTGCAGCATACTACTCAACAGTGGAATTCCCTTGCACCAAAGTCGTGAACTTGTGCACCTTTTTCTATTTAATCGTTTATGGAAAGAAGCGATTATCAAACTCGTCTTTAAATCTCTCCCAGGTTAAGGCAGCTATGTTACCTAGTTCCCTTATCAATAACTACCTTTTGGTATCCCACTAGATACCATCTTCTCCTTTCTACAAGTTCCCATCATACTGCACCTTTTGTTCTTCAGTGTAGTGATTGTTCTTGAATGTCTTTTCGAGATCAAGTACCCACTTATTGGCTCTTACAGGTCCTTTAGTACTCATAAAACTAGGGTATCTGTATACCAAAAATTTTTCAGAGGAACAACCCCTATTCTATTCCTTCCTGTCTGCTTATTGTTGTTGCTGCTGATTTTGTCTGAGAATCAACTCCTGCTATTGTCTCAGTGTTTCTGTCATCTGACGGATTGCATCAACTAAAGCATGTCCCCCATCCAACGGGTGATCTTGCTCTCTATGGGTATTAGATCCCTCAGTGTTTCTCTCTCATCTGTCATGTGCCATTTTGCTTCAAACTTCCAACTCTTGAGATGTACGTGAATCAACTCGAGTTTCGACATTAAGATTCAAGGCTAATCAAGCTAAAGATTCAAACCTACATCCTAGCACAACATTACTAAAGACATGTGGTTTTTACCTAGAGACGTAATTGCTCTGATACCACCTTATGACACCCCTAACCTCCGCATGGGATGGAACAAAGACTTCAAGCGTCTGGACATGCAACACTAGGTTACATACCCCTGTTCATGTTAGATAATATGTAATGCAACCTAGCATGCATTTAGCAATATACAATAATTGCAGCGGAAAAATGGTGATTTCTAAAATGTTTTGCACCAAAATGAACTAGACCTCCCGACATTTAAATTAAACATAGATAGAGCCTTATTTAACATAAGTCCAAATGGTAGGGCATATGTTCAAACATGTTTTGGAGATGACATCTCCTAATTACAGATAAACTTTATACTAGTTTCATAAAAGATAACTAAATCATTTCTCTAATGCGTTGCATGATAATCAAGACCATCTCTAAAATCATCACAATCAATTCCAACTTACGGTCAGGGTCAGATTCATCCTCAATCATCCGTAGCCAGGGGTTGGAGTTCATCACCATCTTGATCTTCAAAGTTTGGTTTTGCTACAACTTCTGCCATTTCGGAGGGAATGGTAGTTGAGACTACCACAGTGAGATTTCTTGAAATTTTAGTAAGTTAAAACAACCAACATACAGAGAGATAAGATATGCATGACAGATGATAAACACGAGATGTGTGCATGATATGCAGAAACATTGTATTTGCCTTCCATCCAGATTACTCAACATCTTTCAGAAAATTTTGATATATATTTTCTTATAAAGAACATCTTTCACTCATATTTTCAAAACATACTTCTTGTTATTACAATCAGCATTACAAATATATAGTATCATCACAATTCTCCATTTTCCACTGTGAGTATCTGCTAGTAACCATAGAACAACTTAGGTTGAGAATACGTCATCAGAGCTGTGTAGATATATTATTAAATGCATTGATCTTAAAAATTCCATAACGTGTGCACCCACCAGCGTTAGATGCCATATATGAATTTATTCTGAAATTCTTTAAAAATAACCTATTCGAAGCTCGTTGACTACTAGGTTATCAACCCAGCGGGTTACCACACCATTTTTACTCACTCCAGAGTAGACATAGGAGTTCTACTAGAATATTCTCCCATCCTAAGATTGGGTTGTGATAAAACATTTTCATGCTATATTTCATGACGTGTTTATTTCGTAACATGTAGTATACTTCATGCTAAGAAAAAATATACTTTCATGTATCATGCTAAAACAATATCACTTCATGCTTTTTGCAAAAGGAACATAACACATGTGATGTATGCAAGTAGCCAAATGGTCAATGATGTATCATAAGACATTTCATGATCAAAACAACATTTATAATATGAATGTGGTGTTTATATAAGAATCATATATAAATCATCCAAGAGTAAGTTAGAAGCGTTATTACACAAACTTCCTGAGTTCTAAAGATCATCATGGCTGAAATAAAATACGCACTAGAGTTAGGAATCATGAAATTTCTAGAATTTAACAAAAAAAAAATACTATTTGCAAAACTACCCCTAGCTTTTGAGAAATTGCTATTTTGGCCCAAAACTTTCACTATTTGTATTTTGGCCCCAAATTTCGCCAAATTGAACAAACTTCACATATTACATATTCTTATTCCACATATGACCTAAGAATTTCATGCATCAAACGTCCAGTATGAGGAATTCATCCAACTTGTGGCATGCTTATGGCTTCATTTTCACTACATGTGATTTTAAGCCTATAATCTCTATGAACTCTTTATAACCGACAGTATGACGCCCCCAGCCCTCGCTTGGGATTGGACGGTGACTGAAACGTCGGCACATACAACACATGACTACATATCCCTCGTATATGACAAATAAAATACAATGCTCCTAGGTATACTAATAGTTTACAAAAATTAATGTAGCGGTAAAATAAAGTTCGTATGAAACTAGGCAATGCCTAAAACAATTGGCTTAGCACATGGTACCGTAAGACTACGCATAACCCAAACATTACCTTTAACATAAGCTTCATATCGAGAGTATCCAATGAAGGATATGTTCATTGTCTCCCAAAACAAGGGTAAGTAACAAAACGTTTTTCACCAAAATAAAGGAACCGATCGCAAAAGAACTTGATTAATGAGACGGGGAACTTCACTAATACTAAGCTCCCATCACTGGTGAGACTTAAGAAAATACCCCTAGTCCTCACGGGCTCGGGTTCTAGTAGTCCCAAACTAGCAGCAACTTCCTTGGCCTCTATTGAGGAATCTTTTGCCTGATCCAGATATTCGGTTACGAAATCCAAGTGGAACTTGATCGTAGAGGCTTTCTTGGTCTCGTTTTCATAATCTTCCTTATTGAGTGCTTCCAAAACTTCCCAAAGGCGTTGGGCCGTGACTTTCAAAAGATCGGCCGTAATGTCATAGTGGGCCTCTATGGTGAATTCGTCTTCTATTAGCTCATTACTCAAGTCCACGGTCTTGGGTACCTGTCACAATTTCTACCATTTCAGGTGGGGAATGGTAGTGAAAACTACCACAATCAAATTTCAAGAAATCTCAGCAACTAAACATACAACATACAATGATTAACATAAGCATACAAGTGACAAACCGTAGAATGCATGCAGTTCATGTACTTGACACATGACATGACCCAAAACTTGACTTATGCGCTTGACCTTTTTCAAAAGACATGTAACATATTCTTTGGAATTTTCGGAAAAAAATTCTTTAACATCATTTTATATCTTGTTATATTATGTGATCCATGTAACACCCGGACCGAGTCAAGCTCATTTTATTTATATTTATATTTATATTTTATTCACACGTTAATTTTTCCCCGCATGTTTATTTATTTATTTATCTTTCTGTCTATAATTTTTTTAATTCCCGTAAGGTTTTCTCTCGTCCACTCCATGCACACACACGACACATTCGCGCACACGTCTTTCTCTTGGCTCTCTAGGGTTTTTACTTCATATATATATAGACACTCATAGGTTTTTCCCATGCTATTAGAAACTACCCAGACTTTAGCCGCAACAACCCACGTATAACTCCCTCTCGTTCACTGCCTCTCCGCGTTCTCGGTTCATCACTCGTGAACCTTGCCAGACCCCCTCCACCACTAAGCTCCAACACCGAAATATAGCCACTGCCTCCATGTCCAGGAAACGCCCAACAACAACAGTGCACCGTAGCAACGCCTCACGCAAGACTCTGTTTTGCACCACCATACCCCACACTAAGCCGCCCAATGTAGAAGCTTTGTCGCACACAGACCCGTAGTCATCCTCCACCAAAAGCTAGAGTTGCCATTTCAGTTTTCTTCCTTTTCTTCCAGTTTCCTCACCACCACTGCATCACCACCAATTGCCGAGAACAACCACCTGCTTAGTAGACCGAAACTCCTCCGTTTTGGGTCTGAAAAGCAGAGCATTTAGTTGCTCCTCCAAGCACGGCACTACCAACCCTTTCAGACGTCTCCTCCACGGTGCAAAGGGAACCCGTAGTCTAGCATCTCAGCCACGCCTAGCCGTGCCACCGTCGTTAGCCACCCAGGCTGTCGCGGCGTGACCTTCTTCGCCGCGTCGCGCGCAGCTCCTCCCTTTACGGTGAGTACCTTGCGCCTCTGTTCTCGCTGATAGTTGCACCGAGACTACATGAATGCGTTTCCAGTTTACGTAAACTTAGACTTTGCATAGTATTTGGATATGAAATTATAGTTTTACCCTTATTATGGGATGGGTTCAATTTGAAATTTTTGTTTATATTAAATCTGTTTTTATGTGGTTTATGCGGGTAGTATAAGAAATTTTACAGAAAATAAATAGAATTTTCATTTGTACTATTGGTAGCAAATTATTTTTAGTACTTGTGTAATTTTTTTAAAACATTTAAATTACGATTAAAGCTATTTGTTTATTATTATTTAACGAAGTTTTTACTTGTACTTACCTTAAATCGCTTAAGTATTTTAACATGTTATTAAGTAAAGATTTATTTTAAGAGTAAACAATATTGGTGTAATGTTATTTTTACATTTTAGATATGTTTTAGTCTATTTAAAAATAATCATGGTTTATTTTAAAATATTTTGGGATAATTATATTATCCAGTATTAAACTTTATAGTTGGTTTTTAATAATAAATAGGTCTGAATTTTAAATGTTTTTGTCATAGTTATTAAATCAACAGTGATGATTTTTAGAAAGTGATGATTTGAAATTTTAGGTTTTGAGGATTTTAATAGGTTATTTTAGAAGCGTAGGATTGAATATAGAAATATGAGATTAATTGAAAATTTACGAGAATTACGTGATTTTTATAGGTGACGATTAATATTTGTTCGGCATTTTGAGGAAATTTTTGAAAAACTAAGAAGTTCAGATAAGTGGGATTCTTATGCTAGAATTTGTATTAAAATAAAATGTGCTGAGGTTATTTTTGGAAAATATACATATTTGATTATGAAAAGAAATTTGAACTACCTCAGTTATTTGTTCTTCATTACTCATGAGATTTTGTTTAAGAAGAAATTATTTTCTGTCATGACTGGTGTATACATGAGCTTATTTTTGACATTCTGTTTCTGAACTTTGAAAAAGAGAGCGAATATGAAATTTGTGCATAAATTATGTTGTGATATGATTTTGTTCTGTTCTGAAGATTTTCTGTACTCTGATATGATCTGATGTGGCATTTGAAAAACCTTTGGCATGACTATCTGGTTCTATTTCTGTTCTGTTTAGTTAGAGACCCTACCACGGGGGTTTTACATGGCTTTTGTTCCGATATGATATGGCCCTGCCACGGGAAAGAATAGTGGTATTCTGTTTCAGTTCTGATATGCATCTGCTTGGTTATTCACAAATGCACAACCCTACCACGGGGGTTAAACATGGCCTCTGTTATGATATGATGCTCTGATATGATGATGATGATGAATCGGATATGTTATGCCAAAGTACTTTGGAAGATTCACATTCTGTTTCTGCTCGGTTAGCTACCGGGGTTTGCACAACCCTACCACGGGGGTTAAACATGGTATTTGTTCTGATATGATAAGATAATATGTGATGTTTTAGTTTATGCTATGCCAAAGGGATTTTGATTATGAATATTTTCGAACTTTCGCTCTGATATTTTTGATAACATTATTTTGATTCTGCATTCTGAAAGAAAATATTTTGTTTTGCATTTTGAACTCTGTAAATACTTATGTTTACATACTAGTATATGTCCTCTGCTTACTGAGTTGTTGATAACTCACCCCTTATCTCCATATAGTTTTAAGATAATTTTGATGGTTCAGTTGGAGAACAAAAGTAGAAAATTTAGCAAGGTGTGATAATCGTAGTGGAATAAGTGCCTGAGGGTACAAATGCTTATTTGAGGGTCGTAGTTAGTAAACTGATTTATTTTTCGGGTACTTGATTTGATGAGTTGAGGATGTTTTCGAGTTTTTGGAGAATTTTTAATTTATGTTTTTGGGGATTTCTTTATTGTCGCCATGGAAGAACTTAGATTTTTGGTTTGATTAAGTGGATTAATATTTTATGGGATTTTTTGGATTTTATAGTTGTGTTATTTAAGTTAATTTTAAGTATTAAGAGCTAACTCTCCGGACCTCCTAGAACGGGGCGTTATAATCCATATCGTATTGTATCATATCATATCATATCATATTACATGATTCTTCTCACGTGATTCGTATCATGTGAGCTCATTGCCTTGTTTTTATAATATATTGTGGATATATCACAACTCCCTTAAACACCGGGTGTTCTTGCTAGTTACGTCACCACCAACGATCCGCATATCGTGGTGAATACGTTTTATTCATATCCATTATAACACGATAGTACTTTGTCGAATTATTTGCCTTAGTCATGGCACCCACTAGCATTAGGTGCTGCCTCGCTCCAGCATCATTTCCAAAGAGATCCATTTGAGGCACGGCGATGGTTTTTTGTCAATGCAAGGGTTACCACTCTATTCTTAAACACTCTAGAGTGGACATAGGAGTTTCGCTAGGACATTTCTCCATCCTAGCATTTGGGGTCATGATAAAACATTTTCTTTTAAAAAGACCATTGACCCAAATGCATGTAACATGAGATTTAAGACGTGTTCCTTCTTACACTTGACATATGACATATGAAATGCCGTGCATGAAATCATCAAGTGTAACATATTCAAATCATGGCATGATAACATAAGACATATGAAATATCAAAACAACTTCATGAACATAGAAGAACATGACTTGGCCGAAACATCAAAGGCATGTGACATGGAGAAGTCTTACTTTAACATGTTCCAAACTTGAATCATAATAGATAAAAGTCATGGCAAAAGTGAATCAAACATGAAATCATGGCAACATCACATAAATCTGAAACACTTAACCTTACAATAACCGAATCTTCATGACACAAAACATCAACATATCCTCAAGCAAAACCGAAATATGTGCATGTGAATCAAGGCATTTTCAATATAGATCCGAATCATATAACCTCTTTCATAATCTTAAACAAAGTCAAAACAACATATTCAACCAAGTAAAACATAGATTAACAATCAAAGGTAACAATAACAAAAAAAGATTTACACAAATATATACACATGTTAACCAAACTAAGTTGAGTGTTTACTTAAAAAGATTCTTCAAGAAAGCACTTGCAAGCTGTAAATGGAAGTACAACTTGTTAGAACAAGGGTTTTGAACCCTAATTCATGTGCGTGAGTGTAAGGTTTTTAGGGTTCGTCACGTGTTTTGGGAAATACTTCAACCTTTCGGCTCAAGGGTTTTTGAACATGAAAACCCTTCAAGTTCACGTAACCATGACTAGGTTATGAACATATGAGATGCATGTGTGTGTTTGGCCGATTGTATAGAGGGTGCAAGTCCTCAAAGTTTCAGCTTTTCCTCCCCTCGGAAAACCCTAGGATATTTCAAGATGAAATAACTTTGAAATCATATGTGATCCTTCTAGAATCTCAAACGCTTTGGAGATTTTATCATCTCCTCGAGTGAGGTGTGAGTAGTGTGAAGAAAGATGAGAAAACGAGGTCCTTACATCGGATTCCTTCGTGCTTGGTGTCGTGGTCCTTCCTTAGATGTAGAGAAGAGTTGTTTTTTGTATTTGGCTGGAAAGAAAACTCAAGAAAGTGAGGAAAACACCAAGTAGCCTGAAAGAGTGTGGAGAGGGTGAGAACATGCAAAATTCGAAAATGACAAAAAGAAAAGCCCTTGGGCGTGTGGCTCCACCCCCTCTTATAGAACTCTTCCACAAGTCCTATTGGTTGCTAGAGATCCATTGCATGAAGGACAAGTGGTGTGTGGCTTTTTTCCCCTAGCCGAATGTCTCTTCACCTTCTTCATCATCAGATTGCGTTGGGAAGGCTAAAAGGCACATGGTGTGGTGTGAAACCTCCCCCTTAGCTGAACATCTTGGTCTTCTAAATCCCCTCTTTTATTGTCTAGGTACAATGTACCTTAGGGCAAAAAAGTAAATTAACCACAAGTGTGTGTGACATTGTGTGTGTGCCCTTGCCGTCCACTTCCTTTCATTTCCCCATGAAGATTGTTCATCTTCTAGTGCTCATTCCTTAGGTGGCCTTTTCGAATACCCAAGGCTTTCTTATGAAACCCTAAAGTGACAAGTGATGCATGAGTGTGTGCCCTTGAGTGTTGTGGCCAAAAATCTAGGGTTAGGATGGTCATTGTGCTCACAAGTCCCTTCCGCTTCCCTAAGCAATCTCTTGGAAATGGTCTCCTTTTGTCTTCCTTTGGCGCCACTTCCCAAGGAGATCTTCTTGGAACTACAAGCAATTGCCACATGGCATGAGGTGTGCATGTGAGTGGGTTGGCCGAGTGGCCTTTGGCCTTCTCTAGGTCATTTCATCATTTCTTTCTTCTAGAAGCCATCTTGCATGTAGGAAAACTGGCAAACCAAAGGGCTTGTCATTAGGGTTGGTGTGCATGCTTCCCTTGGCTTCCCAAATACTCTTCTCTCTCCCCCTTAGCCTACTTACACATCCAGGTTCATGGGCGCCATATGTGTGACAATTGACACAAGCCTTATGGCTTAGGCATGTCCCTATGTTTCTCTTAGGTTTTTTGGGCTCAAGCCCACATAGTTGGCCGAATTCTAGGGGTTTGAGTGGCCCCTTTCCCTTGGGCTTTGGATGCTAACTGCAAGTCCAAGAACTTTATCCAACTAGACCTAATTTCATGGCCCTAAAATAACACCAAGGCAATGAAAATAATTACGAATGAAATCTAGCTAAGTTTTGGGTTATCACAGAAAGTTAACACAAAACCAAAGATTGGATATGATCTTATTAACATGCTAGTAACTTAGATTTAAGCCACATGTAATCATATCAACATCCAAGTGATGAACAATATCAAAACATCATGCATGATGTATCTAATTTCTCTTTAACATATGAAATCTTATAGCTCTAAGGAATCATGCATTCTAACCCTTAACATGATGATAATAGGCTTCTAGATGCTTTGAACACATGCTTTGGGAAACTTAATCATGATATCACAAGATAATCTCCAAACAAGTGAAAACTGAAACATGCTAAGTGATCAACCCTGTATTATTGATTTAAAAACCTATCATGACATTTGTTTTCCTCAAATATAAACCTTCAATCAGTTAAACAAGACATTAGTTAAGCTTATAACATCATATCAAGACATGTCATGGCTAAAGTATCAAAACAATTTATTCATGAAGAACTTTAAATCTGAACCGAAACATGCTTCCCATGGATTAAACTCACATAATTCAATCCAGATTCCATTCTCATACCATAAATCAAGGCCTAACATGTTATTCTAACTTTCAATAAAAAGATATGGTAGACTTACTCACCAATCGATGGCTTATGGAGATCTCAAGAACAAACTCACTCCAAGGACTTCACTCAACCCTTTCGGTTTCACTCTTCTTAAAGCACGTGTTTTGCTCACAAGAAAACTAAGAAAATACTTGAGAATGGCTTGGGAGGAAGTGAGGGAAGTAGAGTGCTATTTGTAGAGTTCAATTGAGGAAGTAAGAGGTGCAAGTGGGTGAAGTGGTGCACGGTTTGGATGAATTGGAGTGAAGGTGATTGGTGTTGGCTTTCGATGGAGTGCATATTTGTGTTTCCAGATCTGTACAGTAAAATACATCCCACAACTGACTTATGGAAAAGGAAAAACAAGGGTGATAGGTGCAGGAGCTAAGTGGTTTCAGAAGTTGGGAGAAAAAAAAATTCATTTGATTCCCCAAGAGAAATCGAGTTCATACAGGCAGTTTTGGGTCTCCAAACTTGTCCGATTTTTTATCAACTCTTTTCCTATCCTTGTGGAAAGTTCTTGGTCACTATTACACACTGTTTGAGTAGATTTTCCAAATGAGTAATGAGGCATGAATGTTGGAAACTTGGTATTGATTGTGTAGCAAAAGAAAGGGAGTTGAATGGAGAAGGGTTCAACCGAGAATTGGCACATGGTTTCCTACCAATGTCTCCTTCGGTTTTGATCATTGATAGGGCTAGTTCTTAGGGTAACATGGCTATGATTTGATGATATGTTTTCAGACCTAGATGTGGTGCTATAGGCATGTGAAGAGGGCTGAGTTTGTTGTAGTAAAAGTTAGAAAAACAATGGTGCAGTTCCTTTGAAACATGCTCCATTTCCAAGATGAAATAGTTTGACTCCTGGAGTGAACATGGGAGTTGTTCTAGGCCTCATTTTAGGCCTAAATTTTCTAGAATTAGGTAGAATGAGAGGGGGTTAATCAATTGCATAAAATCAATTGATGAGGTTGTTGAAAGAACAAGGTTTTGTTCACTTGTTCTTGGAGTGCATTGGTTTGCACCTAGTGCATCCGATTTGGGAATTTTTTGGCATTCACATGCCTTCTCACCTCATGACATGAACGAAACTTGATTCACTATTCTAGGGTTGTAGTAGATTGATTCAAATCAAGGGGAAAAGATTAAATTTTCAGAAAAATGATGGAGAAGAGAGCTAAGGGTAATTAGCATTCAAGGTTTTGATGGATTGTCAATGTTACTATGCAATGACTATTCGATGGCATGATGAAGGGTTTTGAAAATGTAAACTTGAAGTCATGATGGAGGGCTGACCATGATTGAAAAATAAACCCTAGGGGCGTGTGGGAGGTTTGCAAAAGAAAGAAAACTATTTGCTAGGTGGTGGTATTTACTATTTGTATAGTGATGAGAATCCGAGGCTTATTCTCCAAGTGTTGCAACCTCATTGGGCTCTAAAAATTTCATTGAGTTAGAACTTAATGTGGGTCTGGAAATGGGCCTCCCCTTGGGCCTCATGTTCAGTTTTTTGTTGGCCCCTTTTTGGGTCTCAATAGCTTACTAAGTTTGGCCTTAACTTTGACGCTCACATTAGTCCTTGTCTTGAACCTTCCTTTGACCCTTTATCTTCTCAAGCTTAGACCCTCACTATAACCAACTTTTGGACCTTATCCAACTATCCTCCATGGCTTGCTATGAATAAATTACCAAGCCCATTAAGGTGGCAAGTCTTCTTCATGCCACTTTTCATCATTCCATTGGCCTCTTGGCAACCCATTTTCACAAAAATTATTCATTACTTTAGAAAGTTCTAAAAGTCCTAATTAAAACAATTATGGAAGTTATTTTGCCAAAATTATGATCCAAAAGTTCACTTTTATTAAGAATCATAACTTCCACTTTACCAAGGTCATGAGTTATCATTGTCAAATTTTATATTTGACTATAGTACTATCTCAGGCTACATATCTCTTGGTGGGGTGTTACAAGTAACAGTCTTACGACTGTACATACATAAATATACCGAAAGTAACTTACAATGATTAGCATTATGAAAAGCGTAAACTGAAAAAAGATATTTTCTAAGGTTAGAATATCTTATTAAATACTTAGAAACATAAGAATCACTACCTTCTGGATAAAATTGCAAAGTTACCCCACTACTTGTGGTAAATTACAATTTTTCACTAAAATAAGGATTCTGCATACTAACTCCAAAACTTATCAAAATTTACATTCCTCATAGAAATTTTGTACTAAAACCAAAATCAAATAAGAAAAATTTGAAACCCAACACAACTAGTAAAACACTCCTTGGCCGATTCATGTTATGGGCAAAAACTTGGTTTTTGTTGCAATTTGACCAACCATCAAACTAATATGCTTAAACTGATTTTTTCAACACTCAAAAATCACATCTTTAGTTCTAAAATCATATTAATACATCAAAATACACATTTTATAAAGATCTTAAACTCACTACATCAACAAAAATGCCAAAACACCATGTTTAGGTCAAACATAACCAACCCTTGATGTTCTTGGTCTAATACTTCCAAATCAACTTCAAGGACTGCAAAAGTTCATAATCACACTCCTAACATGTTCATCAACCTAAGTGATAACATAGTTAATTAAATAACTAAAATCACAAAAATAGTTAATTAAATAACTAAAATCACAAAAATACAACCTACAAAATCGGTTTGCATGAAAACCTCAAAACCGTGTATAACATACTTTGAACTTAAAAGGAAATCACTAAATCCTTCATTTTCATAAAATATATATTAAGAAAATGAATTCATATATCTCACATTCAAATTCTAGCTTGATCTAAGCATTAAACCTAGCTTGACTTGACAAAAGTCTCATCCAAACAACAACTTATACGTGAGAGTCTTTAGATTGCGTTTTAAACAAACTCTCGTATGTATAACAACATTCCATAAAAAGTATAAACTCATATCCTCCAAAACTAAACTCTTAAAATATATAAAAAAGCCTCAAGAGCAACATCTGTGTAGATAAAAACCATTAGATCATGTTTCCATAACCAACAATCACAACTTCACCAAAACAAAATTTGTTTTGAGTCATCCGGTTTCAAACATCTCAAAATCATGCAAAAAGCTTTTATAAAGATATTAACATGCTATGAATCCAAACCTAACTTGCCTATTAATATGTTAAAACTTCATCATAGCAATATATACCCAAGTTTTCATCAAAAATATCACTAAACCTTCAAAGTTCCACACAAACATCGAAACTGTCACCACCATTGATCTTTGCATCATCCAACCAAAATTTTACCAATTAAAACTCCATGAAAAACTCCCCAAAATATATCCATGTAAACTAGATGCAAACTGAAATAAAATACATGAAAATTGTGTCATATAAATCAACTTACAAAGGACTGGAAATGCAAGGGTAAAAACAACCAGAAATTTGCCATAAGAGCTTTCTCAATTTCTCTCTCTAAAAAAGTGATGGAAAAATGCTAAGTGTACAATGAAAATGCATGGGGCTTGTGATATAGAGAGAGGGGCTGATTTCAGGGTGGTTGAGTGACCCTTGTATAGGAGGTTGGCAGCCAACAGAAGGGGGAAAGGGGCTGCATAGTTGCCATCTAGCTAAGTGGATGGATAGTGCTTGTGTAGCCTTTTTTATTCCCATCAAGTGACTATTTGGAACTAGCAAATGAGTGATGTGCCATCCATAGTGTTGGACTTGGGAGGGGAAAGAAACTTCCTCAAGAAGCTTGGCTTGATAGTTGTTTTCAGTGGGCCAAAAATGGGCCTAACCGCTTGGGCTTCAAATTGTGGTATAGATGGGGTTTTGGTTAAATCAAAGTCCAAATCAAAATTTTCATGTACAAAAGTGATTACCAAGATGTTAAAGAGTGGATAAAGGTGTATGGATTTATAATGGAGTGGTTAATAGTATGTGAAAGTGATTTAATCAAGTGATTAAACACTTAATCAAAACTAGCCACTATTCATATGAGTGGCTAATATTATGCCACGTGTCCGTCCAAAAGTACTAGGATTCTAAGTGGATTTAGACATTCTACGTGGCAATTTGACAATCATTTGAATCGGTTGACATGTGGTGCTATCCCAGGTGTTACTATTTATCCAAAAAATTATAAAATTTATTATTGCACCATAAAATCTTAAATAGTAATATAAGTCTAGTGGTATAATTTGTTTTGCAAAATTCTATCCTAAATACCTTAATTAAATAAAAAGGCACTCCGGTCACTATTCATTTAGGATACATAAAAGTGAAATTGCATCATAAAAGCCTAAATATTCACCTAAGGCTAATGGTGTAATTCATTTCACAAACTTATACTCCTAAGTGCCTTAAACAAAAAGAAAGGCAATTCTGACACCATAGTAGATCAGGATTTAACATGATAAAGTAATATGTTTTAGTATATAGGTTGACTAGTGCAAGCTAGTCAAAGAGTTAATGAACATCCTTGGTTGATTGTTCAAAGAGAAAAATAGTTTATACCTATATGCGTGCGGGTTGCACGATTGAACTTCCAAGTATAGAGTTGTAGTAATCCAATGGACCTTCGATAAATATAGATTGGTTGTTATCATTATAAAATATGTTGTCCTATAACTATTTTCTAGTATCAAAGTCCTGATACATAAAAAATGACTTCACAAAATTCACTAAACTTCTCTAAAATTATAGGCATTATATGCTTTATGTATTTCTGGGATAAAAATGTAGAAAACTTGTGATTTTGTTTTCTTGATCGGAAAGAGAGATTTATGAACTACAAATGTTATTGCTAGATTCATAAGATTGTTTAAAAGAAAATAAATGTTTAGAAGAAATTGCAAAGAGTCTAAACTCCCGCATTCGTAGCTTTGCTTTTGATTCTTCTACAGTACAAGCAGTGAAAAAGTATATGTTTTGCAATGGATGAAGGTGTTCCATTCAAAGCATGTACCAACAAGATTGTTGTATTTGTTTATACCAACAAAGACAAAAAAAAAATCTTAGTTTGTGAAGATCATATCATTGTAAGTTAGAAGGCATGCATGCTCTGTAGGTTTAAGATTTCTTTTACTAATAGCGATATATCGCTGCTAGACTATGTATTGGTGTTTTCTTCATTTGTTACATTTTTCATGTTAGCATAAATTATTACGTTCCTTAGTGACTAGGTTTATACTCGTATATACATTTTGCATTAATTTTCATTCATTTTGTGATGCCCCCAACTCCTGTTTGAGATTTGGCAGTGATTGAAGTGTCGTGATATATAACACAAAGTTATATACTATTCGTACATGACAATTAACATGAAATGCAACTAGCATGTATATAACAATATGCAATAATCGCAGCAAAATAACTAAAATGGTAATGGTTTGAGCAATATATCATGGTACCAAAATAAATTCTATTAATCCCAAAATAAGTAGTTTAATCATCCGTACAAAAGTACGGTCCCACAACTATAACCCTTCATAACCATCAAAACATTGTTTTCACAACATAGTAAAAATCATTTTCCTTTCTTCTCTAATATCTTTTGAATGTTCTCAAATAGCTTTTGAATATCACATATGAACTTTTCAGCTGCCTCGAGCCGACTCTCGATCGAAAGACTCTCTTCGACTATTGAGGGCTTTTCGAGCTTACGTTTCCCCATCTTGCTCGCTATTCTCAAGTCTTGTCATAACTTCTACCATTATAAGGAAAATTGTAGTGGAAACTACCACATTAAGATTTCGAGAAATCTCAGCAAGTTATGCCAAAAACATACACAAAGATAACTTAAACATGCATAGGGTAAACATGAATATGGATGCATGAGGATGAACGTGCAGTTTCATAAAATCATATTTTTCTCCCATCTAGATTCCCATTTAAAAAACAATGAACTTGTAACAATATAACAATTTGTCATTTCATATCAGTCACTTATGTTCTTATTCAATATAAACAATGTATGGATACATCACGGTTATCCCTAGGAACCGTGTGCACCTGCTAGTTACCGCACCACATCACAGGCTCTTTGACTAGTTATAGATATGTCATAACAGAGACACCTTGGTAGATCAACACACCATGGTACTCTACACTCTTGGCAAATTGACACGCCTTTACCAAAAACTTACAATTGATACTGCAATTTGTAACGCCTTCACTGTACTTACAATATATTGCACCCACTAGCGTTAGACTCTACTACTTTGCTATGAAATTATTTAGAAATAATTCATTCGAATTTCGTTGACTGTACTTTATCAACCCAGGGGTTAGCACTCTAATTTAGTCACTTCAAAGTGAACAAGGGAGTTCCACTAGAATATTCACTCATCCTAGCACTGGGGTATTGTGAAATAACTCAACCCATAAACTTGAATGACATATGAACATAACATGTGATCATAACATGTAATCATGGCATGGCATGTGAAGTACGCATATCATAACAACATGCCAAGGAAAATATATCACATAAACATGGCTTATTCATTCTTGTATAGCATGTGAGCACAACTTACTATGATTCAATAAAACACTTAATCAAAACATGTTACATAGGCATGAATCCAATCAAACACAAGAATCGGACATATCATAACAATCGAGCATATACATACTTCAATTGTAACGACCCGACCCAATAATTCTAAACTCAGAATATTGGTCATTTTTATTGGGCCTAAATTATAGATAATGAGCCATATTGGATAAATCCACGTGCGATAAATTATTGAGATTGATTATAGGAGTTTTAATTAGATTCAATAACTAGGTAAAACCCCATTTGTTATTTATCGAACGAGTTAGACTCCTTTTAGATTTTAAGATCTTCAATTAGAAATTTATTTCAATTTAAAATTATTTTTTATTGAAGTCCCCTACGCAGTTTCAGTCACTGCCAATCCTACATTGAATGAATTACTAGATCATATTTTTAGATTCAAACTCACTTCTTGAATGATTACGATTGAGTCCAACTCGAAGTCGAAGTTGTTGGCACCCTTTGCCAAATCTCTCTATAAATATCTCACTTCTATGTGTTATTTGGAAAAAATCGTAAACTTCCGAAAGTGCGGCGGCCGAACCCAAGATACCCAATCCATTACTGTGCATGTCCCACGTTCACAACACCAATAGCCAACTGCTTCATTCCTCTCACAACGTCCCTAATATTGGATTAAAGTTGCAAGGTAAGTAGCATGATCATACCCTTATACGTATGAACGATAGACAACATATTTTTTGTAAAAGTATTATGCACGTACACCCTCCATTGGGAGCTCATTTTTATGTATCCAAGTCATGATTAATTTGTAAATATCATGATTTTATGCATAAGTTTCATATTAGTTGCTAAACATGCATAAAATATTTTATGAAAACCCATGATTTATGTGAAGATTTATGCATTAAAATATTTATAAAAATTCATGATTTTATGAAAGGAGTTATACATTGAAAGATTTGTGAAAAATCATGATTTTGTGTGAGAAAACACGTATCACGATAATTTTTTGAAAGAATGTGATTTTATTTGAAATCTATGGTATGACAAGTATGCAAGTATGATTATGTTGAACTATGAACGATAAGATACGTAACGGCCTATGTTATGATATGAAGACGGTGTCATATGTTATGGGCATATTGCATTACCAGCTTGTATATGCTTGTAGTGTACCTAGTGTGCCTTTCATATGTATGGATTCCACAACCCATGGTCATCGGAATTGGAATCTAATTAGATTCCCTAACCCTAACTTACGGGGGTCAACAGTGGGTACCGGCCTATGACAAGTGAAAGACAAGTTAATGCATTTCATGTACAGAGCAGGTTTATGTTCATTTTAGTTATGTATTTATGAGTATGTATATTTTTCAAGAAACCTTATGTTTAAAGTATGATGTGTTTTTTATTGAGTATTCGACTCATTTTTGTATGTTTTTATGTTTTAACCTCTCTAAGTGAGGATTTTTATGAGGATGGAGTTGTAGAACAAAACTTGGCCCAGGGAGGCGAGGCAGAGGCCTAGATAGTTTATGTTATACTAGCTTTATGATTTAAATTTTAATAAGTTATTTTGATAAGCACATGAGACTTTATTAATTTTAAACAAGTGCGTCCACAAACTCTCTTTTGGATTGTAAGTTTTTAATAAAGATTGGTTTATTTATTTATAGAATCTTTCGAATCTGGCACTTCTTTAAGAAAAAAAAATTATTAAGTCAAGTTTAGTCGCACACCGGTTCTCCAAAAGTTATAAAAATGATTTTATTGGGAAGCGGGGTGTTACATCAATATGGCAGGAAATCGAGCGTGATACATATTATTTAAGGACTTAACAATCATAAATCGACGCAAGCAAAACATATGCAACGTTTATACAAAACATGATAACACTATCCAAGGGTAACTTAGAGGTTAACTTATAAAGCTCCGAATTAAATTAAGAACGCCAACGAACAATCAAGATGAATATATATATGTCTTAAGCGTTAGAATTCGAAAGACACTTCCAAACCTACACACTAACTCGTGCACTTAGTGGATTAAAATTTCTCTTTCTAGTAATCTCTCAACCCTAATTGGCCTTAGGAATTACCCAACCTTCCAATCTACTCTTGGATTCATACTTCTTCGCTCACACATATACACATAAGGAAAAAGGCCCTAGTGAGGCCGAATGACAATAAACTTGTCACCGAGCTTTACCTTCACATGGACAAAACCCTAGTAGGCCGAATGTGTAACAAGTCATTCTTGTGCATGTGCAAAACCCTAATAGGCCGAATGTTACTAAATGTGTAACAAGACTTCTAGGTCATGACTTCACATTCAATGACTCAACGAAAATACTAAACCCTAGTGATAGCTGACTAGCACACAATCACTCAAAGGGTTTTTCTCCAACTATTTTACCATCTAGCATTTGGTTCTTAGGAAAACCCTAGAGACAAGATCACACTCAAACCGATTCAAGCATATCTGAAATTCTCATGGTCGAGATCATACTCTTCTTTTCTTGCTTCATGCTTCTTACAACACACAAAAATACCCTTTTCCCTTACAAGTCGAAACTTCTAGGTTCCACCCTTAGCACTTTCATGATATGAACTAGAGAGTGAGTAGAGTTAGGATTTTTCTTACTGAGCAAGAGCTTCCTCATGTGTTGCCCGAATCCTTCACGTAAATGTACTTGAATGGTGTTTGTTTGAGAGGAAAATGGTGGAGATTTTTCTCTGGAGGTGGGCAAGAAAGAGAGGAGGAGAGAATGAGAGAAACTCTGATGGTGGACAAAATGACTCTTCAGCTCTCCCTCTAGGGTGTAAACCGTTGGCCATTAATGGCTAAGGTTTAAATACCCTTTGTGATTTCCCATGCTTCTCTCTCCTATCATTGCTTTTCTTCAGAAGACTAAATCTACAGACAAACCTCATGCATGGATGCCAAGTGGCGGCCCTTTCTTGCCCTAGCCCAGATCCCCCTTCTTCCCCTTTCCATGATTTCTCTCCTTCGTACTCACCAAAACCATCCTTGCATGAGCTCCAAGTCACCCCTTCTTACAACCATCGAGAATCACTTCTCTCTCCCTTATCATTAGCTTCCTTGAAAGTCTAAGAGACATTCACCACATGAGTGCCAAGTGGCATAGTTGAATCCTCCTTTCTTGCTCCTCATCATTAATATTTTTTTGGAAACCTAAGGGACTCATGCGACGTCCTCAGCCCCCACTTGGGGTTGGACGATTATTGAAGTGTTGGAACATGTAAATCAAGGCTACATACCCCATACATGACAATTATGATACAATACACCTAATGATCTAATAGTATGAAATAAATCATAGCGGAAAACTTTCTTTACTATATAAAACTGGTGGCAATGTAGTAATATGGTACCGAAGTGTAAGTATCCCAAAGTTTTAAACTCCATTAAAGTACTTCCAAAATAGACATCATTTTCAAAAGTCTCCCAAAACAAGGGACCATCAAAAGGTAGTTTCTAAACCTCCAATTATAACCATTGCACTAGATCTAAGCCTCCTTCTTTGGTGAGGGTAAAAAATAATCCTTTGGTCCATATGGGCTCGCATTCCAGAAATTCCAAATGGTCCTTGATCGTAGGGGCTTTCTAGGTTTCCTTCCCGTCCTTATTAAGTGCTTCCAAAAGGTCCCTAAGGCGTCGCACCGTGACTTTCAAAAGAGAAGCAATAAAGTCATAGCAGGCCCCTAAGGTAAATTCATCTTCAATCAGGTCATTAATTGCGTCCATGGTCTTGGGTACCTTTCACAGCTTCTACCATTATGGGTGGAGAATGGTAGTGGAAACTACCACGGTGAAATTTTGAGAAATCTCAATAAGTAAACAAACAACATGCAACAGATAACATAAGTATATAAGGGCAAACCATAATGAATGCATGGACATGTATTTTGACATAAAACTTGACTTATGCAATATTGACTTTTTCAAAATAACATATAACAAAGATCTTTTAACCTTTTCAAGAAAAGCCTTTTTCATCTTTTCATCTTTGGTTCTTAAATATATAACATATCATTTGAGCACGAGCTCTTGGTCATTCAATATCATATCTTTGAGCTCATTTTCTTATTCAATATAACATATGGTTGGATACCTCACAGCTTCCCTATGCACTATGTGTTCCTCGCTAATTACCTCATCATCCAACGTCCCAATTGACCGAGGTGACTACGTCATATTCTTTAACATACTTATTATGACAGTTCGTATATTTCACCTTCACTGTATGACACCCACTAGCTTTAGGTGCAACCCCACTTCGGTATCCTTTCCACAAGGATCCATTTGAGATTTGTCAACTGTACTTCATCGACCCTGAGGCTACCACTCTATTTTAAATACTTCAGAGTGGACAGAGGAGTTCCACTAGGGCATTGTCCCTTTCTAGCATTTGGGTTTGTGACAAAACATTTACCAACTCTTTTTCTTGAAAACAATGCAAAAACCCAATGCATGTGACAAAACCCAATGCATGTGACATGGACTTCTGATACTTTGCTTTTTTTGTGAATCATGTAATCAAGTATGCTGAGAATCATGTAATCATATACAAACAATATACATCCCGCGTTACGGCTTGAAAATATTAGAACATGTGAATACTTAACTTACTAATACGAACAACGACGTTCAATGATTAACAAAGGGTAAAATAGATTCGTAACAACATTCACTATGCTAGGCTGAAACATAGAACCACTTGAAAGCATGTTTTTTCAACAATAACCTGAGCTTAGGACTTCTAAAATATTGAATATAGCATTATCAAATAACATCGTAACATGATCATATAGATCCGAATACAAAACATGGTATTACAAGAGATTTTTCATGATAAAACCGAATAACAATCAACCCAGCAACATATATTTAGGTAGAACCGCATATATAACATGATAGGAGATTTCATCCAAATCTAACAAAATACAATGCAAGTTTACACATTATATACACATATTATCCAAGACTTGGTTGAAGGTCTACTTACAAAAATCCAATGATTACAAATAGCAAGCAGAAAATGTATATCGATATTCATTAGACTATGGTAATCCAAAACCCTAATCTCTTGTGTGAGTGTGTGTCGTGTACATAGCTCATGAAACTCATTCCCACGGCAAGAAGGCTCTTTAACATTCGAACTTCACTCTCAAATCCAAAACTTCATGAAGAAGTAAACCCTAGCTTATCTAAGTGTAGTGGTCGTGGCTCTCCTTTCTTTTCAAAGTTTCATATTCACTTGCTTAAGGCAAGTGGTGGTTCGGGTCTCTCTCTCCCTCTTGAAGAAAACCCTAGCCTTCCCAAATGTGTGTGTTTGCGTGTATATGTAAAAAAATCCATGAATCCAAAACCACATTCTTGTTCCTCTTTGGTCGCTTGTGTGGGTGTGCATGGAACAAGTGAATGGTATTTACCTCGTGTGCTCTTCCCCTTTGGATGGTGTTGGTACTCCGGTACTCCTTGGTGTGCTTGAAATGGTGGTTGGAGGAAGAAGGTAGGTGCGTGTGGTGTTTGGGTGGAGAGGTAATAGTGGAATGTAAGAGAGAGTGGTGTAGCCGTGTGACACAAGGAAAAATTAGAAAAGTGACCAAAGGACTTCCCCTTTTCATCTTCTCCCTTCTTATAGGCGTCTTGTCCCTCCTTGGAAAACCAAAGGTCTTGGTGCATGGATGTCACTTGACATCTTGGTCGAGTGCCTCTCCCTGTCCCTCATGATGGGATTGTGTTGGAAATTCCAAAGGTCTCTTTAGACAAGTGTCGTGTCGCTTTCCCCAAATCCAAAATCCTAATTCCATCTATACCCTCCTCCATGTGTCTAGTTTCATTGATCTTGGTGGCAAAAATGTCAAACTCAAACCCTAAATCAATCTTGGACAACTACACGTGTGCATGCTTGACATTTGACAAGTGGGGCACATGTGTGTGTGGTTGTCGAAAATCCTCTCATCTCCCCAAGAAAATCTTTTCTCCTTCCTATGGTTCCCTTTCTAGAGTTTAGACCAGTGAGTGACAAGTGACATCATGTGAGAAAATGTGTGTGTTGGCCGAAACCTAGGGACTAGGTTTTTGCCCCATCCCAATGCAACTCTTGCACTTCTCAATCATTTCACTCTTCTAGAAAGTCGTGCATGAGTGACACTTGGCATTTCCCCCCTTGAAACCGAAACTCCATCCTCTTAGTGAGTGGTTTGGTGGGCATGCTTTGGCCGAGTGAAATTCTTGGCCATCCCAATGTCTCATCATTTCCTTTCTCTAGAAGCCCTCTAGGTTGGTGATAAGTGTCAAGTTAGGTGCTTCTCTCAAACAAGGTCTTCTGCATGCATGACAAGTGGCAGAAGGTAGGTGAGCATCCCTTGATAGGCGTGTGGGGCTTTTGGGTTACCAAATCCTAAAGTCTCTCACCCCCTTTTCCCCATATCACGTCTAGGTTTATTGCAACTAGTGTAGGACACAAGTGGAATGACATGTGGCACTATGTGATGAGTTGGGTGTGTGCCCTAAGGTCCACTAGGGTTTCCAAACCCTAAACCTATGTGATGACCGAAATCTATGGGCCTTGTGGACTTCCTTTGTGGGCTTAGATGACTAATGTATCAAGTCCAAAGTTCCTAAGTATCCTCTACCATCTTGCTTGGCCCAACAATCATACATAGCCTGATAACGAAATATGAATGAAGGCTTGGCAAAGTCTGATTTATCACAATTATGCATGGATGCCAAGTGGCACCCTTTTGTTATGACCGAGTATCACTACTCTCTCTCTCCCTATAAGGCCCAGGCGATGTGAAGCCCGGACCCATGCGTGAAATGGCCCAGCCATTTTGTTATCTTGAAGATTTTCCGCACGGCGTCGTTTTGGGAGGTAGGTGTTTCTCTTTTGTTTTCCGTTTCTTCCTTCCTTCTCGCATGTTCAGTTTCCATTTTTCAGTTTTCCCATTTCGGTTTCATTTTCCTCCCGCACCCCTCTCTCCCACGTTACCCTTTCCTTTTCCGTTTCATTTCAGTTTTTTCTCCTTGTCGATTTCTGCTGCTATTGCCGAAACTCTTGCCCTTAAACTCATCATTTTCAGTTTTCCCTCAAAATCATTTCTCAGCTGTCGAGTCCCTCCATTGCAGCAGTTCACACAGTTTCTCCCTTGCGTTCCTCCAGCCTGCGGTTGGTTCTCTTCCTCTTGTTCAGGTTTTCATCTTCAGGTATACCCTCTTCTCCCTCCATTTTTATTTCTGCAACAAGACTCTGTTTTGATTCTTTCTCTCAGCCGACCCTCTTTTCATTTGCTCTGCAGTTTTGATTGTTGCCGTGGGGTCTGGGTGTTGTGCGTGGTGAGTCTTCGGGTTTGTGTGTTTCGTGTAGTCATTGAAGCCTTTGCTGGAGTTTCTAGTTGCCGTAGGTAAGTTCTTGCCTCAGTTTCTCGCACACACTCACACATTTCCACCTCTAATCTTTTTCAGTGAAATTTTTGGGTAATGTGTGCATTTTTAGATTAGTTCCGTGGGCGGCTCTTTGGGCATTTCTTGGTATAACGAAATTCTTGTGGTGGAATGTTCTAAGTTTGGATTATTTGAAGTTGCATTGTAGTTGAATTGTTGGATTGGTGGTTGAGAAAATATTGAGAAGGGAATTTGATTTTCTTTGTCGAGTGCAGTTTAATTTTTGGACGTATTAGTTTATAATTTCTGTTATGGAGTTGTGAATGGAAAGAAGTGTGATTTGTACAGTGTTGTTGGTTAATTTGTTAGTAATTGTTTGAGACTGCGAACTGTTAGAATAAGTGTGAGTTATTGGAATTTGAATTGACATTGGTCTTGACGCTTGTATTGGACAATACTGAGTTTGATATAGAATATTTTGGGTCGAAGTGAGGGCTGTCCGGATTGTTATTTGGCTGTTTGAGTTTGATTAAACTTGCTGAATTATGGTCTAGAGTTTGGGTCTTGAGTTGTTTACGACCAATTTTGTATTGTTGGACTTTAATATTTAGTTTATATTTTTTTATGAATAGGTGACGAGACGAATAGGAACCGTGTACAAGTTATAGATAATACGCTGCAGGAGTCAGTAAGCGGGGTTCCTATGCTAGGCCTTACATGAATTATTGAGACTAAGGTTATTTTCTGAAAAATTTGCATATTTTTATGATGAAATGAGAACTTGGGAAAAACAAAACCAACCTCGGTTGTTTATTTGCATACTCATGAAATCTGTGTGGAAAAGGAAAAATATGTTCTGACATGCATTGTGTAGACATGAGCTAAATTCTGTCATGTGGTTTCTGAAATATGAAAAATGAGCGATATTGAGAATATGAAAAGTTGTGCATTTATTTGGAAAGATGTTCTGGCTTTTGTGTTCATTGTGTGTAAACTGGCTAATTCTGTTTTGGTACTCTGTATTATTTTGATATAACATCTGAAAACCTTTGGCATGGTGTACTAGTATTTGTATCTGACTCTGTCTCTGTTTTGCTCTGCTTTACTCTGTTATGCTCTTCTCTGTTTGGGTTGGTACCAACTTCTCTGTCTCTGAGTGTACCCACTTTGGAAACAAAGTGGTTTTATTGTGTTCTTTCCTGTGTGCACACTCTGGGCTCCGAGAAGAATAAAGGAAAAATTTCACCTCTGTCTCTGCCTGGTTTGGCCACCGAGATTAGCACAACCCTACCACGAGGGTGAAACATGGTCTCTACTCTGTTTGATGCTCTGTTTTGATCTGATGATGATACTCAGTTTATGTTATGCCAAAGTACTATGGGTTTTTACTTGTCTTAAAACCATCGCTCTGTTACTTATGAAAATATGTTCTGTTCTGTATGATAACTCTGGAAAATATTTTGTTCTGCATGCTATACTTTGTAAATGCTCATGTTTGCACGCTAGCATATGACTTCTGCTTATTAAGTTGTTGATAACTCACCCCCTATCATTATAGTATTTTTCAGATGATGTGGAGAGTCCAAATGAGGACCTGGATTAGATTGTTGAATGTGTTTAAGCTGAGGAGATGTTGTTAGAAGAAGGACTTCTGATGTTCTTAGTTTTAATGTCTTTGAGTTTTATTTATATCTTGGGTTTCAATGAGATTTATGAAATTATTGGTTAGGTTGTTATGACTACTGGGAGATTACGGACTCCTTAGTTTATTTTTAGCTGCAGTAATGACTTTGGAGAGTTTTCAATATGGTTATTTAGAACATTTGATATTAAATTTTACTATTAAAGATTTGAGTTTTATTTTAGTTGTGTTGGAAAATAAGTTCTTAAGAGACAGGTAGTAAGTCTCCAAACCAACCGGGTTTGGGGCGTTACACTCCCCCTCATCATTGTTCCTCTTGAAAAGCCAAGAGACACCCATGAATGGATGCCATGTGGCATCCTCTTGCCAATAGAGACTTAACATGACCTTGGGCGGCTACTTACTCCAAAATGTAAGGAAATAAACTTTTTAACAAGCAAGTTTTGACTACATGGCCCGGGGTCAACTAATTCTACAATTACTCGGGCCCAATAGAAACTTAATATGACCTCCAACTCCTAGCTTTAATTCGGGGTGTCACATTTATTTATGTGCATCTTATATTGAATCACATGAAATCCATAGTATTTATTTATAGAACGAAACATGAAGTTACTGTTTTGAATGTTACATATAATATGATGTTCAGCTATGTGCATGAGTTCTTAATGAGTAGATCTATTCTTCAAAGGCATAAAAATTTCAAAATACTTATAGGTTAATTATAAATTAGAGGCTAAACCTTGAGTGTGATATCTCAAATAGACAGACAATAATAATTAATCGTTAAAAGAAAGTGCATATATATCTTCGAAAGAATGTAGTAAATTTGAGAAATTTAAGAAGTTTTAAAGATAGGAAACTAATTATTTCAAATGACTATATACATTTTATACTCGTAGGAATAAGGTGTTGAAATAAAAATCAAATATGATCTAATAACATATTCACAAGCCATATTTAGCAGTGAATCTCAGATGCAGTGAAAGAAGAAATTACATCCATGAACAAAAGTGAAACCTAGCACTTGGTTGTTACCTGAAGGAGTTACCACGGTTCAATGCAAAAGGGCAGAGATAATGTTAATTGTTACAATTAGACTATCTCTCCAATTTCAAAGGAAAGAATCACTTGGAACAAAATCCTTGTGGCTTTAATGTTCACTATGATTTATTGTTAAAACAATTGGATATAAAAAATGGTTTTCACAGTGGGAATCTAAATGAAAGAGATTT
Organism: Juglans mandshurica; assembly: GCA_022457165.1. NCBI lineage: Eukaryota > Viridiplantae > Streptophyta > Magnoliopsida > Fagales > Juglandaceae > Juglans > Juglans mandshurica. The sequence continues at coordinate 11,885,685 of CM039623.1, forward strand.
ATATGAAACATGAAACACCTATATATATATATATAGGCTGTGAGGAGAAAGGAAAGGAAATTAATTTTTGCCTTTGTAATCACACAAAACTTTTAGAAATTTTGACTGACATTATGGGGTCCTAATGCAAACAGGTTTGTAAGATTTTCCACCTATAAAACATATATATATATATATATATATATATATATATATATATATATATATGAGCATGAACTACAGAATGGGGAGGCAAGACTAATGTGCTCTACAAAACTTTCAAAATCAATAGTAACATGTTAATATTTGTGCTTATATAATTTAATCTCACATGCAGTTAATGAGGTATACATAAATCTGTTATTATCAAACCCAATATCCTTAATTTTCCAACATAATTTACATGAGATGTACATATCTATAGTGGGAGACACAAACTCAACTCTCCTTCAAGGAACTTTTTATAATGCTCAAACTGTACAGCACCCTCATAGAATTAGATCATTAACAAAGTCCATCACTGAGGACAATGAGGCCATTATTGTATATATTGAATAACAATATTGCCTAACTCTTCTCCTCTTTAGATAACTTTATATTGAACAAATGATCTATAGCGCCATTATTTTCCAATAGTAGTCCCTACTCTAGACTTATCATAGCACTTCTGTGACACTTCCCCAGACCTACCATTGCACTCATGCAACATTTTCAGGGAAGTTTACTTTTATCATTTCAATTTTTCATCTCTTTTGATTCTTCACATTGGGGACAATGTGTTCTTTAAGTTTAGAGGTAGGGGTCATTTATTTTGGAGTATCTATTTATTTTCACAAATATATATATATATATATATATTTAAAAATTTTGAAAATCACAAAAATATTTTCTTTTCCTTTTGTTTTGTTTTTGGGTTGATGATCACAAGTCTATGATATTACTTGATTGAAATTGAGTTGGATTTTTGGAAAATGCTAAATTTGTCTTGTTTTGTGCCTAATTCTTGTGTTAGCTTGATTTATTTGAATTCCTTTGAACACTTTTACACAATACCATGATCAATAAGTTGCTTTGTTGGCTTAGAGTATATTTATGTGAATTATATATTTTCTAAGATCTCACCGAGGTCTAGAACCTATTTGATAATCTCTCGAGGCGAAATCCTAGGCAGCACACCACTAGAGAAATGATCTAGGCCATCTTTGGAACGTTTGAGCTTTTCTAGCCTACCCTAATTATCTATCTCTAGTCACCCCTTTGAGCATTAAACTTATTGGCCATTTTTCTTTCATTAACCCACATTAACCACACCTTTTAACCCATAAACACTCATCCTACCTTTTCAAGAAAATTTGTTATTTGCTTAGTCATTGGAGAAGAAAAAAAGTTTGTTAAAGAGTTAAAAAAGCAAGAGAAAGTTTTGTTATTCTATTATAAAAAAACATGCAAATAATACAACCCGAATTACAAAAACAAAAGTATGGAGGTTGTGGAATTGAAAAAAAAATTAAAAAAAAGAAAATAAATTAGATGAATAAATTGCTCATAAGTTGCTCTAGGAAGTTAATGTAAAACTTTGTCTCCCTCTTCATTGGTGAAGCTTGTGTTGAATTTTCTTGCTTTGAATTCCATACCAATTTTTCTTTTGCCATTACCCTAAGCTGAACATTACAAGTTTTTATTAAGACCTTTGGATCTTTGGTGGTGTGTTTGTACTACATTAGTGGAGAGTTGATTTGAAAAATAAGCATATGAAGTTCGAGAAGCTCATTCTCATAGAGATCAATCATAATTCAATCGGGTTTGCATAAATTGATCCCAAAGGTTTCCTTGTAAACCTATGAATGCTCTTGAATTAATCTAAAAACTTGTTAAATGTTTAGACTTTTCCTTAAATTAATTTTTTTATGCAATCCATGAGGCAATCATTGTGAGAAATCAACTTATTCTATTTGTTTAATTTTTCTTTTCTCTTTCTTTTTTGCTTGAGGACTAGCAAATCTTAAGTTTGGGGGTGTTTGATGTGCTTAATTTCTATACAAGTTTTGTCATGCTTTTACTCTTAATTTTATACTAGTTTGTGTTTAATTTTCTTATTTATTAGAGTTTTTATTTATTTTATTTATTTTTTTTAGGATTATTTTTGTTTCTATTAAGATGTTAGTTTTCGGCAAAGTCTTCAACAATAAAGTTGTAGGCCAGGTTTTCTCGTAACTTTCCGTAGACACCGAGATTGCCCTTAGTGGAGTTCTCTAGCAAAAGTTATACTCTAAATACTAAAGGGTATTTCAGAAATTTCGATAAATGAATGTTTCCTATTCTCTTGATGACTCATTCAATTTTCATGACTCATTCAATTTATTTATTCTTAAACAAAAATAAAAAAAACTCTAATAAATAAGAAAATTAAACACAAACTAGCATAAAATTAAGAGTAAAAGTATGAAAAAACTTGTATAGAAATTAAGCACATCACCAATCCATGCCAAGTTGCTGTGCTCCCTTTATGCGAATTATATCCCAAGCACTAGCCGAAGTAAAATTTCCATCCCCTGCTGGTTTCTAAATGAAAGAGATGAAACAGTGAGGACAAAGGAAAGGAAACTAATTTTAGCCTTTGTAGTCACACAAAACTTTAGAAATTTTGACTTCATTGAGACATCATGGCCGGGTCCTCTTTCCATTAATGCAAATTAAACAAGTTTGTAAGATTTTCCACCACTAAAACATGATATGAGCATGAACAGCAGAATTGGGGAGACAAGACTAATGTGCTCTACAAATTTTTCAAAATCAATAGTAACATGATGTTTTTTTTGTGGCTATATATAATTTAATTTCACATGCATGCAGTTAATGAGATATATATAAATTATCTGTTATTATCAAACCCAATATCCTTAATTTTCCAACATAATTCACATGAGATGGACATATCTATAGTGGGAGACATGACAAACTCAGCTCTCCTTCAAAGAACTTTCTATTTAATGCTCAAACTGTACAGCACCCTCATAGAATTAGATCATTAACAAAGTCCATATATCACTGATCAGGACAATGAGGCCATTATTATATATATTGAATAACAATATTCCCTAACTCTTCTCCTCTTTAGACTATAGTGCCATTATTTTCCAAAATCATGAGGTGATCTTTATATATTATAACAAACTAAAAACATGAAAATTGAATAATATAGAGTTAAGTACTAGAGAGGAAAACACTAATTAAAAAACACTTACCTTCCAAAAAAGCATGATAAAAAATGAAAATCTAAAAAGCCATTCTATTCAAAAAGACACCATTCACATAATTAATATAGTACGCTCAATTTGATTTATAATATTTAAATTTGTAATTTTTTCTTACAAATTAAATTCTGTCACATCAGTTGTACGTATGCATGCTACGTGCACCCCCCGTCTCTTGTTTAGATAAAGAAATTATCAATTAGGTAATTAACCCACATTAAAATAAGTTTTAAAACTCATATTCTTTGCCAAAAAACTGAAAAAGAGTAGAGGCTTTTCATAAAAATCCCGACGGCTAGAGGTACAATAATAATGATCAGTGCCAAATATTAACGTACAATTTGCATCAACCAATATCAAAGATCGAATTCTTGTTTCATGAATGTTAATGTATATATATATATATAGTACACGCACTAAAACCACAAAAAATATATATTAATAATTAATACTAAATAATTTAATATATAAAACCAGAACGCATGGCTTTTTGACTAGCATGCACTACCTTGTGGATTCATATGTTCATGATAGAATTTCTTAGTGATCATGTCCCCACATTAGGTCATTAGTGCATGCGTAACAGAGAATCCAAAGTAAGCATGCATGGACTTTAAAATCTGAACAGTTTAAGCTGATCCAAAGCTACCTAATTTTCTAGAAGATCTTTTTTTTTAAACAGCTAGCCATTGCTAGCTACTTCTAAACTTTGTAGTGCTTTGCTATCTGTTAATGTGGTTTAATTTGGCTTGAAACAAATTTCTTGAAAAAACTTGTTTGTGTTAGGTGTTGACAAAATAAATCGTGTTTGGTGGAAACCATCATGATCTTATGGTGGGGACCTTAATTGGTATGTTTCTACAAGACCCATGACTTTTTATGGCTGCTTTAACCTGAGTCATTGATCTGTTGTTAATTACCATTTAGATATCTTTTTGTTATTCTTAATCATTATAAAACACTAATAATTTTAATTTATTGGTTTTGGATTTTGGTCTCGAGGACTTGAGGACACGTTTTACTTTTTTTTTTTTTTTTTCAAATAAAAAATAAAGAATTACAGTCACCCTCCATATAATAAATAATTCTATGTAGGTAAGTTAATTAGATCTTAGAAATTGAGAGTAGTTGCATTTATCCAACGAAAACAAATAATATTTATGGATGCCGTTCGATGGATGGTATTTACAGTTTTAGAGTATATAAATTTTGTAAACTCGATCCATTTGAAAAAAAAAATGAAAATATGAGATTCACATGAACTAAATTTAATTTTTAATTGTGAGTCCCATCCTTTTTCAAAAGAGATATGCAGTACTTGTATTGTCTAGTTAAGACTATATCTGACATTACTTAATACGTACTGATGAAATTATATATACTTTTTTTAAATTTAAACGCTTTGATCAAAACACAGCGTAGCAGAAACTTATAACATTATATATATATATATATATATATATATATATATATATATATACACGTACGTGCGTAATGGTCTCTGATTATAGACGTTTAGATATATCTTGAATTACGGATAGAGTACTGTAACGCTCCAATAGAAAGTTTTAATCACATGACCTATACTCTAAAAGAATTAGTCAATAATTAATTAGAGCTCCATTAGAATATTATAAAAAGTAAAAATTTCTCATTTTTAAACAATGTGAGATCTTATATATCACCTACCTTTATACTTATCCTATGGGATACCACAATAACCGGCGCGCGCACAGATATATATATATATATATATATAGACTATAGTCTTTGAAATTAGCACCAAATAATCTAGAGGAAAAGCATAAGTCTCTGACTTGAAATATAAAAATGAAGGTTGTGAAGAACAGATATGGGAGTAGTGGTGGAAAGTGTTGACGTCAGCTACCATGCATATGACTTCATGTCTCACGTCATGATTCACCATTATATATTATATATATATATATATATATATATATATATATATATATTTTATATAATATATATAGATAGGTCTTGGATATCTGGACTGATTTGTTTTTTCCTACGCCCTTAAGTTCCCACTACTCGATCGAACCTTATTTCCTTTCAAAAGTTCATGTTCTTAACATGATATATATTGAAATATTGAAATGTGTGTGTCTATAATATATATATATATATATATGTTTGTATATATATGTATGTATGTATGTATATGCGGAACAGATACAAGTATGCATGAAATTGTACTTATTCATGGATATTCGACATTCCTAAAACTAATTTAAACAACACACAAAAATACACATATTCAGCGGGAATATGATCTGTACGGTCTAGCTTTAAGAAATATTCCTCAAATATTTGGAATGAAATATAGCATTTAGTGTGACTGACTGCTCCTGCAGAATTATTAAGATCAGAAGCCTTCCGCTGATCTCTGCGGTGAGTTTTTGATAGTAGTAGTACTGTCGATCTATATTTAATTCCGCTGTCACTGAATACAATATGCACTATTAATCTCTTTCCTTCTGGGCTTATCTTTTCTTTTGTTTTTTTTGTCACCTTTTCAATTATTGCAGGTAAAGAGATGAAAGTACTCAAGATGCGGTGGTTTTAAAGATGATATGTCACCACATATGGAGCTAAGCTTTTGGCTAAAAAGTTAGGGTGCTGATGATCTTCAACAATCATACAGTACTATATAATAAATTAATAAAATCTTTAAAAGAGTGTCGATAGTTATATATATATATATATATATATATATCTAACTAATTCAGTTGAAGTTTTTGATGATCTATACTCTGATCACTCCCTAACTTGCACTCCTAATTTGACGTTTCTATATTCTTATGGTTGGAAAATCTTATGAACATTGCTTAAGTCGATCGAGACATGGATTATCAACTTAATTAATTACATATTATTTATTTTTCTTAATAAAATAATGGAAGATTGAAAGAAAATTAATTAGGCTTAACTGGCCGGAGTAAATTAGTTTCCTGTTCCAACAAGTAATACATTAAAAATTCTAATGGAAATTCTAATCTCTTCCAAAACTAAAAAATTATCCGTATATTCTGATTTAAACCCTCATATATATATATATATATATATATGAAAAATCTAGTTGTAAACGGATTTGCACACTAATACGCGCATCAATGCTAATGAGGAAATGTAGACTTTAATGAAACAATGCGGATTTGAAAATGAACATTTGACAAAATAGTAGTCCATGTCAACATTAGTGTACAGATTGATTTGCAAATCCGCTTGTACATAGAAAAGCTCATATATATATATATATATATATATATATATATATATATATATATATATATATAGATGTGCGTGTGTGTGATGAATATAAGAAGATATCATAGATTTAAGAGGGTCATTGTAATATCCCGGATTGACCATAAGAAGGTGGTGAAAAGAGTCCCACATTAATTACCTTGGAGTGAGAAGTAGTTGTCTTTTAAAATACAATTAACGAAGTGTACTTTTGTACGCCAACTTCTAATTTAGAAATAAGGAATATTGTTTTTTTGTAGTTTAATTAGGGGTACTAATTGTATTTATCAAAGTTATATAATGCATCTCCATATGCAAGCAAAGTTATATATATATATATATATATATATGTATGTATGTATGTACTATGTACCCCTCTTTTCTCTCTTCTTATCTTTTCCTGTTCACTTTTCTTTTTCTTTATTTTTTTCCACCTCACGCCATGTATTCCTCGACCTACTTTTAAGCTAATACATTCCACTTTGATCAGCAGCTAGAGCCGCACTTAATTAATTAATTATATATATATATATATATAACTACAAGAAAACTACATATTTACGACAAGTTATTTCTAGAGAAATTACTATTTTCAGTTAAAATGAATATATTTTCGTCGCAAATAGTCATTTTCATTGTAAAAAATGTCATAAATACTAATTTTTCTTGTAGAATTCACAGACGCTTTTATAGTATTTTTTTTAAGAGTACTGCTAGAGTCATAAAGAAATTATATAAAAATAATCTTACAAATTGATTTACCTCAATGTGATCTGTTAGATCTTATACCTATATACAACAAATTAAGTAACTTTACAATCCGACGAACCACATTAAGCCAAATCAATTTATAAAATTATTTTTATATAATTTTTTTGTAGTTAGAGTATTTTTTAGCCTTTATTTTTTATCTAATTTTAAGTATAATTAAGACTATTAATTGATTATTATTTTATTTACTTTGAACTGTTGCAAGTATAGATATTTTAAATTAAAGTAAAAACTATTAATATTTTAATATAATATAGTAGTAGTTAAGTTGTAATATAGTTAGTAATAAATCAATATTATTCTTAATTGATAGCATTTTTGGAGTCCCGTACGGCCGTACTTTACAAGTGCACCACCTCGATATCGCAAAGCATTGATCTACATGAAGACCAGCTAGCTAGTAGACTAATTAGCCATGATCCAAGACTACAATACATGCATCATTGCATTGCCACATTGTCGCATGGCCACTTCACTCGATCGCTTTCCGGCCAACCCTATAATAATTTACAGGCATTAATAATGCTTGTGCCACAGTACTCGTTGTAACCTCCCCTCCCCGGCCATATCCAATATGCTGCATGCATGCTCAGAGATCATAAAAAATTAAGTGATGTTTAGGTACAGAAATATTCTCAATTGATTTTATCTCATTATTATAATTTTTTTAAATTCATATATAAAATATAATAAATAATTTAATTTTTTTAAATCTCAAAATAATAATAATATTAAAAATAATATTTTATTCAACTCATCTTATGTTATCGCATCTCATCTTACTATCCAAACCAAAATCTTTAGATCAAGAACCTACAGATCATCATCAAACGTAATATCCCATAATATTCCAGGGTAATTCTCAAAGCGGACCACAATTTTATAGACTTTTAATTAAATAATATTTTGCCAGCTTTATTGTACGTACGTCGCATTTTCTATAGATTAAATTAGAAACCGTCGTTTTCTATAGACTAAATTAGAAACCGTCGGATATTATAAGGAGCATTAATATATAGTACTTTGCTAATTCCATTTTCCACTTTCTTCTTCTTCTTTTACCTACGTATATATACGTTTCTGCAGAGACTCATGTAATGGGGTACTGATCTTGTTGGACGTTTCACCCCTTCTTTGACTAATATATATATATATATATATATATATATATATATATATATATAGCTTATATAAAATAAATTAAACAAAAACCTAACATAATCCACTTGGGGGAAAATATAATATATTAATTAGTCTCATCAGCTCCTGGATCATATATCATATGCATTAACTAAGGCTGCATAATTTTTTTTTCCTAAACAATCAAATTTCATTAGAAAAAGAAAACATGATATATGAGGAGGGGTTGAGTTCCCCAACAAACATTCCAATACAATAACCACAATACAAAAGTAATGAAAAACGGAAAAATAAAACGAATTTTTAGACCAATTTCGTGGTCCTCACCCATGCCTTACATGCAAAGAGGACGTCATCTTAAAAGATGATTTTTAAGTAAGCCACCACTGGAAGTGGTGTAAGCTTGTGGGTGCACTACAATTTGTTATCTTGAGATATTTTTTAGAGAGATTTGTAATCCCTTTTTCAAGATCATCAGTTAGAAAAATCGAAAACTAAAGTTGCATAATTTGTACGTATGTAGTAGGAGCTAGCTAGCGATAAAGTAATACGTATATATATATATATTAGTGGCCCAGCTCTCACCTGAATTTATTAACCGAGCTATATATATATATAACTAATTACAATTAAGCTTTAATTAAGTTATATATGAGCAGATTGAACAAAGGATATGATATATATAGCTAGTGGTGATCATTTCTGGCCACGCGTGTACTATTATTAATGAGCACTAATGGACCCCTAAATCAATATCATCACTACTTTAATTTGTTTTATTTATTAAACCATGCACCTTGTTGTTTTATTATATGCTAGCTAGCTAAATGTGGTTCACCTCAGATTCCCACTCTTATTAATGCACAAGGGCTTACTTTATTTTTTTTTAAAAATAATTTATAATTTGATATATTCGCTTAATTAATTTACTCGTAGTAGTCTAACATATACAAACATGTGAAGTAGGCCCTCGATCCGGTCCACATGTTTATACGTGGCCAACTTAGTTTTATCTTGTAGTTCTTGTTTCTTCCGTCTCCATCGCAAGCCAAAGAACTATATAATCTGCATCTTCTCAATCCAAACTATTTGCATCTTCTCTATCCATCTCTGTCTATATATCTATCTCTTTCTGCTGCTGTTTCTTCAGGCCGATCGATTCTCGTGATCTTCGTATGAAGAAATAAGCTTTTGGCTGCATAATATATATCTATATATAATCTGAGAAATTAAGGAGGATATGCCTGCTCTCATGTCGAGCTCAAATTACTCAAGGCCGGGAGGATTACAAGTTTTTGATCTTTCTTCCATGTTGGAGTACTGTTTTTCTGGGGGATATGGATTTGCTTTCGAGCCATGGCCGAAATGAAGATTACAAGGAAGGTGAGCTTGAGGAAATATATAACCTCTAGGCAAGTCTAATGCTTGGCTTTTTCAGTTCTCCACCGCCTGCTAGCAGCTTCTTTCTTTTATCTATTTTCCTTTTTGTTTTCTTTTTTCTTTTTCCGTTTGTTTCCCATGATAGTTTGGAGGAGAAGAAAATTGGGATCTCGATTCCATGTTAGATTCCATAATTTCATCTGCTGTCTTGTTTTGCAACCACACAAGTTTAATATATAGTTGTCGGCCTCTTTCGTGTCCTTGAGTTTTTCCGCACTACAACAACAAAAAGCATCCATATAGAAGAACAGTACTGTTTTCCTGTTGTCGTACATTTATAATATCAATGTCGGTCATTGAAGTCTCAACACAGCTTGGATTTCTTCGCTGCTGCAACAGAAAGCAACCTTGGGTTATTTATTTATTTATTCATTTTCCTTCTGGATGAAAGAATCGATACATCATCACTTACGTCGACGACGTAAAACAACAGCAAGATAGATGTTTGGCAGGTAGGAAAAATTTAGGATGCTGGTGGGTTAATCATCTTTCTGTTTCCATCCTTGCCGTTTATCGATAATTTGGTCTTGAAAACAGATGCATGATTTTCCCATAATTTTATGTTGATATCATTGACCGACAGATCGATGGACTAGCATTTTCGAAACTTTGTTGGAATGAGATCAAAAGTTAAAACATTAATCTGAGTTATCAGAATTTCAGCATCTCAGTATGCACAATTCACAGGGGGGAAGTTACTTCTTTGAATCTCTCCAACACATCTTCTCGATCGATAAACCCATATATAGTCACCTAAAACCCAAGATCTTGCTTCTGAAATATTTAGGGTTGCCACAAGGGAGAAAGAACGCTATCAGGGTTTATGTAATGGAACTCCAAAAAAAAAAAAAAAAAAAGAAGCCGTGAAGTGCTTTTTGAAGTTCAAATAAAGAAATTAAGAGACGGTTCGGATTGAGAGATAAGATTTTCATTACTATTCATAAATTTTAACTCACAAATCTTATTACTATTCACAAATCATCTTAACTTATCTCATCTCTGAATCCAAACGGTGCTGAAACAAAATTGCTGGGTAGAGATCAGCGAAAGTGCTCTCAAATCAAAGAAGTACTCGATGATCTGCCCATTAATATGAATAACACAACTTTTACTTGTTATAATAACGACGACTAGGGTGGAAATCATAATGTTTTGTTATCCATATAACCAGTTTTATGGTAAAGCAGAAGAAATAATATAATAATATTGCAGGGAAGTAGACCCAAATGGAAATTTCTGATGCAGAGTACTCCTTGAGGAAGATGGGCTAACAGGAGATCGATCAGGGAGGATATGGAGGGAACAAATGACTTACATAGGGGCATAGATTGGCTTAATTTGATTCCATTGAATCTAGATTGGACCCACCCATGAAATATCTTGGTCCACCTGAAAAAGTCACACCTAACGTCAATCAAACAGCCAAAATTCTTGTCACTCTTTTTTTATTAAAAACAATTATCATTGCTATTATGCCCAAGATAGTAACTTTATTAAATAGGGAAGGAGATAGAATATCAACAAATACTTCAAAGAAATTAATACCAAGTGAAAAAAAAAAGAAAAAAAAAAAAGAGGATCAAATGTCTATAAAATGTCTGTGCGGCCATACTTTTTGGTGTGAAATTACCAAGAGCTAGTACTCTATATATGACTATTCCGTTGATTTTTAGCATAATTTAGTAATAATTGTTACGAAATCATGTAGTCAGATAAAGTCATATGCCGTAAATTAATACTAGATTCAAGCTATTGGAAGAAAGAGCATTTTGTTTTTAATTATCTTATATAAGGTAGGGAGAGTTCTTTTATTTGGAGGCAGCTTATTTTTATTTGAAAAATACTACTCTCACCGCTCCATTCTAGTGCTGTGATTTTTTAAGTTTTTTTTTACTTAGTAATTAAGGAAATATTTTTTTAATAATATTGTGATTTTTTTATTTTTTAAAAAAATATTTATAAGTGTTAAAAATACATGTAGAAAAAAAAACACTCAACTTGCCTAACGGTAGCTCCCAGCGAGAGCTGAGAGCGGTGGATGTAGCACGTCCCTTTTTATTTTTCTTTTAAGCAAACAAATATTTCATTAAGAAATAGAAAACGAGATACATAAAAGGAGGGGGGTGGGGTTCCCCCAATAAATATCTCATTACAACAATCATAGCGCTAAGGTGAAAAAGAAATTGGGTTTTTGGAGCAAAAACTTGGTCCCCACCCATGCCCAGTAAAAGAGGGTCCCTTCTTAAATGACAGTGTACGGTTTACATAGTTGTGCGAACTATGATGACACTACTGGAGGCGGTAGATGTTGAAGGTGCATAGGAGTTTGTTGTCATGAGATGTTTCCTGAAAAGACTCGTATTCCCTTTCTCAAGATCATCAGTTAGGAAAAGCAAAAACATAGTAAGGAGACCAGCATTGAATGGGCTGGATTACGGTGGATCGAGTTTCTTCACGCTCGTTGGTAGTGGGGCGTGTGTAGGTCATCAGTTGCTGGAGTGTGATAGATTTGACTAAAACAGAGCTGATGGAAAAAGAGGGACTAAAAACACTAGTTGGAAAATTTATACATAAATAAGAATTGAGAAAGGAACAGAGTCCTCTCCGATGGAAACATTGGTTGAAGAAGAAAACTTTCTAGAGAGAAGAGAGTTTCTCTTTCTAGAAGAGGCGAGAGTGGCTTAACTCTATTTGCTACCTCGAATGTATAATTGATGTGACATGCATGAAAGAAACCAAAACTGTTCTGGAATTGCTTGCCAGAGACAGAGTATGCATTTGTATATTTATAAGCAGAGTAATTACATTCGGATGAGAACAAATCTAAGAAAATCTAAGATTGTTACAAGAGGAGATCTACGACTGTTACAAGAGATAAACATTCAAATATAGATTACAAACATTTAAATATAAATTATAAGGTAGAGCCATTGGAGCTAAACTCGGAAACCTAGCTCACTGGTTTGACGTTGATCTTGTTTAAATATTTGAATCATCATTATCCTTAGTATTCCCCCGCAAACTGGAGGGAAGATTGGAGATGGCCAGTTTGTCACGAAGGAAACAAAATCTATTAGCTATATGCCCTTCGGTGAAAATATTTGTAGGTTGAGTAGAAGTTGAAAGGTGTTCTAAAATGATGTCTCGGTATGCTACTTTTTCACGCACAAAATGGTAGTCCACCTTGATATGCTTAGATTGTGCATGAAAAATTGGATTTGAGGCAAGTGCATGAGCACTAATATTATCGCACCAGATCACAGGAGGAGAATCAAGAGAGATTTTCAGTTCACATAATAGCATGTGCAGCCAATACACTTCAACTAGTGCCAGACATCTATATTCGGCCTCAGTACTAGATTTAGAGACCACTGGTTGTTTCTTCACTGACCATGAGATAAGGTTGGGACCAACAAAAACTCCATAGCCACACTTTGAACGTCTGTCATCGGGATCACCGGCTCAATCGGAGTCACAGTATGCATTGATGGAGAAGGAACCGGTTTTGTAAAAGAGGCCAAAGTCCAGAGTATTTTTTAAATAATGTAGGACTCGCTTGGCTACTGTCCAATGAGCTGTACTTGGTGCTTGCAATGTTGGCAAAGTTAATTTACGGAGTATGCGATATTTGGGCAAGTAAGAGTCACATATTGTAAGGCATCGACTATGTAACGATATTCTGAAGGATCAGGCTGGAGGTCTCCATCAAATTTGGACAACTTAGTATCCGAAACAAATGGGGCACGATAAGGACGTATGCTAATGAGTCTGACATGATCCAATAGATCAATAATGTATCTTGTTTGCCGAAGATGCAAACCGGAAGAATCACGGGTAGCTTCAATACCCAGGAAATATGATAACTGCCCAAGGTCCTTTATAGTAAAGTCAACCGGAAGATTAGAGATTAGATCATCAATAAAGGATCAATCATCAGACGTCAGAATGTCGTCCACGTAAACTAGCAGGAACACATGTGTAGATTCACGGTGATAGGTGAAGAAAGAAGGATCAACCTGAGGGGCTTGTTCCAACCCGTATATTGATTCAATGTGTCCATATAAGATCAAGCTTAAAGAGACGACAATATATAAGATCATTTGCATACAATTTAGAATTGTCATTTTTACTTAAATTGATGGGGGTATTTAATTAACTCGCGTCTACAGATATATCCCCACCTCTTGACTCTGCGTTGAAACTTGAAAGAATGTTAATCATGTACTACACCATCCAAACAGTAATTTGGATTGTGGTGAATATATATCAAAACTAAACAATAAGATTTTTTCCAATAAGATTGATTTGATTTTCTTTGTCTACATTAACAAGGCTAACTAATTAATTATATTTAATTCCTATCGTCCTAACAGGTTATACTAAATTAAAACTATAAATTAATTAGTTTTACTATCCGTCTATCATCCTTACACACCACACATCACATTTATTTATTTATTTATCATTTCTAAACAAATTAAGTTATTTTGCTTATTATCCATATACCACACATTTGGTAAGAAAAAATAAATTATGTGTAGTGTGTGATGTGAGAATGTTGAGAAGATTTTTTCCAAACTAATTAATATATAGTTACTGTCCATTGAAGTAACGATTGTGTATATATATTAAATTGCTTCATATATATATATATATGCTTTATAAACACAATTAATGAGTTGACACATGCACCAAAGTGTCACGTCATATCTTTAACATAAGCACCAATGATCAAGTTAGCATTTTAACAGGATTTACTGGCTAAATTTAGAATGAGATCAATTCTTCAAAACTATTTGAAGTAAAAAGTTCATTGAAGATCAGCACAATGCATGTGTCATTTGAATTTAAGACACATCACATGAATTATATATCATGGTAACATATTAAATACATGAGTAATGCTATATACAGTCGTGGAATGTGTAAACGTCGTGCAGTCGCTTTGAAAAAGAGTGAGGTCCACTATTAAAAAAATAATTTATTTTTATGTAGGTCCCATATTTATTCACTTTTTTCAAAGCGACTGCACGACGCTTGCACACTCACGACTGCAAGTATCATTTATCTAAATACATACATGATTCTTATTATGATCTCCATGAACATCTCCACTAGCATGCAATTTGTATCCTTGTGCAGCACCAAGGTACGCATCATACATGACCAATGATGATTAGATTCACAACTTCAGTACCCTTGATGATCATAATTAGATGCATTGACTTTACCGCTTTTCGTAGGAAAAAAGAAGAAGAGAGGACTCCATTGTAGGGTTACTTCTAGTATATATCTATCATCTCCAGCACTTTGTATATGTCTTTGTACAACATATACGCTTCATATGTGACGATTAGATCCACGATTTCATCCGTAATAATAATTAAATCCATTACTTCTATATTTTTTCCTACAAAAAGAGAATTAAAATCTACGATCCCAACTCTCTTTTAAACGTGCTGTGTATGAGTATTTGGAGTAAAAATGGGTTCTTGATTAGAGTTTTAATCTTTTTTCCCTTTTAGTTATTTATAGTGTGGATAATATCTAGTTTACTCAATTTCTGAAAAGTTGTTGTCTGTTAGTTTGAAGTTGCGCATTGAGTTTTATGCCCTTGTGCAGACACTTGATGACCTACTTATATAGTAAATTCCTAATGTTCAATCTATATGTTTAACTGTTTTTTCAATCTATAAACAGATAATTTTATTAATGAAAAAGGTAGGTATAGCCCAAGTACAAGGGGACATATATACTTTTATTTCTTGTGGGGAGAGAGAGAGAGAGAGAGAGAGAGAGAGAGAGAGAGAGAGAGAGAGAGAGAGAGAGAGAGAGAGAGAGAGAGAGATTATGAACACATTAACTCAAGGGGGTAGGGAGTTGGGGAGGAGTGAGGAGAACCATAAAGCCAAAGCCATAAGATAGTCTAAGTGTGAGACATACTTATTTTTTGGGAAAACAAACAATCCCTTGAATTAGATCACCTATAAGCACAATCAACTGGAAGATCTAGAAGCCATAGTACAATAAAGATTCATAGCAGAAAAACTGTAACTATAAAATGACCTATACTAATAGAGCAGTGAAACTATATTATAGAAGCAATGAGGTGCACCTCATTTAATTACAGTCAATACACGAATGAGAATGGAACTCAATCCCGAATACCAAGTTCAACACTAACGTCATCGTCATCTTCAAAAAGCTTTAGCAGACGGGCGTGCTGCTCCTCTCTTCTTCTTTTGCCATATCTTGAATACAAGCACGGCAAAACCAACAAACACCACCAAACCAAGGCAAACAATGACTACCTTGAGTCCTACAGAGCCACTCGAAGCACCATGACTTGCAGCTTTATTTTCATTTTTGAAATTGATGGGTCATTCGCCAACCCTTAGGATAAAACAAAACCAAAAACAAAGAAAACAACATTGAGTTTCAAATTGATTTTTTTTCATGTAATTTTAGTTTCCAGAGTAGAACATCAACTAGGTCAGGCCCAACTAATTGCAGAGAAGCAGAATAAAACAATGAAAGTGGCATTGTTATATGGATTCTATCCGAAATAGCAGTTATATATTTGGTTGCGATGATAGCAGAGAAGAAAAAACCAAAGAAGCTAAAATTTTGAATCTTTACCCTTTATTTGGTTCGAACATTGGAAATACTTTTATTGCTTCCCATTCTGCCTTGGGGTGATTTTAAACGTGTTGTGTGGATGAGTATTTGGAGAAAAAAAGGGTTCTTGATCAGAGTTTTAATCTTTTTTCTCTTTCAGTTATTTATAGTGTGGATAATATTTAGTTTACTCAATTAAATAGAATTCAATACAGTTGCAGCACTTTCTGGGGTTATATGCTGTTGGGGTTTCACAAATATATTTTTGTGGAAATTTCACAAATATATTTTTCAATCTCAAATTTCATTGGTTTTTCTTCTAATCATAATGTCATAAAAACTATCTTGATTAATATTATAATTGAATTTTTTTGTTTTCCTTAATGTTATGCAGTTTGTTGATATTGTCAAATACACGGATGAAGAGTATGAGAAGTCACGCGCATTATATATTTTTGACATTTGCTACCTGTACCAAGTCAAAGATGATATGCTGGATTGTTGGGTGCTAATGCCGATGAACGGTCCCACTTAAATAGAGTTGTGGAACTTGGTAGTGGTAATTTCAGTGGATAGTAGAGTTAAATAATTTGTTATGATCGTCATGTTTATTTATTATTCCAGATGTAGCTCAGTTTGCACTTGATATCAGAATATAATACACCACCCCAGTGTATAAATACATATGAGTTTGGATGAGTTGACATTTATTTGCTTAATGTGTTTTCGATGTTCAACTTGAATGAATGCAGCAGAAGTTGGTTGAATATTGCATTTAGGAACAACAAAAAACCAGGCCTAGTAAGAAAATTGGTTCAAAAAGTTTTACTTGATTTCAGTTTTATCGGCGATTTTAAGGTTTTTAGCGGCGAAGTTTTTCGCCGGTAAATTAGTGAAGGAAACGTAAGGGGCCACTACCAACGATGTGAAAATCGATGCTAAAATATCAAAACCAGAGATTTATTTATCGCCGCTCGTTAATTTACAAAAGGAAGAGATAATTATGGCGACTTTATGATCGCTGCAATTGACTTCTGAGTTCACTTAAGGAACAAGTCAATTGCAGCGATGTGAAAATCGATGTTAATAATTAAGTGGCGTTGATTTAAGAATCGTCGCTAAATAAGTTTCTAATGAAATGCTAATTAACGGCGATTTTATAATCGCCGTAATTTTAGTTTTCCCAGCGATTTTAGGAGTGTGGCAAAAGGGTTTCCCAAACAAACAACTCAATTGCAGCGATGTTAATGTCGCTGGTAAAATGTCGCTAATTCACGGTGAACTTATATTGCTGCAACTGTTATTTCAAAACCGTTAATTCTATTATGGCGATTTCAAAAAATCACGGCTAAAGTATATTACCGGCGATATTCCCTCTTTTAGCGATAGATAGAGATCGCTGGAATTAATATTTCCCAACGATTAATAGTAGCATCGTATCTTCAAATTGCGGCGATTAAATGGGCTACAGGCGGTGAATATGTTTCGCTGGGAAAAAAATTCACTGTCGACGAATTTTGGCTTCCGTTGGAGTAGATCTAAAGTGGGACTTTAATACCGGCAAAATTGCAGCGATTTATAAATAGCTGGGAATGGAGTAACGCGGCGTAATTGTGGGTTTTACCAGCAAAAATGTATCGCTGATAAAAATATTTCCCCTTGTAGTGTGATACCTGTTGGCCGATTATAAAAGGTCATATTAATATAAGTGAGGAATATATTATTTCACTAAGGTGCCATTTGTATATATATATATATATATATATATATATATATATATATATATATATATAGTGAGTTGAGATGAAAGTTAAAAGTTGAATAAAATATTGTTAAAATATTATTTTTTAATATTATTATTGTTTTAGAATTTGAAAATTAAAGTTGAATTGTTTATTATATTTTATGAAAAAATTTGAAAAAATTGTATATAATGATTAAATGAGATGAGTTGAGATCACTCTTGTATCTAAACGGGGCCAAAATATTTAATTGCTGCATGTTGACATGCATGCAGTGTATCAAATCTAAAATTCCTTTGGCTAGCTAGGAAAGCTTGGTTATAAGATAATCAAATTCTCGCACAAAGTGTTGGTATACAGTAGGGTAGTGATCTCTTTTATAAATTTTAATCATTCGAATTGGCCGATGAATACAATATTAGCTAGGCAAGGAACTAATCATGCATGTCTTCGAATCTTGTAGTTATCAAGTGCAGAGTGGAGGTTGTACCATGGTACGTACGGACATAGTATTACTGGGTTTGGATTAGGGTTACCTCTCCTAACTCATCGGCCATCACTAACAGAGGTGCGTTTGGATGTTGAACTGAATTGAGTTGAGTTGGGTTGAAATGATAAAATATTGTTAGAATATCATTATTTATTATTATTATTATTTTGAGATTTGAAAAAGTTGAATTATTTATTATATTTTATGTTGAGATTTGAAAAAGTTATAATGATGAGTTGAGATGAATTGAACTTTCAAACGAAGTCTAAATTAAGGTAATTGAGCGTATTTTTTTTATTATTAATAAAATTGAGATACCGTTCTTATTTAAAATAATAATAATAATAATAAATAAATAAAGAAAAAAAAAAGGTCCTTGAGCGTACAATATTATCTGGTTTAAATTCTTAAGAGTACGAATGCATGCGTAAAAATCTTATCCGATCATAAAATGTTAAGCCAATTAAAAATGTTGGTAACACGTCTTATCCCTTAGACGTCACACGCATGGACGATAGATTATATATATAGACGCATGAGCTAATAAAACAAAACCAAAACAAAAGGGTGCTAATTACTAATTAACTTCAAATCAAAATTTTAATTAGTTAATTATGTTATTTCACCTTTAATAAATTTAACTTTAATTACATGCATTTTATATCATTTAATGGCTGCCGGGTCATGCGGCAGAAAGTTCCATATATAAATTATAAGAGTAATGCTACATATAGTCGTGGTGTGCGCAAGCGTCATGCAATCGTTTTAAAAATGAGTAAAATTTATTATTAAAAAATTAATTTTCTTTTTATGTAGGTCACGTATTTGTTCATTTTTTTTCAAAATGATTACGCGGTACTTGCACACTCACGACTCTAACTATCATTTCTCAAATTATAATAGATAAAAGTATGTGTGCATGCTCTCCAACAATATCCATGCTGTAAATTCAGGCACCGTTTGGATACAGAGACGGTTTCATCTCATTTTATCGTTATAATTTTTTTAAATTCTCACGCAAAATATAATAAACAATTTAACATTTTCAAATCTCAAAACAATAATAATATTAAAAAATAATATTATAACAATATTTTATTTAACTTTCAATTTTCATCTAAAATCATCTCAGTTCATTTTACTATCCAAATGGAGCCTAAATCTATCATTTTTTTTTACAATCTTTCATCAATAGTTTTTGGTCAACATGTTTACATGATATATATATATATATATATATATATATATATATATATATATATATATATATATCATACACACACACACATTCACGAATGGGGACAGTGGAATCTTTGCTCCAACTTTTGTGCCAAAGTGAAAGCCACAATAAAGGTGGTTCATTAGATTTTTTTAACTTTCTAATACACGTCCATATATAGATGTTAAAGAAAAGCATAGCTGTAATCAATTAACCTGCAGACATTAGGATAAGGATGATGATGATGATGATCCACTTATAAAGTCTTTAACTTTCATCATGTCCTTTGTGTCTTTATTTAATTTGAAGCTAGCGCTCTAGCTATTGCCCTGCATGCCCCATGTCTATCCCTAGTTTCGAGTGGAAAATGACTCCCAACTATTCCATCAATTTGTTTAGCATTTTTTTAATTGGTTCGTGACTCATTGACAAGCTATTTTAATCTTTGACAAATGGCCCATAACGTTATAAATGACAGCTACTAAAAGTTGTAGGAGATTCAGAATCTAAGAAGCAAATACAAATTGAGATACCTTCCACCATCTAAATTAAAAGTACTTTTCTTAATTAATTTACAGCTTTTTATATGGTATTTCTTTAGGGTTTTAGATTTGGAATCTGAGTTTTTTGTGCAATAATCATATCTCTTTGCACTTACTTTTCCTTTTTCATCCCCCCCACCCTTTGCTGTCATGATTGTACGGCCAAAAAAAGTTGAGTTATTTGAGCAGTTGAGATTTTGGAGTCCTTTGTCTATGATTTCACTTGAAAGTGCATGCATGCCATCAATGGATTAGGAGGCCGTCGGTGTTTCTTTGTTTTTCTTTTTGCTTTCCATTTTGTTCATTATTGGGCCATTAGGCTAAAGAAGCTCCACTTTTGCAGAGTACGTATACACCCTGGCCTATGGATGTGGCATGCACGGTGGCCATGGCAGAAAGCGCTCTCTTTGTGGCATCCCAGTAACGTGAGGTAGTACAGCTTCTTTTTCTTTATGAGAAACAAGCTGCATGGTTTTAAAAGTCTTGATAGGGGTAAACTCCTAAGCAAACCTCTTTAACTAAGATGAGATATAGCAGACGTAGGTTTGTACACAACTTCAATTAAAAAGGTGGCTACTAGTACTTTACGTACGCGTTAGAAGATAGGACTAGCAGTGTTAAGTTTTGGCTGGCCAATGTATTCATGCACAATTGTACAGTCTCTATTTGATGATTGCAATGCAAGCCTAGGTTATTTTAACTTTAAAATTTTTTAAAATTACAAAACTATCTCTCTTAAAATAATTTTTTTTTCATTTAATAAAGGGTCTGTACATGCAGTTCTCAAGTGAGGACTGTAAATAGAATTTCTCTACACAATTACAGGGAGAATTCTGCAGAGGGAAATGTGCCAGAAATGCAACTGTCGTTTGTACGTACGTAGGACTATTTCAAGGTATTTGGGTAGACTGGAGCCCGAACTCGTGTGTGTCATGCAGGCTAGATATCTGCTCGTGTTAACTTGGGTTATGACCAGGCCCAGCACCTGGATTAATTCAAGTTTTTCGAAAATCCGTAAATCGGGCTACCATCCCGGGTTATGAGTTGGAGTTGGATTTTGCAATTAACCAACTTTTTTTTCTCTCTCTCTCTCTAAAAGCCTTTAAAAATCTTTCAAAACAAAAAAGTTGAAAAAATAATAACCATATATGAAATGGCATTGACTAGATAATATAGATTCTAACAGGAATTGCAGTGTAAGGAAGGACACTGTCACCTAAAAGGTGTCACAAAAAGTTTTTTTTTATGACGGTTTACCGTTTAATCGCCATAAAATTTTTTTTTGTGATGGTTGGAAGTCTTCCAAGAGATGTAATGTTTGAAGGTTTTTTTTTTGTGACAATTAAAATCCGTCACAGAAAGTAACGTTCGCAAGTAAAAGCAGACGATCGAACGTTAACCCGATTGATAAGGGTGTAAATTTAAACAGGAAAACCGGTCCGGACCGAACCGAACCAGTTGGTCCGATTTTGAACCGATCCGGTCCGAACCAGTTGCTATTTTATGAAAATCAGCCGGATCCGGTCTGGTTTCGGTTCCGTAGTTTCCAGGACCGAACCAGACCGGTTGGAAAAAAAAAATATAAAAATTAATTTTATATATTATAAAAAATATTTATATATATAATATATAATTATATATTAAATATTTATATATAATATATATAATTATATATCATATATGAAATAATTTCATATTATAATTTATAAATTATAACATAAAATGTTAATCTTAAATATGAACATTTGTAATTTATTTGATAATATGTTATTAATATAATTATATATAAGATAATGTTGTTATAATTTATAAAATAAAAGTTTAATCTTAAAAATGAAAATTTAATTGATCATATGCTTTAAACATAATATATAAATATATATATATATTAAATTATTAATAACATTTTATCATAAGAAATAGCACTTTATTATATATTTTTTACATTTAAAAAAAACCAGAAAATGGGACCGGACCTGACCGGACCGGAAACTTGTAAAACTGGAGGTACCGGTTTATGAGAGTAATCGAGGCGTAATCAGTTTTGAAAATGCAAAACCGGTACATACCGGTTTGGTCCTAGATTTTGTCTAAAACTGGACCCAACCGGACAGGTTACACCCCGACCGACTGATTAACATTCGAATGTAAAAAAATGGACGTTTGTTGTTTTTGCTTCGCACGATGAATATTTACGTTCAAACGTTGTTACGTTTCAACTAGGGGTGCCAATCGGTCGGTCCGGCGATGGACCGAACATTCTCGGTCTATCATTTTTCCGGACCGGACAGGACCGAACACCCATAGGGATCGGACTGGACCGGTAGCTATTGATCCGGTCTGGTCCATTCGGTCCGGCCTTTTTTCTTTTTCTTTTTCTTTTTTAAAATCAATTAATAAAAAAAATTTATTTAAAATACTAAATTAAACTAAGTGACTTATTAATGTGGATTATGTAGCAAACTCAATAAAAAAAATATTTTATATAGTCAATGATAATAAATTAGATAAAATTACATTATTAATTTATATAATTACTATATAATTAACTAATTGATATTATATATGTAAGGCCCAGTTTTCTTCTTGTGTGTGAGACCGGTTCGTGCTCGAGGGCCCAGCCTTTTTCCTTGGAGGTGTGCGAACGACGTCGTTTGGGGGTAAGTTTTTCCTTCCTCAACCTCTCTTCTTTTCCCCCCGATTCTTTCTCCCCCTCTTTCTCTTCGGTTTCTTTTCTTTTTCTTCTTCTTCTGGGTTCCCTCACTCAGACGCTCTCTCTCACGGGTAACCCATTTTCACTGACCGCATCTCCTTGTTTTCGTTTGGTTGATTTCGTGCGTCCGAATCACATGGCCTAAATCTCCTCATTTCGATTTTTTCCCTCCATTGCAGCAGATCACTGTGTTTCTCCCTATTGTGTACCTCTATTTTCGGTAGCTGGTTTTTCCCTCTTCATACGCGGCTCTTCCTCTTCCATTCGGTAATTTTTCTGCTGCAGGTATCTCCTCCTCCCTCTCTTTTAGTCTGCAATTAAGACCCTGAATTACATCCTCCCAGCCGACCCCCTCTTTCTCTTTCAGTTTCTTTTATTTCTTATCTGGTTTTCCCTCTCTCTTGCTCTGTTTTTCTCTGCATTTTACTTGGAGTTGCAGTGGCAATCTCTGTGAGTGACGCTGAGGCCTGTTGAACGAAGTTGGGTGGAAAACAAATTTTGTGACTGGTTGTCGAGAGCTTCTTCAGTGGTCCGTGAGTTGGTGGTTTTTTCTTTCAGTTCGCATTGTGTGTGTTGTGTTGCAGTGCAGTGAGTTCGCAATCTTCTCGGTTTCACTTAAACGTTGAGCATTCACTGTAAGTTTTTCACTTCATTGTGTATTTTATAATTTTTGGTTAGCTGGTTTGGTGTTTTAGAAATAATTAGAAGGGAGTTTGTTGGGTGCTGATGAACATCTAGCAGTGTTGGAATTTTTCTGTTGTAGAGTTGTGAACGGAGAGAAATGTGCAATGTGTAGTGTCGTTTTAGTTAAATTGTTGGTGATTGCTTGAGATCATGAACTGCTGAAATAGTTGAGTTGACATTAGTTTTGATAGTTGTATTGGACAATATTAAGATTAGTATATGGTACTTTGGGTTGGAATGTGGGCTGTCCAGATTACTATATGATTGTCATAGTGAGTTGTTTTTGCTATTATATGGTTTGAGATTATGGGTTTTATTTATTTAGATAGAAGTTGTGTTAATTATCTTTTAACACTTAGTTTATATATCTTATTTTATGAATAGGTGACGAGACTGATAGAGGTCATTTTCAAGGCTTAGATAATACGGTGCAAGAGTCAGGTAAGCAGAGTTCCTATGCTAGATTTACATAAAAATTAAAGAAAATGAATTGAGGTTGGTTTATAAAATATGCATGATATGTTTTTAAAAGAAAATGTGAAAACGACCTCAGTATGTGTGTTTTGGATTCACTCATGAAAATCTAAATGAAAGAGGAAAATACTTTTTCTTGACATGAATAGTGTGGACATGAGCAACATTTGACACGTATATGAAATGTGCAAAAGAGCGAATATGATATCTGTGAATTTTTGTACGTATAATATAAAATAATTTGGGTTTGTTTATGATCAAATGTAAATGATATGAATATGTTCGACACTTGGTTTGATATGATATGAATGTGAAAAACCTTTGGCATACTTATCTGTTTTTATTCTGATTCTGAATATGGTTCTGATATGATGATACTGGTTCACGTGATATGGTTGGTATGATATGATATGAGTGCAACCACTTCTGATTCCTGTGTGCACACTCGGGGCTCCGAAATTGAAAAAAGGGAAGTTTCACAATATGATACTGCCTGGTTTGGCCACCGGGGATAGCACAACCCTACCACGGGGTTAAACATGGTATTTGATATGACACGATATGATATGATAAGATGAAGATATTCAGTTATGTTATGCCAAAGTGTTCTTGTATATGAAATGGTTTATGAATAAGGAAAGGTTGAAATGTCGCTCTGATTTTTCTAATAACATGTATTGAGATATGCACATGAAAATAAAATGTTTTGTTTTTGCATACCAAACTTTCTAAAAAGGGCTCATGTTTACACACTAGTATAGGTTTTCTGCTTCCTGAGTTGTTGATAACTCACCCCCCCTTATCTTCATTATTTTTCAGATGATATTGATGACCCAGCTGGGGGTCAGGAATAGAAATGGGAGCTTGGCTAGATATGGATAGACGGTCGTGTACCTAAGGGTACCATTGTGAGAAGAAGAGTTTGAAGTTCTTCTTGATGTTTAGATTTATTGAGACTTAAAATGTATCAGTTTATTATGTTAAGATTTAATTATACTTTGGTTTAGTAGGACCTATGGTTTTATCAGTTTGGTATGTTATCATCACCGGAAGATTGTGGACCCCTTGATTTATTATTAATGCATTATAGACTATGTGGAGTTTGTAATGGGTTATTTAGAAGATATGAGATTGATTTTGCTTAAGAAGTCTTTGGAGATTTTTTTTTTTGATGTGTTGGGAGACATATTTATAAGTGACAGGTAGTAATTCTCCAAACCACCGGGTTTGGGGCGTTACAATATATTAGTTAATTCATAGAATATTAACAAGTGTTAATAACATATTTAAAATTTTATATTGTTAATAATGATAGGTTAGATGAAGATATATAAATTATTTTAATTTATAGAATATTAACAAGTATTAATAACATATTTAAAATTTTATATTGTTAATTGTACAATTATTATATAAATAATATATATAAAATATTTTTTATTTTTATTTTTTCATTCGGTCCGGTCTGGTCCGGAAAAAACCTGGATCGTGGACCGGACCGAAACTTTTCGATCCTCTAAAACGTGGACCGAGATCAACCAATCTCAATCTCGGTCCGGTCCGGTCCGGACTAAATCGGTCGGTCCAGTTGGTCCGTTCGGTTCGGACCGACCGTTTATCACCCTTAGTTTGAACGTTTGCTCAGAAACGTTTGAATGTAGCATTTGGATGTTAATGGTGAAGCGTTCGATAGTAAAATGTTTAACGTTCGGATGTTGGGTTGTCGTTCGAACGTATCTATTCTAATCATTCGAACGTTTAGATCGTTTGTGCGTGGAAACGTTCGAACGGAGTGACTTACATTCGAACGTTTTGTTGAAATTCGGTGGTATTATTTTCAAACGTTGGTTCGAATGTGAAGTCATGTTCGAATTTTTGTTCTTTACATTCGAACGTACTGATCAGAAATAGTAATTTCATAAAATTAAAAAGCATACAAAATGTACTATATTACACCATAAATATAACAACTAATAATTTCTTATACAGTTGCAAAAATAGACAAGAAATGTTTCTAATATTGATAATGATATATTCATTTCTTCTTCTTTCATCGCCCACCGCAATCCTACTGAAGTGGCATAACACATTCCATCTGGACCAGCATCTCCCTCAGTACTTGCTCTTGAACTTCAGAGCGTATTCTCTCCTCTTAGTCTCTTTGTCGCTTCTGTAAACACATCTCTAAATCAGACTGTCGCGATAAGAGAGACTGCAACTCCTATTGTCTCGACTTCATCTGCTCAATTTCTTGGCGTGCAACATCTAAATTTTTAGTAAGATTATTAACTTCCGAAGTCAAGGTCATGGAGGATGAACCAACATGCTTGAAATAATGTCCCAAACCTCTTACCAAACTAGACTTGCTCCCAAACACTTGCGTGAATATGTCCATGTCACTAGAAGAGGATTCCTCAGAGGTTGACCGGATCTCAATCATTTTTTCCTGCAATTACAACGAAAACACACAATAAATAACATATTAAAAGAAATGAGGAATCAAACATAATATGAATTCACATGTTGCATAATTTATTCACAGAAAATAACATCACTTACATAATTATCTTTAGCGACAGGATCAACCCACTCAATGTGCTCATCAGTGTGAGTAGCAGCATAGAAATGAATGAGGGAGAAACTTTTAGGATCATCACGTTTCTAACAAAGCTACATTAGTAATTTTAAAAAATAATGTTAATATTTAAATAGAATAATATGATAAATATGAGTGAATTTTAATAAGTTACTAATTATCATTTTATCGGCAAGACGTTGGAATGAACTTGAACTGGCACGATGGTGGATTGTCAAAGCGGTTCTATTCTATACATTAATAGAACTTAAGTGATGTAGGGGAAATTAATAATGTTAAATATAATATATGATACCAATATATATGTAAATAAGTTATAAGCGATAAATCTAGAATACCTGATAATCTAGACTTGTGAACGTCAGATCGTTCATATTCTTGAGCATCACATACGTTCGAACGTTAATCTTACATTCGAACGTTTATTTCACATTCGTTCAAATGTAAAACTTTCAGCTTCCAGAAAGGTCAGAAATGTTCTAACTAATAGTTAATGTACGTTCGAACGTCTTAATAAATACGTTCAAGACTTTTCTCACATGCGAATGTATTTGTTTTGTATATTTGAATGCAATAATTTTATGTTTATTTTATTTATACCGTTCGAACGTATACTTGGTTTAATTCAAACGTGTGTTTGCCAGCATCACATTCGAATGTAACTCATCTTACGTTCGAATGCTTATCCTATAGAAATTAATGTGCGAACGTAAAGCCTAAAATGTTCGAACATATATTATTTTACGTTTGAACGTGTTTCCAAAACAATTTAGATTACAATACTAATGTTTAGAAAATTTTTCTTTCTTTTAGGATATGATTAATCTTCTGACTACTAGGAACTAGGGGAGGGAAGGAACAAGCTAGGACACTGCTCGAATCGGGACTAGAACAGTGATGGCCGAATGAGAAGTCTTGATCAACGAGTTCGACGAACTCATATGAGAGCAGAAGAGCCTCAGATATGTGTTCACTACTAGAGACTGGACCAGTATCTGCACATAATGGTTTGTGAGTTTTATATGGGGATGTGCTTTATGCCTTAGGATGCATCCTCTCACACTGTGATTGTACGTGGTGTTCAGTTCAAGGTCTTGGCGGATGTCATCGCCGAGCTATTGGGGATCCGTCGCGTAGCTGAGACATCGACTACAGAAGATGCTCAGCCTAGGGATGGATCTCGAGTAGATGCAGATGTAAGCACTTCTGCATCATCTACTGGCCTAGTTGATCGGTTGGAGGCTAAGGGTACTAATGTGGAGGATGATGACCGAGATGAGGATTTCTACATTCTCACTAGGAGAGACCAAGAGTAGCTCGATAGGAAGAACTCTTTCAAGCAGGTACAGTTCCTCCATTTTTCTGCATGTTACATCTTATTATTGCAACAAATGTGGATCCTGGAGCATATAAGGCTACATTTAGCCGGACTCATGCATAGTTCCTTATACGAGTGGCACGTGCAGAGTCCATCAACTTGCCACTTCGTATTTTTTAGAGGATCCGTTACGAGGTGTGTGTCATTTCCACAGAGAACCCCCATATGGAGTCATCATTACCCGGCTATTACTGGCCCGGAGTGTGCCACCCCAGGCGGAGGAGTGGCTGACAGAGCATATCAGCCCCATTGACTTGACCACACACCGTCGGAGCATTGGAGAGGGAAGGGCGCATGCTCGACGTCAGCCTAATCTTGTACCAGATCTTGTTCCTTCGACCTAGTCTGGGCTCGGTGTTGCTCCCTATATTGGGAGTACTAGTCAGCCGTCGACGGGTACATCTACGGGAGATGCGCGACCTGCTTGGCTTGATGCACGCCCTATTTGGGTTGATGAGATGGTCTCAGATATTATAGTGCACATCGACCAATAGATTGCGTCAGTACAATAGAGTGTCACCAAGGTTGGCCATCAGTTAGATATCCTAAACGAAAAGATCAACACATTGGTTGACAAATTTAATACATTTGTAAACAACTCGTACTGAGTATTTTTCATTTTTATCATGTTGTTTACAAGATTTTATCATATTTTGTACTTTATTTTTATTATATGTAATTAACAATATTATTTAATATATCTACTGTCTTTTAATTTCAATTCTCAATCTTTTCTAATGTTAGTTTATCCAACTTTAATATTAAATTATTGCACTTTAATTTTCAATCTTTTTTAATTTTAAATATCAAATTTTAATATTAAATCAATTAATGTTCAAACATGAATCACTAACGTTAGAACGTTGGTGCCAAAAATTTCCACGTTCGCATGTAAGTAGTCTAAATGTTTGAATGTCCAGGGCCCGTTCGAACGTAAATATGTATACGTTTGAACGTAATGCAATTTCTCGGTTGCCTTTAGTGACGATTTCCACAAACCGTCACCAAAAAGAATTTTCTGTGACGGTTTGGGGACTGTCACAATTGTCAAACTGTCACAAAAACACATTTATCTTGTAGTGAACACAACTAATCGAGTTTGATCATCTAGACGCACAACTTCTCACATATTTCAACAATGTCAAGAAAATTAAACTAGATATTATGCCCCCAACTCCTGCTTAGGATTTGGCAGTGATCGAAGCGTCGGGACATACAATATTGGATTACATACTCTCATTTATGATAGTTAACATTCAATGCACCTAGCATGTTTTTAACAATATAAATAGATCGCAACGGAAAGTAACTAAGTAATCATTGGTATCAAAATAACTATTTATCTTGAATAAAACATGACTTCCAAAATACCATAGAATTGTTCAGGTTTCCTACTTATACCCATCATCGACGATTCAAAATATCATAATAATGTTATCAAAACTCCAAAAGTTACAAAAAAAAAAAAAGTGTCATCAATGCATTTCCTTAACTTTTGTCTTTAATAGCAAAACAATTTCCAACAAGAATATAATTAGTTCAATCCTCTTGTCAAAATCAAGCTCATCCTCAATTAGCTTCGTCCAAGTTGGTTTGCTCCTCTCCATCTTGCCTAATCACTCAATAATAAGCACTCCCAATTGACCAGATGAGCAACCCCGAGATAATGTCTCATCTCAACTTCGGGTCATGAAAAAGAAAATCAATAGTACAAAATCCATTTTACAAGCATAATTCATAGTCGATTGTAAGAATTCAAACAAACAGTTACAAAACATAAAGCATATCAATAATAAATATTTGGCAAATAATTACATGATTAAGAGCAATGCAACAACAAATATGTGGAAAAATTTCTAGCAAGCATTCACAAGTTGTACAACAAAAGAGATTGAGTTTTTAACTCACGTTCACAAGCTGAAAACCAAAGCAAAAGTGCAGAAATTGCCAACACCCCCTTGTGATTGAAAAACAATGTGAACAAGGGTAAAAACCCCACTTCACAATGTAATATCAGTAGTAATTAAAAGAAGGGATATACAACACTATTTATGCAATAAAAGTAGATATTTGGACAATCAGTAAAGGTTGAACTGGGAAATCACACAAAATCAAAACTTCACTAAGTTCTCGGCCACAACACAGAATTCCAAAAATAATCTCAAACAATCCACAAGGCTCTCAGCCACATCACAACCACATAATCTCATCCTCTCACTTCACAAATGTAACAGCCCGCCATAAATTTAGTGGATGAATTTGTTTATGCTTTATGAACATCGTGAAAACTCAGAAAAGATCTTACGAATCGAGAAATCGGTTTGCACCAGTAGATTAATATTTAAGATTTTAGGGCGCAATAATATTGTTTTCATATTCCAGGTGATAGATGTTCGAAAATGATTTTTTGATTTAATCGAGGCACTCAGGAGTCAAAATTTGTGAAACGAATTGCACTATTAGGTTCATAGGATTAATTGGAATTTTATGGTGCTTATGGTGCAAAGTTTATTTTCACCTTTTTCAGAGTGAATCATAACATCTGTGATAGAGCCATGTGGTGCTTAATCCAGTCAATTTTCAAATCATAGCATGGATTGTCCAAATCAGTCTAAAAAAGTTTTATTTGAATAACTTGGCAATATCTTAGCCACACTTGGTGAATAGTATAGGACACTTGGCACTAAGAGGAACCATGAGATGGAAATGTGAAGGAAAGGAAGGAAAACCAAGCATTGTAATCATGCCACCTAAACCAAACAGTATTCCATCCAACCATTTATTTTTATGCCAAACCAAAGAGAGGTTCAATCTTAGTGAAACCCCAAACCTTTGAGATCCAAGTGAAACCCCAAAACTTTGGTGGAAGCTGAAACCCTAATGGTTTCCCAAACGCTAAATGTTGGCCGATTTTAGCTTAGTATTTAATCACTTGATTAAATTACTTTTATATGCTATTAACCACTCAATTTCATGTCATTACATCCTAATTTATTATTTTATACCTTGGTAATTTCATTAAGCCAATAAAAAATAGATTTGGGCTTGTTAGAAACCGAAATCTCAAACCAAAACACTATTGAAACCCTATATGAGGCCAAATCAATTTAGGCCCATTAAGGTGCATCGAAAAGGTCCACCCAAGTAAGGCTTCTTGAGAAAGTTTCGTCCACTACCCTAGGTGTACTTTCACTTCTCTTGTCAGCCCAAATAGTAGCTGATGGGAGGTCAATCAGCCACCTCAACACCACCCATTACACGATAGCTTCCATGGTTGAAACCCTTAATCTAGGGATACAATGGTCATTTTTCTACATGTAGAGAGGTAAAATGGTAATTTTATCATAATTCAATAAGTTTTACATTTATAAGTATTTGATGGGATGTTCTAACCCTTAGAATTATCTCATTTCAGTCCATGCTCTTTCAAGTCGTTTTACGTACGTTACGCTACTGTCATTGTAAGTTGGCCTCTAACTTACTTTCAGGATACTTGTGTATGTATGGTGGTAAGAAACCATCATTCATGTTTGTTATGCTTATAAACACATTATGTTTTGACATGCCATGTTTTCATTTCAAGTACATACTTATCTGTTACACATTATGTCATGTCATTCCATGTTTAACTGTTGCACGCCATGTTATGCCATGTTATTTACATGTCACGTCGTGTTATACTATGTCATCTGTCATTTCATTTCACGTCACGTCATGTCGCATGTATAGAGTTTGTCACGAAAAATAGTATTTTCAAGTCAGTCGAGTCTTTTATTTTATCATGACCCCAAGTGCTAGGATGGAGCATTGTCCTAGTGGAACTCCATTGTTCACGCTGGAACTTTTAAACTAGTGTGAAGTTATCTGAGTTGACAAAGTACCATTAACAAGCTTCGAATGAAGCCTAAGTAATTGGTCACCAGAGAGGAGTCAGGCACCAACGTCGATAGTGTCAACCGTAGTTCGTGTTCATGTTATACGTACTTAAGCAAGTGCAGATGCCTATTATGTGATGCGTACATTATGTACTCATGGTAGTTACAGATACTTGTGGTGTGATGCGTATGTTAACGTACTCACAATTGGTGCAGGTACCTGTGATGTGATGCGGTATTAGCAGGGGCACATTGCTCAAGGGGACCAATGTAGCATCCGCATGTCATGCTTAATTAACAAATTTAATTATAGAACAAGATTCCAAGTTCATATTCAGTTCACATTCAGTTTTAGTTCACGCCATGTTCAATTCACGTTCAAGTTCAGTTTGTGTCAGTTCAATTCAAGTCAGTTACATTTCATGTCAGTTTGCAAGTTATGTTAGCACATGTCATGTTATTTTTCAAGTCATGTCACACTCATTCATATTCACGTCAACATTCATGTATTTTTACTGTTATGCAAGCAACTATAAATTGCTAGTTTAAGTTGGTTGTTAACTTGATGAGATTTGTAATCAAATCTCGCTTGGTAGTCCAAACTACCATCCCCCAGAATGGTAGATCATTGTGTCAGGACCTGGAGAATTAGTAGAGTATCCCCTAGACGAAGTCGATTAGGCCACGACGTGACAACAAGGAGCACATCACTTCGATGCTCCTGTTTTTAGATAGGATTATGGATATCTTATCAGAGTTGTGCGAGCTACTCATCGTGTTGGCTTAGTAGTTTTGATAGTTTATTAATGTACTTAAGAAGCATTGTCTCCAGTACTCATGCGGTTACGTATCTTTTGGACAAGCACTATAACTTTTGGACGTCTGTTATTATATGATTATAAAGTATGCTTATGTTATTTTGGGATGTCATATCTGGTACATAGTATTGTTCAAGAAAACATTTATCTGCTACAAATATTGCATATTGATAGATTCATGCTAGGTGCATTGTATACTCATCTGTTATGAATAGGGACAGGTAATTTTGTATTGCATGTCTCGATGCTTCTGAGTCTGCCAAATCCCAAGTGAAATCTGGCAGCGTCGTAACAAGACACTCAACCACATCACATAACTACACAAATTATCCCAACACTTTACACGGGACTCGGCCACATCACAAAGAAACATAATTCATAATTCACAATTTCCATTTTCAGTTATTTTCAAGGTTAAATGCGTGGGAAAGAGAGAGAGAGAGAGAGAGTGAGTGAGTGAGTGATGGAGGTAGACAGAGACTGAGAGAGGGAAGATGTGACGCTCGCAATCCCCGATTGGAATTTGGCGGAACTTGAAACGTTAGGACATGCAACACAAGGTTATATATCTCGTTCATGACAATTAAAGATGCGGTGCATCTAGCATGCATCTAATAGTATGTAATATTCGCAGCGGATGATTTTGTTTTTCTTTAAACAATACTCATTGTACCAGAAGTACTATATCCCAAACATAAATATATTCATAAATTCATATAATAAATTGATATCCAAATGGGTTACAGCACTTGTCCAGCAAATTTGTAGCATATTAAGTATCTGAGACCCTGCTCCATGATTACAAACTTGAAAATAAAACTATTGCACTAAATTTCTAAGCCGCTCATGCAACTGGCTATGATATCGAAAATCACATCCAAAAAGTGGATAATCAAAGTTCTCAGCTCCTCATCTTCTCTGTTGTGC
Organism: Juglans mandshurica; assembly: GCA_022457165.1. Taxonomy (NCBI): domain Eukaryota; kingdom Viridiplantae; phylum Streptophyta; class Magnoliopsida; order Fagales; family Juglandaceae; genus Juglans; species Juglans mandshurica. Next base: position 11,919,609 of record CM039623.1, read on the forward strand.
TTTGGACTACTCAACCTCATCCAGTTTGCATGCTTATTAAACAACCAAAATTATAAAAATACAATCTACATAATCGGCTTGCACTAAAATATGAAAACCGTGTATATCACGCTTTTGACTTGAAACCAAAAACACTAGTCCTTGATTTTGATGACATAAAACTTCAAGAAATATAACCATAAACCTTATATTCAAGTTCTAGCTAGACCTAAGTATTAAATCTAGCATCACATGGCAAAAACTTCATTAAAACATAACTCATACTCGAGAGCCTCTAGATTGAGTCCTAAGCAACCACTTGCATGATAAAATCATTCCATCAAAGCTCTAAACCACCATTCACCAAAAATAAACTCTTAACACATAGATTAAAGTCTCAAGAACATAATATATGAAGCTCAAAGCCATTAGAACAAGTTTCCATAACCAAATATCACAACTTTTCCAAACCAGAAACTGTTTTGAGTCATCCAATTTCTAACTTTCCAAACTCATGTAAAACTATTTTATAGAAATATTAACATGCTATAAATATAAACCTACTTGTATATTAACATGTTAACTTTACCATAGCAAGTTCTACCCAAGACTTCACCAAAACATTCATCAAAATATCTAAGTTTTACAGAAACATTAAAATTGTCTCCACTATGATGTTTGCATGTTCAAACCAAGTTTTCACTAATCAATACTCCATGAAACATTACCCAACATACTAGACTAAAAAAAGAAGAAAATACATGAGGTTAATTTATGAGAATCAACTTACAAAGGGGATGGCAATGCAAGGTGAAAACTACCAGAAATCAGCCGCAAGAGCTCTCTCGATTTCTCTCTAAACAAGTGATGGAAAAAAAAATGCAAAGTGTAAAGGAAATTTGTGGGTGTGGGTTATTAGGTAAAGGAATGGCATGAGGTGTTTGAGTGACCCTTGGATGGGAGGTTGGCAGCCAAAAGGTGGAGGAAAAGTGGGTTGCACAGCTGATGTCCTTTGCTACCAAACTGGCTGAATGGATGAGCTTGAGTTTGGGTAGTCTTTTTTATTCCCATAAAATGACTATTGGAGGCTATCACTTGAGTGGATTTCAGCCATATACTTGGCCTTGGGAGGGGGAAGAAATTTCCTCAAGAAGCCTTGCCTAGTGGTGGTTTTCGATGGGCCAAAAATGGGCCTACCCGATGGGCTTCAATTTAGGGTATGGAGAGGGTTTCAATGGGGTTTCAGTTGGATCAAGTCCAAATCAAGTTTTTCATGGGCCAATGTGATTATCAACATATAAAAGAGCGGTTAACAGTGTATGATTATATAATCAAGTGGTTAATAGCATGTGCAAGTGATTAATTCAAGTGATTAAATACTTAATCAAAACTAGCCACTTTAGGGTTTAGAAACAAGTTTAGGGTTTTATCCAACATATGTGATTTAGGATTTTGATTGGATTCCAAAGGTTTGGGATTTCAATAGGGTCGAAACCCTATTTTGGTTGACAAAAAAGCATTTTGGTAGGTTGAAATAGTGTTTGCATAGATGGCAAGATCAGATGGCTTGATTTGCCCTCCATTCCATCACACATAAGACCTTGTTTGGTTACATAGATGAGATGAAATGATATGAAAATTGAAATTTGAATAAAATATTGTTAGAATATTATTTTTTTAATATTATTTTTGTCTTGAGATTTGAAAAAGTTGATTGTTTTTTGTATTTTGTTTAGGAATTTGAAAAAGTTGTAATGATTAGATGAGATAAGTTGGTTTGTGTAAACAAACTAGACCTAAGTCTCTAGGTGGCAATTGTCCTATTACTGTTCCAATGAATGGTTAGGATTGTGCCACGTGTTCATCCAAAAGTAATCATAGTGATTCTAAGTGGATTTGGATATTCTATATGGCGATTTGATAATCATTTGAATTGGGTGCCACATGGCGCTATCCTATTCACTCAAACAATTGCAAAAATAGTATTGCACCATAAAATTATAAATAATCATTCGAGTCTGTAGTGCAATTTGTTTCACAAAATTTGACTCCTAAGTGCCTTGATTAAATAAAAAGGCACTCTTGGTTACTATTCTTCTAGAAAACGTATTATTGCACCGTATAATCCTAAATAGTCATTCAAGACTAATGGTGCGATTTGTTTTGCAAACATATGCTCCTAAGTGTCTTAAATAAATGGAAAGACAATTCTATCACCATAGCAAGTCAGGATCTAACTATGCTGATAAACTGAAACTTATTTGGTCGCTTGATTCATGAAATCGTTTTGCAAAGTTTTCTAACGTCTAAAGAAGTTCATTCTTATTGGCCGTTACAGAGGAGCCCATCGTCGCCTGTGTAGTGTTGGCACAATGAGGCGATGATGGTGGCCGGCTGGAAACCGAGGGTAGCATAGGTTAGGTTTTCAAAACCTAACATAGTGAGCCTTCAGACTGAGAGGGGGAAGGATTTGCGACACTCACCATGACCTTAACTAAAATGGTGGATTGCGGCGGTAGACTGTGGCAGTGACGCCAAAACAGAGGAAGATGAGAGAAAGAAAGAGAGTGCAAGAGAGATGGAGAACCAGACAGAGACAGAGAGAAAGAGATGGTGGAGGAGGGATGGCTTACCGACGGCGAGCGAAGATGGAAACCTGGGATGGAGGGCAGCGGCATGTTGTCAGTAGGTTGGCTACCGAGAGATGCAGTGGAGAGAGAGAATGAGAGAATGAGAGGGAGAAATGGAGGAAGGTAGAGAGAGAGCCATCGGGGCAGGTCTGCACATAAGAGAGAGAGAGAGAGAGAGAGAGAGAGAGAGAGAGAGAGAGAGAGAGAGAGAGAGAGAGAGACGTTGGGACAAGGGGAAGGAAAGGGAAACCAAAACCCTAGGGGGGTCCAAAACAATGCGTTTAGCACTTGCGGGTCGGGCTTGACGGTTTTGCGTTGGGCCTCACAATACATCTTCAATTATGCACAAATTTTGAAAATACACATTAGCAGTCACATACAAAGAACTAGGAATGCCAATGGAACATCATAAAAAACTCTTAGTAACTCTACAAAAGTTCATGCATTTTTCCAATCATCACAAGCGGAGTTCGCGAACTGAGCATCCTCATACACATTGTTTAAATACTTGTTTATGTTTTTGAGTAGTACTCAACTTTAAATACATGAAGCTCTATCTAGTAGGAACATTCAAGCAGATCATCATCAATAGTTTTCCTTACCGCACAAACTTGAACTTGGCAAATCTTGCTAGTGAAGACTTCACATATTTGACGACATCCTTAATTTTTGTTACAAAATCATAAACATCTTTCAAGTCATCTATAACAATCAAGTTTAATATATGGGCAGCATACCGTATGAAGAAATTCATTACCCAATACTGTACAATTATTGTCTGTTATCCTATCCCTTATGTAATCAATATCAACATCATTAAAGGAGGCATTATCAATGGTAATGGTCAAAACTTTATCAATCCCCCACTCATGTAATTTCAAGTCCAACACTCCCAATAGTTTCGCTCTTATGGTAAGGAATTTGGCAAAACTTAAGGATTTTCTCGTGCAATCTCCAATTGCAATCAATAAAATGTGCGGTAACGCAAATGTAGTTCATATTTTTTGCTAATGTCCAAGTATTGATGGTAAGACAAATTTTTTGACCACCCAATAACTTCTTTAACTTTATCTTCTCTTCATGATGCAACTTAACGCAATCCCTTTGTAAAGTAGTTCGGGATGGCAATGTAAATCTAGACTCCAAATCAACCATATAATCTATTAATCCATCGTGCACCACAAGCCTAAAAGGTAATTCATACCTAATAAAAAATTTAGCAGTTGACATCCTAAGTTTTTCACGATCATACTTCAATAGTCGTTGTGGACTACACACTCTTCCCTTTGCATTCCTCATAAGTCTAAAAGGAGAAGTTTCACAAGCATTGTAGAGGTGGTGCATTATGGATGAAGTATCATTCTTATAGTATCAATTGAATAGTTGAACGGAATAATTGTATTGAGCTTTTGGATTATCGTAGTCAATAAGCTCCACTTTAGTAAAGTGTTCTCATACCAGTTAATGATATATGTGGATGAAGATGTTGGAAAACTCACATACTCCTTCACATCCACTGGAATAGAAGAGTCGTCACCACTCCCTGTACTGTACCAACATTACAGCTCAATGTAAATTCTTCCATTGAGTAATAAATAACAAACCACCAAAAAATTCAACAATGAGAAAAATAAATATCATAATGAGATAAAGAAAACAATATCGAAGTATAGTTATAGAAAGAAAAACTAAGTAAACCAAAAACGAGAGAAGTTGTGAAAAAATTAGGTTTATAGACAACTCTTTGCTTGCTATACAAAGAAAAATTATAAGATGTGGGAAATGATCATGGACAGTATACAAATAATTACACATCTTCATATTGAAAAAGTATGCAGGGTGAAGTAAAAAGTCAATGAGATATTAGTGGTATGGCTAACAGAGGAGCGAGTTAAGGAATGTACTAAATCAGTCCCTAATTGAGATAAGCTAGCATGTTCTACCACTAGAAGATAGCAAGTTAGCAACAGATCCTGTACTCATATCATCTTCAAATGTAAATTGGTTCCAAATAATAACGGTATAGCTCAACCCATACTTTAATAAAAGTTCCAAAAAAAAAAAAAAAACTTTATTACGGAAAAAATAAGAAAAGAATCTGGTATAGCCATCTTATGCTTGGGAGAAAAAAAAAAAAAAAAAATCATGGGCTTGTCTCAACTTGTGAAGGATGAGGCGGAATGGATTTGAAAAGGTCATTAAGGTCAAATGGTTTGTGTTGCAAATCCAAGATAATTATGTAGGCGTCTGAATTTCTTTAATTACATGAATCCGAACAAGGGAATTTTAGAAGTTTTGGAAATCCGAAAACATCACTAGCATCCAAACGTCCTCAATTGATATATTGCAAATTTGCAATGCAGCAATTCTATCATTCAACAGGATCGATACTTCCCAAAGCTTTGTTGCAAAGAATTTTATCCATTCCAAATTATCTATACAAGCTGTTATAGTTTTATACTTTTACATTGACAATTAAAAAAAAAAACAGATCGAGTACATACAGGTTTGTGCTCAAATGGTTATTAGGTTATTGAGAGTTTTCTAGAAACAGACGAGAGATCAACTGGAGAGAGGAATTTAAGAAAAGGCTAGTGACGGTGTATGTCGAAGGTGATGATCGAAACGTCTAGAGAGAGAGAAATGACGACAGAAGATTGTAGAGAAGCTAGGGTTTCAACGAGAGAGAGATATATATATATCGCAGTCTGGGAGGAATCTAATCATCTAGGTTAACATTAAGCACCAAAAAATAACGCTTTGTAACTAAACTTAATTTTTTAAAAATAAAACCCAGTACCAAATTATCAGCCTAGTCAAACCTAGACCGATAACCTCTTCCAAAACCTGATTATCCAAGCACCGGAATAAAGTTTAACTTGGTTAAGTAGTCTTACTTCTACCATCAAACCTATATAGAACTCACTTACACCATAGATTTCAAACCATAGAAAAATAAGGAGATAAATTGAAAAGAAAATAGGATGTCGAATTGCTACCTTCTTAGAAAAATATTTTTTGCTTTGATTGTAATAAATGAATTCATTTATGCACGTTAGCCTAAAAAAAAATTATATCTTTAGATACTCTTCAGTTGCATAGATTTCCTTTGAATTCAGAAGTGACGGAATCCCCATTAGGCTTGAAACTTGGCTCCATCTAAAGCTTGGTACGATCAATTCCTGGAAATCCTGTTACCATTCTCGACAGGTTTAAAATGTGAATCTTGAGCACCCAAAAAACAAGATCATGCAAGATAGCATGATTTCAAACTGAAGCAGCAAAGTCATCCTGCCGAAAAAGAAATTGACGTATTTCAGTACATCATAACAATAAAAATAATGCTTCTATGCCTTCTCAATTTGCCCCCTCATTTTGACCACTCATGCATTTAATTTTTTTTCTTAATAATTAAGAAAGTGATTATTAGTGTATTTGTATTTTTTTTATTTTTTAAAAATATTTAAACATGTTTAAAACATGTTTGAAACAAAAAGTAAAAAATAAAGAAAAATGTAATTTGCACTGAGCGACACAATGAACGGGCACCTTTAGGCGGCAGGGTAGCACCGCTCTAACAATAATATTGGAAACTATAATACACCTCCATCTTCATTGATTGAAAAATTAGTTGTGTAACAAACATTTAAAACTTTGATCAATTTCAAAAAGAATCTTAAAAAAACCTCAGGGAAAAATACATTTCTAAATTGAAAATTTTCGCCACAATTTTACAAATCAAGCATAGGGCCACCATATGCCAAATAAATTACAATTAGAAGTGACGGACATTGGCAATAGTTTACATCTTTTGAAAGTGTCACTGATCAACATAAGAAACATAAGCTCCTACTTCGTGTATTGCCTCTGTCTTCCAAGCCTTTCAAGAATGCTCTAATTGCAAGATGCTCTGAAGAGTAAGTCATGAAAGATGCCAAAGCCAGTCCTCCCACACCCATCAAAGCTAACCTGTTTAAAAAACTCTTTCTTGATTACTCTTTTGATTTTCTGTGGGGCTAGACTGATGGAATGCCAAGCATGAACAAATTAAACAGAAGAACACAAGTCTGCCACTAATATTTTCAGACAATCATATAGAGAGAAAATTATGAATCATTAACTTGCTTTGTGATAATTAATGCATTTTAACAAGCCTCCCAAAAGAGCACAAGATAGAGAGAAATAGGAGCAGAGAGAGGGGAGCAAAGAGGTTTACACATAAAATAAAAAATAAAAAAGAATGTGATTGGCTTCTACATTTACATAAAGGCATGAGTATACAAATTATATATAAGAAGCAATGCATAGTTGAAATTGCGGGTTAACAATTCACCTAACAGCCTCCCTATTATTTACTTGAAAGGAGAGGGAAAAAAAAAAAAAAAAAACTTGGGTTAGTAAGCTAAGCACTCCTTTTTGCCAAGGAGATGAGCTCTACATGAAGTTAGAACAAATGCAAGAAACATCCAATGATTTTTTATGTATCCTTCAGTAAAAGTGAATTAAATATTTTTTCGTTAAGTAATGGCACAGAAGTATTAAATAAAAAGTAGTTCTTGAAAGAATGAAAGGTGCAAGAAAGATAATTAGCTTCATGGACACAAAATTCTAAATTTAATGCAAGGTATTATGAATATGGAAGTCAAAGTGAACCATTTGTCTCTACAGTAGAAGCAAAATATCTCAACTCAATGCATATGACCATATCTAGGGATATTTACCCATTTGCCCCACTAAGAACCATGTCTTTACTTGTAACCTCTACCACCCAGCAAATCTCACCACCCTCTTGTCATGTTTGATTCTTCGACATTAATATAAACACTTTCACATTGGCACGATTAACAAGCTTCTATTGCACAGGTCCAAACCAACTCAAAGAGAAGAGATATGAGAAGAGAGAAGAAGTGGGCAGCCGAAAGATAAGAAGTTTAGGGTCTTTTAAATATATATACATATAAGTGGGCAGGCAGGCATTCTACCCGCTACCTACGCACTATACATGTTTAAAAGTACAGATCTGCCCACTGGACCCATGTAATGGGCGGGTTGCCCGCCCGTTTCCAAACAGGCCAGGCAGACCAGGTCCAGGTGAATCCCACCAAGTAAATTCAATGATTCTTTTTACATTTTTTTCTTGAGTTATGAATACCATTAAAATTATGGTTGCATGATTTTGTTTCTCATTATTTTCATGGAAGAGGGAAAAAAGGAAAGCAAGACATTAATGATGACAATAATCAGCACTACGATCAACCAAATTACCTAGCAAAAAGGGCAGTGATCCCAAAAAGACATGGTAAAGATGGGCCAGCAACAGCCAAAAAGGCCATCACTAACCCATAATGCCATGTCGCAACATCAAAGGGCAATCCTTGCCGGTGATGACCTGCAACACACAACCATCAATGAATTTCCATAATAGTATAAACAAAGAACTAATGGGCACAAGTCATACATAACCATGTAAATTAGATATACATAGCTACTTCAAGCCAACAAACCTTTTCCAGAATCATAATCAAGAGATTCAGGATCAGAGGAGAAGGATCCCACTGCAGCTTTTGTCTTCCCCCATATGGAAACCAAATACAGATAACCTCCAAATAGAAGAATGAACAATGTAAATGTCCATTCATACATCAAGAGCAAACCAGTCCATGGCATCACTTGACGAGGCACAATTGCTAGAGCAAGTGCAAGCGACACCGCAGCCGCCACAAAACAGACAAAGACAGATATTCCACCCAAATAAATAGGCACCTTGGTGTTTGCACCATTAGAGAACTGTTTAAGATCACAACAAAAAACATCAACAAAGACAAAATATAGATGGAGCAATTGCACAACTAACCGCAAGAAGTTCAAGAGTATAACTTCATTTTATATAAAAAAGAGAAGCTTGGATATGAAAGCAATCTAGCAGATCCAACTCGGTAGAAGGGGAAGAAACTAACCTGATGGTTGGAACTGATGGTCGATGATGTAGAAACACCACTATAACTAAGTGATCCACCATATCTAATTTTGTAGTACATATGTCTGATGCTATCGCACAATGAACTTCTACAAAATGAACCAAAGTACTCCCGTGTCTGTATAAACATAACATAACATTAGATCCAAAGAACAATAATCATTTCGTTGTATGCTTGATAAAAGATAATGGTGATGGTAAACAGGTAAGCACTGACCTGAAGAAAAGACTGATAATAACAAAAGAGTAAAGCAAAAGGCGGTAGTAGAAAAAGAAATTTGACAAAAAGGTCATCATTAGGATTTCCACCCCCTCCAGTTCCAGGAAGGGATTCCTCAAGCTGTTCCCTAACATTCTGCAACATAAGCAAACAAAATAATAATAAATAAAGAACATATTAGAAGTCGCAGAATATTAATGTAATCCTCTGCCACTAGATAACACAGTAATTACAACTTAATAACAAACCATCTTGAATAATAAATACTTAGCAGGTGCACTTTCTCTTCTTCCTATACCACCCACCCGCATCATGTAGAGTAGTATGCCAATTCATAGGCGCAGATATCCCTCGTAACTAGACAAAAAAAAAAACTCCCATTCCTCTCTCAAGAAAAAAGACAAAAACTCCCTAAAGATTTTTAGAAACATGCGAGACAACAGTTACTTGTAAAGATGGATAGAGAACTGATAAATTAAAATAGAAAATCAGAAAATTTAAATAATTTGGTAAAAGAATCTGAAGCTGATACCTGCCAGACATCAACAGGTTTCAACAGCCAAGATGTCCACCAGTCCCAAGGCTTAAAGGGGCCAAGTGTATAGTGAATAACGCAGAGTTCACTCTCATTTACCATCCACTGCATATACAATTTAATAAAAGATTAGACAACTTATATAGGAAAACTGTATACATAACAAAAGTACATGAAAAGAAAACTTAGTCAACACTCCATCAGTCAACAAAGTTATAACGCTTTTCACATAAAAAGGCATCAATAGAACGATAAGTGCATATGCACAACACCCCTAGGAGATGAAAATTGTTCTTTACAAGTCCTAGAACACTCATATAGGAATGTTAACATGTTCGCCATCTCGTCACATAAACTTATTATTCATTTGGACTACATTAATCCACCAAAACCCCCCACAGCTGCCAATGCAGATTCTAGCATATAGAGCTAGTGATATTCTCACCTATCTAATTCTTTAAATCCTATTGGAGCCATTTAAGCCTTCACTGTATATAAAAAACCACAATTTTTTCATTTAGCATCCGCATTTAAATCACTAATAAAAAAACCAAAAGGGGGCCAAATGTCCTCTGCCTCTGCAAAATGAAACAGCAATCAGCTAGAGATCTCACAATCCAGTAAAATAAAATCCAACCTCTGTGAAATTTTCCAATATCCCATTATAGAGCAGCAGAAAACATAATTTTTGTTTTTAAGAAATGAGTACTCAATATAAATAACATCCTTAGGTTATCCAACAGACATTGATCCGGTAATTTGTTCCAACAGATAGCAATCTTTTCATGGTTTAACTTGGGATAAGATAATTTAGGTTTCTATATATTTACACCCCTTCAAATTGAATAGTCACTCTCTTGAATTACAAACAGCCGGGGACATGCAATATCCAAAATTTGCAATCACGCTATAAAAATCCTGGTAGACTATAAAAAAGACCTATCCTCTTTGAAAGAATGTAATAACTAGCATAACAGTAGATTTTTCTGTATACATAAAGCCCACAGGTAAAAAGATTGCAGATAGCTCCCATACTCAACCAATTCGAAAGCACTACATCATGTCAAATGAAGTAAAAGGAGATGCATGTGGAAAGTGGGGTATTGAGGAGAAGATAGACCTTTAAACTTCTGTTATAAATATGAGCATAGTGTTATCTAAATTAAAAAGATCCATACTTTGGCAAGGTCCCTGCACAGTGGGGTTAAGATAATATAAAATCTATATGTCGATAATCAAAAGGTACATCTTAGGATGATCAGTATTGGTAAAAGCTTAAGCGCAAAGCACCTAGGCCAAACCACTTTGCTTACAAAAAGTGAAGAGCGTGCATTAGCATGCTTTTTGTGCAAGCTTAAAGGATAGAAAAGTGTGCTTTCGTAATTTTTAAAAAATTATAAAGTATTAGTTCAAGACCCAGAAAAGGATGTAAACAAATATTCTATGTATTCAGTTTATATTGAAAATCATTTATGGACCATGGCGCCAAATGCTGTCATATGTAATGTGTATGCTTTGACCAATAATAGTCCAAGTGGGTTTCTAGACAGGTTGATATTTGATTGCTCATATTAGCATAAAAGTCAATACTTATAATTCTTGAACTTTCTTGGTCATGGCCTTTTGGGTATATTTTAATTCAACCATGTACTCTAATTTGATTATAACTATCAAATGTCATCAATGTGTATATTCAGCAAAGAAAAAGAGAACTATACATAAAATGCTATGTTTTAATTTTTTTAAGAAAATAAAAAGGGAAAATTTAAAATATCCAAAGCTATCTAGGAAAGGAACATGAAGAGCTACATAAAAGCGTCCCTTTCCCTCAAACTGCTTCGGTTTACTTGCTGTATGCCCCTGCCTGAACCAAATGGCATCATATTTCAAGTTTCCTTTTTTCGACGTCTGGTTATTCTAGAGGCAAACTATGTTTAAATTTTATGTTCTTCAATCAGGTGCACGCTTGTTCTTGGTGCTTTGTGCCTAGGCTCTAGGTGGCATTTGTGGTCAAGTGTGCCTAGTGCATTCACCAGCATTAAGCATGATAGAGATGTTTGCATTAAGAAATTAACTTGCAGCTGATGCAATTAAATTAAGTGAATACTAAGTCTTGAAGTACTTGATATATTGAGAGCAAAAGCACAAGGAAATAGCACCATCACCATAGCGTAGTGAAAACATTAAGTAGTAGCTAATTTGCCTGAAATAAAGAGATCCCCCCCCCCCCCCCCCTTCCCCAAGCCAACGTACCTTGTTTGCAAGCATGTAAAGACCAACATCTGCATTATATAGAGTGGACAGGCGCTGCATTTCAGGAACTGGTCTGGATTTCAACACCTCCGGGGATAAATTTGGGTCAAAAACATGTGCATTTGGAAATCCAGTGTAATATGAATTCAGAAAACCCTGATCTCCTGTCACAGAGAGAAAAAAAAAGAGCTGGAAATAAGATCAAGCAATAAATATTATACAATTCCTTTTATAAGTAAAATAAAGTTTAATTGGATCAAGTAAATAGGCATAGCCTAGATACATAGGAAGCATACGAAAGAGAAACTCAAGTGAGTTAACATGAGGAAAATTCCATTTACACACTAAAGTACAGTTTCTGTAAAGACCCATGGTGCAAGACCACTCAAGCATCTCAAATGAAAAATTGAGTACTCTAGTTGTTGTGCAACTACTTAGTTGACCTCATATACCATCGAAGGTGCAACAATATGCATCCTCATGTTATCATTTGTTTTGGGCTTTTGCCTACTCTTTTGATCAATAAAAATTTGTTTACAGATGAAAAAATATATATTTGCTAAGATCTTTCCTAAGGTTGCCAACCAAATTTAAAATAAAACATCAAAGGCACCTTGCACTTACACAAAAATGAAGAGTCAACTGAGGGGAGAAGCACATTGAAGAGGGATAAAAATCTCAAAGATTTATCCCTCACCACTTGAGATGACTCACCTCTCAAGAGGGATATCACTTTCCTTAGAGCTGCCCAAGATTGGGAAATTGACACATTTACAGACTTCTTCAACCTTGTGTATATTTGTCGAGTGACTGGAGGAGCGGATAAGATTATGTTGTCACAATCCAAGAAGGGGAATTTTACTTCACAATTGTACAACAAGTCCCTCATGACACACTCTACAAGAGCATTCCCAAGGAAGAACATATGGAAGACTAAGGCCCCCCTAAAAGCTTTCTTTTTATATGGACAACTTCACTAGGGAAGATTCTTACCTTAGATAATCTAAGAAAACGCCGATTAATTGTATTGGATTGATGCTATATGTGTAAGAAAAGTGGGGAGTCTGTGGATCACCTATTATTGCATTGTGATGTAGCCATGAGCTTATGGAATGATATCTTTCCTAGAGTGGGACTTTCCTAGAGTGGGACTCGTTTAGGTAATGCCAAGAAGGGTTGTTGACTTTTAAGGCATTCAAGGTAATTCTCAAATCGAAGCGATGTGGAAGATGAAACCATTTGCCTATGGTGGTGCATATGGATGGAGAGGAATGGTCGAAGTTGAGGATCGTGAACGGACAGTGGACGAGATTAGAACTTTTTTTCTTCATACATTATTCCATTGGTCAATTGTAATAGATTTTAATGGCATGAACGTACATGATTTTCTTGTATCTTTAGACAATCATGCATAGGTGTGGTTCTTGTATATACCCGTGTACTTGGCTTCACCTATTTTTAAGAAAATTCATATTTACTGATAAAAAAAATAATTTATCTTTGGATGGTAACCAACAAAAACTCCCCAACGAGTGGAGTTTTCGGTATGTTGGCAGAATCACTAGGTCATGGAAATTTAGAAGCTTGAAGGGTAGCTCCCCTATGGTTTATGTGGCGTACTTGGAAAGATCACAACTCAAACTTTAGAAGACTGAGAGATGACAGTGACAAAAATAAAGCTATCCTTTTAGCACCCACCCTCTATGTTTGGATAGCTGCTCACCATGGCTCCCAATTCTCTAGTTGTCTAAACTAGACATAGTTTTGCTCTTTGTTTCTTCTTGCTAGTTGGTCTTTCCTTTGTGCTTCTAATACAATTCCATTACTTATCAAATAAATTAATTTATTAACTGCACTAAGACACTGTATATGAATATTAGAAAAACTAGCACATCAAAGATATTCACAGTACAATTTGTAATAAGGTCAACTTAGCAGCAACACTATTTTGAATTGTTGCATTGTTTTTTTTTTTTTATTGGCACCGGGTGTCCGAGAACAATGTTCTGACTAATCTCAGGGGTACACAAGCCATCGGCAATGAGTTTCCCGCAAGTGCACCTCTGGTAATTTAGGGAGAAAATCCCCCAGTCCGATTGCCCCTAGAGATTGCTTGCATCCAAGGAGATTTGAACCTTAGACCTGAGGGGAGCATACCCCCAAACCCAAGGCCTTTACCACTTGAGCCAACCCCTAGGGGTTGATTGGTTGCATTGTAACATGAAGTTGAACTAGATTTCTTTGCCATGAAAAGCACATTAGACTTGGAAGCTCATGCTTTTTTCCACAAAGTGGTTGAATTACGCACATAGATGTGAATCCAGCGATTTTTTTATTAACAAATCAAACAAAATCTATAACCCATATCTCCCAACTATAAAATTAACCACAAAATCATCAAGATCAATTAAAAGCAACAAAGATTACTAAAGAGGGATAAAAATAGAACTTGTTTAACAGCAAAAGCAATGCACAAAGAAATGCCTTACCTCCAGTGTAAGAAGGCAAGGTGGTAACTTTGCTCATCATGTCATTGAATATAGTTTCAGATGGTTCGAGTACCATCACTCCGGAATTCAGCCTCTCAGAATGCTTTAAGTTAGCACAAAACTTTCCACATTTGAACAAATCCTCAATGCTTTTCACCACAATAGTGTCCGCATCAAGGTATACAACTGCAAAATTGAGTTTCACGAATCAAACTGTTAAAAGCCATGCCAAATTAGTCCTAATAGCAAAAAAGGAAATGAACCCACATCTCATGTATCTGGAAATAACCTCACTTGGACCACTATGAGTGTTGGAGAGTCAATGAACTAAAAATTCTCCATCAGTGCCCTTCATAATTCCTCAATTTTTCCTAAGCAACCAAATGTAGTGAACAATAAAGCAAAAGCTTTTACCTTTCTTGTAGTTAGTCATGTTAAAAATTTTAAGCTTCGTGTAGACACCCCAAAACCTCTTCGGCCGCACTTGATTAGGATTTGCCAATAAACTAATCTTCTCCACTAGCCACCCATCAGCCTGCACAATATTCCGCCAAAACCCAACAGAAAATAAATTCTATAAGTTAAAAATAAGCTATATCCAAGTCTTAACCAAAACTCTATATCTTTAACTCATCAAAACTGTGCAGAAGCATTTTCATTGCGAGCAACCAAAATTCTGAAAAGAAAGCATTCCAAATGGTTTATAAGTCCTCTAGACATAAAAAAAGTTAGACTCTTAACTCTCAATCTCGCTCAAATGAAAGAAATACATAATATCTAATATTTGTATCTTATATCGATTTCATCTTACATACAAATTCTTCATATAATAACCCAAAAAAGTCAGCTAAATCCTACCACGATTATTAACAAAAATTAGTAGACTTGAAATCTTTAGCAAAACAGGGTCATCAAAGAATACTGGGATGCAAAGTTGAGAAAAAAAATTAAAGAATATTGGGCTGCAAAATTCTGCGTCCTTTCTTCTCCCCAATTTTCTCACTAACGAAATAGAAACTAAAGAATGAAGTTTAATTTAAAAAACAAAGAGAGTGAGAGACATAATTTACTAAGCTTCGTATTCACAGCTCGATTTTTCTCTAAAACCAAACAAAACGCGGTACCTGGAGAAGCTTCTTAGCATAGTCCGAGACACCATCAGAGACCAGAACCACCATGTCCTTCTTCGATCCAGTGTCCTTAATCGATTTCCCGAGAACCCTAACGCCCAATAGGAACTCATCTCCGTACAGGAGCGTGACGTAGGCTTCCTTCGAGGACGGAGATTCAGCGGAGGCCTTGGATTGAAGCGAAATGAGAAATAGTACGAGCAAAAGGCAAAGACCGGAGAATATTTTCATTATCTACAATATTATCTACAATATTCGAATGTCTGGGGATCCGAATTTTCTCGAGAAAATGTAGGAATTTTCACGAGAAAATGATTCTGGGACCTTTTGTTGGTATATATAGATTAGAAAAGTTTGAAAGGGGGTTTGAATCTATAATATTCGCCTCTTTGTTGCTGTCATATTTGACGTCTCTGACTGACTATAGATGGGTCGTCCTAGTTTGAAAGTCGGCTCCGATCATCGGCGGCCACGCCCATTGTAAGTTCACGTTATTCGTATGGATATATAACATCACTTTTTTTATATATTCACTTTGTCATTCAAGGAAAATTTTCATATTAACTTATATATATTTGAGACAAAATAATAATAAAATATTCTTATTTTTTTATTATTAATTTTTTGTTAAAATCATTTTTTTATATATATTCTATAATTAACATCCACTACATACATTTGACATTAATTATACAAATACAATAATAAAAAATATAATTTTTTTATATATTATATTAAAAATATAATAAAATGAAAAATATATATATAATATATTATAATAATAAAATAAATATACAAGTGAATGTTTGTTGTGTTGTTGAAAGAGAGAGAAAATGAAATGATTGTAAGAGAGAGAATGAGAGGAGAGAGAAATAATGATTAAAATATGATTTGTAGGGTGAATAGTGGTCATCCAAATTTAGATAAGCACTGTTCATAGATAGCTAAATATTTGGATATGCATAAGCCAATGTGAAGAATTTTAGGATCATATTATGTAAATATGACTTTGCATATGCATATGTATAGACGAATGCTAATGTCCTAAGTTATAGTAAATATCTCTAGCAGTTAGATTTTTTTATCTTAGCACTTATCATTTACCCGTTACAGTTGATGAGGTGATATGAATCAAGTAGGTTTCATTTATTTTTCAAAAAAAAAAAAAAAACTTAGCTTTCATTTAAATAGGAAAAATATCAATTTATAATTTTTATAATTTTATGTAAATTGATGGTAGTAGTTTTGTAAGATTAATTTTTTTTAATAAACTAACTTAATTACATTCATTGTATAGAATCATGCCCTTCGAAGGTAGGAACTCCTCACGTATAAGACTAAGTACCGTTTGAGTAGTGGAATGAACTATTCATTATTTTATTATTACTTTTCACTTAATTTTTACAACTTTTTACTATTATTCACTATTATTCAATATTTTATCATTATTTTTTCACTACTTTTTCATTACTATTTACAGAATATTAGAGATCACTTCATTATTCAAACGCAACCTAAGAGATTCAACATCTCAGACACAAAAGCCTTGCCAAAATAGTCTAGGTGAGCAAAAGCCTAGGTGAACAAATACCCAAACAAGTGCAGCCCTCAGCAGAGAAAGATTTAAGAAAAGAGTAACGAACGAATGAAGTAAACGTCACCTTGGGCGAGTAAAGGCAAGATGACTCTAAAGGGCATGTGAGATTAACATCGGGCGAGTAAAGAATAGATAGGTAATATGGTGTTTCATGTGTGCAACAACATGGGCAAGTATAGATAAACGAGTACAATGTGGTAACAGTAATAGGAATACAATGGGCAAGCAACATGTAGCGTGAACACATTTTGGGGTGAACAACAAACAATGCAGTGCGAGATCAACTGAGCACCCAAAAATTTTGGAGGGCCCAAGGGCAACCTAGGAGTGCTCAAAGAGTAGCAGCTAACCTCACAAAAAATCATACTCAAACGGCGATGTTCCTACAAGGAGCACACGTGGGAAAGAAGATCACAGACTCGAATAAGCCCGACCATACGCAAGAGCTTTCCATCATGTGGGCTACATTCTCTAGTGGCAGACTGAACTCCTCGTTTTCTTGGCCAAACTTCTTAAATGTGCAGAGCACATCATTTCCGTCACTGTCACCCCACCTGTAACCCTAGTTAATTGTACGTAATAGTTAGAGTATTTTTATTATATGATTGGTTGGTTGTACATATATACACACACACTAGGATTTATTATTGTTAGAATTTGGTCTAAGTTAGAAAAGACTAGGCCACGTTTGGATTATGAGATGAGATAAGATAGTTTTAGATTAAAGTTGACAGTTGAATAAAATATTGTTATAATATTATTTTTTTAATATTATTATCTTTTTGAGATTTGAAAAATTGAATTGTTTATTATATTTTGTGTAGGAATTTGATAAAATTGTAATGATGAAATGAGATGAGATGAGATGAGATGAAACCATTTCTATATCCAAACAGAGCCTTAGGAGTTTCAACTTTTAGAGGTTTCAGTCTTTGGCTTGTTTGGAAATAGATCTCATCCCAAAATTCTCATATCATCTTATCTCATCTTATCACATCTTCTTCTCAAACATAATTCAAATAGAAACATTTTCAAACTAATAATTATAACTTTTTCAAACTAATTATTACAACTTTCTCAAACTTTCATACAAAAAATAAAAAACAATTCAATTTTTTCAAATTTCCAAACAAAAATAATATTATAAAACTATATTCTAACAATATTTTAACTTTATAATACTTTTTATTCAACATTTTCTCTTTCATTTTCTAAAACCCAAAAAATACTCAACTCAAACTATATCACTACTATTCACAAACTATCTTATTACTATTTACAAAATTTTCATCTCATCTCGTTCTCCAAATGAGCCCTAGAGTGGGTGGAGACAGTATAGGTTAGAGATTAGCCTAGAAGTCTAGAGCTATATCCAGACTCTCACGAAAGCCCATAATGTGGCCCAAACTATGACCTATCCCAGTTGCTAGGATAACTACATCGATGTAACATATGGAATAGGTAGTGCCGCTTATCCAGCCGACTCAACATCCTATAAATATCCCTATTCTCTCCTTCACAAGTCATTTTCCAAAGTTCTAAGTCATTTCACATCCTTCTTCTTCTTCTTCTTCTTCTTCTTCTTCTCCTCCTCGTCTCAGCCTCACGAGGAAAAATAATGTTTCGATGCTGAGGGAGTTATGAGAAGCCACGATATTCAGAAGCTACCATAACTCATTCATATGACATTCATGAACCACCGGTAAAGTCTTTTTTTGTCGTGGTAACACAACACCCATGTTCAACACGCACACAAATCATGTTTTACTCACTCTATTTTGTTAACCAAAAATAGAGGAGGAGAAAGGTTGTTGTAAAGTACCTTTGTTGTATTGAGTTGTACAATTAAAGGTTGTTGACCATCACTTAACCACTCGAACAAGGAGACGAAGTAAGAAAGATTGTCATATCTTTACCCGCAACACTATCATTAGTAAGTTCCTTTCCAGATTTATGAACTTTCCTGTCACATACACATATAGACCATTAGACAGACTTTAAGACCTGGGGCTAGAGGTTGTAGAGTGGAGTGAAACAAGGAAAAATGGTGTAAGGTGAGTCAACGTAGGCTTATGTGTGCTGTGGAGTAATGTAAGTTTTGCGTTTTAGGCGAAGAAAGATGAGAAAAGAGTTGGGTGATGAAAGGCAAGGAAAAGAGGAGGAAAGGGCTAGGCGGGGAAAGGCAAAGAAAGATTTGGGCAATGGAGAGGCATGAGTATTAGGTGAGAAATGTGAGTAGGGTGAGGGAAGGGTCATGACCAAGGAATGTAGGTATCTTGAGATCTCATGCATGACACATGATGGTTGAGAATGCTTATGACACTACGTAAGTTATTATAGGTTCGACGCTTGGAGACACACTGTTAACATAATTTACATAATGACCAAGGGTGACTATGATCATATTCTTCCATCATTTTAGGTAAACTATAAGGTCTCTTTTGAAACTATATATATATATATATTAGGGGTGTGCAAAATTTCGAAAAATTCGACTCCGTCCGACTTCCGCTCCGACTCCGACTCCGACGAGTCATCGGAATTCAGAGTCTAAATTCGGAGTAGCTCCGAATATCTATTCGGAGTCGGAGTCAGAGCTCCAAGAAGCTCCGATTCCGACTCCAAAATTTTTTTTATTGAACACTTACGCTCGAGCGAGGTGTCGAGCGCAAGTCGAGCGTACATTGTATTGAACATTGGCTCGAGCGACATGTCGAGCGGAAGTTGAGCGAACCTCTCTAGAAGAGTTCTACTCGAGCGACATGTCGAGCGGAAGTCGAGCAAACCTCTCTGGAAGAGTTCTGCCCAAGGTCGGAGCTCCGACCTCCGATCGGAGTCGGACTCCGACTCCAGTTCGGAGTCGGAGTCGGAGCTCCAATTTGGCTCCGACTCTTGTCGGAGTCGGAGGTCGGAAACGAGCACTCCGACTCCGTCGGAGTCAGAGCCCAGCCCTAATATACACACACACACACACGTAGTATTTATGAAAGTATGTATGTCTATGAGCCTTTGTTGGCACCCCGTATTTATGAATCCTATTTACGATGATGGTACCTGTAAGTGGTTTTAGAGTTTGCATGAATGATGATGTGACTAAATACTATGTAGTACAACTATGTATTTTTAAATAATGAAAGGGAAGGTAAGGTAAGGTTAAATAAAAGAAAGGAAAATGAAAATGTATGACTACATGTGCTTGATGAGGAAAATGAATGGGCCATATGAGGATGAAGAAGGTACCTATGAGGTTGGGATGGATTGCAACATCGAAATGCATCACTAGTGGTGCACCTAGACCATTCTTGAGGTTTGGTTCTTATCTGGTTGCTCCAGGAAGAATTATTGATCGCAAGGGTCACCAACTCCAACACACGAGAGTTAACAGTGTGCGATCGGTAAAAGTACATTTTTATGCTCCAAGGTAAATGTTTTATACTCAAAGGTAATGTTTCCTCAAGAATGGTAATAACAATTGAACCCTATGTTTATATTATGTTTACTGTATGATGTGATTCTTACTGAGTATTCAACTTATTTTAATTATTTTAATTGTCTTCCCTACTCCATGTGGGGAAGTCTATGAGGATGTTGCGGGCGGGGATGATGACCATATGAACGACAATGACGTTGAGGCGATTTAGGAAGACCTTTGAGTTCACTTATAATCTTTTAACGAAATTTGTAATACAAAACAATTTACTTCTTTTATTAAGTTCTTATGAAAAATTTTATTTTTGAGAGCTTACGTTTAATGAAATATTTTGCTTTAGTTGTTAGATGCATGGAATATTTTATACCTAGTACAAAGGATCTATGTTCGAGTTAGTACCATCTATTTCTTCTAGCTTTACAAGTCCCAGAGGGACGGGTTGTTACAGTTGGTATTATAGCTCAGGCTTTAAAAGATTCTGTAAACTTCTTAAAAAGAAACTAGAGAGGAAAATTATTTTAAGAGTTAAGAACTTTTAAAAATATGCAGAAAAGCCCAAGTCAGCTTCTTCCCAAGGTAGATCCCACTCGGCAAAAGGAATATTTGAGATTTCATTCTCTCGACTAAATTGCTTGACTGAACAGAATGATTTAAATGTGTGTAGAATAGATGGCCCCTACTACTAGACGTAATGTACATACTCTACAGAGCTCTAACAAGCAAGGTAGGCAAAGTGAAAGCCCTGTGATTCTTGTTGTTACATTGACAAGATTCTTCCAAAATGTGGTGGACGGGCAAATGGTAGCGCCCATAGCTCCTCAAGTAGGTTGCACGCTGGAGCATTTTACTCAACAACAACCACCAACGTTTGACAGTAGAAGAGGAGCCATGGATGTCGAGAATTGGATCGAGAGGCTTGAAAAGATCTTTCAAGCACTTTTTTTGCACCAACGAGCGTAAAGCAAAGTTTGCCATGTACACCCTAGTTGATATGGCAGACAAATGGTAAAGGGCGTCCAGAGGACTCCTACAACAAGAGCATGGTGAGGGAGTCCCAATTCCATGGGAAAACTCCAAGAAAACCTTCCTTGAACGACGTTTCTTTTCTCGTACTTCATGAAGCTCGTGCATAACAATTTGTTGACTAAGTGCAAGGAAACATGACAGTAGATGAGTATTAAATTGTAGATGAGGAAAAGAAGGCCAAATATTTTGAGCACAGACTAAACCTAAGGATCCATAGTCGACTGATACCCCTTCGTATTTGAGACTTCTACTAATTAGTTACCAGAGCCACAGTAGTAGAGGCGAATATCAACGCCAACATTGAGGAAAACAACCAGAAGAAGCGCAAACTACAACAGCAGGTACCAAGGTAGATTAGTTAGCAAAACAAGAGACCCTTTCGAGGAAATGTGCCAATACAAATCGAACCTGGTATTTGCCAACCCTCTAGAACTATGGCAAAAATGCATGTGGGTAAATGCCTCTACAGACCGAACACACGTTTTAAATGTGGGAAGCCCAAATACATATCCCGCAATTGCCCTTAACTCCCCAACACTACGATCCAAGCCAATGCTAGTGGACAAAGAAAGAATATTGTCTCTATTTGAGTCTTTTCGCTGTTAATTGACGATGCTGATGTGTCCATTGATGTAGTGACAAGTACCATCCCTTTATTCTTTAGAAGAGCTCTGGTATTGTTTGATTCAAGTGCCAAGCACTGGTTTATCTCAAGTGCATTCGCTAGTAAATGTAATAGGGTTCCCGAACCTCTTAGTTGTGTATTGTCTGTAACTACATCATTAGGAGATCATATTGTATGTCGGTCGATTCTTATAAATTGTGAGGTGGCAATTCAAGGACAATGCCTCCCCACCGACTTAGTGATTTTTGACATGTCGGGATTCGACATAATATTGGGCATGGACTGGTTGGCCTAGTATTACGCCTGTTTGGAATGCAATAGAAAGAAGTAGTGTTCAAACCGCTACGAGGGGAGGAATTTTATTTTCATGCAGAACGTCAAAACTTTCATCTTGTGATGATCTGTACACTTTAAGCCTCTAAATTGTTACGAAAGTGTTGCAAGGGAGTTTTGGCTAGTGTAATTGAAGGACAAAGTAATGGATCTATACTGGTAGATATTCCCGTAGTAAAAGAATTTCTAGGATTTTTTCCAGAAGACTTGCTAGGATTACCATTGGATTGGGAGATTGTGTTTTCTATTGATCTACTACCTAGTACAACCCCTATCTCCAATACCCCTTATAGAATGGCACTAGCAAAGTTGAAGGAACTCAAGGAGCAATTACAAGAACTATTGGACAAAGGGTACATATGTCCCAGTGTTTCCCCTTTGGGTGCACTAATGCTTTTAGTTGAAAAAGAAAGATAAATAAATGCGACTTTGCATAAATTACAGAGAGCTAAACAAGGTAAAGATTGAGAATAAGTACCCATTGCCTATGTGAGGACCCTACCTAATTGAAGGGACGTACAAGCGATGTGGAGAGTGAGTGACGGTTAGACAACGACGGCATGGGCAAGCAGGATGTAGACGAAAGCATTGTAGGGTGAGCAACACATCATGGAAAGCAAAGGCACTAGATGAGAAGCACAAGTGAGAAAGTTGAGTGTCACCTTAGATGAGCAACGAACAAGGCAAACAAAGAAATACACATTCTATATTAGGCAAGCAAAATAAATACTAATGATGTGACACCCCCAACTCCCGCTTGGGATTTGGAGGTGATCGAAGTATCGGGATATGCAACATTGCATACTCTCGTTTATGATAGTTAATTTACAATGTACCTAACATGTTTCTAATAGTATAAATAAATCACAGCGGAAAGTAACTAAGTAATCATTGGTACCGAAATAACTATTTATCCCAAGTCAAACATGACTCCCAATACCATACAATTGTTCGGGTTTCATATTTTTTTTCTCTTGTCGAAATCGATCTTGTCCTCAATCAACTTCATCCAAGTTGGTTTGCTCCTCTCCATCTTGCCCAACCACTTCCTACCCTATTATAACTTCTACCATTCCTGGTGGAAATGGTAGTGGGACTACCATAGTGAGATTTATTGAAATCTCAGTAAGTTATGCCACAAACATACATAGAGATAACATGAGCATGAATATGATAAACATGAACATGTATGCATGAACTTGAACGTGCATTTCATAGAACTGTATTTTTCTTCCATTCATATTCATATTAAAAAATCCAGTGAACTTAATGGCATCATAACATGCTTTCTTTCATCGTACTTCGTATGTAGTGTCTTATTCTGTACCACCCTGCTTCCCAATAAAATCATTTTTTGAATTTTTGGAGAATTAGTGTGCTACTAAACTTTGATTTAAAAATTTTTCTTCTCAACAAAGCGCTAGATACAAAAGATTCCATAAATAAATAAGTCATTTTTATTAAATACTTAAAATTTAAAAGAGAGTTTACGGAAGTACTTATTGCAAATCCATAAGGTCTCATGTGCTTATCAAAATAACTTACTAAACTAGAAATCATAAAGCTAGCATAACATAAACTATCTAGGCCTCTCTCTTGCCTCCCTGGGCCAAGTCCTGTCCTGCAGCTCTATCGTCATAAAAATCCTCACTTGGGGAGGTTATAATTTTAAAACATAGAAAAATGAGTTGAATACTCAATAAGCAACACATCATACAATAAACATAATAAGATTAGTGGATACGTAAAGAATACTCATAATACATACGTAAATAATATGAAAATGAACTTATCTTTCACTTATCATAGGCTGATACCCACTGTTGACCTTCGTGAGTTAAGATTAGTGGATCTAAGTAGATTCTGATTCCGGCCATTGTCGCGGATTGTAGAATCCATACATAAGGAAGACACATTGGATGCACTACCAGTATGTACAACTTGTCAATGCAATATGCCCATAACATATGGTACCGTTTTCATATCATAACATAGGTCGTTACGTATCTTATCATTCAGACTTCATCATAATCATACTTACATACTTGTCATATCATAGATTTCAAATAAAATTGCATTCTTCTGTAAAATGTCGTGATACATGTTTCCTCACATAAAATTATGATTTTTCATAAATATTTTGATGTACAACTCATTTCATAAAATCATTAATTTTAATAAATATTTTAATGCATAAATATTCACATAAATAATGGATTTTCATAAAATATTTGGTGCATGTTTTGCAACTAACACGAAACTTATGCATAAGATTATGATATTTACAAATTAATCATGACTTGGGTACATAAAATAGGGCTTTCAATGGAGGGCGTACATGCATAATACTTTTATAAAACACATGTCATTTACTGTACATACATGTAAGGGTATGATCATGCTACTTGTGATGCCCCCAGATTCCGCTTGGGATCGAACGAACATCTGAAGCGTTGGGACATGCAACACAAGGTTACCTGCCTTGTTCATAACAGATAAAGATGCAATATTCCTAACATGCATATAACAATATGCAATATTCGTAGCGGATCATTTGTTTCTTTGAGCAACACTATGCACCAAACTAATAATATCCCAAATACTTAAAACATGATCCATACATACTGAAAGGAAAAACATCCATGACTACAGTATAGGTCTCAAAAGACTGTAATCTCAAAAGCATGGGAGACCGAGCTCTATAATTACAACACCAAAACAATATAACTACTGGGCTAGTTTGTTGAGTAACTCGCGTAACTTGACCAACGATGTTATAATACTGTCCAAAAATCTAACTAAGGAGGCCACAAGCACTGCATCAAGTCGGCGCCACCTAATCAACCTCCTCCAATCGGCCAGGTTCCATTCATTCTCCTCGACCTGACACATCTCCTACCATTTGGAGGGAATGTTAGTTGGGATTACCACGGTGAAATTTAAATACAAATCTCAGTAATTAACAAAGAACTTCCATATAGGTTAATGATGCATGTATGACAATAAATGCATGAATGCATAATCAAAGTCATAAACAAGCATAAAAAATTACATGAAAAAAGGGATTAGGGTTCGGTTTAGTAGAGTACACGCCCAACCCCATGGAAGCCAACTTTCACATGGCCACTTGTCACACATGCATAGGGCTTTAGGTTTCTAAAAGAAGTAATAATGAGGAAGGTAAAGAGGGGGGATCGGTTTTGGGAAGAGCCACATGCCACTCATGATGGCTTCTAGAAGAATCTATGGATTATGGGTATAGGAAGGGCCACATGCCCACCTAATGCCATTTGGCAACCATGAATTGCCTTTCCCTTAGGTTCATTGCATCTAGACTAAAAATGGATGAAGGGGGCATATAGTTTAGGTCACCCTAAAGGAGGCGCCACATGTCTCCCATGCAAGGTGAGTCCCATAAGTTCCCAAGAAGCACAATGATGAAAGGGAAAGGGAAGAGTACTTCGACTAGGGATAGAAGAAAGGGCCACATTGCGCCATATGAAGACCTTTCTTTTTTCCAAAAATAAGTGATGATAGGAGAGAGAATAAGTGGGAAACAAAGGGTATAAATAGAGGGCATTAATGGCTGACGACCATACATATGCTAGAGGAAGATCAAAGGTTATTTTGTTCATTTTCATATTTCATTCCCTCTTCTCCTCTCTATCTCGCCCACTCTAGAAGAAAACCAAACACCATTTTCTTTCTATCCAAACACTCTATTCGCACAAGCATAGGAGGGAAACCAAAGACATCATGTTGGGGAGGTTTGCACAGTATGAACTTTCAAGATTGTATCTCATTCTCTTCTCATGAACACACATGCACATGCAAGGGTTTTTGGGTTGAAGAGATTCGGCTTAAGAGAGTTGAGGGATGTGTGTTATGGCTTTGTTGTGAGTCTAACAAGATTAATGGAGTACTTGGTTCAACCATGAGAAGGTAACCATGCTTAATTTTATTGAGTATGGGTTTTCTAGGGCTTTTCTTTTCAAAGAACCTGAATCATCAATGGCAAATGTGGAAAGGAAGGAACCCTAGGTCACATTCGGCCACCACTAGGGTTTCCATGAAGGCTTTCCTTCTAGTAAATCACAAGTTATAAGTTTTTGTACATCTTTAAGAAATTTTCGGCCATAGGGTTGTTATACACACACACAAGTATGCTCTTTTCACACAATACACACAAACGACCATTAGGGTTACAAGGACCAACTTTCACCGAACCACTGTGATTTTAACCAAGGGGAGTGATAATAACATCTAGACTAGGATTTCCTCAAGTCATGGGTCTATAAGGCTTAAGGGAAGAGAAGGCCATGAAGTGATAAAAGAAACCTTAGAACACGAAGCATATGTTTGGTTTGAAGTATTGTTGCTTTCAATAGTCTAATGATTGAAACATACGCTTTCAGCATGCTTGATCGTCGCAAAAGTACTTTTGAAGCTTCATAAGTTAGCCTCTAACTTACTCTTGGATAATGTATTTATGTTTATGTGTAAACTTTATATTTTGGTTGCTCAAATTCGATTATGGAATTGCTACTTGTTATGTGCAATGATTCGTATCGTATATGTGCATGCTATGCTCAAATATTGCTTGTTGAATTGTTGGTTCAAATGACTTGTTTGGAGTTTTTAGAAATGGTATATGCTTGTTGAGCTTTCATATGTTGTACACAAGTATATATTTCAGCATGTTATAATTTTTTCAAGCTATACACGTGATGCACTCTTGGTATATGACATAAATACATGACATTGTTGCATGAAAGTTACATGGTCACATGTCACATGTTTTCGGGTTGTGCATTCGAAGAAATGATTTTGTCACGACACCAATGCTAGGATAGGGGAATATCCTGGTGTAACTCTTATGTCCACTCTAGATTGCTTAAATTAGAGTGGTAACCCCTAAATGGACGAAGTACAGTCAATGGATTTTGAGTGGGTTCTTTTTAAAAGATTCCTGAGTGAAGTAGCTGCACCTAATGCTAGTGGGTGCAATACATTGAAAAATGCAGCGAAGGCGAATTGCGAACTGTCGTATCATCTCGACTCTGACGTAGTCACATCCGGTCAAGGAGGCCAACAATGTGATGCGGTAACTAGCAAGGAGCCCACAGTTCTTAGGAGTAGCTGTGAGCTATCCACCCACATTGTTATATGGAATAAGCTGTTAAAGTCTTTATAAGAAATAGAAAGATGTATTCTGTTACATGTTTACTTTGTTATATTGATACATGCTTACAAGATTGGTGATTTTTTAAAAAGGTTGCATATGGGACAAAAATATATTTTTGGTCAAAGTACATGTTCATGCTCATGCATTCATACTTATTGTGTACCTTATAAATGTTTATATTATCTTTGTGTATGTTTTTTGTTTAACTTACTAGTAGTTTACAATACCATCTCCCTCGTGGAATGGTAAAAGTTGTGATAGGACTGATAGATAGTGATGGCAAAACGCCAGTGAGAGGATTCCCCAGAGAAGAAGGAGAAACTTAGGGATGAGACCCATAAGAGAGGCACGAGTGGGGCGGCATCTACTGCCATCTAGTTCCCGACTCACTAGGGAGGACAATCTTGGAGACGCAGTAATCCTCATCATAGGATTACTGGAGTGAACAAAAGAAATTCATAACATTTTGATCCCATAGGATGATTCCACTTGGAAAGTGGAATGACATAAATCATTACGTTGTGATACATTATAATGGTACTTTTGGAAATAGGGTTTGTGGTTTAAAATCCTCATTTTGTATCTGGGAGATCTTTTGAAACAATTATTTTGGGATATATAGATGTTTAATTTGGTACCATATCTAATTGCTCAAACTTTAATTAGAAATGAATTTTTTCCGTTACGATTATTGCATACTGTTAGAAACATGCTAGGTGTGTTGCGTGTTAACTGTTATGAACATGGGGTATGTGACATTGGGTTACATGTCCCGACACTTTAGCCTCAGTCAAATCCCAAGCGGGGTCTAGGGTATCACAACCAAAGTCTCCCCAAGGCATGTCCTACTTTGTAGTAAGTTTTTTTTTTTTAATTTTCATTGTTTGATTATTTTAATAAAAATTATGAATGATAAAATTTTTAGATACACGTATGTTAAAATGCACCTACTTTGTGAAAGGGCTTTTAACAAATGCGATGTGGAATTAAGTTTCTAAAGTTAAGGTTAGGAAGCTTTTGCTTTTAATATTGATGGTGTATCTTGTTAATAGTCTTATATTTTGTGGAGTTTTATATGAGGAAATTATGGATGAATTTAGTGGGTTTTGAAGTTATGATATAGATTCATGTATAGTGTATGGTATCTCATGACGATTTGTGGATTGTATTTTATGTTCTATAGGTAACACAACTCTATCGCCAAGTACAAGTTGTAAGATTTAGGATCCGAACTTTGGAGAGTTTTAGGTTACTATTTATTGAGGTTATAATTTTATATGAAGGGTTTTATTATTATTATTTCATGTGGAGAGTTTTACTTATTATTTTATATGGAGATTATTATTTACTATTTTTTGGAGTTAAGATAATTGGCTGGGAGAAATTATTGTTAGACTTTTAAGCGAACCCATTTTTTAGGTTTATATTTTAGGCTCGAATCGAATTCGGAATCACTATGGTTAACACATAGCGTACTGACATGTACACCCAAATGATTAGAATAATATGCAAGGTTTAGTAACTGAGATTAGAGTGATAATGTAGTTGTTTGAGGTAGTAGCAAATTTCGAGAACAAGATTTTTAATAGGAGGGAAGATTGTAGCAATCCTATCCAAAAATCAGTAGGATATAAGTATGGATAATTTTATTGGGTCAATAATTTGATTTAAAGCTCATTTAATATTTATGGGCCAAGTTGTAACAACCAGCCGGAAATCCAATTGATAAATTTCTTTAGGCTTTAGGAATATCGTGGAAATCCCGGAAAGGTATCACGAATAGAGCAATCGTGTAAATTGAATATGTCAGCATAGTTAGTTTCTGGCCCACTTAGGTGTCAAAAATGAAATTTTATTTATTTGAGGTACTTAGAAATGTAGGAATGAGAAACGGTTTGGGCCATTAGTCTCTAATGAATATTTAAGATTTTATAGAACGATTTTGGTTTTTTGGACAACAACTATTCAAAAATGCATTTTGAGTTGTTTGAGGTACTTAGGAATTGAAATTTATGAAACGAAGTATGCTCCTAGTTTCGTATGATTATTTAAGATTTTGTGGTGCAAAGTTATTTTCACTATTTTTAGAGTGAATAGTAACTCCTATGTTAGTTCCATGTGGCATTCAGTCCAATTGTTTTCAGATCACGGTGAAATCTCCAAATCAGTCTAGAGAAATCTCATTTGGACACTTGGTAAGATTTTAGTCACACTTGATTAATAATATAAGATACTTGTCACCAGGAGGAACCATGAGATGGAAATGTGAAGGAAAAATCAAGTTTTGTGATCATGCCACCTAAACCAAACACTATTCTATCCAACCATCCATTTTGTGTCAAAACCAAAGAGGTTTTCAAACCTAGTGAGATCTCAAATATTTAGAATCTTATTGAAACCCCAAATACCTCATGGAAATCGAAAAGCTAAATGATTTCCCAAATGCTAAATGAAACCGCTTTAGCTTAGTTTTTAGTCACTTGATTAAATCACTTCCACATGCTATTAACCATTCAAATTTATGTCATGACATCCTTATCCATTCTTTTATACTATAGTATTTTCATTGGGCCAAGAGAAATTAGATTTGGGCTTGAGAGAAACCGAAACCTCAAATTAAACCCTATTAAAACCCTAAAAGCCCAATAAGTTTAGGCCCATTAAGGCCCACCGAATTGCACCACTTATGTGTGGCTTCTTGGAGAAGTTTCTCCATTACCATGAGTGTACTTCCACTGTCCATTTCAACCTCAAATAGTGGCCGATGGTAAGGCAAAAAGCCACCTTACCGCCTCCCCATCACACGGCAGAAGTAGGGCACAAAACCGTGTTCAATGGCCCCTAGTTTTGGGCATGGTTTTGGATGACAACCCATCACCAAAAAGTCACCCTCACATCCCCTCTCAACCCGTCCAGCAGTATAAGTGTCATCCATGGTCATTTCCTTAGTCTTTTGTAACTTTTGAAATACTTTCTTGGAGAGAACTCAAGGAGAAGTTTAGGCAACTTTTCTAGCCTTTCTTGCTCAATTTTTTAGAAGCTTTTGTAAGTAGATTCACAATGCTCTCTTCACATAAGCTATTCCTCTTTGAGGTAGTTTCCGTTGGTATATTTTGTGTGATTTTTCATGGAGTTTTGATTAGTAAAAAATTTGTTAAAGTATGCAAAGGTCATACTAGGTGATAATCTGAACAATGTGTGATTCTTTGTTTTTTCTTGATGATGTTCTTGACAATATCTTGGTCTGATCCTTTTATGATTTAGATTTAACATATTAAAATGCAAGTTGGATTTAAATTTATTGCATATTGAGAGTTCTTACTAAGAGTTTTGTATGATATGAGAAAGTTGAAAACTGGAGTTGTAAAAACAATTTATGTTTTGAGTAAGCTTGGATCTTTTGTTGTGAAAGCATGCTCTTATGGTCTTGATATTTACATATGATGTTCTTAGGACTTCGATATATGGTTGTGATCTTGAGGAAATATCTGACAACCCAAACCTAGCCAAGTCTTCATCTGTATTTCGAAACCTTGGACCCTATTTGGTTCTAATGAATTAGGCATCTAAGCTCATAAGATAGGCCCAACTAGGCCTTAGGAATTCAGCCAGTCCATTGGGCTAAAGCCTTAAACCCTAGAGGAAACAAGGCACACGTCCAACACGTCCAACCTTTAGGTCACCTGTCACACATTTAAGGCCCAATGAATCTAGACATGATTGTGAGAAGGAGTACCTCGTTTGTTTTCAGGAAACATCTCATCTCATCTCACCTCATCATTACAACTTTCTCAAATCCCCACACAAAATAAAATAAACAATTCAACTTTTTCAAATCCCAAAACAAAAATAAAATAAACAATTCAACTTTTTCAAATCCCAAAACAAAAATAATATTAAAAAATATATTCTAACAATATTTTATTCAACTTTTTAACTTTAATCTCAACTCATCTCATCTCATCTCAGAAAACAAATGAGCCTCAGTTTCGGTAACCCAAAAGTCCTAGCATGCCTACCATGGCAAAGGCCACTTGTCTTGACACTCATCACACATGTAGGGTTTCTAGAAGGAGGCAATCATGGGGCTCCTAGGGAAGACCATGGATCACTCGGTCAATGCACCCACTCACCAACCACCCACATTTTTCATGCCACTTGTCAAAGCCATGTGAGTTCCAAGAAGATTGCATAGGGAGGTGGTGCATGGGGGAGCTCAAGGGGCTAAGGCACGTTCCACTATGAAGATTAGGGTTTCGGTTTCAAGAAGGGCTTCATGCCTACCCAAGGGTTCCAACTACCTTCCTACCAAGTGTCACTCATGCATGAGACTTTCTAGAAGATGGAAATGACTGGAATTGGAAGAGACGCATGGGATGGAGCAAAACCCTAGTCCCTAGGTTTCGGCCACCATACCACTCTCCCTCACACACACCACTTGTCATTCACTTCGAATCCTAGGAGAATGTTCATGGGGAAGATGAAAGGTTTCCTAGGAAACATGCACCACACGCCACCAAGAGGAAATGATGCCTAGGAAACATGCATCACATGCCACCCAAGTCTAAAGGAGAGGAAAGATCTTGTGGGAAAAAGCAAGGGGTGGCAACACACACACACACACACACACAGAGGTTCTAGAAGAATTCTTGTGGTGAAGAGCAATGGATGGGCGGCAAAAAGGCACTAGCACACACATCCCTACATGCCACATGGCAACCATGCACATGCCTAAGAAGCCCAAAGTCTAAGATTAGGATTTTGTCAAATGAACAACACGCTCTAGAGGTTCAATGAACCTAGACTACTTTGTGTCACATGCCTAAGGGCACTTACAAAATTCAATTTTCTTAAACTAGAAGGTGAGCCACTTGTCACTCAAAGAACAGAAGTCACTTGGACTTCCCAAGAGAGGAAGATGAAAGGTTTCAGCCAAAGCCATATGACACAAGGCATACATGCATCCAACCCTTTGAGATTCCCTATGTCTTGGGAGTGTGGGAGCTTAAGGGTCCATATAAGAGGAAGACCAAGGGTCGGCACCCAAAGGAGACACACACCAAGGGGACACTTTCCATTTGATTTTCAGATTCTCTCTCTCTCTCACTCGACCAGCCTGGGAAGAAATTCACATCTTCACTTTCTCACCATTTCTCACCAACCAAACACCGTGTACGTATCATCCATCTTCATCCGACCAATCCCACAAGTGAAGAAGGAAGTCATGAATCCACCTAAGAGGAAGAAACACGCACGGTAAGGGCCACTCAATAATTTTTACACACACACGGCCACTTAGAGTGAAAAGGGTGATGAAAGGGTTCGAATCCATGTGTTCACTTGCAAAAACCTATTCGAGAAAGGCTAAGGGTTTTCCTCAAGGGAAAGACCGAACCACCACTAGCATTATACACGTGAGCATAAGACCTTGGAAGGGAAGGAAGACCACAGCCACCCTTTTGAGTTTGAACTAGGTTCCTTTCTCCATAGAGTTTCGGCCTTATGAGTGAAGTCCGAATGCATGAAGAGCCCTTCTAGCCATGGAATGGATTTCATAAGCTATGAGGGAGTAAACCCTAGTCACGACACACTCACACATGCACCCACTTGGATTAGGGTTTTGTGTGTCACTTCGTCTAATAGTTTAAATCATATTTTCAGCTTGTTTGATCATGATACTTGTGTTTTGCTTCAGACATTTATAAGTAGACTATCAACCTACTTTGGATAATGTTTGTATATGGCGCGTGAACATTGCATTCTTATTTGCTATCATATACACTCGTTGATTGATAATAATCTCGTGCTATGTAATTGGATTTACAAGATGATCTTGCTATGCTTGCTTGTTTTATGATGTTTTCGGATATGCTTAGAAATATTGGTTCAAGTTGTTGGTTATAACATGTTTTTATAAGTCTCAAAAGATTCGGCCATGTCTATAGGTATATGCTCGAGTCTAAACATGTTATTCCACTTTGGTATGTATTGAATGCTATTGCCTATGTTTGTAAACTGAGTATTCGAATGTTCTAATATTTTCAAGTCGTAACCTGAGATGTTCAATGTTTGATTACATGACTCACGACATTTACATGTTCATATGTTCCATGAAAAGAAAAGTGTTACAAGTTTTATGTCACATGCATTTGGGTTGTATATTGTTTTCAAAGAAAAGAGTTTGTACATGTTTTATAATGACCCCAAATGCTAGGAAGGGGGAATGTCTAGGTGGAACTCCCCTGTCCACTCTGGAGTGCTTAAACTGGAGTGGTAGCCCCTGGGTCAACAAAGTATAATCGGCAAATCTCGAATGGATCCTTGCGGAAAGGATACCCGAGCAGGGTAGCACCTACAACTAGTGGGTGCCTCACATGTGTTATATGTGGTGAAGGCAAAATTTTGAACTGCCGCATAGTCAAGGTTTGTAACTCGCAAGGAACCAACACTGCATAGGGGAGCCGTAAGGTATCCAAACTACATGTTACAAGAAGTGAACAAGGCAATAAGTTAAGGATATGTTACATGTATATTGTTCAATGTGCAAAGATGAAAAAGATATTTTATTTCAAAGTAAAGTTACATAAGCCAAGTTTTGTGTCAAGTACATGTTCATGCATTCGTTTCATGGTTTGCCTTTATTTGCCTATGTTATCTATTGTATGTTATTTGTTTACTTACTGAAATTTCTCAAAATCTCACCGTAGTAGTTTTCACTATCATTTTTAGTTTGAAATGGTAAAAGTTGTTACAAGACAGGAGACCGAATATGGGGAAGTGCAAGAGGCCAACACCCCGGATAGTTAAGGAGGTCCCGAAAAGCCTTGAAAGCTCATCGGAGCCATCCATAGCGGAAAGGCTAGAGGTCACTGATAAGTTCATTACGGAAGTGCTGCAGCTCTTTGAGGAGCTAAGGAAGATACTTAACAAAGACAAGGCAAAATAGAGAAGGCCTTGTAGGGTTTTTGAGAGGGATCTTGGAAATTGTAGTAAAAAAGAAGAAGAAATGATGATTTACTTTTGAAGATCCCTATTGTTTTTGGGAGATTTCACAACATTATCTATTTTGAAGTAATTTGAACAAATGAAATCTTTTGGAATAATTAGTTTATGGTGCCATGATATTTTACAAATTGCTCTAAATCTTACTTAGATTTACATGAATTTTCGCTACGATTTATTGCATACTGCTAGAATATAATAGGTGCATTACATCTTAACTGTCATGTACGGGGGTAGTCTTAAGTTACATGTCCTAACGCTTCAGTCACCGTCTAATCCCAAGTGGAGGCTGGGGCATCACAGAATAAATTTTTATACATGTTGAGGTCTAGTTGAAACACAAACTTGAGACTCACGGGTTGCGTTGTGTTTCTATGCAATTTTTGCCATGTTATCTTGAGTTAAATGCTTAGATCAGTCTTAGGACTTGAATATGAAGCATATGATGTTGTTTATTGATGGTTTACTTTATGAAAAAGTCAGATCTAGTGGTTTAGACCAAAACATGTGATACTCAGTTTTGGAGAAAATGTGCAAGCCGATTGTTTTGCTTGAAATTTTGGGATTCTTGAATTGTTTGTTAAAGCATGTTATTTCTTAGAATTGAGTAACGTCCCCTAGATTTTCGCTAGGAGACAACTGGATCGGGTGAAATGGTAAAGATTTCGGGTCGACGTTGTTGCCCCTCTGTTGGCGAAGATAGAGGACACTTGGCCATGAATGCAGGGGTCTCGAAACAAGGTGTTGCTTGTTACGAAGTCATTCATATGGCGAAGGGAGCCGTAGTGACATACGTTAATAAATGGATGTGGCTAGTGAAGTGATTTCACATGATGATTTAGACCTTGGGTCCAAAGGTCTTTGAAAAATGATATGATACGTTATAAGATGAGATTTGGGCACTGGGTGCATGGAGGGGCTTACTTGGATGATTGGTTCCTCGGTATACTTATTATAAATGTGTTTTCCCTTTTTGTTTAAGTGAAAGTTATGTATTCATGTTCATTGTTATTTCTTACATAAATAGTGTCGTTTTGGGTTTTAACATACTAAGGTTTTAATGAAATCTCACCATAATAGTCTCACTATGGTTTTTGCTGATTGGACCCATAGATTTTGATGTAGATATAGCTCAGGATTGTTACTTAGAGGAAGAAGGACCGATACTAGTCGAGGACTAGTAACGGAAGCCTGTCCCATTAAGATAATAATCTCTTGTAAATTTAGGATTTTTTTTTGGTATTATATTGGGTGATGAACAATTGTGGTTGAATATTATTTGTGTTAGGCGATGAACAAATCTTGGTTTGTAATGTTTAAATGATGAGTGGTCTTCACTTATGGGTATTGTTATTGTTAGGTGAGTAATGTATAAATCTCTGGTACTATTGTTATTAGTTTCAGGCTAATACCTTACTCTTTTTCACTACAATTTTTATACACACAAGACTTCTACATGCGTAAGGGCTTGCAACTCGTGCGACATGCATCCTGGGTATCATCGTTCCTCATCAAACCACACCGGGGGATGGGGGCATCACAGCTTGATAGCAGAGCTTTTACGACTCTGGGTAAATCCATAAATCACTTAGCTACAATATTAGAGCTTGAGGTTATGTTCTTTAATATGTTAGGCCTAAATCTTTAATGTCATAGGCTTAATCTATTAGTGAGTAAGTTGGAATATTGGTAGTTGTGATGCTCTCAACCCCCACTTGGGATTTGGCAATGACATGGAGCGTCGGGACATGCAATATTGGGCTACATACCCTCATACATGGTGGTTAACATACAATTCCCCTAACATACATTCTAGCAGTATGAAGTACTCGCAGCGGAATAAGTCATCTCATAACATTTTGTAATAGAATAAACTAGTATTCCAACTTTATTCATAACTTTAAATCATACCATACTTGTTCCAAGTTCATCAAATAGGCATAAACCGAATTATACATCATAGTAATGTAGCATCAAATTGCTTGGTACACCTCAATGTAATGGATGTTGTCTTCAAAGGCCTTTAACTAAAGGAAATCATTAAAGCATCTTTCTAATTTCTGCTATCTCCAAGTAGGAAATCATCCTACAACATAACTGTCTCCCAATGAAAATGTGAAGTTGCAATTTTATTCCTACATGGTCTCCAAATCGCAAACAGTTACCTCAATATCCACTAAAACAAACTCTCAAACCATCATGTTACTAAATGCCGCATTTTTGCTACGTACTCTAGTGACATCATCAAGATGTCTAAAGCTAAGATCTCCATATAGGCATCATTCTCTAATCCAACTCCACACTTACTAAGTTAACTCTTACCACACCTTTGTAGTAAATAGACCATCTCCCAAAACCATGAGCTTTCATACATATTCCCCGTATTGTCTCCTGCATCCCGAGTCAGAATTCATGACTCCTTGAAACTTAGTGCAAATCAACCCTACACATCAACAGTAATATCGATATAACAATGGCTAAGGCTTGATGCTGAGAGGGGTGGTCTAAGAACTTAGAAGTCCATATACGAAATTAAGCCCATGCGGTGGATAAGATTAAGACCAAATAAGGCATCAAGAACTTGAATCTATTTGGATACTTCCTATCCATAGGAGAAAACTAAATTAATGAATGGAATCACTCTTCGACACAACAGTCGTAATCCACCAAGGACTAATAAAGAATCTGTTCTAATTCGGAAAAGGTGGAGGTTATCACGAAGTAGTTAGAACTCTAACAGTTCATCGAAATGGTTCTAAGATACCTTTGTCAAAATACCAACATCATCATCGGAATGACTTCATCAAGTTGCACAAGAAGGTAGACATTCCCAAAAGATAAGTGAATAAAGTAAGTAGACAAAAACAAAGTATATATTACATAAATGTATTTACCTTGGCTTCATCCAAGATGTTCCTACCCAATCAGGAGTCCATACATTTCATCTACAATAAGTAACACTCTTCAGGGGTCCAAAACCATCTTGACTAATAAATAATGAGTGTCTATAATCTTCCATTTGAGATAGCATTTACTCAGAAGCCTATCACCTTAATTCAGCTAGTAGTAATCCATATCAATTTCATAGACTACTCAAAATCATCTAAAACCATAAATGAAGCCGACTTGAATTTATGCTAAGCTAGCTGGTTGTACTCCCAACTTAGCTTATCTGTATCCTACATCATCAAATAGAGATATAGTTTCTAGTAGCTCATTGTACCTATATCCTTCGATAATATCCCACATCATGCATAGTCTATATCCTCCAATTATGATAAGAATCATTCTCCAACTATGCATTACATGCAACCAATATCGATTGTCTACATAATTGATCTCATAAAGATAACCCACCTCTTAAAGTCTCCAAATTCATAACTTCGATTTGATCAAAACTCACGTCTTGATGGTGGCAGAATCAAAATCTTCAGATTTACTCATGCTTTTCACATTAGGTCTACAGAACCTAAAATCTCAAATCTTAATAGAAATCATTCCTTACTGTTTGCAACTCTAAAACCTTAAAACACATGGGGTGATCCGGAACTGTTAGCTTTCTCGATTCGTGACTTCCTTTTTATTTCATGATCATGATGGTCAAACCACGTCGTCCCCATTCGGTGATGGATGCTATCACACTTTCCTGGCTTAACACATCAATTTCCATCAAGCTTTCATACCACAAGTTCAAGCCTAAATATACTTAATAATTCAAGCCTATGATGCATTCTAATAATTTAAACATATTTTCTGTTACAGTTTCCTATGGGCATATGGGTTTACTCAGAGACGTCATTACTCTGATACCACCTTTTGTGACGCCCCCAACCCTCGCTTGGTATTTGGTGGTGACATGAAGCGTTAGAATATGCAATACTAGGTTACATACTCTTGTACATGGTGATTAATATGCAATGCACCTAGCATGCATTCTAGCAATATGAAGCAATCGCAAATGAATAAGTCATTTCATAAAATTTTGTACCAAAATAAACTAGTATCCCAACTTTATTCATAACTTTAAATCATACCATACTTGTTCCAAATTCATCAAATAAGGCATAAACTGAATTATATATCATAGTAATGGAGTATCAAACTCCTTGGTACACCTCAATGTAACTGATGTTGTCTTCAAAGGCCTTTAACTAAAGGAAATTATTAAAGCATCTTTCTAATTTCTACTATCTCCAAGTAGGTCAAGACTAAGTCCATTCTTTTCTTTGGATCGAGCTCATCCTTAGCTTTGATCATCATCCTAACTAGCTAATTCCAGCCCAACTAAAAGTTCTATCATTCATAGGGGAATGATAGTTGAGACTATCACGGTGAGATTTCGAGAAATCTCAACAAGTTAACCAAAAATATACACAGAGATAACATAAGCTTGTATAAAGTAAATAATAAACATGAATGCATGAGTATGAACGCGCACTTTGACAAAACACAATTTTGTCCCATACGTATTCTTTTTTTTTCAAAAACACTAATATTGTAACCATGTAACAAAGTAACAATATAACCATGTAACAAAGAGTCATTTTTTATTAATCTCTTATAATCTTTTCAATATAACAATGTGGGTGGATATATCATGTCTCCCCTAAGCAATGTGGGCTCCCTGCTAGTTACCATATCACATTACCGACCCTCTTGATCAAGTGTGAGTACGTCAGAGTCCATATGACATGACAATTCGCAATTCTCCTTCACCACATTTGCAATATGATTCGGCAATTCGCAATTTGCCTTCACCGTATTTTTCATGTGTTTCACCCACTAGTGTTAGGTGATACTTCGCTCCGAAATTCTTTAAAAAGAACCTATTCAAAATATGTTGATTATACTTCGTCAACCCAAGGATTACTACTCCAATTGAAGCACTCCAAAGTGGACAGAGGAGTTTCACTAGGATATTTCTCCATCCTAGCATTTGAAGTCGTAACAAAACAATTTCTTTTAATGCACAATCCGAAAATATGTGACATGTGACCATGTACTTTCATGTAACAATGTCATATACTTATGCCATATACAAAGAGTGCATCACGTGTATAGCTCGAAAGAATTAGAACATGCCAAAACATATATTTGTGTACAACATATGAACACTCAACAACACATACCATTTCTCAAAACTCCAAACATGTTATTTGAACCAACAATTTAAGAAGCAAGATGTGGGCATAGCTTGCACATATAAGATACGAATCATAGCATTTAACAAGTAGCAATTTCATAATCTGATTTGAGCAACCAAAATGCAAAGTTTACACGTAAACATAAATGCATTATCCAAGAATAAGTTAGAGGCTATCTTACAAACTTTTCCTTCCTTACAAAGAGTATAATCTCCATGGGCTGAAATAAAACCGTACTAACATTAGAGAGATCCTCAATCGAGACATAAAGGATTACAAAACTCTAAACTTATAATACCTAGTGAGAGTTTCACTTTAACCCTTTAACTCTCGAAGATTGCACATTAAGTTCTAAACCTTCAATATTGCCATCTAACCCCAAATTTCTCCAGCATAACAAACTTCATGTAGTATCCATGCTAGACCCATTTCCAACCTCAAGATGTGATTTCTTATACGTTAAACCGCAGGAACTACTAAACCAGAAACCTTTGATCCCAATCATTCACTAAATTTAACTTGACCTAATTTCGCACTTAAAATCACCTTATTTGAAATTAAGTACTTGATTTAACTCTAGGACAGAACTCCAAAAATATGTTCATCCTTTTGATTCACCAACCTATGACCAAATTTAAGAGAAATCATCCTTGAACACATGTTTGAACCTCAAATCTTTTAATTGGGACTTGATCTAAGGTACCTTGCTTCCATTGTACTTTTGACCGTTAGAACATCAAAGTATCCAATTTCTCTAAACATCGTCATGATCAAGATCACTTCCTAGGATATCCAGTCCAAATAAGCGGAATTACCTTTAGAGAGAAAACAGTATATTCTATCTAAGGCTAACCCGAGACATGCACTTTGATACCCTTGAACATATGAAATTTCTACACCTTGATTTCTTCATAGATTTGAACCAAACAAATCATTTACAAGCCTAATTTGAGTCCTTAAGCATCACATTATCCATAGAAACCCAACATTTAGGAGATCAACCTCAAATCAATAATATTCAATTACCAAGATACTAACAATGACATATATTGACTCTAGATGGCATTATAAACCATAATACCTTGAATCTCATGCAAGAACCTTTCATCCAACAGTAAACTCCATTTCTAAGCTTATAAGAGATCTGAATACACTATTAAATCATCAAGATCCAATTTTTATCAAGCTTAAGCCCAAGCTAACAACACTAAACACATTGCTCCCATATTTGAAATCTAGAGCCATCATAAACACCACAAATCGACTTCCTTCTTCTAGAAAATGCTTCGATTAGACCACTAACACAACCTCCTAATATCTATTATGAAAATAAGTAGAGAAAGATTACTCACCAACTTGAAAACCTTGGAGAGGAGGCTTGGTTTGCACTGTTCGAACCAACAACTCTTGGTTTTCATCATTATTGTGTGATCTGCTCTTGATTCGAATGTGGTGTAGCTGAAGCTTTGTGTGTGTGCATGAATAGAGAGGAAAAGAGTATAAGAGTGAGTGATTTTTGTGTGCCCCCTCAAACCAAAAGATAAGGGGCGATTTTATACTAAGATTTGCTCTAATTCTCTTTCTCCCTTACTTCAGCTTTGTTGCCAAGTGGATGGCCTTAGATCTTGGCCATTGTGTGTTGGAGAAATGGCGCCTAACTGAACTTAATAGATGCATGTTGGACAAGTGGCACCTAGCAAAACTTAGATGATGCATGTTGGACAAATGGCGCATAGCAGAACTTTAGCTGATTCATGTTGATAAAGTGGCGCCTAGCAGAACTTTAGCTAATGCATGTAGGACAAGTGGCGCCTAGTTGTAGTTTCTCATAACTCCATTAATGACTCTTTATAAATGTTGTGGGATTCCGCACGAGCTCCATTAATGACTCTACATAGCAATTTCCACTAGCTCCATTAATGACTCTCCATAAATGTTGTGTAATTTTTTGCTAGCTCCATTAATGACTTTCCATAAAGGCTCTATCCACCACCACTAAGCTTTAAATGCTTGAGTTCTATTTGGTGATGGTGAGTAGTAATAGATGGAACCCTAGAGGGTGGATTTCGCCTATCTCCTTGCCTTCCATTTCTCAAATCTTTTCCAACTTTCTTGTGAGAATAAGTGAGATCTGACCTTAATAATTGCACTGACCAAAAGCCCCTATTTTTATTGGTGATATGGATGACACAGTAAGCTAGGATATGGGGAACAAAAATCTAAAAAGTGTTCTTGAAAAGAATTCTCTTGCCAAGTGGCTTAAATCCTTGAAAATCTGAAATCCTCTTCATTTTCCTCATGATTGCTTTTCTAGGAAACCTAAGACCACTTTGCATGTATGCCAAGTGGCACTAGCCGAAAACCCTTAATGCCTTTTTCATGATTTTTCTATTGGGAAACCTAAGAGTTTCACATGAATATGGCGCCAAGTGCCAAGCTATGCCTTTACCGTAACTTGTCTCTTACTCCCTCATCATTGCTTCCTTGAAAATGTAAGAAATATCCATGCATGGGTGCCATGTGTCAAAGCGCCTCTATTTTCTCTTCTTAATGCCCTAGCCGAAATCCTCTTCCTCTTCCTCTTTCCTCGTATAATTGTTTTTCTTGAAAACTTAAGGGACTTATCTGCATGGAGGACAAGTGGTGCCTCTCTTGAGGTGGTTGAAACCCTAAACTTCCCTTCATCCATTTTTGGTCCGGATACAATGCAATGAACCTAGAGAAAGTGAAGTGCATGGCTGCCAAATGGAAGTGTGGGTATCATGTGCCGTCCAAAACCCTAATGGTCTTCTTGCATCCTAAGATCTTTCTAGAACCCTTAAACTTCTTTGCATGGAAGACATGTGGCGTCTCCTATTCATTGGCCAAATTCCATCTCTTCTTCTTTTGATAAATGATGTATGCCTTGATGAGCTTTCATAGGTTTTATACACAAGTATGTGTTTTCTGCATGTTCTAATTCTTTCAAGCTATAAACGTAATGCACTCTTAATATATGGCATAAGTACACGACATTTTTGCATGAAAGTTACATGGTCACTTGTCACATGTTTTTTCGGTTCGCATTAAAGGAAACTTTTTTTTCATGACCCCAAATACTAGGATGGGGAAATATCCTGGTGAAACTTTTCTGTCCATTCTAGAGTGCTTAAATTAGAGTGGTAACCTCTAGGTTAACGAAGCACAGTCAACAATTTTCGAATGGGTTCTTTTAAAAGGATTTCAGAGCGAAGTAGCACTTAACTCTAGTGGATGCAACACATTGGAAATGCGATGAAAGTGAATTGTGAACTCTCGTATTATATGGACTTTGAGGTACTCATACCGGTCAAGAGGGCTAGAAATTTGATTTGGTAACTAGCAAGGAGCCCACGGTGCTTAGGAGAGCAGTGAGGTGTCCACCAACATTGTTATATGGCTTAATGATTATAAGTGATTAACATGAATTAATGTTACATGGTCACTTTGTTGCTCTATTAAATGATTACAAGGTCAACTTTTTGAAAAGAATACGTACAAGAAAGAAATGAGTTTTAGTCAAATTCAAGTCTATGCTTATGCATTCATATTCATGGTTTGCCTTTACATGCTTATATTATCATCTTGTATGCTATTAGTTTAACTTGCTGAGATTTCTTAAAATCTCACTGTGGTAGTTCCCACTATCATTCCCCCTGTAATGGTAAAATTTGTGACAAGAATAGATGATAACAATAGGAAAACGCAAAAGTGAGGATTCCCCAAAGGGGAAGAGGCCCCGAAGAAGCCTGAGCGCTCAGTGGAACCAGCGCTAGTAGAGCAGCTTGAGTCAGTCGAGAACTTTATATGTGAAGTGCTAAAACTTTTTGAGGACCTGCAGAAGATTTTGGATAAGGACAAGGGCAAATATGACATCTCCCAACTTTTGTTAAGGAACAATATGATTTTGGATAATTGGATTGTTGGTAACAAGGGTTATGTTTAAACCCTTTTATTTTGTACTGGAAGTTTTTGAACAAATACTTTTGGGATTAATAGTTACTTTATTTGATACCATACTTTAATTGTTCAAAGCATTACTTAGAATTGAACTTTTTCCCCTGCAATTATTGCATACTGCAAAAAACGTGCTAGATACTTTGCATGTTA
Source organism: Juglans mandshurica (assembly GCA_022457165.1). Classification (NCBI taxonomy): domain Eukaryota; kingdom Viridiplantae; phylum Streptophyta; class Magnoliopsida; order Fagales; family Juglandaceae; genus Juglans; species Juglans mandshurica. The sequence goes on from CM039623.1 coordinate 11,963,292, forward strand.
ACTGTCTTGAACGAGGGGTGTGTAACCTTGAGTTGCATGTCCCGACACTTCACCCTCCATCCAATCCCAAGTGAGGTCTAGGGGCATAACAATTTTATATATCTTTTACCATTCATCCAACAAAAGAATTCTACAATGAAAGAAAAATTGAATAATGGTTTGATTCTTTTGTATTTCTCTGCAAAAATATATATAATATCCTGGCCATGCCAGGCAAACATACGTACATGCAAAAGGCAAATCTATTTATCTCTAAGATCGATGTACGTACGTAGTGTTGCTGTATATTTATCGTTTACCACACACATGACGCATGTTTGGAAGAAACTTTCAACATCTCTTAAACGCTAAGGAAAGGTTAGTAAATTTATCACAGCATCAATATTAATTAATACTTATAAACATCTTAAGTAGTATTGGAACATATAGAAAGTTAGAATAATAATATGGGCGCCCTTGTGATTAATCTAGGACAAATGCAATATGCATGATAACTTAATAAATAAGAAAGAACGTATAATTTCTTGAGGGGGAATCATGTGATCATAAGTTTAACAATATAAACTTTCTCAGCTAGCTTTTTCCTCCCTGGTCTGCCTTCTTATAATTAATTGGTTCATCCAGCTTCACTATAGAACGTAATACAAAGCATGCAAAAAAATGTGCAAAAGTAATACTATAATGTGAAAAAAGGAATCTTTATTAGATAATCTGTTCTAAGGGCCATAAAGTATAATAGTACTACTGGGTAGGGCATGCATACAAGACCGGTGAAGCTGGCCTGATCTGATGTACACTGGATCTTCTATTATTATTTTCTTCTCAGTTAGGTCTTTCATACAATCAACAAAACAATTGCACGACCCTACATATATATAGGAACCACCACTGCAATCCCAAATTCTCACTTCTTCTTCTTCTTCTTCTTCTTCTTCTTCCCTGGCTTAATTTGAAACTTTCTGTGAAAATCTTTTCTTTTTATGATCATGAGGGAAGATATCATGTTATACTTCCAAAGTTCAGAGGAAGAGTACGAGATCAGCCTTCAACTATACATGATGCATGGAGCGGGGATTAACTCTTCTGAAAGAACACTGATCTTTTGGCCATGGCTCTTAGCATAAATTCACCCACATATTAGAAACTATAGGGACTGGAATGGGGTTGAGTTGAATAAGTGCAACATTTCGGCAAGTCTGGTGTTTGGCCATATTTTATACATTTAGTACTTTCTTTATTTTTTCCCCTTTGTTGATGTCAAGGACAAAGGATTTGAGTTGTAGAAATGCAACCTCGCTCCCAGTGCTTGAATCTCATTTATCCTTTTTTCTTCCTTCTTTGCTTTGTTTTCATTTCCATTTGGTTCCAAGGAAAATGAACAAAAGTAAACAAAAATCTGGAACTTAGGGACCAAGATTTGTCTTCTTTTCGTTATGTTCTGGACAACCACGCGAACGAAATACACTGTCCTTTTAGCTCTTAATTTGTTCTCTATGACTAAGATATATAAAGCCTTCCTTTGATTAATGTTATCCAAGCACCTATGAATTTCCTAAGACATTAAGGTCCGAGCTCTCAAACCAGCACAATGTTTTTCAATCCTGTTGAAAAAGTGCCTCTTCAATCTGGTCGCTCAAGAAGTGTCTCTACAGCTCGAGCGAAGCCCCAACCCGAGAGTTCACTCAACTCCCGCTCGACAGTTAGCTCAGCGGGATGCCAACATCTTGCAACCCGAGAGTTCGCTTGACTTCCACTCGACAATTAACTCGAGCGGGGTGCAACTCAAGAGTTCACTCGACATCCGCTTGATAGTCAGCTCGGGTGGAATGACAACCCGAGAGTTCACTTGACACCCACTCGACAGTCAACTCGAGCAGAATGCCAACCCTGAAGTTTGCTTAACACCTGCTCGACAGTTAGCTCGAATGGGATGCCAAACCCTAACGTTTGCTCGAGCACCGCTCGACACTTGCTCGAGCGAATATTCAAAATCTAGGGTCCGCTATTTTGGTATAAAAAGAAAACGGCGTTCATTGTAACTCAATTTTTCATTTTCATTGAGGGGCTGTAGCAGTATGAGAGAGTGAGAAGAGAGAGAGAGAGAAATTCTTTTGTGAAGAATTTTTTGTGATTAATCTCTTATACTCCACCTTTGTTGATAGTGAATTCATTGAGACGGATCCTGCCAGTGGACGTAGGCTTACATTGAGCCGAACAACTTAAATCTTGGTATTCTGTGTATGATTATCGTTATTGTTCTTGTGTTTATTTCTGCTACAATACTTCAAATTAGTTTTTGATAATCGGTTTTTCCCAACAAACTGGTATCAGAGCTTGGCTCTGTGCGAGATCTAGAAGGATGACTATGGCAAAGTTTGAAGTGGAGAAATTCCAACAGTCATAGCAGTTTCAGTTTATGACGCATCAAGATGAAGGCTTTATTGCGACAACAGGGTTTGTCAAAGGTATTAGAAGAAAAGGTGATTGATGATTCTCCTGCACCGTCAAGAGAAGAAGAAGAAGAGGTACATAGTACTATTCTTTTATCATTATCATATAGAGTTTTAAGGGAGGTTGCTGATGAGGAGACTGATACTGGTCTTTGGACTAAACTTGAGAGCTTGTATATGAGCAAATCTCTCACCAACCGTTTGTATCTAAAGCAACGGTTTTACACTCTCAAAATGAAAGAAGGTACTCGTATCTTTGAATACTTAGATGAGTTTAATAAAATGATTATGGATTTGAAGAATATTGACATTAAACTTGAAGAAGAGGATCAAGCCTTAATTGTTCTGTGTTCATTGCCCATGTCATTTGAAAATTTTGTAAATTTCATGTTGTATGGTAGAGACACTATTTCCTTGGCAGATGTGAAATCTGCTTTGAATTCTAAGGAATTGTGAACTAAATTGAATGTGAAGGGCACTGATGATCAAGCCAGTGATTTGCTTGTTAAGGGTTCCTCTAGGAGGAGTAGATCCAGTGACAGGAGGTCAGAGAAGAAAATGGGTAAATCCAGGGGTAGTTCACAGTTTAAGTTTAATAAGAAAAATGTTAAATGTCATTACAAAAATGAGTGTCCTAAGCTGAAAAACAAAGACGAAGGCACTAGTTCATCTAATGTCGTTAGTGTTGCTGATGAAAAGTCTAACGGCTTAGATGTTGTCTTAGCAATTAGAGACTCCAATAGTTGCTTCAGTGACAAGTGGGTCATGGACTCAACTTGTACTTTTTACATGTGTCCCAAGAGGAACTGGTTCACTAATTATGAGCCAGTCAATGGTGGTTTCATTCTGTTAGGGAATGATATGGCTTCTAAAATTGCTGAGATTGGTTCATTCAAAATAAAGATGTTTGATGGGATTGTCAGGACATTGTCTAAAGTCCAACACATCCCAAATTTGAAGAAGAATCTTATTTCTTTGGACACTCTTGATTCTTTGGGTATTAAGTACATACACTGGTGATGGTGGAGCTATTAGTGTCAGTAAAGACTCCATGGTTGTAATGAGAGGAGACAAGACAGATGGTCTTTATTTCATTCGGGGCAGTACAGTGACAGGTGCAGTTGTAGTATCTATTTCAGACGATCCAGACTTAGATGTCACCTGTTTGTGGCACATGCATTTAGGTCATATGAGTGAAAAGGGGAAGTCTATTTTGAGTAAGCAAGGTTTGTTATGTGATCAGAAGATAGGGAAACTTGAATTTTGTGAACATTGTGTGTTTGGAAAATAGCGCAGGGTTTAATTTTTCAAGGGTTCACAGAACTAAAAGTACTGTGGACTATATTTATTTTGATCTTTGGGGTCCATCTTCTGTTTCATCGAAAGATGGAGCTCAGTATTTGCTTACATTTATTGATGATTTCTCATGGAAAGTTTGGGTTTATTTTCTGAAGTAGAAAAATGATGTATTTGCTAATTTTAAACAGTGGAAGGTTTTGATTGAAAATCAGACAAGCAAGAAAGTAAAGTGATTTTGAACTGACAATGGTATGAAATTTTGTGGAGGTGAGTTTGATGAATTCTGCAAAAATAAGGTATTTTCAGGTACCGCACAGTTATACATACTCTACAACAAAATAGAGTAACTGAACGGATGAACATGACTCTCTTGGAGAGAGCCCACATTATGCTTTCTAATGCATGCTTGTCTAAGGAGTTTTGGGCTAAAGTAGTCAACATAGCTTGCTTCCTGGTTAACCACTCTCTAGTCACAACTATTGGTTTGAAAACTCCAAATGAGGTATGGTCTGATACTCCTGTTGATTATTCAAATTTGAAAATTTTTGTTGTCCTGCATATTTTCATGTTAATGATGGAAAACTTGAGCAAAGTGCAAAGAATGGCATATTCATTGGATATGCCAGTGGGGTGAAATAATTTAGGTTGTAGTGTATTAATACTAAATCACTCATGTTTGTAATTAGCAGGAATGTTGTATTTGATGAAAAATCTATGCTTAATCCGAGAATGAGTTTACTGTGTCTACAAGTGAAGAGCAGGGTATTTGCAAGAAGGTGGAGTTACAGGTTGAAGCACCACAGAGGATGCTAGGTGGCACCCATGATCATGCTATTGCTGATGAGCATGATTCTGATTTTGATATTAGCACACAGGGTGAGTAAGACTACAGTATAGCTACTGGTAGACAGAGAAGACAGATCAAACCACCTCAAATATATACTCATACAAATATGGTGGTGTATGCTCTTACTACGACAGAGGACATTGTTGGTCGGGAGCCTTTCAGTTATTCAGAAGCTGTCAAAAGTAAGGAATCTGCATAGTGGTGTGCAGCGATGACTGAGGAAATTGAGTCTCTTCACAAAAACCAAACATGAGATTTGGTTAAGTTGCAGAAGAAGATGAAGACAGTTGGCTGCAAATGGGTCTTCAAAAGAAAAGAAGGAATCTGGGGTGATACAGATGCAAGATACAAGGCACGCTTGGTTGCTAAGGGCTACAGTCAGAGAGAAGACATTGACTTCAATGAAGGATTTTGGTGAAAGTGTTATGCCGAGTGCTTTAAGAAGGATTTTTGTGGTTTTGGCTTGATGATCCAAAGCATGATAGTTCTTAGGAGTATGTTATGAATGTATTGGAAGAATGGTTTTTGAACTTTTGGAGTTCTTGGAGTTGTTTAAAAAGAAATAAAACCTCGAGAGTCATGGGTTGTGCTTAAGGATAGAAACATGAAGTGTTGCATTGAAAAGATTTGTGATTTTGTGAAGTAACTTTTGTTGGCTTTTCTTGATGTTATTTGATCATTGGATATGATTTTACATGTTACAATATTTAAGTTTAAGCATGAGAAATGAGGTTTGACAAAATTGCATAAAAAATCAAGGGATTTGGCCTATATGTTTCAGCCTTGTCATGTTGGAAATAGTTGTGATGCATCTTCAATTTTTCTAATTAGATAATTGGATTTAGGAAAAAATTTACATGAAGAATGTAAATTTAGGAGTTAGGATATAAAATCCTTAAGTTAGGAGTAAAATGATCATTATCCTACGTGTAGAGGGCTAAAATGATCATTTTACTTTGAGTTAGTATTTTTTTATGTTTATAAACTATTAGTGAGGAGTTTCCAACATTTAGAAAATCTCTTCTTACAGTTTCTTGTTTTTTGTGCATTTTAATTCGTCACGCAACGATCACTGTAAGTTAGCTTCTAACTTATTGTCAAATTATTGTGTATGTGTGTTGGTAAGAGAACAAGTATTCATGTTCTTATGTCATTATATATGCCATGTCATACCATGTCACTAAATGTATGTCTATTATACATTATATTCTGTCATGTAATGTTTATCTGTTACACATTATGCTATGTCACAAAATATTTATCTGTTACACAAATATGCTATGTCATGAAATGTTTATATGTTACACAAATATGCTATGTCATGAAATGTTTATTTGTCACATGTTATGTCATGTCACGAATGTTATCTGTCACACGTAATGCCATGTCACGAAATAGTCAGAGCTGGTCAACGTACTACCAGCCCTTGTTATCTGTTACATGTTATGCTATGTCATGAGATGCTATCTATTTCAGGTTATGTCATGTCATGTCATATTATCTGTCATCTCGTTTCACATATCGTCATGTCTCGAGTACAGAGTGAGTCTCGAAAATGATATTTTCTCAGTCAGTCATGCATGGGATACTCACGACGTAATCACTATGATTGTCCGAGTATCACCATTGATAATTTAGTCAGTTCATGTCATGTCGAGTTCAATTTCAGCTCACGTTCAAGTTCATGTTATGTCAAGTTCATGTTATGTCAAGTTCAATTTCAAGTCCAGTTTCAAGTTCAGTTCATGTTGAAGTTCAAGTCATGTCAGTACATGTCATGTTAAACATCAAGTCACTCTAGCTTATTTATGATCATGTTATGCATTCATGCTTTTACTATCATGCTTACATTTTTAAACTGTCATTCAAGTTTTTTTGTTAACTTGCTGATATTTGTACTCAAATCTCACTGTGGTAGTCTCAACTACCATTCCCCTTGTAGACAATGTGTTAGGACCAGGAGATGCAACGGACGCTAGCCGACTGGAGATGGTCCATTAGGCAGCACGGGCACGACACATAGCTCATAGCCTCCATGCTTCGATTCATAGATAGTATTTTGACATCCCTGATCGAGTTGTGCGAGCTACTTAATGGATTAGCCTAGTAGATGATTTAGTTTATGCATGTACTTAAGGAGCTCTGTCTCCCGTACTTTTGTGATTACAGACCTTTTAGACTTATATTGTAATCGTGAATGTCTATCACTTTAATGTTTATGTAGTATGTTTCAAAGTTTTTGGGATATATCTCATTCGATGCATAGTTTTGCTCAAGAAACAAAATATAAGCTGCAAATATTGCATATTGCTAGCTAGATGCATGGTACATTGCATATTTAATTGTCATGAACGAGGGCAGGTAACCTTATGTTGCATGTCCTGACGCTTTAGAGTCCATCCGATCCCAAGTGGAATCTGGGGACATCATAACAATTTTGAGTCTTTTGATTACATTTACTCTCCAGGGTATGAAACCTATAGCCCCGTACCATGCAACTAGTGTATCGAACGGCTTGTTTTGAAGTACCATATGCCAATGCATACAACTTAGAAGATACTAATTTTGAAATTTGGTCACGTTGCTGTAAAATCTAAATGTAAAATACAAAACATTAGTTACAGTTATATTAAACTGTTACAAATTAAATAGTAGATCTGGTGACGGTAGTACCGTTACAAAATGTCAAATTTGTTATAGTAGAGATCACAGTACACATAAAAAGTAATGCGTGCCGTGTATATGTATAAAGATATCTGTTGTGCAATGTATACTTAATTTACAAATATATGAAGGGTACTGAAATTGTGTTAATGTAACTATATATCGTCACCGCTTTTGAATCATGTCGTGATCAACTACGTACGTAGTAGAGGATTATGGGACGTTTATGCAAAAATACGTGCGAATATTTAGATGCAAAATAGTAGATATATATATATATAAATATTAATATAAACTAAGTCACGCTCTGTCCCAGATGGCATTTTTAAATATAAAAGCACCGGACAAAGCTCTGATCTGGTGGCACATCGATCGTATGGCCAAAGAGCCACTTAACCTAACCTTGTAGTTCTTAACCTAATCTACACATGACTAGTTTCCACGCCAGCCAAACCAATAGGATTCTTTATATATGAAGATTTTTTAAATGTAAGATAAATTTTATAAATTTGGAAAATATTACAAGAGGTGATGATCAATACAATAAATAATCTCTCAAAAACAAGCATTTATAAAATGATGGCGGATAGTACTGATCGATCTTAATGCACAGATGAGCAGCCTGATATTAGCTAAAGGGAGCTGCGCCAGTTAGCTAATATATGAACATATTAACCTAATAATCATTACAACAACACTAAAAAATCAGCATCGATCTCCTAGAAGCTGTCATTTATTTGAATTCGACGTGAACTGATATTATGTTGGGAAGAGGTAGGTGTTGATTATTTGGAAATAAAGCCTATCTCTCTCTCTCTCTCTCTCTCTCTCTTTCTCTGGACCCCTGCATGCAGTTGTGTAACGACTAAATTAAGGAAAATCCAAGTCAGACATGGACTTGTAGTAGAAAATTAAAAGGAGTCAATGTTACATTAACTAATCATTCGCTTAAAGATCCATTCTAAAGGTTAGGTATGATTGAGTTTCTCGTTCTCAAATAATATGATATCTTTTTTGCCACCTCTTATGTTTATTTGGGGCATTACACGTTGAGTTGGTTTATCAGATCTAACTCATATTTTATATCATAAGCGTTTTTCATTTGAGGGACGGCTCACCAACTAGTTAATTAGGCGTAAGACATCACAAACAAGTGAAACATTTTATCATGTTATTGTTATATATTGTTGTCATCACCAATATATACTACTATTATTGTTGTTATTGTTATTATTATTATTATTATTATTATTATTATTATTATTATTATTATTATTATTATTATTATTATGAGTAGTGTCGCGCTACTATGCCTCCTCAATTTGCCCACTTGGTGTGCCCCTAGTACGTACTGCAAATTGCACTTTTTTTTTTTTTTTGGCTTTTTATTTCAAACATTTTTTAAACATGTTTAAACATTTAAAAAAAATACAATTACACTAATTAATAGTCATTTCCTTAACTATTAAGAAAAAAAAAATTAAATGTATGAACGGTCAAAATGAGGTAAATTTAGGAGACATAGTAGTATTATTAATCTATTATTAGTGTTGCTGTTGCTATTATGATTATTAGTATTATTATATTTTAATCCTAATCGGCCTAATCCTTGCCCCTCCGTTAATCTATCGTTACAAGAACTAAGGAATCCAAACCCCCATATAAGTACACAGCAACGTTCCCATATAGTAAGGGCAATTCTTGATCATCTTCTTCTAAAATGAGTAGGTCATTTTTCATTTCCGGGCTTGATCAGGAGGAAGAGATGATCATTACAGATGTTGCTAATTCTGGAGTTCGGATCATGAAGGATAGGATCTTCAGGTCAGCCTTCGACCCTGATGAATGGTTCAGTACTACTCTTCTATACAAGCGTAATCATGTGTTGATGATCATGGCTTACGATCAGTACTAGAAGTTACCCAAGTCAGAAAAATCCAAAACAAAGGGGTTGGGCTAATGAAATGTAAGCAACCTCCTGGCAAGTCTTGTATCCTTGGCTCTTATTTACCTTGATGATCTTCAAGCTTCTCTCTTTTGTTTCGTTCCAAACCAAATGGACTGAGTGGTGTTGGAGAACTGCACTAACCTCACGGCAAGACTGGTCCTTTGGCTCGCTTTTATCCTCTTTCTTCCTTGTTTAATTGTTCTTATTTTGCAATCCATTTGGTTCCAAAGAAGATGGAAAAAAGTAAAACAAGTCTGAAAATTCAAAGCCAATTAAAGTTCTATCTTCCGGATATTTGTTTTCTTTTGATATTTGCAGAATATTTGCTAGCTCATGTTGTTCTTTTTGTCCCTTGTTCTCCAAGAATCTAGGAGAGACGACTTAGCTTGTAAGGTTCTCTTAATGATCTATGTTATCGGTAGCTGGTTTTCTGAGGAAATGACTGAGATTCCAAACTGGATAAGATCAATCTACTCCGCAGGCCACCACTTTTATTGTTATAATTTGATGTTCGAAGTTGCATTAACATATTAAAATGCGTCCATGGTGATGGCAAGAATTGTTATTTTGGATGGATAAGATTTTGTTCATGGGAGGTGCAGAAGTTTACAGAAGCTACGTACACAAACTTCTTGACGACAAGTAAATTAAATAAGAAAATAACATACAAAGCTACGAAAACTACTGCAAACATGAATTTCCTGCAGCTACTTTATAGCTACGACGTTAGGGGCCATGCGCATGCATGCATGGTCCTTCTAAAATTTTTAAGGTAATTCCTATGTACTATATATGTATTTTCTCTCTCCAAAGTTAATTTCTTCACCCCAAAAAAATTAGATCTTTTAGCTTAATGGGTTGATTCTGAAAATAATATAAAAAAAATAGCTGCTTAAATATCAATATAGGCTCCAAGGTAAAACAAACTAGTCAACAGTCATGTGTAATGCATGGCATTAAGAACATGAGCTTAAGGAATGTATGTTCCTTTGAGATTTAATGTTTTATATGATACGATGATGATGATCATGTTGACTAAGACTGTTGGTGTTAGACTGAAAACATAGATTGTTATATTATGTTTACTATACGATGTAATTTTTACTGAGTATTCAACTCATTTTTATTTTTATGTGTGCGTATCCTAAGTGATGATTATTATGAGGATGCTGCAGAATAAGATAGTACTCCTGCTCTGGGCCATGATATTGAGGCCTGCGGAGTTTGAGATATCTTTTTCTTTATTTGTCATTACTGTGTGATTGTAGCACATGAGTTTTAGATTGTTTTCAAATATAAGTGCAATAAGGAACTATTTTTGAGATGGAAAAATCTAATTGTAAGTAATTATGCGTACTAATACGTGCACCTATTTAATATGATTGGTCAGAAAATAGATTTTATTGGAAACAATACTAATTTGAATTTAAAATATGAAGACAACAACATTAGTACGCAGATTGGTATGTAAACGTGCTTGTACATAACAAAACTGGATTGAGATGTTTTCTTTTAATACACTGCTTTGATTTTATGACTTTTATGATTAAATCTTTTATACACATATGATATATACGTTACAAATTAATTTTAAAGTTAATAGCATTTATTTGCTCTAGCTAATTTTACAACTCTAGAGGAACGGGTACGTGTTACTCAATCTATTCGGTTAATTTTAAAGTCAATTTCAGCAAACTCTTGCAATTCCGCCCGTAATGTAATTTTCGTCGGAACCAAAACAAGCTACACGTGATACGTGATGTTGCTGCTTTTTCTCATCTCTTCTACACAGTAAAGATATATTTTTTTGAATAATGCTACTTTGCACATCTTATTTTGACACTTCATATATTTTATTTTATTTTATTATTTAATAATTAAAAAAAATGAGTATTAGTGTATTGATATTTTTTTTATATTTTTTTAAAATATTTTTAAATGATAAAAAAATATGAACAAAAAAATTGAAAATAAAAAGAAAAGTTAATTTTGGTCTTGCAGCAGAAAGATCTGACGGCAAAGTAGCATGTCTCATACTTTTTTGAAGAGTTTTAACTTTACAGGCTTACAACCTATGGCCCAATCAAAGTCCAATCAAGAAATAATAAAATAAGAAATTGTTATGGCTACTGGTATGGTAGAGAATGAAGTTGATGATCCAAAAGATATCGAGTTGCTAGTAATATTAAGAGTCCTTCAATTATGTGCTAAATGGGCATTTAGAAGCTAATACTTGAGAGGAAAGATTCCTCGTACTCTTGTAGAGAGAGAAGCTCCAATTTCTCTCTAAAAACTTCCTCACTTCCGAAATTAGCTTGAGGGGGCTGAGGGGGAGGAGACAACGCTCCCACCCCCCACCCCTCCCCGTTTTGCATTTCTTTGGTTTTGTTTTCATTTCCTAACAAAAGCGGAACACGTTGTGGTTTCCCAGTCTTAGTTTTTTTCTTTTTGATCTCTTTTCTTTTCGTTTTAGATCTGTTTCTCCTTCAGCACCATCTGTTTCTTTTCATTTCTGTATATCCTCACATGATGCTGTTGATGCTGGGGCTGAGCGTTTGAGCCGCAAGGACTAGGAAACCCGCACGAGATGGTGACGTGATGGTGCTCGTGCGGTGGTGTCGTGCAATGGTCCAATGCGGTGCAGTGAGATGGTCTTGTGCCGTGCGATGGTACGATGGTGTCGTGAAGGTGCGATTTATGCCGTGAAGATGTGAGGATGCCGTGAGTTTATGCTCATGTGATGGGTGGTTGTTAGGTCTGATGGGTGCTTGTATGGCCGTAGTTCGTACGATGGGTGGACGAAGCTGGGGTTGGGTGAGAGGGACGGTGGAGGAATCTATTTTCGAAGCCTAGGTGGAGGTTGTCGAAGCTCGTGTGGAGGATTGGCGGCGGAAGAAGATCGGGCGATAGATGAAAAAGAAAAGAAAAGAGAAAAAAGAAAAAAAAAAAAAAGAAAAGGAAAATTGAAGAAGGGAGGCGACTATTAAGATAGAGATGAAACCCTAAGGCTGAGGCTGGACTTTTTTTAAGCTGGGCCATGTGTTTTGTTTGTTGTGTAGTGTACCTCTGCTCTTTGCTAGGGGTGGGCAGCAGGGCCCCGCCCCCGCTGCCCTACCTTGCCCCTGCTGCCCTGCCCTGCCCCGTGCAGCGGGGCGGATCACCTCATCCGGCAGATGCGGGGGGCCGGGCCGCTCGCTCGCATCTGTGCCAAACTTTGGGGGCGGGGGCGGGGGCGGGATGGGGGTGACACTCGCCCAGTATATACCCCGCCCTGCCCCGCATCGATTTATATATATATATATATATATATTTTTAAAAAAAACCCAGGCATGAAACGATGTCATTTCATGCCTGGGTTTAAATCAAAACGCACCCCCCAGGGCCCCCCTCCAGATTCCTGAACCTTCTGGCTTCTTCGACTTCTCACTTCTCCCTCGGTCTCAGTCTCTCCCTCTCTCTGAGTTCTCGCACCCGATCCCTCTCTCTGCATCGCCGTCCTCATCACCGTCGACGTCGCCGTCGCACGACTCGCACTCGGTCCCTCTCTCTTCATCTCTGTCATCGAAGGTCCAAAGGTAAGAAACCCTAAATTCAAAATTTAATTTTTTTTGTGATTTATATATTTAATGGAGATTAGAGGATGGATGAGGTTTATCGGAGATGGAAGATGAGATTTTGTGAATTATGTGCTGTGGAGCTTAGATTGTGCATGTGGTTTGAACTTTGAATGACTATCGTGGCCGTCCGTTTGTTTTTGTTTTTTTTTTTTTTGTTTGCATTATGTTATGTGTGTGAATCACTGAATCATGATGTTATTTGTGTCTAATTAATTCGGATTGGAACCCTAAATTAATTTAGGGCTCCATTCCGAAACCCTAAATTAATTTAGGGGTTTCAATCTTTGAAACCCTAAATTAATTTAGGGTTTCGAAATACCCTAAATTTACAATACTTCAACCTTCAGCTTAAATTAATTTAGGGTTTTACTTTATTTTTTTCTTGTACCTGCCAATACCCCATAAGAAAACTCATGAGATTCATCACTACTATTTAATCAATATGCTCTATCTATACTTGTAATAAAGTGTTGCGTAAATTAAATCATAAACACCCCTGTAAAAGACCCTATATATGAGACATGTATACATTAACCAACCTATAAATCATGCATAAAATACATTTTTTAAAAATTAAAAAAAAATTAAAAATGTATCCGAAATTAAAAAATATATCCATTTTTTTCGTAGTAGTTCTAATCCATTCAATCATGATATTTTTTATTTTTTTTATCGTGTCTGAAATTAAAAATCATCAATATGTTAATTGTTTGGCATGTTGCTATGTTTTCTATACTTTCAGATTTCTTGTTTGCTTGAGTTCATGGATATGCCAGCAAATTCTAGTGCGAGCTCTCCTTTCCAGGCCTAGGTCACCCCTACCCCTGCACCTACACCTACACCTACACCTACACCTACCCCTCCTACTCATATCCCTACCCCTAGCCCTACGGCACCTTGCCCCACCCCCAAGCCCAGCAAGAAACATGCTTCAATAGTTTGGAGTCATTTCACCAAACTAGAGGATGGTGACTCAAGTAACCCTCAAGCTAAGTGTAACCATTGTGGAAAAATTAATGGATGTCATTATAGGAAACATGGCACCTCACAATTAAAGGTGCACTTAGTAGAGCAATGCACAAAAAGTCCAATATTAAGATCATTACAAGAGAAAAGCCAATCTAGGTTAGAAATTGGATTTCAAAAAATGGCGGATGGGACTAGTGGGAGTGCAACTTTGAAGGGGTATACTAAGTATGATCCCGATGTGTGTAGAAGACACCTAACTCGTATGGTCATCATGAATGAGCTACATTTTCAACTTGTTGATGGGAAAAGGTTCCAAGTGTATTCTCGCTACTTGGAACCAAGATTTAATATTCCTTCTCACCACACAGTGGCAAATGATGTAAAAAAATATTTTTACATTGAAAATGAGAAGTTGAGGCGTCAATTGGCGGATCCATTTGTTTGTCTCACTACTGACACTTGGACATCGGTCCAAAATTTTAATTATATGTCTTTGACTGTACATTTTATTGATTGTCATTGGACATTGTAAAAGAAAATTATAAAATTTTATAAAATCACCGATCATAAGGGTGAGACAATTGGGAAGGCCTTGGAGGCCGTAATAAAGGAGTGAGTGTTGACCTGAGTTGTTACAATCACAGTCGATAATGCCTTGTCTAACGATGTCTAATTGGGACATCTGAAGACCTATCTTAGAGAGACAAATAAGACACTCATGGGTGGTGAGTGTCTACGTGTAAAATGTGCGGCACATATTCTGAATCTGATTACTGATGGTTTGAGGGATCTTTATGACGCGATTACTCGGGTTAAGACTGCTGTGAGATGGGTGAGATCTTCTCCTTCGAGGTTGGAGAAATTCAAGGTTACTTCGAGATCTGCGGGCCTAACATCTAATAATGGTCTTTGTACTGATATGCCTACACGATGGAACTCAATATTTTTTATGTTGGAGGCGACCCAAAAATATAAGCTGACATTTGCATTATTGGGTGACGAAGACATCCAATATGTTAAATATTTTGATGATCACGAGGGATTGGGGAAACCCATAGATGATGATTAGAAAATTGTAGCTATTTTTGTAGAGTTTTTTAGGTTTTTTTACGATGTCACCACGAGGCTATCTGGAACTTTGTATCCTACATCTAATGTTGTATGTCAGCAAATATGTAGGATAAAAGAAGAATTAGATGACACGGTCGCGAATGGTCACATTAGGCTGCGGGAGATGACATTGATTATGATGACAAAGTACGACAAGTATTGGGGAGATTTAACAAGGGTTAATATTTTGTTATATGTAGCTGTCGTCTTTGACCTGAGGTCTAAGTTGGATGGCATGATATTTGGATTGGGTCTTGCGTACGGGCAAGTATGGGCGGAGCTTATTGCAGCAAGGGTTCGGGAAACTCTTGGTAGATTATTTGATGAGTTTTCCACCCTGCAAGGTGGTAATATTGCGGCACCTACACCTACCCCCTCAGCCTCAGGCTCACAGTTTCCTGAAGTCGAGGTTGGGAAAAGACGTAGATTGGAGTAGGGTGAGAGGTATGAGCAGACCCCCTTCCTCCAGGGTTTTGTAGAGGCTCAGTCAGAGATAGACAGATACTTAGCAGCAGAGATTCTACCATTTTCACGAGATTTCGATATATTAAGTTTGTGGAAGGTGAATGTCGTGAAGTATCCCATCCTTAGAGAGATTGCTCGCACACTTTTGGCCATCCATGTTAGCACCGTAGCCTCAGAGTTGGCCTTTAGCACAGGCGGGCGTGTATTAGATTCATTTCAGAGTTCATTAGCTCCTGCTACTGTGGAGGTTTTGATTTGCACGCAGAATTGGATCAAAGGAACTCCAATTCATGTTCCGGATGTTCTTGAGTATGAGGAGGCCGACGTCGAGGAGGAGTGTGATGATCAGCCTGGATCTGATATTTATTTTAATTTCATTTTCTAATTTCTTATTTTAATTTATTTATTTTCATTTAATTGGTATTTATTAATTTGATTTCAAATTTAATACTTATAGTGATACATGAGACTGTATCTACGTCTACCTCCGATGCAGTATGACTTCATATTGGACCCATCATTGCCATGGTTTGCACAATTTCTCCCTTAATTATTTTTTGCATTTACAATTTTGTTTCATCTTTATAACTTTTTAATTCAAATTTGTTTTATTTTGAACTTATTAATATTTCAGGTTTTATAACTTATTAACTTTTATAATCTTGATTTTCAGTCTCACAGCAGTCGACACAACTCACCACTCAGTGAACTCACCGCCACAGCTCCACCCCAAAATCAAATTGATCAAATTGAAAAATTATGATTTTGTTAATTTACAATTAATTGCAATGTTGCTACAATAGTTAATTGTATAATTTGTAATATTTATTTTTTTTAGAGGAGTTTGTAATAGTGTAATAGTTTATTAGTTCACTTAATTTGTATAATTGTAAACTACATATTTTAGCTTAGTGCCTTAGTGATGATTATTACTTAATTAGTTAATAGTTGAAACTTAATATCTACTCAATAGTTCAATTTATATATATATATATATATATATTATTTTTTTCAGTTTTTAAATCTATATATTTTTTAAGTTAAATTATGGGCTCAAAGTGGCCCAAAAATGGATTATGAGCCCAAAGTGGCCAAAAAACTGATTATGGGCCATTTAGGGCCCAGAAAACTGTACTGGGCTGAGGGCCCAGTAGAGGGATGCGGGGGTGCGGACGGATGGAGGTCCACCCCCGCACCCTGGCCAGCGGACACGGTACCTTACCCCCGCATGGACGGGGGTGGGGTACAGGGAAAAATTCCCCAATATGCGGGGGTGGGGGAGGGGTGGCCCCTCCCCATAGGGGGCAGGTATCACCCCCACTCGTTGCAGGGTTTTATTTGGTGTTTGTTTTTTTATTTATCTCTTTTTAATAAAAGAAATAGGCTATTGGACTTATATCCATAGTTGGGTGGTTGGATACCCCTCCCTTTTTGGAGGATGGGGTGGTTGGAATACCTCTCCTCCTTTGGAGGATGGGGTGGTTGGGATACCCTTTCCTCCTTTGGAGGTAGGGATATGTTTTATCTCTGTTTTATACAGAGAGTGATACTCTCTTAAGAGAGTTTCTAGAAGTTTAGATAATGTCCGTCGCAAAGCAATTTGTGTGTGGGAGGCATACAACATATATGTAGTTTGAATTGTATTCGGAGTTTTCTCTGTCTTAGTCTATTTCCTATAAAATAAAATAAAAAACTAATATTTGAGAGTGACTGTCTATTGATGATAATAAAAACACGTTCTTATCAAAATAATTTTTTAAAGAATAAAATGTGTTATTAATTCTTTTAATAATTATTTAAAAAAGCATTAGCACAACAAATAAAATAGTGAATATGATAAATTAAAGACTAATTATAAACTGATACATAAATTGGAACCTAAAAATAATAACTACATTTTATAAAATGAAAGTATTATTTTTCTAATGACTATGATTTAATTTTATGAATTACTATGAAAAATAATATGAAGATAATTTTTATTTTTTTAAATAATATTATATACGAAAAATACAATTAATTTTAAATCTAAGAAGAAATATAAAAAATTCCAAAATTGTTAATTTGTTCCACAAAAGTTCAATAAACCAAAATCTTCAATTTAGATTATTTGTAAGTTTATTATTATTATTATTATCTAATTAATATTAGAATAATACAAATTTTAATGAAGAATTACATTGTAATTGTACAAATGAGGGCAAAAACGTAATTGTGTAAGTCCGAAGGGACAAATGTTTTTGGATTTTTTTGTTTTCTTGAAAATAAAGACAATGCATAAATAATTACATAGAGAAAACACTGTAAAAAGGGAAAAACAGTGCACAAAAAACGCCTCGGAAGGGAAAACCGACGGTCGGTCTTGGGAGATCCAGAGTCGCCGGTTCGGGAGCTGCCGCGCGTTACAACGCCATAGAGCTCCTTGGTGGCGCGTGAGGGCCACGCGCCGACGAGCTTCAGAATTTTCGTCCCGCGCGTGCAGGCTACGCTCCACTCCGGTTGGGGCCGTGTTCGGTGGACGTGTAGATCGGTGCCTGGGCAACCTCCTGGTGGGGCGCGTGTTGGCTATAGGGACCTTGAAGACCACGAACGGCGATTCTCCCTTTATTTGGCCTGAAAAACGAAAAAGAAAAAATAAAATATAAAGGAAAATCAGAGAAGTAGACGGAAAGAGTGAAGGGGGAAGGAGCCGAAGCTCCCACCCCTCTAGCCGGTCTGAATGAGCTGGGTTTAAAGAGAAAGTTGCGGTCTGGGTTTGGGTTTAAATCTGAAATATGGGATCTATAGCCTCTTTTATTGTAGGATAGATTTGGGTCCCTAGAGATAAATACATACAGAGACACACATACATATAAATACATACACAAAAACAGACACATATATAGCACATTGATACAATCTTATCATAAACCCAAATCTTTAATTAATATTGTATTTATTGTATAAGAATCAATAAAAAATGGGCTTAGTTTTGCAAAAGTACTTATCCATGGTTTGCACACTAGAATGATTATATTTTTTATTATTAATTTGAAATTCTAAAAATATGTAAACCAATTTATAGTATTTAATCCGAATTACGAATAAAAAAAAAACTATTCTAAAAGCACTTCAACCTTGACTTTCTTTAAACAAAAATACAACTCACAGTTATTCATTTTAAATTGAAAATGATTTTTTAAAAGGTTTTTGTTTAATTTTAAAAAGGCTTCTTTAATTTTTTTTATTATTTATTATTTTTGTATTTTAACTTTTATTAATATTGGCGTGCCACTTTTAACAGAAGACAAAAGGATTAATTTGGCTAAAGTTGAAAATAAAACTTCAAAATTAAAATTTATAAACTAAGATGAGATGGGAATTTTGTAAATAGTAGTAAGATAGTTTATGAATAGTATATGAGATAGTTTGAATTGAGTCTTTTTTAGTTTTGGGAAAGAAAAGAGAAAAAATTAAATAAAAAATATTAAAAATTAAAATATTGTTAGAATATAGTTTTATAATATTATTTGTGTTTGAGGATTTGTGAATTTTTTTTTTTTTTGAAGTTTGGAAAAGTTGTAAATTTGTAATGATTAGTTTGAAAAAATTGTAATTATTAGTTTGAAAATTTTGTATTTCAATTATGTTTGGAAAGGAGATGGGATGAGATGAGATGAAAATTCTAGAATGAAATCTATTTCCATTAGAAGCAAACTACATAGATTCTTTTAGTATGTAACCCTTACATTTATTATTGAGCATTTTTTATTGTTGATTTTCATTCTCTTAATTGTTTATTTTCTTTAATTATAGATAATAATCCCATTCTTTATTGGAAATTTAGGATCCAAAATTTGAGAGAGAGAAACATATTAGAATAGGTTTTATAAAGTGCTTTAAATGGATATAAAATGCCATATATTATGCCTCGTTTTTTATTAAATCAACTCCATTGGACTAGTCAAATGTCTTTAAATAAGACTATGAATTACAATAAATCTATTGCAAAAGTCATAATTGAAGAGTCACTGTTCATCAACCTAAAGCTAATAAAATAATCTAGAAAAGTGGTCCAATTTTCAGTGCAAACCCAAGAGTTTGAATTCTCCATTGTTTTTACATTTAGTATCTGTAAGCAACTTTTTACTTTTTGATTACTTGAGGTCGGATTTTAAGCTTCCTTGTGTTTGTTATTTGATATACATATATACATACATATATATATATATATATATCCAACTTTTAATTTGACCACATAATGGATTAAATTAATGTTCAATTTTATCATTATAAAGTATAATGATCAGGGTTGACAAAATGTGTTTATTAGATAAATAGGTTGAAAAAAAATAGCTGTCAAACAATAATTTAATTAAAAATTAAATTATTAATTAACATATAGTTAGTATAATTATAAAATTTGAAAAAATAAATTTATAAAAAATATTATTATTAAAAAATAATATTTTATTATTATTTTGGCTAATAGATGGATCATTCAATATAAAGTTATATCTTGAATGACAAAGACAAAAGACAAATCATATGGTTTTAGGCAAATTTTAGTTTTGGCTTTAGCTAGAACGTTGCCAATGCTCTTAGTTACCTAATACAATTTTGCAAAGTGACGATCGATGGGTTGCCAAAAGTGTCTCCTTCAAATAGTAATTCAATTCTATAGAACTCGTACAAAACTTGTATGATATATTGCGACTACAAACTCTATTTAGGTGAGTTGAATTTAAGTGAGTGGTAAGTTCAGTAGTCAAGATTTATTTGTTTCAATTTTGTAGGAATATGAGTTGAGCTTTATTTTCGAACGAGTTCGATGGTTCATAAATTTCTTAATTTTGACATAAATATTATATCTTATTGATTTAACTAAAATTTTAACAAACTAACTTTAGATTTTTGGAAGTATCTTTATACAATTCATATATACATGTATCAATAATCATAGTTAGAGCATTCACAATGGTTCCTTTATCTTATTCTTTAAAATACATCACCAAACTTCACATTTTCTATTTTATATACTGACTTTTATTCATAATAGCTATGTATGGAAAACACTTTTCAGCGTGCACATCGTGGTCACTACACTATGCCTGGTGGTCCCTGTCTCGGCCCCAAAATCAGCCTCCCCCCCGAATCGTCGACTCAAGTTATTTTTTTCTTTTCATGGTGATATTTCGATTTCTGTTTTGAGAGATGATTTTCATTTCTAATTTGGGGCCAGATTTTGGCGAGATATTTATTTTATTCAACATTTGGGTGGTCGGCCAGACTTCTTTAGCTATTTAAGTCCGGTTTGTGGGCTTCATAAGGGACTTTTGTACTTTTATGATTAGTAAACTCTAATCTTCGAGTTTTCTCTCTATTTTTATTTTTTTAATCTCCTATTATTATCCTTTTCTATCCTTTTTCAAGTGCTTATAGTAATTAAAAAATTGGCATTTGAAGATACAGCCAGAGGCCGAGGCAAACCACCGCCATTGAATCCATATGCTGCCCACCATTTGAGTCATCCATCCCTCTCTAATGATGAAATCATTAGTGGTTGTTGTGGCAGCATCAAGCATATATAGACCCATGTGGGGCACCTAATCTTCTAACTCCTTATGGATTCTCAAATGGCTACAAAAATAATAGCAATAATGTGGGATTTGAGAGTCCTTGCTCTTCCACATGCCTTCCAGCTCCCCCACCATGTTAAATGGTTTGAATTATTAGCCTTTAATTGCAGGAGCTTTTAAATATCAGTTGTATAGGATTCTTGTATTTTTTTATTTTAAATAATTGCATGAGCCAGAGGTGTGCATGTGGACTGTGGAGGCCTTAGAAAATGGGCTGACATTGTTTATGGGAAAGAATGGTGTCTGGTGGGCACAGACAATGATTGTCTGAAAACATTTCCCTCAATGGGACCCATTTTCTGTTTCTCTATTTCGTGGAGAAAGTTGTAAGTTGTCTGAAGTTTTCTACAAACTTTCTCGACTTTGCAACGTGATTGATATTCTCTTCTGTCCAATTCATTATTTGGTGGTTCGAGGTAACATTTATCTTAATAAAAGCTTAAACAAGAACTAAAAACTGAGTTACCTCCATTATGAGGATTAATTTCCTTGAGCAACAATGGCAATTGGTTAAAACATATTTTCTCATTCTCCGCATCCTATAATTCTTTCTTTTCTTTTTTTCCTATGTATTAAGCAGTAATGACTGTGAATAACAAGTAAGGGAATTAACACTAAAGGCCCAGTCCTGAACGAACAAAGTCTCCGACCCGGTCCATGGGTTGGGTCTTCTGAACGCAATCTGCAGGAGGGAGTGTACTACAGGGGATGAGACTCATCGATGTGGAGGTCTCTCGAGTAGTGTCCAGTTCTCGAGTACTCGTCCGCTTAGTGGGCATAATGTGATGGGAACCCTCGATTTTCATAATGTGATGGGAACCCTCGATCTTCTGACAGGAAGATATCGACGGACCACTAAGGATACTGTCTGGGAGAAGGAAATTGGAAAACCACGCCGTATTAATAGCACCACTACCCGAGTTACACGCCACATTAATGATATCGTCACAAAGCCACACTGCATTAAAATACTCTGACACAGGGAATAGTACGAAGGACGCGGACTCCATGGGAGCAAACCTGATCTATCCCCCAAACTTATGGTATAAATCGCAAGTCTCATATACGAGAAAACTCTCTCTGATCCCAAGACTCTTATTACTTATTTACAAACTTCCAAGAATATTTACTAACTTTGGCATCGGAGACTCCCTGACCCCAAAACTGCCCTCTCCTAGCTGTCTTTCTTCATATCTTTTGCAGGCCCATTTTGAAATACCTGAGTTGTCGGAACTTAGTCTAAAGGTGTGCGAAACACGACGTTAACATACTGCACCTAATGATGCTTATGCACTAACCACAAGGATTATGCATCAAGAAAGAGAGCCTAATTAGAGACCCAGATGCTGAAGAAAAGGATTAGAAAGATCTCTTTTAAGGTGGACTATATGGTTCATTGTACTATGGGTAAAAGAGAATAGTGTGTGAGGCAAGTAAAATGAAAGGATGAAGCATGGCATTGCGGTCCATGTAGTAGTTACAGTACCTTTTCAAATAAAAGTAAGGTGGGGAAGTTACCCAATTCATTCTTGATAATGAGTTTCTAATAAAAAAAAAATTAAGGTAAATGCAGGGAGGCAAGTTCATTTTCCCTTCAAAATTAAGAAATCAAAATAAACAATAAAGAAAATAGCATTTTCATTTGTTAATCACCCCACTTGGGTTGACCATGATAAAATTATAAGAACACAAGTACAATGATCAGCAGTGGGACTGTAAACACATTCTCTCCATGTTTTAATGTCTAGGAGATTTCCAATAATTCCAAAGCTTGACAGTCATTAGATGCAGATCATTAGCTGGTGCAGATCCCAAGAACCCACGAACCCACGAATACATGATAATATCATCTCCATTTGCTATTAATTATCACAAGCTAACTCTCTCTCTCTCTCTCTCTCTCTCTCTCTCTCACACTACGACATTCTTACTCCTTTGTTCCACAGAAGGAAAAAACAATGCCATACAACTGAGAGGAACGAAACCAAAAGAGCAGCAAAATGCAAACCCAATTACTGTTCTTCTGCTGTTACATTGGGCTCTCTCTTGTTCTTGCTGAGGGAGCTCAAACCACGCCAAATGATGAATTGTCAACCTTAATATCAATAAAAGCTGTTCTTATCGATCCTTTAGATAGCCTGAAGGATTGGCGAATACCAAACAGAACGCTTGAGAAAGGTTCGGTACTGCATTGTAACTGGACAGGGGTCATGTGCAACTTCAAAGGCCTTGTGGTGAAGCTTGATCTCTCCTACATGAATCTCAGCGGCAGTGTTTCAGACTCCATTCAAGGCCTGCATAGTCTTTCTTCTTTCAACATTTGCTGCAATGGGTTTGCATCATCTTTGCCAAAATCACTATCCAATCTTACTTCACTGAAGAGCATTGATGTGAGTCAGAATTCCTTCATTGGCAGCTTCCCCACGGGTCTTGGAATGGCCTCAGGACTGACTTCAGTAAATGCATCAAGCAATAATTTCTCAGGTTTTCTTCCAGAGGATCTTGGAAATGCCACATTACTTGAGATCCTTGATTTTAGAGGGAGCTTCTTTGAAGGATCAATCCCTTCATCTTTCAGGAGTTTGCAGAAACTGAAGTTCCTCGGCCTTTCCGGCAATAATTTCACAGGAAAGATTCCACGAGAACTCGGGCAACTTTCTTCCTTAGAGACAATAATTCTTGGATACAACGAATTTAAAGGTGAAATCCCGGTGGAGTTAGGCAACCTTACAAATCTTCAGTATCTTGACTTGGCTGTCGGAAGTCTCAGTGGCCAGATTCCACCTGAATTGGGTAGGCTAAAACAACTTACCACGATATATTTGTACAAAAACAACTTTGCAGGAAAGATTCCCCCAGAAATTGGTAACATTACATCGCTAGTTTTTCTAGATCTTTCCGATAATCAGATCTCAGGACAGATTCCAGCTGAGCTAGCAGAATTGAAGAACTTGCAGCTCTTGAATCTAATGTGCAATCACCTGTCTGGTCATATTCCAAGCAAACTTGGTGAGTTGACTAAATTAGAGGTACTTGAGCTATGGCAGAACTCTTTGACAGGTCCATTGCCAACAAATCTTGGACAAAACTCCCCCATGCAATGGTTAGACGTGTCATCAAATTCACTG
This sequence comes from Juglans mandshurica, assembly GCA_022457165.1. Classification (NCBI taxonomy): domain Eukaryota; kingdom Viridiplantae; phylum Streptophyta; class Magnoliopsida; order Fagales; family Juglandaceae; genus Juglans; species Juglans mandshurica. The sequence goes on from CM039623.1 coordinate 11,987,407, forward strand.
TCGGGTGAGATTCCACAAGGTTTGTGTAATTCAGGCAATCTCACAAAACTCATCCTTTTCAACAACTCCTTTTCCGGCCCCATCCCAATTGGTCTTGCAAAATGTAAGTCACTAGTACGTGTCCGAATGCAGAATAATGACATTTCCGGGACCATTCCTTTTGGTTTGGGAGATCTTCCAATGCTTCAAAGGCTGGAATTGGCAAACAACAATCTCAGTGGCCAAATCCCAGAAGATATTGCCTCCTCTGTATCGCTTTCTTTCATTGACATCTCCTCGAACCACTTTCAATCATATCTTCCTTTCACCATTCTCTCTATTCCTAATCTACAAATCTTCATCGCTTCCAGCAACAATCTGGAAGGTCCTATCCCAGACCAGTTCCAAGACTGCCCATCACTTTCCATGCTCGATCTTTCAAGCAACCATTTCTCAGGAAAAATTCCAGAAGGAATTGCTTCGTGTCTAAAGCTAGTGAATCTAAATCTTCGAAGCAACCAGTTTACAGAAGGAATTCCCAATGCACTTGCAACCATGCCATCACTAGCTATTCTTGATCTGTCCAACAATTCACTTGTTGGTCGGATACCCGAAAATTTTGGAAGCTCACCCGCCCTGGAAATGGTCAACCTCTCATTCAACAAGCTCGAGGGTCCAGTCCCCTCAAATGGTATGTTGATGACGATCAATCCTAACGATCTAATGGGCAATGCCGGTCTCTGTGGTGGAGTACTTCCACCATGTTCTCGAACTTTTGCTGCACCACCAGGGCCAAGAAACATGCATGTAAAACACATCCTAGCGGGATTTATTGTAGGGATTTCAATAATTCTGTCTCTTGGAATAGCTTTGTTCACTGGAAGATGGCTATTTAGAAGATGGTACTTATATAACAGCTTCTTTGATGATTTGTTCATGAAGAGCAATGAACAATGGCCTTGGAGGCTAGTTGCATTCCAGAGGGTCAGTTTCACCAGCAGCGACATACTAGCTTGCATTAAAGAATCAAACCTAATCGGCGTTGGCGGAACTGGTGTAGTGTACAAGGCTGAAACTCATCGACCACATGCAGTTGTTGCTGTCAAGAAGCTATGGAGGTCAGGGTCGGACATCGAAAACAGCGACGATCTTTTGGGAGAGGTGAATCTTCTAGGGAGGCTTCGACATCGGAACATTGTAAGGCTTTTAGGGTATCTTCACAATGAAACTGACATTATGATGGTATATGAGTACATGCCAAATGGGAATTTGGGGACGGCACTCCACAGTAAAGAAGCTACAAAGTTGTTGGTGGATTGGGTTACCCGATACAACATAGCAGTCGGGGTTGCACAAGGGCTGAATTACCTCCATCACGACTGCCGCCCGCCAGTAATCCACCGGGATATCAAGTGCAACAACATACTCCTTGATGCCAATCTCGAGGCAAGGATAGCGGATTTTGGGTTGGCGAGGATGATGGTTCTTAAGAACGAGACTGTTTCTGGGGTGGCTGGATCTTATGGGTATATTGCACCTGGTTAGTTACCTACTATGCTTCTTACATCAATGATCTTTTTTTTTTTTTTCCGATGATACATAAGGAGGGAATGAGTTTCCCCAACAAACACCCAAATACAGTAACCACAGTGCAAAAGTAATGGAAAAAAGAAAATCAATACAGATTTTGGGACCAATTTTTTGGTCCCCACCCATGCCCTACAAAGAGGCCGCCATCTTAAAAGATGGTTTTTAAGTAAACCGCTGGAAGTTGTAAATTCATAACAGTTTGTTGTTTTGAGATATTTTTTGGAGAGATCCTTAATCCTTTTTTCAATATCATCGGTTTGAAAAAACGATAATATAGTAGTCCCTTTTTCAAAACCGGTATGGGATGGACTGTTAGTACAATCAAATACATCAATGATATATTTGATTGTACTAACAATTGTTTTGCTAAACAAGTTATAGTTGGAAGATAGAATCAATAGATCAACTAAAGTTTGATGTCAACCAATTCCAAAATTCCGTTTTTCACGAGTACTTGAAATTCTAATTTGCAAACAAAGTTTGCACAATATTTCCCTTTCCTCTTAAATGACAGAATACGGATATACTCTGAAGGTCAACGAGAAGACAGACATATACAGTTTTGGTGTCATACTTTTGGAACTTCTGACTGGGAAAATGCCTTTAGATACAGCATTTGGAGAACCAATCGATATTGTCCAATGGGTTCGCAGGAAGATTGGAAACAGCAGAAGCTTAGAAGAAACATTGGATCCCAACATAGCCGGTGAATGCAAACATGTCCAAGAAGAGATGCTCCTCGTCCTCCGAATAGCACTTCTTTGTACTGCAAAGCTCCCCAAGGACAGACCGTCTATGAGGGACATTGTAACGATGCTTGGAGAGGCAAAGCCCAGAAGGAAGAGCATTTGTCAAAATGGGGTACACAATAGTAGAAAAGAGAAGCCAATCTTTAGCACCTCGCCTGTGATAGGTCTTATGTAGGATCAATAATCTCCGCAGTTGGCTGCTTTTCTGAGTACATATTCCCTGAAATATTTTTATTATTGTTATTTTGTTGGGATTTTTAGATTTCAAGCAGTTCATTTGCACCTATCAAGAAGAATAATGATCATTCAAACAGTTTTATCTCAAATGCTTAATTTTCTAATTTGATTTCATTTATGATATCAACTGCTTGATATTGCCACTACAGTATCTCTATTTCACAGGCCTACAAGCAGAGTATGCATGGCATGTCGATCCAAAATCCAATTAATCGCAGACATCTTATCTCACGGCCAAACTAAAAGAGCCAACCAAACCTACAAAGATTGTATAAAACAGGTCATATTCCTGTTTTCAGTGCCAATAGGGTTATTTCACCGCCTAGATTAGTATTTTTTCAAGGTAAGTAAGAATATAATTCTCAAGTAGTAGACAAATTATAGTACTGAATTCATAGACAGAATAGTGTAGACCATTGGATGATGGTGTAAGTTACCAATCAATACACAAGTGCATATATACATAGATACTCATAAACATCATCATAAAACGAAGATAGGCTTTTAATTTGTTTAACTCCATTAACACCACCCTATATTACAAATCCAGTAAGAACAACATAACAAGCAAAATTGAAATTGAGAAGAGCACGCGAAAGGCTTGCAACCCATCACAAAAGCGAAATACGATGGCAGAGAAGGAAAAATGGTATCTCTTCCAAACCCAAAACTACTTTCTGTCTAATTATTTTACATTGTACCTCTCTATGCTAAAAATGAATGAATATGTAACATTATAACTAGGAAAACTATTCTGAAACACAAAATAGTCCGTCCAAAACTAAGATTCACCTTAAAATCTACAGCCGGTATCTCCTATAGAGCTGCATATTTAACTGAGACTAGGCTGATCTTAAAAGAACAGTACCCGTTGCATTCCCACCATCAAGAAAGCCGCTAGACAATGGCTGGGGCAAAAGAAAAAAAGAAGGAAAAACGTGAGAAAGTGACAGAAGCCCAGTCCATGACATGGATAAAACGAAAATACTCAACTTGTATGAAAATCCCTAATGCATTAATCATCAGAAATCAAGTAGGTATAATTTTCAATTCACACCGACTGTTAAATGGAGAATAGATCAACTACAGTCATGAAACGAGATTGCTGGTTGTCTCTGGGTTTTTTCCAAAGACCCAGGATCATTTTATACAATCACTAGGGTAAGGATTCATGATCAAAGAGGGGGCTTAGAGGGGATAAAATTATCATCTTTTATTCAGAGACGTATAGTTATTGTTAATTACAAAATGTTGAAGAAACTAAAACCATTTTGGAATTATGGAAAGCTGACAGTCCTTCCCCCCAAATTATCAGGCATCATTTATCAAAGAACACAATTTACCTTAAATTTCATTCGGTTTTCAAATCCTTTTGGTCTGAAAGTATGGATTATTCTCATTAATAGATAATCTCATAACTTTAAAGTGATTAAATGTTGAAATCACGTTCAAGACTAATGGAATAATTTAAGATATAAAGAAACTCGACTTGGTGTAATTTCTGTAGAGCAGAGGACCACACAGAACCTGAATCAAGTTAGTTCTTTTTTTACATCTAGAACCTACATGGGAGACAGTACTCCAGATGCTGTGAACCTAATATGAAAGCACTCCAACAAGAACCTCGCCTAAAGCATCAGCAACTAGGATAAATATGCATTTTAACCATAAATTAAAAAAAAAAAATTCTAATAATAAACCCTAATAAATAAGAATTGCATGAAATGGAGAAATAATCAATTATTGGCAGGCATACCTCTCTATTATAAGAACTTGAAAGAAAAAATGGTTCCTTCTCCTGAATTCCACCATATTCTTCAACTATTCTTTCCAAATCCTGCTTAGTACAGAGTATACATCATAATATTGAAGATATTTATATGTCATCAGTTATTACCAAAAATATTACACTTCAAAAAGAGAGGGTGGGGTGGGGACTAAGAGTTTATAAACTCATGCATGTTTGAACGCTCAAGATATTCATGAATTCCATTTTCTCAACCTAAACAAACCCAACCAGCCTTTATCATGGTAGATCATGATCCAATTTTTTTTTTTTTTTTTTTGTGTGAGTGTATGTATGCACACGCGTGGGTGTGTGTGTGTGTGTGTGTGTGAGAGAGAGAGAGAGAGAGAGAGAGAGAAAGATATGAATTAAATGGCAAGTAAACTCAGATAAGTACAATAACATTACTTTGAAGCTAAAAAAATGATTAATTGAGATGTATTGAACAACTCAGATTCCACCTGATTGAGTTCAATTAAAGACATTATGTACAAGAGTTATATGTACTTTGATGCTGTAACAACGAGCGGGTTGAGAAGAATTATCTGAAAGCCCAAATCTGCATTATCTGGTAAGAGTTTGAGGTAGCTTGCTATTATTTGCTAGTTCGTTATTTTCCTATTTTTGTTTTGGGTAATTTTTAATTAAGATATAATTAAGATGACCTCGGCATTCACAAGGGTCTTCTTATCAGATTCATGGCACTAACTTTATATTGGCAGGTAAACTAAAAACTTTGAATAATGACCTGATGACGTGGAATGTGGAAGCTTTTGGGAATTTAGATAGTCAGAAGAAGTCCCTTCTTGAGGAGTTGCGGGGGCTTAGAGGGTAGGGAGGAGATTGGGTACATGTGGCGTTTTTGAGGAAAAAAAAGTCAGATTGCTTCTTTTCTTAAGGTGGTAATTTTGATTGAGGAAATCTAGTGGAGGCAAAAATCTCGACCTCTTTGGTCAAAATAAAAGATAATTGCACTGCGCTCTTCCACTGGGTAGCCAATTCACATTGGAGGAACAATACCTTTAAGATACTTCACATTAATGGTCTTGCTCTTTGGGATCACTCTGAGATCAAGGATCACATTGCCCATCATGAAAGAATCCTCACAAAACAATTTAATCAGAGGCCTAAACTTGACGATTTAGCTTTTAAGCCTATTGATATCCTGAGTGCAACTGGTTGGACAGACCGTTCGAAAAGGATGAAGTTCTACAAGTGATAAGAGTGATGGCCAAAGATAAAGCTCTTGAACCAAATGGTTTCTCCATGGCTTTCTTTCAGGATTGTTAGGACATTGTTAGGGAGGATGTCTCGAGGGGAAAAGCCTTAATGCGACTCTCATTGCACTTGTCCCAAAGAGGGCCGGTGCTTCAGAGTCAATTATTATCATCCCCTTTAGCCTTGTGAATGGGGTGTATAAGTTCATATCTAAAGTTCTTGTCAACCATATGAGCATAGTCATGTAGAAGATTATTTCCAAGCCTCAAAATGCCTTCATCAAGGGGAGGCAAATTTTGGACTCGGTGCTCATTGCCAATGAATGTTTGGAGAGTAGAATCAATAAGGGAATGCCAGATACTTTATGCAAGTTGGATATGGAGAAGGCTTATGAACATGTAAATTAGGAACTTTTGTATTATTGTTTGGGAAGTGTGATTTTGAGGAGATATGGTGTTCATAGATAAAGCATTGTGTTTCCACAACTCGTTTTTCAGTCTTGGTGAATGGCTCTTTGATTGGATTCTTTAACAACCCCATGGGTTGAGACAAGGGGATCCATTGTCTCATTTTTAATTTGTCATTATTATGGATACTTTCAATAGAATGCCGGAGGCCACTGTTGGTGGTGGATTTATTACATGTTTTTCAGTTGGAAGTACGTATTGTGACACAATCAATATTTCTCACCTTATTTTTGCAGATGATTTGCTTTTCTGCAAGACAAACCACGCCAAATTCAATCATTGAGGGGAGGCATAGTGGAGGGTTGTTACTGACTCCAACTATGGGAGTGCTTGGGGATGAAGTTAGAGGCGCTTATGGTGTGGTGTGAGGTTGTGGAAAAATATTGAAAACAGTTGTAGGAGTTTTGCTAGCCATTTCAAATTTGAGGTTGGAGACGGTTCCAGGGTCAGATCTTGGCATGACACTTTGGAGTGGTGATAGGGCTCTCAAGAGCGCATTCCCTGTTCTTTATCGGATCGGGCGTGATCAGGAGGCTTTGGTGGCATATCTCATGGATAACTCTAGTGGCTCATAACAGTGGCATGCACGCTTTCTCAAAGCAGTTCAGGATTGGGAAAATGGTGCCATAACCAAATTCTTCAGCTTACTTTATGCTGCAAACATTGGTAGAGTTGAGGCAGATAGGATGCTTTGGAACCATATGGGGAATGTCAAATTCACTGTCTGGTCCCTGTATCTTTGACATGTCAAAACAACAATTTTCCTTGGAAGTGCATTTGGAGATGTAAGGTGCCTCTCTAGGTAGCTTTAGGTTGGATTGCTTCCCTTGCCAAAAGCATGACCATAGATAATCTGAGGAATCATGGCCTTGTCGTCATTGATTGGCTACTTGTGTAAGAAAAGTGGTGAAACTGTGGACCATCTATTACTTCGTTGTGAGGTGGCTAGGGTCTTATGGGATGATATTTTCAGCAGGATCGAATTTGCATGGGTACTGCCAAGAAGGGTGGTGAATCTTCTTGCTTGTTGGAGAGGTCTTCAGGGTAATCCCCAAATTGCCTCAGTGCGGAAAATGATTCCCGTGTCTTATGGTGTGCATTTGGATGGAGAGGAATGTCAGAGCTTTGAAGATTGAGAACACTCTTTGGGTGAACTTAAAAGATTCTCTTCCGATACCTTATTTTTATGGCTTCTGATTTTGTTTTCAATAGGGCTAGTTTTCATGATTGTTTTGTATCCATTTTTAGTTCTAACCTGTAATTAGGTGTTTTTTTTGTATACTTTTTTTTCTTTGATTGGCACTGGATGTCCGAGAACAAAGTCCCAACTAATCCCGGGGGTGCACAGGACATCATCAAGGAGTTTCCCGCAAGTCCACCTTGGGTAATCAAGGAGAAGTTCCCCAGTCTGATGGCCCCTAGACATCGTTTGCAACCAAGAGGAATCGAAACTCATACCTACAAAAGGAGCATACCACCAAGACCAAGGCTTTTACCACTTGAGCCAACCCCTAGGGGTTGGAGTTCTCTTTGTATACTTCCTGTATGCTTAGACTATGCCTACTTGTTTCGATAAACTTTTATTTCTAACTATAAAAATAAAAAATAAAAAATAATTAACGTTTGTAATGTTTTTTTTTTTTTTTTTTTATAAGTAAGAAGCAATTGTATTGATAAAGATAGGCATAGTCCAAGTACACCAGAGGTATACATGAGTATACCAAATTAAGAACTAGAAGTGAAAACTAAAAAAAATCATAGTATTAGAGAAACGAGATAGCTAATAGGCCCCTATCCATATAGAGCAATTTGATCAACATATTCTTTAGCTCTTTTACCAACATCTCAGTGTCTTGCATTCTTCTCTCTCCACATGCTCCACATTTAAAAACAAAGGGGGGCATCATCCAAGCTGCTACCGTTGAGTGATCTCTAAATTGACCTCTCCAGCAATCTATATCATCCTTCTAGGCATGACCCGTTCTACTCCAAAAAGGCTTGAAATCACTGGCCACAATGCCCTTGTCACTTCACAATGGATAAGAAGGGGAGATTATGGATTCCCTGCTCCCTTTGCACGTGTAACACCAAGTCACTGCTATGACATTTCTCTTCGATTATTCAAAGTCAAGATCATCCCAAGGGCTGCCATCCACACTAAGAAACTTACTGACTTTTTAAATAATCTTCCATGGATATTGAGAATCATTCGAAATAGATAATGTTTGATAGTACGACATAGCTTCAAACTCCTCCTAGAGGGGATCCACAAGTACAATTTTCACCAATTCTACCCTGAGGGAGCACAACAATTAAAAAAATGATGTTACTGCTTCTACCTCCAAATCTTGGACAAATCCAGTAAGAGATAACACTGGAGAGTTCCATTAGAATTCATATTATCCACTACCAATGCCACCATACCACAAACGATAATGAACAACTCCAGAAAAGACTTTCGTGGTCCATCCCCACACCATAGGTTACGCCTGATAATGCAGATACGTAGAGTTTGGGCTTAAACCACCCATGCAATTGCCCTTGGGCGGATACTCAAATATGCCCCCGCCTAGGTACTAGGTTGGATATCCAGATGTGGAAATCCGCACTCGCGGATAATTGTACCAGTCTGCCTGCCATATTGGGATCTATGGAAGCACTTACAAAATTGATTTTTTATTTTCGATGACGCTTCCATACAAAACTGAAGTAAAAAAAAAAAAAAAAAACAGAGTATGTAACCATAAGAATTCTTTTTCTTGGAAAGGAAAACATACCAGACTTGTGAAAAAAGTTAAAAATAAATAGCATTAAAAACAAAGCATAAATCCTATCAAAATAAAATGATTGACCATAAGCACGAAAATTTGACAAAATCAAAGATTTTTTTTTATAACTTTTATATGCTCATGTTTTACAAAATGTCAGCAGAATATTGTTTTATTAAACAACAATGAGTTTCAAGGACAAAATCAAATATCTCATTTGAGATTATCACAACTTATGGCATTTGAAAGGTTCAAATCACAATCAGAGCAAAAGAATCAAAAGGAAAACCAAAGAATAGAAAAGAAAATCACAGGTTGTAGAGGGAAAAACAAATGGAGAAATCAATGATAGAGAGACAGAGAGGTACCTTCAGGAAGCCAACTGGAGCAAGAAGAAAGATATCCTCTTTTCCTATTTATGTGTTGTTTTGTGGGAAAACGGAGGCAAAATACACACCTAAAACTATGAAATTTGGTGGATTAGATGTTTCACAAGTGCATATTCAGATTCTATGCATGTGATCGGCTTAGTTCTACGTCATCGTTGATGTGCTTGCGATCCAATGGGCATCCCAAGATCTCCGATCACGACGACCCACCTCCACCTCCTAAATCCTACACATCATCCAAAAGAGGATAATCACGGGTTTTTTGCAACAAGTGCTGATAGATTCAAAGATTCCGAGCTTGCAGCAGAGGGTTTTCCCTGTACTTCATATGACAAAGAGTAGTAGGAAGGTGGTGACAAACATTGTTCTCAACGACCATGTGTGGGATGGGTAAAGACAATGGTGGAAGAATGTGTCCGGTCAAAGGACAAAAGGAGTTTATCAAAATTTATAGTGTTGGTTATAAAGCTCTTTTAGCAAGATGTTACACTAATGCGTATGGTCATAATCGGGATTGGAAAGCAAAATTCTGCTCTAACACGTCAAATGGTGAGGGGAGACGTGGTTGTTTCTAAAGCACAGATCAAAAGACAGAATATAAAGCAAAGGTGGAGAGAGAGAGAGAGAGAGAGAGAGTGGGGGGGGGGGGGCACAGAGAGGAAAGCATTGAGGACCTCCATCTATATTTTCCATATTAAAATCATATTGAAATAGTAGGCATGATATACTATACGGAAAGTGCAAAATAAATATATATACACACACAGATAGGGGATAATATTCGCTATCGGCTACCCTATATCTGCTATCCTCTATCCAAATGTAAACATTGGTGGATAGCGGAACCAAGATATCGAAATGACGGATTGCAGGTTACGGGCTGATTCCATATAACTTAACTCCACATGCACAAGCCTATCATAGGTAATGCAAAAACTTTATCTTGGCTCAATGCTCTACATGATGTCTTACAAAACTTGAAAAGACTTTCCATCCCTTCTAACATGTTTCCAAATGCCAGGCCCACTACCTCCTTAGAGAATCATTATGCACTCATCCCATCATATAATGTTTCACACTAGAATGGGAAACAATGACAAATAATAAGTGGGGAATTGGAAAAAGTACTTCTATCAGTTGACTTAATGACCTTTGCAAAGTAGTATCCTCCATCTCACAAACTGGAATAATCTCTGATACTATTAGATTAATATTCAAGGCCATATCATTTTCACAATCAGCCTCAAAAAAGATCGAAGTATCATCTGAAAACAAAAAAAGTTACGCTACAAAATTTTATATTATTCCTTGACCACACCAAAAGACCAAAAGAAGCCTCCTATCCACAATGACCAACATCATCAATCTCAATCCCAATACATAGATGTCTAATATTTGCAGATATGATATATATATATATATATGTATGCATATATATAATATAGCATGCACCAACAAAAGTGGAAATTTTGAGAGCAGATGCCAACGATGCTTGAGCATAGCTTCTCTGTTCCACAGATCCACTTGCTTTAAACCCAAACTTCCAAGGCTTATTAGAGCTCTCTTCAACCATATTGTGGCTAGACCAATCGGTACTTCTTGAAGTCCCTCAGAAATACGTTCACAAATACTTAAAACAATAGACTCGTAGAAATTCAACAAGTGCAACAATATAGGCATGATAATATAGGCAGTTCAGGATAATGATTATTTACCTTTCTAGTCAGGATTTCAAATTCAACCAACTCCTCAACAATCTTTTCAAGAACTTGATGATTCTTCTGAAGCATTTCTTTGGCTTTATAATATGCTAAATCGTACATCTATAAAAATAACAAACACTTATCAGAGGTTGTGAATCAATCTTACTGCAAATTCTCATTTTTATGGCTGGTGTTTGGTGTGCCACATACTCCCTTTGTCCCACAACAAATGTCTTCATAGAATTCAAAAAGAAAAATTTGAGAGGCATGTGATACTTTGGCACAAATATATTTTTTTTGACACCCTTAAAATCAACCTTTAACGATTGGTGCTTTGACATTTCCAATTTCAAAATCAGGGATAAAATGGAAATGGAAATTTGGTAGTTACTTTTGGATTTTTTTAATGCAAGGAATTTCAGAGATTGTGCAAACTCAACAGGTCTTTTATCCAGTTAAACCCCGAACCCATTTAACTTTCCCACATTACACGGAACAGGTAACTCATCGACATTTTACCAATGGGACATGGCCCCTAAAAATTGTTTGCTCCCAAGGCTTCAAATTAGACTTGGGGTCAGCATAACCCATGACAACATACACTTACCTTTTCAACTTTAGCTGCCATCTCAAACTCATGGTTGTTGCCCATACTTAAAGCTGTAACCTATGGCAATAAGAACATGAACAGTCAATCACTACACCACCAAACCTGTAAGAACCTTGAAAGAGAAAAGCGTTATTGAAAATGAACTTGAATTTTTCAAAAGATTCCAGAGCTATGATGTTTACAAAGAAGTTGTCAATATTGCCTCTATCAACCACTATCAATGTGCTCAAAAAACCTACAATGAAAAAACTAGACAACACCACTGGCTCATGAACATGTTCTCCATTGGATGTCAACCCGGGTCATCTCAGTTCATGATAACCTCTCAGCACCAGAATCCACCATCTTTCATGTGTTACTATGAGTAACGATCCTCACCACCAAGTTGTCAACACCCGCCAAAGACCATCACATGCATTACCAGGAATTATCACTTCTCAAAGTTGTCTTTGCTCACAACAAGTAAAGAAGAGTAACCAGAACCAATTGAAAAAGTCATGGATATCTACTTCTATCTTCAAGAACTACAAACTGCACTTACTTGCATTTATTTTCCAAAACAAAAGGAACATGCACTCAACATATATCTGATTCCCCCCCCCCCCCCCCAAAAAAAAAAAAAAGAAATTAAATGACATTACCCACTCTCGGTCAGCCTCTATGAGTCCGTCAAATAGATCTATCTCTTATAGATCTCTACTCCTGAATCAGGCACTACCTAAATGCCCGCACATGACAACCTATCAGATTAAAATACCCTCACATGGAACTTCATCTTGAATCAACCAAAAAAAGAAAAAAAAACTTCAGACAAAGCTATTGAACCAAAGAATAGAGATTCTTAGATCATTTTTTCCTTTACTTTCTTTTTTCTTTGTACTTTATTTCAACTTTCAGAGCTTCTCCAATTTAACAGGTTAATTAGGGAGAAAATTCTTCTCAGCATGTTCATCTTCCCACATTGCTTAAATTAAATTCAAAATGGTGTGCTCATCATATATTCAGTTCGTCTAAAAATAGTATCTTCTTTCTGCATAGAGAAATCCTAGATAAGGTAGATCCATGTAGTTTAAAAAGTATGATGTATCAACGTAGGAGAAGTCTATTTAAAGCAAACAGAATGGAACAGGTAGCTGTGACTTTTCTAAGAAGAAGATATGTTAAGATTATTGTATGTATTAAGAATGCCAATGTAGTGGCAGAGGGTGTTATGTGAATAACTGATTGAAGGTGCTCTACAAATATACTTACCCGTAACAGTGATTCAAGCACAATGAAACCACTTATTGTGTAAGAATAACTTTTGGGTTTAAAAAAATGACAATACCGCATTGCTATGATAGTAAATTGCAGGACTATCATCAGGCCCCCAGCCATACTGAATCACCATTCTTGTGGCAATCTGTAGCATCCAAACAAGAAAGAATGAGTTCTATTGGGTTTTTCTCATTTGCAAAAAAAATTAACTTTGGAAGATAAAAACAAAATATTGCAGAACCATAACGCTCTGCATGAAACCACCTCTTGTGCCTGGTTTAATTCTGAAGAAGATAGAAAATTTTCTTCCCCAAAAGGAAGTAGCATTCTGGCTGCGATATATGAACCAAAGCAAAATACAAGCTTCTTTTCGAGGTATGACCTAGACTCCGAAGTCCCATTTGCAGAGCCTTCATTTCTCACCTTTGTGATTTTTGTACAGCCAATTCCCTGTAAGGAGTAGGAGATAATCAGTGCTCATCACAATGCAGTTCCCAAACAATTTGATTACTGACATGTGTCTCCACCAAGATAATGAGATTTCCCCTTTTAAATATCGAAATACAGTTGGAACAAGAGAATTGGGCAATTGACTGTGTACAAAGACATGAAGCCTTGGCTCAGTTCAGAGAAGGGGGTTATTTGAACTCCAAAGCCAATTTAATTGTTAAATCAACAGACATATTATCTTAGTATACTGAATGCCCTCTTGAGTGCATTTCACTGGTCTTAAGAATCCATTTTTTATTCATCAAATTTGACCTTATCTGAAGGTGGCTTGCATTAAGGTCGTACCTTCCTCAGAAAAGATATTGGGTTTCTAATATTTCTAAGGAGAATAACCTTTGGAATTTCCATATGCAATTTCTTCCTGTTGACATGCAGTTTGAATGCATTGGCCAGTTCTCTTTTATTACACATACACATTATGGACATCTGATTTTGTCTTCTCCTCATCTTCCATAAGCAATAAAAAAACCAAATATGCCCAGAAAATCCTAAAAGTTTTTAAACAGAAAGCAATCCAATTGTTTTATAAGTATATTCCCTGTTATTTTGTTTGATAGGTCAACATAAAGTAATGCAATTTATGACCTAGACTCTGAAGTATATTCCCTGTTATTATATTGTATGTGTAAAATTTAGTAATACATTAACAGATAAATATCATAAATCATATTATTAAAAATTTGCAAATATAAACAAAAAAATGTATCATTGTTTAAAGAAATATAACATAAAAAACCAAGAAATAATGCTTCCTTTGTCCCAAATGGAGAACCAAAATTTTCTTTTTTAACCCTTATTTCATCTTTGGCGGTATACAATTTAGATTCTAGTCCATCACAAAAAAAAAATGTCAATTTTCAAGAAGTCAGCATTACAATCTTCACTTTCACAATTCATGTTTAACAAAGAGATTTAAATACATAAAAGAAAACAACTTAAATTTTAAAAAATAGCACAAACTTGAGACGAGATGGAGCAATAAAATATCCAAAAATGGCATATTAGAAACACTAGAAACTAGATTTTTCATAGTAAACATCCAACAACACCTGTATCCGTCCTCCGTCCATAGGCATAAAAATTGCAGAATAGCTAAAATGGAACAAATTAGAGAAATGTAATCATAATAAGACATGAAAATAATACCTGCCAAGACAATGGCTCAAGCCATAGATTATCTACTACAGCAAAGTTGGGCAATAGAATAGCAATAAGAGCACGACCAGCAGCCCAAACAGCATGTGGGAACTTGGCTTCTCTTGTCCACTAGCAATCATTAAACTCGTGTCAGTACAGTGCACAGAGGAACAGAAGGGACCTATCTTCCTATATCATTGAGTACGCTCATATAAAAAGCATAATATTATACCCGAAAATGGATCATTTTGAAAACTTCCAAATGCATAAACATATTTTAAGCCTCTATGAATATGGCGTCATCTTGCACCCTCCTAACGGCCACCTTAGTGTCATGAAATGGGTGATATTTCATTGTTTGGTGGTTGTGACTGTCAAAATAGGTTAGAGTTCTGTTTGAATGGCCGAATCGAATGGCCTTTGAGTGATCTCTATATTATATATAGCATATTACAAGCAAACTATACATGGGAGGAAATAAATTTCCGAGTGATTCTAGCATTCTTATCCCTATAAGGAAACTATCTATTTTGTTAATATGCTAATTGTACAAGCCTAAGTAACGGAAGTAAAGATAACAATAAGGAAAGAAGAGAGATTATGGACAGCTTTGCTGTCCATTGACAGCCCCCCTCAAATTGATGCGGGTTGATCAACAAGCATCAATTTGCCACTCAAGAAACAATGTCGATGGCGAGTGAGAGCTTTGGTGAAGATATCAGCAATTTGTAGTTCAGTGGGAACATGTGGGAGAGTGATAACACGAGCTTCAAATGCTTCACGGATAGAATGACAGTCGACTTCAATATGCTTCGTGCGCTCATGATAGACAGGATTGGCCGTGATGTGAATAGCACTCGTATTATCAGCATGTAGAGGTGTAGGATCGGTCTCAGAAAAATCTAGCTCAGCAAGCAAACCTCGAAGCCAAATAATTTCGGAACAAGCAAGAGACATTGCCCGATACTCAGATTCTGTAGATGACTTAGAGACTCTGTCTTGCTTCTTACTCTTCCAGGAGATCAATGCATCACCTAAGAATACACACCAACCAGTGATGGATCGACGTGTATCAGCACAACCGGCCCAATCAGCGTCGCTATAAGCAGTAAGGCGAGTAGAATTGCCTGCAGGAAAGAATAACCCACGGGCAGAAGTGCCCTGAACATAACGTATGATCCTACGGACAGCAGCCAAATGAAGATGACGAGGGGTCTGAAGAAACTGGCTGACTTGTTGTACTGCAAAGGAAATGTCCGGTCTAGTAATGGTGAGATAGACAAGGCTACCCACCAACTTCCGGTATAAACTGGGATCAGCAAGTAAATCACCCTCCTCTTTGCAAAGCTTGACATTCAATTCCATGGGAGTATCAACAGAAGTTGCCTCCTGTAGGCCAGCTGTAGCCACCAGGTCACTAGCATACTTATGTTGATTGAGTGAAATACCAGATGAACTACGATGCACCTCGAGACCAAGAAAATATGTGAGGGACCCAAGGTCTTTCATATGAAAAGACTCAGAGAGATGAGTCTTGAGTTGGCCAAGTAAAATAGAATCGGAACCAGTAATCACAATATCATCAACATAGACCAAAAGAACAACAATACCCACGTCTGATTTCCGAAGAAACAAGGAAGTGTCATACTTGCTCTGCTTGAATGAGAATTGTAATAAAGCGGTGCGAAATTTATCAAACCAGGCCCTTGGAGCTTGTTTGAGACCATAAAGGGAGCGACGAAGCTTACACACATGCGAAGTCGAAGGAGACAACAATCCCGGTGGTGGTTTCATATAAATACACTCTTTAAGATCCCCGTGAAGAAAAGCATTCTTGACATCCATCTGATGTAGTGTCCAATTATTGGAAGCAGCAAGAGCTAGAATCGTACGAACAGTTGTCATCTTAGCCACAGGAGCGAAGGTCTCTTCATAATTGACACCATATTCCTGATGATTCCCAAGTGCAACAAGCCGAGCTTTATAACGATCCAAACTTCCATCAGACCGAACCTTGACTGAGTAAACCCATTTGCAACCCAGAGGAACAATTGTTGGAGGACATGGCTCAATGTCCCAGGTATGATTGGCCTCTAGAGCGGCAATTTCTTCCTGCATAGCTTGTCGCCAACAGTCAAGCTTGGCAGCTTGTGAGTAGCATGTGGGAATATCAAAATTGGATAATGCAGCAGTAAGGGCTGAAATAGAGGACCCAGAAGGAAAACCATACCTATTTGGAGGTACAGACACTCGAGAAGAGCGACGTACCAAGGGCTCTGGAGATGCTGCAACTGACTGGTTCTGGAGCATGTTAGGATCAGATATCGGGTGAGCCACGGGAAGAGACTGTGGGCGGGAGCGTCTAGTATACACCATACCTGGTTTAAAACGAGAGCTGACTTGATGAAGATTTGGGAATTGCTGCTCAAATGAAGGGAGGACCACAGTGGAAGAAGCAGGCATAGGAGACATAGGAAAGAAATGTTGATTTTCAAAGAAAATAACATTCCTAGAAATGCGTGTGCGATGTAAAGTAGGATCATAGCAAACAAAACCCTTTTGACACACATTATATCCCAAGAATGCACATCTAACAGATTGAGCAGATAATTTATGTCGCTCATGAGGAGGTAAATGAACAAAGCAAACACAACCAAATATATGGAGATTATCATAACTAGGTTGCTTACCGAATAAGCGGAAATAGGGAGACTCCATGTGTAAGACTTGGGAAGGTAAACGATTAATCAAATGAGCAGCAGTTTTCAGGGCCTCAACCCAGAACATGGATGGAACAGAGGATTCTAACAAGAGAGTACGAACCACGTCAAGAAGAGTGCGATTTTTGCGTTCGGCTACTCCATTTTGTTGAGGAGTAGCGGGACATGAACGTTGATGAATAATACCTTTAGAAGCCAAGAAAGCCTGAAACTCATTAGACAAATATTCACCACCAGAATCTGTGCGTAATGTCTTAATAGTCGCAGAAAATTGAGTGTCAACATACGCTAAGAACGCAGTGAAAGTACGGAAAACCTCAGATTTAGAACGAAGAAAATAAACCCAGGTAAATCTGCTATAATCATCAATGAAAGTCACATAATATTTAAATTTCTCATGTGAACTAACTGGGGAAGGTCCCCAAACATCACTATGGATAAGATCAAAGCAGTGAGACGCTCTACTAGCATGCAAAGGAAATGGAAGAGTTTTGCTTTTACCAAGTTTACAAGAATCACACTCAAAAGATAAAGAGGAACATTCTTTATTACCAAGAAAACCAGAGTGCAATACATGAGATAAGATCTGAGTATTGGGATGACCTAAACGACGATGCCACACCATACTCAGATTAGGAACTTTATTACAAGCAAAAGACTTAATAGAAGAAACTGAAGAAAGTACTGGAACAGGTAAAAATAGTGGAAACAGACGTCCCACTTTAGGTCCCTTCGCGATCGGCTCCCCCGTTACCTGGTCCTGCACAACACAACCATCACCAGAAAAATTAACAGCGCAATTGTTATCCACTAATTGACCAACAGAAATAAGATTCGTGGAAAGTTGAGGAGCAAGAAACACATCAGTAAATGTAGAAGAAGCATCGCCGACAGCAGCGATTGGCAAAGAACTACCATTTGCAGTTTGAATAGCAGATTGACCAGCATAGGGCCGAACATGACACAGAGCGGTTGGCGTATTCGTCATGTGATTAGAAGCTCCTGAGTCTACGTACCAGAGTTTAGAAGAATTTTTACCTTGAAACCCCATCGCAGATAATGCTGAAATTAGCATTTGTTGCACCATTTCAGGGGTGCAATAAGTTGCTGCAGGAGATGACAGATCAGAAGAAGCACCTGAGGAAGAATCATGTGCTGCAGAAGTCGGCACTGAAGAAACAGAAACAGAAGTCTGAAATGCTTGAGCCTGACGATGCTGAGGGCGGATACGACATTCTTTGATAATATGACCCTTTTTCTTACAATAAGAACAATATTTTTTAGGACAATTAGCAGCAATATGCCCATATGCCTTGCAGCAGAAACACTGCAAATTTTTAGAAGTCATAGATGATCCTTGTCCTTGGGCAGCATAAGCCACAGTTGCCGTCCCGGAACTACCATGAGTTTGCTCTAGAATAACTTGAGTACTAAGACGTTGTTCTTCGCGAAGTAACTCACCAAAACAGATATCCAAAGAGGGAACAGGAGATCTGTTCAGTAGAGAAGAACGAACAGATTCATATTCCGGGCGTAGTTTCATAAGAAACTGATCACGCCGGCTAGTCGCATGAAGCTTCTGAATAGTCGAAAGTGCGGCAACAGGAACATCTGCGATAACTAAATCAGTATATTCATGCCAAAGTGTCAAAAATGCCGAGTAGTAATCTTGAATAGACAGACTACCATGTTGAAACATGGCAATCGCATGTTCCAACTGAAAGCGACGAGCATCATTATCTTGATGATAAACCTGCTTCAAGTAATTCCACATGGACTGAGCGGAGCGATGAGCCCGCAAGTTAGTGACAATATGTGGCTCCATCGAACCAAGAAGCCAAGACATGATCCGAGCGTCAAGCACATCCCAAGAAGGGGAAGACACGACATCTTTGGATTTGTCAGTATTGGATGTTTGTGCAACATCCTTGCCATCAATATGGCCCCAAAGATCTTTTCCCTTGAGGAAAAGTTCAAACTGAAAAGCCCAAGTAGAATAATTTTTGCCTGTAAATTTGACACACATAGGTGTAGAGTCCATTGCAAATAATTGACCCCAAGATGAAGCAAAAAAAATCCAGAAAAAAATAGATGAGCCAATAGAGGACTGCTGCCGATAGAAGCTAAGAAATTAATACCCAGACCAAACAAATGCCGAAACCACCCAAGCCAAATAACTGAAACCGAAAAACGCCGAAAGAAAGCAAACAAAGAGATACCCAGACCTTCGAACAGAACCTGCCGAAAGTCACGATTCCAGAAGCAGATCGCGTCGATGGAGGGAGAAGGAGCCGAAAAGGATCAAAACCGAGACAGACTCTGCCGAGAACGACTCCCGTAGAAACAGAATGCCGAAAGATGCCGAGATGCACTGCCGAGACTCAGACGACGCCGACAGACGGGACCGAGAAAGAAAATTCACACGGGCGACAACGAAACCGAGAGGAGAAAAAAAATTTCAACCGGCTCTTGATACCATGTCAAAATAGGTTAGAGTTCTGTTTGAATGGCCGAATCGAATGGCCTTTGAGTGATCTCTATATTATATATAGCATATTACAAGCAAACTATACATGGGAGGAAATAAATTTCCGAGTGATTCTAGCATTCTTATCCCTATAAGGAAACTATCTATTTTGTTAATATGCTAACTGTACAAGCCTAAGTAACGGAAGTAAAGATAACAATAAGGAAAGAAGAGAGATTATGGACAGCTTTGCTGTCCATTGACAGTGACATGACTAGCAGTGTGGTCACAGCTGATTTAGTGAATTTCCTTGTTATAATCATGGATTCAGGGGTGTTGGTGGTTTGATCCATGGTTGTTTACAGTGTTTCACACAAGTTAGTTGTCTTCAGTGTACATTCTACTGGTGTCGCTGGTTGACACCGTCATTGTGTGTAACATCACTTTTGAGATTTCTATTTTAGGAAATTCAGGGTTTACACTTAATCAGGGTTTCTATTTTGACTCCAAATTACATTCAAACACTCCACTAAACCCACAACACTAGGACTGCCACATCCCTTGGACTCTACACTCTCCAAACTCTACGTATTGACCTCATATGAGAGCCTACCTACCATTAGATGAGCCCCAAGTAAGGCCCCCTCCAAAGCCACGAAATTCTCCTAACTTTGTGCTAAAACCAAAAACACTAAGCCCCATAACCCTTGCTACAATACTCACATCACACCCTAAGCAAGAAGATCAAGATCCAAACCGCTTAGCCAAGCCGTGTACTCCAACCCAACCTTTGGATCAGCCGCTTCCTTTAGGTAACTCTCTCTCTCTCTCTCCTTTTCTCTTTTAATGATACCTATGTTAGACAAATGCCATGAGATCATATGAAATTAGTGAAACTCGGATTTATAAGGGCTAGGAAATACACATGCTAGAATTAGGTTTTATGGCATTAGAATGCATCTTTATACACAGGATTTATAGGAAGATTTTTTTTTAATAAGTACATATAGGATGATTATTTGAAAAAAACCATGCATATTTGAGGACTTAGATCCACGATTTTGATGGTTTAAACATAGGGACAGATTTTTACAAAGAGAGATAATGAGCAATTTGGGTGGCATGTAGTAGAGGCTTGAATATGGATGGATGCATTAAGGTTCAGATGATATGAACTCACATGACTAGGTGTTAATAGCATGAATAGTCATAGGTTTGCTTAGACAAGATTAGGTTTGAAGATTTTAGAGTGCATAGGTATGAACTGTGATGGAAGATGATGGACTAAAATGAATGAAATGATCTACCTTTTCCTCTAAAATTCATTAAAGAAAAAAAAATCTACGTTATTCTTGACTAGGGAAACA
Source organism: Juglans mandshurica (assembly GCA_022457165.1). Classification (NCBI taxonomy): domain Eukaryota; kingdom Viridiplantae; phylum Streptophyta; class Magnoliopsida; order Fagales; family Juglandaceae; genus Juglans; species Juglans mandshurica. The sequence goes on from CM039623.1 coordinate 12,008,361, forward strand.
GGGTGCTACACTGTGGCATGGCAACAAAAACCTAAACTGTTGATTGGGGAAGGTTAAGTGAAGGTAATACCCATATTTGGCTGCAAAATTGAAGGTTCTTACCCTTGTTAGGGATATCCTTATCTTGGATAAGTCGCAAAATTAGGACACTTTTACTCCAGATTAAGATTTGGGTCAACTTGGATTAATCCCATCACCTTTGGGCTAAGTCAAATTATATTCGAGTCTCTTGAAGCAGGTAAACCCAAGTCCTATCTTCCCAACTCAGTGTTTCAACCTATTTTCCCCTGCATCAGTTTGAACTTCGATCATGCTTTTCTTGTTACTCAGCTTCCAAAATGTAACAATCTCCAAAGTATGCATTTTAGACAGTACAGTTGGGTTTTGAGCAGCTTTGTAATACGTTAGATTTAATATAAGAGGGTGGTATATGGGATTCCACACTACCTAGATGAAGGAAGTTTCTCTAATTTATTATGATTCCAAGTGACTTGAAGTGTAACATTGATAAGTCCTTTTGGATTATAAGCTTAGATGTGACTTGGCTTTTTCTTGGGTCGTTACAAATGGTATCAAAGTCAATACCAATAAAACATGAAAGACTTGAGCCATGTCTCTTACAACATAATGGCATGAAAAAGGACATAAGAATTAAGTTATTCTACTATCAATCCGGTGTGTAAAACACATCATCCACGTCACTTAAATGTAAAGATTTGATTTGTAAAATTCAAATTTTAAAATTTATCTTCCAAATCAAATTATGTCATGTAAACACTTCACTAGGTGTGTTATACAACCCCACTTGAGAATAGATTTTTTCTAAGGCAATGCACAGGGCTTGCACATCTTAAATTGTACAATCACTTCCCTTTATAATAATTCCAAGGGGCTCCAATCTTAAAATTATCAAAGGAAAACTAGGGTTTTCTTTAAGATACGGCAGCTAGGCAACTAATCTCCTATTTTACTGGGTTGCGGCTAGGGTTACATGGCAACTAATCTCCTATTTTACTGGGATACAGCAGAACTGAATTTCAAATAGATTAGGATTTATTTACTAATCTTATCTTGTTTTTAAATTAAACTTGTACATATTTAGATAGGATAAAGTCAGGTTAGTTTAGATAAGATAAAGATGTAGTTTGTTGAGATTCAAATTGAATTCTCAATCTTATCTTTGTAATTATTTCTAGAACTATTTTTTATATAATGAGAAGGAAGCACCTCAAAGAGGTATTCGACCAAATCTGATATGGTATCAGAGCTACTCTGATTTCCTATTTTTTTGCACTTCCTCGGCCAACCCTAAAATCTGTAGGGTTTCTGTTTTCTGTTTTTTCCAGAGGCTGCTTCTAGTTTCTTGATTTTTCTGGGGTCCTCTATTTCACGACGGCAACTCTCTTTTCTTGCTCTTGGTCTATTTTCATGGCATCTAAAAAATTTGATTCCTTGTACATTCGGTTCAATGGAAAAAATTATTCTGCTTGGGCATTTCACTTTCAGCTTCTTGTCAAGGGTAAAGAACTCTGGGGTCATGTTGATGGGTCTATTCCAGCCCCTGATAGTGCAAAGGAATTGTCTACATGGGAGAGTAAGGATGCCAAGATCATGTCTTGGATCCTAGGTTCTATTGAGCCTCAAATCATCCTCAATCTACGACCCTACAAAACCTACAAGGCTATGTGGGAGTATTTGAAGAGAATCTACACTCAGAATAATTCCACTCGAAGATTTCAGTTGGAATTTGAGATGGCTAATTTTTCTCAAGGTGGCTTATCAGTGGAGGACTTCTATTCTGGTTTTTCAAATCTGTGGGCTAAATACACTGACATTGTGTATTCTTCTATCTCTGCCAATGGTCTCCCTCATGTGCAAAGTGTGCATGAAACCAATAGGAGGGATCAGTTTCTTATGAAACTATATTCAGATTTTGAATCTGTTCGTTCTCAATTAATGAATAGAGATCCAGTTCCTTCTCTTGATGATTGTTTGGGAGATTTGCTTCGAGAGGAGCAAAGGTTACTTACTCGGAGTACAATGGAACAGCAGCTTGCATCTCCTGCTCAAGTGGCATTTACAGCACAAGGAAAATCCAAGGGCCGAGACTAGCACTACACAATGCTATAGTTGCAAGGGATTTGGTCACATTGCCACCCACTGTCCAAAGAAATTTTGTAACTATTGCAAAAAAATCTAGACATATTATCAAGGACTGCCCAATCTGACCTACTCGAAAGCAAGAGAGTGCCTATTCCACCTCTGTTGAAGTCTCGGGTGCATCCTCTTCTTCAGCTCCTGCTGCTGCCATTCATGCTTCAGCACCTGCCGGTTCCAACTCTACTACTCTTACTCTCGATATGGTACAACAAATGATAATTTCTGCCTTTTCTGCTTTAGGCATCTCAAGTCAACCAAAGTCCTCCCCTAATTCTTGGCAAATAGATTATGGTACCTCAAATCATATGACTAATAATTCCACATTGTTACACAATCTTCAGTCCTATGATGGTCCTCTCAAAATCCACACGGCAAATGGTAGTTCACTACCAATTTCTGTCGTGGGTGATATGTCCCCAGTCATTCGAAATATTTTGGTTTCTCCTACTCTCCCCACAAGTTTACTTTCTGTTGGACAGCTTGTTGAAAATAATTGTAATGTCTCTTTTTCATCTTCTGGTTGTGTTGTACAGGATCGAGTGTCCGGGAGGATGATCGCGAGGGTTCCTAAGGAGGGTCGGCTATTTCCAATAAATCCTAGTTCAGCTTCTATTGCATCTGGTTCCTTTATTTTTTGTAATGTTGTCAAAATAAGTACTAAGGATTGGCATCAACGTTTAGGACATCCCAATCCTAACGTACTCCAAACTTTGTTTAAATCTGGTGCTATTGACAATAAAAATTCTGTTTCAATGGAAACAATTTCTTTTGATTGTACCTCTTGCAAACTTGCCAAAAGCAAAGTGCTACAATTCCCACAATTTGGTTCTCATGCTTCTCCAGTGTTTGATATAATTCATAGCAATGTTTGGGGTATATCTCCTGTTATATCACATACTCACTACAAGTATTTTGTTACTTTTACTGACGATTGCAGTAGATTCACTTGGATCTATTTTCTCCGTACTAAAAGTGAAGTATTTTCTCTTTTCAAGGCCTTTCTTGCACTCATTCAAACACAATTTGCTTCCTCTATAAAGGTCTTACGATCTGATTCTAGGGGTGAATATATGTCTCATGAATTTCAAATTTTTCTTCAAGAAAAATGTATTCTTTCTCAACGTCCTTACGCATACACACCACAAGAAAATGGGGTAGCTGAACGTAAGAATCGTCATCTACTTGATATGGTTCGGGCTCTTCTTATTGACTCATCCATTCCATCTCGTTTTTTGTGTGAAGCATTAATAGATTGCCCACACCAATTTTATATAATGTTTCTCCCTATTCCATACTGTTTGGTCACACTCCTAATTATTCTGATTTGCATTTCTTTGGTTGTGTGTGTTCCGTTCATCTTCCAACACATGAAAGACATAAATTGACTACTCAATCTGTTAAGTGTGCTTTTCTTGGATATCCTAGTTTTTCAATTCTTCATGATGAGCCCGAGCCCTTCCCTATGCCCATTCCTGATACCTCTTCTGCTCCAGTGGCTCGGTTTAAACCTGGTTTTGTCTACACTTGACGTCATAGCACGCCTTTAGCCGAGTCTCCTATGGCTGCTCAAGATTCTCCTACTCCGCACCTGATCCAACATCCAACATAGTTCCTGCTGCTTCTGTTCCTCGGAAATCTACCCGTGTCGCTCACCCACCAGATTGTTATGGTTTTTCTTCCCCCACTTTTATGACTGCTACATTATCTTCTATTGCTATCCCTTCTTGTTACAAACAGGCTATAGAACATGAGTCCTGGCAGCAAGCAATGCAGACAGAACTTGATGCACTTGCGGCTAATCAGACCTGGGATGTGGTACAATGTCCTCCTTCTATCAAACCAATTGGATGTAAATGGGTATACTCCGTTCCGATGGCTCACTGGAACGATACAAAGCTAGATTGGTTGCTTTGGGGAATCGCCAAGAGTATGACATAGATTATGATGAGACTTTTGCTCCAATTGCCAAGATGACTACTATTCGATTGTTACTTACTCTTGCTGCTTCTAAATCTTGGCAATTACGTCAAATGGATGTCAAGAATGCTTTCTTGCATGGCAATCTAAACATGAAACTTCCATCTGGTATGCCTATTTCCTCCCCTACGGTTGTTTGTAAATTGAAGAGGTCTTTGTATGGTCTTAAACAAGCTCCTCGAGCTTGGTTTGAGAAATTTCGCAATACTTTGCTAGGGTTTTCTTTTAAGCAACGTAAGTACGATGCTTCCTTATTTTTGCACAAGGGCAATGTGGAGTAGTATTTTTATTGGTATATGTAGATGATATTATCATCTCTGGTTCGGATGGACTTTTGATTCAAAAACTTCAGCAACATCTTCATAATGTGTTTCACATGAAGGATCTTGGGGATCTTACCTACTTTCTAGGGTTGGAAGTTAGGTCTCAACCACATGGTTTATTTCTCAATCAACACAAGTATATTCAAGACCTAATTCAGTTAGGGAGATTGGAAGATACTACTCCAGTTGATACTCCTCAGGAGTTGAATGTTAAGTATAGGGAAGACGAAGGCGAGCTTCTCTCAGATCCTACCTTATACCGTAAGTTGGTTGGCAGCTTGATTTATCTCACCATCACACGCCCTGATATTTCCTATGTTGTCCACACTGTTAGTAAGTTCATGGATTCTCCTCGACATCTTCATTTTGTAGCTGTTCGTAAAATTATTCGCTATCTACTTGGGATTCCTAATCGTGGACTATTTTTTCCTAAAGGCTCTTCTCTTCAATTAGTTGTCTAGAGTGATGCAGATTGGGCTGGATGTCCGGACTCTCGACGTTCTACTACTGGACAGTGTGTCTTCCTTGGGGATTCTCTTATCTCTTGGAAGTGTAAGAAGCAAAATTGTGTATCTAAGTTATCTACAGAGGCTGAATATCGGGCAATGTCTGCTGCATGTTCGGAAATTATGTGGTTGCATGGTATTCTTTTAGAACTCGGCTTTGGACAGGCACATCCCACACCTCTTCATGGTGATAATACAAGTGCCATTCAAATTGTAGCCAACCCAGTTTTTCGTGAACGTACAAAGCACATCGAGGTTGATTGTCACTATATCCGAGATGCCTATGAGTCTAAAGCTATCATTCTCCTCATGTGTCCACTAAACACCAAGTAGCTGATATCTTCACCAAAGCTTTGACTCGACAACGGCATCAATACCTAGTTAGCAAATTGTTGCTAGTCGACTCACTAGCATCAATTTAAGGGAGGGTATCAAAGGAAAACTAGGGTTTTCTTTAAGATACGGCAGCTAGGCAGCTAATCTCCTATTTTAATGGATTGCGGCTAGGGTTACATGGCAACTAATTTCTTATTTTACTGGGATACAACAGAACTCAATTTCAAATAGATTAAGATTTATTTACTAATCTTATCTTGTATTTAAATTAAACTCGTACATATTTAGATAGGATAAAGTCAGGTTAGTTTAGATAAGATAAAAACGTAGTTTGTTGAGATTCAAATTGAATTCTCAATTTTTATCTTTGTAATTATTTCTGGAACTATTTTTTATATAATGAGAAGGAAGCACCTCAAAGAGGTATTCGACCAAATCTGACAAAAATTGCCAAGTCTATTTGAAGTACAAGCCCAGATGTCCCTTGCAGTTTATAATAATTCCAAGGGGCTCCAATTGTAAGATGACATATAGAAGCCATGCAATTGACTATTTACAACTAATGTACTAGATATTTTGTTACCTCAAGAGGAGGGTTTAGAAGTTCTATTCCATTGCTTATCTGGCCATATGGTTCCATTAGATCAACCACATTCTGCATATCTTCTTTAGTCAATTTCAGTCCAAGATGATTCACCAGCATTTTGCTTAGTTTATTCACAAACTTGGTTTCCCGTAACCATTTGGGGACATTATGACTGAAAGTCTGCAAAAGTTCTAGAAAGTATAATTATTTGGGCAAAGTAAAAAACAAAAACAAACTTCAGCAAAGAACGAGAAAAAGAAAATTAAACAATTTATGGCATATTAATATAATATATGAAAGGATCGAAGAACAAATAGAGAGAGCTGAAGAAAATATGGAATGATTGACACGATACAGTTATATATATTAAACAGTACTGATATTTTTATTTGATATAAAGTTGGGACAGATCATAGAAAACAATCATAAGTACATAGCATTTGAAAACTGTTTCTCTGAAAGAGGGGAAAGGGTCTGGTTAATTATAAGGGCCATTGGGCGATACTGCCCTTGTAAAATAGGCTATATGGATGATACTATCAATGAAATCAATAACATATCACTGTGAGGGTTTGTGAAGTGTCTTAGATACAACTTAGCTAACGCTGATTAAACCTCAAAATTAATTCAAGTTATGTTTGTGATCCGTATTTGTTGTAATCTCAAGCATAGATAACAATTCTCAACTTTCCATTAAACTCCAGAAGTTTAGACCTCTCTTCCACTAAAATGCAATCATCAAAATTAACGTCAAGCGAAGATGATGATTCTAAATTTTCCATATTTAGTTCTTTATTAACTTTCCAAAAATTTTTAAAAGTAAAACTTTCTTTCTTCCATTTTCTATTTCAATCATAGGAAAAAAAATCATTAGTTTATTTCAAGAAATTACTCTAGACCACATACAATAGAAACAATTCGAGTTCTAAAAGGGAACACCAAAACTCACAGTAGATATAATTAATCTTCAAAGGAACAAGAAAGGCACTCATTCCATTTCCATGAGTAATATTAACTTATCAAAAATTTCAACCGAGTAATATTAAACAACCAAAGAAAATAAACTATTAAAAGTCAAATACACTTCATCAATTGTGTGAAACATAAAATAACCCTTATATTCATCTAAATTCATAATTACACCAGAAATGATGAAAGCTTTGACTATTTCTTACCGCAAACCAACTACAGTAGCTCATTAGTTCATCTGGATCAAGAAATTTGCTCCTAAAAGCACTACCCTCCAAGGCCACAGGAACAAGTTTTAGTTCTATAGGCCGTAATAGGGCTGTCTTCTCAGCAACCTAAAGACACAGAATGTCAATGTATCAGGAGAAAATTACTACCGATTTTTTCAAACAATATTTATATATATAAATAAATATATTCACACACTTACATCCCCCCCCCCCCCAAACATACACACTCACTCACACACATATATGGAGCAATAATATAAAATTGAAAACTAAAATTGTAATAAACCGCCTTCCAAGTGGGAATAGGAATCGGTGGATGGAAAAAGGAGAACACTAATAAACCGCCTTCCAAGAACAATTAATAACTCGTAATAAATGAAACCAAAGGGGTCAAAAGCCAATCACCACTTCACATCATAAAATAAGGATTGATGCAGTTCCGCTGCGTTTTAACGACCATTCGCTGGCATCACCCACTCCGCTAACCCGTAGGCCTACACAAACCCTAGCAAAATTCTAAGAACCCAAAAGACACCTATATGCAAGCCCCCAACCCCCTGAGGAAGTTCCATTAGATGATGACTAGGGCTGCAAATAAACAAGACCACCTGATAGGCAGCCCAAATTCGACTTGATTAAACACAAATTCGACACGATTCAATTATTAAATAGACTGTTTGTGAACAAAAGATTAGTCTTGATTGTTAAATGATACAAACTCATATTATAATCACTCGAATTGATTAAATTCGTGAACATGCTTGTCTAAAACTAGGTCCGACTCGTTAGCTCGCTTATAAAACTCACACATACATTAATATATAAAAATGCATCATATTCTATAGAGAAATGATACTTGCAGTCGTGAGCGCGCAAGCACCTCGCAATTACTTAAAAAAAGTGAATAAATACTAGACCTACATGAAAAAAAAATTAATTTTTTAATAGTGGACCCTACTCTTTTTCAAAGCGACTGGACAGCCCTAGTGCACTCCACGACTGTATGTAGCATTACTCTATTCTATATGTATATAGTTCACTATGCATATGGTATATGCAGTAGTTCTGATGAATATATGCGTGTACATGTATAATTCATTGTTTTATGAATATAATTATATAAATATACTATACAAGTATAATTAATTAAAGTTGATAAGAGCCAAGTAGCCTTATAGTGTTGTAATTATTTAATTATAAGTGCAAATAATTATGAACAATTGAGATTGTAAAAATAATTTGCATCTAATTGTATATTGTCACTAAGAATATTCTGTTATTTTATTTTTTAAATTAAAAAATGATAAACAAGTCGAGTCGAGACGAGTGCTCAATCAAGCACTCTCGACTCAAGCCGAGTTTGACCAAACACTACTCACTCAAGCTTAGCTCGATTACAACCCTAATGATGACTTGAAATTTTTTTTAACCTCGTGCCGAGCCAAAGAATTGACACTAGAAGTCACCCTACCTCTATTTTCACCGCAAAAAATAGTGTGCTTCAAAATGCCCACCTCCCTAAGAGTATCACCAAAATTATGCAACCCTTCCCTTCCCACATTCAAATATGTCAATAGAGCCTCTCCTGTTGCCACCCATGTATTCCGGGATAACCAGATATCAACCAAAAGTATTCGAGCACAGTTGTGCCAGAAAAGCACGATTGCCCATTTATGTCATTTTAAAACTCATTGCTACAGGCTAACAATGCACAAGCATCCACCATATTTACCACCCAAACCGTTGTGGCATCACCAAAGATAATAGACTTGTTAACTTTCTTGTTCCCTCCAGTAATCCTACAAGACCTAGCATCCTCTCTTGAAAAACTGAAGACCTTTGAATCCACCAACAAACTCCTCAGAGAATCCATACCACCCCCACAAATTCTGAGGATAAATAAGAAGAGTGAAAAAAGAGGGATGGTGTAGAGAATAGAATGGGATGAAAAAAGATCGAGAAGCGCTGAGAATTGACAATTTATTGAAAGGAGGTGTTATTTTCGGCGAGAATCATCGGATCAAGTCACCAAAGGAAAGAGGGAGAGAAAGAAGCCAAATAGCAAACAACAAATCGCATTTGTGTTAGAACAGTATGAAATAGAAGTGCACAAGGGAAACCAACTCAACCATCTTAAACAACTTATCTATAACCAATTAGAACAAGTTTACCGATCAGAAAGGCAATTTAAATGCTAACGCAGATAACCCGTGAAACTGATTGGCAACTACCATTCTCCAGTCTACAAAATCAATTAGCTCATCATCCATGGTATCTTTAGCGGCAATGTGTAATATCTTTTCCCTCTCCACTTGAGTAGGCCTTTGAAGATGAAACACTCTATCCATCCTACCAGGTCGCTGCAAGGCCTCATCAATTTGCTTCAGATTTCTGGTAGTAGCCATCAAGACAACCCCATCTTGTTTTTCAAACCTGCAACAGTTGTTGTTATAAACTGGGAGAGTACAAATGCACATCGTTCTACTACACATTATAGAAAGGTTTGTGTGTCCATGTGTTATCAAATTAAGTCACATGCATAAGAATAGCGTTCAAGGTCAAACATTATAGCGTTCAGTTTTTCATATGAGGCACATGAGCATAAATATAGGTTAACGAGCTAAATTATTCACGATTCAATTAGTTGATGGATGAACAGTAATTAATATTAAAAAAAATAAGAAAAACAACATGCACAACCGAAGCAGATGCCGATTGTGTATTTTCCTCACTATGGACAAGTAAGAAGCAATTAGTGTGCACTGTGAAAGGATCGAAAGTAGGTTACATTACAAGAAGCATACAGGAAGTCCTGGGTAACATGTAGAAAAAGAAAGTATAAAATGAGGCAAAAATAGGCCTTTAATAATCTTAATTACGAAATCACAAAGGAATTTTTTAGAATGATTAGCCGATGAACAAAAGGAAGAGTTGATACCCATCAAGTTCCACTAGAAGTTGATTAATGAAAGCCTCATGATCCTGATTTTTCGTATGAATGAACTTCCCACGTACACCAGCAAAGAGATCAAAATCCTCCACAAATATGATTACAGGCGCCTATGAATGGCATCGTGCAAATTGGCAAGTGTTAGATAATAGGAAATCAAAAACTTTGTATGTTTATTTCAAGGCTAACAATTCTGATAGTTCAAATTAAGCTCCCAACCGAAAGAAAATAAAGCATATTATGATTTCAGCATCAGTTAGCATGCATAGTAAAACCTTCTCTTAAAGCATCCAACACAATAGGCTAAGCTAGTAGGTCGAAAGCCCAAAGTAGTACACAAACAAAACCAAGCCTCCACCTAACAAATAAACCAAACACACTTGCAAATGGACCTTGCATGCGGAGTCCGAAAACAAACACCCCGGGTCTCAGATTATGCTAGAAAATTTAATCCAAAAGCTTAAGCTAGTACATAGAGAGCCCATCAAGTACGTAAGACCCATCACCAAGCATGTATTAGACCAATGTGGGACTCCTTCACAAACAACTTCATTAAGTCCAGGATATCAACTGATGAGTCTTAATTAATGTATTACTAAGGACAAAATAACAATATTACATATTTACTCAAATCTCATCCACAAAATTAAGACAGATTACATGATTTTAAAAAAATAATAATGTGATAGCATTTGGACCAAATGGAATCTACTTCCCTCATAAAGAAAGGGCGGAAAGCGAGATCATGGATTTCATCTTGTCCAAGTTTGTAAGTTACAATTGCTATAAAACCAATAGTAATGATCACTATGTTTCAAAAGAAATTAAGAATATAGTTTTGAAACAAAGGCTTGCTCTTAAAGATTTGCATCTTGTTTGGATCAATGTTCCTATTTTTTTTATTGCAAGAGAGAGATAGTCCTAAGCTACAGGAATTAAATAAAAGGGGAAACAATGTTAATAAGTTTTACAAAATAAAAAAGAAATTAAAATAAGATGGTTATGACATTCTAGAATTTATTTAGTTGAATGATAATAATACATCTTAGATACTCAATGAGCCCTGCATAACAAAAAAAACTTATATTGGAATATGCATGTTTAGATTTCATCTTAGTACAGAATTATTATTTAAATTACTTCCAAATTATAGCAATTTTCATGTCCCAAAAACCTCTTTTTTCCCTCTTGTTGGTGCATCTCTGTCTAGAAATTGATCCCAGCCCTTTGCCTGAGGTTCCATGATAAACCAAAAGTTATCTGACCAACTCAACTAAAGTGTGTGAAAATCTTTCAACCATGCCTAGATCTAAACAATGTATCTACAAACTAAACTTTAGTTATGGACACTGTTTTATATATAATAGTGACTTTAGAAACGGGAAAAAAATTGAAAGGGGGAAGAGGGGAAAAAGAAAAAGAAAAATGAAGAATAAAGTGGACAAGAAGGCTTAAGAGAGATGACCAAATCTCTTGCTGTTTGAAACAGTTCCCTAACATTTGATGCACTTTGGCCAACCCATAATCCAGGCTCCAACTGTTGGGCTTTAATTTCAACAACAGGCACCTTGGCTTCCGCAGCTACAGCCAATGCTAGAGATGTCTTTCCTGTTCCCCTCTCACCTACTATCAGAACTCCCTGCAACATAAGTATAAAGTGCCTGAGAAGCTGTTTGTGTGACAACTTAATGAAAATCTAACTTACCTACTTGTCCAAAAAATATATTAGCTTACAGCACCAACATTCTAAAACCATTAATGCTACATGGCACAAGTTATATGCAAAACAAAAGCATTTGCAGACTAAGAAATATTAAAAACAAAACGTCTAAAGAAAACCGATGACAGGCGCTAACAACCACACAATCTTAGCCTTTTCATATGTCTTCCAGCTAAAAAATCAAGCCTTCAAACATCCTATTCAACAATTTATAAGGGTCTGAATAGGAATGTGAGATTCGTTACAGCTGTTCAGAATTTCTCATTTGTCCCATTTAATTTTTCTCATCCCCCAATCCTTCCCACAAGAAAGCGCAGAAAATCATTTCCATTCTATTAGTCGCGCCAGCAGGCACCGGGAATAAAGATAGAACATAGGAGAGTAGATAAAGTACTCCTAATTAAAGTGATTTTTCCCCCTTTAGACAAATACATCATTTTCCAACTCGCCAATCTATTCTCAATCTTTTCAATAACACCATCCCATATTACTTTGGATTTATGAGGGCCCCCCAGTGGAATACCAAGGTACTTCATAGGCAAAGACAACACCTTACAACCCAAGATTTCAGCCAAATCTCCAATGTGATTTACCAAGCCAACCGGACCATTTCAGATTTAGACAAATTTACCTTAAGGCCGGAAACAGCTTCAAAGCAAAGCAAAAGAGCTCTCAATTACTTGAGAATCTGAATACTACTATACAAAGAAATGGAAGAAAAACAATAAATGATACTAGATATCCAGCCAAACATAAGAATATTGTCTATATTTATTGGAACAAACCCTTGACCTATTCAGAATTCAAAACATAAGCAAGTGTTTATAAAAAAGAATAAAACGAAGATACAAGAAAATCATGAAAATTAAGCCCATAAAGTCTACATAAGCTATCCAAAGGATGAGTATTGAAAAAGAAAGTCTTGAGCTCCTTCAGTGCCCGCTCATGGTCCTCAAATAGTTTTTGTGTGTTGTTATACCCCATACTAAGTGATTATAGGAGGGTGGTGAATGGGATCACACATTGCTTGAGAGGAAGAAGTTTTTGTTCTCTATAATGATTCCAAAGGGCTCTTGACCATTTCTTTTGGAGTATAGGTCCATATGTGACTTGAATTTTCCTTGTGTCATTACAAATGGTATTAGAGCCAAACCTAACCTAAAGTATGGGGTTTGAGCCATGCCATCTAGGGTAGAATGGCCTAACGACAATGTCAGGAATTTATGAGGGAGATTGTGATACCTATACTAAGTGAGGATAAGAAGGCGGTGAGTGTAATCCGACATTGCTCAAAAGGGAGAAGTTTTTACTCTATATAATGATCCTAAGAATTCCAATTGTAAACTTGACTAGTCCTTTTAGAGTATTGGTCTGAATGTGGCTTAGATCTTCCTTGGGTCATTACACACACGCATTAAGCCCAAATAATTAGGATTTCCCAAGTGAATAATAATAACTAGATATTTACTCGTCTTACATGTCAAACATCATATAACATGTAATACTGAAAATAACTCTGCATCTTCAGGTCTACTTCTTTATAACAAGAGTTCAATTTTTCAACTAACAAATACAATCAAAATGAAAATGGTGTCAAGTTACGATGTCAGTGTTATGATGTTTGCAACAAGATGATATAATATACATCAACGAGAAGTGCTACGGCCACAAAAAGATTTCACAAAATTAAATTCACAAACTGATGTTGCTTTAGATCTACTTTAAAATACAAGTAACTTTACAATTTGACGTATGCATCAAGCTACGCCAGTTTGTAAGTTTACTTTCATGAAAGCCTTTTGTGGCTAAAACATTTCTCTGCATCAACAATCCTCAGACCAAATTTTATCTCCTCCTCCAAAGCTAGGGAAGGAGAATAAGGTCAAGTTTGAACCATTCATGGTATGTGAGTTGTGTCCACCATTTTTTAAGAAGAAAGTTTAAAAGAGAAATAAAAAGAAGCAAGTATGGAAAAAATGCATCATTTTGAGAATAACATACCCGAGGTGCACGGGCACCCATCTCTTCGAATGCCCGAGGATTTTGTAGAAATGCCACAACTTCATTTATTTCCTCCCTCATAGAATCAATACTAGCAAAGTCTTTTAATGGTATTGGTGGATTCTTCACCCTCTGCATACCACATATGGATCAGAAAATTTGCCTGTTTTAAGAATTAATTTGATCATAAGAATTAGTGCCAAGGATGAACCTTCATTCCCTCAAATGCAGTTTTTATGGGATCAATGCCAGCTTTTTTCTTACGTTTGATTTCCCTCACCCTGTAACTAAGATAGGCTTTCTGCAAGATAGCATAGAAAAATCATTTTATTCAGTCAACTGCACCTCAAAGTCCCAAAAATAAAGGAGGCATTATAGTCTATAGAGCAACTTAATAGTTGAGTATCATGACCATAGACTTGATTATCCTTTTGCTGCTAAAACAGTCACTTGTCGTTGCAAAATGCAATTCTTCGATAGACATCTAAGAGTGAACGATATCTAAAGAGCAGGATAACCGAAGTAAAAACAAAGATTTCAGCTACTGAGTTATCTCATTCTCAGATACCGACAATTTATTCAAGGCTCAAGTCAAATAATGTCCAATACACATTATATACCACATAGAGCACTTTAAACAACATCAACTCATGTTGCGTTTGGATAGTGAGGTATTCTCAAGTATTCTGTGAATAGTAGTGAAAAAGTAACGACAGAATATTGAATAGTAGTAGATAATAGTGAAAAGTAATAATAAAATAATGAATAGTAGTGAAGTATTCTGAGAATACCTGAGATATTCTCAATACCAATCACCTTTGAATTTCAGAAAATTCAGCAATGTAAGCTCTCCAAATTCAAATATTTTATTACAACTTAAACAGTTAATATTAGAAAGTTGACCCAAGAGAAATGTTGAGTTTGCAAATCGTCATCCACTATTAAGGTGAATTATTTTGGGACAGATTCAAAATGTGGTAGCAGGGAAGAGGCATTGAATGAGTCATTCATTTTAGCTTCAGGTTAATTGTGGACCTCAACATGGGTAACATGTAGCAAGAACACGGAGGAAAACTTTCAATGCAAGTCATCCCGAGAAGAGTAACGGTGATCAGAGCCATAAACGAATTCTCCAGACCATGCTAATTATCATGCAGATAACATTGGCAAAGAATTGAAAGATCAATTAAGACTTATGCAGCACTTAAATCGTAGCATTATAATCAGATAAAAAACTGATAATCAGAAAGGGACAAAATAATACCACTCTCCGCAGCTTCCACAGGTCTGGATTTCTACGTAAAGGCCCATAACCAAGAAGTCTTCGAATTTTTCTACTCATAAACTGGATAACATGAAACAAAACAAATCCATATATAATGCTTCTAACTAGAAACCAAAGAAGCCACTGCATGTTATCTCTTTTACGGGATTTAAACCTCCTTTCTGCCTCGGACTGCCATTTCAAGTACCACGTCGAGTCAACAGCTTGGTCTATTTCCTCTGGCCATGCCATCCCCAACCTCATCCTTACCTATAATAATAACAATAGCATTAAGAACAGCAACAATAGAAGTATAAAGCATGTGTCTAGAATTTCATGAGTCACAAATAATTAATACCGGGTAAGGAATTATAAACTCCACAGTTGGAAACACAACCATCATCATAATGTCATCATTTATATTTCTAATTTTCTCAAAAACCCAATTTTTTGCGTATGATACAATTCTACTCTTCCACAATCCATTCAAGCATTGACTCGACAGCCTCATAGTCAAGAGAAACTGTTGACGGAAATCCAACTCTGAAAGGGGGATCCACATCAGGTGAACAGCAGTTGGAATATCACAGGCAAGCATTTTCATATATAGCCCATCAAAACCTCCAAATTCCTCGAACAGCAGTTCAAATTCCTGGAATGAGAATACCCATGTTAAGAGCGCGCACATAGTTTTTTTTTAGAAGTTAAAGCACACATAATAACTCTCATAGAGGAATTAACAAAGAATATGCAAATAAACCTTAATGTTGACACAATATTCCTTGTCATCCCCCTTCAGTAAAATATACATGACAGCCCAATCATGCCTGATTCGAACATGCTCCACTAGTTTCTTGGACACAGCATATGGAACAGCCATCGGATCCATTTCCCACCTATTGTTCTCTTCATCATACCAAGTCTTTGACACCACTCTATCTCGGTCAAGAAGAATACGTTCCTAATGAACATTTGCTAAATCATTAAGAACACAAATACTTCAAAAGAATTGCATCCAACTTCACATGCATAAAAGTGATGTACATTAAATGACCATAATTCCCAAACAAAGGTTCTAAACATAGCTGAGAAAGGGAAAAAATAGTGTTTATTAAAAGCCAAGAAAAAAGTTCAATGATTATGTTAAACAAATATAATTCACAACATTAATTTTAATTGGCCAATGAAGATTATTAAATCAGAGAGCCAACTAAATATCAATCAAACACAGTCTGTCTATTTAGAACACTAGCAAAAGAAAACCCATATGAAAATTTATGTTGATATCAAGGTGTTATGGGAAATACCAATAAGAGAATTCAACCAAACTAAGCAGCTTGCAATTTATAAAATGATATTTGAGTCGGCGGAAGGGAGCGCGATCACTGTAGTAACCATCATCGACAACATATTACGGGAACAACATGCATGATTTCCATATTAAAGCAACCAAAGAGGTTGAATACTCAAGTTTACAACAGCTTCGCCTTCTATTAGAGGTGTATGCTGTGGATGTAAATTTCACCTTAATTTCCAGGTCCAAACTACTTGTAAGACAATCACTTGGGAAAGAAAAGGTCATAAGAAACAAAATGGTCCACTACCCTTAATGTCAATGACCTCCCTGGTCCAAAGGATGAACTAATGAAATCATTTTCTTTCATGGAAAGTCACATGCGCAAACATAACAGGTTTTGAGGTCAGTACCTGGCCCCCCAATGTGTTCTTACAAGGAGAGTGCCATTTGAGCTAGAACCCATTTGCAAGATATAAAATATTCATCACAATTGTGAACATATGCTTCCACCAGATTTGATCACTACTGCAATTATAAGGTAAAAAGGATACCTGTCTTTCAGCCACATACTGTTCACCAAACTCGAGATTTTCTAACAAGTTTCTTTTCAGGTCTGCCTTGGCTTCTTCACGCCACTTCTTCCAACCATGGAACAAATGGAGGCCTATAGCATTTGGAACCACAACCTCTTTATCTCCAAACATCCACTTCAATTCAACTTCTGGAAAACCTTTTAGCACTTCATCTTCTGGCGTGTTTACAACAAAACGCTTTTCATCACCAAACTTCTTCATATTTTTTCTTATACGAGCCTCCAAATTTCTTTGCAGCTCCCTTGAATCTCTAAGGCCCTCGCTTATACGCTGAGCAAAATCCCTGGACTCTTGATCAAATAAAGGTCCAAGATCCTCAAGCTCCAAGATACTAGGCAAAATCATTTGCTCCAAATGTTTTCTTTGCGCACTTGCCAAATCTTTCTGAATATCAGATTTGGAAAGCTTGGGGATGAAGCTTTTCGGTAGACTGCAGACACATAGCGACCAAAGCTCACATAATGAAATGAATCTTCATTAATTTGCATATAAGGAGACACCCATTGGAGATAAAGCAGCCAAAAAACAAACTATTACATATATATGATTAAAATTTTGAGAAATACCACTGATGCAGAATTTTGACACTAGCAACTAGATCTATGGACTTGACTGTGAATATAATAGTTACTTTCTAATCATATCTCAACAACAAAAGTCATTTTAGCCCTTCAGAATTTGAGAAAATGTAATGGGCATAAATGAGTTCCCTAAAAAAGCTCACTACAGGCAACTATTCGTCTACCACAACAAAAAAGCTCAATAGGGTATTAAGTGCAGAACTTCTACAAGTATCATGAGCTATTGTTTGGTTTTTCCTTTAACAACCAACAAAAAACCAAATTTTTGTCTTTGGAATGGCTTAGAAGTTGAGTCAATGACAAAAAAACTACTGAAGTATCATCAAAGCCAAAATGCCTACAAATATATCACATCCTAAAGTATCATCAAATCCAATATCTAGAAAAGCATCATAAAAAAAGCCAATGTCCAATGCAATGCATAATGAAAACACGTGCTATCCTTCACTTTCAATATCTACCAGTGAGAGATAAACAATGTAAAAATTACCTTATGCACCCAAAGTTACATTGCAAAAGTTTTAACTCATTAGCCTTGATTCATGTGGACTCACAATATTATGATGGCCAGTGCATTCATATTTACATAGAAAGGAAACTAGAACTAGAAAGCACACCAATACAAAAGATAACGCGTTCTGATGATGCAGTGCAGTGTACTTGAGAAGAATAGCAACGATCCTAAAAACTACTTTCTTGAACCTTTAGGAGAATTTTCACTTGAAATTCTCCCCTACTAAGATCCAAATACATCAATTATTGCTAAAATTAGTCATCCAATTTTACCTGTCAGTACTCTTGTTCCTCATTTCCCGGATAAACCTTCCCACCAACTGCTCAGATTGCCTCTCAATAAAACAAAGCTCCCTCACCCCAAAACTCATTGTTACGGTCTCTGTCCTCAAAATTTGATCTTCAATCTCCCCAACCTTCTCCCAAACTGTTTTATACTCCACCTCCAATCCCCTCAAACTCTGTTCCAACCTTTCCATCTTCTCCTTCCCCTCCTCGTTCCCCTTCCTTACCAACCTTTCATACTCTCCCTTTGCCTTCACTACCTCATCCACAATCTCCTCCGCCCGCTTTTCCAATTCCATCTTCTCTCTCTTCAACTGATTCACCTTCACATAAAGCTCACTCATTATCCCCTCTTGCAACTCCTCTTTCTTTGACTTCACCGCCTTCCAAGCCTCCTCCACTTCTTTTATCTCCCCATTCCCTCTCCGAGCCTCCTCTATATTCCTCAACAGCTCTGAAACCACCTCCAGCAATCTCCGAGTGCACTCGGAATACTCGTGCCCCACCGTAATAGATTGCTGCTCTTTCACATTCTCTTTTCTATCTAAAATTGATTTGGCAACCACGGGAGCTGCAACTGCACATGCTCGAAATCCCCGAAATGGAGAGAAACCTATTGCAGTACAAAACAATGCGTAGACTATTGTTTTTGCAATGCGATTGATTATACTTTTATCGAAATTCCCGCAATTTACAATCAAATTCAACAAGCTCTTCTCTGGGTAGTGAGAATTTGAGCTGCTATAAATTTCTACAACTGATTCTTCTTCCGGGTCCTTATTATAATTTGAGCGGATACAGCCTTCGAGAGCTGATTTTTCTTCCGGGTTCGCGAATTTGGAGGTTCTGGAAGCTCCTGGGAAGCTAATTGAGCTTAAATGGCTACCGAATGGGAAGACATTTGTGGTGGCTTTTCTGGGGGATTTTTGGTTTCGAATGCGGCGTTTCGTGGTGAGTGAAGGAGATGAAGCGGTTCGCAATGGCAGTGGACATTGAGAGGTGAAAGGATTGGTCGGCGGAAGTGAGAAGAGAATGGCGTCCATGAGAGTGATGGCAAGAGAGAGAGACACTAAGAGGAGGAAAGGCGTAGGGTAGCAGTATCCATTTCAAGATTTCGATGAGAGAGAGGGGGGGAAGGGGTTTTAGGGACGAACCACGAAGAAAAAAGAGGTAAGGTGAGGTTTTGAAAAGGGAGAGAGGATGACCAACAAACACAGGCAAATGACCTTGCTGAAAAGTTAACTTAAATTTAAAAAGTGATAAAAATAAAAATAAAATAGTAACTATAAATAACAAAATAAATTAAAAAATTAAAAAATTAAAAAATTAAAAAATTAAAAATTGAAAATTGAAAATCATAAAAATAATGGGAAAAGAGTTTATAGCTCAGTGTTTCAAATACCGTACTGTACCGATACGGTTGGTATTTACCGTACAGGTCATTGGGCTGTTACAAGTATTATATATATTTCATACTAGTCTAAATATCGGCTGCTGGTCGGTACCGGCCTGTATCCCGGCTTTTCATTTTTTTTTCATTTTTTCAAACTACAAGCTCATTTTTTTACCCTCAATTTAAACTAGGCTATTTAATATATATATATATATTCATATATAATTTATTCATATATAGACTATTATTTTAGAATATAATTTTTATAAATATTTATATATATAATTTATTCATATATCGACTATCTCGAAACGGTAACTGTACCGAAATATTTCGTTCGAGTGTCTGACCAGTACAGCGTTCAGTACGGTATTCAAAACATTGTTATAGTTCCCTGAGCAATGAATTGTTTAGAATTGCGGGGATGTTATTGCTCATTGACATATTTTTAATTTGCTCGATCAAACATTGAAGAATTTCCATTTAATTAATTTATTTAGATTATTAATTTATGGGCGAGAGGTTTATGTATTATTATTTTATGTGGATTTTTAAGCAAAAGTATTCTCATTGGTTTAACTTTTAAGGTAGAATTGGGCCCCGGCCTATAAGATTTAAACGAAACCTAAATGAAGTTATTGGACAATATTGGATAAGATAGTGGCCGAAAAAATTATTCTGTGGTGACTATTGATTTTATTGGGCCCAATGAATTGGTTTAAGCCCATTTAATTTTACTGAGCAAGCGCGCCCATTTTTTTGTGGGCAATGGAATTAATGAAAGCCCACAAATGTTTATTGGATGAGGTTGGTTCATTTTCATTAGGGCTGTTAAGAGACTTGAGCACAAATGTGAAAACCATTTACGATCTGAAATGGACACTACCCGATTACCCGAAGGCCCAACCCATTTTCCCTCAACTCATAAGCCCTATATATATTAAGGGTGTTGAACCGGACCGGTTTTTTTCCGGATCCAGTCCGAAACCAGGAAATTCGGGCGGTTATCACCCGGGCAGTTAAAAAATTTCGGATCCGATTATGTGACCCGGTTATCCGTAATCGGATCCTTTAAAACGAAAAAATCTGCCCCTTTCTCTCGTCTTCAGTCGAAATTGTCTTTGACATCCTGGCTTTGCTTTCTCGAATCGTTAGGATTTGCTTTCTCGTCTTCTCGAATTCGTCATCTCTCTCGGTCTCGAATCCACCTTCTCTCTCAGTCTCGCTTTCTTGTCTTCTCCAATCCCTTCTGGCCTTCTCTCTCAAGTCTTTCGACCTCACCGAAATACGAAAACAAAAATTTTGAATTGCTTTGCGCATCTGGGTGAGACACGCGAAGGTTACCATCCATATTCTCTCTCTCTCTCTAAGCTCTTAAGGTATTTTCTTTTGCTCTGTAACACTTTATTAGTGGATTTTTTCCTTTACTCTGTTTTTCACATGTTAATTTTAATAACTGTTTTATGTAATACTCGGTTTGTTTAGTTTATATTATTTTTCCTTTACTCTGTGAATTTAGTTTTCTTGCCATTAGAATGGGTTTATGGCATTATACCTTTTTGTTTGCTCTCATAGTTTTGGTTTGAAACCAGTATCGAATTTTTTTAGAGTGTTTAGATGTGATAGCCTGACGATGATAAAAGAAAGATGTATCTGTAATGAAGATGAAATAAAACGGAGCAATAACCCAATGACACTAGTGTTGGTAAAGGCAAACTTAAGTGCAAAAATGAAAATTAAGTTCGGTTCATGTAGCTTTTTCCAGTGAGCTTAAGTGAAAAAAAAAACTTTTGTAACTTTTTGAAAAAGTTAAATAAAATAAATTCTAACTATTACTGTTTGCCTGTCCAATTAATTTTAGATTAAGTAGATGAGGAAGATGATGAGTGTTCAAACCTTTTGATGACAATGATTATAGTCCTATGCTTTAATAATGATGATGATTAGCTTTTAAAAAAAATTTATGAAGGACCATTATATACTTCAGGATTGCATTCTATATTGGCACAGAAGTTAATATCTACAATTTTTGTGCTTTTGTGGTCATTGCCTTGTGTTTTGTAAGAGTAATTCTACATACAACCGTGAAGTGCGTAACCGCCGCGTAATCGCTTTGAAAAAAAGTGAGGTCCACTATTAAAAAATTAATTTTTTTCATGTGGATCCCATGTTTTATTCATTTTTTTCAAAACGATTACGCGGCGGTTACGCAATTCATGGTTGTAAGTATTTTTTCTCGTTTTGTAAAGCATTGGAGATTTCTATAAAGTTCTTATCTAAAAAAAAGTGTATGTTTTGTAAAGCATTGGAGATTTCTAAAATAAGCCAAGTTTAAACTGTATAATCAGTCAATCACTTATTGTATTTATTGTATTTATTTTGAATAATCTCCTTGAAAAGGTTGGATGGTTTATAGCATGACAGAGTGGTCTTGATGAAAATTTGACCCCATTTCCTTAATTAACACGACGTTTAGCTCCAAATTATTTTAACTCAAGTACTCTGCATTTATCAAATTAGCTGATCAGACCCATGCATGCAGTGTTTGATCCTGGTTTAGGTGACAATTACAAAATAAACAACCATATGCATGCATTCATGGTCTTGACAAAAGTTCCTTTTTAATGTTCAAAGCTTTATTTTATTACATGTTAGTCATGCTTCTCTTATTTATTGGTTTCTTCTTCATGTAGTCTCTCTGGTTGGATAATCTGCTCCTTCCGAAGTCCTGCAGTAGGTCAGATCAAAGAGCCCAAATGGATCTCAATGGTATAATACAATATATAAGTACACATTGACCCTTTATGAAAATTCAACTAGAAGTGACTGAAGACAATTGGTCTCAGCCTAGTCTTTTGTTTCAACTTTTTAATGCTCCATTCATCATTTGAGACCTTGATATATAAGTGCTGTTGGAATGGTTGCTGTTGTAATGTACTCATCATTTTTTTTTTAAATTCCTGTGGTTTCCATTCCAGATTGCTATCAGCAATAATGTCATATTCAAGATGTGAAGACTAATGCATTTTGATCTTAATAAATTTATGTTTTAGTTTAATTAGTTGTGATGTATTATTATTTCTTTTGTTCTATGTAAATTTATGTTTTAGTTAATTAGTTGTGATGTATTATTATTTATTTTATTTTTTGTAAATCTATGTTTTGCATTCTGATGTAACAACCATATTATTTATTTTGCATTTTTATTTATTTTGTTTGTTAATTGATTTTTTTTATAAAAATCTTTTAAAAAGTGTTTAAATTATTTTTTTAAAACATTCTGGGCAATTTAAGCATATTAGATTTTTTTTTAAAAAAAAACTAGTGTTATACAAACATTTTTTTTAAGTTTTAAAGTATTTAAAAAAATAAAATAAAATAAAAACCGGATTTATCCGGTTATAACCCGGATTAAATCCGGTTATAATCCGGTTATCTCCGGGCAGATAACCGCCCGGATTTTAGCATCCAGATCCGGATCCGGTTATGGCCGGATATCCGGATCCGGATGAACACCCCTAGTATATATAGCCCATGCTACGTACATACATTTTCATCTTTGTGAGACCCACGGTTTTGTGAAACCAAACCTGGCCTGGACGCTAGGATAAATGAGACCACGACCAGCAGACAACGTCGAAGAAGAAGGTGGAGGAGACATGTGGAGTCATCCCGTGTCTCAACCTCCGATGAAGAAAGTTCTTAATTCAAACCCTGGTTCTGTACTCTACTTGATTTAATTAAATTAAATATTCTACGTATTGAGTCCACTCATTTAGGAGAGTCTGCCTCACACGTAAGATGAAGTATTAAAAATATAATAAGAATAATTAAATCTACATTTTTCCATCAAGTTAAATTTTTGGGATAAGGAGCAATTTCACATGGTATTAGAGCAGAGGTTTTGAGTCCGAACCCTGATTACACTCTACCTCATTTAATTAAATATTTCACATTTTGGGTCCGCTCATTGAGTGAGAGTTTGGCTTACACATTAGGAGAATTGTTAAGAATAGAATACAAATAATTAAATTAACGTCTTCCCATCATCTTAAACTTTTGAAACAAATGGTGATTTCAATGGTATTAGAATCTTTAACTAATGTTAGGCATGATCTTGTGGACAATTTCTTTTAAATTTCTTCCGCTACCTTTAGCTCTCATAAAATTTTCATCACTGTTCAACATTGTTTCGTCTAAAATCCATGCATTTAGAGTATCTTTATTAACTGTGAGTCTTTTAATTGGGCTTTGGTTTGTTGGGAGCATTGTTTTAAACATCAGACCCATTTTTAGCCTTTTGATTTAGTCCTATAGCTAACCAATGTCATTTGTAACGCATTGTCGGCTCAACCTTTCAGTATATTATTAGCTCATTATTTTGTTTGGCCCATTATCAACCCATTGTAGGCAGTAATTAAAAATTTGATGTTCCAATTGCCAATTGCTTCATCATCAACACCACTTTCATCATCTCATTGGCAATCAATCAACAAATATGAAGGCTACATTCAAATTTCAAACTTAAAATTTCAAATTCACCACCTTGAATTTTAGGAGATATTGAAAATAATATCAAATTAATACTTTGATTTGATTATTATTTTAATTTGATTACATAATCATCATATCAACTTATTCGATTTTCATAATTATCAAATCAAGAGATTTGATTTTCGAAGATATTTACCTTATCTCATCTTCATGTAATTTTTCTATAAATATGGACTAATATTTTGCATTTTTTTACAATTGAGAATAGCACAAATGTAACCCTCAAAGCCCATCTCCCTCATTCTCTTGTCCACATAATTTTTTCTATTTTATTTTATCTATCAAGAAGTTAAATTTTTTTTAATTGGATTTTAATAGGCTCTACTCATGATATGATGATAAATTCCTTAACCGTTGAATGAATTGTTCAATCCCCATCTAGATATCAAAATCATCTCAACTCATCTCATCATTACAACTTTCTCAAATTCCCACACAAAATATAATAAATAATTAAACTTTTTCAAATCTCAAAATAATAATACTATTAAAAAATAATATTTTAACAATATTTTATTTAACTTTCAACTTTCATCTCAACTCACTATCTAAACCGCACCTAATCTGTTTTTGTGATTTTGTTTCAAATTAACTGCTCAAGTTTCAAAAGCGACTAGCTGCTCTACTTTTGCTCTGATATTTACATGCGACATTTCAGCATGCAATGTGTGCCTTCGGGCCATCTAAGACATGTATTTTTACATTGAATATCAATAAGTCTGTATCTTCTAGTTTTGAATTCAGCCTTTGTTTTAAGGGTTTTCTTCTTTAAATGTCTTTTTTATTGCTCACAAAAAAGCACAAAAGTAATTAACTGCTCTCTTTCAGTCAAGAATGATGTGCATTATTTGGGTTGTAATTTTGAATTTCATATTGGTGTGGTCATGGTATTGTCATGCTCCCAAATCTCATTCTCCGTATTAACCACACCAAGTTTTGGAATTGTATATTAACTTTGAATGTAAGACTTAGCAATAACTCAAAGGAAACGTATTTATAAAACTAGTCCGTTAATTTCAAACTTAGACATTATACATTATAAGGTTGAGAATTTGGTTTTTAACTACAATGTTCAATCAATAGCCTCTTTGTGAGATTACTTCACTACTATTCAATATTTTATCATTATTTTTCACTATTTTTTACTACTATTCACTATTATTAAATATTTTGTCATTACCTTTTCACCACTTTTTAACTACTATTCACAGATCATTTAAGATCACCTCACTACCCAGACGTAGCATTAGAGTTGAATGGAAGGCAAAAATGAGAAATACTCAAGGGAATTAGCAGCAGGCGCTGCAAAGTGCAACCAGTCCAGCACGTGGGCAAGCAAGCACCTTGCAAATGCTTGGTTGAGGCATCCTAGAGTAAAGTGGGGATAAGTGTGTCGTTTCACTAAAGGTGAGTATGAAAATGCTGCTTACCGAGAATGTAAGAATGAGGAGCTGCGGAAGCCAGTAACTCTCAAAAGACAAAGAGTTACCTGCCAAGGTGAGTAACAGTCTGGAAGAGACTGCGTAAGTGAGGCAACTTTCCAGAAGTGCTCAAAAAAGTGACAATACAGCATACAGAAGCCTCACTCCATCCGGATGGTCACATCTAGAGTAGTTCTAAAATGAAAGGTGAATGTTTGACGGGGTCATGTTGTCTAAACGTAGCAATAAGACTCAAGCCATGACCAAGACTCTCTTTCAAGGAAAGTCAAAGGACCAAGCATGCAGACCATGCTTGGCAGTCTGTCTCTATCATCCTTCATTATGATAGGGAAGGATAAAAAAAATCATTTACCTCATCCAAAGTCAGAAAAGACATCTGACAATTCCACCCTATTTAAGGAGTTGGACATGTGACGAGATCTCACTTTTAAGACTTTATTCATCAAATAGCTCATGACGTCAACTACTTCAGAAAGCAAAGAGTAGAGAGGCGATGAATGAATTTCAAATATAGGAATGTATGTTAGCTTCTAAGACAGTGCTGGAAAATGTGGGGTGAATATTGTGAATAAAGTCCATTGAATTATCTCTGAAACTTCTCTCCCCCATTCTAAAAGCATGAGTAAATATTTTGATCATTATGTTTATGCAGACATTTACGCACTGATTTCCTATGTTTTGAATGTGTTAACTGTTTTAAATATATGACTCTCAACCCCTGTGAGGGAACCCAATATATGTGTGAGAATATATATCTCTCTATGAGAATGTCTATCTTTGTGTGAGAAATTGGTAGCGTGAATCTATGATAATGGGACGAGAAAAAGAATTCCCTGAACCAAAACATTGCCACTTACTTCACACGGTAAGGAGAATGCCTCTTGGGGATTGGGGTGGAATGATGTCGTATTTGGCCTCACTTGATAGTCAAGATGTAGGATACTCTGATATATCACGTGTTGGTGTCATCGAGTTGGTTGGTTAGGTAGAAGCATCTCCATTGCAACAAGTATCTTTGTACGATAAATATCTATGTGATAAGTACCTGTGTGGTAGGAGAATGTTACTACGGCTAAAACAGGTCAAATATTGGTTTTTATGGATTTTATACTTATATTGGAGATGGATTATTCCTCGCTATACTAATACTAATGTGTTTCTATACTTTGCATAAGAGTAAAGGGCAACGTCTCCAGATGGTGATTCATCGCCATGCCTGTGTATGTATATGTGTTATATGAGAGGGTGATTCATTGCCATGTTTGAGGATGCACGTAGCTATAAGCGTGAAGGTGATTCATCGTCATGCAAATACGTGTCTGTCCAATCTTTTCATGAAAGTGTTCATAGTATCTTCGGTAACATTATCTCTCGTTAATAGTCTTGTCATAACCGCCTAACCTACCTATAGTTTCATTCTTAGGACCATAGATCCTAATAAAAATCCAGATCTTGACGGAATACCTGAGGAAAAATTGTCAAACCCACCTGAGTCCTGAGTATAGAGACCAGTGGCCACCGTAGTTACCTTGAACCTTTCATTAGAATATATATAATATTAACTCGGGCGACCACTTGTAATCGGTCCGCTACCTTATGGTGACTAACTTTCTATATATTTGGATGATGTCATATGTTGGGATTTAATGAAGAGAAATAGGCTGCCATTTGTTATGAAGTTTATTATTCTAGTACTTAATAGCTAGCGTTGTTACCACAACGTATTTTGCATAAATTTCCTCTGCAATTTCGTAGATAAATACCTTTCATGTGTACTTTCTTCTGAAAATTTACATGGCTAGTTCAATTCCCTCTTGGGTGTTGAATTTTGGCGAGCATCCTTGGCACTACGGATCCTCACCTAGACCTTCATGAGGAATGGGACACCATAGTTTGGTACTAGAGCACATGTTTGTACGTTACTTTGTGCAACTCTTCGTATATTAGGACAATACCAGAAAGTAGGAGTTATTAATCTAGTACTATAAGCTAAAGTTAATGTTAGGCTTGAACTGTGCTTAGGACCGAGAGATGGGATAGCATGTAATAGGCTTAGGTTATATCGCAGGACTTGAGGATGGTGTGATCGACTGTGTGGAGAGCAAACGTTTAGTGGTCACGAGGGAGGATCGTCTAGCAGAGGAAGAGATGAGGAACTAGCAATAGTGCTAAACAAAATATCGGACGTGTTGGAACAACAATATGAGATGTACTATCATCACATGTATGTTCAGTCGTTAGGATCCCCCAAGGAGAAAGTAAGGGGATGTACATACAAGTGATTTTTGGCTCAATTCTACTTGAGATTCTTCATAAACGAGGGACCAGCGAGGGCAAAAAGGTGGATATCCGATATTAAAAGGACCTTTGAGGTTTGCGGATGCATCAAGGATCAAAAGTGTTATATGTAAGGGTGGCAATATGTGACATGACCCGTTAACCCAATACGAACATGACACGATAAAAGCGAGTTAGGGTCTAGCCTTAACGGGTTCAGGTCAAAACGGGTTGACCCGTTAAGACACGATTGCTTAACAGGTCACTAACGGGTCAACCCGTTATGACCCGTTATAACCCGTTAAGAAAATTAAATTTACCTTTATACCCTTAGACCTAAAGGGTAGGGAGGACGCTCCACTTCCTTCTTCAAGTTTTAAATTTGTTTAGATCTGTGTTTTTAATTTTTTATTATATTTGAGATTGTAATATTAATATATATACATTGTATGTTTTGTTTATTACATTTGTGATGTAATTTTAATAATGAATATTATTACAAATTGTGTGGATCATATTTGTTTGGATTGTAATTTTAGACTTGTAATTAGTTTTTTTATTTTTTATAGATATTATTTAAATTTAAATATTTATATAAAATCAATTAAGTCAAACGGGTCGTGTCGTGTCGTATCGTGTATGTCCAACCCATTAACGTAAACGAGTTGAAACGGAACGGGTCGTGTCGTGTTATGTCGTGTCAATTTATTTCTTATTCATTAACGGGTCATAACGGGTCGTGTCGTGTTAATCCGTTATCTTATCGTGTAGTGTTCGGGTTTGAAATTTTGACACGAAATCCTTAACGGGTCATATTCGTGTTGACCCGTTAAGTGTAATCTATATACCTTGACACGACACGAACACGACCCGTTAACACGATTTGACACCCCTAGTTATATGCAAGCTCCCTCATCTAAGGAGGGGCAGCTCTATGTTGGAATATCCATATGCAACTCCTTACCACGAAATTGAGAGCAACAGGAAGAATCTCATGGGAGAAGTTCAAGAAATAATTTGACGATCAGTATTTTTCAAAAATGATAAGGAATCAGAGGTCTAAGGGAGCATGACGGTAGAGCAGCATGCCGCCAGATTTATGGAGTTGGGAAGGTTTGCCCCTCATCTTATCTTTACAGAAACCATGAGGGCGAAACGATTTCAAGATAGATTGCAAACCCACATTAGGACACAAGTAGCCTATCTGGAGATTATGAATTTCCATAAATTAGTTCATAAGGTGTCCATAGCTGAACAAGAACAGCAAAACTTGTTGGTTGTATCCTTGAATCTAAAGAAACATATGGTGGCAGGCGAAGGAAGCAGTTCGGGAGCCCTATAGAAATTCATGTCAAGGACTGATAGGCCACAACCAATCATTCTAGATTCACGAAAGGGGGGAGGATGCTAATCTGTAACATTTGCCATAGATCTCATGAAGGGGACTGTCGATAAGCCCAGAATGTGTCCTACATGTGTAGATAGACGGGACATTACGCTCAAGATTATTCCAAGTACCACCAATGCAGCAACGGTGCTCGGAGGAGGATGTGGAGGCTTAAGGCGGCTCGTGCAAGCCAAGTTATATGCACTTACCTCGAAAGAGGTTGATGAGGATGGCATAGAAATGCAGGAAGCCGATGTCATCACAAGTATAGAGCTATAACTCACCTTAATTAACTTCCTTCATAAGAGTTCTTTACGTATAGTAAGTAGTGATGGTTATCACATGGAGAGTTTAGAGTATCACAAATCTACACAAGTGCCTTCTTCGACTTGGGAGCTTTCCAGTCGTTTGCATCTTCCATATTAGTTAGGATGGTTGGCCTTCGGACGCAACCGATGAGCCAGGAGTCACGGTGGCATTAGTAAACAGAGAAACTATGTTTTGCACCAAGGTAGTTAATGGATGTTTGTTAGAGGTAGAGGGATTACCTTTGGAGAATGATCTAATAGTATTCGGTATGCTAGGATTCAACGTTATCTTGGAGATGGATTGGTTGTTCAGGCACTTTGCAACCATAGATTATCATTCAAGGATTGTAACATTTTGAGTACGAGGAATGGAAGTTAGAGTTTTTATAGGAAGTAAATTGTGCCTGATATCAAAAGCTATTAGCTCACTTCAGGCTAAGAAATAGTTAATAAAACATGATGAGGCCTATATAGTACATATAGCCTCATGGAAAGGGATGAATAAGGAAGTTGAAGATATATCACAAGTGAGAGAATTCTCGAAAGTTTTTGAGAAAATTGCCAGGGATGCCCTTGCCTGGGAAATTGAGTTTACAATTGATTTGGAACTAGAGACTGTCCAAGTCCATAGAGCACCTTATAGGATGGATGTGACACTCGCAACCCCCCCACTTGAGATTTGACAGAGCTTGAAGCGTTAGGACATGCAACAGAAGGTTACATACCCTCATTCATGACAATTAAAATGCAGTGCACCTAACATG
This sequence comes from Juglans mandshurica, assembly GCA_022457165.1. Taxonomy (NCBI): domain Eukaryota; kingdom Viridiplantae; phylum Streptophyta; class Magnoliopsida; order Fagales; family Juglandaceae; genus Juglans; species Juglans mandshurica. Next base: position 12,038,777 of record CM039623.1, read on the forward strand.
TATCTAACAGTATGCAATATTCATAGATGATAGTTTTTTTTTCTTTAAGCAATACAAATTGTATCAGAAGTAATATATCCCAAAAGAGTAATGTTATACAGCACACTACCATCTCATTTTCATTCCATATACAATATGTGGCACATTTATCACAACTGGATGATAAAGAATCATCTAACAAAGAATCCTCCAATGGTGATAAATGTGTCACATCTTATATAGTGAAACGAAAATGAGATGGTGGTATGGTGTATAAAATTTTCCATCCAAAAAACATAAACATACTTCTTAAATCATATAATAAACTGATATCCAAAATGGTTACAACACTTTTCCAACATGTCTATAACACGCAGCTTGGCTAAATGGAGACAATGCTCCATAATTACAGAATTGAAAATAGAATTATTGTACTAAATTGTTGAGCCGCACACGCCACTTAGCTATGATATCTAAAATCACATAAAAAGGATAACCGAAGTAATCAATTCCTCCTCGTCGCCACTGTGCTGTGGACTATTCAACCTCATCCAGTTTGTTGTGCATGGGTTCAAAAGATCCTGACAGATCGTCTTCCATTATAAGGGGAATAATAGTTGGAACTACTAAGTGAGATTTGCATACAAATCTCAGTAAGTAAGCTACTAAGCTATCAACAATATACATATGCATGCATAACGGTAAAATGACATGGATGCATCATGGCATGGACATTAACATGCATTACATGCCTTGGAAAATAGCATGACATGTGCTTAACTTTAAACAAGAACATGACTGCAAATGGACATAACATGACTTAACTAAATTGAAAGCGACATAACTTGTTCAACATATACATGATTGATTAAATGTGAAACTGTGGATGCTACACAGGCATCTACGCTAGGTCTGATTACGTCATGAAAACTGAATTGATTTAAAATTGATAAACATGAAGTTCGCACCACCGACGTTAGGTGCCAGCCTTTGCTATAGTAACCAGTTACTTAGATCCCATTCAAAACATGCTGACTGTACTTTGTCAACCAAAGGAATTCCACAAGTAGTTTAAAACTCCAGTGTGGACAAATGAATTCCACTAGGACAACTTATCATTCCAACACTTGGGGTCATGATTAAAATAAAAAATCTCAAATGACTAGAAAATATTTCATGACATACTCAATGCATGTGACATGGCATGACATGTACAAAATGAACGAGTGACAGATATCGTGACATATCATGGCATGTAATAGATAAACATTAACGATAATAAATGATATGGTATGACATATTATATTAATTTATCATAATCATAAGTGATAGAATAAAATAATAACAATCTTACCACCGTACATACATAAATATAACGAGAGAAGTTAGAAACAAATTTACAGTGATTTGCGTTATGAAAAATGAACGTAAAAGTCGTGAACTGAAATGAGATATTTCTAAAGTTAGAATATCTCACTAAATATTTAGAAACAAAAAAATTACTCAGAGGATTTTGCATACTAACTCCAAATCTTACCAAAATTTATATTTTGCATATAAATTTTTTCCTAAAACCAAATATCAAATTAAAAAAATTTAAAATATAGCACGACTAGGAGAAACACCCCTCGGCCGATGTTTATTGGCAAAAACATGATTCTTGTAGCAATTTGACCAACCATAAACTAATATGTTGAAACTGATTTTTGCAACACTAAAAAATCATATCATAGGTTCTAAAATCATATTTAAACATCAACATTCACCTTTATAAACTTATTATATCAACAAAAGTGTCAAAACACTAAGTTTAAGGCCAAATATAACCAACCCTTGATATTCTTGGTCTAACATTATTCAAATCAACTCCAAGGACTCCAAAAGTCCATAAATACTCTCCTAACATCTTCATCATTCAAACTTAAATGATAGCATACTTGATTAAATAACCAAAATCACAAAAACACAACTTACACAATCGGTTTGCATGAAGATCTCAAAATTGTGTATAACATGCTTTACTTAAAACAAAAGCACTAGATCCTTGATTTTCATGCAACCAAATCTTTAGAAAATATAACCATATACCTCATATTCAAGTCCTAAATTTATTTAAGAATTAAACCTAGCATGACTTGACAAAAATTGCATCCAAACAACAACTCATACCCGAGAGCCTCTAGATTGAGTTTTACACAAACACTTGCATGTATAAAATCATTCCATCAAAATATATAAACCAATATTCTCCAAACATGAACACTTAACACATAGATCAAAGCCTCAAGAATAGCATATGTGAAGATAAAAGCTATTAGATCAAGTTTCCATAACCAAAAATCACAACTTAACCAAAATAGAAACTGTTTTGAGTCATCCAGTTTCTAAAATTTCAAAATCACGCAAAACTCTTTTATAAAAGTATTAACATGCTATGAATCCAAACCTAACTTGCATATTAACATGTTAACACTTAACCATAGTAAGATCTGCCCAAGATTTCACCAAAAATTTCACAAAACGTTCAAAGTTTCACACAAATATTAAAATTGTCACCACCGTGACCTTTGCATCATCAAACCAAACTTTCACCAATCAAAACGCCATGAAAAATCTTCCAACAGGTACCCACGTAAACTAGGCACAAAAGGTAACAAATATATGAAAATTTTGTCATGGAAATCGACTTACAAAGGGGCTAGAAATGCAAGATAAAAAACTGCCTCAAGAATTCTCTCAGTTTATCTTTAGAAAAGTGAGGGACGAATGCTAAGTGTGGAATGAAAATGAATGGGGCATGTTATATATGAGAGAGGGGCTAACATGAGGGTGGATGAGTGACCCTTGGATGGGAGAGTGACAGCCAACCGGGGGGGGGGGGACAAAGGGGTTGTACAGCTACTATCTCCAGCTGCAGTTTGGTCGAGTGGATGGCTAGGGTTTGTGTAGCCCATTTGATTGTCATCAAGTGACTATTGGAGGCTAGCAAATGAGTGGTGTGTCAACCATAGCCAAGGCCTTGGGAGGGGGAAGAATTTCTCAAGAAGCTTGGCTTGGTAGTGGTTTTCAGTGGGCCAAAAATGGGTCTATCTGAGTGGACTTCAGTTTAGGGTATAGAGAGGGTTTCAGTTAGGGTTTCGGTTGGATCAAGTCCAAATCAGAATTCTCTTGTTGAAATGTAATTACCATGATATAAAAGAGTGGTTGAGGGCGTATGAGTTTATGGGTTTATAGTCAAAAACCTATTTTGGGAACCAAGTTTAAGGTTTCGGCCAACACATGGGATTTAGGGCTTTGGTTGAATTCCACTGGTTTGAAGTTTCATTAGGGTTGAAAATCTCTTTTGGTTGACTAAATAGTATTTTTGTTGGTCAGAATAATGCTTGGCTTAGGTGGCATGATCACATGGTTTGATTTATCCTTCATTCCATCATACTTAATTCTCCATGTGGCAAGTGTTCTATTATTATCCCAATGAATTGCTAGGATTGTGCCATGTGTCCAACCAAAAAATAATCCTAGTGATTCTAAGTGGATTTGAACATTCGACATGGCGATTGACAATCGTTTGAAGTCACGTGCGCTATCTCAGGTGTTACTATTCACCCAAAAAATTGCAAAATTTATTATTACACCATAAAATCCTAAATAATCACACGAGTCTAGTGGTGTAATTTGTACCGTGAAATTTGACTCCTAAGTACCATAATTAAAAAAAAAGGCACTCTCGATTACTATTCATTCAAAAAATGGGAAACGTAACATTGTACCGTAAAATCTTAAATATTTACCAGAGGCTAAAAGTGCAAATCAACAACTTGTACTCCTAAGTGCCTTAAATTAATATAAAGAAAATTTTGTCACCATAGTGGGTTGGGATTCGACTAAGCTTAAAAATTAAAACCTAATTGGTCGCTTGATTCTTGAAATCTTTTTAGGATTTAATGATTTTCTCTAAGGTCTAAAGAAATTCATCCATTTAATTTTTTTTTGTCGTTATGTCATTTCCTCCTTAAAAAGGATTTTGTCCTTGAAATCTAAGCGCGTACATAATATAACTACTACCACACAAAAGGGGAAGATAATACTCACCAAATCTACAGCCTATCGCTGGACATAGAGTCACCAAGCGATGCGGATGGAGGTACGTCGGACTCCACTAATACGGTATGCTACAGTAGATAGTACAACATGCGTCATCGAAATCATACATCATGTTGCCGAAATTCCCAGGGTCAATTTGTTGGTCGACCTCATCATCGCTATTGGGAATGTGCCCATGCATGATTAGTCATCCCCTATGAGTTGATGACATCGATGACCCTGATGTCTCGGGATTAGGATTGACGGCACCCTCCTCGACTGCACAGCTAGACTCCGCCTTGTCGAATGGCTTCCTAGCACAAAAGCTATCTTTATCGGTCCATTACGAGAGGTGGCAAGGGGGAAATCGCTCCTCATGAGGAAGGGTCTTTGGCTCGTATCCCTTTCCATTTCTATCAATATCCATGACGTGGGTGCAATGGTGCTCCCACTTCTACATGGCTTGCCAATAGGTAGTGGTCTGCCTATCCAGCTCCATGAGTCGTCTCCTATAGCGCCCCTCTCATCTCCCTAACTCTTTGTGCAAAAATTGGTGACTTCCGTGCAGTCTTCCCTTCACGTACCATGAAAGTTGCAAAAGATAGAGTCAATGACGGAAAACAATACTCACAACACAACCATACACATGGCCATAATAGATCTGAGATGAGCATACTTTATTTGATATCCAACAAATGAAGTACAATGACTGACTAATGCAATGCAATCTCATACAAACTAGTGAATACAAAAATCCTTGAGTCATGTTTACAGACAAAACAAAACTATACTATGATCAAAGCAGATGAGGGTACTTGGCTTTCATATCAACTTCTTTCTCCCAAGATGCTTCCTGAACATTATGGTTCTGTCGAAGTACTTTGACTAGTGGAATATTGCAGTTACGCAATTCCTTCTATTTTCAATCAATGATTCGCACTATTTTTTCCTCATAGGTTAGATTGGGTTGCAATAGTATACTCTCGGGATCCACGATTGCGGGTGTTTGAACCCCAAAGCTCTTCTTCAATGAAGACACGTGGAACACATGGTGAGTTACTTAGAACTCAATTGGTAAATCTAAATGGTACACAACTGCTCCCACTTTGTACAAGATCTCGTAAGGTCCTACATATCTCAGACTAACTTTCCTTTTATGCCAAATTGGGTCGCTCCTCTTATAGGAGACACTTTCACATAGACCTAATCTCTGACTTCAAAATCTAGATTCCTTCTTCTGTTGTCGGCATAGCTCTTTTGCTGACTTTGTGTTGCCTTCTTCCTTTATTTTATCATTATGACTTGGTCCTTTATCTCCTGTAGAACTTCCAGTCCAATATTTATTTTCTCTAACTTCATCCTAATACTACGAGAACCTACACTTTCTTCCAAACAAAGCTTCATAGGGCGCCATTTAAATGGTGGCCTAGAAGCTGTTGTTGTAAGCAAACTCTACCAAAGATAGCTGCTTCTCCCAATTTCTTTCATGCACCAGTATATAGATCCTAAGCATTGCTTCTAGAGTCTTATCATCCTCTCGGTCTATCCGTTCGACTTAGGATGATAGACATTGTTGAATCTCATACTAATGCCCATCAAACTCTACAAACTCTGCCAACACTGAGGCATGAAATGAGGTCTCTGTCTGACACGATTGATCTTGGCACTTCGTGTAGTCCGACAATCTCTGACACATGAATCCTTGCCAATCTCTCCAAGGAATCTATATTCTTGATGGGTACAAAGCGGGCACTTTTAGTCAACCGGTCAACTGTTACCTAGATAGTATTATTCTCAGCTACAATTCTTAGAAAACCCAATACAAAATCCATCGAGATATCTTTCCACTTATATTCTAGGATCGACAGTGGCTGCAACACACCAGTAGATTTATGATGTTCTACTGCTTTAACAAGCTTGTAGACAAAACACTTGTTCAAAAATTTTGCCATATCCTTTTTCATTCCTGTAACACCCTGCCTATTTTTCCTTATAGATTAACTCTTAGATCAATACTAGAATTTAGAACACTAGCTCATTAGAGTAGTCCATAACTCTAAGAACTTTAGAAAGAATTAAATTAACTTTAGAATCTTGGTTAAGAGCATTGATCGATCACCACACGATTAGTGATCTTGAAACCATGTTTTAAGCTTGATTTTTATTCTTATCATTTCTTGTCCTTTTGTTCTAAAATTTCCTTGTTTGATTATCCATTTCTATTACTCTTAGATTATATTAGAATTCTAGATAAACACTTACACATGTCATTTAGGGTAATGACATGTCAAACCCTAAAACCATACTAATCGGCACCCATATGTATTTTTGTGTGCAATGGACTAATGTGTCCCTAGTTCAAATATTTTTATACCATTTTTATTAAGGACATTTATGTCATTGGCCCCTTAATTTATTAATGAAATTTCCTACCAGGCTTGATTTTCAAAAACCCTAGCTAAAATCTCAAATTTTGTCCAATTCGAAAATGCCCTTGAATTTTCAGCAACCATCCATGAAAATTTCATATTTATTTGATTTTATTTTATCACTACTTTACCACCCAATCCCCACCGTCTACCACCTAAAGAGGATACTCAAGTATGCCTTAAACTAGCCACAAAATGCCAAGAGGATATCCAAATGAATAAGACAAAAAAATGTTTTGGCTTGTGAATTACCCCAAACCCGGCAGCATCATTAACTCTTAAGCATAGCATTAATTGCACCACCCTTTCACCATTACCACACGGCAAAGCCCCTCTCCCCATAGCCATTTCAGCCTACTCTAAGGTGCAATGATCACCGAGTTAACCAACCACCCAAGGAGGATCTAGGCTAGGTGGCATCATTACTACCGCCCAAACCCTCCAATGGGAGGCCACCTTGCCAATGCCACACACACACACCTTAGAACCTATATAAACTCCACTCCACCGCACTGCTTCCTCACTTCACTTCCTCAAACACCCTTGAGTGTTCTTGAGAGTTCTTATCGTCTAGTTCTTTGAATTTCTTAAGTGTTCTAAGTGAGTTCGTGAGTTGTGAGCTTTGAGTGGGAAGTTTCAAAGGCTACGGAATCTTTGTAAGTTTTTTCTCTAGATCTTAGTTTATATGTTAAGTTGTGTTTTTGAATGTTAGCATTAATTCTGGGTGATTATAGCATGAGATACCATGTTTAGCTAGAAGCCGAAATATTGGTGGATAGGTTTATTGTTTAAATTATTTTGGTGAAAATATTAGTTATGGCATGCCTTGATAATTCATGATATTATTCGAGTATGTCTTAGAATAATGTTTGAAGGTTTAGTTTGAGGTTAGAAACATGTCATAATAGGTTTTAATCTCTATCTTGTGTTTATCATCAAAGCATGTATGGTTTGACTTTTAATCTTTTAAAAAATCCTAACATGCTTTGAATCAAACCTTAACTTGCATATAATCATGTCAACACTTCATCATATCAAGATTTACCCAACATTTCATCAAAATCTCACAAAAATCCAGAGTTCATCACAAACACCAAAAACTGTCAACACTGAACCTTTTGACCATCAACACCCATTTTCATCAATCATATCTCCAAGAAAAATTCACCAATACACACCCAAGCAAACTAGACTCAATGTTAGATAAAATGAAAATGATTATGACCCAAGAAATACTCACAAAGGGGCTAGAATGAAGAAATAAAAAACTACCGAGCTTTTCCTCTCCTCTAGCTCTTGGTTTCTCTCTTAGAAGGAAGGGTGAATTTGCACAAGTGTGGGAGTAAAGTGAAGTGGGCGTGGGGGTGTATAAGGGCTGACCTTGTGTGGGTGAGTGAATGAGCATTTGAGGTAAGTTTTACTTGTGAAAAGAGGGAGAAAATTTGATGGGAGAGGGACTATTGTTCTACTGCTGCATGCTGAGTGGGTGAAGGATGAGGTGTGGCTTGTTTGACTTGCCATTAAGGCACTATTTGGGGCTAGTCATGAGGTGGCATGGCCTTGTAAGGAGGAGAAAACTTGTTGAGGAAGCTTGATAAAAAAAGGTTTTCGGTGGGACTAAAATGGGGCTAATCAACTGGTGTTCAATTGGGATATAGTTATATTTCAGTTAAGGTTTGGTTTGAATCTAATTTTTCTTGGTCAGATTCAATTACCAACATGTAAAAGAGTGGGTGATGATGTAAGAGTGTGTAATTGAGTGGTTGGTTGCACGTGGAAGTGACTTAACCAAGTAAGAAAACACTTAGTCACAACCAGCCATGTGTAGGGTTTTGGGGTTTCAGTTGGCCTTCAAGGATTTGGGGTTTCATTAGGGTTAAAACTCTCTTTTGGTTGACCAAATAGTGTTTGGTTGGATGGAATAATGATTGGTGTAAGTGTATGTTGACAAGCTTGATTTACACTCCATCTCTTAAACACCTTGTCCTTCTCTTGACAAGTGTTCTTGGTTGTCCAAGTGGATGGCTAGGATTGTACCATGTGTCTAACTAAAAATATTTCTAGTGATCGTAAGTGAATTTAGACATCCTACATGGAGATTTAATAGATGTTTGAAAGAGATGCCATGTGGAGCTCTTCCGAAGTGTTATTATTCACCCAAAAAACTTGAAAGTTTTTATTGCACCATAAAATTTTTAATATTCATACGAATCTAATGATACAATTCATTTTGTAAAATTCTACACCTAATCGCCTTAATTGAATAGAAAGGAAATTCCATCACTATAATGGATCAGGATCCGATTACGCTAACGGACTAAAACCTAATCAATCGCTTGTTGCTCGCCCAAAGTCATTCTTGCTTCATAGTTCTCATTTCTCATTTGCCTACCTGGCACCCCACTCGTCTCACACTCGATTATTGCCCTTCTATCCTTATCCCAATCTCGTTTTGCTCGCTCATTGGGAGTTCCTACAGTTGAATAGGCAGCGTCCTCACACGGGAGTAATAATGTGTAGCAACCATTTAGGATATGAGGTTAAGGAATGAATGTTTCTTTTGTACCAAGGTTATTGTTATTTATGGTGTGAGTTAATACTTTCTTGAGAATGTTGATGTTAATTAAAATCTAGACTACTATTATGTTTATTGCCTGATGTGGTTCTTACTGAGTATTCGTGAGGAAGACTATGATGATGCTGTGAGACATGATATTGTTCAGGGGATGACATTGATGCTTGAGGAATTGAGGAAATATTTGCATTTCTTTTCATACTAAGTGATTTTGTAGCACATGATAGTTTTGCTTACCTTTAGTAAGTGTTGCTGACAAATTCATTACGAGTTTCATGAGTGTTATGGAATCTTGTACTCTTGTCAGAATAGGAGTATTCAGTTTTCTCTAGTTTTAAAACCTTAAAGGCACGGGATGTTACACAAAGTACCCACACCATACATGTAATTTATCATCTCATCTCATATCATTATAATTACAATTCTACAACAGGTACTTGGCGTTGGGTACCTTTTGGGAAATCAGCTGACATGGTCAGTCGATGCAAGTCAAACCCATCCCCCAGCGACAAAATGGGTCCCATAAGCAAATCAAACCCCCAGCACCAAAATCGGTCTCAGAAATCAAACCCATCCTAGACGGATACTTGTAGCGTCGTCGAACTCCATCATCTCGGAGAAAGATTGCGCCAGTGGTCAATTTTTGAAAGAGTGCGCGGCTCTGTCAACCACTTCACTTCCTGCGCCATCGCCATTGATTTCAACCCCAATCCATCTTTTTTTTTTCCATCCGCTCTCGCTTCTCTCTCTCCCCCTTTTTCTTTGTCTCGAATTCGCACTCCTATTGTCTCCTCCACGCCTACTCAAATGAACAACCACGCCAATCTTCTTCATCTTCACTGAGTCCTCAGCACGTGGATTCTGGTGTATCAAGATGAATGTAATAGATCGGGCTTTTTTCGGTTTGAATTCTACTGCTTAGAAGATTTCATTTTTTTTTCCCGGTGGTGGGGAGTTTTTGGGTTTGGAGACCGCAATGGTTGCGAAGCCCTGGATTGTGAAGATGGGTAGCCAGGTGAGCTTGAATCTCAAGCATGCACTCCTCCTTGTTCCATCAAAGAAGAAGAGTTTAAAAAACAACCAAGTTCCAAATCAAACAATTGGCATCCTTTCCTTTGAAATTGGAGGGAGTGTTGAACCTGGTGTCCTCCAACGAGTCTTACCTTCTGGAACTCGCGTGCACAATATACTCTAGGATTTGTACAGTGTTTGGGGACACTGCAATGAAAAAGAAGAACAATCAATGCGGGCCGTTCTCGGGACAAATTGATTTGCATCGTCCTCTTGATACGGGTCTGAGCTCGGAGCTGTTGGAACGGGTTCTTAGCAGGAGTAATGGGTGCCATTCGGGCAAGAGAAGGGTGATGAGCTTTAATCCTCAAATTTATTCGCAGAGGGGAGAGATATCGTTGTTTCGACCTGAAGATCTTAATTTCCTGTGTGGAACGAGCCCAGGGAGGCTTTTCATGGATTGCCTTAGCTTAAGCAGCTCGGTTTCCAAGCTTGCGGAGGGGAGGGTTTGTTTCGTCTTCCCTAATCATTCATACATATTTATATATGTATGAATGATTAGAGATTACCATATTGCAAGCTTTTCAAGTGGGCATATGGTAATCAAGAGAATGAACTCCAGCTTCGAGAAAGAACAAATGAACTATTAAGGAATGAGAGAGAACTCGAGAATAGACTCGACGGTGTCGAAAAGAGGGAGATTGTATTCCGTAAGAGATCGGATGAGATCGAGAAGAGAGAGATGCTGCTATCCAATATTGGGCTTTCGCATCTGTAGTTGGTTGTTGTATTGGACTCCGTGGTTGATGTAGATATATTAAATTCTTAGATTCTGCCCAAAGTTGGTGCTAACTTGTAATCTTAAACTTACTTTGGAGGTTGATCAATTTGTAAAATAGTTCAAGTAGAACGCTGGAAATATTGGTAGTTTAGTGCCAATTGATAAGATTTCAATTTGCATTTGTAGTATTTAGTACTGAAAAAATCTATTCATCATTTATTTTTTCATCATCCTCTCATCATCTCATAATATGTCATTAGATGATAGGTTCATAAGTGAAAGAGTAATTCTATATACAACCGTAAAATGTGCAACCGCCGCGTAATCGTTTTGAAAAAGAGTGGAATCTACTATTAAAAAATTAATTTTTTTCATGTGGATCTTATGTTTTATTCACTTTTTTCAAAATGATTACGTGGCGGTTATATAATTCACGATTGTAAATATATTTTTTCTCTCTTATAATTATTTGCGGTTGGAAGGTTGTTCATTCCCGCTTTGAGCGTCAAGAGGTTAAAAAAAAAAAAAAAAAACCCGTTTTGTTTAAAAGGGAAAAAAAAAAAAAAACAAATAACTACTGCCTCGTACCGTCGAAAGAAGGGGAAAGAAAATCTATTCCCATTGCATTTCTCTCATTTTTCGTTTCACATTGCATGCTTTTGTAGACCAGCTATTGTATTGATTTGATACATGAACGTTGAATTGACGGAATTGCTTTGACCACTGAGTCAATAGAGGAAGATGAACACACGTACCTTTCCCAGTCAACAGAGAAATGTTGCTTTGACCACTGAATTTGACAGCACTGAATTTCAATTAATTAAAAGATGGGTTATTTTCAACCATTTATGACGCCTACATTTTTTTTTATACAATTAGGTTTTAAACTCAGAATATTTTTATTAAATAATATTATTTTTATAAATTATTTTATAAAAATATCTATTATTTAAAATAAATTTGGTAGAGAATTATAAAAAGAATAATATGCTTATCATTTTCCTAACGCCTTGTGTTGAAACCTAAACTCGCTAGATTTACATTCTACCTTAATAACAAGAGCTTTGTTACAAATAAAAAATCACACATCCCACGCGTGATGTGAGATTTTTCTTATAAAGTGTAAAAGTGTTTTTTATAAGATGTGAAGCATGGAGTGATGAATAATGACTGATGAGAATAATTTTTCTAATAATAAAGAGGGATGAACGAGGCTCGAGTCTTGCCCTTATTTGATTCAAAGACTACTACACCTCCATTTTCAAAGCTCAATAGAAGTATCTTCCATCATGTCTTCAATTTATATCTTTATTGGGTCTTTCCTATCCTTCAAGTTGAGTTAGCCCATTTCTTTCTATAAATATCTTTGCATGCATTGAGAGGCAAGACAAGTTAACAACTCAATTAATTAGCCCTTCAAAGTTTTCCTCATAGCTTTTGATCTTCCCTCTTTACTCAACTCTAGGAGTACTATGTCACTTCCCCGCTTGAGTTGTGTGTTTCCATTGCCTGTTTGTTTTATCCTGGCAGTTGTTTCTATGTTGTGCTTTGCTTCGAGAGCCTATGCCTTCGTTGGGAATGAGACAGACATAATGGCCTTGCTTGAATTCAAGGCTAAAATACATGACCCACTCAAGGTTTTGAGCTCATGGAATGACACCGTCCACTTTTGCAAATGGCGTGGCGTCACATGTGGTCGTCGACACCAGAGAATCACGGGATTGCGCTTGGTATCTCTTCAACTGGTGGGTTCTATATCACCTTTCATTGGGAATTTAAGCTTTCTAAGATCACTAACTCTCTTCAACAATAGTTTCAATCTAATCCCTCCTCAAATAGGCCGTTTACGTAGATTGCAGCGCCTCAATTTGTACAAGAATTCACTTAGTGGTAGAATTCCCATTAATATATCCAGTTGCTCTAACCTTGAATTCCTTAATCTTGGGGACAACCATCTAGTTGGGGAAATACCTGTTGCACTCTCCTCCTTGTCGAAACTCCAGTTCTTTTCTGTAGAAGTTAACAACTTAACAGGAAGTATCCCTCCATTTCTTGGGAACTTTTCATCACTTGAGATCATTTCAGCAACCTTAAATAATCTGGGCGGGATGATCCCTAAAGCTCTAGGCCAACTTCGGAATCTTAGATATCTTGTAGTTGGTGGAAATCAGTTTTCTGGAACCATCCCTTCTTCAATCTTCAATCTCTCTTCCATTACTCGTTTTGATGTCGGAACTAATCAAATCCAGGGGAGCCTTCCATTGGATTTATTCAAAACACTTCCTAATCTAAAAGAGTTTAGCATTCAGACTAACAAATTTGTTGGGTCTATTCCTCCATCAATATCCAATGCTTCAAATCTGGAAAGACTTGATCTGGCAGTAAACCAATTTGTTGGAAAAGTGCCTTCTTTTGAAAAGCTACAAAGGGTAGCATGGTTGAGCGTTTTTAACAACCATCTGGGAAGTGGGGGTGCCGATGATGACGACTTGAGTTTTCTCTGCTCTTTGACCAATTCTACCAGGTTAGAATCCTTGTTTATAGACCAAAATAGTTTTGGAGGGATCATACCGGAATGTATCGGTAACTTGTCATCCACGCTAAAAAGGTTGGTAGTAAAGAGCAACACTATAGTTGGAAGAATTCCAAGTGGAATGGCCAATCTTGTCAATTTAGAGGGACTCTCCATGAGAAATAACCAATTGTCAGGTGACATTCCCGCCGATATTGGAAACCTTTCAAGGTTACTGGAAATGGATCTATCAAGCAATAATCTCTCAGGCAATATTCCACCCTCTTTTGGAAGCCTTTCAAGGATATACAAACTATATTTAAATGAAAATAGTCTTTCAGGTAGCATACCCTCAACTCTTGGCAACTGCAAATCTTTATTTGCATTAACTCTTGCTAATAACAATCTCAGCGGCACCTTGCCCCCAGAAGTCATTGGTCTTTCATCTATATCACTCGGTATTGATTTGTCAGGAAACCATTTTTCTGGTCCCTTCCAATGGAAGTTGGGAATCTAAAAAATATTGGTTTATTGGATATTTCAAACAACAGGTTATCAGGTGAAGTTCCTGCCACACTTGGAAGCTGCACCATGCTCGAGTTTCTATACATGGGAGACAACTTCTTCCAAGGGAAAATTCCTTCAAGTTTTTCTTCTTTGAGAGGACTCCGGGAAATAGATCTTTCTCAGAACAATTTCTCAGGGAAAATCCCAAACTTTTTTGCGGATTTCAAGTTGTTGCAGCTTTTAAATCTATCGTACAACAATTTTGAGGGGTTGGTGCCCACAAATGGCATTTTTAATGACTCAAGAGCAGCTATAATTATTGGTAACAATCATCTATGCGGGGGAATTCCTGAGATGCAGCTGCCTACATGCAAACTCAACGAGCCAGAGAAGAGAAAATCGAACTTCAACGCAAAATTAAAGGCACCTATAATTTGCGGAGTTCTAGGAATAATTTTTGTGTTTTCGTTATTATTTGTTTGGTGGTTAAGAAAGAAAAGAAAGCAACCAACTTCAAGTTCTTCGAGAAATTTGTTCCCGAATATGTCTTACCAAAGTCTCCTGAAAGCAACTGATGGTTTCTCCTCTACTAATTTGCTTGGTACGGGGAGTTTTGGATCCGTATACAAAGGAAACTTGGATGAGGGTAGAATGACAATTGCCGTCAAGGTGCTCAATCTTCAACGCCGTGGGGCTTCCAAGAGCTTTCTTTCTGAGTGCGAGGCCTTGAGAAACATCAGACATCGAAATCTTGTAAAAGTGCTTACAGTTTGTTCAGGTATTGATTATCAAGGTAATGGATTTAAGGCACTTGTTTACGAGTTCATGGTGAATGGGAGCCTTGACGATTGGTTGCATCCAACTATGAGACGTGACCTAGAACATCAAGAACACAGGTATTTGAATCTTTTTCAGAGATTGAATATTGCCATTGATGTCGCGAATGCATTGGAATATATCCATTATCATTGCCAAACAACAATCATTCATTGTGATCTCAAGCCGAGCAATGTTCTTCTCGACAACGAAATGATTGGACATGTGGGTGACTTTGGATTAGCAAAATTCTGTCTTGAGCCGAACCAAAACTCTTCTCCCAATCAGTCTAGCTCTATTGGCATTAGAGGAACTATTGGCTATGCTGCTCCTGGTGAGGAAAAAAACATGTCTTCCTCCATTACATCAAATTCCATATAGCTTTAATAACTTATGTTTGAAGATGATAGCACTTTTTTATTCACATTTTTTTTAATACAAACATATAAATTAGCCAAATATTAATGCTTGGTATTACCTCTTGGAGTGTTTAACAGCAGAACTTATTTATCCACACGTCTTGTTTTTCTTTGAAACCCTTAACACATAGTTTGTTATATTTCCAATTGCAGAGTATGGAATGGGAAATGATGTGTCGACCTATGGTGATGTGTATAGTTATGGCATCCTTTTGTTAGAAATGTTCACTAGTAAGAGACCCACGGATCACATGTTTCAAGGCACTCTGAACTTACATTCATTTGTCAAGACAGCTTTGCCTCAACGAGTGGTAGAAATTGCAGATCCAACTATTGTTCAAGAAAGAGAAGGAGATCAGTCAACCATGAGCAATGTTGCCAATAGTAGCCATACAAGACGAAACAAAATCCTTGAGTTATTGACTTCGATATTTGAGATTGGAGTTGCTTGCTCTGTTGAACAACCAGAAGAACGGATGAGAATCAAAGATGTTGTAACTGAGTTAAATTTGGTCAGGAAAAAACTTCTTGAAGCTGAAACACATGAAAGTAATCGAACTGCAAATGGAACATAATGTCAACAGGTAATGAAAGAAACTATGAAAAATGTTATGTTTCTATTACTTGATTCTCCCATGATTATGAGTTTGTTGATGTGTACAGTATGTATACGACCTTGTTTCGAAGCTCTAAAGGATGAATTATAACGGGTTTATCATGTCATGCCTTGCTAAACTTTCTTGTCCGTTGTTTTTGTTGTTGCAGAAATGGGAAAATGAACGTTGGCGTTGCGAGCAAGAAGAGGACTCACGTTCAAATTGATGCTCATGTGCTTTGAATTTTGTATTGTTGCCTTTTATTGCACTTAGGACTTTGGGCTATTTGGTTTTGCTTTTGAATGTGTTCCTTAGACAAGGAGTCTGGTTGGCCATGGGGATTGACATGAATTGTACGTAGCCTATATAAGGCATCTTGTGCGTCATTAATAAAGTCGTCAACTTCAGTTCTTTATTAGCAAACGTGATTTGTTTGTACCAAAAGGAATAAAAAATATTTTCATCATTACCTCCTATCATGATTTGGTTGCAGCAGTTTTATTAAGGCCGCTATAATATTATTACTAATAAACCTATAATAGTAGAATGGTAAAATATAATAAAATCAAATAATTTAAAAATATATAAAATAATAAAATAATATTATTTTATTATTATATAAAAAATATATGGATAATAAAAATTAGATGTGAATGTAATAGATAAAGACAAATTATGTCATAAGAACATTAACATTATTCTATGCATATGCATATGCAAAGTCATATTTGCATAATATGGCCCTAAAATTCTCCACATTGGCTTATGCATATCCAAATATTTAGCTACCTATGAACAGTGCTTATCCAAACTTAGATAACCACTATTCACCTTACAAATCATATTTTAATCATTATTTCTCTCTCCTCTCACTCTCTCTCTCACAATCCTTTCATTTTCTCCCTCCTTCAACAACACAACAAATCTTCACTTGCACATTCATTTTATTATTATAATATTATATATATATATATATTTTTCATTTTATTATATTTTTAATATATTATTATTAAAAAATTATATTTTTTATTATTACATTTGTATTATTAATGTCAAATGTATGTAGTGGATGCTAATTGTAATATATATATAAAAAAAATTGATTTTAGCAAAAAAGTATTAATAATAAAATAATAATATTTTATTATTATTTTGTTTCAAATATGCATAAGTCAATGTGAAAATTTTGCTTGAATGGCAAAGTGGATATGCAAAAGAGATAATTTTGTATATGCATATACATAAACCAATGCTAATGCGATTGTTTTAAAATCCTCTAAATTTGAAGACTAACTCTTCACACTCTAGAACCATTATTTTATTTACTTAAATTATTATTTTCCAATTTTGAACCACAATATATTTAAGCTGGAAAACAATAATTTAAGTATCAAATTAAATTATTAATTAACATATAGTTAGTGTAATTGTAAAATATAAAAAAAAATTAAAGTATTATTATTAAAATAATAATATTATATTATTAATTTTAGAAATTAATAATCGTCAATGCAATGAGGGGTCATGACTAAGGAGGTTTTAGATTTATAAAAGTATTTTTTATCAAATTTTAGAGATAAATTTGATGAAACCAAATGTCAATACTCTAAAATTGCTAAAACGAAGAATTTAAGAACTCTTATCACAAAATTAATTTCAAATTATGACCCCACGGCTACGGCGCCAAAGACTATAGTCTTGATTTCAAATTTGATGATCCAACAAGATTTTGAGTACTCAAAAATATTTAAATTAATACGCCACAGTTTTTTATTAACTAAAGTATGATCATCAGCAGTACTTCTGGATCTACCTGACTTGTAATTATCACTGCATGCAATTACTGGCCTATTGTTTATGTTTTCACCTAATGACTACCTATTTAAAATTTTCGTAAATCACTACAAGAGATTGGATTTTTTGAAATAAAAAAAAAATGTCTTAAAAAACTTAAATTTCATCCCAAATTATTTTTAGCGATAAAAAAATTTCGTCTTTATTTTGTCTCGAAAAGCCTGTCTCAAAAGGTTTTTGTAGACAAAACTTTTCGTCTCAAAAAATCATTTTTAAGGAAGAAATTGGACAGAACCAGTCAAAATTGTTTGAACAAGATTTTTTTTTAGACAAACCAATTTCGTCTTAATAAGTTGTTCGAATGGAATAATGTTCAGTTCGAACCGACACTTACCGTTCGAACTAAAAGAAATTTTCATTCGAACAAATGACCATATTTGAACCTGTTCGAACGGACGGAGTGTTTGGTGTTCGAACAGATTTTATGCGTTTGAACAAATAAATTTTTCAAATAGCTTGTGGTCGAACATAAATTATGTTCGTTCGAACCAACTATTTATTTTATAAATTCTTTCCGTTCGAACGAGGTTTAGCATATAAATGTTGTTCGAACGGACGTACAGACTGTATTTCTCAATTGTCTTTCGAATGTGTTAATTTTTGTTTGAATAGGTCTGTTTTTGTTCGAATGGATTTATAAATGGTAATTAACCATTCAAACAGATTATTTACCGTTCGAACGGTATTAATCATATAGAACAAAACTTAACTAAAAATCTCATACTAATTTTACACAAATTTTAATTCAAACATCACAATTGTTCAAATGTTTTGGAACATCATAATAGAACGACAATTAAAGAAAAAATAAATTTTAAGATTGTGGTGGTGGCATAGAGTTTTGGGACATCACGATTGACTAGAACTGTTCAAACATTTTTTGGTTATTCAACTGCAGCCTCTTTTCTAATCTCGCCTCAAGATCTGTTACTTGATCTAATCGGGTCAGCAATTCTTTTTCCTTAAACATCAATCGTTCTATCTCAAGTGTTGCTTCCTCCAATTCCTTAATCTTATTGTCATTTGATCTGGCTCGAGAAGAGGATGATGATGTTGATGATGGCTTCACGCAACGTCTTAAGCCCTTCAAATATCCAGAACGTGATCCAAGAACTTGAGAAAAGATCTGAGCATTGTCGATAGATGATTCATCATATGGATCTGCATCAGTTTCTTTAAGAGAAATCATCTTGTCTTACAAAAGCAAAAACATTAAAGTTAGTATAAGTAACAAAAATATTATTAGACAATGGAATTAAAGAAATTTAAACTTACATAATTTGCTTCTGCTTCGGGACTTAAAGCAAGATCTTCAAACATATCACAAAACTTCTCCCATTCGTTTTATGGCATTGCATGGAATGGATTTTAGCGCGCCTCTGTTGTAGTATTGAACTTCTGATAGTGTGCATGACATCGACCTTTGTACCTCTGGAATGCATTCGACAGCAGCTCCTTAACCATTTGTCGATCCTCATGTCGGCCAAAATTTAGTTCAAATTCGTCCTTTCAAAAATTATAAGCAATTAGTATAAATACACAGTAATTTTAAATTAACATGTGATACTTAGTTTCTTGGGATGTAGTTTATTACCAGACAATGATTTTTGATGTGGTCTTTTACATCTTGGGAAACTTTAGCCCAGGAGGATGTAGCCATCGGTATGTACGTGCGATTAAGCGTACCAATATAAGAAGCAAGTCACGCTGTCAAATTTTCAAAGCCGCCAGTGTGATCATTAGAAATATAAACTTCAATTTTATCCAATTTCTTTACTTTCTCTATGCAGACACCCCTCGTAGTGCCTCGACCTCGGCGCTGGCTTACAACAGCTATATTTACAATAATTAAAACACATATTTCAATTAAATTATTTTTATTTTATAGAAATATATTATTTAAATCAGCATTAAATAAGGTATTTAATTTGATAAAATACCTTATTCTCGGTCTGGTAATTTTGACTCACTATTGATGACAGGTGAACTACACGGGAAGTCGGTAATGGATTGGGATGGCGCACGTGTTGCTTTGCGTTTGTGAGGTATATCTGTTTGAAATTGTAATAAATTATTATTCAAACGAACGTTACAGATATTTATAAAAATGATACTTATACAAATATATGTTTGAAATTCATTCACTATCAGTTTTGTTGGACCAGTCACCCTCATCCTCACTAGACACTTCAGTTGAATCATGTTCTTTCGACATTTCACCCTCAATTATTTCACTTCGAGTTGAACATTTTCTCTACGTAATGGGACCATGTCATATTGGCTTAGATCAACAAATAGATTAATGCTTGATTCGTTTTCTTGATAGGCTTCTTCATTTGCTGGACTATTAACTTCTTCATGTGGTTCGTCTACCTCTGGAATGTAATCATATACATTTCTTGGTGCAAACTTCTCCACTACCCGCCATGGGTTCTCGTACTCCTGATCATCTAAACAAAAAATTTGATTCCCTTGGCAAACAAGAACAAAATGATCGTCCTAATACCATGTGCGAGATGTATTGACACTCAGAAAATATTCATTGTTACGCACTCCCAACTAGTATTTGAGACATCCCACCAATTACATTTAAACAACTAGACCATATATCCCCCACGTACTTTAACACTACGCTATCTTATACAATTCCGTAGAAGTCAATGTTATCATCTCCATGGCTTCCTTTGACTACGACCCCATAATTTTGAGTTTTCATATATCGTTCTCTGTCAGCTGTGTGAAATTTATATCCACGCACCAAATATCCTAAGTATTGGATGGCCCGCCTGGACGGACCACGTGCCAGAACACAAGTTTTGGTGAGATTTCTTTTGAATTTTCACCATATTTCAATAGACCCTACATCAATAAATATTATTATAGTTATATTAATGTTAGATAGAAAAAAAGTGGAGTTTAGTGGTATAAAGTTCGTATTATAAGGTGGGGCTTTAAAGTAATACCGTATGTTCAAACCACGAGGTGAATTCCTCTCCGTGTGTCTTTTCTACGTCAGTTACACCATTCGTACGAAGTAGTTATATATGTTCGCTGTGCATGTTCATGTGAGGTATTAATTTTTATCAAATTATACTATATTATTATACATGAACTTAAAGATGTTATTGATTTAGAGGATCATCAATAACCTCAAGTAGTGGTCAATCTCTGCTCAATTATTCAAGACGTATCGTTAAGCTCTTTCAAACTCTCGTCCACATAGGTCATAGCCCCCTTATACGCCTATGGGATGTATGGTTTGGAAAAACATGATAAATGTCGATGAGACTCTCATTTGTTCACCATCATAATTTCGATCCGGTCTCGTACTTCTAGTATCAACCCCTCAAAAATACATTGAACAAAGGGTATGCCACTCATTATCATGACTCTGTAATTGTACCTTTCGGACGAGCTTTATTCCCCACAGGTCGCTTAAGTTTTTCCAAAAATAGTTCAATAGGATACATCCATCTATACTGATCTGTGCCAGCGACTAAAGCCTCACGAGATAGCTGTACAGCCAAATGAACCATTACATCAAAGAATGAAGGAGGGTACAAACTCCAATGCTTGTCATTTTCTCTTTCAAATTCTTGCATCTTTACCAAATCTATTGTCTAAAATATCCTCAACTGCACGATAATATCATTCCCAGACAACTCTGGCGGTGATGACCTGCTTTCAACCCTTCCATCAAATATCGTTCTATTTGAGCGCCATTTATGATCATGTGGTAAATATCGACGGTGTCCCATGAAACATAATTTCCTACAATTTGTCAACCATTAAGACTGTGTATCTTTATTGCAAACAGGACAAGCCATTTTACCATTTGTGCTCCACCAAGACAAGTTTCTATATGCTAGGAGATCATTTATTATCCACATCACTGCAGCATGCATCTTCAACTCTCACGATGATGCCACATCATATGTACTGACACCCTGATCCCACAACTCTTTCAACTTTGCAATCAGTGGTTGCAAATATACATCTAATTCATTCTCTGGTGACCTTGGCCCTAGTATCAGTAGAGTCATCATAAAATATGGATCTTTCATGCACTTTCAAGGTGGCAAACTATAGGGCATTAATATGACAGGTCAAGTAATATGAGAAGTGCTCATGTTGCCAAATGGATTAAAACCATATGTTGCTAAACCAAGACATACATTGTGAGGTTCTTTGACAAATCATGGATACTCGACGTCAAATTTCTTCCATTGTAAGGAATCATTAGGATGCAAGAGGAAGTTTTCATTTTGGACTTTTTCTGTGTGATGCCAAGACATATCTTTCGCAATTAATCGGGACGTAAACAATCTTTGAAGTCGAGGAATCAACAGAAAATGTCTTAACACTTTTTGGGATACATTACGCTTATCGGGTGTCCATCTTGACTAATGCACACTGGACATGAATCAAATTCTGCATATTGCTGCCAAAAGAGAACACAATCATTTTACAAGCGTGGATGATATTATAATCAAATCCTAGCCCTCGCTTCAATTGCTTCACTTCACAAAAATTATGAGGTACTACATTATCCTGAGGGAGAGCCTCTTTAAATAATTATAGCAACATGTCGATTGCTTTTGCAGAAATACGACAAATAGACTTAATATGGAGCAGCCTCACTCTGAAATACAACTTGCTATGACGGGTGCACCCCTTGTACAACTCTTGTTTTGCATCATCCCACAGTCTTCCAAAGTTTCCATGGCCCTCAAATGATTATGTAGATATTCATTCTCCATCTCTCGTCCCAAATATTTCTACACCCAAATAGCCTAACATCTCAGTCATATCCTCTCCATTATCATCACTATCATAAAAAGAATCCACATTTATGTTGTCCATGTCGATGTCGTTATCTTCCTCCATTTGATTGGACTAGTTGCTAAATCTAACTCCTTTAGGAAATGGGTCACAATGTAAGACCCAATGTGAGTATTGAGAATCGATCCATTTACAAATAAATGCTTCTCCACTACTACTAAATTATAAGAATTAAGATTTTTACACTTCTTGCATAAACATCTTATAAATCCTCGACTGTCAACACTCATGCGAGCAAACTCTATAAAAAATTGCACCATTTGTGCATACTCCTTATAGTCTCGCCAAAGTCAATCTCCCAACAACATCCAATTCTTTTCTATTGTATTTCAGTTATTCGTCAGCTGTCTATCCAAAAAACCTAATTCATGGGATAAACATTTACAAGAGTATTTTCATATTTACTGCTTCTATTTTGATAAGTTAATTGGTCATATCCCATTCGAGAGACTATCATCTATATCGCATATATACTCAGTTTAAACTCTAATGTTAGTAAAAATTTCTTAGCATTTCCCTACAATTCTCCAAGTATGCTAATCATGATAAGTCGTTGACTCTATTCATGGGCTGAGAAATTTATGGACCACATACCCGAAGAATGTAAGGAAACACTGAATCAAAATTTTAATTGAACAGAAGAGTTTAAATTGAATATATTTGCCATATAAATGATAGAATCCCAAACTTTTCACTTTGGATAATTCAAGAGTTGTACCCAAGCATTCTTTAAGAGAAAATTTGGCCACAACTCTCGAACGGGTCTAAGGTTCAATTGCATATAAAAATAACTCTGAAATCCATCTAGCTCCTAACTAGTAAACCATTCCACTAGTAAACCAACTCCTACAATTATTACATTTGAAATCAAATCACATTCCAAATCACCAATATTATTCTTATTTTATAAGTATAAATTTTTGTTGAAGTATTTTTGTTTTATCAAAGAGCCGGTAGCCACACACATAGCGGCCACGTCCCAAATTTATTAATAATCTCTCACTTGTGGTGGAGGAATACTGTGGTTACAATCAAGGCATCTGAGAGATTACAAACATGCAATCCTCCAAATACAAACCAACAAACATAAAGCAAATAAACAAACTAAATAGGCCTATAAAAAAGAACAATACTAAACAAGCCTATATGGTAAAACCAAATAAACTCAAATAACAAAATTAACGACATCTTAAGGAGGGAAGACCAAATAAATCCAAACAAAACAAACCTCTAAGGGCCCAAGGCAGTATAGAACTATTTGTGTAGACCAAATCGACACCATTGGCGCCATCCTTGGCCAACCAATCCGCCACCTTATTCCCTTTGCGTAACACATGTTGAAGATGACAATTATTGAAGTATTAATAATTCTTATATTTAGTATATTTCAAGTTTTAATTTAAATTTACGTATCACATATTTTTTTAATTCTTATGTTTATTATCTTTTAAATAATAATTATAATTTAATTTCACTAAATTTTTATTATACATTATAGTTTTAATTTAAGTGGGAGATCATTCATATGTTTCTTCTTTTTTAAGTATTAAATATAATTTATCTCTACTTATTTTTTAATTATACCATACAGCTTTTAACCTAATTATCTTTTAAGTATTAATTCTAATTTAAGTAGTAATAAATCTTATGTTTCTTATTTTTTAAGTATTAATTATAATTTAAATTTACTTATTTCTTAATTATACCTTATAGCTTTTAACCTAATTATCTTTTAAGTATTAATTCTAATTTAAGTATTAATAAATCTTATGTTTCTTATTTTTTAAGTATTAATTATAATTTAAATTTACTTATTTTTTAATTATAGTTTATAGTTTTTAATAAATTATCTTTTAAGTATTAAATTTGAGTTTAAGTATTACAACATAGGAGTACAACCGTTCAAATACTTCAAATTCTGTTCAAATAGGATAATGTGTTCGCGGGAAATCATTGTGTTTGAACGGTTGCAATCCAGATTTCAAACACGAAACATAGACAAAACACAATCTTAGAGAATACATTCATGAGATAAATACAATCTCATAAGATGCATATTTCACAAACATTGTAAAAACACAAATATATTTTCATATTTGTTCAAAAACACAAATATATTCTCACATCCAAATACAAATATATTTACATGTTTCTCACATCCAAATACAAATATATCATTCTAACTTTAATCTTATATTCAGAAACAGAAAGGAAAAGAACTAATTAAATTGAAGAGAACATAAATTTGAGTTTTTTAATAAAAAAATTCCATGGAAATAGAATATCAAAGTAAAAAAACTTAGCAAATTGAAGAGAAAGAAATAGTTGATGTCAGCACGGTCTCTCCCTTTCTCACGCTCACGATCTTTTTCACGCTCTCTGTATCTCAAAAACAAAATTTTCCAAATGTCCAGCTCTTTTGTGCTTTTGGACGTCTGATTTCTTATTTTCTCGTTTGAATGGAATTTACTAACCGTTCGAACTTGAAAACAGAGAAGCGAGAAACATTTCCCACTGGATCAATTCAGCTCACACCAGTTCAAACGTCAATTATATACGTTCGAACTGATAATTGAAAGTGTAATATGGCGCAAATTGATCCTGCCACAACTTATCAATGGCGCCAACATATTTTATAAGTTCGAACGCTATAAATTTCCATTCACACGTAATTAAACTATTCAAACAGTAATAACAGGCCGTTCGAACGTACAATATATATATTTATATAATTACATTATATATCTAATTTTATAACTATATATATATATATATAAGTATAGGTATATATAAGTATAATATTTATGTTAAGAATATATATAAGTTAAGAAGTATAGTATAAGTTAAGAATATATATAAGTCTAAATATATAGTAGAAGATAAGGATATTGTAGTGTATTATAAGTATATTATATAAGAGTATATGATATAAGTATACTATATAGTATTAGCATAAGTATATACTATATTATATGATAGTTATAAATTTATAAGTAGTTAATAAGTATTAGTATAAATATAAGTATATAATAATTAAGTATAAGTATTATATAAGTAGTATAAGTATATATATATATATATTAGTATTAGTATATATACTATGTTATATAACAAATATAATAATAACTAACGCAATATTTTTTTTTCCGTTTGAACGGTAATCGTAAGACGTTCGAACGGATAAAATATTTATGGAAACCATTCGAACGGCATAACTATCTTGATGAGATACTGTGATGCCTGATGAGATCAATGGCCCTGCTGATCATGAGGTTCGTCAGTTGGTTGTGGGTCCAGATGCTCCTTCCTATGATGGGAGCAAAAGCATCAAACAAGTGGACTTATCTAGTTTTTTCAAGATCACAAATATTATAATAGCCAACAACATCGATCCGTGATTGCACAAGACTGAGGTGAGCATGGATCGGATACAATTTATGTTACGGGTCGCTCGTGGGGTGCCTATCGACCTAGCGAGATATATATTTGCCAGGATAATTTCAGAGGCCACCTATACTACGACATGTAGAGTTTTATTTTATTCAGTATACTTGATTACTCCTTTTGATAGATATAATATTTTTACTTATCAAAAAGGTTTTATGACAGATATATTGTCGTTGGAGTCCTGCTCACACGATTTGTTTTAGCGAAATGAGTTAGAACAGATGCATTTGAGCGTGTTCGGAAGCTGATTGGACCGATCAACTCGACGACCTTGTCTCGTAGCACCAGACACTTCAGATTTCGTATTCGTGCACCCATTACAGAGGCGGTCGACACTCACGGAGGTGCACAGGGCGTGTCTGGTGAGGCATCTACACAGGGTGCATCACGTAGTACTACTCGTCAGGAGATTGCAGATATCGTGTGTGCAGAAATGCACACACAGACATCAGAAATCATTAATGTAGTCCAGGTTGCCCTCGTAGAGATTGAGTCGAAGCTCATGTTTCGAGTGACTGATATTGAGACACGCCTTGCTGGAGTCGAGGCAGTGCTACATGATCTGGCCCAGTAGTGTATATATTTAATTTGCATTAAATGAGCTTTTTTGTATGGACAATCATGACTATTTGTATTTTGTATCATTAATTTAAATATTTAAATAGTCATAAATTATAATCCCGCCAAACATTATATTTTTGGGATGCAATTAATGTTTGGTTTTTATTTTTAATGTTTGCTAGCTTGTTTATTGTTAATTATGTTTTTTTTTACATAATGTTTACGATAATATAAAAAATGATACTATCAGTAATATTTATTTAACTAAAAATCTTATTTAACATAAAATAAATCACTAAAATACTTTTACATTAATTACATCAAATTAATTTATGAATTCATAAATATTTTATATTCTGTTCGAACAAGGTTTAAAAAAATTCCCGCCAATTTTAATTTAATTTCCCACCAAATGATTCATTTGAAGGCATAAATGTTGTGTTCGAACCCAATATGTGTAGTTCGAACAATCTTGCAACCTTCCCGCCAAATTTTCCCACCAAATCTTTCCTGTTCAAACAAACCAATTGAGGTTCAAACAGATTTGAACTTTCTCCGGCAAAATAAATTACTTCCCCGCCAAGATTACTATTCGAACAAATTATAAACAATTCGAACAAACATTAATTTCTATGTTCGAATGGATTTTTTGTCATTCGAACGAGTTTGACTTTTTGAGACCACCTAATTCGTCATAGAAGATATAGTTCAAACGGATATTTAGCCGTTCGAACATTTTTATAAAGTTATCCATTTTTTGAGATGTCTCCAATAATTACTTTTGTTTTAGGGACGACATTTAGTTCGTCCCTAAATAATTTTGTCCCTAAAACTAAAATTTGTTATAGGGTGTAGCCAGTAGAGGTAAGAGTTGATGTTGATAATAATCTTAATACATTTAGCCCTTCTGTTGCATGGTTAAGATTGAGACTATTTTTGGTCTTGAAATGTCACACCCCGTACTGGGGGTGAACCTTTTTAACCATATTTAAGAAAAATTGTATGAAAATCCTCAAATAAAATATCATGGTCATCTCAAAAAACTAATAATTTAAACACTAATAATTATTCTATTAAATCAGGCAAATACTTTGATATCACCTCGCACTATCTTACATTATAATAGATTGAGTTTTTATGTCGGTTTAGAATCTGTGATGGTCACTAAACCGACACCAAAGATAACCTTTAGCAATTGTTTTTTAAACTGTGTCTAAAGTTGGAAGATAATTTGAACAACGTCCGCATGGTTAATGATATACGTTCGAAGGTCAATAATACACTATCGTTTGTAATTAAATACGTTTGAATGTATTTCATTAAGGCTTCGTTTGGATGCTGAAAGCAGCTCAGATTAGTTCTTTTTTAAACTTCGTCTGCCATCCAAATGTACTTTTGAGCCGAGTTTTAACTCATTTCTACACTGTAGATGAAAGCGACATTTTCGTACTTTGCAATTAAAAAAGTAATATAAAAAATAACAATAATCAAAGAATATGGACACTATTCACAATTCAAAAAAAAAAATAAAAAAACCGTATGGCAATTTTCCATGGCCTGCATGGTCAAGGCTGGCGGCATTGGCTACAGTGCCAATGGAGCCAAATTAAAAACCGGAGTTTCTTGGCGCCAGATACGTGCACAGCAGTATTCCGTTTTTACTGTAACATAAACAGTATAAAATATTGGTGGGTCCCATTTATTTTACAACTTTTTATAAAAATATATCTAAAATCATCTTAACATCCAAACATATTTTAAACTCACTTTAAGTGGACCCCACTAAACTCATTCAATAATCTCAACTCATTACTATTCATAAAGAACTCAACTCATCTCAACTCCTCCCAACATCCAAACGCAACCTAAGGCTCCATACGAAAACACATCTTACGAAAACACATCCTACGTGAGTTGCATGGGGAAGGCTACGAGGTCATGTGGGATGGGATAAAACCATAGCCCTAACTACTAAAGTTACTTTTGGCCTTAATCAAAACGTGATGTGGGTAAGTTTGTGCAAAGATGATTTGGTATGTTAGGTAGGGAAGGGTCAATCGTAGAACACGAGGTTGTAGACCCTATTACCAGTGCCTGAGAATATCTGGGAAGATTTGAGCATGGACTTCGTGCTTGGACTACTACGAACTCAATGTGATACGAATTTTATCTTCGTAGTTGTTGATCGATTTCCTAAAACGGCGCATTTCATTTCTTGTCAGAAGACATCGGATGCCTCAAATGTGGCTCATCGTTTTTTAAAAGTGGTTGTTAGTCTACATGGTGTTCCCAAGTCCCTTGCCTCTCTAACCGTGATACCAAATTTCTCAACCACTTCTAGATCACTCTATGGAAGAAGTTTGGGACCTCTCTCGAGTACAATAACACTTTCCATCCACAAACCGATGAGCTGATGGACAAATCGAGGTGACCAACCGAACATTAGGCAATATGATTTGGTGCATTTCACGTGATAAACTAAAGCAATAGGATTTAAACCTTCCACAAGTGAAGTTTGCCTTTAACAACATGTGTAATCATTCAACAGGAAAGAAAAGGTTTGAAATTGTCTACACACAACCTCCCATGTACGCCCTCGACTTGGTTCCCCTCCCGAAACTTCCTGGACTAAGCACAACAACTAAAAACATGGCCGAAAGGATCCACAAGGTACAATCAAAAGTGCACAGCAACCTGGAGCAAGCTAATGACAAATACACGATCGCTGTGGACAAAGACAGGCGAGTCAAAACATTTCAAGAACGTGACTTAGTGATGGTCTATCTATGCAAGTAGGACTATAAGTTAACCGATCCGGACCGAAAAATCAACCAGACCGATAACACTATTGATCTAGTCTCGGTCCCGGATTATGGTTTTTTTGGACCGGAATGACCGAAATATATGTTTTTAAGCAAAAGTCCCATGGGAAATCACTAGATTGGGACACAAACCTCTAGGAAATCTCTAGGGTTTCAGCTAGAGGAGTGAACACGCCTAATCCCATGAGAGCCAATCTTCTTTTGACCACTTGTCACACATGCACAAGACTTTAGAGTTTCTAGAAGAGGAAATGATGAGGAAGTTGAAGAGGGGGGCTTTGGGAAGGAGCCACATGCCACCAATTATGGCTTCTAGAATAATTTTTGGGTAAGAAGAGACAAAAAGATTTCAGCTAGGGAAAAACACACACAAACCACAAGCCAAATGGCATCCATGCACAAGCCTAGGATCCAAGAAGGGTTTGGTCATGATGAGAAACACTTAAATGTTTCGGTCATAGGGACCTGCATGCCCTTTATCCATAGTATGGGTTCATTGAACCTAGACCACAAATAAGGATGGCAAGAGCCTTTTAGGGTTTCGGTTAGGGCAAAGAGCCTTGCCACTTGTCATCCATGTTAGCATTTTTTTTCATATTCTTAAATATATAATTTTTTTAAAAATCACATCACTAAAAAAATACTTTTTTAATCATTAAGTAAGACTGCACAATATTACAGCAAGACTGCACAATGTCCTAGGCTACTCCTGGCGGCCAGAGCAAAATTGATATGCGAGGATTTTCTTCAGTAAAACGGTACAAAATTAAAATCCTCTAAAGAAAGGGAGGGAAAGGCAAAAGAGCGCGTACATGAACACCACAAATAACTACGATGATCGTGCCGAACCAAACACAAACAGAACAAAATAATACAAATTCACAACAAATGCCGGCTCCAGGCCGCCTTCAGAATGCTACAGATTTTAACAGGTTTTAGGAGAAAGAGCAATGCTTTATTTTCAATATAGCACCACGCATCCAAGCATCATCATGTTTTCTCAGATATCTCGCCATAGCTTACGAAACTAGCTTTCCTCCATGTCTCGTCTCTGCACACCTTCTGTGTTCCACCAATCTTGCTGCTAGTGGGTCTAACATACATGCGCGCGCGCACACAATCATGCAGCAACAGAATTTTTTGTCAGAAATCGGTAGTCTACGCTAAGAAATGCTTCATATATGATATCGGCAGGAATTTTGTGGAACTATCCAAGTTTTTTTCTATCTTAAAAAAGCATGGCTTGAACATTTAACTTCTAGGATCCTTTCCAGCCAGTAAGCATTTGTTCCCCACACCTTTATAAATTGATAAACCAACAAGAATGACATTTCATATTTCTTGTAATGGGATTACATTACATTGATACACAAGTGCCTGAAATGCATACCAGTATACACATCTTTATGCAGAATTGATTTGGCAGCAAGCAGTGGTAACTGCAGTGACTAGTTGAATCCCTCTTAACACAAGGCTACACACTGAAGCGAAGAAGAAAATGACCAGGTAAGAATTATGTGAGGAAGAGCTAGCATATTTCATCGCCTACCCAATTATCCTTCTCCTTTGGGCCAGTTGGCCCTTCTTCACCATAAAGCTCTGTTGGAAACAAATCAAATATGTTCTCCACTGAGAATCTAACAAACAGTGGGAGCAGATCAATTAACTTATCTATTTCTGATCGTGAATCGTACACAATAGTTGGACCCCAGTCTCTCATATACTGCAACCAACATGGCTCCTCAATGATTCCATCACCAAGATACTCAGCTGCAATAATCTGATACCTGGTGCTTGAGTCAATAATAAATTTGCTTCGAGCAACATCATTTCTCACTCCTATTCCCAGCTTTGATGACCCCTGAAGGTAAGTCCCAGGGTGTGGGAAGCTAGCGTGACCACTTTTAGAGGAATACACAATGGGCTTATTCCCTTCGATGAACTCCAAGTTGAAAGCATCCACCCACTCACCGCCACTATGCTGTGAGAAGAACACACCCCAAAGTTCTCCAGTGAAATTGCTCACACGGAGGGTGAAGTGCTCCCAGTCACCAACATGTTGCCCTATCTTGCTCATTGCAATACTCACTAAACCCACTTTAATGGTGGCAGGTCCATTAAAAGGGCAAAAAACCCACATCACAATATCGGTAAAAGTTCCTCCCAGGGCTGGTTTTGCATGAACATAGAGCTCCGCACTGTCTAAGTTTCCATTTTTCAGATAATCTCTTGCATCATCATCAATTGGCAAATCTATCCAAAATTCACTATCGTTTTTCCCTCCACAAGGCAAGTTCGACCCCCTATAATTGATGGGTACAGCCTTCTTATTGCCTTCTTGGTATAATAGGGCCCCATTCTTGAAAAACCATTGCACTGATGAAGGCAAATAAACCTCATCAGGATGGAAGAAAACCGTTGGCCCATAGTGTGTGATAAGTGAATGAATCTGATCCAGATTTGGCATAGCCTGTAGGGTGGAATCATGACTTTTCAAGCATGCAATATTTAGCTCTTCTTCGGGATTAATGTACGTGCTGCAGTAGAACGTCCCTACAGAAACACCTGTACACGACATCCCCCTCTCACATGGTCTTGTGTTCCAAACCTGAAAAGGATCTATGGAAAATTCTGAATCCGTGACAAGTATAAGTTCACATGTTTCACAACTTTCTGTAAGATCCTCTCGGACACATCTAACTTCATCAAGTTTGGGCTCCTCTGGTTTGTCACTAACTACAAATCCCATGGCCTTATAACCCGCTGGAGGGTTTGGCAGCCAAAAGTAACCACAACCATTGTGTTGTGTATCTGTACTCCAAATTAGCGTGTAGCTGAGGGGCTTTCTTAGAGCTGGCAATTTTAATGTTGAATCACTGATAGAACCAGATTTCTCCTTTGCAGAAGTGGCATCACGAGCCACAAGAACATGCCCTCTCAATGGCTGGTTGTTCAGCTGGCAGTAGTGACCAAGGCAGAAGAACCCATCTGGGATCCCCACAGGTTTGTAGAATGTGAGACCTTTAGTTTTTCCATGCAATAGATTGCAGCTCCAAATTCTCTCAAGCTCAGTGATTTTGAATACTTCTATATCACCTAAGCATATTCTTCCAGTAGCAAAACCTTGGCCTGAGTAGATGACAGTTCAGTATTAAGAAAAACTAGATACTTCGGCACACCACAGGAAAAAAATATTTTTTTGATAATTATTAATTTCTAATTAATGATAGTAATCATAAAGCACACACCACAGCAAAAAATTAACTTCAAGTGAGCAATAATTTAACTTAAGTAATACTTTATAAATTATGGAAAATACAGTTTTTTTATAGATATAAATTATGGCAAATATGACAGTTGCTCCTGTATTATTACGGACGACATCCGCTTTCTCATATACTACCTGATTCAAAACACAATCTGTTGGATTTACAAAATCTAATAGACATCATCATCCCATTTTAGAGGAATTCCATATAGAGTAGATATTGCTTCATAAAAAATTTAAGAAATTAGACTCTACAAACTTTATAAGAAACTTGAGAATTTTAAAAAGAAGAGGGAAAAGTTGGAGATAATAATATTGATGCTTGCCATTTCTGTTCTGTTATTATTTTTATTCATACAGACTAACTCTAATCACTTTAGAGATGCATTGGCTGTTGGTGAAAGATCAAGTATGCCAATAAAAGATGGTATTTATATCATGAATGCAAATGTAAAGCACCATCCTTCTAATGATTATGGGTTTTCAACATTTGGAGTTAACATCTGAAAGATCAAGTGTCTTAGAAAAGATGTCTACGTACTTTTTGTCTAAGGGGCAAAAGATGTAGTCATCTTTATTGCACTTGAGAATTGTGAGGACCGTAAGCTGACCAATTATCTTTTTCATTCAAGCATGAACTGTTCTTCTACTTAATTGGAGGTTTTTTGTTCAATATATGGTTCTTTGAATCCAACAATTTTTTTTATATTTAATTACCAATTGTGTATAGAAGATCAAACGACAAGTAATTAATTGATAATTTGACCACAACAATCTTGAACCCCCTCAAATTTTGAAAGCTTTAAGGTCTGGACTCAATTTCTTTGTATCAGTCACTTCCTTTTTCTCTATATCACCATCTTATTCTTTGGCAATCAGAAGAGGAAGCATTCGATTTGTGAAATCTGAGGAACATCTAAGGGTTGCTTCAACATTGTTCCCCCTTCCCCTCTCTCTCTCTCTCTCCCTGTATTCTAGAATCACGCATATATGTGTGTGTCTGTGTGTGTGTTTCAATAAAAACAAAACTTTAATTACTCCTGTGTGTCGGATCTGTGACCAGTTACAATTAAATTTAATTTATATTTAATCTATTGCTTACCTTTATAAAACCTATAAAAAACAATTAAATTTCAAGCCATAATACATAGAAATGGACTTCAACAACTTAAGAATAAAGAGGATTCCAGGCAACAGCATAAGGGTGCTGCATTTCATGGAGAAAAAAATTTCTGAAATATCCATAAAATGGACTATGACAATAAGATTGACCCCCTAGTTCGAAGAATTTATTTCCATGTTCTCATCCCATCTAAACCAAATGTTAATATGGAAAGTAATCGCATCAAATGTGCTACACATGTTGAATGGCAATATATATTGACTAAATTACCTTGGTATAGTCATTTGATGTAATACCCCATATGATATGGATAAGAGTAGGTGGTGTATGGGATCCCACATTGCTTGGGAATGAGAAGTTCTTGCTCTTTATAAGGTTCTAATGAGGCTCCAATTGTATCATTGACTAGTCCTTTTGGAGTATAGGCCATGTGGTTTGGGCCTTCCATTGGGGCGTTACAAATAGTATCAGAGCCTATCTCAACCAGAAATGTGGGACTTGAGCCATGCCACCTACAATGAACAGGCCCGACGAGAACGTCGGGAATTTAAGAAGGGTAGATTGTGATACCCCATATGATATGGATAAGGGGTAGGTGATGTATGGTGGTGTATGGGATCCCACATTGCTTGGGAATGAGAAGTTATCGCTCTTTATAAGGTTTCAATGGGGCTCCAATTGTATCATTGACTAGTCCTTTTGAAGTATAGGTCATGTGGTTTGAGCCTTCCATTGGGGCGTTACAAATGGTATCAGAGTCTATCTCAACCAGAAATGTGGGACTTGAGCCATGCCACTTACAATGAATAGGCCCGACGAAAACGTCGGGAATTTAAGGGGGGTAGATTGTGATACCCCATATGATATGGATAAGAGTAGGTGGTGTATGATGGTGTATGAGATCCCACATTGCTTGGGAAGGAGAAGCTATTTCTCTTTATAGGGTTCCAATGGGACTCCAATTGTATCATTGACTAGTCCTTTTGGAGTATAGGTCATGTGATTTGAGCCTTCCATTGGGGCGTTACATTTGAAATGGGTGAAATACCCAAGAGACTTCCGCTATATTTATGTTCTTATACCTCACACACCCAAACTCTCCTCCACCCTTTCCTTTCCCCTGTTCTCCATAGTCTCTCAACCTCGCCCTTCAGCCAGCCCCATCTGTACAACAAATCATAAACAACAGCATGAGGAATGCCCCCATTTTGGTTGACCATTTCTCCTTCCTCAATGGCCATACCTCTCAAGCCTACTTCGTTACCTCCCTCACTAAACTCTCCACAGCCACCATTGCTATTTGCTATGCCTGCTTATTCTCCTAGTCATTTGAGTGTGAGCAATGGTGATCTTGGTTCCAGTGTTCTACTCTACCATCTTTGATTCTACATGTAAAGGTCATGGGTGATTTCCATGACCACAACCTTGATTCTAAGACTTTTATACATGTTTTCCAAGCCAGTCTTGAGTCTCACAAGCAGTGTTGGTAAAAGCACACATAAGCGCATAGCGCCAATGCCGAATTACAAAAGATATAGCGCTTTTTATCACTTTTTGTGTGAGCCTAATGTGCATAAAAGTGCACTTTGTAATTTTATAATAGAAAAATTATTAAAATCAGTTTTTTTTATTATAAAAATCAGTTCAAAATCCAAAAACTGATGTAAACAAATATTCCTAAGTATTCAGTTGATATTGAAGATCATTTACTTAACAGGTTTGACTTATAAAAAAAAAAAAAAGATCATTTATTACCATGGTGCCACATGTAATCATTTGTAATGTATGTGCTTTGAACCCAATATAGTAATCAAAGTTGGCTTTCTAGATGGATTGATATTTGATAGCTTATGTTAGCTATTGGACCAATTCTTGAGCTTTTTCAGTCATGGACATTTTGGTATATAGTTATCGAACCATGTACTTTGATTATGGCAATCAAATATCATGGATCTGTACATTTGGTAAAACACAAGAGAGCTATATAAATTGTTATGTTTAAATTTTATGCAATTAGTTGATTAATTGATTTCATGGTGCATAATACTCAAATAAATTGAAGTTAATAGGTTAAATATATGACCATCCTGCTTTTTAACCCTCTTTTTATTTATCTTATGTATCGTTTGTTATTATACACCATCTTTAAAAATTTGTGCTTATTTTAATCAGGCGTGTGCTATGTACCTAGCTCCAGACAGCACTTGCACTTAAGTGTTGGGGCTTTCACCAATACTGGTCATAGGCCAGACTGAAGCTATATCAGAAGCTGCTTGAATCATTGCTATAGTAATGATTCTGAACTTCCAGGACACCATGTTTCTGCAGGCATAGAGGAAGATGATGGCGATGACTCTAATTACAGCTGTGGCTCTGTTTCTACATGCATGCTTCAGCTGAATGTTGATGTCGAAGGTAGAGTGGGGTTTGGGTGGTGTGGTGTGTCATAGCAGTGGCAAAGTGGGTGCACTTTTCTGTTTTATTGGGACTTGTGGTTGGGCATTGTCTGGGTATCATGCAATGCATTCTAGAATCTTTGCGCAGGTTTCATGGGAAGCATTTTATAATCTTTGGAATTTGTTAAGTTATCTCTGGCTGCCACAGTTGGGTTTTTGTGTTGCATGTAATGTGTTAACCGTTGGTATGAAGCTGGAAAGTGGAGGTGATTGCTAGGCAAATATGGAGGTTGCTGGTGGTTAGCCAATGGTGATTTAGAGGTTGCGCTGGTATTGGGTTTGAATGGTATGGTGAAAGGATGGTTATGAGAACGCTCGATTTGAAGAGATCTCACAAACCTATAGGGGTAATTTAGTCATTCCAAATATCCGATCGGCATGTTCAGGGGACATTATTCAATTTCCCTCCAAATTAACATCTTAGACAGGGGACAGGGGGGGGGGGGGGGGGGGTGTTCAGATGAGTAAATTTAGAGTTCAGAAAACTGATTACAGATGAGTTGATGGTATTACCCTTATTTTTAGTTTCTTAAAAGAAAGCACAAACAGCACACAGAAATGCCAAAGAATTTAATAAGAAAATATAAAACAAGTTTCAGGAAATAAAGACACTCAGGTTGATAGGCAATGCCACCTCATCATAGTGGCATAAGAGGGGGATGGTGGTTTAGTAAGCAGAATTCTCCCACTACATTATAGTAATGCCACATAACATACTACTATCTTACTTTCATCCCACTTTATGTATGTTCAAGAAAGGAAACCACAGAGACCAATTGTATCAGTTTCAAGAAAGGAGCAATAAGAGAAGTTCAGTCAATTTACAAAGCTAATAAGCATCATTAACTACATATATTTCCTCACTCAGCATACAACACTCATCTCATCTTTCTAAAAATGCATGCCCTATGTCCCATAACAAAACAAAATTGGAAATTTGATAGCAACTAAAGTAAAAAATTATGCAATTTTCACAAAAATATTTAAAATTTGAATTCATATTCTGAGCAAACTTCAAAGGCACTAGAGACTCTATGTATTAGAAATTTGACAAAGTTCATTAATGTGTAGAACAAGGCTTATATGTTGTAAGAAAACAAAACTCCCTAATCAATTACCTTTGACGACTATAAATATAAATGATGAATTATATAAAAAGCAGTGTTTATAGCCCCTACAAATTAGCTCTGAGGAAATAAGCAGTCGAGAGGTGACAGCCTGCTTCTTTAATCGACTATGGCACAAAATATCTTTTTATTTTTTTGATGTTGGGAAACCTCTCCAAGGCAAGGCCCTTCGGACCCACTCCTGCAGAGTAAACCTCGGTCCCGTGCACCGCACCCTCGGAAGTTTCCCTACACGGAACTGGTTAAATTGCTGGCTTTTTCACCAAAGGGTGTGGCCCCAAAGGATTATTTGCACCTATGGAGTGTTGAACCTTGGACTTTGAAGGGAGTGATACCCCAAGACCAAGGTCTTCACCACTTGGAGAAAAATAATGTTCTAAGCAATAATGTTGTCTAACGGAGTTATCTAAGCAATAATGTTCTGCCAACATCGGAGAAAAATAATGTGAAATAAGTTTTGAATCAGAAATGTAGAGATGGCACGAATGATGCGACAAAAAAAGAAAAAACAGAGTTAAGCAAACGCTTTTCTTCTAAAAGTGACCAATTTTATTGATGGAACAATGCTGTTACCAGAACAATTTACCGATATTCTTAAGGGGGAATGACAAAAATATTCAAATAAGGCTTAGATTAAGGGAAAAAAAATGATAATATAAAATCAACTTCATAATTTCTTAAATTAATTGAGGTATTATCCATATATTTCAGAGGGTTTGTACTTATAAATATATATATATATTTCAGAGGGTTTGTTTCTTGCTCTTTTTTTTTTTTTTTTTGGTTTATATTCGTCTTAAGTCACTAGATTTATGAACCATAGCATCAACAGAAGCTGCAGAGAAGGGCACATCCCTCTAACTTAAGAACGTACGATGACTCAATGACCCAGTCAAGAAACAGAAACCCAAAATCAGATTTTTTCTCGAGTCAGGAAAAATAGACTAAACATTGATTAAAGGGAATACCTTGTGGCCACTCTGGGAGAGGTGCAGGCAGAGAGAAGGGCTCAGGCTCAGATAAGCAGAACTCATACTCACTTTCCCAGCACAAACACTCGCATCCAAACATCTTGATTATGCAAAATCACTTTCACAAACTCAAGAACGGAGAACCCCAACAAAGCCCAGAAACTACTACCAAAGGTTTTGATCCTTGGTCAATCTCTTCAATTCTCTTTGTACTGCCAAGCAAGAGTGTGAGAGTAAAGTATGACAATCTCCTCTCCCTCGATTATTCTGCGAAGATACGCAGGCAGGCGCACGCACACAGGAGCCTCTGTTCCCTCTAAAACAACATACACAGTTTGATGAAAGAGGGGAGGAGAGACCCCGTCACGTTTATAGTACGGTATAAGTTATCTTGGGTTTCACGGTGGGAGAGAATAATTCCGTCGATAAGAGTACTTGGAGGTTGCGTGAGAAAGCAGGAACGTGCGTGAACAGGAGGATGTGGGTTGTTGATTTTGCTTTGGTTTCTTTTGTTTTGGAGTTTTATCCATTCAATAAATGAAGCCACCGGTCGTAATTTTCATATGGACTCTGCTAACAGTGTTACGTCACTTTCCGTTTTGTAGAGACTGCGACCACGCTCCACTTTTGAACGGGGTAAGTGAAAGAGTGAGCGTTTGTAATTTGAATAATGTTAGGTATAGAAAAGATAAATTTTTAATAACTTTTTTTGTAAAAAAATAGGTGTTATAAATAAAGAATAATTTCTTTGATACATTTTTAGGTAGAGTCTACTTTTTTACAAGAGTTTATATGGAGTTTATCTATTTTGAACTTGTATAAATCATTTCTCTTGTAATTAATAAAATGGAAAATAATTATATTTTTATATTTAAAAATATAATTTTACAAAATATAATGTTAATTAGAATAATGTTAAATATAGTTCTAGAGTAATTCTAAAGTGTATAAGTCTCGTGTACTTTTTTTGAAAAAGAATGACCCACTATTAAAAAATAGGTTTTTTATGTAAGAAGTTCATTTGTTCACTTTTTTAAAGAAAATATGCGAGGCTTACACTCTGACTGTATAAATTATTTCCCTTTTAATTATTACCTATACTTAGACAAATTATTTTTAAATAATTTAAAATTAATGATTTAAATGTAAACTCTCAATTCTAGTATTTTGAATGGAGAAATGCATTTACAAAAATTTTTTACAAATTCTCTCTTTAAATATATTTACTTATTTTGTTTTACACTATCTATCTAGTATCTTCTATATATATACAAGGGTGTAAAACGGTTGGTCTAGAACGGAGAAACCGACCGGACCGGACCGAAAAAATGTATGGTCGGTTTCAGTCTAATAAGTAGGAAAATTTTGGTCTTCGGTTCGGTCCCAGGGTAGAGATTTCTCGGACCAGACAAGACCAGACCGACCGAATAAAAAATTAAAAAAATATATTTTATATATATTATTTATTTAATAATTGTACAATTAACAATATAAAATTTTAAATATGTTATTAATATTTGTTAATATTCTATAAATTAATAATATTTTATATATATCTTCATCTAACCTATCACTATTAACAATATAAAATTTTAAATATATTATTAACACTTGTTAATATTCTATTAATTAACTAATATATAATATCAATTAGTTAACTATATAGTAATTATATAAATTAATAATGTAATTTTCATCTAATTTATTATCATTGACCATGTAAAATATTTTTTTATTAAGTTTGTTACATAATCTATATTAATAAGTCATTTAATTTAATTTAGTATTTTAAATCAATTTTTTTAACTACTGATCCAGTCTGGTCCCTATGAGATGTTCGGTCCGGTCCCGCGATGGACTCAAAACCATTTGCACCCCTGTGTATATAGGCATTTGGCTAATTGGATTGGGAAATATCATTTTTTGTGTGGTGGTCACGCGCTCAGATAAGAACGTAAAATAAGGGTAATTTTTTGACCTGTACGACAGTGTGATTGAACAGAAAGTAAAAATGCCGTTAGTCACTCACTTTAAAATAAAAACGGTGTCGTATAGTCACAGAATTATGCTTGCTTGCTTGCAGCTCTTCCGACAGTAGTCCGATCTTACCTCTATTAAATCACGTCCGTTCATTGGTCAAGCATATCAACAACTAGAATAAAGCTGGATGTCTAACAAAAGAACCATTCGTAGATGAAAATAAAATATGCAGAGAGCAAAAAAAAAAAGAAAAAAAGGGTAAAAGATGGTATCAAAACGGCCGTACACATTTGTTTAATTTTTAAACGAGGTATAGCTGTATGCAAGTACAAATTACAAGTTCTTGAACGAGTAGGGAATAATTTCGTACTCAAGAACATGATAGCATATTCATTTCTATATGGTACATATGGATTAGGTCATGATTAACCTCTAATTGACAACTTGTCTCTTTTTCTAATTTTTTGGGAATAAAGAGAAAAGTAATCATTTTTTAACGAGAGTTGTTACTTATCATCTCACACCATACATTTTATATATTTTAATATTATTTTTTTTATTATTTTTATAATTTTATTTTATTCTTATTAAACTAATTGAGTTATTCTACTTATCATCCATACACCACATATTTATTATAGAAAAAATAAAATAAAATAAAATAAAATAGATGTGGTGTGTGATGTGTGGGAATGATAAGTATAATTATTCTTCTTTAATATGACAATTGTGAGCCATGTTATTGTAGATTTTATTGATTTGACTTGTTACTATAGATTAAATGACTAAAAAATGAGTAATGTTAGATATAAACTTACAGTATTTGAGTTTGTAAGTCCCACGTATTCTCTTTAAAAAAAAGTAGAATATATTATTAAAAAAATAATTTTTTTAAATTTTTTTATTTTTTTAAATGGAATAAGCAGAATTTATACATCTTAAAATTGCAAATATCATTTTTCCTTAATATATATATATGAGTAATGCTACATACAATCGTAGAATGCGCAAACGTCGTGCAGTCGCTTTGAAAAAGAGTGTGGTCCACTATTAAAAAATTAATTTCTTTTCATGTGGGTCCCATATTTATTTAATTTTTTCAAAGTAACTGCACGGCGACTGCACACTCACGACTGTAAGTATAATTTCTCTATATATATAAGGGACTTTGCCCTAAAATTTATAAACTTTTTAAACTTTGTGAGGATCAAGAAAAAACCTCTAAAATTTACCAATTCTAATAAGTTTTGCACGAGGAAAATCCTCAAAGTTTAGCGTAGGAATCAAGAAAGATAATGTGATTAGGTTAGTGAAGGCATCATGAATGGTTGTATGAAAGAGCATCTTCTGCCACTTTCCTTTTCCTTTTTCTATCATTATTATTTTGGCTTGGATTTAACTTTTTAACCTACAATCAGACTATTGTTTCTACAGAGTTTCTTTGGGGTTTCTTCGGTGACCAATTCAGAGAAGGTTGGCTAATCATTTTAAAATAACATATTCGGAGATTCCATCCTAGGACAACGAGATTTTTCGATTCGTTTTCGTGGAACATCCTGTGACTAACTGCCAAACATCGTTGCGTGTGGAGTTCAACTACTACATTACTTATAGACAAATACATTTTTAATCAGCCTTTTTCTATCTTCCAAACATAACGACCCTGTAATTGGAATTACATTATGGGTCATGCTACTGTATGGTCCGGTATTCATCTTAAAAAACACTTTAGTTATAAAAATAAATTTACAAATATGACTTGATATAGTACATCAGATTGTGGGTTTATTTTATGTAATCTCTTTATGTCTGTAACAATTCTCTTTTATCTTTGAACTTAATTATTAATTCATTCTATTTTGTTTTTAAATATTTTAAAAAAATAAATTTACTAGTATTAATATTTTCAAATATTAAATAAATAAAATATACTAACAGACCATGGCAGTAAAATAGCATTTTCCTTAGATTATACATATTTGCGTCTATTAAAAATTAAAAAATTATATCTCAATGCTAAGATGTAGAATGGTAGATGATTGGTACAAAATTGTAAGTGTACAGTATCGTAGTTTTATAATAAAGTAATGAGAAGAGTATCATCATCAGGGATTGGAAACTTACTTTTGACAAATACCAAAATTATACTAATATCGACTTTATTTAGAGAAGTCACTAAGATTTTTGTAAATGCAATTAAAAAAAAATCAATTCAAATAAAATATTCAAAGGAAAATAAAGTTGTTCGAAGATCAAATTGCTTGGAAAGAAAACTTCTAGGAAATCGATTTTACCTAATCTCTCACTATGTTTTACTCATTTAACTAACTGAATTTAATTTTCTCTTTGTTAGCAAATCTCCAAACTCATTCAAAAGCCTCTTTCGATAGTAGTGTTTTAAATTTCGTACCGTACCGGCCGGTACGGTCGAAATTTTTCGTTTCGGCCGTCCGGCCGGTACAGGTACTATACCTGTTCCGTACCGGCCATACCGGACTAAATTTCGGCCTGTGTTTTTTTTTTTTCATTTTTTCAAACTACAAACTTATTTTTTAACCCCTAATTCAGACTAGACTATTTATAATTTTTATATATATGTATTTATATATATTTTATTTATATATAGACTATTATTTTGGAATATAATTTTTATATATATTTATATATATAATTTATTTATATATCGACTATCCCGAAATATTATCCCGAAACGCTATCCCGAAACGGTATCGGTATCGAAATATTTCGTTCCAGTGCCTTGACCGGTACGACGTCCGGTACGGTATTCAAAACATTGTTCGATAGTCAATTGTAAATATTTTTGTTCATCATTTTACACAAGAGTATACAAATTAATAAAGCAAGAAAGCATTAAGATCAACGATTTTAATACTACATAGGTTCATACAAGTCTTTTATATTTACTTATGCTGAAATATCCAAGATCTATCCTATAATTTCCTCTTTCGATGGCCAATCACAAGATCAAAATCATCTAATTAATGGCCAGTCAATTAGAAGCAATAAGCTCAGAACAAATCAGACAAACATAAAAGAGAATTACTTCAAATTAATATAGAAAAACAAGCATAGTTTGAAATAGATTACATCGTTTTCCTAGAATAAATAAAATCTAGTTCATGCTAAAAATTAAATTTAACATAAACTAATTCACTATAATTTTTTTGAACGGAATAGAAGAAAATGAATGATGAAAAATATTCTAGTCATCCCAGCCTATCAGTCGCAACTTCTTCGTACCCTTTTCTTCTAATTCTTCAAAAGCCCTTTTTTTTTTTCTTAAGTTCCGTAAGTGCCTCTCTTCATTAATTGTGGTTGGTAGGCTCAACAAAAATCTGAACTTTTTTTTTTTCTTTTTCTTTTTCTTGTTTTGAATTTCAACATTCACTTTTTGTCGGTTCTTTTCGTCTTTGCTACCATCGACTCTAGCCTCCCCACTTCATTGCTAAATGATGTAACCTACTGTAAGGCTCTCAAGGTAAATACATAGCGGAGAAATTTTTCACTTACAAAAGGTAAATTCACAAACAACATAATTATTAAAATTATAAGCATGAGATGAAATGGTGATACATCGTTCTAGGTGATCGGCTGGTACATCTTCTTGAAAGGCTTCTTTTACACATTGCTTAATGACATTTACCAGAAAGCAAGTGCTTGGATCTTCTGGAAATCTTATAGCTTGGTAGATGTTGAACATAACATATTCCTTATTTACTCTCAATGTTAATTCACCCTTTTAAACATCAATTAAAGCCCTTCCAGTGGCCAATAATGGTCGACCAAGAATTAGTGGGACTTCTTGGTCTTCCTCCATATCTAACACCACAAAATCAGCAGGAAAATAAATTTATCCACCTTTACTAATACGTCTTCTATTATTCCACGTGGATACTTGATGAATCGGTCTGGTTGTTGCAAAGAAATAGTTGTTTGTTTCATCTCTCCAAGTCCCAATTTCCTGCAAACAGAAAGTGGCATAAGATTAATGCTAACACCAAGATCACATAAAACTTTATCAAAAAATGAATTTCTAATAGTGTAAGGCAAAGTTAAACTCTCAAGATCTTTTAATTTTTGTGGCAATTTCTTTTGAAGAATAGGACTGCATTCTTCAGAAAGTTTAACTGTTTCGAACTCTTCCAACCTTCTCTTTTTGGAAATGATGTCCTTCAGGAATTTGATATAATTTGACATTTATTTCAAGGCATCTGCAAAATGAATATTTATGTGAATTTTCTTAAAAATATCCAAAAATTTAGAAAATTGCTTATCTAATTTTTGTTTTTGAAAACGTTGAGGATAAGGAAGTGGAGTAGAGAGAATAGGAGGATTGTTAGGAAATGAAATTGCTGGAGGTTTGTCAGTCTCTCTTGGTGTATCGTCCTCTTCTTCTACTTTATTCTTGCTTTGTCCAT
The DNA here is from genome assembly GCA_022457165.1 of Juglans mandshurica. NCBI lineage: Eukaryota > Viridiplantae > Streptophyta > Magnoliopsida > Fagales > Juglandaceae > Juglans > Juglans mandshurica. The sequence continues at coordinate 12,083,375 of CM039623.1, forward strand.
TGTTTATAGTTGTAGGGATAGACTTAGTTTCCTTTGATAGTAACCTCTCAATTTCTCTTCCACTCCTAAGTGTGATGGCCTTGCATTGTTCCTTTGGATTCACTTTTGTGTTGCTAGGAAAAGTTCATCTTTGTTGGGCATTGATAGTTGTAGCTAGTTACCCAATTTGCACTTCAAGAATCTTCATAATGGCTCCCATGTTGCTACAATGAGTTTAATGTTGTCCAACATTGAATCATTCTTTTTTAACCTTGCCTTTGTCTCCTCGACAAAAGAAACCATTGCATCCTCAAGTGACATATTCTTCTCGGTTAGTTGACTATCAAATTCTAGAGGAGGTTACAACACATTTTTTGTATTTCCATAAGACAATTTCTCATGATTTTGAAGCCCTGGATGGTAGTAGTTTGGCATAGGGTTACCACGATAGTTGTAGTTCCGATTGTTGATGTATTGAACTTGTTCTTGACCTCGGAACTGTCATAGTTGTAGCAGTAACATATTCTGCACTTTGTGGTATTGTTTGGGTAGTCAAAGCTGAAATTTGATGGAATAGAGAAGCAACTTGAACTGAAAAGGCTGCTAATGACTCCAATTCATGAATCCCTGCAACTCTTTTAGTCATAGTTCTTTCGATTAGCCATTGATAGTTATTTGAAGTCATTTCTTCCAAAAGAGAGGTAACACCTTCAACTGTCTTTGATATCAAAGTTCCACCAGAAGCAACATCAACTATGGTCCGAGTTTGCCCATTTAACCCATTGTAAAATATTTGAACCTGCAACCAGTCCGGCAATCCATGTTGAGGGCAACGTCGAATCAAATATTTATACCTTTCCCATGCCTCATAGAGTAATTCGAAATCATTTTATTTGAATTGACCAATCTCGCTTCTGAGTTGGGCTATTTTTGCAGGTGGAAAGAATTTAGCAAGAAACTTTTCAGCCAAATTCTGCCAGCTAGTAATACTTCCCAGTTGTAGAGATTGTAGCCAATCTCTTGCCTTGTCCCTCAAAGAAAAATGAAACAATCTCAGTCTAATGGTGTCTTCAGTAACACCATTAATCTTTCCAGTGTCACAAATCTCCAAAAAATCGCCAAATGAATATTGAGATCATCTAGTGGTGATCTGCTGAATTGGGTTTGTTGTACCATGCTAATTAAGGCTGGTTTGAGCTCAAAATTGATGGCATTAATGGTTTGACGTCTTATACCCGAGTAGTTGTCATTCACAACTGGCCGTACATAATCTTTCAAGGTGCGTAGTTATGTATCTTGTTGTCCGTCAGCCATGGCTATTATTTTCTTTTTTCTTCGTGATCTAAGAGTTCTTTCAATCTCCAGATCAAAGGGAGTAATGTCACGATATCTAGCACGGCGCATCCAACGAAAAAAACACACATATAGAACAAGAAAAAAAACAAAAAAAATAATAAAAAAATTCTAAATTAAAACCAAAATTGCTTTGTATCAATATTGATAAAAACAAGAAGAAATCAATTCCCGGCAACGGCGTCAAAAACTTGATCGGTGCAAAACTGCAAATGCATTGTATTGTAGTTTTATAGTAAAGTGATGAGAAGAGTATCGTCCTCAGATATTGGTAACTTACTTTTGACAAATACCAAAATTATACTAATCTCGACTTTATTTAGAGAAGTCACTAAGATTTTTGTAAATGCAATTTAAAAAAAAATAATTCAAAGAAAATATTCAAAGGAAAATAAAGTTGTTCGAAGATCAAATTGATTAGAAATAAAACTTCCCTCACTATGCTTTACTCATCTAACTAATTGAATTTAATTCTTTCTCTTTGTTAGCAAATCTCTAAACTCGTCCAAAGCCTCTTTCGATAGTCAATTGAAAATATTCTTGTTTATCATTTTACACAAGAGTGTGCAAATTAATAAAGGAAGAAAGTATTAAGACCAATGATTTTAATACTGCATAGGTTCATACAAGTCTTTCGATCTCTATATTTACCTAAGCCGAAATATCCAAGATCTATCCTATAATTCCCTCTTTCGATAACAAATCATAAGTTCAAAATCATCTAATTAATTACCAGTCAATTAGAAGCAATAAGTTCAGAATAAATCAGACAAACATAGAAGATAATTACTTCAAATTAGCATAGAAATGCAAGCATAGTTCGAAACTAGTTACATCTTTTTTTTAGAATAAAGAAAGTTTAGTTCATGCTAAAAATTAAATTTAACATAAACGAATTTATCATAATTTTTCTGAGAGGAATAGAAGAAAATGAACACTGAAAAATACTCTCGTCGTCCCAGCCTCTCAGAGCATTCTCAATGGATTAGCTAAAAGCTAAATCCAATGAGAATTTAGCTATTAGGTTATAAAATTGCTCACATTGAATTAGCTATATTCCAACAGTAATATCCAAACTAATTTCTAAATTTGGAACACACTATTCATTCATCAAATCCCTTTTATATTATTTCTTTCTCTCTCCATTTTAAATGAGAATTGAAAAAATATAATTAGAATATAATTACTAATTAATATATAATATTATGAATAGTATAATATGATAAAATAAAATAAATTCATAATTAAAAAAATTAAAAATTTTTCAAAATTATTAATTACTCATTACTATATAATGAATAAATGGATAATCTAATGTGGAGATTTGATGTGAATAGTCAAAGTTAAATTCATCTTATATTATTTTATTCTCATATAATGAAAAAATGGCTATTCCAATATAGAAACTTATGTGAATGTAATAGCTAAATGCTAAATTCATCTTACATTCATAAAAAATGTACTTTAACTTTAACTAATCCAACGAGAGTGCACTAAGTCGTAGCTTCTTCATGCCCTTTTCTTCCAATTCTTCAAAAGGGGTTTTTTTTTCTTTGTTTTTTTAAAGTTATGTAGGTGCTTCTCTTCATTAATTGTGGTTGGTAGGTAAGTCTCGACAAAAATCTTAACTTCCTTTTTTTTTTTCTTTTTTTGAATTTTAACATTCATTTTTTCTCGGTTCTTCCCGTCATTTGCTTTCTTTCTTTCTTTCTTTCTTTCTTTTTCAACTTCTCGTCGTTCCGTCTTTTGTTCCTTTTGGCCTCTTTTGATTTCCGTCTCTTGATATTCTTCTTCTATTTAGTCTTCATCTGCTTCCCATGGAAATATGCTCTCTCTCAGATTCAAAATTGTATAATTATCCAATTCAAAAATTTGTCATTTGACTGGTTCCAATTTCTTCTTCTTCTCAAAACAATTTTGATGACCAACTCTTATATTAGAAACAATCTTAATTTAAATCCAATAAAGTCCTTACATGATAGGCTGCTAAAATTTAAGTTTTTATTTTCTTTAAATCTGAAATAAAATTTAAATGACGATAATGAAACTTAAAATCAACAAAAATAAATAAAATTAAATTAAAATTTAAAATTACGAAGTGATAATATGTACGAAATTATGCGAGGCATCAGTAGAGAAATTTACATGAACAAAAATAAATATTATAAGAAATTCTATTTATTTTTCTTTCACACTCTAAGCCCTAAATAGTAATAAAGAAAAGATTTTATTAAAGTGGACGCAAAGTCTAATTAAAATATCCTGTAAAAAGTTCTAATTAAAATAAACAAAAATGGATTGACTGGATATTATCCAATTTAAGAAATTCAATAAACATTTTTTTCTCAAACAAGCAATAATTCCAATTTAATTAAGCATTTATGGTTGAATTGTTTTTTTCACTTGCATTTTTTTTCTTTTGTCTCTTCCTCTTCCTCAACAATCTTTTGTACTTTATTCAGAATTTAAGAAATTCATAAAATATCTATCCTTTTTTTTGAAACAAGCAAATAATTCCAACCCATTAGATTTTTAGGGTTGAATTTTTTTTTTCCCACTTTTGCCTCGTTCCATCTTTTTTTTTTCTTTTTAATTTCTTTCTTCTTTTGTCTTTCTCTCTCATACTCTTCAATCTTCTTTGACTCTTATATTTTTCAAATGAAAAGAAAGAAAAAATAAATAAAAAGAGTATAAAAAATAAAGGGTTTTGTTATGAATTAGCCACTATTCACCCCCACACCTGATAGTTTTTTTTTTCATACGATGTGGGGTGTGAGGTAGTGAATAGTGACTAATGACAAAAAGTATTCAACAATAAATTACATGTTAAAAAAAAGGGACAGACAAACTCAAACTCAATTGTCACTTATAATGAAGCTAAACCAGGTAAATAGCAAACAATATTGATTGATAACAAAACCGAAGGATTTTAATAGAAGCTAAAATAATTTGGTTTTAGGATATTCTTAAGTAGGGTTGTGCAAAATTTTGAAATTTCCAACTCTACTCGACATCCGCTCCGATTCCGACTCCGACAGAGTCATCGGAATTCGGAGTCGGAATTCGGAGTAGCTCCGAATAGATAATCGGAGTTGGAGTCGGAGTCGGAGTCGAAGTCGGAGTCCGATTCCGACTCCGATTTTTTTTAAAAAACAAAAACCCAACTGTAAAACGACGTCGTTTTGAACATTGGCTCGAGCGAGATGTCGAGCGCAAGTTGAGAGAACCTCTCTGGAAGAGTTTTGCTCGAGCGCCACGTCGAGCACACTTCGAGCGAACCTCTCTGCATGGGTTCCGCTCGAGCGCTGAGTTGAGCGCACATCGAGCGAACCTCTCTGTAAGAGTACCGCTCGAGCTCCACGTCGAGCGCATTTCGAGTGAACCTATCTGTATGGGTTCCGCTCGAGTGCCACGTCAAGCGCACTTCGAGCGAACTTATCTGTATGGGTTCCATCGAGCGCTGTTCGGAGTTTCGCTCAGAAGTCGGAGTTCCGATCGGAGGTCGGAGTCGGAGTCGGAGTCGGACTCTGACTCCTGTTTGGAGTCGGAGTCGGAGGGACAATTTGGCTCCGACTCTAGTCGGAGTAGGAGGTCGGAAATGACAACTCTGACTCTGTCGGAGTCGGAGCACAACCCTACTCTTAAGTATAACTTTTTTAATAAAATGGGTGTAGAGAGTGTGATTTAGATAGTATTCATTTTGAGTACTTGAGATCACTTTATTGTTTATGATATTGGAACAACTTTTAGATAAAGAAATATTTACTTTTATTTTGTGAAAGAAAATCACTTTTAATAGTCACAATTTTAAATAGGGTTCTCATAATTAACCTCTTAATATATTTATTCCCCTCATGGATGCAACTCATGAAAAAGAGGTTCTCATTATTATTCCTACAATGTCTTTAGTAGTGGGAGGAAAAATAATAAAGTACAATCTTTTATTTAAAACTAAGCCTATACATAATTTCTTTCAAAGTCACTACAACAAATATCTTTTTTCTTCATGACTACTTTTGGTGGAAAAAAATCCCAAAATGATAGAAAAAGAGTATTTCCGATGAGAACCTCTCGTGCCTTAGTCGCCAAAAATACTTGGCCATAAAAAGTAGTATTATCCAAAACCGTAGTGTGTGGTCGGAATTAATGACTTCACATGAGATGACTGAAGAATCTCTCCCAAGAAATAAAGGGTGCCCCGCAAACTAAAAGCACCTAACCAGAACTTCATGATCAGTGAGTGACCCAGTTCTCTGTTTGAAAAGAACTTGTGAAAAATTTAACTGAACAAGCGTGGAAAACTGACAACCTAGAAATTTCATCATCCCAAATTTGGAATTTTCAAAGGGCCAGAGAATACGTCACCAAAACTAAAACAAAAGACGGATGTGCTTGCTTGGAGAGGGAGAGAACAGAGAGTCCGTCGTCTGAGTTGGTCGGCTTGAGGAAGGGAGAGGGAGAGAACAAAGAGGACGTTGGGTTGGTGCAGATGCTGATGGTCTTGTGAGAGAACGGAGAGGATGAGTGTTTCATCAGGGAGAGGAAGGGAAAGGGAGAGGGAGAGGGAGAGGGAAAGGGAGATGCAGGTGCAAGTTTGGTGCAGCGGGAGGGAGAGAACGAAAGGTTTACGTGTGGAGAAAGAAATATATGAGAGAGAATCGGGTGTTTTGAGATGCAACTTCCCTTTTCTTGGATGGCTTACGTATCGCAATGCGATTGGCAGGTGTGAAAATAGATTTTAAACTCATTCGGCTGAAAACTTTTTCCCCTTAGGGACATATCAAACAAATGGATCAAATGAATGACAATGAAAAAGAATGTTGAGGTTCACATGAGATATTGTGCTCCATTCATCCATGCATGTGATATGAATTGTAAGTTGTATCCATCTCAATTTGAATTTTATTTTATTTTTACAAATTTAAATTGCAGATATAATCAATTGACACATTAGATGATAAATGATCAAATTCTTTTTATTTTGGGAGAGAATAACATGATTTAATGGGTAAACCCCAATCAAATTAGGATCCAAATCCTCTTCTATTATCTTCTTCTAAATTCATCTCAATATATATATATATATATTCTTTCAAGACAGTATGAATGCCTACACAGTTACACTGGTTATGGGTCTTATTGACACAATAAGTTTGGTGGTAAATGAACAGGGAAAAGCAAGGTCCCACATTTAAATTTGTAAAATAATTGAAATTGGCGTCTTCGTAATCCACAGCTGACGATGCTTACTAGAAAATTCTTTTCCTTTCCACCTTGTCGTGTACCAAATTACCAATCTAAACAAGATTACTCGCCCATGTGTCACACTACAACCAAAATTATTAGGTGCGAGGTTAGTTCTAATAAAGATTTGTGTGATCTTGATGATCGAGATGCTTTCATTTGCACAGACAAGCTGTTCAGTTCAGCCTTACTTGAGAATGCCAAAAAGGTTTGTTCCTAGCCAAACTCGATTTCAGTAATGATGGAAACACAACTATTTTATAATTGCTTTTTTTTTTATAATTCTTGTTTTAAATTAAATATATTTTTACAAAACAGAGTTTTAAGAGTACTTAATTTTTTTTTTTACAAAAATACCCTCCAATTAAAACAAATCATATAAAAGATTGTGTTTATATTTTCACTCAAAGAGTAATTCTATATACAACCGTGAAGCACATAAATGCCGCGTTATCGTTTTGAAAAATGCGCCAACATGCTTGACAATTTGCTCTTTGAACTATTATATATGGCTTTGACCTAAGTTTTCAAATTTTAAAATAAAAAAAATATTAAAAAAAATATTTTAATAATATTTTATTTAACTTTTATCTCATCTGTAAAAATAAATGAGACCTAAAATTCGATCAATTTTTTCAGAGTGTTCATAGAATTTTAAGAAAGCAGTTTGGAAAGAAAAGGAAAATGGAAATAGTTGGCATATTTTTTAAGATTCTGATTTTTATTTTTAATCTTTTCATGATTATTCCTGCTTTAAGCCTCAATGGGGTCCATATATAACAAACTGAGTGATGCTAGAGCTACCGTTGGCTGAAAGTCAACGCTGGCTCTAATATGTGTTTTTTTATATATTTTTTATACAATTATTTTTATATAGATATTTTTAACAATTTTAAATATTTTTTAAAAAATAAAATAAATTTATAATATTATTAAAAAATACTTCTTTAATCATGAAGTAAAAAAAATTATTAAAAAATATTTCCTTAATCACGAAGTAAAATAAAAAAATAATTTTTTTTACTTCATAATTGAGGAAGTATTTTTTAATAATATTATAATTTTATTTTTTTATTTTTAATATTTAAAATTATTAAAAATATCTATATAAAAATAATTATAAAAAAAATACTTTAAAAAAACATATAATAGAACTAGCGGTAACTCCAACGTAAGTAACCAACTGTGGCTCTGTCATTTTCCTAACAAACTAGGCTCAGCCCGTGAAGTTGTACTCTCGTGATGACGCGTTGGTCCACGAACATCACTTTTCTCTCAACGCGTAAAAGAAATCCAAACAACAGCATGGAAGCAATTTTAGGGGAAAAGAAAGAGAGAGGAAAAGGTTGGAAGGGGCTTCTACCAAATCAAAGTTGTTTGGGCTACCCAAGGATAGTTGTCAGCAAGGGCCTTTTCTGGTTCTCAAGGGTGACATTTTTTTTTTTTTTTTAAATTTTGCTATAGACAAGTAAGTTTGTATATATTGTTATCTTTATATTCTAAATTTAAATTAGTACTATTTTTAATAAAATCTATTTTCTGATCAATCATATTAAATGAGTGCACGTATTAGTACTCAAAATCGCTTATAATTATTTTTTTTGTGATAAGTAGTACTTATAATTTTACTTATATTTTTATTTATAAGATTAATTTTGTTAATTTGTTTTTTAATTTTTAATTTTATGATTTTTAACATATCAATAATTGACACGTGAAGAAGTAAATTTTTTTATAATTTTTTTTTTAAGTAGATTCAACATTTTTCTTTTTTAATATTTGGTTAATAAAATTAAGAAATTTTTTGTAGTAGTGGCTTTTGAGTATAGATCATTTGAAGGAATTTTTTTATTTTTTATTTAAATGATTATTTTAGTGATGTTTACTTGACTGCTAACCATCAAATCTTGAATCCTCAGCATAGGTCAAAATACTAGAAAAACTCCAAAGAATCCAGCCATAACAATCCCCAGCTACAACCTCACCAAAAGTTCAAATTATAAAGATAACCACGACAATCTTGGTTTAAATCCGCAAGACCGGTGAGTACTTGATATTGGGTGAGTTACTGGGACTTGATTTGCAAAAACTCGCATTTGCACTTGCAGCCAGCGAACTGGAAGAAGAATGTTGAGGACAATGATTAGTTGGAGTGGCAATAAGATCTCATGACAAGGGGATGGCGTTGGGTTTGTAGAGTCTAGTTTGTTGGTGGGTCCATCCGATTTGATGAGCCGACTCGACAATGATGCATTATGGTTTAAGAATACCGTCGAAAATTTTTTTGGCACTGTTTGCTATTAGAGGAAATGTCAGGTAGAAAGTTAGCTCAATATTCATGGGACATGTAGCTCAAGCAAACCTTAGGCTGAGAGTTCATTCGAGCGAATGTCGGACAGAGAGTTCGCTCCGCTCGAGCGAATAACACAGAAATTTGAAAATTAAGGTTTCCGCCTTGTGACATTATTAATATGTATTTAATGAATAGTTAAGTAGTTATGAGGGCTCTGAACAGTGAAATTTTTTTCCAAAGTGTACTTTGTGATTCCTAAGTACAATAAAATTTTCTGCATTTCTATGGATGTAAGCACGTTACCGAACCATAATAATTTTATATCATATGATTGATTTGCTTATATTTGTTTTTGCTTTGTCTGTCACCATTTTCCACAACAGATGATGGTTCTTATAAGCAAAAGGGAGGGCAATTAATAGAGGATTGCGTAAGTGAAGCAATGGCGTCCATGGAGAGTGGCTAGGTTCTACTTTTAAAAGGATCAATAAGCTCTGTTGTGGGATTTAGGGGAGGTTTGGATAATGAGTTGAGATGAGATTAAGACCCCATTTGGATACAGAAACACTCTCAACCCATCTCATCTCATCTCATCATTACAACTTGCCAGAATTTCCATACAAAATATAATAAAAAATTTAATTTTTTCAAATCCTAAAATAATAATAATATTAAAATGGAATATTCTAACAATATTTTATTCAACTGATCATTTAAAACCATCTCATCTCATCTCATCTTATCTCACTATTCAAACGAGCTCTAAATAAAAATTGAATAAAATATTGTTAGAATATAATTTTTTAATATAATTTTTGTTTTAGAATTTAAAAAACTTGAATGATTTATTATATTTCATTTGAAAGTTTGAGAAAGTAGTAATAATAGATAAAATGAGATGAGTTAAGAGTGTTTTTTAATTCAAACTAAGCTTGCCTTAGACAGAGGAGAAGGGGATACTAGTGTAACACCCCAAACCTGGGTGGCTTAGAGAAAAACTACCTGTAACTTATAAACATGTTTCCCAACACAACTAAAATAAATCTAAAAAAGAAAACATTATTAGCAAAACTCAATCTCATGTCTTCTAAATAAACACATTGAAAACTCCACAAAGTCATTACCGCAACAGAACAAGAATAAACTAATGAGTCCATAATCTCCTGGTAATCATAACAAACCAAACTGATAATTTTATAAGTCTTACTAAACCCAAGATAAAATTAAATCTAGGAGACATTAAATCTAAAAGACATAAGAAATTCCTTCTTTTAATATCATCTACTCAGCTTAATCATGCTCACCAATCTAATTCAGGTTCTCAGTTGGACTCTCTACATCATCTGAAAATATTATAAAGATAGGGGGTGAGTTATCAACAACTCAGTAAGCAGAGGACATATGCTAGTGTGCAAATATGAACATTTACAAAGTACAGTATGCAGAACAAAATACTTTATAGAGTTATCATGCAGAACAAAATATGTTTTCAAAAGTAACAGAGTGATGATTTTAAGATAAGTAAAACCTGTAGTACTTTAGCATAACATAACCTGAGCATCATCATCACATCAAAACAGAGCATCTTACAGAGCATAGACTATGTTTCACCCTCGTGGTAGGGTTGTGCTATCCCCGGTGGCCGAACGGGGTAGAGACATATGTGAAATCTTTCCCTTATTCTTCTCAGAGCCCCGAGTGTGCACACAGAAAAGATAACAATAAAACCACTTTATTTCCAAAGTGGGTGCACTCAGAGATAGAGAAGTTAGTACCAACCCAAACAGAGCAGAGTATAATAGAGCAGAGCAGAGACAGAGTTATATACAAAATCAGTACACCATGCCAAATGTTTTTAGATGCCATATCAAAATGAAACAGAGTACCAAAACATAATCAGATCATTCTCACATATTGAACACAAAAGTCGGAGCATCTTTTTAAATCAATGCATAATTTTTCAGATTCTCAATATCGCTCTTTTTCAGATTTTAGAAATAGCATGACAAAATTTAGCTCATGTCTACACAATGCATGTCAGAAAATATTTTCCCTTTTTCGTACAGATTTCATGAGTAGTGCAAATAAGCGACCGATGTTGTTTTTTCCCAAGTTCTCATTTCATCACAAAATATGCAAAGTTTTCAGAAAGTCAACCTCAGTCTTAATAATTCGTGTAAAACTTAGCATATGAACCCCACTTACCTGACTCCTGCAGCGTATTATCTATGCCTTGAAAACGACATCTAATGATTTCGTCACCTATTGATAGAAACAAAATATACACTAAGTGTTAAAAGACAATTGACACAACTTCTATCTAAATAATTAAAACACATAATCCCAAACCATATTATAGCAAAAACAACTCACTAAAAGAACCATATAATAATCTGGACAGCCCGCACTTCAATCCAAAATACCATATACTAATTTTGATATTGACTTATTCACCCACCAAAGTCAACGTCAAACACAAATAATCAAGATATCAACCCCACTTCAATGGCCCCTAACTCCAAGCAATCACCAACAACTCAACCAAAACAACAATAATGTAACTCCAAATAATTAAACCTCCACTCCAACGGTCGTATAAAAACCCGAATAGTACAAAAACAACCCCTACTCAATCCCGAGTATCCATTTGGTTTACTGCACGTCCAACCCAAAATAATCCAAAACTCCAAGACCATTCCAACACAAGGTGTTTGCTTACACACAAAAATGCCCGAGAACTCACGAACTACATATTTCAAATATTACATTGGAGTGAAAATAAACTAACTTGAAGTGAAAGTGTGTGTGCGTGCGTAAGAAATCGAGAACGAGAATGGCCTACCCGCGAAAGCTAACTTCTCCAGTGATGGCTTCAACGGTTACACGGAAAACAAATTCGGGGACCCACGAAAACGCAATACCAAAAACCACAAAGCAAAAACAAATCTGCAAGTGATGAGAAAGAGAGGGTCATCTGAGAGGGTTGTAGTTCAGAGTCTTAAATGTCGAATAAAAGAGAGGGAGAAAGAGATACCTTTAGGCAAAAGATTACCAAGTGGAAGAGAAAGAGTCGCGTCTGAAGAGAAAATACCAACTGTAGAAAATAAAGGTACGCGAGAGAGAGAGGCACATTAATCTGCATAATTGGAGGGATGCGATAGAGTGAGAACTGATTTTGAGGGAAAGGAAAAATGGAGGAAATTTAGGGCATGAGATTCGGACTCACGAAACAGAACCAACGAAAACAAGAGATGGAAACAGGAAGGGAAGTGGGTAACGTGAGAGAGACAGACACGGGGGAAACCAGAAACCGAAAGAGAGAAAAGAGGAAGAAAGAATCGGGGGAGAAAAGGTTGAGGAAGGAGGGAAACTTACTCCAAAACGGTGCCGTTTCGCACTCCTCCAAGGAAAGGGCTGGGCCTTTGCGTACGATCCGGGCTTCACAAACACTGGGCCTTACAACTAGAGTACTTTGGCCAAAATATCTTACACATTTTGGTGTTGCAAGTTTTTTAATGAAAAAATGCTTGATATTTTTCTTTTACTAGTGATGAACCTAACATTTTAATATTTTATTCTGACACAATTTCTCTCGCACCAAACATGGGAATTTTTTTTTTTTCCCTTCAAAACGTTTTCAATTAATGGTCCGTCTGTTTCGCTATAAAACAATTATTTTTGGAAATGGTTTTCACAATTTTCTAGCGTTTGGATGTCCTTGAAAAAGTAAGTCAACAGGAAACAACCTTAATCAACAGAAAACTCGAGCTTCTTTCCTAGAAATTGGTTTCAACGTTTTATACTGGAAAAAAATCTAGCACATGTTTTAAATTAGCATTGTGTGAGGCTCTTCTGAATCATTCGAACTCATTTCATCAATCTTTTGTACATAGGAGAAAAAATTAATGAGATTTATGAGGGGGAGAAAACATATGATACATAAATAGAAAAAAAGGGAAGAAATAATGGATTCACTTGTTTCTTAATTTAGAAGTCACAATTAAAAATAAATAAAAAATGAATAATGCTATTTACAATCTCTTTTATTGTCATATTTCCACAATCTCATTATTTTGTATTAAATGACTGGAGAAGTAGATCTCATAAGGTCTGATCTCCAAATGAGAAAACCAGTACTTTCGAACCCCCAAGTACTTCTGATTAAAAAAAAAAAAAAAATGATTGAACACTATTTGTTATGTCCAACTTGTAGAAGGATTATTTGATACTATATGATGAGATATTCGGAAGATGAGAGTAAAATAGATAATAAAAAGAATTTCTTTTTTAAAAAAAAAGTAAAATGCCAAAACAGATAATAAAATGGAAAAGAGGAGGCAGGCATTCATGACTTTGATAAGCCCTTGATCCGTTTCATCCTCCACCAATAGCGAGTAGATTTACGTTCTCAAATTTGATCTCCAAATTTGAATTGTGTATTGCAATCAATCTCACAAATATTATCCATCAAAGGGTGATTTATGATGCACCAATCAAATGAATCTTGTCATCATGACCAATCCTTTTCTTTCTCGTTCCTCCACCACATGTACAGGAAAACTCGCATCCATAGCCATTACCAAAGCACGAAAGCAGCCCTACACCATTGGAGCGCTTACGCCTGTTCCCCGTATGCCTAAGTTCTGACTCGAGATCTTGATATTCAAATTCAGATATTGGGGGGAGCTCCATCCACCACCTTGCGATCTTCGTCTTCAGCCTTTCGCCACCGCTTTCTTCTGACCAATCGTCCAATATAGAGCTCTCGTTGTCATTGTTCTTGGCGTTCAGATGAAGTCCTTTGGCCATTGCTGTCGCGATCACCCTTAGAGATGGCCCCGCATTGGAGTGCAGCGCATTCCCGCTGCCCTTCTCCCGAGGTGCAGGCTTTGAATCATCATGCATGGAGCTCGTTTTCACAGCGTATCTCTCCAGAGAGGATCTTTCACTCTTGGAGCGCTTGAAGCTGATCACGGGATCGGTTCGTCGTTGGGTTTTCACATCCATGGGGCGTGGCGAGCTTCTCTGTTTTTGAGTCTTAGCTTTCATTAGATCCCAATACCCAACTGCCGATTTGCTGAGAGCTCTATATAGGGGCATGCTACGAAAGGTGTTGTCAAGGAGCATGACACCGACGTTGAGAATCCCTTGTGGGCGACCTGATGGGCGACGAACTTGGAGCGCCACCAGTCTCATCGTTGCTTTGCCTTCAGTGCGAGATGAGGGAGGGAGAAGATTGCTAATGAGGACACGGACGGTACCAACCAGTGTGTCACGCAACCAAGATGAGGCGTAAATCTCGATCATGATGGCAGAGGTGTCCGAATCGAGAAACTCGTCGGCGACGCGGAACAAAAATTTCTCGTTCCAGGTAGGGTGTGTATGCCCGTCTTGGTCGACGCGGGTAAGTAATTTGCGCTCTGGGTTGAGCCATGCAACGGCGTACGTGTGCATGGACTTGGACTCCGGCTCCAAGTCTTGAGCTGACACCAATGTAATCTCTAACATTTGGAATTTAGAAACAGCCATGGTGGTGCTGGCGATGGTGATGAGATGACAGAAAAAATTTAGAACAACGATTGCACTAATAACAGATAGCTGCAGTGGCGGTGATATATATTTCCCTATAACTACTTTTCAATGAATCTGATTTTTTGTATTTTGTGAAGTTTTGGATTGAGGAGATCAGGGCAACGGGGCTTTATTGAAGGGTTGAAGGTCATGTATTGTTAGAGGTTTGTTGCAGATGCGGTTTTCTATGTCTATCTGAAGGTATAATAACATACATATATATATATGTATATATACATGCACACAGTCATTCTAGAGGACAGCTTTTTATGTATACATTTTCTGTAAGTGGTTGAAAGGAATGTTCTTGTTGATAAGACCGTGTCTTCTAGAACACAAAATAAGTGGAAACTACCCGATTTGCTCAATATATAATGGAAGAGAATTATACAAACAAGTCTAGCTATTACGTTTTAATTACTGAAAATAACTTTTACAAGCTGGTCTTGACACAAACCGACCAAACCTTTTCGTGCACTCCGGAAGATCGACAGACACATCAGCCTATATTATAGAGAATGAGATAAAAACAATTGATTTTAGGCCAATTGATCTATCTATAAATACATGATCACACACATTGCTAACGCATAAACCTATCACATCAGCGGCTATAAAATACATTGTCATTAATTCTAATGTTTTTTTTTTTAGTATAATAGACTTGCAAATTAATAGCATAACCCATTATAAAATCTCTTGGAGCATCCTCGTTGGTTTAGCCAAATGTAAATGCAAATCAAATTTTAGCTAATAATTCTTTAAAATGGGCTACATTGAAAGAGACAAAAGGAAAATATTTGACTTGCTAGCTACAGTAACTCGCTATATTTGTATGGTAACCATTCACTCTCCATTGAAAAATTTATATTAATTTTTCACTCATTTTGTTGCTACATAGTAGTTGCACCACTAAATATTATTTATATATATAGGTGCTTGGATTCATACAATTTACAATGGATTTGAATTTCAGAATATGAAAAAAATAAATTAGATAAAATAATTATAAATTAGATAAAACAATTATAAATCATATTAAATTAATAATATTTTATTCTTATTTTAGCTAATAGATGAATAAGCCATGATGTGAGAATCTCTCTTGACACTACAACATAATTATTTTTTAGTTACGGTTGGGAAATTGTGATAGTCCCCAAACTGTCACTAAAAAACATTTTCTGTGACGGTTTATGGAAACATCACTAAAGACAGATGAGATTTTTTTGACGTTCAAACGTCACAAATATGTTCGAACATTGAGGCTTTTTACGTGCGAACATGAAATGTTTTGGTACCAACGTTCGAACGTTAATTGTAAATTTAAATTAAATATGACTCTAATTTAAAAATTATGTAATTTTTATAGTGTATAATTTGTGAACAAGTCTAAAAAATTGTAATATATATTTATATATACAAAATTTGTAAAATATAATTATATATATAAATATATATTTATGTTTATATATATTTGAAGTGCAGTGATTTAGTATTAAAGTTGAAAAATATAACATTAAAGAAGATTGAGAATTGCAATTAAAAAATAATAGATATATTAAATAATATTGTTCCTTACATATATTAAAAGCAAAATACAAAATATGATAGAATGTCGTAAACAACACTCAGACGAATGCGTTGTTCACAAAATTCGTACTCCGTATCTCCTTAGTCAAGGTATCAACCTTCTCGTTAAGGATATCTACATGATAGGCTATCTCTGCGACAGACTCCTCTACAGCCACGATCTGTTGATCGATATGCACAGTTAGCTGTGAGATCACTGCATCAACCCAAGCAGGCATGAGAGGCAGATGTACTCATCAGCTGCTGACTACTACTCCCCACACAGGGCCCGGGCTGCGTTGGAAGAACTAGATCCGCTATAGGGGTGGCTGACGTCGAGGATACCCCCTCGCCTGTCCAATGCTACGTCGATGCGTGCTCATGTCATGGGGGCTCATCTGATCTGTGATCTGCTCCTCTGGCTGGAGTGGCACTCTCTGAGCAAGTAATAGCCGGCTGATGATGACATCGTATGGGAGGTTGTCCATGGAGATGATGCTCGCCTTGTAACACCCGGATCCAAGATTAGTATAGTTGGACGGTGATATTTTTTTTTTTATTTGGAGATCTATGCCGTTTATTTATTTATTTATTTTTATTATTATTTTTTTTCACATTTTTTTCTCTCTGCTTGTTTTATTTTTTTTCGTTTCCTTCTCTTTCTGTCTATCTTATTTTTCTTCTTTTTTTTTTTTTTCGCACGGCTTATATTTCTTTTTTTTCTTTTCGCACAGCATGCATACGCACATGCATTCGTTCACGGCATGCATGCACACACACGTCTCTCTCGACTCTCTAGGGTTGCATCTCATGTATATATAGATGATTATTTTTTTTCCAAGCACTGAGATTTTACCCAACACTGTCGCCGCTAGAAACTCCTCCCGTTACTTGCTAGCACAGCCACTCCGCACGCAGCAACTTCTCCTTGCGAATAGCCCAGCCCGGTCCTTACCCACGCGGAAAACACCACGCCAATCTCACGGGAAGCCCCCTTTTACAACATCATCGTTCTCTTTGGAGTGGGCCCACCGTGAGCAAACCTTGCTCCGCCGCACGCCACTGCCAGTGCACCACCCACGTGAAACCGTAGCTTCTCCTGCTCAGCCACTGTGCAGCTCCTTAAACCATCGTGCATGATTGCGCCACTGCAAATCTCCATCTGAAGCAACGCTGCAGTAGGAACCACCCACTCGCACGGCAACACCACCACAAGCCTCCAGCCCTCGTTCGTTGACCATACCCCTCAGCCATTTGATGCAGGAACGCAGCTTCACCAACGCCGAATGACCTCTGTTTTTGTTTCCCGAAACAGAGGAAGCCACAACTTGAGTCGCCACCTCTATATCTCGGGAGAGCCACGACGCCATTGCCAGGAGCAGTAGTGTACGCCAAGGAATAAGTCTCCACAGTCGGAAGCCGTACAGTTGTCACCTAGCACCACCATTCACCGCCGACACGTTGCATGATACGTAAACCCCCTCTCCCTATCTCTCGGTTTACCCCCTCTCTCCCTCACGGTTGCTCTCTCTCTGTCATTAGTTAGCTCTCCTTATCACGCTGCCGAAACCACCCCAGCCACCTCACCCAGCCTCTTGCCGCTTCCTCTCTCTGCTCCATGCCCAGCGTCATTTTTGACGGAGGGCTCAAGTCGCAAGGTTTTCCTTCTCACGTAAGCTTTTATCCTCTTGTATTGTTCCGTTTTCGGTCCTTCCCATATTGCATGCAAGTTTTCCTTTAAGTACAGTTCTACTCTTTTAGTCAATTGTTTCGTGAACAAGTGTTTTCGGTAGGACGTCTTTCCTTGAGCCTACGTCGTTTTTCAATAAACATTTTGGTATTCTATACGGGTTTTTGTCTCACGTTATAGTACATAATTTTATTAGTTAATATAGTTATTAAGTAAAGTTTTATTTTAAGAGCAAATAATATTGGTGTAATGTTATTTTTTTTATTTTTTTATTTTTTTACTTTAGATATGATTTAGTCTATTCAAAATAGTTATGGTTTATTTTTAAAATATTTTTGGATAATTATGTTATCTAGTTTTAAACTTTATAGTTTGTTTTCATTAATAAATAGGTCAACTTTTAAATCTTTTAGTCAAGGTTATTAAATCAAGATTGATGATTTTAGAAAGTGATGTTTTATAATTCGAGGTTATGAGATTTTAGGTTTTGAGGAATTAAATAGGTTATTTTAGGAGTTTAGGTTTATATATTGTAATACGTGATTGATTGAAAATTTATGGAAGTTACGTGATTATTTTTATAGGTGACGATTAATAGTTGTTCGGCATTTTTGAGGAAAATTCTGAAAAGCTAAGAAGTCCAGGTAAGCGGGGTTCCTATGCTAGACTTAGCATTTTAAAATAAAATGAGCTGAGGTTATTATTGGAAAATATACATATTTGATGTTGAAAAGAAATTTGAACTGTCACAGTTATTTGTTCTGCATTACTCATGAGATTCTGTTTAGGAAGAAATTATTTTCTGTCATGACTGGTGTAGACATGAGCTTATTTCTGACATTCTGTTTCTGAACTTTGAAAAATAGAGCGAATACGAAATTTGTGCATAAATTATGTTGTGATATGATTTTTGTTCTGTTCTGAAGATTTTCTGTACTATGATATGATCTGATGTGATTTCTGAAAACCTCTGGCATTACATTCTGTTTCTGTTTCTGTTCCGTTCTGACCTCACCACGGGTGTAAAACTGTGGCCTCTGTTCGGGTTGGTACCAACTTTTCTGTTTCTGGTGCACCCACTTTGGAAACAAAGTGGTTTTCTGCGTGGTCTTTCCTATGTGCACACTCGGGGCTTCGAGAATGAATAAGGGGAAGATTCACATTCTGTTTCTGCTCGGTTAGCTACCGGGGTTTGCACAACCCTACCACGGGGGTTAAACATGGTATTTGTTCTGATTTGATAAGATAAGATATGATGTTTCAGTTTATGCTATGCCAAAGGGATTTTTGATTATGAATATTTTCGAACTATCGCTTTGACATTTTTGATAACATGTTCTGACGCTGCATTTTGAAACATTATTCTGATTCTGCATTCTGAAAGGAAATATTTTGTTCTGCATTCTGATTTCTGTAAATGCTCATGTTTGCACACTAGTATATGTCCTCTGCTTACTGAGTTGTTGATAACTCACCCCTTATCTCCATATATTTTTTAGATAATTTTGATGATTCAGCTAGAGAACAAGAGTAGAAAGTTTAGCAAGGTGTGATGATCGTAGTGGAATAAGTGCCTAAGGGCACAAATGCTTATTTGAGGGTCGTAGTTAGTAAATTGATTTATTTTTCGAGTATTTGTTTTGATGAGTTGAGGATGTTTTCGAGTTTTTGGAAAATTTCTAATTTATGTTATTGGAGATTTCTTTATTGTCGCCGTAGATGAACTTAGATTTTTGGTTCGATTAAGTGGATTAATATTTTATGGAATTTCTGGATTTTATAGTTGTGTTATTTAAGTAAATTTTAAGTATTAAGAGCTAACTCTCTGGACCTTTGGGATCGGGGCGTTACACGCCTCGTAACGGATCCTTTCAAAGACGTACAGTGGCAAATCGATAGGATTTTCATGTGCCACTCGTATAAAAAACTGTGCGCAAATTCAATTAAATGTGGTCTTATGTGCCACAAGATCCAGGTTTGTTGCAACAATAAGTTGCAACATGCGGAAGAAAGATAGAAGATGTATTTGGTTGAAGACGTTCTTCCTCTCGATCTGCGTGCAGTCTCTCCCGGTGAGGATGTAGAAATTATCATCTCGGCCATCATCCTGAGCCTCACGTTCAGTACCCTCGGCCTCTGACTAGTCTGCATCTCTGGTTGATGATGGCTCAACTGGCCCAGTAGATGATACAGAAGTGCCTACATCTGCATTGAGTGTGCCGTGTGTAGATGTAGATGTGTGTACCATGGCTGTGTCGCCAATCTGAGAGTCAGCTGTAGTCAATGTCTCAACTACTCGACGAATCCCAAGGAGCTCGGCGATGACATCCGGTGAAATCTCAAACGAAACACCACGTACATTCACGGTATGGGAGGATGCGTCCTGAGACATGGAACACATCCCCCATATAGAACTCCCAAACCATTGAGGGGTATACCTTCCCCCTCAATGTGTAGATATTTCCCCAGTGTCTATTGATGAAGACATTTATGAGGTTCGTTTGCTCCCATCTGAGCTCGTCGAACTCATTGATCAGGACCTCTCGCTCCACCATAACAGTAAGAGTCCCGATCCAAGCAGTATCCTGAGTGGCTCATTCCCTCTCCCGTTCCTGGTATGCAAATGATGAGTCATATCCTGAAAATAGAAAAGGAAAAGAAATTATTAGTACTATTGATGCATCTTTCATATTAATTTTAAATTGTTCTGCATTAACATTCGAACATAATATAACATATATTCGAATGTTCAAATAAAACGTTCACACGTATGTATTTAACGTTCAAACATAACAATTAACGTTCGAACGTATAATATACACGTTCGAACGTAAGGGCATAACGTCTAAGAATTTTGAAATGTGGTATGTTCGAACGTTATGCCTTCTGTGTTCAAACATATGTGTTTTACTTTCGAACATTAAGATTTATGTTCGAACGTGGAAGCCAAAATGGCGAATAAATTGAAAAGTAATACGTTCGAACATTAACATTCAACGTTCAAAAGTAAATGCTGTGAAAAGTAATGCTCGAATGTACAAAATATACGTTCGAACATGGAAGGCATAACAACTATGTACTTGAAACGTCATACATTCGAACATTCTACCGAAACGTTTGAACGTTATGACACAGAATGGCTGAGTGGTCATTCTCGAAAATCACATTCGACGCAACCATTCTCAAAAATCACGTATCACGGTTCTAAGTGGCCAAGTGCCACCATAAAAATGAATTATACACTTCAAGAAATTTTTCTACGGTGACAATTTGGCCAATGACAACTCGTGGTGGTCGGAAAATGGAGTTGAAAATCCGGCTACCACTAACGTTCGGTTTACAAGTTTCCTACTAAATCTTAAGAAAAAAAAATGTAAGAGGACAAAAGAGGGATGCCTACCTTTTTGCAACTGTTGTGGCCAGGTTTGACGGTGGCGGCGATGGTTTAGTGGCAGCGTGCAACGGTGGAGAGATAACGGTAACGATGTGAAAATGATGTTTTCCCGTTTCGGTTTTGGGCTTATATACACAAAACGTTCGAACATCATTAACGTTCGAATGTGGAAGGAAACGTTGGAACGTGAGAAAATATTACGTTCGAACGTTTCCCGATTGAATTTCCAAAAATATATTATTAATATATTATATTATTAATATATGTTATATATTATAATGTATACTATAACATATAGCATACTATATCTAATATTATATTATAATATATATAGTATAGTATAGAATATATATAGTGTATTATATAGTATATTATATATAGTTAATATATAATATAAAATATAATATTTTATATTTTATATTATAATATATACTATATATACACCATATAATGCTATATACTATATATAGTATATTGTTGTCGTTAGTTTTATTAATTATAGCCAAATCTTTATGTTATATATTAATTTGTTCCTCATTAATTAAATATATAATGTTTTACTTTTAAATGTGGACATCTTAGTAATTTTAAATAAAACAATTTATTAAGAATTTTAAAACTTTTGAAATAGTGTTAATAATGTTGGATAAATTATTAAAGTATAAAGTAATGGAATTAAATATTAATGAAACTATTATTTTTTTATTAACTATAAGTAATAATATTAGTAACAACATTAATATTTTTAGTAATTTCAAATTTGATAAAAATGTAAAAATTAATTCCCAATAATTGATATTAGATTTAAAGAATATATTATGTTTTTAATAAGTTGTCTAAAATAACATTACATCAATCACATCATCAACTGATTTAGCATAAATATTTGATATTATTATTATATTCATAAAATTATTATTTTTATTAATTATGACGTTTTGGCCATTAGCAAACCCTAATTCTCGGTTAGCTGTCTAATATTAATATTAATAATACTATAGAGTATATAATACTAATATTAATATAATACAATATTGAGGGTAGGGACAATAATAATATTAGATTATTGTCCCTGCCCAAAATTATTATCCAGGAAAAGGACAAACGACTCTATATATACTGTTCTAGTTCACGTGTTGATACTGCTCATGTATTATTAGAATTATTGTTCTAGTGTCGGTTGATACTGTTCATGTATTATTAGAATTACTATTTTGTACTGTTCTAGTGTCTATATAAAGGAGTCTGTAAAGAAAGAAGGGCATTCATGAACTCTCATCTGAAGCCTCTTCTTCTCTCGTCCAAATCTCTCTGGTCTTTCTCACTCAAGCCTTCCCCACTCTCTAATATCTATCCTTTGTAAACCTTCATTTTTCATGTCTCCTGCTTCCAACTCTTCTGAAAATTAGTCTCATTGTAAGTATTATGTCTTTAATGAAGTTGATTTTGTAGATTTGTTCTATATTATTTACTTCCTCATGCATATGGTAGGTTATACCGCCTGTTTTACCTGCTTTCATGCATATGGTTGGTTATACCGCCTATTATTATCATTATTATTAAACTACTATTAATATCTATTTATTACCTGGGATTTATGCCTTTGTTGTGAGAAATATTATCTCCTCAAAAGAATGAAGACAAAGAACTTCGTCATGTCAGATTATTGTCGCTGCCCAAAATTATTATCCAGGAAAAGGACAAATGACTATGTATATACTGTTCTAGTTCACGTGCTGATACGTTAATGTATTATTAGAATGACTGTTCTAGTGTCGGTTGATATTGAACATGTATTATTAGAATTACTGTTTTGTATTGTTCTAGTGTCTATATAAAGGAGTCTGTAAAGAAAGAAAGACATTTAGAAACTCTCATTTGAAACCTCTTCTTCTCTCGTCCAGATCTCTCTGGTCTTCCTCACTCAAGTCTTCCCCACTCTCTAATATCTATCCTTTGTAAACCTTCATAGATCTCTCTGGTCTTCCTCACTCAAGTCTTCCCCACTCTCTAATATCTATCCTTTGTAAACCTTCATTTTTCATGTCTCCTGCTTCTAACTCTTCTGAAAATTAGTCTCCTTGTAAGTATTATGTTTTTAATGAAGTTGATTTTCTATATCTGTTCTATATTATTTACTTCCTCATGCATATGGTCGGTTATACCGCATGTTTTACCTGTTTTCATGCATATGGCTGGTTATACCACCTATTATTATTATTAAACTATTATTAGTATCTATTTATTATCTGGGATTTACACCTTTGTTGTCAGAAATATTATCTCCTCGAAAGAATGAAGACAAAGAACTTCCTCATGTCAAATTATTGTCGCTGCCCAAAATTATTATCTAGGAAAACGACAAATGACTCTGTATATACTGTTCTAGTTCATGTATTGATACTGTTCATGTATTATTAGAATTACTGTTCTGTATTGTTCTAGTGTCGGTTAATATTGTTCATGTATTATTAGAATTACTGTTTTGTATTGTTCTCGTGTCTATATAAAAGAGTCCATAAAGAAAGAAAGACATTCATAAACTCTCATCTGAAGCCTCTTATTCTCTCGTCCAAATCTCTCTGGCCTTCCTCACTCATGTCTTCCCCACTCTCTAATATCTATCCTTTGTAAACCTTCATTTCTTCATGTCTCCTGCTTCCAACTTTTCTGAGAATTAGTCTCATTGTAAGTATTATGTCTTTAATGAAATTGATTTTGTATATCTTTTGTATATTATTTACTTCCTCATACATATGGTCGGTTATACTGTCTGTTTTACCTGCTTTCATGCATATGGCTGGTTATACCGCCTATTATTATTATTAAACTATTATTAGTATCTATTTATTACCTGGGATTTACACCTTTGGTATCAGAGCCATTGATGATTATATTGTTATATTCCTATATTTTATTGCT
Organism: Juglans mandshurica; assembly: GCA_022457165.1. NCBI lineage: Eukaryota > Viridiplantae > Streptophyta > Magnoliopsida > Fagales > Juglandaceae > Juglans > Juglans mandshurica. The sequence goes on from CM039623.1 coordinate 12,107,393, forward strand.
ATTTTATTTATAAATCTAAATTTTTAAATTGGTTTTCAATATTAATAATTTCAGAATAAGATAATACAGGTGAGTCTGTTTTAATTAATACATTAATATGTGATTGTTTTAAGGTAGATGCAATATTACTAATAGTTAATTTTCCTAATTTATTAGAGATTTGTTCCAAAATCATTTTTATTTTTAGAAAAAATAGTTTTAGATGAGATGAGATCTCATGGGGAACAAATAAAGGGATTTCTTTTACTTCTTTAATAGTAGGATTATTAGGAGATATTTGGGCTTCAATTCTTTCTCAATTAGTTAGCATGACAGATGGAAGTTGTAAGAAATATTATCTCCTTAGAAGAATGAAGACAAAGAACTTCGTTATGTCAGATTATTGTCGCTGCAAAAAGTTATCTAGGAAAACGACAAATGACTTTGTATATACTATTCTAGTTCCCGTGTTGATATTGTTCATGTATTATTAGAATTACTGTTTTGTACTGTTCTAGTGTCGGTTGATACTGTTCATGTATTATTAGAATTACTATTTTGTATTCAACACCTGTCTGACTACAAAAAAATACTTAATTAATTTCTTTTACCAAATTGGCATTATGTTCCACAAAATATTAAGAAAACCCAACATGTTTATGAATTCATATTCGTAGACACCGACTCAATTATTCTCTATGAAATTCCTTGTTATCTTCAAACTCAACTTTCTTCACCTGCAACTCCAATTATTGCTTTTCATAAAATTACCATTAAATAAGTTCTCACTTTGGAACAATGGGGAAAAAATCCATATTTAACAAGAAAGTTTTCTCATCCTTATGATCCGCCGTATTATGATTATTATGATTATCAACAGGCATGGACAAAAATGTTTCTAAAACAAAATAAAAATTTGTGTCATTCGTGGTTCATTCATTTTGACAAATTACAAGAGAAATCAACGCACGCCCAAAATTGTTTTCACTATGGTGGGACTATTATGGACCCAAATCTCTTCTTCTTCCTCTCCCCCTCTAGGAAAATTTTTAAATTTTTACTTCACAAGATGACAGCTCACCAGCATTAAGCCATTGTTCACCACTTCTTCTTTTCTTCATCAAAACAAAACTAGATTGGATTATGGAATGGGAGTACGTTATCAAACATCATCCCTCTCTCAAAACCATTATGTTTCTAGCCTGGCAAGTTTCTGTCAAATGGAGGGAAAAATACAATTATGATCATGTCTTAAAAATGTTTTCAAAAATTACCAAAACTCCAGAAGTTCTAGTCCAACGGAGCAGATTTCAGGCACAATTGATATCTATTACCAACAAGACAACAAGAAAGACTTGGAAAAATTAGCCGAAATATGTCACAAGTTTTAGATAGAGATGATGAAGAAGAAGCATCGCATCTAGTTAGATTATCTACATTACAGCAACCTGCATTATCATTGATCCATCAGGCCTCTCCTTCTCAACAGGCCTCTCATTCTCAGGGTAACTCAGCCGCCTCTCCTTCTCAAGATTACTCATCCTATCATCCAGTACATCTGATGGATTCTCAAGATCCATTCGATCTAGAATTAGCAAATTATGATCCTCAGATTATGTGATTCCAGAAGATTACTACTTTCTCAATTAGTTAGCATGACAGATGGAAGTTGTAAGAAATATTATCTCCTCAGAAGAATGAAGACAAAGAACTTCGTCATTTTGGGAGTGTGTTGATTTCTTATAATTTGTCAAAATGAAGGAACCACAAATGAAGTAAATTTTTATTTTGTTTTAGAAACATTTTTGTCTATACCTGCTGGTAATCATAATAATTATAATACAACGGATTATAAGGATGAGAAAACTGCCCTGGTACCTCCCCGTGGGGTTGACCTCGTGCTCGTCGCAAATCACCTCCCAGAACTTGGATCCGATCTGGTTCCCGCACTAGCCACCTTGAATGTGTAGGATCTCCCTCATTGTGTTTTGGAGGTGGGTGGCTATGCGCCTCGATGAATTTGACGGCGGTTTACAAAGGATAGATATTAGAGAGTGAGGAAGACTTGAGTAAGGAAGACCAGAGAAATTTGGACGAGAGAAGAAAAGACTTCAAACGAGAGTTTCCGAATGCCCTTCTTTCTTTACGGACTCCTTTATATAGACATTAGAACAGTACAAAACAGTACTTCTAATAATACATGAACAATATCAACCGATACTAGAACAGTACAAAACAATAATTCTAATAATATATGAACAGTATCAACACGTGAACTAGAACAGTATATACAGAGTCATTTGTTATTTTCCTGGATAATAATTTTGGGCAGCGACAATAATCTGACATGATGAAGTTCTTTGTCTTCATTCTTCTGAGGAGATAATATTTCTGGCAACTTCCATCTGTCATGCTAGCTAATTGATAAAGTAGTAATCATCTGGAATCACATAATCTGGGAGTCATGATTTGCTAATTCCAGATCGAACAGGTCATGGGCATCCATCAGATGTACTGGATGATAGGGTGAGTAATTTTGATAACATATAATATTAAACTAGTAGTATACTAATATATTATACGGTATAATGTTATAATATATAACATAATATATTAAGTATTATATATATATATTATAGTCTAATCTAATAATAACTAGTATATTTGTATGTTACTATATACTTACTATACATTAATACTATATATTTATATACTAAGTATAATTAAATTCATGTATGCATTTATAACAAGACATATAATCATTTTTATAATCTTTTCGTAAACCATATTTTAAATGAAGAATATTTTTATAAAATAGTTTATAAAAATAAACATATTTTGCAAAAATATTCTTAATTTAAAATATAATTATATAATTAATTGTACGAAAATACAAAAACGTTCGAATGTTATTGGTGACGTTCAAACGTTGAAATGCTATGTTCGAACATATATGGAGTAACGTTCGAACGTAAATGAAAAAATAGTTGGAAATTTCCCGCTCGATTTCTAGGAACAATAATTCCACCAAAGTCCGAACGTAAATAGACTATCGTTCGAAAGTTTTCAAAAATTGAATTGGGTTTCAACACAAAAAAATTGAATAATGTTTTCAAAAATAAATCGAGAAAATCAATAACTATTAAAAAAATATTTAATAGTTATAATATAGTGTATATAATATATTATATAATATAATATAATTATGTTGTGTTATAATATATATACACTATAGTATATATATATATATCTAGTATATTAATAAATACTAACTATTGAATAATGTTCTCCCTTCATGTTCGACCTTACATTATTTACATTCGAACATGAAAAAAGATGCGAAAAATTTCCCGCTCGATTCCTCAGTTCTGTGATGAGCTGAAACGTTTGAACGTTCCAATTTAACGTTCGAATGTGAATGGATGAAATTTGAGAGGAAATTTATAAACGTTCGAATGTTAAATTATATACGTTCGAACACGAGAAAAAAAATGCAGGAAATTTCCTGTTCGATTTCGGGCTCTGCCATGAGAAGTAACGTTTGAACATTTCAGCTGAAAATTGAGCTTAAATTTCTGAACACTCGAACGTTTCATCTGAAAATTGGGCGGGATATGTTAACGTTCGAATATTCCATCAAATGAAATATTTTTTGCTTGAATACACGCACAGGTAGAAGCAGAATCATTTATGCTGCTTCTCTCGTGCTCGAAAGAGAGGGTGAGAGAGGGTGAGAGAGGGTGAGAGTGAGAGAGTAGAGTGAGAGAGTAGAGTGAGAGAGGGTTAATATTTTGGAACTCTCCACTAATTTTTGAAAGGAAAAACTCTTTTTCTTTTTTATTTTTTTGAAATTTTATGATATTTGTCTTGTGTTTATTTATTTATTTATATATGTCTCTAACAAGCTAGTGTTGTATTTTTTTGGAGGATTGGTTGCTTTGGTAAGTTGAAAACTTTTGATTTGTAAGAGGATATTATGAGTGCTAGGTATATTTCTAAATTTTAGTAATATGTTTATACATTTTGTTGTGATTTTATTGTGGATAATGATGAATATGAGATGTGTATAATGTGAGTTGATTGTGGATTTTGATGAATTGGATATGGGTAGAATATTGTGAGTTGAGTAGTGAATTTTGATTGTATATATATATATATATTATATATATATATATATTGAATATGTATCAATTGGGTATTGATGAATTAGAAGGAAATCGTTGTGATATGGATTGTGTAATATGATGAATTAAAATGCAAAATTGTGTAGTGTTTATGCTTACACGTAAAATGAAAAATTGTGTTGTGTTTATGCTTACTCTTAAAATATTGTGATTATTATTTATGAATTTTGTGAATATTTTGTGAGTTTATAGTGTTTATTGATGAATTAATATGTATAGAAATATTGTTGTGAAAATATTGTGAATATGTTGCGTTATGAATTTGAAATATTGTGATTATTATTTGTGAATTTTTATTGAATATGTTTATATGGTTAGAAATATATTGTGTTTAACTTGTAGATTTATGTAAATTTTTTGATATAATATTTTTTGATTTTTTTGAATTTGTTTTTTTAAGAAAATTATAAGTTTAGGAACTTAATTTAAATTAAAATTAAAAACATTTAATATACATTTAATATGGGAATAAATATTTAATATTTAATAAGTATATATAATATATTCATACTAGTTTAATTAGAATATAATTATTATACAACTTATAAGTAAATAACTTAACTATATGTAAAGTATAATATACATATAATAACTATAATTAATAATAACTTATTAAATATTCCTACCATTGTGAGGTTCCAAATCATTATATTATTAAATATATATATATAAATAACGAAAGTAAAATACTCTTCAAGAAAGAAGTCTTGAACCCGCTAGGGTTGGAATAAATAAACATATTTATTTAAAATAAAATGGAGAGTAAATAAATAAAGATCAAATAAATCATTAATTAGAAATTATATACTTATTGTCTATATAAATAAATAACTCACTCAATTAAGTATATAAATATTAGTAAACATTTTAGACATAATAACTAATATGTGCTTATTTTTGTAAGTAATTAAAATAAATCAACTTATACTAAGTTATAATATAAATAATAAGAAATAAATAAGTATGAATTATAATAACAATTATATAATAACAATTAAGATTAAATAGGTATCAATTAATACGTAACTAAGATATATAATAACAATTATAATTATAATTATAATTTAGGAATAATAACAATTAAAATTATATAATAACAATTATATAATAACAATTAAAATTATAAAGGTATCAATCAATAAGTAACTAAGATATATAATAACAATTAAAATTATAATTTAGGAATAATAACAATTAAAATTACAAATGTATCAATCAATAAGTAACTAAGATATATAGTAACAATTAAAATTATAATTTAGGAATAATAATCCGAAATTAATCATTATAGTATTTTGCATATGATAGCCCTAGCCAATCTAAGATCACTATAAAATACTTTGTTGCCTGTTGAAAAATCTAAAGTTTCTTTTCCATAGCTAATAATTTTTTATTTTTTTAAAAATTAATAATGTCAAACAAATTCTAACACCCAGGCTCAGTCAAGCCCAATTTTCCCTTCATTTGATTTTTAAAACTCCCCACCTCTACACGTCTCTTTCCGTTACTCATAAGCAAGCATGTATCTAATGTAATTTTTTCACTCCCTTGCACTTGCACGTCTCCTACGGCTCTAGGGTTTTCTTTTTATGTTCAATCACCTTTATATATTTATACATACTTTCTGCAAAACAGTAAGCCGCAGCACCTCCTCACAGTCACCACAAGAGAACCCAGACCAACCATCATTTTTTTTCCTTGCCATACACGCGGATCTGCCTTGCACCACCACTAGCCACTGAGACTGCCTCCCCAAACGACCTGGCCGTGAATCAGTAACTCACCACGCATGCTCAACGGTTTTAGCCACCACGTCGCAGTTGCCTCCACCTTACAATGTCAAGATCCTCCACAAAGCCGCCCTATGCCACCGTTGCCCAGCCATGGAAAATCACCAAGGTAATAACACCTTGTTCTACTGCTTCGAAACAGAGTACTCCCACAACTGGAAACCGCCACCACTACATCTCGGGTGAGCCTCCGCACACCGCCAGCTCCACCCCGACGTCACCACCTGCATAAAAATTTCCGTCTGGCACTTTACGCCACCCCAAACCACTGCCAGCCCTCGATAATATCTCACTTCTCCTCATGCAGTGATCGCATTCCCCCCCCCCCCCCGGTTCTCTCTCGCTCATTTCTCTGTCTCTGTCTCTGTATCTTTCTCTCAGTGTTCCGCCATCGTGTCTTAGCCACCTCCCACTCGCCTGCCCTGCCGCAACCTCCTTTAGTCAAGGTGAGACTCCGTCGCACACCACCTAGTCAGTCACGGCCCCAACCTGCTCAACCGTTTGGTACCACCTCTGTTTCTACATCACTGGGCAGTTGTAGTTACAGAACAACCCAAGCCACCGTAAGCTCATCCATCTTGACTCCCTCTACCGTAAACTATCACTACCACAGCAGGCTCACGGTGACCTTCATCTCGCACGGTGTACGCATATTTTCTGGGCTTGTTGGGTAAGTTGCCGCACATCTTCTTTTTCCTCACTGTAAGCGCAGCTGCACAACTCTATGATTTTAGATTTATGTGTTCCGATGAGATGCCTGTAGTTTTAGGTTGTGCTTATAATTTATGGTCGTGTCCTCAATCCTTAGGTAGCTTTTGTCAAGTCTTTCCTAATGGTTGGTAAATTCAAAACGATCATTCTATTTATTTTGTTTTCTCCTTTCCCAAAAAGCATACATTTTTATTGGTTTACACAAATGTTCTTAAAAGCCTTGCATGGAAAGCTTTCGTAAATCCTCAACTTTTTGGGTATTTAGGTTTTTACCCTTAAATGTCTATTTTGGACTTTATGTTTTAAAACCGATCACTTTAGTGGGTTGTTTTCCCTTTGTGGGCTGAGATTAGGTTTATTTGGGACTTGTTATTAAAATTAGTTTGGGCTGAGTTACATGTTTTTGAAACCATTCTAGTGAACTTTATATAGATAATGATGAATTTAGAAAGTGATAGTATTTTAGAGTTAAGGAAAATTTTAGATTTTGAGGTATTAAAATAGGTATTTCAGATTTAGATATTGAAATACATGGATTAGAAATTTATGGAAATTATGTGATTATTTTTTATAGGTGGTGATTAATATTTCGTTTGGCATTTTTGAGGAAATTTCTGAAAAGCTAAGAAGTCCAAGTAAGCGGGGTTCCTATGTTAGGTTTTATATGAATTATTGAGACTGAGGTTGACTTTTTGAAAACTTTGCATATTTTGTGATGAAGTGATAATTTAGGAAAAACCAACCTCGGTGGCTTATATGCATTACTCATGAAATCTGTACGGAAAAGGAAAAATAATTTCTGACATGCATTGTGTAAACATGAGCTAAATTTTGTCATGCTGTTTCTAAAATCTGAAAAAGAGAGATATTGAGAATCTAAAAAATTGTGCATTGATTTAAAAAAGATGCTCTGAATTTTGTTTTCAGTATGTGAGAAGGATCTGATTATGTTTTGGTACTCTGTTTTATTTTGATATGGCATCTGAAAACCTTTGGCATGATGTACTAATTTTGTATTTGACTCTGTCTCTGCTCTACTTTGTTATGCTCTGCTCTGTTTGGGTTGGTACCAACTTCTCTGTCTTTGAGTGCACCCACTTTGAAAACAAAATGGTTTTATTGTGGTATTTCCTGTATGCACACTAGGGGCTCCGAGAAGAATAAGGGAAATATTTCACCTCTGTCTCTGCCAGGTTTGGCCACCGGGGATAGCACAACCTTACCACGGGGGTGAAACATGGTCTCTGCTTTGTAAGATGCTCTGTTTTGATGTGATAATGATGCTCAGGTTATGTTATGCCAAAGTACTCTGGGTTTTACTTGTCTTAAAACCATCGTTTTGTTACTTTTGAAAATATGTTTTGTTCTGCAGGATAACTCTAGAAAATATTTTGTTTTGCATACTGTACTTTGTAAATACTCATGTTTGCACACTAGCATATGTCCTCTGCTTACTGAGTTGTTGATAACTCACCCCTTATCTCCAAATATTTTTCAGATGATTTTGAATAGTCCAGCTAAGGAGTAGGATTATGGTGCATCTGTGAGATGATTATTTAAGCATAGTGGATTACTCATAGAAGATTTCTAAGAATTGGCAGATTTTAATAAGAGATTTTGTAGTATTCTGATGACTTTATATTCGGGAGTCTGTAAATATATTGATGAGTTGTGAATGTTGCTTTTTGAGCATAGTATATTAAATACAAAGAGGGTACTTGTTATTGGAGAATTTTTTTTATTGAATAGTTTCGTCTTGCTCTGTTGACTTAGTACCTTGGGAAGTTGGCATTTTTTTTAGACTTCGTCGTATTCTTAGTTCTTTATTTTGAAGTAAATGGTATAAAGCAATTGAGGAATTTGAGTTTATATTTGTACATTAAGATATGATTGTAAGTGTTAAGAGGTATCTCTTCGACCCATCCAGGACCGGGGCGTTACACAAATAGTAGTGTTATATTGTTAAACTAGAGAGATACGAAAGTATTTATTTTTTGAACAAAGCGTAGTATTTTTTTTTACTTGCAGTATTGGTCGTCCTACATGTTGCGACATAATTTGGATGTAATGCACATAGAGAAGAATATCTGTGATAATATACTGGGTACATTGATAAGTATTAACAAAAAGATGAATGACACAATCAAGATGATGAAAGATCTTGAGAGAATGAGAATTAAAAATAATCTACATTTGGGATGGAAGGCAACAGGATGGTCATGCCGCATGCATGTTTTACTATGATGAGGGAGGAGATGATTTACTTCTGCAAATGGTTGCAAGGTGTGAAGTTGCCAGATGGTTATGATTCAAATATCGGTAGACGCGTTAGCCCTAATGACTGGAAAATTAGTGGATTGAAAAGTCATGACTGTCACATATTTTTGCAGAAGTTATTACCGGTGGGAATTTGTGGGAAGCTGACATCTAATATAAGTGTCGCCATATCCGAACTTTGTATGTTTTTTAAGGATTTGTGCACTCGAGTAGTAAATCGAGATATGTTGTTGAAGATGGAAGAAGACATTGCTACTATACTATGTAAATTTGAGCAGATCTTTGAAAGATATTTGCTACTATGTAAATTTGCTACTATACCGGTGTAGTTCCGTTGGATGTATCCAGTTGAAAGATATTTGGGTCGACTGAAGTGCACTGTTGGGAATAAAGCCAGAGTTGAGGGTCCAATAGCAGAGGCCTATATACACGATGAATGATTAACATTTTGCTTTCTATATCTTCGTGGTGTTGAGACACAATTTAATCGTCAAGAGAGAAACGTTGATCTTGCTGCTCTGCCTCCTCGTGAGCTATCAGTGTTTTTCCAGAATGTATGACCGTTGGGTGCACAAACAGGTTACGATTTAATTGATGGAGAGTTGGATAAAGTTCGGTGGTACGTGCTAAATAATCGTCGGGAGATTGATGACTATCTCAGATATGTCGCTGCATGTTTTGAATAATTCTAGTTAAAAAAGTTTAACCATAAATTTTGTGCTCAAAATAATATTATTTTGCTCTTATATACAGTGAGCACATGGACAAACTTATGATGAAAAGTTTAGAGAATATAGAGGCAAGACACGAGAAAGAATTTTCCAGATGGTTTGAACAACGTATATGAACTAAAATTACTAATATGTTAGATTTTGAAACTTTTAACTCTGGGTAACTTTTAATAAGTATATACTATTTCAATTGATAGATTTTAGAACAACGTGCTCGTGATTCCGGATAAGTTTCTCCTAAATTGTTTGTATTGGTCTTTGGTCCCTCAAATAGAGCACTTCGATACACTGCAAGCTCGGTTCGAGGTTATAGATTCCATACTCTAGACTATGAACGTAATAGAAAGACTCAAAACTGTAGTGTGTTGGTTGAGGGGAGTCATGGAACATACGATATTGACTATTATGGTGTCATACGTGATATTACCGGATTGAAATATCTGGGTGAGTCTGTAACATATGTCTTTAAATGTGATTGGTGGGATCTAGGCGGTGGTCGGGTTTCGATACATAGAGATAATCACTTTACGAGTGTCAATACTGCATCTAAATGGTACGAAGATGATCCATTCGTATTGGTTTGTCAAGCTACCCAAGTCTATTACTTGATTGATCCAATGAAAAGTGTTGATGAAGATAGTGGAGATAACTTGGCGAGTCGTACAAAAATTTTTCCCTCGAAATTATATGAAGCAGAAACGAGTGCGGATTATGAGAATAGTGGAGATGAAAATGACACTCCGATTGTAGAGGCCTACCAAGAAGATGGAGCGGATATTAACTTGTTTGTTGACCTCGGTGCACTCGAGTTGCTCCTCTTGTATAGAGATGACATCCAACCCGTCCATATTAAATGATTATTCAATTCAAGTAAGTGAGGAAGAAGAAGAAAAAGAAGAATAGTCAGAAGAAGAAGAATCTGGGGAGGAAGTGGATAAAGAGAATGAAGAAGAGGTTGATGACGACGATGAAGATATTATTGAGAGAGATTCTGAGACAAGTATGAAAAATATATCCAAAGATGAAGAATAAAAGTACTAAATATTTTATTCATATAGGTGACTATAGAATATTATACTTTTCATAATTTCTTCTAATTAATTTTTTTTTATCATACTAATCATTTTCAAGGATGTCGCCAAAATGACAACGAAGAAATGTGCCTCCTCCGCCAAGTCTATGTCCAAAACCCGTTCAGGACTCCCCACCCGAAGAATTCGCCAAGAGAACGATAGCGAGTCGACACTTACTAGTAAGGAAATCTTGTTGATAATTAATTATATATTAATACTTTTGTCTCAATAACTATATAATTATAATTATACTATTATCTATTAGTTGATGCATCCGTTCGTTGCAGTCGTGGCTATACACGTGACATTCTCTTGAAAAAAATAGAAGGTACAGAAAACTCAAAGTCACCATTCCTGATAATTCCACTGGAGGAGTGGATGATAGTGCAGCAGCGCTATCCTCCTATATTGGCACAGTAGTCCGAGCTTATGCTCCATTTTATGTGCGATCATGGCGAGATGTTCTGAATGATATTAAGAAACACATTCGGAGTCGTGTGCTGGTAAGTTTACTTTTAGAGTACATTTTTTTTCATCTAGTTTATTATATCATATTTTTGACGTAATTCACTTATTAGGATGTATTCGATCTCGACTTTGGCCATAACGAGGATTTGAGAACCATGAATGAGATGATAGCTATACTATTCCGAAGTCACAAGGGACGATTTCATGACCGCTTCAAGAAGTTTGAGACGTTGGAAGAGGCTGTGCAGTCCCCTTTCTAGCAGATGAAGTTAGACAAATGAAAAAAGTGTTGTGATCTTTTCGCAACTCTAGATTATTAGGTATTCTAGATTTATATCCTTTAATTATTTACATTTATATTCGTTCTATATATTATATGTATATATATTACAATTAACATTCTTAATTAATTTTGTAGCCTTAAGTTCTACAAATGCACATAATAGATTTGCTCTGGCTGTCCACCATCGTGCCGGTTCAAGGTCATTCCACTGTCTTACTGATAAAATGGTAATTAATAAATTATAGAGTTCATTTATTTTTTTGATTTTTTTGATTTACGTACTAACATTATCTTTTTAAAATTGCTAATGTCGCTTTGTTAGAAACGTGATGATCCTGAAAGCTTTTCACTCATTCATGTCTATGCTGCTGCTCACACTAATGAGCGTAGTGAGTTGATAGATCTTGCCGCTATAGATAATTATGTAAGCGGTGTTAATTTTGTTAAATAAATTATGCAACATGTAAATAATTTATTTTTTATTTGTATTTCTTTTAATACGTTACTTATTGTGTGTTTTCTTTCAAATTGCAGGAAAAAATGATGGAGATGCAGTCAGCTTCTGGGGAATCCTCTCTGAGTGACATAGACAAAAGACAAATTCACACAAGTGCTCGGGCCCAAGTCTAGTATGGCAAGAGGTTTGGGACGATCTTTCAATTATTTCGGCTCATCCTCGTCGACCTCATCAACTTCACAAATTAATAATCTTACCAAAGATTTAGAAGCTGCACGACACGAGAATGAGTATATGAGGTCGAGACATCAAGAGTTAGAGTCCCTGTTAGTGCGACAGTCTCATTTAGAGACGCGTTTGCAAGACCAAGATAGAGACCAAGAGGAAAGAATACACAGTGAAGTCCAAGAGCAAGTGTAGCGGGAGATGATGGTGCAAATGAAGCGTGTTATGTCATTGCAACAGAATCGCGATAGGCGAGGAAAGAAGAAGAGATGAATTTTATCAATTTTATCAGTGTATATAACTTTTAATATCTAATTTTGAAAATTTATAAGACATTCTAAGTTGTTAAAAGATGATGTGTATTATGATATAATTGGTATGTTTTTAATTTTATGAAATTAGTATTTCTGATCTGTACGTTTGAATGTAATTAAAAAATGTTCGAACATTGGTTCACATTCGAACCAATGTTCGAACATAATTACAGAAAATTATAACATAACGTTCGAACATACGACTCAACGTTCGAACGTACTCACCCTCAAATGAACAAAACGTTCGAATGTTTAAATGATTAACGTTTGGACAAACCTCCGAACGTACCACTTGCGTTCGAACGTTTCTTTGTTAACATTCGAACTAACATCCGAACGTTATACCCGTTATGTTTGAACATTGGTCCGTTACCGTTTGAACGGAAATTCGAACGTAAATATGATACGTTCAAACTATAATCAACGAACGTCAACTTCTATCATTCGAATGACGATTGGTCAGGTTGACCTTTGAACATTTGATTGGACATGCGAACGTTACTTTCTGTGACAGATCTCAGCTGATTATGCCAAAAAAATAAAGCGGTAGTTGTAGCACAGCTTTGGGATGTCGATTCCACATAGAGGCAAATTAAAAGAATAGTAGAAAGAATAAAGAAACTAAAGAAAGATATTAAATGATTAATTGAGAACATAAATTAATTTTAAATGTAACTTTAAGTGAAACAAAGTGACTAACGGAAAAAGTTCTCAAATTTGACAAACTGTAAAGCGTCGAGAATTCCTTGCTCAAATTCGATATTTTCATTATTCTTAATGCATTGAAGAACTCAATTCCCAAAATTCCAAATCAAAATGTATAGATTTATAAACCAAGATTAAACCAAATATAATCCTTTGAAAAACCATTCACCACTTTTAAAATACGTAAATTATTATCATTATTGAGAAAATTCAACGACGACAATATACTTTGAAAGCGATATTGCAGTAAAAAATTAAGTCAATATAGATAAATAATTGATCCAAACATAATCAAAGAACCAATCCATTCAATAGAAAAAGCATGACTGCATCCATAAACAGAATAAATTCTATGATTATTTGGACAAGAAAATATTAACAATGAATTGAGAATGATAAAACAAAAGAGTTTTAGTAATTGAAAATCAAATACATAAATTAAAAATAAATTTAAAATACTATCTAATGTGCAAGTTCATTCCTAACTCTACTTGAGAATTTAGTTACCCATAAATATAATGGACAACAAAAATCTCAAGAGAAATATGGAGCAAACGGCGGCATGGCAATTAATTTCCACTCTTCCACCTATAGAGCTGAGCCTGCTCCCCTTTTTTCTGAACTCTCAATTTCGTGCTAATGAAATACTTATATAGGGTAGGAAAGAAACCCTAATGTCTTTCATATTCCCGCATACAAAATCATCTAAAATTTAGGACTCAACTTGGCAGCCACATACGTACTTTAGAATTTCGCATTTGGAAATCCTCATTAGAGACAACTTTGTAGCCCTTTAAGATAGCTTTCTAACGCATCAAGAATCGCATCAATCCGATATTTGAGCAGAAAGTTATGATCAAAATACTAAAGTATGTACAGGCTGTGTCTTCTAGCGAATTTTGAACTGACTTTTTCTCTTGATCCAAATTACTCTCAAACCCCATCATTATCCTTATTCAAAGATTCATACACTCGTTGAAAGTTTTTTGGTTGTTCCAACGCCTTGGCCACTTGAAAGTCCTTTGAATTTGATTGGTTTTGGACTTGCTCTTTTATAGACTCTGAAATTAAATATAAAAATATGCTCAGGAGTATTCCAAAGTTAATAGAAACTCAATTCAAGAATACACAATAATTCCTATTATTTATATTCACATTTTAGTATTTTCGTCCAATAATAGGGTATTTCGAGTGCACTTTCATATACTTATCATCAACCGTCACAAAAAAGGGAATGTTCGAACGTTATACCAAATGGAACACATCCAACCATCACTAAAAATATTTTTAGTGACGGTTCAACAGTAAACCGTCACCAATTATTTTCTATGAAGCACATTAGGTGACGGTCGTGGTGACGGTTTGGAACCGTCACCAAATGTCTTTAGTGACGTTTTGGTTATTTTTTGTGACGGTTTCCTCCGTCACAAAAGAAAAATTGTGTTGTAGTGTGAATGAAATAGACAAGAGGCAAAACATGTGACTTTAGCTTTGCCTTGGCTTAAGCCAATCAGAATGCTCTTATTCAGATACCACTATTCCTTATGCTATTGACAAGTGGTCTTCTTCAGAAAATCAAATCTCTACTCTCCCAGATGGCGTTGCCATGTACTCCACCGAGATTCCCCTTTGTTGAAGCAAAAAGACAATGAATAATGGTGGTGACAAACATGAAACTGAAGAGGGTAAATCTGATCAACAAGAGGATCAGTGTCATGGAGGATGAGATTGATGGATGCCATCTTCAATTTCCTTGTCATATACAAAAATCTCATTGATTTTGAGGCATTTGGTTTATTCTTTGTAATTTTATATTTGATTGATTGTCGAGAAATTCATAAACATAAATGTTCTATAATCTATTAGATTTGTATTTTTACGTCCCCAATCTTTGAATATTTTGAGCATGCAATGAAAGTAAAAAAATTACCAAGATCACCATGGATTAGGAATGAAATCCAGATCAAATTTATGATGAATGTGATAAATCTTGAATTTGGCATTTGAAAATTATCAATTCCAAGCAATTTAAAACTACTAGAAGCGGGGCTTAGCTCTTAAAAGGGATCTCTTCACCCTTTCCCCTCGAGAGGTTTGCTCTCATAGAGGCTCCTATCCCCATCACTATACAGGGCTTCAGTTCTTTATCTGAGGAAGACTTTCTGGGATCTTGCGTGTAGACAACGTTTCTTGTCGACATGCCAACAATGGGGCTATGTTGAAAACCCTCCCTCTTTGAGCAATAATAAGAGGAGATATTGGTGGACACCAACCTGCTTGAAAATCCAATAAACAAGGGCGAAAGATGTTTGATTGTGTCCCTGTTGATGGATAAACATTACAACCGGGAGACTTTTAAGTAAACAATGAGAAAGGTTTGGCATCAAGTGAAGAAAAATTCTTTTAAAGATCTGAGTTCTAGATTGAAAATTTATTTTAAAGATCTGAGTTCTAGATTGATACTAGTTGAGTTTAAAGATTGAATAGAGAAAGAAAGGGTAAAGAGAGAAGGGCCATGGTCCTTTGGCAAGCACCTCATTCTGACAAGCAGCTTCCATTGCATGCAAAGAACGAGAATGTGGGGAGATTGATTGGGGATAACATTAGGAGTGTGGAAGAGATTGACGTGGAGAAGGGGGAAGTAGCTTGGGGTGAATTCCTCAGAATAAGGGTTCGTGTAAACATCACAAAACCTCTAATGAGTAATGAGAGACAAACGTATCAACCTCGGGCCACATGGATCATGTTGGGTCAGATTTGTCTATTAGAGACTCCCCATTTTCTGCTATGTTTGTGGTAGATTAGGACATAATCATAGAGATTGCAGTTGCTAGTAGAACAACAAGGATTCTTTCACTAAAGATTGTCTTCCTTTTGGTCAGTGGATGTGAACAGGCGGTGTGTCGGGGAAGCGATGAAACCACCATGATCAGAAGGAGGATACCAATTGAAAACCATCAATGCTCTGACCCTAGAATCTTGCTTGGCGATTGCGCACGATATGTGGCAAAAAATATGGGTGAAACATACATGACATCGAAAATGGAGAAAATTTGTAACAAAAATGGCAGAAATTCTGAAAATGAAGAGGGAGGATATACGAAAATTGAAAAGGAAGTTACTGAGGGAAAAAGGAAAGAAGATCCTCTCTGCTACCTTAATGGTGGAATATCCACTTATAAAGCTATGGAAGGAATATCACAAGGGACGGGTGTTGACTGTAATGGAAATCGATAGTTAGCTGAAAAGGAAAGAAAGATAAGTGAGCCTTAGGTAGAGAGTAGAGAGGAGTCCATTGAGGTCCAACAGGATGCGTTGGAAGAGGCCCACTTGGAAGGCCCAATATCCCAGTTCATTGAGAAGAACAGAGTACCTGCAGGGAGGAAATGACAACGGTACAAAAGGGCTGGTACGAAGGGTCAACTAAAGGATAAAATAAACCAGTTACAAAAGAGGAAGGAGATTGAGAACGAAGCCTTAAACTCCGAAACCAAGCAAGGTAGACGGAACAGAGAAGGGTGGATGCATCTGAGGAAGAATACCAATTTGAGAGATTGGCGGTGGCTGGATCCAAGCCCCATTGGGAATAATGAAAATCATAAACTGGAATTCATATGGGCTTTTTGACATTGAAGATCATAGTGGAGGTTTGACTCTAATATGTTAAAATGAGGTGCAATTAACTATCAATAATTTTTCTAAACACCACATTGATGCAAGGGTGATAGAGGTAGGAAGTGTTAGTAGAGAATGGCAATTAACATGGATCTATGGGCATCCTAAGACAGCTAGAAGAAATGAAACTTGGGATTTAATTAGGTTGATAAAAGGGGAAGGAAGCCAAGCATGGCTTGTGTTTGGAGACTTTAATGAGATCCTATCATGTAGAATTGAAAAGCAAGGTGGTGGAGAAAGTCCCGAAAGACATATGGAGGAATTTCGACAAACTGTGAATGACTGTGAGTTGCTTGATATGGGACATGAAGGGATTAAATTTTCATGGTGGAACAATAGAGAAGTGGACAATATTATTTGTGAGAGGTTGATTTCTAGCAATTACTGAGTGGTGTAATATGTTTCCCTATGCTAAAGTTGTACATGGTTCAGCTGCTCACTCGGACCACATACCAATCATTATGCAGATAGAAGGCTATACAAACAACAGAAAAGGGGTTAAACCTTTCAGGTTTGAAGTTATGTTGATTGAAGCAGATGATTGTGAAAAAGTAATTGCATCTTCATGGAATAGAATACCTGGGCATGCTAACATAGGAGATGTAATGAGTACAATCTCTGTGCAGTGAGAATCTCATGAAATGGAACAAACAGTCATTTGGAGGAGTCCATACTAAGATACAACAAGCAAGAGCCCACCTTCAACAACTACAAAATAGTGATCCCCAACACCTGAGAAGAGAAGAACATCAGAAAGCTAGAGATAATTTACATTGTTGGCTAGAAAGAGATGAAATATTATGTAGGCAAAGATCTAAGGCTTTGTGGTTAAAGGCTGGTGATCAAAATACTAAATTCTTCCACAATAAAGCTTCTCAAAGGAGAAAGAAGAATCAGATTGCAAGACTAAAGGATGGAGAACGGATATGGAAGGAGGGAGAGGAAGAGATAGAATCACTATGCAATATTTTCAAGAGTTGTTTACTGCTAACAATGAAAGAGGTGATGTGGATTTCTTATCTGCTCTCAATTGAAGAATCGTTGGGGAGATGTGTTGAGAAGTCCCACACGGTTTAGGAACAAACTCATACTGGGCTTTATAAGGAGTTACCTCACTCTTCCTATTAGGCCTTATATCGGGAGAAATAAGTGTTTCTACATGGTATCTGAGCAAATTAACCTATGACTAAGGATGGGCTCCTGCAACCTATCCACGATGATGGTATCGGAAATACCGGCCCACATGTGAGGGAGTGTGTTGAGAAGTCCCACACGACTTAGGAACAAACTCATACTGGGCTTTATAAGGAGTTACCTCACTCCTCCTATTAGGCCTTTTATGGGGAGAAATGAGTGTTTCTACAAGATGAATAGGCAACTCACAAAAAACTTCACTAAGGCTGAAGTTGTGGAAGCATTGCACCAAATGAACCCAACCAAAGCACCTTGACCTGATGGAATGAGGCCCATTTTCTTCCATAAGTACTGGCATATTGTGGGTATATCAATCACTTATGTTGTGCTGCAAGCCCTGAATGGAGGTCGGTTTCCTTGCTCACTTAATCATACACTTATTACTTTGATTCCAAAAACCAAAAAAAACCTAAGAGAGTGACAGAATATAGACCTATTTGTCTTTGTAATGTGATTTACAAATTGATTTCGAAAGTATTGGCAAATAGGCTTAAGCTGGTGCTACCTGATATTATATCTAGCTCTCAAAGCGCATTTGTAACTAGTAGGCTTATTACTGATAATATTTTAGTTTCCTACGAAATGATATATTTTCTGAGGAACGAAAGAACAAGAAAAGAGAGCTTTATATCTTTAAATCTAGATATGAGTAAGGCCTATGACAGATTGAAATGGAGTTATCTGGAAGAAGTTATGTTTCAAATGGGGTTTGCAAAAAAATGGATAGATCTTGTTATGTTATGTGTCAAGAATGTTTCTTTTTTCTGTTTTAATAAATGGAGAGCCTATGGGACCTATCATCCATTCGAAAGGCTTAAGGCAGGGAGACCCCTTCTCTCCATACCTATTCCTGCTATGCACTGAAGGCTCACCTTGCTACAGTAAGCTGAACACACAAAATAAATAAGTGGTATCAAAATTTGTCGAGGAGCTCCCTTGGTGAATCATCTACTCTTTGTAGATGAAAGTGTGCTATTCTGCAAACCAAATTTACAGGAAAATGTAGCAGTGCAAAACTTACTAGAGAAATATGAGAGGGCTTCAAGCCAGAGAATTAATAGAGAGAAAACATCCATGGTTTTTAGCAAAAATTTTCATACGGAGAAGCAGGAGGAGATTCTATCTTTTTGGGGCATTCAAGAATTCCTATATTATGACAAGTACTTAGGCTACCTCCTATGGTTGGAAGAGCAAAACAAAGAGCTTTCTCTGACACTAAGCACAAGGTGTGGCAAAAACTTCGAAGCTGGAAGGAGAAGCTGTTGTCACAAGGGGTAAAGAGATCCTCATTAAGGTTGTGCCTCTATCAATCCCCACATACTCTATGAGCTATTTCTAATTACCAGGATCTCTATGTATTGAACTAGAGCAGATGATGGCTAGATTCTGGTAGGGCCAAAGACAAGATGAAAAGAAAATCAATTAGGTGAGTAGGAAAATGATGTATGTTCCTAAACATGCTGGTGGAATGGGATTCAAGGACCTCAGAACCTTTAATGAAGCTCTACCTTCCAAACAGGGATGAAGGTTAATACATAATGAGGATAGTCTTCTTCATAAACTTTTTAAAGCAAGATATTTCTCTCAGAACCTTTTCTTAGAATAAAAAATGGGTCATAATTCTTCCTATGTCTAGAAGGATATATGGGAAGTGAAAGATAAAATGGCTAATGGTTGCAAATGAAGAGTGGGAAATGAGAAATTAACCCAAATCTAGAATGATTTTTGGATTCTTGGTTTTAGGAAGTTAAAACTGCACATGATAGAGGGGGAGATTAGGGACAATGAGGCCAAAGTGGAGGAACATAACCATACCAAATGGTGGGATAAATCTAAAGTTAAAAGCATATTACCACCACCAGCAGCCAATGAATTGTTGAAGATGGGCATTAGCCCTAGAGAACATGAAGATACACAGATTTGGGCACTAGAGAAAAATGGAAAGTTTAGTGTGAGAAGTGCTTATCGTTTATTCAGAGATATGGGTGCAGCAGGTGGAGAAGGTTCTTACCGTGCAATCCTCTCCAATGTGGGGTTCCTTGCTCTCCTTTCCGTATTTCCCACACTAACGTTCCCTCTTTTGACACAGGAAATCCAAAGGTCTAATGTGCATGGGTGCCAAGTGGCACAAAACTTCTAGCTATGGCCGAAATCTCCCTCTATCTTTTTCCTCATCATTGCCTTTTTCATAAATGTCACAAGCCCTTATGAATGAGTGACACATGGCACAAATCTTCCCCTAACCGAAACCCTAATGCCCTTGGAGTGTTCCTTCAAGTGGTCTAGGTTCAATGAACCTTCAAGAGTGTGTAGGTCTTTTTATAGCCGAAACCGTAATTCTTGTTCCTAGGCATGTGCATGATTGCCATTTGGCAATGGCGTGTGTGCATGTGTGGGTCTTGCCCTAGTAAACTATCTCCCTCTCTCTTTTCTCCATCTCCCACTAAGATTTTTCTAGAATCCTCAAAAGTTGTGCAGCTCATCCCTAGGCATCTCTCCCTCTTCCTCATGGTTACCTCCCTCTATAAACTCCCACACTTCATGCATGAGTGAATCTTGATAGACATGGTGGTTGAGGCCCCTTGGGTGGGTGTGTATCCCTTTGGCTGAAACCCTAAAGTCTCTTTGAGACTTGTGCTTCAGATTTTGAAGCTTCCCATGCGCCTCTCATCATTTCAATCTTCCAGGAACTCACACACACAAGTGGTAGTCGCGGCCTCGTTTGTTTCCAGGAAACATCTCATCTTATCTCACCTCATCATTACAACTTTCCCAAATTCCTACACAAAATACAATAAACAATTCAACTTTTTCAAATCCCAAAACAAAAATAAACTAAACAATTCAACTTTTTCAAATCCCAAAACAAAAATAAAATAAACAATTCAACTTTTTCAAATCTCAAAACAAAACTAATATTAAAAAATATATTCTAACAATATTTTATTCAACTTTTTAACTTTAATCTCAACTCATCTCATATCAGAAAACAAACGAGCCCAAAACCCTCTTTCCTCTCTCCCCTTCTTCCACTTTCATGTCCAGATTCAATGCTTGATGTAGGTTTGCATAAGGGTCATGTGGCATGTGGGTTGGTGAGATAGGCGTGTGCCAAGCCCTACATCATCTTTTATCTCCTTAGCTTATTCTAGAAGCTTTCAAGTATGTGTGCCAAGTGGCAACAATGTGCTAACCAAGAATGCTTCTTTCCTAGATTCCAATGATGGGATTTTTAGGGAAAGCTAAAGACTTTTCCCCTTCCAAGTAGGCGCCTCCCATGCCCAAAACCCTAATTAGGTTTCCTAAGCCTTAGGCCATTAGTGACAGACTTTCACTAGCCCATGATTGGCCTCTTAGTGGGCTTGGACACCTTTTCTCACAAGGTTCCTAAAACCTAAAGAAATTCCTCAGTTGAATTTTTGACGGGCTGTTACAAAATTCCATAGACCATCTTTATTTTGATTAATTGGAAGATTCCCAAGGCTTTCTTGGTAGACAAGTCAGTCTTAGGAAACACAATCATACTATTAGGGATTGTGCTAGGCCAAGCCCACTCGATGACCATCATTGAAGGTATGAGGGAAAAGAAGGGAAAGGCAAGATAAGAAAAGAGTTGAAGGAAGGGAAGTAAAGTTAAACACGTAAAGGGGAAATGTGGATGGGACATAAAGTTGACATCTCACCAATTATTCTTAGAAGGTCTCAATAAAAGGTATTTCCCTACCAAACACCATGGGGCCCTCGAAAGATTTCTTCAACCTTGATCCCAAGACTCTAGAGACATCAGCTTCTTCCTCTAGACAAGGGGGTCCTCACCCTCCATTATACTACCCCTATTGTATTGAGAGATACATGAGGCAATGAGAGACTACAAATCACCAAACATAGTAGATTTGTCCTTCAAACACTACATTAATGTAGGATTTATGCTGAACCATGTAAACCTATGCCGCTCTGTCCATTTATATTTCACTTATTACTTACTTTTATAGATGAACGAGAGGATGTCGTACTAACGCTTGAGCCACTATCGTGGGGCTATCGTGGGCCAAGGATGGCTCCTACTTCCTTTTTAGCTTCTACAAAAGAAATGCATCAATAGTTGTCTTGGCTTTGCGTTTAAGAAACCAATGGAGGAGATTGTCTTGGGCCTCAAGGTCGTAGGCTTGCAGCAAAAGCCTTAGATTTGTGATGAAAGAGGTTCCATACACGAGAGACTTAGGCTTCGTTTGGAAAGTAAATCTATCTCAACTCATCATTACAACATTTTCAAATCCCAATACAAAATATAATAAACAATTCAATTTTTTTAAATTCTAAAATAATAATAATAATAATAATAATAAATAATATTCTAATAATATTTTATCATCTCAACTCAACTCAATTCAAATCAGTTTAACATCCAAACACACTCTTATACTAGTTGAGGTGTTTTCAAGCAGTCAGGTGTCAGTCTTGCAAACGGGTTGGGTCATGCTCATGGGTCCTAGTATTTTTCTTGGGTATTGTATGGGCTTAACCAATGGGTTGGACCACTTCAAATGATGTAAATAAACTCTATTTTTTTCGATCTTTAAATAAATTCTTGAACCTAATACCAATTAAATAGGGTAATTAGAGCACTCTTATTGGATTAGCCAAAACTAAAGTACATTTTTTATGAATGTAAGATGAATTTAATTTTTGGCTATTCCATTTACATAAATCTCCACATTGGAATAGCTATTTTTTCATTATTTAACAATAAAATAATATAAGATGAATTTGACTTTAGCTATTCACATCAAATCTCCATATTGGATTATCCATTTATTCATTATATAGTAATGAGTAATCAATAATTAAAAAAATATTTAATTTTTTTAATTATTAATTTATTTTATTTTATCATATTTTAAAAAAAATATTCAATAGACAGTACAATCACACGAAATCAGATGGTCAATGGTCAAAAGAAATGGACAAAGTCGTTGATGGAGACTTCAAGAGAGAGAAACAAATGATATAAAATGGATTTGATGAATAAACAATGTCTTCCAAATTTGGAAATTACTTTAGAAGTTACTGTAGTTATATTCTAAATATTTGGAATATAGCTATTCCAATGTGATATATTTTATGGCTCAATAGTTAAATTTTCATTGGATTTAGTTTTTAGCTAATCCAATGAGAGTGCTCTAGTCCATCAATATCAAATTAACTTTGATCAAATTATTGGGTCCAAAACCAGCTATTAATACACCATAATAAATTTTGGGCTTGTGGCGTGCTCAACATAGTCCAAAAGCCTCAATTGGATTTTCCAAAGATGTAGACCGGCCCATTAATACCATCCAAAAGCATCTACTAAACGTAAAACGAATCTTAAAATAAACTTACAGGGCTATGAGCTTGATTAAAATCTCAATACCAACCTCAATAAATTATTGCGCATGAACTTATTTAAAATGACCCATTAAATCTAATTTAGGTCTAATAAAATTATCTATATTTGATTCTGACAGTATTAAATCAGGTCTTTACGGAGAAAGATAATATTGTAAAGCTTTCATGCAACAACATGGTTTTTTTTAGAAGAATCGTCTTGTGTGAAAGTGAAGGACTGTGAATAAACAAAACACGATGTTTTGCACTTTTTCAAAAGAGTAAAGCTACTCTCACCGCTCTCGGTCTCGCTGTATTTTTTTAATTTTTTTAATATATATTTTTTTTACTTAGTAATTAAGTAAGTATTTTTTTAATGATATTATAATTTTTTATTTTTTTTTAAATATTTTACAATGTTAAAAAAATATATGTATAAAAATGTAAAATAAAAAAATACAACATTTTACACTATCGGTGGCTCCCAGCGGGATTGGGAGTGGTGGCTGTAGAGCCACCCTTTTCAAAATCCGTACCTTTGGTTTAAAACTTTTAGAACTAGAATCAATAATTATAGTCATGACCAATTAAAAAATGATACGAGTTTTCTTTTGTACATTTAGTATTGAAAACAATTTTAAAAAATACATGCAAAATCAAAATGCCACTTCAGCATGAATATCAGAAGAAGTACAAAAATAAAAAATAAAAAAAATTATAAATTTTAGAAATCAATAAAATATAATATAAAACACACAAAATTTTGAAAAAACGTCAATTTTTAAAAAGCCATAATTTTATAAGCTATAAACTCTTTTGAAAGAACAAAATAAAATACTAACAAATTTCAGATAAAAAAAAAGTTACAAGTTTTTAAAAATTAGCTAAATTAGAAGAAAAGGCATAAATACAAAGAGTTACATTATTTTATTCTAAACACTTAAAAAAATTAAATAATCCCTAAACCTTGACATCCACAAAGCCGGATGGCCATTGTGAACAGGGTAGCCTTGGATAGCCACCCTTGGGCTGCCATCGGCAACCATCCATAGGGTGGCCCAAATTGGCCATCCCAAGTGGGTGGCCGGCCAATGCTCACTATCTGATTGGGCGGCCAAGATTGGATAGCCCAAGCGGTGGTTGGCTAGGCCACCTCATCGGTGTGGCGTTTAGGACCTTCAGGTGGCCAACTCGGGCCAACTTGAAGGGTGGCTGCTAATTGCCACCACTTTTTGGCCACCCACGGCCACCAGTTTATTGATCTTTTCTTTTTAATAGATCTAATAAAATAGTTATTTTTAATTTTATTTTAATCTAGTTATTTTATTTTTATTGGGGTTTAAAAAATTGTAATGTGGTCGATATGCATTTTCTAATTTAGTTTATTTTTTACTATTTTAGTTGACTAAAATTACAATTATTTGAAAACAAATCAAGATTTTGAATCTCTCCAACTTAAAAAATTACAAGATATACCCCAGCTTTACTTCTGTTTAAAATTCAGACTCTACACAAATGCAATCAGAAAAGAAAACAATTAGATGAATAACGGAACCATCATGTCAGAATCCTTAGGTCTCCCTGAAAGTGAGGGAAAGTTTAAATGGATGCAATTTTTTTTATTAGTGGCAATATGTGACATGATCCGTTAACCCAACACGAACACGACAAGATAATAGCGTGTTTGGTTTTAGTCTTAACGAGTTTGGGTCAAAACGGGATGACTCGTTAAGACACGATTGCTTAACGAGTTGATAACGGGTCAACCTGTTATGACCCATTAAGAAAGTTAAAGTTACAATTATACCCTTATACTTAAAAATAAAATTGTTGGAATTTTAATTTCGATATTTTTATTGTTTGGATTGTAATTTTAGACTTGTAGTTTGTTTTATATATTGTGATTTTAATATTTATATAAAATCATGCTAAACTTAATCAAGTCAAACGGGTTAATTTCGGATATGTTCAACCCATTTACATAAATGGGTTGAAACGGGTCAGATCGTGTCGTATTAACCTATTTCGTAGTATTCACTAACGGGTTGTGTCATGCCAACCTATTATGTTAATGGGTTGTGTTAAAATTTAAGATTTTGACATGATAAACTTAATGGGTCGTGTTCGGGTTGACCTATATAGTATAACAATTCTTTTATATACAGTTGATGGGCGCAAATGGAGGGGAGTCGGCTGATCAGCCGGTATTAAAAAAAAAATGCACAAAATAAGGAAGAAACCAAAACAGAGCTCGTTCATCTAGCTTCATATGGGTCTTTGGTTGATCGTGTTCGTGTTCGTCTAGATGTTGCGTGTTCGTCTAGATGTTGCATGTTCGTGTTAGTGCTTCATCTTCATGCTCTTCTGATCTAGTTCATTGATACCCATATTGATCTAGTTCGTCGTGTTCGTCCGGAACCGTGGGTCATCATTTTCGTGGGTATTTTCATGTGGGTCTTCTCCATGGGTAGCTTCATCAGGTATTGGTAAGACAGTTGTGAATCTTCTTCCCTCTTTTCAACACAAATGCTTTTCTCATCAGCTCCATGTGAATCTTCTTCCTTCTTTCCAAATCTAAAAGCCTTGCACACGACGAAATGACAGTTGTGAGTGTTACCGAGTTAGGCTCAAACCCAGAACCCCTCATTCTTTCAAATAATTCCAATGCTTTTTTAGCTTGCCCATCTTGATAATAACAAGAAATCACGGGCTTTCCGCAAGCCACATCCTTGTCAGGCATTAATTTCATCGAATAGCTGTATAGCATAATTAAAAGCATTGCACTTTGCATACATGCTTACAAGAGAACTGGCCACAACAACATCAATTAGACAACTGGCCAGTTTTTATAACATGGGTATGTATCCTCTTCCCACAACTAACCTGGCCTACCTAATCCACCACAGGCCTTGAGAACACTTGGGTAACTGTAACCATTGGTGTAAGCAGCCATGAGGCTATTCCACAAAGAGAAGTCGAAAGGGAAATGGAAACGTAGAGCGGGAGGGAAATGGAAATTGCTTAAAACGGTGAGTTTTTATTTTATTTTGACACATTAGCAGCGCTTATCTAGCACTTACACTAGCTAGACGTCTAAGTCTAGAGTTTTTGATAATATAATATACATGCGTTGATACGATACGAACATGACCTATTAACACTCTGACACCCCTAATTTTATCGAGGCAATGCTTGGAAGTACATGTCAAAGGCCACCTAAGTACACCCAATCTCAAGTCAATATTTAACCAACAAGAAAGTTCATTCCAAGATGAACTTGTGAATAACCATCTTATGGATGTTCAATCATCCAGAGTTAGATAAAGTAGGCAGGAAAACCCAACTACCTGGGCTCATCTTTACGAAAGCGTTAACCATCCAAAATGATAATTAATAATTATCCATCGAAGAAAACCAGATCATGCATCTTTACAAACAACTGTAGTGCCAAAACCACGAAAATCCCAGCAAATTCATCTTTAACTTGGAACAAGACCCGGCTCCCAAATGGATTCAACCTTAATTTCATTCTCTCTCCCATCTAACTCGCTACTTCTTATACTTCATTTAGCTCTCTTTCTACCTTCTGTCAGACCCTTCTCAGATTACAGTACCTTGGTATACAAGAATTGTGCAAGCCAAACTTTCACAGATCCAACAAAATCTTACCCAGAAGCCCTTTCTGCCCTTTTCCATGAGCTCCTGGCGCACTCTTCCCAGTCTAAGTTCTTCAAAGCCGTTGAAGTTTACAATGAGATGGCCATTTCTGGCCTCTTTCAATGCAGAGGCGATATCAGTGATGAGGAGTGTTACGATTGTGTTAATGCGCTTTCTCAAATCTCAAACAGCTGGTGCAGCCAATCCATGGCAGCTCGGGTTCAGCTATTAGGGTGCTATACGCAATATGAAGCCGATGGTTTTCATCAGACCAGCACTTCAAAAACTAATTTTCTCTTCAAGAATTGTGGGAAATCGGATCATGGGGTGGCTGTTAACTTTGCAGAGATTAGAGACGCGGCCTTTGCTGCAATGGAAAGTGGTGTTGTGAGCGGTAATGGGTTCTATACAAGTAGTTACGACAAAGTGCAAGTTATGGCGCAGTGTGAGGGTGATTTAGGGGATTGTGATTGTGGGGAATGCGTGAGCAACGCAGTGCAGATTGCTCAGGAAGAATGCGGTAGTTCCGTTGCGGGAGAAATCTATTTCGACAAGTGCTTTATGAGCTATTCCTACTCTCCGGATGGGTTACCAGGTACGTACATTTTAGAGCTAGCTGGTGTTTGACTAAGAATGATATGGATCGAATCTTTAAACATGAACAGTATCATAAACAGAAACAAAAAAAAAAAATGCATGCACTCGTGCACTACAAGAAAAACAGTACTTTTTTTGGTTCGCCTAATTAAATCGTTGCAAAAAACATGATCAGCGTCGCTTTCAAATGCTTCTGTAACCATTACATTTTACTTAAAAGTATTCCCATCATATCAACTTCAACTATATATTATGATTTCTATTTTAGTCCTTTCTCTCATACTCTTCGATGATCTATTATTCATGATTCTAGCTAATACTAGATTAATTTTTCTTGACAGAGAATGGGAGAGGAAACAACAATAACAATCTCAAAACTACCGCAATTGTTGTTGGAGGGGCGGCAGCTATATTTTTTGGGTTTATTTTCTTGTTGCTTATCAAGTCGTGGGGAAAGAAAGATGACGATTGAGTATAGGTCGTGGCAAATTTATTAAAATCGTCTATCCTTAGTTTATTGTATATATCCTTTTCCTCAATTTGTTTTTTTGTTTATTAGAATGTGGAATTGTATTGTTCTGTCGGGGCTGTATATGGGCAGGAACTCTGTGGAGCAATTTCTTGTGGAAAGGAATTGTATTAAAATATGTACTCTTGTTGTCTCCTTTTGTTTTGTCTTTTCTTTTTTTTTTCCCTTTCTTCACTACGTTCGGTGTGCTACTGCACCCGACTTCTTTTTTAACTGGAACAAGAAATGAGATTTAAAAGGGGAGAGTTTGAGACGGTATGATTGTTTTCAAAGTATTCTTAGATATTTTATTCTCAAATATCATTGATGAAAGTATAAATCACTTCTCAATTTCAAATATTTAACTTTTTCATTTAATTATTAACTAATCATTATAACTTTCTCAAACTCTCAAACAAAACACCAAAAAATAATATTTTTTCTAATTTAAAAATAAAAGTTATATTTGATACAATAGAAAATTGAGAATTTCCAACACCCTCTTGTAGTTTATCTACTTTTTTTTTTTAAAGACCCAATCCGACACCACACATGGGGATTCCTAGCAGAACAGACCCCTTCACTAAGTATCATTTGTAGGTTCGAAACATTAGAAACCTCCCCTGGAATTAACTTGTATCTTGCTGGTGTTAATATGCTTATGTGAAAGGTGTTGTGAAATGTTGTGCAAAACACACACACACCAACGATGACCAATAAATAAAAGCAATCATGATCAAGCACACGATGCACAATTTACTTGGTTCAGCAAATTGCCTACGTCCACAGAGTTGCAAAAACCTTATTAACCAGAGGAGATTACAATCACTCAATCTTAATTCACACTCTCTAGGGCTTTTTGCTCTCTCACTTAATATGCACTCACTAGACAATTGTTCTTTCTCAAACTATGTTGAAAGTTGTACAAAACAAGTCAAATATGACAAATATATAGCAAACGGCTCTGGAAACCCTAATTCGGCAAAATCTATGTTCTTCCCTCGAGCAGCGTGTCAATCGCACATCGAGCGAACAACATTGACTCGAGTGAGGTGTCGAGCGATGGTCGAGCGAATACTAAGGTTTGTGTCTCGCTCGAGCTCACTGTCGTGCGGGACTTGAGCGAACTTACGGGTCGAGTTTCGCTCGAGTACACTGTTGAGTGTACATCGAGCAAACACTCTTTCTTGATTTTCAGATCCAAAACCAGTCTCTACATACACCCCAACAATCTCCCACTTGGAGACTGGGTCTCCACATGCCAGCCACTATTTCCAGCCAAGCCCTATCATCGCTGCAGCTCACAGCTCCTGTCTTCAAGCTAGAAGACGCACTAAAGTCAAGCCCGACTTCAGTATTCCACGTACATCGCCCTTAATCAGCACATCTATTGGGCGACTCACAACTCCCACTACACTAGGAGTATCCGGTCTCGAACTGATCTTGGCAACCTTAGCCAACTTGTCCAAACTTTCATGAAGAAAGGCAAAGCTAACTCCCTTTGACATACTAACATGTTTTGCACGATCAAGCCTGCCTTTTTGCGCTCTTGTATTTCCCTGCACATCACTGGACCCTGATGTTAAATACAACGAGTTAGATCTCTTACCAATGCACCCATAATGATCTTCCAAGATCCTCTAGAGAACCCTATTGCATAACAACTGTCATCAAGCTGTCCCACAGATATAAGGTTTTTCTTCAGATTTGGAACATGTCTGGCTTGCTGTAAAGTCTATACACCCCTGTTTGGAAGTTTGATGTGCACATCACCCACTTCTATTACATCTAGTGCCTCTCCATTAGCCGCATACATATTTCCAAAATCACCAGTAACATAATTTTGCATGATTTCTCGATGTGAGGTGAAATGGAACGAAACCCCTAAATCCAACACCCAATCATCATTCGGATTGTGTACTACAAGAAGTAAGGCATCATAACTTTCTTCTGCCACTATATTCACTGCATCATCCTTAGCACTTTCTTGATTCTTGCAGTTTTTCTTAATGTGGCCCGGCTTGCCACAACTCCATCACGTGATCTGCTGCCCAGATCTCATCTTGCTCTTCCCTCTGCTTTTAGAGCTTGACCTGTCATGTTCTCTACCCCGATTGTCAACATTCAGGGCAGATCCTGAACCTGAGAACTCACTTGAGTGTCTCCTATGTACCTTTTCAGCAAGGACCATGTCACGTATGTCATCGTAATTCATTTTCATATTGCCGGTTGAACTATTCACAGACATCCTCATGGCTTCCCAACTATTTGGCAATGATGCTGACATAATTAATGCTCTGATCTCATCATCAAACTCAATCTCTACAGAAGATAGTTAATTTGTGATCATATTGAATTCATTCAAGTATTGGGTTATAGACATACCTTTCGATATCTTCAGATTGAACAATTTCTTCATCAAGTTCATTTTATTGTTCGCCGACGGCTTTTCATACATACCTGACAAAGTAGTCATGAGATCCGTCATGGTTCTCTCCTTACTGACATTATATGCCACTGTTCTAGACAAAGTCAGCCGAACAATCCCTAGAACCTGTCGATCTAACAGGGTCCACTCTGCATCATCCATACTCTTCAACTTCTTTCCCAACAGTGGAAGGTGGAGCCTCTTCCCATAGAGATAATCATCGATCTGTATCTTCCATTACCCAAAATTGGTACCATCGAACTTCTCAATACTGGGTGCTTTCACTTGATCTCCAGCCATCATTCTTCTTCAGATCCGACCATGGCTCTGATACCAGTTGTTATGAAATGTTGTGCAAAACAGACAAATACTAACGATGACAAATAAAGTAAAAGCAATCACAATATACGTGGTTCGGCAAATTGCCTACTTCCACAGAGCTGCAGAAATCTTATTAATCAGAGGAGATTACAATCACTTAATCTCAACTCACACTCTTTAGGGCTTTTTGGACAATTGTTCTCTCTCAAAATATACTGAAAGTTGTAAAAAAGAAGTCAAATATGACAACTATATAGCAAACGGCGCTGTAAACCCTAATCTGGCAAAATCTGCATTCTTCGCTGGAGCGGTGTGTTGAACACACATCGAACGAACAACATTGGCTCGAGCAGGGTGTCGAGCGGAGGTCGAGCGAACATTAGGGTTTGTGTCTCGCTCGATCTCACTGTCGCGCGGGACTCGAGCAAACTCAAGGGTTGAGCTTTGCTTGAGCTCACTGACAAGCACACGTCGAGCAAACTCATGGGTTGCGCTTTGTTCGAGCTCACTGTCGAGCGCACGTCGAGCAAACACTCTGTTTCTCTATTTTCAGCTCCAAAATAAGTCTCCACATACACTCCAACAAAAAGGACCCTCTGTGCATCCCCCAATTGCTGAAATATATCCACATGAAGCAAAGATGGAACAACAAATGGAATAGGATCCATGGAATATAGACCCTTAACATACGAGACCAACGGCAACTAAGAGAAAAAAATCCTTCTCGACCACCATTAACATCCGATGCTAGTCATCATATACATTTGTTTCTAATAAAACTTCTTACTTATAAAAAAAAAAAAAAAAGTTGATACAGTGTTATATGATCTTCCTCGTTAAAACTCAAAGAACGACCGAATATTTTCAGTCACTCATCATCTCATACCCTTCTATAGATTCATATTTTATCTATTGGCTGGAAGAAATTTCCACAAAATCCAAGATAATTATTAATAACAAAAAAAATGAGAGCATTCAAATTTCCATTCTATGCCAAATTTTGGTAATGATTGATGTTCATGTAGGCCAATCATTGGTCACTCCAATGGAAGCTCTATACCTGTTTCTCTTACATGCACAATGTATATAAAAAGCAAAAATGATGAATGTTTTGCTATGACCTCAATTTATATTTTTGAAGTCTGACATGATTGTTTCTGATAACTCGCATCGATTCGTATATATTGAGGTGTTTTAAAAGTTCAATCAATTTTCATGTTTTCTTTTTCATTTTTTCTGTGATTTGTTTATTTCTTTATCATTTTGAAAATGCAGTGCCCTTCCTATATTATTTTTCCTAAAATAATTTTTTTAATCTTGCTTTTACCTGCTGTAATTTCTCAATTTTGCCTTTGGGATCACTTCAAAGAGCTGGAGTCGATGCAGCATATATACTAGGTCATTGCACCTGGCAAGATTTGAAGCAGAGATGCTTACTTCTTTCACCCTCTCCCTAGCAGTTTTGAAGTCTGTAGAATTGGGAGATATCAAGCAGCTCACCACAAGACGGATTATGCACTTCTGAATCCTATTTGAGGCCCTTTTTGAGTATTCTGATAAGCTCATGTGGAACATATTCACCATTTACTACAAGAAATTTGACTTTTAGGGATGAAATTTGTTAGGGATGAAATTTATTTCGACCCTAAAAGTCATTTTTGGAGACAAAATTTCTCTTCCGTCTCCAAAAATGTCTGAGCTACTAAATTCATTCAAAAGGAAAATATCCATTCGAACAAGATATTTTGTGACGAACAAAATCGTCTCAAAAAAGGAAAACCGTTCGAACGGAACAAAATAGATTCGAACATGGAATTAATGTTCATTCGAACAGTATATAATATGTTCAAATAATAATATTGACGGGAAATTAATTTATTTTTCCTGGGGTAAGTTAACAATCGTTCGAACTTAAATTTCTTTGTTCGAACGAATAGAGATTCAATTAATTTTTTTTATTAGTATGGATTTGTGCATATATTTTTCCATTAAAGTAATAAATATTTTTTCCATTAATTTGTTATCATTTTCAAAATATAAAAACGTGTATATATTATATATTATGATTTGCGGTGAGTTAAAATATTTATAAATTTATAAATTACTTTTATGTAATTAACTTCAAAACTTTATAATGATTTCTTTTATGTTAAATTTATATAAATATAACTTTAACGATAGTATCATTTTTTATATTATCATGAAAGGCAAGTAAAATGGAAAAAATAAACAAAGTAGTAAACACGAGAAATAAAAACCATACATTAATTACATCTCAAATATATAATGTTCAATACAACATAAAAAAGTAAAATAATAACTAAAACGATCATAATTATTGATTCCTTAGTATATCAACATCCTCTTGCAACATTTAATAGATCCTTCCAGATCCCTAAACTTCTCCATGATGGCCTCAACGAACTCCACAAACAGAGCTCGTACCTGATCCAAAGTAGCCCCAGGAGGCTGTCTCTCAACAGTGACAGCACTACTAGAAGTTGGATCTGTGAGAGGATCACTAGGCTGTTCTGGTGCAGTCTTTCGCAAGTGCTACTTGCTCTTGCTGAATGTGATCTTGTTAAGGGGCCCCATCTGTGGCGACCTTCGCTCAGTGGCCGACACTATAAACTTCTGATCGGAGTAGGAGGTTAGATATCAGCAGTGAAAATGGTAGACTACCTCTACTGGAAAAAGCATGACTCCAATCGAATGCGGAGGAATAAATACAATGCCAGATCAATGGGATCCCCCCATGCTATCCGCAGCAAAAATCTGGTTCGATCGCTACCGAAATCAGTCTTGTATTTTTTCAGATCGATGTTATAGCTAACAATCAAATTAAGCATTCTAAAAGATCCTATACAATCAGCCTGTCGGATCACCTTGCTCCCATCATATGGAGGAGCCGATGGGTCTCGCACTAGCTGACGCACCTGATCGTCTGTGAGACCATCATCAGGTAGATCCTCATCCTCACTACCATCCGAAGTAGCATCGGAATCTACATTCGGGCTAGCGTGGAGGATGCGGCCGGTGTGTCGGAATCAGATGGTGCAGCTGCTGCGGGATATGCGTCGGCTATATAGGGAATGTTAAGGAACTCAGCAATAATGCGGGGAGAGAAATTAATACTCACTCCCCGGATTGATATGGTGTAGAACAGAGCATCAGCGCTAAGTTCTCCCATGGCACGGTACAACTCACCGACCACCTCTAGATATGCAGTCCCCCGCTGCTCACAGATCGGTATCCATCCCCGCTCGGTGAAGATGGACTGTATGCTCCGTCCCTCCCATGAAAGATCGGAGAAGTCAGACAAAATGACTTCATGCTCGACAACTGTAGGCCTCGTCTCCGGAGCATGAGCTACTGATCCAGTACTTTGGCTGGGCTGATCTCTCGCATGTTTTCTTCCGCTGGATGCCATTGATCTACTGTTTAACCATAATGAAAGTAAGAATATAATTAACCATAATATTTAAATTATATTATTGAAGAATTATAGTATATTGAACTGAATTGAAATAATTCGTTCGAACAGAACATAGTCTATTTGAACTAGAAAACTCTATTCGAATAGACTGTTCTGTTCATTCGTATAGAGTTTCTTTGTTCATTCGAACGAATTTATTTTGTTCAAACAGAAATAATGTTGTTTGGCAACTAAGAGTTCGAATGGACTAGAGTTTGTTCGAACGGAAGAAGCCAAACAGCCATGGCTGAGTCGACTCAGCCCCGAACTGAAAAACTTCCTATCTAGATGTTATCATTTGTTTTAATTGGTAGAAATGATTAAAGAGTGAAGTCCAATCATTTCTACCGATTATTTTGATGTTATTTCCACGAAATACACCACAATGGGTGGATTTCGGATTCGAAATCCATACCCCAAAACACATCACATTCGTGCAAAAAACTAAACAATAGATGTGGAGAGTTGACCCATACCTCTTAGAAGTTCAAATGTGGGGTTCCTACGGTGGTTGAGTGGCGGTTTTCGCAGCAGAGTTAAGGGGCAAACTCGAAAGCTCTCGGTGGTTGCTAGTTCGAATGAGAGAGTTTTGTTTCATTGTATTTGAACTGGGTCTGTAATGACCGTGGTGTCTCATTCGAACTGGATAAAGATCCGTTCGAACGATTATTATATTAATATATTTATAATTATATTACTAATAATAATAATAATAATAATAATATTACAAAGTACAAAAGTATAAAAATGGAACTAATAATAGTATTATAATACTTTTAATTAATATATTTAGTATATTATTTTTAAATATATTGTTTCTATTATACTAAGTACATACTAAGAGCATTAACAATGGATTCATCATTTTCATCTTCAAAATTTGATGAAAAGTACATATTTTTCATAAACTCAAAACCTCCATATCCATAACCCCACATTGAATTAGCCATTGGATTCATCAAAATAATAATATAATATGGTTTTTTTAATAATAATATTTTTAATTTATTTTTTTCATATTTTACAATTATACTAACTATATGTTAATTAACAATTTAATTTGATACTTAAAGTATTGTTTTCCAACTTAAATATGTTATGGCTCAAAATTGGGAAACAATAATTTAAGTAAATAAATGTAGATATAGTGGATATTAGCTATATAGCAATTGAAGATGAATTGGAATGCACAATTCGTCAAAGTTTCATCATTTAATATTTGGTGAATCCAAGGCAGTGATTTTAAATATGAATTCATCAAATTTTGAAGACTGAACTGATTTGACGAGTCCAATGCCAATGCTCTAAGTACTTAGTATAATTACAATGGTTGAATTATATAGGTACTATATATAAGTTATGATAACTATACTCCTATAGTTTATATAATATTATAACACTAACTATAATTACTAGTTATATAATTGTAGTGTAAGTATTATATATAGTTACTATATAGCTATAGTAGTTATTAACTATAGTAGTTATAGCTTCTAAAAAGGTGGCTAAGGCTGGTTGTGTGATACCATTACTGGCTGAGGCAATAGAAGCCTATCAAGCTGTCAAATTGGCATCCGAAATGAACCTGGAATCCGTGATCTTTGAAGGAGACTCTCTTCAGGTTGTTCAAGCAATAAATCTGCACAAAGAGAGATGACAGCGTGGGACTGGTGCTTGATGATACCAAAATGTTATTAGCTCAAGTAGTACATTGGCAATTTAACTTTGTTAAAGAAATGCAAATGAATTAGCCCACTGTATTGCAAAGAAAGCTTTAGAACTCACGGTGGAAACTTCCGAAATGGTTGTTATTCCCAACTGTAATGAAATACCTCCTATGTAATTGAGATGAATGAAATTGTTCCTTTTACAAAAAAAAAAAAAAAAAAAAAAAAAAAAAAAAAAAAAAAAAAAAAAAAAAAACTATAGTAGTTATACATTATATAGCTACTACATTGTAAGTATTATATATAGTTACTTTATAGCTATAGCTACTACAAGTTATGATAACTATACAAGTTAATATAATTAATATAAATATAGATATAGTGGATATTAGCTATATAGCTACTATAATGTAAGTATTATATAGTTACTATGTAGTTATAGCTTTTATAAGTTATGATAACTATACATCTTAATATAACTAATATATATATATATATATATATAGTAGCTATTAGTTATATAGCTACTACAGTGTAAGTATTATAAGCTGTAATAACTGTACAAGTGAAAATAATTAATATATATAGTAGTTATTAGTTATATAGCTACTACAGCGTAAGTATTATAAGTTTTGATAACTATACAAGTTATCATAACTACTATAGTTAAAATAGTTACTATAGCTACTTTAGTGCAAGTATTATAAGTTATGATAACTATACAAGTTATCGTAACTATAGTAACTAGTTACTAGTTACAATTATAAGTTACTATAACTATAGTTATTATATTTTATATCACAAGATAGTAAGTTATATAATATATAGTGCAAAATTAGAAGACCAAAAGTATATATATATATATGTATATATATATTAATAAGTACTATATATTAATAGTTAGTATATAGTATAAGTATTATATTAACTATTAGACTTGTAGTACATTATATATTATCAATTATAATATAAAATAGTTGGTAAAATATATAGTTATTATATAGTATATAATATTAAAATATTTTGTGATTGGTTCGAATCCAATAATGTCCCATTCGAATGGTGTTATCTCATGGAATGTGTTTGGAGGGAAACTTCGCGCCAAATACTCTGAATGTTAGTTTATTTGAACGTCAAAATTCGTCATTTGAATGCTCTGGTCGAACAGTGTTACGAAAATACCATTTTAGCTGGTCTACATTTGAAGAATATGCCAAGGAATATTTTGATTTGTTAGTTCGAACAACAAAATGACACGTTCGAATGGGTAAATTTTCAGTTCGAACGGTACTTCACAGATTCATATACCTAAACTTCCAGTTCATTTTCATAGTTGATGAATGTTTAATAGGAGGCAAAGCACGGCTTTGTGATTTTGTGTGTGTGAGAGTGTTGTGGAGAGAGAGATACTCACTTAGTGAGAGAAGGGAT
The DNA here is from genome assembly GCA_022457165.1 of Juglans mandshurica. NCBI lineage: Eukaryota > Viridiplantae > Streptophyta > Magnoliopsida > Fagales > Juglandaceae > Juglans > Juglans mandshurica. Next base: position 12,144,910 of record CM039623.1, read on the forward strand.
TCTTGAGAGAGAGAGGAGAGGTTTGAACAAAATGTATGCTTTTTTTTCTATGTTTATTTATATTTCGAGTTTCATTAATGTTAGTTTATTGCACATGATTTAGGTTTTCTCATAATGTGTTTTCTGCTTATATAGGTATTGTGGATTGATACTTTTGTTTGGATTGCTTAAATTCAAAGTAATATTTATAATTTTTAGATTTTTGATAATTTATAGTTTTTAATTAATTATGTTAAGATGCATGCTGTATATTTGTGTTTGTCCAATCCCATTTAAAATGGGCATTCTGGCAATATACATCTTATGAGATTGTGATTGTGAAAATTGTGTTTTGTGGCAAATGTTTTCTCTATTTCGTGTCTGGAATCTGGGTTTGTCCAGTTCGAACGGTATAACGTTAGTTCGAACGGGATCCTGTGGGAGTAGAATAATGTTCGAACAGAATCCTAATATAACAAAAATTATAAAATTATAAGATATAAAAATATGGATTAATATAATATAATTACAAAATATTATGCACTAAAATTAAATTAGAAACTTAAAATATATATATAATATAGCAATTGTTAATAGCTAAATTAATGTATAAAACTTATAACAAATGTAATTAAAAAATAATATAGTTACAAAATATTATGCACTAAAATTCAATTAGAAACTTAATATATATATATATATATATATATATATATATATATATATATATAACGTAGCAATTGTTAATAGCTAAATTAATGTTTAAAACTTATAACAAATGTAATTAAAAAATAATATAGTATAATTACAAAATATTATGCACTAAAATTAAATTAGAAACTTAATATATATATATATATATATATATATATAATACAGCAATTGTTAATAGCTAAATTAATGTATAAAACTTATAACAAATGTAATTAAAAAATAATATAGTTACGAAATATTATGCACTAAAATTAAATAAGAAACTTAAAATATATATATAACGTAGCAATTGTTAATAGCTAAATTAATGTTTAAAACTTATAACAAATGTAATTAAAAAATAATATAGTATAATTACAAAATATTATGCACTAAAATTAAATTAGAAACTTAATATATATATAACATAGCAATTGTTAATATCTAAATGAATGTATAAAATTTATAACAAATGTAATTAAAAAATAATATAGTATAATTAAAAAATAATATAGTATAATTAAAAAATAATATAGTATAATAAGTGGATTAAACGCCTCAGTATTACTCTGTTTAAGAAATGGAAGACACTATAATTTTCATGATTCTTTACTTGGAATGGTAGAATCAAGTCTGTTTGAAGGACCAGTTTATTTTAATTGTTATCCTAATTATTCCTTTTCATTATTCGATACCAATATCCTAGATGTTTTATATGAATGGAATATAGATGGATTATCTGAATATGAAATATTAAATCATTTCCAAGAAATGATTATGGTTGCTAATGTCTATAAAAGCAACAGAAAGACTGATCATCAAGTAGCACACATTATTGTCACAGGATTTACTGGCCAACTAAAAGGTTGGTGGGATCACTATCTTTCATATGAACAAAGGTCACATATATTAAATGCTTATAAATATGATGAAAAAATGCAAATAATTAAAACTGAAAATGATTTACCTATAGAAGATGCTATAAATACATTAATATATGCATTAACTAAACACTTTGCTGGTGATCCTGTTCAGTTTAAAGAAAGAACTAGTGATTTATTGATTAATTTGAAATGCCCACAATTATCTGATTTCCGTTGGTATAAATATGTATTTCTAACTAAAATTATGATCAGAAATGATTGCCAACAACCATACTGGAAGGAAAAGTTCATAGCCGGACTTCCATATTACTTCGTCCAAAAGGTACGAGAATCATTACTAAGACCAGATGGTACTATTGATTTTCATAATCTTACATATGGTGATATAATAAGTAAAATTAATAGGACCGGATTAACTATGTGTAATGATTTAAGATTAAAAAAGCAAATGGAGAAAGAAAGGAAATTTGCTAGAAAAGAATTAGGTACATTTTGTGAACAATTTGGATACACTCCATTATTAGCCCCTTCAAGAAGATACAAAAAAGGAAAAAAGATCTATAAGAATTATTCTAATAAAAGACGAAAATATAAAAACCCCCATAAAAAGATCAAAGAAAAACAAATATATAATAAGCCATTTAAAAATCCTAAAAAGACTAATAAAAAGAAAAAACAGATTGTCTGTTACAAATGCGGAAAAGTTGGACATTATAAATCAAATTGTAAAGTCAAACAACAAATTAATGAACTAGATATATCCGAAGCATTAAAAGACAGATTATTAAATATTTTTATAATACATTCAAGCGATGAAGAAGAAGATAGTTCTACAGAGGAAGAATAAATCTATCAATTAAAAGAATCAAGTTTTTCAGAACAATCTTCTAATAGCGAATCAGAAGAAGATGAAGTGCAAATTTGTAATTGTCTAGATAAAGATAAGTGTATTTGTAATAAAATCATTAATGTACTCTTAAAACAAGAAGACATTATATTAGAATTAATAGATAAAATAGTAATCCTCAAGAGAAAAAAGATTATTTAGAAAAGTTAAAAGATACTTTTAGTAATCAAAGTTCTTCAGTAACGACAGATACAACACCATATAATTTTTCAGAAATAATAGGAAGATTTAAAACCGACAAACAGAAAATTATTATACAAGACATACAACAAGAAATTAATGAAATAAAACAGGAGATCAAAAACTTAAAAACATCAAATCTTAAACTAGAAGTTTCAAATGAACAATTAATACAAGAAATTATACTATTAAAAATAGAAAAGAATGAAAATAATAAAGAACAAGGAGAATGCTCAACTTTGGCTGTAAGAGATGAAACAGATAACTTCATTAATATCCTTGAAAAGATAAATTTTCAAAAATGGTATACTAAGGTAACAATTTCAATTAACCGAGAATTTTCTTTTACAACAATTGCCCTCTTAGATACAGGAACAGATTTAAATTGTATACAAGAAGGAATAATACCCTCTAAATATTTTGAAAAAACAAAAGAAACATTATCCCAAGCCAATGGAACAAAATTAAATATAAATTATAAATTATCCAATGCACACATTTGTAATAATGGAATTTGTTTTAAAACATCATTTATTTTAGTAAAAAATATTAATACTAAAGTAATATTAGGAAATCATTTTCTTGCCCTATTATATCCTTTCTCTGTAACAGAAGAAGGAGTCTCTATTAATATACTTGGACTAGAAAGTCAATTTAAATTCTTATTTCCTCCAGTATCAAAAGAAATTAACTCTCTAAAAGGAATCTCATTAACTAAAGAAATTAATCTTTTAACACAAAATAAATGGTAGAATAAAGTCTGTTTAAAGGACCAGTTTATTTTAATTGTTATCCTAATTATTCCCTTTCATTATTCGATACCAATATCCTACATTCTTTAATATTAAATATTAAAACAAATGGTTATCATATGATGAAATGATCACATTCTTTAACAATAGTTTATAGGATCCACTATAAGTTAATGAAGACAACATTAGAACCACAAACTCTTGTTACTAGTCCAAAAGGTTATACATAACTATTACAATCTAGTACACAAAATTCTAGTATACAAATCCCTAAACAAATCAATTGGAATCAAATTACACTTCCAAATGAATGGCAATTAGAAAATATTATCTCATTATCTAAGATAGAAAATAATTCTAAAGATGATCTTGAATATATAGAACAAAAAGCAGATGGAACAGTTCAAATAGCTTTTCAACCCTTTAGGAGATCATTTTCACATTATTCCTCTCCGGCACCCTCAAGTTATCATACACCTAGATCTATTCTTACATCAATCCCTAGAAATAAATCTCAAAATTCTGACACCAGATCTTTTGATACTAGATCTCAGAATCTGGATACACAGATTCGAGGAATTATTCCCGGAAATATTATTGATACACCAATATATACTGTTAACCATCCTGATAAAGCATCCACCTCTCAGAATCCTGAAAAAGAACCTTCTTCTCTAACATACTCACAGATAATTGGAGATGATGCCCAAATATATACCCTGGATAAAGAAGAATTTGAAATTAACAAAGGATATCTCAAACAAGATTATATGAAAAAAGAAAATAGGCACAAAAGAATAATATTCTTCTCAACCTTTACAAAATTAGAAAGAGATTATATTCAAGAAAAATATTATGAGGATTTAGAAAAAATACAGACTAATATACCTTTCTTTACATGGTTCGAAATATATAAATCAAATAAATTATCCACTATAAACAGAACTACAAATCAATGGATTAAAGTAGATAATAACCAAACTATCTATGAAGAATACCCCCCTTTTGAAACCATTAAGTTCAATCAAAGAAATACTCAAATTTTAGCCTCACCAATAAAGAAACATAATATTACAAATACTGATAAAAATCTTGATAATATAATTCAACAAAACAATTATACCAATTTATATTTAAAAACTATTGGAAACCAATTAGAAAGAATCGAAGCCCAAATATCTCCTATAAAACCTAATATTAAAGAAGAAAAAGAAACTCCTTTGTTTGTTCCCCACGAGATTTCATCTCATTTAAAAACTATTTTTTCTAAAAGTAAAAATGATTTATTAGAACAAATCTCTAGTAAATTAGAAAAATTAACTATTAATAATTCTGCTTCTACCTCAAAACAAACCCATATCAATGTATTAAGCAAGACAGACTCACCTGTATTATCTGACTTTGAAATTAGCAATATTGAAAACCAATTTAAAAATTTAGATCTACAAATAAATAAGATTAGAGGAGATCATGTTAATAGCTTTTCAGCAAGAGATTCTAAATACCATGTTTCTATTTCTCGAAATTGGTATCCTAGACCCACTTCTCCGGATATGCAATTCGAGGGAAGAGAACATATAGTAAGATCTGCTTTCGCACCAGATGTTTTATATGAATGGAATATAGATGGATTATCTGAATATGAAATATTAAATCATTTCCAAGAAATGATTATGGTTGCAAATGTCTATAAAAGCAATAGAAAGACTGATCATCAAGTAGCACACATTATTGTCATAGGATTTATTGGCCAACTAAAAGGTTAGTGGGATCACTATCTTTCATATGAACAAAGGTCACATATATTAAATGCTTATAAATATGATGAAAAAATGCAAATAATTAAAACTGAAAATGATTTACCTATAGAAGATGCTGTAAATACATTAATATATGCATTAACTAAATACTTTGTTGGTGATCCTGTTCAGTTTAAAGAAAGAACTAGTGATTTATTGATTAATTTGAAATGCCCACAATTATCTGATTTCTGTTGGTATAAAGATGTATTTCTAACTAAAGTTATGATCAGAAATGATTGCCAACAACCATACTGGAAGGAAAAGTTCAGAGCCGGACTTCCATATTATTCGCCCAAAAGGTACGAGAATCATTACTAAGACCAGATGGTACTATTGATTTTCATAATCTTACATATTGTGATATAATAAGTAAAATTAATAGGACCGGATTAACTATGTGTAATGATTTAAGATTAAAAAAGCAAACGGAGAAAGAAAAGAAATTTGCTAGAAAAGAATTAGGTACCTTTTGTGAACAATTTGGATACACTCCATTATTAGCCCATTCAAGAAAACACAAAAAAGGAAAAAAGATCTATAAGAATTATTCTAATAAAAGACGAAAATATAAAAACCCCCATAAAAAGATAAAATAAAAACAAATATATAATAAGTCATTTAAAAATCCTAAAAAGACTAATAAAAAGAAAAAACAGATTGTCTGTTACAAATGCGGAAAAGTTTGACATTATAAATCAAATTGTAAAGTCAAACAACAGATTAATGAACTAGATATATCCGAAGCATTAAAAGACAGATTATTAAATATTTTTATAATACATTCAAGCGAGGAAGAAGAAGATAGTTCTACAGAGGAAGAAAAAATCTATCAATTAAAAGAATCAAGTTTTTCAGAACAATCTTCTAATAGCGAATCAGAAGAAGATGAAGTACAAATTTGTAATTGTCTAGATAAAGATAAGTGTATTTGTAATAAAACCATTAATGTACTCTCAAAACAAGAAGACATTATATTAGAATTAATAGATAAAATTAGTAATCCTCAAGAGAAAAAAGATTATTTAGAAAAGTTAAAAGATACTTTTAGTAATCAAAGTTCTTCAGTAACGACAGATACAACACCATATAATTTTTCAGAAATAATAGGAAGATTTAAAACCGACAAACAGAAAATTACTATGCAAGACATACAACAAGAAATTAATGAAATAAAGCAGGAGATCAAAAACTTAAAAACATCAAATCTTAAACTAGAAGTTTCAAATGAACAATTAATACAAGAAATTATACTATTAAAAATAGAAAAGAATGAAAATAATAAAGAACATGATAAAGAACAAGGAGAATGCTCAACTTTGGCTGTAAGAGATGAAACAGATAACTTCATTAATATCCTTGAAAAGATAAATTTTCAAAAATGGTATACTAAGGTAACAATTTCAATTAACCGAGAATTTTCTTTTACAACAATTGCCCTCTTAGATACAGGAGCAGATTTAAATTGTATACAAGAAGGAATAATACCCTCTAAATATTTTGAAAAAACAAAAGAAACATTATCCCAAGCCAATGGAACAAAATTAAATATAAATTATAAATTATCCAATGCATACATTTGTAATAATGGAATTTGTTTTAAAACATTATTTATTTTAGTAAAAAATATTAATACTAAAGTAATATTAGGAAATCCTTTTCTTGCCCTATTATATCCTTTCTCTGTAACAGAAGAAGGAGTCTCTATTAATATACTTGGACTAGAAAGTCAATTTAAATTCTTATTTCCTCCAGTATCAAAAGAAATTAACTCTCTAAAAGGAATCTCATTAACTAAAGAAATTAATCTTTTACCACAAAATAAGATTAAAATAAAAGAAAACCAGTTAAGTTTCTTAAAACAAGAATTAAAATACAAAAGAATCCAAGAACAACTAAAAAACCCGTTATTAACCCAAAAAATTAAAAATTTAAAAACTATAATTGAAAATGAAGTATGCTCAAACCTACCTAATGCCTTTTGGAATAGAAAACAGCATATAGTTGAATTACCCTATGAAAAAGATTTTTCTAAGAAAAATATTCCTACAAAAGCTAGACCTATCCAAATGAATAAAGAATTATTAGAATATTGTAAAAAAGAAATTGAGGATTTAAAATCAAAAGGACTAATTAGAAAGTGTAAATCACCATGGAGTTGTGCTGCTTTTTATGTTAAGAAACAGGCAGAATTAGAAAGAGGAGTTCCTCGCCTAGTCATCAATTATAAACCTCTTAACAAAGTACTACAATGGATAAGATACCCAATCCCCAATAAAAAAGATCTATTATCTCGACTTTATAATGCTACAATATTCTCAAAATTTGATATGAGAAGTGGATTCTGGCAAATTCAAATTGCTGAAAAAGACCGATATAAAACAATATTTACAGTTCCTTTTGGACACTTTGAATGGAATGTTATGCCATTTGGATTAAAAAATGCCCCTAGCGAATTCCAAAATATTATGAATGAGATATTTACCCCTTTTACTCAATTTTCTATAGTTTATATAGATGATGTATTAATATTTTCTTCATCTATTGAACAACATTGGAAACATTTAAATACTTTTGCTCGAATCATCAAACAAAATGGATTAGTAGTTTCATCACCAAAAATAAAATTATTTCAAGATAAAATTAGATTCCTTGGACATGAGATTTATCATGGAACTATTACACCAATTAGCAGAGCTATAGAATTCGCCGATAAGTTTTCAGATGAAATAAAAGATAAGAACCAATTACAGAGATTTTTAGGAAGTCTAAATTATGTCGCAGACTTCTATCAATCTCTCAGACCATTATGTAAACCATTATTTAAAAGATTAAAAAAGAACCCACCTCCATGGACAGATAAACATACTAATATTATAAAACAAATTAAATCTCATGTTAAGAAATTACCATGCTTAGGAATTCCATCACCACATACATTCAAAATTGTTGAAACAGATAACTCTGATCTTGGATATGGAGGAATTATGAAACAAAAATTATCAACTGATTTAGAACAAATAGTTCGATTTCATTCAGGATGTTGGAATCCTGCCCAAAAGAATTATAGTACTATTAAAAAAGAAATTTTAGCTATCGTATTATGTATTTCTAAATTCCAATATGATTTACTAAATCAAAAGTTTTTACTTAGAATAGATTGTAAATCAGCCAAGGAAGTTTTGATTAAAGATGTAAAAAACCTGGCTGTTAAGCAAATATTTGCCAGATGGCAAGCTATATTAAGTAAAAACGTATATCCCAGGTAATAAATAAGAATGTTAAGATTAAAGACGAGTAATAAGAATATTAATAGGCGGTAAAACCGGCCATATGCATGATTGCAGATAAGGCAGGCGGTATAACCGACCATATGCATGAGAAATTATATAAAATAGAAAAGAGATATGAAATAAACTTCTTCATTGAAAATATAATACTTACAAGGAGGCTAATTCTTAATAGAGTTGAAAACTGAAGACATGAGGGAAGGAAGTTGGGAAGATTTACAGAGTAGAGAAGACTCGAGTGGTTTGGGCGAGAGAGGGAGGGATTTCAGATTGGTATTCTGAATGCCCTTCAATATTGTCATAATATTGTATTTCCTATTTTAATCGTTTATTTTAAATCGTTTATTTCCTATTTTAATCGTTCATAATGGATTTTTATTATGCTCATAGTACTGGCTATCGTGATTTGTATGAATTAAAATGTACAGAATACAATTTAAGACTTGAGTTAGAAATCTTAATGAAAAACATAAAAGATCTTAAGAAACAGCAACAACTGATGAGACAAAATTATACATTAATGATGGCTAAATATCATATCTATCAAAGTAGACAAGCGGCAATAGAATATTATGAAGCTGATTGCACTTTCTTAAGAAATGAAATCAAAAGTATAAGAAATCATTTGAAGATACTTGCTTTATATAAAAAAAAAAAAAAAAAGTAAGAAATCACTGATACGGTTTTTACAAAGATAACCTATAACTAAAAAGAATAAGGTATATTGGGAAGCTTGTGATGGTAAGCCATGAAAAACCGATGGTCAGCCCACTAGTGCCAGAAGGCTTTCAGGGTGGTCCCGGTGGTGTTCCCTCAAGTCCCTAATCTACTTAATTCTCTTTAGAGATAAGAAATCTTTGCTTAAAAACCTGTTTCAATGAATTTCTTTAAACATAGTGAATCTACCAATATTATACCTATAGAACCTGATAACATCAACCAGGAAGATTATAGTATAATAGACATAGAAAGAAATTTACAAGACTGGACAATTCCTAATGTTCCTAATCACCAGATATACAAACAATCTACTTTTTCTAAAATATCATTTCTTACTAATTATACAATTAAAACAGTAGAAAAAACTATTAGTTTAAATAATGATTATGAATCGTTACACTTATTAACCAAGGAAACAATTAACTGTCACAAAGAACAGAGATATTCCTTTATACATATTGGATTAGTACAAGTGGCTATAAAACCACTTACTAGAAGTGGATTAAACACCTCAGTATTACTCTGTTTAAGAGATGGATTTGATATTGAACATATTAAAGGAGAGTCTAATTTTCTTTCTGATTTTTTATCCCGAGAATTCTTACAGGAAAAATCATGTCATCTTCAAAGTCAAAAGTAAAGTCAAAATCCTCTTACGCTCGGCCACCATCTCCCCCTTATCCTTCACCTTGTCCTTCTGCAACTCCAAGACCATATACGGTATTGGGGTCATTACCGCAAAACATTAGACCCTCTTACAATCCCATTAGCCTCTCCAAAACTGCAAACCTATTCCAAAGCAGTTTCTCCCTCTTCTTCTTCTCCTTCCCAGATTATCAATCCTCCACTATTATCTCAGCCTTCTTCATCTCCCATTATCATTAAGTCTCATTGGCACCCAGTGTTCCCTATTGAATCTGAAATTCAACATCTGTCTAACTCCCAGAAATTACTTGATACATTTTTTTTACCAGATTGGCATTATGTTCCGCAAAATATTAAGAAACTCAGCACTTTTATGAATTTATATTAGTAGATACCGACTCAATTATCCTCTCTGAAATTCCTTGCTCTCTCCAAACTCAACCTTCTTCACCTGCATCTCCAATTATTGTTTTTCATAAAGTCACCATTAAACAGGTCCTTACACTGGAGCAATGGGGAAAAAATCCCTATTTGACAAGAAAATTCTCTCATCCTTATGATCCTCCTTATTATGATTATTATGATTATCAGCACGCATGGACAAAGATGTTTCTCAAGCAAAATAAAAACTTGCGACACTCTTGGTTCCTTCATTTTGACAAATTACAAGAAATCATGACACTCCCGAAATGGTTCTCACTATGGTGGGAATATTACGGACCCGAACCTCTTCTCCTTCCTCTTCCCCTTCAAGAAAGTCTCCGAGATTTTATTTCACAAAACGACAGTCCACCATTATTAAACCATTGTTCGTCTCTTCTGCTATTTTTCCTCAAGACCAAATTAAATTGGATTATGAAATGGAAATATGTCATTAAACCTCATCCCTCTCTCAAAACCATTACGTTTCTAGCTCGACAAGTCTCCGTCAAATGGTAGGAAAAATACAATTATGATCATGTATTAAAAATATTTTCAAAAGTTACGAAAACCCCAGAAGTTCTAGTTCAACGAAGCAGATTTCAAGCACAATTAGCATCTATTACCAACAAGAAAGATTTGAAAAAATTAGCTGAAACAATGTCACAAGTATCAGACAGTGACGATGAAGAAGAAGCACAACACCAAGCCAGATTATCTCCACTACAGCAATCCACATCTTCACCAGCTCACCAGGCCTCTCCTTCTCAACAGGCCTCCCAAAGTAACCAAACCGTCTCTCCCTCTCAAGATTACTCACCTTATCATCCAGTACAATTGATGGATTCTCAAGATCCATTTGAACTTGAATTGGCAATCTACGATCCTCAGAATATGTGACTCTAAAAGATTATTACTTTTCCGATTAGTCAGGGATATTATCCCTCAAGAAGATCATCATTTGTACATACAAATTTACGTGTCCTGTACTGTTCTTGTTTTTAGCGTTGGCTGTATTGTTCTTGTTTTTAGCATCGGCTGTACTGTTCTTGTTTTTAGTGTCGGCCGATACTGTTCATGTATTATTAGATTTACTGTTTAAGTGTCTATATAAAGGGACTCTCGAGTAAGGAAGGGCATTCAGAATACCAATCTGAAATCCCTCTCTCTCTCGCCCAAACCACTCGAGTCTTCTCTACTCTGTAAATCTTCCCAACTTCCTTCCCTCATGTCTTCAGTTTCCAACTCTATTGAGAATTAGCCTCCTTGTAAGTATTATATTTTCAATGAAGAAGTTTATTTCATATCTCTTTTCTATTTTATATAATTTCTCATGCATATGGTCGGTTATACCGCCTGCCTTATCTGCAATCATGCATATGGCCGGTTTTACCGCCTATTAATATTCTTATTACTCGTCTTTAATCTTAACATTCTTATTTATTATCTGGGATATACGTCTTTGGAATATTATGCAGTAAAATTAAATTAGAAACTTAATATATATATACATAACATAGCAATTGTTAATAGCTAAATTAATGCATAACACTTATAACAAATTTAATTAAAAAATAATATAGTATAATTACAAAATATTATGCACTAAAATTAAATTAGAAACTTAATATATATATATATATATATATATATATATATATATATATATATATATATATATAACATAGCAATTGTTAACAGCTAAATTAATGTATAAAACTTATATAACAAATTTAATTAAAGAATAAAATAGTTTAATTACAAGATTTATGCACTAAAATTAAATTAGAAACTTAATATATATATATATATATATATATATAACGTAGCAATTATTAACAGCTAAATTAATGTATAAAACTTATAACAAATGTAATTAAAAAATAATATAGTATAATTACAAAATATTATGCACTAAAGTTAAATTAGAAACTTAAAATATATATATAACATAGCAATTGTTAATAGCTAAATTAATGTATAAAACTTATAACAAATTTAATTAAAAAATAATATAGTATAATTACAACATATTATGCACTAAAATTAAATTAGAAACTTAAAATATATATATAACATAGCAATTGTTAATAGCTAAATTAATGTATAAAACTTATAACAAATGTAATTAAATAATAATATAGTATAATTACAAAATATTATGCACTAAAATTAAATTAGAAACTTAATATATATATATATATAACATAGCAATTGTTAATAGCTAAATTAATGTATAAAACTTATAACAAATTTAATTAAAGAATAAAATAGTTTAATTACAACATATTATGCACTAAAATTAAATTAGAATGTAGCAACTGGTGATGAATTAGGAATGTAATGGTGCAATGTATTTGTGATTTGGAATATTATTTCATTGTATAATTGTATTAAGAGTTAGATAGTTTTGGATTTTAGGGTTACTTTTATATGTACTTAAACCTTAGACTCGTTCGAGAGTTGTGGCCAAATATTCTCTTAAAGAATGTTTGGGTACAACTCTTGAATTGTCCAAAGGACAGTTTGAGATTCTATCATCTATACGGCATATATATTCAGTTTAAACTCTTGTGTTAGTCAATTAAACTTTTGGTTCAGCGAGTCTTTACATTCTTCGGGTATGTGGTCTGTAAGTTTCTCGACCCCATTAATAGGATTGACGACTTATCGTGACTAGCATACTTGGAGAATAGTAGGGAAATGCTGCCGAAATTTGTACTAACATTAGAGTTTAGGACTGAGTATATATGCGATATAGATAATAGTCTCTCGAATGGGATATGATCAACTACCTTATAAAAGTTTGATTTTTTTTATAGTGTTTATCACATGAATTTTGTGTTTTTTGATAGACATCTGACAAGTAACAGAAATACAATGGATAAAAGTTGAATGCTACTAGGAGATAGACTTGGGCGAGACTATAAGGAGTATGCACGAGGGGTGAAGTTTTTTATAGAGTTTGCTCACATAAGTGTTGACAGTCGAGGATTTATAAGGTGTTTGTGCAAGAAGTGCAAAAATCTTAGTTCTTATAACTTGGTGGTAGTGGAGGATCATTTATTTGTAAATGGAATCGATCCTAAATACTCACATTGGGTCTTATATGGAGAACCATTTCCTAAATGAGTTAGATTTAGCAGTCAAACCAATCAAATGAAGGATGGTAACGACATTGCCATAAACGACATTAATGTGAATGATCATGATGATAGTGATGATAATGGAGAGGATATGACTGAGATGTTAGGCGATCTGGAGGCAGGAATCTTTGGGATGAGGGATGGAGAAGGAACATCTGCACAATCATTTGAGAGTAATGATAATTTTGCAAGACTGTGGGAGGATGCACAAAGAGAGTTGTACGAGGGGTGCACTCGTCATAACAAGTTGTCTATTACAGTCAGGTTGTTTCATATTAAGTCTATTTGTCGTATTTCTGCCAAGGCCATCGACATGTTGCTAGAATTATTTAAAGAGGCTCTTCCGTAGGATAACGTAGTACCCCATATTTTTTATGAAGCAAAGCAATTGAAGTGAGGGCTAGGATTTAATTATAATATCATCCACGCTTGTAAAAATGATTGTATTCTCTACTGGCAGCAATATGCAGAATTAGACTCATGCCTAGTGTGTCATGAGTCAAGATGGACATCAGATAAACGTAATGTACCCCATAAAGTGTTAAGACATTTTCCGTTGATTCCTCGACTTCAAAGATTGTTTACGTCTCGGTTGACTGCCAAAGATATGTCTTGGCACCAAACAGAAAGAGTCCAAAATGAAAACTTTCTTTCGCATCCTGCAGATTCCTTACAATGGAATAAATTTGACGTCGAGTATCCATGGTTTGCTGAAGAACCTCGCAATGTACGTCTTGGTTTGGCAACAGATGATTTTAATCCATTTGGCAACATGAGCACTTCTCATAGTACTTGGCCTATCATATTAATGCCCTATAACTTGCCACCTTGGAAGTGTATGAAGGATCCATATTTTATGATGACTCTACTGATACCAGGGCCAAAGTCACTAGGGAATGAATTAGTTGTATATCTGCAACCACTGATTGCAGAGTTGAAAGAGTTGGGGGATCAGGGTGTCAGTACATATGATGAAGCCTCATCGGCTGAGTTCAAGATACATGTTGCAGTAATGTGGACAATAAATGATTTTCCTGCATATGGAAATCTGTTTGGGTGGAGCACAAAAGGTAAACCATTAGCAACGGAGTACTGTGAACAAAGCAAATAGATCAAATTTAAAGATAAACCATCATGCAGGTTCTCGATCTTTTCATCGTTTGTCTAACAAAATGGTAAGTTATTTTAGTGCCCGTTAAATATTAACATATAATACACATTTTCTGATTTAAATTCTAATATAGATTTTCCTTTTACAGAAAGAAGAAAGTTCCGCTGATTATGATTTGACCCAATTGTATGCTAAAAGACATAAAAATCGTGATGGTGTTTGGGCCAGTCCTGAAGCAGAGACAAATTATATAAATTTAAGTTTTTTTAATTTCATTGTCACATAATATTTTTGTTACTTATATTAATTTTAATGTTTTTGTTTTTGTAGGACAAGATGATAACTCTTAAGGAAACTGCTACGAATCCATCTGATGCATCATCTGTCAACGATGCTCAGATCCTTTCTCAAGTTCTTGGATCACGTTCTAGATATTTGAGGGGTTTAGGACGTTGCGTAAAACCATCCTCATCATCATCATCAGCCTATTCTCGAGCCAAATCGAATGACGACAAGACTAAGGAATTGAAGGAAGCAGCACTTGAGATAGAATGATTGAGGTCCGAGAAAAAAGAGCTACTGACTCCATTAGATCAAGCAGCGGATTTGGAGGCGAGATTAGAAGAGAGGATGCAGTTGAGTAACCAAAAAATGTTTGAACAATTCCAGTCAATGATGTCCCAAAACTCTATGCCACCACCATAGTCTTCAAATTTATCTTTTCTTTAATTGCATTTATATTATGAAGTTTGCACTACTTTGAACAATTGATATTTGAATTACAATATGTAATATTAGTATGGTACTTTTAATTAAATTGTGATATGTATGATTAATACAGTTCGAACGGTAAATAACCAGTTCGAACGGTAAATTACCATTAACACATTCGAACCAAAACAGACTCATTCGAATAATAATAACCCATTCGAACGACAAACGATATATACGGACGTTCGAACAATAAATTATTTATTCGAACAACATTTATGTGCAAAAACCCATTCGAACGGATATAATTTCTGAAAGTAAAATTTCTGTTCGAACAGACATAAGTTTTGTTCAAACCCAAGTCGTTTGAAAAACTTATTAGTTCGAACGCATAAAAACTGTTCGAACACCCAATTCGTTCGAACAAAATCAAATATGGACATTAGTTTGAATGAATATTTCATATTGTTTGAATAGACGGCTTCGTTCGGAAGGATAAATATTTTATTCAAAGAATATATTGAGACGAAATCGGGTCATCTCAAAAAATATTATCCATTCGAACGGTTTTGACTGGATCCGCCCAATTTCGTCTCTAAAAAATGATTTTTTGAGACAAAATTTGATTTTTGTCTCCAAAAACTTTTTGAGATGGTCTTTTCGAGACAAATTTGAGACAAATTTTTTTCGTCTCCGAATCTAATTTGGGACGAAAATTGTGTTTTTTGAGACAAAATTTTTTATCTCAAAAAACACAATTTTTTGTAGTGCTTGTGGCTATCACCCCCGAGCTCCAAATACTACAAAAAAATTACTTATTTGCTATCAGATAATTTCAGTAAAATGACTAGTTACAATTAAAATTGGTTGCAAATAGTCTTTTGGTTGCAATAAATTGGTCACAAAAGTCCGTTTTTCTTGTGTTAGAGCATTGACATTGATTTCATCAAATTTATCTCTAAAATTTAATGAAAAGTACATGTTTGTAAAAAATCCAAAACCTCCCTAGCTATAACCCCACATTGGATTAACCATTGGATTAGTCAAAATAATAATATAATAATATTTTTTTAATAATAATATTTTTAATTTATTTTTTTCATATTTTACAATTACACTAACTATTTGTTAATTAATAATTTAATTTGATATTTAAATTATTGTTTCACAACTTAAATATATTGTGGCTCAAAATTGGGAAACAATTGTTTAAGTAAATAAAATAGTGGTTATAGAGTGTGAACAGTTAGTCTTCAAATTTGTAAATGAACTTAAATGTATTGTAGCTCAAAGTTGAAGATTTTTGTGTATGTTAAATCTAATGCAGTGATTTTAAACACAAATTTATCAAATTTTAAAAATGACACTCATTTGATGAGTCCAATGTCAATACTTTTAGACATGGCATTGAGTTTTTCATCGAGGAGTACCTTGTGAAAACCAATAAAGCCATCACTGAAAAATTTAGGGTTGTAAAGAGAGCCCTTAATAATGTTGAAGGAATCCTCATGTGAGTCTCCATGCTCACCTTACCAATTTTGTAGGTTAAATTGCACTACATTCTAATTTTATCACCACACCAAATTTTGGAATTTACTGACCATTTCGTGTACGACATGCCGGTTGAATTATTTAGATGGATAGGAGTATTATGCAGATCATGATTTTCTTTGGCAAAGCATAGTACTATATAAAAAAAATTTGTATGTACTCCACTGTCCTTTGAGTCCACTCTCAAAGATGCCTATGCTCCTTTTCATATATATGTTGAGTGAGATCTAAAGTTGCCACCCAATTGGATCTTCTGTGTCAAATTTAATATTATACTCTGATAAACTTCAATGATGACTTATGGAATTGTGTCATTACACTGATTCCAGGGATATATGGTGCATTAGGTTAAGACCCATTTCTCACAAAACGAAAAAAATAACTGGTTTCGTTAGATCTCTTCCGTCTTTTCTAATTTCGTTAGATTTCCGATGCAGATCTTCTTCTTCAGCCAGCAGCAAAAACACGAGTCTTCAGCGAAACCGTGAGCCTCATATATCTCGAGGACTTTAGGTTGAAGCTCAGTCCTCTTCTCTTCAAACTCCTTATTGATTTGCTCCTAAAACCAAACGTATATAGATATATATCAAAAGAATGTTAGAATTTTTGTTTTGTTTTGTTGATCTGCAATAATTCTTCATATATGCCTGCATGAGTAAATCAAAAAGTTTATGGTAGCTTTTAAAGTTTTGCGATATATCTTTACTGATTTTTCAGTGCTTTTGCGTTTTTGATCAGCTCACGTACTTCTTGAGTCTTTCCTGTTCTTTTCTTTAAGGGTCTTCTTCTAAGCTGTTTCCTTGTTTAGTTTCACTTTCTTTTCTTTCTGGGTCTTCTTCAAACTACATCATGGTGCATATATACATTTTTAACACGTCGTTGGTTCATTTAATATTTTTTGTATGCCACTCACAGTACTACACACCTCATCAAGTATATATTACGGATTATTTTGGTATTGAACAGACTGCTACTCCTCACAGGTAATTCAAAATATATTATTTTAATATTATTTTTTGTTAAATGCGTTGTCACTTTTAACATATTTTTATGCTGCCCTTAGTACACAACTGATCAAATATACACTACGGAGGCTCTTTACATTGGACCGATCGAGTGCTCCTATAATGCAGATAGTTTCGACGCGAAATATCATATTTAGTTTTTCCAGATTTTTTTTAGATGATATATGGTAGTGACTTTTTGTTCATTAAGGCGCAAAAGAGAGGATTGCATCTCTTAAAATCAGGATAATGATCCGAGAAATTATTTATAAATGATGAAGTTTTAATGGTGATGGACAGATTAATTTTTGGCGTAGATGATCTACAGGTCATTGGAGATGACTTTTATTGGTGGGTTAATATTATTGGTGGAGATGGATAGCAGTTGGTGAAGTATCATCCTGCATGGAGATCATGACTTTTGAAAGTTGGTGGAGATGACTATTTTTGGTGAAGTAGCATTGGTGGAGATGACACATTTTTTGGTGGAGATTATGACTATATTTTGGTGAAGTATAATTGGTGACGTTGACATATTTTTTTTGTGGATATGACTATTTTTAGTGTATTTTGTTGCTATTGTAAATTATTTTTTGTTGTTGTTCTTTAGTATTTAAATGATCTCTTTTTCTGTAATGAAACTACGTTGTCATTTATAAGGGAAATTCATACAAGGCGTTGCAAAATAAGCCACGCTCTACGTACGTAACCTCTTGATTCCGTTTGGTTTGGCATTAATTATCTGGGATGGACATCTGCATTCTGAACTAGATCAACTTCGTGTGGCCATGAGCCAGCCTCCCTTGTACCAGTACCAGTATAGTACCACCATAAGAATAGGGGCTTAATTAAACTGTACTCCATTTTTCTGCTTGATTAACGAGGGGAGGGACCAATGATCGATATTGGTCTAACCTCTATCACATCCAATGATGACGCCTGCATGCTTTTGGAAGATAGCCTATTGATTTGTATATTTGCTATGTTGTTTGGACGAATATAGTATTGTTCATGGAATCAGTAATGTTTCTAAGGGTACGTTTGGTTACTAAACTCATATCAACTTATTATATTTTTTTAAAATTTTAATACAAAATATAATAAACAATTCAATTTTTTCAAATTCTAAAATAATAATAATATTAAAATATAATATTCTAACAATATTTTATTATCTCAACGCAGTGCCTTTAGACTTTTTTTTATTTTTAATTTTCTTATAGAAGAGTTAGAGCACACTGTCCATGAGGAGCCCCTCCCCAATTTTATTTGTAGCCCTCACGTGTGGCGGAGGAAAATCGTGGTTACATTCAATGACTCCAAGTATAAAAACTCAAAGTCCTAATAAATCCCAAACAACAATCAAATTCTAACCTAAAGACTATACCCAAATAAAAATGAAAACAAAATAGCCCTGCAAAAAACTGTTAATACACATAAAAATAAAACTTAACTTTAATCCAATTAAAATTTAAAACCGACCACCAGAAACATTTTCAATCATCATATCTTCAAGAAATCTTCTATACCACCTAAAAAGCCAAATAATCCCAGAGCCCATACCCAACGACGAGAGCAAAAAGACCGAGCACTTGCACAAAAAGTTAGTACCCATATATATAAAAACACACAAACTTTAAACCAACCCAGACCATCAGAAACGTTATCTTCCACCATATCTTCCTGAACCTCAGCATCTAATCATGGGAAGACCCCATTTATCAATCCTCAATAAACCCTGCAGATAAGAAGGAATTTCTGACATTTGGGACCATTCCGAATCACCTCCCCTTGCACCCGTTCTTGCTAACCAATCCGCAGGCGCATTCCCTTCCCTATATATATATGAGATACTATGTAATCGATATCTGGAAGCAAATTTTGTAGCTCATCCCAGTATTCTTGTAGATACCAAATGCCACAACGTTTATGTTGCAACCAAAATAGGATTACCTTTGAATCAATCTCTATGTCTACCGCCCCGAAATTTCTTTGTTTCCATTGTTTTACACCTTCCAACAGAGCCCTCAACTCAGCATGTGAAGTTGATCCATACCCAATATTCATAAAATTGCAAAAAGCAGAGTACCTCGCCTATCTCGAACCACCCCTCCTGCTCCTGCTACAGCAAAGCCAAAGAAATATTCATCCAAACCTGAGTTGTATTCGACGATGCAACAAGCTCCATCAATGCAATAATTTGAGGTTTCATCTTACCAACCAGCTTTTTTAACCTCCCTTTTGAAGTACGTAGATCTCGAATATTCCATATCAATATTGGCCCGATCTAGCTAACACCCGAGACGATCTCCGTACTTTATCAAAAATTTGAAGTACGCAGCCTTAGACTTGATATCAGAATTCACATGGTAATAATGGTAGCATGAAAACTGCTTGTCATCCTTGGAAAAGAGAACAAATAAAATAATGTTTAACAATTATCTAGAAAGGATTGGGAAAGGAGGGCATGGTACTCCTTTGATCCAAAGAAGCTGAAAATTAAGTTAAAATGCAAATTAATCTGCTTCATATAAAATTAAGTTGCTTAATTACATCTTGACCACATTGTTTTATCAAAATTTCTCCAAAAGCATGCATAAACAAAGTACCAATGACATTGAAATTACTAAAACTACATTGACCCTTTCAAACTTTCTCGTGTCTCTCAGTCTCTATTTATAGTCGATGTCGAGTTGTTTGAATATTCATTGCTAGTTATATCTTTTGAATTTCGATTTTTAAATGGTTGATTCTCTTCTCACCATATGCATGTGGTATTTCCGGGTCATGCCAATAAAAAAACCAGCAAGAATGTCCAACTTACAAAATCAACCAATACATATTAGCAAACAAAGATTACTAATCACTTCTTAACAAACAAGAATTAGATAACATACCTCAAAGTTTTGGCAACTGAAAAATGGGCACCCCTCATTATCCTCCGTATGCGCAGTTCATCGACGTACTTTGTTACCACAAAAACATATTGGATATTCATTTTGACAAGAGTTTATTGAGAGTGAGATATATATTGATAGCGTGCTTCAAACATTGTGTCAATATAAACTGCAAAAATCTTTCACCCCAAATGAGATTTTCAGAACTATCAACCCAACATTAACAACCCAGTAAAATTTTGAGAACTTTCTTACACCCCACCAAACTTTCTTACAGTTTTTAAATTTTAATTGAAAATATATGGCAACAAACTTTGCATCTCAACAACTTTCAATTCTACTCCTTCACACTCACAAAACTTGACATGAAATACGGTGTTCCAATGGCATTCATTTTCTTAATTAAGCAATAAAGTTTTAAATATTCGATAAAATATTTTAAAATCTTATCAGATATATATTGATTACACACATACATCATGTCTGCCAGTCAGACCAAGGGCTTGGCTTAGGCTACTCAATTTAATCACCAATCCATATTTATCATATCATAGTTTAATAGTACTGTCCACAATCGTGCTAATTGCACATTTTGAGAAATATGAGGGGCCTATTCGCTATTCCTGCTTAACAGTCACTTTCGGGGGATTACAGTGAAATTATTAGTAGGATGGGCTGCATGTACTTTTCTATTAGTATTTTTTTAATTTATTTTTTATATAGATTTTTTTTTATACTTTTAAATATTTTTAAAAAATAAAATAAATTTAAAATATTATTAAAAAACATTTGCTTAATCAGAAAGTAAAAAAGAAAAAAATATTAAAAAATACTTCCTTAATCACGAAGTAGAATAAAAATTATTTTTTATTCTACTTCGTGATTAATGAAATATTTTTTAATAATATTATAATTTTTATTTTATTTTTTTTAAATACTTAAAATTATAAAAAATATCTATATAAAAAAAAACTAAAAAAAACACATATAAAAAAATACTAGAGCCCAGCGGGGCATCTAGCATTTTATTAGTAAGAAGAGAAAATAAAAAAATAAATTTACTTTATTACAATTTTCACAAATAAAATAAAAAAACAAAAAAAACAAGCAAGAAGAAGAAGGGTTTGTCCCTTTTCGGGCCTTGTATTACTGAGGATGACTATCTAGGGCCCCAAAACCATTTCAGATTTCAAATCTATCAAATGGGCCCCTAATACTTGCTGCAGTTCCATCCTAGATCATAGAGTAAAAAAAAAATATACATAGAAGGGCATCCAGAGATGACATGGTAGATGCAGATGTTATAGTCTTGGATGGAGGGATAAAGATTCAAACATGACGTTGGTCTGTGTTTCATGTTTCTGACCAAATTCATTTGATTGCTCAGCATGTTTCGTGCCTGATTATTTGGGAATTATGGCTTGCTCGAACTCTAGTGAAACATGAAGGTGTGGTCAAGATTGTTAAACATTATCTGGAAGATTGTTAGGTGGTTGCAAGAGCTGCACATATTGATCAAACCTTCAAAAGGTGTATTCCAGGCAGTGTGATCTCTTAACTCTAAAATGTTATAATCTCACATCTACTAAATATGTGATGGTTTGTTGTTTATAAGCCCTTAGGCACACTTCCCTTATAAACCGGTTTTCAAAAGTGAGTTCTACTTAGTGAGTTTATAACAAATGCTATCAGAGCCACCCCACGTATGCAGTCAATGTTGTGACACGGTTGCATTTGTGCGGCACGGGAGTGATGCCGGCATGACAATGTTCGTTTGGGGCTAGGAAAGACTTAGCGCACAGCCAACCTGTGTGAGAACCGGGACCGCCGTGGACGTCGGCTGCGGAGCATGGTGGTTGTTACAATCTCACATAAACTAAGTATGAGATTAATTGATGGTTTATAAATCCCTAGACACCATTCTCTTGTAAGCTGGTTTTTAAGGATGAGTTCTACCTAGTGGGTTCATAACATAAACCTTTAAAAGATTCCTTAAGTTCAAAACACAAAAACTCAAATTAATTCATTGGTTTAGCCCTTTGCTACCGACTGGGGTTATAAGATATAGTTGTTGAATCGGATGCGCTTTTGGTGATCACCTGGTATTAAAAAAATGTGTACCCAAAGATGAGGCATTAAAAAAATATTTGATTCCGCACAAATGACAAAAGTAGAACACATGGATAGCCTAGTCAAAATTCAACCCTTTGATGCCATGACCTTCACGGCCCTTGGGGCTCGGGGCATCATCGGTAGACAGAACAGCCAAGTCAATCCTGGCTTGTTCGGACCTGGCTATTCAAAATAGGAAAAGAATAATTTTACTTACAGAAATGCTTTGTTCCCAAATTCGGACCCAAAAAGTGTCCTGATTCCCTTTTTTTTTTTTTTTTTTTTTTTTTTAGTAATTAAGGAAGTGTTTTTTAATGATGTTGTGATTTTTTTATTTTTTTAAAAAATGTTTATAATGATTAAAAAAATACATGAAAAAAAAGAAAAGAAAATTAAAAAAGTAAAACACACGTTCGGCCGTTCGGGACATAATTTCGGACTACTTCTTCTGTAGTCGTAGCACACTCTTTTACTTATCATCTTTATACATTATATATTACATTTGTTTTTTCCTATAATAAGTATGAGATGTATGAAACAATTCAATTAATTTAATAAAAATAAAATAAAATAAAAAACAATTAAAATAAAAAATAATTTTAAAATATATAAAATATATGGTGTGGGATGATGAGTTGCATCACCAAAAAAACATCCTCATTTGTTCTGACACACGTACGATCACCAACCCCTTTCACACTTAACATCGTTTGAATGCCGACTCTTCCTGCATGACCCCAATCCCAAAATCCTTAGCAGCCTCCACATGAGCCCCTTCCCTCTGCTCCTATCCACGTTGCCTTTGATCATTTCATCGCATTGAACCGAACGGAACATCGATGATTGGCTCCTCATCCGACTCTGTCTCATCTTCATATCTCTCAGCTCCATCTCCGTAGGAAACCAGGTCATCCCAAACATAAACAAATACCACCGGGACTTGGACGAAGATGCCAGCATCGACACCTTTCCTACTGAAAAATCACAGTTACTGGTACCGTAAACATAACCTTTTGATGAAGGTAATGCCAAAGTTTTCGAGTCTTCATCTTCTGGCAGCTTCGAGTATTTTGAGGAGCTCCTTCTTTTGTTGAAAGAGAGTGATTTCCATCGAAGAAAGCCCGTCTTCGCGTGATTTCGCTTTGTGTTGGTGGTGCTTTCTTGGTTGTGTGTTTTTTCGGGTTCGGGTAGGTCTTTGCAGGGGATGAGTTTACCGCAGAAGATGATGTTCTTGTTCACTGTTGTTGCACAAGTAGAGGCGGCGAACTCCTCGCTTAAGAACTCGAACAAGTCATTGTCATCGGACAAGCTTTGATCTTCTTTTGAGTAATCATCCCAGTTGGATGCGTCGCTGTAGATGGGAAGGTCACAAAGAGAGAGTGTTTCTTCTGCCTCATATGAATCTTGCAAGTCGGTGTTTTCTTGATCTACTGGGTCTTGGTAAGGTTCCTGAACTGCCATGATGCAGGATCGGAAGGAGTGGCAGGAGAAGTAACAAATGGGTGATCGAAATTGAAGAGGCTGAGCAATGGAGGAACAGTTTGTGCTCCAATCGCTTATTGGTCTCGTGTCTTCTAGTTTGGTGATTGGGGGACCTGAAAGAACTACCCTATATATAAGGAGGGAAAAAGAATATAATGAATTTTAAATAGAAAAATGATAAATACACGTCACATTATTTACACTAGTATGCATATTTAGACTGACATTTAATGTGGACCCTAACATTGTCCATATAAGGAGATCCTCGGGGCTGTTGATCATAGGGCTTGTGCCTTCTAGAGGAAAAGAAAATATAAGACCTGAAAAGAAAATTGATGCTAATAAAGGAGTACTTTTAAATTATGATTAGGCTTCTAGAAAAGCAGGCGGTGAAAGGTTGAGAAAACAAATTGAGTTATTATTTGAGATTTGTTACACATCCGTCACTATTTACCCTACATCTTATATCTTACAGTTTTTTCTTTTATTTTTTTTTAATAGGGTGGGGTGGGGTGTGGGGTGAATAGTGACTGATAAGAAGAATTATTTTTATTCTTTACTACCGTTTAAAATAAGATGGTGTACACGTTACTTAAATGAAGATTCAATTTATAATACTTAAATTTTAATTTTTGAAAATTAAATTATGTTACGTAAATATTTTATTAGATGTATTAATTATCTATACAGATTTATAAATAAAATTTTCCAAAAAAATTAATACGTATTTATTTTATATAGCACTAAGTGTATAATAAATATCATAGGATTCATAGTATATATCTCTCATTTAGAAATTTCAAATTTAAACAAAAACACGAAATTTGATCAAGAACTCAAGGGACTTTTTTCGTCATGCAGGATACTTGTATAGACAGTCTTCTAGATGATTTTACTTTTCCTAGATTTGAGCATTTAGTTTGGGTATGGGGGGGGCTGCAGTATTTGTGTCCCAAGTAGTTGTAAATTCATGTGTGGTTCATCTGGTGGGCCGGAAGGAGGCGGCCGGCTGAGTTGATCAGGTAGCTTGTCGTACTGTCAGATCATGTGGAACTTCTTCAGCTTGGTGGTGTCCCCACTCTGACGGCACTCACTTCTGTACAATTGGCAGACAGTTTGATGACATGGATGTGAGATGTGCCACTCCTCCTCGCTGGACTTTTCCCTTGGCCCTTCCTTTGGTGCAGAAACCTATTCAATCTTTGCATATAAGTCACTAAGATTTTATGTAGCGATAGAAACACTTGAATTTCACCGTAAGTACGTATATAGGGTGAAATTAATGTAGCCAGTCCTACAACTGATATTCAAAGATAAAAAATCAAACCATGACTTTCTTGGTACAAGCTCAAGAATTTAAACAGTTGAAAATCTTCGCAAACCGTCCAACAAGTTTTGAGGTATTATACCATTTTAGTTATAGTTTGTTTACGAACTCTTGCCCTGTTTTTCTAGTCTCTAGAACTTGATTACTGGTTTTCAACTGCTGCATGCATGACACGGTCAATTCCCTCGCTGGGAGGATATGAAGGATCAAGAGGACAGAAGTAAAATAGATTGGCTTTTCCAAACGTACAAAAAGGGATACGCCATTGAATTCTGAATACCAGCTCGAATATCGGTGAATATCATGTCACCTGATTTTAGGTAAATTTTATACCCTACACGAAAACGATTTTTGTTGCTTGTACGTTGTTTGAGGGTTCATATCGGCCTTGTTATTTGAGAAGTTAAGTTTTAGGGTTCGTTTGCATTCAAAATCCACATCAACTCATTTCAACTCATTTCATCTTATCATTACAACTTTCCCAAATTTCTATACAAAATATAATAAACAATTCAACTTTTTCAAATCTCAAAATAACTTTCCCAAATTT
This sequence comes from Juglans mandshurica, assembly GCA_022457165.1. Taxonomy (NCBI): domain Eukaryota; kingdom Viridiplantae; phylum Streptophyta; class Magnoliopsida; order Fagales; family Juglandaceae; genus Juglans; species Juglans mandshurica. The sequence continues at coordinate 12,171,070 of CM039623.1, forward strand.
CCACACAAAATATAATAAATAATTCAACTTCTATTATACTATTCATAAACCATCTCAACCCATCTCAACTCATCTCTGAATCCAAACCACTCCTAGTCTCGTTTGCTTTCCTAAATAGGATGAGTTGAGATTAAAGTTAAAAATTAAATAAAATTAAATAAAATATTATTTTTATTTTAAAATTTGAAAAGATTGAATTATTTATTTTATTTTGTGTAAAAATTTGAGAAAGCTATAATGATTAGATGAGATGAGATAAAATGAGATAAGAAGAGTTATGAAAACAAACAAGGTTGTATCATTAAATACATGCAAATCTCGCGTATTCTCATTGGAAAAAAATAGAATTCATCATTAAAAAATAATTTTTTTCATATGAGTCTCAGATTTACTCATTTTTTTCAAAAAGAATACACAAGACTTGTATACCCTAATACTTTAAATATCATTTCTTCTTTTTATGAGAAAATACATTTATTATTTGCAATGCATAAAAGCTAGGTGGGGGCAAGAAAATGATTGAATCTAAAAACTATTTCTACATGTGCATCATGATCTGTACAACTTGTCAACAAAAATATTGAAAATTTAATGGAAAAATCAACAATATTTTGCTGAATGCCGAATGTGTCAACCTAATCAAAAAAAAAAAAATATATATATATATATATATATATATATATATTTTGAGTAAAATGTGCGTTTTGTCAATAATTAATTACCTTAATTTATATCATTTATGCGAGTAGCATTTCTTTATTAGCCAGGTGAGATCACCAACCAACCAGTGGTACCTTGCCTCGTGGCATCTTCTAGAGTGATAGCGAATCCACAACGTCTCTTGGTCAGTGAGTCTACGAGGTCTACTTTTCCGGGTCAGTCCATGCGGTCTACCGGTAGAGATATGTTGAACCTATGGCGTCTGTGAAAAGTCGAAGAACGTGAGATTGTAGAATCTTTTTATTTTTCTTCTTCTTTGTTTCTTTTTTCCCAAGACCACTAGAGGCTGATTTGATAGTGAGATTAACTCTTTATTGTGTCAACAGATTTGGATACCATATCTTGGGGATGACTCCAAAAGGATTATTGCACAAGTAACAAATTTAGAACTCTTCCTATTCATTTTGACACTATACCCAACTGAAAATAAGGTCATTCAATAGGAAATTTGGGTCTGCCAAATTGAAAGTTTTAAACGAGATGTTTGGAGATTGAGATGAGATGAAAAATCTGTAAATAATAGTGAAATAGTTTGTGTATGGATAGACTTGATCTTCTTTACTTGATGATTTTGTCGTGTGGTTGTTGTTTAGTGCTGTCTTCCAGGTTTTTATTATATTTAAATAAGTTTGATACATTGTATTATGGATTTTGAGACTAGGTTATTTTTATGCCAGAGTTTTGGTTTTATTGAATATGTGCAACCCTAAGGTGTTTGGTTGTAACCACAGTTTTCCTCCGCCACAAATGAGGGTTATCAATCAAATTGAAGTACCATCCTCAAGTTTGTGAATAATAGTGAAAAAGTTTGAGTTATAATGTTTTATATGGTTTTAAAAAATGAGAGATAAATGTTGAATTAAATTATTATAAAATTAAAATATTGTTAGAATATTATTTTTATTTTGGAATTTAAAAAAATTGATTTTTTTATTATTTTTTTTGTAAGTTTGGAAAAATTGTAACAATTAATTTGAAATTATTTGTATTTGAATGATGTTTGAGAAAAAATAAAATGTAACGAGACGAGATGAGATTGAATCAAATCGACTTTCAAACATGTCTAATCGAGTTGGAAGATCCACCCCTTGTCAATTTGTTTGATTGCTGAGGTGCGGTTGGTTTGGTAGAATTTTAAAACCGAACATTGAATTACAATGCCCATTTCGTTAAAACAGAAACCACAGCATGTCGTCTCGGACGACACAATGAAATTGAACGACAACGATCGGTTTGATAAAATAAAGACAACACGAAAGCTTGCACCGTCGAGACACCAGTACTTGATATATCTCAACATACCCACAAACATTGAACTCCAAGAAACAGATCAATAGTTCAAAAGCTTGGCCTGCAAAATGCAATTGCAAAAATAGTTACATCGCGGCAAGGATCGGGAGTAATATTTGTCTTCTAAAAAGCAAGCATAATTTTAGCGGCAACACCACCAGAAACAAAGAATGCTGAGATGATGACAGTAACATTATATGTTATCAAAACAATCTTGGGATAACATCCATAACCACCAAAATTGTTGATTTTATAGCTAGTTAGAACAGAAAAATATATACACTTGATCTTCTAATGCCATTTGAGAACATTTAAAAGGAAATCCGCACGCCAACAAGCTCAAACATGGTCCTATCGCATACCCTTTCACTTTAAAAAAAAAAGCATCTAAAAACTCTTTTGCAGCTTGAAAGTTCATCGTGGGACATTAACAAGCTTTGCACGTCGAGTTTTTGGATCCACCACCACTCGGAGACCAAGTCCAGTTAATTCAGGCACATCAACAGATCCTTGAAGCTCCAATTCCGCTACCGCTCGCTGATTTTCGGCATTCTGTTCCAATAGATTCCTCACACACCAAATGCCCCATTCTCTCAAGAACGGATTATCTTCATCTGTAACACACTGTTGCAAGAGCAGAGGAATCCCATTCTTATGCCTAATTCCATCTTGTATATGTTTTCTCCCATATGCACAATTGCCAATGACGGCAACAATGTCTCTCCTGAATCCCTGGTAAAGACAAGGCTTTGATGGAAAAGAACTTGCTTTGTCTTGCTCCTCACCCTGTTTGAGGGATTTCCTTATTATCCCCGGCGGCTCAAGCTCACCAAGCAAGCATAAAAGCAATTCTACGAGTCCACAGGATAGTAGCATATCAGCAGCATCTACTGAATCCTCCTCCTTTGAGCCTCCCATACTTTTGGAGGCACAAATATCTCTCAAAATGGTTAGTGAATATCCAAGAACATCTATTGAAGCAGAGCCTGTGGGAAGACCAGACTTGCATCTTGGAATAGAAATAGTAAATCCAACAGATCTCTTGAATATCTCCAAAACGAACAAAGCAAAATCATTAGGGACAAAAATCTCATCAATCCGTTCATTTAAGATCTCTGATACAATTCTAGAAAGAAATGCTTGTTCTGGCGAGAAAATATCATCTTTAAATTCAGTATCTTCGCCAACAAGGCTTAATTTGGAGAACAATCGAGGGTAGTGGGGTTCTTCTAAGCAGATCCTTGAAAGGATCAACTTCAACCAATCCTCCCCAAAACCAACTGTTAAGACAACCAAGCAAAAAGAACACATAAATTTAGTTTAAAAAGATAACAAATAAACACACACAAATGTAAATGAAAATAACAACTTATCCAAAAAATGTAGATGAAAATAACAACCCCAAATTACCTGCAGAAGCCGTCCGTACAATTTCTTCCACAATAGGCAATCCAAAGTCACTACAAAGCTCCTCAAACAGTCTCGTGCTTCCATCGCAACAAGCATAAAGAACCATACACAATGGATCACAAGTCTTTTGGCTTCGGACTCTTGTGAGGAGAACAAAGTCATCGGGAAAGAAACAATTCCAAACAGCACACTGATGTTCTTCTCCAGCCAAACATACATTCGCTAATACCTGCAACCCCATTCGCACAGTCACGTAATCTGGATTGGACAGAATCACAGCAGACCTCAAAATTGTGGAAACAACATCAACTCCATTTTGTTCAATAAATGTGTCCTGATTAGCAACTTCACCAGCACACAGATTTCTGAGGAGCTTTAAAGATGAAGTGAGAAGGTGACAACCAGAAGGATAAGGGAGAGACTGACTGAGCTGAAGAACTGTCGACAAGATCTTCTTGGAAGCAAGGTCCTTGCGGCCAACATCGGTTCTAGAAGCTTTTATAAGATTTTCTAATGCTTCTTCCAAGGAATATGAGTTCGAAGCACTGAGTAATGGGGAGAGTATATCTTGTGGGAGAGAGAACTCCAATGATGCATCCTCATCCATTACTTCACAAAAGGCCATCTATTTTGATTTTCAGAGATACTAAAACAATGCCTTTTAGTGACTAAAGAACTCTATATTTTATCCTGAAAAGATAGGTTACAAACAATCAAAGCACTTTCAAGAAAAACTTAAACATCCATGTGCAAGATTTCAATTACAATAAATACCCATTCTATGTGTCTGGCAATCTGAATAGAGCAAAACCGAAGCTCAGTCAGAATTAAACCTCAATTAAAATATATATTAACAGATGAGATAGATCAGTCAGAATATGAAGCAATTCCAATCCAGTTATAAAATCACATGCACAACCATATGAGATAATAACCAGTCATAAGAAATGGGCTTAATATTTCCTTCTCGAGATTCTGCCCTAAGGCAATGTGTTGGAGGAATAGACGAGGATTTATTGGTGGTAATATTATATTAGCTTTCCAAACCAATCAAATTTGATGGGCATCGCCATTGGTTAATCATGTATTAACCGAAGAGTCAGGGTGCAAATTGACTGTTGTGCACGGGCCGACGTGTCACTTCCATGAAACTCCCGTGCACGGTAAAAAGTTTTTTTTGTTTTTTTCAGGCCGTCCCCCAACCCACTCAAAAACCTCCTACTCGTTTTGAGAAAAAGGATTTCAAATGGGGATTGTAATGCAAAATCCCATGTTATACCAAGGCATGCAAAAATATGTAGGGAAAAAAAAAACAACCATCAAACAATTATATGGGGCATTCTATCAAACAGTTATTGGGCATTCTGTGAAAACCAGGATAACTTTATTCAAGGAAACTATATACAATACAATCCAAACCCAGATACAAGCAGCCAAAATTCCTGTAATTTGCTACAAAAAAAATGTTGCTTCATGGTCTGAATAGCATATTAACATTCCACCAATTATCTAGAAAATTTAGGAACCCTAGAAATTTGAAGAACCAAAGAAATTAAACATTAAAAATTTCGATTACCTTAGAGCTTGGGAGAGAGTCGTTGCTTGGATATCTGACAGTAACGGATTCAAGGAGAGAGAGTGAGGTCCCTAGAGGACCAAAAAAGGGGCACAAAATGTAGAGACCGAAAATTGGGGGGGGGGGGGGGGGGGGGGGGGGGAGAGATTTTGGGGGAAACCTTGGGGAAGCGAGAGAAAAGAAAATGCTGCATCAACCGAGGGCCGAGGCTGCAGCATTACAAAAGTCACCGACCGATTGATGTTTTATTTTTTTTTATTATGTTTTATTTATATGGTGGCTCTACAGCCACCGCTCCCAATCTTGGGAGTCGCAAATAGTGTAAAATGAGAAATGTTTTGGATCTTCAATTCGGAATCCAAAATTTATCTGAGATTTTTTTTTTTTAACTAAATGATTAAAAAAATATTTTTATTTTTTAATGATATTATGACTTTTTTATTTTTTTTAGAATGTTTATAATGATTAAAAAAATATATTAAAAAAAATGAAAAAAAGATGAAAAAATTTTACACTCTTCGGGACAAATTTTGGGTCCCGAATTCGGGACCCGTAGCGGTGCTCGTGTAAAATATACTGTTTTTTTATATTATTTTTTTATACATATATTTTTTAAAAATATAAAAAACTATAATATCATTAAAAAATACTTACTTAATTACTAAATAAAAAAATATTAAAAAATACAGCGAGACTGGGGACGAGACCGAGAGCGGTAAGAATAGCATTATTCTTATTTATATAATTGTTAAGAAAGTATTTCTAAATTAATTTTTATTTTGAGAAATGTTTGGGTCCCGAATCAGATTTGTTTTTTTTTTTTTACCGAATGATTAAAAAAATATTTTTTAATGATGTTGTGAATTTTTTATTTTTTTAAAAATATTTATGATGATTAAAAAAATATATGAAAAAAAAGAAAAAGATTACACTATTCAAAATATTTTTTGAATCCCAAATTCAAGAATTGTGGCAGTACTCTTTTATTTTAATTTAATTTTTTAAAATATTTAAAAATATAAAAAGAATTATATAAAAAAAAAAGATGAAAAAATAAAAAAGCTGGTGACCACTCTCGTGCTAACACGACTCGAGAGAAAATGGTCGGTACTGGGTGAACGGTGAGATGAACTCTACCTCTGGTCCGTGCACACCCCGTGCAAGTATCATTTTCCAATGGAAAATACTATTCTTCCCACTAAATTCTACCGATCCACTCTATTGTTTTTATTTTTTAATTTTTTTTAATTTTTTTACTTAGTAATTAAGAAAATATTTTTTAATAATATTATGATTTTTTTTATTTTTTTTAAATATTAAAAAATATTAAAAAATACATGTATGAAAAAGCAAAAAAAAAAAAAAAAATCCTATAACTAATGGTAGCTCCCAGCGGTGGCTGGGAGCGGGAACTGTAGCACGATCATTTTCCAATTCGGCACCATAAGCACCTACTCTATTCTAATTCTCACCAAGGGAATTTGCGTAAACTTAATACAAGCAACTGGCGTATGTCGTATATCAGTTCCAGCGAACCCTACTCCCCCATTTTGCTCTCGGTCTTGTTTAAACACAATATAATAAATAATCAAACACTAATAATCAAATATAACAAAATAAATAATCAACCTAAAGTTTCATGAGATATTGCCCGTATAATATGAAATTGCTCAGTGAAGTCCACTTTCAAACATACAAGTAATTATAGCGCTTTCACAAAGAGTATGAAAAAAAGAAAAGCTTTAAGGAATGATGGAGAAGTTGAAAAACAGAAAATATGCTAACTGTCAAAGAGAAGTATTAAATGCAATCCATCGTCCTCTCATTATGCTAACAATGCTCACAATCTACAGATTACATTAGACTAAGAAGAGGTTTGGATTCAAAACCCACCTCAACTCATCTCTTCTCATCATTACAACTTTCTCAAATCCCCACACAAAATATAATAAACAATTTAACTTTTTCAAATCCCAAGACAACTTTTTCAAATTCCAACACCAAATATAATAAATAATTCAGCTTTTATTCTACTATTCAGAAACCATCTGAACCCATTTCAACTCATCTCTGAATCCAAACCTCTCCTAAGAGAAGTGCTACAGATGCTCCCAATATTATTGATAATGCAAGTACCAATATGATGAATAGAATCGTACGCTTTACCAAATTAATAAAGGATCAGATCAAAGTTTGTAAACAAACTTGGCTCTTTCTTTTTATTCCGGACTGGGGTGTGAGAAATACATATTGGCATGCGATTCCATGACCTTGCTAGTTGACCCCAAGTACTATGACTTTTTCACAAGAAGCTTGGTTTCAAAGACACACTACTAGCCCATTCATTGTCATGGGCCTGCTAGTTCGTGGGCTGGGCCTTGGACTTGAAGCCTTCTGATAAGCTTAATTGACTTAGTCTATTCTGTTAACAGTGGGGTTCATGTGTTGCCGAGTCTAGGGGTATTTTATTATAGTTTGGGTTATTTGTGGATTGTTAATTGTTGCTTAATTTCAGTAAGTTAGTGGGTTGTTGGTTATTTGTCAGGTTATTTAAGTTGTTGTTATTAATGAAAATCTATCCAGAATTTTATCCAATAATCGTATTAGGAGGACTCCGCCCCCTCGAAGAGGCTATCTACTTAATTTCTGTTAACCAGCCCCTTACAAGTGGTATACAGAGACGTTCAATCCATGGCTGAAGGGCACAATACACGCTATTCCCATCTTGCTGACTCCTTGGCTACAATTTGGCAAACTCAAGAAATTCAACACCAAAATCAAGAGGCCTTGCAACAGGCGGTTGAAGGCTTGACAGCACAATTACAACTTGTGGTGACTAATGTGGAGACCTTGGTCTGTCAGCAAGGGAAGCATAAGGAAGACTCTCAATTTGGGCCATCATCTCAAATTGGGAATCCTTTGTCTGATGAGCATGGTTCAAAGACGGGCTATTCGTCTCGACTTTCCCAAGTTCGATGGCGAAGAACCTAATGGATGGATCTATTGTGCTAATCAATTTTTTACTTATCATCAAACTAACCCTCATCATCGGGTCCTCTTGGCTTCTTTTCACATGGAGGGTAAAGCCCTCCCTTGGTTTTAGGATTTGGAGGCTTCGGGTGGGATTACAAGTTGGGACAGTTTCACTCAGTCCTTGCTCACCAAATTTGGTCCTTCCATTTTGGATGATCAGATGGAGGCTCTTACACGGCTAAGGCAAAATACAACAGTGGAGGCTTACAAATCTCAATTTGAGGTCTTATCTAATCGGCTGAAAGGGTTGGCGGAACCCTACAAGCTCAGCTGTTTTTTAAGCGGCTTACGGGAGGATATTCAGTTCATGGTTCGTATGCTTAATCCCTCTAACCTTACAATGGCTTTTGGTATGACGAAAATGCAGGAGGAACATGTTGCCGCTTTCAAGCGGGGTTCACGAGTAAGCTCTATTCCCACACGCCCATTTAGCAATCCCTCAGCATCTCATACAAGGGCGATTGATTCGGTCCAACGTTTATCCCCATTACAAATGAAGAAAAGGAGGGCGAAGGGCTTATGTTACAATTGTGACGAAAAATGGGGACCAGGCCACAAATGCAAATCAACCTGTTTATTTATCATGGAATGTGTTGACTCGGAGGAGGAGCCGCAATCAGTTCAACAACCACCACTTCTAGAAGGAACCAAATGCCCATTCGTAGCACTACCCTAATTAATTAATATAACGTGCTAAGATCACCTTCGTTTTTCTTTTTTTTTTTGTTTTTTGGTTATAAAGTGCAAATTAGTACTTAATTAGGATTTCTTGTTTAGCAATTCAAGACTTGACTTTTAAATTTGCGTAAAATTATTACCTAAATGTTTTGAAAAAAAAACAAAATTATATAATCTGTCAATCTCTCCTTAGAAAAATAATGGGAGGATTAATGCCACGTGGCATCAATGTATCCGTCAACCACCTTGGATTGGTTGGCGCATATATTAATGCCACTAATGTCCCAATAAAAATTTGACAGGCTTCGTTTGTTTTCGTAAATTAGATGAGTTAAGATTAAATTAAAAAGTTAAACAAAATATTGTTAAAATATATATTTTTAATATTATTTTATTTTATGATTTGAAAGAGTTAAATTATTTATTTTATTTTATATGAAAATTTGAAAAAGTTGTAATGATTAGATGAGTTGAGATGAATTGTGAAAACAAACGAGGCATTCGGCCCATTTGGATGTTGAGATAGTTTCATCTCAACCCATCTTATTTCAACATTCAAACACATACTTTTCGATTGTAAATCTTCAATTTTCTCTTTCTTTACCTAATCATTATAATTTTTCTAAACTTCTAAACAAAATAGAAAAACAATTCCATTTTTTTTAAATCTCAAAAGAAAAATTATAATTTAAAAATATTTTAATTTTATAATATTTTTATTTAATTTTTTTTTCTCTTATTTTTTAAAACCTCATAAACTATTTTAGTTCAAACTATTTCACTATTATTAACAGATTTTTTTTTTATCTCATTTTGTCTCATTTCATGTCAACATTCCTAAATTAAATGTTTTTCAATATATATATTACTAGACTGCCAAGGCATTGATATCCCCAACAAATCTGATGAATGAGGGTCATGATACGGAAGGCATAGACGAACATATAGCCCACACTAGTTATACAAGATGATCCTAGGAAACGCCCATGGTCGACTGAAAAAAAAAAAAACATGGCAAACCGAAGTATATAGTTTAAGGTGCCAAGAACATGAAAGATTCAGCTTGCTGTAAAGGCTTTATTTTTTTAGTTGGCTTCGGGTTTACTTTCCTACATAGTCACACTTGGATGCATGGCACCAATAATTTTTGTGTTCATTCGTGTTGTCAACAGAGAGCTGGTGCCAATATTGGCACCATCCTGAATTCTCTATTTCATGATAATGTCATTCATCTCCTGACCCAAAAACAACCAGGAATAGATGCAGACTTGTAAACTTCTAGATTAATCTTTATAACAAACAAGAGTTAAAGCTCATGACTAGAGGACACGTAAAATTTATATAATGCTACTTAAGAAGCAGAGCTCTTGATTTACCTTTCATTCCACCGGTTTTTACAGGAAAGTGATAAACTCTCCTCTCTACATGATATCCATCGCAACGTGGATAGATATCATGATTCAGTACTCTGAAAGCTAAAAGGATTGGTTCTCCAACCCTACCTATAATATCTTTAATTAATTTAATTTTATTATATTAGTGGATGTATAGGATTAACCTAATATTCTCACTATCTTTGTTTTCAGACTAAAGCATTAGCTTTTTCTACAAATGTCTGAACCTTCAAAACAGGCAAACACCTATAATTACGAAATAAGATTGCCAGGTCATATGAAATGTCAACATGCATGCATAATGCAGAAGAAAACAAAAATGGGGTAAGTTATTGCACATCTTTCATACATCTTTATTAAATAAAATTTAAGTTCTGATTTTCCACACTCTCATTTTCCCGTACATCCTTATCTTTAGAGGCTTAAGTCAAGTACAACCATGCATTTACAATGTTAGTTGTCTATTAATTAATTCGTAGCGAGATTGTATTAATGAAAAATGATATTGGATAATGAAACAAGTTTTTCAATGTAGTAAATGGACAATCAAATTACTTTTATGGCTTTCCTTTTTTTTGAATCAATTGCATGAATTAGTGTTTGTGTCAGTAGCACTACCCTAAATTAATATAACGTGCTAAGATCACTTTCGTTTTTCTTTTTTTCTTTTTTTTCTTTTTTTTGGTTATAAAGTGCAAATTAGCTCTTGATTTAGACCTTTCATTCCACCGGTTTTTATGAGAACGATCTACGACCCAATGGATTGCTGTTTTCTGTTAAAATAAGGGAACTAATTAAAGCTGATGCATTATCATGATGAACAAGCAAGCCCATGCTTGGAAAAGCTACTTACCCATTCCAAATCTCTTGTTACTTTTTGGGTTCCTTTTTCTTCGACATTAATGTAAAGCTAAGATAGATACCAACTCCAACTTTTTTGTTCCCTTCCCAGTTTTTTGCTCTCTCTCTCTCTCTCTTAATTACGTTGGACTTTGTCAAATGTCTGCAAAAAGTTTCCCCTATAAATCCCCCCTAATGCCATTCATCAGCTTTCATCATAGCAGGTCCTGACCATTTCCCTGCGAGTGTTTTATACGGAGAGGGGTCTTGATCTTGAAAGTATTGGGACAAAAAGAGAGAATAATAATAATGTCTCAGTTTACGAACCCATTCTTAGTTCTTTCTCTTTTTGCCTTTGCTCCCCTTTGCTGCTTCTCTGGCAAGACCCATGGGGGTTATCTCTACCCACAGTTTTATGATCACTCGTGCCCAAAAGCTCAACAGATTGTGAAGTCCATAGTGGCCAAGGCTGTGGCCAAAGAAGCACGCATGGCGGCTTCATTGCTTAGGCTCCATTTCCACGACTGTTTTGTCCAGGTCTTCCAACTTCCCAAAACTCATCTCATTTAATAGGTTATAAAGACTACACTGCATTATCCATGCATGCATGTCAACTTATATCCAAAAAACTCTTTATATTATGCAGGGCTGCGACGCATCCCTACTGTTGGACAGCCGAGGAAGCATAATCAGTGAGAAGAGGTCGAACGCAAACAGGAACTCTGCTCGAGGGTTTGAAGTTCTGGACGAGATAAAATCTGCTTTGGAGAAAGAGTGCCCACATACAGTATCTTGTGCTGATATTGTGGCTCTAGCTGCTAGAGACTCCACTTTTCTAGTAAAGTGACACATTTTTAAGTCTTGTCATAATTTTGCTGCATGACAGAATAACCTAAACTATATAAAAGAAAATGAGTTTTTTGCTCAGTCCATTGAGATTTTTGATAGTTAAGATTGAACATGCAATGTGTGAATTTTGTTACCTTGACGTAAAAAATGTAAAAACTTTATAATTTGTTGATGGAAGAAAATATACTTTTACCTAAAAACAACTTTTGGCCAGCCAACATATGTCTTGTGTGTGTATAAGCAGAACTTGACCATGTTTTGAATATGCAGAGTGGTGGACCCAGCTGGGAGGTTCCATTAGGAAGAAGGGACTCCAGAGGTGCAAGCTTGAGTGGCTCAAACAACAACATCCCTGCTCCAAACAACACATTCCAGACTATCCTCACCAAGTTCAAGCGGCAAGGACTTAATGTCGTTGATCTTGTTGCGCTATCTGGTAATATTTAAGGAGCTAGCTTGAACCTACCGTTGTGCCAAACCATAATCTGGGTCCTTAATTTAAGGATAAATGATTGAGGGCATGGGTGTGGAGGAATCTAAATTACCGAGAACACACGTGATTAACTTGGTTTAACTTCAAAACAAAATCACCATCTAAATTAACCTGGTTTAATTCAGTATGGCAAGAAGATTATTGAAGTTAATTGTTATGCAGGGAGCCACACGATAGGAAATGCCCGGTGCACCAGCTTCAGGCAGAGACTCTACAACCAGTCAGGCAATGGGCTTCCCGACAGCACACTTGATCAATCATATGCTGCCCAATTGAAAACCAGATGCCCGAGATCAGGTGGTGATCAAAACCTGTTTTTCTTGGACTTTGTCAGCCCAACAAAATTCGACAACAGCTATTTCAAGAACTTGTTGTTTTCTAAAGGCGTTTTAAACTCTGATCAAGTTCTTCTCACAAAAAATGAAGCATCCATGGAATTGGTGAAGAAATATTCAGAAAACAACGAGCTGTTCTTCGAGCAGTTTGCCCAGTCCATGATTAAGATGGGAAATGTTTCTCCATTAACCGGCTCAAGGGGAGAGATTAGAAAGAATTGCAGGAAGATTAACTCCTGATTAGCACCATTATAACACTGCAGTTCCATCGAGTGTCGTGTGCTTTTCCTGCAATGTATTCCTGATTAGTTAATAATGTACGACATGTTTTAAGTGCTTGGTATATGAACCCGCGTAAATGTGCTATATTTACGAGTGATGTTACACAATGTACCCGCGTAATAATGTACGACATGTTTCGAAAACTATCTCAAGTTTTAGTAGGTAGGTCACCAGACAGCATAAAATAAAGGAAAATGCTCAGACACTCCTACAACGGATACAATTCCACACAAGGAAACTCTACATGACCCAACGGCTACATGCACTAGAATGGAAATCACATCCACCAAATCCTCTTAATTTACTTTTTCAAACTTTATAATGTTACAAAAAATACTTCTCTGTACATGTATATATAACACAAGGGCTCTCAATAGACTCTCATGGTGTGCACTAATTTTTCACAAACACCTGCTGTTCAATTGTACGTCTTTATGGTAATCAGAGCCTTGTGCAAGCAAGAGAGCCTTACTCCCGTGCATCAATCTCATTTTCAGTCAACAATTTCGTGACCTTACGGCTGAACTAGGGGAATTACCTTGTTGATGTCGTGTTTCGCGAGTCTGGACAATTCCACTATTTTAATGCTCATACGATCATCTGCACAGTGACAAAAGGGGGACCTCGGGGTCTGTTGATGCTCCGATGCTTAGGTCAGTATGGTGCTAAGGTTGAAGATGAAGTATATTGACTATGATTGTGTTCGATTACTCACTTGTGTGTTGCAGGTAGTGTTATTTATACTTGCCGACCCGGTTTCCACGATAGTGGAGCATTGCATAATAGGAGATCACATATTCATGTTGTCCACTCGCCGAGCTATCCTTTTGCCATCAGTTCGCCGAGCTATGAATTGCTTAGTACTGATGAGTGTTGTTTGAGCCTTGGGCCGCATTGAATGCGGCGTTTATTGTAACGCCCCGTTCCCAGAGGTTCGGAGAGTTAGCTCTTAATACTTAAAATTAACTTAAATAACACCACTATAAACTCCAGAAAAATCCCATAAAATATTAATACACTTAATCAAACCAAAAATCTAAGTTCTTCCATGGCGACAATAAAGAAAACCCTGATAACATAAATTAGAAATTCTCCAAAAACTCGAACACATCCTCAACTCATCAAATCAAACACCCGAAAAAATAAATCAGCTTACTAACTACGACTCTCAAATAAGCATTTGTACCCTCAGGCACTTATTCCACTACGATCATCACACCTTGCTAAACTTTCTACTCTTGTTCTCCAGCTGAATCATCAAAATTATCTGAAAATATATGGAGATAAGGGGTGAGTTATCAACAACTCAGTAAGCAGAGAACATATACTAGTGTGTAAACATAAGCAATTACAGAAATCAGAATGCAGAACAAAATATTTTCTTTCAGAATGCAGAATCAGAATGATGTTTTCAAAATGCAGTGTCAGAACATGTTACCAAAAATGTCAGAGCGATAGTTCGAAAATATTCATAATCAAAATCCCATTGGCATAACATAAACTGAAACATCACATCTTATCTTGTCATATCAGAACAAATACCATGTTTAACCCCCGTAGTAGGGTTGTGCAAACCCCGGTAGCTAACCGAGCAAAAACAGAATGTGAATCTTCCCCTTATTCATTCTCGGAGCCCCGAGTGTGCACATAGGAAAGACCACGCAGAAAACCACTTTGTTTCCAAAGTGGGTGCACCAGAAACAGAAAAGTTGGTACCAACCCGAACAGAGGCCACAGTTTTACACCCGTGGTGAGGTCAGAACGGAACAGAAATAGAAACAAAATGTTATGCCAGAGGTTTTCAGAAATCACATCAGATCATATCAGAGTACAGAAACTCTTCAGAACAGAACAAAAATCATATCACAACATAATTTATGCACAAATTTCATATTCGCTCTATTTTTCAAAGTTCAGAAATAGAATGTCAGAAATAAGCTCATGTCTACACTAGTCATGACAGAAAATAATTTCTTCCTAAACAGAATCTCATGAGTAATGCAGAACAAATAACTGAGGCAGTTCAAATTTCTTTTCAACATCAAATATGTATATTTTCCAAAAATAACCTCAGCTCATTTTATTTTAAATGCAAAGTCTAGCATAGGAACCCCACTTACCTGAACTTCTTAGCTTTTTCGAAAATTCCTCAAAAATGTCGGACAATAATTAATTGTCACCTATAAAATAATCACGTAATTCTCATAAATTTTCAATTAATCACGTATTTCGATATTTAATCTTAAACTTATAAAATAACCTATTTAATTCATCAAAACCTAAAATTACCAATCATCACTTTCTAAGATCGTCAATGCCAATTTAATACTATGACTAACATATTTAAAAGTCAGAACTATTTATTAATGAAAACAACTTATGAAGTTTAATACTAAGTGATATAATTCTCCCAAAATATTTTAAAATAAACCATAACTATTTTTAAAAAGACTAAAATATATGTAAAATGTAGAAATAACAATACAACAATATTATTTACTCTTAAAATAAACCTTTACTTAATAACATGTTAAAATACTTAAGCGATTTAAGGTAAGTACAAGTAAAAATTTTGTTAAATAATACTAAACAAAAAGCTTTAATCGTAATCTAAAAGTTTAAAATAAAATTTCACAATTACTAAAATAATTTGCTACCAAAGTTCACTTTGAAAATCCTATTATTGTATGTAAACTTTTCTTATACCACCCGTATAAATCACGTAAAAACAGACCAAAATATATCAACTTGAACACATTCTAAAGCTAAGGGTAAATCTGTAATTCATTTTCAAATACCATGCAAAATTAAGTTTACGTATACTGGAATAGCATTCACGCAGCCTCTGTGCACAACCGTGAGAACAGGGGAGAGGTACTCACCGCCAAGGGCGGAGCTGCGCGCGACGCGGCGAAGAAGGTCACTGTGGTGAGGCACTGAGAGAGAGAGAGATAAGTGAGAGAGAAAGAGAGATACGACAGCACCGAGAAGGAGACGGAGAGAGAGAGAACTCCTTACCGAGAGAGTTACACGCGGCGATGGCCTGGGGTGGCTATCGTCGGTGGCACGGCGAGGCGTGGCTGAGGTGCTGGATTACGGGTTCCCTTTGTGCCGCGGAGGAGACGCCCGAAACTACCGTGCTTGGGGGAGCAACCAATGCTCTGTTTTTCGGACTCAAAACAGAGGAGTTTTGACTCACTCTGTAGATGGTTGTTTCTCAGCACTCTGGTGGTGATGCAGGTCGAGTACGGCGGAGAAGCTGGACTCCAGTGATGGCCAAGAGGAGGTGATGCACGGCGAGGTGGAGTTGTGATCCGTGGAGATGCAAAGCATGCACGGTTGCGTCGATTTCGTTTGGGAGGGCAACGTGAATTCTGGTCGATGCACGGTGGAGATGGGTTAGCTGATCAGAGGCTTACGAGGGGTGCACTGGTGGCGGTAAAAGGGACGACGGAGGACTGGCTTACGTGGGGTGACTCTCGGTATGGGAGTGCATGCAACCGAGGGAGTGGAGGCTGAGGAGGAAGAAGAAGAAGAAAAAATATACTGGGCTAAGGTTTCGCGTAGGAGGGCAGCGGCGGAAGCATCTTCGAATACGTACGTATATAAATATATAAGTGGAGGAACAAGAAAAATAAAACCCTAGAGAAGTAGACGTGTGAGCGGATGGAGATAAACGTGTGTGAGCATGCACGACGTGAACGAAAAGAGAAAAAAATAAACTTACGGGAAATAAGAGATAAAGACCGAAGGAGAAGGAATTAAAAATGAAACATCCGAAAAAAAATAAAAATAAACGGCCAAGATCTCCAAATTAAAAGAAAAAAACGCTACTCAAATTCATAAATTAAGAACTTACATAAAATCAAGCTCCAAAAAAACAAAAAAATAAATAAATAAAATCTAAAGTCCAACTACACCAAATTTGGGTCCGGGTGTTACATTTATTCTGTCTTAGGCCCTTTCCATCTCGTTAATGCTGGGTGTGAACTGTCGCAAGTTTTCTCATCTGGCATTGAATGCTACATTCCTTCCTTTTAAGCCCTGCTTGTATTTCTCGTATTGTTTCCTTAGTTTAAGCATGATCCAACCCGGGCTTGATACCCAAGCCATGATCCAGGTGCGACTGTTTGACCCAGTCCATATCATGTACGTGGCCTTAATCTGGGCCTTTTGTTCAGCCCAATCCATCCCAGACCTAAGATCTGGGTTTTAGTATGGGCCCTACCTTTAGTCCAATCAAAGGGATGTTTCCCCTTCAATACCCCTTAAGGTGGGAGCAGGTCATGGCCTTGGCTGAGAGCCAAGACCTCATGGGACACCTCACAGACGCTGCCTCCCCTCCACCGTATGAATTCTACATACCTGAGATGGAGGAAATCTGACCGACTACTCCGTGGATGGATTATCGGTACCCTCTCCAAGGAGTCGCTTGGCTTAGTGGTCGGGCCTGAGACTTCATATGAAGTCTGGCACTCCCTTCAAGAAGCCTATGCCCAAGAATCCCAAGAGAGGGAGTACCGAATTACACAACAATTGACATACATGAGGAAGGAAGCCACGATGTCGCTGCAAGATCACCTCCAAAGCTTCAAGACAGTGTGCGACCACGTAGCTGCAATGCCCGTGAGTGACAAGAAGAAGGTTTTTTCCCTCCTCAACAGCTTGGATCTGAAATACAAACCCTTCACCACCTCCATGCTCAAGTCGCCAATACCCTCCTACTCCGAGCTTGTGCTGCTGCTGCAAGGATACGAGATGCGGGCTCAACTTCATGAATCCTTCCACACAGGTGTACACTTTCTATGGGAAAAAAAATATTTCAAACCGTTGGTGGTGGTTTGTTCACCAATGCCCAACTCAATCTTCACCTTCAATAGCAAGGTATTCTCCATCAATACTCATGCCTTCATACCTCTGAACAGAATGGCTCAGTGGAACAACGACATAGAACAATTTGTGAATTAGGTATGACCTTTTTTCAAAGTGGTGTTCCAAAACGTTTTTGGGTCAAAGTTTTTTCAACTGTTGTTTTCTTAATAAATCGTCTTCCTTCCACTACATTAGATCTGAACTCACCATTTTCCCTTCTTCATGGTCATTATCCTGGGCACACATCTCTTCGTATCTTTGGGGTCTAAATCCTACCCATATACTTGGGACAATAAGCACAACAAATTTGATCTAAAAACTCTCCCATGTATTTTTATGGGCTATAGTGACAAACACCAAGAGTATAAATGCTACCACCTCTCATCGGACCTTCATCTCAAAACATGTTTTTTATGAATCCACCTTCCCTTACAAACATTCTAGGAATCTCCACTTCCCTCCTGCTCCTGACCAAAGTTTATCAACAATTATTGATTGGCATTCACCAAGCTGACTCCACGTCACCCGTGATTGGCGCCACCCCTATACCATCTTTGACTCCCGTGGAGCTGTCTCCTCCGGCTTCACCTCGAGTCGAGCCTCCTAGTGGCCAACATGATGACCTTCCCCCTTTCCTGACCCTTCCGCCCATTAATCCACTCATTTCGGATCCTCTTTGCATAACATGGTAACCCAACCTGAAGTACACCCACTATCACACTTTTGTTGGCCTTCCCAAGGAACCAAAGACAATACACTCCACCCTTAGCCATGCTGGCTTGACCAAAGCACTACAAGATGAGATCCAAGCTCTCTAAGACAACAACACTTGGACACTCATGCCTCGTTCCCCTTACATGGATGTTATTGGTTGCAAGTGGGTCTTCAAGACCAAAATCAATGCTGACGATACTCCCAATTGGTTGAAAGCTTGCCTTGTTGCCAAGGGCTTCCATCAAATTGATGGTGTCAATTATACAAAAATGTTATCTCCTGTAATCATGTAATACCCGAGTCCTACTGCGTAGGCTCTTACGTAATTTTTTTTAATTCTTTTAAGTGAAATATTCTTTTATGCATTTTAAAATAAAGGTTTTAATTATTTTATTTTAAGATGAGTATGCTTTATTTTAAAATGGGATTTATTAAAATAAATCAAGTGCATAATTTTAAGACTTTACAATATTTTCCTTAAGCTCTTTAATTTTACTTATTCAATAAATGACCCAGTTATTCTCTATCATTAGATTGGTATGTGAAAAATATATTTGAGGTGGATAGATCTCCACCACCCATTTGCTTCCTTGTGATGGAAGAAGGGAACAAAGACCAAAAAGTCCCTGCCCCTCCTCCAAGTCGGCTAAGGCAACCAAAAAAAGGGAAAAAACAATTTAATCCTTTAAGGCTGCGTTTGGATGTTGAGCTGAACTCAGCTGAGTTGAGTTTTTTATAAATAGCAGTGAGTTGAGTAGTTGAGGGAGTTATGTGGGACCCAACTAAACTGAGTTTAAAGTGTGTTTGGATGTTAAGATGAGTTTAGTACTTTTTATGGAAAATTGAAAGAGTACATATGAGGCCTGCACCGTAGAAACTTTCTGTTGGAAAACTCATTGAACCAAAAGACCTTAGAAAATCACAAACTTCAAAATGATAATTCCTCTTTTCAGAAATGAAGGATCTCGTGTTCTTCTTCTAATTCTTCCTTCTCCTTCTTCTTCTTCTTCTTCTAACTGAATTTGATGGGCTGACTTGTGAGAAGGAGAATCTAGAGGAGTAGAAAGGGGTCTTCTGGATTGTGAAATGAAGGATCCCCTTCTTTTTTCCTTTTTTTTTACAATAATTAAAATAAAGACTTGGCTGCCACGTGGCAAGCCACGTCAAGCGGGATCTACGAGCGGGACTTGCGAGTGGGGTTTGTAGGACTACCAAATACTAAAGGTGGAAAAAGTTGGCACATTCTTTTAATACGCTAGAATAGCCGTGAGATTTTAATACATATGAATGGTCGATATACATGTTATATTAGAAATTTATGGAAAAAATGTTAAGGAACACTGCTAAGGTCGTTCGATGTTAATCCAAGGGAAATTTTCATCAACTTTCTTCCCCCATACCTATTGGTCTACACTCAAGAAAGAAAGAAAATTTCATCTTCCTCTCCAAGCAAGCTTAAGTCGATCGATGCCACCTCTTTCTCTTCTTCTCCTCTCTTCTCTTCTTCAAGGAAACAAGCTCCTCTCATCTTCTTCAAGCTTTGTGACTCCATTGCAAGGGAAGAAGAAAAATATTTTTCTTTTATCCTCTTCAAGCCGTACAAGAACACTCCCTCCAGACCCATTTTCGGTTTTGACTCAAAGCTTGGAACCAAAGCTTGATTTCATCTTCCAAAGGGTAAAATCTTGAAGGTAATAGACTTTTGGTTTTTTCCCTAGTATGATTTACATGTGGGTTTCGAGTTTCACCATTTTTCTTACCTATGATGTTTCGGTTTTGGGGTTTAACACAATGCCATCATTTCATTCATCATCTACACGGCTTTACCACTATTTGGTCCTCCACTTGTGTTTTGAAAGGGACTAAGAGCTTAAGGTAAAAATCCTAACTTGACCCATTTAATTTTAATGTGATCTTGGAAGCCAAACTAAGTTGTTTTAGCTTGTATTTTGGTGTAGTTAAATTCCTATGTTGCAAATAATATGTATGCCCTGTTTTTGGCACAAACCAAATGGTATTATGGTTGTTTTGCTATATATTTTCCTATATTTTCAAAATGCTATGTTGCTATTAAACTTGGTTTAATCATAGGTGATGATTAAAGTGATTTTAGTTTATATATGTTGGTACCATGTGTCTTGTGTTGAGGTTGCTTGGTAATCTGTTTTTAGGATGCTAGAGGTTCGGTTTAGAGGTTTTGCTTGGGTCTTGTAATTTTATATTTTTCTTTTGAAAGGTATTAAGTGAGTAAAGCATAAGGTTGAGTGTTTTAAAGTTTTAAAGTTTTAAAGTTGCTTAATGGATAACCTTGCTATACTTTATGCTACTCTAATTTTAATGAGATATGTTATCTTAACTATTTAAAATATTGCTTGTGTGATTAGATTATAGCATAGTTGGTTTGAGTATAGGAGATTAATTGTGCATGATATATTACGATATGTAAAGCTGTCCAAGTACCCCTAAGCCCATGTCATGCCACGTCTTGATGTAAAAATAGCCCATGTATGTTGTCCCTCGTTTGGTTAAATTCTACCTAACCAAGAGTCCAAAATATTGATAAGCTAACCTTTTATAATGAGGGACCACAAGTTGATTTAAATGGCATGTTTCCTAAACTTGTTTAGTCTACTTGAGATGCCTAAATCTATTTGAAAACCCATTGTTAAAAATTTTCAGATTTTATCTCCTAATGTCCATAACCCAAAGTGAGCTTGAACCAAAAAGATCTTGCTTGAAGCCTATGAATTCTTAACTACTTTTCATGTAAGCTTTTTAAATAGCCTTCCATGGACAGCTAGCATATCTTAATATTTAATGTATTGCTCTTGTAAGTTGAGGTGATGAGTAGTCATCGGGTTAATACTAAGCTAAGAAGGGACGTTAAATTGTAATATCGTGGCTTTCTCTTTTAAAGGGAGGACTAAAGAATATTGTATGAGTATTAACACGCTTATGCTATTTATTGGAATAGGACCTATATTGACTTTGGAAGTATTGAGGAGCATAGAGGTAAGTAGCTATGACCATGCTTCTTACACCAATCTTTATGAAAGAATGTATCTCTCTCTTATTGCAAATGTTCTTCTGAAGAAAAGAGTAAATGAATATATAGTATGTACAAGCCCTTTCTTGATAGCCCTTGTTAAACATCCTATAAGTTATGATTGGTTGTAAAGTATAAAACAGTGCATTGACGAATCATTCTAAAATCATGAACACTTATCATGCATGCTCTCTCAAGAAACTTATTGATTATTCCTACATGTAGTATAGCATGAAATGTATCTTGTTCATTAAAGTGCATATGCATTGGATTAAAAAAGATGATGAAAATGTTTTGATTGCAAAGGAAAGTAAAGGAAAGGACTGAAAAGAAATGAATGTTTTAATGTATGAAACTACGTAATGGCTATGATTGATAAATGAATGATGGTACCAAAGGATTAGGCAGATTGCAATGTTGGGTAAGTAGTACTGGAGGTGCACCCAGTGCTGTCCCTTGACTGAGGGATTCCCAACCCGCGGCCACGGACGAAATCAGGTCCAAAACAAGACTGCTAATCCTAACACACAGGGCGTAATAGTGTGTACGGCCAAAAGGAAAGTGAAACATGAAAGTATAGTTATTTCTCAAAGATGTTTATGCATGAAATATTGTTTACTCCTTAAAATGTTTATGCATGAAAACATTGTCAAATTCTCAAATTGTTTATGTATGCATGTTTTCAAAGGAAAAAGAATAGATGATTAGTACATTAAGGGCATGGTGTACTACTTACTGAGTATTAGACTCACTTTGTGTTTATGTTTTAAACTTCCAGGTAATGACGAAGAGGCTGAGAAGAAAGGCACTATTGTAGAGGGAGAGGCATACACTTAGTGTCTTCGCTGTTGGTTCGACCTTGCATGGATGATGGGTTATATGTATAAATGTTTTTATGTTGGGATGGGTCCCTCGTTGGGACTTTTTGTCGCTTTTGACTTTAAACCCTGTATCTTTTGGTATGGTGTAACTGTTATGGTGGGCTGATGGTAATTCCATATACATTGACTTAGTTCCTTTTGTATGCATGGTTGGGATGGAGTCCCTTCCTAGTTAGAACTAGTTATGTTTCGTGTAATTATGATGGACTCTAAGAGTCTTTTATGGATGAATGTTGAAACAAAATGTCTATCAGGTGTTCCCCTTTATTAAATTAGAAATTTAGAGTACACGTGTGTTATGTTCATGCTGATCGCATATTATTAAAAAAAAAAAAAAAGTATGTAAGTAGCGATTCCAGCCTTTCCAGGGCGGGATTGTTGCAAATCAAGCTTGGCACTATCCAGATCATTCTCAGTATTGCCCTTGTTCGCCATTGGGATATTCGCCAACTCGATGTCAAGAATGCCTTCCTCCATGGTGATCTCCAGGAGGACTTGTTTATTGACTAATCTCCAGGTTTTATCCATCCTACTTTTTATTCTTAGGTTTGCAAGCTAAACAAGGACTTATATGACTTAAAAATAGGCCCCTCATGTCTAGTTTGATAAATTTAGTACTTTCCTTATTGCCTATGGTTTCCAATGCAGCTCTGTTGACCCTTCACTTTTCATATATCACTCATCTCTAGGCACTATTTTTTTACTATTATATGTAGATGATATTCTTCTCACATGTTCAAACCCCTCACATCTTAATGCCTTCACTAGTACTCTTAGTCAACAGTTTGTTTTGAAAGATTTGAGTCCCATACACTAATTTTTGGGCATTCAAGTCAGTCCAACTCCCATGGTGTAGTCTTATCTCAATCTAAGTATGCTCTTGAGATATGATTAAAGAAGTGATTATTAGTGAATTCGTATTTTTTTCTTAATGATTAGGATGTTTAAAGAATACTTAAAAGAAAAGAAGAAAAAGAAAAAAAAAATCATTTACATTAATGTGCATATTCGAGATGCACATTTGGCTCATCCTAACATTGTCCTAAAATAAAATAACAATATCTTATTAGGATTGGCAAGTCAACTTTGACCTAGAGGGGCCCAATAAACTGATTGCTAACTTTCAAAATATTAAGAAAAAAGCTACGCCCACCACTCGTTTGCTCCTGCTCCCAGCTATCGCTTGACGTGGCTGCCACAGAATAAATTAAAAAATTAAAAACCCTCATCTTCTTCAAGAAGTAGAACAAAACCTAGCTTGCCTCCACGTAATGAAACCTAGCCAACATACCCTTCCGTCGCCTCCACAGAACAACCTTACCCTTCCATTGCCTCCACATATCGGCGAAGAACCCAGCCAATTCCAAGCCTCAACCTTACCCTTCCATCACCTCCAAGAGAACTTGTGTGGAGATATTCCTTTAGAGGATTTGAAAAGATCATTATACTTGCAGGAAGGGCTTTGCCAGAGGATTGAATAAGAAGTTTGCGAAACACATTTAGTGAACATGTACTTGGATATTTTTTCCAAAACACTACAGGAGAGTTTGGGTGAAGCAAGTTGTGAATTTATAATTGTGAAAGAGAAACTGGAAGAATGTACATGGCAGTTGGAGCTTTCAACCAAATTCAAGGAGTTACTGATGCTTAGGTTGCAGGAAGGTTTGGATGATGTTTATTCTCTTAATGATTACAAATCTACTTTTAGAATCAAATTTACAAAATGTTACCCATGAAAATCATTTTCTCAATCGAAAGATTACTGAATGGGAAGCATTGATAACAAAGTACAAAAGTTATGAGAGTACATATGAGGCCTGCATCGTAGAAAAGTTAGAGTTGGAAAACTCATTGAACCAAAAGACCTTCGAAAATCACAAGCTTCAAAATGATGTTTCCTCTTTTCAAAAATGAAGGATCCCTTTGTTCTTCTTCTACTTCTTCTTTGATGGGCTGACTTTTGAGAAGGAGAATCTAGAAGAGCATAAAGGGGTTTTCGGGATTGTGAAATGAAGGATCCCCTTCTTCTTTCCTTTTTTTTTTAATAATTAGAATAAAGACATGGCTGCCACGTGGCAAACCATGTCAAGCGGGATCTACGAGCTGGACTTGCGAGCAGGGTCTGTAGAACTACCAAATATTAAAGGTGGAAAAAGTTGGCACATTCGATACGCTTGAATGGCCGTGAGATTTTAATACGAATGAATGGTCGATATTCATGTAATATTGGAAATTTGTGGAAAAAATGTCAAGGAACACTGCTATGGTTGATCGATCTTAATCCAAGGGAAATTTTATCTGAATTAGATCTGGAATTGCTTAGCTGATCTCCTTTGTATAGCCTAAACATTGAAGATTTGTCTCTCATAATTAATGTACATGATCTGCTGGTATAAAGCACTGCAAATCTCACACTTTTGAATTCTCAAACGTCTTGTCCAATCGTTGGCATTAAGAATTGCTGAAGCCTCAATGTATAGATCAATTGCATCCATTTAAACAACTTTACCTAGAGTACTGAGCACTGACGACCACCTCACATATTTTAATTCCTTAATATCGCCTTAGAAACGAATAGGTACAACAATATGACTACCCATTTCCAAACAACAAAAAATATGATGCCTAATTTCAAATTTTAAACCATAAGGAACATAGGAATTATCGAATCCAGAATAAGGATGTTGAGATATAAGGAGTGCCCCACACTCTTTTACCTTCACGTTCGAGCTACTTGTTTTAACTGATGCTCCAATGTAGCTCCATCCATCCAAAGTATTTGACTGCTACAAAAACCACTTGGCTGGTAGATACACCCCAAACCCAATTGGCCCTACAGAAGGGTCTTCGGGGGCACGTAGGACTAAGGGTTCTTTTGGAGGACCTTCATTAGTCTCAAAATGATAAACAAACTCAACAAACTAGCCTTCATCAAGATGACTGCCCTTGAAAATCCTTGGATCTGAATTCTCTACCTCATCATCAACGTCATAAATAGTAAGATGAGCATATCCCTCCCACTTACTATTATTATCTAAGTTTGGAGGCATTTGAAGTGTTACATGACAACCAAACCTTCTCACGTTAAACTCTGGAATTTCAGCTCCCAAGAAAGATCCACACATTACCTTGGGATTAAAACTTTTAGTTTCCTGCATGTGAAGTAAGAACAAAAAATAGAAAGATGTTAATTGGAGTATATTCAATAACCACTCCCACAAAACATCTTATGAAGAGATCAAAGAGACTCACAACGTCATAGCCTTTTGTTTGCAAATTACTTTCTTCATGATTCAAGCTTCTAATGTAGTGGACTCTATCATCAAAACCAATATAGAAGGCCCCAATAAAGTCATCATTGGTCATAAACATTTCTTGCATAGAGCAAGCATCTTTTGAGCCAAACTCTGGCACTGCGAAAAACTTAGTGAATTTGATAGCAGTTCCACCGTTATACAATTGTTCCAGATACCCCTCACCATTCATGTCTTGAATTCCACCAAGTGCTATGCAATCAGATACATCCAGAATTTTAAGAGATGACAAACTAAAAATAATGCTAGGAAAAATTGAGAGCTTTTTGCAGTTATGTAAAGACATATGGAAAGGTCGCATAAATGCTTAAATGATGGGGGTAGTTCCTTTATGGTAGTACCATCCAAATAAAGTAACCGCAATGAAGTCATGTTTCCCACAATGTCTGGGAACTTATCAAATCTTGAACAATCAGAAAGATAAAAATATTCAATAGACTCCAAGCTAATCTCATTTGGAAAGCTTTTAAGGCGTTTGCAAGCATGTAGATTCAATCGTCTAAGCCGTTTAAGAACACCAATAGATTTGTGGACCTTAGATAAACTTGTACAACCTTCAAGGTCTAGTGTCTCAAGACTTGGGACTCCGGTGAAGTCTGGTGTCTCCAACAAGTTTTGAGAACCGCTAAGATCAAAGAGTTTCAAACTCCCAAAACTCTGTTATAAAACAATAAATATTGAACCAAAAAGAAAAAAAAACATTAACGAGCTTAGTACTATTAGTAGAAAGAAGAACAAGAAGAAAACACCTTACACTAATTCCCTTCCACAGTTGCTTGATGTGACTACGTGGAAATCTAAGTTCAATAAGATTGTCTGCTTGAAAGCTGTTTGACAATGATTTTGAAGGATATTCAGACCATTCTAGCACCCGTAACCCATGTGTTGGCATGAATCTTCAAGGGTCGTTGTGCCAATGCAAATTCAATAACTTATCACAGAGATTAGAAAAACTCATGTTGACACAACTTGTGTTGCGAATTTTAAGAATTCTCAATTTCTTCATCTTTGAGAAGGCTCTAACACTGAATCGTTCCTCATTTTGATTAGGTAAGTTTAGCACTATGCCTTCAATCACATCAGTTCCCTAAAAATCAAGAATAATAAAATTGTGTGAGAAATATTTGTAAAAGAACTTAAGACTTAGAATGAAAATACACTATACACTTATATCTAGATTAATCCACTTACAGTATTATTCTTCAACACATGAAGGACATGCTTGTAATACCACAGTCTACTACGCCGGCTAGGCTCTTCGAGGGATTCATCATAAATTATTTCTTGACCCATTTTTTGTAGCAAATCATGCATCCTCAACCTCTTAGATGAGATGGTTATAAGACATTTCTCCATGAGAATATCAATATTGAGGTATGGGTAGTAACCAAAACTTTCTAATATATCCATTAAAATGTTATCTATGACCTCTCCTTTGAAAAAACAAGCAATATCTAAAAATAGTTTCTTTTGCAAATCCTCCAATCCATGAAAACCTACTTGAAGTATATCTAAAATTCCCTTATTAGGATTTGCTTTCAATTGATCCCAAGCACCTTTCCATACATTTGTTCCTCTACCAAAGAAGGAGGACCCTAAAACTTTGAGAGCTAAAGGAAGGCTTTGAGCATATTTCACAAAGCCTTTGGATAAATCCACATAATTTTCTTTAGGATAGGGTTTCTTGAAAACTGCCAAACTAAATAGCTGCAATGCTTCATCATTATTCAACTCATTAACCTTATAGATATCATTCACTCCATGTCTTTTCAATAAATGGTTATCTCTGCTTGTTAAAATGATTCTACTCCCCAGACCAAACCAATCATGGCTCCTTGCTAATGTTGTTAGATGCTCTTCTCTGTCAACATCATCAATGACTAAAAATACTTTTTTATAACATAGTCTATTCTGTATCATATTCATTCCCTCATGATCGTCCCATATATTTATTGCCCTTTCCATGAAGATCTTAGAAAGAAGTTGTTTTTGTAAAGAAACTAAACCACGATTTCTAGTTTCTTCTCTAATACAGGTAATAAAGCTGCTAGCTTCAAATTGGTAAGATATTCTATCATAAATGACTTCTGCCAAAGTTGTTTTTCCCACTCCAGCCATACCATGAATTCCTATAAAGCGAACATCATCCAATCCAATACCAAGTATGTTCATCATTTCCTCCACACGTGATTCTATTCCAACAAGGTCCTTGGAAAGAGTTGAAAAGTTACGACTCAATCCTTATAGTATCCTTTTAATGATTTCTTGGACAATTGTTCATTCATACCTAGGAAAAACGATAAGATAATTAATTATTATGAGATAGTGATAGCCTTTCAAGAGCCAAATGTATGATAATGTATTAATGTGCAATATAGCACATTATAAGGAGCATGGTTTTGGGATTTTGGTTGTAACCTCCATGCTCCCTTTGTATAAGGTATTACTCTATCAAAAATAAGGGTTATCAATAAAATTAGAGTACCGTTCTCATATCTACAATATTATAGCACCCTAATAATGTTTAACTTTTGACCCTTATATTTCCATTGTTTTTTGTGGTGAGAATTAGGAGAGTTTGATTGTTGTTTCTAAAATAGAATTTATAGGAGAATTGCAGGTTTTGATAAGGAATCAAGGTTTCTTGGTACGTTGATGATCTGAGAGTTGTTGTTGATGCCAAATCCAAAGGGACAAGGCATGAAGTAGTCTCATATAATTGATAGTAAAGTACAAGGGAATCGGCTTAGGGAGCAATGTAATGATATGTAGTCAAAAGTAACTGATGCATATAGTAAAGCCAGAGCAAGGAAGTTGTAGCTCAGAGGTTGAAAGGAAGCCATAGAATGCATGCTGACTTTTAGAGGAATAGATATGGATGCAAATTAAGAAGGTAGTCAGCCTCTAGAAGAGTAGGAACCATGAGTGATGATACAATTAATAGTCAGACAAATATACATATTTTAAAAAAATCCAACCGAGAGGGAAAATTGGGTGATGTCAATAGCTAAATGGCCAATGGTCGAAGATGAAAAAGTTATTATTATTTTTTTGAGATTTGAAAAAGTTAAATTATTTATTATATTTTGTGTGAACATTTGATAAATTTGTAATGATCTATATGAGATAAAATGAGATTGAGATGAAATGTTTTTTGTATCCAAACCTAATCTATGCAGTAGCACTTCTCTAAGAAAAAAGTAAAAGAATCAAATGTTAAATTTGTTTAATTAAAGGGATTAGATTTCACATCTAGAATTTATAATTTTTGTCACAACTAGATCTTTAACTGATCAACACGAGTCTAACATGTGTATTTGTGTATTTATATGGATCCAATTAAATTTGATTGGTACGACGGGCCGGAATCCAATTTTATGGGTGTATAAATTTGAGAATCTCCAACATATACATGCATGCTCTCGCTATAAGAATAAAAGAAAAAATGTTACCTAAGATGGAAATGCCATCCGGATATGTTGCCCACTTCTTTCAAAGCAACTCTCCATGTTTGCATCTTCTCCATATCAATATTAGGGTCTTCTTCATGCCTAGCAAAAGCTTCTGCAAAAGCCATAGTTTGGTTTTGTACCTTAGAGGGATCAACATGGTAGAAAACAGGCAAAACTGTCAAACCCGTCTCTCTCATGCATTCGACAATCTAGGCAAGTTCAGTCAAGCACCATCTTGAGGAAGCATAGTTTTTTAAGATAATGGGGATGGCGTACATGGATTCACGTATTGCTTTCAAGAGCTCTTGAGAAATATACTTTCCTCGCTCAAGTTGCTTGTCGTCTTTAAAGGCGATAATGCCTTTCTTTTCTAAAGTAGTGTATATGGTCTGTAAAACTCTTGCGGGTGTCTTCGCCATGGAAATTGAGGAAAACATCATGTATCCATTGAGGTCTTGGAGAAGTGGAAGAAGATGGTGGTACTGATGATGAGGGTCTTTGAGTGCTTAGGGGAACCATTGGACACTTGAAAAAATAAAAAATAAAAACTTGCTTAAAGAAATGTTTGCTAGTAATTTGGAGATCACTTGGAGAATAATGAGAAGAGCTAGCACTAACAGGCTAGCTAGAGATATATATAGAGGAAAGAGGCTCCCTTGCTTTCCAAACTATCAAACAATTTAACAAACATCACCATTAGTGGGAAGAAAATTCGAGATCAGTTTACTTGGCCGACAGTTGATCATGCATATTAATGGTCTTGGGCATGATCACTAGTCCGAACTTCCAGTTGATCTATTGTTTGGCAAACCGCGTCATTAGAAGATTTTATTCTTCATCTTAATTAAATTTAGGTTTCTGCAAAATATATTGGGAAATATGCATAAAATTTATATTTGGTAAATATCCGACCGTGTTTATGTTAAGAAAATTGTTAATTTGGTAAATAGATTACAAGTTATTTTTGTGCTTTTTTTTTTTTCTTTCAATGTATTAATTTTGAGTTAAAAACATTTGTATAATTTAGGCTTTCTTTTTAACTTTAGCTTGATTTTCTTGATTTCAATTACTTTATTTTATTTTATGTTAATTGAATTTTTTTAGATTTTTTAACTTGGCATGTTGATTAGGCATTTTAGTTTCTCTTAAAATGCAAACTATGTATTTTAATGAGGCATATTACGTGATTAGTTTTGATAGATCAAAAGGGTAACATGTCAACCACTTTGAAGTTTGATATATATATATATATATATATATATATATCAAACTTCAAAGTGGTTGAAGTTTATTAATTACATATTAATTAATTATATATACATATAATTAATATGTATATATATATATGTATATATATACATATTAATTAACATGTATATATATATATATACATATTAATTAGAAGAAAAAGAGATCCAAGAAAATTTAAAAGAGACTCTCAGAATCGATGAACCTTGGTCTTGGTGAATGGACGGGTTTTAACTTTAAGTGCCAGTCATGTCTTCCAGTTGATAATTATGTTAAGAAAATTATTTCTTTCATATGAACCTACAAATTATTTTGTGGTTTTTTTTTCCCAATTTCTGGTAGCTGTTAAAAGTTTATTTCCACTTTCCATTATAAATAATATTCTTTCAATGAGCCACGATAAACATTTTACGTTTTATTTTATTTGATTTTTTAAAAAAAAAAGACTGATCATAACCCTTTATTGAGAGATGACTTACAAAGTTGACTTGAAAAACAAGCCAATTACAAACGTTGGTAACTTTCTAGTACACTTTCGTGACTGACATAGTCTAGTCCAGACGGTAAATCTTTAAAGACCTAGGTCTTAGAGAAAAACCACCTCTATCCAGGACAGAGGTTGCAGAGCCCCAACCCCGACTAAGCAGGATAGGGTTCACCAAACCCCACCAACCCCGTCAACGTGGAGGGGGGACCACTACTCCATTCGGACCGAGGTCCGAAGGCACTACTTTTTTTTGGATTTTTATTTTCCTAGAAACAACATTACACAAAAGAAAATACATGGAAAAAACACTGCATAAAAACGGAAAAGCAGTGCACAGAGGTTGTTGTGGCGCGTGCAGTACACGCACCACTCTGGGAAGAGAACCGACGAGCGATCTTGGAGATCCCTGACTCACAGGCTCCAGAAACACCGCGTGTGGAGTTGGCAGAGGGCTCCCCGGTGATGCGTGTAAGCCACACGCCGGACGATGCCGAAACTTCGTCGCTCCGTTTGGTGCCACATTCGATGGACTTGAAGATTGGCGGCTAGGCAACATCATGGCGGGGCGCGTGCTGGACTGTGGGCGGCGGGAAGACCCAGATAAGCAATTCTCCTTTATTTCGCCTGAAAACACAAAAAATCAAAACTAAACACTACACAGAAGAGAAAGGAAGGAGGTGGGGGGGGGGGGGGAGGGAGGGGAAGGGAGCCGAAGCTCCCACCCCCTCTAGCCGGATCTGTGGAGAAAGTTTTAGAGAGTTGGAGAAAACTTTAAAGAGCCAAGAGACGAGAGTTGGTTTTTCTTTTACGTTTTATTGAAATAAATTCTTATGATCATGTTTTTAAATTTTAATACAAGTTTCTACGTTTTTGGCTTTTTATGTTAATTTTACTTTTTCACTTTTCACAATGGCATGCTGATTAGGTATAGTTGTTTTGTTCTTTAAATGACTAGCGTGAATTCTAATTGTAATCATTTCGTTGGTTTTTACGCAACATGTGACATCCACGTACGTCAATATATATATATATATATACACCTTCATAATATGTCCAAATATGTTGCTGCATGGGTCAGCAACTGAAGCCTCGGAATATATTGCTATATTCCGGAATTTTTTTTTTCTCAATGTAGTTAATTTTGGTATAAGATATGGAGAAAAAAAACGAACGAAGAAAGTTTGAGATCATTGGACTTTGACTGCATACTTTAAGACCTCGTTTGGTTACACAGATGAGATGAAATGAGATAAAAGTTGAAAATTGAATAAAATATTATTTGAATATAATTTTTTAATTTTATTTTTGTTTTGAAATTTGAAAATATTTAATTATTTATTATAATTTGTGTAGGATCAGTTTAAGAAAGTTGTAATAATAAGATAAGATATCTTGATAACCAAACTAGGCCTAAGTTTGGTCTTGGTTTGGTAGGTTTCCACCACCTAGCACGGCTTTTATATAGCATGATCAAATTGATAACTTTGTTGAAATATTGTTTTGGAATTGTGGTTGAAAATAGTTATTTTTCATCGATCTTAAATTTTAGAAAATGAACTATACATGAATAGGCATAAGCGTCTCATGTTTGATAAACATCCAACTTTGTTTCAGCGTACGGTTATTTTGTGATTTTTTTTTCTTTGTAGTTTTCAGGTTGTTTTAAGCTAAGATAAACCTTTTACACTTTAAAATATGGGTATTGTAAGGGGATTTCTCCCACTTCATAAGCCCACTGGGCACTCGGTCAGGAAGTAATGGGCTTCACCCCGATGCCCCGTCTCAGGGCCCAAATTTGCTCACAAAATAAGTCGTCTGCATGAAAAAGTAAACAATGATGGCTGATGGGATGGACAGACCTGACGCAGCTCAGCCACACTCCGCTCATGGGGACTCGTATAGGGCAGAGCGGGAAAAACGGGGGACCTTTGATTTTCTAACATGGGAACATCGACGGACAACCAAAGATGCCAGCAAAGTAAGGTAAATCAGGGAACCACGCCACATTAATGGCACGACTACCCAAGCTACACCTCACAGTGATGCCGTCACAGAGGCACGCCGCATTAAAGATTATGACAAAAGAAATAATAAAAGGGATATGGACTCCACAGAGCCCCCCCCCCCGGGCAGACTCTTGGTATAAATAGCAACTTCCATGTATAAGAAAAGTTCTCTAATCCCTAGACTCTCTCATTATTTACAAACTTTCAAAATACTCTACTAACTTTTGTATCAGAAACTCTCCGAACCTAAGGCAACCCTGACTTAAATGTGATGTGGAACTTAACATGATCATGAGCTAAAATGAATGTTATGCTTGCATAACTCATGACAATACGAGGTATATAAAAAGATGCTATCAAGAATTGACTTTATTAATAATTTATCTAAACTAACATGTGATGATCCTAATTTGTGATCAAATTACTTACCTCGTATCGCAAATTCCAAAACTGCATCTTATGAAATACCATATGTCACTAATTTCCTAAACATGTATTATAATACTTTACTTAATTAAATAAACACTACGGAGATAACTTTAATAATTATTTTATTATATATATACCAAATTAATAAATACTAAATTGATTTAAATAGAAATAACATATATTCACTTTCAAATTAAAACTTAGTAGGAAATTATATTTTACCTAAACTTTATCAATTAAATAGTGAGGCTCATTTCATAAACATAGACTTGATCATATTTATAGCATAAAAGAATAAATTAAACTTGATTATACTTATCAAATCCTTGTAATTCATTATCATAATTAAATCATAAATGAATACTTAATATAATTTAAACTGTACACAAAACATAAGTGTCAGTTACATGCAACAAGTACCGCATATGACAACTACATGCTAACATAAAGAGACCTATTTTAAACACATGTTTTCATGCCCAACTACATGCATGGAATCTGCTATTGTTGACCTTAGTCCGGCCACCTTGAACAACAGTCGCATAGTGCCCCTGTCTCCATGCTTACAAACTAGCATTTGCAGCTCACTTATCGGTAGTGCACAATGTGTTTCATGTCTCTATGCTATGAAAGTATGCCTTGAGTCCTACACGGAGTACAAACCCCTTCAGATTCGAGACGACCTCACCTATGAAGAAGCTCCAGTGAGAATATTAGCACAAATGACCCATGTGATACCCCCATATGATAAGGATGAGGGTAGGTAGTGTATGTGATCCCACATTGCTTGAGAATGAGAAGTTTTTGCTCTTTATAAGGTTCCAATGGGGCTCAAATTGTATCATTGACTAGTCTTTTTGGAGTATAGGTCATGTGGTTTGGGACTTCCATTGTGGCATTACAACCCAAGTGCTAAGAAATAGAACTATTAAAATGGTCAAGGTTCTTTAGAGTCGTCACAGCAAGAGAGAAGCCACTTGGGAACACGAGAATGACATGAGAGAGAAGTATCCCTACCCATTTTAAAATAGGTACGTTTCATCTTGAGGACGAGAATTTTTTTTAGGGAGAGAGAATTTGTAACATGCACATTCAAAATTTAGACAATAAAGTAAATTTACTCCTTACTATTATTATTATTTTTAAAGTATTTATCTATTTATTTATTTTAGTTGTTTCATAAATATTTTTTAAATCAATTATTAATTATGAATTAAGAGTCTGTCAACATTTTTACTTCTTTGTATTTTTAAACGTGTTTAATTCAAACTACACTTCCACCACGAACTGAAACTATCAAGACCACTTCCTCTACACTCATTCCTCTAATCTTGTGACCATACCGAGTCCCCCTCCCACCGGGAATTCTTTGAACCACTCCGGCTTAAACACGTCGAACCCCAATCTCCATTTATATATTTTTCCCTTTGTCGACTCCTCAACACATTGACACAGCAAACAACACAATCTCAATTGAGAAATCAGCCTCCGTTTCACACAAACAAATAGAGCCCAACCAGTTCGTGCTTCTCCACCACTCTGTTCGAAGGAGACCCCAGCCGTGACTGGTGTAGATTGCCATCCAACTTCGTCGCTTCCCATCTCTTTCGTGGTAAGTTCTCATCGAATTACACACTTCATGTACCTAATTCCTTCTCCATAACCACCATCAAGACTAAATGTATTTTTGTTCTTTTCTTCTCTAGGTATTTCACCACAAACAGAAGCCTTTCACAGTGTTTTATGCCGCCGTCAATCTTCACCAAACCCACCACCGCACGTTGTCCGTCAGTGAGTTGAAATACACTCTACAATTAAAGCAGTCAAGTGTCTTTACAAATATATCTACAAAGGTCATAATCTTGTTGCTTTTAATGTAATCTCTGAACAAGATAGTCAAATCGTTGATGAAGTTAAATTATTCCAATCAGCTCGATGGATTGCTGCATCTAAAGCCATGTGGAAGATCTTTGGGTTTATTGTAAATGAGAAGCATCCAGCAGTATATAGCCTATACTTACTTACATCTTGAAGATCAACATCTGATGACTTTTCTTGCAAATCAAAACTTGAACAATCTTGTGAACTCTAATTTTTATGCAAAATTTATGTTATCAGAATTTTTTTCAACAAATCATGTAAATGAAAACTCTAAAAAATTGTTGTACAGAGAATTTTCAAAGTTTTTTGTTTGGAGCAATCAACATAAAATCTGGACCCCTTAAAAGAAACAAACTGTTATTGGTAGAATTATTGCAGCAAATCCACTTGAAGGTGAATTGTATTATCTACGGATATTATTAAATCATATAAGGGGTCCTCTATCTTTTAATCACTTAAAAAAATTAATGGTGTTGTCACTCCAACATTTCGTGAAGCAGCTAAATTGCATGACTTGTTAGAAACAGATAATAGCTTGGAAGATTGTTTACATGAAACATTACTATACTAAATTCCGTACAGTTTGAGGCGACTATTTGCCACAATCTTGGTTTATTGTAATCCTACAAATCCAAGAGAATTATGGGAACATTTTGAAGAAAGTGTGTCAGCTGACTTTAAATAAATTGAAAATGATTCTATGAATGTCCGAAGAGAAGTTTTACGGCATATTTCTTCTACAGTTGAGTCAATGGGAAAGGACATCAACATGTTTCATCTTTTAGATGATGATATTTGTTTTGATGAAGACCAACTTCAATATACGGAGATTAATGATGAATTGGCTATCATAATTCCAGAAGAAGATCTTGTAGCATCAACAACTCTTAATACTGAAGAACGACATGCTTATGATTCAATCTTACAAAAGGTTTTATCAAATCCAACAAGTTCATTCTTTATTGATGGTTCAAGTGGAACAGGAAAAATATTTCTATACAAAGCGCTTCTTGCTTCATTTTGATCTAAACAAATAATAGTACTTGCAACTGCATCATCTGGTATTGTTGCATCTATTTTACCTGAAGGCCGAACAACACATTCACTATTTAAAATTCCATTAAATTTTGATAAAAGCAACACTTGCAATGTTAGTAAACAAAGTGAACTTGCAAGATTATTATGTGTTGCAAAATTAATCATATGGGATGAAGCCCCTATGTCAAAAAAATAATCGATAGAAGCATTGGACATAATGCTTCCGGACATCAATGATTCATAATTATTATTTGGTGGCAAGGTTGATGTGTTTGGTAGAGATTTTCAACAAATTTTACCTGTTGTTCAAAAAGGTACTAGACAAGAACAGATTGATGCAAATGTACTCTCTTCTTACTTATGGTCTACTTTGATCAAGATTTGCTTAACTCAAAACATGCGAGCAAGATTAGATCCAAATTTTTCAAATTACTTGCTTTAATTAGGTAACGGTCTATTGCCAATCACAATTGAAGAAAATACAAGAATTCCTGATTGTATGCTTATCTATTATGAAAATTATGATATTTCTTTGCAAACATTGATAGATATTGTTATTTTTAACATTCATGATTATTCAGAGAATTTGTCTGAAATGTTGAATCAAGCTATATTGACTCCGAGGAACAATTCTTTTGATGAAATAAATGCCACACTTATACAGATGTTTCCTGGGGAACTCAAACAATATTATAACTTCGATAAAACATTTGATACATTTGAACAAGGCATTACAGAGGACTTTTGAATACTTTGACACCAAATGAGGTTCCTCTTCATGACTTGCTACTTAAGAAAAATTTTCCAATTATGTTGCTTCGTAACATTAATCCTTCAAAAGGCTTATGCAATGGAACTCGTTTGATATGTCGCAACTTTGAACGTAAGGTCATTGATGCAGAAATTGCAATTGGTCATCATAATGGTAAAATAGTTTTTATACTAAGAATTCCATTCTTACCAAATCCTGATGAAAACAATGGGTTCTCATTCAAGAGAACTCAATTTCCTATCAGACTAAGCTTTGCAATGACAATCAACAAAGCACAAGGCCAAACATTAGATTTTGTAGTAATATATTTGCCACAACTTGTGTTCTCTCATAGACAATTGTATGTAGCATTATCAAGAGCTAAGACTGCTGCTTCAGTAAAAATTTTAATCAAGCCAACATTAACTGATACATCTCAAGAAAATTACACAAAAATATTGTGTATAGAGAATTATTAAGCTTGACATTCTCATCTTAACATTATAGAAGTAAGTTGAATGAATAGTCTAGATTCCTATTGTCATTATTTTATAAAAGTTCAAGTTTAAATAATAATTCATTTTTTTATTTTTCACATGATCAGTGCCGAATATGCAAAAATTTTATACATCCATCAAGGATATGACGCCGAGCACAAGAAATTAGAAAATCAAAATGGTTGTAGCAGAGAAGCCTCCAAAACATACAACACAACATTCACCGTTAAAATATCAAAACTTAACCTTGATTGATTCTGAGGTATGGTACTTGTTGTTTTTTATATTTATAAAAAATTGTAACTTTATGTTTCATAATGTAAGACATTATCTTAATAATAATAACCATATATTAGTCTCTACTGAAAATATATTATTTTAATATTTTGCAGGGCAATCGACTACAAACCATCTGTTTGATAAAAATATTGATTCACGCGATGACACTTTGCATATATTCCAATCATACTACATCAATAATGCTTATGTGAAGCCATTATATACTAAACATAAAATTGAATCCCATCAATATCAGTGAATATTAAACTCAAGGACAATTTATGAAGAAATTTCAGATGATGAAGAAGCATTATAGCCAACAAATTATAATATCATTCCATTCAATGAACTCGATAGTTACAAAGATTTAATTGCATAAATAGGTAAATGTCTATTCAAAATTTTCAAATTCCTTCGTAACTATGTTTATTAACAAACTAAAAAGCTTAAACATGATTTATTAGATTTATTGGCAATTGCATTATACATTGAGCTAGCTAGAGAAGTAAACACAGCAAATGGTCCCATAATGTTGCAAGAAATATATGTGATTGATCTTGAAGAGTACAAGTAACCTATTGAATAAAATGTTTTCCACTTTCAATATAATATGAAAACTAGAAAGTTTCATTTAAGAGATCAAGACAAATGAGGGCTACACAAGAAACATGTTCGATTACAACTTGATGACATCTATTTGAAGTTTCTATAGATGTATTAGTTGATCTTGGTAGCAAAGAATCCGTCGAATTGTTCTGATTATAATAATCCGTTGTATTGGGCATAGATGCATCCATTTCTTGATCGGTCAAAAAGATACTCATCTCTTGAGAATATCCAACATCTTGTGAAAGGGAGATCTCAATTGGATTGATATCATCATGAAAGACACGTTTGTTTTGTTGTACAACATCAGCATTTTCATCACTATTGAGAATTTGTGTATAATCATTCAAGACATTTATTTGATAGATAGAAGATTGTCCAAGTTGAATAGCACCACTTGTTGATTCTTTCTGTCAATGATGCATTTCTCTTCTTTTTTTACTCAAATCTTCTTTTTATTCTTCTGGTAAGAGATTATATTGATTTTTTTTTTGTCGATTGGTTTGCACGACCTTGTGAATTTCTTTTAAAAGAAATTAGATAAAAATATTGGTCGAAAGTATTTCTAATGAAATTGTCATGACTTGTTAAGTTCATCTTATTACTATTCATTTTGTTTGTCAAGAAAAGAGGTATGTCATTGATTGCGTTGAATTGGAAAAACCAAATCCAAGTGAAGGAATGATCAGCACAATCAATTTGGAATGGATATCTAAAATGAAGTACAATTGCCACTAATTGATAATATGTAAGTGTTTACACTTAGAAGTAAAATTGATGTAAAAAAAAAATATATATAACAAAGACAATTGTAGTAAAAAAAATATAAAGATGAAAAGCACATTTATTGTAATGCCCCAATGGAAGACCCAAACCACATGGCCTATACTCTAAAAAGAGTACTAGTCAATGATACAATTGGAGCTCCATTAGAACCTTATAAAGAGCAAGAAGTTCTCATTCCCAAGCAATGTGAGATTTCATACACCACCTACCTTTATCCTTATCATATGAGGTATCACAATATTCCCCCCTTAAATTCCCGACGTCCTCATTGGGTTTGTCCATTATAGATGGCATGGCTCAAGTCCCATATTTCCGGTTGGGCTAGGCTCTGATACCATTAATAACGCCTCAATGGAAGACCCAAACCACACGGCTTATACTCCAAAAGGACTAGTCAATGATACAATTGAAGCCCCATTGGAACCTTATAAAGAGCAAGAACTTCTATTTTCCAGGCAATGTGGGATCTCATACACCACCTACCCTTATTCTTATCATATGGAGTATCGCAATCTCCCCCCTTAAATTCCCGACATCCTCGTCGGGCCTTTCCATTGTAAGTAATATGGCTCAAGTCCCACATGGCTGTAATACCATTTGTTACGCCTCAATGGAAGGCTCAAACCATATGGTCTATATTCCAGAAAGACTAGTCAATGATACAATCGGAGCCTTATTGGAACCTTATAAAGAGCAAGAACTTCTCATTCCCAAGCAATGTGGAATCCCATACACCACCTACCCATATCCTTATCATATGGGGTATCACATTTATGAAACAAAACAATACAACAAATAGATACAAAATTAAAGAAGTGAATATATAAAGAATAAGAATTACAAAGAAGAATAATAGCTAAAGTTAATGTCCACAATATTGAAATAATAAAAGCAAAACAAAACTTAACCTTAAATCAACAAATAAAATATACAAAGCCAACAAATAAAATTTAAACATATAAAGAAATCTTGGTAAACACTCAAACTATTTGCAGCTGAATCGAATACCTTGGTAAGCACAATTATGAAAAACAAAAATATAAGAAATAAGTACAAAATCATATATTGAACAGATAAATATTAAATATTTATGCTCAACGAATATTGACAATTATAATAATACTAGAAATAAATCAAAACATTATTCAAATATTATAACTACGGAATATTACCATTCTAAATTAATAGATAAAGTTTAGAAAGCTAACAGACGTATAATAAAAAAAATATATTCAAATAAAAATGCAAAGTATACCAAGAAGCAAATGATAGCTAGAAAAGGAGTGACCACCCGCTCATTTTTCTCTTGGTTGGTCATGAGTCTAATTTATGTGTTTTAAATCCCGAAGTTGTGTTTTAAATATTGCAGGTGATTTTTGAATGG
Source organism: Juglans mandshurica (assembly GCA_022457165.1). Lineage (NCBI taxonomy): Eukaryota > Viridiplantae > Streptophyta > Magnoliopsida > Fagales > Juglandaceae > Juglans > Juglans mandshurica. The sequence goes on from CM039623.1 coordinate 12,211,641, forward strand.
GCCCAGTGTCTTAAAGTTTTCGAAATATTTTAAATGTCCAAAATTATTTTTAAGAGGGGTATTTTGGTATTATTGAACCAAACCTAATTTTCAAGTAAGCTTTTTTATATTGTGAAGCCTCGAAAATAATATATATCTAAAAAATATATATTTAGAAAATCATTTATTTAAATGATTTTATTTCTTTAAGAATATTATTTAGTATTTGTTATTTCATTTTATATTAAAAACTCTACTTATTTAGATGATGTTATTTCTCTTAAAAATAATTAGCAAACTTCATCATTTTAATTAATGATGAAAGAATAGTATTTTTATAATATAAATTTTATTTATATTTATTATGTTGTATTTATATTTTATCTATATATTTTAATTAGTTTAAATCAGTGTTTAAATCTCTACCGTTGAATCAGATTTAGGACTCTTAGATGAATGGCCTAGATTAAAACCCTAGCTCCCTCCCTTTTTCCCCTCAGTTCCCCTTTCTCCCTTTCTGTCTTCCTCTTCCGCAGCCGCACGCCCCCTCCCCTTTCCCTCCCTATTCCCTCTCTTCTGTTTTGATCCTGAGAGTTAAAAGTTTAACCAAATTAGTATCCAACAATCCTAGGGCTTTTGGGCATAATATTAAGTCATTGAAAACTGATAGATGAGCGAAGTCACCAAAAGGGAAAGGGCTACCACTGGGTCAGTGTCGATAGAGAGGGCAGCCGTGGACGTCAGATTCGGAAGCATGGTGAAATGTTATGATTCTGAGGGTTAAAGGTTTAACCAAATTAGTATCCAACTGTCCTACGGCTTTTGGATTAATGTTTGGGTCTTTAACATCTTCTCTCGCAACCTAGCCACCACCAGGCCCAGTCACTGGTGACCTTCCCCACGCCGATCTCCTCCCCCACGGGCCTTTCTCTATCTCCCCTCAACCAGGCTGAAGCCCGTAGCTCTCTCTCCCTTTTTCCCTCCGCCACGCCACCACCACGAGTAGTCCACAATGCAACCAACAAGCCTCGTCGGCCACCCCTTCCTCACGATTCCATCTCCCACGGTAGATCCCTTATAGCCTATTCTGATCTCTCTCCCTCAGGCTCTCTTTTGCCGCGCCTAGCACTGCAACAACATAGCCCAGCACCACCACCACGAGCCTCCTTTATGGTGTGGACCACTGCTACTCCACCCCCAGTCCCCGAAGCCCACGGATCTCTCCCCCTATTTTCTCAACTGCAGCCTCTTGTTATTCCAGAGCTGCTACAGCTCCTTCCAAGCCATTGTCAACCACCAACTCGCCATTACCCAAAATCATCACATCCTCCATGATGCGCATCGCACACACCCTTTTCCCCCATCGTGCACAGCCAAGACAACCCTCAACCACCATGGTGAGACCAAAACCCACCTCATACCGCCACCATGAAGCCCCATCAAACCCTAGCCACCCAAACAACCCTTGTTTTTAGGGTCATGGTAGTGACCACCACGCCTCAACCGACTCCTCCTTGCTTGTGTGTAGCCACCTCCGCAGGACCATGCTGGGCAGCAAGCAACACAACGATGTTAGCCCTTCGCTATGGTATAATTTCGATTCTTTTTACATTACGAATTATACTATTTCGAAGTTGATATTGGACTGATGTTGTGAATGCACTGTGTTGTGATCTGTGAACGGAGTAGTTGTGATTGTGTAAGATGAAGTGTTGGGCACTTTGTGTTGTTGTGATTTGACTGTGGAGCGTGAAGTTGTGGCATGGTTGTGTAGTTCACGAAATGTGATTTGTTGAAGTGATGGGACGGTTATGTAGTTGTGAAGTGTGCTCTATGGCTGTGTAGTTGAAGTATTGAGCACTACTTTGTAGTGTTGTGGCTATAAGCAGTGTGGAGTGACGAGGTGTTACGCCGTGTAATGTCGTGGGTGATGCGGCAGAGTATTGTGAAGTGATGGAGGTTGTGATGTGATGGTGTTGTGCGCAATGATGTGATAACTACACAGTTTGTGAAGTGGCAAGATGCCACTTGAAGGGTTGGGATGAGCCATGTAGTTTGAGGTGCTACGTAAAGTGATTGGATGTGGTGTAATCATGACGAGGTCGTATGTCATGTGGGTCAAGTGGGTCAAGTGAAGTGTTGAGTTAAGTTATATAGTTTGGAGGTGCTGTGTACCATGAGGTGTTAGTTGGGTTTGAGTTGAAGGTTGGTATCAAAGGATGAAGCTTGTTTATAAAAGCGGGCGTTCAATGGATTATATATTGCTCTTAGGTGATAAAAGAGGTAGGGTACATGTGTAAAATGGTTGGACACATGTGTTGGATAGATTTACTATATGTAATGGATAATCTTTCTTAAGCATGAATACATTATGTTTAAGCCTCAAGGTTGGTTTAAAGTTGTGTATTATGCATGGTTAAGATTACCGTGAAGTGTTGGTTATTGGGTATGGATGAAGAAAGAGAATGTGCATATTGACTAGGTTGAGTTGTATAACTTGGTTGGTCTGAGTTATGCATCGGGATGGAATGGTTTGGTAGGAAGTATGTGAGGAAGTGTTAGTGTGTCTTAACTTTAAGGTGAATCATCGAGGTTCACTTTAAAGGATAAGTGCTCAAAGTAGTTTGGAAAAGGTGACCTCAAGGGGGTCCCAGAAAGAGGAAACGTGATAAAAGAAAACATAGAAGATGGGGATAGAAGGAATGGTGTATCTAAATAACGAAAGTCCAAGTGAAGTGTAGTTTGTATTTCTAAGTTTAGTTACTTATGCACTAGAAATAGAATGACGTTAAGGTTATGTATGTATGTAGGTTGGCATTTGACATGCACATGAATGGACTGCATGATATGAGTATGGCATGAAGTCTAGGTAGGTATTATGTTCATACTCTTATAGAGTTTTCTAAATTATATGAAATGAAAACGAAATGTTTTCTTTATTATGCTTTATGAAATGAAATGAAAGGATGTTTATGAAAGTATGCTAAGTACAAGTTCTTAAAGGTATATGTATGTATGGCCTTCCTTGGCGACCCTTATTTGTTCACCCAAAGTAATAATTGTATGCATGTGAATGGATGCTATTTGTAGTATGTATTGTATGTATTCTCCATTAAATGAAATGTTGAGGTTTATGCTTGATGCTTTTAAATGATGGTTTAAACGATGTGATGAAACTGTATTTAAATGACACTATGAATTGATGTTTTAAATGAGGCTATGAAATGAGTTTTAAATGATGCCATGAAAGGATGTTTTAAGGATGCCATGAACTGATGTTTACGATGATGCTCATGTTTATGCTTTTAAAAGATGTTTTAAATGTTGAGGTTTAAGCTTATGCTTTTAAACGATGTTTATAAAATAAATGGACTAATGAATGAAAAGAAATGAAAGGAAATGAAAAGAAAATGACAGAAAGGAATGAATAAAAGGAAAGGACTGGAATGAAAGGAATGTTTTAAATGTTGAGGCTTAAACTTATACTTTTAAATGATGTTTATAAAATGAATGGATTGATGAATGAAAATAAATGAAAAGAAAATGACTGAAATGAATGAATAAAATGAAAGTCTGAAGGGAAATGAATGTTTTAATGTATGAAAATATGTAACAACCATGACAGAATAAATGGGTACCAAAGGACTGGGCAAATTGCAATGTCGGGTAAGTAGTGCTGGTGGGTGCACCCAGTGCTACCCCTTGACTGAGGGATTCTCAACTCGTGACCACGGGCGAAATCAAGTCCAAAAGACTGACAATCACAACACACAGGGCCTAATAGTGTGTATCGGCCAAAGGAAAGTAAAAAGAATGAATGAATGAATGCATGTATGCTTTAGTTTCTATATGAATGAAAGTACAAAGTATGAGAAATGCTTTATGAAAGGAAAACATTTTTGAAGAAAAAACCACACCTTGTAATGTTTTAAATGAAATGAATGCTTATGTAAAGTATGTAGATGAATGTGAATGCATGATTGAAAAGCTATGTTAGTATATTTTGATTGTATGAAGTAATGTTTACTGAGTATTTGACTCACTTTAGTTTTTATGTATGTCCCTCTCCCTCTCAAGAAAAACATGTAGACAAAGTGTCAGGACAGACATGGCCCAAGGGAAGAGTGACTGAAGCCTAGGTGGTTTTATGTAATGTATGAAAGTCCTATTTTTGTAAAAGGCCTTCTATGTAACTTAATGATTTCTACTGCAAATCCCTCTCTTATATTTATAGAATAGGTTTTAGTTTTAAACTTGAAATCTTTCATATACTAGGAAGGAAAGAGAAAAAGTTTTAAAAGGGTCAGTAATTCTCGTCTCCTTTTTGTTAAAACCTATTTTCTAAAAGTCCCACCACGAGGACAGAGGTTACAAAAGGTGAGAGAAGAAATCCAACAAGTTAATAATATCAACTAACCTGACAAAAGTTAATAATAAAAAGTTAAAATTCATATTTTTGTATAATTTTGTATAACAAATTACAACAACAAAACTAAGAACATCACTGTGAATGTTAACATTCAACTTGAATAACAGATGAATTTAATTAAAAAATACACAAATAAAGCTTCATTTCTATTTCTATAATGTTGTTTTCTTTTTGTTCGGATATCTCTTAAAAAGAATAAATGTTTAGTCTTGACAATAAATGTAACAATAACAAAGATGAATTTCGAAACAAAAGTATCCAACTACATAAAATTTTTGTTTTTCTGATGACTTTACAGGTTCTTTTTCACTAAAAAGAACAAATTCTATAACTTAAAATCTTGATTGTATTCTCTACAAAAAAAAAAAAAAAAAACGTATTGTTACAAAAAAAAAATATCCAAGATGTTTCTTTGTTTCTAAAAAGAAAGAAATATATAAAAAAAAAAAATTTGAAAAACATAAGAACATCTAAAATATTAAAATAATTTCATCGTTCATCATGTAATATTTTATTAAAAGAAATTTCATTTATTTCATTTTCTTTAGAAACCAGAGAAACTTCCTGGATATATATATATATATATATATATATATATATATATTACAATATGTTTTGTTTTTTTGTAGATAATACAATAAAATTTTCAAATTATAAAACCTTTAATTTTTTTTATGAAAAAACAATTTACCTCAGAAACCGAATAAAATGAGAAATAACAAGTAGTTGCATAAAGAAAATTGACCATTTGATAAGCTTACATTTAGATTTGCAAGAACAGTTTATGTATGAAATTTTTCATCTAATTTTTTTTAATTTTCTGTAAGAATTACTTAATGGCAGAAAACAATTTTTCTTAAAAATTTATACTAAATGAATTTTCTTTTAATTGTTCGTAATTATTTAAATTTTTTTATTCATTTGTTGACATAGTTAATTTATGTAGAAAAGTTTAGAATTGATTGATTATGATATTTTGGCAACAAATATAGAAAGGATAAATTTCAACAGAAAAGTATTTAACTGCTTAAGTTATTCTTCTGATGTCTTGTGGCGCCCCCAGCCCCTGCTTGGGATTGGACAGTCACTAAAATGCCAAGACATGCAACACAAGGCTACATACCCCTCGTACTTGACAGATAAGATGCAATGCACCTATGTATACTAGCAGTATATAATAAATCGCAGCAGAATAAGTCATTTAAAAGTTATACCAGAACAAACTAATATCCCAACTTCCTCATTCATAGCTTTAAATCACACTTCTTGAGAATGGAGAATCAAACTCCTTGTTTACACTTTAACATAACAAGTATTGTCTAAAAAGATCTTAACAAAGAAATCATTAAATCATCCTTTTATTCCTAGCTATCTCCAAGTAAGTCACGACTAAATTCGTTCTTTCTCAGAGTTGAGCATATCCTTAGCCTTGATCATCATCATGACTCATTGTTTCTAGTCCTGTCACAACTTCTACCATTTCGGATGGAGAATGATAGTGGAAACTACCACAATAAGATTTCGAGAAATATCAGGAAGTAAACACGCAATATACAATAGTAAACACAAGCATACAAGGGATATATCATAAATGCGTGCATGGACATGTACTTGACATATGACCTGACCAGAACTTGACTCATGCACTTGACCATTTTCAAAAGACTTATAACAAAGGCTTTAACATTTTCAGAAAACTTACTTGACTTTCTTTTTCATGTTGATCTTAATCAGAACTTGCCTTATCAGAACATATCACAAGATTTGCATCAAGTGATCCTTATCATATCACGAGATTTTCATCAAGTGATCCTTATCTTATGAACTCTTATTTTTGTTCATAGGGTGGAAACAACACGGCTCCCCTCCTCGCACAGCGTGTTCTTGCTAGTTACCGCACCATCAAAGATTGGTAGGCGGGACTCTGCCCACCATCCCTACTTACCACCATCCCTACCATCAATGATCTGTAGGCGGGAATCACAAGCGGGACTCTACCACCATCCCTACAACTCGAGTTAAACAGAGAATCATATTAACTCGACCTTACTTCGTCAAATTAGATGCCTTATGCACCCACTAGCATTAGGTGCTTCCTCGCTCCGGCATTCTTTAAAAAGAATCCATTCGAGACTCGTCTACTATTCTTCGTCAATCCAGGAGTTACCACTCCATTCTTAAGCACTCCAAAGTGGATAGAGGAGTTCCACTAGGATAATCCCTTGTCCTAGCACTTGGGATCGTGATAAAACATTTAGACTCTTTTCTTTAAAAAGAATCACATTTCTTTGAAAGCATTTTTCCCAAATGCATGAGACATGGAATGCCATGTATGAAATAACCAAGCATAACATGTTCAATTCATAACATGATTACATGGAATACATGAAACCATGGGAACATGCTTAGGCCAAAACACTTAGGGGTAAACATCATGAAGTTCATCACCTAAACATGTTCCAATCTTCAAGCATATAACATGGAAATCAAAGCTTAGTAAAACAAAGCATGAAATCATTACATTTGACTGAGATCCAAATCATTCAAGACATGGTATGGCCTAAATATCATGATACATATTCCATCATTCTTAAACATGTGAAAACTGAAACATATACAAGTATTTCATGGCATATTCATCACAATTTCAAAGCATATAATTCCTTCCATAGGTTGATATAAGATCATATTAACAAATCAAACAAGCAATCAAGAAATAGCAATCAAAACAAACATCGTGATGAAAAGATTTACACAATCATATACAAGTATTAACCAATAATACGTTGAGTGTATACTTACAAAAATCTGCATAAGGAAATACTAGCAAGCTGTAAATCCGAACATTCTATATTAGAAAAAGTAACTAAAGACTTATCTTATGTTCTTGAGTGTGTGTGTGGATTTCTAGGGCAACACTTGTCCATATTCCATTCGCCTTCTAGGGTTTTTGGGTAAAAACTCCTTCATTTCACTCTTAAAGTAAAACAAAACCCTAAGGTAAGCAAATATACATTTAGTGGCCGAAAAACATGGAGGATAAACTCTTCTCTCTACTCGACTTCAAGGGTTTCTTAAGAACCCTAAGTTGTTTCCAAGAAACATTAGAAAGTGTGGGTGTTCTATCATTCTCAAAGAACAATGAGATTTGAATCTCATTTTTGGGTTGAGAAAGTGACATGTGTGTGCAAAACCTAAGAGAAAACCGATTCTTACCTTGTCTATACTTAGTGGTGCCGAAATGGATGCATGTAGGACAAGTGGTGCTTACTGATGCATGTGGGACCAGTGGCATCTTCTTGAATTCATGTAGGACAAGTGGCGCTTACTGATGCATGTGGGACAAGTGGCGCTTAGGCTAGGCTATAGGGAACACAATAGTATTCTCAAAAATTTGAACACAATAGTATTCCCTATAGTGTTCCCTAGGCTATAGGGAACATTATAGGGAACACAAAAGACTAATCTTGCCAAGTGGCATAGCTCCTTGAAAATTTGAAATATCGCTCATCCTTGCTTTTCCTAGGAAATCTAAAAATATCCTTGCATGGATGCCATGTGTCAAAGTCCCTCATTTGTCTCTCCTTGGGAAATCCAAAAGATCCTTTGCATGAGTGACATGTGGCATGACATCTTGTCAAAATTCGAAATCTTAAGAGGCTCCTTGGGTATGCTTCCCCATATGGTCTAGATTAGATGAATCTCTAGGGCAAAATTGACATTTGATAAATCCTAACCCTAGGCTTGAACCTTGTAGATTTGTGCATGCTTTCCAAGTGGCAAAAGGCATGTGGGATGTGGGTGCATGTTCCCAATGCTTCTTTCCCTTTCCCCATACGTCTTTTCCTTTTCCCATGTGTCTCTTCCTTTTCCCATGCATGTCACTTACTCTTCCCTAAGCAAGAAGCTTCTTCTTCCTATGCATGTTCCCTAGGTGACTTTCCCACTTCCTTATGCTTCTCAAGAACTCAAAACATGACATGTGGCATTGTGGTGTCCGAAATCCAAGGGGTACAAGGGTAATTTTCGTGCATTGTCTCTTCCACCCCCTTCTAGAACCTTTCCCTCTTCTTATGCATGAATAACAAATGGAAAAATGTTAGAAATTAACCTTGAGTGGGCATACAGCTTAGGAATTCGAAATTCTCCTGGTGGTCCAAAGTAAATCCTTTAGAAAATCTCACATTTGTCTTCCCTATGCGAAATTTTCTTGGAACTCTTCACTAAGAACAAGTGGTGTGTAGTGGAGGTGCTTGGGAGTATGTTAGCCGAAACCCTAAGGAGATATTTGTCCTTTGATATAAGAGTCTCTTCATCTAATCTTCTAGAAGGTTAATGCATGCTTGACACTTGGCAAAGTCTGACTAAAATTTGGAATCATATATTTCTCCCTTTGGTTTCCCATGCAAATCTTCTAGAAAAGCTCCATCTCACTTCCCTAGGCTTCCCTTCCCAAAATATCTACCTTGGAACTAAAAATTGGGCAAGACAAAGGGTCTAGGCATGTGGGAAAGTGGTCTAGTCGAAAATCTCTTAGTCTTCCTAGGTTCCTTTTGTCCCTTTATTCTTCTAGAAGGTTTCTAGCATGCTAATAAGTGGCAATTTCTCTAGGGTAGGCATGCAAGCGACCTCTTGGTGCTTCCCTACAGTTCTCTCTCCCCTATATCCCACTATAAAGTCTAGATTCATAGTGCAACACATGCATGACACATGGCACTAGTCACTACAAGAAAAATAACCTTTTGTGGCGATTTTTATTTTGTTGCAAATAAAATCGCCGCAATAAGTAACTATTTGCGGTGAAAATAAAATCGTCACAGCTTATTCACATCAACTTTGAATTCAAACTCGGTGATGCAATCATTTTTTTTTTATTGCAGCGATTTTTTAATATATTGTGGCGAAAAAAGTTGCTACAATAAGAAACAATGTGTTGCAACGGAGGAAAATCGTTGCAAATATTCTCTTGGGCGCCAAAACGCGTTTTGTTTTATTTTTCCCCCCTATTTTGTTCCCGAGTACAGGTCCCTTCTCCACTTCGAGATTCTTCCCATTTACGCCTACCTGCAAATCCACCCACCCCCACACGGCTTCATCTCCATTTTCAACATTAGGGTACAAAGCTATGTAGTCCTCTTCATTTTCCTTCCGCGAAAGCTAGGGTCCTCGTCATTTCCACCCTTCTCCACTTCAACGTACATTCTTCCCCATTTTCGCCTACCTGCAAATCCACCCACCCCCACAAAACTTCATCTCCATTTTCGATATCAGGGCACAAAGCTTCTACTGCTCCACTTAATTTCCTTCCGCGGAAGCTAGGGTCGTCATTTCCTCTCCATACAAAATCGCTTGCCTCCATCATTCGTCTTGGAGTGATTTGCTTTCAACGATTTTCAATTGGATTGGAGGTCTAGATAGTCTACCGAGACTCTTGGGTATACCTTATCTCACCACAGATATCTCTACAACTCATTTGCTGTTCTCTCCCCCTTCATCCGTGCTAGTTACTTCACAAAAATTGGCCTTTTTGTTTGTAGACTAATTTCTAGATGTTTGGATGTAAAAGCAGGTCCTTTCTTGCACAAGATTTTTTTGTATATCGAGATTTTGTATACATGTTGATGTGGGTATTAGATTAGGGCAAGATTTTGGCGTTGGGTATTAGATCAATAAGGATTTATATGTTTTAATTTAACAGTAGCTTGCATTAATTATCCCCCAAAAGTTATGGAAAATCATATCATTTTTGCCCATTTAATCTTTTGTTTTTCTTCCTTTTTTGTGCATCTTTATTTGCAGCATTTAATATAATTATAGGGGAAAAAACAAGCTTGGTTGTTGAACATTACCTTCTCATTCTCATGTACATGTAAATTAAATAGGTCTAAGGGGGACCAAGAAGAGAGAGTATTAGAGATTTGAAAAAGAAATTGGGTAATTAATGTAGATTACAGAGATTTGGTTAGTCATTAGTGGAGTTTTAGGTTATTTTATTTCCACTAACCCAGATGATAAAGAAAGGATTATAGATCATAAGGGTGGCAGCCAGGAAACATAACAACTGAAAACAAATTATTTGTTGCTAAATCTGTTGTGGTTTTGTTGGAGACTGTATGTCACCCAGAACATGATCAAGGACATATCTAAGCTCTGCTATCTTCCTAATTTGCTCTACCTGCCTCCCCTCCCCACACACCCAATAGAATAAAAATGTATCTGCAAAAGGGGGAAAACATTAATGTCTCAATATCTGGTCAACATGTTTGATCCCTTGTTTGTCTCTCTAGCATAGCAAATATTGTTATGCTCTTTTATGTGTCCTATATATTTCAGAAGAGACATTAATGACTAAACATTTTTTGGCATTAATAATCACGATTAATGGCCCTTTCCTCCTCTCTTTGTCATTAATCTGAGTCATGTTCATGCTGCATACTAACATGATTAACACAGATTTTGTAGTGACACTTATCGAGTTTCTATCATGCTATTGTCTCTCTGTTTAATGTCATATTGTTCTTAATCTATGTTCCTCTTTTTAATACAAAGATAATTTTCGTTGTTAGCCTTATTCTGGGATTAGGATTATCAACATCATATATATATATATATATATATATGCCAACATATCTATTTATATGAGAGAGAGCTCAAGTAGTACTGCATGTGGCTGTCAATGTTTTAGGAATATAGACTTATCAGTTTGTTTGTCTACACCGAAAATCTCGACTATCTTTTGTGACACGACTAGCTAGCTTAATTAAGATGTACCCGCAATTGCTTATCAAATTTGATTGTCAAATTAGGGTACCCCTAATAAGTAATATCTATTGCCATTGCATGTACTTAATTCAGCATGCAACATGTGCATGCAGCAATAGTACTACCATTTTTCTTTGGGGATGAAATCAATCATCTTCCCAAAACTTCCTAATCTCTCTATTTTCACTAATTTCAACACAACAAAAACTGAAACTTTATAACCCAGTCCTCTGCTATAAAGGTATATTTGAGTGAGATTTGTAATTTTCATGATGATAAATTCATAGGGATCCAAGAGCACTTATAATATGAAAACTGGAGTAGGAGTTCTTGGATCAGTACAATTTATCACTACCTAATCCAAAACGATGGCATCTAATAAATCAGTCATTTCTATCTTTAAAAAGCTCTAGATAAAGTTACTTTTTATGGAGTTAAGTGCAGTGGATTAGACCATGAACACTATAGGTGATTGCAATTGCAAAAATAATAGACAAAGCACTAATTATATGTCATCTTTTGTTTTCCTTAGTTTTGAACAACAGGATGGATATATGTTTGATAAAGAAAGATGGATGCTCATTATTCCTAAAAGGAAAATTATATTGATATTTAATTGTTCAAATCAATATCAAATTAATATTGATATGCTCATTATGCTAAAGCCACATGTCTGGTAATTCACCTAACTTATTGTGTGCAAAACATGAATTGCTAATCCATGGCCTTGTTAGTTTCTTTTTTGAGCAACCAACCAACCAAATAAGAACATGATGAAAAAAGAACAAAAATTTACTCACATCAACACATGTTTGAGGATAGGTAAGGTTGTTGGGCTAGATGGGGTTCACTCCCATCTTGTTGAGCCACATAGAAAATTTACTATATATCCAAACATTTGTCTTTACATTCATGTAATTAATTTAGTAACCTTAGAATGAGTGTTATATTGATCCTTGTGTGCATTCCAAAAGATTGGCTGTGTTGACTGATTTCAATGAAAAGTTTATGAATTGATCTGAATATTTTTTAGCTAAGGTGAAAACTCTTAATCAAAAAGCTGCATGCCATGCATTAGTTATATATTTGAAAGGTTTTTAAATACATAAAAACCCATAAAAATCTTGAGATTAGGGATATGTATATATATAATATATGTATATATAGATATTGTAGCTTATGTCAATGTACGTTGCTCTTGCCACCAACTGGTCACTTGGTAGTTGTTGGTCATTTAATGTCCAATGACCAACAGTTACAGCCCAGGTAAGTTAACAGTACCTTTTCATTTCTTCTTCTTCTCACTTTTTGTTTTTTATATATCTTTCATCATTATTTTTTCTCATTCTTTAGATGTATGCTATATTGCTGGCCGCTTGCCCTTTGATTCAGTATTTTATAATACTACTTTAAAATGGGTTTTCCAGGATAATATGGGTAAAAGTAGTACAAAAAGCACCCAACTAGCACTAAATCAGGGCATCTTATAATGTATTGGTGGTGGGGTAGAGAGACACTTGTATTCAGTTGGATACCTAAAATATTATATGAGCATTCTAGGTGTTTTCAATATAAAGCTTTAAGGTAACTGTTTGTTCTATCTTATTGCAGGCTGTAAAGCTTGTCTGATTGACATTTATTATATATACATACATATGTGTGTGTGTGTGTGTAAATTAGTATTATAAATAACCTGACAATCTTTTAAAGTTGTTGATATTGGAAATTAATGAAGAATTGTTTCAAGATATATTTCTACTGATGCCATTGCATCTCTTTTGATATATTGAACTCTAAAATATCAAAGCATGTCCTTTCACCTTCTAAAGTTGTTGACTATTCATGTATCACACTCCCTGCTTTTATTAATTGTGAACGCGCTGCTGCTTTAATATCACCTTCTAAAGTTGTTGAATACTTCGTTTTGCAGACTTCGAAGCTGACTGTGGCTTCAATTCAAATCTCATCATATTGCTGCTGGAGCTGTCTTCCTTACTGCTAAGTTTTTGAATTTAGATCTTACTTCTTATCAAGATATCTGGCAGTAGTTCCAAACAATACCAGAAATTATTCAAGGTATTGTAGTCTTGTGGTGATTTACTTTCTGAACTTATGCTCAAAGCTGATTTATTATGCATAGATAGGTGAGCCTTTGCAATCTTTGAAACTGAAACTGAAATTATCATCATTGCATTTCAAGAACTTGACTTCTTGAGTGTGTGCCACACTCTACAAGACTACAATTCTCTGATGGATGCTAAAGTTCATCATCATCATTAATATATGACAGCATAAAAACCTAATATGGATAAAATCTTCTAGAAGCATCAGTCTTTATGTTATAAAATTGAATAATAATTATGTGCTTAAGCCCTTGGGTCAGAATGGTGCTGGATGCTAATTAATGCTTGTTACTTGATGCAGAGGTATCGCAGCAATTGATGGGGCTTTTCTGAGATGGCTAGCGGAATACTGAGTTGGGACACAGAATTGGGTCAGTTCTATCGCGATGGTACTCTCCAAGTTTTGTGGGTAAATATTCATGTAAGTTGGGATATGAGTTATGAAATGATGAAACAATCATCTGCATAGTTTAGGTTTTAGTGCAAGAAGATTGATAGGAAATAGATCACCAGTATGCAAATTAGAGGAGATGAACCATGTGTTCTAGGGCTATTTTGGATAAATGGGTTATACACTTTACAGTTTACTCACACCATTTTATAGCATTTATTTTGTTCGAGTACAAAGTTTTTCTTTTTTAATTTTGTAGAAGAGTATATCAACTTGTAATGAGCTTCATAAAACTTGATGAAGTCCATCTTGAAGAAAATCTCATTCCCATGTTGTGGAAGTCAAAGAAGCAAATGAAAGATATATGATTTTATATTGTGTATGATTCATTGAAGTAGAATGTGCTGTCTAAATAGTTTGGGATTTATATTGTGAGATTTTGTGCATAATGTTCTGTATTTCCTTAGATTTTTCTTTCATGCCAAGTTGATGATTGTGCCTTTATTGTTGGGCTACTTTCACTTAGTTACTGAGTTCTTGTGTTGCTGTAGGTGCAGAAGCAATGTTTCTGATTTAGGTCACTTCTTTGTACGTGCCATACAGGTTTATTTCTGCACTACATCAAATCATTTATTCCTTGGAGAATAAATTCATGTATTTTCTTTACAAGAGGCTCTTTATAAATAATCCATACTATTTATCTAGCTTTAGGGTTTAGTTCATATGTTACTTATATCTTATAGTTATATATAAATATATTATATATAAGGATCTCTAATATGAAGTATAGCTTGGGTATATAGTTCATAAGGATTAATTTTGTGGATTTTGTTTTGTTTTGTTTTGTTTTTTTTTTTTTAATTTTGTGAAATATCTTTTCCAACGATTAAAATTCACCAAAAATAGTTTTTGTACAGTAAACTTATTTCCAGCGATCATATATCGCAGGAAATACTTTTACCGGCATTTTAGGGTATTTGCGGTGAATATTATTCGCCGCAAAATATTTTCCAACGATTTAACTAAGCCGTTGGAATAGATCTAAGCATTAGTGGCGATTTATTCTATTTTTCGCGAGGACTATAATTCGCAGCAATTTATGAATTCCCAGCGATTTTTAGATCGTTGCAACTGAGTTCATAAAACCAATAACTCAATTGCAGCGATTTTTAGATCGCTGGTATTGATCTATATCGGCGCACTCTTATCGCCACAATTGTTATTTTGAAGCCGATTAGTCAATTGCGGCGATTTCAAAAAATCGATGGGAAAGTAGATTGCCGGTGATTTTCCCTCTTTTAGCGATAGTATTAAATCGCTGGAATTAATCTTTCCCAACGATTAACAACTGAATCGTATTTTGCAATTGCGGCGATAAAATGCACTATTTGCAGCGAATAAAAATCACTGGGAAAGAAAATCTTTGCCGGCGATTTTTGGCTTTCGTTGGAGTAGATCAAAAGTGGGGCTTTAATACCGGCGATTTTTGTTGGTTTTTCCAGCGAAAGTGAATCGTCGGTAAAGCTGATTCCCATTGTAGTGAGTGGCTAAGATTTGGGTCATGAGCCTAAAGCCATTGGGCCTGGATTTCTAAATAGGGCAAAAATTCACAAAGCATTCTAGGGTTTCTCTCCTCTGGGGCTCAAGTTGCTAACTCAAAGACTCTTAAGACTTTCCAAAATAACTAGAGCTCCCAAAATGTCATGTCAACTAAAATAAAATATATGGGCCTCGCTTAGGCAAGCTTGGGTCATCACATGTCTTGACAAGATGTTTTTGACTAAAAAGAAAAAGTTTTATAATTTAAAATATTCATTGCATTTTTTAAAAAAGCAACACCTATCATTACAAAAGATTAAAATATATCTAAAATATTTCTCTTGTTTTAGAATATTAAAACAACAACTTTGCTATATACAACCGTCATTTGCAACCGTGGTGCAACCGACTGACACAGTTGGTCCCACTTTTTTTTTTTCGTCCGTCTTTCTTCCTCCCTCTTCATTTTTCTGTTCAATAAAAAACTCAAACTATTCTCTATACCTCCATTTATTTCTCTATCAGTTTCATTGTACCCCAAGCCCTCTCTTCTTGTTGTCATCCCAGCAGCTTATGTTGCAGCATCAGCCCAACCACAATCCTCACAACAAACCCGAAGAAGATTTATCGACTTCCCCAGGGCAAGTTGATAAGTTTTTGGGAACACTGGAACTTCCTACGAATCCCAAGTCAAAGCCAGCAGCAAGAACTTCCTTCAGTGCATTACGCCACTCGCAAACACAAGTAATATCTAAGTTTCTTCAAGCTGCAGCCCATGGAACCCCATGCACGGCAGCTCAACCAATCCCACCTCCAGGCCGCGTCCTCATCGTTGCACGTGAACCCAGCAAACCGTAAACCAAGCACCTCCACGCCATCACTCCTGCACCATCAATACACAGATACGGCCTCCACCTCATGACACAACAGCCGAGCAACGTGAAGAAACTTCCCTCACACGGCAAAAGCCACCAACGCCACCACCGTTCGCCACCCTCTTCGCAAACTCATCACGGTAAGCCCCTGTTTCAGCCCCCTAAAAACAGAGGATTTTCGTGAGCCACAACCAGCCAGCCACGGCGCCATCTCTCTCTCTCTTCTCGTCGTCGTTACCTACCCAGAAAACACCGGCCATCGCACCCACTCCCTCATGTTAGCTGCTGTCGTCGCACCCTACCTCCACGTAAAACATGCAAACCGTAGGCCCACGTCTTTTTCTTGGTTCTCCGTAGTAATGTAAGAACATTTTTATGTGTTTTACTTGATAAAAGTGTCATGAACTCAGAGCTTATCTTTCGGGAGATACTTGTACTGTTTTTTGGCAAAAAAAAAACGTCTTTTAATATCATATTATGGTGTTATGGGTGTGTTTTGGTGCAGGAAATAAAGGCTTATGGTGACTTGGGTGTAGTTGGCGTCGGTTTTAAGTGGGTGGTCGTGCGTGGGAGGTATCTGGACTAAGAGCACAAAATTGCTCTGTTTTGGCGCTTTAAAACAGAGGAGTAATGGCAACGGGGCAATTTTCTGGGATGTTCTCATGAAGTCTCCGACGTAAAGCAATGCCTTGTGAGATGGTTGGAGTTGTCTTGCTTAAAGGGATTCACGTGTGGTGACGGTAGCTACGAGGTGGAGATGCTTCACTAAAGCCGAAAGGTTTGCGGCAGTTGTGGTTTCTTTGCTCAGAAAGGGGGGCCATACCTGTTTGGTTTCCTGAAGGAGACGGACGTGCATGGGGTACTAGGCGTCTTCAAGGGCGAGGGAGTGGTCCGGAGATGGAGATGGAGGGAGAGAAAAATGAAATTTCGAGCGGGAGAGAGAGAACAAAATGGAGAGGGAGCGGGAGGGAAAAAATAAGGTGGATGACGTGGACACGCCGATTGTACGCCGGTTTCACCATGCGGTTGTATGTATCATTTTTGTTAAAACAATTTTTACGTTCATTATTTTATTAATGTTTCAAAACATTCTAAATCTATCTCTTCTTTTTTTAACAACTACAAAAACTTCGTCGATATTTGTTACCATAAGTTTTGTTTATTTGCTGTTAATGCAATAAAATTTTCAAATAATAAAACTTTATTTTTTTATTGTATGAAAAAGACTTTACTAAGAATTAAATAACATAACAAAACTTATGAATGGTTAAAATTTGTAAAAAATGGAGACAATTTCCATTGCATGTTAACTTCTTATAAAAGTTTGCATTTGTTTCGATTTTTAATTATGATGTATTGGAAAACCTTTTTTCATTAAAAAAAAAATGTACTTATAGTTTGAAATATTTATTACACTTTTCCAAAAAAAAAAAATACTTATTGTAACAACAAATGTAAAACATCGAGAACATTCCTCCCTTATCCAAAAAAAATAAAATAATTAGAAAATTTTGAATAAAATAATTAGAAAATTGTTTTAAATGAATTCTTATTCTAATAAGGATGCTTAACAAATAGAAAAAAAAATTAAAACAATTTTCATCACGAAATTTGCCTTATTTATAAATAAATAAATAACCTTCTAATTTATATGCTTTATTTTTGCAAAAGGGAAGAATGTTCTTGATGTTTTTAGGTATACTATTACAATAAATATTTTACTTTCATAGGAATAATGCAATAATATTCTAAAACCAGAAAACCCTTAACTTTTTATGAAAGAGAATTTGCCTAAACAATCAAATAAAATTGAAAATCATAACTACTTGCATCAATAAAATTAAGCAATTTCGTTTTTCAAATAGTTTTTCAAAAATCTAGTGATTGTTAGATGCAAATTTGTATTTAACCATCAAAGCAATTTTAGCTTTTTACTAAATACAAACTGAGTGATCGACAGAGTGATTTTGTTTGTTTTGACAATTTCTTTGTTGTCACAAAAAGTGGTAAATAATGTTGCAAAATCTAGACATTCTGTCAAATTTACTATTTACATAGTAATTCTTTAATTTAGCTTTGAATGTTTTAGAATTTAAACCATCTATGAATATTGCTCTTATTGGTAGTAATTTTAACTCAACTCATTTAACTTTTTAATATTTTTATTTAATTTTTTTTCTTTCATTTCCCAAAACCTAATAAAATATTAATCTTAACTCAACTCATTTCACTACTATTCATAGATTTATCATCTCATCTCAACATCCAAATGAGAACTAAGAGCCTAAGAGCCAAAGAGTCCTCTATATTATTTTTGTTTTATTTAAAGTATCGATAATCTTTTTTTTAGAAATGTTTAACTACAAAAATATCTCATAAAAGTAAATTGACAAACTGATATGCATTGAAATAGTATTGCCTCTTATTGTAAAGTTGCTATAAGAAAGATTACATTTTTGCGGTGACAAGATTCACTGCAAAATGCACTAAAATTCGCCTCAATTACCTTTCTCCTGTGATTTTCCTTCGCCCCCAAGTCACGGAATCATGATGTCCTAATTGAGAATTTGCCGCAGGAAAAAAAAATGAGCCGCAAATAATAGATTTTTGTGGTGATTTCTTTTGTCGGAAAAGTCCAAAACTTTAGCCAAAAAAAAAATTAACCATGGTTAATCGTCGCTGAGAGTAGTTTTTCAGCGCTTTTTTTATCCCGAAAATATTTATTTGTCGTGCCACTAAGCGCCATAAATAAGTATGGCAAGTTCTACTAGCAGAAAATTGATAATTTATTGCCATAAAAAATGATGTATAGCAAAAAATTATTTCAATCGAGTTTTGGTCGCTGCAAATGGTCTCCTTTATAGAAAAAATACACTAAACATGATACATAAAACTGGAATAGATTCACTAAGAAACTAAAACATAAACATTTTGTTTTTGAAGAATTAAACACAACGTTAAATCCTTCAATTTAATATTTTCTTATAAGTAATCAAGAACTTTATTCATAAGAAAATGAGGCATAGCCAAACTGCCCAAGTACAAGTCCTTCACTTTCATATATAAGCATCTCACTTTGGACATTTTGAGCCACATATAAATGCACCCCAATTACCATACACTAATTGGCTTTAAAACAATTCTTGAAAATCAGCTGGCAGGAATAACCCTAAAAGGCTTTAGCAAAGCAATGGATTAAAAAAAAAAAAAACTGATTGTAAGAATGGAAATATTTTGTAGAGATTTTATTGATATCTCGGAAAGATGTCTATAATTCAATTTTATTAACTATCATTTCTAGCCAAGAAAAACACCTTAAATTGGTATCCATCTACAAACTTATAATTCTTAACTTGTACCCAAACTGGAATAACAAGATCTTAGCATTCCAAGTTTCACAATTTTACCTTACCTTCTTGAATAATCCAAACCAATAGCAATCCCAAATCTCAATAGCTTGATGTAAAAGATGTAATTTTTTAGAGTGACGCTCAAACGTTGATCAAGACCTTATGAGATAGTGAGGACAAATGGTCTTGGATGGGTCAGCTGATGGATGACATAAGACATGTTTTCTCTCAAAGATCAAATTGGGATGCTCAATCATCTATAGAGAAGGAAACAGTGTGACTTGTAGTTTGTCCAAGAGGGCTTTACAGTTAGAAGGAGAACAATGTTAGATTTAAGGACCAACTAAGATTTTTCTCTTGTAATGAAAGATATGGCTTGTAATAATTAATTATTTTATTGTTAATGAATGAGAAGAGTTCGGATTTTCAAAAATAAATAAATGAATGCACAGTAAAAAAATCTCAGTAAAAAATGAAATGGAACACAATAAAAGCCAAAAAATGAAAATGAAAAATGAAAAAAAAAACCAAAAAAGGGTAAAAAAAAAATGCCGAAAACAAAATGCCAAAAAAAAAGGGCCAAAAAAATGCAAAAAAAAAAAAAAGAAAAAAGAAAAAAAGCCCAGAAAACAAACTCCTACTAAAACGCCAGACAAAAGAGTAATTCTACATGCAACTGTAAAGTGCGTAAACACTGCGTAATCGCTTTGAAAAAGAGTGGGGTCCACTATTAAAAAATTAATTTTTTTCATATGGGTCCCATATTTTATTCATTTTTTTTCAAAGCGATTACGCGGCGGTTACACAATTCACGGTTGTAAGTATATTTTCTCCCAGACAAAAAGGCCTAGAAAAATGCAAAACAAAACGCAAAAGAACGCAACAACAGTTAAGAAAACACCTAAAAGAACGCCTAAAAAAGGCCAGAACAAAGGCCAAAAAAGGTCTAGAAAAACGCCTAAAACAACGCCAAACAAAAAACTCCCAAAAACAAAACGCCCAGAAAAACACCAAGGAAAAACGCCCAGAAAAAATGCCAAAAAAAGAGGCCCAAATATTGTGCCATAAAGTTGTATTTTGGATCATAATATATTCTGAGTTTAACTATACAGCTGCCTACTGTTCACCCATCCTCCGCACTCCATCTGACGTGTAATTTTTTTTTATTTATTATGAGAAAACGCACGTTTTCTTTAGTTTTATTTCAATTTCCCCCCCTCCCGCCCCGCGTTCTTCTTCGTTTTCTTAGAAATCATTCCCTCACCTTCCCTCGCGTTCTCTCCTCCACTCCCCCAGTTCGTGTTCTTTTGCTACCGGCCTTACCCTCTGCCAGCCCCGTGCATCTCCATCACTCCGGAAGTGCGTGGCTCCATCACGGCGGCACCGAATGACAAATTTTCTCCACTGAGTTTGCCATTTCTGTACTGCTTGTCCAGCTTCACCATTTCTGCACGCTTCAGTCCTCCACTGGTTTGCTACTGCCGAGAGCCACCATAGGTCGTCTTGGAAGGGTAAGAAATTAAAGAAAGGGTTTTTATTTTTCTCTTTTCGTTGCATCTCTCCGATCGTCTTGGAGATCCATTGTTTGATCTGTGTTTTGTGGAGTTTTTGGGTTGTTGATGTTGTATGTTTTTTTGGTTGTTGATAACATCTTAAATGAGCCGATTTGATGTTTGTTTGACTTGTGTTTTGTGGAGCTTTTGGGTTGTTGATAACATCTGAAGATATTTATGGAGACCCCATCGATATTGCAAGCAGTGGTCAACTGGTTGTGAATGCTAAATATTTGGCTCTTATTTTCTCTAGTAAAAATAAACTATCTTTAGAGGTTCTGGAATTTTTTTCTTATATAAAAAAAAAAGTTCTGGAAACATTTTGGTCGCATTAAGCCATCCTTATTGCTATGTATGAGGCTATATATGCTGTACAATAGTTTGTGTGAAACAAATTGGTCCACTAATGTTAATTGGATGGGGTTGTTTGTTGCCTTTGTGCAAGTAAATGGAAAACTAGTTTATAAACAAATGTGGGACAGTCTAGACAAACAGTTTAGCATAGGATTCATTTTAGAATACCAGTCTCAAGTCTCTAATTTTTTCACTGTCCTCTGTTCTGCTGCTTCCAAGAATTATAGGAACTTCTTATAATTCTTTAATAAGTGAGAATTATAGGAACTCTAACAAAGACAAACATGTCACATACAAACTCTCAGTTTTCTTGGTAACCAAACAGGGGTTAATAGTGATCCTGTATTGGAGGACTGATGCTTTGTTTTCTCTTTAATTGATAATCAATTCATATATTGTGTGTAATTCTAATGAATTCATATATTATGTGTAGTCATTGGTAAATTCTTGTAGTTGTTGCAATTTTACTGTGAAGTGCATGGTTTGCGTATTTTCCTCTAATTTTGCTGCTGCTATTTGTGGTTCTTTGGTTCTTTCTTAACACCATACACTAGCAATGCTGTCGTGGCATTTTTGTGGGGCAAATAGGTGCATGAACTCATTATCTGAAAAATAATAAAATGTTATACTAGAAGTTAAGACCCCTTTCTTTCAAGTTGGGGATTCAAAGCAATAAATGAATGAAAATAATGCTGGGTGGAACTTGGTTGAACCCAATCTATACTGATCAGGTATGATTCAAATGAAAACTGGAATAAAATGGAGGTTTGGCTACAACAAGATAGTCAAGGTGACTTAGAAAAAAAAGGGATAGTCAAGGTGGATTATACCTTGCCAACGTTAGAAATTGCAATGGTCTTGGTGAAAGCCAAGCTCTGATTTAACCAATATTGTGAAGTTTTTCTCATGCTATTATTTATAATAATTTGTGATTTGTTGTCTTTAGGCTAAAGTTTGATGATGAGCGAGTGATAGAAGAAGATGGAAAGAGGGCATTAAAGGAGCAGCTTGGGTGAGGAAGAGGTAATATCTATCTGCCTGTTGGTTCTATGTAATTTCTTAGTAAGATAATTTTTATTTATAGTTAATTGATGCCTTCTTGTTATGCAATGAGAAGGACATTGCATAACACCTTAGGGTAAGATGTTTAATATCTCATTAGTTTGATGTTCTCACATTGCACTCTGATTTGAAAGATAATCTGCTTCAAGAATCACTTCCTGAGCTACTGCTTGCAGTAGGATAGATGGGAGCAGAATTTCAGGGAAAATACCTGATTATGTTGGGAATTGGATGAATCTTACAACTCTGTGAGTCTTGTACTTCTATTCCTTTTATTTGCCATCTTTCCCTTCTTGGAGTCATAAAAATTTAGTTTTTTCGTGTCCTATCTGAGGATTTTTGTGGATGTAGATTCTTAACGAACAACTAATTAAGTGGGGAAGTACCTCAGTGGGTATTGGACAGCAAAAAGAACTTGTGAGTATACTTTAAGCCAACTCCCTCTTCATTTCATTTGGCTGTGAAATTTTCTATATACTGGTGGATTTCTTGCTGCTATTACTTTTTTTGTTTTTTAAATTTTTGTTTCCTGGGTCGTTTGATTGTGAGACTCAAGAGCTTAAATTGTGACATTTTATTCGATTTTCATTTTTTCTCAGTTGAAGAGGTACTGCATGTGTTGTTACATCATATTTTGGGTGTGAGTTGGGAAGTTCAAGTAATTTATGCATTTTTTGTACTTTTTTCTTTTTAATTTTATTTTGTGAAAAACCTTTTCCATCAAGTAAAATTGGCCGGAAATATTTTTTGTTCGATAAACTTATTTGGAATGGGACTACATTGAAAAAATAGTGTCTTTGATCACTTTTCATTTGTAAAAATAACAATTTGGTGCTTGCATTTACAAGTGGCCTCTTTTGTCTTGAATGAAACTACTTCTAATGACTTTGTATGCAAGTTTTTTGTTTCCAGCCCTTAGCTTCTATACCTTGTGAATGTAGGTTGTGGGATTTCTTATGTTGATATAATGTTGTTTCATTAATAGTTATTGAATAAATTGCGTGATGGGCGAAGAGGAAGATGGAAGGCCACCCAGGTCTTCTACATCGATTTCAGGAACCTAGGTATGATACACATTGGTTATTTGAAAATATCGCAACCTGGGATATTGTTAGCATTTACTTAATCCATTCTTTATTTATATATTATAGGAATATTATGGAAATGTAAATCCATATAACCTGCCATATATGATGCCTCCAAATCCATATCCATATCCATATCCAAATCCATACACTTGGGGTAGTCAGGTAAAGTTATTTTAGTATATTGATTTTTTTATTGCATGGGTTTGAGTCATTCTAACAAAGTAGATTTTTTGCAGCATCTACCATTGCCACCCTTTGGAACAACCATGCCATCCCCTCTGTCGAGTAATCCAGATGAGTTGAGACGAGGTGAAGATACAACCCAGGTAGTTCATTTGAGT
Organism: Juglans mandshurica; assembly: GCA_022457165.1. Taxonomy (NCBI): domain Eukaryota; kingdom Viridiplantae; phylum Streptophyta; class Magnoliopsida; order Fagales; family Juglandaceae; genus Juglans; species Juglans mandshurica. The sequence continues at coordinate 12,235,487 of CM039623.1, forward strand.
CTCTTTTTATGATTGTTTCTTGTACCTCCATATTTTCCTTATCGAATAACGTGCATTATGAAAAATGCAACAGTCGGCGATGATGCCATGTGTGCCAACTATGCCCTACCCACATGCCGCAAGTGAGTCATCAACTATGCCATCCAATTCTGTAGCTGAAAAGAATTTAGGAGGTACACTCTTAACCATATCAGTTAACATCCACTAAATATATTAAAAATACAATGTTCCTAACCATGCAATCTTCCTTCTCAGAAACATATCCACATCCATATCCATATGTTTGGGGTAGCCAGGTAAAGTGTACTTAGGATATTGAGTTTGTTTAATGCGTGGGTTTGAGTCATTGTAACAAAGTAGATTTTTTGCAGCATTTGGCACCGCCACCCTTTGGACCAACCATGCCATCCCCTCTGTCGAGTATTCTGGAGGAGTTGAGACGAGGTGAATATACAACCCAGGTAGTTCATTTGAGTCTCTTTTTTTGCTTGTTTCTTGTACCTCCGTATTTTCCTTACTGAATAACGTGCATCTTGAAATATGCAGCATTCGGCAATGCCACCACGTGTGCCAACTATGCCATCCAATTCTGTAGCTGAAAAGAATTTAGATGGTCTAAATTTACATGCATATCAGTTAACATCCACTAAATATATTAAAAATGCAATTTTTCTAACCATGCAATCTTTCTTGTCAGAAACTTCATCTGACATAAATATAGAGCCAGATGCGGAGGGGATGAATGAAGTATCAGATGATGATAATAGAGTTGAGCCTCCAAAAGCTGGTATGCACTTTGCTACTGATAAAGAGGTTTTAGACTATTACAAATGATACGCCAAACAAGAAGGTTTTGGTGTTATCATAAGAAGAACGAAGAGAGATCTGGATGAGAGTGCGAAGTATGTGACAATTGGCTGTGCACGTGGCGGCAAGTGTTATCCTAGCCACAGTAATTTATCAAAGCCATGACCAACGACAAAAACTGATTGTAAGGCAAAGATAAATGCTCGCTTTGTGCATTGGGTATGGGTGTTGACCAGTGTTGATCTTGTTCACAATCACAGTACGGTTAGCCCACAAAAATCAAGATTTTTTAGATCTCACAAACATTTGGATGAATATAGTCAGAGAATGCTCGATTTGAATGACAGAGCGGGTAGTCGGATGAATAAAAATTTCCAAGCACTTGTGATTGAGGGGGGGGGGGTTCGAGAATTTAGCTTTCCAAGAGAAAGATTGTAGGAATTTTATTGACAAAGCTAGATACTTAAGAATGAGTAAAGGAGGTGGTGAAGCACTAAACGGCTACTTTAAGAGAATGAGGAAAATGAATGATGACTTTGTTTCTGTCATGGATGTGGATGATGAGTTTAGAGTTAGGAATGTGTTTTGGGCTGACGCACGAAGTCGGGCTGCATATGAGTATTTTGGAGATGTCATCACGTTCGATACTACGTACCTAACAAATAGGTACAGGATGCCGTTTGCTCCCTTTGCTAGAGTAAACCATCATGGACAATCCATACTCTTAGGGGCAGGCTTGATTTCAAGCGAGCATACAAGTACCTTCGTGTGGTTGTTTGAAGCATGGTTAGAATGCATGAATGGATGGGCACCCGTAGCCATCATAACAGACCAAGACAGGGCAATGAAGAATGCGATTGAGATTGTATTCCCGAATGCAAGACATAGGTATTGTCTCTGGCATATAATGCGAAAACTACTGGAGAAATTGGGATCCCACTCGGCATATAACGCAGGACTGAAGACTGCAATTCAGAGTGCAGTCTATGATACACAAAATTGCGAACAATTTGAGTAGAAGTGGGGGTAGTTAATTCATAACTATGACCCTATTGACAATGCATGGTTGCAGGGGTTGTACACCGAGAGGTCATTTTGGGTACCAGTTTATTTGAAAGGTGTATTCTAGGCTGGTATGAGCACTACCCAACGGTCTGAAAGCATGAACGCCTTCTTCGACGAATATGTGCATTCCGGTACGACATTGAAAGAATTTGTCGATCAATTTGACAATGCTTTGAGGAAGAAGGTGGAGGCGGAGACGACAGCTGATTTTCAGTCCTGTAACCAAACAATCTCATGTGTATCCCTATTCAAAATTGAGAGGCAGTTTCAATCATTATACACGAATGCAAAATTTAAAGAGGTCCAAGCAGAGGTTTGGGGGATGCTTTTATGTAACCCTTCACTTGTGGACACTGAAGGTAGCATTTCCACCTTTGATGTTTTACACCTGATAGACAGTCCAAAATTGTGAAGTACATAGTTTACTTTAATGAAGATGAATGCGAAGTTCAATGCACGTGTGCCTTGTTTGAGATGAGGGGGATTCTCTGTAGGCATGCATTTAAAGTCTGTCAGATGAAGTACATTCATGTGCTGCCAGAGAAATATGTGTTGGATCGATGGAGGAAAGACTTAAAGAGAAGATACACACTGGTTAAGAGTAGCTATGATGATGTACGGGTCAATGCGGATGCACGACGCTATGAGCTTGTCGTACAAAGATGTCTAAGATTTGCGATGCGTGTATCTCGAAATGATGAGCATGTGAATGCATTCTTTCATATGTTGGATGACTTTGAGCATAAGTATGTAGGATTAGAGCTTGAGTCCAGTTCAACAAAGTTAAAAGAGAATGTGGTCGCCGATAAGGATAAGAAGATATTAAGCCCGCACGTTGTTCGGGAGAAAGGGAGACCGCCAACTAGAAGAAGGTCTCGATGGTTGAAAGGGCTACAAGGAAGAGAAAGAAAAAACAGGTATTACATATAGCATCATCACTTGTGTAGATTGTGGGATGCATACATATATTGTTCAAGATAGAGATGAAACTGATTTTATTTTCCAATCTAGACATACAGGAATCTATTTGACGATACATCACACAATGTTGACCTCCCGGTGTCAGAAGTTGGAGCTACTATTGATGAGGTTGTTATCCAAACCCAGTGTAGTACTCTAACACAAGTAAGGCTTCCGGCCAATGATGAGGTCTGAGGTTATTTCCACCTTTTGTCATTTATATTTTTCTGTTTTTAATGTTGACATTTTCAATATAATCAGGCTACGCCAAGCTTGCCCGATGGAAGTTAGCATAGATATTGTCCCTGAGTTTTGTATTTATATTTTGGAGATCTCAGCCTTTTGTGAACTATGGTGGAAGATAGAGATAGAGATTGGGTATTTTGTCTGAGAGCAAATCTGCTGGAAGCAAATCTGGTGGAAGCACTCAAAAATACATTGGAGGCCAGAGAAATTTTGAGCAGCTATCTCATGGGACTTTGAGTAGAAAGCTTTTTGGTTCAACTGGAAACTGTTTTTTGATTGTTCACATAAGCTTCTTGTTTCATGGTTGTGAAAAAAACTGTATGCTGGGTAGATATTAGGTTCTCAAGGTGAACAGTTAATGTTCTTTGCTGGTTTTATGATAATCTTCTCTATTCTGTGTACATAGTTTATTCAATGTACTTGCCTGTATAATCACGGTTCTTGTTCTTGAGACAAATGTTTTCGATGTTTAACTTCACTCTGATTTATTGATTGGTGCAGGAAAAGTTGGCGCCTTATACCCTTCACTATATTTGCTGCTGTGTATTGTGTTTTGTTTGGTCTTGTTGGTGGGAGTTATGCTCATAGCTTCTCTTCTCCTATTCTCTGCACAACTGTTGACATAATCAGAGTTTTCAGCTTGGGTGGGGCTGTCATTTTCTGTAATTCTCAAATTTTCAATATCTTATTGGATTTTTTCTTCTGCTGAAATGCCTTATTTTTGCTGCTGGTGGTATTTATTTTTTCTCAATTATTTCTCTCCTGCTGATGTTAGCTTTGTTGAATATCTTTCAGGGATAATAACTCTCTGTTGAATATCCAAAACAGATTCTGCTAGTTGTGAAAGATGGATTATCCTGTAGCCTGTAATGCAATGGTAGTTTCATGCATTTCAGTTTGCTGTCCTTGTTTAAAATAGTTCTGTTGTAGCAGTTCTCCTTTAGACTAAAGAATACTCTTCACAACATTTTTGAAGTGTTAGTCTCTTGGATTTATGTATTGTGATATTCTCAGGAAACACTTCTTGTACACAAAGATTTTCTGATTAATGGTGGGATCGATGAACTTCTCCTTGAACTTCAATCTGAAGGTATTAAGTTGTCTACATAGGTGGTATTTAGATTCAAAAACTGTGTTCATGTAAAACATGTGGAAGAGGTCCCACATAATTTCCCCTTTAATATTTGAGGACACACCTGGAGAAAGAACTATATTCCTTAGAAGAAACTATGGAGATGAAATCATCCAGCAACCAGAAGGTTCTGAAGAGGATCTTGCCTACGAAGGATCTTGCCTACGAAGGAGCTGATTTTAAGTAACCTTGTCATAACCGAGAAGCTTTTTATTTTTATTTTTAATTATTTATCTCATATGAGCTTTCCATAATGATTTACTCATTATCTGATATTATTCAGGATTTCTTAGAGTGAACTGGATTAGAACTTGCAGAAGGCTTTCCACAAATATTTCCAGGATTCGAGGGATCAAACCTTCACACAACCAACTTCTTGCACAAGTATATGGGCAACAAAGAAAACAAGGAGTACCTTATCTGGCCAAAGAACATCAAGGACTTTTATTGAGAATTGAATTCATTGAAAATCCTGCTAAAAGTGTCTTGGTTTTGGGAGGTAGTAGACCCCACTTTTTCAAATCCATATCCTTGTATGTGTAGCTTGTTTAGCTGAGGACAGATTACCTATAAATTATGAGAAACAATATCATGTCAAGTGAATTTATTCCTCTGAGCAGTTATAGAGGGAGTTTTTCAATAACTTATGCCCCTGTTAGACACATTTTACTATTCATGTTGAGAAGTTGCATTTGTTTGGGTTGGTTGATTTCAGTATTCGGTAGTCAAATGTTAATGGCTGAATCAAACAACTGTTATATGATTAAAATTGGCTCTTCCAGCATCCTTCCTTTCTCAGGTCTAAAAGAGAAACCAGTTTTGATAAGTCCATTGCATATTGAAAAATATGTGGCAATGTAGTGTAAAAGAAAGATGGTTCCGTTGTATTCAAATAACAAGCACATTTGATTTAGGAAAATGCTACTATGCTAGTATGCAAATTTGCCTCTTTGCTTCAACCAAAACTGAAAGTCACAATATCGTACATGGTAAAACAAAAAAAACAAAAAAATCCATTCAAAAAATTATCCCTACAGGAGCGAAGAATGATACAAGTGGAATGGGTCTGGAAAAGGTAAAAAAGGAAATTCTTGTATCTTAATATAAAACATAGGAGCTTAGGAGCGGCTGATGAACTGCAACTTCCAGCCTTGGACAGCTTTAAAGGGGGTAAGAAAAGTCCAGCACATTAGCCCTGAACAGAAGAACAGTTGAAACACCAGATACCTCTACGCCAAGTCCTAAGCATGCACCAATTTAAATGCTAATTCAAATTGTTGTAATAAATAAGCACATGTAAAGACAAATGAAAACCAAAGTACGGGAATTATTCGTGTGTTCAAGACATGGGAGAGTACCCATTCATCTGTCCCATACATTGATCACACCGTATGTATCAGAAGCAAGTAACCTATTGAAGATGACCATAAAATTGTATATTATTAGAAAAACTGACTAAATCATGTACTAAGCAAGATTCCACTAAAAAGACATAAACATATCAGTTAACACTAAATAAATATTACATCTAAAATGTGAAAGACAAGGACTGCAACTAGAATATGCTGACCATTAATCCATCGAACTTGTAAATTCTTCACTTGGATTCAGGTGAACTCATATCCATGTAAATATTGAGTTCAAAAGAGCTATACGTTGGATTAAACATTTAGACCTAATGACTAAAATATCCTTTATTTAATATAAGTTAGTTCTCATTTAAAGATGCCAACAAAACTGCTCTATTTTACCAACCTCGACTCATCCATTGAAGTAAAAGCTAGATCAGATAGACCTTTAGGAATGTCAGACCCATGAAGAGTGACATTAGAAAGAACCTGACTACTAAGACTCTACGCAACAATGTTTCAAGTCATAGAATTAAGCCACATACGCTGTATTTGAGGGTTTTGTGTATGTATGGAGTTTGGAGTGTGGGGTGTCTATTACCTTCTATAGAAAGAAATTTTTAGTTGATAATTACATGCTATAACTAATTAGCATAGAAGAAATCTACAATGGAGAAGGTTCCAAATGAAAAACATAGATAACGAGTACTTTTTTTATACAAGCAATTATTAATAAGAATGTGAATCTAGGCAAAACTCAACTATACACGACAAATAGAAGAGATAGATAACAAGAGAAAAACTTAAATACGATGAAAGAGAAAAACTTACTTCAACTATGGATCAGGTGTGATGTCAAAAATAAGTACGGGTCATTAGGTTTCACCGATGTGCAAGCAACCTAAAAAAGGGAAAAAATGTATATATATAAGTTTAAAATTCCAGGAGGAAAACTAAGACATGAGTGAAGTACAACACAGTTAATCACCCAAAGAGCAGATGCATCTAATAACATGATTGATGCTTTCCAAAGTAGGAACATGATGGAGATGCATATATTTGTTTCATTCCAAATAAAAAGTATCATTCAAAGCACAAACAACATGATGTTAAGGCTAACATGCATGACTACTAGCTCTCTGAAAGTTACAAAACTAAATGGTTCACCACTGAAAACTAAAATTAATCATGGGAAAGAACCATACCAGTCAACCATGTTTCAAACCCAACTCATATAAAGATATAAAAGTAAAAGATTTTGGCATCTTTGGAAAATGAGAATTTCATTTACAAATTTCATGATAGCCTCTAAGTTGGTATCTAACATTTCAATCCTCTTAATCGTAGATGCATGCCTAACACATGCTCGATTTGAAAAGCTCCTACAGACTATAAAGCAAATGTTGCAGTAAATCAGTAACAAGAAACACAAAATCATTAGGGGATTACATGGCTGCAAACAGCAATACAGTGTGGCAGATAGATTGGTAAACTAATATACATTCGTAAAAACAATGTTAAACCTCAAGAACCCATACCTTGACTTCTTTAAGCGCTCAATAAGCAGAGGAAAATGGATTTCTCTATAGGCTTGAAGTTCCTTTTTCTCACCTGCGCCACCTCCAAATTCACACATGTAGTAGGCCATCATGTCCATTTCAAATCTAAAACATATAGCAAGATATTTGGATGGGCTTCTAGCAGCATCATTCTCATTCAATAGATATTCAGGCATGAAGTTTCCTAGTAATTTTCTGTCCAGCACACTCCGTGGGGCATCATATTTTATAATCCTTCAGACCAAAAATGCACTTTATATGCATGCAGTCCAATATATCACAAACAGATATTCAATTAGCCATCCACAATCACATAACAACCATAAATATAATTAGCCATCCACAATCATATAACAGTGCAACCACCCTAAGCTGTCATAATTAGACTACATAGATAATATATCATACATGTTAGGATTCGATCATTCTATTTACATTTCACACTAACATGATACATCTACATTCAGAACTAACCAAAAACTATTACAAGAGATACAATCCAATATAGACACAACAATATACGTACAACCCTATTCTCTACTAGCCTTCTTCGAAGTTCGTCCTCTTGCTTCTTCAGCATTTTCTCTCTCTCTATTAGTTTGTCCTTTTCTTTTTGAGCTTCATACTCACGCAACAATAAAGCATCCTCCCTTTGCCCAAATGAAGTATACTTCATTCTCTCTCATCAGGTTTTTCTCAGATACTACTAATTGAAGTATATATGTCCAAATGAAGAATTGACATCTTGTTTCTTCCTGTGTACAATTCAAGAATTTCAATCTTCATGTATATATAATTTTGTACATGCATTAAAGCAATACAAAAGTTGACAAATTATTTACCGTTCCATAATTCGGACAAGCATAAAATTTCCTTCCAGGATTTTTGGGGGTGTGGGAGATCCTTAATGGCGCTTTCAAACCACACCAACAACTCGGTGATTCCATTTCAAGATCATTAAGTACACATGATGATGATTGACTCGATGCCATAGTTGATCTACGTGATGATTGACGTAAAAATACTTTAAGTGCAACACTGAATTATTACCCACATGCTTCATTATCAGAATTATTAGACAGTAGGAGCATAATATCAAACATTATATAAAATCTGGGTGCATCTATTGTTCACATCAATTTGACATTATTTTTTTTTCAAACCAAGTAGAAATCTATCTAAAACCAGAAAAAATGAATGCTAAAATGCTAACAAGCAAAAGCAGTTAAAATGCTAACAACAAGCGAATTGTATTGCATTATGACAATCAAAGCATAACACCAAAAACTATCTAAAGTCCCGATTCCTATTAAACTTTTCTGTCTTTCAAAACAGAACAAGGCTTAGTACTTGAGAAAATTCCCAAAATGATTATATGAACCTACCCATCACCTCATTCTCTAGATAAACCTAAGTCAACTTAAAATTACCGAAATTTAAAGATCCAACCCCACAATCCTGATTTCAACAGGATCTGGTTTGCTATCCCATCTAAACTCCACAACTGAGGAAATAAATAAATACTGATCCAACCTTACTTCCATTCTTGCTTTATCATACCAAAAAATAAGATAAAATAACATAAAAGAAAATTTTAAGTGACATAGAACTGAACAACAAAAATATCAGGAAAATTCAGGTAAAATATGGACGATGTTTTTAGCTTTAGCAATACAAACATTAAGCAATATATAATGCTATAGCAAAGCAACATTTTCAACGATGTCCATGTTTTACAGACTACTTTAATTTAGTGGAACATGGATTTGTTCTTCTAAAAAATAAAAAAATCTCGAAATGATTTTTCTCTAGAATACTCAATTATTACATTACATTAGATGTGGAAATGAATTTTGATGAATTCTTTCTAAACAAAATAATAACATGAGAAGCTAAAGAGAACATAAACAACCATACACTGAAGCATCTTCCAAAATTTTCAATGACGAGGGAGAAAAGCTTGAGACAAAATTTGAACAAAAGTTCATTTACCAAAAAGAGAGGAGCAGTCTTACTCAGAATAAATCAACAATGATGTATTCCAAAATGACATGCAAGTGGGTCGCAAAACACTACAGAAGTTTCTAACTAATTTAGGATTACTTTAGGATCAACTTAAAAGAACTTGGGTGAAATCCTTAAGACAGGGCAATTCAAGGTTATGACTGTGAAGCTTCATGGTGACCCAATATTCAGGCTAGAAGAATGAGGAATTATTGGTTGTTGATGTTGTTGCTGTATGTAGGAATGAGCTTTGTTTCCTCAGCATGATATTGGTTGTAGACTATTGTAAGTGTGCGCGCTGGTTTTGTATTTCTTCTACAGTTAGGATGGTCTTATTCATACCGTTATATCTTTGCAGTTTTGGAAATTGAACTGACTATAACTATTTGTTGGGAACCGAAGATTAGTTGTGAATGTCAACATATGTAGCTATGAACATCTGTAAAGTTCTATGGATGTGATATCTATTAAATATAAAGTGTATGGAAGCACAAAGCTTTGCTTTTGTTTATACACATCATCTTTTTCTTCACAAAATTTGATAACCGTCAAACTTTCCAAAAGTTATTAGGCTTCTAATTTCCTAATGCATGCCTTTTGATTTTTTAAACTTCGAGATTTTTTTATATAGTTTTCTAACCAAAAGGTTCATAAGGGTTATTGAATTAAAAAAAAAAAAAAAAGGTTATACAACTGTAACTACTTGGAAGTTGTTACTATTGATAGATAGAGTTGTTTTGGCACACCATGAAAAAGCTTCTTTTTTTTTCTCAATTCATGAAATTGTTACAGGGTTTCTCATCACTAACATATGAACATAAGATAAATGGCAGCTCTGTTGGGCTCAGAGAGAGGCAAACATCCAGGCGCATCAAGTTGCAAAATGGAAAGCAACACCAGATACAAGTAAAAGCATAAAAGGAATTGAGATTCCAGGTCTCGTATTGTAAATGTGAGAAGAAAACTTCATCATTTATGTGTTTTCAGGACTTTTTTTTTTATGGTTTTTTGGATTTCTAGATTGCAAGGTGAGAGTAAACTTGACATAAGAAATAGAGAGTATCCATTTAAACAGAAAATAACATATGGAGAACGAGGGTGGGAGGACTGAGGGAGAAGAGTGACAAGAGGATCTCATGTAGCCAGAGCAAATAGCAATGCACAGCCAGAAAGGAAGAGTGCAAACAATCTAAATGAGAAATTGGTGGATGTGAACTCAATCAAATTTTTTTTTTGGATCACATAATTAATAAGAAATAACTTAATACTTTACCAAATTTTGTTGGTACTCAATTTTCACCACAAATTTTTTACAAAGGAAAAACAAAAATAAAGTCCATTTCGAGGGCATCACATTATTCTCGTGGAACAAAATTTTTAATGCTTCTCATAAAACTCATTGATCAAAATAGTTGAAATTCATAAGCATATAATTATAAATGATGACAATATTAGAGATATTAATGAGTAGTGTTCAAAGGAAAAACAAAATAAAATGAAAAAGAAAATTGCCCTACTTCGTGCTACATAGGATATATCCACATTTAGAGGTAGAAAATATTCCTAATCTGTCACTAGAATATGTCTTCGCAGTTGCCCAAACAGATCCATATTCGAACATCGCGGATGAGTCATGAGAGGAACTCCTTGTCTTAGAGCTCCGAGAGTTCCAAATTTCTTCTGACAAATATTCATTCCCTCCAGCCAACGTGCCCAATTAGCTAGAAGAAAGATTTTGTGTAATAAACAATCTTTAGGGTTTTTTATTTGGAGTAAAAAAAAATACTAGGGTTTTCAATCGGCTTTTGCTTTTGTGCATTGTACCAAAGAAATGTTCAATGGCCCGTAACAATTGAATTCAGAGCTTCCCAAAATTTGAAGAAAGGAAAGGGACACAGATACAGACTTGCAGTTACCAGTAAACATGTTGAGGGACTTTCCTGAATTTAATGGGTAAACATGTGCAGAAGTGAGTCCCATTAAAGTGTGTCTCCACAAAAAATGCAAAAACACTAAGAGAGAGAGAGACGCAACATTGACACAAAGGTAGACATTAAAAACGAATTGGGAAAGAAAAAACTTACCTGTGTCTAGACAGAGAGTACTGTCTGCGTCGAGTGAGAGGAGGGAGAGAATGGGTTCTTCCAGCAAATCCAGACGGAGAGTACTGCGTAGTGAGAGGATGAATTTTTCTAGGATTCGGGCCTAAAATGGGTGAGGGCATCGGGGTGAGAAAGAAGGCATGAGAGAGAAGTGTCTGAGGTTCGAGAGGGAGAAGAGGGAGACTTGAGAGGTCTGAGTGAGAACGAGCGAGGGTGAGAGGTCTCTGAAAAACTGAGGGTGAGAGAGGACTGAGGGAGAACGAGGGTGAGAGGACTGAGGGAGAGGGAGAAGACGAACTCGAGAATGAGGCAGCTCGTGGGTAAACCGTGACGTGTAGAAGAATAGAGAAGAACCGGTTCGGCCACGTCAGGAGTGTGGCGTGCGGTTTCAAAACCATAGGTTGAGTAGATTTTTCGATATTCGATATAGACTATCCAACATGACATAATGATGCTTCAAGGCCCCTACAAGTCAAGGTGTACATGTCACCTATTGTGTTCTGCATGCGTGTTTTCATGATTGTCTCGGATTATCAAATTCTCTCATGCTTGGGAAAGATTTTAAGGTCTCATTTGTTTTCACAATTTTTTTCAATTAATCTCATCTAATTAATATAAATTTTTTAAATTTTCACATAAAATAAAATAAATAATTCAGCTTTTTTAAATCTCAAAACAAAAATAATATTAAAAAATATATATATTCTAATAATATTTATTCAATTTTCAACTTTCATCTCAACTTAACTCAATTCATCTCCTCTACGAAAAAAAATAGGCCTAATTTGGTGATGATTGGATAACACATGTAAAAAGGATATGGGAAACTCATCATGGAATAGGAGTTCATCTAATGATCCATACTGCAAGCATGGATAATCAACTTCTGAAAAATCTCTTAAGTACATTAAACCATCATATAAATAATAAGAAAAAAGCTGGTCTCGAGGATGGCGTGGTTATAGCCACTTGGCATTTTTAATATTAAAAATAAAATAAAAAAGAAATAGACGGAGCCCGAAGCGTCTTCCTCTCCCAAATTGTTTTCTATCACATTGCCAACATTGGCTTGCAACCATTAGATAGGAAAACTCACACTTCTACAACAATTACAAGAATTGATTACTTTAAAAAATAAAGTATATCGTTAAGTAAGAAAGTATAAGTAGTTACATCGGAGCTAGAGATTTTGATCCCGCAATGTTGACTGGCGAACCAAGGAGTGCAAAGGAAGATTGTTATCGTATGACAATAGGTTGACGATAACGGACATGCAGCGATTGTTATTGTGTGACAAGAGGTTGACGATAATGGAGATGATGAGAGAGTGGCAAGGGCTCGGCATGAGATGGAGGAAGTGAAAGTGGCAAGAAAGAGAGCACGAGAGAGAAAGGTGGAACCAAATGAGCCGTTGGAGTTCGTTCCCCTAAGCTCAGATCGACCAGAAGCCATGGCAAGGATCGGCAGCGAATTGAAGCCTGAGGTGTGGAGTGCCATGCAGCAACTCCTCGTCGAGCACCAAGACTTATTCACTTGGAGCCACAAGGACATGTCCAGAATAGCCCTCGATGTCATACAACACAACCTTAACGTAGACCCAAAGGCCAAAGAGGTGAGGCAGAAATGCCGAAGTGTTAGTGCATAAAAGAACGTCGCCATAGTTGAGGAAGTGGACCACCTGTTAGTCATTGGAAGTGGAGAATGTCTGTTGATTTCACCGACCTCAACCAAGCCTGCTCGAAAGACAGCTTCCCACTGTCTCGCATCGATCTGATCGTCGACTCCACGATGGGCCATCAGATGCTCAGCTTAATGTATGCTTACTCCGAGTATAACTAGATTCGCATGAATTGGACGAGGAGAAGACCTCGTTCATCACCGACTGAGGTCTGTATTGCTACACGGCAATGCCTTTTGGGATGAAGAATGCAAGGGCTACCTACCAACGTCTGGTCAACCATATGTTCAAAAATCAGGTGGAAAGAAACATGGAAGTCTACGTGGACAATCTGTTGGTTAAAAGTGGGACTCCGAAACAACACTTGAGCGATCTAAGGGAGGCTTTTGCAATACTGAGATAGTACCATATGAAGTTGAACTCAGCGAAACACGCCTTTGGCGTTAGATTAGGAAAGTTTCTGGGATTCATGGTGTCAGAACACGGAATTGAAGCCAACCCTGTAAAGGTGGAGCCATCCTTAACATGGCGCCACCTTGAAGCATTAACAAGGTGCAAAGACAGGCCGGGCTAGTAACAGCTCTCAACAAGTTCGTGTCAAGATCTATTAACAAGTGTCTGCCTTACTTCAAGGTTCAGTGAAAGGCAAAAATATAGGATAACGAGTGCGACCTGGCATTCGAGGCTCTCAAGAAGTACCTCACAAGCCCCCTGCTCCTTAGCTAAGCCAAGTGTGGGGAAACACTGACCCTGGACTTGTCAGTCTCCCCCAAGCAATATCTTCGGCATTAGTACATGAAGAGGATGGAGTCCAGAGGTTGGTCTACTACACCAGCCGAGCATATCATGGGGTAGCAACCAGGTACCCCCGCATAGAGCAACTCGCCTTCATGCTAGTGGTAACCACGTGTAAGCTGCGCCATACTTCCAAGCTCATCCAGTAAGGGTCCTCACAGAAACCCCATTGAAAAAGATCCTCCAAAGGCTGGATGCTTCGAGCAGGCTCATGAACTGGGCTGTAGAACTGAGTGAATTTGAAATCGACTACATGCTCCAGAATACCATTAAGGGGTAAGTGCTGGAAAACTTCGTGGCTGAATTTACTGATTTCCTGGAGGAGAGCGAACATGCACCTCCAATGAAACCCTGGCAAGTATTTGTGGATGGCTCATCTTGCTGGGCTGGAGGGGAATTGGGGGTTCATATCATTATGTCCGAGGGAGAAAAGTACAAGTATGCCATTAAGTTGGTGTTCAAGACCATAAACAACGAGGCGGAGTATGAAGCATTGCTTTCAGGACTAGTGATAGCCCGGTCTCTGGTGCTGCAGAAATTGAAGTGCAAGTCGACTCACAGGTGCTGGTCAATCAAGTACAAAGGGAGTTCACCGTGAAGAGCGAAAAACTAAAAACATACTTGGCAGTAGTAGAAGCCGAGCACCCCTACTTTAGGTACTTCCAAATTTAGCAGGTGCCGAGGGCAAAAAGCCAAAAAGCAGACAAGCTGGCACGCACAGCATTCGGGTAAGAAGACTCCCCCCTGCCAGAGCAAACAGTCATCCGAACAGTGGAAGTACTCGCTGTAGGGACCGAGGTGATGGAGATACAACCTGGAGCCCCGGGTTGGGCGAGGGACATCCTCAAGTACTTGGATGCCAATGAGGTACCTGACAACAGGCAAGAAGCCAGAAAGATTAGGAACCGAGTGACACGCTACACCTTGATCGAGGGAATTTTGTACTGAAAGGTCCATTTGACGCCTCTCTTGAGGTGCATATCCCCTGAAGAAGCTCAGTATGTGTATTACTAGCCCAATGCCTTATGAGATGCCGAGGAGTATGCGTGCAAATTTTGGAAGTGCCAAGAGTAAACTAAAGTGCCCCACTGCTCGTCGGAAGAATTGACATCGATCACCTCACCTTGGCCTTTCGCCGAGTGGGGAATTCATCTGGTTGGCCCACTCCCCCTAGCAAGGGAGGAGTAAAATTCTTTGTAGTAACTATGGATTACTTCACCAAGTGGGTTGAGGCCAAGGCCCTAGCCACATTATGGTGAACAACATCACGCAATTCCTATGGAAGACGGTGATTTGCAGGTTTGGCATCCCACACACTATCATATCGGTCAATTAAAGATAGTTTGATTCCGATCACTAATGTAACTGGTGCTGGGATTTGTAGATTTAGTTCTGGTACTCATCTTCAAGCCACCCTCAGTCTAACAGGCAGGTGGAGGCGACCAACAAGACGTTGATGGGAATGCTCAAGAAGCGACTCAATGACAAGAAGGGCGCGTGGGTAGAGGAACTTCTTGTTGTCTTGTGGGCCTATTGGGTCATAGTGAAGGCACCAACAGGGAGAGAGGCACAAAGAGAAAGATCTCAGGTCACACAATGAAAGCTCTTTAACACAACACCGACATGTTTGCAAACTGACTAACATTCATTCTTGCAACGAAGAATATGGATAGGTAGTTGAAGGATTCCAAATTCTTAGCACATGCACCAGCCACCTTTCTTGTTTCTCCCTTCAAAGCAGAAGAGGGAACTTTAGATGTGTATTTACGTTTATGTATAGAGTTATGTTGTTGCAACAGTTTAAATGAGTAATTTCTCAACAAAGGTAATATTTCTCAAATTAATTTGGGAATAATCCATTGAATTCATTTTGAGTCTCCCCTAGCTACATCCATCAATTGTCCTAAAAAATTGAGTTGATTATCAAGCCCAATCGGCTCCACAAACTCCAAAAAGTATATGGATCTAAGAAAAACAATCAAGTCATTACACACCTAAGATTGATTAGGTACATTTCGAGTGATCCAAAAGGATTAGGAAAGATCTCAAGAAGAAAAATGATCACCTTATGATTTTTACAACTATTTTATAATTTTATAGGTCTGCTGAGCCGAGGGGTGGGGTGTTCGCATAAAAATATATCTGCAAGTGCACAGAATCGTAACAAGTAGTAAGGTGTTTTAAAGAAAAAAGTTATCGAATCCACAAGGAATAATTATGCTATTGAGTATTGAAATTGACTAAATTAATTACTATTTGGAAAACTGAAATTTGAAGAATGGTTTATATAAATTAAAGTGAAGAAAATAACATTAAAATTAAGATTTTAAGAATAATAAGAATAGATCTAGAGCATTTGACTTCACCTAGCAAATCCCATACAATTTATTCTTCCTTGTTATAGAATCCCAATTATCCCAAATTGATAATAAAAATCGCTTAACTATTCAATATTTTCCCTCGAACAATAGCAAAAATATCTCCAACTAATAACTCCATATCTCTATGTGAATTTAACTAATTGGAGAGTCATTAAGTTCTTTGGATTTTTCTTAAAAATCACACTAGTCGCGGTAAAGCATCTCTGCTTTCGCTCAACTGATGGTGTTTAATCCTAGAGTTTTAATCACAAATCACCTCTCGATTTCATTGCAATCCAAAAGATCGAACAATAGTTAGCTAGCATTAAGAACAAAGAAAAAAGACTCAATCATGGAAATATTGAAAATAAAATAACTTGGAATATAAATTGTGTGTTCAATTCTAGGCTACATCAAAACTCTAGAAAATATAATTAATTCATAGTGAAATTGAAAATAAAAACAATAAAACTAATGTTCTCCGTTGTAGTCAGTTGATGAATCATGCAGCTTTCGCCTCTGCTTCCCCATATTTGCCTCATTGAAAGAAACTTAAAGAAATAATCTCTGGAATAATATTCGACTCTACAACTTTGCTCTCCCAACTTTGCTCTCCCTCCGACTCTGACTCCACTCACTTTATAAAAGAAATTATTCCCCGTCCTCGCTAGCCTCTTTCTTTTGTCCCCTTCAATGCTTTCTTCCCCTATTTTCCTGCATGCCTTTTTAATCCAGCTTCTCTAAAATGGAAGATTCAATGATATGCAGCTTGATTTACAGAGTTCGGGATTTTGTGGCCAGCAGCAGATTGATCCCAGTTAGGAGGAATTATCCCATTGGGTAGATGTCGTGTGCGCTGAATAAAACTGGTCTCCTCGCCTACCGAGTAAACAGACTCCCGATCGGGATTATAGAACCCTCTCGCCGACCTACCGAGTGGTAAAGCTGCTCTCCTTTTGTCTCGTTGTTGCCCATGATGTCGTTTATATTGGTCTTTTAAGTTGGTCGGTTAGACTAGTCGCCCAATCTAACCGCCTAGAGCCTTGTTGCCAAGTCTTCCCCCGCCTTCTGGTCGTGCCTTCTGGTCACGAGTTTCCTCGCCTACCGAGTGGTAAGTTTTCTCACCTTTGGACGAGAGAAATCTCTTTGCTATCAATAATATTGAAGGGAAAATGACACTTTTCATAAATAAAAGAGTGATAAAAATCTTAAAAAAATAACACTTATCTGGGGCCTTCTGCCCATTGAGCACCACCCCCAACTCAAACCCTCCCTCAGCCTTTCTCTTAACTTTCTCACTTGCCATCTCCAAAACACACCATCGCAAAAACCCTTTTTCTCTTCATCTTACCTTATAGTTGTTAGTATCTTGAACTTTTGAACTCTTAAGTATTTTGAAATTTCAAAACCTATTTGTTTGTTTGTTTATTTGTTTGTTTTTTTAATTTTTGTTTTTAACAATGGAAGATGGGATTGTTTCAATGGAGGATGTGGTTGTGTTTTGGATTGTGGAGTTTGATTTTTGGGTGTTTGAATTTCGGTATTTGAAGTTTGATTTTGAAAAAAGATTAGGATTTTAATCCGAAACTTTAAATTAGTTTAGGTTGGATTGAGCCCCTAGATGATTTCCAGGTGTCAAACCCAAGACCCGAAATAATTTAGGGGTTCAATCCAAACCCCTTACTCACGCCTAACTAATTGGGTTAGGGGTTCGTTCCTAAATTAGTTTAGGGTTTCAATTTGAAACCCTAATTTATGTTAAGGTTTTGGATTGAAACCCTAAATTAGGTTAGAGGTTCATTATGAAACCCCTAACCTAATTTATTTTAGGGTTTCAAAATTGAAACACTATACTGTTTTGTGATTTCACTTTGGGGTTTCAAAACAGTTTGTGTGATTTTTGTATGATTTTGATTTTTGTGTGAGTTTTGCATCATGCTAGGTGTTCTATGGTTTGTCGAATCTATGGATAGTGGTGATTGTGAATCAAGTATGAATACTAGCACTAATGCTACCTCCCCTATATCTATAACATGAACTCAACCTTCTTGATATTAGAGATGACTGAGCAATATAAAAATACATTTGATGCAATGGGTAGGGAGGATATGCAATACATCCGCCAATTTGATGAGGACAAAGGGAGATCGGGGCAGCACAACAATTTTGTAGAATTTCATAGGCTTTTTTATAATGTGACATGCACCATTTCTGGGTATTTTTATATAACATCCAATGAATACTGACAAAAAGTTTATCAAGTGAAAGAGCAATTAGATAAAATGTGTGAAAGTATTGATCCTACTTTACAGATTATGACATTGTGCATGAGGCTTTAGTATAGAAAATATTGGGGAGATTTAAGCAAGATCAACATTTTTGTATATGCGACTATTGTTCTTGGCCCATGATAAAAAAAAAAAAAATTAATGGAATTGTGTATGGCTTTGAAAGCACTAGCAGGAAGGGATGGGCGGATAAACTTGTGCTAAGGGTTAAAGACACCTTCAATAGGTTGTATGATAATAAGTTTGCCACATTCAGATGGGTTAATATAAAGGTCTCACCATCCACCGTATAGCCTCCTCCTGAAGCCGATAGGCCGAAAAGGTATTAGTGGAGTATGAGGTTTGGTAATATCCACAAGTTTTGAAAGAATTTGGCCAACTAATCGGACTTGGAAAGAGACTTGTTGATAGTTTAATTTGATATCTTAGCTTGGTGGAAGGTAAATGATGTCAAGTATCCAGTCCTTTTAGAGATAGCCTACAGTATTTTAGTCATCCATATTTCTACAGTAGCCTCAGAGTCCACATTTAGCACCGAAGGATGCATATCGGATTCATTTTGAAGTTTATTGTCTCCTAACATTGTGGAGGCTTTGATTTGTACTTAAAATTGAATCAAAGAGAAGAAAATTCAGTTTCATGAGATGGTAGACTTTGCAGAGTGCTATGAGGAGTAGGATGTTGATCACTCTGGAAGCAATAATCGCTCTTAAATCACTACTTTGCTTTTACTTATAATAGATTGTCTGTAATTTATTTGACAAGCTTAATTTGAAATTCAATTGTTGTAAGGATAACTTCGGAAAAAAAATGCTCTATCTCAATCTACATCGGCCGCAATTTGACTTCGATACACAACCATTGGTTTGTTAACTTTGTTAATTAATTATTTTTAGCTTGTACATATGTTAATAATGTTATTATTTTTTCCTAATTTAAGTTCTTTTCTTTTTGAGACATCATATTATTATTTTTCCTTAATTGACGTTATTTTTAATTTATACATATGTTATTATTTATTTACTTTTTTACTTTTTTTAGGTTTATGATGTCACTTGAAGTTGGCAAATGCTTGCTAAATTTTGTTACCTTTATTTCCTTTTTTTAATGTATTTAAATTATTATAACATTGTTACTCATTCAAGCTATTTTACAATGTGTAATATTTTTATATTAATTTGTAATATTTTTAGATTAATGTGTTGTAATAGTTTATACTACTTGTAATATGTAAGAATTATTAGTTAGCAACTTTATTTGTTTTATTTATATTTGGAGATAAATTTTAATTTTAGATGTTATACATTTAGCTTCAATTGAAGTAAAAATAGATTTTGGGCCAAAATTAAAATTAAAATAGGTTCTAGGCAATTGGGCCAATTGAGACCCATCGGTTGGCCGATGGCTCGAGCGGGACCATTTGCCTCGCATTTAGACAGGAGCACTTATCCACGAGGCCCGAGGGCCCAGCTCTCCCCCCGACCCATTCAAAGGTGGGGGCCCCTGCAATTTTATATAAAATGAATGATAGTTTTGCAAATTTTGATAGTTTTAATGATGTGGCATGACTAATTAATTATACAATAAGTAATAAAATAATTATAAAAGAGTAATATGTATATCATTACCTTTTAAAGAATGTATAAAGCATAGCACGCATATCTTACAATTGGGTTTGATCGAGTAGAGGAACCCTTGCTACCATCTATTTATACTCTAGTGGATAATTCATTTTTGTTAAATCCCATTGATTTCAATTTACAGAAGGTTCTCCCATAAAGAGGGTAATTGTGAATGTTCGCTTTATAGGGATTCATGGCATGGGTGGAGTGGATAAGACAATTTTGAAAAAAAGTAATTTATGATAGAATATCTTACCAATTTGAAGCTAGCAGCTTAAAACACAATAAAATCTACAAAACTTTATTGCTAAGCTAGCTTAATTATTGTAAATTCATGTTTTCATGCATACACTACAGATCCTAATAAAAGAAATATTGTGTTTCAATGTCAAGTTTTAGGGACATAACAAAATCTCCATCAACGTAATCTACATCAACAAAATCTTCATTGACCATTTACCTTCCTGTGGGACACCAAGGGATGAGTCACACCAGAGGCTGCTTTATCCCTCCTGTGGAGGAGTGCGGGCCGGCCCTCGGCCACCCGAAGATAACAACTTACCTTCCTCGTGAGAGTCAACAGGCTGGAGCGGGTCCAATTATAGATTGCCTGAACAACGTATCTTCGGTGGGGCCAAAAGAGCTGGTTGAGCCTAAGGCCGACTTGTCCCTCCTGTGACAGAGAGTGGGTCTAGCCCCGAGGCTGCCTCAAAAACTTACCCCAACCTCCGCCACTATGAAGTGTGGGATTAACGCTAGCCTGACCCAAACTTTACCATTTCCTACTATGTCAACGAGCGGGAATGGGTCCAGTCCCAAACTGCCCGAATAGTCTACCTCCCACGAAAGATGATAGGTGAGCAGAAGACTCAACCTCCTTGTCTAGTAGAGCAGGACCACCCCCACCGGTCCTAAAAACTTACCCCTACCCCATTGCGGTGAAAGAGCGAACTGGCCACATCACTGTTGGAATTACCACCCCACGAGGTTCCAAAGGGATGGGTGTAATGCCTAAGGCTACTTTATCCCTCCCGCAGTGGAGTGCAAGTCAATCCTCAGCTACCCGAAGCGAAAGACTTACCTTCCTTGTAGGTGTCAACAGGCAGGAGCGAGTTTAGTAGCAGACTGCTTGAACAACCTACCTCCCCTCGAACCAAGGAGACGAGTCGAGCCAGAGGCCACCTTGTCTCCCCATGGCAGAGAGCGGGACCAGCCCCTCAGCTACCCGAATAACTTACCCTGACCTCCACTGCAATGAAGAGTGGGTTCGGGGCCAGCCAGACCCAAAACTTACCCTTCCCTACAGTGTCAACGGGCGGGAGTGGGTTCATTAGTAGATTGCCCAAATAGCCGACCTCCAGTGGCAGAGCGGGTCCAGCCCCGAGGCTGCCCAAATACTTACCCTGACCCCTATCGCAATGAAGGAGCAGACCAGCCACATTGTTGTCCGAATTACCTTCTTGGGGGGCAAATGGGCGGTTTGGCTTGAGACATTCTGACCCCTCCCCAATGGAGTGCGGGTAGTCCTCAGCTACTCAACGATGAAAACTTACCTTCCTCGTAAATGTCAACTGGCTAGAGTGGGTCTAGTTACAGACTGTCTAAACAATCTATCTCCTCATGGACTAAGGAAATGGGTCGAGCCAAAGGCCGCCTTGTCTCCCCGTAGTGGAGAGCGGGACCAGCCTCACGGCTATCCGAAAAACTTACCCAGACCTTCGCTATGACGAAGTGTGGGATCAGCGCCAGCCTGATGCAAAACTTACCCACCCCTGCAGTGTCAATGGCTGGGAGCGAGTACAGTAGCAGACTATTTGAACAACCTACCTCCCACAGGGAACAAATGGATGGGTTGAGCCAAAGGCCGCCTTGTCCCTCCCGTGAAGGAGAGATGTCTAGCCCCGAGTCTGCACGAATATTTAACCCAACCCCCATCGTGGCGAAGGAGCGGACTAGCCACATCTCTATCTGAGTTACCTCCTCGGGGGGCCAAGGGGTGGTTTGGCATGAGGCATTCTGACCCCTCCCCTACGAAGTGCGGACCGAGTCCTATGACCACTCGAATACTGCACCAATGAACGAGGAAATCAACAACCCGATAAAAAGCGACAAGCAAATCGCGTCAAAGGCCAGTGGACCCAGGTTTGCAAAGTCTAACTCCTACAAAGTTAAGGATAAAGTTATGATGACATGTTTATCTTTTAATCAAGAATTAAATATGTAAAGCCAACAGGTGGGAGTGGGTCCAGTCCCAAACTGTCTGGGCAACCTACCTCCCTGCGAACTAAGAAGACGGGTCGAGTCAGAGGCCTTCTTGTCCCCCAGTGGCAGAGAGTGGAACCAGCCCCATCTCTTTTCAACAAAACTTTCTTCTGGAAGAGGTGTTTTGAAAGTTGACAAACTAAAGAGCTGCAATGCTTCATCATTACTCAACTTCTTAACCTTATAGATATCATTCACTCCATGTCTTTTCAACAAGTGAATATCTCTACTTGTTAAGAAGATTCTACCCTCTAGACTAGACCAATCATGGCTCCCTGCTAATGCTGCAAATGTTTTTCTTATCCACGTCATCAAGGACACTAAAACCCTTTTTATAATGTAGTCTATTTCATATCGTATTCATTCCATCATGATCATCCCATGTATTTCTTTCTCTTTCCATGAAGATCTTAGAAAGAAGTTGTTTTTGTAAAGAAATTAATTATAGTTTCTTCTCTAAAACAGGCAATAAAGCCTCTAGCTTCAAATTGGTAAGATACTCTATCATAAATGGCCTTTTTTCAAAATTGTCTTATCCACTCCACCCATGCCATGAATCCCTATAAAGCGAACATCATCCAACCCTATACCACGTAGGATTCTATTCCAATAAGATCCTTGGAAATGGTCAACAAGTTACATCAATCCTCAAAGAAACATTTAATTGATTTCATGGACGGTTGTTGTTTCATACCTAAAAAGAAAAGAGAGAGGTAAGGCCATTAGTTGTTATGAGACAACTATAACCATAAAGAGACAAATGTATAATATGTACAATATATCACCTTTTAAGGTTTAAAAATCTTAGTCTAGTTTCCACTAATTTTTGTTAGAAATTCATGAGGCTTGTTTGCTGATTTGAGTAAGTTGGAGTGATGTTTCTAATTTCAAACCTGCATGGAGGTGGGGTGATGTATGTTTTGATAAGGGAAATAGGGTTACTTGTGTATTGATTTGGGAGTGGTTGCCGAACTGAAATCCAACTAGAGGAGGCATGACATAGTTTCTAATGATTGATGGTAAGGTGTGAGGAACACGACTTTGGGAGTAATATTTGGTTGTTCCATGGAAAGTAGTTGAAGCATATGGTGAAGCCAGTGGAAAGAAGTTGTAACTCAAGGATGAAGGGAAGCCATGAAAGGTTGAGTTCAGGAGGAATGAGATGTTGAAGCAAATTAAGGAATTTGTCCAGTGTTAGCAAATTAATTTTTTTTTTTCATTTTTCTTGTGTTCCATTTTCTCCCTGCGTAAAAGCCTTCCCTGTCCCCAACCCATGTCCCCTAACATTCCCGTCAAAGTTAGCATAGTTTGTGTTTGATGTCGTCACTTTCGTTCCCGTCCCCAACATCTTCTCTACCATTCTCGACCCTCACCAACAAGTACACATCTTTTTCTCCCTCGTGGTCTATCTCTCCACATAGAAGGCTCCCTTCCCCATCCCCAAACCACATGCTCCTGCATTTCCCATCCCTAGCAAACAGCTGACGTCATTTGTTAGAGCCAACGTCAGTTTGTGGCCAACATTGTCGTCAACGTTCCTGTCTCTCATCGACAGTTACACATCTCTCTCTCCCTCGCAGTCTATCTTCCTTGAACTCAGATTGATGCACTCAATCCAGTCAAGAATTTCAAAGTAATTTAATCCTTTATGAAGCCACACTCCAGTAGTTTTTCAGTCTAAAACCTTCTAAACATGCCATACATTTCTTGGAAAGCTTTAGTAGTTTCACTTTTAAGGTCAGCAACGGTTGCATTCAAGGGCAAGACTACAAGCTCTAGAGGTAGTGCTAGGTCATCTTTAAGCCGATCAGAGAGCTCAACATGACACACATCTGCTAGGGCAACAAAAAAGCTCAAATGAGGTAATGGGTAAACCCTAAAAGGAATTATGAACCCCTATGGCAAAGAGTCAATAATGGTTTCCCATGTTGCTTGAACTTGTACATCAATTTCTTCAATTTATAAGTTATAAAATTGTAGATAGAATCGAGTCCATTGATAAATACAAAGATGGACTTTCTTCAGTTGATGAAGTTTTTCTATAAAAACTTCATTACAAGATAATCCATTCTTAGCTAAAGCATGAGCAACTTGATTAGCATCTCTTTTAACATATTGACACAGCCAAGCATCATGCCCATGAAAGAAATGTCTGATTTCCTCCACTGTATGACCATAGTTGTTGAGATTTATGTCCGATTTGTTGACAGCATGAACAACCGCTGCTGCATCCCCTTCTAATACAACAAGTGATAAACCTAAGTCTCAGCAAAAATGCAAGCTTTAAGTGCTGCACGAGCTTCAACTGCAGTTGGATTAGAACAAAAAACACTAGGTTCCCTCATGACAGTAATGACTTCTCCCCTTACAGTATATGATCACTATACCAATACCAATTTAAGTATGATCTTTATCAGTTGCCACATCCTAATTTGCCTCGAAATAGTTTTCTTGAGGAGCTTGCCACTAAATTGATACAGATTGATCCAATGAATTTCTATCAACATTTTCATTTCTTGAAGCTTGAAACTCATGCAGTTGTTCCACAACTTGAGAAACCAGAATATTTGGATTCATGAATATATCATTAAAGATCACAACATTCCTCCTAAACCACAACTTTCTCATTATGACAGCCACTTATGGAAAATCCTGGGAATCAAGAGCATCAATAAGAAACAAAATAAGGATGAAATCTCCATTTAGCTTCTGCACTTTTTTGCAACAGACATTCCATACATCCCCAATTGTTGCATAGTACCATAGGGCATGTACTACATTCTCTCTACAAGTCCACAAATAGGGCAGAGATTTGAGTCAATTACTAACTTCAACTGTAAGTTAGCTCTTGTAGGTAAGCCATTATTACAGGTCCCCATAGGAACAATTTGACTGCCATGTGAGTGTTCAAATTCCATAACTTTTTCCAAAGAGAGTTTGTTGTATTACCAGTAGAAGGCTCCCCTACACCTCTATCCATCAACAACTTCTGAATGTAGTAAGCACTTTTAACAGAGAAGACTCCAAAGTTAATATAATACCAGATTTGTTTATCAGTACTATTTAGCATGCAAAGGGGTATTTGGAATATAGTTGCAACATCGTAGTCATCAAAGATAGACCGCAGCAGCTCTGTGTCAAAATCAATTAATTCCTCCACCATAGCAATACTTGGAAGAGTATTAGTAGGAGTATGAACTGAAAATATCAACAGTTTGGGGAGCCATTTGTCTTTCCAAATTGAGACCTTGCTGCCATTACCAATTCTCCAAACCAAACCTTCTTGTAATAGCATTTTAGCTCCATGAATGCTTCTCCATGCATAAGAATGTTTATAACCCAATTTTGAATCCAAAAAACAACATTGACTATAATATTTTGCTTGCATGACTTGTGATACCAGAGAATCAGAATGTTGCAGAAGCCTCCTCCCTTGCTTAGCTAATATATCCTTTTTGAAACATGCAAGATCTAGAAAGCCACGGCCTCCCCTTTCTTTAATGTACACAGTTTTGACCAACCAACCTAGTGTAGTTTTTGTTTTGCTTATGATGACCCCACCAACAAGTTTGCACCATCTTACTTATATCTGACAGTAATCCTTTGGGACGCTGAAACACACTCATGCTATATGAAGGAATAGATTGAACCACAACCTTTATAAGCACCTCTTTACCAGCTTGTGAGAGAAACTTGGTTTTCCAATTACTAATTATCTCCCATACTCTATCTAGAACATACCTAAAAGCTTTAAATTTACCTTTGCCCACCATGGCAAGGAGTCCCAAGTATTTCTCATAACACTTAATGGCATGAACACTAATTAGACATTGAAGATGCTGCTAAGCTTCTGATATAGTGTTTTTACTAAAATAAAAGGAGGTCTTGTCTTTATTCAACATTTGTCCAGAAGCAGCCGCATAAGCATTCAAAAAGTTCTACAAGCACCACCATTCCTGCACTGATGCTTTACAAAAGCAAAAACTGTCATCAGTAAATAGAAGGTGACTAATGCTTAGACCCCCCTTCCAATTTTGACTCCACTAATATGCCCATTCTGCTCTACTCTGAACAAATCTGAACTCAACACCTTAGCACAAATAATAAACAAATAAGGGGACAAATGATCCCTTTGTCTAAGTCCTATAGAAGGAAAGAATCTATCATAAGTGTTCCCATTTATTGGAACTCAGTAAGAAACAGATTGGAGGCAGTGCATGACACAATTGATCCATTTCAAATTAAACCCCATCTTGAGCAGGAAAACTTCAACAAAAGGCCATTTCATTCGATCGTATGCTTTACTCATATCAAGCTTTAAGGCCATATATCCTTCCCTTCCATACAATTTTGTGGAGATTGAATGTAAGGTTTCATAGGCAACTAAAATGTTATCTGAAATAAGTCCACCCAAAAAAAAAAAAGTACTTTGGTACTTACTAATAATGTGGGCATGATTGGTATGAGCCTATTTGCAAGTACCTTGGAATAGATCTTGTATAATACATTGCACAAACTGATTGACCTATAATATGTCACCTTTCTGGGATGGCTCTTCTTTGGAATCAAACAAATGTAAGTGTTATTAATAGACCCCCACAAGTTTTGTTAAGTAAGAAGTTCAATGACTGCCTTGCTGATCCGATCACCAATAATATGCCAGCACCTTTGATAAAAGCAAGCTAAAAACCCATCGAGCCTAGGGGATTTAAATGGATCCATTTGAAACAAAGCAGTTCTTACCACTTCTCTAGTGTATGGCTTGTCAAGTTGACCATTAAACTCCAATGGAACTATTGAATTAACTCCTTCCAGGATTTGGTCAATACTAGTAGGCTGTGCAGTAGAAAAAACTAACTTAAAATAATTAACAAAAGCCAGGCCAACATCATCAGAGAATGGTAAACTTTGCCCCTTTCATCTGCCACACTTTCAATACAGTTAACCTTTCTTCTTTGTGTTGTACAATGATGAAAAAATATTGAATTCTTATCCCCATGCATTAACCATTGTTGTTTAGCCCTTTGCTTCCAAGCCACTTCTTCCCTCTCCATCGAATTTGCTATTTCTTTTTTCAACTCTCTTATCTCATCTACCTTAGTAGTCTTTTCCATCACAACTTTCTTAAGAGCCTAAAGTATCTATTTAGCACTTCCTCAAATGAGCAAGACATCTCCCAAGATTAGCTTGTGTTTGTTAAACATGATTAGTAGAAGTCTGGAATGAAGTCTAGGAATTTTCAACAAGTTGATGGCAATCATCAGATAAAGCCCAACTTGCTTCAAATTTGAAAGGCTTATTCCTTCTTACAACTATAAACTTTTTAATCAAATGGACCAAAACTAGACAATAATCTAAACTACAAGCAAGCAGTACAATGACTTCCATAGTTGGATAAGTTTCAATCCATTCCTCATTAACTATAACTCTATCAAGCCTCTCCTTGGTGAAAGTTTCATCCTTCCTATTATTACTCCATGTATACCTCGGTCCCTTAAAATCAAGGATGTCCAACTTACAATCAGATAAAAATTTTTGGAATTTTTCCATTTGAGATGCAAATCTCCATGCACTTCCAAGCTTTTCAGATTGACAGAGGATTTCATTAAAATCACAAAAACATAACAAAAGAATAGGCTAAAATTTAGCCAAGAATCTCAACAAAGACCAACCTTCAACCCACTTTTGTAGGAACCATAGGAGCCAAACTTCTTGGGGACTTTCTTCAGTATATGCCGCAGGCAAATCTATGTCAGCTTTCTGGAAAGACAATAGCAATTGCATTTTTCATTACTCTGTCTTGATCTAGGATAATAGCTTTTGGCATTATACCATCCATACACTGCAACCAGGTCTTGAATAACCACACAAAGGTCTCCATATCCTCACTAGGAAATCAATCTTGCTCCCAACAGAATTGACTGTCCATGGTGGTTTACACTAACAAATGGTAAAAAGGGCATTCCATATCTGTTCGTCAGGTATGTGGTGCCGATCAAATGTGACCACATCATCGAAATATTGACAGGCTGCCCTACTACGGGGGTTTGCCTAGAACGCATTCTTTAACCTCCCATCATCATCTAAATCCATCAATGCAAAAAATTCGTTATTTTTGTACTGCATCCAACAAAAATACTCTCGAAGCACTCCAGCACCCCCTATCCCAAGTTGTAAATGTATTGCCTTGTCGATGTAATTACGATAATCATTTTCAAAACATGGGAGGTTCTTGAATCCACCCGCGCCAACGACAAGAGATCTGAAGCTCTTATTCATTCGTATGCTAGCCAAGTCGTTTGTATCTATGATTCTTTTTTACGTAGTCACTTACTTCTCTATTACATCGAAAGAAGCAAGATTTCTTTGGACTAAGGTCGTGGTTAAGGATATTATGAATTGTTGTCAACCGAAACTTTCCCTCAAATTTTAAGGCATTAATCTTTGCCTTACTATCCATCTTTCCTGTCGAACATGGTTTGGCAACATTCAATGTCCTATTCCGGGCCTCCCCACCACTGGCACGACAAAGGGTGACATATCTAACAGTCTCATCCTCTCCCCTCTCATTCCTTTTTTTCGTCACCCCAAACCCTCACTTCTAAGCAAATTCCTTATAATAACTCATTAATTATTCAAAAGAATTAAACTCCATCCCCGAATTTGGCTCCTCAATCATATCACCACCATCCATTTGCACTAACTGAGGTGTCCCAATACTTCCATCCTCAATTTCTCATGAATTTGGTTTATCCTCTTTGCTTTCTTCAACTCTAGAGGAGGTACATGGTGCATTTTGCAAAAAGAACAAAAAACCTATTACATTAAACTTCCAAAAAAAGCAAACTTATAAAAAATAAAAATACAAGAACACAATTGCATCACCACCTGAATGTTGCTTGGATATTCTTTGCCATCTAGATATGGCAGAAAAGCTAGTGACCATGCAGGAAGTGGTCCATAGTAACCGTTAATGTAATTTGTGAAGTTTGGACAAGTTGATGGTATGTCCTAACATGTTATTGGACAAGTTATTCATGTATTTTGAAAATAAATATCAACTCAACACATTCCAACAAATTTTTAATAAATATAACATACCGCGGTTGGGGGATTTGTGCTAGATGGTATTAGCGAAGATGGGTGTTCATTTTTCCCATGCTGAGAGGGAGACACATGCATTGATTTTATAATATTAATTATTGTCAATATAAATCCTATGACATTAAAATCCAAGTTAGGAATATAATCAATTGAAACTCAAAACAATGATCTATAGCAGCTACCTAGTGCAACATCTTCTAAGTCATGTTAGAGAAATCAATTAAACCTGCAAGCATCTATAACAAATCCATCCTTCTACCAATAACATATGATATTGAAGTTTATTGAACTAGAATTTGATCATGTTATATATAGGTGACACTAATCCAGTAGATATACAAACGGGGAGAATATCCCGACATATCTAACTAGCACATTTGCCATGCCACAAACACACGACTTGTAAAACCACAGACATAGATATGTTTTTTTTATCTTCCTCAACATTTTTTTCCTCAAGCTCCTAACAAGAATTAATTCCTCCATTAAATGGGTATATGCCTAGACCCCCAAAATATACTGGAAAATAAATCAAAACCCCAACTAGAATATGCGTTCAGAGCATGAATCAAAATGATTTGTGGGTAGAGATGAAGACAAAACTTTTCCAAATGGATAATCTGGGAAAAAAGCTACTAACCCGTAAGAGCACAAAATCTCAGGTGAACCGGGCTTCAACCCACGGCGACAGAGATAGATGCAAATTCGGTCCTACCCACAAAGATGATGACAAACGCAAATTCGGCTACCCACGACGACGACCACCAGCGCAGATTCGGTCCTACCAAATGACGACTGCGACAGACGACCTAGTTCTCCTACCCACAACACATGATGGTACTCTCTCAGACTCTTTTTCTCCTTTCTTTGTCTTCTTATTTTTTGTCTGGTAGTGTTTTGTTTTTTTTTTTGTTTTTATAATATATCAGCTAATGTAATGCCACGTCAGCCGATTCCCCAATGGATCCCCACCCCGGTTGCATATAGAAGAACTGTTCTTTTAATACGCCTAAATGGCCTTGAGATTCTGACGATCTCTCCAAGTGGCAATCCGAATAGTGACTACAAAGCCTCTTAATTTTTTTTTTTTTTTTTTATAAAAGATACTCATCTTCATTCAAGATTAACAATCACAGACATACCAAGCCAAATGGCCTCAGAAAGAAAGTCTAAAATACAATCTCACCACATCTCAATACTATCAACCCTCCAAGCATTGCTTGCAAGCTGATGAGCTGCTCTATTCCCTTCGCGATACACATGATTTAAAGAAAAACTTCCAAAACAACTTTTTAGCCATTGTACCTCTGCAAATAGGATCTTGAGAATAGAATCCTCCATATTGTTTCCCTGCAGCGATTGGACCAGCAAAAATCAATCACTTTCAATAATTAAACTCGATATACCCATAGTGGAACATAATTGGAGACCATGGAAGACTGCCAATAGTTCTATAGCATCTGAGTCTTCCACTTCACCTTCTAATTTACTAGCAGCCATCACCACATTTCCTTAAGCATCTCTATCCCCAACCATAGCTCCATTTGTATTGATCTTTAGAACACCATCTGGAGGACCCATCCATCTTAGATGATTTCATGATGAATACGTCATAAACAGAGGTTCATATTAACTCGACCTTATTTCGTCGGGTTACATGCTTTATGCACCCACTAGCATTAGGTGCTTCCTTGCTCTGATATCCTTTGAAAAGAATCCATTCGAGACTCGTCAATGGTACTTAGTCGGCCCAGGGGTTACCATTCCATTCTTATGCACTTCAGAGTGGACAGAGGAGTTCCACTAGGACATTCCCCCGTCCAAGCACTTGTGGTCGTGATAAAACTTTTAAACTCTTTTCTCTGAAAACATTTTCTTTGAAAACACTTTTTGAAAACACTTTCTTTGAAAACATTTTTCCCTAAATGCATGTGACATGAGACTTATAATGTGTACTTACACTTGACATATGATATGCAAAATAACGTGCATGAAATAAGCAAGCATAACATGTTCATTTCACAGCATGATAACATAAACCATATGAGATATAAAAACACATACAAGGAACCATGAGAACTTGCTTAGGCTGAAACTCATAGGTACAAAAACATGAAGATTCATCACTTAAACATGTTCCAAACTTCAAGCATATGATATAGAAATCAAGAGATAGTAAAACAAAACATGAAATCATAGGTTTTTTACCAAGGTCCGAAACTTCAAGACATGTTCAAACCGAAAGATCATGTTGCACAAACCATCAATCATAATCAAGTGAAAACCGAAACTTATAGAAGTATTTCATGGCATTTTCATCACAAATCCAAAACATACAATTCATTCCATAGATTTATTCAAGATCATATTAGCATATTCAAACAAACAATCAAGAGATAGCAAACAAAGCAATCGAAACCATGAAAGGATTTACACATATTTACAAGCATTAACCAAGAGTAAGTTGAGTGTATACTTACAAAAATCCGCGTAAAGAAATAGTAGCAAGCTGTAAATCCGAACATACTATATTAAAAAGAGTAACTAAAACCCTATCTCATGTTCTTGAGTGTGTGTGTGTGTATTTCTAGGGCATCACTTGGTCTTAAACCATTCGGCTTCTAGGGTTTTTGGGTTAAAACCCCTTCATTTCACTCATGAAGTAAAACAAAACTTAAAATAAGTAAAGATACATGTGGTAGTCGAAAACATAGAGGATGAACTCCCCCTTACTAATTGGCTTCAAGGGTTTCTTAAAAACCCTAAGTATGTTTCCAAGAAAACGGTAGAAAGTGTGGGTGTTCAATCATTCTCAAAGTCTAATGAGATTTGAATCTCATTTTTGGATTGAGAAAGAGACACGTGTGTGCAAAACTTGAGAGGAAACCGATCCTTACCTTGCTTATCCTTGGTGGTGCCGAAATCCCTTCTCTTGCAAGGATCCTCCTTGTTTGGTTGGAAAGAAAATACAAGAAAGTGAGGGAACTTTCAAGTGAACATGGGAGAATTGTGTGGAGAGAGTGAGAGCTTATGCAATTTCTGAAAAAATGGTAAGGGAAAAGCCCCTTGACGTGAACCCCTTCCTTTTTATAGAAGACCCTTCACTTCCCTCCTTAGTTGCTTTCAAAATCCTTGCATGGATGACAAGTGTCATAGGTTTCTTCTTCCCCCTTTCTCTTTTGCCGAAATTGTCTCTTGGAGTTCCCCACTTGGATTGCATTGGGAAGGGACATCTTGGGGGTGGCGTATAGGGTTCTCTTCCCTTGGCCGAAATTCCATTTTTTCCCCTTTGTGCCCTTCCTTTCCTTAAACAAGTAAATATTTCTTCAAGGGTAGCTTGGTAAAACATTACATGCCTTTTCCTTTTCCCAACAAGTAACTTTTGGCATGGATGACAAGTGGCATTGGGCGTGTGCCATAGCCCTAGCCATCCACTCCCTCTTCTTTTCTCAAGTTGATGCTTCACCTTCCTATTGCTCCTTCCCTAGGGTGCATGGGTGTGTGCTAACCGAAACACTAAGGGCATATTTGTCCTTGATACAAAATTCTGTTCACATATTTTTCTAGAAACTTAGTGCATGCTTGACACTTGGCAAAAACTTACTAAATTCGAAATACTATGTGCCTCCCTTCAGTCTCCCATGCAAAACTTCTAGAAAAACTTCATTTCACTTCCCTAGGCTTCCTTTTTCAAGAAATCTACCTTGGAACTAGAATTTTGGGCAAGACAATGGGCTAGGCATGCAAGCCATTTTTGGTGCTTTCCTACACTTCTCTCTCCCCCTTGAACCCACTATCAAGACTAGATTCAAATTGTAACAATCTCATGACACATGGCACTAGTGACTTAAGATTTTGATCATGGGCCTAAAGCCATTGGGCCTGGGTTTCTAAATAAAGCCGAAAATTACAAAGTAATCTAAGGTCACTCTCCTCTTGGGCTCATGTTACCAAATCCAAGACTCTAAGGCCTTCCAAAGTAACTAAGGCTCCTAAAATGCCATGGCAACCTAAAACGAATTCTAATGGCCAAATGTGTGATAATGTAGTAATGTGAAATATAGCACATTATAAGGAGCATGGTTTTGGGATTTTGAGCATCACTCTCTCTCTCAGTTTATCTTCCCTCCGAAATATGTTCTCCTCCCTCTTCCGAATTGCATTCTCTTTTCTCTGAATGTTCTCCTCTATCAAATTAAGTATACGAAAAATCCACATATTGCATCTCCCTGCATACAGTATGAACAATTCACATGAGAAACTAGCTTTACCATGTTATACAAAATTGAGTTAGTAATAAAAAAATAGCTTTACTGTCTTATAATTAGGGCAAGAAAAAAAATTCATTCCGGGATTTTTGTTACTGTGTGACATCTTTAGTGTTGCTTTCAAACCACACCAACAAATTGGTGATTCCATTACAACCCCATCAACTACATATGATGATGACTGAGTAGATGCCATAAGTGATTCTGAAAAACTAAGGAAGTTCAGACAATAGATTTAGGCAAACATGAATAATATCCCAAGTTCATAAATTCATATAGAAGAAACAACATGAAACTAGCATGGACTTATGCATCTCATCTGTCAATGTTGCTTTTAGCATATACGTCTGCGAATGATAATGGCTTTGAGTTATGGGTGCATCACTGGTATCTTGGTATGCTTTTCAATCTTGGTCAATATCTTGGTAATGATGCTTTTCTAATGGTGATGGTAGTCTTCACGAAATCACACACATTGATGATACCTTTATTCATAGTGGAGACTCTATGATTAAGAACATTTGCAGTTGGTGCCCTAAACGTCATTTTCTCTTATAATTTGGAGGAAAGTTTAGGATTTTCACCCCAAAATCTCCTCCATCCTAATCCCTAAAATAGGGTGGAGGAATTCAGATGTTATAGTGGATCCCCACATCTCGAATTGTTCTTTTCGTTGGTTGTTGTTCATTGCTCTCGCGTCTCCCTCCCTTCGACCATTGGGTGCCTTCGTCGTTTTCGCCATTCAGCACCGCAGCCACCATCGACTGTAGCCTCCCCATCGGTTCATCACTTTAAGTATCCCTATCCCTATCCCCTCTCACTTTCCTCCATTGTTGGGTTTCCTCATTCTCGATCGCACACACTGATTCAACTTCATGTGGTTTTGGAATTTCATCCATTCGGGATCCTCCATTGTTGTTTGCACCAAACTTCTCTATCATATTTCACTGAGAATAAGGTTCTTCCATGGCTGGATTTTCAGATCCAACGTTTTGACAAAAACTCTAGTTTTCTTTCGTGGTGATTTGCAGGTTTGGCATCCCACACACTATCATATCGGACAATGGGAGGCAATTTGATTCTGATCACTACCGTAACTGGTGCCGAGAGTTGGGGATTGAGTTCTGGTACTCGTCTCTAGGCCACCCCCAGTCTAACAAGCAGGTGGAGGCGACCAACAAGATGTTGATGGGAATGCTCAAGAAGCGACTCGACGACAAGAAGGGCACGTGGGCAGAGGAACTCCTTGCTGTCATGTGGGCCTTCTGGGTCATAGTGAAGACTCCAACAAGGGAAACTCCTTTCATGCCACTAGTAGAAATCGAGACCCCCACCTATAGAGTTCATCACTTCGAGCAAGACTCCAATGATAGGCGGCTGGAAGAACAACTTGATTTGCTGAAAGAAGTCAGACTTGAGGCAGAGATAAGAACCGGCACCAACAAAAGGAAGGTCGAGCGGTGTATCAACAAGTCAGTGCTCAAAGAAACAAGAACAACGACGCGAGACGAGGGAAAGTTGGGCCCCCGATGGGAAGGCCCCTACGTGGTCACCACCACCAATGGCCTGGGCTCCTACCAGCTCCGAGACTCCCAAGGAAATGAGCTACAGCACCCCTGGAATGCCGAACATCTACGAAAACTTTATTGCTAAGCTAGCTTAATTATTGTAAGTTTATGTTTTCGTGCATACACTACAGATCCTAAAAAAAGAAGTATTGTGTTTCAATGTCAAGTTTCAGGGACATAACAAAATCTCCATCAACGTAATCTCCATCGACAAAATATTCATCGACCATTTACCTCCCGCGGGACACCAAAGGGACGAGTCACACCAGAGGCTACTCTATCCCTCCTATGGAGGAGTGCAGGTTGGCCCTCGGCCACCCGAAGACAAAAAATTACCTGCCACATAAGCATCAACAGGTAGGAGCAAGTCCAGTTACAGATTACCCAAACAACGTACCTCCGGTGGGGCCAAAAGGGTTGGTTGAGCCTAAGGCCACCTTGTCCCTCCCACAACAGAGAGCAGGTCCAGCCTCGAAGCTACCCAAAAAACTTACCCCGACCTCTGCCACAACGAAGTGTGGGATAAGCGCCTGCTTGACCCAAACTTACCCTTTCCTGCGATGTCAACGGGTGGGAGCGAATTCAGTCCCAAGCAGCCCTAACAGTCTACCTCCCCATGAAGGATGATACGTGAGAAGGAGGCTCAACCTCCTAGTCTGGTAGAGCGGGACCAGGCCCCCCTGCGGCCCGAAAAGCTTACCCCGTCACCCATCGCAGTGAAGAAGCGAGCCAACCACATCGTTGTCCGAATTATCTCCCCCGCAGGGTACCAAAGGGATGGGAGTAATGCTTAAGGCTGCTTTATCCCTCTCACGGCGGAGTGCGAGTCAGTCTTCAACTACCTGAAGTGAAATACTTACCTTCCTCTTCGTCATCAACATGTGGGAGTGGGTCCAGTAGCAGACTACCCGAACAACCTACCTCCCTGCTAGCCAAGGAGACGGGTCGAGCCAGAAGCCACCTTGTCTCCCCTCGGCAAAGAGTGGGACCAGCTCCGCGACTACCCAAATAACTTACCTCGACCTCCGCTACGACGAAGTGTAGGATCAGCACCAGCCTGACGTAAAACCTATCCTTCCCTATCGTGTCAATGGGCAGGAGCGGGTCCAGTAGTAGACTGCTCGAACAACCTACCTCCCGCAGGGAACAAAGGAACAAATTGAGCCAGGGGCCTTGTTGTCCCTCCCGCGAAGGAGAGTAGGTCCAGCCCCAAGGTTTCCCGAATACTCACCCCGACCCCCATCGCTGCGAAGGAGAAGACCAGCTATATCGCTGTCCGAGTTACCTGCTCGAGGGGCAAAGGGGAGGTTTGGCATGAGGCACTCCGACCCCTCTCCGATGGAGTGTGGGCTGAGTCCTACGACCGCCAGAATACTGCGCCAAAGAATGAGGACATCAGCCAGATAAAAAATGGCAAGCAAATTGCGTCATATGCCAGACGGCCCAGGTTTGCGAAGTGAAACTCCTACAAATCTAAGGATAAAGTTATGATGACATGTTTATCTTTCAATCAGGAATCAAATATGTAATGGCAACGAGCAGAAGTGGGTCCAATCCCAAACTGTTTGGACAACCTACCCCCGCACGGACCAAGGAGACAGGTCGAGCCAAAGGCCATCTTGTCTCCCCGCGGTGAAGAGCGGGACCAGCCCCACGGCTACCCGAATAACCTACCCCGCCCCCATGTCAACAAAAAGCATCCCCAATTTGTTATATTCAACTCCATGGCCACGATGTTACATAGAGGGGCATAAAGGTGGGTTAGCATAATGCTTCTCGGTTTCTCCCCCTAAGGGGCGATCAGAGTCTCCCTGACACATATGAACTCTTAAGGGGGAATTTCCATCCCCTCAAAGCCGATGACAGTGAGCAAGGACCAACATATGCTCATGTCACTTCTCTCTTCTTCCAGCTGCATATCAAAATAAAGCACTACAATACAAAATGGAAGAACTGAAGGACTAGGTGGGGGTAAAGCACATCCAAGAGACAACCGATAAGAATGAAGAAATCGGCATAAGGAAGAAGTGGAGAGACATCGGCCTCGTCAAACAATATCGCTAAAGGCCCCAAGAGGACAACTGCCTAACAGAAGCAAATGAAGACAGTATAAGCAGAAGAGCCGTCGGCCAGCGGGGTCGTTAGGCGCTGACAGTGTGGAACATAAAGCTCTATATGATGGCAATCCCCCCCCCCCCCGCGCCCAATGCCAAGCCCATAATTTATTGCGACAAAACCCCCAGGTTACTATAAATAAAGGGGGAATAAGAAAAAGGAAACATCGGAGAAGAATACGTAAAGACAAGCAGCCTGACATAACAAAGTATAAGGCAATTTAATTAATGATCAAAAGTTACAACGTGAAGCGACAAGTTACAACATGAAGTTGCAAGCTTACAAAAAACAAGACAAGTTATAGCGTCAAACGGAAAATTCCAGTGACATACAACATAAGCCAACTAGATACGACATAAAGTTGTGAAGGCGCAAGCAAACCAAAGCCTGATCAGATCATATTCCAGTAGAAGTGGCGAACATGGATCTCTATCATTACGACGTGCCGATAACGCCAGAGGTTACCTTGAAGAAAATTCCAGTAGAGGTGGCAGACAATGATCTCTATCATTACAACATGCCGATAATGGCAAAGGTTACCTCAAAGAAAATCAACACAGAATGTAATGAGGCAACTAATTGAGCTGTATGGTGACAACAACCACCAAGACACCGCTAGAAGTTGCCCACCTATAGTGGAGGGTGCGAGAAACTGTTGGAGGAGGTGAAGGCAGGAGGGCAGGATGACGATAGGAGGGTAATCTTGGGGCATAAGAAGAGGCGTTGTGTGCTAAAGTGTGCGAAAATGAAGGCTAAAAGCGAGGTTGAGCTTTGGAAGAGGAGGTTTGAGACTGGAACCTTGAATGAACCTTGAATAGCAGAGAAGAGCAAGACTTGTCAGCTGAGCCGGTTGGATTGCAGCAGAGGAGAATCAACCATCTACGGGCGAGATTATGTCCTGCATAGCTACCCCTAAGGGCACCTGGGATTAGATCCCTTTGGATGAGAGCAGCCCATTCCACAGACACTTCATCCAGGGGAAGTTCCCGTACACTCAAAGCCCTCAGATTGCATTGGAGATTCTGGAGGATCTGTGTCTTCATCCTTTCCAAACCGTTAGTGTAACCGAAGTGCCAGGCGTCATCGTGGACACCACGGACATTTGACAGATCCTCCCACCAATCCCAGATGGTAATCACAGGCTTCCAAAGCGCGAATTGCCTTGGCTTGATCGATCTCCAAATCCCTCATCTGTTTCCTTTCGTCTTCCAGGGCCTTTCTCTTTTCCATCAGAGACTGGGAAGCCTTCTCGTACTGCCTCGACAACCACTTATACGACTGATCATCTGAGCCATGCTACTTTGTCAAGACCCCATCAAAAACTGCCTTAAGACATGGTCCTAGGCATGCATGGGCTAGCCAAGGCCACAAAGGGTCAATGCCGTGGGCCCCCATGGGTTCCACACCACTATCATTTGTTTATTGATTTATTTGATTTATTTTTATTTATCAAGGGACCTATTAGGGTTTCCACTTTGTATTCTCTATAATAGGACCCTTAGGCATTTAGTTTACATCTTCTGAACCTTTGGCAAATTTCTTAAGTGGGTAGACTTGTTCTTGAGATCACCCTGTCGGTGCTAAGCACTTGGGCTACTTGGGTGCAATTCGTGAATCCCTAGTAGAGAATCATCACCTTGCAATTCGTGAATAGGTGTGATTCAACTTATCTTATTCTTGCAACTTGGTGTAATTCGTGAATCCAAATTGTGTTATCTTTGTTATTTTCAAGTTTATCAATCTATGAGATTTATTTCAACTATTGTGCAATCCGTGAATCAATAGTTGAAGTGCTATCTTGTTCATCCATTATCTTCATTGTTCTTATTTTCCATCTTACTCGTCTACACTTTCTTGAATATAAAAATATCCATATAAACAAAAAAGAGAGCCTTCATATTGCTTTGTTGAGTCTATTTCATCCTTTGATCATACTCTTCCATCTTGTTCATCCATATTGTTCATCCATCTTGTTCATCCATATTGTTCATCCATCTTGTTCACCCATATTGTTCATCCATCTTGTTCATGCGTGTTCATCCATATATTTCCATTGCCCAATTCAATCCATCCATACACTATAATTCGACCACTAAAGTGTTTGCCCTAGTTGTCCATATCCCATATTTACCCTTCATCCATCATAGCCATTAGCCCTAGCCAAAATCCACTAGCCTCCATCTTGCCATACACAAATCTTGCCTTATTTGGTAACCCTAGCCGTCCATAAGGATTTCCTAAACTCTTGGAATCCTAACTCTAGCCACCCTTCATCCAATCCATTGACCTAGCCGAAATTACCTTGCCACCCCCTCCATAAAACCCTAGCCATATTTCCCACATACACTACTCGACCAACCCTAGTGTTGCCCTACTTTCCATAATAATTCACTTTCCATAATTGCCCTTCATCTCTCAAATACATCGCCCTAGCCGTGAGTCATAGTTGCCATACTTGGCTTGCCCATAAACCTTACCATATCTAGCCTCCATCAAACCCTAGCCGTCCACCTCAAATCTCTAGAAGGTAATTCATTCCTTTTAAGAGTCTTGCCTCCATCCACTCACACAAACCCTAGCCACCCATCAAGAGTCCCATTTGGCAACTTCCTTAATTCAAGGAAAGTTGACTCATTCCAATCACTCATCCAATTCCTTAAATCTCTCAACTCCTTCCATAGATCTAGTTAACGAAAGACTCCATCCTCTTGCCATATTCAAATCTAAATCTTATCTTCCTTATCCTAGCCAATTTCTAAAGTCAAGGAGCAACCCTTGACTCATTCTACCATATCCAATCTCTCATTCCCGACAATCACTCAAGTCAACCAAAGATCCCAATCCTATCTTGCCATATTCAAATCCTATTTTCCATATCCTAATCCCTAAAGTCAAGGAGCAACCATAGACTCATTCAAACACTTTCCAAACCCTAGCATCTCATTCAAGACTCCAACCCTAGTCCATCTCTTCCTAATCTCGAAATCACCCTTAGCCACCACACAAAACCCTAGCTACACTTCGCCATACGAACCCTAATCATCATCCAAGAGGCCCCAACATCAAGGGCAACCCTCAAGCCATCCACACTACATCAAAACCCATAATCCTAAGCCAATCTTCAAAGAACACGTCAACCCTAGTTCATTCCCATAGTCCACAGCAACCCTAGTTGCCTCCAACCCGTAATCCTAGCCTCATCTCATCCACTCAACCCTAGCCCCATCATCTTGGCGCCTCACTCAAGAACAAGTATCTAGCCGCCCACATTGATTTGCCATCCCTAAACACTTAGCCTACCCAAGTTCATCATCATCTCCATCATTCCATCACCCAAACACCATCCCTTTGTCGAAGGCCAAGCAAGTTGGCAAGGTCACTCGGTCATTATTCACACCAAGGCGAGCTTGTGGTCCTTAGTGTTAGGGACAAGACCAGGTTCCCTAACATACTTGCACAGCTCCAAGATTTCGGCCCGCAGCTGCTCAAGCTCCTGTTGACAGTTGTCAAGGGCCTCCTCAACCTCTTCTGTCTTCTTTCACTCCTCCGTTGTACAGCATAAAGCTAGATGTGAGAGCGAACAAAGTGCTCTATTCTTGCTCGCAACCTCCTCTCGGCCTTCCACGATAAACACCACCAGACGCTCCAAGCCCAGCCACAAAAGTCTAGGTCAAAATCAAAGAAGGAAATGGACAAGAGGCACAAAGAGCTTACAAACAAAGATCTTACACCAGTGAAAAGCCTCTTGAGCCTGCTATCGGCCTTACGAAAACGGTCCGCATGGCTCTTCGCAACTATTGGCCGAAAGTCTGTCGAGACCTCATAAACAACCTCCGTATCAGTGCCAAGGATGACAGCCAGAGGAACGCCCGCCATCGCCTCCTCGGCCCAAGCAACGGCCGCTGACACTTCATCCCCAGTTGAGGCGACCTCAACCTCGGGAGAGTGAGAGTGAGTGTAGTAGATGGGACTTCGGGATGGAAACCCGCTCGGGGGACCCCCAGTCCTCGGCAAGGGAAAAGGAACCCGCTTGAAGGTCGTGCCGAGGAACGAGGAGACTACTAAAGGCCCCGTCACAACCAAAGGGCCCGGTGGGGTAGTAGGAACGGTTTCAATGGTAGAGCCGAGGACCAGCAGCTTAGGTTGAACATATGTGACAACGCTTCAAGCTAATAGCACAGCATGAGGAAGGTTTGTGATCTTCATCGCTTTCTTAGGCGACGACGGCTCTAGTCGTATAACGAGCACCCCTGCAGAAGGACCTCCAGAAGGAATGGGAAGATCGTCAGAGTTAGCTCTGATGGGGAAATCCTCCAGGGCTTTTTCCCTTTTCCCTCCATCGGCGGGCTAGGAGAGCAGCTGTGGACCCGGGACCTGACCTCCCTTAACAGGAATGCTACGTCGGAGAGCAAATTGGTCGGGGGACCAGATGCTGACGAAGGCTATCCTCAGCTAGCAGAAGCTCTGAAAGAACCTTGTTTGAATGGGCCTTCACCCAAGTATGAACAACCTCGATCTTGAGTGTCTCAACTGGGGTCGCGGTAGGATGATGGTCCTTGTCATCGCCCACAACCCCTCATATGGCATAAACATTGAATGCACACCGATTGGCCTAGCCAACAGGGAACTCCTACCCCTTGCCAGACAAAAAGAAGAATAGGCGACTACACCCCCTCGCGACAGTATGCTGCAACTCTAGCGGAACCAACGCTTGGATTGGTTTGAAGTCGTAAGTGTTACGACCTCACCTTAGAAGATTGTGGGTGAGCAATAACTCACGTGCCGTGAGATCCAGGTAGCCAGCCTTGGCCTCCTCCAACTTGCGATGCCAAATGATGCAGCACGATACAAGGATCCTCCACATGCTATGAGGGAGCTGAGCAGGTGCCAACTTGAAAAAATCAACACATCTTGCATTAGACGACAGAAGGGCAGTTTGAGGCCACTAGAGAACATGGCGACCTCCTCAAGTTCCATAGTCTGAGGAACCCTGTAGTTCTCCCTCAGAGACTTCAACTCAACGAGAGTCACCTCTGAATGCCACAAGAAATGAGCAAACTCCTCTGCAGTGGTGTCATCCTGTCTGTCTATGGCATGGGCAGCGTCGAAAGTTCTTGCCAACCCAGAAGGATGCAAGGACTTCTTGGGAGCCATTAGCAACCAGGAAAGAAGTGGAATCAAAGGGAACAACACAAGGATAAGTGCTTGAAAGAAGAAGAGGAATCAGAGAGAACAACGCAAGAAGAAGTCCTTGAAAGAGGGGGAGGAACACAGGATATCTAGCAGAAGATAGAATAGACAAAGTAACCCGTTGCTGAGAAGGAGGGGGACCTTATATAGGCAAGCTTGACGGTTGACATCCCGAGGCAGTAGGAACCCACACGCCCCACCCTGTCATGGACCTTATACCAGAATTCCATGATAGCTGTGATTCCAGCAGAGCATATCCAGTAATTCAACGTGGGAAATAACTAATCGCCTGACGAGAGTAATGATGTAGGGACTGAAGGAGCGCCATTTAATGCGGAACGCAACCGTCAAAGTATAGCCATACAAGTTGAAGCCAAAACTTTTCCAGGTATTCTGTAAAGACAAAAAGGCCACTCAGATATTGTTGGGGAGTAGAAGTGCAACACGTGAGCATCGAGAAATTTCCAATCCCCCGTCCCGGGAAAGAAAATGCCTCAAGGCCTAAACTTGCCCATAAAATAAGTCGTCTGCTAG
This sequence comes from Juglans mandshurica, assembly GCA_022457165.1. Taxonomy (NCBI): domain Eukaryota; kingdom Viridiplantae; phylum Streptophyta; class Magnoliopsida; order Fagales; family Juglandaceae; genus Juglans; species Juglans mandshurica. The sequence continues at coordinate 12,278,495 of CM039623.1, forward strand.
GGAAGGCAAACAGTGATGGCTAATGGGACGGAGAAACCTGATGCTGCTCAGCCACACCCCGCTCATGGGGACTCATACATGACAGAGAGGGAAAGACGGAGGACCATTGATCTTCTAACATGGAAACATCGATGGACAACCAAAGATGCCAATAGAGTAAGGCAAATCAGGGAATCACACTACAGTAATGGCACCACTACCCGAGCTACATGCCACATTAATGATGTCATCGCAAAGGCATGCCACATTAAAGGATTCTAACAAAAGGAACAGCAAAAGGGACATGGACTACACGGGGGCAGGCATGATCTATCCCCCCAGACTCCCGATATAAATAGTAACTTCCAGGTACGAGAAAAGCTCTATGATCCCTAAACTAAATAAACTTCCAAAATACTCTACCAACTTTGGTATCTGAGACTCCCCTGCCCCATGCCCACCCTGAATTAAATGTGATGTGGAACTTAACATGATCATGAGCTAGTTGGGGAATTGAATGGCAACAACCAAGCACCATTTGGTACGCAAACCCCATCCCGGGGTAGAAAAGGCTGCATAATCTCAAGTGCAAAAGCTTGTTAATCAGGGGAGCAAAGGAAGAATTTATCTCGGACGGGCCCGAGGGGAATTAACAAAGTAACTGTAAGGGAATTTTCACAACTTCACAAGCCCACTGGGCCTCAGCCTAATGCTCGACCCCAGGGTCCAAGATCACCCATGAAGCAAGATGCCTACAAGGAAAAGTAATCAAGTGGTTGATGGGATGGACATGCCTGACATCGCTTGGCCACACTCCAATCATGGGAACAAGTACAGGGCAGAGTGAGAAATATGGAAAACCCTCGATCCTCTAACATGGGAACATTGACGGACCACTAAAGATAAAGCAAGGTTAGGGAACCAAGCCGCATTAATGATGCCACCATCATAGCTACACGCCACATTAATGACAGTGTCATAGAGCTACATGCCACATTAATGACGTTGTTGCAGAGCCACGCTGCATTAAAGGACTCTGCATGAAGGGCACGAACTCCATAGGGACAGACATGATCTGTCCCCTTCCCATACCCAGGTATAAATAACAACTCCTAGGTACAAGAAACTCTCTCTGATCCTTAGACTCTCTCACTTATTTACAAACTTCCAGGATAATTTACTGACTTTGGCATCAGAGACTCCTCGACCCCAAGGCCACCCTCTCCCAGTTGCATTCTTCTCTATTTTTGTAGGCTCAAGTTATGAAGACTTGAGTTGGTGGAACCTGGCCCAAAGGCATACGAAACACGATGTTAACAGAGATCATCAAACTATATAGTTTTTCTCTTATCGAGGGCCTGTACATCTTCGGATGTTCTCGGGCGACACTCGATGAAAAAAATGCCAAAAGTGTTAATTTAATTTTAAAATTTTGTTTCTATGAAGTTTAATCAATTAAATACTTTTTAAGTTCAAGTTGTTCAACATTAGAGGAATGAAACTTTAATGCTCGTTACTTTGAGTGGCTGCATGGAGATGTACTTCAGATGGCAAGTTCACAGTTAAGAGTGCATATCACTTGCAAGTGTTCCTCATGGACAGCTCCGAAGGTCAATCCTCGAGCAACTCTCCTCATGCTGACCGGGGGTCCAAGTTATGGAAAATAAAGGTCCCTAATGCAGTCATGGTTTTCTTGTGGAAAGCTAGTCACGAGGCTCTCCCTTCCAATCTAAATCTGTACAAGAGGTAAGTTATAGGATCACCTAATTGCCACATCTGCTATGAAGAGCCTGAGTCAGCTACTCATACCATTTGGACTTCCAGGGCAGCCCAAGACGTGTGGAGTCCTACTATGGTTCTCTCAATTGTAGATCTCCTCATGCATATTTTCTCCACCCTACCTTGGGAGGACCTAGAACTCTTTGTTGTGACAGCTCATCATCTTTGGAAGAGAAGAAATTGTTTTGTTTTTAAAGAAGTCTTCACCTCCCTGGGAACAATAATATCTCAAGCCCTCCTTCTCTCTGAGTTTAAGGCTGCCAACTAGGTCACAATGTCTCTACCAAGGAAGGACAACACATTAGCTCAGCAATGGACAGCTCCTCCTTAAGGCTTTCGTAAGATCAATTGGGATGCTGCCATCGACAAGGTCAAATGTAAGGTTGGGATTGGGGTTGTGATCAGGGACTTTGAAGGCAAAATTGTTGCTACTCTTAGATTTGTCTGTGACCTCTTTCCTGACCCTCAACTTGGTGAACCTTTGCTCTACTAAAGGCGTCCTTGCTATGTATTGAATTGGGGCTTACTAAAGTGATGCTTGGGGGATGCTCAAGTTGTGATCAATGTTGTCAAGAGTCCTTAAGATAATTGGTCCATGGCAGGGAGCCTAATCCAAGACATCAAAATTATCCTAGTGCCTCAGTAGTCTATTTTATTTGTCCCTAGATCTTTAAACAATGTGGCTCATGCTCTAGCCAAAAATGCTCTACCCTCACTGAGGAAGTTATTCAACTGAACGTTTCTCCTACTTGTATTATCCATTTGACTCCATGATTAATGGGATCAGTCTTTGTTGATTCAAAAAAAAAAAAAAAACTTTGAGTGGCTGCCATCGTTAGACCATTTTTCTTCCTCGAGTAAAAAGCAATGAGGGAGCAGAGCAACACCCTACTAATTGGGAATTGGATATGAAGGGCATAGAAGAGAAGTGACATGTGTCCTATTAAGTCAATTTGAGCTATTTAAAGAAAAATAATTGACATATAAATCTAGTTTTATAATTTTATATATAACTATATTTTAAATTAGAGATATTTTTATAATGTAATTTATAAAAGTAATATAGTTAAAGCCTAGACATGTGTACAAGTCAAAAAATTATAGACAGTGTAAAGGCAAAGTTGTGGAGAAATCTTTTAATATGGAAAGATTGAGAGTATCTTATAGTTAGGCGTGATTTTGTTTTGGGGTTTAATCGTGTAATTTTAGGAGAAACAATGTGGATGTTAATAATTTGGGGAACGCTCAAATTTCAGAGTTATTGTGAATTTAGGTATATGACAATTTTGAATTTGAAGAAAAAATAGGTCATTAGTATTTCAAGTTTGAATTGAAAGAACTGCTTAAGTAGTAATTTACGTACGTTTGGAAATTGATGTAAGTTACGTGCTTCTTTATAGGAGACGATTGATATTCCCTTGGCACAGTTGTGAGAAAATTCAGAAAAGTAAAAAAAAAAAAAAAAAAATCTAGGTAAGCAGTATTCCTATGCTAGACTTTGCATAAAAAGAATGGACCGATGTTGATTTTATGACAGACGTGCATACTTTAGTTATGGAATATTGGAAACAACCTTGGTGATTTTGTTTTGCATTATTCAATGTATCTAAATAAGAAAAGTGAAAGATATTTTTGTCATGACTGGTGTAAACATGAGCAGATTTTTGACATTTTATTTCTCAACTGTGCAAAAAGAGCAAATATGAAATTTAAAGTTTTATATATGATTTTGTGATCTGTATTTTTTTAGCACTCGATTTCCATTCAGGATTATTCTCAAACCTGAGAGCCAAAACCAAAAGAGGACATGACCTGTAATAAGAAATCCCAGTCAACACTGTCATTTGCCTTAGCCATATCCACTTTAATTACGACATTGCCACCATGGAGCTTTGGTTTAGACGGGCCGCACATTTTTCTCAAAGAGGCATGTTGCTTGGTTTGATTCCAATTATTCTAACTCGGTCTCTTTGGGTGTGGCGGTATAAGGCTCGTATGGAAAGGGAAAATGCTTCTGTGTAGTCGCTATGGAGTGCAATTAAAGCAAAATTGCATGGGTAGGATTACGTTTGAGGGCGAGCAAATACCTGGCAAATGGTGACGCTCAAATATTGGAGGCCTTTTCAATTCCGGTTAAAGCTCCTTTACATAAGCAGGTTTGTTTGGTAAAGTGGTGTGTAAACTGAAGAAGGGGTGGTTTAAGTTGAATGCTGATGGGAGTTTGTTGGGCAATCCGGGCTGCATGGGGGTGGGTGGCCTTATTCGGGATGATCAATGCTATTTGAGGTTGGCCTTTGCTAAGGAGTTGGCCCATGGTTCTAATAATGAAGCGGAATTATTAGCTCTTTATTATGGGTTGAAACATTGTAAGGAGTTTGATTTGCATAGAATTGAGATTGAGCTTGATTCCTTACTTGTTGTAAATTGGTTGGAAAAATGTAGATGTGGCATTTGGTATCTTGAAGGCTATTGGGACGAAATCCAAGAGATCTTGTCTAATTTGCAAGTCAAGATTAGTCATGTTTATAGAGAAGGAAATTCAAGAGCTGATTTTCTTGCTCGGCTGGCCTCGAATCATCAGTCTAGTACGTGGATTAATTTTGTTGATGTTTCGTGGAAGCTCAAAGGTATTTTAAAGGTGGATAACTTAGGCCTTCCACCTTTAAAATGTTTTTGTGCAGTTGTTGTGGAGTGCAATTAAAGTAGAATTGCATGGGTAGGATTACGTTTGAGGGCGAGTAAATACTTGGAAAAGTTGACACTCAAATATTGGAGGCCTTTTCAATTCCGGTTAAAGCTCCTTTATGTAAGCAGGTTTGTTTGGTAAAGTGGTGTAAACCGAAGAGGGGGTGGTTTAAGTTGAATGTTGATGGTAGTTCGTTGGGCAATTTGGGCTTCATGGGGGCGGGTGGCCTTATTCGGGATGATCAGGGCTATTTGAGGTTGGCTTTTGCTAAGGAGCTGGCCCATGGTTCTAATAATGAAACATAATTATTAGCTCTTTATTATGGGTTGACACATTGTAAGGAGTTGGATTTGCATAGAATTGAGATTGAGCTTGATTCCTTACTTGTTGTAAATTGGTTGGAAAAATGTAGATGTGGCATTTGGTATCTTGAAGACTATTGGGACAAAATCCAAGAGATCTTGTCTAGTTTGCAAGTCAAGATCAGTCATGTTTATAGAGAAGGAAATTCAGGAGCTGATTTTCTTGCTCGGCTGGCCTCAAATCATCAGTCTGGTACACGGATTAATTTTGTTGATGTTTCGTGGAAGCTCAAAGGTATTTTAAAGGTGGATAACTTAGGCCTTCCTTCTTTGAGGTCATAATGTTTTATGGTTGGTTGTTGGCGTTGGGTGTGTTTTGGCAGTTTTCCTTTGTCTTGTTTTCAAATAAGGTTTTGTGCTAGGAGTTTGAGGTTTATGTATTTAGCAACACTTGGGTTCAGTTTGTTTATTGCTTATTTCCTTTCATTCAAGTGGTTATTGTTTCCACGGTTTTTCTCTGCCACAAGTGAGGGTCTATTAATATATTTGGGGTAGGGGCTACTCTTGGACATGTGGCCCTGACTTTTTTTTTTTTTAAAAAAAAAATTTGTTTAGCTCTCCGACTCTCATATGAATTGTCACATTTGAAAAACCTCTGGCATGACATTCTGGTTTTGTTTCTAGTTCTAATTCGATATTTCTAATTCTGTTATTGTGTTGGTACAAACATTTTTGTTTCTGAGTTTACCCACTCTGAAAATAAAGTAGTTATTATGTGTGATTCCTATGTGTACATTTGAGGCTCCGAGAATGATAAGGGGAAGATTCGCTTCTGTTTCCATCTGGTTTGGCCATCGAGGATCGCACAACCCTACCATGGGATTAAACATGGTCTCTATTTTGATATGATACCTCTGTTCTGTTGTGATAATGTTCAATTATGCTATGCTAAAGTATTTTTGAATATGAGTTTTGTTTTGCACTTGGTTACTAGTTCATGTTTACACACTACTAGTATATGTTTACAGCTTACTAAATTGTTGATAACTCACCCCTTATCTCCACAATATTTTCAAATGTCTTAGATATTTTTAGGTGAGAATGAGAATATGAAGCATGAGTAAGACTATGTGAGCATAGTAGAATAAGTACATAGATGATACTTTGGTTTTGCAAGAACTTTATTAAGCAGTTTAATTTGATTATGTTGATTGGGTATTTTGGAAGGCTAAAGTTTATTTTGAGACTTTGTAATATCTTAGATTAATTATATTGAGGTACTTGATTTAAAACAATGATTTTTATGTGTTATTAAAAATTTGGAGTTTATATATAAACTGTAAGATATGATTTTAAATGACAAGAAATAACTCTCCAAGCTACCTACGTACAGGGTGTTACATCAACCCCCACCCTGGGCCCCACAAGATAATCCCAAGTCACCCCCTCCATTCTCTCATCTTCCATCTCTTCTAGATCATATACTCTTTATTTTTTATCGATTTTCTTGAGTTTTTTTCCCCAATGCCATTCAATTAGTTTTTGAGGATAGATATAGTAGTTCCTAGTGGATTTCAACCACCGCAATGCGCTTCATAAATGGAGTATGGAGTCACCACTTGCCAAAACCCATGAACCACCCAAATTCAACCCTAAAAAAACAGTGTTACTACCGCAGGCCAGCACCCTTTTCTTGGATCGTAGCTCGTTAGGAGAGTAAGATTTGATGATAATTTTGTGAATAGTAGTAAGATAATTTTTGAATAGTAGTGAGATAGTTTGAGTTGAGTATTTTTTAAATTTTGGAAAAGTAGAGATAAAAAGTTGAATAAAAAATATTATAAAGTTAAAATATTGTTAGAATATAGTTTTATAATATTGTTTTTATTTAAAGATTTGAAAAAGTTGAATTAATTTTTATTTTTTGTTTGAAAGTTTGAGAAAGTTGTAATGATTAGTTTAAAAAAATTATAATGATTAGTTTGAAAATGTTTGTATTTGAATTATGTTTAGGAGATAGATGGGATGACAAAAGATGGAATGAGAATTTTGGGATGAAATTTATTTCCAAACAAGGCATTCTCCTCTACTTGCTCCACTAGACGTTCCAACTATATATGTTTATCAATGTCTTTATTTTAATTTTTCTCTTTTTTTAAAAAGATAAATAAATAAATAAAAATATATCAAAACCCCCCATCTTTTCTCCAAATAATCACACATACGTCCCTCTATTGATCATCAGTCTAACATCCATGTACACGACCACCAGATAAATATTTATATGGTAGTGCAAGTGTAAAGCTCAGTTTTGACCGTTGGGCGTGCCCATTAATATAAATTTTGTTTTTTATTTTCTTATTTATTTTCTTTACATTTTTTAACATTTTTAAATATTTTTAAAAAATAAAAAAAATATACCAATACACTAATAGTCAATTCCTTAATCAGTAAATAAAAAAAAAATTAAATACATGAACGATTAAAATGAGAAGACAAAATAAAGCGACATAGTAACATTATTCATATTTATAAGATTATTGGCACATGAAGACCACATGCTACCCATAAGAGAGCCGGCCTATTTTATTTTTTGTCGGCAACAAACATCCATTATTTATGTTTCCTATTTTTGGAGTATAAGGTATGTGGGCATAGAAAGCTCTCTTACCTACTCCGAAGAAACCAAGTGTAGCATATCATTATTCATTGCCACACCCATGAAATATACTATAAATTAATTATAACCGGCCCTAAGTCGTATTAACGACTTCATTTAATTAAAAAAATTTTAGACATACAATTTTTTAAGAATAATTTATACAATTATATTTTAAATGAAAGTCATTTTTATAAAATAACTTATAAAATTAATATCATTTTATATAAATATTCTAATTTCAAAACATAATTATAAAAAAATTAGTTGTGTATATGAATCCTTTAATAAAATCTTATTTTCCTAAAAAGGAAGAGCCCTAGCTAGCTTTTTAACAAGAAGCATAGAAAGGAAGGTTTACTTGAGCTGGCTAAAAGTGTATAATTAATTAAGTAGATATTATAGTAGAGTTATTACTCATATTTCCACGTGTACGGTCAACTTTGTCCCTTTCTAAAGTAGATGATACTCAATTATGATGGTGCCATGTGCACATCAAGAGAATCAATTTAGGCCTGTTCAACTGGGTCAGATTTTCTCCGACCCGAGTTGGAACCCGGGTTATTCGGGTCAAGAAAAAATTCGGGCTGGTACCCAGATTTTGAACTTGGTACCCTGGTGTTTTTACAAAAGTAAACGCAGTGTCAAAACGACTGGGTTAAATAATTAAAACCCAAACCCCAGGTCCCCATTCTCGTCTCTCCCCCCCCCTCTCTCTCTCTCTCTCTCTCTCTCTCTCTCTATCTCTCATCCCGCCTCTCTCTCTCTCTCACACAGGCGAAACCCTAGCTGCCACCATATGTTGTTCTTCACTCCTCACCAGTGACCTCTCTCACACATACGAAACCCTAGCCGCCGCCATCTCTCTTTCGTTCTTCACTTCCTACCAGTGACCATGGGTCCACAATCTGTCTCATCGCCAGCCTTTTAGCAAAGATGTGTTTTTTGAGACCCTCTTGGGTAAACGTTTGCATTAATATTTGATTTTAAATATATATATTTTTTTGTTTCCAGATTTGCAAGATGGTCCCAAACTAGTGGATGCTAGTGGCTATCGGGGAGATCTAACAATTGTTGGGTGCTCTACTGGGTTTGTTGCGTCGTCTTCATCCTCGTGCCGTCAATTTCATCCTTGGGTATGTTTTCTTCTCTCTTTGTTGATTTGGTTTGTTTTGATGAGAATGTTTAAATGTTTGAGGAGTATTTTAATAGGTTAGATCTGTTTAGTTGAACAAAGGAAAAATAAATAAACATTTTTCAAAGCACTTGAAGATTGGGTTTGTTGCCATGTACAAAAAAGGAAAAATAAATAACATATCTGTTTTAGATCTGTTTAGATCTATTTAGCTGCAAATTGCTAGAGTCGTGGGTATCGAAACGAAGAAGTTTTAAGGCCATTGAGAGGTGGTTTGGCTTCAGAAATATGTTGAGTATGTGTCAGAAGTATGGCTTCTGGCCAGTGTAAAACATATAGAGTTTTGAATAAAGATGACCATAGGATATGGTTGTTTGAAAGTTTCTAAACTTGTCTGTCTTTCAATGGGACTTCATAAGGTCTAACATGAGAATTCAAGATAATGGTAAACCTCCAAAATAGAGATATAAAAAATTCCTATTCAAGGTGGCTCTCATGTATACAACTTACTTTATTAAATAATGAACAAACCTGATCTATTGTGCTGGGATTTCTAAACTCTATTTTATGTTCTTGGTTATTAATTTTGCTAAGAGAAGTGGTTGTCTAGGGATATCTATTTGAATGAAAACTCTACAAAATATTTGTTAGTGTGGGTGTATTTGGAGGAAAAAATATGAGAATCCATTTGCGTGTTTGGATTCTAGGTCATAGTTGAACATACATGTTGTTGTTGGCCAAAGTTGCACCATTATGCTTGTAATTCAATGGAACTTAGTACTGATCAAGTCTGGATCTCCTACCACTTCATGTGCTTCCCCTAGTCAAGTTTGATTATCTATATATTTCTTTGACTTTTGGTTTTAATATATAAATTTTATTAACAAATTTCTTAAGCATGGATTAATATATATATATATATATATATATATACATGTTTTAAAAGTCATAGTGGTAGCACAACAAGAAATAAATAAATTTGTTGCCATATTTTCAGATTTGTCATTTTCATTCTATTTTGTGAGATTCTGGATCACATGGTGAACATAACTTGGATTGATCTTTTCACTGTTTTGGTAAATTAGTTAATGCCTAGATTTTACTATTAGCTCTTCAGTTAGGTTTTGCAGGATCTCTTCTAGTCCAATTACTTGAAGTTGCTATTTATTGTAGAGATTAAATCATTGATGGACATGCTACTCATTTCGTAATTCATATATTGTAATTTTGTATTTGTAATGGAACGTATAAATAACAAATAATGTAATATGTAGTGGATTGTATTGTGATGCATGCATCGATTAATTTCTGCGTTCCAACTTGACTTCTTAGAATTTTTTTTCATAAAATAAAGGCTTCTATATAAAAAATAATTATGGTCTGATATTTTTTTAAATAAATATAGGCTTTTGCATAAAAAGAATTATGCTTTGAAATGGATTTTTCTTGAAAAAGCTTTAGTAAATATAGGATTTTACTAAAAAAAGAATTATGTTTTTAAAGTTAATTAAATATGACCCTTTAGTTAAAAAATAAAAAATAAAAAATTCAGGTACCAGATTGTAAATTCGGGTTCCGACCCAAGTTTGACCTAGGCTAACCTAGTCCAGGTTCCAGCCCGGATTTAAAACCCGGGTTTCGGTCCAGGTATACCCGGTTACTTGGGCCGGAACCCAGATGAACAGTCCTAATAATCATTGTCATATCACCTTGTTAAAAGGTTGCATGTAAATTATATATATAAGAAAATAATCACTTGAGATTGAAGAATCAAATGTACTTTGAAGTACATGTATATTTTAGTGACCCTTCCTTGTAAATATTGTGTATTGCTATTGGAAGGGAGATCTTAATGCGTTGGGCCAAGCCCATACTATCCTACGAGGCCCACGAATCTGAAAAAATTGGGCCTAGACGACGTCCACCACGAGAGGGGGATTCGGTTAGCGGCTCGTCCCCTCTCCTCATCCCGTGCACTAAAGGAATTAAGACCACCTAGGATTTCGTCCCCTAGAAAATCAGCCGCATTAAATGCATCTCTGAATGACCTCCGCCGAGGTCGAGCCAGACGTATGTTATTGATGGTAGCATTAAATGTCATATCCCGTCGTCACCACGAAAAGGGGGAATGATCGTGACAGATGGGTTTCACGAGAAGCGATACAAAAGTGAACCCATGACAACGGTTAAAAAGGCAAAAAGATACAAAAGACGGGTAAGCAATACTCAATCTCTGGATCCTTGAAAAACAGAAGGAGAGTTCACTGACTTCGACATCAAAGGGTTCCCATTCTTATTTGGCCTAACAATGATAGTGTGCCTTTTGTATGCTGGCCCCCACACGTTCGCGCCCAACATTCGAGCATCAATCCTCACCCGAATGGCAGAGATTGAGGAACTAATAAAGAAACTGATGGTAGATACTAAGGCTCTAAGGCGGGAGGGCGAAGTGCTAAGGAAAATGAGCAGAAGACTCGGGGAGGATGCTAGCCTGAGTAAATAAATCTGAGCAAATGGATGGAGAGTCACAGGCCGTTGGTGAAGTACGCAGACGAATGAGCCACGAGCTAGGAGGCCTCAAAAATAAGTACGAGGAGATGGCGAGTAGATTGGGCGGATCCTCGTCTGTAGATCAAATATTGGGTAACATAGACTTATTGTACAGACTGGAGGTGATGGCAGTGCCACTCCCACCCAAGTTCAAAGTCCCCCTTGATAGAGATGTATGAGAGATCTAAGGATCCGATCGAACACTTAGAAACTTTCAAAACCCACATGACACTAGATGGCTTCCTGGGAGAGATAGCGTGTTGGGTGTTCCCCCTCACTCTGAAAAGTTCTGCCTAGCCATTGTTCGAGACTCTCTGGTCGGGCTCCATTCATAGCTTTGAAAAGCTGGGCTGGCAGTTCTTAACTTAATTCATGGCTAGCCGAAATATAAGACAACTAGCCGTTTACTTACTCATCATGAAGCAAAGGAATGAAGAGAGCCTAAAAGTGTACCTATATCGCTTCAACAAGGAGTGACTTGCCATGGAAGATCAAGATGGAAAATCTATATTGGCGGCACTCCTGGGAGGCCTGTGGCCTTTTAGCTCATTTATGGTCGAAATCGCAAGGAAGACCTCCATGACCTTGCGGGAATTCATGGATTGGTTAGACGATTTTGTCAATGCTGAAGACATCCTTCAAGCCTTGACCACGCCCCGAAGAGCTAACTCTGATTGGACCACCGCAGCCCCCAAACAAGTCATGGGGGGAAAGTCCTTAGACAAAGAGCTCCGAGCAAGGAAGGGGCAGGAGGACAAAAGAGGCAATGATGGGAACTCCATGAGAAGGACGCAGACGAGTATGAGCGTGCATATGCGGGACAGTGAGCGGCTGAGGGAAGGGGGTAATCACGACTGAAAGGGCCATCCATATTGTTCTTACAACGAGGAGAAGGGTCACTAGACCGGAAATTGCCAATACTTGAGGTAGAAAGTCTTGGATGAGATCTGCGGCGACATCATGCCTCAACGTCCGCTGCCTAATGCCGCTCCAGGCAAACAAGCCAGGACAGGCGGATACCGCGACAGGAGGATTGACGGAGATAAAGTCCCAAAAGAAGGCATGTCAGAAGAAGGGAAGCGAGACCTCTAGACTCATGCCGCAACAACGTACCATTAGGTGAAATTCATACCATCACAGGGGGACACGCCAAGGGAGGAGCCTCAGCTTCGGGAAGGAAGACCTATGCCAAATGGGTGAGGTATAAAGAGATTTTCAATGCCGATAGGCCATCCAAACAAGCCTGAGGCCAAAGAACCCCCACCACAACTTTTGATGAGTCATCTAGCAGCAACAATGAGCCGACCGCGGAGGAGTCATCTATCCCCACGCCTTGGTGGTAACTATGCTGGTGGCCAACTACACCACTTGGAGGATACTGGTGGACAACAGCTGCTCAACCGACATCCTCTTTTGGAAAGCTTCTGCCAAATGGGAATCGGCTAAGACAGGTTGCACCATTCCCCCATGCTACGAAGAGGGTTCTCTAGCGATGTCATGCAGCCCGTGGGAGCAATAACGCCTCCCGTCACTGTGGGGTTGGGCAAACTCTCCTCGACGACCATGACGGACTTCCTGGTGGTCAAGGCACACTCCTCCTACAACGCAATAGACAGCCAACCAACCTTAAATAGTCTAAAGTTGGTGACTTCAACCTACCATCTGAAGATGAAGTTTCCAAAGGAAAAGGGCGTGGGGGTCATGTGCGGAGAACAAGTTGTGGTGAAGGAATGTTACACGCGAAAGCTTCGAGAAGGGGATTAGATTAGACCTGATGGCCCATAGTGAGACAACCACGGACGTCCCAAAAGCTATTTGGATGCAGTGTACAAATATTTTTCCCTTCAGTGTACCAACCCCCATGTAAAAAGTCATTCATACAAAAATGGACAATCTTGCATTTTTGTACCATCCTTGTTGTATGCTATTCCGACCACGTGGAATCGGTCACAAGCCCACAAATTCAGCTGCAAGGGGTGGAACACCTCTCCCAAGTGTTCCACTCTTCCCTCGCCTGCTAGTATGGTCGATCCCTGATCTTGCCTAGCCCTCGAGGTAGATGCTCTGCACCCGCACCTTGACGGCGAAGGGGGCAACACCTCTCCCCAAGTGTCCCACTCTTCCCTCACCCACTAGTGCGGTTGATTTTAGATCCCGCCTGGCCCCCAAGGTTGATGGTCTCTTCCCGTACCTTGATGGATGTGGGGGGAACACCTCTCGCAAGTGTCCCACTCTCCCCTCACCTGCTAAGATTTCGCCTGGCCCCCAAAGACGATGCTCTACACGCCTCAATGGCTAAGGGGCGAACACCTCTCCCAAGTGTCCCATTCTTCCCTCGCTTACGAGCAATAGATCAGGATCTGGACACCAAGGTCGAAGCTCCGTGCTTGCGCCTAGGGGTGTAAAACTTTCAGTTCGAGTCAAAAACATCGACTAGGTTGGACCGAAAATTAGTTTGGTCAGTTGTCCTCCATTTGTGGGACTGAATGGGTGGTCCGGTCCCAGGGTCTGTGATTTTCAATTCGGACCAAAACCACCCAAACAATTTATATTTTTTAAAAATATTTTTCACTATATATAATATGTTATTTTGTATAATAATTGTATAAGTTAATTATGTGATTTTCATCTAAGCTATTATTATTGACCATATAAAATGTTAAATAATATATTCAATAAATTAATAATATATCATAAATCATATGATAATTTATTTCATTATGTGGATAAATCATACAGTCATTCATACTCTACTATTTACATTTAATTAAAGTAATTAAATAATTTTTTTAACATACCTAAGTTGTAAGCAAGTATTAATAATATATATGCTATCAATTAATAATATATCATAAGCAATATGATTGATAATCTTTTTTGGATAAAATGGGATAAAATGTTAGGATTTGGGTTGAAATTTGACTAGAAATGTTAGTTGGGCCGAAAAATATAAAACTGGCCCATTTGGAGTTGGGTTAGACCGAACGGACCGATACTTAATGGTCTAGTCCAATCCATAAGGAAATTCGGTATGGTCCAGAAATTCACCCTATAGACTGACCGAAACGGACAAAATTCACCCCTAATCATGCCTCAATGGCCGAAGGGGGGAACACCTCTCCCAAGTGACCCACTCTCCCCTTTCCCACTAGTGCAGTTGATCTAGATTCCAGCCTAGCCCTCGAGGCTGAGTGTCCCACTCTCCCCTCACTCGCCTGGTCCTAGAGGCTGATCCTTCGTGCTCACTCTTCGACGCATGATCGGGGGAACACCTCTCCCAAGTGTCCCACTTTCTCCTCTCCCACCACTGAGATCGATCCTAGATCCCGCCTAGCTCTCGAGGCCAATTTTTCTTACTCGCGCCACGACGACCGAATAGCGAACACCTCTCTCAAGTGTCCCATTCCCCCATTGCCAGCTACCCGGATCTTGCATGGCCCCTGAGGCCAACGCTCCGCACTTGCACCTCGCCCCGTACAACGTAAAGGGAAAACACCTCTCCCAAGTGTCTCACTCTCCCTTCCTCGCCAGCTCATTGACTTAGGCCTAAGTCACGAAGGAGAGTTCCATGCAAAGTCTAGGTTGGTCAGGGACCGAGTGTGTGGGTCCCGATAGCTATGCCTAGACCTACGATGAAAGGAACATAAGAATAAGGACGACAGACAGCAAAGCCAAGCCCGTAAAAAGGAGAGAGATGAAAGTTCAAGAGGAAACCTTGTTCATTGATAACAAGTTTACAAATACTAGGTGGGAACCCTGGTAGAGGATTCCAAAAAAAAAAAAGAATCAGAGTCATTAGCGAGGCGATAGGGCATGGAAGGCTTCAGGCATCAGACTATGCCCCAAGGAATCGAAAGGGAGATGATCCACCCGAGTTGGGGCGAACTGAGCAAGATCCAAAGCCCCAGTGAGAGTGGCAAGGTATGAAATCCAGTGCTGCTTCAGTTTCTTTAGCCCTTGGGAGTATCCGCAACTCCAAGCTTGGTTGCAGAGGTGCTTAGCCATTATAAGCTCGGGAGTAAACTAAGCAAGTTTCACATTGGTAGCAACAAGCTCAACCTCCAGTTTTGTCACCCTCTTACCCTGGGGACCCCTCCTCTAGTTGCCTATGGGACTCTGACAGCTCCAAGAGCCGAGACTCGACTGCCTCCTTACCTTCTCGTGGCTCGAAACATTGCGTCATGCATCCTTCTAGGACTGCAGCCGGTTCAGGCACCCCTATGAGTCGGGACCACGTTGACCGCCTTCTCCAGGGTAGCGAAATACTCTTCACAACACTTCTGAGTCTCCTTTGCCTCCTCTTCGAGGTAGCATATCCTCGCCTGCTCCAGGCCCTCTCCTCGTTGGCAATGGTTGTGGCAGATTGTAGACGGGAGATCTCCTACCTCAGAGACTCCTTCTTGGCCTGGAGATTAGATGCCACCTTGTGTTGGTCCTTCGCGAGATGCCAAAGAAGTCTGTTCTCCTCCATGATCTCGTCATAGGCCATTTCAACGCATTCTAATGTGGCACTAAAGCGAAACACTCGTTGTATGGACGTCAGCCTAACGTGCCCAAGGTTGCTGCTTTCTTCAGCTCTCTCGTCCACCACCCAAGCTGCCAGCAGCTTGATGCCCTACCAAATAAAAAAAATGGTTAGGGATATTGTTTGAAGGAAGCAAAATCGTGAGAGCAGAAAGTAGGACGTGCTGAAGAAAAAATGTCATTCAACTGGGTGGTCATGGCCTTGATCTCCTCCAACTTGGCACTGCCCATAGATATTTTAGCGAGGTGGGATGGCGAGGCCCTCTCATTGGTCCGAGAAGCTGACATCCCACTCGTACCAAGTTGGAAGGCATGGGAAGCACCCGGAGCCTGTGAAGGCGGGTTCGCCCTCTCCGCCCCTTCTGGCTATTTCTGGCCCCCGGTTATTCCCCGTGGTGTTGATCGGTTAAGGTGCCCCATCAGTCTCGGTAACTTGGGGGGGGGGTGTAACAACTCGCTCTTTTCTTCTTACGTACGCTTTTTCTTTCTAATGTAAGTAAATTCTAAGGGCAGAAATTATGCAACAGTCCGCCCCTTCTCTCTAACAACTGTGAGCCTCGTCATGCGTGTCGAACCCCGATGGCCTATTTCAAAAGATATTAGGTGACTTCTAAGGCACGCCCAGTGTTTTAAATGTGCTGGAAATATTTATAAGGAGTATTTTCAATGTTATTGAAGTAAGCTTGATTTTAAATACAACAATTATAATATTCTTAAAGAGCTCAAAAAATATTATAATTGTCGGAAATCATTTTAATATTATTATTAAATGATTTCAGTTATTTAAAATATTATGGGATTTAAATTATGTTGAAAGTTTTAATTAATTAAATGGTTTTATCCTTTTAAATATATTAAATAAGATTTCATCATTTATTAATCATGAAAAGATATTATTTTATAAACTAAAGTTTAGTTTAAATAATATTCTACCTTAATTCCTCTAAGTGATTTTAATTAAGTTAATGTTTACGCATTTTCAAATCAGTATTTAAAGCCCACCGTTAGATCTTTTTGAGGATCCCAAGACGAAGGGACGGTTAAATACCCAGACCCCTCTTCCTTCTCCCTCACTTTTTCCCCAGCTCTCTCTCTCCCCTCCCTCTCCCTCTCGGCTTGCACTGCACGACACCCCCTTGCCCGAACTGCTCCACCCCACAGCCCGGTGCCGCCATGCACCTGTAGGTCTTACCTCCACCATCACAGGCACCACCTCACTCCGACGAGTCTCCCCACACCGGCCTCCCTCTCTCACGCTCTCTCTTCCTCTCTCTCGGTAGTGGACAGCCCGAATGGGCATGATGTTGCTGTGCAGCCCTGCTTCGTCCTCCGGCACCACCACCTCCATGGTAGCTCCTCCTCCCACCGGCCATCACCCTCCAGTGAGCTTGGCCCTCTCCATGCAGCCACTTTCTCCACTTGCACATACACAGACTTACCCATGCACGGGTTTACTGTGCACATCCCTAGCGCAGCCATGCGCGGTCACCTTGGCCACCGAACACCACCATGAGCTCCTCCTAGTCTTCCCCTTCCTCCTCCCTTGGACCCACGACCGGTAGCGTCCCCTAGATCCACCGCACGGGACTCCTCCACCGCATGGGTTTCTCACCCTCCACCACCGTACACTGCCACCCACAGCGTGTAATCACCATCTCCAACCTCCTCTAGCCACCACCGACACATGATGACCACCCATGGCCCCAATCTGCGACCCATGCATGCACACTCTCCATCACTCTTGCACGACACCGCTCCCCCTCACACACGGCCAGTTTCACCTCCACCATCGTGGACTGCCGTGCCACCACCACCAAACCTCCACGGCTCCACCAGCAGCCTCCCTTGGTCTAACCCTAAGCCCAAACCACCACTTTATGTGGTGGGTAGCCACTGCACGTGATGGACAACCACTGTACACGGCTAGATCCGCCGTGTTACGCTCCTTGCCACCATCACAAGGCCACCTTGAGCCTTTCCAAGACCACACTTAGCTATCCACACACCCAAACAATCATTGTACGTGGGTTAACCGCCACGTACAACCCTTCCGGCGTCATCAACAGTGACGATCAGCGAGCAACGCATGGGTTATCCCGTCAATGGTATAACCCTCTATCACTCATTATTTATGTTAGATGTTGATTAGGTTGTGTAGTTCGATGTGTTCTATGGAGATGTGATGTGCTGTGTATGTGAAGTATTGGGCGTATCTGTTTAGTGTCCTGTGTAGTGTGGGTATGGAGCATGTGCTATATAGGTGACGTGGCGTTGTGTGGATTGGGAAGAGAGTGTATACTCTCATGTCGTAGTGTGAGGTAAGGAGAATATATGTAAAATATACCCTTCTGGCGTATTGTGGAATGGGAAGAGTACACGTGGAGTGTACTCTGTGTGGTGTGGCGTGGCATGTGTGAAGGGAGTACACGTGAAGTGTATTCCATGTGGTGGAGTGATGCACCATATGGAGGGTATGCCACAATGGTGATGTGGCATAGTGCATGTGAGGGTAGTACACATGGAGTATACTCCATGTGGTGGAATGATGCACCATATGGCGGGTATGCCATAATGGTGATGTGGCGTAATGTGTGTGAAGGGAGTACACGTGAAGTGTACTCCATGTGGTGGAGTGATGCACCATATGGCGGGTATGCCATAATGGTGATGTGGCGTAGGGTGTGTGAAGGGAGTACACGTGAAGTGTATTCCATGTGGTGGAGTGATGCACCATATAACGGGTATGCCATAACGGTGATGTGGCGTAACGGGTGTGACGGGAGTACACGTGGAGTGTACTCCATGTGGTGGAGTGATGCACCATATGGCGAGTATGCCATAGTGGTGATGTGGCGTAGCGTGTGAAGGGAGTACACGTGAAGTGTACTCCATGTGGTGGAGTGATGCACCATATGGTGGGTATGCCATAGTGGTGATGTGACGTAGCGTGTGTGAAGGGAGTACACATGGAGTGTACTCCATGTGGTGGAGTGATGCACCATATGGCGGATATGCCATAGTGGTGATGTGGCATAGCGTGTGTGAAAGGAGTACAGATGGAGTGTACTCCATGTGGTGGAGTGATGCACCATATGGCAAGTATGGCATAATGGTGATGTGGTGTAGTGTGTGAAGGGAGTATACGTGGAGTGTACTCCATAAGGCAGCGACACACCATGTGGCGTGTCATAGAGATAAGGATGGTTGTGTGATTGATGGGCGTGGAACGTGATGAATAGTGTCAAGAACTGTGGAATAGTGTCCCGAAGTAGCTGTGATGTGACCTATAGTGTGAGGTGACAGGTGTCACCGTAATTGACTTATGGCTAGGAGTATGCATGAAGTAGCAGAACAAGTGTAAGAGTGCACAACAAAAGCATGACTGGGGAATGTCACGAAGTGACATGACCACTGGTAGTCGTGCTTATGATGGGTGAGGAGTTAGTGTAAAAATGGTGTAGCAGGAATGTGACGAGATGTCACGATGTGACAGGAGTACGTGAGGGACCGTACTCGATATGAGTTAAGAGTTGGCATAGAGATGGCGTATCGGAATGTCAGGTGACGTGACACGGTCACGGTGTAGCTTGGGAGTTGTCTCGAGCTGTATGACATGACGTAAGGCGTCGTGTGAATGGAGTCTTGTCGTGTTAAGTGTTGGAATGAATTGTCAAAAGGAACGGGTAGCATGAAAAGTCATGCTAGCCGAGTTAAGAGAATGTTGGTGTCGGAGTATGGTGCTTGTTTACACAAGCTGGTGATCAACATGTTATATGTTGGTCTCAGGTGATAAAGGCGTAAGGTACATGTGTAATCTGGTTAGACACATGTGCCGGACGGATTCGCCATATGTAATGGGTAATCCGTCCTACTCATAATTGCGCAGTGCTTAAGCCTCAGAGTTGGCTTAGAGCCGTGTGACATGTATGGATGAGAATGAGGATTTAGTGTGGGCCAAGGTGCTTGGAGATAGTGACAAGTGTATTGTCAGGATTGGGATGCGTGATTCCGTCGGTCGGAATTATGCGTTGGAGTGTGGTCAATAGGAAGAGTAAGACGGAAGTCCTAGTATCTTAACCCTAAGGTGAATCATGGGTTCACTTTTTTGGATGAGCACTCGAGACAAAACGTCGAGTTTAGAAGAGGTTGTGACCATAAGTGGTCCCTGAAAGTCTTAGCATAGTAAAGGGCACGTAAGTGCATGAGATAGAAGGAGAGTGTTCCAAGTATAGCATAGCTTTATTTCTAGTTTAAGTTGCTTATGCATTAGATAGAGAATGACGTTAAGGTTATGTGTATGCATGTAGGTTGCCATCTGACACGTATATGAATGGACTGCATGATATGCAAGTAGCATGGAGTCCAGGTAAGTATTATGTTCATACTCTTCTTGAGTTTTCTAAAATATATGAAAAAAGAAAACGAAACGCTTTTCCTCATGATGCTTTACGAAAAGACACGAAAGACGTTTTACAAAAGAAAATGCTAAGTATTCAAAGGTATATGTACGTAAGGCCCTCCTTGGCAGCCCCTTTTTACACAACAAAAGCATTAATTGTACGCATGTGAATGGATGACTATACGCTGTATCTATTGTATGTATTTTGTAAGAAAAATCCATGAACTGAAGAAAATGCATGAAAGACATGAAAACGGATACTTTTATGGATCCTATGAATCGATGCTTTTATGAGTGCCATGAGGTGATGCTTATGGATGCCATGAAAGATGACGTTTAAGGTGATGCTTATGGATGCCATGAAAGCTGACGTTTAAGCTTATGTATGTTTTTAAATGACGTTTTCCATGAACAAACTGTTAAATGAAAGATAGAGCTGAAATGAACTGAAAGTTTAAGCCCATGCTTTTAAACGATGTTTTCCATGAACTAAATTGCTAAATGAAAAGAACTGAATTGAAAGGACTGAACTGTAAGAAAGGATTGAAATGGACTGAACGTTTACTGTATGAAAATACGTAACGGCCATATGAATGAAAAGGGTACCAATGAATGGGTAGATTGCAATGCCGGGTAAGTAGTACTGGTAGTGCACCCAATGCTGCCCCCTGACTGAAAAGGGATTCCCGACCCGTCGCCACGGGCGGAGTCTGAGTACAAAGGAAGACCGCTAACCCCAACACACGGGGCGTAACAGTGTGTACTGGCCTATAAAAGTGATAAGAAAGAATGTATGAATGCATGTACGCATGAACGCATCGAATTCTTTAAGAAATGAAGGCACTGATGGGAGAAACGTTTTAAGGAAAGGAAAGCCCCTTTTTTAAAAGAGAAAAACCCCGTCCAGTGATGTTTTCCAAAAGAACGCACGTATGCACGTATGCATGTATGTATAGTATGTATTGAATGATGAATGCATGAATGAAAACCTATGTTGTTATATTTTAACTGTATGAAGTAATGCTTACGAGTCATCAACTCATTTTAGTTTTTACGCATGTCCCTCCCCATCACAGGGACGAAATGAGCAGTGCACGTCAGGGCGGACACGGCCCATGGGGAAGAGTACGAAAGTCTAGGCATGAGTTTTAATTGTACGAGAGGCCTTTTATTGTAAGATTAATGTTTTTATTGTAAATCTCTTTTATTGTCAAAGCACATTTTATTTTATAAATGTAGAGTCTTGCACCCTGGGTATGCAAGTAAAAAATTTTAAAACGAACGGTAATTCCCGTCGTCCTTTCTAAAAATATTTTATAAAAAGTCTCACCAAGAGTACGGGCATTACAGGGGGGTTGCGGTCAGGCCCTTGATGAAGGGGAAGACTCGTCCTCTCTAAGGACTACTAGGTTGATGTGAGAAAAACCCTAAGAAGGCAGAGCGACACAGGAGGGGGGCAGAGCATCCCCGCCACCTGAAGGTGCATGAACCCCTAAGTTCAATTGCCCATCATTCCAGGGGCTCGTTAGCACCTTTAGGTGCTTAGAGAGGGAAACTTTGGTGACAACTCCCGATTTTGGCTCAACCAAGGTCTCAAGCAAGGCGGCCTACAATGCCTTGTCGTCTGAATCCCAAGAAGAAATCCCCAGACTGTCAGAGGGAGAGGAAAGAGGGTCCTGAGCAGATGAGGATGTGGAAGATGTTGCTCGGGAGGACGCGTCAGAAACACTCGGCCCATCGCTGGCCTCTACCAGCTCCACAGATGTGGCCCTTTCCTCTGGGTGGGGTTTCTTCGCCGCCCTTGACAAAACGCTATCCAGGGGATGCTTAGGCACTTGCAAGGTATGGGGCCCCTTCAAAAATTCCCTACCTCTCACGTGCGAGCGATCGGGTGCAACCATGAAACCATCAATGTTCACCGAAGACAGAAGCATGTCGACCCACACCTCTTCCTCGTGTTCCAAGACTCAAGCATACACTAGCTGGATATGGGTCCTTTCTTGGTCGAGCAGGTCAAACTAGACCCTCTTGTCATCGGGAGCAATCCCCAGTCAAATTGAATTGGGAACTCACTGGCAGTGGCCTCCCCAGGGGGAACTCCCACCCATCCCCAACACAAAAAGGAACTTACTTTGCCATCTCTTGGCTTCGGAGTAGCACGGCTCAAACCGGGCAAGTTTGAACTTTGTTCGGGCCTTGAAGCTACAAATGTTCCCTTAAAGTGGCCAAACCATGTGGGTAAATAGGAACTCCCGCACTGTTAAATTGGGATACTCCTCCCCCAAGGCCTCCAAAACCAAGCGCCACACCACAAAGCATGCCAAAAGGGTCCTCCAAGTGGAGGGGTATAGTTGAGCTAGAGTCAGACCCAGGAAATCCAAGACATCGCGGACTGGGTGACAAAAGGGAGGTCTGAGCTTGTGAGAGAACGTGCCGGTGTGCGGAGCAACCCTCTCTGAGTTACTAACTGAGTCGATGATGGTATGGCCGGACTCGGGAAGCTCAAGGACCTCCAACCGCGGGATTGAATACTGCCCACGAAGAGCATCCAAAATGGCAGGGCCTAAGGTGGAAGTCCATGTAGATCCGTCGAAGGAGGAAGGCCTGCTGCGAGAAATGTTCCTTGAGGCCATGAGAAATATTTCAATCGAAGGGAATGGCATGAAAAGTGAACAGTGGGAAGAAAGATAAGAGCAGTCAGCAGAAAGGAAACGCTTAGAAGTTGAATGAAAGCTATGGCGGGAACCTGAAATGGGATTAAATAGGATGAGGGGCGACGATTGGAGAAGCAATTGATGCAATGGAACAAGATGAAGCAACGGTTACGCATGTTCTTGAGAAAGATTACAAGAGAAGGAGAAGTAAAGAGTGGGGGAAATTTTTGAATTCCTTCCACTTTGGCGACTAGGGAATTCGCGGGGTAGCTGGAGTGCAAATTTAAATGCGTTGGGCCAAGCCCATAATATCCTACAAGGCCCATGATTTTTTGAAAGACCAAACCGGAGGAATCTGAAGAAACTTGGCCTAGACAATGTCCACCACGAGAGGGGGATCTGGTCGGCAGCTCGTCCCCTCTCCTCATCTTGGTGCACTAAAGGGATTAAGCCCACTTAGGATCTGGTCCCCTAGGGAATCAGCCTCATCAAATGCATCTCTGAGTGACCTCCCCCAAGGTCGGGCCCAATGCCTGTTGCTGATGGTCGTATTAAATGCCATATCCCACCGCACCACGAAAAATGGAGAATGATCGTGATAGATGAATTTCACGAGGAGTGATGCAAAAGCAAATCTAGGACAACGGTTAAAAATGTAGAAAGCTACAAAAAACCTATAATATTATAATAATTTGTTAAAATTTTAAAAAGATAATAAATTTATAGGAAGGTGATCAACTCTCCTCTCTAGATATCCATCGCAACGTGGATGGATATCATGACCATCTCAATGTAGAGGTGGTTGCAAACCATTCATCCTTGAGTGAATGTTGCCACCCCAGTTTGAGGTGGTCATAGACCATCTTGTTTGGGATGGTCTTATGGCCACCTCACGCTGAGATGGCCGCAACAAATTAAATCAAAATAGTAGCCATCCATATCTTGAAAATAGGATTACTCCTCTTCGACCATATCTTGAAAATAGGTTTACTCCTCTTCAGACGATCGGATCACCATTTTGGAGTGGTGGGCAACCACCCTTGTATTCTTATTTTAAAATTTGAATTTGTTTTCAATTTCAAGTTTTGATTTAGTGTACTGGGGACATTTTCTCATTTATTTATGAAATAACTGATGTGTTAGATTTTGGTTGAAGAGTGAAAGATCTTTAACTTATTACATGAAATTATAATTGAAGATAAATTTTAAAAGAAATGCTATTCCACTATATAGGATGGTGTGCCACATTTTGATCGAGATCATTATTTTAAACCTAGTTAGAGTTCTCCAACCCTACCTATAATATCTTTATTTAATTTAATTTTATTATATTAGTGGATGGATAGGATTAACCTAATATTCCCGTTATCTTTGTTTTCAGACTAAAGCATTAGCTTTTTCTATATATGTCCGAACCTTCAAAGCAGGCAAACGCCTATATTTACGAAATAAGATTGTCAGGTTATATGAAATGTCAACATGCATGCATAATTCAAAAGAAAAACAAAAATTTAAACAGCTCCACAAAAGAATATGTAAAAGAGAAGACCCATGCACGCAACATCTCGAAAGCTGCATGGGGAATAACAACTCCATCTTCTAGAAAACAAATGGGGTAAGACGTTATTGAACATTTTTCATATATCTTTATTAAATAAAATTTTAAGTCTCTTGCAAAGTCATAATAAAATTTGGATATTGAGGTATTCTTAAGTATTCTGTTAATAGTAATAAAAAATTAATGATAAAATATTAAATAATAATAAAAAATTATAAAAAAATAATAAATAATAATAAAATATTCTGAGAGATTTTGAATATTCAAAATAGACTAAATATTAAAACTTTATTAGGTAACGAGTGCCGGCATTAATATCTGCGCCAACCAATCAAAGGTGGTTGATTGATATATTGATTTCACGTGGCAATGCTCCCATTATTTTTTTAAGGAGAGATTGACATAAATACATAATTTCAATTTTTTTTTTAAATTTAAGTATTAATTTTACGAAAATTTAAAACTTGTGTCTTGAATTGCTAAACAAGAAATCCTAGATACTAATTTGTAATTTATAACCAAAAAAAGAAAAACAAAAGTACTGATCGTAGTACGTTTTATTAATTTAGAGCAGTGTTACATACACAAACACTAATTCACTACAAAACAAAGAAAAGAAAAGGAAAGCCATAGAAGTAATTTGATTGTCCATTTACTACGTACATTCAAAAACTTGTTTCATTATCCAATCATTTTTTATTCATACAATCTTGCTGCGAACTCGACAGCTGACATTGTAAATGGAGGTTGACTAAGCCTCTAAAGATAAGGATGTTTGGGAAAATGAGAATGTGGAAAATGAGAACTTAAATTATTCAAGGTCCCTTTGAATGTTGAGATAGTTTCATCTCAATCATCTCATCTCAACATCTAAACACTATTTAAATACGTACTTTTTTTTCTTTTTTTTAAGGCATACTTTTCAATTGTAAATTTTTAATTTTTTTTTTCTTTATCTCATCATTACAATTTTTCCAAACTTCCAAGCAAAATACGAAAAATAATTTATTTTTTTCAAATCTCAAAACAAATTAAATTATATTCTAAAAATATTTTAATTTTATAATATTTTTATTCAACTTTTTCTCTCTCATTTTCTAAAACCTTATAAGATATTTTAATTCAGATTATTTTACTACTATTCACAAACCATTTCACTACTATTAATAGATTTTTTATCTCAATATTCTTAAGTTATACATGTTAGTGTATACATATATGTGTTAGTGCATTGATATCACCAACAAATCTGATAAATCCCCAACAAATCTGATGAATGAGGGTGATACGTGTTAGTGTATACATATATATCTTAGATTATATATAATATTCTTAAATTCTTGTAATTACTCTAGGTTAGAATATTTCCTCCTTCATTGTATTTCCTTATATTTACATTGCCCATATTCAACTATATATAAGCCTATTTTGTACAGTTTTATACACAGAAAATATATATGCATTATTTTCTCCAAAACCCTCTCTATTTCAACAATAGGGAAGGCATAGACGAACATATAGCCAACACTAGTTGTACAAGATGATCCTAGGAAACGGCCATGGTCGAGTACTGAAAAAAAAAAAAAAAACATGGTAAACCGAAGTAGTTTAAGGTGGTGCCAAGAACATGAAAGATTCAGCTTGCTGTAAAGGCTTTATTTTTTTAGTTGGCTTCGGGTTTACTTTCCTACATAGTCGCACTTGGATGGCACCAATAATTTTTGAGTTCATTCGTGTTGTCAACAGAGCAGGTGAGTCAACATCGAACCACTATTGGCACCATCCGGAATTCTCTATTTCATGACAATGTCTTTCAGCTCCTGGCCCAGAAACAACAAGGAATAGATGTAGTACAACAAGGAGCAGAGCTCTTGATTTAGACCTTTCATTCCACCGGTTTTTATGAGAACGATCTACGACCCAATGGATTGCTGTTTTCTGTTAAAATAAGGGAACTTATAGCTAGCTGATGCATTATCGTGATGAACAAGCAAGCCCATGCTTGGAAAAGCTACTTACCCATTCCAAGTCCCTCGTTACTTTTTGGGTTACTTTTTCTTCGACATTAATGTAAAGCTAAATAGATACCAACTCCAACTTTTTTGTTCCCTTCCCAGTTTTTTGCGCGCTCTCTCTCTCTCTCTATCTTAATTACGTAGGACTTTGTCAAATGTCTACAAAAAGTTTCCCCTATAAATCCCCCCTAATGCCATTCATCAGCTTTCATCATAGCAGGTCCTGATCATTTCTCTGCGAGTGTTTTATACAAGAGGGGTCTTGATCTTGAAAGGATTGGGACAAAAAGAGAGAGTCAATACTAATAATGTCTCAGTTTTCGAACCTTTTCTTAGTTCTTTCTCTTTTTGCCTTTGCTCCCCTTTGCTGCTTCTCCAGCAAGACCCATGGGGGCTACCTCTACCCACAGTTTTATGGTCACTCGTGCCCAAAAGCTCAACAGATTGTGAAGTCCATAGTGGCCAAGGCTGTGGCCAAAGAAGCTCGCATGGCGGCTTCATTGCTTAGGCTCCATTTCCACGACTGTTTTGTCCAGGTCTTCCAACTTCCCAAAACTCATCTCATTTAACAGGTTATAAAGACTACACTACATTATCCATGCATGCATGTCAACTTATATACAAAAAAACTCTTCATATTTTGCAGGGCTGCGACGCATCCCTATTGTTGGACAGCAGCAGAAGCATAGTCAGTGAGAAAAGGTCGAACCCAAACAGGAACTCTGCTCGAGGGTTTGAAGTTCTGGACGAGATAAAATCTGCTTTGGAGAAAGAGTGCCCACATACAGTATCTTGTGCTGATATTGTGGCTCTAGCTGCTAGAGACTCCACTGTTCTAGTAAAGTGACAAATGTTTATAGTCTTGTCATAATTTTGCTGCATGACAGAAATAAGCCAAACTATACTTTCCATCCCTAAACTATATAAAAGAAAATGAATTATTTTTTGCTCAGTCCATTGAGATTTTTGATACTTAAGATTGAACGTGCAATGTGTGAATTTTGTTAGCTTTATAATTTGTTGATGGAAGAAAATATACTTTTACCTAAAAACAACTTTTGGCTAGCCAGCATATGTGTGTGTATAATCAGAACTTGACCATGTTTTGAATATGTAGAGTGGTGGACCCAGCTGGGAGGTTCCATTAGGAAGAAAGGACTCCAGAAGTGCAAGCTTGAGTGGCTCAAACAACAACATCCCTGCTCCAAACAACACATTCCAGACTATCCTCACCAAGTTCAAGCGACAAGGACTTAATGTCGTTGATCTTGTTGCACTATCCGGTAATATTTAAAGAGCTAGCTTGAACCTACCACTGTGCCAAACCATAATCTGGGTCCTTAATTTAAGGATAAATGATTGATGGAATGGGTGTGGAGGAATCTAAATTACCCAGAACACACGTGATTAACCTGGTTTAACTTCAAAACAAAGTCACCATCTAAATTAACCTGGTTTAATTCAGTATGGCAAGAAGATTATTGAAGTTTGAATAATTGTTATGCAGGGAGCCACACGATAGGAAATGCCCGTTGCACCAGCTTCAGGCAGAGACTCTACAACCAGTCAGGCAATGGGCTACCCGACAGCACATTTGATCAATCGTATGCTGCCCAATTGAGAACCAGATGCCCGAGATCAGGTGGTGATCAGAACCTATTTTTCTTGGACTTTGTCAGCCCAACAAAATTTGACAACAGCTATTTCAAGAACTTGTTGTATTCTAAAGGCCTTTTAAGCTCTGATCAAGTTCTTCTCACAAAGAACGAAGCATCCATGGAATTGGTGAAGACATTTTCAGAAAACAACGAGCTGTTCTTCGAGCAGTTTGCCCAATCCATGATTAAGATGGGAAATATTTCTCCATTGACAGGCTCAATGGGAGAGATTAGAAAGAATTGCAGGAAGATTAACTCCTGATTAGCTCCATTATAATACTACAGTTCCATCGAGTGTCGTGTGCTTTTCCTGCAATGTATTCCTGATTAGTTTTTTTTTTTTTTTTTTTGATAATAAAGGATCACATTCCATTATAAAAAGGACATACAATTATGACTTAAAAAGTCAGTTACAAACGTTAATAGCTCCTCAACACACTTTCGTGGCTGACATGGTCTAGCCCAGACGACAGAACTCTAAAGACCGAAGTCTAAGAGATTCGTCGTACACATCTCTGTCCCCGACAGAGTAAAACAAAACCCATACCCCGACTACGCGAGGTAGGGTGCACCAAACCCATACACCGCCAAAGCGGAGATTGGGACACACCCCCAGTCGGACCACGGTCCGTAGGGACTAAATTTTTTGATTTTTTTTTTTTTTAATTAAACAGGACACAAGAAAATACAATGGAACACAACTAAAACCAACAGCAAAAGAAAAAGCTCTGAACGGCTGCGGAGGCGCGTGCAGAACACGCGCCACCCTGGGAGAAAACCAACAACCAATCTTGGAAGTTCCGGACTCACAGACCCCAACGGCGCCGCGCGTGGCGACAGTAGAGGGCCTCTCGACGTCGCGAGAAGTCCACTCGCCGAACGCCTCCGAGTATTTTGGCCGCGCATGCGAGCAACTCGCCACTCCGGATGGCATCACCTTCGGTAGACTTGAAGATCGGCGGCTGGGCAATACCATGGAGAGGCGCGTGCTGATCTATTGTCGCCGGAAAGACCAGAGCCGCTGTTCCCCCTTATTTAGCCTACAAAACAAACAACACAAAAACGGAGCGGCTGTGTGCACTGAGCGGACGGAGGTGGAGAGAGGGGGGAGGAGCCGAAGCTCCCACCCCCTCGAGCCCTCGAAACGAACCTGTATCAAGCGCTGAGGGAGACGGGTTCGAGAGACGGGTTCCCTTAGCTCTAAGTTCTTTGGATCATACACCCATCCCCCTCTATTCCTGATTAGTTAATTCTATATGACATATTTTAAGTGCTTGGTATATGAACCCGCATAAATGTGCTATATTTACGACTGATTGGGAATGAAAAGATCTAAGATGAAAAGTAATAAACAATTCAACTTTTATTTTAATATTCACAAACTATTCGAACTCATCTCTGAATCCAAACCACTCGAAAGAAACTCAAATAATAAACTCTGAACTATCGAAACCTAAACTCAGACTTTCAAAACTCAAACCTCAAAACTCAAACCTAAGATTAAGAACCTAGACTCCCTATTCATCCCACAAGACTCGTTTGTTTTCATTAGTGAATTGAGATTAAAATTAAAAAGTAGAATAAAATATTATTAGAATATATTTTTTAATATTATTTTTATTTTGAAACTTGAAAAAGTTGAATTGTTTATTTTATTTTATGTGAGAATTTCAAAAAATTGTAATAATTAGATGAAAGGTTTTCAAAGTTTTAGATTTTAATCTTGAAAGCAAACCAGTTGACACCGTTTGATCATGATCTCCAATCTGATGATATTTCACAAGCATTGACTTTTATGACTCTTGAAAGTGCACCTTACCGCTAGTTAAAAATTCATATTTTTTTATTTTTTATTTTTTATTTTTTTTAAATATTTTTAAAAAATATAAAAAAATATATCAATACACTAATAGTGATTGTCTTCACTATTAAGTAAAGAAAAAAAATAAAATAAATGAGATGTCAAAATGAAGGAGCAAATGGAGTAAACAAAGTAGCATTTTTCCTCTTGAAAATGGCACTCATGATGTGGAATGCACTGCAGACACTGGTGCTTCTGACAAATAATTCCAATATGCTTTTTAATCTTGGTCAATTTCTTGGTAATGATGCTTTTTAAATTGGTGATGAGAGTCTTCACGAAATCATACACATTGGTGACACCTTTATTTGTAGTGAAGACTTTTTTTTCCCCCCTTCTGAACAAGCATGCTTTATATATATGTATATATATATAGATGAATTATAATAAGTTTAAGGTGGGTCATTGCCACTATCTATATGAATAATACAATTAGGAATACTAATGAGGGGTATTCGACCAAAAATCATTTCAGTCGCTGCCCATTGTGCCACTAAGTGCGCACACTGATTTTGTGATTGGTGTATTTTCTTGATCCTCCAGTTTATCCGGGGATGAAGATTTTTGTTGATGTCTTCTAGGATCGGTAGTACTTGCCACTGTGGTGAAAGCACTTCATCTGTTATAGCATCAATTACTGTTTGGGCATTTCCTTGTAGAATTGATGGTCGTTTTTCCAGATAATTTGCAAGGAGAGTTGCTCTCTGCAAATGTGGGGTTGATGCTTTGGATCTTAGAGGTCCAAACCTCCAGAATTCTACCTCCTGCGTCTCGACAGATGGCAAAAGTGGTTGAGAAAGATTCCCTAATTGCTGCATCAAATGAATAGCTGAAGTGGTTCGTTGGAGGTTTTATCTAGCTTTCCTTGAGTTTCTTCTTTGCCTTTTGTTCCCATGCATGTTTATAAGCGTGATATATGGTGTCTAGCTGGAGAGAATCCTTTTCAAGAGTTGAGGATGTATGATTGTGGATAATATCATTTTTTTTCCTCCAAATGGAGTCCATAGTGATTACTGCAAAGATTTGAAATGGATGTTTTTCTGATTATGTTAAACCAAGTTTGGAGCTGGATTTTTTATCAGATTTATCCAATCTCGCATGGATGTAATTGGAAGTGATGCCAGATTAGGGGCCATCTGCTATATTTCCACAATATTCGAACCGCAGGACATTCCACAAATAGGTGGAGCAATGTTTCTGTTGCCTGGTTGCACACTGGACAAAATTCTTGAAGTAAATTTGGAATAATTCTGCTTATCTTTTCCCTGGTCGGAAGAATGTCACATACAGTTTTCCAAAATAAGAGCTTGTGATGGTCATGTACTTTCAATCTCCATAGATTTTTGAAGCTGGGCTCTTGAAAATCTTGAAGCAAGGTGGAGCCTGTAAATCTTGCCGCCAGGTGATATGATGTCTTGTTGAGAATTTACCATTGTGGTTTGGGAGTCGTATCAATGTATCACTTATTTGGTTGTTTTGGACAAGAGGAATCTTTTTAATGCTTTCTATGCTTTCCTGTTCAAAAAGTGTACTCATCTTCTCAATATTCCATGCACGTGGGTGGTTGCTGATGTAACACCCCGTATTTTAGTGTATTTTTACTGAAAGATTATTTTTTATTGTTCAAAAATTTATCCTCTTATTTTAAATTGGTTGGATTTTTAGTGAGTTTATTTCTATGATTTTAATTTGGTGAAAATTATTTTTATGTGCTTTCTTAATATTTATTTATTGTTATGCATTTAAATTGCTTTTAATATTTAAATTAATTATTGTGGGATTTAATTATTTCAATTTGACTTTACCATTACGTTTAAATTATTTTATTTAACTTGTGGTTTTAAAATCGTTTCTGTTTGATCATTTTTGTGACCCAAGTTATGAGGATTGGACCTCATTTCTTTTCCCCCTATTTTTCTTTTCCTCCTTTTCTTTTCTTTCTTTTCTTTTTTTCCTCCTTATTTCTCCTTCCCTCCCGCGCGACCCAGCTCCTCCATCGCCGCCGTTAGCCTCCACGCACCACTCCAAGCCGCGGCGCATTTTGAGCTCCAGCGCCGCCGTCACGCTACCTCCGGCCACCAACTCTTCACCACTTCATCCCCGACCTCTTGGCAACCCAATGGACCCAACCCCGGCTCCGATCCTTCACCGGTGAAGCACAACCAAGCCCATCTCCAATTTCGACTTTTTGGCCTTAAAACCACCCTTTGCGCCGCCGCCCATGGCAAACCACCACCACCATTGGCTTCACCGACCTCCCTAGGCTCTACCCTATCAATCTCGAGTCTTCGTTTGCACCCGTTGAAAAGTTGGTATTTGTGACCCACGGCCACAGTGTATTTTACACTGTGGTGTTGCTCAGACGTCGCCTTTTTCAACTTCATGATCCTTCGGAAATTGTTATATTGCACTGTAAGTATTTCTCCAAAGAACTTTCGTAATTTAAATGTATTTTTACACTAACATATTTCACTGTATTTGTTTGACATGCCGGACTGAGTCCGAGGAATTCGTGGGTCGGATGGAATTGTGATTGGAGTTGTTTGGTTGTTTGATTGAATTGGTTATTGGTTGTTGATTGTTATGGATCAGTGTTGGTGCATGTACATATCAATATTTCATGCATGATCATGTTTGTAAAGAAAACTGGGTTTTCGTGTATTGCATTCAATGCATGTGTGATTTGGAAAAGTTATGGTTTCATGTGTGAGAAATTAGATTTGTTTGGATTGATTGATTTGAGAAAAAAGGGAAAGAGACCGTAGGAATGGTGGTAAGCAGGGATGGTGGTAGAGTCCCGCCTGTGATTCCCGCCTACGGTGCACGCGGTAGGGATGGTGGTTGTGTCCCGCCTGTGATTCCCGCCTACGGTGCACGCGGTAGGGATGGTGGTAAGCAGGGATGGTGGTAGAGTCCTGCCTGTGATTCCCGCCGACAGTGCTCTGATATGTATCTATTGTGTCGAAAGGAACTGTAGGGATGGTGGTAGCAGGGACGGTGGTAGAGTCCCGCCTGTGATTCCTGCCTACGGTGCACGCGGTAGGGATGGTGGTAAGCAGGGATGGTGGTTGTGTCCCGCCTGTGATTCCCGCCTACGGTGCACGCGGTAGGGATGGTTGTAAGCAGGGATGGTGGTATAGTCCCGCCTGTGAGTCCCGCCTACAGTGTCCGATAAATGGTTGAGTTTAGTGTAAATCATTTTCTGGAAAAGTATTTTACTGATAATTTGGGTCGAATGAGATTTTTGGCGTGTGTTGAAATTAATCGTTTTCGGGGAAAATAGTGTTTTGAGAGAAATGTATATTCTTTTTATGCACGCATGTTGGTCGCATTTAATGCAGTTATATTACGTTGTTATTTTGGGTTATACTTACCTGCGGTACCGTTTTATGGTATCGCAGCTTTTGATGCAGATGAGGATGATGAGTCTTAGGCTTTGGCTCCATGGTGAGAGCGATCTGGGATTGCTCTCGTGCATCGATATTATTATCCTAATCTTTTATGTATTTACCTTTTGTAATATATCTGGGATGACTGTATAAATGTTTAAAGCTAAATTATTTTGGATACCTGTATTTAAATTTATGGTACTTAGTTGACTTATTATATTATCCGCTGCGACTTTTATTGTGCCCTTTTGCATGTTGCACACACACTTGAGCACATTTCGTTGGGATGCGTGACCGTGTTGTCACCATCCTGACGTCACGATTCCTGTTCTTTGGTACGTGGGAGTCGGGGCATCACAGCTGATGATGTCCGAAACTTTCAACTAAGGATATATCTCTTCCATATTCTGGATAGGCTTTGGCTTTAAGTCTTCCATGTCTGGTATCCATGGTTCTGTCCATACGTATACTAATAGGCGGTCAAAAATTTGGAAGCATGAGCCTTTTGTTAATAAATCCCTTGTCTTTAGGAGTCCCTTCCATACCCACGAGTCCAAACTTTTTGAATTTGCATTTTTGAACGTGGTTGAGTTGAGGTATTTTTTTGTTAGAAGCTTGTGCCATAGTCCATTATTTCTTTGACTTAATTTCCATCATGTTTTTGCTAATAATGATAGATTCATTGTTTCCATTAGTCTGAGACCAAATCCACCTAGATATTTCGGTTGACATATTGATTTTCATGCATTTGTTGTTAAGTTATGATTTCTCCCTTTTTGGAAACCCCACTAGAAATTTTTAAAGCTCCTAGAATTTGGTGTTGAAATATGTTGTTGTTAGCCCAGAGATTTGGTATTTTTGCCTCCATAGAGTTTCTTCATTCTTCAACTGCTTTTGAAGATCAAATTGGAGTTGTTGTTCTCTCATTTGATTTTGTGGAGTTGGAGTTAATCATTACACTTCAAGAAGATCTCTTTCAATTTTGTGAATGTGATGCTAAATTTTGCCGAAGTGAACTTTATTCTAGAGTTTTAATGTTGCTTCAGTTGCCTTAATTTTTTTGCACAAAATGTAGGCTGGAGTTCCTTTGAATTGCTTGTTCCATGCTTCTTGAATAACTATCCGACTGAGGGGTTCGTGTATCCAAAATTATTCAAATTTAAATGAGTGCAGCCTACTCTGATGTGCAGTTGTACTCAGTAGAAGTGGACTATGATCTGATGTCGTAGAAATCAGATTTTGCAAGAAAGCATCTAGATAGAGTATTCTCCATTCTTGATTGACAATCCCCCGATCTAACCTTTCTCTAATGTTTGCTTCCCCATGTCTATTAGTACTCCAAGTGAAATATGGGCCCGAGTATCCAATATCAATCAATCCATGGCAATCCATTAAATTTTTTAACCCTCCCCTTGAAGATGTCACCACTGGTGTCCCCGCTTTTTTCTGATTGATTAATTCATTAAAACCACCAATACAACACCATGGACTTGGAAAAGATCTAGGTATAGATTCCATGTGTTTCCAAAAATTTTCTTTGAATTGTCAATGTGTCGGTGCATAAACAAAAGTGATAAGCCATGGATTATAATGAGGATCAAAGTAGACTAAAATAGAAATTGCATTCATATTAATATTGATCGGTTCAATATCTACACCCAATCGCCATACAAGTAGGAGGCCTCCTTTGTTACTTGAGGCCGGGTAATTCACAAAATTATGGAAACCCAAGCTATTTACAATAGATACGATGCGATCAAAAGACACCATGGTTTCTGACAAAAAGATTATATCCGGATTATAATTCCTAATATTGGCCCTTGAAGATCTGATTGCCTTGGGGCGGGCCAAACCCCTACAATTCCAAATCATTGTCTTCATTTGGATGGGGGAGGCATGTTAGAGCTTGCCTCTTCAGTTTTTTTGGATTTCTTAGAGTTTGGTAAAACTGTTCTGAAATATGGAATGGACCTTGATGCTTCTCTTTTTTTCTTAATTTTCCCAACTGGTTCAGATTTCAATTTCAGCAACATGCAAGCCAAATCTACATCATCTGAAGAGCATACTGGGTACTCTTGTTTTCCCTCTCTTTGGGCTTTATGTTTTTTCTTTACTCGCTGGTGGTCTTTAGAAATAATAGAGGGTTTGAAGGGAAATATTTTTCCATATGGGAGACTTCAATTTTGCAGGGGCTTTTTTTTTCTGGGCTATATGTGCTTGTACTTTAATTGATGGGCCATGTTGAGTAAAAGTTGAGAGTGGAGAGATGGGCTTACATTGAATATCCAGATCTTGATTTCATTTTGGTCTTGACTTGGCTGCTGTTGATCACTTGGAGCTTTGACTTTCTTTGTTGATGTAGATGGCCTCGTCTGAGAAGCATGCAGGTTGACTGTCAGTTTGTGGCTCCCAGTTGTAGAAAAAATATCTCCCATGTTCATCGCCTCTGTCATGGATTTTAAAGAGAAATCTCCTCTTTTAGGAAAAGATGGTTTTGTCTCTTTTGTTGATGAAAATGTATTAACAGAGTAAAGATTGAACTCTTGATTGACAAGTTTTGCAGATGAATGAACCCACGGCTCACTTGTCCCTGACAGAATTAAAGCTGATTTATCTTCTCTCCTTCCCTGCAGGTCCTCCATTACGTCAAAAGTTCCTTTCACTGTATTTGATGGGAGAGGGTTCAGTGGTCTTAACTGTATTTCCGTATTGAGAGACCTAGCGGTTGTTGATAAAGACTTATTGCCAACAGTGGATGAATTTATTTCTTTGAATAGTACTTCATTTGAGGAAGCCGAAGCAGTTGGCCTTGGCACGAGTGTAGAGAGTGCTCTGCCGTGAATTGGTCATTCCGTCGTGAAGAGGTTTGCTTCTTGGTTCAATGTTCTTTTGGAGCCATCTGCCATGCAATGTTCCGTGCATCGGCGCAAATAATACTAGAAGTTGGTCGGTTTGGATTTGTTCCACCGCTTTTGCTTTTTGGTTGATATCATTGCTAGAGAATAACGCCATGTTTGGATTTGAAAAATTTTTCATCTTATTTCATCATTATAATTTTTTTCAAATTTTCACACAAAATATAATAAACAATTCAACTTTTTCAAATCTCAATTCAACTTTTTTAAATCTCAAAACAATAATAATTTTATAATAATATTTTTTTCAAATTTCATCTTTTATTTAAAACCATCTCATTTCATCTCTAAATCCAAATCAACCTCTTTTTGAGAAGAAACTCTTACCGCCTTTTGTTGATTCAGTGAAGTGGCAGTTTAAGCTTGGTCCGAAATGTAAGATTGCATTCCATGGGTTTTGACCGAAAATGTTTCTACTACTTGTGTCCGATAGAAGGCTTGGAGTGATTCTACTGCATGTGAGCTCAACAATGAATCTGGGGGTGCTTCTAATCGGGTTGTTCCTTGTGATGAAACTTCAGGGAGTTCATCAATTTTTCCTTTTCCTTCTTTTACTCCCATCAGTTTTTCGGCTTCTTGTGTTTTGTTGCTGCTTGTGTTCCCCTTTTGTTCATTCAAGCAAATTAATTGTGTATTTCACGATTTTCCTTCCATGCTTTTGTCAAGTTGCATTGTTGCTTGAAAAGGTGCTTGATTTTGCTGTGGTGGTGGTGGGTTTGATCCTGTATGGTACGTATCAGCTCTGAGCCAAGAACCAAAGGGTAACTCTAAGGGGAAGGTATTTAAAAACCTACAGAAAAAATGTGTCCCACCCTCCCACAAGTATAACAAAAATTCGATAGTCTTTCATATTTGAATGATACCCAAGTATCTATGCTATAATCTCTTAGGAGACAAAAGCCTTGCTTGAGAGGCTTGGTTATGTCTATTTCAACCTTCATTCTTATAAATGTTTTACAGGCTATCCCAAATTGTGGATCTCCATCCACCTCCACTAATTTCCCAATAACATTACCTATTTTTGTTGCGTTTTCCACTGTCATGTAATCTAAAGTAAGACCATGAATTTGCACATGAAACATAGAAGAATTTAGACTTATCTCCGGCCCAGTGGAACCTGGTGGCCACGATTTTAGTATGAGCAGATGGCCTTTGAAGTTCCAAGGAGCTTGGTTGAGTATCCTCTACTTGTCTTGGGGAGTTTAAAAAGTGAAAAGAAAGAGGTTGACCTCTAAGACTTCAATGTGAAAGTTTTTGATGAAGTTCCAAGCAGCCTTGAAGCTTGCATGTAGTGATATTTTGTTTAATGGACGTGTTGCTACTATTCTTCCCACTAGTGCAAGTTCTGTGGTCACCTTTGCATAGTAATGAGCTGGCTCCAGTTTAGATCCTGCCAGGAAAGTTCTTCTGTTTGTTGGATTAAAAAGTCCATATCCATGTTGAAGTTTGTTGGTGAGTGGCTTGTTTCAGTGTGGAAGGGTGAGAACGATGGCAGTTGATGGTGTTGTTGTTACTCCAGAGGGATGAGTAGGGAGACTCCAGTGGGATGAGTAGTCGTAATGGAGACTCTATGACTAAGAACATTTGCATTCAGTACCCTAAATATCCGATTTTCACCCCAAACTCTCCTCCATCCATTGTACATCTCGAATTGTTCTTTTCGTTGGCTGCTATTTGTTGCTTCTGCATCTCCCTCCCTTCGACCGTTGGGTGCCTTCGTCGTTTTTGCCCCTCCCTCGCACCGCAACCACCATTGATGTTAGCCTCTCCATTGGTTCATCATTGTAAGTATCCCTATACCCTCTCGATTTCCTCCATTGCTGGGTTCCCTCATTCTCATTCGCACATAATGACGATTCAGCCTCATGCGGTGCGGTTTTGGAATTTCATCCATTCAGGATCCTCCATGGTTGTTTGCACCAAGCTTCTCTATCTCATTTCACTGAGAATAAGGTTCCTCCATTGCTGGATTGTCAGATCCAACGTTTTGACAAAAAACTCTAGATTTCCTTCGGATTTTCAGATCTCCTTCGAATAAATGTTTTTCTCAGATTTTTGTTGCAATGTATTTCCTTCATTGCTGTGATAATCATTTTTTATGCTTAGATTTGGGGCTATTTTCACCGATTTGTGAATTGCACTTTAGGGAAAGAAATCCTAAATTTTTCTGAGCAATTGTTTCCTCCATGTACTGAGATTTCCATTTTCTATGCTTAGATTTAAGGTTATTTTCCACTGAACTATATATTGCACATTATGAAAAGAATTCTAGATATTTTTGCCTATTGTTGGATTGATCTGTGTTGTTCAATTACTCTGTGATGTTGGATTGGTATGTGCTATTTCATTGCTCTGTGTTGTTTCATTGCTTTGCGTTGTTGGATTGCGACCATGCTGTTTCATTGCTCTGTGTAGTTCCATTGCTCTGTGCTATTTCATTGCTCTATGCTGTTTCATTGCTTTGTGCAGTTTCATTGTTCTATGCTGTGAATTGCTATGTGCAGTTTCATTGCGCTGTGATGTTTAATTGCTCTATGCTATTTCATTGCTCAATGTTGTTTCATTGGTCTTTGTTGTTCCATTGCGACCATGTTATTTCATTGTTCTATGCAGTTTCATTGGTCTGTGTTGTTCCATTGGTCTGTGTTGTTTCATTGCTCGTTACTCTGTTATGTTCCACTACGACCATGCAGTTTCATTGCTATGTGCAGTCTCATTGCTTTGTGCAGTTTCATTGCTCAGTGTTGTTTTGTTGTTCTATGTTCTTCCATTGTTCTATGTTGTTTTATTGCTTTGTGCTGTTTCATTGATCTGTATTGTGAATTGCAATTGATGGTTTAGGGTGAAAACCCTAAACTTTCATCCAAATTATAAGGGAAAAGGATGTTTGCGGCACTAAATGCGAATGTATATGACTTACTTTAGTTATGCCTTACTTCAATTCATGCAATTTAACATGAATATTAAATTCATGCCTTACTTTAGTTACCATTGGAGAAAAGATAAAAAATGTTACCGGTGTGAAAAGGACTAACAAAATGTTACCGTTGGGGAAAAGACCAACAAAAGGTTATCATTAGAGAAAGAATAACAAATGTTGCCGTTGGCGGAAGGCTAAAAATAATTAAACGTTAGATGAAGGACAAAAGTTGTTACCGTTACACAATACAAATAAAATATCACTGTTATATATGCAGACAAAAATATATTAAAAAATATCATCGCATTGGCAATCACACATATTTAAGAAAAAATTATTATTCGTAATACTGTATTAATTTTAAAAGTAATATTGTATCCGAATTAAAATCGTATAAAGTGTTTACAAAATATAGTAGAGTGTATTTTTGAAAACAAGAGGAAAAATACAAAAAAGTTAGTAGTTAAGAATATAAATGGAAGTGAGAGGAAAAAGTAATAAAGAAAGAATATGAAAAAGTTATTTTAATATAATAGGGAAATATGGAGAATGAGATGTATGAGGTTTTTTAAAGATAGATAAAATTTAGGATAAAATTTAAGGAATGTGTATTTTCGTTAAAATTTAGGAAATTTTATAGGGAACCGAATGAGGATGCTCTAAGTTAAAAGATATTTTACTTGATCTTGATTTGTCAATTTTTTTTTTATCAATTAGCCAATTAACAACTGATTATCCTTACAATTGTGAATTTTACGGTGTTGGTTTCTCTATTAAGGAAATGGTGAATAATCGCACATTGTTGAACGAACGACAAAAGGGTAACTTATATGTACTGTCCCTACCACTTGAAGCACACTCCTGCACTTGATTTCGAACTGTTTCTGAAGAAGTGTGGCATCAACGGTTGAGACATCCCCAAGCATCTACACTTAGTGTTCTTCATTCTCAAGGCTTTATTTCTGTTCTCAACCAAAAAAAGAAAAAAAAAAGAAAAATATCATTGTGAGAGTTGTCAGTTAGACAAAATGAGCAAATTTACATTTTTATCCTCTTCTACTATTGGTTTAAATGTATTTGATAAAGTTTATTGTGATTTATGGGGATCCGCCCCAGTTTTATATGTTGGAAAATTTCAATATTATGCATGTCTTGTTGATGCTTTTTCTAAATATACGTGGTTTATTTCTTTACGAAAAAAAATCTGATTTTTTAATGTCTTTATTTTATTTGAAAATTTTCTTGAACGTCAATTCAACGAAAATATCAAAATCTTTCAAACGATGGTGGTGGTGAGTTCACCAACACACAACTCAATCTTCACCTTCAACAACAAGGTATTCTCCATCAATAATCATGTCCTCATACCCCCGAACAGAATGGCTCGGTGGAACGACGACATCAAACAATTCGTGAATTAGGTATGACCTTACTTTAAAGTGGTGTTCCAAAATATTTTTGGGTCGAAGTTTTTTCAACTACTGTTTTCTTAATAAATCATCTTCCTTCCATTACATTAAATCTTAACTCACCATTTTCCCTTCTTCATGGTCATTGTCTTTGGGGTCTAAATGCTACCCATATACTTGGGACAATAAGCACAACAAAATTGATCCAAAAACTCTCCCATGTATTTTTATGGGCTATAGTGACAAACACCAAGAGTATAAATGCTACCACCCCACCTCTCACCGAACCTTCATCTCCTGACATGTTGTTTTTTGTGAATCCGCCTTCCTTTACAAATAGCTTGGGAATCTCCACCTCCCTCCCACTTCTGACCAAAGTTTATCAACATTTATGGATTGGCATTCACCAAGCTCTACGCTTTCTAACCCAGCAAGTGTCTCTAGTGTCTCTTCTGTTTAGGTACCTCTTCCACCAGCCTGACCCCACGTAGAGTTGTCTCCTTGGGCTTCACCCCTGAGTCGAGCCTCCTAGTGCCTAACATGATGACCTTCCCCCTTTGTCGCCCCCTTCCCGCCCATTGATCCACTTGTTTCGGATCCTCCTTGCCACAACATGGTAACCTGCTCTCAGGCTAGGATCCGCAAACCCAACCTGAAGTACGCCCACTATCACATTGTTGTTGATCTTCCCAAGGAACCAAAGAGAATACGCTCTGCCCTTAACCATGCTGACTGGACCAAAGCACTGCAAGATGAGATCCAAGCTCTCCAAGACAACAACACTTGGACACTCGTGCCTCATTACCCTCACATGGATGTTATTGGTTACAAGTGGGTCTTCTAGACCACAATCAATGCCGACGGTACTGTCAATTGGTCGAAAACTCGCCTTGTTGTCAAGGGCTTCCACCAAATTGATGGTGTCAATTATACATAGACGTTCTCTTCTATAATCAAGCTCGGCACCATCCAGATCATTCTCAGTATTGCCCTTGTTCGTCATTGGGATATTCGCCAACTCGATGCCAAGAATGCCTTCCTCCATGGTGATCTCCAGGACGACATGTTTGTTTGCCAATCTCCAGGTTTTATCCATCCCACTTTTTCTTCTTATGTTTGCAAGTTAAACAAGGTCTTATTTGGCTTAAAACAAATCCCTCTCGTCTGGTTTGATAAGTTTAGTACTTTCCTTATTGCCTATGCTTTCTAGTATAGCTATGCTAACTCTTCACTTTTCATATATCACTCATCTCTAGACACTATCTTTTTACTCTTATACGTAGATGATATTCTTCTCATTGGTTCAAACCCCTCACATCTTAATGCCTTCATTACTACTCTAAGTCAACAGTTTGCTATGAAAGATCTGGTTCTCATACACTATTTTTTAATCATTCAAGTCACCCGCAACTCCCAGGTGTAGTTTTATCTCAATCTAAGTATGCTCTTGAGATGTGATTAAGAAAATGATTATTAGTGAATTTGTATTTTTTTCTTAATGATTAAGGATGTTTAAAAAATACTTTAAAAGAATAATTTACATTAGTGTGCATATTTGAGAAGCACAGTTGGTGTCGCCTAACATTATCCTAAAATAAAATAACAATATCTTAATAGAATTGGCTAGTCAACTTTGATCTAGATGGGACCGATAAACTGATTGCTAACTTTCTAAATATTAAAGGTGGAAAAAGTTGGCACGTTCTTTTAAGAAAAATGCTACTTTACCCACTCAATTTGCCCCCTCATTTTGACAACTCAGGTATTTTATTTTATTTTAAATTTTTTTTCTTAACTTAATAGATAAGGAAGTGACTATTAGTGTATTGATATATTTTTTATATTTTTTAAAAATGTTTTAAAATGATAAGAAAATATGAATAAAAAAATTGAAAAAAAATAAAGTGGTGATTTTGGCCTTGATGTAAGTTGCAGCAAGCTACTCTGAGTGGCAGAGTAGCACTGCTCTTCTTTTAATATGCCTAAATGGCCGTGAGATTTGGACAATCTCTCCAAGTGGTAGTTCGAATGGTGACTACAAAGCCTCTTAAAATTAAAATTAGGAGTGATGCTAAAAATCTTCTCACACAGTACATTTTATATGTTTTAGATTTTAATTAATTTTATTTTTACTAAACTAATAAAGTTGTTCTTCCCATCATTCATACATCACATACTTTTTATGGAAAAGAGAAAAAAATAAAATAAAAGAGATACGGTGTGTGATGTATGGAATGCTAAGAAGAATTATTATAAAATTAGAATTTATAAAAATTTAGGGCTCATATTTTTGGATTTATTGATTTAGTTTATTGTAAAGTAATTAATGAAATCACGACATGGTGATGTGTGATAGGAGAGCATAAAAACCATTTTTATAGATAAAAGATTGAGATCAGAGGGGTT
The DNA here is from genome assembly GCA_022457165.1 of Juglans mandshurica. Lineage (NCBI taxonomy): Eukaryota > Viridiplantae > Streptophyta > Magnoliopsida > Fagales > Juglandaceae > Juglans > Juglans mandshurica. The sequence continues at coordinate 12,321,293 of CM039623.1, forward strand.
GAAAAAAAATAAAAGAAACCCTAATGAATTGTAAATGATATATGATAGACTTTTATAAAATTTTAATACTTTGTTTCTGTACGTAATATTAGAAATATATTATAAACTCTTTTACACACATATATTAAGAAAAGCGGTCGATATTGTTATATTAGAAATTTGTGGAAAAAATCTAAAGGAACAATACTAAGGCTGGTCGATGTTAACCCAAGGGAAATTTTGCCTGAATTAAATTTGGAATTGCTTAGCTAATCTCTTTTGTATAGCCTGAATGAAGAGTTATATCTCATAATTAATGTACAGCTGGTATAGAGCACTTAAAATCTCACACTTCTGCATCCTCAAACGTCTTGTCCAATAGCTAGCATTAATAATTGATGAAAGCCTCAATATATACATGAATTGCATCCATTTACACAACTTGGCCTGGAGTACTGACCCACCACACATATTTTAATTCCTTACTATCCGTTAGAAATGATAAGGTACAACAACAAAGATGATGCCTAATTTCTAATTTTAAACCAATATAAGGAATAAAGGTATTATATAATTCAGAATGAGGATGTTGATATAGAAGGCACACCCCGCACTCTTTCACCTTCACGTTCAAGCTACTTGTTTTAACTAATGCTCCAATGTAACTACATCCATCCAAATTATTTGACTGCTCCAAAAACCACTCGGCTGGTAGATACAGCCCAAACCCAAATGGCCCTACAGAAGGGTGATCTTCGGGGGCACGAAGGACTAAGGGTTCTTTTAAAAGACCTTCATTAGTCTCAAAATGATAAACAAACTCAACAAACTGGCCTTCATTAGGATGAGTGCCTTTGAAAATCCTTGGATCTGAATTCTCTACCTCATCATCAACTTCATAAAAAGTAAAATGAAAATATCCCTTCCACTTACTATTATTATCTAAGTTTGGATGGATTTGAAGTGTTACATGAGAACCAAAACTTCTCATGTTGAAACTCTCTCGAATTTCAGCTCACAGGGAAGAGCCACACATTAACTTGGGATTAAAACAATTATTTTTCTGCATGTGAAGTAAAAACAAAAATAGAAAGATGTTAATTGGAGTATATTAAATAACCACTCCCACAAAACATCTTAAGAAGAGATCATGATAGAAACCAAATGAGGGAGTTTATAAAGTAAACTGGGATGCTGCTACAAAATTTTCAAAAGAAAGGATTGGCATTGGAGTGATTGCTAGAGATTCCCAAGGGTAGGTGATTGGCACATTACAAGCTCCCAAATCAATAAACTGTGATTCTTTTACTATAGAAGCTTATGGTTTTCTGTTAGCTGCTATCTTCTCCAAAGAGATGGGGTTGTCCAAGGTTGTATTTGAGGGGGATGCTATGCAAGTTGTTTCAATGGCAAACAAGGTTGAAACAAATTTCAGTTTAGTTTGTCCACTAATTGCATATGCCAAAGGAGTACTAACAGCCCTCAGTTCATAGTCTGTTATTCATACAAATAGACAGAAAAATATGGCAGCACATATTTTGGCACAAGTTGGGTTAGGTTTTGTAGAAGATAAGTATACAATGGAAGAAATTTCATTCTGTATTCAATCTACTGTAATTAGTGATTTGATGTAATGTCTTCTGTTATCAATGAAATTCAGTTTCATTTAAAAAAAAAACAAAAAACAAAAACAAAAGAAGAGACCAAAGAGACTCACAACATCATAGCCTTTTGTTTGCAAATTACTTTCTTCATGATTCAAGCTTCTAATGTAGTAGACTCTATCATCATAACCAATATAGAAGGCCCCAATAGAGTCATCATTGGTCATAAACATTTCTTGTGTAGAGCAAGCATCATTTGAGTAAAGCTCTGGCACTGCGAAAAACTTAGTGAATTTGATAGCAGTTCCACCTTTATACAATTGTTCCAGACACCCCTCACCATTCATGTCTTGAATTCCACCAAGTGCTACACAATCAGATACATCCAGAATTTTAAGAGATGACAAAATACAAATAACGCTCGAAAAAATTAAGAGTTTTTTGCAGTTATGTAAAGACCATATGGAAAGGCCACACAAACTCTTAAATGAATGGGGTTAGTTCCTTTATGGCAGTACCATCCAAATAAAGTAACCACAACAAAGCCATGTTTCCCACAATGTCTAGGAACTTCTCAAATCTTGAACAATCAGAAAGATAAAAATGTTCAACATATTCCAAGCTAATCTCATTTGGAAAGCTTTTAAGGCATTTGCAATCATGTATTTAAGGCGTTTGCAAGCATGTAGATTCAATCGTCTAAGCCGTTCGAGAACACCAATAGATTTATGGACCTTAGATAAACTTGTACAACCTTCAAGGTCTAGTGTCTCAAGACTTGGGACTCCGGTGAAGTCTGGTGTCTCCAACAAGTTTTGAGTGCCGCTAAGATCAAAGCATTTCAAGCTCCCAAAACTCTGTTATAAAACAATAAATATTGAACCAAAAACAAAAACATTAACGAGCTTACCATTAGTAGAAATAATAACAAGAAGAAAACACCTTACACTAATTCCCTTCCACTGTTGCTTGATGTGACTGCATGGAAATCTAAGTTCAATAAGATTGTCTGCTTGAAAGCTATTTGACAAGGATTTTGAAGGATATTCAGACCATTCTAGCACTCGTAACCCATGTGTTGGCATGAATCTTAAAGGGTCGTTGTGCCAATGCAGATTCAATAACTTATCACAGAGATTAGAAAAACTCATGTTGACAAAACTTGTGTTGTGAATTTTGAGAATTCTCAATTTCTTCATCTTTGAGAAGGCTTTAACACTGAATCGTTAATCATTTTGATTAGGTAAGTTTAGCACTATGCCTTCAATCACGACAGTTCCCTAAAAACCAATAACAATAAAATTGTGTGAGAAATATTTGCAAAAAACTTAGGAATTAGAATGAAAATACACTATAAATGATTTATATCTAGATTAATCCACTTACAGTATTATTCTCCACTTACAGTATTAGTCTTCAACACATGAAGGACATCCTAACAATGCCACAATCTACTACGCCAGCCAGGCTCTTCGGGGGATTCATTATAAATTATTTCTTGACCCATTTTTTGTAGCAAATCATGCACCCTCAACCGTTTAGATGAGACAGTTATAAGACATTTCTCCATGAGAATATCAATATTGAGGTATGGGTAGTAACCAAAACTTTCTAATATATCCATTAAAATGTTATCTAAAACCTCTCCATTGAAAAAACAAGCAATATCTAAAAATAGTTTCTTTTGCAAATCCTCCAATCCATCAAAACCTACATGAAGTATATCTAAAATTCCTTTATTAGGATTTGCTTTTAGTTGATCCCAAGCACCTTTCCATTCATTTGTTCCTCTACCAAACAAGGAGGACCCTAAACCTTGAGAGCTAAAGGAAGGCCTTGAGCATATTTCATAAAGCCGTTGGATAAATCCTCATAGTTTTCTTCAAGATAGGGTTTCTTGAAAGCTACCAAACTAAAGAGCTGCAATGCTTCATCATTATTCAACTCATTAACCTTATAGATATCATTCACTCCATGTCTTTTCAAAAAATGGTTATCTATGCTCGTTAAAATGATTCTACTCCCTGGACCAAACCAATCATGGCTCCCTGCTAATACTGTGAGATGTTCTTCCCTATCCACATCATCAAGGACTAAAAATATTTTTTTATAACATAGTCTACTCCGTATCATATTCATTCCCTCACGATCATCCCATATATTTATTGCCCTTTCCATGAAGATCTTAGAAAGAAGTTGTTTTTATAAAGAAACTAAACCATGATTTCTAGTTTCTTCTCTAATACAGGCAATATAGCTGCTAGCTTCAAATTGGTAAGATATTCTATCATAAATGACTTCTGCCAAAGTTGTCTTACCCACTCCAGCCATACCATGAATTCCTATAAAGCGAACATCGTCCAATCCAATACCAAGTATGTTCATCATTTCCTCCACACGGGTATCTATTCCAACAAGGTCCTTGGAAAGAGTTGAAAAGTTAAGACTCAATCCTTGAAGTATCCTTTTAATGATTTATTGGACAATTGTTGATTCATACTGGGAAAAAATGATAAGATAATTAAATATTATGAGATAGTGATAGCCTTTCAAGAGCCAAATGTATGATAATGTATTAATGTGCAATATAGCATATTAGCATGGTTTTGGGATTTTGGTTGTAACCTCCATGCTCCCTTTGTATAAGGTATTACTCTACCATAAATAAGGATTATCAATAAAATTAGAGTACCGTTCTCATATCTACAATATTATAGCACCCTAATAATATTTAATTTTTGACCTTTACATTTCCATTATTTTTTGGTGAGAATTAGGAGAGTTTGGGTGTTGTTTCTAAATTAGAATCCATAGGAGAATTGTAGGTTTTGATAAGGAAACAGGGTTTCTTGGTACGTTGATGATCTGGGAGTTGCTATTGATGCCAAATTCAAAGGGACAAGGCAGCGTGATGTAGTTTCATATAATTGATAGTAAAGTACAAGGGAATCGGCTTAGGGAGTAATGTAATGATATGTAGTCAAAAGTAATTGATGCATATAGTAAAGTGGTCAGTGGAAGGAGTTTATAGCTCTAAGGATGAAGGGAAGCCATAGAATGCATGCTAACTTTTAGAGGAATAGATATGGATGCAAATTAAGAAGGTAGTCAGTCCTTAGAGAGGAGGAACCATGAGTGATGATACAATTAATAGTCAGACAAATATATAAATTTTAAAAAAATCCAACCAAGAGGGAAAATTGGGTGATGGCAATAGCTAAATGGCCAATGGTTGAAGATGAAACGATTAATATTAGGGGGCAAGCACCAATTGAATGGGCAGGCAGATCTCCCTCATCATTTCCCTAAATTTGTGGTCATCCACAACCAAACGCAACCAAATAGATCTTGATTCAGAAACATTAATGAGATCATTAAATATTCAATCTGACGTACAAATCTACGTACCACGTAAAGTCATATCAATTTATAAATTTATTTTTACGAAATATCTTCGGGAGGTTTGGACAGTAAGTTGAGATGAAATGACAGTTGAAAGTTGAATAAAATATTGTTTGAATATTATTTTTTAATACTGTTTGAATAAAAGTTAAAAGTTGAAAGTTGAGATTTGAAAAAGTTAAATTGTTTATTATATTTTGTATGAAAATTTAAAAAATTTGTAATGATTTAGATGAGAATGAGATGAAATGTTTTTTGTATCCAAACCTAATCGTGGCAGTAGCACTTCTCTAACAAAAAAATTAATAGATCACAAGGATCCAATGTTAAATTTATTTAATTAAAGAGATTAGATTTCACATCAAGAAGTTATAATTTTTGTCACATGAGCTGGATCGCTTACTAATCAACACGAATTCCATGAGTGCTCTCGCCATAAGAATAAAAGAAAAAATGTTACCTAAGATGAAAATGCCATCCGGATATGTTGCCCACTTCTTTCAAAGCAACTCTCCACGTTTGCACCTTCTCCATATCAATATTAGGGTCTTCTTCATGCCTAGCAAAAGCTTCTGCAAAGGCCTCTGTTTGGTTTTGTACCTCAGAGGGATCAACATGGTAGAAAACAGGCAAAGTTGTCAAACCCGTCTCTCTCATGCATTCGACAATCTGGGCAAGTTCAGTCAAGCACCATCTTGAGGAAGCATAGTTTTTTGAGATAATGGGGATGGCGTACATGGATTCACGAATTTCTTTCAAGAGCTCTTGAGAAATATACTTTCCTCGCGCAAGTTTCTCATTGTCTTTAAAGGTGATAATGCCTTTCTTTTCTAAAGCAGTGTAGAAATGGTCTATAAAACTCTTGTGGGTGTCTTCAACATGGAAATTGAGGAAAACATCATGTATCCATCGAGGTCTTGGAGAAGTGGAAGAAGGCGGTGGTATTGATGATGAGGCTCTTTGAGTGCTTATGGGAACCATTGGACACTTGAAAAAAAAAGTGTTTAAAGAAATGTTTGCTAGTAATTTGGAGATCACTTGGAGAATTATGAGAAGAGATTGACTATTAATGCTAAGAGTCGATGCATTCCTGACATACCATGTTCTGAAGGGCAAGTTCGGCAAGGACAATATGATCTTATGATGAGAAAAAGCAAGTTGATAATAAAACTTTATGACATTGTCGAACTTGGGTCGCAGTCAATAGAAAAAGCTATGCTGACATCATTTCTCTAGATGTTAAAGTGGGAGAGGTGGAGTAGAAGGCAGATAACCAGTGAATACAACTCTACAAATCTACAGAAATAACAACAACAAAACCATCCTTAACACGAAACGAATAGGTACAACAATATGACTATCCATTTCCAAACAACAACAAAGATGATGCCACATTTTTAATATTAAACCAATATGGAATATGGATATTATAGAGTTCAGAATGAGGATGTTGAGATAGAAGGTGCACCCCACACTCTTTCACATTCACGTTCGAGCTACTTGTTTTAACTAATGCTCCAATGTAGCTCCATCCATCCAAATTATTTGACTGCTCCAAAAATCACTTGGCTGGTAGACACACCCCAAACGCACATGGCCCTACAGAAGGGCCTTTGGGGCACGAAGGACTAATGTTTCTTTCAGAGGACCTTCATTAGTCTCAAAATGATAAACAAACTCAACAAATTGGCCATCATCACGATGACTGCCCTTGAAAATCATTGGATCTGAATTCTCTACCTCATGATCAACTTCATAAATAGTAAGATGAACATATGCCTCTCACTTACTATTATTATCTAAGTTTGGATGGATTTGAAGTGTTACATGAGAACCAAAACTTGTCATGTTGAACCACTGTCGAACTTCAGCTCCCAAGGAAGATCAACACATTACCTTGGGATTAAAACTATTAGTTTCCTACAAGTGAAGTAAGAACAAAAAATAGAAAGTTGTTAATTAGAGTATATTAAATAACCACTCCCACAAAACATCTTATGAAGAGATCAAAGAGACTCACAACGTCATAGCCTTTTGTCTGCAAATTACTTTCTTCATAATTCAAACTTCTAATGTAGTAGACTCTTTCATCAAAACCAAAATAGAAGGCCGCAATAGAGTCAATATTGGTCATAAACATTTCTTGCGTAGAGCAAGCATCATTTGGACCAAACTCTGGCACTACGAAAAACTTAGTGATTTTGATAGCAGTTCCACCTTTATACAATTGTTCCAGATACCCCTCATCATTCATGTCTTGAATTCCACCAAGTACTAGGCAATCAGATACATCCAAAATTTTAAGAGATGACAAACTACCAATAATGCTCGAAAAAATTGAGAGTGTTTTGCAGTTATGTAAAGACAATATGGAAAGGCCGCATAAACTCTTAAATGATAGGGGTAGTTCCTTTATGGCAGTACCATCCAAATAAAGTAACCGCAATGAAGTCATGTTTCCCACAATGTCTGGGAACTTCTCAAATCTTGAACAATCAGAAAGATAAAAATGTTCAAGAGACTCCAAGCTAATCTCATTTGGAAAGCTTTTAAGGCATTTGCAAGCTTGTAGATTCAATCGTCTAAGCCGTTTGAGAACACCAATAGATTTCTGGACCTTAGATAAACTTGTACAACCTTCAAGGTCTAGTGTCTCAAGACTTGGGACACCGGTGAAGTCTGGAGCCGCTAAGATCAAAGCGTTTCAAACTCCCAAAACTAAAATAAATATTGAACAAAAAAAAGCATTAACAAGCTTAGTACCATTAGTAGAAAGAAGAACAAGAAGAAAACACCTTACACTAATTCCCTTCCACAGTTGCCTGATGTGACTGCATGGAAATCTAAGTTCAATAAGATTGTCTGCTTGAAAGTTATTTGACAAGCATTTAGAAGGATATTTAGACCATTCTAGCACCCGTAATCCATGTGTTGGTATGAATCTTAAAGGGTCGCTGTGCGAATGCAGATTCAATAACTTATCACAGAGATTAGAAAAGCTCATGTTGACAAAACTTGTGTTGCAAATTTTAAGAATTCTCAATTTCTTCATCTTTGAGAAGGCTCTAATGCTGAATCATTCCTAATTTTGATTAGGTAAGTTTAGCACTATGCCTTCAATCACGTCAGTTCCCTAAAAACCAAGAACAATAAAATTGTGTGAGAAATATTTGCAAAAAACTTAAGAATCAGAATGAAAATACACTATACATGATTTATATTTGGATTAATCCACTTACAGTATTATTCTTCAACACGTGAAGGACATCCTTATAATGGCACAATCTATTGCACCGGCCAGGCTCTTCGGGGGATTCGTCATAAATTATTTCTTGACCCATTTTTTGTAACAAATCATGCATCCTCAACCTTTTATATCGAATGGTTATAAGACATTTATCCACGAGAATATCAATATTGAGGAATGGGTAGTAACCAAAACTTTCTAATATATCCATTAAAATGTTATCTAAGACCTCTCCTTTGAAAAAACAAGCAATATATAAAACCAATTTCTTTTGTAAATCCTCCAATCCATCAAAACCAACTTGAAGTATATCTAAAATTCCTTTATTAGGATTTGCTTTTAGTTGATCCCAAGCACCTTTCCATGCATTTGTTCCTCTACCAAACAAGGAAGACGCTAAAACTTTGAGAGCTAAAGTAAGGCATTGAGCATATTTCACAAAACCTTTGGATAAATCCACATAATTTTCTTCAGGTTAGGGTTTCTTGAAAGCTGCCAAACTAAAGAGCTGCAATGCTTCATCATTATTCAACTCATTAACCTTATTGATATCATTCACTCCCTGTCTTTTCAATAAAAGGTTATCTATGCTCGTTAAAATGATTCAAGTCCCCGGACCAAACCAATCATGGATCCCTGCTAATGCTATTAGATGTTCTTCTCTGTCCACATCATCAAGGACTAAAAATACTTTTTTATAACATAGTCTATTCCGTATCATATTCATTCCCTCACAATCATCCCATATATTTATTGCCCTTTCCATGAAGATCTTAGAAAGAAGTTGTTTTTGTAAAGAAACTAAACCACGATTTCTAGTTTCTTCTCTAATACAGGCAAGAAAGCTGCTAGCTTGAAATTTGTAAAATATTCTATCATAAATGACTTCTGCCAAAGTTGTCTTGCCCACTCCAACCATACCATGAATTCCTATAAAGCGAACATCGTCCAATTAAATACCAAGTATGTTCATCATTTCCTCCACACGGGATTCTATTCCAACAAGGTCCTTAGAAAGAGTTGAAAAGCTACAACTCAATCCTTGAAGTATCCTTTTAATGATTTCTTGGACAATTGTTGATTCATACCTAGGAAAAATGATAAGATAATTAATTATTATGAGATAGTGATAGCCTTTCAAGAGCCAAATGTATGATATTGTATTAATGTGCAATATAACACATTATAAGGAGCATGGTTTTGGAATTTTTGTTGTAACCTCCCTGCTCCCTTTGTATAAGGTATTACTCTACCATAAATAAGGGTTATCAATAAAATTAGAGTATTGTTCTCATATCTACAATATTATAGCACCCTAATATTATAAAACTTTTGACCCTTACATTTCCATTGTTTTTTGGTGAGAATTTGGAGAGTTTGGGTGTTGTTTCTAAATCAGAATCCATAGGAGAATTGTAGGTTTCGATAAGGAATTAGGGTTTCTTGTTAAGTTGATGATCTGGGAGTTACTGTTGATGCCAAATCCATAGCGACAAGGCATCATGATGTAGTTTCATATAATTGATAGTAAAGTACACGGGAATCGACTTAGGGAGTAATGTAATGATATGTAGTCAAAGGTAACTGATGCATATAGTAAAGCGGCCAGAGGAAGGAAGTTGTAGTTCTGAGGATGAAGGAAGCCATAGAAATGCTGACTTTTAGAGGAATATATTTGGATGCAAATTAAGAAGGTGTTCAAGTCCCTAGAGAGGAGGAACCATGAGTGATGATACAATTAATAGTCAGACAAATATACATATTTTAAAAAGATCCAACTAAGAGGGAAAATTGGGTGATGGCAGTAGCTAAATGGCCAATGGTCAAAGACGAAACGATTAATATTAGGGGGCAAGCACCAGTTGAATGGGCAGGCAGATCTTCATCATCGTTTCCCTAAACTCGTGGTCATCCACAACCAAAACCAACCAAATAGATCTTGATTCAGAAACATTAAATAGATCATCAAATATTCAATCTGACGTACAAATCTGTGTACCATGTGAAGCGATATCAATTTATAAATTTATTTTTGTGAAATCTCTTTTGGGAGGTTTGGATAGTGAGTTGAGATGACATGAAAGTTGAAAGTTGAATAAAATATTGTTAGAATATTATTTTTTAATATTATTATTCTTTTGAGATTTGAAAAAGTAAAATTGTTTATTATATTTTGTGTGAAAATTTGAGAAATTTGTAATAATCTAGACGAGATAAGATGAGATTGAGATGAAATATTTTTTCTATCCAAACCTAATTGTGGCTCTAGCACTTCTCTAACAATAAAGTAATGCATCATAAGGATCAAATGCTAAATTTATTTAATTAAAGGGATTAGATTTCACATCTAGAATTTATAATTTTTGTCACAACTAGATCGCTAACTGATCAACACGAGTCTAACATGTGTATTTATATGGATCCAATTAAATTTGATTGGTACAACCGGCAGGAATCCAATTTTATGGGGGTACAAATACGAGAATCTCCAACATATCCATGCATGCTCTCACTATAAGAATAAAAGAAAAAATGTTACCTAAGATGAAAATGCCATCCGGATATGTTGCCCACTTCTTTCAAAGCAACTCTCCACGTTTGCATCTTCTCCATATCAATATTAGGATCTTCTTCATGCCTAGCAAAAGCTTCTACAAAAGTCCCAGTTTGGTTTCGTACTTCCGAGGGATTAACATGGTAGAAAACAGGCAGAACTGTCAAACCTGTCTCTCTCATGCATTTGACAATTTGGGCAAGTTCAGTCAAGCACCATCTTGAGGAAGCATAGTTTTTTGAGATAATGGGGATGGCATACATGGATTCATGTATGGCATACATGTATTGCTTTCATAGTTTTTTGAAATTGAATTTCCTCGCTCAAGTTTCCCGTCGTCTTTAAAGGTGATAATGCCTTTCTTTTCTAAAGCAGTGTATAAATGGTCTGTAAAACTCTTACAGGTGTCTTCGCCATGGAAATTGAGGAAAACATCATGTATCTATCGAGGTCTTGGAGAAGTGGAAGAAGACGATGGTACTGATGATGAGGATCTTTGAGTGCTTAGGGGAACCATTGGACACCTGAAAAAAAAAAATTGTTTAAAGAAATGTTTGTTAGTAATTTGGAGATAACTTGGAGAGAATAATGAGAAGAGCTAGCAGTACTAACAGGCTAGCTAGAGATATATATAGGAAAGAGGCTCCCTTGCTTTCCAAACTATCAAACAATTAATTAAAAAACATCACTACTAGTTGGAATCAGGCCAGCTTGATCATGGCCGGTTGATGTTAATTTCAGCCTAGATCAAGAAGGAAGAAAATATGAGATCAGTTGACTTCGACAATTGATGAACATTAATGGTCTTGGCCGCGGGTCTTCCACTGCCAATCACGTCTTCCACGGCATGATCACAAGTCCAAACTTCCAGTTGATCTATTGTTAGAAGATTATATTAGAAGATTTTATTCTTCATCTTAAATTTAGGTTTCTGCAAAATGTATTGGGAAATAGGCATAAAATTTATATTTGGTAAATATTCGACCGTGTTTATGTTAAGAAAGTTGTTTGGTAAATAGCTTACAAGTTATTTTGTGCTATTTTTGTTTTCTTTCAATGTATTTTGTGTTAAAAACATTTGTATAATATTAGGCTTTCTTTTCAACTTTAGCTTGATTTTCTTAATTTCAAATATTACTTATATTTTATTTTATGTTAATTGATTTTTTTTAAAGATTTTTTAACATGGCATGTTGATTAGGCATTTTAGTTTCTCTTAAAATGCAAACTATGTATTTTAACGAAGCATATTACATGATTAGTTTTGATATAGCAAGAGGCTATGAGCTCTGTGTCGTGCCATCGTCGTCTATTAATCGACTGTCTCTAGTCAGTCATCCTCTGGTGCGCCTCCTGATCTTGACACATGGTTTACCATTTTATGGGGAATGGTAGTTGAGACAACTACAGTAAGATTTGAATTCAAATCTCAGCAAGTTAATAGAAAACTTCGTATCAATTGTCCTCCTCATCTCATCAAAGGCTGCATCCCAATTAACTTTGTACCAATTTTCTCTTAATCATAAAATATTCTTAATCATATCTAATTTAAAACCATCAAAGACTTGTATCATATAATCGGCTTAAAGTGTTTAAAAAAAATATTAAATACTTATAATTTACAACTAATAAAATACTTATATCAAATTCAAATAATGTAACAAGCAGAAACTCATTTAATAAAATTAATAATCTTTTTATTTACTATTGAAAGTGTTGGTATTTTTTTAATAAATAGATTTTTTATAATGTTTTTAAGTGTTATTATGGTGGCATTTGAAATTAGGGGTGCTACCCGCATGGTGCGGGGCGGGGCACCATGCGAAGGGGAGGGTTTCCTACCCTGCCTCCAGCCCCTGAGCGGCGGGGGCAGGGCCCCCTGCCCGTACTAGGGGGTGGGGTTGAAACCGCACCATGCCCCACCCCCCGCTCAACCACATGACACGTCAGGTCTAAAAAAATTTTTGGGTCTAAATTTTTTTGTCCAAATTATAATATAATTTAAATTATAAATTAAAATTTGTACATTAAAAAAAATATATAAACTCATTAGAGTTGTATTGTGGATTGCCTTAACTTCTTAGACCAACCATTATATAAGAAGCTAAGGCAATAAAATTGTCATACTTAAGCAATGTGAGTTCCCCGCTGTCCATGCCTATTTGAAATTGCGAATGGTCATTAATGGTTTTATTTTGAATCCGTTAATAGTTTAATATTTCAGTTGCTCAATATATTTTAAGTGCCTGAACGTTGCTCAATTTTAATTGCTCTTTTTCATCCGTTTCTTTCAGTCAAGCTGTTTGGATTTTAATTTCTCTTACCGGTTCATGTGTTCATATATATATATTTTTTTAAAAAACTTCAAATTTCATTCAAAAGACAACACTATGACCCTCAGCCATTACATTGTTAAAGTTAGGAACAAACACTGCATTACAAGTGCTTACAACATTGACATCAGACTGTACTACGTGTGTTAATATTTCTAATTGATGGAAGCCGTTTTTTATATATTAATTTGCGTGTTTATTCTTTTTGGAGCAGTAGACCTGTCCTGATAAGGATAAAAATGTTTTTGTTTTTTTTTTCATTTTTTTCATTCATGATTTTTTTTTATATATCCTTAAACATTTTTTTTTTAAATTTTAAAACACTAAAAAATACTTCTTTAATTACTAAGTAAAAAAAAAAAATTGTCAGAACCGAACATTCATGACTAGCATTTTTGTTCTTTTTATTGCCGAGTTTTGAATCTCTTAGCTTGTGAAACGGCTACTTTTTTTTATATTAAATTGTGGTTGGCGTACATAGTGTGGTTTTGTTGAAGAGTGATGTTATTTTTTCTTTATAGGATGAAACAGTGTATTTTTTGGGAAAACAAAAAGATAAAAAAAAGACAGTTAGGTGTGTATATATTTTTGAGAGATTTTTCAGATGATAGAGAGTATTTTTTGAGTGGAGTTTTGGGCTCAATCATTTAAATCTGAGACTTTATACACTGCAGTGGGCTTGAATCTCCTTAAAGAAAGCGAGATTTTAGTGCCTCAGTCCAAACTGGTTTCATATGAATGTTAATTCCGTTGTAATTTTTATTATATTATTGTGTACTTCACCAACAATTTTAAGGAAATTCAAACATGTAGCTTACAACTGAAAAATCCACGGAAAGTATTGGAGATCTCAACAAACTCTTCCGTTTCAAATGAGTTCATTTCAAGAGATGGAAATGCAAGGTGCTCTTCTATCTAAGCCTTCTCAACGTTTCTTATGTTCTCACAACAAAGAATCCTAGCAAGATCATTGTTTGGTAACCAAGATGAGACACAAAATTCTCATTTCATCTCATCATTACAACTTTTTCAAACTTCCACACAAAATATAATAAATAATTCAACTTGTTTTAAATTTCAATTCAACTTTTCCAATTCTAAAACAATAATAATATTAAAAATAATATTTTAAACTCTTACTAGCCAAACTAGAGATGCCATTTTCCAGTCCTACTCTGTTTTCATCATTGCCTTAAATTCATCATAGCTGATTCATCAATAATATTTGTGAATATAAACAAATTGAGTAGAATGCAATAATTAGTTGAAAATTTTGAGAAATTTGTGATAATTAATGTGTTGTAAATTTGTGAAAATCGAGAAATTGCCTCACTTTTGCAGGTTCACCTCGCTGCTATTCTTAGATGCTATGTTGGTTGTTTTGCATTAGAGCACCACGTCTCTTGTCTCATGGGTAGCTTGGTATTATTGAGTGCAGTAGAACTTAGTCCAAATCTGTATTTTTGTCCCCCCCAGCTTCCTCTAAAGCAATCAAATTGGACAATCATAAGAATATGGGAGGGCAAAAGCAATACCTTTAGTAGTAGACAATTTATAATCGAAATAAAAATGTGTTTCTAAATTCCAAATACTCTGTTCTAAGCTCAGTAGACAATACCAGCGAGTGCTTGATACCTTAAGCAATAGAAAGTAATAAAGTTAGCATTGTTTAACCTCTTAATTAAGATTTGCCAATACATTAAATAGTCAAATGATATTGACATGAGATCAGATGGAGAAGTTGTAGGTAGGCCTGTGCAAAAACACAAAAAACCCGACCCACCCGATAAAACCGATCCGATCAACCCGCATAAAATCGGATTAAAATTAGATGTGGGTTGGATGATGTCCAACCCGCTTTTAAGCGGATGAAACCGTAGCCCCCCCTTCTCTTCTTTCTATTCAGCACAAACCCTAGCCCCGCTCTCTCTCTCTCGCGCACAAACCCTAGCGCCACTCTCTCTCTCTATGTAGCAAAAAGACGCTGCGGACGAAACCCCTCTCTGCGAACTACAATTCGCCTAATAAGAGATGAGAGTCTCAAAGCAGTTCAGCCCAACCACGTCTTGTGCGAACCGCGATGACCTCGGCTGCTGCAGCTGCTTCTCCTTCTTAACATACGTCGCCGGTGGCGGCTGTTTCTTGTTCACGCCGATGCTAGCGGCGATGGTATCGCTGTGGCCCTTGGCAATGGAAGAGAAGGAAGCCCTCACATTTTGGCCCTTGGCGATGGGTTTTCCTCTCTCTCTCTCTCTATTTGTTTCCCAAGATGCAGAAGATGCTACTCAAATAGCTGTCCTTGTAGTTCATCTTATGCTTTGGCCCCGCAGAACTGTGCCATGGCCATGGGGTTTGCATTAATTGCTTTAACGTTTGGATCTGAATTAATGGGTTTCATACGTTTTGTTTTTACGAGTAGAAGAAAGTATGGAGATGAAGGTTTCCCCAGATCCAGAAACATCTCTTGATTCGCGGCTTTTTATATTTTGTTGGTTTCGAACCCCATCAATTCATAATAGAATGTGACAGATTTACTGTTCGCAATGTCTTCATATGGCATTTTTGAGGTCGTCAGACATTGTAGAAGCTATACAATGTGTAGTCAAAATAACTGCACTTTTCATTTTTTGTTTTTTGGGATGTTGATCTGAGATTGATAATTTGATATTGTGATCAGATCATACAGATGATAGAAATATTTTGTACATCGATGCGGAAGTGAAAACGCAGATTTTTTTTTTTACCCTCTGTGGTGAATGTCGGGTCATACAGGTTCGACCCGATCTCTATTTGTTCGGATCGAGTCGGGTCGGTTTGGCGCCTTGAATGGAAACAATCAGGTCGGGTCGGGCGCAAACTCGATTTTCCCCGGTTGGGTTGCAGCCCTAGTTGTAGGGAAGAAAAAATTACAGTATTTTATGAGTATTGTTAATGACACAACCTTTTTGTATAATTATTTTATATATCATTATTTTAGAAAAATGCCATTTATTTAAAAGAGAATTGTAAAAAAAAGTTGGAAAAGAATTATCGCTCCACAATTTCTTATTTCAAACTTTTTTTTTTTCTTCCCCTAGTAATGCTTATGGGGGATTGTAAACTTGTTGCAAGTGCAAACTTATCATTATTATATATCCTTTGAGGTTAGGTGTAAAGATTGAGGCATAAGATCATATTGGCCGTGATAAAATATCATTATTCTGATTAGATTGAATTACACTTCACTTACATTATTTAATATTCCTTTTAAAGTTTCATGAGCTTATGGATTTTAATAACTTGCTAATAATTTCCCAGAAAAGCTTACGTGCAAAAATTTTTTTTTTCACATTCTTGGCCCTGTCATATCAATGTTTAAAAACAAAAAGGTGAATCTGTTTACTCTATGTATTCATCATGCTCATAAAATGTTTTTTTAGATGAAGTACAAATCAATTGTAAAGAAAGCAAAGTTCGACAACAAATCACCTCCAGTACATTCCACTAGTGAGGAAGAGTATGAGTCTCATGAGAGAACTCCAAAGAACTCCCCTCAAACAGTCAAAATGGGAGGAAAATGATCTGTCCCTCCTAAAGGAGTAGGGAGTACATCAAAGGCTTCGACAAAATGATCAAAACCTCCAAAGTTTGTGAGTGAAGAAGCAAAGACAGCCTATAAGACAGTGTTCTCCAAAAGAAATGTTCTTGGAGAACGAGTGGTAACTATGAGAGATGAAAATGACCATACATTTGAATTTATTGCTGACAGAGGATGGGAGAAAATTATTGAGGGAACCCCAGCCCCCTATATTGAAATAGTAAGAGAATTTTATGCTAATGCTTTACCAAGTGTGGACAATAATTTCATTACATCAACTGTTAGGGGTGATGACATGATTATCACTCCTAAGATTATTAGAGAAGTCTATGAACTTCCTAGTGTGGAAAATCCAGGTTTTTCATACAAGGGTATGGGGACCCCATAAAAAACTCAAATGAAAGATTTGTTTTCTAGACCCAATGCACTAGCATGGCCCCCAATGGTTCATAGACTTTCTATGAAATCAATGCTCCCTGAGTTTAGATTCCTTGCCAAAGTAGTACTGACAAACCTTTGACCCATCACTAGGCATACCGAGTTGACAATTGAAAAAGCCCAGTTTATGTATGCACTAGTTAAGGGTGTACCTATAGACCTTCCCTCCCATATTATTGATGTGATTTCCAAGGCCAGGGCTAATATGGCAGACAAGGAAAATCTGCCTTTTGGAGGACTCATCAATAAGTTGGCCATAAATGCTAAAGTGCCATTAAGAAGCACAAAGGCCACAATAAAGATGTACGAAAAGATCTCCTCTAAAACGGTCTCCAAGTCAGAAGCTATAGTCAGTGGAAAGAAAAGAAGCCAAGCTAAGGCATTCACATCTTCTCATCTTGCCCCAGGACAATCCACCGAAGTAATTGAACATCTTCAAATGTTGTAGTCAAAGTTTGACTCACTTGTGGATAAATGGGAGGAAAAAATGGAAAAAATAGTACAAATGCTAGCAGACCTGCAAGACGAGTATGAGAAGGTGAGTGATAGGATGCAGCAAGTTGTTCTGGATGTGTACTAGATTCTAAAGACAGTCAATCCACCTGAAGATGAAGAAAAATCAGACTCTAATTGATGCTGACAACCACATAGGGGGAGATGGGGTACGGGATGAATCTGTCAATAGAAGGAGTTGAGGGAGCTGCAAGAGAAATGAAGACAAAGTGCTAACAATACCACCACCACCACCTTTTATTAATTTTTATTTTTGAAAAGTCTTTGTTGATTTGCATATTGAACAAGCGTTTATTATTTTGATATCTTTTCTGTTTATTATGTTTGCTACATTAAAATGACATGTGTTTGATTAAGTTAAGACTCATTATGATACTTCAAATGGTTTGGTATGAAGCTCTATATGAGATCTTTGCTGGTGGGTTGGTTAATTGGTTTTGCAGGTTTAAATCACATTCATCCATTATGTGGTTTGTCATCAATCAGCCAAAGGGAGAGATTGTAAATGTCATTTATGTTTGCCTAGAATTAGATGAGTCCGTACACAATTCAAATTATAGATGAATGTATTTTTTAAGACTCTAGGAGTGCATCCGATAAAGATAGAGGTTTATCCGATAAGGATGAGTGTTTAAATTGTAACTCTTATAAAATCTTGTTCATATTATAAGATAAGAATTTACAAGAGTCATAGTCATGTCTCAAGCCTAAGCGTCAATTGAAGAGATAAAGATGCAAGCTTTATTGAAGAAACTGAAACAGACTTGAACTCAATGTAATCCAAAAGAAGTGATATAGTCCGAGATGTTTGCAAATAGTTAGCAACATATTTGACTGAGATTCTAGATAAACCTGTCAGCAAAATCCTTCTTCAAATCAATGACTGCATTGCCTATTTATAGAGGAGTCGGCTGAGGGTTTTAAGTGACACTTGAACTGCATATATTCACAAGTATTTGAGAGCTTGAAGATCTGGGAAGAACTTCAAGAGATCGTGCAAGAGAAAATTTTTAAGGGAAGGATTTTCCAAAAAGACTCAATCCGTGGGATTGAGTAAGAGCTTACTCCAAGGGGGAGTTGCCGTGTTCAAGTTCAACAATTGGAGGTTCCAGTAGGAAAGGATAAAGATTGAAGAGTGTCAAAGGTTCTGACTACCTACTATGGAAGAAGAAAAGCGGGTCGCGTGTCTTAGGTAAACGTGTCTAGTTACAAAGGTTTTGTAAATGTTTTGCTTGCAATACTCTCAACCGATAAAATTGGTTTTCCTGGGTTTGGTTGCCCTATATGGTTTTCCTGGGTTTGGTTGCCCTTCGTAACCAAATTATTGTGTTGATGCTCTCAAGATTTTATATTGGTTACTAATCCGTACTAATAGTTTTTGTTTAGCATTAACATGCATAATTAGGGTATTTGGGTAATTTATGAATAGTAGTAAGGTATTCTGGTGTCTACAAGAAGTTTCCCCTATAAATCCCCCCAAATGCTATTCATCATAGTAGGTCCTGAACATTTCTCTCTGAGTGTTTTATACTAAGAGGGGTCTTGATCTTGAAAGTATTGGGACTAAAAGAGACAGACAATAATAATAATGTCTCAGTTTATGAACCCTTTCTTAGTTCTTTCTCTTTTTGCCTTTGCTCCCCTTTGCTGCTTCTCTGGCAAGACCCATGGGGGTTACCTCTACCCACAATTTTATGATCACTCGTGCCCAAAAGCTCCACAAATTTGGAAGTCCATAGTGGCCAAGGTTGTGGCCAAAGAAGCTCGCATGGCAGCTTCATTGCTTAGGCTCCAATTCCACGACTGTTTTGTCCAGGTCTTCCAACTTCCCAAAACTCATCTCATTTAACAGGTTATAAAAACTCCTCATATTTTGCAGGGCTGCGACGCATCCCGAATGTTGGCCAGCCGCGGAAGCATAATTAGTGAGAGGAGATCGAACCCAAACAGGAACTCTGCTTGAGGGTTTGAAGTTCTGGATGAGATAAAATCTGCTTTGGAGAAAGAGTGCCCACTTATAGTATCTTATGGTGATATTGTGGCTCTAGTTGCTAGAGACTCCGCTATTCTAGTAAAGTGACACATTTTTATAGTCTTGTCATAATTTTGCTACATGACAGAAATAAGTGAAAATATATTTTTCATCCCTAAACTATATAAAAGAAAATGAGTTTTTTGCTCAGTCCATTGAGATTTTTTATAGTTAAGATTTTGTCACATGACATTTTTTCTTTCACCTCAACAACCATAATTTTTATAGTTTGAACGTGCAAGAATTGATCAATCATATGCTGCCCAATTGAAAACCAGATGCTCGAGATTAGGTGAGGATCAGAACCTGTTTTTCTTGGACTTAGTCAGCCCAACAAAATTCGACAACAACTATTTCAAGAACTTGTTTTTGTCTAAAGCCCTTTTAAGCTCTGATCAAGTTCTTCTCACAAAGAATGAAGCATCCATGGATCTGGTGAAGAAATATTCAAAAAACAACGAGCTGTTTGCCCAATCCATGATTAAGATTGGAAATATTTCTCCATTGACTGGTTCAAGGGTAGAGATTAGAAAGAATTGCAGGAAGATTAACTACTGATTAGCTCCATTATAATACTGCAGTTCCGTCGAGTGTCGCGTGCTTTTCCTGCAACATTTTCTTGATTAGTTAAAACTATATGACATATTTTAAGTGCTTGGTATATGAACCCACGTAAATGTGCTATATTTATGAGTGAATGGGAATGAAAAGATCTAAGATGAAAAGTAACATTAATCTTCGAAAACTATCTCAAGCTTTTAGTAGGTAGGTCACCAGACAACATAAAATAAGGGAAAATACTCAGACACTCCTACAACAGATACAATTCCACACAAGGAAACTCTACACTCAACGACTACATGCACTAGAATGGAAATCACATCCACCGAATCCTCTTAATTTACTTTTTCAAACTTTGTAACGTTACACAAAATACTTCTCTGTACATGTATATATAACACAAGGGCAATAGACTCTCACAGTGTGTAAGAATTTTTCACAAACACAGCTGTTCAATTGTCTTTATGGTGATTAGAGCCTTGTGCGAGCAAGAGAGCCTTACTCCCATGGCGTCAATCTCACTTTCGATCAACAATTTCGTGACCTTACGGTTGAACCAAGGGAATTACCCCTTATGGAGGGAGCAGGTCGTGGCCTTGGCTGAGAGTCAAGACCTCATCGGACACCTCACAGACACTGCTCCCCTTCATCGTATGATCTCATCCCCGATGAAGCCACAACAACCAATCACAAAGAACTGAGTTCTACATACCTGAGATGGAGGAAATCAGACTGACTACTCCGTGGATGGATTATCGGTACCCTCTCTGAGAGTGGTTGGCTTGCTGGTTGAACTTAAGACTTCATATCAAGTCTGGTATGCCCTTCAAGAAGCCTATGCCCAATAATCCCAAGAAAGGTATTTCCATCTTACTCAACAATTGATATACATGAGGAAGGAAGCTGCGACGTCGCTGTAAGATCACCTCCAAAGCTCCAAGAATGCGTGCGGCCATTTAGTTGCAATCGAACATCCTGTGAGTCACAATATGGAAGTTTTTTCCCTCCTCAATAGCTTGGGTCCGAAATACGAACCCTTCACCACCTCCCTGCTCAAACCGTCGATGCCCTCCTATGCCGAGCTTGTGCCGTTGCTGCAAGGATATGAGATGCGGACTCAACTTCATGAATCCTTCAACACACAGGCGTACGCTTTCTCTATGGGAACAAAACTGGACACGAGAAGAAGGCCAAACAACGCTCGTTCTCCTCTAGAGGACGTGGCTTCTCCCAAGCCACTCACACATCCCGTCTTAATGTCTCCTCTAGTGGAACCCACAATTCTACTGTCTCCAACACCACAGCTCGTGACATAGCTCAGAGACCTGGCAAATTTGCAGAAACAATGGACACACAACATTATGTACTCGTTTGTTTTCAGAGATAAGATAAAATGAGATGAAATAAAATGAGATGAGATGAATTGAGATTAAAACTAAAAAGTTAAATAAAATATTGTTAGAATATATTTTTTAATATTATTTTTATTTTAGAATTTGAAAAAGTTAAATTATTTATTTTATTTTGTTTGAGAATTTAGAAAAGTTGTAATGATGAGATGAGAGCTTTTCAAAATTTTCAAAGTTTTGAATTTTAGTCTTGAAAGCAAATCAATTCACACTGTTTGATCATGATCTCCAATCCGATGATATTTCACAAGCATTGACTTTTATGACTCTTGAAAGTGCACCGCTTAACTTACCGCTAGTTCAAAATTCTCATTTTATTTTATTTTTTAAATTTTTTATGTTATATTTCTTTTATCATTTTAAAATATTTTTAAAAAATATAAAAAAAATATCAATACACTAATAGTCACTTCCTTAACTATTAAGTAAAGAAAAAAATAAAAAATAAAATACATGAGATGTCAAAATGAAGAAGCAAATGAAGTGGAAAAAGTAGCATTTTTCCTCATGAGAATGGCACTCGTGATGCAGAATGCACTATAGACACTGGTGCTTCTGACAAATAATTCAAGTATTTTTTTTAATCTTGGTCAATATCTTGGTAATGACGCTTTTTAAATTGGTGATGAGAGTCTTTATGAAATCACACACATTGGTGACACCTTTATTTGTAGTGAAGACTTTTTTTTTTTTTTTTTTCCTTCTCAACAAGCATGCATTATATATATATAGATGAATTACAATAAGTTTAAGGTGGTTCCTTGCCACTATCTATATGAATAGTACAATTAGGAATACTAATGAGGGGTTCTCAACCAAAAATCATTTCAGTCGCTGCCCATTGCGCCACTGAGTGCGCACATTGATTCTGTGATCGGTGTATTTTCTTGATCCTCCAGTTTACCCGGGGATGAAGATTTTTGTTGATGTCTTCTAGGATCAGTAGTATTTGCCACTATGGTGAAAGTGCTTCATCTATTATAGCGTCAATTACTGTTTGGGCATATCCTTCCATAATTGATGGTCTTTTTTTCCAGATAATTTGCCATTTGTGTCGCAAGAAGAGCTACTGAGGCTTCTGCAAATGTGGGGTTGAGGCTTTGGATCTTAGAGGTCCAACCTCCAGAATTCTTCCTTCTGAGTCTCAACAGATGGCTGAAGTGTTTGAGAAAGATTCCCTAATTGCTGCATCTAATGAATAGCTGAAGTGGTTCGTTGGAGGCTTTATCCAGCTTTCCTTGAGTTTATTCTTTGCCTTTTGTTCCCATGCATGTTTATAAGCTTGATATATGGTGTCTAGCTGGAGAGAATCCTTTTCAAGAGTTGAGGATGTATGATTATGGATAATATCATTTCTTTTCCTCCAAATGAAGTCTATAGTGATTACTGCAAAGATCTGAAAGGGATGCTTTTCTGATTCTATTAAACCAAGTTTAGGAGCTGGATTTATTATCAGATTTATCCAATCTCGCAAGGATGTAATTGGAAGTGATGCCAGATTTAGGGGCCATCTGCTATATTTCCACAATATTCGAACCAGAGGACATTCCACAAAGAGGTGGAGCAATGTTTCTATTGCCTGGTTGCACATTGGACAAAATTCTTGAAGTAAATTTTGAATAATTCTACTTAGCTTTTCCGTGGTCGAAAGAATGTCCCATACAGTTTTCCAAAGTAAGAGCTTGTGATGGTCATGTATTTTCAATCTCCATAGATTTTTGAAGTTGGGATCGAAAAAATCTTGAAGCAAGGTGGAGCCTGTAAATCTTGCCGCCAGGTGATATGCTGTCTTGACTGAGAATTTACCATTGTGGTTTGGGAGCCGTATCAATGTGTCACTTCTTTGGTTGTTTTGGGCAAGAGGAATTTTTTTAATGCATTCTATGCTTTCCTGTTCAAAAAGTGTACTCATCTTCTCAATATTCCATGCACGTGGGTGGTTGTTGATGATGTCCGAAACTTTCAACTGAGGATATATCTCTTCCATATTTTGGATAGGCTTTGGCTTGAACTCTTCCATGTCTGGTATCCATGGTTCTGTCCATACATTTACTGATAGGCCATCAAAAATTTGGAAGAATGAGCCTTTTGTTAATAAATCCTTTGTCTTTAGGAGTCCCTTCCATACCCACGAGTCCAAACTTTTTGAATCTGCATTTTTGAATGTGGTTGAGTTGAGGTATTTTTTTTGTTAGAAGCTTGTGCCATAGTCCATTATTTCTCTGACTCAGTTTCCAACCTGTTTTTGCTAATAATGATAGATTCATTATTTTCATTAGTCTGAGACCCAATCCACCTAGATATTTCGATTGACATATTGGTTTCCATGATTTTTTGTCAGGTTATGATTTCTCCCTTTTTGGAAACCCCACTAGAAATTTTTAAAGCTCCTATTCATAGTCTTGTACATTGACGTTGGCAATAGGAATGACTGCATTTGATAGGTTGGAATTGAACTGGCAACTAGAATGATTAACATTGTGTGTCCTGCTTGAGATAACACTTTGGATTTCCAACCTTCTAATTTGCTATTGATTTTTAACATGAGTTCTTTGAAACACTCTTTTTTTCCTCTTGAAAATGAGGTTGGAAGCCCTAAGTATTTCATTCTTGCCAACGATGGTCTATATGGAAAAATTTGAGTGATAATTGATTTTGTCGCTAAACTCGCATTTCTTGTAATGAAGATAGAAGATTTGTTAAGGTTTATTCGTTGTTCTGACCATGCCATGTATTTCTCAATATTTACTGATAACGCTTTGGCACTTCGCTCGTTTGCTTTCCTGAAGACAATGAGGTCATTTGCAAATAATAAGTGAGTGATTGGTGGACAACTCTTGCTTATTTGGATTCCCTCGAAATTTCCTTGCTCCTCTTATTTGGATATCAATCTAGATAATACCTTTGTGCATAGCGTGAATAAGAAAGGTGAGATTGAATCCCCTTGTCTGAGTCCTCGCTGAGCATGAAACAAACCCCTGGGGCTTCCGTTTATAATGATAGAGAAGGACATTGTAGTTATGCATTCCTTTATGAGATTAATCCAGTTTGCACTATATCCAAGTACTTCCATCACTTTAATAAAGAAACCCCATTCTACATAATCAAATGCTTTTTCCATATCAAATTTGATTGCCACTAAACCTTGTCTCCCTGTCTTTTTCCTCAAGTGGTGAAATAGCTCATGAGCTATTAGCATATTTTCTTTTATGTTTCTACCCAGCACGAACGCCCTCTGTAAAGGAGAAATGATAATGGGAAGAGTAGATTTAAGGTCGATAGCCAGAATTTTAGTAATGATTTTGTAGCTGACATTGGTCAAACTGATGGGCTTATAGTGTTGGGGTTGACTTGGATTTAGGATTTTTGGGATGAGTGAAATATTTGTGTGATTCATTTGTTTCAGAAGTTTACCACTCTAAAAAAATTTATGCACTGTTTAGACTACTTCACTTTTGATAATATCCCAATAGTGTCTGTAGAATAATGCTTTCATTCCATCGGGTCTAGCGACTTTTTGGCAAGAGATTTGTTTAGAGCTTTAAATATTTCTGCTTCATTTGGTATTGCACTAAGGAAATC
Organism: Juglans mandshurica; assembly: GCA_022457165.1. NCBI lineage: Eukaryota > Viridiplantae > Streptophyta > Magnoliopsida > Fagales > Juglandaceae > Juglans > Juglans mandshurica. Next base: position 12,346,524 of record CM039623.1, read on the forward strand.
ATTTTCTATGTCTGATGTCTGCCATTCAAAAAGGTTTTCTAGATGTCCCCAATTTATTGGGTTCGAAGAAGCATAAATGTTTCGAAAATAATCTAGAAAAGAAGTTTCAATTAAAGAATGGTCCATTGACCAAATACCGGGGCCAAGTTTGATGGAGTCAATTGCATTCCTTCATCTTCAAATGGTTGTTGAGAGATGATAGAATTTGGTGTTGAGATCTGTTGTTGTCAGCGAAGAGATTCGAGATTTTTGCCTTCATAGAGTTTCTTCATTCTTCAACTACTTTTGAAGATCAAATTGGAATTGTTGTTCTCTCATTTGATTTTGTGGAGTTGGAGTTAATCATTGCACTTCAAGAAGAGCTCTTTCAATTTTGTGAATGTGATGCTGAATTTTGCTGAAGTGAACTTTATTCCAGAGTTTTAATGTTGCTTCGGTTGCCTTAATTTTTTTGCACCAAATGTAGGTTGGAGTTCCTCTTAATTACTTGTTCCATGCTTCTTGAATAATTATCCGACTGAGGAGTTCGTGTATCCAAAATTATTCAAATTTAAATGAGTGCGGCCTACTCTGATGTGCAGTTGTGCTCAGTAGAAGTGGACTATGATCTGATGCCGTAGAAATAAGATTTTACAATAAAGCATCTAGATAGATTATTCTCCATTCTTGATTGAAAGTCCCTCGATCTAACCTTTCTCTAATGTTTCCTCTCCCATGTCTATTATTACTCCAAGTGAAAGATGGGCCCGAATATCCAATATCAATCAATCCATGGCAATCCATTAGATTTTTTAATCCTCCCTTTGTAGATGTCGCCACTGGCATCCCCCGCTTTTTTCTGATTGATTGAGTAATTCATTAAAACCACCAATACGACACCATTAAAACCACCACCACTGTGCCGGTGCATAAACAAAAGTGATGAGCCATGGATTATAATGAGGATCAGAGTAGACTAAAATAGATATTGCATTCATATTAATATTGACCGGTTCAATATGTACACCCAATCTCCATACAAGTTGTAACACCCGGATCCAAGATTGGTATAGTTGGACTGTGATTTATTTATTTATTTGGAGATCTATGCTGTTTATTTATTTATTTATTTATCCTTTCTCTTTCCGTTTATAGTATTCCTTTCACACGGCTTATTTTCGTCGCCCACAGCATGCATGCACATACACGGCTTACCTTTCCTTCCGCACACACGTCTCATTTATCTCTAGGGTTTTAGCACTATATTTATAGACACATGTTTTACTACTGTCCAAGCACATGCCGCCGCACGCAATACTCCACACCATGCACGCCTCTCTTGCAAATTCTCCCTCTGCTCCTCCCTAGGGTTTTTCTTTTGTTTCTCGATAATTATTTACGTTACATCATCCCTCTTGGGTTTTCTCATCACATATATATACACACTGATACACTCATCCCTCGTGCATGATGAAGCCAAGCTGCCGCTGCCTCCTTTCATGACCTCGGCCAGCCAAACTTCCCAGAGCATCTGCCCTCCTTGGTGAATCACTTCCATCTCCCAAACTCCTCCTCAAAACCATTCCCAGCCACTAGGCATCGCAGTCGAGCCCAGCCCGATAAACAATTGGTAGTTGTTCTGTGCATCGTTTCCTTAAAAATACAAATCTCGTGCGTCCATTCCATACGGAACCACCCTGCCCAAACCGAGTACAACCACGTCGCAGCCCGAGTGCACGTCCAGGTTAACCACCGCGAGCCATCATGGCACATCCACAAACACCCCTGTTTTTGCTCCCCGAAACAGAGCAAGTTTTTGCTCAAGCCGTCCATCGAGCCCCCCTCCGTTGGCCTCTCACTGGGCGTTGCACCTCACTGTCGCCTTCGATCTCCACCGTCGATACCTCACAGAAACCACCGCCACGGACTTTTCGACACCCCCAGTCCGTCGCGCCTCACGGTGAGCTACATCTCCTTCCCTCACGTTTTGCTCTCTCTCGTCCAGTGCACAGCCGCCAAGTTCACCACCTTCCACCGCACCCAGCGCTGCACACCTTCCATCACAGTGAGCCTCCGTCACACACCTCCTCTTTCGGTTTCCTCTTCTTTTTACCGGGTTTTCAGTTTTCCTTAGAAACAAAGCAGAAGCTTTGGACTTGTTGAAGATATTAACGTGTAGATAGTTTTAAAGTATATGGTCTTCATATCCCTTGTTATTACGAAAATGCCATCAAGCATTTTGGTCATTATTTTTCGTAAAACACCTCAAACCCTTTTTTTAAGTGTTTTCACATTTGTACCGTTCAAGTTATAAAACTCTTTGTATTTTTTTTAAAATGTACTCTCGCTCATTTTTTTAATTTAGTCTAAAAAGTGTTATAACATATAGTAATTACAAATTTATAACTGTATTATTTAGTATTAATTTTATAGTTAGCTTCCGGAAATAAATAAGTTAGAGTTTAAATAGTCATATTTTTCTTAATATCGGGATATTTGAGAAATTATGGTATTTTAGGAATTATGAGAATTTTAGGTTTTGAAGACTTAAAATAGGTTCCTTTAGCAATTTAGGTTTAAATATCGAAATACGTGATTGATTGGAAATTTACGGGAATTACGTGATTTTTTTATAGGTGACGATTAATATTTGTTCGGCATTTTGAGGAAATTTTTAAAAAGCTAAGAAGTCTAGGTAAGCGGGGTTCCTATGCTAGAATTTGCATTAAATAAAATGAACTGAGGTCCTTTTTGGAAAAATGTGCATGTTCTGCCATGAAAAGAAATTTGAAAACAACCTCAGATATTTATTCTACATTACTCATGAGATTCTGTTTAAGAAGAACGTATTTTCTGTCATGACTGGTGTAGACATGAGCTTATTTTTTACATCCTGTTTCTGAACTTTGAAAAAGAGAGCGAATATGAAATTTGTGCATAAATTATGTTGTGATATGATTTTGTTCTGTTCCGAAGATTTTTGTTCAGTTCTCTGTTTGGATAAGACGTGATTTCTGAAAACCTTTGGCATGACTCTCTGATTCTAAATTTGATTCTGTTTCCGTTCTGTTCAGTTACGGCCCTGCCACAGGTGATAATAGTGGCATACGGCCCAACCACGGGTTACAATAGTGGATACGGCCCAACCACGGGTTATAATAGTGGATACGGCCCAACCACGAGTAATAATAGTGGACACGGCCCAACCACAGGTAATAATAGTGGATACGGCCCTGCCACGGGTTAGAGTAGTGGTCTCTGTTTTGAGTGCACACCTTGGTGACAGAGTGTTTTATGTTCTGCTTGGCTATCCGTAGATGCACAACCCTACCACGGGGGTTATACATGGCCTTTGTTCTGTTATGATGTTCTGATGATGATGATGATCATTTATGCTATGCCAAAGAATATTTTTAATGAAATTATTTCCAAATCTTCGCTCTGATATTTTGATAACATGTTCTGCTTCCGCACTCTGAAAAAGAAAATGTTTTGTTCTGCATTCTAATTTCTGTAAATGCTCATGTTTACACACTGGTATATGTTCTTTGCTTATTGAGTTGTTGATAACTCACCCCTTATCTCCATATATTTTTCAGATAATTTTGATGGTTCAGCTGGAGAGCAAGAGTAGAAAGTTTAGCAAGGTGTGATGATCGTAGTGGAATAAGTGCCTGAGGGTACAAATGCTTATTTGAGAGTCGTAGTTAGTAAACTGATTTATTTTTCGGGTATTTGATTTGATGAGTTGAGGATGGTTTCGAGTTTTTGGAGAATTTCTAATTTATGTTATTGGGGATTTCTTTATTGTCGCCATGGAGGAATTTAGATTTTTGGTTTGATTAAGTGTAGTAATATTTTATGGAATTTTCTGGAGTTTATAGTTGTGTTATTTAAGTTAATTTTAAGTATTAAGGGCTAACTCTCCGGACCTCTGGGAACGGGGCGTCATAGAAGTAGGAGGCCAACTTTGTTGCTTGAGGCTAGGTAATTCACAAAAGTATGGAAACCCAAGCTATTTACAATAGATAAGATGCGATCAGATGACACCATGATTTCCGATAAAAAGATTATATTCGGATTATAATTCCTAATATTGACCCTTAATGATCTGATTGCCTTGGGGCAGAAGAAAACCCTTCAATTCCAAATTAGTGTCTTCATTTGGATGGGGGAGGCATGTTGGAGCTTGCCTCTTCAATTTTTTTGGATTTCTTGGAGTCTGGTAAAACTGATATGACATATGGAATGGACCTTGATGCTTCTCTTTTTTTCTTAATTTTCCCAATTGGTTCAGATTTCAATTTTAGCACCATGCAAGCCAAATTTGCATCATCTGAAGAGCATAATGGGTTCTCTTGTTTTCCCTCTATCTTTGGGCTTTTCTGTTTTTTCTTTACTCGCGGGTGGTCTTCAAAAATAATAGAGGGTGTGCCATGTTCAATTTCGGCAACTTGTCTTTTGAGTTTACCCGCTTCTGCAAGTCTGGGTGGGGACTTGTTAAAGTCTATTATTTTGACAACTTGAGTTTGAATCTCAGGTGAAGGGAAATATTTTTCTGTATGGGACACTTCAATTTCGCAGGAGCTTTTTTTTTGGGCTATATGTGCTTGTACTTTAATTGATGGACCATGCTGAGTAAAGTTGAGAGTGGAGAGATGGGCTTACATTGAATATCCAGATCTTGATTTCATTTTGGTCTTGACTTGGCTGTTGTTACAGAAGTTTCATTTTGTGCATTCATTCATTAAAAATACACTAAAATACGGGGTGTTACAGCAGTAGTACTGGTAGTGCACCCAGTGTTGCACCCTGACGGAATGAGATTCCAACCCGCGACCACAGGCGAATCTATTGGCCATAGGGCCACTAACCCTAGCACGCGAGGTGTAACAGTGTGCACTGGCCTATGAAAGTGATAATAATGAATGTATGAATGCACAAATGCATGAACGCACAAATTCTTGAAGAAATGAAGGCACTGACGGGAGAAACGTTTTACGAAAAGAAAGCCTTTTAAAAGCAAAACCCCGTCCAGTGACGTTTTCAAATGAACGCACGTATGCATGTATGCATGTACGTATAGTATGTATGACTGATGAATGCATGAATGAAAACCTATGTTATTATATTTTAACTGTATGAAGTAATGCTTACGCATCGACTCATTTTAGTTTTTATGTGTACCCCTCCCCCCACAGGAACTGAATGAAGTATCCGTCAGGACGGACACGGCCCAAGGGGAAGAGCACGTAAGTCTAGGCATGAGTTTTAAATGTATGAGGCATTTTATTGTTAAAATTGATGTTTTCCACTATAAACCTCTTTTATTCGCAAAACACATTTTATTTTATAACATAGAGTCTTGCACCCTGGGTATGGAAGTAAAAAGTTTTAAATCGAACGGTAATTCCCGTCGTCCTTTCTAAAAATCTTTTATAAAAAGTCACACCACAAGGATAGGCGTTACAATTTCATTGAGAATAAGGTTCCTTCGAATCCAATGTTTTATTCAAATCCAATGTTTTGACAAAAAGCTCTAGATTTCCTTCGGGTTTTCAGATCTCCTTCGAATAAATGCTTTTCTCAAATTTTTGTTGTAATGTATTTCCTCCATTTCTGTGATAATAATTTTTTATGCTTAGATTTGGGGCTATTTTTCACAGATTTGTGAATTACAATTTAGGGATAAAAATCCTAGATTGTTCTGTGTTGTTTCATTGCTCTGTGCTGTGAATTGCAATTGATGGTTTAGGATGAAAACCTTAAATTTTCCACAAATTTTTAAGGGAAAAGGACGTTTGCGGCACCATATGCGAATGGATATGACTTACTTTAGTTATTTCTTACTTAAATTCATGCAATTTAACATGAATATTAAATTCATGCCTTACTTTAGTTACCGCTGGAGAGAAGATAAAATCTGTTACCGTTATGAAAATGACTAACAAAATGTTACCGTTGGGGAAATGACCAACAAAATGTTACCATTAGAGAGAGAACAACAAATGTTACCATTGGCAGAAGGCTGAAAATAATTAAACGTTGGATGAAGGACAAATATTGTTACCGTTACATAATACAAATAAAATATTACCGTTATATATGTAGACAAAAATATATTAAAAAATATCATCACATTGGAAATCACACATATTTAAGAAAAAATTATTATTCGTAATACTGTGTTAATTTTAAAAGTATTATTGTATCCGAATTAAAATCGTATAAAGTATTTACAAAATATAGTAGAATGTATATTTTAAAACAAGAGGAAAAAGACAAAAGTTTAAGAATATAAATGGAAGTAAAAAAAAAGTAATAAAAAAGGAATATGAAAAAATTATTTTAATAGAATAGGGAAAATTTAGAGAATGAGATGTAGGAGGCTTTTTAAAGTTAGGTAAAATTTTGGATAAAATTTAAGGAATGGTGTATTTTAGTTAAAATTTAGTGAATTTTATAGGGAACCGAATGAGGATGCTCTAAATTAAAAGATATTTTTCCTGATCTTGATTTGTCAATTTTATTTTTATCAATTAGCCAATTAACAACTGATTATGCTTACAATTGTGAATTTTACGGTGTTGGTTTCTCTATTAAGCAAAGGGCGAATAATCGCACATTGTTGAACGAACGACGAAAGGGTAAGTTATATGTACTGTCCCTACCACTTGAAGCACACTTCTGCACTTGATTTCGAACTGTTTTTGAAGAAGTATGGCATCAACGGTTGAGACATCTGCAAGCATCTACACTTAGTGTTCTTCGTTCTCAATGCTTTATTTCTGTACTAAAAAAAAAAAACTCTCTTTGTGAGAGTTGTCAGTTAGACAAAATGAGAAAACTTCCATATTTACCCTCTTCTACGATTCGTTTAAATGTATTTGATAAAGTTTATTGTGATTTATGGGGACCCGACCGAGTTTTATCTATTGTAAAATTTCAATATTATGCATGTCCTATTGATGCTTTTTCTAAATATATGTGGTTTATTCCTTTACGAAAAAACATCTGATTTTTTAATGTCTTTATTTTATTTGAAAAATTTCTTGAACGTCAATTCAACAAAAATATCAAAATCTTTCAAACCGATGGTGGTGGTGAGTTCACCAACACACAACTCAATCTTCACCTTCAACAACAAGGTATTCTCCATCAATAATCATGTCCTCATAACCCCGAACAAAATGGCTCGGTGGAACAACGACATCGAACAATTCGTGAATTAGGTATGACCTTACGTTTTCAAAGTGGTGTCCAAAACGTTTTTGGGTCAAAGTGTTTTCAACTACTGTTTTCTTAATAAATCGTCTTCCTTCCATTACATTAGATCTTAACTCACCATTTCCCCTTCTTCATGGTCATTATCCCGACTACACATCTCCTCGGGTCTTTGGGGTCTAAATGCTACCCATATACTTAGGACAATAAGCACAACAAATTTGATCCAAAAACCCTCCCATGTATTTTTATAGGCTATAGTGACAAGCACCAAGAGTATATATGCTACCACCCCACCTCTCGTCGAACCTTCATCTCTTGCCATGTTGTTTTTCTGAATCCACTTTCCTTTACAAACAGCCTGGGAATCTCCACCTCCCTCCCGCTTTTGACCAAAGTTTATCAACATTTATGGATTGGCATTCACCAAGCTCTACACTTTCTAACCCAACAAGTGTCTCTAGTGTCTCTTCTGTTCAGGTACCTTGCCCCCTTTGTCAAGCCCCCTTCCCTCCGATTGATCCACTCCTTTTGGATCCTCCTTGCCACAACGTGGTAACCCGCTCTCAGGCTCGGATCCGCAAACCCAACCTGAAGTACACCCACTATCACAATGTTGTTGACCTGCCCAAGGAACCAAAGACAATAAGCTCCGCCCTTAACCATGCTGGTTGGACCAAAGCGTTGCAAGATGAGATCCAAGCTCTCCAAGACAACAACACTTGGACACTCGTGCCTCGTTCCCCTCACATGGATGTTATTGGTTGCAAGTAGGTCTTCAAGACCAAAATCAATGCTGACGGTACTGTCAATCGGTTGAAAGCTCACCTTGTTGTCAAGGGCTTCCACCAAACTGATGGTGTCACTTATATAGAGACGTTCTCTCCTGTAATCAAGCTCGGCACCATCCGGATCATTCTCAGTATTGCCCTTGTTCGCCATTTGGATATTCACCAACTCGATGTCAAGAATGCCTTCCTCAATGGTGATATCCAGGAGGACATGTTTATTTGCCAATCTTGAGGTTTTATCCATCTCACTTTTTCTTCTTATGTTTGCAAGTTAAACAAGGCCTTATATGGCTTAAAATAGATCCCTCGCTTCTGGTTTGATAAGTTCAGTACTTTCCTTATTGACTATGGTTTCCAATATAGCTCTACTAACCCTTCACTTTTCATATATCACTCATCTCTTGGCACTATTTTTTTACTCTTATATGTAGATGAAATTCTTCTCACTGGTTCAAACCCCTCACATCTTAATGCCTTCACTACTACTCTTAGTCAACAGTTTGCTATGAAAGATCTGGTTCTCAAACACTATTTTTTAGGCATTTAAGTCACCCGCAACTCCTAGGTGTAGTTTTATCTCAATCTAAGTATGCTCTTGAGATGTGATTAAGAAAATGATTATTAGTGAATTTGTATTTTTTCTTAATGATTAAGAATGTTTAAAAAATAGTTTAAAAAAATCATTTACATTAGCATGCATATTTGAGACGCACATTTGGTGTCGCCTAACATTATCCTAAAATAAAATAACAATATCTTAATAGCATTGGCTAGTCAACTTTGATCTAGATGGGACCGATAAACTGATTGCTAACTTTCTAAATATTAATGGTGGAAAAAGTTGGCACATTCTTTTAAGAAAAATGCTACTTTACCCACTCAATTTGCCCCCTCATTTTGACACCTCAGGTATTTTATTTTATTTTAAATTTTTTTCTTTATTTAATAGTTGAGGAAGTGACTATTAGTGTATTGATATTTTTTTTTATATTTTTAAAACTGTTTTAAAATGATAAACAATATGAAAAAAATAAAAAGGTGATTTTAGCCTAGCGGTAAGTTGCAATAGGCTACTCTATGCGGCAGAGTAACACTGTTCTTCTTTAAAAACGCTTGAATGGCCGTGAGATTTGGACGATCTCTCAAAGTGACGGTTCGAATAGTGACTACAAAACCTCTTAAAATTAAAGTTAGGAGAGATGCTAAAAATCATCTCACACAGTACATTTTATATTTTATTTTATTTTATTTTCACCAAACTAATTAAGTTGTCATTCTCATCATTCATACATCATATACTTTTTATAAAAAGAGAAGAAATAAAATAAAAGAGATATGGTGTGTGGTGTATAGAATGAAAAGAATAATTATTATAAAATTAAAATTTATAAAAGTTTAGGGCTCATGTTTTTGGATTTATCGATTTAATTTATTGTAAAGTAATTAATGAAATCAAGACATGGTGATGTGTGATTGGAGAGCATAAAAACCATTTTTACAGATAAAAGATTGAGATTAGAGGGGTTGAAAAAAAATAAAAGAAACCCTAATGAATTGTAAATGATATATGGTAGATTTTTATAAAATTTTAAACTTTGCTTCTGTATGTAATATTAGAAATATATTATAAACTCTTTTAGACACATATATCAAGGAGGGCGGTCGATATTGTTATATTAAAAATTTATAGAAAAAAAGTAAAGGAACACTGCTAAGGTAGGTCGATGTTAACCTGTAACACTCGGATCCAAGATTAGTATAATTGGATTGTAATTTTTTTTTATTTTTTTTATTTTATTTTTTTTTTGTATTTTGGAGATCTATGCCGTGTATTTATTTATTTTATTTTATTTTTTTTCTCCCCGCTTGTTTTATTTTTTTTGTTTTGTTTTCGTGTCCTTCTCTTTCCGTTTGTAGTATTTCTTTCGCACGGTTTTTATTTTTTATTTTTTTCGTTGCACAGCATGCTTCACACATGCATTTCGTTCACGGCATGCATGCACATACACGTCTCTCTCGACTCTCTAGGGTTTCACCTCACATATTTATAGATGTTTATTGTTTTTCCAAGCACTGAGTTTTTTTTTTTTACCCAACACTGCCGCCGCTAGAAACTCCTCCCCACGCAACGGCAACCCGATTCGTCCAACACCCTCTCGGAAGCCAAACGCGTTCGTCACCACTGCTGCCCGGTTCGTCCTCCCCCAACCTCCACCCCCACGTAGAACCGACGCTAGAACAACCCTCGGAAAACACTTCCGACAGCCACGGGAAACAGCAACCCATGCTGTTACTGAATTAAAATCCCCTGTTTTTGCTCCCCGAACCAGAGCAAGTTTCTGCTCAAGCCGTCCATCGAGCCCCCCCTCCGTTGGCCTCTCACTGGGCGTTGCACCTCACTGTCGCCTTCGATCTCCACCGTCGATACCTCCCTGAAACCACCGCACGTAGCTCCCGACCAGTCGCACGCCTTCGCGCTGTCCCACGGTGAGCTCCCTCACCTTCCGCATGCCATACTCTCTCAACGTGTTTCTCTCTCTCACCGTGTTGTTCTCTCTCTCTCTCTGTGCTCCGCCGAGTTCACCACCTTCCACCGCACTGTCCGCCGCACGCCTGTTCTCCAGCCGCGTCGCCACTGCCTACCCAGTCCAGCCGCACGCTGCCGCTTGTTTTTTTTTCTTCCGTGAGTATGCCCCTGCCATGCACATTATTTTGTTTTCCGTAGGTTTTATTGGTTTTCAAAGAAATGAAGGAAATAAAATTAGTGCCCTTTTACTAAGTGTTATATTAATGTGCTTTAAAATTCTTATTATGTATTGGTACACTCTTATATAATTATGGTGTAATGTTTTTCTTTACATTTTAGATATATTTTAGTCTTTTTAATAATAGTTATGGTTTATTTTAAAATATTTTGGGATAATTATATTACTTAGTATTAACTTCACTAGTTGTTTTCATTAGTAAATAGATCTGACTTCTAAATGTTTTAGTCATAGTATTAAATTAGCATTGGCGATTTTAGAAAAAGGATGATAAATTTTAAGGTTATGAAATTTTAGGTTTTGAGTAATTAAGTAGATTATTTTAGAAAGTTAGGATTAAATATCGAAATAAGTGGTTGATTGGAAATTTATGGGAACTACTTGATTATTTGATAGGTGACGATTGTTAATTGTTCGACATTTTGAGGAAAATTTCTGAAAAGCTAAGAAGTCCAGGTAAGCGGGGTTCCTATGCTAGACTTTGCATTAAATAAAATAAACTGAGTTCCTTTTTGGAAAATATGCATGTTTTGTTATGAAAAGAAATGTGAACAACCTCAGTTATTTGTTCTGCATTACTGATGAGATTCTGTTTAAGAAGAAAGTATTTTCTGTCATAACTAGTGTAGACATGAGCTTACTTTTGACATTTTGTTTCTGAACTTTGAAAAAGAGAGCGAATATGAATTTTGTGCATAAATTATGTTGTGATATGATTTTGTTCTGTTCCGAAGATTTTTGGTTCTGTACTCTGTTTGGATAAGACATGATTTCTGAAAACGTTTGGCATGACTCTCTGATTCTGAGTTTGATTCTGTTTCCGCTCTGTTCAGTTACGGCCCTGCCACGGGTGATAATAGTGGCATACGGCCCAACCACGGGTTACAATAGTGGATACGGCCCAACCACGGGTTATAATAGTGGATACGGCCCAACCACGGGTAATAATAGTGGATACGGCCCTGCCACGGGTTATAGTAGTGGTCTCTGTTTTGAGTGCACACCTTGGTGACAGAGTGTTTTATGTTCTGCTTGGCTATCCGTAGATGCACAACCCTACCACGGGGGTTATACATGGCATTTGTTCTGATATGATGTTCTGATGATGATGATGATCATTTATGTTATGCCAAAGAATATTTTTAATGAAATTACTTCCAAATCTTCGCTCTGATATGTTGATAACATGTTCTGCTTCCGCACTCTGTAAATGAAAATGTTTTGTTCTGCATTCTGATTTCTGTAAATGCTCATGTTTACACACTGGTATATGTGCTTTGCTTACTGAGTTGTTGATAACTCACCCCTTATCTCCATATATTTTTCAGATAATTTTGATGGTTCAGCTGGAGAGCAAGAGTAGAAAGTTTAGCAAAGTGTGATGATCGTAGTGGAATAAGTGCCTGAGGGTACAAATGCTTATTTGAGAGTCGTAGTTAGTAAACTGATTTATTTTTCGAGTATTTGATTTGATGAGTTGAGGATGGTTTCGAGTTTTTTGAGAATTTCTAATTTATGTTATTGGGGATTTCTTTATTGTCGTCATGGAGGAATTTAGATTTTTGGTTTGATTAAGTGTATTAATAATTTATGGGATTTTCTGGAGTTTATAGTTGTGTTATTTAAGTTAATTTTAAGTATTAAGAGCTAACTCTCCGGACCTCCGGGAACGGGGCGTTACATAACCCAAGGGAAATTTTACCTGAATTAAATTTGGAATTGCTTAGCTGATATCTTTTGTACAGCCTGAATGAAGAGTTGTATCCCATAATTATTGTACAGCTGGTATAGAGCACTGCAAATCTCACACTTCTGCATTCTCAAACATTTTGTCCAGTAGCTAGCATTAATAATTGATGAAAGCCTCAATATATACATGAATTGCATCCATCTACACAACTTGGCCTGGAGTACTGACCCACCACACATATTTTAATTCCTTACTATGCCTTAGAAACGATAAGGTACAACAATATGACTACCCATTTCCAAACAACAACAAAGATGATGCCTAATTTCTAATTTTAAACCAATATAAGGAATAAAGGTATTATATAATTCACATTGAGGATGTTGATATAGAAGGCGCACCTCGCACTCTTTCATCTTCATGTTCGAGCTACATGTTTTAACTGATGCTTCAATGTAGCTCAATCCATCCAAATTATTTGACTGCTCCAAAAACCACTCGGCTGGTAGATACAGCCCAAACCCAAATGGCCCTACAGAAGGGTGATCTTCAGGGGCACGAAGGACTAAGGGTTCTTTTAGAGGACCTTCATTAGTCTCAAAATGATAAACAAACTCAACAAACTGGCCTTCATTAGGATGACTGCCTTTGAAAATCCTTAGATTTGAATTCTCTACCTCATCATCAACTTCATAAAAAGTAAAATGAAAATATCCCTTCCACTTACTATTATTATCTAAGTTTTGATGGATTTGAAGTGTTACATGTGAACCGAAACTTCTCATGTTGAACCACTCTAGAATTTCAGCTCCCAAGGAAGAGCCACACATTAACTTGGGATTAAAACAATTATCTTCCTGCATGTGAAGTAACAACAAAAATAGAAAGATGTTAATTGGAGTATATTAAATAACCACTCCCACAAAACTTCTTAAGAAGAGATCATGGCAGAAACCAAATATTGGAGTTTATAAATTAAACTGGGATGCTGCTACAAAATTTTCAGAAGAAAGGATTGGCATTGGAGTGATTGCTAGAGATTCCCAAGGGCAGGTCATTGGCACATTACAAGCTCTCATATCAATAAACTGTGATTCTTTTACTGTAGAAGCTTATGGTTTTCTGTTAGATGCAATTTTCTCCAAAGAGATAGGAATGTCCAAGGTTGTATTTGAGGGGGACGCTATGCAAGTTGTTTCAATAGCAAACAAGGCTAAAACAAATTTCAGTTTAGTTGGTCTACTAATTGCAGATGCCAAAGGAGTACTAACAACCCTCAGTTCATAGTCTGTGATTCATATAAATAGACAGGCAAATATGGCAGCACATATTTTGGCACAAGTTGGGTTAGATTTTGTAGAAGACAAGTATACATTGGAAGAAATTCCATTATGTATTCTATCCATTGTAATTAGTGATTTGATGTAATGTCTTCCATTATCAGTGAAATTCAGTTTCATTTAAAACAAAAACAAAAACAAAAGAAGAGATCAAAGAGACTCACAACGTCATAGCCTTTTGTTTGTAAATTACTTTCTTCATGATTCAAGCTGCTAATATAGTAGACTATGTCATCAAAACCAATATAGAAGGCCCCAATAGAGTCATCATTGGTCATAAATATTTCTTGCATAGAGTAAGCATCATTTGAGCCAAGCTCTGGCACTGCGAAAAACTTAGTGAATTTGATAGCAATTCCACCTTTATACAATTGTTCCAGACACCCGTCACCATTCATGTCTTGAATTCCACCAAGTGCTATGCAATCAAATACATCCAGAATTTTAAGAGATGACAAACTACAAATAACGCTCAGAAAAATTGGGAGCTTTTTGCAGATACGTAAAGACAATATGTAAAGGCCGCATAAACTCTTAAATGACGGGGGTAGTTCCTTTATGGCAGTACCATCCAAATAAAGTAATCGCAATGAAATCATTTTTCCCACAATGTCTGGGAACTTCTCAAATCTTGAACAATCAGAAAGATAAAAATGTTCAAGAGACTCCAAGCTAATCTCATTTGGAAAGATCTTAAGGCATTTGCAAGCATGTAGATTCAATCGTCTAAGCCGTTTGAGAACACCAATAGATTTATGGACCTTAGATAAACTTGTACAACCTTCAAGATCTAGTGTCTCAAGACTTGGGACTCTGATGAAGTCTGGTGTCTCCAACAAGTTTTGAGAGCAGCTAAGATCAAAGCGTTTCAAACTCCCAAAACTCTGTTATAAAACAATAAATATTGAACCAAAAAAAAAAGCATTAACGAGCTTAGTACCATTAGTAGAAAGAAGAACAAGAGGAAAACACCTTACACTAATTCCCTTCCACAGTTGCTTGATGTGACTGCATGGAAATCTAAGTTCAATAAGATTGTTTGCTTGAAAGCTGTTTGACAAGGATTTTGAAGGATATTCAGACCATTCTAGCACCCATAACCCAAGTCTTGGCATGAATCTTAAAGGGTCGTTGTGCCAATGCAAATTGAATAACTTATCACTGAGATTAGAAAAACTCATGTTAACAAAACTTGTGTTGCGAATTTTAAGAATTCTCAATTTCTTCATCTTTGAGAAGGCTTTAACACAAAATCGTTCCTCATTTTGATTAAGTAAGTTTAGCATTATGCCTTCAATCACACCAGTTCCCTAAAAACCAAGAACAATAAAATTGTGTGAGAAATATTTGCAAAAAACTTAAGAATTAGAATGAAAATTGTAACACCCGGACCCAAATTTGGTGTAGTTGGACTTTAGATTTTATTTATTTATTTTTTATTTTTTGGAGCTTGATTTTATATAAGTTCTTAATTTACGATTTTGAGTAGCGTTTTTTCTTTTCTTTTAATTTGGAATTCTTGGCCGTTTATTTTTATTTTTCCCGCATGTTTCATTTTTAATTCCTTCTCTTTCCGTCTATTTTTATTTTTTTCGCACGGCTTTTTCTTTTCCGTTGCACAGCATGCATACACGCACGCTTTCATTCACGGTATGCATGCACACACACGTCTACTTCTCTAGGGTTTTATTTTCTTATTCCTCCACTTATATATTTATATATGTACATATTCGAAGATGCTTCCGCCGCTGCCCTCCTACGCGAAACCTTAGCCAGTATATTTTTTTTTCTTCTTCTTCCTCCTCTTTGCAAACAGCGTTCGCCCTCCAGCTCGTTCACCACCCTGCCGCGCCCAACCTTTGGTTCACGCACACAGCCATGCTTACCACCAGGTTTTAGCCACTGCCCGAGCCCCACGAGAAACCGCACAACCACCACCGAAGGGTAGTCTCACTGCCAAACTCTTCCACACCTCGATCCAGTCACTGCCACTAGCGTCTTTCCCGTAGCAGCAACCCATGAATTAGACTCATCGCTGCCGTTGCATTCCGCCCTAAGCCTTTGTTCAACCCATTGAAGAAACCTCTGTTTTTGTCTCCAAAAACAGAGTATTTTTGTGTTCCTTTTCTGTTTGCTACTATTTTCGACGCAAACCAGCCGAGCGCCGCCGCACAGCGTGTATCGTTGGACGCTGCACTCCATCCAAGTTCGTCGCTCTCCACTTGGTAAGTTACCCCCCGAACTCAACTCGCCTCCCCGTCTCTCTTCGTTTTTCTCTCTCTGTCTCTCTCTCGCTCATCTCTCTTCCTCCCTCTCTCTTCCAGTGCGCTATCGTTGGGACAGCCTCCGCCCACCGCAACTCAGGTCCTCCACGATCTGCTTCCCTCACGGGAGCTCCTATAGCACGTCTTCCCTCACTCGTGAGTTTCGGAATTTATGGTTATAAGTACTGCATGCAGTTACGTGTAGTTAGTGGGGGAAGATATTTATAAGATTACCATTTTGACCTTAAGCCAATAGGATTTGAATGTATTTTGTTTTTATAATGGCTTTTATTTTTCGGATGGGGTGGGTTGACTTTTACGAAAGGTTTTTTATGACAGATAAGTCTTATATTATGTTAATAAAAAATGTTTCTTAAATGCTTTAAATTGATATTTCTTTCAAAGGAATAATCTGTAATGTTGTATTTTTTTACAATGACTTAGTTTATTATATGATCGCTGTGTATTTTAAAATATTTTGGTGTAATTATATTAGCTGGTATTAGATTTTATAATTACACGTCAATAGTAAATAAGTTAGACTTTTAAAGGTTTTTAGCTGAGGTTATTAAATGAACATTGCCAATTTTAGGAAGGGATGTTATATTTTGGGCTTTTGAGGGTTTTATGGAATTAAATAGGTTATTTTGTAAGTTTAGACTTAAATACCGAAATACGTGATTGATTGAAAATTTACGGGAATTACGTGATTATTTTATAGGTGACGATTAATTATTGTTCGACGTTTTTGAGGAATTTCGAAAAAGCTAAGAAGTTCAGGTAAGCGGGGTTTCTATGCTAGACTTTGCATTTAAAATAAAATGAGCTGAGGTTATTTTTGGAAAATATACATATTTGATGTTGAAAAGAAATTTGAACTGCCTCAGTTATTTGTTCTGCATTACTCATGAGATTCTGTTTAGGAAGAAATTATTTTCTGTCATGATTGGTGTAGACATGAGCTTATTTCTGACATTCTGTTTCTGAACTTTGAAAAATAGAGCGAATATGAAATTTGTGCATAAATTATGTTGTGATATGATTTTTGTTCTGTTCTGAAGATTTTCTGTACTCTGATATAATCTGATGTGATTTCTGAAAACCTTTGGCATAACATTCTGTTTCTATTTCTGTTCCATTCTGACCTCACCACGGGTGTAAAACTGTGGCCTCTGTTCGGGTTGGTACCAACTTTTCTGTTTCTGGTGCACCCACTTTGGAAACAAAGTGGTTTTCTGCGTGGTCTTTCCTATGTGCACACTCGGGGCTCCGAGAATGAATAAGGGGAAGATTCACATTCTGTTTCTGGTCGGTTAGCTACCGGGGTTTGCACAACCCTACCACGGGGGTTAAACATTGTATTTGTTCTGATATGACAAGATAAGATGTGATGTTTCAGTTTATGCTATGCCAAAGGGATTTTGATTATGAATATTTTCGAACTATCGCTCTGACATTTTTGATAACATGTTCTGACGTTACATTTTGAAAACATTATTCTGATTCTTCATTCTGAAAGAAAATATTTTGTTCTGCATTCTGATTTCTGTAAATGCTCATATTTACACACTAGTATATGTCCTCTGCTTACTGAGTTGTTAATAACTCACCCCTTATCTCCATATATTTTTCAGATAATTTTGATGATTCAGCTGGGGAACAAGAGTAGAAAGTTTAGCAAGGTGTGATGATCGTAGTGGAATAAGTGCCTGAGGGTACAAATGCTTATTTAAGGGTCGTAGTTAGTAAACTGATTTATTTTTAGGTAGTTGTTTTGATGAGTTGAGGATGTTTTCGAGTTTTTAGAGAATTTCTAATTTATGTTATTGGGGATTTCTTTATTGTCGCCATAGAGGAACTTAGATTTTTGGTTTGATTAAGTGGATTAATATTTTATGGAATTTCTGGATTTTATAGTTGTGTTATTTAAGTAAATTTTAAGTATTAAGAGCTAACTCTCCGGACCTACGGGAACGGGGCGTTACAGTTGGTCAAATCACATGGCCTATACTCCAAAAGGACTAGTCAACGATACAATTGGAGCCCCACTAGAACCTTATAAAGAGCAAGAACTTCTCCTTCCCAAGCAATGTGGAATCTCATACACCACCTACCCTTATCCATATCATATGGGGTATCACAATCTACCCCCCTTAAATTCCCGACGTCCTCGTCGGGCCTATCTATTGTAGGTGGCACGGCTCAAGTCCCACATTTCTAGTTGGGATAGGCTCTGATACCATTTGTAACGCCCCAATGGAAGGCCCAAACCACATGGCCTATACTCCAAAAGGACTAGTCAATGATACAATTGGAGCCCCACTAGAACCTTGTAAAGAGCAAGAACTTCTCCTTCCTAAGCAATGTGTTATCCCATACACCACCTACCCTTATCCATATCATATGGGGTATCACAAAAATACACTATACATGATTTATATCTGGATTAATCCACTTACATATTATTCTTCAACACGTGAAGGATATCCTTATAATGCCACAATCTACTACGCTGGCTAGGCTCTTCGGGGGATTTAATCTAACGTACAAATTTGCGTACCACATAAAGTCATATCAATTCATAAATTTTTTTTTTGTGGAATCTCTTACGGGAGGTTTGGTTAGTGAGTTGAGATGATATGAATTGAGATGAAAGTTGAAAGTTGAAGAAAATATTGTTAGAATATCATTTTTTAATAATATTTTTCTTTTGAGATTTGAAAAAGTTAAATTGTTTATTATATTTTGTATGAAAATTTGAGAAATTTGTAACGATTTAGATGAGAGATAAGAAGAGATTGAGAAGAAATGTTTTTTGTATCCAAACCTAATCGTGGCAGTAGCACTTCTCTAACAAAATTTCATACATCATAAGGATCAAATGTTAAATTTATTTAATTAAAGACATTAGATTTCACATCAAGAATTTAAAATTTTTGTCACATGTGCTGGATCGCTAACTGATCAACATGAGTCTAACATGTGTATTTATACAGATGAAATTAAATTTGATTGGTACAACCAGCCGGAATCCAATTTTATGGGGGTACGCAAATTTGAGAATCTCCAACATATCCACGCATGCTCTTGCTATAAGAATAAAAGAAAAAATGTTACCTAAGATGAAAATGCCATTCGGATATGTTGCCCACTTCTTTCAAAGCAACTCTCCACGTTTGCATCTTCTCCATATCAATATTAGGTTCTTCTTCATGCCTAGCAAAAGCTTCTGCGAAAGCCCCAGTTTGGTTTCGTACCTCAGAGGGATCAACATGGTAGAAAACAGGCAAAACTGTCAAACCCGTCTCTCTCATGCATTAGACAATCTGGGCAAGTTCAATCAAGCACCATCTTGAGGAAGCATGATTTTTTGAGATAATGGGGATGGTGTACATGGATTCACGTTTTGCTTTCAAGAGCTCTTGAGAAATATACTTTCCTCGCTCAAGTTTCTCGTCGTCTTTAAAGGCGATAATGCCTTTCTTTTCTAAAACAGTGTATAAATGGTATGTAAAACTCTTACGGGTGTCTTTGCCAGGAAAATTGAGGAAAACATCATGTATCCATCGAGGTCTTGGAGAAGTGGAAGAAGACGGTGGTACTGATGATGAGGCTCTTTGAGTGCTTAGGGGAGCTCTTGAGAAATATACTTTCCTCGCTCAAGTTTCTCGTCGTCTTTAAAGGCGATAATGCCTTTCTTTTCTAAAACAGTATATAAATGGTATGTAAAACTCTTACGGGTGTCTTTGCCAGGAAAATTGAGGAAAACATCATGTATCCATCGAGGTCTTGGAGAAGTGGAAGAAGACGGTGGTACTGATGATGAGGCTCTTTGAGTGCTTAGGGGAGCTCTTGAGAAATATACTTTCCTTGCTCAAGTTTCTCGTCATCTTTAAAGGCGATAATGCCTTTCTTTTCTAAAACAGTGTATAAATGGTATGTAAAACTCTTACGGGTGTCTTTGCCAGGAAAATTGAGGAAAATATAATGTATCCATCGAGGTCTTGGAGAAGTGGAAGAAGACGGTCGTACTGATGATGAGGCTCTTTGAGTGCTTAGGGGAACCATTGGACACTTGAAAAAAAAACCTTGTTTAAAGAAATGTTTGCTAGTAATTTGGAGATCACTTGGAGAATAATGAGAAGAGCTAGCAGTACTAACAGGCTAGCTAGAGATATATATAGGAAAGAGGCTCCCTTGCTTTCCAAACTATCAAACAATTTAACAAACATCACCATTAGTGGGAATCAGGCCAGCTTGATCATGAGTTGATGTTAATTTCAGCCTAGAAGATGTAAACAAGACGGAAGAAAATTTGAGATCAGTTGACTTGGACAATTGATGCACATTAATGGTCTTGGCCCGTGATAGGAACAATACCGTTAGAATATGCCAGCTATATGTAATGAATAGTGATGCTCTGCAAAAATCATCCAGAAAGAAAACGAAAGATTCTTATTTCTATATTTTCTCTCTTTTTTCATTACAAAAATTAATTTACATTTCACAAGGAATTGCTAGAGAGAGAGAGAGATTTTATAATTGGTACTGCTAAGTGTTTTGGGTTTTCAAATCTTTTAGGCAAATCTTTTGCTAGGGGTCAAATGAAATATGCTTATCTAGTGGTGCCTTGGGGGGGAAAAAAGGATTGCGTCACTTCTTTTTTCACATACACAAATTCCGTTTTAGCTGTCGTATTACAGGCACCTTGGGACAACCTAAAACCCATTTGAATAGTGAAGGTATTTCATCTCAGCTCATCATTACATTTTTTTTTCACATACTCAAATTCCGTTTTAGCTGTCGTATTACAAGCACCTTGGGGCTACCTCAAACCTGTTTGAATAGTGAAAGTATTTCATCTCAGCTCATCATTATAATTTTTTCAAATTTTCACATAAAATATAATAAACAATTCAATTTTCTCAATTTTCAAAATAATAATAATATTAAAAAATAATATTCTAACAATATTTTATTCAACATTCATCTCAATTCATCTCATCTCGACTCACTATCCGAACGATACCTCAGTTGTTCTGAGTTTCAATTAACTATGTGCTCGATAATTCTATTTAGATGGTAGATTTCGTAACCCACTTTATTTTAGATTCTGATTTACATGGATTTGTGATAAAGAGTTTTTTGCTTGCTTGAGATCTTGATGGCTCTGTCTCGCTCTTGCTAGAAAATACAAACATAATTAAGAGAAATACTAGTCCCCCCACTGGCCCCACCCGCTTGACGTGGAATACCCATATGTAAGAATATTAAATATTTAAAAAACAAAATTTGGTTGCAACCCTTACCCATCGTCCAAAAGCCTTATTCAAAATCTCAGATCCTACAGCCCTTACCCATCATCCACATCTCAAAATCCAGATCCTTCTTCAACATCTTGGCTAGAGGTTTTCTTCCACATCGTCCAAAAGGCACTTCCATCCCAGTTCCTTCTTCAAAATCGTCTCTCCTCCACATCGTCTCCTCCACCTCAGCAGGAACATCGTCTCCTCCACATCATCTTTCCTCCACATATTTTTGGGGTTGTGATTTCTGAATGTATCTCTACTGGATTTATTTTTTTGAGTTATTATTATTCAGAAACTGGTCTTGAGCTCAAATGCCCTCTTTGGTATGTGCTTCTTTATTTTTTTTCTATTGCTATTAGTGTGTTTGGTTTTCGGATGAAAGAAATGACTTTTGATCTGTTTTTATTTTTTGCACAAATTGGACTTAAAAATCTAAGTCCAACAAAAAACTTCGAACCAACAAAAAATCTGTGCTATCTTCATGTGAGCTCAAATGCCCTCACATGAAGAACGTTGCTTTTGGAGGTCAATGTTGCTGGAGAACTCACACGGAAATGAGAAAAAAGCAATAAAAATTAAAAGTCCCAAAGGCAATGAAAAGTCCCGATGTTGAGACCGATATCGCTGGAACTCACATGCCACGTTGAGCGGATGGGCGAGCGGGAGGGACGAGCAGGGACTGTAGAAGTACTCCATAATTAATGCTTTTAGAAATCTATTAAAGCATCAACCATTTTTTCAAACCTGGAAAATGACTCTTTTATCTTCCAGCAACTGAAAGTTCTTGTGTACGTAATACAGTTTTATTAGCCACTCTGGCTAGATTTCAAATTGGTTCTTGTTGGATTCTTGATGTACGTTATCAGTTTTAGGTCTGGTCTTGCTAGAAATGACACCATAATTAATGGCTCTATTAAAGTGTGACCCATTTTTCAAACTTCGAAAATGGCTTTTGTGTTGTAGCAAGCCAAAGTCCTTGTAAGTCGATTAGTTAATACATGTGTCCTTAAATAAAATAACTAAATAAAATCCTAATGTAAAACTTGCACGTCTTGTACCACCATTAATTCTTAGAGGTTCGGTTCAAGTGATCAGTTTTGGTGATATATTTTCTCTAAATTTTAAGGTTCTAATTTCACTGAGTGCAAACAATCTTTAGAGATTATCAAACTAGATAGTTTTTCCCTTATCGAAAGCTTGTACATCTCCGGATATTCTCGGCCGACACCCGATGCGAATAAACAAAAAACATATTGAAAGTGTTAATTTAATTGTAAAATTTTGTTTGATCTAAAGACTTTTTAAGTTCAAGTTGTTCACAACCATGTTAAAGGATAGAAACTTTAATGCCCGTTACTTTCAGTGGTCGCCATCATTAGACCTTTTTTCTTCATCGAGTAAAAGGAAGGAGGCAACAGAGAAGCACGTGATTTTGTTTTAGGGTTTAATTGTGTAATTTTAGGAAAAACTATGTGGATGTTAATAATTTGGGGAACGATGAAATTTTAGAGTTATTGTGAACTTATGTGTATGACAGTTTTAAACTAAGAAAAAATAGGTCATTAGTATTTCAGGTTTGAATTGCAAGAACTGCGTATGTAGTAATTTATGTACGTTTGGAAATTGATGTAAGTTACATGCTTCTTTATAAGAGACGATTGATATTTTCTTGGCACAGTTATGAGGAAATTCAGAATAGTAAAAAAAAAAAAAAACTAGGTAAGCAGTCATGTTCCTATACTAAACTTCGCATAAAAAGAATGGACCAATGTTATTTTATGACAAACGTGCATGTTTTTGTTATGGAATATTTGAAACAACTTTGGTCATTTTGTTCTGCATTATTCATTGTTTCTGAATAAGAAAAATGAAAGATATTTTTACCATGACTTGTGTAAACATGAGCATATTTTTAGCATTTTATTTCTCAACTGTGCAAAAAGAGCAAATATGAAATTTGTGAAGTTTTGTATATGATTTTGTGATCTGTATTTGTTCATCACTCTGATTCTCATATGAATTGTCACATGAAAAATTTCTGGCATGATATTCTAATTCCATTTCTGGTTCTAATCCAATATTTCTAATTATGTTATTGTGTTGGTACAAACATTTATATTTCTTTTTTTTTTTGATAAAACAAAGCATGCAATTTTATTCATCAGAAAAAGAAATTACATCAAGGCATCATGCCAAATGACTTGTGAGACCTCTTCAGGAAAAGAATCCCACCAAATCACTAGGTCTTCAAAATACCATGACTGTCTTGCCAAACAATGGGCAACTGCATTGGCCAAACGACCATTGTGTTGAACTGTGACCTTAGGAAATCTGTGTAACATCCTCTTAATCTAAAAAACCAGGTTTCCCCAAATAGACATAGACTCTTGTTCTTTATTAAGCTCTTGGACCACCAGCAAAGAATCACTCTCCACTTCTAACTCACTGATTCCCAAAGGAAAACAAACTTGGAGTCCTCTCAATACTGCCAAGAATTCTATCTCGATAGGATCATTCACCTCATGTTCTGGTTTACCAGCTGTTAAGAACACCTTCCCACTCTCATCTCGAAGGACCATGCCTACTCCAAATCTGCACTGATCGTGGAATATAGCACCATCAATGTTTAACTTCAAGACTCCTGCAGGTGGAGGCTTCCAGCGACATTGGGGCACCAATCCCTTCTTCTGATCATTTGTTGCAGATATGTGATCTTGGTACAAAGACAGAGCTTGATCGATTGCTTGTTCAGGAGATAATATCTTATTCTCATACATAAATATATTTCTTCTGTACCATAATCCCCAAGCACATAGAACCAAAGTCTCCATCTCTCCAGACCTATTTCTTCTTACCAATTCTTCCATTACCTGGACAAAATCTCTTTGCAGATGATTGCCCTGCAAAAAGCTAAGTTGTGCTTGCAAAGACTCTTTAAAGCTTGAGCAATTGAGGATGGCATGATTGGTATCCTCCACCTCCACCTGACACCATTTACACATAGCATCTGTCACAACCTTCTTGGCTTGTAAATTTTTCAACGATGGTAACCCATTCTTACACACCCTCCAAGCAAATATTTTCACTCTATTGGGTACCTGCAGCTTCCAAATTCTCTTCCACTTTTTGCTTTGTTCCACTCTAGCTGACCCTTCAACCGACTGCCTCTCCTCTCCAATAGACATAAATAATCTATAGGCACTCTTAACACTAAACAGTCCACTCTTCTCATGTTCCCAAACAATACTATCTGGTCTCTGATCATTAGCAAGCATCATATTCAACACCTCATAAGCTTCCCTTGGTGGTAGAATCTCCTCACCTTCACCATATCCCACATATTTGTATTTCCATCTATTAGTTCAGACACCTTCCAATTCAGCTGAGTTTGAGTAATTGAGTCTAGTATTGGTACCAGTTTGTGATTAGGTAACCAATAGTCAGACCAAATGTTTATAGCCTTCCCATCTCCTACTCTCCATCTACACCCTTTTAATAATAAAGCCTTTGCTTCCCAAATACCCCTCCACACATAAGAAGGTGCTGCTCCTAACTTAGCCTCCATGAAGCTAGAAGAAGAAAAATATCTAGCCTTATAAATCTTATGAAGTAGTGAGTCTTCCTCCTTGAGAATTCGCCATCCCTGCTTTGCTAAGAGTGCCATATTAAAGCACCTCAAATCCTTGAAACCTATACCCCCTTGTGCCTTAGATTCACACAACTTCCTCCAGCTAATCCACCTAATTCTGTTTTCCTCCTTCTTTTGACCCCACCAAAACTTTGCTATTAAACTCTCCAACTCAGAACACAAAGAGCAAGGCAGTTTAAAACAACTCATTATAAAAGTAGGAATAGAGAGAGCCACAGCTTTTATAAGGACCTCTTTACCCCCTTGTGATAAGAGTTTCTCCTTCCACCCTTGTAATTTTTGCCACACCTTACTCTTCAACACTGAAAAAGCTTGATATTTTCCTCTGCCCACCATGGGAGGAAGTCCCAAATATTTGTCATAAGATTGGTGCTGCTGGACTCCCCAAAACTGCTTAATTTCTTCTTGTTGGCTAGAGGATACATTTTTGCTGAATAACATGGAAGTCTTCTCTTTATTCACCATTTGTCCCGAAGCTTTTTCATATATTTCCAGCATATGAAGTATATTCCTATTTGTCTGTAATGTAGCCCTGCAAAACAAAACACTATCATCTGCAAACATTAGGTGGTTGACTTTTGGGGCACCCCTGCACACTCTAATCCCCTCCACAGCATCTTTTCTATCAGCTTCCCTGAGAAGAGAAATAAGCCCCTCTGTACATAGAAGAAAGAGATAAGGGGAGAGGGGATCCCCTTGTCTTAAGCCTCTTGTAGGGTAGAGTGGACCCTTTGGTTCACCATTCACCAGAATAGAAAGGGATAGAGTTTTCACACAATGCATTAACAACCCAATCCACTTTGCCCCAAACCCCATCTTGCTCATAACAGTTTCAAGATAGTCCCACTCTATTCGATCATAAGCCTTGCTCATGTCAAGCTTAAGGGACATAAAACCCTTTCTACCTTGCCTCTTCCTCTGAAGAAAATGCACTAATTCATAGGCAATAAGTACATTATCTGTAATTAACCTTCCAGGTACAAAAGCACTCTGAGAAGAGGAGATCAAAACTGGTAACACAGCCTTAAGCCTGTTTGCTAGCACCTTTGCAACCAATTTATATAAAACATTGCAGAGACTGATTGGCCTCAAATCAGACACCACCTCAACCTTTTTCTTCTTGGGGATCAAAGTAACAAGAGTGTGATTTAGCTGAGAAGGAAAACTGCCATTATTCAGTGCCTCTAAAACTGCATGTGTAACATCCCTTCCCACAATAGGCCAGTATTTTTGAAAGAACAAAGGAGCCATACCATCTGGACCAGGAGATTTTGTAGGCTTCATCTCCTTTAAAGCTGCTTCCACTTCTGCTTCCACAAAAACCTCCTCAAGTCTTTCCTTCATCTCATTAGTAACTCTACCAACAAGATTATCTAAAAACTGCATACTGCCCCTATCAGAAGAAGCTATAAAAAGAGAACTAAAATAGTTGAGGATCACCTCATCTCTTGCCTCTTCCACTTGCCAATTTCCAGTAGCATCCCTTATGCCCCTTATCATATTCCTTTTCTTTCTCTGTGTAGCCTTGTGATGGAAAAAACTGCTATTTCTATCACCCTCAGCCAACCATAGAGCTCTTGATCTTTGCCTCCACATAATCTCAATCCTTTCCAACCATTTATGAACCTCAATTCTAGCCCTTTTTAATTCCTCTTGCATATGGCCCCTGGGATCTGACTCTTCAATCATCTTTAGGTGTAACTTTGCCTTTCTTAGGCTTTTTTGAACATGGCCGAAGCTATTTTTGTTCCAACTTTCTAACTGTTTTCCACATCTTTCTATCTGTCTCATCACCCCCTCCATTGTTTCCTCCCCAGAGCTGTCCCCCCAAGCTTTTTCAATAATAGTTTTACAACTCTTCTCCTCCACCCACATTGCCTCAAATCGAAAGAGCCTCTTCCCTTTTCTCTGAAATCTGTTTGCCTGCAACTGCAACTTTATTGGCACATGATCAGAGTATGCCACACTACCATGGCTTACACAAGCATAGTATATAAATCCTTCCACTTTAGATTTGCCAAGCATCTATCTAATCTCTCACTAATGCAGAGAGCAGGCTCCCTTTTATTACACCATGTAAATGGATTGCCCTGGAATCCCAAGTCCATCAGTTCACAGTCATCAATTACTTCACAAAAATCCTGCATCTGTTTATCAGTTCTATTTCTCCCCCCACTTTTCTCATTAGGACTTAACAACTCATTAAAATCACCCATTAATAACCATCCTTGATCACTTGGTACCTTTAAAGATCTTAAAAGGCTCCAAGTTTCATGTCGTCTACTAGCATCAGGTTGACCATACACCCCAGTAAAATACCAAGGTTCATCATCATCAGTAGAATCCTGAATAGAGGCATGAATATGACTTTTAAGAGAAATTCTTAATGACAAGATTAACATCCTTCTTCCACAAAAGAGCAATCCCTCCACTTCTCCCCTCACTACTTACTGCCAAACAGTTCTCATACCCCAGCCTATACTTGATTTTTTCCATATTCTTCTCATGTAGTTTGGTCTCTTGTAGAAACAAGACCTTGGGACCTTTCTAAGTACACCCATTTTGGAAATAAAGTGATTTTTCTATGTGGTTTTTTCTGTGTGCACACTTGGGACTCCAAGGATAATAAGGGGAAGATTCACTTCTGTTTCCGTACGGTTTGGCCACCAAGGATAGCACAAGTCTACCACGGGGGTTAAGCATGATCTCTATTATGATATGATGCCTTCGTTCTGTAATAATAATGTTCAATTATATTATGCTAAAGTATTTTTGAGTATGAATATTTCTGGACTATTGCTTTGATATTTTTGATAACATATTGTATTCTACACTTGGTTACTAGTTCATGCTTACAGCTTATAGAATTGTTGTTAACTCATCCCTTATCTACACAATATTTTCAGATGTCTTAGATGTTTTCAAGTGAAAATCAAGATTATGAAGCACGGGAACGACTATGTGAGTGTAACAACCCAATCCTATATTTATTTATTTATTTATTTTTCTTCTATAAATTTCAAACAATCCACTAACATGCACATGCACATCTCTCCCTTTGTTTTCTCTAGGGTTTTCCACCACGCCTTTTATATACATACGAGAATCTTCTTGTTGATAACTATCAAATTATGGTTGCCGCAATAGCCCTCCATCACCTAGACTCCTCACTTTGGTAGATTTCTATTCATGCATGGTTTAGTTGCAGTTCGTCTGTCACTGCATACACGGCTTTATTGCTTCCGTTTCCTCCGCATGCACATCTAGTCATCTCACTCATTGCACGTCTATTTTCCCTAGGTTCTATTTTGAACATTCTCCTTCACGGTTCTCTTTCACCTATATATATATATATATGTATATATGTATATACTTTTAATCTCCTCAACGTCGCTACCAACCCTCACCCCGTAAGTCACAAACGCACAACCTCCACCACCTCCCCTTAGTTCGTCCAGCAGACCACCCAAGACCTCCTCCGTGACGCCCACCACCTCATCACATGTGATTCCACACCATTGCAAACCACCCGCATGGCGGAAACCCGTGCGTTAGCACTGCCCAGCCCCACATTTAGTTCCACAACATGTAAGGAAACATAGGAATCGAGACGCCGGGATGGTGACAACACGGTTACGCATCCCAACGAAAATGCCAAGTGTGTGTACATGCAATAGTGTACAATAAAAACGCAGCGGATAATTAAGTCTACTAAGTACCAGAATTTAAATACAATCTAAACATCAGTAAGGTTTAAAAAGTAGTTATACAGTCATCCAAAATAAAGTTTAACACATGCCCCAAAATACAAATGAGTAAAATAAAATAACAAAGCCAGTGATCCCAGATCACTCCTCGGGCGGAGCCGTCTCCTCAGGCTCGCCCTCCTCCTCCTCATCTGCATCAAACTCTGTGTTACCACAGAATGGTACCGCAGGTAAGTATAACCCAAATAATCCTCAGGAATAAAATGCATTTAATGCAACCAACATGCATGCATATGATGAAATATGCATTTTTCCTCAAAACATCATTTTCCCCGAAAATGATAATTTTCCAACACAAGCCAAAATCCCATTTGGCCCAAAACTAATCCGTAAAACATTTTCCCAGAAAATGATTTACACAAAATCCAACACACTATTTTCCCAGAAAATAGTTCATTGTAAGGTACCAACATAACCGGCCAGGTACTATAGGAAATGCTCATGTTACCAAAAGGATTAAAGTCATCTGCAGATAAACCAAGCCTAACATTGTGAGGGTCAGAGGCAAACTCATCATGTTGTGAATCAAACGTCTTCCAAGCCAAACCATCTGCTGGATGCCTTAGTACCCCATCATCTGTGCGGCCTACAGCATGTCATTTCATTTGTGAAGAAGTCTTCGATGACATAAAAAGCCTTTGCAACCTTGGTTTTAACAGAAACCACCGTAATATTTTCGCTGGGCTTCTTTTACCTTTTTTAGACCTTTCATCCATAGACTCTTTTTGCTTCCACTTTGACGCTCCACATACCACGCATGTTTCCAGATTCTCATTGTCTTTCCAAAATAACATACAGCTATTGAGACATACTAATATCTTCTCGTATCCAAGCCCTAACTCATTCATGTACTTCTTCGCCTCGTATGTATTTTTAGGCAATGATGCTCCTGGTGGGACCAACTCATTCACAAATTCAAGCAATTTTGTAAATATGCTATTACTCAATCCACCTAAACACTTCATATTCCAGAGACGTACAATAGCACTAAACTTAGTATGTTTAGTGCACCCTTCATATAATGGCTCAGCAGCATCTTTCAACATATTGTAAAATTTATTAACTCTCTCGCTTGAATATTGTCGATTCTCATATTGCACTCCAGCTTCTCCAGCTTCCACACCTATTTCAGGCCCAGTACCTTCGACTATTTCAGGATCAAACATTGGAAAAACGTCATGTAACATGGTTGTCATCCCACTGGAGCCTCCATTTATTTGCTCATTATTGTTTTGGGCATCAACAGCATGGTAAGATGCCTCCCATTTTCTCTCCCCATGAGCATGCCAAACGGTGTAACCTTGAGAAATTCCAAAGCTAATCAAATGATCAAATACCATATTGGGCATGAACATCATACGCAATCCACATTTTCTACATGGGCAACAAATCGACGAATCTGTAGGACAATTCTCACATGCAAACTTCAAAAGCTCATTGACACCATCAATATACTCTTTTGTATGTCGAGGTTTTTTCATCCAACTTTTGTCCATAGCTTAACTATATTTGAAATATGAAAATAGAACTAAATGAGGATGCAAGATCATCAATAACAAACATATATAGTATGGAAAATAATATTGAATGAGAACTGAACGAGAATGCAAAATCATAAATATTATTTAAAATCTAAATGGCATTCGAATAATTGATATTTTGATTTTATCTCAGGATGATATAAATAAAGTTAACATCTTCAGTTTAAAGTGTTAAGACCATCTACATGTATGATTGTATTGCATGGCATACCTGAGAACAATGCAAACTTCCAAAACAGAGGATTTTGATCAATCGGTGGAGGCGGTGTGGGCCGTGGCTCTCGGTTTGCACTGCTATGCTTCAGAAGAGAAGGCAATGGCTCTCGGTTGGCTCTCGGTTTGCACTGCTATGCTTCAGAAGAGAAGGCAATGGCTCTCGGTTTGCACAACTGTCACCATAACACTGATAACTATTACGTCTGTTTAAGAGTTTCTGTGCATATCAATATATAGCTGGTTTTGCACGGCATACCTGAGACCTCGCTGACTTCCAAAACGGGGGATTTCGACCGATCAGTGGAGGCGGCATGGGCCGTGGCTCTCGGTTTGCACTGCTATGGAGTGCTCTGTTTTGAGAGTCCAAAACAGAGATTTCGATCACTCGGTGGAGGCGGCGTGGGCCGTGGCTCTCAGTTTGTACTGCTATGGAGTGCTTTGTTTTGAGAGTCCAAAACAGAGGATTTTGATCACTCGGTGGAGGCCGTGACAGAGGAACGTGGTGGCCGTAGTCACCGCATGTGGAGGCCGTGAGATTTAATGGTTAAGACGTCTGGTCCCGGTATAAAGGGAGGAAGGCTGCTGTGGAGGAGGAGATGTGATGATCAGGGGCGACGTGTGGAGGCGTTGCTGTGGGAACGTAATGCACGATCTGTGAGTGGTGATGGAGGAAGATTAAACGGCAACCCTAGCTTTGTTGATGCAGAACTTGAAACGGCAACCCTAACACGCAATGACGAAATTAGAGGGATATTAAGATTTTTGATAAGTATATATTAGCATGCAACAATATTGATCTTCTCTGTTATTAAAGAACATTAATGTTTCCAACTTGGATAAACATCCACCCAAACGTGCCCAAGCCAAATTCAAACGAAGTCAACATTTTTTTATCTAACAAGATAGGCTCGGGAAGATCTCATTAAAATACTTGTAGAGAAGAAAAAAAAAAGGCATTCAAAGTTATGTACATAGAAAGTTTAGAAAATAAATACATAAATACATTCTAAGAAAAAATTGGAAATAATTAAACCAATTACCACAAAGTTGTTTTTCTTTTTTTTTTTTTTTTGTTTTTTTTTTTTTTAGCAATGGGAAGGGACATTCTAGATTTGTAATGGAAGAGTTCTAACTTTAGCATCTTAAAAAATTTAACTTAATATTTATATCCAAAACAACACAGATGAGAGTTTCTAGACGACGGATTGCTAAAAATCTAATCTTCTTTTTCTTTAAATTTGAAAAAAGATTTAGATCACAACAATATTGAAGCGGCCTAAAACTGATAAAAATATATTATTTAATAATTACTGTTATTAATGCAACATGAAAAAATGAATAATGAAATATAAGTGCTGCTGGAGAGGAAGGCTACTTGGGAAGAAATAATAAAAAAAAGAAAAAAAGAAAAAGATTATAATTTGGTAGAAGCCAAAGCTGAGGGAAGAGAGAGAGAGAGAGAGTTTGCAAGAAAGAAAATAGAAGTAACACTTGGCAGCCTCACGCCAGCCTACAATGCCACTTTGCTAGGCCTAGAGGCTTAATTCAAAATTTAAGGATGTAGCTTCTCTATTTTCTATAAGTAGAGCTTAGTGGGCTATATTTTAAGGGTTTATGTCCTGATAAAAGACTGGTTTAATTTAGTTTTAGACAAATAAATGGTTCTAGTAAATTTGAGTGAATTACATTCCATGCATTATAACTTGAAGCTTAAATTAGGATTAAGGTTTATTGGTCAAGTTGTATATATCCGTGTTATTTCAAGCTCTGTTTTTGCATTAGTTTAACTACATTAATCTATTATTTAAAACTAGGAGTTAAGAGTTTGTTTAAGGTCTAGTGGTCAAGTTTGTTTATATTTGCTGTCGAAGATCTTAAGCAATTTCTTGATAATTCGATCTACAGGCATTAGCCAGCTTGTACTCTGGTTAGGCATTAATAGTATTAGTAGTATTGCTGTCGAAGATCTTGAGTAATTTCTTGATCACTATAGTATATATGTTTATATATATCATTAATAGTATTAGTATTACTATATCACTATAATTAATAGTATCATGAGTGATGTAGTATTTGTATAACTAATACTATAGTGATTTATATAATAATTTATATATACATTTAAAGTATATTACTAATAGTAATAGAATGTTAGTATAAGATCATAAAATATAAATTGTAATTAATATATATACAATATATAACAACATATAAAGATATATGTTTGTAAAATATATCTATAATTTATAAAATATAAATTGTAATTAATATACATTATTACATAGAATTTATTAAGGCATAAAATTTTATTAATATATATTTTATTTAAAGTTTATGATCAAACAAATATTCATGTAGATTATAATAACATATATATATTATATTAAGATAAAATTATAATAACATTATAATGAAAACTTATGAAGCGCCACTGCCTAATGAAAACTTAAGTTGGCGCCTCCCCTCAAATTTTCATGAAATTTGAACTTCCCGCTCACGGCTTGCAACCCTACAAATTATAGTATTTCTTCCTCTTATTCCCTCATTTATCAGCCAACAAGTTTACACATGTGAGACGCCGACTAGATCGAACCAACAACCACGTCCTTCATATATAAGTCGATGCACCTGCAGTTGTTCTGCAAACCTCTATTTTAAGCAAGACGAACAGAGCAATATTGTTCTCCAAATTAACCGAGCCACCGAGGGCCATGTCTTGCTGCAGGTGGGCCACGAAACCACGGCAAGCAGCAATAGAAGACGCCGGAAAACAAGCCTCCACCGCCCAGTTGATGTTCAGCACCACTGTCTGCAACTCCCACGCCATTTTACGCGTAAACCCCCCTCAGATCATGCTTTCTCTCTCCATTCTCTCTCTCTTTCTCATCACATTATTAATATTTCTCCCTTCTACAGTACAGTACTGCCGCTTCCCAGCCACCTTGCGCCGCCGCTTCGTAGCTGCTCTCATGCATGGAGAGTCTCCGTCGCACATGAGCCCCTGTTTGGTTCTTCTCTCATGGACTTAACGCCTCTCTCATTTTTCATCTGTCTATGCTCTTCATCAATCTTTGCTTCTTCATGTTCATGCATGCTTCTTTGTTGATGTAGTTTGTAGTTTGTTGAACTCTCTGTCCCTCTGATAATTATTTTTTTGTGTTTAGAGCGTATCATGCCTTACAATATTTTCGACAAAAAGAATTGACTGGTTGGTTGGATCTAATTAATACAATGAATTAATTATAGCAAATATATGTATGTTTGGAAAAGGGAAATAAAAAGATCATTGCTTCTTATTTTGTTAATTTTTTTTCACTTTCCATCTATTATCTGACAATTTCTGATGTCTCTCGCTCATGCATATATAGGGAAGTTATGGTACTAGAAGCACTTCTGCAATATTGTTTGTGAAAGGAAGAGATGAAACAGACTTTTACAAGAGGCATATGGGGAATGAACTCGTGGAAAGCCGTGCAACTTCTGTTTGGCTAATCTCATATATATATGTAACAAAGTTTCAAAATGATTTGTGAGTTAAAATGCTCGGGGTTTCATCACATGTAATGATTTTATATATAGTTGTTATTAAATGACTTTCATGTGATTTGATTTGTAATTTTTTTATATTATATGAATAATGATCCATTATATCATATTTATTATTAATTTATATATTATATATTTTTATTGTGGCATATACGATTATTGGTGCGTTTTAATGCAATGCGTTGACAACGAACTAGTAGCGGTGTTTACATTACGCCATTAATATATGGATTGCGGTGGCAACGTACTAGTGGCGGTGTTTAGATAATCGTTGTTAATTTATTCAATGTGTCTTCAACGTATTATTAGTGGCATTTAAATAAATGTCCCCAATTTATATGATCCATCGGCAATGTAATAGCAGCGGTATTTATGGTAACGTCGTTATTTTAATTAGTGGCGACGTTTATATTAATGTCGTTAATTTAATAAATATGTCTCAACATATTATTGGTGGCATTTAAATAAATGCCGTTAATTTATATGATGTGTAGACAACGTACTAGTAGCGGCGTTTATAGTAACGCCGCTATTTGAATTAGTGGCGGCGTTTAGCTAAATGCCGTTAATTTATTAAAATGTGTCCCCCCAACGTATTATTAGTGGCGTTTAAATAAATGCCACCAATTTATATGATACGCCGGCATCGTACTAGCAATGGCCTTTTTTTGTAATGCCGTTATTTTATGCAATGGGATGACAACGAACTAATAGCGGCGTTTCGATAAACGCCATTAATTTAGGAAAGCTGGCGGCGTTTAAAGAAATGCCGCTAAAGTGTATACAAACGCCGCTACTAGTTTTTCAAGTACCGGCGTTTTGTCAAACGCCGGTATGTGAAAATAGCGACCATCCACTACCGGCGGATGGTTACGCTGGCAAAAAACCGCCACTAATCAGTTTGCGGCGTTTTTTTGTAAAGGTGCCGGCGCTTATGGAACGCCGGCAATCCTTGTTTTTTTTGTAGTGTGTCTATTTAGGATTAAAGATGAGAATATTTTAGTGTAAGGAAGAATATAGATTTAGGAAATATAGATTATTTTAGTAGTTTAGGTTTTAAATAAAGTCATAGGTTTAATTAGAAATTTATGAAAATTTCGTGTTTATTGTTATAGGTGACCAATTACGCACCAAAAATAGTGGATTAGCACTGCAAGGTAAGTAGCATGATCATATCTTTACACGTATGTACGGTGAACTACTTGTCTTTTTATAAAAGATATTATGCATTTATGTCTTTATTGGAAGCCCCTTTTTACGTACCCAAGACATGAAAAAATTATGAAAAATTCATGATTTTATGAGAAGTATTATGCATTAAGTTATTTATGACAAATCATGATTTTATGAAATGAGTTATGCATCAACAGATTTATAAAAAGTCATAATTTTATGTGAAAGTTTATGAGTATTGATGATCTTATGTGATAATTTATGCATTAAAATAATTATGGGAAGTCATACATGATTTTATGTGAAATATTATTCATAAAATTATTTATGAAATGCATGATTTTATGTGAGAATTATTTCATAAAATTTTCTATGAAAAGTCATGAATTTATGCGAGGAAACATGTATCACGATATTTATGAAATAATGCGATTTCATTTGAAATCTATGATACGATATGACAAGTATGTATGCGATTTCTGTTGAAATCTATGAAATGACCAGTATGCAAGTATGATTATGATAAGATATGTAACGGCCTATGTTATGATATGAAAACGGTACCTATGTTATGGGCATATTGCATTGCCAGGTCATGCATCCTGGTAGTGCACCCAGTATGTCTTCCTTATGTATGGATTCCACAACCCGCGGCCACGGGCGGAATCGGAATCTACTTAGATTCGCTAACCCTAATTCACGTGGATCAACAGTGGGTAACGACCTATGAAAAGTGAAAGATAAATTAATATTCATGTTCATGTTATTTATGTATGTATTTATGAATATACACGTTTTTCAAGAAACCTTATGTTTATTATGTTTACTGTATGATGTGTTGCTTATTGAGTATTTGACTCTTTTTAATTTGTTTTTATGTTTTTAAACCATCCCAGGTGATGACATTTATGAACATGAGACTGCAGGACAAGACTTGACCCAGGGAGGCGAGGCAGAGGCCTAGACAGATTATGCTATGACTATTTTTATGGTTTATGTTTTAAATAAATTATTCTGATAAGTACATGAGACTTCCGTACTTTCTTTAATAAGTGCTTCTGCCGACTCTATTTTAGATTTTCAGTATTTATTAAAGTTTGTTTTATTTATGGAAACTTTCGTATCTGGCCTGTTGTTAAAAAGAAAAAGTTTTTAAAGTTCAAGTTTAATAGTAGCACACCGGCTCCCCGAAAATTCTAAAATGTCTTTTTGGGAAGCGGAGTGTTACAGTGAGCATACTAGAATAAGTACATAGATGGTACTTTGGTTTTGGGAGAATTTTATTAAGTAGTTTAATTTGATTCTGTTGATTGGGTATTTTGAAAGGTTGAAGTTTATTTTGAGACTTTGTGGCGTCTTAGATTAATTGTATTGAAGTAGCTGATTTAAAACAATGATTTTTACCTATCATTAACAATTGGAGTTTATATTTGGATTGTGAGATATAATTTTAAGTGACAAGAAGTAACTCTCCAAGCTACCTAGGTACAGGGTGTTACATCCACCCCGCCCCCGAGCCCCAGCTAATCCCAAGTCATCCCCTCCATTCTCCCATCTTCCATCATTTTCTTAGATCGTCCAAGCCTCCTCTACTTGCTCTACTAGACGTCCCAACTATGTTTATAAATCTCTTTATTTTAATTTTTCTCTTTTTAAAAAAAATACAAATAAAAAATATATAGAAAAACTCCCCATCTTTTCTCCAAATCATCACACGTATGTCTCTCTATGAATTCATCGGTTTAACATCTTAGTACACGACCAGATAAATATTTATAAGATGATCGGCAAATGAAGACCACATACTACCCATGAGAGAGCCGGCCTATCTTATCTTTTGTCGGTTGCAAGAATCCATTATTTCTGTTTCCTATTTTTAGAGTATAGGGTATGTGGGCATGGAAAGCTCTCTTACATGCTCCAAACTCCAAAGAAACCAAGTTTAGCATATCATTATTCATTACCACACCCTTGAAATATAGTATAAATTAATTATAATCGGCCCTAAGTCGTATTAACTATTCATTTAATCAAAAAAACATTATAGACATACAATTTTTTTAAAATATTTTATACAATTATATTTTCAATGGAAGACATTTTTATAAAGTAACTTATAAAATTAATATCATTTTATATAAATATTCTAATTTTAAAATATAATTATAAAAACATTAGTTGTGCATATCATTCCTTTATATAATATTGTTTTCCTATAAAGGAAGAGCCCTTAACGAGAAGCTTAGAAAGAAAGGTTAAGTTGAGCCGGCTAAAATTGCAAAATTAATTATGTAGATATTATAGGAAAGTTGTTACTCATATTTCCACGTGTACGGTCAACTTCGTCCATTTTTAAAGTAGATGATACTCAATTATGTGGTGCCACGTGCACATCAAGATAATCATTGTCATATCACTTTGTTAAAAGGTTGCATTTAAATTATATGTATAAGAAATGAATCGCTTGAGATAAAAGAATCAAATGCTATACTTTGAAGTGACTAGGAGGGTAATCGGTTTGGTATAGTTGGATTTTGGGTAGAATTTAGGATCAAGTTGGTATATATCTATTTTTCATTTTCGAAAACCGATTAGGCATCGGTTACCCTCTTAAACCGGTACTTTCAATTTTATCGATTCCGGTCAGTTCTTGTTCGATCAAATTTTTCGATTTTAATAGTATTAGTATTAGGGCATAAAATGTAATTAATATACTAATATACATTAGTATACTAATTAATTAAAAAGAAATCTAATTAATATACTACTGTATATTAGTATTACTAATGTATTATATATTTATCAAAAAGAATATGTTGAGAATTTTTTAGGCCATAAAATGTTATTAATATATATATATTCAATGTTTAAAGCGTATGATCAACTAAATTCTCATATTTAAGATTAAAATTTTATATTATAAATTATAATAACATTATCTTATATAATTATAATTTATATAATTATATATATTATATATAAAATTATATATAATATAAAAAATATTTTATATAATATTAAAAAATTCATTTAAAATATATAATATAGTGAACCGGTTCGGTCAGGTCCTAAAAAGCATAGATCCCAGAACCGGACTGGTACTGGCCGGTTTTGGAACTATGGGAACGGGTCCCAGACTAGGCCGATGTTTTAGTTTTTCGGTTAATTTTTACACCCCTAACACTGACCATTCGTTGTAAATATTGTGTATTGCTATTGGAATTTGGAAGGTAGATCTTAACATGTTCGGCCAAGCCCATACTACCCTACCCACTGTAACGTCCCAGTCTCGCAGGGATCGAAGAGTTACTCCCTATAACTTAAAACTCACAATTCATCAATATATTTATAGACTCCAAAATATAAAGTTATCATAATACTACAAAATCTTTTAATAAAATCCTCCAATTCTCAGAAATCTTCTATGAGTAATCCACTATGCTTAAATAATCATCTCACCGATACTCCATAATCTTGATCCTTAGATGGACTATTCAAAATCATCTGAAAAATATTTGGAGATAAGGAGTGAGTTATCAACAACTCAGTAAGCAGAGAGCATATACTCGCATGTAAACATGAACATTTATCACGATCGGTATGCAAACAAAATAATTGTTTTCAGAATGTAGAAACAACATATTTACTTTCGAAATGCATAAACAAAACTTGGTACAAAAACACTAGAGATTTCCAAGAAGACAAACTTATTCCCAAAAAGAAAATCC
This sequence comes from Juglans mandshurica, assembly GCA_022457165.1. NCBI lineage: Eukaryota > Viridiplantae > Streptophyta > Magnoliopsida > Fagales > Juglandaceae > Juglans > Juglans mandshurica. Next base: position 12,385,506 of record CM039623.1, read on the forward strand.
TTTGACATATCCAAACTGAAACATTATATTCATATCATCTCATAGTATCACATCGGGACAAATATCATGTTTAACCCCCGTGGTAGAGTTATAAACAACCATTATACCCGTGGCTGGGTTGTATTCCATGTTTCACCCCCGTGGTAGGGTTATAAACCACCATTATACCCGTGGCTGGGCCGTATACCATATTTCACCCCCGTGGTAGGGTTATAAACCACCATTATACCCGTGACTGGGCCGTATATAATGTTTCACCCCCGTGGTAGGGTTATAAGCCACCATTATAGCCGTAGCTGGGCCGTATTCCATGTTTCACTCCTGTGAACCACCATTATACCCGTGGCTAGGCCGTATACCATGTTTCACCCCGTGGTAGGGTTATTAACCACTATTATACCCGTGGCTGGGCCGTATACCATGTTTCACCCCGTGGTAGGGTTATAAACCACCATTATACCCGTGGCTGGGTCGTATACCATGTTTCACTCTCATTGTAGGGTTATAAACCACCATTATACCCGTGGCTGGGCCTTAACAGAAATAGAACGGAACATCATCGGAATCAGATCACATTCATATACAGAATCAGAACTTCATGCCAAGGTTTTCAGATGACACATCATATCAAAACAAAATACTGAATAGCTTCAGATCATTTCACATGTTCAAAATAAATAGAATCCAAAACATCTTCATTTATTCATAGCAAAACTTTTAGATTTTCATATTCGCTCCTTTTGCATAGTTCAAAAATAGAATGCACAAAATTAGCTCATGTCTACACCAGTCATAACAGAAAAATACTTTATTTTATATAGAATTTATGCATATGCAGAACAAGCATCTGAGGTCGTTTTCAGATTTATTCTAAAAAACAAACATGCATATTTTCAAAGTCAACCTCATTTCATTTCTTTTATGCAAAACTAGTATATGAACCCCGCTTACATGGACTTCTTAGCTTTTTCAAAATTTTCCTCAAAAATGTCGAACAATAACTAATCGTCACCTATAAAATAATCACGTAATTCTCGTAAATTTCCAAGTAATCACATATTTTGATATTTAATCCTAAGCTTTTAAGATAACCTATTTAATTCCTCGAAACCTAAAATCTCATTACCTCAAATTATAACGCATCGCTTTCTAAAATCATCAATGTTGATTTAATAACTATGACTAAAACATTTAAAAGTTTGACCTATTTATTATTGAAAACAAATTATAAAGTTTAATACTAGATAATATAATTATCCAAAAATATTTTAAAATAAACCATAACTATTTTTAAATTGACTAAATCATATCTAAGTGTAAAAACAACAGTACATCAATATTATTTACTGTTAAAATAAATCTTTACTTAAATAACATGTTAAAATACTTAAGTGATTTTCTCTAATCGTAATTATATAAGAGTGTACTAATACATAGTAAAAGTCTAAAAGCACATTAATATAACATGTAGTAAAGGGTATTAATGTAATTTCATTCAATTCTTTGAAAACCAACAAAACCTGTGTAAAACAAATAACTTGCATGGCAGGGGCTTACTCACGGAGGAATCACGCGACAGCGTGCGACACAACGAGGGCCTAGAAGTTTAGCGACGTAGTAGTGGTGATCTCGGCAGAGCACTAGAAGAGATAGAGAGAAACATGGTGAAAGTATGAGTGAGAGACGGAGAGAGTATGGCATGCGGAAGCAGGAGAGAGCTCATCGTGGGACAGCGAGAAGGCGTGCGACTGGTCGGGAGCTACGTGCGGTGGCTTCCGTCGTGAAACGTGGCTGAAAAATCGAGGGGGACCGGGAGAGGGAGAGGCCGGCGGAGGAGCTCAGTGGAACGGCTGGAGCAAGGACTGTTCTGTTTCGGGAGTGGGAAAACAGAGTATGCCGTGTGTGTTCCTCCTTCAACGGCTGGGCGACGGTGGTTGGCTTTCCGTGGCGGCTAGGACAGCCTGGAGGGTGGTGCACTATTTGCAAGGAGGAGTTGTTGTCTGTGAGTTCGTGTGGCAGGGCAACGACGTCACGGAGAATCACACCGTGTTGCGTTACGGCTTGGCCAACGATTGGGGGTGCTGCACGGCTTGGGGTGGGTTTACGTGACCAAGGCGGAGGAGTGTTCTACAGTGGCTATCTTTCGGTGTTGGTGGTTTGCGGTGGAGGTTTATAGTGGCAAAGTTGACGAGCATAGAGACGAGAACGCGGAGACGCAATGAACGAGAGGGAGTTATGCGTGGGTTGCAACGATTTTTGTATGGGGACAGTGAGAGTTCTGGGCAGTGCACGGTGGAAATGGGTTGTGTTGCGGAGGAGCTGTGGTTGCTGTTTGTGTGGGGAGGAGTGGCTAGCGGCGGCAGCGAACGTAACAAAGGCAGTTCTCTATGCATGGTTAATGTGTGCGTATAAATATGTGATGTGAAAACCTTAGAGAGATGAGGGAGACGTGCGTGCGGATGGAAATAGAGTCGTGCGTGTGCATGGAGTGGATAAAATACCATAGAGAAGTGCGGGTGAGAAACTGCTCATGAACCGATAGTTTTTTCCCAAGATTTAAACGAACAACCAATATCTCCAAATAAATAAATAAATAAAATCACAACTCGATCCATAACATAAAAACCAAAAAAATAATCTAAAATACCAAGCTTAAAAGTAAATAAATAAATAAATACCGTAGTTCAACCATACAAATTCTAGCTCCGGGTGTTACACCCACGATTTGTGAAAAGAGTAAACTGGAGGAATCTGAAGAAATTGAAACCAGACAACGTCCACCACAAGAAGGGGATTCGGTCAGCGGCTCGTCCCCCCTCTTCATTAAATTGGGTCTGATGCTTGTTATTGATGGTCGCATTAAATGTCGTATCTCGCCGTCACCATGAAAAGCGAGAAAGATTGTGATAGACAGGTTTCAAGAGGAACGATGCAAAAGTGAACCCATGACAATAGTTAAAAAGGAAAAAAGCTACAGAAGACAAGAAAGCAATACTCAGTCTCTGGATCCTTGAAAAACGGAAGGAGAGTTCACTGATTTCGGCATCGGAGGCTTCCCAGCTTCGGCCGACCTTCCCCTCCTCTTGTAGGTAGCAAGTTGAAGACAACTCCTTCAATGGGCAGTACACAAAACAAGTCCTAATAGCTGGCGCCATCTATGGAATCCAATCTTATTTGGCCTAACAACAATAGCATGCCTTTTGTATGCTGGCCCTCACACGCTCGCACCCAACATTTGAGCAGCAATCCTCACCCACGAACATGGAAGGCAGAATGGCGGAGATGGAGGAACTAATAAAGAAACTGATGGCAGACACTGAGGCTCTGAGGCGAGAGGGTGAAGTGCTAAGGAAAATGAGCGGGAAACTCAGGGAGGATGCCAGCCTGAGTAAAGCTAAGAAAATGATCCCACTAAACACTTAGAAACTTTCGAAACCCACGTGACACTAGATGGCTTCCCAGGAGAGATAGTGTGCCGTTCCCCCTCACTCTGAAAAGTTTTGCCAACCATGGTTTCTAGACTCTCTGGTCGGGCTCCGCTCACAGCTTTGAAAAGCTTGGTCGACGGTTCTTAACTTAATTCATAGCCAGCCAAAACAGAAGACGACCAACCACTTACTGTGAAGCGAAAGGAAGAAGAGAGCCTGAAAGCGTACCTATATCGCTTCAACAAGAAGTGATTGGCCACCAACGATCAAGATGAAACAATCACATTGGTGGCACTCCTAGGAGGCCTGTGGCCTTTCAACTCATTTATGGTTGAAATCGCGAGGAAGACCTCTGTGACCTTGTGGGAATTCATGGATCGGGCGGGTGATTTTTTTCAATGCTGAAGACATCCTTTAAGCCTTGACCACGCCCCGACAAGCTAACTTCGATCGGACCACCATAGCCCCCGAAACAAGTCATGGGGGAAAGGCCCTTCGACAAAGAGCCCTAAGCAAGGAAGGGGCAGGGGGACAAAAGAGGTAATGTCGGGAGCTCCTTGAGGAAGGCGTAGACGAGTACGCACGTGCAAACATGGGACAGTGAGTAGCTGAGGGAAGGGGCAATCACGACTGAAAGGGCCACCCATACTATCCTCACGACTGAAAGGGCCACCCATACTATCCTTACCACGAGGAGGAGGGTCACCAGACCGAAGATTGCTAGTAATTGAGACAGAAAGTCTTGGATAAGATCCGTGGCGACATCAAGCAGGAGATCCAAGGGGAGACCTTGAGGAGGCTCAATGCCCACCGCCTAACACCGCACCAGGTGAACAAGCCTGGACCGGTGGGTACCGTGATGAAAGGGTCAGTGGAGCAAAAGTCCCAAAAGAAGGCCTACCAGAAGAAGGGAAGCGAGCCCTCTAGACTCATGTAGCAACCATGTACCGTTAAGAGAAATCCATACTATCGTAGGGGACATGCCAGGGGAGGAGCCTCAGCTTCTGGAAGGAATGCCTATGCCAGGAGGGTGAGGTATGAAGAGATTTTCAATGTCGATAGGCCATCCAAACATACTCGAGCCCAAAGAACCTCCACTACAGCTTTCGATGTCGTCGACAGCGAGACAATCATCTATCCCCATGCCTTGGTGGTAACTATGCTAGTGGTCAACTACCCCACCTGGAGGATACTGGTGGACAATAGCAGCTTGGCCGACATTCTCTCTTGGGAAGCTTTTGCCAGATGGGAATCGGCTAAGACACGTTGAGCCTTTCCCCCTATGCTGCTAAGAGGGTTCTTTAGCGATGTCGTGCAGCCCATGGGAGCGATAACCATCACTGTGGGGTCGTGCAAACTCTCCTCGATGACCATGACGAACTTCCTGGTGGTCAAGGCACACTCCTCGTACAACGCCATAATCAGCCGACCAACCTTGAATAGTCTAAAGTTGGTGACTTCAACCTACTACCTGAAGACGAAGTTCCAAGAGGGAAAGCTATGAGCGAAAGCTTCAAGAAGGGGATGAAGCAGACCTAATGGCCCATAGCGAGATAACCACAGACGCCCCTTTAGCTATTTGGATGCAATGTACTTATTTTTGTCCCTTTAGTGTACCAACCCTCGTGTAAAAAGTCATTAATACAAAAACGGACAATATTGATTTTATGTACCATCCTTGCTATATGCTATTCCGATCACGTGGAATCGGTGACACGCCCACAAATTCAACGGCAAAGGGGGAAACATCTCTTCCAAGTGTGCCACTCTTCCCTCACCCGCTAGTGCAGTCTATCCCGGATTCCACCTAGCCCCCGAGGCAAATGCTCTCTGCTCATACCTTGACAGTGGAGGGGGGAACACCTCTCCCAAGTGTCCCACTCTTCCCTCGCCCGCTAGTGTGGTCGATTCCGGATCCTTCTTGGCCCTGAAGGTCGATGCTCTATGCCCACACCTTAATGAAGGTGGGGGGAACACCTCTTGCAAGTGTCCCGCTCTCCCCTTTCCCCTCCCAGATCTCGCCTGGCCCTGGAGGCCGATGCTTCGCACTCATACCTCAGTGTCGAAGGGGGGAACATCTCTCCCTAGTGTCCCACTCTCCCCTCGCCCGCTAGAGTGGTAGATTTCGAATCCCACCCGGATACCAATGGCCAAAGGGGGGAACCCCTTTCCCAAGTGTACCACTTTCTCCTCTCTTGCCAATGAGGTCGATCTCAGATTCCGCCTTGCCCCCGAGGTCGATTTTCTGTACTTGCACCTCGATGGCCTAAGGGAAGGAAACCTTTCCCAAGTGTCCCATTCTCCCCTCACCCGCCAATGTAGTCGATCCCGAATCTCGCCTGACCCCCAAGGTCGATGCTCTAAGCTTGTGCCTTGACGGTTGAAAGGGGAACACATCTCCCAAGATTCCCATTCTCCCCTTACTAGCCAAGGCGGTCGATCTCGGATCCTGCATGGCCCCCGAGGCCGACGCTCCGCATTTTCGCCTCACCTATGCAACTTAAATGGGGAACACCTCTCCCAAGTGTCCCACTTTCCCTTCCCTACCAGCGACTATTGACTTAGGCCTATGTCACAAAGGAGAGTTCCACGCAAGGTTTGGGCTGGCCAGGGACTGCGTGCGTGGGTCCCGATAGCTATGCCTAGACCCATGCTGAAAGGAACACAAGGACAAGGATGACAGACATCAAAGCCAAGCACGCAAAAAGGAGAAAGAAATACTAGGTGGGAACCCTAGTAGAGGATTCCAAGAAAAAAGAGTCAGGGTCGTTGGCGAGGCGGTGGAAGGCTTCAGGCATCAGACTGTGCCCCAAGGAATCAAGAGGGAGACGATTCGCCCGAGTCGGGGCAAAATGAGCAAGATCCAAAGCCCCAGTGATAGCAGCGAGGATTGACATCCAGTGCTTCTTTAGTTTCTCTACCCATCAGGAGTATTCACGACTCCAAACTTGGTTGCGGAGGTGCTTGCCCTCTGTAAGCTCAAGAGTAACTGATCAAGTTTCACATTGGCTGCAGCAAGCTCGACCTCCAGATTTGTCACCCTCTTGCACCGAGACCACCCCTCTAGTTGCTTATGGGACTCCGACAGCTCCAAGAGTTGGGACTCAACAACCTCTTTACCTTCTCGTAGCTCGAAACATTACGCTGTCAATGTGTCCTTCTAGGACTATAGCTAGTTCAGGCACCCTTGTGAGTCACGGACCGCGTCCAACACCTTCGCCAGGGTAGTGAAATACTCTTCCCAACACTTCTGAGTCTCCTTTGCCTTCTCTTCTATGCGAAGTATACTTGCCTTCTCAATGCATCGCGGGAGGGGGGGGGGATCCCCCACATGGGTGGGCGGGCTACGCCGCTTCGCCCATGCAGGTGCGGGGCACCCACTGCCTGCCCCTAGTAGGGGGCCCCTTCAAAAATTCCCTACCTCTCACGTGCAAGTGATCGGGCATGACCACAAAATTATCAATCTTTACCAGAGACAGGAGCATGTTAGTCACCAGCTTCTCCTCGTGCTCCCAGACCCAGGCGTACACCAGCTGGATACGGGCCCTCTCCTGGTCGAGCAGGTCAAACTGCACCCATTTGTCATCGAGAGCAACCCCCCAATCAAATTGGATTGGAAACTCGTTGGTAGTGGCCTCCCCACGGGGAACTGCCACCCATCCCTCGACACAAAAAGGAACTTACTTTGCCATCTCTTGGCTTTGGAGTAATGTAGCTCAAAAAGGGGCAAGTTTGAACATTGTCTGGGCCTTCAAGCTGTAAATGTTCCCTTTTAGTGGCCAAACCATGTGAGTAAATAGGAACTCTTGCACCGTCAAATTGGGATACTCCTCCCCCAAGGGCTCCAAAACCATGCGCCACACCACACAGTATGTCAAAAGGGTCCTCCAAGTGAAGGGGTATAGTTGAGCTAGAGCCAGACCCAGGAAATCCAAGACATCGCGGACTGGGTCGCAAAAGGGAGGCCTGAGCCCGAGAGAGAATGCGCCAGCGTACAGAGCAACCCTCTTTGAGTTACTCACTGAGTTGATGGAGGTATGGCTGGACTCGGGAAGCTCCAGGACCACCTACCCCGGGATCGAATACTGTCCATGACGAGCATCCAAAATGGTAAGGCCTAAGGCAGAAGTCCAGGTAGATCTGTTGAAAGAGGAAGGCCTATTGCGAGAAACCTTCCTTGAGGCTATGGGTAATGTTTCGGTGGAAGGGAATGGCACGAAAAGTGAATGGTGGGAAGAAAGAATGGAGTAGTCGGCAGAAAGGAAACGCCCAAAAATCGAATGAAATCTATGGTGGAAACCATAAATGGAATTAAATAGGACGAAGGGCGACGGTTGGAGAACCCAAGCATTAGATGCAATGGGACAAGATGAAGCAACGATTACACATGTTCTTGAGAAAGATTACGAGAGAGAGAGAAGTGACAAGGAGTGGGGGAAATTTTTTAATTCCCTCCACTCTCGCGAGTAGGGAATTCGCGGGGTAACTAGAATGGAGATCTAAATGTGTTGGGCCAAGCCCATACTATCCTACGAGGCCCACGATTTGTAAAAAGAGCAAACTGGAGGAATCTGAATAAACTTGTCCCAGACGGTGTCCATCACGAGAGGGGGATTCGGTCGGAAGCTTGTCCCCTCTCCTTGTCCCAATGCACTAAAGGGATTAAGACCACTTAGGATCTAGTTCCCAGGGAATCAGCTGCATTAAATGCACCTCGGAGTGACCTCCCCCAAGGTCGGGCCTGATGCCAGTTGCTGATTGTCGCATTAAATGTTGTATCCCATCGTCACCAAGAAAAAGGGGGAATGATCGTGACAGGCGGATTTCATGAGGAGCTATCCAAGAGCGAATCTAGGATAATGGTTAAAAAAGGTAGAAAGCTAAAAAAAAAAAAAAAAACCTATAATATTATAACAATTCGTTAAAATTTTAAAGAGATAATAAGTTAAAATTTTAAAAAGATAATAAATAAAAGATAATAAATTTACAGGAAAGTGATAAACTCTCGTCTCTACATATCCATCGCAACGTGGATGGATATCATGATTCATGACCATCTATAATATCTTTTAGTACTCTGAAAGCTAAAAGGATTGGTTCTCCAACCCTACCTATAATATCTTTATTTAATTTAATTTTATTATATTAGTGGATGTATAGGATTAACCTAATATTCTCATTATCTTTGTTTTCAGACAAAAGCATTAGCTTTTTCTACATATGTCCGAACCTTCAAAACAGGCAAACACCTATAATTACGAAATAAGATTGTTAGGTCATATGAAATGTCAACATGCATGCATAATGCAGAAGAAAACAAAAATGGGGTAAGTTATTGCACATCTTTCATACATCTTTATTAAATAAAATTTAAGTTCCGATTTTCCATACTCTCATTTTATTACTTTCATAGCGAGATTGTATTAATGAAAAATGATATTGAATAATGAAACAAGTTTTTCAATGTAGTAAATGGACAATCAAATTACTTTTATGGCTTTCCTTTTTTTTGAATCAATTGTATGAATTAGTGTTTGTGTCAGTAGCACTACCCTAAATTAATATAACGTGCTAAGATCACTTTCGTTTTTATTTTTTTCTTTTTTTCTTTTTTTTGGTTATAAAGTGCAAATTAGCTCTTGATTTAGACCTTTCATTCCACCGGTTTTTATGAGAACGATCTACGACCCAATGGATTGCTGTTTTCTGTTAAAATAAGGGAACTAATTAAAGCTGATGCATTATCATGATGAACAAGCAAGCCCATGCTTGGAAAAGCTACTTACCCATTCCAAATCTCTTGTTACTTTTTGGGTTCCTTTTTCTTCGACATTAATGTAAAGCTAAGATAGATACCAACTCCAACTTTTTTGTTCCCTTCCCAGTTTTTTGCTCTCTCTCTCTCTCTCTCTCTTAATTACGTTGGACTTTGTCAAATGTATGCAAAAAGTTTCCCCTATAAATCCCCCCTAATGCCATTCATCAGCTTTCATCATAGCAGGTCCTGACCATTTCCCTGCGAGTGTTTTATACGGAGAGGGGTCTTGATCTTGAAAGTATTGGGACAAAAAGAGAGAGAATAATAATAATGTCTCAGTTTACGAACCCATTCTTAGTCCTTTCTCTTTTTGCCTTTGCTCCCCTTTGCTGCTTCTCTGGCAAGACCCATGGGGGTTATCTCTACCCACAGTTTTATGATCACTCGTGCCCAAAAGCTCAACAGATTGTGAAGTCCATAGTGGCCAAGGCTGTGGCCAAAGAAGCACGCATGGCGGCTTCATTGCTTAGGCTCCATTTCCACGACTGTTTTGTCCAGGTCTTCCAACTTCCCAAAACTCATCTCATTTAATAGGTTATAAAGACTACACTGCATTATCCATGCATGCATGTCAACTTATATCCAAAAAACTCTTTATATTATGCAGGGCTGCGACGCATCCCTACTGTTGGACAGCCGAGGAAGCATAATCAGTGAGAAGAGGTCGAACGCAAACAGGAACTCTGCTCGAGGGTTTGAAGTTCTGGACGAGATAAAATCTGCTTTGGAGAAAGAGTGCCCACATACAGTATCTTGTGCTGATATTGTGGCTCTAGCTGCTAGAGACTCCACTTTTCTAGTAAAGTGACACATTTTTAAGTCTTGTCATAACTTTGCTGCATGACAGAATAACCTAAACTATATAAAAGAAAATGAGTTTTTTGCTCAGTCCATTGAGATTTTTGATAGTTAAGATTGAACATGCAATGTGTGAATTTTGTTACCTTGACGTAAGAAATGTAAAAACTTTATAATTTGTTGATGGAAGAAAATATACTTTTACCTAAAAACAACTTTTGGCTAGCCAACATATGTCTTGTGTGTGTATAAGCAGAACTTGACCATGTTTTGAATATGCAGAGTGGTGGACCCAGCTGGGAGGTTCCATTAGGAAGAAGGGACTCCAGAGGTGCAAGCTTGAGTGGCTCAAACAACAACATCCCTGCTCCAAACAACACATTCCAGACTATCCTCACCAAGTTCAAGCGGCAAGGACTTAATGTCGTTGATCTTGTTGCGCTATCTGGTAATATTTAAGGAGCTAGCTTGAACCTACCGTTGTGCCAAACCATAATCTGGGTCCTTAATTTAAGGATAAATGATTGAGGGCATGGGTGTGGAGGAATCTAAATTACCCAGAACACACGTGATTAACTTGGTTTAACTTCAAAACAAAATCACCATCTAAATTAACCTGGTTTAATTCAGTATGGCAATTAAGAAGATTATTGAAGTTAATTGTTATGCAGGGAGCCACACGATAGGAAATGCCCGGTGCACCAGCTTCAGGCAGAGACTCTACAACCAGTCAGGCAATGGGCTTCCCGACAGCACACTTGATCAATCATATGCTGCCCAATTGAAAACCAGATGCCCGAGATCAGGTGGTGATCAAAACCTGTTTTTCTTGGACTTTGTCAGCCCAACAAAATTCGACAACAGCTATTTCAAGAACTTGTTGTTTTCTAAAGGCGTTTTAAACTCTGATCAAGTTCTTCTCACAAAAAATGAAGCATCCATGGAATTGGTGAAGAAATTTTCAGAAAACAACGAGCTGTTCTTCGAGCAGTTTGCCCAGTCCATGATTAAGATGGGAAATGTTTCTCCATTAACCGGCTCAATGGGAGAGATTAGAAAGAATTGCAGGAAGATTAACTCCTGATTAGCACCATTATAACACTGCAGTTCCATCGAGTGTCGTGTGCTTTTCCTGCAATGTATTCCTGATTAGTTAATAATGTACGACATGTTTTAAGTGCTTGGTATATGAACCCGCGTAAATGTGCTATATTTACGAGTGATGTTACACAATGTACCCGCGTAATAATGTACGACATGTTTCGAAAACTATCTCAAGTTTTAGTAGGTAGGTCACCAGACAGCATAAAATAAAGGAAAATGCTCAGACACTCCTACAACGGATACAATTCCACACAAGGAAACTCTACATGACCCAACGGCTACATGCACTAGAATTGAAATCACATCCACCAAATCCTCTTAATTTACTTTTTCAAACTTTATGATGTTACACAAAATACTTCTCTGTACATGTATATATAACACAAGGGCTCTCAATAGACTCTCACGGTGTGCAATAATTTTTCACAAACACCTGCTGTTCAATTGTCTTTATGGTAATCAGAGCCTTGTGCAAGCAAGAGAACCTTACTCCCGTTGCATCAATCTCATTTTCAGTCAACAATTTCGTGACCTTACGGCTGAACTAGGGGAATTACCTTGTTGATGTCGTGTTTCGCGAGTCTGGACAATTCCACTATTTTAATGCTCATACGATCATCTGCACAGTGACAAAAGGGGGACCTCGGGGTCTGTTGATGCTCCGATGCTTAGGTCAATATGGTGCTAAGGTTGAAGACGAAGTATATTGACTATGATTGTGTTCGATTACTCACTTGTGTGTTGCAAGTAGTGTTATTTATACTTGCCGACCCGGTTTCCACGATAGTGGAGCATTGCATAGTAGGAGATCACATATTCATGTTGTCCACTCGTCGAGCTATCCTTTTGCCATCAGTTCGCCGAGCTATGAATTGCTTAGTACTGATGAGTGTTGTTTGAGCCTTGGGCCGCATTGAATGCAGCGTTTATTCTGTCTTAGGCCCTTTCCATCTCATTAATGCTAGGTGTGAACTGTCGCAAGTTTTCTCATCTGGCATTGAATGCTACATTCCTTCCTTTTAAGCCCAGCCTGTATTTCTCGTATTGTTTCCCTAGTTTAAGCATGATCCGACCCAGGTTTGATACCCGAGCCATGATCCAAGTGCGACTGTTTGACCCAATCCATATCATGTACCTGGCCTTAATCTGGGCCTTGTGTTCAGCCCGAACCAGCCCAGACCTAAGATCTGGGTTTTAGTATGGGCCCTACCTTTAGTCCAATCCAAGGGATTTTCCCCCTTCACATACCCCTTAAGGTGGGAGTAGGTCGTGGCCTTGGCTGAAAGCCAAGACCTCATGGGACACCTCACAAACGCTGCCTCCCCTCCACCGTATGATCTCATCCCCGATGAAGCTACAACAACCAATCACAAAGAACTGAATTCTACACACCTGAGATGGAGGAAATCTGACCGACTACTCCATGGATGGATTATCGGTACCCTCTCCAAGGAGTCGCTTGGCTTGGTGGTCGGCTTGAGACTTCATATGAAGTCTGGCACTCCCTTCAAGAAGCCTATGCCCAAGAATCCCAAGAGAGGGAGTTCCAGCTTACTCAACAATTGACATACATGAGGAAGGAAGCCACGATGTCGCTGCAAGATCACCTCCAAAGCTTCAAGACAGTGTGCGACCACCTAACTGCAATGCCCGTGAGTGACAAGATGAAGGTGTTTTCCCTCCTCAACAGCTTGGGTCCGAAATACAAACCCTTAACCACCTCCATGCTCAAGCCGTCGATACCCTCCTTCTCCGAGCTTGTGCCGCTACTGCAGGGATACGAGATGCGGGCTCAACTTCATGAATCCTTCAACACAGGTGTACACTTTCTATGGGAACAAAATCTTTCAAACCGTTGGTGGTGGTTTGTTCACCAACGCCCAACTCAATCTTCACCTTCAATAGCAAGGTATTCTCCATCAATACTCATGCCTTCATACCTCTGAACATAATGGCTCAGTGGAACAACGACATCAAACAATTTGTGAATTAGGTATGACCTTTTTTCAAAGTGGTGTTCCAAAAGGTTTTTGGGTCAAAGTTTTTTCAACTGCTGTTTTCTTAATAAATCGTCTTCCTTCCACTACATTAGATCTGAACTCACCATTTTCCCTTCTTCATGGTCATTATCCTGACCACACATCTCTTCGTGTCTTTGGGGTCTAAATCCTACTCATATACTTGGGACAATAAGCACAACAAATTTGATCTAAAAACTCTCCCATGTATTTTTATGGGCAATAGTGACAAACACCAAGAGTATAAATGCTACCACCTCTCATCGGACCTTCATCTCAAAACATGTTTTTTATGAATCCACCTTCCCTTACAAACATTCTAGGAATCTCCACCTCCCTCCCGCTCCTGACCAAAGTTTATCAACAATTATGGATTGGCATTCACCAAGTTGACTCCACGTCACTCTTGATTGGCGCCACCCCTATACCATCTTTGACTCCCGTGGAGCTGTCTCCTCCAGCTTCACCCCGAGTCGAGCCTCCTTTCCTGACCCTTCCGCCCATTAATCCACTCATTTCGGATCCTCCTTGCACAACATGGTAACCCAACCTGAAGTACACCCACTATCACACATTTGTTGGCCTTCGCAAGGAACCAAAGACAATACACTCCACCCTTAACCATGATGGCTTGACCAAAGCACTACAAGATGAGATCCAAGCTCTCCAAGACAACAACACTTGGACACTCGTGCCTCGTTCCCCTTACATGGATGTTATTGGTTGCAAGTGGGTCTTCAAGACCAAAATCAATGCCGACGTTACTCCCAATCGATTGAAAGCTTGCCTTGTTGCCAAGGGCTACCATCAAATTGATGGTGTCAACTATACAAAGATGTTATCTCCCGTAATCATGTAATACCCGAGTCCTACTACGTAGGCTCTTACGTCATTTTTATTAATTCTTTTAAGTGAAATATTCTTTTATGCATTTTAAAATAAAGATTTTAATTATTTTATTTTAAGATGAGTGTGCTTTATTTTAAAATGGGATTTATTAAAATAAATCAAGTGCATAACTTTAAGACTTTACAATATTTTCTTAAACTCTTTAATTTTACTTATTCAAGAAATGACCCAGTTATTCTCTACCATTAGATTGGTATGTGAAAGATATCTTTGAGGTGGATAGGTCTCCACCATCAATTTGCTTCCTTGTGATGGAAGAAGGGAACAAAGACCAAAAAGTCCCTGCCCCTTCTCCAAGTCGGCTAAGGCAACCAAAAAAAGGGAAAAAACTATTTAATCCCTTAAGACTGTGTTTGGATGTTGAGCTGAACTCAGCTGAGTTGAGTTTTTTATGAATAGCAGTGAATTGAGTAGTGGATGAAGTTATGTGGGACCCAACTAAACTGAGTTTAAAGTGTGTTTGGATGTTAAGACGAGTTTAGTACTTTTTATGGGAAATTGAAAGAGTACATATGAGACCTGCACCATAGAAACGTTAAGTTGGTAAACTCATTGAACCAAAAGACTTTAGAAAATCACAAACTTCAAAATGATGTTTCCTCTTTTCAGAAATGAAGGATCTCGTTGTTCTTCTTCTACTTCTTCCTTCTCCTTCTAACTGAATTTGATGGGCTGACTTCTGAGAAGGAGAATCTAGAGGAGTAGAAAGGGGTTTTCTGGATTGTGAAATGAAGGATCCCCTTCTTTTTTCTTTTTTTTTTTCAATAATTAAAATAAAGACTTGGCTGCCACTTGGCAAGCCACGTCAAGCGGGATCTACGAGCGGGACTTGCGAGCGGGGTTTGTAGGACTACCAAATACTAAAGGTGGAAAAAGTTGGCACATTCTTTTAATACGCCAGAATAGCCGTGAGATTTTAATACATATGAATGGTCTATATTCATGTAATATTTGAAATTTGTGGAAAAAATGTCAAGGAACACTGCTAAGGTTGGTCGATGTTAATCCAAGGGAAATTTTCATCAACTGTCTTTCCCCATACCTATCGGTCTACACTCAAGAAAGAAAGAAAATTTCATCTTCCTCTCCAAGCAAGCTAAAGTCGATGCCACCTCCCTCTCTTCTTCTCCTCTCTTCTCATCTTCAAGAAAACAAGCTCCTCTCATCTTCTTCAAGCTTTGTGACTCCATAGCAAGGGAAGAAGAAAAACATTTTTCTTTCATCCTCTTCAAGCCGTACGAGAACACTCCCTCCATACCCATGTTCGGTTTTGACTCAAAGCTTGGAACCAAAGCTTGATTTCATCTTCCAAAGGGTGAAATCTTGAAGGTAAAAGACTTTTGGTTTTTTCCCTAGTATGATTTACATGTGGGTTTCGAGTTTCACCATTTTTTTTACCTAAGATGTTTCGGTTTTGGGGTTTAACACAATGCCATCATTTCATTTATCATCTACACGGCTATACCACTATTTGGTCCTCCACTTGTGTTTTGAAAGGGACTAAGAGCTTAAGGAAGGTAAAAATCCTAACTTGACCCATTTAATTTTAATGTGATTTTGGAAGCCAACTAACTTGTTTTAGCTTGTATTTTGGTGTAGTTAAATTCCTATGTTGCAAATAATATGTATGCCCTGTTTTTGGCACAAACCAAATGGTATTATGGTTGTTTTGCTATGTATTTTCCTATATTTTGAAAATGCTATGTTGCTATTAAACTTGGTTTAATCATAGGTGATGCTTAAAGTGATTTTAGTTTATATATGTTGGTATCATGTGTCCTGTGTTGAGGTTGCTTGGTAATTTATTTTTAGGATGCTAGAGGTTCGATTTAGAGGTTTTTTTTTGGGTCTTGTAATTTTATATCTTTCTTTTGAAAGGTATTAAGTGAGTAAAGCATAAGTTTGAGTATTTAAAAGTTTTAAAGTTGCTTAATAGGTAACCTTGCTATACTTTATGTTATCTAAACTATTTAAAATATTGCTTGTGTGATTAGATTATAGCATAGTTGGTTTGAGTATAGGAGATTAATTGTGCATGATATGTTACGATATGTAAAGCTGTCCAAGTACCCCTAAGCCCATGTCATGCCACGTCTTGATGTAAAAATAGCCAATGTGTGTTGTCCCTCATTTGGTTAAATTCTACCTAACCCAAGAGTCCAAAATATTGATAAGCTAACCTTTTATAATGAGGGACCACAAGTTGATTTAAAGGGCATGTTTCCTAAGCTTGTTTAGCCTACTTGAAATGCCTAAATCTATTTTAAAACTCATTGTTGAAAATATCCAGATTTTATCTCCTAATGTCCATAACCCAAAGTGAGCTTGAACCAAAAAGATCTTGCTTGAAGCCTATGAATTATTAACTACTTTTCATGTAAGCTTTTTAAATAGCCTTCCATGGACAGCTAGCATATCTTAATATTTAATGTATTGCTCTTGTAAGTTTAGGTGAGGAGTAGTCATCGGGTTAATACTAAGCATAGAAGGGACGTTAGATTGTAATATCGTGGCTTTCTCTTTTAAAGGGAGGACTAAAGAATATTGTTTGAGTATTAACACGCTTATGCTATTTATTGGAATAGGACCTATATTGATTTTGGAAGTATTGAGGAGCATAGAGGTAAGTAGCTATCACCATGCTTCTTACACCAATCTTTATGAAAGAATGTCTCTCTCTCTTATTGCAAATGTTCTTTAGAAGAAAAGAGTAAATGAATATATCGTATGTACAAGCCCTTTCTTGATAGCCCTTGTTAAACATCCTATAAGTTATGATTGGTTGTAAAGTATAAAATAGTGCATTCACGAATCATTCTAAAATCATGAACACTTATCATGCATGCTCTCTCAAGAAACTTATTGATTATTCCTATATGTATATAGCATGAAATGTATCTTGTTCATTAAAATGCATATGCATTGGACTAAAAAAGATGATGAAAATGTTTTAATTGCAAAGAAAAGTAAAGGAAATGGCTGAAAAGAAATGAATGTTTTAATGTATGAAACTATGTAATGGCTATGATTGATAAATGAATAATGGTACCAAAAGACTAGGCAGATTACAATGTTGGGTAAGTAGTACTGGAGGTGCACCCAGTGCTGTCCCTTGACTGAGGGATTCCCAACCCACGGCCAAGGATGAAATCAGGTCCAAAGGAAGACTGCTAATCCTAACACACGGGGCGTAATAGTGTGTACCGGCCAAAAGGAAAGTGAAACATGAAAGCATAGTTATTTCTCAAAGATGTTTATGCATGAAAATATTGTTTACTCCTTAAAATGTTTATGCATGAAAACATTGTCAAATTCTCAAAATGTTTATGTATGCATGTTTTCAAATGCAAAAGAATAGATGATTAGTACATTAACGGCATGGTGTACTACTTACTGAGTATTAGACTCACTTTGTATTTATGTTTTAAACGTCCATGTAATGACGAAGAGGCTGAGAAGAAAGACACTATTGCAGAGGGAGAGGCATACACTTAGTGTCTTCCCTGTTGGTTCGACCTTGCATGGATGATGGGTTATATGTATAGATGTTTTTATGTTGGGATGGGTCCCTTGTCGGGACGTTTTGTCAGGTTTGACTTTAAACCCTGTATCTTTTGGTATGGTGTAACTGTTATGGTGGGCTGATGGTAATCCCATATACATTGACTTAGTTCCTTTTGTATGCATGGTAGGGACGGAGTCCCTTCCTAGCTAGAACTAGTTATGTTTCGTGTAATTATGATGGACTCTAAGAGTCTTTTATGGATGAATGTTCAAATAGAATGTCTATCAGGTGTTCCCCTTTATTAAATTAGAAATTTAGAGTACACGTGTGTTATGTTCATACTGATCGCATATTATTAAAAAAAACAAAAAGAGAACACGTATGTAAGTAGCGATTCCAACCTTCCCAGGGCGGGATTGTTACAAATCAAGCTCGGCACTATCCAGATCATTCTCAGTATTGCCCTTGTTTGCCATTGGGATATTCGCCAACTCGATGTCAAGAATGCCTTCCTCCATGGTGATCTCCAGGAGGACGTGTTAATTGACTAATCTCCAAGTTTTATCCATCCTACTTTATATTCTTAGGTTTGCAAGCTAAACAAGGCCTTATATGACTTAAAAACAGGCCCCTCATGTCTAGTTTCATAAATTTAGTAATTTCCTTATTGCCTATGGTTTCCAATGTAGCTTTGTTGACCCTTCACTTTTCATATATCACTCATCTCTAGGCACTATTTTTTACTATTATATGTAGATGATATTCTTCTCACTTGTTCAAACCCCTCACATCTTAATGCCTTCACTAGTACTCTTAGTCAACAGTTTGTTATGAAAGATTTGAGTCCCATACACTAATTTTAGGGCATTCAAGTCAGTCCAACTCCCATGGTGTAGTCTTATCTCAATCTAAGTCTGCTCTTGAGATATGATGAAGGAAGTGATTATTGTGAATTCGTATTTTTTTCTTAATGATTAGGATGTTTAAAAAATAGTTAAAAGAAAAAAAGAAAAAGAAAAAAAATCATTTACATTAATGTGCACATTTGGTACATCCTAACATTGTCCTAAAATAAAAGAACAATATCTTATTAGGATTGGCAAGTCAACTTTGACCTAGATGGGGCCGATATACTAATTGCTAACTTTCTAAATATTAAGAAAAAAGCTACACCCATCGCTCGTTTGCTCCCGCTCCCAGCTCTCGCTTGACGTGGTTGCCACAGAATAAATTAAAAAATTAAAAACCAAAATTAAAAACCCTCGTCTTCTTCAAGAAGTAGAACAAAACCTAGCTTGCCTTCACAGAATGAAACCTAGCCAACATACCCTTCCGTTGCCTCCACAGAACAACCTTACCCTTCCGTCGCCTCCACATAACTGCGAGGAACCCAGCCAATTCCAAGCCTCCACCTTACCCTTCCATCGCCTCCACAGAGAACTTGTGTGAAGATATTCCTTTAGAGGATTTGAAAAGATCAATATGTTTGCAGGAAGGGCTTTGCCAGAGGATTGAAGAAGAAGTTTGCGAAACACATTTAGTGAAAATGTAGTTGGATATTTTTTCCAAAACTCTACAGGAGAGTTTGGGTGAAGCAAGTTGTGAATTTATACTAGTGAAAGAGAAATTGGAAGAATGTACACGGCAGCTAGAGCTTTCAACCAAATGCAAGGAGTTACTGATGCTTAGGTTGCAGGAAGATTTGGATGATGTTTTTTCTCTTAATGATTACAAAGCCACTTTTAGAATCAAATTTACAAAATGTTACCCATGAAAATCATTTTCTCAATCGAAAGATTACTGAATGGGAAGCATTGATAATATAGTACAAAAGTTATGAGAGTACATATGAGGCCTGCATCGTAGAAAAGTTAGAGTTGGAAAACTCATTGAACCAAAAGACCATAGAAAATCACAAGCTTCAAAATGATGTTTTCTCTTTTCAAAAATGAAGGATCCCGTTGTTCTTCTTCTACTTCTTCCTTCTCCTCCTCCTTCTTCTTCTTCTAATTGAATTTAATGGGCTAACTTCTGAGAAGGAGAATCTAGAAGAGCAGAAAGGGGTTTTCGGGATTGTGAAATGAAGGATCCCCTTCTTCTTTCCTTTTTTTGTTAATAATTAAAATAAAGACATGGCTACCACGTGGCAAACCACTTCAAGTGGGATATGCGAGCGAGACTTGCGAGCGGGGTCTGTAGAACTACCATATATTAATGATGAAAAAAGTTGGCACATTCTTTTGATAAGCTTGAATGGCCGTGAGATTTTAATACGAATGAATGGTCGATATTCATGTAATATTGGAAATTTGTGGAACAAATGTCAAGGAACGCTGCTAAGGTTGATCGATCTTAATCCAAGGGAAATTGTATCTGAATTAGATCTGGAATTGCTTAGCTGATCTCTTTTGTACAGCCTGAACATTGAAGATTTGCCTCTCATAATTAAAGTACATGATCTGCTGGTATAGAGCACTGCAAATCTCACACTTCTGAATTCTCAAACGTCTTGTCCAATCGTTGGCATTAAGAATTGCTGAAGCCTCAATGTATACATCAATTGCATCCATTTAAACAACTTGACCTGGAGTACTGAGCACTGACGGCCACCTCACATATTTTAATTCCTTACTATCGCCTTAGAAACGAATAGGTACAACAATATAACTACCCATTTCCAAACAACAAAAAATATGATGCCTAATTTCAAATTTTAAACCATAAGGAATATAGGAATTATCGAATCCAAAATGAGGATGTTGAGATATAAGGAGCGCCCCACACTCTTTTACCTTCACGTTCGAGCTACTTGTTTTAACTGATGCTCCAATGTAGCTCCATCCATCCAAATTATTTGACTGCTCCAAAAACCACTTGGCTGGTAGATACACCCGAAACCCAATTGGCCCTACAGATGGGTCTATGGGGGCACGTAGGACTAAGGGTTCTTTTAGAGGACCTTCATTAGTCTCAAAATGATTAACAAACTCAACAAACTAGCCTTCATCAAGATGACTGCCCTTGAAAATCCTTGGATCTGAATTCTCTACCTCATCATCAACTTCATAAATAGTAAGATGAGCATATCCTCCCACTTACTATTATTATCTAATTTTGGAGGCATTTGAAGTGTTACATGAGAACCAAAACTTCTCACGTTGAACTCTGGAATTTCAGCTCCCAAGAAAGATCCACACATTACCTTGGGATTAAAACTATTAGTTTCCTGAATGTGAAGTAAGAACAAAAAACAGAAAGATGTTAATTGGAGCACATTAACCACTACCACAAAACATCTTATGAATAGATCAAAGAGACTCACAACGTCATAGCCTTTTGTCTGCAAATTACTTTTTTCATGATTCAAGCTTCTAATGTAGTGGACTCTATCATCAAAACCAATATAGAAAGCCCCAATAGAGTCATCATTGGTCATAAACATTTCTTGCGTAGAGCAAGCATCTTTTGAGCCAAACTCTGGCACTGCGAAAAACTTAGTGAATTTGATAGCAGTTCCACCTTTATACAATTGTTCCAGATACCCCTCACCATTCATGTCTTGAATTCCACCAAGTGCTAGGCAATCAGATACATCCAGAATTTTAAGAGATGACAAACTACAAATAATGCTAGGAAAAATTGAGAGCTTTTTGCAGTTATGTACAGACAATATGGAAAGGTCGCATAAATGCTTAAATGATGGGGGTAGTTCCTTTATGGCAGTACCATCCAAATAAAGGAACCGCAATGAAGTCATATTTCCCACAATGTCTGGGAACTTCTCAAGTCTTGAACAATCAGAAAGATAAAAATATTCAATAGACTCCCAGCTAATCTCATTTGGAAAGCTTTTAAGGCGTTTGCAAGCATGTAGATTCAATCGTCTAAGCCATTTGAGAACACCAATAGAGTTGTGGACCTTAGATAAACTTGTACAACCTTCAAGGTCATTACCTGAAGATTAGAGTTTATAATATCCTCTACCTGCACATAAAGTGGCCCCGAAGCTAACCACCTATCATACCAAAAAAAAGTGTTGCCACCTCGTACTATAACTTTGACATTATTGTAGACCTCAGGCAAGACTGATAAAATGGACCTCCATAAACGAGACCCTCGATGACTCCCAACAGCTAAAGAAAAGGGGCTATCCTTAATGTACTTTGCACGGAAAAAATCCATCCACAAAGAATTTGTGGCCATTAGTCTAAATGCAAATTTCATATGAAGTGCAAGTTGAACCTCCTTGAAATCTTTCACATCCAATCCACCCTCCCCCGTTGGCAAACATAGTTTCGGCCAAGCTCGCCATTTCATCTTATTAATACCGTTGACTTGCCCCCAGAAAAAAAAACTCGACAAGATAGAATTGATGCAAGCAATGGAAGCCAAAGGCACATTAATCACTGAGAGAATATGAACAGGCATACTTGCAAGCACATGCCTCAGAAGAATCAATCTACCCCCTTGAGAAAGTAGTTTGAATTTCCAACCTGCTACCTTCTTCCTAACATTTTCCACAAAAGGCTCAATGATTATAGTCGTTAGTCTTCCCGACACAAGCGGAGCCCCCAAATAGGTGACCAGAATTTTTCCCTCTTGAAAACCAGTAAGTCTCAATAACGCACGAATCCGAGAAGAAGAGATGTGCTTGGACGGAAAAAGAGCAGATTTTTCTTTGCTAATTAACTGCCCAGACCAACCTTCATAAACACTAAGTATCTCGACAAGTCTCTTAATGGACCATTTACCACCATTCACAAAAATCAGTAGATCATCTGCATATAATAAATGTGAAATCAAATGAGCGCCTACCGGATGGTGAAACCTGCCAATTCTACCTTCTTCAAAATTCTTTTTAAGCAGCCGTGTCAAAACTTCTTCCATCACGAAGAATAAATAAGGAGATAGAGGGTCTCCTTGCCGTAACCCACGATTAGGTTGGAAAAAACCTTTAAAAGTACCATTCATCATTACTGAAAACTAAGGCGATTTTATACATTCCCCAACTAACCGACAAAAACCGGAGGAGAAACCAAAGGCTTTTAAAACCTCTAGTAAAAAACCCCAATCAACACGATCATAGGCCTTGGCCATATCAATTTTAACCATCACGTTGCCACCCAAAACTTTCTTATTCAAAGAATGAACCATTTCCTGTGCAAGCGTAATATTTTCAAAAATGCTTCTACCGGGCACAAAAGCACCTTGCTCGGAAGAAACAAGCTTGTGAATAATCCGCGTCATTCTTTTAACAAGGATTTTCAAAAAACATCTTATAAGCCACCGAGCATATGCTTATAGGGCGAAATTTATCAAAAGTCGCTGGATCCTAAACTTTCGAAATAAGAACAATAAGGAGGAGGAATAAAACCTGGGCAATGGAACCCCACTAAAGAATTCACACGCCACCTCGACCACATCTTTTTTAATAATATCCTAGCACTCAATATAGAAGGCTGAACCAAAACCATCAGGGCCTGGGCTACTGTGCTTATGAATGGAGTTTATAGCATCTTTAACTTCCTCCTCAGACGGCATCATACTGAGCATCTCATTTTCCACTTTCGAGATCTTTCAACTAATTAATGGAAACAAATCTGCAAGCTCCACCCACATGCCCCTGTAAGAAAGTCATGAAAATAATTAGTGGCACCTTTGTGTGATTAGATTATAGCATAGTTGGTTTAGGTATAGGAGATTAATTGTGCATGATATATTACGATATGTAAAGCTATCCAAGTACCCCTAAGCCCATGTCATGCCACGTCTTGATGTAAAAATAGCCCTTGTATGTTGTCCCTCATTTGGTTAAATTCTACCTAACCCAAGAGTCCAAAATAATGATAAGCTAACCTTTTATAATGAGAGACCACAAATTGATTTAAAGGGCATGTTTCCTAAGCTTGTTTAGCCTACTTGAGATGCCTAAATCTATTTTAAAGCCCATTGTTGAGAATTTCCAGATTTTATCTCCTAATGTCCATAATCCAAAGTGAGCTTGAACCAAAGAGAACTCGCTTAAAGCCTATCAATTCTTAACTACTTTTCATGTAAGCTTTTTAAAATAGCCTTCCATGGATAGCTAGCATGTCTTAATATTTAATATATTGCTCTTGTAAGTTAAGGTGAGGAGTAGTCATCGGGTTAATGCTAAGCATAGAAGGGACGTTAGATTGTAATATCGTGGCTTTCCCTTTTAAAGGGAGAGATAAAAAATATTGTATGAGTATTAATACGCTTATGCTATTTATTGGAATAGGACCTATATTGACGTTGCATGTATCAAAGAGCATAGAGGTAAGTAGCTATGACCATGCTTCTTACACCAAGTTTTCTTAATGAAAGAATGTCTCACTCTCTTACTGCAAATGTTCCTCTAAAGAAAAGAGTAAATGAATATAGTATGTACAAGCCATTTCTTGATAGCCCCTGTTAAACATCCTATAAGTTATGATTGGTTGTAAAGTATGAAATAGTGCATTCGCGAATCATTCTAAAATCATGAACTCTTATCATGCATGCTCTCTCAAGAAACTTATTGATTATTCCTATATATAGCATGAAAATGTATCTTGTTCATTAACTAAGAAAGATGATGAAAATGTTTTGACTGTAAAGGAAATGACTGAAAAGAAATGAATATTTTAATGTATGAAACTATGTAATAGCCATGACTGGTAAATGAATGATGGTACCAAAGGATTTAGCAGATTGCAATGTCAGGTAAGTAGTACTAGCGGTGCACCCAGTGCTGCCCCCTAACTGAGGGATTCCCAACCTGCAGCCACGGGCGGAATCAGGTCCAAAGGTAGACCGCTAATCCTAACACACGGGGTGTAAAGTGTGTACCGACCAAAAGGAAAGTGAAACATGAAAGTATAGTTATTTCTCAAAGATGTTTATGCATGAAAGTATTATTGATTCCTTAAAATGTTTATGCATGAAAGTATTATTGATTACTTAAAATGTTTATGCATGAAAGTATTGTCAAATTCTCAAAATGTTTATATATACATGTTTTCAAAAGAAAAAGAATAGATGATTAGTACATTAACGACATGGTGTACTACTTACTGAGTATTAGACTCACTTTGTGTTTATATTTTGAACGTCTAGGTGATGACAAAGGGGCTGAGAAGCAAGGCACTACTGCAGAGGGAGAGGCAGATGCTTAGTGTTTTCCCTGTTGGTTCGACCTTGCATGGATGATGGGTTATATATATATAGATGTTTTTATGTTGGGATGGGTCCCTTGTTGGGATGTTTTGTCGGGTTTGTCTTTAAACCATGTATCTTTTGGTATGGTGTAACCGTTATGGTGGGGTGATGGTAATCCCATATACATTGACTGAGTTCCTTTTGTATGTATGGTAGGGACAGAGTCCCTTCCTAGCTAGAACTAGTTATGTCTCGTGTAATTATGATGGACTCTAAGAGTCTTTTATGGATGAATGTTCGAATAAAATGTCTATCAGGTGTTCCCCTTTATTAAATTAGAAATTTAGAGTACACGTGTGTTATGTTCATGCTAATCGCATATTATTAGAAAAAAAAAACAAAGGAGAACACGTATATAAGTAGCGATTCCACCCTTCCCAGGGCGGGGTTGTTACAAATCAAGCTCGGCTCCATCCAGATCATTCTCAATATAGCCATTGTTCGCCATTGGGATATTCACCAACTTGATGTCAAGAATGGCTTCCTCCATGGTCATTTCCAGGAGGAGGTGTTTATTGACCAATCTCTAGGTTTTATCCATCTTACTTTTTATTCTTAGGTTTGCAAGCTAAACAAGGCCTTATATGACTTAAAAACATGCCCCTCATGTCTAGTTTGATAAATTTAGTACTTTCCTTATTGCCTATGGTTTCCAGTGTTGCTCTGCTGATCCTTCACTTTTCATATATCACTCATCTCTAGGCACTATTTTTTTATTATTATATGTAGATGATATTCTTCTCACTTGTTGAAACCCCTCACATCTTAATGCCTTCACTATTACTCTTAGTCAACAGTTTGTTTTGAAAAATTTGGGTCCCATACACTAATTTTTTGGCAATCAAGTTAGTCCAACTCCCATGGTGTAGTCTTATCTCAATCTAAGTATGCTCTTGAGATGTGATTAAAGAAGTGATTATTAGTGAATTTATATTTTTTTCTTAATGATTAGGATGTTTAAAAAATAGTTAAAAGAAAAAAAAAATCATTTACATTAATGTGAATATTTGAGATGCACATTTGGTACATCCTAACATTGTCCTAAAATAAAATAACAATATCTTATTAGGATTGCCCAATTAACTCTGACCTAGATGGGCTGGATAAACTGATTGCTAACTTTCTAAATATTAAGGAAAAAGCTATGCCCACCGCTCATTTGATCCCGCTCCCAGCTCCCGCTTGACGTGGTTGCCACATAATAAATTAAAATATTAAAAACCCTCATCTTCTTCAAGAAATAGAACAACCTAGCTTGCCTCCACAAAATGAAACCTAGCCAACATACCGTATTGCTGCCTCCACAAAACAACCTTACCCTTCCGTCACCTCCACAGAACGACGAGGAAACCAACCAATTCCAAGCCTCCACCTTACCCTTCGTCGCCTCCACAGAGAACTTGTGTGGAGATATTCCTTTAGAGGATTTGAAAATATCACTATGCTTGTAGGAAGGGCTTTGCCAGAAGATTGAAGAAGAAGTTTGCGAAACGCATTTAGTGATCCAAAACTCTATAGGAGAGTTTGGGTGAAGCAGGTTGTGAATTTATACTTGTGAAAGAGAAACTTGAAGAATGTACACGGCAGCTGGAGCTTTCAACCAAATCCAAGGAGTTACTGATGCTTAGGCTGCAGGAAGGTTTGGATAATGTTCATTCTCTTAATGATTACAAAGCCACTTTTAGAATCAAATTTACAAAATTTTACCCATGAAAATCATTTTCTCAATCGAAAGATTACTGAATGGGAAGCATTGATAACAGAGTACAAA
Source organism: Juglans mandshurica (assembly GCA_022457165.1). Lineage (NCBI taxonomy): Eukaryota > Viridiplantae > Streptophyta > Magnoliopsida > Fagales > Juglandaceae > Juglans > Juglans mandshurica. The sequence continues at coordinate 12,412,078 of CM039623.1, forward strand.
AGTTATGAACCAAAAGACCTGAGAAAATCACAAGCTTCAAAATGATGTTTCCTCTTTTCAGAAGTGAAGGACCCCGCTGTTCTTCTTCTACTTCTTCTTCTTCGTCTAATTGAATTTGATGGGCTCACTTCTGAGAAGGAGAATCAAGAGGAGCAGAAAGGAGTTTTCGGGATTGTGAAATGAAGGATCCCCTTCTTCTTTCCTTTTTTTGTAATAATCAAAATAAAGACGTGGCTGTCACATGGCAAGCCACGTCAAGCGGGATCTAAGAGCGGGACTTGCGAGCGGGGTCTGTAGAACTACCAAATATTAAAGGTGGAAAAAGTTGGCACATTCTTTTAATACACCTGAATGGTCACGAGACTTACGAGCGAGGTCTAACTTAGATATGGAATTGCTTAGCTGATCTCTTTTGTACAACCTGAACATTGAAGTGTTGTATCGCATAATTAATGTACATGATCAGATGGTATAGAGCACTGCTAATTTCACACTTATGCATTCTCAAACGTCTTGTCCAATCGCTGGCATTAAGAATTGATGAAGCCTCAATATATACATGAATTGCATCCATTTAAACAACTTGGCCTAGAGTACTGAGTATTGACGGCCACCTCACATATTTTCATTCCTTACTATGGCTTTAGAAACGAATAGGTACAACAATATGACTACCCATTTCCAAACAACAAAAAAGATGATGCCTAATTTCAAATTTTAAACTATAAGGAATAAAGGTATTATAGAATTCAGAATGAGGATGTTGAGATACAAGGAGCGCCCCACACTCTTTCACCTACACGTTCGAGTACTTGTTTTAACTGATGCTCCAATGTAGCTCCATCCATCCAAATTATTTGACTGCTCCAAAAACCACTTGGCTGGTAAATACACCCCAAACCCAATTCGCCCAACAGAAGGGTCTTTGGGGGCACGTAGGACTAATGGTTCTTTTAGAGGACCTTCATTAGTCTCAAAATGATAAACAAACTCAACAAACTGGCTTTCATCAAGATGACTGCCCTTGAAAATCCTTGGATCTGAATTCTCTACCTCATCATCAACTTCATAAATAGTAAGATGAACAAATCCCTCCCTCTTACTATTATTATCTAAGTCTGGGTGGATTTGAAGTGTTACATGAGAACCAAAACTTCTCATGTTGAACCATTCTGGAATTTCAGCTCCCAAGGAAGGTCCACACATTACCTTGGGATTAAAACTATTAGTTTCCTGCATGTGAAGTAAGAATAAAAACCAGAAAGATGTTAATTGGAGTATATTAAATAACCACTCCCGCAACACATCTTATGAAGAGATCAAAGAGACTCACAACATCATATAGCATTTTGTCTGCAAATTACTTTCTTCATGATTCAAGCTTCTAATGTAGTAGACTCTGTCATCAAAACCAATATAGAAGGCCCCAATAGAGTCATCATTGGTCATAAACATTTCTTGCATAGAGCAAGCATCATTTGAGCCAAACTCTGACACTACGAAAAACTTAGTGAATTTGATAGCAGTTCCACCTTTATACAATTGTTCCAGATATCCCTCACCATTCATGTCTTGAATTCCACCAGGTGCTAGGCAATCAGATACATCCAGAATTTTAAGAGATGACAAACTACAAATAATGCTCAAAAAAATTGAGAGCTTTTTGCAGTTATGTAAAGACAATATGGGAAGGCCACATAAACTCTTAAATGATGGGGGTAGTTCCTTTATGGCAATACCATCCAAATAAAGTAACTGCAATGAAGTCATGTTTCCCACAATGTCTGGGAACTTCTCAAATCCTGAACATTCAGAAAGTAAAAATGTTGAAAAGACTCCAAGCAAATCTCATTTGGAAAGCTTTTAAGGCGTTTGCAAGCATGTAGATTCAATCGTCTAAGCCGTTTGAGAACACCAATAGATTTGTGGACCTTAGATAAACATGTACAACCTTCAAGATCTAGTGTCTCATGACTTGGGACTCCAGTGAAGTCTAGTGTCTTCAACAAGTTTTGAGAGCCGCTAAGATCAAAGCGTCTCAAAATCCCAAAACTCTGTTATAAAATAATAAATATTGAACAAAAAAAAAGCATTAACGAGCTTAGTACCATTAGTAGAAAGAAGAACAAGAAGAAACCACCTTACACTAATTCCCTTCCACAGTTGCTTAATGTGACTGCATGGAAATCTAAGTTCAATAAGATTGTTTGCTTGAAAGCAATTTGACATGGATTTTGAAGGATATTCAAACCATTCTAGCACCCGTAACCCATGTGCTGGCATGAATCTTAAAGGGTCGTTGTGCCAATGCAGATTCAATATCTTATCACAGAAATTAGAAAAACTCATGTTGACAAAACTTGTGTTGCGAATTTTAAGAATTCTCAATTTCTTCATCTTTGAGGAAGCTCTAACACTGAATCGTTCCTCATTTTGATTAGGTAAGTTTAGCACTATGCCTTCAATCACGTCAGTTCCCTAAAAACCAAGAACAATAAAATTGTGTCTGAAATATTGGCAAAAAACTTAAGAATTAGAATGAAAATACACTAGACATTTATATCTGGATTAATCCACTTATAGTATTATTCTTCAACATGTGAAGGATATCCCTAGAATGCCACAATCTACTCTGACAGCCAGGCTCTTCAAGGGATTCATCATAAATTATTTCTTGACCCATTTTTTGTAGCAAATCATGCATCCTCAACCTTTTAGATGAGAATATCGATATTGAGGTATGGTAGTAACCAAAACTTTCTAATATATCCATTTAAATGTTATCTAAGACCTCTCCATGGAAAAAACAAGCAATATCTAAAAACAGTTTCTTTTGCAAATCCTCCAATCCATCAAAACCTACTTGAAATATATCTAATATTCCTTTATTATGATTTGCTTTCAGTTGATCACAAGCACCTTTCCATGCATTTGTTCCTCTACCAAACAAGGAGGACCCTAAAACTTTGAGAGCTAAAGGAAGGCCTTGAGCATATTTCACAAAGCCTTTGGATAAATCCACATAATTTTCTTTAGGATAGGGTTTCTTGAAAGCTGCCAAACTAAAGAGCTGCAATGCTTCATCATTACTCAACTCATTAACCTTATAGATATCATTCACTCCATGTCTTTTCAATAAATTGTTATCTTTGTTTGTTAAAATGATTCTACTCCCCGGACCAAACCAGTCATGGACCATATATTTATTTCCCTTTCCATGATGATCTTAGAAAGAAGTTTTTTTTGTAAAGAAACTTTTTTTTTTTTTTGAAGAAAACCTTAAACCATTCCATTAAATAAAGGCAGCAATACAAGATGGAGGATCCTCCATAGTTACAATTTGATCAATAATGATAAGAGCATCTTTTGCAAGTAAATGGGCTATGTGATTGCCATTCCTTCTAACATGAGAAACTTCCCATTTTGCAAATAGCTTAAGGAAATATCTAGCCTCACTACAGAACATGCTTGAACTACTCAATGCTTCTCTGTCTTCAACCAAGGCTTTTGTGACTTGCAGTGAATCACCTTCGAGTATGACCTGATGCAGACCAATCTCCCTTGCCAGTTTAACAGCTTGAAGAGCCCCGTATGATTCAGCTAGTAGAGGGTCAGGGTAGAGCTTTTCCTTTTGCCTCAATGTTGCAATAACCTGCCCAGACCTGTCTCTTATAACCACTCCTATACCAATCAGCCCCTTATCTTTGTCTACTGCCCCATCCCAGTTAAATTTGTACCAGTCCACTGGAGGAGCTTGCCAATGGATCACCATGGGAGAGGCTTGGGTATTGCACTGGTCTGGGTTCTTTTCTGCCATCATGTTTAGAGTAGCTCTTGCCTCTCTAACAATATGGTTTGGATGTGTAAAACCTTTCTTGAAAATGAAAGAGTTCCTTCTCCACCAGATCCTCCTTGCTGTAATCACAAACTCTTGTAGTTCCTCTTGATTCAATGCCTTAGTCAATGTATCAAATAGTTTTATCATTGAGAAGCTAGAAATGGAGCATTTCTGTAGCTTTTTGGAGCACTGACTCCACACATCCTTTGCTGCTTCACAGCTCCACAGCACATGTTGCACACTTTCCTCTTCCCTATTGCAGATTGGGCATAAAGGATCACTCACCGCTTTCTTCTTAAACAAGTTGGACTGAGTGGGAAGTGCCTCCTGGCAGGCTCTCCATAGAAAGGTTTTGTCTCCTGGTGTAACATCCAGCTTCCAGATGTTTTTCCAAACCTCCTTGAGGCCATTGCTGGTTGATGCTTGCCCATGAGCAGCCATCTCCCTGTCCTTTACCAAGTGATAAGCACTCCTCACCGTGAATGCACCATCCTTTGTACCATGCCATATGATTCTATCCCTGGTAGCCATAGCACTGATAGGGGTCTCCAAGATCAATTGAGCTTCCCTTTCCTCAAAGGTGGCTTGGATCAGTTCTTGTTTCCACCTCTTTAACTCAGGATCCATTAGAGCTGCAACTTTAGCATTCCCCTCTAGGTTCTTCACTGGGCTGGTAACCCTCCTTGGATTAGCATGGTCCAGCCATTTACAGAAAGAACCAACCTCGATTACATGCCTTGCAGCCATCAGGCTCCTCCATACAAAGGAGGGTTTAAAGCCAAGTTTTGCTGTCTGAAAAGTCAGGGAGGGGTAGTATTTGGCTTTGAGGACTTTGGCAACTAGGGTGTTGGGGTCTTGGATAAATCTCCAACATTGCTTGGCAAGCATTGCCATGTTGAAACATTCTAGATCCCTGAATCCCAAGCCCCCTTCTAATTTAGCTTGTCCCATTCTCTTCCATGAGATCCAGTGAATCTTATGCTCCTTTTCTTGTTGACCCCACCAGAAGTTTTGTATAAATCTGTTTATGGCTTGAAGTAAAGTTTTTGGTAGCTTAAATACACTCATAGTGTATGTAGGGAGGGATTGTATGACTGCTTTCACAAATATTTCTTTCCCAGCCTGTGATAATGCTCGAACCTTGAAGTTGCTGAGTCTCGATCTGATGTTGTCCAGAATGCCTTTAAAGGATCTTAGTCTATGTTTACCCACAACAGAAGGCAAGCCCAAATACTTTTCATATGGCCTAGCTAACCTCATTCTAGCTATTGACAGGATGTACTCTTGAGTGGCCCTTGCTGTGTTTCTGCTAAACATGATAGAAGTTTTCTCTAGGTTCAGTCTTTGTCCAGAAGCCATTTCATAAGTTCTCAACAAGTTGATCAGCCTACCCCATTCAACAGCATTGGCCTTGTAAAACATAAGACTATCGTCTGCAAAGAAGAGGTGAGATATTCTTAGCAGTTTTCTTGCAACAGGAACTCCATGCAACCATCTGTTTTCTTCAGCTTTGTAAATTAAGTTGCTCAAAGCCTCAGCACATAGTATAAATAGATAAGGTGATAATGGATCACCTTGTCTTAGACCTCGGGTAGGGTAGAATTCAGGTTGAGGGACACCATTCACCAATAGAGCATAGGAAACAGTTTCAATACACTTCATAACCAATTCCACCCATTTGCTGCCAAATCCCAGCTTTAAAAGGACTGCCCTTAGGAAACTCCATTCTACCCTATCATAGGCCTTGCTCATGTCCAATTTTAATGCCATGTAGCCTTCTTTCCCTGTCATTTTACAATTCATTGTGTGTAAAGCTTCAAAGGCAACAATAACATTATCAGCAATAAGTCTGTTAGGAACAAAGGCAGATTGTGATGGAGAAATAATGCTATGCAGCACCTTTTTTAGTCTATTTGCTATGACTTTTGAGATGAGTTTGTAGAGGACATTACAAAGAGATATTGGCCTAAAATCTGTGACATTCATTGGGGTCTTCTTCTTTGGAATAAGGGCTATGAAAGTGTTGTTGATACTGTCCAAACTGCCATTCAAATTAAGAACATTCAGAACTACTTCACATACTTGAGTTCCCACCACTTGCCAATGTTGTTGATAGAATAGGACAGGGAAGCCATCTGGCCTCGGGGAGCTTAATCCATTCATGTGAGATAAAGCATCTTCTACCTCCTGGACTGAGTAAGGCCTAGTCAGAAGCTCATTTTGTGCTTCACTCACTTTGGGTTCCAATGATTCAATGCATGTTAAAGGGCTGCTGGGGTTGGAAGTTGTGAAAATACTTGTGAAATAATCCTGGAAAAGAGTGTTGATGCCCTCCTTTGAAGTGACTTCTTCATGATTACTATCCAAGAGCTTTTTTATCTCATTTGTTTTCCTCCTTTGTGATGCACACTGGTGAAAAAATATTGTATTCCTATCACCTTCCTTCAACCATTTCTGTTTGGCTCTTTGTTTCCATTTGAGGTTTTCAACTTCCAATAGTGTGTCCACCCTTTGTTGAGCTTGTTTAATCTCTTCATTTAAAAGGCCCATGTTTCTGTCTTGTAGGTTTGAAAGAATGTCCATTTGTTGTTTGATTTCTCTCTTAAAGCTGCCATAATGCTGTTTACTCCACTGAGATAGTTTCTGTTTGCAAGACTTAAGCCCCTCAACAATGAATTGCATTTTGTTTGTTGCTACTCTAGGTAATCTCCATGCTTCCTCCACTACTTTAAGGCAATTCTCCTTTAGGTTCCAACAAGCCTCATATCTGAAAGGCCTCTGATGTCTGACAGAATAAGTGTGCACCAGGTCCATCACAATCCACAAAGGCCTATGATCTGAGTTGAGGGCTGGAAGAGTATAAACTCTCGAGTCAGCATACATCCCTCCCCAAACATTATTGCAAAAGGCTCTATCCAGCCTTTCTTTAGTGAAAGCATTGCCATGCCTCCCATTTGACCAGGTGAATTTACTACCATAATATCCCATGTCATAGAGCCCACACCTTCCAACTGCCACACTAAAGGCCTCCATTTGGTTGTAAGGTCTCAATGGCCCTCCCCACTTTTCATCATACCTTAAAATTTCGTTAAAGTCACCTACACAGAGCCAACCTGTAGTGCTTGAAGGTGTAAGAGCCTGCATTATTTGCCAGCTTTCATGTCTCTTAGAAGTAATAGGGCTGCCACAGAAGTCTGTGAGAACCCAGTGACCACCAACTCTCCCTTCCTTCACCATCAAGGAAATATGGTTATTTGAATATGACAATACTTCAGCTTCTATTTCTTCTTTCCACAGGAAGGCCAAACCTCCACATGAGCCTTTTGAGTTCACCACAAAACTATTTTCAAAATTCAGTTGTCTTCTGACTGTCTCAACCTTAATTCTGTTGCACTTTGTTTCCATTAAGAAAACAAAGTTTGGGAACTTATTTTGCACCATAATGTGCAGATTATTCACTGTCCGAGGATTCTCAATCCCTCGACAGTTCCAACTTAGGCAGCTCATGGCGATTGGTGGGGCTGGTTCACAGCCTCCACCATTTCAATTCTGCCAGAGTAATTCATAGGAGAAGCCCCATGTTTTGTTTTTTTCAGATCATGCACTGCCCCTTCTGCCATCAATCTAGTGATAATTCTTTTGTTACCTATTAGGCTTTTTGCTTTGTTCTCCTCAAGCCTAGTTGCAAGCCTTTCAAAGCTCTTGTTCCTTGCTTTCCTTTTCCAACTAACTCTAGTTTTAATCCTCTCCAGTTCCTGGACCTGGCCCAAGACGAAATGGGCCAAGGAAGATGCTTGGGCTCTTAGATCCAGACAACCCTCAGGGCCCAGGCCTGCCTGTTGGGTTTTGTCCTTTCCTGAGTTTCTTATTGCACTCTTGGTGCACACCTCGATACCTTGCATGGAACAGACGTCCTCAACTTGAGGAGTCAACTCTGGACTTTCCAAGTTAAGTACATAGGGGCTTACCTTAATAGGCTGCTGGATTGGTTCTGTAGCCAACCTAGGAGAAATCAGCTTTTCAGTAGCCTTTTCACTGCCTGTGTTGTCACCATCAGTCTTGCACGTTTCCGGGATTTCAGCTGCTGCTTTGGCCTTGATTTTCTGACCATCATCCCTGACCTCCCTCTCCTTCCTCCATGACTGACCTTCTGCATGTTCAAGTGTATCTGCATTGCCATAAGTTTTGTGAGGGATCTCACTGTCCTTTGATGCTGGGGCTCGCAGCCATGCACCATATTGCAGCTTACTGTCTCCAAGTGAGCTTACCAAGCAGCCCGATTTGGCATGCTTAATCACCCCTTGATAACTTTCTGCAAATCTTCCTCTTTATTGAACTCGACCAGGAACTTATTTATACCTACTTCTGAGAACTTGAACCAGCTCTCACATTTCCTTATCTTGGCCATTGTGGATTTGAATGCTTCTCTATTTACTAGTTTCTCAGCTATGATCATAACCAGCAGGCAAAACTTGCCATATTGTTCGACTACTTCAGACGAGTTTTTTTCCAAGATCACTTCCTCTTTTTCCTTCTCAGTAAGACTTAGTCCTTCCCACTGTCTAGCTAAATCATCCTCCATTATCCCCTCTTTAGATCTGCAAGACCTTCTAAGGGACTAAACTCTATCCAGAGAGGAAACTCTAGCCAGGGACTCTTTTTGTAAAGAAACTAAACCATGATTTCTAGTTTCTTCTCTAATATAGGCAATAAAGCTGCTAGCTTCAAATTGGTAAGATATTCTATGATAAATGACTTATGCCAAAGTTGTCTTACCCACTCCAGGCATACCATGAATTCCTATAAAGTGAACATCATCCAATCCAATACCATGTATTTTCATCATTTCCTGCACACGGGATTCTATTCCAACAAGGTCCTTGAAAAGAGTTGAAAAGTTACGACTCAATCCTTGAAGTATCCTTTTAATGATTTCCTGGACAATTATTGATTCATACCTGGGAAAAATGATAAGATAATTAATTATTATGAGATAGTGATTGCCTTTCAAGAGCCAAATGTATGATAATGTATTAATGTGCAATATAGCACATTATAATGTGGTGGTTTTGTATGGAATGAACAAATTTCTTAGGTTGATAGTGATGTACTTGAGGTTGAAAGTGTAGACATTCAATGTGATGTGAATGTTGAAGATGGGGTGAATGTCGAAGATGGAGTGAATGTGGAAGATTCAAGTAGTGGTCTTTTGGAGCCATTCATTGGCATGATATTTGACGATGTGAAAGACTTCCAAGCATTTTACAAGGCATATACAAGACGGAAAGGTTTTGCAATTCGGACGAATCATACTCAGTTGTTGAAAGATGATAAAAAAACTTTGTGCAGTAGACTATGTTTGCACAAGGGTAGGATTTTGGCAGGTAAGTCGAAAAGAAAAAGAACGAACAGTTCCTAAACTTGCTGACACAAAGAATGGATGTAAAGCAATTATGAAAATAAAAAAAAGATGGTGAAAAGTGGATAGTCAACAAATTTTTGGTTGGACATAAACATGTTCTACTTACACCGAGGAGTACTAGTTTGTTCTGTGAAAATAGGAAAGTTACTAAAGTCCAAAAAAAACTTATTATGAGTTTGAATGAGTCCGGTGTACCAAAAAGTAAGATTATGTTAGTGTTGAGTAAAGAATCAGGTGGTGACTTTAATGTCGGTTGTATTGGCAATGATGTTGAAAATTACTTGGGAAACAAAATGAGAAAAGTATTTGAAGAGGGGATGCACAAAGGTTATATTCCTACTTTCTTGATCGACAACTCACAGAGGTTACTTGTAAACTCCATGCAAGTTGATAAGGATGGTTATATGGGAAGTTGTTTTGGGCTAATGCGCGATCAAGAGCTGCATATCAGTATTTGGGAGATGTTGTTACATTTGATGCCACGTACCCGACCAATATTTATAAGATGTCATTTGTGTCATTTTATGGAGTTAACCATCATCATCAGATGACTCACTAAAAAATGAGCAGCACAAAGGCTGTCCCAAGTGCAGGAGGATGTTGCGTAATAATTAAATTTCTAAATCGTCTCCTCAGGGAAAGTTACTTAAAATCAAACTCATTTAAAATGGTAAAAGTATTCACAAAAGAAAATAAAAATGGTGGTATGTGCAATGAATGGAAGAGTGCAACGGGAATGAAAAGGGCACTAGTCATGGACTAAATTCATATTTTTAGATTTTTTTTAAGTGTCGAAATGAAATGTACAAGACTAACAAATTGAAATTAACAATCAAGGAATCAACTAAGCTAAACAATCTCAATTAATCAGAAAATTAATTAATAAAACTGAAATTAATTAAGTCCTAATTAACCTAATATGCAATGGAACTAAAAGATTAACAAAATTAAACTAAGAACTAAGCTAGATTAAAAAAATAATTAATGCAATATGAGCTGAAAATTGAAAACCCCAAAAATCAAAATTCAAGGGTCCATCCTTGTATTTAAATCATAAATTCTCAAAATTAATCCGTAACAATTGTAATGTCTATTTAATGTAAGCTTAAAGAAGCAAGAAAAATACCAGTATCAAGTAAATAAACAGCAAATAAAATACCCAAAAATCTAAAAAATACACCATAAACTTTAAACTAAAATTTGAAGGTGGTAGGCAATGAAGGAGGCTGGGTAGCAGCAGTTGGACCCTTCAAAGTTCTTCAATGGCGCTGCTGTGTGCGTCCCTTTTCGTGTTGCGTCCGAATGAAAAATAAAACCCAGAATCCTTATTACGTTGCATTTGTATCCCACGTAAATTGCTTTTTAAAAATGCTCCCAGCTAGTGTCCGTCCATTACCTTTTTTTTTTCTTTCGTGTTTTGCCCAGCTCCATTACCTTTGGGTGCTTTTTTACTTTTCTCTTTTTTTTTTTTTTTTTTTTGCCCAGCCTTTTCTCCCAGCGTGAGTTTCACTTCTATTTTTTTCAGCTTGCGTTTTTGGCTTTTCTCAAAAACTAGAAAATAGAAAATAAATTAAAAGGAAGAATAAAAATATATCAAAAATGTATTGTGCAAGTGAAAAACATTGCCCAATTAAATCACAAGTTAGAAAATTAAGCATAAACCATGCTATAAATCAATTTAAATCACAATTCGGATTTATGCATCTTAACCATTTTTTTTTATCTAATACCAATAATAATTTAATTAAATAATTTAACTATATGGGTTCTAGATGTATAAAATATGCAATAATTCAGCTCAATCACACTTCTCAACTAGCGTTTTGCTAATCCTTGAGAAAAATAATGAAAATTAATTGAGATGAATATTGCATAAAGATCAAAATCCAAACAGAAGCAATCAAACACAATTCTGAATTCTCACAAAAGTGACACGTTACTACTCAACCCTCAGGGACTATACCCTCTAAGACTATCTCAATAATCTTTCACATATCATTGAGGCAAATGTCTCAGAACTCAAATGTGTGTTCCTCATTACTATCTATGATTTTTCATAGGATTTTTCAATATTAAGATTAATCATTACTGATTCTAACTATCTCAAAGCCCAAGGGACTAGCAGTTTTCACCCCAGCTCTGTTTTTAAAGGTTGAACACTCAACCCCCAAAATCTTGGGTAACTGTTTCTAGCCCTTAATTTAGGAAAGCCCCATAAATCGCTAGTCCTGAAGTTGAAAATTGGAAAAAGGTTCGGTAGTCCTGAAGTTTATTTTTCTTGTGTTAAATCAATGAACAGTAAATTGAGGAACACTACAAATATAAGCAAGTCTCATCTCAATGAGTATAGCATCCCGGTGTTTCAAGCTACACATCAACAAAATATGATGCAACAAAAATCATGCTCTATGCTCAAGCTTGAAGATAAATTGTCACAAAATAATTATGCTCAACTACTCCACCAAGATGCTCGAATTTCACAAAATACTAGAAATAGAGTGTGTCAATCATATGTGTATCAATGCACATCGCATTAATGCAATTTTTTAAAAAAAAAAACAAAACTTTGTGCGCACACGCTACCCCCCAACTAGTGAGAGACATGGTCCTCAACGAATCGAATGAAAGAAAACAAAGTGCACAGGAATAAGTAAGCAACACAGACAACCAAACATGTAATATAAAATCAAAGCAAAACAAAGAATAAATATAAAAGATAAAATGCAATTAAACAAAGTTGTATGGGGGAAAAAGATCAAAACACTTCTCTGGAATCTTGCACAAGCAAGATCTCTTCGTTGGGATCAAAGGTAGTCATAAAAAGCTTTAGACGTTGTCCATTGACAGTGAAGCTATTGTCATTCTCCGGATTGACAATGTCTACCGCCCCGTGAGGATGAACCTTCTTTACAATGTACAGTCCACTCCATCGAGATATCAATTTACCAGGAAAAATATGTGAGCGAGAGTTGTAAAGAAGAATTTACTGGCCAAGTGTGAAATGCTTGGGATGAATCTTCTGATCATGTAGAATTTTCATGTATTCCTTCGCCAGCTGAGCGTTGTCATAGGCATCCCGACGAGTTTCATCCAATTCATTCATCTGTAATTTTCTCAACCCTGAACCTTCATCAAGTGACATGTTAACATGTTTTATAGCCCAAAGGGCTCGATGCTGAATATCAACAGGTAAATGACAAGCTTTACTATAAACTACTCGATAAGGGGACAATCCTAGATTAGTTTTAAAAGGTGTCCAATAAGCCCACAAAGCATCAAGAAACTTAACTGACCAGTCTTTCCTATTAGGATTGATAGTTTTCTCCAAAACGATTTTGATCTCTCTATTTGTCAATTATGCTTGTATCACAACCCCGTCTTGAGAAGGGTGGGATCGCAACGTCATAACTGTTGTTTTCTTTCTTTCTTTTCTTTCCTTTTTCTTTTCTTTTTTTTCTAGTAATACGCAATCGGCATGGACATGACACACGTGTACTCTAATTTCTAGTTTAATAAAGGAAATGCCTACTAGACATCCTATTCGAACATTCATTCGAAAAATACTCTCGGAGTCCATACGTTCATAACAACATAACGCATCATCCATAAACATCATTGTTCTGGTTAGGGAAGATCCTAAGCGTCTACCTCTCTCTGCAGTAATGCCTTACTCCCCAGCCTTTTCATCATTCCCTGGACGTTTAAAACATTTAAAACAAAAATAAGTCGAATTCTCAGTAAGTAGTACACAATGCAGTGAACATACTAGGCATCTATTCTTTTCTTTTGAAAACATACATACATAAACATTTTGCTAATTCTTGACAATGCTTTCATGCATAACAATTTAAGAGATAAGTTATACTTTCATGCATAACATTTAAGAAATAACTATGCTTTCATGTATAAACATTTTAAGAAATAACTATACTTTCATATTTCACTTTCTTTGGTCGGTACACACTATTACGCCCCGTGTGTTGGGGTTAACGGTCTTCCTTTTGACCTAGATTCTACCCGTGGCCACAAATTAAGAATCCCTTTTCAGTCAGGGGACAGCACTGGGTGCAGTACTTGTACTACTTGCCCGGCATTGCAATTTGCCCATTCATTTGGTACCCTTTTCATTCATATGGCCATTACGTATTTTCATACATTAAAGCCTTCATTTATTCAGTCCTTTCTTTCATTCATTCATGTCAGTCGTTTTAGTCCATTTCATTTAACAGTTCATTCATGGAAAACTTCATTTAAAAGCATGAACTTAACATCATCTTTTCATTTAACAGTGCATTCATGAAGAAACATCATTTTTAAAGCATGAGCTTAAACATCATTTTTCATGGCATTCATAAAGCGCAGTTCATAGGGACAATTTAACATCAGTTCATAGGGACATCTTAAAATGTTTTCTTCGCATCATTTAAAGTATCAGTTCATAGGGACATTTTAAAACATTTTCTTCACATTATTTAAAGCATCAGTTCATAGGGACATTTTAAAATACTTTCTTCGCGTCATTGAAAGCATCAGTTCATAGGGGCATTTTAAAACTCGTTTAAAGCATCACTTGAAGCATAAGGCATGAGACATTCCTTATGTTTCCTTTGCAATCAAAACATCTTCAACATCTTTCTTACTTCAATGCACATGCATTTTCATGAAAAAGATACATTTTCATACTATACTACATATAGGAATAATCAATAAGTTTATTGAGAGAGCATGTATGGGAATCTCATGACTTAGAACCTACGTGCATGCATTACCTTATACACATACACACAATTATAATCGATAGGGTACTTAACAGGGGCTATCAAGAAAGAGCTTGTACGTACTATATTCATTTACTCTTTTCTTTAGAAGAACATTTGCAATAAGAGAGAGAGACATTCTTTCATAAAGATAACTTGGTTTAAGAAGCATGGTCATAGCTACTTACCTCGATGCTTTACAAGTAGGTTTCTTGAATCTTGAAAATAAACTCCTATTCAATGAACTGGAATAAACATATTAATATTCATTTCACTTTAAGCTTTACTATTCGACACCCCTACATGCTTACTTAAATTCCAAGTTGGAATTAAAGTGTCTTTCCTTAACTCATTTAGCTACCCACTATTCATGGCACTAAGACAAAGCATTAATATCCTCATCCAGACATTTAAGAAGCCCATGAAAGTACATAACTTGCTCGCTATCCCTTTTTTCTAAATGCCATCGTTTTCTATATGAAGGATAGGTAGAAATCATAAGTTAGAAATGTATACTTGGTACGGATTTATTTAAGAATGGAAGGGAACAAGGAAGTGTTGCAAGTCTGGAATTTTCATTTAAAGATGGCATTTTGATAGCTTTGTAACATCATTTGGAAGGTAAATCCAACAAAAGGCCAACGCCCACAAGAGGGTTGATTTTTGTCACTTGGTCTTCAATGGTTTTTCATACTAAAATTTAAGTTGAGCAAGGGATGAAATGGGCTGATTTAGTTTTCAAAACGGAACATATTTCAGCAATTTTACAATGCATGGACAGCTAGCAAGTTCTCGTATATTCATGGTCTTAAACATCCTTCACTTAAGCAAAAATCCCAACTACACAATTAAGCAATATTAGAGTTGTAGAAAACCCAAGAAAAGCTTCATATATTTTCTGAAAACATAGCATAAATAAGGGTACAAGACTTGACAACTTAAAATTCTCAAAGCAAGCTTACTAGCTTAATTAAAATTCTTAGTGGCTTACTTAGGCCATAAACCTTGAGGAAAGCATGTCTAAAATTATAACCCTCAACTCCTATTAATTTAACACATAAAAAAAATAAGACTTAACATAATTAAAACATGGCTTAAATTTGAGAAAATACAAGATAAGGCTACAACAAAAATGCCATGCAAAACACACAGCTAGGAACAAATCAGAGCATAGCACATAACACATAGCACTTTCATCCCTCTATTCGGCTACCACCTAACTAAAACATACATTAGAGGGAACAAAAGAGAAATCAACCTAGAAATTACTACACAACAGTCGGTCTACATATAAAATCCGAAAACCCCCAAATACATGGCATGAACTCACTTAGCATGGTTTCAATTCACAAGAAATCTGAAGAATAGAGTATTACCTAACTTAGTGTTTCCTTCAAGACACAAGAGCAAGCAACAAACGAGAAGAGGAGAAGAAAACTGAATATCTGAGGCCACGAAATCGTCCTCCTTGAAGAGGCTTCAATCGAATCTTAAGCTTAGAAGAGAAAGGAAGAATCGGCTGGAAGAGTAAAGAAGAAGTCGTTCAGCTAGGAGAAACCGAGAGGCTGTTTTCGTGTAGATGATGGGGCTGCACTTGGGGCTTGTAGGAAATTCCTTTCTTGGCTTATCTTAGAGTTTAGAACCGACGTGCAAGAGAAGGAAGTAAGAAGTCCAATGGCTTGTTGAGGAAGCTGCCGGTTTCAAAGGAGAGAAAGGTAAGTTGATTAGTCAAGGCTTATCTCATAAGCTAAGGGATGGATGGTGGGGATTCAAGCATAGGAAGATATTTTCTCACCTACCCATCCTATGGTGTTGAGGGTTTGGGTCACTTCTTAATTAGATAAAAAGTAGAGGGCTTAAAGAAAAATATTATAAGGTCTTAAAATATACCCTTAAATTTTTAATGACCCTCATAAAAATAAAATTACACACATCTTAAAATAAATGATAAGATAATAAAATAATAAAATTCTTATCTCAAAATATTTAACTTAAAGAATTAATAAAATGACGTAAGGACCTACGTAGTAGGACTCGGGTATTACAGCTTACCCATTTGTTTAAGGGTGATAAGGGGTAGAAACTCGGTGTATGATACCATATTTCTTCATGAGTCTAAAAAATAGTTTGTTACAAAAATGAGAACCCCATCATTAATGATAACTTTGGGCATGCCAAAGCGAGCAAACAAAGATTGCAAAAATTTTAGGACAACACGATGGTCATTTGTTTTGCAAGCGACGGCCCCTGCCCATTTTGAAACATAATCCACAGTCAATAAAATAAATGTGTTTCCAAAGGAAACCGGAAAAGGTCCCATTAAGTCTATTCCCCAACAGTCATATATTTCTAAAATAAGAATAGGGGAAAGAGGCATCATGTCTCTTTTTCTAATGGATCCCAATTTTTGACAAGGGTCACAAGCCTTACAAAAATTATAAGCATCTTTAAACATGGAAGGCAAGGAAAAACCGTTTTGCAAAATTTTACTGACTGTTTTCTTTGCTGAAAAATGACCACCACATGGGCTCATATGACAAAATCTCAACACAGAAGAAAACTCATCATCCGAAATGCATATTCGAATCAATTGGTCCAAACAATATTTGAAAATGTATGGATCATCAAAGTAAAAGTGTCGTACCTCATAGAGAAATCGACGCTTATCTTAGGTGGACTATTCAGAAGGCATTCGCTCAGTCACCATATAGTTGATTATGTAAGCATACCAGGGAGCTCTATGAATCACAAAGCGCTGCTCATTCGGGAAACTATCATCAAGAGGGAGGATGACATTTGAAGGGGAGGATGGTGGCAATCTGGAGAGATGGTCAACCACTACATTTTCGACTCATTTCTTGTCCTTAATGGTGCTGTTGAACTCTTGAAGTAGTAAAGTCCAGTGAATCAAGCATGGTTTTGCATCTTTCTTAGCCAACAAATACTTAAGAGCAGAGTGGTCAGTGAAAATAGTAATAGGGGAACCAAGAATGTAAGCCCGAAATTTATCAAGTGCAAAAATCACTACAAGCAATTCTTTTTCAGTAGTAGTGTAATTTTTCTGGGCATCATTCAAGGTTCTACTGGCATAATAAATCACAAAAGGTCTATTATCCACACACTGCCCCAAAACGGCACCCAACGCATAATCACTTGCATCAGGCATAATTTCAAAGGGAATGTCCCACTACGAGAGTTGCATAATGGGGGAGGTGGTAAGTGATTCTTTAAGGGTATCAAAAGCTTTTTGGCACTCATCAGTCCAAACAAATTCAATATCATTTTATAAAAGAGTGCACAAAGGTTTTGCAATAGAACTGAATCCTTGAATAAACCGCTTATAAAAGCCAGCATGGCCAAGAAAAGAACGAATATCCTTAACCGTCCTAGGGATAGGAAGTTTAGATATTAATTCAATTTTTTCCTTGTCAACCTTTATACTTTCAGAATAAACAATATGTCCCAAGACAATGCCCTGAGTAACCATAAATTGGCATTTCTCCCAATTAAGTAAAAGATTTTTTACTTCACATCTCTGGAGAATACGTGTCAAATTATGCAAACAACTATCAAAATATTTCTCCAAAACAGAGAAGTGATCTATAAATATTTCACAAATATCATCAATCACGTCAGAAAAAATACTCATCATGCATCTTTGAAAGGTGGCTGGGCATTACATAAACCAAAAGGCATTCTGGTAAAAGCAATGGTGCCAAAAGGATAGGTGAAAGTGGTTTTCTCCTGGTCCTCAGGCGCTACAACAATTTGATAATAACCAGAGTATCTATCCAAGAAGCAATAAAATGCATAATCAACCACTCTTTCTAAACTTTGATCCAAGAATGGTAAAGGAAAATGATCATTCCTACTAGCTGAATTAAGCTTTCTATAATCAATGCACATTCTCTAGCCAGTAACCATTCTAGTTGGAATCAACTCATTTTTATCATTTTTTACAACAGTTAAACCAGATTATTTTGGTACCACTTGAATTGGACTTACCCACTTACTGTCTGAGATGGGGTAAATGATACCCACTCCGAGTAGTTTAAGCACTTCCTCTTGGACATCTTCCTTCAAGATAGGATTGAGCGTACATTGAGCATCACAAACCGATCTAGCATTTTCTTCAAGATCGATTATGTGGGTACAAACAACAACATCAATACCTTTTGATTTAACTTCAAGGAAATCACCACAGGAAAAGTGTCTTCTTCAGGACCAAGAAAAACATACTTTAAATCTTGAGGAAAAGTGGTTTCAGTTCCAACTGGGAAACTTCTTCCTCTGAAGATTTAAGTATGTCTGGTGGTGGTAGAGTTTCAAACTGGGGTTGCCATCTTGTTCTTGCAAATTGTACTTCAAGTGGTAAAAAAGGAAATGCAAAACAATCCAAAAATTCAAGGAGATTTTCATCAACATGGTCAGTTTTTTCATCAAGTAAAAATTCAGGTGTCTAAAAAATGGAATCTTCATCAAAGAAAGGAAAAGTTGAGCAAAGAAATTATGTTGGTGTCAAACTCTCTACAGCATTCAAATCACTTGTGTCATCAAAATGTGCTGGCATCTTGCAAGCATTGAAAACGTTCAACGCAAGTGCCATGTTCCCAAAAGTAAGATTAGAACTCTATTTCTCCAATTAATCAAAGCATTTGACGTAGCTAGAAATGGTCTTCCAAGGATGACAGGAGCTTGGTAAATAATGAAGGCTAGTTGCTGCATATCAAGAACTACAAAATTCACTAGGTAGTAAAATTTGTCCACCTAGACCAGCACATCCTTAACAATACCTCTCGACACCTTAACTGATCTGTGAGCCAACTTTAGTATGATGGAGGTCTTTTTCAGCTCACCCAATCCCAATTGCTCATACACTGAGAAAGGTAGCAAGTTCACACTAGAGAAAGGTAGCAAGTTCACACTACTCACCAAATCAAGTAAAGCTCTCCCAATGCGTGACTCACCAATCACAATGGAAATGTTGGGAGAGCCGGGATCTCCGAACTTCTGAGGAGTCTAGCTCAATATCAATGAACTGACTTGCTCCGTTAGGAAAGCTTTATTCTTTACATTCAACTTCCTCTTCACCGTGCACAAGTGTAATACCCAAGTTCTGCTACGTAGGTCCTTACGCCATTATATTGATTTTTTAAGTTAAATATTTTGAGATAAAGATTTTTATTTCTTTTAATTATTTTATTTTAAGATGAGTATGCCTTATTTTTAAAATATGATTTATTAAAATAAATCAAGAGTATTATTTTTAAGATTTTGAAATAATTTCCCTTAGGCCCTTTAATTTTATTTATTTAAGAAATAGCCCAAGTATTCTCTACCATTGGATTGGTAGGTGAAAAGCATCCTTGAGGTGGATAGATCTCCACCATCCATCTACCAAGCTTATGTGATAAGCTTTGACCAAAGCAACTAAATCACTTTTCACCCGTCCTAGGCTTCTAAGGCAAGCCATTAAGCTTTTGACCCATAAGCTTCCTAAGGAAGCTATTGAATTGACTTATCCTTGCACCCATTGTCCAAAGCAACACAAATGAGAAAAGAAAAGAAAAGAAAAGAAAACTAATCCTTAGGCATTTCCCCCCAAACCCATAGGCTACACTTAGGAAAAGAAAGAAAAGTTTCTCCTTCTTCTCTAAGCTAAAGCCAATCTTCTCTTCTTCTCCTCTCTTTTGTTCTTCAAGAAATCAAACTCATCTCATCTCCTTCAAGCCAAGCATCCATTTTTCCTTCTTCTCAAGAGGAAAATAGCAAGGTAAGAGTACCCTTAATCTTTCTCCTCTGTGTATTTCGAATTTAGCCATGGTTGATCAAGTGGGTTTCAAATTTCACCATTTTCTTACCCATAATGTTTCGATTTTGGGGTTAAAACAGTGCCATCATCTGTTCTTCATCTACACAGGTTTACCACTATTTGGTCCTCTATCTTGCCTCTTGAAAAGGGCTAGGAGCTTAAGGTAAAATCCTAATTTGACTCATTTATTTTTAATATGATTTTGGAAGCCAACTAAGTTCTTTTAGCTTGTGTTTTGATGTAGTTAATTTCCTATGTTGCAAATAAATATGTATGCCCTGTTTTTGGCACAAACCGAATGGTATTATAGTTGTTTTGCTATGTATTTCCATATATTTTGAAAATAATATGTTGTTATTAAACTTGGTTTAATCATAAATGATGATTAAAGTGATTTTAAAATATATATGTTGGTACCATGTGTCTTGTGTTGAGGTTTGGTTGGTAATCTATTTTTAGGATGCTAGAGGTTTGGTTTAGAAGTTTTGCTTGGTTCTATAATTTTATATCTTGCTTTTGAAAGGTATTAATAAGTGAGTAAATCATAAGCTTAAGTGTTTAAAGGTTTTAAAATTTCTTAATGGGTAACTTTGCTATACTTTATACTACTTTAAATTTAATGGGAGGTTTTATCTAAACTAATTAAAATATTGCTTATGTGAATAAGCTATAGTTTAGTTAGTTTAGATATAAGAGATTGTTTGTACATGATGTATTATGATATGCAAAGCTGTCTAAGTACCCCTAAGCCCATATCATGCTATGTCTTGATGTAAAAATAGCCCATTTGTGTTCCCTCATTTAGCTAAATTCTACCTAACCCAAGAGTCCAAAATATTGATAAGTTAACCTTTTTTTAACGAGAGACTATAAGTTGATTTAAAGGGGCATTTTTCCTAAGCTTGTTTAGCCTACTTGAGATGCCTAAATCTATTTTAAAGCCTTTGTTGAGAATTTCCAGATTTATCTCCTAATGTTCATAACCTAAAGTGAGCTTGAACCAAAGAGACCTTGCTTGAAGCCTCTGAATTCTTAACTACTTTTCATGTAAGCTTTTTAAATAGCCTTTCCATGGACAGTTGGCGTGTCTTAATATTTAAGTTATTTCTTTTGTAAGTCGAGGTGAGGAGTAGTCATTTAGGTTAATGTTAAGCATAGAAGGGATGTTACATTGTAATATCGTGGCTTTCTCTTTTAAAGGGAAGGCTAAATAATATTGTATGAGTATTAACATGCTTATGGTATTTATTGGAATACAACCTATATTGATGATGGAAGTATCGAGGAGCATAGAGATAAGTAGCTATGACCATGCTTCTTACGCCAAGTTCTATTTATGAAATAATGTCTTTCTCTCCTTGTAAGTGTTATTCTAAATAAAAGAGTAAATGAATATAGAATGTACAAGCCCTTTCTTGATAGCCCCTGTTAAGCACCCTATCGATTATAATTGTGTGTAGGTGTATAAAGTAATGCATACATGTAAGTTCTAAGTCATGAGATTCCATACATGCTCTCTCAATAAATTTATTGATTATTCTTATATGTAGTATGGCATGAAAATGTATCATTTTCATAAAAATGCATGTGCATCTGAGTAAGAAGGATGATGAAAATGTTTTGATTGCAAAGGAAAAGAAATGAATGTCTCATGCCTTATGCTTTAAATGATGCGAAGAAAGTGTTTTAAAATGCCCCTATGAACTCATGCTTTAAATGATGTGAAGAAAGTGTTTTAAAATGTCACTTTGAACTGATGTTAAATTGTCCCTTATGAACTGACGTTTTATGGATGCAATGAAAAATGATGTTTAAGCTCATGTTTTTAAAATGATGTTTTTTGTTCACGAATGCACTGTTAAATAAAAAGATGATGTTTAAGTTCATGCTTTTAAATGACATTTTTCATGAATGAACTGTTAAATAAAAATGACTATAAGGAATGAAATGAATGAAAAAAATGAATGAATGTCTTATTGTATGAAAATACATAATGGCCATATAAATGAAAAGGGTATCAAAGGAATGGGCAAATTGCAATGCCGGGTAAGTAGTACTGGCAGTGCACCCAATGTTGCCACCTGACTGAAAGGGATTCCCAACCTGTGGCCATGGGCGGAATCCAGGTCCAAAGAAAGACCGCTAACCCCAACACACGAGGCGTAATAGTGTACCGGCCAAAGAAAGTGAAACATGAAAGTATAGTTATTTCTTAAAATGTTTATATATATTTCTTAAAGGCTTATGCATGAAAGTATGGTTTACCCCTTAAACTGTTATGCATGAAAGCATTGTCAAGAATTAGCAAAATGTTTATGTATGCATGTTTTCAAAAGAAAAAAAATAGATGCCTAGTATGTTTACTGCATGGTGTACTACTTACTGAGTATTCGACTCACTTTTGTTTTAAATGTTTTAAACGTCCAGGTAATGATGAAAAGACTGGGGAGCAAGGCACTACTGCAGAGGGAGAGGCAGATGCTTAGGATCTTCCCTAACCAGAACTGTAACACTCCGCTTCTCCTTCTTACGTATGCTTCTTCTTTCTGACGTACGTTCATTCTTTCTGACGTAAGCAAATTCCGAGGGTAGAAATTATGTGATTATCTGCCCCTTCTATCTAGCGACTGTGAGCCTCGTCATGCGTGCCAAACCCTGATGACGTGTTTTAAAAGATATTATGTGACTTCTAAGGCACGCCCAGTGTTTTAAATGTGCTGGAAATATTCAAAATGAGTATTTCCAGTGTTATTGTATTAAGCTTAATTTTAAATACGACAATTATAATATTTTTGAAGAGCTCCAAAAATATTATAATTGTCGGAAATCATTTTAATATCATTATTAAAATGATTTCAACTATAGAAGATATTATAAGATTTAAATTATGTTGAAAACTTTAATTAATTAGATGGTTTTATTCTTTTAAATATATTAAATAAGACTTCATCATGGAATATTATTTTAAATAAAATTCTATCTTAATTCCTCTCAGTGCTTTTAATTAAATTAGCATTTATACATTTTAAATCAGTGTTTGAGTTCCGTCCTTGCATGTTTGACAAGTGGCAATGTCTCAAGAAATCTCTTGGATGGGCGTGTGATGTAGGAAACTGAACCTTCCCTTTTTTTTCCTTGGGCTTCCCTATGTAAATCCCTCTTGGAAATCCCCTTGGTCTTCCCTAGGGGCCACTTCCCTATGCAAATCCGGCACAGACAAGATCGCCGACCCCTGGTGACTTCGACGAGGGTCTTCCGGGGTTGGCAGGCTGCCGACAACACCTTTTTTTGCTAGATCTGTGTTCCGGCATTGTATTTCCGTCATTCCCTCAGGCGACTGATCAGTGTTTCTGGCACATCCACCTACACAGACAAGTCCGGCGACTCCTGCGAGGGACTTCCAACACCAGTTACATCTCCGGCGACTGAGTTCTTTAGTAGTCTGGTTTTTTTCGTCGCATTGATTTATTTTTTCTAGGTCTCACTCCAATGATGGGAAGTTTGATCCGGTGAAAGGTGTTTATACGATGGGGACTCATAAACACCTTTTAATAGCATCAAATGTGTTTTTATTGTCTATGGAGGGTGGAAATTATTGTCGTATCACAGAACGACGCATGAAGGTAACCAAGGAGATGGTGCTCAGTCATGCCAGTGCTTGTTGGCTAGCCAGTACAATGGAAGAATGTAGGGAAGGAAAGACTTCTTCAAGACATATAGGGATGGAATCAAAGCTTTGTTTGCTCATAGGAGGTCGAATTCTTTTGGGCATTTTTTGGAAGTAACTGACTATGGTGGTGGTAGGGGGGTCGTGGTCTCTTAGCGATCCCGGAAGGAGTGGAAGGAAAGTGTTGGAAGAGCTTTTCTATGGAGTTAAAACAGAGTTTGGCTAAGAAAGCTCTAGTCCATGCACCACATATAAACAGGGAGGTAGAGAAGGGGAAGGAGAGGCAGTCCAAGTCGTATGCAGAGGTGGCAGTGGGTGATGCAGGGAAAAGGGTTGCAGTGCACGCAGTTCCAAGTCATACTCTGGCGGTTGATCAAAAACACAAAAAGGGAGGCATGGCAGGGGTACTTTCAGCTATCCAATTACCTGAAATGGATAGCTGTCCAAGAGAAAACTAGTTGCAGGGATATTTGCATAGCCTGAGAAAGGAGGTAACGGGTGTGAATGAGGATTTGAAATTGTTTAGAAAGGAGATAAAGTCTTGGATTTTTAAGATAATCAAAGGTTTGGGCCTGGGTTTGGGCCAACGTATGAGGCCTCTAAAAATCGGAAAAAGGAAGGCAGCTGGGTGTAATAGTTTGAGGCCAGACAAAGGGAAGGCCAAACTTGGGTTGGGCCGCTTAAGCCTAAAATGGAGGTCGAAGCTCCATGGGCCTGTGTTTGAGAAGGGCTCCACTTCTGGGCCAGTTTCATGGTCCAACGGAAGTCCTGTGCCAGATAAGACCCTTATCTCGGGGCCGGTAACCTCCATCGTCGATCATGACCCATACGGATGTATTCCTTCGTCGGTGACAACAGCTCCTACTCAGAAATGCATGCAAGCTTCTACAGAACACTTGGAGGAGGTTTCTGACTTGTCCGCAGTCATAATGGTCGAGAAGGTGACATGTAGGTTATCTGAGAAGTCCACGACAGGAGTAGAGTCTGTGGAAGGCTTGGAGCACGGTGGGAAGACACAGATAACAACAATGTGTCCCTTGGCTCTGGTTCCGTCCCGTGATCACGGTGTAATGCCGACGTCTAAAAGGTCTGTCGAAGTTGCACACACAACAAGGTCGCTAGAGGTGAAGGGACTTGCTGCCAACCCAGAATCTCCAATGGAGAGTACCATTGGTGTTGTTGAGGAGGCACAAGATTTGAGCAAGGGTTTATTGTTGGTACCGTTTGGATCTACGTCGAGCACTACATCGGGGGAAGACGTTGTCCCCTTAGTATCTCTTCCTCCATTAAAGAATATAGATGAATCATCTTCAAATTGGGTTTTGCAAAAGGTTACTGAGATTCAGCATATTGTGGGAATCTCAAATGGAGGATGTGAAGACCAGTTTAAAGCTCTAATCACTGCGATTGAGGCAAGCCACTCGCGTGATATCAAATCAAGCTTTAAGAAAAGCAGAGAGTTGAAGCGTCTTTTTAGTACAATCAACTATGACGCTAAGGGTGGTAGCTCAAGTCGAGGGCATAGAGGTTGATGTATGTTGGGAAGTCTTTCGCATAGAGGGTATTTTGGGACGTGTGATTTATGTTAGGCTATGGGAAACAGGGGGTTGGGGTTGGAGAAGGGTGAGTTATTCTATCTCGAGCTTGATGTATGTTGGGTAGTTTTTCGCAGGCTTTTGGGGCAATAGGAGCTCTCTAGTATGGGTTAGGGATTTTCTTATATACATACAGTGTACTTGGTTCCTCCTATTGATATATGTATATAATATTTTTACTTATAAAAAAAAAACCATTGTTCTAACGATTTGTACATACAATTTATAGCTTGCTATTTGTTTTCCCGAAAAATTTTTGTAAGTATACACTCAACCTAGTTTGGCTAACATACGTATATACTTGTGTAAATCTTTCATCGTTATTCTCAACTTTGATTGTTAATCTATGTTTTTCTTGTTGAATATATTGCTTTGATTTGTATAAGATCATGAGAGAAGTTATATGATTCTGATCTATGTTGAAAATGCCATGGATCACATGCTTATGTTTCGATTTTGCTTGAGGTTGTGTTGATGTTTCACATATCATGAAGTTTCGGCTATTGTGATGTTGTATGTTTCGGATTCCTATGATGTTACCATGATTTCATGTTCGATTTATCCATGCCATGACTATTGTCTATTATGCTTCAAGTATGAAACATGTTTAAGTGAAAATTCTCCATGTTACATACCTTTTGATGTTTAGGCCAACACATATTTGTTTATGTTCATGAAATTGTTTTAATGTTTCCCATGTCCCATGTTATCATGCCATGACTTGCATACATTATGTTTAATGAGTTCATGCACAACATCTCACGTGTCACGTGTCTAGTATGAGAAGAAACAAGTCTTAAGTCTCATGCCACATGCATTTGGGTCAATATTCTTTTTAAAAGAAAAAAAGAAAAATGTCTAAAATATTTTATCACGACCCCAAATGCTAGGACGGAGGAATGTCCTGGTGGAACTCCTATGTCCACTCTGGAGTGCTTAAGAAAATAGAGTGGTAACCCCTGGGTCGACAAAGAACAATCGGCGTACCTCGAATGGATCTTTTTGGAAAGGATGCCAGAACGAGGTAGCACCTAATGCTAGTTAGTGTCATGACTAAGGCAAATAACTCGATGAAGTACTGTCTTGTTATAATGATATAAATATGAATAAGATGTATTCACCGCGGTGTACGAACCATTGGTAGTGCGGTAACTAGCAGGAACACGCGGTGCATAGAAAAGCCATGATGTGTCCACCATATGTTATAAGAACAAGGCAATGAGCCTACATGATATAGATTACGTGATATGACATAATACGTTACGGATCACATGATTAACAAGATATGAAATGATGACAAAAGAATATTTTTTCGAAAAGGCAAAGAATCTGTTACATGTCTTTTGAGAAAGGTCAAGTGCATAAGTCAAGTTTTGGATCACGTCATGTGTCAAGTATATGTTCATGCATGCATTCCACAATTTACCACTTGTATGCTTATATTAATCATTGTATGTTATGTGCTTACTTGCTGAGATTTCTCGAAATCTCATTGTGGTAGTTTTCACTACCACCATTCCCCACCAGGAATGGTAGAAGTTGTGACATGTACCCTAGACTCCACAGAATCATGAACCTAGATGGCTCCATGATAGAGGACGAATATACCGTGAAGGTTGGTCACTACTTTACTACAAATGTTTTAAAGTACACGGCCCCACTTCTCAAGGAAATATTAGCTAGCATTAGTGATACCGAGATTGATGCTACACATACCAACCCAACGAAGAACTTAAGATTTTGGTGGAATATGGATTAGTTGTCAACTTTCCTTAGACGAGCCTCTAAGACTACACCTAAAGCAAAAGAGATAGCAAAGGACTTAGAGCTTCTGGCACCCAAGCCTCAGAAGTCACACGGGGTCTTTTAGTGCTTGACTCCTGATGGAGCCGTAGTAATGAAGAGATCGGGAACCTAAAATGTTTTTGGTGAAAAGATTGAGGTTTACTTTTGTGGAAACAATTTTTTATGGTCCCGTGTTTTGGGAAATATGAACATATCCATCTTTTGGGACTTTTGAAATAAAATCTTATGATGATGGCAATGTTTGGGTTATGCATAGTTTTACGGTACCATGT
The DNA here is from genome assembly GCA_022457165.1 of Juglans mandshurica. Classification (NCBI taxonomy): domain Eukaryota; kingdom Viridiplantae; phylum Streptophyta; class Magnoliopsida; order Fagales; family Juglandaceae; genus Juglans; species Juglans mandshurica. The sequence goes on from CM039623.1 coordinate 12,439,247, forward strand.
GCTAAGACAATTGTTTTAGGCGTTGCCAAGTTTCATACGAACCATATATATTCCGCTAGATTACTTATTACATACTACTAGTATATCTAGGAACATTGCATATTATCTGTCATGTACAAGGGGTATTTAACCATGTGTTACATGTCCCGACGTTTCAATCACCGTCCAATCTCAAGCGAGGGTTGGGGCGCCACAAAATGTGAAGGAAAGGAAGTAGGAGGAGAGGAGGAATGAAGGTGTAACGCCCCAATAGAGAGCCAAAATCACATGGCCTATACTCCAAAAGGACTAGTCAATGATACAATTGGAGCCTCATTGGAACCTTATAAAGAGCAAGAACTTCTCATTCCCAAGCAATGTAGGATCTCATTCACCACCTACCATTATCCTTATCATATGGGGTATCACAATCTACCCTCCTTAAATTCCCGACGTCCTCGTCGGGCCTGTCCGTTGTAGGTGGCACGGCTCAAGTCCCACATTTCTGGTCGGGATAGGCTCTGATACCATTTATAACGCCCCAATGGAAGGCCCAAACCACAAGGCCTATACTCCAAAAGGACTAGTCAATGATACAATTGGAGCCCCATTGGAACCTTATAAAGAGCAATAACTTTTCCTTCCCAAGTAATATGAGATCCCTTTTGGAATATAGGCCATGTGGTTTGGGCCTTTTATTGGGGCGTTACAAATGGTATCAGAGCCAAGTTCCAACTAGAAATGTGGGACTTGAGCCGTGACACCTACAATGGACAGGCCCGACGAGGACGTCGGGAATTTAAGGGGGGTAGATTGTGATACCCCATATGATATGGATAAGGGTAAGTGGTGTATGAGATCACACATTGCTTAGAAATGAGAAGTTCTTGCACTTTATAAGGTTCCAATGAGGCTCCAATTGTATCATTGACTAGTCCTTTTGGAGTATAGGTAATGCGGTTTGGGTCTTCTATTGGGGCGTTACAGAAAGAGATGAGGGAGGAGGAGAGATTAGGAGAGGAGGAAGAGTGGAGAAGAGAAAGAAGAGATGAGGATCAGACAAGAAGATGGAGGAAAGGAGGATGAGGGAAAAAACTGGTAGTAAGAAAATATAGGAATCTTCTGCTATGAGATTCCTTTTAGTAATAATAACTGTTAAAAAAAAGTCTCTAAAGTTAAGCATGGCAAAAATAATGTTTCAAAGAAACAAAGTAGATCAATAAAAAAATATGAATACATTTTACCTAAGTCTATAAAATACATAAACAAAACAAGTACATTCTTCATCAATCTTTACAAAATTCGTTGCTAGATTGCTAATACTGGGTCAACCATCATGCAAAACATGCACTATTAGACAATCCAACAAAGCCACAAATTTTGCAACTAATGAAAGAGTATGATTAATCTACAAGGAAATATAACAAACCTCGAGTTTATGAAGGACAACGTTTGAACTTCCACATTATTAAAATAATATAATGTAAAATAAAATGGACAGTTGATGAAAACATGCCAATAAGAAACATAAAGCTTCTAAAATACTGTACCTTGTGATTCCTTGGGCAGATACCATAGTTAGCTTGTCATAATATAGTTGGTTAAGCTTTCAGTGTAAACTATGTAACTAACATTTTTTATAGTAGAATATAAGTCATCAAATAAAAACTGATATAATGAAATTTATCCTGTAATCTGCCATCAAATTATTTACCTTTGCCGTCTAAATGAGGATTATAATTTCGAATATAAAACAACAAAATAATTACCTAAATCAACCTTTTTTCGTCCTTTCATCTTTGCATCAAAATGAAATGTATTCCTTAATGAAGGGCAAAGAGCTATAAATAGTATTTTATACAAACAAAATGATAAATACAAATTGCCATCTAAAGACCTACAGAGTGTCTGCCCCCATTGGATCAAAGCTGAATTCTAGCCACTAAGTCTATCCAGTGAACGTTGTATATGCCTAAAAACCTCCTCACAAAATCTCAAGGTTTTGGAAATTAAATTTTAAAACCCTTAAGAATCGCCAAAAAAGTACTAAAAGTCTAATCATATCCAAACAAAAATAATATAATATTTAAAAATATAACATACAAATAGTATATTTAGGAAGAAGAAATGTAATATTAAGAGAGGATGGGAGAAAAAGAGGAGGAAGCGATGAGAGGAGAGGGTAGAGTGGAGGAGATGAGAAAGAGTGGATGGAGGAAGAGAGGTGGAAGAGAGCAAGAGAGAATAATGCAAGAGAGGAAGAGAGGAGGAAAGAAGAGGATGACAAAGCGAGTTGGAAAGGAAGAGAGGAGCGGTGGAAGAGAGGAGGACAAGATGAAGAGGAGGAGAGGAAGAGATAAGGAAGAGTGGAGGAGAGAGGAGGTAGGAGAAGTGAAGGAGAAGAAGAGATGCAGAGATGAGGAAGAGAGGAAGAAGAGTGGAAGAGAGGAACAAATGAGAAAGAGTAAAGGGCGGAAGAGAGGAAGAAATGATGTGGGAAAAAACTAGTAAAAGCAAATATAGAAATTCTTCTGCTATGCTTAATTTTAGCAATAATGACCGTTGAAAATAAGTTCCTATAAATATGCATTGTAAAAATAATGTCTCAAAGCACAAAAATCAAAAAAATACCTAGAATCGTTTACCTAACTCTATAAAATACATAAACATAGCAAGTACCTTTCTTCATCAATCTTTACAAAGTTCGTTGCTACATTGCTAAAACCGGATAACCTGGCATGGAAAACCTGCTCTATTATACAATCTTACAGAACCACAAATTTGCAACTAATGGAAGAGTATGACTAATCTACAAGGAAATATAACAAACCTTGAGTTAATGAAGGACAACGTTTAAACTTTCACATTATCAAGACAATATAATGTAAAATAAAATGGAAAGTTCATGCAAACATGCCAATAAGAGACATAAAGCTTCTAACATTATCTACCTGGTGATTCTATTGGCAGAATACCAAAGTTAGCTTGTGTAACGCCCCAAACCCGGGTGGCTTGGTGAATTACTACTTATCACTCATAAACATGTCTCCCAACACATCCAAAGAAAAATCTTCAAAAACTTCATAAATGAATTCAATCTCAAATCTTCTCAATAATCTCATTACAATCTCCACACAATCTTAAATGCAATAATAACAATCAAAGAGGTCCATAACCTTCCGGTAGTCATAACAAATCAACTAAATAATTCATAAATCTTACTAAACTCATAAAACCCAAAGACTTTAAGACTAAGAACACCAGAAGTCCTTCTCAGCTTAAACACAAGCAGCATTCTAATCCAGGTCCTCATTTGGACTTACCACATCATCTGAAAAATATTATAATGATAAGGGGTGAGTTATCAACACTCAGTAAGCAGAAAACATATGCTAGCGTGCAAACATGAGCATTTACAAGGTAGAACATGCAGAACAAAATATTTTCCAGAGTTAACATGTAGAACAGAACATATTTTCAAAATAACAGAGCGATGGTTTTAAAACAAATAAAACCCATGGTACTTTGGCATAACATAAACTGAGTATCATCATCAGATCAAAACAGAGCATCAAACAGAGCAGAGACCATGTTTCACCCCCGTGGTAGGGTTGTGCTAACCCCAGTGGCCAAACCAGGCAGAGACAGAGGTGAAATCTTTCCTTTATTCTTCTCGGAGCCCCGAGTGTGCACACAGGAAAAGACCACAATAAAACCACTTTGTTTCCAAAGTGGGTGCACTCAGAGACAGAGAAGTTGGTACCAACCCAAACAGAGCAGAGCATAACAGAGCAGAGCAGAGCAAAGCAGAGACAGAGTCAGATACGAAAACCAGTACACCATGCCAAAGGTTTTCAGATGTTATATCAAAATAATACAGAGTACCAAAACAGAATCAGAACAGTTTACACACGCTGAACACAAAAGCCAAAACAAATAAATGCACAACTTTTCATATTCTCAATATCGCTCTTTTTCAGATTTCAGAAACCACATGACAGAATTTAGCTCATGTCTACACAATGCATGTCAGAATATATTTTCCTTTTTCACACAGATTTCATGAATAATGCAGATAAGAGACCGAGGTTGATCTTTGTTTTCACAAGTTCCCAACACAAGACAAATTATGCAAGTTTTCATAAAATCAACCTCAGTCTTATTAACTTGTATAAAATCCAGCATAGGAACCCCGCTTACCTGACTCCTGCAGCGTATTATCTAAGCCTTGAAAATGATCTCTATCAATCTCGTTACCTATTCATAAAAATAACATAAACTAAATATTAAAGTCCAAAAACACCCAATTGTTCTTAAACAATTCAAGACTCAAACTCTAGACCATAATTCAACGAGTTTAATCAAACTTAACTAGTCAAATAACAATCCGGACAGCCCAAACTTCGACCCAAAAATATTCTATACCAAACTCAGTATGTTGGCTATAAGTGGAGACTGGTTTGGAGCTGAAAAAGTGTTGTCTGAAAGTTGGCTCGACAGTTGGCTCGAGCCAACTTCGCTCGAGCCTCGCTCGACAGACCGCTCGAGCGAGATCAAGTCAGAGAGGTTCGCTCGAGCCTCGCTCGACACCCTGCTCGAGCGGAAGCAAGTCAGAGAGCTTCGCTCGAGTGTCGCTCGACACTCTGCTCGAGCCAATTACGCAGATTTCGCCTATTTAACCAGTTTACACTACACAAAGCACTCTTCTTTCCATTCCCAAATCCAAAACAATGTAACTTAAAAAAATCCAAACCTAGGACAAAACACCAACCCGAAGTACTCACCACACATAACAATCAGAAAAACTCACAAAAAGCTACTAAAACTCACGGTAAGAACCAAAACAGAAACTGCAGTAAATGAAAAGAAGTGAGAGAATCGGCTGAGAGGATGCACTAAAAATAGAGTCTTGTTGCAGAACAACCAACAAAAATATGGAAAGAGGATAAGTTATACCTGACGATGAAATCTTGCACAAGGAGAAGAGAACCAATGGAAAACTGAAAAGATGAGAGAGAGAGGGACACTCAATCTGCAGAAACTGGAGCAGTGCGATAGAGAAAAACAGTTATGAAGGAGAGTGACCGAAAGGGGTGAGAAACGAAGTGGGGAGACGTGCGAGAGAGAGAGAGAGAGAGAGAGAGAGAGAGAGAGATACGGAAGAAACTGAAAATGCAACAACTCATGCGGAAAGAAAGGAGAGAAGGAAACGGAAGTGAAGAAGACACACTCACCTCCATAAAACGACGCCGTTGGGACCCCTACTAAACACTAAAATGGCTGGGCCATTCACACGCATGGTTCGGGCTACTGCTGAAGATACCGGGCCTTACAGCTTGTCATAATATAGTTGTTGAAAGCTATCAGTATAACCTATATAACTACCCTTCGTAATCTTAGAATATACATTGTCAAATAAAAAGTCATAGAACACAATTTATCATGTAATCTGCCAATAAACTAATTACCTTTGCAGTCAATATGAGGATTATAATTTCGATTAGAAAACGACAATATAATTACCTAAATCAATCATTCTTCATCCCTTCATCTTTACATCAAAATGAAAGGTATTCCTAAATGAAGGGCAAAGACATATAAATAGTATTTTATACAAACAAAATGATAAATTTTAAATGTCATCTATACACCTACAGAGCGTTTGCCTCCACTTGATCAAAGTTGAATGCTAGCCACTAAGTCTATCCATTCAACATTCTATATGCCTAAAACCTCCTCATAAAATCTCAAGGTTTGGAAATTAAATTTTAAAACACTTAAAAATCGCGAAAGAAGTACTAAAAGGCAAATCATTTCCAACCAAAAATAATATAATATTTAAATATATACCATACAATTAGTATATATCTAGGAGGAAGAAATGTTAAATATTAAGAGAAGATGAGAGGAGAAGAGGAGGAGAAATGAAGAGAAGGAAGCGAGGTGGGGAGGAGGAAGAGTGGAGAAGATGAGGAAGAGTTGAGGGAGGAAGGGAGGTGGCAGAGAGCAAGAGAGGAGGAAGAATGCAAGAGAGGAAGAGAGGAGGAAAGATGAGGATGAGGGAGCGAAGAGGAAAGAAAGAGTGGAAGGAAGAAGAGAGGTAGAAGAGAGGAGGACTAGATGAAAAGGAGGAGAGGAAGAGAGGAGTAAGAGTGAAGAAGAGGAAGTAGGAGGAGAAGTGAAGGAGAGAGGAAGTGATGAGGAGATGAGGAAGAGAGGAGGAAGAAATGTGAAAGAGTAGAGGGAGAAAGAAAGGAAGAAATGATGTGGGAAAAAACTAGTAAAAGCAAATATAGAAATTCTTCTGCTATACTATTAATTTTAGTAATAATGACCATTAAAAATAAGTTCGTAATAATATGCATTGCAAAAATAATGTCTAAAAGAACACAAAATAAATCAATAAAAATACCTGAAATCCTTTACCTGACTCTATAAAATACATAAATATAGCAAGTACCTTTCTTCATCAATCTTTACAAAGTTCGTTGCTACATTGCTAAAACCAGATAACCTGGCATGGAAAACTTGCTCTATTATACAATCTTAATGAACCACAAATTTGCAACTAATGGAAGAGAATGACTAATCTACGAGGAAATATAACAAACCTTGAGTTAATGAAGGACAACGTTTATACTTCCACATTATCAAGACAATATAATGTAAAATAAAATGGAAAGTTCATCCAAACATGCCAATAAGACACATAAAACTTCTAACATTATCTACTTGGTGATTCTATTGGCAGAATACCAAAGTTAACTTGTCATAATATAATTGTTGAAAGCTATCAGTGTAACCTGTATAACTACCCTTCATAATCGTAGAATATACGTCGTCAAATAAAAAGTCATAGAACACAATTTATCATATAATCTGCCATCAAACTATTTACCTTTGCAGTCTATATGAGGATTATAATTTCGAATAGAAAATGACAATATAATTACCCAAATCAACCCTTCTTCGTCCCTTCATCTTTACATCAAAATGAAAGGTATTCCTAAATGAATGGCAAAGACTTATAAATAGTATTTTATACAAACAAAATGATAAATATAAAATGTCATCTATAGACCTACAGAGCGTTTGCCTCCATCAGATCAAAGCTGAATGCTAGTCACTAAGTCTATCCAATCAACGTTCTATATGCTAAAACCTCCTCATAAAATCTCAAGATTTGGAAATTAAATTTTAAAAAACTTAAGAAATCGCGAAAGAAGTACTAAAAGGCAAATCATGTCCAACCAAAAATAATATAATATTTAAATATATAACATACAATTAGTATATATCTATGAGGAAGAAATGTTAAATATTAAGAGAAGATGAGAGGAGAAGAAGAGGAGAAATGAAAAGAAGGAAGCAAGGTGGGGAGGAGGAAGAGTGGAGAAAATGAGGAAGAGTTGAGGGAGGAAGGGAGGTGGCAGAGAGCAAGAGAGGAGGAAGAATGCAAGAGAGGAAGCGGGGAGGAAAGAAGAGGATGAGGGAGCGAGGAGGAAAGAAAGAGTGGAGGGAGGAAGAAACCAATCTTTCAAAGCATTATCAAATCACAAACTGCAACATGGTTGCATAACTGCGTTAAATAACTACTGACTGATTTTAATTTTTATCTGCTGAAAATTTTCAAACTAGCAGAATGGGTACTATACGATGGAAAAAGATCAGCTTACAAGCTGCTAGGCTCCAGGAAGATTCCCACTTTTGGCAAGATTGACAGCAGGCTCCAAATTGATCAACTGTAAATGTAAATAGACCCCATTCGTAAACAAAATAATTATTTTTCCATAATAAAACCAACAAAAATGCATGCTTATTAGTATACCGGGCCACTGACAAATGGTACAATTGTTTGATCATTTACAATAGCCAATAACACCTGTCCACGTCTATCGATTGCATAAAAACTTCCCACTGATGAAGCTTCTGCTGTAAAAAATATTGGATCTGGACTGATTCTATTTCTATAAACTACAGTAGCGGTCTCCACGTCATAAACAAATAATAGCCCAAGCTTGGTGATCACGTAGATCAAACTGTATTTGTGGGATATCTGTGAATTAAAAAGTTCATGACTATCAATTTTGCAGCAGTTTACGGAAACAAGTATCAAAAAGTAGCGACTTTGATACCTGCATTGCAACTGGAAAGTCATCGGCAAAATCTGGGGGGAAGAAAAGATCTGCTTGTTTCTTTGTAAAAGAAGGCTTCCCTACCATAAAAAATGCAAATTCATGTAGTTATTAAGGATGCAAGAAAATAAAAAATTGGTTGGCAGGATGCAAGAAAGTTGCAGAAGTAGAAAATGAGAATACATATTAATGATAACCATAACTTCTGTAAACTAATACTCTGCCTCCAGGGCTCACTATAGATTCTATAAATTAATACAGTCTACTTCCAGGATTCCCACTTGATACCAGAAATGTTTATGAATCTCAAGCTCTTACTTCCTATAGCCATAAATTCGAATACGCATCTTGACAAGCTTAAAACATAGCAAAAACATAGACTACTTGCTCCAAGTCCAACTTATACAGAACTTCTAAACAATAGCTTTGAAAGAACAACCATGTGAAACCAATATTCATTTATATTTTCCATAATTTTTCTCATCTCCACTAAGATTTCAGTAATTCGCAACACATAGCGCCACCTGCCCTGACCTTTTTTATAAGTTGTCTGGGATTTTTTTTTTTTTTTTTTACCATTGATCTTTTAATGTAGGGCTTAGGCGAGGTGTGGAGACCCTATCCATCAGATTTTATGCAATTTATAATGAGTTGTACAACCAAGATACCAAATTCCAGCTTGCATGACAGAAAACCAAATCCATAACTGAATTTATATACATACATATATAAAGAACAAGAACTTATCTGGAACAGGGAAATCTATAGGTATGTATATGGAATTTAGAATGTGGAAGTTAAAACCTATTTCAACCCAAGGATACATTCGGTTATATCAATGTTCCTTTCTAAACATAGCTCTTCACCACTCCATGGAAACAACACACGAAGAACATATCACTAGTCATTTTATGGAAACCAGAAAATTGAATAGATAGAGAAAATGAAGGCATTACTAGACAATTCTACCTATGTCACTAAAAACAAAAGGAAGAGCAAACAACCAAAAGGTAATTAGAAAGAAATATTAAGTTCACCTGGCTGGGCACCATAGTCCAAGATAACTCATAAGGTGTTATAAGAACGACATGCAAAAGAGAGAGCGAATAAATTCATAAAGAATTTAGATAAGAAGCATAAGTAGAGTAACACCCCGATTTCAGGTCCAATTGTGAATCTCTTAGCCGAATCTGCTCGCGGAGCGGCATACCCAAAAAAAGAAAATTTGCGAATTGAGTAGTGAGTCTTCTTTCTACTCGACTTTTGTAATGGAAACTATAATCGAAAGTAGACTCAAGCCTCACCCTTTATGTTTGTGAATTTTCCGAATCTAGTTCTAAATACTGGACTGCAAACTGGTCAAGGTAAGGGTTTGAGTTATCCATTTAAGTGCGGAACAAGACCTGAATTAGGACGATATTCATAGATCAGTTACTCAATGAAAATACATTCGGCGAAGAATACGAATCGGACCAGCAACAGATTTACTGCAATGCTTACAGTTCGGATCATCGGATGTGTCTTGATGGCTGCGAAAACCACCCTTCTCTCTCCATTAAAGCATGAGCCACAATAAACCACCACTCTCTCGAGTGGCGACCTGTTTGTGTGAGGAATCCTGGAATAGTAAATGTACAGGCGTGTATATGTATGCGCGTGCGTGAACGTTGGGGAGGGGAAAGAGGGGGGACGTCCGTATGTTCTCGTGTTCTTTCATCACTGGAAGATTAGAAACGGCTATTTTTTGGATTTTGTTTAAAATTCAAATTAAAACCATGGTAACTACTAACGTATTCAAATTAATCATGTAGTTTCACTTGCTATAACATTGATAAGATGAATGACACCCAACACTATTATGGTTACGTGACATGGGTATGTAAACAGTAACATATTTTGTCCCTCATTTTCTCTGATTCCCATCTATTTCCCTCATTTTCTCTAAGCGTATAAGGTATGTGCTTGTAACCAATTATTATGACCTTATGTTATAAAGAGACAGAAAGGCTATCCCACTAGTCCTAAAGTTCCTTTAGAATCTTCGGACTAATCTTTGTAACAAATAGTGGCAGAGAGTCATGCATTGGGCCGGCATTAAGCTTACAAAAAGAAGCATAATTAGTTTTAGCCTTTCTTTTTTTAAGAGATTTCGTTAATAAATCAAATTCAACTCATCTCAAATCAATTATTGAAAGGATCTACTACTTTTTCAATTTTTCATAAAAAAATTAAAATAATCTCAACTTTACAAATTTTGATCAAAATCTTGCTAACATATTTATAAAGTTTCTATATACACAATTCAATGATTATATTTATAATGTGCTTCAAAAAATATTATATTTATCATGATTTAAGTAGCATGTTTAGGATTAGGAACTTGATTTCCTCTAATTTTATCATTATTTAAAATATTTTTATTAAAAAATAATATTTTTATTAAAAAATAATAAATATGAAGTTATTTGAATTTATACGAGCTTGTACAAGTCCGGTCAAACTTTATATAAGTTGTATCATTTAACAATCATTAATCGAACATAAATTTGTACTAACAAAAAACTCGTTTAATAAACAGATCAAGTCGAAATCAAGTTTGACCAAATCAATCTCAAATAGCTCGTCTAGTAGTCTTATATATTTGCTGCCTTAAAAAAATAAAGAATCAAAGATGCAGAATGTAAATAAAAAATAAAATTAGTGCCGACTCCAAATATACATGTCTAGGACACGTAAACAAAGAGACATGTTTCCAATCAATGGTGTCCATTTTTTTCAAACCCATTGTTATACAACTTCCCGTGTTTTGTCTAACCTAGACTTGGTGCCAAATTTCTAATTCGAAAGTAGCAACTAGAAAGCACTGTCGTACGTGCACCTCCACGTAGATCAAAGCTAAGTGTGCTTTGATAGGAAGCCAACAGCAGCAAACAAATACCTAGAAGAACAAGTTAGTTGCAGAGTTAGAGGAAGGGAGTGATTTGAGTTAGGTTCGTAGAAGTGAAGCTAAGGGGGAGTTTGAACAAGAAACATCGTCGTGGGAAGTTTGAAGAAAGTGCACTGTATGGAGTAGTCAAGTGAAATGGGGAGTTTAGCTGCTTTCAGAAGTCTGAGTTATTCAATACGCAACGTTTTTAATTGCTTTAATAAAGAGTAGTGTTTGTAAAGCACAATGTTTTGGGACTTAAAAATACCAAAGCTATGCGTTTAAGTGTCTGTGAGTTTCTAAAGTTTTAGTGGTCTGTGATGTATTTTTTATTATGCATGAGTCATGTTATCAAACCTAGGTAGTTTGTTAGAATTTGTTTTGGAATGAGATGAATATAGAGGGGAAGTGGGAGGAAGGAGAATCATCTGGAATTTGTCAGGACTTTCATTGAGGTTGGAATCCCTCCAAGTATTCCTCTTTTGAATTTACGTATGGCTCTCTAAAGCCTTTTCTCAAATACCTGTCGTCCATTTCTCTACTCCATTACTGCAATATCTACTCTGCTTTCTTTATCATTCCTGTTTGCATTCAGGCCACACTTAACAACCACACAGGATCTTATCAACTAGAACCAGTATGCACCGATCCTATGGCAGAAAATACTAGATCTAAACTTCAACAACAAGAGGCATTTCAACAGCAACTCAATGAGATTCAACAGCAAAATCAGCAGACTATACAAGACCTTAAGACTACTATGAAACAAATAAATGACATGATGCGCACAATCATTATGGGCCAAAATCAACAACAGCAGCAACATCAGCAGTAACACAAGCAGCAATAGCAGTGTGGGCTTCAATATGATTTCCAATTTGACCATGAACAACCAAATCAGAGACGAGACAATTTTAGGGGAGTAAGGTTAGACTTTCCTCATTTCCAAAGAGACCAACCAGCGGCTTGGATCTTCAAGGTGAACCAATGTTTTGAATTTCACCAGACCCCTATGCCTCATTGTATGCTCACGGCCTCCTATCATATGGATGGGGAAGCTCTTGTGTGGTACCAAAAGTCTTTGGGATACTTTCACTAGGTCGATGCTTATTCGTTTTGGTCCAACAACGTATGATGATCCCATGGAAGCATTGACGCAGTTAAAACAATTAAACCAGTTCCATCGCTGCATACAAGGCACAATTCGAGGCTCTTTCCAATTGGTTGAGAGGACTCTCAGATGTGCACAAGCTGAGTTGCTTCCTTAGTGGGCTAAAAGATGAAATCTACCTTCTTATTAGGATGTTCAATCCTGTCAATTTAAATGCACCATATGGGTTACCCAAAATACAAGAGGAATACCTCTTAAGTACAAAAAAAATCTAGCAAGCCTATAATGGAGAAAACTAGTGCAGTAGTTGGGGGTTTTTCCGAAGGACCCTTCTCGGGTAACAATGGCAGTAAATGGTCTAGACCCATGGCCGCCACTAGACAGATATCCTCGGCTCAAATGGATGAGAACCGCAAGAAAGGGCTATGCTACCATTGCGATGAGAACTGGAGCCCAGCCCATAACTGTAGAAATCCAAGGATTTATTTGTTACAAGCTAATGAAGAAGAATTAGGGGAGGAAGAGGGCACCTGTAACGCCCCAAAGGAAGGCCCAAACCACATGGCCTATACTCCAAAAGGACTAGTCAATGATACAATTAGAGCCCTATTGGAATCTTATAAAGAGCAAGAACTTCTCATTCCCAAGCAATGTGGGATCCCATACACCACCTACCCTTATCCATATCATATGGGGGTATCACAATCTACCCCCTTAAACTCTCGACGTCCTCGTCGGGCCTGTCCATTGTAGGTGGCACGGCTCAAGTCCCACATTTCTGGTTGGGATGGGCTTTGATACCATTTGTAACGCCCCAAAGGAAGGCCCAAACCACATGGCCTATACTCCAAAAAGACTAGTCAATGATACAATTAGAGCCCCATTAGAACCTTATAAAGAGCAAGAATTTCTCCTTCCCAAGCAATGTGGGATCCCATACACCACCTACCCTTATCCATATCATATGGGGGTATCACAGCACCCAACCAGATGATCATGTAGAAAAGGTTGAGGAAAACAAGGTTGCGAACAAGGAGGAGGAACCTAAGATTTCTTTGGCTACGATTGCTGGAACACCCACGGTTAGAACAATGAGGCTGGTGGGCAACATTAAGGGGGAGCAGTTGGTGATTCTAGTGGACTCAGGCAACTCACATAATTTTATTGATTCCTCATTAGTTCTGAGACTGAAGCTGCTAGTGGACTCCTCTATCCAGTTAAGGGTGAGGGTAGCTAATGACCAATGTCTCCAAAGTGGGGGGGCTGTGTAGGGCTGTAAAGTTAAAGGTGCAAGGTAACATGTTTCAACCTTCCCTTTACTTACTTGATATTGTTGGATGTGACATTGTGTTAGGGTCCAAAGGTTAGAGACCTTAGGCCCTATAACTTGGGATTTTTCAAATATGTTTATGAGTTTTTTTCCATGTGGGTAGGCTGGTGGAATTAAAAGGGTTAAAATTGTGCCCCTCGGTGGTGGAGGATGCACCAAAGATGTTAAAGGCCATGATGGCCAAGGGGAAGGGGTTGTTATTACAGATTGTGCTTGATCAGAATAATGGAAAATATTCCTATGTTGAGGATAATGAGGTTAATGAATTGTTAAAAAAACTCCAAGCAGTTTTTGAGGAACCTAAAGGGTTACCCCCTACTCGTGCCCATGATCACAAGATAATCCTTAGGGAGGGTGCTCAACCTATAACAAACAGGCTGTATCAGTACCCCTTTTACCAAAAGACAGAAATAGAGAAGATAGTGTTTGAATTATTGAAATTAGGGGTGGTCAGACCAAGTTCCAACTATTTCTCTTCCCCTGTTTTGCTGGTCCGTAAGGCTGATGAGAGTTGGAGACTTTCTGTTGATTATAGGGCACTCAATAAGGAAACAGTGAAGGCAAAGTTTCCTATTTCGATGATTGATAAGTTGTTGGATGAATTGTTTGGCTCGCTTATTTTCCCTAAACTTGATTTGAGGTCATGATGAGTATATGAAAGTACATTCTAAATACCCTATTATTATACTAAAATGCTAAAATGTGAATAGAAATCATAGGAATTAATGTGTATTCTTGCATTGATTTTCTATTTACTTTGGGATACTCCTAAGCAAAGTTTTATGTTTAACTTCAGAGTCTATAAAAGAGCAAGTCAAAGTCCAGTCAAATTCAAAGGAGGACTTTCAAGTGAGTAAGACGTTGGAACAAGCTAAGAACTCTCAATGAGTGTAGGACTCTTCAAATAAGGATAATGATTGGGTTTGAGAGCAATTTGGATCAAGAAAAAAAATCATGAAAGGAAACTGCAAGAAGTCACAATCCGAAATACATTAGGAGACGGCCTGGACATATTTTAGTATTTTGATCGTAATTTTTCACTCACATATCAGATTGATGCGATTCTTGATGAGTTGGAACATGATCTTAAAGAGCTACAAATTTATATCTAATAAAGATTTCTAAATTCGAACTCCTGAAGTGCGTACGTGGCTGACAAGCTGAGCCTAAAACTTGGGTGATTTTTTATACGGTAATCATGAAAACATTAGGGTTTCTTTCCTACCTTATATAAGCATATCATTAGCACGAAATTAAAGCTTTTTTGGAGGATAGATGGCTCAGTTCTATTTTTTTAGGAGAAAAATATTATTTTTATTTATTTTTAGTTCTTCCATGGAGAACTAAATTTTGGGTAAAGCCTAGGGCAGAAATTGATCGGTGAAAATACTTTGACTTTATTTCAGTTCATAGATTAAGTTTTATTGTTTAAGATTCTAGGATTCAATTCTTTATTTATTTTGAATATTAGAAGTTTGAAACAATTATATTAAATCTTGCTATGGTTTGATTTTGTTGAGCTATATGATTATGAATATATGATTGTGAATTAAACAGGCTTTTCATGCCATTGATGTGATCTTTTGCTGCATTATTGTTTGAGAACATAGTGTCATTTTTATATCTGAAATTCATTTTATTATATGAAAACTGTGGTTTGTAAAAGGAGAATAAATTTTAAAATTAAATTTGAGAAAGTGAATGAATATAATGTCATACATTCCAATTAGGAATTCAGTGCTATAATTCTTAATTGTGTATATAGTTTGGATTGAAAAAGTCAGAGTATTGGATCCAGCTGATGGAAGTCCGAAGCTTTATTTGACTTCTTATCTGTGCCCTAATCTCATTTTAATTACGTGCTTTAGGTAGAAATTTCAGATTCTTTTCATATTGTAATTTGATCATTTCTTTTAAGCTTGAGTCTTGTTGTGTTTCTTCCGACTCCATGTGGATCGACACCCTGAACTATACTATAACACCGCATACTGGTTTGGACATAATCAAATTTTGGCACCGTTGCTGGGGAGTACGGTGCAAGAATCGATACAAGGCATAATTTACTTTAGTAGTTTGTAAAAGTGGTAACTTCGTTCCCTCTTTTAGCTTGCTGCATTATTTTATTTTTTAGTATTTTTAGTTTTAGTATTTTGTTACCTTGCATGCACACATATAGAGATACCTTGGGTAGATTTGCTTGTAGGCCTGTGCTAGAATCAGAATCAAATTTTTTCAATCATTTATTTGACAATCCATCTAGTTCCGAAGAAATGAGTGAACACGAAAATCAGCCCACTAGACCTCTTCAAGATTACCTCCACCCTACATGCACAGCCACACCATCATACATCATGTCTCCAGCCAACACTCGTAAACTTGATTTTAAGACAGGGATGATACAACTACTTCCCACCTTTCATGGTTTGGAGAATGCAAATCCTTATTTGCATATTAGAGAGTCTGAGGAAGTAGTTGCGACTTTCCATAGTCATAATGCTACAGATGATGTTGTGAGACTTAAGTTCTTTTCTTTCTCTTTGAAGGATAGAGCAAAGAGCTGGTTGTACTCACTAAGATCACGTTCCATAGGATCATGGAATGACAGGTATTCTTTAACAATATTTTTCCCAACATAAGACCAATGCTTTGAAGAGGCAGATCTTCACCTTTGCACAAAAGGATAGTGAGACTTTGTATCAGGCTTGGGAGAGGTTTAAGGAGTTGTTGAGTATGTGTCCTCACTATGGGTATGAGAATTGGCGCTTAGTTAGTTATTTCTATGAGGGACTTACACCTAGAGAGCACCAATTCATAGAGATGATGTGTAATGGTGAATTTTTACAGAAAAATCCAGATGAGGCCATAGAATATCTTAATGAGCTTGCTGAAAAAGCTCACACTTGGACCGGACCTAGTGCTACTGAGAGTATAATAGGTCACGGCCTGCTAAAAATCCAAATGGTAGTAGAATTTTCCATCTTAGGGAAGATGATAACTTAAAAGCTAAAATTGAGATGCTTACTAGGGAGTTAGAGGTGTTAAAAACTAAGGATTTAAAGCCAACACACATGGCTACTCATGTAGAGTCCTTTGGACCGTGTTTTGTGTGTGGTGGGGTAGATCACCTAGCTCAAGAGTGCTCCACATTTGCTAAAATGAGGGGAATGTATGAGGAACAATGTAATGCGTTAGGTATGTACAAGAAACCTTTTGCACATTTCTCTGATACCTACAATCCGGGGTGGCGTAATCACCCCAATTTCAGCTGAAAATCCGAAAACCAGCAACATGCACAACCACCTAGCACTTATCCTACACCGTATCATGCATCTTTCTCTTCTAGGAACTCCTTAGAAGATACTTTACATGCTTTTAATGAGGCATAGAGTAAAACTAATCAAAAGTTTTAGTCTTTGATTATGCAGGTTGTTGAGGAAAAGAAGTAGATAAAGAGCCATGTATCCAAGTTGATCAGCTCTTTGAGTGTGAATGAGCGTGGCAAGTTCCCCTCTCAAGCTCAATCCACACCCCAAGGTCAACATATGGCTCAAGGAAATTTGAAAGTGGTCAATACCATTGTGACACGAAGTGGTAAGCCCTTACACATTCCAACAACTGATAAGCCAGAGGATGTTGAAGAAGAACAAAGCAATAATAGTGCCGAGTTGCCCAATGAAGCCGAGGTAATCAAGAGCCCAGTTAAGGTACCATTTCCTCAAGTTTTAAAATCTGGTATGTAAACTTTGGATTCTAGTAATGAAATCTTGGAGAACCTCAGGCAGGTAAAGATCAATCTTCTTCTTTTGCATGTTATTAAACAAGTTCTTACTTATGCAAAAGTTCTCAAAGATTTGTATATAATTAAGAGGAAGCACCATGTTAAGAAGACAACATTTCTAACAGAGCAAGTTAGTACTCTAATTGAGTAATGAATTCCTTCCAAGTACAAGGATCCTGGTTGTCCAACCATTACATGTAATATTGAGAATCATGAGTTTGAGCAAACCTTGCTAGATTTAGGAGTTAATGTAAATTTGATGCCTTATTTCATTTATTTACAGCTTAGTTTGGGTGAAATTGAGCCCACTTATGTTGTGCTTCAATTGGCTAACCATTATGTTAAGAAACCAAGAGAGATAGTTGAGGATGTTATGATCCAAATTAACAATTTTTAATACCCTGTTGATTTTTTAATTTTGGACACTCAGTCAGTTGTTGAGTCTAACTCTAAATTCTTCTCATATTAGGTAGACATTTTCTTACTACGACTGATGCACTTATAAACTGCAGGAATGGGATGATGAAACTATCTTTTGGAAATATGACCATAGAGGTCAACATATTCCATATCAGTAGGCAGCCTAGGGAGGATCATGAGTGCCAATAAACATACATGATTGACACACTTATAGACAAGGGAGTTCACACAACTCATGATTCTGATCCCTTTGAATATTTACTTGTTAATTCTGAGTTTGATACTATTAGTGATTCATCTGAAGTTGTTGATATTTGTGATATCTTTTTATGAAACTCAGGATTATGGAACACAGGCTTGGAAACCGAAATTTGAGGAGTTGCCTAAGAAAGGCGAAAAACAAATTCCTTCAAGTATGGAGAGTCCCAAATTGGAATTGAAACCGCCGCCCTCAGATTTAAAGCATGCATTTCTCGGTTTAGGTGACACTTCTCCTGTTAGTATTTCTTCGAAATTGCATGTGGGTAAGCATAGGAGATTTCAATTGATCGAGTTAGAGGAGTTGAGAAATAATGCTTATGAGAACTCTAAGATCTATAAGGCTAAAATGAAAGCATTTTATAATAAAAATATTCTTAAGAAGACATTTAAGCCTAATGACTGAGTATACTTATATAATTCTAGACTTCACAAGCACTCAGGAAAATGTCGGTCTAAGTGGACTGACCCTTTTGTAGTGAAACATGTTTTTGAAAACGGTGCGGTAGAAATAGAGGACCCTAGGGATGGCCAGGTCTTTAAAGTAAATGGTCCACACCTTAAAATCCTTATTGGTAGACAAGTGCCTGAAGTGGAAGACATTCCACTTGTAAACCCGATCTATCAACCTTAACCACACCATGCAGGTATGTTTTTGTTTTTTAATTTTATTTGTTTTTTTTTTCTTTTTTTTTTCTTTTCCGTTCCTTTTTTTTATTTTTGTTTGTTGTTGTTTTCTTTGTTTTCTAATTTCAGGTTAGTGTCATTTCGCCATTTTAGTTTGTCATCTCTTATGCTTACCCGGCTACCCACGTCACATATCAGGTGTATTCTACCCTCTTCAATTACTCTTCATTCAATTTTGATTCTTAAATATTGAGGAAAATGTTTTGTTTAAGTTGGGGGTGGTGCAAATTTTGCATTTACAAATGCTTGTTAGAACTCTATGGCACCTTTACATGTGTTAGAATTATGTGTCAGAATTTTTTTTTTTTAGCATCACACGTACATCCCTTCACATGTGTACTTATTCTCATGCATCGTCATCTTAGTGAATTCAAGAAACTCATCTTGATCATTATGCTGAGGTATTCACAGGATTTCTAATGCACTCATCCAAGTTTTGTGGTAAGATGGTGGTTTGAAACATGTATCTAGACAACTCTTTTGCTTAAGTCTTTATTTGTGAGTTTTAGAGAGGATTGAGAGCCAACAAATGCTGAATATTGTGATAAGCATTCATTGATTTTTTTAATTTGGCACTTCTTTTGAGAATATCATTGTATGGTTTGTGGTATGATGGCGAATATACTTGGGATATGATGAAGGTCAATTTAGGATTAACGTTTGAACCTTTCAAGCTAGCCCTTTCAATTATAGACCCCTAGTAACCAACTTTGAGCCAAGAAATACATATAGCTTTTTTTTTTCATATACCTACATTATCCATACCTCTTCACATTGGAGTATAACTTATACACTAATTTTTCCTACCCTTTTTACTTCCAAGTGTGTACTAGATGTGGAATTCTTCTTTGCAATGAATAAAAAAAAAAGAGAAAAAAATGAAGAACGTGAGTTATAAGGTGTTCAAGCGAGTGAGCTTCAAAGGTAAAAATACCAAGATTGAGTAGAAATAGTAGAATATCAAGGTGACATATACTTGTTCACCAAATTTTTGAGCTAAAAAAAAGATTATAAATGAAAAAAAAAATATACAAAAAGAAAAAGATGCATTATTTGGTGATTTGAAAGGCTGAAGAGTACATCAAGTGAGGAATGTGGTTTATTGAGATATTTAATAAGATTCCTTAGGTATGTACTTGGAAGTTTTTGAATCATTTTCTTTAATTCCTTTTTACCATATAGCCTAACCTAAGCCACATTACAACCTTTTATTTTGACCGTTCTGATCTCAAGTAAGCCTGTGGAAAGAATGATTGAATATTCTCATTTGTTAGTGTTCCTAACATAATATCAATGTTTCCTTGTTGGTTGTTCATAATTACCTAAATCTCCATGTGATTATGTGTACACCACTTCTCAACTCCATAGAGAGAGCCCTTAGACAAAACACTATTATACCTGTGAGTTATGGAGTTGAACTTTTTGCTTGAGACATTCTTGATGTTGCATGTGTCAAGGTTAGTGGTAAGATGATTATGGCTTGGAGAACAAAAACATACTCTGTGAATTGCTATAAGTGGATTGATCTTGATGAGTTAATAGATTCCTTAGATTGTTTTGATATGTGAATCTGAAAAATGTGAATTGTTGGCTTGTTTTAGTGATTTTCTTTAGCCTCTTTCATCTCTTTTGTCTAGAAATTGCTAGGGACTAATAATAAGCAAGTTAAGGGGTGTAATAAGTGTACGAAAGTGCACTCTAAATACCCTATTATTGGATTAAAATGCTAAAATGTGAATAGAATCATAGGAATTAATTCATGTGTATTCTTGAATTGAGTTTCTATTTACTTTGAGATACTCCTAAACAGATTTTTATATTTAACTTCAGAATCTATAAAAGAGCAAGTCAAAGCCCAGTTAAATTCAAATGAGGACTTTCAAGTGGGCAAGACATTGAAACAAGCTAAGAACTCTCAACGAGTGTAGGACTCTTCAAATAAGGATAATGATGGGATTTGAGAACAATTTGGATCAAGAAAGGAATCACAAAAGGAAACCGCAAGAAGTCCAAGTCCAAAATTTGCTAGGAGACAGCGTGGACATACTTTAGTATTTTGATCGTAACTTTTCACTCACATATCGGATTGATGCGATTCTTGATGCATTGGAAACTATCTTAAAGGGTTACAAATTTGTATCTAATAAGGATTTCTAAATTCGATCTCCTGAAGTGCGTACGTGGCTTACAAGCTATGTCCTAAAATTTAGGTAACTTTTTATACGGGAATCATGAAGACATTAGGGTTTCTTTCCTACCCTATATAAGCATATCATTAGCACAAAATTGAGGGTTTTTTGGAGGATAGATGGCTCAGTTCTATTTTTTAGGAGAAAAATACTATTTTTATTTATTTTTAGTTCTTTCATGTTAACTAAATTTTGGGTAAAGTCTAGGGCGGAAATTGATCGGCAAAAATACTTTGACTTTATTTCAATTCATAGATGAAGTTTTATTGTTGAAGATTCTAGGATTCAATTCTCTATTTGTTTTGGATATTATAAGTTTGAGACAATTATATTAAATCTTGCTATGGTTTGATTTTGTTGAACTATATGATTATGAATATATGATTGTGACCTAAATAAGCTTTTCATACCATTGATGTGATCTTTTGATGCATTATTGTTTGAGAACATAGTATCATCTTTAGATTTGATATTCATTTTTATATATGAAAACTGTGGTTTGTAAAGGGAGAATAAATTCTAAAATTAAATTTGAGAAAGTAAATAAATATAATGTCATATCTTTCAATTAGGGATTTGGTACTATAATTCTTGATTGTGTATGTAGTTTGGATTGAAAAAGTCAGAGTATTGGATCCAATTGATGGAAGTCTGAAATTTTACTTGTCTTCTTATACGTGCCCTAATCTCATTTTAATTACGTGCTTTAGGTAGAATTCTCAGATTCTTGTCATATTCTAATTTGATCCTTTCTTTTAAACTTGCGTCTTTTTGTGTTTCTTCCGACTCCCTGTGGATTGACACCCTGAACTATAGTATAACACCGCATACTAGTTTTGGTGTAATCAGGTCGGGTTATCATCAAGTGAGGGTAGTGGATGAGGATATACTCAAAACAGCTTTTCGAACTCATGAAAAGCATTACGAGTTCTTGGTAATGCCCCGACCACCTTCCAAGGGTTAATGAATGATGTCTTCCCTATCTCCGAAAATTTGTGTTGGTGTTTTTTTATGACATCTTGGTCTATAGTAAGAGACAAGATGAACATTTGGGATGCTTAAGTAAGCTTTTGTCCTTGCTACTGCAGCACAACCTTTATGCCAAACGATCTAAATGTAAATTTGTTGTTTGGGGAATTGATTACTTGGGTAATGTAATTAATGCTGATGGAGTGATGGTTGATACTTCTAAGGTGACTTCTATGCTATAGTGGCCTGAGCCTAAGAATGTGAAGTCTCTAAGGGGATTCCTAGGGCTAAAGGGGTATTATAGGAAGTTTATCAGAAATTATGGGGGTATTGCAGCCCCCCACACAGCTTTACTTAATAAGAATTCTTTTTCTTGGAATTAGGAGGCAAGCAAGGGATTTGTAGCCTTGAAACAAGCCATTGCACATCCCCTGGTATTAAGGCTATCGGATTTCAAAAACGCTTTACAGTTTATCGTATTTCATGCTTTTTCTCGTAAAATGCAACGATCACTGTAAGTTAGCTTCTAACTTACTGTTAGAATATTGTGTATGTATGTTGGTAAGGGAACCACTATTTGTGTACTTATGTTATCCTATATGCTATGTTATATCATGTATGTCTCTTATGCATGTTATATTCTGTCACGACATATGTATCTGTCACATAATATATTATGTCATGCAATATTTATCTGTTATACAATATACTTGTCGTGTAATGTTATTTTTTAAACGTTATGTCATGTCACGAAATATTTGGCTGTTATATATTATGTCATGTCACGAAATATTTGGCTGTTATATATTATGTCATGTCACGAAATATTTGTCTGTTACATGTTATGCCATGTCATGAAACATTTATCTATTACATGTTATGCCATGTTACAAAATGTTTGTCTGTTTCATGTTATGTCGAGTCATTCATCTTACGTACATGTCACATTACCTTATGTCAGGTCATCTGTCATTTCACTTCATATCACGTCATGTCTCGAGTACAGAGCATGTCTTGAAAACAATATTTTCATCTTAGTCAAGTCAATTTCAAGTTTCAGTTCCATGTTTAGTTTCATGCATTATTAATTCACGTTCAATTTGAATTCTTATTATCGCTTAATTTATACTACGGTCAAGGAATATATTATCTGTCTGGTATTGCGGTCAAGGCATATGCGCTGTCCGGTACTACGGTGAAGCAATATAATCTGTCGTAAATACAAAATTAATACTCATGGTGAAGGTGTAGGAGCTACCTGAGTACTCCCATTTTTCTTAATCAGAATGCAAAATCTTAGTTACTCGAGCTAGCATTTCCAGTTTAGTTTAGTCCACGTTTAGTTCAATTCATGTTCAGCCTCAGTTTATTTCATGTTTAGTTCAAGATCAATTCATGTTCAGTTTCACGTCCAGCTTTATGTCATGTTTAGTTCACGTCAGTTCAATTCTTCTTATGTCAGCTCCAGTCATGTCAGTACACATCTTGTTAAATCTCAAGTCACGTCAAGTTTATTTATAATCATGTATGCATTCATGATTTTACTGTCATGCATGCATCTTTAACCTATATGTTAAGTTATCTATTAACTTGTTAAGATTTGTAATCAAATCTCACTCGGTAGTCCCAACTACCATTCCCTTCGGAATGATAGACAATGTATAAGGATTTGGAGAACCCATGCATGGGAGATTGGACGAGGTCGAATAGAATGTGGAGCAGATAAAGAGTTGATGGAGCCTAACCCCCATTTTCTGGACGTCAGTTTGGATATCATAGTTGAGCTACGTGAACGGCTCAGTGAATTAGTACAATAATTTTTATTTCTAGACTGTAGTTGTGGAGCGCTATCTCCAATACTCTTTATATTACAGACATATTGGATAAGTACTATAACCTTTTGGATACTAGTTATCCCGTGAATTTTATTAATCATGTTTATGTTTTGAGATATATTACTTTTGGTACATAGTATTGTTGAAAGAAAAAAAAATTATCTGCTGCGAATATTGCATATTGCAAAATGCATGCTAGGTACATTGCATCTTTAACTGTTATGAACGGGGGTAGGTAACTTTGTGTTGCATGTCCCGACGCTCCAAGTTTCATCAAATCTAGAGCGGTATTTGGGAGCGTCACTATAACGTCCGTCCTTGAGATGGGACTTTTTATAAAATGATTATAGAAAAGACGACGGGAATTACCATTCTATTTAAAACTTTTTGCTTCCATACCTAGGGTGCAAGACTCTACGTTATAAAATAAAATGTGCTTTGAAAATAAAAGAGGTTTACAACGGAAAACATTAATCTTAAGATAAAAAGGCCTCTCATACAGTTAAAACTCTCATGCCTAGACTTCTGTGCTCTTCCCCTTGGGCCGTGTCCGTCCTGACGCGTACTGCTCATTCAGTTCCTGTGGGGGGAGGGGCACACATAAAAACTAAAATGAGTCAAATACTTAGTAAGCATTACTTCATATAGTTAAAATATAATAACGTAGGTTTTCATTCATGCATTCATCATTCCATACATACTATACGTACATGCATACATGCATTCATTTGAAAACATCACTGGACGGGGTTTTTCTTTAAAAAGGGTTTTCTTTCGTAAAACATTTCTCCTGTCAGTGCCTTCATTTCTTAAAGAATGCGATGAATTCATACATTCTTTCTTATCACTTTCTTTGGCCGGTACACACTGTTATGCCCCGTGTGTTGGGGTTAGCGGTCTTTTGGAACCGGACTCCGCCCGTGACCACGGGTTGGGAATCCCTTTTCCTTCAGGGGGCAGCACCGGGTGCACTACCAGTACTACTTACTTGGCATTGCAATATGCTCATTCCTTTGGTACCCTTTTCATTCATTCATATGGTCGTTACGTATTTTCATGCATTCCATTTCAGTCCTTTCATTCAATTCAATCATTTCAGTCCTTTTCATTTAGCAGTTCGTTCATGGAGAAACATCATTTAAGAGCAAAAGCTTAAACATTATCTTTCATGGTATCATTTAAAGCATCAGTTCATGGCATCCTTAAAACATCGGTTCATAGGGACATTTAAAACACTTTTTTCCCGTCGTTAAAAGCATGGCTTAAAGCACGAGGCATCAGTCTCAACATTTCTTTTCGTAGAAAATACATATAACAGGTACTGCGTATAGTCATCCATTCACATGCATACACTTAATACTTTGGGTGCGTAAAAATGAGCTGCCAAAAAGGGTCGTACATACATACACATTTAAACACTTAGCATTCTTTCGTAAAACATTTTTCGTGTCATTTCATAAAGCGTCATAAAGGAAAAGCATTTCGTTTTCATTTTCATATTCTTTAGAAAACTCTAGAAGAGTATGAACATAATACTTACCTGGACTTCGTGTTACTTTCATATCATGTAGTCCACTCATTTGCGTTTCAAATGGCAACCTACATGCATACACATAACCTTGACGTCATTCTCTATTTAGTGCATAAGCAACTAAACTTAGAAGACATAAACTACAATTTACTTGGAACACTCTCCTTCTATCATTTGCTCGTACGTGCCCTTTACTATGCTAAACCCTTCAGAATCTACTTACGGTCACTACCTCTTCCAAACTCAAGGTCTTACATCAAGTGCTCATCTACTAAAGTGAACCCATGATTCACTTTAGGATTAAGACACTAAGACCTTCCTCTTATTCTTCTTATTGACCACATTCCGATGCATGATTCTGACCGACAGAGTCATGCATCCCAATCCTAGACAATACACCCATCACTACCTTCATGCATCTTAGCCCACACTAAATCCTCATTCCCATCCATACAGACCACACGGCTCTAAGCCAACTCTGAGGCTTAAGCACCATGTAACCATGCTTAGGACAGATTACCCATTATATATGGTGAATCCGTTTGGTACATGTGTCTCATCAGATTACACATGTACCTTACCCCTCTATCTCCTAAGACCAACATATAACATATTAATCACATGCTCGTAAGGACAAGTGCTATACTCCGATACCAACATTCTCTTAACCCAGCTAGCATGACTCTTCATGCTACCCGTCCCTTTTGACAGTTCATCCCAACACTTAACACGACAAGACTCCGTTCACAACTATGTCTTACGTCACGTCATATAGCTTGAGACTACTCCCAAGCTACACCGTGACAGTGACCGTGTCACGTCACCTGACATCCCGCTACATTTCTACGCTAACTCTTAACTCATCACTAGTACGGTCCCTCACGTACTCTGGTCAGATCGTGACATCTCATCATGTTCCTGCTACGCCACTCCTACTATAACTCCTCACCCATCATAAGCACGACTGCCAGTAACATTCCCCAGCCATGCTTCCACTGCGCACTCTCACACTTGTTCTGCCACTTCACACTTACTACCAACCATAAGTCAAACACGGTGACACCTGTCACCTCATACTACAGGCCACGTCTTAACTAACTCGGGACACTGTTCCACAATTCCCGACACTACTTGTCACGCTCCACTCCCATCAACCACACAACCATCCTTATCTCTGCGACACGTCACATGGTGTATCGCTGCACCTCATGGAGTACACTCCACGTGTACTCCCTTCACACACACTACCACCCATCAGCACTATGGCATATGCGCCATATGGTGCATCACTCCATCACATGGAGTACACTCTACGTGTACTCCTTTCACACACGTCACGCCTCACAGAGTACACTCCTCGTGTACTCTTCCCAATCCACACTACGCCAGGAGGGTTTATTTTATATATACTCTCCTTATCTCATACTACGCCATGAGAGTATACACTCTCTTCCCAATCCACATGACGCCACGCCACCATTACAGCACAGTCCACAACACTACACTACACAGCACACTTCCCAACTACGCCCAACACTTCACTACACAGCACATCACAAAACAGCAAACTCCACAATACTAACAACACAATCCACAACTTAATCAACTAATTAACATCTACATAAAAAAATGAGAGATAGAGGGTTATACCATCGCCGGGGTTGACCCTTGCATTGTTCACTGACCGTCACGGTTGATGACGTTGGAAGGGTCGTACGTGGCGGCTATCCCACGTACAGTGGCTAATCACCTTACATGGTGGCTGTTTGGGCGTCTGGATAGCTAAGAGTGGTCTTGGAAGGGCTCATGGTGGCCTCGTGGTGGCGGCAAGGGGTGGAACACGGCATATCTAGCCATGTACAGTGGCGGTTAGCCATGTACAGTGGCGGTTAGCCACGTACAGTCGTTGTTTTGGCCATTGGAGGTGGCTAGAGGTGCGGGTCTAAGCGTAGGAGGGTCGGGTCGTGGTCCTGGAGTTGTGGTCTCGTGGTGGTGCCGAGGTGGCACACGTCGGAGACACGACGACTCATAGAGGAGTTTAGGCCGTGGGTCTCAACATGGGAAATCAGAGGGAGAGCTTGGCCAGTCGTGGCTGGCCATGGAGGGGCTGAGGGAGGTGCAGTGGAGTTTGTGGTGAAGTTGGGGTGGTGCCATGGTGGCTGGAGGCGACGGATCTAGCCGTGAGTTGGAGGGAGAGTTCGTGAGAGAGTGGGGGAGCTAGGTGGCTCGACTGGATATGGGGGTGGCTAGAGGATGTCGCCGATGGGAGGGGAAGCCTTTGGTGGTGGTGCAGTGGCCGTGGGAGGCGGAGCTCAACCGTGGTTATGGAGAACATGTGCGTTGGAGGAGCTCCGTGTGGCTGAGGAAAGGGCTACCGACTTCGGGCCAAAGTGAGGAGGAAGGGGGAGGGAAGGGAGAGCTCATGGTGGTGCTTGGTGGCCATGGGTGGCCGCGTACGGCGGCGTTAGGAGCTGTGCACAGTGAAGCCGTGCGTGAGGAGCTACAGGAGTGCGTGGGAAAGGGTGGCTGCGAGATAGAGGCTGGGTTCAGTGGTGGGAGCTCGCCGGCGTGAAAGGACGCCGGTGGTGGTGGTGGTGGCGGTGAGACCGAGCGGCACACGGCGGCATCGGGTTGGGCTGAGGGAGAATCGGGTGAGAGGGAGAGAGAGGTGTGCGACGTAAGCTAGGGGAAAGAGGAGAGAGAGAAGGAAGGGAAATGTGAGGGAGAAGAGAGAGGGCTTGAGTATTTAATCCAGACCCTTCATCTTGAGATCCTCAAAACGATCTAACGATGGGCTTTTAAATATTGATTTGAAAATGTGTAAACATTATCTTAATTAAAAGTACTAAGAGGAATTAAGATAGAATATTATTTAAATTAAATTTTAGTTTAAAAAATAATATTCATTCATCATTAATAAAATGACGAAGTCTTATTTAATATCTTTAAGGGAATAAAACCATTTAATTAGTTAGAGTTTTCAACATAATTTAAATCTCATAATATTTTAAATAACTGAAATCATTTTAATAAATGATATTAAAATGATTTCCTACAATTATAATATTTTTGGAACTCTTGAAAAATATTATAATTGTCTTATTTAAAATCGAGCTTAGTTCAATAATACTGGAAATACCCCATATAATATTTTCAGTGCATTTAAAACATTGTGCGTACTTTAGAAATCACATAATATCTTTAGAAACACGCCATCGAGATTTGGCACGCATAACGAGGCTCACAGTCGCTAGAGAGAAGGGACAAACTATTACATAATTTCCGTCCGCGGAACTTGCTTACGTTAGAATGAAGGAGCGAGGTGTTACATTCTCCCTTCCTTAAATAAATTCCGTCCTCGAGATTTGCTTAACGTTATAGGGATTTTGCTTAGCATTCTAGGAATTTGCGTAGTGTTCTAAGAATTTGCTTACCCTTACTATGGGCCGGTTCATACTAGTCCTCGTGTTGTCTTTACGCGTCTCCACACACGTTCAGCATCTCAGTCACTTCGTGTACATAACTTTGCCCTCACATCTTGTCACTCCTCCGTCAACATGCTTAAAGTCAGTTTGAAGCACTTGAGCCCATCCATCATGTAGCACTCGTACCTTCCATAATAAGATTCTTGTCAGCAAGGCTTGAAGTTGCCATCTCGTTTTCCATTTTGGTCCTAGCTTAGCTCAAATTCGTTCATGCTTTTCTTAACTATTACAGTCTTTCTAACGTTTCTAATCTATTCTTCAATTAGCAAGCAACTATTGCTACATGTCCTAAAGTTCCATCGTCCATTCCTTATCTTTTAACTATGTTCAGTCTCTGATACCTCTTACATTATATGCACTTAGCATTACTACCTCTTTCTAGTTGCCAGTCTGACATGCATGTATTAATTAAGTTATACTTTGAAAATATCACAGTATAAGAATAAAATACTTTCTTATACTTACTACAGGACGAGACATGCCTTGGGAAGACGTCGGTCTAGGTTTTTCCTTCACTTGCAGTTCTCTTTTCAAAAGTTTTATTTCTTTGGAAAAAGTTCTCTTTAGAAAAAGGTTTTCTCTCTTTTATTTTTTAGAAGAATGCTATAGAGTCTAGCATAACCTGGGCTTTGCTCTGATACCACTATGTAACGCCCGACCTTGTGGTGGGACTTTTTATAAAATAATTTTAGAAAGGACGACAGGAATTACCGTTCGATTTAAAACCTTTTACTTCCATACCCAGGGTGCGAGACTCTATGTTATAAAATAAAATGTACTTTGAAAATAAAAGAGGTTTACAGCAGAAAACATCAATTTTAAGATTAAACTACCTCTCATACAATTAAACCCTCATGCCTAGACTTTCGTGCTCTTCCCCTTGGGCCTTGTCCATCCTGATGCGTACTACTCATTCAGTTCCTATTGGGGGAGGGGCACACATAAAAACTAAAATGAGTCGAATATGAATACTCAGTAAGCATTACTTCATACCGTTAAAATATAATAACATATGTTTTCATTCATGCATTCATCATACCATACATACTATACATACATGCATTCATTGAAAACGTCACTGGACGGGGTTTTTCTTTAAAAAGGGTTTTCTTTTCGTAAAACATATCTCCCGTCAGTGCCTTCATTTCTTCAAGAGTGTGATGCATTCATGCACTCATATATTCTTTCTTATCACTTTTATTGGCCGGTACACACTGTTACGCCCCGTGTGTTGGGGTTAGCGGTCTTTTGAACCCGGACTCCGCCCGTGACCATGGGTTGGGAATCCCTTTTTCTGTCAGGGGCAGCACTGGGTGCACTACCAGTACTACTTACTCGGCATTGCGATCTGCCCAATCCATTGGTACCATTTTCATTCATTCATGTGGTCGTTACGTATTTTCATGCATTTCATTTCAATCCTTTTTTTTCGGTTCAATCCTTTCATTTCATTCCTTTCCTTTTCAGTCATTTTCATTTAACAGTTCATTCATGGAGAAACATTATTTAAGAGCATGGGCTTAAACATCATCTTTCATGGCATCCGTAAAGCATCAGTTCATAGGGACGTTTTAAAACACTTCTTCCTGTCTTTTAAAGCATCAGTTAAAGCGTCAGGTATAAGCCTCAACATTTCTTTCCATGGAAAATACATACAATAGATACTACTTATAGTCATCCATTCACATGCATACAATTAATACTTTGGTTGCATAAAAAGGGGCTGCCAAGAAGGGCCATACATACGTATACCTTTAAACACTTAGCATGTTTTTTAGAAAACATTGTTTCCTTTCGTTCCGTAAAGCATCGTAAACGAAAAGCATTTCATTTTCATTTTCATATCCTTTAGAAAACTCTAGAAGAGTATGAGCGTAATACTTACCTGGACTCCATGCTACTTTCATATCATGTAGTCTATTCATGTGCGTGTCAGATGGCAACCTACATGCATACACATAACCTTGACGTCATTCTCTATTTAGTGCATAAGCAACTAAACTTAGAAGACATAAACTACAATTCACTTGGAACACTCTCCTTCTATCCTGTACTCGTACGTGCCATTTACTATGATAAACCCTTCAAAATCTACTTATGGTCACTACCTCTTCCAAACTCAAGGTCTTATATCAAGTGTTCATCCACTAAAATGAACCCATGATTCACAACACGCTACACGGTGTATCGATTCACCTCATGGAGTACACTCCACGTATACTCCCTTCACACACGCTACACTACATCACCACTACGGCATACACGCCATATGGTGCATCACTCCACCACATGGAGTACACTCCACGTGTACTCCCTTCACACACTACGCCAAACCACTACTACAACACACACTTCACACCCACACTTCAAAGTACACTACAAAGATACGCCCAACACTTCACTACACAGCCAACTCCACAATTACTAACAGCACAGTCCACAACCTAACCAACTAACTAACATCTAACATAAATAACGGGGGATAAAGGGTTATACCATCATCGAGGTTGGCCCGTGCATTGTTCGCTGACCGTCACAGTTGATGACATCAGAAGGGTTGGACGTGGCGGCTAACCCACATACAGTGGCTATTTGGGCCCTTGAAGATGGCTACGGGTGCGGATCTGGTAGGGGTTGGACATGGAGGGGCTTGGGAGGACCTTGGCAAGGTGGTGGTGGCATCGGTAAGGTGGTGCAGCGGCTCTACGGTGGCAGATCTAAGCCGTGAGGTGGAGAGGAGCCATGGGAGAGAGAGAGGGCTTGAGAGAGGTGGAGGGCTTGGCTAGCTTGGAGGAGCTCAGGGAGGAGTCACGGTGGTGAGGGGAGGTTCTCGGTGGGGCTAAGACTAACGTACGGCAGCGCTAGGGCCATCGGTGGCGGTAAAACCGGGTGAAATCCATTTATGGGTTGTGTGCAACGAAAAGGGATAGAGAGGTTCGTGGTGGCTGGGTCTATGAGAGGTGGTCGTCAGTGTGAGGTGGTGGAGGTGCGGTGGCCTGGTTAGACGCATACGGCGGCGCTACGAGCTGCGCACGGTGAAGCCGTGCATGAGGAGATGTGGGCGTGCGTGGGAGAGGGTGGCTATGAGATGGAGGCTGGTTCGGTGGTGGGGGCTTGTCGGCGTGAGGGGAAGACCCCGGTGGTGGCGGTGAGGTTGGGTGGCGTGTGGCGGCACTGAGCTGGAGGATAAGAGAATCGGGTGAGAGGGAGAGGGGCATGCAACGTAAGCAGGGGGAGGAGAGAGAGAGAGAGAGAGAGAGAGAGAGAGAGAGAGAGAGAGAGAGAGAGAGAGAGAGAGAGAGAGAGAGAGAGAGAGAGAGAGAGAGAGAGAGAGAGAGAGAGAGAGAGGGAGGGGAAAAGTGAGGGAGAAATAGAGGGGGCTTGGGTATTTAATCAAGACCCTTCATCTTGGGATCTTCAAAACGATCTAATGGTGGGGATTTTAAATACTAATTTGAAAACGCGTAAACATTAACTTAGCTAAAAGCACTGAGAGGAATTAAGATAAAATATTATTTAAACTAAACTTTAGTTCATAAAATAATATTCCTTCATCATTAATAAAATGATGAAGTTTTATTTAATATCTTTAAGAGAATAAAACCATTTAATTAATTTAGAGTTTTCAACATAATTTAAATCTCATAATATTTTAAATAACTGAAATCATTTTAATAAATGATCTTAAAATAATTTCCTACAATTATAATATTTTTGGAGCCTTTCAAAAATATTATGATTGTCTTATTCAAAATAGGCTTGGTTCAATAACACCGGAAATACCCCATATAAATATTTCTAGTGCATTTAAAATATTCGAGGGCTTTAAAACACTGGGCTTACTTTAGAAATCACATAATATCTTTAGAAACATGCCATCAAGATTCGACACGCATAACGAGGCTCGTAGTCACTAGAGAGAAGGGACAGACTGTTACATAATTTCCGTCATCGAAACTTGCTTACGTCAGAAGGAAGGAGCGAGGTGTTACAGTCACACTAAGTGTGGGAGGCAAAAGCAAGGGGTGTGGGGTGTAAGGAAGGGAATGACTAGGTGGATGAGGGAATCACCAATTGATGGGATGTTGGCTTGTGAAAGTGGAGGAAAGAAGGCTGAAGTAAGGGGCTGGCCTACTGTTGCTACTGGCGGAGTGGGTGAGGTGTAACGGATGGTTGTTTGACGCGTCATCAAGACACTATTTGTGGCATTGAGTGAGGTTGCATGACAGTCATGGTATGTCATTTGTGT
Organism: Juglans mandshurica; assembly: GCA_022457165.1. Taxonomy (NCBI): domain Eukaryota; kingdom Viridiplantae; phylum Streptophyta; class Magnoliopsida; order Fagales; family Juglandaceae; genus Juglans; species Juglans mandshurica. The sequence continues at coordinate 12,472,129 of CM039623.1, forward strand.
AAACTAGGCTATACGTATATGTTTAAGGATATTATATATATATGTGTGTGTGTGTGTGTGTGTATCAACTATTCTTTAACAACCCCTTTTCATGTACCTTTATTATTACACGTGATGCATGAATGTCTTACTGTATATGTATAATATCACTATATATCAAATGAGTGAAAGATAATGAAAGGGAAGGCCAAGTGAAAAGGAAAATAAATAAACTGAAATGAATGACTCACTGTTTGAAAGAGAAATTTTACTTGCAACCGTGTGAGGGAACCCCCGTATAATCAGCACCACGTGGAAAATGAGAAAGTGGACTCGCCCTCTCTCCAGGCTTCCACAGCCGCATCTCTCATGGTCGTTACCCTCTCTCTCACCGTTTTCCCTTCTACTCCCTCCATTAACTCCCTCATTTGCTTTCCCAACTCTTCCTCACTCACCCAACCCTCTTCTGAATCCTTCACTGCCAACGCCACCTTCAATTCCTTCACCATCGCCACTTTGTTCACCTTTGCTCTGCAAATAGAGGCCACCCAACCATCAGCACTCTGGCACTCCGGCACTCACCTTTTCAAGTGTCGAGCTCCACCCGCAGTGCGTCACGAGTCCCCCCACTAAGGCATGACTCAGAACCTCCATGTTGGGAACCAAAGTGGGCCTAGTCTTAAAGATCATTTGCAAGTTCCAGATGGGCCAATCACAAGATCAAGAGCCAAGAAAATTAAGGAATCAATGCAAAGATTGGTGCAATCCACTTGGGATGAAGCTAGTAAGAGCCCAACACTCAAGATGGGCTTGAAAGAAGGAGAACCAGTTTTGATCCACTTGATACAAGCTGTGGAAGACATGACTTAGTGTTATTGTTTGGGCCTATTGTTATCGAAGGCTTTCAATTTATTAAAGGATTTATTTTATTAGTTTAGAATAAGTGGGCTTGAAGATGCTTGGCCCACATATGTCTTATTTCTTATGAACTATGGTTTTTGGGAAGGCCTTGTATTTTGGCCAAGGGCTTATTTGGAAATTTACTTTTTAAAACTAGGGTTTTAAGAAGTTACTGTAGCCGTGTTACTGTAGCCGCGATACTATTCATCTAGAGGCATTTTGGGTAAAAGGGGCCTTGTTTTGGCCTAGGGTTAATTGGGTTTAGGTATTTAAATACTTGTAGCCATCCAACACAAGGCTTAGACAATATTGAATTTTCATTGTAAGTTGAGTTTATTCATCTTGTTCTTGATTGAACTTATCAAAAGTAAATCACAATTTTTGTGGCGTTCCTCCTTGTAATCTGGGTTCTTGAGACAAGTTCTTCAACGGGTCTAGATTTTAATATAATCTAGGTTCTTGAAACGAGTTCTCAACGGGTCTAGATTTTCCATCCATTGACTTGATTTTGGCTTTTTTGGGTGAGTTTTCAAATTGATTGTGGATTCAAGGGATTCCATTCCTGCGGGTTCATATCACTCCACCTGCGGAGCCCATTGTTTCACCACGAAACCCTTATCCTTACCCCATCCATCAACTTCCTCGAGCTCCCCCCAATCTCCGACATCCCTTCCAATATTCCCCACATAGAGTTCTCTTCCTACTCCAATCCCTCAACAACCCTGGTCTTCACCAAGCCCTCCAAACCTTCTCTCAGACCTCCAAACTCAAAGCCTTTATAATCGATTTCTTCTGTGACGATGCTTTCCAAGTGGCTGCAAACCTTAGCATACTCACATACTATAAATACACATCTAGCGCAAGCACTCTAGCCCTATTCCTTTACTGCCCCACAGCCCACCCTGCATAAATGCTATGGTAAAATAAAGGAAGATCTCGGGGATTCGCTTCTTGATATTCCCAGCTTACCTAGCATCCTGGCGTTAGATCTCCCGGAAAATATGTCGGATCGTAGTTCCAAATTGTATGGGTATTTCTTAACCGAGGCAACCAACAAGGCCAAATCAAATGGACTGATTGCAAACTCTTTCGAACAGCTCGAAACAAAGGCTATGAAGGCAATCAATTGGAACTATGTGTTCCAGATGAACCGACTGCGCCAATATTCTGCATTGGACCTCTGGTATCAGGAATCAATCAAGGTGGAGGTGGACAACATGAGTGTTTCACTTGGCTAAACTCACAACCGAGGCAAAGCGTTGTGTTTCTTTCATTTGGAAGCATGGGATTGTTTTCAGCAATATAGTTGAAAGAAATGGCCATAGGAATAGAAAACATTGGCCAAAGGTTCTTGTGGGTGGTAAGAAATCCACCACCAGAGAGGAGAGTAATGTTTTAGTATGAGCTTGCCAAGCTCTACCGCGGTCATGTGGCTTCTACCTGCACAGGGGTATAGAACCATGGCATCGTCCATGTTGCGTTGGGAGAAACAAAGCAACAGCGTGAAGAGAGAATGGAGAGAAGAGAGGGTTTTAAGGTGAAGAAGATGAAGAGAGAGATGCCTTTTACTTTTTGTTTTTCTTTTTTTTTTTTTTTTTTTCCTTTTATAATTTCACATAAGTTTCACATACGACCGGTTATCTATTCGTTCTGCTTGTCGGTTGTCCCTAGCAGAGCTCCGGTTTGAAAATAATAAAGAGGGCCATTACAGCGAAGATGGTATCATGAGGTTGGGCAGAGTGATGAAAAAGCCTCTGCAGAGGACACGATTTGATTTGAACGCACAGAAGGACCAATCTGAACCCAAGCTAAAATCTTATTTCTAAAAAGTCTAATAACAAACATTTATTTCCAACCACATAAAGTAAAACATTTTTAGGGGCCTTTACGCCCATTGGGATGGAAAGAAAAACACTACGATCAATGCCCAACGGCATCTCGGCAGCATAATGACTTCAAGGGAAAGATTCAACCTAACACCACAAGCAGAAAGCTGAGGATACTTATGTTCGAACTAGTGACTGATGCCTCGTTCAGTTAAGCAGATCAGATATTTTGTTGAAAGTTAAATAAAATATTATTATAATATAATTTTTATTTTGAAATTTAAAAAAATTAAATTTTTTATTATATTTTTTGTGAAAATTTAATAAAATTGTAATGATTATATCAGATGAGATAGTTTAGTTTTGTGTAATCAAAACTAACCTTAAGAATTTATCCCAACTGCCTCTTTATCTATAGAGAATAGATGGCGATCACCAACTATCAAAATAAATATACCTAGCTAGCATCTTTCTTTTAGGTTTGTTTCTACAATCATCATTAAGCACTTTGATTAGCAACTCTATTTTGCAAGGATGTTGTTCCTCAATCTACCTTTTACCTTATTCATAAAAGATTGCTAAAAAAACCCTTTGTATACTAATCTCATATCCACCACGGTCGGTCTCAAATTATAGCACCAAAGCTACCATGATTATTTTGTTCCCTTTTTTTATTTTATTATTATTCATTGCAGAATGGGAGGATCTTATATACGGTAACAACACCAACTCTATTCAATAGGTCATTTTATTCATCACTTTTACAATTATCACTTTTTCATTGTACATCAAACAATTACATAATGAATTATTTTTATTCATTTATTTCATGTCATGCTAAGAAATAATGAAAACATAATTAAAAAGATGAATATTTATTTTTAGAGTAATTCTGCATATCGGCCACCGTAGACATCACACACCTATAACTTTTTTATAGAGTGTGAGAGTATTTTTTATAGAATATAAGAATGTTTTTTTTTATATGATTTGAGATGTGAAGTGGTGTATAGTAACTAAAACAAAAAAAAAAAAAAAAAAAATCTTTTTTTTACCTACACCAGATACTGGTCGACCAAGGTCATTGGGCTTGCGTGGTCAAGGGCCCAATTACAAATAGAAATGGTATTGGGTTAGTAGACTACAATTCAAACACTATTTTCTCATTTGACCCGTCAGTTGCAACTTTGGCGGACCCACCACAGGCTGGAGCGAAAATATCATCACATGGACAAAGCGCCTCCTTCCTTCCAAACCACCACACCAAACCAATAGGCTACACCTACACATTCGCAGCCTTTCACGCCGAGAAGTCCGGCACCCGATTCTTCCCAAACTGTTCTTCTTCCCATCTATCTACATACACATATAACCCTACCCCACCAACAGGAAGAGCGACCCATCCTCCATGGATTCACTCTCCTCCGTCTCGCCTTCCATTGTTCTCCCTCCCACCAGTGACCCCTTCCGCCTCCGCAGCCGCCGGCGACTCTCCGTGGCTCCTTTCTCCGCTTCCCACAGCCATGGCATCCGTCGTCTTTTTTCCTCTTCTTCTTCTTCTTCTTCTTCTTCTTCTTCTTCTTATTTCGTCGGCGTCTCGTACTCTCCAGAACCTCCCAGAAGGAGAATTATTCAAGTTTCTTTTAGTCTGAGAGGTGGAGCTGCGGAAGAAGAAGAAGACCCCGACGGAAGAGAGGATGTGGAGAGAGCGCTTCACCTGGACGGTACCATTCCTGGAACTTCGGATGAGTTCGTGAAGCGGATGTCATCGCGTGCCTACGACATGCGTAGACACCTCCACCAGACCTTCGATAGCAGCAGCTATGATGGTATTGCTTCCTTCTTCTTTATTCTGATTATAGTGGGTAGCTCCAGCTGCTGCTCCTGATCGTGATTTTTGCTGTTCCGTGTTAATTGGTTGGATTGCAATGCTTTTCCCTGGGCGTTCGACGGGAATCATTTATAACCATTTAAACATAATTAGGGCCGTAACTCTTTTTGGATCCCCTTCTCGATGTGATGAGTTTTGATCTTTCATAATGTATTTTGCTCTTTTACAGCTGGTCAAAGAGTGCGTCTTGTTTTAATAAATAATTTTTTTTATTAATATCAATAGAAGAATAGGGAAAAAAGCCCAAGCACACGGAACAAGAGAAAACACCTAGAACAGCTACTCAAAGAGTGTTTATCGTGTTTTACCATGAAATCTGCAACCTTGTCGTTTAATTTGTTTCTCATCCTCTGTTTTCACCGTGTGAAATGTTCAATCTTCGTCAAGTCTCAGTACAGACCAAATTATGTAGCATTGTTGCATTGATCTCAATGCCTCACTCCCTTATAGTCAACGATATATCACATTCATTTGGTTGTGTTATTTCTTCCCTTTAGCATGTATTGATTCGCAAAGTTTCCTTCATACCGGAACCTTGTTTGTGCGGTCTTTGATTTTCAGATACCTGGATGTCCATGCATAAAATTTAGCTTTAACATACTTTCTCCTCGGTGTGTGTGATTTATTATATTGTCATTCGACATTTACAAAATGTAAATGAATGGTTATTTTGACTAGAGGTGTATACCTTAGGCCACCGCTATATATGTTGAAACTTGTAAATTTAACGACATGTGCTCTTGAAAGGATGTATACATGTTGCCAGAGTATAGAGAAATGCTGGCTGGCAGGTAGGCAGGCAGTAGAACCTCTCCATCCTGCTTTTGGAGATGTTAGTGCAGTTTCCAATGCCAAAGACATGATCCTTGCGATGAATGCAATGCCTAGAAAGAAAAAAAAAAAAGCACTTCCCTGGTGTGTCCGATGTGGGGTAGCTCTGATACTTAGTCTTAAGAGAGGATAACCTAGTATGTGCAGAATGGATTAGACTTTGAGAGTTTCATCTTATTTGTTGGGCTATTTATAGTGGCGGGATCCATTGATTCTTGGAAACTATACATCTAAGGGAATCCCCCTTTTGCAGTTGTGGGTGTATTTAATGATTACCCTTGATACTCTCGCCCTTTGGTCAGATCGTATAAGGTGCTTTGTGCCATGTCCTAATTACATCACATTTAATGTACATGCTCTGTGTTAACGTCGTGTTTCGTACGCTTTTGCCAGAACCCAGCAACTCAGGTCTTCAAAGCTGGGACTGCGAAAACGAAGAAAAAAGAAATTGGGAGATGGCGGTCTTGGGGCCGAGAAGTCTCTGATGCCAAAGTCAGTAGAGTATTTTGGAAGTTTGTAAATAATGAGAGAGTCCAGAGACCAGAGAGTCTTTTCGTACCTAGAAATTGCTATTTATACCGAGAGTCTAGGGGACACGGATTGTGCCTACCCCCGTGAAGCTCATGTCCTTTTTATTGTTCCTTTTGTCAGAGTTCTTTAAATGCGGCGTGCTTCTGCGACGGCGCCATTAATGTGACGTGTTGCTCAGATAGTGGTGTCATTAATGTAGCGTAGTTCCCCGATTTGTTTTACTCTGCTGGTGTCTTCCGTGGTCCGTCGATGTTCCCTTGTCAAAATATCAAAGGTTCTCCATCTTTCCCGTTCCACCCTGTATGAGTCCCCATGAACGGGATGCGGCCGAGTGACGTCAGGCCTGTCTGTCCCATCAGCGATCATTGCTTACTTTCCATTGCAAGCGAGTTGCTTCGTGAGCAAGTTTGGGCCCTGGGGCCTGGTATCGAGGCGAAACCAATTACTCTCGGCCGAGCGCCTAGTGGGCTTTTGAGGGAGAAATCCCCTTACACTCTACATCCCTTTGAATACCCTTTCTACTTTGCTAGGTACTCTCCTGAATACGTAGTACCAAAATTCTTGGCCTCAGCCGATTACCCTTCCTTCTAATTCTCTAGGTACTCTCCTGAATATATATCTAATTATGCTCAAGTGTAACTCATGTACTGGACTATTAAACAGATTGGCATCTTTTGTTGTATCCTAACCATTCAATCATCAATCATTTTGGTTGAGATATATCATTGTTACAGATCTCTCTCTCTCTCAAATGCAGTGTCCATTTATATCAAGTGTAAACTTGAGTATTCCAAATTTTACACATTCATTCATGGTTCACTGATGTTACATTGGTACATGTGGGGATATGCTTTATTTCTACAAGTCTTGCTGTTCTGTTCATATATGGTGTAATATTTTTTTTTTATGTTAAGTGTTTCTCGATTCTGGTCATTTGATTTTCGTACAGTACTGGAGGCCAACCCTTGGAGAGAAACTTCAAAGCCTGTTTATGTACTCACCCAGAGGGAAAACCAATTATGCACAATGAAAACCCGACGGAATCGCAGGTCTCCTTTGGTTTATTGTCCATCATTCTTTTGGATAGTTATTACTGTTGCACTGGATCAATTGTTTTGTTCTTTCTGTAACAGTGAAGTTGAAAGGGAGCTAGGGTTATTGTTTTCCAAGGGAGGAAAGTGGAGGTCTGGAATTGGAAATCAGCCCAAACAGTCAAGAACTGGGACGAAGTTTCAGATGCTTGTGGAGGATATTAGGGAGGGAGTGCTAGTAAGTGTAATAGCTTTGGTTTTTGAATTGTATATTTTGTTGGATTAGTATTCGTGAATGCAAATACATGAGCAAGACCCTATTATCTGTGGGTAACTGCAAATATATTGTTCAAGTCTACCTTCAGGGTCTCTGACACTAATTACCCACTTGCTTACCCACTTGGACCCTTTTGAAAAAGAAAGTCACTCTAGTCACTGCACCCCCTGCCACTTTCTGGTGTGAATAGTTCAATGTAGGTTAATATCTTTGGCATAGTAAAGAATGTTATTGGTGTTGCAGGTATTTGAAGATGAAAATGAAGCTGCGAAGTATTGTGACTTACTGCAAGGCGGAGGTCAAGGTTGTGAAGGTGTTGCAGAGATCGAAGCCTCCTCAGTAAGAACAAAGCAATCTTCAAATCTGACACTGTATGATTCTTTATAATAAGACTTTCTAAATTATCTGCAGGTTTTTGATCTTTGTCAAAAAATGAGGGCTCTTGCAGTTCTCTTCCGTCGTGGGAGGACACCACCTCTACCTCAAAGCCTTGAGCTCAACCTGAAGGCACGGAAGCGGTCACTTGAAGATGCCGAGGATTTGCCATGAAGTTCCTGTAGTTCAAAGGAAGAATGTGTACAAGAAACTGTGCCATCAGCATTGAAGAATGAAACTTGATACTGTAATATAAGTTTTCTTAGCCGATAGAATATAGTCATTTGTAAGTAAATTATACAGCTCGAATGAAAATTGTATATTTTGGTTTATCTTCAAAGGTCATGATAATTCCATATCTTATGAACAAGTCAAAGCAACATACATGGGGTGCCGACATGATTGTCTGTTTCGTATTTTTTGGACTGCATCTTGATCTCGTCTTTTAAGCTTCACAATGCTCGGCATAGAACCTTAGGTGCTTGTCCGCAGGTGGGCTCGAATGAATATCAGAGGGCTGCCCGATCGTCAGGAGAGAGAGGTTTCTTGAGAAGCGGAAAGTCGAACCTGGGCGGATGGGGCTGCCCAGGTTTATGTGGGAAGCCTCCAGGGAAATATGTAGAAAATATTGAACATAACGATTTCTTTTGGGAATTATTGTTAAACCCAAACAAGTTTAATGCCATAAGGTCCACATCAATGTTTTAAATTCAAAACTATGGTCCACAGCTGAATAATATTTGAAAACTTTTCTTTTCTGTTTTTGATAAATTATTTGAAGGCTTCATAGCAAAAAGAACAGAGATGAGCAACAACTACCACTATACAGGCTTTTGGATTATAATTTTACTCACTCAAATCATGTATTCAGTTTGTAATAAGATGAAATGAGTTGAGAAAAGTTGTGAAAACAAACAAGACAACTTCTAAGTTACAGATCCTAAGGCTCGTTTTCAATTTTAGTAACCAACTTTAATTGAGCAAAGCCATTTAAGATTGCCGGAAAAGTTTTAAAACCCAAAACTTAAATTTAACGGGGCATTTTAATTGCAATTCGATCTAATATCATTAGGACCAAAATATGGATAACTTTATGAAAAATTCTATTCATCATCCTCACATACCACACCATATTTTTTTTTCTCTTATTAAATGTGTGGTCTATGGATGATGAGTAGAATAATTCAATTAGTTTAAGAAGAATAAAACAAAAAAAAAATAAAAAAAGTGTAGTGTGTGGTATGTGGGGATGATGAATAGCAAAACTCTCATAAGCTCTATAGTTGCACCTCTATAACCCACGCCCCATGCATTCCCTTCATACTTTGTATTTTTTTTTTCATCACTTGTTTAGAGAGAAACTAGAGAGCTTTGGAGGCTGATTTCTGGCAGTCGATTATCATGACTCAACATTCATGTATTTTGTTTTATTTTGAGTCTAGTTTACGTTGGTATCTGTTGGATAATTATTCATAGAGTATTGATTGGTGAAAGTTTGGTTTGAACATGCAAAGGTCACAGTGGAGACAGTTTTTGTGTTTGTGTGAAACTTTGATATTTTGATAAAGTTTTTGGTGAAATCTTGGGTAGATCTTGATATGGTGAAGTGTTAACATGTTAATATGCAAGTTATGTTTGGATTTATAGCAATGTTAATATTTTTATAAAATAGTTTTGCATGATTTTGGAAAGTTAAAAACTGGATGACTCAAAATAGTTTCTGTTTTTGTGAAGTTGTGATCTTTGGTTATGGAAACTTAATCTAATGGCTTTGATCTTCATATATGATGTTCTTGAGACTTTAATATATGTATTAAGAGTTTATGTTTGGAGGATATTGATTTAGATCTTTGATGAAATGATTTTATACATGCAAGAGTTGTTTAGGACTCAATCTAGAGGATCTTGGGTATGAGTTATGTTTTAATGATATTTTTGTCATGTGGTGCTAGATTTAATTCTTAGTTCAACGTAGAACTTGAATATGAGGTATTTGTTTATATTTCTTGAAGTTGTGTTTCTTGAAAATTAAGGATCTAGTGTTTTTGGTTTCAAGTCAAAAGCATGATATACATGGTTTTGATGTTTTAGTGCAAGCTGATTATGTGTGTTGTATTTTTATGATTTTGGTTGTTTAATCAAGCATTCTATCACTTATCTTTGATTTATCAACATGTTAGGAGTGTGATTAAGGTCTTTTGGGTCCTTGAAGTTGATTTGAAAAGCATTAAACCAAGAACATCAAAAGTTGGTTCTATTTGACCTAAACTTGGTGTTTTAGCATTTTTGTTGATGTAGTAAGTTTAAGATTTTTATGAAATGTGCATTTTTATATCTTAGCATAATTTTAGAACCTAGGATATGATTTTTTAAATGTTGCAAAAATTGGTTTAAGCATGTTAGTTAATGATTGGTCAAATTGCAACAAAAATAAAGTTTTTGACCTTTATATGTGAATCGACCTAAGCATAGTTATCCTAGTTTTCTTGTGTTTTAAATCTTTCTGATTGGATATTTGGCTTTAGGAAAACATCTACATAAGGAATGTAAAGTTTGGTAAGATTTGGAGTTAGCATGCAAAATCCTTATTTTATGGGTAAAATTGTAGTTTTCCACAAGTAGAGGTAATTTTAGCCATAAGTCAATAAAGTTTTATGTTTTTAAGTATTTAGTGAGATATTCTAACCCTTAGAGATATATCGTTTCAATTTACACTTTTTCACACTACACTTTACAAAATGTTAAATCATAGTAAGTAAGCCTCTACTTTACTTTTGGTGTATTTATATACATATGGTGGTAAGACTATTATTATCATATTCTTCTCACTTATGATTATTATAAATTGTTATAATATGACGTACTATGTCATTTATTACAAGTACATGCTTATCTGTTACATGCAATGTTATGTCGTGTCATTAGTCACATGTTCATTTTGTTACATGCCATGTCACATACATAGAGTATGTCATGAAAAATATTTTCAAGTCAATTAGAGTTTCTTATTTTTATCATGACCCCAAGTGCTAGGATGGGGAGTTGCTCTAGTGGAACTCCATTGTCCACGCTGGAGTTTTTAAACTATAGTGAAATTTCTTGAATTGACAAAGTATTGTTTGTAACACAACCAGCTAGAAATTCAATGAATGAATGTCATGTCAGTTCAGTTCACGTCATTTCTAGCTAATGTCAGTTCATGTCACGTATTTGCCAAGTCACATCACGTTTATTCATGTTCATGTCAGCATTCTTGTTTTACTGTCATGCATGCATCTATACACTGCCAGTTAAAGTTATTTATTAATTTGTTAAAATTTGTAATCAAATCTCACTTGGTAGTTATAACTACTATTCCCCCCGAAATGGTAGATCATGTGCTCAGATCGGGAGACGTGATCGACGGTCGATTAGGCGTCAATGCAACGATGTGGAGCTTATAGTCCCGATGCTCCATTTCATCCATAGTTTGTTGGCTTCCTTGGCCGAGTTGCGTGAGCTACCCGAAGGACTAGCCTAGTCGATATTAGTAGCATTTAAATGTATTTAAGGAGTATTGCCTCCAGTACTCGCAATGTTACAAATATTTGGACATACACTGTAATTTTTGAACATTTGTTATGTGGATTTAATGAAGCACGTTTTTTTTTTTTTTTTGGGATATGTTATATCTAGTGCATAGTATTACTTAAAAAAAAGTATACACTGCGAATATTGCATATTGTTAAATGCGTGTTAGGTGCATTGCATCTTATTTATTATAAATGGAGGCAGGTAGCCTTGTATTGCATGTCCCAACGCTTCAGAATCCCCCGAATCCCAAGCGAAATCTAGGGCCGTCACAATAAACCCACTTAACATAATATACTAGTTTCTAAAAGGCAATAAAAGTCGAGCCCAGCTCATGACAAGCACCATGTGAGAATTCAACTCTATCTTAGAAATAAAAATGCACCTGGCTAAATGGGCTTAAGGCCCAAGGCTCACTTTAAATTCAAAAGGGTAAAAACTTTCTCTGGAAAACACAAAAGTTGATAAACAAAGAAGAGGAAAATAGTGGTGTGATGCTCACCGAGAGAGAGAGAGGGAGAACCAACTGTGTTGGTGGTGGCTGGGTGAGTTGAGTTCAACGACGGCAAATTGGAGGATCCCTCTAAACCAAAAATGGTGAGACACAAAGAGAGAGAGAAATTTATTTGGTGCTTCACACCGAGAAACGACAAGGCAGAGGGAGGGAGTGGTGAACGTGGCTAACCGAGGGAGGAGGGGGACAAGCGTCTGAGTTCATGTGGCTAGATCAGCAATTTCTGTGGTTGCCGAGAGGTGTTCTGACTTCCTTTGTGGTGGTTCACAGTGGTAGAACGAAATAGCCAGGTGTTATTTGATTATTCATGGTAAAGGGAGGGGAAAAACAACGGAGGAGAGAAGAGGACTTATCGATGGTGTCCTCTTGATTATTTCGGTGAAGAAAGTGTTTCGATTTGTCAGGAGGAAGACTGTGGTGGTGCTATGGGGAAAGCTAGGCTGATGTTGTGTTGAAGAAGAATTTGCTTTCACTGTGGGTTCTGGCCGCAGTAGTATTGTTGGTTTGCTGAAGGGAATATTATGAGGGAAAAAGAGAGGATATACGTGAGGGTTTCATGCTTGTAAAACCATGGCTAGAATTTTTGAAAAGTTTTTGGACAATAAAAGAAATCCTCCCAAGTGAAAAAAAGGAGTGAAGAGAGGTGGAAAAATAAACCAAAAATATACTCAGATCCTTAAAAATGGGTTTTAAAATAACAACAACAACAATAATAATAATAATAATAATAATTTTAATCCCTAATTTAGGTCCCATATGTTACACTAGCACTTCTAGTTTAATCACTGCAAAGTGGATAAGGGAGTTCCACTAGAATATTCTCTCATCCCAGCATTGGGGTTGTGTTAAAGAGTCATTTTTAATCTACAACCTAAAAACCATGTGACCTATAAAACGTTTCATGTGACCATGTACTTATGCTCAATATGAAGTAGATGCATCATGTATACAGCTTGAAAGAATTAAAACATTCAGATACATAAACATAAACAAATTCTTGATGATTCAATATGGCATATACAACTCGAACGGGAAACTAATCATATTATTCAACCCAAGATTCTAGCATGTATAAACCGATCATGTTATAAAAAATATCAAGCATGTAGAGATCACAATCAAACATGTTATTATCGATAGGCAATAAAAAACAATAGCAAGATGCAAAGTTCACACAAGAACATAAATACGTTATCCAAGGGTAAGTCAGAGGCTAACTTACAAAGCTTCTAATGTATTCAACGATCAAACAAGCTGAAATTGTATGCATTAAACAAGGTTCTCGAAATCAAAGCACTAAACTAAGTGTGTGATTCGTGTATCAATGGTTTAGACTTCCTAACCCTAATCAGTTATAACCCTTTTTGTGATTTTCATAAACGTTCCATATTCTTGTGTAAAACCCTAGTATCTGAGTTGTGCTTGTATTGATAAGTGTGGTTTCATTCAAACAAACCTTAGTAGCCGAAAAGTGCATAGCACTCAAGATTGTGCTTCTTCAAATGGTGACTAACTAAAACTCCTCATGAAACCCTATTTATGGTTGAAAACTCTTTAAACATCCAAAAGATTCCTCCTTCCTTATCTTGCCATCAAAAACTCGGTTTTGAAGAAAAGCTGTAAGGTATAACCATACTCAAATTTGGATTCCGAGCATGGTTTGTCCCCTCCGTGACCAAACCTAACACGTAATCACTCCAATAGTGTTTCTTACCAAATCACAACACTACATTTTGTTCCTACAACCAAAACCTTCCAAAGCTTCTTTTGGCATTTGCATGTGTGAGTGTGTGTAAAAGAAGTCTATGATTGAACTCTCTTACCATGCCAAGCTCCACCAAGAATATATTCTTGAATCTTCCTTCTTTGCTTGCAAGAGGTTGGTGTTTGGATGGAGAGAAAATTTGAGAACTATCTCCTAGGGTATGGGTGAGATAGAGAGAAAAGAAATGGGAGAAAAGCTGAAAATGACTCTTGAACTTCCTCTTCCTTTACCATGAGCGCTGGCCATTAATGACCCAATTTATGGGTCCTCTTACCTCCACTCATTCTCTCTCTCATTATTTCTGCTGGAAAGTGAAAAGCCACGAGAAATCTCTTGCATGAATGCCAAGTGGTCCCTTCTTCTTGCCTTAGCTGAACATCCGTTTTGTCCCTTACTCTTCCTTATTTCAAAAACCCTAGAAGCTTCTACATTATTTCCATGTGGCATTTGTCTCTTTGTTTTTCCAAAATTTCCCTCATGATTGCATCTCTAGAACCTCAAATATCATATGCATGCTTTCCAAGTGCCATTGCCAAATGCCTCTTCCTTTCTCTTGATTATTTTCCTCTCTTGGAAACTTAAGGGACTCTTATGTACAAAGGACAAGTGGTGCCTCCCTCTATGGCCAAACCCTAAAGTCCCTTCATCAAAGATCCTTCTAGAAACCCTCAAGATCACATGCATGTTTGCCAAGTGGTATGGCCGAGTGTCACAACCTTCTCTTGGAAACTTAAAAGCCTTCATTGCGTGAAGGACAAGTGGCATTTCCCACTATGGTCGAAACCATATTTTTTCATTATATCAAGATCCTTCTAGAAACCCTAATGACCTTATGCATGCTCGCCTAGTGGTATGGCCGAAACCCTCTCATCCTTCTTTCTTCATCATCATTGCTCTTTCTATAAATCCTAAAAGGCACCTTGCATGTTTGCCAGGTGGCATGTCTCTTGGTAAAACCGAAACTCCCTTTTCCTATGCATCTAATGATTGTCTCTTGGAAACCCAAAGGTTTTCCCTTAATTAGAACTAAATCTCAACCTCAAGAGTTTAGCTTGGGCTAGGGTATCACGGTATAGAAAGAAGTGCAGGTCCCCATTGTATTGAAATAAAGTTAGGGAAAACAAGGTGATTGGACTAGAAGTCCTACAAGAGTTAAAGGACTAGATTCTAGTGATCAAGGAAAGAATGAGGACGGCGCAGACTTGACAAAAGACTTATACTGACAATAGGAGAAGAAATCTAAATTTGAAAAGCAAGTGAGGCTAATCGGGCAAGCAACGAACAAGTAAAGACACGGTGGGCAATGGGTGAGTAACATGTAGCGAGTGCATTTAGGGGCGAGCAACGGACAACAACATGAGAAAGTTGTAGTACCCAGAAATAGCCTGAGTACTCATAAAGTGGTGGGAAACCTCACAAGACTACACTCAAACGGCGACGTTTCTACATGGAGTGTGCACGAGAAAGAAAGATCATGGGCTCAAGTATGCTGACCAGACACAAGAGTTTTCCACCATATGGGCGACATTCACAAGCGGCTGATTGCACTTCTCATCTCCTTGGCTGAAATTCTGAGTCACACAGAAGCAAGTCCTTTCCATTGCAATTACCCCTCCATCCGACGTATACTTGGACCGTAGAGGAATCGCCAATTTACCAACCAATCTATGTCGAGAACTGTGAGGCTCCTGATGGGCTAAATGCTCAATCTAAGAGCCTTACCTCGAGGAACTCTCCCTTCACATTTTGGAATCTCTGTAGAATTTAGAGAAACACACACACACACTCCCTCTCTCTATCGTCTACTCTAAACTTGAGTGAAGGCATAAGCTCTCACTCTGAAGAAAAGGCTCAAACTTTCATGCTTTCAGACCCGAGAATCGTCATTGAACAGAATGAGGCCAAATCATCAGCAACCATTCGATGGAAGCTCACCATAGAGGTAGGTTTCTTCCTACAACAATGCTAGAAATGTCGGGTTACGATCTATGACGTCCTTGTCGCCTTCTTGGTATTTATCCATGTGCATAATTCTTCATTATGGTTTATTGGCTATACTAATTAAAGAGTTAATCCTATTCTATAAAATATCATTATCACTATGGTTTCTGGTTGTGTGAGTGGATCATGATCCCAAGCCAAGATGGAGCATTATCTCGGTGGAACTTCTCTAGTTACTCAAAAGTGCCTAAGAATTGACTGACAAACCTTGGATTGTTGCCAGATGACAACAGGCTCAGGCGAAAGGGTAATGCTCTCGGGTCAAAGCAGTGGCCTCTCAACTAGAGGAGGCTAGAGGATGTTGTGGTCTAGGACGTGATGTAAAGCTAGGCGTTGCTCGTTACGAAGTCATACTCGCGGTCATTATTGATGGTGCGGCAAAGTAAGCCAGGGTGTGCATATGGCCATGTGAAAAAGAAGATCGTGGTGCATACGTTAATAAACAGAAATGGTTGTATGAAATTCACAATGCCTTTTCCTTTATCATCTCCGATTACCATCCTTTTATTATATGAGGTTCTACTGGCAGCATATGGGCTAGCTCAATTTCTTTCTAAACTAGAATGGGTAGCTAAGCCTCCAAATTTGGCTTTTGTGATTATTTTCACATTCACTAGTTCTTGAAAATCTTTGATTGGAAGATGGGTCACCTGGCAGCGGATCCTTGGCTGCAAACCATCTTGAAACTTTTGTGTCTACATATCCTTTGTGGCAGTAAGATAAGGCGTGAATCTTTTGAGTTTCATTAATCTGATTGCGTACTATTCCATATACATATTCCTTGCACCAAAGATGTGAATTCTAGTTCCTTCTGTTGTCTAACCGTTTCTAGGGAGAATCAATTTTCAAGCTTTTCTTTAGATCTCTCCCCAATCCAAGGAGTGATGTTTCCTAACTCCCTTGTCAACAGCTACTGTTGTTGGCTTTGGAATAGCTCCTGCTATTGTCTCAACACTTTTATAATTAACAGACAGCCTCTATCACGACATGTCCTCCATTCGTGGAAGGGTTCTGCTCCACTTGAATATCATTGTCAACTGGATTTTTAGTCGGGCTATTACGAGCCATGTGTTTCATCCTGAGATACATAGGGTCACGGGTGTCAGATTGAGAATGTAATTTAGCAGTTTCAAAAATTTAAGCCTATACAAAAACACTAGTATTCCCATCTTAGCTTGATCACCTCTTACTCTATGGAATACATAAGCCATTCTTTATAGCTAGTTTTACATTTATTCCTCGATCTACAATACAACTCCCTAAGGTTCACACAATCTATAACCTTAAATTTTATAGGAATCGTCTTCCGAACTTGCACTAAATTTATAACTAAATATAAGATACGATTATTATCAAAATTCTGAAGCTTCATCACCATCAAACCTCATGAAATTTCATCTCCTAATGTCTCTCATTCTATTTTGCAGATTCAATCAAGCTCTCCTTCTAATAGTTGTAAACCCAAAACTTCAGATATGCTTAAACTTACATACTAATTCTATAGAACTTAAAACTTCAAATCCTAATAGAAATCTTTCCTTAGAGTCTCCAATTCTAAAACCTTGATTTTTCTGACTAATCTAAAACTATCACCTTCCTCAATTTGAGACTTCAGTTTTTGTTCCATGATCCAAACATCTGGGCCAAGTTGCCTGTCCTACGGCCGATGTTGTCATGCCTTCTTACTCTAAACACTTCAGTTTTATTCAAACTAAGTATCTAAAATACAAGTCTAAATATCTCAAATTCCAACCTAAATATGCTAATAATTCATACATATATTCTAGTACTGAATCCTAAGTGACTTGTGGGTTTACCCAGAGACATATTGCTCTGATATCACCCTATGATGCCCCTAAACTTCGCTTGAGATTTGATGAAATTTGAAGTGTTGGTATATGCAGCACAAGGTCACATTCATGACAGTTAAGGATGCAGTGAACCCAACACACATCTAACAATAAGCAGTATTCGTAGCGGATATGTTTTTTTAGCAATACACAATATACCAGAATGCTATATATATCCCAAAACATAATCATCATTTCATAACATTTACTTATCCAAAATTTATAACATTTGTCCAACACTTTTGTTAACAAAACATGTACTGGAGACAGTGCTCCATAAGTACAAACATAGATAAAACTACTACACTAAACACTATGTCGCTCACGCAACTTGGATGTAAGCGCCAAAATGAATCCAAAAGTTGGAGCACCAACTCCATTAGCTCCTTAGCATCCTCTGCGGCCTACTCAACCTCGTCTAGCTAATTGAGTCTTGATCCCTGGTCCCTTGACATATCGTCTACCATTTGGGGAGAGGGAATGATAGTTGAGACTATCAAGTGAAATTTCACAAATACCTGCAAGTAAAACTCCTAAACTACCAACAATATAAATAGGTAGCATCACAGTAAAATGACATGTATGCATCAAGACATGGACTTGAACGTGTGTGACATGACTTGAAAGTAATATGGCTATACTTGAACATGGCATGACTTTATATGAACATGACCTTGTTACATATACATGTTTGTTTACGTGAACTGCGGATGCTCCATGACTCTCCAATGGAAATGTGCTCTTGCTGGTACCACATCACATCAAAGGCATTCACGCTAGCTGTGAGTAAATCATGATAACTGAACTTGTAAACATGTAGTTTGGCACCACCGACGTTGGGTGCCTGACTTCGTTCCGGTATCATGATGTACAATAGGAATCTATAGAGCTTACATACTAATTCTATAGAACTTAAACTTACATACTAATTCTATAGAACTTAAAACTTCAAATCCTAATAGGAATCTTTACTTAGAGTTTCCAATTCTAAAACCTTAATTTTTCTGACTGATCTAAAACTATCACTTTCCTCAATTTGAGACTTCCATTTATGTTCCATGATCCAAACATCTGGGCCAAGTAGGCACCCCCGTCCGCCCTGCCCCCGCATGGGCTGGCGGGCTACCCCGCACTGCCCATGCGGGGGCGGGGGGCGGATTGATCCCAGCGGGGCCCCGCCCCGCCCCTCGCTCTGCACTTCTTCCATTTTTAATATAACAAATTATAATTTTTAATGTTTATATAAATATATTATATATAGATATATACAATTTGTTAAAAACTTGGAATTCAACTTCAAGTTAATGGATTGCCTTGGCCTCCTATATAATGGTTGGCGTAGGAGGCCAATGCAATCCAAAATATAGCTCTAATGAGTTTATATTTTTTTTAAATTTATAAATTTCAAATTTTATAATTTAAATAATATTATAATTGGGCTCTAAAACATATTTTTAGACTAAAAAAGATTTTAAACAATGGGTGGAGCGGGGGTCGGGGGGCGAGGGGCGATGTATGAAACCCCTCACCCGCATGGTGCAGGGAGGGGTGCCCCCGCCCCTCACCATGCAGGTAGCAACCCTAGGGCCAAGTCGCCTATCTTACTACTGATGATGTCATGCCTTCTTACTCTAAACACTTCAATTTCATTCAAGCCTAAGTGTCTCAAATACAAGTCTAAATATCTCAAATTCTAGCCTAAATATGTTCATAATTCATACTTATATTCTGGTATCAAATCCTAAGTGACTTGTGGGTTTACCCAAAGACATATTGCTCTAATATCACCCTATGATGCCCCTAAACTTTGCTTGGGATTTGATGAAACTTGAAGCGTTAGTATATGCAACACACGGTCACATTCATGACAGTTAAGGATGCAGTGAACCCAGCACACATCTAACAGTAAGCAGTATTCGTAGCAGATATTTTTTTTTAGCAATACACAATATACCAAAATGCTATATCCCAAAACATAATCATCATTTCATAACATTTACTTATCCAGAATTTATAACATTTACCAACACTTCTGTTAACAAAACATGTACTGGAGATAGCGCTCCATAAGTAGAAACATAGATAAAACTACTACACTAAACACCATGTCGCTCACACAACTCGGCTATAAGCGCCAAAATGAATCCAAAAGTTGGAGCACCAACTCCATTAGCTCCTTAGCATCCTCTGCGGCCTACTCAACCTCGTCTAGTTGATTGAATCTTGATCTCTGGTCCCTTGACATATCGTCTACCATTCAGAGAGGGGAAATGATCGTTGAGACTACCAAGTAAAATTTCACAAATCCCTGCAAGTAAAACTCCTAAACTACCAACAGTATAAACAGGCAGCATCACAGTAAAATGACATGTATGCTTCATGACATGGACTTGAATGTGTATGACATGACTTGAAAGTAACATGGCTAAACTTGAACATGGCATGACTTTATATAAACATGACCTTGTTACATATACATGTTTTTTTACGTGAACTGCGGATGGTCCACGACTCCCCAATGGAAATGTGCTCTTGCTAGTACCACATCACATCACAGGCATTCACGCTAGCTGTGAGTACATCATGATAACTGAACTTGTAAACATGTAGTTTGGCACCACCAACGTTGGGTGCCTGACTTCACTCCGATAACCAGTTACTTAGGTCTCATTCGAAACCTGTTGATTGTACTTCATCAACCTCATGGATTCCGCATCTAACTTAAACACTCCAGAGTGGACAAAGGAGTTCCACTTGAATAACTCTTCGTCCTAGTATTTGGGGTTGTGATAAAAATAAAAGACTCATGCATAACTTAAACGTATTTCATGACATATTCAATGCTTATGATATGCATTCATGGCATGTAGCAGATAAACATATAACAAATAACATAGCATTCGTGCCATGTAGCAGATAAATATGTAATAGATGACATGACATTCGAAGTATGTTACTGGATAACTTGTAACAGACGACATAGCATCCATTGCATATGACAAATAATCATGTGCCGTAATAAGTGACATGGCATGGCATATTATAACGATTATAATAAGCATAATCGATATGAAAGTAAACAATTGTAGTCTTATCATCACAAATACATAAAAATATTGGAAGTAGGTTAGAAGCTAACTTACATCGTAACGTTAAGCAAAGCGTAAAAAGGCGTAAGCTATAATTAGAAATTTTCTAAGGTTATGATATGTCACTTATACCTCATCAAAATAAAATAAATATTATTAACTTAGGGCTAAATTTGCAAAGTTATCCCTCTACTTCTGGAAAATTACAATTTTGTCCCTAAAATAAAGATTTTGCAAACAAACTCCAAAACTTATCAAATTTACATTCTTCATGTAAATTTCATCCTATCCAAATATGAATTCAAAAAAATTTAAGACTAATCTCAGCTATGAGAAACATCACTTGGCCGAATCATGTATAGGCTAAAATCATGTTTTTTGTTTCTACTTAGCCATTTAACACACTAACATGCCTAAACCAAATTTAGTAACTCTCAAGAATCATATCTTTAGTTTGAAAATCAAGATAAGACATTAATTCACACATTTCATGAATACTTGAACTCACTACATCAAGAAAAATGCCAAAACATCATAATTAAGTCAAATAAAACCAAACATTGGCGTTCTTCGTCTAATACCTTCATATCAACTTCAAGGACTCCAAAAGGCCATCAATAACTCTCCTAACATGTACATCATTCAAGCCTAGGGGATTTCATGCTTGAATAATCAACCAATATTCGCAAAACACAACCTAACATAATCAGTTTGCATGAAAAGTATGAAATCGAGTAAGCATGCTTGTGGACTTGAAACAAGGTGACGAGATCCTTGATTTTCATGTAGTAACTCTTGAAAGAATACAACCGTATACCTCAAATTCAATTTCTAACTAGATCTGTATTAAATCTAACATGTCATGCCAAAAATTGCATCCAAACAATTTATCAAACATTAGGGCCTCTAGATTGAGTTTAAAACAAACACATGCATATTCATCATCATTCCATCAAAGATCTAAACCATATCTCTTCAAAAATAAACTCTTAACCAATAGGTCAAAGCTTCAAGAACAACATTCATAAAAATCAAAACCATTGAATCGAAATTTTAGAGCTAATATCACAACAAAATCAATTAAAGATCCTTTTGAACCAATCAATTTCTACCACTTCGAAAATCATGCAAAACCATTTTGTAAAAACATTAACATGCTTTGAATCAAATCATATCTTACATATAAACATGTTAACACTTCATCATATCAAGATCTACACAACATTTCAAAGTTCATAAGAAACACCAAAACTGTTAACACCGAACCATTCAACCAAAAGCACTAACTTTCATCCATCAAAACTCTAAGAAAAGTTTAGCAATACACACCCAAGTAAACTAAACTCAATTCTAGATAAAAATTAAGAGATTAGATTTCAATAAATAAAAAAAAAAACTCACCAAGGGGATGGAATGAAGTAAGCAAAAACTTTCATAAATTTCTTTATTACTCGCTCTCTCAATCTGCTCTAGGAAAACAAAGTGAAAAGTGGCTAAGTGTGGGATTCAATGCAAGGGGCGTGGGTTATAGACGACTGCTAACTTGAGTGGGTGAATGAAGGAATAAGTTATGTAAGTTTTTCTTATGAAAAGAGGAGAAAAGAGGGCTGAAGTGTGCAGCTATTTTTCTGCTGTTGTCTGGCCAAGTGTTTGAGATTGTTCTTAAGTGTGTAAGTGTGTAAGTGCCCATAAATGGAATTCTTTGGGACAGTACATGATGTGTAATGGTAGCTAAGGCATGGCCTTATAAGAGTGGAGAAGCTTGTTGAAGAAGCTAGGGCCAAAGTGGTGGTTTCGGTGGAACTAAATGGGGCTAATCGAACGATGTCTTGTTTGAGGTTCTACGGGGGTTTCGGTTAGAGCTTGGTTCCAATCAGGTTTTTCTTGGTCAAATGTAATTACCAAGATGTAAGAGAGTGGATGAGAGTGTAAAAGTGTATAATTGAGTGGTTATGCATGTGGAAGTGATTTAACCAAATCAGAAATCACTTAGGCTACGTTTGGATGCTAGGGTGATCTAAGATGATCTGTGAATAGTATTAAAAAAGTAGCGAATAATAGTAAAAAAGTAGTGAATAGTTTGTGAATAATAGTGATCTATTTGTAAATAGTAGTGATCACTTACCAAACATAGCCTTAGTTGCAACTAGTTACTTTACGGTTTGGAAACATATTTGGGGTTTTGGTTTCATCAATGGGGTTTAGGGTTTCGATTGGCTTCAAATTGCTTGGGATTTCATTAGGGTTGAAACCCTCTTTTAGTTGACCAAATAGAATTTGGTTGTATGGAATAGTGGTTGATGTAAGAGAGTATGATGACAAGCTTGATTTACACTCCATCTCTTACACAATTTTGTTCTCCTCTGAACAAGTGTTCTAGGGTTTCTAAGTGGATGACTAGGATTGTGCCATGTGTCCAACTAAAACGTTGCCTAGTGGTCCTAAGTGTATTTGGACATCCTACATGGAGATTTGACAATTGTTTGAACCAAATGCCACATGGTGCTCTCCCGAAAGGTTACTATTCATTCAAAAAACTCGAAACTTTTTATTGTACCATAAAATCGTAAATATTCATACGATTCTAATGGCGTAATTCATTTCAAAAAATTATACTTCTAAGTGCATTAATTAAATAGAAAGGAGATTATGTCACCATAGTGGATTGGGATCTGACTATACTAAAGGACTAAAACCTAATCGATCGCTCAATTCGTAAAATCCTTTCGGGACTTCATGACGTTTCTAAAGTCTAAAGTAATTTGTCTATCAAACTTCTTTCGGGTCGTTACAGATATTAACAATTGTAATATTTTGTAGTCATTTGATTTGGGCGATGAAACACTAAGGTTTGTAATACTTCTAGTAGTGACGTGACTGTGACTTATGGATAATTTTATTGATTGGCGAGTTAAGTAGAATTTCTTTGGTACTCATATTTAGGGGTGTAAATTGGTCCGATCCGGGAGGGATGATGGACCGAAACTCCATCATTTCTCAGACTGGACTGGACCGAGCACCCATAGGGACCGGACCAGACTAGTAGTTATCAGTCCAATTGGATCCGTTTGATCTGGCCCAATTATTTTGTTATTTTGTTTCATCTTTTTTTTTTTTTTGCAAATAAATTAATAAAAAAATTATTTAAATTACTAAAATTAAAATTAAGTGAATTATTAATGCGGATTATGTAACTAACTCATTAAAAAAATATTTAAACTATAATTATATTTATGATGTTGATAGTTACTACTTACTAACTTAGACTTTACTCTTTAGTATGTATATAATTATTAATAATGTCATACATTTTATATATAATTAATGAATATTAAATAATTTCATTGTACATAGATTATTCATACTTGCTTGCAATTTAGATATTTAAAAAAATTACCTAATTATTTTAATTAAGTGTAAATAGTAGAGTATATATGAATGTATGATGTATTAACTATTTACATATAATGATATAAATTATCACATTATTTATGATTTATTATTAATTGATAACATATATTATGTAATATTTTATATGGTTAATGATAATAAATTATATGAAAATTACATCATTAACTTATATAATTACTATATAAAAATAATATATTAAATTTATATAGACTCCGGAACCGGACCGAATTTAAAGCTAAAGAGTGCACTTTTGTTGCACGATAAAGTTGAACAAGTTGGACCGATCAAAAAAATAATAATTAAGTTGAACAAGTTGGAGAGTCTTACTGCAAGAGACATGACAAGAACATCCACTAGCTATGGTAATTATATTTTGAGAAAGATTGTAGCTCAACCAAGCACATATCTGGCTGGCTGCTCTTTTAAGTACAAGAAGAAACTTGCTGCGGAAATTAAGCTGAATGGAATCCTCGATCGCAAACCTCATTATCTGTAAAAGCTGTCTAGTAGCTGTCCGTTTTCCCTCAGCGAACTCAAGAAAGTGTGTTTTGTAGGGGCATTTGAAGACTTAGCTCTACTTGGGCTCCCAGATGATGATCTCACCTTGCTCCCCACATAGGCCAAGATCCTTCAGCCTCCTTTCTTGGTAGTATTCCAATTCATCCAATTCTGATTCCCTATCCTGGAAGATCTCGTCGATTTGTAGTAGCACCTTCTTCTCCCCTTCTCTTATTCCAACAGCAATTTCTAGCCTGGGATCAAGATTTGCTCCTTTTAACTTCTCATCCTGCAATACATATTTCTATTTTAGATGGATTGTGTATTGGAGGACGCCACCCAAAGTTTAAAAAATAAAATAAAATAATAAAAAAGGATGATGTGGCAGGGAGATCAGTGTCATATTTCATTTAACAAAGTTTTTGCAGCTAATTCAATTTCAGGTAGTTAAACCTGCCGAGCTGGGCTTAAGAGCATCTTCGTTCATCTTCGTTGGTTTGGTCAAATGCATTTTTAAAATTCAATATCACACTTTTTTACATTTGTCCATTCCATTTAAATTCAATCCCCACATTGGATTAGTCATTCACTATCTATATAATAATAAAATATTATTAAATTAATAATTTTTTTATTTAATTTATTTGTATCACATTTTATAATTCTACTAATTTAATATTAATAATAATTATATTCTAATTAAATTAATATTAAAAAAATCATATTTTCAAAAGTCATTTAATGCTAATAACCAAAAATTGAGTTTAAATTTATCTAAATTTCTATCTTATTCACTAACCAAATATCTAGCAACATACCCATTTCAATGTCAATAAAAAATCTGCACCTACATAAACATCTACAAGTGGTTGGAGTGAGAAATTAGTATTTTAATGTTTGGTGAATCAATTGTGGTTCTTTATCTTTGGTCAACCACTGTAGTAAAAGTCGAATTTATTTTAGATTTGCCCAATTCAATATGGGATGTTTTTTACATTAGTTATGTAAATTTTAGACAACCTCCTCATTTGGCCAAGCCAATGAGGATGCTCTTATTAACTATTCATCATTATCTTAAAAGGTATGGCTAAAGATAATTCAGGCTGAATTAATTCAGACTGGGCTGTTAATTTATTATTTTATTATTATTCACAACTATTTAATATTCTATCATTATTTTTTTACTATTATTCACAGAATATTTGAAATCACCTCACTATCCAAACGCAACATTTTTCCGCATAATAACCTCATTATAAATTCCACGTGTTGGAATTCTACCTAGCAGATATTTTATACAGTTTCTAGTACTGCGTTTGGAAGGCCTTATCAAATAGGATTTCATACTTATTAAAAGCAAATAATACTTCCTATTTTTCCTTTGGGTTAATTACTCACCTGAGATCACATATTTTAATATACTTTCAGTTGAAACACTTCAGATTCATATATCTAAATCACTTCAAAACAGAAAAACCCAAAAAAGGAAAAAAGCGCAATAGCAACCTCATTATATTAAACTAACGACTTACCTTATCAAGCATGTCTGAGGAGTGAGATGAGATGAGAATTTTGTGAATAATAATAAGATAATTTATGAACAATAATGAGATAATGAGATAGTTTGATATTTTATGGGATTTTGCAAAAGGAGAGAGAAAAAATTGAATAAAAAATATTATAAAGTTAAAATATTGTTAAAATATTATTTTTTAATATTATTTTTGTTTGGGTATTTGAAAAGTTGAATTTTTTTTTTATTTTATGTTTGAAAGTTTGAGAAAGTTATAATGATTAGTTTGAAAAAGTTGTAATTATTAGTTTGAAAGTATTTGTGTTTGAGTGATTTTTGGAAAGGAGATGATATGAGATGAGATGAAAATTCTGAGATAAAAACTTTTTCCAAACAAGCCCTAATTAAACTCCTTTACTGATCAAACAAAAATTACATTAAACTCGTGATTCATATGCAGATACAATTACACTTCGGGTAGATGAAGTAAAAACTTAAAATCTAAAGGTTGGTAACTTGAATTGAGACAAAAGTAGATAAAATGAAGTTTAATTTTTTTTCTATCATCTCGACTTGTCACAATGGCTATGCAATTTTAGTTCATATTTTATTCGTAACCATTATATATGATGCAAAGTCCAGATATGAACATATTGAACTATTGGTTTCCCTCTTACATCTAGCCCACATGTATTACATATGACAAGGATTTATACGATTGCATGGGAACTAATGGCAACATGGATGGTAAAAGTTTACCTCTTCAATGGTGGTGTGATAGCCAGAAAGAGCAGATTTGCAGGCATCTCGGACCATTCGGCATATAAGTTCTTCATTGGCACGGCTTACAGGTAGGTCAAGGTGGCCCCATACTGAATTTCTGAAAATAGATTCCAACAGGAAAGCATCGGTGCCACCTAGGGCTACCAGACGCAGATATTGAAGCATTGATGGTGGAAGTGGACGGTCCAAAACAAAGTCAAAGTATGCAGTCTCACCGAAACCATTCGACTCGGCAATGTCAAGCTTGTCCCCGAAAAATGGGTCTGACTCAGATATTTCTAGTGTTAGGGTGTAACCATTGCGATCATCCTTAGGTTCTATGAACCCATAGTCGAGAGCCAGGTCAGCATTGCTCTTGTTTATATCATATTGGATCATAACCTAATGAAAAAGCTTCCAATTGTCACTCATTAACAAAATAAAATCAGAACTCCTTCACAAGGAATGAAAGGGCTAGCAGTCATGGGTTTCAGGGCATCAACATCGTAGTGTTATTTACTCCTTAATATCCCACTTCTTTTGAACTTATCTCCTCATCTTGACACAAAATGACTCCATTTATGAATTATTATTTGGCATTAACTTTGTCCAACTTGCTGATGATTCAAAAACTATAACCATTCATGTCAAATAGAAGGGAAAAAAAAAAAAAAAAAAAGGTACATGTGCTCATGCTTAACCCACCCGTGGGTAGCCCAAGTGGTAAGGGCTAACTTGTGCACATGAGCCCCATGCCACAGGTCCAATTCCCCTTAGGATCAAACTGCGATTTAAGTGGGAGGGCATGGCGGTGGATTGTTGTGCTAGTCTCCTCGGGAGTTTAGGTTCCATGGGTGAGTCCTAAGGGCTCTGCCGTGGGGTGGTTCCCCGTCATAAAATATATATATATATATATATATATGAATGAATGCGAATGGAACCAAATACAATAAAAAAACTCAGAAGCAGGAATACTTCACCTGCTCACCAGCCTTGACAGAAACAGGGGTGCGTAGAGAAAATAACGAATCCCAAGAGGAGACCAGCTGCTCCTTTAAACTCCCATGCATGATCTTCTGTGGTTATGCTGGGCCTGTGGTTAATCTGATTCATAATTGGGACTTGAAGAAGTGAAGTTTTCAACTAGAGGCAGCTTAGCCATTATCAAAGGAAAACAGCAACAGCATTGCATAAAGTAAACCCTTTTTTATCAGATTGTGAAATACGGCCTTTATGTAAAAAAGTTAACTATAATGTGTAGTATGTTAATAGAATTTTATTGGAACTGAAATGGCAAGTGCCTCCGATGAAGGCATCATCCTCACAGCTATACTCAAGTACCTTGAATCCAGTACAACCTAGTAAATTCTAAGTAGCATTCCATTTATGGGATATCCAATGCAGCTTTTACCCAATCAAAGTTTAACAGGAATCAAGCATAAGGAGATAATTGATAATAGTGCCCTTCATTATTAAAGAATACTCCAGCAAATATTTTCAACAAAAAATAATTGATTATCATATCCATAAATATATTGTGGGAGACATTGTTTCACTTCTCCATACAAATTAGTGTTGTAGACAATTCAGAAGTCGGAGTGACTGCCACTGAAAACTAACATGAAGAGGGAAAAAAACTACTTTACCAAGTCTGCAAGGGGGATCAAAACAAGATTTTGACCACGCATGCATGAAAATGCCCTTGATCTGAGTATTCCAAATGCCCCAAAGAACTCATCCAATGTCATCGGAGAAGGAAAAAGCTGCTTGTGAGGAGATATAATTTCTTCTTCCACTTTTTGAATTCATTTCGCGCATATTCTTTCGCATTCAACGTCGTGCTCAAAAGTTGGGTTCCTGAAAACGTCAATTCAATTTAATTCTAATGAAAAATGACAAGTTGCAAGGTATTCTGTAAATTAGATTATGGCATCTGTCATCATCAAAGCCACATTACGCTCTTATACATCACCTAGGGAAACATGGTTGAACTTAATCGGTTGGCAAACCAACAAGTAAGGTTGTGACTGTATGCAAATTAGAAAAATTCCAATGAATCTAATATGGTGTTCACAAGAGCATTAACATTAGTTTCATTAAATTTATCTCCAAACTTTGATATAAAGTACAAAATTTGATGAAAAGTACATATTTTCCATATATCCAAAATCTCCCTAGTCATAACCCCACATTGGATTAACCATTGGATTGGTCAAAATAATAATATTATATTATTTTTTAATAATAATATTTTTAATTTATTTTTTTCATATTTTACAATTACACTAACTATATGTTAATTAATAATTTAATTTGATACTTAAATTATTGTTTCCCAACTTAAATAAGCTCAAAATTAGAAAATAATAATTTAAGTAAATAAAATAATGGCAATAGAGTGTGAACAGTTAGTCTTCAAATTTAAAGATGAACTTAAATGTACTGTAGCTCAAAATTGAAAATTTTAATGTATGCTGAATTCAATGCAGTGATTTTAAATACAAATTCATCAAATTTTGAAGATGGCACTCATTTGATCAATGCCAATGCTCTAAGGGCTTGGCTCCCACAATAGATTTAAGTCTCCCAATAGCTAAAACCTGTTTTATCCTTCCACCTCCCTCCCTCAATAACCAATCAAGATTTAGAAAAAAAAAAAAGAAAAAAAAGTGAAAGAAAGCAAAAGTTTATACCCGAAGCACAAATCTTACCTACAATGTCGTACCGATGTGATGCACTTCCATTTTGAAACGTTGATACACGAGAGAGCAATATTCCCATTATTGATTTACGTACGCTAAAACTGGGTAAGCAATTTGCAGTAGCCTTAAATCCACCATCAATTGTTTATAAAAACAGAATTAGTTCGTGTCAAACTACAAAATACAAACTACTAGCACTATTTTAATACAGTCATATATGCGTTGCAGATGAAGCTAAACTTAGGCGGAAATGCCAAAATGTTGAGAACTAATCCATAGTTAGATCCGAACCTTGGAAAGATATTGAGCCTAACGCAAGAACCAAATTGGAAAGATCAATGTGAAGCAGCAACTAGACTAACCTTGAAGTTCAGCCAGCTCCTGTTCTGACCTGCACTGGAACCAGTAAACCACATTCATCAACCCCACAGTTCAAATATACCAAAATACCGAATTCCCACACACAAATACCAAACAACCAAAACCAAGCCAAACCCACCAATATATAGTGGAGTGAGTGTACTCCGGAAGAATATCGAGGTAATAGCGCAACGGGGAATCGTTTTTCAGCTTCTCTCTGATCAGAAACAGAGCAACAGACACCCGAGGCTTCAACTCGCTACACACGGTAATTTCGGAGGCCGCCACAGCATCTGGGTTGATCCAGAATCTCTTGGGGACCTCCAGAACAACCTCGCTCCGGGAAAGGTCTCTCTGGGCAACGAGTCCTAGACCTTCCGGGACGACAGCCGGCCTCGCCGGAGCCTTGGCGGAGACTACGCCCTCGTCGCGCAACCATTGCCAGAAGGTCTCGACTTTGGGAGACAAGGGTGGCGAGTCAGAGTCTGATTTCTGAAGAGAGGACGTCACAGACACAGAGAGAAGCCTCTTGCAGTGGAGGAAGTGAAGTGGTGGTGCTTTTGTTACCATTAGGGAGGACGAGCTTCTGAGGGATTTGGTAGGGGAGAGGAAAGGAGAGGATGAAGATATAGAGAAGGGAGTAACCATTGTTGCTCCGCCTCTTCGAACTTCTTAACGGCAATGTATATGAAGAGACGAAGAAGGTACGGGTCTATTTCATTGCTGCTGGCTGTGGATAGCGTTTTGAGAAACGTTTTATTTTCCGTTACAACATTAAATTTATAAAATAAAATGTCCTAAAGGCTAAAGTATGCTTCTTTTAAAAAACAAATAAGAAAAATTCAAGAATAGCATGAAAAAAATAAAATTTTCAAGGTGAACTCTTCCTTTCGTAAAAGAAGTGGGCGGGAATGCGGCCGGATTGAATTCTAAAACTGTATTTACCATTCTCTATATAAATTTATATAGTGGATCCCACTATTTAGCATTGTTCATTAAGAGAAATGATAGTTACAGTCATGAATGCACAAGAGTTGTGCAATCAGTTTGAAAAAAATAAATAAATACGAGATCCACATGAAAAAAAAATTAATTTTAATATAATACGGATTGTAAATTTTATTTTATTATAAAATAGATTTGAAGTCTTATATTTATTAAGTTCTATTATATACAGTTATTTTTTTGTACTTTTTGTACACTCTATAGATGTGATTGGTCATAGCAGTTATTTTATATTAAAAAAAGTGACGCAACCAATCAAGTTTTAATATTTTGTATACAAAGAATACGCAAAAATGACAGTATATAGAGTTTTTTAATAATATATCAATTTATAATTTATTTATTTTTAAAAAGGACCTTTCGATTTGTGTACAAAGTATGCCAATAGTTTATCTAACTCTTATCTATTTTAGCCAAACAAACTTGTATTATCTATTTTAGATGATGGCATTTATAATGTGTTATACATCATTTTATCAATTCTTTTTAAGATTGTTCATTCATATGCAGAAGTCGGGATATGAATTTAGATTTACATGCGTGGTCTGAATTCTCACTCGATAGTCCGATTTAAGTCCTGAGTAAGTACATGTCCTTGCCTGATTATAAAATACTGGTGATACGTATACCTAGGTTGTAACTAAATACCAAATTTAGTTAAAACCATATATACATATATATATATATAATATTATAGGAGGTTTTGGGAATTTTATGTGTATATTTTATAACTTTCAAATGGCTTTTTAATTCAAATTCTTAGAAGAAAAAGCTGATATTAATCATAAAAAATTATCAAATACTTTCAATAGTATTTTTTTTCTTACCCAAGATTGAAGCAAGCAATCTCCAAATTATCAACAACCATAACGATCTTTCTTAGACAAATGATGCTGAAAAGATACCAAATACCCTTCATCATCTTTCATACACACAAGACATAAGCAATATAATTGATGGAATTCGTCTTCATTCAAAAACCACAAATATAATTAACTAGAAATGTCAAGTTACACTTGAACTAAAAGGCTCAACCCTTTCTAAAGAGAAGTGTACCCTTTTTTTTTTTTATCCTTCACCTCAGCTTGAGTGTGAGAGTCCTTCCCCTCTATCAAAAGGCCAAGAAATTACATCGAGCACGCAAACAAGGTGTAGCACACTCCAAATCCACACTTCCTATCTTTCCTTGATCAATCCTTACCAATCCAACGAAAATTTGTAAGGACCCATTAAAACATGCGAGAGAATCTGTAGTACCTGTCATAGATGACATATCTTGAAGACCTTGGACTAGTGGTAAAAGATTTGCACCTACATCAGCGTTAGGTGTAGAAGGCTTAATGCCAGCAGCCAAGCTCCAAAGGTTGTGAACAAGACTAATAGAAGTTGATTTGTCCCCATGAAAGTTAGTCAAAGATTTGAAAATGGGCTTTTCACGTTCTTGGTCCTCCTCGATTGCAATTTTTTCTCCCTTTTTTTCTATAACCATTGATTTTTCTTTTCCTTTTGTTGAATCTGTAGCTTCTTCCTTCTCTTCCTTTAATTCTACATAGCCCAAATCTTCACTCATGCTAATATCAAGAAAGAGATATCCATCTTCATTAACCATTGGAAGTTCCCGATTAGGAATATTGTTCTTATTTGCCACCAAGATCCGAACCATATCCGTCAACTAATTCAAGCGGTCCTTGATCTCTGACTCTCCTCATGAGCATCCACTTGCCGTTGCAAGGTCTCTTGTTGTTGTTTAAAATGATTAATGTTTGTAACACACCTGATAGTTGGTGTTTGGATAACTAGAAAATATGAGAGAAAATTAGTCAAACTCGAGGTTGACCTAGCCTCCAAGAGAAGAGAGATAGAGAGCAGAATAGAAAAATATGATATTAAGGTTCTGGATGCCCATACAATTCTATCATTCTACTACATATACTTCTTTACTAACCAACGGACCATAGCCCATCAACTAAAACAACAATTATAACAAAGGCCAAAACACATGGCCAACTCCTCAAACAAAAGGCCAAAAGGCCAAACAGACAGCAAGTAAATGGGCCATGACCCTACTTCAACAAAAATTCTACAAATAAAAGAGATGATTACTTTGGCCCATAGGCTGAGCCCAACTACTAAACTCCTATTATCCAACCCAAGCCCACTATGAATTTGGTCTCTATTGTCACAGTCACAAATGTGTGACAAATCCTTCCCCGTCAAGCACATTGTCCTCAAGGTGTGGCTATGCTCTCTTGTAGCTGCGACTTGCTTCTTACCCTCCAAGACCTTGAAAAAGAAACGAAGAACATAAAACTTGATGTTGTTATGCTTTATCCCTGTGTCGAAGACCTCAAAAGGTGTTCTCTTGGAAACAAAAGGGATAGTCTTAAGCTTGAACTGACCTTCAACTGAGAAAAGTTTCATACCTAAGTAGTCTTCCCAAATAATAGTAAGGCTCTTATAAACTACAGCATACTCTCTTCCAAGTACCTTCACTTTTTGCTAAACCCAACTAATACAAGTCCCCAAAATATCAAACTCTAGATGTATGCAGGATTGAGCAGATTCAGGTTTGTGAAGCTCTTTTTGAACGGCTATATTGACTCTGCAAGGAGAGTGTATATCAAATGATGCAGTCTCATTCGCCATGTTTAAGTAACTATCAATACAGGATGTAACAATAGGATCATGAATCTCTACTCTATATTCAGGAATAACAACTGCGTATGGAGTAGATACAATATTTGTGTCATCTACATCTCGGAGCAACTTATCTAACTCAAGCCACAATTGTTCCCTCCAAGCAGTAAAATCATCCTCAATACATTGATCCTTGTCGACTAAACCAACTGTAATAAGATACTTAGCACCTTGTTCATTAAGTTGTTCATAACCAACTTTCCAAACAGACCAAACTACAGGAAAAATACACCAAATTGGGTCACTATTCCAACTTGAACCATTACGCTGGCAAAGTTAAGCCCTCTAATCCTAATCAAGGATTTGTTATGGCTGTCATTTGCATCTATCGAATTCACTGGGTGCTTGAAGTCAACAGGGGGCCCCTCGGTAGAACACAGCATAAAACCATCACCCCACTTGGGTATGTTGGCACCGTAGTCCATGAGTAGTCGACAGAGCCTTTAAATATCTAACGATACTTTGCCACAATATCCTTAATTATGTGCATGTGAAGCCATATACTTTTTGCCTAAGTCCACACAACTCCCCAAGGCCGAAGGGCCTTTGCCACTGATTCAAAAAAGGGCTTCTCAAAAAGCTCTTGTGCAGGACCTATGGGGTGAGAAGAATCCACTATAATCGCATCATAAATTCCTTTAGGAGTAGCCTTCAAATATGCAACTCCATCACCAATATGAAGATCTATTCAGGGATCCTCGTACCCAACTGCTACCTCAGGGAAATACTGTATAGAAACACCAACTACTATCTTATCGATTTCACAAATATTAATATGCTCAACAGATGAATGGCGAGAAACTTCTCGTAGGACCCCACCATCTCCTCCACCATAGATTGCAATATCCCTCAGCAGCAATACATCAAACATAAAGGGAGTGAAAAACTTCTAACCTCTCAGAAATGGAACCACCTTTCCAAGAATTTCAACAACCTCAGGATCATGTAGGGGTGATACCCGCATATGTGGGGGCAGGGTCACCCCTTCCCCTCACCCCTCCCTCGCATATGCGGGGGGTGATGTTTTCACCCTCGCACCCCGCCCCTAGGAGGTGGGGGCGGGGGACCCCCGCCCGCTGCAGGGGGTAAGGGCGAACATCCCATCCGCCCCTCCCCCCGCCTCCCGCCCACTTCAGTCTCATTCGACCTAAAAATTATTTTAGGGACCAAAAATATTTTTTGGATCCAAACTCAAATTATTATATAATTTAAATATTAAACTAAATTATATAATAATAATCTAAAAACTGATAACATAAAAACTAGTTATCAATTTTTAAATTTGTTAAACATGTTCACAAGTGTATTAACTTGTTTACAATATTGCATTGGACTGGCCTCCTAGGTCAACCATTATATAAGAGGCCAAGGCAATACAAGAATCTTACTTAAGCAATGCGGGACTCAATAGTGAGTCTCACATTGCTCAAGTAAGACTCTTGTATTGCCTTGACCTCCTATATAATGGTTGGCCTAGGTGACCAATGCAATACATGTACATCTTGTAAGCAAGTTTTACACTCTTGTGAACAAGTTTAACAAATTGTAATATATATATATACAATTTGTAAAATATAAATATAAATATATCTTTATATTTATAAATATTAAATATTTAAGTGGGGGTAGAGCGGGGGGCGGGGCGGGGCCCCGCTGGGGTCAACCCGCCCATCGCCCTAGCATGGGCGGTGCGGGGTAGCACGCCCGCCCATGCGGAGGCGGGGCTGACGGGGGCAGGGTAGCGAGGGGTGGGCCCCCGTTGCCCACCCCTAGGATCATGCCGCTAACTTAATGAAGCCTCTCCAAGAACCAACAAGGTAATTTGACGACGACATAAGGGACATTTACACGGCTGGAGTGCTAATCCATGATGCCAAACAAGCATTATACAATCCCCCCTTCAGATCTTCAACATGGAGGTGGACGTTAGTGTGAAAGTCTTCTTCACTAATAAATGCTTCCTCATTGAACGGGAATTTGAACTGGGACCAGGAGAAGTTATGGCCAACGATGAGGGATTTCCAGAGGTAGTGTTCGCCGTCGTTCTACTTCGTGCTCCTGATAGGAATTCCACCGAATCGAACAATCATAGCAGATGGAGAGGGAGTGTGCTCCAGATTCTGTTGATCTTATCGCCACTACAGGGGCCGAAGAAGAAAGGAGTTTTAGAGGCGCCAGTGGCTGGATCCTATGCCAGGTTCCATACCTTGTCGCCATGGCTATCGAGTGTTTCGAGCAGCTTTAGGTAGCTCATGTCCCCGATGATGGCAATGTTGACCACCTATTTCGAACATGGCATTGAGTGAACATAAGAAAAATGGATTGAGATAGAGGAAATAGATTGAGACAGCGTTGGGCATTGAGCAGATAAAACATATGCAACTGTGTTGAAGATGGAGTGCCTGGCGCTGATGGTGTGACTTAACACAGACATAGACAAGGACGGGGACACACACACACACATAGAAACAGAGGTGGTAAGGAAGGAGAGGAGGACGTGCTGGGCTGCGAGACAGGTCTTCCTTGGGTCCAAACATTTCTGCCGAAATGAAGAATGTTTTGCATGGAAAGAGAGGGTGCAGATCGGTCAGTTTGGAGAAGAGGGGCAAGGCATTGCTACTAGATGAAGGTTGATTTTGGCTAGGTGTGGAGATATTGTTTGGCTGGGTTGAGTGTTGAGGGTAAGGAGTAAGGAATCTAAAACGCGATTCTACTGGGATCAAACTTCTATCAGATGGGTAGGTGTTCCTTTTTTTTGTCACTGGATCGTTAGTGCCAAGGGTGATTGACCGAAAGGAAGGAAAGAGAAGAGAATTTCTAAGATTTCTGAAAGGAAGAGAAGGAATTGAGAGTCAGAGATGGAGATCTTAGAATGAAGAAAATGGTTTCTGATTTCTAACGGAATATATGGGAACATGAGAAAGAGCAATTTGATCGGGCTTGACTACTTCTTTTTCTTCATTGCTGTGTATTTTTCGTCTTCTTGCAGAGCGTAGAGTTGATGTTCCAGATTTGTTAACTCTTGATTGAAGTTGTTCTTGAAATCTTCAAAGTTATTCTTAACATCTTTGAATGTCTGTAAAATAACTTCATAACGTTGTTGTGATTGTTCAACTAGCTCTTTGATGTTGAGTAAGGATGAGAGAATTTCTTCCATTTCCATAGATTAATAATAACACAGAGACCGATGTCTCTCTGATACCAATTATAACACACCTGATAGTTGGTGTTTGGATAGAAAATATAAGAGAAAATACAAGAAAATTGGTCAAATTCGAGGTTGACCTAGCCTCCAAGAGAATAGAGATAGAGAGCAGAATAGAAAAATATGATATTAAGATTCTGGATGTCCATACAATTCTATCATTCTACTACATGTACTCCTTTACTAACCAACGGGCCATAGCCCAACAATTATAACAAAGGCCAAAACACACAACCAACTCCTCAAACAAAAGGCCAAACAGACATCAAGTAAATGGGCCATGGCCCTACTTCAACAAAAGTCCTACAAATAAAAGAGATGATTACTTTGGCCCATAGGTTGAGCCTAACTACTAAATTCCTATTTTCCAACCCAAGCTCACTATGAATTTGGTCCCTATTGTCACAGTCACAGACGTGTGACACTGTCGGCCATCGGGATCGTCGACTCTAGATACCAAATGTTATGAACTTGCTAGATAACTTACTAGAGAAGGGAATAACAAAGAAAACTGGGATGAATAGAAAAACTGATAATTTTATAAATTCCGGAGAAAAGCAAAAAAATGACAATGGGTAGTTCAAGGCACCCTTCCTCCATAATGTTCCATTGATTAAAAGTTTAAAGATGATCTCTCTACATTGCCCCTTTTTTCCTTATACATATCATACGCCATAGAGCGTACATTTACAAGGTAATAAGAGCACTAGCATTGGTTTCAAATCACATCTTTTGAAAATTGATTTTGTATATCAAGAAAAACTTTTACATTAGATTATGAATTTTTTAGCTAAATAATAATAAAATATTGTTTTTTTTTTCTAAAATTATTTTTTTCTTTCAGATTTCTTTCTGTTGGTGTCGATAGAGAGGGAGAGCAAGGAGAAAGAAATGTTTCAAGAGAGGGTTTGTTTCCGATGGTAGAGAGAGGGGAGGAGATAAAAAAATAATAATAAAATAAAATTTAGAGAGTGAACAATGCATCTTTAAATTTGTAGAAACATTGTTTACAGATATGCATAATCCAATGCAGTTCAATTTAAAGTCATATTATGCAAATATGTCGATGCATATGCAGATGCATAATTCAATGCTAGTGGTCTAACAAACTCATAACAGAAAGCAAGAAATTCTAAAAAAATGGTAGAAACAAGATGCTGCCTTACCATCAACAAAACAATGTTTAATGTATAATAAAACATATCGTCTCATTCTTCTCAAAACGGTATCACTTGGTTCTTACTATGACTTTACAGATATTTCATCCCTTCAGTTCTCCACGCACAGACTTTCCCACTTCAATTAGGGTTCTTGACATGATGTGCCCGATTAATTTATTAATTTAAATAATGAATACATCCAACACCCGAAAATGCAATACCATCGGCTTATCCAATGAGAAAAGCTATTTTGCCTCCCAAGTGTACTACTCAAATGTACCGCTTCGGTAATTTTTTTTTAGTGATTAAGGAAGTGATTTTAAATGTATTCATGTATTTTTTTTATTTTTTAAAAATATTTAAATATATTAAAAAAATATGAATTAAAAAAAAAACCTTACAAAACTGACTAGCGGTCAGTTTGAGCAATGCTACTCAGGCGGCAGAGTAGCACCGCTCTTATCCAATACCTAGTGTTACTTCTCCAACTTCTCACAAAGGAAATGACCCAACTACCCCTCATATTACCCGGCTAGCCTTGTAATATGAGTACTTTCCTAGAATTTGCCTAAAAAAAATTACTATAAAGAATCAATAGATTTAGTAAAATGCTGAATACAATCGCCTCGTGTAAGAGGTGCGTAAACGGTGTTGATGTGGAAAAATAAAACGATGTATTTCGAAAAAATTTGACGAAGCCGTGTCCTGGCTTTTGGGGTTTGAGCCAACTGTCACACAATTTGTCTCTCTCCTGGCCCCTTTGTTTTGCTCTCTTTTACTGTCATTTTCTATTGTTCTGTTTGTTCTTGAAAAGGGAAAAAAGAAGAGAGATTATACAGAGCTCCAGAAGGTGAAATTGTTATTCTCGATCTTCTCAAGAAAAAGATGACTGAGTTCGGCAAGGAAAGAGATTGAGCAGTTCCACAGCCCGAGAAACCTCATTCTCACTCTGGTGTGTGCAGTCTCCCTCAAACGCAAGCAAACCCTTCTGAAATTATTATTCCTCTCTCTTATGATTGTTTGGTTCATATATGTTAGACTGTTTCAAGACCATTTCTTGCATGAAGAGGGAGGAGGACCACAGAGATGGAGAATCATTGCATATTTTTTTCCTATTCTTGGATTTTTGAAGATTTGACCCAAAGAAAATATAACTTTAAGTTAGTTGGATTGTCACGGAAGTTCTTATGATTTTTGAAGATTTTGGCGTATCTTGCTGCTGCTTGCAAGTGGACGAGCTTCTATTTTTTCTTGAATATATATTATTATACACATTCTCCTTTTACTTCTTAAAGTCCCAATTAAGTTGATCAGGTGAATGCTTTCTAACCAGAGTCAAACTTGATCAACCTTGCAAAACAGATTTTCCTTTTTGTTTTGTTACCTATGATCTTTGGTACCCACTTTTTTTTTTTTTTACCATTTCCCTTTTGCTTTTATGTCGTACCATTTGCATAACAAAATTAACGGTCAAAAAGGCGGTTTCATGTTTATGGGGTTGTGATTATTTATCGTACTCGCTAGGTGGGTGCAGTTGGAGAACTCTCTGGGATATTCCAGTGGAAAGGAGACGTTCTGAAGGGACTGCCTGATTGGAAAGAGGAGAAAGTGCACCCGGGTGCTTTTAGATGTTCTGCTCTATCTTGTCCAGGTCTCCGACTTCTGCGGCATTGATCTCGGCAAAGCTTCACTCATAAAGGTAGAACTTAACGCTGTCAAATAACGTCACCGGGAGCTGTTGATTTTTGATTTTCTGTGTATTAAAAACACCCCCACTTGAAGATTTGAAGACTTGAAGACTAATTTGAAGATTACTGTCAAACTCAGGGAACAAATACCCACACTGATTGTATACCTTCCATGGAAGTCTGCACTGAAATGAAACCAAAGACCCCCACATGAGGAAGATGACCCAAGCAGATGAGTGAGCACAGATCCACTTGAAGACCACAACGCAAGAAGCCAAAGACCACTCAAGTTTATGATCTGAGAGGAACAATGCCATGCCGAAGACAAGATTGATGTCCACTACCCAAAGTACCGAAGCGGGAATCCAAAACAAACAAAACTCTATTTTGTTATTTATTATTTTTTTTAAAGCCATTTGCACGCCGCTTACATAGGGCGAGTGTACGTAACAATTTTGATATATTCATGTCTTCCTTTTGGCAAAAGAAGAAGAAAGAACAAAAAATAAGAAAATATAATTAGCCGACGTTCTACCGTAGTTTCCATAAAAGAGCACAAGAAGTTTGAAACAAAGCCAACTTTAAGCAAATCATGGGTCGACCTACCCTAATCAAAAAGCAAAAAGAGTAGTTGTTGTTGGACCATTCAAATTAATAAAAATATTAATTCAAGTTTCAACGTTGCGTCGAGAAAGGCATGAAATCAACAACCCAACTCAATTAAACCTAAGTCCAAAAAAACAAAAACAAAACTCAATTAAAAAGCTCTCAACTTGCTTCCTTCCGAATTTGGGTTAAATAAATATATCCATGCGTGGGGGCAGTTACCTGAAATCTCAAGATTTTTCATAATATGTTAAATTTGAGTGATTGTCCTTCTCCGATCTTTACTGCCCAACCTTAGAACGAACATATGCACATTATTAGAAAATATATAAATAAATAATGTGTGCATATATACTTTGTAAACTAGAAAAGAAGAAAAATAACATGAAATCACATCTTGGAATTAGGTGAAGGTATGCGGTGTAAAATTTCCTTATAACATTTTTCCATTAAGAAGTAGTACTATTAAAAGACTTTACACCGCACCCCATCCACATGATATAATTTGATTTGTAAGATTAAGATTTTAAAATTTATCTTCTAAATTAAATTATGTCACGTCACTACAAGAAAAATTGGCTTTTGTGGCCATTTAATTGCGGCGAAAATGTTATTTGTGACCAAAACAGACTCATTTTGGCTGTAAATAGTCATTTCGCTGGAATTAAATGGCCACAAATAAGCAGTTTTCTTGTAGTGCGTGGATAGTGTGCAGTGCAAATGCTTTCAAATAAAATTATTATTTTTTAGATATTATATAATTTATGGGCTGCCTTCAACTATCGCCATTTAATTAAATGTACTATTTTTTCAATTGTTTATGAAGTTAAATGATATGTTGTCTTTATTAAAAATAGAAATTGAACAAATTGCTTCTAAGAAACGTAATGACATTTAGAAATTGGTAATAGGAAAAGATTGAATAATATGTTCATCCATTATTTCATACGTACAAACTTTCAGAGTTATTAATAAGAGCACTAGTAGTTAATTCAATAAAGTTATATTTTGGTCATAGTTTAACTAAATTGTATAAAAATTCACTGTAATAGACTTAACAAAACTACAGTATTTTTAACTTTGATTATTTTCACTGGTTAAATCTGTTGAGTCCACTTTGTTAGCCAAATATTATTTGGCATAAAAAATTCTCTCTCTTGTGTGCTATTCGTTTTGCGCGAGTTCATAATTCTAAAAAATTCCTCTTTGTCTCAAAAGTACGAAACACCCAAATCTCAAACTCAACTACAGAAGGTGGTCAGTCTCCATTAGTTATCATTTCAATGACATGGCATTATCTTGTTGGAGTGCTTTAAGTTCTGCAATATTATGATTAGTTAATGCTAATTTTTTCTTTTAAAATCAAATATAAACGTTAGAAAATTGATGTGTACTTTTTTAATAACGAATAAATATTTAAATTATAATTAGAATTAAAATAAATGAAAATGTCAAAATCAATATTTTAATAGAATATTGATAGATTTGGAGAGTCTGTTATTTGATATTGTTGATAATTGGCTAACTAAATTTATAAAAGTGAATTCTCTAATCAAATTATGGCTAAATTTTATTGAGTCTATTACTAATGCTCCAGGATTAATTCTAATTAAGATTTAAATCTACATATAGACACGGATAATCTGCATGCGTTAGGACTGTTCATCCGAATTCTGGTCCGAAAATACGGATATACTCAAGCCGAAATTTGGATTTTAAATCCGGGTTAAAACCCGAATTGGGTTAGCCCGGATCATAACCGGATCCGGTTTTTATTTATTTATTATTTTATTTTATAGTTTGAATGGAGAGAAAAGGTGAAAATAATTCATCAGAGCATTGGCAATGGTCTAGCCAAATGCCAATGCAAGTTTATAATTTAGCTAGATGTAAAAAAAAACATCTACATTGGACTAGCTAAAAGTCTAAAGTTAAAGACTTTAGCTACAGTAAAATTAAGTTCCTCTCCAAAGATAGCGAGTTAATGTTCATGGTTTATACTAATATTTTATTATTTTATCTACTTCCCACGTTATTTTCTCTTTCCTCGTCTATTTCCCTCGTTTTCATTTTTTCTTCCCGAAACACACATCTCCATAGCCCTTCGCCTTCTTCACCCGCGAGCACCAAAGAGACCTCCGTCTTCTTCAACCGCGAGACGCCTTCTCTCCGTCGTCCTGCTGTCGTCTTACAGTCCAAA
The DNA here is from genome assembly GCA_022457165.1 of Juglans mandshurica. NCBI lineage: Eukaryota > Viridiplantae > Streptophyta > Magnoliopsida > Fagales > Juglandaceae > Juglans > Juglans mandshurica. The sequence goes on from CM039623.1 coordinate 12,514,366, forward strand.
AGGTAATTTCTCTTCCTCGCTCCTCCCTCCCTCTTCTCTTTCTATTTTCTCACATTTCATCAATTGATTGAATCTGTGTTTAGGGTTTGCGTGGAACTCTGTCACAAGGTTGCCTTTCCCGTGAATCCTCGTCCAAAGATTGCACATTTCCTCTACAAACTGAACTTCAAAATCGCGATTGGGTATTTTCGTGTAACTGACTTGAGATTTCGGTATTTTGGTTTGTGATTTGGGTATTTGTCTGTGGTCATGCATAGTGTTTAATGATTATGGTATTTTGCTTTGAGATTTCGGTATTTTGGTTTGTGATTTGGGTATTTTTGTGCTGGAATCTGATTTGAGATTTGGGTATTGTGGTTTGTGATTTGGGTATTTTTGCTCCCACGAAGCTAAAACAACATAAAGAACAAAGTGAGAAAAAAAAAAGAGAGAACTGAAACCTTATTGAACTGAAACCTTATTCATAATAGAAATTCATATGAATGGTAGATAATCCAAAAACATAGGGAGAACTCAGAAATTTATATTTTCTGACCTCGTTATAATTCTAGGGCCAACATAACTTGCTGACACAAATTGACAATAGACAACTTAAACAGGAAAATGGAAGTTCATTTTTGTTCTCTGATAAGGAATAGAATGGAACTTAAAAATGCCTTTCATAAATTAGTCAATGATGGAAAAACTTCAGACAGGATCCAATAGAACTACATTAAGGCAGTTGGAAAAAGGAAAGTTAATAAACATAAAGACTATTTTGAATTTTAACTACACCAACTTCCTTTTTCCCTTTTTCCTTTGCTCTCTTTCAACAAATCCATTTCTTTTATCATTTAAGAAACAAAAACTACTCAGTTGCCCTGATATACCGATATATGACATAAAATAACCAACAAAGTCAGCACACTTGAGTCTCAAGACATTTCTCCCATTATTTTCTCATTAGGATGCATGTATTTTAGTGGAATTAGATTGAAGTCCTCTTTTTTCCTTTTGATTCTACCTTCTGATGGTTTTGGATTTGTTGAAATGAATGATTCATTTCAGTTGAACATATTCAGTCCTACAGAATGGTGAATAAGTAAAAAATTATGTATACAAATACACACACTACCTCACACATGTTCAAGAGAAAATCCTCTCACCAAAAACTGTGCTCTGAGTCAAGAGTTAAACACATGTTCAAGTGAGCAGCCTGTGAATCCCTTGCAAGAGTTAAACACATTTAATTGGCCCACAAACTTCATACATATAGTCTGACACTTATAAAGAGAGTAGTTCTGTTCGATTATTTATCTTGCCTCCAAACATGCACATGGAAATTTTTGTTCATACATTGCCTCAAAAATTGCAGAGATAAACCTCACCATGGTAATTATTGGACTGTTTTTATGGGTAGAAGAAATGTTTGTATGTTTGTATGCTACTTTATGGTATATTTGTCTTTGTTTAAGAAATAGGAGTGTTATAGACTGTTTTGTAATTATTGGATTGTTTTTATGGGTAGAGAAATGTGGCTCATATTTGTATGCTACTTTATGGTATATTTGTATTTGTTTAAGAAATAGGAGTGTTATATTCACCTGTTTCTGAGTTTATTTGATGCTTATCACAATATAGTTTTACAATGAAGTTAGGATTTCAGCTTTAGATATAAATATATATATATATATATATATATATATATAATATATGTTGCATTTGTGGAGTTCTATAGTGTTGATATTGGCTGTTTCAGTCACTGTTCCAGACCCAGTCAATGTATAACTTCACCCAATCTGTAGGGGTGTAACCGGTCCGGTTCGGTCCGGTTTTGGATAAAATCTAGGACCGAACCGGTATGTACCGGTTTTATATTTTTCAAAACCGATTACGCACCGGTCACCCTCCTAAACCGGTACTTCCGGTTTTACCGGTTTCCGGTCCGGTCCGGTCCGGTTTTCCGGTTTTTTTAAAATGTAAGTTTCACAATTTGTTATTAAAAATTTGTTTATAAAAAAAAAAAAAAAAATTGATTTAAAAGAAACTATTTTATACTTTTTTTAATATATTAGACTATATAATAGTATTAATATTAGACTATTGGTATAGTTATAAGTTATATATTAGTATTAGTTATAAATTTTTAATGATTTAGTATTAACATTTTATGTAATAATTTATAAATTATAATAAGAAATTATTTCATATATAATTATATATAAAAATTTCACATAAAAATTTATAATTATACATTATATATAAAACTTATATATATTAATATTTACTATATATATAATATTTTATATAAAACTTATATATAAAAATATTATTTTTTATTTTTTTTAATCAACCGGTCCGGTCCGGTCCAAAAAATCCCAGAATCGGACCGGTTCAAAACCGGTCCGGTCCGGTTCGGTCCGGTCCGGTTTTCCGGTTTGAGTTTACACCCCTACCAATCTGCCATAAGTCAGTGAATGTTGTGAATATGCTGGAATCTTGTGAATTTGGACTTATATTGGGTCAATTTTCTGACTCCTTGAAAATTTCATCTTTTTCAAGGATGGACACACATTTTGAGGATGACCCCGTCTTCACCACTCTCTTACAAAGTGGGGGAGGAGGTTGTAATAGCACCCCAACGCAACATTCTAATGTTGTGATCCAAGCAACCACAACTGACGGTGAAAAGAGGCATCATTCAAAAAAAGTTCAAAGAGGTGCATCTTTCACTGAGGATAATCTCCTCATGTCAGCTTGGCTTAACATTAGTATCGATGCGATAAGGGGTACTGATCAAAAGTCAACTCAAATGTGGGAAATAATTACCACATTTTATCATGAATATAAAAAACCAAACATTGTTGACCGTTCTGAGGGCTCATTGATGAATCGATGGTCCACGATTCAAAAATTGACAAATAAGTTCTGTGCATATATAGCACAAGTAGAGTCATTGCACCCGAGTGGTGCAACCGAGCAAGACAAGGTATGTAATTATCGGATTTTTAATCATGAATTTATGTTGGACTTATTTATGAACTAAAACATATTCCTTCACCTTTATAGATTGAGAAGGCCAAGATGTTGTACAAAGAGATTGTAGGGTCTAATTTTACAATGGAACATTGTTGGTGTCTTTTGAGACACCAACCAAAATAGCAGCAACACATATCTACCTTTGGTAAGAAGAGAAAGCCACAAGAAAAATATGTTGGTGAAGTTTATGTTGATTTAGCCGAGGAGGACCTGGAGGTTCTTACTGAGAGACCTCCAGGCAAAAAAGTTGAGAAAGAAAGGGAGAGGAAACGGAAGTCGATGGAAGGCAAAGAGGTAGAGATCAAAACAACATTAGCTAAAATGACCGAGGATAGAGCGACAACCATGGAAGAGCGGAGAAATGCTATGTTGAGAGCAGACGAAAAAAGTGAGAAAGTATTTGAACTAAAGAATAAGAAATTTGAACTTGAGGAGAAGAAATTTGAACTAGAGCAGAAGAATTTTGAACTAAAGATAATGATGCTAGATGTACGTGGCATGAATGCCATGTAACAAGAATATTTCAGTAATATTCAATTAGCAATTTTTAAGGATTCGAAGTCTCATTCCGGATGTATATCTACATCTCCTTCGACACCTTATGGAGGTGTCTAACTTCTAGTGCTGGTAGTACAGTATTTTTTGAGAATTTAGTGGCTACCCAGCCACATGTGGGATGTAATTAGTGGACTGTTTTGTAATTATTGGACTGTTTTGATGGATTAGTGGACTGTTTTGTAATGGCAATGAATTGTTTTGTAATTATTGGACTGCTTTGATGGATTAGTGGACTGTTTTGTAATTTTAGTGGATTGTTTTTATGGATTAGTGGACTGTTTTGTAATTATTGGACTGCTTTGATGGATTAGTGGACTGTTTTGTAATTTTAGTGGACTGTTTTTATGGATTAGTGGACTGTTTTGTAATTTTAGTGGACTGTTTTGTAATTAGTGAACTGTTTTGATGGATTAGTGAACTATTTTTGTAATGGCTGTGGATTGTTTTATAATTTTAGTGGACTGTTTTTATGGATAGAAGAAATGTTGGTATGTTTATATAAATGATTGTTGGGTGAATGGTTTACAAAATATATTCATTAAATAATTAGGTTGAGGGAAAAAATAATTGAAAAATAATAATTATATTTTAATAAAATTATTAATTAAATTTGTAAAATATTAAAAAAAATTATATTATTAAAATATTTAATATTTTATTATTATTTATACTTTAAGATAACTACTCTAATATAAACTAGTTTAGCTATAAATCCATATTATAGTTCAAATACAACATTCAGTTAAAATTTAGAATTGGCAATATCCATTACCAATGCTATCGGAAAGCAGAAAACTGAAAGGGACTTGTATGGTGGATGAGATCTCCCCGTGTTCATCGATCGTCCATATCTTGGGAGGAGCACTCGATGAGTCTCTCCGCAACGTTGACAAACTTCTGCCAGTGTTTGGCAGCGGATCAGAATTTCTGAGTACGAGCCCTGAGTCTCTGACAAGTTTTTAAGCTTAATAAATGTAATAAAGACACAGTAAATGAAAAATCTGATTATTAATAAAAAAAAATATTTACACATAATATTTTTTATAATATTTTATAAAATTATATTTTAAATTAAGAGTATTTTTATAAAATATTTTATAAAAATAATATTATTTTATAAAAATAACCTCATTTTAATATATTATTATATATATCATTACTCACTATGGAAATCGGGAACTATGCTATATTTCTACGATGGTATTTCTATTTCTTTTCAAATTACAAAAATTGGTATGAATTAATCTGAAAAGTGAATACAAGAGAGAGGGGGAGAGGGATTTTTTTGTTTTTGAAGTTGCGGTCCTGACACTGAGGCAACGAAAAGACCTTTAGCTTTTCTACATAGCATTTAATTTTTTAGGCGTGCTACGTACAGTTGCCGTTGGGGGCTTGCGTGAGCACGAAAATCGAAATGAATATTTATGTCATTTTTTTTATAATTTTGGTCAAATGTCAAAAATAACTTTCACTGTATCTTCCTCCATCAACCATTGCGATATAACTCTGCACTTTCATTGTTACCTCTCTTCCTAAAACACGGGCCCAGACACGTCAACCAAAGTAAAGTGGTCTTGCGTTCGAGTGTTTGCTTGGTTTGAAAGTTAAGTTTTTTTTCATCTTAATTTATTATTATAATTATTTTAAATTTTAACATAAAATATAATAAATAATTCAACTTTTTCAAATCTTAAAATAATAATAATAATAAATAATAATATTCTAACAATATTTTATCATCTCAATTTAATATCTAAATGCATCCTAAAAATAGATTTATACCGTTTGAGTTCCTCTGCATCTCCTCCACCACTGTCGGCATGTAAAGTCTCATTCAAAGCATTTGAGTGCACTGAAAATAGATCTCTTCCTCCAAGAACAGATGCTTAAAAACAGACAACTTAGATGAATCTAGTTGAATTTCTTTTCGAAATTTTAGTCTCCAACGAGAAAAACTTTGATTGCTCATCTGTAAAAGTGCTCTGAAAATAGATCTCGTCCTTCAAAAACAGATGCTTAAAAATAGACCACTTCAAAAATTGATCCAGTTGAATTTGTTTCCAAAATTTTAGTCTCCAACGAGAAAAACTTTGATTACTCATCTGTAAAAGAATCATTCCAATCTTTCGATAATTTTCATGCGATTCTTCCTTTGAGATATCAGGATGAAGAGGGGTGCGATTTGACTCGAGAGAAGAAGGAGCTTGAGCAATTAAAACAGTAATCAAGTTAAACGATTGGTTTTTACTTCTATGCATTTTTTACTTTAATGAAACGAAGAGTTTCACTTCGTGCGCACGCAGGCCCCCAACTAGGACTGCATCTAGAATTTTCCTTAATTTTTTCTACTCTTCCATAAATTTCAACCCACTTTTCTCTCGTTATTTATTTTTTTTGTTTTCTGTCAGTTTTAGTCTCTGTCCCTCCCGTCTTTGCAGCTTGTATATGGCAATATTTTAGAAAAAAATCTATTATTTATTCTAACTTTCATCATCCTCCTATCATTCCATGATGATGTGGTATTATATGATAGATTTATAAGTAAAACATAATAAATAATCTCCAATCATCTAATGATATATCATAGGATGATGGCAGGATGATGGAAGTTTGGATGATGAGTAGCATTACTCATATCTTAGAGCATTTCCACTAGGTTTCCGTAACCTCTTTTTTCTCTATAATTTGGAGGAAAATTTAAGAAACGTTCTTAAAACTTCATTTCATCCGAATCTTTTTTTTAGGAAAAAGATTTAGGAATGAATAATGATTTCCCAACTATTTATTCCCTAAATCACTATTATTAATATTTTATTTATTTTAATTAAATTAATTCTTCTTCCAATCATCTACAATTTCTCTCATACTCATATTTGTTATAGTTTTAAATAATAGTTTTAAAAATAATTTAAATAACTACGAAAATATTAAAAAATAATAATTTTAAAAATATTAAAAATAATTTAAAGTTTTATTTAAAATATTCACTAAAATAATAGTTCAAAACATAAGAAAAAATATTGAGTAGTTAAATTTGTAAATGAAAGTGAGAGAAATAAATAATAAAGAAAGAATAGAAAAATTTTATTTTAATAGAATATGAATAGATAGAGAATGAGATATAGAATATTTTTAAAAAGCGAGTATTAGAGAAAAATTTTAAGAAATATATTTTTTAATTAAACTATAGAAAATTTTATGGAAATCTAATGTGAATGCTCTTATTGAGTAAAGCTACTCTCCTCACTCTCAACTTTTACTGTATTTTTATTTATTTATTCAGTAAATATTTTTTTAATAATATTCTATTTTTTTAAAAAAATATATAAAAAAAATAACATTACATTAACGGTAACTCCAGCGGTAGCCGTAAAGTTTGATTTTCCTAATTCCATACCGAGTCGAGAAAAAATTCGATCCAGATGAACAGTTTTAACATGCGCACAACTGAAAACATGATTAAAGCACGCCAGAAAGAAGCGCATGTTTCGAAGTTCAAACATGTAAAAAATAAAATCACCCTTAATTTCTGGTCTGTATTTGGCAGCTATCTCTCGGTCAAAAATCACCGGCATCAGTACTAACTTCGAGGGGCGCAACAATAGTTGGTAGGAACATGTCACCGACTGATAAAATATAGGGCACTATATTAAATTATTAATTAAGAGACAAAACAGCTGTAATTTTATGATTGTTCAAGAGTGTTTTAGCAACTTAATTTATAATTTAATGAATTATATTTTTAAGATATTCCGCTTATATTACTCTTTTTTTTTAATTAACAAAATTGGGCACAGGGCACCAAAGAAAAAAAGAAAAAAAGAAAAAAAAAGAGAGATCAAAGAACCTTTTTATCTTCTTTTACATGAATTTTCGTCCTGATCTCTTCAGACCAAAAGAGACGTGCTTGGTTTTTATGAAAGGTAAATGATATTTACAGTTGTGAGTGTGTAAGTGCCGTGAAGTTGTTTTAAAAAAAGTAAATAAATATGGGATCCATATGAAAATAAATTAATTTTGTAATAATAAATTTTATTTTTTTTCAAAACAATTGCACGATATTTACTCATTTTACGACTATATATAATATTACTCAACGCGACAATTGCTATAGGAAATATCTACGGATTTACTGCCTTACAAGTAATCAACCTTCAAAATGCTTCGGATCTCAAATTTGAATCTCGAAGCTGAATTCGGAATGGTTTTTTTTTACTTAGTGATTAAAGAAGTATTTTTAAATAATGTTACAGATTTTTTTTATTCTTTTAAAAAAATGTTTATAATGATTAAAAAAAAATATAAAAAATAAATAAATATAAAAATAAAATATACTATTAAGACTTCATGGGCAGTGGCCAATGTTGATTATTTTGTGAAAATATGGTCCATTTTTTTATTATAAAGTTATGTACTTTGGCCATGTTTCTAATAACGACATTTAAGAACCTTGAATAGCTAAAAGTTAAAACTATTAAACTGGCTGAAGAGAGTATTTGAATTTTCAAAGCTATGTTTTGACTGCAAGGTGGGAAATAGAAATTTTGTGTTTTTGAAAGTTCTCAAATATAGAATAGGCAAGGGAGTGACGAAAAACTATTCTTAGCCATCACCCCCACTATATGTAGTTAGGTTTAGGAACAAATCTTATAAAATCTGGCCAAGTCCAAATAAAGAAAACAATGAAATATAAAAGTAATTACATATAAATAATTTTATAAATTAACGTAATTTTATCTGATCCGTTAAATTTATTTTACAATAAAAATAATTTTATAATATAACGAATCACATCAAACTATCAATTTATGAATTACTTTTATACAATTTCTTTGTTACCTGAATGAAAAATATGTAGAAAGTGATATTTTAATAGGTAAATAAATTATGAGATGGATTTTCAGAAATAGGTAAATTAAAAAAAAAAAAATGCTAGAGCTTCCACTGGGTGCTTCCGCTGGGAGCTCCCTAGTGTGTTTTATTATGTGTATTTTTTAATTCTTTTTTTATATAAATTTTTTAATAATTTTTAATATTTTTAAAAAATAAAAAGTTTCATAATATTATTAAACAATACTTTCTTAATTATGAAGTAAAATAAAAAATATTTTTTTATGATTTTATATTTTAAAAAATATTTTTTCATAATTTTTTTTTAATTTTTAATTAAAAAAATATTTTTAATGATATTCTAAATTTATTTTATTTTTTAAAAATATTTAAAAACCTATATAAAAAACAACTTGAAAAAAAATATATGCAAACACATGTTACATGTTACAGCTCCAGCCAGAGCCCAGCTGTATCACCATCCATAAAAAAAAAAAAATAAAAAATAAAAAAAAAAAAAATTGTCAGAGTCAACAATCTTTTATCATTTTCTCGTAGCGTTCCCTGTTGTCAATTGTGACCGCTACGTTTAGCAGTGCTGCATCTCTCGGGAGAAAGCAGTCCGAAAGTGCTTCAAACAGTTAAATTTTTTATTTTTTTTATTTTATGTATTTTTTTTAATCATAAAAAAAAAAATCCCATTCGATATATTTTTTGAAACATTTCTCCTGCTGAACGCTTCTACAGACCTCGCTCTCGGTCTTACTCTCGGTCCGTTCAGTATAAAATTTTGTATTTTATTTTTTTATACATATATTTTTTTAATATTGTAAAATATTTTTTAAAAAATAAAAAATTATAATATCATTAAAAAATATTTATTTAATCACTCAATAAAAAAAGTATTAAAAAAATTAAAAAACAATATAACGGATCGGGAGCGGACCGGGAGCTTTAGCTTTTTATCCACATCATCAAGCCTCAAGGCTCAAGGAGTTGTTGTCTCACAGTCACACGTTGCTTCGTTTGCAGCAGTAATACAGTAATACTGCAGTCTGTAACGAAACCCAAAAAACCATGAAGTTCGGAAAGGAATTCGCGGCACAGACGGTGCCCGAATGGCAAGAAGCATACATGGATTATGGTAAGCTCAAAACCTTGTTGAAAGACATCCTACGCTTCAAGCAAAGAAACCGGCCACCGGCCACCCCATCGGCGGGCCTAAAGCGAAAGCTCACACTTTACAGAGCTTTTAGCGGCCTTACACAAAGATACAACCACTACCCCACAAGCCCATCCACTACTCGCGATGATGAGCTTGACATTGAAAGCCAAGCCATTCTCGTAAATTCAGTGAGCCGCGATGGCTCACAAAGCTATCAGACTACGTTTCTCATGTCCAACGACGAAGGGGGAGAGTACGAGTTGGTTTACTTCAGGAGGCTCGACGATGAATTCAATAAAGTGGAGAAGTTTTACAGGTCTATGGTGGAGGAGGTGATGAAGGAAGCGGATATGTTGAATAAGCAAATGGATGCTTTCATTGCTTTTCGAATAAAAGTGGAGAATCCTCAAGGCTTGTTTGATAGATCAGTTGAGATGACTCGTCTTGCTTCAGATGTTGCAGCTTCTGCAGCTGCATTATCGGCTTCAACACCGAGAGGGGCCAGAACAAGTAGTAAGTTTTGTATATATTACGAAGCTATTAATCGAAGGATCTGAAGATTAAAAAAAGAGCTTAAGTTACAAAAGAAGATTAAAATTACACATATATGCAGGAAGAATTGTCATGTCGATGGATGTGATTGAAGAGGTGGGATCGAATAGCCATGGACAATCAGATGATTCGCATGATCAGGAAAAAGTTGAGGAGGAGACCATTGATGTACTTGTCAATCAAAAGGTTCAAGAACAGAGGCCGAACAACATCAGGGCCAGTAGACCAGCTCCTCTGGAAGTACTTAATCGTGTGAAAATAAACAACACCCGGGAGACTCCTCGCTCCACCATTAAGAGCATCCTCCATTATCCTATTCAGACGGAGCTGAATTTCAGCAGGGAAAATCTTAAGAAAGTTGAAGAACAACTTAAGCGGGCTATTATTGAATTTTACCAGAAGCTCCGGCTTCTCAAAAGCTTCAGGTATTATTAGACATATATTGCTAGTTTTTTTATTAGATCTATTTGGATTTTCTTGTCTTCTTCTTCTTCTTCTTCATTACACTAATGAAGTAGATACTTTTCCATGAATGAGACAGCTTCTTGAATACACTGGCATTTTCAAAGATCATGAAGAAATATGATAAGGTATTTTCCCTCTCCAAAAAGAGTAAACTTCTTTTCCAATTGGGCATCATTATCATCATGTCTCATGCATATTTTAGCAAAGACGTTACTGGCAAGCTTAGAAGAGGAATAAATAATTATATAAATATTTAATCATCAACTATCTCAAAAGTTTGAGATAATACAAAGACATATTTCAATCCTTTATATTTTAACATTTTATATACTTGTATATGAGTCAAACTCTCCTTAATAATAAGTTGACCTATCATACATGAAATATGTTACTGAAATTGGGAAAACGTACAGTGGAGTCGGGACCATTATTCAAGTATTATATTAAGACGTTTACATGTAAAGAAATGATTTATACAAATCTTAAATAGACAAGTTTTATACAAGCCTTTTATAAAAAAATAGGTCTCTACTAATAGAAAATAGTTTTTTTTTTACATTTTTTTTAAAAAAATTGGATCTACCTTTTTACAAGGGCTTGTATGGACCTTGTTGATTTGAGACTTGTACAAATTATTTTTTTATAAATTTGTCTGGCCTATTTGTTTGGGGGGGGGTTTTGAGAAGTGAAAAAATTACCAAATTGACCCTTAGTCGAAGTGCTGTATTTGGTTATTTAGAAAAGAAAAATGATAAACACACAACACTTTATACAACAATATTTTAAAAGGAGGGGTATTTTTGTAAAATACCTTATAAAACTAACATTATTTTATAAAAATACCCTTATTTTATAACATGTATTGTAAAAAGTGTTATATAAAGTATTGTGTGTTTATCACTTTTACTTTTTAGAAAAACCCCTTTTTGGGAAAGGACTAGATTATTAGTGTGTAACTATATGAGAGATAAATTGGAGGGGCATCTATGGTTAGGTTTATGGGTGGCAATATGTGACACGACTCGTTAACCCAACATGAACATGACACGATAAAAGCGGGTTAGGGTTTAGCCTTAACGGGTTCGGGTCAAAACGGGTTGACCTGTTAAGACACGATAGCTTAACTGGTTGATAACTGGTCAACCCATTATGACCCGTTAAGAAAGTTAAAATTACAATTATACCCTTATACCTAAAAAATAAAATTGTTGGGATTTTAATTTCAATATTTTTATTATTTGGATTATAATTTTGGACTTGTAGTTAGTTTTATATTTTTTATAGATATTATGATTTTAATATTTATATAAAATTATGCTAAACTTAACTAGATCAAACGGGTTAATTTTGGGTCTGTTTAACCCATTTACATAAACGGGTTAAAACGAGTCAAAACGAGTCGACACGACCCGACCCGTTATGTTAATGGGTGGTGTTAGGGTTTGAGATTTTGACACGATAAGCTTAACGGGTCGGGTTAGGGTATAATATAATATACATGTCTTGACACGATACGAACACGACCCGTTAACATGATTTGACACTCTAAGTTAGGTCCCATTTGTGTAGCCACCCTTTTCTTTTTTTTTTTAAGGTTTTTTTTTTTTTTTTAACCCTTCTTTTTCTAAGAGTTAAACATTGATATTTTGGTCATTGTATTTATACCTTAACATTGCAGATTACTTCAAGGGATGCATCAAAATCCTACATGAAGATGGTGGATAACTCCTTCCTCGGAAGCTCTGATGAGGTGAGATTTCTATATTCCTAGGCAAAGTACGAAAGCAGAGAAGGATCATTCCACCTCAAGTGAATCAGAACTAAGGCCAGTTTGGGTGTCAAATTCATCTCAAACTAATTATTAATAAGATTTACTATTTTTTTAACTTATCGTTAAACATATCTCAACATACCTCATACATTTAAACACATATTTTCATCTACTTTATACATTTAAATACATATCAATAAAACTCATAAAATATTATTATTCACAGATCAACTTAGATAATTTGATATCACCTCAGTATCCCAACGCAACAAGACTTCACTTATGAGAGGATTGCTACTTGCTTTGTCCAGTACTGCTATTTCCTTCTATTCTGATATATATAAGCCACTTGCCATTGTAGGTTACCAAGCTTATGGAAAGGACTGAAGCTGCATTCATCAAGCATTTCTCCAACTCTAACCGCACTAAAGGCATGAACTTCTTAAGACCCAAGACAAAGAGAGAAAGACATAGGACTACATTTTCCATGGGTAAGGTCTTTGATCCAGTATGAATTAAACTTCTTAACAGCGAATAAATTATGGGGATAAATCTAATGTCTATTTCTTTCCCTTTGGATCTGTTAATTGGAAAACTTTTCAGGTTTTTTTGCTGGCTGCACGGCAGCTCTGATATTAGCTCTTATTTTAATTATACGCGCTCGTAATCTCATGAATAATAAAGGGGCGACCGACTACATGGAGAACATGTTTCCCTTGTACAGGTAAATTTCATTTCTCTCTAGGATTACATCTCCACTCAACAGATTTTTTAAGAACTGTATAATCCTTCTTCCATGTTGAATTTAAGCGTCTATAATACTAATTATTCCAAAAAATTAGTAGATGGAAATATGCATGATATTAATTATTTACTTCTTCACATGTGAACCAAACTTCCCATTGTAACGCCCAATAACCGGGTGGGTCGGAGAATTACTGTATGTCACTTATAAACATGTCTCCCAACACATCTAAAAATCTCCAAAGACTTCATAAGCAAAATCAATCCATATTACAAACTCCACATAGTCTTAATTACTACAATACTAATAAATCAAGGGGTCCACAATCTTCCGGTAGTGATAACATACCAAACTGATAAAACCATAAGTCATACTAAACCAAAACATAATAAAATCTTAACGTAATAAACTGATACATCTTAAGTCTCAATAAATTTAAATATAAAAAAGAACTTCAAACTCTTCTTCTAACAATGGTACCCTTAGGTACTCGACCTTCTATCCATATCTATTCAAGCTCCAATTTCTATTCCTAACCCTCAGCTGGGTCATCAATATCATCTGGAAAATAATGAAGATAAGGGGTGAGTTATCAACAACTCAGTAAGCAGAAAACCTATAATAGTGTGCAAACATGAGCCCTTTTTAGAAAGTTTGGTATGCAGAAGCAAAACATTTTATTTTCATATGCATATCTCAATACGTATTATCAGAAAAATAAGAGCGACATTTCAATCTTTTCATATTCATAAACCATTTTCATATTCAAGAACACTTTGGCATAACATAACTGAATATATTCATCTTATCATATCATATCGTATCATATCATATACCATGTTTAACCCCCGTGGTAGGGTTGTGCTATCCCCGGTGGCCAAATCAAGCAGTATCATATTGTGAAACTTTCCATTTTTCAATCTCAGAGCCCCGAGTGTGCACACATAAAAGACCACTTTATTTTCAAAGTGGGTGCACTCATATCATATCATGTTGGTACCAACCATATCACGCGAACTAGTATCATCATATCATAACCATATTCAGAATCAGAATAAAAACAGATAAGTATGCCAAAGGTTTTTCATATCCATATCATATCAAACTACGTGCTGAACACATTCATATAATTTCTATTTGATAAAAAATAGATCCAAATCATTTTCATATCATATATACAAAAAATTCCCAAATATCATATTCACTATTTTGCACATTTCAGAAACATGTCAAAAGCACTTATTTCTCTTTCATACATATCTCATGAGTGAATGCAAAAATCTACTGAGGTTCTTTTTCATCTTTTCTTTTTTAAAAACAACATGCACATTTTTACAAACCAACCTTAGTTCATTTCTTTTTATGCAAATCTAGCATAGGAACCCCGCTTACCTGACTCTTGCAGCGTATTATCTATGTCTTGAAAATGACCTCTATCAGTCTCGTCACCTAATCATAAAATAAAATATATAAACTAAGTGTTAAAAGACAGTTGACACAACTTCTATCTAAATAATTAAAACCCATAATCCCAAACCATATTATAGCAAAAACAACTCACTATGACAACCATATAGAAATCTGGACAGCCCGCATTTCAACCCAAAATACCATATACTAATCTTAATATTGACCTATACTAATCTTAATATTGACCTATACACCCACCAAAGTCAACGTCAAACACAAACAATCAAAATATCAACCCCACTTCAATGGCCCCTAACTCCAAGCAATCATCACAACAAAACCAAAACAACAACAATGCAACTCCAAATAATTTACACTCCACTCCATCAGTCGTACAAAACCTGAATAGTATAAAAAAAAATAGTACAAAATATCCATTAAATTCACTGCATGTCCCACCCAAATAATCCAAACTCAGAACATCCAACACATGGTGTTCGCTTATACAAAGAAAATGCCCAAAGAAAAACCCACGGACTACACTAAATAAAAACATGACCCAAAAATTTCATTGGAGTGAAATGAATTAATTGAGGTGAACGTGTGTACGGGCTAGAGAAACAGAGAAAAAGAATGGGTTACCGGCGAATAAAAGTGTCACCAGTAGTGGCTTCAATGGTTACAAGGTTTCAGGGATTAACGAACAAGCATCACAACAATTACACAGCAAACAAAAGAAAAACTGCACTGGAGAGAAAAGAGAGAATGCCGACAATGAGGGCCCTGAGTTTCGGAATTAAGGTGTAAAATGAGAGAGAGAGATATATACCTGAAGACGAAACACTGCGCAAGAGGGAGAGAAGAGCCGAGTTTAAAGAGAACACCAACTGCAGAACTAGAGGGACGCGAGATAGAGAAGCACAGTGATCTGCTGCAATGGAGGGATGCGACAGAGTGAGAAACTGATTTTGAGGGAAACACCGAAAGTGAGGAAAAAGAAAATGGAGAACATGCTAGGGCATTACCTTCGAATTCACGAACAGACCCAACGAAAAGGAAGAGATGAAATCGGGAAGGGAAGTGGGTAACATGAGAGAGAGAGAGACATGGGGGAAACCAGAAACCGAAAGAGAGAAAAGAGGGAGAAAGAATCGGGGGAGAAAAGGTTGAGGAAGGAGGGAAACTTACCTCAAAACGGCACCGTTTTGCACTCCTCCAAGGAAAGGGCTGGGCCCTTGCGCACGATCCGGGCCTCACAAACACTGGACCTTACACCCATTGATAAGATATTTTAAATTGAGAATGAGAAGATAAATGTACAATTAGGATTAGAACTAAGGATCAATAATACTTTAACAGCATATCAAAAATTAATGGCAAGGAAAGAGAGAGAAAACATGTGTTAAGGTTCTGTTTAGATTGAGAGTTGAAATGATTTGTGAATAGTAGTAAGATTTGTGAGTTGAAATTTATGAATAGTACTCTCAATCCATTTGACTTGGCAAGTTTTGTGTTGGCCTATCAACTTGGATAAACTCTTTTCACATCACAAGACCAGCATATATATATATATATATATATATAGGATTCATTGTGAGCACCTTTAAGCTTTTTAAAAATAAAAGATTCAGATGAATATGCTTTCAATCCAAGAAAGAGGAAATTTAAAACTTTCTCTAGTTTTCCAATGTTAAACTTCCTTCCTTCCTCGCTTGCAGTTTGTTTGGCTTCATAGTTCTGCACATTTTAATGTATGCTGCCAACATATACTTCTGGAGGCAGTACCGAGTCAACTATTCCTTCATATTCGGCTTCAAGCAAGGAACCGAGTTGGGCTACCAACAAGTTCTCCTCCTCAGCTTTGGTCTTGCAGCACTAGCACTAGCTAGTGTTCTCTTAAACCTTGACATGGAAAGGGACCCAAAAACGAATGATTACAAAGCATTAACAGAACTTCTGCCTCTCAACTTGGTTCTGGTAAGATCGTATACGTAGAAGTACTTTACCTACTTTTTCCCCATCTAATTCTGAATATATATACAGTACTGAAATTTATCTTCTCTTTCTGATCTGCAGCTTGTAGTTATCATATTATTCTTTCCATTCAACATACTGTATCGTTCAAGTCGGTTCTTCTTCCTCACATGTCTCTTTCACTGTATTTGTGCTCCTTTGTACAAGGTATTGTGGTCGACAAAACTGTTCATGATGCAAGAGAGTAATGAAATTGAACTGAGGTGGGTGTTTGTAATAATTAATTAACATTTGTGAATTTCTTCATATGACAGGTCACGCTCCCAGATTTCTTCTTGGCGGATCAGTTTACTAGCCAAGTGCAAGCCTTGAGAAGTTTGGAGTTCTACATATGCTACTACGGTTGGGGAGAGTACAAGCACAGACAAAACACTTGCAAAAAGAGTGACGTATTCAACACTTTCTACTTCATTGTTGCAGTGATTCCGTACTTGTCTCGACTCCTTCAGGTTCCCAACTCACTTTTAGAGAATAATTTAAGCTATTGAGACGAACAATAGTCTTGAATTCCAACATCGACTAATCTACTCCATTTTCGATTAAAATAGATGGGTCCGGGTGCATTTTGGCATGCACCGGTTCGTTTGTTTTCAGAGATGAGATGAGATGAGTTGAGATTAAAGTTAAAAAGTTGAATAAAATATTGTTAGAATATATTTTTTAATATTATTATTGTTTTGAGATTTGGAAAAGTTGAATTGTTTATTTTATTTTATGTGGGGATTTGAGAAAGTTATAATGATGAGGTGAGATGAGATGAAATGTTTTTGGAAAACAAACTTAAAACAAGTGATATTTTAAAGCTCAATTTCTTCTTTTTGCCACAACTCATAATGATTATTGTTGCAAGGACTTATTCCCTCGTATTCTTTTTCAGTGCCTCCGTCGCTTATATGAAGAGAAAGATGCTATGCAAGGATACAACGGGCTGAAATATTTTCTGACAATTGTGGCCGTTAGCATGAGAACAGCTTACAGTCTCGACAAGGGATTGGGTTGGAGGACGCTAGCATGGATTTTCTCAGCCATTGCAGCAATTGTCAGTACATATTGGGACCTTGTCTTGGACTGGGGACTCCTGCAACGGAAATCTAAGAACCGATGGCTGAGAGACAAGCTTCTGATCCCTCACAGAAGTGTATATTTTGGAGCCATGGTGAGTAAACGACTTCAACTTGAGAGTTTTCATCAAAATCTGACACTAAACCATCTTTATGTAATTTCATGTTAATATATGCATGCAGGTGTTGAATGTCGTCCTCAGGTTTGCTTGGTTGCAAACTGTTTTGGGTTTCAAGGTGTCTTTCTTACATAGAGAATCTTTAATCTCCATTGTAGCCTGCCTAGAAATTATTCGTCGTGGGATTTGGAATTTCTTCAGGTAACCAAGATTGTTGCTCATTTTGGAGTAAAATTTCTAACATATTTATATAAGCTTCATTTTTTTTATGGATAAGAAAGGGGACTACTTGCATGTTGAGAATTTGCGCAAATTTAAAGTTTTCCGTTTCTTGTGATTTACATCAGGTTGGAGAATGAGCATTTGAACAATGTTGGCAAGTACCGTGCATTCAAGTCTGTTCCCCTACCCTTCAACTATGATGACAACGAAGACAAGGATGAGTAGGAATCAAGGACGGAACTAGCGCACTGAAAACACAGAGAGAAAATCAAATTATTTTTATTTCTGTTCGGGTGTTGTTTTTTTTCTTTTTTTGGGTGGCTGCATATGTAGTAAGATATATATATATATATATATATTGTTTTCTTTTTTGTCCACACTCTACTATATTCCTTGTGAAGGCAGTCCACCAGAGTCTCAAATGATGTATTTTTGTTCGATTAAATTCAATTTCATCATCAACGAAATTTAAATGCAAAAGCAAGGTTGTAGTGATATTGTTTCTTCCACCTTATGTATTCATAAACGATGAAAGCCAATCATAAAGGAAAACTCTCCACCTTTCTCCCCCAGAATGAGTTCTCCCCACCTCTCTTATGAGTCCTTCCCCTCTTAGTAGTTCTTTGCCGTTGCTCTCTCCCCACCTTCCATCCCTTTAAACAAACCAGACCCCATCCTTGACCCCTGCCCCTCCCTCCCTATCCGTCCCAGTACCTCAACCCAATCTGATATAGACAGGCTCATTTCAAAAGCTGAAGCTCTCATGGAATGATCTCCATTTGGAACCAGAAGAAGGTCCAGCAAACTACTTCTCAAACCACACTCCGGTTGGCAAATTAATTTCCACAAAATCTCTCAATAGACACACATTCCATGTGATACCCCATATGATATGGATAAGTGTAGGTGGTGTATGGGATCCCACATTGCTTGGGAATGAGAAGTTCTTGCTCTTTATAAGGTTTCAATGGGGCTCCAATTGTATCATTGACTAGTCCTTTTGGAGTATAGGCCATGTGGTTTGGGTCTTCTATTAGAGCGTTACAGTTGGTATCAGAGTCAGGTTTGAATTCTGCATATTATAAACCTTGGAGGTTTAGATATCTGTGGGTTTAGGAATAAACTTTAGATTTGAGGTGTAGAAATTCTAGGACTAAGAGATGATGAAATTTGTATTTAAGGTTTTAGAATCTGTTAGGCTTTTGGGTATACATTCTAGGAAATTTAAGGTATTAAAGTTTGTAAATTTCAAGAATCGATCTTTATGACGTTTAAGGTCTTAGATCCATTCGGTTTTTAATGGAATGTAGAAAATGATTTTCATAAGATTTAAGGGTTAGATTTTATAGGTGTAAATAAGATTGATCAAAGGCCAAGTTTGAAGTTCCGTAGACTATGATATATGAGGTCTTGAAATTTTGGACTTTAGGAAATAAATTTTTGAATTGGGGTTTAGAATTCTACGAACTACAAGTAATAGATTATTGATTCGTGTTTTATAGATTAATTAGTAGTTATATTTTTCGCGCAGCTATTACTTTATTTTTTTCTTCTTTGAAACTTTTAACCATGGATGAGTCCTCTAGGATGGCTGCTCGACGTCGTGTTCGAAATCTTGGGGGCTTGAATGCATGAAATGAAGAGGACGGATGCACCATAGAGCAGTTAAATCAGATGCACCCTCCCACTTTTGATGGTCGTGGCGACCCTACCTTAGCTGAGGATTGGATCCAGGACATTGAGGAGATACTCCGTGTCTTAAATTGTACTGACAAACAGAAAGTATTGTACTCTGCCTTCAAGCTGACATGTGAGGCTTAACGATGGTGGATATCAGAGAGAACCATCAGGGAAGCTGATGGGAGGGGAGTGGTTAGCTGGCTCCACTTCAAGCAGATTTTCTTTGATCGTTTCTTCCCAAGATCGATTAGAGACGCTAGGGCCAAGGACTTTGCCGACTTAGTGCAGGGTACTATGACGGTGCACCAGTATGCGGCCATATATATTGAACTATCACGCTTTGCCTTATATCTTATACCCGATGAGGAGAAGAAGACCCGAAAATTTGAGGAGGGACTAAATAACCATATTTATGAGCGAGTGGTTGCCCTTCAGGTCCAGAACTTCTCAGAATTAGTAGATAAGGCCACAATAGTCGAGCGAGGCCTCAAGAGAGGCATTGAACTTCACGAGCAGAGGAAGGGGCCGACGCCATTGGGGTTTCCCTGGAGCGAGAATCAAAGACCATGGAAGAGGATGAAGCGAGTGAACAACCCAAGCCAGAGACAGGTGCAGGACAATCAACGAATAACTCCTGCAAGTCATGCAATGTAGTACACTTTGGGGATTGCAGAAGGAGAACTGGATGATGTTTTCGATGTGGAAAGCATAGCCACCTCGTAAGAGATTGTCCAAAGCAACCAGATGGGAGCATGAACCCCAACCCGCCTCAGAGGACTGATTTCACAGCACGAGGCAGGAATCAACACAACACAGTGTAGGCTTGAATTCAACTCTTTATAGAGTGTGCAGCGGAAGCGTGATTAACCCATTGGAAGTAGCAGCAGTTAGCTAAGCAAATTTCGAGGGCGAAATGTTTTTTTTAGGGGGAGAGGATGTAATACCCCGTATTTTTTTTTACTGTATTTCTAGTTTTAGTGAAGGATTATTTTAATTAATTTAAATATTGTTTGTCTTGTTTTAAAATTTATCGGATTTTCTCGTTGGATTTATTTTATAATTTTTGAAGTTGTGAAATTTACTTTGATGTGCTTTCTTGATATTAATCAGTGTTTGTAATTAAATTTACTCTTTAATTTTTATTGTTGGGCATTTATTACTTTATTTTATTAATATTGAGTTGCAGTGTTTTTAATTAGCTTTTATTTATTTTTATTGTGCTTTTTTTTTTCTTTTGTTGAACTTTTCTTTTTCGGACTGGGCCGGTTTAAGTGTCTTTTAGTTTCTTTTGGGTCCCAAGTCATTTAGCGTAACTTACCCGTGGGCCGAAATGCATGGAATGGACCTGTAAGCCCAGCCCGACGCACCAGGAAGCAGTTTCACTTCCAGATCGCATGCACGTACGTGATCTTCTAGGGTTTTCATCAACTAAATGCATGTTTTCTCTCTAAAGTAGTGGCCGCAGCAACCCGTGCAGAGCTGCACTCCACCCTGCCGTCAACAACTACACTGACCTTCACCCCGCACCGTGCACTTCTGCAGTGCACCACCCATGGCTAGCTCAGGTCAATCTCGACCACGAGCATTAAGATCACGGCAAGAGACCCTTCCACCGTGAGCCACTCCTTGAAAGCCAATCACGCGTAGGTCCACCGCATGGAGCCACCCTGCCCAAGCCCCACAACCACCACCGAAGCTCTTCCAGGCCGCAACCCACACGGCAAGCCCACTGCACGACGAAAGACGTTGTTTCACTACCACCGAACGACCCCTGTTTTTAATACCCGAAACAGAGCATTGGTCATACCGCAACTCCTCCACGCCGGTTGCCTCAACCTCAAGCATCATCACGGCCCAGCCATCGAGCTCACCACTGTCGACCTCCACCTAGCCTTTTTTTTTTGTCTGCCGCGCGCCACCTCGGGCTCATGGTGAGCTTCACTCTCTGTCTCTCTCGCGCCGAGCTCTCTCTTTTTTTTTTTTTTTCGTATGGTTCCTCTCTCTCTCTCTAGATGCTCTCTCTCTCTAACCAGTGTGCTGCCGACGCCCCCACCTCCGTATGCGACCGCCCAGCTCGCTGCCTTCGTGCCCTTCGTCGCGTACGCAGCTGCTATGTTATTCAAAGAAGTTAGTTTTTACATAAGTGTTTCATGCTTCTAAGCTAATTTTATTTAATTATTCTTTTACCCTTTGAACTGCAAGTTATGCCAAGTGTTTTAAAATTTGTATCATGTGTTAATAAACTTTTGTTTTTTTATTATTATGATTACAGAAAATCATTTAAGTATTTTAGCATGTTATTAAGTAAATATTTATTTTAAGAGTAAATATTATTGGTGTAATGTTGTTTTTACACTTTAGATATAATTTAGTCTATTCAAAATAGTTATGGTTTATTTTTAAAATATTTTTGGATAATTATGTTATCTAGTATTAAACTTTATAGTTTGTTTTCATTAATAAATATGTCAACTTTTAAATGTTTTAGTCAAGGTTATTAAATCAAGATTGATGATTTTAGAAAGTGATGTTTTATGATTCGAGGTTATGAGATTTTAGGTTTTGAGGAATTAAATAGGTTATTTTAGGAGTTTAGGTTTATATATTGTAATACGTGATTGATTGGAAATTTATGGAAGTTACGTGATTATTTTTATAGGTGACGATTAATAGTTGTTCGGCATTTTTTAGAAAAAATCTGAAAAGTTAAGAAGTCCAGGTAAGCGGGGTTCTTATGCTAGACTTTGCATAAAATAAAATGAACTGAGGTCCTTTTTGGAAAATGTGCATGTTTTGTTATGAAAAGAAATCTGAAAGCAACCTCAGATATTTGTTCTGCATTACTCATGAGATTCTGTTTAAGAAGAAATTATTTTCTGTCATGACTGGTGTAGACATGAACTTATTTTTGACATTCTGTTATTGAACTGAGACAAATGAGTGAATATGAAAATTTGATAAATTTCGCATGTGACGTGAATATGTTCTGAATCTGTTTTGGAAAATGTGAAATAATATGAATATCAGTATTCTGTTTTGATATTATGTGGCATCTGAAAAACCTTTGGTGTGACTTTCTGATTCTGTTCTGACTCTGATTTTGACTCTGATATGGTGATTCTGATTCTGTTTTGCTCTGATATGTGGCCCTGTCACGGGATATAACAGTGACCTCTGGCCCTATCACGGGATATAATAGTGACATCTGGCCCTGTCACGGGATATAATAGTGACCTCTGGCCCTGTCACGGGAGATAATAGTGACCTCTGGCCCGCCACGGGATATAATAGTGGTTTTCTGTTCTGATTGCAATCGCTTTGGTAACACGGTGATTTATGTTCTGCTTGGCTTTCTGCAGGATGCACAACCCTACCACGGGGGTTAAACATGGTCTCTGTTCTAATATGATGCTCTGATATGATATGATAAGACGAAGATGTTCAGTCATGTTGTGCCAAAGGAGTCTTTGAATATGAAAAGTTGGTTTCTGAATATGAAATATTTGAAAAGTCGCTCTGATTTTCTGATAATATGTATTTTTTTAGATTTGCATATTGATACTGAAATGTTTTGTTTCTGCATTTTGAACTCTGTGAAAATGCTTATGTTTACACACTAGTATATGTCCTCTGCTTACTGAGTTGTTGATAACTTACCCCTTATCTCCAATTATTTTTCAGATGATTTTTGAATAGACCAGCTAAGGATCAGGATTATGGAGCATCGGTGAGATGATTATTTAAGCATAGTGGATTACTCATAGAAGATTTCTGAGAATTGACAGTTTTTATTAAGAGACTTTGTAGTATTATGATGACGTTATATTTTGGAGTTTATAAATATATTGATGAATTGTGAGTTTTAAGTTATAGGGAGTAACTCTTCGATCTTTGCGGGACCGGGGCGTTACATCCTATATCCACTAATATCACCACTGAACAACCATGTGCCAATCCACTCAACCTCATAGTCCTCGGACTTAGAGCTCCAGCTATTGCATATAAAGAAATCTAAGGAGTTTTCTCATTTTTATTCCCACAATCTCCACTTACTAACACTTCTTGAGTCAATTCTTCTACTTCATACTCACTGTTATCAAACAGATCAATTCCCTATAGAAGGTAAATTTTAGCTTTCTTATAATAGTGACTAGGATTCCACTTTTCATCACAAAAGTAGCACAATTATTTTTCTCTTCTCTCTTTCATCTCTAAGGGACTAACTCTTTTAATAGAAAAAGAGCCATTAAAATTATTGCCTTTGTAATTCTGGACAGTAGCTTGTCCAATAACTTACTTATTGACATTAACAGCACTATTAGAGCCTCCTGGTGACAAAGGCACAAATTGAATGTGATTACCCCCTCCTATACTATTGCCATGCAGACTTGTGACATATTCCTCCTAAATCTTGACCAAACCAATTGCTGAACTCAAACTATTAGGATGCAACATACGTATTGGCAACCTAATCTCATCCTTGAGTCCACTAAGAAAGCAACTCAATTTATAACTTTCAGACAGTTCTCTCAATCTATTTGACAACACTTCAAATTGAGACTTATAAACGGAAATTGTGGAAGTTTGTCTCAATCTAGTAATTGCTTCCATAGGATCATCATAAGAGGAACTACCAAATCGAATTTGTAAAGCATTTGTGAAAGAGTCCCAAGAACAAAACGCACTTGTTTCTTCAGCATCTTGAAACCATACCAAAGCACTCCCTTCCATATAAAACGAAGCCATCCAAATCTTTTGTGCTTCTGGCATATGATTCAAAGCAAAATAGTGATTTGCTTTATAAATCCAACCCGTTGGATTTTCCCCATCAAGCCTAGGAAAATCCAGTTTAATCGACTTGAACTACATTCCCCCATTGAAAGCAGAGTTGTCATTACAAGCTTTTTCCTGGTCCCTCACATGACCATTTCGAGACCCACTTCTACCTCCAACAGCAAATCCATCTTTGAACTCAACTCATCCAACACTCCTTGATCATATTCTACCCTTTTTTCCTGTTGTTCTTTTCCCAAGAATCATCTATTCTAAATCTTTAAAACGTATGCCTTCCTCCATAACCCCAAAAAAGAACTACTCTAATGCCACTTTGTCAAGAACCCAGTTATAGAATTGCAGCAGAATTATGGAACAAGAGAATTAAGAAGAATACAATGCAGGAATGATAGAAAGAAAGAATAGAACTTTGGTTTTCGAGGACCATTGCCTCCAAGAAGACAAAATTGCATAAAATTCTTCAATGCCTATTTCATCACTTCCGTATGCTTTTTATACACGTAAATCTAAACTAATTCTGTTAAATCTGGTATTTCTATTACAATAAGGGCATCACAGTAATTTTTCAACTTAATGACCACGTGCTCCTCACATGTACAATTAAAGCCTCTTACATGCTTCAACTCTCAACTTCTTTCTTCATTCTACTTCAACACCCTTTACAATCTGCCCCTTATTTTACCCGTGTAGCCTTGTAATATTAGTACTTTCTTAGAATTTGCCTGAAAAAATAAAATTACTATACAGAATCAATATATTCCTTTCTTCCTTTTGGCAAAAGAAGAAGAAATAACAAAGAAGAAAATATAATTCGCCGACGTTCTAAAGTAATTTGAATAAAAGAGCACATGAAGTTTGAAACAAAGCCAACTTTAAGCAAATTATGGGTCGACCTACCCAAATCAAAAAGCAAAAAGAGTCAGTTGTTGTTGGGCATTCAAATTAATAAAAAGGATGGCTCTACAGCCACCCTCCTAGCTACCAGAGCTACTATTAGGTATAGGTTTTTTTTTTTTTAATATTTTTAAATATTTAAAAAAAAAATTAAAAAAAATCATAATTTTATTAAAAAAAATTTCTTAATCATTAAGTAAAAAAAAATTAAAAATTAAAATAAAAAATCACAGCAGTAGAATTGAACGGTAAAATAGAGTAATATTTTTCTAATAAAAATATTAATTCAAGTTTCAACATTGGGAGGAGAAAGGCATGAACTCAACAACCCAACTCATTTAAAAAAGCTTAGTCCAAAACACACACAAAAAAAAAAAAAAAAAAAACTCAATTAAAAGCTCTCAACTTGCTTCCTTCCCAATTTGGGTTAAATAAATATATCCAGGGCAGTTACATGAAATCTCATTATTTTTTATAATGTGTGCATTATTGGAAAATATAGAAATAAATATGTGTGCATATTCTTTGTAAACTATAAAATAATGAAAATAACACGAAATCATATCTTGAAATTAGGTGGAGGTGCGTGGTGTAAGATTTCCTTGTAACATTTTTCCATAAAGAGAAAGAAGTACTATTAAGTCTTTACACCATATACATTCATATGACATAATTTAATTTGTGAGATTAAAATTTTAAAATTTATCTTCTACATTAAATTATGTTACGTGGATAGTGTGCAGTTCAAATACTTTCAAATAAAATTATTATTTTTAGATATTATATTATTTATGGGATGCCTTCAACTATCACCAATTAATTAAATGTCCTATTTTTTCAATTGTTTATAATGTTGTCTTTATTAAAAATAGAAATTTAACAAATTGCTTCTGAGAAACGTAAGGACATTTGGAAATCTTGGTAATAGGAAAAGATTGAATAATTTGTTCATCCATTATTTCATACGTACCAAACTTTCAGAGTTATTAATAAGACTACTAGCAGTGAATTCAATAAAGTTATATTTTAGTCAAAATTTAATTAGATTCAATAAAAATTCATTATTTCCCTCTCCTACGTGCTATTCGTTTTGTGCGAGTTCACAACTCCAGAAAAATCTTCTGTCTCAAAAACTCGATGCGTCCAAATCTCAAACTCAACCACAGAAGGTGGCTAGTATCCATTAGTCATCATTTCAATGACGCGGCATTATCTTGTTGGAGTGCTTCAAGTTCTGCAATATTATGATTAGTTTATGCTAATTTTTTTTAAATCAAATATCAACGTTAAAAAATTAATATGTATTTTTTTTAATAACGAATTAATATTCAAATTATAATTAGAATTAAATTTAATGAAAATATCAAAATTAATATTTTAATATAATATTGATAGATTTGGAGTGTGTTATTTGATATTGTTGAAAAGTTACTAGCTAAATTTATAAAAGTAAATTCTCTAATAAAATTTTGGCCAAATTTTATTGAATCCATTACTAATGCTCTATGATTAATTCTAATTCAGATTTGAAGTTACAAATAGACACGGATAATCATGTGTTATGATTGTTTATCCAGATTCTAATCCCAAAAATTCGAGTATATCCAGACCGAAATTTAAATTTTAAATCCAGACCGAAATCTGGATTGGATTAGCCCGGATCATAACGGGGCCGGAACCAGATGAATACGGATTTTTTTAAATCCAGTTTTTATTTATTATTTTATTTTATAGTTTGAATGGAGAGAAAATGTGAAAATAATTCATTAGAAAGCAGAAAACTGGAAAGGACTTGTATGGCCGATGAGAGCTCTCCGTGTTCATCGATCGGATTTATCTTGGGAGGAGCACTCGATGAGTCTCAACCACACGAGTTGCAACGTACACAAACTTCTGCCAGTGTTTGAGAATTTATGAGTACGAGGCCTGAGTTTCTGACAGGTTTTTAAGCCAAATATAATAACAGTTCTTCTACGTACAGTCGAGAGATGCAAGCGCGGGGGAGTCGCCGCCACGTCAGCCTGCCACATAAAAAAGAAAAGAAAAGACGAAGACGAAAATATATGCCGCAGCGGGAAAGAGAAATGCGAAATAGAGACAAAACCAGTGCACGAGCTCTTCGAACTGGAAGAGATGATCTTCGTGGGTGAGAGTCTTCACCTTCAAGAGAGCATTTTGGTCTTCGTGGCTCTCGTCTGCGTGGGTGCTGGTTTCGTGGGTTGTGGTCTCGTCTTCGTGTGGCTTTGGTCTTCGTGGCTCTCGTCTGCGTGGGTTCTGGTTTCGGTGGGTTCTAGTTTCGTGGGTGGTCTTCTTCTTCGTGTGGGTCTGGTCTTCGTCTTTGTGGGTAGATGAGCTGTTGAGAGTAGAGCTCTTCGTAGATCTGTGGGTAAGAGCTTTGTGTGGGTCGTCTTCGTGGGAGCTTCATCAGACATTGGTAGCTTCATCACATTTTCTTCTTTGATTAATATTTTTTTTGTTCATTGTAGTTACTGAACTTGAAGCAGGCTAAATGTAAGATTTTTGTTGTTCTTTGCTTGTAAGGAAAATATACAAAAAAAAAAAAAAAAAAAATTGCAGGATATTTTCTAAATCACATTTTCTTCTTTGATTAAGATTTTTGTTGTTCTTTGTGGTTAGTGGTTACTGAACTTCAAGCAAGCTAAATGTAAGATTTTTGCTGTTATTTGCTTGTGAGGAAAATATACAAAAAGTAAAAAAAAAAAATGCGGGACATAGGATAAAATCACATTTCAGTCTTTGATACAGATTTTTGCTGTTCTTTATGGTTACTAAACTTCAAGCAAGCTCAATGTAAGATTTTTGCTGTGAGGAAAATATACAAAAAGTATACAAAAATGCAGGACATGGGATACTTATCAAAAAAATAAATGCATGACATGGGATAAAATCACATTTTCTTTTTTGATACAGATTTTTGTTGTTCTTTATGGTTACTGAACTTCAAGCAAGCTAAATGTAAGATTTTTGTTGTTCTTTGCTTGTGAGTAAAATATACAAAAAAATAAAAAAAAATGCAGGACAATTTCTAAATCACGTTTCCTAAATCACATTTTCTTTAGGATGTAGTTTAAGACAAATGGAGTTTAAGACAATATCATTTAGGATCTAGTTTAAGACAATATATATTGGCATTTTGGAAAAGGTCACCAGATTCGCATGGTGAATGTAATCTGCAGGCAAAATTGGAGCAAAAGAGTAGTTTTGTTAGCATCCTATAAAAAAAATTAATTGAAAAAAATTCAAATAATAATGTAAGAGTTGCTGAGTTTTGGTTAAATATTTAGGATGAGCCAATGATGCGAAAAAAACTTGTTTTGCAATGATTGAACAACTATTCTTATCGATATTAACTTTTTGGTGGGTTGATTTAACAACTCTTGTTATCGATGTTAATTTTTTGGTGGGTTTATTGAACAACTTTTCTTGTACAGGGTATGGGAAAAGGAGAAGAACACCATGTAGGGAAACTGAAGCGCCATGTACCTCCTCTAGAGTTGATGAAGAAAGTAAAGAGGATAGACCATGATGGATTTGTTTTTAAGTTTGAATTTTCAGGATGGATTTGTGTTGAGTTTTAAACATTTCAAGATGGATTTGTGTTGAATTTTAAAGAATTTGGATTGAATGTATTTGATGTATTTCTTGTTGGATTGATGGCTTTGTGTTGAAGAGTACTTTTAGGACTGAATGTATTTTGTGTTGAATTTTCAGGATGGATTTGTGTATTGGCACTAGCAGGCATGTGTTGTATTATTCAGGATGGTATGGGCACAATCGGACACTTGGATGCAACTTCTATGTATGGAAATTATTGATGGATTTGTGTATGCAATTTCTGGTATGGTATGGAAATTAAACTGGGTAGTGATGATGTTTTTTATCATTGCATTATTGAGGATGCTATGGAAAATATACTCAGTCTAATTCATTATCACAATCGGTGCAAAATTTCAACATTTGTAAACTGCCAGAGGTCAAACTTCCTTCATCTGTTCAACATATAAAAAGGGTAGAAAATCAACTTGAATTATATTAAATTGGAAAACCAAGTTTATACAAAACTGTCAGTGGTCAAACTTGAACCAACATATATTGGAAAACCAACATCTTACAAAACTGCCAGTGCTCAAACTTGAACCATCATATTACAAAACTGCCGAAACTGAAATATATCAAATTGGAAAACCAGCATATATCAAACAACTATTCTAGATAACTTTCAACACTTATACTACATGTTCAGACTAAGCTATTACATGACTGAGCACAGTAATATAAAACAACAATTGTAAAAGCCCAAAATATCCGGAGTAGTGTGCTTATTTCAGCTTGTCGCTGAAGAAGCACCAACTCCTTCTTTAGAACCTCCTCATTTCTACTTGAAATACTTGCAGTATGGTAATCCGTGATCATTTTATACATAAGGGTTAATGTTAGATGTATAGCAAAGCGTTGACCCAAAGTACGTATAGCAAATGATGAAGAAGACAGTGATGATGACAACATTCTAACATGAACTAGAATAGCCATGGAAAGACACACGTATCAAAAGACACATATATTCAACAAACATATCCTAACCTCAATATGGAAAATTAATTCCTAGTGAAACATACTCAGACCATAACTCATAATAATTTCTAAGGATTTTAAAATTATTAGAAAAATTAGAAACTAGTGGTAAGACTTTCCATGATGGTAATTATACCTAACTGGTATAAGGAATAGAAGCTAAACACTGAGCTTAGGATGCATTCCAACAGATGGCAAGCTCCTCACCGGTGTTACATTAGCATATATTCAGGCTGTCTGCGGTGGAGCCCAATTCCTCTTTCAGCAATATTACACCTGGTACCTGTGGAAATAAATGCCCTCATTTGAAGGTACCGAACTTGAAGCTGTTGTCCAGCAGATCTATGGTACTATCCCTTATGGAGAGGACTTGCAGCAGTATGGTTTAATGAATTGAGAGAGCAATTTGACCAACTTGGTCACATGGTGCACAAGGAGACATTGCAAAGGTGGAGGGTCACCCTGTACAATTCACGTGTTACTGAATATGATTGGAAAACTTGATTCTTGACTTTGACCAAAAAGAGCCGGTGGTGTACATTTCTTTGGCTTCATTTGTCCAACTCCACCGCAAGTGATTAAAGACTGTCTGTATTCAATCGGTTCACACATTGGCATTTTATGGATACAGAAGTATTGTAGTAGATGCCATGCCAAGGTGGCCTTCCTGTACAATAGGCTTAATTTATGATAATTATAAGCTTTCTTAGGGATGAGAATTAAGAATATATATAACAATAAGAGAAATTAGCTTTGTCTTCAATCCAATAAACAAAAGCATTCATGTCTCTAAGACTGTTCATCCGGGTTCCGGACCGGATTTCCGGGTATACCCGGCCCGGAACCCGGCTTCAAACCCGGGCCGGGTTTCGGCCCGGATACACCCGGGTTATGACCCGGGCCGGAACCCGGATGAACCCGGGTTTCTACAACCCGGAAATCCGGGTTCCAGCTTCGACCCGGGTTTTTATTTTTTTTTATTTTAATAAAGGACATATTATTTTAAATACAGTATGTTCCAACTTCAACCAGTTTTTTTTTTCTACAGTATCTATTTTTTTCAAAAAAAAATATAAAGCTCAAAAAGTTTATATATATATATATATAAAAAGTTGGTAATATATATATATATATATATATATATATTTAATTTGAGATTAGATAATCATGTATATGTAATATATTCCATATTCCAGTATGATAATACTACTGTTAGTAGTTTCTAACCTCTACTACTTCTAGCCTTCCATGACCATGCATTATCATGTAAAATGCATGCAATAATGTAATTCACTACATATTAAATTAAATTACATTACATTACATTACAAAACACAAAATTATAATATATGAAAAGTACAAAATGCTTCAATTAAAAGTTTGAAACCGGCATCTATTCATCAGCACGTCATGAGAAACTAGAGAACCTGAAAAAATAAAACAAGTAAGAGCACCATATCTCTTACAGGAATAGACAGAGACGAGAATGATTCATGTAAAATCTCCAATCCTTAACCAAGGTAGAAGCAAACTTTGAGTTTATGAAAGGAGAAAGTACTTACTCTAAATTTTTTTCAGCATCAATGGGAAGAGAGACTCACAGCATCATCTGTTGAAAATGAAGCTAGATGATCATCTAAAAAAATATTAAAAAATAAGTTAGATAGATAATAAACCAATATAGATAGATATTAAAAAAATATTTCAAGTTTCAAACTTACCTTCAAGGTCCATCGACTGTACGTATTCTTCCAACTCCCGAATGTCGACAGGTTTGGTCCTTAACCAATTTTGGGTGCAAATGAGGGCTTCGACAGTTTCCGGAGACAATGAACTCCTAAAAGGATCCAATATTCGTCCTCCAGTACTGAATGCAGACTCTAAGGCAACAGTGGAAATGGGGGTGGCTAACACATCACGTGCTACCTCAGCAAGGACATGATAATTGGCGGCATTAACTCTCTACCAATCTAAGAGAACAAAACCGACCGAGTTATTTACACACGCCTCAGACAAATACTTATCTAGCTCCGATCTAAACGCCATAACACCTTGCTCCTCAAGGAATTTGGTAACATGATCTGAAATTTAGTCGGAGGCAGTGTTGGCTCATTAGAACTCCCCCCACTCGTAGTGTTTGGCCTCCCTTGAGCCACATTAGAACTCCCTCCACTAGCCACACGAAATGTGTTATACTGCTCGATCAAGCGGCCTAAAAGGAGTTTAACCTTGTCCTCTATCTTATCCGCCAACTCATACCCTTTGCACTTTTGCAACCAAAACTTCATTGCCATCATTTTGAATCGTGGATCAAGCACAAAAGCGACATATATCATTAAGTTGAACCTATTTGTGTTACCCCAATACTTGTCATACTTACTTCATATTTATGCCCATAGTACAAGTGATAATATCACTACTCAAGCACATATCATTTAATACATCTTCAATTGTGCAAAGTTGCTCAAAATATACATTAGCAGTCACATACAAAGAACCATAAATGTTCAATGTAACATCATAAAAAGTTTTCAGCAACTCTACAAAAATCCGTGCATTTTTCCAATCATCACTAGTGGGGTTCACAAAATGTTCATCCACAAAAACAAATTGATCAAATGCTTGTTTATGTTTTTCAGTGGTACTCAACATCAAATATGTGGAGTTCCATCTAGTAGGAACATCCAAGCAAATCATTCTCCCAATGATCTTTTCCTTTGCCGCACAAACCTTGAACTTCGCAAATCTTGACGGCGAAGATTTCACATACCTGACGGCATCCCTAATCTTTGTTACAAATTCATAAACATCCTTCAAGCCGTCCATAACAATCAGATTCAATATATGGGCAGCACACCGCATGTGAAGAAATTCACCACCCAATATAATACAATCATTGTCTTTTATTCTCCTCCTCATGTAATCAACAACAACATCATTTGAGGAGGCATTGTCAACTGTGATGGTCAAAATTTTATCAACACCCCATTCATGCAATCCCAAGTCTAACACCCTCCCAATAGTTTCGCCCCTATGGTCAGGAATTTGGCAAAACTTAAGTATTTTTTTATGCAATCTCCAATTGCAATCAATAAAATGTGCGGTAATGCACATGTAGTTCATATTTTGCACCGACGTCCAGGTATTGGTGGTAAGACAAATTCTTTGACCATCCAACAATTTCTTTAATTGTATCTTCTCTTCGTTATACAATTTAATACAATTCCTTTTTAAAGTAATTTGGGATGGCAAAGTAAATCGAGACTCTAAATCAGTCACAAACTCAACAAACCCTTCATGCTCCACTAGCCTAAAAGGAAATGCACACCTAATAAAAAACTTAGCGGTTGACACCCTAAGTTTTTCTGCATCATACTTCACCATACCTTGTGGGCTACACACTCTTCCCTCCGCATCCCTCTTAACACTAGATTGACTTTTTCCAACTCTTTTAAGTCTAAGAGGGGAAGTTTCACATGCATTCTGGAGGTGATGTAGCATAGATGAAGTGCCATTCTTGTAGTGGCAACTGTATAGCTTAGTGCAATAATTGCACTGAGCTTTTGGGTTATCGTGGTCAATAGGTTGCACTTTAGTAAAGTGTTCCCAAACCACCGATTGGTTACTAGGTGTTTTTTTTTTATTTCTTGGGTAAAGGTGGGATAGAATGGGTAGTCTGTTGAGTATATGTGGATGAATGAGTTGGAAGACTCCCATGCTCCTCCACATCCACTGGAATAGACGAGGAGTCACCACCAACCCCTTGGGTCGTACCAATATTACAACTCATAGAATCTTCTTCCATCTGTTATTGAATAATAAAAAACACCAAACACAATATAATAAATAATCAAACACTATTATAATCAAACACTAATCCCAATATAATAAACAATCAAACACTAATCACAATATAATAAATAATCAAACACTAATCCCAATGTTGTGAATCATTTGTTGATTGCTTTCTCAACATTGGAGAACTTGAGTAAACCAATAGTGCATGTTACATCCCGTAGGAAGAAAATGTCTCTATTATATTGACAAAGTAGTGAAACTGAAAGTTGAAATGCTAAGAGTCATCCATAGTTATATTTGGTCAAAGAAACATGTTATTTTCCTACCAAAAGACAAAAGCAACCTCTGTTGATGCAGATGGCAGAGCTCATGGCAGTCATGGCCAAAAACAGGAGCCTTTCATATTGTAAAGTAGTGGAGGTAATTGCAGAGACAACTGCGCCAATTACTTCCTTGGAGGAACTTCTTAAAAGGATCCCATCTCAACGTGTTGACATCTACTCACCAGAGGTAGTTTTGTTATTTTCTTGCCTAAGTAGGTGAAGAACACTTTGACTTGTATTCCATGGACATCGAACTTGCATGGAGAACTTGAGGCTTAAATTATTGAAGCAAAAATTCAAACCACTTGGCAGTGCTTTATATTTGACTGCCATGGTTTATCTAAGCAGAACGTTCTTCATCTTTTAACTCTATCTACAGAAGTTTACCTCTTTACTAATGAGAAGTGCTTTACCCCCAAAGGCTAAAACCTGATTCTTTTGTTCCTTACTGATTCATCTGTTGTCATTAGTGTCATGTGAGCTTTCACCTTTCTCATATCATAATTCATCTCAGGTATATCTAGAGTTTTGATAATCCTTCTTTTTCAAGCATTGCCTTTAAATAGTTTGTCGTGTGAAAATAAGAGAGTATTGAACATCCTGAAGTAGAAATGGCATCTCTCTAGTTACCTCTTGCCTATATCCGGTCAGGAGATAATTGATTGCAAGTGGCTAGGTAGTGGGTATTGTGGTTCCTTAATGTATCAGGTCCATTTGCCCTCTATAAACAACTATGTAGAGTCCCAAATCCAGAATAAACAACAAGATATTTGCACAGCCCTTTTAGTTTATACAATTTGATAAAAGAAATGCACATCACCCACTAATTATTAATTAAGATGGGAAATGTTCAGGAAGAAATTAAGAATATTTAAAACCAAGCTGGAGCACTACGTACGATTTGATCTTCGATATATATACATCTTTTTCTAAAACAAATTTAGCACTCATGCAATCAATTCTGACAAAAAACTTTTGGTTTAGAAGATCAGATTGAAATTTAGATATACATAGTACTATAGCCAAAATTTCTTTTTTAATAGTACTATATTTTTCTTGTGCAGAGTTCCAGGTTCCAGAATGGAAGCGAACAATTTGTTCAGACGAACCTGGTGAAACACATTGTTTCAGAATGCCACCATAACCAATGTCTGATGCATCTGTTTGAACAATTTTAAAAGATTCAGAAGTAGGGATACCAAGGCACGGAAGAGTTTTGACATGTGCTTTGATTTTCCTTCCTAAATTTGTATGGGTTTCTGTCCAAGGAGGAGGATTGGAAAGGAGTCGTTTAAACAAAGGACGACATTGTTTCCTCATATCCTTGTAGAAATCAGCAACATAATTGAGAGATCCTAAGAATCTCTGCAATTGTTTTTTATCAAGAATGACATCAGGGAATTTGTCAGCAAATTCGATAGCTCTTTGGATAGGCCTGATTTTGCCTTCAGAGATGTCATAACCAAGGAATCTAATTTTGGTTTGGAATAATTTAATTTTTGTTGCCGAAACAACAAGACCATTAAGTCTAATGATGTCAAGAAACGAATTCAAATGTTTCCAATGTTCATCAATAGATTTAGAAAAAATAAGAACATCGTCAATGTAGACAATGGTGAAAGCAGAGAACGAATTGAAGATATCGTTCATGATATTTTGAAATTCACTGGGAGCGTTCTTAAGGCCGAAAGGCATGACGTTCCACTCAAAATGACCAAAAGGGGTAACAAAGGCAGTCTTATACCTATCTAACTCGGCTATTTGGATTTGCCAAAAACTGGACTTAAGGTCAAACTTGGAAAAGACCACAGCATCACTTAACCTATGAATTAAGTCATTCTTATTGGGAATAGGGTACCTAATCCACTCTAAGACTTTATTCAAGGGTTTGTAGTTGATAACTAGACGAGGGGTTCCACGTTCTAGTTCTGCATTTTTCTGGACATAAAAGGCAGGATAAGACCAAGGTGACTTGCTTTTCCTGATAATGCCTTTATCTTGAAGATCTTGTATCTCCTTTTTGCAATATTTCAAAGTCTTTCTGTTCATTTGAACAGAAGTGGCTTTGGTTGGTATTTTGGATTCATCAAAACCCTTAATGTATGGGAGAGAAACTATGTGTTTCTTCCTATACCAGAAAGCATTAGGTAAGTCCGAACAAACATCTGTTATTAAACGTTTGTTGAAATCTTCAATTTTCGAAATCAAAAGAGAAGAGGATAATTGTTCAGAAATCTTTTTATATTTGATTTCCTGTTGGAGGAAATTCAAATGTTTTTGTTTTGCTAAAAACAAAGATTTCTTGCTTTTATCCGTATCAATTTCAAAACGGGAAGCAAAATGGAATTTTACATTTTGACCAAAAGGATCGGTAGTTATACCGTCTTTTTCAGTCATGAAGGGGTATAAAGAAGATATGAAAGGGATTCCCAAAATCACTTTGTCAGACATGTTTTTGACTAAAACAGAGGGAATCCGAAAACAAATATTATCCTGGCAAACATGAGCATTATTGAGCTCATAATTAATGGTCATCTTTGAGCTATTTGCCGAGAATTACTTTTCGGTAGATTTTTCAAAATATTTGCTAGGAATGAGTCCTTCTTGAATGCAATTCAAGTCTGATCCGGAATCAATCATAGCAACAACAGAAAATTGGAAATCATGAGCAACAATAATGTTAACACGTGAAAACCATTTAGGAGGAATGGTATGGCGAATTAAATAGATCTGGTTGTCGGCAGGTATATCCTGTTGACTAGAACCAGCCTCAGTTTGCTCGTTGTCAGAAGGAATATCTTGATCAAGTTGTTAGTCAATCTTGATTAATAAAAATTCTTGTCTTAAAACTTCATTCTCAGATTTGAGGTTATTTATTTCAGATCTGAGTTCTACAATTTCTTTTTTGACAGAATTTATTTCATGTTGTAAATCAGAAACAGAAATATTCTTGAATTTTTTCTTTGAAAATCTTTCCAAGGTTTCTTGAAAATTAATCTTTTGATTAGAAGGTTCTGGATCTTTGCGAACCATTACCTTCTTTAGCTTTAGAAGATATTCTTCTTTAAGCTCAGGATTAGTGATTTGAGAAATAAGGGTTAGTAAAAAGTTTTCTTGTTCTTCAGACTTAGTTAAGACATTGATTGTCTTTCCTGGAGTCTTACAACAAGTAGCATTACAATTGCAACCCAGCTTTAGATCAGATGGTTCATGATTATCAGTTTCAGAGTGATATTCGGAATCACTAGAACTGACTTCAAGAGTATCCGATGATGAAGACGATTCTATTTCTAGGAGTCGAAATAGTTCTTCTTTATCATGGTTACCAATATCTAACTGATTAAGCTTTTTCTTAATTTTTTGGGCTTTCTTGGGACATTTATCTGCAAAATGCTCAGTCTTGCCACATATAAAATATTTTCCTGAAGAAACATTTTTAGACTCTTTTTTCTTGGAAAATGATTTAAAAAAGGGTTTTTTGTGTGGTTTTTTATAAAATTCACCACGGGGTTTTCTCCTGAAACCACCATGAGGTTTATAAGTTTTGTGCTTTCTTCTAGATGGAGCAATATTAGGAAGACCGAATTGTTCACAGAAAGTGCCCATTTCGTATTTGGCCTTCTTACTATTTCTCATCTGTTCTCGAAGCATTCTTTGATCATAACACATACTAATGCCAAGTTTCTTAACAATGCTGAATATATCACTATAAGTGTAATCCTCATAGTTAAGTTGACCAGAGGCATCAGTGAGTTCTTCCTTGACTTTATAAGCAAATAACCGAGGTAATCCATCAATGAATTTCTCCTTCCAGTAAGGCTTCTGGCTATCATCACGAAGCATTACCCGGGAAATAAAAACATCTTGATACCATCTGTAATTAGATATCTGACGACATCTAAGATTATTTAACTGGTCGCTGACGCGGCTAGTTATATTAGATGGTGTTCCAATAAAATGTTTTAAAATAGTATAAATCAAAGTGTTGATACCATCAGGATGAGCCATCCCAATATCTTCATCAAAAATAGGTAAACCTTCCTCATTGCGTTTTACCGCATTTTGGATGGTTTCTCTAGCATCATTGGTGAGGTACTTATCCCACCAATTTCTTAAAACACCAGTAAAACCTTGTGTTAAAATCCTGACAATATCTGGTTGCCTAATGTTATTGTTGATATAAGCATTTGCAACCATAGACATTTTACTCATGGTATTGATGATTTCTTGTTCTGAGAATCCATCAATATTCCATTCGTAAACTTTGTCGGTAGAGTAAGAAGATTGGTTTTGGAAAACTTTTTCTTCAAATTGCAAATCAGGAGGTGTAGGTTTGGAGTACCAGTTCTTCGTTAGACTCATAGGTTTGGGTCCTTTTAAAGAGAATCTGGCAATTTCCAGGTTTTGAAAATTCTTTTCAATCAAATCAATATCCTTATCTTCAGAGGATTCGTCACAAGAAGAATCTTCTGAAGTTTCTTCAAGAACAACTCCATCACCATTACTGTTAAGAGTGCTGGAAGAAGGTTGATATTTCTTTAGATCAGCAATCATTTGGTCAATTTTTTCCAAAGTTTTGGCCTGAGGATTTTGAAAATTTACTTTAGGCCTTTCTTCGGGTAAACTGATCAAAGGTTTTTCAATTTTTTTCTTAGGCTGATCTTTGAAGAAGTTCAAAGGATGTTCAGTTTTAAAAACAGGGTTTGAAGTAAAAATTAGTTTTTCAATCTTTTCTTCAATCCGATCTAACTGTTCTCCGATCGTATGAAGAGCAAGATTCGCAAAATTGTTTTGGGAAATAATCTTTTTTGCTTCCTTCAGAATCTTGTCCTTTTTCGGATTTTTTGAAACAGTGTCAGACAGTTTGAAAGGTGAAGCAATTACTTCTTTTCCCTTGATAGGAATAACAATAGTCTCCAAAGGAAGGTGACTGGCTTGAATGACAGTTCTTCCTTCTTCTTTGACAAAATCATTTTTAACAACATTTAAAGTATTTTTAGAAACATAAGTGTTTTCTGCAAAATCCAGAAGAGAAATATGTTGTTGAAGCTTATTCATCTCATCCTTCCATTTGCGCTTAACACGTTGTTTTTCTGAATCAGAAAATTTTGCAAGATAGGTTTTACGCCTTTGCTTATTTTCTGGTGCAGCAAAATCTTTTAAAAGAGCAGGTAAATCAATTTCAAAAGGTTTGTTCAAAACATTTAAACTGTGATGAACATGTACAACAGGAGCTTGCATATCTGAAGCTGTTGGAGACATGGAAGAAGTATCTTCCTTGTCTGCTTCATCATTTATGTCCTGGTTTTTTGAAGAACCAGCTGCTCCATGTGCTGTATAAAAAGTAGAAGTAACTTGAGAGGACGTAGAAAGTCCGTTCAATTTTAAAGCAGTTTTAACAGGTTGAGCTGTTCGTACTGAATCTTCAAGAAACTGATTAAGTTTAAGATCATCCCTTGGATTGTTCTGATCAGTGTCAACTAAAGTAGATCTGGAGCCAGCAAAAGAATTCCTTCTTTTACTTGGGACTTCAGATCGATTAAAAGAAATTTTAACAGTTCCATTCAAATATTGTTGGATGATATCAACATTAGCATCCGGAACAATATTTCTAGGAGGCATGGGTATTTCTTGTTCCAAAGTCCATTCAGTGGGAAGGGTTATATCTTCCCAATAAATTCTTTTTGGAACCTTTATATCTACATCTGAAGAACTACTCTGGATCAGTAGAGTATGTTTTCCAGATGGTTTTGCAATGGCTTTTGGATCTAAATTTGTTTTTAAAAGACGATAATAAATCCTGAAAATTAAAGCAAGAGGTTTACTTCCTTCAAGCATTTGATAACCTGAAGTAAGTATGTTTAAAATCAAACATTGTAGAATATGCTTGTCTGTTAGTGACAAAGTCAAATTAGGAAAGCAATCAAAATGAACAGGTCCTTCCGAAAGGGAGGACTGAATCATACCGAGAATACTATCCTCAAATTTGAGGAATCTGCCATATCGTAAACAGAAAAGAACAGAGGCGTTGATGCCTAACCTAGTTAAAGGTTTAGCAGCAACCTGAACAAAACCTATATGTATATACTTATATCCCTCAGAAATATATTTTTGAATTTGTTTATCTTTGAAAAGAAAACATTTTTCTTGGGATTTAGATATACTATAAGTTTGTTCGACTGTTCGAACATTCAAAGTTTTTAAAAAAGTCTTTTTAAACCAAGTAGTTTGATAAATAGAATTTGGATCAATCTCTGGGATCTTCCACGATCCTAGAGCAGGAGATAGCTCTTCTCCATAAGAGCAATCTTCTTCATTGACTATATCAGTAGGCATAGTCGACCTGGAACTAACTGAGGAATTAGACCTTCCCCACATTCGCCTATGTTTGTCCTCCATCTACAGGGTGGATATCATCTCTCTTACCTGGGAACTTACCGTTTGAGAGGCTACCCCAACTGAACCACTATCTGCCCAACACGCCAACCTAGGCTTCACACGGGACTTACCTGGATTCAGCTAAGCTACTATAACCCGATCCTGAACACAGGGTACAAGAAACAAACTCGCACCGAGTAGGAAGAGAGCAAACAGAAGAAAATGCAAAGGAAAATAAAACTCAACAGATAGATACTAGATTGGCTCTGATACCAATACAGCGGAAGGAAGAAAAGGAAAGAAGAAAAGAGTTGTAAGAGGTATGCACAATTAAAGGCAGGCTGTAGAACCGACCATATGCATGGATGATATGCAAAATAAGTTAAACAAGTAAATGAACATGAATATTTTCATAAACTTTAAAATAATTACAAAGTTTGTGGCACAAGGTAGAACGTTATTTGCTCTATATATATATATATGTTAAAATACAGCTCACGAGTCAAGCAAACCCCAACTAGTTACATTAATTAATATCATCATTAATCAAGAATAAATGATGTTATGCTAACATTCAAGTGATGGAGAGTGTGATTTTCACGTTAACTAGCAAACACATGATGTTTTTCGTAGATAAATGATAAATTGTTGACAATTAGATCAGAAGACTAAGAATAATGTGGATTGTGGGTCCTAAGCCCATCCCTTTTTTTCTTAGATATTAGTCGAAATGAGAAAGAAATCTAAGAATTTTTATCTGCCCAAATAGACGTTAGTCTTCTCCAACGAGTCTTGATCATGAAGGGGGCAACCAATTGACAAGTAAATATCTCTTAGTTACAGAGAGAGAGATAGAGAGAGAGAGAGAGAGAGAGAGAGAGAGAGTACCCAAAAGACGGTGACCGAGATGCAGCGACCGGGTGCGGCGAGGACGAGCGGCGGACGGTTATGGGGTCACGGCTGGGGTCACGGCTCACGGGGTCACGGGCTCAAGGGGCTTAGGGTTTCTGAGTTTCTGCGTAAGGAGAGAGCGAGCGAGCGAGAGAGACGCTGGGGGGGGATGAATATAACCGGCGTCGTTTTGATACCGGTTTTTATAAAAAAAAATAAAGATCCGGGTACCGGGTTAAAACCCGGTACCCGGGTTTCAAACCCGTATCCGGACCGGGTTGGTCCGGGTTTTCAAACCCGGGTTTGATCCGGGCCGAAACCCAGAACCGGAATCCGGATTTCCGGGTTCCGGACCGGGCCGGGAAAAAACCCGGCCCGGATGAACAGTCTTACATGTCTCCCCGTAATTCCTTATGGTACAAGTCTATACGGAATTCACTACCTATTCAAAAACGGCTTTCGTTTTTCTAATACTTGTCATGGCAAACCTAGATTCTTGGTTCTAAGGTCTAGTCCTGTTATATGCTAAATCTTGTCTAAGACTTGTCGTTTTTCATTTTCTATAGTTATTTAAAATCACACAATCATGCATTGCCAGCCTTGGGTGTTCGTAAATAATTTTGGTCAACCGTATAAGTGGGGAGGCAATGAGGCATACTCTGTCACAATGTATACGTGTCTAACTATTTGAGGACCATAACCTAGAATATATGGGACCCTTATATGTGGCCAATTTCATTTCCATAAGATCAAGGACACGTTTAGTATGCATTCCAACAGATGGCAAGCTCCTCACTAGTGTTCACTTATTTTTCAAATCACCTCAACATTGCCTATGGTTTTAAGATGATATGCAATTGTGATACCAAGCTCTACTTAAAACTTTTTATGTTTAAGTTTGATATAAAGGTCTTTAAGCCCTATTAGTGATATCAGACTTCTTTTTTATATAAGTATTAGTGATATCACACTTCTTCAGCTTGTTGATTATTAGTGACAATATAAAGTTATAAACCTCTTACCACAAGCCTAATCAACCCCACAATTAAGGCTTAACAAACTCTAAATACAAATGCTGAAACAGGGGCTTTGGATCATTCTATTTGATTAATGAATAAGCCCAAAAAGGCTTCTAACTGAGCAATCACAAGTTCCCTTGCCTTGAGGTAA
The DNA here is from genome assembly GCA_022457165.1 of Juglans mandshurica. Classification (NCBI taxonomy): domain Eukaryota; kingdom Viridiplantae; phylum Streptophyta; class Magnoliopsida; order Fagales; family Juglandaceae; genus Juglans; species Juglans mandshurica. Next base: position 12,556,837 of record CM039623.1, read on the forward strand.
CCTTCAACCATCCCAATATGGACTATCCTGGATTCTAGTCCAGTTATTAGACCCCAAACAGATGCACAAACAGAGAAGAAACGATAAGATACTATAATTTACACAAAGATAAGTGCCAAGAGTTTGGGAACAAAATAAATAATGAAGAATTTTGTGTCTCTCAGGTTCGAACAAGGCATATCCAAAACCAAAACCTTAATTGACAAACCCAGAAACCAGATGAGTAATTCCACAGATTTTGGGGAATAGTGCTAAGCCAGAGGGGCCAGGGGCTATGCCACTTTGTACCTCCCAGTCTAGGCTCAAAATCTGTAATATGGAAAACAAAAATTAATATACACAAGAACTTGAATGAATACTTCAATAATGTCCTGCTCATGTAATAAAAAACAAAAACAAATTACATCATAGTCGAAGAAATGCTATTACCTAACAATTACCAAACAAAGAAATGCTATTACCTAAAAATTACCAAACAAATAAATGCAAGATATATGGAAAATCAGACTTTTCACTTTGAAGAAATGCTTGCCTTCGAGTACCAGAGTCCTTGATGACTTTCTTCTAGGGTTAGGGTTCGGGATCTATACCTGAAGAAGGGTAACGACGACTACGAAAGGAGACTTCGTGGGAAGGAGAAGATGAAGACGAAGTGAGGATGACGAAGGGAGGGAGGCTATGAGGGAGACGAAACTGAGAGAAGGAGGTTTCGAAGGCGGCTCCGTGTGGGTTGTCTCAGACTTTCATCCCGACACTGAGGGAGGGAGGGCGGCGGCTTCCAACTACAGAGGCTTCGATAGAAAGAAATGGAAACGCAGAGAGGGAGGGAGGGAGGAGACTTCGGCTTCGAGGGAGGATTCGAAATGGAAACGCAGAGGGGAGGGAAATGGAAATTGCTCAAAACGATGTGTTTTTATTTTATTTTGACACATCAGCGGCGCTTACAGCAAGCGACTGAGTCTAGAGTTTTTCATATAATAAAGAATTATGTGAAGTTGCAGTCCTGAGAGAACGAAAAGACCTTCAACTTTTCTACAAAGCATTTAATTTTTTCTGCTCTTCCATAAATTTCAACCCACTTTTCTCCCATCTCTATCGCTTGTATATGGCAATATCTTAGCGAGTAAAGCTACTCTGTTTAGGGCCGTACATAAATCGTCAGACTGATCAGACCGACTGTCGAAGCACAGAATCGGTTGGAACCGGCAAATAATCGATTGGCTGTCGAGGGGAATTGAAGGAAAATCAATACCGACAGTTCAGTGCCGGTTTGAACTCCTGAAAAATCGTTGAACCGGCCAATCTGATTTATTTATTTATTTATATATATATATATTAATAAAACAACGTCGTTTCACTTATAATGAGTGAAACAACATCGTTTTAGAGCATGAAAGTTAAAAAAAATTTATAATAGAACGACATTGTTTGGCTTAAAACATTTTAAGATGAATTAAGAACCCCCCACGCCCCTCTTCTTCTTCTTCTCCGCGTCGTCTTCTTCCTCTCTAGTCTTTGTAACTCTTTTCTTCTTCCATGGTAGCGACGGCGAGACACTTCTTCATTCTTCCTCAGTTCCTCCTCCTTCACAGAAATGCCGACGGTGGACTGAAGATCGCGCCGATGCATGTCGAGATTGATATGATCGGTTTTCTCTCCCCAAATCCTTGTTTTCGGCCGGTTCAACAGATCCACGTCGATGGTGTCTCGATTTTGCGCCGAAACTAACGCCGAACCCATCGATGTCCAGTCCTAACTCTCTCCACTCCCAGTTTTCACTGTATTTTTTTATTTATTTAGTAATTAAGTAAATATTTTTTAATAATGTTATATTTTTATTTTAAAAAATATTAACAAAAATAATAAAAAAAATACACATAAAAAAAAAAAAACAACCAAGGTAACTCCCAGTGAGAGCGGGCCTGTAGAATTAGATTTTCCGAATTCCATACCAGAAAAAGTTGGTTCAGATGAACAGTTTTAACATGCGCATAACTAAAAACATGATGAGAGCACGCCAGACCAGAAAGAAGCGCATGTTTCAAAGTTCAAACATGTAAAAAGTAAAATCACCCTTAATTTCTGGTCTGTATTTGGCCGCTAGCTCCATCCTTTCGGCGGTAAAAAATCACCGGCTCCGTAATAAATTCGAGTGGCGCAACAATACTTGGTAGGTTCAAAGAGCATGTCACCAAAATATTACGTGCAAATAATTTTCATCCGTATCTGTTCAAACCAAAAGAGACGTGCTTGGCTTTTATGAAATAGTACTGTACTGACGTCTATAGGAAAGATCTATGGATTTACCGCTTACAAGTAATCAATCAACCTTTAATGGTCCAAATTATTCAACCAAGACTTCATGGGCAGTGGCCAATGTTGATTATTTTGTGAAAATATGGCCCATTTTTTCATTATAAAGTTATGTGCTTGAATTTTCAACTGGCTGAAGAGACATTAGAATATTTGAATTTTCAAAGCTATGTTTTGACTACAAGGTGGGAAATAGAAAGTTTATGTTTTTGAAAGTTCTCAAATATAGAAAAGGCAAGGGAGTGACGACAAATCTTATAAAATCTGGTCAAAGTCCAAATAAAGAAAACAATGAAATATAAAAGTAATTACATACAAATAATTTTATAAATTAACGTGATTTTATCTAATCTGTAAAATTTATTTTATAATATAACCAATCACATTAAACTATATCAATTTATGAATTACTTTTATATAATTTCTTTGTGATCTGAATGAAAAATATGTAGAAAATGATATTTTAACAGGTAAATAAATTATGAGATGGATTTTAGAAATAGGTAAATAAAAAAAATGAAAAATATGTCAAGAGTCAAAAATCTTTATTCATTTTCTCGTTCCCTGTTATCAATTGTGACTGCTACGATATATAAATTTCATCCTGCATCTTGTCTCTATCTCTCCCGTGGAAAAGTGCACCTAGTCAGTAGCCAACACGTATTTGCTCCGTCGGATTGAAATTTCTCTGCATGGATTTTCGAGAAAGGGTGCGGTTCTTTTTTTATTTATTTTTAAATAACAGAAGAGGAAATGGTCGCTCTCAACCTGTATATATAAATCTGTTATACTGAAGTCAACACACGGCACACTTCATATTATTATTATTATTATTTATTTTTTTATTTATTTTTTTATTCATTGCATTGAGCGTGCGCCGTGAGGAGGTGCAACAAATATTTTTCATATATAAATCCCACATCATCAAGCCTCAAGGCTCAAGGTGTTGTTGTCTCACAGTCACACGTTGCTTCGTTTGCAGCAGTAATACAGTAATACTGCAGTCTGCAACGAAACCCAAAAAACCATGAAGTTCGGAAAGGAATTCGCGGCACAGACGATTCCCGAATGGCAAGAAGCATACATGGATTATGGTAAGCTCAAAACCTTGTTGAAAGACATCCTACGCTTCAAGCAAAGAAACCGGCCACCGGCCACCCCATCGGCCGGCCTAAAGCGAAAGCTCACACTTTACAGAGCTTTTAGCGGCCTTACACAAAGATACAACCACTACCCCACAAGCCCATCTACTACTCGCAATGATGATCTTGACATTGAAAGCCAAGCCATTCTCGTAAATTCAGTGAGCCGGGATGGCTCACAAAGCTATCAGACTACGTTTCTCATGTCCTCCGACGAAGGGGGAGAGTACGAGTTGGTTTACTTCAGGAGGCTCGACGATGAATTCAATAAAGTGGAGAAGTTTTACAGGTCTAAGGTGGAGGAGGTGATGAAGGAAGCAGATATGTTGAATAAGCAAATGGATGCTTTCATTGCTTTTCGAATAAAAGTGGAGAATCCTCAAGGCTTGTTTGATAGATCAGTTGAGATGACTCGTCTTGCTTCAGATGTTGCAGCTTCTGCAGCTGCATTATCGGCTTCAACACCGAGAGGGGCCAGAACAAGTAGTAAGTTTTGTATATATTACGAAGCTATTAATCGAAGGATCTGCCTTTTTTTCAAAAAAAAAGAAAGAATAGATAATGTTAAAAAAAGAGCTTAAGTTACAAAAGAAGATTAAATGGTGGGTTTGGATATTGAAGTGAATTGAGTTGAGTTGAGATGATAAAATATTGTTAAAATATTATTATTTATTATTATTATTGAACTGTTTTTTATATTTTATATTGAAATTTAAAAAAATTGTAACGATGAATTGAGATAAACTCAACTTGCCTAAAATTACACATATATGCAGGAAGAATTGTCATGTCGATGGATGTGATTGAAGAGGTGGGATCGAATAGCCATGGACAATCAGATGATTCGAGTGATAAAGATGAGGAGGAGACCATTGATGTACTTGTCAATCAAAAGGTTCGAGAACAGAGGCCGAACAACATCAGGGCCAGTAGACCAGCTCCTCTGGAAGTACTTAATCGTGTGAAAATAAACAACACCCGGGAGACTCCTCGCTCCACCATTAAGAGCATCCTCCATTATCCTATTCAGACGGAGCTGAATTTCAGCAGGGAAAATCTTAGGAAAGTTGAAGAACAACTTAAGCGGGCTATTATTGAATTTTACCATAAGCTCCGGCTTCTCAAAAGTTTCAGGTATTATTAGACATATATTGCTAGTTTTTTTATTAGATCTAGTTGGATTTTCTTGTCTTCTTCTTCTTCTTCTTCATTACACTAATGAAGTAGATACTTTTCCATGAATGAGACAGCTTCTTGAATACACTGGCATTTTCGAAGATCATGAAGAAATATGATAAGGTATTTTCCCTCTCCGAAAAGAGTAAACTTCTTTTCCAATTGGGCATCATTATCATCATGTCTCATGCATATTTTAGCGAAGACGTTACTGCATGGCAAGCTTAGAAGAGGAATAAATAATGAATAAAAATATTTTGCCTCCTCATTTTGATTGCTCTATTTGACCATTGGTCAATTTTTTTTTTCACTTGGTGATTAAGGAAATGATTTGAAGTGTCTTGAGATATTTTTTTTATTTTTTAAAAATATTTAAATGTATTACAAAAATATAAAAAAAATCATTGGACGATACGCCCAGCGGTAAGAATGGGACGGCAGAGTAGCCCCACTCATAAATAATTATATAAATATTTAATCATCAACTACCTTAAAAGTTTGAGATAATACAAAGACATTTTTCAATCCTTTGTATTTTAAGTATTATATCAAGACGTTTACATGTAAAGAAATGATTTGTACAAATTTTAAATAGACAAGTTCTATACAAACATTTGTCAAAAGGTAGACCCTATCTAAAAAAGTGTAAAAAAAATTATTTTTTATTATTGGAAACTCATTTTTTTATAAAAGGCTTGTATGATGCTTATCTATTTGAGACTTGTAGATATCATTCATCATTTTTTTTATTATTATTATTTTTTTTATGTGTGTGATATCCAGGTTCCATGGGGTGGGTGGGGGGGGGAGGAGGAGTGAGAAAATTACCAACTTGACCCTTAGCCGAAGTGTTGTATTTGGTTTATTTAGAAAAACCTCTTTTTGGGAGACGACTAGATTATTAGTGTGCAACTATATGAGAGACATAAATTGGAGGGGCATCTATGGTTAGGTCCCATTTGTATAGCCAGCAGCCTTTTCTCTTTTTGTACGGGTTAAACATTGATATTTTGGTCCTTGTATTTATACCTTAACATTGCAGATTACTTCAAGGGATGCATCAAAATCCTACATGAAGATGGTGGATAACTCCTTCCTCGGAAGCTCTGATGAGGTGAGATTTCTATATTCCTAGGCAAAGTACATGAAAGTAGAGAAGGATCATTCTACCTTGAATGAATCAGATCTAAGGCTATGTTTGGCTGTCAAACTCATCTCAAACTAATTATTAATAGGATTTACTACTTTTTTAACTTTTCGTTAAAGATATCTCAACATACTGTTGTGAAATACAATGCAAAGCACACACACCAACGATGACAAATAAAGTAAAAACAACACAATCAAGAACACGACACAGTATTTACGTGTTTCGGCAAATTGCCTACGTCCACAGGAGCTGCAGAAATCTTATTAACCAGAAGAGATTACAATCACTCAATCTCAACTCACACTCTCTAGGGCTTTTTGCTCTTTCACACAATATGCACTCACAAGACAATTGTTCTCTCTTAAAGTATGCTTAAGGCCGTCCAACACAAGTCAAATATGATGTATTTATAGTGAGTGGCGCTGGAAACCCTAATCTGGCAAAAACTACGCATTTCGCTCAAGCGGACTGTCGAGCGCGACTCGAGCGACCAACCAAATGAACATTGGATCGAGCGGAGTGTCGAGCGACTGTCGAGCGAACACTAGGGTTTGTTTCTCGCTCGAGCGGAGTGTCGAGTGGTGTCGAGCGAACTCTCAGACTTGATATTTGCTCGAGCGGCATGTCGAGCGAAGTCAAGCGAACTTGGCTTGAGCCAACTGTCGAGCCAACTTTCAGCAAACACTTTTTCAGCTCCAAAACCAGTCTCCACATATACCCCAACAATCTCCCACTTGGAGACTGGGTCTCCACATGCCAGCCACTGTTTCCAGCCAAATCCTACCATCTCTGCAGCTCACAGCTCTCGTCTTCAAGTTAGAAGATGCACTGAAGTCAAGCCCAACTTCAGTCTTCCACATACATCACCCTTAGTCAACACATCCACAGGGCGATTCACAACTCTCACTGCACCAGGAGTAACCGGTCTCGAACCGATCTTGGCAATCTTAGCCAACTTTCTCAGGCTTTCATGAGGAACGACAAAGCTGACTCCCTTTGGCTTCCTCACATGTTTTGCGCGATCAAGCCTGCCTTTTTGCACTCTTGTATTTCCCTGCACATCACTGGATCCTGATGTCAAATACAAAGAATTAGATCTCTTACCATGCGCTAAGACCAGCGCACCCTTAGTGATCTTCCAAGCTCCTCCAGAGAATGCTACTGCAAAATTGCTGTCATCAAGCTGTTCCACAGAGATCAGGTTTTTCTTCAGATTTGGAACATATCTGACTTGTTGTAAAGTCTACACGCTCCTGTTTGGAAGTGTGATATGCACATCACCCACTCCCACTACATCCAATGCCTTTCCATCAGCCGCATACATCTTTCCAAGATCACCAGCAACATAATTCTGCATGATTTCTAGATGTGAAGTGCTATGGAATGAAAACCCTGAATCCAACACCCAATCATCAATCGGACTGTGCACTGCAAGAAGTAAGGCATCATGAATTTTTTCTGCCACTACATTCACAGCATCATCATCATAATTTTCTTGATTCCTGTAGTTTCTCTTGATGTGGCCCGGCTTGCCACAACTCCAGCACGTGATCTGCTGTCCAGATCTCATCTTGTTATTTCCCCTGTTCTTGGAGTTTAACCTGCCATGTCCTCTGTCTCTATTGTCAACAATCAGGGCAGATCCTGAACCCGAAGACTCACCCATGTCACTCCTGCGTACCTCTTCAGCAAGCACCATGTCACGTATGTCATCGTAGTTCAGTTTTGCCTTGCCGGCTGAACTACTCACAACCATCCTCATGGCCTCCCAACTGTTTGGCAACGATGCCAACAGAATCAACGCTCTGATCTCATCATCAAACTCAATCTCTACAGAAGATAGTTGATTTGTGATCGTATTGAATTCATTTAAGTGTTGGGATACAAACATACCTTCTGACATCTTCAGATTGAACAATTTCTTCATCAAGTGCACCTTATTGTTCGATGACGGCTTTTCATACATACCTGACAAAGTCATCATGAGATCCACCGTGGTCCTCTCCTTACTGACATTGTGTGCCACTGTTCTTGACAAAGTCAGCCGAAAAAGACCTAGAACCTGTCGATCTAACAGGGTCCACTTAGTATCAGCCATGCTCTCCGGCTTTTTTCCCAACAGTGGAAGGTGGAGTCTCTTCCCATAGAGATAATCCTCAATCTGCATCTTCCAGCACCCAAAATCAGTACCGTCGAACTTATCGATCCCGGGTGCGTTCACTTTATCTCCAGCAATCATTCTTCTTCAGATCCGACCTTGGCTCTTGATACTAGTTGTTGTGAAATACTATGCCAAGCACACACACCAACGATGACAAATAAAGTAAAAGCAACACAATCAAGAACATGACACAGTATTTACGTGGTTCGGCAAATTGCCTACGTCCACAGAAGCTACAGAAATCTTATTAACCAGAGGAGATTACAATCACTCAATCTCAATTCACACTCTCTAGGGCTTTTTGCTCTCTCACACAATATGCACTCACAAGACAATTGTTCTCTCTCAAAATATGCTTACGACCGTCCAACACAAGTCAAATATGATGTATTTATAGTGAGTGGTGCTGGAAACCCTAATCTGGCAAAAACTGCGTATTTCGCTCGAGTGGACTGTCGAGTGTGACTCAAGCGAACAACCAAATGAACATTGGATCGAGCGGAGTGTCGAGCGACTGTCGAGCGAACACTAGGGTTTGTTTCTCGCTCGAGTGGAGTGTCGAGCGGTGTCGAGCGAACTCTCGGACTTGATATTCGCTAGAGCGGCATGTCGAGCGAAGTCGAGCGAACTTGGCTCGAGCCAACTGTTGAGCTAACTTTCAGCAAACACTTTTTCAGCTCCAAAACCAGTCTCCACATATACCCCAACACATACCTCATATATATCTCAATCTACATCATACATTCAAATACATCTCAATAAAATTCACAAAATATTACTATTTACTGATCAACTCAGATAATTTGAGATCACCTTAGCACCCAAACTCAAGAAGACTTCACTTACGAGAGGATTGCTACTTGCTTTGTCTAGTACTGCTATTTCCTTCTATTCTAATATATATAAGCCATGCCACTTGTCATTGTAGGTTACCAAGCTGATGGAAAGGACTGAAGCTGCATTCATCAAGCATTTCTCCAACTCTAACCGCACTAAAGGCATGAACATCTTAAGACCCACGGCAAAGAGAGAAAGACATAGGACTACATTTTCCATGGGTAAGGTCTTTGATCCAGTATGAATTAAATTTCTTAACAGCGAAGAAATTATGGGGATAAATCTAATGTCCATTTCTTTCCCTTTGGATCTGTTCATTGGAAAACTTTTCAGGTTTTTTTGCTGGCTGCACGGCAGCTCTGATATTAGCTCTTATTTTGATTATACGCGCTCGTAATCTCATGAAAAATGTAGGAGCGACCAAATATATGGAGAACATGTTTCCCCTGTACAGGTAATTTTCATTTCTCTCTAGGATTACATCTCCACTCAACTGATTTTTTAAGAATTGTATAATCCTTCTTCTTCCATGTTGAATTCAAGCGTCAATAATACTAATTATTCCAAAAAGTTAAGTAGAAGGAAATATGCATGATGTTAATTATTTACTTCATATGTGAACCAAACTTCCCACTGATAAGATCTTTTTAATTGAGAATGAGCAGATAAATGTACAATTAGGATTAGAACTAAGGATCAAAATACTTTTAACGGCATATCAAAAATTAACGGCGAGGAAAGAGAGAGAAAACATGTGTTAAGGCCCTGTTTGGATTAAGAGATGAGATGAGATGAGATGAGTTGAGATGATTTGTGAATAGTAGTGAGATTGTAAGTTGAAATTTGTGAATAGTACTCCCAATCCATTTGACTTGGCAAGTTTTGTGTTGGCCTATCAACTTGTATAAACTCTTTTCACGTCACAAGACCAGCATATATATATATATAGGATTCGTTGTAAACACCTTTAAGCTTTTTAAAAATAAAAGATTCAGATGAATATGCTTTTAATCCAAGAAAGAGGAAATTTAAAACTTTCTCTAGTTTTCCAATGTTAAACTTCCTTCCTTCCTCGCTCGCAGTTTGTTTGGCTTCATAGTTCTGCACATGTTAATGTACGCTGCCAACATATACTTCTGGAGGCGGTACCGAGTCAACTATTCCTTCATATTCGGCTTCAAGCAAGGAACCGAGTTGGGCTACCAACAAGTTCTCCTCCTCAGCTTTGGTCTTGCAGCACTAGCCCTAGCCAGTGTTCTCTTAAACCTTGACATGGAAAGGGACACGAAAACGAATGATTACAAAGCATTGACAGAACTTCTGCCTCTCAGCTTGGTTCTTGTAAGTTCGTATATTTAGAAGTACCTTACCTACTTTTTCCCCATCTAATTCTGAATATATATATACAGTACTGAAATTTATCCTGATCTCTTTCTGATCTGCAGCTTGTAGTTATCATATTATTCTTTCCATTCAACATACTGTACCGTTCAAGTCGTTTCTTCTTCCTCACATGTCTCTTTCACTGTATCTGTGCTCCTTTGTACAAGGTATTGTGGTCGACAACTGTTCATGATGCAAGAGATTAATGAAGTTGAACTGAGGTGGGTGTTTGTAATAATTTATAGACATTTGGGAATTTCTTTATATGACAGGTCACGCTCCCAGATTTCTTCTTGGCGGATCAGTTTACTAGCCAAGTGCAAGCCTTGAGAAGTTTGGAGTTCTACATATGCTACTACGGTTGGGGAGACTACAAGCAGAGACAAAACACTTGCAAACAGAACGACGTATTCAACACTTTCTACTTCATTGTTGCAGTGATTCCATACTTGTCTCGACTCCTTCAGGTTCCCAACTCACTTTTAGAGAATAATTTAAGCTGTTGAGACAAACAATAGTCTTGAATTCCGACATCGACTAATCTACTCCATTTTTTATTAAAATAGATGGGTCCGCGTGCATTTTGGCATGCATGGGAGACTTAAGCTTTTAAAACAAGTGATATTTTAAAGCTCAAAGTCTTCTTTTGCCACAACTCATAATGATTATTGTTGCAAGGACTTATTCCCTTGTATTCTTTTTCAGTGCCTCCGTCGCTTATATGAAGAGAAAGATGCTATGCAAGGATACAACGGGCTGAAATATTTTCTGACAATTGTGGCTGTTAGCATGAGAACAGCTTACAGTCTCGACAAGGGATTGGGTTGGAGGACGCTAGCTTGGATTTTCTCAGCCATTGCAGCAATTGTCAGTACATATTGGGACCTTGTCTTGGACTGGGGACTCCTGCAACGGAAATCTAAGAACCGATGGCTGAGAGACAAGCTTCTGATCCCTCACAGAAGTGTTTATTTTGGAGCCATGGTGAGTAAACGACTTCAACTTGAGAGTTTTCATCAAAATCTGACACTAAACCATCGTTATGTAATTTCATGTTAATATATGCATGCAGGTGTTGAATGTCGTCCTCAGGTTTGCTTGGTTGCAAACTGTTTTGGGTTTCAAGGTGTCTTTCTTACATAGAGAATCTTTAATCACCATTGTAGCCTGCCTTGAAATCATTCGTCGTGGGATTTGGAATTTCTTCAGGTAACCAAGATTGTTGGTCATTTTGGAGTAAAATTTCTAACATGTTTATATAAGCTTTAAATTTTTATGGATAAGAAAGGGGACTACTTGCATGTTGAGAATTTGCGCAAATTTAAAGTTTTCAGTTGTGATTTACATCAGGTTGGAGAATGAGCATTTGAACAATGTTGGCAAGTACCGTGCATTCAAGTCTGTTCCCCTACCCTTCAACTATGATGACAACGAAGACAAGGATGAGTAGGAATCAAGGACGGAACTAGCGCACAGAAAACACAGAGAGAAAATCAAATTATTTTTATTTCTGTTCGGGTGTAGTTTTTTTTTTTTGGGGTGGCTGCATATGTAGTAAGATATATATATATATATATATATTCTTTTTTGTCCACACTCCACTATATTCCCTGTGAAGGCAGTCCACCAGAGTCTCAAATGATGTATTTTTGTTCGATTAAATTCAATTTCATCATCAACGAAATTTAAATGCAAAAGCAAGGTTGTAGTGATATTGTTTCTTCCACCTTATGTATTCATAAACGATGAAAGCCAATCAAAAAGGAAAACTCTCCACCTCTCTCCCCTAGAATGAGTTCTCCCCACCTCTCTTATGAGTCCTTCCCCTCTTAGTAGTTCTTTGCCGTTGCTCTCTCCCCACCTTCCATCCCTGACCCCTGCCCCTCCCTCCCTATCCGTCCCAGTACCTCAACCCAATCTGATATAGACAGGCTCATTTCAAAAGCTGAAGCTCTCATGGAATGATCTCCATTTGGAACCAGAAGAAGGTCCAGCAAACTACTTCTCAAACCACACTCCGGTTGGCAAATTAATTTCCACAAAATCTCTCAATAGACACACATTCCATGCTACCATCAAAGCTATGTGGAGTTTTGTCAATGGTCTCATGATTGAAGATATAAAAAACCAACATGTTTCTGTTTACGTTTCCATAACAGCAGGACAAGGAAAGGATTCTAGCAAATCGTACTGGGAACTTCAAAGGATTCATGATTGAAGATATAAAAAACCAACATTGTAACGCCCCGTTCCCAGAGGTCCGGAGAGTTAACTATTAATACTTAAAATTAACTTAAATAACACAACTATAAACTCCAGAAAAAAATCCCATAAAATATTAATACACTTAATCAAACCAAAAATCTAAATTCCTCCATGGTGACAATAAAGAAGTCCTCAATAACATAAATTAAAAATTTTCCAAAAAAACTCGAGAACATCCTCAACTCATCAAATCAAATACTCGAAAAATAAATCAGCATACTAACTACGACTCTCAAATAAGCACTTGTACCCTCATGCATTTATTCCACTACGATCATCACACGTTGCTAAACTTTCTACTCTTGCTCCCCAGCTGAACCAACAAAATTATCTGAAAAATATATGGAGATAAGGGGTGAGTTATCAACAACTCAGTAAGCAGAGAACATATACCAGTGTATAAACATGAGCATTTACAGAAATCAGAATGCAGAACAAAATATTTTCATTTTCAGAGTGCGGAAGCAAAACATGTTATCAAAATATCAGAGCGAAGATTTAGAAATAATTTCATTCAAAATATTCTTTGGCATAGCATAAATGATCATCATCATCATTAGAACATCATATCAGAACAGAGCCATGTATAACCCCCGTGGTAGGGTTGTGCATTTGCGGATAGCCAAGCAGAACATAAAACACTTTGTCACCAAGGTGTGCACTCAAAATAGAGACCACTACTATAACCCGTGGCAGAGCCGTATCCACTATTATTACCCGTGGTTGGGTCGTATCCACTATTATTACCCGTGGTTGGGCTGTATCTACTATTATAACCCGTGGTTGGGCCGTATCCACTATTGTAACCCATGGTTGGGCCGTATGCCACTATTATCACCCGTGGCAGGGCCGTAACTGAACAGAACAGAAACATAATCAAATTCAGAATCAGAGAGTCATGCCAAAGGTTTTTCAGAAATCACGTCTTTTCCAAACAGTGTACTGAACAAAAATCTTCGGAACAGAACAAAAACATATCACAACATAATTTATGTACAAATTTCATATTCGCTCTCATTTTCAAAGTTCAGAAACAAAATGTCAAAAATAAGCTCATGTCTACACCAGTCATGACAGAAAATACTTTATTCTTAAACAGAATCTCATGAGTAATGCAGAACAAATAACTGAGGTAGTTCAAATTTCTTTTCTTTACAAAACATGCATATTTTCCACAAAGGACCTCAGTTCATTTTATTTAATGCAAAGTCTAGTATAGGAACCCTACTTACCTGGACTTCTTAGCTTTTCAGAATTTTCCTCAAAATGTCGAACAGTTAACAATCGTCACCTATCAAATAATCAAGTAATTCCCGTAAATTTCCAATCAACCACTTATTTCGATATTTAATCCAAAATTTCTAAAATAACCTACTTAATTCCTCAAAACCTAAAATTTCATAACCTTACAAATTAACATCTTTTTCTAAAATCGCCACTGTCCAATTGATAACTTTGCCTAAAAACATTTAAAAAAATCTAACTTATTTATTAATGAAACAACTTATAAAGTTCAATACTAGATAATATAATTATCCCAAAATATTTTAAAGCAAACCATAACTATTATTAAATAGACTAAAACATATCTAAAATGTAAAAACAACATTACTCCAATATTGTTTACTCATAACATAAATCTTTACTTAATAACATAATAAAATAATTTTCTGTAATCATAATTAAATAACAATGTACTAATACATAATAAAATATAGAAGCCCATTAATATAACCTGCAGTGAAGCCCATTAATATAAAAGCCCATTAAATCTTTACTTAATAACATAACAAAACCTACGTAACTGAATAACATGCACGGCGGAAACTACCCAAGGAAACCGAGGCACGCGTTGAGGGTGAGGCGTGACGGGGCTGACTGGAGGGACTGCGGTGGCGCGGCAGAAGAGTAGGAGCGGGGCGAAGCTTCCGTCGAGCAGCGCTAGGCACTAGAGAAGGAGAGGGAAAAGTGAGCGAGAGAGGGCGGAGAGAAAGGAGGGAGTAACCGAGGGAGGTACTCACCGCGAGGGACAAGGCGGGACTGAGGCGGCTTGAGGCTAACGGAAAAGTGACAACCGGCGAATTCTGTGGCTGGTCCGATAGTTTCCCTGACGTACGGTGGTGACTAACAGTATAAGTGGTGATGCTCTGTTTTTGAGAGGAGAAACAGAGGATTTTAATTCGGTAAAAGCATGGGTTGCTGTTTCCCGTGGCTATCGAAAGTGTTTTCCGAGGGTTGTTCTGGCGTCGGTTTTACGTGGAGATGGAGGTTGGGGGAGGACGAACCGGGCAGCAGTGGTGACAAACGCGTTTGGGTTTCCGTGAGGGTGTTGGATGGCAACGGGGATGGCTGAAAGGTGCAGAGAATGGGTTGCCGTTTGCGTGGGGAGAAGTTTCTAGCGGCGGCAGTGTTGGGTAAAATCTCAGTGCTTGGGAAAAACATAAGCATCTATATATATGTGAGGTGAAACCTAGAGAGACGAGAGAGACGTGTGTGTGCATGCATGCCGTGAACGAATGCATGCGTGTATGCATGCTGTGCGACGAAAAAAAAATAAGCCGTGCGAAAAAAATAATAAAGACGGAAAGAGAAGGAAACGAAAAAAATAAATAAAACAAGCGGGGAGAATAAATAAATAAACGGCATAGATCTCCAAATAAATAAATAAAAAAAAATCCACAGCCCAATGATACCAACCCTGGATCCGGGTGTTACAAACATGTTTCTGTTTACGTTTCCAAACCAGCAAGACAAGGAAAGGATTCTGGCAAATTGTCCTTGGATCTTCAAAGGATTCCATATGGTCATTAGGCACTGGTGTCCTGAACTAAGCATCAACGAAATTGCACTGAATTATTCTGCTTACTGGATACAAACCCATGGTCTACCATGGAGATGCTTACAAATAAAAATGCTGAAAGAATAGGCAAGGTTCTGGGAAATCTCATTGAAGTGGACAAAGCATCCATCTTTGGTGTAACTCTGAGAAGGTTTCTGAGTATTAAAGTGGAAATGAACGTTGAACAACCACAACCAGAAGGGTTTGATCTAGCAAGATCGAGTGGTGAAGTGAGGAAAATACTGATCAAGTACGAGAGCCTATCGAAATTCTGCTATGGATGTGGAAGACTTGATCACATAGCCCAAGCTTGTCCAACCTACACGGAACCACCAGAAATTTCAATTTATGGACCGTGGATGAGGGTTGAAAATTCATCAACGATTCAACATGGAGAAATGACGCAAGGGTTCCACCACGACAACAGCAAAAGGACCCAGCTCAGGAACAAAATAGACAAAGACCTACCCAAAGAGATGCACTCCCTACGGTCATATTTAGAGAACCAAGCAATCATCGGAAAACAGAGGAAACTTTGCAAAGCCACCACCCAAAAGGAAAAGCTGTCAACAAAGGGAAAGGGAAGATGCACTCAGAAGAAAGTTCCCAATCCACCAATACGAACCGAAATAATCCTCTTCAAATCACAACTGGAGCTCCATGCTCAGGTTGTTACGGGTTGCAATGATAGCAGTGGAATGGGGAAGTAGATCGAGAATAACACAATGAAGGACTGAGTCTTGCATAAACAAAGGTTGAAGTCTTATATTCATAAAGAAGAAATGATCAAAACGCAGTGTTTTGTTTAAGTGTGGTTGTTTAACTGTCTGTAATGGTGTCGTTTAGTGCTAAGAGGGAATAAATAGAACGGTGTCGTGTTGTGGTTGTCGTTTGAGTCAAAGCTGTGTAGTTTCCATAACCGTTTCATGTAACTGAATTTCTCATCTATAAATAGTAGCCGTAAGTTGGGAAGGAGGCCAACTTCGGTATTCAAGTGAAATCCGTCTCTTCCTCTCTATTTCTTCTAATCCTTCTCTTGCTCTCTTTCTATTCCTAATTTCTTGGGAAGTCTGGAGGCTGATGACCTCGAATTACATCAGAATTTGGTAAGTGGACTACAAGGTTCATTACAATTGGTATCAGTTGTCAGTGATGGCGGAAGGAACGAGATCATATGCACAGATCCTTGATTCTGTGAATCAGTTGTGACAACAGCAAGAAAGGCAACAGAAACAGATTGAGGATGCCATTGCGGTCCTGGCTCAGCAGCAAGAAGCAGAACGGTTGGAAAGGGAGACTCAGGATAGGAAATTTGCTGAGTTATTGCAGCATCTTTCGAAGCTTTCTTATAATCCAACGTTGGAAGGTAATGCTTAAACTACAAGGAATGGACTAGGTTTTCAACAGCAGCGGGAAAGTGAAACAGATGATGGTACGGGAGAAGTCCATTGCACAAACATACCTGACAGATCTAATATGAGGCAGATAAAGCTGGATTTTCCAAGGTTTGGTGGAAAAGATCCTGCAGCTTGGATTTATCGAGCCAATCAATATTTTCTGTATCATCAAGTACCTCCTGGACAAAGGATCTTTATAGCTTCCTTCCACATGGACAATGATGCTTTAGTGTGGTTCCAGGATGCAAGTGAGTCTGGAGTTTTTCGTTCTTGGGAGGAATTCATCCAAGCAGTGCAAGTTCGATTTGGTTCATCTGCTTATGATGATCCTATGGAGGCATTGACACGCTTAAAACAGGTTCATTCAGTTACTGCTTATAAGACTGATTTTGAATTGGTTTCCAATCGTATTAAAGGCATTTCTGAAAGAAACAAATTAAGTTATTTTTTGAGTGGCTTGAAAGATGAGATTAGATTGCCAATACGAATATTGAACCCTTCTTCTTTGAATGATGCCTTTGGTTTAGCAAAAATTCAAGAACAATATGTTTGGAGTACAAAGAGGTCATGGAGAGGTAGCTCTAGTGATTATCAACAATCGAATGTGGGAGCTTCTGTGTTGGGAAATCCTAAGGCAACTACTGTCAAGTTACCTTACAAAAAAATAAATGAGTCTCAGATGCAAGAGAGAAGAAAGAAAGGCTTATGTTATTTTTGTGATGAGAAATGGCAACCAGGCCTTAAAGTGTAGTAGGCCAAAAGTTTATGTGTTAGATGGCATGGAAATGGGTGAGAGTAGTGTTCATACGGGGGAGAAGGAATTAATTGTGGAAGAGATACATGAAGAGCTAGAATCTGCAGACATAGCTTCCATTTCATTACAAGCTATGGTTGGCTCTCCAAGTACTAGAACTATGAGAATGGTTGGGCATATTAATAAAAAGAAGATAGTGATATTAATTGACTCTGGCAGCACCCACAATTTTGTGGATACTGCACTGATAGGCAAGTGTGGCTTAGAAGTACAGCAAGGACAGGCTTTGCAAGTCAAAGTAGCTAATGGTGAGATTTTGACTAGTGGTGGCAAAGCTAGTGGGGTTGGTGTTCTAATACAAGGCACCAAATTTGTTGTTGATTTTTTCTCATTGTCTCTCGGGGGGTGTGATGTAGTGTTGGGAGGTAGTTGGCTTTCATCACTTGGGCCAATACTATGGGATTTTACAGACTTAAAAATGCAGTTTGATTATAATGGAAGAAAAGTCTGTTTTAAAGGGCTCACATCCTCTGCTAGTACTTTAGTAGATGATAAAGAAATTTCTATGATTTCTAAAGTGGGTTCCAAAGGAGTGTGGTTGCAGCTTATGGCTGTGGAAGTCATGAAAACTCAAAATGATCCTTGTCCAGAAATCCTGCAGTTATTACAAAAATTTGGAAAGGTTTTTGATGAACCTACTTCTTTACCTCCTCATAGAGCTCGAGATCATCAAATTAATCTCAAGAAAGACACTGTACCTGTGAGTGTGAGACCATACAGATATCCTTACTTTCAAAAAGCAGAAATTGAGAAGATTGTATCAGAATTACTCAAGTCTGGTGTGATTAGACCAAGTCAGTCTCCATTTTCATCTCCTGTTTTGCTAGTGAGGAAATCTGATGGGTCTTGGAGGATGTGCATCAATTATAGGGTGCTAAATGAAGCTACTGTTAAGGATAAGTATCCAATATCAGTTGTTGATGAGTTATTGGATGAGTTGTTTGGCTCAACAGTATTCTCTAAATTGGACTTAAGATCTGGTTATCACCAGATTCGAATGAGAGATGAAGATATACCAAAAACTGCCTTTAGGACTCATGAGGGCCACTATGAGTTCCTTGTTATGCCATTTGGCCTTACAAATGCTCCCTCAACATTTCAGGCATTGATGAATGATGTTTTTAAACCTTTTCTTAGGCAGTTTGTCATAGTATTTTTTTATGACATTCTTGTCTATAGCAAGGACATGGCATCCCATTTAACTCATTTGACTACTGTTTTGAACACATTGGAGGCTAATCAGTTGTTTGCAAAGAGGTCGAAATGTTACTTTGCTTGCTCAGAAATTGAATACCTTGGCCATTTAATTTCTAGAGATGGTGTAATAGCTGATCCAAGGAAACTGGAATCAATGTTGTCTTGGCCAATTCCAAAAAATCTCAAAGCATTGAGGGGTTTTTTGGGATTAACAGGATATTACAGAAAATTTATTCGTGGATATGGACAGATTGCAGCACCTTTAACCCTTTTGTTAAAAAAGGATGCTTTTAAGTGGTCTGAGGCAGCAACTCATGCCTTTGAAGAATTGAAGAAGGCAATCACAAGTCCTCCTGTTCTATGTCTACCTGATTTTAACAAACAGTTTGTAGTGGAATGTGATGCATGTGGAGTGGGAATAGGAGCTGTCTTGATGCAAGATAAGAGGCCATTGGCTTTTCTAAGTCAGGCCCTCAAGGGAAAAAATCTAATGCTTTCAACATATGAGAAGGAACTTTTGGCACTTGTCATGGCTGTTAAGAAATGGAGGCCGTATTTGTTAGGGGCTGCTTTTATTATTCGAACTGATCATCACAGTTTAAAGTTTCTTTTAGAACATAAAGTGGGAACAGATGCTCAACAGAGATGGATTTCTAAGCTTTTAGGCTATGAATTCACAATCGAGTACAAGAAGGGAGTTGAAAATAAAGCAGCAGATGCTTTGTCAAGGAAGGCAGTCCCAGATGACACAACTCTAATGTCTGCTACCTCATTCCCTACTCCAATCTGGTTGGAGGAATTGAAACAAGCTTATGCTTCAGATCAGAAAGTACAGGACCACTTGGCAGCATTACAAGGAAGTTCTCCTCCTTCATCTTCTACATTTTCTATTAAGCATGGCTTGTTATTCAAAAAAGGCAGAATTTATATACCTGATAATCATGAATTGAAACTAAAAATTCTGCATTTTATCCATGCTAGTCCATCTGCTGGACATTCTGGGTTCCATAAGTCATTGCATCGAGCGAGGCAAGATTTTTATTGGCCTGGCCTTAAACGTGAAGTGAAACAGTATATAAGGGAATGTGATTTGTGTCAGAGGAATAAGGTGGAACATCTATATCCTGCGGGTCTTTTACAGCCTCTTCCTGTACCTGCAAATATATGGACAGATTTATCCATGGATTTCATTGAAGGCTTGCCAATTTCTAAAGGGTTTTCTGTCATCATGGTTGTTGTTGACAGATTATCCAAATATGCACACTTTATGGCCTTGAAGCACCCATTTACAGCATCTAACGTGGCAACATTATTTTTTGATAATGTGTTTAAGCTACATGGCATGCCTCAGAACATTGTTTTTGATAGAGGAGCAACTTTTACCAGTTCCTTTTGGAAGGAACTATTTAAACTCCAAGGAGTGACACTTTCTTATTCTTCTGCCTACCATCCTCAGAGTGATGGCCAAACTGAGGCAGTCAATAAATGTGTTGAACATTTTTTGAGGAGTTTTTCTGGAGATAGACCAAGGTTGTGGTTTGATTGGTTAACATTGGCTGAATGGTGGTATAACTCCACTCCTCATACTTCCACCAAGTTGACTCCTTTCGAGGTAGTGTATGGTAGACCTCCAACAAAGTTGCAAGCTTATATACCGGGTTTGACTGCTAATCAAGCAGTTGATGAGGTTTTGAGAACTAGAGATCAGATCCTTTCTACTCTTAAGAGTAATTTAGCTACTGCTCAGGAAAGGATGGAGTATCAAGCTGACAAAAGGAGAACTGAACGAGAGTTTGATGTTGGGGATTGGGTTTATTTGAGATTACAGCCTTATAGGCAACAATCCTTGGTTGCTAGAAGGAATCTCAAGCTTTCTCCTCGTTTCTTTGGACCTTTTCAGATTGTCCAACGCATGGGGAAGGTTGCTTACAAGCTGGAATTGCCTTCAACTAGCTCTATTCATCCAGTTTTTCATATTTCTTGCCTTAAGAAAAAACTGGGTCAACACCATTCTCCTCTATCTTCTTTACCTCCAGTAGATTTGCAAGGTGAACTAACTCATGAACCTGAGGCTATTTTGCAGCGTCGAATGACGCAGGTTCATAACAGGGCAGTGGTTGATGTTTTAGTTCAGTGGAAAGGAGCTAGTGTGGATGATGCAACATGGGAGCCATATTGGTCATTGCGTGACAGGTTTCCTCACCTTGTGGGCAAGGTGCTTTGATGGGGGAGGGTATGTTATGGGTTGCAATGATAGCAGTGGAATGGGGAAGTAGATCGAGAATAACACGATGAAGGACTGAGTCTTGCATAAACAAAGGTTGAAGTCTTATATTCATAAAGAAGAAATGATCAAAACGCAGTGTTTTGTTTAAGTGTGGTTGTTTAACTGTCTGTAATGGTGTCGTTTAGTGCTAAGAGGGAATAAATAGAACGGTGTCGTGTTGTGGTTGTCGTTTGAGTCAAAGCTGTGTAGTTTCCATAACCGTTTCATGTAACTAAATTTCTCATCTATAAATAGTAGCCGTAAGTTGGGAAGGAGGCCAACTTCGGTATTCAAGTGAAATCCGTCTCTTCCTCTCTATTTCTTCTAATCCTTCTCTTGCTCTCTTTCTATTCCTAATTTCTTGGGAAGTCTGGAGGCTGATGACCTCGAATTACATCAGAATTTGGTAAGTGGACTACAAGGTTCATTACACTCAGGTCAATGGAGGCACGGAAGCGGGATACCAGCATCAAGGGAGATGGGTTTCTCCAGAGAATGGTTTACTGTAAGGATGATGAATAGTGAGCCATAAATAAGTTGCAGAGTTGTTTGGTATAAGCTTAGAGCACTCCCAATAGATGATGTATAATACATTTTTCTTTAAAATTATATAGAAATGCTCTCAAAACAACCTCCATCAGATCTTGTATTTTAAAGAAATTTTTACATTGAGCTACAGGAAATCGTTAGATGTAGAGGATTCTATTCATCAATGTAAAATTTTTTAATTAATTTCTCACTCCTCCTCATGAGTTTCTCATTTCTTCAACTTATTTCTTCATCAATGTAAATCAACGATGCAAGTGTGTAGAACATCATTTTTAAGACTTATATGGAAATAACTGCAGTCAACGATGCAACCATGTTCTATATGTTGCTCATCAAGATTTGAAATAATCAGAAAAAATAATCTATTCTTTTTATTTTTTGAATTAATTTATATTTTAATTTAGCTTATAAATTTAGATTAATCTAAAATAGAACATAATTATATTGCATTGTATATGGGAAGATATTGCAAATATCAAAAGATATGAGGGTATTATTAATAGTTAGAGAAAATATTTGAAATGAATAAAAAATATTAAAAAATATAATATTTAAATGGTATGAAGAAAAAATAGATAAGCTGATGTATGGTATATTGTAAAAATCAGTAATAAAATAGAAAAAGTGAGTTTTGATGATGTATTTTAAAGGATAGGATGAAGAAGCTATTGTGAGTGCTCTTACCATCGCACTCTCCAGACACTCATGTAAGTTTTATTTTAGGGAAAATATTTGCTGCAGCCTAATATGGTGTTGAGTTGAAGGAAAAAAAAATAAAAAAATTTCTGAAGGGTGTGCTGCGGCTTCCAGCTGGTGCCCAATATTACTCTTTATTTTATTTTATTTTTATTTTTCAACCCAACGTTAGATATGTTAGGACTTCTATACACAATAAATTGTGAAAAAGATTTTTTCATAAGTTGGTAGCCACAATTAATATCTGTAGCCCACCTCCTCTCCCATCAGCCGTCAACCCAACAGGGAGCCCACCAAGCGCCACTTCTCCACACCTGCCATACCAGTCTGCAACCTATGAAACCATCACACCAAACTTTATCTCATTAATTTCTAACCAAACACAATCAGACCCTGCCTCGCTTGACGTCCCAGAATATGGCAGACTTGATTTCATTTCCTTCATTAGAGCCCATCAGTTTATCAATAGGCACTTACCCATTTTGAAGAATTTTCTCCATCAACCATCATCCCATAACACAGAACACATAGAAAAAGCCAATCAACCCATCACCAATGAAGTTGAGTTACATGGCAATCTTGAGTTCGAAGTAAAAAGAGAGCGGGAACCATTCAAAGCTACCCCCAAGAAAGTTAGAAACACCGGCCTTGGAGAAGGAAAAAACTACGGAGGAAATTCAAACACTTGCAACTTTGATTCAAGCTCGAGGGATAAAAAAAAGAAAAAAGAGAACAATAGGAAAAGGAAAGAAGAGGGGGGAACCGCACTCAGTCTGCAACCTATGCTCGGAACACTCTCAAAGGGTCCTCTGATGGTAAAAATACTCAGTTCTCTTCTAAGAATCTTGTTGATCTTACTGAAATGGTTGAGGTGGCAGAGACTATCCTGCCACCAAAACAGAAATGAAGCTTCTTTGTTAGAATTGCAGAGGAATAGCACGTTTCTCTGCAATGCGTGAACTTAGGTCCCAAATCAGGTCTCACCACCTGATATGATCTTCCTAGAGGAGTCACTTTTGTCTGATGTGAATGCACATCTTCCTTAAATTTTTTTCTAAATTTTAGCTAGAAAGCCACTCCCTATAATTTTATCTTAAATTTTACTCATTTTGAAAAAAACTTTCTAAATCTCATTCTCTATCATTTCTTTATTCTGTTAAAATCATATTCCTTTTTATTTCTTTATTATTTTTCTCTCACTTCCATTTACAAACTTAACTACTTAATATTTTTTCTTATGTTTTGAACTATTATTATAGTGAATATTTTAAACAAAAATTTAAATTATTTTTTTACGGATTTGAAAATATTTTTAAAATTATTATTTTTATATTTTAGTTTAAATTATTTTTAAAATTATTATTTAAAACTATAATAAATATGAGTATAAAAGAAAATGTAATTGATTGGAAAAAGAATTTATTTTATTTATTAGAATAAAATATTAATAAAAAATGATTTAGGAGATTAATACTGTTCATTCCCTAAACCAAAATCTTAAAATAGGGAATGGGATGAGAGAGAGTTTTTGAGCTTTTCTCCAAATTCTTTCTTATAATTTAAGGATAACAGTGATATGAGGCATGGGATGACGATGCTCCAAAAGGTGTTGTAAATAGGCTATGTTTTTCCTTATATTTGCATGAACCTCCCTTGAGAAAATGGGGTAGTCTTTTGTGTTTATGGCACCCAGACGTGGAACCTGTGTATATTTCTAGTAATGCTATGGTGTTTATGGTGTACTCGGATCCTGCACACATGCCTTGGGTTACTCATGTTAGCTTATTGTTCTGCACAAATTAGTCCACAAATTTCCTTTTGGAATAAGCTCAACACAATTGCAGACTCATTCCTAGGACCTTATTGGATATTGGAGATTTTAATTCCATCTTAAGTCAAAACGAAAAGGTTGGAGGAAAAGCTTTGCCTCATCCTCTCAGCCCAATGGATTGCAACTTTTTATCAACCAAAATGGATTAGCTGATCTAGGCTACCTAGGCCCAAAATTCACCTGGTCTAGCAAGAGACATGGTAATAGGCACATTCATGAGAGGTTGGATAGAGGAATAGCCAACACAAAGTGGACTTTGCTCTTTTTTGATGGAAAAGTTAGGCATTTACCTATTAACACCTCAGACCATACCCCCCCTCCTCAATACCTCGAGTCCTAGAAAATCTTTCACTAACTTCAAATTTGAAGTATTTTGGGCCAGAGATCCTTCCAGTTTAGATGAAAAGAGCTTGTGACATTAGCATCTTGGGTTCTCCTGCTTATGTCTTTAACACAGAAACTCAAAAAATGTCAAAACATTTTTTATTATTGTTATTTTCATCATTTTACTTATGCTTTCTTTATTTTATTTGGGTTTGTATTAATGGACTGGGGATTTAACATTTATTTAGGGATTTAGATCAACCCAAACTTTGGTATCGTTCTATTATTTTCTCAAACAGTAGAGTAATTTTCGGTCCCCATATTTTTTTTTGCTCATCGTTTCCTACAACCCACGAAACCCATCCGAAGAACTCCCTTCGATCCAAACCAAAAACAGTTTCATCTTCTTCTTAGACTGCCGAAAACCACCAAACAGTACTGAAACAAGGTCGTGATCTGAGATGAGATAAAAAAAGAAAAAGAAAAAAAAGATAAGAGCAGAAACAGCCCAACACCTCTGGGCAGCAACCCCTTCCCCCGACGTCTCTCTTTCCTCTCCCTCGATCTCTCCCATCTCTGTTCCTTCCGTCGACATAAACAGTTGATTATTTTGTGGAAATGTGGTCCATTTTTTGTTAGAAAGTTATGTAATTCGGCCATGTTTCTTAATAACGATCTTTAAGAACCTTGAATGGTTAAAACTACTCAACTGGCTGAAGAGGCGACTAGAGTATTTCAAAGCTATGTTTTGACAACAAGGTGGAAAATAAAAAGCTATGTTTAAAAGTTCTCAAATATAGAAAAGGCAAGGGAGTGACAAAAAAGTACCATTAGCCAATAGAGAAAACCCCAATACATGTAGTTCGGTTTAGGGACAAATCTTAAAAAATTTGGCCATGGCCAAATAAATATGAGACAGCTACGGTCACAAAAAAAAATTAATGTAATAAATTAACATGATTTTATATGATTTGTTAGATTTATTTTATAATAAAAATAATTTTACAATCTGACAAATTATATAGAACATCGTCATTTATAGAATTGATTTTGTCTAATCCATTGGTAAAGTATTTCTCAACAAAGAAAACAATGAAACAAAAATATGATTTAGAGATAGGTAAATAAAAAACAAATGAAAAATATGTCACAGTCAATAATCTTTCATCATTTTCTTGTAGCGTTTCCTGTTGTCAATTGTGGCTGCTACGAGAAAGTGAACTTTTTTCTTGCCTCTCTATCTCTCCCATGAAAAAGTGGACCCAGCCACTGGCCAACACGTATTTGCTTCCTCGATTGAAATTTCCGTACATGGATTTTTATTTTATTTTTAAATAAAAGGAGGAAATGGTCGCTCTCAACCTGTATATATAAATCCCACATCATCAAAGCCTCAAGGTGGTGTTGTCTCTGTCTCACACGTTGCTTTGTTTGCAGAAGTAGTACCACAGTCTGCAAAGAAACCCAAAAAACCATGAAATTCGGAAAGGAATTCGCGGCACAGATGGTGCCCGAATGGCAACAAGCATACATGGATTATGGTAAGCTCAAAACCTTGTTGAAAGACATCCTACACTTCAAGCAAAGAAACCGGTCACCGGCCACCCCATCCGGCCTAAGGCGGAAGCTCACACTTTACAGAGCTTTTAGCGGCCTTACACAAAGATACAACCACCTCCCCACAAGCCCATCATCCACTACTCGCGATGATGATCATGACTGCCAAGCCATTCTCGTAAATTCAGTGAGCCGGGATGGCTCACAAAGCTATCAGACTACGTTTCTCATGTCCGACGACGAAGGGGGAGAGTACGAGTTGGTTTACTTCAGGAGGCTCGACGATGAATTCAATAAAGTGGAGAAGTTTTACAGGTCGAAGGTGGAGGAGGTGATGAAGGAAGCGGATATGTTGAATAAGCAAATGGATGCTTTTATTGCTTTCCGAATAAAAGTGGAGAATCCTCAAGGCTGGTTTGATAGATCAGTTGAGATGACTCGTCTTGCTTCAGATGTTGCAGCTTCTGCAGCTGCGTTGTCGGCTTCAACACCAAGAGGGGCCAGAGCAAGTAGTAAGTTTTGTATATATAACGAAGCTATTAATCGAAGGATCTGCCCTTTTTTTTTTCAAAAAGATCGAGTAGATTATGTTAAAAAAGAGCTAAGTTACAAAAGAAGATTAGTAGTTTCTTTCAAATTAGTAGTTACAGGAATAATCCTATATTTATTATTAAAAATCGGTAAACGTTCGTTTTAAAAAAAAAAGGATGTATTATTAAAAAATTATATTTTTTTATGCTAATCTTATATTTATTGAAAATGAATTACGAGCCTTTACACATTTCTAAAATTGCAAATTCATTCCTCCTTACACATATATGCAGGAAGAATTGTCATGTCGATGGATGTGATTGAAGAGGTGGGATCGAATAGCCATGGACAATCAGATGATTCGAGTGATCAGGAAAAAGATGAGGAGGAGACCCTTGATGTTGTCAGTCAAAAGGTTCAAGAACAGAGGCCGAACAACATCAGGGCCAGTAGACCAGCTCCTCTGGAAGTACTTAATCGTGTGAAAATAAACAACACCCGGGAGACTCCTCGCTCCACCATTAAGAGCATCCTCCATTATCCTATTCAGACGGAGCTGAATTTCAGCAGGGAAAATCTTAGGAAAGTTGAAGAACAACTCAAGCGGGCTATTATTGAATTTTACAAGAAGCTCCGGCTTCTCAAAAGCTTCAGGTATTATTAGACATATATTGCTAGTTTTTTTATTAGATCTACTTGGATTTTCTTGTCTTCTTCTTCTTCTTCTTCATTACACTAATGAAGTAGATACTTTTCCATGATTGAGACAGCTTCTTGAATACACTGGCATTTTCAAAGATCATGAAGAAATATGATAAGGTATTTTCCCTCACCAAAAAGAGTAGACTTCTTTTCCAATCGGGCATTATCATCATATATGTCTCATGCATATTTTAGCCAAGACGTTACTGTCAAGCTTAGAAGAGGAAAAAATAATTATATAAATATTTAATCATCAACTATCTTAAAAGTTTGAGATAATACAAAGACATGAATTCAATCATTTGTATTTTAACATTTTATACACTAGCGAATGAGTCAAACTCTCCTTCATAAATTGATCTATCATACATGAAATATATAACTGAAGAGTTTTGCTATACATCAGTTACTATTCACCTCTACACCTCATACCTGACATTTTTTATTTTTATTTCATAGAGTGGGGTGTTTTTCGTAAGGTATGGGGTGTGAGGTAATGAATAATGGCTGATGAGAAGAATTATTCATAAATGAAATTGGAAAAAAAATACAGTGGAGTCGTGACCATTATTCAAGTATTATATCAAGACGTTCTTATCCTATAGAGAAATGATTTGTACAAGCCCACTAGTAAAATAACAATAGCATTGATACAATTCTTAATCAACAAGTACAACATATAATATGTGTTTATGTTCTAGTCAGGCCTATTTGTTTGTTATTTTAGCCCTAGAACTAGAAAGAAATTGTGATTCTGTAACACCCAAAATTCTTGGAATTAATATTTAAAAAAATCTGTTACTTTCCTAATCATGTCTCTTCACGTTTTCAATAACCAGGGCCCTTTGTTTTTTATTTGTATAAGATATCCAGGTTCCAAGAGGGGGAACAAGTGAAAAATTACCATTTGACCCTTAGCCGAAGTGTTGTATTTAGTTATTTAGAAAAACTCCTTTTTGCGAGAGGACTAGATTATTAGTGTGTAACTATATGAGAGACATACATTGGAGGGGCATCTATGGTTAGGTCCCATTTGTATAGCCAGCCTTCTTTCTATTTTCTAAGAGTTTTTTTTTACCCTTCTTTTTCTAAGAGTTAAACATTGATATTTTTGTCCTTGTATTTTTATACCTTAACCTTGCAGATTACTTCAAGGGAAGCATCAAAATCCTACATGAAGATGGTGGATAACTCCTTCCTCGGAAGCTCTGATGAGGTGAGACTTCTATATTCCTAGGCAAAGTACATGAAAGCAGAGAAGGATCATTCCACCTCAAATGAATCAGACCTAAGGCTATGTTTGGGGGTGTCAAACCCATCTCAAACTAATTATTAATAGGATTCACTATTTTTTTAACTTCTTGTTAAAGATATCTTAACATACCTCATACATTTAAACACATATCTCAACCTACTTCATACATTTAAATACATCTCATTGAAACCTACAAAACATTACTATTGACAGATCAACTCAAATAATCTGAGATCACCTCAGCACCCAAACGCAGCAAGACTTTACTTATGAGAGAGGATTGCTACTTGCTTTGTCCAGTACTGCTATTTCCTTCTATTCTGATATATATAAGCCACTTGCCATTGTAGGTTGCCAAGCTTATGGAAAGGACTGAAGCTGCATTCATCAAGCATTTCTCCAACTCTAACCGCACTAAAGGCATGAACTTCTTAAGACCCACGACAAAGAGAGAAAGACATAGGACTACATTTTCCATGGGTAAGGTCTTTGATCCAGTATGAATTAAACTTCTTAACAGCGAAGAAATTATGGGAATAAATCTAATGTCCATTTCTTTCCCTTTGGATCTGTTAATTGAAAAACTTTTCAGGTTTTTTCGCTGGCTGCACGGTAGCTCTGATATTAGCTCTTATTTTAATTATACACGCTCGTAATCTCATGAATAATAAAGGGGCAACCGAATATATGGAGAACATGTTTCCCCTGTACAGGTAACTTTCATTTCTCTCTAGGATTACATCTCCACTCAACAGATTTTTTAAGAACTGTATAATCCTTCTTCTTCCATGTTGAATGTAAGCCGCTATAATACTAATTATTCCAAAAATTTAAGTAGATGGAAATATGCATGATATTAATTATTTACTTCTTCACATGTGAACCAAACTTCCCATTGATAAGATATTTAATTGAGAATTAGAAGATAAATGTACAATTAGGATTAGAACTAAGGATCAATGATACTTTAACAGCATACCAAAAATTAATGGTAAGGAAAGAGAGAGAAAACATGTGTTAAGAGATCTCGTTTGGATTCAAAAATGAGTTGAGATGGTTTTAGATGAGTTGAATAAAATATTGATAGAATATTATTTTTAATATTATTATTGTTTTGGGATTTGAAAAAGTTGAATTGTTTATTATATTTTGTATGAGAATTTGGGAAAGTTGTAACGATCAGATGAGTTGAGATGAGTTTCGAATCCACACAAGGGTAAATGGATTAGGAAATGAGTCATTTGACTTGGCAAGTTTTGTGCTTGACTATCAACTTGGATAAACTCTTTTCACATTACAAGACCAGCATATATATATATATATAGGATTCATTGTGAGCACCTTCAAGCTTTTTAAAAATAAAAGATTCAGATGAATTTGCTTTCAATCCAAGACACAGGAAATTTAAAACTTTCTCTAGTTTTCTAATGTTAAACTTCCTTCCTCTCTCGAAGTTTGTTTGGCTTCATAGTTCTGCACATGTTAATGTATGCTGCCAATATATACTTCTGGAGGCGGTACCGAGTCAACTATTCCTTCATATTTGGCTTCAAGCAAGGAACCGAGTTGGGCTACCAACAAGTTCTCCTCCTCAGCTTTGGTCTTGCAGCACTAGCACTAGCTAGTGTTCTCTTAAACCTTGACATGGAAAGGGACCCAAAAACGAATGATTACAAAGCATTGACAGAACTTCTGCCTCTCAGCTTGGTTCTTGTAAGTTCGTATATGTAGAAGTACTTTACCTACTTTTTCCCCATCTAATTTTGAATATATATACAGTACTGAACTTTATTCTCTCTTTCTGATCTGCAGCTTGTAGTTATCATATTATTCTTTCCATTCAACATACTGTACCGTTCAAGTCGTTTCTTCTTCCTCACATGTCTCTTTCACTGTATCTGTGCTCTTTTGTACAAGGTATTGTGGTCGACAACTGATCATGATGCAAGAGATTAATGAAGTTGAACTGAGGTGGGTGTTTGTAATAATTTAGACATTTGGGAATTTCTTTATATGACAGGTCACGCTCCCAGATTTCTTCTTGGCGGATCAGTTTACTAGCCAAGTGCAAGCCTTGAGAAGTTTGGAGTTCTACATATGCTACTACGTTTGGGGAGACTACAAGCAGAGACAAAACACTTGCAAAGAGAGTGACGTATTCAAGACTTTCTACTTCATTGTTGCAGTGATACCGTACTTGTCTCGACTCCTTCAGGTTCCCAACTCAACAAAACAATAGTCTTGAATTCCAACATCGACTAATCTACTCCACTTTCGATTAAAATAGATGGGTCTGCGTGCCTTTTGGCATGCACGTGAGACTTAAGCTTTTAAAACAAGTGATATTTTAAAGCGCAATTTCTTCTTTTGCCACAACTCATAATGATTATTGTTGCAAGGACTTGTTCCCTCTTATTCTTTGTCAGTGCCTCCGTCGCTTATTTGAAGAGAAAGATGCTATGCAAGGATACAACGCGCTGAAATATTTTCTAACAATTGTGGCTGTTACAATGAGAACAGCTTACAAGCCCGACAAGGGATTGGGTTGGACGATGCTAGCATGGATTTTCTCAGCCAGTGCAGCAATTGTAAGTACATATTGGGACCTTGTCTTGGACTGGGGACTCCTGCAACGGCAATCTAAGAACCGATGGCTGAGAGACAAGCTTCTAATCCCTCACAAAAGTGTATATTTTGGAGCCATGGTAGGTAAACGACTTCAACTGGAGAGAGTTTTTCATCAAAATCTGACACTAAACCATCTTTTTGTAATTTCATGGTAATATATGCAGGTGTTGAATGTCGTCCTCAGGTTTGCTTGGTTACAAACTGTTTTGGGTATCAAGGTGTCTTTCTTACACACAGAATCTTTAATCACCATTGTAGCCTGCTTGGAAATCATTCGTCGTGGGATTTGGAATTTCTTCAGGTAACCAAGATTGTTGGTCATTTTGGAGTAAAATTTCTAACATGTTTATATAAGCTTAATTTTTTTTATGGATAAGAAAGGGGACTACTTGCATGTTGAGAATTTGCACAAATTTAAAGTTTACAATTTCTTGTGATTTACATCAGGTTGGAGAATGAGCATTTGAACAATGTTGGCAAGTACCGTGCATTCAAGTCTGTTCCCCTACCCTTCAACTATGATGACAACGAAGACAAGGATGAGTAGGAATTAAGGACGGAACTAGCACACTTAAAGGACCCATCAAAACATGCGAGAGAATCTGTATTACCTGCCATAGTTGACATATCTTGAAGACCTTGGACCAGTGGTAAAAGATTTGCACCAACATTAGCGAAGGTGTAGAAGGTTGTGAACAAGACTAATAGAAGCTGATTTGTTCCCATGAAAGTAAGTGAAAGATTTAAGAATGAGCTTTTCACGTTTTTGGTCCTCCTCGATTGCAACTTTTTCTTCATTTGTTTTCCCTTTTTTTCTATAACCATTGATTTTCTTTTCCTTTCGTTGAACCTATAGCTTCTTCCTTCTCTTCTTTTAATTTTACAGAGCCGAAATCTTCACTCATGCTCATATCAAGAAAGATATATCCATCTTCCTTAACCATTGGAAGTTCCTGATTAGGAATATTGTTCTTATTTGCCACCAAGATCCGTACCATATCCCTCAAGTAATTCAAGCGGTCCTTGATCTCCGACTCTCCTCATGAGCATCCACTTGTCGTTGCAAGGTCTCTTCTTGTTGTTTAAAACGATTGCTGTTGGCCATCGAGATTGTCGACTCTAGATACCAAATGTTGTGAACTAGATGGATAACTCACTAGAAAAGGGAATAACAGAGGAAAATTAGGATAAACAGAAGAACTGATAACACAACACTTTGCCCAACACATGTTATAAAATAAGGATATTTTGGTAAAATGATATTAGTTTTATAAAGTATTTTACAAAAATACCCCTCATTTTAAACATTGTTGTATAAAATGTTGTGAGTTTATCATTTTTCATTGATTAAAAGCTTAAAGATGATCTCTCTACATTGCCCATTTTTTTCCCTTACACATGGGTTGAACATATTTTTTAACTGAATCGGTGTATATCGATTTTGAGATTTGAAAAATTAATACCGTATCAATTAAATTCTTAAATTAATACTTTCGATTATAATATAATTAATAATATAATAATAATATATTATTGTATATTATAATTATATTATAAACTATAGTGATATATTATAATATATAATATAATGATATATTATAGTA
This sequence comes from Juglans mandshurica, assembly GCA_022457165.1. Taxonomy (NCBI): domain Eukaryota; kingdom Viridiplantae; phylum Streptophyta; class Magnoliopsida; order Fagales; family Juglandaceae; genus Juglans; species Juglans mandshurica. The sequence continues at coordinate 12,589,454 of CM039623.1, forward strand.
TATTATAATATATAGTGATATAGTATTAGTATAACTATTAATATAATAGACTATAGTGATATAAGATTTTAAAATTTAATATTATATTAATTAATAATTTATCATATAATACAAAATTATTTTATATATACTTATATATATTATATATATAATATAAAAAATTATATAAAAAATATTTTATACAATATAAAAAATTAAAAAATATATTAGTATTGGCTTCATCAAAAACTTAACCAAATGTAAAATATGATAAATTTCATCAAAATATAATTGCATTGGATTAGCCAAAAAAATAAGTAGGAAGTTTTGAGCTACAATAAATAGATAGATTTTTTCAAATTTGAAGGGCTATTGTTCACCCATCAAATCTATTTTATATTCACTTTTAATCTCCAACGGTTTTTTTTATTCATGTTTAATCTCCAACCATCTTGTAATAATAATGTAAGAATCAAATTAAATTAATAATTAACATATGATTAGTGTAATTGTAAAATATGAAAAAAAATATACTATTATTAAAAAAAATATATTATATTATTCTTTTAATGAATTCAATAGTTAATTTAATGTGGGATTTATAGAAAATATGTACTTTTCGTCAAATTTTAGAGATGACTTTTGATAAAGCTAATGCCAATACTCTTCCTTTTCCAACTTCTCACAACCGAAAGGGCCCATCTGCCCCTCATTTTACCAGTGTAGCCTTGTAATATTAGTACTTTCATTTGCCTTAAAAAAAGAAATTACTATCAAGAATCAATATATTCCTTTCTTCCTTTTGTCAAAAGAAGAAGAAAATAAAATTCGCCGAGGTTCTACAGTACTTTGAATAAAAGAGCACAGGAAGTTTGAAACAAAGCCTACTTTAAGCAAATCATGCTAAAAAAGAGGAAGTTGTTGTTGGGCCATTCAAATTAATAAAAATATTAATTCATCAAGTTTCAACGTTGGGTCGAGAAAGGCATGAAATCAACAACCCCATTCATTTAAAAAGCTAAGTCCAAAATATAAAACTCAATTAAAAAGCTCTCAACTTGCTTCCTTCCCCCTTCACCTAAGAACATTGATATATAGGCGCGCGCAAGGAAGAATTTGGCTTGAATAAATATGCATGGGGACAGTTACATGAAATCTAACGATTTTTCGTTAAAAAAAAAAAAAAATTCTTTTCATCAGTCACTATTCATCACCTTGCACAACACATCTTATAAAAAAAAACCCTTACACTCAATGAAAAAGCTGTATGAGATGTGAGAGTGAATAGTGGCTGATATATAACATTTTTCTTTTTCATAATATGTTGAATTTGAGTGATTGTCATTCTCCGATCTTTACTACCCAACCTTGGAACGGACATATGTGCACTATTAGTAAAGTAGAAAAGAAAGAAAATAACACGAAATCATATGTTGGAATTAGATGGATGTGTGTGGTGCAAAGTTTTCTTGTAGCATTTTTTCATAAAAAAGTAGTGCTATTAAAAGTCTTTACACCACACACCATTCACGTGACATAATTTGGAAGTGCGGTGCAAATGCTTTCAAATAAAATTATTATTTTTAGATAATATATAATTTTATGGGAGGCCTTCAACTATCGCCAACGAATTAAATGTACTATTTTTCCAATTGTTTATGTTAAATAGGGGTGGGCAGCGGGGCCCCTGCCCCGCTTCCGCCCCGCCTCCGTATGGGCGGGCGGGCTACCTCGCTCCGCCCACGCGGGGGCGGGGTCCCCTGCCCCGCATAGATAGGGCGGGGGGAAGGATGACCCCAGCGGGGCCCCGCCCCGCTTCTCATATAAATTTATTTATATATATAAATAAATATATTGTATATAGATATATACAATTTATTAAAGACTTAAAATTATATTCAAGTCATTGGATTGCTTTGGCCTCCTAAGCCAACCTATATAAAGATTAGTCTAGGAGGCCATATCAATCCAAAATCTAACTCTAACGAGTTTAAGTTTTTTTTATATTTATAAATTTTAATTTATTATTTAAATTATATTATAATTTGGGTCTAAAAAAATTTTTTTAGACCAAAAAATTTTTTTTAAATATAATATGGTGCCTAGGCGGGGGGCGGGGCGGATTGAATTTTTTCCCTCGCCCCCCGGCACCGGGGCGGGGGACCCCGCGCCTGCCTCCCGGGGGCGGGGGGAAAATCCCCAACCCCCGCATGGGGCGGAGGAGGGCCTCCCCCGCCCCACACCATGCGGGTATCAGCCCTAATGTTGAATGATATGTTGTCTTCCTTAAAAATAGAAATTGAGAACAAATTGCTTCTAAGAAACTTAATGACATTTGGAAATCTTGGTAATAGGAAAAGATTGAATAATATGTTTTTGAGAAAGTAATATTAAAAAAACACAAAAATGCTATTTGTTGGATACTATGGCTAAAGTTAGCTCAAAGTTAGTAATTTTAACCATCTTTTAACATATATCAATTCATAGTCATTTTCATGTGTTTTGTAACACCCAGGCGGTTGAAACTGCACCATGCACGTAAGCCGCACCCATGCACGTGATGAACCAGCTGTTTCACGCATGAAGTCTGGGACGGCGTCGTTTAGGTAAGTTTTTGTTTCCTTTCTGTTCTTCCTCCCGCTTCTTCCTCCCTCATTCTCTCTTTCGGTTTCTGTTTTTCCCCCCTCCGCCCAGATCTCTCTCTCTCTTTCTCTCCCACGTCTCACTCTCTTCTTTCGGTTTCCTCTTTATTTCTTGTTGCTGCGTTAGTCTGTGGATTTCCGATTCTCTGCCCAAGCTTCCTCAGGTTCGGTTTCTTCTCTGCGCAACACTGTTTCGGTTCCTCTGTTTTTCTCTCAATTCTTGTTTGCATCTCGGTTTTTCCTCTGCAACACACGGCATCACTTCGCATTCCTCTTGTTCGAGTTTTCATCTTCAGGTAAATCTCTCTCTTTTCTCTCAAGTCGATTTTTTTTCTCTCCTCCTAGTTGTTTTCTGGTTTCATGCAATTTATGACTCTGAATGTTTGTAGATTGTGCTGCAGTGTTCTTCCCCACTCTGAAACCCCACTTGACGCTCATTCTCGTACAGTCCACTTTGTTTCACTTCTGTTCCGCATAGTGCTTAATCTCTTTGTTGTGGCTTGGCGTTGAACTCGATTGAACGGGTAAGGAGGCCGTGAACCATACTTTTCATAGTGTAATTTATGACTTTTAATTGTTTGAGCATGGGAGGGATTTCGGTTGTTTTTTTTTATTAGATGAGGTTATGCCTTTTGTCTTTTAATACTCGGGTTGATTAGGTACTAAGTTTCTTTGTGCTGTTGGTTAGTATTTTCGACCATTGATAAGTTTGTTACTCTGTTTAATAGTGGGCATTGGTCTTGGAGAGTGTTTAGGATAAAAGCAAAGACTAGTACATGGTTCTTGAGTGGGAATTCGGGCTGTTCAATATTATTAAGTAGTTGACTTAGTGTGTTAAATTGTGGGTTTTAATTATTTAGATGGAGGTTGTGTTATTATCGTTTAATACTCAGTGTATATTTTTGTTTTATGAATAGGTGCCGAGACTAATAGAGGTCATTTTCGAGGCTTAGATAATACACTACAAGAGTCATGTAAGCGGGGTTCCTATGCTGGGTTTTATACAAGTTAATAAGACTGAGGTTGATTTTATGAAAACTTGCATAATTTGTGTTGTGTTGGGAACTTGTGAAAACAAAGATCAACCTCGGTCTCTTATCAGCATTATTCATGAAATCTGTGTGAAAAAGGAAAATATATTCTGACATGCATTGTGTAGACATGAGCTAAATTCTATCATGTGATTTCTGAAATCTGAAAAAGAGCGATATTGAGAATATGAAAAGTTGTGCATTTATTTGTTCTGGCTTTTGTGTTCAGCGTGTGTAAACTGTTCTGATTCTGTTTTGGTACTCTGTATTATTTTGATATATCATCTGAAAACCTTTGGCATGGTGTACTGGTTTTCATATCTGACTCTGTCTCTGCTTTGCTCTGCTCTGCTCTGTTATGCTCTGCTCTGTTTGGGTTGGTACCAACTTCTCTGTCTCTGAGTGCACCTACTTTGGAAACAAAGTGGTTTATTTGTGGTATTTTCCTGTGTGCACACTCGGGGCTCCGAGAAGAATAAAGGAAAGATTTCACCTCTGTCTCTGCCTGGTTTGGCCACCGGAGTTAGCACAACCCTACCACGGGGTGAAACATGGTCTCTGCTCTGTTTGATGCTCTGTTTGATCTGATGATGATACTCAGTTTATGTTATGCCAAAGTACCATGGGTTTTACTTGTTTTAAAACCATCGCTTTGTTATTTTGAAAATATGTTCTGTTCTGCATGATAACTCTGGAAAATATTTTATTCTGTATACTCTACTTTATAAATGCTCATGTTTGCACGCTAGCATATGATTTCTGCTTACTGAGTTGTTGATAACTCACCCCTTATCATTATAATATTTTTCAGATGATGTGGTAAGTCCAATTGAGGACCTGGATTAGAATGCTGCTTGTGTTTAAGCTGAGAATGACTTCTGGTGTTCTTAGTCTTAAAGTCTTTAGGTTTTATGAGTTTAGTAAGATTTATGAATTATTTAGTTGATTTGTTATGACTACCGGAAGGTTATGGACCTCTTTGATTATTATTATTGCATTTAAGATTGTGTGGAGATTGTAATGAGATTATTGAGAAGATTTGAGATTGATTTCATTTATGAAGTTTTTTGGAGATTTTTCTTTGGATGTGTTGGGAGACATGTTTATGAGTGACAAGTAGTAATTCACCAAGCCACCCGAGTTTGGGGCGTTACATGTTTAATTTGGCTAAAATTTAGGTTGCCAGTTCACTAATTATGAAACTCGATTGGTGGCAGAGTTCCTCCATTATTTCATACCTACCAAAATTTCATAGTTATTAATAAGAGAACTTATAGTGGACTCAATAAAATTATATTTTGGTCAAAATTTAACTAGATTGCATTAAATTTTATTGTAGTAGACTCAACAAAGCTACAATATTTTTAATTTTGATCATTTTCACTGGCCAAATCTGTTGAGTCTAAGTTTCTAGCCAAATATTATTTGGCATAAAAAATTCTCTCTCCCGCATACTATTCATTTAGCTTGAGTTCACAACTCCAGAAAATTCCTCTTCGTCTCAAAAGCATGAAGTGCCCAAATCTCAATCTCAACCACAGAAGGCGGTCAGTCTCCATTAGTCATCATTTCAATGACGTGACATCATCTTGCAGGAGTGTTTCAAGTTATAATTCTGCAATATTATGATTAATTGATGCCACTTTTTTCTTTTAAAATCTAATATCAACGTTAAAAAATTAATATGTACTTTTTTAATAACGAATAAATATTCAAATTACAATTAGAATGAAAATAAATAAAAATATCAAAATCAATATTTTAATAGAATTGAGATAAATTTGGAGAGTCTGTTGTTTGGTGTTATTGAAAAGTGACTATCTAAATTTATAAAGAGTAATTATACATATAGTCGTGGAATGCGTAAACGCCGTACAGTCGCTTTGAAAAAGAGTGGGGTCTACTATTAAAAAATTATTTTCTTTTCATGTGGGTCTCATATTTATTCACTTTTTTCAAAGCGACTACACGGCGCTTGCACACTCACGACTGCAAGTATCATTTGTCATTTATAAAACTGAATTCTCTAATCAAATTTTGCCAAATTTTATTGAATCACTGCTAATGCTCCAGGATTAATTTTAGTTAAGATTTGAAGCTATGGATAGACATGGATAATTTGCATGCGTTAGGACTGTTCATCCAGATTCTGGCCTGAGAATTCGGGTATACTCGGATCTAAACCCGGATTTCAAACCCGAGCCGAAACCCATAACAGGTTAGTCCAGATCAAATCCAAGCCAAAACCCGAATAAATCCAGATTTTTTAAAATCCAGATTCTGGATTGAATTTGGGTTTTTTGTTTTTTGAGTTTGAATGGAGAGAAAAGGTGAGAATAATTCATCACAAAGCAGAAATGGACTTGTATGGTTGATGAAATCTCCCCGTGTTAATCGATTGGAAATATCTTTGGAGGAGCACTCCATGAGTCTCTCTCTCACGTTGTTGCAACGTACACAAACTTCTGCTAGTGTTTGGCAGCAGATCATAATTGCCGAGTCTCGGACAAGTTTTTAAGCTAAATATAAAAAAGACAGCAGGTGAAAAATCTGACTATTAATCGGAGTCGGGATCTATGCTATATTGCTAATTTGCTATATAGCAAAAAATGGTACGAATTAATCTGTAAAAGTGAATAGAAGAGAGGGAGAGGGATTTATTTTTGGTAAAAGCTATGAATCTCGGTTGGAGATCTCGTTGTAACCTATTGCTTTTTTTTTATATTTTATATTTTTATTTAATGATTAAGAAATTATTTTTTAATAATATTATAAATTATTTTTAAATATTAAAAAATGATATTAAAAAAAATTGAAATAGCCTAATGGTAACTCCAGCGTGAGTGAATTACCCACCCTTTTTATCTTTTTTTTTTTTGAAGTTGCAGTTATGAGAGAACGAAAAGACATCCACCTTTTCAAGCCAAAAGTTCCTCCTAGTATTTAATTTTGGATAATGCTACGACCCCTGCTCTTGAGTCCCGCTTCTCCTTCCTGCTTGATGTGGCGTGCCCCCGTGACATATGTTTTAATATTAAATAAAAACAAATATCAGGCATCTATTTTAATAAAAAAAATCACAGAAACGCTTTATTTTTTTTTTCTTCTCTCCCAAAAACTTCTTTCTTTTTTTGTCAGAACACGTCATTTCTTTTTTCTTTTTTGTTATGGGTGAACTCTTCCTCAGCATCCTTTTTTTTTTTTTTTTTTTTTGTTCTTCTTCTTCTCTAAGGGTGAGTTTGGATGTTAAAGTGAGTTGAATTGAGATAATAAAATATTGTTAGAATATTATTTTTTAATATTATTATTATTTTGGGATTTAAAAAAGTTGAATTGTTTATTATATTTTATGTTGGAATTTGAAAAAGTTGTAATGATGAGTTGAGATGAGTTGAGAGGATTTGATGATCCAAACGAAGCCTAAGTCAGTTGGCTTTTGTTCTTCTCTCCCAAAAAAAAATACCCATGGCAAGTAACAATTTCAAATGCCAAAATTGTTTGCAGTATTTTGAAAATTATTGATGCTCAATACTTGCCTAATAGGTCTTTGGCCCGAATCACCTCCATTGATGCTTTGCAGCATTCGTCATGTGCTACACACCATTGCCAACTCTCAAAATCCTGTCTGAAACGAGTACCTCAAGATTCCCCTGGCCCATTGGGTCTCCCAAGTCCCTTGTGGAGTTCTACATGGAAGACAAGGACTTCATATGTGCCAATATTGTTGGTGTCACCTTGGTCTCAGCTGAATCACATCATAGTTGACACTATTGGTTCTCATTAATCGGTTGGTATTGGAAGCCACTATCTACATCGAGATGAGGTTCACAAAATGAGAGGATGATATGCTGTACTAATACTACATGTTGCCCATGCAAAACATTTTGGCATTTGAAATTGTTACTTGCCACCAGAGTGGGTATTTTTTTTCGGAAGAGAAGAATAATATACATGTTTGTGAAACCTTCCTTTTCTTTGTGACAGATGGTGTGCTGTTGAACTGTTGCAAGGTCATCTTCATGGCCAAAGAAGAGTAAAAATCAAATGGAAGAAAAAGATAAGAGAGATTGAAGTGTAGAGAAAGGAGTTTCTATTCAGGCCACTGCAATTATTTTATGTCTCGATCGGATATCCAAGAGGTTACTTATAGACCAACTGTACTGCTGCTAGCTCAGAAGCTTTTGGATCGACAATGGTAACTTGAATTGGCGGAAAGGGAGTATAGCTTTGTTGAGGGTGAACTTACTGCAAACAAAAGCCGACTGATTTAGAGAAGAAGAAGAACAAAAAAAAAAAAAACTAAGGCTGAGTTCGCCCAGAACAAAAAAGAAAGAAGCTTTTCGGGAAAAAGAAATGAAGCGTTCTGACAAAAAAGAAAGAAGTTTTTTGGGAGAGAAGAAGAAAAAAAATAAAGCGTTTCAGACAATTTTTTTTTTATTAAAATAGATGCTGACATTTGTTTTTATTTAATATTAAAACAGATGTTACGGGCATGCCACATCAAGCGGGAAGGGGAAGCGGGACTCAAGAGCGAGGGCCGTAGCATTATCCTTTAATTTTTTCTAGTGTTCCATAAATTTCAACCCACTTTTCCCTCATAATTATTTTTAATATATTCTTCGTCTTATTCTTGAAAATATATCATTAAAATTTATTTTTTATTTTATATATTAATTTTTATAATATACTATATATCAATTTATTTATTTTTTTATATCATTTAAATATTATATTTTTTAATATATTTTATTTATTTCAAATAAAATAAAAAGTCAAAAGTAGAGAGATAAATGAATTAAATATTTATACAAGTGTGAAAAATATTCTATAGATGTACAAAAGGTACTGTAGCAAATTGTATATTAGTTATAAAATACATAATCTATTAAATGAGTTATATTAAAGAGAAATGATATTTGCAACCGTGAATTGTGTAACCATTGCGTAATCGCTTTGAAAAAAGTGAATAAAATATGGGATTCACATGAAAAAAAAATAATTTTTTAATAGTGGACCCCACACTTTTTCAAATCGATTACGCGACGTTTACATATTTTATGGTTGTATGTAGAATTACTCTATATTAAATTATTTCCCTCAAATTTTACAAAAACGACCCATTAGAAATGCTCTTGTACCCTTTTTGAGCCCATAGTTATTTATTTTTCCTGTTTGCTGCCAGTTTCAATCCTTTGTCCATCCGATCTTTGTGGCTTGTATATGGCAATATCTTAGCAAAAGGAGTGCCCCTGCACACAAAGTCCAAAACTTCAAACTTAAAAAAAAAAAAAAAAAAAAAAAAAAGTTTCCGAATCGGGTGTATCCGGATTTTGCGGTTCCAGCATGGATGAACAGTCATGCCAAGTAGGGCTGTGCATGTGACCCGATCACCCGTTGGATCCGATGAGGCTCACCGGATTTTGCGGACCAGACTTTTTATCAAGTTATAATCTGAGCGGGTCTCCAACCCAGCAAATAGCGGGTTCATATTTTGGGTGTATCCCGTCTGAACTTTTCAAGTAAAAAACTGCAACACCTCCAGCTTTGGCCATGAAGCCTATTTCTAAACTCAGCTCTGGCAAGTCTTCAACACTTCCATGGATTTCAGGCTCATCAAGTTGCGAAGCTCGACCGTCAAAGGTCCCGAGAGTGCATTTCCTTGCAAAAAAAAAATGTCAATATCTGAGCCTAAAAGTATCATGAAGAATTTGTACGGGCCGTGATTTTAGAGGAGACGCCATTACACCTAATCTAGTAGAGGCTTTAATAGGAGGAACATTAATGTGCCATTTTGTATGGGAAAGTTAGGTGAGCCTGAGAGAGAAGATCAAGAAATACGGAGAAAAAAGTGTACATGAAAGCTTGGGGATGAAAGAGCATTAGTTAATGGAGTCCGCAAATCAATGAGGAGCAGTATAAACGTACATTTAAGGTGAGCTTTATTAGATTTTTAATTTGTTCCAATTATTTCACAAAAAGAAGAGAAAAACTACATAATGTTCTAAAGCGCCAGAACCCGAAAACGCAGAACCACCATTCTTCTTGTTGTGCTTCGTTGCATACATCTAGTTTCTCAAAAACTTCGGATCTATCCCTTTCGTGGAAGTGTGCCTGTGCTTTCTGGGTTTCTTGATGCCATTCTTGTGGGCCTTGTAGGATTGGCTGTGGCCATGTGGTTTTTGATTTCGCCATTTCTCTATATCTCTGTCGGCAGCCCTTTGATGATGAGGGTTCTGTTTTTTTTTTTTTTGAATGGTTCTTTGATGGTTGTAGGTCGTGTGCTTTCTGGGTTTTCTGTAATTTCTGTGAATAAGTGATTTCTGGAAGGGAAAGGAAGGGTAAATGATGTTGTTCTTAAAGGCCGAGTCATACGGGTTCGACCCGATTTTATTTTATTCGGGTCGGCTCGGTCGGGTTGAAGACTTTAAGTGGAACATCCGGGTCGGGTCGGGCGCAAACCCGACTGTAACAGACCGGGTTGCAGCCCTAATGCCAAGCGCCCAACTGAAATATGATGAGAGCGCGCCAGAAAGATGATCATGTTTCAAAGTTCAAACATGTAAAAAGAAAAATCACCCTTAATTTCTGGTACTAAATTCGAGGGGCACAACAATAATTGGTAGGTTCAAAGAACATGTCACCAACTGATAAAATGTAGAGCACTATATTAATTAAGAGACAAAACAGTTGTAATTATTTTATGAAGCCACCCAGATGCTCATCAATACCTCTGCTCCCTCTCGAAAGACAAAACCAAGCCCTCACTACCTCTCATCGAAGCCACCAAGATTCTCTCTACTCTCTCACTCTCTCGATTTCCAATCTGGTTAAACCGTACTTCGCTTCCTAAAGTGGTGTTCTTGACTATTGAAAATTGTAAAAAGTGCACATCCATTGGGGAAACTTCCATCACTCAGAATCCTTTCGATCGAGGGGATGGCTAGCATGAAGAGTATTGGTCCTGAAACTTGTGGGGATGGTTCGTCACAACCTTTTAGATCCTTGGAGACTCTGAATTTCAAGAATATGGTGGAGTGGGAGAACTGGAGTCCTTGTGAAGCATTCTCAAACTTACGTGAGCTCCCTATTAAAAATTTTTCCAACCTGTTAGGAAATTTACCAAACCACCTTCCTTCACTTGAAAAGGTTGAGATAGATAGATGTTGAAATTTAATGGTCTCAGTTTCGAGTTTTCCAGATCAATGCAAAATAAAATTTGAGGGATCAGAAGGGTTGGTGTGTGGAAGAAAAGTTGATTTTAGCTCGCTCAAATTTGAGCATATTTCAACAATTTCAGAATTTGAGTCTCAAATGAAAGTGTTAATTACAATGGGTGGTGGGCTGGCAAATGTACAAAAATTACAGGTTATTAAATGCAAGGAACTTACGCATTTGTGGTCGAATGCGGTGGGTACATTTCCACATATCCCATGTCTTCGTTTTCTGGTTGTCCAAATTTCGTTGGTTGCTAAAGGCCAGCTGCCTCCAACTCTAAAGGAACTATGCATATATAATTGCAAAAATATTCAGATTTTGGTAGAGGAGGATGAAACCAACAGTTATGGCAATATCGGTGACAACAACACATCTCTTCTTCAGAATTTGAACATTTCTAATGAGAGATCGAAGGAGAGAGAGGGAGAGTCGAGCGATTTGTTCGGGAGTTTGATTTTCATGAGCAATCGAATGAGAGAGAGGAGATCGATTTCGAAGGAGAGAGACAGACTCAATTGGGAAGGAGAAACTCATAGATCCCCTGTATACATCCCCACTATCACAATTGGGGAAGGCTTACGTGTCACCTCTCTATTGATCTCCGATAAAACCACATTATAGGTGTCTTCGACCATAAGTGTTTCTCTTGATTATTTTGTGGAAATATGGTCCATTTTTTGTTAGAAAGTTATGTACTTCGGCCATGTTTGTTAATACATCCACAAAGGAATTACACAAAAACAATCTCACAAACTGACGTGATTTTATCTGATCCGTTAGATCTACTTTATAATAAAAATAATTTTATAATCTGACGAACCACATCAAGTCACATCAGTTTGTAGGATTACTTTTGTGTAATCTCTTTGTGGCTAGAGTATTTTTCTAAAAGTATTCAATTGGCTGAAGAGACGAGGACTAGAGTATTTCAAAGCTATGTTTTGACTACAATGTGGAAAATAAATTTGAAAGTTCTCAAATATAGAAGAGGCAAGGGAGTGACGAAAAAAAAGTAGAAAACCCCACCCACTATATGTAGTGAGCATTAGAATTGGATTGGTCATTATATTTTTCAAATTTTGACTAATATGTAACTTTTTTACTTTTAGCTAATCATTCAAAACTTGAAATCTACATTGGATTAGTCATCACACTCTCTATAATAATAAAATATTATTATTTATTATTTTTATATTTTTTTAATTAATCTTTATTTTTTAATTACTTGTTTATTTTATTTTCATAATCTTCAATAACCTTCAACAATCATATTCATTTTTATTTTTACAATCCAACAATCTATAATATAATAATCTCATATGTATGTAGATGGTAAAATCTCATATGTAAATAAAAATCTCATATCTATAATATAATAATCTCAAAAAATACTTTTAAACTTGCTATAGTTCTTTTCATATTTGAAAAGAAAAATGAATTTACTGTAACTTATATTTTGGATGAAAACAATTTAACTAATTCAATGTGGAGCAAATATGGATGATAATTGTTAAATCTGAATATAAAAAGGCATTTGGCTAATTCAATGCCAATGCTTAGTTTTAGGGACAAATCTTATAAAATCTAGCCATGTCCAAATAAATAAGAGGACAGCTACCGCCATAAAGAAATTAAACAAAAGCAATATCATAAATTAACATGATTTCATGTATTCCGTTAGATATACTTTATAATAAAAATAAATTGATTAATTTTGTGTAATCGTTAAAGTATTTCTCAATAAAGAAAATAGTGGAACAAAAATATGAGTGGCCTTCAGAGATAGGTAAATAAAAAACAAATTAAAAATATGTCAGAGTCAATCTTTCATCATTTTCTTGTAACGTTCCCCGTTGTCAATTGTGACAGCTACCACATATCCGGTTCTTCTAGTACAAGCGAGTTGGGTACCAATTCTTATTAAGCGTTCCCTGTTGTCAATTGTGACAGCTACGATATATCCGGTTCTTGTACAAGCGGGTTGGGTACCAATTCTTATTTAAAAGAAAAAATTCTTATTTTAGTGTTTTTGTGACTGCTACGAGATATTAATTTCTATGTAGAAAGTGAAACTTTAAGGTAGGCGCTATTGCGCACCGATGTGCACCGAAGTGCTGACATGGAATGAATTTAATGAAACGAACCGTTTGAAATTTTAGGAAAATGACATGGGTGGGATCTGAAGTGAAACGAAAAATGTTGACAAAACAAATGTACACAAAACGCACAATTTTGAGCCCTTCCGTGTTTGAGCCCCTCTATTTCTCTAGGCTTCTCTCTTCTCTGGTTTGAGCTCCTCTCCATGCCTTCTCTCTTCTCTGGTTTGAGCTCCTCTCCATGCCTTCTCTCTTATCTGGTTTGAGCCCCTCTCCATGCCTTCTCTCTTGCGTGCGTAGTTTGCTTCTTTTCTCTAGGTCGTCGATTCTCTTCTCTCTTCAAGCCATCGAAAGCTCCCATTTTTCATGCCTTCTCTCTTCTCTGGTTTAACCCCCACGGTCCGAGCCCTAATCTTCTCCGCGTGCCTTCGCAACCCTCATTGCGCCTCTTTCCTACTAACACAGCTACTACCACCGGTATCTCTCTCTCTCTCTCTCTCTCTCTCTCTCTCTCTCTGTGATAATTATGCAGTTGATTATCTTTGTGTTGTGGATATATTTTGATTTTGTGGTTTTCAAAAGTTAGGTTTTGAATTTAGGTTTTAACCATCTCTATTAATAAAAAAAGGGTAAGAATCAAGCAACCGAAACAACCATGAAACAAACAATTTATAACTCTCACCACGAAACAATTTTTCATCCGCACCAAGAAAAAGCATATTTCAGAGTAAATAAGCTGCCTCTAATTAAAAAAAAGGAAATAGGGGTACAATATATATTTTGATGTAATTATCCATCAAATAATTTTTAGTTACACTAGAGTATACAAGATCATTGCAGAGAAAGTTTGCAACTTAGTATGTTTATATTCGTTACAGATTTTCAATGAGTGCATCTTTTTTCTCCTTTTTTTTTTTTTTTTTTTTCAGTTTCCTATGTTATTGCCAATAGATGAGTGTTGTTTTGTATTATCAGTTCCAAAATTTTGCAGAGTTTATGAGTAATCTGTGAAGGGTATCCATATTATTATAATCAAAAGAGCAAGTTCTTCATCTTAGATTTTGTCTTCTCCAAAATTGTTTCTTGGTGTATATCTACCATCTCTTTAACCAAACAAACAATTTAGGCTAGAAGTGCTGGTCCAGTTCTCTCTCATTGCCTTCTAAAAAAAGATTACATTAACAAAGCTTAGACCTTCCATGGAAATGCATTTAGAATATTCTTTGTTGCTCGGGTTCTGAATTTTATTAGGATGTTATAAAGATGTACTAGAAGATACCATATACGTTTTAGAGTAGAGCTGTGATATTGTTTGGGAGGTTGAAATTACGAAACAACTTATTGAGGCTTAAAGTCAATTCAATATCATTTTAGCACTTTTAAAAGCCTATAACGACAACAACTCAGGAGACAAATTTCATATGATACACAGATTGCTAGCGTAGTAACCTTTAATGAAAACTCTTATATTTCACAAACAAATCTTTAGTCATTTTCAAAGAACGTCCTACAATGGTCTAGTGAAAGTAATCTTGACAATTTCATGCAGTTGGGAATTGTTTATAAATGTTTATACCTGCAGTTCATATCTTAAACAAAACATTAGAATTGTTTATAAATGTCTATAAATGCATATTGTTTTTTAGTTTGGGATGTGTACTTTATCATGTTAATTAAATGTTCGTACTATGTGTAGGGAGAAGCTGCACAAGCAAGAGGTGAATTTTTCATATGGGTGGATATACTTTATTTGATAAAGGAGAACATTTGTAGAAGAGACAATGCAGTTCGGAAGCTGTGGGATGATATATTTTTGGCAAGGCTTTTGCTTCTCATAGCAAATAATTGGCTCTAATTCTTAGTGCACAAACATTAGAAGATGCAAGCTTGCTCAGTTGATTATTTGGAGTCTTGTTGTTTATAGTTTTGGATTTTGAGTTTGCTCGAATTGATGTATTCGATCTTGCTCAGTTGATGATTTGAATCTTTTATGACGTATTATCAGATCAGTTTATCCATTATTTGTCCCAATGAAAGTACTTTAAACAGGTTGATACCATAATGATTGTAATTTGATGATTTGGTTTGACAGCCTCAAAGTGGGCTAAAATCTATGTAACTTATCTTCTTTAATTCAGATATGGTCCTACTACATGGAAAAAAGAAACCATCTACAAATTACATGGAAAAATCCTCCATCGATCGTTAGCATAACGTCAAGTCCTGATTTCACTTTAACAAAATATAACTTCATTCAACTTCACAAGCATGAAGTGAAATTCCAGCACTCACTCAGTATTACTTTAACAAAATTCCTGCACTCAGTAGCATAACATCAAGTCCTGCACCTCATTCCATTGCATATATTGATTAACACTTACAGTATTAATTAACATAATGCTCCCCACTTTCACAACTTCACAAGTATTAATTAACACTTACAACTCAAAATCCTGACCATGGAATGAAATACATCGAGTCATAACATAAACAAGTCACAACCATGGAATGAAATACACCAACAACATTAGAAACCATCAAATGAAAGTATTTCAATAAATCTTCAGTCCTCCACAATGCTGTCCAGTCCCACCCTAGGTTCAACATCATTATTTCTACCAAAATAAAAACATAGAAATTTATATACTAAGCACCAACTCAGTGTCCATGGAATA
This sequence comes from Juglans mandshurica, assembly GCA_022457165.1. Taxonomy (NCBI): domain Eukaryota; kingdom Viridiplantae; phylum Streptophyta; class Magnoliopsida; order Fagales; family Juglandaceae; genus Juglans; species Juglans mandshurica. The sequence goes on from CM039623.1 coordinate 12,605,092, forward strand.
GTTAGTTGAAAAGAAAAAATAAATGGATGAAGAGAGACTAATTTTAAAAGCAAGACTACAAAATAAACAATTGAGAAATGCTCTTCTTCACCACTTCTCTGTCATCCCCATTCACACTTGGTGACGTGATACGATTCAAATGGGTGTCATCTAAGTGATCGATACAAAAGAAAAATACTGGAAATGGGACACACAACATGTGTGGTTGTGAATGGCAAGATTTAAGATGCAAAGTAACATTGCTCAACATTAAGAAATTGTACAATTATACTATATAGACATCCAACAGCCCTTAATCACAAGACAAAGATTTGTCTTCAAGCTCCAATGTCAGAGCTATTTTTATTTTGACCTTTTTCATTGAAAACTCTACTCAAAAGAGCCGTTGATCTCCCACAAAAGCATATTTTTATTAATTGCTATTTAAAGGCCCAAGATCCACAGAAAACAAAACCACTTGAGAATTTAAGATGTTGATACTCCAGATTAATACCTGACTGGAAGACCTACTATTTAATCCTCTATACTGTTGTGAAAAACGATGACCATAAAGTAAATTTAAACACGGGAAAAACAAGCAATCACACACGACACAGTATTTACGTGGTTCGGCAAATTGCCTACTTCCACGGGAGCTGCAAAGGATTTTATTTCTTGAGGAATCACAATACAATGTATGTGATAGCTACTATTCACTAATACCATCACAAGTCAAAACAAAATTCCTTTTTATATGTCATGTGGCGGAAACCCTAAACAAAGCAGAATTAGTGATGTTCGCTCGAGCGGTGTGTCGAGCCCGCATCGAGCGAACCTGTTTCCCGCAATTGCTCGAGCCATGTGTCGAGCGGCTCTTCAAGCAAAGCTCTCTGACTTCCCTTTGCTCGAGCTGTGTGTCGAGCGGTATCGAGCGAAACTCTCTGACTTGCCTTTGCTCGAGCAGTCTGTCGAGCTATCTTTGAGCGAAGCTCTCTGACTTATATTCACTCGAGTGGCTAGACGCTCCGCTCAAGCGGTGCAACCAGACTCCATATACTCAACAATTCTCCCACTTGGAGACTGGTACACCCACAGTATCGCCCTCTACCTCAAACATGATATCCTCCACCTCTTCAACTCACTACTCCTATCTTCATGCTAGAAGACCAACTCAACTTCAGTTTCTCAAGTGTAACACCCTTTGTCAACATATCAACAGGGTTCTTACTTCCACAAATTTTCTCAAGTAGCAACTGTCCATCATCTAACAATGATCGTATAAAGTGATACCTGATCGGAATGTGCTTGGTTCTGGAATGAAACACTGGGTTCTTGGCAATGAATATGACACTCTGACTGTCACTGTAGAGGGTGCCCTTCTGATTCTTTTTACCCAATTCCTCCAAGAAGCCCTGTATCCAAATCATCTCCTTTGTAGCTTTTGAAACTGCAATATACTCAGCTTCTGTTGTAAACAAAGAAACTGTCTTCTGTAAATTAGAACCCTATAAAACTGCAGTACCACCCAGAGTGTAAATAAACCCTGTGGTACTTTTTCTGCTATCAGTGTCTCTAGCTAAATCAGCATCAACATAGCCCTGCACCTCTAAGCTGTCTCCTGAGAAACATAAGCACGTTTCTGATGAGCCTTTTAGGTACCTCAAAATCCACTTCACTGCTTCCCAATATTGTTTTCCAGGGTTACTCATGTATCTACTCACAACTCTCATTACATGGGCAATATCTGGTCTAATGCAGACCATAGCATACATAAGTGAATCAATAGCTGAGGCATAAGGAACCTTACTCATATAATCTTGTTCCTCTTCTGACTTTGGTGTCTGATCCTTGCTGAATCTGAAATGACTACCCATTGGTGTGCCAACTGGCTTGGCCTTGTCCATATTGAACCTGCTGAGTACCTTTTTTATATACTCAGCCTGTGAGACTCTCAACGTGCCTCTGACTCTGTTTCTGACAATTCTCATGCCAAGGATTTGTTTTGCAGCTCCCAAATCCTTCATTTGCAAAGTGCTCTGATATCTGCTTATTCAGATTATTGATTTCATCAATACTAGCCCCTGCAATAGGCATGTCATCAACATACAGCAACAAAATAATGTAAGAATTGTCAAACTGCCTGACATAGCAGCAGTGATCTGCTTGACATCTAATGTACCCTGCACTAACTATCAAATTTCTTGTACCACTGTCCACCATGAAAATCACGACTGGCCTACACTTCTGAGCTATAGATACTAAACCCATACTTGACACATTATGGTACCAAATTAAGCTCAGCTTCTCAAGCATTTCATCAAATAGCTTCTTGGCTCTAACCAATTCCCTATACTTTCTAAGCTTTTCATCAAGAATCACTTCCCTATTTGGTTTCACAATCACATCATCTTGTTCCAAAATTCTATCTCCTAAAGCCCCCAAAACTTCATCAACATCTTCCTCATTTGGATTACATGAACTCAAAGGCTCAGCCACTTTCGTAAGAGAAGTGTACCCTTTTTTTTTTCTTATCATTTGCCTCAGCATGAGTGTGAGCCAGCTTCTCCCATTGCCTCAAAACTCCTTCAACGAATAGTCTAGTCCTTTTCCTCTATCAAAAGGCCAAGAAATTACATCGAGCGCACAAACAAGGTGTTTATGTGACATTATATCGAGCAATTGATGAGTCATACCTTCAGTATTAGCACACTCAAAATCCACACTTCCTATCTTCCCTTGATCAATACCTACCAATCCAACGGAAATTTGGAAGGACCCATCAAAACATGCGAGAGAATCTGCAGTACCTGCCATACTTGACATATCTTGAAGACCTTGGACCAATGGTAAAAGATTTGCACCAACATTAGCGTTAGGTGTAGAAGGCTTAATGCCAGCAGCCAAGCTCCAAAAGTTGTGAACAAGACTAATAGAAGCTGATTTGTTCCCAAGAAAGTTAGTGAAAGATTTGAGAATGAGCTTTTCACGTTCTTGGTCCTCCTCGATTGCAACTTTTTCTTCATTTGTTTTCCCTTTTTTTCTATAACCATTGATTTTTCTTTTCCTTCTGTTGAACCTGTAGCTTCTTCCTTCTCTTCTTTTAAATGTACAGAACCCAAATCTTCACTCATGCTCGAGCAATATCACTGAATTAATTAAAAGTTAAATCTAATAAATATTTAATTATTAAAAAATAAAATATGTTCACATTAAATTAGTCAAATATTTAAAATTTATCTACAGTATCTTTCAAAAGTTTTTCCAAATTTAAAAGTTACTGTACATACATCAAATATATATTTTATTAATTATTTATCTCTTCATTTCTTTCAATCACATATTTTATTACAATTAATATATTAATTTGACTTAGTGATATTTTAATTTAATAAGAACATGATTATTAATTAACATATAATAAGTAGAATAGTAAAATATGATAAAATTAAAAAAATTAATAATTAAAAAATTAAATATTTTTGAAATGATTAGTTATTCATTACCATATAATGAATAAATATATAATATAATGTGAAGATTTAATGTGAATATCCAAAACAAAATTTATCTTATATTATTTTATTATTATATAATGAAAAAAATAGATATTCCAATGTGGAGATTTATGTGAATGAAATAGTTAAAAGTTAAATTTCTTTTACATTCATCAAAACTGTCCTTTAACTTTAGCTAATCCAACGAGAGTGCTCTAACAAGAAAGATATATCCATCTTCATTAACCATTGGAAGTTCCTGATTAGGAATATCGTTCTTATTTGCCACCAAGATCCGTACCATATCCGTCAACTAATTCAAGCGGTCCTTGATCTCCGACTCTCCTCGTGAGCATCCACTTGTCGTTGCAAGGTCTCTTGTTGTTGTTTAAAACGATTGTTGTCGGCCATCGAGATTGTCGACTCTAGATATCAAATGTTATGAACTTTCTGGATAACTCACTAGAAAAGAGAATAATAGAGAAAAATGGGATGAACAGAAGAACTGATAATTTTATAAATTTAGAAGAAAAGCAAAAGAATGACAATGGGTAGTTCGAGGCACCATTCCTCCAGAATGTTCCATTGATTAAAGACAACGTTTGGATGTTAAAGTGAATTGAATTGAATTGATTTGAGATAATAAAATATTGTTATAATATTATTTTTTAATATTATTATTATTTTTGGATTTGAAAAAGTTAAATTGTTTATTATATTTTATGTTAGAATTTGAAAAAGTTATAATGATGAGTTGAGATGAGTTGAGATGTGTTAATGATCCAAACGAAGCCTAAAGATGATCTTTCTACATTGCCCATTTTTTTCCCTAATGCATACGTGTAACGGGTTTAGTTTTGAACATATTTTTTTAATAATTTATCATATAATACAAAATTATTTTATATATACTTATCTTATATATTATATATAAAAATTATATATAATATAAAAAATCATACAAAAAATATTTTACACAATATAAAAATTTAAAAAATATATGTGGACCGATCCAATCCAATGTTAGAAAAAGAAAAATCGACACCAGATCGATTTTGACCGGTTTTGAAAAAAATAAAATCGGTATCAGAACGAACCAAATATGATATTGGACCAAACTTACCAGTTTGGTTTGATCTAGTCCGATTTACCGATTCATCGATTTGTTTTTTTACCCCTACTTATACATATCATATGCCCCTGACGTACATTTACAAGATAATAACAAACTAAAGCAAGAAATTCTAAAAAAATCGTAGAAACAACAAGCTCCCTTGCCATCAATAAAATGCAATGTTTAATGTAAAATAAAACACATCGTCTCATTCTTCTCAAATCGGTGTCACTTGGACTTTAAAGATATTTCATCTCTTCACTTAGCACGTGCTGACTTTCTCAATTTAATTAGGGTTCTTGACATGATGTGCCCGCTTAATTTATGAGTGGAGCTACTATACCATCCCACTCTTATTGCTGGACAATACTCTTTTTTATTTTTTTATTTTTATTATTTTATTTTTATTTTTTCACATTTTTTTAATATATTTAAATACTTTTAAAAAATAAAAAAATACATCAATACACTTAAAATCACTTCCTTAATCATTAAGTAATAAAAAAAATTAATGCAAACGGTCAAATGGAGCAATTCAAATGAGGCGGCAGACTATCTTTTCCCTTAATTTATTAATTTAAATAATGGACTGCATCCTCCACCCAAAAATACCATCAGCAGTGTGAGCATTGGCATTGGCATTGGGTTCTACAAAAGCCTAATTAAATGTAAAATATAATGAATTTCATTAAAATAAAACTACATTAGATTAGTCAAAGAGATAAGTGAAAAGTTTTGAGTTATAGTAAATAGATGAGTTTCTTCAAATTTGAAAAGCTACTGTTCACCTATCAAATCTATTTTTTATTCACTTTTAATCTCCAAAGGTTTTTTTTATTTATGTTTAATCTCCAACCTTCTTGTAATAATAATGTAAGAATCAAATTAAATTAATAATTAACTTATGATAAGTGTAATTGTTGAATATGAAAAAAAATAAAAAAATATTATTATTTAAAAAATAATATTATATTATTATTTTGATGAATTCAATGTCTAATATGAGATTATGATTAAAAAGATTTTGAATTTACAGAAAACATATACTTTTCATTAAATTTTATAAATGACTTTGATGAAGGTAATGTCGATGCTTTTCCAAGTTCTCACAAAGAAAGGACCCATCTGCCCCTCATTTTACCCGTATAGCCTTGTAATATTAGTACTTTCCTAGAATTTGCCTGAAAAAAAAAAATTACTATCAAGAATCAATATATTCCTTTCTTCCTTTTGTCAAAAGAAGAAGAAAATAAAATTGGACGACGTTCTACAGTACTTTGAATAAAAGAACACATGAAGTTTGAAACAAAGCCTACTTTAAGCAGCAAATCATGTTAAAAAGGAGGAAGTTGTTGTTGGGCCATTCAAATTAATAAAAACATTAATCAACGTTGGGTCGAGAAAGGCATGAAATCAACAAGCCCACTCATTTAAAAACCTAAGTCCAAAATATAAAACTCAATTAAAAAGCTCTCAACTTGCTTCCTTCTCCCTTCACCTAAGAACATTGATATATAGGCGCGCGCAAGAACATATGTGCACTATTAGTAAACTAGAAAAGAAAGAAAATAACACCAATTCACATGTTGGAATTAGGTGGATGTGTGTGGTGTAAAGTTTTCTTGTAGTATTTTTCCATAAAGAAGTAGTGCTATTAAAAGTCTTTATACCACATACTATTCACGTGACATAATTTGGAAGTGCCGTGCAAATGCTTTCAAATAAAATATTATTTTTAGATATTATATAATTTATGGGATGCCTTCAACTATCGCCAATTAATTAAATGTACTAATTTTTCAATTGTTTATGATGTTAAATTATATGTTGTCTTTATTAAAAAGAGAAATTGAGAACAAATTGCTTCTAAGAAACTTAATGACATTTGGAAATCTTGGTAATGGGAAAAGATTGAATAATATGTTTTTGAGAAAATAATATTAAAAAAGCACAAAAATACTATTTGTTGGATGCTATGGCTAAAGTTAGCCCAAAGTTGGTAATTTTAACTATCTTTTAACATATATCAATGCATAGTCATTTTCATGTGTGTTTAATTTGGCTAAAATTTTGGTTGCCAGTTCACTTTGGAAATCTCGATCGGTTGCCAGTTCATCCATTATTTCATCAAAAAGTCTACTTGCACTTGGGATGGGGAACACGCCGCGTACCCGGGTGTCAAATCATCTTTATTTAAACAGTGCGTATGTACTTTAAGTTAAACGTACCGTTTAATTATTTAGTCTTCTTTTTAAAATCAACTCGGACGAATGTTCATACCTAGATGATTTAGGATTGAACAGAGCGATTCACGATTCACCCATGGAAGACTGCTTCGATGCCCAATCATCACCTCGCACCTCCAAGCTTCTGAAGCTTGCTACGAAATCGGTTCCTAAACGGAGGTACGATGGGTGGCCACAAGCTTCTGCTCAGACAACTTGTACCACAGACGTGCTGCCAGACGAACCCGAAACACCCATGGAAGCCGATGAAGAACCCAAATCTTCACCTCGCACTGTGAACACCTCCAAGCTTCTCAAGCTTGCTACGAAGACCATTTCCCCACAAAGTTACGATGGGTGGCCACAAACTTCTCCTCATACAACCTTGCCCACCGATGTGCTGCCAGATGAAACACGAAGGGAGTCATAGGTTGTTCTCATTCTCTTAAATCCTTGATCTCATTTTCATACTTCGCATGCCCTAAAACGAGATGGGTGTTCTCAAATAAACCGAATCACTAAAACAGAGCAAGGCATTATAATGCCCACAACAAAAAACTTAGATGCATAAAACAGAAAAAAAATTTGCTCAGATGGTCATGGAAGACAGCATGAACACCATGAAGAAAAATAGAAAAAAATTTGCATAAAACAAAGCATGGGTACGACGACACTTACTTGAAGAAGGACGAACCCGCCTTTCTTTTCACAACAAAATGGTTTCGGAACTCGGAACTCGCAGAATGGTTTCTGCACAAAATGGTTTCTGGTGCTTTTCTTCTTCAGCGCAAAATGGTTTTTGGTGCTTCTCTTTTCAGAGCAAAATTGTTTCTGGTGATTTCTCTTCAGCACAATTGGACCACGATGAAGAACGGCTCTCGCGCAGAATGATTTATGTGCAAAAGGATATCCGAATACGGGTACCTTTAGCAGAATTGCTAAAGTGATAAAGACAGTAGGTGAAAAATCTGACTATTAATTGGAATCGGGATCTATGCTATACTGCTAATTTGCTATGATGGTATTTGTATTGTGTACTGCTAGAGCCACCGCTAGTAACTACCGTCGGCTCTAGCATGTATTTTTTAATTATTTTTTATAAAATTGTTTTTTAATATTTTTTAATATTTTAAAAAAATAAAATAAATTTAGAATATTATTAAAAAATACTTCCTTAATCATAAAGTAAAAAACAATTATTAAAAAATATTTCCTTAATTACGAAGTAAAATAAAAAATTATTAAAAAATTATTTTTTAATATTATTATGAATATTTTTTATTTTTTTAAAATATTTAAAATTATTAAAAAAATTTATATAAAAAAAATTAGAATAAAATATATAAATAACCACATACTAATACAAGCAGTAGCTCTCAACAAGAGCTGAAACGGGACACTTAGCATTTTTCATTTGTATTTCTTTTCAAATGGAGCAGCTAAGGGTACGTTTGGGTGTTGAAAAATGTTGAGAAGTGTTGAGAATATTTGTGAATAGTTATGAGTAGAGATTGAAGTGAGTTTGTGGGTCCCATTGAGAGTATTTTGAGTTGTTTGGATGTGTTAAGTGTGTTAAGTTGTTGACTTTTGAGTAGGTAGTTGAAAAATGTGTGGGTCCCATTAATATTATAGTGATTTGATTTTTAATAATATATATTATAATGATTTTATTATAGTAATTTTTTAATATTAATAAATATTGTAGTGATTTTATTTTACTTTTATATATAATAATGATAAATATTATAATGATTTTATTTTTAATTTATATATAATAATGATAAATATTATAATGATTTTATTTATATATATATAATAGTGATAAATATTATAGTAATGTTATTTTTTATTTATATATTATAGTGATTTTATTTTTAATTTATATATAATAGTGATTTTATTTTTATTTATATATTTTAGTGCTTTTATTTTTTATTTATATATTATAGAGATAAATATTATAATGATTTTATTTTTTATTTATATTTAATTGTGATAAATATTATAGTAATTTTATTTTTTATTTTTTTTATATATTATAGTGATTTTATTTTTTATTTATATATTATATTTATTTTATTTTTTATTTATATATTAGAGTGATTTTATTTTTTATTTATATATAATAGTGATAAATATTTTTTATTTATATATTATAGGGATTTTATTTTTTTATTTATATATTATAGTGATTTTACTTTTTATTTATATATTATAATGATTTTATTTTTTAATTATATTTAATAGTGATAAATATTATAGTAATTTTATTTATTTTTATTATATATTATAGTGATTTTATTTTTTATTTATATATTATAGCGATTTTATTTTTTATTTATATATAATAGTGATAAATATTTTTTATTTATATATTATACTATTTTTTATTTATTTATATATTATAGTGATTTTATTTTTTATTTATATATTATAATGATTTTATTTTGTATTTATATATTATAGCGATTTTATTTTTATTTATATATTATAGTGATTTTATTTTTTATTTATATATTATAGCGATTTTATTTTTTATTTATATATAATAGTGATAAATATTTCTTATTTATATATTATAGTGATAAATATTTTTTATTTATATATTATAGTGATTTTATTTTTTATTTATATATAATATTGATAAATATTTTTTATTTATATATTATAGTTATTTTATTTTTTATTTATATATTATAGCGATTTTATTTTTTATTTATATATTTTAGTGATTTTATTTTTTATTTATATATAATATTGATTTTATTTTTTATTTATATATAATAGTGATAAATATTTTTTATTTATATATTATAGTTATTTTATTATTGTGATTTTATTTTTTATTTATATATTATAGTGATTTTATTTTTTATTTATATATTATAGTGATTTTATTTTTTATTCATATATTATAATGATTTTATTTTTTATTTATATTTTATAGTTATAAATATTATAATAATTTTATTTTTTATTTATTATATATTATAGTGATTTTATTTTTTATTTATATATTATAGGGATTTTATTTTTTATTTATATATAAAAGTGATAAATATTTTTTATTTATATATAATAGTAATAAATATTTTTTCTTTATATATAATAGTGATAAATATTTTTTATTTATATATTATTGTGATTTTAGTTTTTATTTATATATTATAGTGATTTTATTTTATTTATATTTAATAGTGATAAATATTATAGTGATTTTATTTTTTATTTATATATAATAGTGATAAGTATTATAGAATGTTTGTGAATTGTTACGAGTAAATATTGAAGTGAGTTTATAAATCCTATTAAAAATATTTTAAATTATTTAACATATAAAATATTTTTAAAAATATGAAAATAATTAAAAAGTATCGAGGAATATTTAATACCCAAACATATCGTACGAATCCCGGTGGCGGTGGGGATCTCGCTACCTAACCTTTTATCTTTATTTTTTTGGTTTTTGAAGTTGCAGTCACGAGAGAACGAAAAGACATCCAGCTTTCCAAGCCAAAACTTCTTCACAGTATTTAATTTTTTCTAGTTTTACACAAATTTCAACTCACTTTTTCCTCGTAATTATTTTTAATATATTCTTTATCTTATTTTTTAAAATATATCATTAAAATTTATTTATTATTATTAATTTTTACAATATACTATGTATCAATTTATCTATTTTTTATATTATTTAAATATTATACTTTTAATATATTTTATTTATTTTAAATAAAATTAAAAGTCAAAGTCGAGAAATAAATAAATTAAATATTTATATAAATGTGAATAATATTCTATAGACGTATAATATTTTGTATATAAAAAGTATACAAAAGTGATAGTATATAAATTTTTTTAATAATATATCAATTTATAATTTATTTATTTTTAAGAAGGACCTTTTGATTTGTGTACAAAAGTATGCCAATAGTTTATCTAAACTCTTAACTATTTTAGCCAAACAAAACTTGTATTATCTCTTAGATGATGGCATGTGTTATACATCACTTTATCCATTCTTTTTAAGATTTACATGTCCGGTATGAATTCTCACTCGGTAGTCCGATTTTAATCCTAAGTGAGTACCCGTCCTTACCTAGTTATAAAATAATGGTGATACGTTTACCTAGGTTATAACTAAATACCAAATTTAGTTCAAACCATATATACATACATATATTATCGGAGGTTTTGGAAATTTTATGTGTATATTTTATAACTTTCAAATGGCTTTTTAATTCAAATTCTTAGAAGAAAAAGCTGATATTTATCATTCGCCTCAGTTCGAGTGTGAGCCAGAGTCTCCCATTGCCTCAATCGACCTCGAAACTCCTTCAACCAAGTCTAGTCATTTTCCTCTATCAGAAGGCCAAGAAATGACATCAAGCACACAAACAAGGTGTAGCACTCTCCAAATCCACACTTGCTATCTTCCCTTGATCAATACCTACCAATCCAACGAAAATTTGGAAAGACCCATCAAAACATGCGAGAGAATCTCTGTAGTACCTGCCATAGATGACATATCTTGAAGACCTTGGACTAGTGGTAAAAGATTTGCACTAACATCAACGTTAGGTGTAGAAGGCTTGACGCCAGCAGCCAAGCTCCAAAGGTTGTGAACAAGACTAATAGAAGCTTATTTGTCCCCATGAAAGTTAGTCAAAGATTTGAGAATGGGCTTTTCACATTCTTGGTCCTCCTCGATTGAAACTTTTTCTTCGTTTGTTTTCCCTTTTTTTCTATAACCACTGATTTTCTTTTCCTTTTATTGAACCTGTAGCTTCTTCCTTCTCTTCTTTTAATTCTACAGAGCCCAAATCTTCAATCATGCCCATGTCAAGAAAGAGATATCCATCAATTAATGTTTGTAACACCTGATATTTGGTGTTTGGATGACTAGAAAATATGAGAGAAAATACAAGAAAATTGGTCAAATTCGAGGTTGACCTAACCTCCAAGAGAAGAGAGATAGAGAGCAGAATAGAAAAATATGATATTAAGGTTCTCGATGCCCATACAATTCCATCATACTACTACATATACTCCTTTACTAACCAACTGGTCATAGCCTAACAACTAAAACAACAATTATAACAAAGGCCAAAACACATACCCAACTCCTCAAACAAAAGGCAAAAAGGTCAAAAGGCCAAACAGATAGCAAGTAAATGGGCCATGGCCCTACTTCAACAAAAGTCCTACAAATAAAAGAGATGATTACTTTGGCCCATATGTTGAGTCCAACTACTAAACTCCTATTATCCAACCTAAGCCCACTATGAATTTCGTCACTATTGTCACAGTCACAGACGTGTGACACTGTCGGCCATCGGGATCGTCAACTCTAGATACAAAATGTTATCAACTTGCTAGATAACTCTCTAGAGAAGGGAATAACAGAGAAAAATGGGATGAATAGAAGAACTGATAATTTTATAAATTCAGGAGAAAAATAGAAAAATGACAATGGGTAGTTCAAGGCACCCTTCCTCCATAATGTTCCATTGATTAAAAGCTTAAAGATGATCTCTCTACATTGCCCCTTTTTTCCTTATACATCTCATACGAACCTGGCGAACATTTACAAGGTAATAAGAGCATTAACATTGGTTTCAAATCATATTTTTTGGAGTTTAATTTTAAAATATCAAGAAAAACTTTTACATTAGATTATGCATTATTTAGCCAAATAATAAAAAAATATATTATTTTATTATTATTTATTTTTTTCTTTTTGTTGGTGTCGAGAGAGAGAGCAAGGAGAAAGAAATGTTTCGAGAGAGGGTTTGTTTCCCCTAGTATCGAGAGAGAGAAAGGGGAGGAGAAAAAAAAATAGTAAAATAAAATTTGGAGGGTGAATAATGTATCTTTAAATTTGAAGAAATATTGTTTATAGATATGCATAATTTAATGCAGTCTAATTTAAAGTCACATTATACAAATATGTCGATGCATATATATATAGATGCATAATCTAATACTAGTGCTCTAACAAACTCATAACAAAAAGCAAGAAATTCTAAAAAAACCGTAGAAACAAGAAGTTGCCTTATCATCAACAAAGCACTGTGTTAAAACATATCGTTTCCTTCTTCTCAAAACAATGTCACTTGGTTCTCACTTAGACTTTACAGATATTTCATCCCTTCACTTCTCCACGCGCAGACTTTTCCACTTTAATTAGGGTTCTTGACATGATGTGTTCGATTAATTTATTAATTTAAATAAGAGCAATGTAGCTTTTAAATAGGGACTACAATGTAAGTCTAATTAATTTTATTTTTAAATTTTTTTTTAAATTATAATAATATTTTTATCAAAATGATATTTTTTTTATTTAATAAAGGGCTTGCACATGCCGTCTTTATTTAGAGACTGCAAATATAATTTATCTTTAAATAATGATTGCATCCTCCACCCAAAAATGCAATACTATCGGCTTACCCAATATCTAGTGTTACTTCTCCAACTTCTCACAAAGGAAAGGACCCATCTACCCCTCATTTTACCCGTGTAGTTTTGTAATATTAGTACTTTCCTAGAATTTGCCTGGAAAACAAAATTACTATAAAAAATTAATATATTCCTTTCTTCCTTTTGGCAAAAGAAGAAGAAACAACAAAGAAGAAAATATAATTTGCCGACGTTCTAAAGCAAAAAGCAAAAAGAGTCGGTTGTTGTTGGGCCATTCAAATTAATAAAAAAGTGGCTCTACTGACACTCTCAAGTCTCAACTACCAGAGCTGCCATAAGTTATACAATTTTTATTTTTAAATATTTTTAAATGTTTTTTTAAAAATAAAAAATATAATATTATTAAAAAATATTTTATTAATCACTAAGTAAAAAATAAAATAAAATAAAAATAAAAAATTAAAGCGATATAATTGAGTGGTAAAATAGAACAATAAGAATAATATTTTCCTAATAAAAATATTAATTCAAGTTTCAACATTGGGTCGAGAAAGGCATGAAATCAACAACCCGACTCAATTAAAAAGCTAAGTCCAAAAAAAAAAAAAAAAAACTCAATTAAAAAGCTATCAACTTGCTTCCTTCCGATTTTGGGTCGAGAAAGGCATGAAATCAACAACCCAACTCAATTAAAAAGCTAAGTCCAAAAAAAAAGAAACTCAATTAAAAAGCTATCAACTTGCTTCCTTCCGATTTTGGGTTAAATAAATATATCCATGCATGGAGGCAGTTACCTGAAATCTCATTATTTTTCATAATATGTTGAATTTGAGTGATTGCTCTTCTCCGATCATTGCTGCCCAACCTTAGAACGGAGATATGCGCATTATTGGAAAGTATAGAAATAAATAATATGTGCATATTCTTTGTAAATCAGAAAATAAAGAAAATAACACGAAATCACATCTTAAAATTAGGTAGATGTACGTGGTGTAAAATTTTCTTAATTATAACATTTTTCCATAATGAAAAATAAGTAGTACTATTAAGACTTTTTACACCACACAACCGCACACCGTCTACATGATATAATTTGATTTGTAAGATTAAGATTTTAAAATTTATATTCTAAATTAAATTATGTCATGTGGATAGTATGCGGTGCAAATGCTTTCAAATAAAATTATTATTTTTCGATATTATATAATTTATGGGATGGCTTCAACTATCGTCAATTAATTAAATGTACTATTTTTTCAATTGTTTATGATGTTAAATTATATGTATACTTCTTGTGTGCAAGGATTATGTCTATTTCATTCATATATATATATATATAATATCTATCTTTTATTGGTAAAACAAAAACAAAAAAGAAAGTAAGATAGTTTGTAAATAGTAGTGAAATAATTTGATGTTTTATAGGATTTTGAAAAAGGAGAGAAAAAAATTGAATAAAAAATAATATAAAGTTAAAATATTATTAGAATATAGTTTTTTAATATAACTTTTGTTTGGAAATTTGAAAAAGTTGAATTATTTTTTATTTTTTGTTTGAAAGTTTTAAAAAGTTATAATGATTAGTTTGAAAAAATTGTAATGATTAATTTGAAAGTATTTGTATTTGAGTGATGTTTGAGAATGAGATCAGATGAGATGAAATGAAAATTTTGGAATGAAAACTTTTTCCAAATAAGCCCGTAATTAAACTCCTTTACTGATCAAACAAAAATTACATTAAACTCGTGATTCATATCCAGATACAATTACACTTCGAATAGATGAAGTACAAACTTAAAAACTAAAGGTTGTTGACTTGACTGAAGACAAAAGTAGATAAAGTGTAGTTTAATTTTTTTTCTACCATCTCGACTTGTCACAATGGCTATGCAATTTTATTTCATATTTTAGTCGTAACCATTATGATGCAAAGTCCAGATATGAACATATTGAACTATTGGTTTCCCTCTTACATCTAGCCCACATATATTACATATATGACAAGGATTTATAAGATTGCATGGGAAGTAATGGCAACGTGGAGGGTAAAAGTTTAGGTGGTGTGATAGCTAGAAAGAACAGATTTGTAGGCATCTCGGACCACTCGGCATATAAGTTCTTCATTGGCCCGGCTTACAGGTAGGTCAAGGTGGCCCCATACCGAATTTCTGAAAATAGATTCCAACAAGAAAGCATTGGTGCCACCTAGCGTTACCATACGCAGATATTAAAGCATCGATGGTGGAAGTGGATGGTCCAAAACAAAGTCAAAGTATGCAGTCTCACCAAAACCATTCGACTCGGCAATGTCAAGCTAGTCCCCAAAAAATGGGTCTGACTCAGATATTTCTAGTTCTAGGGTGTAACCATTGCGGTCATCCTTAGGTTCTATGAACCCATAGTCGAGAGCCTCATCTGCATTGCTCTTGTTTATATCATATTGTATGATAACCTAATGAAAAAGCTTCCAATTGTCACCCATTAACAAAATAAAATCAAAACTCCTTCACAAGGAACGAAAGGGCTTGCAGTCATGGGTTTCAGGGCATCAACATCGTAGTATTATTTACTTCTTAATATCCCACTTCTTTTGAACTTATGATCTCCTCATGATCTTGACACAAAATGACTCCATTTATGAATTATTATTTGGCATTAACTTTGTCCAACTTGCTGACGATTCAAAAATTATAACCATTCATGTCGAATAGAAAGGCATGAAATCAACGGGCCAACTCAATTAAAAAAGCTAAGTCCAAATAAAAAACTCAATTAAAAAGCTCTCAACTTGCTTCCTTCCGAATTTGGGTTAAATAATAATATATCCATGCATGGGGGCACTTACATGAAATCTCATTATTTTTAATAATATGTTGAATTTGAGTGATTGTCTTCTCCGTTCTTTATTGCCCAATCTTAAAATGGACATATGCGCATGAGTAATTCTGGGCATCTGCCCCACACCAGCACACACTGCACATCACTTTTTTTCTTTTTTTACACGGAGTGTGCCCCGTGTGGGGCAGATGCCCACATTTTTTCTATGCGCATTATGGAAATCTCGGTAATAGGAAAAGATTGAATAATATGTTTTTGAGAAAAAAAATATTAAAAAAACAAAAATGCTATTTGTTGGATGCTATGGCTAAAGTTAGCTCAAAGTTAGTAATTTTAACTATCTTTTAACATATATCAATGCATACTCATTTTCACTAATTATGAAACTCGATCGATGGCACAGTTCATCCATTATTTAATTCATACGTTCCAAAATTTCATAGTTATTAATAAGAGCATTTGTAATGGACTCAATAAAATTATATTTTGACTAAAATTTAACTAGATCACATAAAATTTTATTGTAGTAGACTCAACAAAGTTACAGTATTTTTAATTTTGATTATTTTTATTGGCTAAATCTGTTAAGTCCAAGTTGCTAGCCAAATATTATTTGGCATAAAAAATTCTCTCTCCCGCGTGCTATTTATTTCGCTTGAGCTCACAACTTTAAAAAATTCCTCTTCGTCTCAAAAGCATGAGTTGCCCAAATCTCAAACTCAACTACAGGAGGCAGCCAGTCTCCATTAGTCATCATTTCAATGACGTGACATCATCTTGCAAGAGTGTTTCAAATTCTAGTTCTGTAATATTATGATTAATTGATACCATTTTTTTCCTTTTAAAATCTAATATCAACATTAGAAAATTAATGTGTACTTTTTTAATAACGAATAAATATTCAAATTACAATTATAATTAAAATAAATAAAAATATCAAAATCAATATTTTAATAAAATAGTGATAAATTTAGAGAGTCTGTTGTTTGATGTTGTTGAAAAGTGACTAGCTAAATTTATAAAATTGATTTCTCTAATCAAATTTTACCAAATTTTATTGAATCCAGTGCTATTAATGCTCCAAGATTAATTCTAGTTAAGATTTGAAGCTACGGATAGACACAGATAATTTGCATATACAATGACTGTTCATCCAGGTTCTGGCTTGAGAATTTGGATATACTCAAATCTAAACCTGAATTTCAAACTCAGGCCGAAACTCATAACAGGTTAGTCTAGATCAAATTCGAATAAATCTAGATTTTTTAAAATCCGGATTTAGGACTCTGGATTGAATCGGGGTTTTTTGTTTTTTTAGTTTGAATGGAGAGAAAAGGTGAAAATAATTCATCACAAAGCAGAAAACTAGGACTTGTATGGTCGATGAAATCTCCCCGTGTTAATCGACTGGAAGTATCTAGGAACAAGTTTTTAAGCTAAATATAATAAAGATAGTAGGTGAAAAATCTGACTATTACTTGGAATCGGAATATACGCTATACTGCTAATTTGCTATATATGATGGTATTTGTATTTCTTTTCAAACGGAGCAGCTAAGAATTCCGGTGGCGGTGGGGATCTCGCTACCTAACGTTTTATCTTTATTTTTTATTTTTTATTTTTGAAGTTGCAGTCATGAGAGGACGAAAAAGACATCCACCATTTCAAGCCAAAACTTCTTCACAGTATTTAATCTTTTCTAGTTTTTCACAAATTTCAACCCACTTTTTCCTCGTAATTATTTTTAATATATGCTTTATCCTATTTTTAAAAATATATCATTAAATTTTTTTTATTTTTTTATTAATTTTTTCAATATACTTTATATCAATTTATCTATTTTTTTATATTATTTAAATATTATATATTTTATTTATTTCAAATAAAATAAAAAGTTAAAAATAAATAAATAAATTAATTAAATATTTATACAAATGTGAATAATATTCTATAGACGTATAAATGGTATTGTAGCAAACTGTATATTAATTATAAAATACATCATCAGTTATATTAAATTATTTCCTTTAAATTTTACAAAAGAGGAAACGGTTGTAGGTACAAGCGGTTGGGTACCAATTCTTATTTTAATTTCTATGTAGAAAGTGAAACTTTTATCATGCCTCTCTATCTCTACCATGGAAAAGTCTGCATGGACTTTTTTTTTTTTTTTTTCAAATAACAGAAGAGGAAATGGTTGCTCTCAACCTGTATATATAAATCCCACATCATCAAGCCTCAAGGCTCAAGGTCTTGTTGTCTCACAGTCACACGTTGCTTCGTTTTCTGCAGTAATACAGTAATACTGCAGTCTGCAACGAAACCCAAAAAACCATGAAGTTTGGAAAGGAATTCACGGTACAGATGGTGCCCGAATGGCAAGAAGCATACATGGATTATGGTAAGCACAAAACCTTGTTGAAAGAAATCCTACACTTCAAGCAAAGAAACCGGCCACCGGCCACCCCATCCGGCCAAAAGCGAAAGCTCACACTTTACAGAGCTTTTAGCGGCCTTACACAAAAAAACAACGACCACCCCACAAGCCCATCATCCACTACCCTAGATGATGATCATGACATTGAAAGCCAAGCCATTCTCGTAAATTCAGTGAGCCGGGATGGCTCACGAAGCTATCAGACTACGTTTCTCAAGTCCGACGACGAAGGGGGAGAGTACGAGTTGGTTTACTTCAGGAGGCTCGACGATGAATTCAATAAAGTGGAGAAGTTTTACAGGTCTAAGGTGGAGGAGGTTATGAAGGAAGCGGATATGTTGAATAAGCAAATGGATGCTTTCATTGCTTTCCGAATAGAAGTTGAGAATCCTCAAGGCTGGTTTGATAGATCAGTTGAGATGACTTCTCTTTCTTCAGAAGTTGCAGCTTCTGCAGCTGCATTGTCTGCTTCAACACCGAGAGGGGCCAGGGAAAGTAGTAAGTTTTGTATATATTACGAAGCTATTAATCGAAGGATCTGACTTTTTCTTTCAAAAAGATCGATTAGATTATGTTAAAAAAAGAGCTTAAGTTACAAAAGAAGATTAAGTACTTTCTTTCAAATTACACATATATATGCAGGAAGAAATGTCATGTCGATGGATTCAATTAAAGAGGTGGGATCGAATAGCCATGGACAATCAGATGATTCGAGTGATCAGGAAAAAGATGAGGAGGAGACCATTGACGTACTTGTCAATCAAAAGGTTCAAGAAGAGAGGCCGAATAACATCAGGGCCAGTAGACCAGCTCCTTTGGAAGTACTTGATCGTGTGAAAATAAACAACACCCGGGAGACTCCCCTCTCCACCATTAAGAGCATCCTCCGTTATCCTAATCAGACGGAGCTGAATTTCAGTAGGGAAAATCTTAGGAAAGTTGAAGAACAACTTAACCGGGTTTTTATTGAATTTTACCAGAAGCTCAGGCTTCTCAAAAGCTTCAGGTATTAGACATATATTGCTATGTTTTTTATTAGATCTAGTTGGATTTTGTTGTCTTCTCCTTCTCTTCTTTCCACTAATACTTTTCCATGAATGCAGTTTCTTGAATACACTGGCATTTTCAAAGATCATGAAGAAATATGATAAGGTATTGTCCCTCACCAAAAAGAGTAAATATCTTTTCGAATTGGGCATTATCATCATATATGTATCATGCATATTTTAGCAAAGACGTTACTGTCAAGCTTAGAAGAGGAAAAAATAATTATATAAATATTTAATCATCAACTATCTTAAAAGTTTGAGCTAATACAAAGACATGAATTCAATCATTTGTATTTTAACATTTTATACACTTGCGAATGAGTCAAACTCTCCATAATAAGTTGATCTATCATACATGAAATATATAACTAAAGAGTTTTGCTATACATTAGCTACTCTTCACCCCCACATCCCATACATGACATTTTTTAATTTTATTTCATAGAAGGGGGAGAAGTGAGAAAATTTTGACCCTTAGCCGAATTGTTGTATTTGGTTATTTAGAAAAACCCCTTTTTGGTAGGAGACTAGATTATTAGCGTGTAATATATGAGAGACATAAATTGGAGGGGCATCTATGGTTAGGTCCCATTTGTATAGGCAGCAGCCTTTTCTCTATTTCTAAGAGTTTTAAACATTGATATTTTGGTCTTTGTATTTATACCTTAACATTGCAGATTACTTCAAGGGATGTTTCAAAATCCTACATGAAGATGGTGGATAAATCCTTCTTCGGTAGCTCTGATGAGGTGAGATTTGTATATTTCTAAGCAAAGTACATGAAAGTAGACTGCAAGGATCATTCCACCTCGAATGAATCAGACCTAAGGCTATGTTTGGCTGTCAAACTCATCTCAAATTAATTATTAATACGATTCACTACTTTTTTAACTTCTCGTTAAAGATATCTCAACATACCTCATATATTTAAACACATATTTAAACCTACTTCATATATTCAAATATATCTAAATGAAACCCACAAAATATTACTATTTACAGATCAATTCAGATCATTTGAGATCACCTCAACACCCAAACGCAGCAAGACTTTACTTACGAGAGGATTGCTACTTGCTTTGTCCAGTACTACTATTTGCTTCTATTCTGATATATATAAGCCACTTGCCATTGTAGATTACCAAGCTTATGGACAGGACTGAAGCTGCATTGATAAAGTATTTCTCCAACTCTAACCGCACTAAAGGCATGAACATCTTAAGACCCACGACAAAGAGAGAAAGACATAGGACTACATTTTTCATGGGTAAGGTCTTTGATCTAGAATGAATTAAACTTCATAACAGTGAAGAAATTATGGGGATAAATCTGATGTCCATTTCTTTCCCTTTGGATCTGTTCATTGGAAAACTCTTCAGGTTTTTTTGCTGGCTGCACGGCAGCTCTAATATTAGCTCTTATTTTAATTATACGCGCTCGTAATCTCATGAATAATAAAGGGGCGACCGAATATATGGAGAACTTGTTTCCCCTGTACAGGTAACTTTCATTTCTCTCTAGGATTACATCTCCACTCAACAGATTTTTTAAGAACTGTATAATCCTTCTTCTTCCATGTTGAATTTAAGCGTCTATAATACTAATTATTCCAAAAGTTTAAAAATAAAAGATTCAGATGAATATGCTTTCAATCCAAGAAAGAGGAACTTTAAAACTCTCTCTAGTTTTCCAATGTTAAACTTCCTTCCTTCCTCGCTTGCAGTTTGTTTGGCTTCATAGTTCTGCACATGTTAATGTATGCTGCCAACATATACTTCTGGAGGCGGTACCGAGTCAACTATTCCTTCATATTCGGCTTCAAGCAAGGAACCGAGTTGGGCTACCAACAAGTTCTCCTCCTCAGCTTTGGTCTTGCAGCACTAGCACTAGCTAGTGTTCTCTTAAACCTTGACATGGAAAGGGACCCAAAAACGAATGATTACAAAGCATTGACAGAACTTGTGCCTCTTAGCTTGGTTCTTGTAAGTTCGTATATGTAGAAGTACTTTACCTAATTTTTCCCCATCTAATTCTGAATATATATACAATACTGAACTCTTTCTGATCTGCAGCTTGTAGTTATCATATTATTCTTTCCATTCAACATACTGTACCGTTCAAGTCGTTTCTTCTTCCTCACACGTCTCTTTCACTGTATCTGTGCTCCTTTGTATAAGGTATTGTGGTCGACAACTGTTCATGATGCAAGAGATTAATGAAATGGAACTGAGGTGGGTGTTTGTAATAATTAATTAACATTTGTAAATTTTTTTATATGACAGGTCACGCTCCCAGATTTCTTCTTGGCGGATCAGTTTACTAGCCAAGTGCAAGCCTTGAGAAGTTTGGAGTTCTGCATATGCTACTACGGTTGGGGAGACTACAAGCACAGACAAAACGCTTGCAAAAAGAGTGACGTTTTCAACACTTTCTACTTCATTGTTGCAGTGATTCCGTACTCGTCTCGACTCCTTCAGGTTGCCAACTCACTTTTAGAGAATAATTTAAGCTGTTGATTCAAACAATAGTCTTGAATTCCAACATCGACTAATATACTCCACTTTCGATTAAAATAGATGGGTCTGCGTGCCTTTCGGCATGCACGGGAGACGCTTTTAAAACAAGTGATATTTTAAAGCTCAATTTCTTCTTTTGCCACAACTCATAATGATTATTGTTGCAAGGACTTATTCCCTCATATTCTTTTTCAGTGCCTCCGTCGCTTATTTGAAGAGAAAGATGCTATGCAAGGATACAACGGGTTGAAATATTTTCTGACAATTGTGGCTGTTAGCATGAGAACAGCTTACAGTCTCGACAAGGGATTGGGTTGGAGGATGCTAGCATGGATTTTCTCAGCCATTGCAGCAATTGTCTGTACATATTGGGACCTTGCCTTGGACTGGGGACTCCTGCAACGGCAATCTAAGAACCGATGGCTGAGAGACAAGCTTTTGATCCCTCACAGAAGTGTATATTTTGGAGCCATGGTGAGTAAACGACTTCAACTGGAGAGAGTTTTCATCAAAGTCTAACACTAAACCATCTTTTTGTAATTTCATGGTAATATATGCATGCAGGTGTTGAATGTCGTCCTCAGGTTTGCTTGGTTGCAAACTGTTTTGGGTTTCAAGGTGTCTTTCTTACATAGAGAATCTTTAATCACCATTGTAGCCTGCCTAGAAATCATTCGTCGTGGGATTTGGAATTTCTTCAGGTAACCAAGATTGTTGGTCATTTTGGAGTAAAATTTCTAACATGTTTATATAAGCTTCAATTTGTTATGGATAAGAAAGGGGACTACTTGCATGTTGAGAATTTGCGCAAATTTAATGTTTTCAATTTCTTGTGATTTACATCACAGGTTGGAGAATGAGCATTTGAACAATGTTGGCAAGTACCGTGCATTCAAGTCTGTTCCCCTACCCTTCAACTATGATGACAATGAAGACAAGGATGAGTAGGAATTAAGGACGGAACTAGCACACTGAAATCAAATTATTTTTATTTTCTCTGCGATTTTTTGTTTTTTGTTTTTTGTTTTTCCACAGTAGTGATGTTGCCAAACTATTATGAGATTTCTGCCAATGCATATGATGCCTTCTCAACAGTGGCATTCTTTGATTTTTAATAACATAGGAAGTACTAACTCTTGAAACAAAAATCTGGCACGAGTTCCTGATCTGTATAGTGAGGCAAGAGACAAACTCTTGAGTTCCTCAAAGAAAAATCTGGCACTTTAGGTGCGGGTATGCTTCTCTGAGTTCCTCATACACAAGGCGGGAACATCCAAGTAATAGAGACTGCCCTTGTTGCAATGAGAACAAGAAGGTCTGCTTCCAATTTCCTTACACCATAGCTCTCAAGTAATAGGAAGATAAAACTTCCATACCAGTACGCAAATGCAGCTATTGAAGGAGGATAACATTGCTGTTAATCATATGGTGGTGGCTGATTGTATCCGGGCAAATTAGATTATCTTGGTAACTGCCCAAACAACATCAAATGCTCGATAATAAAGCAACCCAGCAAGTTTGCAAGCCCTTATACCGCCTATGCCAAAAATAACAACCAAAAGCGCAACAAACCAAAATGACATACGTTTGTATAGAATGACCACGAAGCATGAAGCAATAACAACAAATAGGACAACAAATGCTAGGTTGATGTCTACAACAAATGCCCTAATGATGTTTACAAAGCCCAAACCTATTGGAGTCTCATTGTCTCCCTTTTCCATAACCAACTAGCGATTTTCCCATAATTGGAGAACTTCTCCCGCAGAACCTCTTCCATGATATTTATATCCCCAATTCTTTAATTACAAGTTTGTATATTTAGCATCAACACTGGACAAAATCCTATCACTCTTTTTGACAAATTTTGAAACATATATCTACTTCTCTCCAACTGTAAAGCCATTAAGCTTCTCAATAGCATCGTTTGCAAATTCCTCATACTCAAATTGAACAAAGCCATCCCCTTTACTCTTCATGCCAGCAACAACATCCAAAATCTTATTCCAAGGCATGTCCATTTTCCCATACACATTCAGAAACTCATTATAACCAAGGTAATGTATTATAACCACACACCTTACTGATTCATGCCAAAAAATGTTTGAGGGTTGGATCATGAACAAGCTTTCCGCCATTCTCTGAATGGATACAAGCAATGCCTCTTGCTGCACCTATTTCTCTTCTTAGTCGAGCATCCCAATCCCAAGGGGGTCCTATCCTCTCCTTTTTTACCGTGTAACAAGGCTGAGACACTTCCTTGATCCTGAATTGGCGACAATAAAGGACTGACGACAAGGGCAATCCCATCATGAAAAATAGCTGGAAGCTGGTAACATAGGCTTTTGCCACCACCTGCAACCATAATCACTAGAACATCTTGAATCTTAACACCTACATGAAGCAACTCCTTGAGTATTAACTGGGTTTCCATTCCCAGGGGGTAGATGGTTGACCCCATCCTACTTTCATAAAACGTGGTGCCTTGCCATCTTCACACAACCACCCTTTTCTCCATACTTTATCTGCCTTCTCCGAGATGCAGAATATGCTCCATGCTCCTATATTTATTTTGTTTTTCTCTTTTCATTTTTTGGCATCTGGCAGTATCACTCTAATAGCAATCATTACTCACATGTAAAGATCAATGTTCAGCTCAAATATATCTTCGATCCACCTGTCCTTTGGAACAGACTCCATTTTCTTTGGGAACTTTGCTCCCTCCACAAAAATTCTATCTGGCTCAGGCGCTCTATGGCACATTTCCTCAAACAGCCCGTGCCCATTCCCTCTAGCAATGTTTGTCACACCAGCATCAGACTTAACAATACTCTCAATACACCTTGCCAACAATCTTTCATATGGTTCACCACACATGTTTGCAATGGATTGAACCAACAAAATGTCATCTATTGTAGCCTTGTCAAGAATATCTTGCAACTGCCTCTAATAAAGCGCAACAAGTTCAGAAATTTGGAACGTAGAAGAGGCATAAAGCACGTCCACCATGAAAATCATGACTGGCCTACACTTCTGAGCTATAGATACTAAACCCATACTTGACACATTATGGTACCAAATTAAGCTCAGCTTCTCAAGCATTTCATCAAACAGCTTCTTGGCTCTAACCAATTCCCTATACTTTCTAAGCTTTTCATCAAGAATCACTTCCCTATTTGGTTTCACAATCACATCATCTTGTTCCAAAATTCTATCTCCTAAATCCCCCAAAACTTCATCAACATCTTCCTCATTCGGATTACATGAACTCAAAGGCTCAGCCACTTTCGTAAGAGAAGTGTACCCTTTTTTTTTTTTTTTATCATTTGCCTCAGCATGAGTGTGAGCCAGCTTCTCCCATTGCCTCAAAACTCCTTCAACGAATAGTCTAGACCTTTTCCTCTATCAAAAGGCCAATAAATTACATCGAGCGCACAAACAAGGTGTTTATGTGACATTATATCGAGCAATTGATGAGCCATACCGTCCGTATTAGCACACTCAAAATCCACACTTCCTATCTTCCCTTGATCAATACCTACCAATCCAACGGAAATTTGGAAGGACCCATCAAAACATGCAAGAGAATCTGCAGTACCTGCCATACTTGACATATCTTGAAGACCTTGGACCAGTGGTAAAAGATTTGCACCAACATTAGCGTTAGGTGTAGAAGGCTTAATGCCAGCAGCCAAGCTCCAAAAGTTGTGAACAAGACTAATAGAAGCTGATTTGTTCCCATGAAAGTTAGTGAAAGATTTGAGAATGAGCTTTTCACGTTCTTGGTCCTCCTCGATTGCAACTTTTTCTTCATTTGTTTTCCCTTTTTTCCTGTAACCATTGATTTTTCTTTTCCTTCTGTTGAACCTGTAGCTTCTTCCTTCTCTTCTTTTAATTCTACAGAGCCCAAATCTTCACTCATGCTCACAACAAGAAAGATATATCCATCTTCATTAACCATTGGAAGTTCCAGATTAAGAATATTGTTCTTATTTGCCACCAAGATCCGCACCATATTCGTCAACTAAGAGTCCTTCTATGTAGCACCCACTGTGGTGCAATGCACACACTACATGGATGCATGTGGTCTATTTTTTTTTTTGTTTTTTTTTTTTATATCTCTGCAAAATACATGTGTGGTCTAGTTAATATCACATCATGTGTGAAAATTGTTTCACCTAAACAGTGGTTGTTATATATATTTATTCGTCAACTAATTCAAGCGATCCTTGATCTCCGACTCTCCTCGTGAGCATCCACTTGTCGTTGCAAGGTCTCTTGTTGTTGTTTAAAACGATTGTTGTCGGCCATCGACTGTAACGCCCTGTTCCCCGTGGTCTGGAGAGTTAGCTCTTAATACTTAAAATTAACTTAAATAACACAACTATAAACTCCAGAAAATCTCATAAAATATTAATACACTTAATCAAACCAAAAATCTAAATTCCTCCATGGCGACAATAAAGAAATCCCCAATAACATAAATTAGAAATTCTCCAAAAACTCGAAACCATCCTCAACTCATCAAATCAAATACCCGAAAAATAAATCAGTTTACTAACTACGACTCTCAAATAAGCATTTGTACCCTCAAACACTTATTCCACTACGATCATCACACCTTGCTAAACTTTCTACTCTTGCTCTCCAGCTGAACCATCAAAATTATCTGAAAAATATATGGAGATAAGGGGTGAGTTATCAACAACTCAGTAAGCAAAGCACATATACCAGTGTGTAAACATGAGCATTTACAGAAATCAGAATGCAGAACAAACATTTTCATTTTCAGAGTGCGGAAGCAGAACATGTCATCAAAATATCAGAGCGAAGATTTGGAAATAATTTCATTAAAAATATTCTTTGGCATAGCACAAAAGATCATCATCATCATCAAAACATCATATCAGAACAGAAGCCATGTATAACCCCCGTGGTAGGGTTGTGCATCTGCGGATAACTAAGCAGAACATAAAACACTCTGTCACCAAGGTGTGCACTCAAAACAGAGACCACTACTATAACCCGTGGCAGGGCCTTATCCACTATTATTACCCGTGGTTGGGCCATGTCCACTATTATTACCCGTGGTTGGGCCGTATCCACTATTGTAACCCGTGGTTGGGCCGTATGCCACTATTATCACCCGTGGCAGGGCCGTAACTGAACAGAACAGAAACAGAATCAAATTCAGAATCAGAGAGTTATGCCAAAGGTTTTCAGAAATCACGTCTTATCCAAACAGAGAACTGAACAAAAAATCTTCGGAACAGAACAAAATTATATCACAAAATAATTTATGCACAAATTTCATATTCGCTCTCTTTCTCAAAGTTCAGAAACAGAATGTCAAAAATAAGCTCATGTCCACACTAGTCATGACAGAAAATACTTTCTTCTTAAACAGAAGCTCATGAGTAATGCAGAACAAATAACTGAGGTAGTTCACATTTCTTTTCATAATAAAACATGCATATTTTCCAAAAAGGACCTCAGTTCATTTTATTTAATGCAAAGTTTAGCATAGGAACCCCGCTTACCTGGACTTCTTAGCTTTTCAGAAATTTCCTCAAAATGCTGAACAATTATTAATTGCCACCTATAACATAATGACGTAGTTCTCATAAATTTCCAATCAAACACAAATTTCAATATTTAACCTAAGATGTTAAAATAACCTATTTTAATTCTTCAAAAACCTAACTTCACGTAACCCTAAAATATCGTCACATTTTCTAAATTCATCAATGTCCCAATAATTAGTCTGAACAAAATACAAAACTAACTTAATAAAAGACTTATCTGTATAAAAAAAAAACCCTTCGTAAACTTCAACCCAACCCAGCCGAACTATAAAACCCATTTTAAAAATAAAATACATTCAAATCCTATTGGCTTAAGGGCAAAATGGTAATCTCATAAAAAAAATCTTCCCCTACCCACTAATTTTACGTAACTGCAGTACTCATAACCATAAATTCCGACCGAAACTCACAAGTGAGTGACGACGTGCGACAAGAGCTCCCGTGAGGGAAGGAGATCGTGGAGGACCTGAGTTGCGGTGGGCGGAGGCTGTCCCGACGGCAGCGCACTGGAATAGAGAGGGAGGAAGAGAGATTAGCGAGAGAGAGAGACGGAGAGAGAGAAACGAAGAGAGACGGAGAGGCTGAGTTCGGGGGCAGCTTACCGAGTGGAGAGTGACGAACTTGGATGGAAAAGCAGCGCCCAACAATGCACGCTGAGTGACGGCGCTCGGCTGGTTTGCGTCGAATAGCAGCAAACAGAAAAGGAAACACAAAGATACTCTGTTTTCAGAGACAAAAACAGAGGTTCCTTCAATGGCTTGAACGATGGTTTAGGGCAGGACGCGACGGCAGCGTTCAGTCTGATTCGTGGGGTGCTGCTACGAGAAAGACGCTGGCGGCAGCGACTGGATCGTGATGTGGAAGAGTTTGGCAGCGAGACCACCTTTCGGTGGTGGTTGCGCGGTTCTCGTGGGGCTCGAGCAGTGGTTATAGCCTGGTGGTAAGCAAGGCTGCGTGCGTGAATCAAAGATTGGGCGCGGCAGGGTGGTGAACGAGCTAGAGGGCCAGCGTTGTCTGCCAAGAGGGGAAGAAGAAAAAAAAAATTATAAACTGGGCTAAGGCTTCGCGTAGGAGGGCAGCGGCGGCAGTATCCTTCGAATACGTACCAATATATAAGTGGAGAAACAAGAAAAGAAAACCCTAGATGAAAAAAAAATCAGACGGACGCGGGACGTGCATGAGGGACGTGTGTGTGCATGCATGCCGTGAATGAAAGCGTGCGTGTATGCATGCTGTGCGACGAAAAAAAATAAGCCGTGTGAAAAAAATACTATAAACGGAAAGAGAAGGAAACAAAACAAAAATATAAAACAAGTGGGGAGAATAAAAATAAATAATAAAAATAATAAAAATAAATAAATAAACGGCATAGATTTCCAAATAAAAAAAATTCACAGTCCAACTATACCAATCTTGGATCTGGGTGTTACATCGAGTTTGTCAACTCTAGATACCAAATGTTATGAACTTGCTGGATGACTCACTAGAAAAGGGAATAACATAGGAAAATTGGATGAACATAAGAATTGATAATTTTATAAATTTAGAAGAAAAGCAAAAGAATGACAATGGGTAGTTCGAGGCACCCTTCCTCTAGAATGTTCCATTGATTAAAAGGGACAACGTTTGGATGTTAAAGTAAATTAAGTTGAGATAATAAAATATTATTAGAATATTATTTTTTAATATTATTATTATTTTAGAATTTGAAAAAGTTAATTGTTTATTATATTTTATATTGGAATTTGAAAAAATTGTAATAATGAGTTGAGATGAGTTGAGATGTGTTAATGATTAAAGATGATCTTTCTACATTGCCCATTTTTTTCCCTAATGCATAGGTGTAACGGGTTTAGTTTTGAACATATGTTTTTAATAATTTATCATATAATACAAAATTATTTTATATATACTTATCTTATATATTATATATAAAATTTATATATAATATAAAAAATCATATAAAAATTATTTTATACAATATAAAAATTTTAAAAATATATATATAGACCGATCCAATCCGATGTTAGAAAAAGAAAAATCGGAACCAGATCGATTTTGATCGGTTTTGAAAAAAATAAAACCGGTATCAGAACGAATCAAATCTAGTACTAGACCAAACTTATCGATTCGGTTCGATCCAGTTCGATTTACCGATTCATCGATTTGTCTTTTTACCCCTACTTATACATATCATATGCCCTTGACGTACATTTACAAGATAATAACAAACTAAAGCAAGAAATTCTAAAAAAATCATAGAAACAACAAGCTCCCTTACCATCAATAAAATGCTGTGTTTAATGTAGAATAAAACACATCGTCTCATTCTTCTCAAATCGGTGTCACTTGGACTTTAAAGATATTTCATCTCTTCACTTTGTAGTGCAGACTTTCCCAATTTAATTAGGGTTCTTGACATGATGTGCCTGCTTAATTTATAAGTGGGGCTACTATGCCGCCCCACTCTTACCACTGGGCAGTACTCTTTTTTTTTTTTTTTTTTTCTTTTCTTTTCATATTTTTTAATACATTTAAATACTTTTAAAAAATAAAAAAATAAATCAATACACTTAAAATCACTTCCTTAATCATTAAATAATAAAAAAAATTTAATGCAAGCGGTCAAATGGAGCGGTTCAAATGAGGTGGCAGACTATCTTTTCCCTTAATTTATTAATTTAAATAATGGACTGCATCCTCCACCCGAAAATACCATCAGCAGTGTGAGCATTGGCATTGGTATTGGGTTCTACAAAAGCCTAATTAAATGTAAAATATAATGAATTTCATTAAAATAAAACTACATTTGATTAGTCAAAGAGATAAGTGGAAAGTTTTGAGCTACAGGAAATGGATGATTTTCTTCAAATTTGAAAAGCTATTGTTCACCTATCAAATCTATTTTTTATTCACTTTTAACCCCCAACGGTCTTTTTTATTCATATTTAATCTCCAACCTTTTTGTAATAATAATGTAAGAATCAAATTAAATTAGTAATTAACTTATGATAAGTGTAATTGTTAAATATGAAAAAAATAAAAAATATTATTATTAAAAAAATAATATTATATTATTATTTTGATGAATTCAATGGCTAATGTGAAATTATGGTTAGAAAGATTTTGAATTTATAGAAAATATATACTTTTCATTAAATTTGGAATTTCTTCAAGTAACCAAGATTGTTGGTCATTTTGGAGTAAAATTTCTAACATGTTTATATAAGCTTTAATTTCTTCAGGTAACCACTTGCATGTTTGAGAATTTGCGCAAATTTAATATTTTCAATTTCTTGTGATTTACATCACAGGTTGGAGAACGAGCATTTGAAACAATGTTGGCAAGTACCGTGCATTCAAGTCTGTTCCCCTACCCTTCAACTATGATGACAATGAAGACAAGGATGAGTAGGAATTAAGGACGGAACTAGCACACTGTAAACATAGAGACAAAATCAAATTATTTTTATTTCTCTTCGGTTTTTTGTTTTTTTTTTTTGGTTTTTTTTGTTTTGTTTTTGTCCACAGTCCACAAACATGCCAGAAACTGAATTAATCAGCTAAAGGTAACGACATTATTTCAGACTCTCATGCAATGCATTCACCAAAAGTAAAAAAGAACCATTCGTCTCAAGATTGAAGGTTGGTCACACCAAAGGTAACACTGCATTTTATTCGACTAAGAGATCAAACAAGAACTTTTCTTTGAGGTTCTAAAAGGAAACTCTTTCTTGACCATATAGCCGGCCTCTAATAGTTGGTCAAGCAAAAATTTGGTTACAATCTTTCATACCATATATGAAGGAATGTTGTTGATATTCTGGTTGCATTCCAATCAATCTATTATATTTAAACATAACAATAGCTAATTTATAAAAAGTTTGAAACACAGGTAAATCATTAAATGTGATATCTCATATGATAAGGATAAGGGTAGGTGATGTATGAGATCCCATATTGCTTAGGAAAGAAAAATTCTTGCTCTTTATAGGATTCTAATAGGCTCCAATTGTATCAATTACTAGTCCTTTTGAAATATAGGTCATGTGGTTTGGGCTTTTTATTGGGGCGTAACATAAAAGCAGGCCTTGACAAATCACTCTTGAAATTGAGAATCCCTAAAGACTCAGACTTTCCAAAAAAGCACATTAGCCTAACAGTCCAGACCATTACCACAAACACTTTTTATATCATTGCGATATACAAATGAATCAACTCAAATTTAAGGGGATAATATCTTTTAATAATACATAACAACATTAGAACCCTTGCAAAGAAAACGGAAGCAATCAGACATATTCTAATTAGCTATGCGACTTAGACCTTTGCTGATAGCAAGAAAAATACCCCACTTTCAATTGTTAATACATGAAAAATACCCCACTTTCAGTCTAAGCAGTGGAGAATTCCTTTTGCACATCATGTTGCAGTACAGAATCCCTTTTATACATCATGTTCTTCTTTTTCTTTTTCTTTTTTTATATAGAAGTAAGAGAGACAGTTTTATTAATATGAATGAAACAGACGAAACCCATGTACACGGGGTGTATACGAAAGAAACACAAATCATGTTCTTAAATATTCAAGGTAAATTTTCTTCACTTTCAACCTTAAAAAAGAATAAATGGAAGCAGGGAAAAGGGAAACAGACTCATGCAATGTGAAATATTCAGGACATACAGAGAACCCCAACTTATAGCTGCAATCATATCGATAAGAATCTAGATCCGTGCCTTGAGCACCATCAGTAACCCAAAATACAAGAAGTGACATAAAATCAATTTACCAAACTTTAAATCAAGAGTAAATTAATGGGAAATATTGTAGCACTACTTTAGTGAAAAAAAACCCCGCTATAACAGAAGGAACCTGAAAGTTTCACTCAAACTCATAAAGTAACCAGAGACTTTTGATAATAAGTTCAGTGTGAGGATATAAACGTGCCAAAAATATGAACTTTTAAGGAGAGAAGGCCACATAAAATACATATTTGCAGTAAGAAAGATATTGCTCTTATCCCATTATTAATAAAGGTCAACCAGCTTTCAGCAAGAAAATAGTACTGAACCAGTACTATGAACCCAGACCACTTACTGAAAAGGAAGGATCCAGAAAGGTTCCAAACCAGTTCATACAAATAAAGGCTCCACTAATAGATAGGATGAAGCCACACCCCACTGAAAGTAGTAGGATAACACACGGCCATGCATGGTTAAAACACTAATCTAGACCAAGAGCACATCTAAAATTCAATCAAAAACAATTGCACAGCATTATGCCAATTCACATAACCGAAAAGTCAGGTGAGACAGAAGAACATCATAAAAGAGCCAAGAGAGAACGTAGCTACGGGAAGTGAATTGCCACAACGCAGCAACTAACCTATTCCAAGAAAAAATCGCCATTTCAAAAAGCTCCTTTCGATAATCCGAAGGAAATCACAAAAAAAAAAAAGAAAAAAGAAAGGAAATACTCACAGAACAAAAAACCAATAATAAAAGTAAGCTGAAGAATGTGAGACTGCAAGAGAGAATGTAATCGTCGAAAAGTTGGTTTAAGTAAAAAATCATTATCCACTTATTCTGAAGTCAAAACAGATATAAGCTAACATGCCTCCATTCATAACAATTCCGTCATTGCCTCTAAACCGGCCTCCTTATATTCAAAATTTAATTTTCCAAACAAAAAAAACAGAGAAGAGAAGAGAAAACTCCAAAAGTATTCTGTTTTATCGCCAGTCATACCAGCAAATTAGAGCTATTTTGATTCCTAGTAAAATATAATTTAGAAAAAGAAAAAAAAAACACTTATCGTCTCAATTGTCACTGAGAAGCCCCTTCCCGCTCGGAAACCTTCGAATCCGAAACCACGTATTGGTATGAGCCCTCGGTAGAAGGTTCCTTCTCCTTCTTCTTCTCCTTCTCCATTTCCAATGCCTTAACGGCCTCCTCCTCGACCATCTTCTCGGCCCGGAGTATTGGCTCGTAGTAGTCCCCGTGAGCCTCCATACACTTCTTCAACGCCCCAGTGACATCCGAGCACTTCTCCACAATGTCCTCCTTCGTCTTCTCAGCCTCCTCAATGCACTGCTCCCACGCTATAAAGCTCTCCTTACACCCACCCGCCTTCATAAACAAGCAAAACCCGCACTCTCCATCCTCTCCTTCTTCTTCCCCCTCGTCCGCATTCTCAGAGACCTCCATCTCCGACTGGTCCAAACGTTCTCCGGTGGCCCCATTGCCTCCTATTGAGGAATCCACGGGCTTGGTTGATACCGAGTTTTCCTGGCTGTCGGTTTCAGGAATCTTGGATTTGGGGTCTAGGGTTTTAGAATCAAAATCGGACATGCTGGGATTTGGCGGGATCGGCGACGAGTCGAGGTTCTGAAAATCGGTCGGACTCTCCGATTTAGAAGACGAGTATGTGCTGGGAGTATCTCTTGAACTTGTTGTGGTGGAAGAGAGAGCGCTCCCCATGGCTCCTTTGCTTAAAACCTCCTAAAACCCTTGGGGGAGCTCTGCGGATTTGAGACGGCTCAGTTCACACGATGCGTAGCACACACCTGGGAGTCGTCGTGTTGACCACGCACGCTGTCTTCGTCTAGGCGTAAGTCTGACGCGTGGGCTGATCCTAGCCGTCAACTTCATACACCTTTTCGCTATACATAAAAGTCTTTTAATTTCGAGAGGAAAAGTTTTATTCATCATTCTCACATATCACACATCACATTTATTTTATTTTATTTTATTTTATTTTTTATCTTTATGTGGTATATAAATAATGAGTAGAAGAATTCATTAAATTTAAGAAGAATAAAATAAAAAAAGACCCGCATGTACTAAATTTTTTTTTAAAAAAAGTATGGTATGCGATACATGAGAATGATAAGTAACAAAACTCATGAACTATGTATATGCAGGTCTCATAGGTTGAGAGCAAACAGGTCTGGGCCTACCGGGTTTGCATCCATTTTATGGGCTTGACCCATGGGTCTTAGAGTTTTAGGCATCGTTTATTTTTACAGTTTATCTGAACTTATCTCATATCATCTAATCATTACAATTTTTCTAAATTTTTATGTAAAATATAATAAACAATTCAAAATTTTCAAATCTCAATTCAACTTTTTCAAATTTCAAAACAAAAATAATATTAAAAAAATATATTCTAATAATATTTTATTCAACTCATTTCAACTCAACTCAAAAAACAAACTAGACTTTACTGTTGGGTCTTGATTTGGGCTCTAGTATATAGTTTGGCTCATTTAATGGGTCCAGTTATATTCTGGGGCTTGCGTCCAATTCATGGGTTAAAAGTATTTAATAAATTTCAATGGGTCTCATCTTGAATGCAAAATAAGTCCAAGTCAACCAATAAATTTTTATGGGCAGAAGATTTTTTGGGCCATTAGTAATTAAAAGGGCCCACTTGATAAATAAGTTTTAACTCAACTATTGAATCCAATAAAAATTCCATAATCCGTTTAAATAAATTCAGGCATGTGGCCTATTTAAAATAATCCATTAAATCTTGATTGAGCTTTCCAAAAATGTTGGCATATTAATAAGATCCCAAAATCATCCCTTAAATCTTAGTAGGACTTAAAATAAACTCTCGAACCTAATTAAAATCCCTAACCAACCTTTGTAATTAATAGCTCGTGGGCCAATATGGTCCAATAAAATTATTAGGTCGGATCGTTACAAAACTTGTGAAAAATAGACCTAACCGCTAGGCAAGAAAACGAGGTGTTGTATCCTTTGATATCTTAAAGAAAAATTCTATTCATAAGCCTCATACACCACATACCATCATTTTTATGATTTCTTTAATTTTATTCTCTTACCAAATGTGTGGTATATGTATTATGAGTAGAATAATTCAAGCCTTTTAAATATGTTCATAAAGTAATGACTTTTCACAAGTGTCATTCATATTCTATAAATAAGGGACCACAACCTTGAATTTAATCATTCTGTACTTTCTAAAAATATAGAGAAACACTTCATTTTTTTTTTCTTTCTTTTGACTTTTGGCTATTTTAGAGTTCGACAATCTTCTTTTATGCACACCAAAAGGGAGATTAACGAGAATCAACTTATCTTGAAAATATACCATCAAGAAGTCTAGTTTATCCTGAAATTTGGATGCAGCATAATTTTATTATAAGAAAAACATACATTATAACATGCATCAACACTGGATTCTCTTTGTAAATTGTTGCTGTTATTTTCTTTGTTGTCTAATATATAAAAGCATATTGAAATTATTTACATCTATATTTGTTAGCTGTGATGGTTTTTCTTCTATATATATGATTTCTTTTTACATTGTAAGATCTAATTTAATAAGTCGAGTAATCTATATTTTCCAGTTGGAGTGTGTGGTAGTAAATAGTAACTGATGAGAAAAATTTTTTCGTTACATTAATATAGACCGCAACTGGAAGTGTGTTACCACACGATTGGGCCATGGAACACATAATTTTCTCGTTTACGGTACTATTGGAGGAAAATAATCCATATAAAAAACGGGGGGACAAAATAAGATATGAAAGGTTTACTTTTTCCCAAATTGGTCTTTTTCCTAAATTGGTCAGACGTTTCCATCTAGCCCCATCAAAGAATCCCAAAGGGATGACCTTTCCGGGCAGACCTTACTTAGCAGTGTCTTCAGATTTCCTGCTGTAAGCTTCTCTTGGTGTTGAGACAAAAACTCAGAGCTTTGCTGAGGCACATAAAGGAAATATGAGATACCAACCAAAAAGACAAAACGGTACACTGAAAAGAACAAAATACAATACCTTTGTCAACCATAACATGTAACTAGCAGAAAATGTGGCTTGTGCTTTGAAATCCTCGAAGTCATTATTCGGAACGCTCGAGCAGGAGTGGAGGAGTTGCAACTCATTACCGATAAAGAAACCAAAGTCATTACTGATGCTGATTTTTTGCTCATTATTGCAGGATACATCGTTGACATGAGCGACTAACTGCTTCATCCAACACAAAGAAAGGAAGCGGCGATGAAGCCATAATGCCTGTTTAAAGATAAAGCATACCATAAATTCTTTAGTAACATGATAGTTGATGGAATGGTATAAAAGATCTTAACACCTCAATTGATGGAACCAAAAAATCTCGACTTAAGACTCAATTTCTTTGATTGAAGAACGAAATCATTAAGTGAAGGGACTTAACGGCGTGTACCTCTCTTCCTATGTAATGCTTTATCAATGTTTCGTTCCAATGGAGCTCCTCCTGTCATACCAACAATGTCAGGAAATTGAATAATCCCTGAATAAATAGTCAATACATTTAACAAGCATAGTTTAAATATAATTAACATATTTAATTGACAGCAACTATGACTAGAAAGGGGTAATATAATTAATAGAGTTTTCTCAGGTGTAAAAGGATTTTTGGTTAGTATCTAAGTGCTTAACGTAGCATATGAATAATCTAGGTCCATTTTCAATTCTTGTATCAGGTAATAAATGCAACCACCTATAAAAGTGAGCTTTTTTAAACGAGTTATACCATATACACACTCTCCCACATTCTTAGTCCACTCTACTGATGTGGCACTGTTCATTAAGTCCGCTATCACTTGTTCACAATAAGTTTTATAATTGATGGGCAACACCACGTTCAACATAATGGAAAGTGCCATTATAACTCATTTACAAGGTGCCTTTAAACCCACAAAACCATGCAGTCTGAAGAAGTTGAACCTAGATTTCGGATTCTAAGCCAACACCTCAGTGAACTGTTCACCTAGGGATAGTTCTCGCTTCTGGCTATCAAAAGATCCAATTAATGCTTGTCTAGAATGTCACAAGCTCACGTCCTAATTCTATAACCTCTTGTGCTTCGAACCTGGTCCTAGAGAAAAGATTTTAATCCAAAATGTTGCAAAGCAATTCTTTTATCAAATGGAAAGACCTTTATATTAGAAATTTGAAGTCAGAGAGAACAAATTTGTGGACCCTATCAAGCCAAGAAATGATATGTGATCGAACGTGAAAAACATATAGAAATAAAAGCAAAATAGAAACCCTTAATTGCAAGGATGCACGAAAATTAATACACAAGAAAAGGGAACTATAACTAGTAAGGGGTAATATAATTAACAGAGTTTTCTCAGGTGTAAAAGGCATTTTGGTTAGTATCCAAGTGCTTAACGTGGCATTTGAACAATCTAGGTCCATTTTCAATTCTTGTATCAGGTAATAAACGCAACCACCTATAAAAGTGAGCTTTTTTAAACGAGTTATACCAAATACACTCTCCCACATTCTTATTCCACTCTATTGGTGTGGCACTGTTCATTAAGTCCGCTATCACTTGTTCACAATAGATGGGCAACACCACGTTCAACATAATGGAAAGTGCCATTATAACTCATTTACAAGGTGCATTTAAACCCACAAAACCATGTAGTCTGAGGAAGTTGCACCCATATTTCGGATTCTATGCCAACACCTCAGTGAACTGTTCTCCTAGGGAGAGTTCTCGCTTCTGGCTATCATAAATCCCAATTAATGCTTGTCTAGAATGTCACTATTGAATGCCACAAGCTCACGTCCTAATTCTATAACCTCTTGTGCTTCGAACTTGGTCCTAGAGAAAAGTTTTAATCCAAAAAGTTGCAAAGCAATTCTTTTATCAAATGGAAAGACCTTTATATTAGAAAATTGAAGTCAGAGAGAACAAATTTATGGACCCTATCAAGCTAAGAAACGATGTGATCGAACGTGAAAAACATATAGAAATAAAAGCAAAATAGAAACCCTTAATTGCAAGGATGCACGAAACTTAATACACAAGAAAAGGAGGAATGTGTGATAGAATATGTTAGGTCAATATTAGGTTGCACTTATACCCATTATAGTGACATTCCCCATATTGGACATTTCAATGCAGTGGCATCTAAAAAGCCTGCCAAGAAGGCACAGGGCACTAACCCAGAGGCTTTTAATAGCCTTAAAAACAGAAAAGAAAAATGCATTAGTAGTTAGTAATCATTATATAAGATTGTCAGTTGCTTAATTACAGTTTACGAGACTATGTTCTCAGATGCTTTTTTATGACTATCAGCTAAAAAGGCGATGCCTTTTGCTAAACTAGGTGATATAATGGATCCCGGCCCTTTTTTTCCACTACATCATATTGTAACTCCAGAGCTTAATTTTAAACTCTCTTATTGTATCTTCAATCAAACTTGTTGGTTGCAACCTACGTAGAGCATATACTGTTCCTCCATGCATAAAGCTCCTTTACCTTCTAGAATAATTCATCAGTATTATATTGACAATTCAAAAGGACACTAAAACATATATCGCGTCTCCAAATGTGAGTTTATTTTTTGCTTTCTCGGTTTTCACTAAAAGCACTCCATGTGCTGTGATAAACTGGAAGCAGGATCTGTACCTATGAAACATATGCCCACTAGTTTATTTTTCAGAAATAATTTCATCTAGACAGTTTGTGATCCAAACACAAATTATACCCACATACTAATTGAGATCTCCTTCGGTTGTACATGAGAGAGAGAGAGAGAGATAGGGGCTCCCAGTGGTTTAATGTCACAATTCAGTACATCTACAGGAGTGGACTGAAGTCATTGTGGGCTTTGGTTTGGGTAATAAAGATTTAGGCTTGTTTGTTTTCGGAGATGAGATGAGATGAGTTGAGATTAAAGTTAAAAAGTTGAATAAAATATTGTTAGAATATATTTTTTAATATTATTTTTGTTTTGAGATTTGAAAAAGTTGAATTGTTTATTTTATTTTGTATTGGAAATTGGGAAAGTTGTAATAATGAGATAAGATGAGATGAGATGTTTTCTGAAAGCAAACGAGGTTGGGCTAGTCCTGTTGGTTATGTGTAGGCCCATGGCCCATTTCTTTGCCTTTTGGCCTTTTGTTTGTTGTGCCTAGCTGTGTGTTTGGCCTTTTGTTTTAATTGTTGTTTTAGTTGTGTTGGCCTTTGGCCCACTAGTTAGTAAAGATTTGGTCAGTATATGTAGGAGAACGAGACTCTTGTAAGGCATGCAAAATCTGAATCAAAAAGCTATTTCTCTTTTTCCGTCTTCTCTCTCTTTCTTCTGGAGGTTCTCCCCTCGAAGTGAGCAGGTCTCTGTGTATTTTTGCCAAACACTTGGATATATTACAAATTGGTATAAGAGAGATACCGGTCTCTATGCTATCAAAATCCATGGAAGAAATTCCTGTATCAATCAACAAAAATAGGGAGCTAATAGAACAAACACAACAAAATCACAAAGTTATCCAGCAGAAATTAAAGAATTTCGGGAACAACTTCAAGGAAAATTTAACCTATCTGGTTGGTGCAATGCAGGAAGAGGAAGATGGAAAACGAGCAGCGGCGGTTACAAAAATAGGAAAAGGTCCAAATGCTGGGGCCAACAATGGTGCCAACAAGAAAGACTACACTGAATACTTCATCAAGGAAGAGGAAGGCCGAATACCTAAGAAATCAGCTCCACCACTCTTATTCCCCAACATCCACCCAAACCGACACCACCTCCTAAACCCTTAGCTAAATCAGTAACTCACATCTCTGCTCTCTCTCACTGTCCCTCTCATGGCGACCTCTCTGCGATATATGCTACTTCTCTTGGCCTTCCCAACAACCCAACACCTCATATGGGAGTTTGACCTTGGTGGTGTCATTGTCAAGCGAGGGAAATGGCTTTATCTTATTCGTCTCCTCCAATGGCCTCTCGTTGTAGATCTATCTCGCAACCAACCCAACCTTAAATCGAAATCCGTGCCATCTCATCATACAGTCCCGCATTCTTCACTCTTGACTCCAAGATCGATTCCTCAACATGCTCTTCAGTCTCTACTCCTCACACTCCTCTCACTTCCATGACCGCCAAACTCTCTCTTCCTTAAACATCTATTGGTTTGTCACTTGCACTGTTAGCTCCTCTTGCAGTGACATGTTCCCTTTGGCCTATCCGGTTCTGGTCCTTGTTTTCATCTTCTTGGACACAGGCATGATTGTCTAGACCTTCATGGTCCACTGGAACCAAATCGAGGAGAGGCTCGTAAACAAGGAGTACAAGATCTGGAAAAAGAAAACTCCTTCCTCTACAATCTGGTCATTATCCACGCCCCCGAGCGACCTTCACTCATTGTTGAGTGGCTTCCGGATCGATAGGAGCCCCTTGGCAAGACTATTCCATCAAGAAGATGATTTTTGACAACCAAACATCTGTGAACAAGCCCAATCACCTCATGCTCGCCCAAGTCCAGCTCCCCATCAAGGACACGAGAACGGCGCCCGGCACTACGATGATGATTATGCCGATGTCGGTGGCTTCAGATGCGCCAATGGGAAGGTGCAAATAATCCAGCAAATAAATCACAATGGAAGGTTAATCATGCTTTATGCCTCAAAACCTGTTTATTATCGCCACTAAGACAGTTAGTGCCAAAGTTTATGTTTTTTTATTATAGCAAACACCCATCTAAGCCTCCTCTAGATGGGGCGTATAGTCTTGACTTCAGGTTGAGGGACCATTTGCAGCCAATGGGACTTGATTTCCCCCAAAGACATCAGTGCGATTGCTGCTCGTAAGGTGTTTGATGAAGTGCCAGATAAGTGTGGTTTGTTGTTGGACTTCGTTGTTAGCTGGATTTGCTCAGTCAGGCCAGACGGAGGAGGTTTTACAGTTTTACCTTATGATGGTTCAGCTGAACTTGCAACCAGAAAATGATACCCAGGTAAGTATGTTATCCGCATGTTCAAACCTTGAGATCGTAGAAATTGAGAAATGGGTGCCATCTCTAACATAAATTGACAACAAGGTTGATTCCAAGAATTCCACTCATGAGGCTGTCAATATTGTTCTCATGTATTTGTATGGGAAATGGGGGAAGCTTGAGAAGGGTAGGGAAATTTTGATAAAATTGTTGATACTGCTAAGAGACGTATGCTTCCTTGGAATGCCATGATTGGTGCATATGTACAGAACAGTTGCCCTATGGAGGCACTGAGTATTTTCCACAAGATGATGGAGGATTCCAGTTGTAAACCGAATCATGTTACACTGATTAGCGTGCTGTCAACTTGTGCTCAAATTGGTGATTTAGATCTTGGTGAGTGGGTGCTTGAGTACATGAATTCTAAAGGAACTAAAGGTATCATGGGGTCAAACCAAATACTAGCTACGTCATTCATTGACATGTAATCTAAATGTGGGAGCTTGGAGAGGGCGAAAGAAGTTTATGTCTTTATGACCAGATGTTCTCCCAAGATCTCTCCGAGGTTTATGATCAGATGTTCTCCCAAGATGTTGTCTCCTTCAACACTATGATTATGGGCCTTGCAGTAAATGGTGTAGAGGGTGGAAATTTTGATTGGAACACTAATGATGAGCTGGAAGTTAATGACTTCTCTTTATCTTCTTGTAGAAGTTTGACACCTCCAAATGGAGAAGCTGTTGTGGGCAGTGGGGAGGCACACTCAACTGCTGGTTGTTCCAACTCCAAGTTGATTGATCTGTGCTCGTCAAAGGTGATTAAATCAAGGGCACACGAAACTGGCCTATTGTTATGGATATAGCTCCAAGGAATAAGCTACCAAGGATAATCAGGGGCAATCAAATTATGGGTCATGAACAGGATGAGTTGACTGCAGCTCAAATTTTCTATCTTGCCTGCAGTGTGCTGATATATTTTTCCTGAAGGCTGATACTCGCCAACTGGGAATGGATCAGCAGAAAGTGAATGTACTTGCAAGAGAGTATGTTGCATTTTATAAGAGCCTTACTAATGATTGGGAAGAAGACTTAGCTATGAAGCACGTCTCAGTTGAAGGCCAGTTCGAGTTTAAGGCTATCCTCTTTGTTCCCAAGAGGAGAGACCTTTTAATTTTTTCGAAACAACGAAGAAGCCCAACAGTATTAAGCTGAATGTTCGCTGTATCTTTATCATGGACAACTGTGAGGAGCTGATTCCCAAATACATTAGCTTTGTCAAGGGTGTAGTGGATTCTGAGGACCTTCCTTTGAATAGTTCAAGAGAAATGCTACAGAAAAACAAAATCCTCAAGGTTATCCACAAGAACTTGATCAAGAAATGTGTTGACATGTTCTTTGAGATTGCTGAGAACAAGGAAGACTACAACACGTTCTATGAGGCCTTCTCTAAGAACCTCAAGCTCAGTATCCATGAGGATTCTCAAAACAAAACAAGGCTTGCTGAACTGCTCCACTACCACTTCCGCAACAGTGGTGATGAGATGACCAGTTTGAAAGATTATCTGACCACGGTGGAGGAAGACCGGAGCGACATTTATTACCTTACTTGGGATAGTAAGAAGGCCGTGGAGAACTCCCCATTCTGGGAGAAGCTGAAGAAGGGTTATGAGTATCTATATATGGTAGATGCCATCAATGAGTAAGCCATTAGTCAGCCCAAGGAATTTGTGGGCAAGAAGCTTGTATCAGCTACAAAGGAAGGGTTGAAGCATAACTGCACCTTGTGGGCAAGGTGCTTTGAAGGGGAAGGATTTGTCACAATTCAGTACATCTACAGGAGTGGACTGAAGTCATTATGGACTTTGGTTTGGGGTAATAAAGATATAGAGGCTTGGGCTCAGTCCTGTTGGTTATGTATACGCCCATGGCCCATTTCTTTGCCTTTTGTTTGTTGTGTTTCGCTGTGTGTTTGGCCTTTTGTTTTAATTGTTGTTTTAGTTGTGCTGGCCTTTGGCCCACTAGTTAGTAAAGATTTGGTCATTATATGTCGGAGAATGAGACTCTTGTAAGGCATGCAAAATCTGAATCAAAAAGCTATTTCTCTTTTTCTGTCTTCTCTCTCTTTCTTTTGGAGGTGCTCCCCTCAAAGTGAGCAGGTCTCTGTGTATTTTTATTAAACACCTGGGGTGTGTTACATTTAGAAGAGGTTTGGATTCAAAACTCACCTCAACTCATCTCAACTCATCTCATCTCATCATTACAACTTTTTCAAATTCTCACACAAAATATAATAAACAATTCAACTTTTTCAAATCCCAAAACAACTTTCCCAAATTTCCACACAAAATATAATAAATAATTCAACTTTTATTCTACTATTCACAAACCATCTCAACTCATCTTTGAATCCAAACCTCTCCTTAATAACTTCTTTAAGTACAGGTAACAGCTACAACTAAGCAAGATTAAAAAAACCATCAAGGATCAACTAGTATGTCAAATTTAGAAGAGAGACAATACCTATGTTTCGATTGGCATGAGAATAATGAGAAACAACACAATAGTGATGCATGACAAAACTACGATATAATGATATCCTCAAATGCATCAACATCTAACAATGATAACGAAGAGAAGATATGAACATATAGCACAAACTCGCTTGTAGCAAATTACTACAAATTTGTAATGATTTCTAGAAGATCTTTACCTTCCA
The DNA here is from genome assembly GCA_022457165.1 of Juglans mandshurica. Taxonomy (NCBI): domain Eukaryota; kingdom Viridiplantae; phylum Streptophyta; class Magnoliopsida; order Fagales; family Juglandaceae; genus Juglans; species Juglans mandshurica. The sequence goes on from CM039623.1 coordinate 12,649,205, forward strand.
TAGTTCATAAATTTCAATTGCATAACCAGCAGATGCATTTTCTTGTTTGCATGATGAGTCCTCCAAAATTCTGAGCATTAGCCGCTGCAAATTGATGGCAGTTCAGATCATGAGAGGTATGAAAATCTATAGTCCATTGCAATAATCATGTAAGAAATCCTGAGTCCAAACAAGGTAAAATCACAAGCTACCGAAATTAAGACACCGGAACCTCTTTTTCCGTCTCTCTCGTCGATTTCAAGCTCTAAAAGGGCCGGTGATGAAGGGACTCAGGCAGTGAGGTCAGAAATGGCCAGCGTTGATACTTGAGGCTTGTTGGTAACTAATAAAGCCCCATATCTGGGTGAGCCGCAAGAGGCTATGGTAGTTTACGTCTCTGATTGCTAACGATGCTCTAGACCTGAAGATTGTCAATGATGTGCCTAAACAGAAGTTCGTGACTGATGTGGGTGAGTCTCAAGGCACGACATGAACACTTGTGAACACTTGTGAACACTTTTCAACTTTAGGTTTGTTTTAGGGGAAGATTTTAACAAATTTATGCTTGTCGTTCAACGTAAGTGTGTAGGGATCCCATCTCGTGTTACTGTTGCCAAGGATTGTTATAGTGCATTTGAGGGAAAAATATTAGTTGAAAAGTGCTCTTCAAGGGCATCGGATTTCCCTTACCATGGATATTCAGACATCTATGCAAAACCTCAACTACATGTGTCTCGCTGCACATTTTATTGATGATGATTGGAAACTACACAAGATGATCTTTTCTTTTTGTTTAGTTGAAAATCACAAGGGCGATACACTTGGTAGGGCCATAGAGATGTGCTTGATTGATTAGGGGCGGCCAAAAATACTTACAATCACTCTTGATAATGCAAGTTCGAATAACGGAGCAGTTACTTTTTTTAAAAAGAAAACCAAGCATAGGAAGGACATTATTTTGGCACATGAATTGTTGCATATGAGATGTTGTACCCACATCTTAAATTTGATTGTTCATGTGGAGTTGAAAGGATATGATGAGTCTATTGCCAAGGTGAAAGGTGTTATGAAATACGTTAAATCCTCCCCCCACAAAGATGGAGTGTATTTAAGTCATGTATATATTTTGAAGAGATTATGAGCAAAAGTCATGTTTGCCTAGATGTACCAACTAGGTTGAACTTCACCTATCTTATGTTGGAGAGGGTTGGAATTTTTCGAAAGGCTTTTGAACGATTAGAGGAAGAAGATCTGGGGTTCCCTCCTAGTATTGGAGATGAGGGTGATGATGATTGGATGAGGAGAATGGCAAAGAAGTTAGGGCCTCCCAACAAGGATGATTGGGAGAAGGTAAGATTGTTTGTGAGATTTCTTGAACTATTTCATGACGCAACTTTATGTTTTTCGGGTGGTCAATATGTAACTTGCAACTCTTCTTTTACAGAGCTAATTACAATTCAAGATGTTATTGACATGGAGTGTAAAGAAGGAAGCCCCGTGATGAGATTAATGGCAAATAATATGAGGCAATAATATGAAAAATATTGGGGCAACTTTGATAATATCAATATGTTGTTGTATGTTGGGTTTATTCTTGATCCTTGGTACAAGATGCGATATCTTGAGTTTTCATTGGAATCAATGTATGCCCATGATTCTACAAAAGCGGTTGATTTGAAATTGAAGGTAAAAAGTGCTTTAACCTGTATGTATGATGCATACGTTGAAACTGAATAAGGGAACAATTCTAGTCAACAACAGCAGTGCACAAGTCTCCCACCTGAAGATGTAACTACTACAAGTAGTAGACTTAAGGATAGGAAGGCATTGAGGTTGGTTCTATTTAAGCAACGGTTTCATTGGAAAGCAGCTCAGAGGTTGATAGATACCTAGCCGAAAGTAGTGAGGAACTTAGTGTGAATTTTGACATTCAATCTTGGTGGAAGGCTAAATCTATTAGATATCGCGTACTTTCAAAAGTTGCACGCAATGTTATTCCAATACCAGTATCTACAGTGGCCTCTGAATCTGCATTTAGAATGACTGGTCATGTACTTGATCATTTTCGAAGTAGTTTGTCTCCGATTATAGTAGAGGGCTTCATTTGTGCACAGAATTGACTTTGTTCTTCTTCTACTCCTATTAGCCTTAGGACTTTAATTAATGATGTGGAGGATTTTGGAAGGTTGGATATGGGTATGTAACAAATTTATTTCCTTTTAATCTTTTTATGATTTATATGTTATGTAAATTTATATAATTTGTTTTGTTTTATTTTTCATGTATAGAACTTGTTGAGGTTGAAAACTCCATGGAGGCGTCGAATACAATGTCTACACCTATTGCAGATGATTGAGGTGAGAATAAAATAATACTATACTAGTATTTTGGTTAGCATAAAAGAAATTTTGAAACTAAGATATTTGTTTGCTATGTTTTTGCAGTAAAATCGTTTTTGTGACTTGTGGAGACATGGAGTTTGAGTTGTGGCCTCATTTGTGATCATTTGATTCTATAACTAATAACTATGTTGATTTCCTTTTGGTTATTTTGGTGTGGGTTTAATACAGTTTGATTTATTTTAGTTGTGGAGTAATTTGTAATATTGTTTTATAAGTAGGTGGGTTAGGGCTAGATGTCTGGATTGTAATAATTTTTATATATCAGTTGCCCATACCTTTTTTGGTTTCTTTCTTTTATTTGGAGTTTGGATGATATTGCATTTTTTTTCATTTTTTTCATTTTCTCCATTTTTTGTTTTTAATTTTATTATGATGATTGCTAACCTTTTTTGGATGGATATGGATAATTCTCAAGTATATTTGTTCCTTTCCTTTTCTTTTTTTTTTTTCCTTTTATTTAGAGTTTGAATGATATTGCAATTTTTTCAATTTCTTTTTCTCTATTTTTTGTATGTTGGGCTGAAAAACAGAATAAAATGTCACAAAAAACAGAATGAAAGGTCAGTTGGGCCGAACAACATGAAATTGACCCATTTTGCACTAGCCCGGACCGAAAGGACCGAAATATAACAGTCCTGTCCGGTCCATAGGTGTAATAGGTCTGGTCTCGGGATGGAAAAAGGGTGGACTGAGGTCTGGTCCCAAAAACCCCCTTTGGACCGACTAGACCAGACTGATTACACCCCTACTCTAGGAGCAAAAACGCATAAACAACTAAAATGGTTAATGCTATAACTGCCACTTTAAAATTCTACAACTATTATATGGTACAGTATCTTGGGGTTCAACTGAATAAACTCATTTCAGGATTCCTGCAGTGTCAGAAAAATAAGTTGGTGAAAAACCAGTCAGAAGATAAATAGATGTCCTGTTACCACAAGCATAGGCGCGCTACTTTTGTGAATGGTTTTTCAACCAGGCAACATTGAAAAATAAAACCCCATTTAATGCTAAGAACATCCGGGAATTTCAATCAAAATAAATAACTAAAGATGACATAAAAGAAGTTCAAATGCATAAAAGAAAACTCACTCTGCGATAATGAAAGCAACAATTATCAGCAACGTGCAACCCCGCCCAATTTTTGGATTTCTTTAGCTCATGCAGCACCTAAGAGCAGCCAGATCCATATAATTGATAAGAAAAATTATGAGGGAACTCAAATCTAAGTCAGTATCACCCAATTGGTATTGCAACTGGCATACAATTGGTATTGCAACACTCTTGGAGAACTCATATTAGATTAATGTAGAAACTATCTACCAATGGTCCAACTAACCCGTTCTCTGGTCATGTAGGAAACAAGCCAGCATCGGTGATTCCATGCACGGTAGTTCATTTTTGATCTCTGCAAAGAAAAGAGAGTCAACTTAAACAGCGCTGCCATTTTACATACCACATTCTCTCTCAACATCATAGCATGGTAGATATAGTGAAGAAATGTGGTGTACCCAAAACCAATAGCTAAACCACTAAGATATCTCATCTTGTTTTTTTATTTGGCAAGTTACACATGGTATCTTTTTTTGATAAGTAGTTACCCACGATATCTTAAACCTAAGACCTCATCCCCCATCCCATTCTTATGGGCAAAGGAAGTGTCATTTATGCTCGAGCTTATTCTTTGATGAGTAATAAAATTTTACTTAAAAGTGCAACCCAAAGAACACAGAAAGTACTACAAAAAATACAAAAGTTATGCCCATTAAAGTCCGTAGAATCTGTCCAAAGGAGAAAAGTAGAACTGAAGAAAGTTGAGTTCCTCAAGCACTCATTCACAGGCCTCAAAATTTCTACCTCAAAATTACATCATATGAGGCAATTAGGAACCATCTTCCACACAGCTACAATTTAAAAAGTCTACAATTCTTCTAGGCAGCACCAATTAACCCAACTGAAAAAGTAACTTCACAGAGCACTAGCAACATTGCAATTGAGTAAAAGACGATCAAACAACTTCTTACTCTTTACATGGTGAGAATCATCCCTAGACAGGCCATCTAAACAAAACAACAGCTCTCAAGTGGACCCTAATCTGCAAATTAGAACATTATAGAAAGAACAAATATCGAACATCTATCTTGGAAGGGGCCCAAAATTAGCTTGTCTTCACCTCCTGGTCCCAAACTTATGGAATACAATAGGTGATGCAGAATAGGCATGCATCTCCCAATCATGAGACTCCCTAATAAAATTCACATTCCAATGTGTGAAATCACTAGATAACCCCTACTATCAAAGATCAGAGAACATGGCTTGGACCAACTTACCAGGTGGAATTTGACCTTTTCACCTAACCTACCCCAAAGGAAGTCCCGTTGTAGCTTCTCTAGGCGAATAGCCACACTAAAGGAAGCATAAGAAAAGGACATGAAATACACAGGCAAATTAGAGATAGTGCTCTTCATTGGTAATTCTACCACCTTTGGACAAACACATTCTCGTCCAATCAGCTAACCAACGCTCAATCTGCTCAGTTACCCATCTCACATTGTCTTGGTTTTGAAAGTAGCCCTAAGGGAATATGCCAAGATCTTCTTGGAAAATTGGCTTTGTATAATTAATACTTAGGCCTGGTTTGTTTTCGCAAATGAGATGAGATGAGTTTAGATAAAAGTTGAAAGTTGAATAAAATATTGTTAGAATATATTTTTTTAATATTATTTTTGTTTTGGGATTTGAAAAAGTTAAACTATTTATTTTATTTTGTGTGGGAATTTGGGAAAGTTGTAATGATTATATGAGTTGAGAAGAGTTGTGAAAACAAACTAGGCCTTAGTTTTTTCTTTTTTATTAGTAAACAAAATTTTATCGATCAAAAGAGTAGGCAAGAGCCCAAGTATACGGGACATATACAAGAGCAACACCTAAGCGTGCTAGTTTCCCTCCAAAGCTTCTTTCATTCCTCTCCCTCCAAATGCACCACCATACATATTGGTACCATCTAATACTTAGTTATTTAATAATGCTTATTAATCTTAATAAAGTATGTTTTACTATGTAATGGGATCTTTTATACCTCATGCTTACAAAAAAAATGAAAAGGCAAGTAACATTCTGGTCCCATATCTAAAATTAGCATTATTTTTAACCTAGAGAGACGTGGTGCTACATAAAACCCCACAAATAGAGCAAACACTCAATTTCCATAAAGTTTTAGCACTGTAGCTTCCATCTCATAAGATCAACTTTACTTGTAAAGTATTAGGACACAACATATCTATTAGGAAATCACCTCAACTTCATTTATCAATCATAAAAGGCAAAATAAACATGAGATCCTACATACAAAGCCCATTAATCCCCTAGGATTCTAAATTTCAGTGAGTATATAAGTACTCCTATTCATTTGTGTCTTTTTTTTTTTTTGGATAAGTAAAGATAGCAAAATTTTATCAAGTGTTGAATAAAAAATTGAACCTCGTGGTTTGCTTTAAAGTAAAATTGGTCACGGAGATTTCGAATTAAAATTCCATGTGGTTTGCAGAATCATTAAATTAGTCGTTCCATTAGACTTCCATTAGTAAATACCATTAGAAATGCCACATCAGCATCAATGAAGACTCAGCATGTCATTTAACACACCATATGTGTGGTACGTAAAAGAATTTAATATAGTAAAAAGTAAAAAAATTATTTCAAAAGCCAGATTTGGAAACATAAAAAAATAAAAATCTAAAAAACCATAAAATAGAAAATAAAAACTACAGACAAGAAAAGAAAATTGAAAAAAAAAATCAAAATGATTAAAAATCTTTAAAAAAATATTACACTAAAAAAACCTTAAATCTTAACAAAAACAAATAATATATTTCTTAAAATTATGAAAGAATGTTCAATTTAATCAATTTTAGAACCACTAGGTGTAAAAGGTTTAATCGAAAGTATTGGAAGAAATTTTACTTTAAGACAAACCATAGGGATGAATTCAGTATTTAACTAGGGAATAAATCCCAAACAAAATCATCATAAACAAAAAACACCAACCAATCCATCCCAAAAGGCCTTAATACTTGTCTAGATATTACATCGACCTCCATACCTTCTCAATACTTGATTCACACTAAAAAAGTATTATACTAAAAAACCTTAAATCTTAACAAAAACAAATAATATATTTCTTAAGGAAATCGCTGAGGCCTTCAAAGTCTTTACATTGGGTATCAACGTAGAGACGGCTGAAATGGAATGCCCTCCACCACAGGTGACATAGAAAAGGCCGATGGCCAGTTTTACACACTTGGTCAGTGTTCTCCCCGAAGAAATGATGGCACCCATGCCGGAGTTGAAGGAAAATGGTTTAATGATGAGGCCCGAGGGAGGTGTAGGGTCTGTTAGAGTGGCATAGAAATGATTGTCGGAGGCTGGCGCACCTCCAGTGAATGTTCTTTCCGAAGAAACAATGGCACCCAAACCGGAGGTGAAGGAACTTGATGTACTGTAGAGACTTGGGGCATTTTACGGATTTGCTACCAACCCAAAACCTCCAATGGTGACCATGGCCTCACCACTCATGAAGGAGAGAACCAATTTGTCGTTATCACTTAAGGCAACTTGTGACAACAACAATGGAGCTATTAAGGAGGTGCGGGATTTGTATGCAGGAGATGGTGTGGAGGAATTTATGGGTTTGCTGTTGGTGCCTTGCGAGGAGCAATATATAGGGCCTGGCATACAGTTGGGAGCTGAGTCTGGGGAAGATGTTGTCCCCCTGTTATCTTTCCACCGATAAATAAAATAGCTGGTTCATCATCGGATTGGGTGTTGCAAAAGGTTAATGAGATACAACAGTGTGTGGGGATTACATGTGGAGGATTTGACGATTAATTCACAGCACTACTCATTGCAATGGAGGCAGGTCACTTGAAACAAAATCAAGATCTAAGAAGATGGGAGATAGTCCAAGTCGAGGAAGGACTAGAGGGAGGGCAAGGCTAGTTGTATTATGAAGCCTTCCTCCGTTCTCGTATGATCATTCGGATAAGGTAGAATGGTTCTATTTAGCTTCTAAAGGAGTTTGGGGTGGAGTATTAGTTATGTGGGAAACAAAGGGTTGGGGTATTTACAGTGACTTGCTTTGCTTTAGGGAGGCACCTTTTGTCCCAATCGGGTTTGGTGTAGATTGGATAGGTTTCTAATTTCTCCCTCTTGGGCGTTGTTCCCTATTATGGGCTTACTATTCATTAGGGCTTACTATTATGGGTTAGGTGTTTTCTCTTATATACATCCAATGTATTTGGTTACGCCTAATGATATTAATAAATTTTTACTTATGAAAAAAATAATATATTTCTTAAATTATTATAAATTTAATCCATTATAAATGTAATCAATTTTACAACCAATAGGTGTAAAAGGTTTAATTGAAAGTTTCGGGAGAAATTTTACTTTAAGACAAACCATAGGGATGAATTTTGTATAACTGGGGAATATATCCCAAACAAAATCCTCATAAACAAAAAACATCAAGGAATCCATCCCAAACGGCCTTAATACTTATCCAAGTCCTACATCAACCTCCATACCTTCTCAAAACTCAATTCACACTAAAACCTGCATAATTCATAGAGGGAGACCCCATATTCCATTCCATAAAAGGAAACTTAAATTCTTCACTTGACTCACCTAGTAAAAGGTCCCACTAGACGACAATGGTAAGAATGATGAATAGGGATAGAAAATAGATGAGAAAGCTAGATAAGATAATCCTAAGAAATAAGTTTCTGCCACTTTAGAAAAGCAATCATTCTCCACATGATGGAATCCTTATAAGATCCCAAAGGCAAACCCGGATAGTTCATAAGTAAAGACCCCACCTCACAACACAACAATGGCGCCAACTCCTCCATATCTTAACCATTCCCTACTAAAATTGTTAACAACCCACGGAAAACTCAAGCCACAAGAGTTATAAAAAAGCTAGTCAAGGCTACAATTGAAGCCCCTTTGAATCATTTTAAACTGCAAGAACTTATTTCTTTGAAGCAATGTGGGAATCCATATCACCACTCTTTCACATTAAATCTGGGATTTTCAATCTCTCTCCTTAAATATGTCTATCCTTGGAAAGAAAATCGTAAATCATCTACCCTTGGAACCACTGTACTAACTCTTTGTAAGGATAACAAAGAACATCATGGTTTCATCCTTCACGTCTTGTTCTGCTATAAAAATGGTGTTTCCATCCTATATCTCCAATGAAATTCTCCCTTCAGTCAGAATTTGCTAAAAATGGAAGAGTGTAGTCTTATTATATCCTCCATTCAACCATACAGACTCTGATTTCTAATGGCAAGAGATTTATCCCATCCATGGAAGCCTTTCCAATTGCGTCGTTGGTTCTTCTCTTGCGTTCATGTCAAATTTCAAATCTAAACTCAAAACTTCAACCATTAGCTCTGTCTTCGTAACAACTAAATTTCCAAAGTCTTGTTCTAAGCTTTTAACTTTCATGGAAACAAAGCTCCGACAACCATGTAAGACATACTCATTCCCATAGTCATGAGAAGACCTTTTTTCCCTTTCTATAAGTAACAATACTCAATTTCCTTAAAAGAGCAAAAGGGAGCAACTGAGTCAACAACACACATTGGAAGTATTCATAGGAGAATGCCTACTAAGAAGGGCATATGTAGACCTTTTTCATAAAAATAAAAATCATATCAACATCAATTATTGTTTTTAAACATCAATTAACTATATCTTAGCCTTATTTTCTATTGGATGTCTTGTAGGTTATATTTTATCATAAAAGTCAAAGAGAATTTTAATTAATTAATACTTTGATAACTAATTATTCTATATGGTGTGATACCCCATATGATAAGTGAGGGTAGGTGGTATATGGAATGCCACATTGTTTGGGAAGAAGAAGTTCTTGTTCTTCATAATGTTTCAATGGGTGCGGTGCACGGGAAACTTCCTTCAAGGGGTTGGCCAAGTGGTGAAGGCCTTGGTCTTGGGGTATCACTTCCTTCAAGGTCCAAGGTTCAACACCTTAAGGGTGCAAACAATCCTTTAGGGCCACACCCCCTGGTGAAAAACCAGCGATTTAACCAGTTCCGTGTAGGGAAACTTCCGAGGATGCGGTGCACGGGATCAGAGTTTACTCTGCAGGGGTGGGATCGAAGGGCCCTGACTTGGAGAGGTTCCCCAACATAAAAAAAAAAATCATAATGTTTCAATGGGACTCCAATTGTATCATCATCGACTGGTCCTTTTGGAGTATAGGTCATGTGGCTTGGACCATCCATTGGGGCATTACATATAGCCTGTCTCTTTTCTTTTAATAAAAACACACAAAAAATGAATAAGGAAAAAATGGAGGAATTCACCTTTTCATGTCATTTTCCAAAAAGCAAAAACAGCCTTAAAATTATAATGTCAATCCGAGCAGATTGGAAACAGGTAGGGTCATCCATTGGCTGCAGTGCAAATCATCTTAGCTGACCAACAGCCATAAAGGCAGTGGCAAAGTAGTAGCATTCATGAGCACATAAGACGCTAATCTACAACATGCCAGCCTGTTAATAGTTTGAGAAGAAACAATCCAGCCCAGTCTCAGTTTCCATTTAAACACAATTTATTGACGTTCACATGTCTTAAGTATTTTCCAGGTAAACTAGAAATTTAATCTATAAAAATAAAATAAAATAAAAGGTCTTGAAATTGGACTTCATTCTGTTGTTTGCTATATACTAGTAGTAGAGTTCAAGAAAAAACAAGTGAACACAATATATGTGAGAATGGAGTCTTTCAATAATAAAAAGTGAATATGAACCTTCATAATTTAATAGCATGCAGTTCTTGAACTGAATTTGAACCTCAGCTATTTTTTCCACCAGGTCAGATTCTTTCCTCAAAATCTCTTGTAGAGTTGAGCACTTTCCATTGACTGACTTGATCACCCAACGCCTATATAATTGGCAATGTGAATAAGAATGTTGTCTTATTTCTTAAAGCTAGCAAATGCAGGTAAAAAAGGGAATATATATTCAAAAGAACTGAAATAAAAAAATCAATTTTAACATCCTGGTGATCGTATTCATGAAACCAAATATAAGAAAAAGAAAACTAGCACTAAGTTGTCTTCATCAATTCAACTTTATTTATTAAGGCGATGCTAACCCCATGTATCAATACTGTGAATTGTCTATATCATAGAAGCCATTTAAAAAATACGTTACCTATGGCTCCAAGCATGATCACTTTTGGGGGAATAAGAAAGAACAAGTTCTGACAACAGAAGTTCATCCATAAATATTGAGAGGTCCTGCTTCTTAGACACTATTAGCTTCCTGCATAATGCATATGTCACCGGAAGAAGTGTGAGTATCAAAGGTAGTACAGCACATAAGTTCTTCAAAAAACTTTGTCCCACAAGATGGCAAGTATAATAATTTTCTTTTTTTCTTTTATTAGTACAATGAAGTTTTACTAAACCAAGTAGGAGGCATAGCCCAAGTAAAATAAAATACCCATGCACTTCAAAGTTCAGCAAGGGCAGGGCTAGGTCTACACTCAGTTTATCATAGATACAGCCATGTATATGCCTTGAGGGCTATTCAGTTAAATACAAGGCATAACCCTCCACGGCCAGTCCATCCAGTCAACGACAAACAATACAACTCTGCACATCTCACGCAGCTTGCCACTCGAAAGTTGGGTGGGGGTCTGACCATGTGAATGATGATCAACGCACTTACTAGAGAACCTGGGATGCACTCAACTCAAAGTCAAACAAAGATGGTGGTGTGTTTTCAAATAAAGTAAGCAGCAATCAGTATTATGTAAATTTTAACTAGCAACTAAAACAAAAAGTTGGAACACAAAATCTTCTCAATAGTTTTGTTGATTCAAATCAGGTCCTGAAAGTCAGGATACTTGCTAGATTCTGCAATGTTTGTGTAGTAGCTTTGAGTTTTTTATACTTTTTTTTTTTGGTCCCTGATGCTTAAGTTAGAAAGCCGGAGCTACATAAAACACTATGCACACCATCGCATACAACTTAAAACTGTTTCTATTATTGTAACTAGTTTTAACAACCGGATAGCAAATGACAAAATTAGGAGAAAAAAAAGATCATCTAGAATATATATCTCGTAAAGTAATATCCTGAGAGAGAGAGAGACCTGGAATTCCAGGCAGTGCCGAAATCGGGGCTGAGCAATAAGAGGGCCCTACTATGCTTCATCACTTCACTCTCCAGTCCGTCACCAGATACGACGACATCGGGACCGAGTCTCTTATACTCTCCTATTGCGGCCATAAACGCAAGCTTAGCCGCATTGTACAACGGAAGAAGAACCAGCGTCGAGACACCGAACTTGTGATCTCTGTTCCAGAAGCTTGGACATTCTGAAGAGGGAATATCAGTAGCATCGCCCGCCTCTTCGGTTAGCTTTGCAAATTGGGACGGATGTATAAAACCCACTTCATCACTACATTCAAGAAACGTACTTATATGTGTGTGTAACAATATTGAAATAAGAACACCAAAAGAGATGGAAATCAGAGCTAGAGGGAAGTTACATAAGAGGGTCAGCCTCGAGTATGTGTTCGAATTGGTGCAAGAGATCAACGGGTTTTGATTCCGGATATGATGATCCTTCATTTTTTTTCATGATTCTGTTGGTTTGGCTGGGTCGCTGGCGAAGTCAAACGGGGCAGAGGGTGGTTTTGGAGGAATCTGGTAGATGTTTGGTAGCGTATACGTGAGGAAAAAGGAAAATCAAGTATTATCGAAAGGAAATTGATACGGATACAGAGGCATCCACAAAGATTCTACACAGTGACGTGGCCCGTCAGTTATATATTTTATTTAAATTTCTTTTTCTGAAATCTGACTTTCAGGATGAATTTGGATGTTGAAGTGAGTTGAATTGAGTTGAGTTGAATTGAGATGATAAAATATTGTTAAAATATTATTGTTTATTATTATTATTATTTTGAGATTTGAAAAAGTTGAATTATTTATTATATTTTATATTGAAATTTAAAAAAGTTGTAACGATGAATTAAGATGAGTTGAGATGAACTCAACTTAAAAATGAAGCCTCAGGTGAGTTTGGATCTCAAACTCATCTCAACTCATCATTACAACCTTTTCAAATCCTAACACAAAATATAATAAACAATTCAACTTTTTCAAATCCCAAAATAATAATAATATTAAAAAATTATATTCTAATAATATTTTATTATCACAACTCAACTCAACTGAACTCACTTCAACATCCAAACACACCCTCAGATTACCCCGCTGCTCTCGCTTTCCCTATCTCTCCTCCCTTTCATGCCCACATTTCCCTCTCCAAGTCTCCAAGTTTCCAGAGCACTGGCTTCCTTTCAATTTTCGATATGTGGGCAATCGGGTTGGCGAACTGAGTGTCAGTTGGGCGAAACACAGCAGGCCGGCTAACTAGTAAGGCCATTTAGGCTATTGCCTAAGGCCCACCCGCTCTTAAAAATAAAAATAAGTATTTTTTTTAAATAGAAATAAAAATCATTTCATTAAATAAAATTTTAAATAATTTTTATAATTCTCAATGTGTGCAAGATCTCATAATACTAAATTTAATATTTAATATACAATAATTTTTTTTTTGATAAGTAATATAATGAATTATTTATATTTTAAATCATTTTTTTAAGATATTACTAAATTGAGACATAAAATCTGCATTGAAACCTCATTTTAAGTTGTAAATATAAATTCATAAAAATTATATTTAAAGATTTTAAATAAAATCTCATTTTATTATAAAGTTTGAAAATATTTTATATAATAATTTATATTTTATTATATTATAATTACAAATAACTTACTTAAATCTCACCTTAGGCATTGAGCTGCCCTGAAACTCAGGCGCGAACGACAACCCTTTTAGCCAAGAAAAATGCTGAATGCAACCGGCTTGGACAACCAGTACGTAATTGTGTCCTACATGGTAGATTAATGAAACGGTTCGTTTCATTCAAAATAATGCAACGATTCATTTTAGCTTGGAAAGACAATTCCCCGTAGCTTTTCCCAAACGCAGAGTTGATCTCCCACGAAACTTTTCCCTCCCTCCTTCCCATTTTCCTTCTCCTTCTGATCTCCACGTACCATTCCTCCTCTGATTTTCTCCATCTCCACCTTCGTCAGATTCGTCTCCTCTGATCTTCTCCATATTTGCGTCTCCTTTGATCTTCTGGATCTCTGCGTCTCCTCTAATCCTCTGAGTTTCCTCATCAAGATCTGGTTTTGTCTCCTCAAGTTTCGCAAGTTTGTTTCCTCTTCAACCCACAAAGCCATATTTTCCCCCTTCGTCGAATTGTTGCCTTCTCGCCAACACCCATCCCAAAATCCTAATCTACCCCCTTCCCCTTCATACCTAACCCTAACCCTAATCCTAACCCTAACTTATTTTTGGATGTTGGGTTTGGGCACTGGGCAAATGGCCAGAGAACCCACTCAAGCTTGGTAAGCTCCCTCACGATATTGGAAAGATTTTTTTTTTTTTTTTGTGTCGCATATTCCATTTTTTTTACTGTAGGTTTTCTCATGTGCAAAATTGAGAAGTTGAGAACCGGCCCACTTATTTTTTTATTTTTTTGACAATAAAAGGTGTGATTTTTTTTTTGAGTTTTTCTTTATATTTTCTTACTAATCTTATATTGGTAGCTTGGAGATTTTCTTTCACTCTATAACAGAGCTTACCACTAGAAGATTGGAGATTTTGTCATGAAATGATGCAACTAAGCATTTGATTTGTGTACAAATTCTTACTTTGGCTCATCAATTGCAGTCAATTTCATTCTTTATATGATGTTGATATATAATAAAGGATCCAAGCTAACAAAGGTTACTGTGGAAAGGATATAAAATTGTGATACTGTGTTGTTTATGCATTATAATTGGTATTGTACTTATCTCTCTCTTTAGTTTCCTTGTTTGTGTTTTTTATTTTGCTTGATACGGTTGATAACAGAGGTATACCCTAACTTAAATCACCCACCATTGTCTAGACCAAGAGATCTAGCCCTCTAAATTAAAAGCTTGTTGTCAATGGATGATTGATAGCGTCAGCTCACATGTTCCTAAAACAACATGTTACCATTTTCATAGACCATTTTTATTATATATATATATATATATATACTGTCAAGATGTCAAATATTTATATTGGGGCAGTAAAGGTAAAACTGAGCTCACACCAAAGTCATGTTGATCTCCACATAGTGGGGCTATTTGTGGGTGTTGGCATTTACTACCGAACTCCACATATACAAAAAGCCAAGAAAAAGGAACTAATCTAAAAAGAAATTATCACAAACTGTTAACCTTATTAAAAATTGAAATTTTTTTAATAAGGTTAACAGTTTTATAATGCTATATGTTATATTTGCTATGTTGAAAAACTGAGCACACATCATTTGTACAACGCTTCATATATGTGGTCGTAGTCTTACGCTTAATATTATGTACATCTAACATTTTTTAAATATGTATAAAATAATCAGGGATACTCGATGATATTAAGAAAGGAGGAAGAACTTCGAGAAAGAAAAAATAGACTGTTAAGAAAGGAGGACAAGCTCAAAAAGATACTCGGTCTAGTGTATTGGGCTTTTGTCAATGTTGTTTCATGTTACTTAGTAGTATCTAAGTGACTTCAGACTAGTGTTAGAAGTTAATTGCTATGTAGTATCAATGTATCAAAGTATTTAAATTTCAGATTGTGTACAAATATTATGAATGTATCAAAGTATTTAGATTTCAGATTGTGTACAAATATTATGTCAATGTCAATGTATAAAAGTATTTTAGATTTTAGATTGTGTACAAATATTATGTCAATGTGAATGTTGTGTACATATTTCAGATTTCGGAAGTTATTTACTATTTATGTCAATGTATCATTGCACAAACTCCCATCATTACACAAACTTAAATTTCAGATTGTGTAAAGCTGCTAGCACAAACTCCACAAACTCAGATTTCAGATTGTGTAAAGCTGGTAGCACAAACTCATATCATTATACAAACTCAGATTTCAGATTGTGTAAAAGCTGCTAGCACAAACAATTATGAACTCAGATTTCAGATTGTGTAAAGCTGCAACCGCAAACTCATATCATTGCACTCATGTGTTTCCATAAACCCATATAATTGCACCTGGAACCAACATCATATTTCCTCATATAAACTTTCTCATACCATCCAAAAATAACTACAAATAAACTTCTCTTCAACCAAAAATACAAATAATTGTCCAACATAATTTAGCCATTGGTTTCAATACACAATACACAGTTCCAATACATAATACACAAAAATGTGTTTTGTCATGTGTCCATGAATTAAACCATCTCATTGCGCCGGTTGTGATCCATTGAAGTCAAGTTGCACCGGTTGTAATAGATCCAATCCAAATTGCATCTGTATTGACTAATATTCAAATATTAATGTGATATCGATATTACTAATCAAATACTTTAAATTTTAGTGAACTTACACTTTCTTGACTTGTAATCACTATTTCTCGGAGCTGGGTTCCACTGATGTGAGGAATCGGAGGTCCCATCCCATACTGAAATTGGTAACCAAAATTCTATTTAAAGCATGAAAATGAAATTAATTGAACTTCCAGAAAAAGTAAAGTTATAAAAAAAAGACAATCCCACACACATGAAATAAGACAAGACTGGCATCTATTCTAACCACACACATCAAATACATCCATCCAAGCTTATCTAGTGCAATCAATGCCTCCAAACAGCATGTCCAACACCCAAACTAGATAATGCAATAGGTAGGTTCAGTTCAGTGCGGTAAAAATGGTAGCTTTTAGCCTAATTATCACAAAAATCATGCTAGGTTCAGTTCCTCTTTTATATTGCAAATTAAAATTAATACATTTCAACATTATTCAAAAATTTAAAATTAATATTGAAAATTGACTGGCTAAACTCGAAAAACTGGTACAGGTAGAGATGTAAATTACTAGAGATGTAAAAACTGCAATCCAATCATTCACAGAGGCATTTGGGTTTATAAGATTCAAAGTCACTCACTCGGTATCCTCACCTTGTAATCATGTAAAGAAAACCACACATCAAAAACTTCATAAGGCTAAAAAAATTGGCATATCGTGAACATCAAAACTCGAAGGTAACCAATCAATTCAATGAGGTTTTACTAGACGAACAATGAATTCACCATCCATGCTATAAACAAGACACATGTCACCAAACTATATTTAGCAAATGCATCCAAAAACTTCATCTCTGCTAGATTAGCCAATGGACTATTACAAATCACAATATAAACCGTAGCAACATCAAACTGTAGCCAATGGACTATCACAAATCGGACTATCACAAATCTAATTTTCAAAAAGTAACTTCAGAAAGATTTTTGCTTTTGCTACTGAATGAAACCTACAAAAAATGATCTTTTTAATAAAGGACTATTGCAATTTGTACCTGTAACCTGAGAATCTGATGGCTGGCTTTAATGGAGACAGAGTCACGCAGTGCGAGAGTGGTCTTGAGTATGTTTGTTCAGGACAACAATGTACACAAAACATATACCCATCTTAATGAAATCTTCACACAACAAATCAAAATCAAAATTACCATCATGCTTAAACTAGACAGTCATTTTCAAAATCCTAAAACCAAAAATACCCAAAAAAAGGAAAAAGAATTCCATGCTTTTTCTAAATTTTGTTCTGTTTTAATGGGACGCATTGTGCAAACAAAACCATAAAAAACAAAATGAGAAAATAACGTTGAGTTTGCAGAAGCCATAAAGAAACCAGTGTAATTAATTCGAGCAAAACAACAGATGAAATAAACCAGACCCAAGATCGAGTAGGTTTTTCTCTTCCAAACACGAAGACGACGATGACGGCGGCGGCGATCTCTCCTTCTTCCAGTCCCGAGATCGAGCAGAGCAGAGCTTTTCTTCCCAAACCCGAGATTGAGATGAGCTTTTCTTCCCAGACCCAGACGACACGATCTCCAGTTCCCAGACCTAGGCGGTGAAATCTCCTTCTTCTAGTTTAGAGATCGAGCAGAGCATAGCTTTTCTCTCCTTCCATACGACGTGATCTCCAGCTTCCCAAATCTGAAATTTTCCCTCCGTTTTTGTTGTGTTTTGTTTTCATTTTTTTTAAATATATTGACTGACGTGGCATAACCCATTACAATATAATGCCACGTCAGCCCGTTTCCCAATGGTTACTTGAGCTGGTGGTACGTAGAAGAACTGTTTAGCTAATTGGGTATTGCCAACATCACCCATTACAATCAATAACGATCGGATGGTATATATGATACCTTAGAATCGGTCCATCCATTTTTCTCCAATTAACCGTCTGCCAATAGTAAACTGACTCGTAGGCTTCCCACCAAGGCTATCATGGAGTGCATCGCAGCAGCCCCCACTCAGTAATGTTCATCGAAATCGATTTCTCCAGAAACACTCTCAGCTTAGAAGCAGTCCCTTTCATCTGCCCCCACTCGAAATCGATTGTACAACCACGTAGAAGTGGAGTCAATTCCTTTGCCACCATCTCAGCCCCTTCGTCCCCTATCGCACGACTTCGTCCCCTCTCCCATCCTCTCGACTCTTGATCTGGTGACCCACTTCCGTCTCTCTCTAGTATGATCTCTTGTATTGATTTCCTCATAATAATAATGCTTAAGAGATCCATAAATGAATTCCTTTCAACCCACATTGTGTAAGCTTTTTGAGATAGTTTCCTGCATCTATGAAGATGGTGTGCTATATTTAAGTAGTCTAAATAATGGGTTTCTTTAAACCTATCCTATGAGAATTTGCAAGACTTTATGTTTATTTAATTTTTGTTATCATTTTTTTGTATTGCATATGTAAAGCTATAATTTACGTACTAAATATCTGAGCTCAGCTTTTATATGTAAGTCTATTGCAGGAAGGTGCACAAATTGGTACGTTTATTTGGAACTGGTATTGTTTTTTGAGAGTGGACAATTTTTGTGGCTCTATTGCCCTTTATGTTTCAACAGTCTAACTCCTTTTGTATCTCAATGCTGTTTATTTAATTTTTGTTATCATTTTTCTGTACTGCTTATGCAAAGCTATGCGAGAGGGAGAGGGAACGACGAGGCTAAAGTCGTGAGAAGGGGCAACCATGCTAGATGTGCGAGAGGGATGCGAAGGGGAGATAGTGGTGCAAAATCAGTGAAGGCGACAGACGGTCGGCATCAGACTGGCGTCTGAATGGTGTCTGGCTGGCGTCTGACTTTGAGATTTCTAACTTTGAGATTTTTTGGTCGTGGAGGTTTTCTGGCGGCAGTGCAAAGAGACGAAACAAAGCAGAGCAAAGTGGAGGACAATTAGATTTGGTTTTCTGCAGATGAAGTTATTTAGTGTGAGTGAGAGTATTAAGATTATTGCATGATTTCTGATGTGGCAGCAGATGAAAGGAGGGCTGCTTTCCTTCTATTAACAGCCCGACCGCTTAGAAGTGGAACTGATATATGATATAGAGCAGTCAATCACACACCATTGTCTTGTCTTTGTTGAATGATAGAAGAAAGCACCAAAGAAAACATAAAAATGTCTTTAAAATTGAAACCCTAGATTGGAAATTTTTGGTGAAGCTGTAAAAGGGTTTGTTGTGATTCAATTCATATTAAACGTGGAAGAGTTGAGGGAAATAGCATAAATGTAAGTGTAGAGGATGTGTCCCACCATCGATCGTGATT
Organism: Juglans mandshurica; assembly: GCA_022457165.1. Lineage (NCBI taxonomy): Eukaryota > Viridiplantae > Streptophyta > Magnoliopsida > Fagales > Juglandaceae > Juglans > Juglans mandshurica. The sequence continues at coordinate 12,668,389 of CM039623.1, forward strand.
GCTCACTCGCAAATCGTTGAATGCGCGGCACGGGGTGCCTATGACCTCTCCGATGCTTAAGTCAGTAATGAGAAATAATAATTCGAGAATGCATAAATCATAGAGGATGAAGGTTACCTGTTGCTCATATATAGGCGTGAAGAATATAGGATGAGCACCATAAACTGATTAACTTTGTACTATACTTAGCCATTATAAGAGTTATCCCTAATGTATTGGAACCACCTTAATCACACGTGGTCAATATCCACAATGTGAGATTTATCCCTTCTTATTATGTCGGCGACTAAGTGTTTGTCCAGTCATACGACTCCCTTGAGCCCTTTATGGGTGATGGGCTTTGGGCCATCGGTTCGGGTCAGACCAATATTAACTCCTCCAGTTACCCCACTACTTCATCTCGCATGTAAGCATTGAAATTCATAATGAAGGTAGACCACCCCTCTAGCGATTTGGGACAAACTTATGGGCTACCTCGCTGGCCCATTATCATTTTACTCGTCATTTCTGCTTGTCGAGAGACGAGAATTTTAAACTTGGGAGAACGTGCGTCTGTTACCCAGTAACCGTTGCCACGTTCCTCAATCACTTTGCTTAGTCAGGTAATGATGATTTACATTTATTACCTTCATTTTGCTACTCTTTCTTATTCTTTGTCTTCTTTCCGATTTCTTCATTTCTCCTTTACGTTCTTGAAATTCCATTGTCTTGACTTCTCTCCCTGTGACCCCAATCTTCCCTACGACTCCAATCTTCCACATTTCCCTTTCCCTCTACTTCTTTGTTACTCCCATGGCCCACAGAAATACATCCTGAACCCCTGTTGTTCCAGAATCATCTTCCGCCAAAGACATTTCATATTTCGAAGGTTTCGAGTGGCGCTCCACCCTCACTGTTAGAGACTTGTCGAATCTACGCAACACCTATGGGATCCCAGACTCCATACTCCTGGAACTCCCTCGCCGTGGATGCGTCGATGAAGAAGGGTTTGCCGAGAAGGTTGCCCTTCCCGTCTATGCCGTAACCCACGGTTTGCGATTTCCTTTCTATCGCCTAATACGCGACGTTCTTGATCTTCTTAGGCTAGCCCCTGCGTAGCTTCATTCTCATGCGTGGCGGGTCCTTCTTTGTTCTTGTATTGTGTTCCGCTTGGTTTTGGAACCTGCTTGGGAAGAATACCCAAATTTAACTGCTCGAGAGTTCTTGGCATTTTATTCTTTAAGAAGCTCTCTAGGTAACATTTGTACCTTTCAGATTAGGAAATAGCGAGAGTTGTCACTCCAACGCCAAACAATGGATTATAAAGTTTTTCTTGGTTTCGGGCACCGGTTGGGAATTTCCCAACTCAGAAGCTATGCGTCGGGAATTTCCAATTAGGGCTACCTAGGATAAGATTCCTAATGATAAAAACCCGATGGCATCTTTGGAACCCCTATCTGAAAGGGAACAATCACGGGTTGACATGGTCGCCACCTGGGCCAGTGAACATGAAGACGACCTTTGGACTAAGTATCTCTTAACGTTCACAAATATTACCGCTTCTTGGTGATGCATGACCGCTGAAAGGTCAAAGGTTGTCTTTTCCTAAGCAAGGTTGTGGCACCATCTCTCCCCCCAAGTCTCTATTAGAGTCTACTCCAAAGGCTTTGAGGAAATGTGCTCGCTAGCCTACTTTGGATACACATTCTCCTGTAGCAAAGAGGGCGGCTGCACGCACAGACGATAACGCCTCCCTCGTGTCTAGCTGACCTCAAGGTACTTCTCTGTCTACCCCCATCGCTCAACCGCACGCGCGCCTTCTCCAGGTCTTGATGACATCGAGGGTTTGATGGGTCAAGCCCTTTCTAACCTGGCGATCGCGTTTGACTTTGATCTTCCCTTCCAACAGCTTTATTTGGAGTCTAGCCCCACCTTCCGATTCCTTACATTCGGAGCCTTTGATTTGTCCAGGGAAGGCGGTGAGGTCAACGTTGATGGACACTGCCTTTTCATTGAGTCTTGTCTACCAGACGGCCCTTGAGGGAAGTTAGGGTAGTGGAGATAGTGCCCTAGGTGACCTTAGAGTCCAGGGCGGCGACGTTCTTGTTTGTAAAGAAGTGGAGGAAGGAAGTGAAGGCAAAGGTTCAACATCCCACTCTTTGCCTATTACCATCTTGGTAGAAGAGACCCCTCCACTCGACCTGGGGGTTGGTGGCGACCACGTTTCTATTCCCTCTCCCTCTCCTTCCTCTTTTGGAGATGACACCGGGTCTTCTCCCTTAGAGGGAGACGGTCCTTTGGGTGGTCTCGTCAGTGAGGACATCAGTCTTGGGGAGGTTGAACTTGCTTATACCCACATTGTTTTTCCGGTGGGAGATTTGGATAAGGCCCTTGAGGTTGGAGTAGACTCACAGGGGATGTCTCCTGAGGCTTTCCCCATTGGTCCTTACTATAGGTCCAAGGGAGGTACTATGGGGAGGTACAAGGAGGTACTTCCACCTCTTCTAGGCCTGCCAGAGATGAGGTCATCTGCAGCATGGTTAATCGGCTAAGGAGTTTTCTTTTTGGGGTAACTCCGACCCCACTTCTCTCCACCATTTTCCCAGACGATCGTTTAACATTCTTGAGTTTTATCTTTGTAGGGTGTCAATGACTTGGCAGCCTGGATCAAGGCAGATTGTGCTGATTTGGAGGATGAGGTCTACTCTAGGCGTGTCTTCTCTTTTTATGCCAAGAAAGAATTTGAGAGATGGAGGGGTGAGAGGGCAGAGTTGGAGATCCTACTTGAGCAAGTGGATGGCTATGCACACTCTCTAGTGGGTGACTTGGACATTCTTCGCGATGAGGTTTTTAACCTTCGCGATGAACTCCATCGTGCCACAGAGGTGAGGGTCTGGGACAACTTCTCATTAGGATTGTTGGAGTTAGAACGTGATTCAGCTAGAGCCTAGCTTTCCCTTGCTCGGGGGGAGTTAGAGTCGGAGCGGGGTCGTGCTTGCTCTGAACTGTCCACCCTTTAAGAGGAGCTCAGGTCTGTCCACCAAGAGTTATCTAGTTCTTAGTGGCGCTGCACTAAACTCGGGGAGAAATAGGCAGCCTCAGAGGAGGGCAAGCAGCTAGTTAATCTTGACCTTTCTAAGGCGCACCGTGCTTTAGAAGAGTTGAACGGCACGAGGAGTACAAGAAAGTTCGCGCTGATGCGGGCGAATAATAAAGGAAGCTTAATGAGACGCTCATTAACAAGGATAAACGACTCAAGGAAAAGACGCAGTTGGTGAAGACATTGGAGTCTGACTTGGCAGCTGCGAGAGAGGAACTTGTCTGCCTTCATCCTCAGTTGGCGTTAGGGATTGCGATTTTGGTTATGGGTATGGGGTCGGCGTGCTTCAACTTAGATTGCATTTGTTGGCCAATCCCCGCAATGACCCGAGGCATTTAGATTTGGGGATGTTCAAACCTGATACAGCCTTGTGTCAATTTGTTGACGCCTTTGGTCGGGACACTATGCCCGATGCCTTCGACAATCCTCACCCAACTCTGCCTTCCGACGATCCTAGTACTTAGCTTTCTATAAAATGTTATCTCTTTGCTACACATATAATAGCTTTTTGTAAATAATAGAAATATTCTTGTATGTCCCTTTTGTAGTCATGTACATTGAAAACATTAAGGCGGTCTTGACTTTTCCATGCTTCCCTTTGCTTTTATTTCTTGAGGCTCTTTCTTTCTCCTTCGTGTGTGGCTTGTTGTTATATTTCTCTGTTGTCGTCTTTCGCGCCCCTTTTCCTTTGAACTGTGCACCTTTGTTGTGACGCCCTCAAATTCTGCTTGGGATCAGATGGACATTTGAAGCATCGAGATATGTAACACAAGGTTACCTGCCCCCGTTCATGACATATAAGATGCAATGTTCCTAACATGTAGCTATATGCAATATTCGCAGCGGATAGTTTTTTTCTTTAGCAATACTATGCACCAAACTGAAAATATCACAAATACTTAAAACATACTTCATACATAAAGACATACTAAACAACTGAGATCACAACGGTAATCCAAAATAGTTGTGATCAAAAGAGTACTGGAGATTCAACTCCATAGTACAAGTAGTAATTTAAATTAACTACTATATTATCATTGATGTCATACCGTCGCTCAGTCGACCATTTCCAGTTGGTCGATTCCTGGCTCTCCTTCAGATCCTGTAACAAGATCTACCATTTGGGGGGAATGGTAGTTGAGACTACCATAGTGAGATCTAATTACAAATTTTAGCAAGTTAACATAAAACCTCCACACAGGTTAATGATGAATGCATAATCAAAGTCATAAGTAATCATAGGACAACTTGACATACACATAGCATAACTAACATAACTTAAACTGAAATGTGAACTGAACTTGACTTGCTTAAACTGAACTGGACTTAAACTGAAACTTGACTTAACATGAACTTGAGCTGAAACTTAACTTTACATGAACTTGAACTGAAACTTAACTTGATCTGAGACTTGACTTAACATGAACTTGGACTTGAACATAACATTCTTGTCTCATGGAATTACCATGATGCTATTCTTGTCTCCTGGAGTTACCACGATGCTATTCTTGTCTCATGGAGTTACCACGATGCTATTCTTGTCTCATGAGGTTACCACAATTTACTAAAACCATGAACTGAATAATAACTTAATTGTACGAGGACGTACATGAACTTGGAATCTTGTTCTTTAACTGATTAAACTTAACTACTTAGGTGCTACATGGGTCCCCTAGAGCCATGTGTCTTTGCCGATTATCGCATCACAACACTTGTATTTGCATCAGCTGTGAGTGCGTTGTATGTGCCACACTTACTGTGGACCCCATACGTAGTGTGCCATACTCACTGTGGACCCCACAAGAACTGAAATGTGGCTCCATCGGCGTTAGCGCCTGGAGCGCTCTGGTGACCAGCTAGTTAGGCCCCACCTTTTACCCGTTGACAGTATTTCGTTAATTCAGGAAATTTCACACCTATTTAAACACTCCAGCGTAAGCAAATGAGTTTCACTAGGATATTACCCTATCCTAGTACTTAGGATCGTAATTGACATGAATAACATGACACTACTGTTATTGAAATACACAAACTGTATTTGAGACAAAACGTGACTGGAATACAAAAGGACAGAAGCCCTGACGTAACTCAACATGACTTGAACGTAACTCAAAGATATGACTTACTTGAGATAGAAACATTTCGTAATCTGGCATAACATATAACATTCAACATATTTAACATGACATACTTGCAACAGTGAATATTACCTGACATGACATACATGTAACAGATGGCCTACTTAACTCAGCATGACATACTTGCTATGTATAGCAATACGTGATAGAATATCTTGTGTAACAGATGAATAATTTGTGACTGAATAAATTCTGTGTAACAGATAAATATGTAATTACTTGGCATAGCACATATGATAACATACATACATACACTGTAGTTCCCTTATTACTCATACACATTAAACTGATAGTAAGTTAAAAGTTAACTTACCTCGATTTCCGTGTTTCTTATGAAAACTCAAGCGCGATCATGAGGAACTAAAAATAGTGATTCTAAAGGTTAGAACTTAATCACTAACAATTAAAAACATGTAAAATACTAACTTAGAGCAAAATTATCATTTTACCCTCTACATGTGGGAAAATGACCATTTTACCCCTAACTTAAGGATTTTGCATCTTAACTCTAAAAATCACAAAAATTTACATACCTCATGTAAACTTTGTCATAAACTCAAATATCAATTCAAAAATATTTAAAACTAAACACAACCATGAAAACTCTATAGGGGCCGAAACATACATAGGCTATTTCTCTTGATTCTTGTTGCAATTATTTCAAATTTCAAAACTCATGATTAAACCAAAATTTTTCTTCTAATATACTCATAATATATTCTTAAGAATAGTAATGTTTTGAATCATGAACAAAAGTCATCAAAATCACCAAAACCATACTTGAACTTTTTGGTTTTTCTTCCAAGTTCAAAAACAGATTTTTGTTTCTAATTTGTTTTGATCGACTTCTTGATCCATGACTTAAAAAGATGTGATTTTCAAACTAAAACATCACATGGTTTAAAAAGGTATCCTCAAACAGATCTAAGCTTTAAACTCAAGATCACATGGTTAAAAGATCAACCAAAACATGAATTTAGCCAAGAACATCATCACTTGGCCTATCCGAATATCTCCTTGCATAAAAGTTTATATCTTTGAAACTAACATCAAATATTTTCAAACCAACATTCTAACATGTATATAAGAGGCTTGGGATCCTTAAATAAAAATATCAAATCCATTAGAATAAGCTTAGAACATAAAAGATTTAAACTTTCTCAAAATAGAAAATGTTTTTTTCTCTTCTAGTTTCTAAGTTTCTAGATCTAAGAAAATATTTCATCAAAAATTTTAATCATGCAACAAATCCTCAACCAATAATCATATACACATGTTAAAAATACTCCATAAAAATTTCGGACCAAGATCTATCGATTAGCTTGGTCAAAAACTCCAAAATATGACATACTCTCCAGTTTATCGCCCATAATGACCTTTCTGGGTTTCAAACAATATTGGACTGATCAAACAATCTTCAAATGGAACAACTAAGGTATCCACGTAAACTAGATTAAAAAAATAACAACTTTTATGAAGGAAAATTTGTTAGAAAATACTTACAAAAGCTTAGAATCAGGCCTGAAAAAGAGCTAAGAAAAGCTGCCTGAAATAAAGCTTGACTGTTGGTCCTTCTTACCCAATACAATATACAAAAATCAGCCCAAGATATTTTCTCTAGGTGGAGTGTAGAATTGATAGAGTGAGGTGGACCTTTAGCTTTTTACTTCAAGAACCTTCTAGGCCCTCTTTTGGAAATATTTGGTCAACCAAGTGGGGGTGCAAAACTTGGCCAAGTAGCAATGCTAATGTGGCCATATTCGTGGACTTTAATGGGCCTTAACCGAATGGGCATCAATTTCAGGTTTTAAGAGGGTTTGGGATGCTATCAAGCCCAAATCCAATTTCTCTTGGCCCAATCAATTATCCAAGGTTAACAAGGTTAGATAATTATGTTCTAACATAAATTTTAAGGATTAATAGCATGTGAAAGTAATTTAATCAAGTGATTAAACACAATGCTAGAAACTGATTCAGTTAGGTTTTGGAGGTCAACTTTATGGTTTGGATAAAACCGTTTAGGATTTTGGTTTCCACCATGCTTTGGATTCTCAGTTGGATTCCAACCATATAGGATTTTACTAATGTGGAAATCCTCTTTGGTTTGACACAATTTAATTGGTCAGATGTAATAGGGTTTTTGCTTAGGTGGCATGATCTCACACTTTGATTCTTTCAAATCCATCAAACTTTCCTGATGGTGCCAACTGTCTCATACTATTCACTATGTGTGACTAAGATCTTGACAAGTGTCCAAATAAAACTTCTCTAATCTAATTTGGACATTTTACACTGTGATTTGGAAAACATTGCATTTGGTGCTCTTATCGAGGTTACCATTCACTCCGAAAAAGTGAATAATAAACTTAACACTGAAAAATTCTAAATATTCTTATTAAATTACTGTAAAAATCATTTATGAAAATTCAACCCTAAATTGCCCCTAAAAATAAAAACACAGTTTTAAATAGGCATTTTGTCCGAAAATATGAAAATGGGTTATTGTGCCATAAAATTCTAAATAATCAATTGAATCTAATGGCATAGACCATAACACATTCTAACACTTCTAATTACCTCAAACATTAAAATATCACATTTGGCACCATAGTGAGTGATAACACTAACTATGTTGATAGACTAAAACCTATGCGATTGGCCGATTCGTAAAAACTTATGAGGTTTTCACGAGGTTCCTAAAGCCAATAAAAATTCCACCATTGAATTTCTAACGGGCTGTTACATTTGTACTCGATGTTCATGTTTGAGGGCGGCTTGGTCTGATGACCTTTGTGTCCTTTGTACTTGGCACCGCAAGTCTTTGTTCTCGTCATTGGTGTTTAAGGGAGGTGTGGTCTGATGACCTCCACGCCCTTTTTACTTGGCATCGCGAGTCTTTGTACTCGTCATTAGTTTTTAAGGGTGGCGTGGTCTGATGACCTCCACGCCCTTTTTACTTGGTGCCTAAGAGTGGCCTTTTGCTCGGGTGAGGTGGAACAAATGCTTTATTTATTGTGAAACAGAATCAAGAATTCAATAGCAGAGTTCGAATAAATTAAGAAATTAGGATAAGCAGGGTTAAAAATTCTTCAAGTGCTCTGCATTCCAGGGATGTTACAGCTCTTTTCCTTGGTTATCCTTTAAGCGGTATGTCCCGGGCCGGTGGTTGGCTACTATAACATATGGTCCTTCCCATCGGGGTCCGAGCTTGCCCTCTTCCTTGGTGGTGACTCCACTTTCCTTCAGCACCAAATCTCCCACCTTGAATGTCCTAGGTCTAACCTGTTGAAATAGTGTTCTGCCTTCTTCTTGTCGAGTATCATCCTGATTTTAGTCGCATCTCTCTCTTCTTCTAGGAGGTCGAGGTGCTCTTCTTTAGCTTCATCATTTTTGGGTGCCAAAAAATGGCATGTCCTGTAACTGGGCAGGCTGGCTTCCACGGGGGGTACTGCTTCACTCCCGTATGCCAAGGTGAATGGGGTCTCCCCTGCGGGGGTCTTTACTGTGGTCCTGTAGGCCCACAATACTCCTAGTAGTTCCTCCGCGCATTTCCCTTTCTTGCAGGTCATCTTCTTTTTTAGGATTCCCAGCAATGCTTTGTTCGTAGCCTCTGGCTGTCCATTTGCCTGTGAATGTCTTGGGGATGAATATTTGACCTGAATCTTTAGCTCGGTGCACCATTCGTGGTAATGTTCTGAATCAAACTATCGTCCCTTATCTGAGACTATGCTTTGTGAAATCTCGTACCGGCAAATGATATTCTTCCATAAGAACATTGCCACTGCTTTGGTTGTGATGGTTGGCAAGGGTTCAGCCTCTGCCTACTTTGTGAAGTAGTTCACTGCTACGATCATGAACTTAACTCCCCCTTTTCCGAGGGGAGGGCTCTAACTAGGTCAACTCCCCACTGGGCGAATGGCCATGGGGTGGTCATGGAAGTCAACTCCTCTGGGGGGCATGTGATACTGGTGCATAAGCCTGACATTTGACGCATCTTTTTGCAAATTCTTTTGTGTCCTTAAGTGTATTGGGATAGTAGTATCCTGCCCTTACTACCTTTCTAGCCAATGCCTTTCCCCCGGAGTGGTTTACACATATCCCTTCATGTATCTCAACTAGAACATATTGTGCTTCTTGCAGTGAGATGCATAGCAGTAGAGGGGTGGAGAAACCCCTTTTGTGGAGGGTCCCATCCACCTTTACGAAACTAGCCGTCCTTCTTCTTACCTTCCTTGCTTCTTCTTTCCCCTCGGGGAGTCTTCCCATATCCAGATACTTGATGATGTTGCCTGCCTACTCGGGTTTGTTGCTGCTTATTATGTAGACTTCTGGTCCTATTGCTGGGACTTCTATTATCATTCTCTCAACTTTCTAGGGAGGGGGGGGGGGAATCTTCCATACCTAAGGCTGTACGCACCAGCTTGTCCGCTACTCCGTTGATTTCTCGGGGCACTTGTGATATGCTAAAATACGAAAATCGATCGCGCGCCTCCCAGACTCGACTAAGGTATTTCTTCAGTTTTTCTCCCTTGGTGGCATATGTTCCCAACACTTGGTTGACTACTACCTGCAAGTCTGACTTCACCTCTATTTTGGTCGCCCCCAATGCTCCAGCCACTTAGAGCCCTACAATTAGGGCCTCATATTCTGCTCATTGTTGGTGGTTTTGAAAGAAAGCCTTGCCATGCATCCATGCTTCTGCCTTTCCCCGCTGATTATGTGGACTCCTATCCCTCTGCCAGGGTTTTCCTTCTGGGGCGGCGAGCTTGAGAATTTGCCGATCAAGTCTGCCAGCGCCTACCTTTTTATGACCTTCCTTAGCACATACTCGATGTCAAATTCGTTGAGTTTAATTGACCACCCGATTAATCTCCCCGAGGTGTCTGGTCTTTTTAACACCTTTGCCAGTGGGCTTTTTATGAGCACTTTGATCGAATGGGCCTGAAAGTATGGGCGTAACCTCCTGGTCGTTGTCACCAAGGCAAACACCACCAACTCTATTTGCAGATACCTGGCTTTTGCTCCCCCAAGAGCGTGGCTCGTGTAGTACAAGGGCAGTAGCGCCACCCATTCTTCCTTGACAAGGACATCTGAGATGGCGTGGGGGAATACTGCTGGGTACGCATAGAGTGTCTCTCCTTCTATAGGTTGCCTCAGAAGTGGCAGATTGGTTAAATACTGCTTCAGCTTTTGGAAAGCTTCGTCACACTCCTTGTTCCAGGTGTGTACTTTTCGCAATACCCTAAAGAAGGGGAGGCATTTGTTTGTGGATTAGGATACGAACCTATTCAAGACTGATATTCTCCCCGCCAGCCGTTGTGTGTCATTTAGGCTCTTTGGCGGCTTCATGTTCATGATTATATCAATCTTTTCTGTGGAGGCTTCAATTCCTCTCTCCGACACTATGAACCATAGAAACTTACCTTATCCTACTCCAAATGTGCACTTCGATGGGTTCAGCTTCATTTTGTACTGCCGTAGTACTGTGAACGCCTCCCTTAGGTCGGCCAAATGTTAGGTGAACTCTTTGCTTTTAACTAACAAGTCATCCATGTAAGCCTCCATGGTTGCCCTATTTTGTTTTTTAAACATCCGGTTGACTAGCCTCTGGTGGGCACATTCAGATTTGATTGTAGCTTGAGTAGGCATCCATGAAACTCAACATCTTGTGCACTGCAATGGTGTCTACGTTGACATCGATATGTTATAGAGGGAAATTGTTTTTTGGGCAAGCTTTATTTAGGTTGATGAAGTCCACGCACATTCTCCACTTCCCGTTTGCTTTTTTTACCAGGAAGACATTGGACAGTCATTCAGGTAACATGCTTCCTTGATGAACCCCGTGTGAGCAAACATTCTACTTTCTCGGCAATGGCTATGTTTTTCTCCATGTTGAATGATCTTCTTTTTTGACATACCTTCTTGTGCATGGGATCCACGCATAATCGGTGTTCGATAACGCTGTTATCAATTCCAGGCATATCTTCGTGGCTCTAGGAGAACACATATCGGTGCTCTACTAACAGTTGCTTTAGGGCCTCTCGGTCTTCTGGGGGGATCTTAGTTCCAATCCGTGTCGTTGCGTTGGGGCGATTTGGGTACAATGTTATGATCTTCAATGGCTTATTCGCCTTTGCTTGCTATAGGTTTTGCTCATCCCTCACTTCCACGCTCCTGTAAAAATGACTATTGGGGGTGGGGGCAATGTGCTCTAATTTCCCTCATTCGCTACCTGGTCGTCGTCGCCCCTGATAATGCATACTTCTCCCCTTTTGCTCCTCAGTTCTTGTACATAACACTCTCGTGCTAGGGCTTGTTTACCTCGTACTTCCCCCACTTCACCTTCAATCGGGAACTTCATCTTGAGATGGTATGTCAACGTAACCTCCCTGAGATTGTTCAATATTGGTCGTCCTAGTATAGCATTATACGAGGAGGGCACCTTGAAGACTAATAAATCGGTCATGGTGGTAGCAGTACGTGTCCCTTTTCCTGCCATGACGGGGAGAGTAATGACGCCTACCATTTGGATCAGATCTCTAGAGAAGCCATTCAATGGTGTCGGCGAGGGTCTCAACTTAGTAGCGTTTATACCCATCTTTGAGAAAGCCTCCCAGAATAATATGTCTTCTAAGCTCCCATTGTCAATAAGTATGCGCCTGGTAGTGTAATTAGCAACTAGAGGGGGTTACTACCAGCGCATCATCATGAGGGTACAATACTCCTTCACAATCTTCTTCCCTGAAAGAGATAGCTACTAAGTAGTCAAGTTTTTGGTGTTTGGACGACCTATAGGCTACATAAACTTCTTCGTATCTTGCTCTTCGAGCGTGTGCCTTTCTGCTAGACGAGGAGGTGCCACCCCTAGTAAATCCGCTTGCTATTGTCCTGATTTCACTTAGGTGCCCTATCCCTATCATTATTTTGAGGTGCTCTGTCCCTTTTGTTATTACGGGCGTCCTCCCTTAGTGGGCGCTGCCCATCCGGGCTACTACTTCTTCATGGATTTTATCCTCTCTCAAATCATCTTTTGGGTTTTGCTCGCTCCGCGACCATTCGCTCAAGCTCTCCCATGCCTACCTACCAATTTGGTTACTCTTTTGTTCATAGTTGTGCAGGCCTCTATCTAGTGTGAGCTAGTTTGATGGAATTTGCAGTAGCGCCTGCAGGTTCTAGGTTGTCGGTGTTCTCTTTCTGACTCCTATTTTTCTTGACGTTCAAATTATTGTGGATTATCCGGGTACTATTCTCTTGTTGCCTTTCGTGCCTCCTCTCTTGATGGTTCAATGCAACTTTTTTTTGTCTCCCATATTGCTTTTGCGTCCCACCTTCAGCTCCCCTTTTCATGGCTCTACAAGAGCCTGTAATGTATCTTCGGCATTGATGAAGTCGTTCACTCTATCCATGAACTCCCTTAGGGTCGAGGGGGTCTTTCTTGATAATTCAGCTATGAACGGGCCACGTGGCTAGATTCCTCCTAACAGGGCGGCCAGAGCTATCTTCTCATCTTGGTCGTCTGTCGTCAGCCTTTCTTTGTTAAAGCGGGTAAGGTACGCCTTTAGGCTCTCTTCTTCCCTCTACTTGACGGTCAGGAGGTACACTGTAGGCGCCTGTGTCTCCTGCTGGGCATGAATTGTGTTAAGAACTGCCTGGTCAGATCTTCAAAGCTATCGATCGATCCTGGGCAGAGCGCTATAAACCACCCTCTCACCACTCCCCTCAGAGTTAAGGGAAAAGATCGGCAAGCAATTTCACCTGGGAAACCATGGAGCATTATATGCGCCTTGAAGTTTTCCACGTGATCTATTGGGTCCTTAGACCCATCATACATCTCTATCTGGGGCGTTTTAAACTTCGGCAGGAGCGGCACGACCATTACTTCTTCACCATCTCTTCATATTTGCCAGTGAGACTACGTAGCTCGTCATGCAGCTTCTTTTTTCCACATCTTCCGCATTCACTCCCCCGTTGCTATGTGTTTCTACTTCTCCCTGTTCGCTGTGGCCAGGTATGGTAGCATCACCGAGCTCAATGTTGCGGAGCTTTAGTCCCTCATTCTCCTTCCTTAGGTTTTCCATGGCGTCTAATGCCATCTTCAGCTTTTCTTCAGTTGCTGCTAACTATGTTTCCATGTCTGCGGGTGCTACTTTCGGTTCACGAGTTGCTTGAGAACGTGTGATGGTCAGCATGGGGGAACCACGGTGAAGTCCAATGAAAAACTAAAATCAAAGATTACAGAATCCCACAGACGGCGCCACTGTAGAGGAAGTGTCCCACCACCGATCGTGATTGCTCACCTACAAATCGTTGAGTGGGCGGCACAGGGTGCCTGTGACCTCTCCAATACTTAAGTCAGTAATGAGAAGTAATAATTTGAGAATGCAAAAATCATAGAGGACGAAGGTTACTTGTTGCTCATATATATAGGCATGTAGAATATAGGGTAAGCACCATAAACTGATTAACTTTGTATTATGCTCTACTATTATAAGAGTTATCCATAATGTATCGGAACCACCTTAATCACATGTGGTCTATATCCACAATGTGAGACTTATCCCTTCCTAATAGGTCGGTGGCTAGGTGTTCGTCTAGTCATACGACTCCCTTGAGCCCTTTATGGGTGATTGGCCTTGGGCCCCTGGTTTGGGCCCAACCAATATTAACTCTTCTAGTAAGGAAAATTAAATAAAAAAATAAGCAACAAAACCTGAAACAACGAAGGGTAATATATGTTTGACCTTCGAAAGCACCATAGGGGGGGGGGGGGTATATTGTCTAGGTTTTGAGCGACATTTTCAGCCCGGTGCAAGTTTGGGCTCGTTTTGAGAGTGAGATGAGATGAAAATTTTATAAATAGTAATTAGATAGTTTGTAAATAATAGTAAAATAGTTTGATTTGAGTATTTTTTGGATTTTGGAAAATGAGAGAGAAAAAATTGAATAAAAGTATTATAAAATTAAAATATTGTTAGAATATAGTTTTATAATATTATTTTTATTTGAAGATTTGAAAAAGTTGAGTTGTTTTTTATTTTTTATTTGAAAGTTTGGGAAAGTTGTACTTATTAGTTTGAAAATGTTGTAATGATTGGTTTGAAAATTTTGTATTTAAATTATGTTTGGGAATGAGATGTGATGAGATTAGATGAGATGAGATGAAATGAGATCGATTTCCAAACAAGCCCTATTCGCAGCAACGACATAGTGCAATGCTAAGGTTAATCAACATGCCCATCTCCGTTATACCTGTTAGTGAGGAGGGCTCCAACGTCAGGGACTATAAATTCCGGCGATAATGACAGGGATGAGGTCGACGATGATGACAAACAGCAAAAAAGAAATTACAGTTGTACTTACATGAATGACAGCTCAAGGAAAGAAGAAATGACATAGTTGATATTACGGGATGGACGGGAATGACAAAGTTTCTCAGTGGGCTGGAAGGTTTTGGAACAGGAATGGCAGACTTTATGAGAGAGAGAGAGAGAGAGTAAGCGAAACTCTGTTTGGATTGAAAATCATCTTATCTCATTTAATCATTACAATTTATATAAATTGTCATACAAAATATAATAAAAAATTTAACTTTTTTAAATCATAAAACAAAAATAATATTAAAACATAATATTCCAATAATATTTTATTTAACTTTTAACTTTTGTCTTATTTCAATTTCAAACCTTCTCTTAAAGAAATTGAAAAAAATGATTAATTACAAAATAATCAAATATTAGCGGTTGCAAATCACTTTAGAAAAATAAAAATATATATTTCAATTTTAGAAAAATAAGAAATTTTGAGTTTTTAAAAAATAATATATATATATATATATACACACACACATACGGATATTCATAATTTAGAGGCCAAAATTCTAGGTTTCCTTATCATCATGTTTTAGATTTTTAGAGGTCTATTTTTTGACTTTTTAGATTTCTGAGGCATTATTTTAAGAAGTTGAAACAAAATTCCATATTTTTATTAAGATTCAAGACTTTCGATGGAGTTATAATAGAGTTTTCACGTTGTCAAGGAATTTAAAGAAGTTTTTTAAATGTATCGGTCATAAAATATTTTTCTAATTATAATTGAGAGTTACACAGGTTTTTTATTTTTACTTTTTGTCAGGCAAGGAAGAGACGGTCTTTCTAGTCTTCATGGGACCTACACTATAACTCCCTATATAGTTTAGAGAATAATTATTTTATTATTAATCATCATTAAGGTTGATATTATTTTATGTGTGATTTTAAATTATTATTTATGCTAGTTAATTAGTTGGGTATTTACTATCATTTTATTTAGGATCTTATTTTAGGAAAACCTAGTTGGGGTTGAGAATCTTTATTAGGTTTTAATTTATTTTATTGAAAATCATTAGAAACGGGTTAGAGGTGAACCCTAAGTAAATTTTAGGGCTTGGTTTAGTGGGTTTAGAGCACATTTGGCTTAGCCAAATGCTAGTATTAGCTAAAATTTAGCCAATTATACTAAAAATCTTCTTCCATTGGATTAGGCATAGTCATTTTATTTTGATGATGAGCTACAATGACTCAACAAACATAGCGATTGCAGTAACTTAGTCATATTTTATTTTATCTTATTTTCTCTCTCCGGAAAACTCCTCCCACCCGCGAAAGTCTCACCCACCCGCGTGAATCACCCCTCTTTCTCATTCTTGCATCCATCACAACTCATTTTGGTTCTCCTTTCTTGGGCATTTGTCCCTCTATCAGCAACAAGTACTCCTCTGGTTCGTGCGGCAATTTCTTCGATTGGAACATCGGCAAAACTCAACTGCACCAAGGAACTCTCTCTTTCTCTCTTCTTCTTGTGGGCCTGGACTTTAGGCTTACTTGTCGACCTCCACGCTCTTCCAAATCCTAGGGTTCGGATTTCCACACTAAATTCTTTAAGCTAGATAGGCACCGAGAAGGCTCTTGATTAAGCGGAAATAATATGAAAATTAAGCATGTAAATTAAGGGTTTTGGTCTGAAAATGAGTTACATATGCTTATTTACACAATATGTTTACAACAAAGGCACCACAAGGTCAAAATGGGAAATACATGTGAAATATTACTATTTGCCACTTACCTCACACACTCACTTGACACTTAGAGAAAAAAAGAGAGAAGAAAGAGAATCCTCTCAAGCTTCTAACCCTTGCTATTTTGCATCTTAGGTTTCGCACCTTAGAGAATCACATGGAATTGGAGAGAGCAACAACCTGGAGAGAGTGATTAGCAGGAGCATTGGAGAGGATGAGGAAGGAGAGCTTAAAAGGGAGGAAGTGGTGTGCGAGAGAAGAGGACGTTGGGATTTTTGGCAAGATCCAAAAATCACTTCGAAAATTATGCTTCCAATTATAGGGTTTTTGTTTTTCCTTTCTTTGGATTATGGACCAATCTTTTCATTTGATTAATAGCTTGTTTTCATACTTGATGGGAGAGTAACTTCGTAACATAGGTCAAGGGAAACCTTTGAGCAGTAGGGTTTCAATTGGGGGTTTTGATTTCTTTTCGGTTTTAATTTGTATTCTCCATAAGTTTATGTCATTCTTATAGACACTGAGATTAGGATTTTTCTGTGTCCTCTTTGGTCCATCTTTGATTGAAGGCACGGTGAATGCTTCAGGGATGCAGACCCTAATCCCAAGTTGCATGTTGATTGTTGGTCTGATGTGAAATTTGTTGAGATTTTTCAAAAAATGTTTTGTTAGTGCTTAAATCATATACATCGTCCAAATGCTTTAATCTTGACTGAAATTTCATTTGACAGTAATTGTGGAATGCAAAACTCCCCTAAAATCCCTCTGTGCAAAGGTGACCCGAAACCTAGGTGTTTGTCTAAAAGCTTTTCAGAACATTGATCTTAAGTATTGCAGTTGTTCTTCTTTATCAATGTAGAGAGTTCAGTTTCTTTAGCTATTTTTATAAATTTTAGTGTGCATCCAAATCCATCTTATTCTCATTTAGGATTTTCTAAAAAGAAGCAGAAATTATTTTCAAACCCTTGAGTTTTTTGGTATGAACAATCTGGTTTACAAACTTGCCCAATGACCAACTCTCCACCAAGTTCGCCCAAGTCGTGTTTGTGTTGTATGTCTAAAAATTGTGAAGTCTATGTTGTTCATATTTCATGCTCTATTATGTGGTGCATTACCAATTGGCTTGTTTGGAGCTTTACTTCGTCCATGTTTGTATTGTTAGTTTGTTGAAGAATTTGTCCTTTTTCCTATCAGTACTGGTTAGTTGCTCTATTCAGTTTTTGGATAAATTTGGGGTTTGCTCACTTGTTGTATATGATTATCATAATTACTTGGGACTCGTATATGTAGATTGGGTTAGAGTGATTACTCATATGTAGTTTACTTCACCAGATGGTCACAACCAATTCTATTTATGTAATAATTTATTGTGACACCATAAGTTCAGTTGTTGAAGTTTTTTTCCTTTTAAACACAACCATCACCGTGTTTCACTAGTCTCATATCATTAAAGAAAGAAACCCCACAAAGTGTCAAGTACTGTAATCATCACTTTGTTACTTAAAAACAACATGAACATAAAGTTGGTGTAGCCAGGGCATCCCCACACTAACATGTCCCATCTTTTAACTTGAGACATTTGCCTTCATCTATCCTACCATGCTTGTTTGTGAGAGATGAACTATGTTTGGTTATAGTAAGTTTTCTGGTTTTGGTTTCAAATGCGTTAGTTGGTTTCTCTTGTTGGAATATACAAAATCAGATTGAGGAATTGGAGTTGAAGTCTCAGGAAGCAAAACAAAGAAGTGAATCAAAATGTTAGTTGAGTTAGGTTGAAGGAGATGGGATAAGTTAGTTATGCCAGGTGTTAGAATCTGTATGTAATAGTTAGTTGTAAATACATGTATAAATTGAAGTATGTACAGCTTTGTATTCATTCAATTGAGTAATGAAAATGTTATTACATTTTCCTCTCAAACATTCTCTCTAGTTCTCTGCCTCTTCAATTTACAGATTGTAGAATTTTACATGGTATCATCGAGTATAGCATTTCCGCTGCTTTCTTGTTGATTTCTTGATTTTTTTTTCTTGCTTGCTTCTATGGCAATCTCTGCTTCTTCTTCCTCTTTGGCAAACTCTTCTTCTACTATGACAAATCCTTCTGATGATTCTTCAAGTGCTTACTTTCTTCATCCTAGCAAAAACCCTGGAGCCCTTCTTGTTTATGAGATTTTCATTGGTGAGAATTATGTTGCCTGGAGTCGATCAATCTCCATTGCCCTCACCGTGAAGAACAAGATTGCCTTCATTGATGGAAGTCTACCTCAATCCAGTCCTAATGAAACTCATATTCAACAATCTGGGTTAATGAATTCCATCGCAAAGGAGATTCGAGGAAGTCTTCTGTATTTCAACAATGCTTCTGACATTTGGGATGAATTAAAGGTTAGATACCTTCGCAGTGATGGTCCATGAGTAATTACCTTGGAGAAATCTTTAAGCTCAATTTCTCAAGGCTCAAACTCAATTACTGAATATTTCAGTGACCTTAAAACTCTTTGGGATGAATACATTAGCTATCGTCCTCTTCCCACTTGTAGTTGTGGAATTATGGGAACATGCACTTGTGCCATTTTAAAGAATCTTGTTGATCGCCAACAAGCACTCTATGTCATGAAGTTCTTGATTGGTCTACATGATTCCTATTCAGCCATTCGAAGTCAATTGCTGCTTCTTTCTCCCTTACCAACCTTGGGGAAAATTTTTTCTTTGCTACTACAAGAAGAAAGCCAACGATCTTTGACAAATGCAGTATGTCTCCCATTTGATTCTCATGCTATGGTTGCTGCACAACCATCTAGACATGTTTTCAAATGGATCAAAATCCTGCAAAGCAAAAGGAAAATTTGATGTCATTTGTTCTCATTGTGGATATTCTGGCCACCTTGTAGACAAATGTTTTTAAATTATAGGCTATCCACCAGGATGGAAAGGTTCTCGAGGAAAAAGATTGTTTCCTACAAGAATGCCCAATGCAAATGTTGCATCTTCTCTGGAGCATACTTCAAATATCCCAAACATGCCCTTTTCTCAAGAGCAAATCCAAAATATGATAGCACTTGCTAATAGCCTATCCAATTCAGCCATCAACTCTAATCATGCAGTCAATACTGCTTCTACATTAGGTAACAACTTAAAATCCTTTTCCCTTGTTGCATCTTCATCAACCATCAATTCTCCTTGGATACTTGACACTGGAGCAACAGATCAAATGATCTGTTCTCCACACTTATTCACATCCATAAAGATACCTACAAAACCTTTTTCAGTCCATTTACCAAATGGTCAATCTGTTCCTATAAGTTTTACTGGAACAATAAAGCTTTCCTCTGATATGATATTAAACAATGCCCTTTATATTCCTTCTTTTAATGTCAACTTATTTCTTCTTCAAGATTGACAAAAGACAATTCTGTTGCTTTGTTTTTCTTCCAATCTAAATGTATTTTGCAAGACCTAACAAATGGAAGATGATTGGGCTTGCTGAAGTCAGAGCTGGCTTATATCATCTCATAAATTTTCCTGTTGTCACAAAGGAGCATTTAACTGATTCAAACAACTTCTCTTCCATTGTTTTGGCTAATACATCTACCACAAATCTTGATATTTGGCATTTTCGGTTGGGACACCTTTCTCCTGCCAGATTACAAGTCATTAGTTCTTTTGATTCTTCTGTTAAATTATCTCACAATCATATATGTGAGATTTGTCCTTTAGCTTGACAAAAGAAATTGCCATTTCCTGTATCACAAAATAATTCAAATAAAGCCCTTTCAATTAGTGCATTGTGACATATGGGGTCCATTTTCCACTATTTCTCATTCTGGTTATAAGTACTTCCTTACAATAGTCGATGATCATACAAGATTCACTTGGCTTTACCTTATGAAAACAAAATCAGACACTCAATCCTTACTCACCAACTTCATTACTTATGTTCAAACTCAGTTCAGTACCCAAATACAAACACTTAGAACAAACAATGGCCAAGAATTCAATATGCCAACTCTCTATAAAAAATATGCCATAATCCATCAATTATCTTGTGTGGAAACTTCTGAGCAAAATGGTAGAGTTGAAAGAAAACACCAACATTTGTTAAATGTAGCCAGAGCCCTTCTTTTTCAATCCAAATTAGCTTTATCTTATTGGAGTGAGTGTGTATTAACTGCCACACATCTCATTAATCAAACCCCTTCATCTGTACTCAATAATAGTACACCATATGCTCTACTTCTTCAAAAGCAGCCTGCATACAACTATCTTAAAGTATTTGGTTGTTTATGCTTTGCTAGTACCATCAAGAACAATCGAGGCAAATTTCAACCGAGAGCTTCAAAATGCCTGTTCATTGGTTACCCACCTAATATAAAAGAATACAAAGTACTTGATCTTCAAACTCTCAAAATCTTTATCTCTAGGCATGTGATTTTTCATGAGTCTGTTTTTCCTTCCATACCAAACACTACTCATACACCTTCTATTTTTCCTGATTTTCCTCAAGTATATGACTCCATTGAACTTGTCACATCTTCTTCTTCATCACCTCTCATTTCCCAAGTCAATCCTGAAAATACAAACCTTAGAAGATCTGAAAGAGTCAGTAACCCTCCATCATATTTGCAGGATTTTTATTGTGGTAATATAACTCAAACTGCTTCAATAACTCAGGCATCTTCCAGCTGCTATGTTCCTTCATCTGGTAAGCCTCATTCCATTACTTCTTACCTCTCTAATACTAAACTATCTCCTAAGCATAAAGCATTTACTTCTGCCATATCAACTACTTTTGAACCTAAAACCTTTAAACAAGCTAGCTCACACCCTCAATGGCAAGCTGCAATGTCAGATGAAATTAAGGCTCTTGAATTAAATAACACTTGGGATCTTGCTATTCTTCCTCCAAATAAGACTCAAGAGGATGCAAATGGGTTTATCGGGTCAAATTTAAAGCTGATGGAACAATTGAAAGACACAAGGCTAGATTAGTAGCAAAGGGCTACACTCAACAAGAAGGCCTTGCTTTTTTTGACACATTTTCTCCTGTTGCCAAAATGACAACTGTCCGAACCTTACTCTCAATTGCTGCAATTAAGCATTGACATTTACATCACTTACTGATCCCAGAGTTTGCAAACTCAAAAAGAGTTTATATGGACTAAAACAGGCCTCAAGACAGTGGTTTTCAAAGTTGTCCTCCTCATTGCTTCAGTTTGGTTTTCTTAAAGGAAAATCTGATTCTTCTTTATTCATCAAACATACTTCAACAAGTTTTGTGGCACTTTTGATTTTTGTTGATGATGTTATCATTGCCTCTAACAATCTTGATGATATAGCTGCTATTAAAAAGTTTTTGCATGATTCTTTCACAATCAAAGATTTAGGAGAGTTGAAGTATTTTTTGGGGATTGAAGTTGCTAGGTCAGCCAAAGGCATTACTTTATGCCAACCCAAGTATGCTTTAGACATCTTGCAAGATAGTGGTTTTTCTGGTTGCAAACCTGTGGCCCTTCCTATGGAATTTACACTAAAGCTGAGTGCAGCTGATTCATCTCCTTCTCTGTCAAATCCTGAATCATATAGAAGACTTGTTGGTCGTTTTCTGTATCTTACTATAACCAGACCTGACCTCTCTTACTCAGTACAAGCACTAAGCTAATTTATGACCAATCCTAGCACTAAACATCTTCAAGCTGTTGAAAGGATTCTTAGATACATCAAGGCAACACCAGGACAAGGCATATTCTTATCAGCAACCTCATCTTTTTATAAAGGCTTATTTAGACAGTGACTAGGCATGATGTATTGATACCAGAAAGAGTGTCACTAGCTTCACAGTGTTCATTGGAGATTCCCTTATCTCATGGAAGTCGAAAAAGTAACCAACTGTTAGTCGATCCTCAGCTGAGTCTAAATATAGAGCTTTAGCTTCCACAACATCTGAGGTTCAATGGTTGATGTATCTACTGGCTGATTTACTAATCCCTCATCCTCAAGTTGCATTACTTTATACTGATAACAAACCAACATCTGATATTGCTTCAAATCCTATTCAACATGAAAGGACAAAGCATATTCAGCTAGATTGTCATCTGGTTCAAGAGAAATTGAAAGAAGTCCTCATCAAAATCATTCACATTCCCTCTAAATATCAGTTAGCAGACATACTGACCAAGCCACTTGGATCTCTTAATTTTCACCATCTAATCCGCAAGATGGGAATGATTAATATCCATTCCCCTCTTGAGAGGGGGGGGGGGGGTGTTGGAATATACAAAATCAGATTGAGGAATTGGAGTTGAAGTCTCGGGAAGCAAAACAAACAAGTGAATCAAAATGTCAGTTGAGTTAGTTAGAAGGAGATGAGATAAGTTAGTTATGACAGGTGTTAGAATCTGTATGGAATAGTTAGTTGTAAATACATGTAAAAATTGAAGTATGTACAACTTTGTATTCATTCAGTTGAGTAATGAAAATGTTATTACGTTTTCCTCTCAAACATTCTCTCTAGTTCTCTACCTCTTTCAATTTACAGATTGTAGAATCTTACAGCTCCCCCTCTGCAAATAATGCTTAATTGGAAGATGTGATAAATTTCTCACAAACTCCATACGTTCTTTAAGACACCAGTGGACTTTGCTATGTACTTTCAAAGATTCAAATGGTTCTTTAAGCATATTTATTTGTTGTTATGTAGATAATTTGATTGTTGATCCTCACAATTTGGAATGGATTAGAGATGCTAATTGTCCTGTTGTAAGTTAAACTTGCTAAGTACCTTCAAGGTTCTAGATCTACAAGGTTGTAACAAGGCTTTGAACTAGATGGTGAAGTTTGGTCCTTTCTCTTTATGGCATACAAGCCATCTCTATATTAACTTTTATTATTTTGATTTCTAGGTTGTTGGATATGACCATGAAGATGATTTTGTTTATATTTTAATGTTTTGTGTTTGAAAATAAAGTTAATTTAGATTGATAGACAAGTTTTATGTATTTGACGTATAGATTGTTGGAGATTATAAAAATTAAAATAAAAGTGTATTTAAAAAATTAAAAAATGCATTAAAAAAAATTAATAATATTTTTTTATTATAGAGAGTGAGATGGCCAATTCAATGTGGAGTTCAAGTTTTGAGTGATTAGGCAAAAGCCAAAAAGTGATATATTAGCCAAATTTTGACTAAAACTTTGGTTAATTTAATGAGGATGTTCTTAGAAGTGAGTTGAGAATCGAGATAGGTTAGCACTAGTGTCACCCAATCTATGTAGTCTTAAGAAAAGACCCAAGAGTGAGCCCATGGCCCATGGCCCATGGCCCAAGCCAACCCAAGAACCTTGTGATGGACCCAACTTACACACATGACCAGTGGAGACCCTTGACCCGACACGGTTCACCATAAGCCACCAGACCTGAATGCTATATATACACCAGCCGCATGATGAGATCGCATGCACATAAGAAAAAACCAAGGGTTATTGTCCTATGCTAGACTTTGTATAAAAGAAATGAACTTATGTTGATTTTGAAAAATTATGCATGTTATGTTTTGAAAAGAAATTTGAAACAATCTCAGTTATTTGTTCTGCATTAATCATGAAATCTGTAAAAATGAAAAAAATATTTTGTCATGATTGGTGTAGACATGAGTAAATTTTTGGCATTCTGTTTCTGAACTGTGCAAAAAAAAAAAAAAGAATATGAAATCTGAAAATTTGAGCATGTTGTGTGAAGATGCTCTGAATCTGTTTTGATTATGTGAAGATGATATGAATCTGTTCAGTACTCTGTTTTGATATGATGGGGCATCTGAAAAACCTTCGGCATGACATTCTGTTTCTATATCTGAGTTTGTTTCTGGTTCTAATCCAATGATTCTGATTCTATTTCTGTTCTATTCCATTAAGGCCCTTCCACGAATAATAATAGTGGTATACGATCCTGCAACGGGTAATAATAGTGGTATACGGCCCTGCCACGGGTGATAATAGTGGCATACGACCCTACCACGAGTGACAATAATGGTCTCTATTTTGATAAGATGATGTTTCAGTTATGCTATGTCAAAGGACTTTTGTTTATGAATGATTTTGAAAATGTCGCTCTGATATTTTTATAGCATGTTTTTGGATTTGCATTCTGAAGCTAAAATGTTTTGTTATGTATTTTGAACTCTGTGAAAAGACTCATGTTTACATATTAGTATATTTTCTCTATTATTTGAGTTGTTGATAACTCACACATTATCTCCACAATATTTTTTACATAATTTGAATGTTTCGGTTGAGGATCAAGATTAGGGAGCAGGGACAAGATTAATTAAGCATAGTGGATTAAGTACAAAATGATGCCATGGTTATTGGAAAATTTTATTCAGTAAATTTGTTGTGTTATGATGACGTAATATGTTAAGAGGTTGAAGTTTATATTAAGACTTTGTGGTGTTCCTAGTTAATTATTTGGAGCAGTTGATTTAAAACAGTGAGGTCTATGTGTAGTTGTGAAATTTGAGTCTATATCTGTACTGTGAGATATTATTTTAAGTGAAAGGTAGTAACTCTCCAACCCCTCTGGGACTGGGGTGTTACAGACTGTAACGCCCCTGTAACAACTCACCTCTTTCTTCTCTTGATTGCTCACGACTCTCGTCTATACATTTTAAATATTGAAACTGTATTTTTAAATATAGCGGGCGATTTTTAATGAAACCCAGTTTTTTAAAGCCCTTGAAATATTTTAAATTTCAAAGAAATATTTTAAATGGGGTATTTTCAGTATTATTAAACAAAGCCTGATTCTAAAGTAAGCCTCTTATATTTCAAAGCCCCAAAAATATTATAATTGTTCTAAAATAATTTTATCTAAATGATTTTATTTATTTAAGAATATTATGAGATTTAAATTATGTTAAAAACTTTATTTAATTAGATGGTTTTATTCTCTTAAAAATATTTAGCAAACTTCATCATTTTAAAAGAATAGTATTTATATAATATAAAGTTGATTTTAATTAATGATATTGTATTTATATATTATCTAGATATTTTAGTTAGCTTAAATCAATGTTTAAATCTCCACTGTTGGATCAGATTTAGGAACCCTAGATGAATGGCCTAGATTAAAACCCCTCCCTCCCTTTTTCCCCTCATTTTCCCTTTCTCCCTCTCTCTCTACTCTCCCACGCCGACAACCTCCCCCTCCCTCCCGATCTCTTCTCTTCGGCACAAGCAGAGCCGCCGTCGCAACCATCGTCGCCACCGCACTAAGCCCCTCACGCCGACGACCCTTTCCTCTACCGACATAGCCACTCATCTCCCCTATCTACCCCTCCTCACGCAGCCCACTCTCTCACATGGTTTCCCCACATCACGGCCCAGATCCGCCACCCACGTGCACGCCGAAACTCCTCCCCCAACCCCGACGCAAATCCCCTCAGCTCCTTCCTTCCTCCCTCACACGCTCTCTCTATCTCTTGAGATCTTAGATCCGCCGCCGTAAGGCTGCAACGCCACCAGCCCCATGCCCCACCGTAGGCCACCTTCTCTCCCTAGATCCACCGTTGTGCACCCCAGCTGCACATCTCCCTTTCTCCATCATGGGTTTCACATGATCTGGTGCCTCGCTGTCATGCGCAGCCTCAAGTCACGGTTGTCACCACCCATGGCCACCCAGGGTCAATCCCGTGACCTAGCCTCCACATTTTCGTACCCCAACAAGCCGAGGCCTTGCCTCCCTCTCTTTTCCCCTTTGGCCTCCAGCACCCATGCACACCCCACCACCATACACGGCCTTAGCTACCACCTATGGTCTTTCCAACACCACCCACGAACTCCCCACTATGTCGGCCACCCTCCAAAGTCTAGATCTAACTGCCAAATCCTAGATTTGATTCTCCGAGCTAGTCCCGTTGTAAGGTCACAACAGTGACCACCAAGGAGCGGCCATAGCCAAAGCTAGTGGCTTCCGAAGCCACGAGGCCTTGCTGGACAGCAAGCAATGCAGCGGGTCGCCTCGACCCATGGTATAAACCTTCTTCCTTCTCCTAGTATTGTGTGAAGTGTAGTGTGAAGTGAATGGAGTACATGTAAAGTGTATTCTGTGTGGTGAAGTTATGATGCGCCATATGGCGTGTCACGAAGTGTTGGATGGTTGCATAGTTGAGAAGTGTGGAGCATGACGTGAAGTGTCGGGAACTGTGAAACAGTGTCCTAGAGTAGTTGGAATGTGACCGTGTGGTCGAAGTGACGGGTGTCACTGTGTAGTAGTGTCGTGGTTGGGAGTGGTGTAATCGTAACGTAGATGGAGAATGACGGCATGTCATGAAGTGAAGGGTAATGCATATGGAGTCATGCATGTGATGAGTGGGGAGATGGTACAGAAGTGAAGTGGCAGGATGCCATGTGAAGTGACAGGATCACAGTGTAGCTTGGAAGTATTTTGGAGCTACGTGATGTGATGGGAGGTGTAGTCATGAATGTGGTTATGTCATGCTAAGTGTTGGGATGAACTGTGAAGTTGGATGGGTAGCATGAAGGGTCATGCTAGTCGGGTTTAAGCGAATGTTAATATTGGAGTATGGAGCTTGTTCACACAAGCGGGCGTTTAATGGAATATATGTTGCTCTTAGGTGATAAAAGGGGCAGGGTACATGTGTAATGTGGTTGGACACATGTGCCAGATGAATTTACCATATGTAATAGGTAATCTCTCTCCGTACAAAAACCCAGTGCCTGCATGCATGCACGCAACCCCCTCTCCGGCGCTCCTCGCCGGAGTTGACCCTCCTCATTCCCTTCGCCGAAGTTGACCTTCCTCTTCCCTTTCCCTTCATTTTAACTTTAAATCCCGTTAGCATTTTTCTTTTTTTGCAAACTCTAATGGAAGAAGTTTGTCGTTTCACGGTGGAATCAAAAACCTTTATTTTCATGAAGACGGGTTCAAATAACTTTCGCGTCACTGAGAGAAATCATTGCATGGCTCTGTTTCTCCTCATTAACGGGAGGGGCTGCCTCATGGATAGTTAGGATGGTGGTGGAAGCCATTAACTCCCATCGGGGTGAAGGATTTTTCAGAAAGCTGAGGGTGGGTAATGGGGTACTCACTCTACAGCATCACAAAAATGCTAGATGTTGTTACCTGCTTTTGGAGGAATTCAATAATAGTAGGAGAAGGGGCTCGTTGATTGTCCCTGAAGGAGCTAAGGGGTGCGGCTTGGAGGGATTTGCTGACCATCTCAAAAAGGTTGCTGAACGTGTGGTTGCACAACCAGAGGGTGGTACTCGTAGGGATGGGAGTTCTGGCTTTGTTTCAGAATCAAGGTCCTCAGCCTCCTACGCCTCTACCTTGGTTGCTTCCATGGCATCGAAGGGAAACAAACCTAGCGGAGGTATGATGAATGGTCCTTGCTCAGCGGTCTTGGAGGGGCATTCTGAAGGACGTAAAAAGGTGGGTGAAGTTTAGGGCATTCTTTGGGCTGTCAGAGTTATACTTTCGGGAGTACAAGAGGAAGTTTACTTTTTGATGAATAATATTGACCAGGGATTGAGCATGGTGATGGGACTGGGCAGAGAGGCATCGGGTCCTTCAGTTCACCCTGATGCTCACGCCGATACTAAAAGAAGGAAGGATGAAAGGGTAGGGATAAGTGGGTTTAAAGGGCCCTCTGGTATGGATGGGCTGGGCGCACCCTCAAGGAGGCCCGAGAGCCCCATTCTGAGCCTTAACTCACCGAGAGACAATGGGTATCAACTTGGGCCTCAACCCGAGACACAAGCCTTGTGCCCCCAGACATGGGCCTCAAGCCGAATTTCAACCCCTAAACTCGTTAGGCCTTCTCGAGTGGAATTGCAGGCAAGGGTCCCCGAGCCCTCTCCTTGCAGCCTGTAAATCTTCTCCTCGCCGATGGCTTCTCTGGCTTGGGAAAGGAACACCAATTGGCCCCTAATGCCTCGCCTCCTCCCGTGATAGTCGTTTTGGATGTCGTCTGTTGTTCCCAGGCTAACGACACCTCACTGCAGCCACAAAGGGGGCCGATGGTCACCGTCGACCCCGCGGCTTCCATTTCCAAGCAACCCCTGTCCTCTGTTGGCAGGGCTAGTGACATGGGACTGTTGGTATCATCTGGGCCAGCCTCGGGGGAGGCTTCAAAAGCTTCTTTGAGCCTTCTAGGCCTCTCAAAGACTCTTTCAAAGGTTCTTGTGCACAGAGAGGGAAGACACTGATGATTCTTCTCTTGATGGGAGGGTCTCGGATGCAGGTTCCTCCTATGGGTCAGAATCTCAACTAGTGTGTAAGGAGCTAGGGGCTGATGTGCAGCTAACTGACCCATGTGAACTCGGGGAAGTGCCTCATCCTCTGTGTTCGTTGCCACCAGCAACTCCTTGGGATGATTTGTAAACTGATTGGCTCCTTCAGAAGGTTAATGATATGCGCCATTTCTTAGGTATGACCTGTGAGGGTTATGAGGACTAGTTGCAAGCTCTCTTCATCATAATAAAGGCAAGCCAGCCTCTACTAGCCAGATCCGTAGTTAAGAAGGATAGGGAGCTTAAGAGACTTGCCTGCTCCATAAACTATGATGCACGGAAGGGTAGTGCGAGTAGGGGGCGTCACAAGGATAGGGTGGATCTTGGCGATCCATGAAGCCCAAGATTCTATCATAGAATGTCCGTGGCTTGAATGACCCGAACAAGTGCCTTAAAGAGAAGAATTTATTACAAGATTGGAAGACGGACGTTATTTGTTTGTAGGAGACGAAACTAAAGTTTATTGATAGGCACATCATCAAAAGTTTGTGGAATTGCTCTTATGCAGGATGGACCTCCCTCGCTTCTAAGGGTGCTTTAGATGGTATCCTGGTGTTGTGGGATAAGAGAGTAGTTAATCTTGTGGAGGATTGCATCGGGGATTATTCGGTAGCATGTGCTTTCTCGAATGTGGAGGATGGTTTTAATTGGGGTTTTAATTGGGGTGATTTCAACATCACTCGGCTTTCAAGCGAGCGATCGATGGACTCTAGCACAGGTTCAACTATGGCTGATTTCTCAACTCTTCTTTTTTAGTTAGACTTGGTGGATCTCCCTCTAGTAGGGGGGATTTCACTTGGTCAAATGAAAGGGCCTGGTCAAGATTGGATAGGTTCGTTGTTTCTCCATCATGGGAGGCCCATACTTTATGCCAAAAATGGCTTCCTCGGCTGTGTTTGGATCATTTCCCCATTCTTCTTGATAGTGGGGGCATTCATGAGGGATAGAGATACTTCAAGTTCAAGAACATGTGGTTAAAGGTGGATGGGTTCGTAGAAAACGTTAGTTTGTGGTGGGCCTCATATCAGCTCATGGGCACTCCTAGCTTTGTCACGGGCACTCCTAGCTTTGTTTTAGCCGGGAAGCTTAAAGCATTAAAGAATGATCTATGAATGTGGAATTGGAAAGTTTTTGGGAACATCAACGACCAGCAAGACAAATTTTTAAGGAGCTACAACAACTGGATGAGAAAGAGGTGGATAGGGCTCTATCGACTGAAGACAGGTTAAGAAAAATGATGGTAGTTGCTGAGCTAGAAAAAATCACCCTTATGGATGAGATCTCGTGGAGGCAAAAATCACGGGCACTTTGGTTGAAGGAAGGGGATGGATGTACAAAGTTTTTTTCATAGAGTTGCAAACTCTTAAAGAAGGAACAACGCCATAGAGGTTCTTCATGAGGAGGGCATGGTTTTATTGGGTAGAGACGCTATTAAGGATCATATTGTCCACTTCTATGATAAGCTGCTGACAAAACATTACTTTTGGAGGTCCAAGGTAGATGGGCTTGATTTTTTCTCCATTGATCACACAAGTGCGGCTTCGTTGGAGAGGCCTTTCGAAGAAGACGTGGTGCTTGGTGTACTAAAAGGTATGAAAAAACATAAATCCCCTGGACTAGATGGCTTTCCAATGCTTTCTTCCACGCCTGTTGGGACATTGTTAAGGAGGATCTAATGAGGGTTTTTAGAGAATTTCACTCTTTTATGAAATTCGAGAAGAGCCTTAATGTCTCTTTCATCGCCCTCATTCCCAAGAAGGCGAGGTCGGTGGAAGTGAGTGATTTCCATCCCATAAGGATGATAAGTGGGGTTTATAAGATCATCTCTAAAGTTTTAGCGAAGCGGCTGAGTGAAGTCATGGAGAAGATCATCTCGAAGTCCCAAAATGCTTTCGTGAAAGGAAGGCAAATACTAGATTTGGTCCTCATTGCCAACAAATGCCTGGAGAGCAGAGTTTGAACTGGCATTCTAGGTATATTGTGTAAATTGGATATGGAAAAGACATTTGATCATGTGAACTGAGATTTCTTGTTGTATATCCTTGGTAGGTATGGCTTCGGGGAAAGATGGTGTCAGTAGATAAAGCATTGTATTACAACCATCAGATTCTCTGTCTTGGTTAATGGCACTCTTGAAGGCTTCTTCAACAGCTCTTGGGGATTGCAACAAGGGGATCCACTATCCCCCCTATTATTTATTTTAGTTATGGATGTGTTGAGCAGAATGTTGGAAGGGGAGGTGGATGGGGGCTTCATGTAATACCCAGCTCCTTCTTCTTATGTACGCTTCTCTCTTTCTGACGTATGTTTCATCTTGATGACGTAAGCAAATCCCGAATGCAGAGATTATGTGATCATCTGCCTTTCTCATCTTGATGACGTAATACCCACCGTGCGCCGCCGTACGCGGCCACCCACGACCACCATGCGACGCCATGGACCTCCTTTCCCTTTCCCCGAGCTCCTCCATGTGACCCATAGCCAGAAACCCCCTCCTCTACCTCACGGCTTCTCCCCCTCTCACGCACGGGTTGCACGTCGTGCACCACCATGCGCTGCCACCCATGGCTAATGACCGCCATGTCCAGCCTCCTCAGGCCGCCACCAACCCAACTCGACCTTCATTGGCCCCGATCTGCCACCCACGAGAGCACACTCTCTCTCACTCTCCCACGGCTTCTCCTGCACGGAATGACCAGATCCGCCACCGTGAGTCACCGTGGTGCCACCTCGACGCCACCACGAGATTCACCGCACCTCCCTTAGCCAAGCCATAGGTCCAAACCATCACTTTATGTGATGGGTAATCACTGCAAGTGATGGACAGTCACTGCGTGTGATTGACCGCCACTGTACACAGCTAGAGTCACCGTGTTATGCCCCTTGCCATCATCACAAGGCCATCACGAGCCCTTCCAAGACCACACCTAGCTATTCAAATGCCTAAACAGTTGACGTACGGGTCAGCCGCCACGTACGACTCTTCCGACATCATCGGCTATGACGGTCAACGAGCAATGCACGGGTTATCCCCGTCGATGGTATAACCCTCTATCTCTCGTATTTATGTTAGATATTGATTAGTTGACTAGGTTGTGGACTGTGCTGTTAGTATTAATGGAATTGTGGCATTGTGATGTGGTGTTGTGTGATGAAGTGTTGGTCATTCTGTGTAGTGAAGTGTTGGGCTTATCTGTGTTGTATGGAGGTGCATTGTGCCGTGTAGTGTGCTGTGAAGTGTTGGGTGTATTGTGAAGTGTTGTGGACTGTACTGTGTAATGCAGTTGTGGGGTTTGTGCTGTAATTATGGCATGGTTGTGTGGAATGGGAAGAGTACACGCTGGGTGTACTTTGTATGTGGCGTAATGTGAGACAAGGAGAGTATATGTAAAATATACCCTCCTGGCATATGGTAGAACGGGATGAGTACACGGAGAAGTGTACTTTGTGGGTAGTGCGTGTAAAAGGAGTACATGTGGAATGTACTCCATGTGGTGGATTGATGCACCATATGGCGTGTATGCCATAATGGTGATGTGGCGTGGTGTATGTGGAACGAGAAGAGTACACGCTGAGTGTACTCTGTGTGGGGTATAATATATGAAGGGGATATATGTGGAATGTACTCCATACGGCGAGTATGCCGTAGTGGTGATGTGTCGTAAGTACATGGAATATACGCAGAGTGTATTCCATGCACCATATGGCAGGGATGCCATAATGGTGATGTGTCGTAGTGTGTATGATGGGAGTATACAAGGAGTGTACTCCATGTGATATAGTGATGTACCATATGGCGAGTATGCCATAGTGGTAATGTGGCGTGGTATGTATGAATGGAGTATAGATGGGTGTACTCTGTGTGGGGTATAGTGTATGTGAGGAGTACACGTGGAGTGTACTCTATGTGGTGGACGATGCACCATATGGCGTGTATGCCATAATGGTGATGTGGCATGGTGTATGTAGAACAGGAAGAGTATACGCTGAGTGTACTCTGTGTGGGGTATGATATATGTGGGGAGTACATGTGGAATGTACTCCATGAGATGGTGAGATGCACCATATGGCGTGTAGGCCATAGTGGTGATGGAGTGTATGTAAAGGGAGTACGAGTGGAACGTACTCCATGTGATGGATTTATGTACCATATGGCAGGTATGCCATAATGGTGATGTGGTATGTATGAAGGGAGTATACATGGAGTGTACTCCATGTAGCAACGACACTCCGTGTGGCGTGTCGTAGAGATAAGGATGGTTATGTGATTTATGAGCGTGGAACGTGATGGATAGTGTCGGGAATTGTGGAACAGTGTCCTGAAGTAGTTATGGCGTAGCCTGTAGTCTGAGGTGACAAGTGTCACTGCGATGGACTTATGGCTAAAAGTATGCGTGAAGTATCAGAGCAAGTATAAGAGTGCGTAGCGGAAGCATGACTGAGGAATGTCACGAAGTGACATTGACTACTGACAGTCGTGCTTGTGATGGGTGAAGTAGTGAAATAAGTGTAAGAGTACGCAGCGGAAGCATGACTGGGCAACGTCACGAAGTGACGTGGTTATTGGAAGTCATGCTTATGATGGGTGAAGTGTTAAAGTATAGGGATGGCGTAACGGCAACGTGATGAGATGTCACGAAGTAGTACGTGAAGAACTGTACTCATGATGAGTCAGGAGTGATGTAGTAGAAGGTTAGGTAACACGACAAGGTCACAGTGTAGTACTGGAGCAATCTCGGGCTATATAACGTGACATGAAACGTAGTTATGAACGGAGTCTTGTCCTGTTAAGTGTTGGGATGAGCTGTCAAAAGGGACGGGTAGCATGAGGAGTCATGCTAACTGGGTTAAGAGAAAGTTGGTATCGGAGTATGACCCTTGTCCCTCGAAACTGGTGATCAACGTGTTATATATGTTGATCTTAGGTGATAAGGGGTAGAGTACATGTGTAATCTGGTTAGACACATGTGCCGGATGGATTCACCATATGTAATGGGTAATCTATCCTGAGTATAGTTACATGGTGCTTAAGCCTCAGAGTTAGCTTAGAGCCGTATGGCTTGTCTGGATGGGAATGAGGATTTGTATGGGCTAAGATGCATGAAGAAAGTGACAGGTGTACTGTCTAAGGACGGGATGCTTGACTTAGTTGGTTTGAGTCATGCGTCAGAATGAGGTTAATGAGAAGAATGAGACAGAGGCCTTAGTGTCTTAATCCTAAGGTGAATCATGAGTTCACTTTAGTGGATGAGCACTCGAAGCAAGACATGAGTTGGAAGATGGGGTGACCGTAATGGGTCCCTGAAGGGTTTAACATAGTGAAGGGCACGTAAGTGCACGGGATAGAAGGAGAGTGTTCTAAGTATAGCATAGTTCTATTTATAGTTTAAGTTACTTATGCATTAGATAGAGAATGATGCTAAGGTTATGTGTATGCATGTAGGTTGCCATCTGACAAGCATGAATGGACTGCATGACATGCAAGTAGCATGGAGTCCAGGTAAGTGTTACGTTCATACTCTTCTAGAGTTTTCAAAGATAAAGAAACGCTTTTCCTTAATATGCTCACGAAAAGAAACGAAAGACGTTTTAAGAAAGAAAATGCTAATTATTAAAAGGTATAAGTATGTACGGCCCCTTCTTGGCAGCCCCTTTTTACGCATCCAAAGTATTAATTGTATGCATGTGAATGGATGAATATACATTGTATCTATTGTATGTATTTTTTGAGAAAATCCATACACTGATGAAGATGCATGAAAGGCATGACAGCGGATGCTTTTGTGAATCCTACGAACCGACGCTCTCATGTGCGTCACGAGGTGACTCTCGTTGATGCCATGAGAGACGACGTTCAAAGGTGACGCTTATGGGATGCCATGAAAGCTGACGTTTAAGCCCATGTATGTTCTTAAATGAAGTTTTCCACGAACGAACTGTTAAAGAAAAGATAGAACTGAAATGAACTGAAAGACGAAAAGACAATTTTCGGGCTTACGCCCCAAACGACATTTTCTCACGAAAAGAAATGTTTTCTCATGAAAAGAAAGGACTGTAAATGAAAGAAAGAACCGAACGAAAGCGTCAGCTCTTTCGAGCTGACATAAGCGAACGAACGCAAGAATGAAAAGCAAGAAAGAAGAAATGAAAGCATGAATGTATGAAGATACCTAACGGCCACATGACTGAAATGAAAGGGTACCAATGAATGGGCAGATTGCAATGCCGGGTAAGTAGTACTGGAAGTGCACCCAGTTCTGCCCCCTATGAAAAGGGATTCTCCACCCGTGGCCACGGGTGGAATCCGGGTCCAAAGGAAGACCGCTAACCCCATACACACGGGGCGTAACAGTGTGTACTGGCCTATGAAAGTGATAAGAACAAATGGATGTATGCACGCATGTACGAACGCACGAATCTTTAAGAAATGAAGGCACTAACGGGGGACACATTTTTAAAGAAAGGAAAGTCTTTTGAAAGAAAAGTCCCGTCCAGTGACGTTTTCAAAAGAATGCACATAAACATGCACGAACTCTTGCAGAAATGGAGGCACTGACGGGAGAAGCGTTTTACGAAAAGGAAGCCCATGTTTAAAAGAGAAAAACCCCGTCCAGTGAAGTTTTCAAACGAACACACATATGCACGCACGTAATAGTATGTACGAATGATGAATGCATGAATGAAAACCTATATTGTTATATTTTTAACGGTATGAAGTAATGCTTACGAGTCTTCGACTTATTTTAGTTTTTATGTATGTCCCTCCCCCTCACAGGAACTGCACGATCAGGACGGATATGGCCCATGGGGAAGAGCACAGAAGTCTAGGCACGAGTTTTAAATGTACGAGACCCTTTTATTATAAGACTTATGTTTTTCGCTGTAAACCTCTTTTATGATAAAAGCACATTTTAAATTATGAACGTGGAGTTTTGCACCCTGGGTATACAACTGAAAAAGTTTTAAACAGGATGATAATTCCCGTCGTCCTTTTATAAAAATATTTTGGAAAAAGTCCCACCACAAGGACGGGCATCACACTTCATCTCGGGGTTCTCGATGGGCGGTTCTACGCATGGAAGATTGATAGTCTCCCATCTTCTTTTCGCCGATGATACATTGATCTTTTGCCACCCGGATTTGGACCAAATTCGCTCTCTAAGGGCACTTCTACTTTGCTTTGAAGTTGTATCTGGCCTTAAGGTGAATTTATCTAAGTCGGAAGTAGTTCCTATTGGCTCGGTCAACAACTTAAATGAGGTAGCTGCCATATTGGGATGCAAAGTCTCATCCTTACCTATGAAGTACCTCGAACTCCCTTTGGGGGCCCCTCACAAATCTAAGGTAATGTGGGAATGGATTATTGAGAAAATCGAAGGCAAATTGGCGGGATGGAAGAGACTTTACTTGTCTAAGGGCGGGAAAATCACTTTGATTAAGAGTATGTTATACAATCTTCCAACATACTTCCTTTCGTTATTCCATGTTCCTGCAGGGGTGGCGAATGGACTGGAGAAGAATTTTTTTCATGTTTTCTTATGGGGAGGGCTAGAGGATGCAAAGAAATTTCATCTGATCAAATGGGATAAAGTTTGCTCCCCGTTGTCTTGCGATGGGCTAGGTTTAAGAAATTTGAGAACCTTTAACAAGGCACTTCTCGGGAAATGGCTACGGCATTACCATCTTGAGGGGGTCGCTCTTTGGAGGAATATTTTAGATGTTAAATATGGGAGCGTTTGGGGAGGGTAGTGCTCTAAGGAAGTTAGAGGGGGCTATGGAGTGGGAGTTTGGAAACTAATCCGGAATAGTTGGGATGTTTTTCTTGGTAACTGCAGGTTTATGGTGGGAAGGGGCACACAAATTAGGTTTTGGCATGATATATGGTGTGAGAATGTTGCTTTGAAAATCGATTTCCCTTCTCTGTATAGGATTGCATATCACCAGGACTCCTCAGTGGCTGATAATATGTGCAGAACCGCTGATTCCATTCATTGGTCTGTGAGATTCACCAGAGCTATCCAGGATTGGGAGGTGGGAGCCATCACTGATTTCTATTGAATCTTATATGCGCTGAAGCCTAGGGCTGGAGGGGAGGATAGCTTACTCTGGGCATGCACAAGAACCAGAATATTCAGTTCGTTCATACTACAAGGCCTTGGCAAACCATTCCCCTAATGCTTTCCCGTGGAAGAGCTTTTGGAAGAGGAATGCTCCACTCAAGGTTGCTTTCTTTGGCTGGTTGGCCTCCCATGGTAAAATCTTAACAATTGACAAGTTAAAGAAGCGTGGACCTAATCAGCGGATTACCTTCTTCTTCATTGTGAAGTAGTTAAGGTATTGTGGGATGCAATCTTCTTAAGGCTTGGTATCGCATGAGTCATGCCTAAGAGGGTGATAGATCTATTGTCTTGTTGGCGAGGGATTAGAGCAATCGCCACATCGCTAATGCATGGAAGATGGTACCTTTATGTTTAATGTGGTGCACATTGAACCAAAGAAATGGTCGTTGCTTTGAGGATAAGGAACGCTCTCCAAACAGTTTTAGGGACTTCTTCTTTCATACTTTGTTGCTCTGGGCCTCTTCTATTGTATGGGATGGAGTGAGTCTTAATGTTTTGTACGCTACTATCAGTAGCACGTAGTTTGTAATTAGGCTCTTTCTTGTATACTTCCTGTATACTCGAGCTTTGCCTATTTACGTGGATCAATAAAACTTTTTTTTACCTATCAAAAAAAAAAAAGTTGTGTGTGGTATGCATGGATGAGAATGAGGATCAAGTGTGGGTTAGGATACATGAAGGAAGGGACGTATGTATCGACTAGGACTGGGATGCATGACTTGGTTGGTCCAAGTTATGCATCAAGATGGATGGTTTAGTAGGAAGAGAATGATGGAGGCGACTGTGTGTCTTAGCCATTAAGGTGAATCAA
Organism: Juglans mandshurica; assembly: GCA_022457165.1. Taxonomy (NCBI): domain Eukaryota; kingdom Viridiplantae; phylum Streptophyta; class Magnoliopsida; order Fagales; family Juglandaceae; genus Juglans; species Juglans mandshurica. Next base: position 12,705,895 of record CM039623.1, read on the forward strand.
GGAGGTTCACCTTGAAAGATAAGAACGTGAAGTATGAGGCTATGTGTTTGGAAAAGATGACCTCAAAAGGGTCCCAGAAAGAGAAAACATGATAAAGGAAAACATAGAAGATGGATAGGGATGAAAGAATATGTCTGGATGAAGGGATGAAAGAATATGTCTGGATGAAGGAAGTCCAAGTCGGAAGTAGTTTATGTATTTTCTAAGTTTTATGCACTTAAGGAAAGGAATAATGTGAGGTTATGTATGCGTGTAGGTTGCCAACTGACACACACATGAATGGACTTAATGAAATGAGTATGCTCTGGACTACCAAAAAAGAAATCATCAACCCAGTGGAAAACTTATTTACCCCTAAAATACACAATGACAACCAATGAAACAAATTACAAGAATAATTATGAACAAACACGAATATAAGGAACACTTCCTATGTCAAGTCTAATTAAACCTTTGATTGAAGTTGGAATCCCATCATTACCGACCCATAACTTATTCAAACCTTTTGCACCCATTTTTGCTAAGGCATCCGCAACTGCATTCGACTCTCTAAAAATATGATTAATAGAAAACTGAATCCTCTCCAATCTCTCCATTATCTCTTCACAAAAATCCTCCAAATACCATAAACTACAACGTTTCTTCTTCAACCAGTCCACCACCAGTTTTGAATCTATTTCTATTTCCACCTTTCCAAACCCCATAAGATTGACAGTTCAAAGTCCATGCAAGATGCTTAGGACCTCAACAGCGTTATTGGACTATTCCCCCAGGAAATTCGAAAAATCACAAATAAATTTACCATTAGAGCTCCGTATCACCCCACCAGCACCAGCCTCACTCAGATTCCCCATAGAGCAACCATCAATATTTAATTTTACGAAATCTACTGCCGGTCTCCTCCATTGAAAAAATTTTACTATGTTATTAGTTGGAGATTTAAAAGGAATTTGCAAATTCCTCAAAACAGTTTCATCGCATGCACTTATTTTCTTTGATTCCTTAACTTTCAAGGCCACCCAATCCAGCCAATATTTAATCGTTGCAATTACTAAGTCAAGAGGAATTCTTCTATCCTCCATTCTTTCTTGACATCTTCTTCACCACAATCTCCAAGAAATAATGATAGGCAAAATACCAATCAGTTGACCCCCCTTAACAGACAATTTCTCCCTTCTATGGAAGAACTCAACTCTCTCCCGCCATAGCTTTCCTTGCAAAGAAGGGAGTCCAACTACTGAAGCAAATCTTGCCCAAACCTATTCAGCCAGCTCACCTTTAGCTAATATATGATCAATATTTTCCTCCTGCCCATTTAAGCAACAGTTGCATTTCGATACCATGGGGATATTCAATCGTCGAACCTCCTCATCAACTGGTAAACAATTATGCCAAACTTTCCACATTGTAACTGAGATCTTCTTTGGTAATGTCAGATGCCAAATCCACTTTGCCCATGCAAACTCTAGGACCCGAGTATGGATGCACTCCAATGCACTACTAGTTGAGAACTTACCATTACTGTTTGGGAGCCAAATAAGGGCATCAACACCTGGTTTAACTCTACCAAGCCTCTCAACAATCACTGCAGCTTGCTCATTACCCAGCAACCTAGAAAACAACTCTTTATTCCATCCTCTTTCAACCTTACATGCCTCCAACTACAGATTCGACAATTCTGATATTTCTTGCGTAGCAGCTAGAGAACCCAAACCCGACTAGTTATCCCTCCAAAATGAGATCTTACCATCTCTAACCTTCCATCTAGACTTATCCAAAACCAAAGGAATACATCTCACAATCATTCTCCAAAAATTCGTTCCTTTATTCGAGTCAATTTCTGTTATATGCCTACCTGCTACATATTTTTTTGAAAAATAATCTGACCAAAGAGAAGATTGAGACAGCAAGTTGCATGCCAATTTCATATGTAAAGACTGTTGGACATCATATAAGTTCCGGATACCTAATCCTCCTTCCGATTCTGGTTTACACATTTCCCTCCAAGCATACCATTTCCTCTTTGGCTTGCCATCAATGCTATCCCAAAAAAAGGTACTCATTATGAAATGAAGTTTATTAATTACTTGTTTCAATGAATTGGCATACTTTGGATAACATGTTTAATAAGCAACAACCTAGCCCTCTTGATAGCATTTTTGCCTTCCAACCTTCCAGCCTTACTTGGACCGAATTATAAAATCAAAATGCCTGACCAATAATCTTCCTGAAACAATCGGAGCTCTGAAGTACACAAAAGGAAAGATTCCTTCCGAGAATCCCAAGACTCTCAGCAAGCTTCTCTTCCGAGGTGCTATAATATGTTTAGAGAAATAGATAGAAGACTTATTTTTATTAACAGCCCGACCTGACCACCCTTCATATACTTTGAAGACATTTGAAATTTCCCTCAATGACGCCTTTCCTCCATTTGAGAACAAGACAATATCATCTGCTTAAAGGAGATGTGAAATTACAGGAATACCAATTGGATGAGAAAAAGGAACAATGTTGCCTAATTCAACCTGCTTCTTTATCAACCTGGTCAAGACCTCTTCCATCGAAATGAATAGATAAGGAGAAATTGCACCCCCTTGTCGCAATCCTCTCCCTCCTTTAAAGAAACCTTTAGGGATTCCATTAAGCACTATAGAATACCACGATGACGCTATACATTGCCGTATAATCCAGGAAAAAAATCAGAGAAACCAAAAGCCTTCAACACATTCAGCAAAAATCCCAAGACACACTATCATATGCTTTTGCCATGTCAATTTTCAACACAATATTCCCTCCGTGGCATGGCTTGTGGATTCCATGAACTAATTCTTGAGTCAAACTAATATTTTCATATATGCTATGTCCTGTAATGAATGCACCTTGCTTTGGAGATATAATCTTATGAAGAATAGGCGAAAGATGATTCACCAAGATTTTTGAACAAATCTTATAGAAAACAAAACATAGACTGATCGGCCTGAATTTCTCAAAACTTGTAGGATTACTTACTTTAGAAATAAGCACAAAAAATGTCGCATTAAAAAACCGTGGTAATGGAGTCCCATTAAAAAATTCCATAGCTGCCTCAATAACATCCGGACCCTCTATATGCCAACATGACTTATAGAATCCTGCGCCAAACCCATCAGGGCGAGGACTACTATCCACCGGAATGGAATCTAGAGCTTCAAAAATTTCCTGGGTTGAAGGGAGGCTACACAACCCCTCGTTCTCAAGTTCTGAAACAATTGGCTACACCAAACCATAAAAATCAGGCAGTACACGACTACTCCTAGTTTCATAAAGGAAAGACTGAAAGTATTGGACAGCTCCATTATGTATATCCTCGGGAGTAGAAAGATTAGAACCATCTTGTAGAGACATTGAAAAAATCTTTTGTATTTTCCTTTTAGAAACAACACGAAAAAATTCTGAAGTTACCTCCCCTTTAGTAATCCATTGCTGCTTAGCCATTTGTGACAACCGGACTTGCTCTCTCTCATTCCACGTTGATAATTCTACCTTAGAAACAATAAGCTCATCCTCAACTTCCACCGAATAGTTCTCCTGCAATGAAATTTTTAAACCTTCAATACGAAACTCAAGATCAGCTATATGATGCTCAGTTCTTCCAAACGTCCTCTTGTTCCAATCTCTCAAAACAACTTTTAATCCTTTGAGTTTAATCATAAGCTTTACCAGACCTCCAACCTCCTGTCCTAGATCCACTTGCCAAGACCTCATAACACATTCAAAAAATAGTTCATGAGATACCCACATTTGTTGAAATTTAAAAGATGGGAAGCCATACCGAATATTATCATGCTCTAACTTTATAACCATGGGAGAATGATCGGAAGACAATCTGGATAAGTAAGTCACCCTTGCCTCCGAGAACTCATTTAAACCATTAATATTCATGAGGACCTGATCCAACCTCGCCCATTGTCTAGACAAACCATATTGACCATTACACGAAGATAACAAATTCCCAGAGAAAGGCATCTCCATAAGACCATTAGCTTCTATCCACTCATTGAACTCTTCCATAGACAGTGCTAAACAAGGACGACCCCCCTTCTCTCTTGGTCCATACGAATAATGTTGAAGTCACCAGCCACAATCGAAGGCATCTGAGAGTACCGTGAATTAGCTAAGTGAATCCCACAATCTGCATCTTCCCACATAAGAACATTTCGCATACACAACTGTTAATAAAAACTCTTGCAGATTATGACTAATTTTAACGGAAATAAATTGGTCTTCCATACACAAAAACGAGAGGTTCACAGCTTGATTCCAAAAAAAATCCAAAGCTTACCACCCGCAGAATCATTTGATAGACAATACTCAAATCCCAATCTTTCTTTCCATAAAACCAAACGGGACTCCTGCAACATGGGTTCAACAATAGCAACAACTTTGGGCTTGTACTTCTTTATTAACAATTTTAATCTCCTTCTTAAGGTCCCTAAACCTCTAGCATTCCAATAAATAAAATACATAATCAAATATTTAATTTAGAGGGCTTACGAATCACCCTCTTAGAACTTCTCTCCTTCATTGCTTTTCGGTTATCATCAGTTTCCTTCAAAATCTCAAAATCAGAGACCACCACTTTATTTTTTGCCAAATGCTCCATTTCACCATCAGTTTTGTTCTCTGAGCAAGTCTCAACCTCTACAATTTGTTCTGCCTCTGCTACCGGAAGATCAACCCCACCTATTTCACTATCAACACGGTCAGGCAATACTTCCCCAATAACTCCTGGGCTATGGAACATGAACCTACTCCCCTCAAATTGTTGCGGTGTGATCTCCCCATTTTCTAGATAAGCTACTTCAACCGGTGCCACCCCCACTGACACCTCCATCCCCTACCTTCCAATCTGCACCTCGGATCCCTGTCTCAAACCCTCAGGAGAAACCACTAGTTCCAAATTTATCTCAAACAGCTCTGAAATAATAGGTTCAATGACAGTAGGCTTTGTCTGCACATCCGTAGCATTACCTATCGGAGCATGTTCTTTGACTGAATCTTGATCATTACACTCTGCATTTCGAGCAATACACTCTGCATCTTGAGGACCCAAGTTCCCCTGTTTACTGGATTCTCCTAACTGAAAAATAGATGGAATTTCTTTATTAATCTTCTGTACCCACACTCCAGCAAAACCACCATCTTTCTTCCCCTGTTTAACACCTTCCTTTTTCTGCTTCGCTTTCACGTTAGATCATTATGACCCTGCACTTTACAGTGAACACAATATGCAGGGAGGTTTCAAATTCCATTTCTTGATAAAAACTGAGAGGATGATGAGGGGTACCAATCCATATTGCCTTGAGCGGATCTTTCGACAAATCCATCTCCACACAAACATGGGCCCCATTAGTCCTAATTGCGCTTCTGGTAGAATTATCTCTCTTAAGGAACCTTCCAATCGACAACGTAATATTTCTCAGGAGATCCTCATGATAAAAATTCAGTGGCAAACCTGGTAAGTTTAACCACACAGGTACCCTAACAGGTTCTTGTTCCTCATGATAATCAATAGACCAGTGAAAAGGCCGATAAGAAACGCTATCAATTTCGCAACTTTACCTAGCAAATGCCTTCACAAAATCTTCCTCAGTTGTCATGCGCACAAAGACATTTCTAGGTTTTAGCATATTAGATACAATCGGTTGCTTACTCAGACCCCATCTTGCTCGGATAAACTACCGGATTACATCCAGTGAAGGCCATTTCCGTAGAAATTTCAACACCAAGGAGAACTGAAACGGTAAGGCAGATCTATCAAGTTCTTCCTTAGAAAAAATGACGCAGACTTCTCCTTCCACCATATGTGGCACTCGAAGAGGAACCTTCACCTTAGGGAGAGCTTGCGGAGGATCAAGTACGATATCTGCAAAAGACCGTAAGGCCAGTGGCAGTGGCCATGAAACCCTAATAAAAAAGATTTGACTCAAGATTCCATCTAAATCTTGGAGTGTCTATGCTAAATCTTGGAGCTAACACATATAGTACTTGGCATACCATTTGTTTGATAAAGAAATATTTTATTTATGAAAAAAGGAAATAAATATTTTATTTCTTTTTTTTAAAAGGAAATAAAATGCTTTTAGGAGAAAATGTTCTTATGAAATGAAAGAAAATGAAATGTTTCTTAGAATGAAATGACGCTCTATGAACCTATGCTAAGGTGTTGATGTTTAAGTATATATATGTATTAGCCTTTCTTGGCAGCCCCTTTTTATGCACCTCAAAGAATAGTTGTATGCATGTGATTGAATACTATACGTAGTAATAACTTTATGTATCTTCCATGAAATGAATGATGAGATTTTATGCTTTACGTTATGAAAAGATGTTTTATGAAATGAACTGAACTGATGCATGAATGGAATGAATGAAAGGAAAGGAAAGGACTGAAGGGAATGCATGTTTTAATGTATGAAACTACGTAATGGTCATGACTTATAAATGAATGATGGTACCAAAGGACTGGGCAGATTGCACTGCTGGGTAAGTAGTACTGGTGGTGCACCCAGTGCTGCCCCCTGACTGAGGGATTCCCAACCCTTGGCCACAGGCATAATCAGGTCTAAAAGACCGCTAACCCCAACACATGGGACTTAATAGTGTGTATCGGCCAAAGAAAAGTGATAAAAATAATTGCATGCATGAAAGGTTTTAGTTTTATGAAGGAAAGTACAATGTGAGAATGTTTTAAGGAAAGAAAACCCCTTTTAAAAGAAAAACCCCACCTTGTAATTTTATAAAAAAAAGAAAACGTTTGTGTAAAGTATGTATGTGAGTGAGAATGCATAAATGAAGCTATGTTCTTATATTTTCACGGTATGAAGTAATGCTTACTGAGTATTCGACTCATTTTGTTTTTATGTGTGCCCCACCTAGGAATGAAATGAGAACGAAGCATTAGGACATATATGGCCCAAGGAAAAGGTGATGGAAGCCTAGGCATTTTGTGTAACGTATGAAAGAGTATTTTTGTAAAAGGCCTTTTATTTAACTTAATGATTTCTGCTGCAAAACCCTCTCTTATATTTATAGAGTAGGTTTTAGTTTTAAACTTAGAACCTTTCATATCCTGGGAAGAAAAGGAAAAAGTTTTAAAAAGATCAATAATTCTTGTCTCCTTTTCTTAAAAACTATTTTCTAAAAGTCCCACCACGAGGACGGGCGTTACAGGGTGGTATCAGAGCAAAACCCAGGTTATGAAAGATTCTATAAACTTTTCAAAAATAAAAGAGACTTTTTACAAAGATTGAAAACTTTTGAAAAAAAAACTGAAAGTAAAGGAAAACCTAGGCCGAAGTCTTCCCGAGGCCTGTCTTGTCCTGCAGTAAGTTTATGAAAAGGTATATATTTTAATATTATTATGTTTACTAGTATGAAAGAGTCAAGGCATGCATGTCCGAATGGCACCTACTAGGGGTTTTTTCTCTTTACGTTGTGGGCGCCATCTAGGGTACCAGCATGGCACTAGCCGCTGGATCAATGCTCCTGGCAGCAGGGCCGGAGGCTGGGTTGGACACGGATCAGGGGAGGCCAATGGGGCTGTTGGCGCAGACTGGACGTGCATGTGTGGTTGGGGTAAGGGGGTTTGCCGATGTGGTGGCTGCAAGGCCACAAATTTTGCATGAGGTGTTTCTTCCTCCAAGGGAGCCTCAGTTCCAGGATGGTAATATGTTGTTCTTGTTTTCGAAGGCGGAGATTCAACAATCAGCAAAGCCATTCCGGTTCTCAGTGGTTCTGAAATTCATTCGTCGACGTCCTTCCCTTAATCATATTCGGGCTTTTATAAAAAATTGTTGGGGGTTTAGATCGACTCTGGTGGTTGGGCAATTATGTAATCCACAAAATGTATTGGTTAGAATGGTGGTGGAGGAGGATTTTATTAGTGTGATGGTGCGCGGTAATTCTGAAATTCATGGAGTTCCTTTTCGAGTTTTTCATTGGACACTGGATTTTGTGGAAGATGAGGATTCACCGTGGGTGCCGATATGGATTACGCTGCCGGGTTTACCTCCAAATTATTTTCACAAACCGATGTTACGTAGTATGGGGAATGGTATTGGCCAATACCTAAAAAGGGATAATGTGACTGGATGCATGACTCGTTCGGAGGCCGCGCGTATCTGTGACGAAGTCGATGTCTCCCAGAATTTGCACAAGTCGTTTTGGTTGGGTCCCCTGGGCCTTGTGTCGAGTCACTTGTAGGAGATTATATATGAATTGATGCCTTCGTTTTGTGCTCTATGCAAAAAACATGGGCACCTTGAGGCAAGATGCTCTAGGCAGGAGTGTCCAATGGCTGATAATAATGATAAACAGAGCTTGAGGCAGGCCGAAGGCAATTAACAGGCCTTAAAAACGCAGTGGAAAGTAGCAAGAAACCGTGGTGGTGAACAATCCTTGTCGGTCACGGAGACGGTGGTGGGGGAATCATCGAGATCGAGAAGGGAGGTCATTCTAGAGGCTATCCGTATAAGAAGGGCCGAGAACGCAAGGGTAGCCAAGGGCATCTGGTTCGTCTCACCGATGGGTGAAGTGATTGATAAATGTCTGGATGAGGCCTGTGTTGTTTTTTTAGAGGACTTGGCATCTGAGGCGTTGCATATGTATAGTGTGCCTTTGCCTGAGGAGGAACTGAAAGCATCTGACCCTCTAACCAAGAATTTTTGGAAAGTTCTGCACCAAGAAGTACTTTGAGGTTAGTTGATGAAGCCTTGGAGTTTGAGTTAGGTGGGTTGGGAGATAGTGATCCGTTTACTGTGGAAGATTTGCATCATATGGATTTTATGTCCAAGGCGGGGTTTGACGGCGAGTTTAAAGAGGAATTGAATGAGTTAGCGGCAAAACCTTTTGATTCGAATCCAGATATGCATGTTCCTCTGAAAAAAGTAAAAGGGTTAAGAAAAGAAAAATCGATTGTGGTGCTAGAGCGTCGCAGTCGCTCCAAAAAACTTCTCTAATTTTTTATGTATATTCTTACCTAGAATATTAGGGGGATTCGTTCGTCGAAGAGTAGACTTCAGCGCATTTTGAATAAAAGTCACCCTTCTGTAGTGGCCATTTTAGAACCTTTTTTTAAATTCTAATTAGTGTTGTAGATGGGCACGTTCGATGAAGATGCCATTTTGTTTGAATTATCCAGAGGTAGGCGGAAAAATTTGGTTATTCTGGAATACGGATGTTGAGTTCGATTTGGTTTCAATGTTGGATCAAGCAATTAGTGGATGGCTTGTTCATGGTAATTGTCAGGTGTTTGCAACATTTATTTATGCGAGTTGCTTTTGGAATAAAAGAGTGGAATTATGGGAGTTTTTAAAGGCTCAAAATGCTTGTGGGTTGCCATGGTTTATTGGAGGGATTTTAAAATTATTCGAGATGATAGTGAAAAGGTGGGTGGGCTTTTAAAGGCTCCTCGGGCGAAGAGGGATTTTAATGACTGTATTCATGCGTGTGCACTGGTGGACCTTCCGTATGAAGGTAATCGTTTGTCGTGGTGTAATGGGAGGTTAGGTGGTAGAAGAATTTGGGCTCGGTTAGACCGTATCCTTGTGAATGTGCATTTTACGGAATTCTTTGGTGATGCTACGGTTTTGTATTTGCCGAGGACTTCTTCGGATCTTGCGCCAATGTTGGTTCAGCTTAGTAGAGACAGAGTTACTACTATTCGTCCATTCAAGTTCCTCCGTATGTGGGGATCTCATGAGGAATTTCTTCCTTTAGTGCAGAAGGTTTGGGATGAGCAAGTTGTAGGCTGTGCCATGGTGAGAATTAGCAAAAATTGAAGAAGCTGAAACGTGTCTTACGAACGTGGAACTGAGAGGTTTTTGGCCGAGTGGAGATTGAGCTTAAAAAATTGGAAGATCGCATCACTAGGTTGGAAGTCAATTTGTCTCGTTCCTATTCAGCTCAAACCAAAATTGATTTGTTAAAGTGTAAACAAGAGCACCTGCAATGGGTACACAGAGAGGAGGTCTATGCCTATCAGAAGTCTCGAGTCAAATAGCTTGCTGAAGGGGATGAGAACTCTAGGTTCTTCCATGCTACCTTACAGCTCAGAAAGAGGAGTAAAAAAATAGAAAAAATACTTATGGAAGATGGCAGTACGTTGGCTTTGGAGGAAGAGGTTCACGGGGGGGCTATTACGTTCTTCCACAATTTGCTCACAGGGACGCCGGTTGAGAGGCACATGGAGGAATTGGAGCTGTTACAGCCAATGGTTTCCAAGGATGATAACAAGGCATTGTGTCCTGATCCAACTTCTCAAGAACGCAAGCAAGCTCTTTAGTCTATCCCTGCGGATAGTAGCCCGGGTCCAGACGGTGTTTCAACTAGTTCTTTCATGCTTGCTTGGGATATTTTAAAAGATGATTTGCTGGAAATGGCTAAAGATTTTTTTGCAGGACAACCGCTCTCAATTATTTTTGGGGCTACGAATTCGGTTATGATTCTGAAGGTCGATGAGCCTTTGGGTTTTGGTCAGTTTCGACCAATCAGCCTTTGTTCTGTTGTCTATAAAATTATGTCAAAGATTATGGGTTTTCGTTTGGCGCCGATCCTTCATAAAATTATTTCTCCTGAGCAGGTGGCATTTATTCCAACTAGAAGCATTTTTTAGAATATCTCGTTGGCTCAGGAACTGGTTCAAGGCATCAATAGGAAGGCGAGAGGGGATAATGTTTTGATGAAAATTGATATGGCCAAAGCCTATGATCGAGTCAACTGGAATTTTCTTCTGGAGATCATATGTTGGTTGGGTTTTTCAGAGAAGTGGCGATCTCTTGTTTTTAATGTTGTTTCCTCCCATTTTTACTCGGTTTTATGGAATGGGTGTGCCAAAGGTTTTTTCAAGCCATCGCGTGGGCTTCGTCAAGGTGACCCTCTCTCTCCTTATTTATTTATCTTATCGCAGGAGATTCTGTCTCGTATGCTTCATAAAGAGTTTGGTCCGGGTCGGATCAAGCCGTTTCACCCAAGTAAATCTTCAATGTTTTTCTCTTCCTCTATATTTGCTGCTCGTAAAAATGAATTAAAGGTGATTTCAAGTTTTGAGGAAGGTAGTTGGCCTTGCATGGATTTGGGCGTACCTTTGATTGTGGGTCGCATGACTATCCGAGTGTTTGACTCGCTCTTGATGAAAATCCAGAAAAAAAGTGGTAGGGTGGAAGAGCAAGTTTCTCTCTTTTGGAGGTAAAATTGTTCTAATCAAGCATGTTTTGAATAGTATGCCTATACATATGCTCTCTGTCTTGAATTTACCAAAAGGAGTGATATCGGAGATAAAGAGAATGTTTTCGAATTTTTTATGGGGTTCGTCGGTGGAGAATAAAAAAGGAAGTGGATATCTTGGAGCAAAATTTGTATGCCGGTGGAAAAGGGTGGGCTAGGTATTCGGGATTTGCTCAAGGTGCAAGCTTCTTTACTCATGAAATTTGCGTGGAAGATTATTAATGATAAATCGATGTGGTCGAATTTTTTTACTTCCAAATATATTGGCAATTCTCATATTTTTTCTATGAGGCAATGTCGGACTGGGTCTCGGTTTTGGAAAGGGATTTTGGATCTCATGCCACAGGTTTTATAGAATTCATGATGGATTATTCGGGCAAGCCATGTTAATTTCTGGTAGGACAACTGGTTAGGAGAGGGTCCTTTAATTGCTCATTTACCTGTTGTTGGGCGTTTGGACTTGCAGGTGGCGGACATCATTACGGAAGCAGGGCCAGTTGATCACGTGTTGCGGGAGCTTGTTCCGGAAGAGTTTCTTGTCAAAATATATGATCCGGCTATAAAGTTAAAACCGGGAATGATGTATGTGTATGGCAGCCCACAATTAATGGTGATTTTAGTACCAAGTCCGCTTGGCATCTGGTGAGACAACATGGTGATATATGCCCATGGAAAAAATGGTTGTGGAAAAATCGGATTCCAAAGAAGATGTCTTTCTTTGTTTGGCGGGCTAAGAAGAAGGCTATACCGGTGGATGGCCTTATTCAGCAGTTAGGCATACCGATTGTTTCTAAGTGTGAGTACTGTGAACAGTCACAATTGGAGACACTGAATCACATTTTATCTGGGGGATTAGGAGCTCAAAAAATATGGCAAATTTTTGCGACTACATATCAAATGAGAGTTCCACAGATTCGAAACTGGGAGCGTATGATGAGTTTCTGGTGGCAGCGAGCTTCCATGTCTACGCAAGTTGGCTGGCTTTGGAGGGCTCTCCCTATTGCTATTTCATGGGCTTTATGGAGAGCTTGATGTGCGGCTAGAATGGAAGGTATGAATTTTAATTCGGATGCTTTTATTCAATCTATTAAAATTTTAATTAGTGAAATGTCAAGCAAGATAAAAAAATTTCAGTGCCAAGGCTCCCTTGACTGGGTGATTTTGGAGGATTTAGGCTGTCCAATTATTCGGATTGTTACAAGGAAAGTTAAATTAATTGCATGGTGACCACCGGAGAAAGGACGGGTTAAGTTGAATGTTGATGGAGGTTCTTGAGGGAATCTGGGTATTTCAGGTGGGGGAGGTATTATTTGAAATTCTCAAGGTGGAGTAGTGGCGGGTTTTGCTCATTCATATGTTCATGCTACTAATACCATTGCGGAGTATAGAGCCCTCCTTGATGGGCTTCGGCTATGCAGGCAACTGGGGTTGAGAGATGTTTTGGTAGAGTCAGACTCAATGGTCATAGTTGGGTGGTTGGCTTCGGGAGTTTGTAAGTATTGGTTTCTTTGGGATTTTTGTGAGGAAATTACAACTATTGTTGGGGAGCTCAATGTTCGATTTCGACACAACTTTAGAGAAGCAAGCATGGCAGTGGACTTTTTGGCTAAACAAGGGACGCGAGGGGTCAATTCAGATTTTGGTGATGATACCTTCATGCATGGCCCTATTCAGGGTATTATTCGTATGGATAAACTTGGCATTCCTTTTCTTAGATGTTGACTTTGATTTTGGTTTTGAGGGATTGTTTGTTGGGATGTTGGGGCTTTTTATTCCTAAGGTTTAAGATCTCAGGGTCTTGTTCTTTGGGTATTCCTCCGCTATAAGTGAAGGTTTTTTTTAATAAAAGTGGGAAATGGTCACTATTGGACATGTGACCTTGACTCTTTTTTTTAATTTTTTTTTTTTAAAAAGTTAAGACCAAGTTGAGGATGCGATGACGACTTCGAACATTTTTAGTGACGATTACAGTATGGAAGGTACAAGTGCTATACGACCGACAAGATTAAAGAATTGAAGATGATGCGAGTATGTTAGCAGAGGATTACCAGGATGTGAGAATGCAAGGTACTACGCAAGGACTGATTGGAGCAATGAAGATGTATGGAAGCATGAAGACGATGAGGGGAACCAACATCAACGGGTTCGTATCAAGTATGAGCAATTTTCGACGATGGAATTTTTAGAAGGAGGGGAGAATGTAACAACCCGCCTTTTTTTTCTCTCGATTGGTCATGAGTCTTGTCTACGCATTTTAAATACTAAAATTATGTTTTTAAATATAGAGGGTGACTTTCAATGAAGCCCAGCTTTTTAAAGCCCTAAAAATATTTTAAATGTCCAAGAAATATTTTAAATGAGGGGGTATTTTCAGTTTTATTAAACCAAGCCTGGTTTTAAAGTATTATAATTGTAGAAAAGTCAGATTGTCTAAATGATTTTATTTATTTAAGAATATTATGAGATTTAAATTATGTTAAAAACTCTATTTAATTAGATGGTTTTATTCTCTTAAAAATATTTAGTAAACTTCATCACTTTAATTAATGATGAAAGAATAGTATTTTTATAATATAAAGTTGATTTTAATTTATGATATTGTATTTATATTTTATCTAGATATTTTAGTTAATTTAAATCAGTGTTTAAATCTCCACTGTTAGATCCAATTTAGGACCCCTAGATGAATGGCCTAGATTAAAACCCTAGCTCCCTCCCTTTTCCCCTCATTTTCCCTTTCTCCCTATCTCTCATCTCCCACGCCGACAACCTCCTCCTCCCACCCGATCTCTTCTCTTCAGCACAAGCAACGCCGCCATCGCAGCCATTGGCACCACCACACCTAGCCCCTCACTCTGGCAACCCTCCCCTCTACCGAACCTAGCCACTCATCTCCTTGATCTGCCCCTCCTCACGCAGTCTACTCTCTCACATGGTTTCCCCACATCACGACCCAGATCCGCCGCCTACAGCCGCGCGTCGCCGCCGATGCACACACCGGACCTCCTCCCCTAGCCCCAACGCAAATCATCTTAGCACCTCCCTCCCTCACATGCTCCCTCTATTTCTCGAGATCTCAGATCCACCGCCATAGGGTAGCAACGCCACCAGCCCCGTGAGCCATGAGCCACCATGCCCCATCGTAGGCCACCTCCTCTCCCTAGATACACCATTGTGCGCCCCAGCTACACATCTCCCTTCCTCCCTCACGGGTTTCACCCTATTCGGTCCCTTGTCATCGTGAGCAGCCTCCAACCACAGCTGTCGCCAACCATGGCCACCCAGGTTGAGTCCCATGACCCAAACTCCACACTATCGTACGCCAGCCTGTCGAGGACTTGCCTCCCTCTCTTTTCCCTTTCGACCTCTAGCACCCATGCACACCCCCCACCACCGTACACGAACTCCCCACTGTGTCGACCACCCTCCACAATCTACATCTAACAACCAAACCCTAGATCAGGTTCTCCGAGATAGTCCAGTTGTGTGAAGTGTAGTGTGAAGTGAAGAGAGTACACATAAAATGTATTCCATGTGGTGAAGTTGTGATGCGGCGTATGGCGTGTCACGAAGTGTTGGATGGATGCATAGTTAAGAAGTGTGAAGAGTGATGAAGTGTCGGGAACTATGAAACAGTGTCCCAGAGTAGTTGTGATGTGACCGTGTGGTCGAAGTGACGGGTGTCACTGTGTAGTAGTGTCGTGGCTGGGAATATGTGTGAAGTGACGGAGTGGTGTAATGGTGACGTAAAGGGAGAATGACAGGATGTCTTGAAGCGACCGGGAATGCATATGGAGTCGTGCATGTGATGAGTGAGGAGATGGTGCATAAGTGAAGTGGCGGGATGCCATGTGAAGTGACAGGATCACAGTGTGGCTTGGAAGTAGTTTCGAGCTATGTGATGTAATGAGAGGTGTAGTCGTGAATGTGGTTATGTCGTGTTAAGTGTTAGGATGAACTGTGAAGTTTGATGGGTAGCATGAAGGGCATGCTAGTCGAGTTTCAGCGAAGGTTAATATTGGAGTATGGAGCTTGTTTACACAAGCGAGCAATCAATGGAATATATGTTGTTCTTAGGTGATAAAAGGGGCAGGCTACATGTGTAATATGGTTGGACACATGTGCTAGATAGATTTATCATATGTAATGGGTAATCTGTCTTAAGCATGAGTACATGATGTTTAAGCCTTAGAGTTATCTTAAAGTTGTGTGGTATGCATGGATGGGAATGGGGATGAAGGGTGGCTTAGGATACATGAAGGAAGGGACGTGTGTATCAACTAGGACTGGGATGCATGACCTGGTTGGTCCAAGTTATACATCAGGATGGATGGTTTAGTAGGAAGAGAATGATGGAGGCGACTGTGTGTCTTAGCCTTTAAGTATAGGCTGTGTTTGGAAAAAGTGACCTCAAGAGGGTACCAGAAAGAGAAAATGTGAAAAAGGAAAGCATAGAAATGGACTGCGATGAAAGAATATGTCTGGATGAAGGAAGTCCTAGTCGGAAGTAGTTTATGTATTTTCTAAGTTTAAGTTATGCACTTAAGCAAAAGGAATAATGTGAGGTTATGTATGCATGTAGGTTGTCATCTGACACGCACATGAATGGATTGCATGAAATGAGTATGGCATGGAGTCCAAGTGAGTATTATGTTCATATTCTTCTTGAGTTTTCTAAATGATAAGAAAATGATAAAGAAATATTTTATTTATGAAAAAGGAAATAAAATGCTTTTAGGAGAAAATGTTCTTATGAAATGAAAGAAAATGAAATGTTTTTTGGAATAAAATGACGCTTTATGAATCTATGATAAGGTGTTAATGTTTAAGTATATATATATGTATTAGCCTTTCTTGGCAGCCCCTTTTTATGCACCCCAAAGAATAGTTGTATGCATGTGAATGAATACTATACGTAGTAATAATTGTATGTATGTTCCATGAAATGAATAATGAGATTTTATGCTTACGTTATGAAAAGTTGTTTTATGAAATGAATTGAACTGATGAATGAAATGAACGAAAGGAAAGGAAAGGACTAAAAGGGAATGCATGTTTAATGTATGAAACTACGTAATGGCCATGACTGATAAATGAATGATGGTACCAAAGGACTGAGTAGATTGCAATGCCAGATAAGTAGTACTGGTGGTGCACCCAATGCTGCCCCCTGACTGAGCGATTTCCAACCCGCGGCCACAAGTGGAATCAGGTCCAAAAGCTGCTAACCCCAACACACGAGACTTAATAGTGTGTACCGACCAAAGGAAAGTGATAAGAATAATTGCATGATGAAAAGTTTTAGTTTTCTGAAGCAAAGTACAAGGTGGGAATGTTTTGAGTAAAGGAAATCCTTTTTAAAAGAAAAACCCCAGCTTGTAAAGTTTCAAAGAAAAGAAAACGTTTATGTAAAGTATGTATGTGAGTGACAATGCATGAATGAAGCTATGTTCTTATGTTTTCACGGTATGAAGTAATGCTTACTGAGTATTCGACTCATTTTGTTTTTGTGTGTGGCCCACCCAAGAATGAAATGAGAACGAAGCGTCAGGATAGACATTGTGACGCCCCCAAATTCTGCTGCGCATCGGACGGACATTTGAAGTATCGAGACATGCAACACAAGGTTACATGCCCCCGTTCATGACATATAAGATGCAATATTCCTAACATGCATCTAGCATTATGCAATATTCGCAGCGGATAATTTTTTTTTCTTCAATACTATGAACCAAACTAAAATATCTCAATTACTTAAAACATGTTTTATACATAAAGACATACTAAACAACTGAGATCACAACACTAAGACGACAGACATGACATACCTCGTAACGTGATGTAACATGAATGTGACATAAAAGACAGAAGTCCTGCAGTAGTATAACGTGACATGAACTAAGACGACAGACATGACATACCTCGAGACATAAATGTAACAGAGAACATTTCATAACATGGCATACTTGTAACATGCAACATTTCGTAACATGGCATACCATATAATAGACAACATTTCTTAACATGGCGTAACATGTGACAGTGAATATTACGTGACATGAAATACATGTAACAAATGGCATACTTAACATGACATACTTGCAATGTATAGCAATACGTGACATAATATCTTGTGTAACAGATGAATAATTCATGACAGAATAAATTCTATGTAACAAATAAATATGTAATGACTTGGCATGGCACATATGATAACATGCATACATACAATTTAGTTCCCTTACTTATCCCACATACACATTAAATTGATAGTAAGTTAAAAGCTAACTTACCTCGATCTTCGCGCTTCGAGACAAAACTCAAGTGCGATCACGAGAAACTAAAAGTAGCGATTTCTAAAAATTAGAACTTAATCACTAACAATTAGGAATATGGAGAAATATCAACTTCGAGTAAAATTACTATTTTACCCTCTACATGTGGGAAAATGGTCATTTTACCCCTAACTTAAGGATTTTGCATCCTAACTCCAAAGATCACCAAAATTTACATACCTTATGTAAATTTTGTCCTAAGCTCAAATATCAATTTAAAAAAATTTAAAACTCAACACAACCATTAAAACTCTATAGGTCCGAAACTTACAAGGCTATTTCCCTTGATTTTGTTATAATTCTTTCAAATTTCAAAACTCATGATTAAACCAAAATTTTTCTTCTACTATACTCATAACATATTCCTAAGAATAATCATGTTTTGCATCATGAACAAAAGTCATCAAAATCACTAAAACCAGACTTGAACTTTTTGGTTTTTCTTCTAAGTTCAAAACAAAATTTTGTTTCTAACTTGTTTTGATCAACCTCTTGATCCATGACTTATAGAGATGTGATCTTCACATCAAAACATCACATGGTTTAAAAAGATGTTCTAAAACAGATCCAAGCATCAAACTCAAGATCACATGGTTAAACATCAACCAAAACATAAATTTAGCCAAGAACATCATCACTTTGGCCTAACTGAATACCTCATTGCATAAAATTTCATATCTTCGAAACTAACATCAAATATCTTCAAAATAATATTTTAACATGTATATAAGAGGCTTAGTATCTTCCAATAAAAATATCAAAGCCATTGGAATAAGATTAAACCATAAAAGATTTAAACTTTCTCAAAACAGAAACTGTTTTGCCTCTTCCAGTTTCTAAGTTTCTAGACCTAAGAAAATATTTCACCAAAAATTTTAATCATGCAACAAATCCTCAACCAATAATCATAGACACATGTTAACAGTACTCCATAAAAATTTCGGACCAAGATCTATTCATTAGCTTGGTCAAAAACTCCAAAATATAACACACTCTCCAGTTTATCGCCCAGAATGACCTTTCTGGGGTCTAAACAACTGTTCACCAAAACAAATGATCTCCAAATGGAACGAATAAGATATCCACGTAAACTAGACTCCAAAATAAACAATTTTCATGAAGAAACCTTTGCGAGAAAACACTTACAAAAGCTTTAAAACGGGCGTTCAAAAGAGGTAAGAAAAGTGTCTTTTGTGTTTTATGAAGGAAAAGTGTAAAGGAGAGTTGCTTTTTGTGGGAAATGGACTGGAGAGCTTCTTACACAAGCTATGTAAAGTGATAGGACTGAATGAATGGTTGAGTGTTGGCCTTTTCTTCTCATAAAAATCAGACCAAGATCTTTTCTCAAAGTGGAGTGTGAGAGTGAAAGAGTGAGGTGGCCCTTTAGCTTTGTCTTTCTAGAACCTTCTAGGACCTTCTTGTAAAGATCTGGCCAGCCAAGTGGGGGGTACAAAACTTAGCCATGAAGCAATCCTATGGTGACCAAATTCGTGGGCCTTAATGGGCCTAAACCGAATGGGCCTAAATTTTGGGGTTTAAAGAGGGTTTGGGTTGCTATCAAGCCCAAATCCAATATCACTTGGTCCAATCAATTTCTCAAGGTTAACAAGGTTGGATAATGATGTTCTAACACAAATTTGAAGGATTAATAGCATGTGGAAGTAATTAAACACAATGCTATAAATCGGATTAGAAAGGGTTTAGAGGCCAACTTTAGGGTTTTGGAGAAACCGTTTAGGGTTTCTATTTCAACAAAGCTTTTGGGCTTTCAATTGGATTCCCACCATTTAGGGTTTCACTAGGATTGAAAGCCTCTTTGGTCTTGCACAATTTGGTTGAGTAGATGAAACAAGGTTTTGCTTAAGTGGCATGATCTCACACCTTGATTCCTTCAAATCCAACAAACATTCCTCATGGTGCCAAGTGTCTAATATTTTTCACTAAGTGTGGCTAAGATCTTGCCAAGTGTCCAAATAAAACTTCTCTAATCTAATTTGGACATTTCACACTATGATTTTGAAATACTGCAATTGGTGCGCTTATCGAGGTTACTATTCACTCCGAAAAAGTGAATCATAAACTTAACACTAAATATTCCTAAATATTCATATTAACCTACAGTGAAAATATTATACCAAAACTCAACCTCGAAGTGCTCCTAAAAATAATTTCACAATTTCCAACAGACGTTTCGTCCGGAATTATGAAAATAGGATATTGCGCCATAAAATTCTAAATAATCCACTGAGTCTAATGGCGTGGACCATAATGCTTTCTGACACTTCTAACCACCTCAAATAAATAAAACTTATATTTCTAGCACCATAGTGAGTGATAACACTGACTATGTTGACAGACTAAAACCTATGCGATTGGTCGATTCGTAAAAACTTATGGGGTTTTCACGAGATTCCTAAAGTCAATAGAAATTCCACCAATGAATTTCTAGCTGGCTGTTACTGACATGGCTAAGGAAAAGGTGATGGAAGCCTAGGTATTTTGTGTAACGTATGAAAGAATATTTTTGTAAATGGCCTTTTATTTAACTTAATGATTTCTGATGCAAAACCCTCTCTTATATTTATAGAGTATGTTTTAGTTTTAAACTTAGAACCATTCATATCCTGTGAAGGAAAGGAAAACGTTTTAAGATGATCAATAATTCCCGTCTCCTTTTCTTAAAAACTATTTTCTAAAAGTCCCACTACGAGAACGGGCTTTTTTGCCCTGATCCTGGATGGGTTGGAGAGTTACTTATTGTCACTTAAAATCATATCTCAACATACAGATATAACCAAATTCCCAATTACACCTAGATCTCAATGTTCTAAACAAACTATTCCAAAATAATTAACTAAAAACACCACAAAGTCTTAATATAAAGGTAAACCTTTCAACATACCATGTCATCAGAACATGAAAAATTTACTGAATAACTTTCTTTAATAACCATGGCATCCTTTGTGCTTAATTCACTAGCAGCGCAGTGGGGTCTTCTAGCGACACAGCGGCTTGCTGTTGTTCCATGAGACAAGGGCGGAGGGGTTACTCTAAGTTGGGATGTTACGTTCGGCTTGTTGGCCGATGGTCGCGGGGCAGTGGAACTCACAGAGAATTTGTGAGGGAGTGGGGGCACGGAAAGGCAGAGCGCAATTGGGGAGAAGAAGAATTGTAGTGGAGTGGCGTGAATGTGGATGAAACGGGGAGAGGGAAAATAGAGATAAGAGAGTGACAGGGAGGAGAAGGATTTGGGAGGGAGAAACCGTCAGAAAGGGAAGAGAGAGAGAGAGAGAGAGAGAGAGAGGAAAGCTTCTAACCCACAACGTTGTTTCTTCAAGTGGGTTGGGCTTCCCCGTGGGTTTGGGCCTAGCTTGGGCCTGGGTGTTACATCTTCTCTCCCGTATAAAATTCCGTCCTCGAAACTTGCTAGCACCTCAAGCAAAATATACACACTTATCTGTGACATCCATTCTATGCTCATTTTGATCGTCGACCATAATATCAAACCTAATGTTCCAAGATAAAACTAATGTTCCAAGATTCAAATCCTCCAAAATTTTAGCCCCGCGCTTCACATTCCTCCCTCTAGACATTCATGTTTGCGCACACTGTATTGATTATCATACACTCCAGTGTCCAAATAAAATAAAAATGTCAACCTTCCACAACGGCTCGATTAAAAGCCTAATAATAATTTTCACCCAACTTCTTAGCTTTACTTCATCTGAAATTGTACATAAAACCATTAACATAAAATATAACCTCATATGGATAGTAAATTATAACTCTCTAAAGTCCAGGGTACTTAATCTCACACTCGATTCTAAAAGGTTTCCAGCCTGTGGTCCTTAAGAATTTATGGTTCCTCATAATCCTCAAAAATGAGAATCCATAGCCACGAGATTTAAATTCTAAATGATCTAATGTCAACTAATTTTTAAACCCTCACAATGTTTACTTTCAACCCATCCTGCCAAACTTCATTTGCACATTCTAATAAATCCATCATCATGTCCTCAACGCCACCCATCATAAGTGGGTATTTACTATCAGTCAATCAATTATTATAATCTTGTAATTTAATTAAAAAGAAATTCAATTTTTTAAAAATTTACGCAAAGAGCAAAAGAGCATCAATTTTTATAAAATTGAATTTATTTTTAATTAAATTACATGATTACGTTAGTTGATTAAATTTATTTTCTTTTAGATTATGCAAGAAGGTCATGTTCTGAAATTTTTAATCTAGATTCAAATAGCAAAAGTGAAAAGAAATAACTGAGTAGTAAAAAAGAAGTAAAGGAAGTGTAATGGTATCATTACCCATGTTATATATACACCAGTCGCACGATGAGACCACATGCACGTAAGAAAAAACCAAGGGTTATCGTCATTCCACACCTTACTGAGTTCCACACATGTTAGCCACCAACCGTGTAGATGGTTTCTTTATTTAACCACCATAAAACCAACCTAAACCACCATCTCTCCATTAAAACACCACCCAACGTGGCCTTGCACTACCACCCATCAAACTAGGCCGAAGGAAGAGCCCCAAGTTACCCCAAGAATGGACATCATACTTCAAGCCCAACTGCAACCCATACCAGTGCATCAACGCAATCCACAACCGTGCACCTCCTTCATCCATCCTTTTGTTAGAAAATTATAATGAAAATAATGGAATCACGAAGGCAGAAAATAAAATTTTGGACTCCAAGGGTCGATCATAACAACGATTGCTTTAGAACATATTTTGTCCCCTTTCATCGTGCTATAAAGTATTGACAAAATTGTTCCCAAGATCATACAATGAGACCCTCTCTCTTCTAATTATTCTACAATAGCACTTTTATAGAACAACTCAAAAACACTTTTTTTTTATTATACAATAGAGTGATATTTTTTAGAATGAGAACTCTGATTTTTCTTTTCTATTCTAAAATTTGAATAGATCAATTATTTTATAACCACTTATGATGCATTCCAACAGCTAGAAAACGGCTAGTTTTCTTGTTACCTAACTTTTTTTACTTTTTTTCTTAAGAGTTGGTGACCACATGTACAAGAGTGGCCCATTCCCAAGTTTATTAAAAACCCTCACTTAAGGTGGAGGAATACCGTAGTAAAACCAAAAAAAAAAAAAAAAACCCTCATTTCTTGTTACCTAACAAATGTCGTCTAACAACCAGTTTTCTTGTTACGTAATAAATGTCGTATAGCGTCTAGAAAACGGTTAGTTTTCTTTTACATAACAAATATCATACAAGGTTTCCTTCTTGATATATTTTAATGAGTTGACGTTTTCTATCAATGCACAAGATTTTATTTAAACATATAAGAAAAATGAAATATTACATCATTATTTATAATACCAAAAAATAATTTATGATTTTAATAAAATCTAACATTCCTCCATTATTTGATATAATAATTAAAAAAGATTCTTGTGCACATGGATGAAATAAATTGCTTCAATGAAGGTGTCTTTTGGACTTGAACCTTCACCTAGTGTAATTATATCAAAGCTATGTCAATGTAATCAGTGAACGTATCTTGAACTGATAACCCTATCAGACTAGCTGGATAGAATTCATGCAATTATTTTCTAATTCTCAGTGGTTTTCATTTAGCTTGCACTCAAATGGCCTTGTGCATATGCCAGTTTAATGAGAGCTCTGGGCGTGGTCGGTACCATAGGAAGCGGCCACACTTCCACTCTCACATAGGTAAGTTCATCTAAGGTGATCCTGTTTCACCTCGACAAAATTAGTCTATAAACTTACTAAGAGTTTTACTCATCCTTTAAACTCAATGAACTATTAATACTAGAATACATCTCTTTGAAATTGGGGTGTAAAAGGGTAATTTCATTTTAAACAATTATCTAGTGTGAGACAATCATCACTCTATCGACTTGTTGATACCCATTAAACTTTGTCTATATTTTAAATCCAAGGATGGGTTCCCATCATAGGAGATTTAATTTATAGACCTCAATCTCATTCCCTATGATGTCTTATAGATCATATCTCTTGGTAGGCCTTTTGTCAACAGATCCACCAAATTCTGAATAGATTTAATATATTCAACAGTAATCACTCTGTTATTAAGTAATTCACGCACATAATTGTGCCTCAAACCAATATGTAATAATCGCAGCGGAAAATAAGGGTGAAAATGAACTTATGCTAGAATAACTAAAATCATCCCAATTGTATTGATTAAACCATAAGTTCAAATCATTAGGTAGCTTAATCTTAGAATAAAATATCAAGTTTCCAGGAAAATCTAAACCAGTTGCTTCATGAGCTCAATGGCACAAAGGGTCAGGCCTAGAAATATCAAAATAAGATCAAGTCTCATGTTGACGTATGGTTCCTCTTTAATCCTCTTGATCCGCTGGTCCATTGGGTCCATCTGCATCTATAACTTTTATCATTTTGAATTGGTCCACAAAATGTAAGATTTACTTGAAATTTTAGTAAATTAGACAACCAGCATGCACAAAGATAGACTATGCATGAAGAGTGATAAACATGACATGCATGCAATGCAGAAAAAAATTGTATTTGTCTCCCATTCAGATTTCTCAAGAAGATAGATTTTGATGCACATTTTCTAACAGAGAACATAATTTTACTTCCATTACTAAAAACATATGTTATCATCACAGTTCCCCATATGCATTGTGAGTATCTGCCAATGACCGTAGTACTACTCACATTGAAACTACGTTGCTTATAGATTCATTCTCAATCCATTGGTAATATAACATAAAATAACATCGTAAAAATCATAACATGTACACCCACCAACATTAGGTGTTGTAAAATATAACTTCGCTCTGGCATTCTTTAAAAAGAACTCATTTGAAGCCTGTTGACTGTTATTCATCAACCCAGGAATTACCACTCCATATTTAATCACTCCAAAGTGGACAGAAGAGTTCCAACAGGATACTTCTCCCATCCTAGCCTTTGGGGTCGTGATAAAATAATTTTTTATGGCATACTTTTAAAGAATTATCCTAGCAATACAGAGGAGTTCCACCACTCCATAGATGTATGCAAAATGACAAAAATAGAACATAAGATATGACATTTTATGCTCAAAATGACACTTATAAAATGAATGCGGCATTTATCAATAATTCATAAATAATCATCAAAGTGTAAATTAGAGGCCAACTTACAGACTGTTGAAGTTGGAAGTGAGGTAGTGGTTGTGATAAAAAATTGCACTAAATTAGAATCTATACCATCTTAAAGAAAAATAAAACTTCGAGATAAAGTGTAAATTACAAAAATACCCCTAACTTCTAAATACTGCTAATAATGCATATGCTCTCCAAACTTAACCAGAATTCATAGTCCTCATATCTTGCACGTTCTAAGATCGTTTATGCCTTAAAAAAATCAAAAGGGATCTTAGCCTATTCATCCTCAATTCGCGGCATGCTCTCTAGTTGAGGCCTATATGAAATTTTGACTATTGATCCTCATGAATGCACACATTACAAATTCCTCCAATAAAAGATGATCACTATAAATCCTCGATGACGAAATAAAAGCTTAATCTTGAGCAAGTTCATCTCAACACTTAGTCATGCCTAATAGAATCATTCTAACTAAACCTCAAGTAATGCATGATATGACCTTTCTAGACATGCTAGAATTAAATCATGCATTCTTCTTATCCTAATGAGAAGGTTTTGCTCATATTTCAAGCCTAAGTAAAATAAGTTAATTTCCTCAAATGAAGCATGATTAAAAGTCAAACCATACATGCTTTGATGATAAACACAAGATAGAGATTAAAACCTATTATGGCATGTTTCTAACCTCAAACTAAACCTTCGAAAATTATTCTAAGACATACTCGAATCATATTATGAATTATTAAGGCATGCCATAACTAATATCTTCACCAAAAAATAATTTAAACACTAAACCTATCCACCAATATTTAGGCTTCTAGCTAAACATGGATCTCCTGCTATAATCACCCAAAATTAATGCTAACACTCAACAACACAACTTAACATATGAACTAAGACCTAGAGAGAAAACTTACAAAGATTCCATAGCCTTTGAAGCTTCCCACTCAAAGCTCACAACTCAAGAACTCACTTAGAACACTTAAGAACTTCAAAGAATTAGAGGATGAGAACTCTCAAGAACACTCAAGGGAGTTTGATGAAATGAAGTGAGGAAGAAGTGAGGGTGGAGTGGAGTTTATATACGCTCCAAGGGATGTGAGTAGCCTTGGCAAGGTGGCCTCCCATTGGGGGGTTTGGGCGGTGGTGATGATGCCGCCTAGCCTAGATCCTCCTTGGGTGGTTGGCTCACTTGGTGATCATTACACCTTAGAGTAGGCTTCAATGGCTATGGGGAGAAAGGGGTTGCCGTGTGGTAGTAGTGAAAGGGTGGTGCAATTAATGCAAAGGCTTAAGGGCTATTGGTGCCGCCTGGTATGGGGAATTTAACAAGGCAAAACTTTTTGTCTTATTCATATGGACTACCTTCTTGGCAATATGTGGCTAGTTAAAGACACACTTGAGTATCCTCCATAGGTGGTAGACGGTGGGGATTGGGTGGTGAAGTGGTGAAGTGGTGATCAATTAAAATCAAATAAATGGTGATCAAGGATTGGGGGTTTTAGCTAGGGTTTTCGAAAATCAAGCTTGGTAGTAAATTCATGAATAAAAACAAAATGAGGCACCGATGACTGAAATGTCCTTGATAAAAATGTATAAAATATTTGAGCTAAGGGCACATTAGTCTGTGCACACAAAAGTATACATGGGTGCCGATTGGTATGGTTTTAAGGTTTGACATATCATTACCCTAAATGACATGTGTAAAGGTTTATCAAAAATTCTAATATGATCTATGAGTAATAGAAATGGATAATCAACAAGGAAATTTTAGAACAAGAAGGGTGAGAAATGATAAGAATAAAAAATCAAACTTAAAACTTGGTTTCAAGATCATTAATCGTGTGGTGATCGATCAATGCTCTTAACCAAGATTCTAAACATAGGATCGTGGACTACTCTAATGATCTAGTATTCTAAATTCAAATGTTGATTTAAGACTTAATCTATAAGGGTAAACAGACGGGGTGTTACAAATTTCATTGTAGAATGAGTTATACAAGTTTGCTTCTTTGATCACCAAGAGATCGCAACTCCTCCTAATGTAAAAACCCACCCACTTGTAGACATAGAATTTGATTCTACACTATTCCAACTAGCATCACTATATCCTTATAATACAACGACTTGTCTTTGATAGTGTAAACTATAATTCATTGTTCCCTTACGGTATTTTAGAACTGGAGAAATAGCATCCCAATGCTCTTTACCTGGATTGCTAGTAAATCTACTTAGCATCCCAATAACAAATGCAATGTCAGCTCTAGTGCAATTCATAACATACATTAGACTCCTTATCACACTAGCATTTGGGATCTACATCTCCCTGTGTTTTCTCTCAATTTAAGATTAGGATCATATGGAGTTGAGACTGATTTTTAGTCTTCATGACCATACTTCTTGATTGCTTTCTCAATATAATGAGACTGTGTCAAGGATAAACCATTGATTGTCCTAACAATCTTGATTCCTAGAATCACGTCAACCTCTCCCATATTTCTCATGTCAAATATTGAGAAAAGAAACATTTTAGTTTCTTCTACACATTGAAGAATACTTCCAAATATTAACATATCATCAACATACAAACATATGATCACACAATCATTATTATCTGCTTTATAATAAACACATTTATCAGCATCATTCACTCTAAAACCATAAGATAAAACTATTTTATCAAATTTTTCATGCCATTGTTTTGGACCTTATTTTAAACGTACCATAGAAGGATCAATTAACTTTCTTTTCATGACCAACCATTATAAAACCCTCGGGTTGCTCCATATAAATCTCTTCATCTAAATCTTGATTTAAAAAAATAGTTTTTACATCCATTTGGTGAACTACTAGATGATTGAGAGATGCAAGAGAAATTAATATTCAAACAATGGATATTCTAGCAATAGGAGCATATGTATCAAAATAATATATACCTTATCATTGTCTATATCCCTTAGCCACTAAATGAGCTTTGGATTTATAAATAAAGCCATAACCGTTAAGCTTTTTCTAAAAACCCACTTACATCCTATTGCTTTTGAACCAGGAGGCAAATCAATGAGTTTCCAAGTTTGATTTGAAACCATTGATTCCATTTCATTATTTATAGCATCTTTCCAGAAAGCTACATCTTGTGATGGCATAGGTTCTTGGTAAGATGAAGGATCACTTTCAACCTTAAAAACAAATTTAACTTCCTTTTTCACCTCACTTATATCTCCTTATATGAGATAGATAAGAAAATTGGGACCAAACGATGTTTCTTTTCGAGCCTCTTGCTCCTTCTTAGTTTAAACTCACTAGGATGCTCAATCTCATTTTAAAAAGTATTTGGGATATGAACATGAGAATCATTCTATTGAAAATTCAACTTAGTCAAATTTTAGAAAATTCTACATCCCTCGTATATCTCATTTGAATCTAGGTCTAAAAATCTATATGTCATACTATTTTCAAAATATCCAACATCACATCTATATGTTTTGGAACCCAATTTTGGTCTTTTAAGATCCGGTTTCCGAACATAGGCTAAATACCCCCAACACTTTTAGTCTTTTCAAAGATGGAGGATGTTTATGCCATAATTCAAAAGGAGTTTTTAAAATTTTCTTATGGAGTACATGGTTTAAAATATAACATGCATATAAAATAGCTTCACCCCACAAGTTAAGAAGAAGACTAGAACTTAAAAGCATGGCATTCACCATTTCAATAAGAGTTCTATTTTTCCGTTCGGCTATTCCGTTTTGTATTGGTGTATAAGGAGTAGTGACTTGATGATTTATCCCATGAGTTACACAAAATCTTGTAAACTCATTTGTTAAATACTCATCCTCACAGTTCGACCTAAAAACATTAGTCTTTTTTTTCTAACTAATTTTTACTTCGGCTTTGTAAATAAAGAATTTAGAAAAAACTTCATCTTTACTCTTGAGAAAATAAACATGTGAATATCTAGTACAATCATCAATAAACGTAAGAAAAAATTTATTACCACCACGAGATTCAACATTTTTAAGATCACAAACATTACTATGAATAAGTTCAAGAGTTTCATATTTACGCTCTAACATTTTGAAAATATTTTTTGGTTATTTTTTGTTGAGCACAAATCTAGCATTTTTTAACGTTATCATCAAAATTAGAAATCAAACCAAGATTACACCTATATTTTATGGAACCATAATTTACATATCCTAATCTACCATGCCATAAATTAAAAAAAAAAAAAAAGACGCAATATAAACTGAATTCTCATCTGTTACATTGAATTTAATCATTACATTACAAGAGTAGCCTTTCCCTACAAACACCCCATTCTTGGATAAAATAGATTTATCTGGTTCATACACAAGCTTAAAACCTCACTTATTCAAAAGATCACCAGAAATTAAATTCTTTGCCATGTTAGGAACATGGTGTACATTGACAAGAGTCAAAACTTTCCAGAGGTGAGCTTTAGCATGACAGTTCTTTTTCCAACGACCTCAGTTCAAATGTTGTTATCCATTTTCACCTCGGTTTCATCATCAATCATTTCATAAGTTATGAAAAGACTTCTATCCTTCAAGATATGAATTGTAGCTTTAGTATCAAGCCACCATCTATTCTCAGATGTCACATGGTTGGATTCACAAACCTTCGCGACAAGATCTTCGGTCGCAACATTCATTTTTTCTTTCCTATATCGACATTGATAGGAACAATGCCCTTGCTTGCCACAAAGAAAACAATTATCTTTTTTTCTTATTGTTTTGATATTTAGTGACAATTTTCTTGAACTTTTTATTGTTCTTTGCATGAAGCTGGTTCTTCTGCTTGTTTTTGCTAATGTCAATGTCGTTAACCTTTGTGCGGCGCCCCCAGCCTCCGTTTGGGATTGAATGGTGACTGAAATACCAGGACATGCAACACAAGGCTACATAGATAAAATGCAATGCACCTATGTATACTAGCAAAATGCAATAAATATCGCAGCGAAAAATATATTGCTTCATATATTGTTTTCATTCCTAAAGTGAAGGACCTAAAAAGTTTTGATAAATTAAAGCTCATCAACTTGTGCTCGGTTGTGTATAATCTTTTTTCTAAAATTCTGGTGCAATGGTTAACGAGATTTCTTCCACAGATTATCTCCAATGAGCAAGGGGCTTTCATTCCTGGTAGGAGCATTTTTGACAATATTACTCTTGTGCAGGAAATGGTGCAAAGTATTAATAAGAACACTATAGAAGGTAATGTAATGGTCAAACTTGATATGGCAAAGGCATATGATCTGGTGGATTGGGAGTTTCTTCTTCAAGTGCTTGAAGGTTTTGGGTTTTTTGCTACGGCTTGTAATATGGTGATGGAATGTATTAAATCTCCTTGGTTTTCTATCATGCTTAATGGTACGTATAAGGGTTTCTTTCAACCGACTAAAGGATTCAATCAAGGTGATCCTTTATCACCCTACTTGTTTATTGTGATGGCAGAGGTTCTCACAAGACTTCTTCGAGACAGGTTCCAACAGGGTCGGATTAGGAGATTTTCTCATCCTCGGGGTGCACCTATGATTTCTCATCTTCTTTATGCGGATAATTTGTCAATTTTTGCTAATGGCTCTAAGAGGACTATGAGAAGTTTGATGCAAACATTGAGTCTTTATGAGAAGTGGTCGGTCAGGTGATTAATAGTGATAAATCTGCTCTATTTTTATCTTCTAAGATTGCGGTTGGAAGGCAACAGGAGCTTCTTAGATTGACAGGAGTTTCTTAGGAAAACTTTCCTACAACTTACTTGGTAGTGCCTGTGACGCCCCCAAATTCCGCTTGGGATCGGACGGACATTTGAAGCGTCGAGACATGCAACACAAGGTTACCTGCCCCCGTTCATGACATATAAGATGCAATATTCCTAAAATGCATCTAGCATTATGCAATATTCGCAACGGATAATTTTTTTCTTTAGCAATACTATGCACCAAACTATAATATCCCAAATACTTAAAACATACTTCATACTTAATGACATACTAAACAACTAAGATCACAACAATAGTCCATATGGTTGTGATCAAAAGAGTGCTGGAGATTGAACTCCACAAATACAAGTAGTAATCTGAGGTAACTACTGTACTACCATCTACGTCGCACCGTCGCTTAGTCGACCGTTTCCAGTTGGTCGATTCCCGTTTCTCCTTCAGATCCTGTAACAAAATCTACCATTCGGGGGGAATGGTAGTTGGGACTACCATAGTGAGATTTGATTACAAATCTCAGCAAGTTAACAGGAAACTTCCACACAAGTTAATAATGCATGGATGGCAATAAAAGCATGAATGCATAATCAAATCAATAGAAAGCATAACATATCCTGGCATAACATGGCATGAAATAATAAGCATAACGTATCTTGACATAACATGACATGAGCTGACATAACTTGAACTGGAACTTAAACTTAACTTGACGTGACATGACATGTACGTGAACTTAAAACATAACATGGACTTGAAACATAACATGAACGTGAACATGCATAATTTGAACATGAAATTGAACATACCATGAACCTGAGCATGACATAACATCAATGTGAACTTGGAACATAACTTGAACATGAACATAACATAACATGAACTTGAAACATATTCTTGTCTCATGGGATTACCATGATTGCGTGAAAGTAAACTTGAACATAACATGAAACATGACTTGAACGTGAAATACATGAACTTGGAATCTTATTCAATAGACTTAATCATTAAAGTGACCATATGGGTGCTACACAGATCCCCTTGAGCCGTGTGTCCCTGCCGATTACCGCATCACAACACAGGTGTCTATACCAGCTGTGAGTGCGTTAATACGTACTCCACAGTTGTTGTGGCCCCACGTATTCTACGTGTCACAATTTTTGTATCTCACATAGTGTATGCTCCACAGTTGTTGTGGCCCCATACTTCATGCTTCACAGTTGTTGTGGCCCCATGACTTATTTGTCTGCGCCACACTTGCTGTGGACACACGTAACATAATGTGTGGCACCATCGGCGTTAGTGCCTGGCGCGCTCCGGTGACCAGCTAATTAGGCCTCATTCGCAACCTGTTGACTATACTTCGTCAACCCAGGAAATCTCACACCTATTTAGACACTCCAGCGTGAACAAAGAAGTTCCACTAGGATATTACCCCATTCTAGCGCTTAGGGTCATGATTGACATAAATAACTTAACTGTCATACATGACATTTCGTAACGTGACGTAACATGAACGTGACATAAAAGACAGAAGTCCTGACGTATCATAACGTGACATGAACATAAGATAACAGACATGACATACTTTGAGACATAAATATAACAGACAACATTTCATAACATAGCATACCATGTAACAGACAACATTTCTAAACATGGCGTAACATGTGACAGTGAATATTACGTGACATGAAATACATGTAACAGATGGCATACTTAACTTAACATAACATACTTGCAATGTATAGCAATACGTGACAAAATATCTTGTGTAACAGATGAATAATTCATGACAGAATAAATTCTATATAACAGATAAATATGTAATGACTTGGCATGGTACATATGATAACATGCTTACATAGACTTTAGTTCCCTTACTTATCACTCATACACATTAAATTGATAGTAAGTTAAAAGTTAATTTACCTCGATCTTCGCGCTTCAAGACAAAACTCAAGTGCGATCAGGAGAAACTGAAAGTAGTGATTTCTAAAAATTAGAACTTAATCACTAATAATTAAGAATATGGAAAAAAAATATAAACTTAGAGTAAAATTACCATTTTACCATCTACATGTGGGAAAATGACTATTTTACCCAACTTACGGATTTTGCATCCTAACTCCAAAAATCACCAAAATTTACAATTTTGTCCTAAACTCAAATATCAATTCAGAAAAATTTAAAACTAAACACAACCATTAAAACTCTATAGGGTCGAAACTTACAAAGGCTATTTCCTTTGATTTTTGTTGTAATTCCTTCAAATATCAAAAATCAAAATTTTTCTTCTACTATACTCATAAAATATTCCTAAGAATAATCATGTTTTGAATCATGAACAAAAGTCATCAAATTCACTAAAACCATACTTGAACTTTTTGGTTTTTCTTCTAAGTTCAAAACAGATTTTTGTTTCTAACTTGTTTTGATCAACCTCTTAATCCATGACTTATAAAGATGTGATATTCAAACCAAAACATCACATGGTTTAAAAAGGTGTCCTAAAATAGATCCAAGCATCAAACTCAAGATCACATGGCTAAACATCAACCAAAACATAAATGTATCCAAGAACATCATCACTTTGGCCTAACCGAATCTCCTTGCATAAAATTTCATATCTTCGAAACTAACATCAAATATCTTCAAAATAACATTTTAACATGTATATAAGAGGCTTAGGATCTCCAAATAAAAATATCAAAGCCATCGGAATAAGAGTAAACCATAAAAGATTTAAACTTTCTCAAAACAGAAACTGTTTTTCCTCTTCCAGTTTCTAAGTTTCTAGACCTAAGAAAATATTTCACCAAAACTTTTAATCATGCAACAAATCCTCAAGCGATAATCATATACACATGTTAACAGTACCCCATAAAAATTTCAGACCAAGATCTATTCATTAGCTTGGTCAAAACTCCAAAATAAAACACACTCTCCAGTTTATCGCCCAGAATGACCTTTCTGGGGTCTAAACAACTTTTGACCAATCAAATGATCTCCAAATGGAACTAATAAGATATCCATGTAAACTAAACTCCAAACGAAACAACTTTCATGAAGGAAACGTTGCGAGAAAATACATACAAAAGCTTCAAAACAGGCATTCACAAGAGGTAAGAAAAACTGCCCGAGAGTATCTTTTGTGTTCTATGAAGGAAAAGTGTAAAGAAGAGTTGCTTTTCATGGAAAGTGGACCGGAGAGCCTCTTACAGAAGTTATGGAAAGTGACAGGAATGAAAGAAAGGTTTAGTGTTGGCCTTTTTTTCTCATAAAAATCAGTCCAAAATCTTTTCTCAAGGTGGAGTGTAAGAGTGAAAGAGTGAGGTGGCCCTTTAGCTTTGTATTTCAAGAACCTTCTAGGCCCTTCTTGTAAAGATCTGGCCAGCCAAGTGGGGGTACAAAACTTAGCCATGAAGCAATCCTATGGTGACCAAATTCGTGGGCCTTAATGGGCCTAAACCGAATGGGCCTAAATTTTGGGGTTTAAAGAGGGTTTGGGTTGCTATCAAGCCCAAATCCAATATCATTTGGCCCAATCAATTTTTCAAGGTTAACAAGGTTAGATAATGATGTTATAACACAAATTTGAAGGATTACTAGCATGTGGAAGTGATTTAATCAAGTGATTAAACACAATGCTAGAAATCGGATTAGAAAAGGTTTAGAGACCAACTTTAGGGTTTTGGGGAAACCGTTTAGGATTCCGATTTCAACCATGCTTTTGGGCTTTCAATTGGATTCCCACCATTTAGGATTTCACTAGGATTGAGATCCTCTTTGGTCTGACACAATTTGGTTGAGCAGATGAAACAAAGTTTTACTTAAGTGGCATGATTTAACACCTTGATTCCTTCAAATCCATCAAACGCTCCTCATGGTGCCAAGTGTCTAATATTATTCACTAAGTGTGGCTAAGATCTTGCCAAGTATCCAAATAAAACTTCTCTAATCTAATTTGGACATTTCACACTATGATTTTGAAACACTGCAATTGGTGCGCTTACCGAGGCTACTATGAACTCCGAAAAAGTGAATCATAAACTTAGCACTAAAAATTCCTAAATATTCATATTAACCTATAGTGAAAATCGTTTATCGAAATTCAATCTCGAAGTGCCCCTAAAAATAATTTCACAATTTTCAACAGACGTTTCGTCCGGAATTATGAAAATAGGCTATTGCGCCAAAAAATCCTAAATAATCAACTGAGTCTAATGACGTAGACCATAATGCATTCTGACACTTCTAACTATCTCAAATAAATAAAACTCATATTTATAGTACCATAGTGAGTGATAACACTGACTATGTTGACAGGCTAAAACCTATGCGATTGGTCGATTCGTAAAAACTTATGGAGTTTTTACGAGATTCCTAAAGTCAATAGAAATTCCACTAATGAATTTCTAGCGGGCTGTTACAGTGCCTCATGT
Source organism: Juglans mandshurica (assembly GCA_022457165.1). Classification (NCBI taxonomy): domain Eukaryota; kingdom Viridiplantae; phylum Streptophyta; class Magnoliopsida; order Fagales; family Juglandaceae; genus Juglans; species Juglans mandshurica. The sequence continues at coordinate 12,740,839 of CM039623.1, forward strand.
CTGAGGGAGGCTTGAAGTTTGGGATATAGAGCCTTTGGTGGTGAAAATAAGAAATAAAGTTGCAGGTTGGAAATTTAAACTGTTGTTGCAAGGGGGAAGGTTAACGTTAATATGGCATGTTCTATCATGTATGGCTACGCATCTACTAGTTTTCTTGAAGATTCCAGAAGTTACATTGCATAAATTGAATACTATTCTTTCAGCTTTTTTGTAGGGGGAGAATGATGGTAAATCAAAGATGAAATGGAAGAGTTGGAATAAACTATGCAAACCTATAAAGGAGGGTGGTTTGGGGTTGAAGAATTTTGAGGAGATACAAAGTTCCCTTCACATGAAGATGGTTTTGAAAATGTTAACTGAGAACTCGATGTGGTCAAATTTTTTTCGTGCAAAATACCTTTAAAATGATCACCTCAGCTAGGCTTAGTATTGAGGATCACAGTTTTAGAAAGCCTTGATGGAGGTTGCTCCAAAGGTCCTGGATAATAGTTGGATGAGGGTGAAGCAAGGTGTTGTATCATTTTGGTTTGATAGCTGGTTGCCGAATAGTCCGTTATACAATCAATCTTTGAATGTGGTACAACCTATGCTGAGACTTCGTGACTATTGGTGCGAAGAAGGCTGGAATGAGGACTTGCTAGTTGCTCTTCTTGGCACGTCATTGGCAGAAGAAGTGAAGAGCAAGGTTAGACCTAATATTGTGGGACTTGATCGATATATATGGAAGCCTAATGACTCTGGTTTATTCACAGTGGCTAGTTCATGAGATTGCATCTGTGAAAAGGGAGAGGGAGTATCATGGGAGAACTAGGTATGGCACCAAATATTACCAAAGAATATATATGTGCGTATGTGGAAGGCAGAGCTGGACTGTTTACCCGTTGACGATAGAGTTCGGAGACTTGGTATATTACTTGTGTCAAAGTGTGATTGTTGTATATCAGGACATGAGGAATCCCTTGATCACATCCTGAACTTAGGTGATATTGCTTGTAAGGTATGGGAAATGGTAGCAGTTGCAGTGGGAATTCCGAATGTGATGGTGAATTCATGGTGGGCAAGAGTCAGCCTCTGGTTGTCTTGTGCGAAACGTTCATCACAAAAAGGTTGTCTCATTAGTCTTCTCCCTAGCATTATTACTTGGAAATTATGGGGGAGATGGTGTAAGGTGAGAATGGAGGGAAATATATGACGGGAAGGGAGATCTGGTTTGTAGTTCGCTATTGGTGTCAGCAGTTGTCGATATTGATTACTGGGACATTCCAGTTCAGCCTACAATACATAAGAAATCCTTGGTGGTCACATGGTGTAAACCTCCAGCCGGGTGGGTGAAGCTAAATGTCGACGGAAGCTCTAGGGGCAATCCAGGTCAGTGTGGTGAAGGTGGGGTGATTAGGAATAGTAGAGGAGATACTCAATTGGCATTTTCGGCTAAGTTTGGCCATGGTACTAACAACGAAGCGGAGCTAAGAGCTCTTATTTGTGGGGTGGCTACATGTAAAGCGGGAGGATATAGTTTTGTGGAAATTGAAAGTGATTCACAAGTTGTAGTGAACTGGTTAAAATCTGGTGTGTGCAATATATGGTATTTATGGGACTTTTGGGAGGAACTTCTTTCAGAGAATGAAATAAGGCATCAGATTTTTTAGCACGACAGGGAGAGGCTAGCATTACACGTACATATTTGGTTATGGATGGGAGTCATAGGTAGCTGTGTGGAATTCTTCGCTTAAATAAGATTGGTTTGCCTTCTATGAGGTGTTAATTTATGTTTTGCTTTGCTGATTTTTATTTTGCCGTTTATGTAGTTTTTGTTTGCTTTTGTTCCATGGCTTTATTTTTTTTAATTTAATGTATAGGTGGATTTATTATTGATTTTCTTTTGATGCCTGGGATGGTTTTTTTACTGATTATTTGTAAATCCCTAGTGTCCTACCTGTTACCACGATATTCCTCTGCCATAAGTAAAGAGCCATTAATAAAATTGGAGTACCGTCCTCTTCGGATAAAAAAAACAACGCCTAAAGCAATTGCGTTAGCACATGGTACCGTTAGACTAAACATGACCCAAACATTGTTTTAACATAACATGCTTCTTGAAAAGTACCAGATAATATTTTCATTGTCTCCCAAAATATAAGTACTGATTCCCAAAACAAGGGACCATTTCCAAAAAGAATTTCTAAACCTTAATCTCTTTTCCTAGTACAAGCAACATGGTCCCTTTTCAAAACAGCAGGGCTGCACCCTTACCCCCCCCCCCCCCCTTTTAAGTCTTTTTCTTTTCTTTTTCATTTGTCCTCCTCAGCTCCTCGAAGAGATGCAAAACCTCGGTGATAAATTGGTCGGCGTTCTCTAGTCTATCTACCAGAGAGGGCTTCGATGAGCTCTCAGTGCTCTTCGGTGCCTCCTTGAGTGTTGGGGGTACCGACCTCTTGCGCTTCCCCATAAGGGATTTTTTCATGCCCTATTATAACTTCTACCATTCTGCATAGGGAATAGTAGTGGAAACTATCACAATTAGATTTTGAGAAATTTCAGCAAGTAAACATATAACATACAACAGTTAACATAAGCATATAATGGTAAATCATGAAATGCGTGCATGGATATGTACTTGACATAAGACTTGACTTTTTTCAAAACATGAAACAAAGATCCTTAGACTTTTCAGAAAAACATCTTTTGACATAATTTTCATGTTGAACATTACACATTCATATCGTATCATTTAATGTGAGCTCATAGTCTTGTTCATTTCATATAACATATGGTGGACACATCACGACTCCCCTAAGCACCATGTGTTGTTGCTAGTTACCGCACCACCAACGATCCGTACACCATAGTGAATACGTCTTATTCATATTCATTATAAAACAACAGTACTTAGTCGAGTTATTTGCCTAGTCATGGCACCCACTAGCATTAGGTGCTACCTCGCTTCGGCATCCTTTCCAAAAAGATCCATTCAAGGTACACCAACGGTTCTTTGTTGACCCAGGGGTTACCACTCCATTCTTAAGCACTCCAGAGTGGATAGAGGAGTTACACTAGGACATTCCCCTGTCCTAGCATTTGAGGTCATGATCAAACATGTACTTGACTTTTAAAAATATCATTTACCCAAATGCATGTGACATGAGACTTAAGACGTGCTTTTCCTTACATAAGATATGTGACGTATGAAATGTCGTGTATGCATGAACAAGCATATCCCATTTGGTTTCATGGCATGGTAACATATGAGCATAACATGATACATAGGCGATATTCGAAGCATATTACAAATAAAACATCAAAACTCTCAAACCAAACATACACAAACATGCTTGGCCGAAACTCAAGGCTCATTACCAAGTGAAATTCATCTTTAACATGCATCAAATCCAAAACACAATAGACTATACATCATGACAAAGATAATCACATAATCTGAATCATGAAAACATGGCAAATCATCACACAAGTCGAAACCCTAATCTCTAGCTAAAACCCTAAATCACATAAAATCATGGCGTAACATCATGCAAACCGAAACCCTAATACACGTGATCGTAGCATGGCATCATATAAACCAAAACATGTAATCATGGCATATTCTTATACAACTCACAACAAGATATTTATTCACAAAATCACTCAATAACAAACATACACAATACCAAACAAAATGAAAGATTCACACAAGCATATACATATGTTAAGTGAAAATAGGTTCAGGGTTTACTTATAAAATCATTCGAAATATTCACTAGCAAGTTGTAATAGAGTTGGTATGACTTATTAGAACAAAGGTCTAACCCTAATCCGTGTGTGCGTGTGTTATGGAGTTGCTAGGGTTTTTCATTTGCTCAAAGTGATGCTTCAAACATTTGGTTCAAGGGTTTAGAACCAAAGAACTTCAAGTTCATGTGATCGTGGCTAGGTCATGAACATGTGGGTCGTGTGCGTGTGTCATGGCCGAATGCCTTGAGAATATAAGTCCTCAAACGTTTGGTCTCCTCCCCTTGGAAAACCTAATGACCTTTCATGTGAGTACGTGTGTGTTCTATGTGATCGTCTCATTCTAGATGTTCATCTTCATGGTGTAGGTGTCAATGTGTTTGTGAGAAAGATGATGGAAACGTGAATCTCACAGTGGGGTTCCTTCTTTGCTTAGAGCCATGGCCCTTCTTGCGTGTGGAGAGTGTTTGGTTGTCGCTTGGTTGGAAGGAAAGTGTGAGAAAGTGAGAATACCACTAAGTGTTTGTGTAGAGAGAAATGCTTGAAATCCAAAAATGGCAAGAAGAAAAGGCATTGGCGTGTGGCTTGTTGCCTTCTTATAACCTCTCCCTCTTGAAACCAATTGGTCACTCAAAAGCCATTGCATGTTGGACATGTGGCATGGCCTTCTTCCCCATTGGCCAAAATCTTCATCATTGAGTGGCTTTGGGAAGTGCAAAGGCCACCTTGAAAAGTGGTGTGTGCTTTGCCCTAGGTCCCTTCATCTTCCCAAGAAGGAGTGTGTGCATGCATGCTAAGTGGCATTGGCGTGTGGAGGGTATGTGTGTGCCGCCCCCTTTCTCTTTTCCACATGAGGATCATTCCTCTTCCCCATGCGTGTCTCATCCTTTTCTCCATGTCTGTCTCTTCCTTTTCCCCATACGTGTTCCCTAGGTGGCTTCTCCCAATCCCCAAAGTCTTCTAGAATCCCTACACATGACATGTGGCAAGTGAGGGATGGTTGGGTGAGTGTGGTGACCGAAATCCAACGATTAGGAGAGTAATTTCGTTTGGTGCCTCTTCCATTTCCCTAAGGAAAATCTTCTAGAACCTCTCTTCCACCAATGAGTGAGTGAAAAATGGCATAAGGATCTGGAAATGCCCTTGGGTGGGCGTGTGGCCTAAGAATCTGAAATGCCTCTTTGTGTTCCACATGAAAATCCTTAGGAAGATCAACCTTTGCTCTTCCCAAAGTGTCATTTCCCATGCAAAGATCTCTTGGGACTCTTCACAATGACAAGTGGCGTGAGGTGGAGGTGCATTGGGAGTGTGAGTGGCATGTTGGACGAGTGGCCCTTGGCCTCCCCTAGGTGAATCTCATGATGTTCCTTCTAGAACCTCCATGCATGGATGACAAGTGGCAAGTCTAATAGCTTGTCACTAGGGTAGGTGTGCAAGCCTCCCTTGGATTTCGTAAAACCATATTCTCTCTCCCCTTAGCCCACTATCACGTCGAGATACATTAAGCTATGCATGCGCGACAAGTGGCACAAGCCACATGGTATTGGGCATGACCTATGGTCCTTTAGGGCTTTTAGGCTTAAGCCCACCTAGTTGGCAGAAAAATCAAGGGCTTAAGTGGCCCTTCTCTAAAGCTTTGGATGCCTAATATAGGGGCCCAAGGCCTTAATCACTCTATGCCTAATCCATGACCTTAATAAAATAAAAACTTAGACAACGAAATACAGACGAAAAATCTAGCTAAGTTTGGGTTATCACACATTGTTTTCATTTCTAAAGAATCATATTTTCTGTCTCAATACATAAATGATCTTGAAAAGATTCTAAAGAATATTTTCTATATCATGCTTAAACTTCCTCTTGAAATCATTCCATATTGAGGGCAATCTATTAACAATTGCTCCCACCAAAACAATTTCAACAATATCAATTCCCATAGATTTAAGATCACCAATGATAAGCAATAATTCATATACTATGGTTAAAACTGGCTTATCATTAGTCATCTTAAAATCCATAAAAATTGAAATAATAGACATTTCGATACTTGCTTCCTTGATTTTATATTTTGTTTCCAAACTCTTCCATAAATCCTTTACCGAAGGAGCAGACTGATAGACATCATATATCGAATTGGACAACGCATTGAGGATGTGACCTTTACATAGAAAGTCGTCCTCTTTCCTATATCCAATACTCTCCATATAGAAATTTGTAAGAGTTCACAATCTAGAAATAATCGCTTCCTACGAATACTTAATCAATGATAGCCAAAGGTTAGTATTCTAACTATTATTTTATTATTAGATTTTCTCCCAAATCTTATATTAGGGTATCAAAGCAAACTCTTGTGCCACGTTGATTAGTATGGATTTTGATTGTAATGTGGGTTATTTGTTGAAATACATGTTTGGGCATCTATATTTATTTTGATATGTGAGTTATGAAAAATTCTATTCATCATCTCCACGCACCACATTTTTTTTTTCTCTTACAAAATGTATGTATATGGATAATGAGTAAAAGAATTCAATAAGTCTAAGAAGAATAAAACTAAAAAAAGTTTAAAAACTAAAACAAATGTGGTGTGTGGTGTATGGGGATGATGAGTAGCAAAGCTGATGAGTTATTGTTAGACTTCATCTTTGTGATTAAAAGTTTTTTTAAACTTCTTTAGTTCTGAAATATTTCTTTTATTTCGACTTTATAGATCATAACTTTTGTTCTGTAACCACGGTTTTCCTCTGCCATAAGTGAAGGTTTATTAATAAAATTGGGACGGGGTCACTCATGGACAGGTGATAAAAGATCATAACTTTGTGAATTTGTTGATGGTTAAGAGTGGATTTATGTTATGGGTTTACATTCAACTTTTTAAACTGAGTTTACGTTCAACATTTGATCTTTTATTTTGAATGCCCGTAAATTTTTTAAACTCATAAATTAAGAATTTTTTGTTATTTGTCATTTTGATACGATCTATCATGAAATCTTTTGCCAGAGAAAGAAAAATGTGAAGAAAACCAGAATTTTTCATTTTCGGATAAATTAGGTTTTGTCACGAAAACTCTACATAAGTTAGAACCACACATTGAACAAGCAAAGAAGAAACTTTCAACCACGCAAAGCAAGCCATGACAAATATTGCTTTGCTTTTTGTCTTTCTACTGCCTCTGTGTCTATCCTTTCCCTCCAATTGCTCTTGCGTAGTTTGATTGGCCGATTTCCAACATATTTATCAGACCTCAAGTAATCAATTAACCTTAAGACAACAACTCAATAAATAGTCCAACCCATCACCGGTGACTTGTTGTGGTGAACATAGTCCTATCCAACTTCCACAACTCATTAAAACATGTTAATTTCATATAAAACCATATAAACTGATTCGATACTACCAGCCACCAGGACCATCCATGATGTATGAGTATTTCATTGTGTGAAACAAAAAAATGAATTGCTCCTAAAATAAGCAATTCCATGTCCTTGAGTTCCCAAGGGTTTCAGGTGCGTATGTGGATTGCAAAGTTCATCTAAATATTCGTATTTGCATCTCCATAATTAATGCAAAACTAAGTCATGCAAAACATGGTGTAGATATTTTTTTTATTCCTAAGAGTTAATTGCAAAACTCCCGAAGGTTGGCCCAAGTGGTAAAGGCTTTGGATTTGGGGGTATTAGGGGTGAAAACTGACCCCCTCAGTTCAATTTTTTGCAAAAACCGACAACTTGGGGGAGAAAACCGGCCGGCGGTTGCCGGCTGGTTCACAGTCAGTTTATCGATTTGGGTGGTTTGGGCCTTTTTAAAACCCAATTCAACCTCTTTTTCGGTTCAATTTATTATTCAAGATCATCAACATTTTGTGCTTCTTTTTACTGAATTTTTAAAATTAATTTTAAATATTCAATTTCATTTTAATTTTAATGTCATGTATACTATTAGTAACTAATAACTACTACATATATATTATTAATACTACTTATACTTTATAGTCTTATATACTAATTTCTAGATAACTAAAAAAAAAAAATCCACTAGTAGATGTTTAATACACATTACAAAACAAAACCAAATTGTCTTAAGCAAGTAAGCAACAATTGTTCTTGAATAAAATTTCACAAATCTTCATTCTTCAAGATTCCAAATAGATTCCCAATGGAGTCTTCGACTCTTCAGTCATCAATATTTGTGATGAACGATGCTCCTAACTCTATATAGAAAAACATCAAATAATCAATATTAATAAATTAAGATAATGAAAAAGAAATTATATTAAATTATAAAAGTAAATGAATATGGAAATTGAATGAGAAAAACATTACCAGATTCTATCACAAAGCTCTCAACATTATCCATAGACTCTCGAATATCAATTGGTGTTGATGGATGTCGCAACCAATTCTGAGTACAAATAAATGTCTCAACAGTTCTCGGACCCAACGAACTTTGAAAAGGATTAAGTACACGACCTCCCGTACTAAATGTTGACTCTGATGCAACCGTGGAAACATGCATGGCTAACACGTCTCGTGCAATCCTTGCAAGTATAAGATACTTAGGCTCATTAACTTTCCACCAATTCAACAAGTCAAAAGATTGGCTGAATGCCTCACAACCATCTAATAAATACCGGTGTATCTCTGCTTTGGTAGCTGTAGATCCAGAGGCAATCAATGCTAACAACCACATATCAAAAAAATTGTGACTCATGATTGTCTTCACCATCATTTGTAGGTGCAGATGTTGGAGGGGGAACATGTTCTCTACTAGTCGAGGTAGGACTGAACGTAGCATTATACACTGCATACAAGTCTGATAATAATTGTCTCACACTCGACAACAACTCTTCAACCCGACTCTCATCATGAATTTTTTTCAGGTGGAAAGTACGAAGTCCTAACTTACTACATGGATCAAGGACAACTGCAATCAACAACAACAAGTTCATCCTATCCATGGACCCCAATACTTATCATATTTCATTCTTATGCTTATGATCATGTTTATCAAACTATTCTCACTCTTACTTAGCCTAACCAGCTCTTTTTGGAGTATACAAATTTCCAAAAAATTAGTGTTTGTGGTGACATATAAAGACCCAGAAAATCGACAAGTGGCATCATAAAACATCTTCAAAAATTTCACAAAAACCCGCACTGTCTCCCACTCGTCAGCTCTAGGAGGCCCAATGTTTCCATCCTTAAAGTAAGGGAGAAAATTGTAGTTCTCACTCTCCATCCGCCTGAATGCCTTCTCAAATTTATTAGCCGCCTCCAAACATCATGTAAGTTGAATTCCATCGGGTTTGTACATCAAGGGACACCATTTTTTTTACAATCAATTTTCTCTCTTTCTGCACATCTCTTAAACTTGTCTAATCTTGCAGGGGAGGAGTGCACATATCTAACCGCATTTCTAATCATTGTAATGGCATCATTACATTCCTTCAGACCTTTATTCACGACAAGGTTCTGAATATGAATACAACATCTCATGTGCATATACTTTCCCCCAACAAATTTCCCATCAAAAAATTCCTCAAATATGAAATTGCAATATTATTTGAGCTAGCATTATCAACAGTAACAGTAAATATCTTATCAATGCCCCAATGAAGGAGGCATGATTCAATATATTTTTCAATAATATCCCATCGATGATTAGGGGTTAAACAAAAATTAATAATTTTCTTTTTCAATTTCCAATCCCTATCAATGAAATGTGCAGTTAGGCACATATAATTAAAATTTTGTACCGATGTTCGCGTATTGGTAGTTAATGAAATCCTCATTCCCCCCATCTTTAAATAACTTTTTAACTTGGTCTTTTCAGATGCAAATAGTTTCATAAAATCTCTTGCAACCGTGACTCAACGTGGCACTTTAAATCTAGCTTCAAGCAACCAAACCATCTTCTTAAATCATTGCCCTTCAACAATTCTAAAAGGCAATTTATCGATGATTACCATCTCCGCAAGCACCAACCTTACAACCTCTTCACTATATTTGTGGGTTACAAGATGAGAAAGGCTTACAGCCGGATGGGTTTAAAAACACGTTTTGCACCAGTCAATAATAAAGTGCCACGTAGGTACTCTAGGAAAATAAGGTATGAACCCAAGTCCACCCAATTCCCCTCTGTTTCCTCCGGGTCACTCTCCCTCCCCCATCATCTACACTCAAGTCCAAAAGAGAAAAAAACCCTCTTTCTCTCCCTTGACTCTAGACTACGAATCATAGGTCGGAGCCTCCATTTTCTTTGCCACTGGCTCGTCGGATGAAGCAGTTCTTGACTCTTCTCTTCCGATAATTCTTGGGTTTCTAGTGAGTCGTTGCACTAACTCACGGAAGTTTGCTGTGTCAGTTTTTTACCATAGAAGAATCGTCCCTACTCCCGATCTTTCTCATTTCTGCTAATTAAATGTTTGGGTTTTCCTAAATATATGAATGTTTTGTGGGATATGTCAATGGGAAGGCGATCAGATGAGCTGGGGTTTCCCTTTCCCTTTTCTTATTTGTATTTCAGTATGGATTTAAGCCATCTAGATCTTCTGGTTCATGTGTGAAACTTTAAGGACGTGATCAAAGGAAGTGGGCATGCTAATATTTGCACTCCTTTGATGAGAAAGTTTTTAGCTTGGTTTTTCAAGTGTTTAAAGCAATAATTATTGGGTTAGCAAATTCGCACACCCTTTGGCTCATTGCTGAAAAGGCTTGGAAGGAGAAAATTGTAATGTTTGGAATCTTATTGTTCATAATTATTTGTTCTTTGGCTCGTTGCTGAAAAGGCGTGATCAAATGGCTCTTTTAGGCCCAATTCAGTTATGTTTCTTGTCTTTCCAGGCAAAGTGAAAATGGAGCTATGACCTATGATTCGTGGTCTAGAGTCAAGGGTTTTTTTCTCTTTTGGACTTGAGTTCAAACGATGGGGGAGGGAGAGAGATTCAGAGGAAACAGAGGGGGATCGAGTAGACGCGGGTTCATATCGTGTTTTCTTGGAGTACCTATGTGGCACATTAGCATTGGCTACTGAGAAAAGTGTTTTTAAATCCATCCAACCCCAAGCTTTTCTCTATGATTCCTTAACAAACCATCACTCTCTCCAAACCCCTCCGAGGATGCCTCACCTGCCAATGTTGTTTCCTATTTATCCAAATGCCCATGTTTATGAGGATTTTTGAGACATGAAGGTAGATGGTTTTGCATGGTTGAAGTTATGTTCCTCTTTGAGTGGTAAGTGTACATCTTGCAAAAATAATTACACTTGGCCTTAGGATCATCTATTGCACAACCCTCCACTTTTGTAAAATGGTCCCAAACAATTGACGGATGATTCCCCTTCCGTTTCTTAGGAAGTGGACAATTACTACTATTAGGGGCACTTAGAGATCTTGGTGTTTGGGTCTCTCCCAAATTAATTATTTGGAAGTTCGAATCAAGATCAATTGGATTTGACGAAGAATCCATCTAACATGTGAAAAATTATATACACCACGTCATTACACAACAATTAAAACAAACAAAGAACAAAAAAAATCAACAAAATTACACAGTAGCTAGTTTGCAACGTGGCAAACATCATAAGTCTAAACTCTAATCTAGATTCTAGATCGCTCATCAACCTCGCAAATTATTTTAAGAATCAAAATAATTTTATAACAAAACTGTCAACACAATATTAAATCAGCAAATGCCACACAAGTTAATAATTTCTATTAATTTGATTTTGATCTAATAGGAACACTCACAGTGGGAATTCCGAATTAGGTCTCAGATTTAATTTCACAGTGCAAAAACTTGATCCAAAGTTTTCCATTCCCTGTCCATACACAATACACAATAAACAATTAAAAATATATGGGACATAAATTGATATGATGATAAAGTTACAAAAACTACAAAGCATACCTAAAAAAAACACCAGCGTGTGGCAGACTCCTTGGGGGTTTATTTTAACACACGGTGGACTCCGTGAGGGGGACGGAATTGAAGTAGGATATGTCGTTTGCAGGAGGGACATGGAGGCCGCTGCCGTTGGAGAGTGGAGACTAGAGAGGATGAAATACAACTCTTCTTATTTATGAAAATGAGGGCATGACTTTGAGAAGGAGATGCAGAGGCACAGGTTGTTTAAACCCTAGGTAGAAACAACGTTGTTCCCTTTAGTTTTTTTTTTAAACTACAGAAGCCGAACAATGTTGTTTCACTTATTTAAGTGAAATAGCGTCGTTTCATAACGGTATATATGAAAAAAAAAATATAAGTATATGACATCAGCCGGTTCAGCGGTTTTTTCCTGGTTCAAACCAGAACTGAACAGACCGACGTCGATTTTGTTAAATTACCACCGCCGGCCGACCGGTTTCGGCCAATTCTGAGCTCCGGCGGCCGGTCCGAGTCGGTCCCGATCGATTTTTCAGGTTCTTGTACAGCCCTAAGGTGATGGGCACCAACATGGACCTAGTCTTAAAGATCCTTTGCAAGTTCCAAATAGGCTAATTACAAGGTCAAGAGCCAAGAATATCAAGGAGGTAATGCAAGGATTGATGCAATCCACTTAGGACGAGTTTAGCAAGAGCTCAACATTCAAGATGGGCTTGAAGGATGAAGATCAGTTTTGATTTATTTGATAAGTTATGAAAAAGGGCAACAACATGACTTAAAGGCTTTGGGCATATAAGGGCTTTCAACTTGTTTAATTCATTTAAAGGACTTATTTTATTAGTTTAGAATAATTGGATTTATTATGGCAAGGACTTAAGGGGGGCCTATGCAAGGGCATGTTAGGAAAGTTATTATTTTATTGAACTAGGGTTAGGGTTTTACTGTAGCCGCACCGTAGATGCGGCACTATTCACACAAGGGGCATTTTTGGAAGATGGGGGATTTATTTTGGCTAGCGTTTTAATTAGGTTTTGATTTAAATACTCTTTGTAGCCTCATGTTAAGAAGTTTATGAAATTTGATGAATTTATTCATTGTGAGTTGAGTTTTACTCCTCTTGTTCTTGATTGAACTTTTGAACTTATCAAAGGTCAATCACAACCTTTGTGGCGTTCCTCCTTGTAATCTGGGTTCTTGAGACAGGTTTTTCAACGGATCTAGATTTTAATATAATCTAGATTCTTGAAACGAGTTCTCATCAGGTCTAGATTCTCCATCCATTGACTTGATTTTGGCTTTCTTGTGTGAGTTTTCAAATTGATTGTGGATTCAAGGGATTCCATTCACACGGGTTCATATCATTTGGTATTCAGAGCAAGGTTTCCAATCAGGTCTGATTCTATTTTTTAATTCTTTCATCTTTAAATTTAATTCTAGGGTTTCATTGTCCTAGGGTTGCAAAAAAGAAAAAAGAAAAAAAGGAAACAAAAAGTAGGCTGCCAAAATTCTTAGGGTTTTTGGTTTGGCTGAAATTTGCATCACCTAGGGTTTCAAAATTCTAAGGTTTCTTGCATTTCTAAGTTTGTCAATTGCTTGGAATGCCGTTTCATTGTTTCTCTTCTATTTCATTGTCAATTCTTGTGTGCTTGAATTCAATTGCTTGATTTTCACAATTGAATATTGTTGTTTGTGATTGAATTAAAGAAAGGAAAAAGAAAGGAAAAAAAATAAATTTGAAAAAAAAAAGGGGCTGAATACATCTTTCTAGTTTGTATCTTGTTTTGTAATTATTCTTTCCCTCGTATAAATTCCTTGAGTCTTTCTCGTGTCATTTTATTCCTTCCTTGTTTCTTGTTCTTGTTTCTTGTTCTTGTTTCTTGTTCTTGTTTCTTGGATCCATATTACTTGTTGAAATAATATAAGATTGTATTGTCTTAATTTAGTTCAACTAGTTCTTAAAGAACTTGAGCGGAAAAACTATTGAGATAAAAGGCAAGACAGTGTGAGACTATTATCAGGAAAAAACTAATTCATAGTGAAACACGAGTGAAATGTCATTATTCGTGTGTAAATAGGTAAGGGAGTGTGAGGTTTTCCACTAACATTCTTTTTGTGCAGCACATTACAATATCTCATAGGAGTGACTCATTACCAAAGGGGATGTCAGATAACTCATCATTTGTGTTGCAAGCCATGCAACAACAGTTTGAGCGGTTGAACTTGGTGTTGGGTGAAGTGAGGAATAGGATGGATCATCAAGAAGCAGTAATTAGAAATCTACAAGGCATGAGAGATAGGAGGCGACATGAGTCTAGTGTTGAAAATGGGTATGAGAATGAAGAGTATGGTAATTCTCTTGTTACCAAGCATGCTCTCAATACACAAATTAAGATGGATGATACAGAGCAGCAAAGCGAGAACATTTTTCATACTAGATGCCACATCATCAACAAGGTATGTGGTATGATCATTGATTTGAGGAGTTGTATTAATTTAGCTAGCACTACTTTAGTTGAGAAATTGAATTTACCTACCTTGAAACACCCTAAACCATATATGTTGCAGTGGTTGAGTGATTGTGGGGAGGTTAGGGTAAATAAGCAAGTGCTAGTTTCTTTTTCAATTAGGAAATACAAGGATATGGTCCTTTGTGATGTAGTGCCTATGTATGCTGGCCATATTTTGTTGGGAAAACCGTGGCAGTATGATAGGAAAGTAATCCATGATGGGTTAAGGAACATGTACAATTTTGAAAATGATGGAAAAACAATCAAACTTGCTCCTTTAACTCCAACACAGGTCCATAGGGACCAATTGAAATTGAAAAGTGAGGTTGCTAAAAAAAAGAGTGAAAATGAGAGTGATCAAAAAAGAAAGAGTGAGAGTGAGAGTGAGAGTGATCAAAAAAGAAAAAGTAAAAATGAGAGTGATCAAAAAAGAAAGAGTGAAAGTGAGAGTAATAAAAAAAAGTGAAAAACAGATTGAGCTAAAAAGTAAGTGAATGTGAGATTCAGAAAAAAAGGAAATAGTGAGGTCAAAAAGGAGACAGAGAGAGAGAGAGAGAGAAAGAGAGAGAGAGAAGATGAGGATGAGGATGAGACATCAAGGAAAAAAGAGAATAAGTTGAAAAACAATTGTGAGGTCGAGAGTTCAAAAAAAGATGAAGAAAAAGAGAGTGACAAAAAAAAGAGAGTGAAAAGAAAAAAGAGAGTGAAAGGAAAAAAAAGAGTGAAAAAGAAAAAGGGAGTGGAAACAAAGGAGAGAGTGGAGAAAGTGGGAGAAAAACAAAGAGAAAAGTGAGTTTTTATGCTAAGGCTAGTCTTAATACTAACGAACTTGACGTATCTTTGCCTACTGTTGTTGTCTCTTTGTTGCAGGGATATGAGGTCGTGTTTCCTACCAGTATGTTCGGTGGATTGACACCTATTAGGGAGATAGAGCACTACATTGATTTTGTGCCAGGTGCGACAATTCCTACCATAACTTTTTTTGAAAAACATGAGTCATTGACACACTTGAAGGGACGAGGTACGTTGTTGACTAGAATGCATGTTAAGTGGGAGGACTGTATTGAGACTTTTTCTCATTTAATCAAATATACACAAGGTAAGGAAAATTTTGTGGTTGATGCTTTAGCAAGAAGGTATGTCCTTGTCTTCATTTTAGATGCAAAGTTATTGAGATTTGAATATGATAAGAAATTGCATGCTAATGACGTTGACTTTGCTAGAGTGTATAGAACATGTGAGAAAACATCGTTTGGTAAGTTCTATAAACTAGACTGGTACTTATTTAGAAAGAATAGACTTTGTGTGCCTACTAGTTTTATGTATAAGTTGTTTGTGTGTGATAGACATGGTGGTTTGTTGGGTAACTTTGGTGTAAGGAAGACTTTTGATGTGTTGCATGAACGTTTGTTGGCGTATCATTTGCCATTCATTGACGTGTTGCATGAACGTTGGTGGAAGTATCATTTGTCATTCATTAACGTGTTGCATGAACATTTGTGGGAGTATTGCTTGTCATTCATTGAGTTTGCATATAATTGGAATGGTCATTTTGGTGCAATGAATGCTTTAGGTGTGTTTCATGAACGTTTGTGGGAGTATCATTTGCCATACTTTGACTTGTTGCATGAACGTTTGCGGGAGTATCATTTGCGTTTTATTGAGTTTGCATATAATTGGAGTGGTCATTTTGGTGTAAGGAAGACTTTAGATATGTTTCATGAATATTTGTGGGAGTATTGTTTGCCATTCATTGAGTTTACATATAATTGGAGTGTTCATGCTACTACTCAATTTTCAAATTTTGAAATTGTTTATAAACTTAATCCATTTACTCCTTTAGATTTAATGTCTTTACCAGTCGATGACAGGAGTAGCTTGGATAGTCTTTTCCAAATTTTTTAACAAATTAATGATAATGCATATCAAGTGGATCTTCCAGGTAAGTATCATGTTTCTGCTATTTCAATGTTACTAACATTTTTCTCTTTGATCAAGGTGGAGATTCGAGGTCGAATCCTTTTGAGGAGAGGGGGAATGATGGGCACCAACATGGACCTAGTCTTAAAGATCCTTTGCAAGTTCCAGATGGGCCAATTACAAGGTCAAGAGTCAAGAAGATCAAGGAGGTAATGCAAGAATTGATGCAATCCATGGATTGATGCAATCCACTTGGGACGAGTTTAGCAAGAGTCTAACATTCAAGAAGAGCTTGAAGGATGAAGATCCAGTTTTGATTTATTTGATAAGATATGGAAGAGGGCAACAACATGACTTAAAGGCTTTGGGCACTTGAAAGCTTTCAACTTGCTTAATTCATTTAAATGACTTATTTTATTAGTTTAGAATAATTGAGTCTATTATGGGAAGGACTTAAGGGGGGGTCTATGCAAGGGTATGTTGGGAAAGTTATGATTTTATTGAACTAGGGTTAGGGTTTTACTATAGCGAGTAATGTAGCCGCACTATAGATGAGGCACTATTCACACAAGGGGCATTTTTGGAAGTTGGGGGATTTATTTTGGCTAGGGTTTTAATTAGGTTTTGATTTAAATACTCTTTATAGCCTCATGTTAAGAAGTTTATGAAATTTGATGAATTTATTCATTGTAAGTTGAGTTTTACTCATCTTGTTCTTGATTGAACTTTTGAACTTATCAAAGGTAAATCATAACCTTTGTGGCGTTCCTCCTTGTAATCTGGGTTCTTGAGACAGGTTCTTCAACGGGTCTAGAATTTGATATAATCTAGATTTTTTAAACGAGTTCTCATCTGATCTAAATTCTCCATCCATTGACTTGATTTTGGCTTTCTTGGGTGAGTTTTCAAATTGATTGTGGGTTCAGGGGATTTCATTCCCACGGGTTCATATCATAAGGGGTATGGTCCCCCGAGGTCTAAGGTTAAAATTACCTTGGGTGCAAACAATCTTTTGGGGCCATCGAACTGGGAGATTTTTCTCTTGAATTACCCAAGACCGCACTTGCAGAAAACTCTTTGTTGAGGGTTTGTGCACCCCGGGATTAGTAGGCACACTGTTCCCGAACACTCGATGCCAATAAAAAAAATTAATTTCAAAATCAGTCTAACAGATGTGAAAGCTCTCCTTTATCATTTTAGCAATTAACTCCTTGAATTTACAATCCGTTGCAATTAATTCCCTCTGTCCATCTTGCATCAAATTCACTAACGGCATGGTTGCCATGTGGCAACCAATTAGGATTTGATATGGCATATCAATGCCACATCAACCACTTTATTTAAAAAATAATTAAAAACACAAATAGTTTTAAAATTAACATTAAAAAAACTAAGAAAAAATATTTTTAAAAATATATAAATACATTTTGTGACAAGTACAAGATTTTTTTTTAGTATTGAAATAGGCATAACCCAAATACATAAGAGATTACACCTATCTAGGAACTAGAGATAGATGCAATGAAATCATGAAAGGTGAAAGTATCAAAATCTATAGCAATAGCCCACATAAACAAAGCCTTAAAAAAACTCTTAAATTCTTTCAAAGAGCGCTCTTGATCCTCAAAGTTTCGGTCATTCATTTCCTTCCAAATAAACCATAGTAAACAAATGAGAACCATCTTCCACATAGCTATAATCTAGGGGGTACCCTTCTTAAGTTATGTCCAACTAGCAAGCAAATCAACCACCTTCCTAGGCATAACCCATGCTAATCCCATTATACTGAAAAACCATACCAAAGGGTTGTGGCAAACTTACAATG
Organism: Juglans mandshurica; assembly: GCA_022457165.1. Taxonomy (NCBI): domain Eukaryota; kingdom Viridiplantae; phylum Streptophyta; class Magnoliopsida; order Fagales; family Juglandaceae; genus Juglans; species Juglans mandshurica. The sequence continues at coordinate 12,758,701 of CM039623.1, forward strand.
TAGAAATAAATGATAAATTGTTTCACCACCTTTTTAATACATACTACACCAATTAATAAGGATAAACATGCGCTTCCTTTGGTTGTCTATGATCAGAATCTTCTCTAATAATGTTGTCCAAACAAAAAGGCAGCCTTGAGGGCGCCTTACTTCTCCAAATACTCTTCCACGGGAAGTGATTGCTATCCTGAGTAGTGAGGGCCTCATACTATGAGTGTACAGAAAATTTCCCTTTACTAGAAGGAATCCAAATAGTCTTATCCACCTCTATGTTACAAGTACCAAAAGGAGCATAGCAAATTAAAAAATTCAGTGAAACAACGATCTCCCAATAGTGAGCCTCCCAAATGAAGTTGACATTCCACTGCTATGAGTCACTAGAGAATACCCTTAACTCGGCTACCGAGGCCTTTTGTTGCCTGTAAAATCCTGAGCCTTGTTGAAGACCTTCAAATTGCTAATCCCTAGCCCACCACCCCTCACCGAAGAACACTCCTTTTCCCAACCAACTAAATGAAACTTAAACTCCTCATCTAATCCACTCCATAAAAAATATCGATAAAGCTTCTCAATCGCGGAAGCAGCGCCAACTGGAAGAGGAAATAATGATAGGTAATATGCAGGAAGGTTTGAAAGTGTACTCTTTATTAAGGTAATCCTACCCTTTTTGACAAATTCTTTTCCACCCAGCCAACCCCCGCTTAATCTTCTCCAACACCACATCCTAAATAGTCTTAACTTTGAAGAATGCTCCCAAATGAAGGCCAAGGTAATTCATAAGCAAAGAACATACCTTTCAGCCCAATAAACGAGCCAAACCCCTTACATTGCAAACATTGCCAACAGCCACCAGCACATGGAAGACTTACTTTCAAGCCAGAGATAACTTTAAAGCAAAGAAAGATAGCTCTCAACGATTGGATGTGGCCTTGGTCCGCCTCATAGAATAACAACATATCATCATCAAACAAAAGATGAGAAATGTTGATTGTACCACGGTTAGTATCCCCCACCAAGAAAACTATGACACCCCCAGCCCTCGCTTGGGATTGGACTGTGATTGAAGCATCGGGACATGTAACTCAAGGCTACATACCCCTCGTACATGACAATTAAGATGCAATGTACCTATAAATCTAGCAGTATGTAGTAGTTCGCAGCGGATAATTCTTTTAACTACATAAGGACGGTGGCAATATAATAATCATGGTACCGAATGTAAAATCTCAAAAGTTTAAAACCTTCATAATTGTACTTCCCAAAATAGATAATTGTTTTAAACAACTCCCAAAACAAGGGACCATTAAAATATTGTTTTCACAAAAAACCATAATTCATGTCTTGTTACTACTACTACTTCCATGGTCCCCTTCTCTCTTTCCCAAAAAGTGATCCTTATCTCTATTCTTCAGCCTCCTCGTCTCTTTTATAAGTTGTAAGGCCTAGAAAATGAGCTGGTCGACATTCTCTATCATATCCAAAAGAGAGGGCTCCGATGAGCTCTCATTGGTCTTGGGCACCTCCTTGGTAGTCGGGAGTACCTTGGTCCTCTTGCATTTCGTCATCTAAACCTGTCACCACTTCTACCATTTCGGGTGAGGAATGGTAGTGAAAACTACCACAGCTGAGATTTCAAGAAATCTCAGCAAGTAAACAGTCAACGTATAGTAGATATCACAGGCATATACAAGTAAACCAAAATAATTGCAATCCATAAAGAAATGCATGGACATGAACTTTGACGTAAAAACTTTGACATATGCAACATAGACTTTTCATAAAAACATCTTTTCATCTTTTAGACTTCTTATCATATGGTCATATCATTTGAGCTCGAGTACTTGTTCTTGTCATAACATATCATGTCATTCTTGTCATTTCATAACATATCATGCCATTCTTATCATTTCATAACATTTTCATATTGTGATCATATCACATCGTAACATATCATGGCATCACATAACATATCATAACATGTATCTCAAGTGCCTTGTTCATTTCATGATTCATATGGATGGATACCTCATGGCTCCCCTAAGCACCGTGTGTTCCCCATTAGTTTCTGCATCAACCAACAATCCACTTGATCGAGGTGACTACGTCATAACATCAACTTATTCTTTTACGGCAGTTCACTTACTTCGCATTCACCATATGAAACCCACTAGCTTCAGGTGCAACCTCGCTCTGATATCCTTTCCTTAAGGAACCATTCGAGGCCCGTCGACTATACTTCGTCGACCCAGGGGTCTCCACTCAACTTTAAACACTCCAGAATGAATAGGGAGTTCCACTAGGGCATTTCCTCGTCCTAGCATTTGGGGTTGTGATAAAATGTACTTTGAATCTTTTTTTTTTTTTTTTTTTTTGAAAACATAGACTTCCATGCATGAGACATGAACACATGATGTTACACTTCATTATACTCATGCAACATGTACAACCAGAAACATATATGGTCCAATTCTCAACGTGCATATCACAATATGGCTTGAAAACATTAGAACATGCAATCATATGATGAATATATGTAAATATAATTGAATCACACTTATCAAAACCCAAAACAGATTTGGATTCCCTTAATATGGCCTTGGTCAAAACATACAAGTCCTCTAAACATGGATTTTCATCATCACATCACATATTCTCATGCTTTTACACATTCATATATCAAAACAAGCATGCATAGCTGTAATACCCGAGTCCTACTACGTAGGTCCTTACGTCATTTTATTAATTCATTAAGTTAAATACTTTGAGATAAAAAATTTTATTACTTTTAATTATTTTATTTTAAGATGAGTATGCTTTATTTTTAAAATATGATTTATTAAAATAAATCTAGGGTATTAGTTTTTTAGACTTTGAAATATTTTCTCTTAAGTCCTTTAATTTTATTCATTTAGGAAATGGCCCAATTATTCTCTACCATAGGACAGGTAGGTGAGGGAAATATCTTCTCACATTCAATCTCCACCATTCATCTCCCTAGCTTATGGGACAAGCTTTGACTAAAGCAATTAAACCCTTTATCCCTTTTCACCCGTAGGCTTCTAAGGCAAGCCATTAAGCCCTTTGAACCCGTAGGCTTCCAAGATAAGCAATTAAATTCTTTTTTTTTCTTTCCTTGGACCCGTAAGCTTCCTAAGGAAGCTATTAAATTCTTTTCCTTTTTCCTTGCACCCATCAGTTAAGGCAACAAAAGAGGGAAGAAAAAACAAAAACTAATCCTAAGGCATTCTACCCTTACCCGTCAATCTACACCCAAGAAAGAAAAAGAAAACTTCATCTTCCTCTCCAAGCAAGCCATGGCCGACCTTCATCTCTTTCCTTCCTCTTCTCTTTTCATCTTAAAGAAACCAAGCTCCTCTCATCTCCTTCAAGCCGTGCCACTTCATAGCAAGGGAAGAAAACATCTTCCTCCATCTCCAAGCCGTGTATACTACATCTCTACCCGTTTTCGGTTTTTACCTCAAAGCTTGGAACCAAAGCTTGTTTTCATCTTCAAAATGGTGAAATCTTTAAGGTAATAGACTTTTAGTTTATTCCCTAGTATGGTTTACATGTGGGTTTCAAATTTCACCATTTTCTTACCCATAATGTTTCGGTTTTGGGGTTAAAACAGTTCTATCATTTTGGCTCTTCATCCACACGGCTATACCACTATCTGGTCCTCTATCTTGCCTCTTGAAAGGAGCTAAGAGCTTAAGGTAAAAATCCTAATTTAACTCATTTGTTTTTAATGTAATTTTGGAAGCCCACTAAATTGTTTTAGCTTGTATTTTGATGTTATTAATTTACCATCTTGCAAATAAATATGTGTGCCCTGTTTTTGGCCCAAACCGAATGGTATTATAGTTGTTTTGCTATGTATTCTCCTATATTTCGTGATTAAACTTGGGTTAATCATAGGTGATGATTAAAGTGATTTTAAATTATATATGTTGGTACCATGTGCCTTGTGTTGAAGTTTGGTTGGTAATCCATTTTTAGGATGCTAGAGGTTCGGTTTAGAGGTTTTGCTTGGATTTTGTAATTTTATATCTTGCTTTTAAAAGGTATTAAGTGAGTAAAGTATAAGCTTAAGTGTTTAAAGATTTTTAAAAGTTTGCTTAATGAGTAACTTTGCTATATTTTATGCTACTTTAATTTTAATAGGAGGTTTTATCTAAACTAATTAACATATTGCTTATGTGAATAGGTTATAGCTTAGTTAGCTTAGATATAAGAGATTAATTGTGCATGATGTATTATGATATGTAAAGCTGTCCAAGTATTCCTAAGTCCATGTCATGCCATGTCTCAATGTAAAAATAGCCCATTTATATTGTCCCTCATTGGTTAAATTCTACCTAACCCAAGAGTCCAAAATATTGATAAGCTAACCTTTTATAATGGGGGACCACAAGTTGATTTAAAGGGCATGTTTCTTAAGCTTGTTTAGCCTACTTGAGATGCCTATATCTATTTCAAAGCCCATTGTTGAGAATTTCCAGATTTTATCTCCTAATGTCCATAACCCAAATTGAGCTTGAACCAAAGAAACCTTGCTTAAAGCCTATGAATTCTTAACTACTTTTCATGTAAGCTTTTAAAATAGCATTTCCATGGACAGCTAGCATGTCTTAATACTTAAGTTATTTATCTTATAAGTTGAGGTGAGGAGTAGTCATTTGGGTTAATGCTAACCATAGAAGGGACGTTAGATTATAAGACCGTGGCTTTCTCTTTTAAAGGGAGGGCTAAAGAATATTGTATGAGTATTAACACGCTTATACTATTTATTGGAATAAGACCTATATTGACGTTGGACGTATTGAGGAGCATAAAGGTAAGTAGTTATGACCATGCTTCTTACACCAAGTTCTCTTTGTGAAAGAATGCCTCTCTCTCTTTTCAAATGTTCTTCTAAAGAAAGAGTAAATGTATATAGTATGTACAAGCCCTTTCTTGATAGCCCCTGTTAAGCACCCTATAGATTGTAATTGTGTGTATGTGTATAAGGTAATGCATGCATGTAGGTTCTAAGTCATAAGGTTTCTATACATGCTCTCTCAATAAACTTATTGATTATTCCTATATGTAGTATAGCATGGAAATGTATCTTATTCATAAAAATGCATGTGCATCAGAGTAAGAAAGATGATGAAAATGTTTTGATTGCAAAGGAAAAGAAATGAATGTCTCATGCTTTATGCTTCCAGTGATGCTTTAAATGAGTTTTAAAATGTCCCTATGAACTGATACTTTAAATGACGCGAAGAAAGTGTTTTAAAATATCCCTACGAACTCATGCTTTAAATGACGAGAAGAAAGTGTTTTAAAATGTCCCTATGAAATGATGTTTATGGATGCCATTAAAGATGATGAAAGATGATGTTTAAGCTCATGCTTTTAAATGACGTTCTTCCATGAATGAACTGATAAAATGAAATGGACTGAAAAGAAAGGACTGACATGAATGAAAGAAAGAAATGACGAAATGAATGAATGTCTTATTGTATGAAAATATGTAACGATCATATGAATGAAAAGGGTACCAAATGAATGGGTAGATTGCAATGCCGGGTAAGTAGTACTGGTAGTGCACCCAGTGCTACCCCCCGACTGGAAGGGATTCCCAACCTGTGGCCACAGGCGGAATCCAAGTCCAAAGGAAGACCGCTAGCTCTAACACGCGGGACGTAATAGTGTGTACCGGCCAAAGAAAGTGAAACATGAAAAGCATGGTTATTTCTTAAAATGTTATACATGAAAGCATAGTTATTGCTTATTTCTTAAATGTTTATGCATAAAAGTATGGCTTATTCTTTAAATTGTTATGCATGAAAGCATTGTCACGATTAGCAAACATTTATGTATGCATGTTTTCAAAAGAAAAAGAATAGATGCCTAGTATGTTCACTGCATGGTGTACTACTTACTGAGTATTCGACTCACTTTTGTTTTAAATGTTTTAAACGTTCACGTAATGACGGAAAGGCTGGGGAGCAAGGCATTACTACAGAGGGAGAGGCAGACGCTTAGGATCTTCCCTAACTAGAACAGTTATGTTTATGAATGATGGGTTATGTTTATGTATAGACATTTTATGTTGGGATGGACTCTGAGAGTCTCTTATGGATGAATGTTCGATTAGAATGTCTATCAGGTATTCCCTTTATTAAATTAAAAAATTTAGAGTACACGTGTGTCATGTCCATGCCGATCACATATTACTGGAAAAAGAAAAAGAAAAAGAAAAGGGAAAGTAAAGTAGCATTAAGACTGTAACACCTTCTTTGAACTTATCAAAGGTAAATCACAACCTTTGTGGCGTTCCACCTTGTAATCTGGGTTCTTGAGACAGGTTCTTCAACGAGTCTAGATTTTGATATAATCTAGATTCTTGAAACGAGTTCTCATCGAGTCTAAATTCTCCACCCATTGACTTCATTTTGGCTTTCTCGTGTGAGTTTTCAAATTGATTGTGGGTTCAAGGGATTCCATTGCTACGGGTTCATATCATTTGGTATTCAGAGCTCGATTTCCAATCAGGTCTGATTCTATCTTTTAATTTTTGCATCTTTAAATTTAATTTTAGGGCTTCATTGTTTTGCGGTTGCAAAAAAAAAAGGAAAAAAAAACAAAAAGTAGGCTGCCGAAATTCTTAGGGCTTTTGGTTTGATTGAAATTTGCATCACCTAGGGTTTCAAAATTCTAGGATTTCTTGCATCTCTAAGTTTATCAATTGCTTGGAGTGTCGTTCTATTGATTCTCTTCTACTTCATTGTCAATTCTTGTGTGTTTGAATTCAATTACTTGATTTTCACAATTGAATATTGTTGTTTGTGATTGAATTAGAGAAAAAAAAATTCAAAAAAAAAGGAAAAAGAAAAGAAAATGTAGCATATTCAAAGGTTGCTACATAGTTACAACAAAGGGAAAGAAAGACATTTGTTGATTGAGTTTTATCATCAATTGGGCTGAATACATCTTTCTAGTTGGTATCTTGTTTTATAATTACTCTTTCCCTCGTATAAATTCCTTGAGTTTCGTGTCATTTTATTCCTTCCTTATTTTTTGTTCTTGTTTCTTGAACCTATTGCTGGTTGGAATAATACAAGATTGTATTGTCTTGATTTAGTTCAACTAGTTCTTAAAGAACTTGAGCAGAAAAACTATTGAGGTAAAAGGCAAGAAAGTGTGAGACTATTATAGAGAAAAAACTAATTAAGAGTGAAACTCGATTAGAGTGTCATTATTCGAGTGTAAACACGTAAGAGAGTGTGTGAGGTTTTCCACTAAGTGCAATACATTATGATGTCTCATAGGAGTGACTCATCACCAAAGGGGATGGAAGATAACTCATCATTTGTGTTGCAAGCCATGCAACAATAGTTTGAGCGGTTGAACTTGGTGTTGGGTGAAGTGAGGGATAGAATGGATCAACGATATGCAATGTGTAGAAAACTGCAAGGTGGGAGAGATAGGAGGAGGCGTGAGTCTAGTATTGAACATAAGTGTAAGAATGAAGAATATGGTGAGTCTTTTGTTGCCAGGCGTGCTCTCAATGCACAAATTAGGATGGATGGTACAGAGCAACGGAGAGAGAACATTTTTCATACTAGATGCCACATCAACAACAAGGTATGTAGTATGATCATTGATGGGAGAAGTTGTATTAATTTGGCAAGCACTACTTTAGTTGAGAAATTGAGTTTACCTACCTTGAAACACTCTAGACCATACAAGTTGCAGTGGTTGAGTGATTGTGGGGAAGTTAGGGTAAATAAACAAGTACTAGTTTCTTTTTCAATTGAAAAATACCAGGATATGATGCTTTGTGATGTAGTGCCTATACATGCTGACCATATTTTGTTGGGGAAGCCGTGGCAGTATGATTGGAAAGTGGTCCATGATTGGTTAAGGAACATTTAGAGTTTTGAAAATGATGGAAAAATAATCAAACTTGCTCATTTAACTCCAACACAGACCCATGAAGACCAACCAGAGCTGAAAAGTGAGATTGATAAAAAAAGAGGGAGAAAAATTGAGGATGAGATTGAGGAAAGAATAAATAGTAAGACCGAAAGGGAGAGAGAGAGAAAGAAAGAAAAAAATATGAGAGTAAGGCTGAAACCTCAAGAAAAAAAGAGAATGAGTTGAAAAACAATTGTGAGGCCGAGAGTTCAAAAAAAGAGGAGAATGAAAGAAAAAAAGAGAGTGAAAAGGAAAAAGAGAGTGAGAGGAAAAAAAAGAATGAAGTAGAAACATCAAGAGAAAGAGAGAGTGAAAAAGAAAATAGAGAGGTGACTGAGAGTCAAGAAAAAAGAGTAGAGCCATGAAAGGAAAAAAAAAGAGATTGCAGAGAGAAACAGAAAAATAAAAGTGAGTTTTTATGCTAAGGCAAGCTTTTATACTAATGAATTTAACGCCTATTTGCCTAGTGTTGTTATTTCTTTGTTGTAAGGATATGAGGTATTAATTTCTAGCGGTGTGTTTAGTGGATTGCCACCTATTAGAGAGATATCGCTTTACATTACTTTGCGCCAGGTGCGACAATTCCTACCCGACCTTTTTTTGAAGAACATGAGTCATTGACACACTTGAAGGGACAATGTAAGTTGTTGACTAGAATGCCTGCTAAGTGGGAAGACTGTATTGAGATTTTTCCTCATGTAATCAAATAAACACAAGGTAAGGAAAATTTTGTGGTTGATGCTTTAGCAAGAAGGTATGTCCTTGTCTTCATTTTAAATGCAAAATTATTGAGAATTGAATATGATAAGGAATTGCATGCTAATGATGATGACTTTGCTCGTGTGTATGGAGCGTGTGAGAAGGCATCGTTTGGTAAGTGCTATAAACTAGATTGGTATTTGTTTAGAGAGAATAAAGTTTGTGAGCCTACTAGTCTTATGCGTGAGATGCTAGTGCATGGATGTGGTTTGTTGGGTCATTATGGTGTAAAAATGATTTTAGACATATTGCATGAACGTTTGTGGGAGTATCATTTGTCATTCATTGACTTGTTGCATGAACATTTGCGGGAGTATCATTTGTCTTTCATTGAGTTTGCATAGAATTGGAGTGGTCATTTTGGTGTAGAGAAGATTTTAGATGTGTTACATGAACGTTTGTGGGAGTATCATTTTCCATTCATTAACTTGTTGCATGAACATTTGCAAAAGTATCATTTGTCTTTCATTGAGTTTACATATAATTGGAGTGGTCATTTTGGTGTAAAGAAGATTTTAGACGTGCTGCATGAATGTTTGTGGAAGTATCATTTGCCATTCATTGACTTGTTGCATGAACATTTACAGGAGTATCATTTGCCTTTCATTGAGTTTGCATATAATTGGAGTGATCATTTTGGTGTAAAGAAGATTTTAGACGTGTTGCATGAACGTTTGTGGCAGTATCATTTGTCATTCATTGAGTTTACATATAATTGGAGTGTTCATGCTACTACTAAATTATCACCTTTTGAAATTGTTTATAGACTTAATGTAACAGCCCGCTAGAAATTCATTGGTGGAATTTCTATTGACTTTAGGAATCTCGTGAAAACCCCATAAGTTTTTACGAATCGACCAATCGCATAGGTTTTAGTCTGTCAACATAGTCAGTGTTATCACTCACTATGGTGCTAGAAATATAAGTTTTATTTATTTGAGGTGGTTAGAAGTGTCAGAATGCATTATGGTCTACGCCATTAGACTCAGTGGATTATTTAGAATTTTATGGCGCAATATCCTATTTTCATAATTCCGGACGAAACGTCTGTTGGAAATTGTGAAATTATTTTTAGGGGCACTTCGAGATTGAATTTTGGTATAATATTTTCACTGTAGGCTAATATGAATATTTAGGAATTTTTAGTGTTAAGTTTATGATTCACTTTTTCGGAGTGAATAGTAACTTCGATAAGCGCACCAATTGCAGTATTTCAAAATCATAGTGTGGAATGTCCAAATTAGATTAGAGAAGTTTTATTTGGACACTTGGCAAGATCTTAGCCACACTTAGTGAATAATATTAGACACTTGGCACCGTGAGGAATGTTTGTTGGATTTGAAGGAATCAAGGTGTGAGATCATGCCACTTAAGCAAAACCTTGTTTCATCTGCTCAACCAAATTGTGTCAGACCAAAGAGGTTTTCAATCCTAGTGAAACCCTAAATGGTGGGAATCCAAATGAAAGCCCAAAAGTTTTGTTGAAATCAAAACCCTAAACGGTTTCCCCAAAACCCTAAAGTTGGCCTCTAAACATTTTCTAATCCGATTTATACCATTGTGTTTAATCACTTGATTAAATCACTTCCACATGCTATTAATCCTTCAAATTTGTGTTAGAACATCATTATCCAACCTTGTTAACCTTGAGAAATTGATTGGACCAAGTGATATTGGATTTGGGCTTGATAGCAACCCAAACCCTCTTTAAACCCCAAAATTTAGGCCCATTCGGTTTAGGCCCATTAAGGCCCACGAATTAGGTCACCATAAGATTGCTTCATGGCTAAGTTTTGTACCCCCACTTGGCTGGCCAGATATTTACAAGAAGGGCCTAGAAGGTTCTTGAAAGACAAAGCTAAAGGGCCACCTCACTCTTTCACTCTCACACTCCACCTTGAGAAAAGATCTTGGTCTGATTTTTATGAGAAGAAAAGGCCAACACTCAACCATTCCTTCAGTCCTATCACTTTACATAGCTTGTGTAAGAAGCTCTCCAGTCCACTTCCCACGAAAAGCAACTCTCCTTTACACTTTTCTTCATGAAACACAAAAGACACTCTCGGACAGTTTTTCTTACCTCTTTTGAACGCCCATTTCGAAGCTTTTGTAAGTGTTTTCTCGCAAAGTTTCCTTCATGAAAGTTGTTTCTTTTGGAATCTAGTTTACGTGGATATCTTATTTGTTCCATTTTGAGATCATTTTTGTTGGTAAAAAGTTGTTTAGACCCCAGAAAGGTCATTCTGGACGATAAACTGGAGAGTGTGTTATATTTTGGAGTTTTTGACCAAGCTAATGAATAGATCTTGGTCCGAAATTTTTATGTAGTACTTTTAACATGTGTATATGATTATTGGTTGAGGATTTGTTGCATGATTAAAAGTTTTGGTGAAATATTTTCTTAGGTCTAGAAACTTAGAAACTGGAAGAGGCAAAACAGTTTCTGTTTTGAGAATGTTTAAATCTTTTATGGTTTAATCTTATTCCAATGGCTTTGATATTTTTATTGGAAGATCCTAAGCCTCTTATATACATGTTAAAATATTATTTTGAAGATATTTGATGTTAGTTTCAAAGATATGAAATTTTATGCAATGAGGTATTCAGTTAGGCCAAAGTGATGATGTTCTTGGCTAAATTTATGTTTTGGTTGATGTTTAACCATGTGATCTTGAGTTTGATGCTTGGATATGGTTTAGAACATCTTTTTAAACCATGTGATGTTTTGGTTTGAAGATCACATCTTTATAAGTCATGGATCAAGAGGTTGATCAAAACAAGTTAGAAACAAAATTCTGTTTTGAACTTAGAAGAAAAACCAAAAAGTTCAAGTATGGTTTTAGTGATTTTGATGACTTTTGTTCATGATTCAAAACATGATTATTCTTAGGAATATGTTATGAGTATAGTAGAAGAAAAATTTTTGTTTAATGATGAGTTTTGAAATTTGAAAGAATTACAACAAAATCAAGGGAAATAGCCTTGTAAGTTTCGGACCTATAGAGTTTTAATGGTTGTGTTTAGTTTTAAATTTTTTTTGAATTGATATTTGAGCTTAGGACCAAATTTTTTATTTTTGGAGTTAGGATGCAAAATCCTTAAGTTAGGGATAAAATGGTCATTTTCCCACATGTAGAGGGTAAAATGGTCATTTTACTCGAAGTTGATATTTCTCCATATTCCTAATTGTTAGTGATTAAGTTCTAATTTTTAGAAATCGCTACTTTCAGTTTCTCGTGATCGCACTTAAGTTTTGTCTCGAATCGCGAAGATCGAGATAAGTTAGCTTTTAACTTACTATCAATTTAATGTGTATGTATGATAAGTAAGGGAACTAAAGTGTATGTATGCATGTTATCATATGTGCCATGTCAAGTCATTACATATTTATCTGTTACACAGAATTTATTCTGTCATGAATTATTCATCTGTTACACAAGATATTCTGTCATGTATTGCTATACATTGCAACTATGTCCTGTTAAATTAAGTATGCCATATGTTACATGTATTTCATGTCACGTAATATTCACTGTCACATGTTATGCCATGTTAAGAAATGTTGTCTGTTACATGGTATGCTATGTTACGAAATGTTGCCTGTTACATGTATGCCATGTTATGGTATGTTTTCTGTTACATTTATGTCTCAAAGTACGTCATGTCTGTCATCTTACGTTCATGTCACGTTATGCTACATCAGGACTTCTGTCTTTTATGTTACTTCATGTTACGTCACGTTACAAAATGACATGTATGCTAGTTAAGTTATTCAAGTCAATCACGACCCTAAGCGCTAGGATGGGGTAATATCCTAGTGGAACTCCTTTGTTCACGCTGGAGTGTCTAAATAGGTGTGAAATTCCCTGGGTTGACGAAGTACAGTCAACAGGTTGCGAATGAGGCCTAATTAGCTGGTCACCGGAGCGCGCCAGGCACTAACACCGATGGTGCCACACATTATGTTACGTATGTCCACAGCAAGTGTGGTACAAACAAATAAGTCATGGGGCCACAACAACTGTGGAGCATGAAGTATGGGGCCACAACAACTGTAGAGCATACACTACGTGAGACACAGCAATTGTGACACGTAGAATACGTGGGGCCACAACAACTGTGGAGTACGTATTAACGCACTCACAACTGGTATAGAAACCTGTGATGTAATGCGGTAATCGGCAGGGACACACGGCTCAAGGGGACCTGTGTAGCACCCATATGGTCACTTTAATGATTAAGTCTATTGAATAAGATTCCAAGTTCAAGTCATGTTTCACGTTATGTTATGTTCAAGTTTTCGTTCAAGCAATCATGGTAATCCCATGACACAAGAATATGTTTCAAGTTCATGTTATGTTATGTTCACGTTCAAGTTATGTTCCAAGTTCACATTTTATGTTATGTCATGCTCAGGTTTATGTTATGTTTCAAGTCTATGTTATGTTTCAAGGTCACGCTCATGCTATGTTTCAAGTCCATGTTTTGTTTTAAGTTCACGTACATGTCATGTCACGTCAAGTTAACTTTAAGTTCCAGTTCAAGTTATGTCAGCTCATGCCATGTTATGTCAAGTTACGTTATGCTTATTATTTCATGCCATGTTATGCCAGGATATGTTATGTTTTCTATTGATTTGATTATGCATTCATGCTTTTACTGCCATGCATGCATCATTAACCTGTGTGGAAGTTTCATGTTAACTTACTGAGATTTGTAATCAAATCTCACTGTGGTAGTCCCAACTACCATTTCCCCCGAATGGTAGATCTTGTTACAGGATCAGAAGGAGAACTAGGAGTTGACCAACTAGAAACGGTCGACTAAGCAACGAGGCGACGTAGATGTAGTTACCTCAGATTACTACTTGTATTTTGTGGAGTTCAATCTCTAGCACTCTTTTGTTCACAACCATTTTGGACTAGTGTTGTGATCTCAGTTGTTTAGTATGTCTTTATGTATAAAATATGTTTTAAGTAATTGGGATATTTTAGTTTGGTGCATAGTATTGCTAAAAACAATTATCCGCTGCGAATATTGCATAATGCTAGATACATGTTAGGAATATTGCATCTTATATGTCATGAACAGGGGCAGGTAACCTTGTGTTGCATGTCTCGACGCTTCAAATGTCCATCCGATCCCAATCGGAATTTGGGGGCATCACACTTAATCCATTTACTTCATTAGATTTAATGCCTTTACCTGTTGATGACAGGAGTAGCTTGGATGGACTTTTCCAAATTCCTGAACAAATTAATGATAATGCATATCAAGTGGATCTTCCAGGTAGGTATCATGTTTTTACTACTTTCAATGTTTCTGACCGTTCTCCATTTGATGTAGGTGGAGATTCGAAGTCAAATCCTTTTGAGAAGTGGGGGAATGATGGGCACCAAGATGGACCTAGTTTTAAAGATCCTTTACAAGTTCCAAATGAGCCAATTACAATGTCAAGGGCCAAGAAGATCAAGGAGGCAATGCAAGGATTGATGCAATCCACTTGGGATGAAGCTAGCAAGACTCCAAGACTCAAAATGGGCTTCAGAGAAGGAGATCCAGTTTTGATCCACTTGATACAAGCTATGGAAGACATGAGTTAGAGTTATTGTTTGGACCTTGTTTAATTTATTAAAAGGGCTTATTTTATTAGTTATAGGAATTAGTCTAGAATAATGGGGCTTGAGAATGTTTGGCCCACATATGTTTTATGTTTTATGAACTAGGGTTTCAAGAGAAGTTTTTATGGGTAATTTAGGGGTTGTTTTAATTTGCAGCTAGGGTTTCTTTTGGGAAGGCTTTGTATTTCGCCCAAGGGTATTTTGGAAAATGATTTTATGTTAACCTAGGATTCGGGGGGGATTGAGATATGTAAGTTACAGTAGCTAGTACTGTAGCTACGACACTATTCACTCAAGGATATTTTTGGCAGATAGGGATTTATTTTGGCTAGGGTTTTAATTAGGTTTTGGTTTAAATACTCTTTGTAGCCTCATTTTTATTAGTTTATGAAATTTGATGAATTTATTCATTATGAGTTAAGTTTATCTTCTCTTGTTCTTGAATGAACTTTTGAACTTATCAAAGGCAAATCACAACCTTTGTGGCGTTCTTCCTTATAATTTAGGTTCTTGAGACAGGTTCTTCAACGAGTCTAGATTTTCATATAATCTAGGTTCTTGAAACGAGTTCGTCAATGGGTCTAAATTTTCCATTGGCTTCATATCAGATTGTGTCTAAGGTCCTTGATAATAGGCTAAAAAGAATCCTTCAAGAGATCATCTCTCCAAACAAAAGTGCATTTGTGCCAAGACGTTTGATTATTGACAATCTTTTAGCAGCATATGAAACTCTTCACTCAATGAGTTCTAGAATAAATGGCAACTCAGGTTTCATGGCTCTTAAGCTCAACATGAGTAAAGCCTATGATTGTGTGGAATGGGATTTTCTTGAAGAAGTAATGCATAGGCTTGGTTTAAGATGGATTTCTCTTATGATGAGTTGCATTAAATCAGTATCTTATTCTATATTGATCAATGGAGAGCCACATACTACATTCACTCCTACTAGAGGTTTTAGACAAGGGGATCCACTCACCTCATATCTTTTTATTCACTGTTCAGAAGCTTTGACTTCACTTCTTAATCATGCAGAAGCTATGGGGAGCATCTCAGGTGTGCCTATTGCGAATAACTATTTATTCATCAATCACTTGTTGTTTGCTGATGATAGCCAACTATTATGTAGGGATAATTCTCTTGAATGGAGTCGTGTCCTTTATTTATTGAAGATTTATGGAAAGGCCTCTCGGAAAATGCTCAACAAAGATAAAACCTCCATATTGTTTAGTAGAAATACCCCACCAGAGGTTCAAAGCGACATTTTAGAGATTGTTGGAGTGAAGTCCTCTGGTTCTTTTGAGAAGTATTTGGGTCTTCTTGCAGTCATTGGTAGAGCTAAAGCTGCTACTTTTCATTCTCTTACGGACAGAATTTGGAATCGAATTACCAATTGGAAGACAATGTTGTTAGCTATAGGTAAAGAGATTCTCTTAAAGGCTATTCTCCAAGCTATTTCCACTTATACTATGGGAATATTCCTGCTCCCTCATACCATAGGGCAGAAGTTGAATAGAATGATGAAGAAGTTTTGGTGGGGTTATAATGATGACCATTCTAAGATTCAATGGGGAGTTGGGACCAAATGGGTCTTTCTAAAGAATTTGGTGGTTTAGGCTTTAGGGACTTTAAAAGTTTCAATTTAGCAATGCTCTCAAACAATGTTGGAGAATCCTAAATCACCCAGATTCACTACCTACAAGAATTTTAAAAGAGAAGTACTTTCCTGAGTGTGATTTCTGCAAGGTTGGGCTCTAGACAGCCTTCATATAATGATGGGAACCAAAGTGGGCCTAGACTTAAAGATTCTTTGCAAGTTCCAGATAGGCCAATTACAAGATCAAGAGCTAAGAAGATCAAGGAATCAATGCAATGATTGGTGCAATCCACTTGGGACGAGTCTAGCAAGAGCCGAATATTTAATATAGGCTTGAGAGAAGGAGATCCAGTGATCATCCATGTGTTACAAGCTATGGAACAGTGCAACATAAATTAGGGCCTATTATTATGATTATGTGATTGAAGGCCATGGACTTGTTTATTTCATTAAAGGGGCTTTTTTTTTTATTAGTTATAGGAATTAGTCTAGAATAATTGGGTTTGAGGATGCTTGGCCCACATATGTGTTATTTCTTATGAACTAGGGTTTTTGGGAAGGCCTTGTATTTTGGCCAATGGCTTATTTGGAAAGTTACGTTTTAGGAACTAGGGTTTCAAGAGGTTACTGTAGCGTCGTACTGTAGCTGCGGCACTGTTCACTCAGGGGTATTTTTGGAAGATGGGGCATTATTTTGGCTAGGGTTTTAATTAGGTTTTAGTTTAAATACTCTTTGTTGCCTCATGTTAAGTTTTTTATGAAATTTGATGAATTTATTCATTATGAGTTGAGTTTTACTCATCTTGTTCTTGATTGAACTTTTAAACTTATCAAAGGTAAATCACAACCTTTGTGGCGTTCCTCCTTGTAATATGGGTTCTTGAGACGGGTTCTTCAAAGGGTCTAGATTTTAATATAATCTAGGTTCTTGAAACGAGTTCTCATCAGGTCTAGATTCTCCATCCATTGACTTGATTTTGGCTTTCTTGGATGAGTTTTCAAATTAATTGTGGGTTCAAGGGATTTCAATCCCGCGAGTTCATATCAATATGTGTGGAGAAGCATCATGGTAAGTAGAAGCTTGTTGGAAGATAGTTTATATTGGAGAATTGGAAATGGAAACAATGTGAGGATTTGGAAAGAGAAGTGGCTACCAATTCCTTTCAATCATAGCATTCAATCTTCAATCTTAGAACTTGGAGAGGATGCTAAGGTGGTAGATCTAATAGATTTAGACCTTCACGCCTCAGGAAGTTAATTAGATTCTCAAAATTCCTATCAGTTTAGGAGGAAGAGAGGACAAGCTAGTATGGTTCTATTCCAAGGATGGCCAATTTACAATAAAGAGTGCTTACCATCTTCATAGAAAACTTGCTACCAGACTTAGTGCAAATACTTCTACCGGGAAAAGCAACACTGGTTTTTGGAAGTTCATATGGAAATTGAATGTTCCCAAATATTAATCCGGAAAGCATATAGAGATGTCATTCCCACTTTTTCAAATTTGTGTAAAAGAAAGGTTATGGAAGATGACAGATGCCCATTTTGCAAAACTTATTCATAAACAGTGGGGCATGCTCTATGGATCTGTGTGGCTTCACAGGATGTCTAGAGTATAAGATGTATAATAATCCAAAAGATGTCTTTCCAAAGCTATAGATTTGCATAGATATGGAGTGAGTTAGTCCAAAAGCTAGAAAATGAGGAACTAGAAGCAGCTACTGTGATCACCAGGCTGATATGGATGAGGAGGAATTCTTTTATTCATGGTAAAGAAATACATCCTCCTAACTACTTGATCCATAAAGCAAATATGGACCTTTTAATGTTTCAAACTGCTCAAGAGAGGAAATCCTCAACGAGAAGTTCTACTGCTCAGAATTTTGTTTGGTTGAAACCTCTTGCAGAATGTTTTAAACTGAATTGGGATGCAACTATTGATAAGCTTAGAGGCAGAGTTGGTATAGGAGTGATTATAAGGGATTTCATGGGCCAAGTCATAGGATCTTGTCATGATTCTAGATCCCTTTATGAAGATTCTTTTATGGCTGCATCTATTGTTGTGCAGTTGGCAACGAAATTATGTATGGAGATGGGGATCAAAAGATTTATTCTTGGAGGGGATTCTCTTCCAGTGGTAAATTATCTAAAGAAGGATTTGCATGACTGGAGTCCAGCTGACTTGCTTATGAAGAACCCTAAATTGTTGCTTAATTCTTTTGCTCAATCGACCATTAATCATACGAGGAGAGAAGCCAATGCAGTAGCCCATTTTCTTGCCAAAAATGATCTTAATCACCAAGAGGCTTTAATAGATGTTGAAGTTGTTCCTGATGGTATCCATTTTTTTGTTTTGCAGGAAACTTTGTAATTTTTGTTTGAGCAATAAAGCATCTTTCTTTCCAAAAAAAAAAAAAAACTACCACAAACAACCAAGGCAATTATTTCATTAAGGGAGCTTCTACGAATATATGGAATGCACCAAATTCTTTTTTTTAAACACTAAAAAAATGCATACATTCCTTTTTTTTAAATAGTAATGCATACACATCGATAGACCACTCGGTTGTGACGCACTCGGTTGTGATGCCCCCAACCTCCGCTTGGGATAAAACGAAGACTTAGAGAGCTGGGACATCAATACAAGGTTACATGCAATACAAGGTTACATATCCCCGTACATGATAGTTAGTACGCAATGCATCCTAGAAATGCAGCTAGCAGTATGCAATAATCGCAGCAAAAAATAAGGATGAAAATGAACTTATGCAATAATAACTAAATCATCCCAGTAATATTGATTAAACCAAAAGATTCAAATCATCAAGAAGCTTAATCTTAGTCCAAAATACCAAGTTTCCAAAAAAGAATCTAAACCAGCTGCTTCATGCGTCCTATGGCACGAAGGGTTAGGCCTAGAAATATCAAACTAAGATCAAATCTCTTGTCGACGTCTGGTTCCTCCTTAATCCTCTTGATCCACTAGTCCATTGGGTCCATCTGCATCTATAACACTTATCATTTCGAGTGAAATGATAATGGGTCCCCAAAGGGTGAGATTTACTTGAAATCTCCGTAAGTTGGACAACTAGCATGCACAAGAAAGAGAGAGAGAGAGAGAAAGAGAAAAAAAAAAGTGGTATTTAGAGTTAGGGTTTTGTTTTTTTAATATATATATGATATTATGATTTATATTACTATTTACTAAAGGCCGAGCAGGCCCAAGGCCCAACCCGACACCACCCCCTAGGTTTTAAAACGGGTGAATTAAAGCTCGTCCACCTGTGGAATACAGTCGGATACGGTGGGGGCCCCACCCAGCAGCCCTACTTTCCTTATGCCTACTGCTCAGCTTAGCTCATCATTAATTATCTCATCATATTTTCATATAAATTATCATCTCATCATTTTTTCATATCATTTATCATTACATCATCTTTTCATATCATCATGATCTCATTACATCATCTTCGTAACCATCACGATTCATCTCTTTACATCACCATACTCATCATCATCATCTCACCATTTATCATCTCATCATCTTTTCATACCATCATAATCTCATCACATCCTCATCTTCATGACTGTCACAATTCATCTCGTTACATCCTCATCTTCATATCATTATAATGTAACACCCCATTCCCGTAGGATAGAGATGTTATTAACATTTATAACATAATACCCGGTAAAGAGATTCATATCCTGAAATACCTCAATTATTTAAAACAATCAAAACTATTAAAACTGAATTGAACATGATTATTTCAAAAACTGAACGTAAAGTAAATGAATATAAACTCCAAAGAATGACGTAAAAGAAATCTAATTCTTGTGTGAATATCACTTATTCCTTTCTCAGACTTTGTACTAGATCTAATCCTGGTCATCCAGCTCTGCATCATCATAATCACCATCTGTGAGAATTAAACATGGAAGAAAAACAAGAATACAAACACAAAATTAGTCGAATACTCAGTAAGTAGCACATCATACCGTAAAATATAATTTGGCCTAACATTGACTTAATTTCTTAAGACTCTTCATAACATACATACAACTTCATAGATTTACAATCATACACCTAACATGACTTTCTGAAAGACTTTACATACATATATCGTCACAGATTCATATAACATACATATTCATCATTAACATGAATGGAAGCATATATAATCATGGCAAACATGTAACGTGAGTGGATAATATATTGTTTATCATGTCTTAACATGGAGTGAAACACGCTTGAGTCCGTGTTTCACCTATCTTGCATAACATGGAGTGAAACACGATTGGGTCCGTGTTTCACCTAACTTGCATAACATGGAGTGAAACACGCTTGGATCCGTGTTTCACTTAACTGGCATAACATGATGTGAAACACGCTTGAGTCCGTGTTTCACCTAACTTGCATAACATGGAGAGAAACACGCTTGGGTCCGTGTTTCACTTAACTTGCATAACATGATGTGAAACACGCTTGGGTCCGTGTTTCACCTAACTTGCGTAACATGGAGTGAAACACGCTTGGGTCCGTGTTTCACTTAACTTGTATAACATGATGTGAAACACGCTTGGGTCCGTGTTTCACCTAACTTGCATAACATTGAGTGAAACACGCTTGGGTCCGTGTTTCACTTAACTTATGGTTAACCACGCTTGAGTCTGTGGCACCATAATATTTCTTATCTTTCTTAATGCATCAGAAT
Source organism: Juglans mandshurica (assembly GCA_022457165.1). Lineage (NCBI taxonomy): Eukaryota > Viridiplantae > Streptophyta > Magnoliopsida > Fagales > Juglandaceae > Juglans > Juglans mandshurica. Next base: position 12,779,358 of record CM039623.1, read on the forward strand.
TTATTAGATTTCATGAATAGTTCTAACATGGCATATTCTTGTACATGGCATAGCATAACATGGCATAATATGACATATTCTTGTACATGGCATAGCATAGCATGTCATATTCTAGTACATGGTATAGCATGACATAGCATAACATGACACTTTCTTATACATGGCATAACATAACATGGCACTTTCTTATACATGGCATAACATAATATGATCTGAATATTTTATGACATTCCATGGCATATATAATTTAAGTACTACATGAACATGGCATACATAATCTAGGTATTACATGAGCATGGCTTGCATAATCTGGCTATTCTATTACATGGCATACTTGACTTGAATTACTACATGAATATCTCATTGCTTTCATATGATTTTAGTAACATTCAATTAATCAAACAAATTCATTCATTCAAGCATAATCTCATATTTCCTCAAGATCATGAAAAGAATCTAACATTGACTTGCCTCTTAGCGTAGCGTAGATTACCATCATAAGCACATCATATTTTCATACATAGCAATAATATTCACAATACGCATGCATTTATAAGATCATACTATTTACCTCTTAGCGCTGCTTCCTAATTTCCAACCTTTTAGCGCGTTACCTATACGAGGTTCTAGACGTTATTAATTTCCTAGAAAAGCGTGTCGTAATAATCCAAGTAATTAAATACATATAATGGAGCTTAATTAAAATAATTGGCTTCAAAGCAAACTCTAAAAACATACTTTAAAATCCTTTAAAGACAACACTAGCTGATTGGGCCTAAGGCAGATTACACAATCAAGGGTCAAAAAGGCATGTAAGTAATTACAAAATTAGTAGAGGGGCTTTTTGGGAAAGGCTGAAAACCAAACACATAAAGGGAAACACATCTTACGGCAAGACTAGATGGAGGGGTATTTGTGTAAAACTAATATTATTGCATGGGTGTTTTAGGAAGGCTGAAGTAAAAGAAACAAAAGATGGAAAGGCATGCTTACGGGAGAGTGGAAGAGAGTCGTGCGATAACATGGAACTCACCGAGGGAAGAAGGCTGAGGAGACGGCGGCTCTCGGGTGGCTAGAATCGATTGGTGACGCGATCGGGCCCTCGGAAGGGAGTGCGAGGCGGAGGGAGGTGCCTGGTCGGCGGGTTCTGTGGCTGTCGTGAGGTGATTCGACTCTTTTAATGGTCAACGGAGGGCGTCGACATGTTCTGTGGTAGTTTCCGGCGAGGTGGTTGATTTGGTATGTAGAGTAGTGCTAGGGTGGCTGTTTGGAAGTGGTTTTCTTTGTCTGCCGAGGCTACTATGGTGGCTAGTGTGTGCTATGGTGGCTAGTGTGTGAGAGTTTCATGGCTTTTGCTAAGGGTCTCGTGAGTTTTATAGATGAGGATTAGGAAGCTATCGTGAGTGATCTAGAGGGGTTTGAGTTTGACTAAACTTTGGAAAACTACTCCCACCAGGAAAGGAACACTTGAGAGGATATTAGAGTTTTTGAAGTATTTAAATTAGAGATAATTTCAAATCAGGAAACTCCCAATCCAAACAGAAAGATAAAAGAGGCATATAGTAGAGAAATCTTATTCAAAACAAATTACTACCTCAAAACATATCTAATAAAATAATAACAATAAAGATAACAATAAAATAGTAATAATAATAATAATAATAATAATAATAATAATAATAATAAAAAAATACACTTTCGGGGTCGGGGTGTTACATATAATCTCATCACATCATCATTGTATCATCCTTTCATATTATCATCATCATTAGTTTCGAGAGATCATCCTCATTAGTTTCATTATTGTTATCATTATTGATATTTGTTGTTGTATACTATTATTTTCTTTAATGTATTTTTAATATTTGCAAGAGATTTTGTGATGATAGGTTATTAAGAGATGAAGTTATCTCAAAGTTATTAAAATTACAGGTTTGATATGTAAATAGCTTTCATCCAATAGATGTCTATTTTTATAAAATTAAGATAAGTATTGTAAAATTATTTGTATTGTTTTTCGAATTCTCTATTACTACCTTGCAAACATCATATATACATAAATTATGTTGTCTCTTATTTGTGATTTGAGGGATATGCTAAATAATTAGGGAGAAATAGGCACAAGGACTTTTTACTATCATTTTGCAAAGCATCCACTCTTCACTTGAATTGTTACATGAAGTACCCTCGCATGGACGGGGAGGGGGGGCTTAACCCCGTGGGTGGGTGCCCTCGTCTGGATATCAGGAGGCGGATTGGAGCCACCACCATCAAACCACACCGTTCAACATCACATTTTTTACCCAAAAAAAAAAGTTCAATGAAATTTCAAACAAAAACCAACAAATTTACAGATCAAAACAAACAAACTTACATATCAGAAAAATATCATAAATCCAACAAAAAACCAAAACAAACTCACAAAGTTACAGATAAAATGAAACAAATAAATGATTCCAAGTAATAATTGTGCACAAACCCACATATCGTGGTCTTGGGTCACTGATCTTTATAGCCCATGGTCGTGAAAGTGGATTGTTAAACTTGCAGAATCATCACTCATAGTCACAATGGGTCTCTAACATATAGACCCACGACAAAAACTGTGGAATTGAGTCATAGAGACCAACGACGGCAGAGAGAGATTGAGAGAGGGAAAAAGTGGTATTTCTAGTTAGGGTTTTATTTTTTTAATATATATGATATATTATGATTTATATTTATATATATTATATATATTAAAGGCCAGGTGGGCCCAACCCGGCACCCCCCGTTGGACTTTAAAACGGGCGAATTAAAGCTCGTCCACCTGTGGAATGTAGGCGGGTAGCAGACCTGCTCTCCATCGCATTATAGGCCAAGGAGCTGGGTTTTACCCTTACCGATTTGCTCGGCTTAGCTCATAATCTTTTCATATCATTTATCATTACATCATCTTTTCATATCATTGAGCTCATATTTCTTTACATCAGCATACTCATCATCATCTCACCATTTATCATCTCATCATCTTTTCATACCATCATGATCTCATCACATCCTCATCTTCATGACTGTCATGATCCATCTCGTTACATCCTCACCTATCATCATGATCTCATCACATCAGCATACATCCTCATATATCATCATGATCTCATCACATCATCATCATTGAATCATTTTTTCATATTATCATCATCATTAGTTTTGAGATCATCTTCATTAGTTTCATTATTATTATCTTTATTGACATTTGTTGTTGTATACTATTATTTTTCTTAATTTATGTTTAATAAATGCAAGAGATTTTGTGATGACAGGTTGTTAAGAGGAAGTTATCTCAAAGTTATAAAATTACAGGTTTGATCTACCATTTATTATTGCTTTTATCCATTTGTTGTAAAAATATCTGTATTATTTTTTGCATTCTCTATTACTACCATTATTGGTGGTTTACCTTGCAAACATCATATATATACATAAATTATGTTCTCTTATTTGTGATTTGAGAAATAGGCATGGGGGATTTTACTATATCATTTTGCAAAGCATCCACTCTTCGCGGGGGGGGGGGGGGCTTAACCCCGTGGGTGGGTGCCCCCCGTCTGGATACCAAGAGGCGGATTGAAGCTACCACTGTCAGACCACCCCGTTCAACATCACATTTTCTAAAAAAAAAATCAATAAAAATCCAAACAAAAATCAACAAACTTACAGATCAAAACAAACAAACTTACATATCAGAAACATATCACAAATCCAACAAAAAATAAAAACAAACTCACAAAATTACAGATAAAACGAAACAAATTAACGATTCCAAGTAATAATTGTGCACAGACTCACATGTCATGGTCTTGGGTCACTAATCTTTTTAGTCCATGGTCATGATAGTGGATTGTTAAACTTGCAGACTCATCACTCATAGTTATAGTGGGTCTCTAACATATAGATCCACGACGAAAACCATGTTATTGAGTCGTAGAGACCCATAACCAAACTGTGGTCTTACCGTCGTAGACTGCGGCTTGGCCATGAGTACCCACGAGAATGGAGAGAACTAAGAAGCTGGGTTTAAAAGAGGAGGAGAATAATGGAAATAAGGAGGAGAAGGAAAAAGAGAGAGAAGAGGGGGATGGTGGCTATTGAGGCGTGAAAATCCTAAAGGAATGAGGAAAAGAAGAGGGAGGGGGAGAAGACAAAGTGGTATTTATGGTTTAGGGTTTTTTTTTAATATATATGATATAATGATTAATATTTATATATATATATATTTATATATATTTTTACTTATATATTTGTATGTGTTAAAGGTCGGGTGGGCCCAACCTGGCACCCCTACTGGACTTTAAAACGGGTGAATTAAAGCTCGTCCACCTGTGGAATGCAGGCGGGTAGCGGACCTGCTCTCCATCGCATTGTAGGCCAAGGTGCAGCATTTTACCCTTACCGATTTGCTCAACTTAGCTCATAATCTTTTCATATCATCATGATCTCATTACATTATCTTCATAACCATCACGACTCATCTCTTTACATCAGCATACTCATCTCATCATCTTTCCATACCATCATGATCTCATCACATCCTCATCTTCATGACTGTCACGATCCATCTCGTTACATCCTCATCTACATCATGATCTCACCACATCATCATACATCATCTTCTATCATCATGATCTCATCACATCATCATTGCATCATCTTTTCATATTATCATCATTAGTTTTGAGATCATGCTCATTACATTATTGTTATCTTTATTGATATTTGTTGTTGTATACTATTATTTTTCTTACTTTACTTTTAATATTTGGAAGAGATTTTGTGATGACAGATTGTTAAGAAATGAAGTTATCTCGAAGTTATAAAATACAGGTTTGATATACCATTTATTACTTTTATCTAATAATGAAGTTATAAAATTACAGGTTTGGGACTAGACCCACTCCCGCCTGTTGACATTGCATATTTAATTCATAATTGAAAGATAGACATGTTATCATAACTTTATTCTTAGTTTTGCAGGAGTTAGACTTTGCAAACCTGGGCCCTCTGGCCTGTGACGCGATTTGCTTGCTGGTTTTGTTTGGTTGTTGCTGTCCGCATTCCTTAGTGCAATATTTAGACTGTCGAAGGACCTGGCTTGCTCTCCATCAGGGATAGGTCAAGAGCCCTTAGGCCAACTTGCCCCTTTAACCCTTAAGAAGGTAATTTCTTTAGGTAGCCATGGGGCTATTTCATTCTTTATTGTGATGAAAGTCGTGTTAAGTAGTCGGTTGGCCAAGGGATCGAATCTGCTCTACTCCGTGGGAGGGTCCAAGCGGCCTCTGGTGCAACTTGCCCCTGTTAACTCATGAGAATGTAATTTGTTCAAGCAATTTGGGTCTGAACTCGCTTCCGCTCGTTGACATTGTGTAGTCTGTTATTCAGTTAGGCTATTCGGCCTTCGAGGTGGTGCACCCATTGTTTCAAAGTTTCATCTTTGGAGACTTTGTTTATGTCGGGTAGTCAAAAGTCTAGGCCCGCACTCCATTAGGGAGAGGTCAGGATGCCACAAGTCAAACCCCACCCCTTTGATTTTTCCTGAGGAGGTAACTTCTTTAGACGGTCGTTGGGCTGGTCTGCTTTTTTTCCACGGGAGTCGGGGTAAGTATTCGGGCAGCCGAAAGGCTGGACCCGCTCTCCTTTGTGGGAGGGTCCAAGCAAACTCCAGCTCAACTCGCCCTTGCTACCCCGCGAGGAGGTAATTTGTTCGAGAAGTTTGAGACTAAACTCGTTGACATCGCAGGGAAATGTGAGATTTGGATTAGGCTAGCACTGAACCCACTCTTCGTTAGGTGCAGAGGTCGAGATAAGTATTCGGACCGTCGAAGGGGCTGGACCCGCACTACTCCACGGGAGGGGTAGAGCAGCCTTTGGCATGACTCATCCATTTGAATCCCACAGGAAGATAAGTTTTCGGGCAGTTTGCAACTAGACTTGCTCTCAACTGTTGACACTTACGAGAAAGATAAGTCTTTGTCTTCGGGCAGTTACTGTCCCGCACTTTGCCGCGGGAGGGAGGGATAAAGCAGCTAGGCATTATACTCATCCTGTTGGTACCCCACGGGGGAGGTAAGTTTGGACAGTGATATAGTTGGTCCGCTTTTACCGCGATAAGGGTTGGGATAAGTTGTTCGGGCCGCCAAAGGGGCTTGACCCGCTCTCCACCGCAGGAAGGGTAGAACGACCTTCGGCCTAGCATTCCCTCTCTAGGACCTGTTCGCCTCGGATTTCTCCCACTCCATGGGGAGTCGAAAACTTCATCTTGAGGTGGTAGGTTGTTGACATGATCGTACACAAGCTGTTGAGGGTGGGCCTTCCGATTATGGCGCTGTACGATGACGGGGTTCTCACCACTAGGAAGTCGACCATGATTAAGGCAGTGCAGGGGGTGTTGCCTGCGAGGATCGACAGTGTGATGGTTTCCACATGATGAACCATATTCCCAGAGAAGCCTTTCAACGGCATTGGGGCTGGGTGCAAACGGGCAACATATATTCCCATTCTGGTGAAGGCTTCCTTGAACAGGATGTCCGTGGAGCTCCCGTTGTCAATGAGGATGATTCTCTGGGTGGTGAAGTTGTCAACCAACATGGGCACCACCAGCGCATCATCGTGGGGGTACAAGACCCCTTCTTCATCAGCCTCCCCGTAGGAGATGATCGGAGTCGGCTCGCTGCTTCGGTGCTTGGCAGGGTGGTACTCTGCCGAAAACACCTCATGGTACCGAGCCTGCCAAGCTTGTGCCTTTCTTCTTGAGGAGGAAATCCTTCTATTATGGTCCGGATTTTTATAGAGTGGGGTCCCCCCTGCGGTGGTGAGCAAGGGCGACCTTGCTGCGACCCTCGTGCTAGTGGTGGTTGCCGAGGGCTTTCTTCCCTTCTTTGTCTGTCAACTCGGTCCGTACTCATTTCTCTCGATCTTCCCCTCATTTCCTACTCTTGTCTTCGGGTGGGGGGATAACGTTGTCTCGTCCGTTCCACATGCTCCCTCCTCCCTTGTTGAGAAAAATAGTCATCAATGTTGTGTGAGGTGGACATGTGGTATGTGCAGTAGGGCAAACAATGCCTCGGTTATCATCTTCACGGGTGGCGGTGGTGTCGTCCTCGTGGATGGTAAAAGTGGGACGGTCGAAGCGAGGTCCCGGTCCCTTCGTCTGAGCTTCGTCCCTTCTCTTGTCATGGGAGCTCTTTTTCGGCTTCTCGTTGACCTTAGCCTTGGCCGGGGCCCTTGTCTTCCTCTATGCTTGCTCTAGCTCTTTCTTCCTTGGCTCTGTTAGGGCCCGAAGAGTGTCTTCGACGTTAATGAAGTTTTCAGCTTGGTCTATAAACTCCCGCAGCGTCACGGGAGTCCATCTCACAAACTCGGCCATGAATTGGGACTGGGGCCAAACCCCTCCTAGAAGCGTCGCTTGAGTTATCTTCTCATCCTGGTCGTCGGTGGTCATGTGCTCCCTGTTGAACCAAGACAGATACGTCTTCAGACTTTCCTCCTCTCCCTGCTTGATAGTGAGGAGGTATATTGTTGGGTATCGCTTTCTTCAACTCAACATGAACTAGGTCAAAAATAGTCAACCCAGCTCGCCAAAACTGTCTACGGAACCAAGCGCCAGAGACCAGAAGTATCTTGGAAGTTTTGTAAATAAGAATAAGTAAGAGAATTTAGGGATTAGAGTTGCTAGAAGTTGCTACTTATACCGAGAGTATGGGGGGACAGATCGTGTCTGCCCCCATGGAGTCTAGGTCCTTTTACTTCCTTTTATCACAGAGTCCTTAATGTGGCATGCCTCTACGACGGCTTCATTGATGTGGTGTGTAGCTCGGGTAATGGTGCCATTAATACGGCGGTATTTCCCGATTTGCCTTACCTTATTGGTGCCCTGGGTGGTCTGTCGATGTCTCCTTGTCAGAGGATCAAGGGTCTCCCTTACTCCTCGCCCATTTTCGTAGACAGGTACTCAAGGACTAGATGTTGTTCGAGGGGTCTCCAAGACAGTGAATCTCATCCCCCTGCAGTACGCTCCCTCATGGAGGTTGCGTCCAAAGGGGTCTACTAGTGGATCGGGCCAAATAGTCTACTTGTTCTAGGCTGGGCCTTCACTTCCCATTCTCTCCATAGTTGCCCTTCTCAGGCCCACCAAGACCGCAGGGGGGAACCCCTTACAATCATCATCATTAGTTTTGAGATCATCCTCATTAGTTTCATTATTGTTATCATTACTGATATTTGTTGTTGTATACTATTATTTTCCTTACAGGTTGTTAAGAGTTCAAGTTATCTTGAAGTTATAAAATTACAGGTTTGATATATACCAAATAGCTTTTATCCAATAGATGTCTATTGTTATAAAATTAAGATAAGTATTATAAAAATATTTGTGTTGTTTTTCGGATTCTCTACTACTACCATTATTATCGTTTTTACCTTGCAAACATCATATATACATAAACTATATTGTCTCTTATTTTTTATTTGAGAGATAGGCTAAATTATTAGAGAAAAATAGGCATGGCGGCTTTTACTATCATTTCACAAAGCATCCACTCTTCACTAGAATTGTTACATGCACCTACCCTCGCATGGACAAGGAGGGAGGGGCTTAACCCTGTGAAAGGGTGCCACATCACATTTTTTACAAAAAAATATTCAATAAAAATCCAAACTAAAACCAACAAACTTACCGATCAAAACAAACAACTTACATATCATAAACATATCACAAATCCAACAAAAAATAAAACAAACTCAAAATTACAGATAAAACGAAACAAATAAACAAATCCAAGTAATAATTGTGCACAGACCCATATGTCATGGTCTTGGGTCACTGATCTTTATAGCCCATGGTCGTGATAGTAGATTGTTAAACTTGCAAACTCGTCACTCATAGTCATAGTGGGTCTCTAACATATCGATCCACGACTAAAACCGTGGTATTGAGTCGTAGAGACCAACGACCAAACTGTACCGTCGTAGACTGCAGCTTGGCCCCCACGATAACAGAGAGAACTAAGAAGCTGGTTTAAAAGAGGAAGAGAATAAGGAAAATAGGGAGGAGAAGAAAAAAGAGAGAGAAGAGGGGGTGGTGGCTATTAAGACGTGAAAATCCTAAATGAATGAGGAAAAGAAAAGGGGGAAGGGGCAGGGGGAGGGGGATGGCCGTGGGAAAGGAGAGAAATGACAGTAGATAGAGATTGAGAGAGAGGAAAACTAGTACTTATAGTTAGGGTTTTATTTTTTAGCATATATGATATTAAGATTTCTATTTCATTTATAAATATATATATATATATATATTAATGGCTAGGTGGGCCAAAGGTGGAACCTGGCACCCCCTGCTGGACTTTAAAACAGGCGAATTAAAGCTCATCCACCTATGGAATCCAGGCGGGTAGTAGACCTTCTCTCCATCGCATTGTAGGCCAAGGTGTTGGGTTTTACCCTTACTGATTTGCTCGGCCTAACTCATAATCTTTTCATAACATTTATCATCTTATTGTCTTTTCATATCATTTATCATTACATCATCCTTTCATATATCATCATGATCTCATTACATCATCTTCATAACTATCACAATTCATCTCTTTACATCATCTCACCATTTATCATCTCATCATATTTTCATACCATCATGATCTCATCACATCATCATCTTCAAGACTGTCACGATCCATTTGTTATGTCCACATCTATCATCATGATCTCATCACATCATCATTGCATCATCTTTTCATATTATCATCATCATTAGTTTTGAGATCATCCTCATTAGTTTTATTATTGTTATCATTATTGATATTTGTTGTGTTGTATACTATTATTTTCGTTAATTTATTTTTAATATTTGCAAGAGATTTTGTGATGACAGGTTATTAAGAAATGAAGTTATCTCGAAGTTATTAAATTACAGGTTTGATATATATTTATTGCTTCTATCCAATAGATGTCTATTTTTATAAAATTATGATGAGTATTCTAAAAAACTATTTGTATTATTTTTCGCATTCTCTATTACCACCATTATTAGGCATAAATAGGCACGGGGGCTTTTTCTATCATTTTACAAAGCATCCAACTCTTCACTAGAATTGTTACATTCACTTGCCCGAGGGCATGGATGGGGAGGAGGGGTTTAACCCCATGGGTGGGTGCCCCTGTCTGGATACCGGGAGGTGGATTGGAGTCCCTACCGTCAGCCCCGTTTAACATCACATTTTTTACAAAAAAAAGTCCAATAAAAACTCAAACAAAAATCAACAAACTTACGGATTTTTTTTTTTTTTATCAGTTTCAAACTTACGGATCAAAACAAACAAACTTAGATATCAGAAAAATATCACAAATTCAACAAAAAACCAAAACAAACTCACAAAATTACAGATAAAATGAAAGAAATAAACGAATCCAAGTAATAACTGTGCACAAACCCGCAAGTTGTGGTCTTGGGTCACTAATCATTATATAGCCCATGGTCGGTGGATTGTTAAACTTGCAGACTCGTCGCTCATAGTCATAGTGGGTCTCTAAGATACAGACCCACGACGAGAAACGTGGTATTGAGTCGTAGAGACCCACGGCCAAACTGTGGTCTTATCGTCGTAGACTGCGGCTTGGCTGGCTATGAGTAACCACGATAATGCAGAGAACTAAGAAGCTGGTTTAAAAGAGGAGAGGAAGGGAGAAAGGTAGGAGAAGAAAAAAGATAGAGGAGCGGATGGTGGCTATTGAGGGGTGAAAGTCTTAAAGGAATGAGGAAAAGAGAAGGGGTTGGGGGATGGCCGCTGGAAAAGAGAGAAATGATAGTAGAGAGAGATTGAGAGAGAGAAAAAATGGTATTTATAGTTAGGGTTTTGTTTTTTTAAAATATATATTATATTATATTATATATTTTTTATATATATTAAAGGCTGGGTGGGCCAAAGTCCCAACCTGGCAGCCGCCCATTGGACTTTAAAATCGGCGAATTGAAGCTAGTCCACCAATGGAATGCAGGCGGGTAGCAGACCTTCTTTCCATCACATTGTAGGCCAAGGTGTTGGGTTTTACCCTTACCGATTTGCTCGACTTTGCTCATCATCTTTTCATATCATTTATTATCTCATCATCTTTCCATATCATTTATCATTACATCATCTTTTCATATAATCATGATCTCATTACATCATCTTCATAACCATCACGATTCATCTCTTTACATAATCATTGTGACGCCCCCAAAATCCGTTTAGGAACGGACAGACATCTGAAGCGTCTAGACATGCAACACTGGGTTATCTGCCCTCGTTCATGACATATAAGATATGCAATGTTCCTAACTGTATCTTAAACTCCATACATAATAACATACTAAACAACTAAGATCACAACGCTAGTCCAAAATGACCGTGATCAAAAGAATACTGGAGATTCAACTCCATAAGTACTAGTAGTAATTTAATTTAACTACTATACTAACATCGACGTCGCACCATCGCTTAGTCGGTCGTTTCCAATTGGTTGAGTCCCGGCTCTCCTTCCAATCCTGTAACAAGATCTACCATTCCCGGAGGGGGGAGGGAATGATAGTTGAGACTACCACAGTGAGATTTTATTTCAAATATTAGCAAGTTAACATAAAACCTCAACTCTGGTTAATGATGCATGCATGGCAGTAAAAACATGAATGCATAATGAAAATCATAAGTAATCATAGCATAACTTGACATACAACATATCATAACTTATATAACTTAAACTGAAATGTGAACTGAACTTGACTTGCTTAAACTGAACTGAACTTAAACTGAGACTTGACTTGACATGAACCGAAACTTGAACTAAAACTTAACTTTACATGAACTTGAACTTGAACTGAAACTTAACTTGACATGAACTAAAACTTAACTTTACATGAATTTGAAATGACTTCTTTACTTAACATGAACTTGGACTTGAATTCTAAAAATCAAAATGATTTCGCTAGTCGTTTCGTCAGGTAATGAATAATCAAAATGATTCCGCTCAACATATTTCATTAGAGATACTCAGACAATCAGAATGATTTCAGCATGAGTATTTTAAAACACGTATCCTAGCAATCAAAATGATTACACCAGGAGTACCTAGTAAAATACTCTGACAATCAAAATGATTACGCCAGGAGTATTTGCATAACTAAACTTGAGTTAAATTCTGACAATCAAAATGATTTCGCCAGAAGTACCTTGCATTAATTACAAATGGAGATGTCATAGTAATTACATCGTGAGTATCCTAGACAAAACTGACTTGAACGTAACTCAAAAGATATTACACTTACTTGAGATAGAAACATTTCGTAACATGGCATAACATGAAATAGACCACATACTTAACATGACATGGATGCTGTGAATATTACATGACATGGCATACATGTAACAGATAGCATACTTAAAAAAATGTACTTGCAATGTATAGTAAAACGTGACAGAATATCTTGCGTAATAGATGCATAATTCATGACAGAATAAATTATGTGCAGCAGATGAATATGTAATGACTTAACATGGCACATAAGATAACATGCATACATACACTGTAGTTCATTTACTTGTCACTCATACACATTAAATTGATAGTAAGTTAAAAGAAAATTTACCTCAGCCTTCGCGTTTCTGAGCAAAAACTCAAGCGCGATCACGAGGAACTGAAAGTAGTGATTTCTCAAAATTAGAACTTAAACACAAACAATTAGAAATAAGGAAAAATGTTAACATAAAGTAAAATTACCATTTTACCCTCTACATGTGGAAAACTGATCATTTTACCTCTAACTTAAGGATTTTGCATCCTAACTTCAAAAATACCAAACTTTACATACCTCATGTAAATTTTGTCCTAAACTCAAATATCAAATCAGAAAAATTTAAAATTAAACACAACCATGAAAACTCTATAAGGCCCGAAACATGCATAGGTTTTTTCCCTTGATTTTTGTTGCAATTTCTCTCAATTTCAAAACTCATGATCAAACCAACTTTTTGAAACAAAAGTCTTCATATCCTAAGTTTAAAAACATACTTAAACATCCATTAAAAGAAATGCTAATCATCACCACCAAGATTTTTAGTAAAAATATCCAAACTTTTTAACCAAAAACAAACCCTTGAATCACAAGTTTTGACCTTATTCAAAACATCTACAAGAATTCGAAAACAATTTAACTCTTGCAACTAACATAATCATAACATAATCCTAAGACCAACCATGTTTTAAATCATCAAACAAAAATCATCAAAAATCACAAAACAACACTTGGAATTTTCGGTGCTACACTTAGTCCAAAACTAAAACTTTTCCTTAACTAGTTTTGATCAATCTCATGAGCCATGGTTTAAAAATATGAGATCTTCAAACTAAAACATTACATGGTTTAAAAATCTGTCCTAAATAAGATTCAACCATCAAACTTAATATCGCATGGCTGAAAATCAATAAAACATGGATATAATCCAAAAACTCAAATCTTAGGTCTAACCGAAATACTCATGCATAGAAAACTCATATCTTTGAAACTAATACTAAATATCTTCAAACCAATATCCTAACACGCATATAAGAGGTTTAGGATCATCAAATAAAAATATCAAAGCCTTTCGAGTAAGATTAAACTACGAAATATTCAAACTTTATCAAACAAAAACTGGTTTTCCACTTCCAGTTTTCAAGTTCTAGATCTAAGGAAATATTTCATCAAAAGCTTTATTCATGCAACAAATCCTCAATGAACATTCATAACCACATGTTAATAGCACTCCATAAAATTTTCGGACCAAGATATGTCCATTAGCTTGGTCAAAAATTTCAAAATATAACACACTCTCCAGTTTAATACCCAGAATGACCTTTCCATGGTTAAAACAACTTTTGACTGACCAAATGACCACTAAATGAAACAAATAAGATATACACGGAAACTAACTCAAATAAGAACAACTTTGATGAAGGTGACATTGCGAGAAAATACTTACAAATGGTCGAAAAGTGCCATGCAAAATAACTCAAAAAATTGCCCGAAAAAGCTCTTTCGGGTTTCTCTCTAAAAACAGGGTGAAGAAGTGATGAAATGAAAGGAATGGTGTCTTGCACGCCTCTAGAATTCTAGAGGATGAGGTATGGGCTTAAATGACCCTTGAGGGATGGTGCTTAGGTCACAAAAAGGCAAGAATAGTGGACGGGGAATGGGCTGCTGTTGCTGCTATAAGAGGTGTGTTGAGGTGGTTTTTTCCCTCACATCAAGGGACTATTGGGGGCTGTTGAGGGGCAGAGGTTGATCTGCCATATGGGGATAAGCTTTGTCAAGGTGGCCAAATTCGTGGGCTTCGGTGGGCCTTAACAAATGGGCTTCAATTTGGGGTTTAAAGAGGGTTAAGTTAGGGATGCTATCAAGCCTAAATCTAATTCTTAGCCCAAACAAATTTCTAAAATTTAAAAGGTTGGATAATGATGTCATAACATAAATTTGAGGAATTAATAGCATGTGAAAGTGATTTAATCAAATGATTAAACACAATGTTAGAAATTGGATCAAATAGGTTTTAGAGGCTAACTTCAACCAAACTTTCAGGATTTCAATTAGATTCCAACCATTTAGGGTTTCGGTTTCAACCAAACTTTCGGGATTTCAATTGGATTCCAACCATTTAGGGTTTCACTAGAGTTGAAACCCTCTTTGGTTCGACACAATTTGGTTGATTAGATGGAAAATAGGGTTTTGCTTAGGTGGCATGATCTCACACCTTGATTCCTTCATAATCCATCTCATTGTTCCTCTTTGGGTCAAGTGTCCAATACTATTCATCAAGTATGGCTCAGATCCTGCCAAGTGTCCAAATAAAACTTCTCTATCCTAATTTGGACATTTCATACTATGATTTTAAAAGCATTGCGCTAGATGCTAATATAAAGGTTGCTATTCACTTCAAGAAAGTGAAACATAAACTTTGCACTATAAAATCCTCAATATTCACACAAACCTAGCTGTGCAATTCGTTTATTGAAATTCAATCCTAAAGTAATTCAATCCTGAAATGCCTTGAAATAAGCAAAACGCATTTTCGAACAATCGTTTCGTCCGAAAACTGAAAATGGAATTATTACGCCATCAAATCCTAAATAATCAACCGAGTCTAATGGTGCAGACCATAACTCAATCTGATACTTCTAACTACATCAACTAAATAAAATCGCACTTCTGGTACCATAGTGAGTGATAATTCTGGCTATGCTAACAGACTAAAATCTACGCGATTGGTCGAATCTTGAAAACTTATGGTCTTTCCACGAGGTTCCTAAACCCTATAGAAATTCCACCAATGAATTTCTAGCTGGCTATTACATCCTCCGCTCCTAAAAAAAGATTTCATCCTCGAAATCGACGCAAGTACAAACATTAAACAAACTAAGGAGAAGATGTTGCTACCAAAACTATCGACCATCACTGGACGTATCGTCACTGGTCGCCTCCGATGGAGGTGCATCGATGTCTATTGGCATGGCGTGTTGGGGTATGTAGTAGTACACGTCGTCATCTGAATCATATGCCACGTTGCCGAAATGACCTGAGTCAAGGTGTTGCACGACCTCTTCATTGCAGCTATCTGGATCCTGACCCTCTACCCTTCTAGGATACTAAAATGACCTGGGTCGAGGTGCTGCACAACCTCATCATCATCTTTCCATTTATCATCTCATCATCTTTTTATACCATCATGATCTCATCACATCCTCATCTTCATGACTGTTACGATTCATCTCGTTACATCCTCATCTTCATATCATCATTGATCTCATCACATCATCATTGCATCATCTTTTCATATTATCATCATCATTAGTTTTGAGATCATCCTCATTAGTTTCATTGAAGTTATCATTATTTTGTTATTGTATACTATTATTTTTCTTAATGTATTTTTAATATTTGCAAGAGATTTTGTGATGACATAGTGTAAGGGGTTTTTTCCCCCTTCTGTCTTAGCGGGTTTGAGAATGGTATAGCTAACGGAACAAGAAGCGAAAGCCTAGCCCAGAATAAGTAGATTCTTCGGCCCAGCCCACAGGTAGACTCCTCTAGACGCAACCTCCATAAAGGGGCGCACTGCAGGTAGATGAGACTCGCCGACCTGGAGACCCCCCGAACAATGTCCAGCCATTGAGTGTCTGTCCGCCTAAGTGGCATAAGGGGGACTCTCGATCCTCTAACATGAAAGACATCGAAGAACCAACAAGGACGCCAGCGGGGTGAGTTAAATTAAGAAACCACGCCGCATTAATGGCACCACTACTCGAGCTACACGCCACATTAATGATGTCGTCGCAAAGCCACGCCACGTGAAATGACTCTAACAAAAGATAAAATACGAAGGACACGGACTCCATGGGGATAGACACGATCTGTCCCCCTCAAACTCCTGGTATAAATAGCAAGTTTCAGGTATGAGAAACTCTCTCTGATTCCTAGACTCTCTTACTTATTTACAAACTTTCAAGAAACTTTACTGATTTTGGCATCTGAGACTCCCCGACCTTAAGACCACCCTTTCCCAGGTACCTTCTTCTCTATTTTCGTACGCCCAATTATGAACACCAAAGTTGCTAGAACCTAGTCCAAAGACATACGAAATACGACGTTAATAGACAGGTTGTTAAGAGATGAAGTTATCTCGGAGTTATAAAATTACAGGTATGATATATATACCATTTATTCCTTTTATCCAATAGATGTCCATTTTTATAAAATTAATATAAGTATTGTAAAACTATTTGTATTGTTTTCGCATTCTCTATTACTACAATTATTGGTGGTTTACCTTGCAAACATCATATATACATAAACTATGTTGTCTTTTATTTGTGATTTGAGAGATAAGTTAAATAATTAGAGAAAAATAGGCACATCACCTTTTACTATCATTTTGCAAAGCATCCACTCTTCACTAAAATTGTTACATGCACCTGCCCTCGCATAGACAGGGAGGGGGGGCTTAACCCAATGGGTGGGTTCCCTCTTCTGGATACCGGAAGGCCGATTGGAGCCACCACCGTCAGACCACCCCATTTAACATACATTTTTTACAAAAAAAAAGTCCCATAAAAATCCAAACAAAAACCAACAAACTTACATATCAGAAACATATCACAAATCCAACAAAAAATCATAACAAACTCAAAATTACAGACAAAACGAAACAAATAAACGAATCCAAGTAATAATTGTGCACAGACCCAATGTCGTGGTCTTGGGTCACTGATATTTATAGCCCATGATCATGATAGTGGATTGTTAAACTTCAAACTCTTCACTCACAGTGGGTCTTTAACATATAGACCCGCGATGAAAACCGTGGTATTGAGTCATAGAGACCCATGGCCAAAGTGTGGTCTTATCGTCGCAGACTGCGGCTTGGCTATGAGTACCCACGATAATGGAGAGAACTGATAATCTGGTTTAAAACAAGAGAAGAAGAAGGGAAATAGGGAGGAGGAGAACAAAGAGAGAGAAGAGGGGATGGTGGCTATTGAGACATAAAACTCCTAAAGGAATGAGGAAAAGAAAATGGGGAGGGGGATGGTCGCGGGAAAGGAGAAAATGACAATAGATAGAGATTGAGAGAAAGAAAAATGGTATTTCTAGTTAGGGTTTTATTTTTTAATATATATATATATAATATTATGATTTCTATTTTGATTTATATAGATATATCTATACATATTTATATATAATAAAGGCCGGGTGGGCCAAAGGCAGAACCTGGCACCCCCCGCTGGACTTTAAAATGAGCGAATTAAAGCTCGTCCCCTTGTGGAATCCAGGCGGGTAGCAGACCTGCTCTCCATCACATTGTAGGCCAAGGTGTTGGGTTTTGCCCTTGCCGATTTGCTCGGCCTAACTCATAATCTTTTCATATCATTTATCATCTTATCGTCTTTTTATATCGTTTATCATTACATCATCTTTTCATATTATCATGATCTCATTACATCATCTTCATAATTATCACGATTCATCTCTTTACATCACCGTACTCATCTCATCATTGATAAGTCTTTTCATACCATCATGATTTTATTACATCCTCATCTTCATGACAGTCACGATCCATCTTGTTATATTCACATCTATCATCATGATCCCATCACATCATCATTGCATCATCTTTTCATATTATCATCATCATTAGTTTTGAGATCATCCTCATTAGTTTCATTATTGTTATCATTATTGATATCTGTTGTTGTATAGTATTATTTTTCTTAATTTATTTTTAATATTTGCAAGAGATTTTGTGATGACAGGTTGTTAGGAGATGAAGTTATCTCGAAGTTATAAAATTACCGGTTTGACATTTACCATTTATTGCTTCTAGATGTCTATTTTTATAAAATTAAGATAAGTATTGTAAAAATATTTGTATTGTTTTTCACATTCTCTATTACCACCATTATTGGTGGTTTACCTTGCAAACATAATATATACATAAATTATGTTATCTCTTACTTGAGATTTGAGAGATAGCCTAAATAATTAGGGATTAATATGCACGGGGGGCTTTTACTATCATTTTGCAAAGCATCCACTTTTCACTAGAATTGTTACATTCACCTGCCCTCGTATGGATAGGGAGCCGGGGGCGCGGGGGGGGGGGGGGGGGGGGGGGGGGGGGAACCCCTTGGGTGGGTGCCCTTGTCTGGATACTGGGAGGTAGATTGGAGCCCCCACCATCCGACCACCCCATTCAACATCAAAGTTCTTACAAAAAATATCCAATAAAAATCCAAACAAAAATCAACAACCTTATAGATCAAAACAAACAAACTTACATATCAGAAAAATATTACAAATCCAACAAAAAACCAAAGCAAACTCACCAAATTACAAATAAAATGAAACAAATCCAAGTAATAATTGTGCACAGACCCACAGGCCGTGATCTTGTGTCACTAATCTTTATGGAAAAATCTAAATGTAAGCGATTCTGCGCACTAATACGTGCACACATTCAATATGATTGGTCAGAAAGTAAATTTTATTGAAAATAGTGTTAATTTGAATTTAGAATATAAAGGCAACAACATTAGTACGCAGATTGGTACGCAAACTTGCTTGTACATAGCAAAACTCAATCTTTATAGCCCATGGTCGTGATAGTGGATTGTTAAACTTGCAGACTCATCACTCATAGTCACTGTGGATCTCTAAGATACCGACCCACGAAGAGAAATGTGGTATTGAGTCGTAGAAACCCACGGCCAAACGGTGGTCTTGCCGTCATAGACTGCAACTTGGCCATGAGTACCCATGATAATGGAGAGAATTCAGAAGCTAGTTTAAAAGAGGCGAAGAAAAAGAAAGAGAGAAGAGGGGAATGGTGGCTATTGAGGCGTGAAAGTTTTAAAGGAATGACGGTAGAGAGAGATTGAGAGAGAAAAAATGTTATTTATAGTTAGGATTTTGTTTTTTTAATATATATATGATATCATGATTTTTATTTATATTTATATTTATATATATTAAAGACTGGGTGGGCCAAAGTCCCAACCTGGCACCCGCCCGCTGGACTTTAAAACCGGCAAATTCAAGCTTGTCCACCTGTGGAAAGCAGGCTAGTAGCAGACCTGCTCTCCATCGCATTGTAGGCCAAGGTGTTGGGTTTTACCCTTACCGATTTGCTCGGCTTAGCTCATCATCTTTTCATATCATTTATTATCTCATCATCTTTTCATATCATTTATCATTACATCATCTTTTAATATCATCGTGATCTCATTACATCATCTTCATAACCATCACAATTCATCTATTTACATCACCATACTCATCAGCATCTCTCCATTTATCATCTCATCATCTTTTCATACCATCATGATCTCATCACATCCTTATCTTCATGACTATCACGATTCATCTCGTTACATCCTCCTTCATATCATCATGATCTCATCACATCATCATTGCATGTAACAACACAGCTCATCACATCGGAATATTGATCATTTTGATTGGGCCTAAGTTATGTCTAATGGGTCCAAAAATATTTAAATGGATTATAAAATTTTATTAAGCTTAATAATTATATTTAAACCTATTTTATATTAATATATCGTGAACTCCATGCCATACGTCTTCATCATCAAAGTTCAATAGGATTACAACTCTACGTAAGCCCTCTTCATGAGTAAACTTCTTAAACCAACAGTGTATAATACATACCTGCTTCTTCTTCATGAGAATATTTTAAGTCGCGGTACCCCAACCTTCCTCAAGTTGTCGCTATGTTCTCCCTCCCCCACCTTGATTTTTCTTCTTCCACGACATAAACCTGAACCAACCGCACCTCACATTACAGCCAGGACCAAAACACTACGCACGCCAGAAACCACCCACCATCTTTTGCTCCCTCACAGCTCAAGTTTCTCCACTCAGTGGCTGCCACCCCATCCCCTCAAACAAAAGCACACCCAAGCCCTAAGTCCTCCACCGTGAGCCTCTTTCTCTAAGCCACAACATAGTAGCCTCATCCCTTCTCATGGGAAATAGCCTCCATGCACGGCCTAGGCACCACCCCTCTGCCTTCATGTTAAAACTCTCTCCTCTACGCTACAGTAGTCACGGACAACCATGGAAAAAGAGCATCTACATGCTCTTCTATGTCCAGCCACCCCGTGCTGCAGGAAGCTCCTCCACGTCTCCTCCCTCAGCCACAACACCACGTCGAGCCGCCACCTCCTTCTTATGCACTACTCGGCAAGCACCTCGACCAGTGTCTCTCTTTGCTAGCGACCACTACACGGGTTGCCCCTACACATTCAGCAATGCATCAACATCACTCGGTTGGGCCCCTATTTCAAGCAACAAAAAATAGTGCACCTCCTCCATAGTAGGCCAAATCGAGAGCCATGGCCCATGCCTTGCAATAGCTCCTCCATGCAACCACCCCCAGCAACTGTAGCACGTTGCAGCATCCACCATGAAGACCCACACTGCTGCACGTGAACCACCATCACCCACCTTCAGTTACCATTCATCCTTTATCGCACGACATAAGCCTCTCCCTCAAGTTAGGTCTCTCTCTCCTTCTACTCCACGTAACTCTATCTACCAACGTAGCTCTCTCTCTCTACACACTATTTTTCCCTCATCTCAAATTCTCAGTGTTGTAACTGATCCCCTCATTAGACTACCAAATTTCAAATAATACCCATGCCCAGATGGTATTAACCATATGATTTAAATAAAATAGAGAGAATAGAAGTTTAGCTATAAAAATATTTGTAAGGTTTAAATGCATGATTATTGGAGAAAATTTGTGAAAATTAGAGTATTTGGAGAGTGACGAGATTTTAGGGTTTCGAGGATTTTAGTATTTTTAGGAAATATAGATTATTTTATTATTTTAGGTTTTAATTATGAAGCACATGATAAATTAGAAATTTACGTAAGTTACGTGTATTTTATAGGAAATCAGTCGCGTCCCAAAAAGTTTGGATTAGCGCTACGAGGTAAGTAGCATGATCATACCCTTATACTTGTGTGCGGTAAACGGCATGTCTTTTTATAAAAATATTATGCATGTACGCCCTCCATTGGAAGCCCCTTTTTACGATCCCAAGTCATGATAAAATTATGAAAAATCCATAATTTTATGCGAAGAATTATGCATTAAATTATTTATGAAAATTCATGATTTTATGCGTCAAAAGATTTATGAAAATTCATGACTTTATTTGAGAGTTACGCATTAAAATATTTATAAAAAAACCATGCATGATTTTATATGAAGATTTGTGCATTAACAAATTTATGAAAAATCATGATTCTATGTGAGGAAATATGTGATTTCATTTGAAATCTATGATACGATATGACAAGTATGATTATGAAGTATGAATGATAAGATATGTAACGGCCTATGTTATGATATGAAGACGGTACTGTATGTTATGGGTATATTGTATTGCCAGGTTGTACATGTTGGTAGTGCACCCAGTGTGTCTTTCTTATGTATGGATTCCACAACCCGCGACCACGGGCGGAATCGGAATCTACTTAGATTCGCTAACCCTAACTCACGAGGGTCAACAGTGGGTATCTCCCTATGATAAGTGAAAGACTAGTTCATATTCATGTTATTTACGTATATATTTATGAGTATGCATATTTTCAAGAAAACCATATGTTTATTATGTTTTCAGTATGTTGTGTTGCTTATTGAGTATTTGACTCATTTTTTTGTATTTTTTTTATGTTTTTAAACCACCAAAGTGATAATATTTATGATGATGGGACTGCAGGACAGCATTTGGCCGAAGGAGGCGAGGCAGATGCCTAGATAGTTTATGTCATGCTCAGTTTATGATTTAAAGTTTAATAAGTTATTTTGATAAGCACATAAGACTTTATTGAATTTAAATAAGTGTTTTCGCAAACTCTCTTTTGGATTTTAAGTATTTAATAAAGATTGAATTTGTTTGTTTTATTTATGGAATCTGTCGCATTTGGCACATTGTTAAAAAAATTTAAATCTTTAAGTCAAATTCAGTAATAGCACACCGGCTTTCCGAAAGTTCTAAAAATGTCTTTATTGAGGAGCGGGGTGTTACATTGCATCATCTTTTCATATTATCATCATCATTAGTTTTGAGATCATCCTCATTAGTTTCATTATTGTTATCATTATTGATATTTGTTGTTGTGTACTATTATTTTTCTTAATGTATTTTTAATATTTGCAAGAGATTTTGTGATGCTGTAAGGGGTTTTTCCCCCTTTCTATAAGGGGTTTAATATTTGCAAGGTTCTATCAAAATAAAAATGAAGGTTCTTGTTGATTTAGAAACTGGAGAGAACCATAGGCCTATACAAAATCTCCAAAAGGAAGTGGAGACTTTTCTTGAAGAGGAAGAACTTAAATGGAAGTAGAGGGCAAAGCAAACTTAGTTGCATTAAGGGGACAGGAACACTAAGTACTATCATAATTATACAAATCAAAGAAAACCCATAAATACAATCAAGCAAGTGCATGATGGTCAAGGCAAGTCAGTAATGGATCCAATCATGATTGCAGACACCTTCACAAGTTTTTTCTTTGATCTCATCTGATTTCTCTAGTTGTGTTTCTGGATTGAAAACTTGTGTGATAGCATAAATGAATTCTAAGCTCCTTTGTGAGTTTACAGCAATGGAGTCAAAGGTGCAGTCTTTCAAATGAACCCTCTTAGCTCTTTTGGCCCTGATGGCTTCCTTGCCCATTTTTATCATGAAAATTGGACGATCATTGGAGCTGATGTCTATCATTTTGTGTTGAAAGTTCTTAAACATGGTGGGTCTCTACAAGATATAAATGACACCTCCATCACTATGATCCCAAAGATTAAGCAGCCTAAGAAGGTTACTAATTACAAACCCATCAGTCTATGTAATGTGATTTACAAGATTGTGTCTAAGGTCCTTGCTAATAGGCTAAAAAGAATCCTTCCAGATATCATATCTCCAAACCAAAATGCATTTCAAGTCATTTCATTACTGCTAATCTTTTAACAGCATATGAAACTCTTCACTCAATGAGTTCTAGAATGCATGGCAAGTCAGGTTTCATGGCTCTTAAGCTCGACATGAGTAAAGCCTAGATTGTGTGGAATGGAATTTTCTTGAACAAGTCATGCATAGGCTGGGTTTAAGATGGATTTCTCTTATGATGAGTTGCATTAAATCAGTATCTTATTCTATATTGATCAATGGAGAACCACATGCTACATTCACTCCTACTAGAGGTCTTAGACAAGGGGATCCACTCACCTCATATCTTTTTATTCACTATTCAGAAGCTTTGACTTCACTTCTTAATCAAGTAGAAGCTATGGGGAGCATCTCAGGTATGCCTATTGGGAATAACTATTTATTCATTAATCACTTGTTGTTTACTGATGATAGCCTACTATTATGTAGGGCTAATTCTCTTGAATGGAGTCGTGTCCTTTATTTATTGGAGATTATGAAAAGGCCTCTGGGCAAATGCTCAACAAAGATAAAACCTCCATATTTTTTAGTAGAAATACCCATCCAGAGGTTCAAAGCAACATTTTACAGATTGCTGGTGTGAAGTTCGCTGATTCTTTTGAGAAGTATTTGGGTATTTCTGCAGTCATTGGTAGCGCTAAAGCTGCTGCTGCTTTTCGTTCTCTTATGGATAGAATTTGGAATCAAATTACCAATTGGAAGATTAAAATGTTATTAGCTATAGGTAAAGAGATTCTCTTAAAGGCTATTCTCCAAGCTATTTACACTTATACTATGGGAATATTTCTACTCCCTCATACCATAGTGCAAAAGTTGAATAGAATGATGAAGAAGTTTTGGTGGGGTTATAATAATGACCATTCTAAGATTCAATGGATGAGTTGGGACCAAATGGGTCTTTCTAAAGAATTTGGTGGTCTAGGCTTTAAGGACTTTAAAAGTTTCAATTTAGCAATACTCTCAAAACAATGTTGGAGAATCCAAAATCACCCAGAATCACAACCTGCAAGAATTTTAAAAGAGAAGTACTTTCCTCAGTGTGATTTCTTGACTGCAAGGTTAGGCTCTAGACGACCTTCATATGTGTGGAGAAGTATCATGGTAAGTAGAAGCTTGTTGGAAGATGGTTTATATTGGAGAATTGGAAATGGAAACAGTGTGAGGATTTGGAAAGACAAGTGGCTACCAATTCCTTTCTATCATAGCATTCAATCTTCAATCTCAGAACTTGGAGAGGATGCTAAGGTGGCAAATCTAATAGATTCAGACCTTCATGCCTCAGGAAGTTAATCAGATTCTCAAAATTCCTATCAGTTCAAGAGGAAGATAGGACAAGCTAGTATGATTCTATTCCAAGGATGGCCAGTTTAGAGTAAAGAGTGCATACCATCTTCATAGAAAGCTTGCTACCAAACTTAGTGCAGGTACTTCTATAGGGAGAAACAACACTGGTTTTTGGAAATCCATATGGAAATTAAATGTTCCCAACTCTGTTAAATTGTCCATCTGGAAAGCATGTAGAGATGTCATTCCCACTTTTTCGAATTTGTGTAAAAGAAAGGTTATGGAAGATGACAGATGCCCATTTTTCAAAACTTATTCAGAAACAGTGGGGCATGCTCTATGGAACTGTGTGGCTCCACAGGATGTTTGGAGTATAGGATGTATAAGAATCCAAAAGATGCCTTTCCAAAGCTATGGATTTGCATAGATATAGAGTGAGTTAGTCCAAAAGCTGGAAAATGAGGAACTATAAGCAGTTGTTATGATCACCAGGCTGATATGGATGAGGAGGAATTCTTTTATTCATAGTAAAGAATTCTATCCTCCTAACTACGTGATCCATAAAGCAAATGAGGACGTTTTAATGTTTCAAACTGCTCAAGAGAGGAAATCCTCAATGAGAAGTTCTACTACTCAGAATTTTGTTTGGTGGAAACCTCCTGCAGAATGTTTTAAAGTGAATTGGGATACATCTATTGATAAGCTCAGAGGCAAAGTTGGTATAGGAGTATTTTAAGGGATTTCATGGGCCAAGTCATAGGATCTTGTCGTGATTCTAGATCCCTTTATGCAGATTCTTTTATGGTTGAATCTATTGCAATGCAGTTGGCAAAGAAATTTTGTATGGAGATGGGGATCAGAAGATTTATTCTTGAAGGGGATTCTCTTTCAATGGTAAATTATCTAAAGAATGATTTGCATAACTGAGTCCAGCTGGCTTGCTTATGAAGGATACCAAATTGTTGCTTAATTTTATTGCTTAATGGACCATTAATCACACGATGAGAGAAGAAGCCAATGCAGTAGGTCATTTTCTTTCCAAAGATGCTCTTAATCACCGAGAGGCTTTAATAGATGTTGAAGTTGTTCCTGATGGTATCCATTCTATTGTTTTGCAAGAAACTTTGTAATTTTTGTTTGAGCAATAAAGCATCTTTCTTTCAAAAAAAAAAAAAAACCTACCACAAACAGCCAAGGCAATTATTTCATTAAGGGAGCTTCTACGAATCGATGGAATGCACCGAATTCTTTTTTTAACACTAAAAAATGCATACATTCCTATTTTTTTAAATATTAAAAAATATATTTTTTAATATTAAAAAAAAAAAGAAAAAGGAATACACATCGATAGACCAATCGGTTGTGATGCCCCCAACCTCCGCTTGGCATGTAACGAAGATTTTGAGTGTCGGGACATGCAACACAAGGTTACATACCCTCGTACATGATAATTAGTTTGTAATGCATCATAGAAATGCTGCTATCAGTATACAATAATCGCAGCAGAAAGTAAGGGTGAAAATGAACTTATGCTAGAATAACTAAATCATCCCTATAATATTGATTAAACCATAAGTTTCAAATCATCAGGTAGCTTAATTTTAGTACAAAATATCAAGTTTCCAAAAAGGAATCTAAACCAGCTGCTTCATGCATTCTTTGGCACGAAGGGTTAGGCCTAGAATTATCAAAATAAGATCAAGTCTCCTGTCGACATCTAGTTCTTCCTCAATCCTCTTGATCCACTGGTCCATTGGGTCTATCGGCATCTACAACTTCTATCATTTCAAGTGAAATGATAGTGGGTCGACATAGGATGAGATTTACTTGAAATCTCAGTAAGTTAGACAACTAACGTGCACAAAGATAGACTTTGCATTAAGAATGATAAACATGAAATGCATGCAAATGCAGCAAAACTGTATTTGTCTCCCATTCAGATTTCTCCAGAAAATAGACTTTTGCTACACATTTGCTTACAGTGAACATAATTTTAGTTCCGTCCTAAAAAACTTAATCTTTCATCAAGAATTACATAAAATCATGGAATTAACCTAACATATGGTATCGTCACAGTTCCTCATATGCATTGTGAGTACTTGTCGATGACCGTAGTACAACTCATGTTGAACTACATTATTTATTGACTCGTTCTCAATGCATTGGTAATATAACATAACATCATAAAAATCATTACATATACATCCACCAGCATTAAGTGTCGTA
Organism: Juglans mandshurica; assembly: GCA_022457165.1. NCBI lineage: Eukaryota > Viridiplantae > Streptophyta > Magnoliopsida > Fagales > Juglandaceae > Juglans > Juglans mandshurica. Next base: position 12,806,440 of record CM039623.1, read on the forward strand.
ACGTTTGACTTCATTTCGGCATTCCTTAAAAAGAATCCATTCGAAGTCTGTTGATCATTCTTCGTCAATCCAGGATTTACCACTCCATATTTAATCACTCCAAAGTGAACAGAGAAGTTCCACCAGGATACTTCCCCATCCTAGCATTTAGGGTTGTGATAAAATAATTTTTCATGATATGCATTGTATGTGGCACAATTCAAAAATGATATTTGTATGTGTAATAAAAATGGAACCTAAGATATGACATTTCATGCTCAAAATGACAGTTATAAAATGAGTGCGATATTTATCAACAAATTATAAATAATCATCAAATTGTAAGTTAGAGGCCAACTTACCAACTGTTGAAGTTGGAAGTGAGGTAGTGGTTGTGATAAAAATTGAACTAAGTTAGAATCTATAGTATCTTAAAGAAAAATAAAATCTTCAAGATAAAGAGAAATTATGAAAATGCCCCTAACTTCCAAATACTGCTACTAATGCAATTGCTCTCCAAACTTAACTATAATTGATAGTCTTCATATCTTGCACGTTCTAAGATCATCTATGCCTTAAAAATCAAAAGGGATCTTAGCCTATTCATCCTCAATTCGTAGCATGCTCTCTAATTGATGCCTATATATTTTGACTGTTGATCCTTATGAATGCATGCATGAAAGATTCACCCAATAAAAAGATGATCACCAGAAATCCTCAATGATGAAATAAAAGCTTAACATTGAGCAAGTTCATTCCAACACTTAGCCAAGCCTAATAAAATCTTTAAATTCTATCTAAACCAATGATGCATGACATGACCTCTCAATCAATGACATGCTAGAATTAAATCATGCATTCTTCTTATCCCAATCAGAATGCTTTCTAAATGCTCACATTTTAAGCCTAAGTAAAACAAGCTAATTTCCTCAAATGAAGCATGATTAAAAGTCAAACCATACATGTTTTGACGATCGATACAAGATAGAAATTAAAATCTATTATGGCATGCTTCTAACCTCAAACTAAACCTTCAGAACTTATTCTAAGACATACTCGAATCATAACATAGATTACCAAGGCATGCCATAACTAATAGGGTTAATTACACTTTGTCCCCTCGAACTTTCACTCAATTCATAATGTGCCTCTGAAACTAATAATTGCATCAAAGTGGACCCTCGAACTTTCAAAATTTCCCAATCCCCCCTCCGTCTACCAGCAGCGTCAAATATAATGAAAATTCACTGTAAAGATATAATTTTCATCTAATTTATTATCATTGACCATATAAAATAATATATGCTATCAATTAATAATAAATCATTAATCATTAACCATATATAAAATTATTTTATATCTAAGTTGCAAGCAAGTATGAATAATCTAGGTATACAATGAATTATTTTATATTCAGTAATCATATATAAATTAATAAAAAAAATTATTTAATGATTTATGATTTATTATTAATTGATAACATATATTATTTTATATTTTATATGGTCAATGATAACAAATTAGATAAAAATTACATTTTTGCAGTGAATGTTATGCACATGAGCAGCACGTGCTGTGAATTTCCGTTAGATTTAACGCTTCTAGTAGACGGAATGGGGGATTGGGAAGTTTTGAAAGTTCGAGGAACCACTTTGATACAATTATTAGTTTCAGATGCACATTGTGAATTGAGTAAAAATCCGATGAGGCAAAGTGTAATTAACCCTAACTAATATCTTCACCAAAAATATAATTTAAAACACTAAACTTATCCACCAATATTTCGGCTTCTAGCTAAACATGGTATCTCATGCTATACTCACCCAAGATTAATATTAACACTTAAAAACACAACTTAACATTTAAATTAAGATCTAGAGAGGAAAACTTACAATGATTTCGTGGCTCTCCTAAGCTTCTCACTCAAACTCACAAACTCAAGAATTCACTTAGAACTTCAAGAACAATCAAGGAACAAGGGAAGAGTGGCTCTCAAGAACATTCAAAGAAAACTTGAGGAAATGAAGTGAGGAAGAAGTGAAGAGGAGATAAGTTTATATAGGGCTCCAAGGGTGGTGAGGCACGGCATAGAAGGCTTGCCATTGGTTGACCTGATGGAATAGGCGGGGTGTTACATTAGTATACCTAGCTTTTTCCTTCCATTAATTACCATACTTTAGGAGAGGTTGTAGCCATGTAAGGGGTTTTCAGTGAGTTTAGGGTGTGTTTGGTTGTTGGACCCAACTCAACTTATCTCAATTCATTTGAAGCTAATCATTGATGGAACCTACTATTTTTTCAATTTCTCATAAAAAAGCTCAACTCATACTACTTCATACATTTCAACCTAAAAAGTTAAACTCATCACAATCTAAAAAAGTTAAACCCATCTCAATAAGACCCACAAAATTTTATTATTTACAACTCAACTCAACATCCAAACACAGGCCACTGTCTCTTCTAGGCGACAATAATTGCAAGTGAAATATTTTGTCAGGAGTATCAAGTATCAATACATCACCACTCGACTCGCTGCAGGATTTTTTACAACCCGACTAACTAATATGGTTGTTTACTACTCCATTCTTCTTTTAGTTTAGTTTCTTACCAAAACAAGTATAGTAAATAGAGGAAATCATTATTATACTAATTAAAAACTTCTGAAAATTAAGTATTAACAAGCACATCACAAAAATGGTTTAAGAGTTCCAAACTCGCTAATAATTTCTTTAGAACCCACCCAAGGCTTCGGTGTAACCTGATGCTTGTGGAATAATGGTCTATAGTGTGCATGTACCTTTTTATTGTTCATATACCAGTATTTTTAATTATACGCTTGATCATGGTTATTTGAAAATTTCTATTATTCAGCCTCATACACCACACACCATCATTTTTATTATTTCTTTAATTTTATTCTCTTACCAAATGTGTAATATATGGATTATGAGTATAATAATTCAATTATTTTAAGAATAATAAAACCAAAAAAACTTTAAAAAAATTTTAAAAAAATAAAAAAATTTTGGTATGTGGTGTATGGGCTTATGAATAGCAATGCTCTGGTTATTTATGGTGCGAATATATAGTTTTTTTTCTCATCATTAGGGTGTGCCATTTATTTTTCACGATTTTAAGGTGATGGAAGATTTAGTGGTTAGCATAAAGGAAGTGAATGTTAGGAACTTCTGTATAAATTAAGGAGAAATGATTTGTAAATTCCCAGGATGTGCAAGCCATTGCACTCCATTTGGGAAAAAAATGGATAAGTCTAAAATTCATCTGAAAAAATGCATTTTTTAATGGGAGTGTGCACCTTACATACCTTAAGATTGTATATAGGTATTATTCTAAATGAATTACGTACATATATACAATGTGAATTTCATTAATATTGTGCTTAGATAGAAGGATTTGAATTTCAAATTCCTTATTGTTTTTATGTATTTCAAAATCCAAGATTTGAAAAGACTGCAATATAATCTGAATTTTGTGTAAATCTCCAAATTTTGATATATGATTCGAAAAAAGGATTTGGGTTTTTAAGACTCAAATCCAAATCTTCTTCAAATCCAACCATCCAAACATACCATAAGATAAATGCACACCTGTCCAATTTCAGAATCTCTAAAATTCATTATTATTTGATTCTACTATTTAGAAAATGTTAGAGAGGTTTTTGTCAATTATTATGTAATTGAGGAGAGAGAGAGAGCTTGAGGCGATGGTGGAGAGGTCTAATTGGTGTAAATCCCACTTATACAGAAAAAAAAAAAAGGAAGAGAAGATCAAAATTTATTTTGAAGAACAACTGCACACCGAAGAGGAGATCCGCTGTTGTGTGGCAGGAAGTGGTAAGAGTAGATATGTTTTAGTTTCGTTTATAGTCACCGCTTCACCCAAAAAATCTGGTTGTTGACTGCTTGCTTTTTGGTGAAGGATATTTTGATTTCAGGGTGAATAAGGGGGATGGTTGTTTTACCTGCTGAAATTGATCACCGCTTTACTCTAGAAACAGTTTCCAGAGTAAAGCAGTGATCAAGGTATGATGCAGTGAGAGAGAGAGAGCTTGCGAAGAGAGAGTTTACTGAGAGTGAGGAGAGAGACTAAAAGAAGATATTAAATATATGATCCTAGGATAAGATATAAAATCGCTAACGTGTCTCTTTTGTTATAAGAGGGTGTAAGTCTTAGAGCATCCTCATTCGATTCTCCATCTCTCTCCCATCCCCATAATTTAGGGATTATTTTAGGATTTTTGAGAAAAATCCTCTCCATCCCAATCTTCATTTTGCGATTTATTTATACGGTATCTACAGTCGTTCCCCATATATGGGGAACTTTTGTACATCCCCATCGCCATTCGGCGTCTTCTTCGTCCCGCAAAAACCTTCTCTCTCGGTGCCCCCTCCCTCACAACACCAACGAACGCAGCCCCTCTCCATCAGCAATTTTTGTAAATTTGATTTCGGTTTCTTTAAAATCAAAACCGTTTCTCTCTTCCCTCATTTTCTTGTATTTTTCTTGGAATATCTCTCTCCTTTTCTGTTTCTCTCTTCCCATTTTTCTTCCTCCTGACGCCATGATCAAGATAAGCATAGAAGGTCTTCAACTCTGTCTCTGCCTCGGTGATGTCTTCGTTGTTTGGCCGCCGAGAAAGTTATGGGTCACTTTCAATGATTTGCATTTTGTTTTGATTTTTTTCACTCGGATTCAGTTTATAATTTTGGGCTTTGTTTGAGGAAACTGCTTCTCATTTTTATTCTCATTTTTATTTTGGCTCTCTTCGCTGTTTGGCTACCGAGAAACACCATGGAATGATTTGCACTTTTTTTTCACTCGTTTAAATTTATGATTTTGGGATTTGTTTGAGGAAACCGATTCTCATTTTTATGACATGCGTTGCCATTGATTTATCTGTGTTATTTTGGCTCTCTCGAGTGTTTGGCTGCTGAGAAAACACTGGAAAACTATCTCTGTTTTTTTTAATTACTCTGTTTCTCTCATTGCTGTGTTGACTATTGGCTGTGTTGAGTGTTGAAATGCCGAGAATTTGATGAAAAAAATCACACAGATTTATGGGGTTTTTGGTTTTGAGGAGGATTTGGTGGAGTTTGTGGTTATGGAATGTGTGGGGTTTTTTGTTTTGAGGAGAATTTGGTAGAGTTTGTGGTTATGGAATTTGTGGGGTTATTGGTTTTGAGGATAATTTGGTGGAGTTTGTGGTTATGGAATGTGATTTATCATTGTTTGTGGTTATCCATTCATTAATTTGTTGTTTTGTTGAATCCTTTGCAGTGTTTCGTATCTCTCGGGGGAGGGGGTTGTTATTAGGCTGTGATGGTGGTGTTATATTGCGAGTTAATTCACAAGTGTTAATATGGCCCCATCGATATGGCGGGGTAATCCTCACCCGGATTGTCATATTGCAATTTCTGTTTCCAGAAAAGGCAATGGACGTTCGGGTGGGGGGTTTTGCAGCCATCCGATGTGAATGGCTCCTTGCTTACGCATGCTGTCAATATTTCCACCATTCTGAACCTCATTTATTTATAAATTCAATATGAAGAAACCTAATAGGAATGCTCTTATTTAGTATTATTGTGATTTGCGTTGTTGTTTGGTTGTTGTTTTGTGTGAATATGTGAATTGGTTAGTTCTGTTAGATTGTTTTTTTGATGTGTCATTGTTTGAGAAAGTTATGTTGTGATAACAAAATAATGTGTAAATTAAACCCTCTTGGCTGTGATGATGACAAAACCTAGTGGGGATACAGGAAATTTATGGTCATTTCCTCAATGGCTAGGTAACTTGGACGGCCAACAAGTAGTGGCAACCGGTTGTTGCAGCCATGAGAGGGTAGCCAAATTTCGTAGATGTCACCATTTGGTTCCTGAGCCGGCGATTGGAAAAACCTCAAACTTCATACTTACGTTTTAACATTTCAATGCACTTTTAGAGATGGATTCATAAGACCCTGAACATATGTACTTCACCAACCTCCTGAGTGAAGATCCTCAACTAGACCCCACTTACGGTGGGCAAAGTGGAAACTCTCATATAACTGTTGATGATTCTTCATCCCTACCCCATAACGATTTTATCGGCATTAGGAAATCAGTTAAGGGTGCGAACTTCACCCCCGAGGAAGACAAGTTACTTTTCTCCGCATGGCTTAATTGTAGCCTTGATGCCGTCCAGAGAACAAACCAAAAACACTCCCAACTTTGAGAAAAAATTTATAAATACTTCCAACAATTTAAAGAAACCACAAATGACCAGACCATCAAGTCTTTAATACATTGGTGGTCGGTTATTCAAAAGGCCACAAACAGATTTTGTGCGAAACTAGCGCAAGTTGAAGGGTTGAATCAAAGTGGCATGACCGAGCAAGACAAGGTAGAATATCTACACTCTTACTTGTTTTGTGAATATTTAATTTTTTTATACATTGGTTTAAAATAAACTTTTTTGTTTACATGCAAGTTTGACAAGGCGAAGATTATGTACGTATCGCTAGATAAATGCTCCTTCCAGTTCGAGCATTGTTGGCACCTGTTAAAGGACCAACCTAATGAATTTGGCGTTCCACAAAGGAGGATCCAAAGCGAAGGAAGACGATGTCCCAGTCCTCGACCCCGACTCATGTTTGGGCGCTACTGTGGATTTAGTTTTTGATCTAGGGGCGGATAATGTGGTAGATAATGACGTGATCGAATTGGACCGATCAATGGGAATGAAAGCTGAGAAAGGAAAACGAAAGGCCCAAGCCACGTCAGCACAGGAGATTGTTGGGCTCAGCAAGTTGGAAGAATACGTTTTTGGAGGAGTCACGTGCTCAGGAGAAAGAGTATTTTCGTCTCAAGGCCGAAAAGACGGAGTATGACAAGGAAAAAGAGCTAAATTTCATCCATCTCGAGGATGAAAGCTGAGGTTGGACACCGAGAAGATGAAAAATGAGAAGGAAAAAGAGTTAAATAAAAGCCGTCAAGAGGACAAAAGACTGAGGTTGGAGACGGAGAAACTAGAGCTCGCCAAGAAGGAAGCAAATCAGCGCATTATGATGATGGACGTGAGTGCCATGTCAGGACTACAACGGTTATATTTCGAGCAACTGCAGAGGAAAATCATGGCGAGACGCAATGATGCTGGACATATGGATTGATTTTTTTCTGTAAAAAGTTTTTTTTTTTTTTTTCAGACAATGATGGATGACAATATTATTGATACTAAGACAGTTTAATTTTAAATTTGGATTGTGTAAATTGATATTTTGAAATAAGGAAATTGGCTATTACAATTATTACAATTTCAGAAACTATTACAGATTACCTCAAATATAATCACTACTAACATGAATGAAATATGAATAGAAATTTAATTAAAAAATTATAGTTTATACTAACATAAAGGAAATACGAATTGAAATTTAATTAACTCAAATATAGTCACTATAACATGAAGGAAATACCAATAAGACATGTCTACTGTTGGGAATATAATAGCCATTGAGGTTCAATTAGATCTGCTTGGAGCTGATGATGTGCCAATGTGTCTCTAATATGATGATGACGTTGGATGAAGTCCATACTCAATGTTCGGACCCTCACTATCATCACGCTCGTCTTCAATGATCATATTACATAGAATAACACATGCCTTCATTATATTTGTTAGTTCCTTGACTTTGAACATTCGGGAAGGTCCACGAATGATTGCAAATTGTTGTTGAAGTACCCCGAATGCACGCTCGACATCTTTTCTTGCGGATTCTTGTGCTTTCACAAAAAAAAAAAAAAAAAATATTATTCCCTTGTGGTTATGGAATTGTCTTCACAAAAGTTCATCACTTGGGATAAATACCAGCCGCAAGGTAATACCCCATCTGGTAGTGGTTGCCATTGATTGTGTAATTGACTGGAGGAGCACTCCCTTGGGCAAGTTCCATGAAAACAAAATATCTTTCTAGCACATTAATGCGTTATGTGAACCGGGCATACCAAAAAATGCATGTCATATCCAGAGATCATATGAAGCAACTGCTTCTCAAATGATAGTTGGTTCACGAATGTGACCGGATTACATACATTTCCAAGCTGCGGGACAATTTTTTCACTTCCAATGCATGCAGTCAATGCTTCCTAGCATTCCTGGGAATCCCCGTTGTTCACCAACCACAAACAATCGAGCAATATCATTGGCATTTGGAGACCACAAATATTCATCTGAAAAAACACTTACTATTGTCTCAGATAATTTTTTAAGACTCTATTACGGTGCTTTCACCAATACGTATGTATTCATTCATAAAATCTTCAATAACCCCATATGCCAGCATTCTAAGTGTTGCGGTTATCTTTTGCATAGAAGATAAACCGAGTCTTCCGACATTATCTCTTCTCTGGAGGAAGTACGGCTTGTAAGACTCTACTTCATTTAGAATACAGAAAAATAGGGGACGGTTCATCCGAAATTTCCTTCAAAATAGATTTGAGGGATATACTGAATTTTCTGCGAAATAGACACTCGTGCCCTTGAATATGATCACGCCGAATAAACTTACGGCGTTGGCGATTGGCACGATGCCTCTCGATGACTGTCCATCGGCCTCGTCATTAAGAACAACATCCAACTTATTTCAGGATAAGTATGTGAGCAATTTGCGAAAGAATGTTGATTCTTTAGATCAAATGAGACTTGAGTTTGTGAGAATGTAAATGCAAGTAGAATGCATATTTATAGAGGAAAAAGTTACCGTTACATATATGACAAAAAATGTTACCGTTTGAGATAAGACAAAAAAAGTTACTGTTAGAGAAAAGACAAAAAATATTACCGTTGGAGACAGGAGTTCAATATGTTACTATTGGAGGCAAGAGTTCAAAATATTACCTTTAAAAAATGCACATATTAAAAAAAATTTACTATTTTTAAATATGAAATTCAGCTTGAAAAATAATATTGTATTCGATAGTCAAAATCTTATAAGTATTTAGTAGAATATGATATTTGAAAAGAAGGAAGATAATAAGACAAATTAGTTAGTTGTTAAGATTGTAAATGGAAGTGAGAAAAAATAATAAACAAAGAATAGATAAATATTATTTAATAGAATAAATATAGGGATGGGGAATTGGATTTAGAAAGTTTTTGAAAGATGAATAAAATTTAAGAAAAAATTATAAGAAATGTACTTTTTAGTTAAATTATAGGAAATTTTATGGAAAACCCAACGTGAATGCTCTTACATTTTCACTTCATCCGGTTTTAAGTTTTTCTCTTATACAAGTGTCAGAGTGGTGTCTATTTTTCAAAATATCCAAGATTCACTTTCTGATTTTAAAATCACGAGGATAATTAATCAAATAGAAAAAAGCAAGAGTATAAAAAATACTTCCTTTCAGTATTAATATAGCTCAAATGCTAATTTGTTCTTCAATTACATCAAGCTAAATGTTTGAAGCTTTAGTATTAACCAGTTGGAATTGGTGAACTTTTAACATCAATTTATTAGCTGAAGTCTATAACGTCACCTCAGTTTGTATAAAATGGTGTTAGTAAATTTAGACGTTATTTGGTAACACAATCCATCTCGTCTCATTTTATTTTATCTCTTAATTTCTTTAGCAAACATCATTCAAACACATACTTTTCAATTTCTAATCTTCAACTTTTTCATCTAATCATTATCTATTATTCATTACAACTTTTTTAAACTTTCAAACAAAACACAAAATAATACAATTTTTTTAAATTTCAAAACAAAAATAATATTTTCTAGTTCTGCTACGTACAGTCAATTTTGCGTACTGTTTGCGCACTCCACTGATGTGATTAGCCAAAATAATTATTTTATATTAAAAAAAAGTGACGTAGCCAATTACATTAAGAGTGCGTAAAAGTGTACACAAAAATGACTGCATATAGAATTTGTATTTATCTCCTAATTATCGCACCAGACAAAAAACAGAACAAAAATATTTCCTCGTTACAATTTCCCGCATAACGAACATAACAAGAAAACGTTGACCAGCTATTTATTTCATTGCGACTGTTTGTTTCACAGCAGAGAAGTTATGGACGCAACCTCTATAAATAAACAACATTTAAATTTCCCAATCATGAAGTTTTGATTCCTAAAATTCTCAACAGAATAATTATACAACTACTGTCCATTTAACAGACATACAAATTACTTTCCTCAACACGGTCAAGCCGACACAAAAGTCATGACATACACAAGGAGAACAAAAAAAAAAAAGCAACCATGTTATTGGTTCATTTTATAGGGTATTAACTAATGAAGAGATTGATGACACCCTATTCATGTCAAGGATGAAACAAACTAGAATCAAATTGATAAATGACCAGAATTTAAGCCAAAATGGCCAAAAGCACTGCCAGGACACACTACCATACAATTTGAAGTATTAAAAGAACGATCCACTAACTTAAAAAGGGATGATGACATAAATGATATCTTACAAAGATAATCGAAAAAGGAAAAATAATCAAATATTGTACTAAATGCTCCGAATTACTTCAATCTGGCATTATATACTCACCTCCGGGAGAGAGTTTGAATGATGTAAAGGGAGGTTCCTTTGTAACTCTCATTGTTTCTCATTTTAATGCAGAGGGATCTGAACAGTCACTTCCGGCGCATCAAAAACCCATTCCACAAAGCCAAGCAAAGAATTTCTGCCTGATGTGATCGATAGTATCTGCACAGCCCATTCAAGAGCTGATACATGAATTCAAGAGTGTCTTTGACAGATGGCCAACTTACAAGAACCCGGAGCTTCCTTGGCAAGACCTGTAGTGAGAAACAACAAATATAATATATTGAAGAGAAAGACATTTAAATTGATGGAATTAAGATTCTCACCACTTTAAACTTCTACTGTTTGAATGAAAATATAAAAATTATAGCAGTAATTACGAAGTCAATAGCCATGTGGTGTTAAGATCTCCACAGCGGTGAGTTACAATGGCACTGAAAATCATTGCAGTGGTGGCAACAACAATGTTGGTAATAGTGTGGATGTAATGGTTATGGTGGTGGGACTGGTGGAGATGACGGCTGGGGTGGTGATGATGATGATAACAGTAAAGATGGTAGCGGCATTGCAAAAGGTAGTGGTGTCAGTTTGGGAATGATGATTTCGGGGTATTAGGTAATCAATTTCACCAGCCCATAAATTTTGAGCTTATGATATGTTTGAAAGAAAAGTTTAAAATTTCACAGAAATCTCAAAGTAAATTCTTTATCAAACCAGATAAGAAAATTAATACTTGAAACTCACAGATCCCACCGATAAATGTACTTGCACTATAAATCCCAAACATAACATCAAGGTGAATTTCTGACCAAGCATGCAAAGACAAGGGAACGAAAGAAGTGATAAAGCATAACTTGTTACAAGGGCCAAATGTCACCCCAATTCCTAAAATTTTAGGGTTAGGGCAGAGGTTTGAAGTATTAATCACACAGCTAGTGTTTCTTATTAAGGACAATTCCTAGATGAACTAGGACTCCTAGTTTTACTAGGTAAAGTCAAGAAACCCTAGAATTGTAGCTGGCCGACACTTAGATATCATTTTGTAAAATTAGAAACTCCGTCTTAGGTTGATCTATATCCTCATTATGCTGCTGCTGAGAAAGGTAGTCATTGGTACTCCTAATCTTGGTTTGAAACAACGAAACAGCAGGAACCTTTTTTTCTTCTCTTTCTTTTTTAATGACGAGGAAACCATCCCACTGCAGAGCCCTTAAGACTCACCCATGGAACCCAAACCCCCCGGGGAGACTAGCACAACAACCAACCACCATGGCCTCCCAATTAAATCGCAGTTTGATCCCAGGGGAAATTGAATGTGTGACATGGGGCTCATGCACACAAGTTCGCCCTTACCACTTGGGCTACCCATGGGTGGAGCTGGCATTATATTCTTGGACAACAAGCACGCATGCCGAGATAGAGGATTAGGGTTCAAAACACCAGTGCATCTCACTGGAAATTCCACCTAACCCTAGCAGCCTCCTAAGCCTATTAACCAGAGGCAGTCCCATACACACTTGTGCCACCCATCTTCCTTAGAGTAAACCATAGTCACTCCACTAAGTTTCATATCAAAGTGTTAAAGGACTATCATGACTGCTACCGCCATTGTGCCGCCACTCTCTACTACCCTAGGCTGACAGAATCAGGAATATACCATTAAGCCTCTCATAGTATATTGCCTTTCCACAGCCCTCTTTCCCAAGTTCTCTCCACCAAAATTCTTAGAGGGAACCTCCTAAACTCTGCTGCAAGATAGGTAATGACTTCTCTTCCGCACATCAAAACTTCCATGTCCTAAGCATTAGAAAATTCCCTATGTTACATCATGGAAGTTTGGGCCTAGAACTCACATCTTAGTAGCATTTCAGGGACATAGCTGCTATTGGGGAAGCCGAAGACTTCCTCCAACTCCACCTCGGGTTGGAAAAGGTGAGAAATCACCCAACTTCTAGAAGCACTAAGAATCTAGGTTGCTGCCAGCAACCTTGAAAGCACCTAGAACCCTACCTTGCCTAGTATCGCATGTAGAATGGCTAATAAACGTGCATTACAAATTCCTATGTAAGCAATGTGACACTATAGGCAGGACACAAACAAAACATTTGCTGTCAGGAGCCTGAGAGCATCACAGCAACATCACACAGCTAATAAAGTCATAGATTTTCATGTTCGGATTGTCTAGAGATTAAGGGACACACTTAGCACATGCATTACACCCACTCACAGCATGTAAATTGTTTTTAAGTATGTTTTGTAACTCAGAAATCAGACTTTTTAAAAAGGTAGAAATTTTAGCATATAGAGCATAACTATGAACAAATATTCATCAAGCCATGATTCATTGCATATTTTACATATAACATTTAATATAGTCACTGCTATATGAGGCACATAGCATAAAGAGACCAGAGAAGGGAAGTTTTTGAAAACCGCATTGCATAACGAAATGTACATGCATGATTTTTTAAAGTTTGTCAAAATCTCTCTTAAACTTTAAAAAGGGGTTGCTGTTACAACCCCAAGTGGACCAAACAGCCACTGTTTTGACACTTGCATGCATTCTAACTTACCAAAACTCACGAGAGCGTAGACAGCATGTAGTGAAATTTAAGAGTAGGCATGCATGACCAAAGGTTAGTTTTGCTCAGTGTCACTAGGTAGACAGCAAGCAACACTAAAGAATATAGGTTCATACCTTAGTCAAATATTAAGAGTTTGAGTTGAGATTATTATAGGATATGTATTTAACTTAATAGGTGCTTGATTTACGTGCTTAATTAATTCTCAAAGCTAAGGAGATAAGGTAAGTGGCATGATCATAACCTTTATGAGTGCTGTAATTATTCTGTTTTTCATGAAAAAATGTTGTTTACCTATGATATGTATAGCCATATTCAATATTAGCCCTTTTTTATGAACCCTTGATAAACTATGACAATGTGCTTGTGGATGCAATTATGTATGATACACTGATTGGTTCTTTGTTTAGAATGGATGCTATGTCATGAAAATTACTCTTATGCTGTGCTATGCTTATTGATTGCCAGAAGTGGATGCCTGTCATGATAAACATACTTATGTTAATATGCCATGTTTAATGCTATGCCTTGGTATGTTACACCATGAACATCATGAAGACAGCATGTTCACATGCATTACAATAAGATAAGAAAGAAGTCATTTGAAAGATAAGTAAGCTTTAATGCTTGGCCTTATGTTATGAGTCGATGTGCAAGTCATAGACCTAAGTGTGGGGTACCATATGTTATGCTATGATTTATGAGGTCAAGGACAATTGGACCAATGCACATATGTTATAATTGCCATTATGCAAGTGAGACAAGATTAACAAGTCATGCATATTTTAGATGCACAGAGTCAATCATTCACTCATCCATGTTACATGAATTGCCACCATTCTTAAATTCCGCATATGTTACTGTTGAATGATCCACATGCTATATGTATAAGTATGATTATGCATGAAAATATTCACAGCAAAGCCTAAGGTCAAGTTAAATTATGTTTACAGTAAGATGTGCTATTTATTAAGTCTTTGACTTACTTTTTGTTTGTTTTTATGTTTTAATATCCTAGATGATGACGACATGGACATCGAGCCGGAGGGTCCAGAGTAGATTTATTTTTTCGCAGTCTTGGACTACACAAATAAGTGTTATTTCCACATAGGACTAGTTTACATTATTATGTTCTTGTTTTCATTTTATGAAACTTTACTATGCCAAGCTATTTTTATAATTCAATAAATGAGGTTCTTCTATGTTGTTGAATCTCTTTAGCGGGTGTAAAGTTAAGAATGCAAGTAACATTCCTGGCTTATGGGAAAGGGTGTTACAAGTCCATGGTTAGAAGTTCCCGCTAGCCTCATTAGGCAAAGTTCTAGATTGATTATGCGCTTGAGGAGTTCTAGAGTTCCCCGATGGATAATCACAATGGATTGGTGTTGTATGTGCAAGAAAAGCAAGGAGAGTGGATCATATACTTCTTCATTGCGAGGTTGCTGCAACCCTATGGTACAATTGTTTTGCTAGAGTTCCAGGCAAGTTGGAGGATTAAGTGGTAATTCGCAAATTTTAGCAATATGGAATATGGTCCCCACCTGTCTATGGTGGTATCTTTGGAGGGAGAGGAATGCAAGAAGTTTTGAAGATTGTGAGCGGTCCATGGAAGAGCTTAGAACTTTCATTTTCAACAGCTTATTCCATTGGTCTATTGTAATAGATTTCAATGGTTTGAATCTCCATGAATTCCTTGTATCCCTAGACAATCATGACTAGGTGTTGCTCTTGAATATGTCCGGTGTACTTGGGCTATGCTTATTTCAATCAATAAAATTTGTTTACTGATCAAAAAAAGATTTTAATGAAACGACATGCTTATATGTATAGGTGCATATCGATGTAATTGTAATTAAATTGCAGAAGGTGCATATTGCTAAGTCTCGAGATAAGTAATATGATCACACCCTTCATTATCACACGTTTTCTAAGTTATGTAAGCAATATGATCATGCCATTTGGACACACATATATTATAAAATTATGTGAGTAATTATGATCGTATCCTTCAAAATGCATATTTTTTATATGAAATCATGATCATAGTTTACAAATAAAAAAGCTCATTGCTCATGTCATGGTTTTTAAAGTATTATTATACGTAAAGCCTATTCATTGACAGCCCCTTTTTACGTAGTCTATAATTATGAAAGTGTGTGAATGTGAAGGCTACATAAATGATTTTATTATAATTATAATTGAATGATCTGATTGATGACAGATAAATGATAAATAATGAAGAATTATGGTACCAAAGGTTACGGGGCGGATGGCAACTCCAAGAGTGGCTCATTAGTGGTGCAACTAGTGATAACCATATGTTTTAACGGTTTAATGGGATCTCACTTGAGGCCTATGGGGTAATTGTTTGTGATAATGACGGATGAAGATTACGACAGATATAATGTGAAGGAATGAATGATTAGGATGGTTTATGTTCTATGTTTATCTTTAATGCATTATGATTTTAAGAGAAAAGCCTACATTAATTATACTATTTTACTGCATGATGTATTGATTATTGAATATTCAACTTATTTATTTAAAAGTGTTTAACCACCCAAGGTTATGGTCAACGTGAGAATGATACTACAAGATGGGACTTGGCTAAGGGAGAAAAGGCAGAGGCCTAGACAATTCATGTCTCATTTATTAATAAGTAATTTAATTAGCACATAATTTTGAATTATTTATAATAAGTGTTTCCGTTGACTCTCATTTAAATTTTAACAAAGTAAGTTTTAACTTAAATTATGAAATCTTTATGCCCGACTCCTAAGTAATTTTCAAGGAAGTTAGTAGCATCTCGTTCCCTCTATTTTCCAAAACTAGCACTATTCCTAAACCTAGGAGGGACAGGGTGTTACAATTTGTGTGTTCATATAGGAGATTGTTTATGTGCATGATTATTGCATAAGGCTAAGAAATAACTATGATCACACACCCCTTTTGTTATTCGGCAGAAGCAAAATGTACTTTTTGTAAAATATAAGATATGTACATGTTTTAATAAATGATTATACGAATGTATTTATTCATAACAAAGTGTTACTATATTTTCTCTCCGTACAGTTTCAGTTTTCGTTGTGGTTTTTTTCGTTGTGGTTTTTTCCTTACTGTTGGTAGTGATTTGTTAATGGCTTTTCCTTCATGAGGAGATTAGCGTATCACTGAAACATTAGGGTCGTATCGTTTGTGGGTTGGTTTAGATGGGATTGTGCAATGAAGTTTTCATTGACCAGAAGCTTTTTGAGTTCAGAAAGGAGAACGCAAGGTGGTGGAGGATTATAGAAAGTAGTCACCGTGTAGTGAAATACATTTTTGTAGAGTTTGAAACATTGGGTTGGCTAGGTTCTATGGTGAAGAAATGTTCAGTAACACTGGGCTCTCATGAGTTTTTGAGAACTCGTAGAAAATGAGACATTGTGTTAATAGTAAGGAAGGGACATAATCACAATGGCAGTTTTATCTCCCTCTCAGAATTTGGTCGTGATAAGAGGAGAGGTTTGCTTGTGATTCCGGAAGGGAGGAAGGGGGAGGGGTGGAGGAACTTTGGAGATACTTTAATGGAGCTTTTCTCATCCTCTGTTTCGAGCACGAGAACATCCCAGGCAGTTTTTGCAAAGAAGAACAGAGGAGATGGTGGTGCTCCATCGGCGTGGGCAGGAGGTGCAAGGTCGTACAGTGAGGTGCTCCAAATGAAGAAGGTACAGCCTCATGCTGTGAGAGACGTGGTGCCAAGCGCAATTAGTTCAGAGGATGTGCAGAGGTATGGTGGAGAAGACAGCAGACTGTTGGGGTTAAATGAGGAAATTGTCTTGAGGATGCTAGTTGGCTTGGAGGAGAAAGTGGGCATCGTGTTAGACGAAATCAGTTATTTAAAACACTGTGTTAAGGGCAAGGCAGAGTTGAAAGATGAAGTGGGCCGTAAGAGTGGGCCTTGTCCTACGGGTATTGCGTTGGGCCATAGAACGGGTCAGGCCTCAGGCCCAATGAAGGTCTGGAGGGCAGTGGCAATCGAGTTATCGGGTCAGGCTTTTGAGTCCGAGATATTGGGCCAGGAACTGCGTCAAGCTCATGTGGTGCC
Source organism: Juglans mandshurica (assembly GCA_022457165.1). NCBI lineage: Eukaryota > Viridiplantae > Streptophyta > Magnoliopsida > Fagales > Juglandaceae > Juglans > Juglans mandshurica. Next base: position 12,823,650 of record CM039623.1, read on the forward strand.
GATAAGCACATTACTGGCAACCCTATCGGCATAGAAACTACCGACGGCCTCCGTCGACCACCCTGGTGAGCCGGTAAAGGTTCTCTGAGGGGAGGATTTAGAGGAGGGGGAGATTTCGGTGGAGCCGTTAGTGCAGGAAAGCTTGAGAAATGTTTTAGCGTCCTCGTCACTAGGAATGTTAGTGGAGAATGGGCATTTTGAGCCGTGTGTGGTGATCGAAGGCTTTGAGGCTATGCAGGTGCAGTCTGTTTTGCCGGAAAGTGGGATTTCATTTTTGGGTGAGGCTGTGCAAGTGCAGTCTGACTCTCCGTTTGGTTCCACACCAATGAAGTTGAGTGTTCTTGGTGGGATAAATTCTGGGGATGGTATTCCTCTTAAAAATATGGCTTCAAGTGGTGAACCAAATAGTTTGGGTGGCTCGGAAACTGCTTCTGATTCCCAATAACAGTGTTGGTGAGGAGGGGGCTCTTATTCCTCTGTGTACACTCCCTCCCAGTTCTGATTATGGGAGTTGCTCGTCGAATTGGATTTTTAAAAAGGTTGAGTTACAAAATATATTTGGGGTCTCTTTTCGAGGTTATGAGGAACAATTTATGGCCCTTCCTGTGGCTATTGAAGCTAGTCGTTCGAAATCAGCTATAAAACAAGACAGGGAGCTTAAACGTTTAACTTGTTCCATCAATTATGATGTTAAGGATGGGAGTAGCGGAAGGGTTAGACTGAAAGGAAGGGGCAAGCTAAGTTTTAATGAAGCCTAAGATTGTATCATGGAACGTACGGGATCTCAATGATAGCAATAAACGTCTTCATATCAAAGCTTTATTGAGGTTGTGGAAGGGTGATGTGATATGTTTGCAAGATACAAAGTTGGGTTTTATTGATACAAGATTTGTGCGTAGTATATGGGGATGTTCGTATGTGCGTTGGTCCTATTTGGCTTCTCAGGGAGCATCAGGTGGAGTGTTATTAATGTGGGATAAAAGAGTGGTTGAGGCGATTGAGGAGTGTGTTGGTGAGTTTTCGGTTTCGATGTTATTAAAAAATGTGAGCAATGGATGGGATTGGGCTTTTGCAGGGTCCTATGGTCCCAACAGGGATAGAGATAGGCGAAGGTTGTGGGAGGAGTTGGTGGGAATATACTATTTATGAGATGTACCGTGGTGTATGGGGTGTGATTTTAACACTACTCGTTTTTCTAGTGCACGATTGGGGCATCATCAGCACACTCTGGCCATGGCAGAATTCTCTGAGTTCATCTTTGATCTGGACCTTATGGACCTTCCCTTGGTGGGTGGCGAGTACACATGGTCTAACAGCCATGCTTGGTCGAAATTGGATAGATTCCTTGTCTCGCCGTTATGGGAAGCCCACTATCCAGAAGTAAGTCAGAAAAGGTTAGCTCGAGTCAGTTCAAACCATTTTCCCATTCTCCTAGATTGTGGGGGCATTCACGGGAGTCGCCAGTATTTCAAGTTTGAGAATATGTGGCTTAAAGTGAACGGGTTTGCAGAGTTGGGGCGTACTTGGTGGGCATCGTACCAGTTTAGTGGCACTCCAAGTTTCATTCTTGTAGGTAAGCTGAAGGCTCTAAAACAAGATCTGAAAAAGTGGAACTTGGAAGTTTTTGGACACACTGACAATCAAAAGTCCACTTTGTTGGAGTAATTGCAGGAGTTAGAGGGTAAGGAATTATTGGGAGAGGCCTCAGAGGAGGAGTTATTGAGGAAAGCCACGGTTGTAGCAGAGTTGGAAAGGGTTTTGTTGTCAGAGGAGACATCATGGCGCCAAAAATCCAGAGCCCTTTGGTTGAAAGAGGGTGATAGGTGTACGAAGTTCTTTCACAAAGTGGCTAATTCACATCGGCGTAACAATGCAATCAAGTCGCTTCATTCAAGTACTCAGGTGCTATCCTCTCGCGCTGAACTATAAAGTCATTGCACATTATTATGAGACTCTTCTTACCGAATCGGTAACTTGGAGGCCGAAGCTTGATGCCTTATCGTTTGGGGCAATTGATCCGCAACATGTGAGTGTCTAGGAGAGACCTTTCGATGAAGATGAGATTTTCAAAGTCATCTCTGGTATGGCTAAGGACAAAGCGCCATGTCCGGATGGTTTCTTAATGGGTTTCTTCCAAACTTGTTGGGATGTGGTGAAAGGTGATGTCTTGTGGGTGTTCAGTGAATTTCACGCTTTTCAGAAGTTTGAAAAATCACTTAACGCGACTTTCATTGCGCTCATTCCCAAGAAACACGGGGCTTCGAGTATTGAGGATTTTCGTCCAATAAGTTTGGTTAGTAGTGTCTATAAGATCATTTCAAAGGTTTTTGCTAACCGACTTAGTCCAGTGTTGGAAAATATTATTTCCAAGCCTCAGAATGCTTTTATTCGCGGGAGACATAATATACTCGATTTGGTGCTCATAGCAAATGAGAGCCTATATGCTAGATTGCAGGAGGGAAGTCCAGGTATTCTTTGCAAGCTTGACATGGAGAAGGCTTATGATCATGTAAATTAGGAATTCCTTTTGTACTTGCTTAAGAGGTGTGGTTTTGGAGATAGGTCGATTTCTTGGATTTGTCATGTATTTCAACGGCCCGTTTCTCAGTGCTAGTTAACGGCACTCCTACTGGTTTTTTTGATAACTCGAGGGGTTTGCGACAGGGTGATCCGTTATCTCCTCTTCTATTTGTCATAGTTATGGAGGCGTTGAGTAGGATGGTGCAGGCTACTGTTGGTTTTTTATATGGTTTTCAGGTGGGAAACTGCTCTGGTGGCCCTTTTATAATTTCACATCTCCTTTTCGCAGATGACACTTTGATTTTCTGTGAAGCGGATAGGAGTCAGGTCCAAACTTTACGTGCATTATTACTTTGTTTTAAAGCAATGTCAGGGCTTAAGGTGAACCTTGGCAAGTTTGAGATGGTTCCGGTGGGTGTGGTTCCTAATATACGCAGTCTAGCAAGTCTTTTGGATTGCAGTGTGTCCTTTTCACCAATGAAATATTTGGGTCTTCCGTTATGTGCAACTTTCAAGAGTAGAGCAATATGGGATGGGGTGGTTGAGAAGATAGAGAAAAGGTTGGCTGGATGGAAAATGGTGTATTTATCGGAAGGGGGTCGTCTCACTCTTATTAAGAGCACCCTCACTAACCTTCTCACTTATTTTTTATCTATCTTTCCTATGCCTACAGGAGTGGTGAATAGGATTGAGAAACTTTTTAAGGCTTTTTATGGGGAGGCATAGGGGAGGAGAAGAAATTTCATTTGATTAATTGGAAGACAGCATGTGCCCCAGTTGTGAATGGGGGGTTGGGTGTTTGTAATTTGAGAACTTTTAATAAAGCGTTATTGGGAAAATGGCTTTGGAGATATCATTTGGAAGGGGGATCATTGTGGAAGGAAACTATAGATGCTAGATATGGTGTTGCTTGGGGTGGTTGGTGTTCCAAAGAAGTGAGAGGGGGGTATGGAGTGGGGCTATGGAAGTTTATAAGGAAGGGGTGGACAAGCTTTGTAAATCATATTCGCTTTGTCGCAGGTGAGGGCAACCGAATTAGTTTTTGGCGGGACGTGGTGTGGAGATCATGCATTGGAAAGGGTTTTTCCAGCTTTATATAGTATTGCAGTTAATAGGGAGGCGTCAGTGGCGGATGTGCGGTTATCTGCTCATGGTTCGCATCAGTGGAATATTTTGTTTAATAGGGATATTCATGACTGGGAATTATCTATGGTTTCAGACTTTTTCAGCCTGTTACACTCCTTGGGGACAACTATGGCACAGCATGATAGCTTGAAGTGGAGGTTTCAGGATCAAAAGAAATGTACAGTAAAAGCGTATTATAAACTCTTGATTACACAGGATCACACCCCATTCCCTTGGAAGAACATTTGGAGGTCTCGTGTGCCCTCTAGAGTTGCTTTCTTTGTTTGGAATGCCGCTCATGGGAAGATCTTGACCACGGACAACTTGAGGAAGAGAGGATGTGTAGTGTTGGATTGGTGTTACATGTGTAAAAAGAATGGAGAATCAGTAGATCATCTTTTACTACATTGGTTGTGGGATGAGATCTTTCGAAGGGTTGGTGTTGCTTGGGTAATGCCTATGAGAGTGGTGGATTTGATGGGTTGTTGGAGAAATTTGCAGGGCAGTCATCAAGTGGCAGCAGTTTGGAGGATGATTCCGTTGTATATCATGTGGTGTATTTGGACGGAAAGGAATGAGTGCTATTTTGAAGGCAAGGAACGAACAATGGTGTAGCTGAAGAATTTTTTTCTACATACTTTATTGCTTTGGTTTACCGCTATTGTATTAAACGGGGATGATATTCACAAATTCTTGTCTTTAGTTCATCGCTCTTAGAATGTATTTAGGTGTTCTTTTGTATACTTCCTGTATACTTGGTACATGCCTATTTCATTCACATCAATAAAGTTTATCTCTTACTTATCAAAAAAAAAATGATTATACGACATATGACCTGTTCCTTGATAGCCCATGTTAAATGTACCCTTTATACATGAAAGTTATGATGAATGGGATCAAATTTGAAAGCATGCTACAGCATGTGATGACTATGCCTATTTATGCTTTATGTAATGTCAAGAATGAATGAAAAACAAGACATGATAAGACAAGACAAGTATGCAAGTACATGATTGAATGCATGAAATGTAAAAATGATTATGGGCCACATGTATGACTATTATAATGGTACCGCAAGGCAAGGACATATAGCAACGCAAGGAGGCTCATTGGTAGTGCACCTGGCAATGCTAATCCTCATGCAAGGATTCCTACATACGATCATGGGTGAAATCGTGATCATAAGGATCACTAACACTAACACAAAACGTAAATGTGTACGGGTCAACATGAAAATGAACTAAATGTGTAGAATAAAATCCCATCAAGCATGTCCTTTTCTAAAATGAAAGATCTATGTTGTTATAATGTTTATTGCGTGATGTGGTTACTTACGCTGAGTATTTGACTCAAGTTTGTTTTTATATGCCAACCTTTCATATGAAAGAGAGTATGAGGATGGGTCTGTAGGTCCACGAACAGTTCACGGATACAAGACCAAGTCTTATAATTTTTATTACTTTTTTTTTATAATTAATAAGAAATTTTATTACCAAGAATAGGCATAGTCCAAGTACACAGGATGTATACAAAGGAAATACCTACTACACTCTAGAAAACAGGAAAACTAACATAGAAACATATTCAATGCATTATCATCATTCCTTACAAAGACCTTAACCCACAAACTAAAAGTAGAAAAGAAAAAATTTCAAAGATCTTCAAAAGAACGGTCTGTCTTCCAAACATCTCTCATTTCTTTCCAGCCATAGACACCACATTAAACACAAAGGCATCATTCTCTATCTGGAAGCTAACATTTCTTTACCTCAACACCACGCCAACATGCAAGAAGATCCACAATTTCCTTAGGCATCACCCAATATAAACCTGTCCAACCAATAACCTCATTCCACAAAGTCCTTGCCACCTCACAATGTAAAAAAATATTATTTACAGATTCACCATCCTTCTTGCACATGACACACCAATCAGCTATACACAAATCCCATTTTCTAAGGTTATCCGTGCCCAATACTTTCCCTAGAGCAACCACCCAACGCCACCTTAGTAGAAACCTTCACCCTCCAAATGCTTTTTAAGGGGAATACCTAGCCAGAATGACAATTAAGCACCTTATAAAAAGAACTAACTGAAAACCTGGAATTTCCAGTATGGTCCCACGGTATCCTGTCCTCTCTTCCCTGCATCAATTTTGAATTGTAAATTCTTCCCAAAAAATATGAAATAACATTCACTTCCCAGTCATTTACATCTCTAATAAAATCAACATTCCATAGAATGTTATTATCCGTACATTGCAGATAATCTACCACGGCAATATTTTTATCCCTTGCAATCCTGTAAAGAGATCGAAAATCTGATTTAAGAACTGATTCCCCACACCAAATGCCATGCCAAAAGCGAATTCTCTTCCCTTCCCCCACCTTAAATTTAATATGTTTCGGAAACTCCCCCCAACCTATCCTAATAAACTTCCATAAACCCACCCCATACGCTCTTCTAACTTCATTAGAACACCAATCCCCCCACCCACTCCCATATTTAACAGCAACAACATTCTTCCATAAAGCATCTCTCTCTTCATGATATCTCCGAAGTCATTTTCCAATAGTGCTTTATTAAACAACCTCAAATTTCTCACCCCCAATCCTCCACAAGAAGCCGGTTGACAAGCCTTATTCCAACTAACCAAATGAAACTTCTTTTCCTCTCCTACTCCTCCCCATAAGAAATTAAGATAAATTTTCTCAATTCTACTAGCAACCCCAGCCGGCAAAGGGAAAAGTGAGAAAATATGTAGGAAGATTAGACAACGTACTCTCAAAAAGTAATTATTCCCCCTTTAGACAAATAAAACTTTTACCATCCAGCCAACCTTCTCTCGATCTTCTCAATCACCCCATCCCATATAAAAATAGATTTATGAGAAGCACCCAAAGAAAGACCAAGATACTTCAGCGGCAGTGAAGCAATCTTACACTCCAAAATATTAGCCAAATCTGAAATATTGCCTACGGCACCCACAGGTACAATTTCGGACTTGTTTAGGTTAATCCCGAGACCCGAGATAGCTTCAAAACATAACAACAAGGCTCTCAAAGTTCGAATATGCTCTTGATTGGGCTCACTGAAAATCAAAGTGTCATCGGCATAAAGAAGATGAGATAATTTTATGTTATTTCGTTCCTCATTTCCCACCTCAAAACCCGACAAATACCTTCCTTCAACTGCCGCTTCCAACATTCTACTCAACGCATCCATGAAAAGGATGAAAAGAAAAGGAGATAGCACATCTCCTTGTCTCAAACCATGTGAACAATTAAAAAACCCAACCGGGGTGCCATTCACCAAAATGGAGAATCTCAACATCGAAATGCAATGTTTGATCCACATACTAGGGGTGAAAACCGACGTCGGCGGCGCGGTTTTTGGGCAAAACCGACGCCGACCGACGTCTAGAAAAATGGGGGAGGCGCCGACCGTAACCGGTCGATGGGGAGGAGAACACCGATTGAGGCGGTTCTCAATCGGCGTCGGTTCTCTGGCGGTTCTACTAAGAGAGACTGAGAGAGAGAGAGAGATGCATAGGGGAGAGAGAGAGAGAGAGAGAGAGAGAGAGAGAGAGAGAGAGAGAGAGAGTTGCATAATCGAATTCAAGGAAGAAGAGGATTCGGGAAGAAGAAGACTCTTATCAAAACGACACCGTTCCACTTAAACTTAAGTGAAACGGCGTCGTTTCAGACTTATTATTTTTTTCTTACATCCTTAATAAAATGATGTCATTTGGTTTAATGTCAAACGGCGTCGTTTCCAGTATTTGTTGTAATATTTATTAACTAAAATGACGCCGTTCCACTTAAGCTTAAGTGGAACGGCATCGTTTCGATAAGGGTATATTAGAATAAAAAATTAAAAAAAAAAAAATTTATTAGATTGGTCAGTTCAACGGTCCGGTCCAGCTTCAAACCGATACCGAACCGCTGAACATCGGTTTCTTGAAATTTCCACCGCACGCCGACCGGTTCTCCACCGGTTCCTGACACGGCTGGTCGGTTCGCGCCGGTGCTGTCTGTTTCTGTACAACCCTACCACATACCATTGTTTCGAATCTTGTACCGTACCGGCCGGTACGGCCGATATTTTTCATACCGGCCATTTGGCCAGTACAAGTACCATATTTGTTTCGTACCGGCCTCAATTTCGGCCTGTACCGGCCTATATTTCGGCCTTTTTTTTTCGTTTTTCAACCTACAAGCTTATTTTTTAACCCCCAATGCAGACTAAACTATTTATAATTTATATATATATATGTATTTATATATAATTTATTCATATATAGACTATTATTTTAGAATATAATTTATATATATATTTATATATAATTTATTCATATATCGACTATCCTGAAACGGTACCGGTACCGAAATATTTCGTTCCAGTACCTTGACCGGTACGGCGTCCGTGCGGTATTCAAAACATTGCCACATACACCATTTCTCTCCAAAACCATATCTCCCAAGCAAATAGAAGAGAAAATACCAACTAACATGGTCATATGCTTTTTCCATGTCCAATTTAATCAAAATTCCAGATTCATTTGATTTAAATCTGCTGTCCACATACTCATTAGCAACTAAAACTAAGTCAAGAATCTGTCTCCCTCTTACAAATGCATTTTGAGATTTCAAAATAATATTTCCCAACACCACACTCGTACGATTAGCTAACACCTTAGAGATTATCTTGTATACCCCATTCACCAAACTAATAGGCCGAAAATCCCGCATCTCCACAGCCTCTTACCTTTTTGGGAATAAGTGCGATAAATGTAGCATTGAAACTTTTCTCAAATTTCATAAATGTATAAAATTCAAGAAAAACCTTCATAATATTATCCTGCACTATATCCCAACAAGATTGAAAGCAAGCCATTGAGAAACCATCCGGATCCGAAGCCTTATCCCTAGCCATTCCTCAGACCACATCAAGAACTTCATCCTCTTCAAAAGCTCTCTCCAACCAATCTACAGTTGCCTCATCAACGGAGTCAAAAAACATTCCATCAAGCTTTGGTCTCCGTGAGTATTCTTTGCTGAACAACTTCTCATAGAAATTGGCAATGTGATCCTTAATGACCTCTTGATGTTTTCACCATCATGAAGAACCTCGATAGCATTATTTCTTCAATGAAAGTTCGCCATACGGTGAAAACATTTAGTGCACGCCACCTTCCTTTAGCCAAAGGACCCGGGATTTCTGTCTCCAAGAGATTTCCTCCATTAAATGATCTTCTCTAATTCATCCACAATCACTTTTTTTCTCTCCAATTCCTCGCCGGAAATGTCACCCAGCAGCTCCCTTTCCTCCAAACTCTGCAACTACTGCATCAAAAGTTTCCTTTTATTTTCCGTGTTCACAAACTCCTCAACATTCCACTTCTTCAAATCTGCTTTTAATACTTTTAAGTTTACCAGCCAGTACAAAGCTCGGAGTACCAGAAAAAGAATACGAAGACCAACATGACCTCACCCTATCCACAAAACCCTCAGCCTCCAACCACGTATTTTCAAATTTAAAATACCTTAGCCCTCTTAGGCCCCGTTTGGATACAGAAACGGTTTCATCTCATCATTACAACTTTCCCAAATTCTCACACAAAATATAATAAACAATTCAACGTTTTCAAATCTCAAAACAATAATAATATTAAAAAATAATATTCTAAAATATTTTATTCAACTTTTAACTTTCATCTTTTTTTTTATACAAGTAAAAATATTATATATATCAAAAAGGAACTTTCAACTTTTCTCATTCCATCTCACTATCCAAACGGGGCCTTAAAGTGCCCCAACTTTCCAGCATAATAGGATAATGGTCATAACACATTCTCGGTAACCTTTTCTGCCTCAAATCAGGAAAACGAACCTCCCAAGAAGCTGGAACCAGAAATCTGTCCAGCTTAGACCATGCCCTTCCATTGGACCACGTGAAATCCCTACCAACCATTGGCAAATCAATCAAACCAAGCTCAAAAATCAGATCTGAAAAAACATTCATGGCATGAGAGAAATAATTATCCCCCATTCACTCACTAGGGTACCGTGTAATATTAAAATCCCCTCCAAAACACCAAGGAACATCCCAACAGCAGCAAACACCCGCCATTTCATCCCACAAAATAGTCCTACAATTATCCACGTTAGGACCATAAATCCCGGCAAAAAACCATTCAAATTCATCATCCACACTTTTGAATCGGCAAGCAACCATAAACTCTCCCACATAATGATCTACCATCTCCACTAACCTCCTATCCCACATAACAATAATACCACCCGAAGCCCCTTTCAAAACTAATTCAACCCATCCCACACATTGATAGCTCCATAAACTGTTCACAATTGCTTGATTAACCAACTTCAGCTTGGTTTCTTGGAAACAAATAACATCAGCACTCCACTTTCGAAGCATATTCTTTACCCAAAGACGTTTTCTATAGTCATTCAGCCCCCTCACATTCCAAGAGATGATTGTTGGTTTCATTGATGACTATAAACAACCCTCTCCTTGCCTTTATCTCTAAAGGCACTTCCTCCCTTTGAATTATAATTAATGGAGCATGATAACCTCTTCAATTCCCTCTCCTTCTTTAGAGTGGATCTAGCCAAAGAAGGTTGACCAGCCTCTATAGCTATTAGAAGTGCTCGAAATTGTTCCTCAAATCCGACACAAGAGATTCCCACACAATCCTTTATTTCATCCACTTTCCTCATCACCCGATCAGATGAAGAATTGGGCCAATCAATTTCAGGAAGAATAGAACACAACGAATCAGGGTCCATTTCTTCATCAGACGCCCTCAGCTCTCCTGACTCACTTGACTCTACTTCCTTCTCCCCTCCAAGAACCATCTACATCTCAGAGTTAAACCTCTAGGTAAAAGGGTCCCTAGAGACAAACTCCTCAATGGACCCAGAGACATTACCACTCAATTCTGCATCTCCCTCCACCACTTCCACCCCCTCTGAAACCCTCTCAGTGCCTCCAAAACATAGCTCATTAGGAGCTTGTAACGACTGCAAAGAGAACCTTCCAACCCCTTCCAACCCCGAGAAGAGAATCTCCCATCAGAACCTCAGGCTCGGAGGAAGGCAACAAACTTCCCCATCAGAACTCACAATTTTTACGACTTTATTAGAAATTTAATTAATTTATTTGTAATTATTAATAGTTTTTATGATTAAAAACAGGACTATGGTTTTCCAATAAGTACTACTGATGATTTTCATTAATGAACTTTGAATTAAACTTTTTTTTTATATTTATAGAATCTTTTATACCTGCCTCATGTATGTTTATGTTGGTGACATTCCTAACCTTATGGGAAAGTGCTGTTACAGCAAAACTCCGAAATTCCATCTCCACTTAACTTTCATCTGTCCAGCTTTAAGTGCAGGGAAAGTAGTGAACACATTGGAGAGCAATCAGTGACACACTAGCAGTGATTACACTCAAAATTTACTTAAAGTGAGCAGTATTACATGCCATTTAATCACTAGTTTTGGAGAATTAGCTACATGTTATATTCTTTTCCAAATTAGAACATGAGATAAGAAATGTATAAGATTTCCATACTTTATTCGTGTGGGCTTCTGTCATTTTCCTCAGTGGGACTAGTTTCCATGATTTTCTTGTATCCATTTCTAGATACTCAATTGTAACTAGCTGTTCTCTATGTAAACTTCCTGTGTACTTGCTTTGGCTATTTACTCGACCAAAAAAATATTATTTTGTCTGTCCAAAAAAGAAATGCATAATACTTTTCCTAGCTAAAAATCTTGCATTTCCCTGCTATTAAGAGTCCATGCCACGTACAAAAGCTAACTCATCCAATAAGGCACACGCAGACGTCTATATATTCTGGGCAAGAATAAATTTATTTAAAATTACCAAACTTGACACTGCTGAAATAATCTTAGTTTCAAAACTTAAATTGATACATACACACCTTAAATAAATATATCTATATATATATATATATATATATATATATTAAAAACGAAATGACGGAAGAAAGAAAGAAAACAATACGAACTATAATCACAGAAACTGAAGTAGCCTACCTAACTTAACTCAGAAAGGAGCCTCAAGTGATTCATCCCAAACTTCTGCACTCCCATTAGAAGCATCTTCAACATCTTCCTCCATCGAAAGTCTAATATATTCTCTATGTGCAAAGCGATCCCATTCTGTCAATGTTGGATTCTCACGTTCCTGCTCAAAACACAACCTTATTCTGTCACCCACAATGGCAAGCAGCAGTGTACCACTTTTTTTTCTCTTCTAATGTGTCATCAAACAGTATTAAGAAATAGAAGCATTTCAAGTACCTGGCGAATGAGAAATGGATCACGAGTTTCAAAGGCCATAAACTTATTAAGGTTAAAAAGAATATTAAATACACTTCCTGAGAGTTTACATCCTTTCAGGTCACGCAGTGTGATATAGCTCTCATTCTGCAAGCACAAAAACTCAAGAGTAAAAACCAGCAAAATAATCTCTAGTTGCTGATGTCTTGGTAACAATATTCAAGAAACATTCGCTACAAATAGCTAAATGAGGTCACGATAAGCATTATTATCAAAGGACCAGTTTATCCTACTAAATTTGTTTCTAGACTTGGAAAGTAAACTGTGTTTCTACACTTCTTTTTTGGTCCAAAAGAAAAGAAATGAAGATGGAAGTGATAATTACAAAAGACCCAAACAAAATATTATTCAGTCTCAAAAACACCTTCAAACTATGATTCATAACAACTCATCTCCAAAACAAACACCATTTGTTACAAGTTGCCCTTTGGGCCAGGTCGGGGCATCAAATGGAGGTAAAATGAGGAAATTACTCCCATATACAATAAAAACTAACTCAAGAAAAAAGCTTTTGAAAAAAAATAAAAGTATAAGATATCAGTGGCCCGCCTTAAGAGCCATGGTCCTTGCTCCCATGATCACCAACCTCTTAGTGGAGAACAATTAAGCTCCCACTTTGAATTGGAGGAAACTTTGCAATAAAATGTGATAACCCATACTGTCTACTAACTAATATGTGTAGCTAGTGTATGGGATCCCACATTGCTTGGGAGGGAGAAGTTCTTGCTCTTTGTCATGGTTCTAATGGGCTCTAATTGTATCATTGATTAATCATTTTGGTGTAAAAGCCCATATGAGGCTCAGGCTTTCACTTGAGGAACTACAAATAGTATCATAGTCTATCTCAACCAGCAGTGTGGGACTTGATTCGTGCCACCTACGATGGATTGGCCCGACAAGGACGTCAGGAATTTAAGGGGGAGAGATTGTGACACCGTACTGTCTACTAACTGATATATGTAGGTGATACATGAGATCTCGCATTACTTGAGAGAAAGAAGTTCTTACTCTTTATAATGGTTCCAATGGGCTCCAATTATACTATTAACTAGTCATTTTGGAGTAAAAGCCCAAATGTGGCTTGGGCTTTCATTTGGGGTGTTGCAAAAAATGTTCAATTTAGGGGTGAGATGTTACAAGTTATGGTTTGAAAGTGTGTTTAAGATGAGGGTTGTAGTTTGAGTTCTATTTATTTATTCTTTTTGGAATTTACCCAAAAACAGAGAAAAATGTTTTCTGGACGTCCAACATCACTTCACTTACAAAAACCTTTAGTTACCAATTAGTGCTCTAGTATATATGATATATCAATTATCATTAGCAGTAACTTTTATTGAAAAATACAGTCAATGAAAACAAAACAGCCAGAAGCGTAAAAGAGAAGGTGAACCTCAGGTCCAATCATGTCAATTATTTGGCACAATATATCCTCAAAGAGCACGGGCTCTTGGGCCATGCATTCCATTCGATGCAACTGCTCCTCATAAAAGAATTGCAATTCGTTCCGTGTAAGAATCCCATTTCCATCCAGATCAATGCATTTGAACCTGAAAAGACAGTATAGTGTCAAAACTAGAGCACTGCTGATTGCACAAATAGTCTTTATGGATATCAAAGGATCTCAGAATAAAGTCACCCATGGCAGACATGTCTTATATATGAATTAATGACAAGTTCAGAAAGAAATGAATTCAATCTCTAATATGTATTACTTCTAGTTCAGTTTAGACGAACATAAAATATGGAATATGTTCATGACAAGATAAAGACGGGTTTTATAATATTGGGAGGCTGCAGGAAGTTGTGGATCTACGCTACCTCTTTTTTATTTTCTGTTCTTCAAAGTTAATTATTTTAGTTGTTTTAATGGTGTGTCATTTTCATCATTTCACCTCTGAATAGGCTTGTAAGGAATCAGTAAAATCGAATTGACCAGTTTTTCACTGTTTGGTTTGGTTTTCTATGCATCTCAGTTGGTTTTGTTTCGGTATACCTTTTCCATTTTTCAATTGGTTTTGTGGTTTGAATTTTGCACCCTGAAACCAACCAAACCAACAAAAACATAATTTTTTATCTAATAAATAAAATAAATATTGCATAAATAAAAATTATATTTACTAGTGTAAGCGTATGAATCTTCTTACTTGAGACTATAAAAGGTAATCTAGTTATTTGTGAAAGTTATGACCCATGTATATTGAGGATTTAAAAAAAGTTATGCGTTTGTGAAATTTCTTGAACTTTTTTAACAAGCTTATATTCACAGGGGTAAGAATATCAAGTGCATTTATTTTTGTTATGGAGCTAGTTATAATTCAAGATGCAATTAAGACGGAGTGTGAAGAAGGGGTTGTGTTGAGAAAAATGGTGACAAGTGTGAAAGATAAATTTGAAAAGTATTGATGGTGACAGAAGATAATGAAAGGGAGACAGTCCTAACTAAGTCAGAACACAAGAACCTCTGTCTACATTATAAGACAAGCTACCCATTCCATCTATCGTATCCGTCGACTCTATATCAATAAAATATCTTTATTTTTTTAGAAGATAGAATATCAATAAAATATCTTCTTATAAAAAAAATCTATCATATCCGTCGAGTCTGTCCGATTTATTCATATCTATAGAGAATGCAAGAGACTTTGCAAATAGAATTGAATATGCTGTTGTATATTGAGTTGGTTCTTGATCCTTGATACGAGTTGCGAAACCTTGAATTTTATTTGGAAACCTGGTATACTAATGATGTTGTCAAGGTTATAGTGTTGACTAATAAAGTTAAATATGCTTTGACTCGCTTATATAATGTAAATTTGAAGAGGAAGAATAGGGCTGATTTATGCACAAGAGCGAAATACAAGTCAATCGAATGAGGAAATAAGTAAAAATACGATTCAAATAGAGGATAGGAGGAATTGCGGTTGGCTCAATTTAAGAAACATTTAGAGCTGGGAAATTCTTTGGAAAGGAAAACAAAAGTGGATAAATCTTGGCTAGGAATTGTGAGGGAAGACGAGGGGATGTTTGACATATTAGTTTGGTGGAACGCAACTTCGTGAGATAAGCATGCTTTCAAAAGTTGCACGAAATGATTTTGCAATTCCGGTATCTACAGTGCCTTCTAAATCTTGCATTTAGCATGACATGTTGCATTCCTTATCCTTTCAGTAGTAGCTTATCTATAAAAGAAAATTGCAAATGCAACCACCAAAGCAATTGCAAATGCAGTAAAACAATTGCAATTGCAACCACCAAAGCAAAGGTCCAGCCATCCAAAGTAGATAAAAGAATATTACAGAACAACTACATACCAACTACGTAGCCAAAATAAAATAAATTAAAATCGCATATTGTCAAATACCAAGTAAACCAAGCCCGCATGATTTAACCAAAGCATAGCCAAAAACATGTTAAATTAGTAAATAAAATATTAATTAACTTAATATTAATATTCATGCATTAGAGTAAGTTTATATCAAGGAAGCATAAATAATAAGATTAAAATTTCATGCTATGATTATTATATTTATGATATGTATAATATATATATATATATATTCTATAGTATATAATAATTCTATATATATAATTATGTATAATTTGGTTTGGTTTGGTTTGGTTCACAAAGAACTGGAGACCGAACCAAATTCCAAGAAAAACCGGTTCAGTGAACTAAAACTAACTTAACTGATCGGTTTGGACAGTTCGTCAGTTCTTTCTTTCACCCCTATGCATAAGATCTGGTTCGAACATGAAATCAGAGAATTCCAGCATAGAGCTATTAATGTGAGATTCGGAAAACGAACGACACTCAAATCACCACCTATGGGCCATGGTATATCCCGCCAACTATGAAGCCCAGCCAACTCTTCCCACAGTAACCTTTCAGAGTCAATATTTGGGCCATATACACCTACAAATGCCCACAATAATCCATCTTATATCTTCTTAAATGACCAAGACATGGTGAACTCTCCCACACACTCATTCAATCTCTCCACCACCCTTTTGTCATACATAACTAAAACATCCCTAGATGTCCATTTTGACGGCAGGTAAGACCAACCAACATGTTGACATCTCCATAAACTCCAAACAAATCCTCTTGTGATAAATTCCAGCTTTGTCTCTTGCAAACAAACTACATCTACCTTTCATTGACAAAGTAAGTTTCTAATTTGGAGCCACTTGACAGTCTTGTAACTCGTTCGGCCCCATTACATTCCATGCTATTATTTTTTGTTTCATAAAGAGACCACCTTTGCCCTTCCATTGGATCGTCCCTGGCTAGAGCACCTCTCTCCTACATCATCATTCATTGCCCAAGTAAGCCTCTTTAGTTCTCTTCTCATTTTTTGGCCGAATTGAGAATAGGCTCAGATATTGAATGGGAATATCCTGCCTTGATGGCAATGAGTAAAGCCCTTTTTACCCCTACTCCTTCAATGGTAACACTCGTCCCTACCGATCTTCCCTTTTTACCCCTACTCCTAGGGCTGTGCAGAAAATGTTCAGATCTGATCCATCTGTGAGACCCGATTCCACCCGACCCAAAAAATCGGGTTGAAGTAACTTGCGGGTCGAACCCGTGAAACCGACTACACCGTTCTAACTTCTCACTCCTCTGTAAATCTGCATGTCCCATTAAAAAACAGAGCAAAAGAAAAGAAGAACTCCCTGTCAACAACGTAAGCCCCAGAAAATCATTAAAAAAAAAAAAAAAAACTAAAAACACCTTCTGATCAGTGCAAGACCCACTACACAATTACAAAGTTGAATTCAAGTGATCTTTTGCCTCTGGACTGCATGCGGCTAAATAAATGCCGTCACAAGTGGTCGAAATTTAATCCTCAGAGATCTTAGCGGTATGTATCAGTGAGGGAAACTTGTCGATCTTGTTCTTGTTGTCTTCGTCGTCTCCGTCTCCGTCATTATCTTTGACTTCGTTGAACACAGGCTTAGTAGCAGTAGATTGGAAACCTAGAGGTTGAGGAGGCTTGGGCTTTGGGGTTTCAGAGAGTACCTCCTTGATGGTTTCTTCCTCAGCTGAAGGAGGGGCTGCTCTACTCTCATTTGCATCAGATCTCGGTCTTGGTGGTTGAGTTCCCACCAAAGAATGTTGCTGCTTTAGTAAATCAGATGACTTTGCGGTGCTTACACAGCAACCCATTGAAGAATTTTTGACAAAAAATTGTTCGGGACAGCACCACCACCTAAGCCATTACTTGTTTGAGCTCAAGAATGGGACAGACAAATTTAACCCAGAAGTTGCAGATAGAGAGGACGACGTTGTCTACCCGATTTGTCGACATCGAGGGCAAGGGCGTTTTGTTCTGATCTGGGTTTGTTTCGTTCTGCAACTGATTTGCAGTTTTACCTCTTCCAATCTCGGGTCGGGTCGGTCCATATCAGTTTGTTTCCTTCTGAATACGGGTCGGGTCGGTCGGGTCGGTCGGGTCAAAACACGAACCGGGTTGGTCGGGTTGCAGCCCTACCTACTCCTTTGTTGCATCATTGATGCATGGCCCACTTCCCCCATCGCCACCTCCAGTTTCCATCCCTTCTGGCTCATGCTTCGTGGATGCACCATCCATCACAGCCTCTGCATACTTCGACTTAACCTATTTCCCCTTGTTTAACATTGTGCCCGTGGTAGTGGTAAGTAGAGGCAAGGCTTGAGTCTAATCGCCTTTGTTTAAGGCCTTGCCAATCAAGATAGTATGCACAAACAGCGTTTGAGTTAGCTCCGCTGCGAAGCTTTTCCACCCTCTCCCCTCCACTCCTTCTGGTATAACTATAAGGCCTTGTCGCCCACCTCACCGTATTCTGTCAAGTCCAGATAACGTCCATAAGCATTAGACCACCGTTGTGCAAAATATGCTTTGCTGTCCTCACGATATGTTTTGCTGTCCTCACGATATGTTTTGCAGAAGTCTTATTCTCCACTAATTATGAGCATTTTTCCATCGTATGTGCGAAGCAGCATGCACTATGACAGCATAGCACCATTTCCTTCTTAACCTTCCTACTCTCGATAAGGTGTATGAACTTTGCACCCTCCAACGATAAATCAAACACCTTTGTTTTTTTATGAACCCCATCTTGTATGGCTAATAATAACGTAATAATCAACAACCAACTGTTGAACTAATCCCGGCAAAAAGTCACCTAGAAGAAATCACCGGCCCACTATCATTGGGAAAGAATGACGAAAAAGAGGGCAAAGAGAACTAAAGAAAAACAATTATGAGATCTACCATAAACTATGACCTTTTTGCTACGTGCATTCCAAACTTCCAATTTTGATACAATGCATTCTCAAATTACGAAAAAGGTAGTAATGTGCACCTTCAATTAATACCTAGCCATTAAGATGGTGCCATCTGGCCTATTGTTTTAGCTCATCTTAAAGACTGATCTTAACCAAAAGTGCACATGGTAACTTTTAGGTAGTTTGAGGATCCAAGATGTCAAATTCAATAGTTTAGATTGGACATTAAAAAAGTGTAGTAGTTTTTTTTTTTGTTGGGTTTAATTTAGTATAGATACAAAAATACAACTTTAACAAAGTTTGGGTGTGCAAAGTACAATCAACCCAAAAGAAAGGAAAAAAAAATTAAATAATTCAACTTCAAACAGCTAGCATGAGTTTAAGGCTTTTTAAAACCTTTAACACCAAATTTTAATTTAACTATTTGGAAATCAATATAACATGTGAAACTTTGCACTAACATGTTCGTTCAGAGACCTTTCTTAATTTTGCAAGAATTTCAACCAAGTTTTCATTTCACCAGCACTTCTAAACATTTCGTATATGATTAAAATCATATATCTCTCTCCCATCCCTAATAATTTACTGAACCATCCAAAGGAGGACATGTATATCTCATGTCATAACCCTTCCTCCCTATTGAGTACTGATAAACATATCAAAATTATGAGAAGCAACGAAAGTGATATATAACACAAATAAGATGTCCAGTCATACCAATACTCAAGACTAGGTTCAGATGATTTATCCTCCTCTGACAGTATGAAGTACACAAAATCTTCATACCCCATCTTTCCCTCAACCTTACTAGTGAACTTCCTTGCAACCTGAGCAGATATTAAAGAATAGCAAGTGAGTGTTCATATCATCAATACACACATAATATCGAGAGATTGAGAGAGAGAGAGAGAGAGAGTAATTGGATAGATAATATAAAAGAGAGAGAAATAGTAATTAGAATCCTTCAATGGAAGAAATTTCTTCCACTGAACAGCAGGTAAACTGATCTAAAGCAACGCCCAACTGACACAAACCTGAGAAAATATTCTATCAACAATCCGGTAGGTAAGCGCATGGTTACCATATCTGATAAGGTTCTCTTTGTCGATCAAAAAATCATGATCCGTATCCAGCTCCCAAAACTTGCAGTATATAACATAAAAATGTTCATAAGAGAAGTACCTGAGAAGTGTGATATAAAGAAAGGGTAAAAGTGTTAAAATTTTGAAACTAGATATTTTTCACTAAGCATGGTTCCTAAAACAAATTCTTGATTGTGTTACTTGTAATAAATATCAGTTCCATATTTTTTTTTTTTTTTGATAAATATCAGTTCCATATTTAACCACCATTTATCTTTTATTTGAAGGTGACCTTCATTTGTTATACCTCAATACTTTGTTGATGTCCTCTTCTTCGTCTGCATGTTGCATTGCGTCAATTAAGTTACCACGTTTCAGCTCCCGGAGGCTAAGATGACCATTCCCAGCTCTATTTATGTAGTAAAATATTCTGTATATTACAGTTTCAGCTGTCCCAATGCAATAATATTTTAAGTTACCAAGTTGCAACAGATAAGTAACAATTCCATCTTTTGACACGCATAAGGAACATAAGGGCGTACCAAAAGATGAGTGGTTATGGTCATATCAATTACAAGCTAATTATAAATCAACAGCTAAACCATGAATCAAGGAAAAATATATCAGAAAGTGGTGCACATACTTCTTTTATGAAGCAGAAGTACAAAAATTCAAGAGTCGTCTCTGGTTCAAAATCAGCATTTACGATGTATAATATTGTACGAAGCTACATTAATTTGTACTACGTATAAGCGAACATATAATAAAGCTAATATCTACATAAAATAGATAGCCATAATTTCTTGGGGAAGTTCTACATAATATAGCCATTTTCAGACCACTCAGGTAAAATTGAGTAATGTCGAGACAGGTAGTGGACCTAAACGTTGTTGGATCGGTTGGATTGGCAGCCATCATAGAAAACTTTGTGAAAGATGGTCCCAATTTGCAGTGTGGTGCATTTGCTGGAAGAGGAAGGCTCACAGCTTGAAGAATGGCAAGAAGGATGTGAGGAGCTAAAGTATTTCTTCTTCAGATCCTTTTTATCTTTGGATGACAGCAGTCATGAATCTCTCCAGTTTTACTTGGTCTTTGTTTATTACTCTCTCCACATGGGTGATTCTGTATGTATATTTCTGGTGTACTTGGTTGCACCTTTTGCTCGTTAATAATATTATACTGTAAAAAAATTGTCTTCTCAAATTATCATTCTAGGTAGAAATGGCAGTACCTGCCTTGCCCACGACAGTCATTAACCTCAAATATGTAGCTATACTGCAGATCAAAGAAAACCTAAGTAGAGTTCCTTTTTTTTATAAGTAAAACCTAAGTAGAGTTCTTATGCTCTCTTCTGCAGTAAGCCCACTCAATTTCAATCAGCTTAGAAGAATCCACATCCGAACTAATCAAAGGAGAACCTCCTAATAGTTTACATTAGTTCCTGATCAGCAATATAATTGACTGTGGTCTCCTTTATAATCGCCACAAGTAGTTGTTAGGCACCATAGATCAGGTCCAAACTCAATTGAAACCCAAACAAAGTATAATTTGATCACCATGAAAAGGATAATCAATCCACTTTCAGCTTCTAGGATACAACTAGCTCAGAACTATATTAAAAAAAATTAAAAAAGGAAAAAAAAACTAGCTTAGAACGCAATTTCTTTTAATGGCACCAGGTGTCCAAGAACAAAGTTCCAACTAATCCCGTGGGTGCACAGGTGATGCAGGGGAATTCGAGTCCGATATGCTCGGCTGACAGGTGCGACGTTAATAGCGCCAGACTACCTCGAGAAGGGACATTAGTGCAAAACCAGCTGAAAGAGATGAGCATTCCTCGGTTGGGCAAGGAACATGACAGTATTTTCGCCATAACTTTGGCTACAAGTGTCAGAATCTCGCATATGACCCCCAATCCGGAAAGCTCTATTCAGCACAGGCGTCGTAGTCACCACGCTACACCTGGTAGTTCCCGTTTTGAGCCCAAAATCAGTTTTTTTCCCCCTTCCGAATCGTCATTTTAGGTTATTTTTATATTTTTAGGTATTTTTCTATTATGGTAATGTCTATTTTGAGGACCGATTGTATACCGGATTTTCAGCTAGATTTTAGCAAGATACTTATTTTATCCCTATAAGCCCAGCTTGTGGGCTTCAGAAAGAAAATTCGATTTTTTATGAAGAAACCCTAATCTCAAAGTTTTCTCTCTGTTTGTGTTTTTCTCAATCTCAATCCCTAGCTTCCATTGTTTAGCTAGCCTCCAAATAATTCTTATTCTACATTCAGCGTCAGTGGGCATCAGAGCTTTAGCATTTTCTTGGGGTGATTTATCATCAGTTTTCATGGATGGAGGTAGAGGTCTTGGTCGGTGTGGGCAGGTTTCGATTGAGGAAGTCCCTCACAACGATCATAGCGTACAAGACGCAATGATTGCAAATTTGCAAAGGCAAATAGCAGAATTATCCCAACGTCTAGAGGCACAAAACCTGGAGGGTCAAACGTATTTTGCTAGTGATTAAGAAGCTGCAGTGGCTGACTCCTTTATTTTGTTAAACAATAATCTCCAATGGAATGTAAATTTCATTAGAGATGTGCATGACTGAGAAGGGAACAGTATTTCTGATTTTTTTGGAAGATTATACCACATGAAGATTGTGCAAGGAAGGGAAGACAGTTTGCAGTGGATAATTGCTGGAAATTCCAGAGTTTTAGTTAGCTCCTTTTATAAGGCATTAACTTGTCATTGTGCCAACAAATTCCCTTGGAAGAGCATCTGGAGATCTAAGGTGCCTAGTAAGGTTGCATTTTTTATTGGTTAGCGTCTCTTGGAAAAATCTTGACCAATGATAATTTGAGAAAGCGTGGTTTTTTTGTTGCGGATTGGTGCTTCTTGTGTAAAAAAGATGGTGAATCTATTGACCATTTATTTCTACATTTTAAGGAGGCTAAGATTTTGTAGGATGAGATTTTTGGTAGGACGGGTATTGCTTGGGTGATGCCCAAGCAAGTGGTAGATCTTTTAGCATGTTGGAAAGTATTTAAGGGTAGCCATCGTATTGTTGTGATATGGAAGATGATTCCTTCATGTTTAGGATAGGTTTGGCAAGTGGGATGAGACACAAAATTCTCATATCATCTCATCATTACAACTTTTTCAAATTCCCACACAAAATATAATAAATAATTCAACTTTTTCAAATCCCAATTCAATTTTTTCAAATTCCAAAACAATAATAATAATAAAAAATAATATTTTAAACTTTCATCTAAAACCAAAAATTATCATCTCACTATCCAAACATATCCTTAATGTGGTGCTTATAGTTGGAAAGGAATGGGCGATGCTTTGAAGATAGAGAACGCTCAAGGGGAGAACTTAAGAGAGTTTTTCTTTAGTACTTTGTGTACTTGGGCTAAGTTTCTTGTATTGAATGGAGATAACCTTCATGATTTGCTCTTAGCCTACTCTAGTTCTTAACTTGTATTTAAGTGTTTTCTCTTGCATACTTCCTGTGTACTTGAGCTATGCCTATTTACTTATCAATAAAATCTCTTATTACTTATAAAAAAAAGTTCAATTTAGTTTTTGTTTGAGTAGGAGAGAAAGAAGGGTGTTGATGCAGATAGCAATCTTCATTTATGTGCCACGTTCAAGTTCCGATAGGAATATAAATTATACAAGCATCCTTGGAGAGGAATTATGCTGAACCAACTCCATCCAATGAGTAAAATGGACATGGGGTTTGAAGATTCAGTAGATTGAGTTCCTTCAATCCAGAAGAAATCAAAGGAACCAAAACAATAGCATGCAACCAATGGCCAACACATCATAAAGAGGGATGAAACCTTTCTTAAAAAAATGAAAAAAATAAGAAGAAAAGAAATGTCTGCTAGCCACAAAACATGTAGAGCAAATTAACAGGTTGAGAACAAACCATATCTTTCTTGAAACTCTGGTGTGCTCTGCAAGAACTCCAACCCTGGATGAGCTGCCAAAAGTTCTCGAAGCACTGGTTTGAAGTCATCCTGTTGCCAAGTAGGACATTCTCAACATAATAGAGAAATAGAGATTGACATAGCCAGTAACTTTGACAATCAATTAATACCACACATTGAATTCAATGAATGTGACCTGGGCTGCAAAGATATCTCACATTTTGAGCTAAATAATAAGGAGAAGAACTATAGATATAAAACAAAACAAAATACCTGGGTAAGAAATTTGACATCCGGTTGCTTCAAAATAGTATATATTTGGGTTGCTATATCCATTGTCAGCATGTTTCCATTTACCCAATAATTGAGAAATGCATCCCTACAAAACATGTTAAAAAATTAAGCAAACATTTTTTTTGATAAGTAAACAATTGTATTAATAATAATAGGCATAGCCCAAGTACACAAGATGGTATACAAGAGATAGCACCTATCTAGGAAGAAACAGAGGCTACAAGAAAGTCATGAACATCACGGCCATTAAAATCTACAACTAAGGCCCATAGAAATAGAGTTCTAATAAAGAGAGATCTACGTTCCTCTATTATGCGCTCATTGTCTTCGAATGTCCGATCATTTCGCTCCTGCCACAAACACCACAGAATACAGATAGGAACCATCATCCACACGGCTTTGATTTGTGGGACCTACCAGCACTATCACTGAGGCGGGCATAACCAAAGCTAAGTCTAATATGTGAAAAACTTCATCCCATAGCGCTCTAACAAGCTCACAATGCAGTAAGAGATAATCGACAGTTGGCCAACTACCATTTGTTGATGTCTTGTTCGGAGTTTGAAAAAAGGAGAAATTTGAAGTCAACCCAAGTCAATGGATAGCAGAGCACTTAGAGATATGCATAGGGATCTCAAAAGAAGATTGCACCAAACTGTGGTGTCTAAGTCAGCAAAAATTTTGGACGAGAAAGGAAGACATTCATAGGCTTTACGTAGTACTCTGCAATTTGTAAAAAGCTTGTTGGAGCAGGTTAGAGATGAATGTGAAGGGATTTTGATATGTCTAAGGCAGCAAAAAGTTTTTGTGGGGTGAGTTGGCAAAACTACATTCCGTGGTGCATTGGGGTGACTTTAATGTCACTCAATTTCCAAGTGAAAGATCAAGGGTTTCTAGCCTCAACTCTGCCATGATGGATTTCTCCGATTTCATCTCTGAGCTAGACCTACCGGTCATCCCTCTTGTTGGTGGTGCTTATACTTGGTCCAACACTCGCGAGCATCCTTCTTGGTTGAGAATAGATAGATTCTTGGTATCCCTAGATTGGGAAGCACACCATCCAAATCTTATCCAAAAGCGACTTCCCCAATTGTGCTCAGACCACTTCCCTATTATCCGTGATTGTGGGGGGATTCCTGGAAGCCATAGGTACTTCAAGTTCAAAAATATGTGGTTGATATCTAAAGGGTTTGTCGATAGAGTTCAACAATGGTGGTCCTCACATTCTTT
This sequence comes from Juglans mandshurica, assembly GCA_022457165.1. Classification (NCBI taxonomy): domain Eukaryota; kingdom Viridiplantae; phylum Streptophyta; class Magnoliopsida; order Fagales; family Juglandaceae; genus Juglans; species Juglans mandshurica. The sequence goes on from CM039623.1 coordinate 12,848,504, forward strand.
GGCACCCCTTGTTACATCTTGGCATGCAAGCTTAAGGCATTAAAGAAAGACTTGAAAGACTTGAAAGCTTGGAATGAGCAGGTGCCATGGAACTCCTACTGAGCAAAACAAATGTGGAACTCCAAAAGAACTCTTATTGGAGGAACTTCAAGGTTTGGAAGGTATGGAGGAGGTTAGGATTCTCTTGGATGTTGAGAGAGTCCGGATGCTGAGGTGACTATGGACATAGAAAGGGTGATACTAATGGAAGAAATCTCATGGAGACAAAAGTATAGGGCTTTATGGATGAAAGAGGAAGACAAGTGTACCAAGTTCTTTCATCATGTAGCTCTCACAAGAGGAACAACTTCATTGAAACAATGGTGGTGGATGGTGCAGGTTCTTCAAATCTTCCACAGCTCACAGACCATATCGTTCAGTATTATGAGCACTTACTCTCTGAATAATTCTCTTGGAGACCAAACTTTGATGGACTTCCTTTCGATTCTCTTGAATCATAGGGCGTGGGATGGCTAGAGGCCTTTCGAGGAGGAAGAGATATGGAAAGTGGTCAAGAACATTGCTAGTGACAAAACCCCATATCTTGATGGGTTCACTATGACATTCTTTCAAACTTGGCTGTGAAGTGATCAAAACCAGTCATTGCGCTAGTGCCAAAAAAACCGGGGCTAGTTGAGGTAAAAGATTATCGCCCCATTAGCCTGGTGAGTGGGATGGAGAAGATCATATCGAAGCGCCAAAATGCCTTTGTAAAAGGTAGATAGATTCTTGATTCGGTGCCCCTTGCTAATGAATGTTTGGATAGCATGATTAAGTCGGGAGTACCGGGTTTACTTTGCAAACTGGATATGTCAAAGGCTTATGATCAAGTTAATTGGAAGGGAACATGATTATTTGATTAATTTGCTTTAAAACTTATCAAAAAAAAAAGTTAATTGGAACTTCTTGCTTCACATGCTTGAGCGATGTGATCTTGTTGAGAAATGGCATGCTTGGATTAAACACTACATATCCTTGGCCTGCTTTTCTGTTTTGGTGAATCGCCAGTGGGTTTTGTTAATAGCTCTAGAGGCTTGAGATAAGTGATTCATTATCCCCATTACTCTTTGTTTTTGTAATAGAAGCTTTCAGTAAAATGATTTCAGGTATTGTGGATGGCAGATTCCTTTTTGGATTCTCGGTGGGAGCAGTAAATATTGGTTACTTAGATTTCTCTCACTTCCTTTTTGCATATGACACTCATCTTTTGCGCAGCCAACCAAGATGATATTCGAGCTTTGAGAGCTCTTTGTCTTTGTTTCAAAGTTGCTTCTAGATTGAGTGTAAAACTTGCCAAGTCATAATTGGGAATATCTCTGAGGTGGAGATTATGGCCAACCTCCTGGGGTTCAAGGTATCTCTTTTCCTATGAAATATCTCAGCCTCTCCCCTTGGCTGCCTCTTTCAAGTCTTTGCTTCTACCACCCACCATGGTGGCCCTCTAATTAGAGAAGGCGTAGCGGGATTTTCCATGGGGAGGTATGGACAAGGAGTTAACATCCCACCTTGTGAACTTGTCCCAATATGCACCCCAATTTCAAGCGGCGGTTTGGGAGTTTGGAACTTGCTGGTTTCAACAAAGCTGTACTGGGTAAGATGTTGTGGAGATACCAACTAGATAGAGGGCCTTATGGACGACTCAAAGTTTGGTGTGGACCATATGGGATGGGGCTTTGGAAGCATACAAGAAGAATGGGATGTTTTCTCCAAGCACACTTGTTTCGAGGTGGGTAACGAGTCTACAATTAAATTCTGACATGATCTTTGGTGTGGCAAAAGGTCCCTCAAGGAAGCCTTCCCCACTATTTACGGCATTTCGAGGGTCTAGACAGCTTCAGTTGTGGATCTTCTTGACCTATCCCGTAGATCTCCCCAATGGAAGGCCACTTTCTTTAAAGCTACACGAGACTGAGAGTAGACACTTTCTCTGAGTTCTAAAATCTTGTATACTCTTCTAGAGTGAGGGAGGGTGAGGAAGACAAGTTGGTGTGGTGACCCATGAGGGAAGGGGGATTTACTGTTCGTTCATTGTACAAGTCTCTCACCACATATAATGCAAACCCATTCCCTTGGAAGCACATTTGGAAGTCAAAGGCTACCCCTAAAAACAGCCTTTTTTTTATATGGACAGCCTCATTGGGATACATTCTCACTATAGATAATCTAAGAAAACGCCGGTTTATTATTATGGATTGATATTGTATGTGCAAAAAGAGTGGGGAGACTGTCAATCACCCACTACGTCATTGTGAGGTGGCCATGTCACACTGGAATGATTTCTTTGCTAGAGTGGGATTAGCTTTGGGTAATGCCAAGAAGGGTTGTTGACTTCCTAGCAAGTTGGAATGGGCTAAATGGTAATGCTCAAATTGCGGCAATATGGAAAAGAGAAATTCTACATGGAAGCCTTACATCACACACCTCCCCCTAATCAACATGTGATTTTTCATTTTTACCCTTCTATCTTAATGCTTAAATATGTGGGTATTTAGATAGAATGGAAAAAATGACAAATCAGGTGGAGGTGTGGTGTAATGCTTAGCATTTCTCTACAGAAAATGGTCCCAATTTGTCTATGGTGTCTTTGGTGCAAGCAAAATTGAGGATCATCAACAGTTAGTGGACGAGCTTAGACTTCTATTTTTTAATACTTTATTCCATTGGTCAATTGTAATTAATTTCAGTCACTTGAATGGCCATGATTTCCATGTATCATTGGACACTCATGAGGTGGCGCCCTTGTATATGTCTCATGCACTTGGGATATGCCTATTATTATCCTCAATAAAGTCCTTGTTTTACTGCTCCAAAAAAAAAATTAACATCAGAATTTGTCACAAAACTTATGAGCTTATGAATTTTGTTACAACTGCAAGTACTTGAGTTTACCAATAAAATTTTCATCTTGCTTTTGATGTTTATGGAATTCTCTTATAACATGGCTCACGGAATAGTAACAATAGTAGCATCTCTAATCCTAGAGGAAGGGGCTGTTACAAGTAAAATAAACTGAAAGTGAACTTGTCACATGTTGAATACTACTTGTGGCAAAGAATTGGCATGCTAACTTGCTAAACAACCAAGAGTATTACCACTTCAGCGATAGAGGGTTGAACACTGGTCTTTGGAGCACAACACATGCTTTGATGATTGCCTAACTATAAAATGCACTAAATTCACTTAAGCACTCCAGTCGGCTCAAAATTTGGTGTCAGCACCTAGAAGTATGGCTACCTAATCCATGTTTGTTGGACCAGATTGTACCCAAATTTGATCTTTATTTTTCTGTGTCAAGAATTCAAACAAGATTTTGTATCGATTTGATAAGATACAAATAAAATATTCTCAAAATTCTCCATTATACAACATGCTGCTTTTTCCATTCCTTCCTTTCAGGATCAGTCGCGGTCATACTACTAAGGAATTTGCAAGAACTATGATATTCTTCCTTTATCCTGGTCAAAATGTGAATAATCACAGAAGTGTCTGCATAAATTTGCAGGAAGTCAATTTGGCATAATCTAAAACTTATAAAGGCATCTAGAAACCCCCGACATGTAAGCTCGTTATGAATGGCAGTGGTAAGCCTTTCATAAATGTGATGTACTCTAATTAAAAGTACCCGTACCCAACAGGAACAATGGAGCGGAAATATGCCCAAAACCAGTCATTCCTTGGGGAAGGGGCGAGGAGTTTAACTATTGTCCAGTTCAGTGGGGGAAGGAGCACGTCCTTAAAGTATGGGTAGGGTAGAACTTCTAGTATAGCAGAGAGAACATTCAGATATTTGAGTTTCCTTGTAAAATATGAAAAACCAAATCCTGTTGAATTTGGAAAAGGCAGCAAAATTAAGAATACACAATATGTGGTAAAAAGTTAGATTAGACAATAACCACTTCTTTCTCCAACAATGAAAAGTGCATACCTCGTCACAAAACCAGAGCTATTACTATCAATCTTTCTGAAAATGGATGCGGAGAAGAATGATGGTAGCTTGCAGACATCCTTAGTAACTGATTTAAATTCTGACATATGAAACAGAAAATTAGTATATAGTTCTAGAAGTGTTACTTACATCAATGGTTGAGTATATCTCACCATGCATCTGCAGTCCATCCACGTGGCCAGAGAAAAACTGATTCGCTCTAAATAAACATTGCTCTTTTAGCTCATTTGGAGGTGGACGCCCATTTTGAAAGTAAAACTGCAGGCATTTCAAGTATCCATGTTAAATTTTTACAACATGAAACATCACCAACGCAGGGCCCTTCGGACCCTTCTAAGGAGTAAATCCCAAATACACAATCAAACCCATCGAAACCATGTATCAAGTAATCCATGGGAACTCTAGTGCGGAATTGAACCCAAGATGTCTGAGTCTACAACTCATCCCAAATCAACATTTGACCAAGTTAAAAATTATCACCATCAAACACCATAAAAACCACTCTAGCAAGCTGAGCACAAAGGGAAATAGCCATCTAGAGAATCAGAATAGCAACTAGTGCAATCAAATTTTATTTTGAAAAATGATTATTGAAGTTTTGTCAAACCTGAGGTATCAATTCTTTAACTGGCTCACTAACCACTTTCAGGGGTGAAGCTAAATTTGAGGGACCAGCCCTCTGCTTCATTATCCGAGGAGAACCAGATATACTTCTTGGTGACAACGGAGGGGCACTTCCTGCAGGAAACATTGAGGGCAAAATATTGCTTGTGGAAGCATGTGGACTGGAAGAGTTTCCAGGGACATTCAAGGGACCACCTGCCTTTGCTTCGTTAACCAATGATGTTACCTGAAGCATGAGAAACAAAACAAATTTAAAAACACTCCTTACATTGGCATCAAGAGGAAGGTCAAAAAAGCTAATTCGGCAAGCAAGAAACGATATATCAAAGAATAGACCTTACTTACCATTATACAATGAGATGGTTACTAGTTTTATGAAAATGTCTTTTGATAGGTAAAAAGAAACTTATTAAACCACGTAAATGGGCATAGCCCGAGTACATAGGGAGTATACCACAGAAAACATCTATTTACAAGCTAAGAGCTAGAAAAAGCAACTAAGAAATCATGAAAGCAGGACCCATCCCAATAGCCGAAGCCCAAAGAAATAACGTAGGGAAGAAAAGATCTCCAAGCCCTCCCAATGAGCATTCTCTATCTTTGAAACAAAGATTGTTCCTATGAAGCCAAATGCACCACATAAGACGTAGGGGAACCATCTTCCAAATGGCAGCAATTTGACGATTATCCCGAATTCCTCTCCAACAAGCGAGAAGATCCGCTACCCTTCTAGGCATCACCTAAGCCATACCAATCCTACAATCTTTTCTCGTAGAACCTTTGTCACTTCGCAATGTAGAAGTAGGTGATCCACAGATTCTCCATTCCTTTTGCACATGAAGCAGCAATCCATGATAACGAGACCACGCTTTCTCAAATTATCAATTGTCAGAATTTTCCTAGAAAAGCCAACCAACCAAAAACAACAACCTTGGGAGGCACTTTACTCCTCCAAATGCACTTCCAAGGAAAATCATTAGGGGATTGATACGACATAGCCTTATACAATGATCTGACTCAAAAATTCTTGCTCCCTGGATGACTCCACAGCAGCCTATCCTTTTCCCATGCTCCACATTTAAGGCATACAACATGCTGAAAAAATCTGAGATGTCACCCACCTCCCAAACCTGTACGGATCTAATAAACCTCACATTCCACTGAAAAGAGCCATTGGACTTGTCCATATAATTTGCCATAGAAGCTCCCTGATCGAATGCAATCCTGAAAAGAGATGGGAAAGCATTCTTTAGGCAATGTCCCCACACCAAATATCGTGCCAAAACCGAGATCCCCTACCCACCAAAAACCTGAAATTGCTAATAAGATCCCCCCATCCATTATGAATATATTTCCATACTCCCACACCATACACGCCTCTTACTTCATTTGAACACCACCCTCCACAAATGCTCCCATATCTAGCATCAACTACATTCCTCCAAAGGGCACCCCCCCCCCCTTCCTGGTGATACATCCATAACCATTTCCCTAGGAGTGCCTTATTAAAAATTCTCAGCTTTCGAAGACCTAAACCTCCTCTTGAGAATGGGAAACAAACCACCTCACAAGAAAGCATGAAAGATATTTATAATTCCATTAGCCACCCCTACAGACAAAGGAAATAAAGATAGAAAATACAGAGGAAAGTTAGATAAAGTGCTCTTAAGTAAGGTAATTCTTCCCCCTTTAGAAAAACAAATAATTTTCATCCATCCAATCTCCTCTCTATCTTTTTAATAACACCATCCCATATCGCCTTTGACTTATGAGAGGCCCCCAAGGGGGGAGACCAAGATATTTCATGGGCAAAGTCGACACCTTACAACCCAATATATTGGCCTAGTCCCTTATAGTATGCACGGAACCTACAGGTACCATTCCAGACTTCATCAAATTCTCCTTTAGACCTGAAACAGCTTCAAAACAATGCAGAAGGCCCACAACGAACGAATTTGTTCATGATCTGGCTCACAAGGATTCAATGCGTCATTAGCAAAGAGGAGATGCGATACATTTACACTGCCAATAGAAGATACACCCACCAAAAAACCAAAAAGAAAAACCTCATCCACCACCACCTCCAACATTATACTCAACACATCCATTATTAAAAAATAAAAATGAAAGGAGATAAAAAACCCCCTTGTCTCAAGCCATGGGAGCCATTAAAAAGTTCTAATGAAATTATTGATCAAAAAGCACGCTAATGTAAAAACCTAAGTGAAAACAAACTTAATTGCATTCTATTAACCATTAGTTAGAGATAAGTAGATAATCAAAATCCCAATCAGGTCCAAAGAAATAGCTTGCCATGAAAAGCTCCTTTCTTTAAACAATATGTAGATACACAACTCACTTTGCCCTCCCCACACCTTAATTATGAAGGAGGAGATGCCATTATATTTGGCAATTATAACAATCTCCTTTCTCCAATTTGAACCACATCAATATTCCAAACTTTGCAATAATTAATTTTCCCAAATCCAGCTTGTATTTATATAGAAAATCATGAATCCAATTATCTTGGAAGTTAGAAGAAATTAACAAAACCACCACCACAATTACATCCATTGAAAATAACACTAGGCAACACGTATCATGCTACCAAGTCCTGCCATAAGAACCTCCATGGAACCAGCACCACGTCAGCATCACCATCAATTTGCCAGCAACTATTAATCGATCACCTCCTGCATCAAACACTCTGCAACCACAGACTACCACCACCAACAAACTACCATCAACAGAAATTAGAGATATTTGCCACTTTGCCACCAACCCCTACAACTACTATATATGAGCCTTGAATATTTTTTCTGTGACAACAGATCTTTTTGAAGAGCAAAATCTTCCAACTGTCTGGATAGTAAAATCAAAGTCAATTGTTGTTTCCCCAAAGTAAATAAAGATTAAATTGAATTATTATGTGAGAAAACAACTGCATGTCGAATAATTTACTGGTTGAAGTTGACTTCTAAGACAGCCAAAGACAACATCAACAAATCTCCACTCTCGTGCAAACTCTCAAGGCAGCCTTTTATGATAGTAATAACCAACACGATCTCAATCTAATTATAAAATCTGATGTATCTTTGTTCAGGGACCTAAAAGGCCCATTATCAAAACCAGAAGCCCTTCTTAGTTACACCTTTTTTTTATAGGGAGCAGGTGTCCGGGACTTTGTCCTGACTAATCCCGGGGGTGCACTTACCCTCAGCTTTTTTCCTAGTTACACTTGTACACCACAATACCAGGAAGCCAGCTCCCATGAACCTAAATATTAGATAACAGTCAAATTTCCTAGTCAAACTTCAAGCGATAAAATTTCCATTCCCAGATAGTATTCTCATTTAGAGACCTCTATCATCATTTGTTCCAGAAGTTAAAAACACATCACCATGCGCAAAAATAAATACCTACATTCCTTTTTTTCATAAGTATACCTACATTCCTCGACATTGTATGTTCCTACTCGCATTCTTTTTTCTTTCAATAAACAAAGCATACAAACGACCGCATTCGTAAAGCAATGAAAAGTAAGTTTCAGAGTCGTAGACCTACCTATTTCAGCTACGAATGCAAGGGAAACATTAAATTATCAAAGAATTACTGTCACGTACCTGCCGATTAGAGTCGGGGAGCGAGAGCCACTGCTCAAAGAGCTTCTCAACGAAGGCCGGGTTCGATTTGAGGGTCAGAGGAGACACCTCCGGGAGCTGCAAAATTTCGGCGTCAAACAGCGCCGCATCTGTCCCGATCTCCATATTCATTAGAATCGATCCCTCTACTTCTCTCTCATTCACAATTATCAAATCAGAAGAACCCTACAAACAATCGAAGCTCGAAGAAGTTGAGTTTCGAGATTCAATGCAGTTTGGATTATTTTTGGAGGGGTGAGGAAGCGGGAGAAACCCTAGATCCTGGAGAAATTGAAGGATCGGAGATTAGAGAGGGGAGAAAGCCAAGAAAGCGACGGAAAGTTTTTGTCAGAGATGGCTGCGATTGGGGAGAGAGCGAGCTTTGTGAAATGGCAACCGAAACCGTGTGAAATCGTTGAAGAACTTACACGTGCCCACGTGCTCCAGATCATGTGCACTAGTTTTGTTTCCTTTCTTTTTCTTGCATTTTTGGGTCCGACTCTGCCTCTTATTTTTATTTTTATTTTCTTTATCTCGCTCGATCACGTTGAATATTTCATAATTATACAAGAATATTTCATAATTTAAAATATTTTATTAAAAATAAGAAAAAAAATTGAACAAAAATATTATATAGTTAAAAAAATTGTTTGAATATAATTTTTTAATAATTTTTTTGTTTTAAAATTTTAAAAAGTTGTATTGTTTTATATTTTATTTGAAAGTTTAGGAAAATTGTGTTGGATTTTGTTTTTGAATAATAATTAGTTAATAATTAGATAAAAAAGTTAAATATTTAAAATTAAAGTATTTTATACTTTAGTGATATTGCTCAACCAATTTATTTAGAAAAGAGGAAATGCTCACGTGGGAAGTAGTGTGAATAAGCCATTTGCACGTTAGACTACTATTGTAGACATACATAAAACGCAACTAGAAGTGCTACAATTATAAAAAAAAATCTTACAAAGGTAAACTTATAAAATAGTATGTTTCATATGATACATTAGATCTACTTTATAATAAAAATAGATTTACAATCCAACACACCATATCAAATCGTGTCAATTTGTGAATTTATTTTTATGAAATCTTTGTGTGATTAAAACAGTTCTCAAACACAGCATTATGGCCCATTTAAAAGTCAAAGTGTATATTTTCTCTAATTTTACCTTGTCGCAACCTCACTCATTTCGAACTGTAATACAATTGAAATAAAAATAAAAACGAAATCAGGTGAATAGATTTTAGACTGTAAAAAAAATTATGTAAGATCGAAATTTAAAAAAAAAATTTAAGACACTAATAAATCTTATTTAAAATACTATGGCTCGTTTGGATAGTGAGATGAGATGAGATAGTTTTAGATGAGTTGAATAAAATATTATTATAATATTCTTTTTTAATATTATTATTGTTTTGGGATTTGAAAAAATTGAATTATTTATTATATTTTGTGTAGAAATTTAAAAAATTATAATGATGATATGAGATCGTTTTTGTATCCAAACAAGCTCTTAAAGTTTATCAACAAAATGTGCCAAGTGGCAACTCTTGGACACATGGCAACTCATGAGCTACATTGAGCATCAAATGGACCCAAGAAAAAACAAGTTGGTGTCTAGTATTTGTTGGTATTGAACCCATCTCAAATTAACAAATCAAAGTGAATAGGGTTGTGCATCCAAATACGGATTTGAATATCTGGGAATATCCGGATCTGTACCTGAATTTTTAAAACTGGGTGGATACCCACCCAGGTAAAACTGATTACAACCCGGACGGGAAGTGAATACCCGAATTGTAACCGGTATCCAAATTTAACTCCACTTTTTTTTTAACTCTATTTTTTTTAACTCTAGTTTTTATACTTTTGCATGCACAAAAACAACGTTGTTTTGAAACAAAAATTTTGTTTAAAAAAAACACTCAGTTACGGATAACAGGATTCAAGCTAGAATTCTATCCACCCGGGTCCAATCAGGGCAAGTAACCACCCAGATTCACCAGGATTTCCAAGTTCCAGACTGGACTAGAAAAAAATATGATCCGGATGCACACTCTTACAAGTGAAGATCTCACAAGTTTGAATTTTCTTTCTAAGCCTTGGTCTTACTTGTTGCCCTCTTCTTCCCCTTTTTCACATTTCATTTCTTCCCCTTCCTCTATTGAAGGTCTGGGTCGAAACACTCTCTTGGTCATCTCTTTTGAGTTCTCACAAAAACACTTAAAATCTTACCATTTAGCACATACCTCCGACATATATATTATCCCATAGCTTAAGAACCATCAAACAAGAATTATTTATCGAGCTTAGAGGAGTTAATTTAGTAAGTTTTCTTCGCCCCTAAATTTATGTAAATTTTCCACTTATAGGGTTAATTTTGATTATAGATGAATATATGTGTGTTTGGATATTAAAATTTTTGGAGAAAATATGCTAGGGTTTCAATTTGCTATGTAAAATTAGGGTTAATTTATTTTGTGTAATTAGTGTATAAATGATGATGATGATGTGATGATATTTGAAATGTTTGGAGTTAAATTAATGGAGAATTGAAATGAACTTTTTTAAAACAGAGAGTTAAGGTTTTGGCTAGGGTCCAAGGCCTTGTTGGGATGTTGAGATGGTCTCAACCCATATCATCTCATCTCAACATCCAAACACCACTAAAAAACAAACATTTTTTAATTTTAAATTTTTCTAATTTTTAATCTAATCATTACCTAATTATTACAATTTTTCCAAACATCCAAGCAAAGTAGAAAAAAACAATACTTTTTCAATTTTTTTTTGTGTAATTAGTGTATAAATGATGATGATGGAATGATATTTGAGGTGCTTGGAGTTAAATTAATGAAAAACTGAAGTGAATTTTTTTAAAAGAGAGAGTTAGGGTTTTGGTTAGGGTCTAAGGCCCTGTTGGGATGTTGAGATGGTCTCAACCCATCTTATCTCATCTCAACATCCAAACATCACTCAAACACAAACATTTTTTATTTTTAAATTTTTCATCTAATTATTACCTAATTATTACAATTCTTTCAAAATCCAAATAAAATAGAAAAAATAATTTAAATTTTTCAAATCCCAAATGTGACACCCCCAAACCCCGCTTGGGATTTGATGGAAACAGAAGTATCGAGACATGTAACCTGAACTTAGCCAAGTCTTCATCCGTATTTCGTCGCCAGTTTATTATTTATTTTGGGTCATGAATTAGGTATAGAATGTTTAGAAGGCTTGGCCTCATTATTTCTTCAGTTCACAAGGCACCCAAGCCCATGAGATAGGCCACCTAAACCTTAGAATTTCGACTAGCCCATTTAGGCTTAAGCCCAACTTTCTTAAGGAGCAAGGGGCACACCCAACCCATTTACTCCTAACATTTGTCACCCATGTAAAAGCACTATGAATCTGGACGTGTGAAAGACCGTAGGATTTTGTAACCCTAAAAACCCCACACGCCACCTTAGGATTTTGGTGAGTTCCATCCAATACTTGTAATGGTTTGAAGAAGAAAAAGGGACACATGGGAATGCTGCAAATCAAAGGCACAAGTCTCCAAGAGACTTTTAGGGTTTCGGCCATGGGGACTTTCACGTCCATTATAGGGTTTCAGCCTACTTTTGCCACTTGTAGTCTTCAGTCACATTACATGTTTCATTTGATTAAGTGCCTGAGAATTTCATAAGCTTGTGAGAAGAGCTATAGACTGAATTATAAAGGTTTGATCACCCATGCTTTTGATAGATCCTTAACTTGGTATAAATTTTGACTAATAATCTCAAAATATTTGGAGAGGAATTAACTTTCTGCTTGTATTTCGTTTAATTTGTTAGGGGTTAGCAAAAAGCTAGTTGGGGGGTGTGATAAAGTAATAATAATGTATAAAATAAATATGTTAATTGAGCAAATATCAGATAAAAATATATGTTACATGCTTATTTATACATTAATATAAAAGAAAGGACATCTAACTTATGGACCAACAGAAATTGATGATTATTTATCTATTTTTGAGTTAAGGAGCCTGCTACAACCCACTACTCGTATAATAGACCCTCAAGAGAAAAATAGTCAAACCTCGACTAAGTTTCTCTTTCTTTCTATCTATCTTACAGGCTTACAATCCTACATCTTCACAGAACTAGCCCACGCAACGGAAGGAGCACACAACAGACAATTAGTAACTAACAGGCACAAAATGGAATATTCGGAAGATGAGGAATGAGAGTTGGTTATGCCCACTGCAAAGGATACACGAAAAAATGATAAAAATGAGGGAAGTAATGAGAAAGGAGATCGATTCAAAAGGAGCAAAAACTCACTCTGGAAAATGGGGCAGAGTGTTTTCTGGGGAGTTCATCCATTTTTTACCATATCGACTCAAGTTTTACAATTTACTTTGATTTTTCATTTTTAATACAGCATGTATGAGTAATCTTTTAAACCTAAGCTTGGAAACCCTTTTGAATGGGTTGTGTTTCAATTGGTTCCATTCCCGTTTGTTATGAGATTTTGTACCTAGAGAGTTATGAACAATCTTTTGCATAATGCCATTTTTTAGAGTTTTCTTGCTAATCTTTGGTTCACCATTGACTGAAGGGCACGTTGAACACTTGAGTTTTGCAGAAATATTGTTTTGATGAGGCACTATTAGAGTTAGATTGGTAGTAAATCAATAGAGGATTTATAAATTTATTTGAGAATTGCATGAGTATATAAATCATGCAAGCACTTTTTTCTTGACTAAAACTGTGTTTGAAGGAATGAGGGGAGATTGGAATCCATTTTGAAACCAACTTGTGAAAAAGGAAATCCATAGCTTTGGCGTTTGATAAAATTCTTTTTAAATACATAAAATTTGTTTTACGTTTGTTTTACACACAACTGTTGGTTTGAGACTTAAGTTTTTTGAATAAATAGGGAGAGTAATCTGGTATTGTTAAAATGATTTGTTAGAAACCATATCCTGACAATTGCAAATACAAATATTCTTTTCTTTTAGAAATTCTTTTCTCAAAACTGGGTGAAGAGGCAACACCTCGAGATTTCTTCACTAATTTCTTATTTAAGTTTATAGCAATTAAGCAAAGACATTCTCATTTTAGCATGCATTAGAATCATTTTTTTTAACACCATTGTCCCTGTGAATTCGACCTTGAGACTCTCCCTTGATAACAACTAAACACATTCTGCACTTTAGAGTCAATTTAAATGGAGAGAAAAGTTTTTAGCGCCGTTGCTAGGGACTAATGTTGAATTTCAAAACAAACATCTTCACACTCTTGGTGACATCTAACCCTTTTTTTATATATACTTAGTCCTTGATTGTTTTTAGTAGCTATTTTATTTTTGTTATATATACCTGGTGTTTGTCTTTTGTGGTCATTTGGGCTATTGTATGTCTATTTGGAATCGAGATCATACATCTTGTTTGGTTAGAACAGAGTCTGTGACATACTCTGACTATGCATCACTTTCACTTGATTCATCTTCTGAAAAATCTAGCACTTTGGCTGAAGATGAACAAGATAAGTAGAGAGTGGGTAACCATAACAGAACCTTTAGAGATTACTTGCAACCTGTTAGGACCAGTTCACCCTTCTACATAATCCAACCCTTAAATGCAAATAACTTTAACTTTAAACCTAGCATGATTCCCTTGATACCTCATTTTCATGGGATGGAATCAAAGAACCCGTATATGCACATCAAAGAATTTGAGAAAGTTTGTTCAACCTTCATGGATCGAACTTGTACTGAGAATTAGGCTTAAACTGTTCCCATTTTTATTGAAAGACAAAGCCAAAATTTAGTTGAACTTTTTAAGGTCTAGGTCCATTGAAACATGGCAGGAGATGCAAACTGAGTTCTTAAAAAAGTTTTTTCCTATGCATAAAACTAACGCACTGAAAATGCAAATCATGATTTTTGCTCAAAAAAACACTGAAACCTTTTATCAGTGCTGGGAGAGATTCAAAGATTTGTTTAATACTTGTCCTCACTATGGATATGAAAACTGAAGAATAATTAGTTTTTTTTATGAGGATTTGCAACCCAAGATGAGACAATTTGTGGAAACAATGTGCAATAGAGGATTCTTTAATAAAGAACTAGAAGAGACCCTTGAGTATTTTGATTATTTATCTGAAAATGTCCAATCATGGGACACTTCAGATATATATGATAGGGTTGAACCATTAAAAACCATAACTGGAGGGGGAAAGTATAACTTGAGGGAAGTGGATGGTTTACATGCTAGATTATCAATGAAACCATAGATGTGAACAAAGTAAATGAGATTCAAGTTGTCTAAAGAGTGTCAGAAAAATGTAATATCTATGAGATATAGGACACTCAACTAATGACTACCCTACAATCCCAACTTTTAAAGAAGTCATTATAGATCAATCTAACACTATTAACACAGTTGCTAAACCTTTCTTAGGTCCATTTTCCAACACATATAACCTAAATTGGAGGAACCACCCAAACTTCAGCTAGAGAAATGATCAAGTAGCTCATTCTTCACCCCATGCACCTGGTCCTTCACAATATGCAGTCAATGCAAACCCAGTAGCACCAAGGCCACCTCAATACCCTGCACCATCATCTTTAGGTCAAATGAGGAATCTTGAGTAAATTGTCTAGCAAATGGCAGCAAATCTCCAACAGTTCATGCAAAGGCAAGCCGCCATCAATAACCATAACTCGCAAGCCATCAATGATATCAGGGGGTCCCTCACAAGGATGACCACAACCCTAAGCATCAAAGAGAAAGGCAAGTTCGTTGCACAGCCACAACCTAATCCTCAGGGTCAACTCCATCAAGTGTCAGATGTAGCTAAAGGCTCAACCTTTAAACCAGTAAAAGCTATCACAACCTTGAGAAGTGGTAAATTTTTGAAAAATCTCACTTCTAAACCAGACATCATTGGTAAGGATTCTAACTCATTGCATATTGAAGTTGAAAAGGAAAATTGGCAAGCACTTGCACCTTTTTCCACTAGGTTAGCCTCCTTGCACAATGATAAAAACCAGGCTGAGATTTTAGAGGTTTTTAAGCAAGTGAGGATCAACATACTTCTGCTAGATGCCATTCAGCAAACTCCTACTTATGCCAAATTTTTGAAAAATTTGTGCACAATTAAGAGAAAGTTAAGTGTGAAAAAAGGCCTTCCTCACGGAGCAAGTCAGTGCCAGCATCCAAAACAACACCCCTCCCAAATATAAGGACTCAGGCTCACCCACTATATCTTGCACAATTGGAAACTCAAAAATTGGTCATGCATTGTTGGATCTAGGCTCTAGTGTGAATCTGTTACGTTATGTTGTGTATGAGAAGCTAGGCATAGGAGAGTTGAAACCCACCTCAATTATCCTGCAGTTAGCTGATAGATCTATAAAGATACCGATGGGAGTGGTAGGAGATGTTCTAGTTCAGATTGATAAATTCTATTATCCAGTAGACTTTCTTGTCCTTGACATACAACTGCCAGTTAATTATATTTTCCAAGCTCCAGTAATGTTAGGAAGACCATTTCTTGCCACTTCAAATGCTTTGATAAATTGTAGAAGTGGAGTCTTAAAATTAAGTTTTGAGAATATAACACTGGACCTTAATATTTTTAATCTGTGCAGACAACCACAAGAAGTGGAAGAAGTCCAGGAAGTGAATTTGTTGGAGAGCATCATCTCATAATCTTTTCCATTATCTTATCAAGATTTAGAAAAATATTTTGAATTAATGGACACTCCTAATTAATTACTTTTTATTTGATTTGTAAAAAACCAGGCAGAATGGATACCCAAAGTTGATCAGCTCCCTCCAATGCCAGCAACAATGAAGCCTTCAGAGGAGCAGATACCAACTTTGGATCTCAAGCCCTTACCAGCAGAACTGAAGTATCCCTTCTTGGGATCTCACAATACATTCCCAGTGGTAATCTCTTCGCATCTAACTAATAGACAAGAAGATAAGTTATTAGAGGCCCTAACAAAACATAAAAAAGTCATAGGCTGGACATTGGCCGACATTAAGAGTATCAATCATTTAGTTTGTACTCATAAGATTTATTTTGATGAGGATGCCAAACCTTCTAGGGAAATGGAAAGGAGACTTAACCCCACAATGAAAGAAGTAGTGAAGAATGAGGTACTTAAATTGTTAGATGTAGGTATCATTTACCCCATCTCTGATAGTAGGTGGGTTAGTCCTATACAAGTAGTACCAAAACAATCTAGATTGACGGTCATAAAGAATGAAGAGGATGAGTTCGTGCCCACAAGGGTGGCTACAGGCTGGAGAATGTACAAAAAATATAGGAAGCTTAATGCAGTCACAAGAAAAGACCATTCCCCCTTGCCAAGTCCTAGAAAAAGTTGATGGTCATGCATTTTATTGCTTTTTGGATGGGTTCTTAGGCTATTATCAGATTGAAATAGCACATGAAGACAAAGAAAAAACAACTTTTACTTGTCTATTTGGAACTTTTGCATTTAGAAGAATGCATTTTGGGCTGTGTAATGCTCCAACAACTTTCCAAAGATGCATGCTCAGTATATTCTATGATTTAATTGAAAGTAGCTTAGAAGTTTTTATGGATAATTTCTCTATTTTTGGAAGCACTTTTGAAAACTGTTTAACTTAACTTGCAAGTTGTTTTGACTAGATATAAGGAAAATAATTTACTACTTAACTGGGAAAAATGCCATTTTATGGCTCAACAGAGTATATTACTGGGGCATATAATGTCTTATAAGGGTATTGAGGTTGATAAGTCAAAGATTGATTTAATTTCCAATAGAATCCCTTTTGAAAAAGTATGTGATACATCATAAGGTGTCCACCCCTTACCATCCACAAACAAATGATCAAGCTGAATTGACCACTAATAGGGAAATTAAGCATATCCTTGAGAAAACAGTTAACTCAAATAGAAAAGATCGATCATTAAGGTTAATTGATGCTTTGTGAGTTTATAGGACTGCTTGTAAAAGCATTTTTGGCATGTCTCCCTATAGAAGTCTATGGTAAGGTATGCCACCTCCCTGTTGAGTTGGAGCATAAGGCATACTAGGAAGTAAAAAAATTCAACTTTGACATTGAAAATGCTGGATCCTTGAGAAGATTGCAACTATCTGAACTGGAAGAATTAAGAGGATATGCTTATGAGAATTCTGAGGATATGCTTATGAGAATTCTAGGAAGTAATGATGTTTGTTCTGATCTTCCAAATGTTTTTTAGCATATGAATAAACATGTTATTTTTTTACTTTATATTAAGAATTTTTGTGAAAAAAACATTTTGACAAAAGCTCAACCTATTCAAATGATTAGTGAGACTTTAAAATTTTACAAAAATGAAATCAATGATTTGCTTGCTAAACAGATTATTAGGCCTAGTAACTTTCCATGGTCTTGTGCTGTTTTTTATGTCCAAAAAAATGTAGAAATTGAGAGAGGGACACCCTGACTAGTTATTAATTATAAACCTTTGAACAAAATCTTTGGGTAGATTATGTATTCTATCCCCAATAAAAATGACTTAATTCATAGGTTATGTGATACAGTTGTCTTCTCCAAGTTTGACCTAAAATCAGGATTTTGGCAAATTCCAGATTACTAAGTCCAAAAGGTTAAAACTGCTTTTACTACCCCATTTGGATACTACGAGTGGAATGTGATGCATTTTGGTCTAAAAAATGCCCATAGTGAATTCCAAAATATTATGAATGGCATCTTCAATTCATTTACCATTGTTTACATTGATGATGTTCTCATATTTTCCAAATCTATTGATGAACACTGGAAACATTTGCAATCGTTTATGGATATCATTAGGTTGAATGATCTTGTTGTTTCTGCTGAAAAGATTAAATTGTTTCAAACCAAAATCAGATTCCTTAGTTATGATATTTCTGATAGCAAAATTAGACCCATCAACAGGGTTATCAAATTTGCTGACAAATTTCCTAATGATATTCTTAATAAGACTCAGTTACAGAGATATCTTGGTTCTCTCAACTATGTTGCCGAATTCTACCAAAATATGAGGAAACAATGTCGCCCACTGTTTAAAAGGCTACACAACAATCCTTTTTTTTGGTATGAAATTCATACTACTCTTGTTAAACAAATCAATGCACGTGTCAAGACTCTTTCGTGTCTTGGTATCCATACTTATGGTTCTTTTAAAATCGTTGAAACAGATGCCTCTAACATTGGTTATGATGGCATTCTGAAATAAATTGTTTCACCAAGCTCATCCGAACAAATTGTTCGATTCCATTCTGGAGTCTGGAATAGTGCACAACTTAATTACAGTACTATTAAGAAATAAATCTTATCTATAGTATTATACATTTCAAAGTGATTTGTTAAACAAAAAATTCTTATTACGCATAGATTGCTAAAGTGCTAAATATGTTTTAGAAAAAAAATGTTGAAAACATTGCATCAAAACATATTTTTGCCAGATGTCAAGTTATATTAAGTGTTTTTGACTTTGATATTGAATATATTAAAGGTTCTGATAATTCCATTTCTGATTTCCTTACTCGTGAATTCTTGCAACATCCATGAGCAAGAAGAGAGATGAAGGAAAAAAGATTGTTCCACCTCCACCAATTCCTAATCTCAAGCTCATTAAAAATGAGCTTGCTTCCCCACTAGAAATTGCTAATAGGTTTACTACCCTTGAGAGTATCCCTACTGTTAAACCTGCTTCATTTGCTTATGCTATTGCTACCCCTTATGACCCATATGCTAAACCAATTTATTCTGTTAAACCCACTTAGTATTCCCCTACTTCGAAAATTGAGTATATCAAAAAACGTTTTTCCCAAAATCTGTTCTATATTGAATCTAATCGATCAATATATACAGATCTCTTCAAATTTTCACTGGATTCATGAGAATTCAGCAAAAAACCTCCAGTATTATTCTGGGATTCTGCTCCATAAAGAATCCATTGTTATTAAAACCATTTATGATAAGATTGATAAATAAAAATTGATTTATCACAGTGCTTACATTCTAAGCATCATTACCGAAGAAAACTGGGGTATTCACCCCTTCACTTCGAAAATACTTTCCAATTCTGAAATTGTTTATTGCTATTATGATTAGATTGATGTCTGGTCCAAATTCATATTATTTCAGACTCCAGACATGAGTCACTCTTGGTTTCTTAATTTTGATAAAAACTTCAAAGGCAAACTTCTCATTTAGTTCTTAAAATGGTAGAATCAGTTTGATCCAATTCCTGAAGTTTTTCCTAAACAACTTCAGAAATCTATTAAAAGTTTTGCTAATGCAATTGTTTCAAAATTAGATCGTCATGATGCCAAATTTCCCTATTCCCTCCATTTTTGCAAAAGGTACAAAATCCCTTGGATTCTAAAATGGAGTTATTAGAGAAATAGTGACCTATTGGTTCGATACTACTTTGTTAAGTGGTGGGATATATATCCTTATACACAACATTATTGATCAAATTATCAAAGATTTCTCCTAGACTACTTCAAATCTGAAAAATACTGAGGAATTCCCTTTTATTGTTCATCAATCAACATCGCCTAGATATCCATTAATCCAAGCGACTACTACTAAAAACAATGAATAGAGGGAAAAAACTGCTGCTTCCTCTTATGCAAAATCTAATAAATCCTCAAAGTCTAAAAAGAAGAATGTTCTTGGAGGACTTAATAAAAAAGATTTGATTTATTTGTTAAAGAAGTCTCTTGAAAATGATAATTCTATGAATTTGATACCAACTCAGAAGCATCTTCCGAAGCTTCAGTTGCTGACCCATATAACAAAATATTTGGACATGATTCAGAAGGTACCTCAAGGTTATCTGAAGATGAATGATCTATCGACATAAAACGACAAGAACTGTTGAAGGCTACCGTCCTAGAGACTAATTGGTCTCCTCACTTAATTCAACATTGACAGAAGATAGACTACCGTCCTCCCAAGACTGATTAGTCTACAATTGCCATATTCCTACAACTGCCATATTCCTGATACTGCCAGTACTACTTTCACTATTTGCTTTCAGTTATATTTTCAATATTTGCTTTAATATTTCTAATTGAGGCCCCATTCATCTATTAAAGGGGAACCTTGCTTCAGAGGAATGTATCACTTTCGTTTTAGGAAACATTTGTATTAAAAAATCTTTACGCCTTTTGTTAAAATTATCTTTGTAAGTTATTTCATCATAAATAAATATTATTTATCGTATTAAGTGTTTTCAATTTATTTTTCAATATTATGAAGTTTCAATTATTTGGTTTGTCCAGTCATCTGGTCCTACTTTTGTTTATTTTCATTATCACCAGTTCTAGTTATTTGGTCCAGTTATTTTCATTACTTCTATTTCCAATTACCTGGTCCTGCATTACTTTCATTACCATTACATCCAATTACCTAGTCCTGTCCAGTAATTTGGTTCCTATAATTTTTTTTCACATTATTTTTTTAATATTTTTAAATATTTTTTTAAAAAAATAAAAAATTCACAATATTATTAAATAACATTTTCTTAATCACCAAATAAAAAAAAATTTTGAAAAAACATGGAAGCGGACATCAACGGGATCCCTATAATTTTCTTTTTTTAATATATTAACTTTCATTGCTTATCAGTTATCAAGATGGGTGACTCTACAGCCACCGCTCCCAGTCCTGCTGGGAGCCACCGATAGTGTAAAATGATGTATTTTTTTTATTTTACTTTTTTATACATGTATTTTTTTAACACTGTAAAATATTTTTTAAAAAAATAAAAAAATTATAATATCATTAAAAATACTTACTTAATTATTAAGTAAAAAAAATATAACGAAACCGAGAGCGGGAAAAATAGCTTTACTCTATCAAGAAAGGGGAGCAGATCACGTGTCAACCTGATCAGTTTAAAAATAATTTTACCCAATTTCCGATGGAAAAAGAAAAAAAGGAAAAAGAAAAAAGTGCCGATGGTCGCTCGAAGGCGTTGCCCGCCATCTTCAATCTTCCGAGTGTATTTGCGCATAAAGAAAAAATATAAAAAATCTCTGGAGGGTACTTTAAAAACCCTAAACCAAGTTCTTTGTTCGTGAGTGTCACCTGGGTAACGATCGCAGCCGGGGATAGCTTAAAGATGAAGGTGGTGGCATTGGTAAGCGGCGGCAAGGACAGCTGTTACGCCATGATTAAGTGTATGCAGTACAGTCACCAGGTTTATTTTCTTTCTTTACTTTCTCGTCTGTTTGGTTCCCGAGAAAACCCCTGGAAAACAAACCAAAACATGATAAAAAGAAATTTGATGTTCGAGTCCTATATATGTTGTTACTTGTCCCATGGGGATTGGTTCCACGAAATATCGATTGGAGTTTGTAGGTTGTTAGTTATCCAAACAAAGGATTAATAATTGATTGGTTTTTGTAGGTTGTTGCATTGGCGAATTTGTTGCCGGCTGATGATTCAGTGGACGGGCTTGATAGCTACATGTACCAAACTGTTAGTCTCTCTTCATCTCTAGTTATCGTGGTGGATGACTAATAAAAAAAAAAAATAGCGTTGTGGATGCCAATGCTTTGAAAACTATGTTTAGAAGTAAGCTTTGGGCCCACGGAAAACTCTTGCATTACAACAGTAATACATGTATTTGTATGCCACACATGTTTGTTTATCCCCTTTGCTGTGAGGGTTTATCTTGTTCTATTTTATTTGTTTATTTATTTTTATAATTCCTGTAATAGGTAAAAAAAACTATTTTTTTTGTAGATGAAATGTGCATTTCTTCATTATTACTTGAATTTTATTTACCCATAAAAGAAAATGTGCATAAACGTTTCTTCTTACTTTGGTTTGTTTACTGTTTTGTTGGGACTGTTGAATGCTTTCATCAGGTTGGGCACCAAATAGTTGTCACCTATGCAGAATGCATGGGACTACCATTGTTCAGACGACGAATACAAGGATCTACAAGGCAAGCCTTTTAAGTGGGAATTCTTTGGTAAAATCAATTATCTGATATCAGGGAACTTAAAAACAATCTCTTCTTATCACGGAACTAAGAAAGTGATCTTAACTTGTAATTCCAAAAGTGCTAGAGTTCAATGATGGAATCACATGTAGAGTAGGGGAGGGCATCAATGCCTGGAAGGTTTGAAAAACATCTTCACATGTGTCCTTTTTGGAAGAGAGCTTCAAAGAAGCTTATGGGGCCCCAATCCTATTTTCTATTTTCTTTTTATATATACCTAAAAATGAATTTCTATTTAAATATAAAACCCTTCTTTTTCAAGAAGCCACTCATTCAAATTCAATCAATGTCACAATGCTACTCCTACTGGTGATTAGTTATTATACCAATTTTCCTATTTTTATTTTTCCTCCCATGTAATTATTGTGACCAACATGG
This sequence comes from Juglans mandshurica, assembly GCA_022457165.1. Classification (NCBI taxonomy): domain Eukaryota; kingdom Viridiplantae; phylum Streptophyta; class Magnoliopsida; order Fagales; family Juglandaceae; genus Juglans; species Juglans mandshurica. Next base: position 12,871,178 of record CM039623.1, read on the forward strand.
GACCTTATATTGTCTTAAACCAAACTTTGAAAAGAACAAAACAAGTTAAGCTTCCTCTATACCGTTTCTGTCTCTTTAAGGCTTCTTATCGCATAACATTGGGATAGTAGTGCTCCAATCTAAACACTTTATCAAGCTACAAAGGTTATTCTGTTTTGTTTATATCCTTATATGGCTTAATTTACATATATTATTTTCCTTTGGTGAAATTATAGATAGCAAAATATTTCATTTACAAAAAAGTTAGGAAATACTTACCTCTCTATAAATATAATTTTACAAATGACACATTTGAATGAAACAAACAGAATTGTTTTTTTTTTAATAATGCCTTTAGATTACTTATCTAAGCAAAATAAGGCCTTCAGATCGGCATGAGAGGTGGTTCAAATTTAAAAAGAAAAAGGTGAGTTCAAAATTTGAAAAAAGGTGGTTTCAAACTTAATAGCAATATTCCCATTAAATGGATGTTTATTTTTGTTTTGGAAACTTTTGTATATTTCAAGACAATCCAAAAAGGAAAGCACACCATCTGTAATGGATTGGAGGAAGATTTGATTGTCATAATTTTTGTTCCCCCCTCCCTCCCCTAAGGTTGATTGTTGGCTCTGCCCTTGCAAGAATTATTTTTCATTTTTTGGCTAGTGTTAATTATGTTTCCCTGACTAATATTTGTTTTTTCTTTATATGTTTTATGTATTCTATTTATTGATTATAATTTGGTTCAAAGGGAAGGACAACTATTAGTTGGTTAAAGATCTAACAATTTCACTGTGAGTCCATGAATAAATAATGATTTTCTATTGCAACTTAAAAACAAGAACACTAGGGGTATGACCATGTTTATGCTACTAATATTATTTTGAGCATTAATTAATTTTCGATAATGATAGAAAGTGGCAAAGCATAAATTCGTATTGGTTTTGCTGAAGATAATTTTGGGAGGGATTTGGGTTTCTCTTTTTTGATAAGTAAGAAGATATTTTATTGATATTGAAATAGGCATAGCCCCAAGTATACATGTGATTACACCTAGTTAGGAACTAGAAACGGTTACAAGGAAATCATGAAAGTTGAGACCATTAAAGTTATGACAATGGCCCACATAACTAAAGTATTCCAAAAAAAAAAAAAAAACTCTTAAAACTCTTCCAATGAGTGCTCTCGATCTTCAAGATTTGGGTTTCTCTTAATATTGAAAACTATTAATTGGTGGCCGCCACCAATGCATAAATGCAAAATTGCATGCTATTTTAATTAATTTAATAACTTTGTTGAGGTAAGATGCAAACATTTAGATATCGTAGAAGCAAATCATGTGGTTGGCTTTAAGGTGACATTTGTCGTTGTAAATTTGAAAGGATGGTATGAAATTGTCCACTTTCTATTGGAATCTTTGCAAAGAAACAATTTAACCCCTAGGGGTTGGCTCAAGTGGTAAGAGCCTTGGTCTTGGTGGTATGCTCCCTTCTGGTCTAAGGTTCGAATCATGGGGTACAAAGAATTTATAGGGTCCATCGGATTGAGGGAGTTTCTCCTTGAATTACCCGAGGTGCACTTGTGGGAAACTCTTTGCCGATGGCCTGTTTACCCCCATGATTATTCGAGACCTTATTTTGGATACCCAGTTGAATGAAGGCCAAGGTGCATTTTTCCACTAAGGATGGTTGGAGTTTTCAATTGAGAGGAAGAGGTGCTTGTGGATCTTATAGATTTGCAGGGGATAAAGCTTTTGGGTTGAATGATTTCTCTATAGCTTTTATATTTTTATCCCAAAATTGTTGGAGAGCACAGGAAGGAAGACGTGAATTTTTTTCATAATATTTGTTTTTCTTTCGTTGTTAATCATTCCTAGAAGGATATGTGCTCAAAACATCACCTATTTTTGGCCAAACAATTGGTTAGGAATGAGTATAAGTTGCTGGTTAAGGTGTTGACTATTTGGGCTTCAAATGTGTTGGGGAAGTTAGTTATGAAGTTTCAAGATGCTTTTGTTGAGTGACATATCTTGGTACTCGTTAATATGTTTTTTTAATAACTAATTCAAATTTCATTAATAGCTTAAAGGTGCGCACTCAAGTACACATGGTGTATACAACATAAAGCATTTGTTTAGGAAGGTGGAAAACAAAACTAGGAGGCCAAATTTAGTAATGAGCTGACATCCATACACATAGCTACTCATTGATAGTAAAACCAGAATTAAAAATCCAAGAGTCATTTGTTAGTTTGATATTGAGAAAGCCAGTGATCATCTAATGGGGATCATTCAATATATCTTAGGAAGTGGTCGAAATTGTTTTTATCAATGCCTTTTTTATTTGGACTATTGCTATAGACATAATGGCCTAAATTTGCACGATTTTCATATATCTCTCTCTCATTCTAGGTGAGTGTCTCTCTTAGATACTTCTGTGTATTTGTGTTCTGCCTTTAGTGGTAGTTGATAACAATATATTACTTATCATAAAAAATAATTCTAGGAAGGTTTGGCTTTGGAGATGGACAGGAACAATGAGTTTTATCTTGTATTTCTGCCATGAGATTTCTTTTTAATGGCTGTCCTGGTTTCTTTAATAGTTCTAGAGGTTTGAGACAAGGTTTTCTGTGTCTCCTTTACAATTCTTCTTAGTCGTGGCTCAGCAAACTGTTTAGTAGGGCTGTTGAAGTATCTAGGTTTTGGCTGGTGGGTGGTTCTAGAATCGTGGTGTCTGTCTCTCACCTTCCATGTGCAAGTATTTTGTGATGCTGAACATCTTCCTAAGTATCAGATAAATCTTGTATGTTTTGAAGCAGGTTTATGTTTTGAGAATTAATTTGGGTAAAAGTGAATTGTCCCAGTGGGGCAATTGAAGGGTAGATATTTTGGCTAGTATTTTTTGCTGTAAGGTGGGTTCAATTCCTTTCAACCATCTGGGTATGCCATTTTGTTTGGTGTATAAAGAAACTTCAATTTGGAATCCATTATAGAAAGAATTGTGAAATGTAGTTGGGTTAAATGAATTATATTTGTTAAATGGAGGAAATCTACTGGGAAAATGTATCTATAGGAGATATATATTCTCATTGCCACTTCAAATTTCTATAATCGAATATATTTTGACCAAGAGATTTTTCCATTTGACTTGATATAGATGAACATTAAATTTTCATTGAAGTGTGTGTGATTCATAAATGAATGACGTACTGTTAATTATATTTATTAAATCCATATTCTAGTTTTTAATGGTTTTATGGGTCATTAGGCATCAGAAGCTTAGCTACAGAATGACCATGGGTGATGAAGTTGAAGACATGTTTGTTTTGTTAAATGAAGTGAAAAGACAGATCCCTTCTGTCACAGCAGTATGTTCTGGTGCTATTGCATCTGACTATCAAAGGCTACGAGTGGAAAGTGTTTGTTCAAGGTTAGGGCTTGTTTCTCTGGCATATTTGTGGAAACAAGATCAGTCATTGCTTCTTCAAGAAATGGTAAACAGTATATTAACAGTAGGAATGGAAACTGCTCAATTTTCTTTTTATCAAATTCTTTTGTAACAAGGTGTGTTTCTTTTGATCTCAACTAGATAACAAATGGGATTGTAGCTATCACAGTGAAGGTGATTCCTGGTTCAACTTGCTCTCTGTGTTCCTTTTGAACATAATTATGCAATTTATTTTTTTTGTTTTTCTCAAATGGAGGTATTTTGCTTTCTGAATGAGACGTTACTAGTTTGGATGTTCTTTGAGCACGTACTAAAAAGTTTAACTAGTAACAAGATTCAACATCCGTATTTTAAAATATACCCTTCCCATTAAGGGTAGGATACCACACATTTTGTTTCGTCCTGAAGTACAAAGATATAAGAGCTCCATGAAACCAAAGAAAAGAAAACCTTATTAATAAACTTAAATGGGGTTGGCTCAAGTGGTAAGGACCTTGGTCTTGGTGGTATGCTCCCTCTAGGTCTAAGGTTCGAACTCTTGGGTGCAAACACTTTCTATGGACCACGTCCCATTGGTGAAAAGGCAATAATTTACCTGATCCGAATGATGCGTGTGTTACACCGGTCTGGGGTTTAACCAAGTTAAAAACATGTTGCGTTTGCACGATCTTCGAGATTCCTCATCATCAAAATAAACTAAAGTAACGTACTACGTGTTAAACTCTTTAAAAAGAAACCATAACATCAACTTAGTCTTAAGTAAGAAAGTAGCATGTTAAACATAAAATCACCGTTGTGCTATAAGCCAATAAAGAAGCATCTTCTAGGGAATAACTCCAACTCTAGATTTCATGGTCTATAGAACCATCCTTGATAGTATCCAAGTAGTTAATTTTTAAAACAAAAAGTAGGTGCATACCTAGTAAATAGATACATCATACATGGGTAAAAGCGCAATGTTGGTAAAAGCTCTCTTAAGCACAAAGGCTGAAGTGCTTTGCTTTTGGTAAGAGAAGTGCATTTACGAAAACTCGCTTTTTGGCGCGGGCTAAGAGCATGGTAAAGTTCTTTTTTATTTTTTTTAAAAGAAGTATAAAATATCAATTCAGGACCAGAAAATGATCTAAACAAATATTCTCAAGTATTTAGTTGATATTGAAGATCATTTATGGATCTAAATAAATATTCTCATGTATTTAGTTGATATTGAAGATCATTTATGTACCATGGCACCACATTCTGTCATATGTGATATATATGCTTTGAACCCAATATAATTGTGCAAGTTGGATTTCTAGATGGATTCATATTTGACTTTTTATGTTAGCATAGAAGTCAACACCTACAATTCTTGAGCCTTTTGTTCATGGCCTTTTTCGTATGGTTTGATTCAACCATGTACTTTAATTTGATTATTGCTATGAAATATCATAGAAGTGTATATTTCTTATTACTTTTAAAAAAAAATCATAAAGTGTATATTTAGTTAGGCATAAGAGAATTATATAAAAAATGTTATGTTTGAGTTTATGCGAAATATATTACCATCTTGCCTTTTGAATCTGTTTTATTGTATTTTATGGATTTTTTTTTTTTTTTTTGTTATTATACATTGTCTTTGAAAATGTGAGATTTGCATAAATCAGACGCACACTTATTTGGTTGGAAGGAGAGGTTGGAGTCAGTGTTGAAGAAGGTAGATGAAGGGTTGGGTTTGTTTATGGGATTGGGCCTAAATTCAATGGATAAGGAAGAAGGAAAAAGGATGGGGGAGCTGCGGAATTGGCCTGTGGGTTTTAAAGTTAAGACAGCTGATGGGCCGGATTGAGGCCCAGCAAGTAGGCTTGGTCTCTGGAAGGCTAAGCCTTTACGTAAAATACATGGCTTAAAAAGCCCGAGGGAAGGGGTGGCCTAGCCCAAGGGCTCGGTGGCTCCGACAGGCACTTCAACGTCACAAACAAGGTCGACGGCGGCCGACGAGTCTCCGAGAGGCTCTTTGGCAGGGGTTTGTCCTACGACGACTCTTCATTTTCTCAGATTTGAGACTCAAAACTCTGAGGAGGCCCATAATAAACCCTCAACGGCACAAGAGGTTGCGAGTTCTTCACAAAAAGGGACCACAGTGGTAGTCGATCCCTCAGAGGGTACTCAGGTGGTGAGTTCAAATCCGGCTAAAGGGAGTTTGTTGCCTTCCTTTGAGCCTAAGGTTCTGAAGGGAGATTCTCATCTTGGGGATGGGAGGTTCTCTTCTCAGTCGTTAATGGTTCCTACTAGGAATTGAGAGGGTTTCTGAGGGGGTGGTAGTGGTGGACGAAGATGTGGAATTGAGTGGTAATGTCACTGGGTCCATTGAGGAGTATGTTTCTGAGGTCCCTTGCACCCAGAGGTTTAACTTTGAGATGCAGATGGCTATTGGAGGGGAGGAGGAGGTAGAGGCAACTGAGTTAGGAGAGTAGAGGGAGCTTGATCTGTTGTGTTCTATCCATCCTGAAATTGAATGGTCCAATTCCTCATCTTATTGGGTGATGAGGAAAGTGGATGAAATCAAGGATTGTGTGGGAATCTCTTGTGTTGGATATGAGGAACAATTTAGAGCACTTTTAATAGCTATAGAGGCTGGTCAACCTTCAATGGCTAGATCCACTCTAAAGAAGGAGAGGAAATTGAAGAGGTTATCGTATTAATTATAATTCAAAGGAAGGAAGTGCCTTTAGAGATGAAGGCAAGGATAGGGTTGTTTATAGTCATCAATGAAACCAACAATCATCTCTTGGAATGTGAGGGGGCTGAATTAGGGGTGTCAAATCGTGTTAACTGGTCGTGTTCGTGTCGTGTCAAGGTATGTACATTACACTTAATGGGTCAACACGAACACGACCCGTTAAGGATTTCGTGTCAAAATTTCAAACACGAACACAACGCGGTAAGATAACGGGTTGACACGACATGACCCGTTATTACACGTTAATGAATAAGAAATAAATTGACACGACACGACCCGTTCCGTTTCAACCCGTTTACGTTAATGGGTTGAACATACACGATACGACACGACACGACCTGTTAGACCTGATTGATTTTATATAAATATTTAAATATAAATAATATCTATAAAAAATAAAAAATTAACTGCAAGTCTAAAATTACAATCCAAACAAATATGATTAACACATATTGTAATAATATATTAAAATTACGTCCCAAATATAATAAACAAAACACATTAAATATATTAATGTTACAATCCTAAATATAATAAAAACATAAATCTAAACAAATTTAGAGCTTGAAGAATGAGGTGGAGCGTCCTTCAAGTCCTTGCCCTTGTTCTCCAACTCCATTACATTTTCGGTTAACTCATCCAATTTAACTTCTTCTTGTGTTTCTATTAAAAAAAAGACATCAATAAAGTTTTATATCAAATAATATTATTGTATTGAAAAATTGCAATAATTTATTCAATAAAATAAAATAATATTACCTTGCTCTTCGCCATATAACCAATCTCTAGTGTAGACTAATGCTTCAACAATATCTGCTTTTAGTGCACTCCTAAACTGATCAATGATACGCTCACCAACACTAAAAGTAGATTCATATGCAACTGTAGAAACTGGAACACTCAAAATGTAATGAGCCATACAAGCAAGATCAGAATAATGAAATTCATTTCCTTTCCAAAAGGAAAGAATGTCAATCTTTGCATTTCTATCTGCCCTAGGTTCATCCAAGTAAAAATCCAATTGACTTTTCCTCATATGGGCAGAAAGATCATCAGGTCTAAATGAATCAAATTCCTGTACACAAAAAATAAATAAAAATATTTCAAGCCAATATGTGATATGAAACACCAATATAATATAAATCATTGAATAAAAAATATTATTTGATATTACTTGAAATAAATAATTATTATATGAAGACTGACTTCGCTCTACTAATAGTGCTATCAGAAGTCGTGGTAGAACATGTCATTGTGGGAGCACTAGAAGAACTATATTCCTTGAAAAGAGATGCCATTTTGCTCCGAACATTCATATACTCTATGGAATAGTCTCTATAAAGCTCTGTATAAGAAAAATAACAAAATGAAGCTTGTATCAATGATCCAATATAATTGTTATAGCCAACAACACATTGAACTCGGACCAATATTTCTCACACTTTACAAGCATTTTACAACACATTTTCTTCATGTAGTCATCTTCACCCTCAGAGTGCCGCTTTAATGTAAAATAAATCGAAAACACTGATGGAAAGTACAGATTCGCTGTAGGGTATTTGATCCCAGAAAGATTACAAGTTGCTTCATAAAAAACATCCAATAAATCGTTAATCTTCTGTACTTTTTCCCACTCAGATGTTGATAGATAATGCTTAAAATTGGAATCAGTCAACTCCAAATGACTAAAGGCACGGCGATAGAAAAGAGCATTCTCAAGCATAAGAAAAATAGAATTCCATCTAGTGGGGACATCCTGTCTCAACCCTTTCTTGCTATCCAAAGACATTTGATTTGTTGAATCTAAAAATTTTACTTTCCTTATTTGTGATCCTTTGACATACTTGATACTTTCACGAACTTTTTGGATAGCAAAATCAATTTCTTTTAACCCATCTTGTACTACCAAATTCATAATATGAGCACAACAACGAAGATGAAAGAACTCACCATCACAAACAAGATCTTTTTTAATGTTCAATTGAGTTCTTAACAACTCTATTGAAACATCATTAGAAGAAGTATTATCTAAAGTCAATGCAAAAATCTTGTGTTGAATTCTCTACTCACATAGCAAATTATAAATTTTTTCAGACAAAGATATGCCATTATGTGGTGGTGGCATAAAAGAAAAGTTCAAAACCCTTTTCTGCAGAACCCATTTCTTATCTAGAAAATGTGCTGTAATGTACATATAACCATCAATGGTTATAGAAGTCCACAAGTCAGATGTTAGACTAATTCTACCAGGAGAATCATTTAACATTTATTTAATCTTTTTTTTTTCTTAATGATACATCTTAACCAAATCAGCCTTGGCAGTATTCCTAGAAATAATTGGAACATCTGGATGCAAATATTGTAATAAAGATCTCACTCCCGAATATTCAACAAACCAAAAAGGTAGTTCATGCTTCACAATAGCAGTTACCAAAATTTCTCTATATTGTTCAGTATCAAATTTAGGAGCGCTTACCGAAATATTTTCACTATTTTGTGATAACATCATCTGACCAATATCTCGTGAATTTCTCCTAGGGCATGTGTCAATGTGACGCTTCATATTTCCGGTTCCATATTTGCTCGCTACCATGTAAGTAATTCCACACATCTTGCACTTGGCTCGTGGCTTGCTATCATTGATCTCAAAATCAGGAACCATTTCAAAAAAAGTCCACACCTTTGACCATTTCCTTCATTTTGCTTTAGATTCCTCATTTTGAAAACGTTCTTAGTCAAATGGGTCCAAATCAATCAAATCGTCATTTTAACCTGCTGCCGAACTCATCTGACAACAAACAACAAGAACAAATGTAAACAGTATAATATTTGTGATGCTAATTGAGACGACGTTTGGCTGCAGAGAATTAATGCCTTTTTCCTCGAGAAATTGCTTGTGCATTTAGATTCGTTCATGAATCTTAAGTAGCCATGGTTTTGGGCAAAAGCTATGAGAGAGGAGTAAAATGAAGATGTAGGCGGATTTGGATTGTTGCTGTCATGGCAGCTTGAAACATCTTTCTTTTGAGAAAAAAAAAAGAGATGTGGTTTAGAAACTTCATTAGTAAAAGAGAATAGCAAGAGATTACTAGTGAAGATATCACAGTCCATCTTATTTTGCAGGAATATTCTAATTCTAATCTCGATGACTGCTGATGTGTATTCTAGCTTTGTTTTGTGACACACTTAGGTATTGGATCTGACTGAATTGGTGCCTTATTCTACGTATCTAAGAAAATAATTACAAATTCCAAATCATGAATAATAGGTTAGATTACTTCAAATACCTATCCAATTCCATGGCAAGTGGGCTGGGGAATAGACTGTTTTCAGACAATCTTCCAACAAATTAAAGACAGGTCATTGTCTTCATTTAGTAGCACAAGCATCAAAACAATTTGATTTCTATGGAGACGCCCAAAGTACACGTCTATGGAGATGCCCAAAGTACACGTCTCTACCTACTATTTGATTTCATGAGATCCTCATCGGCACATTTTAATTGAGTTTAGGCATCATGAAATCAAAAGGATCGAGCTAATCTCGGCTGTTCCAGCTTTATTAATGGAGTTTCTGTTTTTATATATGTTCCAGCTTTATGTTATGGTAAAGGTAGAGTTTCTGTTTCAAAAGGATCGAGCTAATCTTGACTTATAGTGGGCGACGGGGCGCTGGCGGCGGGTAGTGTGAATCCGTGGCTCTAAGTGTGCGTGGGCGACTCGGCGTCACTGTGAAGAGAACTGGAGGGGGGGCGGCGAGGCGGCGTCACCCTGAAGAGAACTGGAGGAGTGGAGGGGGGGCGGCGTGGTTAGAAGGGTTAGAGTTAGGGTTTTTTGAGTTTTAGGTCTAAACATAAATTTCATTTTCTTAACGGGTCATAATGGGTTGACCTGTTAGTGACCCGTTAAGCAATTGTCTTAACGGGTCAACCGTTAACACTGAACTCTAACCCGCTTTTATTGTGTCGTGTTCGTGTTGGGTTAATGAGTCGTGTCACATATTGCCACCCCTAGGCTGAATGACTATAGAAAACGTCTTCGGGTAAAGAATATGATTCGAAAGTGGAGTGCTGATGTTATTTGTTTCCAGGAAACCAAGCTGAAGTTGGTGAATCAAACAATTGTGAACAGTTTATGGAGCTGTCAATGTGTGGGATGGATTGAATTAATTTCGAAAGGGGCTTCGGGTGGTATTATTGTTATGTGGGATATGAGTTAGTGGAGATGGTAGATCATTATGTGGGAGAGTATATGGTTGCTTGCCATTTCAAAAGTGTGGATGATGGATTTGAATGGGCTTTTGCGAGGATTTATGGTCCTAACATGGATAATAGTAGGAGTATTTTATGGAATGAAATGGCGGGTGTTTGCTGCTGTTGGGATGTTCCTTGGTGTTTTGGAGGAGATTTCAACATTACACGATTCCCTAGCGAGCGAGTGGGGGATAATTATTCCTCATGCCATGAATGTTTTTTCAGATATAATTTTTTAGCTTGGTTTGATCGATCTACCGATGGTTGGTGGAGATTTTACCTGGTCAAATGGAAGGGGATGGAGGCTGGACAGATTTTGGGTTCGTTTTCTTGATTTGAGGCAGAAAAGGTTACCGAGAATGTGTTCTGACCATTATCCTATTATGCTGGAGAGTGGGGGCACTTTTAGGTGCTTTTTGGATCATGAGTTAAGATGGGATGAGTTGAAATGAAAGTTGAAAGTTGAATAAAATATTGTTAGAATATTATTTTTAATATTATTATTGTTTTGAGATTTGAAAAAGTTGAATTTTTTATTATATTTGGTATGGAAATTTGGGAAAGTTGTAATAATGAGATGAGATGAGATGAAACACTTCTTGTATTCAAATGGGGCCTTAGAGAGCTAAGGTATTTTAAATTTGAAAATATGTGGTTGGAGGCTGAGGCTTTTGTGGATGGGGTGAGGTCGTGGTGGTCTTCGTATTCTTTTTCTAGTACTCCAAGCTTTGTTTTGGCTGGTAAATTTAAAGCATTAAAAACAGATTTGAAGAAGTAGAATGTTGAGGAGTTTGGGAACACGGAAAATAAAAGGAAACTTTTGATGCAGCAGTTGTAGAGTTTGGAGGAAAAAGGAGCTTTTGGGGGACATATCCGGCGAGGAATTGGAGAGAAAAAAAGGTGGTGGTGGGTGAATTAGAGAAGATCACTTTAATAGAAGAAATCTCTTGGAGACAGAAATCCCAGGTCCTTTGGCTGAAGGAAGGTGATAAGTGAACAAAAATTTTTTTCATCGTATGGCGAACTTTCATCGAAGAAAAAATGCTATTGAGGTTCTTCATGATGGTGATAACATCATTACAGATCAAGAGGTCATTAAGGATCACATAAAGGCCAAAGCTTGATTGACTATTTTTTGACTCCATTGATCAGGCAAGTGCAGAATGGTTGGAGAAAGTTTTTGATGAGGATGAAGTTCTTGATGTGGTTAGAGGAATGGCAAGGGATAAGGCTCCGGGTCCGGATGGTTTCTCAATGGTTTTGTTTCAATCTTGTTGGGATATAGTGCGGGATGATATTATGAAGGTTTTTCTTGAATTTTATACATTTATGAAATTTGAGAAGAGTTTCAATGCTACATTTATAGCACTTATTCCCAATAAGGTAGGGGCTGTGGAGATGCAGGATTTTCGGCCTATTAGTTTGGTTAATGGGGTATACAAGATAAACTCTAAGGTGTTAGCTAATCGTTTGAGTGTGGTGTTGGGTAATATTATATTGAAATCTCAAAATGCCTTTGTAAGAGGGAGGCAAATTCTTGACTCGGTTTTAGTTGCTAATGAGTATGTGGACAGCAGAATTAAATCAAATGAATATGGAATTTTGATTAAATTGGACATGGAAAAAGCATATGGCCATATTAGTTGGGATTTTCTCTTATATTTGTTTGGGAGATATGGTTTTGGAGAGAAATGGGGTATGTGGATCAAACATTGCATTTCGACGTCTAGATTTTTCCATTTTGGTGAACGGCACTCTGGTTGGGTTTTTTAATAGTTTGCGTGGTTTGAGACAAGGAGATCCGCTATCTCATTTTCTGTTTGTTTATGTCATGGATCCGTTGAGTAGAATGTTGGAAGCGGCGGTAGAAGGAAGGCACTTGTCGGGTTTTGAGGTGGGAAATGAAGAACGGGATAGCATTAAACTATCTCATCTTCTTTTTGCCGATGACACTTTGATTTTTAGTGAGCCCAACCAAGAACATATTCATTCTTTGAGAGCATTGTTGTTATTTTTTAAAGCTGTCTCAGGTCGAATTAACTTAAACAAGTCTGAAATTGTACCTGTGGGTGCCGTAGGCAATATTTCAGATTTGGCTAATATTTTGGAGTGTAAGATTTCTTCACTGCCGCTGAAGTATCTTGCTCTTCCCTTTGTTGCTTCTCACAAATCTGTTTTGATATGGGATGGGTGATTGAGAAGATTGAGAGAAGGTTGGTTGGATGGAAAAAGTTATATTTGTCTAAAGGGGGAAGAATTACTTTGATAAAGAGTACGTTGTCTAATATTCCTACATATTTTCTTTCACTTTTCCCTTTGCCGGCTGGGGTTACTAAAAGAAAAGGAGAGGAAAAGAAGTTTCATTTGGTCAGTTGGAACAAGGTTTGTCAACTGGTTTCTTGTGGAGGATTGGGGGTGAGAAATTTGAGGTTGCTTAATAAAGCACTCCTTGGGAAATGGCTTTGAAGATATCATGAAGAGAGAGATGCTTTATGGAAGAATGTTGTTGCTGTTAAATATGGGAGTGGGTGGGGAATTGGTGTTCTAAGGAAGTTAGAGGAGGATATGGGTTGAGTTTGTGGAAGTTTATTAGGAAAGGTTGGGGAGAGTTTTCTAAACATATTAAATTTAAGGTGGGGGAAGGGAAGATGATTCTCTTTTGGCATGACATTTGGTGTGGGGAATCAACTCTTAAATCAGATTTTCCGTCTCTTTATAGGATTGCAAGGGATCAAAATGTTGTTGTGGCAGATTATCTTCAATGTATGGATGATAATATTCTATAGAATCCTGACTTTATTAGAGATGCAAATGACTGGGAAGTGAATGTTGTTTCAGATTTTTTGGGAAGAATTTATAATTCTAAAGTGATGCAGGGAAGAGAGGACAAGCTATTGTGGGACCATGCTGGAAAGTTTTGACTACGGATAACCTTAGAAAACGTGGTTTGTGTATACACGATTGGTGTGTCATGTGCAAGAAGGATGATGAATCTGTAAATCATCTTTTTTTACATTGTGAGGTGGCAAAGTCTTTGTGGAATGAGGTTATTGGTTGGAGAGGTTTATATTGGGTGATGCCTAAGGAAGTTCTTGCATGTTGGCGTGGTTTTGAGGCAAGGAAAGGTGTTGCTGCCAGATGGAGAATGATTCCTTTGTTTAATGTGGTGTTTATGGCTGAAAAGGAATGAGAGATGTTTTGAAGACAGAGCGTTCTTTTGTAGACCTTCGAAATTTTATCTTTTCTATTTTGAGTTTGTGGGCTAATATCTTTGTAAGGAATGATGAAAATGTACTGAATCTGTTTCTGTTTTAGTTTTCCTGCTTCCTAGAGTGTAGTAGGTATTTCATTTGTATACTTCCTCTGTACTTGGGCTGTGCCTATTCATGGTAATAAAATTCTTATTAATTATAAAAAAAAAAAAAAAAGACGCACACTTGTGCTGTGCACTTTGTGCCTAGGCTCTAGACGGTGTTTGTGCTTAAGTGCATCTAGTGCTTTCACCAATTCTGTTTGTGACCAATGAGTAGAGTTAGGCTTAAATTTGGACATCACTCAGTAAACAATTTTGCACTCAAGGGACCAATCCCTATAAACCATACATGATGGCTGCTACCCCTTTCTTTTTCCTTTGGTACCATTGTGCATCATATCATACGACTAAATATTTTAGAAAGTTTTGCGGCATTCATGTGTCATCTTTCTTTCCTTTCTCACAACTTTTCATAACATAGGCATATTCATGTCACAAACATATCCATTGCATGCAACATAAACATTTCAATGAACTCGTGAACGGAACGTATCATCTAAGGTACATGAAAAGGGGCTTCCGAAGAAAAATGCATGTTGCATTATGGGGACGTGTTACACAAGTCCGGGGTTTAACCTGGTAAAAGACATGTCTCCGGGATTCCTTGTCATAAAAAAATCTTTAAAATTGTTGAAATAGTAATGGAATGATCATATCTACTTATCGACTTGGCTTCAAGAACTCAACAAACTTCTCATCACAACTTGGCAATATTTTATTGTATTATCCCTTCCAACACTAAGTATAGTCCTTTGTATACTTCCTGTGTACTTGGGCTATGCCTATTCGTGATAATAAAATTCTTATTAATTTTAAAGAAAAACACTAAGTATAGATCTGTTTTCTCTCTTTAAAACACTTAAAGAAGCTTGTTCATGTTTTAATGGATTCTAGCCTCACTCACATTTATGATGTAGTGATTGTGTTTCTTGCTATGCTTTGAACTACTATAGTGATGCTATCAACTACTCTGTATAATATAAATATGGTCTAGCTTTTCTCAATTGGTAATGTGAATGTATGTTAGATTTCTTTATGTAGTATTAGATTCAGAATTAGTAAAAATCCTATTGTTGTTATCTATTAAAATTACATTTACCATAAAAAGGAATTAGTAACAATCATTTGTCATCATATGCTATTTTCTTACTGCATATTAAGAGAAACACCTTTTTATATTCATATGGTTGGCTTGTAGATCAGAGTTCAACACACTTTCAATTTCATAGGTTGCAGCGATGGGGTTGGACCCTAGAAAGCATTTGGGCAAAGATATAGGTTTCTTGAAGTCTTATCTACATAGATTGAAAGAGTATGTCGAGTCCTTTTTTTCAGTTTCTTTTTCAACTCTTTTTATTGGTAAAGCTTTTATTAAATTTTATGAGCAGAAGTATAAATGCTTTGTTCATTCTGATGTTACTACACAGGTTGTATGGGATTAATGTATGTGGTGAAGGGGGGGAATATGAGACATTGACACTTGACTGCCCCCTATTTCTTGTAAGTTGACTCCCTGACACATTTTAGTTTAATAATTTCGATTTAGTTCTGCCCATGTTACTTTTGACACCTCCCCTTTTCCCACTGTTCATCATAAGGCATACAGTAAGTCATGAATAAGTTGTGGTTCCACAATCATATGTAATTTTATTATGTTACTCTTCTTCATTCATTGGAATTTATGACTCTTACGGGCTCATGATCTCAGATTTTCTAAGGGATCTGTTCTTACTGCTAGTTTTGATATTTTCTTCTTTTAATATTGTTAGTCAAGGTTGTACCGATAAAAAAAAAACATTGTTAGTCAAGGTTCTTTACTTAAAAAAAAAAAAAAATATTGTTAGTCAAGGTTCTGGAAGACTTTGTTTTTGTGGGCCATTGCTTTAGATTTAAATGGTCTCAGCTTCCATGATTTTCTTGTAACAGTTACTAGTTCTTAATTTGGTGTACTAACATGTACACTTCCGGTGTAACTTGGCTATGCCCATCTTTAAATCAATCAAATTTCTTCTTACTTATAAAAAAAAAAAATATTGTTAGTCAAGGTTTAGGTCACTTATAATATTTTATGTTTTTCTTTATATGTTATTGTTATTGGCCCTATTTATCACAAACGTATATCATTATGAATTTACAGAAAGCCCGAATTGTACTCGATGAATTTGATGTTATAATGGACTCTTCTGAGGCTATAGCCCCAGTCGGAATTCTTCATCCCTTGGCCTTTCATCTAGAAAATAAGGAAGAGTCCAATTCTTTAAGTGGCATTGACAAAACCTCTGAGATTTGTCCGGAGAAAGTGGGTTTTGTATATGAAGTGCAAGGTGATTTTCTTCAAAGCAGTGAAGCCACATGCCAATCTGCTGCAGAAGTCACCAAGTTAGATGGAGTTGCAGAACATAGACTTTGCATTTCAAGAACAAAAAGTTATAGTACATTTTCCATTTGTTGCTGGTTGCAAGATTCGTGCCATACTTCAGCAGGTAGACAATAGAGGAATGGTGATTTTGCAGTAATTCTCTGCAATTGTTTTCCTTCCTTTTAAAAAATTGCATCCTTTGCTCTTATTTCAATTTATACTATTACTATGTTTACTGTTTTGTGTTAATTATGATTTGTAGGTTTGCAAGAAGATTTGGAGGTTGTTTTAAAGAAGATTGAACTGGAGCTTGTGGGATGTGGTTTTAATTGGGAGAATGTCCTCTATGTTCATCTATATATTGCTGACATGAACAAGTTTACCATAGCAAATGAGACATATGTGAGATATATAACACAGGAGAAGTGCCCTTTTGGTGTTCCATCCCGAAGTACCATTGAACTACCATTGTCACAAGTGGGTTTAGGAAGTGCTTACATTGAAGTTTTGGTTGCAAATGACCAGAGTAAAAGAGTTTTGCATGTTCAAAGTATTTCCTGTTGGGCGCCTAGTTGCATTGGACCATATAGCCAGGTAAATTATCAAGCAGTATTATTTTTCTCCAATTAATTGTTATCAGATAAACAATTGCAATCATCTCAAGTATGCCAGGTTTTGTTTGCTAGTGTGTTCCTTCAAAATTCTTTTTGGGAATATTTTCTTTTCATAAGGGATTGATGCAGGCGGCAAGGAGATAGTTTTATTTTAGTCTGATTATTTAATTTTAGAGTCAGAAATATTTTTGTAATTTTTTAATGTCTCCAATGAGTTTTGGACCACTAGATCTTATTTTGGGTTTCCTTTGTTTTTCTTTTTATGTAAGATTTTTTCTGGTGTTTGATGCAACAGGTTTTTTTTTTTTTTTTAAATATGTAAATTGATTTAATTAGAAATGAGGGTGGGCGCAACCCACACGGGGTATGTACAAGAGAAGCACCTGACTAGGAAAGCGGGAGAACAAGACAAAATCATTGTAGTTCGAGAATCTAGGACTATTCTGAGTCGACATTCAAACATAAAGAGTTGTGATAAATGGTTTTGGTCAGGTTAAACAGACTGGGTTCGAACATTATGTTAAGTATCCAACCGAAAAAGCAAAAGCTAGTAGATGGAAAATCCAAACTAGTACATCAGTTTATATTGTCTCAAATTCATCCAGCTGGGTTTCCTCAACAGTGCATTAAAAGTTGAAAACAATTATTTATTTGATGCCAAGAGGTAGATTTTTAGGAGGCGACAGCAAGGTAGATTTTGGCTATACTTGATTTTGATGGTTTGGTGCTAGTATTTGAACAAAAGTCGGTAAATCCTGGAATATGTATTAAAATAATGTTATGTGTTTCTTGTTACCACCTTGACATGATACTTGTTAGAGGGTATTATTGCAATAAGTACGTCAATTATATGTTTTTCTATATAGTGGAATAGTAATGAATAAACTGTAGGGTTTTTGAACAAATGGTTTTCCCTCCATGGTATCTGAGCGTGCCTAGTCCATTTGATTTCACTTGTGTCTGCATACATTAAAAAAAAAGGGAAGAAAATCAACTCGGTCATGTTTGTTTGACGGCAGTAATGCCGTCAGTTGTTAGTTGGTAGGGGCCGTTTGTGGTCACCGGCCCTTTCTGTGGTGGTCGATGGTGCGGTGGTGCTGCTGGGTGCGAGCGGAACAGATTTTTCCAGAACAACACTTGGTTTTACGTTGTTTTCGGGGTTTTCCGGCATCTTATCTGGTAGTGGCTGTTGGATTTGAGCTCACTGTCATCATCTGTACCTTCCGGTGACTTTCCTGTCATTGGAGGCCGCCGGTAGGGCCACTTGTCGAAGGTGAGGAAGTATTTGGTTGCAGAGCTTAGCTATTTGGCCTTGGGGTGAGGATGTCCTTAACCCAGATTAAGTTTTTGCTCCTATCTTGAATAGCACCTGCTTGGTAACGAGAATAAGGTAATCCACAACCCACGTATTCTTGTTACAATAAGCTAATCCGATTTTCAACCCAGTTTCAAGCCAGAATCGGTACAAACACTGTTCGAACCTGATATCGACCTCATACCGGTTCCAACCCGATACATGGTTTGGGGCCGATTCTGGCTGATACATACCAGTTCCAACAGATACAAACTGATTTGGAGCCAATACAGACTAGTTCAGAGCTAATGCATCCCGATTCGGAGTCGATACATCAACTAGTACAAGCTTAAATTCGGACATTCAGGTCTGTTTCTCGTGTAGTTTCGGCATATTTTACACGACTTCAGCTTGGTTTATATTTTTCAAATTGGGTTCTTCGGTTTTTGATCCATATTTCACTTCTTGTATTGGTTTCTTTGGTTTGGATTGTGTGGTATTTTTCAGCCTCCATGTCTACTAGATTTGAGTCATTGTTTCTTACATCAAGCTTTAATGTGCCTATGACTTAGGTAAAATTGAATGGGAAGAATTTTTTAAGGGCAAGGGTCTTCGTAGCCACTTGGTTGATACAAAATCCGACTCAACTAGTCCTACATTTGCTCAATGGGGACAAGAATGTGCTCAAATCATGTCCTTGATGTTGTCTAGCATTTAGCCTAATATTTGGTCTAGTTTGATGCATCTTGACACTGCACGAGAAGTGTGGGGGGCATCTCTCAAGCAAATGTATTCAGGTTTTGGGAATATGACCTGCATTTATGAGTTGTGTAAGCAGTTCTTTGGGTTGGAACAAGGTACTTTAGGTCTTGAAGAGTATTATTCTCAGGTGATGAATATATGTGAAGAGCTCAAAATGTATCAACCTATTACTTCTGATGTTTCACGTATGCAACAACAACGTGAAGACTTCAATGTTGTTTGGTTCCTTGTTGGCTTGAAGCCAGAATATGAGTCTGTTCGTTCCCAAATCTTGGCTAGTCCACAGATTCCCTCATTTCTAGATGTGTTCTCTTGGCTTCAACGTTCCACATTGTCTGGACATGGGTCTCAGTTGTCTTCTGATTAAAGTAGTGAGAGATCTGCTTTGGTTATCTCTTATGGGAATCACAATGTTGGTCCGATTAGGCGTGGAGGTTGTGGTGGTAGAAGTGCACATAGGGGATGTGACACCAAGGGTGGTCGCACTCAAGGTCATGAATCTGCCATTTGTCAAGATACTACCTCACCATCAGCTAGCTCCTACCCGCCTCTAGATTCCGATATTGTCACCATATCGAGAGATGAGTATGCTCAACTTTTGTCTCGCACACAGGCTCCGTCATCTTCCACAGCTACTCTTGCTCGATCAAGCCTTCTCTCATCCACTCAAGTTTCATGGATCATCGATTTTGGCGCTAACAAACATATGACCGGTTTGTCTTATTCCTTATCTATTTTAGATACTGTGAAATCTCCAAAGAGTGTTACTCTTGCTAATGGTTCTCTCTCTAAGTTATAGACGTTGGATCAACTAAGCTCACCGACTCTATATCGTTGTCATCTGTTCAATATGCTCCTGGCTTTCCCTTTAGTTTGTTGTCCATTGGTAAGATGACTCAAAATCTCTAATGTTCAATGAGTTTTTAGCCCTCTTTATGTATCTTTCAAGATCTCAAGACAAGGAAGAAGATTGGCACGGGGCATGAAGCTAGTGGCCTGTATTATCTTGATTTCAAGCATTCGCCCACTCAAGGTCTCACATCCTCATCATCATCTGCTTTTGAATGACAATTCACCTTGGTCACCTTTCCCTTTCCCTTTTGAAACGTCAGATTAGAAATCTTGGAAATGTATCTTTATCTTCCTTTCCTTGTGAAGCATGTCAACTTATCAAACATCATCATGTGTCTTTTGTACCTCGAGTTGATAATCGAGCTTCGAGTCCTTTGAAGAGATTCACTTTGATGTATGGGGACCAATCAATATTGAATCAAACAAATTTCAGCATTTTGTTACATTTGTGGATAATTATTCTAGTATGACATGGTTGTTTATGATGAAGGCACGATCTGAATTTTTTTCCATATTCCAAATCTTTTGGAGATAAATTAAAACCCAATTTGGATTGAAAATTCAAGATTTGCGTTTTGAAAATGCTAAAGAATATCAATCTAATTCCTTTGCCACTTAAGTAATAAATGAATTGTTCATCAAACCTCATTAGCAAAACTATGTAGCTGAACGCAAAAATTGTCATTTGTTAAATGTAACCCGAGCACTTTTTCTTCACATGCATGTTCCTAAACTTTTTTGGAGTGATGACGTCCTTACTGCTTGTCATCTTATTAAATGCATGCCTTCATCAGTCTTCGATGGTGCCTCTCCTTTATCCATTTTGTTCCCTCCATCTCCTTCATTTTCCCTTCCTCCAAAAATTTGTAGGTATGTTCGTTAGAGCGGTGCTACTCCTACTGAAAATTCGGTACCGAATAGTGTAATTTTTTTTTCTTTATATATTTTTTTAATCACTTTAAATTTTTTTTAAAAAAATGAAATTTACAAAATTATTAAAAATATTTCCTTAATCATTAAGTAAAAAGAAAACAGTAAAAAAAAAAAATAAAAACACAATTCGGAAGAAAATTTTGGTAGGAGTAGTGTTTCTCTGTTCGTTATGTTCAAAACCTTGGCCCAGGTTTTGATAAGGTTGATCCACGTGCTACTAAATGTATTTTTGTTGGATATTCCCGGACTCAAAAGGATATTGCTGCTACAGTCCCGTTTTGAGACGCTACTTCACTAGTGGTGATGTCACATTCTTTGAGTCCATACCCTATTTCTCAGACATATCTTTGATTGGTGAGTGTGATCTTCTATCATTACCTACTCTTACCTTTCACTCCTCAACCTCACCCACTCTTCCCTGGCACCTTCCACTGTTCCTTTAGAGGTTTATTCATGTCGCCCGCGGCCACTTGCTCCCATGCCTCCACCAACCTCGTCTCCGTCTTCAGATCCTAAGTTCCCTAGTACTTAAGATCTCAGCCTATTGCTCTCAAAGAAGGTACTTGGTCCTTGTGTTACTCAACATCCAGTTAGCCAATTTGTCTCTTGCCATGCGTTATCTACTTCATTCTCATGTTTTATTTCTCAACTTTCAAAGATCTTTGTTTCTAAAACAGTCCAAGATACTTAATCTAATATGAGGTGGGGGACAACTATGAAGGTTGAAATTGATGCTCTTCACCATAATGAGACATAGGATCTTGTTTCACTACCACCTCTGTTGGCTATAAATGGGTGTATACAGTCAAATTTCATCATGATGGTTCTATGAAACGTCTGAAAGCATGCTTGGTCACTAAGAGTTACACTCAAGCTTATGACATTGATTACGAGGAGACCTTCTCCCCGGTTGCCAAAATCTCTTTTGTTCGTGTGTTTATCTCTCTTGCCCCTAATTTAGATGGACCCTATTTCAGTTGGATGCTAAAAATGAATTTCTACATGGTGACTTGCATGAAGAAGTCTATATGGGGCAACCACCTAGGTTTGTTGCTCAAGGGGAGTATTGAGGTTATGTAGTTGAAAAGGGCACTATATGGTTTGAAGCAATCCCTTCCAGCATGTTTTGGAAAGGTTTTTGATGTTGTGTTGGCATTTGGCCTGCATAGATGTCAAACTGACCATTTGGTATTTCACCTACACAGTGATGCAAGTCATATTTTGTTGGTTGTATATGTGGATGCCATTGTAATTATTTGGAGTGACTCAATTGGGATTGGTAGGTTGAAACCATCGAGTAACGAGTGTTGATGTGACTTTGTCTCAAGAATAGTCAAGGCTTCACGAAACGTCCATCACATTAAGTACAATCTAGCCCCACCCACCGAGAAGGCACCTACACTCGCCTTTGAGATCGTTACTATCTTGTTTGAGGTCATTGATTTTTCTTAATCAAACCAAGGGAAACCACTCCAGAGTAGACAGGAGTTCTACTAGGATAATTTCTATCAACTTAGGGTCATGATGCCTTCTTAAAGAATTTTCTTTGTAAAAATTAGCACTGTCTTATGAAACAATGCTACATGAGAGTAATTATAGATATGCATGTGCTTCTATTATAGCATATCATGACTAAATAATTAAAATAGACTTTCATGTAATCACAGTTGATATACAATCATATTTCATAAAATCAATGAGTACATTTGAAGAGTAACTTACAGACTGTTCTTGGTTTACATTCGGCATTCATGTTTACGTGTGATCGTTAATTAGAAAAATAGAGCAATTTATGCTAATTACAAGTTCTAATTTCTAATGTGCATTTTACTTGACTATACTATGCTATTTTGATTCCCAACCTACTCAATAAGCATATAACTATCACTTAGAACTTCTCATTACCTAGAACAGAATTTAATTATCAGTTATACCCTTCTACATGCTACATACAACTCAGATTTTAAGTAATAGACATCAAAACATATCATCACACACTAATAAGCACTAACCTGAGAGCATTAGCTTAATGTATTTCTTAAAGCTTTGAAGTGGTCTAAGACTTTCATTAAGCTCTAAGCAGAGATCATATCCTAGTAATTACTAAAACAATATTTCTCTAATATCAGAAAGTTGTACATGTGAAACACTAATTAAAACTTAAAAGCTCAAACCGAGACGTGATCTTAGCTTCTTTGTTAAGTATAAGCTTTCATCAACCTTAATCTCATGTACTACTTGCATAATCATCATCATTAACTTGTTATAAGCTTAAAACAGAACCTAAATCCATCCTTTTCTCATAAACTACCCCCCCCCCCCCCCAAAACAAAAAAAATCAATAAACACTAGTTATGCATTAAACACACTAATGAAGCTTAGCCGAGACTTACATTTTCATAGATAGACTATATTTCCAACAAGTTTATCTAAGAAACCCATTCTGAATTTACTAACAATTCTATGAACCAAAATCAGAAAGTTAAAGAGAAAACCTCACTTACTAGTGCAAAGCTTTTGTGTTGAGAATGAATCCTTCAACTCCAACTTGGCTTTACTCTCAATCAGTTCACTATCTAAGGTTGGTTTTGGAGTTTGGCTTGAGTGAAGTAAGAGAAAGCTTGAAGAAGCTTTTGTGAGAGGTGAAGATGTCGACCAAAATAGGGGTTCTGGTTGTAGTTAACGCCCATCAGTTTTTGTTTCCCAATTTCTGATGAAAAGTGTACAAAAGTTGATGACAAGTGTGCATGTGGTGGCAATAAAGCAATATGTTGTAAAAAATGTGGAGTTTAGGTGGCGTGTAATGTGATGGCAACCCCTTGGTTTTGTGTGGGACCTTCTAGCACATGGTTTGGACAGAAATGGCTTGATGGTTTTCGGATTGATGACTTGGCACACATACATGCTACGTGTCACAAGTCCATTGGTCTACTTGGCTCCATGTGATTTGTAAAAATTTTATTCTACCAAAAATTCTAACTAAGACAATGGTGTCTTCTAAGTAGGTCAATTATGCTCTTAAGTTCTAAAAGTTCTTTGAAGATGCTAGTCCTTATGAAGCTTTTTGGTCATTACACAATTTTTGCACGATCAATTTCGGACAGAAGATTTGGGCAAACTTAGATATTTTCTTGGGATTGAAGTCGGCGTGTCTAAAAAGGGTATTAGCCTATCTCAGAGAAAATTTGTATTTAGACCTTTTGGAAGAAACTATCGTGTTGGGTGCACTACCTATTGACACTCATATGGATCCGAATTGTATACTCTTGAAAGATGAAGGAGAGTTGTTTGAAAATCCAGGTAGGTATTGACGACGACTTGGGAAATTGAATTATGTTACTATCACTAAACTTGACATCTCTTATGCAGTGAGTGTAGTGAGTCAATTTCTAGAAACACCCGGGGTCTCACATTGGGATGTTGTAATCCATATCCTTCATTATCTTAAGCAAGCCCTTGGCCTTGGATTGTTATATAGGCCAAATGGACACCTTAGAGTTGATGCTTTCTTAGATGTTGATTGGGCAGGGTCTGCTTTAGATAGAAAATTTGCTACTAGATACTGTACCTTTGTGGGAGGTGACTTGGTCACATGAAAGAGTAAGAAACAAACAGTACTACCTTGTTCTAGTGCAGAAGTTGAATATAGAGCGATGACTCACACTACTAGTGAGTTGACATGGTTGCTACTCTTAAAGCGATTGGATTTCCAGCTCTTATTCCTCTTCAGTTATTTTATGATAATCAAGCTATAGTGCATATTGCCTCTAATTATGTGTTCCATGAGAGGACTAAGCACATAGAGATTGATTATCACTTCATTTGAGATACGATATTAAGTGGTGACATTTCTACACCTTTTGTGAAATCTGTTGATCAACTTGCAGATGTGTTTACTAAGTCCCTTGTGTTATAGTCGGTTAAAGTTGATTTGTTTCAAGCTGGGTTTATATGATATAGACGCCCCAACTTGGGGGGGGGGGGGGGGGGGTTTAGAGCGCATTATTGTAATAAGTATGACTCATGAGGGTATAACCGTCAATTGTATGTTTAGTATATATAGTGGAACAATAATGAATAAACTGTAGGGTTCTTGAACAAATGGTTTTCCCTCTTGCTCGTGTTCTCTCTATACTTTACAACAATACTCATACAGCACACGTTCTTCACTTATTTTCAGGCAACTTTGCATAGGGAGATACTTCACATGGCTGGGCAGTTGGGGCTTGACCCTCCGACAATGACTCTCAGCAATGGAGGCCCCTCCGCTGAGCTGGAGCAAGCACTAGAAAATAGTGAAGCAGTAGCGAAATGCTTTAACTGTTCAATATCTACTTCTGCTATTCTCTTTGTTGTCTACTGTTCAGCATATGTTCCATCACCAGAGAGATGCAAAATTCAGGACAAGCTGGAAACTTTCCTTAAGCAAATAAGGCTCTTTCAGTCAGACAGAGAAAACATTTCTAAAGCTCTTGATCCTATTTTTCTGTATCTCCTTGTGCCGGATCTTCCAAAAAGGTATTTATTCTATACGGCTCTAACATTTTGATAGAAAGCATACGCATGCATATGGGTTATGGGTATGATACTACGAAATAGCATTCATATGACAATTATCAAAGAGTAGGACATTCTATGGTAGGGTTAAGCTAATAAACATTTACACCTATATTTTCATCCACAATTATATTTCCCATTCCATACTGAAATGGATATTATTGTAGTAATCAAGGTGTATCCATTACTTATAACCAAATTATTCCCTATGTTCCAATTGCTATAAATACTATGAAAATTTGGATGGATTTGTGGAGTATTGGGAAGAATTCTAGAAGTTTTGTTTCCAGTATTAGATGGAGTTAGTTTATAGAAATGTCCACATAATACAAGTGTTTGATGTTTATCTTCCGTAGGAAATTCAAGGGAATCCATACACTCCCTACCTTGGTTGATGCTATTTTCCACTATGGCCTGCAGGGGGTGCAATCAGTGCATGCACATCTAAAATTGAAACTTCAGCTAGAACTCAAATTCTTTAGAGGACCTTGAGTCAACTAAAGCTTCACAAAGATAGATTTGGATCAAAATTTCATGAATACTTGTAACATCCCCTTCCCGTAGGATAGAGATATTACTAACATTCATAACATAATGCCTGGTAAAGAGATTCATATCCTGAAATACCTCATTTATTGAAATTCATCAAAATATTAAAACTGAATTGAACATGATTGTTTCGAAAACTGAACGTAAAGTAAATGAACATAAGCTAATCCTATGAATGACATAAAAGAAATCTAATTCTTGTGTGAATATCACTTATTCCTTTCTAAGACTTTGTACTAGATCTATTCCTGGCCATCCAGCTCTGCGTCATCATAGTCACCATCTGTGAGAATTAAACATGAAAGAAACAAGAATACAAACAAAAATGAGTCGAATACTCAGTAAGTAGCACATCATACCGTAAAATATAATTTGGTCTAGCATGGACTTAATTTCTGAAGACTCTTCATAACATACAGCATCACAAATTTACAATCATATACGTAACATAACTTTCTGAAAACTTTACATACTTACATATATCACAGATTTATATAGCATACGTATTCATCATTAACATGAGCGGAAGCATACATAATCATGGCCAACATGTAACATGAATGCATGATAACTTGTTTATCTTGTCTTAACATGAAGTGAAACACGCTTGGGTCCGTGTTTCACTTAACTGAATAACATGGAGTGAAACACGCTTGAGTCCGTGTTTCACTTTACTTGTGGTTAACCACGCTTGAGTCCGTGGCACAGTCTTAAAACTTCTTATCTTTCTTAATGCATGAGAATTCATTAGGCTTCATGAACTTTCTTAACATGGCATATTCTTGTACATGACATAGCATAACATGGCATTTTCTTGTACATGACATAGCATAACATGACATAACATAACATGATCTGAACATTTTATGACATTCCATGGCATACATGATCTAAGTACTACATGAACATGGCATACATAATCTAAGTATTACATGAACATGGCATATATAATCTAAGTATTACATGAACATGGCTTGCATAATCTGGCTATTCTATTACATGGCATACTTGACTTGAATTACTACATGAACATCTCATGGCTTTCGTATGGTTTTAGTAACATTCCATCAATCAAACAACAAATTAATTCATTCAAGCATAATCTCATATTTCATCAAGCGTCGTGGAAAGAATCTAACCTTGACTTGTCTCTTAGCGTAGCGTAGATAATCATCATAAGCACATCATATTTTCATACATAACAATAATATTCACAGTACGCATGCGTTTATATGATCATACTATTTACCTCTTAGCGCTGCTTCCTGATTTTCAACTTAAAGCATGTTACCTATACGAGGTACTCAACGTTACTAATTTTCTAGATAACGTGTCATGGTTGTTTACGTGATTAAAACAAAAATTAGAATTTTAACATAGTAGTTATCTTATTTCCTTGTAAAAATAATAAAGGCTTGTAATATAAAGTTAATTGTGACTAAATGATTTAGTAGTGTAATTGAGTTTTTCTGTGAAATACAAGCCCAGAATAAACATTAGGCCCACTCAGAAAATAAGGAGGCATTCGACCAACTGGCTTAAGGCCCACGGGGCCCATTCCAGATTAAAAAGCAGAAAGCTTCTCTCTGGAAAGCACATAGCTAACACAGAGAGCTCATGGATGCGGGAGGGAGTCGCGCGATGGCTTACCGAGAGAGAGGCTGAGTGCGATGGCGGCTTTGGGTGGCTGGACGTGACAACGGTGCAATTGGGAGGTTCCTATGGTGGTGCGACACCGAGAGAGAGAAGGAAGAGAGTTTTAGAGAGATGAAATAAAAAACTCAGATAACCGAGAGGGAGGAAGGTGGTGTGCGACGGCAGGGGCTTACTTGAGGGAGTGGGTGTGACAGGACTAGGTTGGCCGGCGTTTTTTATGGTGATGTGGGAGGTGGTTCGTCGAGGTGGCTGTTGGTTGCCGGAAGGGGCTGCGGTGGTGCTTGCGGAAGTGGGTTTCTTTCTCTGCGTGATAGAGTTTTTCTCCAGGGATTTTTGTGTGTAATCCAGAGGCTTTGTGGGTTTCTTATAGGCGACGGGAGGGAAGCAACGTGAGTCTTTAGGAGATTGGCTATAATTCGAAATTGCCTAAACTTTAGGAACTTATTCCTACGAGGATTCAGATTTTGAAGAGTTTGAGTTGGACTTAGTCTTGAACTAGGAACCAAATCTAATATGGGAACCTAAGGGATAAACCATACGAAGATTTTGATAGGGAAGGAATCACGAATTTAATCTATCTGCTAGCATATTTCCTAAGATGATAATAAAAGTGAAATAAATAAATAAAATAAAATAAAATAACAAAAAAAATAATGCTAGTTTTAAGCCCTAAATTTAGACCCGCATGTTACAATACTTGATCAGGAATGCTTTACAGTGAAGTATAATTGGTATCAATTACCATTGCATCATGATACTTGCTGTCTTTGAGTTTTATTTTATTCTATTTTTTCAAGCATAATTCAACTTTTTATTTGTAACTACTCAATACTCTTTGGATAATTAGGATTTAAGACAAGGGAGCTGCTAGAGCTACCGAGGAAATCCACCCAAAAGTTCTACCGACTGTGTAAAACTTTTTTTTTCGAACATTTTTTTAAACCCCTTAAACATTGTTTTGAAAAAAAATCACAAACTCTTTAAAAAGACACTTCCTTAACCATTAACTAAAAAATAAAATAAAAAGCAATTTGGTACAAAATTTCGGTGGGAGTAGTGTTTCCTTAAGACAATAATTGAAGGGATATTTACACTTGCTCTCTTAAAAGTAATTAATTTTTCAATGACTTACAAATTTGAAGTTTCGATACTTGGCACCCTTGAGCGCAGCTCTGTTTGTTGTTTGGATGGCTGCACTAGGGAAGATCCTTATTTTGAATAACTTAAGGAATAGACATTTTGGTGATAGAATAGTACTGTTTTCTCTTGGTACAAAAACTTAGGCTCTAAAAGCTGGTTTAAGGGTCTGGAATAAGGAGGTGTTTGGAGATATTGGGATGAAGAAATAACTTCTGTGAAGAACTAAGAGATTTATAGATAATTGAAGAGTCTTGCCAATGAATGAGGTAGAGAGGTCAGGAAAGATTGAGCTCGTTAGTGAATTGGAAAAACAACCTTTATGAAGGAGATAGGTTGGAGGCAAAAGTCAAAGGCTTTGTGGTTTAGTGAGGGGGTAGATGTACAAAGTATTTCCATCAAGTGGAAAACTACATAATAGAAATAATTTCATTAACTTCTTGTTGATGGCAATATTTCTGCTGACCCATTGGTGGTGAGGGATCACGTAGTGCAGAACGTTTCTCATGGCGGCCAAAGTTGGATGGACTTTACTTTGCATCAATTGGAGAAGATGATGTGTCGTAGTAGGATAATCCCTTTGAGGAAAATGAAGTTTGGGAAGTGGTGAAAGCTCTAAATGGCTAAATGGGCCTAGATGGATATTCTATTGCCTTTTTCTAATCTTGTTGGGATGTGGTGAAAGAAGATATTATGTAGGTCCTTCATGAGTTCTATGCAAAAAAGCAAGTTTGAGAAAAGCCTTAATGCCACATTCTTATCTCTTATCTAGGGGTGGGCGGCGGGTCACCCGGACTCCCCCCGCCCACCCTGGCCTTCCTCACTAGGGGACAGGCAGGCAACCTGCTTGCACAGGGTACTGGTGCAGGTGGGTTCCTTTAATTTCCCCAGTTGCCCCCTCTTTTTTCTCTCCCTTCTCTTCTCTTCTTCTTGTACCTCCTCATGAGTCTTTCTTGTTCTTATTCTTTCTATTCTTCTTATTTTGCTCCTCCCCTTCTTCTCCTATTCTTCTTCTCCTCCACCGGCAACCAAGTTGTGGTCTACAACCCACGACCATAGCTTGGCCATGGGTCTCTACGACCCACAACCATGGCCACGACCGTGTGTCTTTGCACAGAGAACCACGGTCATGGTTGTGGATTAGTGAGTTTCAGACCCATGACCGTTGCTATGAGTCTGTGAGTTTTGGACCCACGGTTGTGGGTCCTTGTGTTTTGCACAGATCTACAAATTTGTGCATAGATCTCAGTTTTTTGTCGATATTGTGCAATTGTTGGATGGATTTGCGATTTTTTGTGATTTTTAGTTGGTGGTGGTGGCCGAGAGGTGGTGGTGTCAATATGCCCTCCTAGCAAGTGGAAGTGGATGGTCAAGGATGTGGGTGGGGACGAGGTGCGGGGAGCCAAAAGCGATTGAGTTAAAAGATTTTTACCCATTAGTCTTGTGGATGGTATTTATAAGATTATTGTTGAAGCCCTAGCCAATAGAGTAAAAGGAGTGCTATCGAAGATCATCCTCAACTCTCAAAATGCCTTTGTCAAAGGTTATGATTGCAAGTGAATGCTTGGATAGCAGGTTGAGATCTGGCAGGCCAGGGGTGATTTGTAAATTTGGATATTGAAAGGCAAACAATCATGTAAATTGGGGTTTTTACTTCACTTATTGAAAAGATGTGGGCTCGAGGAGAGATGTTGTGGGTGAATAAAACATTTTATCTCCTCAGTTAGGTTCTCAACACTAGTGAAAGGTGTCCCCATGGGTTTGTCCAGCAGTTCCTGTCGCATAAGTCAAGGAGATCCTCTGGAGCTCTACTCTTTGTTATTATTGTCATGGAGGCTTTGAGTAGGATTATCTCTGCTATGGAGCATAGGGGCTTATTGTCGGGTTTTTTTGTGGGCTCGATGAATGGATTTAGGCTCAACATATTAATTTGCTATTTACTGACAACACTTTATTTTGTAAGGCCAATCGTGACCACCTACACATTTACAGCTATGCTTTCAAGCAATATCTAGGTTGAAGCTAAACTTGGCAAAGTCATAATTAATTTCTCCTCGGTGATGTAGGGAATGTATCTAGTTTGGCGGATATCTTTGGGTGTAGGATCTCAGCTTTCCCATGACATATCTTGGGCTTCCCTTGGGAGCTCCCTTCAAAACCAAAGCTATATGGGATTGCATTATTGAAAATGTGGAGAGGCAGCTAGCGGGTTTTAAGCAGCTATATTTTTCTATGGTTGGAAGAATTACTTTGATTAAAAGCACATGCCAACTTGCCCACCTATTATGTCTCTTTTTGCACTTCTTGCGGTAGTGGCCACCAAATTTTTTGTGGGGAAGGATGGGGGAAGATATCAAGGTCCATCTTGTGAAATGGGCTAAGGTGCACACATCAGTCGAAGATGGTGGGCCAAGGGTGAGACTATTAATGCTCTTTTTACTGGCTCTTATGGGGGGAGGAGGGGGGGAAGTGGCTTTGGCGGGCTGCCTATGAAGGAGAGCCTATGGAAGGTTTTAATAGACATGAAATATGGGAGTATTGGGGGGAGGTTGGTGTTTTTTGCAGTAAATGGGTCTTCTAGGGTGGGTGATGCCTTTAAAGATGGAGCAGTTGCTAACATGATGGAATGGACAGTTTAGCCACTATTAGTATGTTTCATTGTGCTTTGTGAAACTCCCAAACTCCGCTTGGGATGGAACGGAAAGTTAGAGCATCAGGACATGAAACACATGGTTACATACCGTTGTTCATGATAGATAATATGCAATGCAACCTAGTATGCAATTAGCAGTATGCAATAATAGCAGCGAAAAAATGGTGACTTCTAAAAATTTTTGTGCCAGAACGAACTAAACATCCCAAAATTCAAATTAAACATAGATAGTGCCTTACTTAACAGAGGTCCAAATAGTAAGACATAAGTTCAACAGAAACTCGGGAGATAGAATCTCCCTATTACAGATAACTTCATAGGGGTTTCATAAAAAGGCAACTCAAACCATTTCTCTAATACGCTCCATGGTGGACAGGACCATCTCTAAGAACATTACTATTAACTCCATCTTGTGGTCAGGGTCGGGCTCGTTCTCAATCATCTGAAGTTATTCTTTACATCTAACTGGTGTAAGGACCAATTAAAATGTATAGCCAAATATAGTAACACTCGGATTGGGTTTATCTTTGCCACGGGAGCAAAAGTTTCTTGGTAGTCAATTCCATAGGTTTATGTGAATCCCATGGCTACAAGTCTTGCCTTGTATCTTTCTACATTGCCATCAGTCGTAAACACCCATTTACATCCTACACACTTCTTCTCCTTAGGTAAATCAACAATCTCCCAAGTCCCATTCTTCCGGAGTGCATTCATCTCTTCAAGAACTGCTAATTTCCTATCTGGATGATCTAGTTCTTCATGAATGTTCCTTGGAACAAATAGGTGAGAAATATTGGATGTAAAGACCTTATGATTATCAGAAAGTCTATGATAGGACAGAAATTTAGCAATAGGATGTGTGGTACAGGTTCTAATTCTTTTCCTAACGGCTACCGGTTCATCAAAGTTTGCAGGTTTATAACTAGGAAATATAGTAGAAGAAAGATTACCAGGAATTGTAGGCTGGAATTTCAGATGACCATGTTTTGGAGATGATGATTGACCTTGCTCTGGAATTGTAGGCTGATGATCTTTATTATTGTAATGATACCTTCTTCTAGTATAAACACGATGCTCGGATGGAGTAGGATCATCCTGTAGCTTTTCTCCCACTGTTTGTTATTCACTTATACTTTGTACAGGAAGATTAGAATTTCCTGTGTTTTCTTTATTTAAAATTTCAGTTTCCTGAGTATTTAATGGATGAGATATGTCAAGAAAAGTATTAGGTAGAGGGCTGGAAGTTTGCCAAAAATGATCTTCACTCTCTTTCTCCCCCTGAAGATAAGTTGGGTTAAAATAAGATTGTTTTTCAACAAAAACAATATCCATACTCATATGAATTTTGGTTGTTTTTGGATTCAAACCTTTGTATCCTTTTTTATCTGGAGCATAACCAAGAAAAACACATTTTTCAGCCCGAGGGTCAAGCTTAGACGAAAGGTGAGATGGTATATGAACAAAAACCATGCATCCAAAAACTTTTAGGGGTAGATCTGAGACTACTCTATTATCAGGAAAAGAATTTTTCAGGCAAGATAAAGGTGTAGCAAATTTTAAAACACGGGTAAGCATTCTATTAATGAGATAACATGCAGTTAAAATGGCATCTCCCCACAAATATTTTGGAATATGCATCGAAAACATTATAGCCCGTGCAACCTCAGTAAATGACGGTTTTTTCTTTCCGCGATACCATTTTGTTGTGGCGTATCCCGACATGTAGATTGATGTTGAATACCATTTTCTTTCAAAAAAATTCTCAAGTATTGGTTAAAGTATTATGTACCATTATCTGTATGAAGAATACTTATTTTGGTTTGAAATTGATTTTTGATCATATGATAAAGATCCTCGAATAATTTTACAACATCAGATTTTTCACTCATCGGGTATATTCAGCAAAGGCGAGCGTGGTCATCAATAAAGGTTACAAACCATTTCTTTCCAGATACGGTAGTAACCTTCAGAGGACCCCAAACATCACTATGAATTAAATAAAAAGGTTTCGATGCACGATATGTTTTCAAATTATAGGAAACTCGAAGACTTTTTGATAAAACACAAGTTTCACAATGAAAGGAATTACAATCCAAATCCTTAAGCAACCTAGGAAACAAATAATTTTAAATAAGGAAAATTAGGATGTCCTAGTCTAAGATGCCAAAGCATTATTTGATCACATACAAGAATAGAACTAGAGCTACAACTGAGGCCATGAGCTTGTTTATTGTTGAATATAGTATCATCAAAATAATAAAGGCCATCGATCATCCTAGCACTGCCAATCATCATTCTCAAGCTCTGGTCCTGAAATTCACAATGAGAATAAAAAATTATGACTTGACAGTTAGAATCACGGCATAATTTACTGACAGACAAAAGATTGCAAGTAAACTTAGGAACATGAAGAACAAATTTTAAATCGATTCTTTCGGAGATTCTAATGGAACCTATGCCTACTATTGTTGAAAAACTTCCATCAGCAATGCTTAATTGTTTATTACTCAAACAAGGACAATAAGATTGAAATAATTGAGGGAGACTATTCATATGGTCAGATGTACCTGAATCGATGATCCATGGTACAGGAGTTGAACAAGTCAAACAAGCACTAGGAATATTACCTGTTTGGGCCAAGGAACCAGTAGAAGTACCAGATATTGGATTAGGTTTTAGCAGTTGAAAGAGATGATCCACCTGATCTGAACTAAGAAAGTTGGTCTTTGCTTCATTTGCTTTCGGGTTGGTGTGACTGCCTCTAGATTTGCTGCTCTTCCAGTTTGCTGGTTTTCTATGGAGTTTCCAGCAAGTTTCTCGTGTGTGGTGTGGCTTATTACAATAATCACACCGTACTTGAGGTTTTTCCTCAATACTTCCTTTGAGTAGAGTATGGTCCCTGTGCAGAGGCATTGGCTGCAGTAACCGTATTCGAATTATTGGAATTAGTAGCAGTCAAAGCCGAGTTCTCCACTGCTCCATCAGTTCCCTTCCATTTCAGCATGACATTCCGACGACAATCTTCACGTCGTACTTCAGAAAATACCTCTCAATTGGAGGCAAAGGCTGTCTACTCAGAATTCTCCCTCTGACTTCATCAAACTCGTAATTGAGTCCAGCCAAGAATTTAAATATTCTTGCATTTTCCACCATCTTTTTGTTGTGGTTGCAGTCATCAGGGCTCGTCCATTTATACTCATTGAACAGATCCAAGTCTTGCCACAGCCCCTTGAGGACATTAAAGTATTTCGTAACGCTATCTTCCCCTTGTTTGGTCTTGCCAATTTTTTGCTGCAACAAATAGATCTGTGAATAATTTCCAAGGTCAGAATACATCTGACTAACATTATCCCAGAGTTCCTTAGCAGCTGGAGTAGCACATGTAGTTAGCACTAATCTCTTCATCCATGGAGTTCACGAGCCATGACATAATCATGGAATTTTCAGCATCCCATGTAGAATATGACGCATCTGTTTTGGCAGGGGTCTTGATTTCACCAGTAAGGTATCCAATTTTCCCCCTCCCTCGAATATACATTTGCACTGACTGTGACCACCGCAAGTAATTGGCTTCATTGAGACGAATATTTGCAATCTGGACAGAATGAGGCTCGTATGGGTAGGTTTGTGATCAGTAATTATCTTGATCAAGGAAGAGGGTTTGGATGTATTGGACATGATGAATGAAAGGGATTATGGAAGTGAACAAAGTAAAGAAACGGTAATAAGGCCTACGGTTTAAAGGCTATGGCTGCCAGCAGGTTTAGAGTTTTTGATAAAAAAAAAAAAAAAAAAAAAGCCCTGGAATGAGATACCCAGGTTCGTCTCTGATACCATCTAGAGAAACTGAAGTTTACTTTTCTCATTCATACTGAAAATAGATTTACAAGGGTTTATTTATAGTTTAATAGATTTTCTTTTTCGTCAAGTATTAAACTTTGCTAAAGCAGCTTAGCTAGTTTATATGCCTGTGATGCTCCAATTGCAAGTTTGTAATAATGGGGATACCATTTGTCCCCCTAAAAGAGGCCCACAGGGTCTATTTTGGGAATCGGACAGGCACCTTAACCTAACTAAATCGGCTTTTTAAGCTGCACTGCAACAACCTCCTCAGGTTGGGTCTTTTTTTCTTTCCTAAATAAGATAAGATAAACTAAAATTAAAAGAAAGTCATGCAATCACTTTTCGATTTCTTTTCTTTCATTCATTTGACAACAACAAATAATAATAATAATAATAATAATAATAATAATAATAATAATAATAATAATAATAATAATAACAACAACATTCATATCATTCATGCAATTAAACTCATTCATTTACATTTATGTACTTTAGAAGGGTTCACAACTAGGGCAATGAATGAATAGGCTTTACATATAATAATACTTTAAAAACATGACATAAGGAATGAGCTTTTTATTTATAAAACATGTTCATGGTTGCATTTCAAAAATATGCATTTTGAAAGACATGATCATATATACTTATGTGCTTTATAAAAATATGCGTGATGAAGGGCATGATTGTATTACTTACCTTGCAACTTTGAGCAACAATTAGCGCGTTGATAATCACTTATATCATTACCATGTAATCTTACGTCAATTTCTAATCACACGTATCATTAGATTAAAGACTTATTGTCATTTTGAGTGGTGGTATAAATGGGGCTCTATAGGCCCTCATTCTTGTTGAGTAGTTATTCTATTCGAGTCAAACATAACTCAATGGGTCCTCCATGATATTCATAAATCCACTTAATTTGCCTAAGACATTAAAACCCATAATTATTTTTTATCCTAAAAACTTAATATCCACCTAATACCCAAAATATTATTACACCCAAAATAACTAACCTCTTGATTTTTTTATCCAAACAATTCATCACGGCTCTTTCTACCAAGCCATGACAAACACAATACAAATCCATTCCCATGGAAGAGTATTTGGAAGACAAAGCACCCCTAAAGGGAACTTTTTGTATGGACGGCTTCCTTGGAGAAGATCCTCACTCTAGACAACTTAAGGAAATGCCGAATCATAGTCATAGATTGCTGTTGTATGTGCAAAAAAGAGCGGAGAGTTCGTCGACCATCTACTACTCCATTGTGAGATTGCCATGACATTGTGGAATGAAGTCTTTGCTCGGATGAGATTAGCTTGGGTGATGCTGAGAAGGGTAATCAGCCTCCTAGCTTCTTGTGGAGGCATTCGGGGCAACTCTCAGATTGCATTGATATGGAAGATGATTCCAATATGTTTATGATGGTGTATTTGGTGGCAAAGAAATGAAAGTTCTGAAGATCAAGAGCAGCCAATGGATGAGCTTAGAAATTTAATTTTCAATTCTTTACTCCATTGGTCGATTATAATTGATTTTCATGGCATGACATTTCATGAATTCCTTATATCACTAAACTAGCACGCTTGGCGTTGCGTTTGTATGTCTCGTATACTTGGTCTCTTGTTTGTTCTTATGATCAATAAAATCTTGTTTACCGATTAAAGAAAATTATATATGCCCCCATCTCCAAGCAGGGGTGTACTTTCATTCCTATCCCCAACCCCACCCCCTATATGTTTGCCTGCATCAGATTAGGAAATTAAAGCCAAAAACCAAAACTCGAAACCCAAGAGGACAAAGAGAAGTAGAAACAAAGATCATCGGACTGAAGAACAAGAAGGAGAAGAAGAGAAGCAAAGACAACCAAAGATGACAAAGAAAAGTAGAAGAGGAAGAGGAAGAAAAGAAAAGAAGAAGAGACGATCAAAGAGGACAAAGAGAAATAGAAACAAAGATCATCGGACTGAAAAAGGAGAAGCAGTAGAGGAAGAGAAGGAAAAAAAGAAGCAGCAGTGGCTGGAGAATCAGAGGGGAGAAAGAAATGAATGTAGGGTTATGGTTAGGGTTTTTTGCTTTTATACGGAATATTTTAATACTAATTGATTATGGGTAGTTTGGGGGGCGGATGATTATATGTGGGTAAAAATCAAACCACGCCACGTTCATTTCTTTGAAATAAATTAACATCATGCTCGTCTGTTCTGGTCAACGGGTGGATTTTCCCTCCTAGACCCTGACGATGCGGGTGGATAGGCTGGGTGGGTTGCGGAGACCCGGTTCTCAACCCTAATAGCAAGACCTCGTTGAAAATGATCTCACCTGTCAAGTGTGGTGCATAAGTACATAATTTTTGAAGATAGGACAAGGATCATGGTTGATGTCAAAGCTTTCCTTTTCAATTCACTTCACTATTGGATGGTAGTTCACCTGTATCTCTATAGTTTAACTTTCATGTAAAATGTAAAATCAGCATCTGGGTTTTCATGTTTTTACAAATTAAGACCACAGTTTTTAACTTTTGCAACAAAAATACTTGGGTTTAAGCAACTAGCAATTAAGTTCTTTTCATTTAACATCTGTTAACTTTTGTAATGGTACAGTAGTCCATGTGGCATATATGACACATGTTGGCCAATAAAAATATGTCAGGTCACTTCACTTACACATCAAATTGATGCATGACTTTCTTGATCTCTTTTTCTTTCTCTAATTAGGTGTTCTCCATGTATACTTCAATAATGCCTTTGTTTCTTGATCATTAATTAAAGTTGTCTTATCTATAAGAAGGAATTTCATTTCCTTTCACTTTGTACCCTAAGTCAGTTTCCATTGAATAGATGGAACATTTAACATGAGAAGCGCAAATGCCATTGTTCAACTTGAAATGACAAAAGTACCTTTTTGTGTGTAAAGAACAAAAAACTGATAATAACTCCACGTTTGGGCAGCTCAGTCAATTATGGTCCAGAACTGGCTCTTTTTTCTCTGTGCTTCCCATGTTCAGTGTTTGGTAAATTTCAACTGACATGGGGTTCAAGGTGAAACAAAATGAAAGTTTTAGGGTGCCGAGTACTGAAAATTGGAATGAGTGTTAGTTTGGAGGTGGTAAGTGTAACTTCCTTATGAATAAACGAGTTTATATGACTAATTTATTCTACTAATTATCCTGCAACATGAAAATTATTTTAGTATTGATTACCTTATAGCCATTTTGTCTATTTGGCTGAAGCCTACTCTCGCTGTTTAATGCATTTTCCCTCCTGATAAGGTTCCCCTTGTGCCAAATAATGGAGTCCCTATT
The DNA here is from genome assembly GCA_022457165.1 of Juglans mandshurica. Lineage (NCBI taxonomy): Eukaryota > Viridiplantae > Streptophyta > Magnoliopsida > Fagales > Juglandaceae > Juglans > Juglans mandshurica. The sequence goes on from CM039623.1 coordinate 12,909,407, forward strand.
TTGAATGTTTACCAGTGGATGTGCATTAGCCCTTGTGACTTGTAACCTTCATCAATCGTAGCAAATAATTGCTTTAAAGCACACCTTTTTGGTCGCCTATGATACTGGAACCAATCAGTTAAATGGGTTTGTGCTGCAAGTGTTTTGTCTACACAGATGTGGGCTTACAGCAAACCCGCTAATTCATCAGTATGGCCCTGGTCGGTCACTTTTGCAGGCCAGGATTGATAAGTGGAAGCCATAAAGAGATGTTTCTCTTTGCATATCAGATTAGGAGGAAGGGTAGCTTGTCATGCTGGCATATACATATGCATTCAAGATTATGATATTGATAAGTGGAAGCCATAAAGAGATGTTTCTCTTTGCATATCAGATTAGGAGGAAGGGTAGCTTGTCATGCTGGCATATACATATGCATTCAAGATTATGATATATCTATCTATATATATAAAGAGCCTATGAAACGGAATTTTCTTGTTTTAACAGAAATTTCTTGTTTTAACGGAATATGCTGGTTTTCATTAACTTTCCATCCGTTTGTAATAATTACAGAACACAGGGATACAATTGTATTTTCATTTACATTCTATTTATGGCTACTTTTATGATTTCTGTTGGTTTTTATTCTACTATTAATATGTTTAAATATGCTAATAAAACAGATTTATTATAATAATAATCATGGATTCAATTTTCAATTTGAAAATACGTTATAATAGGAAGCAGATTTATGTAGATTTGTCTTTTTGTATTCATTATAATAGGAAAGCATTATAATAATTTACAAATAGTCTATTTTTCAATAGCTCTTAAGATATATATTAGTAATAAAATAATAAAATATATGTACTTTATTTTTATTTTAATAAAATATATTAGTGCTTTGAACTGCACATACGTGCCTCAGGCACGTAATATCTTACTAGTATATATATATATATATATATGGAGTATGGCATATTTCTTTGCTTTCTTGTTTTGTGCTGAACGCCTGTAGTAGGGCTGTCCTGAATATTGCAGACGACATTCGAATCAGTTCAATTCCACTCACCTTTTTCTATTGTTACTCTTGCAGGGCACTTGTAGAATTAAAACCCATTCTTTATGCTCCGGAGGATATGGATATGGCAATTGGAACCATGCAAGACCTTTCTAGTGTAAGGATGCCTAGTTATTGGGGTTTTCAGCATGCAGACTGGCATGATTCTTGCTTCCAGAAATGTGTTGTTCATGGAAAGATTTGTGCAGTTATTTTGTGCTTCACAAGTGAACTTGTTGAGAAGATATGCTCCGATTCTCTAGGTGGTGGTAAGGACAATGGAGATTATCCACTTTCAGTCCAAGGGAGGCAAATGGAAAGTGTATCAAGATTTTGCATTTATCTTCTTGATAAACTTTATATGCAGACCAATTTCTCTTGGGAAGACACCAAGGTCAGTTTTGTTCCGAAACACGAATCTTTCCTGTTTAAGTTGATCCCTTTTTTTTCTCTTTGTTGTTCTTTGGTTATTTTGGTATTCAGACCCTGATTACCTTTGAGTTATAATAAAATACAGTTTTAGTTCATGAAACTCTTCTTGATTAAGGCCTCAATCTTTTGTTCTGGCTTTTCCTTTCTTTGTCAAAAATGATTACAGAATGTCAGAATTCCTAAGCTTCCCGTAGCTGCTTTACTTAAATTGATGTTTTGATAAGTGCCTTACATAAATTACAGGTGTCAGTCAAGTTATTCTTATTACTCCAAATTCATGCATTCCTATGTATACATTTTCTTTAACTTGTTTTTGCAATTTTTCACTTTATATTTCTGACATTTGGACCTTGGAGGCTTGGATTTATTGTACACTTGTGCCAGGTCATAAAGCATTACACGTATAACAGTTCTTAATTGATAAAAACAATGCTCTCGTATGCTGTGTTACCCCCATTTTTCCCAGGTTAAATATAGCATGACTAGATTTGTTTCCTTTTAAAAATTGAATTAGTTCACTTTCAATCTTATGCTGTGAGGGATGTGATCCAAATCTCATTATGTATTCGAGTACTGCTTTTCAGATATAGATATTGAAAAGTCTGTCGTGGTATAGAATTCCCATGCAATACAGGGGCCTGTATTTATCTTACCCTGATCTTCAGTCATGCCATATTTAGTAAAATGAAATCCAGGGGAGATGTGCAAGCAATGGGTTTAATATCCAAGTAAGAAAATTATACCTGTGTTAAATATCTTTTTTCTCTCAATTAAAAAGCGTCTGGTTACCTTAATTAAGGCAGATATATGGTTAGCAACCTCCTAGAATCAGGATGTTGAACTCTTGGTGTATGGATTATTTGGAAAATAAATCTGGAGTTACAATTTTTTTCAAATGTAAAAGATGTAGAAAGTGTATTATCTTAAATAAATTTATTGAAAGTTGCAATATCCAAGTAAATATAGTAATGAGCTTATACAACAACGAAAAGTAAAATATGAAGATAAAATTTTATATGCCTTTTTTTAACAATCTTTCTTGAACTAAATAATCATACATGTATTCTAGTTATGTGATACCATTTCACACAGGTTTTAGTGATATCACAATTGCATGGTTTAGGGGTTCAACTAAATAATCATGCATGTCTTCTAGTTACGTGATACCGTAATACACTACTGTTATTAATGGTATAACAATTGTATGTTTTAGGGGTTCCTTCAAACATCATTTGAAAGTATTGGTGTTTATCAGTGTTGAGTATGTGGGCGCTGATTTTGACATTTCCATGTTAAAGCTTGAACGATATGCTAAAGCCAAGTAAACGGAAATCTTTAGTCCCCTGAACCTCGGGTTTGGTTGTAAAATGATGGGATGGGTTAGAATAGGTTCGTATTCCAAAATTCTCCCACAAAGCGTAAAAGATTAAAGTTCACCATTCTAATTTGAAGTATTGCATACAAACAATTATAAGGTAATATGTTACTTCTCGATCGGGCCTGAAGAGGTGTTTTAGCCAATTGCACTAGTGATAGTAGAGGTAAGCTGATCATTTTTAAACTTTGGTTCTGGATTACTTAAGTGGGTTTGGTGCTATTGGATGGTTAATTTCTAATCCCTCGTATTCCCCTCAATTCAAGCAGAGAAAAACAATAGGCCCATCAACTTTGTGGGATTCTATCATGAAATGGCTGTCCTGTAGTATGCATCATCCTTGGTTACATGTAGTTCTAGGTTTATTTGATTTTTTAGTTGATGGTCATCGGAGGCTTTTTGTTTTCCATGGGTATATCTGCTTTATTCATGGTTACTGTGTTATTAGTTGTAATATTGTTGTTAAAGTAGATCTTGTTGACCTGGTGTATTTTCTTTTGCAGCATTTGAGGTTCTACTTCCCAACAAGCCTTGGCCTCCCTGTGGAGGTACTTTCCCTCATGTTAAACAATGCATTCAATGAGTTAGCTGAAATGGATCAGAGACTTATAATTGGGGAAGAGCCCATCTTTAATCTTGTTCCTGTCTTGGGTGCTGGGAGTTCTGCCACATCCATGGATAATATATTAACCTGTGAACTATTTGCGAGCAAATCGTGAGTGCTTGTTTCTCATCAAAGCATTTGTTTTTAATTGCCAATTCATGAGCAATCTGAAAATAGATATAGGGGGACAAAGATGGGCAAGGGAAGTTGAAAAATTGTGCAAGACATTGGTCAAGTGTTGTGTCAGAATCCATCCTCCTTGATGCAATTCATGTTGTGTTGAATGCTATTAAGTTATGATTCACAGGGAAGATACACTTAGACAACCCAAACTATGAAAACTAATGCTTTGCACTCTTCAATTATCTGCAATTGACAAGTATTTTATGGTCCTGTCTTATGGAGCTGTATATCATGGCTTTTTGGTAGTATGAAGTGTAGAACATGATGGGACTGCTGAAGTATGTATGTTTCTTTGCCCTTCACAACCTTATAGATCGACAATAAACTATCGGAAATGCAGATTAGTGCCCATAACTTTGTTTTAGCTGTCAACTAAGGTGTCCGTAGTAGTACTTTTTATGGTCGAGTCTTTTGGTATGACAACTATGCTGTTGTGAAGTTTCATTGTTTATTCTTTCCAGAGACAACAGCACAAATCGTAGATTCCGGGAAAAATTAAACTGAAAACCAAAGAACCGATATAGCTAATAGCACTGCATTTGGAAAGCGCGGTAGGGAAGAATTAAGTTACATATCTATTATCTGCTGTTGTGTGATATATAGTTTTGGCAGCATGGAGTTTTGTGCTAATGATAACACACATTATCCACTTTCACTCATTTTAAATAATATATGTATCAAACAAATGAAAATAACATATCTAATTAAGTCTCTACTTTTCATTTAAATCTAGACTAGCTGGTAGTCTTTTAGTTTTTCCAATGCTTTTCTTTTTACTTTTCTCAATTCTTCAGTTTTCAGTTTTGCTAGGAATGAATTTATGAAATTTTAGAATAAGTGAAAAGAGCCTATAAGTTATACTTTTAATGGTCTTAATTACTTTGGTACGCTATATCCAAAACTCATGGTCTCTTCTCTTGGGGTGAGCACCGACATAGTCAGAGTCCTTCGACCATGTCGGAGTTTGAATCTGAATTCTGACTCTGATTCTAATTTGGAGCAGAGTTGGATTTGGACTTTTTTGAACTTTTTTTTAGTTTTATTATTTAGCCCATTAAATTGTGGGCTTTCAAATTTTAATTTTTCCAAAATTTTTAAGTTAAAACTAAATCATTTACTGCTAATTCACTTTTATACTAATTATTTAACTTATTTTTATACTAGATTTATACTATAGTGTCTAATTACATGTTATTATATTATAGTATTTTGTGTTATTAATTTATTATATTAGACTTATTTTTGTACTAGTGTTTAACTTATTTCTATACTAGATTTATATTATAGTGCCTAATTACATGTTATTATACTATAGTATACATGTTATTATATTATACTAGTGTCTAACTTATTTCTACACTAGACTTATTTCTAGTATCTAATTACATGTTATTATACTTTAGTATATTAATATTAATATTATGTATTATTAATTTATTATACTAGACTTATTAGTTGTTTCTATACTAGTATCTAATTTATTTATATACACGACTTATATACTATAGTGTCAAATTACATATTATTGTACTTTAGTAAATTAGTATTTTGTATTATTAACTTATTATACTAGGCTTATTTCAATATTAATATCTAACTTATTTCTATACTTGATTATGTATGATAGTAATACTATGATGTTTACATATACTAAACTATTATTAGTTTATTTACATTATAGTATAAGTATATTATTTTATAATAATTAGCATATTATTGAATTTAGCTATTAAGTTCTAGTTATATTAATACATAAATATATTAGTATATATGATAAATATATAAATAAATATATATTTTTGTAAGATATGTATAATATCATAGTCGGATTCGGAGGGCAAAATCAGAGTTGGAGTCTGATCAGATCGAATTTGGAGTTGGTCCAGCGATACCTCCGACTTCGACTGAATGAGAGTTGGATTTTTCTTTTTATTTTTCAGTCGGAGTCAGAGGTATCGCTGGACCAACTCCAAATTCGATCTGATCAGACTCCAACTAACTCTTCTATCATTTTATTATTTCTTTTGTATAAGGTAGGTGGTTGTGCACTCACTGTCAGCCTCCAAGCCGGCCAATATGAAGTAAATATCAAATCATCCTTGATAAATCCTTCTCTCAGATTTTATTTTTATGGAGAAGTCACATCCTATGATTGGCTTTGGTTATTTAATGCAGTTAATGTTAGTTACGTGTAGTTTTCATAGGACCATTGTCTTGCAACCACCGCAAAATCCCATTTCCTCACCTACTTGTATTTTGTTTCTTTTTTTAAGCTTATCAAATTTTGGAAACAGCCTAAAGTTCAAGATCCGATAATCATAAAACTTCTTACTTCCTAAGTATTTATAGACCGACAGCATCTGTTAATGCAAAAACCGTACCACAGAACGGGAGAAGAGTCACTTCCGATCTATAAAAATGGTTCAGTCTCGATGAAGCGGTCAAAAGTTCATGATGGTTTGAAACGTCGGTTCGGTTACCATACCTATATTCTTAATAGTAAATAGCAAAATAATACTAAAAATATAAATAGAGATGGTCATATTTACATGGTTCAACACATGACCTATGTTCACGGGTTGTTGGAAGATAAATTTATTATAATATGAGTATTTTATAATTTTATAATCTCTCATTTGTCACTACACAATAGAGGTCGGAAACCTCTTTAGCGACCTCTTTAGTATGGAGAAAAATAGCCTCTCTGGAACTCTCATTATGAGGTTGAAAATGATCTCTATGTTCTCGTCGTCTTCCTCATTTTCATCCGATTTGATCCCTTTTATTATGGCCATTGGGAGTGATGAGGGATGACAACTTTATATCTTTCCTCTTACGTGTCTTATTTACTTTCCTCTCTTTTCTCATTTTTTTCTAACACCCTACTTTTTCTTTCTGTCTTGTCCACTTCCTTGATTTTCCTACTTGACTCCTGATGATGGTCTTTTGATGGGCTGAACCTAGTATATCTAGGTCTGCTATTTTTATACCCTTCAACATGATTTTTATATTAAATTTATCATCTCTAATTACAGATTAATTTAATTAACTTTTTTTTTTTTTATGTACTTTAAGAGATACAAATCCATCTATGCGATAAGAGATGTCAAATTCATCAATTGCTAATGTCAGTTTAATTTTATTTTTTATTTTTGTGTCAAGGTCTTTCCGTAGCATCTATGGAGAATGAATCTGTAAGATAGATTATTATATACAAGTAATGAAAATAATATTAGCGATAATTAATTATTTTGGTTAGAAAAAAAGGGTCATGAATCGGTCTCCTTCTCAATTCTGTTTCCTTTTTTATTATTTATTTTTTTAAGTAATGTTAGGTATAAGACTTAAATAGAGAAATTTTATACAAACCTTTTGTAAAAATATAGATTCTACTAATAAAAAATAATTTTTTTACACTTTTTTAAAGTAAGAGTTTATTTTTTTACAAAAATTTGTACGGAACTTGTCTATTTAGGACTTATACATATCATTTCTCTTTTCTTTTTGGGCATTGATAGGTAGAGAACGCACTACATTTTACATTTTTATAACCCTATCCATTAAAACATTATTTTTTAAAAAGAAATTCAAATCCATCAAAATTAATTAATTAAATAAAATTAAAATATATTTAATAGATGGTTGTGTAAATTAAAATTGTAATTTGGCTGTCTACGTATGTACCATTTCTATTTCCTTTTGGGAGAGAAGTTCAATGTGGAGCTTTTATTTTAATATAATAACAGTGACAGAGGACAAGTCGTGGTAATAAATTTAGAGAAAGAAAGAAATCTCTTGATACAAGTACTTCAATATCAGGCAATTCACTTTCATTAAGAAAACTTTGTTTGTCAAGGCCAACAGCACTCTTGGCCTTTTTGAGAAGGAGCTCTATGTTTTTGTTTTTTTGTTTTTGTGTTCTTAAACAAGGGAGATTAAGATGGTGAATAAATAAAACTATTTGACAAGTCATTTGAGATTGGTATTTTAATTAAATTCAAATTCAACTCGATTTGTATATTAAATGAATAATTCATGAACACAAAGTTACAATCAGTATTAAATGATATAATTTGTATAAAATTTGCCTTGCTTTATATAGGCTTGTATAGACTCAGAAATTTATTCACTTCAAATTCCCTACAAAAACTCGAGAATCATTTCCTCCTTCTTTTTGTCTTTCTTTCTTTAAGTTTTTGCTATTTTATATTAGATTCGAAGATCTTATTTTGTATGCATGTTAGATTGTCAAGAAGACTAGGACTGTGTTTGGATGTTGAGATGGTGAAACAAGTTTTGTGAGCCCCACTTAAGATGAGTTTAGAGGTATTTGGATGTTAAAATGAATTTAAATATATTTATGAGAATTTGAAAAAGGTTGTGGGTCTTACATGTAAAGAAGTGTTGAGTTAAAAAAGATTGTGAGTCCTACATATAAAGAGATTTTGAGTTTAGATGAGTTTAGTGGTTTGAGAGTTGAGTGTTTGAATATTAGACTTAACTTAAAACTAGATTGAACTGAGTTGATCTCGGTGCAGTCTAACAACCAAACAGGGCCTAACGGGAACCGACGTTGTTGTATCTTGGGAGTAGACTGTCAAGAAGACTAGTGCATATTTAAATTTGGAGGCGACATAATCTACTCTAAGGAAATCATCCATCATAACGTGCCTCAACACCAAATACTCTCTTTCTAATTTATTCTTGTTAGTTTACATATTCTTTAGTTTACAAAGCGTTTGCATATATATATATTTTATTATTCCAAAATATTTCCAACAAAATATAGTATATTTTCAACCCTAATAGGAAAATAAAAATTTATTTAAAAAAAAATTGAATGTTTTATCGATTTTATAAAAGTAAACCTATAAATTGACGTGACTTGATGTAGTATGTTAAATTGTAAAATTATTTTTTTTATAAAATGGATCTAATGTATCACATGAAGGCACTCTAGTTTGTAGACTATTTTTGTGTGATCTCTTTATAACTGTAATAATTCTCAAAAACTTTCTGGTGTCAAATTAGCAATTTTTAATTATTATAGAAAAACACATAAACAAATAATTATTTTTAAAAGATTGGGTGTCAAGCTACCAATTATCCCAAGTGGGAGCCGTATAAAAACCATCCTTATTCCTAAATGGAAAGGATTACAATTAGGTGTTAAATTACAGATTATCCTAAAATTAAAATTAATGAATTTAGTCATTTAAACCATATTTTCTCATCTAATTATCTCAAAACTAAGATGCGTTTGAATGTAAAACTGAGTTGAGTTGAGTTTAGATGATAAAATATTATTAAAATATTATTTTTTAATATTATTATTATTTTAAAATTTGAAAAAGTTGAATTGTTTATTATATTTTGTATTAGAATTTGAAAAAATTATAATAATGAGTTGAGAGAAGCTTAGGAAGCAAACGAAATAAAACTTTAGGAAAAATGTGAATATAAATTTAAATAATATTACGTTACAGGAGCAAGATTATCACTACTCATGGCATAACCTATAAATTCCTAACATCGTTCAATTTGGCAACCCATGATTCGCTTTTCCAACGCTACCATTTTAGTCAACAAAATAGAATATTTCTACTTGATAGACTATTGAACATATATAGATTGAACGTTGAAAATCTAAATTGGCAGGCCATTGTTGTCAACAATATTGACTGTCACGTACAATATATCCAATCACTTAAAAATAAAAAAAAATAATAATTTATACAGTCTTAAAACGTGAACAGTCTCTTTAAATAAAAAAAAATTATTAAATGTATTTAAAATTTTTTTATAAAAAACTTACTATTCCATATATTATTGATATGTTGAAAATTATGAAATTAAATTTAAATTTAAAAAAAAAACTAATAAAATAAATCTTGTAAGTAAAATTTTAAATAAAATTAAAACTATATGTAGAGTACATGGAGATCTACAGAAAAAATCCATTTCTCATAACGTGCTCCATTTAAAAAAAAAAAAAAAACTACACGATATTTGTATATTTTAAAATTATATTTTGTATTATTTATTATATTTATTTATTTATATTCAAGTTCATCCAATCTACCCAATATTAAGCGTGTAGAGAATACTACAACAAACTATATATATATATATATATATATATATATACATACCTATTCTTCAAGCAACAAGCTCATTAATGCTTGCATAATTCTGTTCTCCCAACAGCTACATGCACTTTCTTCAAGCAACAAATTAATATACATATACTTGAAATTCTAATATATATATATATATATATATATATATATATATATATGAGTCTATGAGATACTTAAGCTTAGATGTTAAGTGACATTTGTACATGGGCATAAAAGTAAAATATCCAAACTGTAATTAATCACATCTTGTCATGAACAGGTTCATTGACTTGAAATTCTCACTCCTTTATTCTTTGGATCTACGCGTACGAAAAGTTTGATATGATAAAGGGTACAGATATAAGGAAAGATGATGGTAAAAACGCAAGTCTCATTTGAAAAAAATCTATCTTGAGGACATTTTATTATAAGTTAAATTGTTTGTTATATTTTATATAAGAATTTAAAAAAATTATAATAATGAGATAAAATGAAATGAATTGAAGTAGATTTTAAATTTAAACAAATGTAAATATCTCTCAATTGCAAATATTTTTTAATTTTAAGTTTTTAATTTTTTTTATCTAATTGTTATAATTTTTTTAAACTTCCAAGCAAAGTACAAAAAATCGTTGAACTTTTACAAAATTTAAAATAAAATTAATATTAAAAAATTATATGTAAATAACTCTTTAACTTTATAATATTTTTATTCAACTTCTTTTCCCATGGGTTATAATACAGATTTTAAAACTGCCCATTTTAAATCTTTTCTGACTCTTCTCTGTTTTCTCCAAACAACAAAGGTAGAGTAAGTGGCAGTCTACTTGATTGACGTTTTGGAATAGGACGAGGGGAGTAAGAGATGGATTATCTTGAGGATAAATAGTATTGACTAAGCTCACAGATGAAGAAACAAATATTTTGGAAGTAGGAGGAGATGGACTGAAAGAAACACAGAGGAAAAGATAATGCAGTTTAGTGGGAAAATTGCGCATGGATCGAGTTATTGGGAAAGAGGTGCTTGCAGCAACAATGGCCAAGGTCCAGAGGTTCAATAAACCGACAATCTTCCAGGATTGTGGTCCCAATGTATTTACGATTACTTTTGTGACACATGCAGATGAATAGAGAGCTTTGGAGGGTAAAACATTGCTGTTTGACAACTGCTTATTGGTGCTCAAAGCGTTTGATGGGTTTTCTCAACTGAGCAAAATTAACTTCAAAAGCAAAGAGTTTTGGATTTAGCTCCACAATCTACCGTTGACATGGATGAATAAAGAGTGTGGTGAACATATTGGAAGTTCTATAGGTAAAGTAAGTGAAGTGGATGTACTAGAGGACAAAATTGAATGGGGTAAGTTTTGAGAATAAAAGTGGAACTTATGTTGAACATGACTTTAACTAGAGGACGCACTCTTCGTGTGAATGGTGAGAAGGTTTGGATTCCGATAAAATATGAAAAACTCTCGAGGTTGTGTTTTGACTCTAGTTGTTTGGTACATGAAACTGGTGGATGTTTGGTTGAGAAGTCAACTCTGCCTAACATTTTGGAACATGGCTAAGAGTGGAAAGAACTATTATGAGATGAAGTCAGGGACGAGCTGAAGCATTTGTGAAAAAAGGGTTCGAAGAGGGGCACAAGATGTATAGTGATGAAGTTAGTAGTTGGAGGGGTAACAATGGAGGTGGAGAGAGGTCGAAGAAGGTGAGCGAGAGCAGAGGGGTAGCGAAAAGTGGGAAAGACTGTTGGTTAGGCGATGATCCAGAGACATTTCTAGATTTGAATTTAGATAAGGATAAAGAGATAAATTTTGAATCTGTAGAAACTGGAAAGCCGTTACATGAGAAGGAAGATAGATTTGTGGCATGAAAGGAGGGGAGGGAGTTTGAAAACAGGGAGGCAGAGGAGGGAGATGTTTTGGGTTTGGGCCAAGATATAAAACAAAATGGACCGGAAACACAAACAAGCCCAACCTATTTCGAAAAGGTGGAGGCAGCTACTAATACCAATTATGCTATAGAGACAAAAAGACAGTAAAAAATAAAGGTAACTGGAAGATACAGGCCAGGGACAAAGGCATACGTTCATTACGAGGGAGTTTGATGTCATCCAAGAAAAAGAGTCTGATAGATGAGGATGATCAGATTGAGTTTGTGGAGAACATAAAGAAACTTAGGAGTGATGCTAACATGGAGTGGCGGGATGCAAATGATCAATTGGCGGAGGCTGTTGGGTAGTTCTGCCAAGAGCCATGAAATCACTTAGTTTGAACTGTCCAGGGCTTGGGAGCTCCCAAGACCTTCACTGGATTGTGAAGGGTAAGCAACCCGACTTAGTTTTCCTAATGGAAACTAAGTAAGGAAGTTGGACTATTTAAAGAGGAAATTTAAGTTTGATGGATGCTTGATGGTAGATCTAGTGGGAAGAAGAGGTGGACTTGCACTATTGTGGAGACTGGAGGTAGGGGTCACAATACAATCCTACTCTCAAAATCATATCAATGCTAGAATAAAGTAGGCCGAGGGAAGTGAAGAGTGGCAATTCACAGGATTCTATGATCAACCTGATGTTAGTAGAAGACAAGAAACGTGGGACTTATTAGCGGCTTTGAAACCTTCTGATAATATGGCTCAGATGGTCTGTTGTGATTTTAATGAAATTTTAACACATGATGAAAAAGTAGGGGGCAGACCTCGAAGTGAGGCACAAATGGAGAGGTTCAAGCAGGCTTTAGGGAAGGGTGAATTATTTGATTTAGGATGGAGAGGCTCGAAGTATATGTGGAGTAACAAGAATGCAGATGATACTTTTACTAAGGAAAGATTGGATAGATGAGTTGCGAATAGGGACTGGCTCAATATGTTCAAGAATGTGAAGGTGGAAGTTCAAGTGGCAAGAAGTTCTTATCACAGGCCCTTAAATATTGTCCCACTGGCGCTATAGGAGGAAAGGATATAGTTGTTCATTCAAATATGAGATGGCATGGGGCTTAGATGAAGGCTACAATAAAACTATATATGAGGAGTTGATGAAAGATGAGGTGCCTGAAGTAACTTTAAAGGATGTACAGGTGTACTTACAACAATGTAGATAAGCATTAATATCATGGAGTAAGAATGAGTGTATTGATATAGAGAAGACCATAAAAGAAAATTTTGGGCTATTAAAACAGTTAGAAGATGAGGAAGGTCAACACAATGTTGAGGCCATCATTAAATTAAAAAAGGAGTTGGGCATTCTTCTACAAAAGAAGGATATGAAGTGGAGCAAAGGGCTAAGAGGCATTGGTATCAACATGAGGATAGAAACACACGTTTCTTTCATGCACGTGCCACCCAAAGAAGGAACCAAAACTTAATTAAAAGAATAAAGGATGCTGAAGGGATCTTAAGGTGTGAGGAAGGTGAGATTTCATAGGATTTTAAGAATCATTTTGAGGTAATATACACTACAACAGTACCAAGTTCAGCAGAAATAGATGGCTGCCTTCAGTGCATTGATTAAGGGATGACAAATGAGATAAACTCAGTTCTTGAGGCTCATTTCACTGCTATGGAGATATTTGAAGCACTACAATAAATGAGCCCATTCAAATCACCAGGACCAGATGGTTTTGGTGCTGGGTTCTATCAGGAGCACTGGACTACTGTGGGGCGTAAGGTATGTAAAGCTATTCTTGATTTTCTAAATGGGGAAAGTATGCCTTGTATGTTAAACCACATAAATATTGCTCTAGTGCCTAAAATCAGTGCCCTTGTGTCTATAAATGACTATAGGCTTATCTCATTGTGTAATGTAGTGTATAAACTAATTGCAAAAGGTTTAGCAAACAGGCTCAAGAAAGTGTTACCTCACATTATTTATAGCAGTCAAAGTGCTTTTGTACCAGGGAGATCTATAATAGATAATGTAATGGTGGCTTACAAACTTCTGCATTCAATGAAGTCAAGGAAAAAAGGCAACATTGAAAATATGGCATTAAAGTTGGATATGTCAAAGGCGTAAGATAGAATTTCTACAAGATATGATGAGAAGGATGAGGTTTATAGAAAAGTGGATTCAATTGGTGATGACCTGTGTGGAATCAGTCTCATACTCAGTAGTGGTAAATGGAAAGTCAGGAGACAGTTTCAAACCAACAAGAGGATTGAGACAAGGGGACCCATTGTCACATTACCTTTTCATTTTGTGTGCTGAAGGACTGAGTTCTCTATTATATAAAGTTGAACAAAATGGAAAGATGAGTGGTGTGGCTGCTGCTAGAGGTGGTATGTAACACCCCGCTTCTCAAAAAGATATTTTAGAATTTTCGGGGAGCAGGTGTGCTACTACTAAACTTGAACTTAAAAACTTTTGTTTTTTAATAACGCACCAGATGCGAAAGATTCCATAAATAAAATGAAATTTAATAAATACTTAAAATCCAAAATAGAGTTTGTGGAAGCACATATTAAAGAAAATACGGAAGTCTTATGTGCTTATCAGAATAATTTATTTAAACCTTAAACCATAAAAATAATCATAGCATAATCTGTCTCGGCCTCTACCTCGCCTCCCGGGGTCAAGTCCTGTCCTGCAGTCTCATCCTCATAAATGTCCTCACCTGGGTGGTTTAAAAACATGAAAACAAGCAAAAATGAGTCGAATACTCAATAAGCAACACATCATACAGTAAACATAATAAACATAGGGTTTCTTGGAAAATGTGCATACTCATAAATACATATGTAATTAACATGAACATGAAATTATCTTTCACTTATCATAGGCCGTTACCCATTGTTGACCCACGTGAGTTAGGGTTAGCGAATCTAAGTAGATTCCGATTCCGCTCGTGGCTGCGAGTTGTGGAATCCATACATAAGGAATACATACTGGGTGCACTACCAACATGCACGACCTGACAATGTAATATGTCCATAACATAGGTACCGTCTTTATATCATAACATAGGCCGTTACATATCTTATCATAATCATACTTGCATACTTGTCATTTCATAGATTTCAAAATAAATCGCATACATACTTGTTCATATCATAGATTTCAAAAGAAATCACATACATACTTGTCATATCATATCATATATTTCAAATGAAATCGCATTCTTTCATAAATGTCGTGATACATGTTTCCTCACATAAATTCATGACTTTTCATAAATAATTTTATGCATAACTCTCACATAAAATCATGCATGACTTTCCATAACTGCATAAATTATCACATAAGATCATCAATTTTCATAAATCTTCACATAAAATCATGACTTTCATAAAATACTTTAATGCATAAATCTTCACATAAAATCATGATTTAGGTACATAAAAAGGGGCTTCCAATGGAAGGCGTACATGCATAATATTTTTTTGTAAAAGACATGTCGTTGACCGTACATACGTGTAAGGGTATGATCATGCTACTTACCTTGCAACGCTAATCCACTATTTTCAGCTCGTAGTCGGTTGCCTATAAAAAAATAAACACAAATTTTCATAAATTTCTAATTAAACCTAATTAAACCTGTGACTTTATTTAAACCCTAAACTACTAAAATAGTCTATATTTCCTAAACCTAAATTCCTCCCTTCCTAACACTAAAATATTCTCACCCGTTAGTCTTAAATAGGCATGGGTATTTTTGGGAAAACATCATAATGGGCATGGGCATTTTGGGAAAGTCTAAAAATAAAACACATAAAATAGGGAAGAAGGCAGCTTACGGGATGGGAATAAAAACAGTTTTATGGAAGTGGAAGGTGGTGCGATGCTCACCGAGAGAAAGGCTGAGTGCGACGAAGGGTCGTGGTAGCTGGCCGAGTTTCACGGTGGCTAGGAGTGGTCGGCGTCGTGTTGGGCTTCTCCGGCATTGGTGCGTGCGGCACAAGAGAGAGAATGAGTGAAAGAGAGTTTATGGGATGAATGAGAGGGAGAGGACACGGCGTGAACTTACAAAGCGTGGGTGGCGGCTTGTGGTAGCGTGAGGTGCCGGGCGGCACTCTCTGTCCAGTGTGGTGAAGACGTGTAGGGAGTTGGTGCCGTGGGGTGGCTGGGCTGTGGCTCACGGTGGGGAGAAAAATCCCCTGTTTTTCGGTGGTGAAAACAGAGTCTGTTCGTGTGTTGGTGCGTTGGGCTGGCTTTCGCCTTGGTGGTTCTTGGTGTAGCTGTGCGGCTGTGGTGTGGAGGCCGTGAGATGTGAGGGAGAAAGGGATGGTTTTCGGCGTGCGGGAGTCTTATTTTCCGTGGTAGTTAACGGTAGAGGGAGGAGCGGCTTGGAGGAAGAGGCTCACGGTGGAGGAAGGCTGTGTGCTTGTGGCTTACGGGGTGTGGTGGTTCCGTCGAGGTAAGGGGTCTGGTTTATGGAAGGAGGCCAAGTTTTATGCTTTACGTGGGGTTGGGCAGTGTTAACACATGAGTTCCGTTGTGCAGGTGGCTCTCGATTGCTTCTTTCCTGGACGTGGCCTGGAGGCCGTATATGAAGTGGAGGGCAGTGTGCAAGGGCTTAAGGAGTGTGGCTTGCAGTTTGGGTTGGCGTGGAGGGGATCAGAGTGCGACGTGGGAAAGAAGGCGTGGGTTGTGGGTTTGGTTTCGGCTTGAGGAAGAGGCTGGTTGTTCACGCTGGAAATATTGACTCGGACTGGACGTAAATAAGCCTCTATATATAGACCAATGAAAACCCTAGTGAAGAAGAAGAAGAGACATACGTGTGTGGGAGTGGAACTAGATTTTGTACAGATTTGAAATTCATAGAAGAAAATCCGGTAACTAGGAGTTTTATTACGAAAAGGAAATAAGAATAATAATAGTATTTGGACTCTAACACTCATGAGCTTGGAGTAGAAATAATAATAATAATAATGGAGCCTTAATTCTAGGTTTTAATAAAAATAATCTATCCGATAAATTCTTTTATGGGCTTTAACTCATTTATTGAGCCTAATAAAATTATCTGTAATTTATTCCTAAAAATATAGGATCGGGTCGTTACATGGTACAAATGTCACATATTTATTGTTTGCAAATGACTGTGTGATCTTTAATAAAGCTAGTATGGAGGATTGGATAACGATCCAAGAGATTTTGCATGTTTATGAAAGGGAATTTGGGCAGGTACTCAATAGATAGAAAACTTCTATTTTGTTTAGCTCTAACACTAGAGATCTTGTCAAACAGGAAATGCTGGAAGAAGCTGGATCAATTATTTGTGGGGATTATGGCAAGTACTTAGGTCTACTAACCATGATTGACAAATCAAAGTATCAGTCTTTCAGGGATATAAAGGAGAGGATATGGAAGAAGATCAATAGCTGGAAAAACAGTTTTCTATCCATGGCTGGGAAGGAGGTGTTGATAAAAGTTGTGTTACAATCTATTCCCACTTACACAATGAACGTATTTCTACTTCCAAACTGACTGTGCCAGGAGATAAATGTTTTACTATCCAAATTTTGGTGGAACAACAAGAGAGAAGGGAAGGGTATACATTGGAAGAGATGGGAAAAGATGGGGAAAATTAAAAAAAAAATGGTGGAATGAGATTTCGTGACATTGAGGTTTTTAATAGGGCGAAGTTGGCTAACCAATGCTAGAGGCTGCAGTAGAACACAAACACACTGGTAGCTAAAGTGTTTAAGGAAAAGTATTAAAGGAATCTCAATTTGTGAAAGCTAAGTTGGGAGGTAAACCCTCTTTTATGTAGAGGAGTTTAATGTCAGCACATGTTAATTTGATAAAAGAAGGTATTGTATGGAGGGTTGGTAATGATAAGAGTATATCTATATGGAAGAAGAAGTGGATACCTCATACATTTTCTTCAAAAGTGAGGTCACCTGTTAAAATATTGAATAAAGACATGAAAGTGAGTACTTCGGTGAATGAGGAGCTTAGATGTTGGAATGAACAGCTGATACATGACATCTTTGATAGAGAGGATGCCATCCAGATTTGTAGCATCCCACTAAGCAGAAGAGGGGAGGAAGATAAGGCAATATGAGGACAAACAAAAGATGGGAAGTTCACTGTCAAAAGTGCTTATCACTTATGGAAAAGTATAGAAGATGGAAAGCATGGGGAATGTTCATCTAGACAGACACAAAAATATGAATGGGAGAAGATTTGGGGTTTGAATATCCCTAGTTCAGCAAAGCAATTCTTGTGGAATGCCCTAAATGCAATTCTGCCTACAAAAGAAAATATGCTAAAAAAGAAGGCAGTTGATGAGACAACCTGTCCAATATGTTGTAGGGAGGAGGAAACAGTTCAACATGTGTTGTGGTCATGTCCAATTGCAAGGGATGTGTAGGCAGAAAAACAAAGTGTTGTTCAAAAGTGGAGCAGTGAGGCAGTGGGTTTTTTTCAATTATGGGAAAGATTACGGCCAAGGTTCAAGTAGAATAAACTAGAGGAAATTGCTGTGATTTTTAAAGGCATTTGGTTTAGAAGAAACAGATCTTTGGTTGAGGAAAGATTTGATAGCCCAAATAAAGTTATACAAAGTGTCTTATCTAACCTTAAAATGTTTCAAGAATCTGAAGAGGAAACAATGAGCAGCAAGTTGGAACTGGTTAGAGGAGGGATGAAGCCAGATGGTTACCACCAACTGAAGGCTATACAAAAATCAACTTTGATGCAGTTATGAATAAGGAAAATTAGAGAATGGGCATAGGAGTAATAGCAAGAGACCACAGAGGAGAGATTCTAATTGCATTGTGTGCTGCAAAGGATTTCATTGGAGAACCTGACTTAGCATAAGCTTATGCATTATGGAGGGCTATCGAGTTAAGTGAGCTACATATTAAGAAAGTCATCTTTGAAGGTGATGCGTATAAACTAATAAAGGAGATCAAGAGCAAGGAAGTTACATATGCATGGATGAGGCAATTGAAGGAAGATATAAGACACAGTTTGGCCCAAAGACTAGATTGGGAAGTGAGATTTACCTATAGAGAAGGGAATAGTGTAGCTCATGAGCTAGTTAAGAGGGCATGCACTACATGTGGATGGAGAAACTTGCTGGATTGAAAAGGGTCTAATTGAGATAAGTTCTATTGTAAAGAAAGAGATGCTTGTAATTGATTTTTATATGATGAAAGAAATGAGAAGTATTTTGATATTTAAAAAAAAAATATTTTAACTCAAACAATTTCATTCCTATTCATAAATAATTTTACTATTATTCAGAGAATTCACATTTCATCTCATTAGCCAAACATACTCTTAACTAACCTAAAATCTGACCAATGAACTAGACGAAGGAACTATCCTTTGGATTAAAGGAATATACACATGCAACAAAGGTATAAGCCAACAGGATAACACGTGTGGCTTTGGTGGCTCCTAAATGGTCAGTGGTTCATTAATCTCTCACTTTTGGATTGCAACTTGGCTGACTGTCGGTGGTGTGTATATATATAAATATATATATATATATTTATATATATGAAAAATATAGACATCTGTTCCACACCGGCACACACTCAATCTATTGAGTGTAAAAAAAAAAAAAAAAAAGATGATGTGATGTGCGCAAGTGTGGGGCAGATGTATAGTATTTCCCTTATATATATAGCCTCGTAGCCTACATAATAATAATAATAAAAAAAATATTTACTATCAAACTTTTGGGGGAAATATATATTACATTGGGAGATTCCTTTTAATTTAGGATTGGTTTGTTTTTACAATCATTTTCATTCTATCTTATTTTATCTAATTATTATAATTTTTTTAAATTTTTACATAAAATAAAATAAACAATTTATTTTTTTAAATTTTAAAATAAAAATAATATTTAAAAAATATATTTTAATAATATTTTATTTAATTTTTAATTTTTATCTCGACTCATTGTCTCTTCTTATCTACGGAAAAAGAGGAGAGTCAGGTTTACTTTACCCCTTGGAAGTAAGAACGCCACTTTGTTCAATTTAATTAACACAAGAGCTTTATTCTTTCTATAAATTAAAGCTTTGATCGTAATAATAAATAATATCCATTGTCATGATTAATACCAAACTAATTTATTCAGGGGAATTCAACTTTTCGTTTGCTATATTTAATCACATATTTAAAGGTACTCATGAAACCCTTATCTTCTCCACTGTCCCGTAGTTGAAAAAGAGAGAAAAAAAAGAAAGACGAAGAAAGTTCCCACCACTAAGCTAGATTTAATGGAATAAAGTATTTGGTATAATTTAGATAAAACAGGACCAAAAGGCTAATGATACATGTTAAATTCGACTTTTATTAATAAAATAATATTATTTTTACTACCATTTTACTACTCTACATAATAAATTAATATTACTTTACTACTATTCTCATTAACACATTAATATTCTAATATTTTTTTTTAATATCATGACATTAACATAATTGAGGCTTCTATACTACTTTGAAATCATTCTTTCAGTTATTTTTCATAATTAGTAGCATCTGATATATTAATAGAACGGGTGAGTTCAACAACTCAGTAAGTGCAAAATCGTGCTGGTAGTGTGAAAAAATGAGCAGATATTAGTACAAAAATAATAACATTCATCCATAATAATAGACGTGCAACAATGAACAGAACAGACGTATGTAGAAATGAGTATTGATCCAAATAAATGTATAATATCAATAAAGGCAACAATTAATTATTAACTGAATATGTATAATTGGGGTATGATCATATAAAGATAATATCAAATAATGCACTCATTTTTCATATTTATCATTGTTCAATATTTATGGTATCACGTAACCTACACACATAAACCATCTTCATTTTCACACACATAGGCCACAAATCAAACATAAACCGAGACATTCCAAGCCTCAAAACTTAAGACTCTTGAGTACTCACCAAACAAGATCAAGACATGACTCGCACTTGGAGTAGCCGAAACAATTGTTTGCCAAATATGCCGGAACCCTAGTTTTCTAAGTTAGTCTCATTTCAATAAAAATCACACTTTGTCATACAAGAAAAAACTGAGACTATCTTTTGGTACAAAACAAGTTGTATTAGTGAATCCATCAACATGACAACTCTCGGTTCAAGCATAGCCAAACATACCGAAACTTCTTAATTCATTTCTTACAATGGTTTTATATCATACTTCAAGGAAACCGATATATGATGTCGAAAAAGGGCCATATATCACAAGAAATATACATAAAGCCCTTGATATTACTCCATCCAAAACCATATATCAATATCATGATCAAAAGACTCTACCTTTTCATTAATAAGAATCATAGACTATACTTAAATCTCAATACAAAATCACATCAACCATAAACATAATAAAAGTATCATTTTCTTTTATGAGTTCTTATCAAAACGAAGTAATCCAAAACTTGGATCAAGGTTAAACCTTTTGCCTTCAAGGCCATTTTTCTTTTGGTTATATATCATACCGAAAACTAAAACATAGATTCAAGAAAATAAAACCCTTTTTGGGTCACCACTAGGCCTCAAGAAAAATCATATTTCTCGACCTTCAAAACAATCCTTTGACCTCACTCTTACATTCAAAACATCAAAACTTTTAAGACTTCCAAAGTATAGATTGACAACACCCACACCTGAGAAGCTCAAACAAGCACACCCAAAATCCTTGACATCAAGAACTTCATACTCGACCATAAAAAACTTATCATCAAGCACACTCATGATCAAACCTTTAAATTAAATTTGAAACAAGAAGAGAACATGAGAGTAGGTTCATACCTTGAAAGCTCAAAACGAGACTCCCAACACTACAAGAAAAACGGATATTTGTGACATCTTTTTTACAACGAAAAGGACTATTTGCAATGAAATTAGACTCATTTTAATTATAAATAGTCATTTCGCTAGAAATAATTGGGTGCAAATAATCAGTTTTCTTGTAGTGCAAGTCTAGGTTGCTAGAGAAAGATGAGAGGTTTTTGGTATGATAGTGTTTTGAGTGTGTTTATATAGGTTAACTTTAGAGATTGTGGGAAAGTGTTTGAGGAAAATGGACTAGTGAGTGGGCGAGCAAGAAAGAGAGAGAGATTGAGAGAGTGAGAGCTTGAGAGGAAAAGTGAGGAGAGAATGGAAGTGGTCAGGGAGCATGAGAGATTTGAGAGGGCCCTAGGGTTCCTTGCATGGTTTGTGACTGGTCTTAGGATTGACCTTCATCCACATGTATCTTAAAACTTCTTGTGCTTGACTATAGGTGGTTTGAGGTTGAGTTTGTGGGTGATTAGGTCTATTACCGGTAACTATTTAGCTGAGGTAGAGGGTGACATGGTAAGACCATAGTGAAGTGGCATAGCCATGATGAGGTGGTGGCTCCACATTGGTGCATGTACATGCATGCCACATGACAAGCATCCAAGTGATGAGTTTTATACTCTTAAAGAGGTGGCCCTAGTCTTTTCCACTAGAGGTGTTCTATAGTCACCACGTTGCACTCTAGGATTTGCCACATCGTTGCACATGGTTGCCACAAGGTATTTTTTGTTTGAAAGTGTGAGTTTTAAATGTGTTAATCCATTCTTTCCTCAAGCTTAAAAGTTCTCAAGTGAAAGTTATGAATTTTTCTATAATTAGGTTGTCACTAAGTGGTGTGTTCTTCTAGGGTTTCGTTACCGTTCTTACACTCCTACCATGGGGTATGCATCCCCACAAGGATTACATCCATCATTAGATGTATTGAACTTTCTCATAATCAGACCCGATACCAATCACAAGACTGGAACATCTTTAGTTGAGTCTTTTAGTCATAAAAATTAACTAACACTATCTCCATAACTGCACCAGTTTGTTACAAGGACATGCTTATAACAATATCAATTATACAAGCATGCACAACTTAATGTGTAATGGAAAAAGGGCACAAGTTTGCCAATTTAAGTCATTTTCATTTAATGGAATAAATAACAAGTAACAATTAATTAAACGTCGAAGAAGTAAATATTAGTTAAACAATTAATTATGAATAAAAAAATCAATAAAAAAATTGTTAGTTAGATCCATAATATAATAGTTAATAATGAAAAAATAATCCACAATTTCCACTCATATTTGTGACAATATTTTTCCTATTCTTTTCTTCTTCATTTTTCTTTTTCTTTCTCCACTTGTTTCCTGTCTTTGTCCCTTCCCTATTTCTTTCTTTCTTTCTTTTACTTTGATTTCTTTTCTTTCTCTCTCTCTCTTCCTTTTTCCCTTGCCCAAACCCTCATTTTTTCTCATTTTCTCTTCACACCTTTAAGATTGAGCCTTATTTCCAAACAACATCACTCTATTTCAATTTATAGAAGACTTAGGCTGCGTTTGATTTCCAAACTCAGCTGAGTTCAGTCTAACTTTAAACTGAATCTAACATCTAAACACCTAACTCTCAAATTACTAAACTCATGCCAACTCAAAACCTTCTTACACATAGGATTCACAACATTTTTCAACTTAAAACATATTTATATGTGGGACCCATAACTTTTTTCAATTTCCTATAAAAAGTACTAAACTCATTTTAATATCCAAACACATTTTAAACTCAATTTAGATGATCCCATATAACTTCCTCCACTACTCAACTTACTATTATTCATAAAAAATTCAGCTCAGCTCAACATCCAAACGTAGCGGTTGTGTTTGGGAAGTGAGGTGATCTCAAATATTCTATGAATAGTAGTAAAAAAATAATAAAAAAATATTAAATAGTTTTAAATTGCATGCTATGATCACTTCAACTCTTAGAATTGCATGCTATTTTACATTTTTTTCTTTTTTTTTTTCTTCTTGCTCAAGTTTGTTGCGTCGGGGAAATCTTATCCTCTAGCAGGTACAACACATTCTATTCGATAGAGTGAATGGTCATTTCGACCGCCCACTTTCTTTTTCTTTTCTTGAGGTTGGTTGTGTTAGAGAACCTTATTCTTGGCACTCTTACACTATTGGATAGGTTTGGGCAACATTTCGGCCTCCCATCTTTCGTATTTTGTAAATAAAATTTTTGAAAATAAAAAGATCTATAGATGAATATTAAACTAAGAGATAAAAATGAGCTCTATTTCCTTTTGATAATATGAACTACTTGCAACAAAGATTACTTAGATGATTATTTGAGGACAAATAATTAAATACTAGTCTATTGTAAATTCTAGTTTTGGAAATACTATTTAAACTATAAAATAGTTGATTAATCCACCATGTATTAGAAGCACCATCAAAGAAAACTCACCACCTTGGCAAGCAACTAGGGGCGAAAAAAAAATCATTGTACCCTAGGTGAGCACCGCGAAGGGCAAAGTGTCATGACCTAAGGAAGCATCTTGCTAGGCAAAATGCTTACACCATGACGAGCACCTCTCGAGACGAAGTGCTCGGACTCTAGGGAGGCGAAGTGCTCTCACGTCGAGAGGCAAAGTGTTGTACCTCCTATCATCTTCATTTGTCATTTTTTTGTCATATCTTCATTTTCTGTTTGATCTTCAATTTTTCGTTCTATTGTATTTTTCTACCCTATCTTCTTTTATCCGTTCTATCTTCATTTTCAGTCATATTTTTATTTTTCCGACCTATCTTCAATTTTTCGTCCTATAACATTTGTCAGTTCTATCTTCATTTTCCCATCCTACGACTTTGCATATTTTAAAAAAAACAAAACTAATGGAAGTGGAAAAATCTTTATGATTTCGTAAAACTGTTAAATACACAATATTATCGAAAGAGAATTTGTTGTGGATAATTAAATTTTGCATTGCAAGATGACAAGCGTGTTATAAGATGAGATGTCTGGTTTGTTTTCACAAATCATCTCAACTCATCTTATATAATTTAATCGTTACAATTTTTTTGAACTTCAAAACAAAATACAATAAACAATTTAATTTTTTTAAATCTAAAAAAATATTATTAAAAAAATATTTTAATAATATTTTATTCAACTTTCGATTTTCATCGCATTTCATCTCAACTCACTCTCCAAACCAGATAATAGATTTGACATTGCTTGGGTGATGCCTTCGAGACTGGTGAATCTCTTAGTTAGCTAGAAAAGGGTTTCACTGGTGGCTGCGATTTAGAAAATGATTCATTTGTATCTTATATGATATGAGTAATTTTACATACAATCGTGAAGTGTGTAACCGTCGCGTAATCGCTTTGAAAAAGAGTGGGGTCCACTATTAAAAAATAATTTTTTTCATGTGGATCCTATGTTTTATTCACTTTTTTCAAAACGATTACGCGACGGTTGCATAATTCACGGTTGCAAATATCTTTTCTATATATATATATCTAGATGAAAATGAAAAATTGATGCTTTGAAGACTCAATGCACTTCGGAAATCTTTTTATGCATATTTTATTGTTTTGGTTTTTTGCTATTGTGCTTAATGAAATTAGTATTCATGATTTTCTTGTTTCTTTTTCAAGTTTTTTCGGATATTTTTAGGTGTTTGTTTTGTATACTCCATATATAAATGGATATCGCTTATTTTATTTGTATTAATAAATTTTTTTTACTTAAAAGGTAGACAAAATCAAGACAAAAGATGCTCGAGAAAATGGGCCAGAAGGTTAACAAAAATAGAATAGAATAAAGTATATGTTAAAGTCACTCCATCACAAAAAAAAAAAAAAAAAAAAACTTAAATAGTTTTAAAAGCTCTTAATCTTTATTAATAAAATTAGGTTGTTTGGTACATTTGGATCATCAACTACTCTCAATTCATCTTAACTCATCATTACAACTTTTTCAAATTCCAACACAAAATATAATAAACAATTTAAAATTTTTAAATTCAAAAATAATAATAAAATTAAAAAATAATATTCTAACAATATTTTATCATCTCAACTCAACTCAACTTAATTCAACATCCAAACCCAGCCATATATATTAAAGTAAGTTTTAATCTCAAATAGGATAAATAATACATTTAAGAAAAAACATCATTTTCCAACGTGTTTTTCTGAATTATGTAAATTGTAATTATAATCTTAAAGGAAATTGTCAACAGATAAAAATACCTATATAACTTTCAGATAATTATCGCATTGTCCTTTAATCTTATTCATGAAAATGCATAAAAGATATAGTCATTTTAAAAAAAAATTATATGAAATCATAATTTTAAAAAAAAATTATATGAAATTATATATTATTTTTACTTCAAAAATTAATTTTTTAATTTATTTCTAAACTGTTTAAAAAAAAATTAAACGTGTGGTTACGACCGTAATTCCAAATATGCTCTTTATATTTTTAAGAGACCGAAAGGATGACGACGGGGAAGAAGAATGAGTGCGGGTGAGAAGGGACATTTTTGGTAAATATGGGCAAAAACTGAGGGCAATTCAGAAAAAAGCAAAGCAAAAGCGACGAGGCTCCCACCTGAGATTGCAGAGACGCAGAGAGAGTGATAGACACAGACAGATCTGAGTCGGGAGAACGAGTCGGGAGGACGAGTTCGAGTAAGTACTTAGGGAGCTCTGCTGTTTGTTGTTGTCAGCAATTAATGGTTTAAAGTTCATACAGTACGCATTGAGAGTGAAGATTGTCCCCACCGTTAGATCGCATCTCTGAAACTCCACACCAACCGTCCGATTTATTCCCTCTCTCCCTCCCCCTCTCTTTGTCTCTCTCTATCCTCTCTCTCTCTCTCTCTAGCTTAGCTCTAATTTTGGAGTCGAAGCAGAAGACCTTCACTGAAACCGATCGGTCTCCAAAATTCTCGAGTCTCTCACGCGGCGCTTTCTCGGGTACTTTCTTGGATTGTTGCCCTACCTTTAATCTTTCTTCTTTGGTTAAAACGAGTGAAGTTATTTCTGTTTGGTTGCTCGGAAAATGGGGGGAAAAAGAAATAGGAAAAGAAAGTGAAATCTGGATCGTGTCTTTTCTTGCTTTGGTTATAAAAAAATTATAGCTTCGCTGTTCTTTTTAAAAAATGTCCGGAATATACTTGCCTTCCTTTTCCGCTACTTTCATAGTAATCAAGCAGGGAGAAAGGAAGAGCGAGGGAGAAAGATTGTTTTGTTTTTTTAAAGAAAATTGCTGCTAATCTTAGTTTAGATTTTCAAGGATGATATTCTTTGTGATTTGAGCTTAATTGTCATTTGAATTTTTGTTTTCTCTTGTACAGATTTGAGCCCTGTGACGGCTTTCTTATGACGGAGCTCATGAACAAACTGTGTAAGTGGGTTTCAGAGTCTGAGAGACAAAAATAAGTGGATATTTTCTCCGTAGCGAAGAAATTTGGGCAACAAATTTTGGATTTGATTTCTTCTAAATTGGTTGCCCCTTTGAGGAATCTCCAGACATATAACAGGGTTTGAAGGCAAAGAGGGCTAAAATAGTGAGTAATCCTGATTTTTTCTGGGTTTTCTTTCATCTTCTTAATTGTTCTTGAATACCTGAAATTCGTCTGTGGTTGTCGTTGAAGTTTAGCTCTATAACTTCGTTTTCAGCCAAAACTGGAAGGAACCATATAGTTAGAATAAGAAAGAGAGACAGAAAGAGAATCAATGGAAGATTTTTCAAAATACACTCATAGTCCAGTTCATTTGGCGGTGGTGCGCCGTGACTATGCCGCCTTAAGGCGAATTATCTCTACCCTGCCACGGCTCGCCAAGGCTGGAGAAGTTAATACTGAAGAGGAGTCTCTTGCTGCTGAGCTCCAGGCTGATGCCGTCTCAACTGTCATTGATCGTCGTGATGTTCCAGGGCGTGAGACTCCTTTGCACCTTGCAGTACGCCTCCGAGACCCCATCTCTGCAGAGATTTTGATGGCAGCTGGTGCGGACTGGAGTCTCCAGAATGAGAATGGTTGGAGTGCTCTCCAGGAGGCAGTGTGCACTAGGGAAGAGTCAATTGCACTGATCATTGCAAGGCATTACCAACCTCTCGCTTGGGCAAAATGGTGTCGTAGACTGCCACGTATTGTTGCCTCAATGGCTCGTATTCGTGATTTTTACATGGAGATAACTTTCCATTTTGAGAGCTCAGTCATTCCATTTATTGGTCGTATTGCTCCATCAGATACTTACCGCATTTGGAAGCGTGGTTCTAATCTTCGTGCTGATATGACCCTTGCTGGTTTTGATGGTTTCCGGATTCAAAGGTCGGATCAGACGTTTTTGTTTCTCGGAGAAGGGTACTCTTCAGAGGATGGCAATGTGTCTTTGTCACCGGGTTCTTTGATTGTTCTTTCCCATAAGGAGAAGGAAATTACAAATGCTTTGGAAGGTGCGGGCACCCAACCAACAGAAGCAGAAGTTGCACATGAAGTGGCATTGATGTCGCAGACAAACATGTACAGGCCTGGTATTGATGTTACGCAGGCTGAGCTTGTTCCCCATTTGAATTGGAGGCGACTGGAGAGGACTGAGATGGTTGGAAATTGGAAGGCCAAAGTTTATGATATGCTTCACGTTATGGTGAGTGTGAAGTCAAGGCGGGTTCCTGGTGCCATGACAGATGAGGAACTTTTTGCTGTGGATGATGAAGAAAGGTTGGCAAATGGTGATAACAATGATGACTATGATGATGTTTTGACAGCTGAAGAAAGGATGCAACTGGATTCTGCACTACGAATGGGGAACTCAGATGGTCTTTGTGAGGATGAGGAACATGGGATTGTCGAATACCAAGAAAATGGTTCTGTAGGTTTCCATGAGAATGGTGAATCCAATGGTGCAAAAGAGAAGAAAAGTTGGTTCGGTTGGAACAAAAAAGGTTCAAAGAGTATTGTTGAGGATCCTGAAGACTCCAAGATTTTGAAGAAATTCTCGAAGTTGGCCCCAGAAGGTAGCAATCAGAAACCAGTGGATCATCAAAAATCATCATCCGAATTTGCCAAGGATGATATGGGGGATGCCAAGAAGGGAAAAGATAAAAGCAGTAAGAAGAAAAAGAAGAAGGGGGCCACTAGTGAATCGAAGCTTGAGAGTGAATACAAAAAAGGTTTGAGACCAGTCTTGTGGTTGACACCAGATTTTTCTCTGAAAACAGATGAGCTACTGCCTCTACTTGACATCTTGGCCAACAAGGTCAAAGCCGTTAGGAGACTCAGGGAACTTTTGACAACTAAACTTCCACCTGGGACGTTTCCTGTCAAGGTAATGTTGATACATTTGACTTTGCTAAACTTTTTTTTTTTTCCCTATTTATGAGTGAATGATTTTGCATTATACCCATTGCTATATGCTTATATTACTTTCTGCTTTTATAATGGACTTTTGTTTTTTTAGTAAGTGCTTTTATTATTACCTTTCTTCACCTGCCTTCATTTGTTTTCCTTTTTTTGGTAGATTACATAGTTGGAAATTCTTTTTTCTGTTCTTTGTTTTCTTTACAAGAAATTCTGAGGATCGTTGATGAGGTCCAAGTATTTTCATCGCCTTCAGCTTCTTCTTCATCATCATCATTCATCACCATTATAATAGTCGTTACTATATGCTTATATTACTTTCTGCTTTAGTATGAAATATCTTCACCTTCCTTCATTTGTTTTCCCTTTTTTATTCATTGATTACAAAGTTGGAAGGTAGATTTTAATGGCCTGAATGTTCATGACTTTCTAGTTTCCCTTTCGTTGACTTAGATAGGTTTTATCTCTTGTATATCATCTTGTGTACTTGGGCTTTGCCTATCTCTATTTATAATATTATCGATTACTTATAAAAAAAAAAGTTGGAAGGCCTCTTGTTTCTCTTAACAAGAAATTCCAAGGATCTCTGATCAGGTCCAAGTTATTTTCAGCACTTTGATCTTCATCATCGTCATTATCCTCTATCTCTCTGATGGCGGTGAGGACTTGGAAAATAATTTTTTTAGGGTTGAAAGAAGTTTCATTGAGAAACGGCTAGCTGTCCCTCCTTTTCTGTCTGTTTTTCCACAAAAAGTTATGTTATTGTCCAAAATTCTAGAAGACATTGTGTCTCACTTGAAATTAGGAGCTAGCTTTTGAAATGAACTGAGTTTTCCTTTCATTTGTAAAACTTGCAAATGATATTAAATTTTATTCTAAAATTTGGAATTTGATTTTATTTCTCTGTTCCTAACTTGGTTCGTATGTTTTCCTGGTTACTATGAACATAATATGGGAGATTCTGTAAGCATGGTAGTAGATGATTTGGAAGGGTGGTACTTTTTCCGCTAAGGAGGTATTTATGGCGAGAAAGGAGTGCCCAAACTTTGAGCATTCTAAGTTATTGGTCTGATTTTTATAAGCTATTGTTTTGAGATTGCTTTTGGACTGGATAGCTGCTACTGATTTCTTCACTACTGCTATTGACATTTTAGACTTCCGAACTTTTCAAAGTTAGTTTTTTTTTTTTTTTTCATTTTTGGGTTAATTATTACCTGACTTAACATTTCTCAAATGAAACTAGGAACTACAGTAGATTTGTTTTTCATTAGTCAAATCACCATATCATATTTTCCTGAAGACCTGTTGAAATCCTATACATTTCTTCTATATCTCTGTTAGCATTACTAACATCTTTCGTGATAAGTCCTGTCAAATATGACTGTTAATATATTAACTGAAGTGATCTTAATCTGTTTTAATTAAACAAAAGCACCTGTGAGGGAGGCATTGAAATAGGAAAAAGAGAGAGGTCTTGTTGCGGGATGTTGTCACTTCAGCAGTGCTAGCAGTCATAGAAGAGCGTGTGGAAATAGAAATAGAAATACATGATAATGTGTGTAGAAATGAAATACATGATAATGTGTGTATAAATAGAAATACATGATAATGTGTTATGATTCCGAGGGTTAAAAACTTAACCAGATTATTATCCAACAGTTTTAGGGCTTTTAGATCAATGGTTTGATCTTTAACAATTGGTATTAGAGCAGACCCACGTCAGGAGTTCAAGTTACAGAAGGGGCGACCTATAGGCTAGATTAAAATCCCTTGGTACTATGTATGGGCATGGTGTTAAGTCATTGAATGCTGATAGATGAGTGTAGTTGCCAAAAGGAAAAGGCTTACCATCGGATCAGTGTTGTTTGTCAATAGAGTGGGCCATCGTGGATGTCGGATTCGGAAGCATGGTGGAATGTTATGATCATGAGACTTAAAGGTTTAACCAAACTAGTATCCAGCAGTCCTAGGTTTCTGGATCAATGGTTGGGTCTTTAACATAATGTTGCACTCTCACTTAAGATATATGTTATGTTTTTAATTTGGTGAATCTAATTGGAAGTGTATCAATTTCTTGTTGATATTGCTGTAAGATATGAAAATACATTTTGTTACACATGCTGCTGAGGGTTTCTTACAGAAGCATTCACTTGGGTGAGGTCCTGGAATTTAAGATATCACTCAACTCTTTTTTGTTTTTCCTTAAAAAATCTTAAATAAAAAGAGATATATTGAAAGTGGAGAAACTATGACATCTGTATTTCCATAGTGGCAAACAGGAAGGATTTTTTTTTCTAATTTCACTTGAGATTTACTCGTAAAAAAAAAAATTCACTCAAGATTTTTTTTTCACTTCTCAAAAAATTCCTTGTGTTTGCCACTCTGGTATAGATGCCAAGTGTCTTCTGATGGACTAGGCAGTGATGGAAATTTCCAAATTAGTCATGTAGCAATCAGGCGACCTAATAACAAATCATTTTTAGACCAAGTTTTCTTGATATTCACTAAAAAAAAGTTTTCTTGATACAACAGGGATTTGGTTTGGAACATATTCTTCTTCATCTTAATTTTAGATTTTTTTAGAATTATCTTGAACCTGCTAAAAGGATGAAAAAGTAAATCTTGGGGTCAGCAAAGTGAGCAAACACAAGTAACACCAAAACAAAACAACAATAGGAAAATAACGAGAGCAAAAAATAAAAAAATTATAGAGCTATTGATTGAAATTCAGAATTTTTCATGTATGGTTGAGTCTGATGTAGGATGTAAATTCATTGCACTCTAAACAACTTGCACAAGCTGCAAAATATAATTTCTCAGTTTGTCTTTCACCTTCACAATGAGACTTGGCATGATTGATCAAAGTTGCTAATTCGGCACTGTTGGTTTAAACTTTGTTGCATATACATTTTCTTGATCAGTAAAATGAAATTTTATTATAGCAAAGTAATTAGGCATAGCCCAAGTACACAGGTAGTATACAAGAGAGGACACCTAATTACAATCTAGGATCTTGAAAGAGAGAAGGAAATCATGAAAATTTTCCCCATCAAGAACAATAGCAGAAGCCCAAAGGAATAATATATGAAAGAAAAAGCCTTTAATCTCTTCCAGCAAGTGTATCTTCGAAACTTCGGCCATTCCTTACAAGCCAAATCACTGCATAAGGCATATAGGAATCATTTTCCATACGGCAGCGATTTAGTGGTTACCCTGGAAACCTCTCCAACAAGCCAGAAGATCCACCACCCTCCTAGACCCATGCCAATATGCAATACCAATCCTATTAAAAATCTCATACCATTAAACCTTTGCCACCTCACAGTGAAGTAATAAACAATACACAGATTCTCCATTCTTTTTACACGTAAAGCACCAATCCAAAACAATGAGACCGCGCTTTCTCAAGTTGCTGTGTATAAATGACGTTCATTATTTTAAGTGCAGTTTTCTATTGCATCATAGGCCAACACGTTTAGATGATAATAAGTCTGCTAGTTATTGCTTGGTTAATAACTTATAATGGGTTAATGATAACCAAGGTTCCTTTCTAGATCATTCTGAGTATTAAGCGCTCTCTTGATACCAGTCCTTGAGAGTTCATTTGTATCCTGAGTTTTTTTCTTTTCCTTTTTTCAATTTCAAATTTCCTATTGGATTGATTAGTCATTGTTCAACAAAGAGTAGTGTCTCATAAACTAGTAATCATATTTTCATTATTCATTCTAGGTCCTACTTTTGTATATCATTATAAAATCTTAGTCTCTTCTGCAGATAGCAATACCAATTGTCCCCACTATAAGAGTCCTTGTTACTTTCACTAAGTTTGAAGAACTTCAGCCATCAGAGGAGTTTTCAACCCCTCTCTCCAGCCCCGCACATTTCCAGGACGCCAAGTCCAAGGAATCAGAGGGGTCCACGTCATGGATTTCGTGGATGAGAGGGAGTCGTGGTGGGCAATCTAGTGACAGTGAGAGTCACCGGTATAAGGATGAGGTTGACCCTTTCCAAATACCATCAGACTATACATGGGTTGATGCAAATGAGAAGAAGCGCCGCTTGAAGGCAAAGAAAGCCAAGAGCAAGAAAAATAGGAAACACGCAGCAGCGAGAGGTGGGGACGGTGGACATCAGGTCAGTGAGGATGTAGAAGAATAACTACCTCAATCTATTTCATGCTTCGCCACTTTTTAGGTCCGACTATGAGGAGGGAGAGGGAGGTTAACTCCTCTGCGCAGCTGACCTTCAATTTTCCCTTTGGATGATTTGGTTGGTGGATGATTGTTTGGAAATCAATTTGTTGTTGATTAAGAAGGGCCTTGTCTTCTTGATCAGTTGTATTTTTATGTGAAGTGAGATCATCGAGGAGCAGAGTCTTCTCGTTTCTCTGATAGCGTGTTTTACTTCCAATTTTTCGTTGACACCAATCTTTGTATCTAATTCAAGTAACAATGTTACATTTTTTTCTTTTTTGTGATTGGTATTCTCTCATGTCATTCTAGCGCAAGTTAACAACTATTCTTTTCAGCTCGCTTTGTTTTGCTAGTGTGCGTTCTGTGTTATTTCGAGTTTAGCCTTAAAATTAGGTTTATCAAGCTATACTTTGTCTTACTATTAATAACTTAATGGCAAGATTTTGGCTTCTAAGCTAGCCAGTATATGCAATGAATTAGCAGACAAAAGAATATGCATGTGCAATTTCTGTCAAGCAGTAGGAATTACGAGTTAAGCAAGAGATTTCAATTTTAAAAACCCAAATGCAAAAACTTCCCCTAAAATCCATCCTATCCAAATGCACCTTAAAGTCTAATGCTGTGAAGATTAAGGGTGGACAGAAGCTGATAAAACCAGTTGGAATCGACTAGAACCGGCGCTGGATGCCAAAACTGACTGAAATCGGTGGAGAATTGGTCAATCAGCAGTCCAACGAGACAAAAACAGACATTGGCCGAAAAAATTGTGATGTGAATTGCGGAAAGATGAGTGAACTATAATCATGTTAAATGGATTCTTATCAACTCCAATTGGTGTTGACTCAAATAAATTGACCACAAACTTGGAAGATGATTTGAGAGATATCCAAACATCAGAACTCCCGAATGCCCTGCCCATAGTACTTATCCACTTACTAAGAAATGGAAGGAGAAGGGTCTGTCTTTTGTTTGGAACCATTTTAAAAGATGTAGAGAGTTGTCCAATGGACGAGCCTAAGGCCAAGTGGAGACTAGAGTGCATAATGTTTTAATTGATTCAAATAGTGCACGATAGTTGACAGCAACTGGCTATGAATAGCTGTGTGCACGATGGTTGGGAGTTGTAGCATGGCTCACGGTTTGGGATTTTCTAGTGATTTATGGGTCTTAGTGTTTATAGTTATCGAGTTTGGGTTTTAAAAATGAGTCATGGGGTCTTGCTTTTGTATTAGGTTTCCCTATTTTTTCGTAGACCAAGCTAAATAATAAATTCTAATTGGGTGGGTTTGGAGTAAGCCCAACTCGTTCAATAAATGTTTTTGGGCTCTTATATAATTTCTCGACCCTAATACTGATAGCTATGGTCTCACTTGCTCTATAACTATTAAATTGGCTTTAATCCAATTATTAGACTCAATAAATCTCATAATCCGCCATAATAGATTTTGGGCCTGTGGCCTATCTAAAACTACCTGATAAATCTAAATTGGGTTTCCCAAAAATATTAGCCTATTAATATCATTCAAATTCTTCACTAAACCTTAATAGGCCTTAAAATAAACTTTTGGGCGTATGGGTGTGAGGACTGTGTCGAACCGAGGAAAGGAATCCCCTCACACGAGCAAAACGCTGGTAATAAGGAGGTAGCTTAGTGAGCAACATGCAATGAGGGTGGAAATAAGACGAGCAGTATGTTATAGAGAGCTTGGTAGGTGCGGGATAGTATAGGGTGATGAAGGAAGGTTCTACCTACACCAGGCGAGCAAAGGACGTGTTGATCATATGAAAGGCGAGCAACGGGCGAGGACAAGTCCAATACAAAGCTAGGAGCACTTCGAGGTAACCCAAAGGAGCTCAGAGGGGCAGGAGGTGTAGAAGTAAGGCCTAACGCCACATGGGAGACTCTCACATGGAGAAAGGCTACATGTTTGTTCCCAAGGTAAGCTGCAAAGATGTGCGCGCCTTGTCCCATCAGTCACTTATTCTTTACTATTCTTCAAGTTCAGAGGTCACATGGATGATCGAGACTAAAGGTCTCTCATTCAAGCAAGACAGGTCAGAGAAATTTCAGGGCCTTAATTGGTAGTCCTGTCGTATATAAGACTTTGGACAAAAGACAACATCTCACTTTTGAGATCTTAAAGTATTTATTTCTTCTGCTATTCAAAGACTTTGAGAAGGGCAAAAGCTTAGAGTTTTCATCAACAAGGAGACCGACTATTTCTAGCACCAAGCATTAGTATTTAGTTGTTGTCTAGGTAGGTTCACTCCAATGACGATGCTAGAAATGTGGGGTAAATGTTTATGGATATGTTCAGGAATTGGATATTCTGCTTCTTGTATCTTTCTCTTATTAAAGTGATTACTTTTCTCATTATATTTATTAATTACTTTTATGATGTGATTTCAAGATAATGTGATTTAAAGTGATGTGCGATCAATGTGCTTTGTACTCATGGAATCGGGTTGAGGATTTCCCATACCATTCCTAGGCGGCACATTGCCACAAGTTTCATATGGGGAGAGGGATTCCCTGTGATGCTTAGGGTGGGACGTTTCTGTGGGTAGAGAGAGTTCCCATGTTGATTAGGTTGAGCGTTCTTTGTGGTGTTTTAGTGGATTTGTTCTACGTGTTGGGTAGTTAGAAATTTCCTGTGCTAGGCGAGTGTAGTGATTCCCCGTGTTGTTTTGGTAGAGGTGTTCCATATGTTGATTGGATAGAGAGATTCTTCATGTCTAATAGGTGGAGTGATTCACTATACTTGGTGAAAAATCATGACGCATTCATGAACGTATGCGATTTTATGAGAGGGTGATTCCTTTACATACTTATGAATATATGTGATTTGATCAGAGAGTGATTCCTTGCCATGCTCATGAATATCTGTGTCTTTCAAAAAGGGTGATTCATCAGGATATATGTATTCTCAGCTTTATTTACAAAAACTTGTGCATGCATATTCATTACAATTGTCTCTCATTATTGATACTATTATGAATTTTATCTTACTGACATTGGTAGTTCCACTACGGTTTTGCTCCTCAAAACCATGGCCTTTGATGTACATGTAGCTCCAGAGAACTATCCCGAGGAAGAAAAATGTACCTAGCTTGATGAATAGTCATGGGGGCTTGTCTCCGTTTAGCTTTAATATTTCTGAAAGTTTTAAGATATTTATTGTAGTTAGGCGATAAACAATTTATGGCTCTTTGTATTTTGATATGAGTGACCAACTTATGATCGTATGTAATTATGACTTATTCCACATTTCCTTTTTCAAAAAGAGTTACAGAGATCAGCAATTTGTTATAGTGGATCTAAAGTATGTGCAGTTGCAACCTAATTTGACATACAAAGAATGGTTAGTCCAGATTATCGACTGGAAGGATCAGGAGTTAAGAAACTGGAAGATACCATTGGTTAAGGTACTCTGGTAGAATCAAGATGTTCAAGAGGCTACCTGGGAAAGAGAGGATGCAATAAGAACTAAATATCCTCATCTATTTGGTCAAGAACATATAAATACTTTTGTTGTAAAGCCATATCGTTAATATGGACCATCCTTTTGTATTTGATTGACAAAGTAATCAAGGCAATTGTTTTAATTGTTAAAGAAATGAATTGGGTGCATGGTTTATAATCATATGATTTGATTACTATATTTTAGTGTTAAGGCATTCGTTTTATGGAAAAGTATGGCATGGACCGGGACTACAACACGTAAGTCTGTGTTACCTATTGAGAGAATCAGGATGATGTAAGAACGTAGGCAAAGGGCAAGACAAGAAAAGTGGGATCGTATGATCATTGCTTCGGTAGCAAAATGAGAAGTTTGAACATCATTGAATGCATGTGATGGATGCGGATAATAGAGGGAATCGCCACCTAACCCACTCGTTTGGAGGGATGCCACTAGACTGCATATGTTAGGGATTTGAGATGACCCGGAATCCAGCTGTGCCGCCAAAATTCAAGCTACAGAGCTACTTGCAGCCCCATTTGAGACAATCGAGTCTTCAATGTCTTCATCCGACCTTTTTCAATTTCTCGAAGAGGATTAGACTGTGGAAGATGATGGTACTATGATAGGTCATAAGTTAAATGTAATGAGAACGAATATGTATTATGACTCCAAAGATGATGAGGTTTACTACTTTTCACAAGAATTAGTGGCAGAAGAAGGGGGAGAAGCACCATCGCCTTCCTCACTCAAGGATTCTACTGCGAGTAGTGGACGATAGTCCTTAGGGTAAATATCCATGTCGATTTGAGTTTCATCTTTAGTATATGCTATGCAATTTTGGGGATGAAATCTTTTATTATGGGGGAGGATGTAACACCCCAAGGCAAGGCATGTATCGAAATGGATTTTTGGACTTTGAAGGTCATCAAGTTGTGATCTTAGGCCCAAGAATTCGCATTGACCTTATAAGTTGGTCTAGCTTCTCAGGTTTTTTCATTGTACTTAGAGATGGGATTTGGCAAAAAGATATCCGCATCATTTTAGTCAGAATTTTTAAGAATTTTTTGTGCGATAAAATTTTTTATGATGATGTGGTGCCAAGTGCCCCAATCTAGACTTGACACGTGGCATTCACTTTGTCACCTCATCAATTAAGGTTCTACCGCCCTAGGTTACTTGGATGTTGACTATTGATGTCTCAAATATATGTCTCAGATAGGATTGAAAACTTACAAGAAATGGAAATGGGTTAAAGACCTAGTGGCCGAGCCACTTATTCTCAAGCATTCATGTTTTTTTTCTTTTTCCTGCAACGTGCCAACCCTCATCACCAATGAAGCTTGAAGCATTTGGTCAGTTATTTAATCATTGTTAGTTAGTGAAATTATTAGAAGTTTCAAACCTTATTTATAATTACAAGAAAACTAATATTTTAAGTGAAAAATGGGACATGGGGTTCTCTATTGTGTGATGGCCCACTCACCCAATAAGATTTGAGGATTTTTTTTATTCTTTTTACTCAAAATTAGGTTATTGCAATCATTGGAACCCAAGGCCAACCATTGGTCTTCTAAGATGGGAAAGATTTGTAGGAAAGCTTGGAGGGAACCTTGCCCCATCATTGTGGTCTTGTTCGAGATTTTGGTGGCTTTCTATTTGGCAGTGAAAAGTTGGAACGATGAGTACTAGTGGCTAGTTTTAGTTCAAACTTGTGTTTATTTTCATCTCATCTTCCCACTTGAAACTGAGAACTCTATAAGAGTGGTTTTCCATTTCATTCTCTACTTATTGTCTCCTCTAAACAACTATACTTAGATAGAAATATCAAACCAAACCTCCTCACTTGTGCAAACCGAGAGAGAGAGGAACTAGTGAGCTTGGTGGTGAAGATCCTCTTGTTAAACCGAGTGCCTCAATCCTTGTAAACTTCTCTTAACTTTCTCTTTTATTAAGGCTAGAAGGCTATATTGGTGTTATATAGAAGTCTTATTTGAAAGAATAATAATCTTGATGTTCATATTGGGTTTGAGCTTTGTTTGCCATTAAATGGTGTTGGTTTTGTTAGTTTCGGTTGGAATAGATGATAGCTAGATATTCCATAACTTGCGTGCCATTCTTAGATCTTTGTTTGTCAGCATCAGTTCTATTATGTTAACATTTATGGTCATGTGTAAGCTTTGAAGAACAAAGGTTAGAATGTCATCCAAGCGATGCAT
The DNA here is from genome assembly GCA_022457165.1 of Juglans mandshurica. NCBI lineage: Eukaryota > Viridiplantae > Streptophyta > Magnoliopsida > Fagales > Juglandaceae > Juglans > Juglans mandshurica. Next base: position 12,948,149 of record CM039623.1, read on the forward strand.
GATTCGGTTGGAACTTATTTTGCACCTAAATCTTTCGAGTTGATCCTCATAAGGAAAAGATTTCATGTATGCTATAATAGTTGGAGATTTAAATTCATTTTATAAAAGAAAATGGATTCATGTGTCTAAGAAAAACCATCAAGGGTACAAGTATGTGAATCAAAGGAGTGAGGTTGTCAAGTATGTTTCGGTCCCAAGCTTTGATTTGCATTTATGATTTCTTTCCCAATTATGTTTTGGTATAAGCATTCGTGGAGGACTAGTATCATTTAAGTAAGAGTTTTATTGTTTGAAGATAGGGTCTTGATAGTATGGATGATGTATGAGTTAAGAGCACAAAGAGGTAAGATCGAGATTATTTAGTTTCGGTTTTAGGATTTCAATGTTCTTGTTCATGATCTTAATGTTTTCTTCTTTAAATTTGTATATAAATAACATGAACCAAGGAAGCAAGTGTGCTTCTAAGATCTGTTTTGGAAATAGGTTGAGAGAGATGTTTCGGGTATGATGGTTTCTTTATACCCGAATAGGTTAATTGCATGTTAAAAATCTAAGAATGTTGTTTTGGTCTATTATTTTAATGAGACATGTAAATATCAATGTTTTGAGGTTAAAAAATGAGTTTAGCATAGAAGATATATGATGCTTGTAAAGTTTTATAGGTTTAGGGCTCAACTTGCAAATATTGAAAGTCTAGGGGTCATTTTATAAATTCTTATAGTTAAGGGACTCTTTTGTAATTTCATTAAGTCTAGAATTTTGATACTTCTTGATATGTTATTTAAAGAAGACCTGTAACACCCCACTTCTTTACCCCATTAGGTTAAGCCTAGATTTTTTAAGGTTAGCTCATTTACTTGCAGGAATACTGACTTTCGCTAGGCAAGCTTAGTTCAATTTCTTTCCTCGAGCTTTGATTCGAATTTTGTGTGGTGACATGTCCAACCCTAAAACCGTTTCATTTGGCAACCATGTGTACTTTGTGTGCAATGGACCAAAATACCCTTAGCTCGATATTTTCTTCAAGGATAATTCTATTTTTAGTCCCATGGATTATCTATGAAAATTTCTTTCAGTTGATTTTGGAAAAAAAAAAAAACTCTAGCCGAAACCCTAAATCTTTTCAAAATACCGATTTTTGCCCTTGGGAATTTCAGCCAACCCCCTTTTTATTTTATTTTTCCTTTTTTCTTCCTCTATTTGTTTTAATTTTGGTCACCTCTCCACTGCCCAATCACCACCATTGAACCACCTTAGATGGCACTTGAGTATGCCTTACATAGCCACTAGAAGCCAAGGGAAAAAGACAAGAGAATAAGACGAAATTGCAAACCCTTGTGAAAATCCTAAACCGCCGGTCATTAAGGGTTAAACCCTAGCATTAATTGCATCCTCTTTCTCTCTCATCACCCTACACGGAAACTCTCTCTTCTCCTTTGGCTAGTTTTTCCCCTACACCTAAGGCATCATCATAAACCTACAAGGAGGAAAGCCATCATGAACCAGCACCCAATGAGGAAGCACCTAAGCCAATGCCACCTTCACTTCTTGGGTTATATAAACCCCTCTTCACCTCACTTATTCCTCACTTCACTTCATTTCCTCTCTTCTATCTTAAGTGTTCTCGAGTTCTTCAAGAGTTCTTGAGTGTTCTTGAATGTTCTTGTGAGTTCTTAGAGTTTGAGTAAAAAGCTTCAAGGGCTCCCATCTTTGTGAGTATTCCCTCTCTTGATCTTAGTTTCCTTGTTAATTTATGTTTTGAGGTGCTAGTAGTCATTTTTAGCATGAAAATCCTTAGTAGCCGAGTTTGCATATTTAGGATAGGGTTGAGATCAAATGCATTTTTGAGGAAATTAGCTATGGCATGATTATTTATGGTATAGTTTGATTATAAGATTATTTATGGAGGTTTAGATCAAGATGAGAAACATGCCATGACTAGTTTTGAATTCTATCTTGTGTTTATCATCAAGCATGCATGTTAGACTTAGGCATGAGCCGAGAATTTAGAAAAGCCTTCTGATTGGGATAAGAGGAATGCATGATAATTAGCATGTCATCGGTGATAGGATCGTATCATGCATCATTGAGATTTAGTTAGCATTTGAGGATTTCATTAGGAATGACTAAGTGTTGGGATAAACTTGTTCAAACTTAGGATTTTAGTATGTCCTTGAGGATTCTAGTGAGCATGTTCCTTGGGGGTTTTGCCTGGCATGCCTTCGTAAGGATCATTAGTGAGTTCATTTAGGCATCAACGAGAGTGTATGCCATGCATTTCATGAGATAGGTTATGGATTATTAGATAGCATGCATCATTTAGACGTCAAAAGGCATTTTTGTAATTTCCCTTCCATGTCAATGTTTATTTTCCTTAAGTTAGTTAGATTCTAAGTTAGCATAATTTATTCCACAGTCAGTACTTCACTTACAGCTTCAACAGTCTGTAAGTTGGCCTCTAACTTACACTTTGATGATTATTTATGATTTATTGATAAATGCCGCATTCATTTTATAACTATCATTTTGAGCATGAAATGTCATATCTTATGTTTCATTTTTATTTCGCATACAACTATCATTTTCGAACTGTGCCACATACATGCATATCATGAAAAATTATTTTTATCACGACCCCAAAGGCTAGGATGGGGAAGTATACTGATGGAACTCCTTTGTCCACTCTGGAGTGATTAAATATGGAGTGGTAACTCCTGAGTTGATGAAGAATAGTCAACATACTTCGAATGTATTCTTTTTAAAGAACGTTGGAGCAAAATCATACGTTACGAACCTAATGCAGGTGGGTGTATATGTTATAATTTTTACGATGTTATCTTATATTACCAATGCATCAAGAACGAGTCTATAGGCAACGTGGTTTTAACGTGAGTTGTATTACGATCACCAGTAAATACTCATAGTACATACGGAGAACTATGACGATACCATATGTTACGTTAATTCCATGATTTTATGTGATTCTTAATGGAAGACTAACTTTTTACGACAGAAGTGAAATTATGTTCTCTTTAAGAAAATTTGCATAAAAAAATCTACTCTTGAAGAATGTGCATAAAAAAAATCTATCTTCTTGAGAAATCTGAATGGGACACAAATACAAATTTTTCTGCATTTGCATACATTTCATGTTTATCATTATTCATGCATAGTCTATCTTTGTTCATGTTAGTTGTCTAACTTACTGAGATTTCAAGTAAATCTCACCCTTTGTGGGCCAACTATCATAGAAGTTGTAGATGAAGATGGACCTAATGGACCAGTGAATCAAGAGGATTGAGGAGGAATCAGACGTCGACAGGAGACTTGATCTTATTTTGATATTTCTAGGCCTAACCCTTCGTGCCATAGAACACATGAAGCAGCTGGTTTAGATTCTTTTGGAGAACTTGATATTTTGTACTAAGATTAAGCTACCGGATGATTTCAATCTTATGGTTTAATCAATATTATTAGGATGATTTAATTATTCTGGCATAAGTTCATTAATTTCACCATTACTTTCTACTGCGATTATTGCATATTGCTAGCTGCATTTCTAGTATGCAATGCATACTAACTATCGTGTATAGGAGTATGTAACCTTATGTTGCATGTCCTAACGCTCTAAGCCTCTATCTGTTACATCCCAAGTGAAGGTTGGGGTGTCACAAGACCTAACATTAGGTATCCCTTCTTGTAGCATGTCAACTTTATTTTTAGGCAAAAGGTTTGTAAGTTAGCCTCTAACTTACTCGTGGATAATATATTTATGTTTGTGTAAATGCTTCATATTCATTGCATATGTTCTAATTTTTTTTTTTTTTTTTTTTTTTTTTTTTTTTTTTTTTATATATGGAAATAGACTTCATTTCATTTAATGAAATCGAAGTTACAGCTGCAACTTATCAATACAGGAAAAAACCCAGACTACAAGCCTAACTATGCATCTGCTCTGGGGCACCCCCGCACACAAGTTTCTTTGTGACGGACATTGTCTTAACTTCTATAAACTCTCTCATAACAAACCTTTCAGTATATCTGAGAGAAAAACGCTCTGTAAAAACAGAATTAAATGACCCCTCTTCCAAAAGAAAATAAGTGTTATCGCTCTCCGTCCTCCTAAGGAGGAGAAGTACTGTCACTCCGCCTCCTCCCAAGGGAGGAACGAGACTCTGCTAATATGGACACCAAGTCCAATAACCTATTTCTTATTATTTTCACCTAAAACAAATTAACAAAAAATTGCAAATACATACAAAAAGTAGATCCACAAACAAAAATAAACACATGGACTAAGAAAAACATTGTTTGCAGTGGGACAAGTGGGCCCAGCCCTTAGGATTTCATCGCTTTCCCTCATTTCTTTTTTCATTTTTCTGCTTCTTCCTTTCCGTGACCCCCATTTTCCTCTTCTACGACCACCGCCCGCCTCGACCTACCTACCCTCGCCACCGGCCCAAAAAATTATTTACATAAAAGGGAAGGTTTCTTTCTTTTAGTACCCATCTTACATACGCTTTGATCATGACCCTATGGTAACAAGCATCATAAAACAAGGGGAACCCGAAATATACAATTTTTTTTTGGCTAAACAAGGCCATGTAATGCTCAAGGTAGCATTCTCATTTGTCAACACCATGGAAGCTACGCGTTGTAATTGGAAGCCTACTTTAAAATAAATAACTAAACCTACTCAATATAAAAGTGAATTGGCAATCCAACAAGAACGTTGAATTGGAGAATTCATCGTAACAGACAACGTAGGAGAACTTCCAGAGCCATATTTTAGCACATCAGCGTAGCTCTTCCTCGCGTGACCGACAATTCCCCCCCACCTGTTCTGTCTGGAAATCAAAAGCGCACCCAGAGAAAATCAACAACCAAAGAGGGAAACAGGGTCTGGACTAAACTTTGATCGTAGATTGCTGTTAATTTAAGCCTGAGCAACCCAAAACGAATAGCATGAGCATTTCTTTTGTGAAGAAACTGCGCAAAATAAAAATCACATTCAGCTAAAACTGACCATATACTTGTTACTTTCTTCATCAAAATTGTATGGCTAGTGATTGGGTGCTTTTGCCCAAATTTGAGAGGGCCCCCCTGGTGACAATATCGGTACGTGAAATATTAAATACGACCAATCAAAAGAACAGCTTAGGAACAATTAATTAGAAAGAAAAAGAAATAAGAAGACAGGAGTTCTGCATATATAATCGTTTTATTACCAGAGTCCTTGTGTACATCAAGTGCATTTACAGAACACACATCATTATGCAAAAATAAAAATATAATGACTCCCTAATATATACATAGAACAAAAATTGTCGGACCATTGTTCAAATTTACAGACAATTGTAACTACCTGCTTTTACTTAAATCTCTACCAGAATCGATGTTTGTTCACACTTAAGTATCCAGCCATTGCTTTGCCCCCGGTATTCCTCATTCCATCTATAAGGAAGCACCATGTGGAACCCAATGCTCCGATGAAAAAGTCGGCTTCAGCCGCCATAAAGAAATTAACAAGGGGATTATTTGTGCCGGTTTCCCTACCAAGACTCGCTTCATAACTCGCCATTGTTGTGTTTCCCTTTTGGCGCGTCACATTTGTGTAGTAGAACTTCCAGCCGGTATAGTTTTTGGACTTGTCAATAACTTCCTGGATTTGATTCACAAAGTTCATTGCATCAAGTGTGAACCATCAGTTTTACTAGGATTAAAAAAATAATGCAAATGCATGAATAATAAACCTGCATTTCAGTAGAAAGCCAAACACTGTTGAGGTGTGGGAAGCGCTTCCTAACGCGCTGAGCAAGATGCATGTATTCTTCAAATTCAACTACCTTCATTTCACATGCTTTGTCTCCCATTCTTACGTGCATGCTTAGCAGTGGCCTAGGTACCCATGGTTTGTGACTAGACCACACATAAAGTTCAATATCGGAACTTGGCGCATTCATAAATTCCTGAGACAGATAAGAGTTCCCCTGCGGCTTAATCATTTGAGAGAAATTAATCTTTGTGATATGTAAAAGAGAATAGGCCTCAGCAGGAGGGTTGCAGTTATATTAGGGTGTGTTTGGTTGTTGAAATCAACTCAACTTATCTCAAACCAATCATTAATGGGACCCACTACTTTTTCAACTTTCCATAAAAAAGTTAAACACATCTTAACTTATTTCATACATTCAAATACATATTTCAACCTATTTACATTCAAACACATTTCAATGGGATCTACAAAACACTACTATTCACATATCAGCTTAGATCATCTGAGACCACCTTGACATTCAAATGCAGCTTTTTTATCAGCTTAGATCAGTTTGTTTATTATATTTTGTGTAGGAATTTAAGAAAGTTGTAATGATTAGATGAGATGAGTTGGGGGGACTTTTGTATCCAAATAGGGTCTTAGTCTACATTCTTTCTAATATATACATATATACATAAATACATGTATATATATGTATGGCTGCAACATCAAGGGCATACACGCATGCAAAAACCCACATAAGCACATGCATACACTAAGGCCTCATTTGGTTACATAACAAATGAGATGAGATGAAATGAAAGTTGAAAATTAAATAAAATATTATTAGAATATAATTTTTTAATATTATTTTTGTTTTGAGATTTGAAAAAATTGAATTGTTTATTGTATTTTGTGTGGGAGTTTGGAAAAGTTGTAATGATTAGATAAGATGAGATGAGTTGAGATGATTTGTGTAGCCGAACAAGGCCTAACACTTTCACCCAATAAAGCTAGAGTACAAAAACCTAAATCTAGAACTTGGCAATTCCAAAAATGGGTCTCAAAATTATGCCAGGCTTACTCAAATCAACTAATGAGATTTATTAAGCACATTAGTGGTACAAGTTAAAACTCTTTCCACAAGTATACACATGGTCCTATTAAACCTTTTTCTTAACATGGTTCTATTTACCTTCAACATACTTTTTGCAGCTCATTTATATATATAATGGAATTTAAAAGTTAAAAAAGAATGACAAAAAGAAGAAAAGAACAGAAACTTTTCAATTTCTGAACGATTGTAATTGGATAATGATGCCTATATTTCTTCCCTGCACCTGTCCTCTAGCAAGATAAACCGGGTACAAGGGTTAAGATGAACAAACCTTTGGCCATTCTTGGTTAAGACTTTTCAGAACTAATTTTGCGGCTTCCTTTCCAAAGACTGCATGGCGAGCCGCATTTAATAATCCACACAAGTACTCTGTTTGAAATCTCATTAAGTAGCGCACTGCCTGATTACAATATAAAAACATCAGTCAACTATCTCAAATTGTCAATTTTTTTGCTTCTGTCTTATAAAGTGATGGTCTGGTAGATATTACCTCCTCTTTTAAACTCCAGTGCATTTACAAGTATAGAAAATTTGGAAAATGAAAATATAGATCCTTTTTCTGCATGAAATTTAAGATGATGTACCTGTGCTTTCCACCACCTTTGATCCATCTTACGATGATGAGTAATCAAACTTCCATTTACTTCTGTTGTAGGTTGCAAATAACTCCAAGGATGACCCCATGTCCTGCATTAAAGTTGACATATATGAAGTGAGGAATCATACTCTAGGCATCTCAAAGAGCAGGTTAAGTTAAATAATTAGATATGCAGTAGCATACCTAGGAGTACGTCCAGCCCATATTTCCTTTGAACTATAATTTTCTTTTGCAGTTATGATTCCTCTTTTCCATGCCTCTTCACTGTCCAAAAGCTCAGATGCACGGTCTCGGCATTCTTGAGATGTTTCTGGAAAGAAATAGCAGGACCAGCTGGAACGGGACAAACCTACAGGAACAACATGGCTACTTATAGAATCAAGGATTGAATATTGTGAATACCTATTCCCTCAAAAGAGATTACATTTTAAGTTACTTAACCTAAAGAATGGATTCTTGACTACCAAAAAGAGAATTAGATGTAAATATCACGTTACTGCCCTGAAACTAGCTAGAACTGTTTGACACTGCAGAATTGTCAAAACATAATCATGATTATATGATTAGGAATTAGGAATCTACTTGTCTTAGGACCAGATTTTTCCAAAGAATTGAAGTAATACTTTAAAAATTATATCCCCCACTCAATCAATCATCCCAAGATCTACTTAGATCTTCAAAGAGGAAAAAATGATGTATTGCTACAGATTATACCTTTGCATCCATCATGGTCAGCTCGATTATAGTAGTTAGTAACAAGGACCCTTTTCTCATTAATTGCAATAGAAAGAAGACCAGACATTCCAGCAATCTGTGCTCCAATACCAAATCCAGGTAATCTCTCCCAGTCGGCAACAAGAAATCTTATATTTGGATCCTTGCAGTTCATTGGATGCTGATGGATCCATATGTCACGTTGCACTATCCTCGTCAAGGGGTAGTTTTCTTCATCTGATCCCAATATCTGAAATATGAAATCCGATTATAAAGTTCATCCTTGACAGGTCATTATGTTTGAAGGTTATATGAGAATACTGGAATTCAGAGTGCTCTACAGACAATTTAAGTTCATTTTGAAAAGCACTTAAATGAAGATATAAAGACATGGTCTATATATATCTGGATCATGTATATAATGTGTGTGTGTGTGTGTGTGTGCGCAAATATATATATATATATATACCATTTGGAAAGATTGTGACACAAAGTCATTCAGATCAAAATAAAATTTAGAATGAAAAAGTCAACTTAAAATGTTTCCATAACATTCTGTAAAAACTCCACACACATATTTAGACATGCTAGAGGTCAGTGTTTAACATTTATGTACTTTATTATTTCCAGGATTTTAATGAAACCTTGTATAGGCATTATTAGCCAATCAGGAACACCACTAAAGCTCAATCAATTATGTGTCCATAGTAAGGTAGAAACTACTAGTACAAATTGGACTGCCTGCATCTTCAACCAAACAGAAACTAAAACTATGTATTAGAGGTGAAAAGGTGCATGGCTTATGCACAGTAATCTACAACATCTTGAGCAAACATCTCAGTAAGTGTTTCTTTTATCAAGGAGTCATTTAATTTCCAATGAAAACCTTTGTATTCTGATCAAGTTTGGGCTAAACCATGCAGTGCCTTTTCATCCTCGAAAAATTTATTTGAAAAAAAAGACTTTTTTTTAATTTAGCATTTTGGTCTGCAAAAAGTGTTCTTAAACAAAGAGTAATTTATTAGTGAAATCTTTGGGGTTCTTTTAAGCCTTGCTTTGCTCGATTATCCAAAAAAACATGAAAATAGCAGAAAATGTGAAAAATAAACATATGAAAGGATCATAGAACATATAAAATGCATGATTTGATCTACAGATGTGGCAGATTTCCAAAGGCAATAATATTATGTAAGGTAATACGTTGGTATTGAATTGTAAATAGTAGAAACATACCCAGGGAGGATAAGCACCTTCAGATATAGCCTGATGCCTAAAGTGTCTCAGCTGCTCATATGTTGGGGTTGCTGGGTGCGTGGCTAACAGTCCCTTCCAACCTGCCCAAGGAGGGAAGTTCTCATTCTCAAACCGCTTATCAAGACGCTGATTTACTTGTGCTCTCAATTGGCAGTTTTCCAAATGAGGGGCTTTTGGCACACTGTCTTTCCTTAGTCTCAAATCCTTTAAGTAGTCACTTGCTTCGTTTAAAGTGGCACTCCATGCTGAATATAGCAAGGAGATACTCTCATCATCGGTCCTTTCTTTACTACTTTGCAAACCAACTAATCTCACCGTTTCCTTTGGTTTAAAATTGCAGTTCGTACCGGTAACATTATCTTGGACAAAAAAAAAAAAAAAAACACAGAGATTCAAAAGTATTAAATTGTTATAAATTATTAACAATCAACAATAAACATCCTTAAATGCAAAGCAATAATCGACCTAATATATTTATGACATGTTGTTTCTTTGTTCATAATTACTTGTGACAAGAACCCAAAAGAGTCATTTAAATTTTTACCCAATCAATTGAGAAGCAAGTGGATGAACTGATTAAACTAGACTACGATCTAGCAACTGTACCCAAAGTCAAATATGGAAGCGATTACCAAATGTAGTCAACAAGCCGTTCTAACTTTGAGTAGCTTTAAATACACCCTTAAATAATTCCCATCATGGTTTTTCATCCATTAGCTTCCACCAGATAAACTTTCCTGATCGCAAGCTTCGTCTCGATTTTGGCACACAGTATGAACTGACATTCTTTTATATTATAATGACTTTATGAGAAGGAATTCAACCTACAATTGTATATTTCTTTACTGTTCCTGGGAATTTATAGGTGGAAATTCATTCCAATTTGTGCCTAATAAAATCAATATGTTGCAGCCAAAACGAAAAGGAGAGAGGGAGAGAGAAAGAGAGAGAGGGAATATCAAAGAACCCAAGAACCAGAGAACGAAGAAAGGGAATCACACTTACTGATGATTTCTGAACTTGAATTCTGTGGTGAAGCACCCATTGAAATGGCTGAAAATGAAATCCCACCAAACTCGAAGGAACCAATTGAAGTGAGAGCAGCCAGAAACAGAGAGGTGAGACAAACTCCACAGAGAAAACCCACCACACAAATTTGGCAAGAAAATGAGTTGCCCAATTTCAAAGCCTTCTGTGAGACTATTCTCTCAAGAGACTTTTGAGATAGTGGCTCCATTTCTTTGTTCCGGGGGTGAAAATTTCTTTTGGAGCCCTTCCTCTAAACTTTAATGGAATGCCAACTAACTCATAACTCTAATCACATGCACCCATTCACAACTTTTTCTGCTTGCCCATGAGATTTTTCATTACCACAGTGCTTGAGAATGGGCTTATCTTCGACTACAAGAAAGAACACAAATCACAGAGTTTCAAATCTCAGCCATCCACTTCACCTAAAACTTTTAGTGGTCCACTTCTATCCTCCTTCCAGCTGCACAATACGGGGGGAATGAGGAGAAAATAGGAAGAGTCCACGTACAAAATAGTTTGATTTTACTGGGTTTGTAAGATATTGCGTTGAAAGTGAGGGGAAAATGAAAATTTTCTATCAGAAGATAATCTTTGTTTTCTTGGTATAACAGAAAGAAATCCGGACTCAATAAAGCGGCAGTAGCAGAACGTTCAAAACATTTCATTTTCTTCTTAACTAATAATCTTTGTTTTCACAGACTCAATAAAGCAACAGCAACAGACCATACATAATAGCTCAGCTACTACTATATTCGTATTTTTCTTGCGCAAAAAGACAAACAATCTTCCCAAATTTTTTTTCCTTTGTCGGAAAATTAGGAAGAAAAAGAAAAAGAAAAGAAACCAACGGATCCAATAGGCATGACATAGCATGCAGGCAGAAGGACACTTGCAAAAAATCTAAACAAGATGGAGAATCCACAAAATAACAAAACATGGTTGGCCTTGCTCTACATTTTTAAAGAAAGAATATCAGCCAACAGCAAAAGCGAAGCACAGTATAATCACTGTGAGAAAGTGACAGATAGAGGCGTCGGGAAACTTACCCCGTTCAGTTTCTCTAGAAACAAGCAGACATGTCATCCTCCCTCCAAACATAAAAGCTCTATGATACTCTCAAATATATATAGATTGTTTGGGTTATTGAAAAGTGTGCATGTATGTGGTGCAGTCTCAACTGCCGAACAGATAGAGTAGTACGTACGAAGAAACTATTGAACAGATAAAATGATATTAGATAAAAATTAAAAATTAAATAAAATATTATTAAAATATTATTTTAATATTTAAAAAAATTAAATTATTAAATATATTTTTATATAAAAACCCTTAAATAGAGATTATTTATTTGGTGCAGGTGGAATATATTCTTTACGAGAGGGCCCCTACTTCATTTTTCACTCTTCTCATCATCATCACCATCATCATCGTTTTGGTATCAGAATATTGACAGCTGTCCTTCCCAAAATGCCATGCCGATCACGGATCAACTACCTTTTGAGTTGGTGTCAAAAGCCAAAACCGGTAGAGAAGAAAACACAAATCCTTGAAAGTTTTGGTGAAAACAAAATGAGAGAAACTCAAAGGCTGATTCATTTGGCTAAAAAATTGTTTTATCACAACTTATCCTTTTTAAGGTTACGTTTGAATGTTAAATTGAATTGAAATGATAAAATATTATTAAAATATTATTTTTTAATATTATTATTATTTAAAAATTTAAAAAAGTTAAATTGTTTATTATATTTTATGTTAAAAATTAAAAAAATTATAATAATGAATTGAAATGAATTTGTTAACCAAACAAGATTTTGTTTGGTTCCTAAACTCATCTTAAATTATCTCAACTCATCATTATAATTTTTTTAAATTTCAATATAAAATATAATAAACAATTCAATTTTTTCAAATATCAAAATAATAATAATATTAAATAATAATATTTTATCATCTCAACTCAATTCCATTAACGTCTAAACGCAATTTAAATCTATTGCAAAATAAGTTTTATCCTCGAAGTTTGAATTTTTTTAAATAATAATTTTCGAACCCATGTTTTTCGTATGCCAACGAAGAAGTTTGAATTTTAATTGAATAATATTATTTAATTAATGTTAAAAAATAATTGATCCTCAAAGTTTGAAATTTAAGCACGTTGGATAAACATAAATCCATCTTATTATTTTCGTATATTTTATTTAAATTAAAAAAAAACTATTTAATATTTAAATTGCGTGAATTCACGCATCCATCTATTGAAAATTGCTTAGGATCTATTTTTTTATATAAATAATTTTTTTTTATTTGTGCATGATTTTATAAAAATATTTTTTATTTAATATATTATTATATAATGTATTATACAAAATGTTATGATTATATCATTATTCTTCCTTATTATGATAAGAATGTATTTATTTAATAAGAATAAATATAGATAGAAGTCACTATTAGAAATATCTATTTTGTACACATGATATAACATCATCTAGATCACATATTTTTCCAAATGAATGTTGAGAATAATCAATTAGAAATAATCACGCAATAAGTATAAAGTGTGCACTGCTATAGTAGCTTTATCTCTTTTACTCATTTAATAAAGGTGGTGTGGATTAGCCTAAGCCAAGGCCGAAGAGTGTTCAAGTTGTACACGTTTATAAAATTATGCGACGTGCCTGGTAATGCTTACTTTTCCTGCAACTTCTCGCTGACGAAGGTGGTGCTGCACACTCGCTGTCAATCAGTTTGAAAATAAAAAGCGTGTCAATTAAGAATCTCTTTTTACGCGTGGCCTCGTTGTGCAGCGGGTTTTTAGATTTTGATATCCGCAGTGCGTGCAACGAGAGAGCTGCCTTGGCCATGCGCAGATGTACTTTCTTGCAGGGCCGTATATAAAGCTTCACCTTAAATTGAAGACGAAGCAAAGGTGACGCTTCCCCTGAACGAAAGTGTAGGTGTGGATTCTACGATGACGAGATAAAAATTAAAAATTAAAAATTAAATAAAATATTATTTTTTAATATTATTATTATTTTATAATTTAAAAAAATTGAATATTTATTATATTCTAATTACTATCTTCAAAATTTTTATAATGGGACTTACATGGAAAAAATTAATTTTTTAATAATAGATTTCACTTTTTTTTTAAAAGAATGTACGATACTTGTACAATCCATAATTGTATCTAGCATTACTCTTTATATTTTACTTCTTAGATTTAACGGCAGGCGTTTTGTATTTTAGAGAAAATGATAAGTTGTTTGGGGAGGATTAGTTGAGAAATATTCTGTATTGATATTTTTGAAAGTAGGTAGATGGGTTTAAAAAGTTTATTGATTAAAATTCTTTGTTAGATATATTTTTAGTTTTGTGGGAAGTTATTTTGATTTCTGTATTTTCCTAGAACATAGAAAATTAATTAGAACATTTTTTTTTCTATTTTTGTGTTTAAACGATATTTTGATATCGATGTTTAGTTAAAATATTTGATTATATAAGAGTTATCAACCAAATATATATAATAACAAAAATTTTAAAGAAAAGTTTTTCAATATATCATATCGAGAAATTGATGGAGATACCTAATTGCGAGTCTTTTAAATTTTAAAAATTAATATTGTAAAAATTTAAAAATTTTGATTTTGATTTGTAAGAACAATAAACTTAATACTGATTAATCTTTTTTCTCAATCTTATCATTAAAACGCCCAAAAGTTTAAACAATATTCACAAAGAAATGAAGGCATGTTTGGATAATTATAGAATTTCCAACTACGGGAGTTTGGCTTAAATGGTAAATGTCTTCGGCTTGTGGGTGTGCTCTCCAGATATAAGGTTCAAATCTCTTTGAATACAAACAATCTTTAGGAGCCATTGAATTGAGAGATTTTTTCATTAAATTATCTATGGTGCGCTTGCGAGAAATTCCTTATCGAGAGTCTGTGCACTCTCGAGATTTGTTGGGATGCTGTTTCTAGACACTGGGGGTGTACAATTGGATCAATTTTTTTTCAGTCTGATTCGGAATCCTGAAATACGGGTGCATCCGAGCGGTTATCTGCCTTGACTACATCCAAGCGGGTGAGATAAATCTGGATCCAATTCTGTGATCCAGTTATCCGTAACTGGATCATTTAAAAAAAAAAAAAACTTATGGATGCAAAACGTCGCTGGTTCTCTAATGGATGCTTTCTCGTGCGCTCCTAGGCAACACTTTGTCACTTTCCCTTTTGAGTTCTGGCCTTCTCTGTTCTCTCTTAAGTCTCTTGACCTCACCGAAACACGGAAACAAGAAACTTCGAAGTCCTTTGCACATCTAGGTGAGAGATGCGGAGGCTACCATCCATATTCTCTCTCTCTAAGATCGTAAGGTATATTTCTTTATACTTGAGGGTTTTTCTCAGATTTTTCTTGTCTTTATGTTAGATTCATATGAAATTAGGGAGTTTTTTTATTTGTTCAGTTTATATTATTTTTCCTGTGACTGTACGCAAACACTAGTCTTGGTTAATGCCCCCAGTCTCTGAACCCAACTCGTGTAATGTAGGCTTTTTGTGTGGTAAATTGGAACCTGGAAATTGGAAGAAAGGAGTTGTTCAGCATGTATTTAAGAATATTGGAGGAAGCAAATTTCCAATCGTTGGCTCTAGCTGCATTAATAAATATCAATATTTTTCTCTTTACATTGATAAAACAAAGAGATATGAAACTGAAGAAAATCGCAAGCCACAAGCACCCCCTCCGTTTAGCTACAATCTATATAGTTCATCTTTAAAATTAAATTTTGGCACTGGAGGAAGATGAGTAAAGTAGTGAGGAGTTAGAAAAGCTAGTGTTATTGCTTTTAGACAGCAAGCTGTGCATAACAGGTCTTGATAATGAAGTGGCTGGAACACCACTAGAGTTCTTATTTTCTTGAACATTGTTTACCGGATAACCCTTGAGGAGGGCATCCACCTTTGCATACTTCTCTCTTTCATGTTTAATTTCCTTGAGCCAAAAAAATCAAACTTAGGATGCCCAAGTCTACGCTTTCCAAAATCAAAGGACATTAAGGCATTAGGCTTCACTCTAATGGGTTTTAATCTACCAAAAATGATAAACACGTATCACTTTTCATAACATTTTACACGGCAATGTTTTAAAAAGAAGATTAGTTTTATAAACTAATTTGTAGAAGTAACATCATTTTACTAAAATACCCTTATTTTATAACATGCATTATGAAATATGTTGTCAAATGTGTTATGTGAATATCATTACTAGACTGAAAACACAAATTAGACGTGATTGTACTTCCTGAGGGGTTTGAATTGAATAGATGCATGTGAGTTTTGCATAACAAATGTCTAAGAATGTGCTATTGTACTTCCTCGTGTTTTATTAAATAAATAAATAAAAAAGCATATTTTTCAACTTTGCTTGATCTGAGTGCAAATGGGTAGTGCATCGTATCTATAATATAGTTATTCATCATTAAATATATCATTTGGACACACTTGCTTTCACAGCCAATCACATAGGATACTGTTATTGCAAATTGAAATGTGATACAATCACATAGGATACAATATTTTTTTCACAGCCAATCGAATGACATAATTTTGTTTTTCTTTGATCATATTTGTAGCTAATTTATGCCTTTTGTATTATGTTGGGGTTTCAAATCAAGAGGGCTATAATGTGTAGGAGGGATTTCAACATGTTTGCTTGATTAGTGATTACGTTTCTCTGTAATTGGCAGGCTCGACCATTGGTGTTGGAATGAGCATTTCCTGAGTTACTGGAGTTTATAATCCAGATATCCGGTTACAATCCCGATTGAATTAAATCCGGGTAGATAACCGACCGGATTTTAGAATCAGAATCCGGTTGCACACCCAGACATTCAGTGCCAATAAAAAAAACTATAGAATTTCCAAATTTTCATAAATTTCTCATAATTTCATCTTCAAACATAAAACACTTTTCAATTTCAATTTTTCAATTTTTTTCATCTAATCATTATTCAAATACAAAGATCAATACAATTTTTACAAAATAAAAATAATACTAAAAAAATATAATGAAACAACTTTTTAACCTTATATTTTTACCATTACGAACTTCAATACAATGCTTATATTAAAAATACTTTTAGTCAAATCTTCGGTCTTATCTTCCAAAATCTAATAATACATAATCACTTAAATTATTTTATTATTATTCATAAAATTTTACGATATTTTAAAGATATTACATTTCCGAAGGCTTTGATAAATTCTTTCTCCAAACATATTTTCAGTAAATTTCTATAACTTTGTATATGTTTTCTAACAATCTTACATAATCTTTAAATGCCCTCGTCTAACATCTCATAAATTCTAAAAATTAGAGAAGATGAAATTTCTTAAAAATCTAACCAGAAAACTAAATAATACCCTGTAAGAAAATAATAATATTAACATTTTTTTTATAAAAATATAAAAGGGAAAAAAGTGATTTATTATTATTCAATATTATATCAAAAAATCTCACTGATATTTATTATTTTATTATTAATTTTCACTTACTTTTTACTACTATTTAATATTATATAATTATTTTTTCATTATTTTTTTACTACTATTTATAGAATACTTAAAAATATTTCACTACCCAAATGTAACTTAGTGATCAATTTTGGTAAGATGGGGGAAGTGCACTCAAGGCATCATGTCATTTATAATAACAAAAAATCTTCACAATCTCCTAACACTCCACACTCCACATTATTTTTAATTTTTTTATTAAATATTTATTATATGAATAATGAATAAAAAATTTAAAATAATTTAAAAAGAATAAACTCTAAAATTTATTTTAAAAAATATTAAAAATTTTAAAAAAATGTGGAGTGTGAAGTGTGATGGAGGTTGTGTAGTAAAACTCTTATAATAAATCTAGAGCAACAAAAGAGTTGACAATTAATTTTGGGTACTGACGTTTACGCTTAGTTTGAGTACTGAGGTAATATATCACTATTATTTATTATTTTTAACAACTTTTCATTATTATTTAATATTTTATTATTATTATTCAGAAAATATTTCAAAATATCTTTTTACTCAAATACAATCTTAATTATATAGGGAAGGAGATAATTAAAAGTTAAATAAAATATGATTAAGATTTTTTAATATAAATTTTATTTTAGAATTAAAAAAAATTAATTAATTTTTTATATTGTATTTAAAAATAATAAAATAAAATAAATAGTCGACAAAAATAAGCAAAGCTAACACCAACAATTCATTTTCCAAGAGGAAGCAGGTGGCTGCGAGTCTGGACAAGTCAAGAAATAATATCCATCAATCATAGAAGAATAAATTATTCCTTTCATTTTGTCCTTTTTCCTATTTTCAGATATAGTTCTTATTTTTTATTTTCTTGGTTCTCGCAAAAAAAGAAAAAAAAGAATATTTTCTCCTATCGTTTCGTCCTTTTGCTTATTTTATTCTCTTTGTTAACCAAAAAGGAAAGACCCTCTCTCGAAGTCATGCGACATAGTTTTGACCTTATACCAACTAGTTGTAAAATAAGGTCGAAACTGCCTGTAACCCACTCGAAAATTAAACATGTGGTAAACATAAGGTTAGGTTGCATTTCGATAATGAAATATTTTTAGATATTCTGTAAATAAAAATATAATTATAAAATATTAAATAATAATAATAAATAAATAATAAATAATTGTGAGATATTTTAAAAATACTTGAGGTAATCCAAGTAACTAGACCTAAAACTGACTAGAAAGTAAAATGCTTCTTGAACTGAAAAAATAGATTGAGAATCTTGATTGATTGTATTTTTTATTTTTTATTTTTTAAAAATGTTTAAAAAGGTATAAAAAATGATTGAAAAAAAAGTACATTATACCATTCGGTCTACTCTCTCTATCCATTTTTTGGGTCGTAGTAGTATTGTCCTAACTACGACTGTTCATCCAGGCCGGGTTTTTTTCCGGCCCGGTCCGGAACCCGGATAATCGGGTTCCGGCCCGGAATAACCTCGGGCCGGAACCCGCTTTTTTAAACCCGGGCCTATCTGGCCTGAATGCGAGTTTTTACACCCGGTACCCGTTTCAAACCCGATACCCGGGTTTAGATATAAAAGCCTCGTTACCAGCTTACCCCGGGTCCCGAAGATGCCCTAGCCCCCCTCGCCTCAAATCAGTCTCTCATCTACTCTCTCTCTCTCTCTCTCTCTCTCTCTCTCGCTCTACTCTGCGTTTGCAATGCCCTAGCCCCTCCCGAAATACTCTCTCAGCTGCTCTATCTCTCTCTCTGCTCTGTGTCTGCGATACCCTAGCCCCTCCTGAAATCACTCTCTCATCAGCTCTATCTCTTTCTTTGCCATCTGCGATGTCGAACGGTGGAAGTGCTTGAGAATGTTTTCTTTTGGGTATGTTTTCTTTCTTCCCTTTGTTTTGTTCTCTCTTTGTTGATTTTGGGTTTTTTTTTTTTTTTTATGAGAATGTTTGAATGTTTGAGGAGTATTTTTATGGGTTAGATCTGTTTGAATGTTTGAGTATCTGTTTAGAGCCGTGGGTTTTTATTTGGAAGATTTGTTTATATCTGTTTAGATTTGTTTAGATCTGTTATATCCGAACACACACACACACACACACATATATAATGAAGATTTGTTATGATTTGGAAGAAATGGTTTTTAGGATGTTGTATCTTTGATTTTTCTAGATTATTTTTTAAAAATTAGTTGTGTTACTGGGTAGAGTTTGGAAAAAAAATTGGGGCCTTTGGGTTCCAAATTAGTTGTGTTATTTTTTTATGTGATTTACGTAGCGCCCTCTCATTTTTGTGGTCAATAATAAGAGCCCAGCTAATCTGTGACCCCACTTTCAACAACTCATTTCCTACCATAGTTTTGCCCGTGAACCCACCCCCTGTAGCTTGCTCCTTTAGTTTTCTCTCCCACCAATCATTCAACTTACGTGTCAAATGTTTTTTCCCCCCTTTTTGAAAAGTAATAAGATGTTAAGATAGAGCATATTACAACAAAAGATCAAGAGACTCGGGACACTGTGTATATATAGGCAAAGAGAGAGTTTTATTAGAGCTTGGATTCGATCCCAAATTTAATGTTTAGACAAAAGTGAATGGTCAATATTGTACAAAATGACTTGCATATATCCAATGAAAAAAATAGCTAAATATAAGTCAAAATTCATAGGAGAGAATACAAAGTGATCATCTGATGCCATATTGATTGCTGCTGATTGCCCCAACCAAGAGCTTAGACCCTTTATTACAATATACATATCAAGTTTTTACAAAAGTAATTGAGGCTTCTTGGGATGATTAGTCAAGTTTATAATTGTTAGATCGATTTCTTTTTTTTAGTTTTGTGATGAGCTTAGATAGACCCTTTATTACAATATACCCTTTTTGTGATGACCTTCCTAAATGACTCATTTGAATCCTTCTTAATATGCATGATTAAGTGAGGTTTATAGATGGGGTCATCTTTAATATTGGGTTGATCAAATAACCTTTAGGCCAAGTTGCGTCTTCATCCTTCCATTATTATGTGGTGGTGGGTGAGTTCACAATTCTTTGTAATGGTGTATTGTCTTTTTGTTTGAAATCAAATGCCTTATTAGCTATTGCTGTAGATTTGGAATTTTTCAAAAGTTACTTGTTCAAGTACCTATCAATGATGAAGCAGCATAGGTGCATCAATAAGAGTCATTTGAGGAGTGGAACTACAAGTTGTGGGTTGGGCAATTTTGATAGGTTTGAGATTTTGGAAATTTGGTGTAGAGTAACCATAATAAACTTGAGTATAAGTTTATTATGAGAGGGCTTCACAGGTACTATCCTTTTATACGAAGTTAAGTCTCCTTTCCTCAAGCCAATTCCAAGATTTTTTTTTTTTCATAAATATCGCATAGAGATCTACTCTAGGCCTACCTCAACTTTCTTGCAGCATTCATGTCCAAATGAGTTGATAATTACTTTCACACCATCTATAATTGAGCTGATACACCTGATTCTCCATATTGGAGACCAGGACTTACATCATCTGGTCCAAAGGAACTTGGCATGGCGATGATACGTTATAATTAGCTTTGACCCAATACTCCTCTCATGTAAATTAATTTATATAATGTAGCGATTAGCATGATTTATTATACACATAAATTAAATTTACATCATTCGAAATAGAAAGGATTCTTTTTTACTTTTTTACCAAAAAAAGAAGTCACTAGGAATATATACCTTGAAGTACTTGGAGGCGGGTCATGTATTAATTGAAGGCTATGTTTGATTATGAGAAATCTGCTTTAGCTAGCTTATTTGTGGGTGGCAAAATTGACCCTATATTGCCACTAGAAAAAAAGGTTTAATGTGAACCATATAAGTAGCTTCCTCCTACTTCGTAGTCTTGATGACAATACTTTTTAATATATACTTTATATATACAACTTCGGTGACTTGTTAAATATATACCCCATTCAATTTAAAGCTTCTAGTTTGTACAGGTTGTAACAAATGCTCCTTTCCTATATGGCGTGCAACAACATCAAATACTAGTTTCTGATTCAGTCAAGAGAGCTTGCAAAACCATTATCATGTGATTTTTGGAAGAAGAGCTAATTGCTGGAAAATTTTCTTATTTTTTGCAAACAATTTGTTGTGTATTAGAGTTTAATTAAAGCAATGTATGTATTTTGTAATATTCTTAGCAAATTAGTTCAAACAGTGTAATATGTAGTTGATTGCATCTTGTATGTGTTTTGTAATATTTTTTTATTTTTACATGCATTTAGTTAAAAAGTTTAATTAATTGTTTATAGGCTCATGTTATATTATAAGCTTATGTTGTATTGAGAATATGATTTGAAATTTTAAAATTTTAAATGGAGACAACATATTTGAAGTCTAATTAATAATAAAAAAGCTTTTGTAAGTAGTAGTAGTAGTAAAAAAAAAAAAAAAAGGTTCAACCCAGAATCCGGGTTTTGAAAAACCCGGGTTTCAGCCCGGGTCTGACCCGGACTAACTTGGCCCGGATTTGAAATCCGGTTTCCGGTCCGGATAGACCCTGGTTACCGGGTTGGAACCCGGATGAACACTCTTAGTCCTAACTGCTAAACTATTAAAAATTCCATGCTGGGCTCTGCAAATGTTACCTGTTACGAAGTTATTCATTTTGTTGGTTAGCTTTCCTTTTTTTTTTTCCTCGGAGCTTTGAATTATATCGCTTTCACACTGTATCAAGAATACAAACTATCTCCTCTCTGTTCAAGATAATGTAGTTTGATATTATCTTCATTTAATTTTCACAATTATCAGATTATTTTGATTTAAGATATTTATTTTATTTTATCTCAATGTAATTTTCTTATAAATAAGAATATATACCTTGTATTTAGTAACAATTGAGAAAGTAAAAATTTAGCCCTCAAAGTCTCTTTCCATTTTTCTCTCTTTCTCTCTTTCTCTCTTCTCCATTTTCTTTTATATTATATTTTATTTTATATCATGGTATTATAGCCCTTAGCTGAACTCTAGGCTCGATCTTATGGAATATTTATTCTTCTACTAGCAATAGCGTTTCCTCTCACAAGATTTTCATCGTTGTTCTCTCAAAATTTTTTATAATTTTCTTTCAAACCATCACTTAAACATAAATATTTTTTAATTTCAAATTTTCAATATTTTTTTTATGTGAATTCTAAATATACTAATTTAAAAAAAAAAAATACACGAGACTTATATACCCTAAAATTGAAAATATCTAAAAAAAAAATATCACAAATATCACTTCTCTAACATCCAACCACTACACGTGCTAGGATGTATAAGCCCTGCATCATCATGGCATGTTTTTTAAACAATCATCGACAACAATCAAATCTGATCAGGGCATCTGGGTTACACAAGTTTTATAATGCACAAAAAAAACATAAGAACAGAGGGGCAAAGTAAAATACATGTGAATGTCTGTACTCTGGATTCTGTGTACGAGAAAGGTACAAAATGTTCGATGGAATATGTTCAGAGATTATGAAAATGTTGGGTGGTTGCTTCTGATTGCGATACAATGAGGGATTGAGTGCAATTTCAAGATTAAAAACAGTGGGATCCCAAGCCCGAGTACTGAAATTATAAATTCCAAATGTAATGAAACGTGCTCACTCAAAAGATTGCTAACTTCTGTATTGCAACAGAAGGGACTTCCTATTACTAAGAACTTGTTGTATAGGTGGTCACCACCTCTTGAGGATTTCCTCAAACTTAATATTGATGGGGCCCTTTTCTTTGATTTGAATAAAGTTGGTTTGGGTGCTATCTTAAGGAACCATGTAGGAGAAGTTCTTATGGTAGTAAGTAGAATAGAATCTGTATATTTAGAACTAGAGCAAGTAGAAATAGTGGCTTTACTGAGAGGATTACAATTATTGCTTGAATATTGGTATACCTAATCTACTTATTGAAAGTGATTGCTTGTTCTTGGTGGAGGAAGTCAATAATGTAGCTGAATCATGTGCTGCAATCCGAACAGTGGTTGCTGATATTAAAAGTCTGATGCAAAGATTTCTTCAGTGCAGGCTACAACACAGCAACAAATCAACTAATGAGGTTGCCCATCGACTTGCTAGACATGCATGGTCCATTGAAGACATGAATATTTGGTGAAATAGTGTTCCTCCTTTCATTGAGAATGTAATTTTCACTGATCAACACTATTGTACCCAGTCTTAAGGTTTTTATACCTCGATGAAATGAAGTTTTTTCCTATATATATAAAAAAAGATTGCAAACAAACCTTGAGCAAAGATAATGGTCTAAGCAACAATTTATCAAACACTTGGGGTACATGTTAGGGTTTCACTTAAGTCAAATGAATGACTTGGTTACCGGGTGCTATCTGCTAACATTAACCCAATCAAGGAGTCAATGCTATAAAATTAAGCAAGCATACTAAGATTCATACACTGATAATTGAAAACCCTTATCAAATTAATAGCCAATTTTGTTTTTAGCTCTCGATAAGAAGAATCATTGTGTAATGGCTGAAAGTTTGTTAGGCAGTTAGTTAATAAAGAGAGATCAGTCAAGAGTGTTGAAGGGTTTAAACGTGGAGTTTCATCTTTAATGAAACGGTGAGTTTTGTTTAGTGTAAGGTGAATAACGGCTTTAACCGAATAGCTTTAAGGCGGTGAGTTTGTTACATTTCAATACGGGGCGTTTTGATCACTCGAGTATTATAAATACTGAGTGCATTGTAACTACTGATATGCATAAGAATCAATAAGAAGATTGTCTGGAGGTTGGAGGTTCCTCGAATACCTCTTTCGAGAATCAAGAAGGGATTCTTGGGCTTTTTTCAATTGTATTCTTGTTCTTCTCTCTGAGTTGTTGTTCTTACACTCTGGTTGTCTAAAGTTCTGGGTAAATTCACTAGTTTATCCATAACAATTGGTATCAGTAGTAATCGATCCTGTGATGGCAGAAGGCACGCGTGGAGCTCTGAAAAATCAACAAGATGGACCCCAGAAGCAGCAAGAAATGGTTCATAGACAGTTGGAGAACCATCAACAATGCATTACTGCAATGTCAACAAGGTTAGAACAAGTTTCTGATATGTTACGTTCTTTGGTTGAGTCTTCTAGTGTCAATACAAATGAACCTAGAGGTCATGAATATAGATCTGTCTAGAGAAGCTTTCGTTTGGATTTTCCACATTTTAGTGGATGTGATCCTGTTGGATGGGTTTTTAAAGCGAATCAATACTTTGATTTGTATCAAACACCATTTCATCAAAAATTAATGGTGGCCTCATATCATATGGAGGGTGAGGCATTAGTTTGGTACCAAACTGCTTTTAACTCAGGTCAGTTCATTTCTTGGGAGTCATTGGTTATGGCAATGCAAGTGAGATTTGGGCCATCTGCATATGATGACCCAATGGAGGCATTAACCAAGTTAAAACAGACCACATTTGTTGCTGTGTATAAGTCACAGTTTGAAGCCTTGACAAATAGGTTGACAGGACTGTCTGAGAAGCATTTGCTTAGTTGTTTTGTGAGTGGCCTGAAAGATGAAATCAGGTTACCTGTGAAGATGTTCAATCCAGTGAATCTTGGGGCTGCTTTTGGATTGGCAAAAATCCAGGAAGAGTACTTATTAGCTATTAAAAAACCATGGAGAGGTGTTTCAACAATGAGTGAATCTATGGTGGAAGGCAATAGATTCCAGAAACCTCCCTTAGCAGTTAAGAGGATTTTTTCTTCACAAATGGATGAAAAAAGGAAGAAAGAGTTATGTTACCATTGTGATGAAAAATGGAACCCCACACATATATGTAAGGCTCCCAAAGTATATCTGTTACATGTTAAGGATACTGTTGGTAATGCCTTGGAAATACAGAAGGAAGGAGATGAGACTCTAGTGACCAATGAACAGTTGGTGACACAAGAAGGAGAAGGGCTGGAGGTGTCCATTAATGCAATATCTCGCTGCTCTAACAATAATGCCATGAAATTATTGGGAAGGATTGGAAGTTGTGTGGTTGAAATTTTAGTGGACTCGGGGAGTACACATAATTTTTTGGATCCATTGGTGGTACAAGCAGCAAAACTTAAAGTACATGATGATTTGAAGTTACAAGTGAGAGTAGCTAATGGTGAAAAGTTGGTAAGCAGTGGCAGCTGTGAAGAAATCATCAAGGTTCAAGACTCAAAGTTTAAAATTCCATTTCATGTGTTAGCCTTGGGTGGTTGTGACATAGTATTGAGGGTTCAATGGCTAAAAACCTTGGGGCTAATCTGTTGGGATTTTAATTCCATGTCTATGAGTTTTACAGTGGGACAATCCAAGATCACCTTACATGGGTTGAAATCTGATGGCATGAGGCTTCAAAATGGAGAGGGCAAGTTAAAGTCTTCCTTGGTGAGGCAGCAGGGTTGGTTTTTGCAGCTGAGAACTGAGGACTCAATAGAAAAACCTGGAAGTCAGGTGCAAGAGGTAGAAGAACTATTACAAGGGTTCGAGCATGTCTTTGCTGAACCTGTGGGTTTACCTCCCATCAGATCTTTCGATCATCATATTCCTCTTAAGGAAGGAACTGGTCCTGTTTCAGTCAGGCCTTATAGATATCCTCATTATCAGAAAACTGAGATTGAGAATATTGTTCAGGATTTGTTGAAATCCGGGGTGGTGAGGCCAAGTTAGAGCCCCTTTTCTTCACCAGTGCTTCTTGTTAAAAAGTCTGATGGTTCATGGAGGATGTGTGTGGACTATCGAACACTAAATCAAGTAACCATCAAGGATAAGTTTCTCATTCCTGTGATTGATGAGCTACTTGATGAATTATATGGAGCAACAATATTTTCCAAGCTGGACTTGAGATCTGGATATCACCAGATTCGAGTTAAAGATGTGGATATTGAGAAAACAGCCTTTAGAACTCATGAGGGGCACTATGAGTTCTTAGTAATGCCTTTTGGGCTTACTAATGCTCCTGCTACATTTCAAAGTTTGATGAATGATGTGTTTAAACCTTTTTTAAAAAAGTTTGTCTTGGTTTTTTTTGATGACATATTGGTTTACAGCAGGAACTTGGTGGACCATATTGCACATTTAAGATCAGTGCTAGAAGTTTTAAAGCAACATACACTCTATGCAAAGAGGTCAAAATGCAAGTTTGCAATGCAGGAAGTTGATTACCTCGGCCATATCATTTCTGGTTGTGGTGTTAAAGCCGATCCTTCCAAGATTATGTCCATGATTGACTGGCCTATTCCAAAATCCTTAAAAGCATTGAGAGGATTTCTTGGACTTACTGGTTATTACAGGAAATTCATCAAAGATTATGGATTTATTGCTGCCCCACTAACAGTGCTGTTGAAGAAAAATGCTTTCCATTGGACTGAGGAGGCATCTCAGGCTTTCCAACACTTGAAGTGGGCTGTTACTAGTCCACCAGTACTCAAATTGCCTGATTTTTCTAAAAGTTTCACTATTGAATGTGATGCTTCAGGTTTTGGGTTAGGAGTTGTTCTCATGCAAGACAATCAACCTATTGCTTTTTATAGCAAGGCATTAAAAGGTAAGGCATTACTTTTATCCACCTATGAGAAGGAGTTACTAGCTCTTGTTTCTGCTGTAGCTAAATGGAGGCCTTATCTTTTGGGTGCTGTGTTTAAAATAAAGACTGATCAGCAAGCTCTTAAGTACTTACTAGAGCAAAGGGTTGGCACAGAAACTCAACAGAAATGGCTTCTGAAGTTGATTGGCTACGATTTTACCATTGATTACAAAAGAGGGAAAGAAAACAAGGTAGCTGATGCTTTTTCCAGGAAGTCTGAAGAACAGTCAGCAACCTTAGCACTTATCACTTTTCCTACCTCTCTTTGGGTGGAAGAATTAAAACAAAGTTATCAACTTTGCCCCATAATCCAAGACATCTATGAGAAGTTGCAGCAAGGATCAGAGGGACCTAAGCACTTTACATTACAACAAGGCTTGTTATTGAGAAAAGGGAAATTTGTGGTGGTTTCAGATTCACCATTCAAGGCTAAAGTATTGCATCACATTCACAATAGTCCACAAGCTGGCCACGTGGGCTATCATAAAACATTACATAGGGCCAAGTTGGCTTTCTACTGGAAAGGAATGCGCAAGGATATTAAAACCTTGGTTCGAGAATGTGAAGTATGTCAAATATGCAAACATGAAAATGTGCATCCAGCTGGCCTCTTGCAACCTCTACCTATTCCTTCCTTACCATGGGCAGATATCTCTATGGATTTCATTGAGGGTCTGCCTCTTTCTAGTGGCTACAATGTGATTTTTACTGTCGTGGACAGATTCACCAAGTTTGGACATTTTTTTCCCTTGGCACATCCTTATTCAGCAAGTAAAGTAGCCCAAGTTTTCTTCTCTGGTGTCTTTAAGCTGCATGGGCTACCTCAGTCAATTGTATCAGATCGTGATGCTATTTGCACTAGTAATTTTTGGAAGGAACTTTTCAAATTGCAAGGCACTTCCCTCAATTTCAGTTCTGCCTATCATCCTCAATCGGATGGGCAAACTGAGGCCTTGAATAAAACTCTTGAAGGGTATTTGAGATGTTATACCAGTGACAAACCAAAGGAGTGGAGTTTGTGGATTCCTTTGGCTGAATGGTGTTACAACACCACTTGTCACTCTGCCATTAAAGTCTGTCCTTTTGAAGCACTTTATGGATACTTACCTCCTAAATTGGTTTCTTATGTAGCTGGCACATCAGTCAATCCTGCAGTAGACCAGCAACTTAAAACCAGAGAGCAGCTTTGGTTAATGCTGAGGGAGAATTTGCTGAAGTCACAGAACAGGATGAAGGAGTTTGCAGATAGAAAGAGAACTGAGAGGGAATTTCAAGTAGGCGATTGGGTCTTCCTTAGATTGCAGCCATACAGACAGAAAACTGTTTCCTTACGCCACAATCTGAAATTATCTCCAAGGTTCTTTGGACCTTTTCAGGTTTTGGAAAGAGTGGGAACAGTTGCCTACAGACTCGACTTGCCTCCTTCTACAAAGATACATCCTGTTGTACATGTGTCATGTTTGAAGAAAAAGTTGGGTCAGAATGTTATTCCACTTCCTACACTACCTCCTTTGGATTCTCAAGGACAAGTGCAACCTGAACCTGAATTGATCTTACAAAGAAGGATGAAGAAAATTAGAAACTATGCTGTCACAGAAGTATTGGTGAAATGGTTAGGAGCTTCTATTGAAGATAGTACCTGGGAACTTCTATGGACATTGCATGATCGTTATCCCCACCTTGTGGGCAAGGTCCTCTAGTGGGGAGGATTAAGTCCTTGTGGTCAAGGACTTTATTAAGGGGAAGGGAATGTAATGGCTGAAAGTTTGTTAGGCAGTTAGTTAATAAAGAGAGATCAGTCGAGAGTGTTGAAGGGTTTAAATGGGGAGTTTCATCTTTAATGAAACGGTGAGTTTTGTTTAGTGTAAGGTGAATAACGGTTTTAACCGAATAGCTTTAAGGCGATGAGTTTGTTACATTTCAATACGGGGCGTTTTGATCACTCGAGTATTATAAATACTGAGTGCATTGTAATTACTGATATGCATAAGAATCAATAAGAAGATTGTCTGGAGGTTGGAGGTTCCTCGAATACCTCTTTCGAGAATCAAGAAGGGATTCTTGGGCTTTTTTCAATTGTATTCTTGTTCTTCTCTCTGAGTTGTTGTTCTTACACTCTGGTTGTCTAAAGTTCTGGGTAAATTCACTAGTTTACCCATAACACATTGATTGATTCAAGGTTCTGTTGTGTCGTGAGTCTACAAAAGGTCAAGAACAAGAAATCCTTAACATACCCTAAAGCAAATCATGTCTGTCAACGAAATGAAGATTTTAACCAGAAAATCACACATACCAAATACTTATTGAAGTAAATAAAACCCTTTTCCCACAACCCAAGTTCTGGATCTAGCCTCGAATCATCATCTTGATGATGACTACAATGCACAACAAAAACCCTAGAAAATATTAACAGAAGATTGAAAAGAACAAAGAAAGAAAACCCTAATATTCCCAACAAATCGAATGAATGCTCCTTTGATTCCTCCTCTCCTTTTATCCTCATTTCCATCTCCTCTTTCTCTTTCATGTAACCGATTCTTCCTCAAAGTTCATGGATTTTCCCTCCAGAGGTTTTTCCTCTTCTTTCCTGCGATTTCCCGTGGCTTCTCCCTTCAGTGCATGGCTTTAAGGCTTTGCAAGAGTAATGGGCTAGCTTGGGCTTTGAACCGATCATATGGCCTTAGGCTGTAAGAAATAATGATTCAATTAGCTTATTCTTACACAGGTCTAAAAGAGAAGCCTAATATTATCAAATGGGCATGGTACCCATTATGCATTTAAATCAAAACCATCTTTTCATAATGTTGTGTATTTAAGTTTTTAAGGCATAAATAACGCTAAATTAGGTAAATCCAATAAGAAAATTCATCATAATTCCTCATTAATCAACATCCTTTATAGTTGCTTGTGCATCCCCTTCGGATATGACATTTGAGAAACCCAGATCTAAGCAAACTTCCATGGCCCTCCACAAAGCATTGCATTCTGCAATTTCTGGTTGAGTTATTTGTCTTTTGTTTGAGCATAATGAAATCAGAATCTACCCATATGCATCTCTTATGAATATTCCAATGCCCATAGTATTTGTAACCTTTTCAACTACTACATCCCAATTGACTTTAATAGTGTTAAAGTCTGGTTTTCTCCATGTAACATTGCTCCTATCATGCACATTTGTATTCTGCCCTTTCATATAAGTATTTGGTGTGGAGTGAAATTCCTCAATGGTTCCCTGAGTTGATTGGACCATAGGTTGAGGACTTGCAAACTTATCTTCAAACACTAAAGAGTTCCTTGGATCCATAACCTTCTCATGACTATGGTTGTCCACTCAAGATCCTCCTAGTGTAGACTTGAACTCAGTTTGTTTCATAGCTATAAGAAGTCTACTTCTCTTGTCATCCACTTCTTTAGAGGGTTGGGATCTTCAGCCCACACATCACTTGCAGCAGGACAGCTCCATAAGGCATGAGCAATAGTTTTCTCCTCCCTTTGACAAATAGGACATAATGAATTGTCAGTGACATGTCTATGGAATAGATTTTTACTGGTGGGCAGTATGTTATTTAATGCTTTCAAGAGAAATTTGTTTACCACACATGGTACTTTCATCGCCCACAAACTCTTCCAACCCTCATTGGACACATTGTATGAAGAAGTCTCTCCTTTCATCATTCTTTTCCTTGTATTCCACATAACAGAGAAGATACAATTTCTAGTATGGTAGCAAATAAAGTATCTATTAAAATCCCAAAATACTTGTTCAGAAACTTCCAAAATACAAAATAAGGGTTTTAAACCACAATTCTCATACTTAGTTTACCACAATCCAAAACACTATTTATGCGGGAACCCGAAAAAAACACATCCTAATTGGGCTTGTCTTTCGCTATGATCTTTTGCAAGTCCTTGAAAAGTTTTAGCACTTTACTAATGAACTTCTCAGCTGTCTCTAGTCTTTCCTCTACTATCGACTCCATAGAGCACTTGGGGTTCTTGGGGGCCTCCTTAATGGTTAGGGGACCGTCCTGCTTGCATTATGCCATGGTCCTCTTCTAGTCCTGTCACAACTTCTACCATTCGAGAATGATAGTGGAAATTACCACAGTGAGATTTCGAGAAATCTCAACAAGTTAACAAAAAACATACAAGAAGATAACATAAGCACGTAAAGGCAAACCATGAGTATGAATCCATGGACATGCACTTGACAAATAACTCATTTCGTTCTTGTACTTATCTCAACAATTTTGACCATGTAATCATGTAACAGAGTTGCAAAATAATCATGCAAAAGTTTCGTTTCCAAATCATATTAACCATTTAATCCAATAACAATGTTGGTGGACACCTCATAGCTCCCCTTCACACCGTGGGCTCCCTGCTAGTTACCTCATCACATAGCTGGCCCTTTTGATTGGTGTGAGTATGTCAGAATTCATATAATATGACAGTTCAAAATTTGACTTCATCGCATTTTCAATATGTTGCACCCACTAGCATTAGGTGCTACTTCGCTCTAGAATCCTTTAAAAAGAATCCGTTCAAAATTCGTTGACTATACTTCGTCAACTCGGGGGTTACCACTCCAATTTAAGCACTCCCGAGTGGACATAGGAGTTCTATTAGGATATTCTCTCATCCTAGCATTTGGGGTCATGACAAAAATCATTATTCCTTCTTTTCAAAAAATGCACAACCCGAAATTCATGTGACTTGTACTTGTGACAAAAACTTGTTTTCCTTTAATGCATGACCCAAACATGTATAGCATGAAACCATGTGACTCTTATGCAATGACATCATGTACTCGTGCCATATATCAAAAGTGCATCATGTTTATGGCTTGAAAGAATTACAACATGCAATATACTTGAGTGTATCATACGGAAATTTAACAGAGCATACATCATTTCTAGAGCATTAAACATGTCATTTGAGTAAACATACGAGTATGGCATGCCAGTATACGATACAACTATGGCATGAAGTAGCAATTCCATAATCCAATTTGAACAACAAATGCAAAGTTTACACACTACATAAGTACATTATCCAAGAGTAAGTCAGAGGCTAACTTACAAATATCCGATGTAAAGAAAATGCCAATGATCAAGCAAGTTGAAAGTGTATTGTTAAAATCATTAGACTTAATGAAATCAATGATACTTCAATCCGTGTGTGTGTCATGTTCTAGGGTTCACCCTGTTTAGTTCTAGGGTTTCTTTCTCACTTTGTGACCATTCATGAACTCAGTCTTGGAAATGCCCTATGCCAAATGGAGGTAATGCTCTCCTAAGTTTGTAAAACTTCCAATGGTTCACTCCTTTTTTTTTTTTTTTTTTTTTTAGTGAAGAGCCGGTAGCCACATGTCAAGTGGCCCCATCCCAAGTTTATTAAAATGCCATCACTTATGGTGGAGGAATACCGTGATTACAAACCAAACATATGGGAGTTTACAAATAAAGAACTAAAAACCTCCCAAATACAAACCAACCAAACCAAGCAAGAAAAACAAATAAACGCCGATCTAAACAAGCCTAATAGTTGCTAGGTTGCATGATGTGTGTAAGGAGTATACTTCATGTGTGTTCATCAACTCTCATGGCCGAGAGCTTCATTAGAAGGGAGACCCTTCTTCAAAACCCTAGTGGTGACCAGGGGTGAATTCGGTCCGGTCCGGTCGGTCCAAATGAGGTTTTGTGGACCGGACCGGACCAATTCGGTCCAGGGTGAGAAACCCTGGACCGGACCAAATAGGCAGAAGGACCGGTCCGGTCCGGTTCGGTCGGTCTTATTCGGTCCAACCTTAACCTAATGGGCAAAAAGCCCATTCTTATTCCTCTGTTTTTTCGGCCCAATGGTGAAAGCCCACTAACATTTTATCCAATTTGAAGCCAAAAAATACAAAAAAAGAACTTGAAGGGAAAATAAAAATAATCTTAAAAAAAATGTCAATATAATAAATTAATAATACTTTTGTTGCCAAGCAATAAGCTAACTAAATTACAGTGAATAAATTTGAATAAAATGTTTTAGTACAAAAAATAAATTTTATCTATATCCATTAGAAACTTCAAAAAAGGAATACCTACTTGATTTTCTTACTACTAATCCATCCAAACAATTTAAACAAAGTTAAACTAAAAATTATACTAGATAATGAAAGAAAATTGAAATAACATTTCCAAGCAAATTTGGCTTCTAAAAGAAAGAAAGAAAAAAAAAACCATTCCCAAGCATAGATAATGAAAACTAAAAATTATACAATTCCCCAATAACTAAAAAATTAAAAGCTCTAAATACAAATTACAATAAAGACAATTATTCTCCTGGCAGCTCCCAAGTCCTAGCTTCTTACATCTTTTGGCTTGGCATACTTTCAGTTTTCACAGTACGCTGTAAAGTGTAAGCAAATGAATTATTAGGAAATAGCAAAAGTGAAAATTGAAAACTAACAAGCTAAAATAGATTCACCTCATTAACTTGCATTGGTTGTAGACATTGTATTTGAAACCTCCATAGAATTGTCACCATCCCGAACAAGTTCTATACAATAAAGAAACAAAAAAAAATTATATAAATTTACATAACATATAGTATTATAGATCATAAAAATTATAAAATGATGTACTTATAAAAAAAAAGTTATAAAATGAAGTAAGTAAGAAACATACCCAACTACCTCTCAAAATCCTCCACCTCATTCATTAAAGTCCTAAGGTTGGAGTAGAAGAAGAATGAAGCCAATTCTATGTACAAATGAGAGCCTCAACTATCATCAGAGATAAACTACTTCGAAAAGGATCAAGGACACGACCCGCCGTGCTAAATGTAGATTCAGAGGCCACTGTAGATACCGGTATTGCGAATACATCTCGTGCAACTTTTGAAAGTACACGATATCTAACTGAATTAACTCTCCACCAAATAAGAATGTCAAAACTGGGGAATGACTCCTCACAACTTTCAACTAGATATCTATCAACCTCATTCTTGCTCCCAAAAGTGTTTTCCGACTGTAACCATTGCTTGAATATGGCCATTCTTTCTGCCGTCCTATCAACTCTACTACTACCACTACCATCTGTAGAATTTACTTCTTCACATGGGGACTTGTGTGCTGCTGTTGTAGATCAGAATTGTGCCTCCGTCATTATCAGTGTATGTCTCATACATGCAGGTTAAAGCATTTTTCACCTTCCAACTCAAATCAACCGCTTTTGTGGGATCATTGGTATACATGCATTCCAATGCAAAGTCAAAATATCGCATCTTATACCGAGGATCAAGAATAACCCCAACAAACAGCAACATATTCATATTATCTAAGTCGCCCCAATATTTGTCAAATTTTTTCTTCATATTTGTGGCCATTAATCCCACCACAGGGCTTCCTATTTCACACTCCACTTCAATTGCATCAGATATTTTAACTAACTCTAGAAAAAAGGAGTTGCAAGTTACATATTGATTCCCCGAAAAAGATAAAGTTGCATCATGAAATAGTTCAAGAAACCTTACAAACAACTTTACCTTTTCCCAATCGTTATTATTGGGAGGCCCTAACTTCTTTGATGTTCTCCTATTCACCACATCACCAATTTGATCATCATCGTCTCCAACACTACTAAGGAATCCCGAATCTTCTTCTTCCAACCGTTCAAAAACTTTTCGAAATTTTAAAGCCCCCTCCAACATAAGATAGGTGGAGTTCCACCTAGTCGGTACATCTAAACAAATGCCACTTTTGCTTGCAATTTCTTCCAACCCAATACACTTCTTAAATGTAGTCCACCTTTGAGGTGAGGACTTAACATATTTCACAACACATCTCACCTTCACAATAGACTCATCAAATTCCCTCAACCCCTCACGGACAATTAAGTTTAGGATGTGGGCACAACACCGAACATGCAAGAATTCATGTTCCAAAACAGTGTCCTTCCTATACTTGGTTTTTTTCTTCAAATAAAAAATTGCTCCGTTATTAGAACTTGCATTATCAAGTGTGATTGCAAGTACTTTCGGTCTCCCCCAATCATGTAAGCACATCTCTATGGCCCTACCAAGTGTATCACCCTTGTGATTCTCAACCAAATAAAAAGAAAGAATTCTTTTGTGTAGTTTCCAATTATCATCAATAAAGTGTGCAGTGAGACACATAGAGTTGAGATTTTGCACGGATGTCCATGTATCCGTGGTGAGGGAAACTAGTTGCCCTTGAAGAGCACTTCTCAACTTACTTTTTTCCCTTATATACACACTAAAGCAATCCTTCGCAACTATAACACAAGATGGAATCCCGACTCACTTAGGGCAAACAATGAGCATAAACTTCTTGAAACCCTCCCCTTCAACGAACCTAAAGGGCAACTCATCAAGAATAATTATTTCAGTTAAGGCTTGTCTGCAAGCCTCAACACTAAATGATAGGGGCACAAATCCCCCACTATCACTTCCTACACCCGCCTTCCAACCGAGAGTAGTTTGGGACTTATCTGTCTGTCTCAATGGACATTTCTTACATTGTTTTTCAATATGATACTTCATGGATTTTGTACCGTTGGCCTTCGTATCACATACATACAAAGCACCACAGTAATTACATGCAGTCCTAGGTTTACTTGGATCACCTTTTGATATTTTTGTAAAGTGATCCCAAACCATTGACCTATGTCTACCATTACCACTCTGTGTAGTATTAACACTTACATTGGGTGGGAGTGGAGGAATGCCTTGCCCATGTGTAGCCTGTGTCGACTCTACATCATCTGTAGTAGAATCCTGTGGAAATAATTCTGGAATCGTTTCCATCTAGAAAAGAAAGAAATGGAATTAAATGAAAATAACATATAATCAATAATGTTGATCTATAAATAATTTTGAATTTTGGATATGTGGTGGCCCACAATTCTGGATCGTAAAAATAAAACCTTTAAAACTCTGGAATTATAAACATTAAGCTAAAGTTATATTACTCATCGCAATCTCAAACATACACATAGTTAGCACGTCACGTGCGTAGATACTACAATATTTGTTCAAATTTAATATTTTCCTACAAATCCAAACCAAGAGAAATTGATAGGATTCGTACATAAAAAATTCTAAATTATTTGAATCCCATATATACTGGCCTATATATGACCTTATGTGAATAACTTTTAAGCATTTAATTGGAACAGTTTGGCTTAGGTGGTAATGAAGTTATGTCTGGTGCAACCGTGCAAGTGTTGATCATAAGATGATCACTATTTTACTATAAACGTACAATTTGGCTTTTTATATTTAGTATTTACGATCGAGGGTAAATTATCAAGATTTATTAAATTAATGTAAAATTATATATATTGGTTCTAATAATAATAACAATATAACTTCCATTAAGATTTATAATTTTCATTAGACATATTATATATAATTAATATGTTTGCTCCTGGGAGTTATGCTTCATTGGATTACTAAGAACATGTAGGAATATAGGTCTTTAAGATGTAGTAATAAATTTAATCATTTAACCATTATTCTAACATGAATTTGGCGTTCAAATAGTGAATATAGGTCTTTCATTTTCGTTGAACAATCGCTTAGTTTGACATAACTGATTCTCGTTGATGTGATGCAATACTCTAACAACTTGTGCAAACATTTACAACTTATATTATTAGTTTGACATAACTGATTCCATATTATCTATATGTGATGCAAATTTGCAATACTCCAACAGTTTCTGCAAACAAACTTATGAAAATAGCCATGACAAACATTTACAGCTTATATTGTTTAGTGAATATTAGCATTAGCATAGTTGTTAACACATAAATCCTAGACATTATAGGAAAAAATCTTTATACTTTTGTAGCAATTAACGGTTGCAAAAAATATAGCAAAAATCTGTTGAAGCAAGGAAGAAGTTATTCTCTCGATCTATCATGATGTCAAAATAAAAATAGTACATCCAGGATTCTAGAGGACTAGAACCGATCGAATATTTTTTTCCAATATTGCACCCAAATTTATCCATTGCCAATCACTTAATCTTATATATAAGTACTTCTTATAAATCAGTACTCCTAAAATTACAAGTAGATGAAATGAAATAAACATATTGAGAGTGAGGCACTGAAGTCTGAGGCAGCACCGGACTAGTTGAGTGGGGTTGTCGGCTGGAATTTTTAGGGGACCCAACGAAGACTACTCAGACGATGGACTGCCGGCTGGAATTTTTAGGGGACCCAACGGAGGGGCTGGGCTGCTGGAGAGGGGGGCTGTTGCGCGGCTGCTAGGGTTTTCAAATTGGGAAACTCGGGACTTCGGTTTGTGGCCCGTGGGGTGGGGGTGACGAAACGACACCGTTTATTTTAACCCAAACGACGCCATTTAAGTAAGCTTTCATTTTTTTTTAAAAAAAAAAAAGGTTGCGTGAAACGACGCCAGTGAATGCATTTCATCCGGTTGGGACTTAAACGACGTCGTTTAAGTCCAATTTTGTACATAACGGCGCCGTTTGATGTTTGGCAAACTTGGTGTGTTTTAAACTTGTGATTTTTATTTTATCTTTTTGGCACATAAATTAATTAAAATTTTTTTTAAATTAATAAAATTAATTAAGCTATTTAATGGTGATTATTCTTTTAACTCATTGAAAAAATAATTAATGATAATATTATATATTATACTCTAATAGTAATAGTGATACTAATAATATAATTATATATGTTATATATTATGGAATATATATTATATAATAAGACATTGATACTAAATTATGGACTATACTATACTAAATTACTAATAGTAAATTAGTAATATATGCTGGTAGAGTCATAGTGAATCAGTGATATAGTCATTACTCATTAGTCATTAGTAATACTCATTAGTCATAGTATTAGTGGTATTGATACTATATATAGACTTGTAGACTTGTAGTTACTAGTTATAATATCTTATAGACTTACATTGATTTAGTTATAAATTTAGTTTAGTTATAATTATATTGATGATGTTAATTGTTACTTTATTACTAATTTAAAGTATATCAATGTATTATAATTTATTATAGTTCTAACTTATAAATTAGTTAATGGTGAATTAGTGATAGGTGAGTTAATTGATATTCATGTCATACATGAATCATGAAGTTAATTATAATTTACATTAGTTACTTTTAATTGCTTTATATTTACTTACAATTTAGATATATTAAAAAATGTTATCTAATAACGTAGAATCTAGATAGATGTAGTCTTGTATTTGTAGATGTTTAGTAATTAGTTAGTGGTGAATTGATAATAGGTTAATTGGACCATGGGATAGGTTATATGAAAATTACATAATTTATTATACAATTATTATATAAAAAAATATATATATAAAATTTAATTTTTTTTGGTCGGTCCGGTCCGGTCCGAAAACCCCTAAACCCGGAACTGGACCGAAGATCGAAAATCCCATTTTGTGAGGACTGAAACCGAGAATGCCTATTTTCGGTCCGGTCTGGACCGGACCGAACAGTCGATTTTCTCGGTCCGGACTGGCCGACTTACAGCCCTAGTGTCTCCTTGAGAGGAAAACTCTAGACTCTCATACTTGACAAGATCCATCATGGTTGAACCAAATATTCCCATTATCCCCCACAACTCGAAAGTGGCATCATATATCTTTTACTCACCCAAATCGAATCCCCTTAGACCAAAGAAAATCCTTGTGAGTGCGTGTGTGCTCAAGAGAAGTGAGTGGAGTAGAAGTGTGAACGTTTCTCACCGTGCAAATCTGCCCATTTGTCCGAAGCTTCTTCCTATGTTCAGGGGTTTGGAGATGTTTTAAGGTGTGAAGAGTATGGTGTTCGGCTAGTTCTCCCTAGGGTGGATGAGAGTGAGAGAAAGGAAAGAGAGAAATCTGAAAATTGGACAAAATGACCTTTGAGCTACTTTTGGTGGGGTGTAGGGCACCGACCCCTTAAATACCTCCTCAATTCTCTACACACACACTCTCTCTCTCTCCTATCATTACTCTTGATTGTGGAAATTGAAGGGTCCTTGTGGATGGGTGCCATGTGGCATGTTTCTCCCCCATTGGCCGAAACCTTCCTTTTTCCTCTTCATCATTGCCCCTTTTCAAAAATGCCAAATGCTCCTCTAGCATGGATGACATGTGGCATGGATCTTGGCCCCAACCGAAACCCTAAATGGCTCTTGCTATTCCTTTTTGTGGTCTAGGTTCAATGAACCTACACTATGAACAAGTGCGTGTAGGTCTTTATGTCCGAAACCCTAAAGTGCTTCTAATCATGACTAAACCCTTCTTAGATTCTAGGCTTGTGCATGAATGTCATTTGGCATGTGGCGTGTGTGTGTGTTTGCCTTAGCCAGAATCCACTTGTCTTTCTTATCCAAAGATTCTTCTAGAAGCCATGGGTGGCATGTGGCCCGTTCCCAAAGCCCTTCTTGACCTTCCTCATCCTTGCCCTCTCCTAGGAACTCCAACATCTTGTGCATGCATGACAAATGGAAAGGAGAGGGTTGGCTCTCATGGTTAGGTGTGTGTGTACATCCCCTTAGCCAAAATCCTAAATGTCTCTTAGAGGCTTGTGTCTTCAAGTCTTGATTTACCCCATGTGTCTCTTACCATTCCTCATCATTGCAAATCTCTTGGGTACTCTCATGCATAAATGCTAGTGGTGGGTGGCGTGTACCTCTTGGATTGCCGAAATCCACTTTTCTCTTCTCCTTTCTTCCATTTTTAAGTCCAGATACAATGAACCATGAGGTGAGCTTGCATGTTGGCCATGTGGCTTGTTGCTGGGTGAAATAGGCGTGTGCCCAAACTGTGCTGAACCTATGGCCTTCCTTCCATCACTTTTAGCTTCTTTTAGAAGCCATCTAGCATGCTTGCCAAGTGGCAAGTTATTTTTCAAACCAAAATGCCCCTTCCCAAGGTTCCAAATCATGGAAACTTAGGGAAATTAAAGGTCACTTTCTCCCAAATGGGCACCTCCCTTCATAACCCAAAACCCTAATTGGATTGTTGAAACCCTAGGCCTTGAGGTCGTCGAAACTTACCTAGTCCCATGGGCCTTCTGTGGGCTTGGGCGCCTATCTCATTTAGAAATAGGTAGGGCCTTTGTTGCTTCCTAAGTTCTCATCTTACCAAGTTCTTGGGCTAAATTCTAATTGGACTTAAGGCTAAAATAACAAGTGAGGACTTGGCTAAGTCTGGGTTGTCACAGTGTGTGTACGTCCATGGGAAAAAGAGGAGACCGTGGCGCACACGATAACAAATGGACATGATTGGTTCTTCAGGGGCTTTTGTTGGGATTATTTAGGATTTGTTATATTGGTGGGTTTGTTCTGTTTATGGTATTCCTCCGCCATAAGTGTGAGCTTTTAATAAAATTGGGACAAGTTCACTCTTGTACATGTGACCTCGGCTCTTTAAAAAAAAAAAAAAAAAAAAGAAAGAAAAGAAAAGATGGTTCTCGCAGTGAGGTTTGACTTGAGGTTTGGGAAATGTAAGTTATATGATGATTTGAGTACTGGATGCTCGGTAATTCATACGGTTAGCACCTCGGTATGTATGTTATTTCTCTATTTTACTTTGAAGTTTATGTATTCGTATTCATTGCCATCTCTTGCATTAGTAGTTACTTTCTTGGGTTATAACTTACTGAGATTTCCTTGAAATCTCACCATGGTAGTCTTACTATGGTTTCGCTCCTTTAAACCATAGGCCATGATGCATATGTAAGTAATGAGGCAGA
Source organism: Juglans mandshurica (assembly GCA_022457165.1). Taxonomy (NCBI): domain Eukaryota; kingdom Viridiplantae; phylum Streptophyta; class Magnoliopsida; order Fagales; family Juglandaceae; genus Juglans; species Juglans mandshurica. The sequence goes on from CM039623.1 coordinate 12,988,527, forward strand.
ATAGGAGGGGGAGGAGGAGCTAGTGCAACCCGAGGAATAGGCTGAGGGTCTGTCCCCATTAAGATGTTGATATTTTGTAAGATTCTATTGTTACTTGATTTGAGCAATGAACAAGTTGTGATTTGTAATATTTCTAACAATGGTGTGGATGTAACTTATAGATGTTATTGTTTGGCAAGTTAAGTATAATTGACTAGTACTCATATTTGTAGTTATGGATTTTTTTCTTAACCTTTTCCGCCATGATTATTTTATACACACAATGTTCCATGCAACACAAGTGGTGTTTGCCCGTGACATGTGCACCCCAACGTCACTACCTTTTGCCAAATCCCAAGCGGGGGCTAGGGGCATCACATACTTTGCTATTATACATAAAAAGCCTTTGCTTAACCATGAGGTCTGCAACTCATCGCGAATATCATTTAGGGTTAAACTCAAAAGATGAACCTTAGATTCAAGTAAGCAAGTCCATCTGCGACTTTTAGGAATCCACAAGATGACCATAAATATCATTAAGCAAACTTAATTTGTAACTTCAAGGTTTCAAAGTAAATCTCTTGTATTTCAACAACAGCATGTGGAATAACCAAGCTTTGTTTCTCATTAAGGGTAAAGTGATTAGGCATTTGCCCTTAAGGACAATCACAACAATCTAGCCATTGCTTTTAATGGCATCGCATCACAAACTCACTCAATAAGCTATATTTACCCTCAAAAGAAAACTCAACGTCTAACTCCCATTAGCAAACTAGATTCTTTGGTATTCATTATCTCATTAATTGTCTTTGGATTTTGAACAAAAGCTCCTATAAACTATTTTCCTTGTAAACAGTCTCATAAGACAAAGTCTGAGCAACTTTGCACAAACTCATCTCTACTATCTCGTAGTATGAAAAATGATTGATTAGACGACAATTAATAATCTAAGATAACCAGATCTTCATTTCTCTTAGGAAGATACTTTTCTAGGAATGTCAAGAGTGTTCAAATAACCCATTTTACTCAATAGGTCGTTAATATAGATTAGATATATTGGATGTATTTGAATAGATGATTGCCTTAGACCACATGGAAATAGTACTAACAACATTCATACGTTTTTTGTACCAAAACAATACAAGCAACCATTATGCACTCAAAGTACTTCGCCCCTAAACATCACAAAAGCTAACCATCTAATTCCCATACGAGAATCAACTATTTAACTCAATCTAGAAAAGTGCCAACAAATATGCAATCAATGGCTATCTAGAGGCAAGTCAATTAGTACCAAGAGATAGATTTATACCTATATCGACTCTATTTTTCCTTTGTTAATTAGATCAATAACCCTAAATTGGATCATGTAAGTGAAGTGAATCTAGAATCCTATGTTAGGATTTCTTCTATGTGAATTCTATAACTTTAGTGAATCACATATTACAAATATTCTCTTTAAGTTTCTATGTGATGAGAGAACCTTGTTATATTACTAGCATGCTAATTTATGAGTCATTACCACTAGTGGCATATTCTCATTTAAAGGTATACTCACACTAATTGGTGAATTACTCCCATTATTTTGGGCAATCTTTTATAAAACATTTTCATAATATTAATATTAAGGTAATGTGGGATAAAACATTCTTTATAAAAAACAAGTGTTAATAAAATTCACAATACCCTACCATAGTTGAAAATATGAGTAATTTTCTTGGCTCAACCAAAAAATGTTCAAGCTTGATCCTCCAGATTTCCATCTTAATTGAATTCACATTTGTACAAAATAATCACACAATCACTAAGTCTTGCTAAACGGCAAATGAACTTGATTGAAGGATGACAAATTAGGATTAATGTTGCAACCCTATATTACATCAACCCAAGTGTGATGTAACAACTACTTTGCACCATAATTTACTTATAACTTCATTCTCAACAAGTCGTAACATTGTCGGATCATTGCTCTCATCATATAACTCATACCATTGGGATTAAAAAATAAAATATATTTTTTCCCCTCTAATTTCCTTAAGAATTTAATAAATAAAAAAACTCTTTCTTTGGAATGACATTTATATGATAAGACAATTTTATTTTATTTCATATCCTTAGAAGTATTAGTGTGCATTTATAGGAATTAACGCAGAAAAATGATCATATTCCATTTTCTCATTGACTACTAAATAAAGGAGAGAGATCTCATTAGGGAAAAAACTTTCAAGTTCTCAAGCTTCATACCCATCATCATATACCTTCATGTCACATTTTAGTGTATCATCTCTCCGCTCGAGAAATAATATTACTGAGTCAATAAGTGACTATCTAACTTTTAAACTTCTAGGCATTCTTACTAACACCACTATATTCAATGAGTCTTAAATCAATTTAGGTATAGATTTAGCCAATATTGCATTAAAAGCACAGAGAAATCGCTTTGTGCAAAAATGTAGTTTGTGACTTTTTAGCATCTAACTAGAGATATATCTCTATTTCTCGCTCACACCAACTTTTGCTTATCTTTAATCCACTATAGGGGAGAAAAGAAATTTGTGAAAAATTATCTAAGCCTAAAGCCTATCGAGCAAGAGTTTTTAGGCTATTTAAGTCGTACCTAAGTCGTACATCCAAGGTGCTTAGTATTACATTACTCTTAAGGGATGCTCAAAAGTTCATATATCTGCAAGGTCCTACTTGTCCTAGTGAGAGAGAGAAAGATTTGAGCAAAATTAACAGTGCCAATGCAACAAAGAGTTGCATTGAAAAACCTTTTAAATCAATGTGCTAGTCAAGGATTTCCTCAACACTCGTACACATTTAGATCTTAATGCCCCCACTAACTAGACATACTAGCAATTTTTATAAAGTATTTACTTATATGTGAGTTAATCTAACTTGCTTTAAGATTACAATGCTCAACCTCAAATAAGGGAGCAATTAATCTTTACAATAAAAAAATGCACAACTTACGTTATTACCCACAAGACTCTCAAAGGCAATGTGATGCCCCCAAACTCTACTTGGGATTTTATGAAGCTTGAAGCGTTGAGACATGCAATACAAAGTTACATGCCCCCGTTCATAACTGTTAAGAATGAGATGACCTAACATGCTTATAATAATATGCAGTAAACGTAGTGGATAATTTTTTTTAACAATATACAAAGTACTAGAATGTTAATCCCAAAACGTAAATACTTTTCATTCATATTCACATAACAAAAGTCACATTCTTGGTCCAACTAGTCTGTAAACAAAATAACATAATACTGGAGACAGAACTCCATAGTTATAGACAAACAAAAGTTTAATCTAAATGCCAAACCGCTCACGAAGCTCAGTTATCAACTTTAGAATAATATCCAAAAACTGGAGGATTGACTCCATAAGCTCCCTAAGGCTCTCCATTCCTTGATACATCGTCTACCATTATAGGGAGAATGATAGTTGGGACTACCACATTGAGATTTATAAAATCTTAGCAAATAAAGCTCCTAAACTACCAACAGTATAAATAAGCATGCATGATAGTAACGTGTCATGTATGCTTGATGAACATGGACTTATTTATGAAAACATATCTTAGAAACTACATAACTTATCATGAACATGACATACTTGCGTACGTAAATATAAAACAATGATTCTAATTCTAGTTCGTTACATGATATGGACGCTCACGGTACGCCATAAACCGTGTGCTCCTGCCAGTACCGCATCATATTAGATCATAGGTCATTGAACCAGTTGTGAGTATGTCATCATGAAGGTTTTACCCGAAGGTAAATTCCATAGCTTGTACTTGTAGCAAGTTTCAGCACCCATCAGCATTAGATGCCTTTGACTTCGCTCCGAAAACCAGTTACTTAGGCCCCATTCGAAATTTGTTGACTATATTTTGTCAACTCAAGGGACTCTACTCCATTTTAGTCACTCCAGAGTAGACAGGGGAGTTTCACTAGGATAATCTCTCATGACTTATATTTTGTCAACTCAAGGGACTCTACTCCATTTTAGTCACTCCAGAGTAGACAGGGGAGTTTCACTAGGATAATCTCTCGTGATAAAGCATGACAACTTATGCATGACTTAGAAATATTTTTATGACAGACTTGTATACTTATGACATGACATTCATGACATGTAACAGATGTTCATGGTTGATATTTAAAATGACATGGCATGGCATAAAATATTTCAATTTAATAAGCATAAATAAAACATTGATATAATTGCATGAAACTTACCACCTCACATACATAAATATACAAGTAAGTTAGAAACTAACTTACAAAAACTCGTGCGTAATGAAAGTATAAATCTAGCATGGGCTGAAATGGGAGACATTCTAGGGTTAGAAATTCTCACTTCACCTCATAAAAGCATAATTTACCAACTTAGAACTTAACTTACAAAATTACCCCTTAACTTTTGAAAAATTGCAAATTAACCCCTAAACTTATGAAAATTACAAACGGGCCCAAAACTTACCAAAATTTACATACCTCATATAAACTTCATTCTAGGTCCATTTATGGACTAGAACTTACAAAAACTCAAACCTACTACTGTGACGCCCCCAGATTTCACTTGGAATTTGGCGGACTCTGAAGCGTCGGGACATGCAACACAAGATTACCTACCCCCTTTCATGATAGAAAAAGATGCAATGCACCTAGCATGCATATAACAATATGCAATATTCGCAGCGAATAATTTTTTTTCTTGAGCAATAGTATGCACCAGTATAACATATCCCAAATAAGCAAACTTCATAAACATTCAATAACTGACGTCCAAAAGTTATAGTACTTATCCAAAATTTCTATAACGTCATTAGCACTGGAGATGGGCTCCTCATGTGCAAAATAAAAATAACATAATAACGACTAGGCTAGCCTAAGGAGTAGCTCGTGCAACTTGGCTAGGATAGCCATAGTCCTATCCGAAAACTGGAGCATCAACGTGATAAGCTCCTTACGGTTGCATTGCGGTATAGTCAACCTCGTCCAAATGATTCTCCACAGTTCCTGCTGCTCCTGACACATGGTCTACGATTTAGGAGGAATGATAGTTGGGACTGCCAAGTGAGATTTGATTACAAATCTTAGCATGTTAACAATCAACTTAAACTAACAGTTTACAGATGCATGCATGACAGTAAAAAGGCATGAATGCTAATGTGAACATGAGTGAACGTTACATGATTTGGCAAATAACATGACATGTGCTAACATTACTTGAACTTACATGGACTGACCTGCCATGAACTGTAACTGACGTGAACTTAACTAACTTGAAGCTGAACTGAACGTGAAATAAACATGATGTGAACTGAAGTGAACATGAACTTGGAATCTTTGTTCCATAAATAAATTGGTTAATTACACGTGACATGTGGATGCAACACAAGTACCCTTGAGCTGTGTGCCCCTACTGATACTGCATCACATCACAGGTATCTGCACTAGCTATGAGTACATTAACATATGCATCACACCACTTGTATTTGCACCTACTGTGAGTACGTAATGTATGTATCTTGTAACAAGTATTTGCACCTGCTCGAGTGCGTATAATATGAACGTGTACTGTAGCTGGCACCATCGGCATTGGTGCCTGACTTCACTCCGACGACTAGTTACTAAGGCTCCATTCAAAACTTATTGATGGTACTTTATCAACCTATGAAATTTCACACCAGTTTAAACACTCTAGTGTGAACAATAGAGTTCCACTAGCATATTACCACATCCTAAAAGACTCAACTAACTTGAAAATACTATTTTTTCGTGACAAAGTCCAAATTCGTGATATGACGTGGTGTGAAATGAAATGCCAGAAAACAGGACATGACATTAAATAACGTGTAACAGATAATTTCATACTTCACAAGAAAATATAGCAAGGCGTAACTTAACATGTATATATATGTGTGTGTGTGTGTATATATATTTATATATATATAAAACTAACCAAAATGAATGATGGTTTCTTACCACCATACATACACAAGTATCGTGAGTAAGTTAGAGGCCAACTTACATTAATTGTAGCGTGATGTAAATTAGCGCAAAAATAACGTGAACTGAAAGGAGATATTTCTAAGAGTTAGAAACTCCTCATTAACAAACTTAGAAACATAAAATTATCATTTTACCCATCTACTTGTAAAAAAATGACCATTTTACCCCTACTTTAAGGGTTTTGCATCCAAACTCCATAACTAACCAAAACTTACATTCATCATGCAAATTTTGTCACCAAAAGAAACTAAACCAGTCAAGAAGAAATCTTTCCAAAAGCTTGCTCAACTTTTTAGTGTGGTGAAAGTAACATCTGAAGATGAACTTTTGCAAGTTGTTTATCCAAACATGCACCCTATGGAAGAATCCACACTAACAGCCATGCTTCTTGAAATTCAACCAGCTTCTTCGGGCAAGGCAAGGAAATCAAGAGTGCATTATCGACTAGCACCATATCACAAGGTACCTACCACGATCACCATTGAAAAGTCCAAAAAAATTGAAGAGGAGAGCTCCACTCGATCTCCACACGCAATATGAAGGCACCAATATGAAATTGTAGGGGCCTCACTCGACCTAAGGCAATTCGTGGTATAAGGGCCAATATTAGGAAATATAGTCCGGACTTAGTTTTTTTGCTGGAAACCATGGTGCTTGATGAATGCACCTTATCTATTGGGATTTGACGGGGCTTGAAGCGTTGAGACATGCAACACAAGGTCACGTTCCCCTGTTCATGATAGTTAAAGATGCAGTGCACCTAGCATGTATCTAATAGTATGTAATATTCACATCAGATAATATTTTTTTTCATTGAGCAATACTCATTGTACTAGAAGTCCTATATCCCAAAACATAAACATACCTCATAAATTCACATCATGATAGATATCCAAGATGGTTATAGCACTTGTCCAACATGTTTGTAACAACATAAGTACTAGAGACATAACTCCATAAATACAGTCTGGAAAATAAAGCTACTGCACTACATTGCTGAGCCGCTCACGCAGCTCGGCTATGATGTCTAAGATCACATTCAAAAAGCGGATAACAGAAGTTATCAGTTCCTCCTCGTCGCCATCTCGTTGCGGGTCCCCCAAATCCTGACACATCGTCTACCATTCCAGGGAGAATGGTAGTTGGGACTACCAAGTATAGATTGGTTTACAAATCTCAGCAAGTAGGCTACTAAGCTAGTAACAATATACGTATGCATGCATGGTAGTAAAAATGTCATGGATGCATCGTGACATGAACAGGAATATGCATGAAATGACTTTGCAAATAGCATGACATGTGCTTGAAAAATGACATGACATGACATGATCTAACTTGAAAGATAATATGACTCATAATGAATTAACATGAACGTATGTTCTTATCTCATGGAGTGACATACCACGATGTGCTTGTTCATGGAGTTGCCATGATGTACTTATCTCATGGAGTTGCCACGATATTCTTGTCTCATAGGGTTACCATGATAGTTTAATCTTGTCTCACGGGATTACCATCATTTATTAACAATGACTTGAAAAATATTTCATAACAGACTCATTGCATATGACTTGGAATGACTTGTAGCAAAATGAACATGTGACAGATGACATGACATATCATTGCATGTAACAGACGAGCATATATTGTAATAAATGACATGACATAGCATATTACAACAAGTTATAATAAGCATAATAAACATGAAAATGATTTCTTACCGTCACACATACTTAAATACACCGAGAGTAAGTTAGAAGCTCACTTACTAATAATCATATGCTTCATGGCATAATGATCGTGACATGTGATAGATATTTGTGCTTGATATACATAACAACATGGCATGACCTAGCATAATTCAATTTAATAAATTTAAAGGAAACATGAACATATCCTGCATGGATCTTACCAATATACATACATGAACATCCCAAGAGTAAGTTGAAGGCTAACTTATAATGTTTGTGCATAACGTAAACTGAAGCGTGAAAATGGCGTGAACTGAAATGAGATATTTCTAAAGGTTAGAGAATCTCATGAAATACCTAGAAATATAAAAATTTACTAGCTTATAGCTAAATTGAAAATTTACAACTTTACTTGTAGGAAATTACAATTTTGCCCTTAAAATAAGGATTTTGCATTCTTACTCCAAATCTTACCAAAATTTTGTCCTAAATCCAAATATCCAAGTAAAAAATTTAAAATGTGACACAACTAAGTGGACTGCACCTTGGCCAATTCATGTAATGGGTAAAAAGTTAATTTTGTTGCAATTTGACCAATCATCAAACTAACATGCTTAAACCGATTTTTTTCAACATTCAAAAAGTCTCATTCTAGGTTCTAAAATCATGCTAAGACATCAAAAATATTATCCAAAAAAATCACAAACTCACCACATCAATAAAAATTCTAAAACACCAAGTTTAGGTCAAATAGGACCAACTCTTGGTGTTCTTAGTCTAATGCTTTTCAAATTAACTCAATGGACTCCAAAATTCCATAATCAAACTCCTAGCATGTTCATTCTTCAAATCTAAGTGATAGCATGATTCGTCAAATAATCAAAACCACAAAGATACAACCTACCCATTCGGTTTGCACTAAAACACCAAAATCGTGCACATCATGCTTTAGACTTGAAATAACAACATTCGATCATTGATTTTCATGAAGTAAAACTTAAAGAAATAAAGCCATATACCTCATATTCAAGTTATAACTTTATCTAAGTATTAAATCTAGCATTGCATGACAAAAGTTTCATTTAAGCTTAAAACATACTCGACTCTAGTTTGAGTTCTAAACAAACTTTTGTATGTATAAAATCATTTTATCAAATATCAAAACCAATATTTACCCAAAATAAAATCCTAAAACATAAATTGAGATCCTTAAGAATATCATATGTGAATATCATGACCATTAGATCAAGGTTTCATAACAAAATATTACAACTTCACCAAAACAGAAACCGTTTTGAACCTTTTAGTTTCTAACATTCCAAAATCATACAAAACTCTTTATAAAAAACATTAACATGCTATAAATCCAAACCTAACTTTCATATTAACATGTTAACACTTCACCATAACAAGATCTACTGAAGTTTTCATAAAAACGTTCATCAAAATATCAATGTTTCATACAAACATAAAAACTGTTGCCCAATGTGAGTTTTGCATGTTCAAACTAAACTTTCACCAATAAAAAATCTATGAAAAATTACCCCAAATATACCAACATAAACTAGACTTAAAATTTAACAAAATACACGAAGAGAGTATCATTAGAATCGACTTACAAAGGGCTAAAAACAGTAGATCAAGAACTGCTTGAAGAATCTCTCTCGATTTCTCTCTAGATATGAGTTGAAAAATGCATAAGTGTGAACTGAAAATGGGAGTGGCATGGGATATATGAGAGAGGAATGACATGGGGTAGCTGAGTGACTCTTGGATGGAAGGTTGGCAGCCAAAAGGTGAAGGAAAAGTGGGCTGCTTAGCTTCTGTCCCCTTGCTGCTAAAACTGGCCGAGTGGATGGTTATGGGTTTGTAGCCTTTTTGCTTCCCATCAAGTGACTCTTGGGGGCTATACTTGAGTGGTGTGTCAGCTATTTTCTTAGGCTTGGGAGAGGGAAAAAACTTCCTTAAGAATCTTTTCTTTAGGAAGCAAACTCATGCTAAAACACCAATTTACACATTTCACAAAAATCCTAAACTCACTATATTAACAAAAATACCAAAATACCAAGTTTAGGTCAAATAGAACCAACCCTTGATGTTCTTGGTCTAATACTCTCCATATCAACTCCAAGGACTCCAAGAATCCATAAACCATCTCTTAACATGTTCATCATTCAAATATAAGTAATAGCATGTTTGATTAAACAACCAAAAATCCTAAAACACTTTATAAAACAATCGGCTTGCACTAAAAACACTAAAACCGAGTATAACTTTCTTTTGACTTGAAACAAAATCACTAGTTCCTTGATTTTCATTCAATAAATATTTAAGTAATAAAACCATATACATCACATTCAAGTTCTAACCATCTTGTATGACATTGCAAAACTTTCATAAAAAACATATATCATACCCGAGAGCCTCTAAATTAAGTTTTAAACAAATTCTTGCATGTATAACAACATTCCATCGAAGATCTAAACCAATATTGTCAAAAAATAAACTCTTAACACAAATCAAAGCCTTAAGAACAACACATGTAAAGATAAAAGCCATTAGGTCTAGTTCCTAGAACCAAAATCAAAACTTCACAAAACATAAATTGTTTTGAGTCATCCAGTTTCTACCTCTAAGAAAACATGCAACTCTTTTGTAAAAATTTTATCATGCTATGAATCCAATCCTAACTTGCATATAAACATGTTAGCACTTCACCATATCAAGACTTACCCAAAATTTCACCAAAAACTTCACCAAAGTTTGAAAGTTTCACACAAACATCAAAACTATCACCACTTGGACCTTTGCCACATCAAACCAAATTCTCATCAATCAAAACTTCATGAACAATTTCCCAACATATACCCATGTAAGCGAGACTCCAAATAGAATAAAGTAGAAGAATAGTTAGTCATAAAATTACAAAGGGCTTGAAAGTTAGAGAAAACACTGCTAGAAAATTGCTTCTCCACTCTTTCTCGATTTCTCTCTAGAAAAAGTAAGGGCAGAGGGGCTGACATGGGGGTGGCTGAGTGACCAAGTGATGGGAGGTTAGTAGCCAAAAAAAGGGTGTAACTAGTGGATGGCTAGTGATTTGTAGCCTTTTTTCTTTCCATCAAGTCACTACTTGAGGCTATCAAGTCAGCCATAGGGTGGCCTTGGGTGGAGGAAAAACTTTGATAAAGAATCTTGGCCTTGGTGGTGGTTTAGGTGGGCCAAAGATGGGCCTAACCCAGTGGGCTCAATTTGGAATTTCAATGGGATTTCATTTAGGGTTTCAGCTATGGTTGAATCCAAGATTCTTCTTGGTCAAATGTAATTACCAAGATGTTGGAAAGTGGATGAGGGTGTAATAGTATATACTTGAGTAGTTTATAGCATGTGGAAGTGATTTAATCAAGTAATTAAATAAAAATGCACTCTCAGTTGCTATTCATCCGTGAAATGGGAAACGTATTATTGCACCGTAAAATCCTAAATATTCAAACGATTCTAGTAGTAAAATTTATTTTGTAAACTTGTTACAAGTTCCTCTCACTCCAGTCTGGTCTCCACCACCCCCAAATCATTGGAGCATTTCTTTTGCTGCAACTGTTAGAAACTCATACTCCATATCTTTAGTAGTTTGCTGCAACTCGAAAGGTTTGATTACATAAATATGGACTTCAAAAACTCTTTCCACAATTCTAGTTGTAGTTGAAGCATCTGTAGCATTGCTAGCATCACAGCTAGCAATATCTCTTCAACTAAATTTTCTGATTTTGGAGGGTGATGCACTACAGGTTATTAGAACAATAGAAAATGTGGATTCTTCATCAGTATAGAAAATAACTTCAATCATTAATGATACTCATCAAAATCTAAATCTCTTTAATGATTAGAGCGTTAAAAATCTATCGATTCCAAAATCGATGTGCGCACTCAGTAGAGCAATAGACAATAACTAATCAACTTATTGGTTGTATACCCCCTTCTAGGCCACTTGGCTGAGTGAGGCCTAGATTGAGCACCTAGACATGGTTTCAACTTCCATTTTGAACCACTTTTGAGAGAGAACTTTTCATTAGGGGTGGGGCTGGGTACCCGCACTCAACCCTCTTGGGCCTCGATTAAGGCAAGCAGGACAGTTCACTACTCCTACTGATTTGGTATTCAGTCATACATTTTTATGGGTGCAATTATACAACATGCCTCTTGGCTGTATGAACCATGTTGTTGGTGCTCAGGTTGGCAAGACAATAGGCAATGTGATTCATGTGGATGTGGATGATAGTGGACATGGCTGGGGGAAGTTTTTACGTGTTCTTGTGGAGATTGATTTATGTAAACCACTAGCACGTGGGACTATGGTTTTCCTGAAGGGGCATCAAGTTTTTGTGTCCTTCCAATATGAAAGATTGTCACGGTTTTGTTTCACATGTGGAATCATCATGCATGGGGCTTCTTGGTGTATGGCACCATCTATGTCATCTTCATCTTATTCCATCACCAATAAGCAATATGGATCATGGCTGAGGGCCAATATTTCTCGTGGTGGAGTGGGAAAATTCATACCTGGAAAGTCAGGACAGTCTCCTAGTGGGCAACATGAACAACAGTTATCTTCTTCCAAGTTTTCAAGGAACTGTAATGACAGTTATGTGGTAGTTGACAAGGAGAAAATGACGTGGCATAAGTTTATTTCTGAACTAGTGACTGGGATTGGCTGTTCCTCTGAGACCATAACTGCTCCAACTGCAAAGGAAGTAACTAACGTGTCTGAAATTGTAGTGAACCCTTCTATTCCATTTGTTCTTGTAGATGATCCTCCTATTGTTTCTGATCCCATTACTGATGGTAGGATGTCAGCTGACTTGTTGAAGACTCAGAGAATAAAGGTAAACATGCTGGATCTCTTTCCTTGAAGAAGATGAAGAATAATGGTAGAGTGTCTGTTGAACTTAATGAGAAACACCCTTTTGATTTTAATAATGCTACTCGAAAAAGGAAGTTCTTGCTTATGGGTAAACCGACTAGTAACCACAAGATGAAGTTGACTAGGCAACAAAAATTTTTGATTTTATCGGCGGAGGCTGGAAGACAGCCCCGCCGAGAGAAATGAGGATCTTAAGTTGGAACTGTCGAGGGCTTGGCAACCCTCGAACGGTTCATGATCTTAACCTTATGGTTAAAGATTATAAGCCTATTATTTTATTTCTTATGGAGACTAGAATTCATAAAACAAAGTTGGAAAAGTTGAAGTATGGTTTGGAATTTCATAACTTATTTACTGTGGATGGCTTTGGTCGTGGGGGTGGTCTTGCTATTTTTTGGAAGGATGAAATAGAGTTAGAAGTTCATAGCTTCTCACATAGACACATCAATTGCTGGATTGCTGATAATCCCAACCCTCATTGGATGCTCACTTGTTTTTATGGCCATCCTGTTACTGAAAGAAGAATGGAAGGCTATAGCATCATTAGGCATCTTCATTCCTTACAACTTGGAAAGTGGCTTTGCATTGGTGATTTTAATGAAATTTTATTCCATAGTGAAAATGAGGGTGGTGCTCGAAGGAATGACAGGCAGATTAATTTGTTCAATGATGTTTTAAAGGACTATGGACTTCATGATCTGGGTTTCTCTTATGGGAACTTTACTTGGTCTAATAATAGGACAGATGTTAACTTTACTAGAGAAAGGCTTGACAGAGCAGTAGTGTAACAGCCCGCTAGAAATTCATTAGTGTAATTTCTATTGACTTTAGGAATCTCGTGAAAATCCCATAAGTTTTTACGAATCGACCAATCGCTCAAGTTTTAGTCTGTCATCATAATTAGTGTTATTACTTACTATGGTGCTAGATTTATGAGTTTAATTATTTGAAGTAGTTAGAAGTGTCATAATGTGTTATGGTCTACGCCATTAGACTCAGTGGATTATTTAGGATTTTATGGCGCAATAGCCTATTTTCATAATTTCGGACGAAAAGTCTGTTGGAAATTATGAAATTATTTTTAGGGGCACTTCGGGTTTGAATTTCGGTAAACGATTTTCACTCTAGGTTAATATGAATATTTAGAATTTTTCAGTACTAAGTTTATTATGCTTTTTTTTTAGTGAATAGTAACCTCAATAAGCACACCAAGTGCAGTGTTTTCAAATTCACAGTGTGGAATGTCCAAATTAGTTTGGAGGAGTTTTATTTGGACACTTGGCAAGATCTTAGCCACACATAGTGAATAGTATTAGACACTTGGCACCATGATGAACCATTAGATGGATTTGTGAAGGAAGTCAAGGTGTGAGATCATGCCACCTAAGCAAAGCTCTGTTTCATCTGATCAACTAAATTGTGCCAGACCAAAGAAGGTTTCAACCCTAGCAAAACCCTAAATGGTTGGAATCCAATTGAAATCCCAAAAACTTGGTTGAAACCGAAATCCTAAACGGTTTCCCCAAACCCTAAAGTTGGCCTCCAAACCCTTTTTAATCCGATTTCTAGCATTGTGTTTAATCACTTGATTAAATCACTTTCACATGCATTAATTAATCAAATCCTTGTTATGACATCATTATCCAACCTTTTAAACCTTGAAAATTTTATTGGGCCAATAAAAATTGGTTTTGGGCTTGATAGAATCTCAAACCCTAACCAAACCCCCTTTAAACCCCAAATTGAAGCCCACTAGGTTGGGGCCCACGAATTTGGCCACCTTGGCAAAACTTCATGAAGAAGTTTTCTCCCCCACATGGCAGACCATCCACTGCCATTGACTACACCCAATAGTGCCTTGATGTTAATAAGAAATCCACTCCATCAACCTACATCTCTCACAGCTGCTGCAGGCAGTCCTTGCTCCTCTCTATTCTCCACTTTATGTCACATAGCCACCTTCAATCAAGGGTCATTCAAGCCCATACCTTCCCCCTCCAAGAGTCTAAAGTCGTGCAAGACACACTTCTCTCCATTTTATCACTTCTTTCCCCCGTTCTTAGAGAGTAACCCAAAAGAGCTCTCTCGGGTAGATTTATGGATTATTTTGCGTGGCCATTTTCGACCCTTTGTAGGTATTATCTCACGATGACTCCTTCACAAAAGTTGTTAATATTTGAGTCTAGTTTCCATGTATACTTATTCGTCTCATTCCATGCTCATTTGATCAGTCAAAAGTATTTTTAACCATGGAAAGGTCATTCTGGGCGTGAAACTGGAGAGTATGATATGTTTTGAAATTTTTGATCAAGCTAATGGACATATCTTGGTCCGAACATTTTATGGAGTGTTGTTAGCATGTGTTTATGAATGGTCATTGAGTTTTTGTTGCATAAATAAAGCTTTTGATGGTAGATTTTCGTAGATTTAGAAACTTGAAAACTAGAAGTGGAAAAACAGTTTTTGTTTTGTGAAGGTTTGAATATTTCGTGGTTTAATCTTTTTCCAAAGGCTTTGATATTTTTATATGATGATCCTAAGCCTCTTATATACATGATAGGAAGTTATTTTGAAGATATTTAGTATTAGTTTTAAAGATATGATTTTTCTATGCAATAGGATTTCAGTTGGGCCTAAGATTTGATGTTTTTGAGTTAAATCCATCTTTTATTGAATTTTAGCCATGTGATTTTAAGTTTGATGGTTGGATCTTCTTTAGGACACAATTTTAAACCATGTGATGTTTTATTTTGAAGATAACATGTCTTTAAGCCATGGATCAAGAGATTGATCAATGTTAGTTGAGAGAAAGTTTCTGTTTTGGACTAAGTTTAAAACCAAGAACTCCAAGTGTTGTTTTGTGATTTTTGGTGACTTTGTTTGATGATTTAAAGCATGGTTGATCTTAGGATGATGTTATGAATATGTTAGAAGTAAGATTTGATTTTTTTTTAATTCTTGGAGATGTTTTTATTAAGGTCAAAACTTGTGATTTAAGGGTTTACTTTTTGTTAAAAACTTTGGGTCTTTTTACAAAAAGTTTGGTGTTGATGATCAGCTTTTCTTAATGGATATTTTAAGTGTAATTTTAAACTTAGGATATGAAGATCTTTGTGACAAAATTTTGGTTTAATCATGGGTTTTGAAGATGGAAGAAATTGCAAGTAAAATCAAGAGAAATGACCTATGAATGTTTCAGCCATTGTGAGTTTTCCATAATTGTGATTGATTTTAAATTTTTCTGAGTTGTTATGTGAGTCTAGGACAAAATTTACATGAGAAATGTAAATTTTGGTAATTTTTGGAGTTAGGATGTGAAATCCTTAAGTTAGGGATAAAATAATCATTTTACCACATATAGAGAGTAAAATGGTAATTTTACTCTCAGTTGTCTCTTTTCACATTTCTAATTGTGAGTAATTAATTTCTAACTTTTAGAATACCCTCTTACAGTTCCTCGTGTTTCACCTTTACTCTCGTAGAACGCGATGATCGAGGTAAGTTAGCTCTTAACTTACTATCAGTTTACTGTGTATGTGTGATGGATAAGGGAACTACAATTTATGTTCGTATGTTGTTATATATGCCATGTCATCACATGTTTATCTATTACACGAATTATTCTGTCATTAAATATTTATCTGTTACATAATATATTTTGTCTCATGTTACTATCTATTGCAATTATGTCACGTTACGTATGCTATCTATTACGTGTATGTCATGTAATATTCATTGCCACATGTTATGCAATGTTACAAAATATTGTCTGATACATGTTATGCCATGTTATGAAATATTGTCTGTTACATGTATACCATGTTATGAAATGTTGTATGTTATATTTTATGTCATGTTTGTCATCTTACATTCATGTCACGTTACGCTACGTTGGGACTTCTGTCGTTTATGTCACGTTCATGTCACGTCACGTTACGAACTGTCATGTATGCTTGTTAAGTTATTCATGTCAATCACGACCCTACGCGCTAGGATGGGGTAATATCCTAGTGGAACTCCTTTGTTCACGCTGTAGTGTCTAAATAGTTGTGAAATTTCTTGGGTTGACGAAGTACAGTCAACAGCTTGCGAATGAGGCCGAACTAGCTGGTAACCGGAGCTCGCCAGACACTAATGCCGATGGAGCCATACATTATGTTACGTGTGTCCACAGCAAGTGTGGCACAAACAATTCATGGGGCTACAACAACTATGGAGCATACACTATGTGAGACACAACAATTGTGACACGTTGAATACGTGGGGTCACAGTAATTGTGGAGTACGTATTAACGCACTCACAGCTAGTATATACACTTGTGTTGTGATGCGATAATCAGCAGGGACACACGGCTCAAGGGGACCCATGTAGTACCCGTATGGTTACTTTATTAATTAAGTCTATTGAATAAGATTCCAAGTTCATGTATTTCACGTTTAAGTCATGTTTCACGTCATGTTATGTTCAAGTTCACGTTCACGTTATGTCATGTTCACGTCCACGTTATGTTCCAAGTCCACATTGATGTTATGTTATGCTCAGGTTCATGTTATGTTCAAGTTCACATTCATGTTATGTCATGTTCACGTTCACGTTATCTTCCAAGTTCACATTTATGTTATGTCATGTTCAGGTTCATGTTATGTTTAAATTCATGTTCAAATTATGTATGTTCACGTTCATGCTATGTTTCAAGTCCATGTTATGTTTCAAGTTTACGTTCATGCTATGTTGCTAGTCCATGTTATGTTTTAAGTTCACGTACATGCCATGTCACGTCAATCTAAGTTCCAGTTTCAGTTCAAGTTATGTGATTTATGCCATGCTATATGTCAAGTTATACTATGCTTACTTATGACTTTGATTATGCATTCATGCTTTTACTTATATACATGCATCAATAACCTGTATGGAAGTTTTCTGTTAACTTGCTGAGATTTGTAATCAAATCTCACCGTAGTCGTCTCAACTACCATTCACCCCGAATGGTAGGAGATGTGTCAGGATCAGAGCAGGGAGCAGACACTGGCAGACTAGAGGAGGTTAACTAGACGCCGTAGAAGCAATACGGAACTTGCAGCCTCTATAGTTAGGTCTTTGGATAGTATTCCGACATCGTTAGTCGAGCTACGCGAGTTACTCAACGAACTAGCCAAATAGTATATTTTGGCATTGTTATTATGGAGCCAGGTCTCCGTTGTTTTGAGATTACAGTCTTCTGAGACACGTGCTGTAATCGTGGATGTTTTAGGTATGCATGGTTTATGTTTTAACTATTTGGGATATTATAAGTTTGGTGCATAGTATTGCTCAAAAAAAAAATTATACGCTGCGAATATTGCATAATGCTAGGTGCATGTTAGGAACATTGCATCTTATATGTCATGAACGGGGGCAGATAATCTTGTGTTGTATGTCCCAACGCTTCGGATATCCGTCCGATCCCAAGCGGAATCTGGGGGCGTCACAAGTAGCCTCTACCAACTGGTGTGATGAGTTTGGAGAGGGGGATATAAGGGTATTGTCTGCTGTTACTTTTGATCACTGTCCTATTTTACTATCTGTGGTATCCCAGCATAGTCACTCAGCCCCTAATAAAAAGTTGTGCAGATTTGAAACTAGTTGGTCTTCTTATGAGGATTGTGGTGAGATTGTTGCAAATTCCTAGAGGCAAGCAGGGGATTCTTATGGGTGTCTTAACTCCCTTTCACAGAAGCTTGGCTCGTGCATGGGATCCTTAAAAGGATGGGCACGAGGCAAAGGTCCAGTATCTGACAAAGCACTGCAAGAGAAGACTCAAAGATTACTGGTTCTGCAGAATAATTTGACAGCGGCATTTGTTGAGGAGGTACAACAACTACAAAGGGACATAAGCAAGATTTAGGAGAGCCTTCATCTGAAGTGGAAACAGAGGGCTAAAGTCCATTGGTTACAACATGGTGATAGAAACACAGTTTTTCCACCTATGTGCAAGTCAAAGAAAAAAGAGAAACAAGATTCTGCAGGTGGAAGATGAACATGGACTATTGCATAATTCCTCTTCTGAGATAGACAGTGCCTTTACACAGTTTTATCAGTCCCTCTTTCAGTAGACACAACCTAACCAGATTGATGTTTGTCTACAAGATTTGAGCCAAAGGGTGACTCCAGAAATGAATGCAGCTTTGTTGCAACAATTCACTGAGGAGGAAGTCAGAATTGTTGTTTTCCAGATGGGACCCTATAAAGCTCCTGGTCCAGATGGATATAGAGCATGTTTTTATCAAAATCACTAGTCAGTAGTTGGTAGTGAGGTCTGTCATGCTGTTTTATCCTTCTTGAATGCCAATGCTAGTATTGATTCTATTAATTTCACTTATCTGATTCTGATTCCAAAGTCCAATAACCCAAAGTATGTTTCAGAATATAGACCAACTAGTCTTTGTAATGATCTATACAAAATCATTACAAAGATGATCACTAATAGATTCAAACCCATCTTGTCCAAACTTATATCACAAAATCAGTGTGCTTTTGTGCCTGGTAGACTCATTACAGATAATATTTTGGCTGCTTATGAGACTCTCCACACCATGCATACCCAACTTCATGGTAGGCAAGGTTATATGACTCTAAAGTTGGACATGAGCAAAGCCTCTGACAGGTTGGAATGGCCATTTATAAGGGTTGTGCTGATCAAGATGGGGTTTGCATCACAATGGGTTGAATTGATTATGAACTGTATCACTACTAGTACTCTTTCTGTTTTGGGTAATGGATCTCCTCAACAAAAGTTCAAGCCACAAAGGGGTTTGAGGCAGGGCTGTCCACTGTCACCATATCTCTTTATTATTTTTGTTGAAGCTCTTAGTTCCCAATTACATGCAGTAGAACAGAAGAAGATCTTAATTGGGGTACCAATTGCTAGAGGAAGAATCACAATGAGCCACCTTTTCTTTGTTGATAATTGCCTCCTTTTTTGTAAAGCAAACATGCAGGAATGGGCTAGTTTGAATCAAATCCTTGGTATTTATGAAGCTGCTTCTGGACAACAACTTAATAGAGACAAGACCTTTTTGTTTTTTAGTAGAAATACAAGGGCAGTTACTAAGGAATATACCTAATGGAGGTGACAAGCTTACAAACTTCTTCTAATCTGGATAAGTACCTAGGTCTTCCATCACTTATTGGAAAATCTAGAATAAATGCTTTCAGAGGAATCAAGGACAGAGTGGAAAGAAGGATTGGAAATTGGAGAAATAAGTTTCTATCTCAAGCTGGAAAAGAGATTCTTATCAAAGCTGTTTTGCAAGCAATTCCAACATATAGTTTGAGTGTGTTCATGCCACCAAAGTCCCTTTGTAAACAACTTCAATCCCTTTTTGCAAAATTCTGGTGGGGGCATCAAGACAATCAAACCAGAATTCATTGGAGGAAGTGGAAGTCACTGAGTATCAGTAAAAGGAATGGGGAATAGGATTTCATGAGTTAAACAGCTTTAATCTTGCTCTTCTGGCCAAGCAAGCATGGAGATTCATTATATATCCTGATTCCTTACCCAGCAGGATTTTTGAAGCCAAATATTTCCCACATCAGCATCTATTTCAAGCTGAATTAGGCCTCAGGCCTTCATACATTTGGAGGAGCATCTTCCAGTCTATTCCTTTGTTGAATGAAGGTATTATGTGGAAAGTTGGGGATGGATCACAAATTAGAATTTGGAGAGATAGATGGATTAATAGGGACTTCTCCTGCAAAATTCAGTCTCCTGTATCTGTACTCAATGAGATTCCATAGTTGTTGAATTAATTGATTCTAACATAGGGTGGTGGAACCTAGAACTAGTTCATACTATTTTTAATGAGAGTGATATTAAAGAAATATTGAAGATACCCATTGGGAGCATGCCAATTGCAGATAAACTGATATGGAGGGGACTAAATTCAGGTATTTTTCTGTTAAGAGTGCTTACCATCTGCATAGGCAACTCTTAACATGGTCAGTTGGTGCATCTTCTAATCAAGGGGTACATGAGAAGATCTGGAAGAGGTTGTGGTCTCTGCAAATTTCAAATGGTGTGAGGATGTTCATGTGGCGTGCATGCATTGATGTTCTGCCTACTAGAGTAAACTTACAGAAGAGAAAAGTCATCTCTGATTCAATTTGCCCTGTCTGTTTAAATGAAGATGAGACACCAGGTCATATCTTATGGATATGCCCTTCAGCAAGGGATGTGTGGTTGTTAGGTTCCAGATCAATACAAGTGGCCTCAATTACAACAACGGACTTCTTTACTATTTTTTAGCAACTGTCAGATCGACTATCAAAATAGGAGTTGGTGTTCTTTGCTATCTTGGCCAGGTTCATTTGGTTCAGAAGAAATACTCTCATACATGATGGTTCTTTCCAGGCACCAGCTAAGGTTTATCAACAAGCTGTCATGGCTTATGAGAACTTTCAAACTGCAATGCAGCAACAATCAGTGGCTAGAATTCTCCCTCAACAGACAGCAGATCATTGGGAAACTCCTCCACCACATTGGATTAAGATTAATTGAAATGTGGCAATTAGAAATGATTGTAATAAGATTGGCATTGGTGTTAGCATTAGAGATGATGAGGGTTTTGTTCTTGCCAGTTTAATGCAACCAAAGTTTTATGGTGTTGATCCATCTATTGCAGAGGCTAAGGGACTAATAATAACTGTTGCCATTTTCTGTAAAGAGCTGGATTTGAATTTTGTACTTTTGGAAGGGGACTCACTTCAAGTGGTGCAAGCAATGACTGACCTAAGGGAGCAAACTGCAGACAAGCTTCATTATTTTGTTTTAGATATGCAGCAACTAATGGCTAACACTACATGGCAGATTCGACATGTCAAGAGGGAACTCAATGGTGCAACTCACCAATTGGCACAACAGGCTGTTAATATGGAGTATGAATTAATTGATGTTGATTGTGTAGCTGATTGTATAAAGACAATTGTAATGGCTGAAGGCCATATTCTATGATTAATGCAAATGTTGCTTTTGATGTAAAAAAAAAAAAAAATTAATGGAACGATGTCTTTTTGTATTTGTTTACAATAAAAAGGTTTCCCCTAGTTGCACACACGTGTCTTGAGACCCTCTTTCCCTTCTCTTTCTCCTTGTGATCTCATCTTCTTTCACCATCACTGCAGCTTGATTTTTTGCCATCGTTGTTTAGTCTCATACTCTCCCTCTTGACGTTGCCCCCAGGTATCTTGAACTGTCTCTCTCTCTCTTGTCGTATGATAGTAGTGACCACGAGTGGGTGAATGGCCCATAGGCCAATCTGCCTGCTCGACATTTGAGCGGGGTCACCTGCCCATGCGGGGTAGGGCTGGGGCTCGGGGACCAAATTCAACTTCCCATCCATGCAGGTGCAGGGGCAGGGTGGCCAGGTGCAAGCGCGGGAAGCAAGCCTACTTTTCACAATGCTGAATATAGTATAGACTTCTAGAGGGTAGTTGTATTAAGCGACTTTTATTTTCTCAAATTTATGTTTTTCAGTTTTAGTGTTAGAATGTTTTCAACTATCTTTAAAGTTTATTTTACATGTTTTTTATTTTATTTTAATGTGACATGTTGATTAATGTGTATATTTTCATTTGTCATCATTGAGGTTGGTACTGATACGACAACTGAGTCTTATATCAATATTTTGTCATAGGATTAATTAACATTAGACAAGAATTATTTTGAAATTTGGTATATACAAAAGAAAAATTATCTTATACTACACACTTACTTTTATTTTTTTGATTGAGCATTTCTACACATCTGCCCACACACCATGCACTCAATTTTTTTTTTTTTTTTTTTTTTTTTATAACTGATTACACTAGGAGTGTTGTGTGTGTGATAAATAGTAGAGTGTGAAGAAGATTTTTTCTTTTTTATTTTGTTGTCTCATCAGGTGTGCAGCATGGGCTGCAGACTAGAAGAACTCGATACAAAATGAATGATTTTTTTTTTTTTTGTAAATACATCATAGTTTGAAAAGTTTACAATTATTTCATTGAGTTTTTACGAACATTGATATTTAGAAAAGGAAAATCATTAGATAAAATAAAAATACCTGAAATTGTCTCTTTTCAGAAAACATCTAATCTCATCTAATTTAATCTAATCTAATCATTACAATTTTCTCAACTTTCAATACAAAATAAAATAAATAATTCAACTTTTTCAAATTTTAAAATAAAAATAATATTAAAAAATATATTCTAACAATATTTTATTTAATTTTTTAACTTTATTATCAACTCATCTCATCTTATCTCATCTCCGAAAACAAATAGCATGCAAGGCACGTTGATGGTCGAACTATAACACACTCCCAAATTCCAACGTTACCCTCTCGCTTAATTGAATAATGAAATGAAACCCCACCTCTCTTAAATGAACTTCCAACGGTCATATTCTCGAGATTCTTCGAGTTGTCTTGACCGTTTTGTCCTTCCCTCCCTAACATGCTCTTCTCTGCACTCTAAAAGATCTCAGCGCCTTTGAGACTTTAGTAAGCCAGTTTTCCTCTCTTTTGAACAAAGCCAACTTTATAAAAATCATTAGTGGCTAATTATGGGGTGCTTTCTAGCTTGTTTTTCTACTCCTAAGCATCGAAATCCTCAAATAATGGCTTCTGGAGACCAAGTAAGCGTCCTTCCAAGCTTGATCTTTCGTGGGAATTTGAACATTTTATCAGCTTTTTTAGTTCTGATATCCTTTTTTTTTCTTACTTTCTCTGAAACTTTTCCAGAGTCTTGAGGCTAACGAAGCTTTTCAAACCACTCTTCTACAAAAGCAAGAAGGCATTGAAAAACCCGTTACCCCCATCACGGAATCAGAGTGAGTTTTCCATTGTTACATGCTTGGATCTTGGATTTATCTTACAATTTTAGTTCATTGTAATTCTGGGTAGATGCTATTTATCATTCTTGAGTTATTTATTTAACTCGGTTACTTAAAAACGTTACTCCCTACCTTATTTATTGATGGATTTATATCTAGACGTTTGTTTACAATTTCAAAACAGAGTGAGAGTTGAAGTGCAGCCGAATCGCAGCGCCGGAAAGAAAGTTACCTTTGAGGAGAAACAGAATGGAAATCGAGGAGGAGCTGAAGAAGGCAAACCGATTTCGGGTTTGATTGCTTCAAGCATTCTACCCTTTCCTTCGAACCACAGATATCAAAGGTTTGCAGGCGAGTTGGATTATGATGATAATGATGAAATTGGGAATGATGATTCACTGATTCAAGAAGAAACTTCGGAGTCATTGTTTTCTTTGTCCATTGATTCAAGAACGCACGTTGGTGCCATTGAAACCGGCGAAAAGGAGGTAAATAGTCCGATTCCGGTTCATGCGTCTACTCATGAGGAGCTCAAGACAAATGCAAGTCAGTGCTTTCGTTCAGTCCTGACGCCAATCGAAAATCTTACTCAAGGGAAGGCGGTCCAAGCAAAAACAGACACGCCTTTGATGAATAAAGCAAAGGAGAAAGTCAATTTAGAGCCAAAGTCCAATGATTTGAAGCCAAAAGAAGAACAAATTCTTGTTGATACCAGCCTTTCAAGCTGGCTGGTTGTATCCGAATCCACGCCCAGCTCCAACAATAGTAGTAATTCTACTGGGAACTCAGCCTCTGAGAAAGCGAATTCAAGTAGAAGTCATGAGAACAAGCCAGTTCTAGGAGCATTGACTCTTGAAGAGTACCTATGGTTTTCTGCATCTCCATCTCCGAGACATTCAAAACGCCATAGTCCTGAGGACAAGCTGATTATAGGTACCGTTGGAAGTTACTGGAGTCATACTGGGCAGAGCAGGGATTCAGGCTCACTGGCTCAGGCCCTTCTTGTGAAGAATTGACGAAGGCAGGAAGCAAAAACAAAAAGGTATTAGTGAAGCGACTCATCCTATATGTGTTCAGTTGTTTTCTTGACTTTGGTGCCTAAAAGTTGTTTTTTGTTTGTGCAGAATGAGAAGATGAAATGGTATTCTACTCCATTCAAGGCAAGAATGGAGAGAACTCTGCCTCAAATGTAGCCTCTTTTAATCGACTAGTGTACTTGCCGAATATAGTGTGTACTTGCAATCATCTGGTTTTTATGTATGAACTATATGTACTAATTGAAGAAAGTTTTTTTTATTTTCTCTGATTGTGTTTTCTTACTTGTGGATAGGGGTGTGCATCGGGATACAAATCCATATAAACAGGAATATTCGGATCCGTACCTAGATTTTTAAAACCGGGCAGATACTCATCCGGGTAAACCCGGGTGGGTATCTAGTTTTAAGATATCCGGATTGTAGCTAGTATCCGGTTTTAACTCCACTTTTTTTTTTTTTTAACTCTAGTTTTTTTTTTAACTCTAATTTTTCATTTTGCATGTACAACAACGATGTCGTTTGAAACAAAAAATCCGTTTTTTTTTTTTTAAATATCCGATTATGAATAATTGGTTAAATAACCGAATCCGTAACCAGATCCGGGTGGGTAGAAAAATATTCTACTCGCCTGGGGTCCAATCCGAGCAATTATCCTACCGGATTCACCTGGATTTTCGAGTTTTGGATCTGATTGGAAAAATATCAGATCCGGATGCACATCTCACTTGTGGAGAGTAATCCGACTTTTAGATGGGCAAGGAAGGCTCATACTTACATTTTGGTTTCTCAAGATACATCATCTGTAGGGTAAATAATTACACATTGCAGTTGCAGTTTCAGCAAATTGAAATTCCACATGAATATAGGTTTTGATCTGAACTCAAATATAGTTATTGATGATTTAAGATAGGGTAAACCAACGTTATATTGTACTATTTACATCTCAAATAAACACACCATAATCTGTCCAAACGTATCAAGCCCCGCACTTCTCTTGGAATATTGCTACGATCCAAAAACTGGCAAGAATTACCCTTGGCACTATGCAAAACTTTCCAAGACTTCCTCCCATATGTAACTTAAAGCCACATATACCTCTGCTTTATTCATCAACCATTTGACAACCAAGCAAGAATCAGAATCCAAATCACTACAAAAGCAGAACATCTAGAAATAAATAAAAAAAACCCCTCAGAATCCCGAATGATACGTACACCACCAAGTCTTCCCGGGTTACCAAAATAGCTGCCATCAAAATTCAATTTCACTCTACCTGGTGTAGGCTTTAACCACTTCAAGGCTTTGACAGGGGGTCTATGTAATGATAATGTTAACGCGTAAATTTGCACAACAGGCCGAAAGGGAGGAAATAATTATCCCCGACTCACGATGATGATTCACTATGTCGTTATGGTGTTTTTCACATTTGTCCATAAAATAAATAGTAAACAAGTGAATAAAAATAAATTAGGAGAGACACAAAGATTTACTTGGTTCAGCGTAATACCTACATTTGCAAGGTGTTTGGGGGCGAAATCCACTATAATGGGCGATTTTACAATCTCTCATTACCTCACATATCTCACAATACAATGGAAAAATTTAGCATTTTGGGAGGTTGAAGATTATACCTCCCTTAAGAGAAGATCATTTGGAATCGATGTGTGTGTGAAGTCTAGGCATAGAGAAGTTGTTTTGAGAGCCTTCCTAGATTTGTGGAGATTTCCTCCTTATATAGAGGTCTATTTATTTGGAGTGATTGAATCCAACTTGCCTTGTGAACCTCTTTCCTTTTAGGAGTTCGAGTATTTTTCCTTTTAGGAATCTATACCAACTTTTCTTATCTTTTCTTGGTTTTATCCATGAGCTAAATTCTTGACTTTATCTATTCCCTTATTTTGAGCGATGCGCGGGACCCGGTCAGTTATATCCCAACAGGTAAGACCTACAATCCTAGCTGACAAAAAATAGCACAATCTCTTCTACCTAGCTTTCTATCTTTTGACACTTCCAAATTAAAAGAATCCTTCAAATAGGCTTTTATCTTCCAAGTTAGCTATGGATCCATATAACCCCTCCATTCTTGCATCGCATCTCCTAACCCATAAGCACCAACTGATAATGCAAGGAAGAAAGCTCACGTGAGGCTTAGGGAATATGGAAACTTTGTACTTAACACAACTTGCTTGCAGCTCACGTGAGGCTAAAGGTGAGTGAGTAGGTATTAGAGGGAAAGAGAGAAAGAGAAGAGGAAAGGGTCAGATGTGCAGTAAAGGCAGGACGAGCAGGAAAAAGGGACCAAGTGACATGAAGCCAACTTACTCACCAACCACTGACAGGTGCTTAATAAAAGGGATCTGAGATCAGGTATCGAGGGGACGCGATATGAGAGCTTCTTCAACCTCCAGATGAAAGCTTCAGTTTTATTTTATTTTCTCCAAGCAGCAGGGGTCACAGACCCATTTATACAGTGAGCTATGAGAGATCATGAGAGACTGTAAAATACACCATTTATAATGGATTTGCCCTCCAATAGGCCCTGTGTCAAACTATCTAAATCTGCGTGTCTCATTCTCCATTTATATTTGCTATATTTATTTTATATTCACTGAAATGGATGTACGTACAAACACCATACAGCCACTCTGAACCTCAGTCGGGGACCCAGGCCCGAACCGTAACCGTGGGCCAGAAATAACTCTTTCTCCCTCTCCTGCTAGGTGGTTACAAAACACACCTTAACAATTAGTGCCATCCGAGGATCCGATTATTCTCTAAATTGGAAGTGGGAGAAGGAGGATTTTATGGTTTCTGAAGTGATGTCTGAAAGAAAAGAAAAGTTTCCCCTCATATTATTTATGTCTTATTACCTTAGCAGCATTGTTACAAAAAGCAATGGGTGAGAAATCTCTCCTCACCCATATAGCTAGGCACACTGCGCAGTTAAATGCACAATGCACGTAGAACATGCACCTAGCATTTTACGCACCAAGAGCACCTTCCACGCCATAGACTATGCACATAGCGCATGCACCCACTATACATGGCATGCACAATGCCATGCATAATGGCCACGTGGAAAGGATCAGACGTGCAATAAAGGAAAGACAAGTAGGAAAAAGGGACGAAGTGACATGAAGCAAACTTTCTCACTAACCACTGACAAGGGGTTAATAAAAGGGATCTGAGATCAAATATTGAGGGGACGGGATGCGAGATCTTCTTCAACCTTCAGATGAAAGTTTCAGTTTTATTTTATTTTATCCAGGCAGTAGAGGGGTCACTGACCCATTTATAACAGGTCGTGTTCGAGTTGACCCATACAGTATAATATACATGCCTTGACACGACACGAACACGACCTGTTAACACGATTTGACACCCCTAATTGTAGGCCATGGTGATTGTAGTGATTGCATTTTATCTTGACATGGTTGTTGGGGAATTCCACTGCCTTGTCTTCACAATCCTATAGGCAAATAGGATAACTCTTATAATAAAAGGCCAGATAAAAAATCGAACTCCATGTGTCATACACTGTCGCAAAACTCCACTCTCCCAAAAGAGTACATGCAATTCTCAGGCTGGGGGCAAAAGTAAAAAAATTGGGGCTCATGGGTTGTGGCGGAGAGAGACCGCTAGGGACCAAAGAGGAGGTGGTGATTTTCAAGCTACAATGGTTCCAATATTTTACTAAATTCTTTAGACATAAGAGTATCCTAACAAAATCTGGGAAAAGCAGTAAAGAAAATAATAAGGAAAGTAGTAAGATATAAGCAAAAATGGACAGATTACAATTTAGACCAACTCCGGTAGACTTTGAAATATGTGATGACGCGTGGGGCCTACGCATCTTCTTGCATCCACAACAGTCAGATTTGAAGGATCTAATGATCGTGAATTTGTTGGTTCGGCATATGTGATGAGGAAAGCTCCCAAAAGGGGTGGCACGTAAGGACCACGTGCGGCAGTTATCACGAAACCACCACTTATCTTCGAACGATTGGCGACTTGAAAGCTTTCTTATACCTCTCGCATGTCTCTCGAAAGTTGTCGAAAAATTACAAATCTGCCTTTTTTGGCCTTGGAACCTCTCATTTTCTTTTTCTTTTAAAAATAAGTGGTAGAAGGAAACAATGTGAAAGATATAACAGGATGATGATTTTCAGATCTAAAGAAGTTTCTTTTCAAATTTCTCATTGTAATGACTGTCAATGTAAATTTGTCTATTCAAAATAATTGGAAGATAAATCGTGTCAAATCGAAGACGAACCTTTTATATCAAGTGCTGGACATAAAAATATAAGTTTCTAATGAGTTCTGCAACTGGTTTACATTTATGGGTGACAACTATTTGATTTGGTCATGTAGTAGAAGAATGGTACTTCCAAATAAATTTTTACCAATAAATGTTAGATATAATCTTATAGTGTGCAACTTTCGTGCATTCTATTTGAAAAAGAATGAGACCCATCACTAAAAAATAGATTTCTTCAAGTGGGTCCTATATTTACCCACTATTTCAAATGAAGTGTGCGGACCTCGCACAATCTAAAACTGTATGTCATTTCTCATTTTTACCATTACTAACTGGAGATTCTTATGGGTAGTAATGAATAACGTAATATAACGCCCCAATGGAAGGCCCAACCCACATGGCCTATACTCCAAAAGGACTAGTCAATGATACAATTGGAACCCCACTAGAACCTTATAAAGAGTAAGAACTTCTCCTTCCCAAGCAATGTGGGATCCCATACACCACCTACCCTTATCCATATCAAATGGGGTATCACAATTTACCTCCCTTAAATTCCCGACGTCCTCGTCGGGCCTGTCCATTGTAGGTGACACGACTCAAGTCCCACATTTCTGGTTGGGATAGGCTCTGATACCATTTGTAACGCCCCAATGGAAGGCCCAACCCACATGGCCTATACTCCAAAAGGACTAGTCAATGATACAATTGGAGCCCCACTAGAACCTTATAAAGAGTAAGACTTCTCATTCCCAAGCAATGTGGAATCCCATATACCACATACCCTTATCCATATCAAATGGGGTATCACACGTAAGACTCGAATTATGTGTCTATATCTCTTTTTCTCCAAGTTCTACAGTTTAGATAGAAACCCTAGAGGATTCAAATATCTTCAAAATTAAATCTTTCACAGCCTTTCTCCTACTTCTATTGTTAATTATAACTTGAAGGAACATATTTCAAATTTAATGATCTATATCCTAACTTTGGGCGAATTAAACTATTCATTACTATTTCACAATTGTAGTGAATAGTTTAATTTTTTTTTTAAAAAAAAAACTCGTTAGAGATTTATAGTTCAAAACTCAAAGATAAAAATAAATAACTGAGTAGTTAAAAAATATAAAAAGAAATGAGTTAAAAATAATAAAGAAAGAATAAAGATTGATTATTTTAATAGAGTATAGAAAGAATAAAAAGTGAGATGTATAAAGAATAATAAATACCCATGATTTTTTTTTATTTAAAAAAAAATAAAAAAAAAATTTTAAGAGAAGAAGAAAATCTCATATATTATAAAAATTATTTTCATCTTTAATTCACATCATTTCGTTAAACATATATATTATATATCAATATTGGTATACAAATTGGTGTACAAACTTGCTTGCAATTAGATTTTTCCTTTAAAAAAATGAGTGGTTAAATAAGAAAGGATGATTTTTGAGTAAAATTTAGCCAAGATTTTATCAAGCCCTTAGCCCAATGTGAATGCCCTTTTGGATATTAAGAATATTTCAAAATATTTATGAATAGTAATAAAATAATTTATGAATAGTAGTGAAGTAATTTGAAAATATATCCAGAACAATTGTGTTATCAAATATGTCCTTAGGCATCTACCTATGTTTCGGAGTGTATTTATAATTATTTTTTAAAAAATATGATTACTATATATTTATGGTTCAAGGAATTTTTTAGGGGCATAGATTTAAAAAAAAAAAAAAAGAATAGGGAGAATTGGGAAGAGTCTTTTCCATTTTTTTTTTTTTTTTAATTCAGGTTTTAGTGCTTAGGATTTAGAATTTGAGAAATAATATGTATAAGTTTTAAATAGATAAGTTCTGTTCAAAGTTTTATAAAAAAGTAGACTCCACATTAAAAAAAATATAAAAAAAATATAATTTAAGACCTACTTTTTACAAAACATTTAAATAAAATTTAGTTATTTAAAACTTATATATAATATCTTTCTAATTTATTAAAACTTACAAAACAATGCTATAACTAATTTTAAGACACACGTGGCATGTATATGCATAATCATTCCTTTAAAAATTAAAAAAATACAATCTGCATTCCAAGATAGTAAAAATATTTACAAAATACAAAAATATTTGAAAACACATAAAATTTCACAAATTAAGCTTTACAAATAAAAAAAAATGCATACAAAATTTATATAAAAAATCATAATAGTTAAAATCGTAACAATAAAGAGAAAAATATAAAAAGTATTTCAAAACTCATAAAGCTGAGTAGTAGAGCGCTCTCTCTCTCTTGCTCCCTCAGTGATTGTCCCTTCTCCAACCGTTAGAGAGTAAGAATTGGTGTAAGTAAATGTAAATATAAATCAAGATTTAAAGCATTGACATTGATTTATGTAAATACAAATGTAAATAAAATTGATAATTTAGTTAATAGAAGATAAAAATGGCCTGTATTGAATTATATAAATGTAAACTAAAATGACTTTCAATTACAGTAAATCAATTTTTGTAGTTATGTTTGACCTTCACTGTAGCTCAATCAAATCTATTAAAAAATTATTTCTTTCATCCGAACATTTCTCTGATTTCTTCCCTCAGTTTGTTCCTCCTGCCAACAAATTCTCTCTATTTCACCTTTGTGCTTTTATAATATTATTTTATTATTATTTTGAGATATTTTATTATTGAAAAAAATATATTATTTTATTATTCTCCTCATTTCCTCCTACCAGCATTAGCATTTTATTATTGAAAAAAAATATTATTAAATTTATAATATTTTATTATTATTTTAACTAATATATAGAAAATTTAATATGAGAATAACTTTTAAGTGAAATAGTGAAATGTAAAATCATGCCAAATTATATAAATTTTACATTTACATTTGCATAATCCAATAATAATGCTCAGAACACTCTCATTGGATTAGCCAAAGTTAAAGGATATTTTTTATGAGTGTAAGATAAATTTAACTTTTTGCTATTCTATTTACATAAATTCACATTGGAATAACTATTTTTTCATTATATAAAAATAAAATAATATAAGATGAATTTAGTTTTGATTATTCACATCAAATCTCCACATTAGATTATATAGTAATAAATAACTAATAATATAAAAAAAAAATTTAATTTTTTTAATTATTAATTTATTTTATTTTATCATTTTTTACTATTCTACCTATTATATATTAATTAATAATCATATTCTTATTAAATTAATATATCACTAACTCAAATTAATATACCAATTGTGATAAAATATGTGATAGAAAGATAAGGAGAGAGAAATAATTAATAAAATATGTATTTGATGTATGTATAGTAACTTTCAAATTTGAAAAACTTTTGAAAGTCACTGTAACTAAATTCCAAATATTTAGAATTTAGCTAATCCATTGTGAGCATATTTTACTCTCTAATAGATAAATACTCATTGGATTTAACTTTTAATTAATCTAATGAGAGTACTCTAAAAGTTAACATTTTTGTTAAATTGTCTATATTGGAAGAGTCACATGCATTTTTTTTTTCTTACAATGTACAATAAATCTACATAATTTGAGAGTTACTATTCCCATTCGATCTATTGAATATTTTATGAGTTATTTCTGTCTCCTCCAAAATATTATTAGGTTGGCAAAATATAAATAGTTGGCAAATAATAATTGAAGTATAAACTAAATTATTAATTAATATATGGTCAGTATAATTGTAAAATATGAA
Organism: Juglans mandshurica; assembly: GCA_022457165.1. Taxonomy (NCBI): domain Eukaryota; kingdom Viridiplantae; phylum Streptophyta; class Magnoliopsida; order Fagales; family Juglandaceae; genus Juglans; species Juglans mandshurica. The sequence goes on from CM039623.1 coordinate 13,021,016, forward strand.
AAATAAATTAAGAAAAAAAATATTATTATTATTATTAAATTACTAATATTTTATTATTAGTTTGACTGATAGATGAATAATCTAATGTAAGAGCATTGACATTGACTTGGCCAAATGTCTTTCATCTTTAAATTTAACTAATTTTATCAATAGTTAGCCTACATTGAATTAGCTAAACCCATTTCATCTCAAATATGAGTTACAATAATTTCATCTTTCTTTTCAAAGATGAAAAGTCTTGTAGCAAGTCTAAATCCTATTATTTATTATATTTCGACTCCCTCTTTCTCCCACAGCTCTTCTTCTTTTTTCTCCGGCATCTCTTCTTTTTCTTCTTCCATTTTCTCTTCTGCGTCTCTTTCTTCTTTCTCTTCTTCTAATATTGTTTTCTCTTTTTTTCTCTTCTTCTTCCATCTCCCGTGTCTCTTCTTTTTTATCTCTTCTTCTATTTTTGTTTACTCTCCTTCTAGTTTTTTTTTTCTTCTTCTTTTTTCTCTTTTTCTTCCATTTTCACTTCCTTTTCTCCAACATGGGACCGCGGCTCAAAAAGCTTATCTCTTTTACGTGTGGTGTATGGTATAAGGATGATTATTAAAATTTTTTTATTTTATAATACATGTAAAATAAGAATATTTCTATATAATGATATTATTTTCGTAAAAAATTTTACAAAAATATCAACAAAATTATATCCAAATAAGTGTTGTGAAAAATAATATGTTTATATTTTTTAGATACAGATAAAAGAAAGAAGCGTAGAAAAAAGAAAAATCTGCTTGAGGATGGTACGAAACGGATTGGTTTTATTTTAAAATTATTTTATTTTCTATTTATAAGTATCAAAAAACGAAAAAAATAAATATTAACTCGTTGATTTCGCTGTGTCAAAGACAAAAAGAAAAAGAAAAAAGAAAACAAATGACACAAGTTCTCGCGGGACTATTGCTATCCGAGCTGGAGCTCGCGGTAGATTATTGCCGCCCTTTACATTATTGATCGGAGTGATCATGCACTGACACAAACACAGATACACAGTCAAAAGCCTAGCCGTTTCGGACTCCTCTCTCACCGTATTGCCTAGAAGCTATGCATCTCACTTTCGCCAGCTGTGCCTGCAGCATTTCTTTGCTTTGCCGTGCGAATCTCCTCCTCAATCCCGTGCTGCGCCTGACCTTCTCAGTCTGATCCCGTGTTGCCCCCAAGAGCATTCACATCTGATTTGCTTAATTTTTTTTTTTTAATTTTAGTTAAAAACAATACTCTCTATAATTTTATTTTTAAACAACCTTTTTTACATCTGATTCGTTATTATTTTTCTATTCTATTAAAATAATATCCTTATATTCTTTCTTTATTATTTTTTTCTCTCACTTCCATTTACAAACTTAACTACTTAGTATTTTTTCTTATGTTTTAAACTATTACTATAGTAAATATTTTTTTAAAAAAATTTAAATTATTTTTTTACGGATTTGATAATATTTTTAAAATTATTATTTTTAAATTTTAGTACTTATTTAGATTATTTTTAAAATTATAATAAATATGAGTATAAGAGAAAATGTAATTGATTAAAATAAGAATATATTTTATTTATTAGAATAAAATATTAATAAAAGATGATTTAGGGGATAAATAGTGATTCCCTATATTTAGGGAATTACTGTTCATCCCCTAAACTATGCACCAACACTGATCCATAACAATCAACAATCAATAACCAATTCAATCAAACCAACCAAACAACTTCAATCACAATTTCATCCGACTCCCGAACTCCTCGGACTCAGTCCGGCAAGTCAAACAAATAAAGTGAAATATGTTAGTGCAAAAATACATTTAATTTATGAAAGTTCTTTGGAGAAATACTTACAGTGCAATATAACAATTTTCGGAGGATCACGAAGCTGCAAGTGGTGATGTCTGAGCAACACCACAGATACCCACTTTTCAACGAAGACAAACGAAGACCCAAAAATGATAGGGTAGGGCTTAGAGAGGTCGGTGAAGCCAATGGTGGTGGTGGTTTGACGTGGGTGGCGGCGCAAGGGGTGGTTTTAGGCCAAAAATGTGCAAATCGGAAATGGACTTGGTGGGGCTTCATCGGTGATGGATCGGAGCTGGGGTTGGGTCTATTGGGTTGCCAGAGGTCGGGGATGAAGTGGTAAGAAGATGGCGGCTGGTGGTGGCGCGACGGCGGCGTGCGAGCTCAAAGAACGCCGCGGCTTCGTGGGTCTCGTGGGGGCTAACGGCGGTGTTGGAGGAGCTGGAAATGGAGGGGTAGCTTCGTCGGCGGCAGGGGAAGCGGAGGGGCCGGGCGGTGTCGACCACCGCCGGCAGACGGCGGCGCTGGGAGGGGACGAAAAAAAATGACGGAAGGGAGAGGGAGAGAGTCCGTAGCGCGCGGGAGAAGATGCCAGGAGAGAAAGAAAAAAAAGAAAAGAAAAGAAAGAAAAGAAAAGGAGAGGAAAGAAAAATAGGGGGAAAAGAAATGAGGTCCAATCCTCATAACTTGGGTCACAAAAATGATCCAACGGAAACGATTTTAAAACCACAAGTTAATTAAAATAATTTAAACGTAATGGTAAAGTCAAATTGAAATAATTAAATCCCACAGTAATTAATTTAAATATTAAAAAAAATTTAAATGCATAACAATAAATAAATATTAAGAAAGCACATAAAAATAATTTTCACCAAATTAAAATCATAGAAATAAACGCACTAAAAATCCAACCAATTTTAAAATAAGAGGATAAATTTTTGAACAATAAAAAATAATCCTTTAGTAAAAATACACTAAAATACGGGGTGTTACACTCAGTATGTGAGGTATTTAGAAACCGGCATGGGCGAGTTGCCCAAAATGTATTGTGTATATGTGACTTCGAAATGGAGTTCACATTTGTATACACCGGATAAGAGGGAACAACGCATGACGCTCGTGTCTTTCTCCATGTGTTGAGTTAAAGATCCGCCCAATTTCCATGGCCACCTGAACGTAAACTTCTTATATTATTTAATGTAAAGATGTTTGATTTTTTGTGATGTATTTTCCATTTCAAGTCATTTCACCGTGTGTTTTGGAATCTATGTTAGGTAAATATTATTTGGTTGATTATGTTTTCCCATGCACTATGAAGATTTTACCCCTATCCTTCAAAACGGTACCACATAAGTGAGCTCCATATTAATGTCAATTTCGAGGGTACAAAGACTATTTTAATTACTGTAATTCTTTGCTTCGTAATTTCATATAACACACTTTTTGTGTACTTAAAGAACGATTAAAAATTTTAAACTTAATGCCAGCGTATTTCGTTGGGAGGCAAGGACTCATCGTGATAGCATGTTGTGTGATGCATAATTTCATTAGAACGGTGACTCCCAACAACTAGTTATTTCAGTATTGGAGCAGGAGGCAACTCCCTGTTATTGAGCAGCAAATTGGTGTCGGGGCAGGGTGATCTCGTAGTTTGGACATGACGACTGAAGCAGGCCAAGCTATTGCTGCAATAAAAATTAAGTTTGGCATATCGAGATGAGAAAATAGGGGTGGTTGTTGAACGTTTAATTAAAAATAATGGTGTATGTGTTATTTTCTTTATTTACTGTAGTGTACTTGTTAAGCAAATAGTTGTATTTGTTTTACAATATTTAATATTGGTACTATTTAATGCACATTGAATATAATTATTTGATGACAAGTGTTGATTTAGAAATGAGATCATCTTACGCACATATTGCAGTTTATAACGTTAATAAATTTTGTAATTCGAATTTAAGAAAAGCAATATATAAGTGTCTGCCTTTTTGGATTCTCGAAATAAGAAAATCAGGGATTTATCTAAAGTCGATTTCTTATTTAACGTGCGCTATTATATACTAAATTAATAACATGAAAAAGTAGTATTTTTCATGCGTGTGCATTTTTATAAAGGTTGAACCCACAACTTTATAAAAATGCGTGTGCATTTTTATGCATTTTTATACATCCCAATCATTTAAAAATGCACACAATAATTGGTGGGATCCATAACTTTATCAAATCCCCAAAAAAGTTAAAATCATCTCATCTCACATTTACAAACAAACACATACATATTTAGAAACAATTTCATCTCATCTCATCTCAACTCAAATATCTCAATACTATTCACACAAATCTCAAAAAATCTCATCTCATCTAATCTGCAAAAACAAACGAGACCAGTGTGACCAGAAATAATAAAATCAAAGATTAAATTAAATTATAAGGATATGCTCATCACTAGATTTGTTTTTTTATAAGGACATTATAAATTACATTTGAAACATATATTTGATGTAAAATATGGAGTATTTTTGTTATAATATTTATAAAAATAAATAAACTGAAGATTGAAATAATCAAAATAGATACTATACATCTTAGCTCTATTTTTAGGAGTTGTGAATTAGATTTAGGTCAACTTTTTAGTGTTTATTCTATATGCTTCTTTTTTAAGCTTCAAAATTCTGAACCCTAAATAGTAATGAAATATTGTAACTTACGGGTCTTAAAATAAGATTTAGAATTTAGAATTTTCTGTTTTGAGATAGAGTCTGTGTTTTGTGGGATTTTTCTACCCTTCAAGCCCGTACGCCTTAGTGTTTATCTCCTAGTTGAATAAGTTTCCTAATGGGAGACCAACTCACGTCAAAAATCATTCTATAAATCCTCTCCGCTTCCTCAAAATATTCCCATTACCAAACCCACAGAACCCCCACGGCCAGAACCTCCCTACGTGTAAACAAAATTTCCCTACCCATAAGCCACCCCATCAATAAACGACCACAGAAGATGCTGCCGGTACGTCTTCCTCCCGTCACGACGTGCATCGAATCCTAAACTCCCCCCCCCACTGTCACTCTCTCTCCATTGTAAACAACCAAACAGGCCCTGTGTGTTCTGCTTAGCCCACAGTCAACTGTAGAGAACGTCAGACCACCTCCCTGCGGCCACAGAGATCACTGACCAGTCAAGTTCCATCAAACCCACACCTTCTCGATAAGCCCACGCTGGAATCCTCCTTTCCTTTCCATCGTTATCCGTCTGACAGTTCCTCTCTCTCTCTAAACTCTCTCTCTCTCTCTCTCTCTCTCTCCCTCTATGTTGCACAACCATAGTCAAGAAGACCATCTAGCTACTCCACCATGAACCTCGGCCAGCCACCAGACCCACCGTCATAGTGGCCGTCTCCCTCTCTTGGTGAGCATTGCACCACCCTCTTTCCCATAAGCCTGTCTTCCCTATTTTATTTCTTCTGTTTCAGCCTTCCCAAAATGCCCAGTTTATTGGGGTTGGGCTTAGTTTTAACTTGATTGGTGTTTAAATCTGGTGGGCTTGATTTATTATATTTAAGAAACTATCATAATAGGCTTAGTGGGTTGATTTCATGTGGGCTTGATGTCTAAATTGGACTGGTTGTGTTTACAGAAACTGTTTTAGTGAATTTAAGTGGGTTGTTTTCTTTAATTGGTGTTGGGCTAATAATTAAGTAGGCCAAAGTTTTTACTTAAATAAATATATTAGTCATAGACTCATTTTTATAAGAAAATGTGTAAAGAATTTGAAATATATTTTAAAGTATACTATTGAGCCTATTATTTTAGTTAATATTCCCCTTTGTCTATTTAGTCGGATTTTAATAAAATTATTATGTTATACTTCAAATAGAAAATCAAAGAATATTTTATGAGTTATATTACTATCTATTAACCTTAGTATAACTGAACATGTATTAAATTATCCCGATGTGATGATTTTAAGTAATTAGCATGTTACGACACGCTGTTCGAGAAACGTTAGTGACGATTAGTGCCTCGTATAGGTCATGAGCTATGACGTGAGATTGTGGAAGCAGTGCTAAGAGGCATGTAGGATGATCATAATTGTATGTATACTGTAAATATTATAATTGTGCATGAAAAATGTGATGATTGCCTACGCTATGCTACAAGCCAAGTCAAGGTTAGACTCCTTTCACAATCTTCGATGAATTATGATGATATGCCTATAAGTGAGCCTATGTATGTTATGCTTATATAAATTGTTGTCTGATGGATGAGATGTCATGAAAATCACATGTATGCCATGTAATGTTCACGCAGTGATTAAATCATGTATGCTATGTAATGTCATGAAGTATTTAGATCATGAATGCCATGTAACGTTCATGTAGTGCTTATATCATGTATGCCATGTAACGTTTATGTAGTTCTTAGATCATGTATGCCATGTAACGTTCAAAAGAAACGCCAACAACTACTACTATAGCCCAATAGAAACAAGAAGCCTGCCCCAGTTACCAACTGTCACCGTCTCAGAGTAGTCCATTGCATCTAGTTTGCAAGAATTGCGAAAAAAGGCATCCAGAAAATTTCTTAGTGGGTCAGAATGTTTGCTTTAAGTGTGGGCAGCCAAACCACATGACTTGGGATTGCCCAAAAAGGAACGCAGCGGCTCTAGTTACAGGGAGTGGTCAAAGGGCTACAGCACCATCTAGAGTGTTTGCTCTTACTACTGATGATGTGGTTGCAGGTGATGATATTGGTGAGGATGGAACTGCAAGACATGACTCGAACCAAGGAGATGAGATAGAGGCCTAGGAAGTTTTAACATGCTCGTTTATGATTTTATTTTAATAAGCTATTTTATTCAACACACGGGACTTGTGTATTTTTGTGCTTTGCAGACTCTCTTCTGGATTTTAGTATTTTAATAAAGATCAACTTTGTTTATTTTGTGGAACCTTTTGGATCTGGTGTTTTCTTGCGAAGAATTTTGTCAGGAGCAAATCGATTCCTCTGGAAATTGTGAAGTATTCCCAAAGGTGGTATCGATGAAGGGAATGAGTAGGTTTGGGAAGGAAGGCATGTGGAATACGAGATATTTAGGACCTTCTGACGTACGTTATCTTGAGGATGACATTTCTTTTAAGGGGGAGAGAATGTGACATATGGGGCCTAAACTAAGATTTAGAATTTAAAATTTTCTGTTTTGAGATAGAGTCTGTGTTTTGTAGGATTCTTCTAACCTTCAAGCCCGTACACTTCAATGTTTATCTCCTAGTTGAATAAGCTTCCTTATGGGAGACCAACTCATGTCAAACATCATTCTATAAATCCACTCTGCTTCCCCAAAATATTCCCATCACCAAACCCACAGAACCCCTATGGCCAAAACCTCCCCACGTGAAAACCTAATTTCCCTACCCATAAAGCCACCTTGCCAGAATCCACCACAGAAGACGCCGCCGGTAAGTCTTCCTCCCCTCACGACGTGGATCGACACCTAAACCCCCCCTCCGTCACTCTCTCTCCACTGTCAACAACCAAACAGGCCCTGTGTGTTCTGCTCAGCCCACCGTCGACTGTAGAGAACGTCAGACCACCTCCCAGCGGCAACAGAGATTGCCGACCAGCCAAGTTCCATTGAACCCACACATTCTCGGTAAGCCCACGCCGGAATCCTCCTTTCCTCTCCATCGTTTTCCTTCTGACAGTTCCTCTCTCTCTCCCTCTATGTCACACCACCAAAGTCAGGAGGACCCTCTAGCTACTCCACCGTGAACCTTGACTAGCCACCAGACCCACAGTCGTAGTGGCCTTCTTCCTCTCTCGATGAGCATCACACCACCCTCTTCTCCCATAATCTTGTCTTCCCTATTTTTTTTTTTTTTTTGTTTCAGCCTTCCCAAAATGTCCTTTTTACTGGGCTGAGTTTTGTTGGGGCTGGGCTTAGTTTTAACTTGATTGGTGTTTAAATCTGGTGGGCTTGATTTATTATATTTCAGAAACTATCATAATAGGCTAAGTGGGTTGATTTGATGTGCGCTTGATGTTTAAATTGGGCTGGTTGTGTTTACAGAAACTGTTTTATCGATTTTAAGTGGGTTGTTTTCTTTAATGGGGGTTGGGATGATAATTAAGTAGGCCAAAGTCTTTACTTAAATAAATATATTAGTCATAGACTCATTTTTATAAGAAAATGTTTAAAGAATTGAAATATATTTTAAAGTATACTATTGAGCCTATTATTTTAGTTAATATTCCCCTTTTGTTTATTTAGTCGGATTTTAATAAAATTGTTATGTTATACTTTAAATAGAAAATCAAGGAATATTTCATGAGTTTCAATAATATTACTATCTATTAACCTTAGTATAACTGAACATATATTAAATTATCCCGATGGGATGATTTTAAGTAATTAGCATGTTACGACACGCTGTTCAAGAAACGTTAGTGACGATTAGTGCCTCGTATAGGTCACGAGCTACGACGTGAGATTGTGGAGGCAACACTTAGAGGTAAGTAGGATGATCATAATTGTATGTATACTGTAAATATTATAATTGTGCATGAAAAATGTGATGATTACCTACGCTACACTACGAGCCAAGTCAAGGTTCGGCCCCTTTCACAATCTTCGATGAATTATGATGATATGCCTATAAGTGAGCCTATGTATGTTATGCTTTATATAGATTGTTGTCTGATGGATGAGATGTCATGAAAATCACATGTATGCCATGTAATGTTCACGCAATGATTAAATCATGTATGCTATGTAATTTCATGAAGTATTTAGATCATGTATGCCATGTAACATTCATGTAGTGCTTAGATCATGTATGTCATGAATGTTTATAAAATGTTTAGAACATATCAAGCCATGCCATGATATGTTGTGCCATGTACAAGAGTATGCCATGTTAGAAAAAGTCCTTGAAATCCAATAAGTTCTCATGTATTAAGAAATATAAGATGTTTTAAGGTGACACGGGCTCAAGCGTGGTTTACCATATGTTAAGTGAAACACGGATTCAGCGTGTTTCACTACAAGTTATGTTAAGACGATGCCACGGACCCAAGCGTGGTTTACCATACGTTAAGAGAAACCGGACTCAAACGTGTTTCACTACTTGTTATGTTAAGACGGTGCCATGGACTCAAGCGTGGTTCATCATATGTTAAGTAAAACACAAACTCAAGCGTGCTTCACTATAGAATATGTTAAGACGGTGCCATGGATTCAAACGTGGTTCACCATATATTAAGTGAAACACGAACTTAAGCATGTTTCACTACATAAGATGACACATAAGTGGTGCCACGGACTCAAGCGTGGTTCACCATATAATATGTGAAAGACAAGATGAACAAGTCATGTATGATCGTTAGGAAATGTATGGAGTCAGTCATTAATGCATTCATGTTACATGTATTGATATGGTTATGTATGATTCCGCTCATGTTGATGATGAATATGTATGCTATGTGAATCTGTGATGATATATATAAGGTTTTTCAAGTTCTCAAAATTAAGCCTATGCTAAGCTAAGTTATGTTTACGGTATGATGTGCTATTTACTGAGTCTCCGACTCATTTTTGTTTGTTTCTCTGTTTTCTTCTATGTTTAACTATCACAGATTATGATTATGAGGACGTAGAGCTGAAGGGCTAGGAATAGATCTAGTGCAAAGATTTAGAAATGAATAAGTGTTATTCACACAAAAATTAGTTTTGCTAGTTTATGTTTTCACTTTACGTTTTCAATTCATAATTCAAAGATAGTTATGTTCAATTTAGTTTGATGTTTTTCAATAAATAAGGTATTTTTCATGACTTCGAATCTCTTAATCAGATATTATGTTATGAATGTTAGTAATATTCCTAACCTATGGGAATGGGTGTTACAAATACACAATGAAAAAAAGGAGTTTGAAATTTCTTCTAGGAATCTTAAATCGAAAAAGTTTAGTGGTTACTAAAAAGCTTGTCATCTTGTGTCAGCCAATGGTTACTTCTAGGCTATGGTTTTGGGTCTAGGTCAAGACTAATGCCATGTTTGGGAATTTCTACTATGCTCTTATGTATTATGTACTTCTATTATTTCGAGCTCTACTAAAACAAACTCCTATTAAAAACTATTTGGAGCTTTCCTCGTGTGAGCAAGCTATCTTGCTATTGCTAGTAGATTGGACTAGTTGCAGTTCATTCTTCTTCCTGTTCTTGCGATCAATGAGGTCTATTTTTCACTAGTTAATTGCATGACATATATGTGTTACTGAATGTTGTTAATGTTGATGGAAGTTGCCAGGGGAATCCAGGAAATTGTTGGTGGTGGGGGTGTTATAAGGGATGAAAGAGGAGTTTTCAAGGCAGATTTCTCGTTTATGTTTGGACATGGTACCAATAATGCGGTTGAGATGAGAGCACTCATTTTAGGGGTGAAGCTTTGTAAGGAACTGGGGTTTCTTCAAGTGGAAATTGAATGTGACTCTTATTTGGTGGTGCACTAGCTTTCAAATAGAACTTGTTCTATTTGGTAGCTCTGGGACTACTGGGAAGAGCTTTTAGAAGTTCTCAGTAGAATGCACTATATCATTTCCCATGTTTATAGAGAGGCTAATCAAATTGCAGATTTTTTTGCTAGACAAGGAGAAGCTGGTTTGGCTAGGACGTATGGAAATCAAGATGCTTTACCGCAACGAGTCAGGGGATTGCTTAGACCGAAGGCATTGGGTTTGCCTTACTTATGACTTTGAAGTGTTTGATTTTTTTTCTTGTCTCGATTAGGATTAGTGAGACTGGGTTTTGTTTTACTGGGTAATAGCTTTTAGTTTGGTTTTGGTGAGATAAGTCGGGGTGTTTTGTAATCCCAAATGTTTCTTTTGTTCCTATGGTATTCCTCAACCATAAGTGATGGTTTTTTTTCTAATAAATTTGGGAGGGGAGTCACTCATGGACAAGTGACCTTCTTAAAAAAAAAAAAAAAATCTGTTACTGAAAAGTCTTCGATGGTTCTTATTTTGTTCATAAAAGAGTCAACCATTTTACTCATTTGACATATTGAACTACAGAGTCCCCCTAGAATATCAGTCTGAGTGCTGAAAATAGGGCTAAGATGGGAATGACGAAGATAGTTGCGGGTTAACAATTATATACTCCAATTTTGAGAATTTAAGACTCTTAATTCCACTTTTATTGGTTTTTTATATTATTTATTTATAGAAATTGGGCTTGAGGATTATAGAGTCCAACAACTACTGCTTTTATTGAAGTCTTACTGAGCTAATTTATCCATTATCACCATTGTTGTAGATCTGGATAACGCCATCATTTATGTACTAATGCTTTTATTGAATAGGCGCCTATAAATATTTTTCATATGGGTACCATCCTTAAGCCTTTATGCATTTATGTTCTACACCCAATGGATTTTTTCATATTCAGCAACTTTACTCTGCAATAGGGACCTTTGCAGCTTTGCTACTTTAATTTTCTCAGTATAATTCTTGTTCACAGAGAAGGTGTCAAGATTGCTTCTCTTAACTTTGATACAGATCTCACCCATGATTTATAACAGGCATCATTTTCTCAACATAACTTGGTGTTGGCCTTTTCTTCTAGGTGTTGATGTCCAGCTCTGTTGAATCAGACAAGTTGCTGCAAGTTGGCAACATAGAGCATGCCAACTCTATTATTGTTCTTGATCTCTATTATTGTTGAAGTTTACTAAAAATGAAAGAGCATGGCTTAAAATTATCATGGAATTGAACTTCTAATCAATAGTCTTTGAATGTGGATAGTACAAATTAAATGTTGCTTTGGTTTTACTTCTAGGCTGGGCATTTTTCATGTACATTTATATTGATAAGGCCAAGTTTTTCTATTGTTAATAATTCTTAGTATTGATTGTTAAACGTTGTAGTGTTACTACTTATGTCATTGGTGCACTGGACGACACAATGATGGACACAGTTGTATCAGCTGAGGTATGTAACACTTATCGAAATCTTGATTAGCAAATTGCTTAAAATATTTTGTATTTATGTGGCTTCGATATGAAGTTTACATTTGCCTATACGGGGTGGGAGGGAACAACTCATGATGCTCACATCTTTCTCAATGTCTTGAGTCAACCGATGAACAATTTACACGGCCAGTCGACGGTAAATGTTATACGATATTTAATTGTATATATGAAATTATTTTTGGGTAGTGTAATGTTATTGAATTGGTAAGAATATCAGCATCCGGTTCCTATAAGTTTTCCTCTAATTTGGCTAAAAGCCACACTTACTAAAATTTTATCCTAAATTTTACTCATCTTTAAAAAAACATCATACATCTCATTCTCTATTACTTCTCTATTATATTAAAATAATATTTCTCTATTATTTGTTTATTACTTTTTTCTTACTTCAATTTCCAAACTTAACTAATAACTCTTGTCTTTTTTCTTATATTTTCAACCATCACCTTCAACCTAATTTTGTCAAAAGAAATCCAATTTTTCTCCCGAGTACAATAATACTTTGTTATTATTAAGTATTAAAAATAATAATTTTTTTAAGTATGTGCATTTTCCAACGCGATGATATTTGTGATGGATAAATAAAAATGAAGATTATGGTTTTGTCCGAGATGTAACAATAATATTTTTTCCTTTGTCTATCGGTAATATTTTGACTCACATATAACGATAATATTTTTTTGTCTTTTATCTAATAGTAACACATCTTCAATATAAATGCAACGGTAATATTTTTTGTCCTTTGTCTAACGGTAATATGTTTTGTCCTTTGTCCAATGGTAACACATTGTCTACATAAACAATAATATTTTTGTCCTTTATATAATGGTAATATTTTTTATCCTATATGTAACGGTAATATTTTTAAACTTTTTTCTAACTCCCATATGTTTTCAAACGATTTTCTTTCTATGTATAAATAAAAGGACTTCCATTGCTTCCATTTACATCTTCAACAATTCAAATCTCATTTCATCTTCAAAGAAATTTCATTCCAGCCTCATTTTCCACTGATTCTAAAATGGCTTGTTTGTTCTTTCGCAAATTGCTGCTAAACTTATTCTTTGAAGATGAGTTGGAAGTTGTTTTTAATGACGATGACGGATCAATTTCGACTTATCGTTGCAATCGCCAACATCGTAAGTATATTCATTGTGATCATATTAAAAGGCACGACCAACTATTTCGTGATTATTTTACAGAAGCTCTAATATATCTCTCAAATCGTATGAGTTATCCTCTATTTCTTCGCATTCAACATGAGGTAGAGGCTTACAAGTCCTATTTCATCCAAAGAAGAGATAATGTTGGAGGAATTGGTTTATCTTCATTGCAAAAGATAATCGCTGTACTTAGAATGCTTGCGTAAGAAGTAACTGCTGATTTTATAGATGAATACATACAGATTAGAGAAAACACCACAATGGAGAGCCTAAAAAAACTTGTAACCTCGATCGTAAATGTTTTTTCTAATGAATATTTACAGTTTCCAATACCATTGATATTGATCGATTGCTCGCTGTTGGTGAACAACGTGGATTCCGTATTGATTGCATATAATTTGAAGTGAAAAAATTGTCCAACTGCCTGGAAATGTATGTACTCTCCCCATTGTCATGAACCAATTATTATACTAGAAGCGGTTGCTTCATATGATCTTTGGATATAGCATGCATTTTTTGGACTACCCGTTTCGCATATTGATATCGATGTGCTAGAGAGATCTTTCAATTTCACTGAACTTGCCCAAGGGCGTGCTCCTCTAGTAAATTACTCAATCAATGACAATGACTACACTATGAGCTACTACCTTGTTGATGGTATTTATCTAAAGTGGTCAACATTTGTGAAGACTATTCCATCTCCATAAGGGAATAAGAAGAAGTATTTTGCAACAACACATGAATCAGCAAGAAAGGATGTAGAGGGTGCATCAATGGGAATTATATTCCCAAAAATAGAGTAGTTGCAATCTACTATAATGACCCGATGTTATTAGTAGTTAATAGATATTCTTGCTTACTCAACTTTCATTTCCTAAAAAATGTTCTCTTGAAGAACATGCCAAGCAATGTTGTATTATGTTCATTATCTGTAATAGTTTAAGCAGTTGTAATGTTTTATTTACTATTTTTTATCCATGCACAAAATTATTGTAAAAAACTTAAACCTTCCAGAATAAACACTACCAAAATTACAAAGTATAGCATACAGAGTTACAAAGTTTCTTAAGAATATTTGCTAACAACATGAAAAAGTGGCTGATTAATGTTAACAAATACAAATTCAAGAATGTATCAACATATAAATTTGGAAAAAAAAACTTAGAATTTAATAGTTGGATTCCTAGTCCTATGTCATTGGAGATGGTTGGCATTGCATCTCACCAATATTTCGTTTTGACGTCGCTGGAAATATGCCCGTTGTACTCTAGGCAAGGTGATCACATTGATCAGCATGATTCGCTCCTCTCTCTCCAACCGCTCATTCTTTGCCCTTTCCTCCGGTTGGACCCACTCGAATTCAAGTCTCTTGGACTCCAACTTCTATCTCTTGTTCGTTTGTCTTATTTTATGTCACTCCCTTTCTTGATCATATTACATCTTCTCGGCCTTTAGATGGAAAAGCTTTCTCCTAAGTGCGTGACTCCTCGAGAAGAGTATATTTCAACTTGCTCAGCTCAACTATTTCCTCTGCTGGTCTGTCTTGGGCCTTACGCTTTGCTTTCTCAGCTTTCCTTCAAATTGACTACTCCAATTCAACTACATCATTGTCGAGGACAGTCTCTACCTCGAGGTCATTTGTTGAATCTACAAATGCAGCTGAGGTACAAATCTGGGTCGGGGACATCGTCGACCTTCGTTTGGACTAAATCCATTTCGGTTTGTCTTTCAACAAGTACTAACAATGCTCGAACTGAAAGGGGGAATTCTCCAACGATTGGTACATGATCTTGGCTTTGTCAAACTTGCAATTAAAGAGAGAAAGAAAAAATAATTATAAAAAAGAACGGTAACAAAGATTAAAAAAAAACATTCAACTAAGTAGCTAGAAAAAGTGATATGAAGTGGATGGTTATGCATTGTCGTGCTTGGTTATGCCACTTTGATTCAATCCTTCAACTTGGGCCAGTTTTGTACAAAATTTGTTGGTCGCCTTTTGAATGGTCGACCATCGATGTATTAAAGACCCAACACTCTGCTCAATTGTACTTGGTTTAAACTCATTGAAGTAATTCAAAATTTTATCCCAAAGAGCGTGTTTTTGGTCCGTTCCCTAGATGGCATCTACGCTGGCATTTAGCCAGCCGAAACAAGTAACTTGCTAATTTTTTAACGGGGATATGCTCTATTTGGGGAGAGGGGGGAGAGTCGTCCAACATCACAAGTAATTGTTGAGTTTGACTAATGTAAATGTGGTCAATGGGAAGGTCCTAGCTGAGAAAGGTCGTGAAGTACACATCATGTCCATGATCTTGGGAACCCATCTCTAGCAAATTGTACACACACAACAGTTGGTAGATATGTTAGAAACTCAAGAATAATAGACTAAAGATTTTGATTCACAAGCTTAGGAAAGGAGTGGTAATAGATAGAAAGTATTGCACATCCTCAATGGTTGGCTGCATCAATTAGTTGCCAGTAGTGATTGGCTGTCTGGGTTACCTTGTTATAAAGTATGTCCCAACTTTTCTTTGTCCCCACTCAACTTTGTCATCATCACAGTCAATGGAGATATACAAGGACAAAGAACAAAGGGCACAAACTAATCAACGAAACAAAACTGGATAGTACCAACATAAAAGCATATTTTCTCACAATTTCAAGTGTCAATCAATCTTATAGCAAATGAATCAAGATTACCAATCATCTAATATATGCCATTAAGTAAAACTAGTATAAATATAGAATAGTGTATCATTATGAAATTACAAATCTTTATATCAGTTAGTTTTTGTAATGGATGCCGTTTTGATTTTATCAATTTATGTATTTTTCCTTGGTAACTAAAAGGATTCATACATATTATTGAATTTTTGAAAAATTTGAGAGAATGAACTTGAGAAAGAGTACCGTGACATGGCTAATCTCATTGCATGAAGACATTCTATAAAAAATTGGATTTACAAATGAGTTTCTAATATTTTATTTTCTTGATTTAGATAATATAAAATGTATTAGATTTTAAAATTATTTGCTCCTCAATATTTACCACATCAGATTCAGACTTTCCAATATCTTTCAGGTTTGCTTATTTGTTAATGACATAAGTAAATGATACTAACATAGATGAGCAACTAGAAAAATTTTGGTGTTGCAAAATCTCCAAAACTAGTCGGAACAACCATTTCATATTTTGATGTCTTATTTCTAGAAATTCATTGCATTACACTGAATATTATTCATTGCATAACACTGATGTATTATTCAGATCATTGTGTGGTGAATACTGAGTATTGAGTTTTTAATGAGATTATTCAGTTTGTGAGTGAGAGTCATGGGTTAAGTTTGTTTTCCACACTAGCAGCATATAAGGTTTGATGGGACTACTTTAATTTGTCATCGAAAATGGCAAAATAATCCAACCCAAAGAACTGAATAGTAGAACAGAAAACCCAAGAAATTAATCCAACCAACTTCATTGAACAACATGTCTAAATCATAGCATAAGAGTAAAAATGACAGAGAAGCACATAAATTACATAACAGTGGAATTTTTTTTTTCTATTCTAGGAGGCTTAGAATTGTTTTATTTTTATTTAGGCATAGGTAAGCACATAACACAAGCTTGAATGGCTACAAAACGGTTGCCTTTGTGAAAGTTTCACAAAAAATTATCATCCAGGTTACCCTGCCATATCGAGCTCACCCAATTCATGGAATTTGTGATTTTACACATTTATCATATTCAATTTAACCATCATCACAGACTAACTACAACTTAACCATCATCACAACTCAATTACACATACAACCCCAACGACAACCTCATCGAAGTCAATAATTAAAGCTGTAAAGAACAAATTAATGAGAGTGAGAATAAGCAAATAAGGAATCAACAACAAAACTAGAAAGCTAACAATTGGTGAAGCCAACCAACACAACAATAGGAGAGCAAAACAAAGTGTTAGGTTTCCCAAACAGAAAACAAAGTGTCAGGTTGCCCACGATTTTGTACTCTGCAAATAGAAAAAGTTACAAAACTTATTCATAGGAAAAATGGCAAGCAAATACAGAAAACACTTTCATGTGAAAATTCAAGCACATTAGAATGTGAAAACGTTGATAGAATCATACATGTAGAGCTAAATTGAATAAACCCATGAAATTTAACAAAACATGAATTTCAGAAGCAATTCCTCGAAAATGGCAAGCTCATTGATTTTACTACTACAATGAGCATCTTAAATTACACATAGAGTGAAATGGCAAGCTATCCTGAATAAATTACACAACAATTAAAGAAAGAAATCAAACAAGTAGTGAAAGAAAGAATCAAATGGCAAGCTAGAACTCAATTAATGACATAGCATCTACTATGTCAAATTCTAGGCACATTGAAATGACAAAGCTAGATTGAATAGTAGAAGTTTCACAATTTCACTAAACAGATATCAAACAAGCAGTAAATCTATATGGGTTGCTCACTGACAATGAAATAAAGCATAATCATGTCAACAAAAAGGCAGAATGAAATGACAAGGCTAGATTGAATAGCAGAAGGCATAGATTTTAGAAAACACAAATCAAATCAGTAGTTAATATGTATGGAATGCTCAGCCCCAGTGAAACAAAGCAGCAAGTCAACTTCGTAGTACATTGAAATGGTAAAGGTAGATTGAATAGCAGAACACATAAATTTCACAAAATAGAAATAAAAAAGAGCCAAAATCTATATGAATTCATCACTAATAGTGAAACAAAGGGACATGTTAAATTTGTAGCACACTGAAATGACAAAGCTAGATTGAATAGTAGAACCATTAATTTCACAAAACACAAATCAAACAACCAAAATTTGGTCACTAATTTTATAAAAAAAATTTCCAAAACCTATACAAAAATTGCCATTATAAAACCCTAAAGAAGCATACACAAAAACCATTTTGGTCTAGTGGGCTAGGGTTTTTGAGATCAACCTCAACATTCAACAATAGAGTTACAGAGACCTAAAATGGTAGAGCAAAAAAGAAATGGACAACAAAATTTCTCTTAGAGTTGACGACATGAGAGACAGGGACTGTGTGTGTGTTTGTGAGAGATGAAACGAAAATCGTGAGGTTTTTGTGCTATTTGTTCGAGAAATTTTTACCTATTTTGTGAAAAATGGCAAAGAGGATGTCGTGGATTGCAGAGTATAAGAGAGCCGATAGCTGTTCAAGGCGCGAGGGACATCGAAACCACGAGAGGGGAAGAGAGAGAGGGACACTTGAAAATAATTAAAAATAGAAAATGGGATGTATTGTGGTTCCCCATCTCTATGGGAAACCAATGTAGTAAGCGTAAACTCAAATCCTAAAATAGGAAATCGGATGGGAGAAGGAAATGATAGTTTCCCCTAAATAAATTGTCAAAATTTGGAGAACAAGTATGTACAAGGAGCCGGATTGTAGTGCTCTAATTAACCGAAGTTATGGTTGAAATTTTGACAAGTTACTATTATCTAGTTAATTCGGCCTTTCCTGCACTGAGGGTTTTATGTCCCCATATGCCAAATAAATGTATCATAGAAGTGATCGTATTAGTGTGCGTTCATTTAGGGGTATAAAGACTACTTTAATTATCATACTTTGTCATTTGGTAATGTTATTGAATGCACAATTGGTGTTTTGAAAGAACAAATTAAAGTTTTAAGTTACATGCCTACATATATCACAGTTAGGCACAGGCTCATCATTACTGCATGTTGTGTCCTGCATACTTTTATTAGAACAGTGAATCCCAACGGCGAGTTATTCGAGATATGGATCAATATGGATCTCCATCGAAATAGGCGTGGGGTTGGTGACGAGGCCAAATCATCTCGACTTCCAGACATGACCGATGAACCATTCCAAGCTATGACTGCAATCAAGGATGAGACTGCAATACCTATGTGGGCACATAGGAACTGAACATGTATTTCTTATTGGGGGCATGTACGTAATTTTGTTATGGCTGCAATGATGTATTTTTATGAGAAAACCTTAGCATCGGTCCAACTGTCAATACCCAAATAACAGCCCTCCTATAACCTATTGCCACGTAGCTCTTCCATCTTAATACTTATGCGCCTGACCACAGTGAAAAGAAATTTTATTCTGTATCCGTTTGTCCTCTCCTTTTTCCTCCAAGCCCCCATCCCAAACCAGTAACCTCACCCGTTTCTCTTTCTTCTTGTTTGATAAGCACAAATTTCTGTCATTTACCTTTCTTATTATAGCTTGTATTTTTTTTAAGATCATTCTCTAGTCCACCGGAAGCTGGTTTTGAGCTTTTCTGATCGTATTTTATTCCATCTTCCTTTTCTGCCTCTTGTTCTTCCATTTCTCCAGCATTCTCCATGAGTTTCTAGAATATAACTCCATTTTCCAACAACTCCATGCTCTTTGACCATGCCTTCAAACACCAAAATAATCCTATCCACCTGGAGGTGAAAATGTAGCTGGTTGGTGACAAGAACCCAAGTTTCCCCTCGCTGCTCTTCCTTTACACAACTATTAAAAACTTGGAGATGACTACGGATTAAATTGATTCAAAATGATCTCAACAACTAGTTTTTAAATATTGATTCACTACAAAAAGTCCTACTATTGTCTGTTTAGTCTTTTAAATATCGACCCCGAGCCATGACAAAGCTTAACACCACATCAATGAGAATCAACTCTGTGGTGGGTGATGTCGAATGCATTAAAACTACGGAGACAACTTGTGGTGGGCGACTACAGTGCTCTGCTTTGGCATGGACGAGTGGAGTTTTTCATCTTAGATGGTTTAATCAGGTGTGGCCTTTTTAGTCTGTATCCCATGAAATTTCCTATGTGTCTAATTCTTATTGGAGGGTTGTTAAGCCCATAACTATAGATGGGCTGTTCCGAAGAGGAACTCATTTTTTATTGATAAATATAAACATTTTCCAACCAATAATTGAGAATTAGAAAATTCTATACACCATACTATCAACCCACTTTCATCCTACAAAGTAAGCTGTGCCACATTTATTACCGTTAAATGATTATTTATTGCTGCTTCTTTATCATCTAATCCACATACTACTTAGTATGATCAAAATATGATGTGAGTGTGGTGTATAACTTTACTCTTGAGAATTAGATTGGTGCAGCCGAATATTGATAATTCTGTAAATTTTGTGTAATTCGTATAAGATAAATCTGAAGTAATTAAAGTTGAGAAGTTCCAAAGCTATAATTGATAATTAGAAAAAATATTCTTTTATTGATAATTTATATTATATTGTAATTTTCGAATTACAGAATGAAAAAAATATAGTTTCTAATTTTTTAACATATATTCGATAGTTATAATGATGTATTTTATATAGATAATTGATAGGAATTTTCGAATTACATCCCATCTTGAAAAAATAACTTATAAATTTTTGTCACTGTAATTGAAAGTTAGAATGGCATAATTTTTGGTGGGACCCACTGATAATTTTCGATATTTCAAATCAAATCAATTTGGATAAAATAAAAAAAACAACGAAGGGAATTTTCTAATTGATAACTGATAATTAGAATGATTTATATTATATTGAAAAATGATATTATTGAAAATTATAGAATTATAAAATTTTGAAAAAATAAAAAATGATAATTTCGTATTTTAATATGTTTATAGATTTTTCATTTAATAATTTATTTTAGTCAATGAAAAATTTATTCATAAATAATACTCAATTCATTAAAAACACTTTCTAATAATTAGTATGACCCACCACTTTATTCAATCTTCATAAAAAATAGTTAAAATCATTTAATCTCACTTTCCAAACAAATTGTTAAATGATTTTTCAAATTAAGTATATTTTTCAAATTGTTAAATGATTTATGTTGGTCCGTGCCCAACAAGGGCAATTCTAGCTAGACCCAAGAAGGGCACTACATGAAAAACCATATTTTTTGAATGGAGGATCTCACTATTTTTTTAAAAAAATGTACGATGCTTACACACCTTAAAACTGTATCGGACAAATACTAGGCATACAAAGATGGTTGGTGAACGATGTTTCTATGTTACATAATTTACAAAAAAAATAATAAAAAAAAAAAATCTGGTTCAGATGTCATCTTTCTGCCTACTGCTCAAATACCCTTACCCTTCACCAGGCCAACCCAAGTGTTCCAGTGGCAGCACAACGTCATGGAAAAAGATTTTCATCAGACCAAAATTCAGTTGAGGACGCTGGTATTTGATCTGCTCTTGCTCGTTTTGTCAGTGGACCAGTATAGTTACTGCAACCTGGTTCTTGATCCTTGGCATCTTCGCTTTCATGTGCCTTTTGTTTCCTACTCACATCCCAGGAGCTGTCTTCAGGTGTGGCGTTGACACGACTAGTTCCTGGCCCTGCTTTAAGTTCATCCAGTTTTGAGGTTTCCGGGTTGTCATTCATAGGGGATGGCTGCACTATATTTGAGAGTGGAGCAGAAGGATCATCCAAGGCAGACGTCGAGGCCTTAATCCTGTCATCTTCCATTTTCCTCTGTTTCTCAACCATCATTTTAAGATACTGCCCTTGTTTTTCAATTTCCAGTTGCAGCTGTCTTTGATTCTGCAGGAACACAGCAACTACCGTATCAGAAAGCGTAGAAAAATATAGGTTCCTGTAAATGGTGATAGACCATGATTTCCATGTTCTTTTGCAAGTTCCAACTCTACATTTCCTTTCCAAAGCACAACAATTGAAGGTTCTCAATAAAAAAAGATGTATTAGCAGACCAAATTAGCAACTGAACTTGATTTCATGGTATAAACAATCACAATTTAACGTTTACAAAGAAACAAATAAACAAAGAGACTTCAGAAAGCAGCATTCCCACCCAAGTGGAAAATATATAGTGACGAAGAGTTGTTAGTTAGATGAGTTATGAACTTTTGACATTACCACTGTGATACTGATACTGTCCTCGATGAATCTTTTACGCTCAAATTTAAACACATCAGGAAGTATCTAAACACTTCATATAGGATTCGAGCATTAATACTTTCTCCTTTTCAGACAAAACCAAAAAGAATGCGAGTTCTGCTATGAAGTTCAAGTGCCTACCTCTAGTTGTTCATGAAGTCGCTTCTGAAGTTCCATCTGAATCTGCAATGCTTCAGTGATTCCCATACTCCTGTGATCAAAAGTACACACTTCAATTTCAGCCTAAATTCAGCATGAGTGCACAAATATAAATCAGATTAAAAAAATAATCTGAAAAGTTGGGCATTCTAAGGAGTCATCAGATGTAGGATAAATTTCCATCTACAAGAACAATTAGGGCGTATCAATGTTTTCATGAAATTTCATTTTTTCCCAACACAATAAAACAAATTTATTTTCTTTTATTAAGTTAATAAAATTAGTTCCTTATACCATAGACCTGAAACTGCGTGATAAACTGTAACATTCAGGTCCTAAATTAGGGCTTAGAATTATTACTTTTATAATCACTATTATTATTACTGTAGTTGTTGTTATTATTAGTATTTTTATTATTAAGATATGTTTTGAGATAGTAATTTGATTTGAATAGAATTCCTCCACTAGGTAGACTGTACGCCCCTTTTATCTCTATTTCCTAATTTGAATAGTTTCCTAATTAAAACCAACTCTAACCTCAAAAATCCTCCCAGAAATCCTCTCTTTTTCCTCGCAATATTCCCTTCAGCAAACCCACAGTACCCCTTACGGCCAGAACCTTCCCACAGTAAAATCAAACCTTCTCTTACATTTATGCCCTTTAAATCCTTGTTGTGTAACCTCCTAGGGGTGCTACCCGCATGGTGCGGGGCAGGGGGACCCTTCACCCCGCCCCGTTGCCCGGGGGGGTGGGAATGCCATCCGCCCCACCCCCCGCCTAAGCCAACCCATTGGGTCTAAAAAATTATTTTTGGGTCCAAAAAAATAATTATAATATAATTTAAATTATATAAATACAAAAAGAACTTAAATTCATTAGAGTTATATTTTGGATTGTCTTAGCCTCCTAGGCCAACCTTTATATGACTATTGTATTGCCTTGGCCTTTTATATAAAGGTTGGCCTAAGGGGCCAAGGCAATCCAATAACTTGAATACAATTTCAAATCTTTAATAAATTATATATATCAATATACAATATATTTATTTATATATATATATAAATATAAAAAAAATATTCTTTTTATATATGTGGAGCGGAGCGGGGGGCGGGGCGGGCCTTGCTAGGGTCATCCCACCCCCCGTGCTGGTCCTTCTCCCTGCGGGGCGGGGGCTGCGTGGACGGGGGTGGGGCAGCGGGGTGCGGGGCCCCACTGCCGACCCCTATAACCTCCAGTAAACACCTTGAAGAATCTTGGGTTAAATTACATCTCTGCCCTTAAGTGTGGGGTGCGGGGCCCCACTGCCGACCCCTATAACCTCCAGTAAACACCTTGAAGAATCTTGGGTTAAATTACATCTCTGCCCTTAAGTGTCTATGTCAGATTTGTGTCTTGTTCTCTACGTGGGCTGACTTCATACATGGGCCTTGGGCCTTCCTATTTTCTTAAGGGGTTGATTTCATAAACTAGTATATTGTTTTGAATGGGATGACTTCATATGGAGCTTAATGTTTAAATTGGCTTCTTTCTTGTATTTTACAAAATATATATTCTAGGGATTTAAAGTATATTTTAAAGTATACTATTGAGCCTATTATTTTATTAATATTCCAATTTTCTATTTAATTGGATTTTTAATAAAATAATTGTTATATTTTAATTAGAAAATCAAGGAATATGTTACGAGTTTTAAATAATACTACTATCTATTAATCTTAGTATAACTGAATATTTATTAAATTATCTCTATGGTATGGTTCCAAAGTAATTAGAATGCTACGACACGTTGTTCTAAGAAACGTTAGTGACGATTGGTGCCTCGTATAGGTCACGAGCTACGACGTGAGATTGTGGAAGCAACGCTAAGATGTAAGTAGCATGATCAAAATTATGTGTGCTGTAATTATTCTGATTGTGCATGAAAATGTGATGTTTACCTATGCTACGCTACAAGCCAAGTCAAGGTTAGGCCCCTTTTCACGAATCTCAATGAATTACGATGAATGCTTATGATGCTATGCTGGTATGAATTGTTAGATGGATGAGATGTTATGTAATGTTCATGTAGAGTATTTAGATCATGTATGCCATGTAATGTTCATGTAGTATTTAGATCATGTTACGTCATGCCTATGTTATGCTATGTGGTGTAAGACTCATATTAATATGCCATGTATAATGTTATGCCATGCATAAGAGTATGCCATGTAAAGTCATGAAGTCGAACATGCTCTCATGCATTATGAAAGTTAATAAGAAAACACATGAACGACAGGTAACCTTTAAGATTGGCCTTAAGTTATGGGTGGATGTACAAGCCACAGACTCAAGTGTGGTCCACCACATGTAAGCTAATATGTTTTGTGGTGACAAACACGGACCCAAGCGTTTTTTCCCATAGGTTATGATATGTTAAGCGGTGCCACAGACTCAAGCGTGGTTCACCATATGATATGAGGTAACACGAACTCAAGCGTGTTTCACCACAGGTTCTGATATGTTAAGCGGTGCCACGGACTCAAGTGTGGTTCACCATATGATATGTGATAAGATGAACTCAAGCGTGTTTCACTACATGTTATGATACGTTAGACGGTGTCTCGGACTCAAGCGTGGTTCACCATATGTTAAATGATAACACGGGACCCAAGCGAGTTTCACTACATGTTATGATACGATATGGGGTGTCACGGATTCAAGTGTGGTTCACCATATGATATGTGATAGGAAAATGCCAAATGTGTTTATAAGAAAAACTTACAAAAAACTTATTTCTCCAAATGTCAGTTATTGATATGTTGAAAATAATAAAATTTGAAATTCAAATTTTGAATTTCAAAAGAAAACTAATAAAATAAGTCTTGTAAGTAAAACTGTAAGTACATGTAACACTACTCTATATGATAACACAGACTCAAGCGTGTTTCACTACAAGTTATAATATGTTATGCAGTGTCACGGACTCAAGCATGGTTCATCAGATATTAAGTGATAACACGGACCCAAGCGTGTTTCACTACATGTTATGATATGTTATATACGGTAAACGACAATTAGACTGATGTACACATGTAATGAATTGCCACTAAATAAGTGAAAGACAAGATGAACAAGTCATGTATGATTGTTAGGAAATGCATAGAGTCAGTCATTCATGCATCCACGTTACATGTATTGCCATGATTATGTACGATTCCGTTTATGTTACTAATGAATGATATATATGTTATGTGGATGTGTGACGATATATGTAAGTTTTCAAAATTAAGCCTAATGTTAAACTAAGTTAAGTTTACAGTATGATGTGCTATTCCTGAGTCTTTGACTCATTTGTTTGTTTATTTGTTTTTATGTTTTAATATCCCAGATGATGATTTCGTGGATATAGAGTAGGAGTGCCAGGAGTAGAATAAGTATCCAGAGACTTAGTGTATGATTTAGACATTTAAGCTATGTTGGTTTCACATAGATCTAGCTTATGTCTTTTCTATTATTTTTTCAGCTCTATGTTATCAAAGACTGTTTTGTTAAGTAAGTTTTGTGATCCAATAGATGAGGTACTTTATGAGACTGAATCTCTTTACCGGGCATTATGTTATGAATGTACATAACATTCCAGACCTATGGGAAGGGGTGTTACAGTATAAGTAAAAAAAAAATAGTTAATTATACTGAAATGAGAATGAAAAGTCTATCAAAGTGGTTACTCACATCCACTGCCAATAATGATTTCTACACAATGACGACATTACTAACTGATAGATAATAAATAGGAAAGCAAAAATCTATAACACTTGAAATTGCACTGTTTAAATATTGGGACATGCTGCCAAAGATACAACACTCATCTACAAATAAACAATCAACAAACATGATAGTATGTATATATTCCAGCATGTTTTTTTGGACAAGTAAATATATTGAGATACATATGAGACAATGAATTACTTACGTCTTTAGGTCCAGAGATTTTACTTCTTGAATAGAAGTTGCTATTCTCTCTGAAGTTCCTGCAAAGAAAAAAAAAAAGGAACAACTTCAACTGATAAGTTTACTGCAGTCTGCGTATGCATTTTATTCATCAACACCAATCCTATAGCAGGGTGTTCCAAAAAAAAACAAGACAGGAAAGGGAGCATGACATAAGCAAATGAAAAAATCAAAAGCTATTTGGTTCTTCCAATGGGGGGCAACTGTCTAGCAAGCAAACTTTGGCAAACAGATTTACAGGGTTACAGGGTTAGCAAGCCTTAGGGCTTCAACATGTCTCAAAGCCATGGCCAGGCTATAAGAAATGAAGAAGCTATCATTACCTTCTGATGACTCTGGTTTGAATTCGGCTGTTCTATACTTCTGAGAAAAGATACAATAAATCCAGCTCATTAAGGGCAATAAACAACTAGCATCGCAAGTGCAGCATATATAAAATAAGATAAAATTGTTGATGCACCTGCAGGTGGCTTTTCACATGAAAGATAGTCAGGCCTTCAACATTCATGAGGATCTTTATAGCACTCGGAGTGGCTTCTGCAGATTAACATTAAAGACACAAAAAAACCTAGTGATTCAGTCAAATCCTACTGGAAACCTTGTGATTTTTCAAATCCTAACAGAATAAAAAATTAAGTACGGTGAGGTTACGCACGATCACTACCACCAAGCTGATTGACAGCTTCTACAAAGGCCTCATGAAGTTCTGGAGTCCAACGCATTCGGGACTTCGTAGGGGGTGCAGTGGACATTGCATTATCAACTCTTTGAAATTCCACAGGTGGTGTTGGCTGCTGCACACGAATTTGGGGTTGCTGCATCAAGATAAAATAAGACAGCTTCAGCAGTAGTTACTTCGTTAATTTGGAGTGGGGGAGATAAGTTTTGGGGGGCTTCATTTGTTTGCAACAATACGCAGAAATATTCAGGGGTTGCTAATAACTTGACCGCCCAATTAACCCAGACCAACCAGAAGGCTTTGGGTTGCTTTCCTCGAGTTAATGAGTCAGTTGGGTTACAGAATTTCAGAAATCTATAAGGCTGGTTCATTTTCGGTTTTGAAATATTTCCCATCTGACGAGACCAAACAAACAGAGAATCTGACATTATATTTTCTTCATATAATTATTGTCCATTTTAATAAGCTTTATCTTCACTATCTACACCACAAACACACCAATTATTTGTTAGTTGATGTACGTAATGTAGGCCGTCCGATGTTTGGGCCATCAGACCAAAATGAGAAATGTGTCAATCACAATTTGAACAACATGCTTAAAGAATCAAGATGTAAATGACTAGCCCCATATCGATTAAGCTTCATTAAAGATAAGTCGTCCAAATGGACCAACAATATATGCACAAAATAACTTGACCCTATCCAGGCCAATCACTTGTAGATGGGTTTCAATGCATTATTTTAGTCAGATTTTGCTGGTTTGGTTCAATAATATTCCCGATAGTTACTTCTACATTGTGAGTTTGCAAGGGCCTCAGGGAAATACTTTTTCAGCAAAGTGGGATTAGCATGGGTTATGACAGGGAGGGTGGTTGACCTACTAGCTGTTATAGAGATACTTTTATGCTTTCTATATCTAGATAGTATATCAGATAAATAGATAACGTGTACCGTAAATAGTCTTAACGTGTAAATAGCAGCTAACGTGTATAGTGAAACCAGCCGCAATTAAGCGCTGGCTTCAATGCTCGGTTGTAACCCTTTTCTATATAAATGAAGGAAAACAATAGAAAGAGGTATTCAGACCAAAATTGACATGGTATCAGAGCCAGGTTGATTTCCGTAGCGTTGGTCTTAATCACAGGGTGCGATTTTCTTTCGCTATTCTAGGGAGAATGTTTTATTCTCTGATTCAGCAAGTTCTTTCTTGCTCTTAGTGGGTCTCGGCGACTTCTGTGGAGTCAAACCTTGTGGTTTGAGTTTTTTGGTGGCTGTTGGACTCTGTCCTTCGTGGTGGCTGTGCCTCTTTGTGGCTGTCGACATTCGCTGGGAGTTACGAGTGCTGCTTCTGTGCCAATCGGCACTTTCTGTGGTGGCTGTGAGGTGGTCGGAGTGCTGCTTCTGTGCCAGTCGGCACTTTCTGTGGTGGTTGACAGCATCTTTGGGTGGCTTTGAGACTGTCGGCAGGTTCTGTGTGGCGGTCCGAAATTTTCTGGGTGGCTATGTTGCAGTCGGCTCTCTCTGGGAGTTGGAACTCTCGGCTCTCTCGGGTCTCTCTGCTGTTTTCCGTAAATTTCTGGGCAGGTATCGAAGTATCTCCTTCGTCCGTAAGGTATTTCTCTCCAACAACTGATTTTGGGCTCTTGTTTCGTACAGTGCCTATTATTCTTGTGCCTCTGGGTCCTTTATTTTTAGTCTGGATATTTTAGTTTGGGCTCATCCTTGTTACCGTGACTTCAAGTTTGGTTTATTCTGATCCTAATCTTACCACTTATTTGATTGACTACTTAAGCATATTTCTCTAAGTGCTTTTCATCATGTCTATTGAAAATACTATTGTTCGCTTTACTGGAAAGAATTTTCCTACGTGGGAATTTCAGTTTAAGATATTTTTAAAAGGAAAAGAATTATCAAATCATATTGATAATTCTACTGAAGTTCCCACTAATGAAAAAGAATTTGCTCAATGGGAGGTCAAGGATGCCAAGGTAATTTCTTGGTTATTAGGGACGATTGAGTCTCACCTTGTGACCAATCTTCGTTGTTTTACTACGGCTCAAGCTATGTGAGATTATCTTCACCGTATTTACCATCAAGATCATAGTGCTCGGAAGTTCCAATTAGAATTGGAAATTAGTACTTATAGTCAAGGCAATTTACCTATCGCACAATTTTATTCTGGTTTTATTAACCTTTGGTGCGAGTATTCTGCCATTGTTCATGCTAAGGTTCCCACTACGGCACTCGCGGCTCTTCAAGTAGTTCATGCTGAGAGTCAACGCGATCAGTTTTTAATGAAGCTTCGACCCGAATTTGAGACTGTTCGAGCTGGTTTGTTGAACCGTAATCCGGTTCCTTCTTTGGATATTTGTTTGGGAGATTTGTTGAGGGAAGAACAACGATTATCCACTCAGATGGGTATGACTTCTGAGAAGGTCTTTTCTGAGACTATGAATGTAGCTTATGCAGCACAAGGGAGAGGAAAGAACAAGTTGCAATGTTTCAGTTGCAAGGAATTTGGTCATATCGCTCGCAACTGTCCTAAGAAAGTTTGCAACTACTGCAAGAAAGAAGGTCATCTTATCAAAGATTGTCAAGTACGGCCTCAGAATCGCCAATCTCAAGCTTTTCAGGCGGTTGTACAGTCTTCTTCTTCATCTTCTGCGCCTCCTACTGTAAGCTCTGATTCATCTGTTCTCACACCAGCAATGGTCCAACAGATGATTGTGTCTGCTTTTACGGCCTTAGGCCTGCAAGGTACGGGTACTAACTCAACTTCTTGGATTGTTGATTCGGGCGCTTCTAATCATATGACTGGTAATATGACGAATCTCCATGGTGTTCGTAAGTATAGAGGCATGCAAAATATTCAGATTGCTGATGGCAGTACTCTTCCTATTACTGTTGTTGGTAATTTGGGCTCTTCATTTCGCGATGTTTTTGTCTCTCCTGGATTGTCTACCAATTTGATTTCTGTTGGACAATTGGTAGATAATAATTGTGATGTTCACTTTTCTCGTGGTGGTTGTCTTGTGCAGGATCAGGTGTCGGGGACGGTGATCGCGAAGGGGCCTAAAATAGGACGTTTATTTCCCTTACAGTTTTCTATTCCTAATGTTGTTTCTCTTGCTTGTACGACTATTGCCAATACTAATGAAGTTTGGCATAAGAAATTAGGTCACCCTAATTCTGTTGTCTTGACTCATCTTATGAAACATGGTTTTTTGGGCAATAAAGATTTATTTTCTTCTTCTCTTGTATCTTTGGATTGTGCTACTTATCGTCTTGGTAAAAGTAAAACTTTACCTTTTCCTACACATGGTAGTCGTGCGTCTAACTGTTTTGAGATTGTGCATACTGACGTTTGGGGTGTGAGTCCTATTATTTCTCACGGTCAGTATCGTTATTTTGTGACGTTTATAGATGATTACAGTCGATTCACCTGGATATATTTTCTCCGTTCTAAAGCTGACGTGTTTTCTGTCTTTCAAAAATTTGTTGCGCTTGTTGAGACACAGTTCAGTACTTGTATCAAAACTTTACGCTCCGACTCAGGGGGGGAGTACATGTCTCATTCTTTTCAAAATTTTCTTCAGCAAAAGGGGATCATTTCTCAGCATTCTTGTCCATATACTCCTCAACAAAATGGAGTTGCTGAGCGTCAAAAATCGTCATCTCTTAGATGTCGTCCGTACTTTATTGATTGATTCTTCTGTACCTTCTAAGTTTTGGGTAGAAGCTTTATCTACTGCTGTCTATTTGATCAATCGTTTGCCTACTCCTACTTTAGATTATGATTCTCCATATTTTCGATTATTTGGCATATCTCCTGAGTATCAATCCTTTCATACCTTTGGGTGCGTTTGTTTTGTTCATCTGCCACCAGTTGAGCGTCACAAGCTTGCTGCACAGTCTGTCATGTGTGCCTTTATGGGATATAGTCCCACTCAGAAAGGATTTATTTGTTATGATGCTCATGCAAATAAATCCCGAATCTCACGGAATGTGATTTTCTTCGAAAATCAATATTTCTTTCAGTCTCAGGTTATTTCTAATCCTCCTATTACTCTTCTTCCCGCTTTTGATGATGTGTCTCCTTGTATTAAGCGATTTCAACCAGGTATGGTGTATCATCGACGTCTTACCCCTTCTTCAACGCCCCTTCCAGACACTGATCCGTCACCTGATTCTACAATTTTTATACCTCGACAGTCCACTCGGGTTACACATCCACCAGATAGGTATGGTTTTCCTCACACCTCGCGTACTGCCACTCTAGACACTATTTCTGTTCCTCACTCTTATACTCAAGCATCCACCCAAGCATGTTGGCAGCAGGCCATGCAAGAAGAAATCCAATCTCTTCAAGACAATCACACTTGGGACCTTATAATTTGTCCCTCAGATGTCAAACCTATTGGTTGTAAATGGGTATACTCAGTCAAGTTTCTAGCTGATGGCTCACTGGACAGATATAAGGCCCGTCTCGTGGTTCTTGGGAACCGACAGGAGTATGGTATTGATTATGAAGAAACATTTGCACCTGTTGCAAAAATGACTACTGTGCGGACTATCTTGGCACTTGCTGCCTCGCAAGGGTGGTTTCTTCGTCAGATGGATGTAAAGAATGCTTTTCTACATGGAGATTTGAAGGAAGAAATCTATATGTCTCCACCTCCCGGCATGTTTGCCACACCTTCCTCAGAAGTTTGTCGGCTACGCCGATCCTTGTATGGACTGAAACAGGCTCCACGTACATGGTTTGACAAATTTCGCTCTAACCTGCTTGCTTTTCACTTTACTCAGAGTCAGTTTGATTCCTCTCTTTTTCTTCGCAAGACTTCCGCAGGAATCGTATTGCTTCTCGTATATGTTGATGACATTGTGATCACTAGCTCCGATACTGAGTTAATTAAGCAATTACAACAGCATCTCAAGGCCTCTTTTCACATGAAAGATCTTGGTCCCCTACAATATTTTCTTGGCCTTGAGGTACAACTTACTCCAACTGGTATGTTGTTACACCAGCACAAATACACGCAGGATGTTATTTCATTGGGTGGTCTCCAATCAGGTAACTCTGTTTTTACTCCTTTGGAGGTAAATCTTAAGCTTCGTCAAGAAGAAGGGGCGCTTCTATCAGATCCATCCTTGTATCGGCAGCTTGTTGGGAGTTTGAACTACTTGACGATTACTCGTCCTGACATTTCTTTTGCTGTACAGCAAGTTAGTCAATTTATGCAGGCTCCCCGACATCTTCATTTAGCCGCTGTTCGTCGCATTCTCCGATATCTGAAGGGCACCTCTACACGCAGATTGTTCTTTCTTAAAGAATCTTCCTTACAGTTGGTGGGCTATAGTGATGCTGATTGGGCCGGATGTGCAGATACTCGTCGCTCTGTCACTGGTTGGTGCATGTTCTTAGGCAATGCACTCATTTCTTGGAAGAGTAAGAAGCAAGACAGAGTTTCCAAGTCCTCTACTGAGTTTGAGTATCGTGCTATGTCTTCCGCATGCTCTGAGATCACATGGCTTCGTGGGTTATTGGGTGAACTTGGTTTTCCTCAGCTACATCCCACTCCTCTTCATGCTGATAATACCAGTGCTATTCAGATCGCCGCTAATCCTGTCTTCCATGAGCGTACGAAACATATCGAAGTCGATTGCCATTCTATACGTGAATCCTTTGACAAACATGTGATTACACTTCCTCACATTTCCACTGAACGTCAAACTGCAGACATATTCACTAAAGCTCTTTCTCGGCATCGGCATCAGTTCTTGGTTGACAAATTGATGCTTCTTGATCCACCAGCATCAATTTGAGGGGGGGATGTTATAGAGATACTTTTATGCTTTCTATATCTAGATAGTATATCAGATAAATAGATAACGTGTACCGTAAATAGTCTTAACGTCTAAATAGCAGCTAACGTGTATAGTGAAACCAGCCGCAATTAAGCGCTGGCTTCAATGCTCGGTTGTAACCCTTTTCTATATAAATGAAGGAAAACAATAGAAAGAGGTATTCAGACCAAAATTGACACTAGCTAGTTGAAGAGGGATCACAGGGATACCATAGATTTCAGCTGTGTGGAAGATGGCTCCCATTTGTCTACTTTGTTGCATTTGGAGTGAAAGGAATGACTGGAATTTTGAGGATTGAGAGCGCTCCTTGGAAGAGTTCAAGTGTTTTTTCTGGAAGACTTTATTTATGTGGGCCATTGTTATAGACTTTAATGGTCTCAACTTTCATGATTTCCTTGTAACCGCTTCTAGTTCCTAACTAGGTGTAATCACATGTATACTTCTTGTGTACTGGGGCTACACCTATTTCTATATCAATAAAATATCTTCTTACTTATAAAAAAATATATATATTCCAAATAGTTGACGTTGGTTTGGTGAGGAAAAGTTCCTAAAACCAACCTCACCCTGACCCATGCACACCCTAGACATGTTAACATATATTTTTGCATGCCTAACATTTACAGACCATTAACATTTGGAGGAACAGTTGCACACCAATTACCTATGGGCCAAATGCAAACCTTATCCTCCCTCCCCCCTCTCCGCCTTCCCTACATATATGGAGTGGCGGAGATAGAGTCATGAGTTTTTCTGATGGATTATGTGGGTTGCTTATTAACAAAACAAAGAAGAAATAAAGAGGAAAATCATGTAGAGAGATTTGAAAGGATAAAGAAAAAATAAATTATGCAAAATAGTTTATAATGATGGTTAGCTGAGAACCTGCAGACAACATAAATAATAAGCACACGCCAGTGAATATAATCCTTTTAGGATTTAGGCTGTGTTTGTTTTGACATAAAATGGAGAAGATATAAAAAAAACACATTTTCAAGGAAAACTACTTAATTTCTGTGAGGACCCGAGAAAAAGCGAGGACCCAGAGGTCGCGCTCACTAGATTCGGAAATGTTTATTTATTAAGTTATTGGATTTTAGGCCAAGGCAGTTCGAGTTATTGAACCATTCTATACTATAAAAGGTTTATTTCTTTTTTCTTTTTTTGTTTTCTCTCTTCATGGGCTTTTTGGATTCAAAACCCCCATGACATGAGTAGAGTAAGCCGCCCAAGCCATTCTAGGGTCTTGGTAGATTCTAGATTATTAGGTTATAATGATTGGTTAGCAAAACCTTTAGGTGAGGCTCTTGTTCATGAAAAAGGATTGCAGAGTATAAGGAGGGTGTGGCCGAAAATCTTGAAAGGACCCTTCATCCATGTTGCCACCCACTTTAGACCAATAATACCACACCACTTAGGGGTACGGCAGGTTATTAAATGAGGGCCATCAATGAGTCATGGGAACTTGCAATACAATGATGGAAAACACAAGGGCTAAAGCCAAGCACTTACGAAGCCTCCATGCGTGCACCATGCCGCCCACTTGAGCCAACCAGATTTCAGCATGCTTGACAAAAAGAATCTTGAGCTAGTGCAATCATTGGGTGCAAAACTTATGGGCAAAGCAAGCCTCACTCCAAACACACGCCAGCCACCTTTCTGCCACAAGGTCGCCCCTTGTCCTTCATACATAGGTAGGGTTTTGTGACTCTTAAGTCTTCTGGAAAAAGACAATGATGAGGAAAGGAGAGTGGAGCCGGAGACTCGCCACATGTCATCCATGCATTGAGAACCCTTAAATTCCCGAAAAAAGAGGCAATGATGAAGGAGGAAAGGAGGAGCTCTGCCTAGCCACTTGGTGCCCATGCCTTGAACCTATGTGTCAAGTTTCCGAGAAAGAGGCAATGATGAGGAAGAAGAGAGGGGTGCTCGGCCCTAGCAAGGGGACGCCACATGGCATCCATGCATAGAATATCTCTTAGAGTTACGAGGTGGCCAAATGATGAGGGGAAAGAAAGAGGGAGAACTTGGCAAGGGTAAGAGGATGCCATTTGGCATCCAAGTGGCATCCATGCATGAGATAGCTTGTGGACCTTTAGTATTCTGAAGTAGGAAATGAGTAGTGAGAGAGAGAGAGGAAGAGGAGATCGAGGTCTTATAAATGGCCTAGCATTTATGGCTGGCGGGATACACCCTAGAGGAGAAACCGAAACGTCATTTTCAGAACTCCTCCATTCTCCCCAGCCCCTCCCTTTCATGCACCCCTTCAAGAAAACTCCAATAATTTTCCTTCTGTTCAAACACCCTCGCACGCACCACCAAGTGAGGATTCAGATAGCACTCAAGGAAACTTTAGCTCGGTGAGAAAGCCCTGATCCTACTCATTTCCTTTTCTAGTTTCTTGATATGAAATACCTAGGGTTGGGCAGATTTAAAGGTCTCGGGTTGTATATCAAAGAGTGTTTTCTATGCATTTGTGATGTGGAGTGTTTCTATGAGTTTGTGAGTCTCGGGCCTTGAGGGTATAAACCTTGTTTGAATCGGGATCATATATACCCTATGTCTCTAGGGTTTTTGAAATGGGGTTTTAGGAGGAAAAGTGATTGAGGAAAACCACCTTGGTTGAGCAAGTTGTTGGCCAAGTAGGTTTTTGAAGCATTTAGGGAGATTATTCCCAAGAACCACTAAGGCCCCGTTTGGATGTTGAGTTGAGTTGATTTCATTATGAATAGTAGTGAGTTAAGATGGTGTAGTGAGTTTTGTGGGGCTCACCTTTGATGAGTTTAGATGTATTTATGGAAAGTTGAAAAAGGTTGTAGGTCCCGGGTGTAAAGAGGTGTTGAGTTTAAAAAGGTTGTGGGTCCCACGTGTAAAGAGGTTTTGAGTTAAAATGAGTTTAGTGATTTGAGAATTGGGTGTTTGGACGTTAGACTCAGCTTCATTTTTTTTTTTAATAAGTTAGACTCAGCTTAAAATTAGACTGAACTGAGTTGATCTCAGCTCAGTCCAAGTTCCAAACGGGGCCCAAGTACACATAAACGGACTAGCTAGATCAATTTGAGAGTTTTATGTGATGATGCTAACACTTGGGATTTTATTTTCCAGCTCACTCATTTGGCACTCTAAACAAAAAGTTTGTAAGTTAGCCTCTAACTTACTCTTGAATAATGTGCTCATGTTTTTGTGTAAAAGCTGCATTTGTTCTATTTGTGTATATGAATAAGTGCTCGGATTCTTGATATGTTGTAACATCCCATTCCCGTAGGATAGAGATGTTATTAACATTCATAACATAATACCCGGTAAAGAGATTCATATCCTAAAATACCTCATTTATTTAAAAGAATCAAAACTATTAAAACTGAATTGAACATGATTATTTCGAAAACTGAACGTAAAGTAAATGAATATAAACTCATCCTAAGAATGACGTAAAAGAAATCTAATTCTTGTGTGAATATCACTTATTCTTTTCTAAGACTTTGTACTAGATCTAATCCTGGTCATCTAGCTCTGCGTCATCATAATCACCATCTACGAGAATTAAACATGGAAGAAAAACAAGAATACAAACAGAAAATGAGTCGAATACTCAGTAAGTAGCACATCATACTATAAAATATAATTTGGCCTAACATTGACTTAATTTCTTTAAGACTCTTCATAACATACATACAACTTCATACATTTACAATCATACACCTAACATGACTTTCTGAAAGATTTTACATACATATATCGTCACAGATTCATATAACATACGTATTCATCATTAACATGAACGGAAGCATATATAATCATGACAAACATGTAACGTGAATGCATAATATCTTGTTTATCATGTCTTAACATAGAGTGAAACACGCTTGGGTCCGTGTTTCACCTATCTTGCATAACATGGAGTGAAACACGCTTGGGTCCGTGTTTCACCTAACTTGCATAACATGGAGTGAAACACGCTTGGGTCCGTGTTTCACCTAACTTGTATAACATGATGTGAAACACGCTTGGGTCCGTGTTTCACCTAACTTGCATAACATGGAGTGAAACACGCTTGGGTCCGTGTTTCACTTAACTTATAGTTAACCACACTTGAGTCCGTGGCACCATAATATTTCTTATCTTTTTTAATGCATAAGAATTTATTAGGTTTCATGAATAGTTCTAACATGGCATATTCTTGTACATGGCATAGCATAACATGGCATAGCATAACATGGCATAATATGACATATTCTTGTACATGGCATAGCATAGCATGTCATATTCTAGTACATGGTATAGCATGACATAGCATAACATGACACTTTCTTATACATGGCATAACATAACATGGCACTTTCTTATACATGGCATAACATTATATGATCTGAATATTTTATGACATTCCATGGCATACATAATTTAAGTACTACATGAACATGGCATACATAATCTAGGTATTACATGAGCATGACTTGCATAATCTGGCTATTCTATTACATGGCATACTTGACTTGAATTACTACAAGAATATCTCATTGCTTTCATATGATTTTAGTAACATTCAATTAATCAAACAAATTCATTCATTCAAGCATAATCTCATATTTCCTCAAGATCATGAAAGGAATCTAACATTGACTTGTCTCTTAGCGTAGCGTAGATTACCATCATAAGCACATCATATTTTCATACATAGCAATAATATTCACAGTACGCATGCATTTATAAGATCATACTATTTACCTCTTAGCGTTACTTCCTAATTTTCAACTTTTAGCGCGTTACCTATACGAGGTTCTAGACGTTATTAATTTCCAAGAAAAGCGTGTCGTAATAATCCAAGTAATTAAATACGTATAATGGAGCTTAATTAAAATAATAGGCTTCAAAGCAAACTCTAAAAACATACTTTAAAATCCTTTAAAGACAACACTAGCCGATTGGGCCTAAGGTAGATTACACAATCAAGGGTCAAAAAGGCATATAAGTAATTATAGAATTAGTGGAGGGGCTTTTTGGGAAAGGCTGAAAACCAAACACATAAAGGGAAACACATCTTACGGCAAGACTAGATGGAGGGGTATTTGTGTAAAACTAATATTATTGCATGGGTGTTTTAGGAAGGCTGAAGTAAAAGAAACAAAAGATGGAAAGGCATGCTTACGGGAGAGTGGAAGAGAGTCGTGCGATAACATGGAACTCACCGAGGGAAGAAGGCTGAGGAGACGGCGGCTCTCGGGTGGCTGGAATTGATTGGTGACGCGACCAGGCCCTCGGAAGGGAGTGCGAGACGGAGGGAGGTGCCTGGTCAGCGGGTTCTGTGGCTGTCGTGAGGTGATTCGACTCTTTTAATGGTCAACGGAGGGCTGAGTAGAAAACACCGTTGCTTCTAGTATTCACGGTGGAGAGAAAACGATGGAAAATAAGCTTAGAGGCGTCAACGCACGTCATGGAGGAATGAGAGCTTACCGTCGACATGTTCTGTGGTAGTTTCCGGCGAGGTGGTTGATTTGGTATGTAGAGTAGTGCTAGGGTGGCTGTTGGGAAGTGGTTTTCTTTGTCTGCCGAGGCTACTATGGTGGCTAGTGTGTGCTATGGTGGCTAGTGTGTGAGAGTTTCATGGTTTTTGCTAAGGGTCTCGTGGGTTTTATAGATGAGGAGTAGGAAGCTATCGTGAGTGATCTAGAGGGGTTTGATTTTGACTAAACTTTGGAAAACTACTCCCACAAGGAAAGGAACACTTGAGAGGATATTAGAGTTTTGAAGTATTTGACTTAGAGATAATTTCAAATCAGGAAACTCTCAGACCAAACAGAAAGATAAAAGAGGCATATAGTAGAGAAATCCTATTCAAAACAAATTACTACCTCAAAACATATATAATAAAATAATAACAATAAAGATAACAATAAAATAGTAATAATAATAATAATAATAATAATAATAAAATCACACTTTCGGGGTCGGGGTGTTACATATGTTCTACCATGTGCTTGGATTGTTGCCATACTGAATCATGTGTGTGCTCGGTTTGTCATGCCATGTTTGAATCATGTGTATTTTGAGGCCCCGTTTGGTTTGCAAGATGGTCTCATCTCATTCTCTCTCACCTCAATATCCAAACACCACAAACACAAACACTTTTCAATTTCAAATCTTCCGATTTTTCATCTAATCATTTTACCTAATCATTACAAATTTTCAAAACTTCCAAACAAAACACAAAAAACAATTCAACTTTTTCAAATCCCAAAACAAAAATAATATTAAAAAATTATATTCTAACAATATTTTTATTCAACTTTTTCTTTCTACTTTCTCAAAACCCCATAAAATATCTTAATTCAAACCATTTTACTACTATTCACAAACTATTTCACTACTATTCACAAATTTCTTATCTCATCTCATCTCAATATCCAAAGGAGGCCTAAATCATGCCTATGTGACATGCTTGGCCATTGCAAATCATGCCTATGTAATATGTTGGATCAATATAAGTTGTGCCTATATTGTATACCTGAATATAACAACCATGCTCACATGATACGTTCTCATCGTTATGTTGTGCCTATATTTCTCGAAATCTCATTATGGTAGTTCCACTACCATTCCCCTGGAATGGTAGAAGTTGTGACAGATTTAGAAGACAACGAGCATGATGGGAAAACGTAAGCCCCGTTGGTCACCAATAGTCGAAGAAAGTCTTACGTTCGAGGATCGCTTTGAGGCAATTGATAAATTTATATAGATCATTTGAAGCTAATAACAGAGATACAAGAGATCTTAGATCTTAGGAAAAGAAGGATAATGATAATGTTTTTAACTATGTATCTCAAGAAAATTTTTTGGTAAACATGAAGGGTCAATGTTTTGGGACCCTACTTTTGTAAGACATGATATTTTGGGGTTAATCGATTATGTTTTGGTACCATGATGTATTGCTCAAGCCCTTGTTATTTTTCTGTGTGATTTATTCATACTGCTAGAAACATGCTAGGTGGATTGCATGTTAACTGTCATGAATGAGGGATATGTAACCTAGTGTTGCATGTCCCGACGCGTCAATTACTGCCAAATCCCAAGCAGGGGTTGGGGGTGTCACATTTTCCATTAAAAAATAACCCGAAAATATTCCATACATATGTTGGTTTGAAAATTCTTACCCCTTGTTAAAAAATAACTACAACAGAATATATATATAAATATACATATATATATAATGTTAACAGCAACAAATCGAGCAGTTCGTACAATTGTCTAAAAACTAACAGCAGCAA
This sequence comes from Juglans mandshurica, assembly GCA_022457165.1. Taxonomy (NCBI): domain Eukaryota; kingdom Viridiplantae; phylum Streptophyta; class Magnoliopsida; order Fagales; family Juglandaceae; genus Juglans; species Juglans mandshurica. Next base: position 13,060,949 of record CM039623.1, read on the forward strand.
CTCTTTTTGGGGAGGGGGAGGGAGATGCAAGGCGTAGACCATTTTATGGAGGGGAGAGATAGGGGTTAGGGGGTGATGACTTTTGTGGAGAGGAATGGATTGGTGGGGGCGGGGGGTAGGCAACTTTCGAGAACGGGGAGGCATGGGGTGGGGGTAAAGGGCAGTGATTTTTTAGTTGATAGGAATTGGGGGAGTCAAGGTGCTCTCTTTCTCTCCCCAACCACCACACATTAAACGACTGAGCGTTATTTGACCTCTAATTTTGCCCCTTCAAAACAAATGAAGAGATGAAACTGTTTTCACCTCAAACAATCACAGCCTTAACAACAAAAACTATTGATGAGAAACAGAGTTTCAAAATAGTCCCTGGAAAAAGATATTTTATTCTTTATATTAATAAGCAAAATGTAAACAAAAAGCTGCACACAATTTCAAAGTTTCAACTCCACAGATAAGCATGTACAGATATTGTTGTATAGCGATAAAAAAAAGTATGTATAGCTATTATGTTGAGTTGAGGAACAAACCTTTGGTTTGGGATCTGCCACACTAACATTGGGAAGCTCATTGCAATCTGGCTCCAGCTCAGAGTTAATCCATCCATCAGTCCACTGCCAATCATTTCTCCTAGTATGGTACTCAGATGCTATGACACCAGTACTGCTTTCCACCTGACTATTCTCAGCAGATGCACATGCAGGAAAATTAAGAAAATCCTGAAATGGATCTGTACACCAGGAAATATCCTGACTCCCGTCATTGTTATTAATCAATGCTGTGGATCGTACATCCAAATGAGAAGAATGGGTTGGCAGAAATGATTCCCGCTCAGCTGACGACTGGGAAATGAATGGGGAAATTCGGGAATGTCCTCCATGTGAAACTGAAGAGAAAGGAGCGTCACTGGGTAATCCAGTGGATGACGTAAACAAGTGCCCATCAATACTGCTGTTAAAAGCTATTGCAGCAGCCTGACTGGAAATGGGGTTTTCCATCAGTTCCCTTTCTGGGGAAACCCAAAAAGAATCTGGATAACTGGAATACTTGTCATCAATAAAGGGAGGGACAACTGGAAAAGATGAAGACATAGCTCCAGAAGCCCCCAAGTTATTGAGTTGATCCGTGCCTGATCTCTGAATAGATAAAGCAGGGTACATGTTCATTGTTGTTGGTGCATTGAGACTCCCAATCGCTGAGCAATATGAAACCTAAGCCATTAAAATGTAGGTCCGAGAAAGCCACTGAATCTGATTAATTATTTATTTACCATCCCCTTCTTTCTTGTCTAGTCTTAGATACTTATTTTGTCAATCAAGTTATGCATCTGGTGTAGAGTATTAAACATGTCTAGACATAGGAAAACAAAAGTGAAGTTGATTACAGTACTACATTCACCACAATTTCCAATGAAGTTAGTAACTACACAGAAAAGTACTTGATAAAACATCTAAATTTAAGCCCTACGCAAAAATAATAGCAGAGTAATTTATAAGAAAATCAAATAATCCTCTATAATTTAGCTTACAACCAAAGAAACCCAATTTCATTTAAAATCAGATTCCCTTCAACACAATTCTTTCTATCAGCTGCATATAATAGGAATCGATGAAGTCAAAGAACCTGCTAACTACCCCCACAAGAGATGATCGTCTAGAAGCCAATTCCTGTTAAATGCATTGGAAAGTTGCAAGCCTGGATGCTCACTTCCAGTTAGAGACTTCAATTTCAGTTGAATTAAGGTGATAATAGGCTAAACTTTGTTTTTCCTCAAAGAAAAAAAGGTGATAAAAAACTAATATATAATACAGAGCTTCAGGTTGGCTTTATGGCCATAAGCACACACCTCAACATCTTGGTTATGATTATCTCACCGACTTTTCATTAAAAATTCATAATGACAGACAATGGATGTAAATTTTAACCTTTCATGATTTTGCTACGGGGGTGCATATTCTTTCTACAAGTTTTCTTTCAGTAATTCACCAAGTTATCATTTATGTTTCTCTTCATATGGGCTGCACAAACGATTGCCCTGATTATAAATGATTGTGCACACACTAATTCTTAGGCCTGGTTTGGATAGTGAGTCGAGATAGTTTGTGAATAGTAGTGAGATATATGAGTTGAGATGAGATGAGTTAGAAATGATTTGAGTTAAAATGTTTTATGGGGTTTTGGAAAAGGAGAGAAAAAAATTGAATAAAAATATTATAAAGTTAAAATATTGTTATAATATTATTTTTTAATATTATTTTTGTTTTGGAATTTGAAAAAGTTGAATTATTTTTCGTGTTTTGTTTGGAAGTTTGGAAAAGTTTAATAATTAGGTAATGATTAGATGAAAAAGTTAAAGATTTGAAATTGAAAAGTGTTTACGTTGTGGTATTTAGATATTGAGATGACATGGGATGACATAGGATGAGATGAGATGGGATGGGATGAGATGGATGCATCTCTCTATCCAATCCAGGCCTTATTATTACCATAGAGCTGATACTATATTTTCCAGAATTCTTGGCGATCAATTTGATTGGCCTTGTTTACATTTTTTTTCCTTGGGTAAGGAGAAACTGCATTGAGAATGGTAGAAAATAAAATATCTAGCCAACAATTTTTTTTATTTATCTAGCCAACCTATATGCCAATGAGGATCCATAAAGTCAATCCTGATTTAATTAAAGCTTAGCTGAATTGATTTCATTTAAGAATAGAGAAGAAATTAAAGGTTTCGTCTCTATCGGTTTGGATACAGAAGAAACCTTATGTATCCAGGAGGCACACAAAGACTCTAAGATCTATTGAGTCCGAGAAAGATGAAAAATGGATTTTTGTTTCCTGAAGGTAGTCATCTAACAACAAAAAGCTCTAGAAAATAAAATGGAGATAACGTTATTAACAAAATGCTCTGCTTAAAAAAATTCCCATTATTCTGTTCTCTAAAGATGGTTGACATAAGACAAAGTGACACTGGCACTCTGCATTCCAGATACATCGGCAATGTCCAAATTTTCCTTTTATCTTCTAGTTACATCCAAACTCATTGTTTACATTTATTATCGGAATTGTAAAGAATACTTGCTATTTACAAGTAGTTCTAATTTTCCCAAATATTCTTAACAATTCAGAGGATAAAAGTTATAGTTCATTCCTGCTATAACGTATTAACGTTTAATGAAACTCTTCCTATTTACTATTGTCTTGCCAAAGACAAGCTTTACACTAGTTTCCTCAAAAAACAGGACCCTCCTAGATATAATCTCAAAGCCACTTTAAAAAATTTAAAATCCTCAAGAAGAGAAAACTGCATTAGCTAAATTTCTTGAGTAACAAATGGTCAGAATCCATAACTGAAATGCGTGAGGTCCCAAGTTCAATTCTCGGAATGCCCCCCCACCTCAATTATTTTTTTCTTTTAACTTGTTTCTACCTAACCTATATATAAAAAAAAAAAAAAGAAAAAAAAAAAATGGAAAACATTGATGCAAAGGAAACAAACAGTGGTGGAGGGAGCGGAATGGGAGGGGAGGGGGGAGAAGGGGTAAAGGGTACAATGCCTGCGCTGCTATCCTCGTGTTTATATCTAATGACTTATATAGGTTCTAGTTTTCAAAATCTGTTTCAGTTCTGAACAAGTATCTAAGGTCCCAATATATAACTGCCACTTAATTTATGGTAAATTATAAATTTCTGTTGTGGAGAAATTTCAACGGTGTACACATAATGTTACTAAATATATAAGACTGTTATATCTAGGGGTGTAAATCGGTCCGGTCTGGTCCGGGGGGGTGATGGACCGAAATTTTCGGTCCATCATTTTCCCCGGACCGGACCGGTAGCTATCGGTCCGTTCGGTCCAGCCCAATTATTTTTTTATTTTTTAATCTTTTTTTCAAATAAATTAATAAATTTTTTTAAAATACTAAATTAAAATTAAGTGAATTATTAATGTGAATTATGTAACTAACTCAATAAAAAATTATTTTATATGGTCAATGATAATAAATTAAATGAAAATTACATTCTTAACTTATATAATTACTTTTTTTTTATAAGTTATAATACTATTAATATATACTTAGTTAATTGATATTGTACATTAGTTAATTGATATAATAGTAATTTGTTAATAACATATTTAAAATTTTATATTTTTAATAGTGATAGGTTAGATGAAAATTACATAATTAATTATATAATTATTATATAAATAATATATATAATTTTTTTTTTTAAATTCGGTCCGGGGTGGGAAAACCCTAGACCGAACCAGACCGAAAAGTCTCGGTCCTCTATTTCAGGGACTGAGACCGACCGGTCTGGGTCCCGGGTTGGTTTCTCCAGTCCGGAATGACCAACTTTCACCCCTAGTTATATCTTTGATGTAGCAAGCCCCACTTTCTCACGTAGTCCCCCATGCATCTTTATTTTTTATTCTTGAATTTCACTTATTTTCTTGTTTTATGTAACACCATGATGTTCATAAATAAGCATTGGTGAAAATAATGGGAGCATGTTAGAGCTTTGGACCAAGTTATATGAAACTAAACCAAACTTCAGTCAACATCAGCTCACCATGAAAAGCTCAATTTAGGGCTTGTTTGGGAATACAAACCATATCATTTTATTTTAAAATTTCTCATAATTTCCTTCCCAAACATCACTTAAACACAAATACTTTTCAATTTCAAAATTTTCATCTAATTATTACTTAATCATTATAATTTTTCCAAAATTCTAAACAAAACACAAAAAACAATACAACTTTTTCAAATCCCAAAACAAAAATTATATTAAAAAATTATATTCTAACAATATTTTAACTTTATAATATTTTTATTTAATTTTTTCTCATCTCTTTCCCAAAATCCAATAAAACATTTCAACTCAAACCATTTCACTACTATTCACATAATTCACGTTTTCCTCTCATCTCATTCCTCAAACATCCCCTTAGTCTCTCAAACCATAAAAGGCACGGAGTATGAGCTCAAAGCCATATTGAAATACAACCCTTCTAACAACTTCATCATGTAACATGTTCACCATCCAAACCAAAACCCACTAAGACGAGTGCCAAACGCATAAAGCCAAACGCATAACACCAAAACAGAAAAGAAAGGAAATGAGATACACAGTACGAAATATATAAAACTCTTACGTCAATATTTGAGGCAGCCCACATAAGAACAGAACAAAAACAGATGATCAGAAACATCCATCGACAACTCAAAAACTCAAAGTGGGTATAACGGAATCTCACCAAGAAGCGAGAGGAACTCAATATGGAAATCCTCAAGCTCAGAATCGAACCGCAACTCGATGCTCAGAGGCGGCTGGAGGCGAAACGAACACAAAGAAGGAATAGAAAAGCACCCAACAACGAAAGATTCTTGAAGGACACGAACATCAGATATACGATGATATTGGATTTATTCGGCTTCTTGACTTCAACAATCTCTCTCCCTGTATTATTTGATTTTGATGACTCCGGTGCTGATTCGAGGCAAGTGTTTGATAAAAGTTTTGCATTGTGGCTTTATTAGATTTTTTGAAAGGTGCTGCATAGTAACGTGGGACCCATGTTTTTTTTTTATTATTATTTCTTTTCAAGGACCTTTTTCGTGCCTATAAAGGCCACGTGGGTACTTCATTTTATCTACATTTGGTAAAATAATCTCCTTCCAACGGAAAATAAAAGAGCCACTTTCTCATCGTAGCATAGAAATTCCTTAAGAGAATATTCCACAAATTACCTTTGTCACCAAGTTCTTTGATTTTATTTATAGCTCAAGAATTTGTTGAGAAATTTACTTTTGAAGTTTCAGCGTTAGTTCCAATAAATACTAACAACATACAATTTCTTGGTTATAAAATAGTAATGTTAAGGGCAAGTTTTAAATATAAAAGTGTCGTGCAAGTTTTTTTTTTATATATAAAAGTGTATCTTACTGGGTGAGTTTGGATGTTGAAATGAGTTGAATTGAGTTGAGTTGAGATGATAAAATATTATTAAAATATTATTTTTTAATATTATTATTATTTTGGGATTTGAAAAAGTTGAATTGTTTATTATATTTTGTGTTGAGATTTGAAAAAATTGTAATGATGAGTTAAGATGAGTTGAAAGTATTTTATGATCCAAACACAGCCTAAAATAAATAAGTTTTATACGCTTTTTCAATATGGAGTTCACTTTTTTACTAAGAGATTGTACGGAATTTGTCTATTGAAATTTATATAAATCATTTCTCTTATAAAATATTTATTTCTGTTCGCCACCAATTAAATAATAAATATTTTCAAAAAATATATATCCAAATTTTAGATAATTTTAAATGTTTAGTAAATAGTATCCCATATATTTCATAAGTCTATATATTTCTTTATGCTACTCATCATCTCACACCACACACTACACATATATTAAAAGAGGTGTGATGTGTGGTGTCTGAGATGCTAAATACAATAATTCATTTTTCTTTCCTACTTGCAATCTTAGAATTCCACACAAAATTTAAGGAATCCGATATAAAGAAACTCGTGTTAACTTTTAATTAGTTTTTGAGAATTTTATACCAAAAAGTCCTTAATTTACATTTTTAGACAAACAACTCGGTTAAAAAGTTTACTTCCTTTTTAATCTAAAAATAATAATGAAATGAGATGACTTCTTTATACAAACAGGCCCACATGTTTAGTTTAATTTGGTGTGCTTAGTTTTGTGTAGTTATTACCAGAGTTCTCCCATGGCCGCTTAGACAATTGCCTAATGCCCCCACCCTATACAAACACGGTCAAAAATTAAACTGTAATATATTTATTTTTCTAGGAAAAAATATAAAAATCAATGCAAATAAAAATTTAAATAAACTCTCCTTTTAAATATTTTCTCATGTGTGCAAGGCTCTAATACTAAATTTTGTAGTCAATTTAATGAATAATTATACTTTTAAATACTTCATTTTAAAAAAAAAAAAAAAAAACCCTTACTTTAAATTTTATTTTAGACCTCAATTTGTATTAGTCCACCCCTAGTTATTAACTATGAAGAGTGCATTGAAACATGGGTTTCAGAAAAGCAAATAGAAGTAGGAAGGAAGTTGCTCGCTAGATGCAAAGAAAAATCTCATCTTTTTACACGACCAATATATATATAAATAAGAAAGAAGACTCCAACTCCAAGTGCATACATATTATATGTGGAATCCTTGGAGGATGGCCTACATACATTACACATACATATAGTTCATGGAGTCGTAAGCAAAGTAAAAAAATAAAAAGGATTTTTTATTTTATATATGCTTGGAAGTTTTTTTTTTTTAATTCCGACTGCATTAAATTTCTAACCCAGTAAAGAGATTATGCAGGCACCTTTCGGGAATCTTCCCAAGAGAGGTAAGGCAAAAGCAAAGCTTTCTAAAATGAGTTGAACTTCTTATTTAAAGACCCAAAACTTGATCAACAAATATCCAAATGAAACAGGATTGTATTAGTATACACTTGGGCAGATTTTTTTTATTAGGTCAAAAGTAAAATGTCACTTTCCCAAGTGTTCATCATACTCTCTTAGGTGACTATGCCCATATGCACCTTCCCTTTAGGTTATATGGGTCATAATTTTGCATTATTCAATAGAACATAACAACCAACATTCTTTACAATGGAAGAAGAAAATAAAAAGTGGCAAAACTGGAAGCACAAAGTCAAGATTGTATCATCACTATACTACAAACAAATATACATGCCAGACAAGCATCCAATGGCTCTGATCTTTAATAGTATCTATCCTACTAAATATAATTTTTACACCATATAAAGTAGCAATATCATTCAACAACAACAAATTTCACAAGCGTCATGCTTAAATCTTGTCACAAAAAACTATGAATTCAAAGGGTTTGAAGCCAAAGGAAAACAAGAAAGATATCCCCTCAGACTTATATATCAAAGGAAGTATGCAATTTTAGTACTTCGTTCCAACAAACACATATGTAACCTAAGGAAGAATACAACCAAGTCCAAAGTTGAATGATTTTGATGATCGGTATTTCCCTACCATAGTAAGACAACATAAGTCGAATGATTTTGCCAATTAGGTCATAGAAAAGCCTAAGAAACTTTATAAAAATCTCCGCTACATCCCAATCATCATCATTAGGCTTGCCCAATCTCCCATCATCCTCAAAATGTTTGACATATTGCATGTTCTCTGATTAAGCTGAATTATTACATATTTTATACATTTAGAACCAATATATTTTATTTATTTCATTACATTATTATTGGTTTTAGATGAAAAAATTATTAAGATGAATAAATCTGAGTTGTGATTTAAATTGGTTAATAGCATGATTTATGCTTAATTTTATAACTTGTGATTTAATTGAACAATGTTCATTTATATGCACAACATATTTTTGATATTATATTATTCTTATTTTATTTTATTTCTAATTCCTATTATTTTATTCTAATTTCAACGAGTGTAGGACTCTTCAAATAAGGATAATGATGGGGTTTGAGAGTAATTCGGATCAGAGTCCAAAATGCGTTAGGAGACAGAATGGACAAACTTTAGTATTTTAATCATAACTTTCCGTTCAAATATCGGATTGATACGATTCTTGATGCGTTGGAAAGCTATCTTAAAGGGCTACAAAGTTGTCTCTAATAAGAATCTTCAAATTCAAACTCCTGAAGCACGTACGTGGTTGCCAAGTTGAGTCCTAAAATTTAAGCGATTTTGTGTGCGGGAATATGAAGACATTAGGGTTTTTTTCGTACCCTATTTAAGCATATCATTAGCACGAAATTGGAGACTTTTGCAGAAGTAGCGCCACACATTTGAAGAACTCTTCCAGGGTCCAATTGCCGCTCCAGCTGCCTCCTCCATTGCCTACCACCTCCATCTCTATTTATTTGACTTGCTTTTTTCATTCCCTACTTTTTATTTAATTTCAGTTTAAAGTTTATGGAATATTTTTGAGATATTTGGCTTAGACTTTTGGGCACTTTGTTTGCTGTTTATTTACTTCGTGTTATTTATTTTTCTCGCTTCTTTAAACTTTTATTGAACAGTGATTACAATTGCTATGGATTAATTTTGAGAATTTATGATTTGAATACAAGGATGAACCCTAGAATCTTGATTTTGGGGCTTTTCAATTCATATTTTGTCAATTACTTTTTAATCTAGTTTAATTCTTAGATTAGTTTTATTAATCTCTCAGTTTCATTGCATATTAGATTGATTAAAGCTTAATTATGAGTTAAATAATTTCTACTTTATTGTTTAATTTTCAGATTAAATAAGATTGTTTAGTTTAGTTGATTTTTTTTTATTGTTAATTTTAATTTGTTAGTTTTTTTTACATTTCATTTCGACACTCAAAAATCCAAAAATATGAATCTAGTCCATGACTAGTGCCATTTTCATTCTTGTTGCACTCTTTCATCCATTGCACATACAATCATTTTTATTTGCTCTTTGTGAATATTTTCACAATTTTAAATGAGTTTGATTTTAAGTAACTTTCCCTTAGGAGACGATATAGGAATTTATTCCTAATTATTACGCGACATCCTCATGCACTTGGGATAGCTTTTGTGCTACTTATTTTTGAGTGAGTCATTCTCGCCACCCAATAAGTCAAAGGCATTTATATACTTTTGGATTGTCTCAACATTAAGAAGATTGAGTTCCATCTTATAGGAACTTCAAGACATAACCCCTTCTTACATTCAATACCTGTAGCCCTCACAACAACTTTGAATTTATCAAGCTCTCATTGCACTTCTAACTCTTGCAACCAAATCATTCACATCTTTCAAATTGTCGGTCACAATAAGATTTAGGACATGTGTAGCACATCTCACATGTAAACACTCACACCCATGAAAGACTAAGTGTCTGTAATAGCCTACAAAAACTCAATGGATGAAATTCTTTAGAACTTAGGAATGTTGTGAAATGCCGAAAAGATTTTACGAATCAAGCGATCGATTAGATTTTAGTTTGTCAGTATAGTTGGATTTCGACCCGCTATGGTGTCAAAATTGCCTTTTGATTTATTTAAGGCACTTAGAGTATAAGTTGACAAATTGGATTGCATCATTAGTCTCTGATGAATATTTAGGATTGTTATATTTTCTGTTTCCGTTTTCCATTTTCTGGATGAATAGTATCTAGGAGTGCCTTTTGATTTAATTAAGGCACTTAGGGGTTGAATTTTGTGAAACGAATTGCATCACTAGACTCGTATGATTATTTAAGATTTTATGGTGTAATAATAATTTTGACAATTTTTTGGGTGAATAGTAAGTAACACCTAGGATATCGCCACATGGCACCCTGTTCAAACGATTGTCAAATTGTTATGTGGGATGTCCAAATCCACTTAAAATCACTAGGATTACTCTTTGGATGGACATTTGGCACATTCCTAGCCACTCATTGGAATAGTAATAGGACACTTGTCACTTAGTGAGTTAAGTGTGATGGAGTGGATGCAATTCAAGCCATGTGATTGTGCCACCTATGCAAACACTATTCTTACCACCCGAATAAACACTTTTGATTAACCAAAAGAGGGTTTCAATCCTAGTGAAACCCCAAACCATTGTATTTCAATTGAAACCCTAAAACCCTCATGATGACCAAAACCCTAAACCATGATTTCAACCCTATGTGGCCCATTTTTTATTAAGTGTTTAACCACTTGGATTAATTACTCCCACATATTATTAATCACTCAATTCTTCACTCATACACCTTTAACCACTCTATTATATCTTGGTAATCACATTGGTCCAAGAATAATTGAATTTGGACTGATCTCAACCGAAACCCCAAAAGGAGTCCCATGAAACCTCAAAATAAAGCTCATCGGTAAGGCACATCTTTGGCCTACTGAAATACACCACCAACGGAGGCTACTTGAGGAAGTTTCTTCCCCCTCCCAAGAACAAGACAAGGGCTGAAACACCACTCAAGTTCAGCCCCAAGAAGTCACTTGATGGATGACAAAAAGCCTACTCACCCTAAGCCATCCACTCGACCAGCTTTGGCAGCAAGGGGATAGTAGTTGAGCAGCCCACATTTTCTCCACCTTTCGGTTGCCAAACTCCCATCAAAGAGTCATTCAGCCACCCCATGTCAGCCCCCTATCATATATATCATGCCCCTTGTATTACACACTTCACATTTTGCATTTCCATTCAATGTTCTAGAGAGAACCAGATAGAGAGCTTCAGGCAGATTTTCTCACTGTTCTTGCCTTGCATTTTCTAACCCTTTATAAGTCAAATATCATTCAACTTCATTCATTTATTTATTTTTTCTTTGAGTCTAGTTTGCATTGGTATATTTTGGATAATTGTTCATGAGTTTTTTATTGGTGAAAATTCGGTTTGAGCATGCAAAGGTCATATTGGGCGACAATCTAGATCTTGCTATGGTGAAGTTTTAACATGTTAATATGAAAGTTAGGTTTGGCTTTATTGCAGGTTAAAAGTTTTATGAAATAGTTTTGCATGATTTTGGAAAGTTAGAAACTAGAAGGTCCAAACAGTTTTTGTTTTGGTGAAGTTGAAATATTTGGTTGTGGAAACTTGATCCAATGGTCTTGATTTTCACATGATGTTATTAATACTTTGATCTAAGTGTTAGGAATTTATTTTTTGAGAATGTTAGTTTTGATCTTGATGGAATATGTTTTATACATGCGAAGGTTTGTTTAGGACTCAACCTAGAGGCTCTCGGGTTTGAGTTCAGTTTTAATATAATTTTTGCCATGTAATTCTAGATTTAATGCTTAGATCAAGTTAGAACTTGAATATGAGGTACATGATTTTATTTCTTGAACTTTTATTTCATGAAAATCAAGGATCTAGGGACTTTTATCTAAAGTCAAAAAGCATGTGGTTCACGGTTTTATTGATGAAGTGAGTTTGTGGTTTTTGTGAAATGTATAGTTTGATGTCTTAGCATGATTTTACAACATATGATATGATTTTTATGTGTCGCACAAATAAGTTTAAGCATGAAAGTTTGAAAGTTGGTTGAATTGCAACAAAAATCAAGTTTTTGCCTAGAATGTGGATCGACCAAGGTATGGTTCACCTATTTGTATTATGTTTTAAATTTTTCTGATTGGATACTTGATTTTAGGACAAAATTTATGTGTGGAATGTAAGTTTTGGTAAGATTTAGAGTTAGTATGCAAAATCCTTATTTTGTGGGCAAAATTATAATTTTCCACAAGTAGAGGGGTAACTTTGCAATATTTTCTATAAGTAAAATTCTTTTATGTTTCTAAGTATTTAGTGACATATTCTAACCCTTAGAAATATCTCATTTCAATTCTTTTTTTTTTTCACGCTACGCTTTAGCTTTACACAAAAAATTTGTAAGTTAGCTTTTAACTTACTCTCGGAATATTTATGTATGTGTGATTGTAAGACTACCATTTTTATCTTCATGTCACTATGCTTATTGTAATTGCTATGATATACCATGCCATGTCATCAGTTATCTGTTACACATTTAACTATTGCACGTTTGTCTTTTACATGAATGCCATGTCACTGTTACATGCCACAAATTCCATGCCATTTTTTACACATTTATCTGTTATATGAATGACATGTCACTGTTACATGTCACAAATACCACATCATCATTACTGTTACATGTCTATCTATTTCATGTCATGAATGTTATGCCATCATGTCTGTTACACATTTAACCATCACATGCCACAAATGCCCCACCATCATGTCTGTTTCATGTTTATCTATTTACATGCAATGAATGTCACGTCATCAATTACATAATTATCAGTTATACGCTATGGATACATGAGTCACACAAGTCCATCAAGAAATATTTTTCTCAGTTAGTCATGCATGGGATAATCATGGTGTAATCACTATGATTGTTTGAGTATCTCTATTGATAATCTATACAAGGTACTTCTGGCGTAATCATTTTTATTGTTAGAGTACCTCTATTAAAATGTCGATGATGTAATCATTCTGATTGTTAGAGTATTTTTATTAAAACTATTACAAGGTACTCTTGGAGTAATCATTCTAATTGTTAGGGTATCTCTATTAAAATACTCATGGTATAATCATTCTGATTGTTTAAGTACCTCTGACGGAATATGTTGGGTGGAATCATTATGGTTGTTCACTTATTCTTGACGAAACAACTGGTGAAATTATTTTGATTGTTAGGGAATTCTATCAAGAGACACGTGTTTATGTAATAAAAAAAAACAAAAAGAAGAGACTCGTGTTTATCAACAAGGTTTCACGCTCATGACAAGTTCACGTTAAGTTCATGTCAAGTTCAGGTTACGTCCACGTGCAATCACGTTATTTTCTCAAAGTCCAGCACATGTAATGCTATTTTCCAAGTTATATCACGCATATTCATGTTCATGTCATGATGCATTCATGTCATTTTACTGTCATGCATGCATACATATATTATTAGTAGCTTGGTAGTTCACTTGCTGAGATTTATAAACAAATCTCACTTGATAGTCCCAACTACCATTCCCTCCAGAATGGTAGACGATGTGTCAGAATATTGAGAACTAGCGCCCGGTGGACTGGACGAGGCTGACTAGTCCACAGAGAGAAGACTAATGACTGATAACTACGGTTATCTGCTTTCTGGACTCAATTTTGGAGATCATAGTCGAGTTGCGTGAGTAGCTTAGCAATTTAGTAGAATAGATTCTATTTTCAGACTGTATTTATGAAGCACTATCTCCAGTACTTATGTTGCTACAGACCTTTTGGACAAGTGTTGTAACTTTTGGATATTTATTAAAATGTGAATTCATGAAGTATGTTCATATTTTGGGATGTATTACATCTGGTACATAGTATTACTCAAAGAAAAAATTTATCCGTTGCGAATATTACATACTGTTAGATGCATGCTAGGTGCACTACATCTTTAACTGTCATTAACGAGGGTAACCTTGTATTGTGTTTCCCGTCGCTTAAAGTTCCGTCAAATCCCAAGAAAAAATTAAGGGCGTCACATTGTGTCCTCTCTAAGCTTATTCTTAAGATACTCCAAAGCAATATCGTTAGAAGAGGTATTGTCAATCGTCATTGTCACAACCACTGTTTTAAATTTCGTACCGTATCGGCCGGTACGGCAGAAATTTTCAGTACCGGCCGCTGAGCCGGTACAGGTACCCCATACGTTTTGTACCGGCTCAACTACCGGCCGTACCAGCCGGTACCGGTTGTACCGACCTCAATTTCGGCCTGTACCGGCCTATATTTCGGCCGATATCGGCTGGTATTTCGGCCTTCTTTTTTTTTTTTTCATTTTTTCAAACTACAAGCTTATTTTTTGACCCCCCAATTCAGACTAGGCTATTTATAATTTATATATATATGTATTTATATATAATTTATTCATATATCGACTATCCCGATACGGTACCGGTACCGAAATATTTCGTTCCAGTGCCTTGACCGGTACAGCTTCCGGTACGGTATTCAAAACATTGGTCACAACCCAATGCAGCCCCGACTCTTTTATTTGATGCCTCCAAGGTCTTTTCAATGGTCTCACCCTTGTGATTGACAATTAAACAAACTTGAAAATCTTTTTATTTAATTGCCAATGTGTCGTCAAAGACATATAATTCAAATTTTGGATCAATGACCATGTATCGGCAGTGAGGCAAACTCTTCGACTCCTCAATTGGTTTCTCAACAATTCTTCATGTACACTGTATAGTTTAATAATATCATTTCCCACCGGGTGGTGAGAACGAAAGCTAAACCTAGGTTTTAAGTACTTAGAACATGCTTCAAACCTTTCACCCTTCACAAATCAAAAGGGTAGCTCGACCATACGAGCTAGGTGTTTCCTACACTCCTCCAAAGCATACTTCGTATACCCTTTCAACGTTCTTCCCCACTACTAACGGTAAAGTTAACAAAAAAGCTAATAATATTATTCATGATTCATCTACCGGACTCCCTCCCATAATAATGCATCTTTCTTAGTCCTCCTTAATTATTGTGGGGTTCGCAGATAGGTCTACAAAAACATATAAATTATAAGTTAAAGAATTAAAATAATAAAATATCTAATTATTGAATTAAAAATGAAGGCTAAAAGCCTAAAGTTACCCGCCTCAAGCCTATGGCTTTCGATATCATCAACACTATCTGGTCTAGTAGGCATTGACATTAACTAGTTCTATGTGCAAATGAGGGTCTCCACAGTTATTGGAGCCAATGAATTTCGATAAGCATCCAACACACGACCTCCAATGCTAAATTCTAACTTTGAGGCAACCGTAGTAATGTGAATGACCAACACATCCTGGGCTACTCGGGAAAGAACTGGAAACTTGGTGGAATGAACCTTCCACCAAGTTAAGATATGAAATGTAGCACTAGGTGCCTCGACATCCTCCAGAAAATATCGTTCAACCTCAGATTTATACTGCATAATATTTCTCGATGCTCGAATTTGATGATACATTTGTATCAAAACTGTTGAACTCCTTGAATGTGTGTCATCTAAAGAAGATGTCGAGTCTGTCGATCTTTAGAAGCTCGCACTTGTGCTTGAAGAATGACCACCACTGTTGTTGTAATGGCTATATAAGGCATCAATATCATGCTTCAATACTCTAATGAACTGTTCAACCATATCATCACCTAGGATGTCCCTAATCCAAAACTCTACAATAACCAACCTTCTTTTTTTTTTTTAAGAGAAAAGCTACTTCATATTAAAATCTTAAGAGAGATAACTGTGAATACATTGAGGATAATCCTCTACATGAATTGAGTCCTCAGATAAATCTAGAGAACTTTTTGCCAAACAATGTGCCACTGTGTTGGCTTGTCTAGGAACATGGCAAACAGACCAAGAAAGGTAATTGCCTAAAAGTTTCTTGATATCTTGATAAATCAACCCCACCGTGCTCCAGTCTTCAGCTACACCATCTATGCCATGTACCACTTATTTTGAGTCCCCTTCGAAAATGACGTATTTCAGACCAAGTTCAATACCAAACTGTACTGCTCGCAAGGCAGCTAATGCTTCTCCCAATAGTGGATCAGGAAAGGAGTTACAAGGGCTTCTGAGAGTTGCTGTCACGAGACCCAACCAATCTCTAATTGACACCCTAATACCCACCCTGCAATTAGCCTTGTCAATGGCTGCATCCCGATTTAATTTGTAGAAATTGTTTGGAGGCTTGCACCACCTGGCTGTACGTTGAATCTGAGGAGATGTCTTCGCTGGTTTCTTTCAAGCTCTTCCAAGTCTGTAATGCTAGTGGAGACCAGTTTTAAGACCTGTTGAGGTGAGGCGAATTTGGACTAAAAAATGAACTTGTTCCTTCTGAACCAAAGTTCCTTAGCTGTGAGAGCTAATTTAGTATGTTCCTCTGGTGGAAGTGTGGATAGAAGCTCAGAAAGTAAATCATAAAAATGTGCCTCCTCAGTCTTACTTTTTTGTATTCTTGAGCTAATACTCCAAACATCCTGAGCTGCTTTACACATCCATAGAACATGGGATACGGTTTCTGGATGAAGTAAACATATGGGACACAATGGTGAGTCAATGGTCTTCCTTTTGTGCAAGTTAACTTTAGTGGGAAGGATTTCCTTAGCTGATCTCCAGAGAAACATTTTTATTTTGTTAGGCACTTTAAGCTTCCATAGTAGATTCCAAAGGACCTCATGTTTGGAAGTGTCTGATGCTTGTCCCTTACTGAGATCATTCATAGAAACTTGGAGATGATAAGCTGATTTAACTGTGAAGATCTCGTTCTTAGTGCACCTCCAAACCTGCTTGTCATTGCTGTTGCATGGACTAACATGAATTCTAGAAATAATAGCAGCCTTTTCAGGAGTGAAAACATTTTGAACAAGATGCAAGTTCCACGAGTGAGTATCTTGGTCAATGAGAGAGTTAACCGTAGCTTCAAGACTAAGTACCTTGGGAGGAGATTGAGACTTGTAAGATGTTGGAATAGGTAGCCATCTATCTTACCAGATTTTCACTTTGTTTCCATTACCAATCTTCCATATAAGGCCCTCATAGAGTAATTGTCTACCTGCTGTGATACTCTTCCACACAAAGGAGTCACCCCTTCTGACTCTAGCTGAGGAGGAGAAGTCAGTTGATGGAAAATATTTAGCTTTTAGAACTTGAGAGGCCAGTGATTGAGTATTAGTGATGATCCTCCACCCTTGCTTAGCTAAAAGAGCCTTATTGAAGTCTTCAAAATCTCGAAACCCCCAACCTGTTTGCCTTTTCCAAGACCTTTCCAATTTAGCCAATGCATTTTAGAATTCTGGTTTTTAATGCCCCACCAAAAGGACTGCACCAGTTTATTAATGTTCCTCAATATGCCTTTTGGAATTAGAAAAATGCCCATGCAATATCTGGGTATGGATTGAATGACTGATTTTAGTAAGACTTCTTTACCTGCTGGGGAAAGCAGGTTAGTTTTCCAGCTGCTCATTTGAGCTTTGATTCTATCAAGGATTGGAAAGAAGGCCCTTGATTTACTCCTTCCTATGTAAGAAGGCAAGCCCAAGTATCTTTCAAAAGGCCTCGAGGCTTTAATTCCAGCAGTAGATAGTATAGAATTTTGGGTCTCTTGCCTTGTGTTTTTACTAAAAAAAGATTGAAGACTTCTCAAGGTTTAGCCTTTGAACCGAAGCTGATTCATACAAAGAGATGATCTTGTGTAGCCTATTCCATTCCTGCAACTGTGCTTTACAAAAAACCAGAATATCATATGCAAAAAAGAGGTGGTTAACAGACAGAGAGCTTCTAGTAATTGGGAAGCTAGATATTAAGCCCTTTTGTTCAAATTGATTCAGTGCATAAGTGAGAACTTCTGAGCATAAAATGAACAGGTAGGGTGAGAGTGGATCTACTTGACGAATACCCCTCGAAGGCTTGAAGGAAGATTGAGGTGAACCATTAAGAAGAATAGAATAAGAAACCGTACTAATGCACTGCATAACCAGCTCAATCCACTCCGTAACAAACCCCATCCTTTGAAGCACATGCTGCATAGAAGACCACTCTAGCCTATCATATGCCTTGCTCATATCTAGCTTGAGTGCCATAAAACCTTCTTTGTGATTCTTCCTTCTGTTCTGCATTGAGTGCATTAGTTCATATGCCACAATTGTGTTATCAGAGATCATCCTTCCTGAAACAAACGCACTTTGGGTGTCTGAGATTAGAAGAGGCAGAATGGATTTAAGACGATTTGCCATAACCTTTGGTCCTTTGCAATGAGTTTGTAGAAAACATTGCAAAGGCTTATGGGCCTATATTCTGAAACAAGCAAAGGGAATTTCTTCTTGGGGATAAGGGTGATAAAAGTGTGGTTGATTGATTGGAAATTTGACTTGGTATTAAGGAATTCTAGAGCAGCAGCAACCACATCATCACCAACAGTTTGCTAGTGGTTTTGGAAGAAAATAGCAGGGAATCCATCTGGCCCCGGGGAACCCAGAGGATTCATATGAAAGATGGCTAGCTCAATCTCCTCTCTAGAGTAAGCTTTTGTTAGGGAAGAACTCATCTCTTGCGTGACCGTTGGTCTGAAGTTTTCCAATAGAGAATCAGGAGCTGTAGGGTTGGAGGTAGTAAAGAGATCTCTAAAAGCTGATTGGAATTCACTCCCAATATCATCCGGATTTGTCAAGGTTTGTCCCATATCAGTTTGGAGTTTCTGTATAAAAATTTTCTATTTTCTAATCGATGCACATTTGTGAAAAAACTTGGTGTTCCTATCACCATCTTTGAGCCATCTCTGTTTGGCTCTTTGCCTCCACTTAAGGTCCATTGCCTCTAAAGACACATCCAATTCCTTCTGTACAATTCGAATCTGGTCATTATCCAACCTAGAGTTGGGAGCTTGCAAAGATCTCAACAGTTCAGTTTTGGTATTTAGGTCTTGTTGATGAGAATTTCTAATCAAATTATACCACTCTCTCAATTGGAATCTGCATCTCTCAAGTCCCCTTCTAGTGACATCTGCCTTGGAACCCGATTGTAGTGAGCCTTGCCAAGCCCTTTTGATCACAAACTCACAACCCTCCTATTTGGCCCACGAAGCTTCAAATCTAAAAACTCTTTTGTTTCTGATAAAAGAGGGACTAAATGAGGAACTTGATATGAGAAGAGGGTTGTGATCAGAACAAATGGTAGGGAGGATGGAAACTGAATTAGAGTAAAAAAGGTCCTGCCATGCACAGTTTGCTAGTCCCCTATCCAATCTTTCTCTTGTGAAGTTAGGACCCTCACGGTTATTGCACCAAGTAAAAAGGGAGCCCTCAAAGCCCAGATCACCAAGTCCACAATAGGCAAGGGTTTGTCTGAATGCTTCCATATGATTAAAAGGTCTGGGAGGACCACCTCTTTTTTCACCATGAGAAGTAAGTTCATTAAAGTCTCCCATGCACAGCCAAGGAGTATCTAGGTTCACTTTTAATAGTCTTAGAAGGTTCCAACTTTCTTTTCTTTTTTGCAGTTTTAGATTGACCATAAAAGCCAGTGATATTGAAAGATTTTCCTGCATTTTCCATTTGAACTTGTAGAGATATATGGCTAAGGGAATAAGACAACAGATTGGTAGATGTTTACTGCACTCAAATCCTAGCTTGTTTCCTATGAACTCCATTTTTTCTCTTTTACATTTTGTTTCTATTAAAAAAACCAGTGATGGGGACTTAACTCTCACCAAAAGGTGGAGTTCTCTAACTGTCCGAGGATTCCCAAGCCATCGGCAGTTCCAGCATAAGGTGATCATGGAGATGGGCAGTGCTATTGAACAACCACTGCCAAAGTGTGTTTGAGTCTTTTTGAAGATCTCGTGGGTTTAACTGTCGAGCCATTGATTCTTTTTTTCTTTTTGGTGGTTGCATTTCCAGCATAGGGGTTGGACAAGCTTGACACAACATTCAAGCCTGTCTTTCCACGAGCTTTTCTTTTCCAGTTTGACAAAAAGGGAGATTTTGTTTGTAACTTTTGGTCTAACTGGGAGTACAAAAGAGAAGGACTTACTTGGTAAGTGTCTGCTACGAGGGCCATATTGGTATCCATAAACATCGAGTATGACTGCCTGCTGGAAAGTGAGGTCCTGACATCTTCGACTGGTGACCCCTCGAGACAAGTTGGGGTTGTTTTTTTTTTTACTGTTGACAACTGACACTGTCCTTTTTTGACAAAAGGTCTTCACCTCCCCTTTCCTTTTCCAATGCAGAGTCTGGTTGTATAGGATCACACGAGACTATTGGCAAGAAATCCGCTGACTTTTGAGATAAATTATTCCCGCCAAAATCAGACTCTTGATCATCGGAGCTGGCCTGTCGACCACTGCCTGTGGTCTTCCCCTCTGGACTGCTAAAATGTGTTTTGTAGTGATTTGGCTTTTGAGATGGATCAACTCTGAGCCAGGGGCCATATTGAAGTGGTGACACAGTATGAGTACTACCATCTGAGATATGTCTTGAACATTTGAGATGTGTGTGCAAAACTATACCACAGTGGTAGCAAAATGAAGGTAGTCTTTCGTATTTGAAAGGTATCCAGGAATGAGTATCTCCTACATTAATAACACAACCCCTTGTCAAAGGTTTAGAGAGGTCAATCATCACCTTCACTCGTAGGACTCCCCCCATGCTCTTCCTTTTTCATTAACATCCACCATGATGACCTTACCTACATTGGTCCCGAGCTTCTCACCCGTTCTTTTGTTCATCGCAGCAAATGGGAGATCATGGAGTTGGAGCCAAAATGGTTCCAGAGAAAACTCGATATCTTTTAAGGCTAGCCTGCCTTTACACTCCTGAATACAGATTAAGTTTCTGTCGAAGACCAAGGTCGACCAGTTAACACCCTGGTTCTCACTGTGGGGTTATGAAACTCGAGAAGGAACTTGTTTCTTCCTAAATCTTTGAAAGAAATCCCACCTTCACCATTCCATAGCCTAGTCATTGTTGCTTTGAAGGCTCCTTTATTCACTTCTCTGTCTGCAACTACCAGTGCAACAAGGCACGAGTTGCTAATATCCTGAGAAAGCATAAATTCCTCCTCCGTTAGGTAGTATTCTTGATGTTCCTCTGTCGTAAGCTTGAGGCCCTTACAAAAATGAGAAATCTCCTCTTCCATGTGTGTAAGATCAACTGAGACAAAAACAAACTCTATGTATCGAGGAGATCCAAGAGACAGAACTCTATGTTCCTAGGAAGCATAGAGAGAAAACCCCATCTGCTCAAGAGAGAGGACCCCTAAATAACCAACTTATATCGGGGGTCAAGAATCACAGTCACAAATAATAATCTATTTATTTTTTCAACGTCCCCCCAATACTTATCATACTTGGATTTCATCCTCATAGCCATATCATTCAACAACCCAACACTACTTTCACAACTCTCTCACAAGTGGTCATTAAGTTTTGAAAGCTCCTCAAAGTACATGCTCTCAATACAACATAAACTACCAAATATGCGAGCCCCTTTCTCCCCACTATGTCCTCCAACAAAGCATATCTTAGACTTCCATCCTCTCGAAGGCGCTCTAGTACTTTTGCGTTACCTCCAAAATCATGTATGTTGAATTCCATTGAGTGGGAAGGCAAGGTCAACATACTACCACATGGGATTTTTAGTTGGTCGAATATAAACTTAAACTTGTCAAGCCTTTGGGGGGAAGCCTTCACGTACATGAAAATATTGTGAACCTTGATAATTGACTCATCAACTTCCTTTAGACCCTTATTGACTATAAGATTGATAATATGAGCACAACATCTAACTTGTATAAACTCGTTGTCAAGAATTGTATCTTCTTTCACAGTAGAATTTCTCTTAAACCAATCAATTGCACTGTCATTGGCACTTGCATTATCAACTGTGATGGTTAGGAATTTTGTAATCCTCCAATCAGTTGTACAATCATCCAACTCCTTTCCAATAGATGAACCCTTGTGATTTTGAATTTTCTTGAACCCAAAATTTGCTTATGTAATGTGCACTCACTGTCAATGAAGTGGGATGTGATACACATGTAACTAAGGTTCTGAATTGACCAGTCGTAAAAAAAACTCTCTGCCCAGTGTTGATAAACTTCTCCTTTATTTGGGCCTTCTCATTAGCATGCATATTCAAACAGTCTCTCATGACCGTATACCGTGAAGGGGTGGGAAATCAGGACTCAAAACATTGCACAAAACTATGGAACCCTTGTCCCTCAATGGTGAGAAACGATAGCTCATCCATTATATTCAAAGCCGCAAGCAACTCCTCAATCTCTTCTCATTGTAATAAGGGATTGATAGATTTTTACTGTGGCCGTCGTTGTTTCATAACTTAGATTCCTCTAATCTTTTGTCATCAATCCCTTGTGTATCTTATACCACTGACAACCCTGCAAATGTGCTATCAAAACTGTCGTGCCTTGCTTCCCATAATGACAACCAAAGCAATTCCCACAATAGTGGCACCTTACTTGCGGTTTCTCACGATCACCAGGGATTTTGGTGATTAAATAGAATTTCCCCATTCGTTTTATTCCACGAGTCTCCCACGACTAAAATTGGTGGGAAATATATTTTTTCCTACGAAATATACACTTTTTTCGACCGCAGCCCCTCCTGGAAAAAAACAAGATTTGTTGTAGTGTCCACGACCTTCTCTTATTAGGTCATGGTGGTCGACTGGCACCAATCTCCACTTCATCTGACTTATTAGGAATAGGTTCATCTTCAACATCTATAGGTACTCGACTACTTGCACACGAAGTAGTTGCAGATGTGGGTATAGGGGTGGACGTACCTGTCGTTGGTGTAGGAACTGAAGCATCCCTTATGTACGATGTTTGAAGTAAGTGTAGCATCCATATCCATATCCACTTCAAAAAAAAAAAAAAACAAGTTAGAAATATCTAATTATCTATAACAGAATTATATAACTATAATAAGCTTCTGATCTATATATGCATGGTAGTCCGAACAAAGTGTAGCTTCTGAAATGAGAAGTAAGAGGCCTAACCAACTTTTACTAGAAAAAGGCCTAGACCATGACTAGAATATAATCATAGCCTAGTAAAAATATATATAATAATCCAAACAGAAAATTTGTATTAAAAGTAACAAAAGCATCATTGAACAAAAGATCACAAAATTTGAAACACAATACAAAAATATTTGATAATTTCAACTCTACAAAAAATATATATTCTTTATTTTTGAGTTTTCAACAAGTGATTAGGATTTAGGTAGTTCAAACTACCAGTTACGAGCATATAGAAATGTCAACATTATAACCAAGAAAAACTAGTTAAATATTACAGTTATCTCCAACATACTTTTATTATGCAATGATAATTCTTATAAAGAATACAGTAACATCATTTCAGTAGTAACATGCAGCGACAATTTGGAATCAGCTAAAAAAATGCAGTGACAATAATTCTAAATAGGACTAGGACAACAATGGCTTTGGATTGCCATGTGGTGATCTTAACTTTTTTGGAATAGGACAATAGTTGTTAATCCCAATTGTCCCAATAGCATACTTAGCTAAATTGCCTGAAGTTTTGAATGATAGTGTCACTTTAAGAGAAAGTAACAAGCATAGAAAGCCACTGAAACAAACACAAACAATGTCAGTTCCAAGATATCTAACCTTAAACTTGGATTATTGCTCGCGCAAGGTGTGAAGAACCAACCTTGAGTGCAACTGTAACCAGAGTAAATAAGCTGCATGCACGAGAGATTGATCAAATCGCACTCGTGTTAGAATGACCTAGATACTTAATATCATTTCTTATCAGAACAACACATAAATTAATAACATCATCCTTGTACGTAGCACAAAGCTAAAATTGTTGGTAACATTTTAGACAATTGTGATGAAACCCGATAACAATGATGGCTTGGAACTCCAAGATCGTATAGACAAGATTTGTTGAGCCTTGACCAGTCACCCAACTAGATGAAATCCAAGACTACGAAGAATTGAAATGCCACACCAAGAAATCCTAAGAGTCTCTCAAGAATCAAGGTGATAAGTTTGGTGCTTGAATGCCACAAGATTAACTTGATAAGTTTAAGAGTTCTTTGAAGAACCAAGAGGAACACATGACCTCACAAAGACATTAAGCTTCTGAAATCTAAATCTCATATTAAAACTCGAAATAATCCCTCTATATACTTGGAACAACCCTCCAAGAATAGGAAAAGTCATAACTACAGCTTTAAAAGCAACACAAATATTAACATAACAAGTCCCACGATTTTTAGGCCTCTTGAACTTCTGGAGGCAGCAAAAAATGACTAAATGATTAAATTCAATGTATTTAACATACCCAGGTAAGACCAAGTTCATTCCCCTATTTAATATCCTTGAAACTCAACAAATTCACATCCTTTAATGGTCAGACCATACATCATATTTCTACTTGCTAATTAGCCTCTTCAATTGCTTTGATGACATAGACTAAGTCTTGATTATTATTTGAGCCCATCTTGATCTTTTTATAATCAGCCCAATTCTCTTGAATTAGCCCATTTAGTGCTTCCTTAAAACGTTTGGCTCTAAGTCTTGTAATTGGGCCACTAGGAAGTGACAAAGGGTCTTGTTCAAATTCAGCTCCATTCCCACTTGTATGATCAGCATGTCCAGCTTCTTGGTTTGCATCATTCTCCCCCTCTTGAGAAGGATTTGTCCTCAAATCATCACCTAGATCAAAAGGAGACAAATCAGCAACATTAAACCTTGCATTGACACCATACTCGCCTGATAAGTCAAGCTTGTAGGCATTATCATTGATGCGTTCCACTACTTGAAATGGTCCGTCACCCTGAGGTAGGAGTTTTGAACGCCGTTTCTATGGAAAACGGTCCTTCCTTAAGTGCAACCAAACTCAATCTCCTGGTTGAAACACTACCTTCTTGTGTCCCTTATTGGCTTGATGGACATATTGTTTAGTCCTCCTTTTAATGTTCAGCCGTGCCTTTTCATGAATCATCTTTACAAATTATGTCTTATTTTTGCCATCTAAGTTCACACGTTCACTCAAAGGTAAAGAAGTTAAATCCAAAGGTGACAATGGGTTTAAGTCATAAATAATTTCAAATGGTGAAAACTTAGTTGCATAATGTATACTTCTATTGTAAGCAAATTCAACATGTGGCAAACAATCTTCCCATGTTTTCAAGTTCTTTTTAATGATAGCACGCAACAAAGAAGACAAAGTTCTATTCACTACTTCAGTTTGACCATCCGTTTGTGGATGATAAGTAGTAGAAAACAACAACTTAGTTCCCAACTTTCCCCACAAAGTCTTCCAAAAGTAACTCAAAAACCTTGCATCCCTATCAGAAACAATGGTCCTAGGCATACCATGTAGCCTAACAATTTCTTTGAAGAACAAATCAGCTATATGTGATGCATCATCAGTTTTATGACATGCAATGAAGTGTGCCATCTTGAAAAATCTATCTACCACCACAAAAACTGAATCTCTCCCCCTCTTAGTCCTAGGTAAACTCAAAACAAAATCCATAGAAATATCAGTCCAAGGTTCACTAGGTATTGGCAAAGGGGTGTACAAACCATGTGGCTTCAACTTAGACTTAGCCTGTTTACACGTGATACACTTCTCACAGATTCTTTCCACATCACATTTCAAATGAGGCCAAAAAAAATGTTCATGCAAAATTCCTAAAGTCTTAGCTACACCAAAATGACCCATCAAACCACCGCCATGAGCTTCTCTCACAAGCAATTCACGCAAAGAACACATTGGCACACACAGTTTATTTTCCCGAAACAAAAATCCATCATGCCTATAAAACTTACCAAACGCCACTTTTTCACATGCATTGAACACATCACCAAAATCATAATCTTGAGCATACAATTCCTTAATGTATTCAAAGCCAAGCATTTTTGTATCTAAAATGGAAAGTAAGGCATACCTTCGAGACAATGCATCAGCCACCACATTTTCCTTACCTTGCTTATATTTGATCACATAAGGAAATGTTTCAATGAATTCCACCCACTTTCAAATGTTTCAAAGACTCATGATCTGTGTGAATCACAAACTCCTTTGGCCATAGATAGTGTTGCCAATTTTCCAAAGCCCTCACCAAGGCATACATCTCCTTATCATAAGTAGGGTAATTTAGGGCTGCCCCACTCAACTTTTCACTGAAATAAGCAATTGGACAGCCTTCTTGCATCAAAACAGCTCCAATACCTATTCCTGAAGCATCACACTCAATTTCAAAAGTTTTAGCAAAGTTAGATAAAACAAGCAAAGGTGCATCAGTTAACTTTTCTTTGATCAGACTAAATGCCTTTTCTTGTTCTTTCCCCCATTTAAACGGCACATTTTTCTTGATGACTTCAGTAAGAGGGGCGGCTAAGCTACTAAAATCACGCACAAACCGTCTATAGAAGCTAGCTAAGCCGTGGAAACTCCTCACTTGGCTGATTGTTGTAGGCATTGGCCATTCTTGGCTTGCCTTCACCTTTTCCTCATCCACCTCAATTCCTCTCTTACTAACAACAAAACCAAGAAACACAAGCTTATCCGTGCAAAAGGTGCACTTCTTGAGGTTAGCAAACAACCTTTCTTTCCTTAGAATTTCCAAAACAGATTTCAAATGCATTACATGTTCTTCCAAATTTTTGCTATAGATCAGGGTATCATCAAAATACATAACTACAAATCTGCCAATAAATGCTCGCAAAACATGGTTCATCAAATGCATAAATGTACTCGGAGCATTAGTTAAACCGAAAGGCATCACTAGCCACTCATACAAACCATATTTAGTCTTAAAAGTAGTTTTCCATTCATCACCTTCTTTCATCCTAATCTGATGATATCCACTCTTAAGATCAATTTTTGTAAAGACACAAGAACGATGCAATTCATCCAGCATATCATCTAATCTAGGAATGGGATGACGATTCTTTACCGTTATGTTGTTGATGGCTCAGCAGTCAACACACATCCTCCATATTCCATCCTTCTTAGGAACTAATAGCACCGGAACCGCACAAGGACTCATACTTTCACGCACATACCCCTTCTCCAATAATTCACTTACTTGCCTCTGAAGTTCCTTGCTCTCTTCAGGATTAATCCTATAAGCAGGTCGGTTTGGAATTGATGCACCAGGTATGAAATCAATTTGATGTTCAATCCCTCGAATTGGAGGTAAACCATAGGGTACCTCTTCGGGAAGGACATCTTCAAACTCCTGCAAAAGAGAAACAATATCGCTCGGCAAAGCACCGACGAGATCATTAGTACATAAAAGAGCCTCCTTGTACATGAGTACAATAAGGGGCTGGTGTGAAAATAATGCTCTCTTGATCTCACTTTTTTTTTACAATGTAATTGATTTTTTCCTCTCTTGCTCTCACGATGGCTGAAATCCTCTCTCTTTCTTTTTCACTCTGAGCAATATTTTTCTCTCCTTTTTTTTTAAACTCTTTTTTTTTTTTCAGTTTCGGCCTTCCTTTCTCTTTTTCATTTGATCTTTGTAACTTTAATTGGTCCTCCCTGACCTGTTTTGGAGTTAATGGCACAAGAGTAATAGGTTGCCTATTAAGAGTGAAGGAATACTTATTTGTGAATCCATCATGAGTAACCCTCAGATCATACTGCCATGGTCTTCCCAGCAGTAAATGACATGCATGCATAGGAACCACATCACAAAGCACCTCATCCTCATATTTGCCAATGGATAATGCCACCAACACTTGTCTTGTCACCTTGATTTCCCCACATTCATTCAGCCACTGAAGCCGGTAAGGGTGAGGATGTTTCAAGGTAGTTAAAGCCAATTTCTCCACCAAATAAGTGCTGGCTACGTTTGTGCAACTCCCTCTATCAATAATGACACTGCAAACTTTGTTATTTACAAAGCACCAAGTATGAAACAAGTTCTCCCTTTGGTTACTTTCCTCCTCCTTAACCTGTAAATTAAGAACTCGCCTTGCTACCAATAAATCTCCAACCACAGCATTTTGCTCATCGTCGGCATACTCCAAAGATTTTATGTCATCATTATCTACTTCTTCCTCGTTTTCCGACTCAAGCTCTCCTTGTGCGTTTATCACCATCACCCTTTTGTTTACACACTGGCTAGCTATTTGTCCCGCCCCTGACATTTAAAACACTTAATATCACGTGTTTTAGAACTTGAAGTCTCGGTGTTACCAAAAGTAGTGGCGATTTTTTAATTGGCATTCTTAGAGTATTCAAATTTTGGCATATTTTGTAGCTGCTTGTCCCTTTTTGGAGTTGTCTTCCACAAGCTGGTGGTAGCCATAGGTTGTACCCTCCTAGCCAATCCCTTTCTTTTGAATTGTTCATCCACCTTTATGGCTTGATGCACCATATCCAACAACTCAACATAGTGATGCATCTCGACTATATCTGCAATCTCACGATTTAAACCATGCAAAAACCTAGCCATGGTGGCTTCTCTGTCCTCTTCTACATTAGCCTGGATCATAGCTACCTCTATCTCCTTGTAATACTCATCCACACTCTTAGAACCTTGAATTAACCTTTGCAATTTTTGATACAATTCCCTATAATAGTGGCTAGGTACAAAACGCTTCCTCATGCTTATTTTCATCTCCACCCAAGTGTCCACGGGTGGCTCTCTATTCCTCCTCCTATTAATCAGTAATTGATCCCACCAAACAATGGCATAATCAGTAAATTCAATTGCAGCCAACTTAACCTTCTTTATCTCTGAGTAGTTGTGACAATCAAACACCATCTCCATTTTAGTTTCCCACTCCAAATAAGCTTCAGGATCATTTTTACCTTGAAAAGATGAGATTTTAATATTTATGTTTCCTAAATCATTATCCCTCCTAGGCCTACCTATCCTAGCTTCTCTATTTCTATACCCACGCTCAAACTGCCTTGGTTCTGATATGGCTCATCAAACTCCTCCGACTCTGCCTCTCCCTCAACATTCTGCCACGGAACACGCCCACCTTGCGGCCTATTAGGGATGTCATGTTGCTGGCCCCTAGGAGTTACCGCTTCTACCTTGTCCAACCTTTCGTGAATAGGTTCTAATTCAGCCCTCAGCATACGCCTCATCTCCCCTAACATCGCTTGCAGTTGGAGGTTCGAAACTGGAGATTGTCGAAATTCTTCGGTTGTGTCTTCTTCTTGATTATTAGACATGTTTAAAATCTGCAAAACAAGGTTAGAATCTTCACAAGCACTCCCTTACATGTTTCACTCAAGAATTGATACACTTGCACTAGTGTTTTCACTCTAAACGGCTTTTACCCTCTTATGGTCTCACACACTCTCGCCTTTTTCCACTCTTTTGTGTCTTCTTTAGTTCTTAATCAAACTTCAAGAAACTAATCCAAAATAATCCAACAGCAATTCAAAAATGAGAAAGCAGCCAAAACTCATCAAAAGGTCAAGAACTTGAATAAGGTGAGAAACAAGATTGAAAGGAATAAGTTTTCTTACTGGAAATACAACCAAAACTATCTTCTTCTTCTTCTTCTTCTTTTATTTTTTTTATTTTTTTTTATTTTTTTTATTTTACAGCAAAGAACAGGAAATAGAACAAAAATAAAAGATAGTCAAACTTATCTTAGAACCAAAGCTCTAATACCAAAATGATACGAACTCCACCAACAATTGTGATGAAACTCGATAACAATGATGGCTTGGAACCCCAAGATCGTATAGACAAGATTTGTTGAGCCTTGACCAGTCACCCAACTAGATGAAAGCCAAGACTATGAAGAATTGAAACACCACACCAAGAAATCCTAAGAGTCTCTCAAGAATCAATGTGATAAGTTTGGTGCTTGAACGCCACAAAATTAACTTGATAAGTTCAACAGTTCTTTAAAGAACCAAGAGGAACACAAGACCTCACAAAGACAATAAGCTTTTGAAATCCAAATCTCATATTAAAACTTGAAATAATCCCTCTATATACATGGAACAACCCTCCAAGAATAGGAAAAGTCAAAACTACAACTTTAAAAGCAACACAAATATTAACATAACAAGTCCCACGAGTTTTAGGCCTCTTGGACTTCTAGAGGCAGCAAAAAATTACTAAATGACTAAATTCAATGTATTTAACATACCCAGGCAAGACCAAGTTCATTCCCCTATTTAATATCCTTGAAACTCAACAAATTCACGTCCTTTAATGGTCAGACCATACATCATATTTCTACTTGCTAATTAGCCTCTTCAATTGCTTTGACGACATGGACTAAGTTTTGATTATTATTTGAGCCCATCTTGGTCTTTTTAGAATCAGACCAATTCTCTTGGATTAGCCCATTCAGTGCTTCCTAAAAACGTTTGGCTCTAAGTCTTGTAATTGGGCGACCAGGAAATGACAAAGGGTCTTGTGCAAATTCAGCTCCATTCCCACTTGTATGATCAGCATGTCCAACTCCTTGGTTTGCATCAAGTAACAAGCGTAGAAAGCCACTGAAACAAACACAAACAATGTTAGTTCCAAGATATCTAACCTTAAACTTGGACTACTGCTATCGCATGGTGTGAAGAACCAACCTTGAGTGCAGCTGTAACCAGAGTAAATAAGCTGCATGAACGAGAGATTGATCAAATCGCACTTGTGTTAGAATGTCCTAAATACTTAATATCATTTCTTATCAGAACAACACATAAATTAATAACATCATCCTTGTACGTAGCACAAAGCTAAAATTGTTGGTAACATATGTAATGATTCATTCCCAATATAACAACCGTAAAAATAACAGGATGAATGAAAGAAGTTAACTGTTTGAATTATATATTTTACTTAAAAAAATATATATAATTCAAAACTATAGGTTTCTAATGTATGTACTTGTTATTTCAAAAATGAGTTTTTTTATTATGTATTATAAACAAAACAAAAAGTATAATTGAACAAAAGTGTAGCACCCCACTTAAAAGCACCTTAGGACTTAACCCTAGGATTTAACCCTAGTAGCCATGATCCTAGCTTAGTAGAAGTTGTGATCCTTGAGAAAAAAGAAATTTTTGGAGGTTGAGTTGGCAAAAGAGCTTACACCTTTGGTTTAGTTAGAATTATTAGAAAATTCTAGTGCTTTATTAATTTTGAAGAAATGTATTAAGAGGTCAATGGAAGGATGACATATGACATATTGGAGACTTGTCATCTTGGTGGGCTAAGTGATTTGGTAAAAATATTAGATGGATTTGGAGAAGGCGCAAGAGGGATTTAATAAGGGCCCTAGCTTACTAAGATGAGATGGACTAAGAATAAACACTAAGACCTTAGGCCCAACTTAGTAGACATAAGACTTTAGGCCCAATTTGTTGGACATAAGACATTAGACCCAACTTAGTAGATATAAGACTATGGGCTCAAAGACTTTATACTATTGGCCCAATTTAGGAAAGACCCAAAGTTAGGACCCAACTTAGTAAACTATTGAGGCCAAGGAAAGGCCCAATACATCTGGACATGGGGCCAAGTCAAGGTTTACTCAAGACCCACACCAAAGGTTTGTTCACATGGCCCAATTAGAATCCAACACTTGAAGCCCAAGCCTTGTATTTGATATCACTCTTCCATGTGGGACCCACATACACCATTCCATTAGTTTTCTTTCTACCCAAGCTTAACCCACACGCCCCTAGGGTTTCCTTTCAACCATGGTAAATCTTCTAACTTGAGTTAAGGTTACTATTCATCACATCCATGAATAGTAACTCAAACATCATGACTTGATAGTTTTCTTCAAGCACTTTTCTTCATAATTTTAGATCTGAAATTTTTATCTTTTGCACTTGTTTTGCATCACTCTTAAACAACCCTTAAAGGTTAGAACTAAGCCAACCCATGCCACTTGAGGCAAAGGCATGTCAATGCCACAACAATCCACCAATTGGCACCCTTGGTGCAAAACTGAACCCCTCAACAAGCTACCAAAACCACGCCCTTCCAAAAGTTTTTCAAGAGGTTTTCTACACCATTCAAACCTCTTTATATGACCTAAAATCAAACCTAAAAGGAGGTAAAAAAAAATTGCAAAGACCAAGCCAAAATCACAACTATTCACCTAGGAAATGAAGTTTTGTCCAAACTGAGTACCCTTGTTCCTTCAACGATTTTGTACACCTAAATTACCCACCTCCACTTGCCACCACCTCTGCCCATTTTACCCTAAGAAAGTGCTTCAAAGCACTCCATTACAAGCTGGGTAATTCCCTTCCATGAGCATCAAAACCGATTGACAATTGGGATGGTGAAGTACATCATGTTGACCGAAACCCATGCACATCCAAACCCCTTCCTTCATTTTCTGTTCAAACCAAATCAACCAGAAACCAAACCCACCTCTTTACCCACCTGGGAAGACCACTCAATGGTGTTAATTATGCCAATAAATCAGACCAAGAAGATGGGACCAATGAGGGATAAAAAATGGATAGTTTTAGTAGAACCAAAACCGTCGGCCAAGACTTGCTTTCCTTGTGATTTTTGTTCAAAATTCTGAAACCATGAACCCCCTGCACCTTTGGCCATCCTCTAGCACTTGAACATAAGGTAATCATGCATCTTTAGGCCATTCTTCAACTAACCAAGCAATCACACAACTGAAAAATACAATCAATACTCCACCGCCCACATCCACCACTCACAACCCTCACCCTTTAGCCAAGCCATGCCCTTCATCACCTCTCACCCCTCCATGGAGTTTTATAAATAACCCCCTTCACCCCTCACTTCCTCACACAACTTCTTCAAGCATTTTCTTAGTGTTCTTGAGAGCAAAATACTCCTAGTGTGAGAGAATGGTGAAATCAAGTGGGTGAGAGTGAGTTCTTGGAGTAAGTTGATTTTAGAGCACCAAAAGCCACGATTTGGTAAGCAATCCTACCCTATCTTTTTGTTGGGTGTTAGATTGACATGTTAGGTTTTGAATCATGGCATTAGGATGAATATTTGATTAAGTTATATTAGGCTTAATTTGAAGACATGCATTTCGGTTCAAATTTAGAGTTTTGCTTGAATAAATTGTTTTTGGATAAAAGCTTAGTCACACGACATGTCTTGATATGATCTTATATGTTCTACTAATGTCTTGAATGATTGAGTGAAGTTTTAAATTTGAGGAAAAAAACATATCATGATAGGTTTATAAATCAGTATCATGCATTGATCATCTTGCATGTTTCGGTCTCCACTTGGTTGAAGTTTATCTTGTCAAATCTTGGCTAAGTTTCCAAACCATGAGTGTTAAATATCTAGAAATTCTTTTTTATCAAGATTAGATTTAGAATGCATGAGTCATTTAGGTTTTAAAACTCACATTGACCAAGCGAAGCTAGAAACATCATGCATGCACTTGGTTTGAAGATTTTATGATGATTTGGTGTTAGCCCAATGCATAAGTGTTGGGATAAACTCGTGTGACATGAACCTAAGTAATTAACATGTCCCCAAGATCAAATTTATGGTTTGTTACTTGATGAAACTTGATCACTCATGCATCCAAAGAGGTTATAGACTTGAAATCACAAAAAAAATGCATACATATGCAAGCTACGGGTTGGATGGTGGCATAGTAGTTTATTTATTCTTACAATTATAAAGTCATATATGGATTTAGAACATGGAAAATATGAAATTTGTGAAATTGGATAAAATTTGGAGCCAAAATATAAATAGTGAAAGTTTAGGGCTTAAATGGCAATTTTGAGAAATATAGGGATAGTTTTGTAAATATCATTGTTTGAACCCCTTTTTTATGAAAATTTTCCTTAGTTTACAATGTCTAGCTTAGAATAACTCTTATTACAGCTGCACCAAATTCTTAAGTACTCGGAAAGTTTGTGAGTTAGCTTCTAATTTACTCTTACATAATTTATTTATGATTTTTGTATAAATGTCACATTCATATTAAATGTCATTTTGAGCATGAAACATCATATGATACATCATTAAGAATTTGATTACTTGCTTACATGACATGTGAAATTCTCACCATTTTATCATATTGCATATAAATGTCATTTTCACATGAAGCTTGCTACATATACATATGTCATGAAATACATTTTTCAAGTATAGCATGAAAATAAATTTTGCCACGACCCCAAAGGCTAGGATGAGAATTATTCTAGTGGAACTCCTCTGTTCACTTTGGAGTGAGTAAAAATGGAGTGGTAACCCCTAGGTTGATAAAGAACCGTCAACGAGCTTTGAATAAATTCTTTTTAAAGAATTCTGGAGTGAAGTCATTTATGGCACCTAATGCTAGTGGGTGCATACATTATGATGAAATGTTATAATACCTATGCATTGAGTTATGAAGACTACAGATAAAAATGTAGTTTCAACATGAGTTGTACTACGGTCACCGACAGATACTCACAGTGCAAATGGGGAGCTGTGATGATACCATATGTTCTGTTAATGATGACTCTAATAAATAAGAAACTTTATGTTTTTTAAAAGATGAAGTGAAAAATGTTCTCTATAAGAAAATGTGCATTAAAGTTTTTCTGAAAGATATTGAGGAATCTGGATGGGAGATAAATAAGGATTTTTCTACATGCATCTCATGTTTATCATTAATCATGCATATCTTATCTCTATGCAAGTTGGTTGTTTAACTTACTGAGATTTCAAGGAATCTCACTGTGGTAGTCTCATTACCATTCCACCCAGAATGGTAGAAGTTGTGTCAGGACCGGTATACAACGAACATGATGAACTCTTGGCTTCAGATGGTTAAGGATGAGCTCGATCCTGAGTGAAGGTTGGAT
This sequence comes from Juglans mandshurica, assembly GCA_022457165.1. Classification (NCBI taxonomy): domain Eukaryota; kingdom Viridiplantae; phylum Streptophyta; class Magnoliopsida; order Fagales; family Juglandaceae; genus Juglans; species Juglans mandshurica. The sequence continues at coordinate 13,095,825 of CM039623.1, forward strand.
TTGATATTAATGTTTATAGTAATAACTCTATATACCATAGAGTGGATGAGAGAACTGATTTGAAACCTTGATGTAGTATCTGTAATAACGAGATTCGATCTCCCATTTTATGTATGAACTTATGCCATACCATGTGATTTAATCTATTGGGATGTTTAGTTCATATTTGCATAAAATTGTTATAAGTCACCCTTATTCCACTACTATTTTTGCATACTGCTAGTTACATACTAGGATGCATTGCATATTAACTGTCATGAACGGGGTATGTAACCATATGTTGCATGTCTCGACACTCAAAATCTATGTTACATCCTAAGCGAGGTTTGGGGGTGTCACAAAAAGATCAAACTAATACATTTTAAATAGAAATTTGAAACACAATCAGGCAAATTAGAAACCCTAAAAATTGGAAGACCCTAAACTATCTCAAACCCTAGGCATCTTTCAAAGTTAAAATCAATTGAACAAAAAAAAAGGCTTACGGTGTTGTACTGGAAACTACTTTGCACAGTGGGGCTAGGTGGAGTCCATCAAAGAGGATAGAAACAGAGATAACTTGATCAGTAAGAGAAGAAGGACGTGAAAGTGAGTGGGGAGAAGAGGGAAAATCGATTTTGGACCCGAACTGCATCAAGACTACATTTTCCACTTGAAATGGAACGACGTCATTTCATTCAATGCTTTTGGACCCCTAACAGATGTAAAACAACGTTGCTTTACCAGATGTAAAACAATGTCGTTTTATATTTGTTGTATATTATTTTTCAATAATTTTTGAAGTATGTTTTGGCTGATCTTTTGGAAAAATCAAAGGATTTTCAATAGTTTTTGAAATAGGGACTAAAGCAAAAATAGGCTTTTCAGCTTTTTCTTCGATTCTATCTAACTGTTGTCTGATAGTATGAAGAACAAGATTTACAAAATTATTTAGATGAATAATCTTTTTTGTTTCTTTTATATTTATATGGTCGGAGTCGAAGTTTGAAAGTTGAAGCCAATATCAGCTTTGACTTCGACTTCGACTATTTTTCAGAGCAATTTCGACTCTGAATTTTCCGACTCTGTCCTAACCAGAGGTTTTGCCCAGCCCTAACCATGGACTCCCTAGGGAAGTTAACTCGATTATTTGTTCAGGAAATAGTCAGACTATATGGCATACGTAGGACCACAGTAACAGATCAAGATCCAAGGTTTACTTCCCATTTCTGGAAAAGCTTACAAGCGGTGATGGACACTAAACTAAGACTTAGTAGTGCTTATCACCTGCAGACGGATGGACAGTCGAACCATCCAAACACTGAAAGATATGTTAAGGGCTTGTGTGTTAGACTTCAGGGGTACTTGAGAGAACCACATCCCACTCATCGAGTTCGCCTATCACAATATTTACTAGGTGACTATCCAAATGACCCCTTATGAAGCCTTATACGGGAGAATAGATCACCTCTATGTTGGGACAAAGTAGGAGAAGGTAAACTCATTGGACCAGAACTAATCCAAGATATAAAGGATCGAGTCAACATTATATGGGACAGAATGACGATGACTTAGAGCTGGCAGAAAAGCTATACTGATATGAGAAGAAGAGACTTGACCTTCAAAGAGGGAGATTTAGTGTATACTAGGGCTATAAAAATAAGCTGGAGAACGGGAAAACCAGCCCGAACTGGTTGGTTCGGTCCAATTTTGGACCGGTTCCTCCAATATAAAAAGCTGACATAATCGGTTCGGTCTCGGTTTTATATTTCCTAGGATTGGACTTGTTCGCATATTTATATATTTTTAATTAATTTTTAATATTATATAAATATTTTTTATATTATATATAATTTTTATAAATTATAATTATATATGAAATAATGTTATATTATAATTTATAACATCAAATTTTAATCTTAAACATGAACATTTGTTTGATCATATGTTTTAAATATAAAATATATATTAATTATATTTTATGGCTTAATAAATTCTGAACATATTCATTTTGATGAATATATTAGTAATACTAATATGAATTAGTATATTAATTACTATCACTAACATGTGGTAATAGTACTATACCATTAGTATTACTATATACTAATAGTATTAGTGTATTACTAATATTTATATATATGTATATATATGTATATATAAAAATAAGAGATTAGAGATTTAATATATATTAAAAACTTGAAAACCAAACCGAACCGGTAAAACCAGAAGTACCGGTTTAGGAGGGTAACCAGTACGGTATCAGTTCTTGAAAATGTAAAACTGGTATATACCAGTTCGGTCCCAAAATTTGTCCAAAATCGGACCAAACCGGACAAATTTTGAGCCGAGATATATTGGGTCTTATGATAAGTATGATTTGTATATGATTTTTATTACTCTTATATTTATGAAAAGTGTCATTTTTCCTTCAATGCTATTGATTTTACTTTATTTCTTTATATTTTTCTTTATTTTCTTAGATTTGAAGGAACGAGAAGATTTAGTGCGAAATGAGAGCATTTTGATACAAAAAAAGAGACTACGGATCCAGATCGATGAGAGGCAGCGAGTTCTGAAGAGAACCGAGAAGATTTAGGCGAGGAGACTCGTGATCAGAACCCGCGACCAGAAGGTGCGACCACAATTTGCGACCAGAATTTGTGACAAAAGTTAGGCGATAAGCGAGATATTTTACCTTCTGGACGAGAAGACTTGGCGCAAGGCCCCGGGCCACTAGATTGGGCAACTAGTCTAAACGACCAACTTAAGCGACCAACATAAACGACATCGTGGGCAACAACTAGCAAAGGCGAGCAGCTTTACCGCTCGGTAGGTTGGCGAGATGAGTCTTTTATTTCGGTTAGGAGCTTTACATCATTGGGCGAGGAAACCAGTTATATTCAGCGCACACAACATCTCCCCGGTGGGACCCTTCCGAGTTCCACAATCAATTTGCTGACCACCAAATCCTCTCGAACTCCGTAAATCAAGCCGCTAATTACTTAATCTTCAATTTTAGATAATTCTATTATTCTTGAGATAATTTCTTTTATGTTAACATTTATCTTTAGAAATTATTTTTCAGATCTTTAGGCTAGATTGTAGCCACATTTATCTTGTTTCCAGATTTGAGTTTTGACATCTATTTAATCCCGTCTTGTGGGATGAATAGAGAAAGAGGAGAGTATGAGTTTGAGAGTAAAAATATTCTAGAGTTTATTCATTAATTTCTTTTGAGGAGGTGGATCTAGAGGGCAGAGGCGAGAGGCGCATACTTCATCAACCAACTACAATGAAGAACACTAGTTTTATTGTTTTTCTTTTTAATTTCATTATGAACTAATTTTATTTTCTAGATCTTTCATATAGTCTAGCACTGAACACACAATTTATATTCTAAGTTATTTTATTTTCAATATTTCCATGATTGAGTATTTATTCCTTGTTCTTAATGCTTGTAATTTTCTAGCTAATTATTGTTCGATCTATTGAATCGCAATGAGACCGAGAGGTGATTTGTGATTAGAGCTCTAGGAGTAAGCATCATTAGTTGATCGAAAGTAGAGATACTTTACTGCGATTAGTGTGATTTTGAAGAAAAATCTAAAGAACTTAATGAGTTTCCAATTAGTTAAATTCACATAAAGATATAGAGTTATTAGTTAGAAATATTTTTAGTATTGTTTGAGAGAAAATATTGAATAGTTAAGGGATTTTTATCATCAACTTGGGATAATTGAAATTTTATAACAATGAATAATAAATTATGTGGGATTTGGTAGGTGAAATCAAACACTCTAGATCTATTCTTATTATTTTTAAAATCTTAATTTTAATGATATTTTTCTTTAGTTTAATTTGGATAGTCTATTCTTTAAATTTTGATTTTTAAATAGTAATTAATTTAGTAAATTTCAGTACTCAATAGCATAATTAATCAATGTGGGTTTGACATCCGTTTTCTTTAAAAACACTTTACTACTTGTTACGATTTTGTGCCCTTGCAGTATGTGTATGCGAACAAATTTTTGGCTCTGTTGCCGGAGATTAGTTATTTGTGATTGATATTGATACTAGCGAGACTTTTACTACTTTGGATTTTATTTTTGTTTAAAAGAAATATTTGGTTTAAATTAGATCTCACTTTGGTTTTAGTTTTCTGGAATCAGAAGTGCATGCCCCAATCTAAATTATTAGAGCATATACTTTTCGATCCCGAGATTGAAAGACCCTTACGTTGGATCAATAAAAAGAACAAGAAAGAGATCGTCGCATCTAAATTTAATATGGCCGACCAGGAGCACAAGGCATTAAGAGACTATGCTATTATTACATTGGCGGCACAGATGGCAAATCTATCACAACAACTAGGTAAGATGAACATTAATACTATTCAAACTAATGTTGTTTGTGGTCATTGCGCAGGAAATCATTCAAGTGTAGATTGTCAAGTGGGGAATCCTTTTGCCCAACCGAGTTATGAACAATCCCATTATGTGTCCAATTTCTAACGCCAAAATAATCCTTATTCAAACACGTTCAATCCCGGATGGAGAAATCACCCTAACTTTTCATGAAGTAATAATCAAGGGCAGGCTAGAGCACCTCAATAGTTTCCACAGCAAGAGAAGGAGCCGACACTTGAAGATATGATTATGCAGTACATGCAAAAAACTGATATGGTGACGGAAAGATTGGTATGGTGATCCAAAACAACTCGGATTCAATCCGCAATCTTGAGACACAAATCGGTTAGCTCTCAAACATGCTTACCGAGAGGACAACAAGGACTTTACTAAGCAACACTGTGACTAATCCAAAAGAACATGTCAGAGCCATAACATTGAGAAGTGGGCGGACATATGACCAGCCACAGACAGTAAATACCGAGCAAGATGCAGAAGCTGCTGAAAATGTGGAGTCCGAGAAAAAGGAAACCGAGTATGAGGTGAAAGAAGCAGAGTGGGATGCGACCGACTAATAAGCTGAGAAAACTAAAGAGAATAAAGGGGTTGCAAAACCCAAGAAATCTAGGGAGTTTATATCTGAAACTTATTCTCCTTCAATTTATGATCCACTAATTCATTTTTCGCAGAGATTAAGAAAAAATAAGATTGATAATCAGTTCTCTAAATTTCTGATTATATTTAAGCAACTTCATATTAATATTCCTCTCATTGAAGTTTTAGAGCAAATGCCTAAATATGCACAATTTTTGAAGGATATATTATCAAACAAACGGAAGCTGGAGGAGCATGAGACTGTAATACTAACCGAAGAGAGCAATGCAATTTTACAAAAGAAGCTGCCGCCTAAGTTAAAAGATTCGGGGAGTTTCACGATCCCTTGCACTATAGGAAATTCATATTTTCATAAAACTTTATTTGACTTAGGGGCAAGTATTAATTTATTGCCTCTCTCTATTTTCAAAGAACTAGGTCTCGGAGAAGCAAAGCCGACCACCATCTCTCTACAGTTGGCGGACAGATTTATTAAATACCCAAGAGGACTCATTGAGGACGTACTGGTGAGAGTTGATAAGTTCATCTTCCCGGCCGACTTCATTGTACTCGATATGGAGGAGGGCCAGGAGCAGGTCATTTTTGATGTATTTAAATATATGAAATTTCCTTTCGAGGTACATTCTTGTTTTCAAATAAGCGACTGAGATGTGGTCATAGCCGACGAGACTTATGGAACTAAATTTCCAAAGCTACCACTTAAGGAACCACCCAAGCCTGAACTTAAACCGCTTCCATCAAATTTAAGGAACGAAGAGGTTGGAGAGATTTCCAATGGGTACACGGTTGCACCTTCAAGGAAAATATTCAATTGGAAGACCAACAAAAAAATAAAAATAAAAAATAAAATAAAAAACAGGGAAGCATTTCTTACCTTCTCTCATTCTTTACTTTAGGTTTTTTTAACTTTTTCCCATTGAGGACAATGTGATATTTAAGTTTGGGGGGAAAATATATTATTTTATTTATTTAAAATAATAATAATAATAATAATAATAATAATAATAATAATAATAATAATAATAATAATAATAATAAAAGCAGTATGGCTGATGAATAAAAAGCCTTTGATAAGAATATGATTGAAATTGATTATAATTTTTAGGAAAAATTCTCATTGCTTAAGTCTAGTTGTTAATTCTTTACTTGATCATACTTAATTTAATATTTTCTATGTTCAACGAATGTTTCTTATTATCATTAATCAATTTGCATACTTAGAGAAATTTTATGTGAATTTGTATGGTCTCAACTTACTCTACAACTTGTTTGATTACACTCGAGGCGAAATCCTAGACAGACTATTACTGGGGAAATGATTAAGGCATTCTTTGGACCGATTGAGCCTTTCAAGTTTACCTGTTTATTATCGTTATCCCTAACCACCCATTTGAGCTTTATTGAATTATATTTTGACCTTATATTTTTCTTTCTTGTAAACCTCATATTCCCTACCCTATTTGAGCTTAAATACTGATTTCCTTACCTTTCAAGAGAACTAAGTTTACATAAAGTCACTGACTCACAAGAGCATGAAAGGCAATAGAGGTAGAAGGTCTACAAGTAAAGTTAATTATAGCAATATTATCAAAGTCATAAGTTTAGGGGTGTGAAAAGTCAACTTGTCTACTATGTGGCCAATAAGAAAAGGCTGACGATAGTCATACACAAAGGCAGTTGAAAAGGTATGGAATATTTCCATAATTCTAAAAAAAAAAAAAAAAAAAAAAAGAAAAGAAAAGAAAAGAAAATGTCCGACCTGCCTAATAAAAGGGTAAAGAGAAAGATACTTGAAAGTATAATAAAGAGAGGTATGTTGAGAGATTCACAAGGATTGAGAAGAAATGTTTATGTTAGAAGGGAGAGTGTTCTATTTGTCTGTTGGTGTTCAAACTTAAGTTATCTTGCTTTATTCGAATCCTACATTTTCTTTGTAGCCTTACATCACAAGCTTAATAAAGACCTAATGATCTCTGGTGATAGTTTCTGTTCTACATTAGTGGAGAGTGACTTGAAAAGCAAGCCTATGGAGTGATTAGAGATCCATTATTTATTTACTTGTTTGCATAAAACAATCCGGGGAGCAAATGATGAAGTGAGAATGATGGGTATACATGAATGTGGGGATGGATAATGTGGTGAAATTGAGTTTTGAATTAACTTTTGGATTTGATTGATCCTGAATGATTCATTTGAATTATAGAATTTAGGCAACCTTTGAGGCAATGAATTTTATGAATCAAACCAATGCTTATTTTAATTGTCTTTCTTTTCTTCTTTGCTCGAGGGCTAGCAAAGCTTAAGTTTGGGGTTATTTTATAAGTATGATTTTTATGTGATTTTATTACTCTTTTATTTATGAAAAGTGTCATTTTTCCTTAAATACTATTGATTTTATTTTATTTATATATATTTTTCTCTATTTTCTTGGATTTGAAGGAATGAGAAGATTTAGTGCGAAAGGAGAGTATTTTGGTACAAAAAAAAAAGACTACGGATCCAGACCGATGAGAGGCAACGAGATGTGAAGAGAGCTGAGGAGATTTAGGCAAGGAGACTCGCGACCAGAAGATGCGACCAGAATTTGTGACTAGAATTGGCGACAAGAGTTAAGCGATAAGCGAGATATTTTACCTTTTGGGCAAGAAGACTTGATGCAAGGCCCGGGGCGACTAGATTGGGCGACTAGTCTAAACGACCAACCTAAACGACATTATGGGCATCAACTAGCAAAGACGGGCAGCTTTATCGCTCGGTGGGTTGGCGAGAGGAGTCATTTATCTCAGTTAGGAACCTTACATCTTGGTCATTGGACGAGGAAACCAGTTATATTTAGCACGTAAGGCATCTACCCGATGGGACCCTTCCGAGTTCCGCAATCAATCTGCTGACCACCAAATCCTCTTGAACTCCGTAAATCAAGCCGTTATTACTTAATCTTCCATTTTAGATAATTCCATTATTCTTGAGAAAATTGCTTTTATGTTAACATTTATCTTTAGAAACTATTTCACATATCTTTAGGCTAGCTTGTAACCGCATTTATCTTGTTTTCAGATTTGAGTTTTGACATCTATTTAATTACGTCTTGCAGGATGAATAGAGAAGGAGGAAAGTCTGAGTTTGAGAGTAAAAATATTCTAGAGTTTATTCATTAAGTTTCTTTTGAGGAGGCGGATCTGGAGGGCAGAGACGATAGCCGCTTGCTTCATCAACTAACTCCAACGAAGAACACTAATTTTATTATTTTATTTTCAATTTCATTATGAACTAATTATATTTTCTAGAGCTTTGATATAGTCTAGCATTGAACACGTAATTTATATTCTAAGTTATTTTATTTTCAATATTTCCATGATTGAGTGTTTATTCCTTGTTCTTAATGCTTGCAATTTTCTAGCTAATTATTGTTCGATCTATTGAATCGCAATGAGACTGAGAGATGATTTGTGATTAGATCTCTAGGATTAAACACCATTAGTTGAGAGAAAGTAGAAATATTTTACCGCGATTAGTGTGATTTTCAAGAAAAATTCAAAGAACTTAATGAGTCTCCAATTAGTTAAATTCACATACAGATATGGAGTTATTAGTTGGAGATATTTTTCGTATTATTTGAGAGAAAATATTGAATAGTTAAGGGATTTTTATCATCAACTTAGGATAATTGGAATTTTATAACAAGAAATAATAAATTGTGTGGGATTTGCTAGGTGAAATCAACGCTCTAGATATATTCTTATTATTTTTAAAATCTTAATTTTAATGCTATTTTTCTTCAGTTCAATTTAGATAATCTATTCTTTAAATTTTTATTTTTTCAAATAGTAATTAATTTAATAAATTTCAGTACTCAATAGCATAATTAATTCATGTGGGTTCGACATCCTTTTTCTTTAAAAACATTTTACTACTTTTTACGATTATGTGCACTTGCAGATATTTTTATGCGAACACCTTACCAAGTAGTGGAAAGAATAGGCCCAGTGGTGTATAGGGTTGTATTACCAACAAAGTACCAAGAGGTACATGACGTGTTTCACGTCTCCTCATTAAGGAAGAGTTTTGAGAACCAGAAATCCCAAATAGTTAGTTCAAATAAGTTACAATTATGATCGAATCTTACGTATGAAGAAAGGCCAGTGTGAATTGTAGACTTGAAGGAACATAAGTTATGGTCCAAAGTTGTACCCATAGTAAAAGTACAATGGGGGAGCCTAAAAAAGGGGAGTTTACATGAGAAAGCGAGAGGGTCACGAGAGAACAATTTCCCTATTTATTTGAACCGTAGTAATTGAGTTGTCAAGCACTTGACAAAGACATTTATGGCATTAAAGGGGGAGGTAGACGACTATAAATTTCCCTCAAGCCCATGCACCATAGCCATGACAACCCTAGAAATTTTTATAGAAGACTACAGTGAGAGAAAATAAGACTACTCGAAAGGTGACCCTACCTCCAGAAGTGATCAGGCAAATCATGGAAGAAAGACGAGAGACAAAAAGTTAGTGGGAAGAATAGGGATGAGAAGAAGAAGTGCATTGGAGGGCCAGAGACCTAATCAGTGAAATGATGCAGCATGACGATGGTGTTAGGAGACCACGCAGAGTGAGACATTCAATTCAAGACCATGAGTTCTAGGAAGACGATGAAGGTGTGGTCTCATCGAGATCAGGCGTCGTCGAATCTAGCCAAGAGGCTAGTGCACAAGAGAGTAGTAGAGACAGATGCTATAGAAGCAGTCGACATAGAATATAAGGTAAGGAAACCCTCAATCCAATGATTGGTAGATGAGGTTCTGGGGGTGAACAAAAGATTGAGTGCACCTTCATTGCCAACTGAAGAACCTTCCACGTCGACGGGAAGGACTACTAATGCCCCACCTTAGCCACATCCCTTGAAGCTCCACAACAAGGGATAATCATTACCAAATTTTGATGATGAAATTTCTCATTAAAGTGGGGAGGATGTGAGGACTATGCCAAAATAAGGGAAGGAATCATATTGGAAAAATGTTGGTGTCAAGGAGATAGCCTGGGTGGAAGTAAGGCGAGCAACATGTTGTAGAAAGTTTGGTAGATGTGGGACGACACAAGGTGATAAAGGAAGGTTCTTCCTACACCAAGCAAGCAAAGGATGTGTTGACCATATGAAAGGTAAACAAAGGGTGAGGACAAGCTCGGTGCAAAGCTGTGAGCACTCCAAGATAACATGAAGGAGCTCAAAAGGCAGCACGTGTCGCACCCAAGGCCCATGATCAATTAGAAACATCACTGCAGGAGTACGTTGGGAAGATGGAATACAGACCTGTATGCCATATCGTCTGACCATAGAAGTATGACCTAACACCACACCTGGGAGACTCTCATAAGGAGAAGGACTGCGGGTTTGGTCCCAAGGCAAGCTACAGAGACGTGAGCTCCTTGTCCCATCAATCACTAGGTCTCTACCATTTTTCAAGTCCAAAGGATAAATGGGTGGCCTAGATCAAATGTCTCTCATTCAGGCAAGACAGAGGTCAGAGGAAATGTCAAGATTCGTCACGACTATAACTGGCAGTTTTGTTGTATAAGAAATATTGGACAATAGTCAACATCTCATTTTGAGATCATAAAGTATTTTCTCTTTTCTTTCTTCTTCTATTCCAAGACTTTGAGGAAGCAAAGGCTCAGGATCTTCATCAATCGAGGAGTCGGCACCAGCGCAACCTTAGTATTAGAAATACTATTCATGTAGGTTCACTCCTATGATGACTATACTAGAATTGTAAAGTAAATGTTTATAGATATGTTCAGGATTTGTATATTCTACTTCTTATCTCTTTCTCTCATGAAAGTGCATACATTTTCCACTATATTTATCAATTAACATTAATGATGTGATTTCAAGATGTTGTGCTTTAAAGTGATGTGTTTTTAATGTGCTTGGTACTCATGGGATCGGGTTGAGGATTCCCCACACCATTCTTGAATGGCAAGCTACCACGAGTTTCATACGGGTAGAGGGATTCCCCATGATGATCGAGGTGGGGCGTTTCTGTATGGCTTCACATGATATCGCAACTAGAAAGAGTCCTTGTGTTGATCTGGTGGATCATTCTCTATGATGATTTGATGGAGGTATTCCACGTGTTAACCGGGTAGAGGGATTCCCCGTGTTAGATGAGTGGAGTGATTCTCTAGTGTGTTTTGGTGAATGTGTTTCCCGTGTTAATCGGGTATAGAGATTCCTCGAGTCGAATGGGTGGAGTGATTTCCCGTATTTGGTGTTCTTTTGATAGTTCTTGGATATATGCGTTTTGTTCAGAGAGTGACTCCTCGCAATCTTTATAGATAAATGTGTTTTGCTCAGAGAGTGATTCCTCGCAATATTTATATATATTTATATATGTGTGTGTGTGTGTGTGTTTTGCTCAGAGAGTGATTCATCATCATACTTATGAATATATGTGCTTTGCTCAGAGGGTGATTCCTCACCATATTTATGAGCACATGTGTTTGGCTTAGAGGGTAATTTCACGCCATACTGAAAATATGTGTGTTCCTAGCCTTATTTACATAAACTAGTGCATGCATATTCGTCGACATTGTCTCTCACTATTAGTACTGTTATGAGTTTTAACTTATTGAAATTTTATTAAAATCTCACTATGGTAGTCTCACAATGGTCTCACTCCTTATAATCTTAGATTGTGATGCAGATGTAGCCCAAGAGAGTTAACCCAAGGAAGAGAGACCAGTCCAATCTACAGACTAGCCATGGAGACTTGTCTCCCATTAGTTTTATACTTTTGTAATTAAAAATGTTTATTGTAATTACACGATGAACTCTTTATGGTCCAGTACATTTGATGTAAGTGTTGAGTTTATGATCGTTTGTAATTATATATGGGATGAAGACATAGTGACATATGGATATTATTATTATTAAAGGAGTACTTGTACACTTCTCTGGTACTACTAGATTAGTCTCCGACTAATCTCCTTTTACTATTTCCACTGCGAGTCTTGTTATACACGTGTGCTCTCATACAGGCAAACAACCTTTGTGAGGATCGCGCCAGTGCAAGGGGACATACCACTTTCCAAGGGCAAGTGGAAGGCTAAGAAGAGAGTCTTTCCTTGAAAAGATGGAAGACGAGGTAGCAGTGGCTTGCAAAGTGCAACTAGTCCAATCAAAATGTGGAAGGTCAGGCTGATACATCTCAGCCTAGGGTGAAACAAAGGATTCTTCACTCGAAACGGTCAATCAAAAAGTGCGCCAACCGTGCGAAGGCGAGAAAGGCTTGTCTAGAAGGCGAGAAAGAAGAGTTGAAGAGGTTGGTAGCTTGGGCGAAGGGCGAGTAACAAGCATAAGGCCAACAACAGTCAATGACAAGATCCATATGGACGTAAAGGCTTTCTAGAATAATACGGAAATGCTCAGACGACAGTAGTGTCGTGCACAAAACCCACACTCCACCTGAAAGGCCACATCTGGAGCGAGTCTGTAGAGAAATATTACGACTTTGCAGCCATATTTGAGGAAGGATTGCGAACTGGACTAAAGACAAGCTACAGGACACCTGATGATCCCACCCTATAAAATAGCTTAAGGTAAAAGTCAAAATCTCACTTTTGAGATCACAAGCATTGGAGTTTCTTTGAAGTTGGAGTCTTCAAAGAAAGCAAGTGGCTTTAAAGTGGGCAAAGGAGGGAGCAGTGTTAGCATGGCCGTAGTATTTTAAATACTGTGAGGTAGGTTAGCTTTTAAAATAGTACTAAAAAATGTGGGGTAAATGTTGTGGGTATGTTGTGAGATCTAGCATTGCATATTCTATAACCTTTCTCTTTCTTCTAACAAAATAATAAATATTTTTCTTCATTATGTTTATGAATATCTTTACATTGTGATTTTGAGATGTTGAGTTTAAATGATTTGGGTTGGTGATGTGATAATTTTAGGTGTGTGAGTCTTACCGTATGTCAATCATCATGTATGGGTTGAGGAGTCCCTATTCCTACGACATGCCGTCACAAGTTTCATATGAATGTATGGGTCCTAGTAATGATCGGGGTGGAACGTTTTCGTATTAGCCTCACTTGATAGAAGGGTCAAGAGATTCCCTGGACATATCATGTGTTGTGTCTTCGAGTTGGTTGGGCAGGTAGAATGTGTCTCCGATGCAACATGTATACTTTGGTCTGTGTTAGATTATTTCAAATAGGCGAATCGGCTTCAACGTTGGCTAGGTGGGAGTAATTCCTCGAGTCGAACAGTGAAGTGATTTCGCTTGCTTGGCTTTCTATGTGATGAGATGTTACTAATTAAGATTCTATATGATGCGATTTGATGAGTTTTACTTGGTCGAGAATCGGGTGATTCCTCGTCTCGGTGATGTGTGTGTGCGCGCGCGCGCACTTGTGATTTGCACATAGGGTAATTTCTCATAGGGTAACTTTTTGCCATGCTTATATACTTGTATTTTATTCAGAGAGTGATTACATTCCATGACTATGAATGCATGTGTTTTTCTTAGAGGGTGATTCAACGCCACGCACAAATATATGTGTTTGCAAATCTTTTACATGAAATTGTGCATTACATTTTCACGTGCACTATCTCTCATTAGCAATTTTCATAGCTGTTTAAGCTACCTATGGTTTCGTTTATCGAAACCGTAGACATTTGATGCAAAGTTAGCCATTGGAGAGGTACCCGAGGAAGAAGGACTAACCCTGCTTGAGCAATAGTAACAAAGGCCTGTCTCCGTTAATGCTATTTGTACTGTGTTGGAGATGCATCACTTAGTTAAGCGACAAATCATGTATGGTCTATCGTACATGAATGTAGGAAATGAACATATGGTATTGTATAATATTATTTGGGAAGTGACAGTTGCATATGGATATTTGTATTTTGATGAACCATTTATGGTTTAAACCTCTAGTACAAATAATATTTAGTTTCTGACTAAACCTTCACTTATTCCACTGTGATATAGACGCTTATTTACTTGCGCGTGCACTTCCTTGTGAAAATTGCATGCATATTCCCGATTAAAATCCGAAGTGTTGCCAATTGGCTAACACTCTTGACACCACGAATCCTGGCTAGGTCCTTTACTGAGGAACGATGTGCTACAGTATGAATGAAACCTATGTTAGTATATGTTTACAATATGAAGTAATGCTTACTGAGTATCCGACTCATTTTATTTTTATGTTTGTCCCACCCAGAATGAAATGAGAGCGAAGCATCAAAACGGATATGGTTCGAAGAAAAGCCATAGAAGTTTAGCTATGTTTTACGTAACATATGATTGTAAGAGAATTTTGTAATTTAATTTAACATATTATACCGTAAACTTTCTTCTAGTTTTTAAAGTAGGTTTAAATTTTTAATTATGAAAAATTTTATTTCATTGGGAAGGAAATGAAAAGATTTAAAAAGTTAAATAATTTCTATCTCATTTTCTAGAACTATTTCTTAAAGTTTCACCACAATGACAAGACCTTAGAATTACAACGGAGATTTAAAATAATACTAAAGATCATTACAAAGTTCGGGGTATTAGAGCATTGGCAATGGCCTAGCCATTAGCCAATGCAAGATCAAATTAGAAGGAAATGTGAGAAAAAACTCCAACATTGGCCTAGCTAAGCTGGATAAATTTAACATTTCTGATACAGTAAATGTTAGCAGCTCTCTATTGTTGGCGAGGGACTGTACATAGGCCAAAGTATTTTTTTATCATTTGTCTGCCTCCCACTCTTTCTTTCTTCTTCATCCCAAAACCCTCGTTTCATCTATCTTGATTTTCTTTCTCCCAAAACTCTGTTTCGCCCTTTTTCTCCCAAAGCTCCCTTCTCTTCTTTGCCCTTTTCTTCTTCAACCCGCAAGCCATAATCTCCATTTTCTTCTTCAACCCGCAAGCCATAATCTTCTAGCCCCATTCTTGCTGAGACGTCGCTCTTCCCCAGCCCGCAAGCGTCCCCTTCTCTCCAGCGGTCGCCTTCTCCAGCGGTTGTCGTCGTCTTCGTTCTCTCCAAAGTAAGTTCCTCTTCCTCGCTCTTCTCTCCCTCTTCTCTCTGATTTCTTTTTCCTTTTTTGGGGCCATTTTGGGGTAAGGAAGATAAACCTTTTCGAGTTACTTGAGAGCTGAAAGGATTAATTCTTAATTAAGGGTGGGTCAGATCGATACGAAGGAAAACTCTAGTGAGTTCCTCAGTATCAGTGAAGCCTATAAACAACCAACGAATCTAACAAAAATAACTGGACGTTTTGCAGTAATAGATACATAAATCTCTCAGATGTGGGTCTGTAATCAAGAACAATAAAGTCAGTTTAGTTTGGATAATGTTACAATACAAAAGAGAAGTAGTTGAGCTAACCAAAGATAGTAATTTGTACATCCAACCACAGAGGTTGTTTTCTAGATGGGAATGGATTCAGAGCCTATGTTAATCTCTGTAATTAATCGTGAGAAAGATAGATTTTCGAAAGATTATAATTTAATATTTATAAATGATCAAAGATATGTATTTCTCTTAATTTACTTCCTTGAATATATGGGTGTGTCATCTATTTTCTGTTAACGCGAGTCCCAATATCATCTTTGTGAGAATTTTACCAACGGAAGTAAATATAAAAAACATAAAAAGAACACTGAATGTTAATATGGCATGCATCTTTGTGCCAACTTTTGTTTTGTGTATAGTTTGGTTGGGTGTGAGCATTAGGATTCCGAGTTTATAATCATCCTGTAACTATGGATGGTTTCCAGATTTTACTAGACGTGTCATGTCCCTTTTAAGTCTGAAAATGATTTGAGTTGTAATGCATGGACTTTTCACTTCTATATATATATATATATATTTTTTTTGGTTTTTTTATTTGTTTTTTATAATCATCTGATCATGAAAATGGTGTATTGTTCCATTGCAAACTTTGAAACTGGCAGTAGATGAGTACAACTCGATTATTTTTCTTCAAACCAGTGAGAGCCAAGTCAGTAGGATCTCTACTGGAAATTGATGTTCTTGTAATTAAGAATCAAGTCATGTGGACTGGTAATGAAAATTAGTTAATCATGTCGTCTACAACATATGAAGTCAGTTTGATAAACCTAGCTTTAATGAATCTATACTATCAAAATGTCAGTTAGAACAGAGGATTTCGGATTTCTCCTTAGTGACTACCCTTCTATTATGCAAGAGTCAAGATTGTAACCATTAATGTAAGTTGAACTTTTGGATTAGGTGAGGTTGTTTACCATAAATACCTGTTGATGTCCTTGTTTTGGGGGATTTATATGAGAAGTGATTATTATTATTTTGATAAGTAATAATATGAAACGTGACTATTAAAGTGTGAGGCTATGAAATGTAATGGTTGATGAAAGTTCTTAGTCTACATCTTGTTGTTGACTTGAATTCCCGATCTTTGTAAAGCCATATTTTCATTTTCACCAGTTTTAAACTCATGACATATCCTTTCTTGGTCTTAACTACATATTTGCTTGTATATTAGGTGCCAATATTGAGTTGCTGCCCTTTTGAGTACTTTGGGACTTTAAATCTGCTTCAAAGGGCCTTGAAATCTGCCAAAAGAATGTATCTTCCTTTGTCTTCTAGGTTATTGTTAATCATTAAATTTTAGTTTGCGTCTCTTTTGATCTCTTGTATTGCTTAAAGTATGGCCTCTCTCTTTTCTGTGATCAATGTTGTAATGCTGTTCAACTCTCTGCTTCATTAGTTTTGTTCTGAAGGCATATGCTTTTTAAATCTAAGGTTCTTGAGCAGCTGTTCTTTGTTTTGCATGTCTATCTGGCTTACCATCATCAAGTTTGGTTGATCATTATTACACTGATGGGCAAGTTCTCATTAGTTTGACTTGCCTACTCTTTTTCCCATAATTGTTTTTTTTTTTTTTTTTGTCTTAGTGATTTCTAATCTAATAAATGTGCAGGATGACTTGGGGCGTCCAACTATCGTGCCCAGTCAGCCGCAATGCTTTTGATGAAAATGTTGAAGCAGCAGGATCTGCTGAAGTGGAGCTAGCTCATTTGCGCCATGAATTGAAAACGTCTGATGCTTTACGATCTGGTGCAAATGGTCAGGGCTCATCTGCTGTCCACAATGTCACACCTTCTTCATATACTTATGCTGCTGCTCTTGGTGCTTCCTTGTCAAGAATATTAGGGTGCATTACAGAGCATAAGAGCCACACCACACGCATCTTACTTCCTTCTAGGGGGTTAACGTTAGATGAGAGATAAATGCGACGTCAACAC
Organism: Juglans mandshurica; assembly: GCA_022457165.1. NCBI lineage: Eukaryota > Viridiplantae > Streptophyta > Magnoliopsida > Fagales > Juglandaceae > Juglans > Juglans mandshurica. Next base: position 13,113,102 of record CM039623.1, read on the forward strand.
TGTTCCTTCGAAGACTTTAGTCTTCACAACCTCTCAATTTTCTTGTTTTCACGACGATTGTGATTCTACGCAAGCAGGGGACGGAACCAGAAAATTTGGGTTGGGGTGGTCAAGTTAAAAAATAATAATTTTAGGGGGGTTAAATACTAATTTTTATATAGTCTACTTTATAAAAACACATTTTAAAACTTAATTTTCATCAAATTTTAAAAATTTTAGGGGTCCTCTTAGTAGTTCCGCCCCTGGACCGCAAAGATCCACCATAGCTGATTGAGTTGAGTTATTGCATATTTTATACTTTTAGAACTAATATATTTTATTTATTTCATTACGTTATTATTAGTTTTAGATGGAAAATGGTTAAGATGAATAAATCCGAGTTGTAATTTAAATTGGTTAATAGCATGATTTATGTTTAATTTTATAACTTGTGACTTAATTGGACAATGTTCATTCACATGCACAACATATTTTTGATATTTTATTATTCTTTTTTATTTTATTTTATTTCTAATTTCTGTTGTTTTTATAGGTTAAGAAATGAAAAGCATAAAAATAAAAAAAATGAAAAGTCACATTTGCACGTGTGACCCATTACTTTTGATTTTTGGACGGAAGTTGGTTTCTCTCAACTCACACACATGGCTCCTTAAGGAAAATATATGCACTAAAGACTAAAAACACAGACGTGAGAGGCTTAGGGGCTCTTTTGGGAGTCTTGACATAAGGGCATTCTGGGATGTTAGGGTCTAATGTGCATGGGAAATTCACATTAATTTCTCTTGGGGGTCTTTATTCATACAAGACGAAGGAATTCACGTTGCACAGGATAGAAAGGAAAGGAAAGAACGCTCCAGCATCGCACATTGAACAACTCCTTTGGAGTCTAACTGCCGCTCCAGCCTTCTCCTCCACTGCTTGCCACCTCCATCTCTATTCATTTGACTTGCTCTTTTCATTCCATACTTTTTATTTAATTTCAGTTTAAAGTTTATGGAGTATTTTTGAGATTTTTGGCTTAGAAGTTTGGGCAATTTATTTGCTATTTATTTTACTTAATGTCTTTATTTTTTATGCTCTTTTAAGCTTTCATTTAACAGTTATTACAATTGCTATGGATTGATTTTGAGAATTTGTGATTTGAATATAAGGATGAACCCTAGAATCTTGATTTTGGGGCTTTTCAATTTCCAGCTTATATTTTGTCTATTATTTTCCAATCTAATTTAATTCTTAGCTTAGTTTTATTAATCTCTTAGTTCCATTGCATATTAGATTAATTAAACCTTAATTATGATTTAACTAATTTCAGTTTTATTATTTAATTTTCAAATTAATTAAATTTGTTTAGCTTAGTTGATTCCTTGATTGATAATTTCAATTTGTTAGTCTTTTACATTTCATTTTGACACTAAAAAATCTTAAAATATGAACCTAGTCCATGATTAGTGCCATTTTCATTTCCGTTGCACTCTACCACTCATTGCACATATCACCACTTTTATTTTCTCTTTGTGAATATTTTTACCTTTTACACGAGTTTGATTTTAAACAACTTTTTTCTGAAGAGACAATCTAGAAATTTTATTCCTAATTATTACACGACACCTTCCTGTACTTGAGATAGCCTTTGTGCTACTCATTGTTGAGTGAGTCAATAGGCCCGTGGGTAGAATGATCGATCACCATAACCCACGATTGCATGGAGAGACCCACAATTTGAATCTATAGGATGATAATTAAGATGCATGGTATTGGCCCTTGGGTCTCTAAGTAGGTCTCATTTGTTATCCATTGTGATATTTTTAAGAAAAATTATACTCATCATCATCATACTACATATAAATTTTTCATTTTTTTCTTTTACTAAATATGTGATGTATGGATGATGAGTAGAAGAAATCAATTAATTTATGAAGAATAAAACTAAAAGAAAAAAAATTAAAATATTAAAAAATTAAAAATAAATATTAGAATAATGAATAATGAATAACAAAGTTTTTTTTTTTTTTTTTAAGGGAACCCCTCCAACCACCATTAATTAATTCTTTTTTTGAATTTATCAAACAACTTACAATTTCATAATAACATATGAAAGACCAAATTCTTCTTTATCTCCAATATTTTACTTCCGTACACATCACTACGATTAGATACATGACTCTTACCTTTTTATTATTATTATTATTATTATGAAAAATTCTATTTGCAGTCCCTAGAGACTATATGTACAGACCTTTTATTAAATGAGAAAAAATATCATTTTAGGAGGGATACTTTTGTAATTTTAAAAAATTTTAAAGATAAAATTATCTAGATTTATATTACCGTCTCTAAATAGTGACTATATTTAACATTGCTAAAAGAAGATTCCTCTTTATGGGTTACAACCCACAACGCCACCCTCCCCATCATTACTACAGGAGGAGGAAATACCAGTTGTTATAACAGGTTGGATGTGGTGATCCACTTTTAGAGTAATTCTACATACAACCGTGAAGTGCGTAATCGCCGCGTAATCGCTTTGAAAAAGAGTGGGGTCCACTATTAAAAAATTAGTTTTTTTCATGTGGGTCCTATGTTTTATTGATATTTTTCAAAGTGATTACGCGACGATTACACAATTCACGGTTGTAAGTATATTTTCTCAACAAATATAGAGTATGAAGCACTAATATCTCTGTTTTCTGTCATTTTCTTAGTTTTAAAATGAAAAATTAGGTATGCATCGTTTCAATATTTGTAAAAACGCCATCGTTTTATAATGAGTTGAGAAAAACGCATAGCTGAGCTTGAGACTGCCATCACTGAACGGAGCATCCCCTTCGGCAAAAGGGATCCCAACATTATCCCTCACCAGACCCATTCTCATCTTCTCGCCTATTTTTTATTTATTTATTTATTTTTTTTACGCAACAGGAAGGGCCCCAACATTTTCATGTTCTGTTAGCTCTACTAGCTAGATGGAACCAGCACTTCAGAGATTTGGCGGGGAGAGCAAAAATGTGGACAGAGATTGAAGAGTGGACGGAGATAAGTGGAGAGAGGGAAGGGTTTGAAAAACTGAATCGAAAATGGACTCGGGTTGGAAGTCTGGAAGATGACATAGGACATTTACGTAATTTAACCAAAAATTTAAGGTAAATTATCAAAAATTTCATTTCTTGACATGTAATCCCCCAAATGGGACTGTACTTAGACAAACTCTTTTAAAATAGTATAAGAAAAATTCTACTCATCATCCCTACATCACACATCACATGATTTTTTTTTTTTTAATATATGGATGATAAGTAGAATAATTTCTTTAGTTTAGCAAGAATAAAACAAAAAAAATAAAATAAAAATAAAAAATAAGTATAGTGTGTGGCGTAAAGATGATGAATAGAAAGGCTCGCTATAATATTTAGCAAGTCATTATCCTACAAACCCAAAAAAGGTTCCAACGAGAAAGAACATCATTTTTTGTGGTTTCTATATTAATTTGTACCAATTTGCAGCTAAAAATAGGGATAGATAACTTCAATCCGAAGCAGCAAGTCTCACTACTCCACCAGTCACTTGTCATCTGAGGGTAATATCCATTCATCTACCTCCTGTTTAAGAAAATATTAGAGTTACTTCAAAAAATAATAATAAGTCAAAGAAAATACCAAACTAAATTAACTGCTCGGTTAAGCTCTGCTTTGGTTCAATGCAACAAGTGATCCCATCCTCCTATATGATGGTTGACCAAGAAATCTGCCCTAATTTCAAGTTATTTAAGGCTCTTTCTTGTAATTAGGAGGCCCAAAAATCTCGAAAGCTAACCAAAACTGACTCTGATTTCTGTTTAAGAGCCACCTTATGAATAGGCTGGACAAAGGGATAATCTGTCCTAATTCAAATGAGTTCAATATCAGGCAGACATCAATATTACCAAGCAATACAACCTGAACTCACGCTGACACATACCTATTCCAGATTCCCTTTTACATTCAAAGCTTTAGCTTCAGGCAGATTGTGAGTCACAGGTAAAGAGTGAAATAAGATTCCCCAGATTAAATAGTAAGTTTATAATTTATTTTGGGATCATTTTGTGATGACCAGAAACTCCACAAAAAAACTCAAGCCAAAAGGTCACGTAAAAGTAAAACCATTCGAATTGAAGAAAAGGCAAAGTCTTCCAATGCGGTCGTTATATATCCATTGTTTTAACTAGTTAAACTTGTTCACCATGAAGAGGTTTGCTCACAACCAATCAAACAAGTCTTGTGGAAAGTACTTGTGATGTACTAATCTACATGAATTGAGATTGGGAATTATGTAATTCTGGGGGATTAAAGAAAGTTAGCTTGATTGATTGGCCAAATTCCAAATATTATAATTTTTAATGATCAATGCTACTATTCATCCTTAGATCAACCGCTTAATTGAAAAACCACTTAAAATATGGCACATCAGCTGTTGTGATTGTGTCATTTATTGATTCAGGATGAAAAATAGCATTTCTGAATGAATAAATGACATAGTTGCTTGCAATTGCATTGTGGTGGAGGAGCCATGCTTGCTTTGAAGTATGAGTCTTAATTTGATTTGTTTAAGAGTCATTGTTGGTTGCAGTATTAGAGTCCCTTTTTTATTTTCTTCTATACAGTTGGATTATGACTTATTTTCCAAAATATAGTTTTATTTGACTTTGATGAACCTGCTGCATGTAACAGATGAAAAGTGTGTAGCATTTTATACTGTTTGATTAAGGAGCTAGATATGTATATAATTCAAAACTTGTGCTATAAATCCAAATTAACAGAAGCTTGATCGCACACGTAAGCTTTTAGGCAGACACTCATTTGTGTTAAAGAATATATAATTTGGATTTAATTGATGTATAGCTAGACGACCTTAAAAAATATGAATGTTTAATAAAAATGCTCAAAACAAAAAAAATAAATGAAAAAAACTAGAACGACAAAAACATACAAAAACTAGTTCATAGAAAGAGTAAAAATTATGTTTTTAGGTCCCAAGAGCATTGGGTTTGATTTCAAACCCTAAAAATACTACACTAGTGGTTTCATCTATAAGCTTGACCTTTCTCAGAAAATAAATGTTTTATGTTTCATTGATTAAGTCAGGTTTCACAATCTGATAAATAGCTATTATGTTTTGTGCCATATCTTGTTTACTTGTGAGAACTACAACGGTATGATGGAGTTCTTCATTGAATAAATAAAAATAAGTTGAGATTATTGATATAATATTAAGCCTTAAGTTTGTTGATCAAAGACGTGTATTCTCTTATTTAAATGTTCTTTACAATTAGTCTCAATTTCTAATTCAATTTTTTTGAACGTCAGGGTTGTATATTCACTTTGTTAGTGAGAAAGAGAGATGTTTGGGAGGAGCTTCTGATGATGCATATGTTGCTCGCTTGTTGTAATTGTCAGTTTGGGGGGGGGGGGGGGGGGGGGGGGGGGGGGGGGGTGTTTGGAGGTCGGCCTATGGCATTACCTAATCATACTACTTACCTTAGTAGTTTGCATATATGATGACTAAGAATTACTCCAATTTCATAAAAAGCAATCACATTAGCTTCACAAGATAAATACAATATAACTGACCTTTTCCGTTTCATGTCTCGGCAAGATGAACTTCCACAATGACAAGAAAATGCCTTAATGGGATGATTTTTATCAGCAAAGTCAATCCCATAATCCTGCAAAACAATTAACTCAAATAATATAAAGCAAGGTAGAAACCCAGTTGACCAAAGATCAATTTAAACTGGTACCCCTACAGGATCGTCCACATAAAATGCTTCAAAATATTACCACACCGTGTAACCTTTTTTATGGCATAAACTTATAATTGTACTGAGAGAACGGAGCCCAAGATAATTCTGACATGGTTTGGATTTTGTTTTCTTTTTTCTCACATGTAAGGATTTGTTCAAAATTACCATAAACTGTCACAGATACTTTTTTAATAGGAAATCATAAATTTAATTGATAATATAGCAGACAGCAATACACAGGTCGTATACAGGAAATAATCCTAAGTAGAATTAACCATCACAGATGACTTTAGAACAATGATACAATCAATTCCCAGACTTCTCACCATCTTAGAAAGTACAACCTGTTTAGGGATCCAAACTCATTTCCTAGTTGCACAGGGACTGTGATGATGGCAAATAATAGATTCATTGACCAAGACCTAGTCTATCTGGATCATGGCTCTTTAATGCTTTGACATATTTAATGCACCTTATTTGATAGATTCAATATATTTTGATGACATGAAGCCTCACCATGGTAAGGCCTTCTGGACGAGTAAACCTTGGATGCACAGGCTAACCTGCAAGAACCGTGTTTCAGGCAATCCAGAGGAACTCCCAGTGTGAAGTTTGTAGAAAAATCTGGATTGTGATTATTATCTTAAGATTATTATTCTATGTACAAATCGATCTTTAAATGTTGAGATTTTGCATGTGTTATATTCCTAGATGTTAGGAGTAAACATCTAAAGAGAATAAAAGGATGGAACTCCAAGAGCAGCGAATCTGAACAGCAAGTGTATTGCAGTATAAGATTGTCATTTCTCAAGAGTTAACATGTGTTACCTTTAGGAAATGCTTAAGGATAGTTAATAGGATAAAATGACAGATTAAATAATATAGTTCAGGCATGGTTAAGTGAAAACTAGATGTTCATGTCTAGTGGGATGCTATTATGATAGATTAAGGAATTAAACTTATTCAAGCAGCACTACTAAGGCAAGCAGAATGATCATGCATTTTTCTTTCAAAATAAAATATTACATTTTTCTTAAACGAAATTCCAAATTATATGCTATGATAATAGCCTTTCTTGTAAGCACCTTTTAATCCACCTATTATGTGATATTTACGAAGTTAGTTTTGTGAATTCTTTAACCTGATGCATGTGAGATGCTATGGGAATGCTTATGATTTGGAAGTTACCAGAATTATAAGAAAAGAAAGTGAGTAAGGTGAATGAACGCATGATTTAAAACATGTTTTTACTTTGGCCAATGAAGATGCGATGGTACTGGAACAAATGGGTATATGTGCGTGCAAGCCACCCTCAATGTTAGGGAAAGTGCCAAGTGAATTTAAACGCAAAAGCACCCTCAATGTTTTTAATTGTAATGTTCATTTCTCCCGTTCTGGTTGTGTTGTGTATAATCAAGTGTCAGGGAAGATGATCACGAATGGGCCTAAAGTGGGACGACTCTTTCCTCTTCACATTTCTCCTTCCACCATTATTCCTAGTTTTCCTTTACTTTCCTTTGCATGTAATGTTGTTGGTTCTGGAAATAAGACGTGGCATAGATGTTAGGCCACCCAAACTCTGATGTACTTCGTACTTTGTTTAATTCTGGTTTATTGGGAAATAAAGCATGTTCTTATCTTGATTTTTCTTTTTATTGTACATCATGCAAACTTGGCAAAAGTAAAGTTCTACTTTTTCTTCATCATGCATCTCGTGCATCACAATGCTTCGATCTTATTCATAGTGATGTTTGGGGGATTGCACCTGTTGTTTCTCATGCGCATTACAAGTATTTTGTTATTTTCATTGATGACTTTAGTCGCTTTACTTGGGTTTACTTCCTACGGGCTAAGACCGAAGTTTTTTCAGTATTTAAGCGATTTCTTGAACTTCTTGAGACTTAATTCTCTGCCAGCATCAAGGTATTGCGCTCTGATTCTGGCGGCAAATACATGTCTAATGAGTTTCAGGACTTTCTTCAAAGCAAAGGGATTATCTCTTAGCGTTCTTGTTCTTCGACACCGCAACAAAATGGTGTTGCTGAGAGGAACCCTTTTACTTGAATCATTTGTTCCTCCTCATTTTTGGTGTGAAGCGCTTTCTACTTCGGTTCATTTGATCAATCGCTTACAATCTCCTACGTTAAATCATGTTTCTCCCTTCTTTAATTTGTTTGGTCATTCTCCTTCATATTCTGATCTTCGGGCATTTGGTTGTGTTTGTTTTGTGCATCTCCCTACTCATGAACGACATAAACTTACTACTCAATCTGTTAAGTGTGCTCTTCTTGGTTATGCTATATCTCAAAAGGGTTATGTTTGTTATGATCCCCATGCTCTATACGTGTTTCTAGGAATATGGTATTTTTTGAAAATCAATATTTCTTTCCATCTCATGTTGAGCTGCCATTTGCATCTATATCTCTTCTGCCTAGTTTTTCTAATTCCCCAACAATTGTGGAAATGTTCAAACCTGGTTTTGTGTATGGAAGACGTAGTCGACATGAGCCTGGTTCCACTTCCTTTGTGCCCTCTCACGATCTTGACCTGGTGCCAAATCCTGATCTTACTCCTGTTTACACCACTCTTTGCCGGTCTACTCGCCCTTCTCGATCCCCTAATTGGTATTATTTCTCCTCCCCTGTCTCCCTTATGGCTACTTTATCTTCTATTTCCATTCCATCTTGCTACAAACAGGCCATGAAACATGAGTGTTGGCAAAATGCAATGCAAACAGAACTGCATCAAATGGATGTGAAGAATGCCTTTCTTCATGGTGATCTCTAAGAAGAGATCTACATGAACCTTCCCTCTGGTATGACTACTTCTTCTCCTCATGATGTCTGTAAGCTAAAGCGTTCTCTGTATGGGCTCAAGTAGGTTCCCCAGGCTTGGTTTGAGAAATTTTGCAGTACACTTCTTTCCTTCAATTTTACACAAAGTCAGTATGATTCTTCTCTCTTCTTCCACAAGTCTACATCGGGTATAGTCCTCTTGGTTTATGTGGATGATATTATCATTACTGGCACTGACTGTGGTTTGATCATTAAGCTTCAGCAGTTGTTGCATGCGACTTTCCATATGAAAGATCTTGGCCGGCTCACATACTTCTTAGGACTGGAAGTACATCATCGGGCCAATGGTATTTTCTTGAACCAACATAAGTATATTCAAGATCTTATTACCTTGACTGGTTTGGAGGACACTTCTTTTGTTGATACTCCTATGGAGGTAAATGTCAAATACAGGAAAGATGAAGGGGACCTTCTGGATGATCCTACTCTCTATCGGCGCCTGGTTGGGAGTCTTATATATTTGACCACTACTCACCCCAATATCTCTTATGCTGTTCATCAGGTCAGTCATTTTATGTCTTCTCCTCCGCATTTCCATCTTGCTGCAGTTCGACACATCATCCACTATCTTCGAGGTTCGCCTACTCGTGGGTTATTCTTTCCTACAGGCTCATCTCTTCAACTTGTTGTCTATAGTGATGCTGATTGGGCTGGGTGTCCGGATACTCATCGATCTACTACGGGTTGGTGTATGTTTTTAGGTGATGGCTTAATTTCTTGGAGATGTAAGAAACAGGATCGTGTTTCTAAATCCTCTACTGAGACCGAGTATTGTGCCATGTCTATTGCTTGTTCTGAAATTGTATGGTTACGCGGTCTTCTTGAGGAGCTTGGGTTTCCTCAGACTACTTCTACCTCTCTTTTTGCTGATAACACTAGTGTTATTCAGATTGCCACCAATCCCGTTTTCCATAAACGGACCAAGCACATTGAGGTTGATTGTCATTCTATCCGAGATACCTTCGAAAGTCAGGTGATATCTCTTCCTTACATTTCTTCGGATCTCCAAGTGGCCGATGTCTTCACCAAAGCAATGACTCAACAATGGCATCAATTTCTGGTTGGCAAATTGTTACTGGTTGACTTACCAGTATCAATTTGAGGGGGGATGTTAATGTATACCATTTAGGAAGTTATACAATTTAGGACTCATCTTTTAATATTAGCTGTACAGATATATTACCATGTATATAGGCTGATTATTAGGAATCAGTTAGATGTTTTTCCCGTGTATAACATATTATCCTTTTTCCTTGTATAGCGGCTTTTTATGTTGTGAATGAAAGAGGCTGTGATCAGAGAGCCAGTTTTTCCAAATATTCTTGGTTTTCTGAAGTGTTTTGACACTTATCATTCTCAAGCAATGTGGCATATCATACATCACCTACACTCATCACTCAATATGGTATCACAATCCCCCGCCTTAATTGGTTCAATGTGTTCTACAATTTTTTAGGGAGGTTTGAGAATCTACAACTTAATTATAGTCAACCACACCCATTGGGAAAGTGATTATATAAATATACTTTTGAGAGCGAGAGTCTTCATAGGTTGGTGGTGGATGCAAAACATAAATGTACCAAGGGTGGATGGTGTTCCTAGCAAGTAAAAAGGGACATTTGGAGTTTGACTTAGGAAAAACATCCAAATAGATTGGGGGACTTCCTCCATTTTACTAATATATGTGATGGAAGATGGTTCAAGGATAAGCTTTTGGCATCATGTGGTCCCCGGTTCGAGCCCAGGCTCAGACACTCCCAATGTTTTATCTTCAATTTTAACTTATAAAAAAAAATATTTTGGCATGATGTGTGGTGCGGTAAACAAACACTAAGGCTTGGTTTGGTTTCACAAACTTGTAAAATCATCTTATCTCATCTCATCTCAACATCGAAATACCATTCAAACCCAAACATTTTTACATTTCAAATTTTCAACTTTTTCATATAATTATTACCTAATCATTACAACTTTCGCAAAATTCCAAACAAAACACAGAAAACAATCCAAATTTTTCAGATCCTAAAAAAAAAATTATATTATAACCCTCTTTTAACTTTATAGGTTTTTTATTCAACTTTTTTTCTCTCCTTTCCCAAAACCCCATAAAAATTTTAACTCAAACAATTTCACTATTATTAACAGATTTCTCATCCCATCTCATTTGTGTATACAAACGAGACCTAAGGCAGCTTATCTGGAACTTATCATTTTAAATTGTTTAGAGGAAGCTTTAATGACAGAGTAGTTACAGATTTCCAACGGTTCTCATCAATGAAATGTTGATTTCGTTAAACTGATTAATGATTGGTGGTGGGTACATAATTTCTTGACAGGTGGTATTCTACCCGATTAAGATCAGGTGGTGAACATGGGCTTTGTTGGGTTCCTTCCAAGAGAGAAGTGTTTGAAGTCAAATCATATTATAGAGCTTTTTCATCATATGTACTGAGATCATATTTCCCACAAAAGAAAATAAGGTGGAATAGGGCTACTTAAGGGTGGTTTCTCTATTTAGACAGCAGCATTATCTTAGATTCTCACTCTAAACAATCTAAGGTAACAGCATGATCTTAGGGCTTTTTTCCTTAGTTCTCTTTATGTTTCTATTGTTTCTAGTTTTCAGGACTTTCTTGCTCTTTTCTTTTGTTGTTTAGGTATACATTCTGCAGTTTCCCTGTGTACTTTTGATAGCACCCTCATAAGTTTCAAAAAGCAAGAAGTAGGACAAGCCAGCGTACCCATGTCAGCTCTTGAAAAGCACTCACTTTGCTGGTAGTGAAAAAGGCAATCTGCACAAGAGGAACACAAGTAAGCTCTTTAGATGCACTTATTTGTAAAAGGGTTACAAGCCCCAACCCAAACCCTCCCTTCCAAAGTCACCATTCAAAAATAAAACAACTCCTTCACTAGTAAGCTAAAGCAAAATAGGTAAGGAAACAAGCACAAATGATGGTAGTCAAGCACATACATGATAATAATGATGATCTGGAGTCTCCACTTCTACTGGAATATCAACCAAGTTCGCATCAAAGCATCTGAGGCAATACATATAGAAATCATATAAGTAGAAGAAAGAAATAAAGATGAAAGTTCACTGACCTGTATGGTAACATCGTATTGCAAATTGACGTGTGGATCAACACGAAATGCATCTATGTTGTCAATTCCAATGAAATATTTTTAAGCGAAAAGTATATCAATGATTAAATTAAATTTCTGCACACTTTAAACAGACTTCAAAATGCATCGTCTTTAATCATCTCAAAAACTGCGAGCAAGTTACCCTGGAAAAGTAATCTCCTGTCCTTCCTCTAGCTAAAACAAAGTCTGTTTGCCTTCTAATTAATTCAAAGTAATTTTGTCATCTCCATAAACTTGTACGGGTGGTTTAAGATTTATATCTTTTAAGAATGATATATCTAAGTGTTCCTTTCACAGAACCTTGGATGCTTCTTCGCTTATTGCAACATCCAAGAACAAGGAAGAAATGAACCAGGCATTACCAGGCAATCAATCCCTCTTTTTATTCTATAAAATTATTGTTTTTCCACCTCTTTCTTGTATTCTTTGAAGTAATTCATCTCAAGAGAGCTTCAGTTATATTACCATCGTTTCTTTGCCTTGACCACAGCCATAATCATGGCAACAAATAGCTTTGCACATGAAAACACAATGAGAGAGAGAGAGAGAGAGAGTGAAATTACTAGATTTACTTACCTATAAAAAAAATTGCTACATTTATCTAAAAAACCATAAGCAATAGCATGAAGACACAAAACAATACCACCAAATGAAACCACTAAATTGCAGATAAAGGTATTACACAAAAAAAAAAAAGCAGAGCAAACTAAGGCACAACCAGCAACAGCAAAATACAAAAGCCTACCGATGGTTGATGAACCTTGCAACATTTCCATGGCAAGTTGCGTCCAGACAAAGTGCCTCCTCATCCCTTAAAATTCCTTCTGAACCCCAATCTGCATCAAGTGTTACAGGATATGTATGTCTCTCATTGCCACTGCTTTGTAGAATCCGCTCATATAGCTCCATGTTGGTCAGTACTTCTCCAACATACTCACAAACAAAAGTTCCCTTAGGCAAGTCCTCAAGTGTTCTAAGTCCCCATCCCTTTCCTTCAGGAGTCAAGAAAACCTAAAGCATAAAGAACAATAAAAATTTAAAGATACAAAGAATAAAAAGGTCAATTCTATCTTATGAATAAACATCAGTAACCACAAATAATTATTGCTGCTGCTGTTTGTAGTTCTTGCTGCAGTTATTATGCACATATAACTTGTTTGACATTTGTGGCTTTTAAAATTTAATTACCACTGATTTATACCAAATAGAAACAAATGTCATGAATTATATACAGGAGTTAGAAGGATACAAGCTGGAAATAACAAAACTTCATCAAATTCATTTGATAGTATTGAAAACAATTCAAAATGACATCTTGAAATCATTCCAACTTGCTTCGGCTTCCACACGCTAGCAAACATAATTAATTAGCTAACTTAGTGAATCATGGTAAACGAGTTGTTTCACTGTATGAATTTCAAGGAATCTCACCTGCAACTTGCATGTTATACCTCGCTGCACTATTCGATTTCCACACCGCATGTCACACCCACATTTTCTCCAGCATTCTTTAATAAACTTCTTGACTAAATGACCCTTACATCGTTCAGGCATGTACTCATTCTGAGTCCTCTCTAATGGACAGTCTTGACAATAAACAAAATGGTGCTCTTGAGGTTCACGCTTCAAAGACATACAAGCACTTAAAAAATCTCCTTTCAGCCGGCCTTGAGTTGTGTAGGCAAACTCTCCACCAGTTTCACGTGCACATGCACATGGAATTGATGATGAAAGACAGTCTCCAGAACAACCTGAACAGCAATCCTCGTCCGAAATTCGTGCTAGAGAAATATTTACATTACCATTCTGATAAATTAAATTGTGTGGTATGTAATTGAATTTTGGGAGAGACTCGTTGCAAAATTCATGTACCAGGGATATTTCTACTTTTTCTGCACCTTTTGTTATATCATGCAAACTATGGAAGTGATTCATTTCATCAGGAAAAAAATTATATGAATTTGTATGCCCAGAACTGGCTGAACTCTTTCGGTTTGAATATGTCTCAAAGTTCTGTATCTCAATAGCTCTCTTCTTTGATCCTGAAACATGCATTGAATCGCTGATATTTATACCACAATTGGAAGAGTTAGCAACAACAGATCTATCAGGGGAATCAGTGCCCAGCTTCAAATAACTTTCACACAAATCTTTCAACAGCTTCCTCACAGAAAATTGAGGCCCTATAATTTTATATGATCTGAAATATTTATCCTCCACAAATCTCAGAACTGCATCAAAATTTGGAATATGGAAATTCAGTTGCCCAAGTGCGGAGTCACAGTTTAATAAAATCTTCACTTCTCCCGAGGGTGAAGAAGCAATATCAAAATTATTCCCAGTACTTGTGTTGTCATTGCATGGGGAATTGTCATCTTTGTCACACGAATGCTGACTGTGAGATGCTAGAGCCTTGACAGAATGATTTGGAGTTGAATCATTTGAGGACCTCGTTGGCACTAAACAAGACAAATCCCGGAGGTGAGAAACAGAAAACAGTAACTATAAGGTAGGACTCAAATTTATGATGCATCTCAAATGTCCAAAAGTTCAATGCCAACAAAGTAAGAATAAGTAATAAAGCAAGGGATTGACTAGAATTTGTAAAGCCACCTCCTGCTGGATGTAGAAAACAGAAAACATCAAAGACAAATCTTTTCCATTTAGCTGTGTTAGGTTTAGGGGTGAAAATGAAATTAAAGTACCAACGAGCCTTCAGTTATAAAAGTTTAACTGCCTAGTGAGTAGTCTATTTTAGTTTTTAAGTGGAGTGTTCAGACATGCCCAGAGGCCAGAGGTGAACCTTCTGATTCGCCCTGGCCCAGTTACCCTACCTGTCTGGTGCTTCAAAAGGTGAAACTCATTCACAGATAAGGGGAAATTGTTATGGCAACCGCACACTGGATAAATTAAGGAGCAGCAATAACCAGTTAAACTTGTGCAGCTTAAAGCTAAAGCAATTTAGGGAACTCTAACCGTGGTTATATTTACTGGCATTATACATATAGTAGAAAGGCAACATTACCTCGAGGGGGACTGATGATAGGTTCTTGAATCAACATCTTGTTGTGATGATTGCTTTTCATATTTTCTCTTTGGACATTACATTGACTGCTTGGCATATTTTTTCTCCAGACATGAGCAGACAAAGATCTCTCAGATGCTGATTTTCTATCGACCACATGAGATGAAATAGGGTCCTTCCCTTTGTCCATGAAATGAGTGCGGGGTCGTTCAGAACATGGTTCAGATTGCTCCATGATGATTCCCTGTCCTGAAATCTTGAGAGTGTTCTTTTCATCATTCTTTTCTTCTAAATGCGGTATTTTTGTTGATCTTTCAATCCCATCATCATGTTTACTATTTTCCTCTAGCTCAAAATATGCATCTACAAGTGTCCGATAATTGTCTTCTTCAATTAGTTCCCAATTTTTATCATAGAGTTTCAATAGTCGCTTCAGCACTGGTTTGACCTCTTCATCAGAAATTCCTAGGGCTCTCATAGCTTCCAAGGCCTTGAAAACTCTTGGATTGGAAGCCATGACCAACCCACAAAGCTAATGGAGAATGAAGTAATAATTCCCTTGTTTCACATTGATTTCAATGGCATTGTACACTCCTTGGACTGGATTCACTGCAAAGCAATGTCATTGACTGGAATTAGATACTTATGCATCCATCTCTACGAATATATATATATATATATATATATATATATATATATATATATATATATATATATCTGTGTGTGCGTGTATCAATGGCTCGATAATTCAAACACAACAAAGTGGACCTCTTTTCGAATGCTCTATACAAAAATATTGATTTCCATGAGAATAATGACGCCTACTCAACAAGAAAACCCTAATAAAATATGCCAAAAAGCATGACGAAAAGGAACTGAACTAGATGTCCTGTATAGCAAACACGTACAATACAGAAGAAACTTCACATTGGAAGAAAATATAGAAAGCGACAGAGGCATTCTTTTGTTCTTTACAACAATGTGGCTTGTTTGGATAGAGAATCATCTCATCTCATCTCATCTCATCATTACAATTTTTTTAAATTTCCACACAAAAATAAACAATTCAACTTTTTCAAATCTCAAAAGTCAAAACACTAATAATATTAAAAAATAATATTATAACAATATTTTATTTAACTCATGTAAAACCATCTAATTTAATCTCACTATCCAAACGTGATCATTTTTTCTTTTCACCAACACAAAACCTAAAACAAAAGTTCAACAAAGATTCTTAAAAACTTTTTTACCACGAGAAATCCAAACTGGGGGGGTCCAAATCCCACCTCCCAACAACACATGCAATGGGCAGAGATCTCAAAACTATTTTATACTATCCAAAAAAAAGTTGCGCATGTTAGGTTCTCAAAACTTTACAAATTCCTTTTTAAAAAATTAACTTAAATTCAAACATTCAATAAACTTTTCTATATAAATAGGCATATAATACTTGCCATTCTAACATCAATAGTGCTTGCCATTCTTTTTTACTGTCATTTTTTCACCATTTCATAATATGTCATTAATACTAAATTTTATTTGATGAAAAATAGACTTTTCTCGCTATATCAATTTAAATAGACTGTTCTCGCTATGTCAATTTAAATAGACTATTGAGAATGTCCTAATAATTTATAAAAGTTATGTGAAAAACAAAAAGACAGATCTCGCACAAATTTAATATAAACAATTCTAGTTATTCACTTTTACAATCAAATATAAAATCCATTCAAAAAAAATTATTTTGAAAAATTCTTGGTCTATAAAAAAATTCTACAGCATACAAACTTTTTCATTCTCATTTCTCCAAACTCAGTAAAATATTTCTACTCCAATTCTTTCACTATTATTTACAAAATTATAAAATACTCCAATTGTCCAAACATATCCTTAATCTATTTAAGTGCCGTTTGGATAATGAGTTGAGATGAAAAGTTGAAAGTTAAATAAAATATAATTAGAATATTCTAACAATATTTTATTCAATTTTCAATTTTTAACTTTCATCTAAAACCATCTCATTTCATTTCACTATCCAAACGAGATATAAATGCAAACCACATGCCAATATCTGGATGAATTCTCAACTAATCTCAAGAGTTGCAAACATAGAGATCTCGTTTGTTTTCAGGAAACTTCTCAATCATCTCATTTTATCTCATCTAATCATTATAATTTTTTTAAATTCTTATACAAAATAAAATAAACAATTCAACTTTTTCAAATCTCAAAATAAAAATAATATTAAAAAAATATATTTTAATAATATTTTATTCAATTTTTAATTTTTATCTCATCTCATCTTATTTCATCTGCGAAAACAAACAAGAAAATATCTTGACGTAATGGCCGAAAATTGCACGAATATCTTGTAGGCCCCATTTTTCGCTGCAAGATGACTCAATCACCTTGTAACCCAAAAATAAGGAGGCAGTTAATGAAAAGAAAGGGTGCAAATCGGTCCGAGAAAGTCAAAATAAAAGTTTTCTCGCAATTTCTGTCTTTTTTTTTTTTTTTCTCATAAACCAAACGATGGGCGGCACGAGAAGAGAGGAACTGGAATACTATAACCGAGAATGAGGAGAACAAAGAAAGCACCAATGGCGAGTCAAATAAATAAATAATGCTTAAGGCGTTTACTTTCACGTAATGTTCCACTTTCTTTTCAAAAGATTTTTTTCTCGAGTAAACCAAACAACAGCATAAAAAGAGAGAAACCGAAACAATCGGAAATGTTTTTTTTTTAGGTTGATAAAAATCCGAGAAACAAACACCGAAGAGCCGGGAAGACGATAGACAGAGAGATAGAGAGCACTCTGAAAGCTCTCTCTCACCGTGACAAATTAGCCCAACATTCCGAATACAAGAAAACATGAACGCAACGCATACTTTAACATTCTAAATTTCTTTCCATCCTTCGCTTCAAACTGAACTTCACCAGAATACAAAGAGATATATTCCAAACATGTTCTCGTAATCCAAGAAAAAGTACAGAAGCAAGAGTCTGCAAGACTAACCTTAAATGCTTGTTAAAAAATCAGTTCGTTGGCTTTCTTTTCTTTTTCTTTTTTACAGAAAGCTCCAAAAGCCCCCCGATTTTCTGACTCTGTATTTACCATTCTCCTTTTCCAGTCATTGTCCAGAAATTTCCTACTTCAAGGATCTTTTCCGGTCAGTAATTATAATTCATTTATATATCTCTCATGACTCTCAAAATTATTAATGGCAGAGTATTTTTTTGAAGATTTATGGAATAATTTTGAACACGTCATAATTTCAAAATTTATTAGGGTTGGTTAATTATTATTATTTAGGTTCAATGATTGAATTAAAGCACGCTTAATATGTATGCAGTATGTGGACTCATATATAAATATAATTGATATGGAAAAATCTAATAGGTAAGCGATTATGTGTACTAATACGTGCACCTATTCAATATGATTGGTCAGAAAGTAAATTTTATTGAAAACAGTACTAATTTGAATTTAGAATATGAAGGCAACAACATTAGTACGCAGATTGATACGCAAACTTGCTTGTACATAGTAAAACTCAATTGATAATAGGTTCAAGAAGTTATTTTAAAAGTCCATAAACACTTATTAGTCCAGTTGGGATTATTTTCAAATCGAGAAAAACTTTCCACCAGTCCATCTGCTTTCCCGGCTCGTTTGTTTTAGGAAATGAGTTGAGATTAAAGTTAAAAAGTTAAATAAAATATTGTTAGAATATATTTTTTAATATTATTTTTATTTTGAAATTTGAAAAAGTTGAATTGTTTATTTTATTTTGTATTGAAAGCTGGAAAAGTTATAATGATTAGATGAGATGAGATGAGATGAGATGTTTTTTGGAAACAAACGAGGCTAATAACAGCCCCCAACGAGTGTTTGTCACATAACTCTTGCATTATACATACCATATGCCTGCCTACAGTTGATTGATGAGAGAAAAAAAAAATTCCTCCTCCATCGTGATAGGGTAGAAGCCCTGGTTTTTGTTCGCAGAGTGGGTTCTTTTATGTTAGCCTCCATTGCAGGACAACTTTTCATCGAGTTCTTTGACACTCTGGCTGTCTAATCGTTTGGACTGTGACTAGAGAACACTACAAATATAAAACACTCACACTCTAAACAGAATCTATACATTATGCAATAACAAATTGAATAGCCCTTTGTTTTCTTTCTTATTTCCAGAGGAAGGAGTATTAGAATATAATAGAATAAAAATCGCTTGATAAATAAGTTACTAATAAAAATGAAAGAAAAATCAAAATAAGAGACTAAGGAAGAAGCAGAAGAAGAAACTTTTGGGGGTAGTAGAAGTGATGGGGAAATAGGAAGGAGATAACACAGTATAATGAGGAGAAAATTAAACAAAAAACAGTCCAAAAGGAAATTTAATGGCGAGCACCCACTCTACGAACAAAAACCAAAAGAAGATGAAGTTCAAATGTTCATTCTCTTCTAATAAATGAGTTTCCTTGGTATAATCAAATGAGACTAATTTTATTGTGTCTAATATAAAACTAATTACATGTCTTATTTTCATTGGAGGCTGTTAAACACCCAACATCAACCTAACCGGTCAGAAGCGGAACTGTTTCAATTAATGATCTCATCATTAAAAATTATTAAAAGTATAAAGATGCTTAGGGGGTGTATTCGGTTTGGTTTATATATTTTTTAGAACTAAATCGGTATACACCGGTTTTGAAAAGTTAAGAACCGATATCGGACTGATTCACTACCGAAACCGAAACTATCAATTTTTTCTGTTCCGGTTTGGTTTTTCATGTTTTATGGATTATCTATGTTAGTAATAATATGATATTTAACTTACATATACTAAACTATTAGTTTATTTATACAATTCTTCTACATACAGTCGGGGGAAGCAAAAGGTGGAGAGTCGGCTGATACCACGTCAGATATTAAAATAAAAAAATAAAATGCACGAAATGAAACCAAAACAGAGCTCGTTCATCTAGCTTTCATGTGGGTCTTGCATCTTCGTTCGTCTGGATCTTGCATCTTCGTGTTAGTTCTTCGTTTTCGTCCTCGTCTGATCTAGTTCATTGATACCCACATTGATCTGGTTCGTCGTGTTCGTCTAGAACCGTGGGTCACCATTTTCGTGGGTATTTTCGTGTGGGTCTTCTCCATCGGCAACTTCATCAGGCATTGGTAAGACAATTGTGAATCTTCTTCCCTCTTTCCAACACAAACACTAGCTTTTCTCATCAGCTCCATGTGAATCTTCTTCCCTTTTTCCAAATCTAAAAGCCTTGCACACGAAGAAATGACAGTTATGAGTGTTACCGAGTTAGGCTCAAACCCAAAACCCCTCATGCTTTCAAATAATTCCAATGCTTTTTTAGCTTACCCATCTTGATAATAACAAGAAATCACGGTATTCCAGCAAGCCACATCCTTGTTAGGCATTTCATCGAATAGCTGTATAGCATAATTAAAAGCATTGCACTTTGGATACATGCTTACAAGAGAACTGGCCACAACAACATCAATTAGACAACCAGTTTTTATCACACGGGAATGTATCCTCTTCCCACAACCAACCCTACCTAATCCACCACAGGCCTTGAGAACACTTGGGGTAACTGTAACCATTGGGTTTCAAATATTGGCAATGCAATAAGCTCTCATATAGTTCAAAAACTTCAATGAACATGAAGTTTTTGGCGTAAGCAGCCATGAGGCCATTCCACAAAGAGATGCCCAAAGGGAAATGGAAACGCGGAGAGAGAGGGAGGGAAATGAAAATTGCTCAAAACGGTGCGTTTTTATTTTATTTTGACACATCAGCGGCGCTTACCCAGTGCTTACACTAGACAATTGAGTATAGAGTTTTGCTTATTTATATTATAGTATAAGTATATTATTTTATAATAATTAACACATACTAGTATTGCTAACGTCGTGTTTTGCACGCCTTTGAGCCGGGTTCCAAAAACTAGGGTTTTCAGGTTATCACTTGCACACTTTAAGCAACGAAGGAGAATGGGGGCCTTGGTGATGGCCGGAGAGTCTCCGATGCTAAAGTCAGTATATCTCCTTAGTAGCCTTTGAGGATCTCATGTCCTTTCTACTGTTCATTTTTCAGTAGCCTTCAATGTGGCATAGCTTCTGAAGTAGCGTCATCAATGTGGCGTGGAGTTCGAGTAATGGTGCCATTAATACGACGTGGCTCCCTGACTTACTTTATCCTGCGGACATTCCCCGTTAAACCTCTCCATGCCTGTTTGTCAGGAGATCAAGGATTTTTTACGTTTCCCGCCTACCTGCTTGTGCAGGTTTCAAAGGGCAAGGTGTCCTTGGGTTGTCTCAGGGTGGCGAGAGTTATTTGTCCCTTTTCATCCTTTTTTCTTGTACGTGGATCGCTTCAGGGGTGGGCCTTGCTCGCGGGTCGGGTACCCTGAAGAGGCCCACTGACTCCATTAGAGGAGGATCCTCAACCTTGGCTGGGCTCTCTGATTTACTTCCTAGTGGCCCCTCATGAGCTTGCTCTATGGGTCGATAGGGGGAAAAAACCCCCTCTTACAGTTACCCAGCCAGTTCTCATAGGACTAGTTCGATGGGAATTCTTTTTGGGTACAAGGTTATTATTCTCCTTTTGACTTTATTGGCCTGTTTCATGACAGTTGGATCTCGCACTTGATTTTGCCCTTCCCGCTCTCTGAGCATTGATGTTGTCAGGTGGTTCCTTCTCACCACGTCGCAATGCACAATACATGCGGTGGGATATACCCACGTCTTGCCAACCCCGTTGGGCACATGTGTCGCCATGATGGATGCTAACCGCCACTGCCATTTATATAAACTTCCCTCCCTTCTTTTACGTTTTTACCCTTCCCATTCTAACAATTAGACTCTTCAGACTAGTCTCGAAATGCCATTTCGTTTCCCACGTCCCATCGTGCTGCACCTTTCATGAGATTTGAACCCTTTCATATTTCCTGTTCCGCCACGCGAGTATGAAAGGGTAACCGTTACCTCCCTTTAATATTAACACAGCTCTGCCCCCCTTTTTCCTACCTTTTTGCATCATCGTCTCCTTCTGCTCTAGCTTTCTCATTCCCTTTGCTCGACTCCTCTTCATTTCCATTGCCTCTCTCTACTTCAGTTTTCATGGCTCCCAAGAAGACTGTTCATTCCCGAGGAACTGGACCAGGCCAAGGTTTGCACCGCGAAGTAATTCTTCATCGGGCATAACTAGAGTTCAAACGTCACTCCTGAGTTCTTATCGTCACTGGCTTCCACCTTTCAAGTCCCGAAAAATATGGTTTTTGAGGTTCTTGGGCCCCGTGAGGGGGCTGTTGATGATGAGGGTAATGATTCAAAGGTTTCTCTCTTCCTTAGCATGTTTTCTTGCAGGCTGAGGCTACCTTTCCCTCGTCATGTTCCCAACCTACTGGATCGCCTAGCCTTAGACCCCTCTCAACTCCACCCAATTGGTTGGAGGATATTGATGCGTTGTTACATCCTCTAGTGGCGGACTTTGTCGAAGTCAGACTCAGAGCATGCTGACTTTACTGGCCATGAGTTTCTCCTGACTCATAACCTCATAAAGCGTGAGGGGAACATTTGCAGTTTTAGGACGACACATGTCCTTGTTTCTTTGAAGCCTTGCTATCGCAAGCTCAAGAATTAAACTCCCAAATTTTTCTTCGTGTTTGGCCGTTGTGGGAATTTCTGTTCGGGTAGGTGAATCGCCGCGAGTTCTCCGTTGGGGCCATATGGGGAGTGGTCCCTGATGACAAAGCGGTGTGACTGCCTGAGGAGCTGCAACGTATCGCTCTGGTCAAAGAATAGGCACAAAAACATTTGGTCGACGCCCTTTCGGAGGAAAACATAAGGGCCTTCCTGCCTCCCCTCGGCCACACCGTTTTCAATGACTGTACCATTCCTATGAAGGCTAGAGACACCTTGGCTCGGAAGTGTTCGGTGAGCCCTCCCACTATGGGAAAGGGAAAGAAGTTTCGCACAGAGATTGCTAGGGGTGACGGCAGTGATAAGTGTTATTTTTATATGATTTTTATCACTCTTTTATTTATGAAAGTGTCATTTTCCCTTCAATACTATTGATTTTATTTTATTTCTACATATTTTTATTTATTTTCTTGGATTTGAAGGAATGTGAAGATTTACTGCAAAAGGAGATCATTTTGATATAAAAGAAGAAACTACATATTCAGATCGATGAGAGGCAGCGAGATCTGAAGAGAGCTGATGAGATTTGGGCGAGGAGCCTTGTCCCGTGGGTAGCAAAGAGATTTTTCTCGCTCAAAGGTGATAAGACTTACCTCTCGATAGGTGAGGAAACTCACGATGAGAAGGCATGAAGATTTGGCGACAAGGCTCTTGGTGGTTAGATTGGGTGACTAGTCTAAACGACCAACTTAAAAGACCAACCTAAACGACATCGTGGGCAACAACTAAAAAAGGCGAGAGGAGTCTTTTATCTCGGTCGAGAGTCTTTCTACTCGGTAGGCGAAGAGAGGACCGTGTGGTCTTTGTGACCTCCACGCCTGTTCATTTGTGACCTCCACGTCAGTTATATTCAACGCACACGACATCTACTCGGTGGCGCTGATCCCACTCTTCATTGTGGCGGAGGTCGGGTTAAGTTTTCGGGTAGCCGAGGAGCTGGACCCGCTCTCCGTCGTGGGAGGGGTGAGATGGCCTTAAGGCTTATCTCACTCTCTATCCCCCGTGGGGAGGTAATTTACTGGGTAGTTTGGGACTGGACCCGCTCCTACCTATTGACGCTTACGAGGAAGGTAAGTGCCGAGCAGCCAAGGGTTGAATCGCTCTTCACCATGAGAAGGATAGAATAGCCTCTAGTGTAACTCATCCCTTTGGTTCTTCGCGGGGAGATAAGTAGTCGTTGATGGAGATTTTGTTGGTGGAGATACGCTGATGGAGATCACATTGGTGGAGATCGTGTCGACGACGTTAGTGGAGATTATGTTAATGGAGATTACGTTGATGAAGATTATATTGGTGGAGATTACGTTGGTGGATATTACGTTTTATACATGAAAAGCCACATTCTCATTAATAGAATTTGCACATTGATGAGGAAATGTAAATTACAAGTCATAAGGTTCCTTTGCAGTGAAGCTAATGCAAAACGCTCAGTGTCCCGTGGGCTTGGACCATGTGCACCCCACCACCCTTTGGCTTCAATTCTTGCACGTAACACTCCCACGCTAGGATCTGTTCTCCTCGAACTTCTCCCACCTCCCGAGCTGTTGGGAACTTCATCTTTAAGTGGTAGGTCAAGATTATTGCACTTAAGTCGGCCGATTATGGCGTTGTACGATGAAGGGGCCTTCACCAGCAGAAAATCGACCATGACAGAGGCAGTCAAAGGGGCGCTGCCCTCCAAGACAGATAGGGTGAAGGTTTTGACTGGCTGGACCATGTCCTTGGAGAAGCCCTTCAGTGGCATGGGGGTTAGTTGGAGTTAGGAGGAATCTATTCTCATTCGCAAGAAGGCTTCCCAGAACATGATATCTATAGAGCTTCCATTGTCGATAAAGGACCCCCCAGGGCATCGTCGTGCGGATAAAGGACCCCCCTTATCTCCCTCTCCAAAGGAAATGATTGGGGCCAGGCCAGGTAGTTCCTTCTATACTTGGAGGGGCGGCACTCCGCTGAATACACCTCTTGGTTTCTCGCCCGCCTGGCGTGAGTTTCTCTCCAGGATGAGGTTGCGCCTCCACCAACGAAGCCCCCCATGATGGTTCTGATCTCCCCTAAAGGCGGTCCTCCTTGATGTGGTGCGCGGGGGCGATCGTGCTAGGGTCCCTGAGGCTACTCTGGCCTTCTGATCCTCTCCGTACTTATTTCTCACAACCTCTTCCTCCATTCCCGCTCCAGCCTTTGGGTGGGAGGGTACTGCGGCCTCAGTCGCCTAACCTGCTCTTTTTCCTCTTTTAAGGAAAGACAATCTTCGGTGTTATGGGTGGAGGACTAGTGGTAGGTGCAATAACGGTAGCTGGCGCTGTTGTAGTCGTCCTCTTGGGCTGGCTGGTGGTCATCTCTCTGGATGACGAGCGCCGACTAGTCAAATCGAAGGCCCAATGCTTTTGTAGGGGCTTTTTCCCTCCTGTTGTCGCATGGCCCCTTCTCTGGCTTCTCGTGAGCCTTGCCTCTAGTTGGTGCCTTTGCTTTTTCTCTACATGTTCTAGTTCTCTCCTCCTTGGCTTCGTTAAGGCCCAAAGCGTATCTTCGGCATTGATATAGTTGTCAGCTTGGTCCATGAATTCATGCAAGGTGGTGGGAGTTCTTCTTGCTAGCTCTGCCATGAACTAGGATTGAGGCCACACTCCTCCCAAGAGGGCTGCCAACGTTAACTTCTCGTCCTGGTCGTCCATAGTCATCCGCTCTTTGTTAAATCTGGATAGGTTTGCCTTTAGGCTCTCGTCTTCCCCTTACTTGATGGTGAGGAGGTATGTTGTGAGGTGTCTCCTTCTCCGGCTCGCCATAAGCTGTGTGAGGAATAGACGAGCTAGTTCCTCGAAGCTGTCCATGGACCCGGGTGCCAAAAACCCAAACCATACTCTTGTCGGCCCCCAAACCCAAACCATAGTCAATGGGAAGGCCCTGCAGGCCACTTCTCTTGAGAAACCATGCAGAGTCATGTGGGCTCTGAAGGTTTCCAGGTGTTTGAGAGGATCTCGAGTCCCATCGTACATGTCCATGAGAGGCATCTGAAACTTTGGTAGTAGAGGCATGACCATCACCTCCTTGAGGTCAATGGCTATGATCATGTCTTTTTGTATCATTTTATGTAATTGAAAAATGTCATTTTATAACTGTATAAATATGTATAGGCTTACAAGTATCTATGTATAGACTGTTCTTGGTAGCCCTTGTTACATAAACCCTTATTATTCATGTGATGCGTATGATTGCTGGTTACCTAATATGTATGTAGTTTGACTATATATTTTAAATGAATGAAAGATAAGGAAAGAAAAGCTAAATGAAAAGAAAAGAAATGAAAGAAATGATTGTATGTTTGCCTCTTGAGGAAATAAATGAACTAGCCATGACATTGAATACCCATGACGTTAAGGGGTGGATTGAACAGTGCTATAATGTGTCATTGGCGATGCACTTTATGATAACCATTCTTGAGGAGGGGTATGCTCTTACCTGCTATCTTGGGTAGAGCCGGGACCGCAAGGGCCACTAACTTGTTATCATTAATAAAATGAACTAAGGTTTTGGAAATCACCTCATTAATTTATAGTAATATATTTTATGATAAATGATTCTTCTCGAACATCTACATGATAATCTAGAAATCAATCTTGTTATAATAGAAAATATCATCGTTGAAACCTTTTAAAGAAAATATCTAAAGTATGTTCTTCTTTGCTCAAAGATATAAAAACAAATCATTACTTGTATCTATTAAAACAAATAAAAAAGATATAAGTTTATATTTTTAACAAAATTATGAATCAGGCTTTCAACTGATTAAGATTATTCTAGATCATGAGAAAAATATGATTGAACTCATACCAAGAATTCTGTCTCTCTTAATTGATATGAAGTAAGAACAATGGATTGTTAAACACAAATAATTGGAGATGAAATCAATATGATAAAAAATATTACTAATCTTCAATTAGGTTTCATCCTCAATCATAGTTGAAAATCTAGCTAGACATGTTTATTAGGGGTGTAACTGGTCCGGTCCGGTTTTGGACAAAATCTAGGACCGAACCGATATATACCGGTTTTATATTTTTCAAAACCGATTACGTTCCAGTTACCCTCCTAAACCGGTACCTCTGATTTTATTGGTTTTGATCCGGTCCGGTCCAATTTTTTGGTTTTTTAAAATGTAAAAAACATATAATAAAGTGTTACCTCTTATGATAAAATGTTATTAATAATTTAATATATATATTATGTTTAAAGCATATGATCAATTAAATTTTCATCTTTAAGATTAAACTTTCATCTTTAAGATTAAACTTTTATTTTTAATAACATATGATCAAACAAATTACAAATGTTCATATTTAAGATTAACATTTTATGTTATAATTTATAAATTATAATATGAAATTATTTCATATATGATATATAATTATATATATTATATATAAAAATTTAATATATAATTATATATTATATATAAAACTTATATATATAGATATTTTGTATAATATATATAATTAATTTTTATATATATTTATTTTTTTCAACCAGTCTGGTTCGGTCCCGAAAACTACGGAAATGAAACTGGACTAAATCCGGCCGGTTTTCATAATATAGGAACCGGTTCCAGACCGGACCGGTTTAAAATCGGACCAACCGGTTCGGACCAGTTTCCCAATTTAAATTTACACCACTAATGTTTATATATATATATATATATATATAAAGCTGAACATAAATAAACATTAAAACAATATTAAAATAAACTAAAGAAAAATAAAAATTACGGTAATTTCAGAATGTAAACTAAGCTCTACACAACTTGAGGTGGAACTCTGGTTTTTCTTCTCTATACAAGTCCTGGGGCACAAAGTCTTTTTATTTTCTCCTTTTTGATTTCGGCCAGCATGAGAGGGCCACTGTATGCCAATAAATTGCAAAATATAGACCAGAGCAATGGCATTGGCCTAGCCAAATGCTAGTGAATTGTAAAATATACCTAATTTTAGGTTAAAAGTCCTACATTGAACTAGCTCAAAGTCTCATTTTAACTAGCTAAACCTCAAAAAGTGAGACTTTGAGCTATAGTAAATGTATTGCTAGTCATATTTGGTGTCCTAATGCTTGAGAGCCAAAGGAATATTTTATTCAATTAAAATAATTAATTGTTTTTTGGCAGCTCCGTGAAATTTTGGTTCCGATCATTTTCTCACTTTCTCTTCATTTCTCTCGCTTTCTCTCCCTCTCTCTCTCTTCTCAAATCATGTTTGGTTCCATTTCCTGGAGGTACAGTCTTTGATATGAAACTTACTTTCTCTCCCTTTCTTTCCATTTTCTCCCCTGAATCGCCATTCTCAACAATGCTCTTGAGACAGTATGCTTCTTGTGTGCTTAGATGACACCTCTATATGCTTTCTATTTTAATGTTTACTTTACTCTTTAAGAAGAGTTTTTTTAAGATTGTTGTATATAACTATATGATCCAAATTAGTTTCTAATATGAAACAATAGTCATGCATTTTTTCGTTCATTATTTTGTGCAGATTCTTTCTGTTAAATGGAGGGGCGCCCATGTGGGGTAGATCCCCTCCTCTCTTGTGTATAGCCATGTGTTACTGCGATTTATTTTGCAAATGAAGGCTGGCCTTTAAGGCCAACCATGTGGGGTGGGCTATATATAGCCCCCCTCAATTGTTTTTTTGGATCATCTAAAATACAAAAGCTCTATCTTTTTATTCTCTCTTGAAATAGTATTTAGGCTGTGGATGTGTTGAGTGTTTATCTATTCTATACTACGTAGCACACTTCGCCACTAAGAGGAGATGCTTGAGGTTTATTAAACTGGATAAACTTGTGGAGCAACATAGTAGTGTGCTTGAGGTATTTTTTCATTGTGCTTCTAACATTGGTATCAGAGCATATTTTGTAGTTGTTCTCAGTTTATATATGTATATATATATATATTTTTTGTATATGAATGAAATCTAGGTGCCATTTTTTTTTTGTCCTCTATTTTAAAAAATCCAAAGCGTGCGCAATAGTGGTGTTGCCACAATTTTTTTTTTCAAATATTTTTGAGCCACCATGGGCAGCGAGGTGCTGCACCATCGCGAGGTGGTGCGTGCACCTTGGTGCAGTTGGGAAGTGAGGTATTGCAACACCGCAAGGTGCTATGCTCACCTCATTGGTGCAACGTGCACAAGCAAAGTGCAGTGCGCACCACAGTGGTGCTGTAAGAACAAGTAAGGTGCTGCATGCACCACCTGGGTGCTGCGCCAACTAGTGAGGTGGTGTGGCACCACCCCGATGCTTGGAGTTAATAATTTTCGGCAAAGGAAGCAACTAAGTCTGCTTGCGGTGGTCTCTACCGGCGGATGGGCTCCTACTGTGTAAGGGCTACTATTCATGTGAACAGTAGCCATCTGGAGGAAGAAGAAGACTTTTCAAGTCATTTGGGCTTTTGTTTTGGCTGGTTTTAGGCCTTTCGGCCCACTGTTTTTTCTTTAACTTAAAAAAGAAAATTCTGGGCTTGGGCCGAATAGGCCATCCGTTAAAAAGAAAGGTCATTTTTGTGTCCCAACACTATTTGAGTTCATTTTTTTTAACACAAAATAAAACAGAAGGGCATGAAAGTGGCATCCCTGGAATTCGAACCCAGAACCACCAGTTAAACAAGGGCGATACACACAACTAGGTTGCAACTTTCATTTGGTTTAGGTGAGAGTTTTAAATGTATTTATTATACATTTATTTTGTTTTATAAAAAAGAATATTTTTTTTTTGCATGATTTAAAATATGCTAAGATATATTGTTATATTACATGTAATATTTTATTTAATATTTTAGATTAAATGTGATTACATGTGAATATATGGTTATTCATATTTTTTTTTTAAATTTCATAATGTTATATTACATTTAATCTTTTATTTAATATTTTAGATTAAATGTGATTACATGTATGTGTGAATTGAACATGTGGATATTTGATTTTTTTTTATCATCTATGAATGTTAGGCTTGAATGCTTATATATTAGTCTTCATTTCTTTTAGTGATAAAATAGAAAACTTCCATTAAGTAGTCTTAGTTAGAATTGTCAGTGTGAATGATAGGCTGAAAGAATTACAGTGATCCCAGTAAGAACTGTAAATACACTGTATAGACAAACGACTATGGTGGCCCGAGTAAGCACTGTAAATGCATTGTATAGCCAAAAGATTACGGTGGCCCCAGTAAGAACTGTAAATGCACTGATGGAACAAGAAAAATAGACTGTAATGGTCTTAAAAAAGAACCATTTTTGTAGACTGGTCCAACAGGTCGCTATAATCTGAGTAGCTATCCTTGTAGAATAGCCCAACATGTTGTTGTAGTCTGAGTAGTTGTCCTTGTAGACTAGCCCAAAAGGTTACTGACTACTTAAGATAGTGGGAGTATGGTTGAGATTCAAGAGGATTTGAACTCCCTTTTTTAAAAAAAATTTGCGCAAAAATTGGGTTAGAAATTAATAATTGGACATTGTGGCACAATAGATGATTATGAAACTTAGTATTTTTCGATCTTGCAACATGTTTGTATTATTTTTTTCTAGCTTGGATGGATGCAACAGATTTCTTAGGTGTGTGTGTAATATCCCTTCTTTGCGTATTATAATGAAATGACATCTAAGGGTATAGTTACCGATTTAAACAAAATGGAGAAATTGGATGTGGATAATTACGACATTTGGTATCGCAAGATCCAATATGTCTTAGATGAGTAAGAGGTCTTGGAGGCATTATCTCACTCCTTTACAGCGCCCAGGGAAGGGGATTCAGAACAACACAAGATAAATGATCTAGCCTATACTCAATGGGCTAAGAAGAATTGGTGTGCACGCATAATCAGGTTGAGCAGCATGCACAATGATCTCAAATGTAAGTTTGAAACCTATGACACTACCCAAAGCATGTTGCAAGCTTTGAAGATGAAGTTTGGGGGAACTTCATTACGAGGTTACGTGGATTAACCATGAGGTTTTACTCTTATAAGATGCTCTATGACCACAAGATGAACTAGCATCTTAGGGCTATGTCGACTATAATTCGCAAACTTAGGACAGTAGGAAATAACCTGACAGATGAACAACAAGTCTAGGCAGTGATACGATCGCTACCGATTTCTTGGGAGAATATGAGCCAGAATCTTACGCATAATGAGAATATCAAGGACTTTGATGATATCTCGTTTCACTTGGAGCTGGAGGTTAAGCACCTAGAGGCTGCTAAGCCCAAATATTTAGCCTATATGGTTGAGTCTGGTTCGCATAAGGTATCTAGGCCTATGCTCAAGAAGTCCAAGATAGGGGTAGTTGCTGGACAAGTTTAAGA
This sequence comes from Juglans mandshurica, assembly GCA_022457165.1. NCBI lineage: Eukaryota > Viridiplantae > Streptophyta > Magnoliopsida > Fagales > Juglandaceae > Juglans > Juglans mandshurica. The sequence goes on from CM039623.1 coordinate 13,143,983, forward strand.
AAATGTCAGGAACTTCTCAGTACAGCAAGAGGGGCAAGCACGGGAAGAATAAGTCAAAATTAAAGTATTTCAACTGTGGAAAGAAATGCCACTTCGCTCGTGACTGCACTGAGCTAAAGAAGGTGCACTCTAACTTTTCTCGCATTGTTTTTGTAACTAGCCATGTGATGGTTACTCATTCCTATCCTGTGTGGACTGTTGATTCAGGAGCAACCGAACACATAGAGTGAGATTGAGTCGGCTTTGTGGAGTATTGTCGGATTCTAGCTGGGAGTCATGATATCAAGGTAAGGAATGGAGCTAGCATGGAGGTCTTGGGACTTGGTACCTATAAGCTGGACTTGGGAGGTGACCGCACTTTATTTCTCCACGATGTGCTATACACTCCCGAGATCCGACGAAACTTACTTTCTGCAGTTACTTTATTAAGACTTGATTTTTGGATTGTATTTGAAAACAATGGTGTTTCCTTTTATTTGGGCAATGTGTTTTATGGTTATGCTTTTTTTATCAGACGATTTTATGATATTGGATTTGGATTATTCAAATATGAATGTGTTTATTGCTTTTCTTTATGCATCTGATAATTTGGATTCATATAGATGGCATACTAGGCTTGGCCATATAGGGTAAGATAGAATGACTCGGTTAGCTAGAGAAGGTCTGATAGGCAATCTCGCTATGGTCATTTTGCCTACATGTGAATATTGTCTTATGGAAAAGTCAAGAGAAAACTATTTGAAAAATCCACTAGGGCATATTTTCCATTGCAATTAGTCTACTCAGACATCTGTGATCCAATGAGTGTGAGACAAGACACGAAGGTGTCTACTTTATCACATTTATAGATGATTTTTCACGTTATGGTCATGTCTACTTAATCATTCATAAGTTTGAAACATTGGAGTGTTTTAGGCGATATCTTAGAATGGTTGAGAATCAGCTATACAAGAACTTAAAAACTCTAAGAATTGACCGAGGATGAGAATATATCTTTGAGCAGTTTAAAAGGCTCTATGATGAAAAATGAATCAAAAGACAGTTGACAATGCCAAGTATGCCACAACAAAATGGCGTGGCAGAAAGGAGAAATCGAACACTACTTGAGATGGTTAGGTCAATGATGGCGCAAGCAAACCTACCAATTTCTTTTTGGGTGGATGCACTTTTGACTGCTGCCTATATTCTTACTCGAGTGCCCTCCAAATTAGTATCTTCCATCCAATATAAACTATGGACCGGTGAAAAACCCAATTCGAGTAACTTGCGGCCATGGGGTTCAACGGATTTTGTTCACAATGTTTCTCATAAATATGAGAAGTTAGGCCCTTGAGAAAAGAAATGTATCTTTATAAGGTACTCATAACACTAAAAAAGGTATATACTCAAAACACTAAAAAAGGTATATGCTAATAGGTGAATAATCTGATGGAACTATTACTGAGATTGAGCCACGAGATGTAGATTTCATTGAGGATGAATTTCCAAGTAGGGATGAGGTTGATAGGAGTTTGGAACTCCATGAGATTGTGGGTCAAGAGGAAGGTGCTCCAAGAGGTTTAGTTGAGAATGATGAATAAATTCCTCAAGCTCCTACAAATTGTGATAGTGACTTATCTCCGAGTGGGAGCATACCACTTATACATGAACCGCAATAGCCTCAGCCGCATAGAAGTATGCGTGAAACTGTTCCCCGTCATCGTTTTGAGATTGAAGGGCAAGTTTTTATGGTAGCTCTGCAAGATGATGACGAGCCTAGAACAATTCAAGAGGTTCTCTCATCTTCTACTAAAGATGAGTGGATGAAAGTACTAAAAGATGAGATAGAGTCTATGAGGACAAATCAGGTTTGGGATTTGGTAGATCTACCGTTAGGGTGCATGGCTGTTGGGAACAAATGGATTCTAAAGGTCAAGCACAAGTCGTATGGATCAATAGAAAGGTACAAAGCTTACTTAGTGGCGAAATGATATACCCAACATGAGGGTGTAAACTATGAGGAAACTTTTTCACCAGTGGTGAGGGTTGTCTCAATTGGCCTGATTCTAGCTATAGTATCTTACATGGATTTGGAACTCTACCAGATGGACGTTAAAACAACATTTCTCAATGGAGAATTAGATGAGGAGATCTATATGGATCAACCCACGAGCTTTGTGGTCAAAGGTCAAGAGCACAAAGTGTACAACCTCAAATGATCTATATTGGCCTAAAACAATCATCTAGACAATGGTATCTCAAATTCCATCGATTTATTCTCTCGAATGGGTTTACAATGATCACAGAGGACCATTGTGTCTATGTCAAAAGGTCCAACAAGAGTTTCATTATGTTGTCATTGTATATTGACAACATACTACTGGCTAAAAATGATAAAGGGTTGACAGTCGCCACAAAAGAGTGGCTATCATTCAATTTTGATATGAAGGATATGAGTGAATTAGAATACATTCTGGGAGTTAAGATCTACAGAGATCTCTCAAAGAACTTTTGTGTTTGTCCCAACGGACTAACATTAAGAAAGTCCTTGAGCGCTTCCAAATGAGTGAATATAAACCCACTAACACCCCTATTGCAAGAAGCGAGAACTTGTTTAAAGAGCTATGTCCTAAGACTCAAAGAGAAATGGAAAAGATGGCCCGTGTCCCTTATGCTAATGATGTGGGTAGCTTGATGTATGTAATGATGTCTACTTGGCCAGACATATGCTATGCAGTTGGTTTTGTGAGTAGATTCTAATCTAACCCTGGACTAGCTCAGTGGAAAGCAGTTAAGAAGATTATCAGATATCTCTCGGAAACTGCGGACTATGTGTTGTGCTATCAAGGTTTAGATTTGCAGCTGAGAGGTTACAATGATGCTGATGGGGGAGGTGACCTAGATGAGTGCAAATCAACCACTGGGTATGTCTTTCTACTCAATAATGACGCCATTACATGGAGCAGTAAGAAATAATCTTGTATAGTCTTATCCACCATGGAGGCAGAATACATAAATTGTTCAGTAGCAGTTTAAGAAGTTATTTGGTTACGAATGTTCCTCAAGCATTTAGACATTGGTACGGATACTTCAGATCCAGTGATGATATTCTGCGATAGCGTGGCAGCTCTCGCATATTTTAAGGACTCAAAGTATTATAAAAGAACCAAATACATAGATATCAGATATCACTACATCAGAGACATGGTAGCACAAAAGGAAGTGGTCCTGAAACACCTTTCTACGAGTCGCATGGTTGTTGATCCCTTAACAAAGCCTATAGTAAGAGATGTTTTTTAGGCTCATGTTAGGAATCTAGGACTGTGTAGATTGTAAATGTAATTTGTGTTTCAAGTGACATTGAAATTGAGATGTAACCTTTTCTTTGGGATATTAATACAACATGATTCAATAGGGGTGGGCAATGGGCCCCCACACCCCACTGCCCCGCCCCCGCTATGTTGGGCGGGGGTTCCGGTCAGCTCGAGAGGGGTGCGGGGGGCCCTGCCCGCACCACAGGAGACCTGCGGAGGGGGCGAAGCCCTGCTCCGCTTTTCCCCGCCCTGCTTATTATATATATATATATATATATATATATATATAAACCCCATAAGTAAGTGAAACGGTGTCATTTTGTCCATGACAAAATGGCGCCGTTTCACTTTAAGTTAAGGTCCCCTCCCTTTCCCCCCTCGACACCCCTACTTCTCGAACTCTCTTCTCTCTCACTCTCTCTCTCTGTCTCAATCTCTCTTGCACTCTCTCAGTCTCTCTCGCTTGATCCATTCTCTCTCTCCCACGACTGCACGAGCAAACCATCGGGACTCTAGTCACTCCACTGTCATTTGAACTTATTTTGAAACTTCGCATTCGCCGCCACTCAAATGTAAGAAATCTGAAATCCTAGATTTTTTTTTTTAGTTTTGGATTGGAGATTAGAGGAAGAATGGGTTGAATCGGAGATGGAGGATGGGAATAATTGTGAATTTGTGCATGTGATTGAAATTTATCTCTTCTTTATTTTTATTTTTTTGTAGTTTGTATTTTACTATTTCTAGCCTCTGGGTGTTCGGATTTGGAACCCTATCGAAACCCCTATTTAGGATTACAATCTAAAACCCTAAATCGATTAATTGAAACCCCTGAAATTTCAATTTAGCGGTTTCAATTTGAAACCTAAATTGATTTATTTAGGGGTTCAATCTGAAACCCCTAAATAAATTGATTTCCTAAATTGAAATTTTAGGGGTTTCAATTGAAAGTTCAATCCGAAATCCTAAATTGCTTTCAATTGAAACCCTTCAAATTTCAATTTAGGGGTTTCGGATTGAACCCCTTAATCAATTTAGGGGTTCAATCCAAAACCCCTAAATTGTGTTGGCTTTACATTTTGCCTTATTTTTTCATGTATGGTGTATTATTATGATTTTCTTATGTCGTGTGTTGATTGATTTTATAATTTTTTATTGTGTTGTGAAATCAGGAATGTCTTCTCAAAGGAATTTCACTGATAGCTCTCATACCCCTACCAGTACCCCTGCCTCTACCAGTACTCCTGCCCCAGAACCTAACCCTACTCCAACCCTTGAGAGTGGGAGTACACCTTGCCCAGCCCCCAATCCCACACAAAGCAAGAAACCTGTTTCCATAGTTTGGTCTCATTTTACCAAATTAGAGAGTGGTGACCACAATAACCTACAAGCTAAATGTAATTATTGTGAAAAAATATATGGATGTTACTATAGGAAATATGATACATCTCATTTAAATGTCCATCTAGAGGAACAATGCAAAAAAAGTCAAATATTAAGATCCTTACTGGAGAAGAGTCAATCTAGACTAGAAATTGGACTAAAAAAATGGCGGATGGGAGTAGTGGGGGTCCAACGTTGAAGGGGTATACGAAGTATAATACTGATGAGTGTAGAAGGAAGTTAGCTCATATGGTTATCACAGACGAGCTACCTTTTCAGTTTGTGGATGGGAGAGGGTTTCAAGAATTTGTCCAAGAATTGGAACCTAGATTTAAGCTTCCTTCTCGCCAAACTGTGTCAAAAGATATTAAAAAGATGTACTAGAAAGATAAAGACATTTTGAAGGGCCAATTGTCGAGTTTGGTAGTTTGTCTCACTATTGATACTTGGATTTCTGTCCAAAATTTCAATTATATTTCTTTGACTATTTATTTCATTGATTCTGATTGGATTCTTCATAACAAGATTATTAAGTTCTGTTAAATAACTGATCACAAAGGTGAGACGATTGGGAAGGCCTTGGAAGCCTCAATAAAGGAGTGGGGTTGGCACATGTTTTGACAATTTCGATTAACAATGCCTCGTCTAATTATGTTACCTTAGGATATCTGAAAACTTATCTTCGAGAGACAAATAAGACATTCTTAGGTGGTGAATATATGCATGTTAGATGTTCTACACATATCTTGAATCTAATTGTGACTATGGAGTTGAAAGATATTGATGACTCGGTTGCACGAGTTTGACTGGCTATGAAATTTGTGAGGTCTTCTCCTTCTAGATTGTAGAAATTCAAGATTGATGCGAAAATTGTGGGCATAACATCAAAGAAGGGTCTTTGTACTGATGTTCCTACCAGATGGAACTCAGCCTTCTTGATGTTAGAGGTGGCCCAAGAATATAAGGCAGTCTTTCAATTATTGGGTGATGAAGACATTCAATATGTCAAATACTTTGATGAGCACGAGACTTTAGGAAAGCCTAATGATGATGATTGGGAGGTAGTTTCTACTTTTGTTGATTTTCTCAGACTTTTTTACGATGTCACATTGAAGTTATCTACTTCTTTGCACCCTACATCCCGTAAATTTTGTCAACAAATATGTAGGGTGAAAAAATAATTAGAGGACATGTGTAGGGGTTCCAATCTAAGGATGAGGGGGATGTCATTGACCATGAGGGTCAAATATGACAAGTATTGGAGAGATTTGAATAGATTAAATATTTTGTTATTGTGGCTGTTATTTTTAATCCCCGTTAGAAAATTTCAGGCATGTTATATGGTTTGAGACTTGCGCACAATCAGGCATGGACTGATCTTATTGGTGAGATGGCTCGAGATACCCTTTATAAATTATATGATGAGTTTAATGCAATTAAGGGTGGTACTGCATCTACTACACCTACACCTACCCCAACACATCCTCTAGACCCCGGGGTAACAAAGAAGTGTAGATTGGCATGGACTAATACCCTTGCACATAATCTCACACTAGTCCTTCAATCTACGGAGGAGGTTTCAGAGTTAGACAATTATTTATCAAGGGATCTTATTCAAGATGATGATAATTTCGACATATTAGGATAGTGGAAGACAGCATCAAAAAAATATCTCATCCTTTCTGAGATTGCTCGTTGTATGATGGTCATCCCTATTAGCACCATTGCCTCGAAGTCTACTTTTAGTACCGGAGGGGGCATATTGGATCCTTTTCGTAGTTCATTGTGTCCTACAACTGTGGAAACATTGATATGCACACAGAGTTGGACGATGAGAAATGATATTTATGTTTCAGATGTTTTAGATTTTAAAGAGACCGATGAAGAGGGTGGTGATCAGTCTGGATCTGGACCATCTAGTAATTGTTGTTTTTGTTTTATTTATATTCATTTAGATTTCATTAGTATTAATTTTAGTATTGATTGTTGTAGCAACACATGAGATGACTCAGACGATGTCTACCTCCACTGCAATATGAATATGTGCTCAAGCCTCAAAAGACTACCCATCCGGCCGCCCCAAATGTTACAGTCAAAGATCCAAACAGCTCGCCTATATTTTTAGATTCTTAATTGCTTAGAATATTGAAATCTGAATTAGTTGTACGTATTATGTATTTGATTTGTAATTTTGTAATGTTGATATAATATCCCTTTGACACTTTTTTCTTTGTAATTTTGTAATTGATTAGACTTTCCATTTTATTTTTGTAATAGCTTAGTTATTATAGTAATACTTCATTAGAGTCTTAATTATATAAATTTGTATCATATATATATTATTTTTGTTCATGTAACTTTTTTTCTTTTTTTAACTCTTTAAAAAAAAAAAAACCTTCGAATTTTATGGGCCCAAAATGGCCCAGAAGTTGTTTCTGGGCCGTTTTTGGCCCATTTAAACGGTTTATGGGCAAACAATAGCCCATAAATCGTTTTAGGGCCTTTGGCCTAGTAGGGGGCGGATGGATGACCCCCCCCCCCCCCCACCCACCCACACCCCATTATCCAGGACGGGGTCCCCTGCCCCCGCACTCCGGGGTGGGGGATGGGGACGAAACTCACCACCCCGCCCATGCAGGGGTGAAGGGCGGGTAGCATCCCTATGATTCAATTATTGTCTTTGTCGTATTTTTTTTTCTAATACACACACAAGATATGTCAACAGGTTTAGATCGGCTCACTCACACAAGCAATCGCTTCTAGCGCTTGAGTAGCAAGTAGAGATGAGACATTGTGTCCCTAGGTACTTGTCCAAATGGATAAGTTGGTTGACATAAAGATATGTCGTCTTAGTGGGAGCTAAGATGAGGTCTATTGAGAGGACTATGCATGGGTTACCCCACCATCCATGTAGCCTGTAGTTAGCCAGATGCGAGATACTTTTTTATGCCTTGGAGGCGAGCAAATGGAGGAACTCGGGTTAGACACTTAGGGAGCAACTGGATTAAGATCTGTACAGTGTTGATAAAGATAAGGTCTATTGAGAGGACTATGCATGGGTTATCCCACCATCCATGTAGCATGTATTTAGCTAAATACGAGATCCTCTTTGATGCCTTGGAGGCGAGCAAATAGAGGAACTCAGGTTAGATGCTTAAGGAGCGGCTATACTAAGATTTGTATAATGTTGATAAAGACATATGCTCTTTGAGAAAGAGAAATCCACCATAGCATGTATTTCATACTACATGTGCTTATTCGATCAAATGAGTGAGTAAATAGTTCACTTCTTTCTCACTGTGTGAGTCTCATAATTTTAAGTGTCATTTATTTACTTTTGACTATGTCATAAAATGGAGGTTGTGATGTTTGCTATTTTGACATACTGTCTATGGCCATGATTGATACGGTCTAAAGAGACATTGCTGGGAAAGTGGTTCAACCAAAGCTAAATGACATGAGTGCAAAGGGAAGACTATTTGACATCGTATCTTCGATGGCGTTTGCTAATGTCAAACTATAACGCTACACATTAGTAGCGACTAAGGTTGTGAACACATTGAAATGATTTGGAGGAAGTCAAGCATTGTTCTGAGTATTTTTTGGAACTCAAGAGGGTTAAAAAATGCTTGATCTGATGCGATCGAATGAGTCTAAGACATTACAAGACATTAGGGATGTTACTATACTGGTCTTCTTAGGGAGAGATTTGGTGTAGTACTCTCACCTTTCTTTTATAAATGTGTTTGGTGGTCGCACAACCTATTTACTTGTATGAACAAGATTGAGAACATTAGAGAGATGCAGACCTAAAGCCATGCCCAATGTGTGCAAGTGGGAGATGTTAAATGGAGGGGCGCCCACGTGGGGCAGACCCCTCCTCTCCTTTGTATAACGCATGGCTTAAAGGCCATGTGTTATTGCCATTTATTTGGCAAATGAAGGATGGCCTTTATGGCCAGCCGTGTGGGGTGGGCTATATATAGCCCCCCTCAATTGTTTTTTGAATCATCTGAAATACAAAATGTCCCTCTGTTTTTGTTCTCTCTTGAAATAGTATTTAGGTTGTGGTTGTGTTGAGTGTTACTCTACTCTATACTACATAGTACACTTCATCACTAAGAGGAGAAGCTTGAGGTTTGCTAAATTGGATAAACTTGTGGAGCAACTTAGTAAGTTGTGCTTGAGGTATTTTTCCCTGTGCTTTCTAATACTTTCTATAAAGTCCTTTCACTATTCAAGCTAAAATGGGTAGCATAATGGACCACAAGACATCACTTTGGAGGAAGAAATCTTCAGAGAAGACCATCATCTCAACTGACACAATACACAACTCTTCAAAAGGAAATGAAGAAGAGGTAATTCATTAATGTTTTGCTTGGTCAGTTATTTCTTTGCCAGATTGAAATGAGATTATTATCAGGGTTGTTTGGGATTATTTTACCTAGTCTACTGAAAGAAGTTTTCACTTTATTAAGGAGGTGAATCTCAGCTATCAGATGATCGACTTTATGAATTACAATTAAAAAAAAAAGTATGTAGATGTAAGGATGGAAATTTAACATAGATAGTAATTGGCTATGCATCGCTTCAAGGTAGGGGACCAAGCAAAGTGATATTTTTTAGTCATTAGTCTTGATGGAATCAAGTTTTGAATCTACTAGTTCTATCTTTTTCTTATTGGGGGGTCCTGCTAATTAGTATTCCACAAGGGAGGAGGGGTTGGCTGACAAACATCTAAATCAGATTTTTAGAACTGAGAAACTTTTCCATGAAACCTTCTGCTTTTAGATTGATTTTGCACATTATTTGTTGGAGGTTGTCACCGAAAAGCTTGTGTTATATGTGCATAAAAATGAAATTACAGTAACATTTAAATTTTTAATAGAAGGATTTGTTTCCATTGGATGATACCATGGTTGATACCAAAACTCTGATTCATAGAAATAATGGTTCAATTAAAGGTTTATAAAAATAAAAAATGGTATTTGAAAGATCAAAGTAGTCTCTCTTAGATACCATAGTTCATTTCCAAGTCTGCAACTACTTTCACGGAGACACATTGGCATTCTTTGAATCATCCATCTCCTCAAATTAAGGGCTCCTTGTTTGGTTAAAATAATTTGTACTTTGGTTAATGAAAGAAAAGATTGTATCTGTGTGGTGTACCTTCCAATGAATACTAGATGAGAAATGATAGTTGCGAACTGTATGTAGTATTACTTGACCTGAAAATCCTAAATAATAAGCTTTCTCCATCTCTCTCCGAGTGTTGTTTTACCCCCTTTCGAGTTCCCTTGTAATTTGTTGCAAAAGTATGGATTGCACTATGTACTACTCTTGTTCAAAAAGTGAGAGTTTTTCATATGAGTTAGTTTATATACAGTTTCCATTTGGGGACAGCTCATGCAAACCATATAGTTATGTTTAAAAAAAATTTAAAATTACAATAATATCATTTTTAAAATGATTTTTTTTCCTTTTATCTCATTTATTAATGAGACTGTACACGAAATCTCTCAACTCAAGACTGCAAATAGAAATTTTCTTTTCATATATATGTATCGCAAAATTACCAATCGCCTTATGATGTGGATGTTGTTAAATTATGCCTTCATTTGACAGCATAGTAATCCCTTTGTTGACTATTTTTTGAAGACTGGGAGAAGGCAGAAGTAGAAGTAGAAGTAGCATCACTGAAGCGAGAATTAGATGAAGCTTTGCAACAGAGAGTAGCTGGTGAAGAAAGGTCAGTGCAATTAGACGTGGCACTGAGTGAATGTATGCCAGAGACGAAGACATTGCTCACAAGAATTATAGATGTGGTTTGTGTTCCATAATTAGGCTAAAAAAATATATATATATTATTATTAAAAATTAATATTATATTATTATTTTAGCTTATAATTTCCTAGTCCATTGTGGGATTCTACTTGAATGACTTTGACTTTTAAGCAAAACATCTAGTTTTAGCCAAATTTAGCTTTGGCTTTGGTTAGACCAATGCCAAAACCTTCCTTCTTTTATTTATTTATTTATTATTATTATTATTATTATTATTATTTTTCCGTTTCGTATCCATCAGAATTCCCCCGTCTTTAGCCTTCACGTTCCGCATGTTCCAGCTATGTTTTCTACGCAATTTAGCCTTTCGTCCAGCTTTTCCTTTCATTTTAGCTACACTTTTTTTTTTCATCATACTTCAAAGATTATTTTGTTTATTATTCCTATAAAAAAATAATATTTCAAAATTAATAAAAATATAAGAATTAACACTACTTAATTATGATAATGTTTTATTTAAAGTAGGAAAATTATGCACAATTTGACTATTATCATTATATATATAATAAAAAATTCTTCTTATTAGTCACTATTTACCACCCCACACTCCACGCCCTATGAAAAACGCATCCACACTCTATGAAAAACATCCCTACACCCTATGAAAAAACTATAGGTATGGGGTATGAGAGTGAATAGTATCCGATGCATAATATTCCTCATATATAATACTCTGATTGTACACTTGAATCATTGTAGAACTATATATAATTTCCTATACCATTCTAACTTGCAATAAGGAAAAAAACACTCACAAATCAACCTCCTCACATGACTTTCCATTTGAAAATTTTAAAAAATAAGTATGTTGCCCCCAAACCCCACTTGGGATTAGAAGGAAACTAAAGCGCCGAGATATGCAACTTAAGGTTACACACCCCCCCGTTCATGACAATTAACATGCAATACACCTATCATGTTTCTAGTAGTACCCAATAATCATAGCGGAAAAATTTATTTATAAGTAAAGTTTTTGAGCAATTAAAATACGGCACCAAATAAAGTAACTATTAATCCCAAAGTTGTTCAAAAATCCCCCAATACAAAATAAAAGGGTTTAACACAACCCTTGATACCAAGTCACAAATTCATCAAAATGAATTATCCTCTCATAAAACATAGGGCTCGAATAATTGTAACCCAAAACTTCATGTGACCTCTTGGGCTTCCAATACAAATTCCCAAGCCTGAATTATATAGTGATTTACGTAATTCAAAAGGCTCTCTAGAGTGAGGGCTTCCTCAAGCTCGAGAGTCCATTTTGGAATGTAATATTGATTTAGAATGTCTTGAATCTCCTTAAGAAAAAGCGAGATAGCTTTAAATAAGAAATAACTATATGGTATTGAGAGTTCAAGCATGTAAAGGCAAACCATGAATATGAATGCATGAGCATGGACATGAACTTGATTGAAAACTTGATTCTTTCTTGTACATGTTCTTTTCCAAACATTGACCTTGTAATCATGTAACAGAGTAACAAAATGACCATGTAACAAAATATCATTTTCGATTCATATTAAGCATTTGTAATCGTTAAGCCATATAATAATGTGTGTGGACGCCTCACTGCTCCCCTAAGCACCGTGTGCTCCTTGTTAGTTACCGCATGATATTGCCGGTCCTCTTGACCAGGTTTGAGTATGTTAAAATCCATATGATATGACAATTTGCACTTCGCCTTCATTGCATTCTCAATGTATTGCACCCACTAGGGTTAGGTGCTACTTTGCTTTGGAATTATTTAAAAGAACCTATTTGAAGTATGTTGACTGTGATTCGTTAACTTAGGGATTACTACTCCAATTTAAGCACTCCAAAGAGGACATAAAAGTTCCACTAGGATATTCTCTCATCCTAGCATTTGGGGTTGTGAGAAAACCATTTCTTTTAATACACAACCTGAAAATATGAGACATCTAACCATTTAACTTTCATGCAGCAATGGCATGTACTTATGTCATATACAAGAATGCCTCACGTGTACAACTTGAAAGAATTAGAACATGTTGAAACATATACTTGTATACAACATGTGAGAGTTCAACAAATCATATACCAATTCTCAAAATCTGAACATGTCATATGAACCAACCAATCAAGAAACAATCATTTTTAAGCGTAGCATGTACATAAGAGACACAAATTATAGCATGTGACAAGCTGCAATTCCATAATCCAATTTGAACGGTCAAGATGCAAAGTTTACACATAAACATAAATATATTATCTAAGAGTAAGTTAGAGGTTAATTTACAAATTTTCCGAACTAAAAATACCAACGATCAAGCAAGCTGAAAATGTATGTTTTCTAAACCAGTAGATTCGGATTCAACACTAAACCAAACATGTGTGTGGTGTGAACTAGGGTTTTGTGCCCTTAACCCTACTCGACTACAAGCTCTTTCTTATTGGCTTTTGGTGTGAAGAATGTGATTACTCGATATAACCCTAATGGCTTAAATGCATGGAAACCCTTAGGTTAGGTTTCTTGAAACAAAGATCAAGGGGAACCTTGCACAAACCCTAGTAAGAGTCGAACATGTCGCCCTCCCTTCAACATCTTTTCTTATTCCACCATCGAGCTAGGGTTCTTAAAAGAGAAACCCTTAAACAACCATACCAATCAAAGTTGCCTTCTTTTGGTCAAACCAACATTCACTTTTGTCTCGTGGGATATACAACAAGGTCATGCCACATTTGCTTCAACTTCCTTAGGCCAAATCACTTCTTCAACTTTTGTGTGTGCGCGTGCGCGTGCGCGTGCGTGTTCATGTGGAGGAGATAGAGATAGAAATCAAATATTCATATTGTGCCAAAAAATTTTCCTCACATGAGGTTCTTGGTTCCTCCTTATGCTTGTGTGAAGGTGGCGTGTAAGTGGAAGAATGGTGGTAGTTTTTTTTTATTCTTCTTATAGGGTAGACGAGAAAGAGAGGAAAGGAGAGGAGAGGAAAAATCATAAGTGAGTGAAAGTGACTCTTGGTGTGCCTTCGGTAGGGGTAAGGGTGTCGGCCATTCATTGCCCTCCTTTTATATCCTCCTTCAAATTCCACTCATTCTCTCTCCTATCATTATTTCTAATGTGGAAACCGAAAGGTTTCTTGAACATGGGTGACATGTGGCGCCTTGCCTCTTGCTTTGGCCGAAAACTACCTCTTCCTCTTCCCTCATCATTGTTTCTTTTGGAAACGCTAAGGGACACATCTTGCATGGATGACAAGTGGCGGTTTCTTGCCCTAGCCAAAACCTTAAAGCCTTGCATCATCTCTTTTGTGCTCTAGGTTCAATGAACCTACACAAAATGACAAAGGGGCATGTGTGGCCAAAACCGTAGAGATCTTTCATCATGATTGCAAGCTTCTAGAAACCCTAAGGGCTAAATGCATGAATGCCATGTGGGATGTGGCGTGTGTGACCTTTGCCATGCCCAAAAACCCCTTTCTTTTCCTTTCCCTCCACTTTTAGGTCTAAATACAATGAATGTAGTGGAGGGATATAACACAATCACCATGTGGCATGTGGCTCTGCAAAACCAAAGCCCTTTTGGCTTCTTCCCTTCTTGAAAACTCATAAGTCTCATCTTACATGTGTGCCAAGTGGCACCTTCTTCCCTTTGGCCGAAAATGGACTTTCTCCTTCCTCCTTTAAGCTTCTTGTTAAAATCGAAACCCCTTAAATGATTATGGCTTAGTGTGACGACCAAGATTTTTGCTAGGCTTTGTATGCATTTTATTATATATTGTTAAATGGGCCATAGAGAGGTGGAGTAACCCAATTAGAAATTGGTTTGGACTAGGTTCTTAAGGCCTTGAGAAGGGCCCAAGCCCATGAGTGTTTCATCCTTTATAGGAAATTAGGGTTTTGAAGCCCAATAAAACTAGGGCTCACACCTAACCCAAATTTTTGAATGCCACATGTCATCCAATGGAGCTTATATCTAGGACTTGATGAATCAGACTAAATTGAGGGAAGAGAGGTGAGAGAGTCTGGGGTTTGGCATTTACAGCCTACCATAGAGGATCACCCACCTTGTTGCCATGTGTCATGCATGCAAGAAGGCTTGCTTGTAAGAAGAGGAATTTTTACACTTGTCACTATGAGAGAAAGATTCTAGAAGGAAGATGATGACATTATGAAAAAGTAGAGCCTAGGAAAGGCCAAGAGGCATTACATGGCAACCATAGAAGAAAAGGGAGAAGTAGTCTTGCTTTTTGCTATGTGTCATGCATGCAAAAATGTAAGAGAGGATGTCTTGTCTCAGGAAGGAGCGAAATCTACATGGAAAGGGAGAGCTGCATGCTTATGGAGCTTCTAGAAGGATTTTGTGAAAGACTTACTTGATGTGGACGGCTAGGGCAAGGGAATTTGTGCATTGCCACCCACAATGACCAATCATGCATTGTCCAAGACAATAGTAGAAGAAAGAAAAAAATATACTTGGGAAGAGATGGAGATTTCGGCCACATGTACATACCCACACTTCTCATATGCCACTTGGCACATATGTAAGAGATTGAGGAAAATTTTAGCTTGATAAAAGACCATTTAGCCACAAGGTTCATTGAACCAAGATATGAGATGAAGGGGCAAATGTGGAATGAAGTTTTGGTTTTGAGGAAGAAGGCACCACTTGTCCAAAAGGTCTAATTGTGTTCCCAACACAATCAAGTGATGAGGAAAAGGAAGAGGCCTTAGGGTGAGACGCCACTTGGCATCCATGCAAATAAGCTTGGCTTGTGCTAGAAGTTTTTTGTGTCTATAAAAAGGGAGGGTGTCAAAAACATCTTTTTTTTAGTCACTTGGAGGATTTCTTTGGAGAGCATTCGGCCACCATCTTTCTCTCTACTTTCTACCATTTTCTCACCATCCAAACACTCTTCACATTGCTTTTTTTTCAAACCCAAACATCTTTTTGAGGGCAAGCGAGGTAAGAAGTATGCATACTCTTTTTCCTTACACTACACACACGGCCAAGGGAAAACAAGTTTCAGACTTGGCTAAGTTCACCATGAACACTTGCTCACATGCACACACCCATGGCTAAGAAGATTATAATGTTGGTTTTTGTGAATTTCTCACATGAGCACACGTATGTGCACTTGGCTAGATTAGGGCTTTGTTTTCTTCTAAAAGGAATATAGACTCAACTTCATTGCTTAAGCTTGTAAGCATGATGTTTGAGGATGAAGGCTATGACTCTAGTGTTTCTATGAGCTAGGGTTTTTGTTTTGTGCAAGCTTCGAACTTGAGGAAGACAGGTTCGAACATTGGAGAATTATCTCTTGAAAATATGTTGAGAGCACAACACTCACTAATGCACGGATTAGGGTTTAGAAGAAAAATGGATTCTTATGATGTTGTTACTATATTTTTCAGCTTGCTTATTTTATTGGACATTGGATTTTTTTGTAAGTAAATTTCTAACTTGTACTTGGGTATTTTATGTATATGCCATGCGAACTTGTTTGTTGTTCGGTTGCATGTAGATGCTTGATATAATAATGTTCTTCCATGTGATATAATCTCTTCTTGGTATGATTATCCAATATATGGTTGGAATGGCTTATGGTATTAGTTCATGTTATGAAAATGGAGTGGGAAGCCACCTTTAGGGTTTAGATTGCATGATGTTTGACATGGCCGTGGATATTTGCCACATGACCGAATCTAAGCCCATGAAACACTTGTCATTTTATAAAGTATGATCACTAGCATGGATATTTGTATGTTTCCTTGATAAAATTTTATTTAATGCATTACAAGATTCTAAGTTCATGAAAAGTTGATGTAATGCATGTTTCCAAATTTAAAGGTCTCAGCCATGACCATGGATGAGGTATTATCATTTTGTGATTGAAATTTTAATGAGTTAAGACCGATTCTTGGATGTGCTAGGGTTTGTGTTTCGGCCACTATATGTAAAGTTCCGAATGCTGGTTTCTTGCTTGTTATTCAAATGCCTTAGAGTTAATATAAAGGAACATGGTCGTATGTTCTAATATTTTCAAGCTGTAATGCGTGATGTACATGGATATGCATGTTTGTATGTTATATGGTTATGATAAAGCATTCGACATTGCATGTGTTTCATGAAAGTTCTAAGTTTTATAGTCATGTCACATGCATTGAGATTGTGAAAATATTTTGAAGGAAAAATAGTCTTTTTAAAGTTTTGTCACGATCCCAAAGGCTAGCACGAGGAAATGTCCTTGTGGAACTCTCATGTCCATTCAAAAGAGCCTAAAATGGAGTGGGGTTGCGCCTAATGCTAATGGGTGCCCTACGGTGAAGGCGAAAGGCGAACTGCCATAATATGAATAATTAAAAGTAAGACGTAGTCACCTTGGTCAAAGTGGCCAATGATTGATGCGGTAACTAGCGGGAAACACACGGTGCATATGAGGGCCGTGAGGTATCCATTTATATGTTAAAATTCAAGAAAGGCCTTATGCTCAAAGTTATGCTATGATATATGAATAAGAACCCGAGCTCACAAGTATGTTAAATGAACAAGTATAAAAATGACAAAAAGATGTTTTATGAAAGAAAAGGGTTATGAAAGTTATGATGTACACAATGTCTTTTTGAAAAGTCAAAAGCATAAGTAAAGTCTCATGTCCATGCAAACATTGTTAAGTTTGCTTACATATATGCTTACGATATCTGCTACATGTTATTTGTTTACTTACTGAGATTTCTCGAAATCTCACTATTGTAATTTTGCACTATCATTCCCCTACTTGGAATGGTAGAAGGTGTGCCAGGTACACAAGACCCATAGGTATGGATGTGATTTATGAAATAGTGGAGGATGAGTTCATGGTGAAAGCTCGTCATCAATCCACTCTAGAATTGCTTAAGATCACAGCTTAGTGGCTCAAGAAAGTTCTAGCAAACCTTAATGAGTCAAGTGTTGGGATTTCATCCCTAGATCCTAAGAAGATTTTGAGATTTAAGAATGATATGAATTTTGTGCCGGGATATTTGGAATAAGCCAAAAACTCTTCTATAGAAGCCAAGGAAGTCGCTACTGAGTTGGGATTATTGGATTTGGACCCCCAAAAGACTAGGGGAGTGTTCTTAAGTCTAGTCGAGGATGGAGCCTTGGTTTTGATTCACAAGACATTTTGATAAATGACTTATTTTGATAACTTTGATGTATTGGTCCCACATTTTTCTCTTTCAGAACAATCAATTCTTTTGATGACTCTTATAAGATTTACGTTTTGGGATTTATGTGCTTCGGTACCATGATATATATCCTATTTATTGACCTAAGTAGATTTTCTGCTGCGATATACTGCATACTGCTAGTTATCATTAGGTGCATTGCATTTTAACTGTCATGTACGAGGGATATGTAGCCTTGTGTTACATGTCTCGACACTTCAGTTTCTGTCAAATCCCAAGTGGGGGATGGGGAGGTCACACTTAGGGACACTCAAGGATCTCTTCTTGCATTGAGCGCCTCTTCCATAAACCTAAACCCTAGTTGGGTTCTCTTCCAAACTCTAAATCCTAATGGCCGAACATCACTAGTCCTTTGGGCTTTCTTGTGGGCTTGGTTGCCTATCCCATTAACAAAAGGTAGGATCCATGTCACTTACTAGGTTCCCATCTTCACAATCCATTTGGCTAAATTCTAATTGGACTAGGATAGAAAAATGAAAAAGTAACAAGCGATAACTTGGCTAAGTCCGGGTTATCACTATAAGAATAATAATCTTGGGTTGTTTTAAGGATGCATACGTACATAGAACTGTTTAGGACTGTTCATTCAAGTCAATTTTTTCGACCCAATTCGAAACCTTTATAACCGATTTACATGGGCGGTTATTGGCTCAAGTAACATAAATTTCTTACAATCCCATACCTGGGGGCGGGTACGAGTAAAGATTATGCGTACGAGATTAAAACCTGATACTTGCATTGGAATCGGAAATTAGTGAACAAAGCTAGGGTCTTTTATCTTGCTTTTATGGTATCTATAACTTAAACCCAATAGCCGGTACCTGCTCAATACTAAGCTTAATCTAACTATTTCACTTTATTACTTTTATTGGAAGCTAAAAGATCATAAAAATGTAAAAACCAGCTCTTTTTTCGTCTCTCTCTTTTTTCTAGAAAAGAAAATCACAAGCAAGAAAATCACAAAAACAGAGTAGAAACCTGAGGTAGAAGCAACATACAATATTTATCAAAGTTCTGGAACAAAATTTCCTATGAAGCATCTCTTTATGCTTTCTCCTAGACAATGTGCAAGCAACAAAGGAAATATTGTTGATGATCCAAATAAATATATAAATGTAAAGGAAAAAAATAAGAAAAAAATAGAATTATACTCGTGTCTTTTGAGAAAAAGAGTTTCTTTGGTTACCTTTGCAAACCATCAAGCCAAACCAATACTAGTTCGGGTGGCTTTTTTTTTTTTTTTAATTTTAATTTTCTCAAATTTTGAAAATATGATTATTTTTAAAAGGACATCCGGATATGTGATGGCCCCAGACCCCACTTGAAATTGGACGAAGACTGAAAATTCAGGACATGCAACTCAAGATTATAGACCCCTCGTTCATAACAGTTAAATGCAATGCATGTGAGGCCTCCAGATTCTGCTTAGGATCAGACGGACATCTGAAGTTTCGGGACATGCAACACAAGTTTGTCTTCCCCTATTCATGATAATTAAATATGCAATACACGTAGCATACAACTAGCAATATGCAATATTCATAGTGAACACATTTTTTCTTTGAGCAATACTATGTATCTGAATTAATGTATTACAAAGACATAAACATACTTTATGACATTCACAATATAACTAATATCCAAAAGGTTACAGTACTTGTACTACAAGTTTGTAACATAATTAGTATTGGAGACAGAGCTCCCTAAGTACATGCAAAACTATGGTAACGCCTAGACTAATCCATCAAGTAGCTCGCGCAACTCGGTCAAATACTATTGAGGAAACGAAGCGTCAAAGTGATGAGCTCCAAGTTGTGTTGTTGCTGTCTAGTCGATTGCCTCTAGTTGATCATCTGCCGCATCTCCTGATCCTGGCACATGATCTACCATTCCAAGGGAAATGGTAGTTGGAACTTGCACGGTGAGATTTGATCACAAATCTCAACAATTTAACAGGAAACGTAACATATAGTTTAAATATGCATACATGACAATATAAATAAGCATGACGTGACTTGACATATAACATGGCATGAACTGATATGACTTAATCATAACACAGACTGAACTTGAAACTCGACATGACGTGAATTGACATAAGAAGAACTAAATTGACGTGAACTTAAACATGACATAAAGTTGAGCATGAACTGAACATGAATTGAACTTTAACTGAACGTGAATTGACTGAAATTGAACATGAACTGAACTGAACGTTAAATAACAAGAGCATAAATGTGAAATATATGAATTTAGAATCTTATTCAATAATTAAGCATGATTAATAAAAGTGAAATATGAATGCTACACGGGTCCACTTGAGCCTTGTGTCCCTACCGAAGACTGCATCATAATACAGGTATTTGCACCAGCTACGAGTGTGTTAAAGTACGTGCTAGTTCATAGGTATATGCACCTGCTATAAAATACGTAATATAAGTATTCCGTGTTAGGTATCTGCACCACCATGGGTACGTATAAAATGAAATTGAAATGTTTGGGGGCACCATCAGCGTTAATGTCATTCTTCGCTCCGATAACCAGTTAATTAGATCCCATTCGAAGTCTGTTGAACTTTACCTTGTCAATTCAGGAGATTTCACACTAGATTAGACATTCCAGCATGAACAAAAGAGTTCCACAAGAATATTTCTCCATCCTAGTATTTAAGGTCATGACAAATGTAAACAAACTTGATTGACGTGAAAATATTGATTTTCGAGATATACAAACTGTGCTTGAGACATAACATGACGTGAAACGAAAGGATAGATGACTTGACGTAACATAATGTGACATGTATATGAGATGCATGACTTGAAGTAACATGAAACAGACAACAGTACGTGGCATGACATAATGTGTAACAAATAACATTACGTTACATGACATAACGTGTAACAAATAATATTACATGATATGGCATAATAGGTAAAGAATAATATTACATAACAGAATATATATATATAGAGAGAGCATAACAGATAAATATTGTGACAAAATATATCATGTAACAGATAAATATTTCATGACAGAATATTATGTGTAATAGATAAACCTGTAGTGATATGGCATAGTATGACATAGATGATAACATAAGTACATAAACAATAGTTCACTTACTCATCACACATGCATAGTAATCAGATGGTAAGTTAGAATCTAACTTATAGTAATTGTCGCGTTATGGGGGATTAAGCACGAAATACGAGAAAATGAGTAGGAATTCTAAAAGTTAGAAACATTATTACTAATAACTTAATAACATGAAAAATGCTAATTTAGAGTAAGTTTACCATTTTACTAGCTAGATGTGAAAAAATGATCATTTTACTCTTAACTTATGGATTTCACATTCTAATTCCAAAAATCACCAAATTTACATTCCTCATGTAACTTTTGTTTTAAAGTCAAATATCATCATAGAAAAATTTCAAACAATTCACAAGCATAAAAATCACACCAAGGCCGATACTCCCTTGGGCCATTTCTTTTTAATTTTTGTTGCACTTTTATCCAACTTCAATACTCATACTTGAACCAAAATATTGCAACATAGATAATCACATCTTATACTTAGAAGCATGCTTAAAACAACCAACACTTCAAATAAACACAACTTTTTAGTAAAAATATCCAAACTTTTTTGATTAAAATATAAACCTTTAAATCTCAAGATCTTAGGCTGCGTTTGGTTTCCAAATTCAGTTGAGCCCAGCTGAGTTCAGTCTAACTTTAAGCTAAGTCTAATATCCAAACACCCAACTCTCAAATTACTAAACTCATCCCAACTCAAAATCTTCTTACACATGGGACCCACAACCTTTTTCAACATAAAACATCTTTATACATTGGACCCCCAACCTTTTTCAATTTTTCATAAAAAGTACTAGACTCATTTTAACATCCAAACACACTTTAAACTCAATTTAGATTGCCACATATTACTCCCTCCACTACTCAACTCACTATTATTCATAAAGAACTCAACTCAGCTCAGCTCAGCCCAGCTCAACATCCAAACACAGTCTTTCTCTTTTAAAAAACATCTCCAATAACTCCAAAAATTCAAAACTTTCTTCTAAGATGTCCATAACACACTCCTAAGAATTATCATGTTTTGAATCAACATATAAAAGTCACCAAAAATCACAAAATCTCATTTTAAGTACTTGGCTCCAACTAACATCCTAAGATGTAGATAAAAGGCTTAGAATCATCAAATAAAATTATCAAAACCATTGAAGTAAGATTAAACCACAAAAGATCCAAACTTTCTTAAAACATAAACTGTTTTTCTTTCTCTAGTTTCTAACCTTTTAGGTCAAAGAAAATCTTTCATCAACAGCTTTAATCATGCAACAAATCTTCAACAACTCCATAAAAATTTTGGATCGATATTTGTCCATTAGTTTGGTCAAAAACTTCAAAATACAATATATTATCCAGTTTATCGCCCAGATTGACCTTTCTATAGTTAAAATAACTTTTGACAGATCAAATAACTAGACTGAAAGGGAAACAACTTTCATGAAGGAAGCTTAGTGAGATAATACTTACAAGAGCTTCGAACACTGAAGGCAAGAAAGCTCAAAAAACTGCCCGAGAGAGGACTCTAGTATTCTCTCCAAGAACTGAAATGAAAAGAGGTGAAATGGGATGACATGCATGCCTAGTACACTTATGAAGAGTGATGTATAGGCTTGAGTGACATTTTGATGGATGATGATTAGGTCACAAAAATGTGCAAATAGTGAGGGGGAATGAGATGTTGCTGTTGACATGTAGAAGGAAGGTGGTGAGGTGGATTTTCCTCTCACATCAAGTGACTATTTGAGATTGTCATGGGCAAGAGGTTGGTTTGCCATGAGTGGTTGGAAACTTCCTCAAGAAGCTTTGGAAGGTGGCCAAAATTCTTGAGCCTTAATGGACCTTAAACAAGTGGACTCCATTTTGGGGTTTAGAGAGGGTTTTGTTAGGATTTGAGATGCTATCAAGCCCAAATCCAATTTTTCTTGACCCAATAAGATTTTCAAGGTTTAAACGGTTGAATAATGAGATCATAACATGAGTTTAATGGATTAATAGGATGTGAAAGCAATTTAATCAAATGATTAAACACAATACTAAAAATTGCCAATCAGTTCAGTTTAAGGTTTGGGAAAACCATTTTGGATTTCAGTTTCAACTAAAATTTTGAGGTTTCAATTGAATTCTAACTATTTAGGGTTTCACTAGGGATGGCACAAAATGGATGATTGGATGGAATATGATTTTGTTTAGGTGACATGATTTCATATCTTGATGTCCTTCACATGTCCATCTCATAGTTCCTCTTACTCCAAAATGTCCAATATTATTCACTAAATGTGGCTAAGATCTTGCCAAGTGTCCAAATAAAATTTCTCTAAACTAATTTGCACATTCTACACTGTGATTTTGAAAACAATGCACTTGGTGCTACTATTGAGATTACTATTCAATCTAGAAAAAGTGAATAAATTTTACACTATAAAATTCTAAATATACACACTAACTTAACTATGCAATTCATTTATCAAAATTCAACTTTGAAGTACCTCAAAATAAACAAAATGTGTTTTCAAACAAATGTTTCGTTCAAAAACTGAAAATGGATTTATGCGTTATTCTGACACTTCTAACTATTTCAAATAAATAAAATCGCGCTTCTGGTACCATAGTGAGTGGTAATATTGACTTACCATTAATAGCGCATCTAGAATGCTAGGTGCATTCTAGCGGGCTATTACAATGCACCTAGCATATTTATAGTAATATGCAATAATTGTAGTAGAAAAAGTTCATTTCTAAGTAAAGTTTTGAGCAATCAAAATATGGTACCAAAATAAAATAACTATTAAATCGCAAAATTTTTGTTCAAGATATTTCTCAATACAAAATGAAGCGTTTAAACTGCAACCCTTGGTACTGAGTTAATCATAAAAAAAGGGCATAGATCAAATGTAAGTGACATATAGGCTATTCAATTTTCCAAGTACAACGTTCCTTCCAATTCAAAATTTCTTGGGCTTCCATCTCAAGTAGCTTTATCAAGTCGATTACTGCGTCTTCAAGGATATCTACCCTAACATGCTAAGAGCTAGAGGCCACATTGCTCTCGCCCTTCCTAGTGCCTTCCTTGCTAAATTTCTCTTTAGTCCTCCTTGGGAAATCTAAGCGCTTGTGCTCCTCATCGCTATCGTCTATTCCTGTCACAATTTTTACTATTGCAAAAGAAATGGTAGTAGAAACTACCAATGTGAGATTTCTCGTAGAAAGTTAAACCAATAACATACAAGAAGATAATATAAGAATGTAAAGGTAAACCATGAGAATGATTGCATGGACATGAACTTGACTGAGAACTCACTTATTTCTTGTGCATGTTCCTTTCAAAACATTGACATTGTAACCATATAACAGAGTAACAAAAAGTCATTTTCAATTCATATAATCTATTTGTACTCATTAAGCCATATAGCCATGTGGGTAGACACCTCATGGCTACCCCTAGGAACCGTGGGCTCCATGCTAGTTACCACATCATATTGCCGACCCTCTTGACCAGGTGTGAGTACGTCAGAGTCCATATGATACGACAGTTCACAACTCACCTGCACCACATTTTCAATGTATTGCAACCATTAGCGTTAGGTGCTACTTCACTCCAGAATCCATTAAAAAAAACCCGTTTGAAGTCCATTAACTGTGCGTCGTCAACCCAAGGGTCACCTGTGGCCAATCGCTCATTTTCCTCTCGATTGGTCACGAGTCTTGCCTTTACGTTTTGAATCTCAAATTTGTGTTTTAAATTTAGCAAATATTTTTTATGCGAGGCGAGTATTTTAAAGTCTTCGAAATATCTTAAATGTCCAAAACTGTTTTAAATGTTGTAATTTTTAGTATTATTAAACCAACCCTAATTTTCTAATAAGCCTCTTTATATTATTTAATATTCATTATTTTATTTTATGTTAAAAACTCTATTTATTTAGATGCTTTTATTTCTCTTAAAAAATATTTATTGAAAAAAAAACTCATCATTTTATTTTATGATGAAAAGTATTATTTTTGGATCAATACAACAAAGTTGTATTTTTACATTTAGTCTAATTCACTTTCCTTTCTATTTTCTGTCTTTTCTCCTATTTCTAAATGTTTAATCTTCACTGTTGGATCTAGGTTAGAAACCCCAAGATATAGAGCCTAGATTAATTGCCCGAAAACTCTAATTTTTCCCCACATCCTTTCCCCTCTTCTCTCTCTCTTCCCTCCCTCTAGCCGTCACCCCCTGACTCTCTCTTCTCCCTCGCATCACTGTACACTAGCCACTGCCGCTGATGACACAACCTCGGACATCCACCCTCACGCCTTCGCCAATGACTAACCCCTCGTCCGTCGCAGCCTCACCCTCATCCCTCATATCTCCCTCTCTCCTCCTCCCCGAATCTCACTCCCTCTCTTCGTCACTCTCTTTTAGTAGACCACCCAACGACGTCGCGCCCCACCACCGTGAGCAGTCCCACAAACCTCATTGCAACCAGCCCTCCTCCCTTTCAGTCTTCCCTCACAATTGGATACTTAAATGGATTATATTTTGACCTTAGGTGATAAAGGGATATGACACATGTATGTTTGGTTTATGTAATATGTTTGTAGGTGTGGAAGTGGATGAGAACTTATGTTCATGTTAGATTGGATTGTTTGCGTGGATGATGGTTATTGTATTTGTAGTTAGGATCTAATGGTTAAGCGAGACTAATTTGTGAAGCTTGTTGAGTGATGCTTTGAAGGTTAAAGTGAAGCATGTGAGCTCACTTTATTAGTTAGAAAATGAAGTTAGGCTTTTAGATTCATAGTTTAGACTTCGGATTTATGAAAACGGTTATTCATCAAGGATTGGATGATGACATGTGTAAGTGAAGTGGATTGGATATTATGAATACCTAGAGATGTAAGTTTGTACAATTAGGAACATTATGAAGAAGTATGCAAGTAAATAGAAGATGGAAGTTATTTTGACAATAACTAGTCTAAGTGGAGGTTAAGACCATGTGGAAGAGAATGCACTAAAGATTAGGAGTAATTTTATTATGCAAGTTCTAAGTTTAAGTTTCATATGTAAATGAAGAAGGAAATAACGTAAAGCTATGTATGCATGTATGTTGTCATCTAACACGCATATGAATGGACTGTATGAAATGTAAATAGCATGGAATTCTGGTAATTATTATGTTCACTCTTCTAGAGTTTTCTAAAAGATATGAATGAAAGAGAAATGTTTTATTTATGAAAAGGAAATAAAATGTTTTTATGAGAAAAATGTTCTTTTATGAAATAAAAGTAAAGTAAATGTTTTTTTAGAATGAAAGTACTTTATGAATATATGCTAAGGTATTAATGTTTAAGTATATTTATGTAATGACCTTCTTTGGTAGCCCTTTTTTTTGCACCCAAATAATAGTTGTATGCATGTGAATTGATGTTATATGTAGTACGTATTGTATTTATGTTTCATGAAATTAAATGAAATGATGAGGTTTTATGCTTTATGTTATGAAATGATGTTTTATGAAATCAAATGGACTAATGAATGAAAAGAATGAAAAGAAAATGAACGAAATGAATAAATGAAAGAAAAGGAAATGATTGAAAAGAAATGAATGTTTTAATGTATGAAACTACGTAACGGCCATGACTGAATGAATGAATGATGGTACCAATAGACTAGACAGATTACAATGTCGAGTAAGTAGTACTAGTAGTGCATCTAGGTCTACCCCCTGACTGAGGGATTCCCAACCCTTGGCCATAGGCAAAATCGGATCCAAAAGATCGCTAACCTCAACACACGGGGCATAATAGTGTGTAGTACCAGAAAAAAAAGTGATAAGAAAATTGGGATGTATGAAATGCTTTAGTTTTATGAAGGAATATATAAGGTGAGAAATGTTTTAAGGATTGAAAATCTTTTTAAAAGAAAAACCTCACATTGTAATGTTTTTAAAGAAAATAAAACGTTTTATGTAAAGTCTATATATGAATGACAAATGCATGAATGAAACTTATGTTAATATAGTTTTACAGTATGAAATAATACTTACTAAGTATTTGACTTATTTTGTTTTAAAGTGTGCCCCACCTAGGAATAAAATGAGAACAAAGCATCAAGATAGACATGGCCCAAGAAAGAGATGACAGAAGCCTAGGCCTTTTATGTAATATATTTAATCCTATTTTTTAAACGGACTTGTATTTTAGTTTAATGAATTTCATTGCAAAACTCTCTTAGATTTGTAAATGCAAGTTTTAAATTTTAACTATAGAATCTTTCATATCTTGGGAAGGGAAAGAAATTTTTTTTTTTTTTTTTTTAGTTCAGTAATTCCTTTCTCGTTTTCTAAAGTTATTTTCTTATTTAATCACTCCAGAGTGGACAAAGAAGTTTCACTAGGATATTCCCTCATCCTAACATTGGGGTCGTGACAAAACCATTTTTAATGCACAACCTAAAAATATGAGGCATGTAACCGTGTAATTTTCATGCAATAATGTAATGAATTGTGCCAAATGCGAAGAGTGCATCACATGTACAACTTGAAAGAATTAGATCATGTCGAAACATATACTTGCATACCACATGCGAGAGTTCAACAAATCATATATCAATTCTCCAAATCCGAAAATGTCATATGAATCAAGCATTTAACAAGCAAACATTTGAGCATAGCATGCACATAAGAGATATGAATCATAGCATGTAACGAGTAGAAATTTCATAATCCAATTTGAACAATCAAGATGCAAAGTTTACCCATAAACATAAATACATTATTTAAGAGTAAGTTAGAGGCTAACTTAAAATTTTCTCAATGTAAAATATATCAACGACCAAGCAAGCTGGAAGTATACATTTTTAAACTATTAGATTCGGATTTAACATTAAACCTAACGTGTGCGATGTGAACTAGGAATTTGTACTCTTAACCCTACTCAGCTACAAGCTCCTTCTTGTGACTCACATAACACATTGACTTTTAGTGCGAATAATGCAAGTGTGTGTATAAGGTGTGTGTGGTTTACTCGATACAACCCTAAAGGCCGAAATGCATGGAACCCTTAGGTTAAGCTTCTTGCAACAAGACTAAGTGGAATCTTATACAAACCATAGCAAGATCCGAACATGTCATGCCAAGGATCAATCTTTTTTTTTCATTTTGTCATCAAGCTCAAGTCCTTTGGAATAGGAACTCTAGACAAACCACACTAAGCAAAGTTGTGTCTAGTTGCCCTCTTTTTGGTCAAACCAACACATCCTTTGTCATGTGGGACTTGCAACAAGGCCATATCACATTCCCTACAACTTCCTTAGGCCGTACCACTTTGCCCCAACTCTTGTGTGTGTGCGTGTTCATGTGGAGGAAATGAGATGGAAACCCAAAGATCCTTACCATACCAAAGACCCTTCTTCTTGTGAGGTTCTCAATTCCTCCCTATGCTTGTGTGAAGATGGCGTGTGCGTGGAAGAATGGTGTTTGCTTCTTTTCCTTCTAGGGTGGGCGAGAAAGAGAGGAGATGAGAGGGGAGAAAAATCTAAAAATGACCTTTGATTCGGGAAAGGGTAAGGGCACCTAGCCATTAATGCCCCTTTACAAATGCTTCTTGTCCCCCCACTAACTCTCTCCCTTATCATTACTCTGATGTGGAAACCGAATAGTTGCTACTGCAGCTAATGCATGAATGCCATGCAGCAAGTGGCGTGTGTGTCCTTTGCCATGCCCGAAAATATTTTTCCTCCCTTTCTTCTTCCACTTTTGGGTCCAAATATAATGAACTTAGTAATGGTATGATTGCCAAGTGGCATGTGGCTCTTCAAAACCAAAACCCTATGGCTTCTTCCCTTCTTAAAAACT
Organism: Juglans mandshurica; assembly: GCA_022457165.1. NCBI lineage: Eukaryota > Viridiplantae > Streptophyta > Magnoliopsida > Fagales > Juglandaceae > Juglans > Juglans mandshurica. The sequence continues at coordinate 13,172,628 of CM039623.1, forward strand.
CAAAAGGTCCCTCTTGCATGTGTGCCAAATGGCACCTACTTCCCTATGGCCGAAAATGGCCTTTCCCTTTCCTTATAAGCTTCTTCCAGAAGCTTGGTTGTATGCTTGCCACAACCGAAAATCTTCCTATGGCTCTAATAATTCTGGTTTAGGGAAACTCTAGGGTCTTTCTCCCAATTGGGAGCCTCCTCCTTACACCAAAACCCTAATTAGGTTTTTCCAAAACCCTAAACCTTTATGGCTGAAAATCACTAGACTTTGGGCTTCTTTCTGGGTTTCGGCGCCTATCTAACTAGCAAAAGATAGAGTCCACTTTACTTACAAGATTCTAGTCTTGATAATTTGTTGGGCTCAAATCTAATTGGACCAAGACATAAAATGGAAAAGCAATGAGTGAGGATTTGGCTTAGTCCGAGTTATCACAGCTCCCTCCTTTAAGAAAAGATTTCGTCCTCCAAATCGGCACCAAAGTTATCGTAAAACAAAATTAATCTAAAGGGGTAGCTACTCACTTGAAGGAATATGTCTGCTAGCCGCAGTCGAGTCTTCAGACGAATTAGGTAGAGGTACTTTCTTCTCTTCTTCTATGATGGAGTCCTGCGACAAATAAAAGATAGCATCCACATCGAGATCATAATACATATTCGTCCTTAACTCGTTCAACTTGTGTTCTATGGTGGCCTCATCATCTTCCAAAGGTTGGTCCTCCTCATAAACACAAAGACGATCAAATGAGGTATCGGAGATTTCCAATGCTAACTGCCCCCTAGCTCGTGTCTCAGAAGCGTGACTTGATTCTGCCTCTTGATTAAGCCCTGATACTTGCAATTGCAACTTACATGTCTCTCCAGATTGTGCCTCTGGTGGAGAAGGAGCTAATTCTTTGGGACCACAAAGCACCTCAAGCACTTTTAAATTTCCAAAAAAGTTCTCCAAAAACTGGCCATACCATATGGTGTGATTGTGCTCCAACCTCAAAATCTCCAAGTTGGGGAATGTATCCTATAAGAATAAAAGAAATAAACAAAACAATGTTAGCGCTCAATTCCCTCAAGAAGTTAAGGTAAGGTCATAGAATAGGTTTTAGGGATTATGAAACAGACTACATCCATGCAGAATTCTCTACAGTTAACGGTAAGAATATAAATATATATATATACACACACACAACAGGGAATGGTCTTGAGTGCATTAGCCCTGGGGTGCACCTGACATAATGATTTAAATAAAAAAAAGTAAAAAAATAGTAACTTATTTGTCTGGGAAAAGAAAATACAAAGTTAAAGAAAGACAAAAAATAAAGATTAAAAAAAATCGACCAAGGGTCTTAAGGACCTTTTGGTAAAACATGGTCCTTCATTAAATTCTACAAGTAAGCTACATGTCGAATGATCAATGGTTTTACAGGCCTTTTGGTAAAACATGACTTAACGGAAAAATAATAAAAATTAACGGAAAAAAATAAAAGTTATTATTCACAGTTAGATAACCACTTATTATAATAGAGTATATATATATATATATAGTCCCAACATGTTACAAGAATATACCTCGATAAAAAATAAATAAATAACAAAGAGAGCAGAGGTTAAAGAGCAATACTATGAATATTTGAGCAGAAAAAGCCTACACAAAATGATGTTCAGTTTATTATGCAAAGTAAACACAAGGTATAGTAAAGAGTGTTTTGGAGGAAAACATTTTCTAGAACTAAGATAATCATCGATTCGTTTGATTAGCTGCAATGATATTCTGAGTGATAATCCCATATTTCTGGATCATGGATATAACAACTTGTATACAAACAATGAAACAGTTGTTGGTTGGCCCTTACCTCTTCAACTACGAAAAGGGGTTGTCGGCTATTGCGGGTCTTATGTTGGCTCTGTTGAACTGTTTCTTGAAAGCTCCAAAATTTTGATGAAAATATCTCAACTTGATAGCACTCGGACACATCCAATTCTGTCAACAATGGCCATTCTGAAGTATGGAGTCCCGAGGAAAACCACTTGAGGTTTGGCAATGCTCTGAGTTTCAAGTAAGTTACTTTAGGAAACACAAGTCTCGATACTGCTTCACTACCCCTCTCAACAATTGCCTCAACTCCACAACTATCAATCCTGAGTTTCTTCAATTGCACGAGAGTTCTAGCCACAGAGGCTGGAAATAGACTTTTCAGGTTCCCACATCCTATTGCAAATACCGTCTGCAGATTTTCAAAGCTTAAGATTCCTTGGGGATCTTCATTCCATATGTGCTTCAGTTTTGACAGACGAATCAAATACAATTCTTTCAATTGGGTGACTGTTTCAACATGCCTCTCTTTATCATTTTTCCCCTGGAGTTCAAATACTTCCTGTAGTGAACCACAATCATTTATATGCACTGCTTCTAGACTCTGGAATCTCCTTAGCATATTAGATTGAAAGACGTGCAAAAGATCTTCACAAAATCGAATACGCAATGTTTGAAGATTGCAAAAGGAATCTGCAACTAGTCGGTTGTGCCATATGATCATCAATTTATCCATGTAGGAAATTACCAATGTTTCCAAACTTGGGAAAGCAACCTGCAAAACTTATACCAATTCACTAAGACATACATAAACATAACTACACGTTATTGGAAAGAAGATACAAAATATGATAACAAGTTAATAGATTTAGAACCCCTTAAAGGCACCTAGCTTTTTCTAAGCAAGCGGAAATGAATAAAAGGAAATGCATGCAAAATCATGCAAAGAAAATTCTGCCTTGCACTCCAAATACTTCTCACGAACGACATTTAACTCTATTTTGTACTCAAGAATACTGCCAAATATTAGTTGGCAATGCATGTAATATAGTTTTTACAAGGATCAGCAACAAATTGGTTTACATAATAAAATTCAAGTTATACCTGTTTGAGACTGTCATTACTGCCAAACATAATTGAATAGTTGCATACAAGATATGTGTAAATGATATTATTTATCGCATAATACTTCACATAGTTGAATATAAGATAACTGGTAAAGATGAAAAAATTATTAAATTTATTATCTTAGAAAGGATAAGACTAGCAAAATCTGGTGCCACGGGAAAAACCAAAAAAGAGGAAAGAGGTTGTTGTTGGTATGAAGATTCTTATCTTAAACTCGAGGTCATGCTCCAGATATCGCAATGAAAATATTTCACTCTATCTAGGAGTATATCACATTCATCCTAGTATGTGCATCTTAAAAGCGTAGTTAAGGCTTTTACCTCTTCAACCAAGAAAAGTGGTTGCTGAATACAGCTCCCATGTTGTCTTTCTTGAAGTGCTTCTTGCAAGCTCGTATAATCTGAAGCAAAGATGTGTACTTTTTGACATCTATCCACCCTCATATATTTTAACAATGGCCATTCTGAAGTATGTAACCCATGGTAAAACCACTTGAGTTCTACTAAACCTTGAAGATTTAAGCGAGTTACTTTAGGGAACACAAACCTTGGTACTGCTGCTCTTGCTCCTTCTCCAGCAATAATTTCCTTCACCCCACATTCGATAATCCGAAGATCCTCCAATTGTAAGAGACTCCTACCAATTGATTCCGGAATGAAACTTTCCAAACTCTCACATCCCTTGGCATGTATCACTTTTAGATCTTGAAAGCTGCAGAGGTTTCCGCTATGCTTCTTCCATACACTTCTCAATTTTGGTAGGCGAACCAAATACATTTCTTTCAAACAAGAAACTGTTACAGCTTGCATTTCTTTAGAATCTTGGCCTTGCAAGTCAAATACTTCTTGTAGCAAACCACAATCAGTTATCCTTAGAATCTTGAGGCTTTGGAATATTTTGAGCATATTAGAGTGAAATACATGCAAAATATTTTTACAAAATTCAACATGCAACTTTTGAAGATTGTAAAAGGAATCTGCAACGAGCTTGTTATGCCATATAATTTTTAGGTTATCCATGTAGGAAATTGCCAGTGCTTCCAAGCTTGGGAATGCAACCTGTAAATTTAATCCTTATTTGTCAATGAAGACAAACTATATATCCAACTTAACCGTACATAACTGAAAATAAGATACAAACTATATCTTAGATAATTCTAGAATATTGAAAAGTATTGAGCTCCCTAAAGCAGAGGGAGTGAAATTACAGAAAAAGCATACATAATCCACCTAGTTAAGAAGAGAAGAGGTTCCATGAATTAATTTGAAAAGTCCCATTAAACTAAATTACTTACAAGGGTTTAGCATGCAAAATTGAAACTCTGTGTTCCTTCCAATTGCAAAAGAAGCTAGATAACATCATAATCGCCATTGATGGTTAGAGTTTAGTTTTCGTTGCTTTTATTTTTTGATTAGTTTCCATTTTCAACTTTCCTAATAACATAATGATTTTTTATATTTTTTGGTATTCTTATTAACTCTGGAGAGGCTTTCTTTTCTTTTTTCATTTTCACTCTTTAGTCATGTTAGGATTTCTTTCTAAGTAATACTAGATACAGTCTTAAGGTATGCAAGCGTCACACACTCCCTTCGAAAAAAAGTAGGATCCACTATTAAAAAATAATTTTTTCATTTGAGTCCTAGATTTATACATTTTTTTTTCAAAATGAGTGCGCGAGACTTACTCACCATAGGACTGCAAATATCATTTCTCTTTCTATTATCTTCTTTTTTCAGAGTCCTCATATATGGTGAAACTTATTTCATAATTGAGGTCATTGAGCTTAATAATATCTTAGGAGATATTTCTCTCTGTTTCACAACTAACCATTGGTATAACTGCTGATGCCTTCAAGAATTTCTTTGTGACATCACAAATATCTTACAACTTGGAGAAAGGTGGTCATAGTTGATTCAATAAAAATTAGAATCACAACCAATGTATATGGGGAGAGAGAGAGAGAGCATCTCACATTTCCATTAAAATTTTAAATATCGATTTCAATAAAAATAATTAAGTTCACTCTATCAAGAAGCAATATCATTTTGATCACTTCTACCCAGATGTAGTTAAGGCTCTTACCTCATCAACCAAGAAAAGGGGTTGTTTAATTGATATCATATCACGTCGGCTCTCTTGAGAAGTTTCTTGAAACATTGAAAGTTCAGAAGCAAATATCTCAACTTCTGGGCATCTATGTACCCGCATATCTTTCAGCATTGGCCATTCCGATGTATGCACTCTTGGGTAAAACCACTTGAGTCTGGGTAACACCTTCAGATTTAAGAGAGTTACTCGAGGAAACATGAAGCTAGCTATTGCCTCTCTCCCATCCCATGCAACAATTTCCTCCACTCCACAATCAACTATCTGAAGCTTCTCTAATTGCATAAGAAATCTAGCCACAGAGGTTGGAAAGAAACTTTTCAAACTCTCACACCCTTTTGCATGTATTTGTTTTAAGTTTCGGAATCGAAAAAGTGGTTCAGGGTCTTTATTCCATACATGCTTCATTCTGGGTAGACGACTCAAAAGCAATTCCTTCAACTGAGTGTCTATTACAACATGTGTTTCATTAAAATTTAGACTTTGCAAGTCAAATACTTCTTGTAGTGCACCACAATTAGCAATGATAAGTGTCTCTAGACTCCCGAATCTTGTTAGCATATTGGATTGAAAAACATTCACAAGTTGTTCACAAAATTCAACCTTTAAAAATCGTAGCTTGCAAAATGAATCTGCTGCAAACTGGCTTTGCCAGATGATTTTCAAGTAATCCATGTGAGAGATTTCCAATCTTTCCAAACTTGGGAAGACAACCTACAGGGTTCATCGAGTTTGTTAATGGCATACCAAGTATAAAGACTCGCATAATAGAATTAAGAAAAGATACATCCAAATAAAACTGCCAAAGATTGTTTAAGGTTAGAATCTGAAAAATTAAAAACTGTAACAAAATGATAAGTAAAATAAAAGCTTACCTCTTCATTGAATAAAGGCTGCATCTCCATTGCATTGTTTGCTATCATGCCTGAACTTGAAGCATTGAATATGAATGTCCTTAAATTAGGGCAATATTCTATCTGGAGCTTCTCCAAGGATGGAAACTTTATCTTTCTTCCTATACAGAATCTTTTGAGGATTGGAAGATCTTTTAGGCAGAGAAGTTTTAGTTTAGGGAAGAAAACCATAAGACTTCTTTCCTCTCCTCCTAAATCTTCTGTGAGCAGTATTTCTTCCAAAACCTTACATTCTAGTACGTGAAGATCTTTGAGTTGCACCATAAATCTAGCTATAGAGTATGACAGTAGGTATTTTATATGACTAGAGCCTTGTACATGCAAGGACAACAAATTTTGAAACCTGGAGATTGTGCGCATGTATGTCACTCTACAAGAGGAACTTGCTTGAAGTTGGTTGTGGAAAATGTCTTCCAAGTCTGTTGAGGATAGCTCCAACCTTTCCAGATTGGGGAACACAACCTGCAGCAACAGTTAATTCTTTACTCTTCAACAAAGTAAAAGATGCACAAGAAAGGGCATGCATACTATCTTCATTTTTGTTAACATTCTGACATAGCATGCTTGGATGGAAAGAGTTCAAAAATAAATATAATCATTCCAAAATCATAGTTTGATCCCGACAAGTTTATATTTGATTATCAGTATTGTTTATGAGGCTTCTTGAGCTTGTTATAGGTGGTTTAAGAGTTAAAAAGGTGTTCAGATTAAGGGTAAAAGATCTTTGATAGGAAGATGGCTTGCAAACAAATTGTAATTATTAGCTGTCATTCTAAAATCTTGTTGGAACAAATGAACTTGTAATTGAAAGGCACTTCGAGGTATGATGCCAATTCAAGTTCTGAAATACTGCAGACTTGTTTCATAGCTTTTAGATCGACCTTATACACAGTCATGGAAGATGTACAGCTACATAAATAAATTGCATTTGCAAACTTGTAACACGCAGTACTCCATAGCAATTTGGACATGACAAATAAGTAGCCGCATTGTGAAGTTAATCTTAAAACATGAAATAGAAATAATAAATTTCTTAAATTAATTAGATGAGAAGTGCTAAAGTCACAAAAGATTTCACAAATGATATGTTAGATCTACTTTATAATAAAGAGCTTTTATTAATACAAGGAACGTTTAATTGAAACTATTGTCCATATATATAAAAATCAAAAACTCTATGTGCAGTCACTTTTGCGTACTCCTTGCGCACTCCACTGATGTGATTGGCTGCATCACCTTTTTTTAATATAAAATAACTGTTTTGGCCAATCACATCAGTGGAGAGTGCAAGGAGTACACAAAAGTAACTGTATATAGCAGAACTCATATAAAATTGCCACGCTTCTTGTCCAAAAAGCTGAATCAAATAACAGAGTGATTAAGATAAGTGCAATCTTATTTTTGGACTATATCTTAAGTTAACTGAGTGATTAAAATTGCAATCTTATGTCCAAAACACCACAAACACAAACACTTTTCAATTTCAAATCTTCAAATTTTTCATTTAATCATTGCCTATTATTACAACTTTCCTAAACTTCCAAACAAAACACAAAAAATAATTCAAATTTTTCAAATCCCAAAACAAAATTATATTAAAAAATTATATTCTAACAATATTTTAACTTTATAATATTTTTAATCAACTTTTTCTCTCTCCTTTTTCAAAACCTCATAAAACATCTTAATTCAAATCATTTCACTAATATCCACAAACCATTTCACTACTATTCACAAATTTCTCATCTCAATTTCCAAAGGAGGCCTAAGGTGTTCGCTATAATCTCACTTGAGCACTATCCATTAACGTGTATATGTTTTTTTTTTTCACAGTGGAAGATTTGTCTCATTTGGCCATTAGTTATCACTTCACATTCACTTCATTTAACCACTAATAAGGGATCCACAACATTCTAGTGGTTCTAAAAGTTTTAGTTTATATTGTTGTAATTGTAATTATGATTACCAATGAGCATCCAATACCAAATATTTACTATGTGAAGAGTGGTTCACATGTAAATTAATTTGTGATCTTGTTCTACATGGATTCGGAATTTCCTTAATTGACATACTAAAACATTTATCTAGGAAATAGTGTTCTCAACACTTCTATGTAGGTGTGTGTTGCATGGGTTGCATCAATACATGGGGATTATACTTCAGTGTACCTGTTCGTCTAGAATTGGCAAGTAAAAATCAAGCTTGTTCTCTGGAATGATTTCTCCTGCATCGAATATGAATGGATTTTTTATGGTGAAGAAGCTTGCGAGCTTTGGAAGATGGTGCAGTGCCAAGCAACGCAGTTGAGGGAACACTATCATATTTTTGTCTTCTATTTCACCTTCTTCTTTCAGAACTATTGCTCCCATAATGCGGCATTCTCTGATATGCAATTCATTGAGCAGTGAAAGGCCCCTGGCTATGGATGAAGAGAAGACAAATTTCAGTTCATCACAACTTTCCAATTTTACGACTCTCAAGTTACTGAAGGATGTTGAGGGAAGATGGCCACGACATATTTGTTCTAAACCAGACATATTTTTCAAAAGAAATGTGTCCAAGGCAGGAAAGACAATAATTGGAATCCGGGAGTTAACAATATATTTAATCTCAGAATTATTTTGGATATGGAGATGCTTCAGTTGTTGAAAACCTTCCATATCTAATTCATGCACAACACTCCCAACGCCCTTTACCTCATCTAAATAGAGATTCTCTGTCCTCTTCAACAGCATTCTAATCCCATCATCTGATTTTAAGTTTGTTTGGAGCTTGAGTTTTAATGTTCGTGAGGTTTCACGCATATCAAACCTGCTTTCACAATTATCAAACCAAGTTTCATGCTTTTCAAACCAATCCCAGCGTACATTGCCAACAAGTATCATGTATCTTTCTAACTTTGTAAGCCAAATATCTTTTGGCAGATTGCTGGCATCTCGAATATGTATCTCTAGAGTGGTCAGATGTGACAAGTTCTTGAGTTCAGCAAGGTTAGCATTATTGTCAAGTCCTTCAGGATCCCATTGAATGAAACTATTTCCCACATACAGCTCTTCTAATTTCAACAAGCTTGATAGGACATTAGGTGGAATTAGTTCAAGTTTGGAACAACTGCTCAAATCCAACAACCGTATATCAGTCAACAATCCAACTTCTCTTGGAACTTTTGAAACATTGGATCCAGAAAGACTAAGAATTACTAAATTCTTGAGCTCTCCAATTACAGATATGTCTCCCAACTCACAATGCTCCAGACACAATGTTTGCAGGCTTCTAAGGAGATGAAGAGATGAAGGAAGTGATGGAAGTTGCATTTTAGTGAAACATAAAACTTTGAGCTCTCCCACCCGTTCAAAGAAAGTCTCTAGGATTTGCCAAGAATATTTTCCACCGTTTACATTGAATAATCTCAATTGTGGACATTCCATTTCATTAGGAAGGTCATGGATTTCTCCACCAAAAATGGATAGCGATTTGCATCTTTTTAAAGCGTCCATGTCTGGCCATTTGTTTAACTCACCATCATCTCTCAACATAAATATGCTATGGTCCTTTGATGCAATTAACATAGCAACATCACGAACAACGTCGTGCATGACAAAATGTTCAGAGCTGTAGGGACAATCTAGCAACAAACAAGAGTCTTTCAGATTACGAACTAGTCTATATATTCTATTTCTCGCTTCTTCCAATGTACTGATACCCTGAAATAAACTGAGGCCATAACAATATTTCAACAAGTCCAGATATCCAATTAAGTAACCCATATGAGCACAAAGCAAAAAGAAGGATTTCATCTCCTGACTTTCAAGACGACTATAACTCAGCTCTATAGAAGAATATATAGTTGATTGCATTCTTGTTAGGAAATTTGGACTGGGACTTCTAAGTTGCCGCAGGGCATCCTTCCATTCATATAAAGTCTTTTTTTTTAATGCCTTAGAAACTGTTACAAGTGCAATAGGCAGTCCTGCACACTCTTTAGCAACCTCGGTTGCTATGGCTCGGAAACTATCGTCCTTAATAGAATCACCCACAATCTTCTGAAATAAACTCCATGCTTCTTCTTCAGGCAAAACTTTAAGTCCAATATCCTTTTGAGTGTCCATTTCACTAATTAATACATTTTGATTCCTAGATATCATTACTATCTTGCATCCCTCGCAAGGAATTCCAATCACCTCCAAATCAAGTTTCTCCCATATATCATCTAGGATAATCAAGATTTTTTTTCCTCTTCTTAACCTCTCCTGCAAACGAATTGCTCTTCCAGGTACAGTCTCCATATCAAACTTCAAATCTAGCATATCAGCGATTTCTCCTTGAATTCGTCTCATGTCTGGGCTATGCGTCACAACTGCCATAGCCACCTCATCGAATAACTTTTCTTTCTTGGCTTGCTTGGCTACTTCTCTTACTAGTGTAGTCTTTCCAATCCCAGGCATCCCCCACAACCCAATCAGGTTGATGTTAGGATCTCCCAGTGACTCCAGAAGTTCCTTCACAGTTGAAATTCTTGACTCAAAGGTAATGAAATCCATATATATTGAAATCTCTATCTTCTGTGAATTAAGGCGATGGGAAACTCTATCAAATCTGCCATTCTCCAAGAGTTCGCCAATAACTTTCACTATGTTTTTTGCTTTCTGGCTAAGTTGATGCCTTAGCTTCAAGTTCAGGCATGCCCCATTCGAAGTCCTTGACTTTGCTTGTTCTTTTCCTTCAAGAACTTTCCTTGCCTCGTCAATAATCACTTCCACATCTGTTAGCCACTTGATAACATCGCCTTCAATTTCTTCACCGTTTCTTATAGCAGCATCAATGGAATGTTGCACCCTATCTCCAGCATTATGCAACTTCTCTATGCACTTCTTCATGCTTTCAATGTTGTTTTTATAGAAAAACGAATAACTAACCCATTTTCCAACTGGAGAAACTGTGTAGTTAACAATTGTTGATGCAATAGAACTAACTACCTCCATTCTTGCTTCAATTAAGTCCCCTAGGAATAGAGAAATGATAATACCATTTACACCAAGAACCCCGTTAGATTTTGGCTTTTCCCCCTTCCCATGATTAGTCAGCATAAAACCTAAAACTCATGCGGAGACTTTGATTGATTAAAACCTGTGTTTCTTCACATCATAATGGAAAAGCATAAGAATTTATAGACCTTTCTCTTCCACACCATCATTAGTTTCTATATCAGGTCATCAAGGCGTTCCTAGCTCTGAAAATTCAAACTGTGTAGATCAAAAAATTGAAGTTAGTAATATTGGAGATATGAAAATTCAAACAGGAATTGGTACAACTCATAAGCATTCAAGGTCAAGCTTCATATTTGAAAAACTTCTAATGATTTCATAGATGGCCAATGAAAGCAAATGTAGAACTTTTGTTATGTTTATTGGATGCCATGAAATTCAATAACCATATCGAATGTAATATTTGTATATATAGGAGAAATCGAGTGATCACACGCACAACACTTCAAAACACAAGATGAAACTAAAATAGATATAGAGATGAAAATTTTTATTTTAGAAAATACATAATATTGATGATAATAAGAATAATGACAATAATGATGATGATGATGATAATTTTCAAAAACAAAGGAGAGGCAATTGACAGCCAGCACAATTTTCCCTCTTCACCCAAGCAAGTGGAGTTCGCCCAGATTGCATTGAGACACCCTCCCCCCAATTCATTTTTTCTATTTTCCCGTCATACACTCTTCCTCACAATATACTTTTCTCTCTTCACTCCCTCTCCTTGGTCGACCAACCCACCCCATTTACCTTCATTTCCCTCACTTTTCCACCCCCGAAAAAACACAAAACCCTAGCTACTAATAACTCAATCCCCTTAGCATGAATATTGTTAGTGTCGGGAACGAGTAGAAGTGATGGAACTTGGGTTTGTGGTAGGAAAGACATTATGGTGCGACCGAGACTCTCCCGTAAGGAACAACCCAAAGGTGTGTCTGAGGAGGATCAACCACTTAACGATCGGAATTACGCCATGGCTCAGGTTATTAATCGCATGACGGAGATGTAACGTTCAGAGACTCGGGGTTGCAAGAAAATGATTCTAATTTCTTCCAGAAAAGTGACTTTACACTGTTCTGTTTTTATTCATTATAACAGAAGTGATTAGGGTTGCAACCAGCGCGGTTCGGTTTGATTTTAAACAAAATTTAGGATCAACTGATTACGTTTTGGTTATTCTTTTAAATTGGTACTTTCAATTTTATTGATTTTCCGTCTGGTTTGGTCCGATTTTTTAATTTTTTTAAATGTAAAAAATATATAATAAAATATTACTTTTTATGATAAAATATTATTAATAATTTAATATATATATTATGTTTAAAGCATATAATCAATTAAATTTTTATTTTTAAGATTAAACTTTTATTTTATAAATTACAATAACATTATCTTATATATAATTATATTAATAACATATAATCAAATAAATTACAAATATTCATATTTAAGATTAACATTTTATGTTATATTTATAAATTATAATATAAAATTATTTCATATATGATATATAATTATATATAAAAATTTAATATATAATTATATATTATATATAAAAATATTTTGTATAATATATAAAACTAATTTATATATATTTTTCCAACCGGTCCGATTCGGTCCGGTCTAATCCCTAAAACTATGAAATCGAAATCAGATTGGATCCGGCCGGTTTTCATAATATAGGAACCGGTTTCGGACTGGACCAGTTCAAAACCGGACCAACCGATTCTATTCGGTCCGTTCCGGACCGATTTTCCGATTTCCGAGTTTAAATTTACACCCTTAGAAGTGATTGAAAACAAAAGCTAAAAAACATTACACGTGCGTACTTAAATCAGAAAGAACTAAATATCAGTGTTTAATAATAAGCATGTGATTGATATACATCTAATACTCTCCTCAATATGGAGAGTAGGCTCGTTTGTTTTCACAGATGAGATGAGATGAGTTGAGATTAAAATTAAAAAATTGAATAAAGTATTATTAAAATATATTTTTTAATATTATTTTTATTTTAAAATTTGAAAAAATTGAATTATTTATTTTATTTTGTATTAAAAGTTGAAAAAATTGTAATAATTAAATAAAATGAAATTCTTTCTGAAAACAAACTAGGGCTAAATGTTTAAGATTTTCATCTTGCATAACACAAAGCAGAAAAAAATTAAAAACCAAGTGACTTGGTGAGAATGTCAGCTAACTGAGAAGCAACATGTAATGTTCAAATAGGAAGTGCACCTATTGATATATATCTAATATGAGATGTTGCAACGGCAGCAGGAGCTCTTTCAACAACCGTTACGGTAGCAACAAGTTTACCACTAGCGTGCTAAGTAGAGGGGCTATTCGATTTTTAGCTTATCGTTATTAGGGATTTTTTGTACTAAAGGGTATGAAGTAGTGACATATTCCCATACGTAAGGTTAAACATGATTTTAACTTAGCTTTCGATTGGTGGACATAATGATCTCACTTGCACTATTTTTTACTTCTAAAATTGTAAAAAAAATGAGCTTTTTATGGAGAATATATTTGAATTACAGTCTTTAATTAACACGCTGAAAAGTAAAACTTCATTCTTTAAATGCGTCAAAACAATATTTATAAAATTCCTTTACAGGTTGTACACACGTATCTTCGTTCCATTACAATGCATATAATGCTTAAAAAGAAATTAGTAACAAAACAAGCAATAGGCCAAAGTGCATGTTCATGTTCCTTGACCACAATAAAAAGTAACGTGAAGAAAAGAGTAAAAAAAATCATAAAATTAATGATTTATTAGATATAATATGTATTTTTCTTTTGAATTTCTATCTATTTAATTGCTAAAAATGAAGAAAAAATATAAAACATTCAAATTGAAAAAAAAAAATTCTGAGTTTAAAATCCGGTATTCGGATCAGGTGTACCCGAGTTTTTCTATACTGGTACCAGCTCATATTTATTCTGAAACAAAACCTGTAATCGAAATCCGATTATCCAAAATTTGGATCGAGTTAAAAAAAGAAAAAAAAATCAGCCCAAATGAACAAAGATGTGTAGATGCACCGAATACATAAATTACTTTTAAGTCAGTTATTTATTGTAAGAGAGGTTGTGGTTTGGTGGAATACCAAGAGGCAACAACCAGGACAAAGGCAAAAGCAAAGCGATGGAATCATAGAAACAATCACAGATAAATGCAATAGAGTTAAGCCACACAAATGGCTTGGAAAATCCGGTCAGTAGAACAAATTTAAAACAAACCTTGTCACAAAAATTTAGCAATTACCTCTCACGGAAATATCTTGTGCTCACTCCTCTGACCGATGAGCGGAGAGCAAAAGATGGTCACCGGAATGGATACGAAAATCGAGATCTGAGATCTGGAAATCCTATCCCTTGACTAATTACTTGAGAGAGAGACAAATTTGGCGGTGAAAACATTATGTATTATTTTCTTTGCAAATCTCCACATCATGAAATAACGTAGTAAACTTATTCTCTTTGCAGCTTTCGTGACATGTAATGGCTAAAACAAACTAATTTGTTTGTCTTTTCTAATTCGACTTTGTATGTGTGGAGTATTATTGCTCCTCTGCTTTACGCGGCATCTTCCGTCCCATATTCAATATCTTCGGCAGGCAAAATTGACTTTCATGGATCTCAATCATTGATTTTTGTGGGTGTCAGTTCGTATTTGCGGCCGTATTCATATAAGTTACGAGTGTTGACCCCCTGTTTCGCATGTTTTTTAATCAACTTCTAGTAATTTAGGTCTTTAAAATTTAGGCATGCAAAAGATAGGGAATAAGTCAATTTTGAGAGGGCGATCTTGGGACGGGAAGTCTCTGATACCAAAGTCATTAAATTCTCATAAAAATTTATAAATAAGTGAAAGAGTTTAGGGATCAAAAAAAATTTTTTGTACCTAAGATTTACTATTTATACTAGGATCTGTGGGGGAACCTGGAACAGATCGTGTCTGTCACTACAGAGTCCGTGCTAGTCATAATATTCATTCTATCAAAGTCCTTTAATATCGCGTGGCTTTGCGATGACACCATTATGTAGCATATAACTCTGGTAGTGATGCCATTAATGCAGTATAGTTCCCTGACTCTGCTTCATCCTTTGTGATCCATCGATGTTTCCATGTTAGAGAAATGAGGGTTCTCCGTATTTCCCATGTCAAAGTATGGCCGAACGATGTAAGGCGGGTCAGTCCCATTTGCCACCTGATTACTTTCCCTTGTAGGCGTCTTGCTCTATAGGTGATCTTGGAACCCTTGGGTCAAGTATTGGGCCGAGACCCAGTGGACTTTGTAAAGTGGGATGTCGGAACCTAATCCAAAAGCGTGCAAAATACGACATTAACAATGAGTATTAAATTATACAGATTAATTTCAACATGTCACATTTAATTAATTATGTCAGACTCAACACAATCTATATAAATAATTAGTGATGCAATGCAAACTATATAACTTGTTTAATAATTAATTTTTATTTTGTCAACCTAAACAGTAATCGTTAACCTTTTTCATACAAATGGATAACTACCCGTATATTTGTTTTGGCTCAATTAATATAATTTTATATATAATAAATGAATAATTATATAAATTATTTATAATTACAACTAGATTCAAGATAAAATATTTTTTTATCATTATCGAAACTCATAATATATAAGAAAATTAATATTTCTATAAAATAACTAAATAGTCAAGTACTATATTAATATTATCCATTTATTAATCGTATTTTATTGAATCACTCTAAATTCATTTATATTAAATTTAAGTTCATTTAGTTTATATAATGTTCGTGAATTATATATATTGCCATCCGTATCCAAAATTTCATCGAGTCCAACTAACTCTTATTTCGAAAAATTATTTCTGAACCCATCATACGTCGTGAAACTTTTGATACGTCATTTTTTTTAATAAAATAAAAACACAAGAGAATGGGTCATTTTAAAAAAATAAAAAATAGCGGGTCGTTGGCAATTTGGAAATAAGTGCCACGTCAACAATTTCTCGATTAAACAACTTGTTTTAACTTAAATTCATTCATATTAAATTTAAGCTCATTTAATTTATATATATTTTTTTGAATTATATATATATATATATATATTAGAGCTTCGCTACACAACCTCCACCACACTCCACACTCCACATTTTTTTAAATTTTTAATATTTTTTAAAATTTTTTTTTTGAATTTTTTTTTTAAATTATTTCAAATTTTTTATTCATTATTCGTATAATAAATATTTAATAAAAGAAAAAAAATAAGAAAAATTAAAAATAATATAGAGTGTGGAGTGTTAGGAGGTTGTGAATATTTTTTGTATATATTACCATCCTTATCCAAATTTTGGTTGAGTCCAATTACCGTGACACTTTTGACACGTCACATTTTATTAATAGAGCAGAGCTACATCTCTCCAAAAGTGTACCGAATAGGTAAATTTTTTTTATTTTTTATTTCATATATTTTTTTAATCATTATAAACATTTTTAAAAAAATAAAAAAAATCATAACATCATTAAAATATTTTTCTAATCACTCGGTAAAAGAAAAAAGAAAAAAAAGTCTCATTCGATACTCAGCATTTCTCTCAAAAAAAAAAAAAAAAAACACAAAAGTAGGGGTCATTTAAAAATAAAAAAATAAAAGTAGCGGGTCGTAGCACTTTGGAAATAAGTGCCGCGTCAACAATTTCGTCGTTGAACTAATGGAATCTGGTCTTTTTAAAACATTTTTAATCCTCGGAATAGTCAGCTTGAAAAACAGATGAAATTCTTAGAACCTGTGCAATAACTTTTCTTTTATCTTCAAGGGCGTACCTATATTACAATAATAACTTTTTTACATAATGTATATAATCCATATATAATAATACAAAAGCAAACACAAAATATATTGGAAGATGCAAAAAAAATAGTAATAATAATAAAAAAAAATCAAACGTATTCATTAACTTCAAGATGCTTGGATTCAAAACCCACCTCAATTCATCTCATCTTATCATTACAACTTTATCAAATTCCCACACAAAATATAATAAACAATTCAACTTTTTCAAATTCTAAAATAACTTTCCTAAATTCCCACACCAAATATAATAAATAATTCAACTTTTATTCTACTATTCACAAACCATCTAAACTCATCTCTAAATCCAAACCTCTCCTAAGTCATATCATGGTTGTAAGTTCGAAATTATAATATTCTCTCTTGCACATAAAAGTCGATATTTTCATTCAAAATTATAATAATTAGCATGAGAATGATTGAAAGAAATGAAACATGATAAAACAAGAGAAATAATATATGTAACCGTGGCGAGTACATACGCCGCACAATCATTTTGAAAAAAAAGAGAGTAAATATGAGATCTACTTGTAAAAAACTAAATTTTTAATGATGAATCATATTCTTTTTCAAAAGAATTGTAGAATTTTTACGCACTCCACATTTGTATCTAACATTCCTCGTAAAACAAAGTATTATATGTTGCTTGGTGGGTAGGGAATGAGTTTTTGTAAGATGTAGAGGGGGTTATGGTTTATTTAAAATTAGAGGGGATTTTTTTAATGCATTTTAGGGTTAGGAAAGCTTATATTTAAGATAAGTGTCCAATGGTGTTATTAATGCCAAAAGATAGCACAACGGGTCAGAAGAGGAGAAAGAGTCATTCTGGTCTCGATCGGTGTGGTTTGGATCTTCTGGCAATAGTCTGGTGCGGCTGTACGACATCTGTACCATGATAGTGAATATTAGATAAATGCAATAAAAATAAAAGAGATAAAGACACATATTTATATGGTTTGGCATAATGCTTACGTCCATGGATCGTTTGCAAGGTAAGTCCATTATAATATGATTGTTTTACAGTCTTTCATGATTTCTCATCCTTGTTGTATAATAGAAGTCTGGGATCTATTTTTTGGAAGATATAATCTCTCTGGAGCTCTCGTCACAAGGTCAGAGAAGCCGAAGTAGAAGTCAAAATCCCTCTGAAGTCGTATGGTCCTCCCCTCTTTACCCTCTGTCCTCCTATTTTTCCTCTTGACACACTATCATTCTTCAACCTTTTGTCCCCTCCTCTCCTCCTCTCTTTCTTCCATCGTGATGAGGCTCTACTCTTGGGTTAGGCTTGGAAGGCCATTCAGGTGTATTTAAGACATTTATTTTATTTAAGATACTGATAAAGTTTATTTAAGATGAATATCTTAAATGTTTTAATTAGAACATTTAGCTTTATTGAGAGGATCACTCTAGATATCTATAATTCATCCAAGGAAATGCTACTTATCATTTCTATACCACACACCAATATGTAATTTGTCAATAATAATACCTCATGATTTAGAAGTTGATCGTTGATGATTCTACATGGAAAGAACATAAATGATAAAGGAACAATCCATTTTTAATTTCTATATAATTACTAAATAAAATAATATTTTTAAAAAAATATTTTCACTTTTACTTAGAAGTGTTGTGCCTCATTTGATAACTCCCCGGCCAGTCAACACACTCGTGGACGTGGGGGACAATCTCACTCGACCAATATTGGTCCACCTACAATGATTACCAAGAATTTTTTCAATCCACTTCTAGAGGATAAGGCCACAAGTGCGCCACTTTGACAGTATAGCCCATCTCACAAAAATCTAATCGATTACGAGAATTAAGGGATATTTACAAGGAAAGAATGTGAGCCAGTAAGAAGGATCCGCGTGCCTGCTGCTTCTTCAACCAAGAATGCAAACAGCATTGATGTATTTTCTTCAGAGTTTCCTCTTACAGATGACATCCCTATTTCAAGATTACAGTTTATTTCGTTACAATGAAAGGATAGTTAAGTAATTCTTTCCAATTAATGAACACGTGCTTCCCACATGCTCCTTTGTACTCCTTTGCCCTTCACTTCAACCTTTACCTTCAAGGATAATACTACTCTTCCCTCTCCATTTTACCACTCAATTCTACCGCTTTGCTTTTTTAATTTTTTTTATTTAGTGATTAAGGAAGTATTTTTTAATAATATTATAATTTTTTTATTTTTTTAAAAAATATTTAAAAGTGTTAAAAAATACATGTATGAAAAGACAAAAAAATAAAATAAAACCCTATAACTAACGGTAGCTCCCAGCGGTAGTTGGGAGCGGTAAGTGTAGCAGCACTCTTACCTTCAAACTCCCCCCACAGCCACTGCACTTCCCCCTCATTGCCTTGTGCTCTTCCATTCCAATCTACCATTTCACCTCAGGCCATGACATTCCCTTCCTCATCAAAAGACCTTGCTCATAAGGTCAGGGTATTGGTACCTCAATTGGTCCACAGAAACCCATTATCAATCCTCTTCAGGTGTTCCTTTCTACTTGACAAGGAATTCAATCAAAGGCTTATTATCCACAACATGCATCCGGCGTTGGAGGATAACCTCTAGATCAGTCCTGAATCTTCCATGTGAATCTAGCAAAGGTAATGAAGATGAAACTACTGTTGATGATCCCACATGTTTCTTCAAGGAGGACATGTGAAAAACTGGATGATCTGAAGCACTAGCAGATAGTTCCAATCTGTATGCCACATCACCAATACACTGTGTTGGTGCTAACTTGTAATTAACATGATGAGCCACATTGTGTTGCCTATAACTCTGCAGCTTCAGATAAACCATGTCTCCCACCTCAAATTCTCGAGGTGTATGGTTTTTATCATATTGATCTCCTTGTGCTACTAATAAGCTCTTCCTCTGAAAATTAAAATTTCCTCCCGAGATCTCAAATGGAAATCCACCTCAGTATTCTCAGTGATACCTGTTACACACTAAAGTAATGTAGGTGGTGGTATTCCATACAAGGCCTCAAATGGTGTCATTTTAGTAGATGAGTGAACACTAGTGTTATACCACCACTCAGCCCATGGCAGCCACTTCACCCACTCCCTTGGCCTTTGGTTCACAAAACATCTAAGGTACTACTGCAAGCATTTATTCACAATCTCGGTTTGACCATCTGATTTTGAATGGTAAGCCGAGGTGAAATTTAGTTTAGTCCCATGCATTCCAAATAATTCATTCCAAAAGGAAATTGTAAAAACAACATTCCTATCAGTGACAAATCTGAGTAATGAATAATTTAGCCACTATTGTTGCAGTATAAAGGTGAGAAAGTGGAAGAAAATGTGCATACTTTGTAAAATGATCAACTACTACAAAAATGACCGAATACCCTTATGAATTAGGCAAAGCCTCAATGAAGTCCATGGATATATCAATCCATGACTTGGTAGGTATAGGCAATGGCTGCAGGAGTCTAGCTGGATGTAAATTCTCTGCCTTGCACTGCTAATAGATGGGGCATTGTTTGATACATTCTTTAATTTATCTCTTCATACTAGAATAACATAAATTAGATTTAGCACAAGGCAATGGCTTCTGGTATCCTAAATGTCCACCAATTGCAACACTATGGATGAACTGCAGTTCTTGTTGCTTAAGAGGATAAAGTCTTGATAAAAACAACTTCCCCTTCTTAAACAACAACCCATTCTTGACTTCAAATCCTTTCTCAGTTAATGACCCTTGCTCTATGTTCTTACAAATGTGAGCAATTTTCACATCTTGCTTATAAGAACTTCTAAGTTGCTCCAACCATATAGGATCCAACAGTGCAATGGCATGAATTGTAGGTTCCACCTGGGTAGCCACAATTTCTTTCCCATTTTTGTACTCAGTAGTGAAGTCATACCTAAGCAGTTTGCTAATCCACTTTTGCTATGAGGGTATTCTAATTTTCAACTCTATTAAGAATTTAAGACTTTGTTGATCAATCTTAATAGAGAAGGTTCTTCCCAACAGGTATGGTCTCTCTCTCTTTTTTTTTTAAAGAACATATACAAGAGCAAGTAGCTCTTTTTCTTAAGTTGACAAATCCAAAACCTTTCCCTTCAAGACTTGACTAAGGTAAGCTAAAGGCTTTCCTCCTTGCATCAAAACTAACCCAACCCCCAATCCAAATGCATCACATTCGATTATAAATGACCTCTCAAAATCTGGCAAGGCCAATACAAGTGGGCTAATCATAGCCTATTTCAATGCCTCAAAGGCTACAAAAGCATTCCCACTCCAACAAAATGCATATTTTTTCAGTAAAGCAATGAAAGGTGCAGCAATAAGTTCATAAGTTTTTATGAACTTTCTATAATAACCAGTCAATCCAAGAAATCCTCTCAAGGAATTTCTGGATTTAGGCAACGGCCACTCTACCATAACTTTATGTTTAGAAGGATCTACCTTAGCTCCTTCAGTAGAGACCAAATGACCTAAATAATCGATTTCAGCACATCCAACCTTACACTTACTCCTCTTAGCAAACAAAGTGTGTTTAGCTAAGGTCTGCAACACCATAGAAAGATGTTTTAAGTGCTCCTCTTTGGACTTACTATAAACCAGTATGCCATCAAAGAATACAATTACGAACTTGCGCAAAAAAGATTGGAAACCTCATTTATGAGAGTTTGGAATGCGGCAGAGGCATTAGTTAAGCCAAAAGGCATAACTAAGAACTCATAATGCCCTTGGTGAGTTCTAAATGCTATTTTTTCAATGTCCCATTTTCTTACTCTAATCTAGTGATAACCATATCTCAAATCTAACTTTGAGAGTATTGTGGCTCCAAACAATTTATCCAAAAGTTCATCAATCATAGGAATTGAAAACTTATCTTTGATTGTCTCAGTTTAGAGCTCTATAGGCAATGCACAAATGCCATATACCATCAGCTTTCCCCACATGCAACACAGGAGAAGAAAAGGGAGACTGGCTACTTCTAATCACCCTAGCTTCAAGCAATTCCTGCACAATCTTCTCAATTTCTAACTTTTGATAGACGGGATATCTGTATGTCTTACAAATATTGGAACTGACCCTTCTTTCAAATTAATCTGATGGTCTCTACTCCTTGGTGGTAACTCTTTTGGCTCTTCAAAAACCCTATTGTATTGTTGCAGCATAGCTTCTATGTCTTGATCAATGTTTCTCATTTCCCCATCTTGTTTCTGTTGTATAATCTGTAAGAACATGCCCCTTCTCTCCACTATTGTAAGCTGACAAATTTTCACATCATGCACTATCTCAAAGTAGCTTGGATTCAATCCCCTTAGAATGAATGAATGCTTGTCATTCTTAAAATACATAGTGAGCGAATTAAAATCCCATAATACAGGCCCCAAAGTTCTTAGTCATTGCATGCCCAAAACCACATCACAACCTCATAAAGGTAGCAAGAAAAAATCTATAACAAACTGATTTCCTTGCACCTTGAGTTCACCTTCTCTACCACTCCTTCATTGCTCATTCTATCACCATTAGCTACTCTAACTTCAATAAGTTGTCCTTTACTAATGTTTAAGCATGCCTTCTTGGCTATCAAAGGATCTAGGAAGTTTTAAGTACTTCCTGTATCCACCAAGATCACCACTGAATAGCCTTGTGCTTGCCCATTTAATCTCATAGTCCTTGGACATAGGGCCCTAGCAATTGTATGTAGAGAAATTTCTGAAGTTTCTCCTCCTCTACTACTACAATTTTCAATCCCTTGTACTTCATCAAACATTTCCTCCTCTTCATACTCATTGTTAGAAAATAGATCCATCACTTCAATGAGATAAATTCTAGCTTTTTTACAATGATGATTAGGGTTCCACTTCTCATCATAAAAGTAACATAAATCCTTCTCTCTTCTCTCCTTCATCTCTATAGGACTGACCCTTTGAATATGAAGTGAGCTTTCGAAATTATTACCTCGATAACATTGGACAACATCCTTTTTATTGACATTAACAGATGGATTAGAACCTCCTGCTGATAATGGAACAAATGGAATGTAAGTTCAAAATAAATGCAATGACTGAGAACTAAAGTCATTTACAACATTGCTTTCTTGTTTTAGATAGTGGAGTAATTCTTGTGAAAGTAGGTACTTTTTACTGAACAAATGGAACATAAGTTCAACATCAATGCAATGACTAAAAACTAAAGTCAAATTCAAATTTAACCAGAATCTATTCATATACTTCATCTAATTATAATACATATTAAACATAAGTATAAAACATAAGTATAATGTATTAAACATAAGTAGAAAACCTAATGATGTAGGGGAATCCAAGTCCGATGATGCTTGGCTGACAGACTCTACCATCGCGACCCCAAGTCAGGTGGGATTACCCTCTGAGTTTAAACATATCAATAAGCGGAGGGAAAAAAACTTACAAGGATTCCCCTAGTAACAACGAGCGAACCGGGAAGAGCCCACCTTGATAATCTAGTGCAACTCAGAATTCAAATTGTAGTTTGGAGAAGCGTCCTCAGCGGTGGAAGGGGGCATAGGGAAGGGTGAGAGCCATGTTGTACCCAGACCCTATCGCACCAAAAGGCGTTGTACGCGTTTTGATTATTTCAAGGTACTTAGGAGTCGAATTTTGATAAATGATTTGTATTTCGAGGTTAGTAAAAAATATTTAGGATTTATAGTACAAAGTTATTTTTCACTTTTTTGGAGTGAATAGTAATCTCGATATTGGCACCTAGAGTAGTGTTTTCAAAATCATAGTATGGAATATCCAAATTAGGTTAGAGAAGTGTTATTTGGACACTTGGAAAGATCTTAGCCACACTTGGTGAATAGTAGTGGACACATGGCACCAAGAGGAACCATGAGATGGAAATGTGAAGAAAATCAAGTTTTGTGATCATGCCACTTAAACCAAACATTATTCAATCCAACCATCCAATTTGTGCCAAACAAAAGAGGGTTTCAACCCTAGTGAAACCCCAAAAACTTGGAATCTAATTAAAAACGCCAAAATCTTGGTTGAAACCAAAACCCTAAATGATTTCTCCAAACCCCAAAGTTTACCTCCAAATCCTAAATGAACCCGGTTTTAGCTTAGTGTTTAATCACTTGATTAAATCACTTTAATATGTTATTAATCACTAAAATTCATAATTTTACATCATTATTTATTCTTTTAAATTCTAGTAATTTTATTGGGCCAAGAAAAATCGCATTTGGGCTTGATAGCAACCCAAACCCCAACCAAACCCTATTGAAACCCTAAATGGAAGCCCATTCGGTTAAGGCCCACGAAATTGAGCTACTAAAGTAATGCTTGTGGACAAAGTTCCCCCTGCCATGGTAGTCCAATCATTGCCCAAAGCAGCCACAAACAGTGCATGATGGGAAGGACAAGAACTACATCACCCCTCCCTCTCACTCGGCAGCAGCAAGGCAGAAAACCATGGGTAAGAGGCATCTAGGTCGTTTCCCCTTTCATTTTGTCACCTTCCAACCCTTTTCTTGGAGAGAATACCAAAGACACCCTCAGGCAGATTTTCTGGCTTATCTTGCTCGACTTTTTTGAAGCAGCTATAAGTATTTTCTCACAAAGTATTTATGACGCCCCCAACCTCTGCTTGGGATGTAACAGAAACTTAGAGCGTCGGGAGATGCAATACAAGGTTACATACCCTCGTACATGATAGCTAATATGCAATGCATCCTAGAAATGTAGCTAGCAGTATGCAATAATCTTAGCGAAAAGTAAGGGTGAAAAATGAATTTATGCCAGAATATGTGAGACCCCAAAAATTTAGTGTGTACTATTTTTATTTTATTGTATTTTATTCTTTTCTATAAGGGTATTTATTTTTTTATGAGCTCAATTGGTTGGTTGTGGGTTTTTGGGTTGTTATAGGTGTTGTCGACCAAATTATAGGCATGAAAGAAAGGAGAACTAGGCTCAGCACGTGAGCTAGCTGGGAACCCAACCCCCTCCTTCAAAATAGTGCTGTTTAGTGGCTTGGAAAGTGAATTTCCCCTGGAACAATGCCATTTTGGCGTGTAGGGTGAAAAACCCTAGCCGTTTCTTTTTCCCCCTAGTGCACACCCTTCTCTTCTTTCTTTCCTTTCTTTTTCTTTTCTTCTTCTTCTTCTTCATTCTTCCTCACACGTTTGTGACCTGTAGCACCTCCTCTGCCTCCACCGTGTGCCTTGCCCAATCCCCGCGCCTCCTCGTCTGGTGCCTCGTGTAGCCTTAGCCATTGTAGCTGCTCACCGCTGCTGCCCACCACTCATCGCACACCACGCGTGCGACGCTTGTGAAGCCTGTGCCGCCCTGCACCTCCAATCACAACTGCAACTACGATTGTCAAGAATTACCCCTCGACCTATAAATAGGCCAAGCTCCTCATCCCTCAAGCCACCCCTCAAATGGCTTCCTCCTCCTCAAAACTGTGTTCTAGTTTTTCCCCACCCTCCGATCTGCTTTCCGAAACTCTTAGGATTAATTTTGCCCTATCGCCGCCGTGTGCCACCACTCCCAGTTGTCTTCTGGTGGCCGCGCAACCAACCCCGTGTACCCCACTCCCCTTTCCTTGGGTTCCACCCAACCCGTGAGCTAAAGCTCACGGTAGCCATTGTCCCCCTGTGCGGCGTGCACCACTGCACCCCGCTGCGAAAGTCCTCACCTTCACCACTAGCATGTCAGATCTGCCACATTTGTTAAAAGAAATCCATTTTTGCCCCTCTATTGAGTCAGTTTCACCACTGCCACCGCCTGCCGCCACTGCTCTGCCCCTCTAGACGTCACGACAACAAGCCTTTATGCTTCTTGCCTTGTGTTTCATTTTATTGGATGGCCAGTTTTTAATCTAACCAACTTTCTCTATCTGGGCAGCGACGTGCGCACTAGTTTTATTGTGGGACCCTGTAAACCATCACGCGCAATCATTCAGAATATTTGTTTCCCGTGTTGTAAGTAACTCTCCAGCGTGACCCTTGAATTTCTAAAGTGAAATTATCACTAACTTTGTTGCAGTCTGGTTGTGTTTGAGAAGGGCCTTGGGCCTAGGGAAGTGTTGGGAATATTTGATGTAGTAGTTGTCAGAATTTGGGCTGAGGGCCAGATGGAGGATGGGAAACACGTGTAGTAGGGGTTTGTGAAACTGTGGATTTGTGATTGTTGTGTTGTTGTGTGCTATGCCATGCCATCCAATTAACTATCTATCATGCATCTGCATATTACTATTATTGATATGTGCCATGATTTATTCAACCATGCTATGTTCTATGTTATGTTGCGTAATCTGAAAACTGGGTTTTTGGTAATATGTTTTGTGTGGGTGCGTGCGTGTCACGACCCCAAATCGAGATGGGATATTATCTCGGTGGAGCTCCTCTGGTCACTCAGGACCGTATAAAATTGAGTAACATCCCCTGGACTGTCGCTGGGCGAGTTCAGATAAGACGGTAATGCTCTTGGTACGACTCTGGAGCCCCTCTACTGACGGGGGCTAGAGGATGGTTGGTCACGTTACTCGCTGGGCACAGAGTTGGGCATCACTCATAATGAAGTCACATGCGCAGTCGTTACCAGGGGTGTGACGAAGGGAGCTAGTGTGTGCGGGTGGTCCTGAGGGGAGACCATGGTGTACACAGTAATAAATGGTTGTGTTTGGGTACAAATGGGATTTTTGGAGTGAGTGGTTGTAATTAAATAATTTTTGGGAAGGTGTTAAAACTGGCTATTTTGAGTAGTTGCTTTCATAACTGCTGAATACTTTTGCTTGTATAATTTCATGCTTGAATCTCTTGGTTGTTGTTCTGTTTATTTACTGAGATCGCAAAATCTCATTGTGGTATTCCTACCTATTGTTTCATTTCATGGAATCATAGACTTTGATGCAGAAGATGGGTATGAGCAGGAGGGACCAACCCCACCTGAGCAGTGATGGCCCGAGAATTTTGCGTTATTTGTCTTTGGACCTTTGTTTTCCTTTCCTTTATTTCAACCGGATATGTGGCGCCCCCAATCCCCCTTATAAAATAATACACGGGGATCGAGACACCAGGATGGTGACAACACGGTCACACATCCCAACGAAGTGCCAGTGTGTATACATGCAACGGTGTACAAATAAAATAACGCAGCGGATAGTCAACTAAGTACCAGAATTTAAATACAACTAAACATCAGTAGAGGTTTAAAAGCAGTTATACAGTCATCCCAAAATAAAGTTAACACAAGTCCGAAAATACAAATAAGTAAAATAGCATAATAAAGCTAGTGATCCCAGATCACTCCTCGGGAAAAGCCGTCTCCTCAGGCTCGCCCTCCTCCTCATCTGCATCAAAATCTGCGTTACCACAGAAGGGTACCGCAGGTAAGTATAACCCAAAATAATCCTCAAGAAAGAAATGCATTTAATGCAACCAACATACATGCGTATGATGAAATGTGCAATTTTCTCAAAACATCATTTTGCCCGAAAATGACAATTTCCAACACACGCCAAAGTCTCATTGGCCCAAAAATAATCCGTAAAACATTTTTCCCAGAAAATGGTTTACACAAAATCCACGCACACTATTTTCCCAGAAAATAGCCAATTTAATCCTTTATTAACCTATGCACCATGGCCTCCCCTAGGGACCATCCGCACGTCCTGGCTTCGTAGTGATGCTTGGTTCCGCGCCCAGCGCGTACGTAGCCAAGCACCCACTACGCAACGAGCGATGCCCAGTTCCGCGCCCAGCGCGTATGTAGCCAAGCATCCTCTGATCCCCGCCAGCAGAAGGACCACGGAGTCGGCACGAATCTCTCGTCCGATCCCATCATCGCCAAGCGACAATCCAGGGGACGTTACTCAGTTTATTATGCTCCCGAGTAACCAGAGGAGCTCCACCGAGATAATACCCCATCTCGGCTTGGGGTCGTGATACACACGCACCCAAAAATACTCACATAAAATCACAATTTCCAAATCACACATGAGCATGAATGCATCACACGAAAACCCAGTTTTCTTTACAAACATGATCATGCATGAAATAATGAGATGTACATGAACCAACACAAATCCAAAATCCATCAATAACCAATTCCAACAAATCCAACCAAACAACAATCACCAATCCACTCCCAAACTCCTCGGACTCAGTCCGGCAAAACCAGTCATCAGATAAAATACAGTGAAATGTCTTAGTGCAAAAATACATTAAATTCACAAGAATTCTTTGGAGAAATACTTACAGCGCTATATAATAATTTCCGAAGGATCACGAAGCTGAAAATGACGACGTCTGAGCAACACCACAGTGTAAAATACACTGTGGCCGTGGGTCACAGATGCCCACTTTTCCACGAATACAAACGAAGACCCCAAAATGGTAGGGTAGGGCCTAGAGAGGTCGGTGAAGCCAATGGTGGTGGTGGTTTGCCGTGGGTGGCGGCGCAAGGGGTGGTTTTAGGCCAAAAAAGTGCAAATCGGAAATGTACTTAGTGTGGCTTCACCGGTGACGGATCGGGGCCGGGGTTGGGTCCAAAGGGTTGCCAAGAGGTCGGGGATGAAGTGGTAGGAAGATGGTGGCCAATGGCGGTGCGACGGCGGCGCAACGGCGGAAAGAGTGCCGCGGCTTCGTGGGCTTCGTGGGGGCTACCGGCGGCACGAACGGCGGTGAGGTTGGTGGGGTAGGACGGCCGGTGGGAGGGGAACACAAGGGGACGGGCGGTGAGAGTCACCGCCGGCTCACGGCGGCGGGCTGGGTGGTGGCCGAAATCACACGGGGAGAGAGAGAGGGAGAGTTGGTCGCGCGGGAGAAGAAGGAGAAAGGAGAAAAAGAAAAAATGAAGGAAAAGAAAAGGAGAGGAAAGAAAAAGAGGGGAAAAGAAATGAGGTCCAATCCTCATAACTTGGGTCACGAAAATGATCCAACGGAAATGATTTTAAAACCACAAGTTAAATAAAATAATTTAAACGTAATGGTAAAGTCAAATTGAAATAATTAAATCTCTCAGTAATTAATTTAAATATCAAAAGAAATTTAAATGCACAACAATAAATAAATATTAAGAAAGCACATAAAAATAATTTTCACCAAATTAAAATCATAGAAATAAACCCACTAAAAATCCGACCAATTTAAAAAATAAAAGGATAAATTTTTGAATAACTAAAAATAATCCTTCAGTAAAAATACACTAAAATACGGGGTGTTACATCCTCCCCTCCTTAAATAAAATTTCGTCCTCGAAATTGAGAAGGTCAACATTAAGACTAAGACATGAATAAGATTCAACTAAGAGCAGACTTAAGAACATACCACCAAAATAGTCCGGTAAGGCCACTATAAGCAACAAGCCCAACCAGTTTGCTCTCGCCAACTTTCATCCCAATATAAAGGCGATCTACACTTCCTTCCATACCAAGCTTCATATGGGGCCATCCGAATGGAGGAATGAAAATTGTCATTATAAGCAAACTCAAATAGCAGCAGATGGTTCTCTCTACTTCCATGAATTTCCATGACACAAGGCCGCAACATAACCTCAAGAGCTTGATTAGTATGCTCTGATTGGCCGTCCGTCTGGGGGTGATACGCAGAACTAAACTCCAACTTAGTGTCTAAGACTGCCTGCAAACTCTTCCAAAAATGAGACGTGAATCGCGGGTCCCGATCCGACACAATACTCTTGGGTATCCCATGCAAGCGCACTATCTCCTTAACATATATCCGAGTTAACTTACCCAAAGAGTCAGTATTATTAATTGGTAAGAAATGGGCACTCTTGGTCAACCGATCCACAATCACCCAAATTGAATTCTTTCCATTAGGGGTCCTCAGCAAACCCACAACATCCATAGAAATATCATCCCACTTCCACTCTGGAATAGAGAGAGGTTGAAGTCTACCTTGATGCTCAACTCTAACTTGACAGCACGTAGCACATTTCTCAATAAACATGGCGATATCCAACATACTCGTATTAGTCTCCCAATGGCACATCACAACCAGTATTCCCAGGGTGACTGCTATCCAAAATCTCATTTTCCACCAGAACTTTAATACATCCAGTAAATTCCAATGATTAATAGCCCCATACAATAATCCATGTTAACCTCAATCAGCTTCTAGGCTACAACTTCTAAACCTCCATTGAATTCTACTTTGGTAACCTAATAGCCACTTCCAAAGTTAACCAACTCCAAACAAATTGCACAACCAAATGATTGCTCTCAAATTACAAGTATCTTGTCAAAATTCAAGTCACCACTAAGTCCTCAAAATCAGCACAATCTGAACTCCTAACTACAACCAAAAAATACCATGCTCCTGCTGCGCACTCTGATATTCGCCACATGCATAAAATTTATGTCCTCATACAACTAACACCATCGACTACAAGGTGGCTCCATTCCTACTAACTAACTCTTATCACACTTTGGCAGAAAATACTCTCTTCCAAAACCACGAGTTATAACTCAATTCCTCAATTAACTCCCGCAGCCTTAATCAAAATCAAATTCCATAAAATACATCCATGATCATAGATAGAAACCCAATATCAAACAACCTTAACATCCCAAATTAGAAATAAGCAACCTCAACCCAAAATACATCCATCTCATCTACAATAAGAGCATATCTTAAAAGGCTCGATCTCAACCTAGCGAACCAATAAGAGCGCCTAGAGACTTCTACCTAACAACCTAAACCCAAAAGCTTATCATCTACATTATGAACAACATCTAATCTAGCGATGACTAAACTCACTACGAACCATCACTGAGTATACCAAAACATTATCGAAATCTTCTTGGTAACTCGCCCACCTATCTCTACTCCTATAGCTACATTAACACGACTAGTTCCTTCAATAGCATTTCACTATTTAAACCTCAATGCAAGCCATACTGCTTAAATCTTCAATCCACCAAAAGTCATTGCACAACACCCAAGAATCCTAATGTTTTATTAACTCACACACTTGATCATACTAACCACTGTTGATGCCTAAGCTTCGACTTTGAATATCTTTTCCTACACCATACATGATGTCCCAACAATCTCTCTTCAAGTTAAATAACAATGTCATTAATTCAACCAATTGAATGCTCAATCTCCAAAGGTAAATATAGCCTCAAGAATTTAAATTCCTAGGTAACCGCAAGTCACAATTAATTCCTAAAAATAATCACAATAACGATTATCAACCGTGATTCCAGTAAGTAACCCACTCGACTACACACTTCGATCAACTCACTAAAAATTCCAAGCCAAGGTCTCTTGAATTACTACTATTGTGTCGACTCCTCTTCAACACTTACTAAAGTCACTTTCTCCAAACCAAAATAAGACTAGAACCTATACCCTCTGAAATACGTAAACACACCATTTCTATGCATCAATCTTATGCACCTCAGCCAAAACCAATAATCCTCCAAACGTGCAAGTGATCATCCTTACCATTTCCATCACTAGACCTATAGCCTCGAAATCAGCAAAATCATTTCCTAAACCCGCACCATCTATTTTCCTTAAAATTTAATATGGATTAAATCATTAACTTGTCAATGTAACATCAAGCTAAAAAACAATTATTTAACCAAACTAGATCAACATCTTCAATCCCCAGAAAATACACGAACTAGATCATTACCTTCCATCTCCAAAGGAATTCTCTCCTAAAAATTTTCTCACATCAGTAATTCAACTCTCATCAATCTTAATATAATTCAGCCCTTCAACTCTGCAATTCTAAAACCTTAACCCAGATAAAATCATTTCTTGAAATCCTCAAGATCGGTGATTTAAATCTAAAACCTTTGCCTTTTAAAACTTGTAGATCTAAAATCTCAAATGCTATCAAATTGCTTATCAAGGTCGGCAAGATCAAAAACTTTTAATGTAGTAATCCCTTAATTGCTTGTTGAACCTACCACCTTAAATCTCATAACTTATTTCCTAAAAATTGTGGGTCCTCAAATCTTAGATGAACTTCTCATAAATCTAACACTGACATTCGTTGAACTTACAACCTCCTACCCATAGACTCACTACATAAATTCTACGGAACCTAAAACCTCGATTATCCTAAGAATTTAAAACTATTCCCCTCCTTAGTGGCAACTTGAGTTCCTACTCCAATGAGTTCACCCAGACCATGATGTTCAAGCCTCGATATTTAAACAAACCAATCACCAAGAGTTCAGGCCTACTACACCAAATGTTCAAGCCTAACAATGGCCTTCTCAGTCATATCACATTCCTGTCATAGCACAACCCTTAACCCGCCTTTCAATGTCGAACAAAACAAAATAAAATGAAGTTCCATAAATAAAATAACATACGACAAAATGAATAAAACAATAAAATAACCCGCCATAAAATAAAACAAATAAAATAAAATGACATACAATAAAACAAATAAAGCCAACAAAACAATACTCTAAATTAAACAATTCAAACACGATCCCAAGCAACTTAATAAAAATATAATAACATGAAATAATATAAATACGTTCATTTAACACAAAATACAATAATCATAAACTCATAATATACAATAAATAACTTAACTTACCCCACTTCAACAAAAATTTATTATTTTAAAATAATAAAAATAATTTTCTGGTACTATCCTAAGGGACATGTGGTTTTACCCAGAGCCGAACTGCTCTGATACCACCTGTGGCGCCCCCAATCCCCCTTATAAAATAATACACGGGGATCGAGACACCAGGATGGTGACAACACGGTCACACATCCCAACGAAGTGCCAGTGTGTGTACATGCAACGGTGTACAAATAAAATAACGCAGCGGATAGTCAACTAAGTACCAGAATTTAAATACAACTAAACATCAGTAGAGGTTTAAAAGCAGTTATACAGTCATCCCAAAATAAAGTTAACACAAGTCCGAAAATACAAATAAGTAAAATAGCATAATAAAGCTAGTGATCCCAGATCACTCCTCGGGAAAAGCCGTCTCCTCAGGCTCGCCCTCCTCCTCATCTGCATCAAAATCTGCGTTACCACAGAAGGGTACCGCAGGTAAGTATAACCCAAAATAATCCTCAAGAAAGAAATGCATTTAATGCAACCAACATACATGCGTATGATGAAATGTGCAATTTTCTCAAAACATCATTTTGCCCGAAAATGACAATTTCCAACACACGCCAAAGTCTCATTGGCCCAAAAATAATCCGTAAAACATTTTTCCCAGAAAATGGTTTACACAAAATCCACGCACACTATTTTCCCAGAAAATAGCCAATTTAATCCTTTATTAACCTATGCACCATGGCCTCCCCTAGGGACCATCCGCACGTCCTGGCTTCGTAGTGATGCTTGGTTCCGCGCCCAGCGCGTACGTAGCCAAGCACCCACTACGCAATGAGCGATGCCCAGTTCCGTGCCCAGCGCGTACGTAGCCAAGCATCCTCTGATCCCCGCCAGCAGAAGGACCACGGAGTCGGCACGAATCTCTCGTCCGATCCCATCATCGCCAAGCGACAATCCAGGGGACGTTACTCAGTTTATTACGCTCCCGAGTAACCAGAGGAGCTCCACCGAGATAATACCCCATCTCGGCTTGGGGTCGTGATACACACGCACCCAAAAATACTCACATAAAATCACAATTTCCAAATCACACATGAGCATGAATGCATCACACGAAAACCCAGTTTTCTTTACAAACATGATCATGCATGAAATAATGAGATGTACATGAACCAACACAAATCCAAAATCCATCAATAACCAATTCCAACAAATCCAACCAAACAACAATCACCAATCCACTCCCAAAATCCTCGGACTCAGTCCGGCAAAACCAGTCATCAGATAAAATACAGTGAAATGTCTTAGTGCAAAAATACATTAAATTCACAAGAATTCTTTGGAGAAATACTTACAGCGCTATATAATAATTTCCGAAGGATCACGAAGCTGAAAATGACGACGTCTGAGCAACACCACAGTGTAAAATACACTGTGGCCGTGGGTCACAGATGCCCACTTTTCCACGAATACAAACGAAGACCCCAAAATGGTAGGGTAGGGCCTAGAGAGGTCGGTGAAGCCAATGGTGGTGGTGATTTGCAGTGGGTGGCGGCGCAAGGGGTGGTTTTAGGCCAAAAAAGTGCAAATCGGAAATGTACTTAGTGTGGCTTCACCGGTGACGGATCGGGGCCGGGGTTGGGTCCAAAGGGTTGCCAAGAGGTCGGGGATGAAGTGGTAGGAAGATGGTGGCCAATGGCGGTGCGACGGCGGCGCAACGGCGGAAAGAGTGCCGCGGCTTCGTGGGCTTCGTGGGGGCTACCGGCGGCACGAACGGCGGTGAGGTTGGTGGGGTAGGACGGCCGGTGGGAGGGGAACACAAGGGGACGGGC
Organism: Juglans mandshurica; assembly: GCA_022457165.1. Classification (NCBI taxonomy): domain Eukaryota; kingdom Viridiplantae; phylum Streptophyta; class Magnoliopsida; order Fagales; family Juglandaceae; genus Juglans; species Juglans mandshurica. Next base: position 13,206,874 of record CM039623.1, read on the forward strand.
GGTGAGAGTCACCGCCGGCTCACGGCGGCGGGCTGGGTGGTGGCCGAAATCACACGGGGAGAGAGAGAGGGAGAGCTGGTCGCGCGGGAGAAGAAGGAAAAAGGAGAAAAAGAAAAAAGGAAGGAAAAGAAAAGGAGAGGAAAGAAAAAGAGGGGAAAAGAAATGAGGTCCAATCCTCATAACTTGGGTCACGAAAATGATCCAACGGAAATGATTTTAAAACCACAAGTTAAATAAAATAATTTAAACGTAATGGTAAAGTCAAATTGAAATAATTAAATCTCTCAGTAATTAATTTAAATATCAAAAGAAATTTAAATGCACAACAATAAATAAATATTAAGAAAGCACATAAAAATAATTTTCACCAAATTAAAATCATAGAAATAAACCCACTAAAAATCCGACCAATTTCAAAAATAAAAGGATAAATTTTTGAATAACTAAAAATAATCATTCAGTAAAAATACACTAAAATACGGGGTGTTACAGGATAACTGTTACAACCTCTTGGAGGACTTTATTTCGGGTTGTATTGTTGTTAAACTTTTTGGTACTTAGTTTCTAACTGCCTTATATTTTTCCGCTACGACATTTATGCTATACACATTTTGCATGTTTGCACACACTTGCACAATGCAATGGGGTGTACGATCCGTGTGGTCATCATCCCAGTGTCATGACTTCCACCAAATCACACGTGGGGGTCGAGGGCACCACATAATAACTAAATCATTCAAATAATATTGATTAAACCATAAGTTTCAAAACATCAGATAGCTTAATCTTAGTACAAAAGTCTCCTGTCGACGTCTAGTTCCTCCTCAGTCCTCTTGATCCACTGGTCCATTGGGTCCATCTACTTCTACAACTTCTATTATTTTGAGTGAAATGATAGTGAGTCCACAAAAGGTAAGATTTACTTGAAATCTTAGTAAGTTAGACAACTAATGTGCACAAAGATAGACTATGCATGAAAAATGATAAATATGAAATGCATGTAATGCAGAAAAACTATATTTGTCTCCCATTCATGTTTCTCAAGCAAAATAGACTTTGATGCACATTTTCTTACAGAGAACATAATTTCACTTCCGTTGTTAAAAACTTAATCTTTTATATAAAAAAAAGGAATTAATGTAACGTATGGTATCATCACAATTCTCCATATGCACTGTGAATACCTGCTAGTGACTGTAGTACAACTCATATTGAAACTACGTTGTCTATAGACTCATTCTCAATGGATTGGTAATATAACATAATATCGTAAAAATCATAACATGTACACCCACCAGCATTAAGTGTTATAACGTATGATTTCGCTCTAACGTTCTTTAAAAGAACCCATTCGAGTTTGTTGACTGTTCTTCGTCAACCCAAAGGTTACCACTCCATATTTAATCACTCCAAAGGGGACAAATGAGTTCCACTAGGATACTTCCCCATCCTAGCCTTTGGGATCGTAATAAAATAATTTTTCATGCAATACTTAAAAAAAAATTATTTTTCATGATATGCATATATGTGGCACATTTAAAAAATGATAGTTGTATGCGAAATGACAATATGGAACATAAGATATGACCGTTCATGCTCAAAATGACAGTTATAAATTAAATTCGTAGTGCCCATATCTAGTCTGAAAATTCGTAGTGCCCATATCTGGTCCGAAACGCTGTTTTAGCAATATACTGATTCCTAATCTTAAGCTAATGATACCTAGACCTTAAGTCTATATTTGAGAACACTGATGCTCCTTGCAATTGATCTAAGAGGTCGTCAATACGTGGTAATAGATACTTGTTCTTAATCGTTACTTTGACTAATTTTCTATAATCAATGCACATCCTCAAAGACTCATCATTCTTCTTTACAAATAGAACCGGTGCACCCCAAGGCGATGAACTAGGCCGAATGAATCCCTTCTCCGGAAGTTCCTCTATTTGCTCTTTCAGATCTAAAGGGGCCATAAGATAGGGTGTCTTATGGATAGGGGTAGTAGCAGGTTCTAATTCTATAACGAGTTCTACCTCTCTATCGGGGGGTAATCCAGGTAAATCTCCTTACTATTACTACTTTCTTCTAGGATGAAAGTTAGATAAGAAATGGCTCCAATAGCGATGCACTTTCTATTTTGCAAATTTGATATTAACAAGGGGTAGCTTTCACTGACCCTCCTGTATAACAGATTTGCCCATCGATGAGTGATTCAAAGGTGATCTCCCTATTTCTATAATCTATCTTAGCAAGATGCTTGGATAGCCAGTCCATTCCTAAAATAACGTTGAATCCTAAGACGTCGGAGACGATTAAGTCAACTTCCATTAGTACTCCTCCTAAGTTCAGCGGGTAGCTTCTTATCAGGCTATTACAAGCAATCGAGTGTCCATCGGGAAATGACACTACTACAACTTGAGGTAACATCTGGGTCGACAGGTTGCACATGCGTGCAAACGCCTTGGACACAAAATACCTCGTAGTTCCAGAGTCAAACAAAGCACAGATCATGTACTCGTACAACGCGGCTTTACCTAACGCGTAATCACTACCAACCACTTAGCAGTTATAACAAGTAAATTACTTACTAAAGAGGGGTACTTAAGGAAAAATATCAGTGATGACTCCCGCTTCTTCATCACCAGGGATTTCCTCGTTAATCTCTCCAAGGGTGATAGACTACACACGAGCTTGGGCAGGTGGCCTCTGATTGGGCCAGTTGCTAGATCATTTCCACCTTGCATGTTCTGAGGGCATTCACGTATCATATGCCCGAATTGACCGCATCGGTAAAATACTCCTAATCCTACTCGGCATTCTCCACCGTGATTCCTTCCACATTTCTTACAAGTGGTAGGTGGGGTTGTCATAACGCTTTTGCCCTTGTTGGACCTTTGAATAATCTTTATCTTAGAGTTATTTCCTCCTGCAAAGGAAGTAGGAGCCCTTTTTCGTTCTAAGTTAATCTGAGCTACCACGTTTTGCTTCTCTGCTTCAGTTATTGGGGCTATGTTAACTAATTCTTGAAAATTATTGATAAGAAATCTAGCAACGTAACTACAAATTCGGGGTTGCAGTCCTCCTTGAAATTTTTGGGCCTGCATTTTTTTCGTAGCAATCAAGTGGGGAGCAAATCTTCCTAATTCCATAAATTTTGCAGCATATTGTTCGACAATGAGATTGCCTTGTACCAAAGTGGCAAACTCTTGGGCCTTCTAGGTCTTCATCGATTTAGGGAAAAACCAATTATCAAATTCCTCTTTGAACCTATCTGAGGTCAAAGCAGTGATATGACCCAATTTCGTTATTAGTAATTGCTCTTGGTGTCCCACCAGATGCCCTGCATACGGTACTTTTTGCTCTTCCGTACAGCCGCTGATCTCGACGGTCCTGTCGAGATCTAATAGTCACTTGTTGGCTTTAAGGGGTCCCTCGACTCCCATAAAACTAGGGTATCGGAAAATCAGGGACTTCTCATATGAACAACCTCGGTTTTCCTGCCTCTCAACCTAAGCGTTCCATCTCAGAATGAACTCTTGTTGCTGCTTCATGGTTTTCGTCTTCTGATGAATTTCGTCTGCCAACTCGCGGCCTCCATCCAAACTATGATCCTACTCATGACAAATATTGGGTTTTTCGGGGTTCCTTTCCCTTCTTTCACGTGCCATCCTGTCAAGTACATGCGTCAGATCCAACTCTTTGCTTCTTGATCCAAGCCTACCCGATCTAAAACTCAAAACCTATATTCTGGCATATACGTAAGGACATGTGGGTTTACCCAGAGACGTAATTGCTCTGATACTACCCTATGATGCCCCCAACCTCCACTTGGGATGTAACAAAGACTTAGAGTGTCGGGACATGCAACACAAGGTTGCATACCCCCGTACAAGGATAGTTAATATGCAATGCATCCTAGAAATGCAGCTAGTAGTATGTAATAATCGTAACGGAAAATAAAGGTGAAAAAAGAACTTATGCCAGAATAGCTAAACCATCCCAATAATATTGATTAAATTATAAGTAAATCATCAAATAGCTTAATCTTAGTGCGAAATACCAAGTTCCAAAAAAAATCTAAACCAGCTGCTTCATGCGCTCTATGGCACGAAGGGTTAGGCCTAGAAATATCAAAATAAGATCGAGCCTCTTGTCGACGTCTGGTTCCTCTTCGATCCTCTTGATCCACTAGTCCATTGGGTCCATCTACTTCTACAACTTCTATCATTTCAAGTGAAATGATAGTGGGTCCACAAATGGTGAAATTTATTTGAAATCTCAGTAAGTTAGACAACTAATGTGTACAAAGATCGACCATGCATGAATAGGGGTGTCAAATCGTGTTAACGGGTCGTGTTCGTGTCGTGTCAGAGTATATACATTACAGTTAATGGGTCAACACGAACACGACCCGTTAAGGGTTTCGTGTCAAAATTCTAAACACGAACACGACACGGTTTGATAACAGGTTGACACGACACGACCCGTTATGACACATTAGGAAATAAATTGACACGACACGATCCGACCCATTTCAACCCATTTACATTAATGGATTGAACTGACACGATATGACACGACCCGTTTTATCCCATTATAAATTTTAAATATAAATAATATCTAAAAAAAAAAAACTACAAGTCTAAAGACTAAAATTACAATCCAAACAAATATCCACACACATTGTAACAATATATTAAAATTACATCTCAAATATGATAAACAAAACACACATAGTAAATATATTAATATTACAATCCCAAATATAATAAAAATTAAAAACACAAATCTAAACAAATCTAGAAGATGAAGAATGAGGTGGAGCGTCCTCCAAGCCCTTGCCCTTGTTGTTCTCCAACTCCATTACATCTTCAGTTAACTCGTCCAATTTAACTTCTTCTTGTATTTCTATTAAAAAAAAGACATCAGTAAAGTTTTATATTATTGAAAAATTACAGTCATTTATTTAATAAAATACTATAATATTACCTTGCTCTTCACCATATAACCAATCTCTAGTGCAAACTAATGTTTCAACAATATCTGCTTTTAGTGCACTTCTAAACTGATCAATGATACGCCCACCAACACTAAAAGTAGATTCAGATGCAACTGTAGAAACTGGAACACTCAAAATGTCACGAGCCATACGAGCAAGATCAGGATAACGAAATTCATTTCCTTTCCAAAAGGAAAGAATATCAATCTTTGCATTTCTTTCTGCCCTAGGTTCATCCAAGTAAAGATCCAATTGACTTTTTTTCATATAGCCAGAAAGTTCATCAGGTCTAAATGTATCAAATTCCTGTATACAAAAAATAAATAAAAATATTTTCAAGCTAATATGTGATATGAAACAACAATATAATATATAATCATTAAACAAAAAAAATTATTTGATATTACCTCCAATAAAAAATTATCATATGAAGACTGACTTTTCTCTCTAATAACAGTGCTATCAGAAGTCGTGGTAGAACATGTCGTTGTAGGAGCACCAGAAGAACCATATTCCATGAAAAGAGATGACATTTTGCTCCGAACATTCATATACTCTATAGAACATTCTCCATAAAGCTTTGTATAAGAAAAATCAACAAAATGAAGCTTGTATCGAGGATCCAATATAACTGCTATAGCCAACAACACACTGCTATAGCAAGCATTTTACAACACATTCTCTTCATGTAGTCATCTTCACCCTCAGAGTGCCTCTTTAATGTAAAATAAATCGAAAACACTGATGGAAAGTAGAGATTGGTTGTAGGGTATTTAATCCCAGAAAAATTACAGGTGTCTCTATAAAATACTCTCAATAAATCGTTAATCTTCTGTACTCGTTCCCACTCAGATATTGATGGACAATGCTTAAAATTGGAATCAGTCAACTCCAAATGAGTAAAGGCACGGCGATAGAAAAGAGCACTCTCAAGCATAAGATAAGTAGAATTCCATCTAGTGGGGACATCCTGTCTCAACCCTTTCTTGCTATCCAAAGACATTTGATTTGTTGAATCCATAAATTTTACTTTCCTTGTTTGTGATCCTTTGACATACTTGACACTTTCACGAACTTTTTGGATAGCAACATCAATCTCTTTTAATCCATCTTGTACTACCAAATTCAGAATATGGGCACAACAACAAAGATGAAAGAACTCACCATCACAAAGAAGAGCTTTCTTAATGTTCAATTGAGTTTTTAACAACTCCACTGAAACATCATTAGAAGAAGCATTGTCTAAAGTCAATAAAAAAATCTTGTGTTGAATTCCCCACTCACATAGCAAATTATAAATTTTTTCAGACAAAGATATGCCATTATGTGGTGGTGGCATAAAAGAAAAGTTCAAAACTCTTTTCTGCAGAACCCAATTCTTATCCAGAAAATGTGCTGTAATGCACATATAACCATCAGTGGTTATAGAAGTCCATAAGTCAGATGTTAGACTAATTCTACCAGGAGAATCATTTAACATGCATTTAAACCTTTTTTTTTCTCGATGATACATCTTAACCAAATCAGCCTTGGCAGTATTCCTAGAAATAATTGGAACATCTGGACGTAAATATTGTAATAAAGATCTCACCCCCGAATATTCAACAAACCGAAAAGGCAATTCATGCTTCACAATAGCAGATACCAAAATTTCTCTATATTGTTCAGTGTCAAATTTATGAGTGCTTACCGAAATATTTCCACTATTTTGTGATAACATCATCTGACCAATATCTCGTGAACTTCTCCTAGGGCATGTCTCAATGTGACGCCTCATATTGCCGGTTCCATATTTGCTTGCTGCCATATAAATAACTCCACACATCTTACACTTGGCTCGTGGTTTGCCATCATTGTTCTCAGAATCAGGAACCATTTCAAAAAAAGTCCACACGTTTGACCGCTTCCTTCTTTTTGTTTTAACTTCCTCATTTTGAATACTTTCTGAGTCAAACGGGTCCAAATCAATCATCTCATCATTTTCACTTGCTGCTGAACTCATCTGACATTGACAACAAACAACAAGAACAAATGTAAGAGTATGACATTAATTGTAGGGGACCAATTTACGCGTAAAAAACGAAAGCAACAATCGTGTAGATTATTTGCCCGATTTTATAATTAATTACAAAATTTATTACGAGATTGATATATATATATATATATATCTTCTAGAATTCTTGATTAAGATCATCTAGAATATGCCCGATTGAGTAGGAAAAAGATAGACTCGTAATACAATCGTGTAGATTACATTTCAAGGGACTTTGGGTAAAATAAAATAAATGAACTCTTTAACTGAATTTATTAGAGTTTTAGTTGAGTTAATTTTTGTATTTTAATTTTTTTTTCTTGTTTTATTTTTCTCCACTTTGGGATGACATGCACACCAAATTTATTAAATTTTCTCCGCCATCTATTCATGTAGCAATATATAATCATCTATTCTTGGATCCAAATTTAATAATTTATTCTTGTTAGGAAGAATTCTCCGTCATCTCAACAAACCACAACAAAGCTGAAATAATTAAATTAACCTTTCCCTCAATTAAACCGGCCAATGAAATAATTATTCATGATCTGCGTTTAATCCCAAATACAATTACATACAGAACAACATTACGATTTTACATACAGAAGAAATAAAAAATTCAATCGGGAATCATGGTGTTACGGGCCTGTTTGGATGCCGAGAAAATCTATATAACAACTGTACAATTACATACAGAAGAACAACACGATTTTACATTCAGAAGAAGCATAAATAATTCAATCGCTCATCATGGGTGTTACGGGCCTGTTTGGATGCCGAGAAAAAGTATAGAACAACTGGAATCACGGGTTACCCCTGTTTGGATGCCGAGAAAAACAATAGAAAGTTCGTACAACAGATTTAACAACTCGAAAATCACATTTTCTTACAGTGGAAGGCGCGGCGTGGGCGACGGGGCGCTGGCGGCGGCAAATGCGAATCCGTGGTTGAAATCTTTGTGGGCGACTCGGCGTCACCGTGAAACTAGAGACCAGAGGGGGGCGGCGTCACCGTGAGGCGCGAAGACTAAAGCAAACTGGAGTGGAGGGCCTGGAGGCGACGCGACGTCACCGTGAAGATGATTGGAGCGGCGAGCCAGGAGGGCGGCGTCGTCGTCGCGAGGACTGAGGAGCCGAGGAGTTCAACCTTCAGATCTCGTTTATGAAGAAGGCAGAACGACGAAGTCACGAAAGATTCAGTCTGAAACGGTGAAAGTGAAACCCAAAAGTTCGAAACAGGGGGGGCGGCTGAATGAGTCGGGCTGAATCGCTGATAGAGTGATAGTTAGGGTTTTTTTTTTTAATTAGTTTTTATACTTTTAGTTATAGCCTTAGGTTATAAGGGTAAAGGGTATAAGGGTAATTTTAACTTTCTTAACGGGTCATAACGGGTCATAACGGGTTATAACGGGTTGACCCGTTAGTGACCCGTTAAGATATCGTGTCTTAACGGGTCAACCCGTTTTGACCCGAACCCGTTAAGCCTAAACCCTAACCCGCTTTTATCGTGTCGTGTTCGTGTTGGGTTAACGGGTCGTGTCACATATTGCCACCCCTATGCGTGAAGAATGATAAACATGAAATGCATGCAATGCAGAAAAACTATATTTATCTCCCATTCATATTTCTAAAAAAAAAAAGATTTTGATGCACATTTTCTTACGGGGAACATAATTTCACTTCTATTGTTAAAATCTTAATCTTTTTATTTTTTTATTTTTTTAAAAAATAATTAACGTAATGTATGGTATCATCACAGTTTCACATATGCACTGTGAATACCTGCTAGTGATCGTAGTACAAATTATGTTGAAACTATGTTTTTTATAGACTCGTTCTCAATGCATTGGTAATATAACATGTACACCCACCAGCATTAGGAGTTGTAACGTATGACTTCGCTCCGGCGTTATTTAAAAAGAACCCATTCGAAGTCTGTTGATTGTTCTTATCAAGCCAGGGGTTACCACTCCATATTTAATCACTCTAGAGTGGACAGAAAAGTTCCACTAGGATACTTCTCTATCATAGCCTTTGGGGTCATGATAATTTTTTTTTTCATGCAATACTTCAAAAAAAATGATTTTTCATGATATGCATATATGTGACACATTTAAAAAATGATAGTTGTATGCAAAAGTCAATATGGAACATAAGATATGAAAGTTCATGCTCAAAATAACAATTATAAATTAAATGCGGCATTTATCAATAAATCATAAATAATCATCAAAGTATAAGTTAGAGGCCAACTTACAGATTGTTGAAGTTGGAAATGAGCTAGTGGCTGTGATAAAAATTGCACTAAGTTAGAATCTATACTATCTTAAAGAAAGATAAAATCTTCTAGATAAAGGAAAATTATAAAAGTACCCCTAACTTCCAAAATTCTAAACTTAACTTGATTCTTTATAAAGCTCTTAGGGTCGTGGACTACTCTAATGCGCTAGTCTTCTAAATTCTAGTGTTGATTTAAGAGTTGATCTATAAGGGTGAATAGGCGGGGTGTTACATCCTCCCCTCCTTAAAACAAGATTTCGTCCCCGAAATCAGTGTCCTAACAAACAAAACATGCAACAAGCACAAAGTCAAGTACGACTCACCGACTGCACTATGACGCGTGACTCAATGGGGGTCTTTTAGGATCCTCATCAGAAACCTCGTCCAGAGAATGATAGTAATACTCATCGTCATCAAAGTCATAAAAAGCCTTAACATGCTCCTCATGAAATCTCCACTGCCTAATCTCGTCACTTGCCAGCCAAGGATTTCCCTCCTCACGGAATAGTAAGCGACTCACCGAGGAGTCAGAAAGGTCTGACGAGTCGAGAGGTGGGGAGTCAGGAATTGACAACTCCTACTCAGCCTAGCGCTGCTAAATAGCTCGGCCCGATTCTGGCTGGTCAAGTATAGCCAAAGGGGTAATCCTAATATGTTGTCTAAAGCAAGATACTGTAGACTCATCCATCCACCTAATGGGATCAAGGGGCTGATGCTCTTGGTGTGGTAGGGCTCTCCTCGAACGGATGTTACCCTTCCCGTCGTGGTCAAGGGTGTGAGTCCTATGGTTCTCCAATCTCTCTAGAGTCTCCCTCATATGCTCAAGCTATCTATGTCTCCTCTTAGCCATAAGTCTTCGAAGTTGACTGGGGGTCGAATATCCGCATTGTGTAACCCTGTCAGTTCTGGCCATGACATAACTGCAAATGACAAGAGGAGTTGTAGGTCCTAGGATATAAATGGAATGTATGCCATGCGTGCATGAATGGATGAAGATACCATGATGGTGCCATGCAAGTTCACAAACCAAACAAATAAGGGTATTTGTTTCTCATATCGACTTCCTTTTCCCAAGTAGCTTTTCGACATCGGGATTCTGCTACAAAACTTTAACCAAAGGAATTTTCCATTTCCAAAGTTCCATATCCTTCCAATCTACGATCTGAACAGGAATTTCCTCATAAGTCAGGTTGAGTTTGAGTAAAATATCCTTCAAATCTACAACTGCTGGTATCTGATTTACGAAGCTCTTCTTGAGGGAAGATATAGGAAAGGCGTTGTGAATTCCTTGGAATTCAGTGGGAAGATTCAGTCTATAAGCAACTACTCATACTTTTTCCAATATCTCATAGGGTCCTACGTATCTTGGACTTAACATCCCTTTCTTCCCAAACCGAAATACTCATTTCATGGGTTATACCTTAATATAAACCCAATCGCCAACTTCGAACTTGAGGTTTCTCCTTCGACGTTCGTTATAGCTCTTTTGTCTATCTTGGGCAGCCTTCATCCTTTCCTTTATTAACTAAATTTGATCCTTCACTTCCTGAATAATTTCAATGCTAAGAATTCTTCCTTCTCCTACATCATCCCAGTATAAAAGAGATCTGCATCTCCTTCCATATAAAGCTTCGTTTGGTGCCATCTGAATGGTGGCCTGAAATCTGTTATTGTACGCAAACTCAATCAATGGCAAGAGCTTTTCCCAATTGCCATTTTCTTGTATCGCACATGCTCTTAGCATGTCTTCTAATGTCCGAATTGTCTACTCTGTTTGTCGATCAGTCTGTGGGTAATAGGCACTACTAAATTTTAACTTTGTGCCTAGAGCGTTTTGAAGGCCTTGCCAAAAATGTGAGGTGCATGCGTATCCCTACTAGATACAATCGTTTTCGGAACTCCATGTAGTCGCACTATTTCTAATATAAATAACCAAGTTAGTCTCTCTAATGAGCCGGTATTCTTTATTGGCAGAAAATGAGCACTTTTAGTTAGACGATCAACTATAACCCAAATAAAATTATTTCCTGCCGAGGTCCTTGGAAATCCGACTACGAAGTCCATAGATATATCCTCACATTTCCATTCTGGGAGTAAGAGTGGCTACAATTCTCCAGTCGGTCGTTGATGCTCAGCCTTAACTGTTCTACAAATAGAGCATTTATTAACATACTCTGCTACATCTCTCATTAAGCCTTCCCACCAAAAGTGTTGCTTTAATTCCTGATACATCCTTGTGCTTCCTAGATAAGCAGTGTATGGGGTCTGATGTGCTTCCATTAGTATTTTATCCTTGATCTCTAGATATGCTAGAATTACGTTCCGATTTTGGTAGTACAGCAACCCATCATTCTTCAGGCCCTTTCTTCCTTTCTACTTTCTGCCTAACTTGTTCCTTTTTGGGATCTTCCATCTGCCACTTCTTTACTTTCTCCCACTTAACAAGTACAATCTCTTGTACCGTGGCTAGAGTTGCGTCTGGATGTAGATCCTTAATCATCAAGTTCCTCATGCTGTGCAAAAGTGATCCTCCTTCCAAATTGAGATCGTCGTTCCGCGACTTTCGACTTAATGCATCAGCTACTACATTAGCCTTATCACGGTGATACTTGATTTCACACTGGTAGTCGCTAATTGTTTCCAACCACCTTCTCTGTCTCATATTTAAATTATGCTGGCTAAACAAGTATTTGAGGCTATAGTGATCCTTGTAGATCTCAGAAGTTGCACCATATAAGTGATGCCTCCAAATCTTCAAAGCAAAAACTACGGCGGCAAGCTCCAAGTCATGAGTGGGGTAATGTTGCTCGTGATTCTTCAGTTGTTGTGAGGCGTAGGCTACCACTCGCTCATCTTTCATAAGTACGCATCTGAGTCCTAATTTGGACGCATCGCTAAATACAATGTAAGGCCTATGGGGTTCAGGTAAAGCTAATACTTGTGTGGTTGTGAGTCTTTCCTAGAGTTTCAAGAAACTCTACTCACACTTCTCTATCCAAATATACTCAGCACCTTTATTGGTTAGGGCAGTAAGAGGTCCTGATAGCTTGGAGAATCCCTTCATGAAGCGTCGATAGTAGCTTGCTGTTAATCCTAGGAAACTCCGGATCTCGTGCACACTAGTCGGGCGCTTCCAATCTACCACAGCTTTGACCTTGCTGGGGTCAACTGATACTCCTTGACTTGAGATTACGTGCCCTAAAAACCTCACCTCCTTAAGCCAAGATTCACCCTTATTAAATTTGGCGTATAACCTATATTCTTTCAGCCTTCCCAAAGCTAAATGGAGATGCTACCTGTGCTCTCCTTCACTTTTAGACTAGATCAGTATGTTGTCAATGAATACGACTACAAAACTATCCAGATAGGGTCTGAACACTCGGTTCATCATATCCAGAAATGCAGCAGGGGCATTAGTTCAAACCAAAGGGCACAACCAAAAATTCGTAGTGCCCATATCTAGTCTGAAAATGTTGCTTTAGGAATATTCTGATTCCTAATCTTGAGCTGATGATACCTAGACCTTAAGTCTATCTTTGAGAAAACTGATGCTCCTTGCAATTAATCTAATAGGTCATCAATACATGGTAACATATACTTGTTCTTAACCGTTACTTTGTTTAGTTCCATATAATCAATGTACGTCCTTAAAGACTCATCCTTCTTCTTTCGAAATAGAACTGGTGCACCCCAAGCTGATGAACTAGGCTGAATGAATCCCTTCTCCAGTAGTTCCTCTATTTGCTTCTTCAGCTCCTTCAGCTCTAAAGGGGCCATAGGTAGTAGCACGTTCTAATTCTATAATGAATTCTACCTCTCTATCGGGGGGTAATCCAAGTAAATCATCCGTGAAGACCTCTGAATACTCTTCAACTACAGGTAACCCTTGAATCTCCATACTATTACTACTTTCTTCTAGTATGAAACCTAAATAAGCAGTAGTTCCACTACTGCTATTTTGCAAAGCCGATATTAACAAGGGGTAGCTTTCACTGACCCTCCTGTATAACAGATTTGCCCATCTATGGGTGACTCAAAGGTGATCTCCTTATTTCTACAATCTATCTTAGCGAGATACTTGGATAACCAGTCCATTTCTAATACGTCAAATCCTAATACGTCGAATATGATTAAGTCGACTTCCATTAGTACTATCTTAATGAGATGCGTGCAAATGTCACGGACACAAAAGACCTCGTAGTGCCGGAGTCAAGCAAAGCGCAAATCATGTACTCGTACAGCGCGACTTTACCTAACGTGTAATCACTACCAACTACTTAGCAGTTATAACAAGTAAACTACTTACTAAAGAGGGGTACTTAAGGAAAAATACCAGTGATGACTCCTACTTCTTCCTCACCGGAGATTTCCTCGTTAATCTCTCCAAGGGTGATAGCATACACATGAGCTTGGGTAGGTAGCCTCTGATTGGGCCGGTTGCCGGAAACGTTTCCACCTTGTGTGTTCTAAGGGCATTCGCGTATCATATGCCTAAATTGACCGCAACGGTAACATACTCCTAATCCTACTCGGCATTCTCCACCGTGATTCCTTCCACATTTCTTACAAGTGGTAGGTGGGGTTGTCATAACGCTTTTGCCCTTGTTGGAACTTTGAATAATCCTTATCTTAGCGTTATTTCCTATTGCAAAGGAAGTAGGAGCCCTTTTGCGTTCTAAGTTAATATGAGCTACCGTGTTTTGCTTCTCTGCTTCGGTTATTGTGGCTACGTTAACTAATTCTTGAAAATTATTGATACGAAATCCGGCCACGTAACTACAAATTTGAGGTTGCAGTCCTCCTTGAAATTTTTGGGCCTACATCTTTTCCATAGCAATCAAGTGGAGAGCGAACCTTCCTAATTCGATAAATTTTGTGGCATACTATTCGACAGTGAGATTGCCTTTTACCAAAGTGGCAAACTCCTAAGCCTTCTGGGTCTTCATTGATCCAGGGAAGAACTGATTATAAAACTCCTCTTTGAACCTATCCCAGGTCAAAGCAGTGATATGGCCCAACTCCTGGTTCTTCTGGGTCCACTCCTCACTCCAGAGTGGATAGAGGAGTTCCACCAGGATACTTCCCCATCCTAGCCTTGGGGTCATGATAAAATAATTGTTTATGCAATAATTAAAAAAAAATTCATAATATGCATGTATGTGGCACATTTAAAAAATGATAGTTGTATGCAAAATGACAATATGGAATATAAGATATGACAGTTCATGCTCAAAATGACGGTCATAAGTTAAATACGACATTTATCAATAAATCATAAATAATCATCAAAGTGTAAGTTAGAGACCAACTTACAAACTGTTGAAGTTGGTAGTGAGGTAGTGGCTATGATAAAAATTGCACTAAGTTAGAGTCTATACAATCTTAAAGAAAGATAAAATCTTCTCGATAAAGGGAAATTACAAAAATACCCGTAACTTCCAAATATTGCTCTCTAGATAAAGGGAAATTGCACTAATGCAAATGCTCTCCAAACTTAACTCCAATCCATAGTCCTCATACTTTGCACGTTCTAAGATCGTCTATGCCTTAAAAACAAAAGGATTTTAGCCTATTCATCCTCAATTCGTGGCATGCTCTCTAGTTGATGCCTATATGAAATTTCGACTATTGATCCTCATGAATGCATGCATGAAAACTTCATTCAATAAAAAGATGATCACTAGAAATCCTCAATGATGAAATAAAAGCTTAACCTTGAGCAAGTTCATCCCAACACTTAATCATGCCTAATAAAATCCTTAAATTCTAACAAATCCTCAATTAATGATGCATGATATGACCTCTCCATCAATGACATGCTAGAATTAAGTCATGCATTTTTTTTATCCCAATCAGAAGGCTTTCTAAATGCTCATATTTTAAGCCTAAGTAAAATAAGCTAATTTTCTCAAATGAAGCATGATTAAAAGTCAAACCATACATGCTTTGATGATCAGGACAAGATATAAATTGAAACCTATTATGGCATGTTTTTAACCTCAAACTAAACCTTCATAAATTATTCTAAGACATACTCAAATCATATCATGAATTATCAAGGCATGCCATAACTAATATCTTCACCAAAAATAATTTAAACTCTAAACCTATCCACCAATATTTCAGCTTATAGCTAAAGATGGTATCTTATGCTATACTCACCCAAGATTAATACTAACACTCAAAAATACAACTTAACGCATAAATTAAGATTTGGAGAGAAAAACTTACAATGATCTTGTGGCCCTCCTAAGCTTCTCACTCAAACTCACAAACTCAAGAACTCATTTAGAACCTCAAGAACACTCAAAGAACAAGGGAAGAGAGGCTCTCAAGAACACTAAAAGAAAACTTGAGGAAATGAAGTGAGGAACAAGTGAACGGGGAGATGAGTTTATATAGGGATCCAAGGGGTGGTGAGGCGCGGCCAAGAAGGCTTGCCATTTGTTGGTTTTGGCGGTGGGTGATGATGCCGCCTAGAAGCCTCTTGTCATTTGTGGTTGGTTGATTTTTCTTCATCATTGCATCTATGTAGGGCTGAAATTTCTAGGGGAAGAGGAAGAGTTTCCGTGGAGGTGTGGAAAAATGGAGGAGAAGTAAATGCATGGCATGAAGGCAAGCCATCATGCCACCAGGTAAGGTGCATTCCAAGGCCAACTATTTTTGTCTTATTCATTTGAACACATCTCTATGGTTGTTATGCCTAGCTTTAAGGCACTCTTAAGTGCCCTACATAGGCGGTAGACGGTGAGGGATTGGTTGCCAAATGATGAAGAAATGGCAGCCCAATAAATAAGGTGTTTTAATGGTGATTGCCAAGATACTCAAAGGTGCATTAAGATTGGTACATAATTTGGAGTTTCTGCTAGGGTTCTTGGAAATCAAGCTTGGTAGGAAAATTTTCATGAATAAATGATGGATCAAAGATAGAAACATCCTTGAGAAAATGGCACAAAGTGGTTTGAGCTAGGGCATATCAGTCCATTTCACACAAGAGTACACATGGGTGTCGATTGGGGTGAATTCAAATTTTGACATGTCATTATCTTAAATGACATGTATAAAGGTTTAACTAAAGTCCTAATATGATCTAAGAACAATGGAAATGGATACTCAAACAAGGAAATTTTAGAACAAGAGGATGAGAAATGATAAGAATAAAAAAATCAAGATTAAAACATGGTTTTAAGATCACTAATCGTGTGGTGATCGATCAATGCTCTTAACCAAAATTCTAAACTTATTTTGATTATTTCTAAAGCTCTTAGGGTCGTGGACTACTCTAATGAGCTAGTCTTCTAAATTCTAGTGTTGATCTAAGAGTTAATCTATAAGGGTAAATAGGCGGGATGTTACAGTATCATTCACAAAGGTTGTTTCTATTCAAGTATAGTTTCTGTTGGTATGTTTTATGTTGATTTTCGGGGTCATTTGGTGGGTGAAAAGTTAGTTTAAGTATAAAGAGATCATTCTGAGTGATAAATTGTACAATGTATGATATTTTGTTGATTTTGACCAAGATCTTGGTCTGATTGTTTTATAGAGTATAGTTAACATGCTAATATATAGGATTGAGGAATATTCATTGCATTTTATAAGTTTTTTATGAGACTTTTACCTAGATCCAAAAAGTTGAAAACTGGAAGGTGTTTTGACTAAGCTTGAATCTTTTTGTTGTGAAAGCATGCTATAATGACTTTAATATTTACATGTGATGTTCCTACGACTTTAGTTTACATATCAGAATGTTATTTTGAGGATTTATGGTGTTGGTTTTAAAGATATGATTTTTTATGCATGAAGGAGTTCGGATAGGTCACATATTTGAGGTTTCTGGATAGATCTATGTTTTGATTCAAATATGGCCATGTGATCTTGAGTTTGATGCTTGAATCTATTTTAGGACATGATATTTAACCATATGATGTTGTTGATTTATGATGATTTCGTGAAAGGTTTTAGATCAAATGGTTTGATCAAAACCAAACCATATAGGAATCGATTTTGGTGAAAGTGTTAAGGCCGAATGCTTTGAGATGAATTTTTGCGATTTTATGGTTTTCGCTTGATGATTCAAAGCATGATAGTTATTAGAAGTGTGTAATGAATGTATTGGAAGTATTTTTTTGAACTTTTGGAGTTGTTTTAAAAAGAGATGAAACCTTGAGAGTGAAGGGTTGTGCTTAAGGTTAAAAACATGAAGTTTTGCCTTGAAAAGATTTGTGATTTTGTGAAGTAAGTTTTGTTGGCTTTTCTTGTATGTTATTTGATCATAGGATATGATTTTACATGTTGCAATATTTCAGTTTAAGCATGAAAAATCACGTTTGATAGAATTGCAACAAAAATCAAGAGATTTGGCCTATGTATGTTTTGGCCTTGTCATATTTGACGTAGTTGTGATATGTTTTAAATTCTTCTAATTAGATATTTGGATTTAAAACAAAAGTTACATGAGGAATGTAAATTTTGGTGAGTTTTGGAGTTAGGATGTAAAATCCTTAAGTTAGGGGTAAATGGTCATTTTCCCACATGTAAAAGGGTAAAATAGTAATTTTATTCTAAATTAGTATTTTTATGTCTCTAAACTGTTAGTGAGGAGTTTCTGACATTTAGAAAATCTCTTCTTATAGTTTCTCGTTTTTCGCCCATTTTAATTCATCTTGCAACAATCACTGTAAGTTAGCGTCTAACTTAATGTCAGATTACTGTGTATGAGTTTTGGTAAGAGAACTATTCTCTATGTTCTTATGTTATCATATATGGCATGTTATGCCATGTCACTACATGTATGGCTGTTACACATCATATTCTGTCAAGCAATGTTCATCTGTTATACATTATATTCTGTTGTGCAATGTTTATCTGTTACACATTAAATTCCATCGTGCAATGGTTATATGTTACATGTTATGCCATGTTACGGAAATTTTGTCTATTTCATGTTATGTCAGGTCATTCATCTCACGCGCATGTCATGTTACGTTATGTCAGGTCATCTTTCCCTTCATTTCATATTACGTCATGTCTCGAGTACAGAGTGTGTCTTGAAAACACTATTTTTAAGTCAATCAAGTTTGTTTATGTTTATCACAGCTCTAAGTGCTAGGATGAGATAATATTCTAGTGGAACTCCCTTGTTCACGATGGAGTGTCTAAATTAGTGTGAAATCCCCTCGGTTGACAAAATAAAGATTAACGAGTTTTGAATGGGAACTAATTAACTGGTCACCGAAGCTAAGACAGACACTAATGCCGATGGTGCTCCCCACACTTTCAATTTCATGCTATACGTACTCATGCTGGTGCAGAGTATAGTTGGTATCAGAGACATGTTTAAGTTGAAAAAGTGTGAGTTATGGCCTCAAGAGATCTCTTTTCTTGGGCACGTAGAGATGGAATTTCAGTGGACCTAGCCAAAGTGAAAGCATTTTTTAGTTGGCCCAAACCTATTGATGTGCAGGAAGTCAGAAGTTTTCTAGGACTTGCCCAATATTACAGAAGGTAGATAGGTTTTCTGGTATTGCGACACCAATGACTAAGTTGGCCAGAAAGGATGATAAATTTGTCTGGACAGAAGAGTGTGAGAGATGTTTTTAAGAGTTGAAGGAGAGGCTTGTGATTGCAACAATGTTCACCATTCCAACAAGTAATAGTGGTTTTGTTATTTACACTGATGTCTCACTTGGGTTTGGGTTATGTTTTGATGCATCATGGAAAAGTAGTGGCGTATGCCTCACACCAGCGTAAGAGTTGTGAGCAGAATTATCCAACTCATGATTTGGAACTTATAGCAATAGTATTCGTACTTAAGATATAGAGGCCCTATCTCTATGGTGTATGTTGTGAGAGTGTTATAGAGCACAAGAGCCCAAAGTACTTCTTCATCCAGAAGGAGTTGAACATGATACAATGGAGATGGTTAGAGTTGTTGAAAGATTATGACTGCAACATCAACTACCATTCAGGCAAGGCAAATGTGATTGTAGATGCCCTCAACACAAAATCTTCTTCAAGTACTATGGCTACGATGTACATACCTTAGAGGCATCTTTAGTTGGATATGGAACGGACCAACATTGAGATGGTTAGAGAGGTATAAGCATAGTTGTGATGCCCCCAAACCCCCACTTGGGATGCAACAGAAACTTGGAGTGTCAGGACATGCAACATAAGTTTACATACCCCCCATTCATGATAGTTAATATGCAATGCATCCTAATATGCAACTAGCAGTATGTAATAATCGCAACAGAATAAGGATAGCATAAGTTCAAACTTAAGGATAGCATTTCCTTAATACAAAATACGTAATTCAAGTTTCATCGTTAGATCAACTATTTCATATACTCTGAAGTATAAAGAGTCAATACTTATGAGCATCAAAATTATATCTAGTCTTCGCTCAAGGTCCAGCTCCTCTTCAAACATCTGTATCCAGCGATCCATCATGTTCATCCTCTACCGGTCCTGACACAACTTCTATCATTCTGAGTGAAATGATAGTGGGTCCACAAGGGGTGAGATTTACTTGAAATCTCAGTAAGTTAAACAACCAACTTGCACAGAGATAAGATATGCATGATTAATGATAAACATGAGATGCATGCAATGATATGCAGAAAAAAAAAGAAAAAAAAACACCGTATTTGTCTCAACATTTTCAGAAAAACTTTGATGCACTTTCTCTTTCAGAGAACATTTCATTTCAAAAACATGCCATTTCGAAAGAGAACATTTCATACCTCATTACTTTAAAAAATCATAACATTTCATCGTTATTAAAGCCATCATTAACATACGTATGGTAGCAACACGGTTCCACATATGCACCATGAGCACATGCCGATAACTGTAACACAACTCATGTTGACACTACGTCTTTGTCTGCAGACATCGTTCTCAATGCATTGGTAATACAACATAACATCATAATATATACACCCACCAGCATTATGTGTCATAACATTTGACTTCACTCTAGCGTTCTTTAAAAAGAACTCATTCGAAGCTCGTTGACTGTTTTTCGTCAACCCGAGTATTACCACTCCATTTTTACTCACTCCAGAGTGGGGGAAGAGTTCCCATAGGATAATTCCCCATCCTCGCCTTTGGGGTCGTGAAAAAATTTATTTTTATGCAATGCTTGAAAAAAAAATGTATTTCATGACATTTGCATATGTAGCAAAGTTTTCATGTAAAAGTGACATTTATAGATGCAATATGCTAAAATGGTGAAAATATCACTTGTCAAGTAAGCAAGCAATCAAATGCTCAATGATGTATCATATGATGATTCATGTTTAAAATGACATTTATAATATGAATGTGGTGTTTATACAAGAATCGTAAATAAATTATCTAAGAGTAAGTTAGAAGCTAACTTACAAACTTTTCGAGTTTAGAGAATCGAAGCATCTGTAATAAAAGTTATACTAAGTTAGGATTTGAATCTCTAAGGAAGATATTCATAATCAAAGGGTTCAAAAATTCAATATTTACAAAACTGCCCCTAAACTTAGCAAAATTCCACTAAGGCTCTAAATTTTTACTATTTGCATTTTGGCCCCAAAACTTACCAAACTTCATAAGCCTCATATTTTCCATACTCTAAAACCATCTATACTCTTAGAATTGTAAAATTCAAAGTAGAACTAGCTCAAACAAACACAACCCGTGGCATGCACTCTAGTTGACGCTTAAGTGTACTTTCAACTACTAATCCCTATGAATGCATGCATATGAAATTATCTTTAGTCACAAACAATCACTATAGTCCTTAATGATATGTTAAATGCCAATTATTTGGTGCACAAGTTCATCCCAACACTTAATCATGGCTAAAAGCTTTAATCATTCAATAATCAAGCTTGATGTTCCTAGCCTAAATCACCAAGGCATGCTTTCAAAATTCACCCAAAACATGTATTTTCATTCTTATCCCAATCACAAGATCTTCTAAATTCTTAATCATCAAGCCTAGGTGGAACAAATCAAGGTTCATGCCTTAATCCTCAAACTTACTTAAAATCCATGCATGTTTTGATGATCAAAACAAGATAGAATTAAAATCTATCGTAGCATGCTTCTAATAAAAAATAAAACCTTCCATGATCATTCTAAGACATTAATAAATCATATAAAAACATACTTAAAACAATTTAAACACTTAAATCATCCTTAATGCCCAGCTTTGAATTAAGCATGGTAACCTTTTTCTAAACTCAACCAAAATTCACTCCAATACTTGAAAACAAGGCTTGACATATAAACTAAGATCAATGGAAAGAAAACTTACAAATTTCGTAGCCCACTCAAGCTCCTAGCACAAAAACTCTCAAGAACTTTCAAGAACACTCAAACTCACTCACTTTTCGGTTTCTCTCAAGACTAAGGGGGAAGATTGCTCTCTATGCTCAAGGTGAAGCTGGAGGGGAGCTGTGGAAGAATGAGGGGGTGAAGGGGCATTTTATAGATGGCCAAGAGGGTAGAGGCGTTGGCCTTGGTCCAAGGGGATTGGTTGAGATGGGAGGTGGTGTAAGGGTTGATTTGTTTTCCAGATTTCAGTCCAACAGCTTATATCATCTTGTGCATACCAAAACAATGCCCTAAACCACCATGATTCCACTTATACAGTTGCTATTATTGCTCCTATGGGGGCTGGTCAAGTCGTGGTGCAGAAGAAAAGAAAGAAAAGTACCTATCATACACAAGCAAACAGATTCAATGGTGGTTTCCTTAGGCAAATGTCAGTTTCGTGCTTTCTTTGGCTGAAAAGAATGAGTCCAAAGCTCATGAGGACCTCTTGAGGATTTTGTGGTTAAGGAGGTGGTATGGGGTGGTGGCTCAGCCAAAGGCAGATGGGTTGTTGAATCTCAACCAAATCAGTTTGCAACCAACTAGCTTCCTAGGTGCAATTGGTTTTGTCTATTTGGTTTGGTTTTTGAAACTAATTTCATCCAAGGCTTGGTATGGGTTCAAAGGGGTCTCATGAGGTGTTTAAAGACCATAGTGACCTTGAGAAAAAGGCACAAAAGGATAGGGCTTAAGGGCAAAACAATCTATGCACACAAAGGGCACACATGTGTGCCTATTGGTGTAGTTTGGGGTTTAATATGTCATTTCCTCTAATGACATGTGTGGAGGTTTATCTAGGGTCTTAACATGATCTAAGAGTGATTTAATTGAGTAATAAAATAAGAAAATTTCAGATCAAAAGGTTGAACAAGATTAAGAAATAAAATTAAGCTTCAAAACATGGTTTAAAGATCACTAATCTTGGGTAAGTTGATTAATGGTCTTAACCAATTTTAAAACTTAATTTTGGGTACTTAGGGTATGACATTGGCTTAAGGAAACCTATGGTATGGTGCATTGGGCTCTCAAATTGAAGAGTGAATAGAACAAAACAAGGCTTTGGGCTTTGTGGGCTTCAAAGGGCCATGAGTGTGGGTTAATGGTCCAAGGGCTTTTAGGTTTGAGTGGATGGAGGCTTTGTTTCTAAATTTTGAGGGATTAAGAGAGACCTCAAAACACACAAAGATGGGGCTTGAAAGGCTTACCTTGACATAATTGGGCCATGGGTCAAATCTATGCCAAGCTTGGCCCAAATGCCTTATGCCTTCCTCACACTTGGACCAAGGCTATCCTACCAAGTCTTGCACTCCTATAAGGCTTTTTTTAGGGCTTCTAAGGCGTGGCCCATAAATGTCCTAAGGTTCTAAAGACCTTAATAGGATTACTAATGGCTTGCTTCTCTAATCCTTCATGCTTAATAAGTTGGGTCTAATACCTTCACTCTTACTAAGTTAGGCCCAATGACCTTATCTCCTTTTCATTGGGCCTATTTTCTAGTGTCCTCCAAAAAAGGCTTAAAACTTTATATCTCTCAAGTTGGGCCTAAGACTTTTTAACATCTTAACCTTAGCCCATCACATCCTTAGTGCATTAGGGCCCTAAAGTCTTATTGCCTCTCATAAGCCTTTATACCCAAAAAGCTTGGGCAACCACTCTTTGGGCCTTCTCCAATTCCATCAAATATTTAACCCAAATTTTTTAGCCCATTAATGTGGCAACTATCCAATATGCCATGTGTCATTCCCTTATGGGCCTTTTGACTTGTTATCCTAAAAATTAATAAAACACTAAAAATTCTCCAAAATAATATTGTCAAACCAATCGAGCTCCAAAAATTTCCTTTTTCTTCAAAAATCAATATTGCACTAAAATCTTCTAAAAATTCTTCTAAACCCAAAGTATACAGCCTTTTTGCCAACTCAAGTATCCAAAATTGTTCTTATTCTAGAATAGCTCAACTCCTAATTAACTAGGATTATGGTTACTAAAGTCAAGGCCTAAGGACCTTTTAAGGCTGGGTGTTACAATGGTTGAGCAACCCAGTTCTTGGTTTGAAAGTTTTGGTTTAGATCGAGAGTGCTTAGACAGATGATACATACCTGAAGAAGGTAGTGGATGAAGTACGAAGAGGGAATAAACTAGAGTTTTGAGTGATAGATGACAGTACCCTATGGTATGGTAACAGGATTTGCGTGCCCGACAAGAAGGAGATTCGGGACTTGATCTTGAGAGAGACACACCGATCCTTGTATATAGTTTACCCAGGAAGTACTAAGATGTACTGGGATCTAAGGCAACACTACAGATGGAGTGGTATGAAGAGGGAAATGGTGACATTTGTAGCAAAGTGCTTGACATGCTAGCAAGTAAAGGTTGAGCATCAGAGGGCTTCAGAGACACTTCAACCACTTCCATTACCAGTTTGAACTTGGGATGTGAACGTGATGGATTTCGTATTAGGATTTCCTAGAGCACTAGGAGAAAAATATTCTGCATGGGCGACTGTTGACGGGATGTCAAAACTAGCTCATTTATGGTTGTGGTTTGCCTATCCTAAGGTTAGGGCTTAAATGAACTAGTTTATTCAATAGCCTGCTCAGTACTTGCCCGGTTAAACTCGAATCGAACTCGATTTGTCAAAAAAAAAAAATTCTTGTGAAAGCAGATTCCCGCTTGATTAATGAATGACACATACCTGACAAAACTCGACTAAGACTCGTTAACATCCACTCGTTTATGCTTGAGTCGACTCGTTAGCTTGACTCGATTAAATCTCATTCATATATTGATAAATATATACATACGTATTAACTAATAATATAAGCATATCACTTTTATAATTAAATATATAATATGTAACCTAATTACTTATGTCTATATATTGAATATACTTCATAGCTATATTTAATAATTTGTACAATAATTAGTCGGTAAGATTTAATGATTTCATATATAGTATGTGGGAACCACATATGAAATAGATATATGTTATCATATTATTTATATGTATTAATAATATATGTAGACATATAATATATTGTTATTATGGATAAATATCAACTAGTTAGATATTAATTATTTATAAATTCTTAAAATCGTATAATTCAATATAGGTTCTACTTGTTAGTTGTACAAATTTAATATTAGATTTTTTATTTCTTTATTTATCTAATTTATTAATTATTAAATCTTATTAAAAAAATAAACAATTCGAGCTCGAGCTCGAGTTCGTGTTGAGAGTTTAGTTTACCGTGTTGAACTTGAACAAAAAATAAATAAAATCTCGAGCTCAAGCTCGACAAGTCAAAGACCGGCTCGACTCGGCTCGGCTCGGCTCGATTACAACCCTACCTAAGGTGGTGTAAAACGAGGGACTATGGAGAGAGACTGCTGGTCATGCAATGCATGGGAAGCTGCTTGAATATATGTGGGACGTGCTTGGGTCATGGGTGGAGGCTATGGTGCGGCAACAACCCTAGTTTTTTATGAAGGGCGTGAACTACATGCATGCAGGCTCGAGTTTATAGGAACTGGGTTTTTGTCTATAATTTTATGGGGCAAGTCACTCAATAAAGAATAATGGGTCGGATCTTGAACTCAAACTATATAAGTCCGACTCATCCAATATATGTCTATGGGTTTTTAAATAATTTCTTGAACCTAATATCAATTAGATATGGGCAAGCTGCGTGCTCCATAAATATCAACGTTTTCCCATGCATGTGGTCAAAACTGGATTCACTTCTTATAATCTAATCTTATATGTATCATAACGATATGAAGCAATTTCTTTTTTTGCAAGTTATGTTAATTGACTTTCGATAAAGATAAAATTAAACTATAAAGCTTAGATTATTCAATTATTTCATTATTTTTATTTGTTTAAGTTCGGTCGACCATAACAAGTACTCGTCTTATGCTATTGCAATGCGTTTCTATATCTGCATATATATATATATATATATGTGTGTGTGTGTGTGTGTGTGTGTGTGTGTGTGTGTGTGTGTGTGTGTGTACGTATATGTACGTTTTTATGGATATATGTATATATACCTATGCTGCATGTATATGTATGTATGTGGTATGTACATTCATCCCAATTCTTCGAAAAGCTTGTCTTGAGAGGACATATATCATATCTGTACAAATGTATGGTGGCTATTGATTATTGATTTGTGTGGATTGAGATATGAGCACTAGTTAATTCTATAATTATGTTTTCAGGTTTTTGTGAAGGCCTTCTGAATCCGATGAGAATAGGGTTGTTAATAACCAATATCACTCGACAAGTAACTTGTGATTGGTATGCTCAAACTCTAGCTAATTTAGTTCGATTCGGTTCGTTTAATAAATGACTTGTTCGTGATCAATACAAAATTATAATCAATTATTAAAAAAGATTAGAGCAAATCATGTTCTTAATATTAAATATATTTCTTGAATTCATATGAATCTAATAATTGACATATTAGTAAAGAATAGTTTGTTTGTCAAAATTTATAGATGAAGTTAGAAAATAAACTATAAATATTTTATTTTATCTAAATGAAACAGTTCATGAATAATTTCGTACTCGCTCTAATATTAAATGCGTTATTTGTGGCCAAGAGCCAAATGGCTTGATGACATATGATCCAGTTCTCCAAATGAAGAACCTGAGTTCAAAACCTTCTACCCCCTTGTATAAAAGAAAAATGCGTTGTTTGTGAACATAAAACACTGATGAAAGTAACTGCCTACTATTAGTTCAGGAACTCAGCCAAGAATGGGGAGTCTATGACAATGGTGGATAGGATTATTCATCTAGGTTCCGGCCCAGGAACCTAGGTATACCCGGACTGGAAGCCAAGTTTCATATCCAGGTTGGGAAATGGACCGGGTTAGCCCAGGTTAGACTCAGGCCGGAACCCGGATGAATCCAGGTTGTAAACCAGGGTTTACAACTCGGAACCCGGATTTTTTTTTTTTCCAGTTGGAATGTTTTGATTTTTCTTTAAAATATGTATTAATAATCTGTATTAACATTGGAATCAGAAATAAGTATATCAATGATCTCCTTCTTGGCATCCTCTCTACCAATAACTTCTGCCTCAGGTACAAAGGAATGACTATCATCCCTCTTCCTGCCCTGACAATGACTCCTATCTCAACAGGGCGTTCCTCCAAGTGGAATTTCCTATCATTTGCGATGGCATCTAACTTCTGTCTAATCCCTTTTACAAGATCTGCCTGCATTAGTATCTCCTACTTCCTCTAGAATCCTACAAGATTTTCAACATTCTGTAATAAATTAACGTCTAAATCTATATTATTAATACAGATTTTAAAGAAACATCAAAACATTCCAATTGGAAAAAAAATAATAAAAATAATAATAATAATTCGGGTTCTAGGTTTACATTCCGGTACCCGGATTGAGTGTACCCAAGTTCTAGCCCGAATTTGTTCCGGGCCGAAACCTGAAACTGGAATTCGGTTAACCAAGTTTCGAACCGGGCCGAAAAAAAATACAACCCATATGAATAGTCTTATTGGTGGGCAACCTGCTCAGAGCAATCAAAACACTGATGAAAGCATTTGTTGATTGTCAAGTGCAGCATGTTCATCGAATGGGTAATGAGGCAACTCATAGATTGACACGCAAAGAATGTTGAAATTTGGTGGGACAATATCCCAAATTCAGTGTCACATGCTATTTGGCTTGATGCAAACAGTTTGTAATGGTTTGGATGGAATGAAGTCTGTTTTACTATAAAAATAAAAAATAAAAAATTAGCTTAAATTCAACTTGTATAAATAAAAATTACCGGAAAAAGATTTGACTACTCACTCACTGTTCACTGAACTCAAATCTTTAATTCAGAACCAGGGTGTTGAAACCTCGCCCTGTAATGATGCATTAATTTTATGGGTAAGGATGTGTAGCCTCGAGAGGATTATGAGCGATTAAAGTCAGGGTCCCATGGGAAGCGGTACGGAACCTGTGACTGGATTCGATATCTTATTTTATTGGTGTCGGTAGCCCTTGATTGGTCCGTTACATAGTACCTGACACTTGTATGCATCATGATCATATGTTTGCACGGTTTTCCCAATCTGTAGTTGGATTCAATATGTTCGCACGTTGTTCGTAATTTTTGTGTCTCTAATGCTTGCATTGAGCTTCATATATTATATTTGAAAAAATCTGATTGCAAACAAGTTTGTACACCAAATCATGCATTTTTACTAACATGTAAGATATATATTTAATGAAATGATGTGAATTAAAAATAAAAATTATTTTCATGAGACAGATGATATTTTTTTCTCTCAAAATTTTTCTTTTTTATTTGTTTTAAAAAATCATGTTAATATCGGTATGCGGTTTGAAACGCCAAACAGCTTGTACTTAGCAATGCTCAATATATTTATAAAAACAATGCTACAAACATAAAAAGATTATACAAAATAAATTTACAAACTGATGTATATTTATAGAATTTGTTAGATCTATTTTATAATAAAAGTAACTTTACAATATAACGTACCACATCAAGTCACATCAGTTTATAAATTTATTTTTGTAAAATCTTTTTATGACTAAAGCATTTTCCTTATCAAAAAATAATGCTAATTACAGAACAGTAAATATTTATCGATGACGTTCAGTATTAAAAGTTTTTAGGGTTTGTTTGAAGATTTTTTTTTAATAAGATGGAACCAAATTCTAATGTTTTATTGTAATCTGAGTCATCTAGGGTTTTCTAATTGGAATCTTTTAAATATGAGTAATATTAGAGATAAATTCTAAATACATGCACAAGTCTTTTGTAAATAAAAAGTAAATCATACAGAGAAAATTTGAATTTTTCAGATATTTTATAATGGGACTGCCTACTTTTTTATAAAAACCTGCGTGATATTTATAAATTTAAAAATTATATATATATATATATATATATATCATTATTCTTTAAATATTAATTTGCCAATCCTGGACTTTAATTATATATTTTGAATCAACAATGAGTACGACTTCATCGAAAATAACATTTATTCATATATTGGGGTGCAAACTAGTACAATCGAGTCTTTATGTTCTTGTAAAAATCCTTCACTCCTACACATCTGCTTGCATCAATTTTTCAATTTTAGGAAAAATCAAATGCAACAATACCATCGCCTTGAAATCAAATTAAGCTGCAGGATTATTCTCTGTACTTAAAAGAGACATTAGTCGTACTTGCTATTAGAGCGGTGCTGCTCTGCCGCCTAAGTAGCATCACTCCATTTGACCGTTAGGCTATTTAGGCCTTTTTCATTTTTTCTCATTTTTCTTTTCATATTTTTTTAACATATTTAAATATTTAAAAAAAAAAAAAAAAAACACCAATACATTAAAAACTACTTTTTTAATCATTAAGTAAAAAAAATTAAAAATAAAAATTAAATACACAAGCGGACAAAATGAGTGGGCAAAGTGAGAGGGCAAACTAACATTTTCCCTTGCTATTATTGCCAAAGATTTTGTAAGAAAAGACATTCACTAAATAACTTAGGCTATATACATTTTGTAATGCTCCACCAAATCATGCAAAAAGACTAAGAAAACATTGAGATTTTGGCAATAGGGGCTATATGGAGAAATCTTTTGAATATTTTGAGTTAGGATTTAGTCTAATGATTTCCACTACTTGAGATATGATCTTTGGGAAATTCTTGGATCATTGGAATTCATGCTTTTGCTTCACATGTTGGCTTTGGTTCTAACAATAAAGCCGAACTATTAGCTCTTCTTCATGGTCTCAAGGTTTGCAATTCTTTAGGTATTAATTTTGTTGAAATAACTTAAATTTTATGACTATAGTATCCTGGTGGAAACAAAGAAGATGTAGGGTGTGGTATTTGGAGGATTTCTAGAAGGAAATTAATGACATTAAGGATTCTATGATTTGTTATGTGAATCATGTTTTTAGAGAAGGAAATCAAGTGCCTGACTGGTTAGCTAAGAAAGTGGCGGCATGGTCAAATTTTTCATGGCACAATTTTGGGGATATACCTCGTATGTTGAGAGGATTAATTCGTATGGATTATTCAGGGTTGCCTTCATTACGTTTCTATTAGAGTTTGTTGGTTTTTTTCCTTGTAATGTATTTTTTATTGGTTTGTAATAGTTTGATAATAAGGAGTCAACTTTATATGGAAGTCATGTAACCACGATATTCTTCCGCCAAAAGTGATGGCTTATTAATAAAGTCTGCAGGTACCGTCCTCCTTCCACCAAAAAAAAAATGAAACTATAGCATAAAATGGATCTTAGAAGGATAGGAGGAAGACTCAAACCTAGTTATATGATAGATCAAACTTTTGAAGAAAGAGGCTATAGATGGGCCCAAGATGAAGCCCAATAAGAAGCCCAAAGGGAGGGCCAATAAGAAGCCCAAGAGGAGGCCCAATATGGAAAGATAGTGAGGCCCAATATCAAGGCCCAACAAGCTAGACCTAAAGCCCAACAACAAGGCCCAACAAGTTGGACCTAGGGCCCAATGGGAAGGCCCAACCCAAAGCCCAAAACAAAGCCTAGCCCAACCTACAAACTTGGGGCCAAAGTTGCCCAAACTTGGAGACCAAGCTTAGAAGACTTGAGCCTCACCCTTGCCTTGAGATCTCACCACCTAGCAAATCTGAAATGTGTCTTGACCGAACCAATTGGCGCCCCAAAACTTCTTGGCTGCCAAGTATCACCCTCCATCATGAGTCGAGAATGCAAGTTCTGAATTTGGTATTACACAATAGGACAAAAACCAAGACAAGATATCATGAATGCTATGTATCAGCTATTTGACTTCAAACCTATCTTTTTTTTTGAAAAATTGTCTGAAACTAAGCTTTTCTCTCCTTGAATTAGATTAAGCATTAGCTAACCTAGATTAAGAATGAATACCAACACATGTCATAACCATGGGAGACATGTCAAAGTTGTGCACTCCACACAAACACCTTACTAAGTGGAATCAAATACCCTTCAATGCATATTGATTTCTTAGTCAAACTTGAATGAAATATCTGCAACAAGCACAACCCTATCTCAAGAATCAAATCTAGAAACTCAAACCTAGTGTAGGGACAAGAGCTGCACTTTCTTACACATTGACAAGAGTAATAATGCATCTAATATTAACCGGGTATCATCATGAACTTACACCACTCAACCAAACGAAGTCAGCCCATTTACACGCCATAAGCTTTGTCCCCAAGCAAAGGAGTAGAGTTTCAAGATGTTCAGACTTTAAATTGACCCCCACATATTCTACATGGCCACAAAGATTGAGAGATGGATGAAAGAAGATGGAAGAAGCCAAGTCACCCTTCTCGGCCAATGAACACCTCACCCATTCTTCTTCAATTCTTTCACCAAGTTAAGCCAAGTGGCTCTCACCTTCACCTCTCTCATTTACAAGAAGAGAATATCTCTACACCTACTTGGACCCATAGGACTAATTTGGTTGAAAACTAAAAGGTATAGGCGACAATTTTGGTAGAAGAAGAGGTTTTGCAAGGTGAAACCAATTCTTTTTGGGAACTTGAACACTTTTGAAAAAAATGAAGCCTACACCCCACCCACACTTAGCTAAGTCATCCATAGGGAGATAAAGAGATTCTCTTAGCTGCACATGAGAAAACAAAAGGAAGTGCAATCATAACACCCTAACTGATTACATCAAGATGAGTTACCAATATCAATTTCAAACAAGTCATGTGATGCTTAGCTTCTTGTATGATTCTCTTCTTATTAGTCCTATAAATAGCACCATTCATCCATCACTTCCATCCACGCCACTTGCAAGAGCATACGAGCTTTGTGTGAGAAAAGCAAGCACCCTTGCAAGAGAATTGGTTGTGAGTGACCCCAAAGCTTCGAATTTGGTAAGCGATTCTTCCATGACTTTTTGTTAGATGATAGATGAACATATTAAGTCTTGGTTCATGTTATAAAAATAAGTTTTGGTTGGAGTTTTAGTATTGATAAACCGACTAGAAGCATACTTGGTTCAGATTTGATGTTTGATGGAATAAGCTTGTGTTAATCTTGGAATGTGATCATGACATGCTTAAATATGAAGTGATAAGCTTAGATAAGGTCTTGGAATGATAGTTAAGAATTGATATTTGAAGAAAGATCACATGTCATGTTAGGTTTTAAATTGATATCTTGGGTTGATCATCAAGCATGTTTTGGCTTCTACTAGATTAAGAGTTTGATTGTGATAGCTTGACAAAGTTTCCTATAATATGCCTTGAAAGAATTTAGAAGTATGATATCATAATGATGAGAAGGAGTATACATGAGTTTAGGGATTTCAAGTGTTCATATGCCAAAGAAAAGTTAGATACATCACTATTGAATACTCGATTTTAGGAATGCATGATACTTTGGTGTTATCCATCATGTAAAAAGGTCTCGTTTGTTTTCGCATATGAGATGAGATGAGTTAAAATAAAAGTTGAAAATTGAATAAAATATTGTTAGAATATATTTTTTTAATATTATTTTTATTTTGAGATTTGAAAGAGTTGAATTGTTTATTTTATTTTGTGTGAGAATTTGAGAAATTTGTAATGATTAGATGAGATGAAAAGTTTTGTGAAAGTGAACGAGACCTTAGTATACTCATTTGTGATTAATCTAAGTTACTAGCATGATAACAAGGTTGGGTGTTAATTTTTAGATTTACATGAAGTTCATTTAGAACATAAGCTTAAAATCAAATGTAGTGAAAAGTTGGAAACATATATGTCACGGGTTGATTGATCTCTCATAGTTAAGATTTGATTCATGTGATACTAGAGTTTCAAATAGATCTGGAAATATGGGATATAAGGAGTTTTATGAAGTATGATGAAGTTTTAGGATCAAAATGCAAATAGGGAAAGTGTAGGGTTATATATATGCAATTTTGGGTAGCATGTGGACAGATTTGTATGTATGAATTTTTGTATAACCAAACTTTGTAATTTCTAACTGTGAGTATATCTCTTGTTTCAGCCACACCACCCTTAGAACCTGAGAAATTTGTAAGTTAGCCTCTAACTTACTCTTGGATAATGTTGATATGACTTTGTGTAAACACCACATTCATATTATAAATATGATTTTGATCATGAAATGTCTTATGGTACATGAGCATTCAGTCATATACATGGCATGTGTTGTTTAATTGTTAATTTTGGATGAACATGTACTATTGAGCATGATACAAGAAAATATGCCATTTTTGCTTAAAGCGTATGACATGCTATAAAGTGAAGCACATTGCATAAAATATGTTGTCATGAACATAGCATAAAAAATATTCTATCATGACCCAATGTTAGGATGAAGGAATATCTTAATAAAACTCCTTTGTCCACTTTGAAGTGATTAAAAATAGATTGATAACCCATGAGTTTACGAATAACACTTAAGGAACTTCGATCGCTTAGTTCCTCTTTAAAGAATCCCAGGGCAAAGTCGAGTTATGACATTTAACGTTGATGGGTGCATATGTTATGATATGTTATGAAAAGTTATGATCAATGCATTGAAAGTTATATTTTCACAGCTCTGATGATGTAGGCTCAAGTGAGCTGCGGTAACCAGCAAGTACTCATGGTGCAAATGGGGAGCCGTGATTATATCATATGTTAAGAACGATGCTAAGTAAAGGAAGGACTATTTTGGAAAATGTTTTCTATAAGAAAATATGCAGCAAAGTTTTCTGAAAGATGTTGAAGAATCTGGATATGAGACAAATATGGTTTATTTTTCTCCATTCTATGCATTCATCTCATGTTTATCATCTATCATGTTTGTATTATCTTTATGTATGTAGGTTGTTAATTTACTGAGATTTTAAGGCATCTCACTATGATAATCTAAACTTTCATTTCTCTCTAGAATGGTAGAAACTATGACAAGACCAAGAGAGGATGAATTACAACCCAAGGCTAATGATAATTGAGGAAGAACCAGACCCCAATTTTAAATTGGAGTTAATCATGATGTTCTTGAAAATGGTCATGTCTATCATTCAACGCATCCAAAAGATGCTTTGAAAAATGTTTCATTTTAAAACCCCCAATCAACCAAGCCTGTAATAAGGATATATAATCTCCGTTGGAACTAAGGCACCATGAATGTTTAATTAAGTTTTGAGATGTTTAGTTTCATTCTAATGTAAAATTTTTACAAGTTACAATTTTTTGCTGTGATTTAATGCATACTGGTAGTACGTAATTAGTTTTTAATTTTTTTTTTTGAAGATGCTTTTGGATCCCATTTTGATTATTTTAAAATAACGTGTTTGAAGATAATTTATTGGCAATTAATATAAACAATTATTGTAAAAGAAAATGCCTTGGATCAAGACAAAATCTATTGCTCAATGATGCAACGTCCATCTTCCTCATTAATTCCAGTTTAGTAAAAAAGAAGTCTCATTCCGGAAGCCACGTATGACAAAGAATCTTTCATGCAGATAATTATATATTAAGCAGTCATGGAATTATAAGGATATATATGACGTGATGCTGATCTATATACTACTCCATGCTACATAATGCCAATTACAACCAATTAAATTATCCTTAGATACTCCATGCTATTTAATTAATATTATTTTGAATGCAATTCCATTTAATGTTCCAATTAAATGTCATTGCTCTCAAAGGGTAAAAGACCATCACCAAATAAGTTTTACTTATCAGTTTGCTAGCTATGAGCTATGAGCTATGAGCTATGAGCAGGTTGGATGGTTTGATATTTAAAAGCGGAAACATAAGATCAATGGTACACTACATATAAATGACACTCGTTGGCAATAGGCCGTTTATACATTTTAATCGCAATATTTTTAAAATTCAGAAACATTCTAATATTCTATTAGGAATGGGATAAGAAGTGCAGAATGATAGAGATACCATTGGTTGATAAGGGCATGTTTGGCTTTCATTATATTTAGTTCCCAAATTTCTCAAAATTTATCAAAACTTTATTCCCAATCATCACACAATACAAAATACTAAATTATTTCAAATTTAAAACTTTTTAACTAATTGTTATCTAATTATTATTCAAACTTAAAAATAAATACAAATTTTACAAATTTCAAACAAAAATTATATTCAAACAATTTTTTAACTTTATATATTTCTTTTTGCAAATTCCAATACAATACTTATTTTAAAAAATAATTATATTCATTTTTTTTTCTCATTTTCCAAAACCCAATATAACATTTTTATTCAAACAATTTCATTACTATTTACAAAATACTTGAGATACTTAAGAATCCAAACATACCCCAGATACTTTAGGCAAAACTTCTCAACTCATTTCATCTCATCTCATCTAATCATTACAACTTTATCAAATTCTCACACAAAATAAAATAAACAATTCAACTCTTTTAAATCCAAAAATAAAAAGAACAGTAAAAAAATATATTCTAATAATATTTTATTCAACTTTTATCTCAACTCATTTCATCTGCGAAAACAAACGAGGCCGAGTCTCTTTTTAAGCATATTTACAAGGAAGTTTGACAAACTAGAACCCACTCAAAAAACAGTTTAATTTCAGAGATTAAAAAGGTTGCAGATCATACTACTACAGACAAATACAAAACTGAACACCCGTCATTTGAACAATCACCTTGCACTAGAGCTTATTTTCATCATTAAGTTAAACGTCCAATTCCAGTAAGCAAAAGGCTCAGCTTTAAACCCAAACTTAATGAACCAAAACGAAAGCCTAGAGACATTAAAATGAGGCATTTCAGTAAACTACATGAGTAATGCGCATATACGAAACACATTGTATGTTCCACACGACTTAGAGAGAGAGGAGGGTAGAAAACATGAGTTGTCTTTTCCTCTGTTGTGAATAAAAGCTTCAAGGAATGTTTCCAATCAGACTTGCCAATTACTCATCCTCATCTATAGATATGTGTCAATTGTATTTTTTTTTTTTTAATTTCATTTAGCAATTGCGGCCTCATGCAAAGATGGAAGGTAATTAAAAGGGGAAGAATCTAGATATGATCAGAATATTAATTTTATGAAAGAACAGCCGAGGAAACGAAAGTTCTCTCCCTCCGATCTGGTTTGGATAGAGAGATGCTTTCATCTCATCTCATATTATCTCAATATCCAAATATCATAAATACAAGTACTTTTCAATTTCAAATTTTCAAATTTTCCATCTAAACATTACCTAATTATGACAGCTTTCCCAAACCTCCAAATAAAACACAAAAACAATTCATCTTTTTCCAATCCTAAAAAAAAAAATTATTATAACAATATTTCTACTTTATAATATTTTTATTTAATTTTTTCTCTCTCCTTTCTCCAAATCCCATAAAACATTTTAACTCAAACTATTTTTAACTCAATTCATCTCAATTCAAATATCTCACTTCTATTCACAAATCATCTCAACTTATCTCGTATCAACTCACTATCCAAACCAGATAGTATTCTCTCGTCGCAAGCTGAATACTTTTGGTCAAGCACAAGAGATTACCACTGATTTTCAACCCCTTAATTTTAGCAAGCTATAAATCTTTATAAAAGATAAATAAGGTTCACTACTAGCAGAATCATTTGTCTAGTTCACACATGAGAAAGAGTATTAAAACAAATATATAAAAGATTAATCCCATCTCACTATCCAAATATTGGACCCTAAATCTACCTTTTCCAATCACCCTTAAACCTTTTTTTTTTTTTTTTGCTTAGTCTAAACCCATTCCTTTAAAATCAGCCCGATCTGAGTGCTTCCCTCATCAAGATTTTAAAATGGTTATATAATAGTGTATCCTTCAAATGCGACATGAAATGAGAGTCCAATTTAAAGGACAATCCAACATCAGCTTTCCATTGACAACTACTCCCACCTTTAATCATGTTTATAAAGGTGTTGTCATCCAGGTGGATAATGAAATAGGCTCTCGAATTCTCAACATTCCATTCATCGCAGGCCTCAAATTCTACTTAACAACCCTTTTATAACATGCATGTGTGTTAATTCTTAGCTGGCATCTATAATAGAAAAGATAACCTAGGCTTTTGTCTTCTTGCCTAGCAGGACTATATTAATTTATAACCTACAGCCCAACCAGATCACTGTTTATAGGCTCGTGAGTTTTCCACTTCCCAAATACTGTCCCTTCATTAGAAACTTTTCCTTTTTTGTTACGTTCTCTTTCATATTGTCTGCTAATATATAGCAGTCAGCTGGAAAGGATCAACATCACATTATCTACTGATAGCAATATAAAATTCAACCCTAAATATATATAATATATATATAGTGCAACTGTATAGATTTAAAATGAGCCCCTAGATGAATTGCTCATTAGATAAATGGAAGAGATCTCCACTCATCATCATGCACAGTGTCATCATATTTCCCTTCAACAACTGGATTGCCCTTGCACTTAAAATCACACGGTGTCTTTAACAACATATTTACATAAATCCGCTATATATTAGAACAATTTTCCAAGCATAAACATCACTTCTCCCACTAATTCATTACTCAGTACTTATACTTCCACTCTCTTAGAGCGATTTCAAGAGTAGATCCATGAATCCGGAAGTATATTGAGAAAATCACCTCCAACTTGCAAGAAATCCACCACAAACAAAAGAAACAACCATCTCCTTTAATATTTAAGAAAAGGTAAAAATATGAGAGATATACCCATTTGGCTGATCTTTAGATTGATTTCTCCACTAGTTTGCGTTCGGAGGAGGAATCATCTTTGGCTTGGGCCTTTTTCGCTTCTTGTCATAGCTGACCCCTCTCGATTTGGACTGAAAATCACGAACTTCACGCAAATACAGCCTCACAGCTCTAGCACCAAAGGGGTTTGCTTCTGGCGTTCCACCGTGCTCTTCATAAGCGGCTCGGAGGCGGCCTATGAGTGCGTCGAGGCTGCCCCAGGCTTGGCGAAGAGGGCAAGGGCAAGGAGCAGGAGGGTTTGGGAGGCCAAAGAAGGGGCAAGTCTGGTTGTGGACCTTGGTCTTCCCAAATTGGTCGAGGTAGTGGAGGAAGTCAAGAACATGTGCACCACTGCACATGGGGAGTGAGAGTGGAGGCTTGTGGTTCCTTAGGTATTGGCAAAAGGTGTTCCAGTCTCGCCGCTTCTGGTTCTCATAGCGGCTCGGGGTAGTAGTAGAAGAAGAAGATGGTGAGGATGTGGCTGCTGATGGAGCGGTGGGAATGATGGCGGTGGTGTTCACAATGGGTATGTCATAGGTGGGTTTATTTGGGTATGAAACTAAATCCATGGCAAAAAAGGGTTTTTGGCATGGGTGTGTCCTGGATCTCGGAGGGTTGAGACTTGAGACCCTGCAGTTGTTGTTCGGGATTAGTTTTAGGGTTTTGCGTTTCTAACTTCAGAAAAGTAACAGAGGAGAGAGAGGGAGAAAGAGAGAGATTTTGCTCTCTTCACAGCTGAGATTGACTCTCTTCTGTTTATATGTTGGGAAACAGCTGAAAATTACAATCCAAAACAAGCAAATGCCAGCAGATTTTGCATGGCTCAGTTAGTAGGCAAAAAAGAAAGTGGGGTTGGGGCGATGGCTTTTTGCTGCGGAAGATAATGGTGAAATGGAAGAGAGAGAGGGAATCTCTTGATCCGCTCTTTCCTTTGGTGCTCTTTTGTTTAAGCAAGAGTCCGCACAAAATCTCGGAGGATTGCAGACGCAGTTATTGGGTGGGGATAACATCTGAGAAAAGTGTTCATAAATGGTAGCATATCATCTGATTTTCTTTCCAGGTAAAGGGAAAGCAACTGTGAGTTCGATACTGGCACACGGAGAGAGGGAGAGAGAGAGAGAGTCAAGAGGCTTCAGTCTCTGGAAAAGCTAGGTGTTGAAATAAGCAGTGTAGATAGCATAACAGTGTTTGCTATTATAGGACAAGTTTGGCAGTGAATAGAAAGATGATGGTGACCAGAGGTAGACATAAATTCTGTAGCAATCACTCCCTTTTATAGCGCGTGCAAAAACATCATCCCTCACTGTGCCTTTTCTTATAAAAGGAAAATTTTTTCCATCCATTATTATTTAAGATATGTTTGAAAACTCTCAATTTATTATTATAATTTTTTTACATCTCAATATAAAATATAATAAATAATTTAATTTTTTTAAATCTTAAAATAATAATAATAATAAACATTAATATTCTAAAAATATTTTATCTTCTCAACTCAATTCAATTTAACTCAACTCAATTTAACATCTAAATACATCCTATCTTACATTCTATATTTTATAAAAAACACCGTTATATCTTATAAAAAAAATTATAGATATAAAGAATGAAATTGAATAGTAGTAAATGCATAAAATTCATCTTTTGCACAAATTTTTTTAATAAGTTATTAATTTTTTGTTGGAATAGTTAAAATGTTTTGTTTGATTTTATTTTATTATTATAAATTTTTTAAAATTTTTATATAAAATATAATAAACAATTTAATTTTTAAAATTTTAAATAATAATAATATTAAAAATAATATTTTATTTAATTTTTAATTTTTATTTAAAATAATTTTATGTCATCTCACTATCAAAACTGTAACTAAAGTGTGTTAGGTATTGCTCAATGCAGGGGGAAGGTGGGGGAAATGAATTTTCGATGGAAATTACATCGGAAGGAACGTTCAAGGCAACTACCTAACTACTTGAATCCAAAACTTTGTACCATCCCTCAAACTTCCACATCTTAATTATTCAGATGTCATCGTAGGCTCGTAGCTTAACAAAAGCTTAATTTACATCTATGTTTGGCAAATTGAAATGTCCAAGTCTTGCCCCCGAACAGTTTCCTAATTATCTTAACTATATATTATAGATAAGAAGCATTTTAGGCCTCGTTTGTATTCAAAACTCACCTTAACTTATCTCAACTCGTCTCATTTCATCATTATAACTTTTTCAAATTCTCACACAAAATATAATAAATTATTTAACTTTTTCAAATCTCAAAACAACTTTTTAAAATTTTCACACAAAATATAATAAATAATTCAACTTTTATTCTACTATTCACAAACCATCTCAACCTATCTCAAGTCAATCTCTGAATCCAAACCACTCCTAATCACAGATATTTCAATTTAGTCAAGTTTGCTTTCTATAAATTAAAAAATTTCGTGCCAAAAGAACCACCACCAGGAAAACTTTTATAGGCTATCTTTGGATACAAAAAGTATTTTATCTCATCTCAGCTCATATAATCATTATAATTTTTTTCAAATCTCAAAACAATAATAATATTAAAAAATAATATTTTAATAATATTTTATTCAACTTTCATCTCAACTCATTTCATTTCAACTTATTTCATTTCAACTATCCAAACCTTCCAACCGTTTGACAAGATGAATCTCACTCATATACACAATAATTAAAAATTTCTTGGTTGTGAACTATGAAACATTCAAACTAGGGTTTTATCGGTTACAAACATGATGTGTGCGAAGAAAGATTGTTTAGTTCATTGCTTTCCCGTAATGTGAAACAAACATCATGTGCAATTTCAGATCTTCAATCGCATTTTATTCGTGCTCTTGTTTAATTAGTGCATGTTTGAGATTGTGGTAGAAAATATAACTTATACTTTTAGGACTTATAGCTTATAATTTAATTAATAAGTTATACTATTAAACAGTTATTTATTGTTTGATAATATATGTTTAAATGTTTAAAGTACTTTCAAACATGTTACTTTCAGACATGTTACGTTTATTTGGAAACAAATTTAAAAAGTGATTTCTAATATAGAAATTACGATTATTTGTATTTTTAAAGATTATAACCATTACTTTGAAATTTTAAAAGTTATAATTATATGAAAATTGTACAAGTATTTTTCATCCATTGATAGTGTTTTTAAAATTTGAATTACGTTCCGTATTATTTGGAAAAACACATTTGAGGAAAAGTACCAAAATGATGTCTTTCATCAAACGTACTTTTTAATTTATTTGTGATTAAAAATGCTTTAATATATAACATACAAACAACTTATTTTTTTTATTAAAGAGTTTTTAACACGTTTTAAGCACTTTTTAAAACTTCTACATGAATCAGATCCTTAATCTAGAATGTTGTGTATCAACTATCAGTACTAGAGAGCAGGTATTCTCTCTAATGGATTAACCAAATTGATAATTCAATTTAAAAGAGATATATACCTATCATATGGGTGGGTCCTATATACAACGTTCAATACTAAAGTTTTTTTGGTTTTATTATTCTTAAAATAATTGAATTATTCTACTCATAATCCATATACCACACATTTGGTAAGAGAATAAAATTAAAGAAATCATAAAAAGGATGGCGTGTGGTGTATGAGGCTTAGGAATATAATTTTTCTTTTATGGATCCTACATGAACATTTAATTTTATATCTATCTCAATCTTTAATCAATCATCTAATTTAATATTACACTCAAATTAAAACCCAAACT
Source organism: Juglans mandshurica (assembly GCA_022457165.1). NCBI lineage: Eukaryota > Viridiplantae > Streptophyta > Magnoliopsida > Fagales > Juglandaceae > Juglans > Juglans mandshurica. The sequence goes on from CM039623.1 coordinate 13,248,058, forward strand.
TCAAACAAAAGGAGTCTTGTTTATAATTTAGAGTTCGTACTTATGGTTCTCACCTATGAAGGTTTGGTGAGAACTAAATTCTGAATATTTACATGACATATAGTCCAACAAGACTTGTCAAAACTAAAAAATATGAATACAACTAAACTCTCTCTACAATCAAAAGTTATCTTTGCAACATAACATAATGCAAACTGATGACCATGTATCCAACCACAAGGGCTCCACCTTCAATCAACTATAGCCAAGTCCAATCCAAAGTCTTCGAATCCAAAAGCTACAACCTCAAAAGAAAAACTTCATACTATTTTAAAAGGAAATTTGCTATACATTAGCTCCTATTCACCCTCACAACCCACACATGATAGTTTTTTTTTTTCATAGAGTATGGAGTGTTTTTCATATAGTGTGGAGGTGTGGAATAGTGAATAGTAGTTGATGTGAAGAATTATTTTTCTATAAGACAAATATGAATATAAAGTGGTGAGCTTCGACTGCTCAGTATATAGTAAATGGTACGTGTTTGATCTGGAATATAAAAATATAAATAAATTCTCAATAGAAAAAAAAACTATGTGAGCAATCCAAATTTTATCTAAAAAAAATTGTATGAACCAAATATATTATCTAAGGCCATATGATAATAGGAAAATGACCATTAATACATCACAAATATATCATGACACTGGGACATCATCAATATATACCACAAAGATTCATACCATGAAGGGCGTCAAACATGTCATAAAGATATTTATATCATAGTCTCATGAAGAAAGAGTTTGCTCACATTTACTTCCAAAATTCATAAATCAGGAAAAAAAAATCAGATCTGCAAACTGTGTTCAGTGGAATTAATAGTATCGTAAAAATTCAAGTTCACATAAATTCGTGAAGAAGATCGCAAGTATAGAGAAGAGAACAAACCTCAAATAAATAAATAAAATCAAGTTTTGTACTCTTTTTAGCACAAAAACCTTCTCTTCCATCCTTTTGAAATAAACTAGGAAGAGCGTACATAGGCAGGCTCCTTTTAAAGAAGAAGAAAATGAACTGATCATCAATAAAAAAAACTCCTATTAATTCAATATGTATGTGCGGCCCTCAAATTAAAGATTCTCCTCCTAGCTTGCGCTCGTGTTGCCTAGAAGGACTTTTGAGTCCTTGTAGGTAAGGATGTGTGCTGCTTAATATTATATCTGCTTAATTTATATAAAGCCGCATATCCACTTTTGTTTGCATTTCTTTGATTTAATATTATAGAAATACTTTTATATAATACTACTTTGCTGCACAAAACGGAAAACACATTTTCTTTTCTTTTTTCATCATTCACCGCAAGTTATGAAGAGTTATTTGCAATGGAAGTGACTATTGGTGACGAGAATAGACTTATTTTGATAATAAATAGTTATTTTCATAAAAAATAATTGACATCAAATAAACAATTTTCTTATTGTGATATTTATAGTCACTTTTATTGGATTGAATAGGCCCGATAGGAAAAATAAAAGTTATCACCAGATTAAAGATCTTAGGTTTCTAGTTATCACATAACCAACCCAAGATTATTTTTAATTATGATTTGCTTCACTTAAAATCATAATTACATTTTAAATTCTATATAATTACAAAAGAGCTCCTATTTACTGAATACCAAAACGACTCATTGATTTGGTATGAATGGAGAAGGGTATTGAACATTTATGGATGAGTTGAATGGATGCAAATGTTGTGACGAGGATGAAGTTGATCACTACAAAAAAACAGTAGGTTGCCGGCATCCCATAAATGCCGGCAATTGGACAATAAACGCCGGTAAAAACATTATTTACTGGCATTTACGTAAACGCCGCCATCCTATTTTTGGTTACCGGCGTTTTGAGTATTATGTTGCAACGTTTTCAAATGCCGGCAATCGACCAGTTCTGCCCAACAATTTTTTTCACCGGCATCTACAAGTGCCGTTAATAGTTGTTGCACCCGACGTTTTGTAAACTGTGTTGCCGACACTTACAAACGTCGGTAATAATTTCTTATTTTATTGACGTCTACAAACGTTGGTAAATTATTTTGACGCATGCGTTTTGTAAATAGTGTTATCGACGTTTACAAATGCCAATAAGTATTCTTTTTTTATTGACGTCTATAAACGCCAATAAATTATTTTGAAATTGTCATTTTGAAAATTTTTATTGGCATTTATAAATGCCAATAATTGAGAAGTTATTTTGTCAATACTAAAATAGACACCCACCAACCAAAATAGTTTTTTTTATCAATGTCTACAAACGTCGAGAGATGATGGATCCAATAGATATTTTCTTAATTAATATTTTAACAAATAAAAAAAAAGGGCCAACAGATTGACAAAGCTGATCCTCTCCATTTGATCCGTTTCATTTCAAATGAAGAATATTTCAACATAGACTACATGCACCTCTGATTATTGTATCGAACAAAAACACGAAATTGCAACTTCTACCACAAGTATTATACAAGTATTAAAAAACCCAAGAAATTACAACATACATATATATATAGACATAATATTCTAATTTGTAGCATAGCCAGACTTTGGAGGATTTCACCAAGTAAAGCTAATGGATTCGAAGTGCAGATTATCTGTAGAACTTGATGAACAAATGGCCGCAACCTTATTTCTCAACCCCTTCGGGCCTGATGCCAAAACTTTGATACTATATCCTTTGCACCCTAGTAGCATTCCTGCAAGAGAAAGTACACGTTCGTTGATAGGTAAAATGACCAAAATACTCCATATATAGTTTATGCTAAATGGATTCAACTATATTAATTACTCACTCTTTACGTCAGGTCTTCCACCAAAGTGCAAGTTGATAGCTTGGGCAAGAGACTGGTGAAGGAGGACCTAAAATGGCAGACAAGGGTGCATCTGTTGCATGGGGCTTGAACCATATGGCTCTAAGGCCGGGCATTGAGTTATCTATTTTGGGTTCTTCTCTTGCTATGAAGGCTTCAACCTGTAGCTGCAGTTTGGAGATCATGTCAGAGCTGGCCGGAGTTGCAGTTTGTATTTGCATGAATATCCGTCGCCTTTCTGCTGTAGGTAGTAAACAGCTCATATCTCCCTTTCTCTATCTATGCATACATATATTCATTGATCTATGCCCCCTCCTAAATGCCTGAAACGTGATCATTAATTTCGTTAGAACCATTAGTAAATCAGAAACAGAAAGTGTTGTAATCATGTACTCTATGATATTTGAAGTGGTTGATGTACTGTGGTGTTCTAAGTAGGCTTTTAGTGTACTTCTCTAAAACTTAATTGTGGATAGTAACAGTTACTATCATTCCCTTATATAATTATGGTATATATTAAAGTGGTTGTTTAATAGGAGGTCAAGAAAGTTCTGCTATTACAAATCGACACTGATGAATAATCAAACAAATAATTGTTTTCTCAACTCAAGTCATTTTTGTTTACAAATTTCTAACAAATTGGGGTCAGCTGTGTGGATCCTTTAAGGCCATTCAGCCTTGCCTACAGGCTAGGGCCATACTCTTGGTTTTCTCTCTTAATAATCATGTCTTTGCCTATAATTTCTACCCACCCCCTCCCATCTTATATTTGTTTATGCAGTTTTTGCTCCTTGCACATCATATAACCACTCTTGCTACATTGCATTCACAGACCTCTATTACATATGGCCATTGGCCATACCATCAGTTAAACACATCCTCTTATTTTGTCTTCCTGATCAAATGATTGGTATTAAATAATTTAGATTGACAGATGGCTTGCGATTGCAAACACACTTTTAGTGCATTCTCATGACACAACAATATACTGCATTCTCATGAATGAAATGTATTAGAAAGGTGACCTCAATGGGTCACAAGCTATGGCTTTGAAATTAAGAAAAGAATGGTAAAGGGATTTATATATGGAGGATAGATTGGATAATTGAATGGGTTTAATTAAAGAAAGTTTATGTCAAGGGTAATTTTATGTAAATTCTAAAGTTTAAGTTATATATGCACTTGAAACGAAATGATGTAAAGCTATGTATGCATGTATGTTGCCATTTGACACGCACATGAATACACTGCATGAAATGAAAATGACATGGAGTCATGTAAGTATTATGTTTATGTTTTTCTAGAGTTTTCTAAATGATATAAAAATGCAATGAAATGCTTTTATGAGAAAAATGTTCTTTTTATGTGATGAAAGGAAATAAAATATTTTCTTAGAAATGAAAATCTTTTAGAAATGAAATGATCCTTTATGACTTTATACTATGGTATTAATGCTTTGAAGTATATGTACGTAATGACCTTTCGTGGGTAACCCCTTGATATGCATCTTGAGGATAATTGTATGCATGATGAAATAGATGTTATATGTAGTACTTATTATCTTTATGATTCATGAAATAAAATGATGACGTTTTATGTCAATGTTATGAAATGATGTCTATGAAATGAAATGGATTGACAAATGAAAAGGAAAGGACTAAAAGGAATTAAAGAAAATAGAGTTTTTAATCTATGAAGCTTCGTAATGGCCAATTATTGAATGAATAATGGTACCAATGGACTAGGTAGATTGCCATGTTAGGTAAGTAATATTGGTACTGCTTGAGGACCACATTGAATCGAGGGAAGGAATTCCCTCACGTGGGCAAAACGTCAGTGGGAAGAAGGCAACCAAGTGAGCAACATGCAGTTGAGAACAATGTAAGGTGAGATGCATGTTGTGGCGAACAATGCCAATATGAGCAGCGTTAAGAGAACAAGGCGACTTAGGAGGTTCGCTCTACATCGAACGAGCAAAGGACGTGCTAACGCTACGTAAGGTGAGCATCGAGTAATGGACAACACCATAAGGAGCCTAGAATGCTTTGAGATAACATGTAGGAGCTCAGATGGTAACAGGTGACGTATAAGGACCCTGTTCCAACAACGACATCTCAACAGGAGCATGCATGAGAAAAAAGGAATACGCTTGAACATAGATGTAAGGCCCAATGCCACATAGAGTTTTCATAAGGAGGCGGACTGGTTGCCTAGTTTCAAGGCAAGTTGTAGGGATGTGCACATCTTGTCCCATTAATCCACTCGGTTTCTACTATTCTTCAGTCCAATATACATGTGGATGACCAAGATTCAAGATCACTCTTGCAGTCAATAGGATGCTAAAACTTTCAGAGATGTTACAATCTTCATCTCACTTGCGAGATTGTTAAGTACTTCAATACACTTCTTTTCTTTCTTCTTCTGTTCAAGACTTCAAGGAGACTAAGGGCTTATAATCTTTATCAACGAGAAAATTAACAACTACAGCATAACCTTTAGTATTTAGTTACTGTTGAGGTAGGTTTACTCCTACAACTACGCTAGTAATGTGGGGTAAATGTCTTCGGATATGTTCAGGACTTCATATTCCACTTCTCATCCCTTTCTCTCATGAAAGTGCATGTTTTCTCATTATGGTTATTGACTACTTTGATGACATGATTTCAAAGTGCTCAGTACTCATAGTGTAACAGCCCGCTAGAAATTCACTGGTGGAATTTCTATTGACTTTAGGAATCTCGTGAAAACCCAGTAAGTTTTTACGAATCGACCAATCACACAGGTTTTAGTCTGTCAACATAGTCAATGTTATCACTCATATAATACCCTGTTCCTTCCTTCTTAAGTACGCTTCTTCCTTCTTATGTACGCTTCTTCCTTCTGACGTACGTTCCTTCTTTCTAACATAAGCGAATTCAATTGCGAGTCTCGTCATGCGTGCTGAACCCTGAAGGCATGTTTCAAAAGATATTTTGTGACTTATAGGGCACGTCCAGTGTTTTAAATGTGCTGAAAATATTTATAAGGAGTATCTCCAGTGTTATTGAATTAAGCTTGATTTTAAATACGACAATTATAATATTCTTGAAAAGTTCCAAAAATATTACAATTGTTGGAAATCATTTTAATATCATTATTAAAATGATTTCAACTATTTAAGATATTATAATATTTAAATTATGTTGAAAGTTTTAATTAATTTAATGGTTTTACTTTCTGAAATATGTTAAGTATTTACCGATCACAAAAGCCTCAAGTACTTATTTAGTCAAAAGAACCTAAACATGAGGTAGTGAAGATGGATTGAGACGATCAGTGACTATCAGTGCAAAATAATGTATCATCTCGGGAAGGCGAATCTAGTGGCTGATGCCCTTAGCCATAAAACTCAATCAGAGCTATCTTCCTTACTGGTGAGCATGAGGAGTTTGCTAATTGGAAATCCGCCAAGGGATGCATTGTTGACAGCAATACAAGAGATTGTACCACTTAGTTATGTGGAGATCTTGGAAGGTCAACAGGGAAATGAGATGCTAAGTGAGCTTCGACAGAAGATGTTGGAATCAAAAGGACCACAACACTTCAACATTCGTAAGTATGGGATGTTGTATTACAAGGAAAGGAAGGTAAATCCTACAGACCCAGAATTAAAAGAGAAGATATTAAGGGAAGCTCATTGTACCCCTTATACCACCCATCCAAGCAGTACAAAGATGTATAGAGATTTGAAATGACACTACTGGTGAGACGAAATGAAGAGAGACGTAGCAGAGTTTGTGGCCAAATGTCCAATTTGCCAACTAGTAAAGACCAAACATCAAAGGCCAACATAAGAGTTGCAGCCATTACCAGTTTCGGAGTGGAAATGGGAAGGACACTTGCCTTTGATAGAGTTTTCTTATAATATCAGTTACCAAGCCACGATCCAAATGGCACCTTACGAGGCTTTGTACGGGAGAAAGTAAAGATCACCGCTATATTGTGATGAGGTCAAAGAAAAGAGAATGCTTGGACCAGAATACCTACAAGAGGTTCTAAAGAAAGTAGCATTGATCAAGGAGAAGGTGCTGGCAACTCAAAATCGACAGAAAAGTTATGTTGATAATCGACGAAGGATCTTGGAGTTTGCTATAGGAGATTGGTATATGTTAAGGTGTCTCCAATGAAAGGAGTGGTCCATTTTGATAAGAGAGGGAAGTTAAGTCCTCGATACGTAGGACCCTATGAAGTTGTAGAACGGATTGGGTCAATAGCTTATCGACTGGAATTACCAGCAGAAATGCAAAGCATACACGACGTATTCCATATATCCTCTCTGAAAAAGAGTTTTGGGGAGCCACGACTAGTCGTAATGGAGCCAAGTAGTATTGAGCTTTAGCCCAACATGTCCTAAGAAGAATGGCCAGTGCAAAATGTGGATCGAAAGGAGCAAGAGCTAAGGAATTGAAAGATACCCCTGGTCAAGGTACTCTGGAACAATCTGAACTTCCCAGAAATCACCTGGAAAAGAGAGGATTCGATGAGGACTAAATACCCTCATTTGTTTGTATCTTAGAACCAATTGTTTGCTAAGAACTCTATGTTTGACTGATTGTACTCTTAAATGTTCGAATGAAAAATACTTTTGTGTGGGTTTTCAATTGATTGATAGTAATATCACATATATATCATACCCATGATAACAGGGCATGGCAGGAACTAGGAACACCGCACGCATGTCCATGTTATTGGTAGCCAGGATTAGGAAAATGCGAGTGTAGTCGTAGGAATCAGCGTGAAAGGAGAGATCGAATAATTGTAGCTCATTTGCCGCAAATGGAAGGGTTTGAGCATCATCACACCCATGTATTGGATGCAAATTTTAGCGGGAACATCTTCTTATGACAAGCGTAACCACATGAAGGGCAACAACTCCCACATGACCCATTAGTATGGCGGGATGCTACAAGGATGCGGGTACTCTAACTTAACCGAGAGGCAGAAACTAGCCGCACTGTAGAAGCTCGCGCCATAAGGTATATGACTTTCAAGACTTCAGATACCTCTACCGATCGTGAGGAAGGCCAGACCATATAGGATAGTGCACTCGCAATAAAGCACAAACTGAATAAGATGAGGGTGAATATGTACTATGACCCTGATCTGGACGCAATATTTTATCTGTCTCAATATTCAGTGATGGAATGAAATGGGAAAGGCTCCATCCCCTACATCGTTCGAGGACTCGACTGTAGCTAGCAGGTGAGGTACCTCTCGTGTGTTGACATTTTTTCTCCTTTTGCCTAATTTTTATTTCATCCGTAATTCGGTGCCGATTGCGAGGACAAAATCTTTTCTTAAGGGGGGAAGATGTGATAACCCAAACTTTTGCCAAATCCTTACTTGCCACTTTTATTATCTTAGTCTTAGCCCACTTAGATGATTGTCCAAGAACCTTGAGATGCAACCAAAACCTTGTCCATATAAGAGAAGAGGCGCTCAAGCCCACTAACAGGCCCATCATGGGCTAGTGAAAGTCGGTCACTAGGGGCCAAAGGGGTTAGGAAAACCCTAATTAGGGTTTTGGGTATGGGAGGTGCCTACTTGGAAGGGGAAAACCTTTAGCTTTTCCTAGAAATCTCATCATTGGAACCTAGGGAAGAAGCATTCTTGGTTAGCACATGGTTGCCACTGGGCAAGCATGCTTAAAGGCTTCTAAGAGAAGCCAAATTGGTGAGGGAAGATGCTAGGGTTCGACACACATAGGGCACACTCCCAAAGCACCACCCACATACCACATGGCTTACATGCAAGGCTTACCTCTATACCACATGAACCTGGACGCAAAGATGGAAGAAGGAGGAGAGAGAAAAGAGGGTTTTGGAAACCCTAAAGGGGCCAACACGCCACACCATGTAGTGATGAGTGTGCAAGTTCCTAGAAAACCAATGCAATGATGAGAGGTGCCTAGTGAAGGTGCCAAATCAGAAGCACAAGATCCAAAGAGGCTTTAGGGTTCAACCAAAGGGCTTTACACCATCGTGAATGCCATGTGTCTCGCATGCAAGGAGATATGGCATTTTCTAGAAGATGATAATCATGAGGAAATGGGAAGAGACGCATGGGACAAATAAAAAATTAGAACAAATCAAATCTCTAGGAAGCACTTAAGATTCTGTCAAGAAGGGCTTACACGCCTCACCACAAGCACCTTTGCCACTTATCACGCATGAAGGGAATATGAGAGTTTATTGATGGATGCACTCATTAGTGGGTGACTAGGGTTAAGACCCATAAGCACGCCACTGCCACATGGTAGCCATGCACAAGTCCCAAACCCCTAAGCCACTCATTAGGGCTTCAGCTAATAGACTAAACCACCCTTGAGGGTTCATTGAACCTAGCCTCTTCAAGGAACATGCCAAGGGCATTTGGGCTTTTGGTCTTAGCAACTAGTTGTGCCATTTGTCCTTCATGCATGAGGATCTTGATGTTTCTAAAATTTAGGCAATCATAAGGGAAGAAGGAGAGGGTTTCAACCATGTAAGAAGCAAGGTACCACTTGGTGCCCATGCACAAATTTTATTTGATTCCAATTGTCAAAGATGATGATGAGAAAGGAGGGCTAGTGTGGGAAAATGAGGGACTACTTAAGGCATCCTTTAAGGGGGTCAGCGCCCAAAGGGGGTACACAAGAGTCATTTTGTCATTCTTCTTCAAACACTCACCTCTAACTTCACTCTTTTCCCTCTTGCAAGACCACCATAGGAGGAGACCAATTTCCTTCACTTTCTTGCCTACCAAACATGACTTTCTCTCCAACCAATCACTACCCACACCCATACCATCCCCATTCATCCAACCACACAAGTAAAAATAGGAGCCATGAGTAAAAGGAAGAGCTTGCGCGATGAGAACCATTAACTTTCATCTCATCCTTTTCATCTACACACACACGGCAACATGAAGTTGAGGGTGATAAGGGGCACGGGTTTGAGTGTCTTGCCGTGACTTTGAAAGGGTGCATGATTAGATCCATGTTTTAGCTCGCACAAGGGATGTTTGGAAAACTAGGGTTTTTCCTCAAGGGAAAAACTGAACCTTCACTAGCAAAATATGAGTGAAATAGACCTTGAGAAGGATGTGAGATCATCAGCCACTACTAGAGTTTGAGTTAGGATTTTCCTTTTGTGGGACTTTCAGCTAAGAGGACTAAGGAGTAACATGCATGGCACACACTCCACATGCATACCACTAAGACCAAGCCATATTGAACATAAGTGGCCTTCGGTCTAGGGTAACCCCTTGAGGCTGATCACATGGAAAGCTACACTAAGCCATCAAGCAAACCCTAAACACACCACACACACTCACTCTCAAATTAGGGTTTCGTTATCTAATGGTTGTATAATATATTTTCAGCTTGCTTGTTGTTGGTTTCTTCGAATATTTGTAAGTTGACCTCTAACCTACTTTTGGATAATATAAGTATGTCTTGCATGAACTTGCATCTTGTTAAACCAATTGGATTATGACAATTTTGGCTATCACATGCTTCGTAACCAGTTTCTTTTATTTTTGCCATGATACTATGTCATCTATGGTTGTTGTGATGTTTCGGCCATGCCTAGTTGTCTTAATCAAATGTTGCTTTACCATGCTAAACACCGATTGTCATTATCTAGGGTTTTATAACAAGTGCGTAATATGTTCTAATGTTTTCAAGCCATAATGTGAGACACTTTAATGTGTTGCATGGGAATGTGAAATGTTGCTTGAGATCGATCATATAGTCCATGGTATTTGCATGATTGGGTCACTTGTGAAAGAAAATGGGTTTTAAAGTAAATTTCATGTTTGTGCATCGTAATTAAAAGAAAATATAATTACATATTTTACCACGACCCCAAATGCTAGGACAGAGGAATATCCTTGTGGAACTCTTATGTCCACTCTGGAGTGCGTAAATTGTAGTAACCCATGGGTTGACGAAGTACAGTCAATGGACTTCGATTGGGTCATTTTTAACGGATTCTGGAGTAAAGTAGCTCCTAATGCTAGTGGGTGCCACATGTGTAAGGTGTGATGAAAGTGTTATGATCTGTCGTACCAAAAGATGTATGCAGTGAAGGCAAAAGGTGAACTGCCACATAATAAGTACTCTGACTTAGTCACCCCTGGTCAAGTGGGCCAGGTAAGAGATGCAGTAACTAGTAGGGAGCTCATAGTGCGTAGGGGAGTTGAGGTGTCCACATATGTTACAAGGATTAAAATGGCTATAAGTGTAAAATGTGAAATGGAAAAAGAAAATGTTATTGAAATGTCAAACATGATTTGCTGTCATATGAATACACTGCCACTGATTTCTGAAAAGTACGTGCATGATCTGAGTTTCAAGTCAAGTACATGTCCGTGCATTCATCCTCATGGTTTGCCTCTACAGGCTTATGTTATCTGTTTGTATTATTGGTTAACTTGCTGAGATTTTTTGAAATCTCACTGTGATAGTTTTCACTACTATTCCTCCACCCAGAGTGGTAGAAGTTGTAACAAGACTTGAGATCGAACATGGAGAAACACAAGACGGAGGATCCCCCGACCATTAAGGAAAGCCTAGGGAGCCCCAAGCGCTCTACGGAGCCAACCATAGAACAAAGCTTAAAGGCGGCTGACCGATTTATTTGTGAAGTGCTTAAGTTATTTGAGGATTTACAGAAAATCATCAACAAGGATAAAGTGAATTAGGTTTTGGTGAAAGCAGTGTCAAAGTTTGAAACTTTGTAGACATGATTAATTGAGGGTCATGGTTTTAAAGCCCGTTTGTATTTTGGGAGTCTTTGAACACTTATGTTTTTGGGATTTTAGTTTTAAATAGTATCATACTTTAAATTACTCTAAATATCGATTACATTTGAATTATTTCTACTGCAATTATTGCATACTATTAGAAACATGGTAGGTGTATTGCATATTAATTGTCATGTATGGGGGTATGTAGCTTTGAGTTACATATACCGACGCTTCAGTCACCATCCAATCCCAATTAGGGGTTGGGGGCATCACAGTACAACACCAGCTGCCCTCTGAGCTCCTACGTGTTATCTTGGAGTGCTCTCAACTTTGTACCGGCTTGTCATCACCCGTTGCTTGCCTTTCGCATGATTAGCACATTATTTTCTTGCCTGTTGTACATCAAACCTTCCTTCACCGCCTTATGTTGTCCTGCATCTGCTAGGCTCTCTACAACATGTCGCACCCTTTACTTCCACCCTGACTGCACGTTGCCCACCCAATTGCCACCTTGATGCTAGCATTTGTGTAATGGGGATTCCTTTGCTAATTTTGGCACAGTCCTTGTAATAGCCAATAATAAATTCAATAGATGCATTTTTTTAGACCTTAGTAACGTTGTGAAATCTCGAAAATAGTTCATAAGTAGAGCGACAAATTAGATTTTAGTCTGTTAGCATAGTCAAATCCTGACCCACTAGGGTGACAAAGTTGTCATTTTATTTATTTAAGGCACTTAGGAGCATAAGTTGGTGAAATGAATTGCACCATTAGACTCATATGAGTATTTAGGATTTTACGGTGCAATAAAACCTTTCTTGCTTTTAGGATGAATAGTATCCATGAGTGCTTTTTGATTTAATCGAGGCATTTAGGAGTTAAGTTTTTGAAAAAGTTGTAATGATTAGTTTAAAAATGTTTATATTTGAATTATGTTTGGGAAGTAGATGGGATGAGATGAGATAAGAATTTTGGGATGAGATTTATTTCCAAACAAGCTCTAGGGTTTCAACGAATTTCAATTGGGGTTTCAATTGGCTTCCTTTGGGGTTTCGATTATAGGTGAGTCCAAATCAAATGTTTAGTGGCCCAATGTAATTACTAAGATGTAATACAGTCCTTAAGGGCTAATGAGTGAAACATTGAGTTATTAATAGCATATGAAAATGATTAATCCAAGTGATTAAACACAATCAAAACTAGGCCACATCAGGGTTTGAAACAAAGCTTAGGGTTTCGGCCATCATTATGGATTTGATTGAAACTCAATGCTATGAGATTTCATTAGAGTTGAAACCCTCTTTTGGTTGATCAAAAAGTGTTTCGGGTGGTCGAAATAGTGTTTGCATAGGTGGCAAGATCACATGCTTAATTTTCCCTCCATTCCAAATAATTATTACAATTTTTCTAAACTTATAAACAAAAAATAAAAAACAATTCAATTTTTTCAAATCCTCAAACAAAAAAAATATTATAAAAATATTATAACTTTATAATATTTTCTATTCAACTTTTTCTCTCTCCTATCCCAAAACCCAAAAAATACTCAACTCAAACTATCTCACTACTATTCACAAACTATCTTACTACTATTCACAAAATTCTCATCTCATCTCACTCTCCAAATGAGTATTGGAGCCCATCGGTAAGCCCATTTTTGGCTCATCGAAAACCAACACTAGCCAAGGCTTCTAGAGAAAGTTTCCTCACCCACCCAAGGCCAAGGCAAGAGCTGATACACCACTCAAGTTTAGGCCCCAAGAGTCACTTGATGGGAAGCAAAAACGCTACAAATCTCAAACCATCCACTCGACTAGCTTTGGCAGCAAGGGGACAACTGTAACACCCCGTTCCTTCTTTCTGATGTAAGCAAATTTCGAGGACGAAATTTATTACAAGGAGGAGAGGATGTAATAGTCCACCCCTTCTCTCTGGTGACTGTTTTATTAAAATGATTTTCAGTTATTTAAAATATTATAGGATTTAAACTATATTGAAAACTCTAATTAATTAAATGGTTTTATTCTCTTAAAGATATTAAATAAGACTTCATCATTTTATTAATGATGAAGGAATATTATTTTATAAACTAAAATTTAGTTTAAATAATATTCTATCTTAATTCCCCTTAGTGTTTTAATTCCCAACCATTAAATCGATTTGAAGACCCCTAGTTGAAGGGGTAAGATTAAAACTTAGACCCTTCTTCCTTTTCCCCTCACTTTTCCCTCTCTCTCTCCTCTCCCCTAGCCGATAGCCCCTCTCCCCTGGCATTTCTCTTGACTCCTCCTAGCCACAGTAGCCCACCGCCGCTTGTCGTCGGTCACCACCGCACGAGTTCCCCTCTCCATCGGCAACCACCTCTCACGGACCTAGCCACCACGAGTCTCTCTCCTCCACCCGAAATGATCTCCCCTACCCATATGGCTTCTCCTCTAACAAACCCCAACCCAACGCCGCTATGCGCCACCAGTGATGTCACCGGCCTCCCCTCACGCTGGCAAGCACCCCCACAATCGAAGTCCCGCACGACAGCTTCCCTTTTCCCCACGCGAGCCCCTCTCCTCTCGGGTTCCTCACCTTGCACAGCCATAGCGCCATCGTCGTCAGCCTCCAGCTCCACCGAGCACCACCACGGGTCTCCCCTGACCACCCCCTTCCTCCTCCCCTTGACCCAACTGCCTTAGTTCCTCCCCAGACCGCATGCACACAGCCTCAACGCATGGGTTCACAATACCCATGGCCGAGCTCCGCCTCCCACGGCCACCGCACCACCACCAGAGGCTTCTCCTCCCACCGACGACCACCCCTAACCACCCTCATGCCCAGTCGAGCCACCTAGCTCCCCTACGCTCTCTCACTTTTTCACGCGTGTTCCTCCACCTCACAGCCAAATTCGCCGCCTCAGGCCACCGTGCCACCACTTCGTCGCCACCATGCCCCTCTATGGGAGGCTAAGCCCTTCCATGGCCAGCCATAGTCCCCAGTCGCCCCTAGCCTCACATGCACCCTCATCCTCTCTGGGGCACTGTACATGGCTAGATTCGCCGTGTTCCTCCCCTCGCAGCCACCATGCCACCATAAGCCCTTCCAAGACCACACCTAACTATCCAAACGCCCAAGCAACCACCATACTCAGTGGATAACCACTGTACATGGCTAACCGTCACTGTATACAACCTTAGCCGCCACCCACGGACTCCCTACCATGTCGGCCACCCTTGCACAACCTAGATCTAGTAGCCAAAATCCTAGATCCGGTCCTTGATATAGTGCCGATGTAAGGTCATGGTAGTGATCGTTACTTCCCAAGCTAGTGGCTTCCGACACCACTAACCATGCCGGACAGTGAGCAACACATGGGTTATCCCGTCGATGGTATAACTCTATTTTCCTTTATTTTTGTTATTATGTTAGTTGGTTGGTTAGGTTATGGACTGTGTTGTTAGTAATTGTGTAGTTCGCTATGTTGTGAAGTGTTGGGCTTATCTGTGTAGTGTGCTACGAAGTGTTGTGAACTGTGCTGTGAAGTGTGGGTGTGTGTTGTAGTAGTGATGTGGCGTAGTGTGTGAAGGGAATACACATGGAATGTACTCCATGTGGTGGAGTGATGCACCATATGGCATGTATGTCATAGTGGTGATGTGGCGTAGCGTGTGTAAAGGGAGTACAAGTGGAGTATACTCTATAAGGTGAAGCGATACATCGTGTGGCGTGTCGCTAAGATATGGATGATTGCGTAGTTGATGAGCGTAGAGCTTGACGAGTAGTGTCGGGAACTGCGAAATAGTGTCCCAAAGTAATTATGATGTGGCCTGTAGTCTGAGATGACAGGTGTGATCATGTAGTTGACTTATGGCTGGGAGTATGTGTGAAGTGACAGAACAAATGTAAGGGTGTGTTTGGATGTTGAAGTGAGTTGAGTTGAGATGATAAAATATTGTTAGAATATTATTTTTTAATATTATTATTATTTTGGGATTTGAAAAAGTTGAATTGTTTATTATATTTTGTGTTGAGATTTGAAAAAGTTGTAATGATGAATTGAGATGAATTGAGATGAGTTGTGATCCAAACTCACCCTAAGAGTGGTGCAGCGGAAGTATGACAGGGGAATGTCATGAAGTGACATGGTTGAGCAAGAAGTCGTGCTTGTGATGAGTGAGGAGTTAGCGTAAGAGTGATGTAGCGAGATGTCAGGTGATGTGACAAGGTCACGGCGTAGCTTGGGAGTAGTCTTGAGCTATGACGTGACGTAAGATGTAATTATGAATGGAGTCTTGTCGTGTTAAGTGTTGGGATGAACTGTCAAGAGAGACGGGTAGCATGAAGAGTCATGCTAGCTGGGTTAAGAGAAGATTGGTATCGGAGTAAGGGCTTGTTTACACAAGCAGGTGATCAACGTGTTATATGTTGGTCTTAAGTGATAAAGGGGTAGGGTACATGTACATCTGGTTAGACACATGTGCTGGACGGATTCACCTTATGTAATGAGTAATCCATCCTAAACATGGTTACATGGTGCTTAAGCAGTCTCAGAGTTGGCTTAAAGCTGTGTGGCGTGTATGGATGAGAATGAGAATTTAGTGTGAGCTAAGATGCATGAAGGTAGTGACGGGTGTATTGTCCAGGATTGGGATGCATGACTTCATTGGTCGGAATCATGAGTCGGAATGTGGTCAATAGGAAGAGTAAGATGAAAGTCTTAGTGTCTTAACCATAAGGTGGATCGTGGAGGTTTACTTTAGTAGATAAGCACTCAGGGTAAGACCTTGAGTTTGGAAGATGTAGTGACCGTAAGTAGATCCCGAAGATTTTAGCATAATAAGGGACACGTAAGAGCACGATATAGAAGGAGAGTGTTTCGAGTGAAGTGTAGCTCTATTCTAAGTTTAGTTGCTTATGTACTAGATAGAGAATAACGCTAAGGTTATGTGTATGCATGTAGGTTGTCATTTGACAAGCACATGAATGGACTGCATGATATGAAAATAGCATGGAGTCTAGGTAAGTATTATGTTCGTACTCTTCTAGAGTTTTCTAAACGATATGAACTGAAAATGAAATGCTTCTCTTTACGATGCCTTACGAAAGGAAATGAAACGATGTTTTATGAAAATCGTGCTAAGTGTTCAAAGGTATATGTATGTATGGCCCTCCTTGGCAGCCCATTTTTATGCAACCAAAGTATTAATTGTATGCATGTGAATGGATGACTATATGCGGTATCTATTGTATGTATTTTCACAAAATGATATGTGAGGCCGATGCCTTGTGCTTTAAATGATGCGAAGAAAGTGTTTAAAATGTCCCTATGAATTGATGTTAAAATTTCGTATGAATTGATACTTTATGGATGCCATGAAAGATGATGTTTAAACTCATACTTTTAAATGACGTTTTTCTATGAACGGGCTGTTAAATGAAAATGACTGAAAAGGAAATGACTGAATGAAAGAAAGGAAATGACTGAAAGGAAATGAACGTTTCAATGCATGAAAATACGTAACGGCCATGACTGAATGAATGATGGTACCAAAGGACTGGGCAGATTGCAATATCGGGTAAGTAGTACTGGTAGTGCACCTAGTGCTGCCCCCTGACTGAAAGGGATTCACAACCCGTGGCCACGAGCGGAATATGAGTCCAAAGGAAGACCGATAACCAGTGTGTACCGGCCAAATAAAGTGATAAGAAAGAATGTATGAATGCATGAACTCTTTAAGAAATGAAGGTACTGACAAGAGAAACGTTTTAAAAAAAGAAAATAATTTTAAAAGAAAAATCTCGTCCAGTGATGTTTTCGAAATGAATGCATGTCTCATAGACGTATAGTATGTATGGAATGATGAATGCATGACTGAAAATCTATGTTAGTATATTTTAACTATATGAAGTAATGCTTACTGAGTATTCAAGTCATTTTAGTCTTTATGTGTGCCCTTCCCCCCATAGGAACTAAATGAGCAGTACGCGTCAGGACGTACAAGGCCCAAGGGAAAGAGCACGAAAGTCTAGGTATTAGAATTCTAATTGTATGAGGGGCCTTTTTATTTTAATATTAATGTTTTCTGCTGTACACTTCTTTTATTCTCAAAGCACATTTTATTTTATAACGTAAAGTCTTGCATCCTGGGTATGGAGGTAAAATGTTTTAAAACGAACGGTAATTTCCGTCGTCTTTTCTAAAATCATTTTCTAAAATGTCCCACCACAAGGACGAACGTTATAACAACAGCTAAGCAGCCCACTTTTCCTCCATCTTTTGGCTGCAAACCTCTTATTCAAGGGTCACTCAGCCACCCCATGTAAGTATTCTCTCATGTATATCACATCAGCCTCATTCCACGTTTCACACTTAGCATTTTCCTCACTTGTTTGGGGAGAACCCAAGAGAGAGAGCTTCAAGGGGTTTTTCTAGCCGTTTTTTATCCAATTTTTTGAGGCCTTTTTAAGTCGATTCTCATGACACTGTTTTCATATATTTTGTTTCTCTTTGAGTCTAGTATTTTTTGGTATATTTTAAGTAATGTTTCATGGAATTTGGATATGTGAAAGTTTCATTTAAACATGCAAAGGTCACACTGGGCGACAATTTTGATGTTTGCGTAAAACTTTGATATTTTGATGGAGTTTTTGTGGAAATTTTGGGTAGATATTGCTATGCTGAAGAGATAACATGTTAATATGCAAGTTAGGTTTGGCTTTATAGCATGTTAGAATTTTTATAAAATGGTTTTGCATGATTTCAAATTGTTAGTAACTGGATGGTACGAACCAGCTTCTGTTTTGGTGAAAGTTGTGATCTTTGGTTATGGAAACTTGATCTAATGGTCTTGATTTTAATATATGTTGTTCTTGAGGTTTTGATATATATGTGAGGAGTTTAGTTTTGGAGTATTTGTAACACTCTTCCCTAGGGTTAGGAATGTCACAACTTACGTAAAGAAAGCTAAGCAAGAGACTTGTATAATTTAATAAATAAATATGAAATTCATAAAAAGAGTTATTAAAATAACTCGTGTTTGAAACCAACTAAATAAAATGGCTGTCATAAAATAAAATCCACTAAATTTCATTAGTCTGCTCCTTCTAAGCCTGACTTGCTTGCTTGTACTCATCCTCATCCTCACCTGGGTGGTTAAAAATATGAAATAAAATTAAGATGAGTAGAAAACTCAGTAAGAAACTCATCATAACGTAAACATAATAAACACAATGGTTTTCATAAAATTTTTCATGCTAAGAAATAAAAATCATGACTATTCATACTCATGCTTATGCTATGTATGCCTTGTCTTGATTTATATGAATTAACTGACTTATTTAACTAGCCAACACACTTAACTCAGTGTGCAAGGTTGTGTACCGACCCCACATCCGCAGCCACAAGGGGAGCTGCTGAGTAGTATTTTGGCATACTACGGCGGACCATGCTTGAGTGTGTGGCTTGCACATCACCTTGAATCTACATTGGTACCATGCTTCTAAATGACCATCTGATTAAACTGATCTAATCTTATCTTGCACTAGAATTTAAGAAAGTTTATGTATTTTATGCGACGTGGGATGCTTGACATACATACTAATATAAATAATTGTAAAATGTTGAATCTGAACATGATGCGGAAAATTAACATGATTGTGTGTTATGATGAATGACATGCTTGCATAAATTGTAACATGCGTGATATATAAAAAGTGGCTATTAAATAAATGGCTTTAATAATAATTTATCTAAACTAACTAACATGTGTTAAACCTAGTTTATGATCGAGTTACTTATTTCGTTGCGCTGCTTCCTGAATTTCACATCGTAACTCATTACCTATACGAAGTACGGTTGGTTTGGAGAGTGAGATGAGATGAGATGGTTTCGGATAAAAGTTGAAAGTTGAATAAAATATTGTTATAATATTATTTTTTAATATTATTATTGTTTTGAGATTTGAAAAAGTTGAATTGTTTATTATATTGTGTGGAAATTTAAAAAAATTGTAATGATAAGATGAAACGAGATGAAACATTCTCTGAATTCAAACGAGCCCTAAAAGTTACTAAATTTTATAGGAAAGCGTATCATAATAATATTCTACTTAGTTAATAATATGGAGAATAATTTAATAATTATTATGTTTAAAAAAAAAGTAATAAATACTAATATTATTTAAATACTAATAACATATCTACATTTTCAAATTATAACTTATTAGAAAATGATATTAACTCTACCAAAGTAAACAACAGAAATTATTCTTATTATTTACTATTAAATTTAGTCGTACAAATAATACTTAGTAATATAATTTAAATCCCTAAATATATTCTGTATAAATTCTTATACTTGAAAGTAAGTTCAATATATAGAGCCCAACGTAAAAATGCAAGTCCAAATCATATTCGGTCATGACTTACAGCTAAGGGCATAAATATCATAAACTTTAAAATGTCTTAAAATGCTTTACGGAAAAAGGCTACAAATACACCAAAGTGGGTTAAATGGCATTTTTGTAATAACATAAGTCCGTAGGTACTTTCTGGGAAAATAAATAGTTTCTAAGCTAGCATATTCATTCAACTAAGCCCAACCCCACTTAAAATATTATAACACTTTAACAAAACATAACCAGGCCCAACTTGATTTAAAAACACAAGTCCAATCTAAACATCAACCTCGGCCCAAACTATAAAACAAAAGTCAACAAAAAAAGAGCCTAACTAAAAGGGCATTTTGGGAAAGGCTGGACATAAAAGCCCACTTGAAAGAGAATACAACCACTGGAGAAAGCAAGGGGTCGTGCGATAACAAGTGCTATGCGCAGCGTTTTGAGGGGCTAATCAAAGTCCTCGGCCACCAGGAGACGCGGGTTAGTGTTAAGGTCCATGTTTAATTCCATTTAGTTTGTGTTGCTTTTATTTTGCAAGTCTCTTATTATTTCGGCTATTTATAGCTTCCGTATGCTAATAAAAGGGGCAACTTTTATCCAGAAAACTATTGAGTAACTTGGAGGTGTGGCACCTCCAATTAGCCATTCTATATCTATTCTTATTACTGTGTGCATTACACGTGGTCTCAGAGCCGCATTCCTGCGACATAGTGGAAGGAACTCACAATTCTCAACTAGCAAAGGCAGTAGCCAACCTAAGAGGGGAACTTCCTCTCTATGGGAAGAATAGAGTAGGCAGTGAGCATTAATGGAGAATTTGCTACAAGAAGTCAGTAATCTAGCAACTGGTTATGACAGCTTGGTACATCTAGCAGCTAAGTATAATTCAGGGGAAGGAACATCAGGAGAAAATAACTTGAATATAAATCCCAACCCTCTCTTTGAATGACACAGTGGAATTCAAGCAAGAACACTTCGCTTGGATTTTGATGGGGGCGATCCCAACGAGTGGATCTTGAAAGCAAACCAGTTCTTCACATACTGTCAAACACCTCGTTTCACATGGAAGGGAAGGCACCATTGTGGTACAGTTGGTTGATGGAGTCCAGTCCAGTGGCAAGCTAGGAGGATTTTGTAGTAGCCTTGAGAACTCGGTTTAGGCCTTCAGCATATGAAGATCCGGTGGGAGCCTTCACTAAGCTGCGACAAACAGGTAGTGTGAAAGAGTATCAAACTAATTTTGAGATCCTGTCCAATAAAATTGCAGGTGTTAGTGAAGAATTCAAAATTAGCACTTTTTTGAGTGGACTAAGAGATGAGCTACAAATTATAGTTACCATGTTCAAGCTTGTGACGCTCTCAGCAGCTTTTGGATTGGCAAGACTGCAGGAGGAAGAAATGTGGAGGAGGAAACATGGATATTGCCCCACTCATTCACAACTCACCCCTTACACTGTAGCTACCAAAACACCAACACCTCGACTCCCTACCCCTAACCCCATATTAAGATTGCCAGTCCCACCTTAGCCACCCAAACCCCACAATCAACCACCTAGAAAATCAGCATATCCCATCAAACGTGTTACACCTAGCCAAATGCAAGAAAGGAAGGAGAGAGGATTATGTTATTACTGCGATGAGAAGTACCAACCTGGGCACAAATGTAGTCATCCCAAAATTTGTTTTTTGGAAGGTATGGAGATGGAGCATGAAAAGGAAGAAGGAGAGGGAGGTTCCACCATCAGTATACCAGTTGGAGCAGATGATGAACAAGGCGAGCAGTAGGGAGAGTTATTAGGCATTTCTTTACATGCCATTGCTGGAGAACCTTCCCAAAAACCATGAGGTTGATGGGTATAGTGAACCAACATTCTGTCATCATACTTATTGACACAGTGAGTACATACAACTTCATTGATCTAAATGTAGCAAGGAGAGCAAGGCTACCAGTGGAGGAGAGCCACATGGTAGTCCAAGTTGCTAATGGGGCTACACTTCCTTGCCAAGATTTTTGTAAGGCAGTATTTCTCACTTTACAGAATTTTCAATTTATGGCCAGACTTTATATCCTAACTTTAGGAGGGTGTGATCTTGTGTTGGGTGTGGATTGGTTGCATAGTTTGGGTACCATACAGTGCTATTTTGCAAATCTCAGTATGCAATTTTTCATCAGTGGGAAAATATTGCAGTTGCAAAGGCTAAAACCACCTAGAATTACTTTGGAGGAAGACAATCACATCAACAAGTTCACTAGAATGGAAGGAAGGGGCGCTTGGCTACAATTAATGGAGGCAGACAAACCAAAGGTACAAGGTCCTGTGAATCCAACCATACAATCCACTCTAGATGAATTCCAGGAGGTGTTTGCTAAACCTATAAGATTACCTCCACCGAGGAGTCATGACCACGACATCCAGTTGCAGGAAAGTGCCAAACCAATGCGTGTGAGGCCATATCGGTATCCTTACTACCAGAATGAGGAAATTGAGAAGTTAGTGCATGAAATGTTAAAGACAGGCATCATTCAACTAAGCCAAAGTTTGTATTCATCACATGTCTTATTAGTAAGGAAAGTTGATGGAAGCTGGCACATGTGTATGAATTATTGCGCCCTCAATAGAGAAACAATTAAAGATAAGTATCACATTCCAAATATTGATGAATTATTGGATGAATTACATGGTGCTGAGTTATTTTCCAAACTTGATTTACGATCGAGCTATCATCAAATTAAATCTAAAGATGTGCCAAAAATTACCTTTCGCACACATGAGGGGCATTACGAATTATTGGTAATGTCCTTCGGGCTTACCAATGCACTATCAACCTTTCAATAGTTGATGAATGAAATTTTCAAGCCATATCTCAGAAAATTTGTGTTGTTATTTTTTGATGATATTCTCATTTACAGCCATAATTTAGATGATCACTTGGTGCATGTAAGAATTGTTTTGAGTATTTTACAAACACACCAGCTATATGCGAAATTATCTAAATTTGTATTTGGCTGCCAAGAGGTTGAGTATCTGGGGCATTTGATATTAAAAGAATGAGTAAAAGCAGATCCTAAGAGGATTTCAGCCATGCTGGATTGGCCAATTCCTAGAACTCCCAAAGAATTTAGGGGGTTCCTGGGACTTACTGGGTATTATAGAAAATTTGTGCAGAGATATGGAGGGATTGCAGCTCCATTAACCCAACTTTTAAAGAAGAATGCATTTTGCTAGACAAAGGAGGCTATACAAGCCTTTAACTCCCTCAAATCAGCAGTGGTCAAACCTCCAGTCTTGGGGTTACCAAACTTTTCTAAGATCTTTATTATTGAATGTGATGCTTCAGGTGAAGGGATATGGGAAATTCTTATGCAAGAAGGCAAACCCTTGGCTTATCTCAGTCAGGGGCTTAAGGGAAAAAGCTTGTTTCTCTCAACATATGAAAAAGAACTCTTAGCTCTAGTAATGGCTATCAGGAAATGGAGGCACTATTTACTTGGGCACAAATTCAAAGTCAGGACTGATCAACAGGCCCTAAAGCACCTTTTGGAGCAAAGTGTTGGGACACCATTACAGCAGAAGTGAATTTCAAAGCTGTTGGGCTCTAACTTCATAGTGGAGTATCGTTGTGGTAGGGAAAATAAGGCAACCGATACCTTATCAAGGTTGAACTCAAAAGAGGGAAATACCAACTCACAAGAAGAACCAGTTAATACCTCAGAGCATAGTGCAAATATCAAGGCTATCAGTTTAGTTCAAGCTACCTGGGTGGAGAAGTTGCGCCAAGCATATGAACAAGTTCTCAAGTTGCAGGAGCTGATTAGCAACTACCATCAAGGGGATCTTAGCCCTAGCAAATACCACTTACGTGATAAATTATTTTTTACAAGGGAAGGCTGCACTTGGGAGCTCCTTCACGATTTCAGCAGCAAGTATTACAACAGTTTTTCTACAGTCCTCTAGGAGGAAACATGGGAACACAAAAAATACATTCAAGAATAAAAAGAGAATTTTTCTAGCATGGTATGAGAAGGGATGCCAAGACCTTCATTAGAGAATGCACAGTGTGTCAACGTAACAAGACAGAGAATCTCAAACCAGCAGGACTGCTTCAGCCTCTATCATTGCCGACTCAAGCATAGGTCGATATTAGCATGAAACTGATAAAGGAAGAACTGAAAGGGAATTCAACATCGGTGATTCAGTATACCTTAGACTAAGGCCATATCAACAAATGACGGTAGCTCTGCGGCGAAGCTTGAAACTGTCTCCAAACTACTACAGGCCCTTTCAGGTGGCCAAACACATCGACAAGGTTGCATACATGTTGAATCTTCCAAAGAATTTTAAGATCTACCCTGTATTTCATGTATCATGCCTCAAAAAGAAACTAGAAGCCTAGATTGACCCTAACCCTAATCTCCCATTGACTATGGAAGACAAAACACTCATACAGAAATATCCAGACCTTGAGGAAAGGGACACGAGCTGGAGTGGAACTATTGATTCAATGGAAGGGGTCTACGACTGAGAATGCTACTTGGGAAGATCACGAAGAACTCATACAAAAATATCCAGACCTTGAGGACAAGGTCTTCTGAAGGTGGGGACTTTGCTATGCGCAGCATTTTGAGGGGCTAATCAAAGTTGTAGTTATTTTAATTGTAAGGGTTGTGTTGATATTTTTTAATAGATAATATTAGTTTTCGTCTTTCACCTATCTAATTTGTTTATTATTTTTTTGCATTCAAGTTTTGAACTTTGAAATAGGTCGAAATCTGGATTCGATATCTTTGACTCCATCAACCCACATGCTTGTAATCCTAGTCAAACTAGCTTTAACGGATGAAAAATTAGCCATTTTGTATCTCTTCCATTTCTAGAATTTAGAAGTATATTTTGGAATGCAACTTCTGCTAGTAGGTTCCGTAATAAAGCCAAATTCTTGTTATTCGGAGGACTAAGTCATAGACATTCAGCTTTTGCCTTTCAAAAAAATTATATATAAAGGTGGCTGGGGTTGCACGACAATGTGGAGAAAAAAATAGAAGTAAAAAGGCTTGAAGCCATTCTTTCAGCTTGCTCTGTATAGAGAGAAAGAAAATAAAATAAGATAGTGTCGAGATATTGAGAGTTTTCAGACAAAAAAGGTGTTATTTTTAGAGGAGCTTTGAGCTCAATATCTTGTGTAGAGTTTATTCAAGCTATACGACGATCAGTTGGGCTGTTATATCCTGGAAGAGACAAGTCAAGAGATGATTTGCTGCACCGGTTCAATTGAAACTTTACATACCGTAGAGGGCTTGAATCTCCTTAAAGAGAGCGAGATTTCCGTAACTCAGTCCAAGCTGGTTTCGTTTGAATTTTTCATTTTATTGTAATTTTTCATTTTATTACTATGAATTTCACTAACAATTTTAAAGAGAGTCAACATGGTGCTTTCAAATGAAAAATCCACGGAAAACGTTGGAGATCTCAACAAGCCCTTCCGCTTCAATGTAGCCCACTTCAAAAGATGGAAGTGCAAGGTGCTCTTCTATCTAAGCCTTCTCAATGTCTCCTATGTTCTCACTGCAAAGAATCCAAACAAGATCACTACGGAGAACATGACTTAAGCACAAGTCAAAGCTCATGAAGAAAAGATTGAAAAATATACAAAAGATGAGTATAATTGTCCATGTTACCTTTCAAATTGTCTTTCGGACCAATTTTATGATTTCTAGAATACCACTTACTCCTCTGTGAAGAAAATTTGGAAAGCCTTACAGAATAAATATGATACGGAAGAAGTTGGAGCGAAGAAATATGTGGCAAGTCGCTTCTTTCGATATCAAATGGTAGATGGAAAGTCCGTAGCAGAACAAGCGTAGGATTTTCAAATGGTTGTAGCTGAAGTTTGATTCGAAGGCATCAAGATTGGAGATAATCTAATTGTCTGTGGCATCATTGACAAGCTACCACCTTCGTGGAGGGAGTTTCAAAAGTCGATGCGCCACAAACAAAATGAGACATCCTTGGAGACCTTAATTACATGTATTTGAGTAGAGGAGAAAGCTAGAGGCCAAGATGCTTTGATGGTTCAAAATGGAAATGAGAATTCCATGACGAAGGTAAACTTAATTTCTGAAAATGGTGGTTTGCCCAAAGGTTAGATTTCAAAAAATAATCATTTGAAGCCGCAAAGAAAAATTTCAAAAAATTTAGTAGACCTCACAAAAAAGATTTTTCAAATCAAAAGGATAAGAACCAAGAACCCTCTTCACAAATTCAAGCTTGTTTTGTCTGTGGCAAAAGTGGGCACTTTGCTCGAATTTATAAATTTCGAAAGCGAGAAAATAATCCTCAAGTGAACGTAACTGAGAAGCGACTTGTGGCAATGATTACAGACATTAACATGGTTCAATTTGTTGAAGGATGGTGGGCAGATTCTGGTGCTAATAGGCACGTCTGCTATGATAAAGATTGGTTCAAAAGGTATACTCCCTTTAAAGAAGAGAAATCTATTATGCTTGATGATTCAAGCAAAACAAAAGTCCTTGGGAGTGGTGAGGTCGAACTGAAATTCACCCCTGGACATATATTGACGCTAAAAGATGTGCTCTATACACCGTCTATGAGGAAGAATTTGATTTCAAGGTTTCTACTCAACAAAGCTGGCTTCAAGCAAACTATGGAATTTGATCAATATGTTATCACTAAAAATGGAGTTTTTGTGGGCAAGGGCTATGTTTGTGATGAAATGTTTAAATTGAACGTTGATAATAAAGCATCGAATGTTTATGTTTATATGCTTTCTTCTTTTAAATTTTTGGCATGGATGTTTATGTCATATTAATAGTAGATATGTTGCAGTTATGAGTAGTTTAGGATTAATTCCCAAACTGAAAAAAGATTTTCAAAAATGTGAAGTTTGTAGTCAAGCAAAAATTACAAAATGACCTCATAAAAGTGGTGAAAAGAATACCAAATTGTTAGATCTAATTCACACCGATCTTTGTGAATTTGAAGGAATTTTCACTCGTGGAGGAAATATATATTTTATTACTTTTATTGATGATTTTTCAAAATACACGTATGTTTATTTATTAAAAAATAAAAGTGATGCTTTTGAAAAGTTCAAAGAATTCCTCCATGAAATTGAAAATCAATTTAGTAGAAAAATAAAAAGATTTAGAAGTGATAGAGGCCAAGAGTATGATTCAAATGAATTTAATCTTTTTATTTAGTCATTGGAAATTATTCATGAAACTATTGCACCATACTCACCTACTTCAAACGGTGTGGTTGAAAAGAAAAATAGGACTTTGATTGAATTGACAAATGCCATGCTTATTGATTCAGACGCTCCCTCAAGTTTTTGGGATGAATCAATTTTGACTGCTTGTTATGTTTTAAATAGGGTGCATTATAAAAATTCAAAAACTCCACCTTTTTAAATTATGGAGAGTGTATAAGCCAAGTTTGGGATATTTTAAAGTTTGGGACTGTTTGGCATTTGTGAGACTAACAGATCCTAAAAGGCCTAAATTGGGTGTTAGAACTACCACGTGTGTCTTTCTTGGATATGCAAAAAATAGCACAGCCTATAGATTTTTTGATATTGAAAATAAAGTGATTTTTGAATCAGGCGATGTAATTTTTCATGAAGAAAAATTTCCTTTTAAATCCAAAAATAGTGGGGGCCATGCATTTGGACAAAATATTTTTCTGAAGCTAGTTCTTCTACTCTTCCAGAAAATGAAGAATTTTGAATTAAGGAGTAAGAGAGTTAGAATTGAAAAAGATTTTGGTCCCGACTATTATATTTATAATATTGAGGAAAAACCAAATACTCTACAAGAAGCCTTAGCTTCACCTGATTCTATGTTTTGGAAAGAGGCTGTGAATGATGAGATGGATTCACTAGTTTCTAATAAAACTTGGAAATTAGTTGAGTTACCTCCGGGTTGCAAAACCATAGAATGTAAATGGGTCTTGGTTCTTAGAAAAAAATTTAGACCGGATGGAACCGTTGAAAAGTTCAAGACTAGGCTTGGCGCAAAAGGTTTTAAACAAAAAGCTGACCTTGATTTTTTTAACACTTTTTCTCCGGTTACAAGAATAATATCCATTAGATTATTGATTGACATTGCAACAATCTATAATTTAAAAATTTATTAAATGGATGTTAAAACAGCTTTTTTGAATGGGGACCTAGATGAGGAAATTTATATGGATCAACCCGAAGGCTTTGTAGAGCCTAGCCAAGAAAGAAAAGTGTGTAAGTTGACAAAATCCCTATATGGCTTAAAACAGGCCCCAAAACAATGGCATGAGAAATTTGACTCTTGCATGATTGAAAATAGAAGTCAAATGAAAGTGATAAATGTATTTATTATAAATCTTGGGATAATTTTCATGTTATTATTAACCTATATATGGATGATTTATTGATATTTCTAATTTGTATGTTATAGATGAAACAAAAGGCATGCTTAGTAATCATTTTGATATGAAAGATCTTGGCGAGGCTAATTTTATTTTAGGTATGAAAATCACCAAAACATATGATGATATTTTTCTTGATCAATCGCATTACGTAGAAAAATTGTTAAAGAAATTTAATTATGTTGGATGCAAGCATATTGTTACCCCTTTTGATCCTAGTGTTCATTTATTTTCTATTGAAAATGATGATGATGTGATTAATCAAAAGGAATATGCTAGCATGATTGGTAGTTTACGTTATGCGACTAATTGTACTAGACCTGACATTGCTTATACAGTAGGAGTACTTAGTAGATTTACTACCAAGTCAGGAAGAGACCATTGGTATGCAATGTATCGGATAATGAAATATTTATCTGGTAAAAAATATTATGGCTTTTTTTATAAAAAATATCCTGATGTACTCAAAGGCTTCAGTGATGCCGATTGGAATACCTTGTCAGGTGATTCCCTTTCAACTACTGGTTATATTTTTACTTTGGGTGGTCTAAAAAACAAACTATTGTTGCTAACTCAACTATGGAAGCCGAGCTTATAGCTTTAACTTTAGTGAATGAGGAAGCAAACTGGGTGAGAGATCTACTACATGAGATTCCATTGTGGGAAAAACCAATTCCACCTATATTAATTCATTGTGATAGTACTGCTACTATTAGTAGAATACAAAATCGCTATTACAATGGTAAATCCAGACCAATAAGAAGAAAACACAGTACTCTGAGATCCTATTTGAGTAGTAGTGTCATTAACGTAGATTATGTTAAATCATGTGATAATCTAGCAGATTCACTGACGAAGGCCTTAACAAGAGAAAGAGTCCGGAATACATCGAGGGGAATGAAATTAAAGTTCATACAGTCATGAACCACATATGAGGATACCCAACCCAGAGATCAGAGATCCTGAGAACTGGGTTCAATGGGAAGAACGAATCATTTGGTGGTTGTAAGAAATGCACAATTTATTTTATTTGAGAGTTTTTTCCATTCCTATGGTGTAAGTGCATTCATTCTATAATGATTGAGAGGATGAGTTGTTTTAAATACTCTTAATGAAAATCTGTAGCTCTTATGAGTAGGGTGTCAGAATTACAGGAGCACCCTTGACAGATTTCACCTATGTGAGTGTGGGAGTGAGGCCGCTCTTATGAGACTTGGACTTGTTCTCAAATACACTCATGAAATTATAGATTAACACAAGGCCGTAATGTGCTGGCTAATAAAGCTCATGTCAACACCTGGACTGTTATGTGTGAGCAATAATTTTTTATTTCCCTTTAGAAGTTATAGTTCAAGTCTGAGACTACTACCAACTCTGGAGTAAAAAAATGTTGTTTCACTAAGTGAGGGTTTAATGCAGAGCATACCTTCATGATGCATAATAATCATTTTTTGTCTCGAATTATCTCTCTTATTTATTTATTTTATCATTAAAAAATAGTGGGGGAATGTTGATATTTTTTAATAGATAATATTAGTTTTCATCTTTCACCCGTCTAAATTGTTGATCTGTTTTTTGCATTCAAGTTTTGAACTTTGAAATAGGCCGAAATCTGGGTTCGATATCTTTGACTCCATCAACCCACATACTTGTAATCCTAGACAAACTGGCTTTAACGGATGAAAAATTAGTCGTTTTGTATCTCTTCAGTTTCTAGAATCTAGGAATATATTTTAGAATGCAACTTCTGCTAGTAGGTTCTGTAATAAAGCCAAATTCTTGTTATTCGGAGGACTAAGTCATAGACGTTCAGCTTTTACCTTTTAAAAAAATTCTATATAAAGGTGGCTGGGGTTGCTCGACAATGTGGAGAGAACAAAAGGTAAAAAGGCTTGAAGCCATTCTTTCAACTTACTACGTACAGAGAGAAAGAAAATAAAATAAGATGTATCGAGATATTGAGAGTTTCCAGACAAAAGAGGTGTTATTTTTAGAGGAGCTTTGAGCTCAATATCTTGTGCAAAGTTTATTTGAGTTATACGACGATCAGTTGGGCTGTTGTATCCTAGAGGAGACAAGTCAAGAGAAGATCTGCTGCACTGGTTCAATTGAAACTTTACATACTGCAGAGGGCTTGAGTCTCCTTAAAGAGAGCGAGATTTCCATGCCTCAGTCTAAGTTGGTTTCATTTGATTTTTTCATTTCATTGTAATTTTCATTTTATTACTGTGAATTTCACTAATAGGTTGTTAGTGTCATTTTGTGTTTTAAGAGTATCAGTTGGGTGTTGAACGAGTTTTGGTTCACTAGGAGACGTGGGTTGGTGTTAAGGTCCATGTTTAAATCCATTTAGTTTGTGTTGCTTTTGTTTTGCAAGTCCCTTATTATCTCGGCTATTTATAGCTACCGTATGCTAATGAAAGGGGCAACTTTTATCCAGAAAATTATTGAGTAACTTGGACGTTTGTGGCGCCTCGAATTAGCCATTCTATATCTATTATTAATAGTAGTGTGTAGGGTGCATGACTCACCGAGGAAGAGGCAGAGGGTGGCGGAACAATGGTTGGGCTGAGATCGACGGTTGCAAGAGCGGCGACGAAGCATAGAGAGAGAGAGAGAGAGAGAGAGAGAGAGAGAGAGAGAGAGAGAGAGAGAGAAACTGTTGTGTGCTATCAAACTGAGAAGCAAAGGAGTAGAGGGAGAGAGTGAGTTCAGCAGTCTTGGCTTACCGAGAGGAAATACGGCGGATTTGTGACGAGAAGCGTCTGGCGGCACTTTCTGTGGTTGTTTCGATGATTTCCGTCGAGGTGGATGGTGGGTATCTCAGGTTCACATGTATGGGCTCTCCTTCGGTGATTCTCGGCGTGCAAGTTGGCATCGGGTGGAAGAGAGGTGGTTGTTTGTTGGCTCACGATGGCTGAACGACGTCAACTTACTCTGAACCGTCCGTGGTGAAGGGTCTCACGAAGTAAAACATAAAAAGAAGGATGAATGCAAGCAAGGAAGACATGAAGACACTGAGCAACAAAGCTGCAGTACATGAGGAAATATATGCAGCAACAAAATTTGAGATAAAAGTACATTGCAGAAAAAGAGAACTGAAAAGCAATAGCAAAGGAAGAACAAAAGCAACAAGAAAAAGGAGAAAAGTGTTGTCACAGAAAAGCAAAGGATTATCTGTGAAATACATGACTGCACACACAAAACAAAGTCAGGAAATCAACTTGTAGAGCACTGCCGAGACCATGCTGTCCATAAAGCTGCTATAGATTACTTGTAACTAAGTAGAAAGTTTAAAATCATTTTCTTTCTGTCATTGTTTCACCACCCTTGACTGGCTCCAACTACATTTCTTGGAGCAGATCTTTTCTTCTTTCCATTTCTATCAAAAACAAGTCAGGATTCTTGGATGACACCATCCCCACTCCTGACCTTGCAGATCCCTCTTATGTGTCTTGGTTACGATGCAACAACATCCTACTTGCTTGGATTTTAAATTTAGTTTCTAAGGACATAGCCTCTAATGTGTTCTTCATGACTTCAGCAAAACAGGTATGGGATAAACTCAAGGAGCGCTTTGCACAACCTGATGAAGCTAGGATATATCACCTTCAACACAAACTCAGTGGCATAGTTCAAGGGCATCTTTCTGTAAGTGACTACTTCACCCAACTTAATGCCATTTGGGAAGAACTGCATAGCTATAGGCCACTTCCTTGTTGCTCTTGTGGTTTATGTACGTGTGATGCTTTAAAGAATGTTGGTGAAGTTCAACAGAGGGACTATGTTTTCAAATTTTTAATGGGTTTAAATGATAGCTATGATGCTGTTAGAGGGCAAATTATCTTGTTGAGCCCCTTGCCTTCTCTAGATAAGACCTTCTCACTTATTTTACAAGAAGAAAGGCAAAGGCAAGCAAGGAACATGGCTGTTCCTACCACAGAACCATCTGCCTTGCTGGCTTATCAAAGTTTCCCAAAGAAAAAGGAGAAAACAGATATGGTTTGTGGACATTGTGGAAAGATGGGACATACAAAGGAAAAATGCTACAAGTTAGTGGGATTCCCACCAAACTTCAAATTTACCAAACCAAGAACTGGTAATGCTTCTGCTGCACCTTATTCTGCAAACCATGTTGCTGCTCAGATTACTGCCCCAAGTCATGAAGCACCTGTTCCAAGTGCCTCTCAATTGAACCTCTCTCAAGCACAAGCACAACACCTCATGGATCTTGTCAATGCTCAATTTCCTCAGCTAAACTTGGGACAAAAACCAATTCTGCCCACACCTGCTCCTGCCAAAGCAGACACTACTGAGACTAGCTCCTCGACCACACCATATTCAAACTTAGCAGGTAATCATCACTGCCTCTCCACTCTTTCCATACTTGCTGATCACTCTCATTCCAGTACTGTGAATCAATACAAACACAGTTCACCTTCCCAACATGAACACTCTAATATCTATAATACACCATGGATCATGGACACAGGAGCCACTGATCACATGGTGTGTTCCACCTCTTTCTTTGACAATCCCCCCTCATGCATACAAGCCTTTGTGCAACTCCCAAATGGAACAAGGGCTCAAGTCACACACATTGGCACTGTTAAGTTATCAGATTCACTATCACTAACTGATGTCTTATGTGTGCCCTCATTCACTTTCAACCTCATCTCAGTTGGGAAACTCACTCAAAAACCAAACACATGTCTTTTTTTCTTAAAAGATCTTTGCTTCATTCAGGTCCTCTCTTCATGGATGACGATTGGACTTGCTAAAGTTCATGCTGGACTCTATCATTTGCTGCCTCCTTCTCATGACAGCAACATCAACCCTTCTTTAATTCTTCCCAATCAAGCTCGAGTCAACCAAGCAGCTATACAAAAAGATTTTGATTTATGGCACTTTAGATTAGGACATTTATCTTCACAAAGGATGAATTTAATTCATTCTCTTGTTCCTAATGTAAAGACCAAGGATCTATCTCATTGTAAAATCTGTCCTTTGGCCAAGCAGAAACATGTTTCTTTTCTTCCAAGTGTATCAACTAGTTCATTTCCTTTTGACTTAATTCATTGTGATATATGGGGCCCATATTCTCAAGCATCAATTCAAGGCTTTCATTACTTCTTAACTATTGTGGATGATTATTCAAGAATCACTTGGGTGTTTTTGATGAAACTAAAGTCAGACACAAGAACTATCCTACAGTCTTTCTTTCAGCTCATAAACACTCAATTCAATAGCAAAGTTAAGAAAATCAGAACTGATAATGGCCTTGAATTCGAGATGACTGGCTTCTATAAAAATCATGGCATCATTCACCAAAAAACATGTGTGTATACCCCTCAACAGAATGGTGTTGTTGAGAGGAAACACCAACACCTCTTGACTGTTGGCAGAGCACTTCTCTTTCAAGCTGGTTTACCCATTCCTTTTTGGGGGGATGCCATCTTAACTGCAGCATACATCATCAATAGGATTCCCACACCCCTTCTTTCTAACCAAACTCCATATGAAAGGCTCTTTTCCTCACCACCCTCATATGATCATCTTCGAGTCTTTGGCTGCCTAAGTTATGCTAGCACTCCTAAGCACCACAGAACCAAGTTTGAACCTCGAGCCAAACCTTGCATTTTCCTAGGGTATCCTGCAAACATCAAAGGTTACAAGCTCTATGATCTAGAGACTCATTCCACCTTTATTTCTAGGAATGTAATCTTCCATGAAACTGTTTTCCCATTCCACTCCTCAACCTCCACTCTTTCCTTTCATTTCTCTTCAGACATTCACTCTTCCTTTCCTCATAATTTGGTTTTACCTCCTCCACCACCAGATAGCTACTTTCCACCTCCTCTTAATGAGCTGCAATCTACCAATTCTACTCTCCAATCTCAAACTCCTCTTGAAACACCACTGCACACTACCTCTTTTGATCCACCTCTTCCTTCACCTCATCTTGATGAGCTTCATGCCACCTCCACTCCTGATCCACCTCCTCGAAGGTCTACCAGAGATAGACATCAACCTGCCTATCTACAACAATACCATTGTCAGATAGCAGAATCCCTGCCTCTCACTGAATCCTCTTCATCCTCCACCTTTCATCCACTCAATCATCACCTCACCTACAAACACCTCTCCTCATCTCACCAATCCTTTTCTGTTTCCCTCTCCCTATTTTCTGAACCTCAATCCTATAGTGAAGCTGTGAAATTTAAACATTGGCAAGATGCAATGCAAACTGAACTCAGTGCCTTAGAGGAAAATAATACTTGGACCATTACCACCCTCCCTCCCAACAAAACTGCCATTGGTTGTAAATATGTCTACAAAGTGAAGCTTAAATCTGATGGTTCTTTTGAAAGACACAAAGCTAGACTTGTGGCCAAGGGATACACTCAAAGAGAAGGTTTTGATTTCCAAGAAACATTCAGTCCAGTGGCCAAACTCACCACAGTTCGAGTCTTCCTTGCCTTAGCATCTATTCAAAACTGGTTTTTATCTCAAATGGATGTTCACAATGCCTTCTTACATGGGGATCTAAATGAGGAAATTTATATGGACATACCACCAGGTTATAACATTCACAGAGAGCAGATTGAGGGGGAGAAATTAGTATGCAAACTGAATAAGTCCCTCTATGGACTCAAACAAGCATCAAGGCAATGGTTCTCAAAGTTTTCCAACTCACTTACTTCTATTGGATTTCAGCAATCTAAGTCTGACTATTCTTTATTCACTAAAGTTAGTCAAAAAGGATTCACAGCACTCCTAGTATATGTGGATGATATCATAGTGGGAGGTGATTCTCAAGATGAGATTGATTCACTCAAAACTTACCTTCACAGCAAGTTCAAACTCAAATACCTTGGACCCTTAAAATATTTCCTAGGCATAGAGGTTGCAAAGTCATCTTCTGGAATCAATATTTGTCAAAGGAAATACACTCTCGAAATATTGGAAGATGCAGGTTTGCTTGGCACTAAAACTGTCTCCACACCTATTGAGTTGAACCACAAGTTGAGCCACACCACATATGAGATTCTGCAAGACCCCACAGCCTACAGAAGGCTCATTGGAAGACTCATTTATTTAACAATTACCAGGCCAGACATCACTTATGCTGTAAATGTTCTAAGCCAATTTATGGACAAACCTTCACAAACTCATATGCACTCAGCCTATGGAGTTCTAAGATATCTCAAGGGGTCCATTGGTCTGGGCATCTTCTTGTCATCAAGATCACATCTACACTTAAAAGCATATAGTGACTCTGATTGGGCTGCTTGCCCCGAAACTAGAAGGTCTGTCACAGGTTTCTGTGTGTTCATTGGAGACTCATTGGTAAGTTGGAAATCAAAGAAACAAGTGATTGTCTCCAGGTCTTCAGCTGAGGCAGAATACAGGGCATTGGCTACAACAAGTTGTGAAATTATATGGCTTCTTGGTCTCTTAAAAGAATTCAACATCAACCATGAACAATCTGCTCTCTTGTTCTGTGATAACCAAGCAGCCATTCACATCACAAAGAATCCTATCTTCCATGAAAGGACTAAACACATAGAGCTGGATTGTCATTTTGTTCGAGAAAAGGTCCTAGCTGGAATGATCACTCCTGTCCATGTTGCCTCAAAGTTCCAATTGGCAGACATTTTCACTAAGGCTTTATCATCTTCTGTTTTTCAATTCTTATTATCCAAGATGGGAATCCTAAATATCTATGCCCATCTTGAGGGGGAGTCTCACGAAGTAAAACATAAAAAGAAGGATGAATGCAAGCAAGGAAGACATGAAGACACTGAGCAACAAAGCTGCAGTACATGAGGAAATATATGCAGCAACAAAATTTGAGATAAAAGTACATTGCAGAAAAAGAGAACTGAAAAGCAACATCAAAGGAAGAACAAAAGCAACAAGAAAAAGGAGAAAAGTGTTGTCACAGAAAAGCAAAGGATTATCTGTGAAATACATGACTGCACACACAAAACAAAGTCAGGAAATCAACTTGTAAAGCACTGCCGAGACCATGATGTCCATAAAGCTGCTATAGATTACTTGTAACTAAGTAGAAAGTTTAAAATCATTTTCTTTCTGTCTTTGTAATGTATAAATAGTAGTAAGTGTTGTATCATTCGATTCAGATCAATGAGAATGAGATTTTCCTTCATACTTGTGCATTCCAAATTTCTGTGCATGTTTTAACAAAGGGAGTGCGATGTGGCCTTCCTAAACTCAGCTTCGGGTTTCACGTTCGTGGGGAAGCAGTTGGCGTGATTATCTGTTGAGATATGCCATGGGGGATGTTGGTTAACGCTACAGTTGGCGGTTTCTTTTCCTTCTTTCAGCTTGATCTGGTGGCATTTGGAAGAGGGCGCCTCATTGAGGTGACTGGTATTGGAGATGGTAGTATTCCTTGGCCGTGAGAATTTGCAGTTTGCTATGGGAGAGAATTGTTGTGTTTTGTGTGTAGAATAAAGGATCTCGTGAGGTGCTACGTGGCAGTGTAGGGGAGAGGAGGTGGCTGGGTAACGACAAGGAGGGGTTGTGATCTCACGGTTGCGTTTGAGGGTACTGGTTTGGCTTCTATAATTTCTAGTGGATGTGTTGTGGTTTTGCATTTTTGTGAAAACCACAAAAACTTATAATAATAATATGAAAATACATAAAACTTATTTTATGGCCTAACTTTATAATCGGAGTTTTATAATATTAGTTTAGATTTTTGATGGAATGATTTTATACATGCAAATGTTTCAAACTATAGGCTCTCGGTTTGGTTTTGTGTTTTGATGAAACTTTTGCCATATGATGCTAAATTTAATGATATGATCAAGTTAGAACTTAAATACGAGGTATATAGTTATATTTCTTGAAGATTTATTGCATGAAATTTGGGATCTAGTGATTTTGATCTAAGACCAAAAGTATGGTGTACTCAATTTGATGTTTTAGTACAAGCCGACTTTGTAGCTTGCATTTTTGTGATTTTGTTGTTTGATCAAGCGTGATTAGATATTTGGATTTAAGATAAAATTTATATGAGGAATGTGAGTTTTGGAAAGATTTGGAGTTAGTAGGCAAAATTCTTATTTTAGGAGCAACAAATTTCCTACAAGTAGAGGGGTAACTTTGTAATTTTTTTTCCATAAGTCAATAAATTTTTATATTTCTAAGTATTTAGTGAGATATTGTAACTCTTAGAAAAATCTCGTTTCAGCTCACGCTTCTTCATTCTATGTTTCACCTTACGCTCATTTACTGTAAGTTAGCCTCTAACTTACTCTCGGGATATTTATGTATGTATGTATGGTGGTAAGATCCATGCAAGTGATATTCATATTTCCTTTAAGTTTATTAAATTGAATTATGTTATGCCATGCCATGTTATAATGTATATCAAGCATGAATATCTGTCAAATGTCCTAATCATTATGTCATGAAGCATATCGTTATTAGTAAGTTAGCCTTAACTTACTCTTGGTGCATTTATGTATGTACGATGGTAAGACTGTCACGGTTATATTCTTATCACTCGTGATTATTATAAATTGTTATAATATGTCATGCCATGTCATTTATTACAGTTCATGTTTCTTTGCTATATGCTACGAATGCCACATTATTACATCTGTTACATGTTTCTTTGCTACATGCTATGAATGTCACGTCATCATGTTTATGCCACGAATGGCACATCATCATGTTTATGCCACGTTATCATGTTTATGCCACGAATGCCATGCCATTATGTCTGTTACATGTTTAGCTATTTCACGCCATGGATACATGTCATGAGCCACACGAGTCCAACATGAAATATTTCCTCAGTCAGTTATGAATAGGATGCTCATGGCTTAATCAGTCTAATTGTTAGATTATCTCCATTGAACACTTTTACAGGGCACTTCTAGTGTAATTATTGTGATTGCTAAAGTACTTCATTTTAAAATACTCATAGCGTAATCATTCTAATTGTCAAAGTATTTCCATTAAAAATATTACAAGGTACTCCTGGTGTGATTATTCTGATTGTTAGAATACCTCTATTAAAATACTCATGACATAATTATTCTGATTGTTCAAATATTCCTAATGAAAACAACTGGCAAAATCACTCTGATTATTGGGATATTGCAATCATGTATATGTTGAATAAGGCCTCTTGTTCATGTCACGTTTATGTCAAGTCATATTGAGTTCTGTTTAGTCAAGTCACGTTATGTCCATGTGCAGTCACGTTATTTTTCAAGTCAAGTATATGTCATGCTATTTGTCAAGTCGTATCACGCATATTCATGTTCATGTCACGATGCATCTATGCCATTTTACTTTCATCCATGCATATGTATACTGTTGGTAGCTTACTTGCTAAGATTTGTAAACAAATCTCATTTGGTAGTTCTCACTATCACTCCCCCCATAATGGTAGACGATATGTTAGGATCAAGAGAACCCATGCCCAAAAGACTGGATGAGGTTAAGTAGCCTTCAACGAGATGATGAGGAACTGATAACTACGATTATCCACTTTTTGGACACGATTTAGTACAATAGATTTTATTTCTCAGACAGTATTTATGGAGCTCTGTCTCCAGTACTTATGTTATTACAAAACTGTTTTTTATTTTTATTTTTTGCAAAGAGCAGGTAGCCACACGTCTGGTGGCCCCATCCCAACTTTATTGATATGCCCTCACTTATGGCGGAGGAATACTGTAGTTACAAGCAAAGCATCTGGGAGATTACAAATAAAGAATTCAAAATCCTCCCAAATACAAAACCAACAAAATAAAAACCAGATAATAAAGATAAGCCAAAACTAAACAAGCCTATGATAAGAGAATTTTAAACAGGCCTAGATAAGAAAAACAAATAAACTCTAAACAGGCCTAAAAACCACGAAACATACCAGAGCCTACAACAAAACTTATGTTGTCATAGAACTGTTGGACAAGTGTTGTAACCATTTTGGATATCTGTTATGATGTGAATTTATGAAGTATGATTACGTTTTGGGATATAGTGCTATTTGGTACATTGTATTTCTCAAAGAAAAATAATAATTTATCTGCTTCAAATATTACATACTGTTAGATGCATGCTAGGTGCATTGCATCTTTAATTATCATAAACGATGGTATGTAACCTTCTGTTGTATGTCTCGATGCTTCAAGTTCCATCAAATCCTAAACTGGGACCGAGGGCATCACAATCCTCACACTAGAAATCAGAGGCCACTATTATATCTTTTGGTAGGGCTAAAAATCAAAGACCACTATTATATCTCGTAGCAAGGCCAAAAATTAGATAATATTATTATATCCCGTAGTAGGGCCATAAATCAGAGTAGAACATAATCATATGCCTCAAGGTTTTTTGCTATTGTACAATAACATAAATAGTATACTGAACATATAATATCATATCATAGAATTGGATCAAAATTTCAAATTTCATATTTACATTTATGCAGTAGAGATACAGGATACAAAAATTTGCTCATGTTTATACCGATCATGATAAAATATCCCATTTCATTGTTCAAATATAGAGACTAGTGCAGAAAATTAACCGGAGACTATTTTCATAACATAGTATGAATGTTTTCTCAAAATCAACCTCAATCATTGTTAGAGCACCGCTTAACTTTCACAGTGTATTATCTATGTTTTGACGTTATGGCACCTAATGAATGGGTAGACTGCAATGTTAGAATTTGCACACTAGTAGTGTACCTAGTGATGTTATCCTCGTGATTGTATTCATAACTCATCATTATGGGCAAGATCGGGGTTAAAATGATCGCTAACCCTAACATACAGCTCGTAACTATGTTCATTGGCCAAATGAAAGTAAGAGCATGTAAAGTGTATGTAAATCAATGTTATAGAATTGAGTCTTTTATAAAGAAATGTTTTATTCAGAGAAAATGTGATAGGATGTGAATGCGACTAAAAATCCTATGTTCTTTTGTGTATTTGATAAAGTGATACTTACCAAGTATTGGACTCACTTTGTTTTAATGTATGCACCTTTCAAGTACGTTTAAAGTAAAATCAAAACTACAAGACGAGACTTAACTCAAGGAAAAGCAACAAAAGCCTAGGTAGTTTTTTCAATAATTTGTAAACTAATTATCTTGTAATTCAGTTATCTCCGTCAATGAACTACAAAGTTCTAACGAAGGGACTAGTTTTAAATATCTAGCTAACCCCATGGATTGATTTGAAACATTTTAAACTACAGGAACTTGTATTTAAAAAGACTATACTTAAAAGACTAAATAATAATTTTTTTCCCTTTAAAAATGGATTAAAAAAATAAACATGAAAATGGGCCTATAAAATGTCCAAAATTACTAATTTAAAAAAGTTCCATAGTCGCCCAAGACCTAACTGGATATGCTAGCAAGAATTTGATTGGCACATGCAAGTAGGGGTGTAATCTCAATAAGCTACTCGACAGGCAGTTTAAGTTTGATTCGATTAAATTCGGTCTGTACTTAATTCATTTATTGAATGAGTCTATTTATAAATATTAAATTATGATAAATTTTTAAACCATACAACTCGTATAAAATTGTACTGTTCGCGAATAAACTCATATAAAACTCAACTCAAAAATTTGTTCGTATATATTGTAATGCAAATATACTTTAGTAAAAATATAGTATATAATTATAGTAATTATATATATATATATATTACATATTATATTAGATATGAAGTAACAATATATATTAAAAATATAAACATAATTATCAGTACATATTGTAATATTGTATCAGTAAACTTTTGATATTTAACTAATTATAAGTCAGTAATAATTGGAATTTTGATTCATTTAATTTATTATCTCATTTATTAATTTGATTATTTAATATTTTTTAAAACTGAGAAAATAAGAAAGTTAAAAAAATTCTTTGTTTGAGTTGTGGTTAAGCCAAATTTTAGAGCTTGAATTTTATATGAGTCAAGTTCAAGCCGAGTTTTGAGATATTCAAGTTGAGACTTCAAAGGAAGAAGAGAGATATGATGCCATGTGGTACCTATGTGGCGAATCCTAGAGTGCCATGTGGCGACCTTAGAGCAACCTATGAGGAAA
Source organism: Juglans mandshurica (assembly GCA_022457165.1). Classification (NCBI taxonomy): domain Eukaryota; kingdom Viridiplantae; phylum Streptophyta; class Magnoliopsida; order Fagales; family Juglandaceae; genus Juglans; species Juglans mandshurica. The sequence continues at coordinate 13,289,585 of CM039623.1, forward strand.
TGACTAGAATCCACCTTCTAGATGTCTACAACACATCACCTAGATGCTTGACATGTGGCATCCACTTGGACCTATAGATGGCCACCACACCATCAAGTCTATGCCATATCACCATGGTCAAAAAATTGAACAGTAAACAACTATTGCCTTAACCACCCCAACCTCACTTGATGTTGAGATGAGAAGCTATTTGGACAAGTGCCTTACATTAAGACAAGGTTGACCATAAAGGACCCCCATCTCCTCAGTTACCTCTCCTTGGCCGGCCATCCCACCACCAAGAGCAACCCCTTTTATTTATCTTTAACCTCTTGCGTACACATGGACGGGAGCCATTTTTGGGCCAATAGATGATCATGCAAGAGAACCATAGTGTTATGGATGCGTTTCACCACCGCCACCTCACAATCACTTGCAACCAAAGATTAAATGGCTTCGGGGTTCAATGGGAAGCCTCTGATGCTTAAATCAATAACAATTTGAGAGTCATAATCTCTAAGAATTCAATTTCTTTTACATACTTGGGTTCTCCTCTTATATAGAGCCTTCGAACCATTTTGTTGCTTAAGTGATAATAGATATATATATTATTCAAATTCAAACTTGGGGATGAGGGTTCTTACTCTAATGAATTGTTACAATAACTGCCCTTCCTTTATCGCTGCTAAGTGGTTATTTAGTCGGCAATGGGAAGTGGGCTAGGCCCTTCTCGGATTTAATGGGCCCCTTCGGTATTGGGACTCAAATCATGAATAGGTGAAGGCCCAGGCCCATACTGTATTGGCGAGAGGAATGTCCTCTCCAGTTACCCCACGAAGTCTCATTACATCTGTTGTGATGGGACTTGAATCCAAGCGCCATTTCAGTTTTCGAGGCGTGTCAAGGTGCAGTTTCATCTTCATTCCTCAGGCATGTCAACCGTCACCTCACGTACATTCCTATTTAATGCCCCTTTGCTATTCATTTTCCCTCCCCTTTCGAACTTCTGCCTCTTTTGTATTTCTTGCTCTCCTTTTGTGTTTTTGCTCTCTTTTCGAGTTCTTGCTCTCCTTTCGAGTTCTTGCTCTCTTTCCGAGTTCATATTCTCTTTTCTTTCTCCATGGCTTCTTTGTCTTCCAAAGGTAAGGGCGTGGTTTCTGCCTTTGAACCTTCACCACCCCGCAACTCCTCTCCCAAGGTTGTCATTGCTCCTTCGGCATCCATATTTGCGAGCTCTCGTTAGTCTTCAACCATTACTTCCCGTGAGCTGGACAATGCTTGAAACAACTTCAATATTCACGACTCTGTCGATTTGAGGGCCCTACTCCAAACCAGAAAGCTATCGATTGCCCACTACGTGCTAGACGTCGTGGTGCTCGGCCCGGCTCAATTGGTGCCCAACGCATGAAGAATTTTGATGGCTTGCTACGTTTTGTTGCGAAGAGTACTGGAACCCGTGGGCGATCAATACCCAGATTTAACAGCTCATGAGTTTTTGTCTCTTCACGGGTTTAGGCGTTTGGATGGGAATCTTTGCAGTTTTAGGACTAAGAGGGCATTGGTTGATTTGGAGCGTAAGTATTCGCATGTAAGAGATTGGACCGATAAAATTTTCCTAGTTACTGGCGAGGGTTGGGAATTTCCTGCTGATGAAGCTCTTAATTGAGAGTTTCCTATTAGGGCATGCTGGTCTCTTGTTCCCTATGGAGATGACTTTGAGGTTATTCTTTCCCCTCGTGAGGAAGCCCATGTGAGGTTGGTTGATTCTTGGGCTCAGGCTCACCCTACCTTATGTTTTTTGAATGTGTTTTTAACCCCAGACAATATTGAGAAGTTCCTAATTGCTCCCAATTGGGCCCATATATTAGGACTTGAGTTTTTGGGTGCCCCCCCGCCAGCGAGTGACTTGAGGAAAAAGAAGTGCTCTGGTGTAGATGGATCAAAAAAGAGAAAACTCAGATGAGTCCATCTCTTCGAAGCGTGACTCCTTGCCCCCCTTGCTCCGAGTGGAGGCAGTAAGTTGGCTCCTTTTCGGGAGCAACCGAGCAAATCGACGCCAAAGGCTAATGAAAGTGACATTAAATTGGCCCCACCTCGATCTAAACCAAGTGGAAAGACTTACCTGGCGAGTGGGAGCACGAAGGCAGCACCTTGGGAGAAATTAAGCAAACTATCTACTTTTATGGCGCCATCAACTCTTTCCTTGGATAGTGTGATGTCTCTGTCCAATGAGGATCTTGAGGCTATTATTACGACAGAAGTTGCTGCTGCAACCGCTGTTCAGCCCTGCTATGTTTGGGTAGCAAGGTCTTCTCAACACTTTCTAAGTATTCTCGTACTTATGAAAATACTTCACATGCCAAACACAATGAACCATCTTCGTACCAAAGTCTTTCCACTATAATATTTATCACTATTATATATAAATAAAATCATCATTAAAAAAAATTAATCATTGATGGGACCCACACCTTTTTCAATTATCTATCCAAAAGTCAACAACTGAACGTACTTCATACATCCAAATAACTCAAAATACTCTCAATGGGACCCACAAACCCACTTCAATCTCTACCCATAACTATTCACAAACATTCTATAATATTTATCACTATTATATATAAATAAAAAATAAAATCACTCTAATATTTATCACTATTAAATATAAATAAAAAATAAAATCACTATAATATTTATCACTATTATATATAAATAAAATCATCATTAAGAAAAATCAATCACACATTTTTCAATTATCTATCCAAAAGTCAACAACTCAACATACTTCATGCATCCAAATAACTAAAAATACTCTCAATGGGACCCACAAACCCACTTCAATCTCTACTCATAACTATTCACAAACATTCTCAACACTTCTCAAGTATTCTCACTACCCAAACGTTAAACACATCGGGAGATGTTTCTACAAAGAAGGGCGATGATAATCCTCTGGGAGAGGATGATATGATCCTTCTGAATCCTGACTTGTTGGTGCCTTCATCTACTCAAATGAACTTCCAATCTTTCGAGGCTCCTCTGCCTACATTGCCCTTGTCCCCGCCTTCCGCTACTCGGTGCCTTGATGTTCCCTTGGAACCTCCTCAAGTGGAAAATGTTGAGGGGAAAAATGTTAAGGTGGAAAATGCTGAAGAATATGTCAAGGAAGCAGCAGGAGGTTCTGGTTTGCCACTTGCTTCGATGATATCTGGTGGGGTTATTCCTGATTTACCTTTTGTTTTCCCAACCCTTTCTCTCACTAGTAGGAGTAAGGTTTCGATCCCTTCTCCCCCCCCCCCCCCCCCCCCCCTTAAGTGTTTCTCCTAGGGGTAGGGCGAGCCACCCCTGATTGTTCCTGAGGAAAATCTCCGAGTTACTCAGGGACCATCTCATCGAGATGAGGCTAAAGTGTGTTCGGGCCCATATGTTAAGGCACCTGCTAGTCTCTTGCCTGGTTAGGCTGACGGAGCTTTTCCTCGAGGGCTTTTTGCTACTACTCCTATTCAGGCCTCTAACCCGAGCAGACCTCCTAGCCCTCATTTGTTGGGTTCCTCGCCTTCCTCACATGCTCTTCATGAAGAGGCTTTCAATGCCTCCATTCAACATCTTCGGAGTATTTTTGCACCGGTAATCTTTTCGTATCCACTTCCACTTTTCTGTGGGTTTTCCTTGCTATTTTTTGAAGAGATAATAACATTCAACACATCCTGGTTTTTTTTTTGATGATTTTAGGGGGTTGATTGCCTTGCTGCATACTTGGTGGAATAAAGATTATGTTTGGAAGAGGAAAAAGATTGAATGGCTCATGAGTTGGCCCTGCTGGAAGCTCATTCCCACACTGCTGATGACGAATTGGTTGCTCTCCGTGTCCAGGTTGAGTCACTTCAGGGAGATTTGGCAAGTTCTGCTGTGGACGCCGACTACTACCGCCAAGAAGTGGCTGTACTCGGGAAAGAGCAAGATGATATTGCTACCCGACTAAACCAAATGAAGAACATTGAGCAAGAGAGAGATGATCTTGCTACTCGCCTAAACCAAACAATGAACATTGAGCAAGAGCGAGATGATCTTGCTGCTCGTCTCTGCTAGGTTGAGATGGCTGCCCAAGAAAGGGATGAGTTGACCACTGACCTTTGTCAAGCAGAAGTGGCCATGCGGGAGAGGGATGATTTGGCCGCCCAAGTGGAAGCCTTCAACAAAGAGAGGAATGAGTTGGCCACTCAGGTGGAGCTTGCTTTGAAGGAGCGAGATGATTTAGTTGTGAGCCATGATCGAATAAATGCAGAGCTTGAAGAGGTGACGGTGGCCAAGTCTAACTATGCCTCTCGCCTGGCTTCCTTAGAGGACGAGCGGCAAGAGCTACTTATAAACTTAGGTGTGGCGAAGGGAGTGAAAGCAAAGGCTGAAAAGGCTTTGACTAAGGTGAAGAAAAATTTCAAAAATAGTGATAATGAGTATCTTCAACTTAGCACGGTTGTCGATTAAGCCAAAACGAAAATCTCTATTTTTCATGCCAGCGAGGTTGCTTTGCATCTTTGTGACACCTTAGGCCAGGTTGAAATGCTAGACGCTTTTCCTCGCCCCTCATAAGACTTGTCTATTTTGAAAGTTTTGTACCCCGTGAGGGATTTGTTTAACTTTTGTGAGCCTTTGTTTGCGATGAGACTTCCCGCTATTATTAATGATACTTTGCGACCCTCTTTATTGATGCCTTGTTCTCTTTTGAACTTTGTTTAGCGAATAATAAGCACTCTTTGTTGTTTCTTGGTAATCTGTGCATAGATATAGACATGATGTTGTTCATACTTTAAGTACCAGGCGAAGCTGTTCATACCTTAAGTGTTAGGCTAGCGGGTTAGTTCCTCTACCACATCGCCTATTTGGCGAGAAGGTGTTAACGAGAAACCGTTTGAACCTTGAATTATTAGGCTAGTGGGGGATCCCTTGACCACGTCACCTTTTTTGGAGAGAAGGTGTTAACGGGAGATCCCTCTACCGTTTTAACCTTTAAGTAGGCTAGTGGGAGATCCCTCGACCACGTCACCTTTTGGTGAGAAGGTGTTAATGGGAGATCCCTCGACCGTTTTAACCTTTTAAGTTATTAGGCTAGTGGAAGATCCCTCGACCACGTCACCTTTTGGCGAGAAGATGTTAACGGGAGATCTCTCGACCATTTTAACCTTTAAGTTATTAGGCTAGTGGGAGATCCCTCGACCACGTCACCTTTTGACGAGAAGGTGTTAAAGGGAGATTTCTCGATCGATTCAACCTTTAAGTGTTATTAGGCTAGTGGGAGATCCCTCGACCACGTCACCTTTTTTCTTCAGGACTTGGTTATATTTTTGCGTTTGTCATAAAAAGGACCAAAGAAAAGGTGGAAAAAATGTGCAAGCATTTATTATTGAAAAATGATATCAATAAGCAAATCGACAAATGAAAGAAAAAACTACATATCTGCTCTGCATTCCATGGGTGAGGTAGCTGACGCCCTGCAACATCCTTGAGGTAGTAAGCTCCCGGTCTGTGGCTTGCCACTACAATGTAAGGGCCCTCTCGTCGAGGGCCTAATTTCCCTTCTTCTCCCGTGGTGACGCTGGTTTCCTTCAGCACTAAGTCGCCTGCTTTGAAAGATTTGGGCCTCACTCGCTTGTTGAAGTATTGTTCTGCCTTCTTCTTAGAAGCTGTAACTCTAACTTCTACATCCGCCCTTATCTCTTCCAATAGGTCTAGCTTTTCTTCTAACCCTACTACGTTTGCTTCTGGATCAAAGTTTTTCCTCCTGTAACTTGGTAACCTGACATCCACCGGTGCCATCACCTCACTTCCATATACTAGGGCAAAAGGTGTTTGGCTGTTGAGGTTTTTGGTGTTGTTCTGTAAGCCCACAAAATTTCTAGGAGCTCGTCAGCCCATAGCCCCTTTCTGTCACCTATCTTCTTTTTAGTATCCCCATGATGGTTTTATTAGTTGCTTCAACTTGTCCGTTTCCCTGGGGGTGGCCTGAGGAAGAATACTTTACTTTGATTCCTAGCTCCATGGCGCACCATCGGCGATCATGTTCAGAATCGAACTGCTTTCCATTTTCAAAAATGATGCACTAAGGTATTCCAAATTTGCATACCACTGCCTTCCCTAGGAACCTTGTCACAGTTTGGGCTGTTATTGTCGCCATTGCCTCAGCCTCTGCCCACTTCATAAAATAGTCGACGGACACAATGATGAACTTGGTTTCTCCTTTGCTGGGAGGCATAGGGCCTACTAAGTGTACTCCCCATTGGGCGAATGACCATGGTGAAGTTATAGACCGCAACTTCTCCGGAGGTGCGTTTGGAATTGGCGCATGAATTTGGCACTAGACACACCGTTTTGCGAACTCCTTTGCATCTTTGAGCATGTTTGGCCAATAATATCTTGCCCTTACAATTTTTGCGGCGAGTAATCGTTCTCCCGAATGACTCCTTCATATCCCCTCGTGTATTTCCTTCATTACATATTCTGCTTCTTCCTTGTTACGCATCTTAACAATGGCTTTGAAAAACCCCGCCTATAAAGCACCCCTTCTACCATGGTAAACCAAGTCACCCTGCTTTTTAACTTCCACGCATCTTCCCAGGATGGGGGTAGGTCACCCGTCTCCAAATATTTTTTTATATCATCAGCCCATCCTGGCGTACTTTCTCCAAGTTGCAAACTTTCCTCTCCTACTGCCTGACTACCCATCGTTCGTAAATCAACCTTCCATGGCAGTGTTTCTTCTGGCTTTGCCGAGGCCTCGCGTGCCAATCGGTCAGCTTTGAAATTGTCTTTGCACTGCTCCTGGACTTGGTGAAAGTATTTTATTAGCTTGGTTCCCCTTGCCAAATACTCCCCAGTGATTTGCCCGACTATTACCTGTGAATTGGCTTTCATCTCAACTTCCACGCCTCCTAATACCCTCGTTATTGCTACACCGGCGAGTACTGCTTTATATTCAGCTTCGTTGTTTGTTATTTTGAACTCCATTCGTACTACATGATACGACTCTTCCCTTCACTCGTCACTACATACACACCAACTCTTCCTCCTGCACGGCAGGCTGATCCATCTACATATGCTTACCATGGATTCTTCACAGGTGGTTTATGGACTTCTTCTTTGAAATTTAAACATTTTGCTACAAAATCGGCCAAGATATGTCCCTTCACAGTGCTTTTTGGTATATAACTTATGTCATACTCACTCAATTGAATTGACCATTTGACTAGCCATCCCGAGGTGTTTGGTTTCTACAACACTTTCTGTAGAGGCGATGAGGTGATCACGTTTATCGGATGGGCTTGGAAATAAGGCCGTAATCACCTTGCTGCTACCACCACGATGAAGGCAACTAACTCAACCTTTGGGTATCTGGCCTTGGCTCCTCTCATGGCCCTACTTACGTAATTTTGTTCCTTCCCTTCCTCTCGCACCAATGCAGCTGACACTACGTCCGGAGTCACTGCTAGGTACAACGATAATGGCTCTCTTGGCTTGGTGTGACTGAGCAATGGCGGCTTAACCAAATACTCCTTTAACTAGGTAAAAGCTTCCTCGCACTTGGCATCCCAATCTCGTGCTTTCTTAAGCACCTGAAAGAAAGGAAGACATTTATATGTTGATCGGGATAAAAACCTGTTAAAAGCTGCTATCTTGCATGCCAGCTTTTGTACCTCGTTCAAGTTTATGGGCGACTTCATCTCTATTATTGCTTTGAGTTTCTCGGGATTTGCTTCGATTCCTTCTGACACCATAAAACTGAGTAATTTTCTCGATTGCACTCTGAAGGCACACTTCGTTGAGTTGAGCTTCATTGGTACTGACGTAAAGCCTGAAAAGCCTCCTTAAGGTCTTCCACATGTTGGTCAAACTCCATGCTTTTCACTAGTAGATCCTCGACATACACTTCCATGTTTCTTCTGATTTGGTCTTTAAACATTTTTTTCACCAACCTCTGGTAAGTTGCCCCAATGTTCTTCAAGCCGAAGGGCATCACCTTATAGCAATATAATCCTCGGTCAGTTATAAAAGCGGTTTTCTCTTTATCAACCTCCTTCATCCTGATTTGGTTGTATCCTGAATAGGCATCCATAAAGCTTAACATTTTATGCCCTATTGTTGTGTCTACTATCAGATCTATCTGCGGTAATGGAAAACAGTCTTTTGGGCAAGACTTGTTGAGATCAGTGAAATCTACACACATTCGCCACTTCCCGTTGGACTTTTTCACCAATACCACTTTGGACAACCACTCTGGATACTGTGCCTCTTTGATGAATCCAGCTGCTAATAATCGATCCACCTCCGCGATTGCTTCATACTTCTCGGTGCTAAATTTTCTCTTCTTTTACTTTAATGGGCGCACCTTTAGATCTACGTTCAACTTGTGTTCGATGACCTCCTCGCCTATCCCGGGCATATCTGTATGGCTCCATGTGAATATGTCTTTATGGTCTATAAGGAAATCTATTAGTTGTTGTCTTTCTTCTTGTGCCAATTTAGTCTCGATCTTCACAGGCTCTCAGGATGATTCTGCTCAAGAGTGACCAACTCCAAGGGCTCATTTGCCTCCCCATGATTCAGAGCATCTTCATCTCTAGTCTCTAGCTCCGTCATCATTACCCGGGGACCTAGCGAGAGGACCTTGTGGTCTTCAGTATCCACAACGCTGACCTGTCCTTGCCCCTGTCTAAGTTCCTGCACATAACATTCTCTAGCCAAGACCTGTTCGCCACGTACCTCGCCTATTCCAACCCTTGCCTGGAACTTCATTTTTAGATGATAGGTTGAGGTAATAGCCTTCAAAGCATTCAATGTGGGTTGCCCAATGATTGCATTATATGCTGACCAAGTTCTTACTACTAAAAGCTCAATCATTGTGGCAATATGGGGGTCTATGCCTACAAATATTGGCAACGTAATGGACCCCATTGGCTGCACCGAGTCTCCAGTGAACCCCTTTAACGTAGTTGGAGCTGGTTTTAGTCGATCCACATCGATTCCCATCTTGCTGAAAGCATCCCAGAATAGGATGTTCGCCGAACTTCCGTTGTCAATTAATATCCTCCTTGTGGTAAAATTTACCACCAGCATTGTTACCATCAAGGCATCATCATGTGGATACACAACCCCTCGGCAATCCTCATCGCTAAAGGATATTATGGGGGATATATGCACACAGGGTTGCTTGACTGGTCTCACCACATTAAAAACTTCTTCATATCTCGCCCACCTAGCATATGCCTTTCTTCCTGAAGAAGTTAGGCCACCTCCTGCATACCCACCGACGATTGTATGTATTTCACCCAAGGGTGGGTTTTTGTGGGCATCATCTGCTCTCAATTTCAGGGTGACGAGGTTCATGTGACCTCTTCCCTCTTCTTGGTGATTCCCGCCGCCTAGGGCTTTCACTCATCCTTCTCTTATGCTCAAGCTTCCGATCATTTGTGCGTCTTGGGGGGGGGGGTAATGTTCTAGGCAATCAAGCGTTCCAACTCACCATTACCTCTCATTTCTTTTACTTTTCGTTTCAAGTTGTAACAGTCCTCAGTTCTGTGCCCTCTTGTTTTGTCATAAGTGCAGTACTTCTCGGTCTGTTGCTCATTGGTTGATTCTTCTTCCTTTGTTTTGTCCCAATTTTGTGTACTGGAGTAGTACACATATCCGCCATTGTGTCTTCCTAAATTGCTATCCCTCTTTACTTCCTGTTGGTCTTCTTCGCCTTTTGGCCCCCATCTTGGTCTTTCCTTTGTTCTCCTTTAAGTTCCCGTTCATTCCTTCTTTTCGGTTGGGTGGTTAAGGCGATAAGGGTGTCTTCAACGTTGACAAAGTCGTTGGCCCTGTCCATGAACTCTTGTAAAGTGGAAAGGGTTTTCTAGGCCAGTTTGGCTATAAAGAGGCTCCTTGGCCAAATATCTCCCAGCTGATTTTTTCGTCTTAATCGTCGGCTGTCATCTTTTCTTTATTGAAGCGTGTTAAATACGCTTTCAAACTTTCATCCTCTATCAGTTTAACTATTAGCAAGTACACGGCTGGTTTCCTGCGCCTTCTACTTGCCATGAACTGGGTTAAGAACTATCGGCCCAGTTCATCAAAACTTTCTATGGAATTTCGTTGTAGTGCATCGAACCATCCTCTCGCCGATCCCATTAGAGTCAAAGAGAAAGCCCTACAGGCAATTTCCCCCGGGAACTTGTGCAGCGTCATATGGGCTTTGAAAGTCTCTAGATGCTCCATGGGATCTTTTGAGGTGTCATATAGGTCTATCGACGAGACTTTAAACTTTAAAGGCAAAGGCATTGTCATAATTTCCGCAGAGAACGGTAGATTTGTGCTGGACAACAACTGATCGACCGTGGAGGATGTTCCTATCTTTTTGGCCATCTCTTCATATTTATCCATCAGGCTACGTACGTCGTGGTGCAGCTTCTTCGCCTCCTCGTTCTCCTGATGACCTTTGCCAACGCCCGCACTATTTGCCTCAATTTCTACTCTGTCAGCCTGACTGGGTGTCACGTCTTCTCCTGACGGCCCATTTCGTGACTTGAGAGTCTCATTCTCCTTACACAGTGAGTCCACCTCTATGGAAAATTTCTTTATTATCTGCTCCATTTCTGCAAGTCTTTCCTCCATGTTTTGTGAAGTTTCTCCCTGATCTCTAGTTGCCTGAGATCGAGTGGTGATGGGCATGTGAAAAGCACGCTAAGTGTGAGACAAAAAGAATCCCACAGATGGTGCCAACTGTTATGGACGTGTTTCACTGCCTACACCTCGCGATCACCTGCAACCAAAGATTAGATGGCTTCGGGGTTCGATGGGAAGCCTCCGATGCTTAAATCAATAACAATATGTGAGTCATAATCTCCAAGAATTCGATCTCTTTTACGTACTTGGATTCTCCTCTTCTATAGAACCTCTGAACCATTCTGTTGCTTTTTATTATTATTAAAAAACTGTTCTCATTAATCATAGTCAAACACTTACATGAACTCGATAGAACAAAACAGGTGAATGCAAACTACATCATGTCCTTGGTAACCAGAGGTAAAATATAGTTTTGACATATCTCAATATCATACGCATCTTCTAAGCATTTGAGAGCACCCTTTGCTAAACTGTGAGCTGCCATATTAGCCTCACGATATGCATGTGAAACTAACCAAGTAGCAACTGAGTCAAGTATGAGTCTTGCATCTGCTATGAGACATCCACCCATGCTCCAATTGGAGGTATCTTGGTTCAGTAGGTCCACTACCTATTTTGAGTCCCCCTCCAGATAGAACTGCCTCAAACCAAGTTCCTTGTAGAAAACGGTTGCCAACAGTAGCCCATAGGCTTCAGCATCAAAAGAATTGCCTCTTAGGGTTCTGTTAGCATGAAGGGCACCAATCACATAACCTTGATGATCTCTGATGAGTACTCCTATGCCAATCCTCCCCTCCCTCGATTGTATAGCTGCATCCCAATTAACCTTAAAACACCCTACTACAAGTTTTGACCTTTTAAGAGCCGCTGCCAGAGACTTGGGGTTAAGACCAGTGTCATGTTGGAGTGCCAACTTATGAGATTAAAGTTCTACATTGGCCTGTTTAGTGACAGCACTTGGGTGTTTAAAATTCCATGTAGACATTCATTCCTTCTAGACCAGATTACCCTCATTGTGACTGCTACCTCATCAAGTTCCCCTGGATCAAGAGTATCAACAAGGGCTGCCCATACATTGAAAACCAAATCACTCTGGATAGATAGCTTCAGCACTTTTTTTGTTCCCTGACACTGCACATCTTTAGCAGCAATACATCCTCATAGAGCATGGCCAGAGGTCTCAGATTCCTATTTGCATATCAGGCATAGGCTATCCTCTACTACCTTCCTCCTTTTCAAATTAGCTAGAGTGGGGAGAGCCTCACTACAGGCTCTCCATAGGAACATCTTATTGGCAGGGGTACTTTTAATTTCCAAATAGTCCTCCACACTTGGCTGTCCCTGGCTCTGACTGAGGATTCCCCTTCTTGTTCTCTTTCCATCTCTTTGCTAAGGTGATAGCCACTCTTGACTATGTAGATGCCATTAGCAGTAAATTGCCATATTAACTTGTCTTCTCTCCCCCCTAGGCTAATGGGAATGGCTTTGATACCATCTATTTCCTGTTGAGAAAAAGTTCATAGAGAAGAGGTTCCCTCCATTGCTTCAGTTGAGGGTCAATGAGGTCACAAACTTTGTCACACCAGCAATCTGCTTCTCGAGTTGTCAGAATTTTTTGAGAGGGTAAGGATGGTATCCATCTGTCTTGCCATATATTTACTTGTGGCCATTTCCAACCCTCCATATGAGGCCTTGCTTCAACAATTTTAAACTTGCATATATGCCTCTCCATGCAAAGGAAGGCCTTGTCCCCAACTTGGCTTCTAGCAACCCAACCTTGTTGAAATATTTTTGCTTTAGGAATCTTTGCCGCTAGGGATGTTGGATTTTGTAGGACCCTCCATCCTTGCTTCGAGAGCAAAGCTGTATTAAAGCGCTTTTTGTCTCTAAAACCAAGGCCTCCTATTTCCTTACTGTTATTGAGTTGCTTCCAATTGACCCACTGAATCTTGGAGGAATCTTCATTGAAACCCCACCTGTAACAGCCCGCTAGAAATTCATTGGTGGAATTTCTATTGACTTTAGGAATCTCGTGAAAACCCCATAAGTTTTTACGAATCGACCAATCGCATAGGTTTTAGTTTATCAACATAGTCAGTGTTATCACTCACTATGGTGCTAGAAATATGAGTTTTATTTATTTGAGGTGGTTAGAAGTGTCAGAATGCATTATGGTCCACGCCATTAGACTCAGTGGATTATTTAGAATTTTATGGCGCAATATCCTATTTTCATAATTCCGGACGAAACGTCTGTTGAAAATTGTGAAATTATTTTTAGGGGCACTTCGAGGTTGAATTTTGGTAAAATATTTTCACTATAGGTTAATATGAATATTTAGAAATTTTTAGTGTTAAGTTTATGATTCACTTTTTCGGAGTGAATAGTAACCTCGATAAGCGCACCAATTGCAGTGTTTCAAAATCACAGTGCGGAATGTCCAAATTGGATTAGAGAACTTTTATATGGACACTTGGCAAGATCTTAGCCACGCTTAGTAGATAATATTAGACACTTGACACCATGAGGAGTGTTTGATGGATTTGAAGGAATCAAGCTGTGAAATCATGCTACTTAAGCAAAACCTTGTTTCATCTGCTCAACCAAATTGTGTCAGACCAAAGAGGTTTTCAATCCTAGTGAAACCCTAAATGGTGGGAATCCAATTGAAAGCCCAAAAGCTTTGTTGAAATCGAAACCCTAAACGGTTTCCCCAAAACCCTAAAGTTGGCCTCTAAACATTGTCTAATCCGATTTATAGCACTGTGTTTAATCGCTTGATTAAATCACTTCCACATGCTATTAATCCTTCAAATTTATGTTAGAATATCTTTATCCAACCTTGTTAACCTTGAGAAATTGATTGGACCAAGTGATATTGGATTTGGGCTTGATAGCAACCCAAACCCTCTTTAAACCCCAAACTTTAGGCCCATTTGGTTTAGGCCCATCAAGGCCCACGAATTTGGTCACTATAGGATTGCTTCATGACTAAGTTTTGTACCCTAACTTGGCTGATCAGATCTGTACAAGAAGGGCCTAGAAGGTTCTAGAAAGACAAAGCTAAAGGGCCACCTCACTCTTTCACTCTCACACTCCACCTTGATAAAAGATCTTGGTTTGATTTTTATGAGAAGAAAAGGCCAACACTCAACCATTCCTTCAGTCCTATCACTTTACATAGCTTGTGTAAGAAGCTCTCAAGTCCACTTCCCACGAAAAGCAGCTCTCCTTTACACTTTTCCTTCATAAAACACAAAAGACACTCTCGGACAATTTTTCTTACCTCTTTTGAACGCCCGTTTCGAAGCTTTTGTAAGTGTTTTCTTGCCAATTTTTCTTCATAAAAGTTGTTTATTTTGGAGTCTAGTTTACGTGGATATCTTATTCGTTCCATTTGGAGATCATTTGATTGGTAAAAAGTTGTGTAGACTCCAGAAAGGTCATTCTGGACGATAAACTGGAGAGTGTGTTATATTTTGGAGTTTTTGACCAAGCTAATGAATAGATCTTGGTCCGAAATTTTTATGGAGTACTGTTAACATGTGTATATGATTATTTTTTGAGGATTTGTTGCATGATTAAAAGTTTTGGTGAAATATTTTCTTAGGTCTAGAAACTTAGAAACTGGAATAGGCAAAACAGTTTCTGTTTTGAGAAAGTTTAAATCTTTTATGGTTTAATCTTATTCCAATGGCTTTGATATTTTTATTGGAAGATCCTAAGCCTCTTATATACATGTTAAAATGTTATTTAGAAGATATTTGATGTTAGTTTCGAAGATATGAAATTTTATGCAATGAGGTATTCAGTTAGGCCAAAGTGATGATGTTCTTGGCTAAATTTATGTTTTGGTTGATGTTTAACCATGTGATCTTGAGTTTGATGCTTGGATCTGTTTTAGAACATCTTTTTAAACCATGTGATGTTTTGGTTTGAAGATCACATGTTTATAAGTCATGGATCTAGAGGTTGATCAAAACAAGTTAGAAACAAAATTCTGTTTTGAACTTAGAAGAAAAACCAAAAAGTTCAAGTATGGTTTTAGTGATTTTGATGACTTTTGTTCATGATTCAAAACATGATTATTCTTAGGAATATGTTATGGGTATAGTTCAAGTCGGACCTATAGAGTTGTAATGGTTGCGTTTAGTTTTAAATTTTTTTGAATTGATATTTGAGCTTAGGACAAAATTTACATAATGTATGTAAATTTTAGTGATTTTTGGAGTTAGGATGCAAAATCCTTAAGTTAGGGGTAAAATGGTCATTTTCCCACATGTAGAGGGTAAAATGGTAATTTTACTCGAAGTTGATATTTCTCCATATTCCTAATTGTTAGTGATTAAGTTATAATTTTTAGAAATCGCTATTTTCAGTTTCTCGTTATCGCACTTGAGTTTTGTCTTGAAAGCGCGAAGATCGAGGTAAGTTAGCTTTTAACTTACTATCAGTTTAATGTATATGAGTGATAAGTAAGGGAACTAAAGTGTATGTATGCATGTTACCATATGTGCCATGCCAAATCATTACATATTTATCTGTTACACATAATTTATTCTGTCATGAATTATTCATCTGTTATACAAGATATTCTGTCACGTATTGCTATACATTGCAAGTATGTCATGTTAAGTATGCCATTTGTTACATGTATTTCATGTCACGTAATATTCACTGTCACATGTTATGCCATGTTAAGAAATGTTGTCTATTATATGGTATGCCATGTTACGAAATGTTGCATGTTACAAGTATGCCATGTTATGAAATGTTCTCTGTTATATTTATGTCTCGAGGTATGTCATGTCTGTCGTCTTAGTTCATGTCACGTTATGCTACGTCAGGACTTCTGTCTTTTATGTCACGTTCATGTTACATCACGTTACGATATGTCATGTATGCCAGTTAAGTTTCATGTCAATCACGACCCTAAGCGCTAGGATGGGATAATATCCTAGTGGAACTCCTTTGTTCACGCTGGAGTGTCTAAATAGGTGTGAAATTCCCTGGGTTGACGAAGTACAGTCAACAGGTTGCGAATGGGGCCTAATTAGCTGGTCACCGGAGCGCGCCAGGCACTAACGCCGATGGTGCCACTCTTTATGTTACGTGTGTCCACAGCAAGTGTGGCACAAACAAATAAGTCATGGGGCCACAACAACTGTGGAGCATGAAGTATGGGGCCACAACAACTGTGGAGCATACACTACGTGAGACACAGCAATTGTGACACGTAGAATACGTGGGGCCACAACAACTGTGGAGTACATATTAACGCACTCACAGCTGGTATAGAAACCTGTGATGTGATGCGGTAATCGGCAGGGACACACGGCTCAAGGGGACCTGTGTAGCACCCATATGGTCACTTTAATGATTAAGTCTATTGAATAAGATTCCAAGTTCAAGTCATGTTTCACGTTATGTTATGTTCAAGTTTACGTTCACGCAATCATGGTAATCCCATGAGACAAGAATATGTTCTAAGTTCATGTTACGTTATGTTCCAAGTTCACATTTATGGTATGTCATGCTCAAGTTCATGTTCAAATTATACATGTTCACGTTCATGTTATGTTTCAAGTCCATGTTATGTTTCAAGTTCACGTTCATGCTATGTTTCAAGTCACGTTCATGCTAAGCTTCAGTTTCAGTTTAAGTTATGCCAGTTATGTTATGTTGTATGTCAAGTTATGCTATGATTACTTATGATTTGATTATGCATTCATGCTTTTACTACCATGCATGCATTATTAACCTGTGTGGAAGTTTCCTGTTAACTTGCTGAGATTTGTAATCAAATCTCACTGTGGTAGTCTCAACTACCATTCCCCCCGAATGGTAGATCTTATTACAGGATCTGAAGGAGAATCGGGAATCGACCAACTGGAAACGATCGACTAAGCGACGATGCGATGTAGGTGTTAGTACAGTAGTTACCTCAGATTACTACTTGTATTTGTGGAGTTCAATCTCCATCACTCTTTTGATCACAACCATTTTGGACTAGTGTTGTGATATCAGTTTTTAAGTATGTCATTATGTATGAAGTATGTTTTAAGTATTTGGGATATTTCAGTTTGGTGCATAGTATTGCTAAAGAAAAAAAAATTATCCGCTGCGAATATTGCATAATGTTAGATGCATGTTAGGAATATTGCATCTTATATGTCATGAACGGGGGCAGGTAACCTTGTGTTGCATGTCTCGACGCTTCAAATGTCCATCCAATCCCAAGCGGAATTTGGGGGCGTCACACCACCAGAACTTCCTGAGCATCTGATTCAATTTACTAGTAATAGATGTTGGTAGCAAAAACATTCCCATTGCATAAGTGGGGATGGCTTGGAGGACTACCTTGAGTAGGATTTCCTTGCCTGCAGCAGAAAGAAACTTAGTTTTCCAATTGGTTACTCGAGTCCAGGTCCTAACAATTAGAGAGTGGAAGGAAGCAATCTTTTTCCTACCCACCAAAGCAGGTAAGCCTAGGTATCTTTCGAAATTGGAAGAGGACTGGACACCTGCTAGCTGCATAATCTCTCTTTGAATTACCTGGGCAGTATTCTTATTGAAAAAGATGGTAGATTTGTCTTTGTTTAAGACCTGTCTTGAGCCTTTCTCGTATAGATCCAGGATATGAAGCACACAATTGAGTTCCTCAGGCTTTGCTTGGGAGAACAAGAGGTTGTCATCAGCAAAGAACAGATGGCTCACTATGATTGGGCCTCTTCCTATTGGAGCTGGAGTTAGTCTACCACATGCCTCTGCTTGGTTTAGAAGAGATGTGAGAGCTTCTGCACATAATATAAATAAATATGGAGACAAGGGGTCTCCTTGTCGCAGACCCCTAGAAGGCAGGAAGCACTTTTGAGATTCTCCATTCATAAGGATTGAGTAGGATACTGAATTAAGGCATGCCTGGATGATGTTGATCTAGTGTAATGGAAA
Source organism: Juglans mandshurica (assembly GCA_022457165.1). Classification (NCBI taxonomy): domain Eukaryota; kingdom Viridiplantae; phylum Streptophyta; class Magnoliopsida; order Fagales; family Juglandaceae; genus Juglans; species Juglans mandshurica. The sequence goes on from CM039623.1 coordinate 13,307,174, forward strand.
TTCCATTTTGGTCATGATGGCTTCAATGAATTTCCACTCTACCCTATCATAGGCCTTACTCATGTCCAATTTAAGAGCCATAAAACCTCTTTTGCCTTTCATTCTTAAGTTCATGGAGTGTAGTATCTCATAGGCTACAAGTGTATTATCAGAGATGAGCCTTCCAGGTACAAATGCACTCTGGTTAGGGGCAATGATCTTGGGCAGTATGGTTTTCAGCCTGTTTGCAATGGTTTTAGAAACAATCTTGTATAAGACATTACACAAACCAATGGGTCTGTAGTCAGCTACTCTTTTAGGGCTTTGAACTTTGGGGATGAGGGAAATGAAGGTATCATTAGCATCATTTAGTAAGCCACCATGATTTAGAAACTTGAGAGCATAATTGCACACTTGTTCACCTACCACCTCCCAGTGTTTTTGGTATAATTGAGCAGGAAAACCATCAAGACCAGGAGATCCTAAGGGATTCATTTGAAAGACAGCTTTTGTAATGTCTTCCCTAGTGAAAGGGTTTGTAAGCCAAGCCTTCATTTCCATATCTAACTTTGTGCCCAATGCATGCAGACAGTTCTCAAAATTCGAAGGGTGGGAAGTAATAAATAAGGAGGAGAAATAACCTGTGAAGACCTCTCCAATTTCTTCCTAGTCTGTGACACATCTTCCCTGTGGACCCTCTATGCATTTGATTGCATTGATCTTCCTTCTCTGACTTGCCTGCATGTGAAAATATTGAGTATTCATGTCCCCGCTTGAGCCAATGCTGATTTGCTCTTTGATGCCACTAGAGATCATTTGTTGTAATGGAAGAGATCACCTCCTTTTGAATTTGTTTCATAGTTGCTAAGTGTTCACCTGTACCCGTGCTCTGGAGATGGCCAATACTTTGTTTCCCCTTTGTGATATCCATGTGTTCTTGCTGCTTGATTGTCTGCCTCCAGACCAGCAAGTCTTTTTGGCATATCCCAAGTTTGGTCCTCAATAACATGGCCTCACAGTCTGTTGTACTAACTTTCTGCCATGCCTCACATACAACCCCCTGTCATTATTCCTTCAATTCCCATGCCATCTCATATCTAAAGCACCATCTCCTTTTCTTTTTCCCATCATTGGTGTTATGTGAATCAATGGACAAGGGAGAATGATCAGACTTAATGGCAGGAGGAGCAGTGCGCGAGCCATGGTTATAGATGTCATTCCATTCCTCATTTCCAAGAGCACTATCAATTTTTTTCCTTGGTAAATTCCCTGCCACTCCTATTATTCGACCAAGTAAACCTCTGCCCATATGCTTGTATGTCATTGAGTCCACAAAATTCAATTTCTTGCCTAAACTCTTCAATCTGTTTGTATGGTCTACTCCACCCATTTTGTCGCTTTGATGGAGGATCTCATTAAAGTCCCCAACACACAGCCAAGCCATGGAGCTAGGGGGTTTGAGCATCTTCAATAATTGCCAGCTACTGCATCTCTTCCCAGTTTCAGGATGTCCATAGAATTCTGTGAATTGCCATGTGGGTCCACTGCCTTCTGCCTGGATCAGGGCACTAATGTGCCATCTAGTGTAATTAATGATTGTTACATTCCATTCTTCTTTCCATAATAGGGCAATACCCCCACTGAATCCCACACAATCCACTGAGAAACACCCATCCATCTTCAAACTTCTCCTTACCACCTCCATTCTTTTACTTCTGCACTTAGTCTCCACTAGGAAGACTAAAGTGGGATACTTTTCCTTAGCTAAGTTCCTAAGGACACTAATTGTCCGAGGGTTTCCAAGCCCTCATCAGTTCCACACCAAAATGCTCATTGATTATGGCAGGGGTGGGAACCAGTCGCTGCCTTAACCTAGGGGTTTCCTTTTGTGTCATAACTTCTCTTGGACTTCTTTGGGATAGGTTCCTGCAATGGTATACTCCTTTTGCAACACCTGTCATATTTGTTCTTGGCAAGAAAATTTGAGATATGAACCAATATCAAGTCACCATTGCCTTCTCTATGTGTTACACTGTCACAAGCTTTCCTTTTCCATTTCCTTAGGGTGCTCAACGCATTATCTTTAACAGATTGCATGATAGTTTATGTGCCATGTAAACTACCTAGATCCACCCTATTATTTTGGTCTTGTTGTTTTGGGCCACGATAACCATCAGTAAGTGCCACCTCACTTCTTTTTAAGACTTCCCGCGTTCCCAGTTCAAAATAATTTTCCATAGTCGGTTCATGAAAACCATGTGTCCTTGGTGTTTGGTTGGATTCCAAATCCATCCCCACTTGAGCACCTTGGGTGTCTTGGAGACCAGAGGGTTCTACAGAGCTATTGCCCTCATGTACGTAGGGTACCTGTGCTTGGTCAGAGGGTTGACTTACCTCCTAGAGTTTAAGTTGGTTCCCGAGGCAGGGATCATTAGGAATTCCTGCTCCTACACTACCCTCAGTTGGTGGTTGAGATGGGCCTGCACGAGATCCTCCTCTCTTATTTTTCTCTGCTGGCACCTCCCCTTTTCCTGCCAAGATTTCTGGGTTGACACCTTGGTTGTTGTGCTGTGAAATTTTTGGGACCAAACTACCCCCTCCATCTTGTTGTTCCCTCTGGTGGGTGTTTCCATCCTTGGAGCCACCATATCTACGGCTGTCAAAGATATTGGTGTTTCTGGGTTGGCCTCGAGGCCATGGACAAAATTGAGTTGAGAACTGTGTATCTCCTTGTTCAGCAGTACGTACTCGCATGCAACTTTTTCCTTTGTGATTAAGGACACCACATTGAAAACAAAAACTTTGCAGTCTCTCATATTTAAATGAAATCCAATGTTGTTTGTCACCTAGCTTCAGCCATTTCCCTCGCAACAAGGGTTTGTTGAGATCCACCGCCACTCTCACTCTGAGACACCTCCACATGCATGACCATCCACCTCTGCGTCAACCCTGATGAGAGGGCCAATAGAAGTTGCAAATTGTTCTCCAAAATCTTTTGTAATGGTTGTTAGTGGGAGGTTATGAAGTTGTACCTAGAAAAGTTCATAGCGAAACTACAAAGCATCTATGGACACCTTTTCATCCACCTCCATCATGGTGAGATGTCTGTCAAAGAACCATGGTTGCCCATTTAGGAACCTTTCTTTGTCACCCAGCTTCTGGAACTCGATCAGAAAGCATTGTTCTCCAAGCTCCTTAAAGGTCACCCACCCTTCCAGCCTCCATATTTGGGACATTGTGATCTCAAAACCTTCGTTGTTAACGCCCTTCTCGGTAGGGCCTTCCCCACCATACAATAGTTGCCCCGGTTTTCCTCTCCATTGGTGTTCTCCTGCTTTACATGGAAATAGGAGCTCTCTTCCTTGGAGAGGTGTAGCCTCTCCCCTCGTGTTGCTAAATCCTTAGCCTCCATTATGTCTCATAGCCCAAAATAACAAAACAAGCTCACAGAGAGTGAGACTTTTACCTCTGATGAATCAAATGCACTGAAACCTCACACTTTTCGAACCATTATGTTACTTATGTGATAATAGATATATCTATTATTCAAATTCAAACTTGGGGATGAGGGTTCTTGCTCTAATGGATTGTTACAATAACTGCCCTTCCTTTATCGCCTCTGGGTGGTTATTTAGTCGGCAATGGGAAGTGGGCTGGGCCCTTCTCGGATTTAATGGGGGCCTTCAGTATTGGGACTCAAATTATGAATAGGTGAAGGCCCAAACCCATACTGTATTGGCGAGAGGAATGTCCTCTCCACCTAGGAGCTCTCTCTTTTCCCTCTTGGGTGCCGGTCAGTACTCCATTCCCTCTAGCTCATTTGCTTCCACTTTTCTCAAACTCTGAAGCGGTACTCTTTCAAGCTCTCTCTCATTAGTTCACTTCTCTTAAGGTCATTTCCACTACCCTCTCCTTACTTCTTGAACTAACCCTACAAGCACTCACCATTTCAAAAACACTCCTCACCATCTAAGTTAGAGCACCTTTGGGGTTCAGTTTCTAAGCTCAAGGTATGGATATTTTCTGTACACCTCTTCTTTTGTTTAAGTGTTAGATCTTCATTTATGTGTGTGTGTTGAAAAAAGAAATGATGGTTAAGTTATGGTTTCAATATGAGACAGGGGATTTCGGGTAGGCTCATGTTTGATCTCTTGGGTGTGAGTTTTTGAAACATATGTATTGGCTACTTCAAACATTGATGTATTAGAAAAAGAGTATGATTGATGGTTTGCTTTCAAAGAAAAGTGTTAATTTTTCTTTGAGATATGGTAATGACTAAAGAGTGTTTTCTCTCTTGGATTTCTATTTTTAATTAAATGAGCTGATCATGTCTAAGTTTTATGGAGTAACTAAAAACAAATAGTCATGAGAAGCAAGATCCGTTTCGGTTCAAGTCTCGGGTTCTTAAACTTGGGTATAAAATCAAGAAAGAAAAGGTATTTCAGAGATATATATGTTGGCACGATCATTTTTTATCTATAGTTATAGCTTGGAATTTTTATAAACAAAGAGGTTGAGTTTTGGCTTTGATAATGATAGTTTCGGTTTGTAAAACAAAGAGGTACCTTAGATTCGTTGAGCAAAATGACTTCAATTAGTAGAAAGGGGATGAAGGTAAAATAAGGGGTTAGGAGCCAAGTGGTGCTAAGTAAAAACCAAAGGGTCTAAGTGTAATTTTTTACCTTCATCAAAGGGCCTAATTGCAAAGTCAACTTCCTAAATTGCCGGTACCTTTCTTAGAAATTTGACAAAACAATACAATAGACTAACCGAATCGTACTCTCTCGCAGACAACCATCACCACAACACTCCAATAGAATTTACAAGCTCAGGAAGTTACTATATGACCTTGCTCGTGAATGTGTGATATATGATTGTACGTTGTGCACAATGTTTCAAATTTCGTGTTGACTATTTCTCACAATTTTTGCATTACCTATGCGTCTTATATCATGAGCAAGCCTAATAAAAATTGCATTGTCTTTCTAAAAAGATGAGTGAGGGTTGAATCAAAACTCCAAGTTGGGAAGGGAGAATATCCCAGTGGAACTTCTCTAGCCACTCTAGAGTGCTTAAGAATCGAGTGGTAATCCTTGGATTGACGTTAGGCTATCACCAACATCGGAGGAAAATGTAACAGTCTCAGGCCGGAGGACATGCCTCTTGGCTAGTGGAGGCTAGAGTGATTTTAAAATGAAGGATGGTACATGAAACCTTAAGTATTCTTAAGATGAATTCACACTAACAAACGTTACTCGTAGTTGTGATGAAGGGAACCAGTATGTGCATACAGATTTTTAGGGGAAGCCATGGAGTATTGCTAATAAGAAACGAATGGGGCATTTTGGGAATGAAAATGTTGAGGGATCTGGAGAAAATTTTACTTAGATGCATTTCATATTCATGCATTCACCTATTTGTGTAATATTTGTCATGAGACTCGTTATAGGGTCACTACAACACAATTTTTCTTTTGTGACAGAGGAAACCGTCACCTAAAATAACCAAAACGTCACTAAAGATATTTGGTGATGGTTTGAAACCGTCACCATGATCGTCACCTAATGTGCGTCACAGAAAATAATTTAGTGACGATTGGAGGTGTTCCGTTCGGTGTAACGTTCAAACGTTCTCTTTTTTGTGACTGTTGAGATCTGTCACAGAAAGTAACATTCGGAAGTCCAATTGAACGTTTGAACGTCAACCCGATCGATTGGCGTTTGAATGACTGAAGTTGATGTTCGTTGATTCTAGTTCGAATGTATCATATTTACGTTTGAACGTTAATTGCAATAAACGTTCAAATTTTTGTTCGAACATTAACGAACCAATGTTCAAATGTAACAAGTTTAATGTTCAGACGTTATTTCGAATGTTAACAAATAAGCGTTCGAATGCAAGTGGTACGTTCGGGGGTTTGTTCGAACGTTTTGTTCGTTTGAGGGTGAGTACGTTCGAATGTTGAGGCCTACGTTCGAATGTTATTATATAATTTGGTGTATTCACATTCAAACGTTGGTTTGAATGTGAATCAATGTTCGAACGTTATTTACATTTGAATGTACAGATCAAAAATACTAATTTCATAAAATTAAAAAACATATCAATTGTATCATATTACACACCATTAATTAACAACTAACAATATCTTATAAAATTTCAAAATTAGATATTAAAATTAGTTATATACACTGATAAAATTGATAAAATTCATTTTTTCTTTTCTCGCCCACCACGATTCTGTTGCAACGACATAACATGCTCTATTTGCACCATCATCTCCTGCTGCACTTACTCTTGGACTTCACTGTGTATTCTTTCCTCATGGTCTCTCTGTTGGTCCTGCAAACGCATATTTGAATGAGACTGTCGCTCTAAGAGAGACTCTAACTTTTGTTGTCTCGACCTCATATACTTATTCTTGTACCGTACAACTTCTAAATCTTTAGTAAGATTATTAATTTGTAGAGTCGATGAGGTTGAGGAGGATGAATATCTATGCTTGAAAGATCGTCCCAAACCTCTTACTGTGGTCCGAGCACTTGCGTGAATATGTCTATGTCACTTTGAGAGGATTCCCTAGAAGCTGACTGCATCTCTATCATTTTTCCTGCAATTAGAAAGAAAACACAATAAGTAACGTATTAAAAGAAATACAAATAAAAAATAAATTATTCACATGTTGCATAATTTATTTAACAAAATAAACACAGCGGCAAGATCCATCTATTCATTACCCTCATTAAAGTGAGCAGTAATATAGACATGAATGAGGAAAAAAATTTCAGGATCATCACGTTTCTAACAAAGCGACATTAGCAATTTTAAGATAATGTTAGTACTTAAATAAAAGAATATCATAAAAATAAATGAATTCTCTAATTTTTTAATAACTATTTTTTCAACAAGACGGTAGAATAACCTTGAACCGACACGATGACGGATAATCAGAGCAGATCTATTATGTGCATTTGTAGAACTAAACTGCTACAAAATTAATTAAGAATGTTAATTGTAATATATATATATATATATATATAATATAGAATGAATATAAATGTAAATAACTAAAGGATATAAATGTAAAATACCTGATAATCTGGATATGCGAAAAGATCACAACACTTTCTCCAATCATCTAACTTCATTTGCTGGAAAGGGGACTACGCAGTCTATTCCAATGTCTCAAACTTCTTGAAGTGGTCATGACATCGTCCCTTGTGACGTTGGAATAGTGTACCATCAACTCATTCACAGTTCTCAAATCCTCGCTACGGCCAAAGTCGAGGTTGAGTTCATCCTAATAAGTGAATTATGTCAAAAATATGATATACTAATCTAGGTAAAAAAAAATGTACTCTCAAAGTAAACTCAGCAGCACACGACTTCGAATGTGCTCATTAATCTCATTTGGAACATCTCGCCATGAGCGCACATAAAATGGAGCATAAGCTCGAACTATTGTGCCAATGTAGGAGGAAAGCGCTACTGCACTATCATCTACTCCTCCAGTGGAATTATCAGAAATGGTGATCTTGAATTTTTCGTGCCTTCTATTTTTCTCAAGAGAGATGTCACGTGTATAGCCATGACCGCAATGAGCAGATGCATCAACTATATGATAATAGTATAATTATAGTTATATAGTTATTGAGACAAAAGTATTAATTATATAATTAATTATCAATGACATTTCCTTACTGGTAGGTGTCGACTGGCTGTTGTTCTCTTGCGTGTTAACTTGATCTTTAGGAGCGGATTTCACAGGTGGGAAGTCCTCAATGGGTTCGGGACTTGGACTTGGTGGAGGAGGCACATTTCTTCATTGTCGTTTTGGCGGCATCCTTGAAAATGATCAATTATATCAAATAAAATTAATTAGAAGAAATTATGAAAAGTATAATATTTTATAGTCATCTATATGAATAAAATAGTTAGTACTTTTATTTTTCATCTTCGGATGTATTTTCGATGCATGTTTCAGAATCTCCCTCAATAACATATTCGTCATCATCATCAACCTCTTCTCTATCCTCCTTATCCACCTCCTCCCCGGATTCTGATTAGTCTTCTTCTTCCTCCTCACTTACTTGATTTGAATGATCATTTAATACGGACTGGTCGAGATGGACGAGTGGGACGTTAGCTCTATACAAGGGGAGCAACTCGAATGCACCAAGGTCAACAAACAAGTTAATACCCTCTCCATCTTCCTGGTATGCCTCTACAATCGGAGTGTCATTTTCATCTCTACTATTATCATAATATGCACTCGTTTCTGGTTTATATATATTTCAAATGACAAATTTTTGTACGACTCACCAAGTTATCCCTCCACTATCTTCATCAACGCTTTTCATTCGATCAATCAAGTAATAGACTTGGGTAACTTGACAAGCCAATACGAATGGATCATCTTCGTACCATTTAGATGTAGTATTGACACTCGTAAAGTGATTATCCCTATGTATCGAAACCCGACCACTGCCTAGATCCCACCAATCATATTTAAAGACATATGTTACAAACTCACCCAGATATTTCAATCCGATAATATCACATATGACACCATAATAGTCAATATCATCTGTTTCATGACTCCCCTCGACCAACACACTAGAGTTTTGAGTCTTTCTATTACGTTCACAGTCCAGAGTATGGAATCTATAGCCTCAAACTGTGCATGCAGTGTATTGAAGTGCTCTATTTGAGGGACCACGAGTCAATGCATACAATTCAGAAGAAATTGATCCGGGATCACGAGCACGTTGTTCCAAAATCTAACAATTGAAATAGTATATATTTATTAAAAGTTATCCAGAGTTAAAAGTTTCAAAATGTAACATATGTATAATTTTAGTTCATACACATTGATCAAACCATCTGGAAAATTCTTCCTCGTGTCTTGCCTCTATATTCTCTACGCCTTCGGTCCTAAGTTTGTCCATGTGTTCACTGTACATAAGTGCAAAAGAAGTATATTTTGAGTACAACAGTTATAGTTAAATTTAAAAAAACTAGAATTATTTGAAGCATGCAACAACATACCTGAGATAGTCATCAATCTCTCTGCAATTATTTAGTATATACCACCGAACTTTACCCAACTCTTTATCAATTAAATTGTAACTCGTTTATGCATCCAAGGGTCGTACATTCTGGGAAAATACTGATAGCTCACAAGGAGGCAAAGTAGCAAGATTAGCATTTCGCTCTGGACGATTAAATCGTATCTCAGCACCACGAAGATATAGAGAGGAAAATGTTAACCATTCATCATGTATATATGCATCTGCTATTGAACCATCAGCTCTGGCTTTATTCCCAATAGTGCGCTTCATTCGACCCAAATATCTTTCAACTAGATACATCCAACAAAACTGCACCGATCCAACCAACAATACCTCTCAAGGTAAATGTATTGCCAAATGGACCATAACATCAAAAAATTATGGTGGAAAGAATGCTTGAATTTACATAGTATAGTAGCAATGCCTTCTTCCAGTTTCCATATCTCGATTCACTACCCGAGCGCATAAATCCTTAAAAAACATACAGAGTTCGGATATGGTGACACGTATATTAGATGTCAGCTTCTGACGAATTCCCACAGGTAATAACTTCTGCAAAAATACGTGACAGTCATGACTTTTTAATCCACTAATTTTTCAGTCATCAGGGTTCACGCATCTACCGATATTTGAAGCATAACCATTTGACAACTTCACACCTTGCAACCATTTGCAGATGTCCATCCTCTCCTCCCTCATCATCATAAAACATATATGCGGCATGACCATCTTGTTGCCTTCCACCCGCAAATGTAGATTATGTTTAATTCTTATTTTCTCAAGATCTTTTCTCGTCTTGATCGTGTCCTTCGTCTTTTTGTTAATGCTCATCAATGTACCCAATATATTTAATAAGTTATTATTAATTATAGTTATTATATGTATATTATACTTTATATATAGTTAAGTTATATACTTTTTTTTTAAATTAAGTTATATATTATACTTATAATTTGCATAATGATCATATTCTAACTAAATTAGTATGAATATATTATATATACTTATTAAATATTAAATATTAATTCTCATATTAAATGTATATTAAATTTTTTTAATTTTAACTTAAATTAAGATCATAAACTTATAATTTTCTTGTTAAAGAACAAATTCAAAAAAATAAAAAAATATTATATAAAAAAATTCATATAAATCCACAAACTAAACACAATATATTTCTAACCATATAAACATATTTAATAAAAATTCATAAACAATAATCACAATATTTCAAATCCATATCACAACATATTCACAATATTCCCACAACAATATTCCTAAACTGTTTAATTCATCAATGAACATCATAAACACACAAAATATTCAAAAACATTCACAAACAGTAATCACAATATTTCAAAAGTAAGCATAAACACAACACAATTTTCCATATTGATTCATCATATTACACAATCCATATCACAAAGATTTCCTTCTAATTCATCAATATATATAATTTAATTCCTTCTAATTCATCAATACTCAATTGATACATATTCACTATGTATATATACAATCAAAATTCACTACTCAACTCAAAATACTCTAACCATATCAAATTCATCAAAGTCCTTCAAAAAATTCACATTATACACATCCCATATTCATCATTATCCACAATAAAATCACAACAAAATGTATAAACATATTGCTAAAGTTTATAAATATACCTAGCACTCACAATATCCTCTTACAAATCAAAAGCTTTCAACTTGCCAAAACAACCAATCTTTAAAAAATAAATACAACATTAACTTGTTAGAGTCGTATATATAAAAAAAATACACAAGACAAATATCATCAAATTCAAAAACATAAAAAAGAAAAAGTGTTTTTCCTTACCAAAATCAATGGAGCTAGAGTTCCAAAATATTAACCCTCTCCCACTCAACTCTCTCTCACTCTAACCCTCTCTCACTCTAACTCTCTCTCTCTTTAACCCACGACCCTCTCTCACCATCTCTCTCTCTCAATTATTTTCGCGCACAGGAGAAGTAGCAGAAATGAGTCTGCTTCCTCCCATACGTGTATTCATGCAAAAACTAAATCATTAGATGGAACGTTCGAACGTTTAAGTTGTATGTTCGAACGTTTAAGTTGTATGTTCGAACATTAAAATATTCCGCCCAATTTTTAGATGAAACATTGGAATATTAAAACATTTCAGCTAAATTTTTGGCAAATAACGTTCAGACGTTAAATATACACATCCGAACGTATCTTCCTATGATAGAGCCCAAATCGAATGAAAAATTTTCCGCACTTTCATTTTCATGTTCGAACGTACGAAAATTTAAAGAAAATTTATAAATTTCCTTGCAAATTTCATCGATTAACGTTCGAACGTAAACATGTACGTTCGAATGTTTCAAATCATCACAGAGGTGAGGAAATAGAGTGGGAAATTTCTCGTATTTTTCATCTCGTGTTCGAACGTAAATCGACTTCCTTTCATATATCTCAATTCACGTTTGCACGTTAAATTGGAACGTTCAAACGTAGAAAGATCATCACAGATATGAGGAAATCGAGTGGGAAAATTCTCGCATTTTTTTAACGTTCGAACGTGAATGTAGGAAGTTATTCAGTAGTTAGTATTTATTAATATAATAGTTATATATATATGTATTTTTTCTAGATACTCATAATATTTCTTTTGAATATAATTTCTTTTTATTTTTGAAAAGTTTATAAAAATACTAACCTTTTGTGACTATTTGCTTATTTCATATAATCTTGTTTGAGATATTTTTTGTTAATTTTAAATTTTTCTTTACTCAAGGTGTATATTTGTGCATTATCTCCAATTACTTATGAATATGTTGGATCAAAATGTTAGAGCAATTGAACATTTTGTTGGATTATGAATATCATCTCCAAGGTGTATAATATTTTTTGTTGGAGCAAAATGTTCATTTTCAGGATTATGAGAGGTGAATGCCAGGGTGAGTAATCTTGAGAATGAGAGGCAACATGAAAGGTAATGATCCCACCAGCCTTTTAGTTGATCAGTTGGCCAGTAAAACCTGTAATAATAATATGTGATATAACAATAATATAACAAATAATCGTCAATAGCTCTGATACCAAAGGCTTAAATCCTAGGAAATAAATAGCCCCTGATAATAATAATATGCAGTATAACCAGCCATATGCATGAAAGCATGTAAAACGGGTGGTATAACAGACCATATGCAATACTAATACATGTTAATGTTATTAGTAATATTCTAACTTATAATCAATAAAATATGGTCTACGAAAAGATTATAAAAATGATTGTATGTCTTGTTATGAATGCATACATTAATTTAATTATACTGTGAATTATTTTTCCATTATATATATATTAGTGTATAGTATTAGTATATATCTAACAGTATTAGGATAAGTACTAATAATATTAGGATAATGTTATATATTATAACATTATACCATATAATATATTAGTATAGTATTAGTTTAATATTATATGTTATATACTAATAGCATTATTATATAGTATTACTATACTAACAACAACAATATATTATATATAGTGTATATATAATACTATATAAAATATAGTATATAAAATATTGTATATATATAATAAACTATATTCTATATATATAGTATATATTATAATATATACTATAAAATATAATATTTTATATTATATATTAACTATATATAATATACATTATATATATAATATACAATATAATACATTCTATATATATAATACACTATATATATATACAATATACTATATATATACGAGTATATAGTATATATATTATTATTATAATATAATATTAGATTACGTTCGAGATATGTTATAGTATACATTATAATATATAACATATATTAATAATATATTTTTGGGAATTAAATCGCCAAACGTTCGAACGTTACTTAGAATGACGTTCGAACGTTTCGTGTATATAAGCCCAAAACCAAAATGGGAAACATTAGTCTCAGATTTAAACCATTATCTCTCCATCGTTGCATGCAGCCGTCAAGCCGTCGCCTCCGCCGTCAAACCCCGCCACAACCGTTACAAAAAGGTAGGCATCCCTCTTTTGCACTCTTACATTTTTTTTTTTAAAGATTTAGTAGGATTTTGTATAAACCGAACGTTAGTGGTGGCCGGATTTTCAACTCCATTTTCCGGCCACCATGGGTTGCTATTGGCCAAATGGTCATCATAGAAAAGTTTCTTAAAGTGTATACTTCATTTCTATGGTGGCATTTGGTCACTTAGAACCGTGGTACATAATTTTCGATAATGGCTGAGTGGACTCAACCATTCTGTGTCGAAACGTTCGAGCATTTTGACATAACATTCAAACGTACAATGTTTCAATTACATAGTCGTTATGCCTTCCACGTTTGAACGTATATTTTGTACATTCGAACATTACTTTTCAATGCATTTACGTTCGAACGTACAACCTTTTAATTTATCCACCACCTTCCACGTTGCAGAAGTCAATATTGTAAAAAACATACGGTTGAACTGGAAGGCATAACGCTCGAATGTAACACATTTCAAAATTCTTATACGTTATGCCCTTAACGTTTGAAGGTGTATATTATATTATGTTCGAACGTTAATATAGTTTTTATCTAAAGAACGTACATCTTTCTTTAGATAGAACTTTCGAATATCAAGTTATATTATGTTCAAACGTTAATGCAGAGCAGTTTAAAATTAATACGAAAGATGCTTCAATAGTACTAATAATTTTTTTTCATTTTCTATTTTCAGGATTGACTCATCCTTTGCAAACCAGAAAACGGGGGAAGAAATGAGCCACTGAGGATACTGCTCGGATCGGGGCAAGTACTGTTATTGTGGAGCGAGAGGTCCTAATCAATGAGTTCGATGAGCTCAGATGGTAGCAGACGAATCTCATAGATGTGTTCATAAGTAGAGGCTGGGGAAATATATGCACATTAATGAGGAAGGTATACCTCTCAATGGTTTGGGAGTTCTATATGGGGATGAGCTCCATGTCTTAGGACGTATCCTCTCACACCGTGACTGTACGTAGTGTGTCGTTTGAGATTTCACTAGATGTGATCGCCAAGCTCCTTGGAATTTGTCGAGTAGTTGAGACATCGACTACAGCTGACTCTTAGACTGGCGACACATCCATCGTTCACACATTTACATCTGCACATGGCACACTCGATGTAGATATAGGCTCTTCTGCATCATCTATTGGCCATTAGGCCAGTAGATAATGCCAGAGATGCAGATCGGTCAGAGGCGGAGGATACTGACTGTGAGGCTCGGGATGATGACCGAGACGAGAATTTCTACATTCTTACCGGGAGAGATCGCACGCAGATCGAGAGGAAAAAAGCCTTCAACCAAATACATTTGCTACCTTTCTTTCGCATGTTGCAACAATAAGTTGCAACAAACGTGGATTATGTGGCACATAAGACCACATTTAGTCAGATTCAGGCACAGTTTTTTATACGAGTGGCACATGGAGATCCTATCGATTTGCCACTACGCATCTTTGAGAGGATCCGTTACGAGACGAGCATCTTCTCCACGGACAACCTCTCATACGGTGTCATAATTAGTTGGCTATTACTTGCTTGGAGAGTGCCACTCCAGCCAGAAGAGAGGGTCACAGATCAGATGAGCCCCCTCGACATAAGCATGCATTGACGTAGCATTGGACAGGCGAGGGGGTATCCTCGACGTCAGCCACCCCTGTAGTGGATCTAGCTCCTCCAACATAGCCTAGGCCCGGTATAGGGAAGATTAGTCAGCAGCCGATGAGTACATTTGCGGGAGATGCGCGGCCTGCTTGGGTTGATGCGGTGATCTCACAGTTGACTACACATATCGATCGACAGATCGTGGCTGTAGAGGAGCCTGTCGTCAAGATAGCCCATCGTGTAGGTATCCTCAACGAGAAGGTTGATAGCTTGACTGAGGAGATAGCCCATCGTGTAGGTATCTATCATTTTTTAATTTCAATTCTCAATCTTTTTTAATGTTAGATTTTTCAACTTTAATACTAAATTACAACACTTCAAATATATATAAACATAAATATATTTATACATATAAATATATAATTATATTTTACAAATTCTGTGCATATAAATATATATATATATATTACAATTTTTTACACTTGTTCACAAATTATGCACAATAAAAACAACATAATTTTTAAATTAGAGTTTAATTTAAACTTACAATTAACGTTCGAACGTTACTTACTAACGTTCGAACGTTGGCGCCAAAACATTAGGTAGACACAGTGTTCGAACGTATATGTGACGTTCGAACATAAATTCGCTCTCCATTCGGAAGAAGAAAAAAAAAACTCATCTATCTTTAGTGACGGTTTCCAAAAACCGTCACAGAAAATGCTTTTTAGTGACGGTTTGGAGACTGTGACAATTTTCCAACCGTTACTAAAAAGCAATTGTGTTGTAGTGGGTTAACTTGCTGAGATATTATAATCTCACCATGATAGTCCCACTATGGTACTGATTTTCAAAACCGTAGATTTTACAGACCAGTACGATGAAGGTGTCTTTGAGCAAGATGACTGATTGCACTTGGAGGAGTAAAGAGGATGACCTGATTATTCGTCGGTGGACCATCTATTTGCCACCCCCTATTTGTGTTTCATTTTACCCCACGGGGGAGAACTCCTATTTGATTTCCTAAACAATATTACGAATATGTAATGACTCAGTGATACCATGGATGTATTTGGTGACTTGTGGATGGTATTTTGATACTGTATTTTGAGGTTTAAATTTTTTGTTTGGTACTAATTATTTTAGTCTTAATACTTTCCGTTGCAACTGCTTCGTTTCATTAGTAACATGCTATTACTGTCAAGAATGTATTGGGTTTGTAATACGGTAATGCATGTCTCGAAGTCTTGACAACCTATTAAATCACAAGCAGGAGATTGGAAGCATTACACATACCCAGTTATGCAAATAATGCAAAATCTGCGTTTATGCATCCAAAAGTGGGCAGAGATAGATGCAATGGGCAAAAATATGCTTGTATTCGTGTTATGATCAGTTTATACCAGAAGGAAGCTCGAGATATAGAAGGAAGGGAACAGGAGGATGTAATCTGTTGGTTTAAATGTTAGTTAGTCATGTGCTGCACACGTGTTGGTTCAAGGCTTAATATACTTTTATGTCCTCACTTACTTACTTAGAATTACTATACTACCCTTGTTGTAACGATCATTAACTGTCATCAGACTTCTATAAATACTGAAGTCTCTTATTGTGTAAGGAATTGAACAAAGTTAATAAAAAGTGTTGGAGGCTTCTGATCCCTTGAAGATCAGCAAGTAATTTTCCTTTTAAATTATATCCTGCTGCTACAATTGGCATCAAAGCCCATAACAATTCTGGGCACAAATTTTTTTTTTTCTTCTATCTTACAATGGCAGAAGGCACACGGTTCAAAGAACTGGAGAAGATTGTTCTTGGGTTGAAGCAACATCAAGATCTGCAAGAGCAGAGAGTTGATGATCATCAGCGTGCTTTGGAGGGGTTGAGTTCAAAGATGGTTGGAAGCCATGAATGGAGGACGAAATGCTCGAAATGGGAATGGCAAGAATGTTGATGGGGGTCACATGGAAAACTCATCTCTGCCTTCTGGAATGCAGTTTCGTAGCATTAAGTTAGATTTCCCAAGATTTAATGGTGACAATCCATCTGGATGGACCTATAAGGCAAATCATTATTTTGCCTTACGCCCCATGCCAGATGGACAGAAGATCATGATGGCCTCGTTTTATATGGATGAGAATGCCTTAGTTTGGTTTCAAGATGCTGAGGAGACTGCTTCTTTCAATTCTTGGAATTCCTTTGTTGAGGCAGTTCAGTTAAGGTTTGGGAGTTCTTCTTATGATGACCCTATGGAGGCCATTACAAGGTTGAAGAAAACTTCTACAGTTGGTGCATACAAAACTCTGTTTGAGGTCCTTTCAAATAGATTGAAAGGTTTGTCTGAAAATTATAACTATCTTGCTTCTTGAGTGGCCTTAGGGATGAGATACGACTTCGGTGAGAATGTTGCACCCTCAGACCTTGAATACTGCTTTTGGATTAGCCAAGATCCAAGAAGAATATATCACTAGCACTCAGGGAAACAACAGGTTCCACTCCTCTTTTGTTTTTGTTCCTAGTGAGGGCAACAATTCAGTTCTTGTTAATTCTTTGAGAAAAGAAAGGCTTTCTGGACCAAGGCCCAATGGCTTCAAAACCTCAGCTCCATTTCAAAAACTCACACCAGCAGAGATGAAAGCAAGAAGGGACAAAGGGGTTTGCTACTTCTGTGAGGATAAGTGGCAGCCTGGTCATAAGTGTACTAAGGCCAAGCTCTTTGAAATAGCAGGATTGGAATGCTTACAAGATGCTGAGAGGGAAGAGAGTAATCAACAAGCCTCACAAGAAACTAATGAATCTGTGAGAATAGAGACTGAGGTGCCTGAAATTTCATTCCATGCAATTGCAGGTTGTATAAGCCCGAAAACTATGCGAGTTCATGGCAAGGTTAAAGACTGCTCAGTGATAGTCCTTTTGACACTGACAGTATACATAACTTCCTTGATCCGATGATAGCAAGGAAGGTGGGGTTAGCTGTCAAGCAAAGTGGACAGATTGAAGTAAGGGTAGCCAATGGGGAAAGGATGAATGGTCAAGGTCTGGTCCATAATTTACAGTTTCAGACGCAAGGCCACCATTTCAACACTGATTTTTTCTTGCTACCATTGGGAGGCTATGATGTGGTGGTTTGTATGCAATGGTTGCGAACCTTAGGTCCTGCTTTGTGGGATTTTACTAACTTAACATTGACATTTACCAATGGCAAGAGTTCTGTCACACTTAGAGGCTTGAGTTCCAGCAAGCCTGAGTTTGTAGATGATGTTCAGATTTGCCGACTCACTCTTGTGGAAAGAAAGGGCATGCTGCTTCAGCTTGTTGCTACGGAGACAGACCACGAGGGGGGCATCTATGCTGCTGATATTGAGGCAGTGTTGGCTAAATATGATCATGTCTTTGCTGAACCAAAGGGCTTGCCTCCAAGAAGAACTAAAGATCACCAGATAAACCTCAAGGAGGGGACCATGCCAATATCTGTTCGACCCTACAGGTATCCTTTTTTCCAAAAATCTGAAATAGAAAAAATAGTTAAGGAATTATTGGATGCTGGAGTAATAAGGAGCAGTCAGTCCCCCTTCTCATCACCTGTCCTCTTGGTGAGAAAATCTGATGGATCGTGGTGCATGTGTATAGATTATAGGGGCTTAAATAGGGAAACAATTAAACACAAATTCCCTATCCCTGTCATTGATGAACTCTTGGATGAATTGCATGGAGCCTTGATATTTTCTAAGTTAGATCTTAGATCTGGGTACCACCAAATTCGTGTGAAGGAGGAGGATATTGAAAAAACTGCATTTAGAACACACTAAGGGCAGTATGAATTTCTGGTTATGCCCTTTGGCCTAACCAATGCTCCAGCCACTTTTCAATCCTTGATGAATGAGGTCTTTCAACCTTTTTTAAGAAAGTTTGTTATTGTTTTTTTTTATGATATTCTGATCTATAGTAAATCAATAGAAGAACATATAGCACATCTTTATGTGGTATTTGATACATTGGCAGAACATACTCTTTTTGCCAAAAAGAGTAAGTGCAGGTTTGCTTGTGGGGAGATTGAACATTTGGGATACTTAGTCTCTGCACAGGGGGTCAAAGCAGATCCAGCAAAGATCAAGGCAATGCTCGAGTGGCCCTTACCAAAATCCCTTAAGTCATTAAGAGGATTTCTTGGTCTAACTGGTTACTACAGGAAATTTCTCAAAGGGTATGGCTCCATTGCTACCCCATTGACAAAGTTGAAGAAAGATGCCTTTATTTGGAGAGATGAAGCTACTACAGCATTTGCTGATTTGAAAAAGGTTGTGACAAACCCACCTATCTTGGCTTTACCAGATTTCTCCAAGCCATTTTTTTTGGAATGTGATGCTTATGGTAAAGGGATTGAGGCTGTCTTGAGTCAAGAAGGGAGGCCCTTAGCATTCTTGAGTCAAGCCTTTAAGGGAAAAGCACTGGACCTTTCTACATATGAGAAAGAATTCCTTGCAATTGTATTAGCTGTGAAGAAATGGAGGCCATACTTGTTGGGGCTGAGTTTGTAATAAAAACAGATCAACAAAGTTTGAAGTTCCTATTGGAACAAAAGATAGGAACTCCATCTCAACAAAAATGGATTACCAAGTTACTTGGTTATGATTTTACAATTGAATATAAGCATGGCAAGGATAATGTGGCAGCAGATGGTCTTTCGAGAAGAGAGGAAGGAGCTGTTGAAATGTTGGCTATCACAGTCCTTGATCCCCTCTGGTTAGAGCAGTTGAGACATTCTTACTTGGTTGATGAAGAAATTTCAGCTATTTGTAAAAAGCTCCAAGAAGGCAAGCTTTCTGATAAGAAGTTTGAAGTCAGAAATAGGTTGTTATTCAAGAAAGGCAGGCTGTTTTTGTCATCCTCATCTCCTATGAAGGATCAAGTCTTGCAGTTTATACATAGCAGTGCCTTTGAAGGCCATTATGGTTATCATAAGGCCCTACATCGAGCACGGGCAGATTTTATATGGAGTGGTATGAGGGGAGACATGAAGTAATTCATAAAGAAATGTCAAGTTTGCCAAAGATGCAAGATAGAAAATTTATTACCTGTTGGGTTATTGCAGCCTTTGCCTCTTCCCAGCAAATCTTGGAGTGACATCTGACTCCTTACCATGTTCAAAAGGATTTTCTGTTATATTGGTGGTAGTTGATAGGCTCACCAAGTATGCACATTTTTTACCTCTATCTCACCCTTATACAGCTGCATCAGTAGCTGCTGTCTTCACATCTCAGGTATTCAAGTTACATGGGTTGCCATCCACCATTGTAACTGATAGGGATGTAATTTTCACAAGTAATTTCTGGAAAGAGTTGTTTAAATTACAAGGAACTAAACTCCACTTTACATCTGTTTATCATCCACAATCAGATGGGTAGACTGAAGTGGTTAATAAATGTGTGCAACAATATCTGCGATGTTTTGTTAGTGAGAGACCAAAACAGTGGGTGCATTGGCTTTCTTAGGCTGAGTGGTGGTATAATTCCTCAGTCCACTCCTCGACTAAAATGACACCATTTGAGGCATTATATGGGGTCCCTCCTCCAACCTTAATTCAATATGTTGATGGTACTACTCAGAATGAAGCTGTGGGCAGAGAATTGAAATCAAGAGATGAGATACTACAGTTGTTGAAACAGAATTTGATGGCTGCACAGATGGCTATGAAACAGCAATATGATAAACATCACATTCCAAGGAAATTTCAGGTGGATGATTTAGTTTATTTAAAGATGCATAAGTACAAGCAACAAACCGTTAGTCAAACCAGCAGATCCAAGCTTGCTGCTAGATACTGTGGTCCATTCAGAATTTTGGAATGCATTGGGGAGGTAGCTTACAGGCTCGAGTTGCCACCAAGTTCATCAATTCATCCAGTATTTCATGTTTCAAGGTTGAAGAAATATATTGGCTCTGATTCACAGATCTCTCCTGTGTTACCATTAGTTGATTCTCATGGGAAATTTAAGGTGGAACCAAAAGCTATTCTTGACAGACGTATGACTGCTAGGAATAATAAACCTTTTATCGAACTGTTGGTAAAATGGCGTGGTATGGATGAGGAGAGTTCCACTTGGGAACCTGTAGAACAGCTGAGGACGCATTATCCTGACCTTGTGGGCAAGGTCTTCTGAAGAGAGGGGCAGTTGTTATGATCAGTTTATACCAGAAGGAAGCTCGAGATATAGAAGGAAGGGAACAGGAGGATGTAATCTGTTGGTTTAAATGTTAGTTAGTCATGTGTTGCGCACGTGTTGGTTCAAGGCTTAATATACTTTTATGTCCTCACTTACTTACTTAGAATTACTATACTACCCTTGTTGTAACGATCATTAACAGTCATCAGACTTCTATAAATACTGAAGTCTCTTATTGTGTAAGGCATTGAACAAAGTTAATAAAAAGTGTTGGAGGTTTCTGATCCCTCAAAGATCAGCAAGTAATTTTCCTTTTAAATTCTATCCTGCTGCTACAATTCGCCTGCCTGGATGCGATTATAGATGCCCGCATTCATATCTCGATGAACAGTCATGATCATGTGGATGTACAATCCTCTTGTTTTGATGGTGAGATGAAACATTTATAAATAGTAGTGAAATAATTTATGAATAGTAGTGAAATAATTTGAGTTAAGATATTTTATGGGATTTTGAAAAATGAAAGAGAAAAAATTTAATAAAAATATAACAAAGTTAAAATATTGTTAAAATATTATTTTTTAATATTATTTTTGTTTTAAGATTTGAAATAGTTGAATTATTTTTTGTGTTTGTGTGGAAATTTGATAAAGTTGTAATAGTTAGGTAATTATTAGATGAAAAGGTTAAATATTTACAATTGAAAAGTGCTCGTGTTTGTGGTGTTTGAATATTGAAATAAGATAGAATAAGATGAGATAAGATGAAATATTTTACAATCCAAACGGGTATCACCAATCTAAGCTTTTAATCCAGCAATAATCTAATACGTGTTGGGTCTTGAGAATTGATATAAGCTGATTTGGGACACCTCAATCTCATTTCAGCCTATAAAGTAATAAAAACAAATAACAACCCAACTCCACTCAACTTATTACCTCTTAATCCTAACGACATTGGGTTAGCTCTGCAAATCCTTTTCTTGACCATCTATTTAATTATATAAAAGCCAAGTTTTTAATTACTGACTTGGCATTCATAACATAAAATCCGGGAATGAAATGGTGCAAAGAGAGACTTGCACCAAGTGAAAAGTGGAGGTGATTTGAAACATCAAGCAGTGAAAAGAGAGAAAAGAGAGATGAAAAGCCAAGCGGTGAGTCTAGAGGGTCTTTGTTCAAACACGTTCTCCAAGCGGTGAGTCCAGAGGGTCTTTGTTCAAACACGTTCTCCGTGCGGTGAGTCCAGAGGGTTCAACTCTCAACTTGGTCTTTGTTCAAGCACGTTCTCCGTATAACAAGAATCAGAGAAACAAAAATAAGAATAAAACAACCTAAACGACGCGGTGAACTTTGTGATAGATCAAACAGTAAGAACATAGAGCATTTCCCATGCAATCAAAACAGAACATGTTGCATTCACTTTTGTGAGAATCTCCATGAATGGAGCAGGGAATGAAGTAACTTGCTCTCAGAAACCTTCGCATATTCATCACAAGACAATCATACATAAACACAACACGTAAGCACAGGGATTGATTATCTTCATGCTTCGATTTTCGAAGATGCAAAGGCTTCTTATACTTTTTATGTTTGTTCTGTGTCTCAAGCTCTGGCGTGGTACAAGAAGATAATGCGCCTGCTCCTTCGTCGAAGCCAATGACGTCGACGCCACCAACGAAGTCTCGTTCTCCGTCCATTGCTCTAGCGACTTCACCGACCACTTGTTCTGCCATTTCTCCGGCGTGGGTGAGCGACGGCGGCTGTCCAATGCGGCAGGACATGAAAATGAGAGAGAGAGAGAGAGAGAGAGACCGAGACTTAGGGAGAGAATGAGTTTTTCAGGACGTTGTCATGCTCGGAAACTTCACGTGCACCGACTTGGTGTTGAGTGAGGGTGGTTGGGCACAGCTTGGGTTTCGCATCATCTATGGTTGAGGGAAGGCCGTGAGGGCGCCGACATGAGGAGCTACGGTCCATCGTGCTTTGTTGTTACGATGCTCTGTTTTTGTGGGGCTAAAACAGGGGCATTCAGTTCTTCTTCATCCATGGTTGGTTCCCTCTACGTGTGGATGTTTCAAGGGTGCAGTCTCCATGGATCGAGTATGTGCAATTTCAGAATTCACAAAGAAAATTGAATTGAGTCTATGCAATTTGCAGATCTTATCGAAGATATATATGTTCTACCATCTGAAGTGTACAAGGATCTGCAAAATATGAAGATAAATCATAAATTGAGAAATCCATGACAATGAGAAGAATTCAGTGCGGGAGTACTCATTGTTTTCTACGGCAAGAGGCAATATGTCATGATGCTAGTGGCGAGAAGCCCTAACAGATGGGGGAAGAAGCCGTGTCAAGGGGTCTGTGGAAGTCTGGAAGAGTGCCGAAGTGTGTGGAAGTCGAGTAGTTCGTGGAACTGAAAGTGACTTAAGTGTCTAAGAGAGACGACGTCGTTCTCTCAATCAGAGTACAAGGTGCTTAACACAATACCATTTTCACAGAGTCATGGATGCCGGTTTCAACCACGATTAGGTAAACGCTTCCTCTATTTCCTTCTTATTTTTAATGATTTTCCTTTCAGATCGATTTTGGTTTGTTCTAATTTTATTCAAAGTTTCGTTTCCAAAAATTGGATCTTTAAATTCTAGTTGCGTAGGATTTTTTTTTTTTGGGACTTCCTTCCAACTTTTCTTTAAAAACTAAAAAGTGTCGGGAAATTGGCAAGGTGGAGCATATGTTTTCTCTGTATCACTCTAATATAATCTATTTTACATTATTTTAAATTGAACAATCATATATATATATATATATATATATATATATATATATATATATATTACATTTTTAATATTATAAATTGACTGTGAAATATTTATTGCTAAAGTGAACTCTTTTATATATTCATATTCATTTTATATATATTTGATATATAGTTTTTTAATAATTGTGAAAGTGATTATGTATAATAAACTATTTAGAGTTATAAAATTCAGCATAATAACGATCCGCGTATCGTGCGGGTTATAGGCTCGTTGGAATAATCTAGATATTATTTTCATGACATCCTATTCCCTCTAATTTCATTTCATCACCTCTCTATTTAGCAAAAGTACCTAACAAATGAATAGTAAATATAAATTTCAGTTCTTTAATTCAATTAGGGCTACTTTGGGAATATAAATGTTCTCAACTATTTTCAAATATTTTCTTCTCAAACATCAGTTAAACACAAAACACTTTTCAATTTCAAATCATTAACTTTTTCTTCTAATCATTACTTAATCATTACAACTTTCCCAAAAGTCCAAAAACATAAAAACAATACAAATTTCTCAAATTTCAAAACAAAAATAATATCAAAAAATAATATTCAAACAATTTTTTAACTTAATAATATTTTTATTCAACTTTTCTATCTACTTTCTCAAAATTCAATCAAATATCTTAACTCAAACCATTTATCTACTATTTACAAATCATTTCACTACTTTCACAAATATTCTGAGATATTCTAATGGTTCGTTTGGGAACACAAACCATCTAGTCTCATCTCAAAATTTATCATAATTTCCTTACCAAATATCACTCAAATTCAAATACTTTTCAATTTCAAATCTTTAGCTTCTTTATCTAGTCAATATTTAATTATTACAGCTTTCTCAAACATTCAAACAAAACATAAAATACAATTTAATTTTTTAAATTCTAAAATAAAAACTATATTATATCTGTGAGGGAGGGGCCCATCCCAGAATGGCCCAAGCCTGAGGAGGTCAAGTTACGAAACCCTGCTGTAGGTTAAGAGCCTGGGCCAGGGGGCCACGTGCGGAGCCCATGACTGCAAACCAACTCGAGAAGGCCCTTCGGTGCCAAGCTTGTATATGCTAAGGAGAGCATCTCGGGACTCATCAACCTATCGAGCCCTACTGTATGGCGCTGAGCAGGACGCCCTACTGTATGTAGACAGCTGGACGTGCCCAATCGTGGTCTCGTCAGACTCAAGGCACATCGCATTCAATGCATGTGTCAGAAGGCCCGGCATGCAACGGCTTGTCCCAAAGTACATAGGACGGCTCAACCATGACCTAATACCCAACCTAGCAGAAAGGTGGCAACAGGTCTGACCTAGCACGACCTGACACGCCACGATCTCCCTCGGTCACCTAAGCCGCAGACTGATACACTGTTATAGCAGAGAATGAGTGGTAGCAGGTCTGACTCAGGTACAACCTGACACGCCATAATCTCCCTTGGCAGTGGAGCCCAGATCAGGTATACATAGCAACCATCCCTTCTACGGGAGGCCTCTCTTGAATCCTTTTACTATTTTTCTAATCTTCTGAGTTATTCTCATCACTAGAGGATTGTTCACTGACTTTGGCATCGGAGTAATCCCGGACGTCACTGGAGCCCTTCCTTCCTCTTAGTTGCAGGTGGCATGAGCTTGGTTATCGCAGAAGTGCTCGGGTTGCGAAACACGACATCAACAGTGGCGCCGTCTGTGGGATTTATTTTTCCATAAAAGCGTGTACTTCGCATGCCGGCAATGACGCGGTCCCAAACTATGGAAGCAAGACTCGCGAACATGAAGGAGACAGTAAGGAAATTGACAGAAGAAGTTGGGATGCTACGCCAGGAGAAGAGTGGCAATGAACATGAGGATTCGTAGTGGGTTCCTACGGACGCCATTGCGGAGGAGGAGAGACACAAGATGTACGTCCAAATCCAAGAGCTTGGGGACAATTGCGTGGAAATGGCTAAGAAAATAGACACGCCATCCACTGTTGACTAGCTGCTCGTCGGTCCAACCTCCCATATAGCCGGGAGTCATGGTAGTGCCGCTTCCTCCCAAATTCAAAGTCCCCTAGATGGAATTGTATGACTGGTCCAAAGACCCGCTAGAGCACCTGGAGACATTCAAAACCCACTTGACCCTGCATAGTTTCCCAGGAGAAATCGACTGCCGAGCCTTCCCACTAACACTGAAAGGGGTCGCCCGGACCTGGTTTGAGTCGTTGTCATCAAGAATGGTAGATAGCTTCGAGGAGCTCGCCCGCCTCTTCATGATGCAGTTCCTGGCAAGTAGTAAAAGGAGACGCCCAGCAGCTTACCTCCTAACTGTCAAACAGCGAGACAGTGAAAATCTAAAGTCGTAACTCTCGCGGTTCAATCGGGAGCGTATGACCACTGAAGACTAAGACGAGAAGATCACATTGGCAGCCCTCCTAGGGGGAATCTAGCCTCAGAATCCGTTCATGACAAAAATAGCACGAAAGACCCCTACTACGCTGAGGGAGTTCATGGACCGGGCAGATGGGTTCATTAACGCTGAAGATACACTCGAGGCACCGATGGCCCCACGACGATCCAAGGTAGAGCAAGACGGATCTGAAGGAGCTAGGACAACGAGGAGGTCGCGACCGCGGAAAAGGAAAGAGGGGAGTACCATATACCAAGAGAAGGGGAGAAGCGCTGGCTCGGCCCTAAGGGGGGAGCCACACTCACACAAACTTAGCCGTGGAAGGGAATCGACGCCCGAGCCCCCGAAGAGAACAGCCCCGAGATGGGAAAAACCACCTGTGTTGTGAGTACCACATGAATAACCGACATAACACTCGAAACTGTTACACCCTGAAGAGAATAAGGGAGGAAGACCAGCGTAATTGGACGCACAGGTTAGAGGACCATGTGGACCGGCCTGGAGGAAGGCACAAGGGCCCTCGACGAGGTACGAGCTCGGGAAGGCAGAGAACAAAGGATAAGACATGGAGGATCCCCTTGGTGGAGAACAAACCTTTTGGAGAGATCAGCACAATCACCGGAGGGTATGCCGGAGGTAGAGACACCTCGTCGGGCCCAAAAGCCCGAAAGGCACTTGCCCTAAGGGCACGCTATGAGGAAGTGTTCACTACTAAAAGAGTCGCAAGTAGGCCCCTACGGCACACTGGAGGCACCATGATAACCTTCGACGAGAGGGACGAAGAAGGCATCCTTCACCCACATGACGACGCATTGGTGGTAACGATGCAAGTGGCAAACTTCAAAACCCTGAGGATCCTAGTCGACAACGGCAGTTCGGCCGACATCCTGCTCTAGGAAGCCTTTGTCAAGATGGGAATCAGTCCGGATTGACTACGTCCGACTCCAATGCTGCTCAAGGGCTTCACGGGAGACGTCGTTCAACCAATGGGAGCCACCACTCTTTCAGTCCTGGTAGGGAAGGCACCTAGGACCGCGGCCACCATGACCAACTTCTTAGTCGTCAAAGCCCCATCCTAGTACAATGTCATACTGGGGCGCCCCACCCTAAACAGCTTGAGGGCAGTGACGTCCACTTACCACCTCAAAATGAAGTTCCCCACCGACTTGAGGGTGGGTGAAGTCTGCGGCAAGAAGGTCCTAGCTCGGGAATGCTATGACCAAGAGCTGAGGCATGAGGTCAAAGTAGTCACGACAGTCGAAAGGACAGAGGAAATGCCTAAGCCGGGTTCACCTCCGTCCTTGACCGAATGGGATGAAGAAATCCATGATGAACATGGCCTTCGGCAGGCAGAACCCAACGAGCCTTTGGAGTTGGTTACAGTCGATCAGTAGAGACTAGAACGAAAGGTCTGAGTCGGGACTAAGCTAGACCAAGGGATGAGAACGGCACTGATATCTCTCCTTATCGAACACGAAGAGGTGTTCGCCTAGAGCCACGAGGATATGCTTGGGATTGACAACTCCATCATTGAGCACCGGCTCTGCATCGATCCAGCGACTCAGAAATTCAAGCAGAAATGGTGGAGCTTCAACGCCGAGAAGTATGGGGCGAAAGTTGAAGAGGTAGGCCGTCTCCTAACTGCAGGGTTCATCCGGGAGGTCCACTACCCGGAATGGCTATCTAATGTAGTTTTGATGAAGAAGGCCAACCAGAAGTGAAGGATGTGTGCCGACTTCACCGACCTAAATAAAGCCTGCCTAAAAGACAGCTTCCCCTTACCACGCATCGACCTGGTGGTGGATTCAACGGCTGGGCATCTCTTCTTAGATTTATGGACGCCTATGGCGGGTACAACCAAATCAGGATGAACCCAAATGACGAAGAGAAGACAACGTTTGTAACAGACCGAGGCCTTTACTGCTACAAAGTAATGTCGAGAATGCGGGGCTACCTACCAACGACTAGACAGCCGAATGTTCAAGCAGTAGATTGGCCGAAATATGGAAGTGTACATAGACGACCTGTTAGTGAAGAGCAAAGAGCCCGGACAGCATTTGGCAAATCTACGAGATGCATTTTCCATCCTCCGGCAATATTGGATGAAGCTAAACCCATTGAAGTGCGAGTTCAGAGTGGAGACAGGTAAGTTTCTAGAGTTCATGGTCTCCGAAAGAGGGATTGAGGCGAACCTCGAAAATGTGGAAATAGTGATAGGAATGCCTTCCACCCACAACCTTCATGAAGTCCAGAGGCTGGCTGGGCGGGTAGCAACCCTAAACCGCTTCATCGCTCAATCAACCGACCGGTGCCTACCCTTCTTCAAAGTCCTGAGGAAGGCCCAAGAGTGGGATGAGACTTACGAAAAAGCCTTCGCCGATTTGAAGTTGTACCTGAGCCGCCCTACTGCTAAGCCAAACAAGATTAGAGGAGACCCTGACTGTGTACCTAGCGGTGTCCCCTCATGCTGTATCAGTCATACTTGTCTAGGAAACGGAAGAAGGGTAGCGGCCCATCTACTACATGAGACGGGCCTTCTGTAGAGCAAAGGCAAGGTGCCCCCGGCTGGAAATGTTAGTATTCACCCTAATCATCGCGGCCAAGAGATTAAGGCCGTATTTCCAGGCCCACCCGATGAAAGTGCTAACCGATCTCCCCCTCAAGAAAGTGTTGCAGAATCTAGACACCTTGGGACGGCTGGCCAAATGGGTGATCGAGCTCAGCAAATTCGATATGGAGTACCTGCCCCAAGCCGCGATCAAAGGACAAGTGTTGGTACATTTCGTTGTCGAGTTCACCCGTTTCCCGGAGGATGTTCCAAGTGCACCCCAAGGAAAGCCTTGGCAGGTCTACGTAGACGGCTCGTCCTGCTGGGCTGGTGGGGGAGCGGGAGTGCACATTATCACTGAGCAAGGAGAGGAACACAACTATGCAATCAAGCTAGCATTCAAAGCGACAAACAACGAAGCTGAGTATGAAGCGCTCTTAGCCGGAATGACAGTCGCGCGGTTATTAGGAGCTGAAGAAATAGAAGTGAGGGCTGATTCCCAAGTGGTCTTTTGCCCAAGGATGCGGATGACTTTGCCAAGAAATGCCTGAAGTGTCAGGAGCACGAGTCGATTCCATACTGCCCGGCAGAGGAGCTAACATCAATCATGGCCCCGTGGCCTTTTGCCTAATGGGGTCTGGACCTAATTGGCCCATTCCTAGCAACAAGGGGAGGAGCCAAGTTTGTCATTGTTGTGGTCGACTACTTCACAAAATGGGTCGAAGCGGAGGCTCTCGCTAGCATCACCTCCTGAACCATCACGAAATTCCTGTGGAAGTCAGTGGTCTGCCGATTTGGCATACCTCAGAGCTTCATATTAGATAACGGAAGACAGTTCAACTGCTCACATTACCAAGAATGGTGCACAGAGCTCAGAATTAAGGTGAAGTACTCCTCGCCAGGACACCCTCAAGCCAACGGATAGGCCGAAACAACCAATAAAACCCTCTTCTGTACCCTTAAGAAAAAGATTGGGGTGCACAAAGGAGTATGGGCCGAAGAGCTCCCAAGCATATTATAGGAATACTGGACCACTATCCGAAACCCCACCGGGGAGACACCCTTCGCCCTCACTTATGGCAGCGAAGCGGTAATTCCAGTAGAAGTCAAAATGCCCACATTCCATGTCCAACACTCCAACCCGAACGCCAACAATGAAAGGCTAGCCAAGAGCTTGGGTGTCCTGGAGGAGAGAAGGGAAGAAGCAATGGTGCGAACGACAAGTAACAAGCGAAAGGCGGAGCAATACTTCAACAAACGAGTCAAGCCACGCTCCTTCAAGGTAGGCGACTTGGTGCTACAACAGACTGGAATAACTACCCCAGAAGAAGGAAAGATGGGACCACGCTGGGAAGGCCCGTACATAGTAACTACGAGCAATCGACCCGGTTCCTATCACCTCAAAAACAGCTAGGGACACGAGCTACCCCTACCCTGGAATGCCAAACACTTAAACAAATACTGTGTAGGAGTATAAGGCAGCACTTTGTACGAACAACTGTTAATGAATGAGAACGTCTGGATGTTCATCTCAAATCTCTTGTTGTCTAAAAAAATAAGCCTAGTCTTTACACTCGCAAGAAGACGGGTCCCTTGACTCACTACGGGATAAGGTCCCAAGTCCACGGACTGGTTAGTGGACTAGGTACCGACCCCCCGTCCAATTAAGTCGAGTCTTTATACTCGCAAGAAGATGGGTCCCTTGACTCGCTGCGGGGTAAGGTCCCAAGTCCCTGACTGGGTACCGACTCCCCGTCCAATTAAGCCGAGTCGTTACACTCGCTGCGGGATAAAGGCAAGTCTCAAGACTTAGTCTTGACCTCCCGAACAACAAAGTTGAGTCCTTACACTTGCAAGAAGACGAGTCCCTTGAATCTCTACAGGGTAAGGCCCCAAGCCTCAGGACTTGATCCCGACCCCCTGTCAAACAAAGCCGAGTCCTTACACTCGCAAGAAGACAAGTTCCTTGACTCACTGCGAGGTAAGGCCCCAAGTCTCAAGATTCGGTCCTGAGCCCCCGTCCAACTAAGTTGAGTCCTTACACTCGCAAGAAGACGGGTCCCTTGACTTGCTGCAGGGTAAGGTCCCAAGTCTCTAGACTGGGTACCGACCCCTGTCCAATTAAGCCGAGTCGTTACACTCACAAGAAGAAGAGTCCCTTGACTCGCTGCGGGATAAGGGCAAGTTTCAAGACTTAGTCCTGACCCCTTGTCTAACAAAGCCGAGTCCTTACAGTCGCAAGAAGAAGGGTCCCTTGACTCGCTGAGGGGTAAGGTCCTAAGTCCCCAGACTGGGTACCAACCCCCTGTCCAATTAAGCTGAGTCATTACACTCGCAAGAAGACAGCTCCCTTGACTCGCTGCGGGGTAAGGAAAAGTCTTAGGACTTAGTCCCGACCCCCCATCCAACAAAGCAGAGTCCTTACACTAGCAAGAAAACGGGTCCCTTGAC
This sequence comes from Juglans mandshurica, assembly GCA_022457165.1. Lineage (NCBI taxonomy): Eukaryota > Viridiplantae > Streptophyta > Magnoliopsida > Fagales > Juglandaceae > Juglans > Juglans mandshurica. The sequence continues at coordinate 13,338,253 of CM039623.1, forward strand.
TCACTGCGGGGTAAGGCCAAGTCTCAGGACTTGGTCCCAACCCCCCGTCCAACAAAGCCGAGTCGTTACACTTGCAAGAAGACGAGTCCTTTGACTTGCTAAGCTTAGTCCTTACACTCGCAAGAAGACAGGTCCCTTGACTTGCTAAGCTTAGTCCTTACACTCGCAAGAAGACGGGTCCCTTGACTCTCTGCGGGGTAAGGTCCCAAGGTACCAAGCCCCCGTCCAATTAAGCCGAGTCTTTATTCTCGCAAAAAGACGAGACTCTTGACTCGCTACGGGGTAAGGTCCCAAGTCCCCGAACTGGGTACCGACCCCCCATCCAATTAAGCCGAGTCTTTACACTCGCAAGAAGACAGGTCCCTTGACTCTTTGCAGGGTAAGGGCCCAAGTCCTGGACTGGGTACCGACCGCCTGTCCAATTAGGCTGAGTCTTTATACTTGCAAGAAGACGGGTCCCTTGACTTGTTGCGGGATAAGGCCTCAAGTCTCAGAACTTGGTCCCAACCCCCCATCCAACAAAGCCGAGTTCTTACACTCACAAGAACATGAGTCCCTTGACTCGCCGCGGGGTAAGGCCAAGCCTCAGGACTTGGTCCGACCCTCCGTCCAACAAAGCCGAGCCTTATTCAGAACCGCGCAAAACAAAAAGAGAGAATGAGGAGAGAAAAAGGAAATAAAAGAACACAGCAGTTGTAAGAAAAAAGTTTTATTTTGATTCGTCAAACACACACATTTACAAGAAGAACCCGGGGAGCGCTATACAAAGTACTACAAAAAAAAAAAGGAAAAATGGGGGGGGGGGGGGGGGGCGGCGAGCCCATCACTGGGGTGAAGGAGGCAGATGAGCGCCCTAGGGGAACAGGGGATACCCTGGCTTCCCGAAGTTTTTAACGTAAGCTTGCACCTCGGAACTTGGAGGAAGGGAGGACAAAGACAAAGTGCGCAAATCCAGCTCGGGGTTCTGCAACAAGTATTTGTGCATTCGATCGAGGCCATCTCGATAGCCGTGAGACCAGGCCGCGTCTCGGATAGTGTTTGCATTCGTGATCTGAGATCGGATCTCCCCGGAACGTTTGGCGATGTCATCCAGACGAGACCTCAAGCCGGTAATCTCCATGTTGCGGGATAAGAGGTCAATGTTCTTTTGGATCCTCGACTGCGAAAGCTCACCGATGCATGCCTTCGCCTGTCGCAGTTGCTCTCTTAAGTGTTGAGCCTCCTGGGAAGGCCTAAAATGCCCGAACAATAGCCGTGAACGCTGTTCGACGACTAGAGCCTGATCCCGATTTGATTCCTCTAGCTCCCTTCGGTCGGACTCCGTCTCCTCCCTAGACTCACGCAGTTCCTTCTGAAGAGACTCCAATTGCTCCCGAGCAGCCTCCAGCTCCACTTCCCGGGTGACCAAACTCAGTTCAGAAGCAATGCGAGCCTCTTCGAGGCGCTTCTTTGCCAATGTCAACCGAAAGATGTCCCGGTCGGCATCGCGCAATAAACCCTTAAGAGCCTTATTATTCTCTTTACGCCTCGCAGCAATCGTCTCCATGTGCTTGTTTTGTTCCTTCCGCTCCTGGGTGAAAAGGGGTCGCAACGTCTGGCCCACACGCTCGGTGGCAGCGGCCCGAGCCTCATCCAGAGTCAAGGCTGGTGCCTACGTCCCCTCTGCCCCGGGGGAAGATGAGGGGCCAGCAACAGCTAGCTACCAAGAAAAATCCAGAAGGGATCCCCAAGTCTCACTGCATGGCCCGGGCGCCATGGGAGATAGAGCTTCAGAGTCATCATCATCACTCAAATCTATGACGATGGGAGGGTCTTAGGAATCTGAGCTGCAATCGACCTTGCTCGACCAGGTAGACCAGGGGGAACAGCCCCCACGACTGGAGAGGCAGGTCTGACGGCCTCCTCCGAGTTTTGAGCTGCAGCAGGAGGAGCTTCGGGTCTCAGCCCTTCTCCTTCCCCACCTTCTCCTTCTCCACCTTTTCCATCTCCTTCTTCTTCATCTTCTCCTCCCTCATCTTGGAAGGTGAATTCTGCCCCCATCCCTTCTTGACTTGTGGCTCGGTAGGGGTTTGGCTCTGCCTCCCGTGGCCCTGGCCCCAGGGTCGTCTCGTTTTCATCGCCCTCAGTGTCTCCATGGCTTATGTCTCGGGAAGGAGTCTGCTCTACATCTCGGGGCCCGGCCACCGAGCCTGCCTGTGGGACCTCGCAGGACATCTCCTCCCGAAAACTCACCTCGAAAGAAGTAAAGGGTTAGAGGGCTCGGCAGTAGAGCCTGAACCGGTAGGAAATGATGTTGTCTCCCCCACGTTGAAGGAACCAGAATCTCTACACGCACGAACTCTCGGTCGCGAGGTATTTGGGATTGACTTCCCAGTTCCCCAGCACGACCGCTAGAAAGAGAAGAACCCCTAGCCTCACCACTTTTCTTGGGCAGATTGTGGCGTACCTTTGGTCGCTTCGCCCGACGACTGGAAGAACTTGAGGCGCGCTTCCAGGCCCGGGTAAAGGGGATAACACCCAAGAAATTCCTCCCAATAGCATACGAGCGATCGAGCGTAGACAAGTACTTGCTGATGTTCTCGTCGGGGAGGACCAAATTGGTCTGTGGCCAGTTAGGATGGGCCCGCACCCAAGCTGTCACCAACTCCAACCGAGCCTCTTCCCTCTAATTGAGGGTAAGTTCCAGGCTTTTCACGGAAGGGGGAATCCCCAACATGCTTGAATGGGATACTCCTTATGGGTCGTTTCCCCACAAAGTACTCCCAGTTCGGGCCAGACAAGAAGAAAAATTTTCGGGACCACTCCTTTACACTTGAGTGGCGCTGATCGAGCGAGGTGATCTTCCGGCCTGGAGACCGGGCTTGGAAATTGCAGATGCTTCCCGGCCGGTAGTTGAGGCGGTATATGTACAAGAACTCCCGAGCCGTTAGATCGGGGTATTCTTCAAGGGTCTTGTTGAGTACCATTCGGAAGATGATACAGCTAGATATCAGTCGCTGCCACGCATTAGGATAGAGTTGCGCCGGGGCCAGCCAAGATAATTTAGAACCTCGCGAACCGGACGTCTAACTAGAGGTGGAGACCATTGGCGAACATTAACTGGAAAAGAGCCACCCTCGTCATCGTGCCGTTAGGATTCACCGCATGCTCACCACCCCGAGGAATCTCTAGAACAACGGAAGGATCCTGTATTTAGAGCGGAACGCCCTGAGGTCGTTGCCAAAGATGGAGGAAACCCAACGTTTCCCCCCGAAATACGGAGGAGCGAGGTCGACTTTGGGTGCCATGGTAGTAGTAGGAAGTAACGGGAAAGCGAGAAGGGGAAAAAAGGTCGTAGCGAGAAAATGAGAAAGAAAAGGAGAAAACGCAACGACTGGAGAGAGAGAGCGAGAGAAATGAAGTGACCCTAATAGCAATGTCAGCAGTCTCTAAAGCGATGGCAGAAATGGCAGTCGTGTCAAGCAAGTGAGGGGCACGAACCAATAAGATCCCAGGACACGAAGGAAAGGGCGGCCAGCACGTCCAATCGATTGTCGGGAGACCGGATGACCTCGAGAGAGGAAGAGAGGTGCCTCTTGAATGGGCGGATGACCTTGGGAGCTTGAAGCGACAGAAGCCAAACGGGCGGCACCATAATTAAAAGTGTTATGAATTCCCACCACGTGCCCGTGATAGGAGTTCGTGGGGTACTATGAGGGAGAGGCCCATCCCAAAAGGGCCCAGGCCCGAGGAGGTCAAGTTACGGAATCCCAGACCCAAAAATGAAATCCTGCCATGGGTTAAGAGTCCGGGCCAGAGGGCCACGTGCCGAGCTCGTGACTGCAAACCAACCCGAAAAGGCCCTTTGGGGCCAAGCTCAGATATGCTAAGGAGAGCGTCTCAGGACTCGGCAACCTACCGAGCCCTAACGTATGGCATCGAGCAGGACACCTTACTATACGCGGACGACTAGACATGCCCAATCGTGGTCTTGTTAAACTCAAGGCATGTCGCATTCAATGCATGTGTCAGAAGGCCCGACACGCAACAGCGTGTCCCCAAAGTACGTAGGATGGCTCGGCCACGACCTAACACCCAACCTGGCAGAAAGGTGGTAGCAGGTCTGATCTAGCACAGCTTGACACGCCACGATCTCCCATGACCACCTAAGCCGCGGACTGACACAATGTTGCAGAAGGGAATGAGTGGTAGCAGGTCTGACTCAAGTACGACCTGACACGCCACAATCTCCCTCGATAGTGGAGCCCAAATCAGGTTTAAATAGCAGACATCCCTTCTACGAGAGGCCTCTCTTGAATCCTTTTACTATTCTTTTTAATCTTTTGTGTTATTCTCATCACTAGATGATTCTTCAGTGACTTTGGCATCGGAGTGACCCCGAACGTCACCGTAGCCCTTTCTTCCTCTTAGTTGCAGGTGGCGTGAGCTTGGTTATCGCGAAAGTGCTCGGGTTACGAAACACGATATCAACAATATCAATATTTAGTTTTATAATATTTTTATTCAATTTTTTCTCTCTCATTTCCCAAAATCCAATAAAATATCTTAATTCAAATCATTTCACTACTCTTCACAAATCATTTCATTACTATTTACAGATTTTTTATCTCATTTTATTTCTCAAGCAAGGCCTAGGGGATGTTTGGAAACATGTTTCATCTCATCTCATTTACTTCCCAAACAACATTCAAACACAAATACTTTCAAACTAATCGTTACAACTTTTTCAAATCTCAAAATAAAAATAATATTAAAATAATAATAATATTTTAACTTTATAATATTTTTTATTCAACTTTTTCTCTCTTATTTCTCAAAACTCAATAAATACTTAACCCAAATTATTTTACTACTATTCATAAACTATCTTATCATTATTCACAAAATTTTCATATCATTTCATTCTTCAAGCATCTCCTAAGTGTCCAAACGAATGTTAAAACTAAATGCTCCCAATTAGAAGATTCCCAATATGATCTAATTACTTCATTTGTTTTGCATAAAAATTCTAGAAATATTTCTGGTATTTGAATGTACTTGAAAAAGTTTAACCAAAAAATGATTTCAATAGGACTCATTTCGATTCAGAGAATGTTTCATCTCATCTCATCTCATAATTACAATTTTTTCAAATTTTCACACAAAATATAATAAATAATTCAACTTTTTCAAATCTCAAAACAATAATACTATTAAAAAATAATATTCTAACAATATTTTATTCGACTTTCATCTAAAACCATCATATCTCATCTCACTATCCAAAACAACCTTAATGAAAAACCAAGCCTTTATTTTTTATTTTTTGGAAACTGGTCTTAATTCAAAACTTGGTAAAACCGATTTCTACTCTTGCTTAATAGCACTGGAGTCTCATGTTACACCCCATTCTTACCCATTGATTCCCTACTCACGCTCTCCTTTTCTCCATCGTCCTCTTCTCTCTTGCTATTTTGTTTTTAATTTTTATATTTTTTAACTCCAAATTTTCTTTGTAGTTTTTAGTTTTTATTTTTTATAGTTTTATGACGTGTGACATTCAGGTCAACATAGTTAATAATTTAGTTGTTTAATAGAAGGACTAACTAAATTAATCTTAAAAGCAAATAGAATAAAAAGTTCAATTAAACTACATAAAGAGTAGACATATAAACGAGTCGATTAACAAATAGTAAATAGTCAAATTTTATTCATTTAATTTTTATTCGAACACGAGTTGAGATCAAACTTTTCATCAAGACGTATTTTATTGTTCACGAAAGTTCGGACATTTTCACGAGCTGCTTTATTTAAATAAAAATAATAAATACGAAATTATTCGAGTTTATATGAACCTATAAATGACTAATTTAATAAACGAAACACCAGAAAAGCATTTATTTTCTTATGAAATAATTAGCATAAAAAGTTTTACATACAACATTAGTTTTTTGTGGAATTAAGTCTTTAGAAAATCCAATGGACTTCTTGAGAAGTAAGAGAGTGATGACAATTTCTCCCACTAGATGCCATTTTGATCTTGAACACCAGATAGAGCATGCTGCAAAATTCAAATACAAGTGTAAATTACAAAATTTTAGGAACAAACTAGTGACGGGTGGTAGAGGTGGATCACCTGAAAGTATGACAAGGTGTATTGCACATCACTTTCAGAAATTTGGTGGTGGAGGACAATCCTGATCCTGAAACAGCAAAAACACCAACATCATCATTTGATTCATTTTCCTGTCTAACAAGAACGACTACCGTCTAACTTTATAAACGGGATCATAGAAAATGTGCCATGTCAGAGCATCTGAACTGAACATGCATTGAAAGTCTTGCCTCTATTTTTGACATGCAACAAACAGAGAATATGAAATAACATGTTGAAACTAAAAGGTGAAACAATGAAAATCAATGGAATCACTGTTCGAGAGACCTAAGATTCTAATATATCATCAATCCAATCATTGTTCACAAATTTTTTTTTTCCTATCAATGAATAGATCTCTTTAGTTGCATGATTTAGATGTCTCGTCATTCGAGGCTACATCGGAAAATGGATTCAACTGAGAAAAGATAATTATATCTTGAAATAAAATCTAGATGAGCAAAATATGCATCCTAAAACTAAACTAAATAGGCAGTTGGATTAAATTTTTAATATCATTACAATCAGTGATGGTACCAAATTCTGCAGCTAGCAGAAACATTGGAGACATCATTTGAGTACTAAATTTAAGGAAACAAAACATTGGCTGACTATTAGAAACTTTAGCTTCCATTAAGAAATTTTGTAGGTAAAACCCACAAAGTGAGGCCCTCCTACATCTTCAGTATTTAGTCAAGTTCTCTGGTTTATCGCGTAGATCCTAGACTAACACACCCCTCTTTCTGCTTGGACACACAATCAATAATCATAAAAATATCGCTTGGTATGAACACACATGCTTACTTCTTTTAAGCTTATATTTGTTGAAAAAACTAAATCCATGAGTTGGACTTAAAAAAACAACAAAAAGATGAACTACGAAAGAATTCATGGATTTAAGCTGCTTTTTGTGAGGAAAACCAGACCTTAATGGGCCCTCTTGCATCACGAGTATACCATGTTCTTCTAAGTAATTGCACATTTTTTCTGCTGTGAACTTTGAGCTTTCTTCTATGTCAAAATATATCTGATGATGTACCAAAGCAAAAGTATGTATTAGTACATGTTCAGTTTATATGAATGAGATCAAGAAAAGCACTAATATGTAATATACAAATGAACAAATGAACTCAACCTGAAGTGTCCAGTGACTTGAATCATTCTATATCCATACAGACCCCCCCTCCCCCAAAAGATAAAATGTGAGAGATCAAAAGGAGAAACAATTAATCCTCCTAAAGTGTTATAGTGGTTCCGATTATAATCCTGTCGGAAAAAATCTTGTGCAAAGTTGTGCTCAAACCTTTGCATTAAGCAGATTTGCATGTGTCCCACTTTCAATATGATTAGTTATTGAGAAAGGGTACACCAAGCTACTTGATAATAAAAACTAGATTCAGTAAACTAATTTCTGAACCACTTAATACTTGGTTCAGAAACTTCCCAATCTTAAATTATGTAAACTAGAATCTCAAGAGTTCTGATTACATAGAAAAACAACCAAAATTCACATAACTAAGATACTTACAATATTGGTCTCCACTGAAGCGACATCGACTTTTATTACTTTGATTTGACTCAGTCCTTCTGGAATTTTTGAGAGAGAAAATAGAAATAAAGAGGCAGGAGAATAATTATTCTTCCCAGCAATGATAATGCAATATGAAACAAGTACACTAGAATACTAATTACCAACCTGCTAAAATCTTAGCTTTCTTGTGATCACCTTCAAGCTTTACAACATTTTCTTGTACAGCTACCAAAGCAGCAGCGCAAAGGATCCCAACCTGTCTCATCCCACCACCTAAGGTTTTCCGAAGTATTTTGGCCTAACAGGTGGAAACAGAAGAGTTTGATGCTATGTTTTTTAATAGATGTAAGGAGCAGCTGATTCTTCTAACCATATAATTTTCGTTGGTACCTTGGCAATAAAGCTTCTGGAGCCAACAATAACAGATCCAACTGGAGCACCCAGACCCTTTGACAGACATACCTGGTTCACAAATTTAAATCAGACAAAAGCATTGGCAACATGTGGTCTAATAAATAATGAACTTCAGAATTAAGTTGCAAGTAATATCAACAAGTACTGAAAGCTTGCAGAATAAAAAGATCTAAGAATGCCCACACAAGGCAATCATACCGAAACGGAGTCAGCAGCTTGCACCAGCCTATGAACAGGGATGCCGAGTGCCTGGCAGACCAATGTTTCTGGATTAGAAACTCATATAGTATATACTTCACAATTTGTTGAAGAAAGACAATTGGCATCAGAAACAGAGATTGATCCAAAATCATCATTCACAATGAAAAGGAATGTTCAGCTCAAATTTACATAGAAGATAAATGCATTTACTTAGAAGTGAAGAATGTAGAAAATATGGAAGATAAATGCCTCCGAAGTATCATAACAGGCACTCCAAGGTAAATTATCCATATCCTAGAACAGGTGGATGAATAAAATAAGCAGCTGTCACCACATGGTAGCAATTATAGGAACATTAAGATCACTTTTCCCAAATATCAACTATTACACAAAGTGACAATTTTCTATGATGGCCCCCCTCGTAAGAGTGGAATTAGCCAGTGCACAATAGCTAATTTTAGACAGTGCACTATAATTCATATTGTCATCCTCGAGCAGGTTAGCATACAATTTTCTATGATGGCCCCTTTCATGATGCTATGCCGCAGTTTGCTTCAAGGGATATCATACAGCATATTGTAGCAGTTGTATTCATGAATGTGAGAAACTTTTCCAGCATTTCAGTGTGCTAACCTGTTTGAGGATGAGGTTCAACATATGTGGGAAAATGGTAAAGGTAGAAAAAAAGTGTGCTCTAAGGTACTTGGCCATTTCGCACTGCAAAATTTAAGCTTCCATAGGACTTTCTAGCACATCATATGGACTAAATCACAACTCCAGGGACGTACTTACTTACCTCCACATGGATGTCAAACATACCACACAATAATACGCAATGACAAACTAAACACATGCAAAATATTTTACTTACAACCGATGCGTTAAAAATGCGGGCCCCATCAATATGAAGCTTCAAACCATGCTTTTTGGCTAGCTCTCCAACTTTGTCTACATATTCTACAGACAGACATCTACCTCCAGAGCTACATTTAATAGAGACGCCACTCGTAAGGCATTACAGTCACAGAATACACAGTCATTACAGTTAAAAATTAAAAAGAAAAACATATTGATGGTTCAATAAATTGATAGGGAAAAAAAACAAACACCATGTGGAAGAAAAGTTCATATTCCTCAGCAATACAGTTCATAGATTCAAGAGCAATTAGTGTAATACTTATAATATAATTTGCTTAAAGTAGAGCTACTGCTTAAATTTCTCAGAAAATTCCATACTGTGCTGAGTGTAGTTTCAGGTGCTTTTGAACGTGGATTCTAGACTGATTGCAACACCAAAATATAGCTTTCTAGGTAGTAATAATATAAAACATGGACCTTTATACATCCCTTCCCATCAACCTGATCAAGGATTACAAAGTAATGTTCCTGCAAAAATATGTCTCGTTCTGGCCTGAACTAAAAAAATGAAAGTAATACAAGAACAACCCGAAAGGAGTGTGGTTTTTAGCATTACCCTTTTTCTTATATATTTGTCTCCTTCTAGATAGTTTTATTTCTTGTATACTTACTGGGTAATTGGATTGTACCCTTTAATGAAGTCTTAATACTATAAAAAAAGTTTTGAATGTTATGATCAATGTTTTACATCAAGAGCAGAAAGGTTTGACCAAAAGTCCATGAGAGACGACTTCAGTTATCTTACATTCATATGAGCCTCCTCGGATATTGAGCTGAGTATGAATAAACAAAGAGAACAAGAATGTGAAATTCATTATTATGCTACTTTCCAGACTTCTGAAAATCCTAAAACTGAAATTAATGCAGTTGACTGCACTGCTTCCACACTCTGAAGTTATGTGCAAACATGGAATGAAACATCATGCCACATGAAGAATTTAATTTTTTCTTTTCAAAGCCACACACATCCATATTGACTTGAGAACTGGAATGATAATACATTTAGCAGTCCAAGTCCCAAAACTGAGAGCACAAGCTATATTTGTCTGGACAATGAAAAATTAAAGTTAAAACTAACTCAGTTCAATCAAACCTCCGTACATGTAGAAGTGAGGGATGAGCATAACAAAATCATTATGTGATCCTAAAGACACTGAAGAATGGAAAAAAATTAGGCAAAGAAATTAGAAATACTTAATAATGAGCTTCTGTCAAAGCTATGCTAAATTTCATATCCTTCCCCTATATATTCAATCCAAATTAAAGCTATATGGAAGCATGAGTAGCATTTTATCCTGTGATGTAAGGAAGCATGTCTTTACAAATTAGCAACTAAAGTTATGTACAATTCACTTTAATTGAGGGAAGATTGCCCTTGGGAAAGAAAATATCATCGGTTCAGATGAAATTTGAAGAAGCCTCGAAACAAGAACTAGTTTCATTGGACAATACAACCATAAAAAAGATGATATCAAAAGTAACAGAATTAACCGTTAACAGAGAAATCGCCAACTCTGTATCTGCAGGGCAGTTTACCATGCCTTTCAACCCAATAAAATTTGTGCATTACAACTGCATGGGCATGCAGGTCCCTAATAATTGGTGTCACAAAAAGGCCTAAATTTCATATAGCATGCATGTAGAGGCAGGCATAACATCAAATGAAGGAGAACCAAGAAACCAGGTACCAGTGCTTTTTCACAATTTACTTTGAGACCCGAGCTTTTAATTGGATAAATTTAACACCTGTATTTTTTAACATGTCAAGACAATACCTGCAGGCATATTCCAACAAATAAAATGCCGAAGATGACAGTCACGTTGAACACGCCGGTAACATGTATTGTATTTTTTACATAGAAAAAAAAAAAGAACGGCACTAAGGGTGGTGGAGAGGATCCCTCCCACCACATGGCACCTCTACCGGCATGTTAAATTCAATACCCTTAGATGTTTTCCAACAAAATAAAATGCCAATGCTGACAGATACTTCATCTAACGTGTCGGAAATAGGTATGTGTTTTACAAAAAAAAGTGAAAAATTAGATTAAGTAAAAGTGAATAAAGAAAGAGACTGAGGGCAGAGAAGGGGATCTCTCCTACCCTATGGTACCTCCACTGGCATGGTTGATGCGCTGGGTGATCTCCCATGCTCCTTTCCCTACGTGGTGAGCAGGTTGGGGGATCCTCACTCCTCCCCCTGTGCAGTGGAGGCATGACCCCTCCCACCCACCCCATACCAACACCACGCAAGTGGAGGTAGAGGGGATCTCCTCCCCTCCCAGGGCCTCTCCACCACCCTGCAGGAGGCCACCCCATGGGGTGACAGGGGATGCCTCCAATCTTTTATATTTTTTATTATTATATTTTTAATTATATGTGAACATGTGAAACAATGTTTTTTTCGATATTATTTTTTTCATTTCTTAAATTTAATGTGTAGAAGTACAGGTGTTGAGTTTATTAAATTAAAAATTCAGGTTTCAAAAAGTGAAAGTACAGGTAACTGATTTCTTTTTAATTTCCCCTTAAAAAACCAGCTTTCACAGCACACAATGTGGAATCTCCCAATATATTCATTTAAGACGTCGATTATAAAAAGTGGTTAGGGTATCATTATCTACCACAAGCCAGACATAACTCTTTGCTAAGTATAATAATCCTTACTTTGCATGCGTGTTTTCCAAGCAGATAAGCCTTGTAGTAGGGTACACGAGCACCTCTCTTGGATCTCTAATGGCAGCTTCAATTAAATCAATATCCATTGTTCCATCTTGGTTGTTCTTTACAGTCCTTGGATGCACACCTCCAATTGTTGAAATGCCACCATTCTCATAAATGTGGATATGGGAATTGTCTCCAAGAATGACTTCACTTCCCCTAGTGTCGCAATGAACAAGCACACTAATTAGATTGCCCATTGTGCCTGAGGGAACAAATAGGGCTGCCTCCTTCCCCGTGATCCTTGCCATTTCTGTTTCCAAGTGTAAAGCAGTTGGGTCATGGTGCAAAACGTCATCATCAACCACAGCAGTCGCCATAGCAGCCCGCATTGCTTCAGTCGGTTTGGTGACTGTGTCAGAACGGAGATCCACTGTTCGAGTAATCATTTTTTCCAGAACTGAACAATAAATGAATAAGAAACAATTCTTACACCATATTCCAAAGAAAAATGCATCTAAACTTAAAAGAATCAATTGAAATGAATAACTTCAAACCCACTGATGCCTACAGACTTTCTTTTCTCCAACCATTATTGGATAATTCAAAAATTCTGATAAAATTATAATCTCCACTGTGAAAGCAAGAAAGGAACTTTATTGTAAAATAGGCACGCCATGTGCAATCAAGCAGTTCTCATTAGATTCTAAAAGAAAAATATTTAGTGCCAACAAAAACAGGATTATGTATGGCTTATTTTCAACCATTTTCAATCTGTGGATGGAACTATCTTTATAGAACAAAATAGATCTGCTGGTATTCATGCTATTCTCCGAGATGAACAAGGTCAAGTATTAATGGCAATTTGCAAAGCTGAATAAGGGGAACAAGAAGTGGAAAGTATAGAGGCACTAGAAGTTCTATGAGGGCAGCAGTCTACCTTTCATTTGGGTACCCCAAAGATTATTATTGAAAGTGACTATAAAAACTTTAGTGGATCGACTGAATGATCCAAATATGAAAATGCCTCATCAAGAAGCCTTGCTAGCTGAAGTCATAGATCTTTGTAAAAGTTTTGTATAGAAGTCAGACATAATGGAAAAGACGCAAATGGTGCAGCACACTGACTGGCCCAACATTGCAAAGTTATTGAACAAAGTTTGGAGGCAATCAGATCCTGAATTTGTTAAACAATATGTAATTGTAGATTCCTCATTTAAATCTGTACTGTTTATTGCTTTCAGCAATTTATTAACTAAGTATCCATTTTCATAAAATATCTATGGCTTATTTTCAACTATTTTGACCCTCAATTTGTCTGATCACTATTTTACACGGAGTTTTTAAGGTTCAAACAGTAAGGGTTCGATTAGTCCTGATCACTATCATGTCATTTCTTCTTGAACTAGGCTCAAGGAAGGAATTCGAGAAGTCAGTTCACGAGCAACATAAAAAAACTAATCATAGAAAGACAGTGAGGGGATTATGACCACACCAGTGTAAACTCTTCTTCTTTAGTGCCTTCAATTCGGTCTCAGAAAAACTTCTCGATTGAAATGACGGGCGATCCTTATACGCTGCATAACAGTAATAAAGTTTGAAAATATTCAACAGAACAGGAAATCTAATTTTATGATGTAAAGCAGCCATAACAAACACATGCAAAGGCAAAAACTACTCTACCAGTTAAAGCATCTCAAGAATCTTAGCCCGCCCTAATTTTAAATAAGAAAAAGAACCCAAGAATTTATTCTTCTTTTCTTGTTTTGGACGAGTAACTCCCAACAACTCCCTCCCAAAAAAGGCTACCACTTCAACAATCAAAACAAACAGCTCATTTTCTCAAACTTCAAACAGGTTTATGACTCAAAAAGAAACCTTAAAAGAACAGGGTTTAGGTTTGAGATTCCAAACAACCCAAACTGAACCACAGTTGGAATGTCAGATGTACGAATATATTCTTGAATATGCCAGAAGCATGAGCGTCGGTTTGCATCCACGTCGACTTAGCCACTGTTGGACTCTTATGCAAGGGAAAGGTCAATAGACGGAATCACAAGAGGAACCAGAGAACTATGGCATTCATCGCCCAATTATATCCATTATAATGTCACGTTCCATTTTCTGTGAATCTTTCCTTCCGTGGATGGAAAACCAGCTGGCTTCTTATCTTCTGAGATAGGTACCCAAATCGATGCGTTTCAAATCACAAATTATTATTAATAACTTCGCATTTATATTTCAAAACTTATAAACTTACAATTTTTATCTTTTATTTTTTAATAACTATTGAACAATCATTTTGAAAAAAAGTTAAATTATTATTAAAAAATTAATTTTTTTTTATATAAATCTCATATTTATTATTTTTTTTAAATAAGTACACAGTACTAACGTATTACAAGTATAATTTCTCTTTTAATTTACAAGTCACTGTCTGTGATTTCGATTCGATATCAAAAAGAGAGGAGGAAAGGAAAACAACAGAGGAGAGGAGAAAACTGAAAGGAAAAACCCAGTATCCGAGGCCAACCGATTGGTCAGTGAGAATTCGAATGGGGACCCAGTCACCATCATTTCGTTTCCCCCCTTTCTTACTCTGCCGTTCATCCTTCAACAGAATCTCATATGTTCAGAAAACAACATACAGAATGACAAAAAAAAAAAAAAAAGGACCTAAGGGGATAAAAATCTCATGAACGACAAGATTGGAGAATGACGTAAAGATCAGACATTATATGACTAATACGAACAACCATTTTATCATAAGAAGTGACAACAAAAGATCTAAAGTATCAGTTGGCATCTACCATGTAACAAAATTTTATCGTACCTGCGAAGGGTTAAGCTCTACACAGAAAATAAAAGGCACGCAGTCCAACTTCGGAGAGAAAGAGAGACGAAGGGCTCTTTATATGCAGCTTGAATGGTGGGAAAATAAACTAATCCGGCAGCCAGGGCCAGCAGGAAGAAGGTTTCATTTTGCCTTCCGCTTACTTGGCATAGTGATTATCTGACAGAGCACACTAACGTCAGGGATATCGTTAACAATAATGAAGCGGATAATGAACTACCTATCCCTGGTGCTTGACGTGGCGAATACCAATAAAGTGATGCTATTCATTTAAAATACTTTAAATAATAAAAAAATTGTATTTACACTCTCTATTTAAATATTGTACGAGCAAATTTTTTATTAAATAAAAAATATTATTATTTTAATAAAAATATTATTGTAATTTTGAAAAAAAAATTAAAGATAAAATTAACTAGACTTGTACGTAACATTACTCTTAAATAATTTTACATATTAATTACTTAAATATTATTTAAAACTAGTAAGACGTTACGTGTCTGAGGCACGCATGTCCTGTTCAAAGTTTTTTACGTTTTTATCTTATTAACAACCCATCTCTATAATTTATAAAATTTTCACAAGTAGATATATTATTTTTTAGTAAAATTATTTGATATAAGTCACCTATATTTTTGAAATTACCATAAACATAAATTTGCCTAAAATCAGCCTCATATCCTCTCTCGCCCAATGAATAAAAACATATATGTTAATCTTATATATATATATATATATCATATTGTTATATATATATATGGAAAAAATTAATATAAATGCTAATCAGAAAAAAGTACATTTATTTACAAATACGAAAATTACAGAATTAAAGGAAAGAATTCAAGAAAAAATGAAAGGGAAAAAAAAACAACATAGATATTCATTGCAAATGACACAATAATTACTTTCTCCATTATGTAAGGAAACAAATATTATCAAAATGAAAATGGAACATTTGGACAAAGCGGTGCCTTCATTTTTTGGCTAAGGTGGTAATGGGTTCTGTTGATCAATAATATATTAAATATAGGCATCCAAGCCATCTGTTGGTGTTTTGAGAGAGGCGCCTAAAAAAAAAAAAAAAAAAAGTAATTTTATATATAATTATGAAGTGCATAAACGTCGCGTAATTATTTTAAAAAATAATAGGATCTATTATTAAAATATTAATTTTTTTCATGCGGGTCCTATATTTTATTTATTTTTTTCAAAACGATTACGCAACGGTTGCATAATTCACAATTGTAAATAATTTTTCAAAAAAAAAAAAAAGTACTGCATTTTTTTATTCTCCCATGTGCGTCAAAAGGAGAAATGGAGCATTAGTTCCACTACCTATTTTATGCTATTTAATATTCTAAAACATTTAACTTTTATTAAAGAATTGAATGGTGGGTTAAATAAAAAACTATATTAATTAATTAATTTGGATGATAAAGATTTGTACATGTCCTGTTATTCATCAGTAAGGGTGTAAACTCAAACCGGAAAATCGGACCGGACCGGACCGAACCGGACCAGTTTTACCGGTTTTAAACTGGTCCGGTCCGGAACCGGTTTTTAAAACGTAAAAACCGGCTGGTTTCGGTCCGGTTCCGGTTCCGGAATTTTTTGGACCGGACCGGACCGGTTGATTAAAAAAAATAAAAAATAAAATTTTTATATATAAGTTTTATACAAAATATTTTTTATATATTAAATATTAATATATATAAGTTTTATATATAATGTATAATTATAAATTTTTATGTGAAATTTTATATATAACATATATATTCATATATGAAATAATTTCTTATTATAATTTATAAATTATTACATAAAATGTTAATACTAAATCACTAAAAGTTTATAATTAATACTAATATATAACTTATAACTATACCAATAGTCTAATATTAATACTATTATATAGTCTAATATATTAATAAAAGTATAAAACAATTTTTTTTAAATCAATTTTTTTTTTATAAACAAATTTTTAATGACAAATTGTGAAATTTATATTTTTAAAAAACCGAAAACCGGACCGGACCGGACCGGTTACACCTCTATTCATCAGAATCGTGTGAACTCAGAACATCTTACATAAGCAGGATCGGAAGACCCATTTCATAGACATAAGCCCAACCCCACCTCCATAGCGTCAGAGAGAGACAGAAGGTGAAAACGCTTTGCGTAAGGGTTCAGTACATATCCATGGCGGCCAATAAGGTCCTCTTCATGTTTTTTGGTGATGTTAGGTTCTTTCATGCAGTGGAGATCTTGGACGGAGGAGACGTGGTTTCCCGTCTCCGTCGTTGCCTTTGAAGAAAGGAAAAATCTACTTGTAAGTAAGTTTGTGTACCAATTCGTGCACCAACATTAATATATAATGTATATTTTTAATGAAACGATGTCAATTAAAGATAAAAATAATTTCCATGATATTGGAGATTTTCTTCTTCTCTCAAAATATTTATTTTTAAATAAAAAAAATCATCGGTACGCGATATAGTGCACAAACTCGCTTTTACCTAACAAAACCTTTTAAGAAAAGGGTAAATTTATGAAATTTTTTTTATATTACATAATTTTTTATGTTACAAATAGATAACATAAGTTATTAACTTATCTACTATAATTTATCTCATAATACATAAGTTATTCATATGTAGGACTTTATCTCTAGCAATTGATAATAAGCTCTATAATCTAAATGTAAATAAGCATTAAAATCCCAAATATCCCTTTCAGGCACTCCCTTTTGTTCTCTGCATTTTGCGATACGGCCTTGCTCTTCCTGGAAGCTCCTTTTCCTACGCGAAACAAGGGCAATGCTGACGTATTAACCAGACATTTTCAAGCTGATTTTTTTAAATCAAATCAATCAGTTTCTAAATCTAATTTTTTTTTTCTCTTTCGACTTTTTAATATTTAAACTTTTCAACTTTCCATTCAAACAACTTTTCAACATAAAAATCAAATTTAAATAAAATGATTAATACAATTTTAGAGTGTACAAATAATGTAAAATCATTTTGAAGAAGTGTCACTAACTTTAGTGAACCTTACTTCTTTCAAAAGAATCGCAATAGATTTGTATACCTTACAATTATACGTAACATTACTCAATATAAAAATAACTTTTCAACTTAATCTATTGACAATCAAACTTTATTTTTTAAAAGAACTTTTAAATTCATCTTTTTCATTTTTCAACTTGCCTTGTTCGGGAACCAAGGATTTTAAACATTATTCAAATACAAAAAACTTTATATTTTAAAATTTTTTAACTTTTCATATAATCATTACCCAAATACAAAAAATAATATAGCTTTTACAAAATTCAAATAAAAAATAATCTTATAAAATTATAATCAAAAAACTTTTTAATTTTATCTATCTATTTTCATAAACTCTAAAGCAATATTTACTTTAAAAAATATTTTTATTTAAATTTTCTTTCCTTTTCAAACAAATTTTTAAATATTTCCAAACATTTTTAATAACTAAAGATGGCTTAATTTAAAAAATACTCTCAAAATTCAAAATTCACAAACATTATAAAAATCTTTCATAAGCAAACATGGGATTTATTTTGGTCATTGAGTGTCGCCCAAGATATCTTCCGCACTTTCCTTGTAACGCGTTCCTTATTTTCAGTAGGCTACTTGAATTTCTCAACTTGAAGTGGGACCTGTTGACCAGGTTGACCGGCTGGCTGCTATGCTCTTCGAGAGCATTCTGAATTTTGATAGTGACACGAGATTTTTTTTTATCAATTCTTCTCCAGGCAGTCAATTTGGAAGACACATTGCGCACCCTGCTGACATAGCCTTTTAAAAAAAATAGAATTGAATAAGAAAGGCTGAAAGGAAGAGAACCACTCTTCACAAAGAAGCTTCATATTAGTTTCCTGCTCAGTTCGAACCAGTGCACCTACGTCTCTGTTGGCCAGTCTTTGCTGGCACATCTCTTCTCTGAGCATGTCACTCTCGTAGAAAGAGAATCACAAAGAAGCTTCAGCTTGCTTTCTGGTTCACGAACCAGTCCCCCATTTTTTAGAATTGAAAAATCCTTAGTTTCCTCCACCGCAAGTGCTTGCCATCCGTTGTCAGATGTGATTGATTTTAAGCTTTATATTTTCCAAACTTCAATTCTATTCTAACTTTCGTGCTTCTTGTACATATATGATTATTGTTAAGTTTGAGATTTTTTACCTGTTGTTCATGGTTTTCCCCTGTTTTAACTTCTGTATATAGCTTATTCCGAACAAAATCCCACTATTACAACTTTTGAGTTCCCCCTAATTCCTTTATTTTGGATGCTAAAATATTTTTCCAAAAAAAAATATATATATAAACCTGCTCATTTGATATTTGTCATTTTCAAGTTTGTATGCAAAATATAATTTGTGTAGTTGACTGAATGGTTTATGTATTTTTGTTCAAGTAAAAGCTTTGATTGTTCAAGTAAAAGCTTTGAACATTCTATACTTGTTCCAATACATACTTCTATGTATTTGTATGGCTGTCATTTATTTGTATGCTCTATTATTTGTATGCACTTGTATCTTGTCTTGGTCAATAATTATATTACTAATAATATATATATATATATATATATAAATGTTTATATATTTCTATGTATTTGTATATAAAATCACGTTGATGTAAATGACATTTGAAATATGGTAAATCCAGATAATTTTTATTTTATATATTGATGACATAATTTTTGTAATAGAATCTAGATGGAGAAAGGGAAAAAGCACGCATCTCCGTCAACACCTTCTACCACAGATCCACCAACAAATTCATCAATCCAAGTATTCGTAACCATGCTTACAATTCAGTATAACTGTTTCATTTAATGTCTACATTTATTACGTAAGTTTTGGTTCACTCTTCAACTAATGGTTGGTTTATATGTTAGGTGATAGCAAGACCCTTTTATCCACAATTCTCAATACCTCATAACACAAGTCCAGCAACATAGGTATTCTGTTATATTATCTTTGAATTATTTATCTGTTCTATTAATATATTTATCTTAAGTCTTCAGCACATTATCATTATTCCTTTATGTGTTAGCTAATACCAAGAACATGGTATCCAGATTTACCAGCACCTCCTACCACTGATTCATCAACCAGTACAACATTTCAGGTATTTTGAATTATTAAACTATTATGTTAATGACTATATTTATTTTTTGTCTTCCGTACATTATCACTATTGTTTTGTGTTAGGTGATACCGACACTATTTTATCAGGACTTCCAAAACTATATGCATGGTTTGCATGCACAAATGTCATATTGATTTAAACATGATTTTTTATTGCTATAAACTACAAGAAAATCTTGTGTCTCCATTTCACTCTTCAACTACTCCTCTAGTTGGTATAAACTCTGCAAGCTCAAGCCATGTTAAAGAAATTCAAGACCCCACACCTGACTCTAGGGGGGCCGAGACTTTGTCTATGCCCTTCGTGCGTAATACTGTTGAATCCAAAGATGACGAGGCATTCGAGACACAAAATGCAGTGCCAACTAATGATGGTGATAGTATTGAGGAGTCCAAGTTGGGGATGGTGTTTAGATCTGAAGAATAGTTAGTTTCTTATTATAAGAAATATGGAAAATAATGTGGTTTCGGGGTAACGATGCAAAGGAATGAGAGGGATGAGCATGAGAGTTTGAGATATGTCACGTTGGGTTGTGCTCATGGTGGGAAGGCACGAAATCAAACCTCAAATGTCGCGAGACCACATCCAACATCAAAACAGAGTGTAAGGCGAAGATAAATGCTACACTGGTTGATGGGATGTTGAAAATATTAACGGTTCACAATACACGACCATGGCCTATCCCCACAAAAATCAAGATTTTTTCGCTGCAATAGAGAAGTGAGCGAGTCAGTAAAGAGAGTAATAGATATAAATGATCAGGCTAACATCCGAATGAATAAGAGTTTTGCCGCTCTTGTGCAAGAAGCTGGTGGATTCGAGAACTTGCCGTTCCTAGAAAAAGACTTTCATAATTATATCGACAAGGCACGTCACGTTCAACTTGGGAAAGGTGGCCCTGGAGCCCTTCGTGAGTATTTTGCGAGGATGCAATACATGAATGACAGATTTTGATGATAACTGCAGATTAATGAATGTTTTTTGGGTGGATGCAGGAAATAGGGTAGCCTACCAATTTTGGTTATGTCATCACATTCGACATCACATATTTGACAAACAGGTATGGGATGTCGTTCGCACAATTTGTGGGTGTAAACCACCATGGTTAGTCAATCCTTTTGGGAGCAGGATTGATCGCTAGTGAGGATACAAAAACGTTTACTTCCAAATTTGGTTGAACTGTGTGGAAGGTAAAGCTCTGAATGCTATCATCATTGATCAAGATAGAGCAATGAAAAATGACATTGCTATCGTCTTTCCAAATACTCGAAATAGATTCTGCCTTTGGCACATACTGAAGAAAGTACCTAAGAAGCTCGGATCACATGGTGCATACAAAACCGGGTTGAAATTTTAGTTGCTAAAATGTGTGTATGATTCTTAAACAATTGACGAATTTGAAAATTTTTGGGAAGTGTTAATTACGACATACAACTTGCAGGAGAATGCCTAATTGCAGAGTTTATACACAGAGAGTACGTATTGGGCACCGATATTCCTGAAAGATGTGTTCTGGGCTGGAATGAGTACAACCCAATAAAGCAAGAGCATGAATGCTTTCTTTGCTGGGTATGTTCATGCTAGGACAAATTTAAAAGAGTTTGTCGATCAATACGATAATGCATTAAGAAAGAAGATTGAGAATGAAAATAGGGTGAACTTCCACTCATTTAATGTCACAATACCCATGGTATCAGTCAATCCACTTGAGAAGATATTTCAGAAGTTGTACACGAACTCTAAATTAGAGAAGTTCAGCAGGAGATAATGGGGATGCTCAGTTGTCTTCCAATTTTACACCAAAAGGATGGTGTAATTGCAATATATCATGTACAAGACGAAGTTCATGTTGATGGTTTCATCAAGGAGGTTACCCATCGTGTGTACTTTAATGAGACTACGTGTGAGACTAAGTGTTCCTGCGGATTGTTTGAGATGAGAGGGATCCTATGTACACATGTATTAGCCGTTTTCAAAATTAACCGTGTCCGTTTTATGCCAGAGAAG
Organism: Juglans mandshurica; assembly: GCA_022457165.1. Taxonomy (NCBI): domain Eukaryota; kingdom Viridiplantae; phylum Streptophyta; class Magnoliopsida; order Fagales; family Juglandaceae; genus Juglans; species Juglans mandshurica. The sequence continues at coordinate 13,360,143 of CM039623.1, forward strand.
TACATATTGGATCGATGGAGGAAGAACATAAAAAGGAGATACATTGTTATGAAAAGTAATTATGACGTAGCTAATGCGAGGCCAAAAGTGAGCAGATATGCACGTATAATCAAGACGTGTTACGATGTGGCAATAAATGGAGCATCATGTGATGACCATGTTGAGAATATGATTGCCAAGTTAACTGCAATGAACGAGGTCCACCGCACCAACAGGCTGTCTCAACAAACCAGTTCCGACCTTATAGTTACAACTATCGATGCAAATACAATTGGGAGTTCGAAGAAGAAGGTACTTAGCCCCCATGTTTAAGAGGTAAAGGCAGGCCACCATCTCTCTAGAAAAAATCAATGATTGAGAGAGTGCACAAACCCACAATGAAGAAAGCTGCTCAAAAGGGAAAACGTAAACAGGTAAACTCAATGTAACTTTGCAGTCCATGTATTAGCCATTTATCTTGTGTAATTGTTTGTTAGATGTAATATGGTGTTTCCCCCATTTCGTAGCCACATGGAAGAGATAGCGAAGTTGTTGACACTTGTAGGAATTTATTTGGCCAAACAGTTGTTAGGAATGAAGAAAGTGCTCCCTTTTAGGTTACATACCTATTACTGATCACTTCGTGAGAGCTCTTTTCTTGGCTTGATTTTTCTCTAATAACCCTTTTAATTTTGATGTCGTTCCTTCAAATTGGCTTTGAATCACTCACTTGTTATGTTAGAAAATTGGCATTTATCTTTGTTATGTTGGTTAGTGTATATTGTAGTTGCTGCTTAATTCTTCTCCCATTGGTTTTCTTTTTACATGCATTTATTTTTGTACAAGATCTTGTAATGTGTGGTGATTAGTACTGTGGTGAGCACGTGTTAATTGTGTCCCTTTACGGGTTACTTTGATCTAATTTTTTTTTATCTATTGTTAGCTGCCCCAAAACACTGTCGAAGTGTTAGAGTCCAATGGAACCCAATTTGGCGTTGCAATGATTGAGACTCAAGAAAGTGTACCTAATCTTGGTTTATTCTGTTAGTTTCTCTAAAGTGATTGAATTTGTTATATTATGTTCATTTTAAACTGTTTATATTACATTCACAAATGCAACTTGGGGTAAATGGAACCCAGCCGGATAGCTTGCCTGGCCCCTAGTTTGGCATTTCATTGATTGAGACTCAAGAAAGTGTAGTTAATCTTGGTTTATTCCATTAGTTTCTCTAAAGTGATTGAATTTGTTATAATATGTTCGTTTTTAACTATTTATATTACTTTCACAGATGCAACTTGAGGTAGATGGAACCCAACCGAATAGCTTGCCTGGCCCCCAGTTTGGCGTTTCAGTGATTGAGACTCAATGTAGTTGGAAAAAATCTGGTTGATGAAAAGAAGTAGCAAAGTTGACGTTTTTGTGAAGTGTTTTGTAAAGTGGTTGTTATATTATGTTCAATGTATATAACTTGTGTAATTTGAGTTCCAGACTTGTTGTATTGTTTTCAATGTATATACTTCAGTGGTACCACTTTCAACAGTTTGAATAATGGAAAAGAGCTGTATTTTGGAACAATCCTTGTTAGTGCACGAGATTTTTATTGCTTGTTAAATGATTAAAAGAAGCTAGTATGTTCCTAACAACAAACATATTCCATCACAAAGACTACGTCCATTACATATTAATATGATAAATAGAGACTACGTCCATTACAAAGACTACGTCTATTACTGTGATCGTATCAAATACAACAAAATTAATACAAACAACGCCCAATAGATACGAAGAAGTGTGCATTCACGCCGTATGTTTGCTTGAGTAAGCCATGTGGCAAATGAGGGTCTTGATACCAATGGGAGCCAATTTTTCATTTGCACAATAAAGTTGGGATAACTGCTATGATCCCTTTCAATCCCTTTCATCCCATGTTACCATATGTTATATACGGTCAACAACAATTGAACCAATGCACACATGTTATGATGGCCACCATGTAAGTTAAAGACAAGATGAATAAGTTATGTATGAATGATAAAAAATGCATGGAGTCAGTCATTCCTGCATTCATGTTACATGTATTGCCATGATTATGTTTGATTCTGCTTATGCTACTAATGAATGATCTATATGTTATGTGTATGTGTGACGATGTATGTAAGTTTTCAAAATTAAGCCTAATATTAAAATAAGTTAAGCTTACAGTATGATGTGCTATTACTGAGTCTTCGACTCATTTGTTTGTTTCTCTATTTTTACGTTTTAATGTCCAAGATGAAGGTTTCGTGGATATGGAGCAGGAGTGTCAAGAGTAAAATAAAGTTCCGGAGACTTAGCGTATGATTTATACATTTAAGCAGTGTTGGTATCACAAACTAGCTTATGCCATTTTATTTTATATTTTTTAGCTTTTATGTTATGAAAGACTTTTATATTTTTTAGCTTTTATGTTATGAAAGACTGCCTTGCAAAGTTAGTTTTATGATCCAATAGATGAGGAATTTTATGAGACTGAATAATCTTTTTACCAGGCGTTATGTTATGAATGTACGTAATATTCCTATCCTACAGGAAGGGGTGTTACAAGGGATTCCCTCCCGCGGGCAAAATACTGGCAATAAGGAGTGATCAGTGTTATTTTTATGTATTTTTATCACTCTTTTATTTATGAAAAATATTATTTTTCCTTAAATACTATTGATTTTATTTTGTTTCTACATATTTTTATTTATTTCCTTGGATTTGAAGGAATGAGAAGATTTAGTGCAAAATGAGAGTATTTTGGTACAAAAGAAGAGACTACGGATCCAGACCAATAAGAACTAACGAGATCTGAAGAGTGCCAATGAGATTTAGGTAAGGAGCTTTGTCCCATGGGCAGTAAAGAGATCTTTCTCGCTCAAAGGCAAGAAGACTTACCTCTCGGTAGGCAAGTAACCTCGCGACCAGAAGGTATGAAGATTTGGCGACAAGGCTCTAAGCGGTTAGATTGGGCGACTAGTCTAAATGACCAACTTAAAAGATCAACCTAAACGACATCGTGGGCAACAACTAGAAAATGCGAGAGGAATCGTTCATCCCGGTTGGGAGTCTTTCCATTCAATAGCAGAGAAGAGGGTCGTGTAGTCTTTGTGACCTCCACGACCACCAGTTATATTCAGTGCACACGACATTTACTCGCCTTTACCCTCCTGAGTTCTACAATCTATCTATTGGCAACCAAATCCTCCCGAACTCTGCAATTCAAGCCGTGTATCACTGAATCTTCCATTTTAGATAATTCTGATATTCTTGGGATAATTTCCATTTATGTTAACATCTATCTTTAGAAACTATTTTCTAGATTTTTAGGCTAGATTTTCCAAATTTGACTTTTGACATCTATTTAATCCCGTCTTGTAGAATGAATAGGAAGTCTAGGTTCTTAATCTTAGTTTTAGTTTTGAGTTTTAGAGAGTCTAAGTTTAGGTTTCGATAGTTCAGAATTTATTCTTGAAGTATTCTTTCAAGGAGGCAGATCTGGGGAAGCAGAGGCAAGAGTCGCATGTTTAATCAACTGACTCCAATGAAGAATACCAGTTTTATTCTTTTTCTTTTTAATTTCATTATGAACTAATTATATTTTCTAGAGTTTTGATGTAGTCTAGCATTGAACACACAATTTATATTCCAAGTTATTTTATTTTCAATATTTTCATGATTGAGTGTTTATTCCTTATTCTTAATGCTTACAATTTTCTAGCTAACTATTGTTTGATCTTTTGGATTGCAATGAGACCGAGAGGTGATTTGTGATTAAAGCTCTAGGATTGAACAGCATTGGTTGAGCGAAAGCAGATATGCTTTACCGCGACTAGTGTGATTTTCAAGAAAATTCCAAAGAACTTAATGAGTCTCCAATTAGTTAAATTCACATAGAGATATGGAGTTATTAGTTGGAGATATTCTTGGTATTGTTCGAGAGAAAATATTGAATAGTTAAGAGATTTTTATCATCAAGTTGAGATTTTATAACAAGGAAAAATAAGTTGTGTGGGATTTGCTATATGAAATCAAATACTCTAGATCTATTCTTATTATTTTTAAAATCTTAATTCTAATGTTCTTTTCTTCAGTTTAATTTAGATAAACCGTTCTTCAAAATTTGATTTTCCAAATAGTAATTAATTTAGTCAATTTCAATACTCAATAACATAATTATTCCTTGTGGGTTCGGCAACCGTTTTCTTTAAAACACTTTACTACTTGTTACGATTCTGTGCACTTGCCGATATATGCAGTCAGACAAGAAGTAAGGCGAGCATCACATTGTAGAGAGCCTAGAAGATGTAGGACAGCATGGGGCAACAAAGGAAGGTTCATCAAATACTAGGCAAGCAAAGGATGTGCTAACCCTACTAAGGTAAGCAAAGGGCAAGGAAATGCCTGATACAGAGCTACGACCTCTCTGAGATAACCTGTAACTGCTCATAGGGTAGCAGGTGTCGTACCCAAGTCCCATGCTCCGTCAAAGACGTCAATTTGGAGTGTGCTTAGGAAAGTCATAGGTATGGCACATGCCACGTGGGAAACCCTCACTAGGGGAAGAACTGCAGGATTGGACCCAAGGCAAGCTATAAGGACGTGCACACCTTGTCTCATCAGTCACTCGATCTCTACAATTCATCAAGTCTAGAGGGCAAATGGACATTTGAGATCGAAAGTCTCCCATTCAAGCAAGACAGAGGTCAGAAGAATAACAGAACTGTAACTAGTAGTCCCGTCGTATAAAAGTTATTAGACAATAGTCAACATTTCACTTTTGAGATTGAAAAGTGTTTTTCTTATAAGTCTTCAAGGAAGCAAGGAACTCAAGAGCACACACGATTGAAGGATCGGTATCAATGCAACTTTAATATTAGAAATACTCTCTAGGTAGGTTCACTCCTATGACTACACTAGGAATGCAGGGTAAACGTTTGTGGGTTTGTTCAAGATTTGCATATTTTGTATTCATCCATTTTCTAGCATGAAAGTGCATCTTTTTCTCATTACATTTATTGGTTATCTGTACGATGTAATTTGAGATGATGTGATTTAAGTAATGAGTTTCCTAAACATTCTAAATTCATGGGATTTGGTTCAAGATTCCTAGTATCATTCTAGCGGCACGTTGGCACAAGTTTCATATGGGTAAAGGGATTCTCTATGATGATCAGGGTGAGACGTTTCTATATTGGCTTCACTTGATATGACGGGTAGAAAGAGTCCTCATGTTGATCATGCGGGGTGTCCTTTGTTATGTTTGGGTGGAGGTGTTTCAGGTGTGGACCAGGTAAAGAGATTCCCCATGTTGGATGGGTGGAATCATTTCCCATTGGTTTTTGGTGAATGAGTTCACTTGTTGGTTGAGTAGAGAGATTTCATGTGCTGAATGAGTGGAGTGATTCCCTGCTAGCAATATTATGATGAGAACTTGTGAATATAAGTGTTTTGCTTAAGAGGGTGGTTCCTCGCCATACTTATGTATACATGTGATTTGCTCAGAGTGTGATTCCCCGTCATGCCTGAGTATACATGTATTTTTCCCTAAGGGTGATTCCTCGCCTTATGCAATATATGTGTTTCCTTAGTTTTATTTACAAAAATTGGTACATGTATATTCATCACTATTGTCTCTCATTAGTAGTACTATCATGAATCGCCAAACGCCTGTGGCCTGGTTGGCATAAACCAAGCCTCCAAAATGGAGGTCTGGAGTTAGAAACCCCTATCCCCCAAATAAATAATAATAATAAAATTATATAGTACTATCATGAATCTTAACTTACTGTGCTTTCATAGAAATCTCACTCTGGACAACCTACGGTTTCATTATCGAAGCGGTAGGCTCTAATGCAACAAGTGAAGGATAATAATTTAAGAATATTCAATCAGATCATTAGAGGGTTCCTTGTTGTCTCTATGTATAGGCGTGAAGGATAGTGGATGACTACTATTAATCGATCAACTTCGCATAAGGCTTAGCCATAATAAGACCTATCTTTGATATCATGGAATTATCTAGTCACCATTCTATCTATATCCACAACGCAAGGATCTATCCACCCTAATAAACAGGATGGCTAGAGTCCATGCATGATTCACAACTCTTTTGAACAGTTATTTTTTACGAAAGATGGGCCTTGGGCCCCTAACTCGGGCCAGACCCATATTGACTCCTCTAGTTACCCTGCTAATTCTGCTCGCATGTACGCGTGGGAAATTTCATAATAAAGGTTTTGTTTTATATATATACCTCACTTTTGTCAAAGAAAGGATTTGAGACCCATGGGCTACCTCGCTAGCCCTTTAATTACCTCACTCGTCATTTCCACTTATCAAGAAGCAGGAATTTTAAACTCGATAAACGTGCGTAGGCTACCCCGTAACCGTCACCACGTTCTCTTCCTGTCATGTCATTTAGTCAGGAAATAATGATCTGCAGTCATTACCTTTCTTCGTTTCCCTGCCCTTTCTTATTCTTTCATCTTATTCTTTCATCTATCTTGAGTTCCTCTGCTCATTCATCATACCCATGGCCCAACAAAATGTATCCCAGACCCCTATCATTCCGGAGTCTTCCTCTGTGAAAGACATTGCATGTTTTGAAGGCTTCAGGTAGCGTTCTACCCTTACCCCTAAGGATTTGTTGAATCTACACAATTCCTAACGGATCCCAAACTCGATACTTCTCGAACTTCCTCGCCGTGGTTGTGTTGATGAAGAAGGGTTTGCCAAAAATGTTGCTCTACCTGTCTGTGCCCTCACACATGGTCTACGATTTCCTTTCTATCGCCCAATATGCAACATTCTTGATCTTTTGAAGTTGGCCCCTGCAAAACTTCACTCTCACGCATAGCGAGTTCTTCTCTGTTCATGTATTGTGTTCCGTTTGGTCTTGGAGCTCGCTCGGGAAGAATACCCATATTTAACTGCCAAAAAGTTCTTGGCTTTTTATTCTTGGAGGAACTCTCTAGTAATATTTGTAGTTTTTGGATCAAAAACCAGTGGTTGGCTCATTTTGAGAGTCAGTATTTGAATGCCAAGCTATAGATGAGGAAGTTTTTCTTCATTTTTGGTGTAGTTTGGGAATTTCCCCATTCAGAGGCAGCATGCCAAGAATTCCCTATTTGAGCCACTTGGAGTAAGGTCCCAGATAACAAACGTTTGGCGGCAGCTTTGGGCCCTTTGTCTGAACGGGAGCAATCCCATGTCGACATGATCGCTGCCTGGGCGGCTGAACATGAGGATGAGATTTGGACTGACGTCCTTCTAACGCCACCAATATTGATCATTTCTTGGTGATGTCTGACCGTTCGAATGTTCGCAGTCGCCTTTTTTTTTTTACCAAAGTCGTTGCCCCATCTCCCCCAAAGAAGCCTCCCTCTATGTCTACTCCAAAGGCCTTGTGGAAGCATCCTCGCCCCGTTGCAATGGGTACGCCTTTTCCCAAGGAAAAAAGGGTTGCGGGCGTAGGTGTTGGCACCTCCCTTACTACCAACCAACCTCACAGCACCCCGCCTTCTTCCCCCTATCGTTCACTGACTCACACACCTTCTCTAGGTATCGACGAGCTCAAGGGCTTGATGGGTCCAGCTCTTTCTAACTTGGCAACTGGTTTCGATTTTGTCCTTCCTTCTCAATAGCTTGATTCGGCGTCCAGCCCGACATTTGAGTTCCCTACTTTTGAGGCTTCCGATCTACCGAGGGAAAGTGGTGAGGTCAATTTGGATTTGTACGCCACCATTTCTTTGGACCTTGCCAACTAGCGGCCTTTATGGAAATTCAGGACAATTAAGATGGTGCCCAGAGTGATCGCGATGCCCAAGGCAGTGATCAGGGGGATGACCCTCCTATTACCGAAGAGTTTCAAGAAGAGTGTGGGGACTAAAGTTCAACTCTCCACTATTTGCCTACCACTATCTCAATGGGAGAGACTCCTCCACTTGACCTGGAGGCTAGGGGAGACCAGGTTTCTATCCCTTCTCCCTTTCCCTCCTTTTTTGGGGATGATGCTGAGTCCTCTCCCTTAGAGGAGGGTGTCCCCATGAGTGGCATTGTGGTTAAGGTTGTTGACTTGGAGGATGTTGAAGTCGTTCCCACCAACGTTGTTCGCCCGGTGGAAAACTTGGGGAAGCCACTGGGAGTAGGACAGGCTTGATGGCGACGTCGCCTGAAACTTTCGTCCTTGGTCCCTGCAGTGGTCCTCAAACTAAGGATAATGGGGAGGTGCTGGGAGAAGCTTCCCCTCCCTCTGATCTTGCTAGAGATGAAGCTGTCAGCAGCATGGTTGGTCAGCTATGGAATTTCCTATCTGGGCTACTATCATTGTTGTTACTCTTGCTGCTCTGTCTCCTTTTTTTTTTTAAGCTCCCCTTGATTTTGCCTTTGTAGAGCGTCGATGATTTGGCAACTTGGATTATGGTGGACCGCACCGATCTGGAGGATGAGGTTTACACCAGGCATGTATTTTCTTTCTATGCCAAGAGGGAATTCGAGAAGTGGGAAACCAAGAGGGCAGAGTTAGAGGTTCTTCTTAAACAGACGGACATCTATGTGCACTCGCTAAAAGGCGACTTAGATATCTTTCGCAATGAAGTGTTTCACCTCAGCGATGAACTTCATCATTCCAGGGAGGTGAACGTCCGGGGACAACTTCACATTGGAATTGTTGGAGTCAGAGTGGGACTCCGCTCGTGCTCAACTTTCCTTTGTCCATGGGGAGTTAGAGTCAGAGCCAGACCGAGCGCACACTCGACTCTTCGCTCTTGGAGAGGTGCTAAATTCTGTTCGCCAGGAGTTGCCAAGTTCCCGACAGCGTTGCTCCGAACTTGGGGAGGAGCTGGCAGCTTTAGAAGAGAGGAAGAGGCGAGCTAATCTTGACCTCTCTTTAGAGGAGTTGACCAAATGGCACGAGGAATACACGAAAAATTGTGCTGACGAAGACGAACAACAAAGAAAGAGTGGGGAATCTCTCCATCACATGGATACCCAGTTGTAGGAATGGGCCCACCAGGTGGAGCAGTTGGAGTCCGACTTGGTGGCTACGGGGGAGGAGCTTATTCGCCTCTCCCCTCAGCACACGTCGGTGCATGGCATCGGGGATCACACTTTTGGCTATGGATATCAGGCCGGTGTGTTGCGGCTTAGGTCGCACTTGTTAGCCAATCCCCGCACTGACTTGAGGCACTTAGACTTGGAGATGTTCAAACCTGATGCAGCCTCACATCAATTTGTTGACACATTTGGTTGGGATACCATGCCCGATGCTTTTAACAATTCTTGTCCATCACCCCCTTTCGACGGTCCTAGCACTTAGCTTTTCGTGACAGTTATATTCTGCTTCTGTATTGTAAATATTGCGAACAATTATGTACTGTACATATTGGAAACACTTAGCTGTTTTTGGCTTTTTATCGTGTCACTCTTTGCTTTGATTTTACCAGGCTTTTTCTCTTTAGTCTGTGAGTTGCTTGTTGCCTTTTCATGGGTGCCGCGAGTCTTTTGACTCATTGTTGGTGTCCAAGGGCAGTGTGGTCTGTTGCCCTCAATGCTCTTCTTCGTGGGCACCGCGAGTCCTTGAAGTTTCATTAGTGTTAAGGGCCACTTGGTCTATTAAACTCTGTCCCCTTCTTCCTAGTCAATGGTGTTTAAGGGTCGCCTTGTTTGTTAACCTCTGTGCCCTTCTTCCTGGGCACCGCGAGTCTTTGGACTCGTCATTGGTGTTTAAGCGTCGCGTGGTTTGTTGACGTCTGCGCCTTTCTTCGTGGGTACTGCGAGTCTTTGGACTCATTATTGATGTTTAAGGGTTGGGTTTGTTGACTTTTGTGCCCATCCTCGTGGGCACCGTGAGTCTTTGGACTTATCATCGGTGTTTAAGGGTTGCGTAGTCTGTTTACCTTCCCGCTCCTCTTTGTGGATACTACAAGTTTTTTTACTCATCATTGGTGTTTCAGGGTCGAGTGGTCTCCTTACTCCGCGCCCTTCTCCTTGGGCACGGCTAGTCTTTGGACTCATCATTGTTATTTAAGAGTTGGCATGGTCTGTTGACCCCCACACCCTTCTTTGTGGGTTGCGAGTCTTTAGACTCGTCATTGGTGTTTAAGGGTCGTGTCATCTATTGACTCCACACCATTCTTCATGGGAACTGCGAGTCTTTGGACTTGTCATTGGTATTTAAGGGTCACGTGGTCTGTTGACCCAAACGCCCTTCTTCATGCACACTGTGACTCTTTGGACTCGTCATTGGTGTTTTAGGATCGCGTGGTCTGTTGGCCTCCACACTCTTCTTTTTGGGTAGCACGAGTCTCTGGACTTGTCATTAGTGTTTAAGGGTGGTGTGGTTTGTTGACCACCACACCTTCATGGGCACCACGAGTCTTTGGACTCGTCATTGGTGTTTAAAGATCCCTTGGTCTGTTGACTTCTATGCCATTCTTCGTGGGCACCGCGAGTCGTTAAACTCATCATTGGTGTTCACCATTAGTGTTTAAAGGTCGCATGGTCTATTGACCTCCGCGCCATTTTTCGTGGGCACCGCGAGTCTTTGCACTCGTCAATGGTGTTTAAGGGCCGTGTGGTCTGTTGACATTTGCGCCCTTCTTGACGGCCACCGTGAGTCTTTGAAATCGTCATTGGTGTTTAAGGATTGCAAGGTCTATTGACCTCCACGCCCTTCTTCACAGCCACTGTGAGTCTTTGGACTCTTCATTGGTATTTAAAGGTCACGTGGTTTGTCGACCTCTGAGTAATTTTTAGTGGGAACCGCAAGTCTTTGGACTTGTCATTGATGTTTTAGGGACGCGTGGTCTCCTGACCTCCGCGCACTTCTCTTTGGGCACCGCTAGTCTTTGGACTCTTCATTGTTGTGTAAGGGTCTCGTAGTCTATTGACCTCTGTGCCCTTCTTCGTGGACCGCGAGTCTTTGGACTCGTCATTGGTGTTTAAGGGTCGCGTGGTCTGTTGACCTCCACGCATTTCTTCATGGGCACCGCGAGTCTTTGGACTCATCATTCGTGTTTAAGGGTCGCGTGGCTTGTTGATCCCTGTGCCCTTCTTCTTTGACACAACGAGTCTTTGGACTTGTCATTCATGTTTAAGGGTCATGTGGTTTATTGACCTTCGCACCTTTCTTTTTGGACACCATGAGTCTTTGGACTTGTTATTGATGTTTAAGCGTCGCGTTGTCTGTTGACCTTCGCGCTACGCCCTTCTTCATTGGCACCATGAGTCTTTGGACTCATCATTAGTGTTTAAGGATCGCGTGGTTTGTTGACCTTTGCGCCCTTCTTCGTGAGCATCGCGAGTTTTTGGACTCGTCATTGGTGGTTAAGGCTTGTGTGGTCTCCTGACCTCCACTGTGGGCACCGCAAGTCTTTGGACTCGTCATTGTTGTTTAAGGGTCACTTGGGCTGTTGACCTCTGCACCCTTCTTTGTGGGCACCACGAGTCTTTGCACTCGTCATTGGGGTTTAAGTCGCATGGCTGTTGACCTACGCGCCTTTCTTTGTGGGCTCTGCGAGTCTTTGGACTCGTCATTGGTGTTTAAGGGTCGCATGGTCTGTTGACCTCTGCACCATTTTTCTTGGGCAACGCAAGTCTTTGGATTCGTCATTTGTATTTAAGGGTCGCATGATCTATTGACCTCCACGCCCTTCTTCGTGTTCACTGCGAGTCTTTGGACTCGTTATTGGTGTTTAAGGGTCGAGTGGTCTTTTGACTTTCACGCCCTTCTTCAAGGGCATCGAGAGTCTTTGGACTCATCATTGGTGTTTATCAAACACTTGGTCTGTTGACCTCCGAGCCTTTCTTCGTGGGCACTGCAGGTCTTTGGACTCGTCATTAGTGTTTAAAGGTCGTGTGGTTTGTTGACCTCCACTCCCTTCTTCATGGGCACTGTGAGTCTTTGGACTCGTCATTGGTGTTTAAGGGTTGTGAGGAATGTTGACCTTTGCGCCCTTCTTCGTGGGCACCGCGAGTCTTTGGACTCATCATTGGTGTTTAAGGGTCGCGTGGTCTGTTGACCTCCACGCCCTTCTTTGTGGGGGTGAGTCGCCACTTGCCCAAAATGGACACTTTGTTTGCTATGAGAAATAACCAAGAATTTAACAGCAGAGTTCTGACAAATACTTAAGGGTAAAATTTCTTCAGGTGTTCTACATTCCAGGGGTGTTGCAGGTCCTTGCCTTGGCTATCCTTCAAGTGGTACAACCCAGGCCAGTGGTTGGCAACTACCACGTATGGTCCTCCCATCAGGGTTTGAGCTTGCCTTCTTCCTTCATGGTGACCTCGCTTTTCCTTCGTGGTGACCCCATTCTCCCTTAGCTCCAAATTGCCTATCTTGAATGTCATGGGTCTGACTCTCTTGTTGAAGTAGTGCTCCACCCTTTTCTTGTTGAGTATCATTCTAACTTCAGACATGTCTCTCTATTCGTCTTGGAGGTCGAGGTGTTCTTCGAGGGCTATATCATTCTCAGGTATTGAAAAATGGCGGGTGCGGTACCTTGGCAGACTGACTTTGACAGGGGGCATTACTTCACTTCCATATGCCAAGGCGAATGGGGTATCTCCTATTGGGGACTTTACTATGGTCCTATAGGCCCATAATACACTAGGCAGTTGTTTCGCCCATTCCTCTTTCTTGTCCGTAAATTTCTTTTTCAGGATTCCTAGAAATGCTTTGTTTATGGCCTTTGCCTGTCCATTTGGTTGTGGGTATCCTAGGAGGAATATCTGACTTGTATCTTCAACTCGACACAACACTCTCGGTAGTGCTTTGAATCAAAGTGCTGCTCGTTATCCAAGACTATGCTTTGTAGAATTCCATATCAGCAAACGATGTTGTTCCATAAGAGCTTTGCGACGGCTCGGGTCGTGATGGTTTCCAAATGCTCTGCTTCTGCCCACTTGGCCAAGTAATCTACTGCTACGATCACGAACTTGACTCTACCATTTCTTGGTGAGAAAGGCCCAACTAGGTCAACTGTTCGCATAAACATATATGTGCAAGTTCACAAAATCGTAACAAGTAGTAAAGTGTTTTAAAAAAAAGGGTTATCGAACCTATAGGGACTAATTATGCTATTGAGTATTGAAATTGACTAAATTAATTACTATTTGGAAAACCGAAATTTGAATAATGGTTTATCTAAATTAAACTGAAGAAAAGAACATTCAAATTACGATTTTCAAAATAATAAGAATAAATTTAGAGCATTTTTATTTCACCTAGCAAATCCCACACAATTTATTCTTCCTTGTTATAGAATCTCAATTATCCCTAGTTGATGATAAAAATCCCTTAACTATTCAATATTTTCTCTCAGAACAATACCAAAAATATTTCAAACTAATAACTCTATATCTCTATGTGAATTTAACTAATTAGAGACTCATTAAGTTCTTTGAATTTTTCTTAAAAATCACACTAGTCACGGTAAACTATCACTGCTTTCGCTCAACTAATGGTGTTTAATCCTAGAGTTTTAATAAACACTCAATCATGAAAATATTGAAAATAAAATAACTTGGAATATAAACTGTGTGTTCAATGTTAGGCTACATCAAACTCTAGAAAATAGAATTAGTTCATAATGAAATTAAAAAGAAAAAGAATAAAACTGGTGTCTTCGTTGAAGTCAGTTGATGAAACATGCAGCTCTCGCCTCTGCTCCCCCAGATCTGCCTCCTTGAAAGAATACTTCAAGAATAAATTCTGAACTCAAACTCTCTAAAACTCAAAACTAAAACTAAGATTAAGAACCAAGACTCTCTATTCATCCCACAAGACGAGATTAAATAGATGTCAAAACTCAAATCTAGAAACAAAATAAATGCAGCTACAATCTAGCCTAAAAATCTAGAAAATAGTTTCTAAAGATAGATGTTAACAAAAAAGAAAATTATCCCAAAAATATCGAAATTATCTAAAATGGAAGATTCGGTGATATGCGGCCTGATTTGCGGAGTTCAGGAGGATTTGGTCGCTAATAGATTGATTGCGGAACTCGGATTTGGAGGTCAGCAGTAGATTGATCCTGGTCGGGAGAAATTATCCCACCGAGTAGATGTCATGTACGCTGAATATAACTGGCGAGAAGGTCTCAAATGAATGGGCGTGGAGGTCACAAAGACCACACTACCCTCTCCTCGCCTACCGAGTGGAAAGACTCCCGACCGGGAGTGGAAAGACTCCTCTCGCCTTTTCTAGTTGTTGCCCACAATGTCGTTTAGGTTGGTCTCTTAAGTTGGTCGTTTAGACTAGTCGCCCAATCTAACCGCCTAGAGCCTTGTTGCCAAGTCTTCGCACATTCTGGTCGCGCCTTCTGGTCGAGAGTCTCCTCGCTTATCAAGAGGTAAGTCTTCTCGCCTTTGGGCTAGAAAGATCTCTTTGCTGCCCACGTGACAAGGCTCCTTGCCTAAATCTTATCAGCTTTCTTCAGATCTCGCTGCCTCTCATTGGTCTGGATCCGTAGTCTCTTCTTTTGTACCAAAATACTCTCATTTTGTACTAAATCTTCTCATTCCTTCAAATCCAAGAAAATAAATAAAATTATGTCGAAATAAAATAAAATCAATAGTATTGAAGGGAAAATCATATTTTTCATAGATAAAAGAGTGATAAAAATCACTTAAAAATAACATTTATCATCAACCCCTCATTAGGAGAATGGCCAAGGGGCGATCATGGAAGTCGCCTTGCCAACCAATGATGCAAGGGTTGTAGTGAACTTTCAGCAGAAAAGCATTTTTTTTTTCCGATTTGGCACTCCGAGGGCCATAATTAGTGATGGTTGGAAGCACTTTTACAATCACCCATTTGAAGCGCTACTGTCTAAGTATGGAGTTACCCATCACGTAGCGACAACATACCATCCTCAAACGAGCGGCCAGGTCAAGGTGTCTAATTGGGAGTTGAAGCACATATTGGAGAAGGCCGTGAGTGTCTCTCGAATAGACTAGGCGAGAAGGATAGATGATGCGCTATGGGCCTATTGGACAGCATTCAAAACACCGATTGGGATGTCACCTTTTCAGCTCGTCTATGGAAAAGCCTACCGTCTACCCATGGAGCTAGAACACAGAGCCTATTGGGCGATGAGAACACTGAACTTTCATTACAAGCGGCTAGCGAGAAGAGAATACTGCAGATCAACGAGACGGATAAGTTCTGCAATGATGCTTATAAGAATGCTCGAATTTACGAAGACAAAATGAAAAGATGGCACGATAAGTATATTCTAAGAAGTGAATTCGAAGTCGGGCAGAAAGTTATATTATTTAACTCAAAACTTTGACTCTTCTTAGGAAAGATATGTTCTCGGCGGTCGGGACCTTTTGTGGTGTCCCGTGTCTTTCCTTATGGCTCGGTTGAAGTCCATCACGAGACAAAAGGCACATTTAAAGGAAATGGACATGGATTCCCTATATGGATGGAGACTTTAACTTGGAAAAGTGTTCCAATGATCTCGCTAGTAGTAAATGATGAGAGGATAATGTCTAGCTACAAACTTTAAATAAAGCGCTTTTGGGAGGCAACCCAAGTTCTTTTTTTTATTAATTTTTTATTTTTGCTTAATATTATTCCTTTTCTTTCATCTTATAGGAATGAAGAGGCGAGGAGATCTCCAAGGAGTACACGACTGCACCTTCAAGGAAAATATTCAACTGGCAAAACTGGACACAATCAAGGGAGCATCTCTTACCTTCTCTCATCATTTTCTTTAGTTTTTCTTCCTTTTTCCCATTAAGGATAATGTGATATTTAAGTTTGGGGGGAAAGGATATTATTTTATTCAAATAATAATAATAATCATAATAAAAATAATAATAATGATGATAAAAACAGTATGGTTTGATGAATAAAAAGCCTATGATAAGAATATGATTGGAATTGATTATAATTTTTAGGAAAAATTCTTGTTGTTTAAGTCTAGTTATTAATTTTTTACTTGATCATGCTTAATTTGATATTTCCTATCTTCAATAAATGCCTCTTACGATTATTAATTGTTTTGAGTACTTAGAGAAATTTTATGTGAATTTTGTGAATTTGTATGGTCTCAACTTACTCTACAACTTGTTTGATTACACTCAAGGCGAAATCCTAGACAGACTCTTACTGGGGAAATGATTAAGGCATTCTTTGGACCGATTGAGCCCTTCAAGCTTACTTGTTTATTATCTTTATCTCTAGTCGCCCTTTGAGCTTTATTGAAATATATTTTGGTCTTATATTCCGGTACAAAGAAGAGATTACGGATCCAGACTGATGAGAGACAACGAGATCTGAAGAAAGTCGATGAGATTTGGGCGAGGAGCCTTGTCCTGTGGGTAGCAAAGAGATCTTTCTCGCCCAAAGGTGAGCAGACTTATCTCTCGGTAGGCGAGGAGACTCGAGACCAAAAGGCGCGACTAGAAGGCACGAATACTTGGCGACAAGGCTCTAGGCGGTTAGACTAAGCGACTAGTCTAAACGATCAACTTAAAAGATCAACCTAAATGACATCGCAGGCAACAACTAGAAAAGGCGAGAGGAGTCTTTTATCCCAGTCGGGAGTCTTTCCATTATGTAGGCGAGAAGAGGGCCGTGTGTTCTTTGTAACCTTCACACCTGCCAGTTATATTCAGCGCACATGGCATCTACTCGCCTCCACCCTCCTAAGTTCTGCAATCAATTTATTGGCAACCAAATCCTCCCAAACTCCACATATCTCTGAATCTTCCATTTTAGATAATTTCAATATTTTTGGGATAATTTCATTTTATGTTAACATCTATCTATAGAAACTATTTTCCAGATTTTTAGACTATATTGTAGCAGCATTTATTTTGTTTTCGGATTTGATTTTTCGGATTTGATTCTTGACATCTATTTAATCCTGTCTTGTGGGATGAATAGGGAGTCTGGGTTCTTAATCTTAGTTTTAGTTTGAGTCTGGGTTCTTAATCTTAGTTTTAGTTTTAGTCTTTGGTTTTTGAGTTTTTAGTTTTGAGTTTTAGAGAGTGTGAGTTTTAGATTTTCGATTATTCCAAAGTTATTCTGAGAGTTTCTTTTGAGGAGGCAGATCTGGAGAGCAGAGGCGAGAGCCACATGTTTCCCCAATCGACTTCAACGAAGAAAATCAATTTTATTCTTTTTATTTTCAATTCCATTATGAACTAATTTTATTTTCTAGAACTTTGATGTAGCCTAACATTGAACACACAATTTATATTTCAAGTTATTTTATTTTCAATATTTTCATGATTGAGTGTTTATTCATTGTTCTTAATGCTTACAATTTTCTAACTAACTATTTTTTCGATCTTTTGGATTGCAATGAGACCGAGAGGTGATTTGTGATTAAAGCTCTAGAATTAAATACCATTAGTTGAGCGAAAACAAAGATGTTTTACCGCGACTAGTATATTTTCAAGAAAAATTCAAAGAACTTAATGAGTCTCCATTTAATTAAATTCACATAGAGATATAGAGTTTTTAATTTGAGATATTTTTGGTATTATTCGAGAGAAAATATTGAATAGTTAAAGGATTTTTATCATCAACTTAGGATAATTGAGATTCTATAATAAGGAAAAATAAATTGTGTGGGATTTGCTTAGTAAAATCACTTGCTCTAGATCTATTCTTATTATTTTTAAAATCTTAATTTTATTCAGTTTAATTTAGAAAAATCATTCTTCAAATTTCAATTTTTCAAATAGTAATTAATTTAGTCAACTTCAATACTTAATATCATAGTTATTCCCCATGGGTTCAATAACCATTTTCTTTAAAACACTTTACTACTTATTACGATTATGTGCACTTGCAAATATGTTTTTATGTGAACATGGGGTTTTAATCTCTATCCATTTACTTTAAATGTGCCTTTTGTTTCATGATGGACTTCAACCGCCCCATAAGGAAAGACACGGGTCACCACAAACGGTTCCACCATCGAGAGTGTATCTTTACCAGGAAGAGTCGAAGTCCTAAGTTAAATAATAGAACTTTCTGCCCGACTTCGAATTCATTTCTCAGAATATGCTTATCGTGCCATCCTTTCGTTTTATCTTTGTAAATCTGAGCATTTTCATAAGCATCATTGCGGAACTCATCCATCTCGTTGATCTGCAGTATTCTCTTCCCGCTAGCCGCTTGTAAATCAAAGTTCAATGTTCTCATCGCCCAATAGGCTCTATGTTCTAGCTCCACGGGTAAGTGGTAGGCTTTTGCATAACCGAGCCGATAAGGTGACATCCGATCGGTGTTTTGAATGTTTTCTAATAGGCCCATAGCGCATCATCTAATCTTCTTGCCCAGTCTGTCCGAGAGACACTCACGGTCTTCTCCAGTATGCACTTCAGCTCCCGATTAGACACGTCGACCTGGCCACTCATTTGAGGATGGTATGGTGTTGCCACGTGATGGTAACTCCATACTTAGTCAGTAGCGCTTCAAATTGGCGATTGCAAAAGTGCTTCCCGCCATCACTGATTATGGTCGTCGGAGTGCCAAATCGGGAAAAAATGTTCTTTCACAGGAAATTCTCTACGACCCTTGCATCATTGGTTGGCAAGGCGACTGCTTCCACCCATTTGGAGACATAATCTACAGTTTCAAAATAAATTTGTTAGAATATGAGGATGGAAATGGACCCATGAAATCTATACCCCAAACATCAAATAATTTGATCTCTAAAATATTTTTTAAAGGTATTTCGTGTTTCCTAGAAATGTTGCCAACCCTTTGACAATGATCACCTAAATTAACAAAATTAAAAGTGTCTTTGGAAATAGTCGGCCAATAAAAGCCGCATTGTAAAATTTTCGCTGTTGTTTTTGCTCTACCAAAGTGGCCCCCGCTTCCAATGAGTGGCAATGTCTGAGTATGCTCGCCATCTCCTCCTCGGGCACACATCAACTTGTTATCTGGTCCACGCCGTGCCGGTATAGATATTTCAAGTCGGAGAAAAACTTCTTCATTTGTTGATATGTCATTTTGGTCAGAAGACTTTTGGACACCAAATAATTTACCATGTAGGCATACCATAGAACAACTTGTATAACCATTAATTGCTCGTCCGGGAAGGTCTCATTAATTGGAAAATTCTCCTCACCAGCCGCCTCTTTAAGCTTAAGGCGAGATAAGTGGTTAGCCACTACATTCTCGATACCTTCTTATCTCTTATTTCCAAATCGAACTCTTGTAGTAGCAAAATCCATCTTAACAGTCTTGGTTTGGCATCCCTCTTCAACAACAAGTATTTAAGAGCTGAGTGATTGGTGTAGACGACCCCACCTTCGAATCTATATAAGAGCAAAATTTGTTTAAGGCAAAACACAACTACTAACAATTATTTTTCAGTAGTAGCATAATTAAGTTGAGCTCATGTTAAGGTCCGACTTGCATAATAAATAACATGATAAATTTTATCTTTTCTCTGCCCCAAAACTACCCCTATAGCATAATAACTGGCATCACACATTAATTCAAAAGGTAAATTCAAATCTGGTGACACAATGATAGGTGCTGAAATTAATTTCTTTTTCAATGTTTCAAAAGCATGCAAGCATTCATCAGAAAATTCAAACTGAGTATCTTTAATCAACAGAGTGCAGAGAGGTTTAGTAATTTGGAAACAATCCTTGATAAACCGATGATAGAACCCGACGTGACCCAAGAAGCTCCTAACGCCCTTCACATTGGCTGGTGGTGGGAGTTTGTCAATAACTACTATCTTTTCTCAGTCGACCTCAATTCCCTTGAAGGTAATGTGGTGGCCGAGCACTATTCCCTCATTGACCATGAAGTGGCATATTTTCCAATTTAAAACAAGATTTGTCTCCTTACATCTCTACAAAACTAAAGATAAATTAGATAAACAGTTATCAAAAGAGTGACCAAAAATCGAGAAGTCATCCATGAAGACTTCTAAAACATTTTCCGCCATGTCCAAGAAGATGGACATCATTCATCTTTGAAAAGTGGCTAATGCTTTGCAAAGACCAAAAGGCATGCGCCTATATGCAAAAGTGTCTTAAGGATAGGTGAAAGTTGTCTTCTCTTGATCCGGTGCAATGGCTATTTGATTGTAACCAGAAAATCCATCTAGAAAATAGTAGTAGGCATGGCCGGCAAGTCTTTCTAGTATTTGATCAATAAATGGTAAGGGAAAATGGTCTTTCCGAGTTGCATCATTCAGTCTTCAATAGTCTATGCATACTCATCATCCCGTGACCGTCCTCATCGGTATGAGTTCATTGCTGTCATTCTTGATCAAGGTTATCCTTCCTTTCTTTAGAACGACTTGCACTGGACTTACCTATGCACTATCTGAGATTGGATAAATGATCCCGGCATCTAAAAGCTTCAATACCTCTTTATGCGCCACTTCTTGCATTGATGGATTTAATCTCCTCTGGGGTTGGACGATTGGTTTAAAATTATGCTCCATTAAAATCTTGTGCCTGCAAAGTGAAGGACTAATTCATTTGATGTTCGAGATGGTCCAACCCAAGGCCATCTTGTGTTCCCACAAGACTGCCAGCAACTTCTCTTCCTCTATATTTCTCAAAGAACTGGTAATAATGACTGGAAAAGTAGAGTCATGGCCTAAGAAAGCATACCTTAAATTTGATGGAAACGGTTCGAGTTCACGCTTAGGCGACGTCGACTGAGATGAGTTTAGCTCTTCCACTTTCGATTTTATTGAATGAGAAAGGAAAGGAATAGCTTCCAAATATCTCTCACACTCCTTAACTTTTTCATTTTCGGATTCAATAGACATAGAGTGAGTAAGACATACCTCAAGTGGTAGCTTTGGAAATTCGGCTCCATAAGTCTCGTCAGCCTTGACCGTGTCTCATCCCTTATTTGAAAACAAGAATGTACCTCGGACTGGAATTCCATAGATTTAAACACGTCAAATGTGACTTGCTCCTCGCCGACCCTCAAAATGAGTTTCCCTTGTTGGACATCAATTAAGGTTCTCCCCGTCGCCAGGAAAGGTCGGCCCAGTATCAAAGGGATCTCCTCGTCCTCCTCCATATCGAGTACAACGAAGTTGGCTGGGAAGATGAACTTATCAACTTTCACCAGTATGTCCTCAATGAGTCCTCTCAGGTATTTAATAGATCTGTCCGTCAACTGTAGAGAGATGGTGGTCTGCTTTGCTTCTCCAAGACCAAATTTCCTGAAAACAGAGAGAGGTATTAAATTAATACTTGCCCCTAAGTCGCATAAAGTTTTATCAAAATATGAATTTCCTATAGTGAAAGGGATCATGAAACTCCCTAAATCTTTCAACTTAGTCGACAGCTTCTTTTGTAAAATTGCACTGCTCTTCTTGATCACCATCACAGTTTCATGCTCCTCCAACTTCTGCTTGTTTGATAATATATCCTTCAAAAATTTTGCATATTTAGGCATTTGCTCTAAACCTTCAATGAGTGGAATATTAATATGCAGTTGCTTAAATATACTCAGAAATTTAGAGAACTGACTATCAATCTTATTTTTCTTCAATCATTGCAGAAAATGAATTGGTGGATCATAAATTGAAGGAGAATAAGTTTTAGAAGTAGACTCTCTGGATTTCTTGGATTTTGCAGCCCCTTTATTCTCTCTAGTCTTCTCAACTTGTTGGTTGGTCACCTCCCAATTGGTCTCTTTTACCTCGTGCTCGGTTTCCTTATTCTCGAACTCCACATTTTCGATAGCTTCTTCATCTTGCTCGGTATTTACATGTGATATGTCTTCCTACTTCTCAACGTTATGGCTTTGACATGTTCCTTCGGATTGGTCACAGTGTTGCTCGGTAAGGTCCTTGTTGTCCTCTTGGTAAGCATGTGGGAGTGCTGACTGATTTATGCCTCAAGATTGCGGATTGAAGGCGAGTTGTTTTGGCTCACCATATCATTCTTTTGCATGTACTGTATGAACATATCTTCAAATGTCGGCTTTTTCTCTTGCTGTGGAAACTGTTGAGGTGGTTTAACCGGTACTTGGTTATTGGTCCATGAACAATTAGGGTGATTTCTCCATCCGGGATTGAACATGTTTGAATAAGGATTGTTTTGACGTTGGAAATTGGACACGTAATGGGCTTGTTCATAACTCGGTTGGGCAAAAGGGTTCCCCACTTGGCAATCTACACTTGAATGATTTCCTACACAATGATCACAAACACCATTAGTTTGAATAGCATTAACGTTCATTTTACCTATTTGTTTGGATAGATTTGGTAATTGAGCCGCAATTATGGACGTAGAGTCAAGCTCAACGACGTTGGCCGCCTTTTTTAGCATTGCTCTCTCTGCGGCCCACTGATAGTTGTTAGACGCCAACTCTTCCAGAAGTTCATATGCGGCTTCAGGGGTCTTAGTCATTAATGCTCGTCCTACTGCTGCATCAACCATAAATCGATTTGTGGATCCCAAACCATTGTAAAACGTCTATACTTGAAGCCAGTCTGGGAGGTCATGATGTGGACACTTGCGCAATACATCCTTGTATTTCTCTCATGCCTCAGATAATGATTCACCTTCAAATTGGGAGTGATATCATTCCTTAACTTTGTTGTCTTGGCCGGAGGGAAATATTTCACTAAAAATTTTTGTGCCAACTATTCCCAGGTGGTGATGATGCCAGGCGACAAAGAATTCAACCAAACTTTTGCTTTTTCCTTAAGTGAAAAAGGAAAAAGTCTCAATCGAATTACATAATCTGTCACTCCATTGTGTTTAAACGTATTACAAATTTCCAGGAAATTTGCAATATGGACGTTAGGATCCTCTTGTGACATTCCACCAAACTGGATGGTTTGTTGAATCATTTGAATGATGGCCAGCTTGATCTCGAAGTTATTGGCTTGTATAGCTGGCCGCCTTATACGGACATCGCCCCATTGACCGAGAGCATCGCATAGTCTTTTAACGCCTTGTGCTCCTGGTCTGCCATATTAACTTTGGAGGCAGCGACCTCTTTCTTTTTCTCTTTATTGATCCGACGTAAGGTTCTTTCAATCTCGGGATCAAAAGGTGTATACACTAATGATTTAGATCGGGGCATGCACTTCTGATTCTTGAAAAGAGAAACCAAATTGAGATCTAATTTAAACCATTTTTTTAAATCAATAAAATAAAATAAAATCCAAAGTAGTAAAAATCTAGCTGGTATCAATATCAATAAAAAATAACTATTCCCAGGAAATGGCACCAATAACTTGTTTGCATAAAAATATATTTGGAAGTGCACAAAATCATAATAAGTAGTAAAGTGTTTTAAAGAAAACGGTTATCGAACCCACATGGAATAATTATGCTCTTGAGTATTGAAATTGACTAAATTAATTACTATTTGGAAAACAGAAATTTGTAGAATGGTTTATCTAAATTAAACTGAAGAAAAGAACATTAAATTTAAGAATTTAAAAATAATAAGAATAGATCTAAATCATTTGACTTTTTTTTTTCAAAAAAAAAAAAAAAAAAAGGAACGG
The DNA here is from genome assembly GCA_022457165.1 of Juglans mandshurica. Classification (NCBI taxonomy): domain Eukaryota; kingdom Viridiplantae; phylum Streptophyta; class Magnoliopsida; order Fagales; family Juglandaceae; genus Juglans; species Juglans mandshurica. The sequence continues at coordinate 13,383,627 of CM039623.1, forward strand.
AAGGTCACATGTCCAATAGTGACCCCCTCCCATATTTATTAATAAAATCCTCACTTGTGGCATAGGAATACCGTGATAACAAAACAAGCCTACAGTATCGTGGTAACAAGGTCCATGGGTGACCCCAAACAACCACAACCACGAAAAAAAAAAAACCAACTATAACAAGCCTATAGGACAACAAGGAAAAGAAAAACACCACAAAAAAACCAGACCTAACACCGCAAAAAGGGAAGGCCCAAAGAATCCAAATGAATCAGGCCTCGAAGAACCTGAGGCATAGTAGAATTATTACAAAAATCAAAATCAATACCTGAAGCCCCTTCCTTGGTTAACCAATCCGCCACCCTATTACCTTCACGAAAAACAAGCTGGAAACGACAATGAATTATGCAGGTTAAACTAACAATTTCCTCCCAAAAATCCTCAAGGTACCACACACCACATCTCCCTTTGAGCCACCAAGAGATAACCACCATAGAATCCATTTCAACGATTTACAAATTCTCAACCCATGAAGGAGTGCCATGAGCTCCGCGTTGTTATTAGAACCAAAACCAACATAAGATGCATAAGCTTGGACAAGCCTACCTGAATCATCACGAATAACCCTGCCAATGCCACAGGAACCTGGATTACCAATACTACTACCATCCGTGTTCAATTTATACCACCCCAATGGCGGTTTAAACCATCTTACCACTTTGCAACAAGGAACTTTTAGAACCACCGGATTTATCCGCAGGGCCTCAAGGATCATGCCATCTCTATGGGACAAACTCTTATTTTGCTTAGCCGCATGAGAAAGAGACCCTAACCACACACAAATAGAGTGAACAACAGAATTATGAGTTTCCAGAATACCTTTCATCCGAGCAAGACATCTCCTCCTCCAAAGACGCTAGGTAACAATAACAGGGATGATGCCAACAATAAAGCCCACCTGCGAAGAGGATCTAGCACGCCTAAACAAAATCCCAGCATTCTATTTCCAAGATCTACTAAGAGGTATACCAAAAAGATTGCAAAAAAAGGACCAAATTCTTTTTGGAAAATCACCTTCAAAGAGCACATGGTTAATGTCTTCAATATGACCATTATTACAACAATCACATTTAGAAACAAGAGGAATACCAAAACGGTGTAATCATCATCCTCACTCAAGGCCATAAACCAAGCCCTCCAAAAATGGATAGACATTTTTAATGGAAGACTATTATGCCAAATCCGTGCATGCCAATCCATAGGATTACCTCTAATAAGAATACAATTCCACACAGATTTAGTAGAGAAACTACCTGAATCCGTAGAAGTCCAAATTAGAACATCCTTTCCATAATTCGGCCCAGCTAAAACGGTTACAATCTCATCCATCTTATCATGTCCTACTAAATTCTCCAATAATTCCACGTCCCAACTATCCGACAACCTGCAATATTTAACTTTCAAAAGAGGTGAACCCACTACAGGCATATCATTAATCAGAGGACCATTATCCCTCCATTTGTCATACCAGAAAAAAATCTCTCCCTTTCTAAGTTTCCACTTGGAATTATTTAACAACAAAGGAATACAATTTGCAACCATTCTCCAAAATCTAGATCCTTTATTAGTTTCTATAAGAGACCACGGCCGTGATCCCACATATTTTGCTTTGAAAACATTAGCCCATAAAGAAGTACCTTGAATAAGGTTCCAAGCAAAGCGCATATGCAAGGCTTTTTGAATGTCCTGAAGGCTTCGTACACTAAGCCCTTCTTCTTCCACAGGATTACAAATATGACTCCACGCCACCCATTTCTTTTTATCACGCCCATCGGATTCACCCCAAAATAATGAGCTCATCAATCTATGAATCTTGGAAATAGTAATTTGAGGGACCTGTAAAATAGCAAACAGGTGAATAGTCATACTGGATATAACATGCCTCAAAAGCACAAGTTTTCCTCCCGAGGAAAGAAGCCTCATCTTCCAGCCACTTATCTTTTGCCTCACTTTATTCACCATGTCTTCTAAATGAGCATGTTTCAATCTCCCTCGAATTATCGGCACTCCTAGATATTTGAAAGGAAAGTTCCCCTCCAAAATGCCCGTCTGACGTAAAAGCCAATGCTTGCGCCTAGTAGGAATTTTATCAGAACAATACAAAGCAGATTTCTGAACATTGATAGATTGTCCTGACCACATCTCATATTGAACCAAAATTTGTTGAAGAACCCGCACCGACCTCTAACTTCCATTAGAAAAAACCATGACATCATCAGCATACATCAAATGAGACACAATAGGGGTACCTCGGCTCTGAGGGAAAAGGCCAAACTGACTCTCTTGCACACTCCTATGGATCAAATGGGATAAGACCTCTTGTTGAATGATAAACAAATAAGAAGACAGAAGATCACCTTGACGAAGACCTCAACCGCCCGGAAAGAAACCCTTAACGGTACCATTCATCATGACAGAATACCAAGGGCTAGAAATACATGAATAAATCAAATCACAAAATTGAGAGGAAAAACCAAACCTTCGTAAGACTGTTATCACAAACCCCCAGTCCACCCGATCATAAGCTTTCGCCATATCCACTTTTAGCATAATATTACCCCCGTGGATCCTTTTATTAATAGAGTGCACCAATTCCTGGGTGAGGCTAATGTTCTAAAAAATACTCCTTCCAGGAATAAAGGCTCCTTGCTCCGAAGAAATCAAGTGAGGTAAAATACCTGTTAATCGAGAGACAATAATCTTGTTGAATTCATGTTGAATCTTCCAAAGACTTTTAAGATCTACCCTGTATTTCATGTATCATGCCTCGAAAAGAGACTAGAAGCCCAGATTGACCCTAATCCTAATCTCCCATTGACTATGGAAGACAAAACACTCATACAGAAATATCCAGACCTTGAGGAAAGGGACACGAGCTGGAGCGGAACTATTGATTCAATGGAAGGGGTCTACGGCTGAGAATGCTACTTGGGAAGATCATGAAGAACTCATACAAAAATATCCAGACCTTGAGGACAAGGTCTTCTGAAGGAGCGGACTTTGCTATGCGCAGCATTTTGAGGGGCTAATCAAAATTGTAGTTATTTTAATTGTAAGGGTTGTGTTGATATTTTTTAATAGATAATATTAGTTTTCGTCTTTCACCTGTCTAATTTGTTTATTATTTTTTTGCATTCAAGTTTTGAACTTTGAAATAGGTCGAAATCTGGATTCGATATCTTTGACTCCATCAACCCACATGCTTGTAATCCTAGTCAAACTAGCTTTAACGGATGAAAAATTAGCTGTTTTGTATCTCTTCCATTTCTAGAATCTAGAAGTATATTTTGGAATGCAACTTCTGCTAGTAGATTCCGTAATAAAGCCAAATTCTTGTTATTCGGAGGACTAAGTCATAGACATTTAGCTTTTGCCTTTCAAAAAAATTCTATATAAAGGTGGCTGGGGTTGCACGACAATGTGGAGAAAAAAATAGAAGCAAAAAGGCTTGAAGCCATTCTTTCAGCTTGCTATGTATAGAGAGAAAGAAAATAAAATAAGATAGTGTCGAGATATTGAGAGTTTTCAGACAAAAGAGGTGTTATTTTTAGAGGAGCTTTGAGCTCAATATCTTGTGTAAAGTTTATTCAAGCTATACGACGATCAGTTGGGCTGTTATATCCTAGAAGAGACAAGTCAAGAGATGATTTGCTGCACCGGTTCAATTGAAACTTTACATACCGTAGAGTGCTTGAATCTCCTTAAAGAGAGCGAGATTTCCGTAACTCAGTCCAAGCTGGTTTCGTTTGAATTTTTCATTTTATTGTAATTTTTCATTTTATTACTGTGAATTTCACTAACAATTTTAAAGAGAGTCAACATGGAGCTTTCAAATGAAAAATCCATGGAAAACGTTGGAGATCTCAACAAGCCCTTCCGCTTCAATGTAGCCCACTTCAAAAGATGGAAGTGCAAGGTGCTCTTCTATCTAAGCCTTCTCAATGTCTCCTATGTTCTCACTGTAAAGAATCCAAACAAGATCACTACGGAGAACATGACTTAAGCACAAGTCAAAGCTCATGAAGAAAAGATTGAAAAATATACAAAAGATGAGTATAATTGTCCATGTTACCTTTCAAATTGTCTTTCGGACCAATTTTATGATTTCTAGAATACCACTTACTCCTCTTTGAAGAAAATTTGGAAAGCCTTACAGAATAAATATGATATGGAAGAAGTTGGAGCAAAGAAATATATGGCAAGTCGCTTCTTTCGATATCAAATGGTAGATGGAAAGTCCGTAGCAGAACAAGCGTATGATTTTCAAATGGTTGTAGCTGAAGTTTGATTCGAAGGCATCAAGATTGGAGATAATCTAATTGTCTATGGCATCATTGACAAGCTACCACCTTCGTGGAGGGAGTTTCAAAAGTTGATGCGCCACAAACAAAATGAGACATCCTTGGAGACCTTAATTACATGTACTCGAGTAGAGGAGGAAGCTAGAGGCCAAGATGCTTTGATGGTTCAAAATGGAAATGAGAATTCCATGACGAAGGTAAACTTAATTTCTGAAAATGGTGGTTTGCCCAAAGGTTAGATATCAAAAAATAATCATTTGAAGCCGCAAAGAAAAATTTCAAAAAATTTAGTAGACCTCTCAAAAAAGATTTTTCAAATCAAAAGGATAAGAACCAAGAACCCTCTTTACAAATTCAAGCTTGTTTTGTCTGTGGCAAAAGTGAGCACTTTGCTCGAATTTGTAAATTTCGAAAGCGAGAAAATAATCCTCAAGTGAACGTAACTGAGGAGCCACTTGTGGCAATGATTACAGACATTAACATGGTTCAATTTGTTGAAAAATGGTGGGCAGATTCTGGTGCTAATAGGCATGTCTGCTATGATAAAGATTGGTTCAAAAGGTATACTCCCTTTAAAGAAGAGAAATCTATTATGCTTGATGATTCAAGCAAAACAAAAGTCCTTGGGAGTGGTGAGGTCGAGCTAAAATTCACCTCTGGACGTATATTGACGCTCAAGATGTGCTCTATACACCGTCTATGAGGAAGAATTTGATTTCAAGCTTTCTACTCAACAAAGCTGGCTTCAAGCAAACTATGGAATCTGATCAATATGTTATCACTAAAAATAGAGATTTTGTGGGCAATGGCTATGTTTGTGATGAAATGTTTAAATTGAATGTTGATAATAAAGCATCGAATGTTTATGTTTATATGCTTTCTTTTTTTAAATTTTTGGCATGCATGTTTATGTCATATTAATAGTAGATATGTTGCAGTTATGAGTAGTTTAGGATTAATTCCCATACTGAAAAAAGATTTTCAAAAATGTGAAGTTTGTAGTCAAGCAAAAATTACAAAATGGCCTCATAAAAGTGGTGAAAAGAATACCAAATTGTTAGATCTAATTCACACCGATCTTTGTGAATTTAAAGGAATTTTCACTCGTGGAGGAAATAAATATTTTATTACTTTTATTGATGATTTTTCAAAATATACGTATGTTTATTTATTAAAAAATAAAAGTGATGCTTTTGAAAAGTTCAAAGAATTCCTCCATGAAATTGAAAATCAATTTAGTAGAAAAATAAAAAGATTTAGAAGTGATAGAGGCCGAGAGTATGATTCAAATGAATTTAATCTTTTTATTTAGTCATTGTAAATTATTCATGAAACTATTGCACCATACTCACCTACTTCAAACGGTGTGGCTGAAAAGAAAAATAGGACTTTGATTGAATTGACAAATGTCATGCTTATTGATTCAGACGCTCCCTCAAGTTTTTGGGGTGAATCAATTTTGACTGTTTGTTATGTTTTAAATAGGGTGCCTTAAAAAAATTCAAAAACTCCACCTTTTAAATTATGGAGAGGGTATAAGTCAAGTTTGGGATATTTTAAAGTTTGGGACTCTTTGGCATTTGTGAGACTAACAGATCCTAAAAGGCCTAAATTGTGTGTTAGAACTACCACGTGTGTCTTTCTTGGATATGCAAAAAATAGCACAGCCTATAGATTTTTTGACATTGAAAATAAAGTGATTTTTGAATCAAGCGATGTAATTTTTCATGAAGAAAAATTTCCTTTTAAATCTAAAAATAGTGGGGGCCAAGAATTTGGACAAAATATTTTTCTGAAGCTAGTTCTTCTACTCTTCTAGAAAATGAAGAATTTTGAATTAAGGAGTAAGAGAGTTAGAATTGAAAAGATTTTGGTCCCGACTATTATATTTATAATATTGAGGAAAAACCAAATACTCTACAAGAAGCTTTAGCTTCACTTGGTTCTATGTTTTGGAAAGAGGCTGTGAATGATGAGATGGATTCACCAGTTTCTAATAAAACTTGGAAATTAGTTGAGTTACCACCGGCTTGCAAAACCATAGAATGTAAATGGGTCTTAGTCCTTAGAAAAAAATTTAGACCAGATGGAACCGTTGAAAAGTTCAAGGCTAGGCTTGTCGCAAAATGTTTTAAACAAAAAGCTGACCTTGATTTTTTCAACACTTTTTCTCCGTTTACAATAATAACATCCATTAGATTATTGATCATTGACATTGCAACAATCTATAATTTAAAAATTCATCAAATGGATGTTAAAACAACTTTTTTGAATGGGGACCTAGATGAGGAAATTTATATGGATCAACCCGAAGGCTTTGTAGAGCCTAGCCAAGAAAGAAAAATGTGTAAGTTGACAAAATCCCTATATGGCTTAAAACAGGCCCCAAAACAATGGCATGAGAAATTTGACTCTTGCATGATTGAAAATGGCTATAAGTCAAATGAAAGTGATAAATGTATTTATTATAAATCTTGGGATAATTTTCATGTTATTATTAACCTATATGTGGATGATTTATTGATATTTGGTTCTAATTTGTATGTTATAGATGAAACAAAAAGCATGCTTAGTAATCATTTTGATATGAAAGATCTTGGCGAGGCTAATTTTATTTTGGGTATGAAAATCACCAAAACATATGATGGTATTTTTCTTGATCAATCGCATTACGTAGAAAAATTGTTAAAGAAATTTAATTATATTGGATGCAAGCATGTTGTTACCCCTTTTGATCCTAGTGTTTATTTATTTTCTATTGAAAATGATGATGATTTGATTAATCAAAAGGAATATGCTAGCATGATTGGTAGTTTACGTTATGCGACTAATTGTACTAGACCTGACATTGCTTATACAGTAGGAGTACTTAATAGATTTACTACCAAGTCAGGAAGAGACCATTGGTATGCAATGGATCGGATAATGAAATATTTATCTGGTACAAAATATTATGGCTTTTTTTATAAAAAATATCCTGATGTATCAAAGGCTTCAGTGATGCCGATTGGAATACCTTGTCAGGTGATTTCTTTTCAACTACTGGTTATATTTTTACTTTGGGTGGTCTAAAAAAAAAAAACTATTATTGCTAACTCAACTATGGAAGCCGAGCTTATAGCTTTAGCTTCAGTGAATGAGGAAGCAAACTGGTTGAGAGATCTACTACATGAGATTCCATTGTGGGAAAAACCAATTCCACCTATATTAATTCATTGTGATAGTACTGCTACTATTGGTAGAATACAAAATCGCTATTACAATGGTAAATCCAGACCAATAAGAAGAAAACACAGTACTCTGAGATCCTATTTGAGTAGTAGTGTCATTAACGTGGATTATGTTAAATCATGTGATAATCTAGCAGATTCACTGACCAAGGCCTTAACAAGAGAAAGAGTCTGGAATACATCGAGGGGAATGAGATTAAAGTCCATACAGTCATGAACCACATATGAGGATACTCAACCCAGAGATCAGAGATCTTGAGAACTGGGTTCAATGGGAAGAACGAATCATTTGGTGGTTGTAAGAAATGCACAATTTATTTTATTTGAGAATTTTTTCCATTCCTATGGTGTAAGTGCATTCATTCTGTAATGATTGAGAGAATGAGTTATTTTAAATACTCTTAATGAAAATCTGTAGCTCTTATGAGTAGGGTGTCAGAATTACAGGAGCACCCTTGACAGATTTCACCTATGTGAGTGTGGGAGTGAGACCGCTCTTATGAGACTTGGACTTGTTCTCAAATACACTCATGAAATTGGGAATAACACAAGGCCGTAATGTGCTGGCTAATAAAGCTCATGTCAACACCTGGACTGTTATGTGTGAGCAATAATTTTTTATTTTCCTTTAGAAGTTATAGTTCAAGTCTGAGATTACTACCAACTCTGGAGTAAAAAAATGTTGTTTCACTAAGTGAGGGTTTAATGCAGAGCATACCTTCATGATGCATAATATTAGTTTTCATCTTTCACCCGTCTAAATTGTTTATCTGTTTTTTGCATTCAAGTTTTGAACTTTGAAATAGGCTGAAATCTGGGTTCGATATCTTTGACTCCATCAACCCACATACTTGTAATCCTAGTCAAACTGGCTTTAACGGATGAAAAATTAGCCGTTTTGTATCTCTTCAGTTTCTAGAATCTAGGAATATATTTTGGAATGCAACTTCTGCTAGTAGGTTCTGTAATAAAGCTAAATTCTTGTTATTCGGAGGACTAAGTCATAGACGTTCAGCTTTTACCTTTCAAAAAAATTCTATATAAAGGTGGCTGGGTTGCACGACAATGTGGAGAGAACAAAAAGTAAAAAGGCTTGAAGCCATTCTTTCCGCTTACTACGTACAGAGAGAAATAAAATAAAATAAGATAGTGTCGAGATATTGAGAGTTTCCAAACAAAAGAGGTGTTATTTTTACAGGAGCTTTGATCTCAATATCTTGTGTAAAGTTTATTTGAGTTATACGATGATCAGTTGGGCTGTTGTATTCTGGAGGAGACAAGTCAAGAGAATATCTGCTGCACCGGTTCAATTGAAACTTTACATACTGCAGAGGGCTTGAGTCTTCTTAAAGAGAGCGAAATTTCCATGCCTCAGTCTAAGCTGGTTTCGTTTGATTTTTTTCATTTCATTGTAATTTTTCATTTTATTACTGTGAATTTCACTAACAGGTTGTTAGTGTCATTTTGTGTTTTAAGAGTATCAGTTGGGTGTTGAACGAGTTTTGGTTCACCAGGAGACGTGGGTTGGTGTTAAGGTCCATGTTTAAATCCATTTAGTTTGTGTTGCTTTTGTTTTGCAAGTCTCGTATTATTTCGGCTATTTATAGCTACTGTATGCTAATGAAAGGGGCAACTTTTATCCAGAAAATTATTGAGTAACTTGGACGTCTGTGGCGCCTCGAATTAGCCATTCTATATCTATTATTATTAGTGTGTAGGGTGCATGACTCACCGAGGAAGAGGCAGAGGGTGGCGGAACAATGTTTGGGCTGAGATCGACGGTTGCAAGAGCGGCGACGGAGCATAGAGAGAGAGAGAGAGAGAGAGAAACTGTTGTGTGCTATCAAACTGAGAAGGAGTAGAGGGAGAGAGTGAGTTCAGCGGTCTTGGCTTACCGAGAGGAAATACGGCGGATTTGTGACGAGAAGCGTCTGGCGGCACTTTCTGTGGTTGTTTCGATGATAATTTCCGTCGAGGTGGATGGTGGGTATCTCAGGTTCACATGTATGGGCTCGTGATTCTCGGCTTGCAAGTTGGCATCGGGTGGAAGAGAGGTGGTTATTCGTTGGCTCACGATGGCTGAACGACGTCAACTTACTCTGAACCGTCCGTGGTGAAGGGAGTGCGATGTGGGCTTGCTAAACTCAGCTTCGGGTTTCACGTTCGTGGGGAAGCAGTTGGCGTGATTATCTGTTGAGATATGCCATGGGGGATGTTGGTTAACGCTACAGTTGGCGGTTTCTTTTCCTTCTTTCAGCCTGATCTGGTGGCATTTGGAAGAGGGCGGTGCCTCATTGAGGTGACTGGTATAGGAGATGGTAGTATTCCTTGGCCGTGAGAATTTGCAGTTTGCTATGGGAGAGAATTGTTGTGTTTTGTGTGTAGAATAAAGGATCTCGTGAGGTGCTACGTGGCAGTGTAGGGGAGAGGAGGTGGCTGGGTAACAACAAGGAGGGGTTGTGATCTCACGGTTGCGTTTGAGGGTACTGGTTTGGCTTCTATAATTTCTAGTGGATGTGTTGTGGTTTTGCATTTTTGTGATAATAGTATAATATTAACAACAATAGATTTTTTTATAATAATAATATGAAAATACATAAAACTTATTTTATGGCCTAACTTTATAATCGGAGTTTTATAATATTAGTTTAGATTTTTTATGGAATGATTTTATACATGCAAATGTTTCAAACTATAGGCTCTCCGTTTGGTTTTGTGTTTTGATGAAACTTTTGCCATATGATGCTAAATTTAATGATATGATCAAGTTAGAACTTGAATATGAGGTATATAGTTATATTTCTTGACGATTTATTACATGAAATTTGGGATCTAGTGATTTTGATCTAAGACCAAAAGTATGGTGAACTCAATTTTGATGTTTTAGTACAAGCCGACTTTGTAGCTTGCATTTTTGTGATTTTGTTGTTTGATCAAGCGTGAATGGATATTTGGATTTAAGATAAAAATTATATGAGGAATGTGAGTTTTGGAAAGATTTGGAGTTAGTATGCAAAATTCTTATTTTAAGAGCAACAAATTTCCTACAAGTAGAGGGGTAAATCTCGTTTAGTATTTAGTGAGATATTCTAACCCTTAGAAAAATTTCGTTTCAGCTCACGCTTTTTCATTCTACATTTCACGTTACGCTCATTTACTGTAAATTAGCCTCTAACTTACTCTCGGGATATTTATGTATGTATAGTGGTAAGATCCATGCAAGATATATTCATATTTCCTTTAAGTTTATTAAATTGAATTATGTTATGCCATGCCATGCCATGTTATAATGTATATCAAGCATGAATATCTGTCAAATGTCCTGATCATTATGTCATGAAGCATATAGTTATTAGTTAGCCTTAACTTACTCTTGGTGCATTTATGTATGTACGGTGGTAAGACTGTCACGGTTATATTCTTGTCACTCGTGATTATTATAAATTGTTATAATATGTCATGTCATGTCATTTATTACAGTTCATGTTTCTTTGCTATATGCTATGAATGCCACATTATTACATCTGTTACATGTTTCTTTGCTACATGCTATGAATGTCACGTCATCATGTTTATACCACGAATGGCACATCATCATGTTTATGCCACGTTATCATGTTTATGCCAGGAATGCCATGCCATTATGTCTGTTACATGTTTAGCTATTTCACGCCATGGATACGTGTCATGAGTCACAAGAGTCTAACATGAAATATTTCCTTAGTCAGTTATGCATAGGATGCTCATGGCTTAATCAGTCTAATTGTTAGATTATCTCCATTAAACACTTTTACAGGGCACTTCTAGCGTAATTATTCTGATTGCTAAAGTACTTTATTTTAAAATACTCATAGCGTAATCATTCTAATTGTCAAAGTATTTCCATTAAAAATATTACAAGGTACTCCTGGTGTGATTATTCTAGTTGTTAGAATACCTCTATTAAAATACTCATGACATAATTATTCTGATTGTTCAAATATTCCTAATGAAAACGACTGGCAAAATCACTCTGATTATTGGGATATTGCAATCATGTATATGTTGAATAAGGCCTCTTGTTCATGTCACGTTTATGTCAAGTCATATTAAGTTCAGTTTAGTCAAGTCACGTTATGTCCATGTGCAGTCACGTTATTTTTCAAGTCAAGTACATGTCATGCTATTTGTCAAGTCGTATCACGCATATTCATGTTCATGTCATGATGCATCTATGCCATTTTACTGTCATCCATGCATATGTATGCTGTTGGTAGCTTGGTAGCTTACTTGCTAAGATTTGTAAACAAATCTCATTTGGTAGTTCTCACCATCACTCCCCCCATAATGGTAGATGATATGTCAGGATCAAGAGAACCCATGCGCAAAAGACTGGATGAGGTTAAGTAGCCTTCAACGAGATGATGAGGAACTGATAACTACGATTATCTACTTTTTGGACACGATTTAGTACAATAGATTTTATTTCTCAGACAATATTTATGGAGCTCTGTCTCCAGTACTTATGTTATTACAAAACTGTTTTTTATTTTTATTTTTTGCAAAGAGCAGGTAGCCACACGTCTGGTGGCCCCATCCCAACTTTATTGATATGCCCTCACTTATGGCTGAGGAATATCGTAGTTACAAGCAAAGCATCTGGGAGATTACAAATAAAGAATTCAAAATCCTCCCAAATACAAAACTAACAAAATAAAAACCAGATAATAAAGATAAGCCAAAACTAAACAAGCCTATGATAAAAGAATTCTAAACAGGCCTAGATAAGAAAAACAAATAAACTCTAAACAGGCCTAAAAACCACGAAACATACTAGAGCCTACAACAAAACTTATGTTGTCACAGAACTGTTGGACAAGTGTTGTAACCATTTTGGATATCTGTCATGATGTGAATTTATGAAGTATGATTACGTTTGGGGATATAGTGCTATTTGGTACATTGTATTTCTCAAAAAAAAAATAATAATTTATCTGCTTCAAATATTACATACTGTTATATGCATGTTAGGTGCATTGCATCTTTAACTATCATAAACGATGGTATGTAACATTCTGTTGTTTGTCTCGATGCTTCAAGTTCCATCAAATCCTAAACGGGGACCAAGGGCATCACAATCCTCACACTAGAAATCAGAGGCCACTATTATATCTTTTGGTAGGGTTAAAAATCAAAGACCACTATTATATCTCGTAGCAAGGCCAAAAATTAGATAATATTATTATATCCAGTAGTAGGGCCATAAATCAGAGTAGAACATAATCATATGCCTCAAGGTTTTTTGCTATAGTACAATAACATAAATAGTATACTGAACAGATAATATCATATCATAGAATTGGATCAAAATTTCAAATTTCATATTTACATTTATGCAGTAGAGAAATAGGATACAAAAATTTGCTCATGTTTATACCGATCATGATAAAATATCTCATTTCATTGTTCAAATATAGAGACTAGTGTAGAAAATTAACCGAGACTATTTTCATAACATAGTATGAATGTTTTCTCAAAATCAACCTTAGTCATTATTAGAGCACCGCTTGACTTTTACAGTGTATTATCTATATTATGTCGTTATGGCATCTAATGAATGGGCAGAATGTAATGTTAGAATTTGCACACTAGTAATGTACCTAGTGATGTTATCCTCGTGATTGTATTCATAACTCATCATTATGGGCAAGATCGGGGTTAAAATGATCGCTAACCCTAACATACAGCTCGTAACTATGTGCATTGGCCAAATGAAAGTAAGAGCATGTAAAGTGTATGTAAATCAATGTTATAGAATTGAGTCTTTTATAAAGAAATGTTTTATTCAGAGAAAATGTGATAGGATGTGAATGCGACTAAAAATCCTATGTTCTTTTGTTTATTTGATAAAGTGATACTTACTAAGTATTGGACTCACTTTGTTTTAATGTATGCACCTTTCAAGTACGTTTAAAGTAAAAGCAAAACTACAAGACGAGACTTAACTCAAGGAAAAGCAACAAAAGCCTAGGTAGTTTTTTCAATAATTTGTAAACTAATTATCTTGTAATTCAGTTATCTCCGTCAATGAACTACAAAGTTCTGACGAAGGGACTAGTTTTAAATATCTAGCGAACCCCAGGGATTGATTTGAAACATTTTAAACTACAGGAACTAGTATTTAAAAAGACTATACTTAAAATACTAAATAATAATTTTTTCCCTTTAAAGATGGATTAAAAAAATAAACATGAAAATGGACCTATAAAATGTCCAAAATTATTAATGTAAAAAAGTTCCATAGTCGCCCAAGACCTAACTGGATATGCTAGCAATAATTTGATTGGCACATGCAAGTAGGGGTGTAATCTCAATAAGCTACCCGACAAGTAGTTTAAGTTTGATTCGATTAAATTCGGTCTGTACTTAATTCGTTTATTGATGAATGAGTCCATTTATATTTTATGATCAATTTTTAAACGATACAACTCGTATAAAATTGTACTCAACAAAAGTTTGCGAACAAACTCATATAAAACTCAACTCAAAAATTTGCTCGTATATATTGTAAAGCAAATATACTTTAGTAAAAATATAGTATATAATTATAGTAATTATATATATATATATATATTAAATATTATATTAGATATGAAGTAACAATATATATTAAAAATATAAACATAATTATCAGTACATATTGTAATATTGTATCAGTAAACTTTTGATATTTAACTAATTATAAGTTAGTAATAATTGGGATTTTGATTCATTTAATTTATTATCTCATTTATTAATTTGATTATTTAATATTTTTTAAAACTGAGAAAATAAGAAAGTTAAAAAAATTCTTTGTTTCAGTTGTGGTTAAGCCAAATTTTAGAGCTTGAATTTTATATGAGTCGAGTTCAAGCCGAGTTTTGAGATATTCAAGTTGAGACTTCAAAGGAAGAAGAGAGACATGATGCCATGTGGTACCTATGTGGCGAATCCTAGAGTGCCATGTGGCGACCTTAGAGCAACCTAGGAGGAAATGACTAGAATCCACCTTCTAGATGTCTACAACACATCACCTAGATGCTTGACATGTGTCATCCACTTGGACCTATAGATGGCCACCACACCATCAAGTCTATGCCATATCACCATGGTAAAAAAATTGAACAGTAAACAACTATTGCCTTAACCACCCCAACCTCACTTGATGTTGAGATGAGAAGCTATTTGGACAAGTGCCTTACATTAAGACAAGGTTGACCATAAAGGACCCCCATCTCCTCAGTTACCTCTCCTTGGCCGGCCATCCCACCACCAAGAGCAACCCCTTTTATTTATCTTTAACCTCTTGCGTACACATGGACGGGAGCCAGTTTTTGGGCCAATAGATGATCATGCAAGAGAACCATAGTGTTACGGATAAGTTTCACCGCCGCCACCTCACAATCACTTGCAACCAAAGATTAAATGGCTTCGGGGTTCGATGGGAAGCCTCTGATGCTTACATCAATAACAATTTGAGAGTCATAATCTCTAAGAATTCAATCTCTTTTACATACTTGGGTTCTCCTCTTATATAGAGCCTTTGAACCATTTTGTTGCTTAAGTGATAATAGATATATATATTATTCAAATTCTAACTTGGGGATGAGGATTCTTACTCTAATGAATTGTTACAATAACTGCCCTTCCTTTATCGCTGCTAAGTGGTTATTTAGTCAGCAATGGGAAGTGGGCTAGGCCCTTCTCGGATTTAATGGGCCCCTTCGGTATTGGGACTCAAATCATGAATAGGTGAAGGCCCAGGCCCATACTGTATTGGCGAGAGGAATGTCCTCTCCAGTTACCCCACGAAGTCTCATTACATCTGTTGTGATGGGACTTGAATCCAAGCGCCATTTCAGTTTTCGAGGCGTGTCAAGGTGCAGTTTCATCTTCATTCCTCAGGCATGTCAACCGTCACCTCACGTACATTCCTATTTAATGCCCCTTTGCTATTCATTTTCCCTCCCCTTTCGAACTTCTGCCTCTTTTGTATTTCTTGCTCTCCTTTTGTGTTTTTGCTCTCTTTTCGAGTTCTTGCTCTCCTTTCGAGTTCTTGCTCTCTTTCCAAGTTCATATTCTCTTTTCTTTCTCCATGGCTTCTTTGTCTTCCAAAGGTAAGGGCGTGGTTTCTACCTTTGAACCTTCACCACCCCGCAACTCCTCTCCCAGGGTTGTCGGTGCTCCTCCGGCGTCCATATTTGCGAGCTCTCGTTAGTCTTCAACCATTACTTCCCATGAGCTGGACAATGCTTGAAACAACTTCAATATTCATGACTCTGTCGATTTGAGGGCCCTACTCCAAACCAGAAAGTTATCGATTGCCCACTACGTGCTAGACGTCGTGGGGCTCGGCCCGGCTCAATTGGTGCCCAACGCCTGAAGAATTTTGATGGCTTGCTGCGTTTTGTTGCGAAGAGTACTGGAACCTGTGGGCGATCAATACCCAGATTTAACAGCTCGTGAGTTTTTGTCTCTTCACGGGTTTAGGCGTTTGGATGGGAATCTTTGCAGTTTTAGGACTAAGTGGGCATTGGTTGATTTGGAGCGTAAGTATTCGCATGTAAGAGATTGGACCGATAAAATTTTCCTAGTTACTGGCGAGGGTTGGGAATTTCCTGCTGATGAAGCTCTTAATCGAGAGTTTCCTATTAGGGCATGCTGGTCTCCTGTTCCCTATGGAGATGACTTTGAGGTTATTCTTTCCCCCCGTGAGGAAGCCCATGTGAGGTTGGTTGATTCTTGGGCTCAGGCTCACCCTACCTTATGTTTTTTGAATGTGTTTTTAACCCCAGACAATATTGAGAAGTTCCTAATTGCTCCCAATTGGGCCCATATATTAGGACTTGAGTTTTTGAGTGCCCCCCCACCAGCGAGTGACTTGAGGAAAAAGAAGTGCTCTGGTGTAGATGGATCAAAAAAGATAAAACTCAGATGAGTCCATCTCTTCGAAGCGTGACTCCTTGCCCCCCTTGCTCCGAGTGGAGGCAGTAAGTTGGCTCCTTTTTGGGAGCAACCGAGCAAATCGACGCCAAAGGCTAGTGAAAGTGACATTTAATTGGCCCCACCTCGATCTAAACCGAGTGGAAAGACTTACCTGGCGAGTGGGAGCACGAAGGCAGCACCTTGGGAGAAATTAAGCAAACTATCTACTTTTATGGCGCCATCAACTCTTTCCTTGGATAGTGTGATGTCTTTGTCCAACGAGGATCTTGAGGCTATTATTACGGCAGAAGTTGATGCTGCAACCGCTGTTCACCCCTGCTATGTTTGGGTAGCAAGGTCTTCTCAACACTTTTTAAGTATTCTCGTACTTATGAAAATACTTCACATGCCAAACACAATGAACTATCTTCGTACCAAAGTCTTTCCACTATAATATTTATCACTATTATATATAAATAAAATCATCATTAAAAAAAATCAATCATTGATGGAATCCACACCTTTTTCAATTATCTATCCAAAAGTCAACAACTCAACGTACTTCATACATCCAAACAACTCAAAATACTCTCAATGGGACCCACAAACCCACTTCAATCTCTACTCATAACTATTCACAAACATTCTATAATATTTATCACTATTATATATAAATAAAAAATAAAATCACTCTAATATTTATCACTATTAAATATAAATAAAAAATAAAATCACTATAATATTTATCACTATTATATATAAATAAAAAAATAAAATCACTATAATATTTATCACTCTTATATATAAATAAAAAATAAAATCACTATAATATTTATCACTATTATATATAAATAAAATCATCATTAAAAAAAATCAATCACACATTTTTCAATTATCTATCCAAAAGTCAACAACTCAACATACTTCATGCATCCAAATAACTAAAAAGACTCTCAATGGGACCCACAAATCCACTTCAATCTCTACTCATAACTATTCACAAACATTCTCAACACTTCTCAAGTATTCTCACTACCCAAACGTTAAACACATCGGGAGATGTTTCTACAAAGAAGGGCGATGATAATCCTCTGGGAGAGGATGATATGATCCTTCTGAATCCTGACTTGTTGGTGCCTTCATCTACTCAAACGAACTTCCAATCTTTCGAGGCTCCTCTGCCTACATTGCCCTTGTCCCCGCCTTCCGCTACTCGGTGCCTTGATGTTCCCTTGGAACCTCCTCAAGTGGAAAATGTTGAGGGGAAAAATGTTAAGGTGGAAAATGCTGAAGAATATGTCAAGGAAGCAGCAGGAGGTTCTGGCTTGCCACTTGCTTCGATGATATCTGGTGGGGCTATTCCTGATTTACCTTTTGTTTTCCCAACCCTTTCTCTCACCAGTAGGAGTAAGGTTTCGATCCCTTCTCCCCCCCCCCCCCCCCCTTTAGTGTTTCTCCTAGGGGGTAGGGCGAGCCACCCCTGATTGTTCCTGAGGAAAATCTCCGAGTTACTCAGGGACCATCTCATCGAGATGAGGCTAAAGTGTGTTCGGGCCCATATGTTAAGGCACCTGCTAGTCTCTTGTCTGGTTAGGCTGACGGAGCTTTTCCTCGAGGGCTTTTTGCTACTACTCCTATTCAGGCCTCTAACCCGAGCGGACCTCCTAGCCCTCATTTGTTGGGTTCCTCGCCTTCCTCACATGCTCTTCATGAAGAGGCTTTCAATGCCTCCATTCAACATCTTCGGAGTATTTTTGCACCGGTAATCTTTTCGTATCCACTTCCATTTTTCTGTGGGTTTTCCTTGCTATTTTTTGAAGAGATAATAACATTCAACACATCTTGGTTTTTTTTTTTTTTTGATGATTTTAGGGGGTTGATTGCCTTGCTGCATACTTGGTGGAAGAAAGATTATGTTTGGAAGAGGAAAAAGATTGAATGGCTCATGAGTTGGCCCTGCTGGAAGCTCATTCCCACACTGCTGATGACGAATTGGTTGCTCTCCGTGTCCAGGTTGAGTCACTTCAGGGAGATTTGGCAAGTTCTGTTGTGGACGCCGACTACTACCGCCAAGAAGTGGCTGTACTCGGGAAAGAGCAAGATGATATTGCTACCCGCCTAAACCAAATGAAGAACATTGAGCAAGAGAGAGATGATCTTGCTACTCGCCTAAACCAAACAATGAACATTGAGCAAGAGCGAGATGATCTTGCTGCTCGTCTCTGCTAGGTTGAGATGGCTGCCCAAGAAAGGGATGAGTTGACCACGGACCTTTGTCAAGCAGAAGTGGCCATGCGGGAGAGGGATGATTTGGCCGCCCAAGTGGAAGCCTTCAACAAAGAGAGGAATGAGTTGGCCACTCAGGTGGAGCTTGCTTTGAAGGAGCGAGATGATTTAGTTGTGAGCCATGATCGAATAAATGCAGAGCTTGAAGAGGTGACGGTGGCCAAGTCTAACTATGCCTCTCGCCTGGCTTCCTTAGAGGACGAGCGGCGAGAGCTACTTATAAACTTAGGTGTGGCAAGGGAGTGAAAGCAAAGGCTGAAAAGGCTTTGACTGAGGTGAAGAAAAATTTCAAAAATAGTGATAATGAGTATCTTCAACTTAGCACGGTTGTCGATTAAGCCAAAACGAAAATCTCTATTTTTGAGAGACAAGTATTCTAGCTGACTCTCGCCTTGGAGGATTCGTAGCAAGACCTCAACTGGGTTCTTCCCCAACTGGCCGCCACTCCCAAAGTTCAGGCGCAAGCTTGAGGTATTGGTTTCAAACTTGGTGTGAAACAACTCCGAGAGCTTCTTCTTGCCAACCCATAGACGAACTTGCAAACTTTGGACTGGAAGTCTATTCATGCCAGCGAGGTTGCTTTGCATCTTTGTGACACCTTAGGCCAGGTTGAAATGCTAGACGCTTTTCCTCGCCCCTCATAAGACTTGTCTATTTTGAAAGTTTTGTACCCCGTGAGGGATTTGTTTAACTTTTGTGAGCCTTTGTATGCGATGAGACTTCCCGCTATTATTAATGATACTTTGCAACCCTCTTTATTGATGCCTTGTTCTCTTTTGAACTTTGTTTAGCGAATAATAAGCACTCTTTGTTGTTTCTTGGTAATCTGTGCATAGATATAGACATGATGTTGTTCATACTTTAAGTACCAGGCGAAGCTGTTCATACCTTAAGTGTTAGGCTAGCGGGTTAGTTCCTCTACCACATCGCCTATTTGGCAAGAAGGTGTTAACGAGAAACCGTTTGAACCTTGAATTATTAGGCTAGTGGGGGATCCCTCGACCACGTCACCTTTTGGCGAGAAGGTGTTAACAGGTGATCCCTCGACCACGTCACCTTTTTTCTTCAGGACTTGGTTATATTTTGCGTTTGTCATAAAAAGGACCAAAGAAAAGGTGGAAAAAATGTGCAAGCATTTATTATTGAAAAATGATATCAATAAGCAAATAGACAAATGAAAGAAAAAACTACATATCTGCTCTGCATTCCATGGGTGAGGTAGCTGACGCCCTGCAACATCCTTGAGGTGGTAAGCTCTCGGTCTGTGGCTTGCCACTGCAACGTAAGGGCCCTCTCGTCGAGGGCCTAATTTCCCTTCTTCTCCCGTGGTGACGTTGGTTTCCTTCAGCACTAAGTCGCCTGCTTTGAAAGATTTGGGCCTCACTCGCTTGTTGAAGTATTGCTCTGCCTTCTTCTTAGAAGCTGTAAGTCTAACTTCTACATCTGCCCTTATCTCTTCCAATAGGTCTAGCTTTTCTTCTAACCCTACTACGTTTGCTTCTGGATCAACGTTTTTCCTCCTGTAACTTGGTAACCTGACGTCCACCGGTGCCATCACCTCACTTCCATATACTAGGGCAAAAGGTGTTTGGCTGTTGAGGTTTTTGGTGTTGTTCTGTAAGCCCACAAAATTTCTAGGAGCTCGTCAGCCCATAGCCCCTTTCTGTCACCTATCTTCTTTTTAGTATCCCCATGATGGTTTTATTAGTTGCTTCAACTTGTCCGTTTGCCTGGGGGTGGCCTGGGGAAGAATACTTGACTTTGATTCCTAGCTCCATAGCGCACCATCGACGATCATGTTCAGAATCGAACTGCTTTCCATTTTCAAAAATGATGCACTAAGGTATTCCAAATTTGCATACCACTGCCTTCCCTAGGAACCTTGTCACAGTTTGGGCTGTTATCGTCGCCATTGCCTCAGCCTCTGCCCACTTCATAAAATAGTCGACGGACACAATGATGAACTTGGTACCTCCTTTGCTGGGAGGCATAGGGCCTACTAAGTGTACTCCCCATTGGGCGAATGACCATGGTGAAGTTATAGACCGCAACTTCTCGGGAGGTGCGTTTGGAATTGGCGCATGAATTTGGCACTGGACACACCGTTTTGCGAACTTCTTTGCATCTTTGAGCATGTTTGGCCAATAATATCTTGCCCTTACAATTTTTGCGGCGAGTAATCGTCCTCCCGAATGACTCCTTCATATCCCCTCGTGTATTTCCTTCATTACATATTCTGCTTCTTCCTTGTTACGCATCTTAACAATGGCTTTGAAAAACCCTGCCTGTAAAGCACCCCGTCTATCATGGTAAACCAAGTTACCCTGCTTTTTAACTTCCACGTATCTTCCCGGGATGGGGGTAGGTCACCCGTCTCCAAATATTTTTTTTATATCATCAGCCCATCCTGGCGTACTTTCTCCAAGTTGCAAACTTTCCTCTCCTACTGCCTGACTACCCATCGTTCGTAAATCAACCTTCCATGGCAGTGTTGCTTCTGGCTTTGCCGAGGCCTCGCGCGCCAATTGGTCAGCTTTGAAATTGTCTTTGCACTGCTCCTGGACTTGGTGAAAGTATTTCATTAGCTTGGTTCCCCTTGCCAAATACTCCCCAGTGATTTGCCCGACTATTACCTGTGAATTGGCTTTCATCTCAACTTCCACGCCTCCTAATACCCTCGTTATTGCTACACCGGCGAGTACTGCTTTATATTCAGCTTCGTTGTTTGTTATTTTGAACTCCATTCGTACTACATGATACGACTCTTCCCTTCACTCGTCACTACATACACACCAACTCTTCCTCCTGCACGGCAGGCTGATCCATCTACATATGCTTACCATGGATTCTTCACAGGTGATTTATGGACTTCTTCTTTGAAATTTAAACATTTTGCTACAAAATCGGCCAAGATATGTCCCTTCACAGTGCTTTTTGGTATATAACTTATGTCATACTCACTCAATTGAATTGACCATTTGACCAGCCATCCCGAGGTGTTTGGTTTCTACAACACTTTCTGTAGAGGCGATGAGGTGATCACGTTTATCGGATGGGCTTGGAAATAAGGCCGTAATCGCCTTGCTGCTACCACCACGATGAAGGCAACTAACTCAACCTTTGGGTATCTGGCCTCGGCTCCTCTCATGGCCCTACTTACGTAATTTTGTTCCTTCCCTTCCTCTCGCACCAATGCAGTTGACACTACGTCCGGAGTCACTGCTAGGTACAACGATAATGGCTCTCTTGGCTTGGTGTGACTGAGCAATGGCAGCTTAACCAAATACTCCTTTAACTAGGTAAAAGCTTCCTCGCACTTGGCATCCCAATCTCGTGCTTTCTTAAGCAATTGAAAGAAAGGAAGACATTTATATGTTGATCGGGATAAAAACCTGTTAAAAGCTGCTATCTTGCCTGCCAGCTTTTGTACCTCGTTCAAGTTTATGGGCGACTTCATCTCTATTATTGCTTTGAGTTTCTCGAGATTTGCTTCGATTCCTTCTGACACCATAAAACTGAGTAATTTTCTCGATTGCACTCTGAAGGCACACTTTGTTGAGTTGAGCTTCATTGGTACTGACGTAAAGCCTGAAAAGCCTCCTTAAGGTCTTCCACATGTTGGTCAAACTCCATGCTTTTCACTAGTAGATCCTCGACATACACTTCCATGTTTCTTCTGATTTGGTCTTTAAACATTTTTTTCACCAACCTCTGGTAAGTTGCCCCAATGTTCTTTAAGCCGAAGGGCATCACCTTATAGCAATATAATCCTCGGTCAGTTATAAAAGCGGTTTTCTCTTGATCAACCTCCTTCATCCTGATTTGGTTGTATCCTGAATAGGCATCCATAAAGCTTAACATTTTATGCCCTATTGTTGTGTCTACTATCAGATCTATCTGCGGTAATGGAAAACAGTCTTTTGGGCAAGACTTGTTGAGATCGGTGAAATCTACACACATTCGCCACTTCCCGTTGGACTTTTTCACCAATACCACTTTGGACAACCACTCTGGATACTGTGCCTCTTTGATGAATCCAGCTGGTAATAATCGATCCACCTCCGCGATTGCTTCATACTTCTCGGAGCTAAATTTTCTCTTCTTTTACTTTAATGGGCGCACCTTTAGATCTACGTTCAACTTGTGTTCGATGACCTCCTCGACTATCCCGGGCATATCTGTATGGCTCCATGTGAATATGACTTTATGGTCTATAAGGAAATCTATTAGTTGTTGTCTTTCTTCTTGTGCCAATTTAGTCTCGATCTTCACATGGCTCTCAGGATGATTCTGCTCAAGAGTGACCAACTCCAAGGGCTCATTTGCCTCCCCATGCTTCAGAGCATCTTCATCTCTAGTCTCTAGCTCTGTTATCATTACCCGGGGACCTAGCGAGAGGACCTTGTGGTCTTCAGTATCCACAACGCTGACCTGTCCTTGCCCCTGTCTAAGTTCCTGCACATAACATTCTCTAGCCAAGACCTGTTCGCCACGTACCTCGCCTATTCCAACCCTTGCCTGGAACTTCATTTTTAGATGATAGGTTGAGGTAATAGCCTTCAAAGCATTCAATGTGGGTTGCCCAATGATTGCATTATATGCTGACCAAGTTCTTACTACTAAAAACTCAATCATTGTGGCAATATGGGGGTCTATGCCTACAAATATTGGCAACGTAATGGATCCCATTGGCTGCACCGAGTCTCCAGTGAACCCTTTTAACGTAGTTGGAGCTGGTTTTAGTCGATCCACATCGATTCCCATCTTGCTGAAAGCATCCCAGAATAGGATGTTCGCCGAACTTCCGTTGTCAATTAATATCCTCCTTGTGGTAAAATTTACCACCAGCATTGTTACCACCAAGGCATCATCATGTGGATACACAACCCCTCGGCAATCCTCATCGCTAAAGGATATTGTGGGGGATATATGCACACAGGGTTGCTTGACTGGTCTCACCACATTAAAAACTTCTTCATATCTCGCCCACCTAGCATATGCCTTTCTTCCTGAAGAAGTTAGGCCACCTCCTGCATACCCACCGACGATCGTATGTATTTCACCCAAGGGTGGATTTTTGTGGGCATCATCTGCTCTCGATTTCAGGGTCACGAGGTTCATGTGACCTCTTCCCTCTTCTTGGTGATTCCCGCCGCCTAGGGCTTTCACTCATCCTTCTCTTATGCTCAAGCTTTCGATCATTCGTGCGTCGTGGGGGGGGGGGTAATGTTCTAGGCAATCAAGCGTTCCAACTCATCATTACCTCTCATTTCTTTTACTTTTCGTTTCAAGTTGTAACAGTCCTCAGTTCTGTGCCCTCTTGTTTTGTCATAAGTGCAGTACTTCTCGGTTTGTTGCTCATTGGTTGGTTCTTCTTCCTTTGTTTTGTCCCAATTTTGTGTACTGGAGTAGTACACATATCCGCCATTGTGTCTTCTTAAATTACTATCCCTCTTTACTTCCTATTGGTCTTCTTCGCCTTTTGGCCCCCATCTTGGTCTTTCCTCTGTTCTCCTTTAAGTTCCCGTTCATTCCTTCTTTTCGGTTGAGTGGTTAAGGCGATAAGGGTGTCTTAAACTTTGACAAAGTCGTTGGCCTTGTCCATGAACTCTTGTAAAGTGGAAAGGGTTTTCTAGGCCAGTTTGGCTATAAAGAGGCTCCTTGGCCAAATACCTCCCAGCTGATTTTTTCGTCTTAATCGTCGGCTGTCATCTTTTCTTTATTGAAGCGTGTTAAATACGCTTTCAAACTTTCATCCTCTCTCAGTTTAACTATTAGCAAGTACACGGCTGGTTTCCTGTGCCTTCTACTTGCCATGAACTGGGTTAAGAACTATCGGCCCAGTTCTTCAAAACTTTCTATGGAATTTGGTTGTAGTGCATCGAACCATCCTCTCGCCGATCCCATTAGAGTCAAAGAGAAAGCCCTACAGGCAATTTCCCCCGGGAACTCGTGCAACATCATATGGGCTTTGAAAGTCTCTAGATGCTCCATGGGATCTTTTGAGGTGTCATATAGGTCTATCGACGAGACTTTAAACTTTAAAGGCAAAGGCATTGTCATAATTTCCGCAGAGAACGGTAGATTTGTGCTGGACAACAACTGATCGACCGTGGAGGATGTTCCTATCTTTTTGGCCATCTCTTCATATTTATCCATCAGGCTACGTAGGTCGTGGTGCAGCTTCTTCGCCTCCTCGTTCTCCTGATGACCTTTGCCAACGCCCGCACTATTTGCCTCAATTTCTACTCTGTCAGCCTGACTGGGTGTCACGTCTTCTCCTGACGGCCCATTTCGTGACTTGAGAGTCTCATTCTCCTTACACAGTGAGTCCACCTTTATAGAAAATTTCTTTATTATCTGCTCCATTTCTGCAAGTCTTTCCTCCATGTTTTGTGAAGTTTCTCCCTGATCTCTAGTTGCCTGAGATCGAGTGGTGATGGGCATGTGAAAAGCACGCTAAGTGTGAGACAAAAAGAATCCCACAGACGGTGCCAGCTGTTATGGACATGTTTCACTGCTTACACCTCGCGATCACCTGCAACCAAAGCTTAGATGGCTTCGGGGTTTGATGGGAAGCCTCCGATGCTTAAATCAATAACAATATGTGAGTCATAATCTCCAAGAATTCGATCTCTTTTACGTACTTGGATTCTCCTCTTCTATAGAACCTCTGAACCATTCTGTTGCTTTTTATTATTATTAAAAAACTGATCTCATTAATCATAGTCAAACACTTACATGAACTCGATAGAACAAAACAAGTGAATGCAAACTACATCATGTCCTTGGTAACCAGAGGTAAAATATAGTTTTGACATATCTCAATATCATACGCATCTTCTAAGCATTTGAGAGCACCCTTTGCTAAACTGTGAGCTGCCATATTAGCCTCACGATATGCATGTGAAACTAACCAAGTAGCAACTGAGTCAAGTATGAGTCTTGCATCTGCTATGAGACATCCACCCATGCTCCAATTGGAGGTATCTTGGTTCAGTAGGTCCACTACCTATTTTGAGTCCCCCTCCAGACAGAACTGCCTCAAACCAAGTTCCTTGTAGAAAACGGTTGCCAACAGTAGCCCATAGGCTTCATCATCAAAAGAATTGCCTCTTAGGGTTCTGTTAGCACGAAGGGCACCAATCACACAACCTTGATGATCTCTGATGAGTACTCCTATGCCAATCCTCCCCTCCCTCGATTGTATAGCTGCATCCCAATTAACCTTAAAACACCCTACTACAATTTTGACCTTTTAAGAGCCCCTGCCAGAGACTTGGGGTTAAGACCAGTGTCCTGTTGGAGTGCCAACTTATGAGATTAAAGTTCTACATTGGCCTGTTTAGTGACAGCACTTGGGTGTTTAAAATCTTTTCCATGTAGACATTCATTCCTTCTAGACCAGATTACCCTCATTGTGACTGCTACCTCATCAAGTTCCCCTGGATCAAGAGTGTCAACAAGGGCTGCCCATACATTGAAAACCAAATCACTCTGGATAGATAGCTTCTGCACTTTCTTTGTTCCCTGACACTGCACATCTTTAGCAGCAATACATCCCCATAGAGCATGGCCAGAGGTCTCAGATTCCTATTTGCATATCAGGCATAGGCTATCCTCTACTACCTTCCTCCTTTTCAGAGTGGGGAGAGCCTCACTACAGGCTCTCCATAGGAACATCTTATTGGCAGGGGGTACTTTTAATTTCCAAATAGTCCTCCACACTTGGCTGTCCCTGGCTCTGACTGCGGATATCCCTTCTTGTTCTCTTTCCATCTCTTTGCTAAGGTGATAGCCACTCTTGACTGTGTAGATGCCATTAGCAGTAAATTGCCATATTAACTTGTCTTCTCTCCCCCCTAGGCTAATGGGAATGGCTTTGATGCCATCTATTTCCTGTTGAGAAAAAAGTTCATAGAGAAGAGGTTCCCTCCATTGCTTCAGTTGAGGGTCAATGAGGTCACAAACTTTGTCACACCAGCAATCTGCTTCTCGAGTTGTCAGAATTTTTTGAGAGGGTAAGGATGGTATCCATCTGTCTTGCCATATATTTACTTGTCGCCATTTCCAACCCTCCATATGAGGCCTTGCTTCAACAATTTTAAACTTGCATATATGCCTCTCCATGCAAAGGAAGGCCTTGTCCCCAACTTGGCTTCTAGCAACCCAACCTTGTTGAAATATTTTTGCTTTAGGAATCTTTGCCGCTAGGGATGTTGGATTTTGTAGGACCCTCCATCCTTGCTTTGAGAGCAAAGCTGTATTAAAGCACTTTTTGTCTCTAAAACCAAGGCCTCCTATTTCCTTACTGTTATTGAGTTGCTTCCAATTGACCTACTGAATCTTGGAGGAATCTTCATTGAGACCCCACCAGAACTTCCTGAGCATCTGATTCAATTTACTAGTAATAGATGTTGGTAGCGAAAACATTCCCATTGCATAAGTGGGGATGGCTTGGAGGACTACCTTGAGTAGGATTTCCTTGCCTGCAGCAGAAAGAAACTTAGTTTTCCAATTGGTTACTCGAGTCCAGGTCCTAACAATTAGAGAGTGGAAGGAAGCAATCTTTTTCCTACCCACCAAAGCAGGTAAGCCCAGGTATCTTTCGAAATTGGAAGAGGACTGGACACCTGCTAGCTGCATAATCTCTCTTTGAATTACCTGGACAGTATTCTTACTGAAAAAGATGGCAGATTTGTCTTTGTTTAAGACCTGTCTTGAGCCTTTCTCGTATAGATCCAGGATATGAAGCACACAATTGAGTTCCTCGGGCTTTGCTTGGGAGAACAAGAGGTTGTCATCAGCAAAGAACAGATGGCTCACTATGATTGGGCCTCTTCCTATTGGAGCTGGAGTTAGTCTACCACATGCCTCTGCTTGGTTTAGAAGAGATGTGAGAGCTTCTGCACATAATATAAATAAATATGGAGACAAGGGGTCTCCTTTTCGCAGACCCCTAGAAGGCAGGAAACACTTTTGAGATTCTCCATTCATAAGGATTGAGTAGGATACTGAATTAAGGCATGCCTGGATGATGTTGATCTAGTGTAATGGAAATTCCATTTTGGTCATGATGGCTTCAATGAATTTCCACTCTACCCTATCATAGGCCTTACTCATGTCCAATTTAAGAGCCATAAAACCTCTTTTGCCTTTCATTCTTAAGTTCATGGAGTGTAGTATCTCATAGGCTACAAGTGTATTATCAGAGATGAGCCTTCCAGGTACAAATGCACTTTGGTTAGGGGCAATGATCTTGGGCAGTATGGTTTTCAGCCTGTTTGCAATGGTTTTAGAAACAACCTTGTATAAGACATTACACAAACAAATGGGTCTGTAGTCAGCTACTCTTTTAGGGCTTTGAACTTTGGGGATGAGGGAAATGAAGGTATCATTAGCATCATTTAGTAAGCCACCATGATTTAGAAACTTGAGAGCATAATTGCACACTTGTTCACCTACCACCTCCCAGTGTTTTTGGTATAATTGAGCAGGAAAACCATCAGGACCAGGAGATCCTAAGGGATTCATTTGAAAGACAGCTTTTGTAATGTCTTCCCTAGTGAAAGGGTTTGTAAGCCAAGCCTTCATTTCCATATCTAACTTTGTGCCCAATGCATGCAGACAGTTCTCAAAATTCGAAGGGTGGGAAGTAATAAATAAGGAGGAGAAATAACCTGTGAAGACCTCTCCAATTTCTTCCTAGTCAGTGACACATCTTCCCTGTGGACCCTCTATGCATTTGATTGCATTGATCTTCCTTCTCTGACTTGCCTGCATGTGAAAATATTGAGTATTCATGTCCCCATGCTTGAGCCAATGCTGATTTGCTCTTTGATGCCACTTGAGATCATTTGTTGTAATGGAAGAGATCACCTCCTTTTGAATTTGTTTCATAGTTGCTAAGTGCTCACCTGTACCCGTGCTCTGGAGATGGCCAATACTTTGTTTCCCCTTTGTGATATCCATGTGTTCTTGCTGCTTGATTGTCTGCCTCTAGACTAGCAAGTCTTTTTGGCATATCCCAAGTTTGGTCCTCAGTAACATGGCCTCACAGTCTGTTGTACTAACTTTCTGCCATGCCTCACATACAACCCCCTGGCATTATTCCTTCAATTCCCATGCCATCTCATATCTAAAGCACCATCTCCTTTTCTTTTTCCCATCATTGGTGTTATGTGAATCAATGGACAAGGGAGAATGATCAGACTTAATGGCAGGAGGAGCAGTGCGCGAGCCATGGTTATAGATGTCATTCCATTCCTCATTTCCAAGAGCACTATCAATTTTTTTCCTTGGTAAATTCCCTGCCACTCCTATTATTCGACCAAGTAAACCTCTGCCCATATGCTTGTATGTCATTGAGTCCACAAAATTCAATTGCTTGCCTAAACTCTTCAATCTGTTTGTATGGTCTACTCCACCCATTTTGTCGCTTTGATGGAGGATCTCGTTAAAGTCCCCAACACACAGCCAAGCCATGGAGCTAGGGGGTTTGAGCATCTTCAATAATTGCCAGCTACTGCATCTCTTCCCAGTTTCAGGATGTCCATAGAATTCTGTGAATTGCCATGTGTGTCCACTGCCTTCTTCCTGGATCAGGGCACTAATGTGCCATCTAGTGTAATTAATGACTGTTACGTTCCATTCTTCTTTCCATAATAGGGCAATACCCCCACTGAATCCCACACAATCCACTGAGAAACACCCATCCATCTTCAAACTTCTCCTTACCACCTCCATTCTTTTACTTCTGCACTTAGTCTCCACTAGGAAGACTAAAGTGGGATACTTTTCCTTAGCTAAGCTCCTAAGGACACTAATTGTCCGAGGGTTTCCAAGCCCTCATCAGTTCCACACCAAAATGCTCATCGATTATGGCAGGGGTGGGAACCAGTCGCTGCCTTAACCTAGGGGTTTGCTTTTGTGTCATAACTTATCTTGGACTTCTTTGGGATAGGTTCCTGCAATGGTATACTCCTTTTGCAACCCCTGTCATATTTTTTCTTGGCAAGAAAATTTGAGATATGAACCAATATCAAGTCACCATTGCCTTCTCTATGTGTTACACTGTCACAAGCTTTCCTTTTCCATTTCCTTAGGGTGCTCAACGCATTATCTTTAACAGATTGCATGATAGTTTATGTGCCATGTAAACTACCTAGATCCACCCTATTATTTTGGTCTTGTTGTTTTGGGCCACGATAACCATCAGTAAGTGCCACCTCACTTCTTTTTAAGACTTCCCTCGTTCCCAGTTCAAAATAATTTTCCATAGTCGGTTCATGAAAACCATGTGTCCTTGGTGTTTGGTTGGATTCCAAATCCATCCCCACTTGAGCACCTTGGGTGTCTTGGAGACCAGAGGGTTCTACAGAGCTATTGCCCTCATGTACGTAGGGTACCTATGCTTGGTCAGAGGGTTGACTTACCTCCTAGAGTTTAAGTTGGTTCCCGAGGCAGGGATCATTAGGAATTCCTGCTCCTACACTACCCTCAGTTGGTGGTTGAGATGGGCCTGCACGAGATCCTCCTCTCTTATTTTCCTCTGCTGGCACCTCCCCTTTTCCTGCCAAGATTTCTGGGTTGACACCTTGGTTGTTGTGCTGTGAAATTTTTGGGACCAAACTACCCCCTCCATCTTGTTGTTCCCTCTGGTGGGTGTTTCCATCCTTGGAGCCACCATATCTACGGCTGTCAAAGATATTGGTGTTTCTGGGTTGGCCTCGAAGCCATGGACAAAATTGAGTTGAGAACTATGTATCTCCTTGTTCAGCAGTACGTACTCGCATGCAACTTTTTCCTTTGTGATTAAGGACACCACATTGAAAACAAAAACTTTGCAGTCTCTCATATTTAAATGAAATCCAATGTTGTTTGTCACCTAGCTTCAGCCATTTCCCTCGCAACAAGGGTTTGTTGAGATCCACCGCCACTCTCACTCTGAGACACCTCCACATGCATGACCATCCACCTCTGCGTCAACCCTGATGACAGGGCCAATAGAAGTTGCAAATTGTTCTCCAAAATCTTCTGTAATGGTTGCTAGTGGGAGGTTATGAAGTTGTACCTAGAAAGGTTCGTAGCGAAACTACAAAGCATCTATGGACACCTTTTCATCCACCTCCATCATGGTGAGATGTCTGTCAAAGAACCATGGTCGCCCATTTAGGAACCTTTCTTTGTCACCCAGCTTCTGGAACTCGATCAGAAAGCATTGTTCTCCAAGCTCCTTAAAGGTCACCCACCCTTCCAGCCTCCATATTTGGGACATTGTGATCTAAAACCTTCGTTGTTAACGCCCTTCTCGGTAGG
The DNA here is from genome assembly GCA_022457165.1 of Juglans mandshurica. Lineage (NCBI taxonomy): Eukaryota > Viridiplantae > Streptophyta > Magnoliopsida > Fagales > Juglandaceae > Juglans > Juglans mandshurica. The sequence goes on from CM039623.1 coordinate 13,414,750, forward strand.
GCCTTCCCCACCATACAATAGTTGCCTCGGTTTTCCTCTCCATTGGTGTTCTCCTGCTTTACATGGAAATAGGAGCTCTCTTCCTTGGAGAGGTGTAGCCTCTCCCCTCGTGTTGCTAAATCCTTAGCCTCCATTATGTCTCATAGCCCAAAATAACAAAACAAGCTCACAGAGAGTGAGACTTTTACCTCTGACGAATCAAATGCACTGAAACCTCACACTTTTCGAACCATTATGTTACTTAAGTGATAATAGATATATCTATTATTCAAATTCAAACTTGGGGATGAGGGTTCTTGCTCTAATGGATTGTTACAATAACTGCCCTTCCTTTATCGCCTCTGGGTGGTTATTTAGTTGGCAATGGGAAGTGGGCTGGGCCCTTCTCGGATTTAATGGGGGCCTTCAGTATTGGGACTCAAATTATGAATACGTGAAGGCCCAAACCCATACTATATTGGCGAGAGGAATGTCCTCTCCACCTAGGAGCTCTCTCTTTTCCCTCTTGGGTGCCGGTCAGTACTCCATTCCCTCTAGCTCATTTGCTTCCACTTTTCTCAAACTCTGAAGCGGTACTCTTTCAAGCTCTCTCTCATTAGTTCACTTCTCTTAAGGTCATTTCCACTACACTCTCCTTACTTCTTGAACTAACTCTACAAGCACTCACCATTTCAAAAACACTCCTCACCATCTAAGTTAGAGCACCTTTGGGGTTCAGTTTCTAAGCTCAAGGTATGGATATTTTCTGTACACCTCTTCTTTTGTTTAAGTGTTAGATCTTCATTCATGTGTGTGTGTTGAAAAAAGAAATGATGGTTAAGTTATGGTTTCAATATGAGACAGGGGATTTCGGGTAGGCTCATGTTTGATCTCTTGGGTGTGAGTTTTTGAAACATATGTATTGGCTACTTCAAACATTGATGTATTTGAAAAAGAGTATGATTGATGGTTTGCTTTCAAAGAAAAGTGTTAATTTTTCTTTGAGATATGGTAATGACTAAAGAGTGTTTTCTCTCTTGGATTTCTATTTTTAATTAAATGAGCTGATCATGTCTAAGTTTTATGGAGTAACTAAAAAAAAATAAAAGCCCGTCCCCGGATTTTGCTTTTTTAATTAAAACTCTTTTCTCTATAGTCATGAGAAGCAAGATCCGTTTCGGTTCAAGTCTTGGGTTCTTAAACTTGGGTATAAAATCAAGAAAGAAAAGGTATTTCAGAGATATATATGTTGGCACGATCATTTTTTTATCTATAGTTATAGCTTGGAATTTTTATAAACAAAGAGGTTGAGTTTTGGCTTTGATAATGATAGTTTCGGTTTGTAAAACAAAGAGGTACCTTAGATTCCTTGAGCAAAATGACTTCAATTAGTAGAAAGGGGATGAAGGTAAAATAAGGGGTTAGGAGCCGAGTGGTGCTAAGTAAAAACCAAAGGGTCTAAGTGTAATTTTTTACCTTCATCAAAGGGCCTAATTGCAAAGTCAACTTCCTAAATTGCCGATACCTTTCTTAGAAATTTGACAAAACAATACAATAGACTAACCGAATCGTACTCTCTCGCAGACAACCATCACCACAACACTCCAATAGAATTTACAAGCTCAGGTAAGTTACTATATGACCTTGCTCATGAATGTGTGATATATGATTGTACGTTGTGCACAATGTTTCAAATTTTGTGTTGACTATTTCTCACAATTTTTGCATTACCTATGCGTCTTATATCATGAGCAAGCCTAATAAAAATTGCATTGTCTTTCTGAAAAGATGAGTGAGGGTTGAATCAAAACTCCAAGTTGGGAAGGGAGAATATCCCAGTGGAACTTCTCTAGCCACTCTAGAGTGCTTAAGAATCGAGTGGTAATCCTTGGATTGACGTTAGGCTATCACCAACATCGGAGGAAAATGTAACAGTCTCGGGCCGGAGGACATGCCTCTTGGGTGGAGGCTAGAGTGATTTTAAAATGAAGGATGGTACATGAAACCTTAAGTATTCTTAAGATGAATTCACACTAACAAACGTTACTCGTAGTTGTGATGAAGGGAACCAGTATGTGCATACAGATTTTTAGGGGAAGCCATGGAGTATTGCTAATAAGAAACGAATGGGGCATTTTGGGAATGAAAATGTTGAGGGATCTGGAGAAAATTTTACTTAGATGCATTTCATATTCATGCATTCACCTATTTGTGTAATATTTGTCATGAGACTCGTTATAGGGTCACTACAACATAATTTTTCTTTTGTGACAGAGGAAACCGTCACCTAAAATAACCAAAACGTCACTAAAGATATTTGGTGATGGTTTGAAACCGTCACCATGATCGTCACCTAATGTGCATCACATAAAATAATTTGTGACGGTTTACTGTTGAACTGTCACTAAAAATATTTTTAGTGACGATTGGAGGTGTTCCGTTCGGTGTAACGTTCAAACGTTCTCTTTTTTGTGACTGTTGAGATCTGTCACAGAAAGTAACATTCGGAAGTCCAATTGAACGTTTGAACGTCAACCCGTTCGATTGGCGTTTGAATGACTGAAGGTTGATGTTCGTTGATTCTAGTTCGAATGTATCATATTTACGTTTGAACGTTAATTGCAATAAACGTTCAAATTTTTGTTCGAACATTAACGAACCAATGTTCAAATGTAACAAGTTTAACGTTCAGACGTTATTTCGAATGTTAACAAATAAGCGTTCGAATGCAAGTGGTACGTTCGGGGGTTTGTTTGAACGTTTTGTTCGTTTGAGGGTGAGTACGTTCGAATGTTGAGGCCTACGTTCAAATGTTATTATATAATTTGGTGTATTCACATTCAAACGTTGGTTTGAATGTGAATCAATGTTCGAACGTTATTTACATTTGAATGTACAGATCAAAAATACTAATTTCATAAAATTAAAAAACATATCAATTGTATCATATTACACACCATTAATTAACAACTAACAATATCTTATAAAATTTCAAAATTAGATATTAAAATTAGTTATATACACTGATAAAATTGATAAAATTCATTTCTTCTTTTCTCGCCCACCACGATTCTGTTGCAACGACATAACATGCTCTATTTGCACCATCATCTTCTGCTGCACTTACTCTTGGACTTCACTGTGTATTCTTTCCTCATGGTCTCTCTGTTGGTCCTGCAAACGCATCTCTGAATGAGACTGTCGCTCTAAGAGAGACTCTAACTCTTGTTGTCTCGACCTCATATACTCATTCTTGTACCGTACAACTTCTAAATCTTTAGTAAGATTATTAATTTGTAGAGTCGATGAGGTTGAGGAGGATGAACATCTATGCTTGAAAGATCGTCCCAAACCTCTTGCTGTGGTCCGAGCACTTGCGTGAATATGTCTATGTCACTTTGAGAGGATTCCCTAGAAGCTGACTGCATCTCTATCATTTTTCCTGCAATTAGAAAGAAAACACAATAAGTAACGTATTAAAAGAAATACAAATAAAAAATAAATTATTCACATGTTGCATAATTTATTTAACAAAATAAACAATGCTTACATAATTATTTGCAGCGGCAAGATCCTCTATTCATTACCCTCATTAAAGTGAGCAGCTAAATAGACATGAATGAGGAAAAAATTTTCAGGATCATCACGTTTCTAACAAAGCGATATTAGCAATTTTAAGATAATGTTAGTACTTAAATAAAAGAATATCATAAAAATAAATGAATTCTATAATTTTTTAATAACCATTTTTTCAACAAGACAGTAGAATGACCTTGAACTGACACGATGACGGATAATCAGAGCAGATCTATTATGTGCATTTGTAGAACTAAACTGCTACAAAATTAATTAAGAATGCTAATTGTAATATATATATATATATATATATAATATAGAATGAATATAAATGTAAATAACTAAAGGATATAAATGTAAAATACCTGATAATCTGGAGATGCGAAAAGATTACAACACTTTCTCCAATCATCTAACTTCATTTGCTGGAAAGGGGACTACGCAGTCTCTTCCAATGTCTCAAACTTCTTGAAGTGGTCATGACATCGTCCCTTGTGACGTTGGAATAGTGTACCATCAACTCATTCACAGTTCTCAAATCCTCGCTACGGCCAAAGTCGAGGTTGAGTTCATCCTAATAAGTGAATTATGTCAAAAATATGATATACTAATCTAGGTAAAAAAATGTACTCTCAAAGTAAACTCAGCAGCACACGACTTCGAATGTGCTCATTAATCTCATTTGGAACATCTCGCCATGAGCGCACATAAAATGGAGCATAAGCTCGAACTATTGTGCCAATGTAGGAGGAAAGCGCTACTGCACTATCATCTACTCCTCCAGTGGAATTATCAGAAATGGTGATCTTGAATTTTTCGTGCCTTCTATTTTTCTCAAGAGAGATGTCACGTGTATAGCCACGACCGCAATGAGCAGATGCATCAACTATATGATAATAGTATAATTATAGTTATATAGTTATTGAGACAAAAGTATTAATTATATAATTAATTATCAATGATATTTCCTTACTGGTAGGTGTCGACTGACTGTTGTTCTCTTGCGTGTTAACTTGATCTTCAGGAGCGGATTTCACAGGTGGGAAGTCCTCAATGGGTTCGGAACTTGGACTTGGTGGAGGAGGCACATTTCTTCATTGTCGTTTTGGCGGCAACCTTGAAAATGATCAATTATATCAAAGAAAATTAATTAGAAGAAATTATGAAAAGTATAATATTTTATAGTCATCTATATGAATAAAATAGTTAGTACTTTTATTTTTCATCTTCGGATGTATTTTCCATGCTTGTTTCAGAATCTCCCTCAATAACATATTCGTCATCATCATCAACCTCTTCTCTGTCCTCCTTATCCACCTCCTCCCCGGATTCTGATTAGTCTTCTTCTTCCTCCTCACTTACTTGATTTGAATGATCATTTAATACGAACTGGTCGAGATGGACGAGTGGGACGTCAGCTCTATACAAGGGGAGCAACTCGAATGCACCAAGGTCAACAAACAAGTTAATACCCTCTCCATCTTCCTGGTATGCCTCTACAATTGGAGTGTCATCTTCATCTCTACTATTATCATAATATGCACTTGTTTCTGGTTTATATATATTTCAAATGACAAATTTTTGTACGACTCGCCAAGTTATCCCTCCACTATCTTCATCAACGCTTTTCATTGGATCAATCAAGTAATAGACTTGGGTAACTTGACAAGCCAATACGAATGGATCATCTTCGTACCATTTAGATGTAGTATTGACACTCGTAAAGTGATTATCCCTATGTATCGAAACCCGACCACCGCCTAGATCCCACCAATCATATTTAAAGACATATGTTACAAACTCACCCAGATATTTCAATCCGATAATATCACATATGACACCATAATAGTCAATATCATCTGTTTCATGACTCCCCTCGACCAACACACTAGAGTTTTGAGTCTTTCTATTACGTTCACAGTCCAGAGTATGGAATCTATAGCCTCAAACTGTGCATGCAGTGTATTGAAGTGCTCTATTTGAGGGACCACGAGTCAATGCATACAATTAAGAAGAAATTGATTCGGGATCACGAGCACGTTGTTCCAAAATCTAACAATTGAAATAGTATATATTTATTAAAAGTTATCCAGAGTTAAAAGTTTCAAAATGTAACATATGTATAATTTTAGTTCATACACATTGATCAAACCATCTGGAAAATTCTTCCTTGTGTCTTGCCTCTATATTCTCTACGCCTTCGGTCCTAAGTTTGTCCCATGTGTTCACTGCACATAAGTGCAAAAGAAGTATATTTTGAGCACAACAGTTATAGTTAAATTTAAAAAAACTAGAATTATTTGAAGCATGCAACAACATACCTGAGATAGTCATCAATCTCTCTGCAATTATTTAGCATATACCACCGAACTTTATCCAACTCTTTATCAATTAAATTGTAACTCGTTTATGCACCCAAGGGTCGTACATTCTGGGAAAATACTGATAGCTCACAAGGAGGCAAAGTAGCAAGATCAGCATTTCGCTCTGGACGATTAAATCGTATCTCATCACCACGAAGATATAGAGAGCAAAATGTTAACCATTCATCATGTATATATGCATCTGCTATTGAACCCTCAGCTCTGGCTTTATTCCCAATAGTGCGCTTCATTCGACCCAAATATCTTTCAACTGGATACATCCAACAGAACTGCACCGATCCAACCAACAATACCTCTCAAGGTAAATGTATTGCCAAATGGACCATAACATCAAAAAATTATGGTGGAAAGAATGCTCGAATTTACATAGTATAGTAGCAATGCCTTCTTCCAGTTTTCATATCTCGATTCACTACCTGAGCGCATAAATCCTTAAAAAACATACAGAGTTCGGATATGGTGACACGTATATTAGATGTTAGCTTCTGATGAATTCCCACAGGTAATAACTTCTGCAAAAATACGTGACAGTCATGACTTTTTAATCCTCTAATTTTTCAGTCATCAGGGTTCACGCATCTACCGATATTTGAAGCATAACCATTTGACAACTTCACACCTTGCAACCATTTGCAGATGTCCATCCTCTCCTCCCTCATCATCATAAAACATACATGCGGCATGACCATCTTGTTGCCTTCCACCCGCAAATGTAGATTATGTTTAATTCTTATTTTCTCAAGATCTTTTCTCGTCTTGATCGTGTCCTTCATTTTTTTGTTAATGCTCATCAATGTACCCAATATATTTAATAAGTTATTATTAATTATAGTTATTATATGTATATTATACTTTATATATAGTTAAGTTATATACTTTTTTTTTTAAATTAAGTTATATATTATACTTATAATTTGCATAATGATCATATTCTAACTAAATTAGTATGAATATATTATATATACTTATTAAATATTAAATATTAATTCTCATATTAAATGTATATTAAATGTTTTTAATTTTAACATAAATTAAGATCATAAACTTATAATTTTCTTGTTAAAGAACAAATTCAAAAAAATAAAAAAATATTATATAAAAAAATTCATATAAATCCACAAACTAAACACAATATATTTCTAACCATATAAACATATTTAATAAAAATTCATAAACAATAATCACAATATTTCAAATCCATATCACAACATATTCACAATATTCCCACAACAATATTCCTAAATTGTTTAATTCATCAATGAACATCATAAACACACAAAATATTCAAAAACATTCACAAACAGTAATCACAATATTTCAAAAGTAAGCATAAACACAACACAATTTTCCATTTTAATAGTAAGCATAAACACAACACAATTTTCCATATTGATTCATCATATTACACAATCCATATCACAAAGATTTCCTTCTAATTCATCAATATAAACAATTTAATTCCTTCTAATTCATCAATACTCAATTGATACATATTCACTATGTATATATACAATCAAAATTCACTACTCAACTCAAAATACTCTAACCATATCCAATTCATCAAAGTCCTTCAAAAAATTCACATTATACACATCCCATATTCATCATTATCCACAATAAAATCACAACAAAATGTATAAACATATCGCTAAAGTTTAGAAATATACCTAGCACTCACAATATCCTCTTACAAATCAAAAGCTTTCAACTTACCAAAACAACCAATCCTTAAAAAAAAAATACAACATTAACTTGTTAGAGACGTATATATAAAAAAATACACAAGACAAATATCATCAAATTCAAAAACATAAAAAAGAAAAAGTGTTTTTCCTTACCAAAATCAATGGAGCTAGAGTTCCAAAATATTAACCCTCTCCCACTCAACTCTCTCTCACTCTAATCCTCTCTCACTCTAACTCTCTCTCTCTCTAACCCACGACCCTCTCTCACCATCTCTCTCTCTCAATTATTTTCGCGCACAGGAGAAGTAGCAGAAATGAGTCTGCTTCCTCCCGTGCATGTATTCATGCAAAAACTAAATCATTAGATGAAACCTTCGAACGTTTAAGTTGTATGTTCGAACGTTTAAGTTGTATGTTCGAACATTAAAATATTCCGCCCAATTTTTAGATGAAACATTGGAATATTAAAAATTTTCAGCTAAATTTTTGGCAAATAACGTTCGAACGTTAAATATACACATCCGAACGTATCTTCCTATGATAGAGCCCAAATCGAATGAAAAAGTTTCCGCACTTTTATTTTCATGTTCGAACGTACGAAAATTTAACGAACATTTATAAATTTCCTTGCAAATTTCATCGATTAACGTTCGAACGTAAACATGTACGTTCGAACGTTTCAAATCATCACAGAGGTGAGGAAATAGAGCGGGAAATTTCTCATATTTTTCATCTCGTGTTCGAATGTAAATCGACTTCCTTTCATATATCTCAATTCACGTTTGCACGTTAAATTGGAACGTTCAAACGTAGAAAGATCATCACAGATATGAGGAAATCGAGTGGGAAAATTCTCGCATTTTTTTAACGTTCGAACGTGAATGTAGGAAGTTATTCAGTAGTTAGTATTTATTAATATAATAATTATATATATATATGTATTTTTTCTAGATACTCATAATATTTCTTTTGAATATAATTTCTTTTTATTTTTGAAAAGTTTATAAAAATACTAACCTTTTGTGACTATTTGCTTATTTCATATAATCTTGTTTGAGATATTTTTTGTTAATTTTAAATTCTTCTTTACTCAAGGTGTATATTTGTGCATTATCTCCAATCACTTATGAATATGTTGGAGCAAAATGTTAGAGCAATTGAACATTTTGTTGGATTATGAATATCATCTCCAAGGTGTATAATATTTTTTGTTGGAGCAAAATGTTCATTTTCAGGATTATGAGAGGTGAATGCCAGGGTGAGTAATCTTGAGAATGAGAGGCAACATGAAAAGTAATGATCCCACCAGCCTTTTAGTTGATCAGTTGGCCAGTAAAACCTGTAATAATAATATGTGATATAACAATAATATAACAAATAATCGTCAATAGCTCTGATACCAAAGGCTTAAATCCTAGGAAATAAATAGCCCCTGATAATAGCTGCATAATAATATGCAGTATAACCAGCCATATGCATGAAAGCATGTAAAACGGGTGGTATAACAGACCATATGCAATACTAATATATGTTAATGTTATTAGTAATATTCTAACTTATAATCAATAAAATATGGTCTACGAAAAGATTATAAAAATGATTGTATGTCTTGTTATAAATGCATACATTAATTTAATTATACTGTGAATTATTTTTCCATTATATATATATTAGTGTATAGTATTAGTATATATCTAACAGTATTAGGGTAAGTACTAATAATATTAGGATAATGTTATATATTATAACATTATACCATATAATATATTAGTATAGTATTAGTTTAATATTATATGTTATATACTAATAGCATTATTATATAGTATTACTATACTAACAACAATAATATATTATATATAGTGTATATATAATACTATATAAAATATAGTATATAAAATATTTTATATATATAATAAACTATATTCTATATATATAGTATATATTATAATATATACTATAAAATATAATATTTTATATTATATATTAACTATATATAATATACATTATATATATAATATACAATATAATACATTCTATATATATAATACACTATATATATATACAATATACTATATATATACGAGTATATAGTATATATATTATTATTATAATATAATATTAGATTACGTTCGGGATATGTTATAGTATACATTATAATATATAACATATATTAATAATATATTTTTGGAAATTAAATCGCCAAACGTTCGAACGTTACTTAGAATGACGTTCGAACGTTTCGTGTATATAAGCCCAAAACCAAAATGGGAAACATTAGTCTCAGAACTAAACCGTTATCTCTCCATCGTTGCATGCAGCCGTCAAGCCGTCGCCTCCGCCGTCAAACCCCGCCACAACCGTCACAAAAAGGTAGGCATCCCTCTTTTGCACTCTTACATTTTTTTTTTTAAAGATTTAGTAGGATTTTGTATAAACCGAACGTTAGTGGTGGCCGGATTTTCAACTCCATTTTCCGGCCACCATGGGTTGTTATTGGCCAAATGGTCATCATAGAAAGGTTTCTTAAAGTGTATACTTCATTTCTATGGTGGCATTTGGTCACTTAGAACCGTGGTACGTAATTTTCGATAATGGCTTAGTCGACTCAACCATTCTGTGTCGAAACATTCGAGCATTTTGACATAACATTCAAACGTACAATGTTTCAATTACATAGCCGTTATGCCTTCCACGTTTGAACGTATATTTTGTACATTCGAACATTACTTTTCGATGCATTTACGTTCGAACGTACAACCTTTTAATTTATCCACCACCTTCCACGTTGCAGAAGTCAATATTGTAAAAAACATACGGTTGAACTGGAAGGCATAACGCTCGAATGTAACACATTTCAAAATTCTTATACGCCCTTAACGTTTGAAGGTGTATATTATATTATGTTCGAACGTTAATATAGTTTTTATCTAAAGAACGTACATCTTTCTTTAGATAGAACGTTCGAATATCGAGTTATATTATGTTCGAACGTTAATGCAGAGCAGTTTCAAATTAATACGAAAGATGCTTCAATAGTACTAATAATTTTTTTTCATTTTCTATTTTCAGGATTGACTCATCCTTTGCAAACCAGAAAACGGGGGAGGGAATGAGCCACTGAGGACACTGCTCGGATCGGGGCAAGTACTGTTATTGTGGAGCGAGAGGTCCTAATCAATGAGTTCGATTAGCTCAGATGGTAGCAGACGAATCTCATAGATGTGTTCATAAGTAGAGGCTGGGGAAATATATGCACATTGATGAGGAAGGTATACCCCTCAATGGTTCGGGAGTTCTATATGAGGATGAGCTCCATGTCTTAGGACGTATCCTCTCACACCGTGACTGTACGTAGTGTGTCGTTTGAGATTTCACTGGATGTGATCGCCAAGCTCCTTGGAATTTGTCGAGTAGTTGAGACATCGACTACAGCTGACTCTTAGACTGGCGACACATCCATCGTTCGCACATTTACATCTGCACACGGCACACTCGATGTAGATATAGGCTCTTCTGCATCATCTATTGGCCTAATTAGGCCAGTAGATAATGCCAGAGATGCAGATCGGTCAGAGGCCGAGGGTATTGACTGTGAGGCTCGGGATGATGACTGAGACGAGAATTTCTACATTCTTACCGGGAGAGATCACACGCAGATCGAGAGGAAAAAAGCCTTCAACCAAATACATCTGCTACCTTTCTTTCGCATGTTGCAACAATAAGTTGCAACAAACGTGGATTATGTGGCACATAAGACCACATTTAGTCAGATTCAGGCACAGTTTTTTATACGTGTGGCACATGGAGATCCTATCAATTTGCCACTACGCATCTTTGAGAGGATCCGTTACGAGACGAGCATCTTTTCCACGGACAACCTCCCATACGGTGTCATAATTAGTCGGCTATTACTTGCTTGGAGAGTGCCACTCCAGCCAGAGGAGAGGGTCACAGATCAGATGAGCCCCCTCGACATAAGCATGCATTGACGTAGCATTGGACAGGCGAGGGGGTATCCTCGACGTCAGCCACCCCTGTAGTGGATCTAGCTCCTCCAACACAGCCTAGGCCCGGTATAGGGAAGAGTAGTCAGTAGCCGATGAGTACATTTGCGGGAGATGCGCGGCCTGCTTGGGTTGATGCGGTGATCTCACAGTTGACTACACATATCGATCGACAGATCGTGGCTGTAGAGGAGCCTGTCGTCAAGATAGCCCATCGTGTAGGTATCCTCAACGAGAAGGTTGATAGCTTGACTGAGGAGATACGGAGTACGAATTTTGTGAACAACGTGTTCGTCTGAATGTTGTTTACGAAATTCTATCATATTTTGTATTTTGCTTTTAATATATGTAAGGAATAATATTGTTTAATATATCTATCGTTTTTTAATTTCAATTCTCAATCTTTTTTAATGTTAGATTTTTTAACTTTAATACTAAATTACTACACTTCAAATATATATAAACATAAATATATATTTATATATATAAACATAAATATATTTATACATATAAATATATAATTATATTTTACAAATTCTGTGCATATAAATATATATATATTACAATTTTTTACACTTGTTCACAAATTATGCACAATAAAAACAACATAATTTTTAAATTAGAGTTTAATTTAAACTTACAATTAACGTTCGAACGTTACTTACTAACGTTCGAACGTTGGCGCCAAAACATTAGGTAGACACAGTGTTCGAACGTATATGTGACGTTCGAACATAAATTTGCTCTCCATTCGGAAGAAGAAAAAAAAAAACTCATCTATCTTTAGTGACGGTTTGGAGACTGTGACAATTTTCCAACCATTACTAAAAAGCAATTGTGTTGTAGTGGGTTAACTTGCTGAGATATTATAATCTCACCATGATAGTCCCACTATGGTACTGATTTTCAAAACCGTAGATTTTACAGACCAGTACGATGAAGGTGTCTTTGAGCAAGATGACCGATTGCACTTGGAGGAGTAAAGAGGATGACCTGATTATTCGTCGGTGGACCATCTATTTGCCACCCCCTATTTGTGTTTCATTTTACCCCACGGGGGAGAACTCCTATTTGATTTCCTAAACAATATTACGGATATGTAATGACTTAGTGATACCATGGATGTATTTGGTGACTTGTGGATGGTATTTTGATACTGTATTTTGAGGTTTAAATTTTTTGTTTGGTACTAATTATTTTAGTCTTAATACTTTCCATTGCAACTGCTTCATTTCATTAGTAACATGCTATTACTGTCAAGAATGTATTGGGTTTGTAATACGGTAATGCATGTCTCGAAGTCTTGACAACCTATTAAATCACAAGCAGGAGATTGGAAGCATTACACATACCCAGTTATGCAAATAACGCAAAATCTGCGTTTATGCATCCAAAAGTGGGCAAAGATAGATGCAATGGGCAAAAATATGCTTGTATTCGTGTTATGATCAGTTTATACCAGAAGGAAGCTCGAGATATAGAAGGAAGGGAACAGGAGGATGTAATCTGTTGGTTTAAATGTTAGTTAGTCATGTGCTGCACACGTGTTGGTTCAAGGCTTAATATACTTTTATGTCCTCACTTACTTAGAATTACTATACTACCCTTGTTGTAACGATCATTAACTGTCATCAGACTTCTATAAATACTGAAGTCTCTTATTGTGTAAGGAATTGAACAAAGTTAATAAAAAGTGTTGGAGGTTTCTGATCCCTCGAAGATCAGCAAGTAATTTTCCTTTTAAATTATATCCTGCTGCTACAATTGGCATCAGAGCCCATAACAATTCTGGGCACAAATTTTTTTTTCCTTCTATCTTACAATGGCAGAGGGCACACGGTTCAAAGAACTGGAGAAGATTGTTCTTGGGTTGAAGCAACATCAAGATCTGCAAGAGCAGAGAGTTGATGATCATCAGCGTGCTTTGGAGGGGTTGAGTTCAAAGATGGTTGGAAGCCATGAATGGAGGACGAAATGCTCGAAATGGGAATGGCAAGAATGTTGATGGGGGTCACATGGAAAACTCATCTCTGCCTTCTGGAATGCAGTTTCGTAGCATTAAGTTAGATTTCCCAATATTTAATGGTGACAATCCATCTGGATGGACCTATAAGGCAAATCATTATTTTGCCTTACACCCCATGCCAGATGGACAGAAGATCATGATGGCCTCGTTTTATATGGATGGGAATGCCTTAGTTTGGTTTCAAGATGCTGAGGAGACTGCTTCTTTCAATTCTTGGAATTCCTTTGTTGAGGCAGTTCAGTTAAGGTTTGAGAGTTCTTCTTATGATGACCCTATGGAGGCCATTACGAGGTTGAAGAAAACTTCTACAGTTGGTGCATACAAAACTCTGTTTGAGGTCCTTTCAAATTGAAAGTTTGTCTGAAAATTATAACTATCTTGCTTCTTGAGTGGCCTTAGGGATGAGATACGACTTCCGGTGAGAATGTTGCACCCTCAGACCTTGAATACTGCTTTTGGATTAGCCAAGATCCAAGAAGAATATATCACTAGCACTCGGGGAAACAACAGGTTCCACTCCTCTTTTGTTTTTGTTCCTAGTGAGGGCAACAATTCAGTTCTTGTTAATTCTTTGAGAAAAGAAAGGCTTTCTAGACCAAGGCCCAATGGCTTCAAAACCTCAGCTCCATTTCAAAAACTCACACCAGCAGAGATGAAAGCAAGAAGGGACAAAGGGGTTTGCTACTTCTGTGAGGATAAGTGGCAGCCTGGTCATAAGTGTACTAAGGCCAAGCTCTTTGAAATAGCAAGATTGGAATGCTTACAAGATGCTGAGAGGGAAGAGAGTAATCAACAAGCCTCACAAGAAACTAATGAACCTGTGGGAATAGAGACTGAGGTGCCTGAAATTTCATTACATGCAATTGCAGGTTGTATAAGCCCGAAAACTATGCGAGTTCATGGCAAGGTTAAAGACTGCTCAGTGATAGTCCTTGTTGATAGGGGTGCTACCCGCCCCCTACGGGGCGGGGGCACCCCTTCCCCGCACCCCGCCCCGCATGGGGCGGGGGGTGGGGTTTTCACCCCCGTCCCCCGCCCCCGGGATGCGGGGGCGGGGTACCCCGCCCCGATGGGCGGGGTGCGGGGCGGATTGGAATCCGCCCCGCCTATTTTCACTTAAAAAAAAAAATTATTTTTATTTAATTTAAAAATTATTTATAAGTGTAAAAGTAATTAAAAATACATTTTTAGATCCAAATTATAAATTTAAATTTTGTAAATATGGCTATAATTTAAAAACTATGTAATTTTTAAATTTGTTAGTGCATATTTTGTGTAAATTGTAGTGTATTAGTTTTTAAATTATGTAGTTTTTAAATTTGTCAATGCATATTTTATGTAAATTGTAGTGTATTAATGTTTAAACTATGTAGTTTTTAAATTTGTCAATGCATATTTTATGAACAAGTCTAATAAATTGTAATATATATTTATATATACACAATTTTTAAAATATAAATATATATTTAATAATATATATATATATATATATAAATGAGGGCGGGGCGGGGCGGGGGAAATGCGGGGCGGGGTTGGGCCCTCCCCGCCACCCGCCCCCGCTAGGTGCCCTAGATGCGGGGCGGGGGGCCCCGCCCCCGCATGGGCGGAGCGGGGTTGCCCGCCCCGCCATGCGGGGGCGGGGCGGAAGCGGAGCGGGGCAGCGGGGGCGGGGCCCCGCTGCCCACCCCTACTTGTTGACACTGACAGTACACATAACTTCCTTGATCCGATGATAGCAAGGAAGGTGGGGTTAGCTGTCAAGCAAAGTGGACAGATTGAAGTAAGGGTAGCCAATGGGGAAAGGATGAATGGTCAAGGTCTGGTCCATAATTTACAGTTTCAGATGCAAGGCCACCATTTCAACACTGATTTTTTCTTGCTACCATGGGAGGCTATGATGTGGTGGTTTGTATGCAATGGTTGCGAACCTTAGGTCCTGCTTTGTGGGATTTTACTAACTTAACAATGACATTTACCAATGGCAAGAGTTCTGTCACACTTAGAGGCTTGAGTTCCAGCAAGCCTGAGTTTGTAGATGATGTTCAGATTTGCCGACTCACTCTTGTGGAAAGAAAGGGCATGCTGCTTCAGCTTGTTGCTACGGAGACAGACCACGAGGGGGGCATCTATGCTGCTGATATTGAGGCAGTGTTGGCTAAATATGATCATGTCTTTGCTGACCCAAAGGGCTTGCCTCCAAGAAGAACTAAAGATCACCAGATAAACCTCAAGGAGGGGACCATGCCAATATCTGTTCGACCCTACAGGTATCCTTTTTTCCAAAAATTTGAAATAGAAAAAATAGTTAAGGAATTATTGGATGCTGGAGTAATAAGGAGCAGCTAGTCCCCCTTCTCATCACCTGTCCTCTTGGTGAGAAAATCTGATGGATCGTGGCGCATGTGTATAGATTATAGGGGCTTAAATAGGGAAACAGTTAAACACAAATTCCCTATCCCTGTCATTGATGAACTCTTGGATGAATTGCATGGAGCCTCGATATTTTCTAAGTTAGATCTTAGATCTGGGTACCACCAAATTCGTGTGAAGGAGGAGGATATTGAAAAAACTGCATTTAGAACACATTAAGGGCAGTATGAATTTCTGGTTATGCCCTTTGGCCTAACCAATGCTCCAGCCACTTTTCAATCCTTGATGAATGAGGTCTTTCAACATTTTTTAAGAAAGTTTGTTATTGTTTTTTTTTATGATATTCTGATCTATAGTAAATCAATAGAAGAACATATAGCACATCTTTATGTGGTATTGGATACATTGGCAGAACATACTCTTTTTGCCAAAAAGAGTAAGTGCAGGTTTGCTTGTGGGGAGATTGAACATTTGGGACACTTAGTCTCTGCACAGGGGGTTAAAGCAGATCCAACAAAGATCAAGGCAATGCTCGAGTGGCCCTTACCAAAATCCCTTAAGTCATTAAGAGGATTTCTTGGTCTAACTGGTTACTACAGGAAATTTCTGAAAGGGTATGGCTCCATTGCTACCCCATTGACAAAGTTGAAGAAAGATGCCTTTATTTGGAGAGATGAAGCTACTATAGCATTTGCTGATTTGAAAAAGGTTGTGACAAACCCACCTGTCTTGGCTTTACCAGATTTCTCCAAGCCATTTTTTTTGGAATGTGATGCTTCTGGTAAAGAGATTGGGGCTGTCTTGAGTCAAGAAGGGAGGCCCTTAGCATTCTTGAGTCAAGCCTTAGGGAAAAGCACTGGACCTTTCTACATATGAGAAAGAATTCCTTGCAATTGTATTAGCTGTGAAGAAATGGAGGCCATACTTGTTGGGGCTGAGTTTGTAATAAAAACAGATCAACAAAGTTTGAAGTTCCTATTGGAACAAAAGATAGGAACTCCATCTCAACAAAAATGGATTACCAATTTACTTGGTTATGATTTTACAATTGAATATAAGCATGGCAAGGATAATGTGGCAGCAGATGGTCTTTCGAGAAGAGAGGAAGGAGCTGTTGAAATGTTGGCTATCACAGTCCTTGATCCCCTTTGGTTAGAGCAGTTGAGACATTCTTACTTGGTTGATGAAGAAATTTCAGCTATTTGTAAAAAGCTCCAAGAAAGCAAGCTTTCTTATAAGAAGTTTGAAGTCAGAAATAGGTTGTTATTCAAGAAAGGCAGGCTGTTTTTGTCATCCTCATCTCCTATGAAGGATCAAGTCTTACAGTTTATACATAGCAGTGCCTTTGAAGGCCATTATGGTTATCATAAGGCCCTACATCCAGCACAGGCAGATTTTATATGGAGTGGTATGAGGGGAGACATTAAGTAATTCATAAAGGAATGTCAAGTTTGCCAAAGATGCAAGATAGAAAATTTATTACCTGCTGGGTTATTGCAGCCTTTGCCTCTTCCCAGCAAATCTTGGAGTGACATCTGACTCCTTACCATGTTCAAAAGGATTTTCTGTTATATTGGTGGTAGTTGATAGGCTCACCAAGTATGCACATTTTTTACCTCTATCTCACCCTTATACAGCTGCATCAGTAGCTGCTGTCTTCACATCTCAGGTATTCAAGTTACATGGGTTGCCATCCACCATTGTAATTGATAGGGATGTAATTTTCACAAGTAATTTCTGGAAAGAGTTGTTTAAATTACAAGGAACTAAACTACACTTTACATCTGTTTATCATCCACAATCAGATGGGTAGACTGAAGTGGTTAATAAATGTGTGCAACAATATCTGCGATGTTTTGTTAGTGAGAGACCAAAACAGTGGGTGCATTGGCTTCCTTAGGCTGAGTGGTGGTATAATACCTCAGTCCACTTCTCGACTAAAATGACACAATTTGAGGCATTATATGGGGTCCTTCCTCCAACCTTAATTCAATATGTTGATGGTACTACTCAGAATGAAGCTGTGGGTAGAGAATTGAAATCAAGAGATGAGATACTACAGTTGTTGAAACAGAATTTGATGGCTGCACAGATGGCTATGAAACAGCAATATGATAAACATCACATTCCAAGGAAATTTCAGGTGGATGATTTAGTTTATTTAAAGATGCATAAGTACAAGCAACAGACCGTTAGTCAAACCAGCAGATCCAAGCTTGGTGCTAGATACTGTGGTCCATTCAGAATTTTGGAATGCATTGGGGAGGTAGCTTACAGGCTCGAGTTGCCACCAAGTTCATCAATTCATCCAGTATTTCATGTTTCAAGGTTGAAGAAATATATTGGCTCTGATTCACAGATCTCTCATGTGTTACCATTAGTTGATTCTCATGGGAAATTTAAGGTGGAACCAAAAGCTATTCTTGACAGACGTATGACTGCTAGGAATAATAAACCTTTTATTGAACTGTTGGTAAAATGGCATGGTATGGATGAGGAGAGTTCCACTTGGGAACCTGTAGAACAGCTGAGGACTCATTATCCTGACCTTGTGGGCAAGGTCTTCTGAAGAGAGGGGCAATTGTTATGATCAGTTTATACCAGAAGGAAGCTCGAGATATAGAAGGAAGGGAACAGGAGGATGTAATCTGTTGGTTTAAATGTTAGTTAGTCATGTGTTGCGCACGTGTTGGTTCAAGGCTTAATATACTTTTATGTCCTCACTTACTTAGAATTACTATACTACCCTTGTTGTAACGATCATTAACAGTCATCAGACTTCTATAAATACTGAAGTCTCTTATTGTGTAAGGCATTGAACAAAATTAATAAAAAGTGTTGGAGGTTTAAGATCCCTCGAAGATCAGCAAGTAATTTTCCTTTTAAATTCTATCCTGCTGCTACAATTCGCCTGCCTGGATGCGATTATAGATGCCCGCATTCATATCTCGATGAACAGTCATGATCATGTGGATGTACAATCCTCTTGTTTGGATGGTGAGATGAAACATTTATAAATAGTAGTGAAATAATTTATGAATAGTAGTGAAATAATTTGAGTTAAGATATTTTATGGGATTTTGAAAAATGAAAGAGAAAAAATTTAATAAAAATATAATAAAGTTAAAATATTGTTAGAATATTATTTTTTAATATTATTTTTGTTTTAAGATTTGAAATAGTTGAATTATTTTTTGTGTTTGTGTGGAAATTTGAGAAAGTTGTATTATTTAGGTAATTATTAGATGAAAAGGTTAAATATTTACAATTGAAAAATGCTCGTGTTTGTGGTGTTTGAATATTGAAATAAGATAGAATAAGATGAGATAAGATGAAATATTTTACAATACAAACGGGTATCACCAATCTAAGCTTTTAATCCAGCAATAATCTAATACGTGTTGGGTCTTGAGAATTGATATAAGCTGATTTGGGACACCTCAATCTCATTTCAGCCTATAAAGTAATAAAAACAAATAACAACCCAACTCCACTCAACTTATTACCTCTTAATCCTATCGACATTGGGTTAGCTCTGCAAATCCTTTTCTTGACCATCTATTTAATTATATAAAAGTCAAGTTTTAATTGCTGACTTGGCATTCATAACATAAAATCCGGGAATGAAATGGTGCAAAGAGAGATTTGCACCAAGTGAAAAGTGAAGGTGATTTGAAACATCAAGCAGTGAAAAGAGAGAAAAGAGAGATGAAAAGCCAAGCGGTGAGTCTAGAGGGTTCAACTCTCAACTTGGTCTTTGTTCAAACACGTTCTCCAAGCGGTGAGTCCAGAGGGTCTTTGTTCAAACACGTTCTCCGTGCGGTGAGTCCAGAGGGTTCAACTCTCAACTTGGTCTTTGTTCAAGCACGTTCTCCGTATAACAAGAATCAGAGAAACAAAAATAAGAATAAAACAACCTAAACGACGCGGTGAACTTTGTGATAGATCAAACAGTAAGAACATAGAGCATTTCCCATGCAATCAAAACAGAACATGTTGCATTCACTTTTGTGAGAATCTCCATGAATGGAGCAGGGAATGAAGTAACTTGCTCTCAGAAACCTTCGCATATTCATCACAAGACAATCATACATAAACACAACACGTAAGCACAGGGATTGATTATCTTCATGCTTCGATTTTCGAAGATGCGAAGGCTTCTTATACTTTTTATGTTTGTTCTGTGTCTCAAGCTCTGGCGTGGTACAAGAAGATAATGCGCCTGCTCCTTCGTCGAAGCCAATGACGTCGACGCCACCAACGAAGTCTCCTTCTCCGTCCATTTCTCTAGCGACTTCACCGACCACTTGTTCTGCCATTTCTCCGGCGTGGGTGAGCGACGGTGGCTGTCCAATGCGGCAGGACATGAAAATGAGAGAGAGAGAGAGAGAGAGAGAGAGAGAGAGAGACCGAGACTTAGGGAGAGAATGAGTTTTTCACGACGTTGTCATGCTCGGAAACTTCACGTGCACCGGCTTGGTGTTGAGTGAGGGTGGTTGGGCACAGCTTGGGTTTCGCATCATCTATGGTTGAGGGAAGGCCGTGAGGGCGCCGACATGAGGAGCTACGGTCCATCGTGCTTTGTTGTTACGATGCTCTGTTTTTGTGGGGCTAAAACAGGGGCATTCAGTTCTTCTTCATCCATGGTTGGTTCCCTCTACGTGTGGATGTTTCAAGGGTGCAGTCTCCATGGATCGAGTATGTGCAATTTCAGAATTCACAAAGAAAATTGAATTGAGTCTATGCAATTTGCAGATCTTATCGAAGATATATATGTTCTACCATCTGAAGTGTACAAGGATCTGCAAAATATGAAGATAAATCATAAATTGAGAAATCCATGACAATGAGAAGAATTCAGTGCGGGAGTACTCATTGTTTTCTACGGCAAGAGGCAATATGTCATGATGCTAGTGGCGAGAAGCCCTAACAGATGGGGGAAGAAGCCGTGTCAAGGGGTCTGTGGAAGTCTGGAAGAGTGCCGAAGTGTGTGGAAGTCGAGTAGTTCGTGGAACTGAAAGTGACTTAAGTGTCTAAGAGAGACGACGTCGTTCTCTCAATCAGAGTACAAGGTGCTTAACACAATACCATTTTCACACAGTCATGGATGCCGGTTTCAACCACGATTAGGTAAATGCTTCCTCTATTTCCTTCTTATTTTTAATGATTTTCCTTTCAGATCGATTTTGGTTTGTTCTAATTTTATTCAAAGTTTCGTTTCCAAAAATTAGATCTTTAAATTCTAGTTGCGTAGGATTTTTTTTTTGGGACTCTTCCAACTTTTCTTTAAAAACTAAAAAGTGTCGGGAAATTGGCAAGGTGGAGCATATGTTTTCTCTGTATCACTCTAATATAATCTATTTTACATTATTTTAAATTGAACATTCATATATATATATATATATATATTACATTTTTAATATTATAAATTGACTGAAATATTTATTGTTAAAGTGAACTCTTTTATATATTCATATTCATTTTATATATATTTGATATATAGTTTTTAATAATTGTGAAAGTGATTATGTATAATAAACTATTTAGAGTTATAAAATTCAGCATAATAACGATCCGCGTATCGTGCGGGTTATAGCCTCGTTGGAATAATCTAGATATTATTTTCATGACATCCTATTCCCTCTAATTTCATTTCATCACCTCTCTATTTAGCAAAAGTACCTAACAAATGAATAGTAAATATAAATTTCAGTTCTTTAATTCAATTAGGGCTACTTTGGGAATATAAATGTTCTCAACTATTTTCAAATATTTTCTTCCCAAACATCAGTTAAACACAAAACATTTTTCAATTTCAAATCATTAACTTTTTCTTCTAATCATTACTTAATCATTACAGCTTTCCCAAAAGTCCAAAAACATAAAAACAATACAAATTTCTCAAATTTCAAAACAAAAATAATATCAAAAAATAATATTCAAACAATTTTTTAACTTAATAATATTTTTATTCAACTTTTCTATCTACTTTCTCAAAATTCAATCAAATATCTTAACTCAAACCATTTATCTACTATTTACAAATCATTTCACTACTTTCACAAATATTCTGAGATATTCTAATGGTTCGTTTGGGAACACAAACCATCTAGTCTCATCTCAAAATTTATCATAATTTCCTTACCAAATATCACTCAAATTCAAATACTTTTCAATTTCAAATCTTTAGCTTCTTTATCTAGTCAATATTTAATTATTACAGCTTTCTCAAACATTCAAACAAAACATAAAATACAATTTAATTTTTTAAATTCTAAAATAAAAACTATATTATATCTGTGAGGGAGGGGCCCATCCCAGAATGGCCCAAGCCTGAGGAGGTCAAGTTACGAAACCCTGCTGTAGGTTAAGAGCCTGGGCCAGGGGGCCACGTGCGGAGCCCATGACTGCAAACCAACTCGAGAAGGCCCTTCGGTGCCAAGCTTGTATATGCTAAGGAGAGCATCTCGGGACTCATCAACCTATCGAGCCCTACTGTATGGCGCTGAGCAGGACGCCCTACTGTATGTAGACAGCTGGACGTGCCCAATCGTGGTCTCGTCAGACTCAAGGCACATCGCATTCAATGCATGTGTCAGAAGGCCCGGCATGCAACGGCTTGTCCCAAAGTACATAGGACGGCTCAACCATGACCTAATACCCAACCTAGCAGAAAGGTGGCAACAGGTCTGACCTAGCACGACCTAACACGCCACGATCTCCCTCGGTCACCTAAGCCGCAGACTGATACACTGTTATAGCAGAGAATGAGTGGTAGCAGGTCTGACTCAGGTACAACCTGACACGCCATAATCTCCCTTGGCAGTGGAGCCCAGATCAGGTATACATAGCAACCATCCCTTCTACGGGAGGCCTCTCTTGAATCCTTTTACTATTTTTCTAATCTTCTGAGTTATTCTCATCACTAGAGGATTGTTCACTGACTTTGGCATCGGAGTAATCCCGGACGTCACTGGAGCCCTTCCTTCCTCTTAGTTGCAGGTGGCATGAGCTTGGTTATCGCAGAAGTGCTCGGGTTGCGAAACACGACATCAACAGTGGCGCCGTCTGTGGGATTTATTTTTCCATAAAAGCGTGTACTTCGCATGCCGGCAATGACGCGGTCCCAAACTATGGAAGCAAGACTCGCGAACATGAAGGAGACAGTAAGGAAATTGACAGAAGAAGTTGGGATGCTACGCCAGGAGAAGAGTGGCAATGAACATGAGGATTCGTAGTGGGTTCCTACGGACGCCATTGCGGAGGAGGAGAGACACAAGATGTACGTCCAAATCCAAGAGCTTGGGGACAATTGCGTGGAAATGGCTAAGAAAATAGACACGCCATCCACTGTTGACTAGCTGCTTGTCGGTCCAACCTCCCATATAGCCGGGAGTCATGGCAGTGCCGCTTCCTCCCAAATTCAAAGTCCCCTAGATGGAATTGTATGACTGGTCCAAAGACCCGCTAGAGCACCTGGAGACATTCAAAACCCACTTGACCCTGCATAGTTTCCCAGGAGAAATCGACTGCCGAGCCTTCCCACTAACACTGAAAGGGGTCGCCCGGACCTGGTTTGAGTCGTTGTCATCAAGAATGGTAGATAGCTTCGAGGAGCTCGCCCGCCTCTTCATGATGCAGTTCCTGGCAAGTAGTAAAAGGAGACGCCCAGCAGCTTACCTCCTAACTGTCAAACAGCGAGACAGTGAAAATCTAAAGTCGTAACTCTCGCGGTTCAATCGGGAGCGTATGACCACTGAAGACTAAGACGAGAAGATCACATTGGCAGCCCTCCTAGGGGGAATCTAGCCTCAGAATCCGTTCATGACAAAAATAGCACGAAAGACCCCTACTACGCTGAGGGAGTTCATGGACCGGGCAGATGGGTTCATTAACGCTGAAGATACACTCGAGGCACCGATGGCCCCACGACGATCCAAGGTAGAGCAAGACGGATCTGAAGGAGCTAGGACAACGAGGAGGTCGCGACCGCGGAAAAGGAAAGAGGGGAGTACCATATACCAAGAGAAGGGGAGAAGCGCTGGCTCGGCCCTAAGGGGGGAGCCACACTCACACAAACTTAGCCGTGGAAGGGAATCGACGCCCGAGCCCCCGAAGAGAACAGCCCCGAGATGGGAAAAACCACCTGTGTTGTGAGTACCACATGAATAACCGACATAACACTCGAAACTGTTACACCCTGAAGAGAATAAGGGAGGAAGACCAGCGTAATTGGACGCACAGGTTAGAGGACCATGTGGACCGGCCTGGAGGAAGGCACAAGGGCCCTCGACGAGGTACGAGCTCGGGAAGGCAGAAAACAAAGGATAAGACATGGAGGATCCCCTTGGTGGAGAACAAACCTTTTGGAGAGATCAGCACAATCACCGGAGGGTATGCCGGAGGTAGAGACACCTCGTCGGGCCCAAAAGCCCGAAAGGCACTTGCCCTAAGGGCACGCTATGAGGAAGTGTTCACTACTAAAAGAGTCGCAAGTAGGCCCCTACGGCACACTGGAGGCACCATGATAACCTTCGACGAGAGGGACGAAGAAGGCATCCTTCACCCACATGACGACGCATTGGTGGTAACGATGCAAGTGGCAAACTTCAAAACCCTGAGGATCCTAGTCGACAACGGCAGTTCGGCCGACATCCTGCTCTAGGAAGCCTTTGTCAAGATGGGAATCAGTCCGGATTGACTACGTCCGACTCCAATGCTGCTCAAGGGCTTCACGGGAGACGTCGTTCAACCAATGGGAGCCACCACTCTTTCAGTCCTGGTAGGGAAGGCACCTAGGACCGCGGCCACCATGACCAACTTCTTAGTCGTCAAAGCCCCATCCTAGTACAATGTCATACTGGGGCGCCCCACCCTAAACAGCTTGAGGGCAGTGACGTCCACTTACCACCTCAAAATGAAGTTCCCCACCGACTTGAGGGTGGGTGAAGTCTGCGGCAAGAAGGTCCTAGCTCGGGAATGCTATGACCAAGAGCTGAGGCATGAGGTCAAAGTAGTCACGACAGTCGAAAGGACAGAGGAAATGCCTAAGCCGGGTTCACCTCCGTCCTTGACCGAATGGGATGAAGAAATCCATGATGAACATGGCCTTCGGCAGGCAGAACCCAACGAGCCTTTGGAGTTGGTTACAGTCGATCAGTAGAGACTAGAACGAAAGGTCTGAGTCGGGACTAAGCTAGACCAAGGGATGAGAACGGCACTGATATCTCTCCTTATCGAACACGAAGAGGTGTTCGCCTAGAGCCACGAGGATATGCTTGGGATTGACAACTCCATCATTGAGCACCGGCTCTGCATCGATCCAGCGACTCAGAAATTCAAGCAGAAATGGTGGAGCTTCAACGCCGAGAAGTATGGGGCGAAAGTTGAAGAGGTAGGCCGTCTCCTAACTGCAGGGTTCATCCGGGAGGTCCACTACCCGGAATGGCTATCTAATGTAGTTTTGATGAAGAAGGCCAACCAGAAGTGAAGGATGTGTGCCGACTTCACCGACCTAAATAAAGCCTGCCTAAAAGACAGCTTCCCCTTACCACGCATCGACCTGGTGGTGGATTCAACGGCTGGGCATCTCTTCTTAGATTTATGGACGCCTATGGCGGGTACAACCAAATCAGGATGAACCCAAATGACGAAGAGAAGACAACGTTTGTAACAGACCGAGGCCTTTACTGCTACAAAGTAATGTCGAGAATGCGGGGCTACCTACCAACGACTAGACAGCCGAATGTTCAAGCAGTAGATTGGCCGAAATATGGAAGTGTACATAGACGACCTGTTAGTGAAGAGCAAAGAGCCCGGACAGCATTTGGCAAATCTACGAGATGCATTTTCCATCCTCCGGCAATATTGGATGAAGCTAAACCCATTGAAGTGCGAGTTCAGAGTGGAGACAGGTAAGTTTCTAGAGTTCATGGTCTCCGAAAGAGGGATTGAGGCGAACCTCGAAAATGTGGAAATAGTGATAGGAATGCCTTCCACCCACAACCTTCATGAAGTCCAGAGGCTGGCTGGGCGGGTAGCAACCCTAAACCGCTTCATCGCTCAATCAACCGACCGGTGCCTACCCTTCTTCAAAGTCCTGAGGAAGGCCCAAGAGTGGGATGAGACTTACGAAAAAGCCTTCGCCGATTTGAAGTTGTACCTGAGCCGCCCTACTGCTAAGCCAAACAAGATTAGAGGAGACCCTGACTGTGTACCTAGCGGTGTCCCCTCATGCTGTATCAGTCATACTTGTCTAGGAAACGGAAGAAGGGTAGCGGCCCATCTACTACATGAGACGGGCCTTCTGTAGAGCAAAGGCAAGGTGCCCCCGGCTGGAAATGTTAGTATTCACCCTAATCATCGCGGCCAAGAGATTAAGGCCGTATTTCCAGGCCCACCCGATGAAAGTGCTAACCGATCTCCCCCTCAAGAAAGTGTTGCAGAATCTAGACACCTTGGGACGGCTGGCCAAATGGGTGATCGAGCTCAGCAAATTCGATATGGAGTACCTGCCCCAAGCCGCGATCAAAGGACAAGTGTTGGTACATTTCGTTGTCGAGTTCACCCGCTTCCCGGAGGATGTTCCAAGTGCACCCCAAGGAAAGCCTTGGCAGGTCTACGTAGACGGCTCGTCCTGCTGGGCTGGTGGGGGAGCGGGAGTGCACATTATCACTGAGCAAGGAGAGGAACACAACTATGCAATCAAGCTAGCATTCAAAGCGACCAACAACGAAGCTGAGTATGAAGCGCTCTTAGCCGGAATGACAGTCGCGCGGTTATTAGGAGCTGAAGAAATAGAAGTGAGGGCTGATTCCCAAGTGGTCTTTTGCCCAAGGATGCGGATGACTTTGCCAAGAAATGCCTGAAGTGTCAGGAGCACGAGTCGATTCCATACTGCCCGGCAGAGGAGCTAACATCAATCATGGCCCCGTGGCCTTTTGCCTAATGGGGTCTGGACCTAATTGGCCCATTCCTAGCAACAAGGGGAGGAGCCAAGTTTGTCATTGTTGTGGTCGACTACTTCACAAAATGGGTCGAAGCGGAGGCTCTCGCTAGCATCACCTCCTGAACCATCACGAAATTCCTGTGGAAGTCAGTGGTCTGCCGATTTGGCATACCTCAGAGCTTCATATTAGATAACGGAAGACAGTTCAACTGCACACATTACCAAGAATGGTGCACAGAGCTCAGAATTAAGGTGAAGTACTCCTCGCCAGGACACCCTCAAGCCAACGGATAGGCCGAAACAACCAATAAAACCCTCTTCTGTACCCTTAAGAAAAAGATTGGGGTGCACAAAGGAGTATGGGCCGAAGAGCTCCCAAGCATATTATAGGAATACTGGACCACTATCCAAAACCCCACCGGGGAGACACCCTTCGCCCTCACTTATGGCAGCGAAGCGGTAATTCCAGTAGAAGTCAAAATGCCCACATTCCATGTCCAACACTCCAACCCGAACGCCAACAATGAAAGGCTAGCCAAGAGCTTGGGTGTCCTGGAGGAGAGAAGGGAAGAAGCAATGGTGCGAACGACAAGTAACAAGCGAAAGGCGGAGCAATACTTCAACAAACGAGTCAAGCCACGCTCCTTCAAGGTAGGCGACTTGGTGCTACAACAGACTGGAATAACTACCCCAGAAGAAGGAAAGATGGGACCACGCTGGGAAGGCCCGTACATAGTAACTACGAGCAATCGACCCGGTTCCTATCACCTCAAAAACAGCTAGGGACACGAGCTACCCCTACCCTGGAATGCCAAACACTTAAACAAATACTGTGTAGGAGTATAAGGCAGCACTTTGTACGAACAACTGTTAATGAATGAGAACGTCTGGATGTTCATCTCAAATCTCTTGTTGTCTAAAAAAATAAGCCTAGTCTTTACACTCGCAAGAAGACGGGTCCCTTGACTCACTACGGGATAAGGTCCCAAGTCCACGGACTGGTTAGTGGACTAGGTACCGACCCCCCGTCCAATTAAGTCGAGTCTTTATACTCGCAAGAAGATGGGTCCCTTGACTCGCTGCGGGGTAAGGTCCCAAGTCCCTGACTGGGTACCGACTCCCCGTCCAATTAAGCCGAGTCGTTACACTCGCTGCGGGATAAAGGCAAGTCTCAAGACTTAGTCTTGACCTCCCGAACAACAAAGTTGAGTCCTTACACTTGCAAGAAGACGAGTCCCTTGAATCTCTACAGGGTAAGGCCCCAAGCCTCAGGACTTGATCCCGACCCCCTGTCAAACAAAGCCGAGTCCTTACACTCGCAAGAAGACAAGTTCCTTGACTCACTGCGAGGTAAGGCCCCAAGTCTCAAGATTCGGTCCTGAGCCCCCGTCCAACTAAGTTGAGTCCTTACACTCGCAAGAAGACGGGTCCCTTGACTTGCTGCAGGGTAAGGTCCCAAGTCTCTAGACTGGGTACCGACCCCTGTCCAATTAAGCCGAGTCGTTACACTCACAAGAAGAAGAGTCCCTTGACTCGCTGCGGGATAAGGGCAAGTTTCAAGACTTAGTCCTGACCCCTTGTCTAACAAAGCCGAGTCCTTACAGTCGCAAGAAGAAGGGTCCCTTGACTCGCTGAGGGGTAAGGTCCTAAGTCCCCAGACTGGGTACCAACCCCCTGTCCAATTAAGCCGAGTCATTACACTCGCAAGAAGACAGCTCCCTTGACTCGCTGCGGGGTAAGGAAAAGTCTTAGGACTTAGTCCCGACCCCCCATCCAACAAAACAGAGTCCTTACACTAGCAAGAAAACGGGTCCCTTGACTCACTGCGGGGTAAGGCCAAGTCTCAGGACTTGGTCCCAACCCCCCGTCCAACAAAGCCGAGTCGTTACACTTGCAAGAAGACGAGTCCTTTGACTTGCTAAGCTTAGTCCTTACACTCGCAAGAAGACAGGTCCCTTGACTTGCTAAGCTTAGTCCTTACACTCGCAAGAAGACGGGTCCCTTGACTCTCTGCGGGGTAAGGTCCCAAGGTACCAAGCCCCCGTCCAATTAAGCCGAGTCTTTATTCTCGCAAAAAGACGAGACTCTTGACTCGCTACGGGGTAAGGTCCCAAGTCCCCGAACTGGGTACCGACCCCCCATCCAATTAAGCCGAGTCTTTACACTCGCAAGAAGACAGGTCCCTTGACTCTTTGCAGGGTAAGGGCCCAAGTCCTGGACTGGGTACCGACCGCCTGTCCAATTAGGCCGAGTCTTTATACTTGCAAGAAGACGGGTCCCTTGACTTGTTGCGGGATAAGGCCTCAAGTCTCAGAACTTGGTCCCAACCCCCCATCCAACAAAGCCGAGTTCTTACACTCACAAGAACATGAGTCCCTTGACTCGCCGCGGGGTAAGGCGAAGCCTCAGGACTTGGTCCGACCCTCCGTCCAACAAAGCCGAGCCTTATTCAGAACCGCGCAAAACAAAAAGAGAGAATGAGGAGAGAAAAAGGAAATAAAAGAACACAGCAGTTGTAAGAAAAAAGTTTTATTTTGATTCGTCAAACACACACATTTACAAGAAGAACCCGGGGAGCGCTATACAAAGTACTACAAAAAAAAAAGGAAAAATGGGGGGGGGGGGGGGGGGGCGGCGAGCCCATCACTGGGGTGAAGGAGGCAGATGAGCGCCCTAGGGGAACAGGGGATACCCTGGCTTCCTGAAGTTTTTAACGTAAGCTTGCACCTCGGAACTTGGAGGAAGGGAGGACAAAGACAAAGTGCGCAAATCCAGCTCGGGGTTCTGCAACAAGTATTTGTGCATTCGATCGAGGCCATCTCGATAGCCGTGAGACCAGGCCGCGTCTCGGATAGTGTTTGCATTCGTGATCTGAGATCGGATCTCCCCGGAACGTTTGGCGATGTCATCCAGACGAGACCTCAAGCCGGTAATCTCCATGTTGCGGGATAAGAGGTCAATGTTCTTTTGGATCCTCGACTGCGAAAGCTCACCGATGCATGCCTTCACCTGTCGCAGTTGCTCTCTTAAGTGTTGAGCCTCCTGGGAAGGCCTAAAATGCCCGAACAATAGCCGTGAACGCTGTTCGACGACTAGAGCCTGATCCCGATTTGATTCCTCTAGCTCCCTTCGGTCGGACTCCGTCTCCTCCCTAGACTCACGCAGTTCCTTCTGAAGAGACTCCAATTGCTCCCGAGCAGCCTCCAGCTCCACTTCCCGGGTGACCAAACTCAGTTCAGAAGCAATGCGAGCCTCTTCGAGGCGCTTCTTTGCCAATGTCAACCGAAAGATGTCCCGGTCGGCATCGCGCAATAAACCCTTAAGAGCCTTATTATTCTCTTTACGCCTCGCAGCAATCGTCTCCATGTGCTTGTTTTGTTCCTTCCGCTCCTGGGTGAAAAGGGGTCGCAACGTCTGGCCCACACGCTCGGTGGCAGCGGCCCGAGCCTCGTCCAGAGTCAAGGCTGGTGCCTACGTCCCCTCTGCCCCGGGGGAAGATGAGGGGCCAGCAACAGCTAGCTACCAAGAAAAATCCAGAAGGGATCCCCAAGTCTCACTGCATGGCCCGGGCGCCATGGGAGATAGAGCTTCAGAGTCATCATCATCACTCAAATCTATGACGATGGGAGGGTCTTAGGAATCTGAGCTGCAATCGACCTTGCTCGACCAGGTAGACCAGGGGGAACAGCCCCCACGACTGGAGAGGCAGGTCTGACGGCCTCCTCCGAGTTTTGAGCTGCAGCAGGAGGAGCTTCGGGTCTCAGCCCTTCTCCTTCCCCACCTTCTCCTTCTCCACCTTTTCCATCTCCTTCTTCTCCATCTCCTTCTTCTTCATCTTCTCCTCCCTCATCTTGGAAGGTGAATTCTGCCCCCATCCCTTCTTGACTTGTGGCTCGGTAGGGGTTTGGCTCTGCCTCCCGTGGCCCTGGCCCCAGGGTCGTCTCGTTTTCATCGCCCTCAGTGTCTCCATGGCTTATGTCTCGGGAAGGAGTCTGCTCTACATCTCGGGGCCCGGCCACCGAGCCTGCCTGTGGGACCTCGCAGGACATCTCCTCCCGAAAACTCACCTCGAAAGAAGTAAAGGGTTAGAGGGCTCGGCAGTAGAGCCTGAACCGGTAGGAAATGATGTTGTCTCCCCCACGTTGAAGGAACCAGAATCTCTACACGCACGAACTCTCGGTCGCGAGGTATTTGGGATTGACTTCCCAGTTCCCCAGCACGACCGCTAGAAAGAGAAGAACCCCTAGCCTCACCACTTTTCTTGGGCAGATTGTGGTGTACCTTTGGTCGCTTCGCCCGACGACTGGAAGAACTTGAGGCGCGCTTCCAGGCCCGGGTAAAGGGGATAACACCCAAGAAATTCCTCCCAATAGCATACGAGCGATCGAGCGTAGACAAGTACTTGCTGATGTTCTCGTCGGGGAGGACCAAATTGGTCTGTGGCCAGTTAGGATGGGCCCGCACCCAAGCTGTCACCAACTCCAACCGAGCCTCTTCCCTCTAATTGAGGGTAAGTTCCAGGCTTTTCACGGAAGGGGGAATCCCCAACATGCTTGAATGGGATACTCCTTATGGGTCGTTTCCCCACAAAGTACTCCCAGTTCGGGCCAGACAAGAAGAAAAATTTTCGGGACCACTCCTTTACACTTGAGTGGCGCTGATCGAGCGAGGTGATCTTCCGGCCTGGAGACCGGGCTTGGAAATTGCAGATGCTTCCCGGCCGGTAGTTGAGGCGGTATATGTACAAGAACTCCCGAGCCGTTAGATCGGGGTATTCTTCAAGGGTCTTGTTGAGTACCATTCGGAAGATGATACAGCTAGATATCAGTCGCTGCCACGCATTAGGATAGAGTTGCGCCGGGGCCAGCCAAGATAATTTAGAACCTCGCGAACCGGACGTCTAACTAGAGGTGGAGACCATTGGCGAACATTAACTGGAAAAGAGCCACCCTCGTCATTGTGCCGTTAGGATTCACCGCATGCTCACCACCCCGAGGAATCTCTAGAACAACGGAAGGATCCTGTATTTAGAGCGGAACGCCCTGAGGTCGTTGCCAAAGATGGAGGAAACCCAACGTTTCCCCCCGAAATACGGAGGAGCGAGGTCGACTTTGGGTGCCATGGTAGTAGTAGGAAGTAACGGGAAAGCGAGAAGGGGAAAAAAGGTCGTAGCGAGAAAATGAGAAAGAAAAGGAGAAAACGCAACGACTGGAGAGAGAGAGCGAGAGAAATGAAGTGACCCTAATAGCAATGTCAGCAGTCTCTAAAGCGATGGCAGAAATGGCAGTCGTGTCAAGCAAGTGAGGGGCACGAACCAATAAGATCCCAGGACACGAAGGAAAGGGCGGCCAGCACGTCCAATCGATTGTCGGGAGACCGGATGACCTCGAGAGAGGAAGAGAGGTGCCTCTTGAATGGGCGGATGACCTTGGGAGCTTGAAGCGACAGAAGCCAAACGGGCGGCACCATAATTAAAAGTGTTATGAATTCCCACCACGTGCCCGTGATAGGAGTTCGTGGGGTACTATGAGGGAGAGGCCCATCCCAAAAGGGCCCAGGCCCGAGGAGGTCAAGTTACGGAATCCCAGACCCAAAAATGAAATCCTGCCATGGGTTAAGAGTCCGGGCCAGAGGGCCACGTGCCGAGCTCGTGACTGCAAACCAACCCGAAAAGGCCCTTTGGGGCCAAGCTCAGATATGCTAAGGAGAGCGTCTCAGGACTCGGCAACCTACCGAGCCCTAACGTATGGCATCGAGCAGGACACCTTACTATACGCGGACGACTAGACATGCCCAATCGTGGTCTTGTTAAACTCAAGGCATGTCGCATTCAATGCATGTGTCAGAAGGCCCGACACGCAACAGCGTGTCCCCAAAGTACGTAGGATGGCTCGGCCACGACCTAACACCCAACCTGGCAGAAAGGTGGTAGCAGGTCTGATCTAGCACAGCTTGACACGCCACGATCTCCCATGACCACCTAAGCCGCGGACTGACACAATGTTGCAGAAGGGAATGAGTGGTAGCAGGTCTGACTCAAGTACGACCTGACACGCCA
Source organism: Juglans mandshurica (assembly GCA_022457165.1). NCBI lineage: Eukaryota > Viridiplantae > Streptophyta > Magnoliopsida > Fagales > Juglandaceae > Juglans > Juglans mandshurica. The sequence goes on from CM039623.1 coordinate 13,447,780, forward strand.
CAATCTCCCTCGATAGTGGAGCCCAAATCAGGTTTAAATAGCAGACATCCCTTCTACGAGAGGCCTCTCTTGAATCCTTTTACTATTCTTTTTAATCTTTTGTGTTATTCTCATCACTAGATGATTCTTCAGTGACTTTGGCATCGGAGTGACCCCGAACGTCACCGTAGCCCTTTCTTCCTCTTAGTTGCAGGTGGCGTGAGCTTGGTTATCGCGAAAGTGCTCGGGTTACGAAACACGATATCAACAATATCAATATTTAGTTTTATAATATTTTTATTCAATTTTTTCTCTCTCATTTCCCAAAATCCAATAAAATATCTTAATTCAAATCATTTCACTACTCTTCACAAATCATTTCATTACTATTTACAAATTTTTTATCTCATTTTATTTCTCAAGCAAGGCCTAGGGGATGTTTGGAAACATGTTTCATCTCATCTCATTTACTTCCCAAACAACATTCAAACACAAATACTTTCAAACTAATCGTTACAACTTTTTCAAATCTCAAAATAAAAATAATAATAATATTTTAACTTTATAATATTTTTTATTCAACTTTTTCTCTCTTATTTCTCAAAACTCAATAAATACTTAACCCAAATTATTTTACTACTATTCATAAACTATCTTATCATTATTCACAAAATTTTCATATCATTTCATTCTTCAAGCATCTCCTAAGTGTCCAAACGAATGTTAAAACTAAATGCTCCCAATTAGAAGATTCCCAATATGATCTAATTACTTCATTTGTTTTGCATAAAAATTCTAGAAATATTTCTGGTATTTGAATGTACTTGAAAAAGTTTAACCAAAAAATGATTTCAATAGGACTCATTTCGATTCAGAGAATGTTTCATCTCATCTCATCTCATAATTACAATTTTTTCAAATTTTCACACAAAATATAATAAATAATTCAACTTTTTCAAATCTCAAAACAATAATACTATTAAAAAATAATATTCTAACAATATTTTATTCGACTTTCATCTAAAACCATCATATCTCATCTCACTATCCAAAACAACCTTAATGAAAAACCAAGCCTTTATTTTTTATTTTTTGGAAACTGGTCTTAATTCAAAACTTGGTAAAACCGATTTCTACTCTTGCTTAATAGCACTGGAGTCTCATGTTACACCCCATTCTTACCCATTGATTCCCTACTCACGCTCTCCTTTTCTCCATCGTCCTCTTCTCTCTTGCTATTTTGTTTTTAATTTTTATATTTTTTAACTCCAAATTTTCTTTGTAGTTTTTAGTTTTTATTTTTTATAGTTTTATGACGTGTGACATTCAGGTCAACATAGTTAATAATTTAGTTGTTTAATAGAAGGACTAACTAAATTAATCTTAAAAGCAAATAGAATAAAAAGTTCAATTAAACTACATAAAGAGTAGACATATAAACGAGTCGATTAACAAATAGTAAATAGTCAAATTTTATTCATTTAATTTTTATTCGAACACGAGTTGAGATCAAACTTTTCATCAAGACGTATTTTATTGTTCACGAAAGTTCGGACATTTTCACGAGCTGCTTTATTTAAATAAAAATAATAAATACGAAATTATTCGAGTTTATATGAACCTATAAATGACTAATTTAATAAACGAAACACCAGAAAAGCATTTATTTTCTTATGAAATAATTAGCATAAAAAGTTTTACATACAACATTAGTTTTTTGTGGAATTAAGTCTTTAGAAAATCCAATGGACTTCTTGAGAAGTAAGAGAGTGATGACAATTTCTCCCACTAGATGCCATTTTGATCTTGAACACCAGATAGAGCATGCTGCAAAATTCAAATACAAGTGTAAATTACAAAATTTTAGGAACAAACTAGTGACGGGTGGTAGAGGTGGATCACCTGAAAGTATGACAAGGTGTATTGCACATCACTTTCAGAAATTTGGTGGTGGAGGACAATCCTGATCCTGAAACAGCAAAAACACCAACATCATCATTTGATTCATTTTCCTGTCTAACAAGAACGACTACCGTCTAACTTTATAAACGGGATCATAGAAAATGTGCCATGTCAGAGCATCTGAACTGAACATGCATTGAAAGTCTTGCCTCTATTTTTGACATGCAACAAACAGAGAATATGAAATAACATGTTGAAACTAAAAGGTGAAACAATGAAAATCAATGGAATCACTGTTCGAGAGACCTAAGATTCTAATATATCATCAATCCAATCATTGTTCACAAATTTTTTTTTTCCTATCAATGAATAGATCTCTTTAGTTGCATGATTTAGATGTCTCGTCATTCGAGGCTACATCGGAAAATGGATTCAACTGAGAAAAGATAATTATATCTTGAAATAAAATCTAGATGAGCAAAATATGCATCCTAAAACTAAACTAAATAGGCAGTTGGATTAAATTTTTAATATCATTACAATCAGTGATGGTACCAAATTCTGCAGCTAGCAGAAACATTGGAGACATCATTTGAGTACTAAATTTAAGGAAACAAAACATTGGCTGACTATTAGAAACTTTAGCTTCCATTAAGAAATTTTGTAGGTAAAACCCACAAAGTGAGGCCCTCCTACATCTTCAGTATTTAGTCAAGTTCTCTGGTTTATCGCGTAGATCCTAGACTAACACACCCCTCTTTCTGCTTGGACACACAATCAATAATCATAAAAATATCGCTTGGTATGAACACACATGCTTACTTCTTTTAAGCTTATATTTGTTGAAAAAACTAAATCCATGAGTTGGACTTAAAAAAACAACAAAAAGATGAACTACGAAAGAATTCATGGATTTAAGCTGCTTTTTGTGAGGAAAACCAGACCTTAATGGGCCCTCTTGCATCACGAGTATACCATGTTCTTCTAAGTAATTGCACATTTTTTCTGCTGTGAACTTTGAGCTTTCTTCTATGTCAAAATATATCTGATGATGTACCAAAGCAAAAGTATGTATTAGTACATGTTCAGTTTATATGAATGAGATCAAGAAAAGCACTAATATGTAATATACAAATGAACAAATGAACTCAACCTGAAGTGTCCAGTGACTTGAATCATTCTATATCCATACAGACCCCCCCTCCCCCAAAAGATAAAATGTGAGAGATCAAAAGGAGAAACAATTAATCCTCCTAAAGTGTTATAGTGGTTCCGATTATAATCCTGTCGGAAAAAATCTTGTGCAAAGTTGTGCTCAAACCTTTGCATTAAGCAGATTTGCATGTGTCCCACTTTCAATATGATTAGTTATTGAGAAAGGGTACACCAAGCTACTTGATAATAAAAACTAGATTCAGTAAACTAATTTCTGAACCACTTAATACTTGGTTCAGAAACTTCCCAATCTTAAATTATGTAAACTAGAATCTCAAGAGTTCTGATTACATAGAAAAACAACCAAAATTCACATAACTAAGATACTTACAATATTGGTCTCCACTGAAGCGACATCGACTTTTATTCCTTTGATTTGACTCAGTCCTTCTGGAATTTTTGAGAGAGAAAATAGAAATAAAGAGGCAGGAGAATAATTATTCTTCCCAGCAATGATAATGCAATATGAAACAAGTACACTAGAATACTAATTACCAACCTGCTAAAATCTTAGCTTTCTTGTGATCACCTTCAAGCTTTACAACATTTTCTTGTACAGCTACCAAAGCAGCAGCGCAAAGGATCCCAACCTGTCTCATCCCACCACCTAAGGTTTTCCGAAGTATTTTGGCCTAACAGGTGGAAACAGAAGAGTTTGATGCTATGTTTTTTAATAGATGTAAGGAGCAGCTGATTCTTCTAACCATATAATTTTCGTTGGTACCTTGGCAATAAAGCTTCTGGAGCCAACAATAACAGATCCAACTGGAGCACCCAGACCCTTTGACAGACATACCTGGTTCACAAATTTAAATCAGACAAAAGCAACATGTGGTCTAATAAATAATGAACTTCAGAATTAAGTTGCAAGTAATATCAACAAGTGATAATACTGAAAGCTTGCAGAATAAAAAGATCTAAGAATGCCCACACAAGGCAATCATACCGAAACGGAGTCAGCAGCTTGCACCAGCCTATGAACAGGGATGCCGAGTGCCTGGCAGACCAATGTTTCTGGATTAGAAACTCATATAGTATATACTTCACAATTTGTTGAAGAAAGACAATTGGCATCAGAAACAGAGATTGATCCAAAATCATCATTCACAATGAAAAGGAATGTTCAGCTCAAATTTACATAGAAGATAAATGCATTTACTTAGAAGTGAAGAATGTAGAAAATATGGAAGATAAATGCCTCCGAAGTATCATAACAGGCACTCCAAGGTAAATTATCCATATCCTAGAACAGGTGGATGAATAAAATAAGCAGCTGTCACCACATGGTAGCAATTATAGGAACATTAAGATCACTTTTCCCAAATATCAACTATTACACAAAGTGACAATTTTCTATGATGGCCCCCCTCGTAAGAGTGGAATTAGCCAGTGCACAATAGCTAATTTTAGACAGTGCACTATAATTCATATTGTCATCCTCGAGCAGGTTAGCATACAATTTTCTATGATGGCCCCTTTCATGATGCTATGCCGCAGTTTGCTTCAAGGGATATCATACAGCATATTGTAGCAGTTGTATTCATGAATGTGAGAAACTTTTCCAGCATTTCAGTGTGCTAACCTGTTTGAGGATGAGGTTCAACATATGTGGGAAAATGGTAAAGGTAGAAAAAAAGTGTGCTCTAAGGTACTTGGCCATTTCGCACTGCAAAATTTAAGCTTCCATAGGACTTTCTAGCACATCATATGGACTAAATCACAACTCCAGGGACGTACTTACTTACCTCCACATGGATGTCAAACATACCACACAATAATACGCAATGACAAACTAAACACATGCAAAATATTTTACTTACAACCGATGCGTTAAAAATGCGGGCCCCATCAATATGAAGCTTCAAACCATGCTTTTTGGCTAGCTCTCCAACTTTGTCTACATATTCTACAGACAGACATCTACCTCCAGAGCTACATTTAATAGAGACGCCACTCGTAAGGCATTACAGTCACAGAATACACAGTCATTACAGTTAAAAATTAAAAAGAAAAACATATTGATGGTTCAATAAATTGATAGGGAAAAAAAACAAACACCATGTGGAAGAAAAGTTCATATTCCTCAGCAATACAGTTCATAGATTCAAGAGCAATTAGTGTAATACTTATAATATAATTTGCTTAAAGTAGAGCTACTGCTTAAATTTCTCAGAAAATTCCATACTGTGCTGAGTGTAGTTTCAGGTGCTTTTGAACGTGGATTCTAGACTGATTGCAACACCAAAATATAGCTTTCTAGGTAGTAATAATATAAAACATGGACCTTTATACATCCCTTCCCATCAACCTGATCAAGGATTACAAAGTAATGTTCCTGCAAAAATATGTCTCGTTCTGGCCTGAACTAAAAAAATGAAAGTAATACAAGAACAACCCGAAAGGAGTGTGGTTTTTAGCATTACCCTTTTTCTTATATATTTGTCTCCTTCTAGATAGTTTTATTTCTTGTATACTTACTGGGTAATTGGATTGTACCCTTTAATGAAGTCTTAATACTATAAAAAAAGTTTTGAATGTTATGATCAATGTTTTACATCAAGAGCAGAAAGGTTTGACCAAAAGTCCATGAGAGACGACTTCAGTTATCTTACATTCATATGAGCCTCCTCGGATATTGAGCTGAGTATGAATAAACAAAGAGAACAAGAATGTGAAATTCATTATTATGCTACTTTCCAGACTTCTGAAAATCCTAAAACTGAAATTAATGCAGTTGACTGCACTGCTTCCACACTCTGAAGTTATGTGCAAACATGGAATGAAACATCATGCCACATGAAGAATTTAATTTTTTCTTTTCAAAGCCACACACATCCATATTGACTTGAGAACTGGAATGATAATACATTTAGCAGTCCAAGTCCCAAAACTGAGAGCACAAGCTATATTTGTCTGGACAATGAAAAATTAAAGTTAAAACTAACTCAGTTCAATCAAACCTCCGTACATGTAGAAGTGAGGGATGAGCATAACAAAATCATTATGTGATCCTAAAGACACTGAAGAATGGAAAAAAATTAGGCAAAGAAATTAGAAATACTTAATAATGAGCTTCTGTCAAAGCTATGCTAAATTTCATATCCTTCCCCTATATATTCAATCCAAATTAAAGCTATATGGAAGCATGAGTAGCATTTTATCCTGTGATGTAAGGAAGCATGTCTTTACAAATTAGCAACTAAAGTTATGTACAATTCACTTTAATTGAGGGAAGATTGCCCTTGGGAAAGAAAATATCATCGGTTCAGATGAAATTTGAAGAAGCCTCGAAACAAGAACTAGTTTCATTGGACAATACAACCATAAAAAAGATGATATCAAAAGTAACAGAATTAACCGTTAACAGAGAAATCGCCAACTCTGTATCTGCAGGGCAGTTTACCATGCCTTTCAACCCAATAAAATTTGTGCATTACAACTGCATGGGCATGCAGGTCCCTAATAATTGGTGTCACAAAAAGGCCTAAATTTCATATAGCATGCATGTAGAGGCAGGCATAACATCAAATGAAGGAGAACCAAGAAACCAGGTACCAGTGCTTTTTCACAATTTACTTTGAGACCCGAGCTTTTAATTGGATAAATTTAACACCTGTATTTTTTAACATGTCAAGACAATACCTGCAGGCATATTCCAACAAATAAAATGCCGAAGATGACAGTCACGTTGAACACGCCGGTAACATGTATTGTATTTTTTACATAGAAAAAAAAAAAGAACGGCACTAAGGGTGGTGGAGAGGATCCCTCCCACCACATGGCACCTCTACCGGCATGTTAAATTCAATACCCTTAGATGTTTTCCAACAAAATAAAATGCCAATGCTGACAGATACTTCATCTAACGTGTCGGAAATAGGTATGTGTTTTACAAAAAAAAGTGAAAAATTAGATTAAGTAAAAGTGAATAAAGAAAGAGACTGAGGGCAGAGAAGGGGATCTCTCCTACCCTATGGTACCTCCACTGGCATGGTTGATGCGCTGGGTGATCTCCCATGCTCCTTTCCCTACGTGGTGAGCAGGTTGGGGGATCCTCACTCCTCCCCCTGTGCAGTGGAGGCATGACCCCTCCCACCCACCCCATACCAACACCACGCAAGTGGAGGTAGAGGGGATCTCCTCCCCTCCCAGGGCCTCTCCACCACCCTGCAGGAGGCCACCCCATGGGGTGACAGGGGATGCCTCCAATCTTTTATATTTTTTATTATTATATTTTTAATTATATGTGAACATGTGAAACAATGTTTTTTTCGATATTATTTTTTTCATTTCTTAAATTTAATGTGTAGAAGTACAGGTGTTGAGTTTATTAAATTAAAAATTCAGGTTTCAAAAAGTGAAAGTACAGGTAACTGATTTCTTTTTAATTTCCCCTTAAAAAACCAGCTTTCACAGCACACAATGTGGAATCTCCCAATATATTCATTTAAGACGTCGATTATAAAAAGTGGTTAGGGTATCATTATCTACCACAAGCCAGACATAACTCTTTGCTAAGTATAATAATCCTTACTTTGCATGCGTGTTTTCCAAGCAGATAAGCCTTGTAGTAGGGTACACGAGCACCTCTCTTGGATCTCTAATGGCAGCTTCAATTAAATCAATATCCATTGTTCCATCTTGGTTGTTCTTTACAGTCCTTGGATGCACACCTCCAATTGTTGAAATGCCACCATTCTCATAAATGTGGATATGGGAATTGTCTCCAAGAATGACTTCACTTCCCCTAGTGTCGCAATGAACAAGCACACTAATTAGATTGCCCATTGTGCCTGAGGGAACAAATAGGGCTGCCTCCTTCCCCGTGATCCTTGCCATTTCTGTTTCCAAGTGTAAAGCAGTTGGGTCATGGTGCAAAACGTCATCATCAACCACAGCAGTCGCCATAGCAGCCCGCATTGCTTCAGTCGGTTTGGTGACTGTGTCAGAACGGAGATCCACTGTTCGAGTAATCATTTTTTCCAGAACTGAACAATAAATGAATAAGAAACAATTCTTACACCATATTCCAAAGAAAAATGCATCTAAACTTAAAAGAATCAATTGAAATGAATAACTTCAAACCCACTGATGCCTACAGACTTTCTTTTCTCCAACCATTATTGGATAATTCAAAAATTCTGATAAAATTATAATCTCCACTGTGAAAGCAAGAAAGGAACTTTATTGTAAAATAGGCACGCCATGTGCAATCAAGCAGTTCTCATTAGATTCTAAAAGAAAAATATTTAGTGCCAACAAAAACAGGATTATGTATGGCTTATTTTCAACCATTTTCAATCTGTGGATGGAACTATCTTTATAGAACAAAATAGATCTGCTGGTATTCATGCTATTCTCCGAGATGAACAAGGTCAAGTATTAATGGCAATTTGCAAAGCTGAATAAGGGGAACAAGAAGTGGAAAGTATAGAGGCACTAGAAGTTCTATGAGGGCAGCAGTCTACCTTTCATTTGGGTACCCCAAAGATTATTATTGAAAGTGACTATAAAAACTTTAGTGGATCGACTGAATGATCCAAATATGAAAATGCCTCATCAAGAAGCCTTGCTAGCTGAAGTCATAGATCTTTGTAAAAGTTTTGTATAGAAGTCAGACATAATGGAAAAGACGCAAATGGTGCAGCACACTGACTGGCCCAACATTGCAAAGTTATTGAACAAAGTTTGGAGGCAATCAGATCCTGAATTTGTTAAACAATATGTAATTGTAGATTCCTCATTTAAATCTGTACTGTTTATTGCTTTCAGCAATTTATTAACTAAGTATCCATTTTCATAAAATATCTATGGCTTATTTTCAACTATTTTGACCCTCAATTTGTCTGATCACTATTTTACACGGAGTTTTTAAGGTTCAAACAGTAAGGGTTCGATTAGTCCTGATCACTATCATGTCATTTCTTCTTGAACTAGGCTCAAGGAAGGAATTCGAGAAGTCAGTTCACGAGCAACATAAAAAAACTAATCATAGAAAGACAGTGAGGGGATTATGACCACACCAGTGTAAACTCTTCTTCTTTAGTGCCTTCAATTCGGTCTCAGAAAAACTTCTCGATTGAAATGACGGGCGATCCTTATACGCTGCATAACAGTAATAAAGTTTGAAAATATTCAACAGAACAGGAAATCTAATTTTATGATGTAAAGCAGCCATAACAAACACATGCAAAGGCAAAAACTACTCTACCAGTTAAAGCATCTCAAGAATCTTAGCCCGCCCTAATTTTAAATAAGAAAAAGAACCCAAGAATTTATTCTTCTTTTCTTGTTTTGGACGAGTAACTCCCAACAACTCCCTCCCAAAAAAGGCTACCACTTCAACAATCAAAACAAACAGCTCATTTTCTCAAACTTCAAACAGGTTTATGACTCAAAAAGAAACCTTAAAAGAACAGGGTTTAGGTTTGAGATTCCAAACAACCCAAACTGAACCACAGTTGGAATGTCAGATGTACGAATATATTCTTGAATATGCCAGAAGCATGAGCGTCGGTTTGCATCCACGTCGACTTAGCCACTGTTGGACTCTTATGCAAGGGAAAGGTCAATAGACGGAATCACAAGAGGAACCAGAGAACTATGGCATTCATCGCCCAATTATATCCATTATAATGTCACGTTCCATTTTCTGTGAATCTTTCCTTCCGTGGATGGAAAACCAGCTGGCTTCTTATCTTCTGAGATAGGTACCCAAATCGATGCGTTTCAAATCACAAATTATTATTAATAACTTCGCATTTATATTTCAAAACTTATAAACTTACAATTTTTATCTTTTATTTTTTAATAACTATTGAACAATCATTTTGAAAAAAAGTTAAATTATTATTAAAAAATTAATTTTTTTTTATATAAATCTCATATTTATTATTATTTTTAAATAAGTACACAGTACTAACGTATTACAAGTATAATTTCTCTTTTAATTTACAAGTCACTGTCTGTGATTTCGATTCGATATCAAAAAGAGAGGAGGAAAGGAAAACAACAGAGGAGAGGAGAAAACTGAAAGGAAAAACCCAGTATCCGAGGCCAACCGATTGGTCAGTGAGAATTCGAATGGGGACCCAGTCACCATCATTTCGTTTCCCCCCTTTCTTACTCTGCCGTTCATCCTTCAACAGAATCTCATATGTTCAGAAAACAACATACAGAATGACAAAAAAAAAAAAAAAGGACCTAAGGGGATAAAAATCTCATGAACGACAAGATTGGAGAATGACGTAAAGATCAGACATTATATGACTAATACGAACAACCATTTTATCATAAGAAGTGACAACAAAAGATCTAAAGTATCAGTTGGCATCTACCATGTAACAAAATTTTATCGTACCTGCGAAGGGTTAAGCTCTACACAGAAAATAAAAGGCACGCAGTCCAACTTCGGAGAGAAAGAGAGACGAAGGGCTCTTTATATGCAGCTTGAATGGTGGGAAAATAAACTAATCCGGCAGCCAGGGCCAGCAGGAAGAAGGTTTCATTTTGCCTTCCGCTTACTTGGCATAGTGATTATCTGACAGAGCACACTAACGTCAGGGATATCGTTAACAATAATGAAGCGGATAATGAACTACCTATCCCTGGTGCTTGACGTGGCGAATACCAATAAAGTGATGCTATTCATTTAAAATACTTTAAATAATAAAAAAATTGTATTTACACTCTCTATTTAAATATTGTACGAGCAAATTTTTTATTAAATAAAAAATATTATTATTTTAATAAAAATATTATTGTAATTTTGAAAAAAAAATTAAAGATAAAATTAACTAGACTTGTACGTAACATTACTCTTAAATAATTTTACATATTAATTACTTAAATATTATTTAAAACTAGTAAGACGTTACGTGTCTGAGGCACGCATGTCCTGTTCAAAGTTTTTTACGTTTTTATCTTATTAACAACCCATCTCTATAATTTATAAAATTTTCACAAGTAGATATATTATTTTTTAGTAAAATTATTTGATATAAGTCACCTATATTTTTGAAATTACCATAAACATAAATTTGCCTAAAATCAGCCTCATATCCTCTCTCGCCCAATGAATAAAAACATATATGTTAATCTTATATATATATATATATATATATATCATATTGTTATATATATATATGGAAAAAATTAATATAAATGCTAATCAGAAAAAAGTACATTTATTTACAAATACGAAAATTACAGAATTAAAGGAAAGAATTCAAGAAAAAATGAAAGGGAAAAAAAAACAACATAGATATTCATTGCAAATGACACAATAATTACTTTCTCCATTATGTAAGGAAACAAATATTATCAAAATGAAAATGGAACATTTGGACAAAGCGGTGCCTTCATTTTTTGGCTAAGGTGGTAATGGGTTCTGTTGATCAATAATATATTAAATATAGGCATCCAAGCCTTTATCTGTTGGTGTTTTGAGAGAGGCGCCTAAAAAAAAAAAAAAAAAAAAAGTAATTTTACATATAATTATGAAGTGCATAAACGTCGCGTAATTATTTTAAAAAATAATAGGATCTATTATTAAAATATTAATTTTTTTCATGCGGGTCCTATATTTTATTTATTTTTTTCAAAACGATTACGCAACGGTTGCATAATTCACAATTGTAAATAATTTTTCAAAAAAAAAAAAAAGTACTGCATTTTTTTATTCTCCCATGTGCGTCAAAAGGAGAAATGGAGCATTAGTTCCACTACCTATTTTATGCTATTTAATATTCTAAAACATTTAACTTTTATTAAAGAATTGAATGGTGGGTTAAATAAAAAACGATATTAATTAATTAATTTGGATGATAAAGATTTGTACATGTCCTGTTATTCATCAGTAAGGGTGTAAACTCAAACCGGAAAATCGGACCGGACCGGACCGAACCGGACCAGTTTTACCGGTTTTAAACTGGTCCGGTCCGGAACCGGTTTTTAAAACGTAAAAACCGGCTGGTTTCGGTCCGGTTCCGGTTCCGGAATTTTTTGGACCGGACCGAACCGGACCGGACCGGTTGATTAAAAAAAATAAAAAATAAAATTTTTATATATAAGTTTTATACAAAATATTTTTTATATATTAAATATTAATATATATAAGTTTTATATATAATGTATAATTATAAATTTTTATGTGAAATTTTATATATAACATATATATTCATATATGAAATAATTTCTTATTATAATTTATAAATTATTACATAAAATGTTAATACTAAATCACTAAAAGTTTATAATTAATACTAATATATAACTTATAACTATACCAATAGTCTAATATTAATACTATTATATAGTCTAATATATTAATAAAAGTATAAAACAATTTTTTTTAAATCAATTTTTTTTTTATAAACAAATTTTTAATGACAAATTGTGAAATTTATATTTTTAAAAAACCGAAAACCGGACCGGACCGGACCGGTTACACCTCTATTCATCAGAATCGTGTGAACTCAGAACATCTTACATAAGCAGGATCGGAAGACCCATTTCATAGACATAAGCCCAACCCCACCTCCATAGCGTCAGAGAGAGACAGAAGGTGAAAACGCTTTGCGTAAGGGTTCAGTACATATCCATGGCGGCCAATAAGGTCCTCTTCATGTTTTTTGGTGATGTTAGGTTCTTTCATGCAGTGGAGATCTTGGACGGAGGAGACGTGGTTTCCCGTCTCCGTCGTTGCCTTTGAAGAAAGGAAAAATCTACTTGTAAGTAAGTTTGTGTACCAATTCGTGCACCAACATTAATATATAATGTATATTTTTAATGAAACGATGTCAATTAAAGATAAAAATAATTTCCATGATATTGGAGATTTTCTTCTTCTCTCAAAATATTTATTTTTAAATAAAAAAAATCATCGGTACGCGATATAGTGCACAAACTCGCTTTTACCTAACAAAACCTTTTAAGAAAAGGGTAAATTTATGAAATTTTTTTTATATTACATAATTTTTTATGTTACAAATAGATAACATAAGTTATTAACTTATCTACTATAATTTATCTCATAATACATAAGTTATTCATATGTAGGACTTTATCTCTAGCAATTGATAATAAGCTCTATAATCTAAATGTAAATAAGCATTAAAATCCCAAATATCCCTTTCAGGCACTCCCTTTTGTTCTCTGCATTTTGCGATACGGCCTTGCTCTTCCTGGAAGCTCCTTTTCCTACGCGAAACAAGGGCAATGCTGACGTATTAACCAGACATTTTCAAGCTGATTTTTTTAAATCAAATCAATCAGTTTCTAAATCTAATTTTTTTTTTCTCTTTCGACTTTTTAATATTTAAACTTTTCAACTTTCCATTCAAACAACTTTTCAACATAAAAATCAAATTTAAATAAAATGATTAATACAATTTTAGAGTGTACAAATAATGTAAAATCATTTTGAAGAAGTGTCACTAACTTTAGTGAACCTTACTTCTTTCAAAAGAATCGCAATAGATTTGTATACCTTACAATTATACGTAACATTACTCAATATAAAAATAACTTTTCAACTTAATCTATTGACAATCAAACTTTATTTTTTAAAAGAACTTTTAAATTCATCTTTTTCATTTTTCAACTTGCCTTGTTCGGGAACCAAGGATTTTAAACATTATTCAAATACAAAAAACTTTATATTTTAAAATTTTTTAACTTTTCATATAATCATTACCCAAATACAAAAAATAATATAGCTTTTACAAAATTCAAATAAAAAATAATCTTATAAAATTATAATAAAAAAACTTTTTAATTTTATCTATCTATTTTCATAAACTCTAAAGCAATATTTACTTTAAAAAATATTTTTATTTAAATTTTCTTTCCTTTTCAAACAAATTTTTAAATATTTCCAAACATTTTTAATAACTAAAGATGGCTTAATTTAAAAAATACTCTCAAAATTCAAAATTCACAAACATTATAAAAATCTTTCATAAGCAAACATGGGATTTATTTTGGTCATTGAGTGTCGCCCAAGATATCTTCCGCACTTTCCTTGTAACGCGTTCCTTATTTTCAGTAGGCTACTTGAATTTCTCAACTTGAAGTGGGACCTGTTGACCAGGTTGACCGGCTGGCTGCTATGCTCTTCGAGAGCATTCTGAATTTTGATAGTGACACGAGATTTTTTTTTATCAATTCTTCTCCAGGCAGTCAATTTGGAAGACACATTGCGCACCCTGCTGACATAGCCTTTTAAAAAAAATAGAATTGAATAAGAAAGGCTGAAAGGAAGAGAACCACTCTTCACAAAGAAGCTTCATATTAGTTTCCTGCTCAGTTCGAACCAGTGCACCTACGTCTCTGTTGGCCAGTCTTTGCTGGCACATCTCTTCTCTGAGCATGTCACTCTCGTAGAAAGAGAATCACAAAGAAGCTTCAGCTTGCTTTCTGGTTCACGAACCAGTCCCCCATTTTTTAGAATTGAAAAATCCTTAGTTTCCTCCACCGCAAGTGCTTGCCATCCGTTGTCAGATGTGATTGATTTTAAGCTTTATATTTTCCAAACTTCAATTCTATTCTAACTTTCGTGCTTCTTGTACATATATGATTATTGTTAAGTTTGAGATTTTTTACCTGTTGTTCATGGTTTTCCCCTGTTTTAACTTCTGTATATAGCTTATTCCGAACAAAATCCCACTATTACAACTTTTGAGTTCCCCCTAATTCCTTTATTTTGGATGCTAAAATATTTTTCCAAAAAAATATATATATATAAACCTGCTCATTTGATATTTGTCATTTTCAAGTTTGTATGCAAAATATAATTTGTGTAGTTGACTGAATGGTTTATGTATTTTTGTTCAAGTAAAAGCTTTGATTGTTCAAGTAAAAGCTTTGAACATTCTATACTTGTTCCAAAACATACTTCTATGTATTTGTATGGCTGTCATTTATTTGTATGCTCTATTATTTGTATGCACTTGTATCTTGTCTTGGTCAATAATTATATTACTAATAATATATATATATATATATATAAATGTTTATATATTTCTATGTATTTGTATATAAAATCACGTTGATGTAAATGACATTTGAAATATGGTAAATCCAGATAATTTTTATTTTATATATTGATGACATAATTTTTGTAATAGAATCTAGATGGAGAAAGGGAAAAAGCACGCATCTCCGTCAACACCTTCTACCACAGATCCACCAACAAATTCATCAATCCAAGTATTCGTAACCATGCTTACAATTCAGTATAACTGTTTCATTTAATGTCTACATTTATTACGTAAGTTTTGGTTCACTCTTCAACTAATGGTTGGTTTATATGTTAGGTGATAGCAAGACCCTTTTATCCACAATTCTCAATACCTCATAACACAAGTCCAGCAACATAGGTATTCTGTTATATTATCTTTGAATTATTTATCTGTTCTATTAATATATTTATCTTAAGTCTTCAGCACATTATCATTATTCCTTTATGTGTTAGCTAATACCAAGAACATGGTATCCAGATTTACCAGCACCTCCTACCACTGATTCATCAACCAGTACAACATTTCAGGTATTTTGAATTATTAAACTATTATGTTAATGACTATATTTATTTTTTGTCTTCCGTACATTATCACTATTGTTTTGTGTTAGGTGATACCGACACTATTTTATCAGGACTTCCAAAACTATATGCATGGTTTGCATGCACAAATGTCATATTGATTTAAACATGATTTTTTATTGCTATAAACTACAAGAAAATCTTGTGTCTCCATTTCACTCTTCAACTACTCCTCTAGTTGGTATAAACTCTGCAAGCTCAAGCCATGTTAAAGAAATTCAAGACCCCACACCTGACTCTAGGGGGGCCGAGACTTTGTCTATGCCCTTCGTGCGTAATACTGTTGAATCCAAAGATGACGAGGCATTCGAGACACAAAATGCAGTGCCAACTAATGATGGTGATAGTATTGAGGAGTCCAAGTTGGGGATGGTGTTTAGATCTGAAGAATAGTTAGTTTCTTATTATAAGAAATATGGAAAATAATGTGGTTTCGGGGTAACGATGCAAAGGAATGAGAGGGATGAGCATGAGAGTTTGAGATATGTCACGTTGGGTTGTGCTCATGGTGGGAAGGCACGAAATCAAACCTCAAATGTCGCGAGACCACATCCAACATCAAAACAGAGTGTAAGGCGAAGATAAATGCTACACTGGTTGATGGGATGTTGAAAATATTAACGGTTCACAATACACGACCATGGCCTATCCCCACAAAAATCAAGATTTTTTCGCTGCAATAGAGAAGTGAGCGAGTCAGTAAAGAGAGTAATAGATATAAATGATCAGGCTAACATCCGAATGAATAAGAGTTTTGCCGCTCTTGTGCAAGAAGCTGGTGGATTCGAGAACTTGCCGTTCCTAGAAAAAGACTTTCATAATTATATCGACAAGGCACGTCACGTTCAACTTGGGAAAGGTGGCCCTGGAGCCCTTCGTGAGTATTTTGCGAGGATGCAATACATGAATGACAGATTTTGATGATAACTGCAGATTAATGAATGTTTTTTGGGTGGATGCAGGAAATAGGGTAGCCTACCAATTTTGGTTATGTCATCACATTCGACATCACATATTTGACAAACAGGTATGGGATGTCGTTCGCACAATTTGTGGGTGTAAACCACCATGGTTAGTCAATCCTTTTGGGAGCAGGATTGATCGCTAGTGAGGATACAAAAACGTTTACTTCCAAATTTGGTTGAACTGTGTGGAAGGTAAAGCTCTGAATGCTATCATCATTGATCAAGATAGAGCAATGAAAAATGACATTGCTATCGTCTTTCCAAATACTCGAAATAGATTCTGCCTTTGGCACATACTGAAGAAAGTACCTAAGAAGCTCGGATCACATGGTGCATACAAAACCGGGTTGAAATTTTAGTTGCTAAAATGTGTGTATGATTCTTAAACAATTGACGAATTTGAAAATTTTTGGGAAGTGTTAATTACGACATACAACTTGCAGGAGAATGCCTAATTGCAGAGTTTATACACAGAGAGTACGTATTGGGCACCGATATTCCTGAAAGATGTGTTCTGGGCTGGAATGAGTACAACCCAATAAAGCAAGAGCATGAATGCTTTCTTTGCTGGGTATGTTCATGCTAGGACAAATTTAAAAGAGTTTGTCGATCAATACGATAATGCATTAAGAAAGAAGATTGAGAATGAAAATAGGGTGAACTTCCACTCATTTAATGTCACAATACCCATGGTATCAGTCAATCCACTTGAGAAGATATTTCAGAAGTTGTACACGAACTCTAAATTAGAGAAGTTCAGCAGGAGATAATGGGGATGCTCAGTTGTCTTCCAATTTTACACCAAAAGGATGGTGTAATTGCAATATATCATGTACAAGACGAAGTTCATGTTGATGGTTTCATCAAGGAGGTTACCCATCGTGTGTACTTTAATGAGACTACGTGTGAGACTAAGTGTTCCTGCGGATTGTTTGAGATGAGAGGGATCCTATGTACACATGTATTAGCCGTTTTCAAAATTAACCGTGTTCGTTTTATGCCAGAGAAGTACATATTGGATCGATGGAGGAAGAACATAAAAAGGAGATACATTGTTATGAAAAGTAATTATGACGTAGCTAATGCGAGGCCAAAAGTGAGCAGATATGCACGTATAATCAAGACGTGTTACGATGTGGCAATAAATGGAGCATCATGTGATGACCATGTTGAGAATATGATTGCCAAGTTAACTGCAATGAACGAGGTCCACCGCACCAACAGGCTGTCTCAACAAACCAGTTCCGACCTTATAGTTACAACTATCGATGCAAATACAATTGGGAGTTCAAAGAAGAAGGTACTTAGCCCCCATGTTTAAGAGGTAAAGGCAGGCCACCATCTCTCTAGAAAAAATCAATGATTGAGAGAGTGCACAAACCCACAATGAAGAAAGCTGCTCAAAAGGGAAAACGTAAACAGGTAAACTCAATGTAACTTTGCAGTCCATGTATTAGCCATTTATCTTGTGTAATTGTTTGTTAGATGTAATATGGTGTTTCCCCCATTTCGTAGCCACATGGAAGAGATAGCGAAGTTGTTGACACTTGTAGGAATTTATTTGGCCAAACAGTTGTTAGGAATGAAGAAAGTGCTCCCTTTTAGGTTACATACCTATTACTGATCACTTCGTGAGAGCTCTTTTCTTGGCTTGATTTTTCTCTAATAACCCTTTTAATTTTGATGTCGTTCCTTCAAATTGGCTTTGAATCACTCACTTGTTATGTTAGAAAATTGGCATTTATCTTTGTTATGTTGGTTAGTGTATATTGTAGTTGCTGCTTAATTCTTCTCCCATTGGTTTTCTTTTTACATGCATTTATTTTTGTACAAGATCTTGTAATGTGTGGTGATTAGTACTGTGGTGAGCACGTGTTAATTGTGTCCCTTTACGGGTTACTTTGATCTAATTTTTTTTTATCTATTGTTAGCTGCCCCAAAACACTGTCGAAGTGTTAGAGTCCAATGGAACCCAATTTGGCGTTGCAATGATTGAGACTCAAGAAAGTGTACCTAATCTTGGTTTATTCTGTTAGTTTCTCTAAAGTGATTGAATTTGTTATATTATGTTCATTTTAAACTGTTTATATTACATTCACAAATGCAACTTGGGGTAAATGGAACCCAGCCGGATAGCTTGCCTGGCCCCTAGTTTGGCATTTCATTGATTGAGACTCAAGAAAGTGTAGTTAATCTTGGTTTATTCCATTAGTTTCTCTAAAGTGATTGAATTTGTTATAATATGTTCGTTTTTAACTATTTATATTACTTTCACAGATGCAACTTGAGGTAGATGGAACCCAACCGAATAGCTTGCCTGGCCCCCAGTTTGGCGTTTCAGTGATTGAGACTCAATGTAGTTGGAAAAAATCTGGTTGATGAAAAGAAGTAGCAAAGTTGACGTTTTTGTGAAGTGTTTTGTAAAGTGGTTGTTATATTATGTTCAATGTATATAACTTGTGTAATTTGAGTTCCAGACTTGTTGTATTGTTTTCAATGTATATACTTCAGTGGTACCACTTTCAACAGTTTGAATAATGGAAAAGAGCTGTATTTTGGAACAATCCTTGTTAGTGCACGAGATTTTTATTGCTTGTTAAATGATTAAAAGAAGCTAGTATGTTCCTAACAACAAACATATTCCATCACAAAGACTACGTCCATTACATATTAATATGATAAATAGAGACTACGTCCATTACAAAGACTACGTCTATTACTGTGATCGTATCAAATACAACAAAATTAATACAAACAACGCCCAATAGATACGAAGAAGTGTGCATTCACGCCGTATGTTTGCTTGAGTAAGCCATGTGGCAAATGAGGGTCTTGATACCAATGGGAGCCAATTTTTCATTTGCACAATAAAGTTGGGATAACTGCTATGATCCCTTTCAATCCCTTTCATCCCATGTTACCATATGTTATATACGGTCAACAACAATTGAACCAATGCACACATGTTATGATGGCCACCATGTAAGTTAAAGACAAGATGAATAAGTTATGTATGAATGATAAAAAATGCATGGAGTCAGTCATTCCTGCATTCATGTTACATGTATTGCCATGATTATGTTTGATTCTGCTTATGCTACTAATGAATGATCTATATGTTATGTGTATGTGTGACGATGTATGTAAGTTTTCAAAATTAAGCCTAATATTAAAATAAGTTAAGCTTACAGTATGATGTGCTATTACTGAGTCTTCGACTCATTTGTTTGTTTCTCTATTTTTACGTTTTAATGTCCAAGATGAAGGTTTCGTGGATATGGAGCAGGAGTGTCAAGAGTAAAATAAAGTTCCGGAGACTTAGCGTATGATTTATACATTTAAGCAGTGTTGGTATCACAAACTAGCTTATGCCATTTTATTTTATATTTTTTAGCTTTTATGTTATGAAAGACTTTTATATTTTTTAGCTTTTATGTTATGAAAGACTGCCTTGCAAAGTTAGTTTTATGATCCAATAGATGAGGAATTTTATGAGACTGAATAATCTTTTTACCAGGCGTTATGTTATGAATGTACGTAATATTCCTATCCTACAGGAAGGGGTGTTACAAGGGATTCCCTCCCGCGGGCAAAATACTGGCAATAAGGAGTGATCAGTGTTATTTTTATGTATTTTTATCACTCTTTTATTTATGAAAAATATTATTTTTCCTTAAATACTATTGATTTTATTTTGTTTCTACATATTTTTATTTATTTCCTTGGATTTGAAGGAATGAGAAGATTTAGTGCAAAATGAGAGTATTTTGGTACAAAAGAAGAGACTACGGATCCAGACCAATAAGAACTAACGAGATCTGAAGAGTGCCAATGAGATTTAGGTAAGGAGCTTTGTCCCATGGGCAGTAAAGAGATCTTTCTCGCTCAAAGGCAAGAAGACTTACCTCTCGGTAGGCAAGTAACCTCGCGACCAGAAGGTATGAAGATTTGGCGACAAGGCTCTAAGCGGTTAGATTGGGCGACTAGTCTAAATGACCAACTTAAAAGATCAACCTAAACGACATCGTGGGCAACAACTAGAAAATGCGAGAGGAATCGTTCATCCCGGTTGGGAGTCTTTCCATTCAATAGCAGAGAAGAGGGTCGTGTAGTCTTTGTGACCTCCACGACCACCAGTTATATTCAGTGCACACGACATTTACTCGCCTTTACCCTCCTGAGTTCTACAATCTATCTATTGGCAACCAAATCCTCCCGAACTCTGCAATTCAAGCCGTGTATCACTGAATCTTCCATTTTAGATAATTCTGATATTCTTGGGATAATTTCCATTTATGTTAACATCTATCTTTAGAAACTATTTTCTAGATTTTTAGGCTAGATTTTCCAAATTTGACTTTTGACATCTATTTAATCCCGTCTTGTAGAATGAATAGGAAGTCTAGGTTCTTAATCTTAGTTTTAGTTTTGAGTTTTAGAGAGTCTAAGTTTAGGTTTCGATAGTTCAGAATTTATTCTTGAAGTATTCTTTCAAGGAGGCAGATCTGGGGAAGCAGAGGCAAGAGTCGCATGTTTAATCAACTGACTCCAATGAAGAATACCAGTTTTATTCTTTTTCTTTTTAATTTCATTATGAACTAATTATATTTTCTAGAGTTTTGATGTAGTCTAGCATTGAACACACAATTTATATTCCAAGTTATTTTATTTTCAATATTTTCATGATTGAGTGTTTATTCCTTATTCTTAATGCTTACAATTTTCTAGCTAACTATTGTTTGATCTTTTGGATTGCAATGAGACCGAGAGGTGATTTGTGATTAAAGCTCTAGGATTGAACAGCATTGGTTGAGCGAAAGCAGATATGCTTTACCGCGACTAGTGTGATTTTCAAGAAAATTCCAAAGAACTTAATGAGTCTCCAATTAGTTAAATTCACATAGAGATATGGAGTTATTAGTTGGAGATATTCTTGGTATTGTTCGAGAGAAAATATTGAATAGTTAAGAGATTTTTATCATCAAGTTGAGATTTTATAACAAGGAAAAATAAGTTGTGTGGGATTTGCTATATGAAATCAAATACTCTAGATCTATTCTTATTATTTTTAAAATCTTAATTCTAATGTTCTTTTCTTCAGTTTAATTTAGATAAACCGTTCTTCAAAATTTGATTTTCCAAATAGTAATTAATTTAGTCAATTTCAATACTCAATAACATAATTATTCCTTGTGGGTTCGGCAACCGTTTTCTTTAAAACACTTTACTACTTGTTACGATTCTGTGCACTTGCCGATATATGCAGTCAGACAAGAAGTAAGGCGAGCATCACATTGTAGAGAGCCTAGAAGATGTAGGACAGCATGGGGCAACAAAGGAAGGTTCATCAAATACTAGGCAAGCAAAGGATGTGCTAACCCTACTAAGGTAAGCAAAGGGCAAGGAAATGCCTGATACAGAGCTACGACCTCTCTGAGATAACCTGTAACTGCTCATAGGGTAGCAGGTGTCGTACCCAAGTCCCATGCTCCGTCAAAGACGTCAATTTGGAGTGTGCTTAGGAAAGTCATAGGTATGGCACATGCCACGTGGGAAACCCTCACTAGGGGAAGAACTGCAGGATTGGACCCAAGGCAAGCTATAAGGACGTGCACACCTTGTCTCATCAGTCACTCGATCTCTACAATTCATCAAGTCTAGAGGGCAAATGGACATTTGAGATCGAAAGTCTCCCATTCAAGCAAGACAGAGGTCAGAAGAATAACAGAACTGTAACTAGTAGTCCCGTCGTATAAAAGTTATTAGACAATAGTCAACATTTCACTTTTGAGATTGAAAAGTGTTTTTCTTATAAGTCTTCAAGGAAGCAAGGAACTCAAGAGCACACACGATTGAAGGATCGGTATCAATGCAACTTTAATATTAGAAATACTCTCTAGGTAGGTTCACTCCTATGACTACACTAGGAATGCAGGGTAAACGTTTGTGGGTTTGTTCAAGATTTGCATATTTTGTATTCATCCATTTTCTAGCATGAAAGTGCATCTTTTTCTCATTACATTTATTGGTTATCTGTACGATGTAATTTGAGATGATGTGATTTAAGTAATGAGTTTCCTAAACATTCTAAATTCATGGGATTTGGTTCAAGATTCCTAGTATCATTCTAGCGGCACGTTGGCACAAGTTTCATATGGGTAAAGGGATTCTCTATGATGATCGGGGTGAGACGTTTCTATATTGGCTTCACTTGATATGACGGGTAGAAAGAGTCCTCATGTTGATCATGCGGGGTGTCCTTTGTTATGTTTGGGTGGAGGTGTTTCAGGTGTGGACCAGGTAAAGAGATTCCCCATGTTGGATGGGTGGAATCATTTCCCATTGGTTTTTGGTGAATGAGTTCACTTGTTGGTTGAGTAGAGAGATTTCATGTGCTGAATGAGTGGAGTGATTCCCTGCTAGCAATATTATGATGAGAACTTGTGAATATAAGTGTTTTGCTTAAGAGGGTGGTTCCTCGCCATACTTATGTATACATGTGATTTGCTCAGAGTGTGATTCCCCGTCATGCCTGAGTATACATGTATTTTTCCCTAAGGGTGATTCCTCGCCTTATGCAATATATGTGTTTCCTTAGTTTTATTTACAAAAATTGGTACATGTATATTCATCACTATTGTCTCTCATTAGTAGTACTATCATGAATCGCCAAACGCCTGTGGCCTGGTTGGCATAAACCAAGCCTCCAAAATGGAGGTCTGGAGTTAGAAACCCCTATCCCCCAAATAAATAATAATAATAAAATTATATAGTACTATCATGAATCTTAACTTACTGTGCTTTCATAGAAATCTCACTCTGGACAACCTACGGTTTCATTATCGAAGCGGTAGGCTCTAATGCAACAAGTGAAGGATAATAATTTAAGAATATTCAATCAGATCATTAGAGGGTTCCTTGTTGTCTCTATGTATAGGCGTGAAGGATAGTGGATGACTACTATTAATCGATCAACTTCGCATAAGGCTTAGCCATAATAAGACCTATCTTTGATATCATGGAATTATCTAGTCACCATTCTATCTATATCCACAACGCAAGGATCTATCCACCCTAATAAACAGGATGGCTAGAGTCCATGCATGATTCACAACTCTTTTGAACAGTTATTTTTTACGAAAGATGGGCCTTGGGCCCCTAACTCGGGCCAGACCCATATTGACTCCTCTAGTTACCCTGCTAATTCTGCTCGCATGTACGCGTGGGAAATTTCATAATAAAGGTTTTGTTTTATATATATACCTCACTTTTGTCAAAGAAAGGATTTGAGACCCATGGGCTACCTCGCTAGCCCTTTAATTACCTCACTCGTCATTTCCACTTATCAAGAAGCAGGAATTTTAAACTCGATAAACGTGCGTAGGCTACCCCGTAACCGTCACCACGTTCTCTTCCTGTCATGTCATTTAGTCAGGAAATAATGATCTGCAGTCATTACCTTTCTTCGTTTCCCTGCCCTTTCTTATTCTTTCATCTTATTCTTTCATCTATCTTGAGTTCCTCTGCTCATTCATCATACCCATGGCCCAACAAAATGTATCCCAGACCCCTATCATTCCGGAGTCTTCCTCTGTGAAAGACATTGCATGTTTTGAAGGCTTCAGGTAGCGTTCTACCCTTACCCCTAAGGATTTGTTGAATCTACACAATTCCTAACGGATCCCAAACTCGATACTTCTCGAACTTCCTCGCCGTGGTTGTGTTGATGAAGAAGGGTTTGCCAAAAATGTTGCTCTACTTGTCTGTGCCCTCACACATGGTCTACGATTTCCTTTCTATCGCCCAATATGCAACATTCTTGATCTTTTGAAGTTGGCCCCTGCAAAACTTCACTCTCACGCATAGCGAGTTCTTCTCTGTTCTTGTATTGTGTTCCGTTTGGTCTTGGAGCTCGCTCGGGAAGAATACCCATATTTAACTGCCAAAAAGTTCTTGGCTTTTTATTCTTGGAGGAACTCTCTAGTAATATTTGTAGTTTTTGAATCAAAAACCAGTGGTTGGCTCATTTTGAGAGTCAGTATTTGAATGCCAAGCTATAGATGAGGAAGTTTTTCTTCATTTTTGGTGTAGTTTGGGAATTTCCCCATTTAGAGGCAGCATGCCAAGAATTCCCTATTTGAGCCACTTGGAGTAAGGTCCCAGATAACAAACGTTTGGCGGCAGCTTTGGGCCCTTTGTCTGAACGGGAGCAATCCCATGTCGACATGATCGCTGCCTGGGCGGCTGAACATGAGGATGAGATTTGGACTGATGTCCTTCTAACGCCACCAATATTGATCATTTCTTGGTGATGTCTGACCGTTCGAATGTTCGCAGTCGCCTTTTTTTTTTTACCAAAGTCGTTGCCCCATCTCCCCCAAAGAAGCCTCCCTCTATGTCTACTCCAAAGGCCTCGTGGAAGCATCCTCGCCCCGTTGCAATGGGTACGCCTTTTCCCAAGGAAAAAAGGGTTGCGGGCGTAGGTGTTGGCACCTCCCTTACTACCAACCAACCTCACAGCACCCCGCCTTCTTCCCCCTATCGTTCACTGACTCACACACCTTCTCTAGGTATCGACGAGCTCAAGGGCTTGATGGGTCCAGCTCTTTCTAACTTGGCAACTGGTTTCGATTTTGTCCTTCCTTCTCAATAGCTTGATTCGGCGTCCAGCCCGACATTTGAGTTCCCTACTTTTGAGGCTTCCGATCTACCGAGGGAAAGTGGTGAGGTCAATTTGGATTTGTACGCCACCATTTCTTTGGACCTTGCCAACTAGCGGCCTTTATGGAAATTCAGGACAATTAAGATGGTGCCCAGAGTGATCGCGATGCCCAAGGCAGTGATCAGGGGGATGACCCTCCTATTACCGAAGAGTTTCAAGAAGAGTGTGGGGACTAAAGTTCAACTCCCCACTATTTGCCTACCACTATCTCAATGGGAGAGACTCCTCCACTTGACCTGGAGGCTGGGGGAGACCAGGTTTCTATCCCTTCTCCCTTTCCCTCCTTTTTTGGGGATGATGCTGAGTCCTCTCCCTTAGAGGAGGGTGTCCCCATGAGTGGCATTGTGGTTAAGGTTGTTGACTTGGAGGATGTTGAAGTCGTTCCCACCAACGTTGTTCGCCCGGTGGAAAACTTGGGGAAGCCACTGGGAGTAGGACAGGCTTGATGGCGACGTCGCCTGAAACTTTCGTCCTTGGTCCCTGCAGTGGTCCTCAAACTAAGGATAATGGGGAGGTGCTGGGAGAAGCTTCCCCTCCCTCTGATCTTGCTAGAGATGAAGCTGTCAGCAGCATGGTTGGTCAGCTATGGAATTTCCTATCTGGGCTACTATCATTGTTGTTACTCTTGCTGCTCTGTCTCCTTTTTTTTTTTAAGCTCCCCTTGATTTTGCCTTTGTAGAGCGTCGATGATTTGGCAACTTGGATTATGGTGGACCGCACCGATCTGGAGGATGAGGTTTACACCAGGCATGTATTTTCTTTCTATGCCAAGAGGGAATTCGAGAAGTGGGAAACCAAGAGGGCAGAGTTAGAGGTTCTTCTTAAACAGACGGACATCTATGTGCACTCGCTAAAAGGCGACTTAGATATCTTTCGCAATGAAGTGTTTCACCTCAGCGATGAACTTCATCATTCCAGGGAGGTGAACGTCCGGGGACAACTTCACATTGGAATTGTTGGAGTCAGAGTGGGACTCCGCTCGTGCTCAACTTTCCTTTGTCCATGGGGAGTTAGAGTCAGAGCCAGACCGAGCGCACACTCGACTCTTCGCTCTTGGAGAGGTGCTAAATTCTGTTCGCCAGGAGTTGCCAAGTTCCCGACAGCGTTGCTCCGAACTTGGGGAGGAGCTGGCAGCTTTAGAAGAGAGGAAGAGGCGAGCTAATCTTGACCTCTCTTTAGAGGAGTTGACCAAATGGCACGAGGAATACACGAAAAATTGTGCTGACGAAGACGAACAACAAAGAAAGAGTGGGGAATCTCTCCATCACATGGATACCCAGTTGTAGGAATGGGCCCACCAGGTGGAGCAGTTGGAGTCCGACTTGGTGGCTACGGGGGAGGAGCTTATTCGCCTCTCCCCTCAGCACACGTCGGCGCATGGCATCGGGGATCACACTTTTGGCTATGGATATCAGGCCGGTGTGTTGCGGCTTAGGTCGCACTTGTTAGCCAATCCCCGCACTGACTTGAGGCACTTAGACTTGGAGATGTTCAAACCTGATGCAGCCTCACATCAATTTGTTGACACATTTGGTTGGGATACCATGCCCGATGCTTTTAACAATTCTTGTCCATCACCCCCTTTCGACGGTCCTAGCACTTAGCTTTTCGTGACAGTTATATTCTGCTTCTGTATTGTAAATATTGCGAACAATTATGTACTGTACATATTGGAAACACTTAGCTGTTTTTGGCTTTTTATCGTGTCACTCTTTGCTTTGATTTTACCAGGCTTTTTCTCTTTAGTCTGTGAGTTGCTTGTTGCCTTTTCATGGGTGCCGCGAGTCTTTTGACTCATTGTTGGTGTCCAAGGGCAGTGTGGTCTGTTGCCCTCAATGCTCTTCTTCGTGGGCACCGCGAGTCCTTGAAGTTTCATTAGTGTTAAGGGCCACTTGGTCTATTAAACTCTGTCCCCTTCTTCCTAGTCAATGGTGTTTAAGGGTCGCCTTGTTTGTTAACCTCTGTGCCCTTCTTCCTGGGCACCGCGAGTCTTTGGACTCGTCATTGGTGTTTAAGCGTCGCGTGGTTTGTTGACGTCTGCGCCTTTCTTCGTGGGTACTGCGAGTCTTTGGACTCATTATTGATGTTTAAGGGTTGGGTTTGTTGACTTTTGTGCCCATCCTCGTGGGCACCGTGAGTCTTTGGACTTATCATCGGTGTTTAAGGGTTGCGTAGTCTGTTTACCTTCCCGCTCCTCTTTGTGGATACTACAAGTTTTTTTACTCATCATTGGTGTTTCAGGGTCGAGTGGTCTCCTTACTCCGCGCCCTTCTCCTTGGGCACGGCTAGTCTTTGGACTCATCATTGTTATTTAAGAGTTGGCATGGTCTGTTGACCCCCACACCCTTCTTTGTGGGTTGCGAGTCTTTAGACTCGTCATTGGTGTTTAAGGGTCGTGTCATCTATTGACTCCACACCATTCTTCATGGGAACTGCGAGTCTTTGGACTTGTCATTGGTATTTAAGGGTCACGTGGTCTGTTGACCCAAACGCCCTTCTTCATGCACACTGTGACTCTTTGGACTCGTCATTGGTGTTTTAGGATCGCGTGGTCTGTTGGCCTCCACACTCTTCTTTTTGGGTAGCACGAGTCTCTGGACTTGTCATTAGTGTTTAAGGGTGGTGTGGTTTGTTGACCACCACACCTTCATGGGCACCACGAGTCTTTGGACTCGTCATTGGTGTTTAAAGATCCCTTGGTCTGTTGACTTCTATGCCATTCTTCGTGGGCACCGCGAGTCGTTAAACTCATCATTGGTGTTCACCATTAGTGTTTAAAGGTCGCATGGTCTATTGACCTCCGCGCCATTTTTCGTGGGCACCGCGAGTCTTTGCACTCGTCAATGGTGTTTAAGGGCCGTGTGGTCTGTTGACATTTGCGCCCTTCTTGACGGCCACCGTGAGTCTTTGAAATCGTCATTGGTGTTTAAGGATTGCAAGGTCTATTGACCTCCACGCCCTTCTTCACAGCCACTGTGAGTCTTTGGACTCTTCATTGGTATTTAAAGGTCACGTGGTTTGTCGACCTCTGAGTAATTTTTAGTGGGAACCGCAAGTCTTTGGACTTGTCATTGATGTTTTAGGGACGCGTGGTCTCCTGACCTCCGCGCACTTCTCTTTGGGCACCGCTAGTCTTTGGACTCTTCATTGTTGTGTAAGGGTCTCGTAGTCTATTGACCTCTGTGCCCTTCTTCGTGGACCGCGAGTCTTTGGACTCGTCATTGGTGTTTAAGGGTCGCGTGGTCTGTTGACCTCCACGCATTTCTTCATGGGCACCGCGAGTCTTTGGACTCATCATTCGTGTTTAAGGGTCGCGTGGCTTGTTGATCCCTGTGCCCTTCTTCTTTGACACAACGAGTCTTTGGACTTGTCATTCATGTTTAAGGGTCATGTGGTTTATTGACCTTCGCACCTTTCTTTTTGGACACCATGAGTCTTTGGACTTGTTATTGATGTTTAAGCGTCGCGTTGTCTGTTGACCTTCGCGCTACGCCCTTCTTCATTGGCACCATGAGTCTTTGGACTCATCATTAGTGTTTAAGGATCGCGTGGTTTGTTGACCTTTGCGCCCTTCTTCGTGAGCATCGCGAGTTTTTGGACTCGTCATTGGTGGTTAAGGCTTGTGTGGTCTCCTGACCTCCACTGTGGGCACCGCAAGTCTTTGGACTCGTCATTGTTGTTTAAGGGTCACTTGGGCTGTTGACCTCTGCACCCTTCTTTGTGGGCACCACGAGTCTTTGCACTCGTCATTGGGGTTTAAGTCGCATGGCTGTTGACCTACGCGCCTTTCTTTGTGGGCTCTGCGAGTCTTTGGACTCGTCATTGGTGTTTAAGGGTCGCATGGTCTGTTGACCTCTGCACCATTTTTCTTGGGCAACGCAAGTCTTTGGATTCGTCATTTGTATTTAAGGGTCGCATGATCTATTGACCTCCACGCCCTTCTTCGTGTTCACTGCGAGTCTTTGGACTCGTTATTGGTGTTTAAGGGTCGAGTGGTCTTTTGACTTTCACGCCCTTCTTCAAGGGCATCGAGAGTCTTTGGACTCATCATTGGTGTTTATCAAACACTTGGTCTGTTGACCTCCGAGCCTTTCTTCGTGGGCACTGCAGGTCTTTGGACTCGTCATTAGTGTTTAAAGGTCGTGTGGTTTGTTGACCTCCACTCCCTTCTTCATGGGCACTGTGAGTCTTTGGACTCGTCATTGGTGTTTAAGGGTTGTGAGGAATGTTGACCTTTGCGCCCTTCTTCGTGGGCACCGCGAGTCTTTGGACTCATCATTGGTGTTTAAGGGTCGCGTGGTCTGTTGACCTCCACGCCCTTCTTTGTGGGGGTGAGTCGCCACTTGCCCAAAATGGACACTTTGTTTGCTATGAGAAATAACCAAGAATTTAACAGCAGAGTTCTGACAAATACTTAAGGGTAAAATTTCTTCAGGTGTTCTACATTCCAGGGGTGTTGCAGGTCCTTGCCTTGGCTATCCTTCAAGTGGTACAACCCAGGCCAGTGGTTGGCAACTACCACGTATGGTCCTCCCATCAGGGTTTGAGCTTGCCTTCTTCCTTCATGGTGACCTCGCTTTTCCTTCGTGGTGACCCCATTCTCCCTTAGCTCCAAATTGCCTATCTTGAATGTCATGGGTCTGACTCTCTTGTTGAAGTAGTGCTCCACCCTTTTCTTGTTGAGTATCATTCTAACTTCAGACATGTCTCTCTATTCGTCTTGGAGGTCGAGGTGTTCTTCGAGGGCTATATCATTCTCAGGTATTGAAAAATGGCGGGTGCGGTACCTTGGCAGACTGACTTTGACAGGGGGCATTACTTCACTTCCATATGCCAAGGCGAATGGGGTATCTCCTATTGGGGACTTTACTATGGTCCTATAGGCCCATAATACACTAGGCAGTTGTTTCGCCCATTCCTCTTTCTTGTCCGTAAATTTCTTTTTCAGGATTCCTAGAAATGCTTTGTTTATGGCCTTTGCCTGTCCATTTGGTTGTGGGTATCCTAGGAGGAATATCTGACTTGTATCTTCAACTCGACACAACACTCTCGGTAGTGCTTTGAATCAAAGTGCTGCTCGTTATCCAAGACTATGCTTTGTAGAATTCCATATCAGCAAACGATGTTGTTCCATAAGAGCTTTGCGACGGCTCGGGTCGTGATGGTTTCCAAATGCTCTGCTTCTGCCCACTTGGCCAAGTAATCTACTGCTACGATCACGAACTTGACTCTACCATTTCTTGGTGAGAAGGGCCCAACTAGGTCAACTGTTCGCATAAACATATATGTGCAAGTTCACAAAATCGTAACAAGTAGTAAAGTGTTTTAAAAAAAAGGGTTATCGAACCTATAGGGACTAATTATGCTATTGAGTATTGAAATTGACTAAATTAATTACTATTTGGAAAACCGAAATTTGAATAATGGTTTATCTAAATTAAACTGAAGAAAAGAACATTCAAATTACGATTTTCAAAATAATAAGAATAAATTTAGAGCATTTTTATTTCACCTAGCAAATCCCACACAATTTATTCTTCCTTGTTATAGAATCTCAATTATCCCTAGTTGATGATAAAAATCCCTTAACTATTCAATATTTTCTCTCAGAACAATACCAAAAATATTTCAAACTAATAACTCTATATCTCTATGTGAATTTAACTAATTAGAGACTCATTAAGTTCTTTGAATTTTTCTTAAAAATCACACTAGTCACGGTAAACTATCACTGCTTTCGCTCAACTAATGGTGTTTAATCCTAGAGTTTTAATAAACACTCAATCATGAAAATATTGAAAATAAAATAACTTGGAATATAAACTGTGTGTTCAATGTTAGGCTACATCAAACTCTAGAAAATAGAATTAGTTCATAATGAAATTAAAAAGAAAAAGAATAAAACTGGTGTCTTCGTTGAAGTCAGTTGATGAAACATGCAGCTCTCGCCTCTGCTCCCCCAGATCTGCCTCCTTGAAAGAATACTTCAAGAATAAATTCTGAACTCAAACTCTCTAAAACTCAAAACTAAAACTAAGATTAAGAACCAAGACTCTCTATTCATCCCACAAGACGAGATTAAATAGATGTCAAAACTCAAATCTAGAAACAAAATAAATGCAGCTACAATCTAGCCTAAAAATCTAGAAAATAGTTTCTAAAGATAGATGTTAACAAAAAAGAAAATTATCCCAAAAATATCGAAATTATCTAAAATGGAAGATTCGGTGATATGCGGCCTGATTTGCGGAGTTCAGGAGGATTTGGTCGCTAATAGATTGATTGCGGAACTCGGATTTGGACGTCAGCAGTAGATTGATCCTGGTCGGGAGAAATTATCCCACCGAGTAGATGTCATGTACGCTGAATATAACTGGCGAGAAGGTCTCAAATGAATGGGCGTGGAGGTCACAAAGACCACACTACCCTCTCCTCGCCTACCGAGTGGAAAGACTCCCGACCGGGAGTGGAAAGACTCCTCTCGCCTTTTCTAGTTGTTGCCCACAATGTCGTTTAGGTTGGTCTCTTAAGTTGGTCGTTTAGACTAGTCGCCCAATCTAACCGCCTAGAGCCTTGTTGCCAAGTCTTCGCACATTCTGGTCGCGCCTTCTGGTCGAGAGTCTCCTCGCTTATCAAGAGGTAAGTCTTCTCGCCTTTGGGCTAGAAAGATCTCTTTGCTGCCCACGTGACAAGGCTCCTTGCCTAAATCTTATCAGCTTTCTTCAGATCTCGCAGCCTCTCATTGGTCTGGATCCGTAGTCTCTTCTTTTGTACCAAAATACTCTCATTTTGTACTAAATCTTCTCATTCCTTCAAATCCAAGAAAATAAATAAAATTATGTCGAAATAAAATAAAATCAATAGTATTGAAGGGAAAATCATATTTTTCATAGATAAAAGAGTGATAAAAATCACTTAAAAATAACATTTATCATCAACCCCTCATTAGGAGAATGGCCAAGGGGCGATCATGGAAGTCGCCTTGCCAACCAATGATGCAAGGGTTGTAGTGAACTTTCAGCAGAAAAGCATTTTTTTTTTCCGATTTGGCACTCCGAGGGCCATAATTAGTGATGGTTGGAAGCACTTTTACAATCACCCATTTGAAGCGCTACTGTCTAAGTATGGAGTTACCCATCACGTAGCGACAACATACCATCCTCAAACGAGCGGCCAGGTCAAGGTGTCTAATTGGGAGTTGAAGCACATATTGGAGAAGGCCGTGAGTGTCTCTCGAATAGACTAGGCGAGAAGGATAGATGATGCGCTATGGGCCTATTGGACAGCATTCAAAACACCGATTGGGATGTCACCTTTTCAGCTCGTCTATGGAAAAGCCTACCGTCTACCCATGGAGCTAGAACACAGAGCCTATTGGGCGATGAGAACACTGAACTTTCATTACAAGCGGCTAGCGAGAAGAGAATACTGCAGATCAACGAGACGGATAAGTTCTGCAATGATGCTTATAAGAATGCTCGAATTTACAAAGACAAAATGAAAAGATGGCACGATAAGTATATTCTGAGAAGTGAATTCGAAGTCGGGCAGAAAGTTATATTATTTAACTCAAAACTTTGACTCTTCTTAGGAAAGATATGTTCTCGGCGGTCGGGACCTTTTGTGGTGTCCCGTGTCTTTCCTTATGGCTCGGTTGAAGTCCATCACGAGACAAAAGGCACATTTAAAGGAAATGGACATGGATTCCCTATATGGATGGAGACTTTAACTTGGAAAAGTGTTCCAATGATCTCGCTAGTAATAAATGATGAGAGGATAATGTCTAGCTACAAACTTTAAATAAAGCGCTTTTGGGAGGCAACCCAAGTTCTTTTTTTTATTAATTTTTTATTTTTGCTTAATATTATTCCTTTTCTTTCATCTTATAGGAATGAAGAGGCGATGAGATCTCCAAGGAGTACACGACTGCACCTTCAAGGAAAATATTCAACTGGCAAAACTGGACACAATCAAGGGAGCATCTCTTACCTTCTCTCATCATTTTCTTTAGTTTTTCTTCCTTTTTCCCATTAAGGATAATGTGATATTTAAGTTTGGGGGGAAAGGATATTATTTTATTCAAATAATAATAATAATCATAATAAAAATAATAATAATGATGATAAAAACAGTATGGTTTGATGAATAAAAAGCCTATGATAAGAATATGATTGGAATTGATTATAATTTTTAGGAAAAATTCTTGTTGTTTAAGTCTAGTTATTAATTTTTTACTTGATCATGCTTAATTTGATATTTCCTATCTTCAATAAATGCCTCTTACGATTATTAATTGTTTTGAGTACTTAGAGAAATTTTATGTGAATTTTGTGAATTTGTATGGTCTCAACTTACTCTACAACTTGTTTGATTACACTCAAGGCGAAATCCTAGACAGACTCTTACTGGGGAAATGATTAAGGCATTCTTTGGACCGATTGAGCCCTTCAAGCTTACTTGTTTATTATCTTTATCTCTAGTCGCCCTTTGAGCTTTATTGAAATATATTTTGGTCTTATATTCCGGTACAAAGAAGAGATTACGGATCCAGACTGATGAGAGACAACGAGATCTGAAGAAAGTCGATGAGATTTGGGCGAGGAGCCTTGTCCTGTGGGTAGCAAAGAGATCTTTCTCGCCCAAAGGCGAGCAGACTTATCTCTCGGTAGGCGAGGAGACTCGAGACCAAAAGGCGCGACTAGAAGGCACGAATACTTGGCGACAAGGCTCTAGGCGGTTAGACTAAGCGACTAGTCTAAACGATCAACTTAAAAGATCAACCTAAATGACATCGCAGGCAACAACTAGAAAAGGCGAGAGGAGTCTTTTATCCCAGTCGGGAGTCTTTCCACTATGTAGGCGAGAAGAGGGCCGTGTGTTCTTTGTAACCTTCACACCTGCCAGTTATATTCAGCGCACATGGCATCTACTCGCCTCCACCCTCCTAAGTTCTGCAATCAATTTATTGGCAACCAAATCCTCCCAAACTCCACATATCTCTGAATCTTCCATTTTAGATAATTTCAATATTTTTGGGATAATTTCATTTTATGTTAACATCTATCTATAGAAACTATTTTCCAGATTTTTAGACTATATTGTAGCAGCATTTATTTTGTTTTCGGATTTGATTCTTGACATCTATTTAATCCTGTCTTGTGGGATGAATAGGGAGTCTGGGTTCTTAATCTTAGTTTTAGTTTGAGTCTGGGTTCTTAATCTTAGTTTTAGTTTTAGTCTTTGGTTTTTGAGTTTTTAGTTTTGAGTTTTAGAGAGTGTGAGTTTTAGATTTTCGATTATTCCAAAGTTATTCTGAGAGTTTCTTTTGAGGAGGCAGATCTGGAGAGCAGAGGCGAGAGCCACATGTTTCCCCAATCGACTTCAACGAAGAAAATCAATTTTATTCTTTTTATTTTCAATTCCATTATGAACTAATTTTATTTTCTAGAACTTTGATGTAGCCTAACATTGAACA
This sequence comes from Juglans mandshurica, assembly GCA_022457165.1. Lineage (NCBI taxonomy): Eukaryota > Viridiplantae > Streptophyta > Magnoliopsida > Fagales > Juglandaceae > Juglans > Juglans mandshurica. Next base: position 13,482,642 of record CM039623.1, read on the forward strand.
CACAATTTATATTTCAAGTTATTTTATTTTCAATATTTTCATGATTGAGTGTTTATTCATTGTTCTTAATGCTTACAATTTTCTAACTAACTATTTTTTCGATCTTTTGGATTGCAATGAGACCGAGAGGTGATTTGTGATTAAAGCTCTAGAATTAAATACCATTAGTTGAGCGAAAACAAAGATGTTTTACCGCGACTAGTATATTTTCAAGAAAAATTCAAAGAACTTAATGAGTCTCCATTTAATTAAATTCACATAGAGATATAGAGTTTTTAATTTGAGATATTTTTGGTATTATTTGAGAGAAAATATTGAATAGTTAAAGGATTTTTATCATCAACTTAGGATAATTGAGATTCTATAATAAGGAAAAATAAATTGTGTGGGATTTGCTTAGTAAAATCACTTGCTCTAGATCTATTCTTATTATTTTTAAAATCTTAATTTTATTCAGTTTAATTTAGAAAAATCATTCTTCAAATTTCAATTTTTCAAATAGTAATTAATTTAGTCAACTTCAATACTTAATATCATAGTTATTCCCCATGGGTTCAATAACCATTTTCTTTAAAACACTTTACTACTTATTACGATTATGTGCACTTGCAAATATGTTTTTATGTGAACATGGGGTTTTAATCTCTATCCATTTACTTTAAATGTGCCTTTTGTTTCATGATGGACTTCAACCGCCCCATAAGGAAAGACACGGGTCACCACAAACGGTTCCACCATCGAGAGTGTATCTTTACCAGGAAGAGTCGAAGTCCTAAGTTAAATAATAGAACTTTCTGCCCGACTTCGAATTCATTTCTCAGAATATGCTTATCGTGCCATCCTTTCGTTTTATCTTTGTAAATCTGAGCATTTTCATAAGCATCATTGCGGAACTCATCCATCTCGTTGATCTGCAGTATTCTCTTCCCGCTAGCCGCTTGTAAATCAAAGTTCAATGTTCTCATCGCCCAATAGGCTCTATGTTCTAGCTCCACGGGTAAGTGGTAGGCTTTTGCATAACCGAGCCGATAAGGTGACATCCGATCGGTGTTTTGAATGTTTTCTAATAGGCCCATAGCGCATCATCTAATCTTCTTGCCCAGTCTGTCCGAGAGACACTCACGGTCTTCTCCAGTATGCACTTCAGCTCCCGATTAGACACGTCGACCTGGCCACTCATTTGAGGATGGTATGGTGTTGCCACGTGATGGTAACTCCATACTTAGTCAGTAGCGCTTCAAATTGGCGATTGCAAAAGTGCTTCCCGCCATCACTGATTATGGTCGTCGGAGTGCCAAATCGGGAAAAAATGTTCTTTCACAGGAAATTCTCTACGACCCTTGCATCATTGGTTGGCAAGGCGACTGCTTCCACCCATTTGGAGACATAATCTACAGTTTCAAAATAAATTTGTTAGAATATGAGGATGGAAATGGACCCATGAAATCTATACCCCAAACATCAAATAATTTGATCTCTAAAATATTTTTTAAAGGTATTTCGTGTTTCCTAGAAATGTTGCCAACCCTTTGACAATGATCACCTAAATTAACAAAATTAAAAGTGTCTTTGGAAATAGTCGGCCAATAAAAGCCGCATTGTAAAATTTTCGCTGTTGTTTTTGCTCTACCAAAGTGGCCCCCGCTTCCAATGAGTGGCAATGTCTGAGTATGCTCGCCATCTCCTCCTCGGGCACACATCAACTTGTTATCTGGTCCACGCCGTGCCGGTATAGATATTTCAAGTCGGAGAAAAACTTCTTCATTTGTTGATATGTCATTTTGGTCAGAAGACTTTTGGACACCAAATAATTTACCATGTAGGCATACCATAGAACAACTTGTATAGCCATTAATTGCTCGTCCGGGAAGGTCTCATTAATTGGAAAATTCTCCTCACCAGCCGCCTCTTTAAGCTTAAGGCGAGATAAGTGGTTAGCCACTACATTCTCGATACCTTCTTATCTCTTATTTCCAAATCGAACTCTTGTAGTAGCAAAATCCATCTTAACAGTCTTGGTTTGGCATCCCTCTTCAACAACAAGTATTTAAGAGCTGAGTGATTGGTGTAGACGACCCCACCTTCGAATCTATATAAGAGCAAAATTTGTTTAAGGCAAAACACAACTACTAACAATTATTTTTCAGTAGTAGCATAATTAAGTTGAGCTCATGTTAAGGTCCGACTTGCATAATAAATAACATGATAAATTTTATCTTTTCTCTGCCCCAAAACTACCCCTATAGCATAATAACTGGCATCACACATTAATTCAAAAGGTAAATTCAAATCTGGTGACACAATGATAGGTGCTGAAATTAATTTCTTTTTCAATGTTTCAAAAGCATGCAAGCATTCATCAGAAAATTCAAACTGAGTATCTTTAATCAACAGAGTGCAGAGAGGTTTAGTAATTTGGAAACAATCCTTGATAAACCGATGATAGAACCCGACGTGACCCAAGAAGCTCCTAACGCCCTTCACATTGGCTGGTGGTGGGAGTTTGTCAATAACTACTATCTTTTCTCAGTCGACCTCAATTCCCTTGAAGGTAATGTGGTGGCCGAGCACTATTCCCTCATTGACCATGAAGTGGCATATTTTCCAATTTAAAACAAGATTTGTCTCCTTACATCTCTACAAAACTAAAGATAAATTAGATAAACAGTTATCAAAAGAGTGACCAAAAATCGAGAAGTCATCCATGAAGACTTCTAAAAAATTTTCCGCCATGTCCAAGAAGATGGACATCATTCATCTTTGAAAAGTGGCTAATGCTTTGCAAAGACCAAAAGGCATGCGCCTATATGCAAAAGTGTCTTAAGGATAGGTGAAAGTTGTCTTCTCTTGATCCGGTGCAATGGCTATTTGATTGTAACCAGAAAATCCATCTAGAAAATAGTAGTAGGCATGGCCGGCAAGTCTTTCTAGTATTTGATCAATAAATGGTAAGGGAAAATGGTCTTTCCGAGTTGCATCATTCAGTCTTCAATAGTCTATGCATACTCATCATCCCGTGACCGTCCTCATCGGTATGAGTTCATTGCTGTCATTCTTGATCAAGGTTATCCTTCCTTTCTTTAGAACGACTTGCACTGGACTTACCTATGCACTATCTGAGATTGGATAAATGATCCCGGCATCTAAAAGCTTCAATACCTCTTTATGCGCCACTTCTTGCATTGATGGATTTAATCTCCTCTGGGGTTGGACGATTGGTTTAAAATTATGCTCCATTAAAATCTTGTGCCTGCAAAGTGAAGGACTAATTCATTTGATGTTCGAGATGGTCCAACCCAAGGCCATCTTGTGTTCCCACAAGACTGCCAGCAACTTCTCTTCCTCTATATTTCTCAAAGAACTGGTAATAATGACTGGAAAAGTAGAGTCATGGCCTAAGAAAGCATACCTTAAATTTGATGGAAACGGTTCGAGTTCACGCTTAGATGACGTCGACTGAGATGAGTTTAGCTCTTCCACTTTCGATTTTATTGAATGAGAAAGGAAAGGAATAGCTTCCAAATATCTCTCACACTCCTTAACTTTTTCATTTTCGGATTCAATAGACATAGAGTGAGTAAGACATACCTCAAGTGGTAGCTTTGGAAATTCGGCTCCATAAGTCTCGTCAGCCTTGACCGTGTCTCATCCCTTATTTGAAAACAAGAATGTACCTCGGACTGGAATTCCATAGATTTAAACACGTCAAATGTGACTTGCTCCTCGCCGACCCTCAAAATGAGTTTCCCTTGTTGGACATCAATTAAGGTTCTCCCCGTCGCCAGGAAAGGTCGGCCCAGTATCAAAGGGATCTCCTCGTCCTCCTCCATATCGAGTACAACGAAGTTGGCTGGGAAGATGAACTTATCAACTTTCACCAGTATGTCCTCAATGAGTCCTCTCAGGTATTTAATAGATCTGTCCGTCAACTGTAGAGAGATGGTGGTCTGCTTTGCTTCTCCAAGACCAAATTTCCTGAAAACAGAGAGAGGTATTAAATTAATACTTGCCCCTAAGTCGCATAAAGTTTTATCAAAATATGAATTTCCTATAGTGAAAGGGATCATGAAACTCCCTAAATCTTTCAACTTAGTCGACAGCTTCTTTTGTAAAATTGCACTGCTCTTCTTGATCACCATCACAGTTTCATGCTCCTCCAACTTCTGCTTGTTTGATAATATATCCTTCAAAAATTTTGCATATTTAGGCATTTGCTCTAAACCTTCAATGAGTGGAATATTAATATGCAGTTGCTTAAATATACTCAGAAATTTAGAGAACTGACTATCAATCTTATTTTTCTTCAATCATTGCAGAAAAGGAATTGGTGGATCATAAATTGAAGGAGAATAAGTTTTAGAAGTAGACTCTCTGGATTTCTTGGATTTTGCAGCCCCTTTATTCTCTCTAGTCTTCTCAACTTGTTGGTTGGTCACCTCCCAATTGGTCTCTTTTACCTCGTGCTCGGTTTCCTTATTCTCGAACTCCACATTTTCGATAGCTTCTTCATCTTGCTCGGTATTTACATGTGATATGTCTGCCTACTTCTCAACGTTATGGCTTTGACATGTTCCTTCGGATTGGTCACAGTGTTGCTCGGTAAGGTCCTTGTTGTCCTCTTGGTAAGCATGTGGGAGTGCTGACTGATTTATGCCTCAAGATTGCGGATTGAAGGCGAGTTGTTTTGGCTCACCATATCATTCTTTTGCATGTACTGTATGAACATATCTTCAAATGTCGGCTTTTTCTCTTGCTGTGGAAACTGTTGAGGTGGTTTAACCGGTACTTGGTTATTGGTCCATGAACAATTAGGGTGATTTCTCCATCCGGGATTGAACATGTTTGAATAAGGATTGTTTTGACGTTGGAAATTGGACACGTAATGGGCTTGTTCATAACTCGGTTGGGCAAAAGGGTTCCCCACTTGGCAATCTACACTTGAATGATTTCCTACACAATGATCACAAACACCATTAGTTTGAATAGCATTAACGTTCATTTTACCTATTTGTTTGGATAGATTTGGTAATTGAGCCGCAATTATGGACGTAGAGTCAAGCTCAACGACGTTGGCCGCCTTTTTTAGCATTGCTCTCTCTGCGGCCCACTGATAGTTGTTAGACGCCAACTCTTCCAGAAGTTCATATGCGGCTTCAGGGGTCTTAGTCATTAATGCTCGTCCTACTGCTGCATCAACCATAAATCGATTTGTGGATCCCAAACCATTGTAAAACGTCTATACTTGAAGCCAGTCTGGGAGGTCATGATGTGGACACTTGCGCAATACATCCTTGTATTTCTCTCATGCCTCAGATAATGATTCACCTTCAAATTGGGAGTGATATCATTCCTTAACTTTGTTGTCTTGGCCGGAGGGAAATATTTCACTAAAAATTTTTGTGCCAACCATTCCCAGGTGGTGATGATGCCAGGCGACAAAGAATTCAACCAAACTTTTGCTTTTTCCTTAAGTGAAAAAGGAAAAAGTCTCAATCGAATTACATAATCTGTCACTCCATTGTGTTTAAACGTATTACAAATTTCCAGGAAATTTGCAATATGGACGTTAGGATCCTCTTGTGACATTCCACCAAACTGGATGGTTTGTTGAATCATTTGAATGATGGCCAGCTTGATCTCGAAGTTATTGGCTTGTATAGCTGGCCGCCTTATACGGACATCGCCCCATTGACCGAGAGCATCGCATAGTCTTTTAACGCCTTGTGCTCCTGGTCTGCCATATTAACTTTGGAGGCAGCGACCTCTTTCTTTTTCTCTTTATTGATCCGACGTAAGGTTCTTTCAATCTCGGGATCAAAAGGTGTATACACTAATGATTTAGATCGGGGCATGCACTTCTGATTCTTGAAAAGAGAAACCAAATTGAGATCTAATTTAAACCATTTTTTTAAATCAATAAAATAAAATAAAATCCAAAGTAGTAAAAATCTAGCTGGTATCAATATCAATAAAAAATAACTATTCCCAGGAAATGGCACCAATAACTTGTTTGCATAAAAATATATTTGGAAGTGCACAAAATCATAATAAGTAGTAAAGTGTTTTAAAGAAAACGGTTATCGAACCCACATGGAATAATTATGCTCTTGAGTATTGAAATTGACTAAATTAATTACTATTTGGAAAACAGAAATTTGTAGAATGGTTTATCTAAATTAAACTGAAGAAAAGAACATTAAATTTAAGAATTTAAAAATAATAAGAATAGATCTAAATCATTTGACTTTTTTTTTTCAAAAAAAAAAAAAAAAAAGGAACGGAAGGTCACATGTCCAATAGTGACCCCCTCCCATATTTATTAATAAAATCCTCACTTGTGGCATAGGAATACCGTGATAACAAAACAAGCCTATAGTATCGTGGTAACAAGGTCCATGGGTGACCCCAAACAACCACAACCACGAAAAAAAAAAACCAACTATAACAAGCCTATAGGACAACAAGGAAAAGAAAAACACCACAAAAAAACCAGACCTAACACCGCAAAAAGGGAAGGCCCAAAGAATCCAAATGAATCAGGCCTCGAAGAACCTGAGGCATAGTAGAATTATTACAAAAATCAAAATCAATACCTGAAGCCCCTTCCTTGGTTAACCAATCCGCCACCCTATTACCTTCACGAAAAACAAGCTGGAAACGACAATGAATTATGCAGGTTAAACTAACAATTTCCTCCCAAAAATCCTCAAGGTACCACACACCACATCTCCCTCTGAGCCACCAAGAGATAACCACCATAGAATCCATTTCAACGATTTACAAATTCTCAACCCATGAAGGAGTGCCATGAGCTCCGCGTTGTTATTAGAACCAAAACCAACATAAGATGCATAAGCTTGGACAAGCCTACCTGAATCATCACGAATAACCCTGCCAATGCCACAGGAACCCGGATTACCAATACTACTACCATCCGTGTTCAATTTATACCACCCCAATGGCGGTTTAAACCATCTTACCACTTTGCAACAAGGAACTTTTAGAACCACCGGATTTATCCGCAGGGCCTCAAGGATCATGCCATCTCTATGGGACAAACTCTTATTTTGCTTAGCCGCATGAGAAAGAGACCCTAACCACACACAAATAGAGTGAACAACAGAATTATGAGTTTCCAGAATACCTTTCATCCGAGCAAGACATCTCCTCCTCCAAAGACGCTAGGTAACAATAACAGGGATGATGCCAACAATAAAGCCCACCTGCGAAGAGGATCTAGCACGCCTAAACAAAATCCCAGCATTCTATTTCCAAGATCTACTAAGAGGTATACCAAAAAGATTGCAAAAAAAGGACCAAATTCTTTTTGGAAAATCACCTTCAAAGAGCACATGGTTAATGTCTTCAATATGACCATTATTACAACAATCACATTTAGAAACAAGAGGAATACCAAAACGGTGTAATCATCATCCTCACTCAAGGCCATAAACCAAGCCCTCCAAAAATGGATAGACATTTTTAATGGAAGACTATTATGCCAAATCCGTGCATGCCAATCCATAGGATTACCTCTAATAAGAATACAATTCCACACAGATTTAGTAGAGAAACTACCTGAATCCGTAGAAGTCCAAATTAGAACATCCTTTCCATAATTCGGCCCAGCTAAAACGGTTACAATCTCATCCATCTTATCATGTCCTACTAAATTCTCCAATAATTCCACGTCCCAACTATCCGACAACCTGCAATATTTAACTTTCAAAAGAGGTGAACCCACTACAGGCATATCATTAATCAGAGGACCATTATCCCTCCATTTGTCATACCAGAAAAAAATCTCTCCCTTTCTAAGTTTCCACTTGGAATTATTTAACAACAAAGGAATACAATTTGCAACCATTCTCCAAAATCTAGATCCTTTATTAGTTTCTATAAGAGACCACGGCCGTGATCCCACATATTTTGCTTTGAAAACATTAGCCCATAAAGAAGTACCTTGAATAAGGTTCCAAGCAAAGCGCATATGCAAGGCTTTTTGAATGTCCTGAAGGCTTCGTACACTAAGCCCTTCTTCTTCCACAGGATTACAAATATGACTCCACGCCACCCATTTCTTTTTATCACGCCCATCGGATTCACCCCAAAATAATGAGCTCATCAATCTATGAATCTTGGAAATAGTAATTTGAGGGACCTGTAAAATAGCAAACAGGTGAATAGTCATACTGGATATAACATGCCTCAAAAGCACAAGTTTTCCTCCCGAGGAAAGAAGCCTCATCTTCCAGCCACTTATCTTTTGCCTCACTTTATTCACCATGTCTTCTAAATGAGCATGTTTCAATCTCCCTCGAATTATCGGCACTCCTAGATATTTGAAAGGAAAGTTCCCCTCCAAAATGCCCGTCTGACGTAAAAGCCAATGCTTGCGCCTAGTAGGGATTTTATCAGAACAATACAAAGCAGATTTCTGAACATTGATAGATTGTCCTGACCACATCTCATATTGAACCAAAATTTGTTGAAGAACCCGCACCGACCTCTAACTTCCATTAGAAAAAACCATGACATCATCAGCATACATCAAATGAGACACAATAGGGGTACCTCGGCTCTGAGGGAAAAGGCCAAACTGACTCTCTTGCACACTCCTATGGATCAAATGGGATAAGACCTCTTGTTGAATGATAAACAAATAAGAAGACAGAAGATCACCTTGACGAAGACCTCAACCGCCCGGAAAGAAACCCTTAACGGTACCATTCATCATGACAGAATACCAAGGGCTAGAAATACATGAATAAATCAAATCACAAAATTGAGAGGAAAAACCAAACCTTCGTAAGACTGTTATCACAAACCCCCAGTCCACCCGATCATAAGCTTTCGCCATATCCACTTTTAGCATAATATTACCCCCGTGGATCCTTTTATTAATAGAGTGCACCAATTCCTGGGTGAGGCTAATGTTCTAAAAAATACTCCTTCCAGGAATAAAGGCTCCTTGCTCCGAAGAAATCAAGTGAGGTAAAATACCTGTTAATCGAGAGACAATAATCTTGTTGAATTCATGTTGAATCTTCCAAAGACTTTTAAGATCTACCCTGTATTTCATGTATCATGCCTCGAAAAGAGACTAGAAGCCCAGATTGACCCTAATCCTAATCTCCCATTGACTATGGAAGACAAAACACTCATACAGAAATATCCAGACCTTGAGGAAAGGGACACGAGCTGGAGCGGAACTATTGATTCAATGGAAGGGGTCTACGGCTGAGAATGCTACTTGGGAAGATCATGAAGAACTCATACAAAAATATCCAGACCTTGAGGACAAGGTCTTCTGAAGGAGCGGACTTTGCTATGCGCAGCATTTTGAGGGGCTAATCAAAATTGTAGTTATTTTAATTGTAAGGGTTGTGTTGATATTTTTTAATAGATAATATTAGTTTTCGTCTTTCACCTGTCTAATTTGTTTATTATTTTTTTGCATTCAAGTTTTGAACTTTGAAATAGGTCGAAATCTGGATTCGATATCTTTGACTCCATCAACCCACATGCTTGTAATCCTAGTCAAACTAGCTTTAACGGATGAAAAATTAGCTGTTTTGTATCTCTTCCATTTCTAGAATCTAGAAGTATATTTTGGAATGCAACTTCTGCTAGTAGATTCCGTAATAAAGCCAAATTCTTGTTATTCGGAGGACTAAGTCATAGACATTTAGCTTTTGCCTTTCAAAAAAATTCTATATAAAGGTGGCTGGGGTTGCACGACAATGTGGAGAAAAAAATAGAAGCAAAAAGGCTTGAAGCCATTCTTTCAGCTTGCTATGTATAGAGAGAAAGAAAATAAAATAAGATAGTGTCGAGATATTGAGAGTTTTCAGACAAAAGAGGTGTTATTTTTAGAGGAGCTTTGAGCTCAATATCTTGTGTAAAGTTTATTCAAGCTATACGACGATCAGTTGGGCTGTTATATCCTAGAAGAGACAAGTCAAGAGATGATTTGCTGCACCGGTTCAATTGAAACTTTACATACCGTAGAGTGCTTGAATCTCCTTAAAGAGAGCGAGATTTCCGTAACTCAGTCCAAGCTGGTTTCGTTTGAATTTTTCATTTTATTGTAATTTTTCATTTTATTACTGTGAATTTCACTAACAATTTTAAAGAGAGTCAACATGGAGCTTTCAAATGAAAAATCCATGGAAAACGTTGGAGATCTCAACAAGCCCTTCCGCTTCAATGTAGCCCACTTCAAAAGATGGAAGTGCAAGGTGCTCTTCTATCTAAGCCTTCTCAATGTCTCCTATGTTCTCACTGTAAAGAATCCAAACAAGATCACTACGGAGAACATGACTTAAGCACAAGTCAAAGCTCATGAAGAAAAGATTGAAAAATATACAAAAGATGAGTATAATTGTCCATGTTACCTTTCAAATTGTCTTTCGGACCAATTTTATGATTTCTAGAATACCACTTACTCCTCTTTGAAGAAAATTTGGAAAGCCTTACAGAATAAATATGATATGGAAGAAGTTGGAGCAAAGAAATATATGGCAAGTCGCTTCTTTCGATATCAAATGGTAGATGGAAAGTCCGTAGCAGAACAAGCGTATGATTTTCAAATGGTTGTAGCTGAAGTTTGATTTGAAGGCATCAAGATTGGAGATAATCTAATTGTCTATGGCATCATTGACAAGCTACCACCTTCGTGGAGGGAGTTTCAAAAGTTGATGCGCCACAAACAAAATGAGACATCCTTGGAGACCTTAATTACATGTATTCGAGTAGAGGAGGAAGCTAGAGGCCAAGATGCTTTGATGGTTCAAAATGGAAATGAGAATTCCATGACGAAGGTAAACTTAATTTCTGAAAATGGTGGTTTGCCCAAAGGTTAGATATCAAAAAATAATCATTTGAAGCCGCAAAGAAAAATTTCAAAAAATTTAGTAGACCTCTCAAAAAAGATTTTTCAAATCAAAAGGATAAGAACCAAGAACCCTCTTTACAAATTCAAGCTTGTTTTGTCTGTGGCAAAAGTGAGCACTTTGCTCGAATTTGTAAATTTCGAAAGCGAGAAAATAATCCTCAAGTGAACGTAACTGAGGAGCCACTTGTGGCAATGATTACAGACATTAACATGGTTCAATTTGTTGAAAAATGGTGGGCAGATTCTGGTGCTAATAGGCATGTCTGCTATGATAAAGATTGGTTCAAAAGGTATACTCCCTTTAAAGAAGAGAAATCTATTATGCTTGATGATTCAAGCAAAACAAAAGTCCTTGGGAGTGGTGAGGTCGAGCTGAAATTCACCTCTGGACGTATATTGACGCTCAAGATGTGCTCTATACACCGTCTATGAGGAAGAATTTGATTTCAAGCTTTCTACTCAACAAAGCTGGCTTCAAGCAAACTATGGAATCTGATCAATATGTTATCACTAAAAATAGAGATTTTGTGGGCAATGGCTATGTTTGTGATGAAATGTTTAAATTGAATGTTGATAATAAAGCATCGAATGTTTATGTTTATATGCTTTCTTTTTTTAAATTTTTGGCATGCATGTTTATGTCATATTAATAGTAGATATGTTGCAGTTATGAGTAGTTTAGGATTAATTCCCATACTGAAAAAAGATTTTCAAAAATGTGAAGTTTGTAGTCAAGCAAAAATTACAAAATGGCCTCATAAAAGTGGTGAAAAGAATACCAAATTGTTAGATCTAATTCACACCGATCTTTGTGAATTTAAAGGAATTTTCACTCGTGGAGGAAATAAATATTTTATTACTTTTATTGATGATTTTTCAAAATATACGTATGTTTATTTATTAAAAAATAAAAGTGATGCTTTTGAAAAGTTCAAAGAATTCCTCCATGAAATTGAAAATCAATTTAGTAGAAAAATAAAAAGATTTAGAAGTGATAGAGGCCGAGAGTATGATTCAAATGAATTTAATCTTTTTATTTAGTCATTGTAAATTATTCATGAAACTATTGCACCATACTCACCTACTTCAAACGGTGTGGCTGAAAAGAAGAATAGGACTTTGATTGAATTGACAAATGTCATGCTTATTGATTCAGACGCTCCCTCAAGTTTTTGGGGTGAATCAATTTTGACTGTTTGTTATGTTTTAAATAGGGTGCCTTAAAAAAATTCAAAAACTCCACCTTTTAAATTATGGAGAGGGTATAAGTCAAGTTTGGGATATTTTAAAGTTTGGGACTCTTTGGCATTTGTGAGACTAACAGATCCTAAAAGGCCTAAATTGTGTGTTAGAACTACCACGTGTCTTTCTTGGATATGCAAAAAATAGCACAGCCTATAGATTTTTTGACATTGAAAATAAAGTGATTTTTGAATCAAGCGATGTAATTTTTCATGAAGAAAAATTTCCTTTTAAATCTATAAATAGTGGGGGCCAAGAATTTGGACAAAATATTTTTCTGAAGCTAGTTCTTCTACTCTTCTAGAAAATGAAGAATTTTGAATTAAGGAGTAAGAGAGTTAGAATTGAAAAGATTTTGGTCCCGACTATTATATTTATAATATTGAGGAAAAACCAAATACTCTACAAGAAGCTTTAGCTTCACTTGGTTCTATGTTTTGGAAAGAGGCTGTGAATGATGAGATGGATTCACCAGTTTCTAATAAAACTTGGAAATTAGTTGAGTTACCACCGGCTTGCAAAACCATAGAATGTAAATGGGTCTTAGTCCTTAGAAAAAAATTTAGACCAGATGGAACCGTTGAAAAGTTCAAGGCTAGGCTTGTCGCAAAATGTTTTAAACAAAAAGCTGACCTTGATTTTTTCAACACTTTTTCTCCGTTTACAATAATAACATCCATTAGATTATTGATCATTGACATTGCAACAATCTATAATTTAAAAATTCATCAAATGGATGTTAAAACAACTTTTTTGAATGGGGACCTAGATGAGGAAATTTATATGGATCAACCCGAAGGCTTTGTAGAGCCTAGCCAAGAAAGAAAAATGTGTAAGTTGACAAAATCCCTATATGGCTTAAAACAGGCCCCAAAACAATGGCATGAGAAATTTGACTCTTGCATGATTGAAAATGGCTATAAGTCAAATGAAAGTGATAAATGTATTTATTATAAATCTTGGGATAATTTTCATGTTATTATTAACCTATATGTGGATGATTTATTGATATTTGGTTCTAATTTGTATGTTATAGATGAAACAAAAAGCATGCTTAGTAATCATTTTGATATGAAAGATCTTGGCGAGGCTAATTTTATTTTGGGTATGAAAATCACCAAAACATATGATGGTATTTTTCTTGATCAATCGCATTACGTAGAAAAATTGTTAAAGAACTTTAATTATGTTGGATGCAAGCATGTTGTTACCCCTTTTGATCCTAGTGTTTATTTATTTTCTATTGAAAATGATGATGATTTGATTAATCAAAAGGAATATGCTAGCATGATTGGTAGTTTACGTTATGCGACTAATTGTACTAGACCTGACATTGCTTATACAGTAGGAGTACTTAATAGATTTACTACCAAGTCAGGAAGAGACCATTGGTATGCAATGGATCGGATAATGAAATATTTATCTGGTACAAAATATTATGGCTTTTTTTATAAAAAATATCCTGATGTATCAAAGGCTTCAGTGATGCCGATTGGAATACCTTGTCAGGTGATTTCTTTTCAACTACTGGTTATATTTTTACTTTGGGTGGTCTAAAAAAAAAAAACTATTATTGCTAACTCAACTATGGAAGCCGAGCTTATAGCTTTAGCTTCAGTGAATGAGGAAGCAAACTGGTTGAGAGATCTACTACATGAGATTCCATTGTGGGAAAAACCAATTCCACCTATATTAATTCATTGTGATAGTACTGCTACTATTGGTAGAATACAAAATCGCTATTACAATGGTAAATCCAGACCAATAAGAAGAAAACACAGTACTCTGAGATCCTATTTGAGTAGTAGTGTCATTAACGTGGATTATGTTAAATCATGTGATAATCTAGCAGATTCACTGACCAAGGCCTTAACAAGAGAAAGAGTCTGGAATACATCGAGGGGAATGAGATTAAAGTCCATACAGTCATGAACCACATATGAGGATACTCAACCCAGAGATCAGAGATCTTGAGAACTGGGTTCAATGGGAAGAACGAATCATTTGGTGGTTGTAAGAAATGCACAATTTATTTTATTTGAGAATTTTTTCCATTCCTATGGTGTAAGTGCATTCATTCTGTAATGATTGAGAGAATGAGTTATTTTAAATACTCTTAATGAAAATCTGTAGCTCTTATGAGTAGGGTGTCAGAATTACAGGAGCACCCTTGACAGATTTCACCTATGTGAGTGTGGGAGTGAGACCGCTCTTATGAGACTTGGACTTGTTCTCAAATACACTCATGAAATTGGGAATAACACAAGGCCGTAATGTGCTGGCTAATAAAGCTCATGTCAACACCTGGACTGTTATGTGTGAGCAATAATTTTTTATTTTCCTTTAGAAGTTATAGTTCAAGTCTGAGATTACTACCAACTCTGGAGTAAAAAAATGTTGTTTCACTAAGTGAGGGTTTAATGCAGAGCATACCTTCATGATGCATAATATTAGTTTTCATCTTTCACCCGTCTAAATTGTTTATCTGTTTTTTGCATTCAAGTTTTGAACTTTGAAATAGGCTGAAATCTGGGTTCGATATCTTTGACTCCATCAACCCACATACTTGTAATCCTAGTCAAACTGGCTTTAACGGATGAAAAATTAGCCGTTTTGTATCTCTTCAGTTTCTAGAATCTAGGAATATATTTTTGAATGCAACTTCTGCTAGTAGGTTCTGTAATAAAGCTAAATTCTTGTTATTCGGAGGACTAAGTCATAGACGTTCAGCTTTTACCTTTCAAAAAAATTCTATATAAAGGTGGCTGGGTTGCACGACAATGTGGAGAGAACAAAAAGTAAAAAGGCTTGAAGCCATTCTTTCCGCTTACTACGTACAGAGAGAAAGAAAATAAAATAAGATAGTGTCGAGATATTGAGAGTTTCCAAACAAAAGAGGTGTTATTTTTACAGGAGCTTTGATCTCAATATCTTGTGTAAAGTTTATTTGAGTTATACGATGATCAGTTGGGCTGTTGTATTCTGGAGGAGACAAGTCAAGAGAATATCTGCTGCACCGGTTCAATTGAAACTTTACATACTGCAGAGGGCTTGAGTCTTCTTAAAGAGAGCGAAATTTCCATGCCTCAGTCTAAGCTGGTTTCGTTTGATTTTTTTCATTTCATTGTAATTTTTCATTTTATTACTGTGAATTTCACTAACAGGTTGTTAGTGTCATTTTGTGTTTTAAGAGTATCAGTTGGGTGTTGAACGAGTTTTGGTTCACCAGGAGACGTGGGTTGGTGTTAAGGTCCATGTTTAAATCCATTTAGTTTGTGTTGCTTTTGTTTTGCAAGTCTCGTATTATTTCGGCTATTTATAGCTACCGTATGCTAATGAAAGGGGCAACTTTTATCCAGAAAATTATTGAGTAACTTGGACGTCTGTGGCGCCTCGAATTAGCCATTCTATATCTATTATTATTAGTGTGTAGGGTGCATGACTCACCGAGGAAGAGGCAGAGGGTGGCGGAACAATGTTTGGGCTGAGATCGACGGTTGCAAGAGCGGCGACGGAGCATAGAGAGAGAGAGAGAGAGAGAGAGAGAGAGAGAGAGAGAGAAACTGTTGTGTGCTATCAAACTGAGAAGGAGTAGAGGGAGAGAGTGAGTTCAGCGGTCTTGGCTTACCGAGAGGAAATACGGCGGATTTGTGACGAGAAGCGTCTGGCGGCACTTTCTGTGGTTGTTTCGATGATAATTTCCGTCGAGGTGGATGGTGGGTATCTCAGGTTCACATGTATGGGCTCGTGATTCTCGGCTTGCAAGTTGGCATCGGGTGGAAGAGAGGTGGTTATTCGTTGGCTCACGATGGCTGAACGACGTCAACTTACTCTGAACCGTCCGTGGTGAAGGGAGTGCGATGTGGGCTTGCTAAACTCAGCTTCGGGTTTCACGTTCGTGGGGAAGCAGTTGGCGTGATTATCTGTTGAGATATGCCATGGGGGATGTTAGTTAACGCTACAGTTGGCGGTTTCTTTTCCTTCTTTCAGCCTGATCTGGTGGCATTTGGAAGAGGGCGGTGCCTCATTGAGGTGACTGGTATAGGAGATGGTAGTATTCCTTGGCCGTGAGAATTTGCAGTTTGCTATGGGAGAGAATTGTTGTGTTTTGTGTGTAGAATAAAGGATCTCGTGAGGTGCTACGTGGCAGTGTAGGGGAGAGGAGGTGGCTGGGTAACAACAAGGAGGGGTTGTGATCTCACGGTTGCGTTTGAGGGTACTGGTTTGGCTTCTATAATTTCTAGTGGATGTGTTGTGGTTTTGCATTTTTGTGATAATAGTATAATATTAACAACAATAGATTTTTTTATAATAATAATATGAAAATACATAAAACTTATTTTATGGCCTAACTTTATAATCGGAGTTTTATAATATTAGTTTAGATTTTTTATGGAATGATTTTATACATGCAAATGTTTCAAACTATAGGCTCTCCGTTTGGTTTTGTGTTTTGATGAAACTTTTGCCATATGATGCTAAATTTAATGATATGATCAAGTTAGAACTTGAATATGAGGTATATAGTTATATTTCTTGACGATTTATTACATGAAATTTGGGATCTAGTGATTTTGATCTAAGACCAAAAGTATGGTGAACTCAATTTTGATGTTTTAGTACAAGCCGACTTTGTAGCTTGCATTTTTGTGATTTTGTTGTTTGATCAAGCGTGAATGGATATTTGGATTTAAGATAAAAATTATATGAGGAATGTGAGTTTTGGAAAGATTTGGAGTTAGTATGCAAAATTCTTATTTTAAGAGCAACAAATTTCCTACAAGTAGAGGGGTAAATCTCGTTTAGTATTTAGTGAGATATTCTAACCCTTAGAAAAATTTCGTTTCAGCTCACGCTTTTTCATTCTACATTTCACGTTACGCTCATTTACTGTAAATTAGCCTCTAACTTACTCTCGGGATATTTATGTATGTATAGTGGTAAGATCCATGCAAGATATATTCATATTTCCTTTAAGTTTATTAAATTGAATTATGTTATGCCATGCCATGCCATGTTATAATGTATATCAAGCATGAATATCTGTCAAATGTCCTGATCATTATGTCATGAAGCATATAGTTATTAGTTAGCCTTAACTTACTCTTGGTGCATTTATGTATGTACGGTGGTAAGACTGTCACGGTTATATTCTTGTCACTCGTGATTATTATAAATTGTTATAATATGTCATGTCATGTCATTTATTACAGTTCATGTTTCTTTGCTATATGCTACGAATGCCACATTATTACATCTGTTACATGTTTCTTTGCTACATGCTATGAATGTCACGTCATCATGTTTATACCACGAATGGCACATCATCATGTTTATGCCACGTTATCATGTTTATGCCAGGAATGCCATGCCATTATGTCTGTTACATGTTTAGCTATTTCACGCCATGGATACGTGTCATGAGTCACAAGAGTCTAACATGAAATATTTCCTTAGTCAGTTATGCATAGGATGCTCATGGCTTAATCAGTCTAATTGTTAGATTATCTCCATTAAACACTTTTACAGGGCACTTCTAGCGTAATTATTCTGATTGCTAAAGTACTTTATTTTAAAATACTCATAGCGTAATCATTCTAATTGTCAAAGTATTTCCATTAAAAATATTACAAGGTACTCCTGGTGTGATTATTCTAGTTGTTAGAATACCTCTATTAAAATACTCATGACATAATTATTCTGATTGTTCAAATATTCCTAATGAAAACGACTGGCAAAATCACTCTGATTATTGGGATATTGCAATCATGTATATGTTGAATAAGGCCTCTTGTTCATGTCACGTTTATGTCAAGTCATATTAAGTTCAGTTTAGTCAAGTCACGTTATGTCCATGTGCAGTCACGTTATTTTTCAAGTCAAGTACATGTCATGCTATTTGTCAAGTCGTATCACGCATATTCATGTTCATGTCATGATGCATCTATGCCATTTTACTGTCATCCATGCATATGTATGCTGTTGGTAGCTTGGTAGCTTACTTGCTAAGATTTGTAAACAAATCTCATTTGGTAGTTCTCACCATCACTCCCCCCATAATGGTAGATGATATGTCAGGATCAAGAGAACCCATGCGCAAAAGACTGGATGAGGTTAAGTAGCCTTCAACGAGATGATGAGGAACTGATAACTACGATTATCCACTTTTTGGACACGATTTAGTACAATAGATTTTATTTCTCAGACAATATTTATGGAGCTCTGTCTCCAGTACTTATGTTATTACAAAACTGTTTTTTATTTTTATTTTTTGCAAAGAGCAGGTAGCCACACGTCTGGTGGCCCCATCCCAACTTTATTGATATGCCCTCACTTATGGCTGAGGAATATCGTAGTTACAAGCAAAGCATCTGGGAGATTACAAATAAAGAATTCAAAATCCTCCCAAATACAAAACTAACAAAATAAAAACCAGATAATAAAGATAAGCCAAAACTAAACAAGCCTATGATAAAAGAATTCTAAACAGGCCTAGATAAGAAAAACAAATAAACTCTAAACAGGCCTAAAAACCACGAAACATACTAGAGCCTACAACAAAACTTATGTTGTCACAGAACTGTTGGACAAGTGTTGTAACCATTTTGGATATCTGTCATGATGTGAATTTATGAAGTATGATTACGTTTGGGGATATAGTGCTATTTGGTACATTGTATTTCTCAAAAAAAAATAATAATTTATCTGCTTCAAATATTACATACTGTTATATGCATGTTAGGAGCATTGCATCTTTAACTATCATAAACGATGGTATGTAACATTCTGTTGTTTGTCTCGATGCTTCAAGTTCCATCAAATCCTAAACGGGGACCAAGGGCATCACAATCCTCACACTAGAAATCAGAGGCCACTATTATATCTTTTGGTAGGGTTAAAAATCAAAGACCACTATTATATCTCGTAGCAAGGCCAAAAATTAGATAATATTATTATATCCAGTAGTAGGGCCATAAATCAGAGTAGAACATAATCATATGCCTCAAGGTTTTTTGCTATAGTACAATAACATAAATAGTATACTGAACAGATAATATCATATCATAGAATTGGATCAAAATTTCAAATTTCATATTTACATTTATGCAGTAGAGAAATAGGATACAAAAATTTGCTCATGTTTATACCGATCATGATAAAATATCTCATTTCATTGTTCAAATATAGAGACTAGTGTAGAAAATTAACCGAGACTATTTTCATAACATAGTATGAATGTTTTCTCAAAATCAACCTTAGTCATTATTAGAGCACCGCTTGACTTTTACAGTGTATTATCTATATTATGTCGTTATGGCATCTAATGAATGGGCAGAATGTAATGTTAGAATTTGCACACTAGTAATGTACCTAGTGATGTTATCCTCGTGATTGTATTCATAACTCATCATTATGGGCAAGATCGGGGTTAAAATGATCGCTAACCCTAACATACAGCTCGTAACTATGTGCATTGGCCAAATGAAAGTAAGAGCATGTAAAGTGTATGTAAATCAATGTTATAGAATTGAGTCTTTTATAAAGAAATGTTTTATTCAGAGAAAATGTGATAGGATGTGAATGCGACTAAAAATCCTATGTTCTTTTGTTTATTTGATAAAGTGATACTTACTAAGTATTGGACTCACTTTGTTTTAATGTATGCACCTTTCAAGTACGTTTAAAGTAAAAGCAAAACTACAAGACGAGACTTAACTCAAGGAAAAGCAACAAAAGCCTAGGTAGTTTTTTCAATAATTTGTAAACTAATTATCTTGTAATTCAGTTATCTCCGTCAATGAACTACAAAGTTCTGACGAAGGGACTAGTTTTAAATATCTAGCGAACCCCAGGGATTGATTTGAAACATTTTAAACTACAGGAACTAGTATTTAAAAAGACTATACTTAAAATACTAAATAATAATTTTTTCCCTTTAAAGATGGATTAAAAAAATAAACATGAAAATGGACCTATAAAATGTCCAAAATTATTAATGTAAAAAAGTTCCATAGTCGCCCAAGACCTAACTGGATATGCTAGCAATAATTTGATTGGCACATGCAAGTAGGGGTGTAATCTCAATAAGCTACCCGACAAGTAGTTTAAGTTTGATTCGATTAAATTCGGTCTGTACTTAATTCGTTTATTGATGAATGAGTCCATTTATATTTTATGATCAATTTTTAAACGATACAACTCGTATAAAATTGTACTCAACAAAAGTTTGCGAACAAACTCATATAAAACTCAACTCAAAAATTTGCTCGTATATATTGTAATGCAAATATACTTTAGTAAAAATATAGTATATAATTATAGTAATTATATATATATTAAATATTATATTAGATATGAAGTAACAATATATATTAAAAATATAAACATAATTATCAGTACATATTGTAATATTGTATCAGTAAACTTTTGATATTTAACTAATTATAAGTCAGTAATAATTGGAATTTTGATTCATTTAATTTATTATCTCATTTATTAATTTGATTATTTAATATTTTTTAAAACTGAGAAAATAAGAAAGTTAAAAAAATTCTTTGTTTCAGTTGTGGTTAAGCCAAATTTTAGAGCTTGAATTTTATATGAGTCGAGTTCAAGCCGAGTTTTGAGATATTCAAGTTGAGACTTCAAAGGAAGAAGAGAGACATGATGCCATGTGGTACCTATGTGGCGAATCCTAGAGTGCCATGTGGCGACCTTAGAGCAACCTAGGAGGAAATGACTAGAATCCACCTTCTAGATGTCTACAACACATCACCTAGATGCTTGACATGTGTCATCCACTTGGACCTATAGATGGCCACCACACCATCAAGTCTATGCCATATCACCATGGTCAAAAAATTGAACAGTAAACAACTATTGCCTTAACCACCCCAACCTCACTTGATGTTGAGATGAGAAGCTATTTGGACAAGTGCCTTACATTAAGACAAGGTTGACCATAAAGGACCCCCATCTCCTCAGTTACCTCTCCTTGGCCGGCCATCCCACCACCAAGAGCAACCCCTTTTATTTATCTTTAACCTCTTGCGTACACATGGACGGGAGCCAGTTTTTGGGCCAATAGATGATCATGCAAGAGAACCATAGTGTTACGGATAAGTTTCACCGCCGCCACCTCACAATCACTTGCAACCAAAGATTAAATGGCTTCGGGGTTCGATGGGAAGCCTCTGATGCTTACATCAATAACAATTTGAGAGTCATAATCTCTAAGAATTCAATCTCTTTTACATACTTGGGTTCTCCTCTTATATAGAGCCTTTGAACCATTTTGTTGCTTAAGTGATAATAGATATATATATTATTCAAATTCTAACTTGGGGATGAGGATTCTTACTCTAATGAATTGTTACAATAACTGTCCTTCCTTTATCGCTGCTAAGTGGTTATTTAGTCAGCAATGGGAAGTGGGCTAGGCCCTTCTCGGATTTAATGGGCCCCTTCGGTATTGGGACTCAAATCATGAATAGGTGAAGGCCCAGGCCCATACTGTATTGGCGAGAGGAATGTCCTCTCCAGTTACCCCACGAAGTCTCATTACATCTGTTGTGATGGGACTTGAATCCAAGCGCCATTTCAGTTTTCGAGGCGTGTCAAGGTGCAGTTTCATCTTCATTCCTCAGGCATGTCAACCGTCACCTCACGTACATTCCTATTTAATGCCCCTTTGCTATTCATTTTCCCTCCCCTTTCGAACTTCTGCCTCTTTTGTATTTCTTGCTCTCCTTTTGTGTTTTTGCTCTCTTTTCGAGTTCTTGCTCTCCTTTCGAGTTCTTGCTCTCTTTCCAAGTTCATATTCTCTTTTCTTTCTCCATGGCTTCTTTGTCTTCCAAAGGTAAGGGCGTGGTTTCTACCTTTGAACCTTCACCACCCCGCAACTCCTCTCCCAGGGTTGTCGGTGCTCCTCCGGCGTCCATATTTGCGAGCTCTCGTTAGTCTTCAACCATTACTTCCCATGAGCTGGACAATGCTTGAAACAACTTCAATATTCATGACTCTGTCGATTTGAGGGCCCTACTCCAAACCAGAAAGTTATCGATTGCCCACTACGTGCTAGACGTCGTGGGGCTCGGCCCGGCTCAATTGGTGCCCAACGCCTGAAGAATTTTGATGGCTTGCTGCGTTTTGTTGCGAAGAGTACTGGAACCTGTGGGCGATCAATACCCAGATTTAACAGCTCGTGAGTTTTTGTCTCTTCACGGGTTTAGGCGTTTGGATGGGAATCTTTGCAGTTTTAGGACTAAGTGGGCATTGGTTGATTTGGAGCGTAAGTATTCGCATGTAAGAGATTGGACCGATAAAATTTTCCTAGTTACTGGCGAGGGTTGGGAATTTCCTGCTGATGAAGCTCTTAATCGAGAGTTTCCTATTAGGGCATGCTGGTCTCCTGTTCCCTATGGAGATGACTTTGAGGTTATTCTTTCCCCCCGTGAGGAAGCCCATGTGAGGTTGGTTGATTCTTGGGCTCAGGCTCACCCTACCTTATGTTTTTTGAATGTGTTTTTAACCCCAGACAATATTGAGAAGTTCCTAATTGCTCCCAATTGGGCCCATATATTAGGACTTGAGTTTTTGAGTGCCCCCCCACCAGCGAGTGACTTGAGGAAAAAGAAGTGCTCTGGTGTAGATGGATCAAAAAAGATAAAACTCAGATGAGTCCATCTCTTCGAAGCGTGACTCCTTGCCCCCCTTGCTCCGAGTGGAGGCAGTAAGTTGGCTCCTTTTCGGGAGCAACCGAGCAAATCGACGCCAAAGGCTAGTGAAAGTGACATTTAATTGGCCCCACCTCGATCTAAACCGAGTGGAAAGACTTACCTGGCGAGTGGGAGCACGAAGGCAGCACCTTGGGAGAAATTAAGCAAACTATCTACTTTTATGGCGCCATCAACTCTTTTCTTGGATAGTGTGATGTCTTTGTCCAACGAGGATCTTGAGGCTATTATTACGGCAGAAGTTGATGCTGCAACCGCTGTTCACCCCTGCTATGTTTGGGTAGCAAGGTCTTCTCAACACTTTTTAAGTATTCTCGTACTTATGAAAATACTTCACATGCCAAACACAATGAACTATCTTCGTACCAAAGTCTTTCCACTATAATATTTATCACTATTATATATAAATAAAATCATCATTAAAAAAAATCAATCATTGATGGAATCCACACCTTTTTCAATTATCTATCCAAAAGTCAACAACTCAACGTACTTCATACATCCAAACAACTCAAAATACTCTCAATGGGACCCACAAACCCACTTCAATCTCTACTCATAACTATTCACAAACATTCTATAATATTTATCACTATTATATATAAATAAAAAATAAAATCACTCTAATATTTATCACTATTAAATATAAATAAAAAATAAAATCACTATAATATTTATCACTATTATATATAAATAAAAAAATAAAATCACTATAATATTTATCACTCTTATATATAAATAAAAAATAAAATCACTATAATATTTATCACTATTATATATAAATAAAATCATCATTAAAAAAAATCAATCACACATTTTTCAATTATCTATCCAAAAGTCAACAACTCAACATACTTCATGCATCCAAATAACTAAAAAGACTCTCAATGGGACCCACAAATCCACTTCAATCTCTACTCATAACTATTCACAAACATTCTCAACACTTCTCAAGTATTCTCACTACCCAAACGTTAAACACATCGGGAGATGTTTCTACAAAGAAGGGCGATGATAATCCTCTGGGAGAGGATGATATGATCCTTCTGAATCCTGACTTGTTGGTGCCTTCATCTACTCAAACGAACTTCCAATCTTTCGAGGCTCCTCTGCCTACATTGCCCTTGTCCCCGCCTTCCGCTACTCGGTGCCTTGATGTTCCCTTGGAACCTCCTCAAGTGGAAAATGTTGAGGGGAAAAATGTTAAGGTGGAAAATGCTGAAGAATATGTCAAGGAAGCAGCAGGAGGTTCTGGCTTGCCACTTGCTTCGATGATATCTGGTGGGGCTATTCCTGATTTACCTTTTGTTTTCCCAACCCTTTCTCTCACCAGTAGGAGTAAGGTTTCGATCCCTTCTCCCCCCCCCCCCCCCCCTTTAGTGTTTCTCCTAGGGGGTAGGGCGAGCCACCCCTGATTGTTCCTGAGGAAAATCTCCGAGTTACTCAGGGACCATCTCATCGAGATGAGGCTAAAGTGTGTTCGGGCCCATATGTTAAGGCACCTGCTAGTCTCTTGTCTGGTTAGGCTGACGGAGCTTTTCCTCGAGGGCTTTTTGCTACTACTACTATTCAGGCCTCTAACCCGAGCGGACCTCCTAGCCCTCATTTGTTGGGTTCCTCGCCTTCCTCACATGCTCTTCATGAAGAGGCTTTCAATGCCTCCATTCAACATCTTCGGAGTATTTTTGCACCGGTAATCTTTTCGTATCCACTTCCATTTTTCTGTGGGTTTTCCTTGCTATTTTTTGAAGAGATAATAACATTCAACACATCTTGGTTTTTTTTTTTTTTGATGATTTTAGGGGGTTGATTGCCTTGCTGCATACTTGGTGGAAGAAAGATTATGTTTGGAAGAGGAAAAAGATTGAATGGCTCATGAGTTGGCCCTGCTGGAAGCTCATTCCCACACTGCTGATGACGAATTGGTTGCTCTCCGTGTCCAGGTTGAGTCACTTCAGGGAGATTTGGCAAGTTCTGCTGTGGACGCCGACTACTACCGCCAAGAAGTGGCTGTACTCGGGAAAGAGCAAGATGATATTGCTACCCGCCTAAACCAAATGAAGAACATTGAGCAAGAGAGAGATGATCTTGCTACTCGCCTAAACCAAACAATGAACATTGAGCAAGAGCGAGATGATCTTGCTGCTCGTCTCTGCTAGGTTGAGATGGCTGCCCAAGAAAGGGATGAGTTGACCACGGACCTTTGTCAAGCAGAAGTGGCCATGCGGGAGAGGGATGATTTGGCCGCCCAAGTGGAAGCCTTCAACAAAGAGAGGAATGAGTTGGCCACTCAGGTGGAGCTTGCTTTGAAGGAGCGAGATGATTTAGTTGTGAGCCATGATCGAATAAATGCAGAGCTTGAAGAGGTGACGGTGGCCAAGTCTAACTATGCCTCTCGCCTGGCTTCCTTAGAGGACGAGCGGCGAGAGCTACTTATAAACTTAGGTGTGGCAAGGGAGTGAAAGCAAAGGCTGAAAAGGCTTTGACTGAGGTGAAGAAAAATTTCAAAAATAGTGATAATGAGTATCTTCAACTTAGCACGGTTGTCGATTAAGCCAAAACGAAAATCTCTATTTTTGAGAGACAAGTATTCTAGCTGACTCTCGCCTTGGAGGATTCGTAGCAAGACCTCAACTGGGTTCTTCCCCAACTGGCCGCCACTCCCAAAGTTCAGGCGCAAGCTTGAGGTATTGGTTTCAAACTTGGTGTGAAACAACTCCGAGAGCTTCTTCTTGCCAACCCATAGACGAACTTGCAAACTTTGGACTGGAAGTCTATTCATGCCAGCGAGGTTGCTTTGCATCTTTGTGACACCTTAGGCCAGGTTGAAATGCTAGACGCTTTTCCTCGCCCCTCATAAGACTTGTCTATTTTGAAAGTTTTGTACCCCGTGAGGGATTTGTTTAACTTTTGTGAGCCTTTGTATGCGATGAGACTTCCCGCTATTATTAATGATACTTTGCAACCCTCTTTATTGATGCCTTGTTCTCTTTTGAACTTTGTTTAGCGAATAATAAGCACTCTTTGTTGTTTCTTGGTAATCTGTGCATAGATATAGACATGATGTTGTTCATACTTTAAGTACCAGGCGAAGCTGTTCATACCTTAAGTGTTAGGCTAGCGGGTTAGTTCCTCTACCACATCGCCTATTTGGCAAGAAGGTGTTAACGAGAAACCGTTTGAACCTTGAATTATTAGGCTAGTGGGGGATCCCTCGACCACGTCACCTTTTGGCGAGAAGGTGTTAACAGGTGATCCCTCGACCACGTCACCTTTTTTCTTCAGGACTTGGTTATATTTTGCGTTTGTCATAAAAAGGACCAAAGAAAAGGTGGAAAAAATGTGCAAGCATTTATTATTGAAAAATGATATCAATAAGCAAATAGACAAATGAAAGAAAAAACTACATATCTGCTCTGCATTCCATGGGTGAGGTAGCTGACGCCCTGCAACATCCTTGAGGTGGTAAGCTCTCGGTCTGTGGCTTGCCACTGCAACGTAAGGGCCCTCTCGTCGAGGGCCTAATTTCCCTTCTTCTCCCGTGGTGACGTTGGTTTCCTTCAGCACTAAGTCGCCTGCTTTGAAAGATTTGGGCCTCACTCGCTTGTTGAAGTATTGCTCTGCCTTCTTCTTAGAAGCTGTAAGTCTAACTTCTACATCTGCCCTTATCTCTTCCAATAGGTCTAGCTTTTCTTCTAACCCTACTACGTTTGCTTCTGGATCAACGTTTTTCCTCCTGTAACTTGGTAACCTGACGTCCACCGGTGCCATCACCTCACTTCCATATACTAGGGCAAAAGGTGTTTGGCTGTTGAGGTTTTTGGTGTTGTTCTGTAAGCCCACAAAATTTCTAGGAGCTCGTCAGCCCATAGCCCCTTTCTGTCACCTATCTTCTTTTTAGTATCCCCATGATGGTTTTATTAGTTGCTTCAACTTGTCCGTTTGCCTGGGGGTGGCCTGGGGAAGAATACTTGACTTTGATTCCTAGCTCCATAGCGCACCATCGACGATCATGTTCAGAATCGAACTGCTTTCCATTTTCAAAAATGATGCACTAAGGTATTCCAAATTTGCATACCACTGCCTTCCCTAGGAACCTTGTCACAGTTTGGGCTGTTATCGTCGCCATTGCCTCAGCCTCTGCCCACTTCATAAAATAGTCGACGGACACAATGATGAACTTGGTACCTCCTTTGCTGGGAGGCATAGGGCCTACTAAGTGTACTCCCCATTGGGCGAATGACCATGGTGAAGTTATAGACCGCAACTTCTCGGGAGGTGCGTTTGGAATTGGCGCATGAATTTGGCACTGGACACACCGTTTTGCGAACTTCTTTGCATCTTTGAGCATGTTTGGCCAATAATATCTTGCCCTTACAATTTTTGCGGCGAGTAATCGTCCTCCCGAATGACTCCTTCATATCCCCTCGTGTATTTCCTTCATTACATATTCTGCTTCTTCCTTGTTACGCATCTTAACAATGGCTTTGAAAAACCCTGCCTGTAAAGCACCCCGTCTATCATGGTAAACCAAGTTACCCTGCTTTTTAACTTCCACGTATCTTCCCGGGATGGGGGTAGGTCACCCGTCTCCAAATATTTTTTTTATATCATCAGCCCATCCTGGCGTACTTTCTCCAAGTTGCAAACTTTCCTCTCCTACTGCCTGACTACCCATCGTTCGTAAATCAACCTTCCATGGCAGTGTTGCTTCTGGCTTTGCCGAGGCCTCGCGCGCCAATTGGTCAGCTTTGAAATTGTCTTTGCACTGCTCCTGGACTTGGTGAAAGTATTTCATTAGCTTGGTTCCCCTTGCCAAATACTCCCCAGTGATTTGCCCGACTATTACCTGTGAATTGGCTTTCATCTCAACTTCCACGCCTCCTAATACCCTCGTTATTGCTACACCGGCGAGTACTGCTTTATATTCAGCTTCGTTGTTTGTTATTTTGAACTCCATTCGTACTACATGATACGACTCTTCCCTTCACTCGTCACTACATACACACCAACTCTTCCTCCTGCACGGCAGGCTGATCCATCTACATATGCTTACCATGGATTCTTCACAGGTGATTTATGGACTTCTTCTTTGAAATTTAAACATTTTGCTACAAAATCGGCCAAGATATGTCCCTTCACAGTGCTTTTTGGTATATAACTTATGTCATACTCACTCAATTGAATTGACCATTTGACCAGCCATCCCGAGGTGTTTGGTTTCTACAACACTTTCTGTAGAGGCGATGAGGTGATCACGTTTATCGGATGGGCTTGGAAATAAGGCCGTAATCGCCTTGCTGCTACCACCACGATGAAGGCAACTAACTCAACCTTTGGGTATCTGGCCTCGGCTCCTCTCATGGCCCTACTTACGTAATTTTGTTCCTTCCCTTCCTCTCGCACCAATGCAGTTGACACTACGTCCGGAGTCACTGCTAGGTACAACGATAATGGCTCTCTTGGCTTGGTGTGACTGAGCAATGGCAGCTTAACCAAATACTCCTTTAACTAGGTAAAAGCTTCCTCGCACTTGGCATCCCAATCTCGTGCTTTCTTAAGCAATTGAAAGAAAGGAAGACATTTATATGTTGATCGGGATAAAAACCTGTTAAAAGCTGCTATCTTGCCTGCCAGCTTTTGTACCTCGTTCAAGTTTATGGGCGACTTCATCTCTATTATTGCTTTGAGTTTCTCGAGATTTGCTTCGATTCCTTCTGACACCATAAAACTGAGTAATTTTCTCGATTGCACTCTGAAGGCACACTTTGTTGAGTTGAGCTTCATTGGTACTGACGTAAAGCCTGAAAAGCCTCCTTAAGGTCTTCCACATGTTGGTCAAACTCCATGCTTTTCACTAGTAGATCCTCGACATACACTTCCATGTTTCTTCTGATTTGGTCTTTAAACATTTTTTTCACCAACCTCTGGTAAGTTGCCCCAATGTTCTTTAAGCCGAAGGGCATCACCTTATAGCAATATAATCCTCGGTCAGTTATAAAAGCGGTTTTCTCTTGATCAACCTCCTTCATCCTGATTTGGTTGTATCCTGAATAGGCATCCATAAAGCTTAACATTTTATGCCCTATTGTTGTGTCTACTATCAGATCTATCTGCGGTAATGGAAAACAGTCTTTTGGGCAAGACTTGTTGAGATCGGTGAAATCTACACACATTCGCCACTTCCCGTTGGACTTTTTCACCAATACCACTTTGGACAACCACTCTGGATACTGTGCCTCTTTGATGAATCCAGCTGGTAATAATCGATCCACCTCCGCGATTGCTTCATACTTCTCGGAGCTAAATTTTCTCTTCTTTTACTTTAATGGGCGCACCTTTAGATCTACGTTCAACTTGTGTTCGATGACCTCCTCGACTATCCCGGGCATATCTGTATGGCTCCATGTGAATATGACTTTATGGTCTATAAGGAAATCTATTAGTTGTTGTCTTTCTTCTTGTGCCAATTTAGTCTCGATCTTCACATGGCTCTCAGGATGATTCTGCTCAAGAGTGACCAACTCCAAGGGCTCATTTGCCTCCCCATGCTTCAGAGCATCTTCATCTCTAGTCTCTAGCTCTGTTATCATTACCCGGGGACCTAGCGAGAGGACCTTGTGGTCTTCAGTATCCACAACGCTGACCTGTCCTTGCCCCTGTCTAAGTTCCTGCACATAACATTCTCTAGCCAAGACCTGTTCGCCACGTACCTCGCCTATTCCAACCCTTGCCTGGAACTTCATTTTTAGATGATAGGTTGAGGTAATAGCCTTCAAAGCATTCAATGTGGGTTGCCCAATGATTGCATTATATGCTGACCAAGTTCTTACTACTAAAAACTCAATCATTGTGGCAATATGGGGGTCTATGCCTACAAATATTGGCAACGTAATGGACCCCATTGGCTGCACCGAGTCTCCAGTGAACCCTTTTAACGTAGTTGGAGCTGGTTTTAGTCGATCCACATCGATTCCCATCTTGCTGAAAGCATCCCAGAATAGGATGTTCGCCGAACTTCCGTTGTCAATTAATATCCTCCTTGTGGTAAAATTTACCACCAGCATTGTTACCACCAAGGCATCATCATGTGGATACACAACCCCTCGGCAATCCTCATCGCTAAAGGATATTGTGGGGGATATATGCACACAGGGTTGCTTGACTGGTCTCACCACATTAAAAACTTCTTCATATCTCGCCCACCTAGCATATGCCTTTCTTCCTGAAGAAGTTAGGCCACCTCCTGCATACCCACCGACGATCGTATGTATTTCACCCAAGGGTGGATTTTTGTGGGCATCATCTGCTCTCGATTTCAGGGTCACGAGGTTCATGTGACCTCTTCCCTCTTCTTGGTGATTCCCGCCGCCTAGGGCTTTCACTCATCCTTCTCTTATGCTCAAGCTTTCGATCATTCGTGCGTCGTGGGGGGGGGGGGGGTAATGTTCTAGGCAATCAAGCGTTCCAACTCATCATTACCTCTCATTTCTTTTACTTTTCGTTTCAAGTTGTAACAGTCCTCAGTTCTGTGCCCTCTTGTTTTGTCATAAGTGCAGTACTTCTCGGTCTGTTGCTCATTGGTTGGTTCTTCTTCCTTTGTTTTGTCCCAATTTTGTGTACTGGAGTAGTACACATATCCGCCATTGTGTCTTCTTAAATTACTATCCCTCTTTACTTCCTATTGGTCTTCTTCGCCTTTTGGCCCCCATCTTGGTCTTTCCTCTGTTCTCCTTTAAGTTCCCGTTCATTCCTTCTTTTCGGTTGAGTGGTTAAGGCGATAAGGGTGTCTTAAACTTTGACAAAGTCGTTGGCCTTGTCCATGAACTCTTGTAAAGTGGAAAGGGTTTTCTAGGCCAGTTTGGCTATAAAGAGGCTCCTTGGCCAAATACCTCCCAGCTGATTTTTTCGTCTTAATCGTCGGCTGTCATCTTTTCTTTATTGAAGCGTGTTAAATACGCTTTCAAATTTTCATCCTCTCTCAGTTTAACTATTAGCAAGTACACGGCTGGTTTCCTGCGCCTTCTACTTGCCATGAACTGGGTTAAGAACTATCGGCCCAGTTCTTCAAAACTTTCTATGGAATTTGGTTGTAGTGCATCGAACCATCCTCTCGCCGATCCCATTAGAGTCAAAGAGAAAGCCCTACAGGCAATTTCCCCCGGGAACTCGTGCAACATCATATGGGCTTTGAAAGTCTCTAGATGCTCCATGGGATCTTTTGAGGTGTCATATAGGTCTATCGACGAGACTTTAAACTTTAAAGGCAAAGGCATTGTCATAATTTCCGCAGAGAACGGTAGATTTGTGCTGGACAACAACTGATCGACCGTGGAGGATGTTCCTATCTTTTTGGCCATCTCTTCATATTTATCCATCAGGCTACGTAGGTCGTGGTGCAGCTTCTTCGCCTCCTCGTTCTCCTGATGACCTTTGCCAACGCCCGCACTATTTGCCTCAATTTCTACTCTGTCAGCCTGACTGGGTGTCACGTCTTCTCCTGACGGCCCATTTCGTGACTTGAGAGTCTCATTCTCCTTACACAGTGAGTCCACCTTTATAGAAAATTTCTTTATTATCTGCTCCATTTCTGCAAGTCTTTCCTCCATGTTTTGTGAAGTTTCTCCCTGATCTCTAGTTGCCTGAGATCGAGTGGTGATGGGCATGTGAAAAGCACGCTAAGTGTGAGACAAAAAGAATCCCACAGACGGTGCCAGCTGTTATGGACATGTTTCACTGCTTACACCTCGCGATCACCTGCAACCAAAGCTTAGATGGCTTCGGGGTTTGATGGGAAGCCTCCGATGCTTAAATCAATAACAATATGTGAGTCATAATCTCCAAGAATTCGATCTCTTTTACGTACTTGGATTCTCCTCTTCTATAGAACCTCTGAACCATTCTGTTGCTTTTTATTATTATTAAAAAACTGATCTCATTAATCATAGTCAAACACTTACATGAACTCGATAGAACAAAACAAGTGAATGCAAACTACATCATGTCCTTGGTAACCAGAGGTAAAATATAGTTTTGACATATCTCAATATCATACGCATCTTCTAAGCATTTGAGAGCACCCTTTGCTAAACTGTGAGCTGCCATATTAGCCTCACGATATGCATGTGAAACTAACCAAGTAGCAACTGAGTCAAGTATGAGTCTTGCATCTGCTATGAGACATCCACCCATGCTCCAATTGGAGGTATCTTGGTTCAGTAGGTCCACTACCTATTTTGAGTCCCCCTCCAGACAGAACTGCCTCAAACCAAGTTCCTTGTAGAAAACGGTTGCCAACAGTAGCCCATAGGCTTCATCATCAAAAGAATTGCCTCTTAGGGTTCTGTTAGCACGAAGGGCACCAATCACACAACCTTGATGATCTCTGATGAGTACTCCTATGCCAATCCTCCCCTCCCTCGATTGTATAGCTGCATCCCAATTAACCTTAAAACACCCTACTACAATTTTGACCTTTTAAGAGCCCCTGCCAGAGACTTGGGGTTAAGACCAGTGTCCTGTTGGAGTGCCAACTTATGAGATTAAAGTTCTACATTGGCCTGTTTAGTGACAGCACTTGGGTGTTTAAAATCTTTTCCATGTAGACATTCATTCCTTCTAGACCAGATTACCCTCATTGTGACTGCTACCTCATCAAGTTCCCCTGGATCAAGAGTGTCAACAAGGGCTGCCCATACATTGAAAACCAAATCACTCTGGATAGATAGCTTCTGCACTTTCTTTGTTCCCTGACACTGCACATCTTTAGCAGCAATACATCCCCATAGAGCATGGCCAGAGGTCTCAGATTCCTATTTGCATATCAGGCATAGGCTATCCTCTACTACCTTCCTCCTTTTCAGAGTGGGGAGAGCCTCACTACAGGCTCTCCATAGGAACATCTTATTGGCAGGGGGTACTTTTAATTTCCAAATAGTCCTCCACACTTGGCTGTCCCTGGCTCTGACTGCGGATATCCCTTCTTGTTCTCTTTCCATCTCTTTGCTAAGGTGATAGCCACTCTTGACTGTGTAGATGCCATTAGCAGTAAATTGCCATATTAACTTGTCTTCTCTCCCCCCTAGGCTAATGGGAATGGCTTTGATGCCATCTATTTCCTGTTGAGAAAAAAGTTCATAGAGAAGAGGTTCCCTCCATTGCTTCAGTTGAGGGTCAATGAGGTCACAAACTTTGTCACACCAGCAATCTGCTTCTCGAGTTGTCAGAATTTTTTGAGAGGGTAAGGATGGTATCCATCTGTCTTGCCATATATTTACTTGTCGCCATTTCCAACCCTCCATATGAGGCCTTGCTTCAACAATTTTAAACTTGCATATATGCCTCTCCATGCAAAGGAAGGCCTTGTCCCCAACTTGGCTTCTAGCAACCCAACCTTGTTGAAATATTTTTGCTTTAGGAATCTTTGCCGCTAGGGATGTTGGATTTTGTAGGACCCTCCATCCTTGCTTTGAGAGCAAAGCTGTATTAAAGCACTTTTTGTCTCTAAAACCAAGGCCTCCTATTTCCTTACTGTTATTGAGTTGCTTCCAATTGACCTACTGAATCTTGGAGGAATCTTCATTGAGACCCCACCAGAACTTCCTGAGCATCTGATTCAATTTACTAGTAATAGATGTTGGTAGCGAAAACATTCCCATTGCATAAGTGGGGATGGCTTGGAGGACTACCTTGAGTAGGATTTCCTTGCCTGCAGCAGAAAGAAACTTAGTTTTCCAATTGGTTACTCGAGTCCAGGTCCTAACAATTAGAGAGTGGAAGGAAGCAATCTTTTTCCTACCCACCAAAGCAGGTAAGCCCAGGTATCTTTCGAAATTGGAAGAGGACTGGACACCTGCTAGCTGCATAATCTCTCTTTGAATTACCTGGACAGTATTCTTACTGAAAAAGATGGCAGATTTGTCTTTGTTTAAGACCTGTCTTGAGCCTTTCTCGTATAGATCCAGGATATGAAGCACACAATTGAGTTCCTCGGGCTTTGCTTGGGAGAACAAGAGGTTGTCATCAGCAAAGAACAGATGGCTCACTATGATTGGGCCTCTTCCTATTGGAGCTGGAGTTAGTCTACCACATGCCTCTGCTTGGTTTAGAAGAGATGTGAGAGCTTCTGCACATAATATAAATAAATATGGAGACAAGGGGTCTCCTTTTCGCAGACCCCTAGAAGGCAGGAAACACTTTTGAGATTCTCCATTCATAAGGATTGAGTAGGATACTGAATTAAGGCATGCCTGGATGATGTTGATCTAGTGTAATGGAAATTCCATTTTGGTCATGATGGCTTCAATGAATTTCCACTCTACCCTATCATAGGCCTTACTCATGTCCAATTTAAGAGCCATAAAACCTCTTTTGCCTTTCATTCTTAAGTTCATGGAGTGTAGTATCTCATAGGCTACAAGTGTATTATCAGAGATGAGCCTTCCAGGTACAAATGCACTTTGGTTAGGGGCAATGATCTTGGGCAGTATGGTTTTCAGCCTGTTTGCAATGGTTTTAGAAACAACCTTGTATAAGACATTACACAAACTAATGGGTCTGTAGTCAGCTACTCTTTTAGGGCTTTGAGCTTTGGGGATGAGGGAAATGAAGGTATCATTAGCATCATTTAGTAAGCCACCATGATTTAGAAACTTGAGAGCATAATTGCACACTTGTTCACCTACCACCTCCCAGTGTTTTTGGTATAATTGAGCAGGAAAACCATCAGGACCAGGAGATCCTAAGGGATTCATTTGAAAGACAGCTTTTGTAATGTCTTCCCTAGTGAAAGGGTTTGTAAGCCAAGCCTTCATTTCCATATCTAACTTTGTGCCCAATGCATGCAGACAGTTCTCAAAATTCGAAGGGTGGGAAGTAATAAATAAGGAGGAGAAATAACCTGTGAAGACCTCTCCAATTTCTTCCTAGTCAGTGACACATCTTCCCTGTGGACCCTCTATGCATTTGATTGCATTGATCTTCCTTCTCTGACTTGCCTGCATGTGAAAATATTGAGTATTCATGTCCCCATGCTTGAGCCAATGCTGATTTGCTCTTTGATGCCACTTGAGATCATTTGTTGTAATGGAAGAGATCACCTCCTTTTGAATTTGTTTCATAGTTGCTAAGTGCTCACCTGTACCCGTGCTCTGGAGATGGCCAATACTTTGTTTCCCCTTTGTGATATCCATGTGTTCTTGCTGCTTGATTGTCTGCCTCTAGACTAGCAAGTCTTTTTGGCATATCCCAAGTTTGGTCCTCAGTAACATGGCCTCACAGTCTATTGTACTAACTTTCTGCCATGCCTCACATACAACCCCCTGGCATTATTCCTTCAATTCCCATGCCATCTCATATCTAAAGCACCATCTCCTTTTCTTTTTCCCATCATTGGTGTTATGTGAATCAATGGACAAGGGAGAATGATCAGACTTAATGGCAGGAGGAGCAGTGCGCGAGCCATGGTTATAGATGTCATTCCATTCCTCATTTCCAAGAGCACTATCAATTTTTTTCCTTGGTAAATTCCCTGCCACTCCTATTATTCGACCAAGTAAACCTCTGCCCATATGCTTGTATGTCATTGAGTCCACAAAATTCAATTGCTTGCCTAAACTCTTCAATCTGTTTGTATGGTCTACTCCACCCATTTTGTCGCTTTGATGGAGGATCTCATTAAAGTCCCCAACACACAGCCAAGCCATGGAGCTAGGGGGTTTGAGCATCTTCAATAATTGCCAGCTACTGCATCTCTTCCCAGTTTCAGGATGTCCATAGAATTCTGTGAATTGCCATGTGTGTCCACTGCCTTCTTCCTGGATCAGGGCACTAATGTGCCATCTAGTGTAATTAATGACTGTTACGTTCCATTCTTCTTTCCATAATAGGGCAATACCCCCACTGAATCCCACACAATCCACTGAGAAACACCCATCCATCTTCAAACTTCTCCTTACCACCTCCATTCTTTTACTTCTGCACTTAGTCTCCACTAGGAAGACTAAAGTGGGATACTTTTCCTTAGCTAAGCTCCTAAGGACACTAATTGTCCGAGGGTTTCCAAGCCCTCATCAGTTCCACACCAAAATGCTCATCGATTATGGCAGGGGTGGGAACCAGTCGCTGCCTTAACCTAGGGGTTTGCTTTTGTGTCATAACTTATCTTGGACTTCTTTGGGATAGGTTCCTGCAATGGTATACTCCTTTTGCAACCCCTGTCATATTTGTTCTTGGCAAGAAAATTTGAGATATGAACCAATATCAAGTCACCATTGCCTTCTCTATGTGTTACACTGTCACAAGCTTTCCTTTTCCATTTCCTTAGGGTGCTCAACGCATTATCTTTAACAGATTGCATGATAGTTTATGTGCCATGTAAACTACCTAGATCCACCCTATTATTTTGGTCTTGTTGTTTTGGGCCACGATAACCATCAGTAAGTGCCACCTCACTTCTTTTTAAGACTTCCCGCGTTCCCAGTTCAAAATAATTTTCCATAGTCGGTTCATGAAAACCATGTGTCCTTGGTGTTTGGTTGGATTCCAAATCCATCCCCACTTGAGCACCTTGGGTGTCTTGGAGACCAGAGGGTTCTACAGAGCTATTGCCCTCATGTACGTAGGGTACCTATGCTTGGTCAGAGGGTTGACTTACCTCCTAGAGTTTAAGTTGGTTCCCGAGGCAGGGATCATTAGGAATTCCTGCTCCTACACTACCCTCAGTTGGTGGTTGAGATGGGCCTGCACGAGATCCTCCTCTCTTATTTTCCTCTGCTGGCACCTCCCCTTTTCCTGCCAAGATTTCTGGGTTGACACCTTGGTTGTTGTGCTGTGAAATTTTTGGGACCAAACTACCCCCTCCATCTTGTTGTTCCCTCTGGTGGGTGTTTCCATCCTTGGAGCCACCATATCTACGGCTGTCAAAGATATTGGTGTTTCTGGGTTGGCCTCGAAGCCATGGACAAAATTGAGTTCAGAACTATGTATCTCCTTGTTCAGCAGTACGTACTCGCATGCAACTTTTTCCTTTGTGATTAAGGACACCACATTGAAAACAAAAACTTTGCAGTCTCTCATATTTAAATGAAATCCAATGTTGTTTGTCACCTAGCTTCAGCCATTTCCCTCGCAACAAGGGTTTGTTGAGATCCACCGCCACTCTCACTCTGAGACACCTCCACATGCATGACCATCCACCTCTGCGTCAACCCTGATGACAGGGCCAATAGAAGTTGCAAATTGTTCTCCAAAATCTTCTGTAATGGTTGCTAGTGGGAGGTTATGAAGTTGTACCTAGAAAGGTTCGTAGCGAAACTACAAAGCATCTATGGACACCTTTTCATCCACCTCCATCATGGTGAGATGTCTGTCAAAGAACCATGGTCGCCCATTTAGGAACCTTTCTTTGTCACCCAGCTTCTGGAACTCGATCAGAAAGCATTGTTCTCCAAGCTCCTTAAAGGTCACCCACCCTTCCAGCCTCCATATTTGGGACATTGTGATCTAAAACCTTCGTTGTTAACGCCCTTCTCGGTAGGGCCTTCCCCACCATACAATAGTTGCCTCGGTTTTCCTCTCCATTGGTGTTCTCCTGCTTTACATGGAAATAGGAGCTCTCTTCCTTGGAGAGGTGTAGCCTCTCCCCTCGTGTTGCTAAATCCTTAGCCTCCATTATGTCTCATAGCCCAAAATAACAAAACAAGCTCACAGAGAGTGAGACTTTTACCTCTGACGAATCAAATGCACTGAAACCTCACACTTTTCGAACCATTATGTTACTTAAGTGATAATAGATATATCTATTATTCAAATTCAAACTTGGGGATGAGGGTTCTTGCTCTAATGGATTGTTACAATAACTGCCCTTCCTTTATCGCCTCTGGGTGGTTATTTAGTTGGCAATGGGAAGTGGGCTGGGCCCTTCTCGGATTTAATGGGGGCCTTCAGTATTGGGACTCAAATTATGAATACGTGAAGGCCCAAACCCATACTATATTGGCGAGAGGAATGTCCTCTCCACCTAGGAGCTCTCTCTTTTCCCTCTTGGGTGCCAGTCAGTACTCCATTCCCTCTAGCTCATTTGCTTCCACTTTTCTCAAACTCTGAAGCGGTACTCTTTCAAGCTCTCTCTCATTAGTTCACTTCTCTTAAGGTCATTTCCACTACACTCTCCTTACTTCTTGAACTAACTCTACAAGCACTCACCATTTCAAAAACACTCCTCACCATCTAAGTTAGAGCACCTTTGGGGTTCAGTTTCTAAGCTCAAGGTATGGATATTTTCTGTACACCTCTTCTTTTGTTTAAGTGTTAGATCTTCATTCATGTGTGTGTGTTGAAAAAAGAAATGATGGTTAAGTTATGGTTTCAATATGAGACAGGGGATTTCGGGTAGGCTCATGTTTGATCTCTTGGGTGTGAGTTTTTGAAACATATGTATTGGCTACTTCAAACATTGATGTATTTGAAAAAGAGTATGATTGATGGTTTGCTTTCAAAGAAAAGTGTTAATTTTTCTTTGAGATATGGTAATGACTAAAGAGTGTTTTCTCTCTTGGATTTCTATTTTTAATTAAATGAGCTGATCATGTCTAAGTTTTATGGAGTAACTAAAAAAAAATAAAAGCCCGTCCCCGGATTTTGCTTTTTTAATTAAAACTCTTTTCTCTATAGTCATGAGAAGCAAGATCCGTTTCGGTTCAAGTCTTGGGTTCTTAAACTTGGGTATAAAATCAAGAAAGAAAAGGTATTTCAGAGATATATATGTTGGCACGATCATTTTTTTATCTATAGTTATAGCTTGGAATTTTTATAAACAAAGAGGTTGAGTTTTGGCTTTGATAATGATAGTTTCGGTTTGTAAAACAAAGAGGTACCTTAGATTCCTTGAGCAAAATGACTTCAATTAGTAGAAAGGGGATGAAGGTAAAATAAGGGGTTAGGAGCCAAGTGGTGCTAAGTAAAAACCAAAGGGTCTAAGTGTAATTTTTTACCTTCATCAAAGGGCCTAATTGCAAAGTCAACTTCCTAAATTGCCGATACCTTTCTTAGAAATTTGACAAAACAATACAATAGACTAACCGAATCGTACTCTCTCGCAGACAACCATCACCACAACACTCCAATAGAATTTACAAGCTCAGGTAAGTTACTATATGACCTTGCTCATGAATGTGTGATATATGATTGTACGTTGTGCACAATGTTTCAAATTTTGTGTTGACTATTTCTCACAATTTTTGCATTACCTATGCGTCTTATATCATGAGCAAGCCTAATAAAAATTGCATTGTCTTTCTGAAAAGATGAGTGAGGGTTGAATCAAAACTCCAAGTTGGGAAGGGAGAATATCCCAGTGGAACTTCTCTAGCCACTCTAGAGTGCTTAAGAATCGAGTGGTAATCCTTGGATTGACGTTAGGCTATCACCAACATCGGAGGAAAATGTAACAGTCTCGGGCCGGAGGACATGCCTCTTGGGTGGAGGCTAGAGTGATTTTAAAATGAAGGATGGTACATGAAACCTTAAGTATTCTTAAGATGAATTCACACTAACAAACGTTACTCGTAGTTGTGATGAAGGGAACCAGTATGTGCATACAGATTTTTAGGGGAAGCCATGGAGTATTGCTAATAAGAAACGAATGGGGCATTTTGGGAATGAAAATGTTGAGGGATCTGGAGAAAATTTTACTTAGATGCATTTCATATTCATGCATTCACCTATTTGTGTAATATTTGTCATGAGACTCGTTATAGGGTCACTACAACATAATTTTTCTTTTGTGACAGAGGAAACCGTCACCTAAAATAACCAAAACGTCACTAAAGATATTTGGTGATGGTTTGAAACCGTCACCATGATCGTCACCTAATGTGCATCACATAAAATAATTTGTGACGGTTTACTGTTGAACTGTCACTAAAAATATTTTTAGTGACGATTGGAGGTGTTCCGTTCGGTGTAACGTTCAAACGTTCTCTTTTTTGTGACTGTTGAGATCTGTCACAGAAAGTAACATTCGGAAGTCCAATTGAACGTTTGAACATCAACCCGTTCGATTGGCGTTTGAATGACTGAAGGTTGATGTTCGTTGATTCTAGTTCGAATGTATCATATTTACGTTTGAACGTTAATTGCAATAAACGTTCAAATTTTTGTTCGAACATTAACGAACCAATGTTCAAATGTAACAAGTTTAACGTTCAGACGTTATTTCGAATGTTAACAAATAAGCGTTCGAATGCAAGTGGTACGTTCGGGGGTTTGTTTGAACGTTTTGTTCGTTTGAGGGTGAGTACGTTCGAATGTTGAGGCCTACGTTCAAATGTTATTATATAATTTGGTGTATTCACATTCAAACGTTGGTTTGAATGTGAATCAATGTTCGAACGTTATTTACATTTGAATGTACAGATCAAAAATACTAATTTCATAAAATTAAAAAACATATCAATTGTATCATATTACACACCATTAATTAACAACTAACAATATCTTATAAAATTTCAAAATTAGATATTAAAATTAGTTATATACACTGATAAAATTGATAAAATTCATTTCTTCTTTTCTCGCCCACCACGATTCTGTTGCAACGACATAACATGCTCTATTTGCACCATCATCTTCTGCTGCACTTACTCTTGGACTTCACTGTGTATTCTTTCCTCATGGTCTCTCTGTTGGTCCTGCAAACGCATCTCTGAATGAGACTGTCGCTCTAAGAGAGACTCTAACTCTTGTTGTCTCGACCTCATATACTCATTCTTGTACCGTACAACTTCTAAATCTTTAGTAAGATTATTAATTTGTAGAGTCGATGAGGTTGAGGAGGATGAACATCTATGCTTGAAAGATCGTCCCAAACCTCTTGCTGTGGTCCGAGCACTTGCGTGAATATGTCTATGTCACTTTGAGAGGATTCCCTAGAAGCTGACTGCATCTCTATCATTTTTCCTGCAATTAGAAAGAAAACACAATAAGTAACGTATTAAAAGAAATACAAATAAAAAATAAATTATTCACATGTTGCATAATTTATTTAACAAAATAAACAATGCTTACATAATTATTTGCAGCGGCAAGATCCATCTATTCATTACCCTCATTAAAGTGAGCAGCTAAATAGACATGAATGAGGAAAAAATTTTCAGGATCATCACGTTTCTAACAAAGCGATATTAGCAATTTTAAGATAATGTTAGTACTTAAATAAAAGAATATCATAAAAATAAATGAATTCTATAATTTTTTAATAACCATTTTTTCAACAAGACAGTAGAATGACCTTGAACTGACACGATGACGGATAATCAGAGCAGATCTATTATGTGCATTTGTAGAACTAAACTGCTACAAAATTAATTAAGAATGCTAATTGTAATATATATATATATATATATAATATAGAATGAATATAAATGTAAATAACTAAAGGAT
The DNA here is from genome assembly GCA_022457165.1 of Juglans mandshurica. Taxonomy (NCBI): domain Eukaryota; kingdom Viridiplantae; phylum Streptophyta; class Magnoliopsida; order Fagales; family Juglandaceae; genus Juglans; species Juglans mandshurica. The sequence continues at coordinate 13,523,958 of CM039623.1, forward strand.
ATAAATGTAAAATACCTGATAATCTGGAGATGCGAAAAGATTACAACACTTTCTCCAATCATCTAACTTCATTTGCTGGAAAGGGGACTACGCAGTCTCTTCCAATGTCTCAAACTTCTTGAAGTGGTCATGACATCGTCCCTTGTGACGTTGGAATAGTGTACCATCAACTCATTCACAGTTCTCAAATCCTCGCTACGGCCAAAGTCGAGGTTGAGTTCATCCTAATAAGTGAATTATGTCAAAAATATGATATACTAATCTAGGTAAAAAAATGTACTCTCAAAGTAAACTCAGCAGTACACGACTTCGAATGTGCTCATTAATCTCATTTGGAACATCTCGCCATGAGCGCACATAAAATGGAGCATAAGCTCGAACTATTGTGCCAATGTAGGAGGAAAGCGCTACTGCACTATCATCTACTCCTCCAGTGGAATTATCAGAAATGGTGATCTTGAATTTTTCGTGCCTTCTATTTTTCTCAAGAGAGATGTCACGTGTATAGCCACGACCGCAATGAGCAGATGCATCAACTATATGATAATAGTATAATTATAGTTATATAGTTATTGAGACAAAAGTATTAATTATATAATTAATTATCAATGATATTTCCTTACTGGTAGGTGTCGACTGACTGTTGTTCTCTTGCGTGTTAACTTGATCTTCAGGAGCGGATTTCACAGGTGGGAAGTCCTCAATGGGTTCGGAACTTGGACTTGGTGGAGGAGGCACATTTCTTCATTGTCGTTTTGGCGGCAACCTTGAAAATGATCAATTATATCAAAGAAAATTAATTAGAAGAAATTATGAAAAGTATAATATTTTATAGTCATCTATATGAATAAAATAGTTAGTACTTTTATTTTTCATCTTCGGATGTATTTTCCATGCTTGTTTCAGAATCTCCCTCAATAACATATTCGTCATCATCATCAACCTCTTCTCTGTCCTCCTTATCCACCTCCTCCCCGGATTCTGATTAGTCTTCTTCTTCCTCCTCACTTACTTGATTTGAATGATCATTTAATACGAACTGGTCGAGATGGACGAGTGGGACGTCAGCTCTATACAAGGGGAGCAACTCGAATGCACCAAGGTCAACAAACAAGTTAATACCCTCTCCATCTTCCTGGTATGCCTCTACAATTGGAGTGTCATCTTCATCTCTACTATTATCATAATATGCACTTGTTTCTGGTTTATATATATTTCAAATGACAAATTTTTGTACGACTCGCCAAGTTATCCCTCCACTATCTTCATCAACGCTTTTCATTGGATCAATCAAGTAATAGACTTGGGTAACTTGACAAGCCAATACGAATGGATCATCTTCGTACCATTTAGATGTAGTATTGACACTCGTAAAGTGATTATCCCTATGTATCGAAACCCGACCACCGCCTAGATCCCACCAATCATATTTAAAGACATATGTTACAAACTCACCCAGATATTTCAATCCGATAATATCACATATGACACCATAATAGTCAATATCATCTGTTTCATGACTCCCCTCGACCAACACACTAGAGTTTTGAGTCTTTCTATTACGTTCACAGTCCAGAGTATGGAATCTATAGCCTCAAACTGTGCATGCAGTGTATTGAAGTGCTCTATTTGAGGGACCACGAGTCAATGCATACAATTCAGAAGAAATTGATCCGGGATCACGAGCACGTTGTTCCAAAATCTAACAATTGAAATAGTATATATTTATTAAAAGTTATCCAGAGTTAAAAGTTTCAAAATGTAACATATGTATAATTTTAGTTCATACACATTGATCAAACCATCTGGAAAATTCTTCCTTGTGTCTTGCCTCTATATTCTCTACGCCTTCGGTCCTAAGTTTGTCCCATGTGTTCACTGCACATAAGTGCAAAAGAAGTATATTTTGAGCACAACAGTTATAGTTAAATTTAAAAAAACTAGAATTATTTGAAGCATGCAACAACATACCTGAGATAGTCATCAATCTCTCTGCAATTATTTAGCATATACCACCGAACTTTATCCAACTCTTTATCAATTAAATTGTAACTCGTTTATGCACCCAAGGGTCGTACATTCTGGGAAAATACTGATAGCTCACAAGGAGGCAAAGTAGCAAGATCAGCATTTCGCTCTGGACGATTAAATCGTATCTCATCACCACGAAGATATAGAGAGCAAAATGTTAACCATTCATCATGTATATATGCATCTGCTATTGAACCCTCAGCTCTGGCTTTATTCCCAATAGTGCGCTTCATTCGACCCAAATATCTTTCAACTGGATACATCCAACAGAATTGCACCGATCCAACCAACAATACCTCTCAAGGTAAATGTATTGCCAAATGGACCATAACATCAAAAAATTATGGTGGAAAGAATGCTCGAATTTACATAGTATAGTAGCAATGCCTTCTTCCAGTTTTCATATCTCGATTCACTACCTGAGCGCATAAATCCTTAAAAAACATACAGAGTTCGGATATGGTGACACGTATACTAGATGTTAGCTTCTGATGAATTCCCACAGGTAATAACTTCTGCAAAAATACGTGACAGTCATGACTTTTTAATCCTCTAATTTTTCAGTCATCAGGGTTCACGCATCTACCGATATTTGAAGCATAACCATTTGACAACTTCACACCTTGCAACCATTTGCAGATGTCCATCCTCTCCTCCCTCATCATCATAAAACATACATGCGGCATGACCATCTTGTTGCCTTCCACCCGCAAATGTAGATTATGTTTAATTCTTATTTTCTCAAGATCTTTTCTCGTCTTGATCGTGTCCTTCATTTTTTTGTTAATGCTCATCAATGTACCCAATATATTTAATAAGTTATTATTAATTATAGTTATTATATGTATATTATACTTTATATATAGTTAAGTTATATACTTTTTTTTTTAAATTAAGTTATATATTATACTTATAATTTGCATAATGATCATATTCTAACTAAATTAGTATGAATATATTATATATACTTATTAAATATTAAATATTAATTCTCATATTAAATGTATATTAAATGTTTTTAATTTTAACATAAATTAAGATCATAAACTTATAATTTTCTTGTTAAAGAACAAATTCAAAAAAATAAAAAAATATTATATAAAAAAATTCATATAAATCCACAAACTAAACACAATATATTTCTAACCATATAAACATATTTAATAAAAATTCATAAACAATAATCACAATATTTCAAATCCATATCACAACATATTCACAATATTCCCACAACAATATTCCTAAATTGTTTAATTCATCAATGAACATCATAAACACACAAAATATTCAAAAACATTCACAAACAGTAATCACAATATTTCAAAAGTAAGCATAAACACAACACAATTTTCCATTTTAATAGTAAGCATAAACACAACACAATTTTCCATATTGATTCATCATATTACACAATCCATATCACAAAGATTTCCTTCTAATTCATCAATATAAACAATTTAATTCCTTCTAATTCATCAATACTCAATTGATACATATTCACTATGTATATATACAATCAAAATTCACTACTCAACTCAAAATACTCTAACCATATCCAATTCATCAAAGTCCTTCAAAAAATTCACATTATACACATCCCATATTCATCATTATCCACAATAAAATCACAACAAAATGTATAAACATATCGCTAAAGTTTAGAAATATACCTAGCACTCACAATATCCTCTTACAAATCAAAAGCTTTCAACTTGCCAAAACAACCAATCCTTAAAAAAAAAATACAACATTAACTTGTTAGAGACGTATATATAAAAAAATACACAAGACAAATATCATCAAATTCAAAAACATAAAAAAGAAAAAGTGTTTTTCCTTACCAAAATCAATGGAGCTAGAGTTCCAAAATATTAACCCTCTCCCACTCAACTCTCTCTCACTCTAATCCTCTCTCACTCTAACTCTCTCTCTCTCTAACCCACGACCCTCTCTCACCATCTCTCTCTCTCAATTATTTTCGCGCACAGGAGAAGTAGCAGAAATGAGTCTGCTTCCTCCCGTGCATGTATTCATGCAAAAACTAAATCATTAGATGAAACCTTCGAACGTTTAAGTTGTATGTTCGAACGTTTAAGTTGTATGTTCGAACATTAAAATATTCCGCCCAATTTTTAGATGAAACATTGGAATATTAAAAATTTTCAGCTAAATTTTTGGCAAATAACGTTCGAACGTTAAATATACACATCCGAACGTATCTTCCTATGATAGAGCCCAAATCGAATGAAAAAGTTTCCGCACTTTTATTTTCATGTTCGAACGTACGAAAATTTAACGAACATTTATAAATTTCCTTGCAAATTTCATCGATTAACGTTCGAACGTAAACATGTACGTTCGAACGTTTCAAATCATCACAGAGGTGAGGAAATAGAGCGGGAAATTTCTCATATTTTTCATCTCGTGTTCGAATGTAAATCGACTTCCTTTCATATATCTCAATTCACGTTTGCACGTTAAATTGGAACGTTCAAACGTAGAAAGATCATCACAGATATGAGGAAATCGAGTGGGAAAATTCTCGCATTTTTTTAACGTTCGAACGTGAATGTAGGAAGTTATTCAGTAGTTAGTATTTATTAATATAATAATTATATATATATATGTATTTTTTCTAGATACTCATAATATTTCTTTTGAATATAATTTCTTTTTATTTTTGAAAAGTTTATAAAAATACTAACCTTTTGTGACTATTTGCTTATTTCATATAATCTTGTTTGAGATATTTTTTGTTAATTTTAAATTCTTCTTTACTCAAGGTGTATATTTGTGCATTATCTCCAATCACTTATGAATATGTTGGAGCAAAATGTTAGAGCAATTGAACATTTTGTTGGATTATGAATATCATCTCCAAGGTGTATAATATTTTTTGTTGGAGCAAAATGTTCATTTTCAGGATTATGAGAGGTGAATGCCAGGGTGAGTAATCTTGAGAATGAGAGGCAACATGAAAAGTAATGATCCCACCAGCCTTTTAGTTGATCAGTTGGCCAGTAAAACCTGTAATAATAATATGTGATATAACAATAATATAACAAATAATCGTCAATAGCTCTGATACCAAAGGCTTAAATCCTAGGAAATAAATAGCCCCTGATAATAGCTGCATAATAATATGCAGTATAACCAGCCATATGCATGAAAGCATGTAAAACGGGTGGTATAACAGACCATATGCAATACTAATATATGTTAATGTTATTAGTAATATTCTAACTTATAATCAATAAAATATGGTCTACGAAAAGATTATAAAAATGATTGTATGTCTTGTTATAAATGCATACATTAATTTAATTATACTGTGAATTATTTTTCCATTATATATATATTAGTGTATAGTATTAGTATATATCTAACAGTATTAGGGTAAGTACTAATAATATTAGGATAATGTTATATATTATAACATTATACCATATAATATATTAGTATAGTATTAGTTTAATATTATATGTTATATACTAATAGCATTATTATATAGTATTACTATACTAACAACAATAATATATTATATATAGTGTATATATAATACTATATAAAATATAGTATATAAAATATTTTATATATATAATAAACTATATTCTATATATATAGTATATATTATAATATATACTATAAAATATAATATTTTATATTATATATTAAATATATATAATATACATTATATATATAATATACAATATAATACATTCTATATATATAATACACTATATATATATACAATATACTATATATATACGAGTATATAGTATATATATTATTATTATAATATAATATTAGATTACGTTCGGGATATGTTATAGTATACATTATAATATATAACATATATTAATAATATATTTTTGGAAATTAAATCGCCAAACGTTCGAACGTTACTTAGAATGACGTTCGAACGTTTCGTGTATATAAGCCCAAAACCAAAATGGGAAACATTAGTCTCAGAACTAAACCGTTATCTCTCCATCGTTGCATGCAGCCGTCAAGCCGTCGCCTCCGCCGTCAAACCCCGCCACAACCGTCACAAAAAGGTAGGCATCCCTCTTTTGCACTCTTACATTTTTTTTTTTTAAGATTTAGTAGGATTTTGTATAAACCGAACGTTAGTGGTGGCCGGATTTTCAACTCCATTTTCCGGCCACCATGGGTTGTTATTGGCCAAATGGTCATCATAGAAAGGTTTCTTAAAGTGTATACTTCATTTCTATGGTGGCATTTGGTCACTTAGAACCGTGGTACGTAATTTTCGATAATGGCTTAGTCGACTCAACCATTCTGTGTCGAAACATTCGAGCATTTTGACATAACATTCAAACGTACAATGTTTCAATTACATAGCCGTTATGCCTTCCACGTTTGAACGTATATTTTGTACATTCGAACATTACTTTTCGATGCATTTACGTTCGAACGTACAACCTTTTAATTTATCCACCACCTTCCACGTTGCAGAAGTCAATATTGTAAAAAACATACGGTTGAACTGGAAGGCATAACGCTCGAATGTAACACATTTCAAAATTCTTATACGCCCTTAACGTTTGAAGGTGTATATTATATTATGTTCGAACGTTAATATAGTTTTTATCTAAAGAACGTACATCTTTCTTTAGATAGAACGTTCGAATATCGAGTTATATTATGTTCGAACGTTAATGCAGAGCAGTTTCAAATTAATACGAAAGATGCTTCAATAGTACTAATAATTTTTTTTCATTTTCTATTTTCAGGATTGACTCATCCTTTGCAAACCAGAAAACGGGGGAGGGAATGAGCCACTGAGGACACTGCTCGGATCGGGGCAAGTACTGTTATTGTGGAGCGAGAGGTCCTAATCAATGAGTTCGATTAGCTCAGATGGTAGCAGACGAATCTCATAGATGTGTTCATAAGTAGAGGCTGGGGAAATATATGCACATTGATGAGGAAGGTATACCCCTCAATGGTTCGGGAGTTCTATATGAGGATGAGCTCCATGTCTTAGGACGTATCCTCTCACACCGTGACTGTACGTAGTGTGTCGTTTGAGATTTCACTGGATGTGATCGCCAAGCTCCTTGGAATTTGTCGAGTAGTTGAGACATCGACTACAGCTGACTCTTAGACTGGCGACACATCCATCGTTCGCACATTTACATCTGCACACGGCACACTCGATGTAGATATAGGCTCTTCTGCATCATCTATTGGCCTAATTAGGCCAGTAGATAATGCCAGAGATGCAGATCGGTCAGAGGCCGAGGGTATTGACTGTGAGGCTCGGGATGATGACTGAGACGAGAATTTCTACATTCTTACCGGGAGAGATCACACGCAGATCGAGAGGAAAAAAGCCTTCAACCAAATACATCTGCTACCTTTCTTTCGCATGTTGCAACAATAAGTTGCAACAAACGTGGATTATGTGGCACATAAGACCACATTTAGTCAGATTCAGGCACAGTTTTTTATACGTGTGGCACATGGAGATCCTATCAATTTGCCACTACGCATCTTTGAGAGGATCCGTTACGAGACGAGCATCTTTTCCACGGACAACCTCCCATACGGTGTCATAATTAGTCGGCTATTACTTGCTTGGAGAGTGCCACTCCAGCCAGAGGAGAGGGTCACAGATCAGATGAGCCCCCTCGACATAAGCATGCATTGACGTAGCATTGGACAGGCGAGGGGGTATCCTCGACGTCAGCCACCCCTGTAGTGGATCTAGCTCCTCCAACACAGCCTAGGCCCGGTATAGGGAAGAGTAGTCAGTAGCCGATGAGTACATTTGCGGGAGATGCGCGGCCTGCTTGGGTTGATGCGGTGATCTCACAGTTGACTACACATATCGATCGACAGATCGTGGCTGTAGAGGAGCCTGTCGTCAAGATAGCCCATCGTGTAGGTATCCTCAACGAGAAGGTTGATAGCTTGACTGAGGAGATACGGAGTACGAATTTTGTGAACAACGTGTTCGTCTGAATGTTGTTTACGAAATTCTATCATATTTTGTATTTTGCTTTTAATATATGTAAGGAATAATATTGTTTAATATATCTATCGTTTTTTAATTTCAATTCTCAATCTTTTTTAATGTTAGATTTTTTAACTTTAATACTAAATTACTACACTTCAAATATATATAAACATAAATATATATTTATATATATAAACATAAATATATTTATACATATAAATATATAATTATATTTTACAAATTCTGTGCATATAAATATATATATATTACAATTTTTTACACTTGTTCACAAATTATGCACAATAAAAACAACATAATTTTTAAATTAGAGTTTAATTTAAACTTACAATTAACGTTCGAACGTTACTTACTAACGTTCGAACGTTGGCGCCAAAACATTAGGTAGACACAGTGTTCGAACGTATATGTGACGTTCGAACATAAATTTGCTCTCCATTCGGAAGAAGAAAAAAAAAAAACTCATCTATCTTTAGTGACGGTTTGGAGACTGTGACAATTTTCCAACCATTACTAAAAAGCAATTGTGTTGTAGTGGGTTAACTTGCTGAGATATTATAATCTCACCATGATAGTCCCACTATGGTACTGATTTTCAAAACCGTAGATTTTACAGACCAGTACGATGAAGGTGTCTTTGAGCAAGATGACCGATTGCACTTGGAGGAGTAAAGAGGATGACCTGATTATTCGTCGGTGGACCATCTATTTGCCACCCCCTATTTGTGTTTCATTTTACCCCACGGGGGAGAACTCCTATTTGATTTCCTAAAGAATATTACGGATATGTAATGACTTAGTGATACCATGGATGTATTTGGTGACTTGTGGATGGTATTTTGATACTGTATTTTGAGGTTTAAATTTTTTGTTTGGTACTAATTATTTTAGTCTTAATACTTTCCATTGCAACTGCTTCATTTCATTAGTAACATGCTATTACTGTCAAGAATGTATTGGGTTTGTAATACGGTAATGCATGTCTCGAAGTCTTGACAACCTATTAAATCACAAGCAGGAGATTGGAAGCATTACACATACCCAGTTATGCAAATAACGCAAAATCTGCGTTTATGCATCCAAAAGTGGGCAAAGATAGATGCAATGGGCAAAAATATGCTTGTATTCGTGTTATGATCAGTTTATACCAGAAGGAAGCTCGAGATATAGAAGGAAGGGAACAGGAGGATGTAATCTGTTGGTTTAAATGTTAGTTAGTCATGTGCTGCACACGTGTTGGTTCAAGGCTTAATATACTTTTATGTCCTCACTTACTTAGAATTACTATACTACCCTTGTTGTAACGATCATTAACTGTCATCAGACTTCTATAAATACTGAAGTCTCTTATTGTGTAAGGAATTGAACAAAGTTAATAAAAAGTGTTGGAGGTTTCTGATCCCTCGAAGATCAGCAAGTAATTTTCCTTTTAAATTATATCCTGCTGCTACAATTGGCATCAGAGCCCATAACAATTCTGGGCACAAATTTTTTTTTCCTTCTATCTTACAATGGCAGAGGGCACACGGTTCAAAGAACTGGAGAAGATTGTTCTTGGGTTGAAGCAACATCAAGATCTGCAAGAGCAGAGAGTTGATGATCATCAGCGTGCTTTGGAGGGGTTGAGTTCAAAGATGGTTGGAAGCCATGAATGGAGGACGAAATGCTCGAAATGGGAATGGCAAGAATGTTGATGGGGGTCACATGGAAAACTCATCTCTGCCTTCTGGAATGCAGTTTCGTAGCATTAAGTTAGATTTCCCAATATTTAATGGTGACAATCCATCTGGATGGACCTATAAGGCAAATCATTATTTTGCCTTACACCCCATGCCAGATGGACAGAAGATCATGATGGCCTCGTTTTATATGGATGGGAATGCCTTAGTTTGGTTTCAAGATGCTGAGGAGACTGCTTCTTTCAATTCTTGGAATTCCTTTGTTGAGGCAGTTCAGTTAAGGTTTGAGAGTTCTTCTTATGATGACCCTATGGAGGCCATTACGAGGTTGAAGAAAACTTCTACAGTTGGTGCATACAAAACTCTGTTTGAGGTCCTTTCAAATTGAAAGTTTGTCTGAAAATTATAACTATCTTGCTTCTTGAGTGGCCTTAGGGATGAGATACGACTTCCGGTGAGAATGTTGCACCCTCAGACCTTGAATACTGCTTTTGGATTAGCCAAGATCCAAGAAGAATATATCACTAGCACTCGGGGAAACAACAGGTTCCACTCCTCTTTTGTTTTTGTTCCTAGTGAGGGCAACAATTCAGTTCTTGTTAATTCTTTGAGAAAAGAAAGGCTTTCTAGACCAAGGCCCAATGGCTTCAAAACCTCAGCTCCATTTCAAAAACTCACACCAGCAGAGATGAAAGCAAGAAGGGACAAAGGGGTTTGCTACTTCTGTGAGGATAAGTGGCAGCCTGGTCATAAGTGTACTAAGGCCAAGCTCTTTGAAATAGCAAGATTGGAATGCTTACAAGATGCTGAGAGGGAAGAGAGTAATCAACAAGCCTCACAAGAAACTAATGAACCTGTGGGAATAGAGACTGAGGTGCCTGAAATTTCATTACATGCAATTGCAGGTTGTATAAGCCCGAAAACTATGCGAGTTCATGGCAAGGTTAAAGACTGCTCAGTGATAGTCCTTGTTGATAGGGGTGCTACCCGCCCCCTACGGGGCGGGGGCACCCCTTCCCCGCACCCCGCCCCGCATGGGGCGGGGGGTGGGGTTTTCACCCCCGTCCCCCGCCCCCGGGATGCGGGGGCGGGGTACCCCGCCCCGATGGGCGGGGTGCGGGGCGGATTGGAATCCGCCCCGCCTATTTTCACTTAAAAAAAAAATTATTTTTATTTAATTTAAAAATTATTTATAAGTGTAAAATTAATTAAAAATACATTTTTAGATCCAAATTATAAATTTAAATTTTGTAAATATGGCTATAATTTAAAAACTATGTAATTTTTAAATTTGTTAGTGCATATTTTGTGTAAATTGTAGTGTATTAGTTTTTAAATTATGTAGTTTTTAAATTTGTCAATGCATATTTTATGTAAATTGTAGTGTATTAATGTTTAAACTATGTAGTTTTTAAATTTGTCAATGCATATTTTATGAACAAGTCTAATAAATTGTAATATATATTTATATATACACAATTTTTAAAATATAAATATATATTTAATAATATATATATATATATAAATGAGGGCGGGGCGGGGCGGGGGAAATGCGGGGCGGGGTTGGGCCCTCCCCGCCACCCGCCCCCGCTAGGTGCCCTAGATGCGGGGCGGGGGGCCCCGCCCCCGCATGGGCGGAGCGGGGTTGCCCGCCCCGCCATGCGGGGGCGGGGCGGAAGCGGAGCGGGGCAGCGGGGGCGGGGCCCCGCTGCCCACCCCTACTTGTTGACACTGACAGTACACATAACTTCCTTGATCCGATGATAGCAAGGAAGGTGGGGTTAGCTGTCAAGCAAAGTGGACAGATTGAAGTAAGGGTAGCCAATGGGGAAAGGATGAATGGTCAAGGTCTGGTCCATAATTTACAGTTTCAGATGCAAGGCCACCATTTCAACACTGATTTTTTCTTGCTACCATGGGAGGCTATGATGTGGTGGTTTGTATGCAATGGTTGCGAACCTTAGGTCCTGCTTTGTGGGATTTTACTAACTTAACAATGACATTTACCAATGGCAAGAGTTCTGTCACACTTAGAGGCTTGAGTTCCAGCAAGCCTGAGTTTGTAGATGATGTTCAGATTTGCCGACTCACTCTTGTGGAAAGAAAGGGCATGCTGCTTCAGCTTGTTGCTACGGAGACAGACCACGAGGGGGGCATCTATGCTGCTGATATTGAGGCAGTGTTGGCTAAATATGATCATGTCTTTGCTGACCCAAAGGGCTTGCCTCCAAGAAGAACTAAAGATCACCAGATAAACCTCAAGGAGGGGACCATGCCAATATCTGTTCGAGCCTACAGGTATCCTTTTTTCCAAAAATTTGAAATAGAAAAAATAGTTAAGGAATTATTGGATGCTGGAGTAATAAGGAGCAGCTAGTCCCCCTTCTCATCACCTGTCCTCTTGGTGAGAAAATCTGATGGATCGTGGCGCATGTGTATAGATTATAGGGGCTTAAATAGGGAAACAGTTAAACACAAATTCCCTATCCCTGTCATTGATGAACTCTTGGATGAATTGCATGGAGCCTCGATATTTTCTAAGTTAGATCTTAGATCTGGGTACCACCAAATTCGTGTGAAGGAGGAGGATATTGAAAAAACTGCATTTAGAACACATTAAGGGCAGTATGAATTTCTGGTTATGCCCTTTGGCCTAACCAATGCTCCAGCCACTTTTCAATCCTTGATGAATGAGGTCTTTCAACATTTTTTAAGAAAGTTTGTTATTGTTTTTTTTTATGATATTCTGATCTATAGTAAATCAATAGAAGAACATATAGCACATCTTTATGTGGTATTGGATACATTGGCAGAACATACTCTTTTTGCCAAAAAGAGTAAGTGCAGGTTTGCTTGTGGGGAGATTGAACATTTGGGACACTTAGTCTCTGCACAGGGGGTTAAAGCAGATCCAACAAAGATCAATGCAATGCTCGAGTGGCCCTTACCAAAATCCCTTAAGTCATTAAGAGGATTTCTTGGTCTAACTGGTTACTACAGGAAATTTCTGAAAGGGTATGGCTCCATTGCTACCCCATTGACAAAGTTGAAGAAAGATGCCTTTATTTGGAGAGATGAAGCTACTATAGCATTTGCTGATTTGAAAAAGGTTGTGACAAACCCACCTGTCTTGGCTTTACCAGATTTCTCCAAGCCATTTTTTTTGGAATGTGATGCTTCTGGTAAAGGGATTGGGGCTGTCTTGAGTCAAGAAGGGAGGCCCTTAGCATTCTTGAGTCAAGCCTTAGGGAAAAGCACTGGACCTTTCTACATATGAGAAAGAATTCCTTGCAATTGTATTAGCTGTGAAGAAATGGAGGCCATACTTGTTGGGGCTGAGTTTGTAATAAAAACAGATCAACAAAGTTTGAAGTTCCTATTGGAACAAAAGATAGGAACTCCATCTCAACAAAAATGGATTACCAATTTACTTGGTTATGATTTTACAATTGAATATAAGCATGGCAAGGATAATGTGGCAGCAGATGGTCTTTCGAGAAGAGAGGAAGGAGCTGTTGAAATGTTGGCTATCACAGTCCTTGATCCCCTTTGGTTAGAGCAGTTGAGACATTCTTACTTGGTTGATGAAGAAATTTCAGCTATTTGTAAAAAGCTCCAAGAAAGCAAGCTTTCTTATAAGAAGTTTGAAGTCAGAAATAGGTTGTTATTCAAGAAAGGCAGGCTGTTTTTGTCATCCTCATCTCCTATGAAGGATCAAGTCTTACAGTTTATACATAGCAGTGCCTTTGAAGGCCATTATGGTTATCATAAGGCCCTACATCCAGCACAGGCAGATTTTATATGGAGTGGTATGAGGGGAGACATTAAGTAATTCATAAAGGAATGTCAAGTTTGCCAAAGATGCAAGATAGAAAATTTATTACCTGCTGGGTTATTGCAGCCTTTGCCTCTTCCCAGCAAATCTTGGAGTGACATCTGACTCCTTACCATGTTCAAAAGGATTTTCTGTTATATTGGTGGTAGTTGATAGGCTCACCAAGTATGCACATTTTTTACCTCTATCTCACCCTTATACAGCTGCATCAGTAGCTGCTGTCTTCACATCTCAGGTATTCAAGTTACATGGGTTGCCATCCACCATTGTAATTGATAGGGATGTAATTTTCACAAGTAATTTCTGGAAAGAGTTGTTTAAATTACAAGGAACTAAACTACACTTTACATCTGTTTATCATCCACAATCAGATGGGTAGACTGAAGTGGTTAATAAATGTGTGCAACAATATCTGCGATGTTTTGTTAGTGAGAGACCAAAACAGTGGGTGCATTGGCTTCCTTAGGCTGAGTGGTGGTATAATACCTCAGTCCACTTCTCGACTAAAATGACACAATTTGAGGCATTATATGGGGTCCTTCCTCCAACCTTAATTCAATATGTTGATGGTACTACTCAGAATGAAGCTGTGGGTAGAGAATTGAAATCAAGAGATGAGATACTACAGTTGTTGAAACAGAATTTGATGGCTGCACAGATGGCTATGAAACAGCAATATGATAAACATCACATTCCAAGGAAATTTCAGGTGGATGATTTAGTTTATTTAAAGATGCATAAGTACAAGCAACAGACCGTTAGTCAAACCAGCAGATCCAAGCTTGGTGCTAGATACTGTGGTCCATTCAGAATTTTGGAATGCATTGGGGAGGTAGCTTACAGGCTCGAGTTGCCACCAAGTTCATCAATTCATCCAGTATTTCATGTTTCAAGGTTGAAGAAATATATTGGCTCTGATTCACAGATCTCTCATGTGTTACCATTAGTTGATTCTCATGGGAAATTTAAGGTGGAACCAAAAGCTATTCTTGACAGACGTATGACTGCTAGGAATAATAAACCTTTTATTGAACTGTTGGTAAAATGGCATGGTATGGATGAGGAGAGTTCCACTTGGGAACCTGTAGAACAGCTGAGGACTCATTATCCTGACCTTGTGGGCAAGGTCTTCTGAAGAGAGGGGCAATTGTTATGATCAGTTTATACCAGAAGGAAGCTCGAGATATAGAAGGAAGGGAACAGGAGGATGTAATCTGTTGGTTTAAATGTTAGTTAGTCATGTGTTGCGCACGTGTTGGTTCAAGGCTTAATATACTTTTATGTCCTCACTTACTTAGAATTACTATACTACCCTTGTTGTAACGATCATTAACAGTCATCAGACTTCTATAAATACTGAAGTCTCTTATTGTGTAAGGCATTGAACAAAATTAATAAAAAGTGTTGGAGGTTTAAGATCCCTCGAAGATCAGCAAGTAATTTTCCTTTTAAATTCTATCCTGCTGCTACAATTCGCCTGCCTGGATGCGATTATAGATGCCCGCATTCATATCTCGATGAACAGTCATGATCATGTGGATGTACAATCCTCTTGTTTGGATGGTGAGATGAAACATTTATAAATAGTAGTGAAATAATTTATGAATAGTAGTGAAATAATTTGAGTTAAGATATTTTATGGGATTTTGAAAAATGAAAGAGAAAAAATTTAATAAAAATATAATAAAGTTAAAATATTGTTAGAATATTATTTTTTAATATTATTTTTGTTTTAAGATTTGAAATAGTTGAATTATTTTTTGTGTTTGTGTGGAAATTTGAGAAAGTTGTATTATTTAGGTAATTATTAGATGAAAAGGTTAAATATTTACAATTGAAAAATGCTCGTGTTTGTGGTGTTTGAATATTGAAATAAGATAGAATAAGATGAGATAAGATGAAATATTTTACAATACAAACGGGTATCACCAATCTAAGCTTTTAATCCAGCAATAATCTAATACGTGTTGGGTCTTGAGAATTGATATAAGCTGATTTGGGACACCTCAATCTCATTTCAGCCTATAAAGTAATAAAAACAAATAACAACCCAACTCCACTCAACTTATTACCTCTTAATCCTATCGACATTGGGTTAGCTCTGCAAATCCTTTTCTTGACCATCTATTTAATTATATAAAAGTCAAGTTTTAATTGCTGACTTGGCATTCATAACATAAAATCCGGGAATGAAATGGTGCAAAGAGAGATTTGCACCAAGTGAAAAGTGAAGGTGATTTGAAACATCAAGCAGTGAAAAGAGAGAAAAGAGAGATGAAAAGCCAAGCGGTGAGTCTAGAGGGTTCAACTCTCAACTTGGTCTTTGTTCAAACACGTTCTCCAAGCGGTGAGTCCAGAGGGTCTTTGTTCAAACACGTTCTCCGTGCGGTGAGTCCAGAGGGTTCAACTCTCAACTTGGTCTTTGTTCAAGCACGTTCTCCGTATAACAAGAATCAGAGAAACAAAAATAAGAATAAAACAACCTAAACGACGCGGTGAACTTTGTGATAGATCAAACAGTAAGAACATAGAGCATTTCCCATGCAATCAAAACAGAACATGTTGCATTCACTTTTGTGAGAATCTCCATGAATGGAGCAGGGAATGAAGTAACTTGCTCTCAGAAACCTTCGCATATTCATCACAAGACAATCATACATAAACACAACACGTAAGCACAGGGATTGATTATCTTCATGCTTCGATTTTCGAAGATGCGAAGGCTTCTTATACTTTTTATGTTTGTTCTGTGTCTCAAGCTCTGGCGTGGTACAAGAAGATAATGCGCCTGCTCCTTCGTCGAAGCCAATGACGTCGACGCCACCAACGAAGTCTCCTTCTCCGTCCATTTCTCTAGCGACTTCACCGACCACTTGTTCTGCCATTTCTCCGGCGTGGGTGAGCGACGGTGGCTGTCCAATGCGGCAGGACATGAAAATGAGAGAGAGAGAGAGAGAGAGAGAGAGAGAGAGACCGAGACTTAGGGAGAGAATGAGTTTTTCACGACGTTGTCATGCTCGGAAACTTCACGTGCACCGGCTTGGTGTTGAGTGAGGGTGGTTGGGCACAGCTTGGGTTTCGCATCATCTATGGTTGAGGGAAGGCCGTGAGGGCGCCGACATGAGGAGCTACGGTCCATCGTGCTTTGTTGTTACGATGCTCTGTTTTTGTGGGGCTAAAACAGGGGCATTCAGTTCTTCTTCATCCATGGTTGGTTCCCTCTACGTGTGGATGTTTCAAGGGTGCAGTCTCCATGGATCGAGTATGTGCAATTTCAGAATTCACAAAGAAAATTGAATTGAGTCTATGCAATTTGCAGATCTTATCGAAGATATATATGTTCTACCATCTGAAGTGTACAAGGATCTGCAAAATATGAAGATAAATCATAAATTGAGAAATCCATGACAATGAGAAGAATTCAGTGCGGGAGTACTCATTGTTTTCTACGGCAAGAGGCAATATGTCATGATGCTAGTGGCGAGAAGCCCTAACAGATGGGGGAAGAAGCCGTGTCAAGGGGTCTGTGGAAGTCTGGAAGAGTGCCGAAGTGTGTGGAAGTCGAGTAGTTCGTGGAACTGAAAGTGACTTAAGTGTCTAAGAGAGACGACGTCGTTCTCTCAATCAGAGTACAAGGTGCTTAACACAATACCATTTTCACACAGTCATGGATGCCGGTTTCAACCACGATTAGGTAAATGCTTCCTCTATTTCCTTCTTATTTTTAATGATTTTCCTTTCAGATCGATTTTGGTTTGTTCTAATTTTATTCAAAGTTTCGTTTCCAAAAATTAGATCTTTAAATTCTAGTTGCGTAGGATTTTTTTTTTGGGACTCTTCCAACTTTTCTTTAAAAACTAAAAAGTGTCGGGAAATTGGCAAGGTGGAGCATATGTTTTCTCTGTATCACTCTAATATAATCTATTTTACATTATTTTAAATTGAACATTCATATATATATATATATATATTACATTTTTAATATTATAAATTGACTGAAATATTTATTGTTAAAGTGAACTCTTTTATATATTCATATTCATTTTATATATATTTGATATATAGTTTTTAATAATTGTGAAAGTGATTATGTATAATAAACTATTTAGAGTTATAAAATTCAGCATAATAACGATCCGCGTATCGTGCGGGTTATAGGCTCGTTGGAATAATCTAGATATTATTTTCATGACATCCTATTCCCTCTAATTTCATTTCATCACCTCTCTATTTAGCAAAAGTACCTAACAAATGAATAGTAAATATAAATTTCAGTTCTTTAATTCAATTAGGGCTACTTTGGGAATATAAATGTTCTCAACTATTTTCAAATATTTTCTTCCCAAACATCAGTTAAACACAAAACACTTTTCAATTTCAAATCATTAACTTTTTCTTCTAATCATTACTTAATCATTACAGCTTTCCCAAAAGTCCAAAAACATAAAAACAATACAAATTTCTCAAATTTCAAAACAAAAATAATATCAAAAAATAATATTCAAACAATTTTTTAACTTAATAATATTTTTATTCAACTTTTCTATCTACTTTCTCAAAATTCAATCAAATATCTTAACTCAAACCATTTATCTACTATTTACAAATCATTTCACTACTTTCACAAATATTCTGAGATATTCTAATGGTTCGTTTGGGAACACAAACCATCTAGTCTCATCTCAAAATTTATCATAATTTCCTTACCAAATATCACTCAAATTCAAATACTTTTCAATTTCAAATCTTTAGCTTCTTTATCTAGTCAATATTTAATTATTACAGCTTTCTCAAACATTCAAACAAAACATAAAATACAATTTAATTTTTTAAATTCTAAAATAAAAACTATATTATATCTGTGAGGGAGGGGCCCATCCCAGAATGGCCCAAGCCTGAGGAGGTCAAGTTACGAAACCCTGCTGTAGGTTAAGAGCCTGGGCCAGGGGGCCACGTGCGGAGCCCATGACTGCAAACCAACTCGAGAAGGCCCTTCGGTGCCAAGCTTGTATATGCTAAGGAGAGCATCTCGGGACTCATCAACCTATCGAGCCCTACTGTATGGCGCTGAGCAGGACGCCCTACTGTATGTAGACAGCTGGACGTGCCCAATCGTGGTCTCGTCAGACTCAAGGCACATCGCATTCAATACATGTGTCAGAAGGCCCGGCATGCAACGGCTTGTCCCAAAGTACATAGGACGGCTCAACCATGACCTAATACCCAACCTAGCAGAAAGGTGGCAACAGGTCTGACCTAGCACGACCTGACACGCCACGATCTCCCTCGGTCACCTAAGCCGCAGACTGATACACTGTTATAGCAGAGAATGAGTGGTAGCAGGTCTGACTCAGGTACAACCTGACACGCCATAATCTCCCTTGGCAGTGGAGCCCAGATCAGGTATACATAGCAACCATCCCTTCTACGGGAGGCCTCTCTTGAATCCTTTTACTATTTTTCTAATCTTCTGAGTTATTCTCATCACTAGAGGATTGTTCACTGACTTTGGCATCGGAGTAATCCCGGACGTCACTGGAGCCCTTCCTTCCTCTTAGTTGCAGGTGGCATGAGCTTGGTTATCGCAGAAGTGCTCGGGTTGCGAAACACGACATCAACAGTGGCGCCGTCTGTGGGATTTATTTTTCCATAAAAGCGTGTACTTCGCATGCCGGCAATGACGCGGTCCCAAACTATGGAAGCAAGACTCGCGAACATGAAGGAGACAGTAAGGAAATTGACAGAAGAAGTTGGGATGCTACGCCAGGAGAAGAGTGGCAATGAACATGAGGATTCGTAGTGGGTTCCTACGGACGCCATTGCGGAGGAGGAGAGACACAAGATGTACGTCCAAATCCAAGAGCTTGGGGACAATTGCGTGGAAATGGCTAAGAAAATAGACACGCCATCCACTGTTGACTAGCTGCTCGTCGGTCCAACCTCCCATATAGCCGGGAGTCATGGCAGTGCCGCTTCCTCCCAAATTCAAAGTCCCCTAGATGGAATTGTATGACTGGTCCAAAGACCCGCTAGAGCACCTGGAGACATTCAAAACCCACTTGACCCTGCATAGTTTCCCAGGAGAAATCGACTGCCGAGCCTTCCCACTAACACTGAAAGGGGTCGCCCGGACCTGGTTTGAGTCGTTGTCATCAAGAATGGTAGATAGCTTCGAGGAGCTCGCCCGCCTCTTCATGATGCAGTTCCTGGCAAGTAGTAAAAGGAGACGCCCAGCAGCTTACCTCCTAACTGTCAAACAGCGAGACAGTGAAAATCTAAAGTCGTAACTCTCGCGGTTCAATCGGGAGCGTATGACCACTGAAGACTAAGACGAGAAGATCACATTGGCAGCCCTCCTAGGGGGAATCTAGCCTCAGAATCCGTTCATGACAAAAATAGCACGAAAGACCCCTACTACGCTGAGGGAGTTCATGGACCGGGCAGATGGGTTCATTAACGCTGAAGATACACTCGAGGCACCGATGGCCCCACGACGATCCAAGGTAGAGCAAGACGGATCTGAAGGAGCTAGGACAACGAGGAGGTCGCGACCGCGGAAAAGGAAAGAGGGGAGTACCATATACCAAGAGAAGGGGAGAAGCGCTGGCTCGGCCCTAAGGGGGGAGCCACACTCACACAAACTTAGCCGTGGAAGGGAATCGACGCCCGAGCCCCCGAAGAGAACAGCCCCGAGATGGGAAAAACCACCTGTGTTGTGAGTACCACATGAATAACCGACATAACACTCGAAACTGTTACACCCTGAAGAGAATAAGGGAGGAAGACCAGCGTAATTGGACGCACAGGTTAGAGGACCATGTGGACCGGCCTGGAGGAAGGCACAAGGGCCCTCGACGAGGTACGAGCTCGGGAAGGCAGAGAACAAAGGATAAGACATGGAGGATCCCCTTGGTGGAGAACAAACCTTTTGGAGAGATCAGCACAATCACCGGAGGGTATGCCGGAGGTAGAGACACCTCGTCGGGCCCAAAAGCCCGAAAGGCACTTGCCCTAAGGGCACGCTATGAGGAAGTGTTCACTACTAAAAGAGTCGCAAGTAGGCCCCTAAGGCACACTGGAGGCACCATGATAACCTTCGACGAGAGGGACGAAGAAGGCATCCTTCACCCACATGACGACGCATTGGTGGTAACGATGCAAGTGGCAAACTTCAAAACCCTGAGGATCCTAGTCGACAACGGCAGTTCGGCCGACATCCTGCTCTAGGAAGCCTTTGTCAAGATGGGAATCAGTCCGGATTGACTACGTCCGACTCCAATGCTGCTCAAGGGCTTCACGGGAGACGTCGTTCAACCAATGGGAGCCACCACTCTTTCAGTCCTGGTAGGGAAGGCACCTAGGACCGCGGCCACCATGACCAACTT
Source organism: Juglans mandshurica (assembly GCA_022457165.1). Taxonomy (NCBI): domain Eukaryota; kingdom Viridiplantae; phylum Streptophyta; class Magnoliopsida; order Fagales; family Juglandaceae; genus Juglans; species Juglans mandshurica. The sequence goes on from CM039623.1 coordinate 13,544,892, forward strand.
CTTAGTCGTCAAAGCCCCATCCTAGTACAATGTCATACTGGGGCGCCCCACCCTAAACAGCTTGAGGGCAGTGACGTCCACTTACCACCTCAAAATGAAGTTCCCCACCGACTTGAGGGTGGGTGAAGTCTGCGGCAAGAAGGTCCTAGCTCGGGAATGCTATGACCAAGAGCTGAGGCATGAGGTCAAAGTAGTCACGACAGTCGAAAGGACAGAGGAAATGCCTAAGCCGGGTTCACCTCCGTCCTTGACCGAATGGGATGAAGAAATCCATGATGAACATGGCCTTCGGCAGGCAGAACCCAACGAGCCTTTGGAGTTGGTTACAGTCGATCAGTAGAGACTAGAACGAAAGGTCTGAGTCGGGACTAAGCTAGACCAAGGGATGAGAACGGCACTGATATCTCTCCTTATCGAACACGAAGAGGTGTTCGCCTAGAGCCACGAGGATATGCTTGGGATTGACAACTCCATCATTGAGCACCGGCTCTGCATCGATCCAGCGACTCAGAAATTCAAGCAGAAATGGTGGAGCTTCAACGCCGAGAAGTATGGGGCGAAAGTTGAAGAGGTAGGCCGTCTCCTAACTGCAGGGTTCATCCGGGAGGTCCACTACCCGGAATGGCTATCTAATGTAGTTTTGATGAAGAAGGCCAACCAGAAGTGAAGGATGTGTGCCGACTTCACCGACCTAAATAAAGCCTGCCTAAAAGACAGCTTCCCCTTACCACGCATCGACCTGGTGGTGGATTCAACGGCTGGGCATCTCTTCTTAGATTTATGGACGCCTATGGCGGGTACAACCAAATCAGGATGAACCCAAATGACGAAGAGAAGACAACGTTTGTAACAGACCGAGGCCTTTACTGCTACAAAGTAATGTCGAGAATGCGGGGCTACCTACCAACGACTAGACAGCCGAATGTTCAAGCAGTAGATTGGCCGAAATATGGAAGTGTACATAGACGACCTGTTAGTGAAGAGCAAAGAGCCCGGACAGCATTTGGCAAATCTACGAGATGCATTTTCCATCCTCCGGCAATATTGGATGAAGCTAAACCCATTGAAGTGCGAGTTCAGAGTGGAGACAGGTAAGTTTCTAGAGTTCATGGTCTCCGAAAGAGGGATTGAGGCGAACCTCGAAAATGTGGAAATAGTGATAGGAATGCCTTCCACCCACAACCTTCATGAAGTCCAGAGGCTGGCTGGGCGGGTAGCAACCCTAAACCGCTTCATCGCTCAATCAACCGACCGGTGCCTACCCTTCTTCAAAGTCCTGAGGAAGGCCCAAGAGTGGGATGAGACTTACGAAAAAGCCTTCGCCGATTTGAAGTTGTACCTGAGCCGCCCTACTGCTAAGCCAAACAAGATTAGAGGAGACCCTGACTGTGTACCTAGCGGTGTCCCCTCATGCTGTATCAGTCATACTTGTCTAGGAAACGGAAGAAGGGTAGCGGCCCATCTACTACATGAGACGGGCCTTCTGTAGAGCAAAGGCAAGGTGCCCCCGGCTGGAAATGTTAGTATTCACCCTAATCATCGCGGCCAAGAGATTAAGGCCGTATTTCCAGGCCCACCCGATGAAAGTGCTAACCGATCTCCCCCTCAAGAAAGTGTTGCAGAATCTAGACACCTTGGGACGGCTGGCCAAATGGGTGATCGAGCTCAGCAAATTCGATATGGAGTACCTGCCCCAAGCCGCGATCAAAGGACAAGTGTTGGTACATTTCGTTGTCGAGTTCACCCGCTTCCCGGAGGATGTTCCAAGTGCACCCCAAGGAAAGCCTTGGCAGGTCTACGTAGACGGCTCGTCCTGCTGGGCTGGTGGGGGAGCGGGAGTGCACATTATCACTGAGCAAGGAGAGGAACACAACTATGCAATCAAGCTAGCATTCAAAGCGACCAACAACGAAGCTGAGTATGAAGCGCTCTTAGCCGGAATGACAGTCGCGCGGTTATTAGGAGCTGAAGAAATAGAAGTGAGGGCTGATTCCCAAGTGGTCTTTTGCCCAAGGATGCGGATGACTTTGCCAAGAAATGCCTGAAGTGTCAGGAGCACGAGTCGATTCCATACTGCCCGGCAGAGGAGCTAACATCAATCATGGCCCCGTGGCCTTTTGCCTAATGGGGTCTGGACCTAATTGGCCCATTCCTAGCAACAAGGGGAGGAGCCAAGTTTGTCATTGTTGTGGTCGACTACTTCACAAAATGGGTCGAAGCGGAGGCTCTCGCTAGCATCACCTCCTGAACCATCACGAAATTCCTGTGGAAGTCAGTGGTCTGCCGATTTGGCATACCTCAGAGCTTCATATTAGATAACGGAAGACAGTTCAACTGCACACATTACCAAGAATGGTGCACAGAGCTCAGAATTAAGGTGAAGTACTCCTCGCCAGGACACCCTCAAGCCAACGGATAGGCCGAAACAACCAATAAAACCCTCTTCTGTACCCTTAAGAAAAAGATTGGGGTGCACAAAGGAGTATGGGCCGAAGAGCTCCCAAGCATATTATAGGAATACTGGACCACTATCCGAAACCCCACCGGGGAGACACCCTTCGCCCTCACTTATGGCAGCGAAGCGGTAATTCCAGTAGAAGTCAAAATGCCCACATTCCATGTCCAACACTCCAACCCGAACGCCAACAATGAAAGGCTAGCCAAGAGCTTGGGTGTCCTGGAGGAGAGAAGGGAAGAAGCAATGGTGCGAACGACAAGTAACAAGCGAAAGGCGGAGCAATACTTCAACAAACGAGTCAAGCCACGCTCCTTCAAGGTAGGCGACTTGGTGCTACAACAGACTGGAATAACTACCCCAGAAGAAGGAAAGATGGGACCACGCTGGGAAGGCCCGTACATAGTAACTACGAGCAATCGACCCGGTTCCTATCACCTCAAAAACAGCTAGGGACACGAGCTACCCCTACCCTGGAATGCCAAACACTTAAACAAATACTGTGTAGGAGTATAAGGCAGCACTTTGTACGAACAACTGTTAATGAATGAGAACGTCTGGATGTTCATCTCAAATCTCTTGTTGTCTAAAAAAATAAGCCTAGTCTTTACACTCGCAAGAAGACGGGTCCCTTGACTCACTACGGGATAAGGTCCCAAGTCCACGGACTGGTTAGTGGACTAGGTACCGACCCCCCGTCCAATTAAGTCGAGTCTTTATACTCGCAAGAAGATGGGTCCCTTGACTCGCTGCGGGGTAAGGTCCCAAGTCCCTGACTGGGTACCGACTCCCCGTCCAATTAAGCCGAGTCGTTACACTCGCTGCGGGATAAAGGCAAGTCTCAAGACTTAGTCTTGACCTCCCGAACAACAAAGTTGAGTCCTTACACTTGCAAGAAGACGAGTCCCTTGAATCTCTACAGGGTAAGGCCCCAAGCCTCAGGACTTGATCCCGACCCCCTGTCAAACAAAGCCGAGTCCTTACACGTCCAACTAAGTTGAGTCCTTACACTCGCAAGAAGACGGGTCCCTTGACTTGCTGCAGGGTAAGGTCCCAAGTCTCTAGACTGGGTACCGACCCCTGTCCAATTAAGCCGAGTCGTTACACTCACAAGAAGAAGAGTCCCTTGACTCGCTGCGGGATAAGGGCAAGTTTCAAGACTTAGTCCTGACCCCTTGTCTAACAAAGCCGAGTCCTTACAGTCGCAAGAAGAAGGGTCCCTTGACTCGCTGAGGGGTAAGGTCCTAAGTCCCCAGACTGGGTACCAACCCCCTGTCCAATTAAGCCGAGTCATTACACTCGCAAGAAGACAGCTCCCTTGACTCGCTGCGGGGTAAGGAAAAGTCTTAGGACTTAGTCCCGACCCCCCATCCAACAAAGCAGAGTCCTTACACTAGCAAGAAAACGGGTCCCTTGACTCACTGCGGGGTAAGGCCAAGTCTCAGGACTTGGTCCCAACCCCCCGTCCAACAAAGCCGAGTCGTTACACTTGCAAGAAGACGAGTCCTTTGACTTGCTAAGCTTAGTCCTTACACTCGCAAGAAGACAGGTCCCTTGACTTGCTAAGCTTAGTCCTTACACTCGCAAGAAGACGGGTCCCTTGACTCTCTGCGGGGTAAGGTCCCAAGGTACCAAGCCCCCGTCCAATTAAGCCGAGTCTTTATTCTCGCAAAAAGACGAGACTCTTGACTCGCTACGGGGTAAGGTCCCAAGTCCCCGAACTGGGTACCGACCCCCCATCCAATTAAGCCGAGTCTTTACACTCGCAAGAAGACAGGTCCCTTGACTCTTTGCAGGGTAAGGGCCCAAGTCCTGGACTGGGTACCGACCGCCTGTCCAATTAGGCTGAGTCTTTATACTTGCAAGAAGACGGGTCCCTTGACTTGTTGCGGGATAAGGCCTCAAGTCTCAGAACTTGGTCCCAACCCCCCATCCAACAAAGCCGAGTTCTTACACTCACAAGAACATGAGTCCCTTGACTCGCCGCGGGGTAAGGCCAAGCCTCAGGACTTGGTCCGACCCTCCGTCCAACAAAGCAGAGCCTTATTCAGAACCGCGCAAAACAAAAAGAGAGAATGAGGAGAGAAAAAGGAAATAAAAGAACACAGCAGTTGTAAGAAAAAAGTTTTATTTTGATTCGTCAAACACACACATTTACAAGAAGAACCCGGGGAGCGCTATACAAAGTACTACAAAAAAAAAAGGAAAAATGGGGGGGGGGGGGGGGGGGGGGGCGGCGAGCCCATCACTGGGGTGAAGGAGGCAGATGAGCGCCCTAGGGGAACAGGGGATACCCTGGCTTCCCGAAGTTTTTAACGTAAGCTTGCACCTCGGAACTTGGAGGAAGGGAGGACAAAGACAAAGTGCGCAAATCCAGCTCGGGGTTCTGCAACAAGTATTTGTGCATTCGATCGAGGCCATCTCGATAGCCGTGAGACCAGGCCGCGTCTCGGATAGTGTTTGCATTCGTGATCTGAGATCGGATCTCCCCGGAACGTTTGGCGATGTCATCCAGACGAGACCTCAAGCCGGTAATCTCCATGTTGCGGGATAAGAGGTCAATGTTCTTTTGGATCCTCGACTGCGAAAGCTCACCGATGCATGCCTTCGCCTGTCGCAGTTGCTCTCTTAAGTGTTGAGCCTCCTGGGAAGGCCTAAAATGCCCGAACAATAGCCGTGAACGCTGTTCGACGACTAGAGCCTGATCCCGATTTGATTCCTCTAGCTCCCTTCGGTCGGACTCCGTCTCCTCCCTAGACTCACGCAGTTCCTTCTGAAGAGACTCCAATTGCTCCCGAGCAGCCTCCAGCTCCACTTCCCGGGTGACCAAACTCAGTTCAGAAGCAATGCGAGCCTCTTCGAGGCGCTTCTTTGCCAATGTCAACCGAAAGATGTCCCGGTCGGCATCGCGCAATAAACCCTTAAGAGCCTTATTATTCTCTTTACGCCTCGCAGCAATCGTCTCCATGTGCTTGTTTTGTTCCTTCCGCTCCTGGGTGAAAAGGGGTCGCAACGTCTGGCCCACACGCTCGGTGGCAGCGGCCCGAGCCTCGTCCAGAGTCAAGGCTGGTGCCTACGTCCCCTCTGCCCCGGGGGAAGATGAGGGGCCAGCAACAGCTAGCTACCAAGAAAAATCCAGAAGGGATCCCCAAGTCTCACTGCATGGCCCGGGCGCCATGGGAGATAGAGCTTCAGAGTCATCATCATCACTCAAATCTATGACGATGGGAGGGTCTTAGGAATCTGAGCTGCAATCGACCTTGCTCGACCAGGTAGACCAGGGGGAACAGCCCCCACGACTGGAGAGGCAGGTCTGACGGCCTCCTCCGAGTTTTGAGCTGCAGCAGGAGGAGCTTCGGGTCTCAGCCCTTCTCCTTCCCCACCTTCTCCTTCTCCACCTTTTCCATCTCCTTCTTCTCCATCTCCTTCTTCTTCATCTTCTCCTCCCTCATCTTGGAAGGTGAATTCTGCCCCCATCCCTTCTTGACTTGTGGCTCGGTAGGGGTTTGGCTCTGCCTCCCGTGGCCCTGGCCCCAGGGTCGTCTCGTTTTCATCGCCCTCAGTGTCTCCATGGCTTATGTCTCGGGAAGGAGTCTGCTCTACATCTCGGGGCCCGGCCACCGAGCCTGCCTGTGGGACCTCGCAGGACATCTCCTCCCGAAAACTCACCTCGAAAGAAGTAAAGGGTTAGAGGGCTCGGCAGTAGAGCCTGAACCGGTAGGAAATGATGTTGTCTCCCCCACGTTGAAGGAACCAGAATCTCTACACGCACGAACTCTCGGTCGCGAGGTATTTGGGATTGACTTCCCAGTTCCCCAGCACGACCGCTAGAAAGAGAAGAACCCCTAGCCTCACCACTTTTCTTGGGCAGATTGTGGCGTACCTTTGGTCGCTTCGCCCGACGACTGGAAGAACTTGAGGCGCGCTTCCAGGCCCGGGTAAAGGGGATAACACCCAAGAAATTCCTCCCAATAGCATACGAGCGATCGAGCGTAGACAAGTACTTGCTGATGTTCTCGTCGGGGAGGACCAAATTGGTCTGTGGCCAGTTAGGATGGGCCCGCACCCAAGCTGTCACCAACTCCAACCGAGCCTCTTCCCTCTAATTGAGGGTAAGTTCCAGGCTTTTCACGGAAGGGGGAATCCCCAACATGCTTGAATGGGATACTCCTTATGGGTCGTTTCCCCACAAAGTACTCCCAGTTCGGGCCAGACAAGAAGAAAAATTTTCGGGACCACTCCTTTACACTTGAGTGGCGCTGATCGAGCGAGGTGATCTTCCGGCCTGGAGACCGGGCTTGGAAATTGCAGATGCTTCCCGGCCGGTAGTTGAGGCGGTATATGTACAAGAACTCCCGAGCCGTTAGATCGGGGTATTCTTCAAGGGTCTTGTTGAGTACCATTCGGAAGATGATACAGCTAGATATCAGTCGCTGCCACGCATTAGGATAGAGTTGCGCCGGGGCCAGCCAAGATAATTTAGAACCTCGCGAACCGGACGTCTAACTAGAGGTGGAGACCATTGGCGAACATTAACTGGAAAAGAGCCACCCTCGTCATCGTGCCGTTAGGATTCACCGCATGCTCACCACCCCGAGGAATCTCTAGAACAACGGAAGGATCCTGTATTTAGAGCGGAACGCCCTGAGGTCGTTGCCAAAGATGGAGGAAACCCAACGTTTCCCCCCGAAATACGGAGGAGCGAGGTCGACTTTGGGTGCCATGGTAGTAGTAGGAAGTAACGGGAAAGCGAGAAGGGGAAAAAAGGTCGTAGCGAGAAAATGAGAAAGAAAAGGAGAAAACGCAACGACTGGAGAGAGAGAGCGAGAGAAATGAAGTGACCCTAATAGCAATGTCAGCAGTCTCTAAAGCGATGGCAGAAATGGCAGTCGTGTCAAGCAAGTGAGGGGCACGAACCAATAAGATCCCAGGACACGAAGGAAAGGGCGGCCAGCACGTCCAATCGATTGTCGGGAGACCGGATGACCTCGAGAGAGGAAGAAAGGTGCCTCTTGAATGGGCGGATGACCTTGGGAGCTTGAAGCGACAGAAGCCAAACGGGCGGCACCATAATTAAAAGTGTTATGAATTCCCACCACGTGCCCGTGATAGGAGTTCGTGGGGTACTATGAGGGAGAGGCCCATCCCAAAAGGGCCCAGGCCCGAGGAGGTCAAGTTACGGAATCCCAGACCCAAAAATGAAATCCTGCCATGGGTTAAGAGTCCGGGCCAGAGGGCCACGTGCCGAGCTCGTGACTGCAAACCAACCCGAAAAGGCCCTTTGGGGCCAAGCTCAGATATGCTAAGGAGAGCGTCTCAGGACTCGGCAACCTACCGAGCCCTAACGTATGGCATCGAGCAGAACACCTTACTATACGCGGACGACTAGACATGCCCAATCGTGGTCTTGTTAAACTCAAGGCATGTCGCATTCAATGCATGTGTCAGAAGGCCCGACACGCAACAGCGTGTCCCCAAAGTACGTAGGATGGCTCGGCCACGACCTAACACCCAACCTGGCAGAAAGGTGGTAGCAGGTCTGATCTAGCACAGCTTGACACGCCACGATCTCCCATGACCACCTAAGCCGCGGACTGACACAATGTTGCAGAAGGGAATGAGTGGTAGCAGGTCTGACTCAAGTACGACCTGACACGCCACAATCTCCCTCGATAGTGGAGCCCAAATCAGGTTTAAATAGCAGACATCCCTTCTACGAGAGGCCTCTCTTGAATCCTTTTACTATTCTTTTTAATCTTTTGTGTTATTCTCATCACTAGATGATTCTTCAGTGACTTTGGCATCGGAGTGACCCCGAACGTCACCGTAGCCCTTTCTTCCTCTTAGTTGCAGGTGGCGTGAGCTTGGTTATCGCGAAAGTGCTCGGGTTACGAAACACGATATCAACAATATCAATATTTAGTTTTATAATATTTTTATTCAATTTTTTCTCTCTCATTTCCCAAAATCCAATAAAATATCTTAATTCAAATCATTTCACTACTCTTCACAAATCATTTCATTACTATTTACAGATTTTTTATCTCATTTTATTTCTCAAGCAAGGCCTAGGGGATGTTTGGAAACATGTTTCATCTCATCTCATTTACTTCCCAAACAACATTCAAACACAAATACTTTCAAACTAATCGTTACAACTTTTTCAAATCTCAAAATAAAAATAATATTAAAATAATAATAATATTTTAACTTTATAATATTTTTTATTCAACTTTTTCTCTCTTATTTCCCAAAACTCAATAAATACTTAACCCAAATTATTTTACTACTATTCATAAACTATCTTATCATTATTCACAAAATTTTCATATCATTTCATTCTTCAAGCATCTCCTAAGTGTCCAAACGAATGTTAAAACTAAATGCTCCCAATTAGAAGATTCCCAATATGATCTAATTACTTCATTTGTTTTGCATAAAAATTCTAGAAATATTTCTGGTATTTGAATGTACTTGAAAAAGTTTAACCAAAAAATGATTTCAATAGGACTCATTTCGATTCAGAGAATGTTTCATCTCATCTCATCTCATAATTACAATTTTTTCAAATTTTCACACAAAATATAATAAATAATTCAACTTTTTCAAATCTCAAAACAATAATACTATTAAAAAATAATATTCTAACAATATTTTATTCGACTTTCATCTAAAACCATCATATCTCATCTCACTATCCAAAACAACCTTAATGAAAAACCAAGCCTTTATTTTTTATTTTTTGGAAACTGGTCTTAATTCAAAACTTGGTAAAACCGATTTCTACTCTTGCTTAATAGCACTGGAGTCTCATGTTACACCCCATTCTTACCCATTGATTCCCTACTCACGCTCTCCTTTTCTCCATCGTCCTCTTCTCTCTTGCTATTTTGTTTTTAATTTTTATATTTTTTAACTCCAAATTTTCTTTGTAGTTTTTAGTTTTTATTTTTTATAGTTTTATGACGTGTGACATTCAGGTCAACATAGTTAATAATTTAGTTGTTTAATAGAAGGACTAACTAAATTAATCTTAAAAGCAAATAGAATAAAAAGTTCAATTAAACTACATAAAGAGTAGACATATAAACGAGTCGATTAACAAATAGTAAATAGTCAAATTTTATTCATTTAATTTTTATTCGAACACGAGTTGAGATCAAACTTTTCATCAAGACGTATTTTATTGTTCACGAAAGTTCGGACATTTTCACGAGCTGCTTTATTTAAATAAAAATAATAAATACGAAATTATTCGAGTTTATATGAACCTATAAATGACTAATTTAATAAACGAAACACCAGAAAAGCATTTATTTTCTTATGAAATAATTAGCATAAAAAGTTTTACATACAACATTAGTTTTTTGTGGAATTAAGTCTTTAGAAAATCCAATGGACTTCTTGAGAAGTAAGAGAGTGATGACAATTTCTCCCACTAGATGCCATTTTGATCTTGAACACCAGATAGAGCATGCTGCAAAATTCAAATACAAGTGTAAATTACAAAATTTTAGGAACAAACTAGTGACGGGTGGTAGAGGTGGATCACCTGAAAGTATGACAAGGTGTATTGCACATCACTTTCAGAAATTTGGTGGTGGAGGACAATCCTGATCCTGAAACAGCAAAAACACCAACATCATCATTTGATTCATTTTCCTGTCTAACAAGAACGACTACCGTCTAACTTTATAAACGGGATCATAGAAAATGTGCCATGTCAGAGCATCTGAACTGAACATGCATTGAAAGTCTTGCCTCTATTTTTGACATGCAACAAACAGAGAATATGAAATAACATGTTGAAACTAAAAGGTGAAACAATGAAAATCAATGGAATCACTGTTCGAGAGACCTAAGATTCTAATATATCATCAATCCAATCATTGTTCACAAATTTTTTTTTTCCTATCAATGAATAGATCTCTTTAGTTGCATGATTTAGATGTCTCGTCATTCGAGGCTACATCGGAAAATGGATTCAACTGAGAAAAGATAATTATATCTTGAAATAAAATCTAGATGAGCAAAATATGCATCCTAAAACTAAACTAAATAGGCAGTTGGATTAAATTTTTAATATCATTACAATCAGTGATGGTACCAAATTCTGCAGCTAGCAGAAACATTGGAGACATCATTTGAGTACTAAATTTAAGGAAACAAAACATTGGCTGACTATTAGAAACTTTAGCTTCCATTAAGAAATTTTGTAGGTAAAACCCACAAAGTGAGGCCCTCCTACATCTTCAGTATTTAGTCAAGTTCTCTGGTTTATCGCGTAGATCCTAGACTAACACACCCCTCTTTCTGCTTGGACACACAATCAATAATCATAAAAATATCGCTTGGTATGAACACACATGCTTACTTCTTTTAAGCTTATATTTGTTGAAAAAACTAAATCCATGAGTTGGACTTAAAAAAACAACAAAAAGATGAACTACGAAAGAATTCATGGATTTAAGCTGCTTTTTGTGAGGAAAACCAGACCTTAATGGGCCCTCTTGCATCACGAGTATACCATGTTCTTCTAAGTAATTGCACATTTTTTCTGCTGTGAACTTTGAGCTTTCTTCTATGTCAAAATATATCTGATGATGTACCAAAGCAAAAGTATGTATTAGTACATGTTCAGTTTATATGAATGAGATCAAGAAAAGCACTAATATGTAATATACAAATGAACAAATGAACTCAACCTGAAGTGTCCAGTGACTTGAATCATTCTATATCCATACAGACCCCCCCTCCCCCAAAAGATAAAATGTGAGAGATCAAAAGGAGAAACAATTAATCCTCCTAAAGTGTTATAGTGGTTCCGATTATAATCCTGTCGGAAAAAATCTTGTGCAAAGTTGTGCTCAAACCTTTGCATTAAGCAGATTTGCATGTGTCCCACTTTCAATATGATTAGTTATTGAGAAAGGGTACACCAAGCTACTTGATAATAAAAACTAGATTCAGTAAACTAATTTCTGAACCACTTAATACTTGGTTCAGAAACTTCCCAATCTTAAATTATGTAAACTAGAATCTCAAGAGTTCTGATTACATAGAAAAACAACCAAAATTCACATAACTAAGATACTTACAATATTGGTCTCCACTGAAGCGACATCGACTTTTATTCCTTTGATTTGACTCAGTCCTTCTGGAATTTTTGAGAGAGAAAATAGAAATAAAGAGGCAGGAGAATAATTATTCTTCCCAGCAATGATAATGCAATATGAAACAAGTACACTAGAATACTAATTACCAACCTGCTAAAATCTTAGCTTTCTTGTGATCACCTTCAAGCTTTACAACATTTTCTTGTACAGCTACCAAAGCAGCAGCGCAAAGGATCCCAACCTGTCTCATCCCACCACCTAAGGTTTTCCGAAGTATTTTGGCCTAACAGGTGGAAACAGAAGAGTTTGATGCTATGTTTTTTAATAGATGTAAGGAGCAGCTGATTCTTCTAACCATATAATTTTCGTTGGTACCTTGGCAATAAAGCTTCTGGAGCCAACAATAACAGATCCAACTGGAGCACCCAGACCCTTTGACAGACATACCTGGTTCACAAATTTAAATCAGACAAAAGCAACATGTGGTCTAATAAATAATGAACTTCAGAATTAAGTTGCAAGTAATATCAACAAGTGATAATACTGAAAGCTTGCAGAATAAAAAGATCTAAGAATGCCCACACAAGGCAATCATACCGAAACGGAGTCAGCAGCTTGCACCAGCCTATGAACAGGGATGCCGAGTGCCTGGCAGACCAATGTTTCTGGATTAGAAACTCATATAGTATATACTTCACAATTTGTTGAAGAAAGACAATTGGCATCAGAAACAGAGATTGATCCAAAATCATCATTCACAATGAAAAGGAATGTTCAGCTCAAATTTACATAGAAGATAAATGCATTTACTTAGAAGTGAAGAATGTAGAAAATATGGAAGATAAATGCCTCCGAAGTATCATAACAGGCACTCCAAGGTAAATTATCCATATCCTAGAACAGGTGGATGAATAAAATAAGCAGCTGTCACCACATGGTAGCAATTATAGGAACATTAAGATCACTTTTCCCAAATATCAACTATTACACAAAGTGACAATTTTCTATGATGGCCCCCCTCGTAAGAGTGGAATTAGCCAGTGCACAATAGCTAATTTTAGACAGTGCACTATAATTCATATTGTCATCCTCGAGCAGGTTAGCATACAATTTTCTATGATGGCCCCTTTCATGATGCTATGCCGCAGTTTGCTTCAAGGGATATCATACAGCATATTGTAGCAGTTGTATTCATGAATGTGAGAAACTTTTCCAGCATTTCAGTGTGCTAACCTGTTTGAGGATGAGGTTCAACATATGTGGGAAAATGGTAAAGGTAGAAAAAAAGTGTGCTCTAAGGTACTTGGCCATTTCGCACTGCAAAATTTAAGCTTCCATAGGACTTTCTAGCACATCATATGGACTAAATCACAACTCCAGGGACGTACTTACTTACCTCCACATGGATGTCAAACATACCACACAATAATACGCAATGACAAACTAAACACATGCAAAATATTTTACTTACAACCGATGCGTTAAAAATGCGGGCCCCATCAATATGAAGCTTCAAACCATGCTTTTTGGCTAGCTCTCCAACTTTGTCTACATATTCTACAGACAGACATCTACCTCCAGAGCTACATTTAATAGAGACGCCACTCGTAAGGCATTACAGTCACAGAATACACAGTCATTACAGTTAAAAATTAAAAAGAAAAACATATTGATGGTTCAATAAATTGATAGGGAAAAAAAACAAACACCATGTGGAAGAAAAGTTCATATTCCTCAGCAATACAGTTCATAGATTCAAGAGCAATTAGTGTAATACTTATAATATAATTTGCTTAAAGTAGAGCTACTGCTTAAATTTCTCAGAAAATTCCATACTGTGCTGAGTGTAGTTTCAGGTGCTTTTGAACGTGGATTCTAGACTGATTGCAACACCAAAATATAGCTTTCTAGGTAGTAATAATATAAAACATGGACCTTTATACATCCCTTCCCATCAACCTGATCAAGGATTACAAAGTAATGTTCCTGCAAAAATATGTCTCGTTCTGGCCTGAACTAAAAAAATGAAAGTAATACAAGAACAACCCGAAAGGAGTGTGGTTTTTAGCATTACCCTTTTTCTTATATATTTGTCTCCTTCTAGATAGTTTTATTTCTTGTATACTTACTGGGTAATTGGATTGTACCCTTTAATGAAGTCTTAATACTATAAAAAAAGTTTTGAATGTTATGATCAATGTTTTACATCAAGAGCAGAAAGGTTTGACCAAAAGTCCATGAGAGACGACTTCAGTTATCTTACATTCATATGAGCCTCCTCGGATATTGAGCTGAGTATGAATAAACAAAGAGAACAAGAATGTGAAATTCATTATTATGCTACTTTCCAGACTTCTGAAAATCCTAAAACTGAAATTAATGCAGTTGACTGCACTGCTTCCACACTCTGAAGTTATGTGCAAACATGGAATGAAACATCATGCCACATGAAGAATTTAATTTTTTCTTTTCAAAGCCACACACATCCATATTGACTTGAGAACTGGAATGATAATACATTTAGCAGTCCAAGTCCCAAAACTGAGAGCACAAGCTATATTTGTCTGGACAATGAAAAATTAAAGTTAAAACTAACTCAGTTCAATCAAACCTCCGTACATGTAGAAGTGAGGGATGAGCATAACAAAATCATTATGTGATCCTAAAGACACTGAAGAATGGAAAAAAATTAGGCAAAGAAATTAGAAATACTTAATAATGAGCTTCTGTCAAAGCTATGCTAAATTTCATATCCTTCCCCTATATATTCAATCCAAATTAAAGCTATATGGAAGCATGAGTAGCATTTTATCCTGTGATGTAAGGAAGCATGTCTTTACAAATTAGCAACTAAAGTTATGTACAATTCACTTTAATTGAGGGAAGATTGCCCTTGGGAAAGAAAATATCATCGGTTCAGATGAAATTTGAAGAAGCCTCGAAACAAGAACTAGTTTCATTGGACAATACAACCATAAAAAAGATGATATCAAAAGTAACAGAATTAACCGTTAACAGAGAAATCGCCAACTCTGTATCTGCAGGGCAGTTTACCATGCCTTTCAACCCAATAAAATTTGTGCATTACAACTGCATGGGCATGCAGGTCCCTAATAATTGGTGTCACAAAAAGGCCTAAATTTCATATAGCATGCATGTAGAGGCAGGCATAACATCAAATGAAGGAGAACCAAGAAACCAGGTACCAGTGCTTTTTCACAATTTACTTTGAGACCCGAGCTTTTAATTGGATAAATTTAACACCTGTATTTTTTAACATGTCAAGACAATACCTGCAGGCATATTCCAACAAATAAAATGCCGAAGATGACAGTCACGTTGAACACGCCGGTAACATGTATTGTATTTTTTACATAGAAAAAAAAAAAGAACGGCACTAAGGGTGGTGGAGAGGATCCCTCCCACCACATGGCACCTCTACCGGCATGTTAAATTCAATACCCTTAGATGTTTTCCAACAAAATAAAATGCCAATGCTGACAGATACTTCATCTAACGTGTCGGAAATAGGTATGTGTTTTACAAAAAAAAGTGAAAAATTAGATTAAGTAAAAGTGAATAAAGAAAGAGACTGAGGGCAGAGAAGGGGATCTCTCCTACCCTATGGTACCTCCACTGGCATGGTTGATGCGCTGGGTGATCTCCCATGCTCCTTTCCCTACGTGGTGAGCAGGTTGGGGGATCCTCACTCCTCCCCCTGTGCAGTGGAGGCATGACCCCTCCCACCCACCCCATACCAACACCACGCAAGTGGAGGTAGAGGGGATCTCCTCCCCTCCCAGGGCCTCTCCACCACCCTGCAGGAGGCCACCCCATGGGGTGACAGGGGATGCCTCCAATCTTTTATATTTTTTATTATTATATTTTTAATTATATGTGAACATGTGAAACAATGTTTTTTTCGATATTATTTTTTTCATTTCTTAAATTTAATGTGTAGAAGTACAGGTGTTGAGTTTATTAAATTAAAAATTCAGGTTTCAAAAAGTGAAAGTACAGGTAACTGATTTCTTTTTAATTTCCCCTTAAAAAACCAGCTTTCACAGCACACAATGTGGAATCTCCCAATATATTCATTTAAGACGTCGATTATAAAAAGTGGTTAGGGTATCATTATCTACCACAAGCCAGACATAACTCTTTGCTAAGTATAATAATCCTTACTTTGCATGCGTGTTTTCCAAGCAGATAAGCCTTGTAGTAGGGTACACGAGCACCTCTCTTGGATCTCTAATGGCAGCTTCAATTAAATCAATATCCATTGTTCCATCTTGGTTGTTCTTTACAGTCCTTGGATGCACACCTCCAATTGTTGAAATGCCACCATTCTCATAAATGTGGATATGGGAATTGTCTCCAAGAATGACTTCACTTCCCCTAGTGTCGCAATGAACAAGCACACTAATTAGATTGCCCATTGTGCCTGAGGGAACAAATAGGGCTGCCTCCTTCCCCGTGATCCTTGCCATTTCTGTTTCCAAGTGTAAAGCAGTTGGGTCATGGTGCAAAACGTCATCATCAACCACAGCAGTCGCCATAGCAGCCCGCATTGCTTCAGTCGGTTTGGTGACTGTGTCAGAACGGAGATCCACTGTTCGAGTAATCATTTTTTCCAGAACTGAACAATAAATGAATAAGAAACAATTCTTACACCATATTCCAAAGAAAAATGCATCTAAACTTAAAAGAATCAATTGAAATGAATAACTTCAAACCCACTGATGCCTACAGACTTTCTTTTCTCCAACCATTATTGGATAATTCAAAAATTCTGATAAAATTATAATCTCCACTGTGAAAGCAAGAAAGGAACTTTATTGTAAAATAGGCACGCCATGTGCAATCAAGCAGTTCTCATTAGATTCTAAAAGAAAAATATTTAGTGCCAACAAAAACAGGATTATGTATGGCTTATTTTCAACCATTTTCAATCTGTGGATGGAACTATCTTTATAGAACAAAATAGATCTGCTGGTATTCATGCTATTCTCCGAGATGAACAAGGTCAAGTATTAATGGCAATTTGCAAAGCTGAATAAGGGGAACAAGAAGTGGAAAGTATAGAGGCACTAGAAGTTCTATGAGGGCAGCAGTCTACCTTTCATTTGGGTACCCCAAAGATTATTATTGAAAGTGACTATAAAAACTTTAGTGGATCGACTGAATGATCCAAATATGAAAATGCCTCATCAAGAAGCCTTGCTAGCTGAAGTCATAGATCTTTGTAAAAGTTTTGTATAGAAGTCAGACATAATGGAAAAGACGCAAATGGTGCAGCACACTGACTGGCCCAACATTGCAAAGTTATTGAACAAAGTTTGGAGGCAATCAGATCCTGAATTTGTTAAACAATATGTAATTGTAGATTCCTCATTTAAATCTGTACTGTTTATTGCTTTCAGCAATTTATTAACTAAGTATCCATTTTCATAAAATATCTATGGCTTATTTTCAACTATTTTGACCCTCAATTTGTCTGATCACTATTTTACACGGAGTTTTTAAGGTTCAAACAGTAAGGGTTCGATTAGTCCTGATCACTATCATGTCATTTCTTCTTGAACTAGGCTCAAGGAAGGAATTCGAGAAGTCAGTTCACGAGCAACATAAAAAAACTAATCATAGAAAGACAGTGAGGGGATTATGACCACACCAGTGTAAACTCTTCTTCTTTAGTGCCTTCAATTCGGTCTCAGAAAAACTTCTCGATTGAAATGACGGGCGATCCTTATACGCTGCATAACAGTAATAAAGTTTGAAAATATTCAACAGAACAGGAAATCTAATTTTATGATGTAAAGCAGCCATAACAAACACATGCAAAGGCAAAAACTACTCTACCAGTTAAAGCATCTCAAGAATCTTAGCCCGCCCTAATTTTAAATAAGAAAAAGAACCCAAGAATTTATTCTTCTTTTCTTGTTTTGGACGAGTAACTCCCAACAACTCCCTCCCAAAAAAGGCTACCACTTCAACAATCAAAACAAACAGCTCATTTTCTCAAACTTCAAACAGGTTTATGACTCAAAAAGAAACCTTAAAAGAACAGGGTTTAGGTTTGAGATTCCAAACAACCCAAACTGAACCACAGTTGGAATGTCAGATGTACGAATATATTCTTGAATATGCCAGAAGCATGAGCGTCGGTTTGCATCCACGTCGACTTAGCCACTGTTGGACTCTTATGCAAGGGAAAGGTCAATAGACGGAATCACAAGAGGAACCAGAGAACTATGGCATTCATCGCCCAATTATATCCATTATAATGTCACGTTCCATTTTCTGTGAATCTTTCCTTCCGTGGATGGAAAACCAGCTGGCTTCTTATCTTCTGAGATAGGTACCCAAATCGATGCGTTTCAAATCACAAATTATTATTAATAACTTCGCATTTATATTTCAAAACTTATAAACTTACAATTTTTATCTTTTATTTTTTAATAACTATTGAACAATCATTTTGAAAAAAAGTTAAATTATTATTAAAAAATTAATTTTTTTTTATATAAATCTCATATTTATTATTTTTTTTAAATAAGTACACAGTACTAACGTATTACAAGTATAATTTCTCTTTTAATTTACAAGTCACTGTCTGTGATTTCGATTCGATATCAAAAAGAGAGGAGGAAAGGAAAACAACAGAGGAGAGGAGAAAACTGAAAGGAAAAACCCAGTATCCGAGGCCAACCGATTGGTCAGTGAGAATTCGAATGGGGACCCAGTCACCATCATTTCGTTTCCCCCCTTTCTTACTCTGCCGTTCATCCTTCAACAGAATCTCATATGTTCAGAAAACAACATACAGAATGACAAAAAAAAAAAAAAAAGGACCTAAGGGGATAAAAATCTCATGAACGACAAGATTGGAGAATGACGTAAAGATCAGACATTATATGACTAATACGAACAACCATTTTATCATAAGAAGTGACAACAAAAGATCTAAAGTATCAGTTGGCATCTACCATGTAACAAAATTTTATCGTACCTGCGAAGGGTTAAGCTCTACACAGAAAATAAAAGGCACGCAGTCCAACTTCGGAGAGAAAGAGAGACGAAGGGCTCTTTATATGCAGCTTGAATGGTGGGAAAATAAACTAATCCGGCAGCCAGGGCCAGCAGGAAGAAGGTTTCATTTTGCCTTCCGCTTACTTGGCATAGTGATTATCTGACAGAGCACACTAACGTCAGGGATATCGTTAACAATAATGAAGCGGATAATGAACTACCTATCCCTGGTGCTTGACGTGGCGAATACCAATAAAGTGATGCTATTCATTTAAAATACTTTAAATAATAAAAAAATTGTATTTACACTCTCTATTTAAATATTGTACGAGCAAATTTTTTATTAAATAAAAAATATTATTATTTTAATAAAAATATTATTGTAATTTTGAAAAAAAAATTAAAGATAAAATTAACTAGACTTGTACGTAACATTACTCTTAAATAATTTTACATATTAATTACTTAAATATTATTTAAAACTAGTAAGACGTTACGTGTCTGAGGCACGCATGTCCTGTTCAAAGTTTTTTACGTTTTTATCTTATTAACAACCCATCTCTATAATTTATAAAATTTTCACAAGTAGATATATTATTTTTTAGTAAAATTATTTGATATAAGTCACCTATATTTTTGAAATTACCATAAACATAAATTTGCCTAAAATCAGCCTCATATCCTCTCTCGCCCAATGAATAAAAACATATATGTTAATCTTATATATATATATATATATATATCATATTGTTATATATATATATGGAAAAAATTAATATAAATGCTAATCAGAAAAAAGTACATTTATTTACAAATACGAAAATTACAGAATTAAAGGAAAGAATTCAAGAAAAAATGAAAGGGAAAAAAAAACAACATAGATATTCATTGCAAATGACACAATAATTACTTTCTCCATTATGTAAGGAAACAAATATTATCAAAATGAAAATGGAACATTTGGACAAAGCGGTGCCTTCATTTTTTGGCTAAGGTGGTAATGGGTTCTGTTGATCAATAATATATTAAATATAGGCATCCAAGCCTTTATCTGTTGGTGTTTTGAGAGAGGCGCCTAAAAAAAAAAAAAAAAAGTAATTTTATATATAATTATGAAGTGCATAAACGTCGCGTAATTATTTTAAAAAATAATAGGATCTATTATTAAAATATTAATTTTTTTCATGCGGGTCCTATATTTTATTTATTTTTTTCAAAACGATTACGCAACGGTTGCATAATTCACAATTGTAAATAATTTTTCAAAAAAAAAAAAAAGTACTGCATTTTTTTATTCTCCCATGTGCGTCAAAAGGAGAAATGGAGCATTAGTTCCACTACCTATTTTATGCTATTTAATATTCTAAAACATTTAACTTTTATTAAAGAATTGAATGGTGGGTTAAATAAAAAACGATATTAATTAATTAATTTGGATGATAAAGATTTGTACATGTCCTGTTATTCATCAGTAAGGGTGTAAACTCAAACCGGAAAATCGGACCGGACCGGACCGAACCGAACCAGTTTTACCGGTTTTAAACTGGTCCGGTCCGGAACCGGTTTTTAAAACGTAAAAACCGGCTGGTTTCGGTCCGGTTCCGGTTCCGGAATTTTTTGGACCGGACCGAACCGGACCGGACCGGTTGATTAAAAAAAATAAAAAATAAAATTTTTATATATAAGTTTTATACAAAATATTTTTTATATATTAAATATTAATATATATAAGTTTTATATATAATGTATAATTATAAATTTTTATGTGAAATTTTATATATAACATATATATTCATATATGAAATAATTTCTTATTATAATTTATAAATTATTACATAAAATGTTAATACTAAATCACTAAAAGTTTATAATTAATACTAATATATAACTTATAACTATACCAATAGTCTAATATTAATACTATTATATAGTCTAATATATTAATAAAAGTATAAAACAATTTTTTTTAAATCAATTTTTTTTTTATAAACAAATTTTTAATGACAAATTGTGAAATTTATATTTTTAAAAAACCGAAAACCGGACCGGACCGGACCGGTTACACCTCTATTCATCAGAATCGTGTGAACTCAGAACATCTTACATAAGCAGGATCGGAAGACCCATTTCATAGACATAAGCCCAACCCCACCTCCATAGCGTCAGAGAGAGACAGAAGGTGAAAACGCTTTGCGTAAGGGTTCAGTACATATCCATGGCGGCCAATAAGGTCCTCTTCATGTTTTTTGGTGATGTTAGGTTCTTTCATGCAGTGGAGATCTTGGACGGAGGAGACGTGGTTTCCCGTCTCCGTCGTTGCCTTTGAAGAAAGGAAAAATCTACTTGTAAGTAAGTTTGTGTACCAATTCGTGCACCAACATTAATATATAATGTATATTTTTAATGAAACGATGTCAATTAAAGATAAAAATAATTTCCATGATATTGGAGATTTTCTTCTTCTCTCAAAATATTTATTTTTAAATAAAAAAAATCATCGGTACGCGATATAGTGCACAAACTCGCTTT
Source organism: Juglans mandshurica (assembly GCA_022457165.1). Taxonomy (NCBI): domain Eukaryota; kingdom Viridiplantae; phylum Streptophyta; class Magnoliopsida; order Fagales; family Juglandaceae; genus Juglans; species Juglans mandshurica. The sequence continues at coordinate 13,566,024 of CM039623.1, forward strand.
TACCTAACAAAACCTTTTAAGAAAAGGGTAAATTTATGAAATTTTTTTTATATTACATAATTTTTTATGTTACAAATAGATAACATAAGTTATTAACTTATCTACTATAATTTATCTCATAATACATAAGTTATTCATATGTAGGACTTTATCTCTAGCAATTGATAATAAGCTCTATAATCTAAATGTAAATAAGCATTAAAATCCCAAATATCCCTTTCAGGCACTCCCTTTTGTTCTCTGCATTTTGCGATACGGCCTTGCTCTTCCTGGAAGCTCCTTTTCCTACGCGAAACAAGGGCAATGCTGACGTATTAACCAGACATTTTCAAGCTGATTTTTTTAAATCAAATCAATCAGTTTCTAAATCTAATTTTTTTTTTCTCTTTCGACTTTTTAATATTTAAACTTTTCAACTTTCCATTCAAACAACTTTTCAACATAAAAATCAAATTTAAATAAAATGATTAATACAATTTTAGAGTGTACAAATAATGTAAAATCATTTTGAAGAAGTGTCACTAACTTTAGTGAATCTTACTTCTTTCAAAAGAATCGCAATAGATTTGTATACCTTACAATTATACGTAACATTACTCAATATAAAAATAACTTTTCAACTTAATCTATTGACAATCAAACTTTATTTTTTAAAAGAACTTTTAAATTCATCTTTTTCATTTTTCAACTTGCCTTGTTCGGGAACCAAGGATTTTAAACATTATTCAAATACAAAAAACTTTATATTTTAAAATTTTTTAACTTTTCATATAATCATTACCCAAATACAAAAAATAATATAGCTTTTACAAAATTCAAATAAAAAATAATCTTATAAAATTATAATCAAAAAACTTTTTAATTTTATCTATCTATTTTCATAAACTCTAAAGCAATATTTACTTTAAAAAATATTTTTATTTAAATTTTCTTTCCTTTTCAAACAAATTTTTAAATATTTCCAAACATTTTTAATAACTAAAGATGGCTTAATTTAAAAAATACTCTCAAAATTCAAAATTCACAAACATTATAAAAATCTTTCATAAGCAAACATGGGATTTATTTTGGTCATTGAGTGTCGCCCAAGATATCTTCCGCACTTTCCTTGTAACGCGTTCCTTATTTTCAGTAGGCTACTTGAATTTCTCAACTTGAAGTGGGACCTGTTGACCAGGTTGACCGGCTGGCTGCTATGCTCTTCGAGAGCATTCTGAATTTTGATAGTGACACGAGATTTTTTTTTATCAATTCTTCTCCAGGCAGTCAATTTGGAAGACACATTGCGCACCCTGCTGACATAGCCTTTTAAAAAAAATAGAATTGAATAAGAAAGGCTGAAAGGAAGAGAACCACTCTTCACAAAGAAGCTTCATATTAGTTTCCTGCTCAGTTCGAACCAGTGCACCTACGTCTCTGTTGGCCAGTCTTTGCTGGCACATCTCTTCTCTGAGCATGTCACTCTCGTAGAAAGAGAATCACAAAGAAGCTTCAGCTTGCTTTCTGGTTCACGAACCAGTCCCCCATTTTTTAGAATTGAAAAATCCTTAGTTTCCTCCACCGCAAGTGCTTGCCATCCGTTGTCAGATGTGATTGATTTTAAGTTTTATATTTTCCAAACTTCAATTCTATTCTAACTTTCGTGCTTCTTGTACATATATGATTATTGTTAAGTTTGAGATTTTTTACCTGTTGTTCATGGTTTTCCCCTGTTTTAACTTCTGTATATAGCTTATTCCGAACAAAATCCCACTATTACAACTTTTGAGTTCCCCCTAATTCCTTTATTTTGGATGCTAAAATATTTTTCCAAAAAAATATATATATATAAACCTGCTCATTTGATATTTGTCATTTTCAAGTTTGTATGCAAAATATAATTTGTGTAGTTGACTGAATGGTTTATGTATTTTTGTTCAAGTAAAAGCTTTGATTGTTCAAGTAAAAGCTTTGAACATTCTATACTTGTTCCAATACATACTTCTATGTATTTGTATGGCTGTCATTTATTTGTATGCTCTATTATTTGTATGCACTTGTATCTTGTCTTGGTCAATAATTATATTACTAATAATATATATATATATAAATGTTTATATATTTCTATGTATTTGTATATAAAATCACGTTGATGTAAATGACATTTGAAATATGGTAAATCCAGATAATTTTTATTTTATATATTGATGACATAATTTTTGTAATAGAATCTAGATGGAGAAAGGGAAAAAGCACGCATCTCCGTCAACACCTTCTACCACAGATCCACCAACAAATTCATCAATCCAAGTATTCGTAACCATGCTTACAATTCAGTATAACTGTTTCATTTAATGTCTACATTTATTACGTAAGTTTTGGTTCACTCTTCAACTAATGGTTGGTTTATATGTTAGGTGATAGCAAGACCCTTTTATCCACAATTCTCAATACCTCATAACACAAGTCCAGCAACATAGGTATTCTGTTATATTATCTTTGAATTATTTATCTGTTCTATTAATATATTTATCTTAAGTCTTCAGCACATTATCATTATTCCTTTATGTGTTAGCTAATACCAAGAACATGGTATCCAGATTTACCAGCACCTCCTACCACTGATTCATCAACCAGTACAACATTTCAGGTATTTTGAATTATTAAACTATTATGTTAATGACTATATTTATTTTTTGTCTTCCGTACATTATCACTATTGTTTTGTGTTAGGTGATACCGACACTATTTTATCAGGACTTCCAAAACTATATGCATGGTTTGCATGCACAAATGTCATATTGATTTAAACATGATTTTTTATTGCTATAAACTACAAGAAAATCTTGTGTCTCCATTTCACTCTTCAACTACTCCTCTAGTTGGTATAAACTCTGCAAGCTCAAGCCATGTTAAAGAAATTCAAGACCCCACACCTGACTCTAGGGGGGCCGAGACTTTGTCTATGCCCTTCGTGCGTAATACTGTTGAATCCAAAGATGACGAGGCATTCGAGACACAAAATGCAGTGCCAACTAATGATGGTGATAGTATTGAGGAGTCCAAGTTGGGGATGGTGTTTAGATCTGAAGAATAGTTAGTTTCTTATTATAAGAAATATGGAAAATAATGTGGTTTCGGGATAACGATGCAAAGGAATGAGAGGGATGAGCATGAGAGTTTGAGATATGTCACGTTGGGTTGTGCTCATGGTGGGAAGGCACGAAATCAAACCTCAAATGTCGCGAGACCACATCCAACATCAAAACAGAGTGTAAGGCGAAGATAAATGCTACACTGGTTGATGGGATGTTGAAAATATTAACGGTTCACAATACACGACCATGGCCTATCCCCACAAAAATCAAGATTTTTTCGCTGCAATAGAGAAGTGAGCGAGTCAGTAAAGAGAGTAATAGATATAAATGATCAGGCTAACATCCGAATGAATAAGAGTTTTGCCGCTCTTGTGCAAGAAGCTGGTGGATTCGAGAACTTGCCGTTCCTAGAAAAAGACTTTCATAATTATATCGACAAGGCACGTCACGTTCAACTTGGGAAAGGTGGCCCTGGAGCCCTTCGTGAGTATTTTGCGAGGATGCAATACATGAATGACAGATTTTGATGATAACTGCAGATTAATGAATGTTTTTTGGGTGGATGCAGGAAATAGGGTAGCCTACCAATTTTGGTTATGTCATCACATTCGACATCACATATTTGACAAACAGGTATGGGATGTCGTTCGCACAATTTGTGGGTGTAAACCACCATGGTTAGTCAATCCTTTTGGGAGCAGGATTGATCGCTAGTGAGGATACAAAAACGTTTACTTCCAAATTTGGTTGAACTGTGTGGAAGGTAAAGCTCTGAATGCTATCATCATTGATCAAGATAGAGCAATGAAAAATGACATTGCTATCGTCTTTCCAAATACTCGAAATAGATTCTGCCTTTGGCACATACTGAAGAAAGTACCTAAGAAGCTCGGATCACATGGTGCATACAAAACCGGGTTGAAATTTTAGTTGCTAAAATGTGTGTATGATTCTTAAACAATTGACGAATTTGAAAATTTTTGGGAAGTGTTAATTACGACATACAACTTGCAGGAGAATGCCTAATTGCAGAGTTTATACACAGAGAGTACGTATTGGGCACCGATATTCCTGAAAGATGTGTTCTGGGCTGGAATGAGTACAACCCAATAAAGCAAGAGCATGAATGCTTTCTTTGCTGGGTATGTTCATGCTAGGACAAATTTAAAAGAGTTTGTCAATCAATACGATAATGCATTAAGAAAGAAGATTGAGAATGAAAATAGGGTGAACTTCCACTCATTTAATGTCACAATACCCATGGTATCAGTCAATCCACTTGAGAAGATATTTCAGAAGTTGTACACGAACTCTAAATTAGAGAAGTTCAGCAGGAGATAATGGGGATGCTCAGTTGTCTTCCAATTTTACACCAAAAGGATGGTGTAATTGCAATATATCATGTACAAGACGAAGTTCATGTTGATGGTTTCATCAAGGAGGTTACCCATCGTGTGTACTTTAATGAGACTACGTGTGAGACTAAGTGTTCCTGCGGATTGTTTGAGATGAGAGGGATCCTATGTACACATGTATTAGCCGTTTTCAAAATTAACCGTGTCCGTTTTATGCCAGAGAAGTACATATTGGATCGATGGAGGAAGAACATAAAAAGGAGATACATTGTTATGAAAAGTAATTATGACGTAGCTAATGCGAGGCCAAAAGTGAGCAGATATGCACGTATAATCAAGACGTGTTACGATGTGGCAATAAATGGAGCATCATGTGATGACCATGTTGAGAATATGATTGCCAAGTTAACTGCAATGAACGAGGTCCACCGCACCAACAGGCTGTCTCAACAAACCAGTTCCGACCTTATAGTTACAACTATCGATGCAAATACAATTGGGAGTTCGAAGAAGAAGGTACTTAGCCCCCATGTTTAAGAGGTAAAGGCAGGCCACCATCTCTCTAGAAAAAATCAATGATTGAGAGAGTGCACAAACCCACAATGAAGAAAGCTGCTCAAAAGGGAAAACGTAAACAGGTAAACTCAATGTAACTTTGCAGTCCATGTATTAGCCATTTATCTTGTGTAATTGTTTGTTAGATGTAATATGGTGTTTCCCCCATTTCGTAGCCACATGGAAGAGATAGCGAAGTTGTTGACACTTGTAGGAATTTATTTGGCCAAACAGTTGTTAGGAATGAAGAAAGTGCTCCCTTTTAGGTTACATACCTATTACTGATCACTTCGTGAGAGCTCTTTTCTTGGCTTGATTTTTCTCTAATAACCCTTTTAATTTTGATGTCGTTCCTTCAAATTGGCTTTGAATCACTCACTTGTTATGTTAGAAAATTGGCATTTATCTTTGTTATGTTGGTTAGTGTATATTGTAGTTGCTGCTTAATTCTTCTCCCATTGGTTTTCTTTTTACATGCATTTATTTTTGTACAAGATCTTGTAATGTGTGGTGATTAGTACTGTGGTGAGCACGTGTTAATTGTGTCCCTTTACGGGTTACTTTGATCTAATTTTTTTTTATCTATTGTTAGCTGCCCCAAAACACTGTCGAAGTGTTAGAGTCCAATGGAACCCAATTTGGCGTTGCAATGATTGAGACTCAAGAAAGTGTACCTAATCTTGGTTTATTCTGTTAGTTTCTCTAAAGTGATTGAATTTGTTATATTATGTTCATTTTAAACTGTTTATATTACATTCACAAATGCAACTTGGGGTAAATGGAACCCAGCCGGATAGCTTGCCTGGCCCCTAGTTTGGCATTTCATTGATTGAGACTCAAGAAAGTGTAGTTAATCTTGGTTTATTCCATTAGTTTCTCTAAAGTGATTGAATTTGTTATAATATGTTCGTTTTTAACTATTTATATTACTTTCACAGATGCAACTTGAGGTAGATGGAACCCAACCGAATAGCTTGCCTGGCCCCCAGTTTGGCGTTTCAGTGATTGAGACTCAATGTAGTTGGAAAAAATCTGGTTGATGAAAAGAAGTAGCAAAGTTGACGTTTTTGTGAAGTGTTTTGTAAAGTGGTTGTTATATTATGTTCAATGTATATAACTTGTGTAATTTGAGTTCCAGACTTGTTGTATTGTTTTCAATGTATATACTTCAGTGGTACCACTTTCAACAGTTTGAATAATGGAAAAGAGCTGTATTTTGGAACAATCTTTGTTAGTGCACGAGATTTTTATTGCTTGTTAAATGATTAAAAGAAGCTAGTATGTTCCTAACAACAAACATATTCCATCACAAAGACTACGTCCATTACATATTAATATGATAAATAGAGACTACGTCCATTACAAAGACTACGTCTATTACTGTGATCGTATCAAATACAACAAAATTAATACAAACAACGCCCAATAGATACGAAGAAGTGTGCATTCACGCCGTATGTTTGCTTGAGTAAGCCATGTGGCAAATGAGGGTCTTGATACCAATGGGAGCCAATTTTTCATTTGCACAATAAAGTTGGGATAACTGCTATGATCCCTTTCAATCCCTTTCATCCCATGTTACCATATGTTATATACGGTCAACAACAATTGAACCAATGCACACATGTTATGATGGCCACCATGTAAGTTAAAGACAAGATGAATAAGTTATGTATGAATGATAAAAAATGCATGGAGTCAGTCATTCCTGCATTCATGTTACATGTATTGCCATGATTATGTTTGATTCTGCTTATGCTACTAATGAATGATCTATATGTTATGTGTATGTGTGACGATGTATGTAAGTTTTCAAAATTAAGCCTAATATTAAAATAAGTTAAGCTTACAGTATGATGTGCTATTACTGAGTCTTCGACTCATTTGTTTGTTTCTCTATTTTTACGTTTTAATGTCCAAGATGAAGGTTTCGTGGATATGGAGCAGGAGTGTCAAGAGTAAAATAAAGTTCCGGAGACTTAGCGTATGATTTATACATTTAAGCAGTGTTGGTATCACAAACTAGCTTATGCCATTTTATTTTATATTTTTTAGCTTTTATGTTATGAAAGACTTTTATATTTTTTAGCTTTTATGTTATGAAAGACTGCCTTGCAAAGTTAGTTTTATGATCCAATAGATGAGGAATTTTATGAGACTGAATAATCTTTTTACCAGGCGTTATGTTATGAATGTACGTAATATTCCTATCCTACAGGAAGGGGTGTTACAAGGGATTCCCTCCCGCGGGCAAAATACTGGCAATAAGGAGTGATCAGTGTTATTTTTATGTATTTTTATCACTCTTTTATTTATGAAAAATATTATTTTTCCTTAAATACTATTGATTTTATTTTGTTTCTACATATTTTTATTTATTTCCTTGGATTTGAAGGAATGAGAAGATTTAGTGCAAAATGAGAGTATTTTGGTACAAAAAAAGAGACTACGGATCCAGACCAATAAGAACTAACGAGATCTGAAGAGTGCCAATGAGATTTAGGTAAGGAGCTTTGTCCCATGGGCAGTAAAGAGATCTTTCTCGCTCAAAGGCAAGAAGACTTACCTCTCGGTAGGCAAGTAACCTCGCGACCAGAAGGTATGAAGATTTGGCGACAAGGCTCTAAGCGGTTAGATTGGGCGACTAGTCTAAATGACCAACTTAAAAGATCAACCTAAACGACATCGTGGGCAACAACTAGAAAATGCGAGAGGAATCGTTCATCCCGGTTGGGAGTCTTTCCATTCAATAGCAGAGAAGAGGGTCGTGTAGTCTTTGTGACCTCCACGACCACCAGTTATATTCAGTGCACACGACATTTACTCGCCTTTACCCTCCTGAGTTCTACAATCTATCTATTGGCAACCAAATCCTCCCGAACTCTGCAATTCAAGCCGTGTATCACTGAATCTTCCATTTTAGATAATTCTGATATTCTTGGGATAATTTCCATTTATGTTAACATCTATCTTTAGAAACTATTTTCTAGATTTTTAGGCTAGATTTTCCAAATTTGACTTTTGACATCTATTTAATCCCGTCTTGTAGAATGAATAGGAAGTCTAGGTTCTTAATCTTAGTTTTAGTTTTGAGTTTTAGAGAGTCTAAGTTTAGGTTTCGATAGTTCAGAATTTATTCTTGAAGTATTCTTTCAAGGAGGCAGATCTGGGGAAGCAGAGGCAAGAGTCGCATGTTTAATCAACTGACTCCAATGAAGAATACCAGTTTTATTCTTTTTCTTTTTAATTTCATTATGAACTAATTATATTTTCTAGAGTTTTGATGTAGTCTAGCATTGAACACACAATTTATATTCCAAGTTATTTTATTTTCAATATTTTCATGATTGAGTGTTTATTCCTTATTCTTAATGCTTACAATTTTCTAGCTAACTATTGTTTGATCTTTTGGATTGCAATGAGACCGAGAGGTGATTTGTGATTAAAGCTCTAGGATTGAACAGCATTGGTTGAGCGAAAGCAGATATGCTTTACCGCGACTAGTGTGATTTTCAAGAAAATTCCAAAGAACTTAATGAGTCTCCAATTAGTTAAATTCACATAGAGATATGGAGTTATTAGTTGGAGATATTCTTGGTATTGTTCGAGAGAAAATATTGAATAGTTAAGAGATTTTTATCATCAAGTTGAGATTTTATAACAAGGAAAAATAAGTTGTGTGGGATTTGCTATATGAAATCAAATACTCTAGATCTATTCTTATTATTTTTAAAATCTTAATTCTAATGTTCTTTTCTTCAGTTTAATTTAGATAAACCGTTCTTCAAAATTTGATTTTCCAAATAGTAATTAATTTAGTCAATTTCAATACTCAATAACATAATTATTCCTTGTGGGTTCGGCAACCGTTTTCTTTAAAACACTTTACTACTTGTTACGATTCTGTGCACTTGCCGATATATGCAGTCAGACAAGAAGTAAGGCGAGCATCACATTGTAGAGAGCCTAGAAGATGTAGGACAGCATGGGGCAACAAAGGAAGGTTCATCAAATACTAGGCAAGCAAAGGATGTGCTAACCCTACTAAGGTAAGCAAAGGGCAAGGAAATGCCTGATACAGAGCTACGACCTCTCTGAGATAACCTGTAACTGCTCATAGGGTAGCAGGTGTCGTACCCAAGTCCCATGCTCCGTCAAAGACGTCAATTTGGAGTGTGCTTAGGAAAGTCATAGGTATGGCACATGCCACGTGGGAAACCCTCACTAGGGGAAGAACTGCAGGATTGGACCCAAGGCAAGCTATAAGGACGTGCACACCTTGTCTCATCAGTCACTCGATCTCTACAATTCATCAAGTCTAGAGGGCAAATGGACATTTGAGATCGAAAGTCTCCCATTCAAGCAAGACAGAGGTTAGAAGAATAACAGAACTGTAACTAGTAGTCCCGTCGTATAAAAGTTATTAGACAATAGTCAACATTTCACTTTTGAGATTGAAAAGTGTTTTTCTTATAAGTCTTCAAGGAAGCAAGGAACTCAAGAGCACACACGATTGAAGGATCGGTATCAATGCAACTTTAATATTAGAAATACTCTCTAGGTAGGTTCACTCCTATGACTACACTAGGAATGCAGGGTAAACGTTTGTGGGTTTGTTCAAGATTTGCATATTTTGTATTCATCCATTTTCTAGCATGAAAGTGCATCTTTTTCTCATTACATTTATTGGTTATCTGTACGATGTAATTTGAGATGATGTGATTTAAGTAATGAGTTTCCTAAACATTCTAAATTCATGGGATTTGGTTCAAGATTCCTAGTATCATTCTAGCGGCACGTTGGCACAAGTTTCATATGGGTAAAGGGATTCTCTATGATGATCGGGGTGAGACGTTTCTATATTGGCTTCACTTGATATGACGGGTAGAAAGAGTCCTCATGTTGATCATGCGGGGTGTCCTTTGTTATGTTTGGGTGGAGGTGTTTCAGGTGTGGACCAGGTAAAGAGATTCCCCATGTTGGATGGGTGGAATCATTTCCCATTGGTTTTTGGTGAATGAGTTCACTTGTTGGTTGAGTAGAGAGATTTCATGTGCTGAATGAGTGGAGTGATTCCCTGCTAGCAATATTATGATGAGAACTTGTGAATATAAGTGTTTTGCTTAAGAGGGTGGTTCCTCGCCATACTTATGTATACATGTGATTTGCTCAGAGTGTGATTCCCCGTCATGCCTGAGTATACATGTATTTTTCCCTAAGGGTGATTCCTCGCCTTATGCAATATATGTGTTTCCTTAGTTTTATTTACAAAAATTGGTACATGTATATTCATCACTATTGTCTCTCATTAGTAGTACTATCATGAATCGCCAAACGCCTGTGGCCTGGTTGGCATAAACCAAGCCTCCAAAATGGAGGTCTGGAGTTAGAAACCCCTATCCCCCAAATAAATAATAATAATAAAATTATATAGTACTATCATGAATCTTAACTTACTGTGCTTTCATAGAAATCTCACTCTGGACAACCTACGGTTTCATTATCGAAGCGGTAGGCTCTAATGCAACAAGTGAAGGATAATAATTTAAGAATATTCAATCAGATCATTAGAGGGTTCCTTGTTGTCTCTATGTATAGGCGTGAAGGATAGTGGATGACTACTATTAATCGATCAACTTCGCATAAGGCTTAGCCATAATAAGACCTATCTTTGATATCATGGAATTATCTAGTCACCATTCTATCTATATCCACAACGCAAGGATCTATCCACCCTAATAAACAGGATGGCTAGAGTCCATGCATGATTCACAACTCTTTTGAACAGTTATTTTTTACGAAAGATGGGCCTTGGGCCCCTAACTCGGGCCAGACCCATATTGACTCCTCTAGTTACCCTGCTAATTCTGCTCGCATGTACGCGTGGGAAATTTCATAATAAAGGTTTTGTTTTATATATATACCTCACTTTTGTCAAAGAAAGGATTTGAGACCCATGGGCTACCTCGCTAGCCCTTTAATTACCTCACTCGTCATTTCCACTTATCAAGAAGCAGGAATTTTAAACTCGATAAACGTGCGTAGGCTACCCCGTAACCGTCACCACGTTCTCTTCCTGTCATGTCATTTAGTCAGGAAATAATGATCTGCAGTCATTACCTTTCTTCGTTTCCCTGCCCTTTCTTATTCTTTCATCTTATTCTTTCATCTATCTTGAGTTCCTCTGCTCATTCATCATACCCATGGCCCAACAAAATGTATCCCAGACCCCTATCATTCCGGAGTCTTCCTCTGTGAAAGACATTGCATGTTTTGAAGGCTTCAGGTAGCGTTCTACCCTTACCCCTAAGGATTTGTTGAATCTACACAATTCCTAACGGATCCCAAACTCGATACTTCTCGAACTTCCTCGCCGTGGTTGTGTTGATGAAGAAGGGTTTGCCAAAAATGTTGCTCTACTTGTCTGTGCCCTCACACATGGTCTACGATTTCCTTTCTATCGCCCAATATGCAACATTCTTGATCTTTTGAAGTTGGCCCCTGCAAAACTTCACTCTCACGCATAGCGAGTTCTTCTCTGTTCTTGTATTGTGTTCCGTTTGGTCTTGGAGCTCGCTCGGGAAGAATACCCATATTTAACTGCCAAAAAGTTCTTGGCTTTTTATTCTTGGAGGAACTCTCTAGTAATATTTGTAGTTTTTGAATCAAAAACCAGTGGTTGGCTCATTTTGAGAGTCAGTATTTGAATGCCAAGCTATAGATGAGGAAGTTTTTCTTCATTTTTGGTGTAGTTTGGGAATTTCCCCATTCAGAGGCAGCATGCCAAGAATTCCCTATTTGAGCCACTTGGAGTAAGGTCCCAGATAACAAACGTTTGGCGGCAGCTTTGGGCCCTTTGTCTGAACGGGAGCAATCCCATGTCGACATGATCGCTGCCTGGGCGGCTGAACATGAGGATGAGATTTGGACTGATGTCCTTCTAACGCCACCAATATTGATCATTTCTTGGTGATGTCTGACCGTTCGAATGTTCGCAGTCGCCTTTTTTTTTTTACCAAAGTCGTTGCCCCATCTCCCCCAAAGAAGCCTCCCTCTATGTCTACTCCAAAGGCCTCGTGGAAGCATCCTCGCCCCGTTGCAATGGGTACGCCTTTTCCCAAGGAAAAAAGGGTTGCGGGCGTAGGTGTTGGCACCTCCCTTACTACCAACCAACCTCACAGCACCCCGCCTTCTTCCCCCTATCGTTCACTGACTCACACACCTTCTCTAGGTATCGACGAGCTCAAGGGCTTGATGGGTCCAGCTCTTTCTAACTTGGCAACTGGTTTCGATTTTGTCCTTCCTTCTCAATAGCTTGATTCGGCGTCCAGCCCGACATTTGAGTTCCCTACTTTTGAGGCTTCCGATCTACCGAGGGAAAGTGGTGAGGTCAATTTGGATTTGTACGCCACCATTTCTTTGGACCTTGCCAACTAGCGGCCTTTATGGAAATTCAGGACAATTAAGATGGTGCCCAGAGTGATCGCGATGCCCAAGGCAGTGATCAGGGGGATGACCCTCCTATTACCGAAGAGTTTCAAGAAGAGTGTGGGGACTAAAGTTCAACTCCCCACTATTTGCCTACCACTATCTCAATGGGAGAGACTCCTCCACTTGACCTGGAGGCTGGGGGAGACCAGGTTTCTATCCCTTCTCCCTTTCCCTCCTTTTTTGGGGATGATGCTGAGTCCTCTCCCTTAGAGGAGGGTGTCCCCATGAGTGGCATTGTGGTTAAGGTTGTTGACTTGGAGGATGTTGAAGTCGTTCCCACCAACGTTGTTCGCCCGGTGGAAAACTTGGGGAAGCCACTGGGAGTAGGACAGGCTTGATGGCGACGTCGCCTGAAACTTTCGTCCTTGGTCCCTGCAGTGGTCCTCAAACTAAGGATAATGGGGAGGTGCTGGGAGAAGCTTCCCCTCCCTCTGATCTTGCTAGAGATGAAGCTGTCAGCAGCATGGTTGGTCAGCTATGGAATTTCCTATCTGGGCTACTATCATTGTTGTTACTCTTGCTGCTCTGTCTCCTTTTTTTTTTTAAGCTCCCCTTGATTTTGCCTTTGTAGAGCGTCGATGATTTGGCAACTTGGATTATGGTGGACCGCACCGATCTGGAGGATGAGGTTTACACCAGGCATGTATTTTCTTTCTATGCCAAGAGGGAATTCGAGAAGTGGGAAACCAAGAGGGCAGAGTTAGAGGTTCTTCTTAAACAGACGGACATCTATGTGCACTCGCTAAAAGGCGACTTAGATATCTTTCGCAATGAAGTGTTTCACCTCAGCGATGAACTTCATCATTCCAGGGAGGTGAACGTCCGGGGACAACTTCACATTGGAATTGTTGGAGTCAGAGTGGGACTCCGCTCGTGCTCAACTTTCCTTTGTCCATGGGGAGTTAGAGTCAGAGCCAGACCGAGCGCACACTCGACTCTTCGCTCTTGGAGAGGTGCTAAATTCTGTTCGCCAGGAGTTGCCAAGTTCCCGACAGCGTTGCTCCGAACTTGGGGAGGAGCTGGCAGCTTTAGAAGAGAGGAAGAGGCGAGCTAATCTTGACCTCTCTTTAGAGGAGTTGACCAAATGGCACGAGGAATACACGAAAAATTGTGCTGACGAAGACGAACAACAAAGAAAGAGTGGGGAATCTCTCCATCACATGGATACCCAGTTGTAGGAATGGGCCCACCAGGTGGAGCAGTTGGAGTCCGACTTGGTGGCTACGGGGGAGGAGCTTATTCGCCTCTCCCCTCAGCACACGTCGGCGCATGGCATCGGGGATCACACTTTTGGCTATGGATATCAGGCCGGTGTGTTGCGGCTTAGGTCGCACTTGTTAGCCAATCCCCGCACTGACTTGAGGCACTTAGACTTGGAGATGTTCAAACCTGATGCAGCCTCACATCAATTTGTTGACACATTTGGTTGGGATACCATGCCCGATGCTTTTAACAATTCTTGTCCATCACCCCCTTTCGACGGTCCTAGCACTTAGCTTTTCGTGACAGTTATATTCTGCTTCTGTATTGTAAATATTGCGAACAATTATGTACTGTACATATTGGAAACACTTAGCTGTTTTTGGCTTTTTATCGTGTCACTCTTTGCTTTGATTTTACCAGGCTTTTTCTCTTTAGTCTGTGAGTTGCTTGTTGCCTTTTCATGGGTGCCGCGAGTCTTTTGACTCATTGTTGGTGTCCAAGGGCAGTGTGGTCTGTTGCCCTCAATGCTCTTCTTCGTGGGCACCGCGAGTCCTTGAAGTTTCATTAGTGTTAAGGGCCACTTGGTCTATTAAACTCTGTCCCCTTCTTCCTAGTCAATGGTGTTTAAGGGTCGCCTTGTTTGTTAACCTCTGTGCCCTTCTTCCTGGGCACCGCGAGTCTTTGGACTCGTCATTGGTGTTTAAGCGTCGCGTGGTTTGTTGACGTCTGCGCCTTTCTTCGTGGGTACTGCGAGTCTTTGGACTCATTATTGATGTTTAAGGGTTGGGTTTGTTGACTTTTGTGCCCATCCTCGTGGGCACCGTGAGTCTTTGGACTTATCATCGGTGTTTAAGGGTTGCGTAGTCTGTTTACCTTCCCGCTCCTCTTTGTGGATACTACAAGTTTTTTTACTCATCATTGGTGTTTCAGGGTCGAGTGGTCTCCTTACTCCGCGCCCTTCTCCTTGGGCATGGCTAGTCTTTGGACTCATCATTGTTATTTAAGAGTTGGCATGGTCTGTTGACCCCCACACCCTTCTTTGTGGGTTGCGAGTCTTTAGACTCGTCATTGGTGTTTAAGGGTCGTGTCATCTATTGACTCCACACCATTCTTCATGGGAACTGCGAGTCTTTGGACTTGTCATTGGTATTTAAGGGTCACGTGGTCTGTTGACCCAAACGCCCTTCTTCATGCACACTGTGACTCTTTGGACTCGTCATTGGTGTTTTAGGATCGCGTGGTCTGTTGGCCTCCACACTCTTCTTTTTGGGTAGCACGAGTCTCTGGACTTGTCATTAGTGTTTAAGGGTGGTGTGGTTTGTTGACCACCACACCTTCATGGGCACCACGAGTCTTTGGACTCGTCATTGGTGTTTAAAGATCCCTTGGTCTGTTGACTTCTATGCCATTCTTCGTGGGCACCGCGAGTCGTTAAACTCATCATTGGTGTTCACCATTAGTGTTTAAAGGTCGCATGGTCTATTGACCTCCGCGCCATTTTTCGTGGGCACCGCGAGTCTTTGCACTCGTCAATGGTGTTTAAGGGCCGTGTGGTCTGTTGACATTTGCGCCCTTCTTGACGGCCACCGTGAGTCTTTGAAATCGTCATTGGTGTTTAAGGATTGCAAGGTCTATTGACCTCCACGCCCTTCTTCACAGCCACTGTGAGTCTTTGGACTCTTCATTGGTATTTAAAGGTCACGTGGTTTGTCGACCTCTGAGTAATTTTTAGTGGGAACCGCAAGTCTTTGGACTTGTCATTGATGTTTTAGGGACGCGTGGTCTCCTGACCTCCGCGCACTTCTCTTTGGGCACCGCTAGTCTTTGGACTCTTCATTGTTGTGTAAGGGTCTCGTAGTCTATTGACCTCTGTGCCCTTCTTCGTGGACCGCGAGTCTTTGGACTCGTCATTGGTGTTTAAGGGTCGCGTGGTCTGTTGACCTCCACGCATTTCTTCATGGGCACCGCGAGTCTTTGGACTCATCATTCGTGTTTAAGGGTCGCGTGGCTTGTTGATCCCTGTGCCCTTCTTCTTTGACACAACGAGTCTTTGGACTTGTCATTCATGTTTAAGGGTCATGTGGTTTATTGACCTTCGCACCTTTCTTTTTGGACACCATGAGTCTTTGGACTTGTTATTGATGTTTAAGCGTCGCGTTGTCTGTTGACCTTCGCGCTACGCCCTTCTTCATTGGCACCATGAGTCTTTGGACTCATCATTAGTGTTTAAGGATCGCGTGGTTTGTTGACCTTTGCGCCCTTCTTCGTGAGCATCGCGAGTTTTTGGACTCGTCATTGGTGGTTAAGGCTTGTGTGGTCTCCTGACCTCCACTGTGGGCACCGCAAGTCTTTGGACTCGTCATTGTTGTTTAAGGGTCACTTGGGCTGTTGACCTCTGCACCCTTCTTTGTGGGCACCACGAGTCTTTGCACTCGTCATTGGGGTTTAAGTCGCATGGCTGTTGACCTACGCGCCTTTCTTTGTGGGCTCTGCGAGTCTTTGGACTCGTCATTGGTGTTTAAGGGTCGCATGGTCTGTTGACCTCTGCACCATTTTTCTTGGGCAACGCAAGTCTTTGGATTCGTCATTTGTATTTAAGGGTCGCATGATCTATTGACCTCCACGCCCTTCTTCGTGTTCACTGCGAGTCTTTGGACTCGTTATTGGTGTTTAAGGGTCGAGTGGTCTTTTGACTTTCACGCCCTTCTTCAAGGGCATCGAGAGTCTTTGGACTCATCATTGGTGTTTATCAAACACTTGGTCTGTTGACCTCCGAGCCTTTCTTCGTGGGCACTGCAGGTCTTTGGACTCGTCATTAGTGTTTAAAGGTCGTGTGGTTTGTTGACCTCCACTCCCTTCTTCATGGGCACTGTGAGTCTTTGGACTCGTCATTGGTGTTTAAGGGTTGTGAGGAATGTTGACCTTTGCGCCCTTCTTCGTGGGCACCGCGAGTCTTTGGACTCATCATTGGTGTTTAAGGGTCGCGTGGTCTGTTGACCTCCACGCCCTTCTTTGTGGGGGTGAGTCGCCACTTGCCCAAAATGGACACTTTGTTTGCTATGAGAAATAACCAAGAATTTAACAGCAGAGTTCTGACAAATACTTAAGGGTAAAATTTCTTCAGGTGTTCTACATTCCAGGGGTGTTGCAGGTCCTTGCCTTGGCTATCCTTCAAGTGGTACAACCCAGGCCAGTGGTTGGCAACTACCACGTATGGTCCTCCCATCAGGGTTTGAGCTTGCCTTCTTCCTTCATGGTGACCTCGCTTTTCCTTCGTGGTGACCCCATTCTCCCTTAGCTCCAAATTGCCTATCTTGAATGTCATGGGTCTGACTCTCTTGTTGAAGTAGTGCTCCACCCTTTTCTTGTTGAGTATCATTCTAACTTCAGACATGTCTCTCTATTCGTCTTGGAGGTCGAGGTGTTCTTCGAGGGCTATATCATTCTCAGGTATTGAAAAATGGCGGGTGCGGTACCTTGGCAGACTGACTTTGACAGGGGGCATTACTTCACTTCCATACGCCAAGGCGAATGGGGTATCTCCTATTGGGGACTTTACTATGGTCCTATAGGCCCATAATACACTAGGCAGTTGTTTCGCCCATTCCTCTTTCTTGTCCGTAAATTTCTTTTTCAGGATTCCTAGAAATGCTTTGTTTATGGCCTTTGCCTGTCCATTTGGTTGTGGGTATCCTAGGAGGAATATCTGACTTGTATCTTCAACTCGACACAACACTCTCGGTAGTGCTTTGAATCAAAGTGCTGCTCGTTATCCAAGACTATGCTTTGTAGAATTCCATATCAGCAAACGATGTTGTTCCATAAGAGCTTTGCGACGGCTCGGGTCGTGATGGTTTCCAAATGCTCTGCTTCTGCCCACTTGGCCAAGTAATCTACTGCTACGATCACGAACTTGACTCTACCATTTCTTGGTGAGAAGGGCCCAACTAGGTCAACTGTTCGCATAAACATATATGTGCAAGTTCACAAAATCGTAACAAGTAGTAAAGTGTTTTAAAAAAAAGGGTTATCGAACCTATAGGGACTAATTATGCTATTGAGTATTGAAATTGACTAAATTAATTACTATTTGGAAAACCGAAATTTGAATAATGGTTTATCTAAATTAAACTGAAGAAAAGAACATTCAAATTACGATTTTCAAAATAATAAGAATAAATTTAGAGCATTTTTATTTCACCTAGCAAATCCCACACAATTTATTCTTCCTTGTTATAGAATCTCAATTATCCCTAGTTGATGATAAAAATCCCTTAACTATTCAATATTTTCTCTCAGAACAATACCAAAAATATTTCAAACTAATAACTCTATATCTCTATGTGAATTTAACTAATTAGAGACTCATTAAGTTCTTTGAATTTTTCTTAAAAATCACACTAGTCACGGTAAACTATCACTGCTTTCGCTCAACTAATGGTGTTTAATCCTAGAGTTTTAATAAACACTCAATCATGAAAATATTGAAAATAAAATAACTTGGAATATAAACTGTGTGTTCAATGTTAGGCTACATCAAACTCTAGAAAATAGAATTAGTTCATAATGAAATTAAAAAGAAAAAGAATAAAACTGGTGTCTTCGTTGAAGTCAGTTGATGAAACATGCAGCTCTCGCCTCTGCTCCCCCAGATCTGCCTCCTTGAAAGAATACTTCAAGAATAAATTCTGAACTCAAACTCTCTAAAACTCAAAACTAAAACTAAGATTAAGAACCAAGACTCTCTATTCATCCCACAAGACGAGATTAAATAGATGTCAAAACTCAAATCTAGAAACAAAATAAATGCAGCTACAATCTAGCCTAAAAATCTAGAAAATAGTTTCTAAAGATAGATGTTAACAAAAAAGAAAATTATCCCAAAAATATTGAAATTATCTAAAATGGAAGATTCGGTGATATGCGGCCTGATTTGCGGAGTTCAGGAGGATTTGGTCGCTAATAGATTGATTGCGGAACTCGGATTTGGAGGTCAGCAGTAGATTGATCCTGGTCGGGAGAAATTATCCCACCGAGTAGATGTCATGTACGCTGAATATAGCTGGCGAGAAGGTCTCAAATGAATGGGCGTGGAGGTCACAAAGACCACACTACCCTCTCCTCGCCTACCGAGTGGAAAGACTCCCGACCGGGAGTGGAAAGACTCCTCTCGCCTTTTCTAGTTGTTGCCCACAATGTCGTTTAGGTTGGTCTCTTAAGTTGGTCGTTTAGACTAGTCGCCCAATCTAACCGCCTAGAGCCTTGTTGCCAAGTCTTCGCACATTCTGGTCGCGCCTTCTGGTCGAGAGTCTCCTCGCTTATCAAGAGGTAAGTCTTCTCGCCTTTGGGCTAGAAAGATCTCTTTGCTGCCCACGTGACAAGGCTCCTTGCCTAAATCTTATCAGCTTTCTTCAGATCTCGCTGCCTCTCATTGGTCTGGATCCGTAGTCTCTTCTTTTGTACCAAAATACTCTCATTTTGTACTAAATCTTCTCATTCCTTCAAATCCAAGAAAATAAATAAAATTATGTCGAAATAAAATAAAATCAATAGTATTGAAGGGAAAATCATATTTTTCATAGATAAAAGAGTGATAAAAATCACTTAAAAATAACATTTATCATCAACCCCTCATTAGGAGAATGGCCAAGGGGCGATCATGGAAGTCGCCTTGCCAACCAATGATGCAAGGGTTGTAGTGAACTTTCAGCAGAAAAGCATTTTTTTTTTCCGATTTGGCACTCCGAGGGCCATAATTAGTGATGGTTGGAAGCACTTTTACAATCACCCATTTGAAGCGCTACTGTCTAAGTATGGAGTTACCCATCACGTAGCGACAACATACCATCCTCAAACGAGCGGCCAGGTCAAGGTGTCTAATTGGGAGTTGAAGCACATATTGGAGAAGGCCGTGAGTGTCTCTCGAATAGACTAGGCGAGAAGGATAGATGATGCGCTATGGGCCTATTGGACAGCATTCAAAACACCGATTGGGATGTCACCTTTTCAGCTCGTCTATGGAAAAGCCTACCGTCTACCCATGGAGCTAGAACACAGAGCCTATTGGGCGATGAGAACACTGAACTTTCATTACAAGCGGCTAGCGAGAAGAGAATACTGCAGATCAACGAGACGGATAAGTTCTGCAATGATGCTTATAAGAATGCTCGAATTTACAAAGACAAAATGAAAAGATGGCACGATAAGTATATTCTGAGAAGTGAATTCGAAGTCGGGCAGAAAGTTATATTATTTAACTCAAAACTTTGACTCTTCTTAGGAAAGATATGTTCTCGGCGGTCGGGACCTTTTGTGGTGTCTCGTGTCTTTCCTTATGGCTCGGTTGAAGTCCATCACGAGACAAAAGGCACATTTAAAGGAAATGGACATGGATTCCCTATATGGATGGAGACTTTAACTTGGAAAAGTGTTCCAATGATCTCGCTAGTAATAAATGATGAGAGGATAATGTCTAGCTACAAACTTTAAATAAAGCGCTTTTGGGAGGCAACCCAAGTTCTTTTTTTTATTAATTTTTTATTTTTGCTTAATATTATTCCTTTTCTTTCATCTTATAGGAATGAAGAGGCGAGGAGATCTCCAAGGAGTACACGACTGCACCTTCAAGGAAAATATTCAACTGGCAAAACTGGACACAATCAAGGGAGCATCTCTTACCTTCTCTCATCATTTTCTTTAGTTTTTCTTCCTTTTTCCCATTAAGGATAATGTGATATTTAAGTTTGGGGGGAAAGGATATTATTTTATTCAAATAATAATAATAATCATAATAAAAATAATAATAATGATGATAAAAACAATATGGTTTGATGAATAAAAAGCCTATGATAAGAATATGATTGGAATTGATTATAATTTTTAGGAAAAATTCTTGTTGTTTAAGTCTAGTTATTAATTTTTTACTTGATCATGCTTAATTTGATATTTCCTATCTTCAATAAATGCCTCTTACGATTATTAATTGTTTTGAGTACTTAGAGAAATTTTATGTGAATTTTGTGAATTTGTATGGTCTCAACTTACTCTACAACTTGTTTGATTACACTCAAGGCGAAATCCTAGACAGACTCTTACTGGGGAAATGATTAAGGCATTCTTTGGACCGATTGAGCCCTTCAAGCTTACTTGTTTATTATCTTTATCTCTAGTCGCCCTTTGAGCTTTATTGAAATATATTTTGGTCTTATATTCCGGTACAAAGAAGAGATTACGGATCCAGACTGATGAGAGACAACGAGATCTGAAGAAAGTCGATGAGATTTGGGCGAGGAGCCTTGTCCTGTGGGTAGCAAAGAGATCTTTCTCGCCCAAAGGCGAGCAGACTTATCTCTCGGTAGGCGAGGAGACTCGAGACCAAAAGGCGCGACTAGAAGGCACGAATACTTGGCGACAAGGCTCTAGGCGGTTAGACTAAGCGACTAGTCTAAACGATCAACTTAAAAGATCAACCTAAATGACATCGCAGGCAACAACTAGAAAAGGCGAGAGGAGTCTTTTATCCCAGTCGGGAGTCTTTCCACTATGTAGGCGAGAAGAGGGCCGTGTGTTCTTTGTAACCTTCACACCTGCCAGTTATATTCAGCGCACATGGCATCTACTCGCCTCCACCCTCCTAAGTTCTGCAATCAATTTATTGGCAACCAAATCCTCCCAAACTCCACATATCTCTGAATCTTCCATTTTAGATAATTTCAATATTTTTGGGATAATTTCATTTTATGTTAACATCTATCTATAGAAACTATTTTCCAGATTTTTAGACTATATTGTAGCAGCATTTATTTTGTTTTCGGATTTGATTCTTGACATCTATTTAATTCTGTCTTGTGGGATGAATAGGGAGTCTGGGTTCTTAATCTTAGTTTTAGTTTGAGTCTGGGTTCTTAATCTTAGTTTTAGTTTTAGTCTTTGGTTTTTGAGTTTTTAGTTTTGAGTTTTAGAGAGTGTGAGTTTTAGATTTTCGATTATTCCAAAGTTATTCTGAGAGTTTCTTTTGAGGAGGCAGATCTGGAGAGCAGAGGCGAGAGCCACATGTTTCCCCAATCGACTTCAACGAAGAAAATCAATTTTATTCTTTTTATTTTCAATTCCATTATGAACTAATTTTATTTTCTAGAACTTTGATGTAGCCTAACATTGAACACACAATTTATATTTCAAGTTATTTTATTTTCAATATTTTCATGATTGAGTGTTTATTCATTGTTCTTAATGCTTACAATTTTCTAACTAACTATTTTTTCGATCTTTTGGATTGCAATGAGACCGAGAGGTGATTTGTGATTAAAGCTCTAGAATTAAATACCATTAGTTGAGCGAAAACAAAGATGTTTTACCGCGACTAGTATATTTTCAAGAAAAATTCAAAGAACTTAATGAGTCTCCATTTAATTAAATTCACATAGAGATATAGAGTTTTTAATTTGAGATATTTTTGGTATTATTCGAGAGAAAATATTGAATAGTTAAAGGATTTTTATCATCAACTTAGGATAATTGAGATTCTATAATAAGGAAAAATAAATTGTGTGGGATTTGCTTAGTAAAATCACTTGCTCTAGATCTATTCTTATTATTTTTAAAATCTTAATTTTATTCAGTTTAATTTAGAAAAATCATTCTTCAAATTTCAATTTTTCAAATAGTAATTAATTTAGTCAACTTCAATACTTAATATCATAGTTATTCCCCATGGGTTCAATAACCATTTTCTTTAAAACACTTTACTACTTATTACGATTATGTGCACTTGCAAATATGTTTTTATGTGAACATGGGGTTTTAATCTCTATCCATTTACTTTAAATGTGCCTTTTGTTTCATGATGGACTTCAACCGCCCCATAAGGAAAGACACGGGTCACCACAAACGGTTCCACCATCGAGAGTGTATCTTTACCAGGAAGAGTCGAAGTCCTAAGTTAAATAATAGAACTTTCTGCCCGACTTCGAATTCATTTCTCAGAATATGCTTATCGTGCCATCCTTTCGTTTTATCTTTGTAAATCTGAGCATTTTCATAAGCATCATTGCGGAACTCATCCATCTCGTTGATCTGCAGTATTCTCTTCCCGCTAGCCGCTTGTAAATCAAAGTTCAATGTTCTCATCGCCCAATAGGCTCTATGTTCTAGCTCCACGGGTAAGTGGTAGGCTTTTGCATAACCGAGCCGATAAGGTGACATCCGATCGGTGTTTTGAATGTTTTCTAATAGGCCCATAGCGCGTCATCTAATCTTCTTGCCCAGTCTGTCCGAGAGACACTCACGGTCTTCTCCAGTATGCACTTCAGCTCCCGATTAGACACGTCGACCTGGCCACTCATTTGAGGATGGTATGGTGTTGCCACGTGATGGTAACTCCATACTTAGTCAGTAGCGCTTCAAATTGGCGATTGCAAAAGTGCTTCCCGCCATCACTGATTATGGTCGTCGGAGTGCCAAATCGGGAAAAAATGTTCTTTCACAGGAAATTCTCTACGACCCTTGCATCATTGGTTGGCAAGGCGACTGCTTCCACCCATTTGGAGACATAATCTACAGTTTCAAAATAAATTTGTTAGAATATGAGGATGGAAATGGACCCATGAAATCTATACCCCAAACATCAAATAATTTGATCTCTAAAATATTTTTTAAAGGTATTTCGTGTTTCCTAGAAATGTTGCCAACCCTTTGACAATGATCACCTAAATTAACAAAATTAAAAGTGTCTTTGGAAATAGTCGGCCAATAAAAGCCGCATTGTAAAATTTTCGCTGTTGTTTTTGCTCTACCAAAGTGGCCCCCGCTTCCAATGAGTGGCAATGTCTGAGTATGCTCGCCATCTCCTCCTCGGGCACACATCAACTTGTTATCTGGTCCACGCCGTGCCGGTATAGATATTTCAAGTCGGAGAAAAACTTCTTCATTTGTTGATATGTCATTTTGGTCAGAAGACTTTTGGACACCAAATAATTTACCATGTAGGCATACCATAGAACAACTTGTATAGCCATTAATTGCTCGTCCGGGAAGGTCTCATTAATTGGAAAATTCTCCTCACCAGCCGCCTCTTTAAGCTTAAGGCGAGATAAGTGGTTAGCCACTACATTCTCGATACCTTCTTATCTCTTATTTCCAAATCGAACTCTTGTAGTAGCAAAATCCATCTTAACAGTCTTGGTTTGGCATCCCTCTTCAACAACAAGTATTTAAGAGCTGAGTGATTGGTGTAGACGACCCCACCTTCGAATCTATATAAGAGCAAAATTTGTTTAAGGCAAAACACAACTACTAACAATTATTTTTCAGTAGTAGCATAATTAAGTTGAGCTCATGTTAAGGTCCGACTTGCATAATAAATAACATGATAAATTTTATCTTTTCTCTGCCCCAAAACTACCCCTATAGCATAATAACTGGCATCACACATTAATTCAAAAGGTAAATTCAAATCTGGTGACACAATGATAGGTGCTGAAATTAATTTCTTTTTCAATGTTTCAAAAGCATGCAAGCATTCATCAGAAAATTCAAACTGAGTATCTTTAATCAACAGAGTGCAGAGAGGTTTAGTAATTTGGAAACAATCCTTGATAAACCGATGATAGAACCCGACGTGACCCAAGAAGCTCCTAACGCCCTTCACATTGGCTGGTGGTGGGAGTTTGTCAATAACTACTATCTTTTCTCAGTCGACCTCAATTCCCTTGAAGGTAATGTGGTGGCCGAGCACTATTCCCTCATTGACCATGAAGTGGCATATTTTCCAATTTAAAACAAGATTTGTCTCCTTACATCTCTACAAAACTAAAGATAAATTAGATAAACAGTTATCAAAAGAGTGACCAAAAATCGAGAAGTCATCCATGAAGACTTCTAAAAAATTTTCCGCCATGTCCAAGAAGATGGACATCATTCATCTTTGAAAAGTGGCTAATGCTTTGCAAAGACCAAAAGGCATGCGCCTATATGCAAAAGTGTCTTAAGGATAGGTAAAAGTTGTCTTCTCTTGATCCGGTGCAATGGCTATTTGATTGTAACCAGAAAATCCATCTAGAAAATAGTAGTAGGCATGGCCGGCAAGTCTTTCTAGTATTTGATCAATAAATGGTAAGGGAAAATGGTCTTTCCGAGTTGCATCATTCAGTCTTCAATAGTCTATGCATACTCATCATCCCGTGACCGTCCTCATCGGTATGAGTTCATTGCTGTCATTCTTGATCAAGGTTATCCTTCCTTTCTTTAGAACGACTTGCACTGGACTTACCTATGCACTATCTGAGATTGGATAAATGATCCCGGCATCTAAAAGCTTCAATACCTCTTTATGCGCCACTTCTTGCATTGATGGATTTAATCTCCTCTGGGGTTGGACGATTGGTTTAAAATTATGCTCCATTAAAATCTTGTGCCTGCAAAGTGAAGGACTAATTCATTTGATGTTCGAGATGGTCCAACCCAAGGCCATCTTGTGTTCCCACAAGACTGCCAGCAACTTCTCTTCCTCTATATTTCTCAAAGAACTAGTAATAATGACTGGAAAAGTAGAGTCATGGCCTAAGAAAGCATACCTTAAATTTGATGGAAACGGTTCGAGTTCACGCTTAGGCGACGTCGACTGAGATGAGTTTAGCTCTTCCACTTTCGATTTTATTGAATGAGAAAGGAAAGGAATAGCTTCCAAATATCTCTCACACTCCTTAACTTTTTCATTTTCGGATTCAATAGACATAGAGTGAGTAAGACATACCTCAAGTGGTAGCTTTGGAAATTCGGCTCCATAAGTCTCGTCAGCCTTGACCGTGTCTCATCCCTTATTTGAAAACAAGAATGTACCTCGGACTGGAATTCCATAGATTTAAACACGTCAAATGTGACTTGCTCCTCGCCGACCCTCAAAATGAGTTTCCCTTGTTGGACATCAATTAAGGTTCTCCCCGTCGCCAGGAAAGGTCGGCCCAGTATCAAAGGGATCTCCTCGTCCTCCTCCATATCGAGTACAACGAAGTTGGCTGGGAAGATGAACTTATCAACTTTCACCAGTATGTCCTCAATGAGTCCTCTCAGGTATTTAATAGATCTGTCCGTCAACTGTAGAGAGATGGTGGTCTGCTTTGCTTCTCCAAGACCAAATTTCCTGAAAACAGAGAGAGGTATTAAATTAATACTTGCCCCTAAGTCGCATAAAGTTTTATCAAAATATGAATTTCCTATAGTGAAAGGGATCATGAAACTCCCTAAATCTTTCAACTTAGTCGACAGCTTCTTTTGTAAAATTGCACTGCTCTTCTTGATCACCATCACAGTTTCATGCTCCTCCAACTTCTGCTTGTTTGATAATATATCCTTCAAAAATTTTGCATATTTAGGCATTTGCTCTAAACCTTCAATGAGTGGAATATTAATATGCAGTTGCTTAAATATACTCAGAAATTTAGAGAACTGACTATCAATCTTATTTTTCTTCAATCATTGCAGAAAAGGAATTGGTGGATCATAAATTGAAGGAGAATAAGTTTTAGAAGTAGACTCTCTGGATTTCTTGGATTTTGCAGCCCCTTTATTCTCTCTAGTCTTCTCAACTTGTTGGTTGGTCACCTCCCAATTGGTCTCTTTTACCTCGTGCTCGGTTTCCTTATTCTCGAACTCCACATTTTCGATAGCTTCTTCATCTTGCTCGGTATTTACATGTGATATGTCTGCCTACTTCTCAACGTTATGGCTTTGACATGTTCCTTCGGATTGGTCACAGTGTTGCTCGGTAAGGTCCTTGTTGTCCTCTTGGTAAGCATGTGGGAGTGCTGACTGATTTATGCCTCAAGATTGCGGATTGAAGGCGAGTTGTTTTGGCTCACCATATCATTCTTTTGCATGTACTGTATGAACATATCTTCAAATGTCGGCTTTTTCTCTTGCTGTGGAAACTGTTGAGGTGGTTTAACCGGTACTTGGTTATTGGTCCATGAACAATTAGGGTGATTTCTCCATCCGGGATTGAACATGTTTGAATAAGGATTGTTTTGACGTTGGAAATTGGACACGTAATGGGCTTGTTCATAACTCGGTTGGGCAAAAGGGTTCCCCACTTGGCAATCTACACTTGAATGATTTCCTACACAATGATCACAAACACCATTAGTTTGAATAGCATTAACGTTCATTTTACCTATTTGTTTGGATAGATTTGGTAATTGAGCCGCAATTATGGACGTAGAGTCAAGCTCAACGACGTTGGCCGCCTTTTTTAGCATTGCTCTCTCTGCGGCCCACTGATAGTTGTTAGACGCCAACTCTTCCAGAAGTTCATATGCGGCTTCAGGGGTCTTAGTCATTAATGCTCGTCCTACTGCTGCATCAACCATAAATCGATTTGTGGATCCCAAACCATTGTAAAACGTCTATACTTGAAGCCAGTCTGGGAGGTCATGATGTGGACACTTGCGCAATACATCCTTGTATTTCTCTCATGCCTCAGATAATGATTCACCTTCAAATTGGGAGTGATATCATTCCTTAACTTTGTTGTCTTGGCCGGAGGGAAATATTTCACTAAAAATTTTTGTGCCAACCATTCCCAGGTGGTGATGATGCCAGGCGACAAAGAATTCAACCAAACTTTTGCTTTTTCCTTAAGTGAAAAAGGAAAAAGTCTCAATCGAATTACATAATCTGTCACTCCATTGTGTTTAAACGTATTACAAATTTCCAGGAAATTTGCAATATGGACGTTAGGATCCTCTTGTGACATTCCACCAAACTGGATGGTTTGTTGAATCATTTGAATGATGGCCAGCTTGATCTCGAAGTTATTGGCTTGTATAGCTGGCCGCCTTATATGGACATCGCCCCATTGACCGAGAGCATCGCATAGTCTTTTAACGCCTTGTGCTCCTGGTCTGCCATATTAACTTTGGAGGTAGCGACCTCTTTCTTTTTCTCTTTATTGATCCGACGTAAGGTTCTTTCAATCTCGGGATCAAAAGGTGTATACACTAATGATTTAGATCGGGGCATGCACTTCTGATTCTTGAAAAGAGAAACCAAATTGAGATCTAATTTAAACCATTTTTTTAAATCAATAAAATAAAATAAAATCCAAAGTAGTAAAAATCTAGCTGGTATCAATATCAATAAAAAATAACTATTCCCAGGAAATGGCACCAATAACTTGTTTGCATAAAAATATATTTGGAAGTGCACAAAATCATAATAAGTAGTAAAGTGTTTTAAAGAAAACGGTTATCGAACCCACATGGAATAATTATGCTCTTGAGTATTGAAATTGACTAAATTAATTACTATTTGGAAAACAGAAATTTGTAGAATGGTTTATCTAAATTAAACTGAAGAAAAGAACATTAAATTTAAGAATTTAAAAATAATAAGAATAG
The DNA here is from genome assembly GCA_022457165.1 of Juglans mandshurica. Taxonomy (NCBI): domain Eukaryota; kingdom Viridiplantae; phylum Streptophyta; class Magnoliopsida; order Fagales; family Juglandaceae; genus Juglans; species Juglans mandshurica. The sequence continues at coordinate 13,594,098 of CM039623.1, forward strand.
ATCTAAATCATTTGACTTTTTTTTTTCAAAAAAAAAAAAAAAAAAAGGAACGGAAGGTCACATGTCCAATAGTGACCCCCTCCCATATTTATTAATAAAATCCTCACTTGTGGCATAGGAATACCGTGATAACAAAACAAGCCTACAGTATCGTGGTAACAAGGTCCATGGGTGACCCCAAACAACCACAACCACGAAAAAAAAAAAACCAACTATAACAAGCCTATAGGACAACAAGGAAAAGAAAAACACCACAAAAAAACCAGACCTAACACCGCAAAAAGGGAAGGCCCAAAGAATCCAAATGAATCAGGCCTCGAAGAACCTGAGGCATAGTAGAATTATTACAAAAATCAAAATCAATACCTGAAGCCCCTTCCTTGGTTAACCAATCCGCCACCCTATTACCTTCACGAAAAACAAGCTGGAAACGACAATGAATTATGCAGGTTAAACTAACAATTTCCTCCCAAAAATCCTCAAGGTACCACACACCACATCTCCCTCTGAGCCACCAAGAGATAACCACCATAGAATCCATTTCAACGATTTACAAATTCTCAACCCATGAAGGAGTGCCATGAGCTCCGCGTTGTTATTAGAACCAAAACCAACATAAGATGCATAAGCTTGGACAAGCCTACCTGAATCATCACGAATAACCCTGCCAATGCCACAGGAACCTGGATTACCAATACTACTACCATCCGTGTTCAATTTATACCACCCCAATGGCGGTTTAAACCATCTTACCACTTTGCAACAAGGAACTTTTAGAACCACCGGATTTATCCGCAGGGCCTCAAGGATCATGCCATCTCTATGGGACAAACTCTTATTTTGCTTAGCCGCATGAGAAAGAGACCCTAACCACACACAAATAGAGTGAACAACAGAATTATGAGTTTCCAGAATACCTTTCATCCGAGCAAGACATCTCCTCCTCCAAAGACGCTAGGTAACAATAACAGGGATGATGCCAACAATAAAGCCCACCTGCGAAGAGGATCTAGCACGCCTAAACAAAATCCCAGCATTCTATTTCCAAGATCTACTAAGAGGTATACCAAAAAGATTGCAAAAAAAGGACCAAATTCTTTTTGGAAAATCACCTTCAAAGAGCACATGGTTAATGTCTTCAATATGACCATTATTACAACAATCACATTTAGAAACAAGAGGAATACCAAAACGGTGTAATCATCATCCTCACTCAAGGCCATAAACCAAGCCCTCCAAAAATGGATAGACATTTTTAATGGAAGACTATTATGCCAAATCCGTGCATGCCAATCCATAGGATTACCTCTAATAAGAATACAATTCCACACAGATTTAGTAGAGAAACTACCTGAATCCGTAGAAGTCCAAATTAGAACATCCTTTCCATAATTCGGCCCAGCTAAAACGGTTACAATCTCATCCATCTTATCATGTCCTACTAAATTCTCCAATAATTCCACGTCCCAACTATCCGACAACCTGCAATATTTAACTTTCAAAAGAGGTGAACCCACTACAGGCATATCATTAATCAGAGGACCATTATCCCTCCATTTGTCATACCAGAAAAAAATCTCTCCCTTTCTAAGTTTCCACTTGGAATTATTTAACAACAAAGGAATACAATTTGCAACCATTCTCCAAAATCTAGATCCTTTATTAGTTTCTATAAGAGACCACGGCCGTGATCCCACATATTTTGCTTTGAAAACATTAGCCCATAAAGAAGTACCTTGAATAAGGTTCCAAGCAAAGCGCATATGCAAGGCTTTTTGAATGTCCTGAAGGCTTCGTACACTAAGCCCTTCTTCTTCCACAGGATTACAAATATGACTCCACGCCACCCATTTCTTTTTATCACGCCCATCGGATTCACCCCAAAATAATGAGCTCATCAATCTATGAATCTTGGAAATAGTAATTTGAGGGACCTGTAAAATAGCAAACAGGTGAATAGTCATACTGGATATAACATGCCTCAAAAGCACAAGTTTTCCTCCCGAGGAAAGAAGCCTCATCTTCCAGCCACTTATCTTTTGCCTCACTTTATTCACCATGTCTTCTAAATGAGCATGTTTCAATCTCCCTCGAATTATCGGCACTCCTAGATATTTGAAAGGAAAGTTCCCCTCCAAAATGCCCGTCTGACGTAAAAGCCAATGCTTGCGCCTAGTAGGAATTTTATCAGAACAATACAAAGCAGATTTCTGAACATTGATAGATTGTCCTGACCACATCTCATATTGAACCAAAATTTGTTGAAGAACCCGCACCGACCTCTAACTTCCATTAGAAAAACCATGACATCATCAGCATACATCAAATGAGACACAATAGGGGTACCTCGGCTTTGAGGGAAAAGGCCAAACTGACTCTCTTGCACACTCCTATGGATCAAATGGGATAAGACCTCTTGTTGAATGATAAACAAATAAGAAGACAGAAGATCACCTTGACGAAGACCTCAACCGCCCGGAAAGAAACCCTTAACGGTACCATTCATCATGACAGAATACCAAGGGCTAGAAATACATGAATAAATCAAATCACAAAATTGAGAGGAAAAACCAAACCTTCGTAAGACTGTTATCACAAACCCCCAGTCCACCCGATCATAAGCTTTCGCCATATCCACTTTTAGCATAATATTACCCCCGTGGATCCTTTTATTAATAGAGTGCACCAATTCCTGGGTGAGGCTAATGTTCTAAAAAATACTCCTTCCAGGAATAAAGGCTCCTTGCTCCGAAGAAATCAAGTGAGGTAAAATACCTGTTAATCGAGAGACAATAATCTTGGAGCAAATTTTATAAACACAGAACAAAGACTGATAGGACGAAACTTATCAAAACCTGTGGGCGACTCCATCTTTGGTATAAGAACCAAATATGATGCCATGAAAAATTTAGGAAGATTCTTGGTCATAAAGAATTCCAATACAGCCTTCCACACATCAACCTTAACCACCTCCCAACTACTTTTATAAAAACCCGATCCAAACCCATCAGGACCCAGAGTACTATGATTTGGAATGGATGAGAACACATCCTCAAACACTTCCTCTATCGTAGGCGGGTAAAGCAAGGAGACATTTTCCTCCTCTAGTATGATCGGATCAATGAGCCCCTCCAGACTAGGTTGCTCTACGGGTGGCTCTCCCTGAAGTGAGTTTTCAAAAAAATTCCACCGCCCCTTGGTGTATGCTTTCCGGACTCTCATGAACCACCCCATTCGATCTCATTTCCAGCACTCTTTTCCTTCTCTTATTAGCAAGACAAGCATGAAAAAACTTTGAATTACGATTGCCCTCCAACTTCCATTTCAACTTAGCCATTTGTGCCAATCTCATCTCTTCCCAACGCCTCCAACCAGCTAAATCTGACACTGCCTCATGTAGCTCCCTCTCCAAATTCACCTCCCAATTCGTTTGGAGCTGTTGTTCAATCACCTCAACCTGTTTTTCAAGAGCATCGATACGCCCCAAGGTACGGCCAAATACCCTTTTATTCCATACCCGAAGCATCACCTTTGTTTGTTTTAATTTCCTACTTAAAATTTGTAATGGGGAACCTTCCACCCGTAAATTCCAAGCAGACCGAACACAATCCAGGAAATCATGATGATCCACCCACATTTGTTGAAAATGATAAGGAGCCGGCCCATAGGGAAAAGGATCTTTTTTGAACTCAATGAACATGGGGGCATGATCTAAAGTAGACCTAGACAAATGAGAGCAACTAGCATTAGGAAACAAATTAATGAAAGAACTATCCATTAGAGCGCGATCAAGCCGTGCCCACGAACAGGCCAAACCCAACTGCCCATTACACTAAGTGAACATACTCCCTTTTGTAGCCATCTCCATAAGATCCCCTTGATGAATCCAATCATTAAAATCATCCATAGCAACATTAGGCCGAGGTCTTCCTCTTCTCCTTTCCGAATCGTTTCGGATAATATTAAAATCCCCCACAAATACACAAGGTTCTGAACCCAAATTATTAATGATGAGCTCGTCCCACAGATATCGCCTTTCCACCCAGGAACATTTGGCATAAATCATAGATAACAAAAACTTCTTTGCACCATCACCTACAACAACAGAAATAAATTGCATTCCCATCCTGGCAACTTGCACCTTATAATTGCTACTCCAAAAAATCCATATTTTCCCCCTTCCCCCTCATTTGAAATAACCTAATCAAAATTTAGACATCTTGCCAATTTACGAGCACCCTCTAAATTTTGAAAAGGTTCTAATATAGCAACAATTTTTGGTTTGTATCTTCCAACCAACGTCTTTAATCTACTTCTAGAGGTCCCCAACCCCTCTAATATTCCATACAAAGATGGAATCAATATTGATCAAGATTAGAGTTTCGGGCAAGAACCCAAGAAGAACTTCTCATTTTAATAAACATCTTTTTCTTATACCTTTTTTTACCTTCATTCACCTTAGATTCTGTGAGATATTCCTTATCCTGTGAAAAAAATCTCTGGATGGTGTTCCGGTTCTGGTTCCGAAGAAATATTTTCCTCTATCAGGATGTCTTCATCAACTTCCTCATCAGATTCCTCTTCCACCAATGGCTGATTCTACACTATCAGAACATTTTTCACGTCTGCAACTCGGGCCTCAAGCATATGCTGATTCTTGTCCATAGAATGCTCCACTCAACACAAACCCATAACATTCCCAGCACAATCTGGTTCATCAACATTTAATACCATTTCCTTTTCAGCCTCTGTTTCAGCAAATGGCACCAACTGCACCACATGGTCTGTCATAGGAGGAGTTAATTCAGTCATCTGCACCGAAGGATCTTCTTTCCCAGGTACCAACTGCACCACATGGTCTACCAACTGCACCAAATTATCTTCCTTCTCAGAAACCAACTGCACCACATGTTCTGCCGATAAAGGGATTAATTCAGTCATCTTTTCCACCCTGGCCTCCTCTGTTTCCATTTCCATCCTCATAATATTTTCTATAACAGCAGTACTTTCCACAGCAATAGGAGGGGGAACTTCAACATTATCAGAAGCACTTGGCTCAATCCCCTGCTCTTCTACCAGATTTTTTGTCTCCAATTGGCATTTTCTACCAACTCTATTTCTCCCATTCTTGCCAGCTTTTCTAGTATTGCACGTCCGTGAGTTATGACCCTGCATATGACAAGAAGAACAATATGCAGGGAGCATTTCATAGACGATCTCCTGCTTTCGACTCGAGGCCAACCCTAGAGCCCCAATCCAAAAATGAGTCAAGGGGGTTTTGCAGCATCAACTTCCATACATAATCTTGCTCCATCCGTTCTCGTAGCGCAATGAGTCGGATTATCATGACGAATAAAAGTTCCAATGGGAGCCATCGGGATGTTCAAGAAAGCTTCTTGATAAAAGTTTGGAGGGAGACTCGGCAAAGAAACCCATACCAGAACCCTTGAAGGCTCTTCATCCTCATTAAAATCCAGTGACCATCTAAATGCACGATAGAAGATCCCATTAATCTAACAGACCTCCCGTGACAAAGCCTTGGTGAAGTCGGCTTCATTAGCCATACATACAAATACGCCGCGCGGTCTCCTCATTGAAGAAACTACTGGAATGGTCATAAGCCCCCATCAACTGTGAATGAACACACGAGCTGCATCCAATGAAGGGCGATTCTTCAAAAACATGAGCATGACAGAATAGCGGAATGGCTCTGCTGCACGTGCGACCTCCTCTTTGGAAACTGAAAATAAACCTCTCCTTCCACCATCTTCATAAGTCTGGGCACAAGCACCATCTCAGGATTGGGTTGAAGGACAGCAGCCACCAGGTCGGCAAAGGAAGGCCGACCGGTGCCACCATCTGCAGCTGCCATGTAGCCTCACGTAAAGGCCAAGAAGCTTGAGGCAGAAAAAAACCCTATCTGTAGAGAGAATAAGGGTAAAAACGAAAACCTTATGGTGCAATTATCCCGCACAATTTATTCTTCCTTATTATAGAATTCCAATTATCCCAAGTTGATGATAAAAATCCCTTTACTATTCAATATTTTCTCTCGAACAATATCAAAAATATCTCCAACTAATAACTTCATATCTCTATGTGAATTTAACTAATTAGAGACACATTAAGTTATTTAGATTTTCTTGAAAATTACACTAGTCGCAGTAAAGCATCTCTGCTTTCGCTCAACTAATGGTGTTTAATCCTAGAGCTTTAATCACAAATCACATCTTGGTCTCATTGCAATCCAAAAGATCTAACAATAGTTAGATAGAAAATAGTAAGCATTAAGAACAAGGAATAAACACTCAATCATGGAAATATTGAAAATAAAATAACTTGAAATATAAATTGTGTACTCAATGCTAGGCTACATCAAAGTTTTAGAAAATAGAATTAGTTCATAATAAAATTAAAAAGAAAAAGAATAAAACTGGTGTTCTTCGTTGAAGTCGGTTGATGAAACATGCGGCTCTCGCCTCTGCTCCCCCATATCTACCTCCTTGAAAGAACACTTCAAGAATAAATTCTGGATCTAAACCTAAACTCAGACTCTCTAAAACTCAAAACTAAAACTAAGATTAAGAACCAAGACTCTCTAGTCATCCCACAAGACGGGATTAAATAGATGTTAAAATTCAAATCCGGAAACAAAATAAATACAGCTACAATCTAGCCTAAAAATCTAGAAAATAGTTTCTAAAGATAGATGTTAATTGAAATGAAAATTATCCCAAGAATATCAAAATTATCTAAAATGGAAGATTCGGTGATATGTGGCTCGATTTACGGAGTTCGGGAGGATTTCGTCACCAATAGATTGATTGCAAAACTCGGATTCGGTGGTCAGCGGAAGATTGATCCTAGTCGGGAGGAATTATCCCACCGAGTAGATGTCGTGTGCGCTGAATATAATTGTTGGGAAGGTCTCAAATGAACGGGCTGGACGTCACAAAGACCACAGCCCTCTCCTCGCCTACCGAGTGGAAAAACTCCAGACCAGGATGAAAGACTCATCTCGCCTTTTCTAGTTGTTGCCCACGAAGTCGTTTAGGATGGTCTCTTAAGTTGGTCATTTAGACTAGTCACCCAATCTAGCCGCCTAGAGCCTTGTTGCCAAGTTTGCACACCTTCTAGTCGCGCCTTCTAGTCGCGAGTCTCTTCCCTACCGAGAGGTAAGTCATCTTGCCTTTGGGCAAAAAAGATCTCTTCGCTGCCCACAGGGCAAGACTCATCGCCCAAATCTCATCGGCTCTCTTCAGATCTCGTTGTCTCTCATCAGTTTGGATCTGTAGTCTCTTCTTTTATACCAAAATACTCTCATTTTGCACTAAATATTCTCATTCCTTCAAATCTAAGAAAATAAATAAAAATATGTAGAAATAAAATAAAATCAATAGTATTGAAAGGAAAATGATATTTTTCATAAATAAAAGAGATAAAAATACATAAAAATAACACTTATCATCAACCCCTCATTGGGCGAACGGGCAAGGGGCGATCATGGAGGTCAGCTCTTCTGGGGTCTCTGACACTTGAAGCACTTCTTTGCAAATTCTTTAGCATCTCTGAGTATATTGGGCCAGTAGTATCTTGCCCTCATAACTTTTCTAACTACTGCCTTTCCTTCGGAGTGGTTTCCGCATATCCCTTCATGTATTTCTGCTAAAACGTATTGTGCTTCTTGTGGTGAGATGCATTGTAGTAGGGTGGCGGTGAAACCCCTCTTATAGAGGATCCTATTCACCTTTACGAACCTCGCTGCCCTTCTTCTTACCTCTCTTGACTCCTCTTTTCCCTCGGGGAGCTCGCCTGCATCCAGGTACTTGATGATTTTGCCAACCCACTCGGGCTCATTAACGCCTACAATGTAGACTTCTGGTCCTGCTGGACTTCTATTACTCTTCTCTCAACTTCCCAGCGGTGCTGGGGGGGGGGAGTCCTCCATGCCTAAGGCAGTACTCCCCAACCTGTCCGCCATGGCATTGTTTTCTCTAGGCACTTGTGTTATGCTAAAATAGGAAAATCGGAAACAAGCCTCCCAGACTCGGTTCAGGTATTTCTTTAGTTTTTCTCCTTTTGTGGCGTATGTTCCCAGCACTTGGTTGACTATTACTTGTGAGTCCGACTTTACCCCGAACTCGATCGCCCCCAATGCTATAGCCACTGAAAGCCCTGCTATAAGTGCCTTGTATTCCACTTCATTGTTGGTAGTTTTGAACGTGAGCCTCGCCATTTAGTGATGTTCCTCCCCTTCGCCATATAGCAAACGCCAACATCTCTACTCGTGGATACCTGGCTTCTGCTCCCTTTAAGGCGCGGCTTGTGTAAGACATGGGCAGTTGCACTGCCCCTTCCTTCTTGATGAATATGGCTGAAACGGTGTAGGGGGATACTGGTAGATATGTATATAATGTGTCTCCTTCTTTAGGTTGCCTCAAAAGTGGCGTGTTGGTCAAATGCTACTTCAGATTTTGGAAAGCTTGGTCACACTCCTTGAACTTGTTCAAAGCCACTACTCTTCCCCCCAGTCGTTCTGTGTCGTTTAGATTTTTTGGTCGCTTCATGTTCATGATTGCTTCAATTTCCTTCGGGGAGGCTTCAACTCCTCTTTCTGACACGATGAACCCCAAGAACTTACCTGACCTTACGCCAACACGCATTTCGATGGGTTTAACTTCATCTTGTACTGTCATAGTACTGTGAATGCTTCTCTTAGGTTGGCCAGATGTTGGGCGCGCTCTTTGCTTTTGGCTAGTAGGTCATCCACATAAACTTCCATAGTCCGTCCTATTTGGCTTTTGAATATTCGATTGACCAGCCTCTGGTAGGTTGCCCCCACGTTCTTCAAGCCAAACGACATGACTTGGTGGCAATACAATCCCTGGTCTGTGATAAATGAGGTTTTCTCCTCGCCTGTTGGGTGCATTCGGATTTGGTTATAGCCTGAATAGGCATCCATAAAGCTCAACATCTTGTACCCCGTCTTGGCGTCTATGATGACATTGATTCACATTAGGGGGAAGCTATTTTTTGTGCAGGCTTTGTTTAGATTGGTGAAGTCCATGCACATTCTCCACTTTCCGTTATGCTCCTGTTTCCTTTTAGGCCTCTTATCTTGGTGGTTCGGTACGACCTTCTTGTCCCTTGAACTGTTTTTACGCTTCGCTTTTGACTCCCCCTTCCTTGGTTCTACAAGAGCCTGTACTGTATCTTCAACATTGATGAAGTAATCAGCCCTTCCTTGAACTATTTTTGACTTGTTCATCCATTGTCAACCTCTCTTTATTAAAACGGGTGAGGTATGTCTTTAAGCTCTCACATTCTCTTTGTTTAACAGTCAGGAGGTATGCCGCTAGGTGCGTCCGCCTCCTGTTGGGCATAAATTGTATTAGGAACTGTCTGGACAACTCTTCAAAGCTATCAATCAACCCTGGCCAGAGAGTTCCAAACCATCCTCTCGCCATTCCCTCAAGGTCAGAGGAAAATCTCGATAGGCAATTTTTCTTGAAAAATTGTGGAGTGTGATATGTGCCTTGAAGTTCTCCAGGTGACGCCTTGGGAGTACCTATTAATGGAAGAAGGGCTCCAAACGATCACGAGAGAAGACGTGTCAAAGTGAAAGCCCCTGGGATTATTGAACGTAAATTAGTGCATGAGCCTATGCAAACAGGGTTAAAATTAGTCTACTAGGTCTTTGGACCCGTCGTACATCTCTATCTGCAGCACTTTGAACTTCAGTAGGAGTGGCACAACCATTACTTCTATGTTGTAAGGCAAATCCATGCGGCTCAGCATTTGTTCCACCGAGGAGGATCCCCCATCTTCTTCACCATCTCCTTGTACTTGCCAACAAGGCTACGTAGTTTGTCATGCAGCCTTTTCTTTTCCACCTCCTCCGCATTTATTCCTCCATTGCTATGTGCTTCTCCTTCTCCCTGTTCGCTTTGATTGGGCATGGTAGCGTCGCTGAGTTCAGCATTGCGGTGCTCTAGTTCATCGTTCTCTTTCTTTAGGTTTTCCATGGCGTCTAATGCCATCTTTAGCTTTTTTTCTGTCGCTGCTAACCGTGTTTCCATGTCTGCATGCATTGTGTCTGGGTCACGAGTTGCTGGAGAGCGAGTCGCAGTCGGCATGAAGGAACCACGTTGAAGTTCGATGAGAGACTAAAATCACAGTCACACCACCAGCTGTGACTGTTCACCTGCAACTAGTAACATCAGTGACATTGTGTGCCTGAGACACCTCCAATGCCTAAGTTAGCAACAAGTGAAGGATAGTAATTTAAGAAAACTCAATCAGATCATTAGAGGGTTACATGTTGTCCCTATATATAGGCGTGGAGGATATTAGTTGAGTACTATTAATCAATCAACTTTGCATAATACTTAGCCATAATAAGGCCTATCCCTGATATCATGAAATTATCTTGTCACCATTCTATCTAGTCAACAACGCAAGGGTCTATTCACCCTAATAAATAAGACAGCTAGAGTCCATGCACGATTCACAACTCTTTTGAACAGTTATCTTTTACGGAAGATGGTCTTGGGCCCCTAACTCGAGCTAAACCCATATTGATCGATTTAAAACTTCATGACTTTAAGTTATTAAAATTTATTATTAGTTCTTTGGAATGCGGAGAATGAAACATTTTTCTTTTTAAAGGAAATTGATCTCATTAATAAAAGAGCTTACACCATCTCTTTGGTTACAATAGATTAAATGCATAAAGGTCATTCTTCAATATCATATAAGTCCTCTGAACAATTTAAAGCAAACTTAGCTAGATGAAGGGCAACCATGTTGGCCCCCCTATAAGCATGAGAAACTGACCAGTGACCATAAGAATCTGTGAGTTGCCTTGCATCTGCTATCAACATTCCTCCCAAGCTCCAATTAGAACACTGACTCTATAGCAGACCCACCACTTGCTTTGAATCACCTTCCAAACAAACCTGCTTCAGTCCTAGTTCCTTGCAGAATGCAGCTGCCAGCAGGAGGCCATGTGCTTCAGCATCAAAAGGACTTCCTCTTAGACATCGGAAGGCACGGAGAGCTCCTATAACTTGGTCTTGATGATCTCTAATAATCACTCCCACCCCAATTCTACCTTTATCAAACTTCATGGCAGCATCCCAATTTTCTTTATAAACCCCTCTGCTGGTTTTGACCATTTGTGCACCACATGTGTTGATTGAACAGGATCATGCTGATAAGTCTTGTTTACCTCTTTATAGGATACCAATTCTGCTTTGGCCTTTTGAGATAAAATAGCAGGATCTTTAAACCCTTTACCATGCATTGCCTCATTTCTCTTGGTCCAAATCCCCCTCAGTGTTACTGCCACCTCCTCAAGCTCATCAGAATCAACTTGTTGAGCTAGATTAGTCCACACATTAAAGAACAGATCACTATGAAAGGTCATCTTCTGAACCTTTTTACAACCCTAATTCCACACATTCCTAGCAGCTACACAACCCCAAAGTACATGACCCGAGGTCTCAGGTTCTTGCCTGCATATAGAGCACAGGTTGTCTTCCACAATCTTCCTCCTCTTCAAGTTAGCAAGGGTGGGATGAGCCTCACTACAAGCTCTCCAGATGAACATCTTGACAGCAGGAGCTACTCTCATCTTCCATAATAACTTCCACACTACTTTGTCTCTGGATCTACTTGAAGGTTCCCCCTCTATCTCAAACTCCAATTCTCTATGAAGGTGGTAACCACTCTTAACTGTGTACTGGCCATTGTTGGTAAACTGCCACACCATTTTGTTTGCTCTCCCTCCTAGACTGATAGGTATAACTTTATCACCTCAATCTCCTGAGTAGAGAAAATTTCTTGCAGGATATCCTCCTTCCACATTCTCAGATTAGGCTCAATAATGTCACTCATTGTTGCACACCAACAATCATCAGCTTTAAGAGATGAGATCTGATAGAATTGGAGAGTAGGAACCCATCTATCAATCCAGATATTAACATTATGACCATTCCCCACCCTTCACATAAGGCCCTTTTTTTTAAACAAGGAAAAACCTGCATGGATACTTCTCCAAGCATAAGATGGCCCTGAACCTAGCTTGGCCTCCAATAAACCCACCTGATTAAAGTATTTCTACTTGAACACCCTAGCAACCAGAGAATAGGGATTCTGTAACATCGTCCAGCTTTGCTTTGAAAGCATAGCTAGGTTAAAGTTTCGGAAGTCCCTAAAACCAAGGCCCCCTGACTCTTTAGCATGGCTGAGTTGTTCCCAGTTAACCCACTGGATTTTAGAAGAATCTTAATTATAACCCTACCAAAATTTCTTTAGCAACTGATTTAATTTTCGAGTAATAGATGTTGGCAAGAGGAATATCCCCATTGAGTATGTTGGGATGGCTTGAAGAACAGCCTTAAGGAGTATTTCTTTACCTGCTACTGATAGATGCTTTGTCTTCCAATTGACTACTCTAGCCCAAGTTCTGTCAATGAGTGAATAAAAGGCTGTAATTTTTGCTTTCCCCACAACTGCAGGCAATCTCGAGTACTTTTCAAATGTCCCTGTTGATTTAATCCCAGCTAACTGCGAGATCTATCTTTGTACCACCTGCTTAGTGTTCTTATTGAAAAAAACTGAAGACTTCTCTTTGTTAAGTACTTGACCTAATGCCTGTTCATATAAATCAAGTATCTTGAGCACTCTAGTTAGTTCCTCAGTGTTAGCTTGGCAAAAGAGAAGGCTGTCATCTGTAAAGAAAAGATGACTAACACTGGTAGGGCCTCTCCCAATAGCTGGTTATGTCACCACATTGCTCAGCTTTATGCTATAAGGCAGATAAGGCCTCAACGCAAAGGATGAAAATGTAGGGGTATAAGGGGTCACCTTGTCTAAGGCCCCTAGATGGATAAAATTTTTGTTGAGGCTCACCATTGACTAGAATGGAATAAGAAACTGAGTTTAAGTAATTCTAGAAAATGGACACCCAATGCTGTGGAAACCCAATCTTCTTTATCACAGCCTCCATAAACCTCCATTCTACCCTATCATTGGCCTTGCTCATATACAATTTAAGAGCCATGAAACCTTTCCTCCCTTTCATCCTTGAAATCATAGAGTGTAGGACCTCATAAGCCACCAAAGTGTTATCATAAATTAGTCTCCCAGTCACAAATGCACTTTGGTTCAAGGAAATTAACTTAGGGAGGATACCTTTCAACCTATTAGCAAGTGTTTTTTACACTATTTTATAAAGAACATTACAAAAGCTGATAGGCCTATACTCAGCAACTCTCGTAGGGTTCTTAACCATTGGTATAAGAGAAATGAAGGTGTCCTTAACCTCTTTAAGGGAACCACCCTAATTAAGAACCTGTAAAACAAATCTGTATACCTCCCTAATAAGTGTTATTTTTATATGATTTTTATCATTCTTTTATTTATGAAAACATTTTCCCTTCAATACTATTGATTTTACTTTATTTCTACATACTTTTATTTATTTTCTAGGATTTGAAGGAATGAGAAGATTTAGTGTAAAAAATGAGCATTTTGGTACAAAAGAAGAGACTACGGATCCAAACCGATGAGAGGCAACGAGATCTGAATAAAGCCCATGAGGTTTGGGCAAGGAGAAGACTTACCTTTCAGTAGGAGAGGAAACTCGTAACCAGAAAGCGCGACCAGAAGGCACGAAGATTTGGCGACAAGGCTCTAGGCGGTTAGATTGGGCGACTAGTCTAAATGACCAACTTAAGAAACCAACTTGAATGACATCGTGGGCAACAACTAGAAAAGGCGAGAAGAGGGTTGTGTGGTCTTTGTGACCTCCACGCCTGCCAGCTATATTCAGCGCACATGGCACCTACCCAGTGGGATCTTTTCGAGTTCTATAATAAATCTATTGACGACCAAATCCTCCCGAACTCTACAATTCAAGCCGCATATCACTGAATTTTCCATTTTAGATAATTCTGATATTCTTGGGATAATTTCTTTTTATGCTAACATCTATCTTTATAAACTATTTTCCAGATTTTTAGGCTAGATTGTAGCCACATTTATTTTGTTTCCTAATTTGAGTTTTGACATCTATTTAATATCATCTTGTGGGAAGAAAAGGGAGTCTGGGTTCTCAATCTTAGTTTTAGTTTTAGTCTGGGTTTTTAATCTTAGTTTTAGTTTTAGTCTTTGGTTTTTGAGTTTTAGATAGTCTAAGTTTAGTTTTCGATAGTTCAAAGTTTATTATTTAAGTTTCTTTCAATGAGGTAGATCTAGGGGAGCAGAGGCAAGAGCCGAATGCTTCATCAACTAATTCCAACAAAGAACATCAGTTTTATTCTTTTTCTTTTTAATTTCATTATGAACTAATTCTATTTTCTATAACTTTTATGTAGCCTAACATTGAACATACAGTTTATATTCCAAATTATTTTATTTTCAATATTTCTATGATTGAGTGTTTATTCTTTGTTCTTAATGCTTACAATTTTCTAACTAACTATTATTCGATCTTTTGGATTGCAATGGGACCAAGAGGTGATTTGTGATTAAAACTCTAGGATTAAACACCATTAGTTGAGCAAAAGTAGAGATGTTTTATCGTGAATAGTGTGATTTTCAAGAAAAATCCAAAGAACTTAATGAGTCTCTAATTAGTTAAATTCGCATAGAGATATGAAGTTATTAATTAGAGATATTTTTGGTATTGTTCGAGAGAAAATATTGAATAGTTAAGGGATTTTTATCACTTAGCATGATTGGGATTCTATCAAAAGAAAGAATAAATTGTGTGTGATTTGCTAGGTGAAATCAAATGCTTTAAATCTATATTCTTATTATTTTTAAAATCTTAATTTTAATGTTCTTTTCTTCAGTTTAATTTAGATAAACCGTTCTTCAAATTTCGGTCTTCCAAATAGTAATTAATTTAGTCAATTTCAATACTCAATAGCAAAATTATACCCTATGGGTTCGACAACCGTTTTCTTTAAAATACTTTACTACTTATTACAATTATGTGCACTTACAGATATATTTTTATGCGAACAAGTTTTTGGCACCATTGTCAGAGAATAGTTATTTGTTATTGATATTGGTACTAGCTAGATTTTTACTACTTTGGATTTTATTGTATTTATTTAAAAAAAAAAAAAGAGAAGAGAGAACTAGGCGTACAATAAAGAGAAGAAGAAAGAGGTCACCACCTCTAAATTTAAAATGGTTAACCAGGAGAACAAGGCGTTCAAAGATTATGCTATGTCCAAAATTGCGACTTAGTTGGCAAATCTATCACAACAAATAGGTAAGATGAACGTTAATGCTATTCAAACTAATGTTGTTTGTGATCATTGAACAGGAAATCATTCAAGTGTAGATTACCAAGTGGGGAATCCTTTTGCCCAACCGAGTTATGAACAAGCTCATTACGTGTCCAATTTCCAACATTAAAATCATCCTTAATCAAATACGTTCAATCCCGGATGGAGAAATCACCCTAATGTTTTGTGGAGCAATAACCAAGTGCCAGCTAGACCACCTCAACAATTTCAACAGCAAGAGAAGAAGCCAAAACTTGAGGATATGCTTATGCAGTACATGCAAAAGACTGATATGGTGATCCAAAATAACTCGGCTTCAATTCGAAATCTTGAGGCACAAATCGGTCAGCTCTCAAACATGCTTACCGAGAGGACAACAAGGACTTTACCGAGCAACACAATGACCAATCCGAAGGAACATGTCAAAGCCATAACATTAAGAAGTGGGTGGACATATGACCAGTCGGTAAATACTGAGCGAGATGAAGAAGTTGTCGAAAATGTGGAGTCCGAGAAGAAGGAAACCAAGGACTAGGTGAAAGAAACCGATCGGGATGCGACCGACCAGCAAGCTAAGAAGACTAAGGAGAATAAAGGGGCTACAAAACCCAAGAAATCTAGGGAGTTTATTTCTGAAACTTATTATCCTTCAATTTATGATCCACCAATTCCTTTTCCGCATAAATTAAGAAAAAATAAGATTGATAGTTTGTTCTCTCTGCAGTTGGCGACTGAGGAGAGCAGTGCAATCGTACAAAAGAAGCTGCCGCCTAAAGAACTAAGTCTTGGAGAAGCAAAGCCGACCACCTTCTCTCTACAGTTGGCGACCAAGGAGAGCAGTGCAATTGTACAAAAGAAGTTGTCACCTAAGGAACTAGGTCTTAGAGAAGCAAAGCCAACCACCATCTCTCTACAGTTGGCGACCGAGTAGAGCAATGCAATTGTACAAAAGAAGTTGCCGCCTAAGGAACTAGGTCTTGGAGAAGCAAAGCCGACCATCATCTCTCAACAGTTGGCGGATAGATCCATTAAATACTCGAGAGGACTCATTGAGGACGTACTGGTGAAAGTTGATAAGTTCATCTTCCCGATTGACTTCATTGTACTCGATCTGGAGAAGGACGAGGAGATCCCTTTGATATAGGGCCAACCTTTCCTTGCAATAGGGAGAACTTTAATTGATGTCCAGAAAGAGAAACTCATTTGAAGGTCGGCGAGGAGCAGGTCACTTATGACGTATTTAAATCTATGGAATTCCCTTCCGAGATACGTTCTTGTTTTCAAATAAGCGACCAAAACATGGTCATGGCCGATGAGACTTATGGTGATTCCCAAAACTACCACGTAAGGAACCACCCAAGCTTTAACTCAAACCGCTTCCATCAAATTTAAGGAACGAAGGGGCTGGAGAGATCTCCAAGGAGTACACAACTGCGCCTTCAAGGAAAATATTCAATTGGAAGACAAAAAGCAAGCCTATGGAGATTTTACTTGTTTACTTGTTTGTATAAAACTATCAGAGGAGCTAATGATGAAGTGAGAATAATGGATATGAATGAATATGGGGATGGATAATTCGGTGGAATTGAATTTTGAATTAACTTTTGGACTTGATTAATCTTGAATGATTCATTTGAATTATAGACTTTAGACAATCTTTGAGTAATAAATTTATGAATCAAATCAATGCTTGTTTTTATGATCTTTTCTCTTCTTCTTTGCTCGAGGGCGAGCAAAGCTTAAGTTTGGGGGTATTTGATAAGTCTTATTTTTATGTGATTTTTATCACTCTTTTATTTATGAAAAGTGTCATTTTCCCTTCAATACTATTGATTTTATTTTATTTCTACAAATTTTTATTTATTTTCTTGGATTTGAAGGAATGAGAATATTTAGTGTAAAATGAGAGCATTTCGGTATAAAAGAAGAGACTACAGATCTAGACCGATGAGAGGCAGCGAGATCTGAAGAGAGTCAATGAGATTTTGGCGAGGAGCCTTGTCTCGTGGGCAGCAAAGAGATTTCTCTCACCCAAAGGCGAGAAGACTTACCTCTAGGTTGGCGAGGAAACTCGCGACTAGAAAGCGCGACCAAAAGGCGCGAAGATTTGGCGACAAGGCTCTAGGCAGTTAGAATGGGCGACTAGTCTAAACGACAAACTTAAGAGACCAACCTAAACGACATCGTGGGCAACAACTAGAAAAGGCGAGAGGAGTCTTTCATCCTGGTCAGGAGACTTTCCACTCAGTAGGCGAGAAGAGGGTCGTGTGGTCTTTGTGACCTCCATGCCCGTTCATTTGTGACCTTCACGCCTACCAGTTATATTCAGCACACACGGCATCTACCTAGTGGGATCCTTTCGAGTTCTACAATCAATCTATTGATGACCAAATCCTCCCAAACTCCGCAATCCAAGTCGTATATCACTGAATTTTTCATTTTAGATAATTATGATATTCTTGGGATAATTTCCTTTTATGTTAACATCTATCTTTAGAAACTATTTTCCAGATTTTTAGGCTAGATTGTAGCCGCATTTATTTTGTTTCCAGATTTGAGTTTTGACATCTATTTAATCTCGTCTTGTGGGATGAAAAGAGAGTCTGGGTTCTCAATCTTAGTTTTAGTTTTAGTCTGGGTTCTTAATCTTAGTTTTAGTTTTAGTCTTTAGTTTTTGAGTCATTAGTTTTGAGCTTTAGAGAGTCTAAGTTTAGGTTTCGATAGTTCAGAGTTTATTATCTGAGTTTCTTTCAAGGAGGCGGATCTGGGGGAGTAAAGGCGAGAGCAGCAGCTTCATCAACTGACTCCAACAAAGAACACTAGTTTTATTCTTTTTCTTTTTAATTTCATTATGAACTAATTTTATTTTCTAGAGCTTTGATGTAGTCTAGCATTGAGCACACAGTTTATATTCCAAGTTATTTTATTTTCAATATTTCCATGATTGAGTGTTTATTCCTTTTTCTTAATGCTTACAAATTTCTATCCAACTATTGTTCGATCTTTTGGATTGCAATGAGACCGAGAGGTGATTTATGATTAAGGCTCTAGGATTAAACACCATTAGTTGTGCGAAAGCAAAGATGCTTTACCACGACTAGTGAGATTTTCAAGAAAAATTCAAAGAACTTAATGAGTCTCTAATTAGTTAAATTCACATAGAGATATGGAGTTATTAGTTGGATATATTTTTGGTATTGTTTGAGAGAAAATATTGAATAGTTAAGGAATTTTTATCATCAACTTTGGATAATTGGGATTCTATAATAAGGAAGAATAAATTGTGTGGGATTTGTTAGGTAAAATCCAATGCTCTAGATCTATTCTTATTATTTTTAAAATCTTAATTTTAATGTTCTTTTCTTCAGTTTAATTTAGATAAACCGTTCTTCAAATTTCAGTTTTTCAAATAGTAATTAATTTAGTCAATTTCAATTCTCAATAGCATAATTATTCCATGTGGGTTCGACAACCATTTTCTTTAAAACACTTTACTACTTGTTACAATTTTGTGCACTTGTAGATATATTTTTATGCGAACACTCCCCACCCACCACCTCCCAATGCTTTTGATAAAATTGAGCTGGAAACCATCGGGACTTGGAGAACCTAAAGGATTCATCTGAAAAATAGCAGCTTGTACTTCCTCATGTGTGAACTTCTTCATAAGCCTAGTTGACATCTCAGCAGTAATCTTGGGACTCAAAACATTTAAACAGACCTCAATGTTAGTAGGCAAGGAAGTCGTGAAGATAGAAGGAAAACAAAAACCTATGAACATAGCTCCAATATCACCCTGCTCAGACACCTCCCTTCCATGTATATCTTCAATACTCTTAATAGCATTTGCTTTCCTCCTTTGACTTGCCTGCATATGAAAGTATTGAGTGTTTTTATCTCCATTCTTTGTCCAGTATTGTAGCCAGTATTGTTTAGCTCTCTGTCTCCATTTCATTTCAATTTTTGCTAGTGACACTTCCACTTCTATTTGTAGCTTCTGTGTGTGGGCCATGTGAGAGCCATTACCAGTATCTTGAAGGTGACTAATAGTAGCCAAATGTTGAGATATGTCCTTTTGCTCTTGTTGTTTATGCTTTTGTTTCCATTGCATCAATCCCCTTTGACACTGCTGAACTTTGGTTCTCATTATAGATGCCCAGTCTTACCCAAATGCCCCTTGTTCCATGCCTTCTTCACAATACCCCCACATTCATCCTTCAATTCCCAAGAAAGATTTTGCATGCTAACATGAAGGGGAGAGTGGTTAGATTTTACAACAGCCATAGCATTACATGATGCATTATTAAATACCTCATTCCAGTCATTGTTTGCCAGCGCTCTATCAATTCTTTCTTTAGTAAACTCCCTTCAATTTATGCTATTAGACCACGTGAACTTCTACCCTTGAGAGTGGATATCACAGAACCCTGATGCAGGATTTCATTGAAATCACCTGCACACAACCAAGCCAATGGAGTAGAGGGTTTGAGCATCTTGAGAAGCTGCCAACTGCTACTTCTTTTCACTGTCTCTGGGTCACCATAGAACCCTGTGAACTGTCAAGCAAGTTTGTCTCCACCTTCCTCCACAAATGCACTAATATGCCATCGAGTATAATTGATGACTTTCACACTCCATCCGTCTTTCCAAAGCAATGCAATACCCCCACTAAGCCCCACACTATCCACAGCAAAACAATTTTCAAAATGCAAAGACCTTCCCACCTCATCCATCATGTTAATACTGCACTTAGTTTCCACTAAGTGGGGGCACTTTTCCTTAGTCAATTTCCTAAGGATTCTAAATGCCCAAGGGTTCCCAAGCCCTCAACAATTCCAAATTAGAAGACTCATTGATATTGGCAGGGCTGGAACCCAGCCACTGCCACTGAATTTTGGTTCTCAATCCCCCCATCACAGCCCTTTGATTTCTTAGGATTAGACTCAACACCCTTATCACCTCTATCCCCCCCCCCCCCCCCTCCTCTCAACCTATTCTTTGTTGATAATTAGAGATGTTAGTAAGAGTCCAACCTGAAATACCCCTTCCTCTAGCCCTTCTTTTCCATTTGCCAGCCTTAGGACCCCAATCATGCATACCATGAATGTTAACATCTTTTGTGCCAGGTTAGCAGGTAAAAGATTGCACATAATTGGGTTCACCCTCCTCATTAATACATGGACCCCCTTCACAGAAAGACACCTCATCAGTTACACTTTTCTCTTGAGTCCCAGCAGGTAATGAAAGTATTGCTTGGTGAGAAAAACTTCCAAATTAGCTAGGATTGGATCTAAATCCATCTAGCAAATAGGCTCAGCTTTACCATGCATATCAGGCTCACCAAAGGAAATATTTACCCCATTAAGACTTGAGGCCTTCTTAGCAACAGAATGTTGACTCTCAAAACTTTCCCTATGGGATAACCCAGGATTAGAGGAATCCTGCACAGCTAGAGCCTCACTGATTGGGATCTCTTCTTGTGACTTGACTCCATCATTCTCTCTAGTTGCCTTAACCAGCTCCGCCATCGAAGGAAACTCCTGCACTTCAACCTTAACATCCTCCCTCACAATCTTCTTTCCTAAAACAACTTCTCACCTCCCTTTCCTTATGCTTGTTGCCCCCTCTGATGATGGTTATGGCCAGAAGAGCCACCATACTTACGGCCATCAAAGATTTAGTATTCATAGGTTGTGCTCTAAGCCAAGGGCCATACTGCTGGGATTTCAGATCATCCTTTTGTTGTTCAAATATTGGCCTCGAGCAACTCTTTCCCTTATGAAACAAGACACCACACTGAAAACAAAAGTTTTGTAGTCTCTCATATTTAAAAGATATCCAGTATTGCTGCTCCTCGAACACCAACCACTTTCCTCGCAAGAGAGGCTTATGGAGATCAACTGCCACCCTGACAAGAAGAAATCTCCCCCATGCAGAACCATCAGACTCAACATCAACCCTTATGACATGCCTAAGTGAGGATCCCAATTGTTCCCCCACCTCTTTTGTCATTGCTGCTAAAGGATGATTGTGGAGTTGAACCCAAAAAGGTTCAAAAATAAACTGCAAAACATCGTTGGACACAATCTCATCTGCCTCTAGGAGAGTTAATAAGTTCCTGTCAAAGAACCATGGGTGACCACTAAGCACCTTCTCTTTATCATCACCTGTTGAAACTCAATCAAGAAACATTGATGTCCCAAATCCTTGAATCTTGCCCATCCCTCTAGCCTCCAAACTTGAGACATAGTCACCCTGAAAGTCTCATTGAGGACACCTTTCTCAGATAAAACTCTGCCAATGACACAATGTTTCGAACATACAACCCCCCCCCCCCCCTCCACCCCCTCAGACTTGACATGAAAGATAGAACTCTCTTCCCTTGAAAAGTTAAGCCTCTCCCAACGCTTCGTTAGTTCCTCCTCCTCCATTACCAAGCCACACTACCCCGCCCTCACAAGGAAGTGAGACTTATGTCTTTGTCAAAGAACAAAGGAACTAAAACCTTACTCTGTCTCAAGAGATAAGAGAAGGACCTCTCGTCTGTTTGAATGAAACATCTTTTGAGAGTAGGAATTGGAAGATCTTCAGTAAATTTAAGAAGTTAGAGGGTTATCCTTATGTAATTAAGGAAACAAGAAAATTTAATCAAATGACTACAGTTGACAATAAAAAATCTAAGAAAAATAATAAATTAATAAAATCAATTGAGAGAATGTTGAAGTGGCTCAATAGAATATAACTAAGATGATAAACAATTATATAGGGAATATATTGAAGCTATTATCAGTATCTTAGGGTTAAGGGTAAAATTGTAAAAATTAAATTTTATTAAATTCATTTATTCTGATTATATGGGTTATGCATTTCATACGTAATTAATCTATTTATTAATCGTATTTTATCAGCAATTTTATTAAATTCAAGTTTGGTTTTCATTTTACTTAAAAAATCTTTTATACCCGATGTAGATTTTAAAAAAGCTGTTAGTAGCATCCGTACCCCTAAAAGAAAGGGGTGTTACACACGTACATATAACATAGCTTTGCGAAAGAATATTTTTGTATGCATAAATAGAGGAACTGCATAATCACCGTTCTTTACCTTCGGCCTTGAGCAAACAATCATGGTGATGTCAACAAGAACCTATATAAAGCATATCATCCACTGCAACAAAGTTTTGATTTTGGAATGAAATTTTTTTGGACGAAATAAAAATCATCCCAAAAAATACTTTTTAGGGAAAAAATTCAAATTTCATTCCAAAAAAGTGACAGA
Organism: Juglans mandshurica; assembly: GCA_022457165.1. Lineage (NCBI taxonomy): Eukaryota > Viridiplantae > Streptophyta > Magnoliopsida > Fagales > Juglandaceae > Juglans > Juglans mandshurica. Next base: position 13,616,681 of record CM039623.1, read on the forward strand.
TGTTGTTATCCGTTTGAACATAATATTTTGTGTTCGAACGACATATATTGTGATGAAAAATTTTGTCCCTCATAGAAATCCCGCTCGAACGGTCACTTAACTGTTTGATCTCAAATTTAATAAACCTTTGAACGGTTATTTGGAACCATCGAATGTTAAATTGGTGGGTTAAGTTATTAAATTTAGCGGAAATTTGAGTATCCTTTTGAACAATGTATTTAAATGTTTGAACACGAAGGAGTAACCACCCAAACATGGAAAGTTAACGTTTGAACGCCAATTGAATGGTTCGAACGAAAATTCTAGCGTGATAGACGACTAAAATGTTTGGCAGGAATAGAAAATACGTTCAAAGGCTTCTTCATTAGTTCGAACAGTGGCAAATATTTTACAAATTTTAATTGCAAAAAATGCCTTATTAATTAGTTATAGGTAATTATTTTATTTATACAAAAAAAAATAGTATTTAAAGAATATAGATACATAAAGGAAGTCAATAACTAATTTAGAAAATGAAAAGACGATTCATATTTAAATTAATTATACAAAACACAAATAGCTAGTGTACATACAAAAAACCAAAAAAAATGCAAATAAAAGATATACACTACTGGCCCAAATCTCATAGCACTGTCTCGACTCCACCAAGGCTTGTCTCCATATGTGTCAACCAAGACATGATCTTCGACTTAGTCTCTACGATGGCACTCCGGACTTCCATACGTACGGCAACAATCAACTCTATTGTTTGTGCACAGATCTTTGCACGCACAATATCTGCAATCTCTTCACGAATAGCAATGTGTAGATGTCTCACCCGATACGCCATGATCTCTCAGGTGTGCATCTCACTGAGTATTGACCACCTCTACAGTGGATGCATGAATACGAAATCTCGAGTGTCCCATGCTGTGTGACAAGGTTGAGGAGTTTATCTGTCCAATCAGCTCCCGAACACACTCATACTCATCTAGATGGACCCTCGTCACTAAAAGAAATCATGTGAGCAGGACCCCAAATGGCAATATATATGTCGTAATATAGGTGCCCTCTGATCGAATCTTAGTGAAGATATATCTCGCTACTTCAATAGGCACCCCACGAGCAACTTGTATCATAAACCATTCCCGATCCATGCTAACCTCAGTCTTGTGCAGCCGCGAATCAATGTTGTTTGCTATTATTATGTTCATGATCTTTAAAAAACTAGATAAGTCGTCCTGTTTTATGCTCATGGTCCCATCATAAGGAGGAAGCATCTGGACCCACAACCAACTAACGAATCTCATGATCAACGAGGCCATCAAACTCATCTACTACATTAGTATCCTCGTCCTCAGCAGTCACTCCATCACCTGTAGGTCTAGACTGCCTAGGCACTAGGATATATAGTGGGCAATCAAGGGATACCAAGAAAATCGGCGACTACGTCCACTAAGAATCTAACTGATGTGCCCTGAACCGAGAAGGTATATGTGTCATCATCCAAGTCGGCACCACCAAGTTAGAACTCAAATACGATGTCGATGTGGGCAATGATTATGTCCCTCCCTTCATCCTTCTGGTCGATAATCAGTGTCCAACCACGTCGAGGAGGACAGCTGCCAGAGAATGACCCTCCCATAAAAGATCCTGAAAGTCTTTGATTTTCAACTAACGCTCCAACAAAACAATCCTCTCTCGGACTTCTTCGCTGGAGGCTTGCCTTGACTTGCCACGCTTCCTTCCTAAAGAAGCCATTATAATGGCGCTGAAATTTAAGAAATAAAATTAAGAACAATGCTTATAAAATAAATATAATACATGAAACATAGATAAAATAATTATATCTAACTAAAACACTATATACTACATTATCTATTTTCCTCTATCACGAAAATTACAAATATATTATGTACCGCTCGAGAGGGTAATTACATGCTCGATCGAATATTGTTATCCGTTCGAACTTAAAATTAATTGTTCGAACGATATACACATTTTGGTTCGAGCAATAAAATAAACAGATCGAACGCTCTCATTTACAGACGTTCAAATGGTTACACGGAGAACAGTTACACAGATATTCGAAAGGTAACTGGATCGAGTTCAGCAATGGTTGAGTCGACTCAGCCATTATTAAAAACAAAAGGAATCAATAGATTCATTTCGTTCTTCCACAAATCACAACAATACAAGGCATAGATGAGCATAGATGCATCCTGACCTTGTTTTTCCAGCCACCTACGGTGGCCTAATGGTGTTTTGAAAAAAAAATTCAAAACCTATTTTCAACCCTATTTATACCGAAATACTAACCTGTTTACATGTAAAATAACATCAAATCAAAGGCTATATGACATACATGTTGCAGGTTCGAGATTGGTGATTGAGGTGGCATTGACGGTGACGTGTGGCTGCTCTCTTGTTGGGTGCGGCGAAGAGGAAATGTTAGGGTTCAAACGGCGCTAGGTCTAACCCACCAAAACCTATTATACCCTCGATAGAGTTCGAACATGTATTATTACGTTCGAACGTATTTTAAAAATCATTGACCCATTCGAATGTACAATTATCAAGTTCAAATGGGCCAAAAATATTTAATTAGTAATTCTTATATTATATATATATCATATATACTATATATATACTATAAGGCTCATTGGATATATAGATGGATGTATTCTATTGAAAGGTTTCTTGGAAAGTTGAAATGCACAATGGGTAACAAGGCTCGCCCAGAAGGGTCAATTACAGAAGCATATATTGACAATGAATGGCATACATTTTGTTCAAAGTACTTCCATGGAGTTGACACGAGGTTTGATCGGCTAGAAAGAAACTTTGATGTCGACCAAGCAAGACAAAAAAAATGTAATTTATGTATTTTCCTAACACATGTACACTTGGTGCAGAGCGTGGTTATGATTTATTTGGAAGAGAGTTTGAAAAACCTCAATGGTACGTGCTAAACAATTATCCTGAGATAGAGAGCCACTTGAAATAAGTTGTCCTTATTTAGTAATTGATATTGGAATCTCTTTAAAAATCTACGCGAGTTATAAATTATTTACTATATTTCTATTTCAGTGATCATATTAATGTGCTCAAAGAATAAGGAGTAATTGATATAGACAAGAAACATGAAGAATAGTTCTTGAAATGGTTTCATTAGCGGGTAATGACATATGGTATACAATTTTTTGGTTAAGATTTTTATCTAGTGATTGTTTATTTTTTATATATTTATGCTTTCTTCAATATGTAGGTTTTACAAATGCATGCTAGAAATCCTCACGATGTCTCGGATGAACTGTATGAATTGGCGCATGGCCCATCAAGAGCGTTGTTCGATATTCTACGTGTATTTCTCGGGAAAGTATGTATCACACAATGGATAAACGTTATAAAAAAAATTTAAAATAGTTGTGTCCTAGTCGAAGGAAGTCATGATAGAGAGAACATTGATTTTTATGAGGTTATTGTGGATATAATTGGCTTGAAATATTTGGGGGATCTTGTGGTATATCTATTTAAGTGTGATTGGTCGGATTTAAGCAATCCTCGAAGGGGAGTGCGTGATGATGAATGTTTCTTGAGTATTGATACATCAAAAAAATGGTATGATGAATGATCCTTTTATTTTGGTTTCTCAAACATCTCAAGTATTCTACTTAGATGATCGTGAGTTAGAAAATAAATGGCGAGTTGTATAAAAGTTTTCTCCAAGAAATATATATGACGTTATCCTCGAGGCGAAGGGACAAAACGAAGAGAAAGATGGTCCCTCTACTCAAGAAGCATACCAAGAGAGTTAGCATGTCTTCAACTTCTTTGTGGATTTGAACCAATATGAGATGATTCATTTGCATAGAGAATATATTGAGGCTGAAATTATTGATGCGACAATTGAGAAAAATACTGACTCATCTGAAGTATCTACAGATGAGGAGGGATAACGGTCCACTGAAGCTTATACGAATGATTGATGTGTTTTGTTTTCACAAGACACTTTTAGGACAAATCATTTATGTGATGCATGTAGCAGTGTTTTGAAATCATGACATCCAAGAGGAAGGAGATTCACATGCCATCTCCACCCATGCCTAGCTCTTCGACTAACTCACTATTGGAGATTAACTCTCCAAACCAAGGTAAAAATTTGATATAATATTGTTTCAATTAAGATAAATCACACATAAGCATACTAAATTCTAACTACCATTTCTTTCATGTGTACTATAAATATGGTTTTTTTAGAGCTAAACGTACAATCTCGTCAGGGCCTTAGGCACTACTAGAGGCATGACGTTGGAAAAATATCATAAAATTAGTAAGATTAAAGTTAACATTCCCGACGATCATACTAGAGGTGAAGGAGAACCAACGGCCTGACTTGCTTCTCATGTGGGTTCTCTTACACGAACTTATGCACCTTTGACTACAAGTTCATATCATAAAGTTCCCTAAGATGTCAAAGAGTTTATTAAGAAGCATTGTTTGATAATTGTTTAATTCATTTCTCAAATTGTTTAAGGTCTATGCAAAATAAAAAAAATATGCAATTAATTTGTTCATGAGTCTTATTTTTTCAATGATGACTTCGAACTAAATTTTGGTCAGAAGGAGGAGTGCAATACTGTTGATAAGCTTATGTGTAATGCATTCCAGAAATATAAGACCAGATATCATGAGCATTACAATAAGTTCGTGAACAAGTACGACGCACGCCAACATCGTTTTCAGGATGTCCGACCTTTAGATTGGGAGAAACTGTGTGATATGTTTGAGGATCATGCATTTAAGATAAATAAATAACTTGTTTTACATGTCATGGCTATGTAGGAGCGAAATTCTATAAACAAAGCAAATAGATCTAACTTGAAGATTCATCACCATGCAGGCTCAAAATCTTTTAATCGCCTCACTAAGAAGTTGGTAAGTCTATTTTATATAATGGATTTCTCAAGTTTATTATTTGTCGTATTCTAATGACATTATATCTATAAAATATTTGTTGTACAACAAGACTTAGATAGCAATTACAATCTGACAAAATTATATATTGCATCACATACTGATCGTAATAGAGAGTGGACTCATCTCGATACCTATGAAAATTATGTAAGTATTATTATATGTTTTAATTAAACGTATTTATATATTTGTGGCAATATTAACTATTTATCTTATGTGTAGGAAAAAATGGTTGCCTTGCATGCTAAATCTGCAATTGATCAAAATTTCGCAACAAGTGATGTTGAAATTTTTACAAAGGTTCTAGGTCCACGTTTGGGCTATTTGAGCGGTTTGAGTCATTGCATCAAGCCTTCTACCTCATCCTCATCGTCCAATAATGCCTCCAACACTTCTAGAACATTAGAAGAAGTATGGCCAGATATCGGAGAATTGAAGACAAAGCAACATGAGTTAGAGGCTCAAGTGGCCCAACGAGTTGACTTGGAGATGCAAATGAAACAACAAGAAGAGCAACAAGCGGAGTTAAGAGAGAAATGCAACTCCAAATGCAGATACTTATACAACAAGTCCGGCCTCCAAGCAACTAGTTTAATTTATAGTTAAGATTTTCAACTACCTTTTGTATTATGAAACTACTGTTTTATTTCGTTGGTTTGCACTTATGAGACTACTTTTATGTTTGCTAAATATGTACTAATGTATTTTTAGATGTTATTTATGTGTATTTTGTTTTCTATTAATGAGTTGGAAAAAATATTGTCCCATTCAAACACAAAAAAATCCTTTGAACAGTTAATAAGTGCCAACCATTCAAATGGTTTAATAAAACATTCGAACGTAATTTGTAAACTGTGTTCAAACAACCATCGGACAAATTGAACATTACATAACCATTTGAATAATACACTAAATGTTTGAACAAATTTGAATAGTAAAAGGTTCAAACGTCAAACAGTAAGTTTGAACTATCAATTACATATGTTCGAACGTGAATATCTTTAGTTTGAACATTCAATTATATACGTTCGAACATTATAGAAAGTTCGAACATAAATTGTGATGTTCAAACGGAGTCTCGTTTGAACCGAATTTATTCAATCGAACAAATAATCCAATCTATTCAATCAATTTTAGATGTTTGAACCGGTAAATTTGACCATTCGGCCGTATTTCTAGGATGAAATTAAATCGTCCCAAAAAAAATTTTCCATTCGAACGCTATCAAACGATTTTTTTCCAATTTTGTCCCAAAAACCCTTTCAAGACAGTGATGTTGGGACAAATTTGGGACACTTTTTCGTTCCAAAAACTACTTTGGGATGAAACAGTAGTTTTTTGGGACAAAAATTTTCGTCCCAAAAAGGTCATTTTGTTGTAGTGATCATGTCAATTTCTATGTTACCTTCTACACTTTATCGTTGTGCATGTGAAATGCTTTTATTCGGAGTTTAAAATTCGTTGTCTGAGGCAAAGGTGTTGCTGTCAAAGACTTCGACAGCAGCTGTGTCGCAAGTTTGTGTTCATTTAGGTGTCATGCTACGTGTGCGTTTTAGTCATGTAACATGCATTTAAACCTTAGGCTATTGATGCAATGAACATATATATATATATATATATATATATATATATATATATATATGAATAATGGTTTGAAAGTTCAAAAATAACCGATCACGCATGAAACTAGTCAAATTTTTGCTAAAATTTTCATCATGCATGCTGCCGATGTAATGGCAGTGAGTAAAATCTGGTTCTAAACAGGCATATTTCACCACACACTATCATGTATACGTGTATATACAGGTTTTAATGTTTTTGGCATGCTAAAAAGTGCATGTAATTCATAAAACAGTGGTGCTGGCAGCAACCCTTTCATGCATTACGAAATTTATGAGTTTTTTGAGTAAAATCAGTGCTTCCATAATGAAGACTGGGCCTGATCTATGGTCATTTGCGGTTGTTAACAGCATTCCTTTTTAAATTTTAATGAGATTTTGACAAATTTTTCAAAGAATTATGGTGTCAGGTTAGTGGTATGCAACATGGTTCAAAACTACTCTTTTTGATGCTGTGAATACCATATGGCAGTAACTAAACTGAACCTACATCTCAAATATGCAAAAATCATGGTTTGATGGATGTTTGTTCATGCTCATGCTTTAATCATGTTAAAATCTCCATTTTTTTAACATCTGGGTTGTTGGCAGCAAACCCTTTTTCACAAAACTAGGTGAATTTTCCGTGGTCTTTCAAGATTTTCCAGGTGAGATTAATCCATTCTAGGGTTCGCGAGCTATTGACAGCTTCTAAGGTTTAGAAGACTCAAATTTTAGGAGCAGTAAAGCATGTGGGATAATGATAAACTTACTACCTCCTATCATCTATTTACTACTCTATAGTGTATTTAAATTTTTTTTATTATTATTATTTTCTTTTAAGTATTTTTTTAACATCCTAATCATTAAGAAAAATTTAAAAAAATATACAAATGGTAGATTCCATTTTTTTACAAAGAGCTTACACCGGTCTTGTTTAGGACTTATACTAGCATTACTCGGAATAAATACTCATGTCGGCAGTAAAAACGAGACTGCAACTTCCTAACACCAATTACTGATATGACTGAAACCCTCGATGAGGGCTTCATAAAAAATTTCACACTTTTCATCTATGAAAAACCTAAAACCTAGCCCAAGATGCTACACATGATGGGCTTATTATCTCCTACCACTCATTTACTACTTTCTTTATTTTTTAAAATTTTTAATTTTTACTTAATGGTTAAAGAAATGACTATTAGTAAAGTTGTATATTTTTTTAATTTTTTCTTAATGATTAAGGATAAAAAATACTTAAAAGAAAATAATAAAAAAATAAAAATTACAAATACACTAGAATTATAAAGAGGTGGTAGAAGAATAATAAGCCTATCATTATCCTTTCTTTACATACTCAGCCCTCCAAGCCCTAGCAGTGCCCTAGCGCTCCGGTAATTCAATAATTACCAACCATGGGTACCAAGCTGGCGACAAAACCATTATCTCTATGGATTTCTTGGGCTGGCAGCATACTTACTAAATTTCTTTGGAGTAATTCTACATACAACCATGAAATATGCAACCGCTACGTAATAACTTTGAAAAAGAGTGAGATCCACTATTAAAAAATTAATTTTTTTCATATAGATCCATGTTTTATTTACTTTTTTCAAAACGAATACGTGACGGTTGCCCAGCTGGCGACAAAACCATTATCTCTATGGATTTCTTGGGCTGGCAGCATACTTACTAAATTTTCTTGAAGTAATTCTACATCCAACCATGAAGTATGCAACCGCTACGTAATCGCTTTGAAAAAGAGTAAGATCCACTATTAAAAAATTAATTTTTTTTTATATAGATCCATATTTTATTCACTTTTTTCAAAACGATTAAGTAATGGTTGCAAATACATTTTCTCTTTTTCCTATGAACTCTTTCCTAATTAACCCCAAAAATCTTGTCAGCCACTTAATGGGAAATTTCCTGGCAGCAACAGCTTGCTTCCTTATAAATTTCTAGGTGGTTTCTGTCATTTAAGGAAAGAACTTTCCTAATTTGCCATAGGAAATGTGAGATTGCAGCCCTACTTTAGCAACTCAACCAATATTCCAAATAATTTCAAAAAAATAATAATAATAACATAGAGATTACTGGCTGGCCCGTGGGCCCAAATTGAATTTTACCCCCAACTTATGGGGCTCAAAAAGGCTTAGGGGTGACACCTCAGTATTTCTGTTTCTCTCCCATTCAGTTCTGAATATACAAATCTATGATCTCGAATACCACATGGAGCATGTAGAGTTATATGCAAAAGCATTTACTGAATAGCTGAGGCAAAACCAAGAAGCTCACTATTTCTTTGATTGGAGTTGTCTTCCAAGTAAGACAAGTCCTACGCTAGTAAAACCGGACAAAATGGTTGATGAGTAGCAGAGTGCAAGTAGAGCTCCCCTAAGAGACTGCATCAAAAAGTCTTAGATGTTATGTAAAATTCTGGATAATAAGAGGAAAGTTCAGATAACAGTCAAAATACATTGTTTTAAATCACCTTTGCCAACAACAAAGCATTATCATTTGCATACTGCAATGAACTCTCTGGAATATTCTGAATGCCCTGACTTAGGTTCCAAGAAAGGATCCTGCATTTAAAATTTTCCAGATAATTAAAGAAATATCTATCTGTTAGGCCTACTTAAGAATAAAAGTAGAAAAGAGAACTCACAGTTAAAACGATATAATTAATTACCCAAAAGCAAAGCCAATTACAGCACCAATGTTGGCTTTATCTGAAGTTAGTTCCACCTGAAGTTCCCCAAACTGCAATTGGCAAGAACATTATTTATTCAATATTTCATAGGAAGCGTTTACTGAGATTTCGACAACTACAGAGTTATAATCTACCTTCAGCATCCTGGTTTCCTCCTTTGGTTGCTTCTCATCTTCTGTAGATTCTGTACTTGACAGAAGCCTTCCAGTTGTAATCATCACTTTTGCAATCTATGATGGTTGAACAGTATCCAACAATACAACTACTCAGAGATACATAACAGCTAGTAGTGATATCACATTTATAAGAAAGAGAGAAGGGCAGAGAAGAAAGATTGTTTCTTAAATTGTAAATCATAACTAGCAAGTTTTGAGGCAATTATATGGGCATTCATACAATTCGATCTCAAAATTTCTGCACATGGGTTTCCTGCAATGATGTCGACAAAGTGAATTTGTTTTCAGGAATGATAACAACAAAGGAAACTTCTTTACATTTTTGAAGTAAAAGATGAAGCGAGAAGAAAATAAATTGGTTGAGAATATTCAGGTTGGCAAGTATACCAGGATATAATTGAAGTTTTTAGACCAAGGATCAAGATGTCAATGCAATCACCAATAAAGCCCAATTCAGCTGGTATACAACTAATATAGGATTTAACACCTGTGTAACAACTCCACATTCCACCCATATCCAATGTACCACAATAACCCCCATTAAGTCCTAAACATTCTCCTCAAGCTATTTAGTGTCACATGGCGTAACAAGTATGCTTTGCTATCATTTGTCACTCCCCATGGAAGTGTTAAACACATAAGCTCTATGCCCTAAAAGAATAGTCATAGTGTCACCAATAAAACCCTATTTCACCTAGTATACCAAAAATGTGGGACTTACCATCCATATAAATCCTTCACATCCACCCACCCAATATAGGACTTAACACAAGCTCTTCAGTGTAGTATAAGTTTAGAGTTTGAAGAAGAAATTTCGCATAGAATTAGAATAATAATACATGGTTGTGGTGATGAAGTAAAATGCTGCAAATGTTGAACAAAAGAACAAAAGCAATATTCTAGACTTCTAGGAACAAACAAAAATAAACAATGTGTATATAAATTCTCCTAGGTAAACTTATCTTCAACTATTGGTTGGAAATTTTTCTTTATGTCTGATACCTTGCGAGATAGTTTTTGTACTCAAACTCAGGATCTCTACTAACTATGATGGAGAGAAGCCTCAGCGGGGGATTATGCTTTGAACTCCCATAATTCTCACACTCCGATTTGTACTATAAACAACATCTACTTTCAATGAATGATTATTGTTCCATTACTAATTAGCCCAAAAGTTGAGCAGTTAGGAAAGTGAATTTAATCATTTGATTTAGAATTTTAACACTCCCTTTCACATGGGAGCCTAGTCTCCCCCTCAATAAATAGTCACAATAAGTGGGATGTTTAACTTAAATGGTATCTATAATGTGGATTCAAAGTTCAGAGTTAGGACCACTATTATAAGTCTATACTAAATTAGTAATTGTCATAGTGATTTAAACTAATGGGAAATGCATCCAGCATTACCACTATAATAGTAAGAACAAAAACTCTTTCAAGTAAGGTAGAATACCTTCTGTAGTTCACCTTGACCATACTGCCCCATGGACTGGAACCTCATCCCAGCACGTACCAACCGCTTGCCAAGTGCTAAAACAGCAAAAAAATCCAAATAAGCTTTCAAACAATCTGTTAAGAATGTATCAAAAAATGAAGTTTACATATTATCTTGCCTGATTTGGCACTATCCTTTAAAGACACCTCCAACTCAGGGAGCTTTCTTAATAAACTATAGGAGGTTGATGTGTCAGCTGATTCCCAAGCTCGACAAAGATTTAACAATATCTCTCCCAACTCTTGGCCACACTGAAAGAAAATGCAAATCTAATATTTTTCTAGGGTTTTAACTACAAAGAACTGCATTGATTCCCATAAAATTCACGAACCTTGGATAAATAAACAATATATTTTTTCATAAGTAATTTGAATGACAAGTGTAGGCAAAGCGAAACTGTTTTTATTTATTTTTTATACGTACTCAAAGATTTTATTAAATCCACAAAAGGCCTAGCCCAAGTACACAGAAAATATACAAGAGGTATACCGAATTATAAACAGTACGAAAATGGATAATAATATGCCAACAATATTAATGTCCACTGTTTCTTCTCACATTGTTAATTAGGAAAATCTGGGGAAAATCATGATACTTCAAGAAGTATTCTGAACTCAAGCATCGCAATGGGTAGCACACCAGGAACAGATGAATGAGCAGTAAAGATATTGACATTTTATTGGAATACGTAAGCAAGAAATCCAAGAGCATGTGATATCAATGTAAGCGTTATATACTTGAAATCCAGCTGCTTGACACTTGTTAATCCATAGTTTATGAACGTGATGTAACTGGATGGTTAAGACTGATAGAGATTATGTGCACTAGCCCACCAATAGCAGAAAGTGACAAACCACAAAACAACTATTGGAACCACCAATGCCTGAATCACTAACCAACCAATTTAAGAATGTAAATGTTGTGTTTGACTGCGTGTATCCTTTGTAAATAGACAAGTTGGCAATGATCAGGAAAAATATGCCTTCTGAAATGCAGTCAAAGGAAACCATCAAAATCAAGATAAGTGATCCAGACATATAAGATACTGAGGACCATATATCATATAAGCCAAAGAAAACCAACACGCAAAAGAGATATAGCGAGGGCGGGGGTATAAGCATTTATGTTGACTGCACATCAACATGATTAAGATATTTAAAAATGTTCAATCCATGAGATTCAATAGAGGTTGCAGTGTACAAGATTGACAAGAAATTTCAATTGGATCCTCTCATATTCACATGTACAAACATGACTCATGCTAGCAAAATCTCAGCTATACATAAATATACCCATGAAGGATATCGCAGTGCCATAGTACGACCTATCTACGACCACATATGAGACCCAGTTGTAGCCAAAATCTCACCGTTCAGGAGTCATTTTGCGCCATGAACGTCATACCACCCAAATCCTAGGACACTATAGTGAGTCACATGAAGTGGCTATTCTAACATTTTAAGAAGCAATAAGAATAACTAACCTCATCGATTACAGGCCCACTCGAAAGATCGAAAGCAGCATCATTCAGCTTGGCCGTTCCCAAAGAGACAATAATTAAACGAAACAATATTCAATTCCAAGAGAAAAAGATCCAACCACACAAATTTGAATAAAGAAGAGTTAAAAAAAGCAATGCCTACATCTAGACGAAGATCCCGCGGAAGCTGAGCAAAATAGTCTTGGGGCAGATCAAAACTATCCTGCACAACCCCAAAAAACAATAATTAAGAACCAAATCAATAATAAAAAAATATATGGCGCCAAATTGAAACTGAAAGGGTTATGAAGGTGGTGGCTTACGGCGAGTTGTTTAAGGCGATATTGAGGGTTGTTAGGTTCTAGGGACTTGGGGGAGTCTGAAGACTCCGTGAGAGCAAGTGGGACTGTGGGGGATTTGTAGAGCAGGGGTTTCTTGGTGTTGGACGGTTTGAGTGAGGTTAGACAAGGGATATGCAGAGGATATTGGGGGAAGAGAGGGGTAGAAAATAAAGGGGGACTGGAGAAAGGTTGGGTGAGAAGACGAAGAGAAGCCATTTTGGAGGGTTCTGACCCAGCGCCAGACACTTATATTTGGTGGTTTTGGGATGGGTAAGGTAAGAGTAGTTGTATCGCGCCAGATAAGCCAGAAAATACAAACCAGACGCAGCCACCCTTTGCAGCTCCAAATATCCATCTGTTTAGGCCCCTCGACTACCTCCTCTCATTGTTTCCACCCTCTACGAGACATTTACATCTATATTTCTATAATATAATCTTATATAAAAGGAGAGAGCGGCATAGCCACCTTGGAAATAAGACTAATAAGTTATACAAGCAGAATTAATTATATCGCTTGCTTTGACATCGTGTCTAATTTTAAAGAGAATGAAATCAGTTTATAGAGAATTGGTGGGTCCCATGACTCATTTCTACACTGATCGATCCCCAAAAAAGTAATGCTAGATACAAGCCTCAAATAGACAAGCCTCATATAAGCATTTTGTAAAATAATAGGTCCCACTAATAAATAATAATTTTTTTACACTTTTTTAAGGTGAGGTTCACTTTTTTACAAGGGCTTGTCTATTTGGGATTTCTACAAATCATTTCTCCCACCAAAAATACGACATAGCGTACCAAATATATTAGTCCAAAGTTTGATATACGTTGCAAAGAGCTATAAGAGTCAGCTATAAATTTAGTGGATGAATTTATTTACTTCTTAAGAACGTCATGAATTCCAGAAAGATTTCACGAATTGAGGGTCGAGCGTCACACAAGGGACGCGGCATGGCTGGCTCGAGGGTCGGCAAGTCAAAGGACTTGTGTCCGACTGATGTCTCGCAGCGAGTCAAGAGACTCAGCTTCGCTGGCGCGAGGGTCGGCAAGTCAAGAGACTTGTATCTAATTGTTGTGTCGTGGCAAGTGAAGGAACTTGACTTTGTTGAAGAATATGCTTGTCCGACTAAAAAAAAATAACCCGATCAGCGTAAATAACCCAAATCACAAATGTGAGGGTTGCAAACCTGAATTGCTCCACTAGAGCGTGGCAAAGGTTGGAGGCGTTTTGGCAAGGCCTATGGGCAGCCATATTTCGACAATGGAGAAGATTTGGGTGCTTGCGATGCCAAACAATTTATTTGGAGAGTTTTTGTTACTGTAGTCGATTCTTGCTTGACTGAAATCGGGTGAGCAAGGTTGGGCGAGGACGTTGGGCAAAAAAAGCATGTTGGACGAGCATGGCTTGGTGAAGCATGTTGCATGGCCCATGCAACGTGTGTTAGAGGCTGCTCGTGTGATGGACTTAGATGTCTCTTAGAAAACTTCCTGTCCAATTTCTTTTAGGTGTTGTACTATGGACGAGTCAAACACTGGGTTGTTCCTTGTTCTGCATCACGTGTACGGTGCATGGCTCATGCATGGTGCACATTCCACATACATAGCACATGCATAAATACTAGTTGTTAATTGTTGGGAAGTTGCCCACTGAGTGAGGTGATTGTGCTCGCCATGCATGTGGCTAAGGAACTCTCGGAAGCACGGGCTGTGCATGTGGCGGCCATGCATGTGATGCCCAAGGAAAGTGGTACCCCCTTTGTCACATGCTCGCCTGTGTGCATGCCAGTAGCGTGACCGAGATATACAAGATCGAGAAGTGAGGTTGCCCGCGTGCATGGTCAGGTAACTTCCGGCTCAGACTGAGGTGAATGTGGTCAGGCAGAGTTGGTGAAGAGCTGGCTGTGGAGTTCGAGTCTTGATCGAGGATGATGACCGAGTTATTAGTTGCAACCATGTAAAGCAATGTAGCCAGGCAACTAGAGGCTGGCGGAACCTCTGGCCGTGTAACTGTGTCCAAGCAAGTGAGGCTGAGTAATTTTGCATCCAAGGAATCGTCACTGTGGGTGAGCAACTTCGCCTCGACTAAACATTTTACTGGAGCCATGCAACCCTTATGACCGAGAAGACTTGGCCGGGAAACTTGGGCGAGTATCTGAAAGGGGTCGAGGAGCTTTGTGTTGTGACCGAGATGGGTGACCGAGTGCATGGCAGAATGGTTTCCAAGCAACTTGCTCCGACCGAGTAGTTGCTCTGAGATGGAGCTCAGGCTGAGCAGTTGCTCTGGCCGAGGGATTGTTCTGAGATGGTGAGATCATGATGCAAAAGAGCAAGACAGCTACTGGCGAGATGCAGATCGATGCCCACCACTATGTGGCCAAGGGGCTTGTGACTGGGCAACTTGTTCGGCAAGCAGTTGTATGCATGCCTTTGGGTGGCCGAAGGACTGGTTGCCCACTACTGGTTGGCCAAGGAAGATCCTGGGTTGAGGAGGGATGCCCACTACTAGGTGGTCGAAGAAGATCTCAGGTTGAAGAGGGATGCCCGCCATTAGAAGGACGAGGAACTTGGTCTGTGGAGCATCTCGCCGACGACAGGAATCGCTGGCATGCTTGGTAGTTCCAGTCAGTGATCGTGCCAGCTTACGAGTGTTGTGGGAGGGGGCCCAATGTGTGCACGGCATCGTGCTCCGTTGCCTGTTGCAGCGCACAGCGTGCACGTCCACTGTGGATGGGGGACGTCTGGACAGGAACAGAAACTGCCGATGGGCCACTTGGTAGCCACCGGCAGGTTCAACAAGCTCACGGCTAGCTGACGTGAGCCTCTCAGGTGCACGGCGAACTGTGCTCGATATCCGACGGTGGGGATGAGCCAGTTGGCGACAGAAATAGTCGATGGGCCACATCGTGGCCTCCAGTAGGCTCATTGGGCTGGCGCCTACATGCCATGCACCTCACGTTTCATGCTGGGGCGAGCATGGCAAAGTACCGCACTCAACTCACTCCCCGTTCATGGGAGATGGTCGGTTGGGAACTGATGAGTGTACGAAAGTGCACTTTGAATGCCCATTATTGGACTAAAATGCTAAAATGTGAATAGAAATCATAAGAATTAATGTGTATTCTTGAATTGAGTTTCTATATACTTTAGGATACTCCTGAACAGATTTTTATGTTTAATTTTAAAGTCTATAAAAGAGCAAATCCAAACACAGTCAAATTCAAAGGACTTTCAAGTGGGCAAGATGTTGGAACAACCTAAGAACTTTCAACGAATGTAGGACTCTTCAAATAAGGATAATGATGGAGTTTGAGAGTAATTCGGATCAAAAGAAAAAGTCAGTCTGAAATTCGCTAGAAGACAGCCTATACATACTTTAGTATTTTAATCGTAACTTTCCACTCAAATATCGGATTGATGTGATTCTTAATGCGTTAGAAATATATCTTAAAGGGATACAACGTTATCTCTAATTAAGGATTTCTAAATTTGAACTCTTGAAGCACGTACGTGGCTACCAAGATTAGTCCTAAAATTTAGGCGATTTTGTATGTGAGAATATGAAGACATTAGGATTTCTTTCATATCCTATATAAACAATTCATTGGCACCAAATTAGGAGTTCAAAAAGATGAGACAGCTCAGTTCTGAGTATATTAATTTAATTACTTTTGTATATTGATTTAATTTTTTGCTGCAATATCGCTCCTTGAGTATATTGTCGTCGTTGGATTTTCTCAATAGTGATAATAATTTACATATTTTAAAAGTGGTGAATGATTTTTCAAATGGTTACATTTAGTTTAATTTTGGTTTATAAATCTATACCTTCCGATTGAAAATTTTGGGAATTGAGTTCTCAATTGAGTTATTCAATGAATTAAGAATAAATTAAAATACTGGATTTGTGCAAGGACTTCCCGACGCTTTACTGTTCGTCAAATTTGAGTACTTTTTTTATTAGTCACTTTGCTTCACTTTAATTTACATTTAAAAATAATTTTTGTTCTCCATTAATCATCATATTTTTCTTTAGTTTGTTTGTTCATTCTGCTATTCTTTTAATCTGTCTCTGTGGAATCGACACCCCAAATCTATACTACAACTACCGCATTATTTTTTGGGCGTAATCAGAACAAAAACCTCTGGTGGCCCAAGTGGTGGCCGTTGTGAGCCTTTCGATTGCGTGGGGGAACGTCCAGCTGATGCTCGCCGCACACGACATCTGCGGCCTTCATCGTCAATGACCACCACGGCCGTGGCAGAGAATGCCAGCAGCCTTCTGGGTGGCTGGGAGTTTCCTCAGGTGGGTCCGCAACGTGAGACTGGGGTGGATCTTAGGTGCACAGGACGTGCACCTGTCGTGGGTCCACTACAGTTCCATGGCCGGTACGTGAACTGTAGGGCAAGTCTACAGTCCACTTGAGCACGTCTTGGTGCACATTCGCCCACGTTCCTGTTTCTAGTGGTGGGGACGTGCATGGTACTGCACACTCCCCTATGCATGGTAACCCTGACGTGTAATTCATTGTGCTAGAGACTCGGGAAGTATATCTTCCTGGGCAGAGTGTCTTTTATGTGAATAGTACTCGCCATGTACTCCCATTTTTGCATGGTGCATCCAAAGTGTACTGAGTGCAATGGTGAGGAGCTTAGTTCCTGCCTAAGCGAGAAAAAATTTACTCACTCATTCTCTACACCGGTATTTTTCATAAACGTAAAAGTTAAAAAAATAAGAACACTTATCTGGGAGGATGTTATCTACTCTTCCAGTAATTATTCAGCATGCCAGAAAATCGTCATTCTCCCACCTTCAGTGTAGAGAGTAAATCAGATCCCACAGACGGTGACAACTGTTGATACATAAAAAAACCGCACAACAGACCGGAATGGAAGAAATAGTCACTCTCGACCCACTATGACGATTCGAGCCTCGATCGGGGTGATTTGAAGCCCCCGACAATGGTCTAGTGCGGCTGTACGATGTCGGTGCATAAATCCATGACTGTGAAAGGAAAATAAGTGTAGTGAAAGTAAAGAGAAATGAACATACAGATTTATGTAGTTTGAAATGTTGCATATGTCCATGGAGCGTTTGGGGAGGGAAAATTCACTATAATATACTTGTTTACATTATCTCATAACCTCTCATTTCTCATTGTACAATGGAGATCTTGCATATATTTCCTGGAGAAAACTCACTCACTGGAGCTCCCCTTCGAGAAGTTAAAGAATAAGTCGAAGTCCCCCAGTCGTCTGGCCGCTCGCTTTTTATCTAACCTCATTTTCGCATTCATCTTAGTAGTGGCGAGGAACGTCTGTTTTGCGTGTCTAACATCTTTCTTCTCTTTCTGCTTTTTCCCTTCCCTTCTAGTCCTTTCCTCCTGACACATTCACTCTCTTGTCCCCTCTTTGTCACCTCTCCCTCTTTCTTTGTTTGTCTCCTAGTGGTGGCCTTTAGGGCTGGCTGGTCTTGGGTCTAGATATTTTGTCCCTTACAATATCAATCGGGTATTAGCATTTTATTTTGTGAAATGCTTCAATCTTTCTTTTCTCATTGATGGTTTTGAAAAATTGAACAAATTTTGTGATGATGTATATTTTTTGGATTGTTTTAGTCAAACTTTTAAATTGTAGAATTGAATAGGTTTTTGCGATCATGTATGGTTTTTTATTGTTTTTGTCAAACTAATGAAAGCTAAATAACAGTTAAGCCATGATGCCAGGTCGGGAAAGAATTAGAAATTTCTCACATATATATGAATAATCCTCATTTTGCATGTTATGTTTGAAAATTGTTTATTTTCTTTATCGTATTAGATTAACATGTTGTATTGGCAGTGTGATTAGTAAAGGGAATGGAAAAGTTTGGGGACCACGCCGATGGTGATGCTGAATATTCTGATGCCATTGCATATGAACTTGAAAATTTTATTAACAATTAGGCAAATTTTTTGTTTAACGTTCTAATGTAAATATTTGAACTGAGATATACATTGTACTCAAAGCTACTAAAATATTATTATCTGGGAGGTGCGCTAATTGTCAATGGAAGTTCGACAATTAGCCTCAGCACGGCAGGTTTCTATTCTGATTGGGAATAGTGGTCAAATCGATATCCTCCATCATTTTACACCAACAATTGTTATTTACTTATAAAAAGAAGTTATGGGTTGTACAAGTGCTATGCACTCATTTGGAAAAGAAAAATTCTACTCAACCTCTGGTTTATAGTATCACACACCACACTTGAGCTGGTGAACTAGACTAGTCGACCACGTCACGGTTCAATGAGCCCCCTCCCTCACTCGACATCTCTTTCTCCCCTCCCTCAGATCCTTTTCTCCCCTTCCTGAACCTCTCAGTTACTCCTCCCAACAAACAGCCCCTCACACCATCACCCCTCGGCAGAGCCACCACGTTCAACGAACCCCTTCCATTACTCGACAACATCGCTTTCTCCCCTTCCCTCAGATCCCTTTCTCTCCTTCCCAAATAGACTACTCCGAGATGACACGGAATACTCTTGGACTTACATTTTCCTTTAAGGACTTTTATTTTCAAATTAGAACTTTGTTTCGGTGCTTTTGTTGCTAGGTTGTGTTTTAGGCTTCTGGGTTTGTGATGACTATTTTTATTATTATTATTATTATTATTATTTGTATTATGGGTTTAGGTTTTTCTTTCAAAATGGTGTTTTAGATTTTTCTTGAGTTTGTAATGGAATTACTTGGATTGTAGGAGAACGTAGCAATTGAAGAGGTTTTTCAGACATTGAGATGCAATAAAGATACACAACAGAGGTTGCTCAGGAGAGGTTGGCCATTTTCAGCTACAACAAACTTGAGGAAAAAAAAGTACACTCATTCTATCGTTTATTATCTATTTGTTTCTGTAACACCCCGCTCATTCATTCTTACATACGCTTCTTCTTTCTTACGTATGTTCCGTCTTTCTAACGTAAGCAAATCCTGAGGGCAGAGATTATGTGAATTGTCTGCCCCTTCTATCTAGTAACTACGAAACTCGTCATGCGTGCCAAACCACGATGGCGTATTTCAAAAGAAATCTTGTGACATCTAGGGCATGCCCAGTGTTTTAAATGTATTGGAAATATTTATAATAAGTATTTTTAGTGTTATTGAATTAAGATTGATATTAAATACGACAATTATAATATTCTTGAAGAGCTCCAAAAATATTATAATTGTCGGAAATCATTTTAATATCATTAATAAAATGATTTCAACTATTTTAGATATTATGAGATTTAATTATGTTGAAAGCTTTAATTAATTAAATGGTTTTATTCTCTTAAATATGTTAAGTGAGACTTCATCATTTTATTAATGATGAAGGAATATTATTTTATAAACTAAAGTTAGTTTAAAATAATATTCTACCTTAATTCCTCTAAATGTTTTTAATTAACTTAATGTTTTATGCATTTTAAATCAGTGTTTTAATCCCCCATCGTTAGATCATTGCGTAGATCCCAAGACGAAGGGATTGGGTTAAATACTCAAACCCCCTCTCTTTCTTCCCTCGGCTCTCTCTCTCTCCTCCCTCTCCCTCAAGCGTACGCGGTACGTTGCCTCCTCTCCAAGCCGAATCCTCCACTGCCTAGCCCGACGCCGCCGTGCGCCGCCTAGCGTCACGGCCCCCACCAACGGCGTCCCCTCACATCGATGAACCTCCACCCCCGAAGCCAGCCCCCATCTCGCAGTCACCTTCCCCGTTGCACGCACACAACCTCTCAAGCACGGTTTCACCGTGCGCAACCTCTCTATCGCCGTACGTGGCCACCCAGGCCACCACACCGCCACCAACAACCTCCCCTCTCACCGGTGAACCCCTCCCATGGAACCCAAGCCACGGGAAGCCCCCTCTCCCCCTCCGTCGCACGCACGCACTCGCACGGCTTCAAGGCCACCGACTGCCCTAGCGCCTTCGTGTGCTGGTTCCAGCTCCACCAAGTGCCTCCCCTGGCCACCATGGCTCCTCCCCGAGTCCTCCAAGTCAGCCAAGCCCTCCACCTCTCCCAAGCCCTCCCACTCTCTCACAGATTCTCCCTCCTTCCCGAGCTTGATCCGCCGTCGTAGGCCACCATGGCGCCACCCCAGTGCCACCACGAGCTCCACCGCAACCTCCTGAGCTCCTCCATGGCCAGCCACGACCAGCCAAGCCTTCCCCTTCTACTTCCATGCTTTGAGGCACACGGGTTTCACGTGGAAACCCACGGCTCCGCCGTGCTCTGCCACCCCAGCCGCCATGAAGACCACCAGCAGCCTCCCTTGACCTCCCTTAGTCCAACCCTAAGCCCGAACCACCACTTTATGTGGTGGGTAGCCACTGCGCGTGGCTGACCACCACTGTACACGGCCAGATCCGTAGTGTTACGCTCCTTGCCACCATCACGAGGCCACCACAAGCCCTTCCAAGACCACAGCTAGCTATCCAAACTCCCAAACAGTCACCGTACATGGTATAGCCACCCCGTACATTCCTTCCAACGTCATCAACTGTGACGGTCAACGAATAGCGCACGAGTCATCCCCGTCGATGGTATAACCCTCTATCCCTCGTATTTAAGTTAGATATTGATTAGTTAGGTTGTGGACTCTACTGTTGGCATTTGTGAGCTGTGGTATTGTGATGTGCGGTGTAGTGAAGTGTTGGGCATTCTGTGTAGTGAAGTGTTGGGCGTAGTTGGGAAGTGTGCTGTGAAGTGTTGTGGATTATGCTGTGTAGTATGGTTGTGGGGTATGTGCAATAATGGTGACGTGGCGTATGTTGAATGGGAAGAGTACACGCTGAGTGTACTCTGTGTGGCGTGACGTATATGAAGGGAGTACACGTGGAACGTACTCCATATGGTGGAGTGATGCACCATGTGGCGGAATGCCATAATGGTGATGTGGCGTGGTGTGTATGAAGGGAGTACAAGCAGAATGTACTACATGTGGTGGGTTGATGCACCATATGGCGTGTATGTCGTAATAGTGATGAGTCATAACGTGTGAAAATGGACTATACGTGGAGTGTACTCCAAGAGGCAGCGACACTCGGTGTGGCGTGTCGCAGAAATAAAGATGGTTGTGTGATTGATGGGCGTGGAAAGTAGTGAGTAGTGTCAGGAACTGTGGAACTGTGTCCCGAAGTTGTTATAGTGTAGCTTGTAGTCTAAGGTGACAAGTGTCACCGTGTTGGACTTATGGCTGGGAGTATGGGTGAAGTAGCAGAACAAGTATCCGAGTAGTGCAGTGGAAGCATGACTGGGCAACGTCACTAAGTGACGTGGTTACTGACAATCATGCTTGCGATGGGTGAAGAGTTAGAGTGTGAATGGCGTAAACGGGAACGTGACGAGATGTCACGATGTGACGGGAGTACGTGAGGAACCTTACTCACGATGAGTTAGTAGTTGACGTAGCAGAATGTTGGGTAACGCGACAAGGTCACGGTGTAGCTTTGGAGCAGTCTCGAGCTATATGGCGTGACATAAGGCGTAGTTGTGGATGAAGTCTTGTCGCGTTAAGTGCTGGGATGAACTGTCAAAAGGGACGGGTAGCATGAAAGGTCATGCTAGCCCGGTTAAGAGAAGGTTGGTATCGGAGTATGGCCATTGTCCCACCAAGCAGGTGATCCACGTGTTAGTATGGTGACTCTGGTGAGATACATGTGCCGGACGGATTCACCATACGTAATGGGTAATCCATCTTAAGCATAGTTGCACAGTGCTTAAGCCTCTGAATTGGCTTAGAGCCGTGTGGCTTGTATAGATGGGAATGAGGATTAGTATGGGCTAAGATGCATGAAGATAGTGACGGGTGTACTGTCTAAGGATGGGATGCGTGACTTAGTCGGTCTGAGTCATGCGTCGGAACGTGGTTAATGAGAAGAATGAGACAGAAGTCTTAGTGTCTTAATTCTAAGGTGAATCATGGGTTCGCCTTAGTGAATGAGCACTCGAAATAGAACGTCGAGGTTAAAAGAGGTAGTGACCGTAAGTGGTCCCCGAAGGTCTTAGCATAGTAAAGGGTACGTAAGAGCACGAGATAGAAGGAGAGTGTTCCTGTAGTTCTATTTCTAGTTTAAGTTGCTTATGCATTAGATAGAAAATGACGCTAAGGTATGTGTATGCATGTAGGTTGCCATCTAACACGCACATGAATGAACTGCATGATATGCAAGTAGCATGGAGTCTAGGTAAGTGTTACATTCATACTCTTCTAGAGTTTTCTAAGATAAAAGAAAATGAAAACGAACGTTTTTCCTTTAAGATGCTTTAAGAAAGAAAATGTAAGTGTTCAAAGGTATAAGTATGTACCGCCCCTCCTTGGCAGCCACTGTTTACGCACCTAAAGTATAAATTGTATGCATGTGAATAGATGGCTATACGGTGTACCTATTGTACGTATTTTTGAAGAAAATCAACGAACTGATATTTTAAGATCCCAAAACTATGTTTTTCCCATAAAACGATGTTTTCTCACGAAACATGAATGAAATGAATGAAAAGCAAAGAAAGACATGAAAACTAATGCTTTCATAAATCCTACGAACCGATGCTTTTATGGATGCCATGAGGTGATGCTCATGGATACCATGAAAGACAACGTTTAAGGTGATACTTATGGATGCCATGAAAGACGAAGTTTAAACCCATGTGTTAAACGATGCTTTTTAGGAAAATGAATGTTTTCTCATGAAAGGACATGTTGAATGAAATATAAGAAAAGAATGAAAGTTTAAGCTCTTTAGAGCTGCCATGAATGAAAGAACGAAATGAAAGCATGAAATGTATGAAAATACGTAACGGCCACATGAATGAATGAAAAGGGGTACCCAATGAATGAATGGGCATATTGCAATGCCGGGCAATAGTACTGGTAGTGCACCCAGTGCTGCACCCTAATGGAATGAGATTCCAACCCAAGGCCACATGAGAATCCATGGGCCATAGGGCCGCTAACTCTAACACACGGGGTGTAACAGTGTGTACTGGCCTATGAAAGTGATAAGAAAGAATGTATGTATGCATGAATGCACGAATGCACGAATGCACGAAAGCACGGACTCTTAAAAAAATGAAAGCACTGACTAGAGACACGTTTACGAAAAGAAAGCCCATGTTTAAAAGAAAAATCTCGTCTAGTGATGTTTTCAAAAGAACACACGTACGCATGTATGCATGTATGTATAGTATGTATGGATGATGAATGCATGACTGAAAACCTATGTTGTTATATTTTAATTGTATGAAGTAATACTTACGAGTCATCGACTCATTTTAGTTTTTATGTATGTCCCTCCCCCCACAGGAATTGAATGGTCAGGACGGATACGGCCCATGGGGAAGAGCACGGAAGTCTAGGCATGAGTTTTAATTGTACAAGAGACATTTGTACTGTAAGATTAATGTTTTCCGTTGTAAACCTCTTTTATTGTCAAAGCACATTCTATTTTATAAACGTAGAATCTTGCACCCTAAGTATGGAAGTAAAAAGTTTGAAATCGAATGGTAATTCCCGTCGTCCTTTATAAAAATATTTTATAAAAACACCCACCACAAGGACGGGCATTACAGTTTCAAAGGAAAAATATTTGAGAAACTTTTTCGTTTCAGTTTTAAGCAAAAATGATATTCTTCTGGTGTCAAATATTCACTTTGAAAGTTTCCAACAATTTAGCTGAAAGGAAAATAAGAAGTCTTTCCTTATCTTTACTCTAAGTTTTGCACCAAGACGAACTAAAAGGAAATTCTTTGAAATATTTACGAATGGAACAAACAAAGACCAATTTCCTCATACATTGTTCTCACTCTGGATTTTGATTGCTTTGGTCTTATGGGTTGTTTTCATATTTTGAGTTCACAGGAAAGTAAGATATTGAAGTTCTTGGGCTTTATGTGGAATCATCTCTCATTGGCCTTTCGTTAGCACGCCGGAAGTAGACAACCACTTGTAAAAGGGTTGGGTGATGTGGAGTTCAAGAATGGGAGCGGAGAGGTCAGGCTGTGCGGAAGGACAACAGGCTGGGGGTGGAGAGAATGCAGAGGGGGAACAGAGGAAAATGAATTATCATTTTATATTAAAAATAATAAATAAATAAATGCCACGTAGGCTAGTGTGTAGAGGTTGAGAAAGAATGGGAGCTTGTGTAGAAGAACTCTTTGGAAAAAGAGTAGAGTCCATTATTAAAAAAATGAGTGTGCGGCGCTTGCGCACTCTATAACTTATAAATATAGTTTCTCTATAAAAAAAAATACGTTAACAAATTCTATTTATGGTACACGGTTATTACTTTTTTATGACTTCTAGTTTTTCCTATATAGCTACATGTTTCTCAATGCATTATGGCTTTCCTTTTTATTCTGATATTTCTTAATTAACTATGGCCATTCCAATCCATTTTGATTGTATCCTTGTTGGTAATTGTTGTTCAGTTGTGCCTCCTCTCTTTGTCTTGTAGGTAACTTAACATCTCCCGTAGTTCCAGCTGCTACCTTAACAAATAGAGAAATTCTTCCCATATTAGCAATTGAGTTTATAGGTCTGAAGTTTTGGTCTGTATTTTGGATGGAAAATTTCTCTCTTTGTGATACTCCATGGCTTTGAAGTATACATCTCAGTTAATGCGTAAATGTGGCACCCCTAGCCCCCGCTTGGGATTGGACGGTGACTGAAATACCGGGACATGCAACACAAGGCTACATACCCATCGTACATGACAAATAAGATGTAATGCACCTATGTATACTAGCAGTATGCAATAAATATCGCAACAAAAAATGTAAAGTTCGTATAAAACTATGCAACGCCTAAAGCTGTTGCGTTAGCATATGGTACCGTAAGACTAAACATGACCCAAACATTGTCTTAACATAACATGCTTTTCAAAAAGTACCAGATAATATTTTCATTGTCTCCCAAAATATAAGTGTTGATTCTCAAAACAAGGTATCATTTCCAATAAGAAGCTTTAAACCTTAATCCTTTACCTAGTACAAGCAACATGGTCCCTTTTCAAAACAGCAGGGCTCCCCCTTAAAGTCTTTTTTTTTTTTTTTTCATTTGTCCTTGCCGTGATTAAGAAACCTCCTCAACTCCTCGAAGAGCTGCAAAACCTCAGTGATAAATTGGTTGGCGGCCTCTAGTCTATCTACCAAAGAGGGCTCCGATAAGCTCTCGGTGCCCCTCAGTGCCTCCTTGACTGTCAGGGGTACCGACCTCTTGCGCTTCCCCATGATGAATGTCTTCGTATCCTGTTATAACTTCTACCATTCTGGGTGGGGAATGATAGTGGAAACTACCACAATGAGATTTCAAGAAATCTCAGCAAGTAAACATACAACATAAAATAGTTAACATAAGCATACAATGGTAAGTCATGAAATGCGTGTATGGACATGTACTTGACATAAGACTTGACTTATGCAACTTGACCTTTTCCAAACAAGAGAAAGAGATCCTTAGACTTTTCAAAAAAAATATCTTTTGACATTATTTTCAAGTTGATCATTACACATTCATATCAATGAGCTCATGGTCTTGTTCATTTCATATAACATATGGTGGACACATCACGGCTCCCCTAAGTACCGAGTATTCCTGCTAGTTACTTCACAACCAGTGGTCAGTACACTGTGGTGAATACGTCTTAGTCATATTCATTATAACACGATAATACTTCGCCGAGTTATTTGCCTTAGTCATGGCACCCACTAGCATTATGTGTTACCTCGCTCCATTATCCTTTTCAAAAAGATCCATTCGCGGCACGCCGACGGTTTTTTATCGACTCAGGGGTTACCACTCCATTCTTAAGCACTCTAGAGTGGACAGAGAAGTTCCACTAGGACATTCCTCCATCCTAGCATTTGGGGTCTTGATAAAATATGTACTTGACTTTTTAAAATATCATTTGCCCAAATACATATGACATGAGACTTAAGACTATTTTTCCTTACATAAGACATGTGACGTATAAAATGTCGTGTATGCATGAACAAGCATATTACATTCGATTTCATGGCATGCTAACATATGAGCATAACATGATACATAGGCAATCCGAAACATATTACAAATAAAACATCAAAACGCTCAAACCAAACATACACAAACATGCTTGGCAGAAACTCATAGGGCTCATTACCAAGTGAAACTCATCTTTAACATGCATCAAATCTGAAACACAACAGACTATACATCATGGCAAAGATAATCACATAATCCGAATCATGAAAACATGGCAAATCATCACACAAGCCGAAACCCTAATCTCTAGCGAAACCCCAAATCACATAAAATCATGGTGTAACATCATGCAAACCGAAACCCTAATACACGTGATATTAGCATGGCAATCATACAAACCAAAACATGTAATCATGACATGTTCTTATACAACTTACAACAAGATATTTGTTCACAAAATCACTAAATAAAAAACATACGCAATACTAAACAAGATGAAAGATTCACACAAGTATATACATATGTTAACCGAAAATAGGTTGAGGGTTTATTTACAAAAAATCATTTGAAATATTCACTAGTAAGCTGTAATAGAGTTGATACAACTTATTAGAACAAGGGTCTAACCCTAATCCATGTGTGCGTGTGTTATGGAGTTGTTAGGGTTTGTCATTTGCTCAAGGTGATGCTTCAAACATTCGGTTCAAAGGTTTAGAACACAAATACCTTCAAGTTCATGTGACCATGGTTAGGTCATGAACATGTGAGTAGTGTGCTTGTGTCATGGTCGAATGCCTTGAGGATATGAGTCCTCAAACTTTCAGTCTCCTCCCCTTGGAAAACCCTAGGGTATTTCAAAGATGAAATGACCCTTCATGTGAGTACGTGTGTGTTCTAGGTGATCATCCCATTCGAAATTTTCATCTTCATGGTGTAGGCGTTTATGTGTTTGGGAGAAAGATAATGGAAATGTGAATCTCACCATGGGGTTCCTTCTTTGCTTGGAGTCATGGTCCTTCTTGCATGTGGAGAGTGTTTGGTCGTCGTTTGGTTGGAAGGAAAGTGTGAGAAAGTGAGAATATCCCTAAGTGTTCATGTAGAGAGGTAGAGTGTAAAGAGAAATGGTTGAAATCCGAAAATACCAAGAAGAAAAGGCATGAGCGTGTGGCTTGTGGCCTTCTTATAGCCTTTCCCTCTTGAAACCAATTGGTCACTCAAAAGCCATTGCATGTTATGTGGCATGGCCTTCTTCCCCTTTGGCCGAAATCCTCATTATTGGGTAGCTTTGGGAAGTGCAACGGCCACCTTGGAAAGTGGCGTATGCCTTGCCCTAGATCAGCCCAAAGTCTCTCTTGCCCCTCTCCAAAACGTCTAGGTTCATTGAACCTCAAGTGCATAAACGTAATTAGCTTTAAAGCCCCTTCATCTTCCCAAGAAAGTGGGTGGTGCATGCATGCTAAGTGGCATGGGCGTGTGAAAGGTGTATGTGTGCCGCCCCACTTTCTCCTAGGGTTAGGTGGGTAATTTCGTGTGGTGCCTCTTCCATTTCCCTAAGGCAAGTCTTCTAGAACATCTCTTCCACCAATGAGTGAGTGACAAATGGCATAATGGTCTAAAAATGCCCTTGGATGGGCATGTGGCCTAAGAATCCGAAATGCCTCTTTGTGTTCCTCATGCAAATCCTTAGGAAGATTAACCTTTGCTCTTCCCAAGGTGTCGCTCCCCATGCAAAAATCTCTTGGAACTCTTCACAATGACAAGTGGCATGAGGTGGAGGTGCTTGGGAGTGTGAGTGACGTGTTGGCCGAGTGGCCCTTGGCTTCCCCTAGGTGAATCTCATGATGTTTCTTCTAGAACCTCCATGCATGGATGACAAGTGGCAAGTCCAATGACTTGTCACTAGGGTAGGCATGCAAGCCTCCTTTGGATTTCCTAAAACCCTATTCTCTCTCCCCTTAGCCCATTATCACGTCCAGATACATTAAGCTGTGCATGCGCGACAAGTAGCACAAGTCACATGGTGTTGGGCATGACCTATGGTCCTTTAGGGCTTTTGGCCTTAAGCCCACCTAGTTGGCTGAAAATTCAAGGGCTTTAAGTGGCCCTTCTCTTGGGCTTTGGATGCCTAATATTAAGGCCTTAATCACTCTATGCCTAATCCATGACCCTTAATAAAATAAAACTTAGGCAACAAAATACAGACGAAAAATCTAGCTAAGTCCGGATATTCACAATAAACCTCTTCTATTTTTCAATTACAAACATGTTGGATGCAGCAATGTTAGTGAAAGCAACAAGCTAGTGCATGCCCTCGCTCAATATTTTGAATGGTTTTGAAACTTTCTACCATGTTTTGCTTCAAAAATGTGTAAAACATATTTCTTCTAGTAACCATTCATGTTCTGAGTGAACTTTCTCTGATAAGTTTTCTTTTTTTCTTAAAAGAATGAGAAGTTGTGGTAATCGAGTCGCTCCTTCACCTCCAAACTTGTCAGTCAAGGTGCAAGCGCATCCTTGCTCATAAAAAAAGTTGAATCATTATTTGTATATTAAGTTAAATAATGAGGGAATATTATCTGAGAGAATTTACTTTGTGACTTGCTTTGATTTATTTGTTGGTTGTCTATAAATGCTAATTGTGTTTACAATTATTCTATTGAAGCAACTATGAGCTGGCACTTGACAAAGTGCATAGCAAACTTGGATGACAAAATAGGAAAGTTATAATCAAGCATTTGGAGCACACGAATTTTGATAAAAAAATAAATAAATAAATTATTCTTAAAATTATAACAATTTTAAGAATATTTTTAAAAAATAATTTAAATTTTTGTTTAAAATATTTGTTAACGAGTAATAATTCAAAACATAAAGAAAAAGACAAAAAAATGAGTAGTTAAAATTGTAAAAAAAAGTGAGAGAAAAAATAAAAATAAAAATAAACAATATTATTTTAATAAAATAAAAAAAAATAGAATACGACTAGGATATCTTGTAAAGATGAATAATTAAAATAAAAAAAATGATTTTATAGTAAAATTTAATAAAAAAAAATTGTTGATTCCAATTTCCAACATGGATGCACTAATCCTAAAACAATAAATTATATTAAACGATAAATTATATTTTTCACTGCAATTATTTATTATCGTATCATCTATTTTAAGGGAAAACGAAAACATTAATGATACACTTACATTTTTTTTATTATTCAGTTATTTTTTTTCTTTAAATTTGGATTAAAATTCTCAAAACATGACCTTATTATAGAATTTAAAAAAAAAATTAATTATTTTTTAATCAATTTTTATAAAATTAAATTTATTTTTAATTAAATTATATGATTAGGATTAAAATTATATTTTCTTAAATTATATAAAAATATTCTGGTATGAAATTTTTAATCTAAATTTAGTAAAATAATAATAAAATCTATATCCAATAGAGAAAAATCGGAAAAGACAACCGTACGCGGTCCATACCGAACAGCAAAACCTCTCAAAATAATTATCCACACGTCACCAGTGGAATAAAACGCTCACAAGCCTACGATGCAGATGTTGGTGCGATCTTCAGCCACGTTGAAATGCGTAACCCATCATTATCCCATTTGCATGCAGTTGTAGATATAAATAGAAGGATAGAACGTCTGCCTAGTGCCTTCTCCCCCGCCTGCAATTGTCAGTGCCCTCTTTCCAACGCGTGTCACAGAGATTCTTTTGGCAGCTCGTGCTTTCATGGTTTATGTTTATATTCGAGTGAAATGAAGGTTTCAAAACTGGTATGGAAATTCTAGGTACCTTTCTCTCTCGCTGCAACATTGCCCGTGAGATCAAGTCGAGTACAGTAGGTACAAGTGCTCATTGGGAAAGAAAAAAGGTCGTAGCAATTGCATACTCGTTCTCTTTTAATCTAAGCGACTGCTCGGAAATTGAATGCTTCCAACTTTTCTTTTCTCTCCTTTGCTTTCATTTATTCTATGAATTTCCAAAAAGACGATTAGGGTATCTATTGAAGATGCATTTGTTTGTTTTCGTATTGGTGTCGAAAAGCTTAAGTAACATCGAGATAGTTTTCTAACCCTAGTAATTATATATAAATTTCCTTTGTGTCTTCTCTTGTTCTTGATCTCTCTCTGTTTTTTCAGTCAAAAAAAAAAAAAAAATCTTCCAACAATTTGTTTGTTAGTCACATGTTTATTATGCCTCCATTTTTACTTTCCCAGCTGCTTAACTACAAAACAATATCATGATTATATGCATTTGATTAGAATGCTATAGGATGGAAGACCCAAGTGAGGAGTGGAAGATTAAAGAATACTCATCTGAAGCTATTTGTGGCAAGGTCAGTTGGATGTTGAACAAGGGACTGCTACTAGGAAAGAAGATTTTGATCGCGGGTATTGTAGTTTCGTCCACGCCATTGGTTCTTCCTTCACTATTGGCTATTTCGGCGATTGGGTTAGCTGTTTCAGTCCCTTCTGGGCTGATCTTGGCAAGCTATGCTTGCTCTGAGAAACTTATGCGAAAGTTGTTCCCAGGGACAGCAGCCCCTCCACTTCTGCTGGATTTTGGACTGGTCTCTAATGATGAAGAAATATGTAGGGATGAAGAAAAGGAAGAGGGAGTTGTCGGGTTTGGAGGAGAAGTTGATATGGTTGAAGGGGAAGAAGACCGTATGGAGGAGACAGAGAGATTGGGTGAGATGAGCATTGAAGTGGTTGAGAAGGAAATTGAGGATAATACTGAAGGGAAAGCCACAGCAGGGGCCGATTATGGGCAAGGACGTGCAAAGAAGGACAAGAAAGAATTTGTAGAAGATGTTGATACTGTAGAGGAAGATGGGTATGAGGAAGATGTTGGGGAGTATGAAGATGAGGAGGAGGAAAAGCCTTTGGAAGAGAGAATTGAAGTCAAACATGGACTGAAAGAAGAGAAGGAAGAACCTGAGATTGAAGGAAAGACGGATGAACAGCTACTGCAAGAGAGGCATGGACTTGTGGTTGTAATCGAGGGAGATGAGGGAAGTGGCAACAAAGTTGGAGAAGTGGAGACACCGTTTCTAGGAACAACTGCAGCTTTAGAAGGTCTTGGTTGTCCCAAAAAAGTGAGTGGCATTGAAGAAGAGGAATTATTGAGAGAGACAAGGGTACCGATTGAAAGACTCAGGGATGAGGGTACAGGTGATGATGCAGAGAAAGATTACAGACGTCATGTAGAGGAAAGGCAAGGTGGTGCAGAAGCGGGAGGTGATAATAAAGACCAGGATTTCCCTTTAAACAGCGACCTGGATGTTTTAATTACCTTCACTACAGATGAAAGAGAGATTGCTGATGAAAGTGGACTCGATTTGTTTGATGTCAAAACTGTATTCCTTTCCAAAGGTAAACATCTTGAAAAGAAAAAATGCTCAACATGATTACTCCCATCCGGATCTTCTACTTTTTCATATGTTAATCTCAATCCCCTTAACGGAAACTTACTGATGTCATCTGCAGAATCATCAACTAATATGGGCAGAGAAGCGGCAGAATCTGCGGAGTGTTTTGTTTCAGCTACAGTTCATGCGTCAAGCCTTCCCTCTGAGAAAGACATTATCGTTCCTTCAAGTGAGGTTAGGCTTAATTTATATTCGTCCAGATAAATCTTCTCAATTGGGTGGTCTACTGAGCGACGAGGATGAATGGAATGGTATAATGTCTAATTAAAATCCTGATACGCATTTTACCCATAAAAGAAACCCGAGACATATTTGTAAGTACGTCTTAAAACTTGAAACGTAAAGTGACTAGTCCCCTTCAATCAACTTATATTGTCTGTTTTCGGTGTTGTCTGGTATTTAATAATATTGTTTGTATGATGCATATAAATTCTATAGCTTGATATATGTGTCTCAACAGTTTAAATGTCAAAAAACTGTTGAGACACATATCAAGCTATAGAATTTATATGCATCATACAAACAATATTATTAAATACCAGACAACACCGAAAACAGACAATATAAGAGAATTCTGTAAATGTCAAAAAACACTTTGGAAAAGACGAAACTCTCTAATGGTACGATAAATGGTGAAACTAACCCCCCCCCCCCCCCCCCCCCCCCCCCCCCCCCCCTTCCTTCTAGGTTTAGTTAGAGATGCTGCATAGCTCTGTTACAAGAGAATTCTGTAAATGTCAAAAAACACTTTAGAAAATATATATATATATCATAACGAAACTCTCTAATGGTAGGATAAATGGTGAAACTAAGCCATGTTTGGGTAACCCAAAGTCTTCCCAAATCTGGGATGTTTTCACTCCTAAACATGCAAGACACAAAATTATGACTCCAAATTACTTTTCCGTTTACCCCAAACATTTTTTACTTGAATAAACATGACAGTGTTAATAATAGAAGGGGGAGATACAAAAGGCTCCAATATTCAAGGAGGTTCGAAGACCTATTAACATATTACAACATTTTTAGGTAATTTCCCTCCCATGAAAAAACCACAGTCCTTCGCTAGCTGCCCATTGTGCCACATTATGAGCATGGTAATTTGCTTTCCTAGGGATCCATCTGGTATGCCAATATTTGTGCTGTTTTAAAAATCCAAAAAAAAAAAATCACTTCATTAAAAGCTCTGATACTTCTATAAAAATGTTGAGGGAGGATAGCATGACTAGGGCTTGGATTTTTACAGGAGATGAAATTATTAGGGTGCATTTGGTTAAATTTTGAGAAAGTTTGAGAAATTATTTTCGAAAAATTTTGAGAATGTTTGAGAAGTGTTTTGAAAATTATGAGATGTGGTTTTTATTGTGTTTTGAAATATATTTTATATTGGGATTTGTTAAAATGTATAGGTAGAGTTTTTGTTAAAATATATTTTATATTGGGATTTTGGGTAGTTTTTGTTTCGGTTTTTGTAAAAGCTGTTTTTATTTTTGTGCTTTCTACTTTTCATTGGAACCTAGGCAAATGATCTAGATGAAAAGTTAAATAGTAAACTTTTTTGGGATTAAAAGATGTTTTGTTTGAAGTTGAATGACTTATTGAAAATTTGAAAAAAACAAGGTGCTATCCAAACATGGCCTTCTGAATTGTAGCTGCTGAATTTCATGAATTATGTTATCCTGACAAAACCAGTCTTAACATGGTCCCGAGTTTTTCTGCATTTTTATGTGGTCGGCATTATAAAACAACCAAGATGGAGGAGCAATGATGACTGAGACCTTTTGTTACGTTTTTTAGTTACCTTTTGGAGCTGAGCTCATGGATATGTTGCAAGTGTACCATAAATTATACCATAAATTATTTTTTTGATAGTTGAACGCGCCATAAATTTCCCTTCTGTCTTCACTATTTCTTTGAGATTCATGAGAAAAGCAATCATAAATGTTTGTATGGTAGTTATGGTTTGAGAATCTTGGTTTGGATAGTGAGTTGAGTTGAGCTGAAATGAGATGAGATAAAAGTTGAAAGTTGAATAAAATATTATTAGAATATTATTTTTATTTTGAAATTTGAAAAAGTTGAATTGTTTATTATATTTTGTTTGAAAATTTGGAAAAGTTGTAATAATGAGATGAGTTGAGTTGAGATGATTTCACTATCCGTTCATTCATGTTCCTATGAGATGGTTAAATTAACCATGCCCTTTCACAGTTATTTAACCATAAAGCTCTACTTCAAGGTAGTTTAATGCTGGTTACTTGTGCTAGCCGCTACAGGTAGTGCATAATGAGGAGGAGATCTGGGAAAAGATTGATGCCATGCGAACCATAGTAGGTTATAAAGCCACGCCCCAAAGAACGTGCATAGAGGAACTAAAAGCTCTCTACATCTTCATTGGAGTGGAGCTACCTGCCTCTGCGTCTGCCTCGTTCAAGGACCCCTCTGATCTTGGAAAAGTTTATGAGAGTCTCCAATTTCTCATGTCCATAGTTGGAGTAAAGTAGATGGGGGATCCGTTTGTAGGATCTTTAGCTCTTCGAAGTTGCTCACAGCATAATTAGTACTTTCATTTTGTTATCATTTTAGGTAACGATGGACGTTTCACAGGGTCCCAAAGTATATGCAGTCCATGCTACGAACCTATGTTTGCATGCGTTTTTGTCATGTTTTGTTTTTGTTGTGTTGTTTATTTGTTTTTGCTGCTGTGGCAGAGTACCCATGTCTAGTATCTAATAAATCAGAGAGTATCACGAAGGATTTGAAGGATGATTTGAATTTCATTGGAAACTCTGGAGTTGCTGCTAAACATTCAGATGAAGACTTGGCTGTAATTAGAAACTCTAGAAACAACACTACCCAAAGATTAAGGCACCAGATCAGCTTGTATTAAATCAAATATTCTGTAAATATTAGCATTTTATACTAATGTAAACAGATTGTAAAATCTATAAATAAAGATCAATCACACATGTTTTCGGTGTGGTGAGATTTCTGCATTATTGTTTCTTCTTTTTTGGTGGTATTAGAGAAAAGAAAAAAACAAATGTCTTCCACTTCTCTCAATATTGGTAATTTTGTTACTCTCAAACTTAAACCAGAAAATTATCCATTTTGGCGTGAGCAAGTTCTTGCTCTTGCAGAAAGTCAAGAGCTCACCGAGTTCCTCATTGGAGAGAGCCAACCTCCACCTGTTGTACTTCCAACAACTGAAGGCTCAAATCCTCTTCTCAACCCAGAATACAAAAAATGGAAAATTGCTAATTGGCTCCTTCGAGGTTGGATCATCGAAACTTTAGCGGAGGAAGCCCTTGGTCAAGCCATTAGCCTTGATATCTCTACACAAGTCTGGGTTGCACTCAAAGAGGCCTATGCTCAAGCCTCTCAAGAGCGTCACTTTTAACTTGTACAACAGCTCACTTATATGAAGAAAACTTCTGATCTTTTGCTCAATGAATACCTTCGAAAATTCAAGGGTGTATGCGACAGTCTTGCTGCTATTGGGCATCCTATTAATGACCAAAACAAAGTTTTTTCTCTTCTTACAGGGCTTGGTGCATGCTATGAACCTTTCACAACCTCGATGCTCAAGCCGCTTATGCCTTCTTACAACAAAGTTGTTCCTCTTCTACAGAGTTATGAGACCCGTCTGAGCCTCCATACACCAGACTCCTTGCAATACACTGCCTTTTATACCCACAAAAATGATGAAAGATCACATCACAAGAATTCGAAGCAATCGGGTCAATTCTTCTCCATAGGACGTGGCTTTGTTCCTACCTATCAATCCACCAACAAACAATCTGGCCAAGTATCATCTTCAACATCATCTCAGCATGAGAATCATCGGGATATCATGTGTCAAATATGTGGAAAGCGAGGACACCCTGCTATTCGGTGCTAGCATCGCTTCAACCATTCAGTTCAACCTAACAATCTTCCTTAAGCCTTCACAGCTTTGCAACTTGACTCCAACGTGGCAAACGAGGAATGGACTTCCGACACTGGTGCGTCTACCCATATGACTTCTCATTAAGGTAGCTTATATAATCTTCGTCCTTATAAAGGTGTTGATCATGTTATGCTTGGTAATGGCGATTTCTTGAATATTACACATGTTGGTGATGCTACACTTAGTTCTGGTGCTTCCGAAATAATTTTACGTGATGTGCTTCTAGTTCCTAAGTTAGAAAGGAGTATTCAATCTATAGGCCATCTTACCTCTGACTATCCAGTCAACTGCAAATTTTCTAACCGTGATTTTGTGATAAAAAATAGCAGACCAACCAAGTACTGATGAAGGGAACAAAACGGGGTAACTTGTACACCATTCGTGCTTCCCCAATGGCTGTATTCTCTACAAGATTTCGGACTGCCTCAGAAGAAACATGGCATCAACGTCTTGGACATCCTCAGGCTGCTGTGGTTGCGCATCTTCGACATTCAGGATTAATTAAAGTTGTATGCAATAAAGCAACTCCATTGTGTGAGAGTTGCCAGTTAGGAAAATTGTCTAAGTTACCTTTTACTATGTCTGGTTCTAAAACTCTTATTCCTTTTGAGAAGATTCACATTGATCTTTGGGGACCAGCCCTTGTTATGTCTTTGCATCAATTTTGATTTTATGCAGCTATTGTTGATGCTTTTTCAAAGTTTCTTTGGCTCATTCCCTTGAAACACAAGTCCGAATTTTTTGATTAGTTTCTCCTATTTGAAAAATATATTTCAAACGATAATTTAATACCCTCATTAAAATTATTCAAACTGATGGAGGGGGTGAGTTTGTGAATCAACGCTTCAACAAGCATCTACAAGAAGCTGGTATTGTTCACCACCTCTCTTGCCCGTACACCTCTGAGAAAAATGGAACTGTTGAAAGGTGTCATCGGGTAATCAGAGAATTGGGTATGACCATGATGCTTCATGCCAATGTACCCAAGCATTTTTGGGTAGAAGCTTTCACTACAGCAGTATTTCTACTCAATCGAATTCCTACTGCAACACTTCAATGGGACTCTCCATTTCATCGTCATCCCGATTACACCTCCCTGCGTATTTTTGGGTCACAATGATACCCATATTTGTGGAACACGAAACATAGTAAATTTGATAGCAAATCTTTACCTTGTCTGTTCATGGGTTACAATGATAGGCACAAAGGCTATCGGTGTTTTTCTCCTACAACAAATAAACTCTACATCTCACGGCACGTGGTATTCGATGAATCAACCTTGTCTTACGAAAATTCAATTCAGCCACTTGCACCATCGCCTGAACCACATGCCACCACTTTCAAAGAGTTGGCTTCATCATTTTGTTCATCCTCTACTGAGCTTCCTAGTTCTTCAGAAACTATAGAGGAACCACCCCAGATGCCCCATTAAAGACTTCTATTCTTATCACTGATCTTTCAACTGATAAGGAGCCTTTATCGACACCCGTGCATCCTATGGATTCTACTGATCAATCTCAAGTACTACCTTCTCCTCCACGAATGGTTACACGAAGTCAGGTAGGTGTCCGAAAGCCGAATCCCAAATATGCCTTAATTCATAATTATAATTCAATACCGAAGGAGCCTCGCACAGTCAAAGCTGCCTTGTCTCATAGTGGTTGGAAAGAAGCTATGAATGATGAACTTGCAGCTTTGTCTCAGAATAACACATGGATCCTTGTTCCTCATACCTCCTCAATGAACGTGGTTGGATCTCGCTGGGTGTTCAAAGTTAAACTTAAGGCTGATGGGACGGTGGAATGCTTAAAAGCTAGGCTTATTGCCAAGGGGTATCACCAGCTTGATGGCTTAGATTTTACTGAGACATATTCTCCAGTGGTAAAACCAGGAACCATTCGGTTAGTGCTCTCTCTTGCTACAATCAAAGGCTGGGATATTCATTAATTAGACGTTAAAAATGCGTTCTTACACAGCTTTCTCAACAAATAGGTCTTTATGGAACAACCTCCAGGATTCCAAGATAATGAGTTTCATGATCATGTTTGTCACTTAAACAAAGCGATTTATGGATTAAAACAAGCCCCGAGGGCTTGGTTCGATCGGTTCAGTTCATTCCTCTTACAATCTGGTTTTCAATGCAGCTCGGCAAATCCAAGCTTGTTTGTGCATCATTCGGATCAAGGTACCATGGTATTATTTCTCTACGTTAATGATATAATTCTTACGGGTTCCTCTTCATCTCTTATTCAGAATTTTACAGCAAGTTTGCATGATGAGTTTGCGATGAAGGACCTTGGATCACTTCACTATTTCTTAGGAGTTCAGGTCTCTTCAGTACCAAGTGGCCTTTTTCTGCAACAAACCAAGTATGCTATAGATATTCTAGAATGAGGAGGAATGCACGATTCCAAGCCCATCAACACTCCTATGTGCACGAAGACCAAACCTGATCCTGATTCTCCACTACATCATGATTCTTATCTCTAT
This sequence comes from Juglans mandshurica, assembly GCA_022457165.1. Lineage (NCBI taxonomy): Eukaryota > Viridiplantae > Streptophyta > Magnoliopsida > Fagales > Juglandaceae > Juglans > Juglans mandshurica. The sequence goes on from CM039623.1 coordinate 13,655,297, forward strand.
CGCTCTCTAGTCGGTGCTCTTCAATATCTTACATTGACACGTCCAAATCTCTCATACATCGTCAACTTCGTATCTGAGTTCATGCATGCACCTACAGAGGCTCATTTTAGTCTAGTCAGGAGAATATTACGCTATGTCAAAGGAACCATTCATCTTGGTCTTCACATTCAAGCTCCAAGCTCCATTGATCTCTATGGCTTCTCGGACGATGACTGGGCTGGCTGTCCACTTACAAGAAGATCGACTGCAGGATATTGCACCTTTTTAGGCAGTAACATCATCTCTTGGTGTGCAAAAAAATAGGCTACAATTGCTCGTTCAAGTTTGGAAGCAGAGTATCGTGCCCTTGCTCAAGCTGCTGCAGAAATTACATGGATCACGTTTTTACTTCGAGATCTTCTTTTCCCTCTGCCTAATCCTCCTATCTTGTTCTGTGATAATATGAGCTCTTTGTTCATGACAGTGAATCCCGTCTTTCATGCTAGGAGCAAACATATCAAGCTCGACTACCATTACATTCGTGAACGTGTTTCTCTTGGCTTACTGGTCACTAAACATATCTCCACTCATTTTCAGATTGCAGATGTGTTCACCAAGCCCCAATCTCGACTAGATTTGATCCTCTTGTGTGACAAATTATGCATGTCAACCATGCACAATTTGAGGGGGGTAATAAATCAGAGAGTATCACGGAGGATTTGAAGGATGATTTGAATTTCATTGGAAACTCTGGAGTTGCTACTAAACATTCGGATGAAGACTTGGCTGTAATTGGAAACTCTAGAAACAACACTACCCAAAGATTAAGGCACCAGATCAGCTTGTATTAAATCAAATATTCTATAAATATTATCATTTTATACTGATGTAAATAGATTGTAAAATCTATAAATAAAGATCAATCACACATGTTTTTGGTGTGATGAGATTTCTGCATCATCGTTTCTTCTTTCTTGTACGTTCCTTAATTCAGAATGTTGTCTAGTAGCCCCGGTTTGGATTGGAAACTCACCTTAACTCATCTAAACTCATCATTACAATTGTTTTAAATTTTCACAAGAAATATAATAAACAATTCAACTTTTTCAAATTTCAAAACAATAATAATATTAAAAAATAATATTCTAATAATATTTTATTCAACTCATCTCTGAATCTAAACAATGCTTGTCGATCAACGAAATTAACTTCACCAAAATTGTCCAAAATAGAGAACCAATATCATTTGTCCAAAATACATCATCAACAAGAAGATAATGCAAAAAGATCTAGATTCTGATTCAGATGAAGTCGCAAGCCATATTGGAATGAAAGGGTTCTATTGGCATTAGTTGTGTATGATTGTTCTTCCATTACTAACTTTGATATCCCCACTCAGACTTCCTGAATAATCATGGGGCTAACCTGTAAGAAAATCAACACATCATGTATGGGTTAGACATCATATAATTGATGGAAAATGCTCAAAATTTGGTTTGTAATACTCATAGTGGTATCCACTACCCTGACTTTCAAACACACATAACTAACCTAAAAATCAATATTACACATACATCATACATGAGCGTATACATTATATATGAGGATTAAGGAATATCACATAATACTACTTTGGTTTCTCAAATTAGCTGGCCAATCTACAACAGTAAAATTCATCGTCATATCCAGCTTTTTTTTTTCTTGGCAAATAATACTAGAATAATATAGAGGTATCTTAAAGAGTTATTACAGATCGTTTTAAGAAGATAAGGGGGGTCCTTTCCACTATGGAAGTTCAGAAAATATTGCGGTAATTTGATAAGGGGTATGCAACTAAACGCATTGTTTGTTGCAGCCCATTGCACTAGTTGATGCGCCCATCGATTGATTTCGATAAATTTTCTGTGCACTCTAGCTTTGGAAGGACTTGAGTAGCACTGGGATGTCTGAGTATATTAGAGATGGTCCAATCTAGATATGTAATGGGATTTAGAATTGCATTGGTAATCACTTGACTAACTCCTTCAATGATGATATCAGAAAGATGTCGATGTGTAACTTCCTCAATTGCTAGCTTAGCTGCCATCGTCATTTCCAGCTAAACACACAGAAAGTGGATTATGATGATTCAAAAAAACTTAATCTCACTAATATTAAAGTCTATGTTGTCTTTATACTGTATGGTGGACTTGGTGCCAAAATTTGGGAGATCCTATCACAAACAAATATGTTAATACTTAAAGGCAATGGTTATAGATATTTACCACAAACAAACATTGAGACTTAAAAGCAATACCCCTTAGCTCAGGCTACAATGAAGGGAAGTACATGGTGGATCTCTTCTTATGTTTGGATTATCGCAAGCTTTTGTCGAAGGCTATATAAAGGAAACATATTAAGCAAATATTACCCAAATTAGCAAAAGCCTAATAAGAGTTCAGGCAACGAGTCAATGACAACAAACCTGATTATTTTTCTTCCTTATTTTTAATCTATTTACTTTTCCACAGTAGAGACTTTTCATTTTGTGGGTGTCCTAGCTTTGCTCTGTACAACTAAAGGATTAAGCATTTTATTGCTTCCTTCTGTAGTGCTTCCATACGACATCCCAAGGCATGCATTTGTTCCATGGTAAAGAGTTTGGCAAGGATCCTTGGTGTTAGGAATGCTAGCTAGTCGGCAACAGCCTGGTGTTATTGTTAGGTCTAGGCGCGTAATCATAGATTGAATACGCGATGAGCAAATTAAGTTGTAGCAGAATAGGTAAGATTTTAGTCAAATACTAAAAGCTAATTGTACCAAAAGTCTAGACCAGTAAAAGGTTTGTCCATTAACAATAATGATATATACATGTCACTGTTACTTCCCAACTAATATTATGCAACACCATTTGTTCATCACGTACATCCAAGTATGATAAATCGAACATGATTTGTCACTCGACTAAATAGCACATCTTAACAAAATATTAACAACAAATAACGGAGACATGCCTTCATTTCTATGACTCAGGTGGGTTTAGTCATTCTTCTTCTGAAAACTCCTCTTGGATTATGTCTACATCAAGACCTACAGTTCTAGTAGGTAAGTTAAACATATATGACAATACTACCAATGAGAGATAATGCAAATGATTATGCATGCACTGCTTCATGTAAATAATTTGTGAACACATATTTCTGCATGGCGACGAATCACCCTCTAGCAGAAGCACATGTATTCATAATTATTGCGAGATACCACCCTCTGAATAAAACTCTAGTATATAAGCATGCGAGGAATCACCCTCTTATCAAAACAGATAAAGTCCATCATATCTCATTATATAAATATCATTCAGGAATCACTCCACCATTTGACGCCAAGACTCACTATGCCCGGTCAACGTGCAAACTGACTCACTCATTTCAAGTCATCTGACATGGAGAATCACTCAACTTGGTCAACACATCCAAAGGCAACACACATGATCAACCTGGGTAATCACTCTACCAAGTCAAATGACCCGAAAACACCACACATGATCAACCCGAAGAATCTCTTACACGTTTATCAAGTGAGTCCAATAAAAAAACGTTCCACCCAGATCATCACGAGTACTCTCTCTATCTGTATGAAACTCGTGGCAACGTGCCGACTAGCAAGATGACTCCTCACCTCATCCATGATGATCGACATACGGTAAGATTCACGTATCTAGAAATCATAATCACTACTAACCTACACCATTCAAACTCATCGTCTTAAAATCAAAGTGTAAAGATAATCTATAAACATAATGGAGGAGAATATATATATTATTTTCATGTAGAAAAAAATGGAAGTTGCAAAATATACAAAGTTTATTCTTACAACATACTCACAAGTATTTACCCCATATTCCCAGTACAATCTTAAGAGCTAACATACCTGAACAATATTAAAATACTACGGTGGCACTAATGCTGGTCTTCCTGTCATAGCCTTGAGATCACTTGCTTTCTTTGAAGACTCCAACTCAAAAGAAGATCAAAGACTTATGATCTCAAAAGTGAGATATTGTCCCTTGTCAAAGACGTAGGGTGGTACCATAAAGTGTCCTTCTCACTACTAATATGCTTGAATAAGAAACTTTTAATCTCGACTGTCCATCCGTCCTCTAGATTTGAAGAATTATAGAGGCCAAGTGATTGATAGGAAAATGCACACATGCTTCTATAGCTTGCCTTGGGTCCAATCCTTCATAAGAAATTTTCACATAGCGCCAGACCATACCACTGAGATAAGACGATATAGCCTGCAGGTCCATACTTTTTTTCTTCTGTAGGCTTACTCAAGACATGATGTCTCATTTGGAATACAGGCCTCTGCGTATGACACCTACTGCCTCTAAACATCTCCACATAAGCCCTCACATCTATATTGGTCTTATCCTTGATTAGTATTCGTCTTTTGATTGTTACTCGCCTTTTCCCTTAACTCAACCTTTATTGTGGACTATCATTTTCTAGAACTACTAACTTTTTCAGCTATTCATTTTCACCCAAATACGATCAGCACAATTCTTGCTCGCAAGTCACATGGTGAGAAGTTCTTTATCACCAAGTGCTGGGATGTGTCAACCAGGATTTCTACATAATGTTGCTCCCTCTACTTTGGACTAGTTGCACTTTGCCTGACTCGTTATCTCATCTTTCACAGTACCTTGCCCATTGGAAGAAGTCTCTTCTCTTGCTTCGGCTCGGTCCTCCTAATGCCATGGGATGGGCCACTGCCACTATCATGTGTACTGCTAGTACGAACAAAGTCTATTTCTAACCTTCCTAATTGACCCATAAGTCTCGCTTCATCAACATCAGTCTCTTATGCAACTTCTACTATCTCACTAAATGACTCGGTAAGCCTATCATATCTCATAGCTTGAGGATTGGACCCATGATCATTCATAACTACTATTCACAAGAGTATATATTCACTTAATGTCTTTCCTCCACCAATCAACAATATATTTTGAGGGTGAGTAGCTCTTGTTAAACATTGTTAGTACACATAACGAATGTCTACATAATATACCATTGATTTTAAACAATTTACAATTGTAAGTAATAGCCCAATCATCATCAATGTACATTACCAAATAATCAGACTTTTAATGAATCCATCACACACCTTGACCCCATCCATAATATTCAGCCAAGAATGAAATAACAAAATGAATGTGTTCACGTCTTTCAATGATATTGAGCCACATAAAAAAAGAATAGACTAATCCTAGTAATTCACTCCTACAAAAGGTGCAATCAGCGTCTTATATGTATTGGTCAAGTTGGTAGTGTCAAAAGTTATCACGTCTCCAAAATATTCGTAGGCAGTCCTATTTCGTGCATTTGCCCAAAACATATTTCTAAATGTGCACCCGTCATCCACATCCATAAAATAGTGGAAACATTAATTTTTCTGTTGTGCATAAAATGCTTTCAAAGAGTTTTAGCACGTTCTTCACCAAGCTGAAGCTATCTTACCTTATCAATATAATTTCAGCAATTATTTTCTCCAAATATTAGAATCTCATAAGCCATCGCATCAACTACAAGAGATGTAAATCTTTTAGCCACCTCTACTCCCACTTCAAGTTGTATTTTTATAGTTGCATTCATATTCTTATTACATCTAGAAAATCATGCTTTTCCCGGACTCAATGCATGTGTGTGATCAAGCACAAAGGTGGAAAGTGTGTACCTTCCGTCGAGTTAGAGAGTCGCAATGATCTTAGCCTTACATCCTAATATCTCAATTGGTCTTGGCCTAAGAATTTTTTATGACATTGATTTGATGTGCCTTGGCGAACACGTGAGAGTGAAGTACCTTAAACTCCCGTCATATCCAGGTCTAAAACTTCTTCTCATCACACCAAACCTCACTTATTTAGCATATTTCATATAATATTCTCTAATTTTTTCTTCCAATGCAAAGATAATTCCAATCTTTGGTTCTTCAATCATTCAATCAATGTTAGAAACCTCTGCAATACAAAAAAGAGATTGATTATAATCAATAAAATACTTTGCCACACATACATACGGGGCACTACATCAACACATTCAACACGAATATGAATTCACTAATTCATTAGATTGGTCACAATTTATCCCACATTGATATAACAACAAATCAAACCACATATTTACATTCATGAAGGAAGCACGTATTCTCTTTAAGTTGTATCCTTTAAATAATTAAGCTTGTATTTTCATGATTTTCCTAACGAACAATATAAACCTCGAAATCTCATATATGAATCCAAAATTTCAATATGACCATTAAGGGTTCGTTTGGATGCGAAGTGTAACTTAATATATCTCAGAATATCTATTAAGAGCATTAACATTGGATTATGCAAATGTAAATGTAAAATTTGCATAATATGACATGATTTTGCATATAGCTATTCCACTCAAAATTTATTCTCACATTGGATTATCCATCTATTAATCAAAATAATAAAAAAAATATTATTAATTTAATAATAATTTTTTTCAAATTTTTTTTTGTTCTATTAATTTTTTTTTCCTAAATTAAGAGCTACATGGAAATATTAATGTTGTACAATATGAGACTTGGATAAAGATGTAGATGAGTCCTGTAGTGCAGCAAATACATTCTAAATATTTAATACAACACCATTAAAAAAACACGTCTATTACATTTTCACCTAAAAAAAACACCATTGAGAAAAACAAACACAAGTCATCACTATTGTTCAACACATTTAAGCTAATTACAAAAATATACACACCTCCAAAAGTCAGCCCATCACAAAAATATATACACCTCCAAAAGTCAGTTCATCACTAATGTTACTGCCCATCACAAAAAATAAAGACAATGCCTAATCACAAAGTTGCTGCCCACATGTGGCTGGACGGCCACTAAAATTAGACAAAGTATATGTTAAACATATACTACTGTTAATTACAACGTCGAAATGGGCTAAACAAATACTTACACACCTCCAAAAGGTGTGGTTGGGTCCTCGGATGGTGATGTGATTGTAGACTTACTCATTAAACCATCAAAAATTTCATACAGAAGATGTTGGAAATAAATTTGCTGCTTTGGTTTCATCCCATCAAGATGTAATTTCATTATTGTAGTTTCAAACTTCTTCTTCTCAAGTGCAACATGTTCATCTCTATCCTGCTCTTACTTGCTGTAAAATTCTCTTTTCTCCACCATGAATGTATTTATGTCAGCACTCATGCGAGCTAAGGCATGGTTAAATTCAGCATCTACATCATCTCTAGACTTCCTCTTTCTTTTCTTTTTTTTCTCAGCCTTCTTGCCTGGAGATCTCTCAAGGATGACCTCCACGTTGTCATCCAAAATATCGACTCCGTCTAGAGTTAAGCCAGCACTGGCTGCACATATTCCAGGTGGTTTCCTCCTCGTTGACAATGTTGACTGATGTTGTTGTCATTCCATAGTAAAAGTTATCTTCTCAGTTTCTTTGTACATTATTTTTGCCTTCTTAATCTTAAATGAACAAAGTAATAAGGTTAGTATATAAATAAGCCCAAGCATATAAAAAAACTAAAGAAAAAACAGAAGTAATACCGTATCGACCTCTTGGGTACCACTCGGATGCAAAGACTCTACTTGTGCTACAGCAGCACAAAACTTGTTTGTGCATTTTTGGATCAATTACTATCGATTGGTCAATGACGCAATCGAACGTTCAGGAGTGTTTATTTTTTTATATTAATGATAGTATTCATAAATTCTTTCTCACATTTGTGTGGATTTTTTGTCAGTCCCTAGAATAGCATCAAGGCTAATGTTTAGCCAAGTTAAAACAATGAGATTTTCCTCCTCTATAGTGAAAGACACATCTCGTTGAGATTTTTTAGTGTGTGACCTTTGTTTATATTCAGCTTGCGATGGTTGGGCCACCACATTAGCATGTATACTATTGAATGGGGGTGCTGCTTTCCCCTTGTCCACCACTTTGCAAGAGAGTGGTGAAGAAGGGATCCACATCAAATGAAGATTCCATCCTTGAATAATTTAAAATTCATCATAAAATTTGAATACATATTTTAAACAATACCAAAATAATTAAACAACACCAAAATAATTAAGATTCTGAAGTAGAAATTTAAAAATACCAAAATAGTGATGAGGACATACTACACGCTTGATCACACTAATGAGGACATACTACATTTTTTGGTTTTTATCCTTGGTCATAATATATATGTTGAACCTATGGGAAAAGCTGGTGCTTCTGGTTTTACATTTCACGTTGAGGTATCCAAATGTGAGTTATGATTTCCAGCATAATTTATTGTGCTTTATTTTGTATTATTTGCCTTGTTCCATACAAATATGTCTTTCTTCTGAAGCAAAGTAATCTTATGGTGCTTCTTGCAGAAAATTGGCAAGAACTAGTCCAAAAGATTAAGTCAAAGGGCATGAGGCCTAGGGTGGCATTAAGCCTGGGACATCCATCGAGGAAGCCTATCCTTTGGTATAATTTCCTCTGATTCTCATGTTATCAGATTGTTTAGTTTGAGTTTGATTTGTATTCAATTAGCTAATTTTGATGACATTCAACCTTACCAAAATGACCCTACTATGTGTACAATTGAGTAGCAACATAACACTTCTGCAGAGGATTCTAAAATGAATATGTTGTTTTTCATCCTGTGGAAATGGTCCTTGTAATGACTGTAGAACCTAGATTTGGTGGACAAAAGTTCATGCCAAAGATGATGGAAAATGTTATCTTAAACTTCGTACTTCTTCCAACTGCATCTCTTGTTCATTCCTTAACTTTTCTCTCAAGTAAATTAGATAAATTGAATATTACTAATAATGCTTCCACTTCACATAAATTGCCATATGTTAATGTGTTAAGTAAAACAGATTCACCTACTTCATTATCTGATCCTGAAGTTAGTAATATTGAAAGTCAGTTTAAAGGCTTGGATCTCCAAGTTAATAAAATTAAAGTAGATTATATTAATGAATATTCTGTTAGAGATTCTAAACATCATGTTTCTATTACTCAAATTTGGTATCTACGACCAACTTTGTCAGATATGCAATTTGAAGAAAGAGAAAATCATCATGGAGTTATGCTGCATTTATGTGCAAAAACAGGCAGAATTAGAAAAATGAGCTCTTAGATTAGTCATTAATTATAAACCATTAAATAAGGTATTACAATTGATTCGATATCCAATTCCTAATAAAAAAGATCTATTATCTCGTCTTTATAATGTTATTGTATTCTCTGTAACACTCTGATTAATTAACCATTAGGATTAACCCTTAAATACTTTAGATTAGGTTTTTAATTTTTGGATTATTACTTACATTAAGGTTGATATTGAGGTTAGCCTTAATCTTGGCACTAAGTATAATTAAGCTAAGGCTTAGATAAGCAAGTCCATTAGTGATTTTAGTGAGACTTTTAGGACATTAGAGCATTCATGGACCTAGCCCAAGAAGCCTTGAACCAAGCCCATAGGGAATTCAAGACTTGGTAGCTAGCATTGGCCCAAGCTTAACAAATGCATAAGGCCTTTGGGCCAAACTTGGTGTAGAATGGACCCATGGCCCAATTAGGCCAAGTTAGACCTTTTCAAGCCATCTTAGTGGATCTTCAGATTTCTTTTCAACTCTAAAAATCTGGAAATGAGGCCCTTCTCATTTCAAACCTAAGGGCCCATAAGCATGAACCCACACACTTGGCACTTTTTAAAACCCACAAGGCCCAAAGCCATGTTTGGGTTTATTTCATCATTCAAGACCAAAAGCTCAATACACCATACCATTGGTTTCCTTAAGTTCAAATCAAGTACCCAAATTAAGTTTTGAAAATTGACTAAGACCATTAACCATTATACTTGCGGTTAGTAAACTTTAAGCCATACTTTAAAGTTTAATTTTGTTTAATCTTTTCTTAAACCTTTCAATTCAAATTTTCTTGAATTATTACTTCATTACATCATAATTAGATCTTGCTAATACCCTAAATAAACCTCCACACATGTCATTAAGGGAAAATAACATATCAAACCCAAACCTTGCATCAATCGGTTTTGTGTATTGTCTTATGTATGCTTGGACTGTTTTGCCCTTAGGCCCAACATTTTTGTGGTTTATCTACAAGGGTAATATGGTCCTTAAACACCTCATGAGATCCCTTTAAACACGGTTAGAGCTTTGGACGAAATCGGTTACACAAACCAACTCAAATGACCAAACCGAGTGCACCTTGGTCTAGTTTGTGTAGGAACCGATTGGGTTGGAATTTAACCAACCATCTTCCATGGTTGAGCCACCACCCCACGCCACCTCCTTCACCATCCAATCCCCAAGAGGTCTCATGAACATCATGAAGAAATTGTCTCATTTTTCCCACCCAAAACCATCCAAAATAGAAGTCCAAAATCTGCCAAATAAAACCACATGAATCCGCCGGTTTGCAAGGTTGGTTTGAGTGATTTTCTGCCACCCAAATGATGTCCCACGACCTAAACACGTCTATAGGACCAATGTAGCTACAATGAAGAGAGAAACATGGTGGTTTCAGGCCACTATTCCCCCTGCACAAGGTGACATAAGCCCATGGAAGCAATTTGGAAAATTTCTAGACTTGTGCACCTTCTACTTCACCCAATCACCTTGCACCAACGCCAACGTCTTCACCCCTCTTAAACCCTATAAATAACTCAATCACCTCCTCATATCCTCCACACCTCAGCTCCAAGCTTCCTCTTGAGTTTTGAGAGCACTTCTCCCTCTGAGAGATCAAAAGAGTGAAATTGAGTAAGTTCTTGGTGAGTTCTTGAGTGTTCTTGTATAAGGCTGTCTTGAGCACTTGGTATGTCACAAAATTTGTAATTTTTCTTGATTTTGATCTAAGTTAGCATGTCAAGCTTTGTTTCCAAGTGTTGGTACGAAATCTGGTTTAGTTTTGATAAGATTATCGTGCTTAGTTCAAAACCGAGTCAATTAAGAGATGGTTTGAATGATTAAATGATTTTAAGTGGAAATTTAGCTATGGCATGTCTTAAGCATGATTTGATATAATTTATCATTGTCTTAACATGATTATGCAAGGTTTAAATTGTGGTTAGAAGCATGTCATGGTAGGTTTTGAATCATCTTATTTTGATCACCAAGCATGTATCGGTTTTGAACATATTGGTGATTAAGGATTTCCTAGCCATGATTAAGTGTTGGGATGAACTTGATTATCCAAAAATTAGCATTCATTATTTCATTAAAGATGTTAGTGATCATTTGTAATTAAATAAAATCTCATATGCATGCATTCATAGGGATCAATAGTTGAACACACACTTAGGCATCAACTAGGTTGCATGCCACGGGTTGGGACTGTTTGGGCAAGTTCCAATTTGATTTTTGAAAATCCAAGGGCATAGATGATTGTAGAATGCCAAAAATATGAAACCATGATTAAATTTGGAGTTTGTTTACAATTAGTGAAAATTTAGGGTCTAAATGGCAATTTTTAAAAGTTTAGGGATATTGATTACACCCAAAAAATAACGCAGTAGTCGTAGCACAGCTTTGGGGTATCGATTCCATAAATAGACAAATTAAAAGAATAGTAGAAGAAATAAGGAAACTAAAGAAAAATATAAAATGAATAATGGAGAAAAAAGATTAATTTCAAATGCAAATTAAAATGAAGCAAAGTGACTAACGGAAAAAATATTCAAATTTGACAAACAGTAAAGCATCGAAAATTCCTTGCACAAATCTGGTATTTTAATTATTCTTAATTCATTGAATAACTTAATTGGGAACTCAATTTCCAAAATTCTCAATCGGGAGATATAAATTTATAAACCAAATGTAACCCTTTGAAAAATCATTCACCACTTTTAAAATACGTAAATTATTATCACTATTGAGAAAATCCAACAACGACAATATATTCAGGGAGCGATATTGCAGCAAAGAATTAAATCAATATAAATAAATAATTGATTCAAACATAAAGAGCTAATCCATTCAATAGAAAAAGCATGGTTGAATCTATAAACAGAATAAATTCTATGATTATTCGGAGAAGAAAACATTAACAATGAATTGAGAATGATAAAACAAAAGAGTTTTAGTAATTGAAAATCAAATACATAAATTAAAAATATCATCTATGTGCAAGTTCATCCCTAATCATACTTGAGAATTTAGCTGTCCATTTGAGCAAGGACAACAAAAACTCTCCAAAAGAATAGCCAAAGAAAAACCCATAATAATCTCAAAACTCCTTGCGTACCTGCCGTTAAATTGTTGAAGAGTCCTTTGTACATTGAAAGTCTTGGTCACCATTTTAATTTTGAATTTACTTATGTTGTTCACTTGTTGTAGTCCCAACCACACATTGAATTTAATTCGAATTTGACAATCACCCGTTTCCTCATCAATCCATATCTAATTTTTCAAAAGTCCACCCGATGTTGAAAGTGATCCTACTTGATTTTATCCACCTTAAATGTTATCCACACGTTTCCCACCTACCAACTTTCATAAAATTCAATATATTTGAATTCACTCGTACCTCACCAAACTAATATCCTCTTTTTGAAAAGTGTTATTATTTTATCTTTTCTTTAAGATTCCTGGAGATCAAATCGTTCAAATCATAAAACTTGAAATAGTGCACAACTTCCCTACAGTCAGCCTTTCAAATTTTAGCACATCGCCTATTTAACTTCCTTTCTGAATTGGGCTTTAGTAAGCTATGGGCTCTCATTTGAGTGGGCTTAGGCCTCTCCTCTTTTCTGGATTCTGAAATTAAATATAAAAATGTACTTAGAAACATCTCAAAATAAATAGAAACTAAATCCAAGAGTATAAATTAATCCAAATAATTTATACTCACATTTTAACATTTTAGTCCAATAATAGGGTATTTCGAGTCCACTTTCGTACACTCATCTGGTATTATTTGTAAATAATCAATTTTTGAAGCCTTTGTTTATGAATCTTATCCATAAAAGTATTAATCCTAACTTAGTACTCACTTGATTTACACAGCTATAGCGTTATTTTCAAATTACTCAGGAAGTTTGTAAGTTGGCATCTAACTTACACCTTGATAGATTATTTATGAATTATTGATAAATATTTCATTCATATTTCAATTATCATTTTGAGCATAAAATATCATTTTATATGATACATTGAGTGCATAATTACATGAAATGTGATATTTTTCACCATTTTTAGCATATTACATATAAATATCATTTTCATATGAAAACTTGCTATATATATGCACATGTCACGAAAAACATTTTTCAAGCATAATATAAAAATAATTTTGTCACGACCTCAAATGTTAGGATTGGGAATTATCCTAGTGGAACTCCTATGTCCATTCTGGAGTGTTTAAGAATGGAGTGGTAACCTTTGTATTGACGAAAAGCAGTCAACAAGTTTCGAATGGGTTCTTTTTAAAAAACGTTGGAGTGAAATCAATATATTATGACACCTAATGTTGGTGGGTGTACACGTTATGATGTTATGATATTATGTTTTATTGTACCAATGCATTGAGAACGATTCTATAAATAACGTAGTTTCAACGTGAGTTGTATTACGGTCACTTGCACTCACAGTGCATGTAGGGAACTGTAACGTTACCAAACATTATAATTACAAATTGTTAATAATAATGAAGGATAATGATGAAAGTTATTATGAAGTTATGTTTTAAAAAATGATGACAAAAATATTTATTGAAGGAAAACCTGTGTCTCCATTTTTCTGAAATGTTGAGAAATCTAGATAGAAGACATGCATACTGATTTTCTTTCTGCATTTTATGCATTACATATTTTTCATTTTTCATACTTAATTTATCTTTATGCACGTTGGTTGTCTAACTTACTAAAATTTCGAGTAAATCTCACCCTTTGTGGAATCACTTGGAATGATAGAAGTTGTGCCAGGTGTTTAGGAGATCGAGCTAGATGAAGTGCTAGATCCAACTAATTGAAGAGGAACCGGACCTTGAGAGAAGACTGGATTTAATCCTGATGTTTATAACCCAAGTCCTTCATGCTTTAGATCGCATGAAGAGAATAATTTGACTTTAACTCTTAGTTGTACTAAGTCTATGCTACATTGGTATTTTGAATTTAATAATTTCTAATGAAGTTGGGATGTTTTTAGTTATTCTGGCGTATTTTATACTTACACCTTTTATTTTTTCTGTGATTATTGCATACTACGATTGCATTGCATATTAACTGTCATGTACGAGGGTATGTAACCCTGTGTTGTATGTCCCGACGCTCTAATTCTCCATTCCATCCCAAGCAGAGGTTGGGGGCGTCACATTCTCAAACTTTGATATGAAAAGTGGTTTTTGAAAATTTTAGATTACAGAAAAAAATCGTTATAAAACTACTTTTACAGTCTCGTTTGGACATTTTGAACGGAATGTTATGTCACTTGGATTAAAAATACAACCAGTGAATTTCAAAATATTATGAATGAAATATTTACCTCTTTCACACATTTTTCTATAGTTTCTATAAATGATGTGTTAATTTTCTCTTCATCTATTAAACAATATTGGAAACATTTAAATAATTTTATCCAAATTATTAAACAAAATGGATTAGCTGTTTCATCACCAAAGATATAACTATTTCAAAATAAGTTTAGATTTCTTGGAAATGATATTTACCAAAGAACTATCACACCCTTTAGTAGAGTAATAGAGTTTGCTAACAAATTTCCTAATGAAATCAAAGATAAACAACAATTATAAAGGTTTCTTGGAAGCTTTAATTATGTAGCTAAGACTGTTCATCCGGGCCGGATTTTTTTCCGGCCCGGTCCGGAACCCGGTTATCCGGTTACGGGTTCCAGCCCGGATTTGATCTGGGCCAGAACCCGTATTATAAAAATTGGATATATCCGGTCCGGACCCGGGTATGAAACCCGGGTTCCGTATTCATAACCCGGTATAACCGGATTTGTATAAAAGGCAAAAAAAAAGATTATCAGTCCTTCTACCCGTGACCCCGGACCCCCCCTCGCCTTCCCCCTCGTCTCTCAACCCTAGCAACGATTCTACCTAGCCGCCGTCATGATGATCTCGATGATTCTACGAAACCCTAGATCACAGTACACCTCTTCGCCCACCAATACACTCATACCCATCAAGCTCTCAAACCCATCTCTCACCGACATCCATCCGAGCCTTCTAGACCTGGTAAAATGGTACCGCTATCATCTCTCAAACCCGCCGTGCCCTCGAAGCCCGCCTCACCCTTGCCCTCGCCCTCGCCCTCGAAGAGTTGGAGCAAAAGAAAGCTGCACGCAAAGAAAGGGTACTCCCCATTTCCTGCCCTCATATTATTGCATGTTATTTTGCTTGCTCTATGACTGAATCGATTAGTTTTTATTCTTGCGCTATTGCACATTTGTATCTTGTCATTTTTATTTCTCGGTGTGGATTGGGCAGTTCTGGAGAAAATTATACATGCACACGAGAGATATTGGTGACATTCAATGTTTGTTTAGATGGATTTTGTGTGCTTGCTTCTCATTCTCTGGGCCCAGACTGCATATTTCTTAACAATGTAAAGTGAGATCTAAAATATGGGCTTAAGAAGATTATTTCTTCTTCTAGAGTTTGAACCCTAAACAAATACTTAAGCTCAAAACAAAATATTGAAGTTAAAAATAGTTTGCTTAACAATGTAATAGACAGCCTCTGTTTTAGTCTGTTTTACATGGCATTTTATGTTAATCATACGGGGGACATAAAGCAATCTGAAGACTAATAAGTTTTATGTTGACGACATTAGACACATATTACCAATTTGGGTAGTAGGGGCCTGGTGCCATTACCATATATGGAATGTTGAGATTTTTTTTTATGGGTCAAGTCTGCTTTTTGTCAAATCCAAGGATCAATAAAATGGGTTGAAATCTTTGGATTTTTATTTTTTATTTTTTTTATCAAGTAGAAGAAAAAGAAGAAGAAGAAGAAGAGGAAATCTTTGATGACTAGAAATTTTTAAAATGTTGCTTTCTATTATGTTCTTTCATGCATATTTTGGAAGCTTTTGATTGATATGATATCTAAATGACTAGAAAGGAAAGTTGGAGAGGAGCCATCACAATAATGTTGGCTGGGCAAGATTTCTGCATGTAAATAGTAATTGAAAATCAAAAGATGCTTAAATATTTATTTTCTGGGCATTGTGTTTATTAGTTGTCCTGTTTTGTTTATGTCTTACCAACAGAAGTTGTTCACCTAGATTCATATTTTGTGTACATGCAGCCACATAAAAAACGAAGTTATAGATTATGAAAAACAAAGGTTATAGATTGAAGGTGTATGCTGTTTGTTGAGTGTTGAGTGTTATTTCAATAAAGAGAACCAAAAGAAGAAAAATGCTAGAAACTCATGAAAGGTAGAAATAGAAATTCATGTACTTGCTTCTACCTTGGTTAAGGATTGGAGATTTTGGCATTCCCCTGCAATCAGTTTGGAGCTCAGGAGCCAGGGAACAATGAGCAAATCTTAGAGTTTGCTTGCACTCGCTTTAAGGCTGAGTATCCTATATTTGATAAGGTAAGGACCTGCAACTAAATCTTACCATAATAAGCAACTACAATTCTTTGAACTCTTAAAGCATTTGAAGCAATTTACATGAATCCTTCTCATCTCTGTCTATTCCAGTAAGATGAAATGGTGCTCTTGTTTTGTTTTGTTTTTTTTTTTTTGGGATGATCACAGGTTTGTTTTGCATGGGATGAAGGTGGATGAATTAATATTGGTGTTGACGATGCTGATAAAGGGCAATAATTGTCGGAGACTGATCACAGACTGTTAAAATAGTGTAATAAGTAGTTGATTGCATCTTGTATGTGTTTTGTAATATTTTTTTATTTTTACATGCATTTAGTTAAAAAGTTTAATTAATTGTTTATAAGCTCATGTTATATTATATGCTTATGTTGTATTGAGAATATGATTTGAAATTTCAAAATTTTAAATAGAGACAAAATATTTGAAGTTCAATTAATAATAAAAAAAGCTTTCGTAAGTAGTAAAAATAAAAATAATAATTAAAAAAAAAGGGTTCAACGGAACCCAGATTCACCCGGGTTTTGGCCCGGATCTGACCCGGATTTGAAATCCGGTTTCCGGTCCGGGTAGACCCGGGTTCCCGGGTTGGAACCTGGATGAACACTCTTATATGTAGCAGTTTTTTATTAATCTCTTAAACTATTATATAAACCATTATTTAAGAGATTAAAGAAAAATCCACCTCTTTGGACAGAAAAATATATAAGTATTATAAAACAAGTTAAGGGCTGGTTGGGTTACAGAAAACCAAACTATCTCATCTCATATAATTATTACAACTTTTTCAAACTCTCACACAAAATATAATAAACAATTCAATTTTTTCAAATCTCAAAATAAAAATAATATTAAAAAATAATATTATAATAATATTTTATTCAACTTTCAACAAAACATCTGATCTCATCTCCTCTAAGGCCTAAATCTCATTTTAAGCAAAATCATCATGTTTAGGACTTCCTTCTCCATATACTTTTAAAATTGTGGAGATAGATGTTTCTGACCTCAGTTATGGAAGAATATTAAAGCAACAATTATCATCTAACCCTGAACAAATTATTAGCTTCCATTCAAGATCTTAGAATAATGCTCAAAAGAACTATAGTACTATTAAGAAAGATTTTAACTATTGTATTATGTATTTTGAAACTTTTTGATAATTTGTTAAATCAAAAATTTTTACTTAGAATTGATTGTAAGTTAGTCAAAGAAGTTTTGATTAAACATGTAAAAAACTTGGCTACTAAAAAAATATTTGCTAAATGACAAGCTATATTAAGTATTTTTTATTTTGATATTAAACATATTAAAGAAAAAGTTTTCTTCCTGATTTTCTCTCTCGAGAATTTTTACAGGAAAAATCATGTCATCAAAATTCAAAGTAAAGTCTAAATCCTCATATGCTAGGCCACCATCTCCTCCATATCATTCATTATGTCCTTCTGCAACTCTAAAACCTTATTCGGTATCGAGGACATTACCTCCATCAATTAGGTCATCATATAATTAATTTTTTCCATTATCTTTTCCAAAATTACTAACGTGTTCAAAATTCATTTTCTCTTCTTACTCCTCTAATCCCTCTTAGATTACTAGTCCTCCACTTCTCTCACAAACTTCAACTTCCTCAACCATTATTAAACCACATTGGCATCCAGTTTTCTCCATTGAGTCTGAATTTCAACATTTGAAAGAATCTCAACAATTACTTGATTTTTTATTATTATTAGATTGGCATTATGTTCCAAAGGATATGAAGAAGACCCAATATTTTTATGAATGTATATTAGTAGATACCGATTCGATTATTACTTCTGAAATTCCTTGTAGTTTATAGGCTCAACCCTTTCCTCGTGCACCACCCATTATTGTCTTCCAAAAGGTTACTATTAAACAAGTTATTACTCTTGAACAATAGGAAAAAACTCCCTATTTTTCAAGGAAGTTCTCACAACCTTACGATCCTACATACTTTAACTATTATAATTATCAACAAGAATGGAACAAGACTTTCTTCAAAGAAAACAAAAATTTATGCCGTTCTTGTTGACTGCATTTCAACAAATTACAAGAAATAGCCACACTCCCACAATGGTTTTTGCTATAGTGGGAACATTATGGACCTGAATCTGCTCTTCTTTCCATTCCTCTTAAAGATAGTTTTAAGATTTTCTCATCTCTAAATGATTACCCTCTCACCTTAAAAAATCGTCATTCTCTTCTTTTATTCTTCCTAATTTTTTTTTTTTATAATAGAAACTTCTTTCATTAATAAGAAACGATTACAACATAGAATCTGACCAAATAACTTGTGCAATACATTCAGGATAAGTGCCCCACCAAGTTATCAAATCATCTATATTTCATGCAAGTTTAGCTAACCCATGGGCTGCACCATTGCCTAAACGGTTGTTGTGTTGAATAGAGCAGCAAGGAAATCTCAACATTAGTTGCTTGATCTGTTGCACTAGATTGCCGTGGAGAGATCTTGATGAGGTGTCACTTTGCACTTCATTCACCATTAGTAAGGAGTCACTTTCTATAACCAAATGAGAGATTCCAAGGGGAAAGCAAAACTGGAGGCCTCTCAAAATTGCTAGCATCTCTATCTCAATTGGGTCGTTTACTTCGTTTTCCTTTTTACTAGCCGAGAAGATGATTTCGGCCTTTGTGTTTTTGAGAATAAGACCCACTCCTACACTCCTTTGGTTAGCAAACACAGCCCCATCCATATTAAGCTTCAGAATTCTAGGTTCAGGGGGAACCCAATGGCAAGCTTTCCTAGGTCCTTGAGAAGCAAGAACCTACAAGTGAGCCTTGTGGGAGGACAAAGACGTTTCTGCAGCTTGTAAAGCATGTATGACCACGTACATCTTCATGGATCATCTGGTTCCTCCTGTGCCACATTCCCCAGGCTATTAAGAACACATTCTCTAATTCTCCATTGCTGCCTCTTTGCTGCACATACTATGCAAAATGAAACCAACTAGTATTCATAGCCTCCGCTGGAAGTTGAGGAAATAGAAAGGACCACACATCTCTAACAGTTGGACAACTTAAAAGTGCATGAGTGATATCCTCTTCGGCTTCCTTACACCATCTACAAGTAGGTTCATCTAGCACTTTCTAGACTGTAGATTCAACAAGGTGGGTAAGCCATTTCTACATGCCCTCCAGCCGAATATCCTTACTCGGTTTGGCACATTCATTTTCCATAGTTTTTGCCAAAAATTTCTTCGGATTTGAGCATTTGAGCATTCTTCTCTATGTTAATTTGTCCCGAGCGAAGAGAAAAATCTATAACCACTTTTTACACTGTAATCCCCATTCTTTTCATGCTCCCAGATTAAACGGTCAGGCAAGGGTCAAAGCTTAAGAGAATCTTGAAAATAACGGCTGCTTGAGGAGCTGGAAAATGGCTTTGGATCTTTATTACATCCCACCACTTGGTATCTCTGTCAATTAGAGTGTTGACAGTAGCATTCTGGTGAATAACTTCAAAGCTAGCAGGTTGAGGAAGGAGCTTGTGCTGTGGTAGCCAGTAATCAGACCACACATTGATAGATTTCCCATCACCGACTCTCCATCTACATCCTTTCATCAGGTTTTCTTTTGCCTCCCAAATTCCTCTCCAAACATAAGAGGGATTTGCACCGAGTTTGGCTTCTTGGAATCTAAGTTTTGGGAAATGTTTGGCTTTAAAAATCTGGTGTAGCAAAGACTGTTCAGTCATTATTCTCCAGCCATGCTTCGCTATAAGGGCCATATTAAAAATCTGTAAATTCTTGAAACCCACCCCACCATTCCCTTTAGTCTCACACATATTCTTCCAGCTAATCCATCGGGTTTTCTTCTCGTTCTTCTTTTGACCCCACCAGAAGCTGGCCATCATACTTTCAAGTTCGGAGCAAAGAGTAGAAGGAAGCTTAAAACAGCTCATAGTGTAAGAGGGAATAGACAAAACCACTGCTTTTATTAAGATTTCCTTACCACCTTGAGACAACACATTTTCTTTCCACCCTTGGAGTTTGGTCCATACCTTGTGTTTTAGGTCTGAAAAGGTCTTTCTTTTTCCTCTACCTACCACAGGAGGGAGGCCAAGGTACCTCTCATATTGTTGATGACGATTTATCCCCCAAAAACTAAGGATCTCTTGTTGTTGTTGATAGAGAACATTCTTGCTAAACACCATAGAAGTTTTATCTTTGTTTACTTTTTGACCTGAAGCCTTTTCATAGGTGTCCAGCAGGACTTGAATCTGTACATTAGTAACCAGATTGGCCTTACAAAATAGTACACTGTCATCCGCAAACAGGAGGTGGTTAAGTCTTGGAGCTCCTCTACAAATACACAAACCTTCGATTTGCTTTGATCTCTCAGCTTTCTGAAGGAGAGAAATCAGCCCCTCTATGCATAGCAAGAATAAGTAAGGGGAGATATGATCTCCTTGCTGCAGACCTCGAGATGGGACAATTGGGCCTTTAAGTTCCCCATTGACTAAAACAGAAAATGAGACTGAGGTTGTACAAAGCATCACCAACTTCACCCATTTATCATTAAACCCCGTCTTAAGCATAATCTTTTCAAGAAAACTCCACTCTACACAGTCGTATGCTTTGCTCATATCAAGTTTTAGGGACATGTAACCTTGTTTTCCTTTCCTTTTCTACATCAGGAAGTGGACCATTTCGCATGCTACCAACACATTGTCTGTGATTAACCTGCCAGGGACCAAAGCAGCCTATGTAGAGGAGATCACTTTAGCTAAAATGGTTTTCAGCTTATTTGCAATGACCTTTGAGATGATTTTGTAAAGGACATTGCATAGGCTGATTGGTCTATAATATGCCACCCCAACTGATTTTTTCTTTTTTGGAATCAAGATGATGAATGTGTGGTTGAGTCCTACTGGAAAGAGCCCAGAATTGAGGGCTTTCAAAACTGCATCAGTCACCTCCCCACCTATAATACTCCAAAATGTTTGGTAGAAAATGGGAACCATCCCATAAGGTCCTGGGGCTAAAAGAGGGTTCATTTGTTTCAAGGCCTGACACCTCTGCTACCGTGTAGGTTTTGGTAAGGGATGAGTTCATATCATCGGATACTCTCCCAACAGGGTCCTCTAAGAAATCAGTCTGGCCTTGTTGGCCTGCAGAGCTAAACAACTGTTTGAAGTAGTCTGTAATAATCCGATCTCTTAAACTTCCAGTCTGCCACTCACATGCTGCATCTTTCACGCCCTTAATTACATTTTTCTGTCTTCTTTGGGAAGCTTTGCTATGGAAAAAAATGGGTGTTTTTATCACCTGCTTGCAGCCACATAACTTTTGCTCTTTGTTTCCACAATAGTTCATTCCTTTCTAACCACTTCTGAAGCTCGGTTCTAGCAGCTCGAAGAGAGTCACTTCTTTGGCAGCAAGGGTATGATTGTTGCAGCTTCTTTAATTTCAATCATGCCTGCTCAGTATTTCTTCTCACATTGCTAAAACAGAATCTGTTCCACACATAAAGTTTTTCCCCACAACGCTTTATTTTTTCCATGATAGATGGCAAGTCACTTTGGCCCGTAGCTCCTGTCCATGCTAGTTCAATGACCGTTTTACAACCTGGTTCTTCAACCCAAATGGCCTCAAACTTGAAAATTTTTTGCCTAGCCATTTGTCTTCTGTCATCTTGAGTCTTGAGAATGATAGGAATATGGTCAGAGTAAGGTGCAAAGCCATGGTAAACTTCGGCCAACAGATTTTGAGACTTCCACTGCATATTAGCTAGGAAGCGATCTAACCGCTCACAAATGCTATGTTGTTGTCCCCTACCATTCCACCAAGTGAATTGGTTACCATTGAAGCCCAAGTCCATCATCTAGAAGCTGTCGAAAGTCCCTCATTTGTCTTTCTGGTCTGATCCTGCCACCAGTTTTTTCGTAGTTACTTAGGATCTCATTAAAATCACCCATCATTAACCAACCTCGGTCACTAGTAACTTTCAGAGATTTAATCATATCCCAAGTATCCAGTCTCCTTGAAGCCTCCGGGTGACCATAGATTCCAGTCAGTGTTGGTAACCAAAGCATGAATGTGGTGTTTTGAATAATTAAGGATTTCAAGCTGGGAGTTATTGTTCCAGTACAAAGCCAAACCCCCACTTCTCCCCTCACTGCCATACTGTTGGTAAATCCAATACTAAATTTTAATTTCTCCATGACTTTGCCCTGTAAATGAGTTTCTTGCAAAAATAAAATATTGGGTCCTTCTCTTCAGATTAAATCACGAAGTACTCTAATTCCCAATGGGTTCCCAAGCTCTCGGGAATTCCAACTTAGAAGTATCATAGCTTCCGGCAGGGCTGCTTAGCAGCCACTGCCGATTTCATGGTGTCACGAAGGACTCCGCCACGCTTGTTAAGATCTGCATTGGGACTGTGCAAAACCAGTTTACATTTTTTAGCTAGCTTCATTTATGTTGGGTCTATATTTTCCTTGTTCCAACTACGTTTTTTAGCCACATGATCATTTTGAGAAACACATATGATACTTGGGCCTCGTGCTCTCTTTCTCTAAGTTCTGCCTTTTGAGAGGCTAGCAGACTTAGTTGGAATGTAAGATTGGAATACCTGGTCGATTAAGCACCCTTTTTGTTCTGGGTCATGCATAGTTGGTACACCTGGGCCCAGCCCATAACTGTTTTCTCCCCCGATTTCCTCTGTTGCCTTCTCTTTCTGAGTTCTCGCGATTTTATTTTGAAATTCAAGGCCATGCATGCCACCCCCATAAGGGACCTCGTTTTCCACCATAGCCGTAGGTTTGACAATACCATACTTTTGTTGAGTAGTCCCAGTTGAAACCCCTTCCACGTGCTCTTTAGTGAAAGTTAGATCATTGCTAGATCCCAGATTTGCTCCTGAAGTACCACCTTTTCCATTAAAGGCAATTGACTCCCAATGCTTTCCCACTCCACCCATTGACTCTAGCCTCAATTTTTGCTCTGTTGATAGGCCTGCAGCTACATTAGAGTCATGAGAGACCGTGGGGTTCCATTCCCTGTCAATACCGTCCTTTGTCCCTAGACCCATACTCAAGCTGACATTTGCACCATGACACGAAACTTGTACCACATGATCTGTGACATATGGAACAGTAGTCTCATAGGCCATAGGTATCTCCGGCACTGCTTCCATTGGATTTCCCTCCTCCACAGGCATCGTCTTCAAGCCTTGTTCACGGCTGAGCCAAGTCCCCCCAGGGGTAAAGTTTTCTTCAGCATGGTCCCGTCGTTTCTTCTTTCCTGGGTTAGCACACAACCAAGACCCATATTGGGACGTAGCCTCCCTAGTTTGGTTGCTACACTTATCCACCATGTGCATGATTCTCCCACACTGAAAGCAGAAGCGTGGGAGCTTTTCATATTGTACTGGGATCCAGTACTTCATCCCTTGCAAAGTTATAGTCCTTCCTCGAGCTAGTGGTTTATAGAGATCCAGTTTAACTTTTACTCTCAAGTAACTTCCCCACCCTATGTTATCATCATCAACATCATCATCAACATCAACATCCTCTACAACACCCAGCGTGCTTCCGAGTTTAAAGCCACATTCCCGATTCATCCCCACCAGAGGCATATTCTGAAATTGGACCCAAAATGCAACAGTCTCGAACTTCAACATACTTGGTTGTGTGAAACCTTGGAATGGATCAATAGCCAAGAGACAGCCGTCAAACAACCACGGTCTTCCTCCAAGTATTATATTTTTGTCAGCATGAGTTTGAAAAGAAAGGATAAACACATTCGTACTCACCTCCTTAAACTTGGCAGGTTTGCTCAACCTCCAAATTTTAGCCATCATCAACTCCACCACCTTACTGCTAATATGTCACTCCGAACAAAACTTCCCAACTAGACATTTCTCACCCTTCCTCTGAGCATCTGAAATTGTCTCTTCTTCTAACACAATTTCATCTCCCTCTTCTTCATTTAGACGTAGGTTTCCCCACATCTCTTTCATATTCTCCGTCGCCGTTAGCTACGAAGAGAATCGCACTCGGTTTCTACCTCTGTTGTCGTTACCAACCCCAGACGACTAAGAAAACTACCACCAACTCTGAATTTCCTCAGAGAGAAAAAACGAGCGGGGACTCTCTTCCTAAAAATAAAATTAAGTTGGATTATAAAATGTGAATACATCATCAGTTCCCATCCTTCTTTTACCAACATTAAATTTTTGGCTCAATATGTTTCCATCATATGGTGAGGAAAATACAATTACAACCATGTTATGAAGATGTTCTCTCAAATTACTAAAGCTCCAAAAGTCTTAGTTTAGAGGAGCAAATTCTAAGCACAATTAGCATCCATTACTAGTAAGAATGAATTAATGAAGTTAGTTAAGGCAATGTCGCAGGCCTCAGACAGTGATAATGAGGAGGACCCATCATTAGGTCAGCTTCAAGTCAGAGTATCCCTGGCACAACAGGCTTCTCCATCCCAAGAAGTCAGATTATATCCAACTCAATGGGCCTCTCCTTCCCAGGCCTCTTCTTTTCCATGAACTCAATCGATTCAAAATTCACAAGATCTATTCAATTTGGATCTTTTAGATTATGATCCTCGAAATATGCCATAAAGTTATCCAGACAGACTCGACAAATTAATTCAGCTGAAGATTATTTCAACCAGCTGACGCTCTAGGAAAAATTAAAATTATTTCGGCCGATGCTCCAGGACAAATTAAAATTATTTCAATTGATGCTCCAAAACAAATTACTTTCGGCAGAAGATTATATCATTTCTGACAACGTCAACTTTTACTATTCCATCCACCTAGACAAAAAGGCTCCAACATTATCCTCGCTGATGCATGATGACAAAGAATTTTAGGCGTCTATTATCATATTACTATACATAGTTACTATTTAAGTGTCTATAAAAGTAGAATTTGTAAATGAAGGAAGACATTCAGAAAAATATCATTCTATGCTCTTCCCTTCTCCATCATTCCGAAAATAATTCTCTCCTTGTAATTTTGTACCTTCATTTCATGTCTTCCGCTCCTACCCATGTGAATTAATCTCCTTATGTTCATTAATTTCTTTATATTTTATTTATTATGATTTGTCCCACTGCCTATTATCTTTATATGCAATTCCTGATAATTGGTATCAGACACTTGTAAATATAATATATATAATATATTCATAATTTCTATTTCATAATGATTTATTATGGAACTAGAACTTATGACTTACAGAGTTAGATGTATATACACATTTTGAATGGTTTAATTTATTTCATTTATATTATGTATTGCTAATTTACTCAAAACTATACGGTTAAATATTTAAGTAGTTATTATTTATTGTAAAATCTCAAATCTTTTACATTTATAAAAAAAAAAAAATTTATCACTTTTTTTAAAATGGAGTTCGAGCTTAACTCGTGCATTTATTTTTACTCGAGCTCGAGTTAAATTTGAACAAATGTATTTGAGGTTTCAAGTCGAGCTTGAACAAGTAAACATGCTAATTTAGCTAAGTATTTCTTATTCAAATTTGATTCCACTTATTTCCATTGCAGCTATGGTGTCAAAATAAAATAACCCTTGATGGAAGACATTATAGGCACCACTACCAAACCATTACTTGCTGCTTATGATGGGTTTTTCCTTTTGTGATAATACGTACCCTCTATCCTAATAAAGAAGTATGTATAGTTGTAAAGTAATTGTAAGATAATTGTAAAGTAGTTGTAAGATAGCTTAAATACATGTTCTAATTTGTTCCAACTTTTTATGTTACATTATGATTTCTTGTGGCATTTATGTTATATGTATAAATAAAAAATGATATAGACACAACTGCTTTATAGTTTTTATATAATTCTCTAATGAGATTTTACTATTTTTTGAGTTTATTTTTATTTTGATTGATTTTGATGGGTTTGTATTAAATAATAATATTTTATAAAAATATGTATAGGAATTATAAAATAGTCGTTCTCATTTCCCTGTATAAAAATAAACATAACGGTTAGATTTGAAATTCCAAATCGATTACCTAAGTTCAAATTAAAATGGCCAATTTCGTTTCAGTGTTTTTAGTTTTTTTGTTGCTGTATGTTTTTATGTCTTTTGTTGTTTTGTTGATTCGAATGAGGTGTTGAGCCTTTGAATAGGATGCAATCTGGGTCAAGAGCTATTCAAGAGTGGTGGGCGATGCTACGGCTGGTGACCATACGGTCAGTGCTTGCGTGTAGGTGTTGCCTGCGCAGTGGAGGCTGTTTTGTCCGTGCATGAGCGGGTGCTCGTGCCGTCAGGGCTCGAGATGCCAATGTTTCCAGTAGGCGTGACGTCCGGGGTCACACCAGTGCTTGTGGTTCTGTAGTTGGTAATTGTTAATGTGTTTTATTTGTAGTTTTTTTGTTATTTTAGTTATTAATACAATAAAAATAGACTATTAGATTTAGTATCCATAGCAGTGCTCCGTATTCTTCCTCCCAGAAGGACAAAAGGGGCCTTTAAGTTATGTTTTACAAAGCGTTTTATCTGTTATGGAAGATTTTGTTGAGAAGTTAAGACAGTGTCTGCCACAAATAAATTTGTGTGGGGAAGCCTTAGTGCTGATACGTAACTTGGCTTATAGTCTGGGATTTACCATGTATTGATAAGCCACAGTTGTAATTTCGATTCATTAATGAAATGAGTCTGTTTCCATAAAAAAAAATAATAAGTAAAATGACCAAAAAGTTTATTAGAAGACTGAATCGACATAGGGTAATAATGTCATTTCATGGTAACAATAAAAAGAAGACTAATTGAAAAGACAAAAAGACAAAAAAAAAAAAAAAAAAAGAGATTGTATATTCCACATAAATATTAAATACAACACTCATATCATCTCGTGCCCAAAAATAGTGCGTGACCGAAAAGCCAACAATTAAGCAGATTATCCTTGTACCCTGCATCCATTTGCCGATGGAACAAGATTAATGACAACGTAAAATGAAAATAGAAATAATTAGTCCATAAGAATTTATAAAAAGGTAGTGATATAGCTATAAAAGAATTATATAAAAATAATTTTATAATTGACGTAGTTTCATATGATTCGTTAGATTTACTTTATAATAAAAGTAACTTTACAATATGACAAATCACATCAATTTGTAGGATTAATTTTGTGTAATCTCTTTGTGGCTATAATATTTCTCTTTATAAAATATTATTTCATAAAATAATGTGACTAGACATTATGCGTTGAATTATAAAATAAAGGAAAATACTCTAGTCACAAAAATATTACACAAAAACAATCTCATAAACTGATGTGGCTTGATGTGATTCATCAGATTATAAAATTACTTTTATTTTAAAGTAGATCAAAACTAAATTTTATCCATTAAGAGCATTCACAATGGTTCATTTATATTATCCTTTAAAATACATAACTAAACTTCATTTTTTCTATTTTACATACTAATTTTTACAATAAATCATACATCAGCTTACTTATTTTTTCTTCATATCACTTAAATAATATTTTTTTATTCTTTTTAAACATTTCATTTCTACCAATGTAAATAATTAGTCCTATACACACAAAATAAAAATATATAAACTAAATAAAAATTAAAAATAAAATCCAAACATGAAAAAATTGGATAAATAATATTTTCAAGATTTTTTTTAGAAAAAATAAAACAGAAGTATTTTAAATAATAAACAAGAAAAAGAATTTGTATTAAAATGTAAAAGTAAAAGGAAACGAGGGAGTAAATGAAGTATAAATAATAAAAAAATTGTTTGAAGGATGAACGGTATCCGCTACATGTAGCGGATTACTGTAGCGATTTGAATTTTACGTGTTCTTTTACATAATCGCATGTAACTCATTCTATGAACAATTTTTCAAATAATTTATATTTTTTATTTTATATACAAGCAGAATACTCTTATATATTTATAAAGAGAAATGAAAAATATCAGCCTACATCCTCAATACACTATTTTGAGTTGAAAAAAAAAAAAAACTTTCTTAAGAGTGTGTGGAGAGTACCGGCTGATGTATAGCCGGATTCATTTATAAATCACTTTCACACCTACTTAATTTTAGCCAACTCTTTTTTTTTCTTACCTCAAATAATAAAGGATAGTGCTACTATGCCATTTAAGTTTGTCCACTTGGTGTGTCATCGATGTAAATTATATTTTTTTACTTTTTATTTTAAATATATTTTAAACGTGATTAGACATTTTTAAAAAAGAAAAAAATCAATATATTAATAATTATTTTCTTAATTATTAAATAAAAAAGTAATTAAAAATAAAATAAATTATATAAACCATCAAGAAGGAATAAATTCATGCGATAATAATGGTGAAGATTGTGTAGCAAAATTTTTTTAAAAAATAAAACAAAAACCAACTCTCTCTCTCTTAACCTAGGGTATGTATTTTTTCAAAAAAAAAAAAGTTAAAAAAATGTGGGGTATATTTCCTCCAATTAAAAATAAGAGAAGTTTTGGGCATCAGCCGGTTACCGCAGCACACCCGTGCTGTGGTTTTTTTTTTTTTCACCTAATATACTTAGTGTGTAGGGGCTGATATGCACAATAGAGTGTTATTTATATTTTCTCAAAAAATAAGTCCAAAAACCTAAAAAGATTCTGTTCACGAGGCAACTTCACCCTTAAGATGTGCGGTGTGGATAGTCCTCTGCCTAGCCTAATAAAAACAGACATACAAACCACTGTTTTCCATAAAAGCTGACTGTCCCCGTTCCGCCCTGAGTGTTCTATGGAGAACAGATGATTCGACCGCAGCAAACTCAAGAACCATCTCCTGCCCCTAAGTTCCCAAATTGTTCCTAAAAATATACTTGCGAAGTCAAAAGGGTACAACCAGAAACGATCAGAACCTCATACTCAAAGACTCCGGTTCCTCAAATCATGTACGTGGTTTTGCTAAAATTCTAGACCTTATTTATTTCTCCGAAAAGCTTTACATGTTTGTTTACTAGTGTACGACAACGCTCGCCGAGCGTTCGATGGAATGCTTCTATAAACCAAATAACTGATTTTTGTCTTACTTCTTGCACTCGAATATTGCTCTACGGTCAGAGCATTCGAAACTGAAATTATCAACACGATGTAACTAGATAATTGGATCGATGCCTTTTTGCTTTCTTTCTTTTTTATTTTTTATTTCTTGTGGTTTCCTTGCTCGGGCTCTTCTCGGTAGTTTTAATCCCGTTTGGATAGTGAAAATTATTATCTCATTGTTATAATTTTTTCAAATTTTTATACAAAATATAATAAACAATTTAATTTTTTCAAATCTCAAAATAATAATAATAATAATATTAAAAAATAATATTTTAACGATATTTTATTCAAATTTCATCTAAAACTTTCTTATTTCATCTCACTATCTAAACCACACATTATTGTTTGATAAGTACAATGTCTAAGACCTGATTTAGATAGAAAGATGCTTCAATCTCAACTCATCTTATTTTAATATCCAAATACTACAAATACAAATATTTTTCAATTTCAAATTTTCAACTTTTTTATCATCTCAACTTAAATATCTTATTACTATTCACAAACAATCTCATCTCAATTTATTATCCAAACTGGGCCTAAGCGAACCATTGATTGGAATAGTCAATCTTCCAACTTCCCTTCCTGTCACAATTTCCATTCTTGCTTTGTCAACTTTCCATTTATTCTAGATTCCCATTCCATAGTGATTGTATTTCCATGGTAAAACTACAAACTAACACGATTTTATGTAATCTGTTATATTTACTTTACAATAAAAATAATTTTACAATCTGATGTACCACATCAAGCCACGTTAATTTGTGAGTTTACTTTTGTATAATCCTTTTGTTGCTAAAATATTCCTCTTTCATTTTTATTTAAAATTACTATTAAAGTATTAATAGACATTTTTCAAACTAGTGCCTATTTAAAAAAAAAAATCCCTCTGTTCAAGCTCGGTTTGAGTGATGGAAAATGTTGATGTGACACATATCTTCCACATCCATTAAAAAGAGGACATGCACTATATTCATACACGGTGAACATGCCACATCAACATAATTTTTTTTTTATGTCGGGGAACCTCTCCAAGGCAGGGCCCTTCGAACCCCACCCCTATAGAGTAAATACCGGTCTCGTGTACTGCACCCTTAGAAGTTTCCTTACATGAAACTGGTTAAATTGCTAGCTTTTCACCAGGGGTGTGGCCCCAAAGGATTGTTTGCACCCATCAGGTGTTGAACCTTGTTCCTTAAAGGGAGTCATACCCCAAGACCAAGGCCTTCACCACTTGGGCCAACCCCTTGGGGTTACATCAACATAAATATTAGAAATAAAAAAGCGTAATTTTTTAAGAAAAGCAAGAAAAAGGGCCACCTAGGGGGCACCACCAAAGGGGTGAGCGGCAACGGCCACCC
The DNA here is from genome assembly GCA_022457165.1 of Juglans mandshurica. Lineage (NCBI taxonomy): Eukaryota > Viridiplantae > Streptophyta > Magnoliopsida > Fagales > Juglandaceae > Juglans > Juglans mandshurica. The sequence goes on from CM039623.1 coordinate 13,686,370, forward strand.
CACAGTGGCTTTTTGTGGGCCACCCCTCGGGCGGTTTCTTTGATATAATGTTTATGCTAACATGGTATGTTGATAATGTAATTTTTTTAGGCCTAGTTTGGGTACTGAGAATAGTATTCTCAGAATACCTCAGTATTATTCATTATTTTATTATTACTTTTCACTACTATTCACTATTAATCAATATTCTATCATTACTTTTTTACTATTATTCACAGAATACCTGGAAATACCACACTATCCAAATGCAATCTTAATGTTTTTAAAGCTGAATGCATAGAAGTATGTCATGTGCCCTCATTCGATTAATTTTTACATTGCAGCTATGTGTCACGTCAGCATTTTCCGTCACTAAGCTAACGAAGCTTGCATGGTGATATTTTTTTGAAATAGGCACCTAACTCCAAGGATTAGTTTAAACCTTTATAAACCACAAGTACCATTTTGAGAAAGTCCAAAATCCAGGGACTTGATCACTAATTTTCCCTTAACTAAATTTGTAGATGCTAGGTATTCAATTTAGAGAAGAAAGTACTTCCTGCTAGGGCATTTGAAGTCTGATTCTCCTAAAGATTGATTTTTCATTGAAAAAGCCCTCAGGTCCTATCGTTTGCAGGTATCTATCATTTTTCTTTTTCCATTTGGAATCCTTTGAAAGAAGCAAAAAAGCCACCATAGCCAAAATTCTTTTGAGTAAGGCTCTGTGTGTGCATTATAATATCAACGGGTTGTTTGTCATTTGTTGATGCCAGGAAAAAAGTAGTGACTTCCAGACCAGTGGTGCTCACCAGGTTTGTGGGCTCTGGACCATCCTGGCACTGTTTGCTTATTAGATTGAAAGGTGTAGTTGATGATGTTACAATAGTAGGGTTTTGTGTTCGAAATGCTGGCTTTTTGGGTATCAGAATTTGTTATTCCCTGGAAGAAGTTAATTCATAGACTTTTATTCTGGGAAAGTCTACAAAAAAAAAAAAAAAAAAATTACATGATGGCCTCTGGTAGTAGCTCTCAACAGTGTGAGGAGACTCTAATGGAGTCATGTTTGTATGGGGATGCCATCGTATTGCACAAGTTGTTCAAGTTATGCCTTGGAGTGCCTACTTAGACAGAATTTGTAGAGTGGCCCCTCACACTATTTGTCCCTCTGATTTTGAGAAAATTTATTAAAAATCGAAAAATAGCTCCCAGTTGGTGAAAATTGAAGTCATTTTGAGGCTATCTAATTGAGCCGGTGACTTGATGCAAAAAGGCAATTGATAGGGGACATTTATTAAGGGTTTTCACTCAGGCTTCTAACATGAATTAGGCAAACTAAAAATTGGGGAGCTACAAAAAAATATGAGTTTTTTTGTATGATTAAATAAATTAGTGGTTCTGAAAGAGAGATTTCTAGAACAGGGAGCTGACTGACTTTTGTTTAAGGCATTTGTTGATTGGTTTTGTTGCCAAACCATACTTGTGTTTATTCCAGGATCGAAGGAGAGCTAAAAAAAAAGTGGTTCTGAAAGGGAGATATTTGGAGTGCCAGCAGTATTGAGAAACGTAATAGATCTACCAACTCTATGTAAAACATTTGAATATGGGAAAGTGGATACCTAGAGAAAGCAATGCTCTCAGAAGTCCATTGCTTACTATGAAATTGAAGGCTGTGGTGCAGCATTACCAGAGTTGGTTTGCTGCCAGATAATTTGGTCATTTGCAATGAAACTCAATTGGGTGAAGGAGAAGCTAAAAGCAAGAGTCCTTTCTGGCTCTTAAGATGTTTTGGGGCTGTCAAGATATATGAAATTTAGTTGCAAAAGCATGGATTTCCTCAAGGATGAGAATTTTATCTTCAGTTGATTGCTGGGTATTTGTTCTGTTTTTTGTCTGTCTACTGTTATGACATGATGATTGCTGTTATGGGACACCTTGTAGTCTTGCGACTCTTTCCTATAATGTTGTACAAGCTATAATAATAGGCTCCAAAATGTTGTCTATATGCCTGATTGTTATTTTTTTGTGAAATTAATCAAATGAGAGTAGGTCAATGCCTTAATGGAAGATTATTTTTCTTTTGATAAGTGATCGAAGATTTTTTCAATACATGCGAAGGACATTGTCCAAGTATACAAAAAGTATAGAAGAGAAACACCTAACAATGAAACAATATAAGATTAAAAGCTCTTTCTATGAGGCCTAATTCAATTGATATTTCCTTGAGACTTTAGGAAAATTAACAAATAAAAGTTATAACCGAGTAACCTGTGCTATTGCATCATGTATATTGAAACAATGGCATTATACATATCATCCCAAATCTTCTTTGCAAGTCTAGCATAGAGGCTTACACTCTAGCTTATCCAGAAAAATGGTATAAACCAAAGTGACAATTTTGAAAACACTTACAAATGAATGGAGCTTATAGTCAAGACTCAAAACCACTACTTTAGTGGTTCACAGTGTCTTTTTATTTGTTTCAGTTTCATACCAAAAAATCGAGCTAATCCTAAAAGGTGTTTTGATGGATGATCTCTATCAAAATTCATCATTCTCTCAATTGGATGAACCAGATCCTAAAGAGAAGACTATGGATTTGTTCACAAAAGACCTTGACTATATGGAGAAGATAAAGGAGTTGCAGGGTTACCTTGACATGGTAAATCTTAATTTTATAGTCACTAGTTCCTCACCCTTTTATTTCAATCTTCTCCTTTCTGGTTTATTTGTTGCTTATTGCCTATAATCTTTAGTCTTGCATTTTTCAGTTTCTTTTTTTGTTAATTTTTATGTTCATAGTTGATGATTGTTTTCCTACTAGGTTGAATTTGTTTTCATAAGTTGTTTTCCACATTGTTCTATATTTTGTTTGATCTAAACATGGCTTATCCTTTAACAAATTGGAAATCATTTTCTCTAATCACAACCCTCTGTCTCTACCACCATTTTTTGATCCCATCGTCAACTCCACCCCACCAAAACCACCTCATATGTCACTCTTTGCTTTGCATGGTTAGCACCAATTCCCCTAACACTTCCCCCTTCCTGAGCTAAACATGGCTTATGCTTTAACAAATTGGAAGTAATTTTCTCTAATCACAGCCCTCTGTCTCTACCACCATTTTTCCATCCCATACCATCGCCAACTCCACCCCACCAAAACCACCTCTTCTTATGTTCACTCTTCATTTTGCATAGTTAGCACCAATTTCCTTAACCCTTAACCCTTCCCCCTTCCTACTCCTTCGCACTTGGTGGCCACCTACAACTTGTATCCACAATGCTCTACTTCTATTCATCATCCCCAGCTCCAAGTTTGCCTCTAGTTCATCATCCTCAGCTTCAGATATACCTCCATAGAAGATAAGGGACACTCGGTGTATATTCTTAGACGTTTTTTCTCTAATACCTTATTTCAATGGGCTTCAACTATTGTGTTCAATGGAACCAGTGCCCATGATTTCCTTGATTCTTTTTCTAGTTCATGACTTGTAACTACATTCAGTTTTTGTATACTTCCTGTGTACTTGGCTTTGCCTTGCTACTTGTCTCAATAAAATTTCTTATTCAAAAAATAAAATAAAAATGATATGCCTCCTTGACTAGTGGATTTTGTTATTGTCTTTTCGGGTCTTTACAAAATAAATTTTTTGATTGGTAGGTTTTTGCAAAAGAAAAATTATATATATAAGCCTTTTAAGCATAATCCTTTCATCATTTCCTGATGTTGACTGATTGGTAATGTGATACCCCATATGATATGGATAAGGGTAGGTGGTGTATGGAATTCCACATTGCTTGGGAATGAGAAGTTCTTGCTCTTTATAAGGTTCTAGTGGGGCTCCAAATGTATCATTGACTAGTCCTTTTGGAGTATAGGTCATGTAGTTTGGGTCTTCCATTAGGGCGTTACAAATGGTATCAGAGCCTATCCCAACCAGAAATGTGGGACTTGAGCCGTGCCACCTACAATGGACAGGCCCGACGAGGACGTCGGGAATTTAAGGGAGTTAGATTGTGATACCCCATATGATATGGATAAGGGTAGGTGGTGTATGGGATCCCACATTGCTTGGGAATGAGAAGTTCTTGCTCTTTATAAGGTTCTAGTGAGGCTCCAATTGTATCATTGACTAGTCCTTTTGGAGTATAGGCCATGTGGTTTGGGTCTTTCATTAGGGCGTTACAGGTAAGTAATTGACAAATAGTTTTCGATCTCACGTCAGGATATGTTAAAAGGATGATAACTAAAAAGCTTATGAATAGTATATGTCTTTACAGAAAAATTTGATACAAGCAAACAAGGTTTTTAGGGTCTAAACGAACCAGTAGAAAATAAAGTTTTGCTAGAATTTCACTAATTTGAAACTCAATGTCAAACCTATAGAAGAAGTGTGAAATTGAAGATTGTACGAGTTTTCATTTGTTATGAATTTACATGTTCAGTATGAAGCATGAATTCACCACCAAAATCACCAACATGATTCAAGAACTTCTTGAATAATTGCAAATTATTACATAAAATGTTATTTTTGCCCTTTTTAGCTAAATTACATTTCAGTTATTTTGCTAAAATGGTTTCTTTAGTAGACCATAAAGTTGAATAAATCAGCCCTAGCCTCTGTTTTTTTAGCATGAAAAGTCCACTTCTCAGGTATATGCTAAGTAATAGTTCTTTACCAGGTTGGGGAAAAAGTAGTTCCTTAGCAATAAGCGCTTCGTTGAAACTTAAAACAGGAAACTCTTTGCTTACTAGCTGACCATGAGTCACCATAATCATCATTCGAATAGCTTGATATCCACTTTATGGTAAATTGACAATAAAACTACCATTATCTTCATTTTTAGTTATTCAAAGAGTGAGCAGCTCTCCCCCCATTGACAAATTACAATGCTGCTGTTTCTTCCCATTTTAAACTAGATGGAAGGTATGTATTCATGATTTATTCTAAAGACAAATTATTTCACAACTATTGTTACTGCCAGGTTAATCCCTTGACGCAAACAGCATAAACTGATTAACCCTTCCCTACATGTCTCTCATTGGCACCTGCTCAACGACCATTCTGGATGGTTTCTCCAAGCTCTACCCCTCTGAAGCTCTCTCCCATTTCAGGGGCTCAGCTACAGGTCATCAAAATCGCCATCAAAGTCTTGGTGTGATACTCCATGACCATGACAGAAATTGACTGCACTCGCCAACTGATGGAATAACTTTCTTGCTAAGTCTTCCATGAGCTTTCCTTTTGCTACTTTTGCACCTCCTTTCATTTCCATCACGAAGAATATCATTTCCTAGTGGCCATGACTCCTTATCGTATCGGTGGCGAATCAAGCACAGGTTCTTCATATCTCATACTTCCCAAAGGGGAAAGATTCCTAGCTGATTGAGGTTATAGTTTTGTTACATATTTTGGTCTTCCATTGAAAACCAAAGAAGTGACAAGTTGTCAGACTTGGGTTTTTGGAAAATTGGATTAAATTTCGCCAAGAAACATATTATTCTTGAGTGGGTGTGGATGAGAAAGAAATGTGCAGGGATGTTAACCTCAGGGGTATTGGCCTGGCAGTTGTAATAGACGTGGCTATCCCTGATCTTTAGGAAAAAAAAGAATATTGGACACATCACACATGTCTTCCATTGGATTTAAAACAAGAGGAAACTTCTTGGTTTTCTAGGAGTGGATGCCACTCCCATCTGGAGAAACCAAAATTAAGGGCTTGTTTGTTATATTGCGAAGATAGTAAGTTGTTTTTGTGAAATAGTTAGGGTAACCTAAACTTCGTTTGCCTTTCATGTTTAGAAGAGTATGTTGAGACAACAACAATCTGCTCATGGTAATTTAAACTGCCGCTTTTATGTAGGACTCATGGATGCCAAATCAGATGATTTTAGTGAGTGTTCGATCTTGTTCCTTTCAAACCCCATCTCGAAGGTTTTGCTTGTTGTATCATCTTGGAACATAGCTCATGCTTTGTAATGAATCAAATGTAATTTTTTTTGGTTATCTCAATCTTTTCAAAGTAGAATATTTATTAGTTTTGTGTAGTTTCTAAAAGTCTTAACTACCCCTTATGCTATTGAATGGAGTTTTCCTGCTAGAAAGTGTTTGAGGGATGTTTTGAATCTCTTATGGTCCAAGTCTTGGAATAGATCCCAGTAAAACATTATGCAGCATCCTATCTTTTCATGCTCTGTTGAAGGCTAAAATCAGTAAATAATATTTTTTTAGCATAATGCTTTTGTTATTTTTAGTGACTTGAAATACAAGCTTTGTGCTGCATGTTATGTTTTAGGTAAAGAAGATAGCGAGGCCAGGTTGCTCACAAGAAGTTCTGAATGTGGCCTTGAGTTCCATGTCCTCTCTTGTCAACTTCCTCTCCTCCATGTCCTCCAGATCAAAAACCCTGTCCTCACTTTGACAATGTTACCATGATTGGAGAACAACAATCAGTTACCTAATCTTGTTATATTTGCTTTTGTTATACAATGTCAATTGAAGCTACATACATGAACTGTGTATATTTTTATTTCATGAGAGTACCCTTTAGAGTATGAAAAGAGACAGATAAAGGGGGGGTCGCTTGGAGAAGTCCTTGGGATTTGGATTTACATTCATCAATATCCTTCATTGCTTAATATTTACTGCGCTTCCATTGATAAGAAATAAAGCATGGTTTGGATCTATAAGGAAAGAGCTCCTTTGTTTCTTTTATCTTATTTCTTCACTCTCTTTCAATGATTTACAAATATTACAATCTATTTACATAATGAAGAATTAAGATAAATGTGCGAGTATAACGTGTGAAGGACTCTAAATAGGTAGACATGGGAAAATATTCTCCACATATGGATCCCTCCAGTCGGAGCGATGCTTAAATAGCCTTAAAAATTCTTTATGGAAAATGGTAATGATAGACTTACAATCCTTTTATCACAACTTTACTACTCTTAGTGTACTTGTTTTTTTTTTTTTTTTTTTCCTTTTAAGTATTTTTTTAATATCTTTAATCATTAAGAAAAAATTTTAAAAATATACAATTTCACTAACAGTCATTTTCTTAACCATTAAGTAAAAGAAAAAATTTAAAAAAATTAAAAATTTTAAAAGAGTAGTAAATGGGTAGTAGAAGAGTGGAAAGTCTATCATTATTCAATAGAAAAACTAGGTTGTTTATGTGTTACATATTAAAGTAATTTTTAAGAAGCATCAGCCAAAAGTACACCTTACGTGGTACCAGAATTTTTTTTCCCCTCCACCCTGTGGCTCGTTTCTCTCTCACTTATTTAAAATTTTCGGATAATGTGGGTTAATGTAATTTTGCTTTAAACAGTAAATAGATTTTTAATAGTAGAACTTGTTATTTAAGTTATGAACTATAAATCATAAAGGTATAAACTATATTTTTCATCATAATCTCAAACATGAGCCGAGATGGTTTGAAGGACTGTGGCTCTATAATCTTGGTTGGTCACCAGGGACAAGAACTCACTTGGTGTAATAACATGTGGACAAAACTTTTGATCGAGCAACACGGCTTCGCTTATTTTTGTAAATGAGATAAGATGAAATAAGTTGAGATAAAAATTAAAAATTAAATAAAATATTATTAGAATATATTTTGTTAATATTATTTTTATTTTAAGATTTAAAAATTTTAAATTGTTTATTTTATTTTATGTAAAAAAATTATAATGATGAAATGATATAAAAATAATTGTGAAAACAAACTATACGTTATCAAGTCTGTACGGTAAAAGTATGGTCAGTAAAAGGTGAATGTCCTCCCTAACTCTGTTTCCGATCATAATGCCGTATCGATTTCAATCCGTGCTCATCAAATGGAACAAAAATATAGAAGAAGATTACGAAGATATGAAAAAAATTTAAACGATGAAATTTCGAAAGATGAATTTAAGGATTTAATTCAAAGGCAGTGGGAGAGTGAAGAGAATCATCAAACAAATTTATTAGCAGTTTAACTAAAGCCTAATGATTGACAAGCAACGTTGGACAGATAGCACGATTCAATACAAATTGAAGTCTAAGATAAAATTTAAATGAATCATTTTAATTATAATATAATAAAATATAAAGTATCATATTAAATATTTTTCAAAATTTTTAATAGAACGAGAGTTTATTTAAAATCTTTAAATAAAAGTTTTTGAATTTATATTTAATACCATAATTTAAAATGAGGTCTTATTGTAATTTTGTATCTCAATTTAACAATATCTTAAAAGAAATTATTAAAAAATATAAATTATTTATTATATTAAATTTAAAATTTTGTACCATGCACCATTTCACACATTGAAAAATATAAAAATGATTTAATTTATTTAATAAAATAGTTTTATAGTTTTTTTTTATAAAAAAATTAAAATAAAAACACATCTCACTAATTTTGGAGGTCTTGCATAAGATGGAGCCTAGGCAAATGCATGGTTTGGATAGAGAAATGCTTCCATCTCATCTCATTTCATCTTATTTCATCTCAATATCTAAATATCACAAACACAAACGTTTTTCAATTTTAAAATTTTTCGTATAATCATTACTTAATTATTATAACTTTTTTAAACTTTTAAACAAAATATATAAATAAAATCAATATTTTCAAATTCTAAAATAAAAATTATATTAAAAATTTATATTATAACAATATTTTAATTTTAAAATATTTTAATTTAGTATTTTCTCTTCCATTTTTCAAAACTTCATAAAACATTTTAATTAAAACAATTTATAATTCATCTTATTTCTAATTCAAAACTTCGTAAAACATTTTACAAACTATCTTAACATATATATTTTTAACTGACTATCGCCTAAAAAACTGACGAGCCATTTTAAAACAAATCCACAATTGAAACGAGTAATAGGGTGTGTTTGGATGTTAAAATGAGTTGAGTTGAGATGATAAAATATTGTTAGAATATTATTTTTTAATATTATTATTATTTTAAAATTTAAAAAAGTTGAATTGTTTATTATATTTTATATTAAAATTTGAAAAAGTTGTAATAATGAGTTGAAATGAGTTGAGATTAGTTTCGCAACCAAACTCACCCTTAATTTTTAGTTTAGACACTTTTTTTTTTTTTTTAGCCAAAGAAAAATGGAAAAATTTCACGGAGCCCTCCTTTTGACGACCTTCAAATGCAAATCGAAACGCCCGCATTCTGTACTTCATGGCTACTTCAAAGCTCTTCCACCGCCTCCGTCGCTCTCCCGCCCCTTCCCTTGTTCCCATTCTCTCGAGCGCGCGTCTCTCTAACCACCTTCCCAGCCCTATCCCTGTCCCCAGCTCCCCAGCTCCCCACCCTTCTCACCCTCGCAATCCTCGTTTCCTCCCGCCCCTGAACCCAATCGATTCTTTCCACCTCTTCCACTCCCGACCTTTCTCCTCTCATTTACCAGATGACTCCGAGCTCGGGCAACTCGGCGGTGACCCGGGTGCTGAGGCAGCGACCGAATTGGAGCTTATAAATTCAGGACTTGGTAAAGTGGAGGCAGAGCTTAATGTTACTGTCGACGATTCCATTCTTCCGGTTCATTCGGTGATTTCGATGCTCGATGGCTACCACGATCTCACTGGATTCCCTTGGTAAACATTCATTTCTTCCCCCTCTGTTTGGTTTCTGCGAAAATATGGGAAACCAAATGAAAACTCTTAATTGGATTTCTTTTCTTGTTTTCTTTTTTAAAACGATTCACTTTGTTCTCTGATTATCAATATCTTTGTCTATTAAGTTTTTCTTACGACAAAGAAGTTCTATTACCAAAGTAGCCGCTGTTTTTGAAATTTACGCAAATCAGCCAAAAAACGAAAAAGAAAAAGAAAAAAGAAAGGTTAGTTTGTTGAAAACTTTTTTTTTTGATAAGTAAATAAGTAGCTTTATTGAATAGAATGAAACTAGGCAAAGTCCAAGTAGACAGGAAGTATACAAAGTGAGACACCTAATTACATTCTAGTGAGCTGAAAAGAAGATAGAAACTCATGGACATTCCCACCCTTCAATACAATAGCAGAAAACTACTGTAAAAGAGAGAATACAAAAAAATTCCAGATTTCCCCCACTATACATGCCTTGTTACTAAAACACCTATCATTCATTTCTGGCCATAAACACCACATTAAGCACAAAGGTATCATACGCCACGCTGCTACCAATTGTGCACTGATATGCCTCATGTTCCAGCACGCTAGTAGTTCCAACACACTCTTAGGCATTACCCAACTCAGTCCTGCTTTATCAAGGATACCATCCCATAATTTCCTCGCCACCTCACAATGTAAAAGTAAATGATCTATCGATTCTCTATTCCTTTTGCACATGTAGCACCACTCCATGACCACCATACCTCGCTTCCTTAAATTATCAACCGTCAAAATCTTTCCAAGCGCAGCTGTCCAAGTAAAAAACGCAACTTTAGACGGAGCTTGTGCTTTCCAAATACTCTTCCACGGGAATTTTAATGATGAGCGATTAATCCTAATACTTAATAATCTTGTACTGGTTTTTTGATGAAATTCCAGGTGGATAGTTATTGCTTCCTCAACTTTGGCTCTCAGAGTTGCACTGTTCCCAGTACTGATTTTTCAACTTAACAAGTTGAAAAAGATTGCAGAGTTATTCCCGAAGTGTGAGTTCGCAATCTTAGTATACCATGTATTTGGCTTTCCTGTTTTCAATACGTTCGTGCTTACCTCCTGCTCAACCTTTGCAAAAATGAGGATGTTTATAGTCGTTTTTATGCTTGTTATTATTGTTCAACTTGATTTGAATTTAGCTGCTTCAATTGTCTGGATATATCCCCCAGTTTGTTCTACAATGGGATAGTTATTTGTTGTGGTTGGAGCTCAATTTGTTGCTGTCCCCTAGTTTTTATGCATGATACTTGTGGTAATGGATCTGGCATTGTGTGATACTCCATATGATATGGATAAGAGTAGGTAGTGTATGGGATCCCACATTGCTTGGGAAGGAGAAGTTCTTGCTCTTTATAAGGTTCTAGTGGAGCTCTAATTGTATCATTGACTAGTCCTTTTGGAGTATAGGCCATGTGGTTTGGGTCTTCCATTGGGGCATTACAAATGGTATAAGAGCCTATCCCAACCAGAAATGTGGGACTTGAGCCGTGCCACCTACAATAGACAGGCCTGACGAGGACGTCGGGAATTTAAAGGGGTAGATTGTGATACCCCATATGATATGGATAAGAGTAGGTGGTGTATGAGATCCCACATTGCTTGGGAAAGAGAAGTTCTTGCTCTTTATAAGGTTCTAGTGGGGCTCCAATTGTATCATTGACTAGTCATTTTGGAGTATAGGCCATGTGGTTTGGGTCTTTCATTGGGGCGTTACACATTGCCTCATGCAATACCAGCTTTTGAGGCTGAAAGAGAGGTCTGATTTTGGTATGTGAAGATTTCTTGAAATTAGAGAACTTTATCTAATGTAGTGTAAATGGCAAGAGAGAAACGATTGGACCTTCAAAGACAGGAACTCAAAGCTTTCTTCTTTAGTACACTCTACTATCAGATGGTTGTCCATTTATCTTTCTCTAGCCCTAGCTTCTAGAATTTTCTCGATTGCTTTACTTTCTATAGTCAGGTGCATATGTGTATGCTCCTTATGGGATTGAATGGTGCCTATTTGTTCATTAGCAAAATAAAAAAAAATCCTCAAAGCATCAAATCATCTATGAGTTTTTAATAGCAAGCCCCATTTAAGAACTCATCAAGTAGACTAATTTTATTTTATTTCAGTTTTGTATGTGAAAAAGGAATTCATTAGGGAAACTTCATTTCGGCTCAACCCTAGTACTTGAGAGACATACAAGAGGAAAGAGTACTTTGTTGAGTTACTATTATGAAACAAACGCAATTTGTAGGGAAGGAGCAAGTGTCGAGAAGCTAGCTTTTGCATAAAAAATATATACTTTGTATTGTTGTTGGTAAATAAGAACTTTATTGATGAGGGAAATAGGCATAGTCCAAGTACATAAGACACATATGAGAGCAACAACCATGTATGATAGTGAGGACCTGATATTGACTGATGTCTGTGGGTGGTGTATGTCATCTCACAATATTCTAATGGGGCTCCAACTGACCATTGACTAGTGCGTTGGACTATTTAGGCTCGGGCTTTCTCTTTCCTAATAAAAAATGCGGAGCTTGATTCGTGCCACCTACTATGGAATGGTGTGATGAGGATTCTAAGAATTTAAGTGGGGAGATTGTGATACCCCATACTAACTGATGAGTGTAGGTGGTGTATGAGATCCTACATTGCTCGCGAAGGAAATTTTTTTGCTCTTTATAATGGTTCCAATGGGGCTCCAATTGTACCATTGCTAGTCCTTTGGAGTATAGGCCCATATTTGGCTCAAGCTTTCTCTTAGGCCGTTACAATGGTTTAGTCCTCCCTTAGAACGTTACAAATGGTATCAGAGCCCATCCAAACCAGAAGTGTGGGACTTGAGCCTTGCCACCTTGTAACACCCCTTGCAGTAGGCTTGGGTTGCACGTACTTTTGTAATTAAAAGCCAAGCAAGAGACTTGCATCAATTAATAAAACATCTCTTTATTTCATAAAAGAGGTCTTAAATGAAAAAAGTCTTAAAATACAGACATACTCAGAGTTTTAATGCGGAAAATAAAATAAAATAGAAAACATGCTAAATCATATATAAATCAAACTAAGGACGCCTAGATCTAAAGCTTGGTTTGCTTTCAAGACTAAAATTCAAAACTTTGAAAACCTCTCATCTCATCATTACAACTTTCTCAAATTCTCACTCAAAATAAAATAAACAATTCAACTTTTTCAAATCCCAAAACAAAAATAATATTAAAAAATATATTCTAACAATATTTTATTCAACTTTTTAACTTTAATCTCAACTCATCTCATCTCTGAAAACAAACGAGGCCTAAGTGATACTAGGCTGCTTTGTCTAAGCTTGGGTTCCCTGCTCATCCTGGTCGTCTTCTTCACCTGGGTGGTTAATAACATAAAAGGAAAATAAAATGAGTTGAAGACTTAATAAGAAGCACAACATATTATAAACATAATAAACATAAGTTTTTTTCTAAAAATAATCATAATATTGATATAAAATTTAAAACATTCATACTTCTACTCATGACATGCATGACTTATAAAACTTGATTTTTGTTTTCTTATCCTAATTGGCCAACACACATTAACCCTTGTGCAAGGTTGTGCACTGGTCCCATTGCCTGTGGCCATAAGGGGAACCGCTAAACATATCATAAATATCTGTGGTGCAATTAATCTCTAGGGGCCATCAGACTGTGAGATTTTTCCATTGAATTACCCGTGGTGCACTTGAGGGAAAAGCCTTGCCGACAACTTGTGCATCCCCGGGATTAGTCGAGATGCTATTCCCGAACACCAGGTGCCAATAAAAAAATCATATATGTGGTGGACCACGCTTAAGTTCGTGGCTTGCACATCCACCCATAATTTGCATCGGTCATGCATCTCTGTGGCAATCTTATATCTTAATCTTATCAAATCTTGGGTGGTTTGTTTTCACAAACCATCTCAACTCATCTCATCTAATCATTAGAACTTTCCCAAACTTCCAAACAAACTACAATAAATAATTCAATTTTTTCAAATCTCAAAACAAAAATAATATTCTAATAATATTTTATTTAACTTTCAACTTTCATCTTATCTCATCTCATATGTGTAATCAAACGAGGCCTTAGATTTATCTTACGCTTATCATATAAGGACTTTCATAACATATGCCGTATGAGATGCATGATTCAATTAATTAACATGACTAGAGTATAATAATAAAAAATACAATATGATCACATGGTATGATGAATGGTATACTTTGCGTAACTAGTCAACCTGTTCTACCTATTTAACATCACACTTGGTACATTAAAATGGGCTTCCAAAGAAACATCACACTATTCTTAGGTTCTAATTAGGGTTTCTAATCAGCATGTCGTATGTTTTTATTTAAGACACAATTCTTTTAATAATTCTTTTATGGAATAAAGAGTTGTTTTATTAATTATTTAAATCTCTTGTCTGGGTTCATTTACGGAAATACATGACATCCCTAGCCTAGGGGAAGGGGGTGTTATAGGCCTATAGGCCCTAGTTGAAGTTCAATCCAAACTTAACGCCTAGGACTTGGGTGCGACAGTCATAAATATTCAAGCCATTAAAATCTATTACAATCTACCAATGGAATAAAGTATTATAAAGTTTTTTTAAGCTCATCCATTGACCGATTGCGATCTTCAAAACATATTCCATTCCTCTCCTCCAAAGGCACCACCAAATCGAAATCATCTTCCATATTGTTGCGATTTGTGAATTCTTTTTTTGATAAGTAAGAGATAAACTTTATTGATGTGAATGAAATAGGCAAGTACCAAGTACGCAGGAAGTATACAATAGAACACCTAAATACATTCTAAGAGCGATGAACTAAGGATAAGAATTCATGAATATCATCCCCATTTAATACAATAGCTGAAAACCAAAGCAATAAAGTATGTAGAAAAAAATTCTTTAGCTCCACCATTGTTCGTTCCTTGTCTTCAAAACAACGCGCATTCCTTTCCGTCCAAATACACCACATGATACACAATGAAATCATTCTCCAAACTGCTGCCACTTGATGACTGCCCTGCAATTTTCTCCAACAACCCATCAAATCCACCACCCTCATAGGCATTACCCAAGCCACACCAATCCTTCGAAAAATCTCTTCCCACAACCCCATTGCTATATCACAATGTAGTAAAAGATGATCTACCGATTCTCCATTCTTTTTACACATGTAGCACCAATCCAACACTACACATCCTCTCTTCCTCAAGTTGTTTGTGGTCAAGATCTTCCTAAGGGCGACATTCCAAACAAAGAAAGCAACTCTAGAGGGCACTCGAGACCTCCAAATGTTCTTCCAAGGGAATGGGGTGTGATCTTGTGTAATCAAGAGTTTATAATACACCTTTACTGTGCATTTCTTTTGATCCTGAAACCTCCATTTCAAACTATCATGCTGTGCCATTGTAGTCCCTAAGGAGTGTAGCAAACTGAAAAAATCTGAAACCATAGATAATTCCCAATCATGAATATCCCTATTAAACTGGATATTCCACTGATGCGAACCATGAGCCAATAACCGCACATCCGCCACTGAAGCCTCCTTATTGACTGCATTACGATATAAAACCGGAAACACCCTTTCCAATGCATGATCTCCACACCACACGTCCCGCCAAAAACTGATTTGGTTGCCCTCACGTGCGACAAAGCGAATATGATTTACAAAGCTTGTCCACCCCTTCCTTATAAACTTCCATAGCCCCACTCCATGCCCCCCTCTCACTTCTTTGGAACACCAACCACCCCAGGCAATACCATATCTAGCATCTATAGTTTCCTTCCACAAAGATCCCCCTTCCAAATGATATCTCCAAAGCCATTTTCCCAGTAACGCTTTATTAAAAGTTCTCAAATTACAAACACCCAACCCCCATACACAACTGGGGCACATACTGTCTTCCAATTAACCAAATGAAATTTCTTCTCCTCCCTTATGCCTCCCCATAAAAAAGTCTTAAAAAGTTTCTCAATCCTATTCACCACCCTTGTAGGCATAGGAAAGAGAGAAAAAAAAATAAGTAGGAAGGTTAGTGAGGGTGCTCTTGATAAGAGTGAGACGACTCCCTTTCGATAAATACACCCTTTTCCATCTAGCCAACCTTTTCTCTATCTTCTCTACCACCCCATCCCATATTGCTCTACTCTTAAAAGTTGCACCTAACGGAAGGCCCAAATATTTCATTAGGAAAGAGGACACTCTGCAATCCATAAGACTTGCTAGACTGTGTATATTAGGAACGACACCCACCGGAACCATCTCAGATTTGCCAAGGTTCACCTTAAGCCCTGACACTGCTTCAAAACAAAGTAATAATAGACGTAAAGTTTGGACTTGACTCCTATCCGCTTCACAGAAAATCAGAGTGTCATCTGCGAAACGGAGATGTGAAATGATACAAGGGCTATTAGAGCCATTTCCCACCTAAAAACCAGATAAAAAACCCCTACCAACAGTAGCTTGCACCATCCTACTCAACGCCTCCATAACAATGACAAAAAGAAGAGGAGATAACGGATTCCCCTGTCGCAAACCCCTCGAACTATCAAAAAAACCAGCAGGAGTGCCGTTAACTAGCACTGAATAATGGGCCGTTGAAATATAATGACGCATCCAAGAAATCCACCTACCTCCAAAACCACACCTCTTAAGCAAATACAAAAGGAATTTCCAGTTCACATGATCATAAGCCTTCTCCATGTCTAGCTTGCAAAGAATACCTGGGCTTCCCTCCCGCAATCTAGCATCTAGGCTCTCATTTGCAATGAGCACCGAATCAAGTATATGTCTCCCTCGAATAAAAGTATTCTGAGGCTTTGAAATAATATTTTCCAAAATTGGACTAAGCCGGTTAGCAAGAACCTTTGAAATAATCTTATAGACACTACTAACCAAACTTATTGGACGAAAATCTTCAATACTCGAAGCCCCCTGTTTCTTGGGAATGAGCGCAATAAAAGTCGCGTTAAGTGATTTTTCAAACTTTTGAAAAGTGTGAAATTCACTGAATACCCGCAAGACATCACCATTCAATACATCCCAACAAGTTTGGAAGAAACCCATTGAGAAACCATCCGGACCCAGCGCTTTGTCCTTAGCCATACTAGAGATGACCTTGAAAATCTCATCTTCATCAAAAGATCTCTCCAAGACACTCACAAGTTGCGGATCAATTTCCTCAAACGATAAGTCATCAAGCTTCGGCCTCCAAGTTACCGATTCGGTAAGAAGAGTCTCATAATAATGTGCAATATGACTTTCTAGTTTAGCGGAAGAGGATAGCACCTGAGTACTTGAATGAAGCGACTCGATCGCATTATTACGTCGATGAGAATTAGCCACTTGGTGAAAGAACTTCGTACACCTATCACCCTCTTTTAACCAAAGAACTCTGGATTTTTGACGCCATGATGTCTCCTCTGACAACAAAACCCTTTCCAACTCTGCCACAACCATGGCTTTCCTCAATAACTCCTCCTCAGAGGCCCCTCCCAATAATTCCTTACCCTCTAACTCCTGCAATTCCTCCAACAAAGTAGACTTTTGATTGTCAGTGTGACCAAAAACTTCTAAGTTCCACTTATTCAGATCTTGTTTTATTGCCTTCAGCTTACTTGCAAGAATGAAACTCGGAGTACGACTAAACTGGTACGATGCCCACCAAGTACTCACCAACTCTACAAACCCGGTCACTTTAAGCCATATATTCTCAAACTTGAAGTACCGGCGACCCCCGTGAATGCCTCCACAATTTAAGAGAATGGGAGAATGGTCTGAGCTGACTCGAGCTAACCTTTTCTGACTTACTTCTGGATAGTGGGCTTCCCATAACGGCGAGACAAGGAGTTTATCCAACTTCGACCAAGCACGGCCGTTAGACCATATGTACTCACCACCCACCAAGGGAAGGTCCATATAAAAAATGAACTCAGAAAATTCCGCCATGGCCAATGTGTGCCGATGATGCCCCGATCGTTCACTAGAAAAATGAGTAATGTTAAAATCACCCCCATACACCACGGCACATCCCATAAAGAATATATTCCCGCCAACTCCTCCCACAACCTTCGCCTATCTCTATCCATGTTGGGACCATAAGTCCCTGCAAAAGCCCAATCCCACCCATCGCTCACATTTTTGAACAACACCGAAACCGAAAACTTATCAACACACTCCTCAATCGCCTCAACCACTCTTTTATCCCACATTAATAACACTCCATCTGATGCTCCCTGTGAGGCCAAATAGGACCAACCCACATACGAACATCCCCATATACTACGCACAAATCTTCTATCAATCAAACAACTTTGTTTCTTGCAAACATATCACATCACCTTTCCACAACCTCAATAAAGCTTTGATACGAAGACGTTTATTGCTATCATTGAGATCCCGTACATTCCATGATACAATCTTAGGCTTCATTAAAACTTAACTTTCCCCTCCCTTTCGGTCTAACCCTTCCGCTACTCCCATCCTTAATATCATAATTGATGGAGCATGTTAAACGTTTAAGTTCCCTGTCTTGTTTTGTAGCTGATTTCGAACGACTAGCTTCAATAGCCACAAGAAGTGCCATAAATTGATCCTCATAACCTCCAAAAGAGACCCCAAGGATATTTTGTAACTCCTTTACCTTTTTAAAAATTCAATTTGACGAGCAACTCCCATAATCTAAACTGGGAGGGAGTGTACACAGAGGCCTCTCCATACTCGACTAGTGCATGTAACGGCCGCAGGAATTAGAGCATCTCTGCACGATGAAGCCTCTATCTCCCTCTCGATGAGTAGCATAAAACTCTCTTCTTTCACTCTTCAAATAGTCCTCCAATGCTTTGGTAAACCATAGCACCATGGACATCCCCAGACTCATTACTTTCACAACTCTCCAACTCCTCTTGGTATTGTGCAAATATCTTCCATCCCGTGTTAACTCAAAGCTTTTGATTTGATTACTACTTGTTTCGGAAATCCCATCTCCACTCCATATTCTTGCTTGCCCATCATAAGATCCTGTTGCAAGTAAAGTCCCATCCGCCTACACAATTTGTCTCCCTCAAGCGATAGTGCCCTTGATTTTTGTCTCCAAGAGATGTCCATAAATGTTGCTCTTTCAAGTTTTGTGACTACCTGAGTCTTGCGAGTTCTCTCGGAGTCAAAGAGAGTTCTTACCTCCTCCTTGCCCTCCAGACACTGTAGCTCCTCCAAGAGAGAGCGCCTTTGTTGTACTATGTTTCCAAATACTTGTTCATTCCGTCAATTCATATAATTTTTCAGCGGTTATAACTTTCTTGCCATTATGAAACTTGGAAAAGAATTACATCCGGAAAATGTAACTCCCAATCTACCAATAAAAATTTTTTTTGCTACGTACAGTACTCTAAACATAGTCCCTGCGTACTCCTCTGCATGTCCATCCATATTAGCTTAAGTCAATGACCAAAAACCCCATTCTCTCAGATTTCTGCCTAGCCCGTGCCATATCTCATTTCTCTTTGCCATTCGAGTTCCGATTGCAGCTCCGTCAACCGGCGTTGACCTGTTCAACTCCTCCACCACTGTTGGCCATTTTTCTTTACCTAAATTATTGAAGACTGCTGGAGTTGCAGAGCTCAAATAATTGACATCAATCACTGATAATTTTCAAACCCCCACAACACTAGAAAACTCACTCAATTCAAAACAACTAGATAAATTTGAAGCGGAAAATATTGTAAATATTTTTAAAAAAATAAAGACGATAGAAAACGCCAAGATAATCCTTAAGTGCTCGCTTCAAATAACGGAATTCACCAAAATGGACATAGAATTTTACAAATTCACCGATAAATCAAGAGCCAACGTGGAAACCAACATTCAGTTCAACTCTAATCCTCTAGTTAGAAAAATAATACCAATCAGAAAAAGAAAGAACAAAGAAGTTCCCAGATCTAGTTAACAAAGACCCATCTTAGGAATTTTAAGAAAAATGAAAATCGAGTGAAAAATGAGAAGCAAGAAGGTGGATGAAAGATAGAGGGAACAAGAAGGAGATGTATACGTAAAAATCATCCCGATCCTAACCGTAGTTAGTGAAGAAGCAATTGCTTGATCTGATCATAGATTCAGAGAGCTAGAGTGTGAGAGAGCTGGGTAATAGAAAAGTGGCAATGTTTTTGAGATGGAGAGGATGATGGATTTGAAGATCAAGTACAAGAACGAAATGTTGGAAAAAACCCAACTTAAATAGAGAAAGGAAGATGCAAAACACATGGAAAATCAGGGGAATCAGTCTGCAGCGCTTCAATGGAAGCTCAACAATGGAAGGGCACGACAACTCAGACCATCCTCAACATAGCATCTCCTCTGCTATGGTTTGATAGTTAGGGCTCCATGAACATCTCCTCAAGCTCATCTCCTCTACGCACTATTTCATTGGCCAACGCTTGGTCCCTCAGTTTTCATTTCCTTCTACTCAGCTTGGTCCCTCAATTTTAATAAAACAAGTCGTTTCTTCGCCCTATGTGGCCTCCTCCATGTCAAGTCGTAAGTGAGGTCTCCCCACCACAGGAATTTCACTAAAAAAATGTAACTTCTAATCTGAGGTTATCAGAAACCTATCAATCCTCGACCAGGAAGGGTGTTTTCGGCTGTTGGACCATGTGAACTCCAATTAATGGAATATCCATAAGGTCATGTCCAAAATGAAGTCTCCGCCAACTCTTCCCACAATAACCTATTTTCTGAGTCAATATCAGGGCTATGGACTCCTGCAAATGCCCACTGGAATCCGTCTTCTAAATTCTTAAATGAGCAAGGCACAATATGCCTTGGTTTGGATGTTGAAAGCCTCACATCTCATTCCATCTCATCTCAATATCCAAACACTACAAACACAAACACAAACACTTTCGATTTCAAATTTTTAACTTTTTCATCTAATCATTACACATTTCCTAAACTTCCAAACAACTTAACTTTTTCAAATCCTAAAATAATAATAATATTAAAAAATTATATTCTAAGAATATTTTAACTTTATAATATTTTTATTCAACTTTTTCTCTCATTTTCCAAAACCTCATAAAACATCTCAACTCAAACCATTTCACTTCTATTCACAAACGATTTCACTATTATTTATATCTCATCTCATCTCATCTCATCTCATCTCATCTCACTATCCAAACTAGGCCTAAATTCTCTCACACATTCCTCCAACCTCTCCATCACCCTTTTATAATACCTAACTAAAACACCACCGGATGCCCCTTTAGAAGGCAAGTACAACCAGCCAATATGTTGACATCTCCATAAGCTTTGAACTAGATCTCTTGTAATAAGTTCCAACTTGGTCTCCTAAAAACAGATAATATCACCCTTCAATTGATGAAGTAAGTTTATGATTTGGAGCTGCTTGTTACTCTCATTCAGCCCCCTTACATTCCATGATATACTTTTTGGTTTCATAAAGAGTCCATCTTTGCTCTTCGCTTGAAACTCCCCAGTTAGAGCTCTTCTCCCGTACATAATCATTCATTGCCCAAGTTAGCCTCTTTAGTTCTCTTTCTTTTTTTTTTTTCTTTTAGCTGAATTGAGAGACGGATCAAATCTAGAGTGTGCATATGCGGCCTCTATAGCTATGAGTAATGCCATGAATTCATCTTTGAAACCCTCACATGTGATACCTACACAATGCTTAATCTCCATAGCTTTTTGAATTACCCAATTTGACACTTTGGGGTGAAACAAGTTTAAAGGAATAGCTTCTTCCACTACGTTTGTTGTCTTCACCCTCCTTCATCCTCCCTCCCTTCAGCCATCATTTCGGCAACTGTTACTTCGTCCCTCCTTTATTGGACTCAAACAAGACCAGAGCTGCTTCCATTTCGATGTCCCCCACCATATGTAGAGTTTCCCCCACTATTTTTGCACTCTCAAAGTCAATAGACAAGTGTTTCTTGGCTAAAATATCATTTTTCGGTGTCGGTATAGTCGCCTTCACTGCAGGGAGATCAGTTGTCAGTTCAGGTGTCTCTGGCGCAAGGATTTGTGCCACCCTGCAGTGCTCTAACCCTCCCGGTGAAATTTCCACCCTCTCATCGACAGATCGCACTAGAGACTCAATTTCCGATGCCGGGAGTGTTACCTTTGCAACAACAATAACGAAAGTTGACCCAAAGAACTTCGTGGAAGTTTCTGTGCCACCCCACAATACACTTATCCCCCCGATAGTTGATGTCTTGTGTCGTCGTCCGCTTTTGAACAACCTTCTTAGTTTCCATTGCTGGTAACAGTGAAATATTATCTGATATAGGCCCAGATGTTGCAGGCACACGGTTCTGTGACATCCTTGGTTGGAGTTGTGCCGGTGTCATATAGTTGTGGACGAGGAGCCCTGTTTGAAGGAAGAGTGCCCGACCCGTTTGAGTATTCATTTTGTCTTGGGTAAACAGGTTGAACGCACTCGGCCCACTCCAATTTTAGATTTGCCTTTATCAGGCTTGATGGGTTTCGGCCCATTACTAACCATCCCTGCATTTTACTCTCCAAACCTTTAGTGCGTCGGCCGTGGCCCAGGCCTAGGCCCAGACCCATATCCACTTTATATATGAGATCTGATTTCGCCTCGCGCAACATACTTCCCTTATAAATCTCTCTCTCTCTGATTTTCTTTTTCTTTGAAAGTTGAAGCTGTGATGAAGATCTAGCTGTTACCGGAGATGGTCTCTAATGATTCCATCGTTGACAGCAACACAACCCCCTAAAAAGTTCTGAGCTTTCACTTTCACAATTATATTGCTTATGAATATATATATATATATATATATATATATATGAGATCTTCTACCACCTTCATAAACCCCATGTCCTCTTTCAGACGAATCAGGACCCCCTGCTCCTCGCTTTTTGCTGAGCCAACGTTGGACAAGCCACCATCATACTCTTTTGTGAAAAGTTTGGGGTTAGCTTCTGGTACATCAGACCACCTCAAACCATGCTTCTCTACAACAATAGTACTCTCCCCTACTGCACTTCCTTTTTGTCCTTATCACTTAGCTATTGCGACGATGAGTGGACCGTAGCATGCGATACCACCACTAGTTTCCCTACACCACGACCTACTTCCCCTTCTCCTTCCCCTTGGCTACTGCCTGTCCAGGCATAAAGACAAAGCTTGATCCTTTTTTGTCGGGATAGTATGCATGGTTAGAGCATTCTTTATCTCCATAGAGAGACTTTTCCACCCTCTTCCTTTCATTCCTTCCGGGATCACTAGAAGTAGGGGTGTAACCGGTCCGGTCCGGTCCGGTCCGGTTTTGGACAAAATCTAGGACCGAACCGGTATGTACCGGTTTTGTATTTTTCAAAACCGATTACGCACCGGTTACCCTCCTAAACCGGTACTTCCGGTTTTACCGGTTTCCGGTCCGGTCTGGTCCGGTTTTCCGGTTTTTTTAAAATGTAAGTTTCACAATTTGTCATCATAAATTGGTTTATAAAAAAAAAAATAATAATTTAAAAAATATTGTTTTATACTTTTATTATAAGTTATATATTAGTATTAGTTATAAACTATATATTTAATATTAGTATTAGTTATAAACTTTTAGTGATTTAGTATTAACATTTTATGTAATAATTCATAAATTATAATAAGAAATTATTTCATATATAAATATATATAATTATATATAAAACTTTCACATAAAAAATTATAATTATACATAATATATAAAACTTATATATATTAATATATATATAATAATTTGTATAAAACTTATATATACAATAATATAAATATTATTTTTATATTTTTTTTTTATCAACCGGTCCGGTCCGGTTCGGTCCGGTCCGAAAAATCTTAAAACCGGAACCGGACCGGAACCGGCCGGTTTTCACATTCTAAGAACCGGTCCCGGACCGGACCGGTTCAAAACCGGTAAAACCGGTCCGGTCCGGACCGGTTTTCCGGTTTACCGGTTTCAACTTACACCCCTAACTAGAAGACCTCGATGCCCACTACCACTGTAATTTGTTAATTCTAAATCACACTCAAAAGCATTAGAACACTGATAAAGAACCTAGTGCTCTTCCTGGGACTAACAGGTAAAGAACCTAGTGCTCCCCAAGAATGGACATCACTAGGTGCATCGCAAGTTATGCATTCCAGCATTGCAATTTGTCCTTTAACCTCTACTATCGCTTCACTGTCTTGGCCACTTTTAATCATTTACCTTAGCCATTCATTCACTATTTGTCTACTTCGTTTCTTTCATTAAGCATTTTCTTTCTTTATCTTTCATCATTTAATATGGTATAATACTATATATGTATATAAGCAGTCCAAAAGCCTTGTCCCTTTTCAGGTCAGGAATGCTACTACCATTTTAAAATAGCTTAGGAGTTGAGGGTAAAAGATCCCATAGTTTTAAAATAAAACAAAATCAAACTTTATTAAATACTAAAAACTAGAAGAGAGTCCACGAAAACACTTATTAAAGTAACTCAAAAGTCTTGTGCTTCACAAAATAACTTGTAAATAAATTAAACCATAAAACTAAAATCATCATGACAATCTAGGCCCTTGCCTCGTTTCTTTAAGCCAAGTCCTATCTTGCAGCTTTATTCTCACATAAGTCATTGCCTGGGACATGTAAAACAAAAATGAGTTGGATATTCTAGCAATACATCACACAGTAAAAATATACTCAAAAGGTTTTTCTCTTTAAACCACCATGCATAAAACATAAACGTTAACATGGTTCACATTTGATCCATCACATCATATCCATCATATCTGTCATAACTGTTATCCATCATCACACACAGCTACTCCCTTGTGTTAGGGTTTGCAATCTCAATGATCATGATTCTGCTAGTAAGCCTCGAGTGAGATCTAGCTAAACCGTTAAAAGAGATGGTTGTCATTAGGTGCACCGCTAATAAGCCATTGTTGGCATTGCCTTCCGCTCCTTAACCTTTGGTACCATAATCCATCATCAGTCATCAGTCAATCATTCAGTCTTTCAGAATAATTATAATATTATTCGTGTAGTCAAATCCATTCACATTCACATATTTTCATAATTATAAGGATACGTAAAATGAGGCTATCAATGAATAGGCTTTGCCTATAATGGATTTGACTAACATAACTTAAAAACATGCGTGATAATAAAGGGCGCCATCATATTACTTACTAAGGCTTGCAAAAAAACAGGGGGATTAGGAGGGTTGAGTTTCTGCTGTAAGGGGGGGGGGGGGGGAATTGCAGAATAGAGATGTAAAGAGAGACTTTGGTTGCAGGAACCCAAGTGTGTGTTGTGTATGGAGAAGAAGACTTGTACTTTGAGTAGGGTAAGTTACATGCATGTTAGTGTGGCTACAAGATGGGGATCGGGTACAATAAATGGGTTCATTCCGTGGGCCTAATTGTGGGTTTTTAAGAATTCCTTTTGGGCTGAACCATGGGTTGGCTACTTAATGGGTCTACCAGAAATTCTTGGGCTTGCCTATATTTTTATGTTCCATTCACGTATTGAACCCTTGGGCTTGGGGGTATGCTCCCCCCCGGGTCTAAGGTTCAAATTCCCTTGGGTGCAAACAATCTCTAGGGGCCATCGGAATGGGGGATTTTCCCATTGAATTACCCAAGGTGCACTTGTAGGAAACTCCTTGCCGAGAGCCTATGCATCCCAAGGATTAGTCGGGATACTGTTCTTGGACACCCGGTGCCAATAAAAAAAACCATCCAACATTATCCAATTAACCCTAATTGTGCTTCTATAAAACGTGGGTTTGTGAGTCCAATAATGTCCAATCCAAGAGAGGACCAATTTATCCATTAAACATCCAAACGGGCATTGTATAAAATTCATGGCCCTATAGCCCAATGATAATTCTCTCATCCAACCTTATGAAATTGGGCCTGGGCCTTATAAAATCCAAAGGAGCCCAAATCATCTACTAATTTTCAACGGGCTTTAAATAAATTTATTGGGTCTATGGGCTAAATTAAAATCCTTCTTCCATTCCTTAGTAAATTGTAGTGCCCAATTATCCAATAAATTGAAAGGATGCTATAAAAATTCATGTAGTGAGCCCAATGAAATTACTCTTATGCTATTCCTAATAAAATTGGGATAGATTGTTACAGATCAAGTTAGGTTTGTGTGGGTTATGCTGAAAGATAATAGATCTCTTTGTCAATTGGAGAAGGTCATATGACAGCCCAAAATTGTAGCAGCGTGGGTGATGGTCCCTATTTGTCTGGTTTGGTATAATTGGAGGAAATGAATGATAGAAATTGAGGATTGTGAGCAGATGATGGGGGAACTTAAAACTTTCTTTTTCAGTACTCTGTTCTTTTGGGAAGTTTCTATAGGTTTTAGTGGGTTGAGTTTTTGTGATTTTCTTGTCTTTTTTATTTTTATTTTTTTATTTTTATTTCTAGTTAAGTAATCCTCTTATATACTCACTGCACTCTTGTGCTCCGCTTTTTATGTTTTTAATAAAATGTTTGATTTCTCACCAAAAGATAATTATGAAATAATTGTCATACTACTGTCAAGTTTGATTGCAATCTAATAATGTCAGCTTCTATGCTTTATTCTGTCAGAAAATGTGGTAATAGCTTATAATGATACGTTCATGACATTATATTTAATGGGTGTGCCAAGTAGAAGTTACTCGGGCGATTAGGTACCTCCATGAATGACCTTAATTTTAATTATCTTGACTTGTCTATTGCCTTTTTTTATTGGTTGGATTTTTACTTATTTGTTCTGACTTTTTGGCAATTTTTAATTTTAATTTTTTTTTACCGTGACTACATCAACTCATGTCATCTCTTGTGACATTGTTTGGCCTGTTGCACAATTATCCACACTAACGAAATACTAAGGCATGAACTCATTAAGACATGATTACTTGGCCAAAAATATTGACCCAAGATTATGACGAGGGTTTGTTATATATCATTTCTATGGTGGTCTTATGATGGAATTCCCATCCTTTTCAGTGCTTTTTATCATTTAACTTACAAATATTTTTTTTTGACTCTTGAATTCTCAAAGTGCCTCCTCCATTGCCACCACCTCTCTCCGGAAGGAGTTATATTGATCAATTTTCACTCTTTCGTAAGGAAAAAAGAGCAAGTGGATGCCCTTCATTTTTGTGGTTCCTTGCATACTCCAGCATCCAGGTGATACTTCTATCTCAATTGTGGGAATAATCTTGTACATTTTGAAATGCCATTTTTTTCACACCACACGCCACACCTTCTATGATGCATTATATTTGGTTTTTTTATGAGAATTTATCTTCAAATAGGATGTAGTGTATATTAGTTGTGTAGATGGTTACACCCTTCAATTAAAAGCTGACACATCTACACAACTAATATACACTAAGCCCATAATAGGGAACAACGCCCTAGAGGGAGAAATTAGAAACCTATCTAATCTACACCAAGCCCGATTGGGACAAAAAGCACCTCCCCAAAGCAAAGCAAGTCATAAATACCCCAACCCATTGTTTCCCACTTAACTAATACCCTACCTGAAACTCCCTTAGAAGCTAAATAGGACCATTCTACGTAATCTGAATGATCCTATCAGAACGTTGGAAGGCTTCATAATATAATTGGTCCTGCCCTCCCTCTAGTCCTCCCTCGACTTGGACTACCTCTCTTAGTGTTGTAGTTGATTGTCCAACTAAGACGCTTTAACTTCCTGCTCTTCTTAGATCTTGATTTTGTTTCAAGTAATTGACCCGCTTCAATTGCAGTGAGTAGTGTTGTGAACTAGTCATCAAATCCTCCACATGTAATCCCCACACATTGTTGTATCTTGTTAACCTTTTGCAAAACCCAATCCGATGATGAACTAGCAAATTTCTCCCAACCCATACCTTCATACCCTTTCGGAATGACTAGAACATCCCGCTGGACTCCTCCACCGTATTCGGTAACAGTTAGATATCTACCATGTACGTTGGAGCATCGTTCCGCCATGAAGGCACTGCTTCCTTTGTGCAAGTGTTTTATAAATTCTGATTCTCTCTGCCTGTAACATTGCTTCCATCGTAGCCACCAGCCACCCTATACCACTATGACCCATAACTACAGACCTCCAAACCCTTATGCTCTTCTCCACAATTTTTTATTGAGGACCTTCTGGTGAAAACTCAAAGGCCTTTGATTCCACCCAAAAACGCACAAATTGACCCATAATAATCTCAATCAAAATTTCAAATGCATAGGCTTCCTAAGCTCCATTCCTCTTCGTTGCCACAAACGAGAGACTTGAAAACTTTGATCAGTACAAATAGAGTCTCTTTAAGAAATTACAAATCCCTATTTTGAGTTTGGGTGTTTTTGGTTGAGGGCTAATGGGTTTTAAGAACTATTGTTGTAACAATTCATAATCAGAAATGTAAACATATCATGATGCTTATAAAACATATCTCAACATGACATTGAAATTCACTTTCATCATATCATAACTTGGTGCGTAAAATGGGGCTTCCAATAAAGGGCATACATACATAATACTTTTTATAAAATGACATGTCGTTTACCGTACATACGTGGAAGGATATGATCATGCTCCTTATCTCGTAGTGCTAATCTAATATTTCCAGAGCGAAGCTGATTACCTATAAAATAGGCATGTAATTTACGTCAATTTGTAATTAAACGTTTAATTAAACACATACCTTGTATTTAAAACTTGAAATACTTAGATAACATATGTTTCCTAAAAATCCTAAAATTTTCTTAACCCTAAAATATTGTTACTTCCCAAGTAATTGATAACCACTTAAAACTCTAAAGTAATTTCCACCTCCAAATATCTAATTTTGCTTAAGGGAGGTTTGGATAGTGAGTTGAGATGAGATGAAAGTCGAAAGTTGAATAAAATATTGTTAGAATATTATTTTTTAATATTAGTATTGTTTTAGGATTTGAAAAAAATGAATTGTTTATTATATTTTGTGTGGGAATTTGAGAAAGTTGTAATGATTAGATGAGATGAGTTGGGGGACTTTTGTATCCAAACCGGACCTTAGTTTTATTATAAAATATGACAATACACGCTTTGGACCACTCACTGTGCATGGAAATTTATGTAATTTATTTTCTAAGGGGCTTAATTCTAGACATGTTTTAACCATTGGAGAGGAAAGGAGTGGTCTTATGTGGGAAGTCGTATGACGTGGGTTGTGGCTGTATTTTCCGACGAGGAGTGATGGTGGGGAAAGGGAAGAGGCATAGAGAGTGAAAGGGAGACTGTTGGCCTTGCGGTGTGGCGGTACTAGGGCAGCGTCTGGGTGGTTGGCCATGATGGGGCACAATGATGTTTGACGGTTGAGACTTGCTCTCCGACGTCTTCTGTTGCTGGTGGTGGCGGCGTCATGGCCTCAACTGTTGCAAGGTGTGGCTCTAATGCAACTCTCTTTTGGGGTGGAGAAACATAGGTGTTTCGTGGCTTACAATGGAGGTCATGGGAAGGTGTTGGGTGTGTTGGGTCCTCTGTTGGACGTGTGGCTTTCATGGTGGCCTGGCCTTGCAGGCTTGCAGTGTCGTGGAGTGCTTGGTTGTCTCACGGTGGTTTCGATGTCTAAAGGGCTTGATCTATTTCAGTGAATGTAAAAGAGGGGAGGAACGTAATGATCGTTGGGTGGTATATGCTAGGTTGCTCTCGGCTTGGCCTAACGAGGTTTATGGCGCTACTGGTAGGGATGATGGAAAGGAGCGGAGCTGGGTGGTGCACAAGAAGATGCCTTGATCAGATCGTTACCCGCGTATGTCCGTGTTGCTCTGATGTCGTGATGTTTTCTGTTGGCTTTAATCTCGGCTACTCACGAAGGCTATTGTGTGGTTTGCCTTGTTAATGGTTGCTGTTAACGGAGAAGTTGAGTGATGGAGGGAGGGGCAAATCAATGATGCGGCACAAACCCTAGGGAGTAGGTTGTCACGTAACGTATGGTTATACTATATGGGTCTGTTATGTATATAACCAGTCAAGTCTGAGGTGTTGGGTAATCGGGCTTGGGCCTTTTCATGGGTCTTGGGTCTTGATTTTTACACATACACATGGGTTGGGTCATTGCTCATGGGTCCCTAGGGTTTTACTAGGCAATGTATGGGCTTCACAATTGGGTTGGGCCAATTTAAATGATCCAAATAATCTCAAGCTTGCCCATATTTTCATAGGCCTAATATTCAGTAAATTCTAACAGGCTTGGTCTTGAGTCTAAAATAAGCCAAACTCATCCAATAAAAATTTTTGGGCTTTTAAAATAATTCTTGGGCTTATTACCAATTAAATAGGGCCCACTTGGTCCAAAAATATTAAATGGCTTTTGTTCAATTGATGGCCCAATAAAATTATTCATATTTTGATCTTTGAAATATTAGACTGGGTCATTACAAATGTAACACCCCACTTAAAAATCCCTTAGGCCTTGACCTCAGTAGCCATAATCCTAGTTAATTAGGAGTTGGACTATTTGAGAATAAGAACATTTTTGGATACTTGAGTTGGCAAAAGGGCCGTATACTTTGGGTTTAGTAGAATTGTTAGAAGATTTTTTAGTGCAATATTATTTATTTTGAGGATATGAAGCCAAGAGGCCAAAGGGGAAGGACACATGGCATATTGGTGGGCTTAGTAATTTGGGTTAAATGCTAGATGGATTTGTGAAGGCCCATGAGTGGTTTAAATAAGGCCCAAGCTTTTTGGGTATAAAGGCTTAGGAGAGACACTAAGATTTAGGCCTCACTTATTGGACACAAAACTATGGACCTAACTTATTAGACCCAATATATTAGGCCCAACTTAGTAAGTATAAGGTTATTAGGCCCAACTTAGTAAGATTCAAGGATTTGGCCCAATTGAAGAAAGACCAAAAGTTGGGACCCAACCTAGTGGACTTTTGAGGCCAAGGAAAAGCCCAATAAATCCAGACATGAGGCCCATAAAGAGGTTCACTTCCAAGCCCACACATGAGGCCCAAGCCTTTTATTTCATTTCAATCTTCCAAATGGGATCCACATACACCATACCATTGGTTTCCCTTCTTCCACAACTCAACCACACGCCCCTAGGGTTCCCAATTCAACCTTGGTTAAGTTTTTAACTTGACTTAAGATCACTATTCATCTCACCATGAATAGTAACTCAAGCATCATGAAATTGCATAGCTTTCTTGAAACCCTTTCTTCATAATTTTTAAATCTGAAATTCTTGTCTTTTGCACTTGTTTTGCATCACTCTTAGACAACTCTTGAAGTTTAGATTTAACCCAACCCATGTCACATGAACCAAAGGCATGTCAAGGCCAACATTACCACCAATCGGCTCACTTGAAGCAAGCGTGTACCCTTCATCAAACCAGCCCCAAACCCACGCCTCTTCCACAATATTTCAAAGGGTTTTCTGCACCTATCAACCACATCCTCAAAAATCAGACCTAAAAAGGAGCTAAAAACAGTCCCAAAGATCAAGCCAAAAACCTAATTATTCACCTAAGAAGTGGAGTTGAATTCCAACCGAGTACCCTTGGCTCTTTAAAAATTTTCTGCATCTGTTTTACTTACCTCCCCACACCACCACCCTTGTCATTTTGTCCCTTGGAAGTGCGTCAAAGCACTCAAGTGCTTGCTTGTCCAATTACCTCCCTAAGGCAGCCCAACCGATTGGCTCAAAGAGAGGCACACATGAACCACTCGGCTGAACCATCACCCCATTTCATCTCTTTCTTTTTCAATTTAAGCATGATCACTTGGCAGCGACTCATGCCTCTCTTCCTCACCTGAAAAAGCCTTAAAATGATGGTCTTAATGCCCCCAATTCAGACCAAGGAGAAGAGACAAGAAGGGAATCAAAATCTGGACAGTTTTGATTCAAAACCGTTGACCTCCATTGTGTATTTCTCATTTGAATTTTTTTTTTTTGTTTTATTTTCTGCACCAATGCAGCCCACTGTACCTATGGTCTTCTTCTAACTCTTTTCCATGGTTTAGGGCACTATTCATCTGATCCATGGCATGACACAACTGAAAATCCATTCAACACCTCCACCGCGCACCTCCACCACTCACAACACTTCCCTTCGGCCAAGACCAATGCCCCTCCTTACTTCTCACCCTCCATTGAGTCCTATAAATACACCCCCCCCCCTTCACTCCTCATTTGCTTACACAACTCTCTCTACCTTTCCTTTGGCATTCTTGAGAGCAAAGCATTCAAATTGTGAGGAAGAGTTGAAACCGAGTAGCTTGAGTGAGGTTCTAGGAGTGAGTTGAGTTTTGAGAGCTCCAGGGCCACGGCTTTTGGTAAGTGATCTTGCCTTATCTCTTGTTGGGTGTTGGATTAACATGTTAGGCTTTGATTTATGGCATGAGTATGAAGTTTTGATTGAGTTATATGAGGTTTAACTTGAAGAGATGCATTTCGGTTCAGATGTGGAGTTTTGATTGAATAAATTGTTTTGAGATGTAATTTTAGCCATGACATGTCTTGATATAATCTTATATGTTTTACTAATATCTTGGAAGATTTAGTGAAGGTTTAAATTTGAGGTAAACAACATGTCATGATAGGTTTATAATCCAATATCTTGTGTTAATCATCTAAGCATTCGGTTTGCACTTGTATGAGAATGATCTTGGCATGTCATGTTCTATTTCCTCAAGGATGGCCTTATGAACCTTTAGGAACCAATTATCATCATGTTAGGCATTAAAATGCATGATTCATTTAGGTTTTAAAACTTGTTTTGACAAAGAGAAGCTAGAAACATCATGCATACACGGTTTGAAGTTTTTGGATGATTTGGTGATATGCAATGCCTAAGTGTTGGGATTATCTCGTGTGACATTATTCTAAGTTGTAAACATGTTCCAAGATCAGATTTATGGATTTATATTTGATAGAATTTGATCACACATGCATGCAAAGAAGCTATAGGTTTGAAATCACAAAAATGGTCACCAAATTGCGGGTTGGATAGTTTTGACATAGTAGTTGTTGGATTTTTGAAATTCTAAGGTCATATATGGATGTAGAACATATATGGATGTAGAACATAGAAAATATGAAGTTTGTGAAATTTAGTGATTTTGGGTTCAAATTGCAAATAGTGAAAGTTTATCGTCTTAGTTGCAATTTTAGGAAATTGTAGGGGCAATTTCGTAAATATTGGTTGAACCTTTTGATTATGAACATCTTCCTTAGATATGCAATTCCTAACTTAGATTAACTTTCAATTACAGCCGCACTAATTTTCTAAAGAAGCTTACTCTTAGATAATTTATTTATGATTCTTGTATAAGCGCAACATTCATATTATAAATTTCATTTTAAGCATGAAACATCATATGATACATCATTGAACATTTGATTACTTGCTTACATGACATGTGAAATTCTCACAATTTTAGCATATTGCATATAAATGTCATTTTCACATGAAGCTTGCTACATATGCACATGTCATGAAATACATTTTTCAAAATATTGCATGAAAATAAATTTTTGTCAGGACCCCAAAGGCTAGGATGGGGAATTATCCTAGTGGAACTCCTCTATCCACTCTGGAGTGAGTAAAAATAGAGTGACAACACTTGGGTTGACGAAGAACAGTCAACGAACATCGACTGAGTCCTCTTTAAAGGATGCCAGGGTGTTGTTGTATGAATATTGTGCCTAATGCTGGTGGGAACCGCTATGAATGTATACTCTTGCTATGGTTAATTTGGATGACCTGAGTATATAAGTATGATGATGTTATGTTATGATGAAATGTTATATTACTAATGCATTGAGAACGAGTCTGCAGACAATGTAGTTTCAACATGAGTTGTACTATAGTCACCTGCAGGTACTCACAGTGCATAATGGGGAGCTGTGATGATACCATATGTTATGTTATTGTTAATGATGACTTTAATAATGATGAAATGCTATTTTTTTTGAAAAGATGAAGTGAAAAATGTTCTCTGAAAGAAAATGTGCATTAAAGTTTTTCTAAAAAATGTTGAGGAATTTGGATGGGAAACAAATACGGATTTTATGCATATCATGCTTGCATTTCATGTTTGTCATGAATTATGCATATCTTATCTCCATGCAAGTTGGTTGTTTAACTTACTGAAATTTTAAGTAAATCTCATCCTTGTGGATCCATTACCATTCCCCCCGGAATGGTAGTTGTGTTAGGCCTAGCATATGATGAGCAAGATGAATCGCTGACTTCAGATGGTCGAGGAGGAGCCCGATCTGGAAAGGAGGCTGGAATTGATTTTAACTTTCGTAGCGATGACTCTATATTAAAGTTTAGAAATCCGTTCCGGTGACCGTTCCGTTTGAGGCATTGGAACGGAATATTTCGGTACCGGTACGTTTTGGTGTACCGTTTCGGATACATTAAATGGATAAATTATATATATATATAGATTGGGAAAAATAAGTAAAGTTGATGTTATGTTACATATTAGGAAAAATAAGTAAACTCAAAACACCAACCCTTATTATAAAGGGGAAAAAAATTGCAATGACCATAGGATATACTTCACGCACCATTTGAACTTTGAACAGTCATGATCTTCTGATAAATTTATTGCACCGTCCAATCCCCCCAAAAAATCACAAACATATATTCTCTGATTTGGGAAAATATACATAGGAGAATTTCAATGATCTATTTTTCAATTCCTTCGTTTTTATTTTCTATTTGAAGTTAAATCAAAATGAATATGTGACTGGAGTGGACAAAGCTTCGAGCTGCGAATCTGCGATGCTGTTGATTTTGGCAGGTTCCGATTGCCAGAGTTGCCACTGGTGACTGGAATAAAGAGAGACATATGGAGAGAAAAGTAACGAGGGAGGGTTTCGGATTTGATTTTGCAAGGAATGGGGGAGAAGACTGGAGAAGTAGACCAAGAGGGTAAAGTACGTTTCTGTCCTGCCATTTTTAATTTATTCTCAAAAATTCCATTTACCTCAATTTCGGTCTGAAATTACCATTCCGGCCGGAATACTGAAATCCGGGCGGAATGGACCGAAACCAGCCCGAAATTTGAGCTGATACGGAACAGTACCCTATCCTGTAACGGTTACTGTTCCGGCATGGAAAATTCCGGCCATTCCGGCAGGAACAAAACATATTTTAAAGTTTTGTGAGAGTTAGTCTGATTATGTAGTTTTAGTATTATGGGATTCTATCTCCCACGTTATATTGAACTTAGGAGAACCTCTTAAGTGAGGAAGTACTTATTTATGGTTAAATATATATGTGGGATGTTTAGTTCATTCTGGCATCAATTATTTTTATCACCCTTATTTCCGTTGCAATTATTGCATACTGCTAGTTGCATATTAACTGTCAAGAACGGGGGTATGTAACCTTGTGTTGCATTTCCCGTTACTTCAAGTCTCCGTTACATCTCAAGCGGAGGTTGGAGGCGTTACAACAAATATAGATTCACCCACATGGTATCAAAAGTATATAAAATTATACAAAAAAAGAAAATTATATTAAAACAAACACAGGGGTAGTCCCCACCCTCAAGAGGAGCTGATGGGTGGCCGGCCACCCTATTTTTGGGGTGTAGCTATCTTGTGCGGGGGCTGGAGTGGTGGCGGGAGGCTGTCTTAAAAATATTTTAGGGTTTAGGGTTAGATCTTAGGGGTTAGGGTTTAGATTTTAGGGTTTAGGGTTTAGAGTATTGGGAAAAAAATGTTTAAGTAGAATGTGATAATAATCCTTGTGGTGCAGCTTTTTATAAAAGCAGTAGAATCCTTACGTGGTGATTTTAGATTGGAGGGTGTAAAACTCAATTTTACACCACATCCTATTAGTAGTGCAAAAAGTTGGTAGATCAGATGTTGAGAATAAAGACCTGCAGTCAATGGCAAGCTTGATGCTCACCTAGGTGCTTAGGCTAGGCAAGGTGCTAGATAACACTTAAGTTTGTATCTAGTCGAGGATTCTGGCATAGGAAAAAGGCACTTTAAGCAAGAACCCAATACAGCTAATGGCTCCATTGTTAGATAGATCTATTGACACAAGCCAGAATTTAGGGAATCTTTTCTCATTTATGTAGTGTCCAATGAATTCAGCTTTTACCTTGCTAACATTAACGCTACCAAGATTAAATTTATAAATACAAGGCATATGAGAATAGCAAGTATCATGCCATGTGGTTTATCTTGTTCTCTCTCTCTCTCTCAATTAGCAAGCTTTTTTTCTATGTTTTTCCATTTTTCGTTCACCTCTCACTAAAATTCTCATTTCTCTCTTAAATGAGATATCAGGTTGCTTTTCATCTCCATTGTTATGATGATATAACGATGCTCATATTGGTTGAATTCGTTTTATATTGATGCACTATAAGTGTTCAATGTATTCATTGACTACTTTCATATATTGGTGCGGATTGGAATGCCTAGTGTGATGTGATCTAAGGTCCTAATGCCTTGGGAACTATTCACTTTTGGCTACATGGATGAACATTTCTTATAGCATTCGTCTCATTTTTATCTGACTCTGAATTTTAGTTTCTTTATTAATGTAAGGGTAAGCATATCTCAAGTTTGCAGAACGTATGCAAAGGAAACATGTAATAGGAAGAAGAAATATTTACGTAATGAATATTTGTTCTTTTTCAATGGGATAGTTTCATATAATCTAAATCCATTGTGGCAGCTCTTTAGTTTCTGTCAAAGCTGTCCTAGTCAATAAACTAGAATGGAGATAGACCCAAAAAAGGGGAAAAAAGAACTTGAAAGAAAGAAAAGATAACACCACCACCACCACCACTGAAATCCCTGAAACCATTATGTTGACCTGAGGCACAATCTATCTAGTATGCGAGTGCCTTATGTCATGGCAAGGCACTCTGGATGGAGTCAGCAGTAGGTTGGAAACCATTACACCAAAGGTCAAGATTATCTATCAGGCTGTCCTTGGAAGTAAGTCCCTATATTGAGACTAGAACAAGCACTTTTTTTTTTTTCCTCAAGTTCACAATTGTATT
Source organism: Juglans mandshurica (assembly GCA_022457165.1). NCBI lineage: Eukaryota > Viridiplantae > Streptophyta > Magnoliopsida > Fagales > Juglandaceae > Juglans > Juglans mandshurica. The sequence continues at coordinate 13,723,066 of CM039623.1, forward strand.
AGCTATAACCCAAGTGTGTGTTTATTTACTAAATCTGAATAGATTGAAGAGACCAAAAAGGCCCACATGATTTGTGCTGCTTATCTTGTTGTTGGATGTTAGATAGAGTCTTGGTTGGGTTGAGCTAAGGGATAACATGCATAACCATGTGGATACCAGCTAGCCTTTCTTGTAAAGTCCCTTTGGTTCTTACCAGAGAGAGACTTGGGATTGAATTTGACTCCAATGCACACCATCAGTGGGGTGGTTAACACAAGGGGAGATTTGCTCTTGATGTGTAGCTAGTATTCATTGGACCATAGAAATGGCAGAATCATGTTTGAGTAGACACTAGACTTCTATGATAAAAATTTGTATATTGTGGCTGTTTGAGCAGGATCAGTTTACAAGGGATCTCAACTAGATCAAGGCGTTGAACATACTGGTTGGAACTGGTTCTATACATCAAAGCTGGAAGACTTCTATATCTTTCATTCCCAACAATTTGTTGACTTCAAGAGCCCAATTTGTATGGAAAAAGTCCAATGTTCTAATATCCCAAGTCAAATTGACTGCATTACCATTGTTGCTAATTTTCTGTATTGGAATTGTATACTTGTATATGAGCTAGCTGAGTGATCAGTTATGTGTACAAACGTGCTGGAGTTAATGTCATGTGAAGTAATTTTATTGGCATCTGTAAACTTCATCAACAAATAAAGATACGATAGAGAGTACACCAACCACTGGTTTCCTGCCCTTCTTTTGCTTGGAAAAAAATTTAAAATATGAATGAAAATTTACTCAATTATGGTAGCTTGTAGGAATGCTGGTGGGTTCGCCTGAGATTTGATTTTATCATCGATATTTTGTTGATTAACTACTTTTACATCATCAGTTATTAAGGGCTACTGAAATGGGTAGATCTACTTGAATGAAAGAGAAGACCTAAAATTAAAAGAAGTTTTGTGTAGGTTTGAAAACCTTACAGACAGAATATGTAGTTGCAGACAGTTTCTAATAATTTATGTTGTCTTTCTTTCAAATCTTCTGCAGATACCATGCTTTCTCTTGTGGATGACTACTATTCGGAGAATGTCACTGGATCATCATCCTGGTTTTGATTGCGTAAGGCACTTAAGTAGGAGATAGATATATTCAAAGTTGTTTTTCATAATAGTGGTGTGATAATCAGAGATATGCAAATATACAATTCCTTATTTGCATGAATGAATGAATTATGAATTCCTCTTATGAAAGGCAGAATAAGGTGCTAACTCTCTTCAATTTTTACATTTCATAGTTAAATGTTCTGGGGCATGGCGTGCTTCTTTCAATGATGTGGAAGCATCACTTATTCCTATGATGATAAAAGGGGGGTCCTATATAAAGTTAAATTGAACTTTAAATGCAACTACTGCTGGAACTCTATACAGAATTTATCCTTATAATTACAATTTACACTTCTAGAAAGAATGGTAACTTTCATTTCTTGGAAGAAGTAATGCTAATCTTTGCCATCTTTGTATTCTGGAAATTAGGATGTGTTTGGTTGGCGGAATAGAGGGCTGGAAAGAAATAGCTATTTCCATGGAATGGCTATTCTTTTGTTTGGTTATCTTTTCTGGAGAAGCAATATGGGAATAACCATTCTCCAACACGAGGAATGGCCATTCTCCAACATGAGGAATAGCAATTCCTCCAAAATATGAGAGGAATAGGAATTCCAGGGGCATTGATATAAAATTAAAAAAAAAAAAATTATTATTATTTTTTTAAAATTTTGTGGGTGGTCGGCCAGCATCTATTTATTTTTTAATTTTAAACTTTCTTCTTTTTAATTTTTAATTTAAACTTAAAAATAAGAATAATGGCATTTTGTATAAAAATTATGAAGTCTGGATATTTTAGAATCACTTCAATTCCATTAAATCATTCCTTTAGGAATTGGAATGCCCATTCCTTGAACCAAACATGTTTAGAGATTGTTTCACAATATGTTGCAATTTTGAACTATTGTTGGAAATTTTATATATGTACATTTTTCCAATCTCAGATGCACATTAAAATTATCTTACATCCATTACAGGGTGGTGCTTTATGGTTTCAGAACTTGACTGAATTCCCTCACGGTGTTTCAGGCCCCATCTTTCCTCTGTTAATTGCTGGCTTGCACTATATTAATATTCAGGTATATGACTCTCTCGTCTCTTTGCACTGATGAGCATAACTTGATCAAGGTTTCTTTGTAGGAAGGAAAAGTTATGATAACAAACACTCAATTCTATGAAACTAGACAAATGGAATTTAACTAGGCCACTTGTGGGGATGAGTGTGAACTTGAAACTTGAGTTCTTTGTCTTCTCTTGATAGGACCACGGAGTAGTTTTGAACTGTAACAACCCCTCCCTGCAGGTTAGGAGTGTTGCATGCTTTCATAAATGTGCCTGGTAAAGAGACCCAACTTAATAAAAAATATCTCACTTGTTGAAAAAATAAACCGGAAAATATACATAAAAACTGTCTCTCATAAAATACTTAATTAAAAATTCTCATAGCAAGAAATTTTAAAACTGTTCTTTTTGTGTAAACACTTGATAACTAAGTCTGAAAATCCCTTGAAACATGATCTATGCCTGGCCGACTGCTCGTCAACACTATCTTCTTTACCTAGACATTTTAATAACACAACAAACAAACAAAGAGCCAAAATGAGTTGAATACTCAATAAATAGTACATCATACAGCAAACATAATAAATATAGGGTTTTCTTGAAAAATGTGCATGATTAATGCTCATACTAACATAAACACGTAACATGTACTATGCATAACTCATTGAACTTGTCTTTCCCTTTCTTTAATGGCTAGCACACCATAACGCCTGTGTATAGGGTTATGCACCGATTCCATTGCCTGTGGCACAAGAGGAATGGCTTAACTTATCATCACATATTATGCTGGACCCTTGCACATCCACCCATAACTGTATTCGTACCATGCATCTCTTATGGTCATTCTTAGAGCTTCTTTCATTACTTGTCTTTTATCTTTCTTACCATATGCATGTAAAACACATAATAACAATATAGCTCATCGTAATCATAAATGAAAACATATCATGATGCATGTAAAACACATAATAAGATGACATTGAAACTCACTTTCATCATATCGTAACTTGGTACATAAAAGGGGGCTTTCAATAAAGGACCATACATACATAATACTTTAAAAACATTGTTTACAATATATGTAAGGGTATGATCATGCTACTTACCTCTTTGCTTCTATCAATAACAAACGTGTCAATAATCACCCACTTGAAGTTGCTGTAAAAGGGTTGGACTTGATAAGGTGAGACTGGGTTGTTTCAATCTCTTGAAATTGCAGCAACTTTCCTAGGGTTTTCTTTAAAAAGATCAAGCAAGGACCCCAAGAAAACAAAGCTGAGGTCTTCCTTGGTATTTGCAGCAGTTATCTGGGGTTATGGAATGGTTTTTTGAAGAACATCACATCGGATTGCTATAAAACTTTTTAGACTCGCAGCAGCCTCTGTTTTTCCAGTTTTCAGGCCATACAGTCCTTTTAATGAGACCTGAAAAACCTAATGATAAAGCTGTACGAATTTTAACTCATAGTTTGTTTTGAAAAGGGGCTTCTAAGAATCCTAATGGCTAGGAATTATAGGGTAAATATGTTCCTATTCTTTGGATCCATTTAGGAGTCATAAGTGGGGCTGATTTCTACTGTTACAAACCCGCCAATTCTGCTACTTCTTCCCAGTTGAAAAGAACAACAATGTTAAAGAGAAAGAAAGATGAAGAAAGTTTCTGATTTTCGATGAATCAGCACCTCCAAGTATGAATCATGTATTTACTTCAACGAATTGATACAACTCTCAATCTATGTTTTTTTATACATCTCCCACAAAGCTACCGTTATTATCGTTACAATTGGAAAGTTTAAATACCGATAAAAAAAAAAATTGGAAAGGGTAATTATGTAATTCACCACATCAAGTAATCACGTGCCCGACGCATGCTTCTTCCTTATACCTCTGCTACTCCTTCCTTTGATCACGCAATGCACCTCCACTACCCCCCTTGGTTCACTCCACTGACCTCCACTGCCCTGCAGCTCATAACATTCCCTTCCCCCATCAAAAGACCTTGCCCACAAGGTCAGGGTATTGGCTCCTCAACTGATCTATAGGAACCCAAGAGGAATCTTCTTCAGGTGCTCCTCTCCACTTCACAAGAAGCTCAATCAGTAGCTTATTATCAACTGCAATCATACGCTGCTACAAAATAGCTTCTTGTTCAGTTCTAAAATCTCCAAGAAGGGTTAAAAGGCAAGATGATAATATATTTGGCCAATTAACTCAATTTATTTTTAAATAGATTGACAAAAGGGTATAATGACATAAAATCCACAAAATAGATTAACAAAAGGGTTAAAAGGCAAAATGATAATATATTTGGCCAATTAACTCAATTTATTAGAGTATTATGCAATATGAAAATCAAGTAATCAACTAATTATATAGAATTTAGGAAATCTTAGTCAAACTTCCCTGTGCTATAAGGTACATGTTTAACATAATCCGTACTTGTGGGGAGGACATCATGTTGGGTGGTCGCAATTGCCTTCTAAAGGAGCATCCGGTGGTCTTATTATGTTTGATAAAAGGGTGGTGGAAAGGTTAGAGGAATGTGTGGGCGAATACAATGTGGCCTGCTCCTTTGAGAATGTGGAAGATGGGTTCTAATGGGCTTTTGCAGGAGTGAGTATATGGGCCCAATATTGATGTGGAAAGAAGGTCATTATGGGAAGAATTGGCGAGACTTCTTAGGCCTCATTTGTTTTCGCAAATGAGATGAGATAAGATGAGTTGAGATTAAAGTTAAAAGTTGAATAAAATATTGTTAGAATATATTTTTTTAATATTATTTTTGTTTTGGGATTTAAAAAAGTTGAATAGTTTATTTTATTTTGTTTGAGAATTTGAAAAAGTTATAATGATTAGATGAGATGAGATAAGATGAGTTGAGAGGAGTTGTGAAAACAAATGAGCCCTTAGTTGGTGGGAGTTACCAAGTTGTATAGGAGGGGACTTCAATGTCTCTCGTTTCCTGAGTGAGAGATCAGGTATGACCCACATCACACCAGCTATGAGGGGTTTTTCTGATTTCGTCACAGAACAGACGCTCATGGATATTCCATTAATGGGATGCACATACACTTAGTCTAACACTCGTGAACTCCCATCTTGGTCGAGAATTGATAGATTTTTGCTAATTCCAGATTGGGAGTTACATTTTCTGGATGTCACTCACCGAAGGCTACCTAGGGTATGCTCAGATCATTTCCCCATCCTCCTAGACTGCAGGGGCATCCAAGGAGGAAAAATGTATTTAAAATTCGGAAATATGTGTTTAAGTCTGACGGTTTTGTAGACAGGATTCAACAATGGTGGTCTTCCTATGATTTCCAAGGCTCTCCAAGTTTCATAATGGCAAGAAAGCTAAAAGCGTTGAAACATGATTTGAAGCAATGGAATGAACAAGTATTTGGCAATGTGCTTCTAAAACGCCGTTCCCTTCTAGAGGAGCTACAAGGAAATCAAGGGCAGTTTGGCTCAAAGAGGGAGATAAGTGTACAAAGTTTTTCCATAGGGTGACAAATTCGCATCGGAGGAACAACGCTATTGATACGTTGATGATAGATGGAGCAGTTTCTTCAAATCAGTCAATCGTCAAGAACCACATCGCACAGTATTATGAACATCTCCTAGCCGAACAACATCCTTGGAGACCGACAGTAGATGAACTAACTTTTTCAGCATTAGATCATCAGAGTGCAGGGTGGCTTGAGAGGCCCTTCGAAGATGAAGTAATCGTCCGAGGTATGGCTAGCGACAAGGCCCCAGGTCCTGATGGATTCACAATGGCCTTTTTCCAAACTTGTTGGGAAGTGATAAAGGGCAACCTTAGTAGGTATTTCAAGATTTCCATAATAATGCTAAATTCGAAAAAAGCCCGAATGCTACCTTTTTGGCACTCATTCTCGAAAAGGTGGGTCAGTGGATGTTCGAGATTACCGTCCCATTAGCCTTGTGAATGAGGTCTACAAGATTCTCTCCAAGGTACTTGCGAACCAATTGAGTACGGTGATGGACAAGCTAATCTCGAAGCCGCAAAACGCATTTGTTTAAGGTAGATAGATTCTGGATTCCATTTTAATTGCTAATGAAGTGTTGGATGGACGACTCAAATCTCGAGAATCGTGGTTACGATGCAAACTAGATATGGAAAAAGCCTATGATCATGTAAATGGGAAGTTCTTGCTTTATCTACTTGAAAGATGTGGTTTTGGGGAGAAATGGTTGAATTGGGTAAAATTTTGCATTTCAACTGTTCGCTTTTCTGTCTTGGTGAATGGTTCACCAGTGGGTTTTTTCGACTCATCCCGTGGCTTGAGACAGGGGGATCCGCTCTCGCCACTACTCATTGTATTTGTCATGGAAGCTCTTAGTAAAATGATTGCAGGCCTTGTGGAGGGTGGTTTTCTCTATGGCTTCTCGGTGGGGAATGGTAATTATGGCTCTATCGTTATTTCTCACTTGTTTGCAGATGATACTCTCATTTTTTGTGGACCGAATACCAGGCATATACAATTTTTTGAGGTCTCTACTTCTCTATTTCGAAGCTGTCTCAGGTTTGAGAGTTAACCGATCAAAGTCTGAATTGGTACCGGTGGGGACTGTTCCCGATGTGGCGACTTTAGCCTCTCTCTTGGAATGTAAGGTATCTTCTTTACCCCTGAAGTATCTTGGCTTACCCTTGGGCGCTTCCTTTAAATCAGAGCAGATTTAGAATGTAGTGATTGAGAAGGTGAACGCAGAGTACCATCTTGGAAGAGGTTGTATTTGTCTAAAGGTGGTAGGCTCACCTTGATTAAGGCTGGGTTTGGATACAAAGATGATTTCAACTCATCTCATCTAATCATTACAACTTTTTCAAATTTCTACACAAAATATAATAAACAATTTAATTTTTTCAAATTTCAAAACAATAATAATATTAAAAAAGGAAAATGATAGGGTTACTACCCTCTTACTACCCATTTACTACTCTTTTTTGTATTTGATTTTTTTAATTTTTTATTTTACTTAATGGTTAAGGACGTGACTATTAGTAAAATTATATATTTTTTTAATTTTTTCTTAATGATTAAGGATGTTAAAAAAATACTTAAAATAAAATGATAAAAAAATAAATACATATAAGTAATAAATGGGTAGTAACCCTATCACACTACCCATTAAAAAATGATATTCTACAATATTTTATTCAACTTTTAACTTTCATCTCAACTCATCTCATCTCAACTCATCTCATCTCAACTCATTATCCAACCTCACCTAAAAGTATTCTATCCAACTTATACACTTATTTTTTGTCCTTGCTCCCGTTACTAGCGAAGGTGGCAAACTTTCTTGAGAAGCTACAACGCGACTTTTTGTGGAGTGGTTTGGGGGATGAGTTCAAATTCCATTTGGTTAATTGGTCAATGGTTTGTACTCCAACTTCAAGGGGTAGATTGAGAATTCGTAACTTGATGAAGTTCAACCAAGCTTTATTGGGTAAATGGTTGTGGCGGTATCAACATGAAAGGGGACCCTGTGGAAGTCTGTTATTGATGTGCAGGTTGGGGAGACATGGGGTGGTTGATGTTTGAATGAGGTATGTGGCCCATATGGGGTGGATCTGTGGAAATACATTAGGAAGGGTTGGGAGATGTTTAGGAGTATACACATTTAGTAGCAGGTGATGGCTCTCGTGTCAGATTTTGGTATGACAACTGGTGTGGTGAACGAAGCCTCAAAGATACTTTTCCTGCCATATTTGAGCTCGCACGAGGGAAGGATGCAGCGATAACAGACCTCATGGTGTTTTCTGGTGGCTCCCCTCAATGGAATGTTGATTTCATTAGGGCAGCCCAAGATTGGGAGTTGGAGATGATCATAGAGTTTTATGCAGCACTGTATTCTATATGTATGACTGAGGGCACCATGGATAGGACGATTTGGAGTCCATCTAAGAAATGCAAGTTCACTGTTAGATCTTTTTACAAAGTCTTAACGAGCCTAGGCATGCACACATTTCCATGGAAGAGCATTTGGCAGACAAAAGCTCCTTCAAAAGCTGTTTTTTTTGTCTGGACAGCAGCATTGGGCAGAATTCTCACCACATATAACTTGAGGAAACGTCAAATAATGGTGTTGGATTAGTGTTGTATGTGCAAAAAAGATGGGGAATCGGTAGATCATCTGTTTCTACATTGTGAGGTGGCGAGGAACATGTGGGATTACTTCTTCTCAAGACTCGGTTTATCATGGGTCATGCCTTTGAGTTTGTTGGATTTTCTAGCTAGTTGGAGAGGTCTCCGTGGTAATTCACAAGTCCCAGCAATCTGGAAAATGGTCCCTATCTGCATGTGTTGGTGTATATGGCGGGAACGAAATGATAGAAGCTTTGAAAACCGTGAGAAGACAATGGAGGAGCTGCAAGTTTTTTTCTTTAAAACATTGTTCTCATGGGTGGGGGCTATTGGATGTAATGGACTAAATGCCCATGACTTTTTACGATCAGCTGTAAACTCTAGCTAGGTATTTCTCATGTATTCTCCCTGTATACTTGGGCTTTGCCTACTCTTATGAATAAAATACCTTGATTACCGATAAAAAAAAAAAGATATTGTAATTTTTTTTTTTGAGAAATAACCCCATGATGAGTTAATTAGAAAAATGTTAATCGAAAACACACAGGAACCTCATAGAGTGACACGTATCAACTTTTATTTTGTCTTAAATACTTAAATTAACTTTTATAGAAAGATAATAATGAATAAATTTTTTGTATAAATAGAATTTATATAATAAAAATAGATTTTATTTTAAAATATCAAACTAAAAAAAAAACGAAAAAAAAGAGAGAAAGATATGGCCATTTTGGCCACCCATGTGTTGGCCAAGCTTTACATAAACATAATAGTTTATATAGTTCTCGTGTTTTCCTTGATATGCACATTCATGATACTTGATAGCCACACGTCAAAAGAAATATTTGATAGCCATAATCAAATTGAAGTACAAGGTTAAATCACAATGTACCAAAAAGGCCATGACCAAAAAAGCTCAAGAATTGTAGTGTAACGACCCGGCCCAATAATTTTAAGGTCGGAATATTGATAATTTTTATTGGGCCTAAATTATATTTAATGGGCCATATTGGATAAGCCCGTGAACGATAAATTATTGAGGTTGATTAAGAGTTTTAATTAGGCTCAATAACTAGGTTAAATCTCATTTATTATTTATTGAACGAGTTAAGACTCCTTTTACAATTCAAAGATTGGCCATTAGAAATTTATTTCAATTTAAAATCATCACTGATTAAAGTCCCTTACGCAGTCTTAGTCATTGCCAATCTTACATTGAATGAACTACTAGATCATGTTTTTAAATTTAAACTCTCTTCTTGAATGATCGCAACTGAGTACTACTCGAACTCGAACTCGTCAGCACACCCTCCCAAATCTCTCTATAAATATCTTCAATTTCGTGTGTTATTTGAAAAAAATCATAACCTTTCATAAGTGGAGCGGCCGAACCCAAGATACCCAGTCCAGCACCGTGATCGATTTTGTTTTGGAAATTTTAGGGAGCAACACTACAAGGTAAGTAGCTTGATTATAAATTAGGATTAGCATATGTTAGCTAGTTATATATATTATTATTAAAAGTAATTCTTTGAAAGCGAGTGTTTATGTACCAGGCATGTCATGATATTTACAAGCACATCATTCATCATGTTTTATTCTACATATTATAGTTATGTATGTATTAATGCATTTCATGCGTTCACGTTGCATAAGATACGTAAGCTTTCATAAGATCAAGTGTAAGATCAAAACAATTTGAGAAGATGACCATTTAAATGCATGGTACCAATGTCATTTATGGGTGGATGTGCAAGTCATGGAGCTAAGTATTGTCCATTATAGTATGCTAGAATACTATTAGCGGCTCCCTTTACTGCCGCAGGATGTGGGGCCGGCCCACAACCTTGCACACATGGTTAAGTGTGTAGGCCAGTATGATAAGTCAGATAAGCCAAGATAAGTCATGCATGTCATAGCATATGTATGAACAGTCATGATTTTAAGTTCTCAGCATGAAATATTTTATGAAAAACCTTATGTTAAATATGTTACGTTATGATGAGTTTTTTATTGAGTCCTCGACTCATTTTAGTTTGTTTTATATTTTTAAACTACCCCAGATCAGAAAATTTATGAAAGTAGAGCTACAAGACGGGACTTAGTCTAGGGAGGCGTGATAGTGGCGTAGATCATGTACAAAGATTTTAAGTTATGATTTCTTTATGGCACGGACTTTGAGAGATTTTAATAAATGCTTCCGCATTCTCATTTATGATTTCAGTATTTTAATTCAAAACTACTCTATTTATTATAAGGAATCTTTGTACTTGGTGCTTCCTTTAGAAAAAACAAATATGGTCTGAATAAGGAAGGTATGACTAAAATCTGTACAGTGATAACTATATTCCTGCTAACAACCCCCCTCAAATTGATATTGGTCGGTCAAGAAGCATCAATTTGCCTACAAGAAACTGATGATGTTGTCGTGTCATGGCCTTGGTAAACACATCAGCTATCAGGAGGTCAGTGGAAATATGAGGAAGAGAAATAATACGAGATTCCAAGACTTCCCGAATGGAATGACAGTCCATCTTAATGTATTTTGTACGCTCATGAAAGAGAGGATTAGCAGCAATCTAAATGGCACTAGTATTGTCAGCATGGAGAGGAGTAGGATCCGACTGAGCACAACCAAGCTCAGCTAGGAGCCCAGGAAGCCAGAGAATCTCCGAACAAGCGGCCGACATTGCACGGTATTTGGATTCAGTAGAAGATTTAGAGACACGATCTTGTTTCTTACTCTTCCAAGAGATCAAAGAGTCACCATGAAACATGCACCAACCCGTGACAGATCGTCGTGTATCAGGACATCCGGCCCAATCAGCATCACTATAAGCAACAAGGCGAAGAGGAGTCCCAGTGGGGGACCCTTGAAGATATCTAATAATGCGACGAACAACAGCTAAATGTAGATGACGTGGAGCCTGCATGAACTGACTAACCTGCTGAACAACAAAAGAATTATCAGGTCGAGTAATAGTCAAATAGTTCAGGCTACTCACTAACTATCGAAACACGGTCGGGTCGGAAAAGAGATCTCCCTCCTCACGACGATACCTTGTGTTTACTTCCAGAGTATCCACAGAAGAAGTATCCTGAAGGCCTGCCAAAGTAATCAAATCCTGAGTGTATTTATGTTGATTAAGAAAAATGCCGGAGGAATCAATATGAACTTCCAACCCCAAGAAGTACGTAAGAGGACCAAGATCCTTCATATGAAATGAGGCCTGAAGATGCTGCTGCAGTCAAGTAATCAAAGCGGAATCGATCCCTGTAATAACAATATCATCAACATAAACGAGAAGAAGAACAATACCAGTAGATGTATTGCAGAGAAACAAAGAGGAGTCATATTGACTCTGCTTAAAGGAAGGCTGAAGCATGGTGGATTTGAATTTATCAAACCATGCTCGGGGAGTTTGTTTCAGCCCATATAATGAGCGTTTCAACTTACAAACATCCAAGAAAGAAGAAGATGGCAATCCTGGTGGAAGGGTCATTTAGACATCTTCTTTGAGATCATCATGAAGAAATACATTTTTGACATCCATTTGATGAAGGGGCCAACTTTGGGAGGCAGCAATAGACAGAATAGTCCGCACTGTAGTCATCTTGGCAATCGGAGCGAAATCCTCCTCATAGTCCACCCCATGCTTTTGTCTGTTGCCAAGTGCAACCAACCGTGCCTTATACCAATCCAGAGTCCTATCAAAACGTAGCTTAATCGAGTAAACCCACTTGCACCCAATGGCCTTAACAGTAGCAGGACAAGGAACAACATTCCATGTGTGATTGTCCTGGAGAGCCCGAAGTTCTTTAGCCATCGCCTCACGCCAACATTCATGTTTAACTGCCTCGGAATAACCTGATGGAATGGGAATGAAAGACAAAGTAGCATGGAGAGAGGTATGTGAAAAACCATACCGATCAAATGGACGAGATACTCTGGTCAAACGTCGAGGAACTATGTGGAAGTCATGATCACCCGTAGAAGAGGTAGTCTGAGCAGGGTCAGATGGTGGATCGGGCTCAGGAAGGGGCAAAGTTGGTTGTCGTCACTCATACACAAGTCCAGGTTTGAATCGGTCAGGAGAAGTAGTCAAGTCATCAAAATGCGGCAAAACATGCATCTCAGGTAAAGATTCAACATGACGGGAAATACAAAATTTGTTAGAGCATGGATCATAGCAAACATAGTGTTTGTGTGAAATACTATAAACCATAAAAGCGCACCTAACAGATTGAGCAGATAATTTATGACGTTCATGGGATGAGAAATGAACAAAACAAACAAAACCAAAAGTATGCATATTAAGATAATGAGGATGCTGATGATAAAGACGAAAGTAATGAGTGTCAAAATTCAAGATACTGGAAGGCAATCTATTAATGAAAGCAATAACGTATGAACAACATCCAACAAATGTCTATTTTTCCGTTCAGCAACACAATTTTGCTGAGGTGTATAAGGACAAGAGCTCTGAGAAACAATGCCTTTTTATTGGAGAAACTCATGAAACGCACGAGACATATATTCATCACCTGAATCAGACCTTAAAGTTTTGATCCCTGACGAGAATTGAGTCTCAACATAGGCGATGAATTGTTGAAAGATAGAGAAAACCTCAAATTTAGAACGTAGAAAATAAATTTAGGTATACTTGGTATAATCATCAATGAAAGTAACAAAGTATTTATAATTCACATGTGAAATAACAAGTGAAATTCCCCACATCACTATGAATCACATCAAAACATCATTCAACATGACTACCATGAGAGGGAAATGAAAGGGATTTACTTTTACCTAATTTACATGTGGAGCAATCAAAGGAAAGATGAGATGAAAATTGATCTTTATTGTCCAACAAACCAGAGTTTATTAAATGAGATAAAACAACAGAGTTAGGATGACCCAACCATTTGTGCCATACTTCACCCTTATTGTTTACAGTGGTACAAGTTAAAGAAATAATAGCAGGAATGGAAAAATGCAGAGGAAACAATTGTCCAACTTTACGCCCTTTTGTGAGTATCTTCTCCGACACCGGATCATGTACAAGACAACCATCATGAGAAAAATGAACATCACAGTTGTTATTGTTAAAGGACATGGTTGTAATTAGTATAGTTTATGAGTATACAATGGTCATTTGTATGTAGTATGTATAGGATGTTGAATGTTAATGAAAATAAGAATTCATTCTCTCTTCTATGTTCGACTACATGGTATTAGAGCAAAGTGTAGTCAGTTAGTGGTGGTTGTGCGACGGAGTTAGTGGTGGTTGTGATTGTGCGACGGAGTTAGTAGTGGTTGTGCGACGGCGCTGTGGTATCACCGTCGTTGTATGTGGTGGTTAGTGGCCGTTGTCCTCTTCGTCGTTGTTGGCCAGTATCTGTTTCAAGGTTTTCCGGTGACCTCAGGTGTCGTCTCCGGTACTAGACACCAGAATCAAGACCGTCGGCGTTTTCTGTGCACACCGGTGTGTCTCCCGTCGTCATCGGCTACCGAAAGCCCTGTTTGTCTCCGGCGATGTCGACGTCTCGGAGTGTTTGGTGGCAGGTCTCTACTATCCTGTCCTCGACCATGTATGCCCCCAATCCGGAGTAAGGTCTTATTTCTATCCAGGATAACGTGTGTTTGGTAACACGTATACGGTAAACTTATTCCTGTTTAGGATAAGTTATCCTCGTTTGGGATAACCTATTCCAGTTTAGGGTTAGTTTTTGAAGCCAATACCGGCGATACCCGAAACACACCCGATACATACCGGTTTAGACCCGAAATAGAGCGATTCAGACCTGATACAGGCCGGTTCAGACTCGATACAGGCCGATTCTGAACCGATACTTACTTGTTTCGGCTGGTACAGGCTTGTTTCGACCAATACAGATCCGAAATTTGGGTTTTTAAAACGGGTTTCTACTTTTCTAGATTATGTATCCCAGTTTTTAATCCATATTTCATATTTTGTGTGTATTCTTGACTCCAAGTTGAATTGTTGCAATATTTTTCTCCATGACAACTAAATTTGAGTCAATGTCTCTTGCACCAAACATTAGTATGCCTATGAATTCGGTGAAGTTGAATGGAAAAAACTATATGTTGTGGTCAAAATATGTTGAAATGTTTTGAAAGGCAAGGGTCTTCATCGACTCACTTGATTGATCCAATATCTGACTCAACTAGTTCTACATTTGCTCAATGGGAGGAAGAAGATGCTCAAATATTGTCCCTAATGTTGACCAGTATTGAGCCTAATATTTGCACCAGCTTAATACATTTTGACACCGCTCAAGAGGTGTGGACGCATCTCAAACAGATGTATTTGGGTGTTGGGAACATAACCCGTATTTATGAGTTGTGTCAGCAATTCTTTGGGTTGGAACAGGGTGCTTTGGGCCTGGAAGAATATTATTCTCAAGTGATAAGCATATGTGAAGAACTCAGAATGTATCAACCTATCACTTCTTATGTTTCAAGTATGCTAAAACAACGAGAAGATTTTAATGTTGTTCGGTTTCTTGTTGGCTTAAAACCTGAGTATGAGTCAGTGTGTTCTCAAATTCTGGCAAGTCCACAACTTCCCTCATTTCCTGATGTGTTCTCCCAACTTTAGCGAGCCACATTATCTGGACAAGGATCTCAGTTTTCTTCAGATCAGAGTAATGAGAGATCCGCTTTAGTTGCCTCCTATGTTGTTCCCGGTGGGCGTGGAGGCCGGAGTGGTAGAGGTGCACGTGAGAGGCATGATGCCAGAGGTAATCGCAGTCGAGGTCGTGAATCTCGAAAGTGCACTCATTCTGGTCGCACTAACCACTCGGTAGACTGTTGTTGGGATCTCCATGGTAGACCATCTAGATCCGCTAATCAAGCTATTTGCCAAAATGCTACATCACCGTCAACGAGTTCCGACCTGACTCCAGAGATGATTAGCAGATCGAAGGATGAATATGATCAGTTTTTGGCTCGCACACGAGCGACTTCATCTTCCATAGCTACTCATGCCTATTCAGGTACAACATCCGCCTGCCTTGTCTCATCTACTCAAGATCCATGGATCATCGATTCAGGAGCTAATGAACATTTGATCGGTTTGTCTTATTCCTTGATCGGTATATGTTTTGTGACCTTTTATCCCTCTGTATGTATCTTTCAGGATCTCAAGACAGGGAAGAAGATTGGTACGAGGCATGAAGCTGATGGTTTGTATTACCTTGATGTCAAACAGTCACCCACTCGAGCCCTCACATCCTCATGATTTGCTTTTGAATGGCATTGTTGCCTTGGACACCCATCTCTTTCTCTTTTGAAACGTCAAGTTAGGAATCTTGAAAATGCATCATCCTTTCCTTGTGAAGCATGTCAGCTTAGCAAACACTATCGTGTGTCTTTTGTACCTCGAGTTGATAATCGAGCATTTAGTTCTTTTGAATTGGTTCACTCTGATATATGGGGACGAATCAACATTGTATCAAACAAATTTCAGTATTTTGTTACATTTGTTGATGACTATTCTCGTATGACATGGTTGTTTCTAATGAAGGCACGATCTGAACTTCTTTCCATATTCAAAGTTTTTCGGAAAGAAATTAAAACTCAATTTAGACAAAAAGTTCAAGTTTTGTGTTCTGACAATGCTAAAGAATACAAATCTAGTGCCTTTGCTACTTACTTAAGTAATAAAGGAATTGTTCATCAAAGTTCATGCTCTTATACACCCCAACAGAACGGGGTGGATGAATGCAAAAATCGCCATTTATTAGATGTAACCAGAGCACTTTTATTACACATGCATGTTCCTAAACATTTTTGGATGATGGTGTTCTTACTGCGTGTCACCTTATTAACCATATGCCTTCATTAGTCCGCGATGGTTCCTTTCCATTCTCCATCTTGTTCCCTTCGTCTCCACATTTTTCTCTCCCTCCCAAAATCTTTGGGTGTGTTTGTTATGTTCATAACCTTGGCCTAGGCTTTGATAAGCTTGATCCACATGTTACCAAGTGTTTCTTTGTTGGTTATTCCCAGACTCAAAAAGGCTATCGCTGTTATAGTCCTGCTCTTAGACGTTACTTCACTAGTGCTGATGTCACCTTTTTTGAGTCCATACCCAATTTCTCGACAACATCTTCAGTTGTTGAGTGTGATCCTCTACCATTACCTACTCTTACCCTTTCTCCTGCACACTCACCCACTTTTACCTAATCCTCCTCTGTTCCTTCTCTTGTTCCTTTACAGGTGTACTCGCATCGCGTGTGGCCCCCGGCTCCCATGCCTCCATCAATCTTGTCTTTATCTTCAGATCCTGAGTTACCTAGTGCTTCAGACTCTCCACCTATTGCTTTTCGAAAAGGTACTCGTTCTTGTGTTACTCAACATCCGATTGCCCAATGTCTCTTGTCATGCCTTATCTCCATCTTTTTCATGCTTTACTTCTCAACTTTCAAAACTTTATGTTCCTAAGACAGTTCATGATGCTTTATCTGATTCGGAATGGAGGACAGCTATGAAAAATGAAATGGATGCTCTTTACCATAATGGGACATGAGATCTTGTTCCTCTATCACCTGGTAAACACCTGATGGGTCTATTGAACGTTTGAAAGCCCGCTTGGTTGCTAAGGGTTACACTCAAACTTATGGCATTGATTATGATGAGACTTTTTTCCCAGTTGCCAAAATTTCTTCTATTCGGGTATTGATCTCTCTTGCTGCTAACTTGGATTGGCCCTTATTTCAGTTGGATGTTAAAAATGCATTCCTACATGGTGACTTAAATGAGGAAGTGTATATGGAGCAACCGCCTGGGTTTGTTACTCAGGGGGAGTATCGAGGTACTGTGTGCAAGTTAAAAAATGCATTATATGGTTTGAAACAATCTCCTCGAGCATGGTTTGGGAGGTTTTCTGATGCTGTATTAGCATTTGGTCTTGATAGATACCAAACAGACCACTCGGTATTTCACCTACACAGTAATGCAGGTCATATTTTGTTGGTTGTATATGTTGATGACATTGTAATTACTGGGAGTGACTTAGCTGGAATTGCTAGACTGAAACAATTTTTACATGATCAGTTTCAGACAAAAGATGTGGGCAAACTTAGTTACTTTCTTAGAATTGAAGTCGGTAGATCTAAAAAAGGCATTAATCTATCTCAGAGAAAATATGTACTTGATCTTCTGGAAGAAACTTGCATGTTAGGTGCACGACCTATTGACACTCCTATGGACCCAAATCGTAAACTCTTGAAAGATCAAGGTGAGTTGTTTGGAGATCTAGGTCGGTCGGTATCAAAGACTTGTTGGAAAATTGAATTACCTTACTATCACTAGACCTGATATCTCATATGCAGTGAGTGTAGTGAGCCAATTTCTACAAACGCCCAGGGTCTCACATTGGGATGCTGTAATCCATATTCTTCGTTATCTTAAGCGAGCTCTTGGCCTTGGACTATTGTATAGACGAAATGGGCACCTTAGAATTGAAGCTTTTTCAGATGCTGATTGGGCTGGATCTCCTTCAGATAGAAGATCGACTACTGGATATTGTACCTTTGTGGGAGGTAACTTGGTTACATGAAAGAGTAAGAAGCAAACAGTAGTAGCTCGGTCTAGTGCAGAAGCCGAATACAGAGCAATGGCTCACACTACTAGTGAGCTGACATGGTTGCAACACTTTCTTCAAGAGATTGGGTTTCCAGCTCCTGTCCCTCTTCAGTTACTTTGTGATAACCAAACTGCAGTGCATATTGCGTCTAATCCTGTATTCCATGAGAGGACTAAACACATTGAGATTGATTGTCACTTCATTTGGGATAAGATACTAAGTGGTTACATTTCTACACCCTTTGTGAAGTCTGCTGATCAACTTGCAGATATGTTTACCAAACCATTGTGTTGTAGTCGATTAAAGCTTATTTGTTCCAAGCTAGGTTTATATGATATATATGCCCCAGCTTGAGGAGGAGTGTTAAAGGACATGGTTGTAATTAGTATAGTTTATGAGTATACAATGGTCATTTGTATGTAGTATGTATAGGATGTTGAATGCTAATGAAAATAAGAATTCATTCTCTCTTCTATGTTCGACTACAGTTATCAACCAATTGCCCTACTGATATAAGACTAGTAGAGAAAGCTTAGAAGATACAAAAACATCTCGAACTGTGGAATTAACATCACCAACAGCATGAATAGGTAACTAACTACCATTAGCAATCTGAATATGTGACGATCCATTATAAGTTCGAACATTGCTAAGAGTGTCAGAAGAACTAGTCATGTGATTAGACACACCAGAATCAACAAGCCAAGAGAAGCTTCCCTAGAATCACTTATAAAACCTAGTTTCACCTAGTAAGTAGCCAATGTGAGACTTAGCGTCCATGACACCTTTGTAACTTATCCACTCTATGCTAGTTATTATTTTTCCCAATGTGAGGCTGGATGTTACAGTTTGCCTGGTCGTAGCTTTCCCATCTAAGCTCATCAAAGTTTCAATCGCTGTATGCACAAGTAGTTGCTTGTACTCCTATTTTTTCTTGATAGGTAGTCGGTTGCACTCCTATTCATAGCCCTGGTTATAACATCATTACAACTGCCACTGATGCTAAATAGAATACAAGTTTTATGTAACAAATTTATAAATTTGTGGATGACATAATTTGCCTACACCGTACAAGGGTGTTCCTTAGATATGTGTGTTTGATACTCTTGTCAAATCCTCTCAAAATGTTCCAAATTTCTAGCGACATCTACTTGAATATTTTGGTTGAACCTTTGAGAACACCATAAAGCACTATGACCTCACAGTTTGCAGATCTGACAAAGCTGATTGGAATGACTTGAGTCGGATGATATTCTTGCAGATTTTTTTTGGATAAGTCAATATTGGTAGTATTGATGAACAGTTACTAACTTTTTTTCAATCAATTTACCAGGTTTCTTTGGGGACATCTTCAGTTGGAAAAGGAAATGGTTTGTTTGGCTTGATGGCAAAAGTGAGTGGATACAATTTGTGGACAAATTCCAGTGGCATTGTTATTTTATAATGTTTCGTAGATTGGTTTTTCTAAAGTGAATAGATACTAAAAACTTCATGGACATTGTTTGTTTATCTCTTTTAACAGGTTATATATACATTTATTGTCATGTAACTATTTTGATGTATATATTTTTAATGTGCCATAACTGATTGGGCTTCTCTTTTTTATTGCAGTACTACAAATTCTGCTTGGAGTTTTTTACTCTGCCTTTATTTTTTATTGGTTACTGTATCCCTCAGGTAAAAGCTATGTTATTTTTTCGAACTTTGTTAAGTTAATTGTACTGCGTTAGATAAAATGTGTATTGTCTGGGCATTCAAAGAAATTCCCTAGTTATTAGGTGAGATTTGAGTTGCAACAAACTTCTCACCTATGACACAAATTTTATGTTTTAAGTTAAGTTTTATTTAAACATTAGCAAACATTGGTTAGCCATAAGGTATAGCTTTCTTTCTTAAGTTTTCTGTGTCAGAATGTGGAGAGCTCTATTCTGCTGTCAGTCTGGGAAATAAAATGCAAGTAGATAAAATATTGCCCCTAATCAAATTGTATCCAACATCTACAGGATTTATTACCTTTCCTTAAAGTACCTATCGGTTTCTGTGGTTTCAATGATGAATCAATGACAAGGTAATTAATAGGGTTTTAAAGAAAAATCATGAATGCAATGGCTAGGCAAGATTGGCAAATACCATAAATGTAGTTCCCACCCACATCTTTTATATTAACAGTGTGTTGGTTTACCATTAGAGAAAAGAAAAGTAGATAAAAGTTTACTCTTTTTTCTTTTCCATTGTTTGGCTAGTATATGAGAACAAAAAAGAAATAAGGACAGGAGAACAAACCTTTTTATATATTTAGGCCGGCCAAATTTTCTCTCTAAAATAGGTCATATTGGGCGAAAGCAGTAAGAACTAAACTTAAGGTCATGTTGTTCTCCTTATGCCCGAGGTTTTCTGTATATTGAAACAAGAAGAAAATATGACTTTCCAATTATGTTTCCTTTCTCTTGTTCTCTTATTTGTTTCTTTCATAGTATGTACACCAAACCTGGTGTAAAATCTCAAGTGTAGGTAATAACATGTAAGGGAAAGCTTTGTTGAGGTCATAATGACATTTAAATGCCATCCCATTTCATCAAGTACTAATCTCATAGTTGCATTAGATTGTTGCATGAAATTAATAAGTGACACTTTCTTCCATTATAAGAATTAGGTGGACATCGAGGTCATGGGCTCTATTTATATTGAGTGCATCTGTAAGTTCAGAGTTAGGCGATTGAGAATCTACCCTGTTCAAGGCCCGGATTTGAATAGCTATAGAATACCAACACGTCTGATAAACAATTATGAAGCACAGATATGGATATGTGATATGGATAATCATAAGGATAGGGTGATATATCAATGCTTAAAAATCTAGGATACATGAGGGATGCTTACATTAAATGATAAAAAAATTAGTTAAATTATATATTTATAATAAAGTACAAATAGCATCAAAAGGCATAAAATAAGTGAATATGGGACTGTTTTAAAAGTTACATATAGGAGAAGAAGAGACAGTCCATGATCCATATTTGATATTCGTAGGATTTATAATTTGATGGTTTCTAGGCTTTTAAAGCTCTAGATCTTGTACTTAACAATTAGTGCCTTCTTTTTCCTTAAGAAAATTCAACTTTTACCTTGGAAATATATGTGTTCCATAACTGAGTTGTATTCATTCGATAACACGACGCATCTCACTGTTTTCATGCTGCATCTTTGGAAATCATGGTATATGATGTATCCTAGGGGTGGGCTCCGACTCCGACGGAGTCGGAGTTGTCATTTCCGACCTCCGACTCCGACAAAAGTCGGAGCCAAAGTTCCCCTCCGACTCCGACTCTGAACGTAGTCGGAGTCCGATTCCGATTGGATGTCGGAGCTCCGACCTCCGATCGGAACTCCGACTAGAGTTCGGAGGGAGTTCCGAACGGAGGTCGGCGCTCCGACCTCCGTTCGGAGTTCCGAACTCAATTTCAGATTTTTTTATTATTATTATTATTTAAATTTTGTTGTTCAATTTCATTTCAGATAGTGGGCAACATATATATATTTTTTTAAAAGTGAACCATCTACAAATATTTGGTTTATTCAAGAGTTTTCAATAATTTAAATATTCGTTCTGATTTTGTTACTGAATTTTGATTATATATTTAATTTGTTTTATGTCCGCCTGAAATTTAGCATTAAAAGTGCTCATGACTCATGAGTTGAAAATTACATAAATTTAAAATTTTATAGAAAAGAATGATGGTACGAATTTGTATAATTCGATTAATTTCAGTTGGATAATAAATTATAAACTTTTGAGAGAGGATGGATAAGTACTAATAGAAATTATAGAATAAAGAGTACTTATCCCACGTCTTTGCTCGGGATATAAGTACATAAATATAACTATATAAATAGTTTAAAAAGTAAATAACATGTATGATGCAGTCATAAGTTATAACAGTCTCATTTATAACGTAATAACAATATGACTCAGTCTTGAAATATAACTACATAAAAATTAAACATGGGTTTCACTCAAACCCCAATGTTCCATTGGTCACGCCTGAAATGAAGATAGAAAGTAGCAATCAATAGATGAAAAAAAATTGATAATAAAAAATTATATACGGTAAAAGAATAATTTGATTCTTACCAAGAAAGGAGGTTCTCTCAACTCCATCCCAACTCTCAAGTAGCGTTCGTTCCAAACTCTCAATCATCGGTAATTATGTTAGGGTTCACAATTAGATCTATAAAATCATAAAAAGTAGAAGTTAGAAACATTAAAAATAATTAAATCATCATTTAAAAGCATATAAACTTACCCGATTCAAGCCTATAGCTCTCGGCATCAACGCCAACGGTATCTAGTCCAAGGGGCGTTTCACTTATCCAATTCTGTGTGCAAACGAGGGCCTCCACGGTTGACGGTGACAATGAACTCCGATAAGCATCCAACACGCGACCTCCAGTGCTAAATACCGACTCTGAGGCAACCGTAGTGACAGGAATGGCTAACACATCTCGGGCCACACGGGAAAGGACTGGATACTTGGTGGAATTAACTTTCCACCAAGTTAATAACTGAAATACATCACTAGGTGCCTCGACAGCTTCCATAAAATATCGTTCAACCTCAGATGTACAATGCATAATATTCCTTGTTGACATGAGTTGATGATACTGCCGTATAACACGATTGCCTCTAACCCCTACAGATGGCTCAGTATCACCTGAGGGAACTGTCGATCCTGTCGGCCTCGAATGTGAGGAGCTACCAACTGTGGATGAAGGCTGAGCACTAGTACTGTAGTGATGATATAAGTCATCAACATCACTTTTTAGCAATCTAATAAACTCTCCAGCCTTCACTGCCCCGAGGACGGAATTTACCCAAAATTCTAGAACGGCCAACTTAACTCGGGGGTCAAGGATCACAGCCACAAATAGCAATCTATTTATCTTCTCAATATTCCCCCAATATTTATCATATTTGATCTTCATCCTTGTAGCCATATCAGATAACAATCCAGCAGAGTCAGTACAACTATTTTCCAACTGGAAGTGAAGCTCCGAGAGCTCACTGAAAAATGAGTTCGCAGTCGTATATTTGGATCCAGATAGTCGCATGGTTATCTCATAAAAAGTTCTTAAAAATTCAACAAAATAACTCACACTGGTCCAATCATGTGCGTCTGGCGCACTGAGCTCCTGTCCTGCTGGCTCCAACAAAGCATACCTCAGGCCCCCATCCTCGACCTCCATCCGCTCGAATGCTTTTTGGTACTTCTGTGCCACATCCAACATCATGTATGTAGAATTCCATCGAGTCGGAACGTCCAAGCACAGCATACTAGAACATTCAATTTTCAAATCTTCTGCTATTGCCTTAAACTTGGCAAGCCTTTGAGGGGAACCCCTCACATATCGTACAATGTTACGGACTCGGGTTATGGAATCATGAACCTCTTTTAATCCCTCAACAACTATGAGGTTAATGATATGAGCACAACATCGAACGTGAATAAACTCGTGGGCCCGAATGACATCATCTCTCACCGTCGTGTTCCGCTTAAACCAATCAATTGCTGTTTCATTCACACTGGCATTGTCAACTGTAATACACAGTACTTTTCGAATTCCCCAGTCCTTTAAACAATCATCCATCTTCACCCCAATGGATGCACCTTTATGATCCACAATTTCTTTAAAACCAATAATTTTTTTATGCAAAATCCACTCACTGTCAATGTAGTGTGCTGTGATACACATGTAGCAGACGTTCTGTATGGAAGTCCATGTGTCAGTCGTAAAAGACACTCTCTGGCCAGTGGTAATAAACATCTTCCTCATCTCCTCCTTGTCCTTCGCATGCCTCTTCATACAATCTCGCATCCTTGTATACCGTGATGGAATGAGAAATCGTGGCTCAACAAAATTTAGAAACTTTCGAAAGCCTCTTTTCTCGACTGTGGTAAATGGCATCTAATTAGTAATTATCATCTCTGCAAGCATGTTCCTCAACATCTTCTCACTGTATTGAGGGATGACCAATTTCTTAGTTTGTGTACCATCAGTGGCTGTAGAAGTTTGGTAACTGAGGTTGGTCTGATTAGTGGCTTGCAATCCCTTCGCTATCTTATATCGTTGGCAACCATTTAGATGTGCTATTAACACACTGGTACTTTGCTTCTTCGAATGGCATCCACAAAGTGATCCACAATAATGGCATCTTGCCACTGGGTTCGCAATTTCACCAGGAATTTTGGTGAAATGCTCCCATGTCCACGGCCTCTTTTTAGAAGGTCGTGGTGGTTGATCTTGCCCAATGGGCATCTCCTCCTCCTCGTTGAACATATCTTCATCCTCTATATCAACTGGGAGTGGGAGTCGACTACTCGCACAAGATGTAACTGCTCTAGATGTGGCTGCCCTAGATGTGGCTGTAGGGGTGGAAGTACCCACCGGTGTAGGAGTTGTAGCATTGGCATCCGCCACATCCCTTTGTGGACGATCATCTCCACTATGTCTACGATCCATATCACAATCAATGAAGCTGAAAAAATTAAATTAGAAGCAAAAAATTAGTTTAAAAATAAACTAGGCTATTGTATTATACAATAGGACATGTATTATTGTATCATAATAATACATGTATCGATGTATTATTACATTGAGGTTCGGTTGATGTGCGCTTGACTTAGACGAACCCATCCAAATGAGTTCGCTCGACGTGCGCTCGACGTGTGCTAGTGCAGAAGTCATACAGAGAGGTTCGCTCGACGTGCGCTCGACGTAGCGCTCGAGCAGAACCCATCTAGAAAGGTTCGCTCGATGTGCGCTCGAAGTGGCGCTCGAGCAGAACTCATATAGAGAGGTTCGCTCGATGTGCGCTCGACGTGGAGCTCGAGCAGAATCCATCCAGAGAGGTTCGCTCGACGTGCGCTCGACGTGGCGCTCGAGCATAATCCATACAGAGAGGATCGCTCGACGTCGCGCTCGAGCAGAATCCATACAGAGAGTTTCACTCGATGAGCGCTCGACGTAGCGCTCGAGCAGAACTCTTCCAGAGAGGTTCGCTTGACTTCCGCTCGACATATCGCTCGAGCAATGTTCAATACAACGTGCGCTCGACTTGCGCTCGACATCTCGCTCGAGCGCAAGTCTTCAAAGTAGTGTAAAATTCATGTTTTTGAGCGCCGTGTTGGGGACTATATTGAATATTCAATACACAAGAATCACAAGAATCACAAGTGGTGGCTCCAATTCATAAGAGACGTGCTTGAATTAAATTTAGGGCTCACCGTAGGTGGAAGCTGAACAGAGGAACGGCGGCAAGGAGGAGCAACGACGAACAGTGTTCTGAAGAACGCGAGACGGAGGGTTCACTGGTTCATGCACTGGGACGGGAGACGCGAGAGAGAAGTAAAGGAGGAAGAAGAACTGAAGAAGTGAAGAAGGAAGAAGAAGAAGTGAAAAGGAAGAAGAAGTGAAGAAGGAAGGAGTCGTTCTGAAGAAGAAGCCCCTTCAAGAAGGAACTTCTGAACGACACCGTTCCATATTAAGTGGAACGGTGTTGTTCGATAATTTTTTTTTAAACCCAGCTCCAAAACGACGTCGTTTTGGAGCTGGGTTTAAAAAAAAAAATCGGAGTCGGAGCTCCTTCGAGCTCCGAACTCCGACTCCGACTCCGACTCCGAATAATTATTCGGAGCTACTCCGAATTCCGACTCCGAATTCCGACAACTCCGACTCCGTCGGAGTCGGCATCGGAGCGGAGGTCGGACGGAGTCGGAATTCTCGAAATTCTGCACACCCCTAATGTATCCATGCTTCCTAGTCTAACAATAAGGAACAAATATAAGTTTGTTTGATTCCACATCGTTAAATTTTCTTATAGCGAATGGTATATGGATTGATAGTCAATAATGACACCATCTTGAAGCAAATATGCAATGTCTTGAAAAGTTGGGGACTTATATAAGATGAAGAAAGAGATGAAATTCTTCCACTTCCTGTTGGGGCACATTACATGAGACTGGCAGCATTAACTGAAACAAGATTGTTCCACCTTGGTCTTTTTGGACCCTTTAATATCGTTAAATTCAATGCCTAATATGTGAGCTGGTGTGACATTTTATATGCTTTTCGTTCCAGTGAAATGGTATCAAAGGTGGAGCTGGTAGGGTCTGGATGTCGACCTTTAATCTAAATGTAGACCAACTTAAAACCAATGTGTTGACATCCTTATGCAGTACTCTTGTCCTTTAAAATTAATCCTGCCAAAATTTGTTGGTAACTTGGTTGACCTTATTTAAAAGGTATGAGCCTTTGCACTGGTAATTAAATTATAATCGCTTAAAGCTGTCTTGCTACTATCTTGGAGCATTAAAATGCTCTATGGCATATATCTCGCAAATGTGATAGACATATGATGTTACTAAACATCTTTATGATGGTGTAACATCTAAACATCTTTATGATGGTGTTACGCATGGCAGTTTGTATCATTGCTATCTGGAAACTGTGCAGTCTTTATCGCATCATAATTCCTCCATAGAAATATGCCAAGAAATGGTGTCAATTGACCTTTTGTGTATTATGCTTAGAACTAAAGCCACTTCTGTTCAGGCCATCTACACTCAATTGGTTAAAACATCCCCTGTTACCTACTTTCTTGCTGCAATTCCTTTATTTGACAGTAAAGTCCAGTTCTCATCTCCCCTTCCATCTTTCTTGAAGCAGATAATAATTAATATCTCTACGTTCTTTTTGCAGGGGAGTCTAGTCTATTGGGTTACCAATAGTTCATTAAGTGTCATTCAGGTGAGTGACTGCCACCTTTCCATGATTACACTTAAGAGTTTATTGCTTTGCATTCAAGAATTCTTTATTTTTTTATGTGCCAATATTCTCGACAATATTTTTGAAGGCTCAAGAATCAGTTTTAATAAATTTGGAATTGTAAAATTTGGAATATACTCTGTATTGCCCTATTTTTTTTTTTTTTTAAATTTCCTCAGAACTTGAGCAGAGAAAATAAATTGGCAATTCATTGAATTTTTCTCCAAATTTGTGGTTGGCTAATGGATTCTTCCTTTACCAACTCTTTTTTTGGCCAGTCCTCTATGTATGGATCATATAACTACACCAAGTGAAAGCTTGATTTAATTACAAGTATGGAGGATGGTTCCTTTATGCTTAATTGTAACGCCTCCAGCTCCCCGTTATAGAGATAGGGTAATTGAGGCGTCAGACATACAAATTTCGGTCTCATGTCCTTACGTTCTATTAAGTTTCATTATCAACCTAGCATGTTTCTAGGTTCAGTTTGATCGCAGCGGAATTTGTGATTGATAATTAATGACGTGCTGGTTAAAGAAATTGCAACCCGTAGACAATTTTGCAAACCACAAGTTAAAATATTGCAATTGTCAAAAACGTTGGGCCTCATCAATCCACTTAGTTAACAACTGAAGATAAATAACTTGTTCTTAACTTAATAGAAATTGAAACTGATAAAACTCAACCTTAGGGGTAGTAGTAGTCTTGTTATTGGGTTGGATAGTGGTCTGCTCCTTTCCTCCTTCCAGGGGGTCTACTTCCTCTGCAAAAATTATCTGTGATCCCAGTGGGCGAAACTGCAGGTGGTACTACCATGTGGGATATAATCTCGTAAGCATATTCTAGGAAAAGAATGAGTAATTGCATATAGGTTTTATTGTACTTCCCAGGTTTTCATGAAACAGGGTGGTGGTTCATAACTTCATATGCCAAAGCAGATATCGAGGGAATTACATATACAGAAATAAACAATATAAAACAGTAATAAAACAGATAATCATTGACATTCACATTGTCATTCATTTTCCATGAACCCGTTTTCTTCATCTATCCTTTCGTCAGGATTCTTCCCTTTTTGGCCATAGGTTTGCCACGCCCAACTTTACTCACTCTAGAGCTGGCTGCAGGAATTCCACTGGGATTCTTCCTTCCCAGCCGTAGATTTGTCTTGTCCAGCTTTACTCATTCCAGAAGTGGCCAAAGGAGTCTGGCTAGGATTCTTTCCGTCCAACTTTACTCACTCCAGAGGTGGCCAGAGGAGTTCTGCCAGAATTCTTCCCTACCTAGCCCTAGGTTGCTATGCCCAACTTTACTCACTCCAAACATGGCCAGAGGAGTTTCACTGGGATTCTTTCATTCCCAGTCATCGGATCATGACTCATTCCATGACATTCATCCAATCATGACAATGATATTTTACAAAATATTTTTAACACTTCATAAAATAGGTTCCATTAAGAAAATCATCATGTCAATAAAACACGCTATATAAAATCGGCTATGAGAAGTTAGTTCATGATTATTAGTTTTCTTGTGGTCGTTGGGGTTTCCTTGTTTTTTACCTAGTTTTCGGTTATGCATTAGTATAGAGTATAAACTTATTTGACAGTTAAACCCCTAATGTTTCATTATTTACAGAATCTGTTTGTGTTTCTTTCTTATTTACTGTTTTAACCCTAAACTTTTATTATTTGCATTTGGACCCCTAAACTTAATAAAATTTGTATTTTGACCCTGATTTCTACCTTTACTTATACTCCTCGTTCTTCCTCTTTCTTTCATTTTTTATGCCTATTTTTAATTATAGATATTCTTTTAAGTGCTAAAATCCCCTAGCAGCTGAATGGTATAAACCCCAACTTTGTATAGTTTCGACTTATTTCTTGGTAATTTTAACACCTTAAGTCCTATTTTTGTACACTTGATCAACTATAAATTTATAAAAAACTCTCCTAACACCCGATGCCAAAAAAAAAACTCTCTCCTAATGCTTAATGGCCAAGACATATATGTATATGTATTTTTAATAATTGTGCTCTCAACCATTGTTTACAACCTTTTGTGATACCCCATATGATATGGATAATGCTAGGTGGTGTATGGGATCCCACATTACTTGGGAATGAGAAGTTTTTGCTCTTTATAAGGTTCTAGTGGGGCTCCAATTGTATCATTGACTAGTCCTTTTGGAGTATAGGCCATGTGGTTTGGGCCTTCCATTGGGGCGTTACAAATGGTATCAGAGCCTATCCCAACCAGAAATGTGGGATTTGAACCGTGCCACCTACAATGGACAGGCCCGACGAGGACGTCAGGAATTTAAGGGGGGTAGATTGTGATACCCCATATGATATGGATAATGGTAGGTGGTGTATGAGATCTCACATTGCTTGGGAAGGAGAAGTTCTTGCTCTTTATAAGGTTCTAGTGGGGCTCCAATTGTATCATTGACTAGTCCTTTTGGAGTATAGGCCATGTGGTTTGGGCCTTCCATTGGGGCGTTACACCTTTTTACACCAACGCTAATTTATATGTTTCAGTCTACTTTACTTTCATTCAATGTGTTTTTTTGATTGGCACCAGATGTTTGAGAACAAAGTCCTGACTAATCCTGTGGGTGCATAGGCCCTTGGCAAGGAATTTCTTGTAAGTGCACCTTGGGTAATTCAAGAGGAAACTCCCCTAGTCCCCCGATGACCCCTAGAATTTGTTTGCATCCAAGAGGATTTGAACTTTAGGCTTGGGGAGCATACCACCAAGACCAAGACCAAGACCCTTACTATCCGATTTTACTCATGTATTTCCAAGCCTATAAATCTATAGTCATGGCTGAAACTTTAAGTTCCTCTTTCTCGAAGATTTCGCATCAATTCAGCATAAAATTAAAAAACGCTAACTTACTATGATGTGGCCGAACCTCCATCTTTGTAACTTTTCTTCATTTTATTGTGTTTTATCTTTATTTTTCCTTTTTAGAGTTAACGACACCTGTAAATGGCTTTGAATGGTCAAAAAGACTTTACTTTTTGAAGGAGCTAAGCATGGTCAAAACACTCAATCATAAAATGGTTCATTTTTCCATAATTATATTTCTTAGATCACTCATCTATGGAATTTCAAATTTGGTTTTGGTTTAGATCATCCAAATCCCAAACTTTTATGACCTTCTCTCACTAATAGTTGTCATTTTATGGAACCTCAAACTTTATAGCACAAAACGATGCTCAAACATGACATTTATCTCTAAAATGAACCTTAGTTATAACATATATGCATAGTCTAAAAACATATAACGTTTACCAAACAAAATATACCAAACCCAAGACTACATTGACCCCTTATCATCCAATTTTTGAAATTATCTATAACTCATGCTTATTGTTTTTGAAGAATTAAATATCTAAACATCATATTAACAAAGTATGAGGTATTGAAGCTCCTATGACTTATAACTTTTTTTGATCGGTACTCAAAGTATTTTATTTATAAAAGTAGGCAAAACTCAAGTATACAGGGAGTATACATGAGAAATACCTAACTAGATTTTACAAACGATAGTAAAAAGTCATGGACACTTAGTCTGTTACAAACAAATGGCCCCCACCCATGAAAACAATGTTTTAAAGAAAAGGACTTTCAGCTCCTCCATTGTCTTCTCACAATTTTCGAAGCTTCTATCATTTCGTTCCCGCCATATACACCAACACATGCAAATAGGGACCATTTTCCAGATTGCTGCGACTTGTGAATTCCCTCGGAGACCTCTCCAACTAGCTAGAAAATCCATCAATCTAAAAGGCATGACCCACGATACGCCAAGTCCTGTAAAACAATAGTCCCACAAGGTCTTTGCCACCTCGCAGTGTAGAAATAGATGGTCTACTGATTCACCCTCTTTCTTACTAGGCCAACGACATTAACTGGCGTTTCCTTAAATTATCAATGGTGAGAATTTTGCCCAATGTTGCTGTCAAAATGAAAAAGGCGGCTTTGGAAGGAGCTTTCGTCTGCCAAATGCTCTTCCATGGAAATGAATCTATGCTTGGACTCGTTAAAACTCTGTGGAGTGATTTGACAGTGAATTTACCTTTCGTGGAAGGGCTCCAAATCCTCCGATCCACGGTACCCTCAATCATACGTATAGAATACAGTGCCGCATAGAACTCTGTGATCTCCTTCAACTCCCAGTCTTGAGCTGCCCTAATGAAATCAACATTCCATTCAGGAGAGCCACTAGAAAAAAACATGTGGTCTGCTATCGCTGCATCCTTCACTCGTGCAAGCCCAAATACGGTAGGGAAAGTGTCTTGAAGACTTCTTTCACCACACCAGTTGTCATACCAAAATCTGACACGAGAGCCGTCACCCACTACAATATGTGTATGTCTCCGGAAGAACTCCCAATTTTTCCTTATGTATTTCCATCGACCCACCCCATATGAGCCACGTACCTCATTCGAACACCAACCACCCCATTCCTCCCCAAACTGTGCATCTATAATAGTATTCCACAAGGCCATGCTTTCTCGTTGATACCGCCACAACCATTTACCCGATAGAGCTTGGTTGAACTTCATCAAGTTGTGAATCCCCAGTCCACCCCTAGAAATTGGAGTACAAACCATTGACCAGTTAACCAAATGGAACTTGAACTCATCCCCCAAACCGCTCCACAAAAAGTCGCATTGTAGCTTCTCAATACGGTTGGCAACCTTTGCTGGTAGCAGGAGAAAAGACAAAAAATAGGTGGGTAAGTTGGAAATGGTGCTTTTAATTAAGGTAAGTCTACCACCTGTAGACAAATACAACCTCTTCCAAGATGTCAGTCTGCGTTCCACTTTCTCAATCACTACATTCCAAATTTGCTCAGATTTAAAGGCCCAAAGGTAAGCCAAGATACTTCAGGGTAGAGAAGATACCTTACTTCAGCGCTTTGGGAACAATCTCCACTGGTACCAGTTTAGGCTTTGAGTGATTAACTTTCAAACTTGAGACAACTTCGAAGTAGAGAAGTAAAGCCCTCACAGATTGGATATGCCCGAGATTTGCTTCGCAAAAGATGAGAGTATCATCCGCAAACAATAAATGAGACATATTAATAGAGCCACAATTACCATTCCCCACCAAAAAACCATAAAGAAACCCACCTTCCACGAGGCCCACGATCATCTAACTGAGAGCTTCCATGACAAATATAAAGAGTAAGGGAGAGAGCGGATCCCCCTGTCTCAAGCCATGTGAGGAGTAAAAAAACCCACTAGTGAACCATTCACCAATACAGAAAAGCGAACAATTGAGATTTAGGCTTCGTTTGGAACCAAAAATCCTCCCAACTCATCTCAACTCATCATTACAACTTTTTCAAATCCCAATACAAAATATAATAAACAATTCAACTTTTTCAAATCCCAAAATAATAATAATAATAATAAATAATATTCTAACAATATTTTATTATCTCAACTCAACTCAATTCAACTCACTTCAACATCCAAATGCACCCTTAAAATTCTACCCAATTCAACCATTTCTCACAAAAACCGCATCTTGTAAGTAGATAAAGTAGGAACTTCCAATTTACATGATCATAGGCTTTTTCCATATCTAGTTTGCAAAGTAACCCTGGTTCTTGAGATTTGAGTCGTCCATCCAACACTTGATTAGCAATTAAGACCGAATCCAGGATTTGTCTGCCTTTGACAAATGCATTTAGTGGCTTTGAGATTAACTTTTCCATCACCGTACTCAATCGGTTTGCTAGCAGCCTAGTACCTTGGATAGAATCTTGTAAACCCCATTCACGAGGCTTATGGGACGATAGTCTCGAACATTCATTGATCCCACCTTTTTGGGAATAAGTGCTAAAAATGTAGCATTCAGACTTCTTTCAAAACTAGCATTACTATGGAATTCTTGGAATACTTGCATAAGGTAGCCCTTTAGCACTTCCCAACATGTTTGGAAAAAGCCCATTGTGAAACCATCAGGACCTGGGGCCTTGTCTCTAGCCATACCTTGAATGACTTTGCGTACTTCGTCTTCTTCAAAGGGCCTCTCAAGCCACCCTGCACTTAGTGGGTCTAGTACAGAAAAAGTTTGTCGGTCTCCATGGTTGTTGTTCGGCTAGTAGATGTTCATAATATTGTGCAATGTGGTTCTTGATAATTGACTGGTCGGAAGATATTGCTCCATCTATCATCAACATATCAATAGTATTGTTCCTCTGGTGCGAATTAGCCACCCTATGGAAGAACTTTGTGCACTTGTCTCCCTCTTTGAGCCATAGTGCCCTTGATTTCTGTCTCCAAGAGATCTCTTCCATTAATATGACTCTTTCCAGTTTTGTAACTATTTGCCTCGTGAGTTGTTTCGGATTCAGAAAGAGTTCTAGCCTCCTCTTCACCCTCCAAACTCTGTAGCTTTTCTAGAAGGGAGCGTCGCTGTAGACCTACATTGCCAAAGACTTGTTCATTCTATTGTTTCAAATCTTATTTCAGCACTTTTAGCTTTTTCGCCATTATGAAGCTTGGAGAGCCTTGGAAATCATAAGAAGACCATCGTTGTTGTACCCTGTCTACAAAACCGTCAGTCTTAAGTCACATATTACCTTTTGCCTCCTTGGGTGCCTCCACAGTCTAAAAGGATGGAGAAGTGGTCTGAGCATACCCTAGGTAATCTTCTCTGAGTTACCTTCGGAAAATGTAACTCCCATTCTGGAGTTAGCAAAAATCTATCAGTTCTCGACCAGGATGGGAGTTCACGAGTGTTAGACCAAGTATGCGGTGTATTTGGTGGGAAAGGAACAAGAGATGCTTTAATAATAAGGAGCGCACTATGGAGGAAATCTGGAAATGCTTTGTATTTTCTTTATTTCAATGGTTTTCAGCTATAGTGCTTAATGGAGATTCAGCTCATGATTTTCTGTTTTCATTTCCTTCTTTATAGAATGTAATTAGGTGTTTTATGTTGTATACTTGTATGCATGGGCTGCGCCTATTTCATTCAATGAATAAAATTCTGAGAGATGACTGGATTTAGATTTGGGAATGGAGGAAGGAGAGCTGGGAGAAACCGGAGCATCTCCCTTCCTCCGGATTTCTATGTTGGTGATTAGCAGCTTGAGGTTTTCTGCAGGGGAGCTTCTTGCTGCAGAGAGAAAAAGGGAGGAACAAGATTCCAACAAGGATTGGATAAGCATTTGCTTGCCCTCAAAGGGGAACTATATGGAAAATGATCTTTTCTTATTTAATGTTGGGGAAAATGGAGGGAAAATATGATGGGACTTTTGGGGATTGTGAGATGATGGCAGAAGTAATCGAGGATCACTTCTTTAGATCCTTCTATCATTGGACTGTTGCTCAATATTGTTTTTCTATTTCTAGCTTTCAAGTATGTTAATGTGTACTTGGGTAGCAAAATAAAGTACTTGCAAGTATTTGGGGGTGTGTATTCTGAGATTTTTATCCTTCCATATTGGTGCTCGGAAAGTTTTGAAACTCATTAGTATTCTTTAAACAAGCTTTATTAGTAAATGAGTTTTCAAAGTCATCTGACAAACTCTCAATTTTGCAGCAATTATCTCTCAGCCATCCCGCTGTACGTGCAAAATTGGGGTTACCAGACAAGGGTGCTCCAACTGTTGATCCTGGAATAACACCCATAGATTCTCCAATAAAGCAGGGAAAAGTTTCTGTACAGAGCTTATCCCCTAAAGAACTGCTTGCTGTGAGTGGCTAAAAGCATGATTCTTGCCTCTTGGTACATTATATTAACATTAAAGATGCTACATGTATTTTCAATGTTCATGGCTCCTATTTTTGACAGCTCTCAGTTAAGCTCTTAGCAAAAGGGCAAAAAGAAAGCGCGATTCCTTTGCTACGGTAATTTGCTCCTGGTTGCCTTTCTGCTTTGTCCATTCAACTTTTTATATTTCAATGCTGTGACAGCTTTGTCCTTGGCTGTTGAGTTGCATTAACAACTTTTGATTACAGGATGGCACTGGACAAGGATCCTGAATACACGAGAGCTATGATCGTTATGGGGCAGACGCTATTGCAAAATGGACAGCTTGTAGAGGCTACTGGATACTTAGAGGGTGCCATTTCCAAGGTTTAACTTAATTCTTTTTTTTCTTGGTAAGATACCTTAATGTGTGAAGTTATAAAAAATGGATCATTTTCACTATGAATTTCAAGAATAGTTGTGGGGATCTTGATGTCGTGACTTCTTTCTACAAGAAGTGTGGAGGTGGCCCATTGTGCAGAAGCATGTGCACATTGATTTGAGGATCGATGAATTTTTTATGTTTGCCAGAATTCAAAGTATGCAGAGGATGGTGGATGCCTTGTATGATCGGCCCTATTTGCCATTAACCCATGGATTGTGGGTGGAGCATGGCTGTGATGTCCACAAGTGAGTCACCCTTGATTTTAAACTTAGGAAGCAGCAGTTCTTTTGATTCTTTCTCTACTTGGAAACCTGCGTATGCTTCTAGTTTTGGGCAAGTGTTTGTTTTTATGGTGGAATTAGGAAAGATTTCTCGAGAGGAGTTGAATTTGGCTTCCGTCATTCAGGAAACAATCACAAACTACAACATTGAAATTGAAACTAATTGCACTTGGGGTGGAGGTATCAAATTCAAGGGAAATAGAGCCCCAAGCACAATCCAAGAAGTACTCTCTGCTCATTTTAGAGATTGCTGCGTCACATGCAATATGTTAAGAAGGGACTGGTTGTGAATCACCCGAATGTGGACCATCTAAGTTATATTGACTACTGCGAAGGCTGAATGGTGCACTTTGGTCTGGTCTAGGCTGAATGGTTTACCTTGGTCTGGTCTAGGCTCAATTTCTTCACTTGTTATAGGTTTGAGGTTGTCAGCAGAGCATTTCATGCAATTCTCCAGAGAGGCAATTTTAATCTGTCTTTCAATTTGAGTTTACAGTTTTTTTTCCAGTCTGATTTATTGAGGGGATTAGAACTTGATAGTGCTTGCTAAGTGAACTGCTTCCATAGTTTTTCTAATCTAATTTATAAAGAGGGTTGGAACTCATGGTGCTTGCGGAGTTAACATGTGTTGGTTTAATTGAGAAACCTTTGCTATCTTGGATTCATCACAATGTATCGTACAAGGCATTGCTATCATGTTGAGAAAGAAGAATTTGTAGCTTATTTTGAGCACTAGCATGATTGTAAGTTTCATGTATTAAAGGTTCATTCCATTGCATTGAGTTTTGAGAATTGGACCAGATACCATTTGATCTTCATGCTGTGCTATTTCAACATTCCATGGCCTTGGTTTGAACAAGGGTAATCCATGGATGTTCCCATATGCATTTGGTGGACCTGTGGATTTGATAGTAGGATCCTCTAGCTAAGGGATCTCTGATCTTTCTGTATCCAAGAGTCGAAAGACTTTGATTTTATCAGTTGGAAATATTTTAAGATATTTATTCCTCAGACGATGGGCCCAAATGTAATTTTAATTTGGTTTTACTCCAATCCTATTTGGCTACTAGGGCTATATTCGTTTCATGAGTTTTCCTTAACCCTAGTCTGCTTGATGATCTTGGTGTGCAAATGGATTGCCAAACCTCAAGAACTGATTGGAATATTTTCTTATCATTGAATTCCCACGAGATACTTCTTTTGTTTTGAGGTTTTGGAATGATGGATAACAACTTGATGTAGGAAGACAAAGCATTTGCAACCGAATTGATCAAAATTGTGCAACAGCCTGTGATAAAGCTTTAGCATTCCAGACGAAGACATTTTTTGGATGCTTCCTTTGAGCTCATGAATAGCTTCCTTCTTTCTTTTAGTGCTCAAATTGATAGTTGGTTTTTATTCATTCATGTTCTCACCTGTCCAAGCACTGCCAATGTTGGGTAGCTTTAGCTTCTTTTGGTAGGTTTGATGAATATAAAAAAATGATCCGCTGAAAAAAATTGTTATAATAGATGTCTCTTGTACTTCTGGGAAGTTACCTTTTTCATCCCATAATCAGAGCTGTTGTCTTATTCCTTGTCAGCTCGTCCTTGCTGGTGATCCAACAAGTGTGGAGGATGTTGATCTTTTAATTCTTTCATCTCAGTGGGCTGGTGTTGCTTGTACACGGCAGGTACATACATCGCTAAGGAAAAATGCCATACAAAAAAATTTATAAAATGCCATACAAAAAGATTTATAGTTTTTCTTCATCCTCTAGTTTTTGTGTTTAGGTTCAATGATCTGATCCAGTTAAAGTTCCCATATTTTGTAGTTGATTCGGCAGGCTTAAGGACATAATGCTTTAATGCTTTTTTATTTTATTTTATCCTATTTCCACTTTCTTCTATAATTTGACAGGGCAAGAAAGCAGAAGGAATCGTACACCTGGAGAGAGTTGCAAGTATGAAAGAGCCCGAGGAACCAACGTGCAAAGCTCATTATTTTGATGGTTTGGTATTGCTTGCAAGGTATGGGATTGGAGCAGTTAATTGCATTAGTTTCCATTTCTTAATTGCTTGCTCATTGAAATGTTGAATATAAGCAAGTACTTTGGCTTTCCAGTGCATTATATAACGAAGGTCGGAAAACTGAAGCTGCAAAGTATCTGCGCTTGGCTGCTGCTTATAATCCTGCGTACAATGAATACTTGGAACAGTGTGAAAATGACGAGGACAATTTTGTTAGTGATCTCGTCAGCAGTAGGAGGGGAGATTATTGATCACAATTTATTATTATTATTATTATTTATTTATTTTTTAATTTTTTTTTTTTATGGCGCAACGAAAACATTTTTTTATTGTTATTAGTTTGATTCTGATTAAATTGTATATGCGAATAAGCATAAGCTTCTACTGTGTAATAATGTCTTTTGAAACAGTAAGGTCTCAAAAATCATTTGACTATAAACAGTAAGGTCACAAATGCCGTACTGAGAATTTAGACGCTTAAGTTGTTGGCTCATGGACCATTATTCAAGTGGGTATATGACAAAGAAGGAAGTCTGCTCCTTGGGAAGAAAAGCTCCCCCACTAAACTCTCCATATCCTCACTCTGTCCTTTGCTAGAGAGCACCTCCGAGGCAAAGAGAGGAGCTTTGGCACTTCTGGCCACCCTTTCCTGTTCTTGCCTATTTAGGTTTGATCTAGTCTTTGTAGGATGATCTTTGATGCCCTAGTCTGTTGCCTATCGACCATCATATGCCACCATACATTAGCCATAAACCTTCCTCCCTCCGTTCTCTTTCCAAGGAGATCGACTATGCCTCTAGATGATGTGCACATGAGCCATAAGTGCTATCACTAGTGTGCGTAGGTCTTATGCTGTAGTCCTCCAAAAAACCACATGCAGGACCTTATGCTCCTAAACAACCACTTGCAAAATCCTCACCGAGAATGGGAGTTTTGTAGACATCCTGTTCTGGGGAGCCTTCTCCAAGATGGGTATTGAGACCTCCTAGCTGTTGTCTGCTCCCATGCCCTTAAAAGGTTTTTCCGAAAGCATTGTCCAGCAGGTGGGAACCATCACACTATCCGTCATTGTAGGGAATAGCCCCTGCATAGCCCTTGTTATGGTCAACTTCCTGGTGGTGAAAATCCTGTTGGCATACAACGCCATCATCGGAAGGCCCACTCTCAACAGCTTAAGGGCCGTCACATTGACCTACCACCTCAAAATGAAGTTTCCAACTCCCCAGGGAGTGGGAGAAGTCCGAGGCGAGCAGGTATTGGCAAAGGAATGTTACGTACAGGAGCTAAAGCAGAAAGATGAAGGGCCCACCTCGGATGGCACCAACATAACAGAATAGGCCTCTGTCTACAACTCGCCTTACCAGTTTCGAGGGAGGAAGGAATGGTGCACAGCTCTGAAGAGAAAGATGGACGACGACCTCCCTAGATATGGATTCCATGTCCCTTAATTTTGTAACACCTCTTCATCTAACTTGTACTTTCCTTTTTACTTAATAAAAATGCGACTTTTCATGATAATGCAAAACATCTACTTCACGCTTTCATATTACTAGTAAGGCACCAATAATAAAAAGCGCAGCTAACGAAACCTATAGCAACAAGAGCATCAATAGATTACCTCCCCGCGGGACACCATAGAGAAATGTAGGCCTAAGTGTTACCTTATCCCTCCCGCGGCAGAGTGCAGGTCAGCCTTTGGTAGCCCAATAATGAAAATTTACCTTCCTTGTAGACGTCAACAGGCGGGTGCGGGTCCAGTCGCAAACTGCTCGAAATTACCTCCCCGCGGGACACTATATGGAAAGATCGGCCCAAGGGTGGCTTTATCCCTCCAGTAGAGGAGAGTGGCAACGGCCTTACGGCCCCTTGAATAAATTACTCCAACCTCCGCCGCAACGAAGAGTGGGATTAGCACCAACCTGACCCAACACTTACCTTTCATGTGATATCAACGAGCGAGAGCGGGTCTAGTAACAAACTGTCTGAACGACTTACCTCCCTACGAGACTCAACAGGAAAAGGTCAGTCTAAAGGCAGCCTTTTTCCCTCTCGTAGAGGAGAGCGGGTCCTACCTTCAAGGCGGCTCGAAGAACTTACCCTGGTTCCTATCATGGTGAAGAATGGTCAGCCAATTGCTGTTCGAACTTACCTCCCCGCGGGATACCACAGGGAAAGGTAGGCCTTAAGGTTACCTTGTCCCTCCCGCGATGGAGTGCGGGTTAGTTCTCAGCTACTCGAAATCAGAAACTATACCTTCCTTTTAAGTGTCAACATGCGGGAAAGGGTATAGTGACAAACTGCCCGAATAACTTACCTCCCCACTGGATACAAGGGGAAATGTAGGCCTAAAAGGTTCTCTCCCCCCCCCCCCCGCCGTGGAGGAGAGCGGGTTTGGCCCTTGTGGCAACTCGAAAACTTACCCCGACCTCCAACACGAGTGAAGAGTGGGTCTAGGATCAGCCTGATCCAAAATGTTACCTTTCCCTATGATGTCAACGAGCGGGAGTGGGTCCAGTAACAGACTGTCCGAACGACTTACCTCCCTGCGGGACTCAACAAGGAAAGGCGGGCCTAAAGGCGGCCTTATCCCTCAACAGAGGAGAGCGGATCTTGCCTTCAAGGCGGCCTAAAAAACTTACCCTGACTCCTATCACAGCGAGAAAGTGAATTGCCCTAATGGCAGCCTGAAGAAGTTACCTCATTGGAGAACCAAAAGGGGCGGGCTAATTTGAGGTAGCCTGACCTCTTCCCAAAGGAGTGCGGGTTTTAGTCTTATGACTATCCGAAGTAAGAAGAATCTCCAGCAAGCAAGAACCTCTTCCCAAAGGCCGCACAACCATCAACAAGCAAGAAATAGAGCGAGGTTATAAACTCTCCAAATACCAAGGCAACAGATACAAGCAAGAGCAACAACGGCACGTAGCGGAAGGCAATAAGCGTGGAATGATGCAAAAAAATAAAAAACTAGAAAGAAATGCAGCGAGGAAAATGAGGAAGCCATATAGACGGATACACAAAATTATTTTATTAATTATGCAAGATTACAAGGAGCAAATTACATTATAAAGCCGCAAAGCTACAAGGAGCAAATTACATCATAAACCACAAAGCTACAAGGAACAAGTTACATCATAAAGTTGTAGGACTACAAGGAGCAAGTTACACCGTGAAACTTATATATTTAACAAAATAAGTTCCAGTGCCTGACCTTAAACCTAGACTATAAAATGACCAGGGATAATTCAAAGGAGCCAGAAGACCTCATTGTTATCGGACCCATCTGAAACAGGATAAGCAATTCTTGAAGCAATGACGAAGATAGCTCCAAGAATCAGAACATCTCGGAGATGATTTCAACGATGAGAACTACTTACAGGACGAAGGCCATTCACCACTGTAACCAAGCAGGCAGTGAGTTCGGTGCAGGCAGGGCAACAAGTTGAGAAGAATGGCTTTGAAGTCAAGCCCCGTAAGCAAAAGGGCAAGAACAAGTGAGACACAATAAGCAAAAGGGCAATATGAGAATAAAGGGTCTGGGACCCCAACAACAAAGGATGGACAGTTCCACCCTCTGGCGCTCAGATTGCCACAACAAGTAGGGGCCTGAGCGCCACCAGAGGACCAGCCAACCACTAGGGTGTACAGATTTTTTCGGAGCCATGAAAGATAGAGGAAAATGCGAAGGAACTTCGGAAGGAAAGCAAAAGGAAAACAAAGGAACTGGAAGCCCAAATAGTGAAGCAAGAGTCACAGAATAAAAGAGAAAAGGCAGAAGCAAGTATAATGAATTTCTTAACGAGGGGAAGGGTCCTTATATAGGCGGGGTTGATGTTTGGCCTCCCGAGGTGTCATAATTCCATGAATCACCGCGTGTCCCCCCAGAGAACCAAAATCCCTTGATTATCGCAATCGCTGCAGAACATATCTACTGATACGATGTGTCGAATTAATGCCAGGAAAAAAACAGAGCCATGACGTGAAAATTGAAGGGATGCCATTTAATGTGGAAACGTAACTGGCACTATGTCGCCACGTATGCAAAATGTGAACGGTCACTCAGTATGTGACTAGGCAAGGCATAAGGTCAAAGGAAATAAGATGAATTCTTTCCGGACTCGTCAGAAAAAAAAATTAGCAGGGTAACTGTAAGAGATTTATTCCCACTACTTAAAGCTCGTTGGGTCTCTAGCCGTTACTCGGCCTGAGGGAGCTGAATAGTCAACAAGGCAGATCAGCCTAACAATCCGCAACCGATTTCAGAAACCAAAACTTGCACAGAGCACAAAAAAGAAAATTAAAAAAAAGGAGCAAACAGAAAGAAAAAAAAAAGAAGAAAAAGCGGCGGAACAAAGTGAAAGGGCTCTGTGGGGTAAAGCGAAGGAAGCCAACATTAGAGACACGAACAAAAGGCTAAACAACTAGCAGGGTCGGAAAGGTCAAACAGGACGCTAGCGGGGTGGGCCGAGAAACTTCAAAGGCATGGCTGGACTCGGCCGCCCAAGCAACAATTAAAACGATAGTCGTATTCCGAGAACAACTATCCATAGAGGATAAGCAAGCGGGGCATGATCGGCCAGCGGGGTGCGTAGGAGCCCTACGAACCCCTTCATCATCGACCCCCAGGCCAGCCACCCGAAAACAAAAAGAAGAAAGGAAAAAGAGGCAAATGTGAGACATGACAAGCAAGATATGTGCATTAGTTAGTATGTATATATATACAAGCAGCTGAGCGAGAAAAGACGGGTACATGTGTAAAAGAAAAAACAAAAGAAGAGAGCATACAACGAAATAAATAAAATCTTTAAGCCTCAGCGCTAGGAGCATCGGTCTCACCAGCAGCAAGAGCAGGGTTGGTCAGCTCCACTAATGCCGGCGTAGGTGCGACTGGGCTAAGGAAAGCATCCGGCATCTCTTTCCTTCCCAAGTCGTGGTTGGTCTGAAAGGATGCCTCATCGGTGGGTATTTGGCAAGAGCAAGCCGCTGAAGGTACTTGGTGAAAGATCTTGAATGTAGCTCCATACACTTCAAAAGGAATGCCCGCATTGATCTGCGGCCCTCCACGATTCCGCATCCCTACGCCTCGTCGCGAAGTTTCGAGAATCACCTCAGCTGCCCTTGTAAGGAGAAGGTGGCCCCTTGAAGGCTTTGGTTCAGCTGCTCCAACTGGTCTTTCTCCTCCTGCGCTCGGGATAAGTTGTCCTGAAGGCTTTGGTTCAGCTGCTCCAATCGATCATTCTCCTCCCATGCTCGGGATAAGTCGCCTTGAAGACTTTGGTTAAGCAGCTCCAATCGGGTTTTCTCCTCTTCCCACTTCTGCTTGTGTTTCCGATGGCCACACTCCAGCTTCTTCACTCTTTTGCGCTCATCTGATAGGTCGAGTCTCGTCCTCTCGAGGTTGCACTTCAATTGTTCCCTCTCCTCCTCTTCACCACGAGCAAGGTCTAAATTCTCCTAAACGGCGGCCTCTTGATCATCCACGATAGAGGCCGTAAGCTGAGAAGTGCTCTGGCGACATAAAGAAAAGACTAAGGAAAAGGAAAAGAGAAGAAAGTAAAAAGTGGAAAAGAAATGGTCGAATCTCGTAAAAAAAGCCTGATAAGTACTCAACAACCCAACCAATGGCTTCCTCGAAACTCCCCTCCATGGGCAGTCGGCTCCCCTCTGGCAATCCCACAGAAACTTCAACGGGAGTAGGTGGGTCTCCGCTCAAACCCCCTAAACGAGGACCGATTGCAGCATTTGGAAGAAAGTCATCCCCCGCTAGATACTTAACCCGGGTGAGTGGTTCCTCACCCAAGCCCATAGCGGCTGCATCACCTATGGAGTCGCCACCTTCAAGGAACTTCACCTAGATGAGTGGGTCGAAGACTGGACTCCTCGGATCATCGTCAGCTGGAATATGCAGGAGGGGACTTCCCCTCTCGGGAAATGCAGCTTGGACAAAAGAATCTGCGATAGGACTCTTTAAAACCCTGAGGATGGAAACGTTTGGAGGGGACATACTTCCTGTATAATCTCCTGCCTCCGCATGGTTGCTAGAATTAGCCTCCACCCCTTCATCAGCCGCCTCAAGAGAGTGACTCCCGACAGTCGAACGAGACGAAGAAGGAGGAGAAATCCATGAAGAAGAATGTTTTCCCTCATCAAGAGTGGTAGACGCAAAAATATTTTCAAATAGGGCGTCCATCTCGACCTCACCCCCGGACACCTCAAGATTCACCACTGATAGAGGCACCACGGGAAAACTGCTAGCTAGCTCGCCCGCCACAACTGACGCCAAAACCGCCACAGTAATGGGAGGGTTGGCCTCCAAGGTAGCCTTTCCATGTATTAAGGAGTCTCGTATCCCGGGAAGAGGCCTATCCTCGGTCTGAACACTATCCCAACGAACTTTCTTCCCCTTGTCTAGCAGAGGAAGGTTCGAGGAACGCTTCCAAAGCGGAGCAACTTGGGGCCGCATAGCAACTGACCCATCATCAGAAGGAAGGTGTCCCAAGGGAGGCAGAGAGCTCCTCAAACTCTCCTAAAAAAGGAGGACCTCGGAGAAAACATTGTCTAGATGGTTCTGCACCCATTCTTGCACGATCGCAAGGAGCTTCGCTTCATAAGGAGTGGTTGTCGGATGCACAACCTTGTCCTTCGGACTTTTTCCCAGTCTGTCCGTATTGGGAACTCCCGGCAGTTCACCTGGCCTACCGGGAACTCTCGTCGGCGGCCAGATACGAAGAAGAATTTGGGAGACCAGTCTTTCACTTTACAGTATCGCGATTCCAAGGTGACTAGAGCATGGGATGCCTTGAAGCTGCAAACATTCCCCTTCACACGTAACACCATATGGGCAAGAAGAAAGTCGCGACTAGTAAGGTTCACGTCGTCCGGGAAGGACTCCAACAAAGCCCGCTACCAGATAATGTTGTAGCACATCAATAATCTCTAGGCATTCGGGTGTAGTTGGGAAGGGGCCAAGCTGAGGCAATGCAGAAGGTCACGAACAGGGCGAGGGAATGACAGTCTCAAGCCGCATGAAAACATGGAAGGGTAAAGGGCCACCTAGTGGAATGACCCTATGCATCGACGACGCCTTCATCAGGGCCAGGAACTTTGAAGGAAGCGGATTCT
Source organism: Juglans mandshurica (assembly GCA_022457165.1). NCBI lineage: Eukaryota > Viridiplantae > Streptophyta > Magnoliopsida > Fagales > Juglandaceae > Juglans > Juglans mandshurica. The sequence continues at coordinate 13,767,344 of CM039623.1, forward strand.
GGTACATGGTAGGTGAGGGCTAAGGAGGCCAGCATTAGTTTGTTGGTAGCTGAGCACCATCCGCTACACAAAAACAATGGCCCAGTATCAGTAGAGCCCCCGCCAGAAACGTTGGATTGAATAGATTTTTTAGAGACCATCATTGCCAGAACACGAAGTAGCAAAGAAGACTGGTCGAAGAGAAGAAAAATCAAGAGAACTAGAATAGCGGGAGAATCACAATGCAGTAGGCGGAAACCAAGTCCCACTCCCACATTTTATAAAAAGAAGGTGACGGTTAGACTCTCATGCACTGTGGCAACAAGGATACTCACCGTTTCGGATTCTGGGAATGTTGTTTACAAAGCCACGCAAATAGCCGCCTGACAGCCCTTCATTAATGAGGTTGAAAAGATGTTATGAAAATGTAAGCCCATCATGGAAGATAGGAACGCCGTAAAAAATACCAATCCGCAGAAGCCTCTCGGACCTAAAAAAACCTAAGGTTCCCAGCCTTGGTAAGAAGGTAGAATCAAATCATGATAAATTCCCACTGTACTTGTTCGGTGAGAATTAACGGGGTAACTGTAAGAGGATTTTCCCCTCAAGGCACAAGAGGCCCAATTAAGTCCGGCCCAGAGCAGAAAGCCATTATCTCAGCCCACTAGGAGGCTCCTCTGTACATGACCTGTAGGAGGGATGGTACTGCAGAGGATGAGACTCGTTGATCTGAGGACCCCTCGAGTAGTATCCAGTCCTCGAGTGCACGTCCACACAGCATGCATGATATACGGGGAATCATTGATTTACTGACAGAGAAGGCATGGACGGACAAGAAGGGAGATAGATTGAGAGAAGGAAGTTGGATAACCACGCCGCATTAATGGCTCACCACCCGGACATTAATGACGCCGTCGCAGAGCCACGCCACATTAATGACAACGTCACAGAGCCACGTCGCACTTAAAAATTCTGATATAAGGAACAATACGGGGAACACGGACGATATGGTAGCAGGCACTGTTTGCTCCTCAGGCCTATAGTATAAATAACAGATCCCAGGTACGAGAATATCTCTCTGATCCCTAGACTCTCTTACTTATTTGCTACACTCCAAAAATATTTACTAACATTGGCATCGGAGGTTACCCGGCCCCAAGGTTGACCTCTCACAGTCGCAATATTTTATACCTTGTGCATGACCCATTTTTGAAAATTTGAGTTGTCGGAATTTGGCCCAAAGGTATGCGAAACACGACACTAACAATTTGTTAATACACTCTTTGTATGTTTTTTTCCCTGGTGTGAAGTTTTGACATTTGATTTTGGATGATGGAAGTTGTTATCTGAATTATAGAAAAGGCCTTTGTTATTATTAGATTACTTGTAAAAGCTTTAGAATTTTAGTTATTCGGTTTTATATTAGTTAATTTGTGAGTAATTTGTTTTTAGTCCTTATTTAGATATAGTTAACTTTGAAGTTATAGTATAATTTGTAATTTTTATAGTTTCAAATGGGCTGGGCTTTAATCATTTTATATATGCAAAAATAAACAAAAAATAAACAAAGGAATTGGCCTGAACTTTGAGAATGCGTTCATGCCCGTTTCAGGTGTTTCAGGTGTGGGTATGAATCCTACAATCAACTAGTGTAACACGAATATATCATATTTTCAAATTTTATAAATATCTAGTTTTATATGCCTTTTTTGTTGTTGAGATGTAATATTAATATTAGTATTTGATTACTTAATATCTCAACCAATTAAAATTTATTTGGTTAATATGTAATTTTATTTTATAATAATATTAATTTTCTTATATGTTATTGGTTTAGATATTGATAATAAAATATATTATCACGAATCAAGTTGTAATTATCAATACTTTATATTGTTATCCTTGTATTATATATGAGATTATATTAATTTAGTTAAAAAATAAATATACGGGTTATCTCAACCTATTTATATGAAATAGGTAAATGAATCATATCCAAGTTAATCCAATAAAAATTAATTATTAAAAGAGTTTAGCAGGTCGTGTCGTATTAACCGTTATTTACATGGATCGTGTTAAGATTTTAGGGTATGACATGTTTAATTAAATGAATCATATTTTAAGTTAATCTATATTGTCTAATACTCATAAATTAACAAGATACAAAAACCATTCGTAAATAGGGTTGTAAGACTATCGGTTTGGATTGAAAAAAACGACTGGACCGGACCGATAGTCTTATTGGTCAGTCTCGAGATGTGGTTTTTTTTATCGGACCGTACTGGACCGAGACCGATCGAATGTATATATATTTAAATATTATATATATAAATATATTATTTTTATATAGTAGTTATATAAGTTAATTATGTAATTTTTATCTAAGGGATCACCATTAACCATATATACAATGAAATTATTTAATATTCATTAACCATATATAAAATGTTAAAGATATCACTTAATTTTAATTTTACAAATTTAATTAATTTTTTATATTAATTTTTTTGTCAAGAAAAGAAAAAAGATAAAAAAGATATTTATAAACTGAATCGGATCAATAACTAACAATCCAGTCCGACAGAAATGATGAACTGAGATTTTCAATCCGTAACCTTCATTACACCCCTATTTGCAAACATAAATGATCACCACCCTCCCTTACATATGCGATGTTGGGGTTGCCCAACCCCATTAATTATACTTTTAGTTTTAACTAATTTGATGTTGCCCATGGTAATGCCATGCACTTGCAATCACAGGCTAGCCGAACTCATGTTTCAGTAGGAAAACGTGATCCATTGCAAGACAATTTAACTTCCGAGTGCTATGGGCAAAAATCCGATTGTCCGATTCTGACACTAACTTCGAACAGTTAGGAGATATTGAAATGAGTTAAGTTCTTTATGAATAGTAGGGGTGGGTTCCGACTCTGACGGAGTCGGAGTTTTCATTTCCGACCTCCGACTCCGACAAAAGTCGGAGCCGAATTTCCCCTCCGACTCCGACTCCGAACGTAGTCGGAGTCCGATTCCGATCGGAGGTCGGAACTCCGAACGGAGGTCGGAGCTCCAACCTCCGATAGGAACTCTGACTGAAGTTCGGAGGGAGTTCCGAACGGAGGTCGGAGCTCCGACTCCGAACAAAATTTCCGAACTCAATTTCGGAAATTTTATTCTTTTTTTTTATTATTTAAATTTTGTTGTTCAATTTCGTTTCAGATAGTGAGCAACATATATATTTTTTTAAAAAGTGAACCATCTACAAATATTTGGTTTATTGAAGAGTTTTCAATAATTTAAATATTCGTTCTGATTTTGTTACTGAATTTTGATTATATCTGTAATTTGTTTTATGTCTGCCTGAAATTTAGCATTAAAAGTGCTCATGACTCATGAGTTGAAAATTACACAAATTTAAAATTTTATAGAAAAGAATGATGGTACGAATTTCTATAATTCGATTAATTTCAGTTGGATAATAAATTATAAACGTTTGAGAGAGGATGGATAAGTACTAATAGAAATTATAGAATAAAGATAAATATAACTATATAAATAGTTTAAAAAGTAAATAACATGTATGATGTAGCCATAAGTTATAACAGTCTCATTTATAACGTAATAACAATATGACTCAGTCTTGAAATATAACTACATAAAAATTAAACACGGATTTCACTCAAATACTTTTTGTTCCATTGGTCATGACTGAAATGAAGATAGAAAGTAGCAATCAATAGATGAAAAAAAATTGATAATAAAAAATTGAATACGGTAAAAGAATAATTTGATTCTTACCAAGAAATGAGGTTCTCTCAACTCCATCCCAACTCTCAAGTAGCGTTCGTTCCAGACTCTCAATCGTCGGTAATTATGTTAGGGTTCACAATTAGATCTATAAAATCATAAAAAGTAGAAGTTAGAAACATTAAAAATAATTAAATCATCATTTAAAAGCATATAAACTTACCCGATTCAAGCCTATAGCTCTTGGCATCAACGCCAACGGTATCTAGTCCAATGGGTGTTTCACTTATCCAATTCTGTGTGCAAACGAGGGCCTCCACGGTTGACGGTGACAATGAACTCCGATAAGCATTCAACACGTGACCTCCAGTGCTAAATGCCGACTCTGAGGCAACCGTAGTGACAGGAATGACTAGCACATCTCGGGCCATACGGGAAATGACTGGATACTTGGTGGAATTAACTTTCCACCAAGTTAATAACTGAAATACATCACTAGGTGCCTCGACAGCTTCCATAAAATATCGTTCAACCTCAGATGTACAATGCATAATATTCCTTGTTGACATGAGTTGATGATACTGCCGTATAATACGATTGCCTCTAACCCCTACAGATGGGTCAGTATCACCTGAGGAAAGTGTCAATCATGTCGGCCTCGAATGTGAGGAGCTACCAACTGCAGATGAAGGCTGAGCACTAGTACTGTAGTGATGATATAAGTCATCAACATCACTTTTTAGCAATCTAATAAACTCTGCAGCCTTCACTGCCCCGATGACGGAATTTACCCAAAATTCTAAAACGGCCAACTTAACTCGGGGGTCAAGGATCACAGCCACAAATAGCAATCTATTTATCTTCTCAATATTCTCCCAATATTTATCATATTTTATCTTCATCCTCGTAGCCATAGCATATAACAATCCAGAAGAGTCAGTACAACTATTTTCCAACTGGAAGTGAAGCTCCAAGAGCTCGCTGAAAAATGAGTTCGCAGTCGTATATTTAGATCCAAATAGCCGCATGGTTATTTCATAAAAAGTTCTTAAAAATTCAACAAAATAACTCACACTGGTCCAATCATGTGCGTCCGGTGCACCGAGCCCCTGTCCTGCTGGCTCCAACAAAGCATACCTCAGGCCCCCATCCTCGACCTCCATTCGCTCGAATGCTTTTTGGTACTTCTGTGCCACATCCAACATCATGTATGTAGAATTCCATCGAGTCGGAATGTCCAAGCACAGCATACTAGAACATTCAATCTTTAGATCTTCTGCTATTGCCTTAAACTTGGCAAGCCTTTGAGGGGAACTCCTCACATATCGTACAATGTTGCGGACTCGGGTTATGGAATCATGAACCTCTTTTAATCCCTCAACAACTATGAGGTTAATGATATGAGCACAGCATCGAACGTGAATAAACTCGTGGGCCCGAATGACATCATCTCTAACCGTCGTGTTCCGCTTAAACCAATCAATTGTTGTTTCATTTGCACTGGCATTGTCAACTGTAATACACAGCACTTTTCGAATTCTCCAGTCCTTTAAACAATCATCCATCTTCGCCCCAATGGATGCACCTTTATGATCCACAATTTCTTTAAAACCAATAATTTTTTTATGCAAAATCCACTCACTGTCAATGTAGTGTGCTGTGATACACATGTAGCAGATGTTCTGTATGGAAGTCCATGTGTCAGTCGTAAAAGACACTCTCTGGCCAGTGGTAATAAACATCTTCCTCATCTCCTCCTTGTCCTTCGCATGCCTCTTTATACAATCTCGCATCACTGTATACAGTGATGAAATGGGAAATCGTGACTCAACAAAATTTAGAAACTTTCGAAAGCCTCTTTTCTCGACTGTGGTAAATGGCATCTCATCAGTAATTATCATCTCTGCAAGCATGTCCCTCAACATCTTCTCACTGTATTGAGGGATGACCAATTTCTTAGTCTGTGTACCATCAGTGGCTGTAGAAGTTTGGTAACTGAGGTTGGTCTGATCAGTGGCTTGCAATCCCTTCGCTATCTTATATCGTTGGCAACAATTTAGATGTGCTATTAACACACTGGTACCTTACTTCTTCGAATGGCATCCACAAAGTGATCCACAGTAATGACATCTTGCTACTGGGTTCGCAATTTCACCAGGAATTTTGGTGAAATGCTCCCATGTCCACGACCTCTTTTTAGAAGGTCGTGGTGGTTGATCTTGCTCAATGGGCATTTCCTCCTCTTCGTTGAACATATCCTCATCCTCTATATCAACTGGGAGTGGGAGTCGACTACTCGCATAAGATGTAGCTGCTCTAGATGTAGCTGCCCTAGATGTGGCTCTAGGGGTGGAAGTACCCACCGGTGTAGGAGTTGTAGCATTGGCATCCGCCACATCCCCTTGTGGACGATCATCTCCACTATATCTAGGATCCATATCACAATCAATGAAGCTGAAAAAATTAAATTAGAAGCAAAAAATTAGTTTAAAAATAAACTAGGCTATTGTATTATACAATAGGACATGTATTATTGTATCATAATAAATTATTGTATCGATGTATTATTACATCGAGGTTCGGTTGACGTGCGCTCGACTCAGCGGAATCCAGAGAGGTTCGCTCGACGTGCGCTTGACGTGTGCTCGAGCAGAACCCATCCAGAGAGGTTCGCTCGACGTGCGCTCGAGCAGAAACCATCCAGAGAGGTTCGCTCGACGTGCGCTCGACGTGCGCTCGAGCAGAAGCCATACAGAGAGGTTCGCTTGACGTGTGCTCGACGTGGCGCTTGAGCAGAACCCATCCAGAAAGGTTCGCTCGATGTGCGCTCGAAGTGGCGCTCGAGCATAACTCATACAGAGAGGTTCGCTCGAGGTGTGCTCGAGGTGGCGCTCGAGCAGTATTCATCCAGAGAGGTTCGCTCGACGTGGGCTTGACGTGGCGCTTGAGCAGAATCCATCCAGAGAGGTTCGCTCGACTTCCGCTCGACATATCGCTCGAGCCAATGTTCAATACAACGTGCGCTCGACTTGCGCTCGACACCTCGCTCGAGCGCAAGTCTGCAATATAATGTAAAATTTAGGGTTTTAAGCACCGTGTTGGGACTATATTCAATATTCAATACAACCAATTCACAAGAATCACAACTGTTGGCTCCAATTCATAAGAGACGTGCTTGAATTAAATTTAGGGCTCACCGTAGGTGGAAGCTGAATAGAGGAACGGCGGCACGGAGGAGCAACGACGAGTGGCGGCAAGCTGGCAAGAAAGACACAAGACGTGAGGACGGCTCCACAGTTCACTGGTTCAGTCACTGGGACGGGAGACGCGAGAGAGAAGGGAGAAGGAAGAAGAACTGAAGAAAGAAGAAGAAGAAGTGAAGAAGGAAGAAGAAGGGGGGACGTATGAAGAAGAAGTCTTCTTCAAGAAGACATATGAAACGACGCCGTTCCATATTAAGTGGAACGGTGTTGTTCAATAATTTTTTTTTTTTAAACCCAGCTGTAAAACGACGTCGTTTTACAGCTGGGTTTAAAAAAAAATCGGAGTCGGAGTCGGAGCTACAAGGAGCTCCGACTCCGACTCTGACTCTGACTCCGACTCCGAATAACTATTCGGAGCTACTCCGAATTCCGACTCCGAATTCCGACAACTCCGACTCCGTCGGAGTCGGTGTCGGAGCGGAGGTCGGACAGAGTTGGAATTCTCGGAATTTTGCACACCCCTAATGAATAGTAGTGAGTTGAGATGATAGAATAAATTTTATAGAGTTCACTTAAAATGAATTTAAATGTATTTAGATATTAAGATGAGTTTAAATATATTTATAAAAAATTGAAAGAGATTATGAGTCTCACATCTAAAGATGCTTTGAATTGAAAGATACGTCACTTTTTGTTGGAGGGTGTAGAAATGGGTTATATAAGGGGATATGAGTGGGCAATATAAATGGATTATGAGTTTAACAACTTCTCCCTCAGGAGTAGAGCGGCATTGGTTACGTACAATCGGTCCTCACTACGTTGAATTGATGGATTGGAATACAGAAGCTCTTTATTGATAGGCTACGTTAGGGACAGACACTTGGGAGATGTTTGAATTTAGAGATAAGTTGAGATGATTTGTGAATAGTAGAATAAAAGTTGAATTATTTATTATATTTTGTGTGAAAATTTGGAAAAGTTGTTTTGATATTTGAAAAAGTTGAATTGTTTATTATATTTTGTATGAAAATTTTAAAAAATTGTAATGATAAGATGAGATGAGTTGAAGTGGGTTTTAAATCCAAACATTTCCTCAATTAAAATCTTATCTTATTTTGTTTTACTCCTTTTTTTTTTTTAATTATCAATAAAGAAAAAAGAATCTAATTCTAATTACAATTTTATTTGTAGCTAACGAATTAGCTAAATTTGAACCTTATCAAATCATGACAAAGGTGTGTTGGCTACACTTTAATAAATGATACAAGACATTTGCATAAATACCCTTGTAAACGACAGTCATCGATACAAGTTCGCATACATTCGTAATTAATTACTGATATTGTAATTATTTTTCAGAAAAGAAAAGAAAAGAAAAGAAAAGAAAAGGAAAAAATAAGGATGTTCTGGTCATGGAGTCGAATTGTCCAAGGCCATGATAGCGCTGAGGTTCATTGGGCTCATGTAATCAGGAGATCCGGACATGATCTGCTCGACAATAATTCCATTGGCCTTTTCCGATGGATGGAATGGATCCCAGAAAGCATACTGGTCTCGGTTGGGGCACAAGTTGGAGACTTGAGTGCATAGCCCAATGCCATTGTAAGGTCCTTGCCCACAACAAGCTATCTTTGATGTTGTAAATCCTGCCGAAAACACAACATTAATGTCTCTAATATATGTTTCAAATACATTTGATCCATTATTATATAGTAAAAATAAACACATGGGAGGCTGGCTAGCTACCATACCAAATGCTTGAGGGTTGTTAACGAAATCGTTGTGCATGCGCTGTGTATTGGCAGCAATGAAGACATCTTTGCCAATTTTGGAATTGAGTTCTCTTAACATTTGGACAAGTTGCGGGTTGTACAAGGAAGCTGCTCTTTGGAGTTCAGCTGAGCATCCACCATTTGTGCCTCGCATGGCCAACTCTGCTGGGACACAACCCAGTGGTCCGGTACCTGTTACAAGAACCCTTCGAGCTCCCAGCTTGTATAGCGTCTGCGCCATATATGACACCAGGAACAATATTAATATTTAAGAAAGCATGCAATTACCTGTCATTTGACTTTAATTTAAGGAAAATATATACCTGTAAAAGTTTTCGGTACTCTGAGATGAGATACTTGACATAATTTGGCAGCGAATACTGGCGAGACCTCGCAGAATAGGGTACCAAGTAGTAGTTGTTTACAAAATCATTGCCTCCGACAGTGATGAGGATGAGGGCTTGGTTCACAAGTCTCTTGGTTCCTTCACTTCCAATCAGTGCACTCACTCGTCGCTGATATTCTTGGAAGTATTCGAACTGTTTATACATTCTTATTATGTTTAGCTGCGGCCAAAATAGAATCTTAATTAGCTTTTGGATATACGCCAAGGGGAGAGGAGCTGCATGCTTAAATTAAAACTGCTCAAGGATCGTATAATTGAGCAGCCAATGCCAAAATGGAACGCTCGAGGCTTGGATAATGAAGAGAAGCCTAGCTAGCGAAATAGGGGCATTGAGAAATTAAGGTCGTTGCCTAGCTACATGCATGCTATTCACTTACAAACTGAATTCCAGTGTCATTGAGGATTCCAATGCCTGCTGAAGCAAAGTTGGCGCCAACAAGCAGCCTTTGTCCCGTGAGCTGAGGACTCAAGTATGGCAATGTGGGTTCAGAGCCGATTCTCTGACCTGAAAATGCAAGCAACTCACTTCTTATAATCTATAATTAACAAATTAAATATATATTGAGGACCAAACAGGCACAATTTAGTATATAGATCATCGAGATCAGCAAGCTAGCAGCTAGAAATTAGGTGAAACCCAATAATAATTAACTGATGATGTCGGGGATGTTAAGGCCATTGGAGAAGCGGCCTGTGGCGCGGTGAGTCGGATAGTCGATGCCATAAGGAGGTGAGTCAGCACGGGCAGTTGTAGCCAAGTAGTTGTTGTTGCCACTATCCACGAGTGAATCCCCGAAGACGAAGAAAGCCCTGGCATCTGCTGGCTGAACAATGGCTATTATTATTGCAATTGCAAGACCCAAAATCATCCCACAAGTAGTGAAGGTTGATGAGGAGGTCATTTCCATTGTTAGTAAGAAACTTTGTGATGTGGATTGAGCATATATGGCTGGGGATGATGACTTTTTATAGCTTGTTTGGCTTCTACCACAACTGATCAATAAGAAACTCAAAAAGCAAGGGATCAAGCTGTAATGACAGTAGCTAGCAAGAGTGGTTGTTAGGTGCCACTTTGTACCATTAATTACTACTGTTTTCATTAACCAATGCCATACAATATTGGTATGCTTAGGATCTATAGCTTTAGGTTCAAATTAATATATATAGAATTCCTTGGTCATGTCTGGAGTTGATTAGCATGCGCGCAGATCAGCCTAATAATATGAAAGATCAGTCCGTACGTACATTTAAGAGTGACACCAATATTCAGGTGGGTCATGTGCAGCTGTGCTAGCTTGTTGATATCCAAATTAATCACTCACTCCCTCATAATAACACAAAACAATCGACTCAACTACTGCAAAATATCAGTGTCTTAAACATTATTAATCAATCATCCAACGAGGTGCCTGTCGATCCATATAATTAGTCGATCGGTCATCTCTTCACCATGACATGCATGTGAGATATAATTATGGTGCGTGGTAAGATCAATGTACCAAGACAAGCAAGATGGAAGCCCAGCCAATATTATATATATTGTAATCTCTTCCCTTTTTATTGATATTGAATTAGGGGGTAAAAAATAACTACTGAAATCGTAGAATTAAGTGGGTATCATGTGATCACCTTTCATGTTTTAATTTGCTCGAGTTCATGTGTGATATAAATAGCTAGCTGCAACGGCGGACCTATATATATTAATTTGAAAAATATATATATTAATTTTTTATGATTTAATAGAATTATATTAATCTAATCTTATGTTGACCTCATTTCTAAAAAAATTATCTTGGCCACCCTCTACAAAATTATTTTGATCTTATAGATTATTTTGACTTAGAAATAAAATAAAAAATATTTTATTATAGCTTTAGTTTTGTTTGGCCCTCCTACAACAAATTTCTAGTTCTGCCATTGCCTAACTGGTAGAATTAGTAATTAAGTACGTACTAAATTTGTTTAGTAAGTAAATTTATCTCAACTCATCATTACAATTTTTTCAAATCCCAATATAAAATATAATAATAATTCAACTTTTTCAAATCTCAAAATAATAATAATATTAAAAAATAATATTCTAATAATATTTTATCAACTCAACTCAACTCAGTTCAACATCTAAACGCAGCCTAAGTTTCCCAAATTTTGCCATGTTTTATTGACCAGGTTAGATTTCACGTGTTTCTCTCATTCTTAAACATCTCCATTTTTTGCCATTAATTATGAACAGAGTACTAGATCTTCATGATATATGGCGACCTTTACATGCGTTACGTACATTAATTGAAACGTTAACCCTAATACTACATGATGCACGCAGATGTGAATTAGGATGTAAACAGAGTCTAAATTCACATTAATTATTAATATGAAATTAGTTTCTTTAATTTCTTTTACTAATAATTTGAAAACTAGATCATGATAAACACAAGAATATATTTATAAAGAGCATTTATCATGTCCTATTAGAAATTAATGTGATTTCTTCTATTTAATCTTTTTAAATATTTAAGCTACTGATCTCATTATAAAATTAAAAGAATATTATAAAATAATATAGACGAAATTATTTAAATTTTGTACTAATTGTATTATTTAATAATCAACCAAATTTTTTTATGCATGACATATTTTAAAACTAATTATTTAACTGAATTTGAGTTTGAGTACTGAGCACTATATTTATCGCGTATAAACAGTAACTCTTGTTCATCTGTTGTATTTCAAATGATTTCCTAGTCTGTAGTAGAAATAATTAAGATAAATGATAGATATAGTTACGAAAACGTAAGTGTTGTGTAATTATTTAAAAATAAATAAATATATATAAGATTTATATGAAAAAAAAATTAATTTTTTAATAATTAATTTTATTTTTTTTTAAAACGACTATATATTGATTATATATTTTATGATTGTATATAGTATTATTCGATAATTAAAGTTACGGTTTAGAATGATCAGGCAAAATTTGATGACCAAAAGTGGAACTCTAATTAGAATCTAAATGAGGCGGTTGGATTTTCTATTTGCAGTGACTATTTGGAGTCTACGACAGTACTAGTACAGTAGTACTTACCGTTTATCGTGTAGAATAATGGAGTCAAGAGACCACCGTATCCATAGAAACAGAACTACTCCCATTCCTAGGTAGTCTGCCTGTCATCAACTACCTATATACAAAGCCTGTACGTAGATCAACTACTTCTAGGTTTCCTTTCACTAAAGGCCGACTAATTATTACAATGGAAGAAATTAGGCACCAAGATAATATCAACGGCATTTGTTTCATTCAGTCTATCAGATGCCATGTGATCTGAGTAAATGCTAAAGTTCAAAAAACGTGAACAGTAATAAAATAATTTATAAATAATAATGAAATAATTTAAATTAAATATTTTTTAAATTTTAAAAAATAAATAAATAAAAAATATTATAAAATTATAATATTATTGTAATATTATTTTTATTTAAAAATTTGTAAAAGTTAAATTATTTTTTATTTTTTATTTAAAAATTTAAAAATATTGTAATAAATAGTTTAAAAATATTTATATTAAAATTACATTTAGAGATGGAATAAAATGAGAATAAAATGTTATTTTAAAACAAGCCTAAAGGGTAAAATAATTAAGCTGAAAGATTGATGGGTATAGACTAGTAAATGCTCAGTACAATTAGCAGTGATAATGAAATGAAATGAATGATTGAGCCAAGTTTGCGGCACGACCTACAGCTACAAGCTGGTTGATCAATCCCATGCATCGATCGTACGTACTGACTTTGTTTTTGTACTATATTTCTGTATTTGAAAAATTATTTATACATAATATTTTATATAATTATGTTTTACATAAAAGATATTTTTTTAAAAAATAATGTTATATATTTCACTCTCATCTTATTTTGATCATATTAAATAGTATGTGGCACATTAATCACCATTAGATGATAAAAAAAATATGCAATAAATGATCATTTAATGGTGATAAATGTGTCACATCATACTTAATAAGATGAAAGTAAGATAGTAATATGGTGTATATAATTTTCTTTTTGTTAAACTTCTTATAAAAGTAACATTATTTTATAAAAATACCCTCATCTTATAATATCGTTGTGAAATGTGTTGTGAAAATATATTGTGTGTATATTATTACTCATCTATATATATACATGCCGAGAAGTAAACGGTCAACTTACCACATAAAATGTAGATCAGATTTTAATTAATTGAAATAGAAGAAGGCTGCTTAATATGTAATTATCATGTATTGTTTTATCTTAATTTAATTATCATTAGAGATATATTATGGCAATATAATGAATGAACAGATAATGACAGTTATAAGCTGCTTATCATTGACATAGCCAAACCAGAAAGTTCGGCCAACAAATAATTCACCAGAGTTATAGGTGAGAGAGTATTGAAATGCCTGCTTCTAGATGATCTCTTTTTTGTTTCCTATTTCTAGTGATCACATCTTCTTTGAATTAATGGGAATATAGGTGGACACTTACTTATATTTTCAGGCTCTTAAATTCACATGAGCATGCAGTATTGATCTTCATGAAAACAGTTACAGCCAGGCCTATCATTTACTTCATCACAGAAAGAAAAAGAAAGGAAGGAAGGAAGAAAGGTCTCTAGGTAGATCTCTGTTTTTTTTTTTTTCTTTCTTTCTGGTGGCAGGCCATGCATGAGTTATTGCTCACATGATACCTATGGCTATGGCAACTAATTATTATTGAAAATAAAGCCAATAATGGATGAACTAATTATTTTCATTTGCGTTGTACTCTTGAAACTGATCAGGGAGGCTCCTGATCAACGTCTATCTGTACATTGTTAGAAAAAAATAGGATTAATTACATTTTGTCCCTTTAAATTTTAATGTAATTTATAATATACCTCCTAATTAATTAATAATTACATTAAAGTGGACCCTCAAACTTTCAAAATTTCTCAATCTCCCCTTCCGTCTACCAATAGCGTTAAATCTAACGAAAATTTACTGCACATACTGCTCATGTGCATAACATTTATTGTAAAAATGTAATTTTCATCTAATTTATTATCATTGATAACATAAAATATAAAATAATATATGCTATCAATTAATAATAAATCATAAATCATTAAATATATTTTTTTATTAATTTATATATGGTTAATGAATATCAAATAATTTCATTGTGTGAATAGATTATTCATATTTGCTTGCAACTTAGGTATAAAATAATTTTATATATGGTTAATGATTAATGATTTATTATTAATTGATGGTATATATTATTTTATATTTTATATTGTAACAACCCGATCCTAAGATTAGGCCATAAGATAAGTTTTATATATTTTTCTTCTACTTATAAATATTATACTATTATTATTATTAAGATTTTATTTATTGAATATTAGTAGAATCTTTTTAACCCAAAATCTGTATTAAGTTTTATCGGATGTAAACACTAAACTGAATCTCTAGTGATTTACCAGATTCTCTCTAAATCATGCCTAAGTCAGTTTTAACTGCGTAGAATTTCATTGTTAAACATTTCACTCTTCACTGCACGTCACCCCGTCGTTATCCTGCTATTTTTGGTGTGATCACCGATTCTTTCTCCTGCAAACTCCTTGAAGCTCTTTGATTGGGGCACGATCAAGACGGTTTCATCTACTTATCCTTTCCCCGTCTATAAATTCAATCTCGGGAAAGCCTCAAGCAAACAACACAAACCAAGTATAGAAACCGACGCAACCTCTGTTCTTTCTCATCAAAACAGAGCACAATCATGAAGGCTAAAGCCCTAATTCGACCACCCCGTTTAGAGCACCACCGTAAGCCAACAGCCAGCCACACTTCTTCCACCCCATGCTAACTTGCATGCCGAGAACCACCATAGGATGGATCCATTCACGTAAACCTGATACCCCCACAACCTATCGCACCTCAAACCACCATCACCCATATTCTTCTGCGGCGACTCCACTCTGCCCATAACACGTCGTCGCCACCACCGGCCACCATAGAATACATTGGACCACCCTCATCCGCCAAGGCACGCCGCAACAGCCACGAACGCAAAGCCCGAAGCCTCTATTTCTCTTGCATGGTAGCCACCTTAGGATGTCGAAAAACCACTCAGGAAGCCACATAAACTGCTACATGGTTCACTTCCTTCGGCCTCGCACCGCCACGGTAAGCCCAGGACTGTCGCCACCCTCCTCCCTCTTTTCCAGTCGACTTGACAGATCACACACACACTCTCTCTCTCTCTCTAACTCTCGCTTCCTCTCTCGGCGTCGCACCTCCCAACCCAGAGGACCACCTGGTCGCGCTGCCATGACCCCCCACCAGCCAGCCAGCCAGAATCGCCGCACGTCAGCCTCTCTCTCGGTGAGCCCCTCTGTCGCACTCCCCTCCCGAGCCTATGTTCTCTCTTCTAATGATATATGTTGTATTTTAGGTTTTCAGGTGTTAATTGATAAAATTACAAATATGCCCTTTTTATCCAGTATCTTGAAGGATTGTTTTAAGTATAATTACATTTGTAACTTTACAATTAAGTATATGTTAATTATGGGTATTACTACATCATTTTATTTGAAGTTGAGTTAGGCTTCATATTTTAAGTTGAGTTTAATTTTATTAAATAAATATGTTAGTCCAAAAACTTTATTTTTTTAAAGAAAATATATTAAGAGCATTAAAATGATATTAATATTTATTAGATTTCTTGTTAAATTAAATAATTATGTTAATTATGGGCCAGATTTCAACTCTTACATATTCTAATGATCTTTAAATGGACTTGTATTTTAAATTGGGCTTGATCTTATTTTATTTCAACAACAGTTTTAGTAATTTTATTGGGCTTAATATTTTAAAGGTTAGTTTTTAATTAAATAAATATATTAGTCAAAGGCTATTTTTATAAGGAAGTGTTTAAAGAATTTGAAATATATTTTAAAGTATATTATTGAGCCTAATATTTTGTTAATATCCCTTTGTCTATTTAGTAGAATTTTAATAAAATTATTATGTTAAGAATATTTAAACAATATTAGTATTTATTAAGTTTCTTATAAGATTTAATAATTATGTTAAGAAAGGAAACTATTTTAAGAATTGAAGTTTTATGACTTATTTTAAAATAACTCAAGTATTCTACTAAATTATAATATGTTATTAGTATTTAAGTAATTTAAATACCAGAATTTATTGATTATAGAGTTAAACAAAAGATTTATTTGACTATCTTTTAGATTATGAATTTAATTAAGTAGGATATTATTACATGTTGTTCGTAGACAGATTTAGTGACAGTTAATACTGCATATATGTGACGAGCTACGAAGTAATATTCAAGTAGAAGCGCAACGAGGTAAGTAATTTGATCATAAATTAGGATTATCACAGTTTAGCTTATATATAAGTATTATTCAACCCAGTTCATTGACAGTCATTATTTATGAACCACTCATGTCATATGCAAACATGCCATCCAGCATAGCATACGATCATGTCATTCCGCATCATGTTCAGATTCAGAAATTATAATTATGTATGTATTATGTCATTCATCTCATGCGTATAAGACACGTAAGCTATCTTAAGTTCAAAGTGCAAGATAAGATAAGATCAGTTAATCAGATGGCCATTCAGATATGGTACCAATGCAGTTCAGTTTCAGGTTAAATGTGCAAGCCACAAACTCAGACGTGGTCCACCATAGTATGCCAGAATACTATCAACGGCTCCCCTTGTTGCAGCGGGACGTGGGGCCGATACACAACCTCACACACATGGTTAAGTGTGTTGGCCAATCAGATCAGTCAGTTAAATCAGATTAGTCAATTAATTCAAATAAATCAGTCATGCAAAGCATAAGCAACAGTATGAACAGTCATGAATTTTAAGCTCTCAGTATGAAAACTTTTATAAAAACCTTATGTTTATTACGTTTATGTTGTGATGGATTTTTTTACCGAGTCTTTGACTCATTTTAGTTTGTTTTCATGTTTTTAACCACCCAGGTGAGGATGATGAACACGAGCGGGCATGCCAGGATTAGAAGGAGCAGTTGATTTAGTTTCAAACCTTCTAGAATAAAATTGCTTTTGTGACATAAATTTTATTCAGTTTATTCTTTTAATATTTTTGGAAGATATTTTATTAGACAGTTTTTCTACAAAATAAATCCAAATTTCAGTTATTAAATATGAGATCTCTTGCCGGGTTTATTTTATGAAAAACACGTGACACACCTAGCCTACGGAAATGGGGTGTTACATATATGGTCAATGATAATAAATTAGATGAAAATTAGATCTTTGCAGTAAATTTTCGTTATATTTGACGCTGTTGGTAGACGGAGGAGGGGATTATGACGTTTTGAAAGTTCAAGGGTCCACTTTGATGCCATTATTAGTTTCGGAGGCACATTGTGAATTGAATTAAAGTTCAAAAGAGTAAAGTGTAATTAACCAAAAAAAATAAGAATAGCAAACAAAGATTGTAGATGATATACAGTGAGGCGATTATTAATCTGTCTCCTAGACTAATATTACCTCCCACTCGTATTGAGTTCTGGAAAATAGAATCTGGTAATTCTGTTTTCAGGATACAACATTGTTTATATAGTGTGCAGATTGCAAATTAGGAATACTAAACCATAGAATGAATAGATGCAATAGCAACTGTTGCAATGTTTCAATTTGAATTTAAATGAAACAGTTACTATCTAAGAATGTGTAAAAATAACTGTAATTGACAGTTAACAATAACTGTCAAAAAAGAACACATCATTTCATTTAAGTAAAAAATTTCGTCACTTGCGAAGTGCCAAGTGCGTCTAAAGCGTCAATGCGTGCGTGCGGTCAGTGCAAAGACACTTCTATTGTGTGTCTACCCTTGTGTTCTATTTTATGTACGGTGAAACTCATTCACTTATAAACTACTAAAATTTACTTATCTTTTCAACGTAGGATATTTAAAATAATCCAACGTACATGAGTTGTAACAGGAGGAATCTGCAGATCGATCGAGGAGCGATGTCAATCGCCAAAAAGAACAAAAAAAATGCTTTGATGATAACGGGTAGTACGTAATTATAGATGGAATTTAACGTGTTTTGTAAGGTACGTGCAGTGCCGGCTTTCCACTTTCATCTATCGGTATCAAATGCATGTTTTTATTTTTTATTTGTTTATACGATATAATTTAATTTAAAAAATAAATTTTAAAATTTAAATATATTAAAAATTAAAATTTATCATTTAAATGATATGGATATTGTGTGAATCACACAACGAATTCGTAAAAAGATAACTTTTTAAAAAATGACACTCTTGAATATGCGCAATGAGTTTTCCGTTCACTACAAGGAAAATGGGCTTTTGTGGCCATTTAATTGCGGCGAAAAGACCATTTGTGATCAAAACAGATTAATTTTAGCTGTAAATAGTCATTTCGCTGGAATTAACTGGCTACAAATAAGCAGTTTTCTTGTAGTGGTTGATTCTTTTTAGTTTACTTAATTGAAATATCAAGTAATTAAGTTTTGGATTAATCTTATAGTTATCTTAAAAGTCAACTTGACCCTTTTGGTTATCAAAACTTTTTGCTTGCAGTTTTAACAAAAGATCAAACTTGTCCTTGCACGGAAAGTACTACGTATCTTAGTAAATTATTAAAGAGAAATATTTATTATACAAAAGTAAATTAACAAAATGACGTAGCCTGATGTGATATTTTAGATTATAAAATTACTTTTATCTTAAAGTAAATTTAACTCATGATTACATGAAATCACCACTACAACACAATTTTTCTTTTGTAACAGAGGAAATCGTCACAAAAAATGACCAAAATGTGACTAAAGATATTTAGTGACGGTTCGAAACCGTCACCATGACCGTCACCTAATGTGCATCACAGAAAACAATTGGTGACGGTTTACTATTGAACTGTCACTAAAAATATTTTTTTGTGACGGTTGGAGGTGTTCCGTTTGGTGTAACGTTTGAACGTTTCCTTTTTTTGTGATGGTTGAGATGTGTCACATAAAGTAACGTTCAGACATCCAATTGAACGTTCGAACATCAAGCCGACCGATTGGCGTTCGAATGACAGAAGTTGATGTTCGTTGATTCTAGTTCGAACGTATCATATTTACATTCAAACGTTTATGCGTCCGAACATTAATTGCAATAAACGTTCGAATTTCTATTTGAACATTAAAGGACCAATGTTCAAACGTAATGGGTTTAATGTTCAGACAGGCCTACGTTTGAATGTTATTATATAATTTTGTGTATTCAAGTTCGAATGTGAACCAATGTTCGATCGTTTTTTTATTTATATTCGAACGTACAAATCAGAAATACTAATTTCATAAAATTAAAAAGCATACCAATTATATCATATTACACACCATCAATTAACAACTAACAATGTCTTATAAAATTTTAAAATTAGTTATATACATTGATAAAATTGATAAAATTCATTTCTTCTTCTTTTCTCGCCTACCGCGATTCTGTTGCAGCGACATAACACGCTCCATTTGCACCATCATATTCTGCTGTACTTGCTCTTGGACTTCATTATGTATTCTTTCCTCCTGGTCTCTCTGTGAGTTTACTTTTATATATTCATTCATGTGTTTATAGAAGTATTACAGATACAAAGAGATCCTACAAAAGTAAACACACAAAATGACATGGTTTCATATGATACATTAAATCCAATTTATAATAAAAGTATCTTTAAAATCTGATGTATCACATCAAGTTATGTCAATTTAGACACTATAAGAAATAAGTGTTTTTGCAACTAAAAATATTTGCAACGATTGATATTTGGATGCAAAAGGATCAATTTTACTGTTTCCACGTTTTGATTCTGGAGATGTTCAAACTCGCCACAAAGCACCACCACCTTTTGCGGCAAAAATATATCATAGCAAATAATATAGCCGTAAACATGCGGCTGATTAGTTTCAAATATTTTAAGGCGACATAAATTCACCGTTAAATAGTTTTTGTGACTATATATCTTTCTTGCGTCGACTATTATTTTGACGCAAAAGTAAACTTTTACAGCAATTTTTTGTAGTCGCAAATAAAATCGACGGAAATATTCAATTTTAATGCTTCGGCGATATTGTTCTAATAATTTTGATAGTTATATTTTTAACTTTTTCCCCTTTTGTGTTGCTGGACTTGAATGGGACTATGTCAAGTGTGAAATTAGATGGTTGATGAAAGAAGTGATCATTGAAAACAAAGGCAGCATATGAGTATGTTTTTTTTTTTTTCTTTTTCTTCTGTTAGAAAATTGCGCTTCACTCCTTCGCTAATGCTTCTGCCTGTATCTATATTAATTTTAATTGCCCTTGTGAACTTAGGAAGACACCTTCCCTACATACTCTGTAGTGGCAGTGATTCTTCACTTGGTTTATTGAACTATAAGTTTCATTGGATGCTGATGTAATGGGGACTATGGAAAGATTTTCAGGTGCATTTCTTATGTTATGACAGCTTTAGTTATTGTTTGGGCACCTTGGTGACTGTTTGGAACTCATATATTGCTTTTAGGATGCTGATGAAAGTGATGGCTACTGCATGTAGTTGCTTGACTTGTCTTTTTATTGTAGAGAACATTTCCAGTTTGGATAATCGTGTAGTTGGGATATTTTAGTTGTTTCTAATTTGCAACTTCTGCCTCTATCTAGTCTTTCTCATTCTTAGTGCATATTCATTCTAACTGACCGTTGTGATGTTTTTTGTGCTTGGATATACCGATCACGATGTTTGTTGCAAAACTTTCCAACCGCACATTGTGCTTAATACACAACATTATGCAAAACTACAAGGCTATGATATAGAGATGATATCCAATGCTCTACAACATGGTGCAAAACTAGTTTGCTGCTGAATTATATATGGCACTTTAATTAATCGTTTTTCCTCATATCATAGATATATTTTACATTTTCTTGGAATCTTCTCTGCCTTGTTAAATGAAGCGATTTCATTCAAAAAATACTAATGAAGATATGTGAGCACTGTTGATCCTCTTTGAATCAAACCCACTGTACATATAGGAAGATTGTGTGCTTGAATCTGTGCAGTTTTATTCCAAGGCAGAACACATATGAGCAAACTTAACTTTACATGGGCATATTTTACATCTTAATTGCGAAGTGTAGTGACTCATTCTTGACTGCATGCATTCCATGCCTAAACAAAAGAAGAGAGAAAGGAAAAAGTACACGAGTCATCAAATGATGTAGAATCTGGAGGTAAAGCGTAAGGAAAAATAAATAGAGCCCTTTTCATTGCTTGTCCATCAATCATTAAAGCATCATTACTTGGCAAATGATATGCAGGACGGAGAGGACTACATTGACAAACTATTTTTATCTGAAAGCAAATATAATAACAGTATTCTATATGAAAATATTTAGGTTGTGCTGCTTCTTTTTTCTAGTCTTTTGTCTCAGTTGTCTTGCTTAGTTCTCAGGGGTGAATGAGTAAGATTGGCTAGAGAGAGTTCAATATACAACTTTATGGCACAATAATTGTGCCTTTTTTTTTTTTTTTTTTTTTTTTGCGTTTTTTTTTTAATCTTTTTTCTAGCGTTTTTTCCTTGCCTTTTTTCGGGAGAGTTTTTTTTTTTGGGACTTTTTTTTTTGGACCTTTTTTTGGCGCTTTTTCTGGCCCTTTTGGCTTTTTTTTGCGTTTCTTTTTTGAAGTTTTTTTTTGCCTTTTTTTTTTTTCTTTTTTGGCGTTTGTTTTGCTTTTTTTGGCCTTTTTTTTTTCTTTTGTTTTTTTTTTTTTTTTTTTTGTCAAAGATAAAGGACTTCTGTTAAAATCCAGAGCTACCATTACCAAAAGTTCTCAACCCTTCCCTAAGTATTCAAATGTGCTGTGTTAATTAGTTATTGAAAATAGTTGATTCATCAAGAGACCTAACAAGAGATAGAAAAAGAGTGAGAGATATTATGGGTGTACGTTACTGTGTAGAGGAGAAAAACCACGTGGTGAGGTTGTTTACTTTTTAAAAATTTTCTAAATCAAAATAGAGATTCAAATTTTCTAAATTTACTTTCTTTAAGAAATTCAAATAGAATTGGAAGCATGTTCTTCGACAAAGATCAAAAGCAAAAATGGAAAAATAAAAAGAAACCTTGAATGCTTGGATAGCATATCTACATCAAAGAAGAGAGGTGGCACGTCGTGGCTCGTATTGTCCAAGCCAACGAATTGAACAAAATTATAGTAACTAACCATATCACGATTTAAAATGAAAGGTACTGGTGAACTGTTTGCTTCCAAACATATCTCAT
This sequence comes from Juglans mandshurica, assembly GCA_022457165.1. Classification (NCBI taxonomy): domain Eukaryota; kingdom Viridiplantae; phylum Streptophyta; class Magnoliopsida; order Fagales; family Juglandaceae; genus Juglans; species Juglans mandshurica. The sequence continues at coordinate 13,789,815 of CM039623.1, forward strand.
CTTAGTATTGTCAGAAAATGAAATGGATACTAGAAGAATGAGAGTTGCCTTGGTTACTAACGTCCTGTTTGGTTTCATAGATAGTCTCAACTCATCTCATTTTAACATCTAAACACCATTCAAACACAAACACTTCTCAACTTCAAATTTTCAAATTTTCCATTTAATCTTTTTCTAATCACTATAGCTTTTCCAAACATCCAACAAAACACAAAAACAAACTAACTTTTTCAAATCCCAAATGAAAACAATGTTAAAAATTTATATTATAAGAAAATATTTTAACTTTCTAATATTTTTATTCTTCTCTTTTTTTTTCTCTCTATTCCCAAAATCTCATAAAACATCTTACTTCAAAATATTTCAATACTATTCACAGATTTATCATCTCAACTGTGTAACCAAAGGTGACCCAAAACTCTAAGCATCTTTTTGCACAGGTTGACAACTATAATACTACAAAGGTGGTTTTTGGTTGGTTTTCTTCTATTGAAGAATGAGATGTTCAGCATTGGTAAAGTTTTTAGCCCTTTTTTTGTGAAAGCTATAGGACTTCCATTAAAATCAAGAGCTACCAATACCAAACGCTTTTAGCCTGTCCTTGAATATTCGAATATTCAAATGTGCTTTTACTGGTGCTACCGTGTTATGGACAATAGTTGATTCATCGAGAGACCTATCTAGAGGTAGAAAGACAATGAGAGATATCACCAATATTACTATGTTGTGGACAAAAATAATGCAGTAAGCGCGATGCAAGTTTAATCACATGTGACATGCTCTATCTTCAAAAGCAATAAGAGCTCAGCCAATTATTGAGTTATGTGAAACACGTACGGCATCATTTTGAAGGTATTCTCTTCTAGAGCTCCCCTATGAATAGGACGTGGTGTAAAGTCATGTATTACACGAGCTAATAAAATAGTGACTCGTTATTTTTGCCATGCTTTACAATTAGACAATATCGATGGGATTCTTTTCCGATCTTGGAAATAAATCTCCCTACACTTCATACCGAAATATCATCTATGTTCAAGCTTGAGTTGTTGTAACCAATCATTATTATTGTCGCCAACCCTCGATGGCAAGACCTTAGATCAAATTTATATTGGCCATAAATTTTCTAATTCAGTTTATAAATTCCAATTTCCTAAATTTACTTTTTTATGCAATTCAAATTAAATCGAAATCATGTCCATCAACAAAGATCAAAAGCAAAAAATAAAAAAAAAATCTTGAATGCTTGGATAGCATAACTAGAGCAAAGAAGAGGTGGCCAAGTTGTGGCTCATGTTGTCCAAGCCAATTAATTCAACTAAATGATAATAACTAACCATCCATTGACTAAGTCTATACAAAATAGCATGATTTACAATGAAAGGAACTATGAAATGTTTGGTTCCACAAATATCTCATCTTCTATCCATTTTATTTTTAGACACTACCGAGATGAGATTTGTGCGGAAGCAAACATTTCACTAGTAGCTTTCATTTGAAATTGTGATTTTGGAATATACATGACCAAAGAGTAGTTTGTAATTATAATTTGGGTCAATTCGTTGGCTTGGACAACATGAGCCACTACTTGGCCACCTTTCTTCATTGCTCTAGCTATTGTGATGCCCCCCAGATTCCTCTTGGAACCAGACAAACATCTGAAGTTTTGGGACATACAACACAATGTTATCTACTCCCGCTCATGAGAGATAAAGATGCAATGTTCCAAACATGCATCTAGCAATATGCAATAAAGTTGCGATTTGTGGATAAATTTTTTCTTGAGCAATACTATGCACCAAACTAAAGATACCCCAAATATTAAAAACATAATCCATAAACATTAAAGTGGTAGACCTTCTTGATTACATAATGAGCCCAAAAGGTCTGTAATCATTAGAGTACTAGAGATCGAGCTCCTTAAGTATAAGTAGGAACTAAAGCAACTACTAGGCTACTCCATTAAGAAGCTTGCACAACTCAGTCAAGGATGTTATAGTACTAACAATACATCGAAGCATTGAGGCTATGAGCTCTTTGTCGTGCCATTGTCGTCTAATCGACAATCTCCAGTCGGTTATTCTCTGATGTGCCTCCTAATCCTAACAAATGGTCTACTATTTTAGGGGGAATGGTAGTTATGATTACAACAGTGAGATTTGAATTCAAATCTCAGGAAGTTAACAGAGAACTTCCAAATAGGTTAATGATGCACGCAGGACAGTAAATACATGAATGCATAATCAAAATCATAAGTAAGCATAAAATAACTTGACGTGCAACATGGCATAAATTGACATGACATGTGCGTTAACATATGCACAAGTTCACATGTATCTGCACCTGCTATGGACACACATATTGTACATGCCAGTTGACAGGTATCTGTATCTCTTGTGGACACACGTTCTGTACATATCACGTGACAGGTATCTGCGCCCACATGAATAAGTATAGCATGAAAGTGAAAAGTGGCACCATTGATGTTAGTGCCCGCTACGCTATGGTGACAAGTTAATTAAGCCTCATTCGTAGCTCGTTGATCTTTACCTTGTCAACCAAGGGAATTTCACTCTAATTTAGATACTATAGCGTGAACAAGAGAGTTCAACTAGGATATTACCCTATCCTAGCACTTAGGGTCGTTACAGATATAAACAAACTTAACATGACTTGAAAGTTTGTTTCCAAGATACATAAACTGTACTCTAGACGAAATGTGACATGAAACAAAAGGATAGAAGCCCTGATGTAACGTAACGTGACATGAACGTGAGATGAAAGACATGACGTACTATGAGATAAAAAATATTTCATAGCATGACATAACATGTAAAAGATAATATTTTGTAACATGGCATAATACATAACAGATAACATTTCAAAATATTGCAAAACAAGTAACATACTATATTTCGTAATATGGCATAACATGTAACAGAAAATATTACTTGACATGACATATATGTAACATACAACATTACTCAACATGTCATACTTGTAACAAATATCATTACTTAACATGACATACTTGTAACAGATAGAAATGCATGACAAAATAAATTATGTAACAGATAAATTTTTCATGACAGAATATAATATGTGTAACAGATAAATATGTTGTGACATGCCATGGCATGACACATATGATGATATACATACATGAACTGTAGTTCCTTTACCCATCACACATACACAGTAACCTGATAGTAAGTTAAGAGTTAACTTATAGTGATCGTCTCGTTATGAGAAATTAAGCACAAAATACAAGAAATTGTAAGTAGGGATTTTAAAAGTTAGAAACTTTATTACTAACAATTAGAAACATGAAAAATGCTAAGTTAAAGTAAAATTACTATTTTACCCTCTACATGTGGAAAAATGACCATTTTACCCATAACTTAAGGTTTTCACATACAAATTCCAAAAGGGAAATTCTAAATGCAACCGCCTGCGTGTCCCCGTTGCGGCCTCGGCGCCTACGTGGCATACGTACTAAACGACGTTCAACATTTGTCCAAATTCCCTCGCGTAAGTAATTGTTTTCTCTCACTCATCTCTATTTTCTCTCGTCCAATGCACGATTTCAAACCCTAATTGTAATCCCTAACTCTCAATGAGCGTCTACTCTCAATCCCTAACTCTAACCAACATCTAACCCAAACGATCCCTAACCCTAATCTACCTGTCGTCTTCACCCTTGAGGCCGCGAGGAACCCTACTCTTTGGATTGACGAGTCGAGCCTACGAACCCACATGAACCCATCGTCTCCATCCCCGTCGTCATCACCCATGAGGCCGCGGCAGGACACGAACCCATCATCTCCATCCCCGTCGTCTTCTCCCCTGAGGCCGCAAGAGACACGAACCCCCCAGGTTTTGTTCAGATTGTTGCTTTTAGTTTTGCTCTCATCAGTTAAATTTGTGCTTGTGATTTTGATTACTTGATTACTTGTGATTTTGAGATTTTGGTTGGATTTGATTTGGTTTATTTATCAGGTTTTGTTCAGATTGTTGCTTTTAGTTTTGCTCTTGTCAGTTAAATATGTGTTTGTGATTTTAAGTTTTGATTACTTGATTTGGATATTTTGGTTGGATTTGATTTGGTTTATTTATCAAGTTTTGTTCAGATTGTTGCTCTCAGTTTTGCTCTCATCAGTTAAATATGTGTTTGTGATGTTAAGTTTTGATTACTTGATTTGGAGATTTTGGTTGGATTTGATTTGGTTTATTTATCAAGTTTTGTTCATATTGTTGCTTTTAGTTTTGCTCTCATCAGTTAAATTTGTACTTGTGATTTTGATTACTTGATTGGAGTTGATTCGATTTTATGGGGGTTCATCTTAGAATGTCATCATCATCTTCATCAATATCTTCTTCATCTTTTCTGAAAAGTAATTTGGGAACACCATTGTGCTTCTGTGAGCTTGAAGCCACATTGAAATGGTCAACCACTGCAAAAAATCCTAGACGACCTTTCTTAGGTTGTTCAAAGTACAATACCCAGGTAAGTACATTATTTGTTGCCTAAAACATTTTTTTATATATAATCATTTAATATGATGTACAGTTTATACATTTCTAATATATGCATGAAATGAGTAGGGCTTACCATACTATAAGTTTTTCAAGTGGCTGGATAGTAATGAAGTGACTGAGCTACAAGTTCAAGAAAGAATGCATGAACTGTTAAAGAAAGAGAAAGAGGTCGAGAAGATACTCGAGCTTCTAGAAAAGAGGGAGATTGAGCTGCGTAAGATAGTGGATCGCCTCGAGAGGGTGCAGATGGTACTATCCAAAAAAAGCGACGAGGTTATGCAAAAGGAGTTGGTGCTTAATGCACAAGAAGCTAAAATAAGGCGTTTAGGCACACTACTTCGTATTTATTTCTGTTTGCATTTGTACATGTATTTTACCTATTGTTATATAAGTAATTTAGAATTGTTGTTAGTAGTTCTATGTTTAGGTATTGGACTTGTACATTTGTTTTATAATTGTAGACCGCAACTTGTATGAACCAATTGTCTCAGCAACTATGCATTGTCTCAGCAACAGTTGTCTTAGCACTTCCCTCATTGTCTGGACGTAATTAGTTAAGTTGGCCTCCTTGGATGTACATGGTTGTGGGATATAGATCACTTTTATATATAACATCTATTGCAAGAAGGCACACAGCTTTAGATGCTCTATTTTACCATTAAAGAGGTTTAATTCTTAGTTAGATCCGATAACAACATGGATCTACATTTGAAGAATCTGTTTTATAGACCTTAGAATGTGCAAAATACTTTGTATCTTAGACATCAAAATTCCAAAATGAGACCCTTTAAGTCTTAATGAACATTAAGATGAACATTAAGAATCACAATAGTTAATGCTAGAAATAAAAATACATAGTCAGCAAAGCTCAGTTCTCCAATGCTATCTTTTAATCTTGCGATAAAATAAGAAAAAAAAATAGACTATAGGAATTATATCTGAGAAAAGATAATAAAAACTACAATACTAACTATTATGTCAAAAACTTAAATATATATCCAGTTTTCTATTTTCCACTTTCCTTCTCATTTCTTTGTTTGTAGCAGCCAAAACAGATAAAACTATATTAAAATGTGGCCAATATATACTTCACAAATTTCCACCAACCAAAATGAAAATGGAACATAAGCAAGAAAAATAAACAGAGGACGAGCAAAGAGAGTCCCATCCAAGCTCCATTAACCATATAAATGCGTTAAGCGCACTAAAAGCATATCTACACCATCAAAAATATATGTGCATAAATAGAGAGAGAGAGAGAGAGAGAGAGAGAGAGAGAGAGAGAGAGAGTGCGCACTTATACCTGTGAGTGATGTATGAATGTAGAGAAGCCTAAGCAGGTTTAAATCCACATATATTCATTCATGTCAGAAATTGTTCCCAATCCAACTTCACAACAAAGTCCCTCAAATACACAAAATCTATTCAATCCAGGACAAATTGTGTAACAGTCCGCTAGAAATTCATTGGTGGAATTTCTATTGACTTTAGGAATCTCGTAAAAGTCCCATAAGTTTTTATGAATCGACCAATCGCATAGGTTTTAGTCTGTCAACATAGTCAGTGTTATCACTCCCTACGGTGCTAGAAATATGAGTTTTATTTATTTGAGGTGGTTATAAGTGTTAGAATGTATAATGGTCTACGCCATTAGACTCAGTGAATTATTTAGGTTTTTATGGCACAATAGCCTATTTTCATAATTCTGGACGAAACGTCTGTTGGAAATTGTAAAATTATTTTTAGGGGTACTTCGAGGTTGAATTTTGGTAAAAGATTTTCACTGTAGGTTAATATGAATATTTAAGAATTTTTAGTGTTAAGTTTATGATTCACCTTTTTGAAGTGAATAGTAACCTCGATGAGCGCACCAATTGTAGTGTTTCAAAATCACAATGTGCAATGTTCAAATTAGATTAGAGAAATTTTATTTGGACACTTGGCAAGATCTTAGCTACACTTAGTGAATAATATTAGACACTTGGCATCATGAGGAACGTTTGTTGGATTTGAAGGAATCAAGGTGTGAGATCATTCCACTTAAGCAAAACTTTGTTTCATCTGCTCAATCAAATTGTTCCAGATTAAAGAGGGCTTTAATCCTAGTAAAACCCTAAATGGGGGGAATCCAATAGAAAGCCCAAAAAATTTTTTGAAATCAAAACCCTAAATGGTTTCCCCAAAACCCTAAAGTTGGCCTCTAAACATTTTCTAATCCGATTTCTAGCATTGTGTTTAATCAATTGATTAAATCACTTCCACATGCTATTAATCCATCAAATTTGTGTTAGAACATCATTATACAACCTTGTTAACCTTGAAAAATTGATTGGGCCAAGTTATATTGGATTTGGACTTGATAGCAACCCAAACCCTCTTTAAACCCCAAAATTTAGGCCCATTCAGTTTAGGCCCACGAAATTGACCACATTAGCATTGTTTGAAGGCTAAGTTTTGTACCCCCACTTGGCTGGCTAGATCGTTACAAGAAGGGCCTAGAAGGTTCTTGAAATACAAAGTTAAAGGGCCACCTCACTCTTTCACCCTTACACTCCACTTTGGGAAAAGATCTTGGACTGATTTTTATGAGAAGAAAAGGACAATACTCAAGCTTCCTTTCAGTCCTATCGCTTTCCATAACTTGTTTAAGAGGCTCTCCAGTCCACTTCCCATGAAAAGCAACTCTCCTTTATAGGTTTCCTTCGTAGAACACAAAAGACACTCTCAGACAGTTTTTGGTACCTCTTTTGAATGCCTAGTCCGAAGCATTTGTAGGTGTTTTCTCGCAAACTTTCCTCCATTAAAGTTGTTTCTTTTGGAGTCTAGTGTACGTGGATATCTTATTAGTTCCATTTGGAGATCAGTTGATCGGTCAAAAGTTGTTTAGACCCCAGAAAGGTCATTTTGGATGATAAACTGGAGAGTGTGTTATATTTTGGAGTTTTTGACCAAGCTAATGAATAGATTTTGGTCCGAAATTTTTATGGAGTATTGTTAACATGTGTAAATGATTATTGGTTGAAGATTTGTTGCATGATTAAAAGTTTTGGTGAAATATTTTCTTAGGTCTAGAAACTTAGAAACTGGAAGAGGAAAAACAGTTTCTGTTTTGAGAAAGTTTAAGTCTTTTATGGTTTAATCTTATTCCAATGACTTTGATATTTTTATTGGAAGATCATAAGCCTCTTATATACATGGTAGAATGTTATTTTGAAGATATTTGATGTTATTTTCGAAGATATGAAATTTTATGCAAGGAGAAATTCGGTTAGGCCAAAGTGATGATGTTCTTGGCTAAATTTATGTTTTGGTTGATGTTTAACCATGTGATCTTGCGTTTGATGCTTGGATCTGTTTTAGAACATCTTTTTAAACCATGTGATGTTTTGGTTTGAATATCTCATCTTTATAAGTCATGGATCAAGAGGTTGATCAAAACAAGTTAGAAACAAAAATCTGTTTTAAACATAGAAGAGAAACCAAAAAGTTCAAGTATGGTTTTAGTGTTTTTGATGACTTTTGTTCATGATTCAAAACATAATTATTCTTAGGAATATGTTATGAGTATAGTAGAAGAAAAATTTTGAAAGAATTACAACAAAAATCGAAGGAAATAGCCTTTGTAAGTTTCGGCCCTATAGAGTTTTAATGGTTGTATTTAGTTTTAAATTTTTCTGAATTAATATTTGAGTTTAGGACAAAATTTACATAAGGTATGTAATTTTAGTGATTTTTGGACTTAAGATGCAAAATCCTTAAGTTAGGGGTAAAATGGTCATTTTCCCACATGTAGAGTGTAAAATAGTAATTTTACTCTAAGTTGATATTTCTTCATATTCCTAATTGTTAGTGATTAAGTTCTAATTTTTAGAAATCACTACTTTCAGTTTCTTGTGATCGCACTTGAGTTTTGTCTCGAAGTGCGAAGATCGAGGTAAGTTAGCTTTTAACTTACTATCAGTTTAATGTGGATGAGTGATTAATAAGGAAACTAAAGTGTATGTATACATGTTATCATATGTGCCATGCCAAGTCATTACATATTTATCTTTTACACAGAATTTATTCTGTCATGAATTATTCATCTGTTACACAAGATATTCTGTCACGTATAACAATACATTGCAAGTATGCCATGTTAAGTTAAGTATGTCATCTGTTACATGTATTTCATGTCACGTAATATTCACTGTCACATGTTACGCCATGTTAAGCAATGTTGTCTGTTATATGGTATGTCATGTTACATGTATGCCATATTATGAAATGTTCTCTATTACATTTATGTCTGACGTCTTAGTTCATGTCACGTTATGCTACGTCAGGATTTCTGTCTTTTATGTCACGTTTTTGTCATGTATGCCAGTTAAGTTATTCATGTCAATCACGACCCTAGGCACAAAGATGGGGTAATATTCTAGTGGAACTCCTTTGTTCACGCTGGATTGTCTAAATATGTGTGAAACTCCCTGGTTGACGAAGTACAGTCAACAGGTTACGAATGAGGCCTAATTAGCTGGTCACCGGAGCACGCCAGACACTAACGTCGATGGTGCCACACATTATGTTACGTGTGTTCATAGTAAGTGTGGCACAAACAAATAAGTTATGGAGCCACAACAACTATGGAGCATGAAGTATGGGGCCACAACAACTTTCGAGCATGAAGTATAGGGCCACAACAACTGTGGAGCATACACTACGTGAGACACAGCATTGTGACACGTAGAATATGTGGGGCTACAACAACTGTGGAGTACGTATTAACGCACTCACAGCTGGTATAGAAACCTGTGATGTGATGCTGTAATCGGCAAGGACACATGGCTCAAGGGGACCTATGTAGCACCCATATGGTCACTTTAATGATTAAGTCTATTGAATAAGATTTCAAGTTCTTGCATTTCACGTTCAAGTCATGTTTCACGTTATGTTATGTTCAAGTTTACATTCACGCAATCATGGTAATCCCATGAGACAAGAATATGTTTCAAATTCATGTTATGTTATGTTCACGTTCACGTTATGTTCCAAGTTCATATTTATGTTATGTCATGCTCAGGTTCATGTTATGTTTCAAGTTCATGTTCAAATTATGCATGTTCACGTTCATGCTATGTTTCAAGTCCATGTTATGTTTCAAGTTCACATTCATGCTATGTTTCAAGTCCATGTTATGTTTCAAGTCACGTTCATGCTAAGCTTTAGTTTCAGTTTAAGTTATGCCAGTTATGTTATGTTGTATGTCAAGTTATGCTATGATTACTTATGATTTGATTATGCATTCATGCTTTTACTGCCATGCATGCATCATTAACCTGTGTGGAAGTTTCCTGTTAACTTGCTGAGATTTGTAATCAAATCTTACTGTGGTAGTCCCAACTACCATTCCCCCCGAATGGTAGATTTTGTTACAGGATATGATGGAGAATCAAGAATCGACCAACTAGAAATAATAGACTAAACAATGGTGTGACGTAGATGGTAGTACAGTAGTTACCTCATTACTACTTGTATTTGTGGTGTTCAATCTCCAACACTCTTTTGATCACAACCATTTTGGACTAGTGTTGTAATCTCAGTTGTTTAGTACGTCATTATGTATGAAGTATGTTTTAAGTATTTGAAATATTTCGGTTTGGTGCATAGTATTGCTAAAGGAAAAAATTTTCTGCTGCCAATATTGCATAATGCTAGATGCATGTTAGGAATATTGCATCTTATATGTCATGAACAGGGGCAGGTAACCTTGTGTTGCATGTCTCGACGCTTCAAATGTCCGTCTGATCACAAGCGGAATTTGGGGGGCGTCATAGGGTGGTATCAGAGCAATACATCTCTGGGTTTAAATCCACATGTTCTTAGGAAATGCACCAAATATTAGGCTTGAAATTTTAGTCTTTATTAGGCTTGAATTTCTTGAAGTATAAGAGATAGTATGTGGTTGTAACTTGTGTACTCGTGTGATTTAGGAAGTGACATGACTCGAGGTAGGATACCTCAAAACCCTGAGGGAGTCACAAATTAGGATAATCAGAATCCCCCAATGGATGGAGGAATAGCTGAAGCTGTACGTTGGCTGACTGACATGCTTAGACAAAAGCAACATCAGCAAGCACATGTACCCAGACCCGAAGTTAGGGAATTGTCTGTGTGAGAAGTTCTTGATCTATCGTTATCCAAACTTTTCTGGTAATGAAGAGCCACTAAAAATCGAGAAATGGATTATGGATCTCGACAGGACTTACGAGATCTGTGGATGTACTGAGGACCAAAAGGTTCTATATGTTGTATACCTATTCTAAGGAGAAGCTGGAATATGGTGGGATACACAATGGCAGCTTCTAGTTAGGGAACTAGGAAGTTTGGATGCATTGTCTTGGGAGAGATTTAAGGAAGAGTTGACAACAGATTCTTCCTAGATTCTATCAAACATTTAAAGGCGCATGAGTTTGCAACTTTAACTCAAGGCAGTTTGACCGTAGAGTAGTACGCTGCTGAGTTTATGGTGTTAGGAAGGTTTGCACCACACTTGATTTCTACTCAGAGGATGCAGGCACGAAAGTTTCAAGTTGGACTTCAGCAATGGATCCGTAGCCAAGTAGCTTGCCTAAGAATAAAGAATTACCAAGAGTTAGTAAACGTGGCTGCGATAGCAGAGGTTGAGCAGAGAGGTCTAGTGATCCAGATCAATACCGAATGAAAGAGAACTTCATTGTATGCTATTGAAGAAAATCTAGAAATGAAGAAGATGTCTACTGGACCAGATAAGGGAAAAGGCATAGAGACTGGAAGCTCAATACTGACCATATACCCAATATGTGGGATGTCCGGAAAGAACCATGGAGGCAAGTGCAAACTTACCTTAGGACTCTGTTTCAGATGTGGCCAACCTGACCACTTGATCAGAAATTGTCCCAGAAGAGGCCAGAGAAATGGAACTATTCCCAACAGAGATTCCAAGCCAAAGCCATGACCTCCAGTACTAGCTTAAGTGTAGACAGGTAGTTCTAGAGATGCAGATGCTGACTCGCTAGGAACTAAAGGAGTTGGCGCTGTCACTGGTATTTTTCTAAGACCTCTATATTGTTAAGCTTATTTAAGGTTGATTAGATTGCAATTGATGGTACTATTGCATTATTGATACTTTGGGTAAGTTAAATGATTGAGGTTTATAACTTGTACGCAGTTTCATTCAAGTGAGGCCCTATTTTTAGTGATTGTGGTATTGCACAAGAGTTCAGTTCGTACTCTGAATTGTTACCAGGTGGTAAGAGTAACATTTCTCATTAGGAGTATTTCTATTCAAACCAGTGTAGATATGGAATACCTTTTAGTAGTACGAGGAAGGATATTCAAGGTTGATGAATTAGTATCCCACGTATTTGGAGTTTGTTTTGATTTGAAGGTTACAATGAGATTTGTGTTCGGGAGAGTACAATGTGTGGGAGAAGCTTTGGCTTTAGTAGGATTCACTTATGATAATAGTTTTATCCAATGGCGAATAAATGGTTTTTGGCGAAGTACCGTGTTTGTGGAAACCTAGATTGCCTTTATATTGGAGACATTTATATGGGGAGTAAAATCTTGTCTTGAGGATTTACGTGAACAATAGGAACAAATTCTTTGGATTAGAGTCAGATTAAGAGGCAGCTCATGATGGATAGAAGAGCTGTAACAATCCGATTCTAAGTTTAGGTCATAATATAAGTTTTATGTATTTTTTTCATATAGGTATAAATATTCTATTATTATCATTATTATTGTTATTATTGTCATATTTTACATTTATTAATTTTATTAATCTCTATTTTGATTTTGTTTGAAATTAGTAGAGTTTTGTTTTATTATTAATAATTATTACTAGATTTTTATCACATTTTAGTTTTGGTTTGAATTTAAGTCTTACTTCATTCTATCTCCAACAAAGCCTCTTTTTAAACACATTAAACCTCCAAACCCTACGTCTCTCAGTTGATGATGAATTTCTCCACTCCGCACGTCTCCACTCCCATTCTCTTTCATGTCTCTTTTCCTCTTGGTTTCCTCTTGATTCATCATATATATATAGAGCTGTCGCGTATAAATATATATATATATATATATATTTATACGCGACATCTCTACTGCATGAAGAAACCTCACGCCGCAAATCGAGAACTATTTCAAGCCTTTGCCCAATCGCACTTAACCCCTTGCCCAGAGTATGCTGATGCCACCATTGACCACCTCAAGGGACGACCCACGCGGCCCTGTCTTGCACCCATCGAACAGAGCACCGTTAAGGCAACGACTCGACGACGGAACCACCGTGATAACCCCACTATGCAAACCATGCATGGCCGTGAAGGACCTCCGAGCACTGTCACGTACACCACGCTGCGGCCTGTTTAGATGAGCACCTCGACGCAACCTCCGTTCTACGTAACCAGCCACCAGAATAGCCGCCCCACAAGCCACGACCACCACCTTGCAGAAACCAGCAACACTTCTACATCACCGTCGCCGAGTCGCTGAAAAACCACCAACAAATACTCTATTTTACTGCAATGAAACAGAGGAAGAATTCTTCCCACCGTGAGCCACAAGCTAGCCACCCATGTCGCCAGCTCCTCCGCGACACATGCCACTTGCATAGAGATCACCGTCGGACCACCTCCCGTCCGCCACAGAAAGCGTTGACCAACCCAACCCCGTCGCACCCACTCCCTCTCGGTAAGCTTTGTCGCCGCTCTCTCTGTCACTTTCGGTTGCTTTTCGTCTCCCTCCCTTGGCGTCGCACCACCACGGGGACCCTCCAGATGCGCCGCCGTGACCCCCGCCTGCCGCCAGAGCCATCGTGCCGTGCAGCCCTCTCAGTGAGTTTTGGACCATCGCTGGACCTCTCTCTCTCTCTGTGTCGCACCACAACAGAGAAGCCGCTAGTTGCGCCGCCGTGACCCCCGCTTGTCGCTTGAACCGCCACGCAGCCCATCTCCGTTGCATACTCTATCTCGGTGAGCCCTCTGTTTTCTCTTGCATGACTTCTGCTTATGTTTATGTCCGTGTGCCATAAAACCACCATGGAGCATTGTTTCACAACGGGCCCTTGGACTTTACGTATGCTGGGCTTATTTGATAAGCTTGTGTTTTAAAAAGTAAATTGGGCTTGATCTTCAACAACTGTTTTACTATTTTTATTGGGCTTAATATTAATATTTTTAAAGATGAGTTTTTACTTAAGTAAATATATTAGTCAAATGCTCATTTTATTAAGAACGTGTTAAAGAAATTTAAAATGTGTTTTGAAGTTTATTATGGAGCCTATTATTTTAGTTAATTTTCCTTTGTCTATTTAGTAGAATTTAATAAAATTATTATGTTAAGAATTTAATAGTATTTATTAGGTTTCCTATAAAATTTAATAATTATGTTAAGAAATGTAAAACAATTAAGGAATTTTTAAACTGTTTTATTTATTATTAATTAGATTTCAATAGTAATTGGTAAGTGTTTAATCTTTTATTTTAAATACTTATAATATGTAACAGCCCGCTAGGAATTCATTGGTGGAATTTCTATTGACTTTAGGAATCTTGTGAAAACCCCATAAGGTTTTACGAATCGACCAATCGCATAGGTTTTAGTCTGTCAACATAGTCAGTGTTATCACTCACTATGGTGCTAGAAATATAAGTTTTATTTATTTGAGGTGGTTAGAAGTGTCAGAATGCATTATGGTCCACGCCATTAGACTCAGTGGATTATTTAGAATTTTATGGCGCAATATCCTATTTTCATAATTCTGGACGAAACGTCTGATGGAAATTGTGAAATTATTTTTAGGGGCACTTCGAGAATGAATTTAGGTAAATGATTTTCACTGTAGATTAATATGAATATTTAGGAATTTTTAGTGCTAAGTTTATGATTCACTTTTTCGGAGTAAATAGTAACCTCGGTAAGCGCACCAATTGCAGTGTTTCAAAATGACAGTGTGGAATGTCCAAATTAGATTAGAGAACTTTCATTTGGACACTTGGCAAGATATTAGCCTCACATAGGGGATAATATTAGACACTTGGCACCATGAGGAGCGTTTGATGGATTTGAAGGAATCAATGTGTGAAATCATGCCATTTAAGCAAAACTTTGTTTCATTTGCTCAACCAAATTGTGCCAGACAAAAAATATTTCAATCCTAGTGAAACCCTAAATGGTGGGAATCCAATTGAAAGCCCAAAATCTTTGTTGAAATTGAAACCCTAAACGGTTTCCCCAAAACCTAAAGTTGGCCTCTAAACCCTTTGTAATCTGATTTCTAGCATTGTGTTTAATCACTTGATTAAATCACTTCCACATGCTATTAATCTTTCAAATTTGTGTTAGAACATCATTATCCAACCTTGTTAACCTTGAGAAATTGATTGGACCAAGTGATATTGGATTTGAGCTTGATAGAAACCCAAACCCTCTTTAAACCCCAAAATTTAGGCCCATTCGGTTTAGGCCCATTAAGGACCACGAATTTGGTCACTATAGAATTGCTTCATGACTAAGTTTTGTACCCTCACTTGGTTGGTCAGATCTTTACAAGAAGGGTCTAGAAGGTTCTAGAAAGACAAAGCTAAAGGGCCACCTCATTCTTTCACTCTCACACTCCACCTTGAGAAAAGATCTTGGTCTGATTTTTATGAGAAGAAAAGGCCAACACTCAACCATTCCTTCAATCCTATCACTTTACATAGCTTGTGTAAGAAGCTCTCCAGTCCACTTCCCACGAAAAGCAACTCTCCTTTACACTTTTCCATCATAAAACACAAAAGACACTCTCGGACAGTTTTTCTTACCTCTTTTGAACTCCCGTTTCGAAGCTTTTGTAAGTGTTTGCTCTCAAAGTTTCCTCATGAAAGTTGTTTCTTTTTGAGTCTAGTTTACGTGGATACCTTATTCGTTCCATTTGGAGATCATTTGATTGGTAAAAAGTTGTTTATACCCCAGAAAGGTCATTCTGGGCAATAAACTGGAGAGTGTGTTATATTTTGGAGTTTTTGACCAAGCTAATGAATAGATCTTGGTCCGAAATTTTTATGGAGTACTTTTAACTTGTGTATATGATTATTGGTTGAGGATTTGTTGCGTGATTAAAAGTTTTGGTGAAATATTTTCTTAGGTCTAGAAACTTAGAAACTGGAAGAGGCAAAACAGTTTCTGTTTTGAGAAAGTTTAAATCTTTTATGGTTTAATCTTATTCCAATGGCTTTGATATTTTTATTGGAAGATCATAAGCCTCTTATATACATGTTAAAATGTTATTTTGAAGATATTTGATGTTAGTTTCGAAGATATGGAATTTTATACAATGAGGTATTCAGTTAGGCCAAAGTGATGATGTTCTTGGCTAAATTTATGTTTTGGTTGATGTTTAACCATGTGATCTTGCGTTTGATGCTTGGATCTGTTTTAGAACATCTTTTTAAACCATGTGATGTTTTGGTTTGAAGATTACTCTTTATAAGTCGTGGATCAAGAGGTTGATCAAAACAAGTTAGAAACAAAATTCTGTTTTGAACTTAGAAGAAAAACCAAAAAGTTCAAGTATGGTTTTAGTGATTTTGATGACTTTTGTTCATGATTCAAAACATGATTATTCTTAGGAATATGTTATGAGTATAGTAGAAGAAAAATTTTGGTTTAATCATGAGTTTTGAAATTTGAAGGAATTACAACAAAAATCAAAGAATATAGCCTTTGTAAGTTTCGGCCCCATAGAGTTTTAATGGTTGGGTTTAGTTTAAAATTTTTCGGAATTGATATTTGAGCTTAGGACAAAATTTACATATGGTATGTAAATTTTGGTGATATTTGGAGTTAGGATGCAAAATCCTTAAGTTAGGGGTAAAATGGTCATTTTCCCACATGTAGAGGGTAAAATGGTAATTTTACTCAAAGTTGATATTTCTCCATATTCCTAATTATTAGTGATTAAATTCTAATTTTTAGAAATCGCTACTTTCAGTTTCTCGTGATCGCACTTGAGTTTTGTCTCGAAGCGCGAAGATCGAGGTAAGTTAGCTTTTAACTTACTATCAATTAATGTGTATGTGTGATAAGTAAGGGAACCTAAAGTGTATGTATGCATGTTATCATATGTGCCTTGTCAAGTCATTACATATTTATCTGTTACACAGAATTTATTCTGTCATGAATTATTCATCTGTTACATAAGATATTCTGTCATGTATTGCTATACATTGCAAGTATGTCATGTTAAGTTAAATATGCCATATGTTACATGTATTTCATGTCACGTAATATTCACTGTCACATGTTACGCCATGTTAAGAAATATTGTCTGTTATATGGTATGCCATGTTACGAAATGTTGCATGTTACAAGTATGCCATGTTATGAAATGTTCTCTGTTACATTTATGTCTCGAGGTATGTCATCTCTGTTGTCTTAGTTCATGTCACGTTATGCTACGTCAGGACTTTTGTCTTTTATGTCACGTTCATGTTACTTCACGTTACGAAATGTCATGTATGCCAGTTAAGTTATTCATGTCAATCACGACCCTAAGCGCTAGGATGGGATAATATCCTAGTGGAACTCCTTTGTTCATGCTGGAGTGTCTAAATAGGTGTGAAATTCCCTGGGTTGACGAAGTACAGTCAACAGGTTGCGAATGGGGCCTAATTAGCTAGTCACCGGAGCGCACCAGGCACTAACGCCGATGGTGCCACACATTATGTTACGTGTGTCCACAACAAGTGTGGCACAAACAAATAAGTCATGGGGCCACAACAACTGTGGAGCATACATTACGTGAGACACAACAATTGTGACAAGTAGAATACGTGGGGCCACAACAACTTTGGAGTACGTATTAACGCACTCACAGCTGGTATAGAAACCTGTGATGTGATGCGGTAATTGGCAGGGACACACGACTCAAGGGGACCTGTGTAGCACCCATGTGGTCACTTTAATGATTAAGTCTACTGAATAAGATTCCAAGTTCAAGTCATGTTTCACGTTATGTTATGTTCAAGTTTACGTTCACGCAATCATGGTAATCCCATGAGACAAGAATATGTTTCAAGTTCATGTTATGTTATGTTCACGTTTACGTTATGTTCCATGTTCACATTTATGTTATGTCATGCTCTGGTTCATGTTATGTTTCAAGTCAATATTATGTTTTAAGTTCATGTACATGTCATGTCACGTCAAGTTAAGTTTAAGTTCCAGTTCAAGTTATTTCAGCTCATGCCATGTTATGTCAAGTTACGTTATGCTTATTATTTCATGCCATGTTATGCCAATATATGTTATGTTTTCTATCGATTTGATTATACATTCATGCTTTTACTGCCATGCATACATCATTAACCTGTGTGGAAGTTTCCTGTTAACTTGCTGAGATTTGTAATCAAATCTCACTGTGGTAGTCCCAACTACCATTCCCCCGAATGGTAGATTTTGTTACAGGATCTGAAGGAGAAACGGGAATCGACCAACTGGAAACGGTCGACTAAGCAACGATGCGACGTAGGTGTTAGTACATTAGTTACCTCAGATTACTACTTGTATTTGTGGAGTTCAATCTCCATCACTCTTTTGATCACAATCATTTTGGACTGGTGTTGTGATATCAGTTTTTAAGTATGTCATTATGTATGAAGTATGTTTTAAGTATTTGGGATATTTCAGTTTGGTGCATAGTATTGCTAAAGAAAAAAAAAATTATCCGCTGCGAATATTACATAATGCTAGATGCATGTTAGGAATATTGCATGTCATGAACGGGGGCAGGTAACCTTGTGTTGCATGTCTCGACGCTTCAAATGTCCGTCCAATCCCAAGCGGAATTTGGGGGCGTCAAAGGGTGGTATCAGAGCAATGCGTCTCTGGGTTTAAATCCACATGTCCTTAGGAAATGCACCAAATATTAGGCTTGAAATTTTAGTCTTCATTAGGCTTGAATTTCTTGAAGTATAGGAGATAGTATGTGGTTGTAACACGTGTACTCGTGTGATTTAGGAAGTGACATGACTTGAGGTAGGACACGTCAAAACCCTGAGGGAGTCACAAATTAGGATAATCAGAATCCCCCGATGGATGGAGGATTAGCTGAAGCTGTACGTTTGCTGACTGACATGCTTAGACAACAACAACTTCAGGAAGCACATGTACCCAGACTCGAAGTCAGGGATTGTCTGTGTGAGAAGTTCTTGATCCATCGTTATCCAAACTTTTCTGGTAATGAAGAGCCTCTAAAAGCCGAGAAATGGATTGTGGATCTCGAAAGGACATACGAGATCTATGGATGTACTGAGGACCAGAAGGTTCTATATGTTGTATACCTATTCTAAGGAAAAGCTGGAATATGGAGGGATACACAAAAGCAACTTCTAGTTAGGGAACTAGGAAGTTTGGATGCATTGTCTTGGGAGAGATTTGAGGAAGTGTTGACAACGGATTCTTCCCAGATTCTATCAAACAGCTAAAGGCGCAGGAGTTCCCAACTTTAACTCAAGGCAGTTGGACCGTAGAGTAGTATGTCGCTAAGTTTATGGTGTTTGGAAGGTTTGCACCACACTTGATTTCTACTCAAAGGATGCAGGCACGAAAGTTTGAAGTTGGAATTCAGCCATGGATCCGTAGCCAAGTAGCTTGCCAAAGAATAAAGAATTACCAAGAGTTCGTAAACATGGCTGCGATAGCAGAGGCTGAGTAGAGATGTCTAGCGATCCAGATCATACCGAATGAAAGAGAACTTCATTGTATGCTACTGAAGAAAATCTATAAATGAAGAAGATGTCTACTGGACCAGATAAAGGAAAAGACATCGAGACTGGAAGCTCAATGTCGACCACATACCCAATATGTGGGATGTCCGGAAAGAACCATGGAGGCAAGTGCAAACTTACCTTAGGACTCTGTTTCAGATGTGGCCAACCTGACCACTTGATCAGAAATTGTCCCAAAAGATGTCGGAGAAATGGAACTGTTCCCTTTGGAGATTTCAAACCAAAGTCATGACCTCCAATACTAGCTCAAGTGTATGCAGGTACTTCTAGAGACACAGATGCTGACACCCTAGGAACTCAAGGAGTTGGCGCCGTCACTGGTATTTTTCTAAGACCTCTGTATTGTTAAGCTTATTTAAGGTTGATTAGATTGCAATTGATGGTACTATTGCATTATTGATACTTTGGGTAAGTTAAATCATTGAGGTTTATAACTTGTACACAGTTTGATTCAAGCAAGGCCCTATTTTTAGTGATTGTGGTATTGCACGAGAGTTCAGTTCGTACTTTGAATTGTTACCAAGTGGTAAGAGTAACATTTCTCATTAAGAGTATTTCTATTCATACCAGTGTAAGATATGGAATACATTTTGGTAGTACGAGGAAGGATATTCAAGGTTGATGAATTAGTATCCCAAGTGTTTGGAGTTTGTTTTGATTCGAAGGTTACAATGAAATTTGTGTTTGGAAGAGTTCAGTGTGTGGGAGAAGCTTTGGCTTTAGTAGGATTCACTTGTGATAATAGTTTTATCCAATCGCGAATAAATGGTTTCTGGCGAAGCATCGTGTTTGTGGAAACCTAGATTACCCTTATATTGGAGACATTTATATGGGGAGTAAAATTTTGTCTTAAGGATTTACGTCAACAGTAGGATCAAATTCTTTAGATTAGAGTCAGAATAAGATGCAGCTCATGATGTATAGAAGAGCTATGTTAATCATAAGAGAGAAACTCTTGAGTTGAGGTTAATACCTGATCATTTATCAAGGTACCACCTAGGAGGAGGAACGATTCGTGGTGATTATGAAGGAGTAAGCTAGTCCTAGGTAGATATAATTCCTTGAGGAAATAGAATGTGAATTCAGTTGTGTATGGATTAAATTCTTCCAAAATGAACTGCAAGAATACTTGAAGTTTTAGATTTAGAGAATATGCTGGTATGACTTGACCTACCTTGTAGAAGGATTCCAGTACAAATTGATACAATTTGAGAGAGAGAGAGTTAAGAATGGTAGATATATATACACGTTGTGGATAATTCTTTGAATAGTGAAGAGAATAGTGATTTCTTTTAAGCAATGATTCAGTATCCTAGAAGGTCAGCCTAGAAGTCATTAAGTTTAGGCAGTAACCTTTGGGATTGTTATACCCTAATGTTATAGTGATAGTTATTTTATATAACCATGTGATGGTTGTAGATAAGAATAGTGTTGACTACGAGAGGAAGAAGTTACCTCAAGAAGAACGAGACCTGCCCCTTGGGCGTGATGAGGCATCCAGTGATGGGCAATAAGTTGGTAAGCAACTTCTTCTTTTGACCGTATTTTATGTTTGTACTTACGTCGATTTTGAGGACGAAATCTTTTTTTTAGGAGGGGAGGATGTAACAGCCCGCTAGAAATTCATTGGTGGAATTTCTATTGACTTTAGGAATCTTGTGAAAACCCCATAAGGTTTTTCGAATCGACCAATCGCATAGGTTTTAGTCTGTCAACATAGTCAGTGTTATCACTCACTATGGTGCTAGAAATATAAGTTTTATTTATTTGAGGTGGTTAGAAGTGTCAGAATGCATTATGGTCCACGCCATTAGACTCAGTGGATTATTTAGAATTTTATGGCGCAATATCCTATTTTCATAATTCCGGACGAAACGTCTGATGGAAATTGTGAAATTATTTTTAGGGGCACTTCGAGAATGAATTTCGGTAAATGATTTTCACTGTAGATTAATATGAATATTTAGGAATTTTCAGTGCTAAGTTTATGATTCACTTTTTCGGAGTAAATAGAAACCTCGGTAAACGCACCAATTGCAGTGTTTCAAAATGACAGTGTGGAATGTCCAAATTAGATTAGAGAACTTTCATTTGGACACTTGGCAAGATATTAGCCTCTCATAGTGGATAATATTAGACACTTGGCACCATGAGGAGCGTTTGATGGATTTGAATGAATCAATGTGTGAAATCATGCCACTTAAGCAAAACTTTCTTTCATCTGCTCAACCAAATTGTGCCAGACCAAAAATATTTCAATCCTAGTGAAACCCTAAATGGTGGGAATCCAATTGAAAGCCCAAAATCTTTGTTGAAATTGAAACCCTAAACGGTTTCCCCAAAACCTAAAGTTGGCATCTAAACCCTTTCAAATCCGATTTCTAGCATTGTGTTTAATCACTTGATTAAATCACTTCTACATGCTATTAATCTTTCAAATTTGTGTTAGAACATCATTATCCAACCTTGTTAACCTTGAGAATTTGATTGGACCAAGTGATATTGGGTTTGAGCTTGATAGCAACCCAAACCCACTTTAAACCCCAAAATTTAGGCCCATTCGGTTTAGGCCCATTAAGGCCCACGAATTTGGTCACTATAGGATTTCTTCATGACTAAGTTTTGTACCCTCACTTGGCTGGTCAGATCTTTACAACAAGGGCCTAGAAGGTTCTAGAAAGACAAAGCTAAAGGGCCACCTCACTCTTTCACGCTCACACTCCACCTTGAGAAAAGATCTTGGTCTGATTTTTATGAGAAGAAAAGACCAACACTCAACCATTCCTTCAATCCTATCACTTTACATAGCTAGTGTAAGAAGCTCTCCAGTCCACTTCCCACGAAAAGCAACTCTCCTTTATACTTTTCCATCAAAAAACACAAAAGACACTCTCGGACAGTTTTTCTTACCTCTTTTGAACTCCCGTTTCGAAGCTTTTTTAAGTGTTTTCTCGCAAAGGTTCCTTCATGAAATTTGTTTCTTTTTGAGTATAGTTTACGTGGATACCTTATTAGATCCATTTGGAGGTCATTTGATTGGTAAAAAATTGTTTATACCCCAGAGAGGTCATTCTGGGCGATAAACTGGAGAGTGTGTTATATTTTGGAGTTTTTGACCAAGCTAATGAATAGATCTTGGTCCGAAATTTTTATGGAGTACTTTTAACATGTGTATATGATTATTGGTTGAGGATTTGTTGCGTGATTAAAAGTTTTGGTGAAATATTTTCTTAGGTCTAGAAACTTAGAAACTGGAAGAGGCAAAACAGTTTCTGTTTTGAGAAAGTTTAAATCTTTTATGGTTTAATCTTATTCCAATGGCTTTGATATTTTTATTGGAAGATCCTAAGCCTCTTATATACATGTTAAAATGTTATTTTGAAGATATTTGAAGTTAGTTTCGAAGATATGGAATTTTATGCAATGAGGTATTCAGTTAGGCCAAAGTGATGATGTTCTTGGCTAAATTTATGTTTTGGTTGATGTTTAACCTTGTGATCTTGAGTTTGATGCTTGGATCTGTTTTAGAACATCTTTTTAAACCATGTGATGTTTTGGTTTGAAGATCACTTCTTTATAAGTCGTGGATCAAGAGGTTGATCAAAACAAGTTAGAAACAAAATTCTGTTTTGAACTTAGAAGAAAAACCAAAAAGTTCAAGTATGGTTTTATTGATTTTGATGACTTTTGTTCATGATTCAAAACATGATTATTCTTAGTAATATGTTATGAGTATAGTAGAAGAAAAATTTTGATTTAATCATGAGTTTTGAAATTTGAAGGAATTACAACAAAAATCAAAGAATATAGCCTTTGTAAGTTTCGGCCCCATAGAGTTTTAATGGTTGGGTTTAGTTTAAAATTTTTCTGAATTGATATTTGAGCTTAGGACAAAATTTACATAAGGTATGTAAATTTTGGTGATATTTGGAGTTAGGATGCAAAATCCTTAAGTTAGGGGTAAAATGGTCATTTTCCCACATGTAGAGGGTAAAATGGTAATTTTACTCAAAGTTGATATTTCTCCATATTCCTAATTATTAGTGATTAAATTCTAATTTTTAGAAATCGCTACTTTCAGTTTCACGTGATCGCACTTGAGTTTTGTTTCGAAGCGGGAAGATCGAGGTAAGTTAGCTTTGAACTTACTATCAATTTAATGTGTATGTGTGATAAGTAAGGGAACCTAAAGTGTTTGTATGCATGTTATCATATGTGCCTTGTCAAGTCATTACATATTTATCTGTTACACAGAATTTATTCTGTCATGAATTATTCATCTGTTACATAAGATATTCTGTCATGTATTGCTATTCATTGCAAGTATGTCATGTTAAGTTAAATATGCCATATGTTACATGTATTTCATGTCACGTAATATTCACTGTCACAAGTTACGCCATGTTAAGAAATATTGTCTGTTATATGGTATGCCATGTTACGAAATGTTGCATGTTACAAGTATGCCATGTTATGAAATGTTCTCTGTTACATTTATGTCTCGAGGTATGTCATCTCTGTTGTCTTAGTTCATGTCACGTTATGCTACGTCAGGACTTTTGTCTTTTACGTCACGTTCATGTTACGTCACGTTACGAAATGTCATGTATGCCAGTTAAGTTATTCATGTCAATCACGACCCTAAGCGCTAGGATGGGGTAATATCCTAGTGGAACTCCTTTTTTCACGTTAGAGTGTCTAAATAGGTGTGAAATTCCCTGGGTTGACGAAATACAGTCAACAGGTTGCGAATGTGGCCTAATTAGCTGGTCACCGGAGCGCGCCAGGCACTAACGCCGATGGTGCCACACGTTATGTTACGTGTGTCCACAGCAAGTGTGGCACAAACAAATAAGTCATGGGGCCACAACAACTGTGGAGCATACACTACGTTAGACACAACAATTGTGACACGTAGAATACGTGGGGCCACAACAACTTTGGAGTACGTATTAACGCACTCACAGCTGGTATAGAAACCTGTGATGTGATGCGGTAATCGGCAGGGACACACGACTCAAGGGGACCTGTGTAGCACCCATATGATCACTTTAATGATTAAGTCTACTGAATAAGATTCCAAGTTCAAGTCATGTTTCACGTTATGTTATGTTCAAATTTACGTTCACACAATCATGGTAATCCCATGAGACAAGAATATGTTTCAAGTTCATGTTATGTTATGTTCAGGTTTACGTTATGTTCCAAGTTCACATTTATGTTATGTCATGCTCAGGTTCATGTTATGTTTCAAGTCCATGTTATGTTTTAAGTTCATGTACATGTCATGTCACGTCAAGTTAAGTTTATGTTCCAGTTCAAGTTATGTCACCTCATGCCATGTTATGTCAAGTTACGTTATGCTTATTATTTCATGCCATGTTATGCCAAGATATGTTATGTTTTCTATCGATTTGATTGTCCATTCATGCTTTTACTGCCATGCATACATCATTAACCTTTGTGGAAGTTTCCTGTTAAATTCCTGAGATTTGTAATCAAATCTCACTGTGGTAGTCCCAACTACCATTCCCCCGAATGGTAGATTTTGTTACAGGATCTGAAGGAGAAACGGGAATCGACCAACTGGAAACGGTCGACTAAGCGACGATGCGACGTAGGTGTTAGTACAGTAGTTACCTCAGATTACTTGTTGTATTTGTGGAGTTCAATCTCCATCACTCTTTTGATCACAATCATTTTGGACTGGTGTTGTGATATCAGTTTTTAAGTATGTCATTATGTATGAAGTATGTTTTAAGTATTTGAGATATTTCAGTTTGGTGCATAGTATTGCTAAAGAAAAAAAAAATTATCCGCTGCGAATATTACATAATGCTAGATGCATGTTAGGAATATTGCATCTTATATGTCATGAATAGGGGCATGTAACCTTGTGTTGCATGTCTCGACGCTTCAAATGTCCGTCCAATCCCAAGCAGAATTTGGGGGCGTCACATAATATATTGTATGAAATGAATCTTATAATAGATTTTGATATATTTTATGCTATTAAAGTTGTAAATTTTAATATATGTTAAGAATATTTAAATGATATTATTATTTCTGTTTCTTGTTTAATTATGTTAATTATAAGAAAGGAAACCTTTTTTAAGAATTGAAGTTTTTATGACTTATTTTTAGTAGAATTGATTATATCTCAAGTATTATACTAAATTATATTTTTGAAGTAAGATTATGCTATTAGTATTGTAAATAATTTAGGATATCAGTATTCATTAATTTTGCGATAAATAGAATATTTATTTGATTATGTTCTACGATGTGAATTTAATTAAGTAGGATATTAATACTTATTCGTTTCCAAACAGATTTAGTGGTAGTTATTATTGCGTATAGGTGTCGATTTACGAAGTGATATTCAAGAAGAAGTGCAGCGAGGTAAGTAATTTGATCATAAATTAGGATCATCACAGTTTAGCTTATATATAAGTATTATTCAAGCTAGTTCATTGACAACTATTATTTATGAACCACTCATATCATATGCAAACATGTCATCCAGCATAGCATATGATCATGTCATTCTGCATCATGTTTCAGATTCAGAAATTATAATTATGTATGTATTATGTCATACATCTCATGTGGATAAGACTTGTAAGCCATCTTAAATTTAAGAGTAAGATAAGATTAGATCAGTTAATAAGATGGCCATTCAGATGCATGGTACCAATGCAGTTCAGTTTCAGGGTGGATGTGCAAGCCACGAACTTAGTCGTGGTCCACCATAGTATGCTAGAATACTATTAGCGGTTCCCCTTGCTGCAGCGGGATGTGGGGCCAGTGCACAACCTTGCACACAGGGTTAAGTGTGTTGGCCAGTCAGATCAGTCAGTTAAGTCAGTTAATTCAGATAAATCAGTCGTGCATAGCATAAGCATTAGTATGAACAGTCATGAATTTTAAGCTCAGCGTGAAAGTTTCTATGAAAATCTTATATTTATTACGTTTACGTTGTGATAGATTTTTTACTGAGTCATCGACTCATTTTAGTTTGTTTTCATGTTTTTAACCACCCAGGTGAAGATGATGACTACGAGCAGGCAGACCAGGAGTAGAAGGAGCATTTATTTTTAGTTTAGACTTTCTAAAATAAAACATGTCTTTTATGACATGAATTCATTCAGTTTATTCATTTAATGTTTTTTTAAGACAATTTTATTAGACCTTTTATTTCATAATAGGTTTCAGTTTATTTTTCAATTATGAAATTAGAGAATCTCTTGCCGGGTTTATTTTTTCATGAAAAATACGTGACACACCTAGCCTACGGGAAGGGGGTGTTACAAGAGCTATGTTAATCATAGGAGAGAAAGTCTTGAGTTGAGGTTAATAGCTGATCGTTTATCAAGGTACAACCTAGGAGGAGGAACGATTCGTGGTGATTATGAATGAGTAAGCTAGTTCTAGGCAGATATAATTCATTGAGGAAATAGAGAATGTCAATTCAGTTGTGTATGGATTAAATTCTTCCAAAATGAACTGCAAGAATACTTGAAGTTTTAGAAAGTATGTTGGTATGACTTGACCTACCTTGTGGAAGGATTCCAGTACAAATTGATATAATTTGATAGAAAGAGAGTTAAGAATGATAGATATATATATATACACGTTGTGGATAATTCTTTGAATAGTGATCTCTTTTAAGCAAGGATTCAGTATCCTAGAAGGTCAGCCTAGAAGTCATTAAGTTTAGGCAGTAACCTTTGAGATTGTTATACCCTAATGTTCTAGTAGTAGTTATTTTGTATAACCATGTGATGGTTATAGATAAGAATATTGTTGACTACGAGAAGAAGACGTTACCTCAAGAAGAACGAGACCTGCCCCTTGGGCGTGATGAGGCATCTAGTGATGGGCAATAGGTTGGTAAGCAACTTCTTCTTTTGAGCGTATCTTATGTTTGTATTTGCATCGATTTCGAGGACGAAATATTTTTTTTAGGAGGGGAGGATGTAACCGCCCGCTAGAAATTCATTGGTGGAATTTCTATTGACTTTAGGAATCTCGTAAAAACCCCATAAGTTTTTACGAATCAACCAATCTCATAGGTTTTAGTCTGTCAACATAGTTAGTGTTATCACTCACTATAGTGCTAGAAATATGTGTTTTATTTATTTGAGGTGGTTAGAAGTGCCAGAATGCATTATGGTCTACGCCATTAGACTCAGTGGATTATTTTGGTTTTTATGGCGCAATAATCTATTTTCATAATTCTGGATGAAACGTCTGTTGGAAATTATGAAATTACTTTTAGGGGCACTTCGAGGTTGAATTTCAGTAAAAGATTTTCACTGTAGGTTAATATGAATATTTAAGAATTTTTAGTGTTAAGTTTATGGTTTTAGTGTTTTTGATGACTTTTGTTCATGATTCAAAACATGATTATTCTTAGGAATATGTTATGAGTATAGTAGAAGAAAAAGTTTGGTTTAATCATGAGTTTTGAGATTTGAAAGAATTACAACAAAAATAAAAGGAAATAGCCTTTGTAAGTTTCGGCCCTATAGAGTTTTAATGGTTGTACTTAGTTTTAAATTCTTCTGAATTAATATTTGAGTTTAGGATAAAATTTACATAAGGCATGTAAATTTTAGTATTTTTGGAGTTAGGATGCAAAATCCTTAAGTTATGGGTAAAATGGTCATTTTCCCACATGTAGAGGGTAAAATTGTAATTTTACTCTAAGTTGTTATTTCTCCATATTCCTAATTGTTAGTAATTAAGTTCTAAGTTTTAGAAATCACTACTTTCAGTTTCTCATGATCGCACTTGAGTTTTATCTCGAAGCGTGAAGATCGAGGTAAGTTAGCTTTTAACTTACTATCAGTTTAATGTGTATAAGTCATTCGTAAGGAAACTAAAGTGTATGTATGCATGTTATCATATGTGCCATGCCAAGTCATTACATATTTTTCTTTTACACATAATTTATTCTATCATGAATTATTCATCTGTTACACAAGATATTCTGTCACGTGTAGCTATACATTGCAAGTACGCCATGTTAAGTTAAGTATGGCATTTGTTACATGTATTTCATGTCACGTAATATTCACTGTCACATGTTACGCCATGTTAAGAAATGTTGTCTGTTATATGGTATGTCAAGTTACGAAATGTTGCAGGTTACATGTATGCCATGTTATGAAATGTTCTCTATTACATTTATGTCTGACGTCTTAGTTCATGTCACGTTATGCTACGTTAGGATATACATTGCAAGTACGCCATGTTAAGTTAAGTATGCCATTTGTTACATGTATTTCATGTCACGTAATATTCACTGTCACATGTTCCGCCATGTTAAGAAATGTTGTCTGTTATATGGTATGTCAAGTTACGAAATGTTGCAGGTTACATGTATGCCATGTTATGAAATGTTCTCTATTACATTTATGTCTGACGTCTTAGTTCATGTCACGTTATGCTACGTTAGGATTTCTGTCTTTTATGTTATGTTTATGTCATGTTCATGTTACGTCACGTTACGAAATGTCATGTATGCCAGTTAAGTTATTCATATAAATCACGACCCTAAACGCTAGGATGGGGTAATATCCTAGTGGAACTCTTTTATTCATGCTGGAGTGTCTAAATAGGTGTGAAATTCCATAGGTTGACGAAGTACAGTCAACAGGTTGCGAATGGGGCCTAATTAGCTGGTCACCGGAGCACGCCAGACACTAATGCCGATGGTGCCACACATTATGTTACGTGTGTTCACAGCAAGTGTGGTACAAACAAATAAGTCATGGGGCCACAACAACGGTGGAGCATACATTACATGAGACATAGCAATTGTGACTCGTAGAATACGTGGGGCCACAACAATTGTGGAGTACGTATTAACACACTCACAGCTGGTATAGAAACCTGTGATGTGATGCGGTAATCGGCAGGGACACACGGCTCAAGGGGACCTGTGTAGCACCCATATGGTCACTTTAATGATTAAGTCTATTGAATAAGATTCCAAGTTCATGCATTTCACGTTCAAGTCATGTTTCACGTTATGTTATGTTCAAGTTTACATTCACGCAATCATGGTAATCCCACGAGACAAGAATATGTTTCAAATTCATGTTATGTAATGTTCACGTTTATGTTATGTTCCAAGTTCATATTTATGTTATGTCATGCTCAGGTTCATGTTATGTTTCAAGTTTTTGTTCAAATTATACATGTTCACGTTCATGCAATGTTTCAAGTCCATGTTATGTTTCAAGTTCACGTTCATGTTGTGTTTCAATTCAATGTTATTTTTCAAGTCACATTCATGCTAAGCTTTAGTTTCAGTTTAAGTTATGACAGTTATGTTATGTTGTATGTCAAGTTATGCTATGATTACTTATGATTTGATTATGCATTCATGCTTTTTCTGCCATGCATGCATCATTAACCTGTGTGGAAGTTTCCTGTTAACTTGCTAAGATTTATAATCAAATCTCACTGTGGTAG
The DNA here is from genome assembly GCA_022457165.1 of Juglans mandshurica. Classification (NCBI taxonomy): domain Eukaryota; kingdom Viridiplantae; phylum Streptophyta; class Magnoliopsida; order Fagales; family Juglandaceae; genus Juglans; species Juglans mandshurica. The sequence continues at coordinate 13,819,631 of CM039623.1, forward strand.
TCCCAACTACCATTCCCCCCCAAATGGTAGATTTTGTTACAGGATCTGAAGGAGAATCGAGAATCGACCAACTAGAAATGATCAACTAAACATTGGTGTGACATAGATGGTAGTACAGTAGTTACCTCATTACTACTTCTATTTGTGACGTTCAATCTCCAACACTCTTTTGATCACAACCATTTTGGACTAGTGTTGTGATCTTAGTTGTTTAGTACGTTATTATGTATGAAGTATGTTTTAAGTATTTAGGATATTTCGGTTTGGTACATAGTATTGCTAAAGGAAAAAATTATCTGCTGCGAATATTGCATAATGCTAGATGCATGTTAGGAATATTGCATCTTATATGTCATGAACGGGGGCAGGTAACCTTGTGTTGCATGTCTTGACGTTTCAAATGTCTGTCTGATCACAAGCGGAATTTGGGGGGCGTCACAAATTGTTCCTAATCCAACTTCCCTATCGGACGTGGGTTGGCAACATTCAACGTCCTATTTCGGGCCTTCCCACCGCGGGCACAACCAAGGGTGACATATCTAACAGACTCATCTTCTCCCCTCTCGGTCTGTTTTGTCATCACCCCAATCCTGCATTTCTTACCATATTCCTTATAATAACATAATAAATCTTCAAAGGAATTATCTCCATTCCCGACTTTGGCTCCTCAATTGTATCATCATCATCCACTTGGACATTTTGAGTTTTCTCAACACTGCCATCATCAAGTTCCGAAGGACTTGGTCTATCCTCAGTACATTCTTCAGCTCTAGGAGATCCACATGGTGATTCAGTTTCCCCACCATCAGGTCTATTGTCCTTTGAACCAACTATTCTGCTTGTGGCGGAGCTTGTATTGCTGATAGGAGTTGGAGGTTCCCTGATATGTTGAAGTGGGTAACCAACATTCTGCAATAAACACAAAAAGTCTGCAATTAAACTCCTACAAAGAAGCCAACTTATTAAGAATAAATCCTGATCAATTATCACCACCTGTATGTTGATTGGATATTGGTTACCAAATGGATATGGTAGAAAAGTCGGTGACCACGTGGGCACTAGTCCAAAGTAACCAGGCAAGTAATTTGGGATGTTTGGACTAGTTGATGGTATGGCCTAACATGTTATTAGATAAAGTTATTGATGTATTTTGGAAATAAATATCGACTCAAAAATACCAATGTTATAGATATATTAAATCATATAACATACATACCTTGGATGGAGGATTTGAGCTAGATAATGTCTGCGTAGTTGGCTGTTCTTTCTCGTTTCCCATTTTGAAACTTAGTATTAATTATCAAGACAACTAATTGACATTCAGCAGGTGCGTTTTTATAGTTGGAAAAAAAATAAACTATCATGCAAAAGCAACTAAAATCCATATGGGAAATGAAGCAAAAACTCCTTTTTTTTTTTTTTATTGGCTGGTGCTTCTATATTACCTTCCCTTATAGAAAACCCATTTACACACGTTGATAGATTGGGAAGTGCTATATAGTACATCTTTCTTCAATTTGGCAAACTATGCTACAAGTCCTTGTTTTAGCTTTTTAAGTGGTATATGGTTGGGTTGGGGTGGTTATTGTTTTTGTCTCAAGTTCTGAATATTTCTTTGAAAAAAAATACAATATACTAAATAAATATGGATCTTACTCTATTTGGTTAAGTCATGATTAACGATATATTGTTCAATAGGTTAAGTTGAAGCTAAGAGAGTCAACTACGAGGCTGGAACATCAATTGGCAGAAGAGCAAGCTGCTCGACTGAAGGCTGAAGAGCTACTACATGAAGCTCAACTGAAATCTAGTGAAGAAATTCATAGCCTCAGAGAGCATCTAGAAAAAGCAGAGGAGCAGCTTCGTAAGCACAGTGAAAATCGATGTACCATTCTGTGAGGTAAAGATTATGAATACAACTGTTGTGGAGTACAGACCTTCCCTTTTAATTTTTTCGTGTTAATGTTTCTACAACAATTGTTTGGACACAAAACCCACTTACACCATTTATGTCAAGACTCCATACTAATGAGAACCAATTTAATGAAAATACTTCAGTGAATAGATTTTCTCGAACTATACATTCTGGTAAAGGAAAGAAACATTTTTAATTATGTAAAATCATTAAATCAGCAAGTCATATTAACAATAAAGCTACAAATTTTGACAGATAACTACTTTCCTTCAAACAGTAATGACAAATGTCTGGTAGGCATTTATAGTGGTGTAGTTTGTAGTCAAAGCAAATTGTTATGTGTTCAAGAAGTTTTTAATGCACAGCCACAAAACCATTCTCACAAGTGTCTCAGATGCTTGGTCAAAGTTGACAACAGAATCTTAGTTGATTAAATAAGAAATGACTACCATTTACTCTTAGTTCTATTTTTTCACTCAAAATCCATAGAAAAGTGCAGGCTATACATATACACTCATGTTAAGAGTGCCAGCTAAGTTCTATTTTTTCACACAATTTCAAGTGTAATGTAATCTTTTCCTGAAGTGGATTCCCAAACCCATAAATTGTCGTGCAAACTGCAGATGCTAGGCTCCAAATCTGAATAGCGACCTTTCAAAGTACAGACTGAAAAACCAAGTTCTTTATTACAGAACCAAAGAAGACCCAACAACTCAATACCCACCATTAAGCATAGATTTTTCACATACAAACAAAAAGGACAAGAGCAACCCAGAGAGAACGGCGGATGAAGACCTCAACTCAGAGAAAACTAAAACCCAACAACAAACAGATGAAGACCTCTTACCCATAAATGCAAATGAAATAGTAGACTTCAAATCCAGAAGAGAAGACTGCAACCCTGATCTAGTTTGGGGCTCAGGTTTCTTCAAACCAAAATGAAATCAATTCCCTCCCTCCCGTGTAAGTAATGTTTCTGGGTTCAAGGTTTCCATTTTTTTTTAAATTATTGCTGCGCGAGGCCGCAGCGGGGTTACCACCCGGAGGTATGTAGCAGTACTGATTCCAAAAGTATTAAAATTTAAATTCCTCATATAAATTTTGTCCTAAACTCCAATATCAACTTATAAAAAATTAAGACCAAATACAACTATTACAAACACCATAGGGCCGAGACTACTAAATGCCGCATATCTTACTTTTGTTGCAATTTCTTCAAATTCCAAAACTCATGATCAATTTCAGTACAAACATACTTAAAACAAACACAAAAAAATTTTAGTTAAAAGGTCCAAACTTTTTAACTAAAATACACACTCTTGAATCTTAAGGTTTTGACCAATTTCAAAGCATTTTCAAGAACTCTAAAAATTCAAAACTTTCTTCTAACATGTTCATAATCCTAAGAACTAACAATAGAAAGGATTTAAGGGTATTTTAGTAATTAAAGGAAAACTTGCATGGACTTGGGAAGGATTGAAAATGAAACCATAAGAGGAGAAAGTAGCCTTACGGGAGAAGAAAACCGTGTGACCTAGGAACTCTGTCGAAACTGAAGTTGAGCACAAAGCAGAGAGAGGCGGTGGAAGCTGGTTTAGGGTGGTGGTGCAACGAAGATGCTGTCGAGCTGAGTGGCTGAGCACGAGAGAGAAAGAGAGAGAGAGAGAGAGAGCTCGGTGTGAGAGAGAATGGAAACTCACTGTGAGACAAAGAGGAGGCGTGCGACAGTCTAGGCTGGCTTAAGGTGCCTGATGACCCTTTCCATTGGTCTGGGCTGGCTTGTGGAGGCAACGATTGGATTGGGGTTCACGGTTTGCCAATGGGTTGGGCGGTAGGGCTATCAGACGGTGGTTTTTGAGTGGAAGAAAATGGCAATTACATGAAAGAGGTGATTCATTGAAAAATTAGGTTGCAACAACTTCTTTTGCAAGAGAGAAATACGTGTATTTATAGAGTTGATTAGAAGAGCCCTATATAAGAAGAAAAAGGAGGGTAACCGTGCATGGCATGAAACATGGAATGTGCCTAATGTGAAACTAGTTCCTAGCTTCATGGGCTTGGGTTTTGAGAGTTGATCGAGCTTTTTCCCCTAGTTTTGGACTCCCGATTCAGCCTCTAAAATAATCTAACTTGTCCCACCAATTTTCCTTGGCCCATAAAAAACTTCACCTAATCTAAAAATATTTAATGATTTTAACCTAATTAGCAAGCCTAATAAAAATATATTCGACATCGGTCAAAAATAAAATTTGGGCCCGAAGTCCATTCAAAAAATACTCGTTAATTTCAAGTGGGCTTTTTATCCGTATAAACCCAAAAATTTTAGAAAACAAATTGGTGTTAGACGTGGGTGTTACATCACAAGAGATAACAGCTATGTAAAAGGAAGAAATAGAAACAAGAAAATTGTGACCATTGAAATCTACATCTTTGGCCCAAAGAAAAAAGGGTTTTGACTGATAACACCTATATACTTTATGCGCAAGTTGTCAAGAGTTCAAGCTCCTCAATGTAAAGCCAAGACTATAGTAGGGTAAGTTATATTTACAAACCAATACATGACACATGCACAACACTAAAGTACATGTTTAATTTACTGCTTTAATCGTCACTACAACATAATTACTTTTTAGTGATGGTTGAGAAATTGTGATAGTCCCCAAACTGTCACTAAAAAGCATTTTCTGTGACGGTATCTGGAAACCGTCGCTAAAGACAAATGAAATTTTTTTTACGTTCAAGTAGAGAGGAAATTTACTTTCGAATATCATATATACGTTCGAACATTAAGGCTAGTTAGGTGCGAACGTGAAATGTTTTGGTGCCAACGTTCGAACTTTAGTAATTAATGTTCGAATGTTAATTGTCAATTTAAATTAAATATGACTCTAATTTAAAAATTATGTGATTTTTATAGTGCATAATTTGTGAACAAGTCTAAAAAATTGTAAAATATAATTATATATTTATATATATAAATTATATTTATGTTTATGTTTATAAACATATATGTTTATATATATTTGAAGTGTAGTGATTTAGTATTAAAGTTGAAAAATCTAACATCAAAGAAGATTGAGAATTGAAATTAAAAAATAATAGATATATTAAATAATATTGTTCCTTACAAATATTAAAAGCAAAATATAAAATATGATAGAATTTCTTAAACAGCACTCAGACGAATGCATTGTTTACGAATTCGTACTCGGTATCTCCTCAGTCAAGGTATCAACCTTCTCATTGAGGATATCTACACGAATGGCTATCTCGGCGGTAGACTCCTCTATAGCCACGATCTGTCGATCAATATGTGCAATCATATATGAAATCAACGCATCAACCCAAGCAAGCCGCGCATCTCTCGCAAATGTACTCATCGGCTGCTGACTACTACTCCCCACACCGGCCATGGGTTGTGTCAGAGGCACTAGATCCGCTACAAGGGGTGGCTGACTTCGAGGATACCCCCTCGCCTATCCAATGCTACATCGATGCGTGCTGATGTCAAGGGAGCTCATTTGATCTATGACTTGCTCTTCCAGCTAGAGTGACACTCTTTGAGCAAGTAATAGCTGGCTAATGATGACACCATATCGGACGTTGTCCTTGGAGACAATGCTTGCCTCGTAACGAATCCTCTTAAAGATGAGTAGTGGAAAATTGATGAGATCTCCACGTGCCACTTATATAAAAAAATGTAGCCGAATCCAACTAAATGTTGTCTTATGTGCCACAGGATCTAGGTTTGTTGCAACAATAAGCTGCAACATGTAGAAGAAATGTAGCAAATGTATTTGGTTGAAGGCGTTCTTCCTCTCAATCTGCATACGGTCTCTCCTGATGAGGATGTAGAAATCATCGTCTCGATCATCGTCCCGAGCCTCATGGTCAGTACCCTCTACCTCTGACTAGTCTGCATCTCTGGCATCATCTACTGGCTCAACTTGGCCAGTAGATGATGCAGAAGTGCCTACATCTGCATCGAGTGTGCCATGTGCAGATATAGATGCGTGAACCACAGTTGTGTCGCTAGTATGAGAGTCAGTTGTAGTCGATGTCTCAACTACTTGATGAATCCTGAGGAGCTCGACGATGACATCCTGTGAAATCTCAAACGAAACACCGCATACAGTCACAGTGTGAGAGGATGTGTCCTGAGACATGGAGCACATCCCCCTATAGAACTCCCGAACCATTGAGGGGTATACCTTCCCCCTTTATGTGCAGATATTTCCCCAGCCTCTTCTAATGAAGACATCTTTGAGGTTCGTCTGCTCCCATCTGAGATTATCGAACTCATTGATGAGGACCTCTCGCTCCACCATAACAGAACGAGCCCCAATCCGAGCAGTATCCTGAGTGGCTCCTTCCCTCCCTCGTTTCCTAGTATGCAAATGATGAGCCACATCATGAAAATAGAAAAGGAAAAAGAATTATTAGTACTATTGATGCATCTTTCGTTTTAATTTTAAATTGTTCTGCATTAACGTTCGAACATAATATAACATATGTTCGAACGTTCAGATAAAACATTCTCATGTATGTTATTGACGTTCAAACATAACAATTAACATTCGAACATATAATATACACGTGACATCTGCTCGTCACGGTCGTGGCTATACACGTGGCATTTGTTTTGAGAAAAATAGAAGGCACGAAAAACTCAAGGTCACCATTTATGATAATTCCACTGGAAGAGTGAATGATAATGCAGCAGTGCTTTCCTCTTATATTGGCACAGTAATCCGAGCTTATGCTCCATTTTATTTGCGATCATAGCGAGATGTTCCAAATGAGATTAACGTGCACATTCGAAGTTGTGTGCTGGTGAGTTTACTTTGAGAGTGCATTTTTTTCACCTAGATTAGTATATCATATTTTTGATGTAATTTACTTATTAGGATGAATTCGACCTCGATAATTCGACCTCAGCTTTGGTCGTACCAAGGATTCAAGAACAGTAAATGAGTTGATGGCTACACTATTCTGACGTCACAAGGGACGATGTCATGACCACTTCAAGAAGTTTGAGACGTAGGAAGAGGCTGCAAAGTCCTTTTTCCAGCAGATGAAGTTAGACGATTGGAGAAAGTGTTATGATCTTTTCGCAGCTCCAGATTATCAGGTATTCTAAATTTATATCCTTTAATTATTTACATTTATATTCATTCTATATTATATATATATTTATATATATTACAATTAACATTCTTAATTAATTTTGTAGCACTTAAGCTATACAAATGCACATAATAGATCCACTCTGACTATCCATCATCGTGTCGGTTCAAGATCATTCCACCGTCTTGTCGATAAAATGGTAATTAATAAATTATAGAATTCATTTATTTTTCTAATATTCATTTATTTAAGTAATAGAATTATCTTTTTAAAATTGTTAATGTCGCTTTGTTAGAAACGTGATGATCTTGAAAACCTTTTCCTCATTCATATCTATGATGCAGCTCACACTAATGAGCGTAGTGAGTGGATGGATCCTGCCGTTGCAGATAATTATATAAGCGGTGTTACTTTTGTTAAATAAATTATGCAACATGTGAATAGTTTATTTTTTATTTGTATTTATTTTAATATGTTACTTATTGTGTGTTTTCTTTCAAATTGCAGGAAAAAATGATGGAGATGCAGTTAGCTTCTGGGGAATCGTCTTTGAGTGACATGGACACATTAATGCAAGTGCTCGGGCCCAAGTCTAGTATGGCAAGAGGTTTGGGACAATCTTTCAAGCATTCCGGTTCATCCTCCTTAACCTCATCAACTTCACAAATTAATAATCTTACCAAAGATTTAGAAGCTGCACGATGCGAGAATGAGTATAGGAGGTTGAGACAACAAGAGTTGAAGTCCCTCTTAGAGTGGCAGTCTCATTTAAAGATGCATTTGCGGGACCAACAGAGAGACCAAGAGGAAAAAATATGCTGTGAAGTCCAAGAGCAAGTGCAGTGGGAGATGATGATGCAAATGGAGCATGTTATGTCAATGCAATAGAATCGCGGTGGACGAGTAAAGAAGAAGAAATGAATTTTATCAATTTTATCCGTGTATATAACTTTTAATATCTAATTTTGAAACTTTATAAGACATTGTTAGTTGTTAAATGATGGTGTGTAATATGATACAATTGGTATGTTTTTTGATTTTATGAAATTATTATTTTTGATATGTACTTTCGAATGTAAATAAAAAACATTCGAACATTGGTTCACATTCAAACTAATATTTGAACGTAATTACACAAAATTATAACATAAAGTTCGAAGGTACGACTAAACATTTGAATGTACTCACCCTGAAATGAACAAAACGTTCAAATGTTTAAACAATTAATGTTTGAACAAACCTCCGAACATACTACTTGCATTCGAATGCTTCTTCGTTAACATTCGAACTAACATCCGAATGTTATAACTATTACATTTGAACATTGGTCCATTAACATTCAAACAAAAATTTAACGTTTATTGCAGTTAACGTTCGAACGTATAGAAGTTCGAACGTAAATATTATACTTTCAAACTATAATCAACATATGTCAACTTCTATCGATCGAATGCCGATTGGTCGGATTTACGTTCAAACGTTCGATTGGATGTTCGAATGTTACTTTTTGTGATAGATCTCAATCGTTACAAAAAAGGGTACGCTCGAACATTACACCAAATGGAACACGTCCAACCGTCACTAAAAATATTTTTAGTGACGGTTCAATAGTAAACCGTCACCAATTGTTTTCTATGATGCACATTAGGTGATGGTCGTGGTGATGGTTTTGCCACCAAACGTCTTTAGTGACATTTTGGTTATTTTTTGTGACGATTTCCTTTGTCACAAAACACAAATTGTGTTGTAGTGCGTTAATGTGTGCGAACAAATTATTCGAAATGGTTAGTGTAGTTGGAAATGTCCATAAGCCTAATCTTGGCTTAGAAGTAGATGTGGCTGATGTTATTCGGAAATAAGCTAATATATGTAAGTATTCTGCAACGACTACAAGCTTTCGTGAATGGTTATACAATATGTACATATACATACATATATACATACATATATACATTATATATATAAAATTACAATTGTTACTTCAATATATTTATACACATTAATTATGATGAAGTACTACTCATTTGCTAGCTATTGGTTTTTTGTGGAAAAGTAGATATGATGTTGCTGTTGATATAAACACAAAAGGATCACCTTATTTGCTTATGAGCTTTGTGAAGAAGTGCAAGAAACTTGAGTTGTTCTTGCATGTATCAACAGGTATATTAATTATCAAGGCCTAAATTAATAACGCATATGTATCATCTATTGTTGGGTGGAATTAGAATGAATGTTTTGGTTTGTTGAGCTCTTTAGTAGATCAGAGTTTGCCCTTTGCACCTGCTGCTTAGCAAAGAGATGTAAGTTTTTTTAAATTTTAATTAAATTAGTAATTTCTCTCATTTCAATTTTTATTCTAGAAGTGGATGATTGGGTTTTGCTATGAAGCAAAGCGATCATTGGCGAGTGAAATAGTAGTGATCCATAACCATATGCATCTATAGCGCCTAAGTTGTAACGCCCGTCCTTGTGGTGGGACTTTTTCCAAAATATTTTTATAAAAGGACGACGGAAATTACCATCCTATTTAAAACTTTTCACTTGCATACCCAGGGTGCGAGACTCCACGTTTATAAATAAAATGTGCTTTGATAATAAAAGAAGGTTACAGCGGAAAACATAAATCTTATAATAAAAAAGCCTCTTGTACGTTTAAAACTCGTGCCTAGACTTCCGTGCTCTTTCCCATGGGTCGTGTCCGTCCTGATCTTGCAGTTCCTGTTGGGGGAGGGACATGCATAAAAGTTAAAATGAGTCGAAGACTCGTAAGCATTACTTCATACAATTAAAATATAGCAACATAGGTTTTCATTCATGTATTCATCACTCGTACATACTATTACGTGCGTGCATGCGTGCTTACGTGCGTTCGTTTGAAAACGTCACTGGACAGGATTTTTCTCTTTTAAAACATGGGCATCCTTTTCGTAAAACGTTTCTCCCACCAGTGCCTTCGTTTCTTCAAGAGTTCGTGCATGTTTACGTGCGTGCGTGCGTGCGTTCTTTTGAAAAACTTCACTGACGGGGCTTTTCTTTTTAAAAGGCTTTCATTTCTTTAAAACGTGTCTCCCGTTAGTGCCTTCATTTCTTAAAGGTTCGTGCGTTCGTACATACATGCATACATCCCTTCATTCTTATCACTTTCATAGGCCAGTACACACTGTTACGCCCTTGTGTTTGGGGTTAGCGATCTTCCTTTGGACCCGGATTCCGCCCGTGGCCATGGGTTGGGATCCCCTTTTCATAGGGGTAGCACTGGGTGTACTTCCAGTACTACTTACCTGGCATTGCAATCTTCCCATTCATCAGTACCCTTTTATTCATGTCATGTGGCTGTTACGTGTCTTCATACATTCATGCTTTCATTTCTTTCCTTCTTGCTTTTCATTCATTCGTTCATGTCAGCTCGAAAGAGCTGAAGCTTTCATTCAGTTCATTCTTTAATTTAACAGTCCTTTCTTTTCATGAGAAAACATTTCTTTTCGTGAGAAAACATCATTTGGGGCCTAGGCCCGAAAATGGTGTTTTCATCTTTCAATTCATTTCAATTCTATCCTTTCTTTAACAGTTCGTTCGTGGAAAACTTAATTTAAGAACATACATGGGCTTAAAAGTCAGCTTTCATGGCATCCATAAGTGTCACCTTGAATGTCGTCAATCATGGCATCCACGAGCGTTACCTCGGGGCGCACATGAGAGCGTCAGTTCGTAGGATTCACAAAAGCATCCGCTTTCATGCCTTTCATGCATCTTCATCAGTTTATGGATTTTCGTAGAAAATACATACAATAGATACAGCGTATAGTCATCCATTCACATGCGTACAATTAATAGTTTGGTTGCGTAAACAGGGGTTGCCAAGAAGGGGCCGTACATATTTATACCTTTGAACACTTAGCATTTTCTTTCTTAAAACGTCTTTAGTCTTTTCTTAAAGCGTCATAAAGGAAAAGCTTTTTCTTTTTATCTTATAAAGACTCTAGAAGAGTGTGAACCTAACACTTACCTGGACTCCATGCTACTTGCATGTCATTTAGTCCATTCTTGTGCTTGTCAAATGGCAACCTACATGCATACACATAACCTTAGCATCATTCTCTATCTAATGTATAAGTAACTTAAGCTATAAATAAAACTATGCTATACTTAGAACTCTCTCCTTCTATCCCATGCACTTACGTGCCCTTTGCTATGTTAAACCCTTCGGGGACCACTTACGGTCACCACATCTTCCAACTCAAGGTCTTGTCTCAAGTGCTCATCCACTAAGGTGAACCCATTATTCACCTTAGGATTAAGACACTAAGACATTTGTCTTACTCTTCTTACAACCACATTCGACGCATGATTCCGACCGATGGAATCACACATCTCAATCCTAACAATGCATCCGTCACTACCTTCATGCATCTTAGCCCATACTAAATCCTCATTCCCATCCATACAATCACACAGCTTTAAGCCAACTCTGAGGCTCAAGCACCGTGTAACTGTACTAGGGCAGATTACCCATTACATATGGTGAATCCGTCCGACACATGTGTCTAACCAGATTACACATGTACCTTACCCCTTTATCACCTAAGATCAACATATAACATGTTGATCACCTGCTCGTAGGGACAAGGGCCATACTCCGATACCAATCTTCTCTTAACCCGGCTAGCATGACTCTTCATGCTACCCGTCCCTTTTGATAGTTCATCCCAACACTTAACACGACAAGACTCCATTCACAACTACGCCTTATATCACGTCACATAACCCGAGATTGCTCCAGAGCTACACTATGACCTTGTCGCGTTACCCAACATTCTGCTACGTCAACTCCTGACTCATCACGAGTACGGTTCATCACGTACTCCCGTCACATTGTGACATTTCATCACGTTCCCTTTATGCCATTCCTACACTTTAACACTTCATACATCATAAGCATGACTTCCAATAACCACGTCACTTAGTGACGTTGCCCAGTCATGCTTCCGCTGCGTACTCTTACACTTGTTCCACTACTTCGCCAATCACAAGCACGACTGTCAGTAGTCATGTCACTTCGTGACATTCCTCAGTCATGCTTCCGCTGTGCACTCCTATACTTGTTCTGATACTTCAAGCATACTCCTAGCCATAAGTCCATCACAGTGACATTTGTCACCTCAGACTACAGGCTATGCCAAAACTACTTCGGGACACTGTTTCACAGTTCCCGACACTATCCATCAATTTCCACGTCCATCAAACACATAACCACTATGGCGTACCTGCCATATGTAGCATTGCTCCATCACACGAAGTACACTCCACGTGTACTCCCTTCATACATACCACGCCACATCACCACTATGGCACATCTGTCACACGAAGTACATTCCACATATACCGCCTTCATATACCATACCCCACACAGAGTACACTCAGCGTGTACTCTTCTCGTTCCACATACACTACGCTGCCATTACAACACATATTCCCCAATCACACTACATGGCACGGTCCACAACACTTCCCATCTACAGCACACTTCCCAATTACGCCCAACACTTCATAGTACATTACACGGCACAATGCACCTCCATACAACACAGACAAGCCCAACAAATCACTACACAAAATGCCCAACACTTCATCACAATGCCACAACTCCACAAATACTAACAGCACAGTCTACAACCTAGTCAACTAATCAATATCCAACATAACTACAAGGGATAGAGAGTTATACTATCGACGGGATAACCCGTGCGTTGCTCGTTGACTGTCATAGCCGATAATGTCGGAAGAGTCGTACGTGGTAGCTAACTCACATATGGTGATTGTTTAGGCATTTGGATAGCTAGGTGTGGTCTTGGAAGGGTCTCGTGATGGCATTGTGATGGCGATGAAGAGCATAACACGACGGATCTAGCCATATACAATGGTGGTCAACCACGCGCAGTGGCTATCCATCACGTGCAGTGATTACCTACCACATAAAGTGATGGTTTGGAGCTAGGGCTTCGCTAAGGAAGGTGCAGTGAATCTCATGGTGGCGTCGAGGTGGCGCCACAGTGGCTCACGGTGGCGGATCTGGCCATATCGTGGAGGAGAAGCCGTGGGAGAGTGAGAGAGAGTGTGCTCTCGTGGGTGGCAGATCGAGGCTAAAGGAGGTCGGGTTGGCTTGGTGGCAGCCTGAGGAGGCTGATGGTGGTGGCTACCAGCCGTGGGTGGCGGTGCACGGTGTGCAACCCGTGCGTGCATGAGGGGGAGACCGTGAGGTGGAGGAGGGAGTTTATGGCCATGGGTCACGTGGAGGAGCTCGGGGAGGAGCCATGGTGTCGCTAGGTGGCCGTGGGTGCTGCGCACGGTGGCGCTAGGGGACGCGCACGGTGAAGCCTTGCGTGGGTCTCCTTATGCATGCGTGTGTGTGACGGAGGGAAGGTGGCTGCATGGGAGAGGCCAAGCTCGCTGGGGAGTGGTGGCCGGTGGTAAAGGAAGCTGCCGAGGGAGTGGTGGCGTTGGAAGGCGGCCCGCAACGGCGCTACGTGCACTAAGCCCATACGGGCTGTGCAGTTCCGGAATGGAGAAAGGGAGAGTGTGGGAGAGAAAGGCTGGTATGGTTGAGCTCATCGGAGGGAGAGGGGGCCAATGGTGCTAGCGGTGAGAGCTGGTGGCGTATAGCGGGACCGGGCTGAGGCCTTAAGCCGTTCGGGCTTGGGATGGATCGCGTACTGCATACGCCGAATGAGAGAGGGAGGAGAGAGAGAGCTACGGGGGAAATGAGGGGAAAAGAGAGGGGGTCTGGGTATTTAACCCAGTCCCTTCGTCTGGAGGTCTACACAGCGATCTAACGGCGAGGGATCAAAACACTGATTTGAAAATGCGTAAACGTTAACTTAATTAAAAGCACTTAGAGGAATTAAGGTAAATATTATTTTAAACTAACTTTAGTTTATAAAATAATATTCTTTATCATTAATAAAATGATGAAGTCTCAGTTAACATATTTAAAAGGGTTAAACCATTTAATTAATAAAAGTTCTCAACATAATTTATGATTGTCGTATAAATTAATTATAATATTTTTGGAACTCTTAAATAATATTATGATTGTCGTATTTAAGATCAAATCTTAATTCAATAATGATGGAAATACTCCTTAAATATTTTCAGCATATTTAAAACACCGGGCGTGCCCTAGAAGTCACACGATATATTTCGAGACACGCCATCATAGTTCGACATGCATAACGTGGCTCACAGTCGCTAGATAGAAGGGCAGATGATCACATAATCTCTGCCTTTGGGATTTGCTTACGTCATAAAGACGAAACATACGTCAGAAAGAGAGAAGTGTACGTAAGAAGAAGGAGCTGAGTATTACATAAGTGATGATATCTTGTGCTTCTGTATCAATAACGCCTTCATCTATTGCCTAAATATGATTTTGAGGTGAGTGTTTACGAAGCCCTTGGAGGTTCTAGTTTTAATTTGTTTCATGCCATGCTTTTGATTTCACGAGTTATGTTAGGTGGTTAATTCAGAAAACTTCCATGTATCTCTAGCATGGATGTGAAGAAAGTGACACTATTGTTTCATGGAAATTAAACTTCAAGTTCTCTTATTTTTAGTGTTAATATATGAATTTGCAGGTAGCTGATGGCCAACAAAAACGTAAGAAAGGAGTGTTTGGGACTAAGGGTGGTGATAAGGAGGTAAGAGTCAAATTCATGTCTCTCTATTTGCTCTGTGTTTTATCATGTCACTAGATTGCATGTTTTTTGTGATTTTCTAAGTACCTCAATGATTAATATGACTTATATGTTAGAATTAAGTACATCAAAATTAGAACAGGCATGCTTGTTGTTCAAGCTAATTAAGTACTCTATTTCTGTTTACTTTCAACTTGTGAAACCGCTAGGCAATACAATGGCAGCAGCTGGACGTCCATTACCCTCATCCGAATTTGTTCCATACCTTTTAACTGGTCTTGGACCTGACTATGATGCTTTCGTCTCATCAGTCACTACATGGCTTGACCTTATATCCACTGAAACATTATTAGCACATCTTCTTGCACATGAGGCCAACTTCATTGCTTGTGGTAATTCATTCATGCAAGGTCATGGCTTTCGTGGCCACAACAACTTCAATAGAGGTCGTGGAGCTTGTCAAAAAAATCGAGGCCGAGGGTGTTCTTCTCCTAATGGTCTTACGGGTATACCCTCATCTAATTCTTTTTCCTCTCAACCAAGCATGCACCTCAGTAACTCCAGCCTTAGCCCTTTACAGTGCCTCTACCTACCCTACCGATGCCACTTGGTATCCTGACACAGAGGCGACTAACCATATCACGAGTGAGCTTGCTAATCTTAATCTTCAATCTGTTGAATACACTGATGCAGATCAACTCCAAGTTGGTGATGGATCATCCATCCCAATTTCTCATACTGGTTCTGCCCTTCTTCCACACTCTTCATCACATTTTATTTTAACAAATTTGTTTTGTGTTCCATCCTTTACCAAAAACTTTCTTTCGATTAAATAGTTTTGTTCTGAGAATAATGTCTTTTTCCAATTCTTTTCCAATCATTTTCATGCAAAGGATTGCATCACGGGGAACACACTGCTCCAAGGGACAACAAGTGATAGTCTCTACACTGTCTCATCTCAGTTCCCTCAAGCCCATTCAAGTTCACTCTCTTTTGTCCCATTATGGCACTCACGTCTTGGCCACCCTTCCTTCAAAGTTGTTCGCACGGTTTTACTTCAACATGGTCTACCTTTTGAGAAAATGTCTTCAATGTATTTTTGTAATGCTTGTGCTATGGCCAAGCACCATCATGTACCAGCATATACTAAAAATACTAAGTCTAATTTTCCGTTTGATATTGTTTTTAGTGACTTGTGGGGTCCTGCACCACATGTTTCTCCTGAAGGTTTTAGATTTTAGATTTCCTTTGTGGTTGATCATTCCAGATATACATGGTTATTTCCTTTTCAAAACAAATCCCAGGCTTTGTTTATTTTTCTAAAGTTCAAGTCTTAGGTTGAGTTACAATTCAACACTAAAATAAAGCAACTTCAAACGGACTACGGTGGGGAATTCAGAACATTCACTGATATTCTTTCCACCTCAGGCATCATTCATCGAGTAACATGTCCTCATGCTCACAGTCAAAATGGTATTGTGGAAAGAAAACATAGGCATATTGTAGACTCTGGTCTTGCATTACTTGCACATGCATCTATTCCTTTAGCATTTTGGCAGTATGCATTTCAACTTGCCGTGCGTTTAATCAACATGTTTCCATCCACTTCTCTAAAACAGACTCTCAGCATGTTGGCCTTTAACCAGACCTTATAACAAACACAAGTTTGATTATAGGGTCTTGGAGTGTGTATATCTGAGACTAAGCCCTGCTCACAAAGGCTTAATATGTTATCATATTCCCTTAAAATTTGTGGTGGAACTGAGGGAGTTTTTGAAATGAGACGTGAGCTTCATTGTTTTTAATGTCTTTAGAGATGTAAATTAAGTACTTCCCGAGCCCTCTAAGGTTGTTCTTGCCATTTTCACCTCTCCTCTAAATTCCACTCAACAGACCCAAAGCATCTTAGGACCAATGCCAACTTCTTCTTTCTCTCAGCATCTATCACAACCGCTTGCAATAGTTCATGTTCAACTAGTACATTCCATAATAACTTGCTCGAGAACTGCTTCGTCCCTCCCACGCTAGTTCATCGATGGCACCATTAGGTGGCCACCTTCCCAAGCTCATGCCTCAATCAATTCACCTATCCTAGAAACCCCCACCTTTTTTTGGTTGCACAACAATATAAGGAATGGAGAGAAGCCATTTCAAAGGAGTTTAATGCACTTCTAGCAAATGATACCTAGTCACTTGTACTAGCCTCTGAAGCTCAAAATATAGTGTCATGTAAATGGGTTTTTTGTACAAAACAACTTGCAGATGGCATCATTGAAAGGCATAAGGCATGTTTAGTTTTAAAAGGATTTCTTCAACAATGTGGTTTGGATTATGATCAAAACTTCATTCCCGTGGTCAAAGCAACTACTATTAGACTTGTTTTAGCTTTTGTCATGACAAATGGTTGGCCTATTCATCAATATGATGTCCAAAACGCTTTCCTTCATGGACCTTTCTCTGAAATAGTATACATTAATCAACCACCTGGTTTCTCACATCCAAAATTCCCTCATAATGTTTGCAATCTACAAAAAGCCATTTATGGCCTAAAATAGTCACCAAGATCAGCTTGGTACTCTCGGTTAAGTAAAACATTTACTGATCTAAGTTTTAATATTTCATCTGCTTATAGCTCCTTATTTGTTCGAATCAATGGTTCTGCATGCCTCTATGTGCTAGTCTATGTAGACGACCTCCTTGTTATAGGATCCAACATGCAGCTCATTAATGATCTCATTCATGCCTTGCGGTTAGATTTTCCAATAATAGACCTTGGCAAACTTCATTACTTTTTAGGAATTGGAGCAACACACAACTCAGATGGCTCAATCTTACTCACACAAAAGAAATACATTGCCGACTTGTTGGACAGGACAAACATGACACTAGCAAAACCTGTAAAGACCCCAATGGCTACTTTCGCAAAACCTGAAACTCACAGGTTTACCTGTACTTTTCCTTTCACATGATGCTTTGCAAGATTATGTATTGAAAAGTTTATTGACCCGTGGTTGAGTTCCTGAATCTATGGTTTTGTAGTGATTAATGACTTGATAAATTTTGTGCTTTGATATATATTTAGGGCATCCACTGATTAATAAGCACAACTCTTGTGTTTCTCAAATGCTATGGCTACGGGTAGATCAAGATCTGCAAGGTTTGTCTCTATTGCTTCATTTAATTATGCCACAATGTAAGATTCCTTTTCTTACTAGTTATAGCATTTACTGTTCATTCTGTGGAGAGTCCACAATCAAAAGGGTGAGAATTCTCTGGTGTACGTATCTCTTTATCAGTTTTGTATTAAAAGTCTTTATTATGTGGACATCCAGATTTCATGATGATCTTGAAACTGCAAACTCCACACCACCCAAAAATATTCCTTTGAGCCTGAAGAGGACTGAGAAGGATGAAACAAGCAAGTCCTTTGATGGAAGACTATGTTATTCATATGTAATTCATATATTGTAATTTTATATTTTGTTATGTAATATATATAACACAAAATAATGTAATATGTATGTTGTGTGTTCCATTGTGTGTTGCATGCATATTACATGATGAATATTTGGATTTCATTTTTTTATATGCATTTAGTTAAAAAGGTAACTAGTTGTTTCTAAGTTTATTTATTTTTGACATAAAATTTTGTTTTTTATTTTTATTATATTTTTATTATTATAGACAATGTTTAATGTATTAGTATTATGGTTTTCAACATGACTTGTTGAAAAGAATTTAATAAAATATAGGCTTTCATGTAAAAAAAATTAGGCCTTTCAACATTATTTTTTTGAAATAACATATAGGTTTTTGTAAAAAAAAAAAATAAGGTAAAGCCCGAAATCTAGATTTTCAGCTTTCAGAAAACCAAGTTTCACCTAGGTTCCAGCCCAGGTCCTAACCCGATATACCAGGGCCGAAACCCGTCTTGGGTTTGAAGCCTGGGTTCTGGGTCGGGTAAATCCAGATACCCATATCCCATTATATGATAAGATATCCAGTTGCACCATCCTTTCTGTAAGGCATGGTGAAAATAATTGCAAAGGTGACAGTGGCAACGAAGGTTGCTACAAGGAAGTTGACATTAGCCTTCTCCTTAATAAAAGAATTGTCTACCCCTTGTTCTTTTTTCCCATTAATTAATAGACGAGTCATTTTTTTCTTGTTTTGATGTGTTTCTACTCTCGATTTATGGTTCGCTAGTGGTCCCAATAGTGTGTACTTTGATGGTTCTCCTGGGAAATGCTGCTTCCAAACTTGGTAGAAAGCCAATGGCCTCATATTTACTAATGATGAAGTCCTGTAACACATTATTAAATAATCCAAAAAACTCCATAAAACATTAATTCATTTGGTCAATCCAAATATGTAACGCGCCTTGTTCCAACAAGAGTAAGAGAATTACTTCTTGTCACTTAAAAATCATATCTCACAGTACATATAGAGACTCCAATTTCTTAATAACACATGGATCTCATTATTTTAAATCAATTATTCCCAAAATAACTAACTAGAACACCACGCTCAAAATAAATATCATCCTTCCAAACTTCTCAGTCAACAGAGCAAAACAAAACTAGTGAATGAAGCTCTCCAATCACCAAAGCTCTTTGTATTTAATCCACTATGCTCACATAGTCATACCTATGCTCCATATTCTTGAACTTCAGCTCAAACATCTTAAAAATATTGTGGAGATAAGGGGTGAGCTATCAACAACTCAGTAAGCAGAGAACATATACTAGTATCTAAATATGAGCATTTACAGAACTCATAATGCAGAATAAAATATTTACTTTCAAAATGCAGAATCAGAACATTTAATTTTAGAGTACAAAATCAAAACATGTTATCAAAATATTATGGCGAAATTTTCAGAAAACAAATTTTTCCCAAAAAGAAAATCTTTTGACATATCATAATCTGAGACATCATTTGCATATCATATCAGAGCATCACATCGGGATAGATACCATATTTAACCCATGTGGTAGGGTTATAAACCGTCATTATACCCGTGGGTTGGCCGTATACCACTATTATACCCGTGGCAGAGTCTTAATGGAAACAAAACAGAAACATCATCAGAATCAGATCATATTCAAATACAAAATTAGAAATTAATGCCAAGGTTTTCAAATGATACATCATATCAAATCGGAATATTGAATTGCTTTAGATCATTTCACATGTTCAAAATAACAGAATCAAAGTATCTTCATTTAATCAAAGCAAAACTTTTAGATCTCATATTCGCTCTTTTTCTTAGTTCAGAAATAGAATGTTAAAAATAAGCTCATGTCTACACCAGTTATGATAGAAAATACTTTCTCTTATACATATTTCATGCATATGCAGAACGCATATCTAAGTTTGTTTTCAAATTTCTTTTTGAAACAAGCATGCATATTTTTAAAATTAACCTCATTTCATTTTATTTATTCAAGGACTAGTATAGGAACTCCACTTATATTGGCTTTTTGACTTTTCAGAAACTTTCTCACAATAGTGCCAACAGAAAACTGATCACTACCTACAAAATAGTCAAGCGCAACTTTCTTAAATTTTCAGTCGAAATGTATTTTGATACTTAAACCCGAAATGCCAACATTAACCTATTTTAATTCCTCAACACCTAAAACTTTTATAACCTTAAAATGTCATCGCTTTCCAAATCCATCAATATCCATTTAATTTCTCTAACTATTAAGCCCTAAATTATTACTAAAAATGCATAACTAATATTTTTACAACTAAGCCCATATAAAATATATCTTCAGTTTAAAATATTCTCTTTAACATAATTATAACATAATCAAATAAAGTATAAAAAAATCATTTAACTAAAAGAAAATAGACTTAATTAGTTTTAAAGTATTTAAAATAAAACTAAAATCTTATTATAATACACTACTGAAATTAGTAATAGAACAATTAACATTTTATTTTGACAAGAAAATTATTTTCTATAGACTTTCTTATTCCTCAAATAGAGCCATGCAAAGCATGTTTAATGTAAAAAAAATATGCCCCATGAGCTATCTTGATGACAAGGGCATTTTGGAAAAGTAAAATCATAAAAATGGGCTGTTTTGGAAAAGCATGAATGCAAAAGGAAAGCTGAGATTGTTAAAAAAAAAAAAAAAAACTCTAGACCAAACCATGCAATAGAGGCATCCATACTCACCGAAAGAGGAGGAGCGGCACGAAGAGCAAGGGGCGGAGGTCGAAGGTTGTCGATGCCACGACACGTCACTCATAAGAGAGGGAGCAAAAGTGATGAGAGAGGGAGCAAAAGAGAGAGAGTCCGAGAGTGGTGAGAGAGACAGGGAGAGATGGAGATGAGATCATGTGGAATGATTAGAGTGGGCTTACCAAGAGGTTCACGGTGGACCTAGCTACACAATCAGCATCTTCTGGTGGTTCCCGCTTGAGGTTGAGCAGTTGGGCGGCGGCGTTGTGACTCACAATGGAGGAAGATAGGTGCTCTATTTTTGGGAGTGGAAAACATAGCCTTTTTGTGGTGGTGCAACTTGGTAGTTAATGGTTTGCAGTGAGTGTCGCACAGTGGCAACGTGGTGGTGTAGGGTAGAGGCTTAAACTGTGCCCGACAGTTTCTATCGTGCTTGGAAATACCTCGTCTTGTAGGCTCGTTGCATCTCCTGTTCAGGGCTGTTGTACTGCAAGATGGAGAGCAGTGTCCGCTTGAAGGGTCACATGTGGTGGCTAAGTTCGTGAAGAGGGTGGTGGCGTACGGTGGGGCTTGGGCTTTGGTGTTGCTTGTTTACGGTAGAGGGAGGGGCTACGGTGCAATGTTGAATGTGGGCTGAGCAGTGGCTTAGCTTCCTTTTCTCTCGGTCTGTCCAGGAGCAGCGGCAGAGAAGTCTGGCTGGTCAACTACGACATGGGTCCAGCAGCTCGTGATGGGGTGCAGGGACAGCGACGTCTTGCTACCTCTTGGACGATCTTTTACCTGAAACCTATGAGGAAGGTGCAGCAACCTAGTTCTCAAAACTAATGAATAACTGTTTATACGTGAGTATATATATATATATATATATATATATATACATATCCCTTAAATGAACTGTCACCATGAACGTAGTGGGAAAGGAATGTGCATGGTGTATAAAAGTGCACGGGAGACGTGCATGGCGTGGGTTTCTCACGACTTGCTTTTCAGTCACATTTCAAAGAATTTGGGCCATCTTGGGTGATGAATGGAATTAAGAAATGGGCTAGACCGAGCCAGGTAGAACAATCCAAAAATATTTGGCTTGTCTGTAATCTTTCTCATGGGTCTAGTATATTATAAATACTATTGAGCCTCGACTCACATTCCAAACTAGCTTAACTCATTCCTTGACTTTGTTAGGCCAAATAAAATAAATCCACTTAGTCCATAGAATATTAAATGAATTTAACTTAATTATCAAGTCCAATAAAAGTACATATTCCATCATAATAAGTTTTGGGCCCGAAGCCTAATCCTAAAATTACTCGTTAAATTCCAAGGTGGCCTTTCATTCTTATAGAGGTGTAACCGGTCCGGTCTGGTCCGGTTTTGGACAAAATCTAGGACCGAACCGGTATGTACCTATTTTGTATTTTTCAAAATCGATTATACACTGGTTACCCTCCTAAACCGGTATTTCCGGTTTTACTAGTTTCTTGTCCAGTTCGGTCTAGTTTTTCAATTTTTTTTAAATGTAAGTTTCACAGTTTGTCATTAAAAATTTATTTATACAAGAAAAAAATACTGATTTAAAAAAATCTGTTTTATACTTTTATTAAAAAATTTGTTTTAACTTTTACTAAAAAAATTTGTTTTACTATAAAAAAATTTGATTAACTAAAATATGTTTTAGTAAACACTGCTTTCCAAAAAACTGTTTGCTAAACAAAATCTGCTACAACCTTATAAATATAACTACTACAAAAACTGGAAAAACAAAATCTGCAATAAATTGCTTTATCTGCTATGAGTCTATGACTAATGGTCCAATGGATACAACTTACAAAATTTACACAATATACATTAAACAAAGCACTGCATGTCTACAACAAGTCCTTGCATGTTAAAGTAAATAATTTAGTACTTACACATATACTTTTTAGAGCAGTCACAAGAAATTCAAGAATGGACATCGACAAGCATATGAGCCTATGAAATAAAATAAGTTCAAAAGTCTGAATTAGAAGTCCAAAAATCCAACAAATTACAAGTCTAAAAGTCTAAATTACAATTCCAAACACTTAAAAGTCTGAATTACAAGTCTAAAAGTCCAACAAAATTACAAGTCCAAATTACAATAATTTAGAACATCCAATAAAAAACTTCAATAGTTATGCACCAAGCCACCAACTCCAATAGTCCATTCAACAATCCTTGCAATTTTATGAAAATAAATCAAGCAATTAATTCTAATAAAAAGTTAGTAATTACATTAAATAATAAAAAAATATTAAAGAAAGATGTTTTACAAGTTGACCTACCTTAAATTTAATTATCTCTAGCTAAAGAAGTAGGTCTTGAAAAACTTCCTAGGTCTTCCCTGAGCTCTACACAAAAGGAAAAAAAAAAGCATAATAATTAAAACACATTACTAATATGATTTACACTTTAGATATAGTTAAAGAAAATGTGAATCTCAAACTCCTCAACATCATCCATTAAAGTGCGAATGTTAATCGGGGGAGAAGAACGAAGCCAATTTTGTGTACAAATAAGGGCTTCTACTATAAGTGGAGATAGGCTACTACGGAAAGGATCAAGTACTCGATCTGCTAGGCTAAAAGCTGACTCAGAGGCCACTGTAGTAAAGGAACTGCAAGAACATCCCGTGCAACTCTTGAAAGCACGCGGTATCTAATGGAGTTGACCTCCCACCAAGTTAACAAGTCAAATTTCACATCATCGGCTTCACATTTTTCACATAAATATCTCTCCAATTCAGATTTAGTCTCCAAAGAGTTATCGGACTTCAAACGCTTCTTAATTTGTGCATAGATTAATGATCTGAAATCACCTTGACCTACCCCAGCAGTTGAACTTGTACTACTAGACCCTCTCTCGCTTGATTGGCTCATAGTTTGATCTTGTGCGCCAATATTACTTCCATCATTTTCACCATAACTATCATATAAACGAGTTAAGGCATCTTGAACCCGATCCACCAACATAAGAACTTTTGAACTATTATCCTCGTATATTCCTTCAAAAATATATGTTAGACAACGCATTTTATAGCAAGGATCAAGAACCAACCCAACATACAATAAAAGATTCATTTTTTCAATATTTCCCCGATAAGGGAAAAGGCATCGAGACTGGAAGCTCAATACTGACCACGTACCCAATATGTGGGATGTCAGGAAAGAACCATGGAGGCAAGTGCAAACTTACCTTAGGACTCTGTTTCTGATGTGGCCAACTTGACCACTTGATCAGAAATTGTCCCAAAAGAGGCCAGAGAAATGGAACTGTTCCCTTTGGAGATTTCAAACCAAAGTCATGACCTCCAATACTAGCTCAAGTGTATGCAGGTACTTCTAGAGACACAGATGCTGACGCCCTAGGAACTAAAGGAGTTGGCGCCGTCACTGGTATTTTTCTAAGACCTCTGTATTGTTAAGCTTATTTAAGGTTGATTAGATTGCAATTGATGGTACTATTGCATTATTGATACTTTGGGTAAGTTAAATCGCTGGGGAGGTTTATAACTTGTACACAGTTTAATTCAAGCAAGGCCCTATTTTAGTGATTGTGGTATTACACGAGAGTTCAGTTCGTACTTTGAATTGTTACCAAGTGGTAAGAGTAACATTTCTCATTAAAAGTATTTCTATTCATACCAGTGTAGATATGGAATACCTTTTAGTAGTACGAGGAAGGATATTCAAGGTTGATGAATTAGTATCCCAAGTATTTGGAGTTTGTTTTGATTCGAAGGTTACAATGAAATTTGTGTTCGGAAGAGTTCAGTGTGTGGGAGAAGCTTTGGCTTTAGTAGGATTCACTTATGATAATAGTTTTATCCAATCGCAAATAAATGGTTTCTGGCGAAGCACCGTGTTTGTGGAAACCTAGATTGCCCTTATATTGGAGACATTTATATGGGGAGTAAAATCTTGTCTTGAGGATTTACGTGAACAGTAAGAACAAATTCTTTGGATTAGAGTCAGAATAAGAGGCAGCTCAAGATGGATAGAAGAGCTATGTTAATCATAAGAGAGAAACTCTTGACTTGAGGTTAATAGCTGATCGTTTATCAAGGTACCACCTAGGAGGAGGAACGATTCATGGTGATTATGAAGGAGTAAGCTAGTCCTAGGTAGATATAATTCCTTAAGGAAATAGAATGTGAATTCAGTTGTTTCTGGATTAAAATCTTCCAAATTGAACTGTATGAATACTTGAAGTTTTAGATTTAGAAAGTATGTTGGTATGACTTGACTTACCTTGTGGAAGGATTCCAGTACAAATTGATATGATTTGAGAGAAAGAGAGTTAAGAATGGAAGATATATATACACGTTGTGGATAATTCTTTGAATAGTGATTTCTTTTAAGCAAGGATTCAGTATCCTAGAAGGTCAGCCTAGAAGTCATTAAGTTTAGGCAGTAACCTTTGGGATTGTTATACCCCAATGTTATAGTGGTAGTTTTTTTTTTTTTTTTGTTTAACCATGTGATGGTTGTAGATAAGAATAGTGTTGACTACGAGAAGAAGGCGTTACCTCAAGAAGAACGAGACCTGCCCCTTGGGCGTGTTGAGGCATCCAGTGATGGGCAATAGCTTGGTAAGCAACTTCTTCTTTTGAGTGTATTTTTATGTTTGTACATGCGTCGATTTCGAGGACGAAATCTTTTTTTAGGAGGGGAGGATGTAACAGCCCGCTAGAAATTCATTGGTGGAATTTCTATTGACTTTAGGAATGTCGTGAAAACCCCATAAGTTTTTACGAATCGACCAATCGCATAGGTTTTAGTCTGTCAACATTGTCAGTGTTATCACTCACTATGGTGCTAAAAATATAAGTTTTATTTATTTGAGGTGGTTAGAAGTGTCAGAATGCATTATGGTCCACGCCATTAGACCCAGTGGATTATTTAGAATTTTATGGCGCAATATCCTATTTTCATAATTCCGGACGAAACGTCTGTTGGAAATTGTGAAATTATTTTTAGGGGCACTTCGAGGTTGAATTTCGGTATAATATTTTCACTGTTGGTTAATATGAATATTTAGGAATTTTTAGTGTTAAGTTTATGATTCACTTTTTTGGAGTGAATAGTAACCTCGATAAGCGCACTAATTGCAGTATTTCAAAATCATAGTGTGGAATGTCCAAATTAGATTAGAGAAGTTTATTTGGACACTTGATCTTAGCCACACTTAGTGAATAATATTAGACACTTGGCACCATGAGGAATGTTTGTTGGATTTGAAGGAATCAAGGTGTGAGATCATGCCACTTAAGCAAAACCTTGTTTCATCTGCTCAACCAAATTGTGCCAGACCAAATAGGTTTTCAATCCTAGTAAAACCCTAAATGGTGGGAATCCAATTGAAAGCCCAAAAGCTTTGTTGAAATCGAAACCCTAAACGGTTTCCCCAAAACCCTAAAGTTGGCCTCTAACATTTTCTAATCCGATTTATAGCATTGTGATTAATCACTTGATTAAATCACTTCCACATGCTATTAATCCTTCAAATTTGTGTTAGAACATCATTATCCAACCTTGTTAACCTTGAGAAATTGATTGGACCAAGTGATATTGGATTTGGGCTTGATAGCAACCCAAACCCTCTTTAAACCCCAAAATTTAGGCCCATTCGGTTTAGGCCCATTAAGGCCCACGAATTTGGTCACCATAGGATTGTTTCATGGCTGAGTTTTGTACCCCCACTTGGCTGGCCAGATCTTTACAAGAAGGGCCTAGAAGGTTCTTGAAAGACAAAGCTAAAGGGCCACCTCACTCTTTCACTCTCACACTCCACCTTGAGAAAAGATCTTGGTCTGATTTTTATGAGAGGAAAAGGCCAACACTCAACCATTCCTTCAGTCCTCTCCAGTCCACTTCCCATGAAAAGCAACTCTCCTTTACACTTTTCCTTCATAAAACACAAAAGACACTCTCGGACAGTTTTTCTTCATGAAAGTGTAAGTGTTTTCTCGTAAATTTTCCTTCATGAAAGTTGTTTCTTTTGGAGATCATTTGATTGGTTAAAAGTTGTTTAGACCCCAGAAAGGTCATTCTGGGCAATAAACTGGAGAGTGTGTTATATTTTGGAGTTTTTAACCAAGCTAATGAATAGATCTTGGTCCGAAATTTTTATGGAGTACTGTTAACATGTGTATATGATTATTGGTTGATGATTTGTTGCATGATTAAAAGTTTTGGTGAAATATTTTCTTAGGTCTAGAAACTTAGAAACTAGAAGAGGCAAAACAATTTCTGTTTTGAGAAAGTTTAAATCTTTTATGGTTTAATCTTATTCCAATGGCTTTGATATTTTTATTGGAAGATCCTAAGCCTCTTATATACATGTTAAAATGTTATTTTGAAGATATTTGATGTTAGTTTTGAAGATATGAAATTTTATGCAATGAGGTATTCAGTTAGGCCAAAGTGATGATGTTCTTGGCTAAATTTATGTTTTTGTTGATGTTTAACCATGTGATCTTGAGTTTGATACATGGATCTGTTTTAGAACATGTTTTTAAACCATGTGATGCTTTGGTTTGAAGATCACAACTTTATAATTCATGGATCAAGAGGTTGATCAAAACAAGTTAGAAACAAAATTCTGTTTTGAACTTAGAAGAAAAACCAAAAAGTTCAAGTATGGTTTTAGTGATTTTGATGACTTTTGTTCATGATTCAAAACATGATTATTCTTAGGAATATGTTATGAGTATAGTAGAAGAAAAATTTTGATTTAATCATGAGTTTTGAAATTTGAAAGAATTACAACAAAATCAAGGGAAATAGCCTTGTAGGTTTCGGACCTATAGAGTTTTAATGGTTGTGTTTAGTTTTAAATTTTTTTTAAATTGATATTTGAGCTTAGGACACAACAACTGTGGAGCATACACTATGTGAGACACAGCAATTGTGACACGTAGAATACGTGGGGCCACAACAACTGTGGAGTACATATTAACGCACTTACAGCTGGTATAGAAACCTGTGATGTGATGCGGTAATCGGCAGGGACACACGGCTCAAGGGGACCTGTGTAGCACCCATATGGTCACTTTAATGATTAATTCTATTGAATAAGATTCCAAGTTCAAGTCATGTTTCACGTTATGTTATATTCAAATTTACGTTCACGCAATCATGGTAATCCCATGAGACAAGAATATGTTTCAAGTTCATGTTATGTTATGTTCATGTTTATGTTCTGTCATGCTCAGGTTCATGTTATGTTTCAAGTCCATGTTATGTTTCAAGTTCACTTTCATGCTATGTTTCAAGTCCATGTTATGTTTCTAGTCAGGTTCATGCTAAGCTTCAGTTTCAGTTTAAGTTATGCCAGTTATTTTGTGTTGTATGTCAAGTTATGCTATGATTACTTATGATTTGATTATGCATTCATGCTTTTACTGCTATGCATGCATTATTAACTTGTGTGGAAGTTTCCTGTTAACTTGCTGAGATTTGTAATCAAATCTCACTGTGGTAGTCCCAACTACCATTCCCCCCGAATGGTAGATCTTATTACAGGATTTGAAGGAGAATCGGGAATCGACCAACTGGAAACGGTCGACTAAGCGACGATGCGATGTAGGTGTTAGTACAGTAGTCACCTCAGATTACTACTTGTATTTGTGGAGTTCAATCTCCATCACTCTTTTGATCACAACCATTTTGGACTAGTGTTGTGATATTAGTTTTTGAGTATGTCATTATGTATGAAGTATGTTTTAAGTATTTGGGATATTTCAGTTTGGTGCATAGTATTGCTAAAGAAAAAAATTATCCGCTGCGAATATTGCATAATGCTAGATGCATGTTAGGAATATTGCATCTCATATGTCATGAACGGGGGTAGGTAACCTTGTGTTGCATGTCTCGACGCTTCAAATGTCCGCCCAATCCCAAGCGGATTTTGGGGGTGTCACACTTCTCACATTTAGATTTCATACTAAATCCATTGTCCTCAAATTATGAGGCCCTTTAACACACTCGAAATTAATTGCCCCTTGAATTGTTGCTAGCTCAAATACAAAAATGTTGCAAGTGACATAATTGGTCCCCGAGAAAAGCAAGGTTGCATTGTAAAAAAGTTTCAAAAATTTTGAAAACAACCTACTCTTATCCCAATCATCCATGGTTGGGGCCCTAACTTGGATGCCCCTCCTTTAACCAACTCACTAACACCATCATCATTCTCACAATCATCCTCCTCAACACTCTTAACATATCCCGGATCTTCATCCTCTAACCGTTGAAATGCTTTTTGAAGCTTTTCAACCCTTTCCAACATCATATAAGTGGAGTTCCAATGAGTTGATACATCTAAGCATACACCACTTTTACAAGTAATGTATTCATTGTCACAACATTGGTTAAACGTGTTCCACCTTTGTAGAGATGATTTTACATACTTCACAGCTCCTCTAATTCTTGCAATTGATTGATCAAATTCTTTCAACCCATCCCAAACAATCAAGTTCAAGATATGAGCACAATATCTCATATGCAAGAACTCATGTTCCAAAATAGTATCCCTTCTATTCCTTGTCTTTCTTTTGAGATACGAAACTGCTCCAGTATTTGAACTTGCATTATCAAGTGCAATTGTAAATATTTTGGGCCTCCCCCATTCAAGCAAACACATTTCAATTTTTTTACCTAGTGTCTCACCGTTATGGTTTTCAACCTTGCAAAAATTGATAATTTTTTTGTGCATGTTCCTATCTTCATCAATAAATATGCAGTGAGACACATGTCATTAAAAGTTTGCACAGATGTCCATGTATCCGTGGTTAGACAAATGCGCTGCCCCTTAAGAACACTTTTCAGCTTGTGTTTCTCTTTCAAATAATGTTTATAAATATCTTTTACAACCGTTACACGTGATGGAATCGCAGTCCATCTAGGTTGCACAACAAGCATGAATTTCTTAAACCCCTCCCCTTTCACATATGTAAAAGGAAGCTCATCAACAACCAACATTTCTACTAAAGCTTCTCTACACACCTCAAAACTAAAAGCAATATGTACAAGCCCCCCACTGCTTGATCCAGGCTGGAAACCCAATATAGATTGGTTTCTATCTACTTTCCTAAGTGGAGACTTCTTACATGTTTTTTCCATGTGCCCCGACATTGATTTTGTGCCATTTATATTAGGATCACGAGCATAAGTCATCCCACAAAGGTTACATGAAGCCCTAGGTTTCGACTTATCCTCAGTATGAATCTTTGTAAAATAATCCCAAACTATTGATCTTTTCCTACCAATAGATGGCTTACTTACATTAGATTTGGGAGAAAGCAGATCATTAGTCGCCAATGAATTTTCTGCACTACCAGTTCCGAAGGTACCACCAGTTCTACGAGTTCCAGAGAATATAGTGCCATGAGATGAGATTGTTGCCATTCTTGACCATCTGTTTGTTTCCACTTGTCGAGGTGGATATTACAAGTTTTTAGTCTAGTAGAAGAACTGTTCGAGTTCGGACTCTGTTTGGTTGCAAGCTTCGGAACTCAAGCGTTTACACCCACATCTATTTGCCGCTTACATTCAGCAAAACTTGCCAGAGTCAAGTTCTTGCGAAGAGTCGGCAATTGATGCAAATTAGGAGGGGAATATTGATGCGGACACAAATCCAAAAGGGGATGATTTAAATCTGTAATCAACGGGGCTGATGGAGCTGATATGATATGCAGAGGAATTTTAGAAAGTCTGCATTTTTGGAATGTCTATTTATTCGGTTTCTGTTTTGGATCAATTTTGTTTATTTCTTTTCGAGTTTACTGCTTTCCTAGTTTACTTCTTCCCAGTTGTTTGCTTTCCTAGCTGGAGTTGGAGATTGTAATGTTGGTTTGATACTTAAGGAAAGAATGAAAATAATGAAGGCAGTTGTTGTTGCCCATTTGAAGTTTTTGGATTTTTGTTGGAGTTATTCCAAAACTGCATAGCGATTTTGCATTAGCCTAACTCTTGGGTTTGATGAGAGGTTGAACTAGGAGATTAGGCATCAGTGACCAACCTCAAGAGCACTATGATTACAATTTTAGAGTACCATTCCTTATTGTTTTGAACCAACTACTCCAAAATAATTAACTAAGAATACGGTAAGCCTCAAAATAAATGCTAACTTTTCCAATGTACTAAGTCAAAAGAGAAAAACGAAACTACTAAATAAAATTTTCCAACAACAAGTACCCTCTTTGTATTTAATACACTATGCTCACATAGCCTTATCTATACTTCTTATTTTTGAGCTTCCGCTGAAGTATCCAAAATATCTTCAAAAAATATTGTGGAGATAAGGGGGTAAATTATCAACAATTTAGTAAGCAGAGAACATATCTTAGCATGTAAACATGAGCCTTTTCAGAGAATTCAGTATGCAGAAGCAAACATTCCACTTTCATATGTAGATCTTAAAGACGTATTATTAGAAAATCAGAGTGACTTTCAAAACTGATTCAAAAACACTTTGGCATAACATAAACTGATCATCATCATCACATCATAACAGAGAAATCATATCATAACAGAGACCATGTTTAACTCCCATGGAAGGGTTCTACTATTCCCAATGGCCAAACCGAGCAGAGACAAAGGTGAATCTTTCACTTATTATTCTCGAAGCCCTGAGTGTGCATACATGAAAGACAACATAAAAATCACCTTGTTTCCAAAGTGGGTGCACTCAGAGATAGATGAGTTGGTACCAACCCAAACAGAATAGAGCAGAATCAGAGTCAGATACAAAACCATTACACCATGCCAAATGGTTTTTTCAGATGCCTCATCATATCAAAACAGAGTATAGAACAGATTCAGATCATTTTACATGTTCAAAGATAACAAAATCAGAACATCCTAATTTAATCAAAAGAAAACTTTTCAGAATCTCATATTTGCTCTTTCTCAAATCAGAACACAGAATGCACAAAATTAGCTCATGTCTAGACTAGTCATGACAGAAAATAATTTCTCTTGATAGATTTCATCCATATGCAGAACAAACATCTGAGATCATTTTCAAATATATTTTCATTACAAAACATGCATATTTTCCAAAACCAACCTCATTCATTTCTTTTGTGTAAAAACTAGTATAGGAACCCCGCTTACTTGAACTTTTTAACTTTTCCGAATCTTTCCACAATTGTGCCGAATGAAATCAACTGTCACCTATATAGGATACTAACCATTACTAAACTTCTAAAATGACTTTCTAAAACTCTTCATTTACTTAAATTCATATTACGGAAATAGAATTAATAACTATCTAGTTATCAGAAATCAAATAAATATTATTATCATCAAATATATTCTTAACTTAGTATAATATAATTTTATCAAATATGGAAAAAAAACAAATAAAATTACTTCAAGTTTTGGTGATAAGTTTGGTGCCAATTAATTAGTAATTTGCAAATCAAGGCAATGAAGTTGATCACCTAGGGTTTTTATAAGTGCTTAATTTACAAATAATAGAACTTGGATAATATCGTACTTTCATTACCTAGCTTTGTGAAGAAGACATTAATGGTAGGGTGATTATGGTCGCATTGTGATGTTTATATTTTTAAGTATTAGGCGACAAACAGCTTTCCAGCAGATACATACATATATATATATATATATATATATAATTTCTTAGTCTAAAAGGGACAATTAAAGCAGTCCAAGTATAGGATTTGCTAAATTAATTAGGTTATCGAAGGGAAATTTCCTTTCCCATCAATCATTTTCTGTGGAACCGTACATTATTTTTTTCTATAGTTCGGAAGGAAAAAGACATTGGATCGTTTATGTGACACCCCTAAATTCCGCTTGGGATCGGACGGACATTTGAAGCGTCGAGACATGCAACACAAGGTTACCTACCCCCGTTCATGACATAAGATGCAATATTCCTAACATGCTTCTAGCATTATGCAATATTCGCAGCGGATATTTTTTTTTCTTTTTAGTAATACTATGCACCAAACCGAAATATCCCAAATACTTAAAACATACTTCATTCATAATGACGTACTAAACAACTGAGATCGCAATAATAGTCCATATGGTTGTGATCAAAAGAGTGCTGGAGATTGAACTCCACAAATACAAGTAGTAACTTGAGGTAACTACTGTACTACCATCTACGTCACACCATCGCTTAATCGATCGTTTCCAGATGGTCGATTCTCGATTCTCCTTCAGATCCTGTAAGAAAATCTACCATTCGGGGGGAATGGTAGTTGGGACTACCACAGTGAGATTTGATTACAAATCTCAGCAAGTTAACAGGAAACTTCCACACAGGTTAATGATGCATGCATGGCAGTAAAAGCATGAATGCATAATCAAATCATAAGTAATCATACCATAACTTGATATACAACATAACATAACTGGCATAACTTAAACTGAAACTGAAGCTTAGCATGAACGTGACTTGAACCATAACATGGACTTGAAACATAACATGAACATGAACTTGAAACATAACATGGACTTGAAACATAACATGAACATGAACTTGAAACATAATATGGACTTGAAACATAACATGAACGTGAACATGTATAATTTGAACATGAACTTGAGCATGACATACCATAAATGTGAACTTAGAACATAACGTAACATGAACTTGGAACATATTTTTGTCTCATGGGATTACCATGATTGCTTGAACATAAATTTGAACATAACATAACGTGAAACATGACTTGAACTTGGAATCTTATTCAATAGACTTAATCATTAACATGACCATATGGGTGCTACACAGGTCCCCTTGACCCGTGTGTCCTTGCCGATTACCGCATCACATCACAGGTTTCTATACCAGCTGTGAGTGCGTTAATACGTACTCCACAGTTGTTGTGGCCCCACGTATTCTACGTGTCACAATTGCTGTGTCTCACGTAGTGTATGGTCCACAGTTGTTGTGGCCCCATACTTCATGCTCCACAGTTGTTGTGGCCCCATGACTTATTTGTTTGTGCCACACTTGTTGTGGACACACGTAACATAAAGAGTGGCACCATCGGCTTTAGTGCCTGGAGCGCTCCGGTGACCAGCTAATTAGGCCCCATTCGCAACCTGTTGACTGTACTTCGTCAACCCAGGGAATTTCACACCTATTTAGACACTCCAGCGTGAACAAAGGAGTTCCACTAGGATATTACCCCATCCTAGCGCTTAGGGTCGTGATTGACATTAATAACTTAACTGGCATACATGTCATTTTGTAACGTGACGTAACATGAACGTAACATAAAAGACAGAAGTCCTGACGTAGCATAACGTGACATGAACGTAAGATGACAGACATGATGTACTTTGAGACATAAATGTAACAGACAACATACCATAACATGGCATACATGTAACAGGCAACATTTCGTAACATAGCATACCATGTAACAGACAACATTTCTTAACATGACATAACATGTGACAGTGAATATTACGTGACATGAAATACATGTAACATATGGCATACTTAACTTAACATGACATACTTGCAATGTATAGCAATACGTGACAAAATATCTTGTGTAACAGATGAATAATATATGACAGAATAAATTCTATGTAACAGATAAATATGTAATGACTTGGCATGGTACATATGATAACATGCTTACATAGACTTTAGTTCCCTTACTTATCACTCATACACATTGAACTGATAGTAAGTTAAAAGTTAACTTACCTCGATCTTCGCACTTCGAGACAAAACTCAAGTGCGATCACGGGAAACTGAAAGTAGTGATTTCTAAAAATTAGAACTTAATTACTAACAATTGGGAATATGGAAAAATATGAACTTAGAGAAAAATTACCATTTTACCCTCTACATGAGGGAAAATGACCATTTTACCCCTAACTTAAGGATTTTGCATCCTAACTTCAAAACTCACCAAAATTTACATACCTTATGTAAATTTTGTCCTAATCTCAAATATCAATTCAGAAAAATTTAAAACTAAACACAATTATCAAAACTCTATATGGCCGAAACTTACAAGACTATTTCCTTTGCTTTTTGTCGTAATTCTTTCAAATCTCAAAACTCATGATTAAACCAAAATTTTTCTTCTAATATACTCATAACATATTCCTAAGAATAATCATGTTTTGAATCATGAACAAATGTCATCAAAATCACTAAAACCATACTTGAACTTTTTGGTTTTTCTTCTAAGTTCAAAACAGAATTTTGTTTCTAATTTGTTTTGATCAACCTCTGGATCCATGACCTATAAAGATGTGATCTTCAAACCCTAACATCACATGGTTTAAAACGATGTTCTAAAACAGATCCAAGCATCAAACTCAAGATCACATGGTTAAACATCAACCAAAACATAAATTTAGCCAAGAACATCATCACTTTGGCCTAACTGAATACCTCATTGCATAAAATTTCATATCTTCGAAACTAACATCAAATATCTTCAAAATAAGATTTTAACATGTATATAAGAGGCTTAGGATCTTCCAATAAAAATATCAAAGCCATTGGAATAAGATTAAACCATAAACGATTTAAACTTTCTCAAAACAGAAACTGTTTTGCCTCTTCCAGTTTGTAAGTTTCTAGACCTAAGAGAATATTTCACCAAAACTTTTAATCATGCAACAAATCCCCAACCAATAATCATATACACATGTTAACAGTACTCCATAAAAATTTCGGACCAAGATCTATTCATTAGCTTGGTCAAAAATGCCAACATATAACACACTCTCTAGTTTATTGCCCAGAATGACCTTTCTGGGGTCTAAACAACTTTTTACCAATCAAATGATCTCCAAATGGAACTAATAAAATATCCACGTAAACTAGACTCCAAAACAAACAACTTTTATGAAGGAAACTTTGCAAGAAAACACTTACAAAAGCTTCGAAACGGGCGTTCACAAGAGGTACGAAAAACTGTCCGAGAGTGTCTTTTGTGTTCTATGAAGGAAAAGTGTAAAGGAGAGCTGATTTTCGTGGGAAGTGAACTGGAGAGCTTCTTACACAAGCTATGTAAAGTGATAGGACTGAAGGAATGGTTGAGTGTTGGCCTTTTCCTCTCATAAAAATCAGACCAAGATCTTTTCTCAAGGTGGAGTGTGAGAGTGAAAGAGTGAGGTGGCCCTTTAGCTTTGTCTTTCAAGAACCTTCTAGGCCCTTCTTGTAAAGATCTGGCCAGCCAAGTGGGGGTACAAAACTTAGCCATGAAGCAATCCCATGGTGACCAAATTCGTGGGCCTTAATGGGCCTAAACTGAATGGGCCTAAATTTTGGGGTTTGAAGAGGGTTTGGGTTGCTATTAAGCCCAAATCCAATATCACTTGGTCCAATCAATTTTTCATGGTTAACAAGGTTGGATAATGATGTTCTAACACAAATTTGAAGGATTAATAGCATGTGGAAGTGATTTATTCAAGTGATTAAACACAATGCTAGAAATCGGATTAGAAAATGTTTAGAGACCAACTTTAGGGTTTTGGGGAAACCGTTTAGAGTTTCGATTTCAACAAAGCTTTTGGGCTTTCAATTGGATTCCCACCATTTAGGGTTTCACTAGGATTGAAAACCTCTTTGGTTTGGCACAATATGGTTGATCAGATGAAACAAAGTTTTGCTTAAGTAACATGATTTCACAGCTCGATTCCTTCAAATCCATCAAACGTTCCTCATGGTACCAGGTGTCTATTATTACTCACTAAGTGTGGCTAAGATATTGCCAAGTGTCCAAATAAAATTTCTCTAATCTAATTTGGACATTTCACACTGAGATTTTGAAACACTGCAATTGGTGTGTTTACCGAGGTTACTATTCACTTCGAAAAAGTGAATTATAAACTTAGCACTAAAAATTCCTACATATTCATATTAAATTACAGTGAAAATCTTTTACCAAAATTCAACCTCGAAGTGCCCCTAAAAATAATTTCACAATTTCCAACAGACGTTTCGTTCGGAATTATGAAAATAGGCTATTGCACCATAAAATCTTAAATAATTCACTGAGTCTAATGGTGTGGACCATAATGCATTCTGACACTTCTAACCAACTCAAATAAATAAAACTCATATTTCTAGCACCATAGTGAGTGATAACACTGACTATGTTGATAAACTAAAACCTATGCGATTGGTCGATTCATAAAAACTTATGGGGTTTTTACGAGATTCCTAAAGTCAATAGAAATTCCACCAATGAATTTCTAGCGGGCTGTTACAGTTTACATCTCATTTGTCTATCTCTACCCCTTCATGAGTACGTTGCTTGTAGTGACTTGTGGTTTTTTGTTTGTACAATAATTTGTTGACACTGTGAAACTGAAATCATGTTCTTTCTTGCGGTTTTATTTTTGTATATTTGCCTTTTGTGTAAGTGGTGCTCTAAGTTGTGGGTATTACATTATTTTAATTCTTGGGGACCTGATTTTGGCTGAAACAGAGCCTTTTTCTTGTAGAATTCACTAGCCCTTTTTTTAAACTTAAAATCTGTATGTAACAGATTTCTCTATGCTTTGATCAAATCGTCTTACTTATAAATACTTGCTCCATATGTGCCGAAAAAACCAGGATGTAATTTGGATGTTTTCCCAAGTATTAATCTTTTTTAGGTATTTACATAAAGTTAGAAGCAGGAGGCCCCCACTATGTCCTTTGCTTTAGCCAACTTGGTAATTTCAATTTATAATTATATGACTCACATTGTCAATGTTAAAGGAGATCTAATTATGACTGATATTCTTCTCTCTTTTCTCTCTAGAAAGGAGGTGAAGTGCGAAGGGTGCGTTAGTGGCACGTGAAGGCGGTTATAACGGATTTATGGTTTTAGGGGACCAAGACGTGGGGCGCTTGAGGGGAAACAGACGTAAAAGAAAAAGGACACTTCTAGTGCACGACGATGACTATGGAGGTAGAAGGATCTCAGGTGCGTTTTGGAAGGTCAAAAAGTGAAAAAATTATTGTAGAAACGGGATGAATGTTCTGGAGGAAAAATGGAATGGATTCAGGTTGATGGAGGAGGAGCAATTTGATATTGAACTTGAGGAGGATCTCTCGACTGAGCTGGTGAGCAAAGAGCAGAGGAGTTTGCTGGGGAAGATATGCTCCTCGAAGTCAATCAATAAAGAGGTGATTGGGTCGACACTTGAAAATGTAAGGAGAATCAGTAGGGTTGTGAAGTGCATTGAGGTTAGATCAAATGTATTTGCTATAATTTTTAAGAATTAGTAAGGATGAAAAGTTGACTGTGGTCTAGGAGGCCCTGCTTCTTTGACAACCAGTTGCTTGTTCTTAAGGAGTTTGAGGGATACCCCTCTACAATGACTAAAGTTTGACACTAAGAGCTTCTGGATACCAAATGTAACGCCCCAAACCCGGTTGGCCTGGAGAATTACTACCTGTCACTTAAGAACATGTTTTCCAACACAACTAAAATAAAACTCCAAAACTTTATTAGCAAAACTCAATCTCAAGTATTCTAAATAACCACATTGAAACTCTACAAAGTTATTACCGCAGCAAAATAAACTAAGGAGTCCAAAATCTCCCGGTAGTCATAAAAAACCAAACTAATAACTTCAAAAGTCTTACTAAACCCAAGCCCAAGATATAATTAAATCTAAAAGACATTAAGACATTAGAATTCCTTCTTCTAACATCCTCTCTCAGCTTAATCATGCTCACCTATCTAATCCAGGTCCTCAGTTGGACTCTCCACATCATCTGAAAAATATTATGAAGATAGGGGTTAGTTATCAATAACTCAGTAAGCAGAGGACATATGCTAGCGTGCAAACATGAGCATTTACAAAGCATAGCATGCAGAACAAAACACTTTCCAGAGTTATCACGCAGAGCAGAACATATTTTCAAAAGTAACAGAGCGATGGTTTTAAGACACGTAAAACCCATAATACTTTGGCATAACATAAACTGAGTATCATCATCAGATCAAAACAGAGTATCAAACAGAGTAGAGACCATGTTTCACCCCAGTGGTAGGGTTGTACTAACCCCGGTGGCCAAACCAGGCAGAGACAGAGGTGAAATCTTTCCTTTATTCTTCTCGAAGCCCTGAGTGTGCACACAGGAAAGACCACAATAAAACCACTTTGTTTCCAAAGTGGGTGCACTCAGAGACAGAGAAGTTGGTACCAACCCAAACAAAGTAGAGCATAACAGAGCAGAGCAGAGATAGAGTCAGTTACAAGTACCAGTACACCATGCCAAAGGTTTTCAGATGTTATATCAAAATAATACAGAGTACCAAAACAGAATCAGACAGTTTACACACACTGACAACAAAAGCCAAAACATCTTTCTAAATAAATACACAATTTTTCATATTCTCAATATCGCTCCCTTTTTCAGATTTCAGAATAACACATGATAGAATTTAGCTCATGTCTACACAATGCATGTCAAAACATATTTTTCCTTTTTCACACAGATTTCATGAATAATGCAGATAAGTGACCGAGGTTGATCTTTGTTTTCACAAGTTCCCATCATATCACAAAATATGCATGTTTTCATAAAATCAACCTCAATCTTATTAACTTGTATAAAACCTAGCATAGGAACCCCGCTTACCTAGACAACTTAGCTTTTTAGAATTTTCTTCAAAAATGTCGAGTTGAAAATAAATCGTCACCTATAAAAATAATAACATAATTTTCGTAAGTTTTCAATCAATCATGGATTTCGATATTTAATCCTAAACTTCTAAAATAACCTATTTTAATATCTCAAAACTTAAAACCCTCGTAATCCCAAAATATATCATCACTTCCTAAAAAAATCACCAATATTCACCATGACCAACGTCAAACTCAAAACACCAATACTTAAACCCGAAACAGCCAACAAATTTCATAGCATAAACCAATCTCACACAAACAATTCCATCATCCAATCCAACCGACCCCCTTACTCCTCGGACTCAATCCGGCACAACCAACAAATTCGCAGTAAATATGAATTAGCACATAAATACATTTAAATCTCAAAAGTTCTTTGGGAAAAATACTTGCAATGCTATAATATAATTTTTGAAAGATCACGGAGGTGCCAGAAGCGGCAACGCAGCAAAAAAATAGTGCCAAATGCACTGTGGCTATGGGTCTCAAAAACCCACTTTTGAACGGGTGCAAACGAAGACTCGAGATTGATAGGGTATGGCTTAGGGATGTTGATGAAGCTAATGGTGGTGGTGGTTGGCCGTGGGTGTTGGTGGAATAGGCGGTTGAATTGCAAAAACGCCCAAAACGGAAATGTTGATGGTGAGCTTCACCGGTGACAGATCAGAGCTGGGGTTGGGTCCATTGGGTTGCTAGAAGGTCGAGGATAATGTGGTGAGAAGATGGTGGCCGGAGGTGGTGCGACAGCAGTGCAAGGAGTGCCGCTGCTTGGTGATGCGCATGGGAGCTAACGGCGGCGCGGTTGGGGCTGAGATTACAGGAGGGTGGTCGCTGGTGGCTGGGGAGGATGGTGGGCCGGGCGGTGTCACGCACGGCGGCACGAGGGGGAGAGTCGTACGGTGCGCGGGAGAGGAGAGGAGAAAAAAAAAGAAGGAAAAGAAAAAAAAAAAAAGGAAGAAAAAGAAAAGAGGAAAGAGAAAATGTTGGGAAAGAAATGAGGTACAATCCTCATATCTTGGGTCATAAAAATGATCAAACGGAAACGATTTTAAAACAGCAAGTAAAATAAAATAATTCAAACGTAATGATTAAAATGAGCGCGCGCGAGCGCGGCGCTTTCCCAAAAA
The DNA here is from genome assembly GCA_022457165.1 of Juglans mandshurica. Classification (NCBI taxonomy): domain Eukaryota; kingdom Viridiplantae; phylum Streptophyta; class Magnoliopsida; order Fagales; family Juglandaceae; genus Juglans; species Juglans mandshurica. Next base: position 13,860,349 of record CM039623.1, read on the forward strand.
CGTATAAATAATTAAACCCGACAATAAGTTAATTTAAAATGAAAAACAATTTAAATGTATTACAATAATCAAATATAAGAAAACACTTCAGAATAATTTTCACAAAATTAAAATGATAAAAATAAACTCACTAAAAATCCAACCAATTTTAAAACAAGAGAATAAATTTTTAAATTAATAACAAATAATCTTTCAATTAAAAATACACTAAAATACGGGGTGTTACATACGTATTCATGATCTGCCTCTCTCTTGCATGACAAAAGCTAAAACAGAACAAAAAGGAGGTTCGGTGGGCAAGGTTGAGGTTGTTGAAGTACAGGAAGATGGGAGTGGGTAGGGAAATTTTCTAAGAGTACAAGTTTAGTTGAATCTGACACAACGATTAGCTAGAGGGAGAATTGTGAAAATGAGAGGATGCAATTTTTGGGTTCCTTATGAGAAGTTGCCCAAGGTATGTTTCTCATGTGGTTGCATTGTGCATGGAGTGGATGGCAGTAGTTGTTACAAGATTAGTGGTGAGGGTAATGAAGAACAATAATGCTCTTGGTTGAGGCCTAAGTTGCTGCAAAAATCAAACGGCTACAATGGTGGCTCGTGGAGGAAGGCACATGGTAGTAGATGGAGAAGGGAGGAAGAAAATATGAATCAATATGGGGTGGAGGATAATAAAAGTGAGGATAATAATGAGAGGGTGGCTAGTTGGGCAGGGAAAGAAGTTTCTATTGAGAAAATGGGAGAGGTGAGTGACAGCGAGAATGTGGTGGTGGAGGAGATAAGAAGGGAGAAGGGGAGAAGGGAAAAAAAAGTAAGGATGAAAGGCTAAACAAGACTAATGTGGAGGGGAGTGGGAAGATGGGGGTGGAGAGTGGCAGGAAGAATGGGGTGGGGGAGGAACAACCAAAAAAGAGGGGAGAGCGGAAGAGGAAGGCTAGAGCAAAAGGAAAGAAGATAGGGCCTCTTCCTATAGAACATGTACAGAAGAAGAGAGGGGGTGAAACACAAGTGCCAGATGAGAATGAAAACATGAAAAAAAAAAGGAGATGGGTCAGTGAAGCAGTCTTGGATGTACTGGCGGTGGTTGATTCTTAGCCCTACCAAGCATTATGAAAATCCTTAGTTGGAATTATCGAAGGTTGGGGAATTCTCGAACAGTTCAAGATCTCTACAATATGCTAGAGAAAAATAAACCCAATCTTTGGCCCATTCTTTTATCAGAATCATTGAGAGGTAGATTCTGAGGTGGTGTGTCAAGCTGCTTTATCAATTTTGAATGGTAATCCCATGGAACCCTCTCTTAACTATACCTATATAGCTTTAATCCCAAAGTGTAAAGAGCCAAAGAAAGTTAGTGAGTACAGACCAATAAGCCTATGCAATGTAATGTATTAAATAGTTTCCAAAACTATTTCCACTAAGCTGAAAAAGGTGCTTTCAGTTATAATTTCTCCTACTCAAAGTACATTTGTGCCATGAAGATTGATTAATGACAATATTATGGTGGCATATGAATTGTTACACTATGAAATCTAGAAAAAGAGGGAAGGTGGGTAACATGACCATAAAGTTGGATATGTCAAAAGCATGTGATCGAGTAGAATGGGTCTTCTTGGAGGCTGTTATAAAGAGACTGGGCTTTAATGTGGAATGGGTGGAGTTGATTATGAGATGTGTGAAGTCTGTCTCCAACTCAGTGCTCATAAATGGATTTCCTGGTTATAAATTATGGCCTAAATGGATTTCATTTGTCACCCTGTCTCTTCATTATATGTGTTGAAGGCTTGAGTACTCTTCTGAACTTTTATCAAAATCAGAAGCTACCAAGTGGGTGGCTCGAGGTGCCAGTAGCATTAACCACTTGCTATTTGCAGATGATTGCATTCTCTTTGGAAGGGTTAAGATACAAGAGTGGTATAGGCTTCAAGAGGTGTTGAAAAAGTATGAGAAAGCCTCGAGGCAATTTCTCAACAAGGAGAAGACATCAGTGTTTTTCAGCAGCAACACTAGGGAAGGGGATAAAGAGGTGATAGTGGAAACTGGAAACTCTATAGCCTATGGTAGTTATGAAAAGTACCTGGGCCTTCCTACCCTTGTGGGAAGATCAAAATTCAATACTTTCATAATTTTAAAGGAGAGAATATGGCAGAGAATTTCAATTTGGAAGAATAATTTCTTTCCCAGGCTGGGAAAGAAATATTGATTAAGGCAGTCAGTCCTCTAGGCCATACAAACCTATACTATGTCAGTGTTTAAACTTCCTAAAAAGCTTTGCCTTGAAATTAATATGCTATTATCAAAATTCTAGTGGGATAAATAGCAGGGAGATAGTTGTATCTGCTGGAGGAAATGGGAAAAGATGGGAGAGTAGAAAATAAATGGGGTTTAGGGTTCAGGGATCTGGAATCTTTTAACATGACTCTCTTAGCAAAGCAAAGATGGAGGTTGATGAAAAACCCTATGTCATTGGCAGTAGTGGTTTTTAAAGAGAAGTACTATCGACAGTCAAGCTTCTTGGATGCAAAATTGAGCTCTCAACCTTCATTGATTTGGAGGAGCATATGGCATGCTAGGGAATTGGTGAAAGATGGTATAAGGTGGAGAGTGGGTGATGGCAGTAAGATAAAAATTTGGGGTGAGAAGTGGTTACCTACTCCCTCATCTTTTTCTATACATTCACCAATTTTTGTTTTGCAGGCTGAGGCAGGAGTTGAGGAACTGACCGATAAGTAGCAGGGGGAGTGGAATGATCGAGGGTGATGCAAAGGGAGTGATCGAGGCTGTACATAGTGAAGAAGAACATCCCCTTCAGTAGAGGATTGGCATAAGACAAATTGTTTTGGGGCCCTTCTAAGAAAGGAGATTTCTCTATTGGTAGTGCATACTTCCTGTAGTTAGAAAGATTAAAAAGATTCAAAGGTGAAAGCTCAATAGAGGAGCTTATGGATGAAAGGTGGAGTAATATTTGGGATCTTACAGTGCCTAGTGCAAGAAAAATGTTCTTATGGAAGGTTGGAAACACTTTACTGCCAACTAAGGGGAACTTCTTCAGAAGAAAGATAGTGACAGAAATATCCTACCCAATTTGTACTGCAAAATCTGAAACTATTATGCATGTTCTTTGGGAGGGCCCAGCAACTAATGATATCTGGGCAGAAACAAGTTGTGGGGTTCAAAAGTGGAATAGAGAGGAAGCTGACTTCATGCTGTTGTGGGAGAAGTTGATGAACAAGCTGAGTAACGAACAGGTAGAACTTGTGGCATTGTTGTTCAGAAGATAGTGGATGAGAAGAAATTTGTTTGTGTTCAAAAAAGGTAGTTTGTCCCAAAGTTCTACTGCAGAAGGCAAGTGAATCTTTAATTGATTACAAGTATGCTCAGGCTCTATAGAAACATGAAAATTAGCGACAAGTTTGTGGAAGGGATTCACTGAAATGGGAGAAACCAAGCCCAGGTTCAGTTAAAATAAACTGAGATGCTTCATTGGATGTGAAGGGTAGACAAATGGGAGTGAGAATTATTATCAGGGATGAGGAAGGGAAAGCTCTAGTTCCTGTTTGAGATCAAAAGAACCATATTGAACACCCTATGGTGGCAGAGAGTTATGCATTGAGGATGGCTCTAGAACTTTGTAGTGAACTTAATATTCATAATGCAATATTTGAAGGTGATGCTAAATCTGTGATTTTGGCAGTCCAAAGGGAAGTTGAGGAGCTGTCTGTGGTGGGATCTATAGTTGAAGATGTTAATTTCTTCTTTATAGGATGCCTGTTTGGCAATTACTTTTTGCTTATAGAGACAAAAATACAATAGCATACACTTTAGCTAGGAAGGCTTTGAGTTTTATTGAAAAAACAATTTGGATAGTAGAGATGCCAAAATTTATTGTAAATGATCTTGTTAGAGACATAAATTGTAATTCTTAACTTCTATCAATGAAATATTGAGGTTTTCTTTTAAAAAAAAAAAGAGATCAAATTAATAATGTACTCATCATCATCATCATCACCCAAAAAAAAAATACATAAGAAAATTCCTTTTTGCATTTCCTCCTTTCAGCTGAAACAGATCCATTCATGATGCCTATCGATGAATTAATAGGCTTTGCAAACATTTGACCTTCCTTGAGAGTTCTCATTGTTTTGAGGATTAAGGAAAATAAATTAATAAAATGTATAAAAGGAGGTTAAATTTTGGTTGCTAGTCAAAGCCCAATATGGGCTGAGGTACCACTTTCAATAACTAGAGACAATGTGGCTGTGTGTGATCATAAGACTAATGTGGTGAATGCTGCAGTTGCAAAAAGTTTTGCCCTAAGGAAAGCAGTGGAACTGTGCTCAGACCTCAACATTCAAAATGCCATTTTCGAGGGTGATGCAAAGGGAGTGATTGAGGCTATACATAGTGAAGATGAAGCCCTATTTGATTTTAGTTCTATCATTGAAGATGTTAAGTTCCATTTCAGAAATAGGACAGATTGGTTTTTACAATTTGCTATTAGAAAAAAGAATATGGTAGCTCATACTTCAGAAAAAGAAAAGCCTTTGAGATAGGGGAAGAACACGTTTGGATAGAAGAGGTCCCAGACTTCATTGTGGGATGCTTGTTTGGTGATACAAACTGTAACACGTAAAGATCAATGGAAAGTTTCCAAGGTTATTTTAAAAAAAAAATAAATAAATAACTAGAGACAATGTTCATCATACCCCAAATAGCCACCTAAGAATAACAAATTTTCCAACACAATGACATTGAAAAGTAGTGAGTACTCAATGAGGAGGATTTCCCTAGATTTGTCCTTGAACAATTTGAGGCTTAGTGCAGTTAGAAACTCTCTAGAATATTGTCGAGATGCCATTTTCCAGTCCTACTCTGTTTTCATCATTGCCTTGAATTCATTAAAGTTGATTCATCAATAATATTTGTGAATATAAATAAATTGAGTAGAATGCAATAATTAGTTGAAAAAATTGAGAAATTTGTGACAATTAATGTGTTGTAAATGTTAGAGTAGTAACGGAAGATCCCAAGACTACAACCAAAAATCCCAAGACATCAACCTCCATGAAGTCAGCAATTGTTACAGATATGCAACACAAGTCATATGCTCAAGAAGGAAAGTCAGCAGGATAATCCCAAGATTTATGCATTCCTATTTTTACATTATACAACTATAAAGCTTAACATTTTGTGTATAAATACCTCTGTACATTGAATATAATGAAATATAGAAAAAGTATTTTCTGAAATCTTACTTGGTACTAGAGCAACACTGGTAAACACCATATTTTTTTTTCGATGCTAATGGCCTCTTCCAATACAAACATCACCACCACATTTTCTGCACCAAATATATCTCATCTAGTGTCTGTCAAATTAGACAGCACAAACTACCTACTTTGGGTTTCTCAGTTTTTACCCATTCTCAGAAGTAATGATCTCTTAGGGATCATTGATGGGTCTGAACAATGTCCATCTAAGTTCTTACTAGATGAACATGGCCAACCCACCACTAATGTCAGTCCACAGTTTCTTCTTTGGCAAAAGAAGGACCAATATCTATTGAGTTGGCTCAACTCAACCTTCTCTGACAGTGTTTTGTCCTCTATTTTTGGACTCAACACAGCAAAGCAAGTATGGGATTATTTATCATCTCGCTTTGCTTCACATTCAAGATCACGAATCAATCATTTGAAGAGACAGTTACAAACTCTTCAACAAGGTAATCAAAGTTGCAATGACTACCTTCAAACTGCTAAAAGCATTTCTGACCAGCTTGCAGCAGTGGGAAAACCTGTTGATTCTGATGATTTAATCTCATATCTCATCAGTGGTTCAAATCCCACCTTTCACCCCTTCATAGGATCTTATTCCTTTGCCTCTCGAGAAGTCTCTTTTACCTTTGCTAATTTCCAACTTGAGCTTTTAAATTATGAACTTCTGATCTCACATCCAAAGTCAACCTCTGAATCTAACTTGAATCTCAAGCCGGCCTCCATCCCCTTGGTTTCTTGCACTCCCGTATCAAGAGTCACCCCACTTAAGCCAGCCCTCCGTCGTCCATACTGCTGCCACCAGCAACTTCCATGCCCAGCTCAAATGAAATTGACGCAACCCGTGCACACTGCATCTCCACGGATCGTGGCTCTTCCTCCGTACACCACAGTCACCATCTTTAACCTGTTTTTCCCTCAGCCTCCATGCATGAAGCCGCCAAGGTCATTACAGTGAACCCATGCCCCACTGCACGAAACCAAACAGCCCAGAATAAAAACACCGTGATTGCCACTATTCAGCCTTGGTGCAACACCACAGCTCGCCCACAATTCTGCCTTGCATCACCATACCCCACACGGTCTCATTGTCCCCTATTTTAACCACAACAAACAGAGCAACCCAACCCGATGCACTTGTCGTTCGAAGCCACCACACACGGTGCCAGCGCTTCCACGTTGTTACCACCAGCACAAAGAACTCTGACGGTCACTCCATGCCATTCCTATCCGCCGCGTCCTGCTCGGTAAGCCATCGATAGCACCTCCGTGTTACACTCTCTCGGCTTACACTATGTCTTTCATTTTTTTCCTCATTCGTTGGTTTCTCTCTCTCTCTCTCTCTCGTCCAGTGCTTCGCCGAGATCACCGCCGTCTGCCTAGCCGCTCGCCTACGTCGCACGCTGCTACTTTATCTCCTCCGTGAGTAAGCCCTGCAGTGCGTGTTATGTTCGTAAATTTACGTAGGTTTTTTGTTAGTTTTCAAAGAATTAAATGAAATTACCGTAATACCCCTTATTACATGTTATATTATTGGGCTTTTAAACTTTTATTATGTATTAGTACACTGTTATGTAATTATGATTATAGAAAATTATTTTTAATCATAAGTGATGAGTTGAAATTTTAGGTTTTGAGGAATTAAATAGGTTATTTTAGTAGCTAAGGATTAAACATTGAGGTTGATTGGAAACTTACGAGAATTACTTGATTATTTTATAGGTGACGATTGTTAATTGTTCGACATTTTGAAGAAAATTCTGAAAAAAGCTAAGAAGTCCAGGTAAGTGGGGTTCCTATACTAGACTTTGAATTAAAATAAAATGAGCTGAGGTTATTTTTGGAAAATATGCATGTTTTGTTATGAAAAGAAATTTAAACTACCTCAGTTTTATTTGTTCTGCATTACTCATGAGATTCTGTTTAAGAAAAAAATATTTTCTATTATGACTAGTGTAGACATGAGATTATTTTTAACATTCTGTTTCTGAACTTTGAAAAATAGAGCGAATATGAAATTTGTGCATAAATTATGTTGTGATATGATTTTGTTTTTTTTCAAAGATTTTGTTATGTCCCGAAGATTTTGTTCAGTACTCTGTTTGGATAAGACGTGATTCCTGAAAACCTTTGACATGACTCTCTGATTCTGAATTTGATTCTGTTTCCGCTCTGTTCAGTTACGGCCCTACCACGGGTGATAATAGTGGCATACGACCCAACCACGGGTTATAACAGTGGATACGGCCCAACCACGGGTTATAATAGTGGATACGGCCCAATCACGGGTAATAATAGTGAATACGACCCAACCACGAGTAATAATAATGGATACGGCCCTGCCACGGGTTATAGTAGTGGTCTCTGTTTTGAGTGCACACCTTGGTGACAGAGTGATTTATGTTCTGCTTGACTATCAAAAGATGCACAGCCGTACCACGGGGGTTATACATGGCCTTTGTTCTGATATGATGTTCTAATGATGATGATGATCATTTATATTATGCCAAAGAATATTTTTGAATGAAATTATTTCTAAATCTTCACTCTGATATTTTGATAACCTGTTTTGCTTCCGCACTCTAAAAATGAAAATGTTTTGTTCTGCATTCTCATTTCTGTAAATGCTCGTGTTTACACACTGGTATATGTTCTCTGCTTACTGAGTTGTTGATAACTCACCCCTTATCTCCTTATATTTTTCAAATATTTTTGATGGTTTAGCTAGAGAACAAGAGTAGAAAGTTTTAGCAGGTGTGATGATCAAAGTGGAATAAGTGCCTGAGGGTACTAGTACTTATTTGAGAGTCGTAGTTAGTAAACTGATTTTATTATTCGGGTATTTTGATTTGATGAGTTAAGGATAATTTTGAGTTTTTAATTTATGCTATTGAGTTTTTCTTTATTTTCCCCATGGAGAAACTTAAATATTTGGATTGATTAAATTGATTAATATTTTATGGAATTTCTAGATTTTATAGTTGTACTACTTAGGTTGAGTTTGGGTATTAAGAGTTAACTCTCTGGACCTCCGAGAACGGGGTGTTACAGATGGACTTTTGTAACGCCCGTCCTTGTGGTGGGACTTTTTATAAAATATTTTTAGAAAGGACGACGGGAATTACTGTTCCCTTGAAAACTTTTCACTTGCATACCCAAGGTGCCAGACTCTACGTTTGTAAGATAAAATGCGCTTTGGTAATAAAAGAAGTTTACAGCGGAAAACATTGATTTTACAATAAAAAGGTCTCTCTTACATTTAAAACTCATGCCTAGACTTCCGTGCTCTTCCCCATGGGCTGTGTCTGTCCTGACCGTTCAGTTCCTATGGGGGGAGGGGCATATATGAAAACTAAAATGAGTCGAAGACTCATAAGCATTACTTCATACAGTTAAAATATAACAACAAGGTTTTCATTCTTGCATTCATCATTCGTAAATACTATTACGTGCATGCATACGTGTCGTGTGTGAGTTCGTTTGAAAACGTCACTAGACGGGGTTTTACTTTAATGGTCTTTCTTTTCGTGAAACGTGTCTCTTGTCAGTGCCTTCATTTCTTCAAGAGCTACTGTACAGGGTTTTGCTTTTAAAAGGCTTTCTTGTCGTAAAACGTTTCCCCCGTCAGTGCCTTCATTTCTTAAAGAGTCCATGCTCTCGTGCATTCTTGCATACATACATTCATGCATACATGCATTCTTTCTTATCACTTTCATAGGCCAGTACACAATGTTATGCCCCGTGTGTTAGGGTTAGCGGCCCTGTGGCCAATGGATTCGCTTGTGGCTGAGGGTTGGAATCCCATTCTGTTAGGGTGCAGCAAAGGGTGCACTACCAGCGCTACTGCCTGGCATTGCAATCTACCCATTCATTCATTGGGTACCCCTTTTCATTCATTCATGTGGCCGTTACGTATTTTCATACATTTCATGCTTTCATTCGTTCTTTTATTCATTCATGGCAGCTCGAAAGAGCTGGAGCTTTGATTCTTTTCTTGTCTTTCATTTACAGGTCATTTCATGAGAAAACGTTCATTTCATGGAAAAGCATCATGTAAAACATGGGCTCGAACTTCGTCTCTCACGGCATCCATAAGTACCACCTTGAACATCATCTTTCGTTGGAGTCACGAGAATCACCTCGTGGCATCCTTGAAAGCGTCAATTCGTAGGATCCGTGAAAGCCTCGGTTCTCATGTCTTTCTTTGCCTTTCGTGAGAAAAAATTCATTTTCGTGAAAAAACGTCGTTTCATGAGAAAAGCATGGTTTCATGATCGTGAAATGTCAGTTTATTGATTTTCATAGAAAATACATACAATAGATGCGTCGTATAGTCATCCATTCACATGCGTACAATTAATACTTTGGGTGCGTAAAAAGGGGCTGCCAAGGAGGGGTCGTACGTACTTATACATTTGAACACTTAGCCTTTTCTTCATTAAAACGTTTTTCTTTCCTCTTCTTAAAGCGTCTTAAAGAAAAAGCGTTTCTTGTATCTTGGAAAACTCTAGAAGAGTATGAACGTAACGCTTACCTGGACTCCATGCTACTTGCATATCATGCAGTCCATTCATGTGCTTGTCAGATGGCAACCTACATGCATACACATACTTTAACGTCATTCTCTATCTAGTACATAAGCAACTTAAACTTAGAAAACATAAGCTACACTTCACTTGGAACACTCTCATTCTATCCTGTGTTCTTACGTGTTCCTTACTAACCTAAAACCTTCGGGGACCCATTACGGTCATCCCATCTTCCAACTCAAGGTCTTGCCTCCAGTGCTTATTCATTAAAGTGAACCCATGATTCACCATAGGATTAAGACACTAAGACCTCTGTCTCATTCTTCTCATTAACCACGTTCCGACGCATGATTCAGACCAACTAAGTCACGCATCCCTTCCTTAGACAGTCCACTCGTCACTATCTCAATGCACCTTAGCCCATACTAGTCCTCATTCCCATTCATACAAACCACATGGCTCTAAGCCAACTCTGAGGCTTAGGCACCGTGCAACCATACTTAGAACCGATTACCCATTACATATAGTGAATCCATCCAGCACATGTGTCTCACCATATTACACATATACTCTACCCCTGATCACCTAAGGTCAACATATATAACACGTTAATCACCAGCTTCGAAGGACAAGGGCCATATTCCTATACCAACCTTCTCTTAACCCGGCTAGTATGGCTCTTCATGCTATCCGTCCCTTTTTTACAGTTCATCCCAACACTTAACACGACAAGACTCTATTCATAACTATGTCTCATGTCACGTCATATAGCTCGAGACTATTCCCAAGCTAGACCGTGACCTTGTCGCGTTACCTAACATTCTGGTACGTCAATCCCTAACTCATCATGAGTACGATTCCTCACGTACTCCCGACACATCGTGACATCTTGTCACGTTCCCATTACACCATTCATACCCTATCGGTTCACCACATGGCAAGCAAGACTGTCCGTAACCACGTCACAAGGTGACGTTGCCCAGTCATGCTTCTGTTGCATACTCTTACACTTATTCCGCTACTTCATCCTTATTCCCAGCCGTAAGTCCAACACGGTGACACTTGTCACCTTAGACTACAGGCTTCACCTTAATTACTCCGGGACACTGTTCCACAGTTCCCGACTCTACTCATCACGTTCCATGCCCATCAATCACACAACCATCCTTATCGCTGTGACACGCCACACGACATATCGCTGCACCTCATGGAGTACATCCCATGCGTACTCTCTTCTCACATGCTACGCCACATAATCACTATGGCATACCCACCATATAGTACATCACTTCACCACACAGTGTATACTCAACGTGACTCGTCCCATTCCACATACACCACATCACCATTATGGCATACAACCATATGGTACATCAATCCACCACATGGAGTACATTCCATATGTACTCCCTTCACACTCATCACGCCACACAGAGTACACTCAGCAAGTACTTTTCCTATTCCACATATACCATGCCACATCATCATTATGGCATATCCGCCATGTGGTGCATCACTCTGCCACTTGGAGTACACTCCACGTGTACTTCCTTCATATACACTACGCCACATCACCATTATGGCATACAACCATATGGTGCATCACTTCGCCACTTGGAGTATACTCCACGTGTACTCTCTTTTACACACACTACACCACAGAATACACTCCACTTGTACTCATCCCGTTCCACAATATGTCAGGAGGGTATATTTTACATATACTCTCCTTATCTCACACTACGCCACACACAGAGTACACACAACGTGTACTCTTCCCATTCCATTTACACCACACCATCATTACAACACAGTCCACAATACTACACAGCACACTTTCCAATTACACCTAACACTTCACAGCACACTACACGGCACAATACACCTCCATACAACACAGATATGCCCAACACTTCATTACACAGCACCACATCACAATACTACAACTCCACAAAACCAACAGCACAGTCCACAACCTAGTCAACTAATCCATATCTAACATAATTAACGAAGGATAGAGGGTTATACCATCGACGAGATTATTCATCCATTGCTCGTTGATTGTCACAGCCGATGATGTTGGAAGTGTCGTACATGGTGGCTAACCCATGTACGGTGACGGTTTAGGCGTTTGGATAGCTAGGTGTGGTCTTGGAAGGGCTCATGGTGGCCTTGTGATGATGGCAAGGAGTGTAACACGGCGGATCTAGCCGTGTACAGTGGCTGTCCATCGCGTGCAGTGACTACCCACCACTCAAAGTGGTGGTTTGGACCTAGGGTTGGGCTGAGGGGTTGCTGGTGGAGCTCCTGGTGGCACAAGGGTGGCACCACGGTGGCTCACGGTGGAGGAAGGGGGAATGGCCATGTAAGAGGGGGAGAAACGCGTGAGAGAGTGAGGAAGAGTGTGCGTGCATGGGTGGCAGATCGAGGTCGTGGATGATCGGGATGGCTTGGTGGTGGCTTGAGGAGGCTGAAGGTGGTGGTCATCTGCCGTGGGTGGTGGTGCACGGTGGTGGAGGGTGTGCAACCCGTGCGTGTGAGGAGAGGAAGCCCGTGCGGTGGAGGAGGGCTACAGGTCGTGGGTCACGTGGAGGAGGAAGGGGGAGGTCCATGGTAGCGCTTGGTGGTCGTGGGTGCCGCGTACGGCAGTGCTAGAGGCAGTGCACGGTGAAGCCATGCGTGGATCTCTTGCGCGTGCGACGAGGAAGGTGACTGTATGGGAGGGCCGGAGCTCGTTGGAGGGTGATGGCCGGTGGAAGAGGAAGCTGCCGTGGAGGTGGTGGCGCCATTGGGTGGCACACGGTGGCGCAATGGACACCAAGCCCGTTTGGGCTTTGCACTTCCGAAAGGGAGAAAGGGAGAGCATGAGAGAGAGGGGCTAGGCTAGGGAGGATCGCTGGCATGAGGGGAGGCTTGCGGTGGTGGAGGTGAGAGCTGCTGATGCACGGCGGTGCCGGGCTGAGGCATGGAGCCGCTCGGCGTGAGGGACCTTGAGGGAGAGGGAGGAGAGAAAGAGAGCAGAGGAAAAGTGAGGGAGAAAGGAGGGGTCCGGGTATTTAACCCAGTCCCTTCATCTGGGGATCCACATAACGATCTAACGATGGATCTCAAACACTGATTTGAAAATGCATAAAACATTAACTTAATTAAAAGCGCTTAGAGGAATTAAGGTAGAATATTATTTTAAACTAACTTTAGTTTATAAAATAATATTCTTTCATCATTAATAAAATGATTAAGTCTCACTTAACATATTAAAGAGAATAAAACCATTTAATTAATAAAAGCTTTCAACATAATTTAAATCTCATAATATCTTTAATAGTTGAAATCATTTTAATAATGATATTAAAATGATTTCTGGCAATTATAATATTTTTGGAGCTCTTCAAGAATATTATAATTGTCGTATTTAAAATCAAGCTTAGTTCAACAACACTGGAAATACTCTTTATAAATATTTTTAGCACATTTAAAACACTGGGCGTGCCCTAGAAGTCGCACGATATCCTTGGAAACACGCCATCGTGGTTCGGCATGCCTGACAAGGCTCGCAGTCGCTGGATAGGAGAGGCAGACAATTTACAAAATCTTTGCCCTCAGAATTTTCTTACATCATAATGAAAGAACGTACGTTAGAAAGAGAGAAGCGTACGTAAGAAGGAAGGAGCGGGGTATTACAAGTTTGCATATAAAGGACATGATCCACCATCCCAGCTTGCTGCCATGGCTGCCAACTGCAATCCACAATGTAAAGCACAAACTTGGCTAGCAGACAGTGGTGCTAATCAGCATATCATAGCTGATATGGAGAATCTTGGCACTAGTGAACCTTATCAAGGTGGTGAGGAGATCACTGCAGGCAATGGATCTAGTTTGTCCATCACTCACATAGGCTCATCTCACTTTCCAAATTCTACTCGAAATCTTACTTAAAAAAATATTTTGAGATGTCCTGCTGCTTCCACCAATCTTTTGTCTATTCACAAGTTTTGCATTGATAATGATTGTTGGTTTATCCTAACTTTCAAATTTTTTCTTGTGAAGGACAATCAAATGGGGCAGATACTTTTAAGCTTTCCAATAACTGGCTTCATTGACAATGTATCAGTCAGTGAATCTTGTCAAATGGCTAAAAGTAAATGCCTTCCTTTTCAATCTTCACATCGAGTGTCCAAAGGTCCTCTTGAGTTAATACATTCAAGAGGCATCTTGTTGAAACAGGTCTTGCATTATTGGCTCACTCCCATTTATCTTCTACTTATTGGCTTGATGCTTTTCACACTACCATTTACTTAATAAATCGGATGCCTACACTTGTTCTAGCCAATAAATCCCCTTATCAAATTCCAAATTGCCCCATGCTCAAAACATTTGGTTGTGCTTGTTATCCTCTTCTTCGACCTTATCATACTCACAAACTTCAATTTCAATCCAAGCAATGCATTTTCAATGGTTACAGTCCAAACCACAAGGGATATAAGTGTCTTGATCTTGCCACACAAAGAGTTTATGTCAAAAGACATGTTGTCTTTTATGAAACAAAGTTTCCAGCCAGGGTCTCACTACCATCTCTACAACAGTCCTCTCAAGTGCTTGAACCTCATTCCACATCAACTCTAATTGAGGTCCCTTCTTTTACTGAGTCTCTTGCTGAAAATGCTCTTAACTCTACCCCTCAGGCTCCCAACATAGATTCACAATTTGCAAAACCACAATCTTCAAATCTTTCACAATCCGAGCCTTTATCTCTGCTTCCACCAGCTTCATCTCATCCCATGATCACAAGGACAAGGACAAGAACTCGCCAACTAAGATCATTTCTTGATTATCATGTTTATTTGTCTACTAAACATCCTATGCAGGTTTTCAATGCAGTGACAGATTAGAACCCACTTCATTCTCTCAAGCAGTGAAACATCAAGAGTGGCAGCAAGCAATGCTCACTGAGTTTCAGGCTCTTCATTCCAATAGTACATGGAAATTAGTTCCTCAACCAATGCACAAAAATGTCATCAAGAACAAGTGGGTTTACAAAGTAAAACAAAAATCAGATGGTTCTGTGGAACGTTTCAAGGCAAGGCTAGTTGCAAAAGGCTTCCAACAACAGGATGGTCTTGATTACACTGACACATTCAGCCCTGTCATCAAGCCATCCACCATACGAGTTGTACTTGCCTTTGGATGGTCTATCTGTCAACTTGATGTCTCAAATGCGTTTCTACATGGTACATTCCAAGAAGAAGTCTACATGGAACAGCCTGTTGGGTTTCTTGATTCCCAATTTCCAGATTCTGTTTGTCTTCTCAACAAGGCCATTTATGGCCTCAAGCAAGCACCTAGGGCTTGGTTCACCAAGTTGTCGACTTGTTTACTTAACATTGGCTTCATTGAATCTACTGTGGATTATTCTCTTTTCACTTATCATCAAGCTGATGTGCATATCTACATTCTAGTCTATGTAGATGATCCCATTGTGATAAGGACACATTCCTCATTCATCTTAAAGATCATTCAAGAATTACAAACTCATTTTCCAATGAAAGACTTGGGGTCTCACCATTACTTCCTGGGAATAGAAGTCAATCGAACACACTCAGGTTTGTTTCTGTCCCAGACAAAATATATTCTTGACTTGCTGCGATGTTCAAAATGCTTGGTGCAAAGCCCTACTCCACTCCTCTTGCTTCAGGGGTCAAACTCACTCAGTCAGACGGTGATCCTTTAGATGATCCCACTCTATATAGGCAAATTGTTGGTGCTCTTCAATATTGCACTCTTTCAAGACTTGAAATTGCTTTTGTTGTTAATCAGCTATGTTAGTTCATGTATGCCCCTTTGACCACTCAATGGGTAGCCACTAAACGTGTCTTTTGATATCTCAAGGCACTATCCATCATGGTCTTTTCTTTGGCCAAGGCTCCCTGCAGTTGAAAGGTTTCTGTGATGCCGACTGGGCTTGAAACCTTGTTGATAGAAGGTCAACTACTAGATATGTTGTTTTTCTTGGTCCTTGTCTTGTTTCATGGAGTGCCAAAAAGCAGCCTGTAGTCTCTCGTTCTATCATAGAATCAGAATACCGAGCTCTAGTTTTACTAACAACATAAATGTACTTCATTCATATGCTCCTCTGTGATTTAAAAATCAAACTTTCATCAGCTCCTACATTCTGGAGTGATAATGTGGGTGCTCTCTCGCTTGCTTCGAATCCTGTATTTCATGCTCGAACGAAGCACATCGAAGTTGATTATTACTTTGTTAGGGAGAAAGTAAGTCGGAAAGATATTCTGCTGGGTCACATTTCCACTCAATTACAGATAGCTAATATCTTCATCAATTCCTTAACTTCTGCCAGATTCCTTTTGCTGCGTGACAAGCTTCTAGTTCATGAACTTCCCCTAAGCTTGCGGGGGGATGTTAGAGTAGTAACGGAAGATCTCAAGACTACATCCAAAATCCCAAGACATCAGACTCCCTGAAGTCAGCAACTGTTACAAATATGCAACACAAGTCATATGCTCAAGAAGGAAAGTCAGCAGGATAATCCTAAGATCTATGCATTCCTATTTTTACATTATACAACTGTAAAGCTTAATATTTTGTGTATAAATACCTCTATACATTAAATGTAATGAAATATAGAAAAAGTATTTTCTGAAATCTTACAGTAAATTTGTGAAAATCAAGAAATTGTCTCACTTTTGCAGGTTCACCTCGCTGCTATGCTTAGATGCTATGTTGGTTGTTTTGCATTAGAGCGCACGTCTCTTGTTTCATGAATGCTGAAAGTTACCTCAACCGGCTTAACATGCTAAAAGTTCAACTTTTGATAACTAGTATAGTGATGGCCTCCACACTATATGCATTCCACACACAGTTAGGATTCTTGATATATAATTTTCCATTCTTCCAAATTGACTAGGATTCCTGATGCTAATTAGCATAAGCTTGTTCCTCTCTTGTTAAAGAATTGTGATGGGAGATGGCACAAGAACTAAATTCTAACATGACATATGCTATGGAGATAGAGCTCTTAGGGACTTATTCTCTATTGTGTTCATACTTGCATGTAAGAAAGAAGCTTCAGTGGCAGACCTCATGGAGACGAAAGGTGATTTACTCTAGTGAAATGTGAGTTTCACTAAGGCGGCCCAAAATTGGGAAGTCAGCAACTTCGAAGATTTCTTCCAGATCATATACTCCATTAGACCACGCACTCAAGGACCTGATACTTTGTGGTGGACATTACCAGAAAGGTACATTTTAGCTCACTCTCTCTATAAAGCCCTCACACAACCGTAGAACAATCACTTTCCATGGAAAAGAATTTGTTGAAATAAGGCCCATCCTTGAGTGGCATTTTTTGCCTATACAATGTCTTTGGGTAAGATTTTGACAACAGATAACTTCCGGAAATGCGGGGTGAGAGTGGTAGAATGGTGCTTCATGTGTAAACAAAGTGGAGAGACTCTGGACCATCTTCTACTACATTACGAGATTACTAAAGCATTTTGGGTCAATGTATTCAGAAGGGTAGAGCTAGCCTAAGTTATGCCTACTACAGTAGTTGAGCTTTTGGCATGTTCAGTGAAGTACCTTGGCGGCATCCCACAAATTTCAGTCGTGTGGAAGACATTCGAAGATAGGGAGCCTCCACTAGAAGAGATTAGATTATTATTTGTTAAAAGCCTTTTTCTTTGGGCCAAACATGTAGATTTCAATGGTCTCGGTTCTCATGATTTTCATATTTCTATTTCGTTCTCCTAAATAGGTGTTATCTCTTATATACCACATGTGTACTTGGACTGTGCCTATTCATATTAATATATATATATATAAAGTAAAAAAATAAACAAATAAACGACGTTGGTTTCGACCAAGGTAGGGAGAGGATCAGGCTACGTGCAACACATTCATGCGGTCCCTTCCTCCATAGCTTATTGATTCTGGAACAGAGTCTAAGATGAAATTAGCAGTATGGTAATTAATTGTTTCTGTCTATAGCAAGAAAGAGTGCAGATTCTCCAGCTTCATTCACCATCTTAGCTAGCCCTGGTTTGTGGTCAAGTAGTAACTCCACAACCGAATGTTGAGCATTTCTCACAGCAACGTGCAATATTGTCGTATCCTTGTCTATGTTCACCGTCTCCAAAATATCTATGTCACCGTCTCCAAAATAGATCTTTGTTGGATCCATCACCTCGAGTTGCAAAACCATATGAAATAAACTAATTTTGCTGATGATGAAGTTAATTCAGCGGGCTTTCTCACATCCTACGTAGAAGCCTTGCTTGCAAATAAGCATGCTTATACAAGAACATAGTTCAAAGTCCAGCACATGCAAGCAGTGGAAACCATGACCTCCTTTACTACACGTGAAAAACTCCGAGAAGTATACGTCATTATTTGATGATGCAATTTGAAGACCCGAAATGACGTCTACATCATGGACATCTAACGGTGGAGTCCAAACATACATAATTCACCAACTTGGGTCTAACATTGAGTGCAATAGAATTGTTAACTAGGGTGTAAATGCATGTTTAATTGAAGCAACTGCCAACTAGAAAGATTTTGTACAATTAAAGCTTTCATTAAAGAGAGACATGTTTGGTACTCCAAATTTCCCTGAACATATTGATCTTGGACATGATGCACCCATGTTTTACATTTTTCATCCAATGTTACTAAAATTGATACAACGATTTAATGATCTACTACAAAATATATAGTTGTAATGTTTGCATGAACTCGTTAAGATCCGAGGTCAAAGTTGTGACATGTTACCTATTTTTCATCCATATTAACTGTCAAAAAATAAGAAAGGGTGCTATTTTTTCTTCTCTTTTTAGCAAGTAATTTTGAAATCATTTTGTTGGAGTTCCTAACAAATCATTTTTGCTCATTTTGATGTTTATAATGATTGCATGAATTTGTTCTTTGTAAAAAGTTACATACTATATATCTTGACATGGACATCTTGGGACCCATCCATGTATGAAATCAGAGACAATCCCCACCGTTGTTTTAAAATGCAAGTAAAAAAAAATCATGTATTTTCATACGTACCATTAGCTTTTCTAGAGCGACGGGGCAATCACTGAGAAATTATATTTTTTCAATTGTCATTTAATGCTATCACCACAAATGTCTAATTAAACTTATCTAAAATTCTATATGAATGTCTTAATTTACAAACCAATCCAATATTTTCCATCCAACTATATCTTTTTTTTTACCAAATTTTCTTCTACCATATAGTTTTTCTATCCAACAACTATATGTATTTTATTTTCCATCCAACCATCTTCCCTCGCCAAACTTTCCTCCATTCAACAATAGTATCATCAATTAAAATCAGCACAATTATATTGGTTTGCATGAAAATTTTGTTGTAACTAAAAGTCTTGCAGCAATCCTATAAATAGACCAACCCCTAGTACTTCCCACTCATCACAAACAAATCCTATTGAGGTTTCCAATCTTCCTTCTTCCAATCTTTCTACAACACACCAATGATGGAATTGACAAGTTCTTATTTTCATATATGAATGGTTGGAAGAATCTTTTTTTTTTTTTTCTAACCTAGAGGTAGCATGCTATGCAATGCAATAGCAACCAAACAAGCAAGTTTACCATAGAGAAATACCACAAACTTCAAATTTCAAAGAAGACAAACTACCGTAGTTGTAGTTTATTCAAATGTAAACTTGAAATTTAAATTCTTGCTATTCTATTACAATAGGTCTTGTATAAATCATGTGTAATCCTCACAGAAACAGAGTAGATAAATATACACAAACATATTTGTATAAATTACTGCTTTTTCTTTGTATACACAAATAGAAACAGAGTAGATAATTTTTACACAACCAGATTTGTATAAATTCTTGATTTTCATTTGTATACACAAACAGATGTGTAATCCTCACAGAAACAGAGTAGAGAATTTATACACAAACAGATTTGTATAAATTCTTGATTTTTCTTTGTATACACAAACAAATGTGTAATTCTCACGGAAACAGATTTACATGCAACCCCTCAATTATAGACAGAGATAGAAAATAGATCCATAAATAGCTAAACCCATCCACAATCAAAGATTAGGGTTTGGAGAAGAGGAATGCAAGGGACGGCGAGGTGCGGAATAAAGTTAGGGATCATCAAGAGAATCAAATCTTATACGTGTAAAGAGATTACTTGAGCTTCGGAGAAGCATATCGACGAGAGAAAGAGGGTTTTGGTCGTTTCCGACGAGAGTAGGAGTGTGGTGGCATGGTGGTGCGGTGCCGTTGTTTCTGATGAGACGTGGGGTGGTGGTGTGGTGGTGATGTAGTGGTGGGTCTCTCTGGTCGAAGATGAAGCACTCGGGGTTTTGGTGGGAAGGGCATCTAGTTTTTGAGAGGGAAGGGAGAAAACCGTGGGAAGGGGAAATGGATACTACCGTAGTTGATGGAGACTTCGGGAGAGAGAAACAAATGATATAAAATTGATTTGATGAATAAAAAGTGTCTTCCAAATTTGAAAATTACTTTAGAAGTTACTGTAGCTATATTCCAAATATTTGGAATATAGCTATTCCAATGTGATACATTTTATAACTCAATAGCTAAATTTTCATTAGATTTAGTTTAAGCTAATCCAATGAGAGTGCTCTAAGATCTGTAGTCAAGACTAATGCATTTTATAATAGTTGTTAACCAACAATTTAGTACCTAATAAACATATTTTCAATGCATAAGTGTGACGCCCCCAAATTCCGCTTGGGATCGGACGGACATTTGAAGCATCGAGACATGCAACACAAGGTTACCTGCCCCCGTTCATGACATATAAGATGCAATATTCCTAACATGCATCTAGCATTATGCAATATTCGCAGCGGATAATTTTTTTCTTTAGCAATACTATGCACCAAACTGAAATATCTCAAATACTTATAACATACTTCATACATAATGACATACTTAAAAACTGATATCACAACACTAGTCCAAAATGATTATGATCAAAAGAGTGCTTGAGATTGAACACCACAAATACAAAAAGTAATCTGAGGTAACTACTGTACTACCATCTACGTCGCACTGTCGCTTAGTCGACCGTTTCCAGTTGGTCGATTCCCGTTTCTCCTTCAGATCCTATAACAAAATCTACCATTCGGGGGGAATGGTAGTTGGGACTACCACAGTGAGATTTGATTACAAATCTCAGCAAGTTAACAAGAAACTTCCACACAGGTTAATGATGCATACGTGGCAGTAAAAGCATGAATGCATAATCAAATCAATAGAAAACATAACATATCTTGGCATAACATAGCATGAAATAATAAGCATAACGTAACTTGATATAACATGGCATGAGCTGACATAACTTGAACTGGAACTTAAACTTAACTTGACGTGACATGACATGTACATGAACTTAAAACATAACATGGACTTGAAATATAGCATGAGCATGACCTTGAAACATAACATGGACTTGAAACATAACATTTACGTGAACATGCATAATTTGAACATGAACATGAACATAACATGAACTTGAGCATGACATAACATAAATGTGAACTTGGAACATAAGTTGAACGTGAACATAACATAACATGAACTTGAAACATATTCTTGTCTCATGGGATTACCATGATTGCGTGCACGTAAACTTGAACATAACATAACGTGAAACATGACTTGAACTTGGAATCTTATTCAATAGACTTAATCATTAAAGTGACCATATGGGTGCTACACAGGTCCCCTTGAGCCGTGTGTCCCTGCCGATTACCGCATCACATCACAGATTTCTATACTAGCTGTGAGTGCGTTAATACGTACTCCACAGTTGTTGTGGCCCCACGTATTCTACGTGTCACAATTGCTGTGTCTCACGTAGTGTATGCTCCACAGTTGTTGTGGCCCCATGACTTATTTGTTTGTGCCACACTTGCTGTGGACACACGTAACATAATGTCTGGCACCATCGGCGTTAGTGCCTGGCGCGCTCCGGTGACCAGCTAATTAGGCCCCATTCGCAACCTGTTGACTGTACTTCATTAACCCAGGGAATTTCACACTTATTTAGACACTCCAGCGTAAACAAAGGAGTTCCACTAGGATATTACCCCATCCAAGCGCTTAGGGTCGTGATTGACTTGAAGAACTTAACTGGCATACATGTCATTCCGTAACATGAACGTAACATAAAAGACAGAAGTCCTGACGTAGCATAACGTGACATGAACGTAAGACGACAGACATGACGTACTTTGAGACATAAATATAACAGACAACATACCATAACATGACATACATGTAACAGGCAACATTTCGTAACATAGCATACCATGTAACAGACAACATTTCTTAACATGGCGTAACATGTGACAGTGAATATTACGTGACATGAAATACATGTAACATATGGCATACTTAACTTAACATGACATACTTGCAATGTATAGCAATACGTGACAGAATATCTTGTGTAACAGATGAATAATTCATGACAGAATAAATTCTGTGTAACAGATAAATATGTAATGACTTGGCATGGTACATATGATAACATGCTTACATAGACTTTAGTTCTCTTACTTATCACTCATACACATTCAACTGATAGTAAGTTAAAAGTTAACTTACCTCGATCTTCGCGCTTCGAGACAAAACTCTTGTGCGATCACGGGAAACTGAAAGTAGTGATTTCTACAAATTAGAACTTAATCACTAACAATTAGGAATATGGAAAAATATGAACTGAGAGAAAAATTACCATTTTACCCTCTACATGTGGGAAAATGACCATTTTACCCCTAACTTAAGGATTTTGCATCCTAACTTCAAAACTCACCAAAATTTACATACCTTATGTAAATTTTGTCCTAATCTCAAATATCAATTCAGAAAAATTTAAAACTAAACACAACTATCAAAACTCTATATGGCCGAAATTTACAAGACTATTTCCTTTGCTTTTGTTGTAATTCTTTCAAATTTCAAAACTCAGGATTAAATCAAAATTTTTCTTCTACTATACTCATAACATATTCCTAAGAATAATCATGTTTTGAATCATGAACAAAAGTCATCAAAATCACTAAGACCATACTTGAACTTTTTGGTTTTTCTTCTAAGTTCAAAACAGAATTTTGTTTCTAACTTGTTTTGATCAACCTCTTGATCCATGACCTATAAAGATGTGATCTTCAAACCCAAACATCACATGGTTTAAAAAGATGTTCTAAAACAGATCCAAGCATCAAACTCAAGATCACATGGTTAAACATCAACCAAAACATAAATTTAGCCAAGAACATCATCACTTTGGCCTAACTGAATACCTCATTGCATAAAATTTCATATCTTCGAAACTAACATCAAATATCTTCAAAATAACATTTTAACATGTATATAAGAGGCTTAGGATCTTCCAATAAAAATATCAAAGCCACTGGAATAAGATTAAACCATAAAAGATTTAAACTTTCTCAAAACAGAAACTGTTTTGCCTCTTCTAGTTTCTAAGTTTCTAGACCTAAGAAAATATTTCACCAAAACTTTTAATCATGCAACAAATCCTCAACCAATAATCATATACACATGTTAACAGTACTCCATAAAACTTTCGGACCAAGATCTATTCATTAGCTTGGTCAAAAACTCCAAAATATAACACACTCTCCAGTTTATCGCCCAGAATGACCTTTCTGGGGTTTAAACAACTTTTTACCAAACCAATGATCTCCAAATGGAACTAATAAGCTATCCACGTAAACTAGACTCCAAAAGAAACAACTTTTATGCATGAAACTTTGCAAGAAAACACTTACAAAAGCTTCGAAACGGGCGTTCAAAAGAGGTAAGAAAAACTGTCCGAGAGTGTCTTTTGTGTTTTATGAAGGAAAAGTGTAAAGGAGAGTTGCTTTTCGTGGGAAGTGGACTGGAGAGCTTCTTACACAAGCTATGTAAAGTGATAGGACTGAAGTAATGGTTGAGTGTTGGTCTTTTCTTCTTATAAAAATCAGACCAAGAGCTTTTCTCAAGGTGGAGTGTGAGAGTGAAAGAGTGAGGTGGCCGTTTAGCTTTGTCTTTCTAGAACCTTCTAGGCCCTTCTTGTACAGATCTGACCAGCCAAGTTGGGGTACAAAACTTAGCCATAAATCAATCCCATGGTGACCAAATTCGTGGGCCTTAATGGGCCTAAACCGAATGGGCCTAAATTTTGGGGTTTAAAGAGGGTTTGGGTTGCTATCAAGCCCAAATCCAATATCACTTGGTCCAATCAATTTCTTAAGGTTAACAAGGTTGGATAATGATGTTCTAACACAAATTTGAAGGATTAATAGCATGTGGAAGTGATTTAATCAAGTGATTAAACACAATGCTATAAATCGGGTTAGAAAATGTTTAGAGGCCAACTTTAGGGTTTTGGGGAAACCGTTTAGGGTTTCGATTTCAACAAAGCTTTTGGGCTTTCAATTGGATTCCCACCATTTAGGGTTTCACTAGGATTGAAAACCTCTTTGGTCTGGCACAATTTGGTTGAGCAGATGAAACAAGATTTTGCTTAAGTGGCATGATCTCACACCTTGATTCCTTCAAATCCAACAAACATTCCTCATGGTGCCAAGTGTCTAATATTATTCACTAAGTGTGGCTAAGATCTTTCCAAGTGTCCAAATAAAACTTCTCTAATCTAATTTGGACATTCCACACTCTGATTTTGAAATACTGCAATTGGTGTGCTTATCGAGGTTACTATTCACTCCGAAAAAATGAATCATAAACTTAACACTAAAAATTCCTAAATATTCATATTAACCTAAAATGAAAATATTATACCGAAATTCAACCTCGAAGTGCCCCTAAAAATAATTTCACAATTTCCAACAGACGTTTGGTCCGGAATTATGAAAATAGGATATTGCGCCATAAAATTCTAAATAATCCACTGAGTCTAATGGCGAGGACCATAATGCATTCTGACACTTCTAACCAACTCAAATAAATAAAACTCATATTTCTAGCACCATAGTGAGTGATAACACTGACTATGTTGATAAACTAAAACCTATGCGATTGGTCGATTCATAAAAACTTATGGGGTTTTTACGAGATTCCTAAAGTCAATAGAAATTCCACCAATGAATTTCTAGCGGGCTGTTACAATAAGATAATATCACATGATAAAAAAAATATGTGAATAACTTTTGACCATAATAATATCAAGATTGCATAAATCCAACAGTTCCCAACCCTTATATATCAAGGAAGGAACATGACGTTACATACAACTGACCCATTTCGAAAACACTAAAATAGTTATTGGTACATCAATCCATAATAGTAGTCTTGCAGGATGAACCCGTCGTATCCCATTATATGAGAAGATACCATGCCATTAAACATATATTAGAGTTTACGGAACTCTAATTTACAATACCATGAGATTTTGGTAACAAAATATGAGTACCATGTCATTTAAGTTACCATCAGATGTACACTCTTAATGAAGGCAAAGAGAGGGCCAAGAAAGAAGATATAACCAAGTACGAAGGCCCAAGAAGCAATTTTCGGATAGGAACCAGCCATCACTCCTATGAGCCTATAGAATAAGCTATCACCAATGCAAGAACAGCCAATGGAATGAGTTGCTTGGACCAAGTTAGGAATTCTGAGAATGCATCAGGGATTTCTTGTTTCATAAGAAAAGCATAGAAATGGAGAAACATTGAGGCAATTGAGAAAACAAATGAGATGGAATTCGCAATTACAAATGCGCCAAAAGCGAACTTCTGACCAGAAGTTGCACCATCCTTTCTATAAGGCATGGTGAAAATAGCTGCAAAGGTGACAGTGGCAACGAAGGTTGCTACAAGTAAGTTGACATTAGCCTTCTCCTTAACAAAAGAACTATCTGGCCCTTGTTCTGTTTTCCCATTAATAGATGAATCATTTTCTTCTTGCTTTGATGTGTTTCTACTCTCGATTTGTGGTTCGCTGGTCCCAGTAGTTTGTACTTTGATGGTACTTCTTGTGGGAAATGTTGCTTGCAAACTTGGTAGACAGCCAATGGCCTCGAACTGAGGGATCAAGTACTTTTGTAAGTGTTTGAAATAGGCAATGATTAGGAATAGAATAATCTATTTTATAAAGACATTAATATTGGATTTCCAAGATTGATAGGTCCCAAAAAATATTACTGATGCGAACGTAAATTGCTTTCTCTTCGAGTAAGAAAAGTACCACAAGTTGAATGAATATTTTTTGATGATGCATTGATAAATTCTGGGCTGTTTAAATAAGCAAAGCCACGTACAAGAATGCCAAAAATAAAGGGAAACAACTGGAACTCAAACACGTAAAAACAGAGCATGCAAAACACATGAAAAATAGAGCATAACGAACGGAAATAACATGCAACAGAAAAACACCTAAAACTCTCAATTGAAAAAGACCTAGTCCGGTCTAGCGATCTTCTCGTCCTCTACTTGCCCATGACTGCAACGATCATGATTCACGTCCACTTCACCCCAGATATTTGGGATTCGGCTTTAAGCCTCTCTCCGAATGACGTGGCCTAACAATACTTCCCCTTTCCAGTGGACGCTTTTCCTCAAGGTCCACAAATGGAAACTGTTCCAGCAATGATTGGGTTGGCTCCAAAGTGGGCTCCTCCGGTGGTAGACGCTTCCATTGGACTAAATTTTTTGCTTCAAATTTATTGCCTTTTTTGACCCAGCGAGTGCCCAGTATTTGTTGAGGTTGCAATATAACTGCGCCTTCATCGTTCACTAGCAGCAATTCGGTAGACGTCACCACTATGTCGCCCATGAATGTTTCTAACAAGGAAACATGGAAAACAGGATGAATGCGAGCTCCTTCTGGAAGCTGAAGTTTATGCAACCACTCCAATTTTTTGTAGCACTGGGTATGGATCGTAAAATTGACTAGCAAGCTTCTAGTGGGCACGCTTGAAAACAGAATGCTGCCGATGGGGGTGTAACTTAAGAAACACCAGATCGCCTACTTCAAAATTCACATCTCGTCTCTTGTGATCCGCTGCCTGCTTCATGCGATTTCTGGAAGTCTCTAGATTAGCTTTAAGTTGGCGCAACAACTTTGCTCTAGTCATGAGATTCTGATCCACTTCATGCACAGAAGAGAAGCCGCTATGGTAAATGGGAAGTGGAGGAGGCAAACGACCACACAATACTTGGAATGGGGTCATTCCCATAGATGCATGGGACGTTGTATTGTACCACAACTCTGCCCATGGAATGTATGTGCTCCATTTGCGTGGCCATTGGTGAACAATGTAGCGGAGATACTGCTCTACACATCAATTGACCACTTTCGTCTGGCTATCAGTTTGCGGATGATAGGCGGAGCTGAGTTTCAACTTAATACTTGACATTTGGAAGAATTCTTGCCAAAATCGGCTAATAAAGACAGGGTCTCGATCACTAATGATTGATCTGGGAAGACCATGTAATTTGACAACCCCTTCAACAAATTTCTCAACCACGTCTTTAGCAGTAAAAGGATGAGTTAAAGTTAAGAAATGTGCGAATTTACTTAACTTGTCGACAACTACCAAAATTGTATCCTTGCCTTGGGATGTCGGCAAGCCTTACATGAAGTCGAGAGTGATATCGTCCCAGACTTGGCAAGGAATGGGCAAAGGTTGCAGGAGTCCCGCAGGGGGAACTGTGTTGGACTTCATTTTCTGGCAGACTTCACATCGCTTGACATATTCGTGGATTGCGTGGTACATTTTAAGCCAATAAAATTGTTGAGCTAGCCGCTTGAACGTCCGCAACACTCCTGAGTGTCCCCCTATTTTTGTGTTTTGAGCCTCATGTATAAGCTTGGTTCACAGCACCTCATGGGAAGGAATAACCACTCTTCCTTTGAATAAAAAGAGTCCTTGACGCTTTGAGTAGTGCCCCTCGGGTTGTGCCCTGGCCCTCTGCTCTAGAGATTGCATATAAGAGTCCCCTTCGTAAGCTCCTTTAATCTCATCCCACTTGGTGATAGAGAGCACGTGTAGATGATGAAGAACTGGGTTGTGAGGCTTGCGTGAAAAGGCATCTGCAGCTAAATTTTCACAGCTTGGACGGTAAGTGATTTCATAGTCATAGCCCATTAATTTGGCTACCCACTTCTATTGCTCAGGTGTTGCCACACGTTGCACCAAAAAATACTTCAGGCTGCGCTGGTCGGTTAGGATGAAAAATTTTCTTCCCAGTAAATAAGGACGCCATAAGCATATGGCCTCCACAATTGCAAGCATTTCCTTCGCATAAGTTGGCCAAGATTTTTTTGTAACCCCTAGTGCTCGACTCCTAAATGCAACGTGCTTTCGTTGCTGTGATAAAACTGCACCAATCCCGTCTCCTAAGGCAACTGTTTCGATGGTGAAGGAATCATTGAAATTAGGCATAGCCAAAATGGGAGTGGTGGTGACGGTATTAAGCGCATGGCAGTCCGTGCAAAATCTCCAACTTCCATCTTTTTTCTTCACTAGCAAAACCGGCGAGGAAAATGGACTGGTGCTAGGACTTATGAGCCCAGAGTTTAGCATATCTTGAACTTACGTTTCAATTTCTTCCTTTTGAAAATGGGCGTATCAGTAGGGTCGTACATTGATTGGCTTGGTGCCTTCTTTAAGTGTAATGCAGTGATCTACCTCGTGCATAGGTGGTCACATGAGGGTTCCTGGAACAAGCCCCATATTGATGAAATACCACAACAAGTCTTGCTGTTTCATGTCGTACATTCCCCCCTGTGATGTAGCTTCTGTGGTTGGAGGAAAGCTTACGGCAAACAACGCCTCGTCTCTTCGGTAGTCTTTTGTTATTTCCTTCAATGTAGCCTCCATAATGGTTTGCTCGCCTATCCCCTGTAACTTTCGGACTTGATTATCTCAAATGAGTTCCATGGTTGATTGCTTCCAATTACAAACTACTGAACCCAGCATTTCCAGCCATTGAATGCCAAGCACTAGATCAAGACCTGATAATGGCAGTGAGAAGAAAGTGAGATAAAACTCAGTTCCTTGTAAATTCACCATTACCTTATCAAAATGTCCTTGACACTTCAAAAGTTCTCCATTTGCGACCCGAACAGTAAATGTTTCCGTTGGTACCACTGGAAATCGCAGCATGCTTGCCAGACGATCAGTGATGAAGTTGTGTGTTGACCCACTGTCTATCAGCACCACTACTATGAGAGAACCCATCATTGCTATCATACGCATTGTTCTCGGAGTAGTCCATCCCGTCAATGCATGTAACATGATTTTAGGTTCAAGTTCAGGTTCTTGCACCTCTACTGCATCTCCCCCGTGGTCATATTCCAGTGTTTGTTGATCAGTAATGTCCTCACATATCACGTTGCCCCCATGCCTTTCCAAGAGTAATAGTTGCGATTTTTTACATCTATGGCCTCTTGTAAAACGTTCCTTGCTGTTGAAACCTAGACTTTGTGCTCTCTTCCTCTGCATTTCCTCCCAAGACAAGCGCTTAATGGGTCCTGCAGGTGTAGTAGGAGCTACATGAGTGGCTTGTGGAAGAGCTAACGGAGCTCTTGCAGGTGGTAACCGCATGAACCTTCTCTGCCGTGTGAGTTGATTGTCCCTCATCTATGCCAAGTTAATGGCTTCTTTGAGCGATTGTGGCTTAAACATCCAAATCCCATCTGTTATTTTAGCCTTCAAGTTGCCCATGAATGTCCCCACCAATGCTTTCTGAGTCCATCCTTGGAGCCTGTTGCCGCGCTTTTCAAACTCGCATTGGTAGTCCCTCAAAGTCCCTAGTTGTCTGACTCAGGATAGAGTTTCCTCGAAGTCCTCACACTCTGGTGGTCAGAAGCGAGCCCATAGTTCTTCCTCAAATTTCTCCCATGAAATCACGTGTCCTCGTCCCGAAATGTTCTGCAAATCCACTACCACCATTGGTTAGCCTCACCTTCCAAGTGGTATGCTGCCATGGAAACCTTATGGGCTTCCACCGTGCCCTGGTATTCGAAGAACTGATGCACACGGTTGAACCATTTGGTTGGGTCATCCCCTGAAAAGCATGGAAATTCCAGCTTCGCCGTTTTGGAGGAGATGACCTGCCGGCCCGCATCGTTGCCTTCTCAGTGAGGGTTGTCGTGGTTGGCGTTCTCCTGATTTGCGATCAACACACTCAAAATTTGATTGAGAGTTTCCTCCATTCACTGTAGTCCTTCCTGAACTGTACCGAGTCTAAACTCCAAGTGCTCAATATGCTCCTTGTTAGTTCCCGTAAGTGACCTGGCTGTGATGCCAATGATAGGTCCCAACAAATATTATTGATGTGAACGTAAATTGCTTCCTCTTCGGGTGAGAAAAATACCACAAGTTGAATGGATATTTTCTATTGATGCATTGATCAATTCTAGGCTGCTTAAATAAGCAAAGCCACATAAAAGAATGCCGAAAATAAAGGGAAACAACTGGAACTCAAACTTGTAAAAACAGAGCATAACGAATGGAAATAACATGCAACAAAAAAACATGTAAAACTCTCAACTGCAAAAGACGCAGTCCGATCCAGCGATGTTCTTGTCCTCTACTCGCCCATGACTGCAACGATCTTGATTCACACCCACTTCGCCCCGAACGACGTGGCCTAACAAAGATTATTCTTTGTTTTCTTTTAAAGTTGTGATACATATGGTCCTTTGAATCAAATAGCATAGGATTTTTTTTTTTTGAAAGTGGTAACGTATTATGTTTGATTTTTTAAAATCCAATTTCCTTGTATGGATCATGTAATAAAACTTGGATTTGGATTTGCACTAAAGCTAAACAAGCCTTTTAATTAAGTTTTTCAAAATCTTGGTTTCCAATTCATGGTTGATTTCAAAATGAAATCCAAATCCAAATTCAAATTCTATCCAAACGCAATATATCTGAATTCTAGTTGGGTTTTTGACAGCTATACAAAATGCTTAGTTGCTATATATTAAGTACGGAATATTATTTGGAAATTACTGATCACGGTACGTCAATTATTTATAAACACTACACAGCTAAGTTAAATGAATTTATAGTAGGATATATGGTCATACCTTCCTAAACGGTCTCTTCATAGCACTTGATTTAAGAGTTTC
Source organism: Juglans mandshurica (assembly GCA_022457165.1). Taxonomy (NCBI): domain Eukaryota; kingdom Viridiplantae; phylum Streptophyta; class Magnoliopsida; order Fagales; family Juglandaceae; genus Juglans; species Juglans mandshurica. The sequence continues at coordinate 13,891,297 of CM039623.1, forward strand.
CAAGCAATTAGGCCTTCCTTGTTAATAGCCCCTTTGTCCACTCTTTTATCCCCTGCCAGTGCATTTAGTGTTCTGAAAGGTGTGAGTTCAACAGCCAGATGCAACAGTGTGTTGCCACTGCTATCTTGCTTGTTTATGAGATCATCAGGCACTTTGTCAAGCAGAAACTTGAATGTCCGAAAGCTTTTCCTACTTCCCGCAGCCACACGGAGGGGCGTACGGCCTTTATTGTCCAATAGTTCGTACGTACCAGGAAATTATGAAACCACCTTCTCCACTACCTCATGGTGGCCTTGCTCGGCTGCAATGTGAAGAGCAGACATTCCTTCCTTGTCCTTTATGTAAGCTGCCGAAGAACCTGCACATTGTAATACAATTTAGATAAAAAAACTAGGTAGCCATTCGTGGAGGGTAGAGGGTAGTGGTGGGCTTGCCATGATCAGCAACGTGCGGCGTCCAGTGATTGGGCACGACAGGAGTGCACTGTGGAAGTGAGATAGAGAGAGAGAGAGAGAGAGAGAGAGCGAGAATTGCGTGAACGTGTTTGCGGTAGCTGGGCCAGGTTGCTTCCGCTGGAGGCTTGTGGTGGTGAAGGTCATGCAGGGGTGGATCAGGGGGTTGACAACGTGAAGGGCTAGGCTTTTAGGGAGGCAATGGCGTGAAGGAGAGAGGGTTGTCAGTGGTGCAACTGCTCTGTTTTGGACTCCTTAAAAATAGAGGCTCTCTAAGCTTGGACATGGCTATGGCGTCTTGAGGGTCATGGTGGGTTACGGTGGTGGCAGTGAGGTTTGGGCAGGGTGGTTCCGTGCGGTGGACGCATGCGGGAGTGGCTATCGGTGGGTGGGTCTCTTGCCGTGCCATCTGAGTGCTTGTGGTGGAGTTCGACCTCTGCTGCCCGTGGGTGGTGCATGTAGAAGTCCACGGTGCGGTGCGGGCGGAGGACGGTGTAGTTGTGGACGGCGGTGTGGAGAGGCAGCTATGCGTGGGTTGCTACGGTAGAGTATGGGTCAACGGTGAGTGGACTGACGACTTGTGGAGGTGATTCATTGAGAAAATTAGGCTGCGGCAACTTCTTTTGCAGGAGAGAAATACATGTATTTATAGTGTTGATTGGAAAAATCCTAGATGGGAACAAAAAAACAAAAAGGGTAACCGTGCATGGGAGACGTGCATGGCATGAAACATGAAACGTGCCTGACGTGGAAACTGGTTCCTGGCTTCATGGGCTTGGGTTTTGGGCATTTTCTTCGAGTTTTGGGCTCCCAATTCAACCTCTAAAATAATCTAACTTGTTCTGCTAATTTTTCATTGGCCCATAAAAAGATTTTACTTAAATCAAAAGTATTTAATGATTCTAACTTAAATAGCAAGCCCAATAAAAAAAAAATAGATATCTTCCAAAATACAAATTGGACCCGCAATCAGTATATAAAAAAGAGTAATTTTACATACAATCGTGAAGTGTCTTAGCGCCGCGTAATCGTTTTGAAAAAGAGTGGGGTCCACTATTAAAAAATTAATTTTTTCATATAGATTCTATGTTTTATTCACTTTTTTTCAAAGCGATTACGCGGCAGTTGCACAATTTACTGTTACAAATATATTTTCTCATAAAAAGAATAATAATCGAAAATTAACTAGGCTCTTTCTACGTATAAATCCAAAAATAAAAATTTTAGACAATGAGTTGATGCTGGGCCTGGGTGTTACACTGTTGTACCAAAAAGGACATAAATTAAGTTAAATCGAACTATTTACAAGTAAAAGGGCTACTCATTGTCTATCACATTTTTTCTCCTGTAAATCAAGATCCATAGTTATTCTTTCGTGTTAATTTGTTCTTTTAATTAACTCCAATACAAGCATGCAGTAGTATTTTTTTATACCATATTACTATTCATTACACATAAAATAAGGCAATTAATATACAAGATAAAAAATATATATTAGTTGTGATGTCATGGGTCGTACCTCTCGATGTTTCTAACTATTTTATATTTTAGTCACTCGAAACGGTTCCCATTGCGCATTTCATAGCATCAAAAACACTACACTACCAGGCAGGTTTGGTATAACCATTGACACCCCTTTGTTTTCTACGACGCCTGTGTGTGATCAGTTCATTGGCGACTTGCATATGAATTGACTAATTTTCATGTAGCAACGACTAATGCATTTTATATAGAAAATAAGATAATATCACAGGATAAAAAAAAATATACGAATAACTTTTGACCTTAATAATATCAAGATTGCTTAAATCCAACAGTTTCCCAACCCTAATATATATATCAAGGAAGGAAGATGACGTTACATACAACTGACCCATTTCGAAAACATTAAAATAGTTATTGGTACATCGATCAAATAATAGTAGTAGTCTCACGGGATGAACACGTGGTATCCCATTATATGACAAGATACCATGCCATTAAACATATATTCTAAGAGTGGCGCTAGAGCCACCGCTCCCAGCTACCGCTGGGAGCTACCGTTAATGTAATTATGAGTTTTATTTATTTTATATTTTCTTTTATGTATTTTTTTAATACATTTAAATATTTTAAAAAAAATAAAAAAATTCATAATACTATTAAAAAGTACTTACTTAATCATTAAGTAAAAATAATAATAATAATAATAAAATAAAAAAAGTAGAGCGGTAAAAACTATTGGTAAAACTCATTTGTAAGAGTAGTATTATTTATATTATAATCTATGTAACTATTTTTAATACAATGATGAGATTTTGTAATAAAATATGAGTACCATGTCATTTAAATACCACCGTATATATAAACGAAATGACGGCGATGAGAGGGCCAATAAAGAAGGTAAGACCAAGTCCGAAGGCCCAAGAAGCAATTTTAGGATAGTCATATACCAACTCCATATGAGCCTGTAGAATAAGCTACCACCAATGCATAAACAGCCCCTGGAATGAGTTGCTCGGGGTTTCTCCTTTCATTCCATAAGCAAAGAAATGGATAAACATTGAGGTAGTTGACAAAGCAAATGAGAAGGAATTCGCAATTGCAAATGCGCGGAAAGCCAACTTCTGACCTGAAGTTGCATCATCCTCTCTAAAAGGCATGGTTAAAATACCTGCAAAGGTGACAGTGGCAACGAAGGTTGCTACAAGGAAGTTGACATTATCCTTCTCCTTATCAAAGAATAAGGAGTCATTTTCTTCTTGCTTTGATGTGTTTCTACTCTCAATTTGTCGTTCGCTGGTCCCAGTAGTTTGTACTTTGATGGTTGATCTTCTGGGAAATGCTGCTTGCAAACTTGGTAGATAGCCAACGGCCTCAAACATAGGGATGAAGAGCTGTAAGTTTTTGAAACAGGCATTGATTAGGAATAGAATAATCTGTTTTATAAAGACATTAATGGATTTCCAAGATTATTCTTTGTTTTCTTTCCAAGTTGTGATACACATATGGTCCTTTGAATCAAATAGCATAGGATTGTTTTTTTTTTTTGAAAGTGGTAACGTATCATGTTTGAATCTTTAAAATCCAATTTCCTTGTATGGATCATGTAATAAAACTTGGATTTGGATTTGCACTAAAGCTAAACAAGCCTTTTAGTCAAGTTTTTCAAAATCTTGGTTTCCAATTCATGGTTGATTTCAAAACCAAATCCAAATCCAAATTCAAATTCTATCCAAACGCAATATACAAAATGCTCAGTCGCTATTCATTAAGTACGGAATATTATTTGGAAATTACTGATCACAGTACGTTAATTATTTATAAACACTACACGGCTAAGTTAAATGAATTTATAGTAGGATATATATATGGGTCATACCTTAACAACCAGACTCGTCATACTACTTGATTTATAAATTTCCAAGCAACTTAGGCCTTCCTTGTTAATAGCCCCTTTGTCGAATCTTTTATCCGCTGCCAGTGCCGCTAGTGTCTTGAAACGTTTGTGGACAGCAGCGAGATGCGACATCGTGTTGTCACTGCTATCTTGCTTGTTTATGAGATCATCAGGCACTGTGCGAATCAGAAAAAAGAGTGTCCAGAAACTTTTCACACTTTCCGCAGCCACATGGAGGGGCGTACGGCCTTTTTTGTCCAATAGTTCGTACGTACTAGGAAATTCTGAAACCACCTTCTCCACTACCTTACGGTGGCCTCGCTCGGCTGCAATGTGAAGAGCAGACATTCCTTCATTGTCCTTTTTGTAAGCTGCCGAAAAACCTGCATATTTTAATAACAGTTCCACGACTTGCACACTGCCGTAGTGTGCAGCATAGTGCAGAGGAGTCCACCCAAAATGATCAGCTTCCGAGGCTAAATTTGGCTCTGTTCTTATCACCTCCGACAGAAAAGAGATAACAAGGCTTCCTTCTCTTGAAAATTCTTCACAGCCCCCCGCCTGAAATTCTTCATTGGCAAATCTCAACTGAATGCGTCTTCAAAAGATCAAACTCAGGACCTGAAACTTGAGAAATAAGAAACAATACCCTACAACAATCTGGTGAAATTACCTGCTACATTGTAATCTTTTTTGGCATTAGGAGGCCGAGAAGATGAAAGCCGGTTTCTCTGGAAGGCCATAACCCCTCTAATTAAGGCAGCATATAAGTTATCTTGCCTCTCTGGCATAGCGAGGAGATCGAGAGTGTAACGCCCCGACCCCGAGAGTCCGGAGAGTTAACTCATAAAACCTGATAAGCTACTCTAACATGGCTAGAGTACTTCCAAATTCAAGAATATATCCATTTTCCAAACCTCAAATCGAAAGTAAATACCTCAATTAAATAAATCAAATAAACTCATTTATCCAATATTTAATCCAACAATCCCAAATAAAATCAATTCTTCTTCATGTCTCAAACAACAACTAGAACTTTTATAACATTAACAGTCTCCATAAATCATCTAAATCCATTGAAGTAAACTTAAGAAAGATAATTAACCTCCAACACCAACACTAATATAATGAGATACCCAACAACAAATCAATGCAAATCTTCTCCCTAGACTCTAATACTTATCTTCAGCTGAGCCATCGATATCATCTGAAATATTATGAAGATTAACGGGGTGAGTTATCAACAACTCAGCAAGCAGAGAGCATATACTAGCATGTAAACATGAGCATTTATAACAATTGATAAGCCGAACAAAACATTTACTTTCAGAATGCAGAAACAAAACTTGTACAAAAACTTTAGAGCGAACTTCTCAGAAAAATAAGCTTCCTCCAAAAAGAAAATCCGTTGGCATTTCTAAACTGAACCATTATAATCTTATAATCATTTGATATCACATCGGGACAATACCATGTTTAACCCCCGTGGTAGGGTTATAAACCACCATTATACCCGTGGCTGGGCCATATTCCATGTTTCACCCCCGTGGTAGGGTTATAAACCACCATTATACCCGTGGCTGGGCCATTTTCCATGTTTCACCCCCGTGATAGGGTTATAAACCACCATTATACCCGTGGCTAGGCAATTTTCCATGTTTCACCCCCGTGGTAGGGTTATAAACTACCATTATACCCATGGCTGGGCCTTAACAGAGACAGAACGGATTTCATCGAAAATCCGGTTACAATCATATACAGAATCAGAACATCATGCCAAAATTCTCAGATGACACATCATATCAAAACAAAACACTGAAAAGCTTCAGGTCATTTCACATGTTCGAGATAAAAATAAACATAATATTCTCATTTGTTCACAACAAAACTTTTAGAATTTCCTTATTCGCTCTTTTACATAGTTCTGAAACAAAGTGCACAAAACTAGCTCATGTCTACACCAGTCATGTCAGAAAACACTTTTTCTTACATTGAATTTATGCAGATGCAGAATAAACATTTGAGGTTGATGATCTCTTTCAAACAAAACTAAACACATTTATTCTCAAAGTCAACCTCCTTTTATTTATTTTATGCAAAACTAGTATATGAACCCCGCTTACCTGACTTCTTCGTATTATCAACACCTTGAGCCGGAACTCTAATAGTAACACCACCTAAACAAAAAAAAAACATATATCCAACATTTAATAACCAATGTAGTAGTCTGCTATTTAATGAATAATAAATCAAAACAGTCTCTTCACAGCTCCATAACTATCTAACAATTAAATCCGAACAACTCTCTCTTCAAACCATTCGCAATTGAAACCCAAAACAGCCACCACCTTCTATTAATACCAACTGACTATAATCATTTCCAAAACCAACCACAGCAACTCCCATAATTAAAACATAATCCAACCCAAACTTCACTTCTACCCTTCGAATAAAACAATTTCAGTGCACACATCAATACTCTAATCATTCAACAATTCAAACTTGCACAAAAGTTCAATACAATTAGTTCCAAAACCCTTCATTTACACCAAGAAGTCTCAATAATAATTCAAAAACAGTCTCATAATTCAACCAAAATCATATATCTCAACATCAAGAATTCCATCACACTCAACCACCATCAAGTCAGTAACTCTATTATAATTCACAGTCTAATCTGTCATTCGAAAAAAAAAAAAACCACCAACAGCTACGAGGAACTTACCCCAACAGAAAATACAAACTTTAACCACTTCGAATAGCCACTGCAATTCACGTCCCAACCACTTCGAATGGCCACTGCAATTCACTTCCAAAATTATTCACAGCGATCTCTAGAGATCATAAAACCGGAAAAGAAAGAAACGAAAAAGAAAGAAAAATATACATAAAAAGAAAGAGGGGGAAAGTCGGATTGAAGGAAGAATTAAGAGGATTTACAGCAATTATAGAATTAAGAGTGACTAACGGTTCAGTGGGTGGAGCGAGAGTTACCGAAAATTAAATTCAAGAACTCAAAGAGGGAAAATCCAACCACGGCACTCAGATTTCGGTACCCACGAATTTGCTACAAATTGACAACACCCAAAGAAAATAATCCATGAATTGCTAGTGAAGACAGGAATCGAAAACAGGAAAAAAAAAAAAAAAAAAAAAAAGAAAAAAAAAGAAAAAAAAAGGAAAGAGGGGCCGATTGCTCACCTTCAAAGAATCAGAAGGTTGAGACCCACGGAAAAATCCGAAAATGCCAGCCAAGGGGAAATCACCAATTCACGCGAGAGGATCTGATTAATTCGGAAAAGTGATGAGGAAGCCACTCATGTGCGGAACCGAAGCAGATAAAATCGTGGGGCGTGGACGTGGGAGCAGTTGCAGTGGGATGTAGGGATTCACGGAAATGCAGAATGAGGGACGCAGTGAGGAAGAAGAAAAACAGTACCTGGCTTGAAGGGTAATCCCCCAAAACGGCGCCGTTCGACTAACCATGCTGCTCGTGGGCTGGCTTCTCCATCGGGCTGGGCTTAAAGCCCGGTCGTTACATTCTCCCCCTTATAAAAATTCCGTCCTTGGAATTTGTCACAAGCTATTAGGATCATCGTCGAACAACTGTGGGTACTTGACTTGCATTTCTTCTTCTAATTCCCAAGTGGCTTCACTAATAGCATGATTATTCCATACCACCTTAACCAATGGAATAACCCGATTGCGTAACACTTGTTCTTTTCTCTCTACAATCCGTATCGGCTCATCTGTATAAGTCAGATCTTCCTGAAAATGAAGAGGCTCGTAATCGATAACGTGGGTGGGGTCAGGTACATACTTTCTCAGCATAGATACATGAAAAACATTATGTACACCTGAGAGTGCGGGTGGTAGGGCTACTCTGTAAGCCACTAATCCAATCCGATCAAGAATCTCAAATGGTCCAATGTACCTAGTGCTCAACTTACCCTTCTTTCCAAACCTCATAACCCCTCTCATAGGTGCAATCCTCAAGAATACCTTATCCCCAACCTCAAACTCTAATTGGCGGCGACGATTATCTGCATAGCTTTTCTGTCGACTCTGAGCTGCTCTCATTCTAGCTCGAATGGTTTCAATCTTCTTTGTTGTCTTCTGTATGATTTCTGGACCCAATATTTGTGTTTCGCCCACTTCGTCCCAATATAACGGAGATCTACACTTCTTACCATAAAGTGCCTCATAAGGTGCCATCTCAATACTAGCCTGGTAACTGTTATTATAAGCAAACTCGACCAAAGGCAAGTGTCGAATCCAAGTCCCTTTAAAATCCAGGATACAAGCTCTCAACATGTCTTCCAAAATTTGAATGGTCCTTTCCGACTGACCATCTGTCTGTGGGTGAAACGCCGTACTGAAATTTAACTTAGTGCCCATGGCCTCTTGTAAGCTTCGCCAAAATTTCGAAGTGAAACGCGGATCCCTATCCGACACAATGGATACAGGTACCCCATGCAACCTCACTATTTCATGTATATAAAGCTCGGCTAGTTTCTCCAACTTATAAGAAACTTTGATAGGTACAAAAGAGCTGTCTTCGTCAAACAGTCTACTATTACCCAAATTGCATCTTGTCCGGTTGGTGCCCGTGGAAGGCCTGTAACAAAGTCCATAGAAATATGCTCCCATTTCCATTCTGGAATCTGAAGTGGTTGTAATAACCTTGCTGGTCGTTGGTGTTCTACTTTCACCTGTTGGCATGTTAAGCACTGTGCCACAAATTGAGCAATCTCTCTCTTCATGCCCTCCCACCAAAAAGACTCTTTCAAATCTCGATACATTTTCGTACTACCCGGGTGAACTGTGTAAGGGGAGCGGTGCGCCTCTTCAAGGATAAGTCTTTTTATTATAACACAGTCCGGCACACAACATCTGTTTCCAAACCTTAATACTCCATCTTCAGAAACATTAAACTCAGGTTTATCCCCTTTTTCTACCTCTTCAATTAATCTCGCCAACTTAGAATCTTCTTTTTGGGCGAGCCTGATTCTGTCTATCAAAGCTGGTTGAACTACTAAACTGGCTATTAATATTAATGCCTGCTGGTCACCCACGACTACTTCAATGCTGGCTCTTTCCAAGTCCATTAATAAGTGGGGTTGAGTGGTAAGAGTTGCAATTACTGTTCCCACTGGCTTCCTGCTAAGTGCATCAGCTACAACATTAGCTTTGCCTGGATGGTAGTTAATGTTGCAGTCATAGTCCTTGACTAGTTCCATCTCCTCTGTCTCATATTCAGTTCTTTCTGAGTGAAGAAGTACTTCAAACTCTTGTGATCCGTGTAGATTTCGCACCTTTCACCATATAAATAATGCCTCCAGATTTTAAGTGCAAAGACAACGGCGGCCAACTCCAAATCATGTGTGGGGTAATTTTGTTCATATGTCTTCAATTGCCGAGAAGCATAAGCTATTACCTTTCCATGCTGCATCAAAACACATCCCAAACCCAATCGTGAAGCGTCACTATAAACCACAAATCCTCCTCTTTCGCTAGGGACTGTTAGAACTGGAGCTGTCACCAATCTCTTCTTTAATTCCTGGAAGCTTTCCTCACATTTTTCAGTCCAAACATACTTGTTGTTCTTCCTTGTGAGGGCGGTAAGGGGAACCGCTATTTTTGAGAAATTGTCTATAAATCGACGGTAATAACCAGCCAAACCCAAGACACTCCTGACTTCATGCACATTGGTTGGTTGAGTCCAGTTAACTATTGCTTCAATCTTCCCGGGGTCTACAGAAATGCCATCTCTTGAGACTACATGTCCCAAAAATGCAATAGACTCAAGCCAAAATTCACACTTCTTCAACTTAGCAAATAATTTCTTATCCCTGAGTGTCCCTAGTACTTGTCTCAGATGATCTTCATGTTCAGCTTTGCTCTTGGAGTAGATTAATATATCGTCAATAAACACCACTACAAATTTATCCAGAAACTCATGAAATACTCGATTCATCAAGTCCATAAATACTGCTGGGGCGTTGGTTAAACCAAAAGGCATGACTAGAAATTCATAGTGGCCATACCTGGTCCTGAAAGCTGTCTTAGGCACATCCTCCGACTTGATTTTTAATTGATGATAACCTGATCTGAGATCAATTTTAGAAAACACTTACGCACCTTGCAACTGATCAAATAAATCATTGATGCGGGGCAACGGATATTTATTCTTTATGGTCACTCGATTCAGTTCCCTGTAATCTATACACATCCTCATTGTCCCATCCTTCTTCCTCACAAACAAAACTGGAGCTCCCCAAGGTGACACACTAGGTTTGATGAAACCTTTATCTAATAAGTCTTGCAACTGTTCTTTGAGTTCGGCTAACTCTGATGGTGCCATTCGATAAGGGGCTTTGGAAAGAGGCGCCGTGCCTGGGGCTATTTCAATAGCAAACTCTACCTCCCGCTCAGGTGGTAATCTAGATAAATCTTCAAGAAAAACTTCTGGATATTCCCTCACAATAGGAATATCTTCTAGTTTCAATTCTTCCTTTGGTTCATCCACCACAAAAGCCAAATACCCTTGACACCCGTCACGTATTAATTTATCAACTTGAAAAGCATAAATAACAGATGGAGGGATACGCACCTTGGAACCCATAAATCGAAGTTCCTCTTCTTCCGGAAACTTGAACACCACTTCCCTTTTAAAACAATCAATACTAGCATAACTGGAAGCTAACCAATCCATCCCCAAAATCACATCAAACCCAGTCATAGGAAAGACTATCAGGTTAGCTGGCATTTCTTTTCCGCTAATAGTTATTGGACACTTGAGTAAAATCTTGTTACAAGTCACTATATCACCAGTTGGGGTAGAGACTTTCAAATTGTAGTCCATCTCATCAGCATCAATGGGGCACAGTTTAACATAATCCATTGAAATAAAGGAGTGGGTAGCCCCCGAGTCAAATAAAACAGTAGCCTTATTGAGAAATAAGGGAATAGTTCCTGTGATGACATCATCCTTGTCCTCAGCTTCTCCCGGTGTCAAAGCAAACACTCGAGCAGGTACAGTCCTCCGCTGATTGTTGCCTTGATTATTCGGCCTAAAGTTTTGGGGTGGGTTGGGCCTTCTATTGTTCTCCGCAAGCAATGGGCATTCTCTAATGAAATGCCCATCCTTACCGCATTTGAAACATGATCCCACTTCCTTCCTGCACTCTCCACAGTGTATGCAGTTACAGAACTTACAGGGATTAGGTGTATGATTTCCCTGTATCTGTCTCTGACTTGAACTGCTCCCTTCATTTCCCTTTTTCCATTGCCCTTGATCCGAACTAGGAAACCCTTTGGGGCAGCTCTCTTCCTCTATTCTTGCAATTCAGCACCTCTCTTGAGATTCTGTTCCGCTAACATTGCCTTGTGTACTAATTCTGAAAAATTCTAAATATGTAAGATCATCACCCGTTCATAAATCCTGTAGTTCAAGCCTTCTTCAAACTTCCTAGTCTTTTTCTCCTCATCGGGAATTAAGTATGCGGCGAAACGTGATAATTCCGCAAACCTTGCAGCATACTGGCGCACAGTCATGGTCCCTTGCACCAGATTGGTGAACTCTCGGGCTCTTGCATCCCTATCTGCCTTAGGGAAAAATCGATTGAAGAAACTCTGCTTGAATTGAGCCCAAACAATTACTCCAATCCCCTCAGCTTCCCTAATAACTTTCTCAGAATTCCACCATCTCTTTGCTTCTCCAGATAATTTGAAGGCTGCGAACTTTACTTTTTGCTGATCTGTACACTCCAAAACACCAAATATTTCTTCAATGTCTTGTATCCAATCTTCCGCAGCGTTCGCATCGCCTCTTCCATCAAGGGTGAGAGGATGCGTTCGATTAAATTGTTCGAACGTGCAACCCCTACCATTGTTGTCTTCATTCAAATCTTCAAGAGTTCGAACTCTACGATGAGCAGCCATCCTGAAAGTCTAAACTCGGTGAAACGTTCTAAAATAGAAGAAAATGAAAATACCAGGTAAATAGAATTAAATAAAAGGATAAATAAAATATGCATATAAACACATATACATATATATATATATAAATCAGATAACTATGCAAATTTGACATCACTTATTACACACGTATATCACTGGAATTCTCAAAGTTCCAAACTCAACTCCTAACATCAGCCAAATCCAAACCTCAAATCCCATCAAAATCAATCTTAATATTCTTAGAACTCAAACTTAAATACCCCCATGACTATCCTTATAATCCTCCAATTCCTATTTTGAAATTTCCACATCTCATGAACCCACAGATATCTAAACCTCCAAGGTCTACAGTATGCAGAATTCAAACCTGGCTCTGATACCAACTGTAACGCCCCGACCCCGAGGGTCCGGAGAGTTAAGTCATAAAACCTGATAAGCTACTCTAACAAGGCTAGAGTACTTCCAAATTCAAGAATATATCCATTTTCCAAACCTCAAATCGAACGTAAATACCTCAATTAAATAAATCAAATAAACTCATTTATCCAATATTTAATCCAACAATCCCAAATAAAATCAATTCTTCTTCATGTCTTAAACAACAACTAGAACTTTTATAACATTAACATAGTCTCCATAAATCATCTAAATCCATTGAAGTAAACTTAAGAAAGATAATTAATTTCCAACACCAACACTAATATAATGAGATACCCAACAACAAATCAATGCAAATCTTCTCCATAGACTCTAATACTGATCTTCATCTGAGCCATCGATATCATCTGAAATATTATGAAGATTAACGGGGTGAGTTATCAACAACTCAGCAAGCAGAGAGCATATACTAGCATGTAAACATGAGCATTTATAACAATTGATAAGCCGAACAAAACATTTACTTTCAGATGCAGAAACAAAACTTGTACATAAACTTTAGAGCGAACTTTTCAGAAAAATAAGCTTACTCCAAAAAGAAAATCCGTTGGCATTTCTAAACTGAACCATTTAATCTTATAATCGTTTGATATCACATCGGGACAATACCATGTTTAACCCCCGTGGTAGGGTTATAAACCACCATTATACCCGTGGCTGGGTCTTAACAGAGACAGAACATTTCATCGAAAATCCGGTTACAATCATATACAGAATCAGAACATCATGCCAAAATTCTCAGATGACACATCATATCAAAACAAAACACTGAAAAGCTTCAGGTCATTTCACATGTTCGAGATAAAAATAAACATAATATTCTCATTTGTTCACAACAAAACTTTTAGAATTTCCTTATTCGCTCTTTTACATAGTTCTGAAACAAAGTGCACAAAACTAGCTCATGTCTACACCAGTCATGTCAGAAAACACTTTTTCTTATATTGAATTTATGCAGATGCAGAATAAACATTTGAGGTTGATGATCTCTTTCAAACAAAACTAAACACATTTATTCTCAAAGTCAACCTCCTTTTATTTATTTTATGCAAAACTAGTATATGAACCCCGCTTACCTGACTTCTTCGTATTATCAACACCTTGAGCCGGAACTCTAATAGTAACACCACCTAAACAAAAAAAAAAACATATATCCAACATTTAATAACCAATCTAGTAGTCTGCTATTTAATGAATAATAAATCAAAACAGTCTCTTCACAGCTCCATAACTATCTAACAATTAAATCCGAACAACTCTCTCTTCAAACCATTCGCAATTGAAACCCAAAACAACCACCACCTTCTATTAATACCAACCGACTATAATCATTTCCAAAACCAACCACAGCAACTCCCATAATTAAAACATAATCCAACCCAAACTTCACTTCTACCCTTCGAATAAAAGAATTTCAGTGCACACATCAATACTCTAATCATTCAAAAATTCAAACCTGCACAAAAGTTCAATACAATTAGTTCCAAAACCCTTCATTTACACCAAGAAGTCTCAATAATAATTCAAAAACAGTCTCATAATTCATCCAAAATCATCTATCTCAACATCAAGAATTCCATCACACTCAACCACCATCAAGCCAGTAACTCTATTATAATTCATAGTCTAATCTATCATTCGAAAAAAAAAAACCACAAACAGCTACGAGGAACTTAACCCAATAGAAAATACAAACTTCAACCACTTCGAATAGCCACTGCAATTCACGTCCCAGCCACTTCGAATGGCCACTGCAATTCACTTCGAAAATTATTCACAGCGATCTCTAGTGATCATAAAACCGGAAAAGAAAGAAACGAAAAAGAAAGAAAAATATACATAAAAAGAAAGAGGGGGAAAGTCGGATTGAAGGAAGAATTAAGAGGATTTACAGCAATTATAGAATTAAGAGTGACTAACGGATCAGTGGGTGGAGCGAGAGTTACCGAAAATTAAATTCAAGAACTCAAAGAGGGAAAATCCAACCACGGCACTCAGATTTCGGTACCCACGAATTTGCTACAAATTGACAACACCCAAAGAAAATAATCCATGAATTGCTAGTGAAGACAGGAATCGAAAACAGAAAAAAAAAAAAAAAAAAAAAAAAAAAAGAAAGAAAGAAAGAAAGAAAGAGGGGCCGATTGCTCACCTTCGAAGAATCAGAAGGTTGAGACCCACGGAAAAATCCGAAAATGCCAGCCAAGGGGAAATCACCAATTCGCGCGAGAGGATCTGATTAATTCGGAAAAGTGATGAGGAAGCCACTCATGTGCGGAACCGAAGCAGATAAAATCGTGGGGCGTGGACGTGGGAGCAGTTGCAGTGGGATGTAGGGATTCACGGAAATGCAGAATGAGGGACACAGTGAGGAAGAAGAAAAACAGTACCTGGCTTGAAGGGTAATCCCCCAAAACGGCGCCGTTCGACTAACCATGCTGCTCGTGGGCTGGCTTCTCCATCGGGCTGGGCTTAAAGCCCGGTCGTTACAGAGAGAGAAAACAACAGAAACATGCAGCATTTAGCAATAATAATACTTTATACTATGGACAAGAGACAGATTAAGGTGATGGATTTGTAACATATCAAAATACTTTCTCCCCTTACTTAATGCGATAGGATCTCTTGTTTTCTTTCTATCTGAATTCAACCCACTATTATATTCCACAAGGTGAAAGATCATCACATTGTAATCAGAGACGGAACCAAGTTCGATTGTGTTTTTAATATAATACAAATATTTCATATATATGTATATATATAATATTATTCGATTTAGCATATGAACGTTCAAACGAAAGCTGCCATTCTGGAGTGCTTTGATTTGCTTGAGCAATTTATCAATGCTTAGAATGCTCATTCCATAGCTAATACAAGTAATAATGTTACGTTAGATTAACAATTATGCTTTGAGATTGAGATGCGATAATGTGTAAGGATAGATCAATTTCATAACAATATCGTTTCACTTTCTAAGTTTATATGATGCCTCGTAAATCTGCTAAAATTTAAGCTTGGTAAATAAATATATTCAATCTTCCCATATTAGGCCTCGAGGTAAGATTATTTCACTCTTTATGGCTTCCTTCACGTGAGTAATTTTGCAAGTGACTGGGAAGATTTGAATTCGTGCCATGTAAATGATCATGTGCTTCGTCACAGAGGAGCTTAGAAATAATATATTACAAGGCTAAACTTCTAATGGGTAAAAATAATATTTTTAACAAGATCAGCTAGTGTTTATTCGCATCGATTGGCTTGTTACTTGAGTTCCCTAGTGGGGTCAAATTGGAGTGTATTTAATCTGAAGGCCGCTTGGTGGACATGCTGGTTATCTGCATACGTACGTACAGATCATTGGTATGTTGTACCTAAGAAGACCTTAATTGTATCCAATTGTGTACATTGGCTATATTTGCTTATTTTCACAACACATGAGAAATTGTTTCATATAGCTTGAGATTTTCTGTTTATATGCTTATGTTGGTTGTATTAACTTAGGCCTTGTTAAAGGGGAATGGGTTAGATGAGATGAGAAATCTGTGAATAGTAGTGAAATGATTTGTGAATAATAGTGAGATAATTTGAGTTAAGATGTCTTATTAGGTTTTAGGAAATGAGAGAGTGAAAATTGAATAAAAATATTATAAAGTTAAAATATTGTCAGAATATTATTTTTAATAATATTTTTATTTTAGAATTTGAAAAAGTTGAATTGCTTTTGTGTTTTATTTGGAAGTTTGGAAAAACTGTAATGATTATATGAAAACGTTGAAGATTTGATATTGAAAAGTGTTTGTGTTTGAGTGATGTTTGAGAATGAAATTATGAGAAATTTCGAGATAAGATGAGATGGTTTGTGTTCTTAAACGAGGCCTTACTCTTTTTTTGTTTGTTTATGTTGCTAAGTTATGGTGACACTCTAGTTGAGTTACTGGCTTGGTTTTGCTTTCTCTCCGTATACTAATCATGAAGCTTAGGTTTAAATTTCTTCGTGTAGGTTAAGTTTGTGTCTACCATGTTTTCACAGTGATAAATAATGTTTAGTAATAACTGCTTATGCTTCCTCCAATTCCAGAGATACAAGTTCAAATTAGAAGATGAAACTACATGTAGTAAAACCTCAAATTGCTTCTGGATGCAGCTCATGATATTCAGATACTTTGGTTTGTTTTTCAATTAGCTAATAATTAGGTTCCTAATTGGATCCTATATCACTACAAGAGAAATGGCCTTTTGTGGCTAATTTCTTTTGCATCAACGACGTAATGTTGGATGCAAAAGGCTAATTTCGTGCATTTTCGTCATTTCATGAGATCTACTTCGATTAATTTCAATGTTTCTTCTCGTTTCCCTCCCATGTTTTTTTCATTGGGCAAAATAAGATTGGTTTTAGCAATTAAACATGCATTGCAATCACCAACAAATTCATATGAACATATAATTGAAATGAAGAACATTGGTTTTTGCACTTATTCCCAAGAAGATTGGGGCATCAGAGGTTAAGGATTACCGACTCATTAGCCTTGTGAATGGGGTCTACAAGATCATTTTCAATGTGCTTGGACATCGACTAGGAGGAGTTTTGGGGTCGATCATTACGAAATCCCAAAATGCATTCGTACGGGGAAGACAGATTCTGGATTCAGTTCTCATTGCCAATGAATGCAATGATAGTAGATTGAAATTGAGGAATCTCGGTCTCCTGTGCGAGTTGGATATAGAGAAGGCTTATTATCATGTGAACTGAGATTTTTGTTTGTACTTGCTAGGGAGATGTGGCTTTGGGGAGAGGTGGTGCACATGGATTAGGTAGTGCATATCGTCGTGATGGAGTTGCAAGAAGGGCCATTCGTAATGCCACTAGGAGGGCTAGGCGTGCCGAGGCTAGGAGGGTGGCATTGGGGTGCATCCATGGCCCGGGTGATGGGTCCTTGGGCGCCCAAGACAAGGTCAATTAGACGATGATCAAGTTGTTAGACAATTCCTTGATTTTAGGGGTTAGTTGGCAAATCCCTTAAATTTAGGGGAGGAGCCAAACCCCTTGATTTTAGGGGATTGGGCGGTTGCTAGAGGGTTGGCCGAATATCTCCTTCAAATTAGGGAGATTATCTATTTGTTAATTTGTTTGAGTTTGTTTCCTTTATTTTAGGCATTTGATGAGATTGTTTCCTTAAACTCAGGAGTTTGATTTATGTTTGAGATTGAGGTTGTTAGAGGGAGTAAATGGGGCAAGGATGGCTGAAACCCTACTATTAATTTATGTTTTTGGCTTGTAATTCAGGATTATGCTATTTCGAATGAATGTAAGTTTTCTCTTCCAATTTTTCAAGAATTGAGTGCTAGCTCGAGTTAGTCTTAATTTTCACCATCATACCAATCGAATCTTGGTGCTTGAGGTAACCCTAGATTCAATCACCCAACACGCCACAAACACTTGAGTGAGAGTGAGGCTTTCATCACGACGACAAGGTTCTTAATTTTGGTGAATGGCTACCCGGTTTGCTTTTCTAATAGCTCCCGAGGCTTAAGGCAAAGGGATCCGTTGTCCCCACTTCTATTGCCATAGTCATGGAGGCATATTGGACAAGGGTGGGGAGTCTTTGCTTGTCATACTAGAATTGTTATGGGAGATGGCAGAAGAACTAAATTCTAACAGGACATATGATGTGGAGATAGAGCTCTCAGGGACTTATTCCCTATAGTGTTCATACTTGCACGTGAGAAAGAAGCTTAATGGCAGAGCTCATGGTGAGGGATGGTGATTTACTCTAGTGGAATGTGAGCTTCACTAGGGCGGCCCAAAATTGGGAAGTCAGCAACTTTGAAGATTTCTTCCAGGTCATATACTCCATAAGACTGCGCACTCAAGAAGCTGATACTTTGTGGTGGACACCTACAAGAGAGGTACATTTTCAGCTCGTTTTTTCTATAAGGCCCTCACACAACCGTAGAATAATCACTTTCTACGGAAAAGAATTTAGAGAAACAAGGCCTTGCCTAGGGTGGCATTGTTTGCCTGGACAACATCGTTGGGGAAGATTTTGACAACGGATTACTTACGGAAACGCGCAGTGGTAGTGGTAGAATGGTGCTGCATATGTAAACAAAGTGAGGAGATTGTGGATCATCTTCTACTATATTGTGAGATTACTAAATTATTATGGGTCGATGTATTTAGAAGGTAGGGCTAACTTGGGTTATGCCTGCTACAGTGGTCGAGCTTTTGGCAAGTTGGGTGAACCTTAGCAGCATTCCACAAATTTCAACCGTGTGGAAGATGATTCTCATACGTCTTCTATGGTGCATTTGGACATTCAAAGACATGGAGCGTTCATTGGAGGAGATTATATTATTATTTGTTAGAACCCGTTTTCTTTGGGCCAAAGATGTAGATTTCAATGGTCTCTATTTTCTTGTTTTTATTTCTTTTTCCTAAATATGTGTTTTCTCTTGTATACCCAATCTGTACTTGGGCTATACCTATTCATATTAATATATATTAAAAAAAGAACATTGGTTTTGACCAATGTAGGGAGAGCATGAGTGAACTTACTTGTCACCATCCGAATGATGGCTACGTGCAACACATTCATGCGGTCCCTTCCTCCACAGTGTATTGATTCTGGAACCTTTTTTAAGATGTGCTTAGCAGTGTGGTAATTGTTTCTGTCTACAGAAAGAAAGAGTGCGGATTCTCCGGCTTCATTCACCATCTTAGCTAGCTCTGGTTTGTGGTGAATTAGTAACTCCACAACCGAGTGTTGAGCATTTCTCACGGCAAGGTGCAATGCCGTATCCTTGTCTATGTTCACCATCTCCAAAATATCTGAACTTGAACGATCTATTAGGAGATCTATGATGTCCGAACACCCTATACTTGCTGCAACATGTAGTGGAGTGTCACCTTTCTTATTTCCCAAATAAATAAGTGATTGGTCCAAGCTGATGAGTTTTTAAGCAAACTCCTTCCGTTTGAATTTTGTTGCAACATGTAGAATGGAGTCCTCGTTGTCCGTTATCGGCTTGGGAATATTCTCAGAATCTTGTAGGTAGGACTTGATGATCTCGTTACTTGTGATCTGTTCTAAGAATGTGGTGTCATTTTCAGCTACAGCTTTATAGATCTTTGTTGGATCCATGACCTCGAGTTGCAAAACTATATCAAATAAACTAATTTTGCTGATGATGAAGCTAATTATTCAGCGGGCGGGCTTTCTCAGATCCTACGTAGAAGCCTTCCTTACAAATAAGCAATATAAGAATTAGATTTAGGAAGTACACTCGGGCATATACCGGTAGTACTAAATGAATTCTATAGTCATATGTATATACTTGCTTTGTAAATTTAAAAGAGTTTACAATGGAATTTATTAACTTAAATTAGAAAGTTCATTATACAAAATATGATTTCATACGTTTATATATATAACAAGCTTTGGTTTCTGTTACCTTTTTCTTTATCTATGTCCGTTCTAATACTTTATCCTCATTTCATTCTTAGGGATACACATAAAAACAAAATGAGTCGAATACTTAGTAAGAGCATTGGCATTGAATTGTCATTCCAATCTTCAAAATTTGACTAATATGTAACATTTTTACATTTAGCTAATCACTCAAAACTAAAAGTTTATATTGGATTAGCCATCACAAACTTTATAATAATAAAATATTATTATTTATATTTCTTTAATTAATTTTTATTTTTTAATTACTTTTATCTTTCATAATCTCCAATAACCTCCAACAATCATATTCATTTTCATTTTCACAATCCAACAATCATAAAATAACAATCTCATATGTATATATATGATAAAATCTCATATGTACAATATTGTACATATTGTACAATCCTATAATCCAAATCTACCACAAATATACTCACACAAATCTACCACAAATAACAGTCACAATCCAACACTGCCTGCTATAATAACAATCACAAATAACACTGCCTACTATATCCAACACAAATAACAGGCACAAATAACACTGCCACATGAGAACACACAAACAACACACAAATTCAACACAAATAACACTGCCATAGTCACAAACAATGATTAAGCTTCCTACATTTGTCTATCAAACACGATGAGGCCTTAACTCAACTCAACTCATCCCATGTGCGAAAACAAATGAGGCCTTAACACTCCCATATTGTGACCAAGGGGCACACTAAGTAGTAACAAATACATACCATCCCAGAAAAATAAAAACTATCTTTGTCGAAAGTTTGTTTAGCTATAGCTGTATTGAAAAATACAAATGTTCAATATCCCTCATACAACACCTTATACATGATTTTATCATGGAGTCATACCTAACAGATACTACATCAGATGTTATGTTTATCTTAGACGTGAAATATTCCAAACCAAAAAACAACAATATAAGACAGGAGTAAAATAACATAAACAGCAACATACTGCATATGGGTGACGAAGCTACCAATATGAACCCTATATAAAAAAACCCAATAAGAGCATTCAAACACACAAAAACCTCCCACCACAGTTTGCATGAAGAAACCCTAATGACTGATCCAATTGTTCGCCAGTACAAATTCAAACTAAATGTTAAACAGCTAATTAGCGACAAGTGAAATTTTAAGGATTGGAGAAATCTATATTAAGTCGAACGGATTCAGAGTATAGAATCCAAAAATAAATAATCATTGGAGAAAGGTTGGAAAAGTCGTACGTGGATCAAGATGGGAGGATCTTTAAGTGACTAGTGTACCTACCTTGAAGCTCGAAGATAGTATAAAGTTTGAGATAGAGTTAGACACGAATGTGCTGGAGTTAGAGAAGAGGGAAGGAGCTAGCCGTGCGGAAGAGAAGGAGGGAAGAAAAATAAATAGCCTTTCTTTGTAAATATATGCCTTTCTTTTCTTTTAAGCATGTGCTATGTGTGGGAAAGAAGCTTTGTGCACATGGTATATAGAATACTAGTGAAGGTCCTACATGTAAGGCACGTAAAGAAGCTTTGTGCACAGGGTTTATAGAACAGTAGTAGTGAAGGTGCTACGTGCAAGGCATGTATGCCCCTGCACATAGCACATGCTTAAAAGAAAAGAAAGGCATATATTTATAAATTCCTAGAAATTGTTTTAGTAGATTGTCTTGTACATGAGACTTGATAAAAAAAAGAGAGGAAAATTTGGACTCAATTTTAGAATGAAACTTTTGTTAAATTGTTGGTCATGTAGATTAGTTATTAAACGACCTTGGAGAAACAAAAGGAGGCAAATTTATGACCTAACAACATCATCATCTCATAACAACATATATACAAAAAACTATCACAAAAGTTCTTCAAAGGCAAATTTTGACGAGCAATATATACAACATATATCTAACACATGTCCAAAAAGTATTACAGAGGCTCTTTAAAAGTAGAATTTGAAGAACAATACATACAATACAAAAGTTTTTTGAAGTTAACAAAACGATATTTATGCAGTTTGAGGGAAATATATATACATATATATATATATTTATGTCTGAAAATCATGTTGTTTTAGTACTGGATGGATAATCAAAACATTAAATCTCTTATGTTGCCAGTTTTGGAATTCATCTACTTTCACACCAAGGTGGGTCCACCTGACCCGAAATTTAATTAGGATGAAAGATGGATAAGCTTTTGGGCCTAAAATAGGTTAAATGTGCCATATTAAATAAGCCCACAAGTTACACTTATTGAAACTTAGTTAGACCCGTAGGCCGAAATTTTATTTTTTAAAAAGTCGCTAATATGTGCTTGATGATCTTGGAAAATATCAATGGGTCAATACTTATTGTAATGCCCTGGTCCGGCACGGGTCGAAGAGTTACTTCCTAACACTTAAACTTACATTCCAACAATATAAAAAATAGACTCTAAATTCTCAATATCATATAGAAAATTCGATTCAATCTAATTTTCTCAATATAACCAATTTTCCAAAATGTCAAATCATCACAACACAATAAAATTTCTTAATAAAATTCTACAATACTCATAAAAAAAAAAAAAAAAAAGTTCCTATGCTTGAACCACTACACTTAAATCATCTCACTCAATGCCTCATAATCTTGATCCTCAGTTGAACCATCATAATATCTGAAAAATATTGTGGAGATAAGGGGTGAGTTATCAACAACTCAGTAAGCAGAGATCATATACTAGCATGTAAACATGAACATTTATAAAGTTCAGTATGCAGAACAAGACATTTACTTTCAAAATGCAGAAACAACATATTTTCTTTCAGAATGCATAAACAAAACTTGTTACAAAACATCAGAGCAAAATTTTTCAGAAAAACAAACTTGTTCTAAAAAAGAAAGTCCTTTGGCATATTCAACTGAAACATTATATTCATATCTCATAGCATTACATCGGGACAAATACCATGTCTAACTCCCGTGGTAGGGTTATAAACCACCATTATACCCATGGCTGGGCCGTATACCATCTTTCACCCCAGTGGTAGGACTATAAACCACCATTATACCCGTGGCTGGACTGTATTCCATGTTTCACCCCGTGATAGGGTTATAAACCACCATTATACCCGTGGCTGTGCCTTAACAAAAACATAACGGAACATTATCGGAACTAGATCACATTCAAATACAGAATCGAACTTCATGCTAAGGTTTTTAGATGACACATCATATCAAAACAAGATACTGAATAGCTTCAGATCATTTCATATGTTCGAAATAAATAGAGTCCAAAACATCTTCATTTATTCATAGCAAAAACTTTTAGATTTTCATATTCGCTCCTTTTACATTGTTCAGAAACAGAATGCGCAAAATTAGCTTATGTCTACACCAGTCATGACAGAAAATAATTTCTCTTATATATAATTTATGCATATGCAGAACAAACATTTGAGGTCGTTTCATATTTCTTTTCAAACAAACATGCATATTTTCAAAGTCGACCTCATTTCATTTCTTTTATGCAAAACTAGTATATGAACCCCGCTTACCTGGGCAACTTAGCTTTTCAGAAATTTTCTAAAAAATGTCGAGTCGACTAAAAATCGTCACCTATAAAAATAATCACATAATTTCCGTAAGTTTCCAATCAATCACGGATTTCGATATTTAAGCCTAAGCTTCTTAAATAACCTATTTTAATTCCTCAAAGCTTAGAACGTTCATAATCCCAAAATATATCATTACTTCCTAAAATACCAATATCCACCATAATCCATGTCAAACACAAAACATCAATATTTAAACTCGAAACAGCCAACAAATCTCATAGCATAAACCAATCACACCAACAACTCCATCATCTAATCCAATCGACCCCCGTACTCCTCGGACTCAGTCCAGCACAACCAACCAATTCACAGTAAATATGAGTTAATGCAAAAATACATTTAAATTTCAAAAGTTTTTTGAGAAAATACTTACAATGCTATAATATAATTTTTCAAAGATCACGAAGGTGCGAGAAGCAGCAACATAGCAACAAAACAATGCCAAATGCACTGTGGCCGTGGGTCTCAAATCCCACTTTTAAATGGTGACAAACCAAGACCCGAGATTGCTAGGGTAGGGTTTAGGGATATCGGTGAAGCTAGTGGTGGTGGTGGTTGGCCGTGGGTGGCGGCATGGGCGGCGGTTTAACTCCAAAATGCTCAAATCGGAGATGGAGGTAGATGGGCTTCAGCGGTGACAGATCCGATCCAAGGATGGGTACATTAGGTTGCTATGAGATCGATGATGAAGTGGTGAAGAAATGGTAGCCAGTGGTGGCGTGACGGCGGCGCGTGAGCACAAAAAATGCCGCGGCATAGGGTTGCGCGTGGGGGCAAACGGCGACGCTAGAGGGGCTGAGATTGGAGGGAGGTGGTCGGCGGAGGGTGGGGAAGGCCGTGGGCACGGCAGCGAGCTGGGAGAGGAAGGAAAACGCACGGGGAGAGGGAGAGAGGGATGTTGCGTGCGGAAGGAAGTAGTTCCGGAAGAGAAAAAAAAGAGAGAAGAAAATGGAGAGAAATGAATGAGATCTAATCCTCACAACTTGGGTCACAAAAATCCAACAAAAATTATTTCAAAACAACAGTTTAAATAAAATAAATTTAAACATAGTGACTAAGTAAAATAAAATAATTAAATCCAACAATGCAATAATTTTAAAACCCACAAACTAATTTAAATTAAGAAAAATTTAAATGCATCACAATTATTAATATTAAGGAAACATGTCAAATTTAATTTTCACAAATTAAAAAAAATCATAAAAATAAACCTACTAAAATCTGAAAATTTAAAGCAAGAGAATCAATTTTTAAATTAATAACAAATAATCATTCAATTAAAAATACACTAAAATACAGGATGTTACACTTACAAAAATTCAAATTAGATTAGTCAGGTAATTTTAGAAAGACCTCATACCTATAAAATTTTTATGGTAAATTATAAGAATTTCATTAGGCTCAATAATCGGACAAAAGCTCTTTAATATTTATGACCAAGGGATCCCTAAATAATTAAAAAGTGGCCCAAGATTTTATTCCAAAAGCCCAGCCCGATTACTCAATAATGCTATGCACGTTTCTTCCTCCTCTTTCCTTCTCTAGGGTTTGTATCTACCTACACATACACACACAGAGATCCCTCTCATGCACGTAGGTTCATCTCCCGCCTAAAAAACTAGGGTTGCCACACCCTTCTCCACATTCAAGCGTCAACCCCCCACGACACACGCCCCACGACACACGCCCCACCCATACACATCCAAACTATGCATCAGAGTACCACTTGGTGCTTGCGGCCTTTCACGATCACCACCCTGCAGCACCCACGACCTCCACCCTATCACTAATTCCAGGGAACCATCGCGCACCGCTGCAACAATCCCAACACACCTAGCTACTTAGCCATCGTCGCATGAAATTGAGAAGAAGAAGCTTCAGCCCTCCCCAACTCACAGACAACGTGCACTCAAGCCGAGACCGTCCACACTAACAACCTCTCCTCTACCGAGAACCGCGAACGGAATACCTCTATTCTAACCACCCAAAACAGGGTAGTTTTTTTTACTCAACCAACCTCCACACTGTGAGCCCACATTCCACTCAAAACCATCGTGTGATAGCCCCACTGCCCAGCCCACGTGAAACTGGCAACCCTGCACCGAGTGCCACCAACATACGAACAACCACGCAAACCCACCCGCCACTTCATCTCAAAAGCCACCTCACGTCTCCAACCCATGTTCGACCAACCATGCACGTCCTCAGCCATCCCCTGTTTTAAACAACCCAAAATATAGCAAGAAAACCCATCCCCAAGTCTCAGGTTTCAGCCCCATGACACGTCGATGAAGCCCAGCGACGTCGCCATCCTTCCACGTGTCCTCCACCTACACAGAAACCGTCGTCCGAGCACTCTCCGTCTGCCCAGATCAGCCACACGTTCTCCCCGTAAATTCCCTGTTGCAAACTCCATTCCTTGACTCCAATTCTCAGTTTTACAGCACTTAATGGTTTCTCTCTCTCTCTCTCTCTCATTTCTCTCTCTCTCTCATCACTCTCTCTTTCTCAGTACTCAGCTGCCCAGCTCCGCCCGTCTCCACCACTTTGCAGCTGCTCTCTCGGTGAGTCTCTATTGCATGATTTTGGGTCTAGAAAATATATTTCCCTCCCTGCAAACTAAAAGGTTGCTTTTGCATTTTATGTAAGAAAATAGCTATATACAGTCGCAGGTTATAAGCGCAAGGAAAATGGCAACTGATGTGGCAAAAATCGAAAACGCACTGTTTAGTTTTACCCCCATTTCCCTTCGAACTCTCCCTCCTTCCAGTTCCCATAGTATGCCATTTTCTCATAGTATGTCCTTTTCTCGTCCGACAGTTTTATCCTCTCTTGGAAAGCAATGGCACAGGTGTAGTCGCCGGCTACTGACAAAGCATGTCGGGAGTTTTTGGTTGTGTAGTGCACGGCGTACGGCACTGTTGAAGATGTCTTGGGGACCTCAATATCCGTGACGATGCTGGAGACAAGGTTTGCTCCACGGGACTCGGCACTGGAGCGGAGGAAGGAGTCCAGTACCTCATGGCGGAGCATGGTGATGAGCTCATTTTTTCGGAGGGTGTTCCCAAAGTCCTCGTTGTTTTGAGGACTGTAATCTCCGTACTTGTCGCATTTGAGTTATTTGTTTAGTCTTTCTGGAAAAGGGTATTTCCCTCAAGAAGGATATATCCTGAAATACTTACCTATCCCTCCAAACTATTTGTCTGTGCCAGAAATTTCTAATGGTGTCAGTGTCATGTCTTTGTAAGCCAATTAGAAGGAAAGACTAAAAGCAATCTTCTTTTATTTTTTTTTTTATTCCTATTTTATGATTACATTTAGGATATTAGTCTTTGTATCGTGTTTTATTCTAGGATCCTTCTTTGGTGATGCTTAAAAAAGTTCTCAGGCAAGTTGAGATCATCAAGAGTTCAAGATCTGGTACACCAAATTTTGAATCTCATGAAGTTGAAGCTAATGAGTTGCAATCAGCTGTTAAATGACTTTTCAATGAACAAGGAGGACATGCAAAATATTCAAAAGTCTGCATCAAAGATGTGAAAGTGCCAGTTACAAATTTTATTTTGAAGTATGCAATGGGTGATTTAATGGACTCCAAAAATGATTCAGCCATTAACAAGGTAGTTCAACAAATTGGGTTCCTAGGCTGCAACTTTCTGATAAAGGAAAATTTTATTCTAAGACCGAAGATGTGGCTACACTTTTTCATTGTAAATATTCTTCTTGAATTGATTACCCTTCTGTAGAGTATGGATTATAGAGGTGACGAACACAAAATCTTAGCAATCATGTTCACGGAAGGTCTCGATAAAAATGGGCATCGATGGGTTACAGATGATCGAACACGAGGAAGAAATCCACCTGAAAGGTAGACTAAATCCGAAAGTTTGATTTTTTTTTCTTTCTTATTTTGCAAGTTTTGTCTTTTTGTGTTTTTTTCTTGGCTGACATGGTGTCAGCGACTTCTGTTAGATATTAGGGAAGATAATTTTTTTGATATTACAATTTTGCCCTTTGAGTTATTAGCCGAAGCACGGGGGTTTTGAATTTACATTTCAATTGGACTTGATTGTATGATGGGTCTAAGTCTTACTGTAGAAAATTATTGTGTTATTTAAGTGGGCTCTGTCTCACTTTAAATTAATCCAAAAATTTGTTTAACAAAATTTTATTTAGGATTTAAATTATATTAGTTGGTATTAAATTTTTCTAGTTAGATTCTAGTATTAAATAATTTAGGGTTATGTCTTAGTCGGATAATTAAGTGTATATCAATGAATTTGAGAAATGATAATATTTTAGGATTACAAGAATTTTAGAGTCTTAAAAAATAAAAAAATAGGTTATTTTAGTATTTCCGTTTTACGTACCGAAATATGTGTTCAATGGAAAATATACAGAATTTATATGACTATTTTATAGGTGACAATTAATTTTTGTTCAGCACTATTGTGAAAAAATTCTGAAAAGCTAAAAAGTTTAGAGAAACGAAGTTTATATGCTAAAATTTGCATTAAAAGAAATGTACTGAGGTTAATTTTTGAAAATATGCATGTTTTGTTATGAAAAGAAATTTGAAACATCCTCAATTATTTGTTCTTCATTGCTCATGAAACTTTGTATGAGAAAAAAATATTTTCTGTCATGACTGGTGTATACATGAGATTAATTTTGGCATTCTGTTTATAAACTGTGCAAAAATGGGAGAATATGAAAATTTGTTCATAACTATATGACTATGATCTGATTTTGTTTTGTTATGAATTTGTTCTGTACTCTGATATAATGTGATGTGATTTATGAAAAACCTCTGGCATGATATTCTATTTCTATTTTGTTCTGACCTTACGACGAGTGTAAAACTGTAGCCACTGTTGAGGTTGGTACCAACTCTTCTATTTCCGGTGCACCAACTTTAGAAGTAAAGTGGTTTTCTGCATGATCTTTCCTGTGTGCATACTCGAGGCTCCGAGAATTATAAGGGGAATATTTCGCATTCTATTTATGCTTGGTTGGCCGTCGGGGTTTGCACAACCCTGTTACAGGGTTTAAATATAGAATTCTATACTAATGTGATGTTTCAGTTATGTTGTACCAAAGGAATTTTGATTAAGAATATTTATGAACTTTCGTTTTGATATTTTTTTATAATATGTTTTGATTTTTCTTATGAAAATAAAAATATTTTGTTCTTCATTCCAAATTTTATAATATTTATGTTTACATACTAGTATATGTTTTCTGCTAACTGATTTGTTGATAACTCACCTCTTATTTTCATAACAATTTTCAGATAATTTTGATGGTTAAACTAGAAAATAAGAGTAGGAAGTGTTAATAAAGTTTGATGTTCATAGGGGAATAAGTGCTAAAGGGTACAAGTTTTATTGGATAGTCATATTTAGTAGATTTATTATTTTCATTTGTTTTGGTATGTTGAGTTGTGCATATTTTCAAGTCTTTTTGAAGATTTTAATTTATTTTATTGAGGTATATCTTTGGTGTCTCCATGGAGGACGTACTTAGATCAGAGGACACTCATCCCAGGCAGGCTGCAGGGGCTTTAGGTGGAAGGAATAAATCAACTAAGGTGTGAATACTGTTTCAATGATGTTTTTCCTGACTTGGCCTTTCTTTCGTATGAGACAGATAAAGAGTCTGCCCAAATAGAGTAGTAATTTCTTAGTGTTTCATAGGCGCAATCAGTTAATCAATTGGGGAATGGGGGCTTCCGCCCATGTTATCTTTAGCTATTCGACCCTATTTACAAATGTGTTATTGGAGATGATTTAAGTAACATGAGCTCACTCTTCGGACCTTCGGGACTGTGACATTACAAAGGTGTATCCATTCTTTTTTCTGAAGCTTGTGTTGCAGTAGTTTCTAGATATGTCAAATGTTCCTACATAAAATAAATTTAGAAATTTAGAAAATGTTGGAAGAAAATAATACTATATAAAATAAATGCATCTGTTTAGATTTATTTAATTTGTTTCTATTTGTGAGAATGTTAGATTTTATGGTATGGCTTTAAAAATGTTGTTACAATTTATAATATTCTAAATTTTATGTAAGAATTTTTTATACTTAGAAATGAATCCTAATAGAAGAAGTAATTTCTAATGCTTTTTATTAAAAAGGTAGTACCATAAAACCTTTTGTTAAATAATTTGATTACCTTGTCAGTGCGATTCATGAACTCAATTGTTGTAGAACCATTGCCTTTTCTGCTATTAGTCCAAACAAAATGACTGTCAATCGTTCAGTATAATCCTCCATGTCAACATAGGCTTGACAATTTAAAGTAATAAAATTGTAGTTGTGAGTTTGAATGAATCATTAATATGGCAAAGTTGTGATATAAGAAGTTATAAATTAAAATATGAACAAAATATGTATAACATGGCTCTCCATGACCGACCCCGAAGGGGAAGGAGCACACAGGGGGCCAACCTCCTCGATCCCGTCTGTTCCATGAACCGCAGGTGTCCCCCTGGCCTGGGGGCACGAAAGGAAGGGAAGGGGTGCTTAGATCCCCCAACTCGGCCACGAACATCCCTAGGCCTTCAACCTACCTCCCAACTTCTATGTCGACCAATCCCACATCACCCACATCTCTTTGATCAACCCCTCCTTCTTCTAAGGAGGACCCACCTCATTCAGGAAAAGTGGGAGAGTCCTCCTAACTGCCGAATGAGGTAGGGGAGGGAGAAGGGATAGAGACCCTCTCTTGGTCAGTAGCAGGGGTCTCACCGCCAGAAACAATCATGGGGAGAGAACTCAGGGTAGATCCTTGCTCCTTGCGGTCGTCTTCATCACCACCCCCAATATTGGTCTAGGTGCTACCAACTAAGATAGATTCGGGCACCCCAGCCCCAGCCACGCCAACAGAAAAGGCGTTCTACATATTCGCATAAAAGTCGTCGTTGCTAGACGTTGATGTTAGGGAGAGAAGAGAAGGAAACTTGAAGGGCGGCGTGCTTACGGATTCAGTGCCCTTGGCAGGCAAGTCAAAATCAAAACCCGTCGCCAAGTCAACGAGAGATTGGCCCATGAGCCCAATAAGGTCTTCAAGACCTGGCGACACTAGGGGGAACCCAGACTAAAAAAGCGTTGGGTGTCTTCTCTCCGGGGGAAGCATCAGGAGCCCCCTAACCAACAACAATGTTGGAATAGCAATGTACTCCTCGATCTGCCTCAACTTCCGCCCCCGTGGCGGATCCAGCAACCTCGCCCTCAACGACGTTGCCATGAGGGCGTTGAGAAGCCCATCTTTTCCCCCCTGGCTAGGGAGCACGTCTCTTTGCCAAGGGCACCATCGCCTTGAGTTTTTGACCCCTAACATGGGCATGTCTCGGTATCACCAAGAACCTATCAATATTGGAGGCAAAGAGCAGTTAAACCTATCAATATTAAAAATGGTTTTTGCCAAACCATTCCTGTCATTTTCCTTTGCCCAATTAAGGACTATGTCAACATGAGAATGCTCCTTATCAGTTAAGTCCAATTGCAAGCTTTTGTTGTCGGGGACCTTTCCCCAATTAGCACGGACTGGGTAGTCCTAAAGATTCAGCTCGTCAGCAGGATACTCCCAGTTACTACCAGGAAAAAAAAAATTTCCCACTACCTGGCATTGGAATAACAAGGATCGAAGGCCGCCAAGCATTGTGACCTGACGCGAAAACTACAAACGTTGCCTGGCAACATCTTCACCCATAGAATGAATGAAATTTTTTCTCTGCCAAATCTGGATAGGTATCCCCCAAGGGCTCTAAAACCATGCAAAAGACCACGTATGAACACATAAGAACATGCCAAACGTGCGAGTGAAGTTGGGCGGGGGCTAACCCCAAGAAATCCAAAACATCAGGGACATGGCGTATGAAATGGAATCACAGCCCATGCATCAAGGCACTCACTGTAAGGGCCACGTCACCGACAAACCCTTCTTCGTCGGTAGATCCAGCCTTAGGAATAGAAAACTTCACCGAATCTGGGATTTGGTGAAGCCGAGATTTGGTAAGTGGACCTCGGCTTCACTAAGTCCCGCTCAAACAGGGTGGAACACCAAGAGAAACCCTCAAAAGAGGCAGGGATTCGACTAAGGGAAGACTAAACGGCAGGGGAAGGAGAGTCCCTTGTTGGAGTTGGGTCAGAAGAAAGGATGGGAGTACGGGAAGAGCCACGGCTAGCCATTGCAAGCAAAATGCGTTCTTGAAGATGACACTAACAAAGGGCTCGAACAGGGAGAAGAATATAATAAGGAAGAAGAAGTGCGAAAAGAAGGAGTACGGGAAGAAGTAAATGAATCAATAAAGATCAGGAAAGGTAATCATGAGGATTCTTGGGAATTTGAAAGGTTGGTTGCGCCGATAGTTGCCACTTCTTTCAAATAAAGGATGTTAAATTAGAGCGAACGTCTATGGGTGATATGGGCTACGTTTTGAAGAATAGTTTGAACTTAAGCCACTATATTATCTCTCATGGACCCTCGACAGGGTCGAAAAGGTCAAAATCTGGCTAACCGATTACCTATTGCAAGCCAGCGGGGTAAGAACATCACGTGGGCACATAAGGTGCGAAACTAGTAAATTTCCTTTGTGCTGGCACAAATAAAATTAGAGGGGTAACTGGAGGAGATATTTGTCCTCTTGCTACATGGCCCATGACTGATAAGCAAGCCAAGCTTGCCATTTTGACCTACAAGGCCCTTGGCCTAGGGGCCCATGGGAGCATGATATCAACAATTGAGGCAACATCATTCGCAAGGTGATAATGCCCCAAGATGAAGGCAGTTGTCCTAAGATGGATAACCCTTATAAATCAAAGCAATATCCCCTCCTCCTTTGTTAAGGGTTAACTAGAGATAAATGCAGGGAACAGATGGTTCTTGACTTCTTGGATATGCCCCTGCATCTCCATAAATGGTACATGAAGGTAACAAATGTTCTTCTAAGTATTATTGAGATATTATATATTGAGACTAATTCTCTAACTTTGGCATCAAAGTTTATCCTGGGCAACCAGTGCCATTGAGATGGTCTTTGCAGGTCGTTCAAGTGGTTGGTGGTGTGAAACATGTCTTTTACAAACTCCTTAACATCTTGTCTGGTATTTCTGCTGAAGAAGATTGAGGTCTTGTCCAGGTTCAATCTTTGGTTAATAAATGGTTATCTTTTTGCACCTGGACATCTTGTCCAGGTGCAAAAAGAAGGTTATCATTTGTAAAAAACAAAAAAATAAATAGTAAATAAGCAAAGACCCTCGAGCAAAAGGAAAGCCTGAAGTGTGACATTGTTTCTCAACTCTATCCAACAGATGACTTAACACTTCTGAGCATAGGATAAAAAGATAATATAGGCCTTTCTTGTATCTTAACCTTCATTTTATTTTGATTTTTATTTAAGTATTAAAAAACTTCTTCGCTCACTCATTAAATTAAATATAATATAGGCCTACAATTACAAATGAGGAAAATATATTAAAATAATAACCAAGTGATCATATTCATGTTTCATCTACATATATATATATATATATATTTGGGTCAAATGATCTTGCCAATAAAGCTTGTAAGAGTCTACTTAGATCTTCGCAAACTTCTAATTGGTTGGTCAAAAAAAGAAACGAAAAGTTGCTAATGGCTGCCTTGATCAATATGTTTCGAAAAAGAAGAGGTAAAAATTAAGGGAGTATGCATGTTGGGATTGTTCCAAATTCATTGAGAAAGTGGAAAATCAATCATCATCTGCTAATGCTGCCATCTACTATTTGTGCTCCCTCTGATCTCTCTCGATCTCTCTCTCTCTCTCTCTATATATATATATATAGAGAGAGAGAGATGCATGCCCATTGCCCCCACATGGGCATGTTTAGTGGGCTAGCAACGATCTTAAACGTACAAGCTGGTTTTTTTTTTTTTATCTTTGCCTTTGTTCCCATCTTTTTACGGTGAGAATGACAGGCGGAATTGAAAGGAACACTAAATACAAGCACAACGTAACCCTGGCAGTCATGACTATATATCCAATTGAAATCATCGAATGAACGAATGATCATTAGCATGATGTTGATCAAATTAAAAACAAAGATATAGTATGCACGTGCATGCATCACGTCATGTCATGTTCATTGCAGAGATCGTCTTGTTGCGCGCAGAAGTGCAAGACGAAATAATGAATTATTATATGATCTCATATTTTCTTGAAAGGTTAGCTACTATTGAGACGTCCCACATGGCTTAAAACCAAACTCATCATAGGTATCAAATCCTCTCTCTCGTTGTAGGTTCTCCAGATGATTATTCTCTCTATATTTTTCTCTCGGGGATAAGTGTGAGGTGAAGTTAGGTCCATGAATATTCTAACAGAATTAGAAGGTGGCAGAGGGGTTCGGGGTGTGTGTGTAACGGCATTGAGTGGTGGCAGTAAGGTGGTGGAAGGGTCGGTTTAGTATGGTTTACGTAGCTGAGTGGTGGCAGAGAGGTGGTGGTGACATTTTCAAGTCTGCTTCTGCAAAATAATCTAATGAACTGTGGTGGTAGAAATGGGGTAGAAGGGCTTGGGGTCTGTTTTCTTCCTTACGTTACAGAGTGGTATCAGGAAGGCTGTGGTAGAGTTTTCTTTCCCTTTTACAGCAGGAAAGGGTGGTAGCAATGATGAATGATCTTGCAAAAAAATGGGAATGTTTGAAGCTGACGGAGGAAAAAACCCAGCATGTAGACCTGGATGATGAGATATCGGAGGAGTTGAAAAATAAAGGGGAATGTAGTCTGGTGGGAAAGGTATGGATGAAAAGAAATATAAGTCAGGGGGTTATTGAAGCAACAAAGGCTAAAGTGTGGAAGATAAGCAGGAAGGCTCAGTTTCAAGAGGTGGGTTCAAATATGTTTGTAATCACCTTTACTAACCAAGCTGATAAACAGAGGATCCTTGATGGGAGACCTTGGTTATTCGACAATCATATGTTTGTGATATTGCACCTAGATGGATTCATCCCACCACAGCAGATGGATTTCAGTAGGGAGAGATTCTGGATTCAGTTTCACGACTTGTATGAACAAGGCAAGAAGAGAAAAACTAGGTGAGACTGTGGGTAGAGTTTTGGAGGTAGAGTCACAGGATGATGGGAGTGGGTGGGGTTTATATATGAGGATTTTAACAGAAATAGAGTTGGGGAAACCATTGGCTAGGAGGAGGACCATCTCCATTAAAGGGAGAACCTATTGGGTTCCTCTTAAATTCGAAAAACTTCCACACTTCTATGTTAAATGTGGTTGTCTCATCCATGGAGAGGGAGGATGTTTGGGGAAGGAGGAGGAAGAGACTCAGTTTGGTACTTGGATGAGGGTAAGGATGAGAGCTAGATTTAAATAGAAAGAGGTGGGTAGAATTGTGAGATGGGAACAAAAACTGACAGCAAGAAATGTAGTTTGTGTAGAGGATGAGGAAAAGAATAATAGTGTGAAGGAGAAGGAAGGAAGTCAGAGGGAGGAAGAGCTTAATGCAGGAAGTGAGGAGGTGATGAGTAAAAGCCAAGGTTTTCAAGAAGATGATAGAGGGAATGCAAAAATGGTAAGCACTGAAATATGGAAGGAAACTTCAACAGAAAATCAAGAGAAAAAATGTGAGTAATCAAGGGAGGAAAGGAGTGAATTGGGAGAAAATTTTGAAACAAGTGAATACTTAGTGAAGGCAAAAGGAAGAACTATGGGGATTTGGAAGAGGAAAGCTAGGGAAAAAAAATAACTCTAAGGTTTCTAACAGTGCTTCTTGTTTTTCAAAAAGGCTATTTAGACAAGATGGTGAAGGAAAAGAGGTGGAAAGGGAGAGGAAAAAAGCAAAAGGCAGTAATAGTGAGGTGAATGAGGCACAAATTGTTTTGGTGGAGGCTGTTGAACAACCCCACCAATTATTATGAAAACACTAAGTTGGAATTGCCAAGGGCTTGGCAACCCTCGGATAGTTCAAGACTTTTGCCATTTGGTAAAGGAGAAGAGGCCAAATGTGATCTTTTTGATGGAAACAAAATTGAGGAGTGAAAAGAGTGATAGAATAAAAAGAAGGGTGAGAAGTGAGGGGTGTTTTGTAGTAGATTCTAAAGGAAGGAAAGGGGGTCTTATGCTTCTATGGGACCAGTCGGTGGAGTTGGA
The DNA here is from genome assembly GCA_022457165.1 of Juglans mandshurica. Lineage (NCBI taxonomy): Eukaryota > Viridiplantae > Streptophyta > Magnoliopsida > Fagales > Juglandaceae > Juglans > Juglans mandshurica. The sequence goes on from CM039623.1 coordinate 13,926,732, forward strand.
GATCCTGAATTACTAAAATAGGCACATTAATGCTTGGGTCACAAATGAGGAAGGGAAAGAGAGATGGTTGCTGACTGGTTTTTATGGGCAACCAGAAACCAGTTTAAGGGAAGAAGCTCAGAAGTTGTTGGCTTCTCTAAGACCTAATGATGGGGTGGGTTGGTGTGTGGTGGGGGATTTTAATGAAATTTTAACACATGATGAGAAGAAAGGAGGGCAGCAAAGGAAAGAGAACAAATGAATATGTTCATTAATGTATTAGAAATGGGAGGTCTTTTTGGTCTGGGTTGGAGGGGAGACAAATTTACTTGGACTAACAAGCATGACAGTGAGACTTTCATAAATGAAAGGCTAAATAGGGCAGTAGTCAATTTAAGATGGAAGGAGATTTATAAAGAAGGGTGGGTAGAGGTGTTAACAACAAGATGCTCAGACCATAGACCCCTTTTGCTGAGTATGAACCAAAAACTCTCAATAGCATGGAGGAGGAGGAGGATGTTTAGATATGAGGCTAGATGGTCTTTTGAGGAAGGTTGTGAGGAAGTCATAAAAAATGCTTGGACCATGAGGCAAGTAGGGCGAGATCCTGCTAGGACACTTAGAAGTTGCTGGAAGACAGCAAAGGAGCCTTTGTTAAATGGAACAAGCAATTAGAGAATGACAAGGGTAAAATCTTGAAAGACAAAACAAAATTGTTAAAAAATTTATAGATGAATGAAGGGAGCCATAATATGGTGGAGATTAAAAAACTCCAAGAAGAGATAGGGGTCTATCATGAAATGGAGGATTTAAAATGGAGGCAAAGAGCAAAGTTGGACTAGTATCAACTGGGTGATCGTAATACCAAGTTTTTTCACAGTTGTGCCAACCAAAGGAGAAAGAAGAACTCTATAAGACAGATTTTTGATGATCATGATAAGATGCAGTCAGAGTCTGAAATGATAGACAAGGTGTTTAATGATTATTTCTAGAAGTTGTTCAAATCCACAACCCTAGGTGATGGGGATATTGAAGCTTGTTTGCAGGCAGTGGCTCCCTGTGTAACAAAAGAAATGAATGAAAATTTGTCCAAGCCTTTCTCTAGAGATGAAGTTGAGAAAGCTCTTAAACATATGGCCCCTTTGAAGTCACCCGGAATACGTGTAAATCATCTGCTTTTTGCATATGACTGCATACTTTTTGGGATAGCAAAAACAAAAGAATGGTTGAGGTTACAAGAGCTTTTGTTTATATATGAAAAGGCCTCTGGACAGTTCCTAAATAAGGAAAAAATGTTAGTGTGGAAAATCCAAATATAACACATTTAGAGGAATAAAAGAAAGGGTCTGGAAGAAGATTAATAACTGGAAAAATGCTTTTCTATCAGCAACTGGTAAGGAGGTAATGATCAAGATAGTCCTACAAGCAATACCAACTTACACTATGAGTGTTTTTAAACTCCTAAAAAACCTTTGTAAGGAGTTAAATTCTTTACTGGCCAATTTCTGCTGGGGAAACCCAAAGACAAGTAGCTGTTTGCATTGGTGCAGTTGAGAAAAATTAGGGACTTCTAAGGGTAAAGGAGGGCTAGGTTTTAAAGACATAGAGTCATTCAATATGGCTTTATTGGCTAAACAAGGGTGGAGATTTTTACAGGACTCGAGGAGCATGGCAGCAAGGGTTTTTAAAGAAACAATTTCAGAACAATCCTTTTGACAGAAGCAAAATTGGGATATAGACTTACCCATAAGCAAAATGGAGGTTGAAGATAAATTAATATGGAGGTACACCAAAAAAGGTTTCTTCACTGTCAATAGTGCTAATCATCTAGAAATGAAGAGGAGGACAACAAAAGATGAGTGCTCAAATGGAAGGGAAGGGGAGAACAGATGGAAGGTAATATGGAATTTGAATATCCCAAGGAAAACCAAAATTTTCTTGTGCAAAGCTGCAAAAGAACTGTTAGCTACAAAAAAACTCTTTACAAGAAGGGTATTATAAAAGAACAACTGTGTCCAATTTGTAAGAAGGAAGCAGAAATATCAATACATGCCTTATGGTCCTGCCCTGCAGCTGCAGATGTCTGGTCTAATTCGATTATGGTGATACAAAAATGGAGGACCAATGATCCTGATATGTCAATCTTGTTTGAAAGGTTGGAGGAAAGGGTCAATACAAAATAATTAGGAGAGATCAGTATGGTAATGAGACGCATTTGGTTGAGAAGAAATGAATTTGTCTTTAAAGACATTTTCAAGAGCCCAACTCAAGTGTTGAATCAAGCTAGATAGGAACTGAGAATTTATCACCAGGTTTAGCAGAACCTGTGGCAAAACACAGAAGCAAGAGTAGTAGGAGGAGAGTCAATGTGGAGCAGACCAAGGGAGAGATTTGTAAAAGCAAATTGGGATGCAGCTGTTGATAAAGAAGGAAAAAAGGTAGGCCTAAGTGTGGTAATCAGATATGAGGAAGGTGAAATTATGGCTGCTGTTGGTGAACAAAGAAGCCTTGTATCTGATCCTGCAGTAGCAGAAGGTTATGCACAGAGGAAAGCCACGGAATTTTGTAGAGACCTTAATTTCAACAGAGTTGTTTTTGAAGGTGGTGCTCAAGTCATAGTGAATGCAGTTAATGAAGAAAAAGAAGATCTTTCCAGATATGGATGTGTCATTGAAGATGCCAAGAAACTGTTAAGGGGAAGAAGTCAATGGAGTGTTAAGTTTGTTTATAGAAAAGCTAATGAGGTAGCACATTGCTAAGGGGAAGAGGTCCCAGCTTGTATTGAGAGTATCCTGAGTAAGGAAAAACTTTGTAATACTATTTCAGATCAATGAATGAATATTGAGGTTATTTAAAAAAAAAAAACTCATCCTAGGCTTAATAAGGAGTTACCTTACTCCTCCTATTAGACATTTTATGGGGAGAAATGAGTGTTTCTATATGGTATCAGAGCAGGTTAACTTATGACTGATGATAGGCTCCTACGACCTACCCACAATAATGTTACCAGAAATATTGGCCCACACGTGAGGCGGCGTGTTGAGAAGTCTGACATGGTTTAGGAACCAACTCGTCATAGACTTTATAAGGAGTTATCTCACTCCTCATTTTAGACATTTTATGAAGAAATATGAGTGTTTATATAGGTACCAATTAGAAAATTAATGTGCATTAAGGAAGTTGGTTGATTCAACAACGTAGTCATAATGTTTTAGATCACTTTCGAGTTGCCTAGCTACTACATTAATGGGGCCCTACAATAGGTTATTATATGGAGCGAGCTAGCTGCATGCATATATATTGCACTTGTACGTGTAGATTGTTGTTGGGTGTTTTTTTGAATAAACCCACTTAATTTCTTGTAATAGGTAAAAAGTATTATTTGTCTAAAATTATAGATCGACGACCTTCATGATATTCAAAGGTTAATTGGTCCAACACATAAACACATGATAGGTATATATATATGTTCATCCACCCTACGTAAAAATAGAAAGAAAAAAGAGTCATTCTATTTACAAGTCCGTATAAGAGAAATACACCATTTATATTATTGATGTGGTATGATTTGATTTGCAAGATATAAACTTTTAAATTTTTTTCTAAATCAAATTGTAACACCCTTTCCCAGAGGTCCGGGGAGTTAACTCTTGTAACCTAAAACCATCTTTGAAAACATATTTATATACTCTAAATTTCTCATAAAATAGGAACTCATTTAATTAAACTAAATATACATGTTCCTCCATTAGGACACCAATTAATAAATACCTCAATGAAATAAATTAAAAACTCTACAAAGACTCAGAAATATCCATGACTCAAAATACAAAAATAACATAAAATCACACGTAATAGGATTATAAACCACCATTATAACTATGGAAGCACTGTATCCACTATTATAACCCGTGGTTGAGTCGTATACCATGTTTAAACCCCATGGTAGGGTTATAAACCACAATTCTAACATGTGGAAGGGTTATATCTACTATTATAACCCGTGGTTGGGCTGTATCCACTATTATCACTTATGGTTGGGTCTTATCTACTATTATCACCCGTGGTTGGGTCGTATCCACTATTGTAACCTGTGGTTGGGTCATATGCACTATTATAACATGTGGTTGGGCCGTATACCACTATCATCACCCATGACTGGGCTGTAACAAAAACTGAATAGAACATCATAATCAGACTTAATCAGAATACAAATTCAGAATCTCATGCCAAGGATTTCAGATGCCGCAACATATCCAAATAGAGTACTGACCAAACTCAAATCCTTTCACATTTTCAAAAACAGTTTCAGAACATTTTGTGACGCCCCCAAATTCCGCTTGGGATTGGACGGACATTTGAAGCGTCGAGACATGCAACACAAGGTTACCTGCTATGCACCAAACTGAAATATCCCAAATACTTAAAACATACTTCATACATAATGACATACTTAAAAACTGATATCACAACACAGTCCAAAATGATTGTGATCAAAAGAGTGATGGAGATTGAACTCCACAAATACAAGTAGTAATCTGAGGTAACTACTGTACTAACACCTACGTCGCATCGTCGCTTAGTCGACCGTTTCCAGTTGGTCGATTCCCGTTTCTCCTTCAGATCCTGTAACAAAATCTACCATTCGGAGGGAAAATTAGCGATTGCAATCACGAGAAAATCAAGTGCGATCACAAGAAACTGAAAGTAGCAATTTCTAAAAATTAGAATTTAATCACTAATAATTAGGAATATGGAGAAATATCAACTTCGAGTAAAATTACCATTTTACCCTCTACATGTGGGAAAATGACCATTTTACCCCTAACTTAAGGATTTTGCATCCTAACTCCAAAGATCACCAAAATTTACATACCTTATGTAAATTTTGTCCTAAGCTCAAATATGAATTCAGAAAAATTTTAAACTAAACCCAACCATTAAAACTCTATGGGGCCGAAAATTACAAAAGCTATTTTCTTTGATTTTTGTTGTAATTCCTTCAAATTTCAAAACTCATGATTAAACCAAAATTTTTCTTCTACTATACTCATAACATATTCCTAAGAATAATCATGTTTTGAATCATGAACAAAAGTCATCAAAATCACTAAAACCATACTTGAACTTTTTGGTTTTTCTTCTAAGTTCAAAATAGAATTTTGTTTCTAACTTGTTTTGATCAACCTCTTGATCCATGACTTATAAAGAAGTGATCTTCAAACCAAAACATCACATGGTTTAAAAAGATGTTCTAAAACAGATCCAAGCATCAAACACAAGATCACATGGTTAAACATCAACCAAAACATAAATTTAGCCAAGAACATCATCACTTTGGCCTAACTGAATACCTCATTGCATAAAATTCCATATCTTCGAAACTAACATCAAATATCTTCAAAATAACATTTTAACATGTATATAAGAGGCTTAGGATCTTCCAATAAAAATATCAAAGCCATTGGAATAAGATTAAACCATAAAAGATTTAAACTTTCTCAAAACAGAAACTGTTTTGCCTCTTCCAGTTTCTAAGTTTCTAGACCTAAGAAAATATTTCACCAAAACTTTTAATCACGCAACAACAACTTTCATGAAGGAAACTTTGCGAGAAAACACTTAAAAAAGCTTCGAAACGGGAGTTCAAAAGAGGTAAGAAAAACTGTCCGAGAGTGTCTTTTGTGTTTTATGATGGAAAAGTGTAAAGGAGAGTTGCTTTTCGTGGGAAGTGGACTGGAGAGCTTCTTAAACAAGCTATGTAAAGTGATAGGATTGAAGGAATGGTTGAGTGTTGGCCTTTTCTTCTCATAAAAATCAGACCAAGATCTTTTCTCAAGGTGGAGTGTGAGAGTGAAAGAGTGAGGTGGCCCTTTAGCTTTGTCTTTCTAGAACCTTCTAGGCCCTTCTTGTAAAGATCTGACCATCCAAGTGAGGGTACAAAACTTAGTCATGACGCAATCCTATAGTGACCAAATTCGTGGGCCTTAATGGGCCTAAACCGAATGGGCCTAAATTTTGGGGTTTAAAGAGGGTTTGGGTTGCTATCAAGCTCAAATCCAATATCACTTGGTCCAATCAATTTCTCAAGGTTAACAAGGTTGGATAATGATGTTCTAACACAAAATTTGAAAAATTAATAGCATGTGGAAGTGATTTAATCAAGTGATTAAACACAATGCTAGAAATCGGATTAGAAAGGGTTTAGAGGCCAACTTTAGGTTTTGGGGAAACCGTTTAGGGTTTGAATTTCAACAAAGATTTTGGGCTTTCAATTGGATTCCCACCATTTAGGGTTTCACTAGGATTGAAATATTTTTGGTCTGGCACAATTTGGTTGAGCAGATGAAACAAAGTTTTGCTTAAGTGGCATGATTTCACACATTGATTCCTTCAAATCCATCAAACGCTCCTCATGGTGCCAAGTGTCTAATATTATCCACTATGAGAGGCTAATATCTTGCCAAGTGTCCAAATGAAAGTTCTCTAATCTAATTTGGACATTCCACACTGTGATTTTGAAACACTGCAATTGGTGCGCTTACCGAGGTTACTATTTACTCCGAAAAAGTGAATCATAAACTTAGCACTAAAAATTCCTAAATATTCATATTAATCTACAGTGAAAATCGTTTACCGAAATTCATTCTCGAAGTGCCCCTAAAAATAATTTCACAATTTCCATCAGACGTTTCGTCCGGAATTATGAAAATAGGATATTGCGCCATAAAATTCTAAATAATTCACTGAGTCTAATGGCGTAGACCATAATGCATTCTAACACTTCTAACCACCTAAAATAAATAAAACTTATATTTCTAGCACCATAGTGAGTGATAACACTGACTATGTTGACAGACTAAAACCTATGCGATTGGTCGATTCGTAAAACCTTATGGGGTTTTCAAAAGATTCCTAAAGTCAATAGAAATTCCACCAATGAATTTCTAGCCGGCTGTTACAATTTTTGCATCATATGCACAAATTTTTATAAATTTCATATTCTCTCTTTTTGCATAGTTCAGAAATAGAATGTACAAAATTAGCTCATGTCTACACCAATCCTGACAAAAAATATTTTCTCTTATATAGCTTTCAAACTCATATCTAAAGTTGTTTTCATATTTCTTTTCAAAACAAATATGCATATTTTCAGAATCAACCTTGTTTCTTTTCCTTTTTATGCAAAATCTAGTATAGGAATCCCGCTTACCAAGGCTTTTTAATTTTTTTGAACTTTTTCACAACAGTGTTGAACGAAAATTACTCGTAACCTTTAAGATTGCCACGAAATGTCTCTAAATATTCAAAATTAACACATTTTTCAATATTAACTTGAAACGCCAGGTAACCTATTTTCCTAAAGATCTAAATTTCTCGAAACCCTAAAATATCATAAATTCTCAAATGCCTATAATATCCATTTAATTTCTCTGACTAAGACATTGAATTCTAACTTAGGTACCATTGAAATCTAACTATATAAAAATTAATACTAGATAATGTTATTATATTTCAATTCTGCTACAGGTACCCCGCGTTGGGTACCTGTTGTGGAATCGTGTAGCCACGTCACTTTTATATTATTAGTTTAATAAATGAATTAAAAAAAACCTCGATTTGAGAAACCCATCCATCATCAAGCGCCAAACTCATCCCTATTTTCCATCTCATAAATTTTCTTCATCCTCTTCATTCCTTAGCCATCTGAGCAAAAGCACAAATAATACAAATCTTGTTTTTTTTTTCTTATTATTAATCTTCTCTCGTATCATATTGCACACAATAAAAAGAAATCCACATTTAGCTTCAAATAATAAACAAAGAGCGTACCCGCCGAGATGAAAACTTTGCTGCAGTCAAGTGCTGGGCTTCAACCTCCCTCACCTGCTTACTACCTGGAGGAGTGTCGATATTGTGTGACACATAGTTGTAATTTTAGTGGCCTGTGGGAAGCAGATTCACCCTTCACATTCGCTGAAATGAAGCTCTTTGTGGGTTAGGGTTCTGGGCTTCCAAAAATTGGGAAAGACGATGGCAGGGAGGTACATGGTTGGGTCCACGAATGCGAAGACAAAAAACGAAGAAGAACAAGAGGAGATGAAGTTAAGAAGCATAACCTATTTTGGTGGCTTGTGGGAAGCAGATTCACCCTCGTCAAAATGAAGCTCTTCGTGGGTGGGGAAGCAGAAGAGCTTGCTTTGTGTCTGTGAGCAAGGGAAGGGAATCTGTTTGCATATGAAACACAATGTTTCATTTATCCACGTGGAGGCCCAAGTACGCGGGGGGTACCCCTCCTGTGTGCAAATAGAGTTTTTGATTATATCAAAATCTATTAAAGTAAACAACAAACTTTTATTTAATAAATAAACATATATATATTTCTATTTACTAAAGTCCTTACAAATAAAGAAAATTTTAGACTTAAAATAACACCCTAAAGGCAAGGCATTTTAGAAAAAACGAACATAAAATGCATGGGCAAGTTTTAACTTGCAAAAACCACTTGAGATAAAACCATGACATCGTGCATGAAACCAAGCTCATGATCATGTGGGAAGAAGCTGTGACGGAGTTGGGTGGCTGAGGTGAATACGCCGGCGGGATGGGCGACTGCGCATAGAGAGAGAAAGAGTGATGAGAGAGATAAAGAGGGGGAGACAGAGGTGGAACAATGGGGAAAACTCGTCATGGCTTACCGAGAGAGAGGTGCAGCGGACTTGGGGTGACTCGAGGCTGACGGGAAGGTGACAACTGGCAGATTCTGTGGCTAACCCGATTATTTTTCTGTCGAACGGTGGTGATCAACCAAGTATGTGGTTTTGCTCTATTTCGGGAGTGGGAAAACAGGCGATAACGGGCTGACGTCTTGTGGTGGTGTTGCCTCGTGTGTGGGAGGCTATAGCTTCTTGTGGGTTGGGCACGTTGGTCATTTGAGGGAGGAGCAACGACATAGTTGGCTTGGCTATGGGGTGGTGAGGCTGCTAGACGAATCGGAGGATGTGGGCTACGGGGAGGCTATGAGGGTGCAACTGGGCTGTAGGCTTGTCGAGAAGGTCAATGAATGACGGACTCGACGTGTCAACGACTGACATTTTCTGGGGAGGTAATGACCAAGCGGATAGAGCTGCCGACGTGAGTGGCTGGGTTGTGGCTCGAGGTGGAGGGAGCAGGAGCTTTGTTTTGAGCTACAAAAATAGGGTGGTTTTCAGTTGTTATAGGGAGAGCTGTGGCTCTCTGTGGTTGGAGTGGTTAGCAGAAGGAGGGGTGGTTTCTGTTTCACGTGGGCCAGGCAGTGGCTATCACATGGTGGTACGCATGGCTGGGTTGCAGTCTTTGTGTAGAGTTGGGCCACGGCTACCCTTCGGTGGTTTTCTACGGTCGCGTTGCTTTAGTTGTTGGAGTTCTTGGACATGGACTACGTTGCATTGCGGTGCAGTGGTGATCGGGTGCTGTGGAGGCTTACCATGGCATGGAGGGTTGTTTTGTAGTGCTTAGCCTGGAGGTGGGACTGACTGAGTTGTGGTGAATGGGATTCCATGGGGCTGCGGCTTGCTGAAGTTAAAGCAGGGGTTGCTGTAACCCTAGGACTTGAAGAGGCGACGAGTGCATGAAGGTGTATAATCAACGGCCACCATAAATTTTCCAACCTAAACCTAAATAAAAATCTTATTAATTAACCGGCATTGATTAAACAGTTTTGTTATTCATCATCTCCACACATCACACACCACATTTTTTTAATTTTTAATTTTTAATTTTTTTGGTTTTATACTTCTTAAATTAATTGAATTATTTTACTCATCATTCATACACTACATATTTGGTAAAAGAATAAATAAATAAATAAAAATATGTGTAGTATGTGATGTGTGGATCAGATGATTAGCAAAATTTTTCTTGACTAGATTGGCTTGGTCCAAAGAAAGGGCTTTGTCAAGTCCTTTTGTTGACTATGGCTTGCCAAGGCACGAAAGGAAACCAATACACCCCACCACAGACAATCACCTCGTATGTGCTAGCCTTATCTTCCTCAGCACTATCCTCTGCCTTCTCTTCCTTGCTAGTCTCTCTGCCCTCAGCCCGATGCTGACGCCGACACAAGCATCTTAGGTCGACGCCGCTCAACCATCTCAGTCCGATGCATCTCTATAGCCGATCTCCCCCATGTCTGTCGATCATCTCCATCTCCTCTCCATCAAAACCCAATCAAACCACAATCAAACCAAAATCAACTCTCAATCAAACCATATTCCATTCAAAATCACAGTGAAAACCATCTCAAACCCACAATCTCAAATCATCAAGTATAGAGAATAAGCTCAAAATCACAGTGAAACCATTGCAAACCCGCAATCTCGAGTTGAGCTTTGACTTCGGGCCCTATACTCACCTCCTCTGAAATCTCCCTCATCGGGTGGAGGGGCCACGGGTCGAGGCTTGGGACGGGCGTAGTTGCTGTATTCAGTCTCGAGGGCCTTATCGCGATAGGAAGAGGGCTTGGCGTAGGAGGTGTACTGGGGGCGATCATAGTCAAAGTCATCAGAAGGCGTGGAGGAGGAGAGAGGTTAGCAAGTCTCATTGGACGACGAGAGCGGTCGACTGTAGGTGAGCACGATATTGTAACCACCCTCGTACGGTGTGAGGGACGAAGGGGGTGCGAGGGACGAAAGGGGGTGGTGCGAGGGACGAAGGGGTGTGCGAGAAATTCTCTATTTGAAATCAGTTTTCTGATGTTTGCTGGTTTAGGATAGATATGGTGGAAGGCATGCATGTAATTGTATAAATGATAGGCTTTTTTGTGTGAAAACCAGCCGGACCGGCTTTAAGGATTTCTCTTTCAAAAAACCTTCTACATCTCATTCCTTATCCTTTCCCAATTCTATTAAAATAATATTCTTCTATTATTTCGTTATTACTTATTTCTCTTACTTTCATTTACAACTTTAACTACTCAATATTTCTTCTTATGTTTTGAACTATTACTCTAGTGAATATTTTAAACAAAAACTTAAATTATTTTTTTGTGGGTATGATAGTATGTTTAAAATTAATTTTTCTATATTTTATTTAAAACTATAATAAATATGAGTATGAGAGAAATTGTAGATGATTGGAAGAAGATCAATTTATTTTATTTATTAGAATAAAATATTAATAAAAGATGATTTAGGGATGAACAGTAGTTCCTCAAATATCCCCTAAAACAAAACCTTAAAATAGAGAATGGGATGAGAGGGGGTTTTTAAGCTCCTCAAATTTTTTTCCATAATTTAAGGATAACAATGAAATTGGACACCAGATGGAAATGCTCTTACAAGTGTGGTCTTTGTCGAAGGAATATAGAGAAATTGATATGGTGCAAATCAATCATTGTTTTTAGAACGTTTACCTACTTATGATCTTTTGCTCCTTTTTTAATTTTTTTGTGGAGCCACGTGGCTCATCGAAGATTAATTTTACTAGCTAGTTTATATTAATATATATATTTATTTTACATAATTTATTATTATTATATATTCACAAATATGCAAAAAATTAAATTTGATTGAATATTTAATCGTGAGTAGTATATCCATTATCTTGTTTGTTTACAAAAAATGTTGTAGATAAAACTAATTTTACAATATGACGTAATTTATGTTAATTTATGAATTTATTTTTATAAAATTTCTTTGTAGTCGACGGTTAAAGCATTTCTCTTTATTTACATGCATAAACTTATATAATGTGGGTAAAACCTTAAGGAAAATGTTAGTTAACCTCCTTAAATGCACCACTCAAATTTATAGTTAGTGTATTTTGTTTTATTTTTTAAAATGTTTAACAGAATTACTATTAATGAATTTGTATTTTTTAAATATTTCAGAAAAAAAATGAATGAACTCAGAACTAGCTAGCAATCACGCCCATAAGTATTTTAAATTAGGGGGGTTGCTGGTAGCTCAGTTGGGGACAGGTCCATCATTTGCCTGGAGCGGTATCCATGCTGGTCTAAGGCTGTTGAAAGAAGGGCTTGTATGGAGGGTTGGGAATGGCAAACAAGTGAAGATCTGGACTAATAAATGGATACCCTTTACCCCCATATAGAATTCAATCTACCCGAGAAGTGGACTACTGGTGTGAGTGTGTTTATGACCTTATAGACCCCCATCTGCCGCAGTGGAACAAACCTATTCTCCATGAGATGTTCTCCCAGAAGGAAGTGGCTGACATCACAGCCATCCCAATTAGTTTGGGGGGAAGAGAGGATAAGCTTGTATGACAGTTTACACCAAATGGAATTTATACAGTTAAAAGTGGATATCACCTTAATATTGAATTGGAAGGTGAACTAGTAGGGGAGACCTCAGGCAAAGCTAAGGAAAAACAAGCTTGGAAATACATATGGAAGCTAAGAGTACCTCCTGCTACCAGGATGTTCCTATGGAGAGCTTGCAAAGAAGCCATTCCTACACTAGCTAATTTGAAGAGAAGGAAAGTGGTTGAAAACAGTTTATGTCCAGTTTGTAAGCAGGAGCAAGAAACCTCGGGTCATGTTTTATGGGGATGTATTGCTGCCAAAGATGTATGGGGCCAGGGAATGAGGAAAGTGCAATCTCTTCAAAGTGATCTGATTTTTGAAATTTGGTCAAGACTGGTAGAGATACTCAGCATTGAGGAACTAGAGGCGGTGGCAGCAACTATGCAGGGACTATGGTCCAGAAGGAACAACACCTACCATGGTAAGGAGTTCCAACATCCAACGGCTCTTCATCAACAGGCCAAGACAGATCTTGCAGTCTACCAGGAATCTATTACAGAGGATATAGTAGTTAAGTTTAATGCTCGTGCAGGGGTGCCAAAATGGAAAAAACCTGAGGTGGGTTCCTTAAAGGTGAACTGGGATGCGGCTGTCAACTTAGAGGAAGGGAGAATTGGAATTGGAGTGGTCACTAGAGATCATGATGGACTGGTCATGGGAAGCTTACGGGCAAGCAGAAACCTGAAAGGGACCCCTTTTGATGCGGAAGCTTATGGCCTACTTCTAGCAGCTGTTTTCTGCAAAGAAATTGGACTAACACATGTCTGTCTAGAGGGGGACTCTAAGCAAGTGGTCGATTTATTGCAAAACTGTGCCAGGAACTGGAGTTTGGGAGGCTGTCTTGTGGAAGATGCACGGGAGATACTCAACTCGTATGCAGTATGGTCTGTGACTCATGCATATCGAGAGGCCAATATGGCATCACATCTCCTAGCCAACAATGCACTGGAAGCCACAGAGGATACCTATGATCTTGAAACTTGTCCTTCATGTATCTTTCCTATAGTCTCTAAGGAAATGTTGTAATTGTTATCTCCTGGTTTTAGCTTGAGTTGATGTAAGTCATTCTTATGATTAATGAGATCAGTCCTATTATCAAAAAAAAAAAAAAAATCACGCCCATAAGTAAGAGCGGGCATTGTCCAAAAATGAATGTAGCAAACATTTTCCTTATTTTAAGTCGAATATAATAAGACAATTAAAATTAATAATAAAATGCAACGAGCTCTCCAAATTGACGTGGCTTCATGCACTACAGGAAATAAACATATTTCCGACGAAGCCTTTCGCCACAAATAGAGGAAACTATCGCCGGAAAAAAGTAATTCCGGCTAAATAAGCTTGCCCAAATATCGCCGCTTTTAACCAACCAAGTAAGATGTTTTGTGCCGAGTTCGAGAACGGACATAAATGCTTTACATTTCCGGCGGGTATATATCGCTGGAAATATCTTATATATCGCCAGTAAAGATCTTTAGCATAGTTGCTCAAGTCTATTCCGGCGACTAAAAATCGCCGGAAATATAATCTTTGCTGCAAATTTAACTTCGCCGCAAAAGTTCCATTACTGGTGATAATTGACATTTGCCAGAAACACTAGACGATTATTGCGGCGATGATATAGTCGCCGCAAATAATTGGACATAATGTTTCCTCCTTACTCGCTGCATTTATTTTCGGCGAGTTACGTTCACTGTAAATGGTTTTTTTTTTAAAAAAAAAAACCAATTCTGTTAGCTTGTATTTTGTGGTCCTGTTATTTTTCCTGATATTTGTAATTTCATAACAGATAATTGCTTGCTAATAAATTATAAATACTAAATTTGGATAAATTTATATCTGATTGCACATATAAATTATATGTCAACATCATTCAAATAACCTCGACGTACATATTTAAAATTCACCAAGATTTAAGCGTACATTTTACATAATACCATCCAACGTATCACAATGGAATATAAATTTACAAGTATTTTTCGTTCAAACTATAAATGTCTAACAGCAAGTTGCCTTCATGAATGCACCAGCTTCTTCATTGCAAGTGTTTTTCTTTCTAATCACCATATTACAAAAGTATGGGAAGAGCTGAATTTGGTTCACCGATTTGACTTCAAGTGCTTCAAAACAACTGTAAAGAAATGCAATATATTTCTGCAAAAACATAATATTCAAGGCCCAAGTTACAAGGCATTCAATTAATAAAAGATAGCATCTCTTCTTTTTCCTTTGTATCTCTAAATAAAAGAACCAACTATGTATATATTATGTACATATATAGAACACGTAGAAACTCTCTGACAATTAATACAAGGGTCTCACCTGAAATTGGGGCTACCTTTTACATGATTCAGAAGACTAACGAGTCCATTTCAGAAAGTCTCTAAGTACTCTAGCTCTTTAGTCTGGTATAAAGCTAGCTTCCAAAATTATAGTACCCAATGTGAGAAAAATCGAACACTTGGCAATTTGATCCTGCCAAGCAAAGTACGCACCAAAAAGAACAAATTATATAGGTGAAAAACCATATGCACTTATGATTTTTTATATGAGAAGTACATAATTTGCGTTTATTGGAACTAGTAAATACCAAGTCCACTGCACTCACCTAAGGTGATTTCCTCTATGATATCTCGCATTCAGCAACTTCATTGACCAAACAGAAAAAATTTTCAAAATAATGATGAAACAAGTTATTTATTCTTAGTCATATAGATGTTGAAAGATACATAAAAAGCAACAATGTCAGAACAAGAATAAATGAAAATTTGCAGGTCAGTTAGGCACTAATAATATTATTAAAAGGCTACGTATGTACTAATAACTTACCTTGCTGTAGCAATTTCATTATACATTGATGACCAAGAACTTCCAATGTGCATGTTGGTGGCAAAAACAACGTACATCTCCAAACAAAAGTACAAAATATCCTCAACCAAAAAATATACTACCTACCCTACACTAGTAACTGATGTACAAAAGAGGAGGTTCTGGAGATATGGGAGACATTTTGTTGTTATATTATTTTAACTTTCATCTCCTTACCAAAATTGACAAAAAATTGTTATTCTCAAATTTAGTAACTGGCTATGCAGGTCCCTGAGTCACTTTATGAGACTCTCACTGGGTCTGCCTCTCTAACTCATATCTCTCCAAAAACTTGTCATACTTGTCTTGTTTCTCCATTAATAACATGACATTCGCTCGTAAGTCATCATGTAAAGCTTATAATGTGCAGTTTCTATAATAGACCGCTAGAAATTCATTGGTGGAATTTCTATTGACTTTAAGAATCTCGTGAAAACCCCATAAGGTTTTACGAATCGACCAATCGCATAGGTTTTAGTCTGTCAACATAGTCAGTGTTATCACTCCCTATGGTGCTAGAAATACAAGTTTTATTTATTTGAGGTGGTTAGAAGTGTCAGAATGTATTATGGTCCACGCCATTAGACTCAGTGGATTATTAGAATTTTATGGCGCAATATCCTATTTTCATAATTCCGGACGAAACGTCTGATGGAAATTGTGAAATTATTTTTAGGGGCACTTCGAGAATGAATTTCGGTAAACGATTTTCACTGTAGATTAATATGAATATTTAGGAATTTTTAGTGCTAAGTTTATGATTCACTTTTTCGGAGTAAATAGTAACCTCGGTAAGCGCACCAATTGCAGTGTTTCAAAATCACAGTATGGAATGTCCAAATTAGATTAGAGAACTTTCATTTGGACACTTGGCAAGATATTAGCCTCTCATAGTGGATAATATTAGACACTTGGCACCATGAGGAGCGTTTGATGGATTTGAAGGAATCAATGTGTGAAATCATGCCACTTAAGCAAAACTTTGTTTCATCTGCTCAACCAAATTGTGCCAGACCAAAAATATTTCAATCCTAGTGAAACCCTAAAAGGTGGGAATCCAATTGAAAGTCCAAAATCTTTGTTGAAATTGAAACCCTAAACGGTTTCCCCAAAACCTAAAGTTGGCCTCTAAACCCTTTCTAATCCGATTTCTAGCATTGTGTTTAATCACTTGATTAAATCACTTCCACATGCTATTAATCTTTCAAATTTGTGTTAGAACATCATTATCCAACCTTGTTAACCTTTAGAAATTGATTGGACCAAGCGATATTGGATTTGGGCTTGATAGCAACCCAAACCCTCTTTAAACCCCAAAATTTAGGCCCATTCGGTTTAGGCCCATTAAGGCCCACGAATTTGGTCACTATAGGATTGCTTCATGACTAAGTTTTGTACCCTCACTTGGCTGGTCAGATCTTTACAAGAAGGGCCTAGAAGGTTCTAGAAAGACAAAGCTAAAGGGCCACCTCACTCTTTCACTCTCACACTCCACCTGGAGAAAAGATCTTGGTCTGATTTTTATGAGAAGAAAAGGCCAACACTCAACCATTCCTTCAGTACTATCACTTTACATAGCTTGTGTAAGAAGCTCTCCAGTCCACTTCCCACGAAAAGCAACTCTCCTTTACACTTTTCCATCATAAAACACAAAAGACACTATCGGACAGTTTTTCTTACCTCTTTTGAACTCCCGTTTCGAAGCTTTTGTAAGTGTTTTCTCGCAAAGTTTCCTTCATCAAAGTTGTTTATTTTTTAGTCTAGTTTATGTGGATATCTTATACGTTCCATTTGGAGAACATTTGATTGGTAAACAGTTGTTTATACCCCAGAAAGGTCATTCTGGGCGATAAACTGGAGAGTGTGTTATATTTTGGAGTTTTTGACCAAGCTAATGAATAGATCTTGGTCCGAAATTTTTATGGAGTACTGTTAACATGTGTATATGATTATTGGTTGATGATTTGTTGCGTGATTAAAAGTTTTGGTGAAATAGTTTCTTAGGTCTAGAAACTTAGAAATTGGAAGAGACAAAACAGTTTCTGTTTTGAGAAAGTTTAAATCTTTTATGGTTTAATCTTATTCCATTGGCTTTGATATTTTTATTGGAAGATCCTAAGCCTCTTATATACATGTTAAAATGTTATTTTGAAAATATTTGATGTTATTTTCGAAGATATGAAATTTTATGCAATGAGGTATTCAGTTAGGTCAAAGTGATGATGTTCTTGGTTAAATTTATGTTTTGGTTGATGTTTAACCATGTGATCTTGAGTTTGATGCTTGGATCTGTTTTAGAACATCTTTTTAAACCATGTGATGTTTTGGTTTGAAGATCACATCTTTATAAGTCATGGATCAAAAGGTTGATCAAAACAAGTTAGAAACAAAATTCTGTTTTGAACTTAGAAGAAAAACCAAAAAGTTCAAGTATGGTTTTAGTGATTTTGATGACTTTTGTTCATGATTCAAAACATGATTATTCTTAGGAATATGTTATGAGTATAGTAGAAGAAAAATTTTGGTTTAATCATGAGTTTTGAAATTTGAAGGAATTACAACAAAAATCAAAGAAAATAGCCTTTGTAAGTTTCGGCCCCATAGAGTTTTAATGGTTGGGTTTAGTTTAAAATTTTTCTGAATTGATATTTGAGCTTAGGACAAAATTTACATAAGGTATGTAAATTTTGGTGATCTTTGGAGTTAGGATGCAAAATCCTTAAGTTAGGGGTAAAATGGTCATTTTCCCACATGTAGAGGGTAAAATGGTAATTTTACTCGAAGTTCATATTTCTCCATATTCCTAATTATTAGTGATTAAATTCTAATTTTTAGAAATCGCTACTTTCAGTTTCTCGAGATCGCACTTGAGTTTTGTCTCGAAGCGCGAAGATCGAGGTAAGTTAGCTTTTAACTTACTATCAATTTAATGTGTATGTGTGATAAGTAAGGGAACTAAATTATATGTATGCATGTTATCATATGTACCATGCCAAGTCATTACATATTTATCTGTTACACAGAATTTATTCTGTCATGAATTATTCATCTGTTACACAAGATATTCTGTCACGTATTGCTCTACATTGCAAGTATGTCATGTTAAGTTAAGTATGCCATATGTTACATGTATTTCATGTCACGTAGTATTCACTGTCACATGTTACGCCATGTTAAGAAATGTTGTCTGTTACATGGTACGCTATGTTACGAAATGTTGCCTATTACATGTATGCCATGTTATGGTATGTTGTCTGTTACATTTATGTCTCAAAGTACGTCATGTCTGTCGTCCAACGTTCATGTCACATTATGCTACGTCAGGACTTCTGTCTTTTATGTTACGTCCTTGTTACGTCACGTTACTAAATGACATGTATGCCGGTTAAGTTATTTAAGTCAATCACGACCCTAAGCGCTAGGATGGGGTAATATCCTAGTGGAACTCCTTTGTTCACGCTGGAGTGCCTAAATAGGTGTGAAATTCCCTGGGTTGACGAATTACAGTCAACAGGTTGCGAATGGGGCCTAATTAGCTGGTCACCGGAGCGCGCCAGGCACTAACGCCGATGGTGCCACACATTATGTTACGTGTGTCCACAGCATGTGTGGCACAAACAAATAAGTCATGGGGCCACAACAACTGTGGAGCATGAAGTATGGGGCCACAACAACTGTGGAGCATACACTACGTGAGACACAGCAATTGTGACACGTAGAATACGTGGGGCCTCAACAACTGTGGAGTACGTATTAACGCACTCACAGCTGGTATAGAAACCTGTGATGTGATGCGGTAATTGGCAGGGACACACGACTCAAGGGGACCTGTGTAGCACCCATATAGTCACTTTAATGATTAAGTCTATTGAATAAGATTCCAAGTTCAAGTCATGTTTCATGTTATGTTATGTTCAAGTTTACGTTCACGCAATCTTGGTAATCCCATGAGACAAGAATATGTTTCAAGTTCATGTTATGTTATATTCACGTTTACGTTATGTTCCAAGTTCATATTTATGTTATGTCATGCTCAGGTTCATGTTATATTTCAAGTCCATGTTATGTTTCAAGTCACGTTCATGCTAAGCTTCAGTTTATGTTATGCCAGTTATGTTATGTTGTATGTCAAGTTATGCCATGATTACTTATGATTTGATTATGCATTCATGTTTTCACTGCCATGCATGCATCATTAACCTGTGTGGAAGTTTCCTGTTAACTTGCTGAGATTTGTAATCAAATCTTACTGTGGTAGTCCCAACTACCATTCCCCCCGAATGGTAGATCTTATTATAGGATCTGAAGGAGAATCGAGAATCTACCAACTGGAAACGGTCGACTAAGCGACGATACGACGTAGGTGTTAGTATAGTAGTTACCTCAAATTACTATTTGTAATTGTGGAGTTCAATCTCAAGCACTCTTTTGATCACAATCATTTTGGACTAGTGTTGTGATATCAGTTTTTAAGTATGTCATTATGTATGAAGTATGTTATAAGTATTTGGGATATTTCAGTTTGGTGCATATTATTGCTAAAAAGAAAAAAAAATATCCACTGCGAATATTGCATAATGCTTGATGCATGTTTGGAATATTGCATCTTATATGTCATGAACGGGGGCAGGTAACCTTGTGTTGCATGTCTCGACGCTTCAAATGTCCTTCCGATCTGAAGCGGAGTTTGGGGGCGTCACAGGGTGGTATCAGAGCAATACGTCTCTGGGTTTAAATCCACATGTCCTTAGGAAATGCACCAAATATTAGGCTTGAAATTTTATTCTTCATTAGGCTTGAATTTCTTGAAGTATAGGAGATAGTATGTGGTTGTAACACTTGTACTCGTGTGATTTAGGAAGTGACATGACTCGAGGTAGGACACCTCAAAACCCTGAGGGAGTCACAAATTAGGATAATCCGAATCCCCCGATGGATGGAGGATTAGCTGAAGCTGTACGTTTGCTGACTGACATGCTTAGACAACAACAACTTCAGGAAGCACATGTACCCAGACTCGAAGTCAGGGATTGTCTGTGTGAGAAGTTCTTGATCAATCGTTATCCAAACTTTTCTGGTAATGAAGAGCCTCTAAAAGCCGAGAAATGGATTATGGATCTCGAAAGGACATACGAGATCTATGGATGTACTGAGGACCAGAAGGTTCTATATGTTGTATACCTATTCTAAGGAAAAGCTGGAATATGGTGGGATACACAAAAGCAACTTCTAGTTAGGGAACTAGGAAGTTTGGATGCATTGTCTTGGGAGAGATTTGAGGAAGTGTTGACAACGGATTCTTCCCAGATTCTATCAAACAGCTAAAGGCGCAGGAGTTCCCAACTTTAACTCAAGGCAGTTGGACCGTAGAGTAGTACGTCGCTAAGTTTATGGTCTTTGGAAGGTTTGCACCACACTTGATTTCTACTCAAAGGATGTAGGCACGAAAGTTTGAAGTTGGACTTCAGCCATGGATCCGTAGCCAAGTAGCTTGCCAAAGAATAAAGAATTACCAAGAGTTAGTAAACGTGGCCGCGATAGCAGAGGCTGAGCAGAGAGGTCTAGCGATCCAGATCATACCGAATGAAAGAGAACTTCATTGCATGCTACTGAAGAAAATCTATAAATGAAGAAGATGTCTACTGGACCAGATAAAGGAAAAGGCATCGAGACTGGAAGCTCAATGCCGACCACATACCCAATATGTGGGATGTCCGGAAAGAACCATAGAGGCAAGTGCAAACTTACCTTAGGACTCTGTTTCAGATGTGGCCAACCTGACCACTTGATCAGAAATTGTCCCAAAAGATGCCGGAGAAATGGAACTGTTCCCTTTGGAGATTTCAAACCAAAGTCATGACCTCCAATACTAGCTCAAGTGTATGCAGGTACTTCTAGAGACACAGATGCTGACACCCTAGGAACTAAAGGAGTTGGCGCCGTCACTGGTATTTTTCTAAGACCTCTGTATTGTTAAGCTTATTTAAGGTTGATTAGATTGCAATTGATGGTACTATTGCATTATTGATACTTTGGGTAAGTTAAATCATTGAGGTTTATAACTTGTACACAGTTTGATTCAAGCAAGGCCCTATTTTTAGTGATTGTGATATTGCATGAGAGTTCAGTTCGTACTTTGAATTGTTACCAAGTGGTAAGAGTAACATTTCTCATTAAGAGTATTTCTATTCATACCAGTGTAAGATATGGAATACATTTTAGTAGTACGAGGAAGGATATTCAAGGTTGATGAATTAGTATCCCAAGTGTTCGGAGTTTGTTTTGATTCGAAGGTTACAATGAAATTTGTGTTTGGAAGAGTTCAGTGTGTGGGAGAAGCTTTGGCTTTTGTAGGATTCACTTATGATAATAGTTTTATCCAATCGCGAATAAATGGTTTCTGGCGAAGCACCGTGTTTGTGGAAACCTAGATTACCCTTATATTGGAGACATTTATATGGGGAGTAAAATCTTGTCTTAAGGATTTACGTGAACAGGAGGATCAAATTCTTTGGATTAGAGTCAGAATAAGAGGCAGCTCATGACGGATAGAAGAGCTATGTCAATCATAAGAGAGAAAGTCTTGAGTTGAGGTTAATAGTTGATCGTTTATCGAGGTACCACCTAGGAGGAGGAACGATTCGTGGTGATTATGAAGGAGTAAGCTAGTCCTAGGCAGATATAATTCCTTGAGGAAATAGAATGTGAATTCAGTTGTGTATGGATTAAATTCTTCCAAATTGAACTGCATGAATACTTGAAGTTTTAGATTTAGAGAGTATGCTGGTATGACTTGACCTACCTTGTGGAAGGATTCCAGTACAAATTGATACAATTTGAGAGAGAGAGAGTTAAGAATGGTAGATATATATACACGTTGTGGATAATTCTTTGAATAGTGAAGAGAATAGTGATTTCTTTTAAGCAATGATTCAGTATCCTAGAAGGTCAGCCTAGAAGTCATTAAGTTTAGGCAGTAACCTTTGGGATTGTTATACCCTAATGTTATAGTGATAGTTATTTTATATAACCATGTGATGGTTGTAGATAAGAATAGTGTTGACTACGAGTGGAAGATCGAGGTAAGTTAGCTTTTAACTTACTATCAATTTAATGTGTATGTGTGATAAGTAAGGGAACTAAATTATATGTATGCATGTTATCATATGTGCCATGCCAAATCATTACATATTTATCTATTACACAGAATTTATTCTGTCATGAATTATTCATCTGTTACATAAGTTATTCTGTCACGTATTGTTATACATTGCAAGTATGTCATGTTAAGTTAAATATGCCATATGTTACATGTATTTCATGTCACGTAATATTCACTGTCACATGTTACGCCATGTTAAGAAATGTTGTCTGTTACATGGTATGATATGTTACGAAATGTTGCCTATTACATGTATGCCATGTTATGGTATGTTGTCTGTTACATTTATGTCTCAAAGTACGTCATGTCTGTCGTCTTACGTTCATGTCACGTTATGCTACGTCAGGACTTTTGTCTTTTATGTTACGTCCATGTTATGTCACGTTACGAAATGACATGTATGCCGGTTAAGTTATTTAAGTCAATCATGACCCTAAGCGCTAGGATGGGGTAATATCCTAGTGGAACTCCTTTGTTCACGCTGGAGTGCCTAAATAGGTGTGAAATTCCCTGGGTTGAAGAAGTACAGTCAACAGGTTGCGAATGGGGCCTAATTAGCTGGTCACCGGAGCGCGCCAGGCACTAACGCCGATGGTGCCACACTTTATGTTACGTGTGTCCACAGCAAGTGTGGCACAAACAAATAAGTCATGGGGCCACAACAACTGTGGAGCCTGAAGTATGGGGCCACAACAACTGTGGAGCATACACTACGTGAGACACATCAATTGTGATACGTAGAATACGTGGGGCCACAACAACTGTGGAGCACGTATTAACGCACTCACAACTGGTATAGAAACCTGTGATGTGATGCGGTAATCGGCAGGGACACACGGCTCAAGGGGACTTGTGTAGCACCCATATGGTCACTTTAATGATTAAGTCTATTGAATAAGATTCCAAGTTCAAGTCATGTTTCACGTTATGTTATGTTCAAGTTTACGTTCACCCAATCATGGTAATCCCATGAGACAAGAATATGTTTCAAGTTCATGTTATGTTATGTTCACGTTTAGGTTATGTTCCAAGTTCACATTTATGTTATGTCATGCTCAGGTTCATGTTATGTTTCAAGTCCATGTTATGTTTCAAGTCACGTTCATGCTAAGCTTCAGTTTAAGTTATGTCAGTTATGTTATGTTGTATGTCAAGTTATGCTATGATTACTTATGATTTGATTATGCATTCATGCTTTTACTGCCATGCATGCATCATTAACATGTGTGGAAGTTTCCTGTTAACTTGCTGAGATTTGTAATCAAATCTCACTGTGGTAGTCCCAACTACCATTCCCCCCGAATGGTAGATCTTATTACAGGATCTGAAGGAGAATCGAGAATCGACCAACTGGAAACGGTCGAGTAAGCGACGATGCGACGATGCGACGTAGGTGTTAGTATAGTAGTTACCTCAAATTACTATTTGTAATTGTGGAGTTCAATCTCAAGCACTCTTTTGATCACAATCATTTTGGACTAGTGTTGTGATATTAGTTTTTAAGTATGTCATTATATATGAAGTATGTTATAAGTATTTGGGATATTTCAGTTTGGTGCATAGTATTGCTAAAGAAAAAAATTATCCGCTACGAATATTGCATAATGCTAGATGCATGTTAGGAATATTGCATCTTATATGTCATGAATGGGGGCAGGTAACCTTGTGTTGCATGTCTCGACGCTTCAAATGTCCATCCGATCCCAAACAGAAGTTGGGGGCGTCACAGTTTCTTTCTGACTTCTTTCTGCACGTTTAATTAATTCTACTATTCGGGCATTAGTTGATTGTCTAGATGACTCGGGAATAACCATCTCACCAAGACCCCGTACATACCTTGGCCTGTGGCCCAAAACTTCCTTAAATATTGTTGCTGTAGCCTCCTAAGTTCACTTCTCAGGCTCCAGCTCTGCCATCTTTGCTGCCATCTCATTCTATCAACCATTGGAAAACATCACACAAGTTAATTGCTCGTAATATGTACTTAGCACTAAAAATATAGACATCAGTTTATCTCGAACATCATGGGATTTTATTTAATTAACACTCATATATTTCTCTTCCGTCATGGGAGTCACAAATTTGTCATTCTTCTTTGACCACCTGACTTCTTTAAAGAAATCAACCAAATTCTCCTCATTCCTAGACTGCAAATAAAATAAATTACACACAAACTTAGATTGAATATATGAACACCATTATGGAGTACAAATTAAAAGAGTACAAGTAGCTAGCATTCATAATGGAACTCAAATCTGCAAGATAAAATTCTCATTCAAGCTATCAAATTAATTGTTGGGATTAGACTTACAAAGTACAAACAATAACGATTGTTGAGTGTTTTTTTCTGTATTTTCATAACTAAATGTGCAAGTAATTATATTAGTCATTGATATATAGAGAACTCAAAGGAAATACACAACTTTGAAGAAGCCTAACTTATCACGCAGCACAAAGAAATAATAATGTTACATATAGTCGGTGTGCATCTTGCAACCAAAATGGAGACTTTCCCTCATCTCCATTAGCCGCACAAATGACCTTCGTCCAGCCGTGTGATTGTTTTGTTGCTTCTCTCTATTACTTTTATTTCGTTCTGACATCCCCTGCAATCACATAGGACGTGATATACATCCATTGAATGTAGAGGTGTCAAGAGGATTATATGACTAAAAACATAAGTGGATATAGTTGACTATTTTAACAAAAACTAACTGTTCTAACTAACATTTAATACAGGTGACTATTTTACCAAAAAATTCCACAGCATGTTAATTAAGTATACGACTGCCAACTTACCTTAAAGTCATCGCTTGAATATCGAGCACATAACTTTACCCAAGTGGCTGGTGTGACCGACGGTGGCACATTCGCAAGTGCTTCTTCATTGCTCTCATATTGCTTGTAGGTTCTATGTAAATTATAGCGAATATGATTAAACCGCTTGCGTAGTGTCTTCGTAACCGTATCACGATGGTTCTTCTTGGTTCAGTCGAGGATGAAGTCAGCCTACAGACAAACATTAAGAGTATTAATTATAATCTCTCAGCCCCGAGTTTTACATTACCAATGTTAGGCTTTCATCTACTCTATTTGAACATGTATTGCATTCTCCTACTTTTACCTGAATGCGTGTAATTAATTCTTCCTTCTCATTAGCTAGTACATCGTGCCAGCTAGCATGACTCAAGTCCACATGGTGCTTGACCAACAAGGTAACCCTTGTAGTAAACAAGGTAGCGTTTTCACAACAAGGTGCAGTTTCACCGTCCTTTATCCACAAGGATATATTTCCATACTTTCGCACCTTTTCAAACTCTGTGCTCTTTGCAGCTCCTCGCCCACGCTTCTGGCGAAGTGGTACTAGGTTGTCAACATGTTAAACATATAATGTAAAACAATATCCAAAATGTAAAACAATATAAATATAAATTAGCATTAATACCAGACGGGTTTGTGCTTAGTGACGAATCAACTGCTGGTATGTCATTTGGTTCTGTGCTTGGGACGACATTACGTGGATCGGTTAAGTCATATGAGCTTGAGGATGAGTAATCTCTATGATCCATCGCAGCAATGGGTACTTTATTCCGAACTTCATCATTGCTACGATATCTCCCCCGACCGTAGCTCACACCGCGTGATCGACCTCTACCTCTTCCAGTTATCGGCATTGATGAAGCACGCTATATAAACAAACTTCTAAGCGGTGTGCTTGCCAAAAAAACTGAACAACCAATATTATTCCTGCAATCACACTAAAAGAATACAATTATTTATATATGATTATACTTTAGTTTAGAATATTACAATTAGTTCATCATCATGCTACTATTTGTTTAAGGGAATGGTCCAAATTAACCAGGACATTTAGGAAGTAATGCCTCCTAGTGTGTTGTCATCACAAACTTGGCTAAATTGGCAAAAGATAACAAACTAAATAATTCTCAAGCAATTACACATCCATTCAATGGAAGATCCCCTATTCTTGAAGTAAATTGCACACTGCTAATGGCCGGGGTACTAGAATTGTATTCAAGTTGTAATCTAATTAGATTCAATGTAATCTAATTAGATCATTCTTTATGCAATTGATCATGCCCGGCCTCTCAAACCCAGTAAAATTATAGAATATATATATATATATACATAGAAGTATCCAATTAATTTGGATAACCACGACAAGCTAGCTAGTTCATATATACTCAATAAACATGCATAATCTAGTGTAGTTCATAAGATACAACTTACTTATGATGGAGGAATATATATTGTATTTACAATTATAAGCTATGACTTTAATTGATATCAAATTCAGGTTCTTAGAACCACCTTATAAGTTAGTCATTATAAGTTTAAATAGGAAACTATATATATAAAGTGTAGTTCATAATTTAAAACTTAAGATGGGTAAAGTAAACTCATTATCTAGTCGGCCTTAAATATAATGTTCTTAATTGAAATACTATATATGTAAATCACGAAGTTCCTTCATAATTAAATATTAAGCTCTTTTGCATTACCCTTAGATAGATATATATATATATATAATATATAATTAGAAAAAAAAAGCCGAAATGGAGCTATTGCTGCGAGATAGTGTAGCCGAAAAAAAATATTTCCCATTAAATATTATTGTTGATACTTAGTAATTTCGCCGAGATATAATCGCCAGAAATGAATCAATTCATCTATAATATTTTAGCTTTAACTTGCCGGAATGAATTGAAATATATTTTCTATATACAATTCAGCCTGCTTTCAACATCAGTTTAATCCATTAAACCATCTGATCAATTATATTTCCTAATAAGCATACAATATTATGAATTAATCATCATTGAAATATATATATATATATATATATATATATATATATATATATATATATAGATGCTTTAAACATCC
Organism: Juglans mandshurica; assembly: GCA_022457165.1. Taxonomy (NCBI): domain Eukaryota; kingdom Viridiplantae; phylum Streptophyta; class Magnoliopsida; order Fagales; family Juglandaceae; genus Juglans; species Juglans mandshurica. The sequence goes on from CM039623.1 coordinate 13,953,953, forward strand.
CCAACATCATACATTAATGAAAATTGCTCAAATTGAAATTGATGATAGTTTAGTATAAAGTACTACTTAACGCCCCACAATATATAATCTTGTTTTATAGGTGTCCTCCTCTCTTTAATATAGGGTAACTAGAGTCAACCACAATGTACATTCATCATTTTCTTTATTTCCATGTACATTCATCATTTCCACAATGTACATTCACTTTATTAATGCTATAATGGCTGCATTGAATAAAGGCAGCTGGCAAGCTGATTACATTAAGTGAAACAGCATTAAATATACGATTGCATTAAATATATATGATTCCTAAGCAAATAAAATTAACACTAGCATGTTTTTTTTTTAATGTAAAATGCATAAAGGAAAACATTAAGTGAAACAAATTTTGAACTAATGTTGTGAGATCTCGAGTTTTCAATTAACTTGTCTACTAGGTTTTTTTTCATGTCTTTTATCTACAATGTGTAAGCATAGGTGCATGTATACATTAATTTTTTAATATAACCATCTACTTGGGTAACTCATCTAATCACCAAAAGAAAGGATAACACATCCCATCTCAGCCTCTAGGTGCAGCATATAGATAAAAATAACCAGGTTAAAGCAATTAAGTTAAAGCAATTCATGTCTAGCAATTGTATCAAGGTCATCACAAATATAGAACATAAGCAAATTAGCAATATGGATTGGTGAAGTTTACATACCCTCAGCTTAGAGAAATTATATTGCACAGTTCTTATGAGAATAATGACCATCAGGGAACCAAGAGATTTTTGATGAAGGAGGCGTTATTTGTACCATGGAACACCAGGCAATATCTGTCCACATCATCTATGTTAATACAATCCCTTTGTAAAGCATAAATGACAAATAAATATAATCCACTTATGCATTTTTTTTACCTTAACACCATACCAAGTATCTTGAGGTAGAAGAAGGAACACAATGGGAAGAGTTTGTTAAGGCCTTCTAGATCAAAATCATTGACACCACATAAACTTAACATGACAAAAGTGAAAGCAACAAGTGAAGGCCATCTTGTGAGCAACTCCAAATCAATGGAAACTCTTCAAAACATATGTACTACCCCACAAAAAACGTATTTCTCAATATATATATATATATAGTGTACTACCTCTCTAGTTCTTGTTTACAAAGAGGACAAGAAGATGTAATTTGGAGCCATTGATCTATGCACTTGAGGTAGAAGACATGGGAACATGGCAACCTCCTTAATTCTTCCTTGTTCAAGTACTTGGTTATGCAAATGCAGCATTCCTGTCATCCCCACCACAAACACAAAGAAAACACGACAATCTCATCAGCACTTCAACTTTCAACATGCCAATATATTCTTTTGACTTAGAATCTACTAAATTTGTTCTGTCCTATGAAAGATATTAGCTTATCTGTAAGTGTAAGTTGAAAGAAATGAGACTTACTGGATGATCATTTGCAAGGTCGGATGCTGGGAAGCTGGGAAGATGAGAAATTTCCTCCTCGGATGCTCCTCTATCAATTGACCCTGCATTCATGTTGTATCCGACAAGGTTGCTAATCATTGGCACGCAACAGCATAGCAACAAAAATAACAGGAATGGAAATGAATAGCAAATTGCATTCCAAGCTAGTAGGGAGATGCATAGTACATGTAGTTTTGGGGCTCAATGGAAGGACCCAAATCGAGAGTCAAATACCCAAACATTACCCATCACAAACCATAATGCAAAGAACAATTCTAGTGAAGTTTGGCATTTGTTCATTAGATGTGAGATCCTGTATCCATTGTAGCAATCAATTAGAAGGGTTCGAAAAGCTCTTGAATTATCAAAAACTCTCTGTAACACTTCCACTAAATTTATGGAAACTTGTTTGTGTGTGAAAAAAATTAAAAGCAGGCAATTCATGAGTTTGTATCTTGTTTTTCGTCATTTAAATATTGCTGCCAATACGATTAAAACTCTAAGGTGGCCTAGTACAAAATATAGTGACCACCAACCATTATCGAATTGATTTGAAGTTTTTTTTTTTTTGAACATAAAACAACTTTCATTAACCACAATAGTCAGTCATTAAACAATTTTTCCTTCATAATATCACTAGCTATTACTACAGGACAGTCCTCCATCCAAACCTTCTCCTCTCCAACGTTGACAGCTAATTTTGCAAGTTTGTGTGCAATGTGGTTTGCCTCTCTATACACAAATCGAACATCCCAATTCATTCTCCCATACAAAACTCTCCTCACATCATCAATTATACACCCATATTCAGCTCCTATTTCTTCCCCATTTTTTGTAGCATTCACTACTAATAAGGAATCTCCTTCTAACAAAACATCAGAGAATCCCATTTCACTGCAAAAGGTTACTGCCCTCCTTAATCCGAGAGCTTCAGCAATAGATGGGTTACTAATGTGAGTAAATCTTGTACAAAGGCAGGCCAGAACCTCCCCGTTTGAGTCCCTAACCACCACGCCGATGCCAACACAATTGTTCTTTGCATCCACTGCAGCATCCCAGTTAGCTTTTATCACTGATCCAACTGGTTTTTCCCATCTAGTCACCCTCCTGTCAGTATTACTTCTCAACTGATTTGTCTGTAACTGGTCCTGGGCCATCTTGTATTCCGCTAGTCCCTGCACAACAGCATAAATTATGTCTTTCGGGTGATCAAATTTTTTTTCAAATAACAGAGAGTTTCTTCTCATCCATAACTTCCTCATGATACAAGCTACCAATTCCACTTCATCTATCTTCAGTTTAGCATTAATCTTTCCCCACAGTTCTACAAAATCAAGCTCAGAAACACCCCATTTATGCACTGGACTATTGCCTTCAGACCAGACATCTGATACAGCTGGGCAGCTCCACACCACATGCAATATTGTCTCAGATTCCCCCTCACAAATTGGGCATATATCAGACTCGGTGATGTGTTTCTTATGCAGATTTTGTTTTGTAGGTAACAAGTTATGAGCTGCCCTCCACAAGAAGTGTTTCACCACGTTTGGGACATTCAATCCCCACATCAACTTCCATACATTCCCGGCACTGTCTCCCTTTGATGTTTCCCCTTTCCTCTTTCTCATATCTTCATGTTCTATGTGATAAGCACTTTTGACAGAGTACTTTCCATCTTTGGAGCCCCCCCACACCACTCTATCTTTTGAACCCCATTTACTCAATGGGATACCACATATAATTTCAGCTTCCTCCCTATTGAAAGTATAAAAAATAAAGTCTTTTTTCCACACTCCTTCTTCAGCATCAATGAGTTGCTGCACTTTAGCATCAGCAGGCAGATTTCTAATCAATGATTGAACCCTATGGGAAGGTTGAGTTGGTAGCCATTTATCCCTCCAAATTCTTATGTCACTGCCGTTTCCAACTCTCCACAAGAGCCCCTTTTTCAGTAGCCCCAATGAAGACCACAAGCTTCTCCATATAAGGGATGCCCCATACCCAAGGTTTGCATCAACTAAGCCTACCTTCTTAAAATACTTCTCTTTCATAACCTTTGTCACCAAGGACTCCGGATGTTTTAGCAATCTCCAACATTGCTTTGCAAGCATTGCCTTATTAAAGCACTCAAAATCTCGAAATCCCAACCCTCCATTGCATTTAGAAGCTCCCATGTTAGGCCAACTCCTCCATTGAATCTTCTTTTCATTCTGTTTATGGCCCCACCAAAATTTTGTCAAAAGGGAAGCTAGCTCCTTACACAGTTTTTGTGGAAGTCTAAATACACTCATAGGAAATGTGGGGATAGCTTGCACTACAGCTTTTAATAAGACCTCTTTTCCAGCTTGTGAAAGGAATGAGTTCTTCCAGCTATTCAATTTTGTCCACACTCTTTCCTTTACACTTCTAAAGGTATTATATCTTGATCTGCCCACCATGGCTGGTAGCCCAAGATATCTTTCATAGCTGTCACAAATGACACCCTAGCTGCCCTCTTAATAATTGCTTTAGAAGCACCAACGGTATTTGAACTGAAGAACATTGAAGTTTTTTTGCATATTAAGGCTTTGACCCGAAGCTTGCTCATACTTTTCCAATATTTTCTTAATTTTCATCCACGCCTCTAACTTTGCTCTTCCAAAGATTACACAGTCATCAGCAAAAAGTAGGTGGTTGATTCTAGTTCCCCCTCTTGATACATTCACGCCTCTGATTTCTCCTCTAGCATCCGCTGCATTAATCATCGAACTCAAACCTTCAGCACAAAGAATAAATAAATAGGGAGAAATGGGATCTCCTTGTCTTATCCCCCTCGTAGGCTTCAACATCTTCCCGGGCTCCCCGTTAATCAGAATTGAGTAAGACACTGATGTAGTGCATCTCATGATCAGAGATACCCATCTATCCCCAAATCCCAATTTTCTCATAATTCCCTCCAAATATCTCCACTCTATCCTATCATATGCTTTTGACATGTCTAGCTTGAGAGCCATAGTGCCAACTCTACCTTTTTGTCTAGTTTTCATCGTATGCAAGGACTCATAAGCTATCATTACATTATCCGTAATAAGCCTTCCCGGAATGAAAGCACTTTGGTTGCTGGAAATGATGGCAGGCAATATCTTTTTCAATCTATTTGCAAGAATCTTTGATGCAAGCTTGTAAAGCACATTACACAAGCTTATAGGACGGTAATCACTTGGTGCAGCTGGGTTTTTGACTTTTGGGATCAAAGCTAAGAAAGTATTATTCACATCTTCATTCAAATCTCGCTCCCCATTAAGGAAGTTCAACACTGCACTACTTACCTCCTCTCCCACTATGCTCCAATAGGCTTGATAAAAGCAAGCGCCATATCCGTCAGGGCCAGGGGATTTCAGAGATCCCATATGTTTCAGCGCTTCCTCCACCTCAATCTTAGTAAATTCTTTCTGTAGCTCTACATTCATCACCTCAGTTACTCTCGGTTCTATCTCCTTCAGACATTCCTCAATTGCCTCTGCAGATGGCTGTGTGGAGCAGAAGATTGACTTGAAATATACATAAAAAACCTCTTCAATCCCTTCTTTATCTGTCACCATCCTCCCTTCAGCATTTTCAACCTCCTTTATCTGGTTTTTTTTTCTTCTTTGAGTAGCACAAGAGTGGAAATATTTTGTGTTTTTGTCACCCAGCTGATACCATGCTTTCTTGGCTCTCTGTCTCCATTTAAGATCTTCCTGCGCCAGCAAAACCCCCATCTCTTCTTGAAGCTTTCTAACCAGTTTAGCATTATGAGGCCCTTCACTTTCTTGTTCCCTTTTCAGCCTTTCAGTTTTCTGTTTCAACAAAACTGTCACCTCTTTATCTCTTGATTACCCCACCTGATTAAATCTCCTTTACACCCATTCAGCTTTCTTTGGATATTCTTAATTGGGTTTGGATCTACATCAGCCCTCCTCCAAGCCCTTTCTACCACACCAGCCCCCTCCTCATCCCTTATCCACTTTGCTTCAAATCTAAACACCCTTCTTCTCTTTCTATTCACTAAGTATTGCTGTCTCAAGTCAAGCATTAAGGCCATATGGTCTGATTGGGCTACATTCAGTGTCTCTACCACTCGTTCACAAAAAATTTCAGACCACTTTAGATTAGCAACAGCCCTGTCAAGCCTCTCCTTAGTAAAGGTACAGTCCATGTGCTTGTTACTCCACGTGTATTTGTTTCCCTTCCACCCTAAGTCAAAGAGTCTATTATCCTCCAAAGCTTTCCTAAAATCATCCATTTGAGTCTCTGGCCTAGGTCTACCCCCCATTGTTTCAGTTTGACACAAAATCTCATTGAAATCTCCTATTACACACCAAGGCATTTCACTAACAGAATTTAATACAGACAATAAATCCCAAGTGTTTTTTCTTTTACTCACCACTGGATGCCCGTAGAAGCCAAATAGCAGCCATGACATTTTCTTCTCTTCACTCCTAACCATTGCACTAATATGGTGTTGAGAGTAGTTGAGAATCTCCACCTCTTTTTCCTTGCACCACAGCAATGCCAGCCCCCCTTTTCTCCCCAACGGGTCCACAACAAAACATCCCTCCCAACCCAATCTCCTTTTAATCCCCTCAACCTTACTAGTTACTAGTTTTGTCTCCATCAAGAAGACTACATTGGGTGTCTTATCCTTCACCAGCAGGAGAAGGTTCTGAACTGTTTGGGGGTTCCCAAGCCCCCGACAGTTCCAGCTAAGAATTTTCATTGTTGTTGGTGGGGCTGACTTGCAGCCTCCACCAACATCACATCATGTTTTGAGACCCCTTCCTCCATGCATACTTTCCCTTTTTTCATTGCCCCCTTGCTGTTGTCTCCAGGTTTGTCACTTCTCAGCTTGCGTTTTCCCCCCAACAAAGACTCTCCTATCTCCTTTGTAACCACCACTCTAGCCCTTCTTTTCCACCTTCTTCTCTCCTCTCCCTCATAGTTTTAAGACATTTCCTTCTCATGTTCACGTTGCTGGAGCCTTGTCACTATCCCACAATCCTCCGCCGTCTTCCCACTTCTGCCTGCCCCTTCAGTCCTCTCCCCTGTTCCAGAGTTTTTATCGAACACTTGGTGTGCACCCTTGCCCTTCACTACCTGAGACTCATTCCCCCCGTCACCCAACTCCTTTTCTCCCAAAGAACCAATAGAGTGGTTAAAATCACCCTCACTCTCCCCCATATTCTCACTGACCATGTTACTCGAAGACTCTGAAGACTTTCCCCTTCCCGAATAGCTAGCTCGTAACCATACCCCATATTGAAATTTATCACTGCTACCTTCCGTCTCAAGACAACCTTCTCCCCCATGATAGATTTTGCCGCATTTAAAACACACTTTAGGGAGCTTCTCATAGCTTAACGGAATCCACAATTTGTTTCCCATCACATTAGCTGTTCGACCCCTTGAAATTTTCTTTCTCAGGTCTATTTCTATCTTAACTCTTAGAAAGCTTCCCCATCCTATCCCATCTTCCCTTATATCCACACCTTTTACATTTCCAACCGTAGCTCCAATCTGCATTCCCACTTCTCTTGACATACATGCTAATGGTAGATTGTTAAGGTGTACCCAGAACTCCTCAAAATCAAAGTTCATTTTCTGCGGGGGAGTTAGGCCATCAAAAGGTTTCAATACAAACAGTTGATTATCGAACAGCCACGGCTTCCCCTCCAGAACTCTCTGTCTATCCTTCTGGTTCTCAAACGAAATAACAAACATATTGGGCACAATATTATAGAACACAAAGGAGCCATTCAGTTTCCAAATTTTATTCATAGTGGATCTGATCACCTCTTTGTTCACTTTTCGGTCCGATAGCAGCTTCCCCACCAAGCTATTATTACCCTTCTCCTTCCCCTTGTTCATAAAATCTTCACTAACCTCGATCACTTCATTTTCCTCTTCCGTAAGCTTAAGTTTGCCCCAACCTCTCTCCAAATCCTCCATAACCTCCTTCCTCTAACTTTTACTGGAATAAAGTTAGAGCAGAGTCTTCCTCCCTTACTCTCAAAGCAAGCCGAGACTTTTTCCTTCACCTGTTCTTTCTCCACAGAGAGAGCTCAGAGAAGACTTGTTTTATAATTGAATTGATTTGAAGTTATTTGTTATAACTTGAGGCTTTTATCATATCACTAAGGGTTCATCACTACTAAGCTGTTTGCATAATTCCTCAATAATTCCACCTAAAGAACAAAATCAAAGACTTATCCTCAATAACTAGTTGCATGATGTTTTATAACTAGCTCACAAATCTTTGTAATGATCCCAACAGACGAGTTGTCACTATTAGTACAACGCATGGAAACCAATGATTTTGTTTAAGGGAAAAATATAAATGAATCATAGAAGTTGAAGGGGCGAACTGTATGTAAAGCTAGCATACCTAGATTTTTCACTGCCCCTCTGCTGTTCCATATTAGAAAGGCCAAAACCATCTCCATGATTGAGATGGTGCCGGTAGCGGCCGTAGAGTAGCAACAGACTAAGAACACATCCAATATTATAACCAATAATCCATATTCTCATTGGCCAAACAGGCTTCTCCTTGGAAATGGCTATAGTAGATGTTGTGATGCTTATTTGAATCACCAAAACTATAAATTCCATCAGCATCCAAGTGCTTGAATTGAAAGGATTTGAGCTAAGATCAGATCTTGATTCATTTTGGTAGTGGAATATTCTTCTTAAGAAAGAGAACCACCTTGCTTTGAAGATCCTCATCGCCATCCTTACCAAGGACGAAGAAGGTAGAGCACAAGTAGGCCTATGTCGGGTATTCATTTTGGATGATTTTTGTTGGACTAAAAACCAAATTCCAAACATATCCAAACAATAAACTACCGTTAACCCTTTGCCCATTATATCATTGCAAACAATCGAAATATATAGAATAGCAGCGTAAGGAAACTTTAAAATCACAAAGATGATATTGTTGAATCATGAAAAAAAGTTTAATCAGAGATTTCACAATTCGTAGTGTCACGCAATTCATGAGATTTCACAATAAAAAGGTTTAATCAGAAGCTTTTGGCAAAGATTCTAGCTTATTTGATCATGCATGATAATCTTGATTAATGTGAAAAAAGGTTTATTCTATACTTTTTCGTCAAAAATTAAAATGAACCAAAAGGATTAACCCAACTAATGAAATTCATGTACTTTTAATTGTCCATGAAGTTGGTAATTATTAACATATATAAAAGATGTGGGACTTTTAGCTATCCATTATTAATGATCATGGTTGTAATTACTGATCAACTCATCTTTTTACTGGTGCAATTAGATCTAAGCTGCTCATGGTGTATTGGAGAGGAATGGATCATTAACATTTAAATGACTAATTATTAAATATGTATGTATGTATGTAATAAAGTTGGTAACTCCAAATATATATATATATATATATATTATATAAGTCATATATAATATATATATATGATTTTGTTTCCAGCACTGCAGATATATATCCATTCTTCCATTGTAATGCTACTTATCAATCTTCTTCTTCTTCTTCCTCTTATCTTTTTAATTAATTTCAATGCCTTTTTAATTTCCCCCTATTATTCTTCCATGTGCAGTTGAATTAGAAACAATTTTTTTGGCAAGATGTTTTGTTCTCAACCACATTATAATCTAGCTACTTCAATAGCATTGGCATGGCACATATGATTACATGCATACATACAAATTAGTTCCCTTACTTATCACTCATACACATTAAACTGATTGTAAGTTAAAAGTTAACTTACCTCGATCGTCGCGTTCTACTAGAATAAAGTACGAAAAACGAGGAACTGTAAAAGGGTATTCTAAAAGTTAGAAATTAATTACTAACAATTAGGAATGTGAATAGAGACAACTTAGAGTAAAATTACCATTTTACCCTCTACATGTGGGCAAATGACCATTTTACCCCTAACTTAAGAATCTAATATCCTAATTCCAAAAATTACCAAAATTTACATTCCTCATGTAAATTTTGTCCCAAACTCAAATAGTAACTCAGAAAAATTTAAGACCAATCACAACTATGAAAAACTTACTATGGCCGAAACCTACATAGGCCATTTGTCTTGATTTTGGTTGCAATTCTTTCAAGTTCCAAAACTCATGAATAAACCAAAATCTTGTAACAAAGATCTTCCTATCCTAAGTTTAAAAATACACTTAAAATATCCATTAAGAAAAGCTAATCATCAACACCAAACTTTTTGTAAAAAGGCCCAAACTTTTTAACAAAAAGTAAACCTTAAGTCACGAGTTTTGACCTTAATAAAAACATCTCCAAGAATTTCAAAAAATCAAATCTTACTTCTAACATATTCATAACATCATCCTAAGATCAAACATGCTTTAAATCATCAAACCAAACTCACCAAAAATCACAAAACAACACTTGGAGTTTTTGGTTTTAAATTTAGTCCAAAACAGAAACTGATTTTCCCAACTAACTATGATCAATCTCTTGATCCATGGCTTAAAGACATGTGATCTTCAAACTAACACATCACATGGTTTAAAAATGTGTCCTAAAGAAGATCCAACCATCAAACTTAAAATCACATGGCTAAAATTTAATAAAACATGGATCTAACTAAAAAAATCAAAGTTTAGGCCTAACCGAAATCCTCTTGCATAGAAAATCATATCTTTAAAACTAATACTAAATATCTTCGAAATAACATCCTAACATGTATATAAGAGGCTTAGGATCATCATATAAAAATATGAAAGCCTTTGGAATAAGATTAAACCACGAAATATTAAAACTTTCACCAAACAGAAACTGTTTTTCCACTTCCAGTTTTCAAGTTTCTAACTCTAAGAAAATCTATGATCAAAGGCTTTATCCAAGCAACAAAACCTCAATGAACATTCATAAACACATGTTAACAACACTCCATAAAATTTTCGGACCAAGATATGTCCATTAGCTTGGTCAATTTCGTGGGCCTTGGTGGGCCCCACCAAGTGGGCTTCAATTTGGGGTTTAAAGGGGGTTTGGTTAGGGTTTGAGATTCTATCAAGCCCAAAATCAATTTTTCTTGGCCCAATCAAATTCCCAAGGTTTAAAAGGTTGAATAACGATGATTTGACTAATTAATAGCATGTGGAAGTGATTTAACCAAGTGATTAAACACAATGCTAGAAATTGGATTAAAAAGGGTTTGGAGGCCAACTTTAGGGTTTGGGAAAACCATTTAGGGTTTTGGTTTCAACCAAGCTTTTGGGGTTTCAATTGGATTCCAACCATTTAGGGTTTTGCTAGGGTTGAAACCCTCTTTGGTCTAGCACAATTTGGTTGAACAGATGAAACATAGCTTTGCTTAGGTGGCATGATCTCACACCTTGATTCCTTCACAAATCTATCTAATGGTTCTTTTTTGTACCAAGTGTCTAATACCATTTACTATGTGTGGCTAAGATCTTGCCAAGTGTCCAAATAAAACTTCTCTAACCTAATTTGGACATTTCACACTGTGATTTTGAAAGTACTGCAATAGGTGCGCTTATCGAGGTTACTATTCACTCCAAAAAAATACATAATAAACTTAGTACTAAAAATTTCTAAATATTCATATTAACCTATAGTGAAAATCGTTTAACGAAATTCAACCCCGAAGTACCCCTAAAAATAATTTCACAATTTTCAATAGACTTTTCGTCCGGAATTATGAAAATAAGCTATTGCGCCATAAAATTCTAAATAATCCATTGATTTTAATGGCATAGACCATAATGCATTCTGACACTTCTAACTACCTCAAATAATTAAACTCATATTTCTAGCACCATAGTGAGTGATAACACTGACTATGTTGACAAACTAAAACTTGTGCAATTAGTCGTTTCGTAAAAACTAATGGGGTTTTCACGAGATTCCTAAAGTCAATAGAAATTCCACCAATGAATTTCTAGCGGGATGTTACACAAACTATCTATTTTAAGGAGGCATATTACTTTATTAGTTTTGATACAGCAAGAGGGTAACATGTCAACCAATTTGAAGTTTGATATATATATATGTGTGTGTGTGTGTGTGTGTATATATATGTATATGAACGGGGGATCTTTATGTTGCATGGTGATCTTAATTTCAACAAATTAATTAGAAGAAAAAGAGTCCCAAGAAAATTTGAAAGAGACATTGAGAATCAATGAACCTTGGTCTTGGTGATTGGACATGTTTTAACTTCAAGTGCCAGTCATGTCTTCCAGTTGATCATTTTGTTAAGAAAGTTATTTATTTCATATCAACCTACAAATTATTTTGTGGTTTTTTTTCCTAATTTCTGGTAGCCGTTATAAGTTTATTTCCACTTTCCATTATAAATAAATAATAAGTTTATTTAGATAATCCTTTTACGATTTATCTCAATAAATTCTTACGATGTTTTTAAATTTTAATACAAGTTTCTGAGTTTTGGCTTTTTATGTTAATTTTACCTTTTTACTTTTCACAATGGCATGCTGATTAGGTATAGTTGTTTTGTTCTTTAAATGACTAGCGTGAATTCTAATTTTAATCATTTCGTTGGTTTTTACGCAACATGTGACAACCAAGTAAATCAATATATATTGACCATAAATTTTTTAATTCAGATTATAGATTCCAATTTCCTAAAATTCGAAAGGATGTTCATCGACAAACATCAAAAGCAAAAATGGAGAAATAAAAAGAAATCTTGAATGCATGCTTGGATAGCATAGCTAAAGCAAAGAAGAGAGGTGGCCAAGTTGTGGCTCATGTTTTCCAAGCCAACGAATTGAACAAAATTATAATATCTAACCATCCTTTGATGAAGTCTATACCAAATATCATGATTTAGAATGAAAGGGATTGTAGCATGTTAATTAGAATGCTACAAGACTTCCAAATCCGGATCTAGCTTTGAGGGGGAGGGTGCTTTGGCTCCTCCCCCTCCCCTCCCTCCTGTCTATATGTTCAATCTGTTAGTTTTGTTTTATTTTGGCGTGTTTTAGTTTTTAGTTTTAGCTCAAATAAGGGGTGCTCTTTCGGGTGATCCCATTTTTAGCATAGGTTTTGTTCCCCATTCTTTCTAAGATTTATGTTTCTGAATAAACTCTAAGATCTTCTTTTCTAAGATCCGGTCTTTCATTTTTTCTTTCTGACCCATTTGTGATGTTGAGTCACCTGGAACGGCCGTAGCTAGGGCAAGAGTTGGTCGAGAGGGGCGGGCAATGCTATGGCCAGTTGGGCATGCGCAAGAGCTCGTGCGTAGGAGGTAAAGGACTTCTTAAGAATGAGATGTTGAGCATTGGTAAAGTTTGTAGCATTTTTTTGTCAAAGATAAAGGACTTCTGTTAAAATCCAGAGCTACCATTACCAAAAGTTCTCAACCCTTCCCTAATTATTCAAATGTGCTTTTACCGGTGTTACTTAGTTATTGAAAATAGTTGATTCATCAAGAGACCTAACAAGAGATAGAAAAAGAGTGAGAGATATTATGGGTGTACGTTACTGTGTAGAGGAGAAAAACCACGCGGTGAGGTTGTTTACTTTTTAAAAATTTTCTAAATCAAAATAGAGATTCAAATTTTCTAAATTTACTTTCTTTAAGAAATTCAAATAGAATTGGAAGCATGTTCTTCGACAAAGATCAAAAGCAAAAATGGAAAAATAAAAAGAAACCTTGAATGCTTGGATAGCATAGCTACATCAAAGAAGAGAGGTGGCACGTCGTGGCTCATATTGTCCAAGCCAACGAATTGAACAAAATTATAGTAACTAACCATATCATGATTTAAAATGAAATGTACTGGTGAACTGTTTGCTTCCAAACATATCTCATCTTAGTATTGTCTGAAAAGGAAATGGATACTAGAAGAATGAGAATTGCCTTGGTTACTAACGTCCTGTTTGGTTTCACAGATAGTCTCAACTCATCTCATTTTAACATCTAAACACCATTCAAACACAAACACTTCTCAACTTCAAATTTTCAAATTTTCCATTTAATCTTTTTCTAATCACTACAGCTTTTCCAAACATCCAACAAAACACAAAAACAAACTAACTTTTTCAAATCCCAAATGAAAACAATGTTAAAAATTTATATTATAAGAAAATATTTTAACTTTCTAATATTTTTATTCTTCTTTTTTTTTCTCTCTATTCCCAAAATCTCATAAAACATCTTACTTCAAAATATTTCAATACTATTCACAGATTTATCATCCCAACTGTGTAACCAAAGGTGACCCAAAACTCTAAGCATCTTTTTGCACAGGTTGACAACTATAATACTACAAAGGTGGTTTTCGGTTGGTTTTCTTCTATTGAAGAATGAGATGTTTAGCATTGGTAAAGTTTTTAGCCCTTTTTTTGTGAAAGCTATAGGACTTCCATTAAAATCAAGAGCTACCAATACCAAACGCTTTTAGCCTGTCCTTGAATATTCGAATATTCAAATGTGCTTTTACTGGTGCTACCGTGTTATGGACAATAGTTGATTCATCGAGAGACCGATCTAGAGGTAGAAAGACAATGAGAGATATCACCAATATTACTACGTTGTGGACAAAAACAATGCAGTAAGCGCGATGTAAGTTTAATCACATGTGACATGCTCTATCTTCAAAAGCAATAAGAGCTCAGCCAATTATTGAGTTATGTGAAACACGTACGTCATCATTTTGAAGGTATTCTCTTCTAGAGCTCCCCTATGAATAGGACGTGGTGTAAAGTCATGTATTACACGAGCTAATAAAATAGTGACTCGTTATTTTTGCCATGCTTTACAATTAGACAATATCGATGGGATTCTTTTCCGATCTTGGAAATAAATCTCCCTACACTTCATACCGAAATATCATCTATGTTCAAGCTTGAGTTGTTGTAACCAATCATTATTATTGTCGCCAACCCTCGATGGCAAGACCTTTAGATCAAATTTATATTGGCCATAAATTTTCTAATTCAGTTTATAAATTCCAATTTCCTAAATTTACTTTTTTATGCAATTCAAATTAAATCGAAATCATGTCCATCAACAAAGATCAAAAGCAAAAAAAAAAAAAAAAAAAAATCTTGAATGCTTGGATAGCATAACTAGAGCAAAGAAGAGGTGGCCAAGTTGTGGCTCATGTTGTCCAAGCCAATTAATTCAACTAAATGATAATAACTAACTATCCATTGGCTAAGTCTATACAAAATAGCATGATTTACAATGAAAGGAACTATGAAATGTTTGGTTCCACAAATATCTCATCTTCTATCCATTTTATTTTTAGACACTACCAAGATGAGATTTGTGCGGAAGCAAACATTTCACTAGTAGCTTTCATTTGAAATTGTGATTTTGGAATATACATGACCAAAGGGTAGTTTGTAATTATAATTTGGGTCAATTCGTTGGCTTGGAAAACATGAGCCACTACTTGGCCACCTTTCTTGTTTGCTCTAGCTATTGTGATGCCCCCCAGATTCCTCTTGGAACCAGACAAACATATGAAGTTTTGGGACATACAACACATAAATATGCAATCTTCCAGTTGACAGGTATCTGTATCTCTTGTGGACACACGTTCTGTACATATCACGTGACAGGTATCTGTGCCCGCATGAATAAGTATAGCATGAAAGTGAAAAGTGGCACCATTGACGTTAGTGCCCACTGCGCTATGGTGACAAGTTAATTAAGTCTCATTCGTAGCTCGTTGATCTTTATCTTGTCAACCAAGGGAATTTCACTCTAATTTAGATACTATAGCGTGAACAAGAGAGTTCAACTAGGATATTACCCTATCCTAGCACTTAGGGTCGTTACAGATATAAACAAACTTAACATGACCTGAAAGTTTGTTTCCAAGATACATAAACTGTACTCTAGACGAAATGTGACATGAAACAAAAGGATAGAAGCCTTGATGTAACGTAACGTGACATGAACGTGAGACGAAAGACATGACGTACTATGAGATAAAAAATATTTCATAGCATGACATAACATGTAAAAGATAATATTTTGTAACATGGCATAATACATAACAGATAACATTTCAAAATATTGCAAAACAAGTAACATACAATATTTCGTAATATGGCATAACATGTAACAGAAAATATTACTTGACATGACATATATGTAACATACAACATTACTCAACATGTCATACTTGTAACAAATATCATTACTTAACATGACATACTTGTAACAGATAGAAATGCATGACAAAATAAATTATGTAACAGATAAGTTTTTCACGACAGAATATAATATGTGTAACAGATAAACATGTTGTGACATGCCATGGCATGACACATATGATGATATACATACATGAACTGTAGTTCCTTTACCCATCACACATACACAGTAACTTGATAGTAAGTTAAGAGTTAACTTATAGTGATCGTCTCGTTATGAGAAATTAAGCACAAAATACAAGAAATTGTAAGTAGGGATTTTAAAAGTTAGAAACTTTATTACTAACAATTAGAAACATGAAAAATGCTAAGTTAAAGTAAAATTACTATTTTACCCTCTACATGTAGAAAAATGACCATTTTACCCATAACTTAAGGTTTTCACATACAAATTCCAAAAGGGAAATTCTAAATGCAACCGCCCGCGTGTCCCCGTTGCGGCCTCGGCGCCTACGTGGCATACGTACTAAATGACGTTCAACATTTGTCCAAATTCCCCCGTGTAAGTAATTGTATTCTCTCACTCATCTCTATTTTCTCTCGTCCAATGCACGATTTCAAACCCTAATTGTAATCCATAACTCTCAATGAGCGTCTACTCTCAATCCCTAACTCTAACCAACATCTAATCGAAACGATCCCTAACCCTAATCTACCTGTCGTCTTCACCCTTGAGGCCGCGAGGAACCCTACTCTTTGGATTGACGAGCCGAGCCTACGAACCCACATGAACCCATCGTCTCCATCCCCGTCGTCATCACCCCTGAGGCCGCGGCAGGACACGAACCCATCATCTCCATCCCCGTCATCTTCACCCCTGAGGCCGCAAGAGACACGAACCCCCCAGGTTTTGTTCAGATTGTTGCTTTTAGTTTTGCTCTCATTAGTTCAATTTGTGCTTGTGATTTTGATTACTTGATTACTTGTGATTTTGAGATTTTGGTTGGATTTGATTTGATTTATTTATCAGGTTTTGTTCAGATTGTTGCTTTTAGTTTTGCTCTTATCAGTTAAATATGTGTTTGTGACTTTAAGTTTTGATTACTTGATTTGGAGATTTTGGTTGGATTTGATTTGGTTTATTTATCAAGTTTTGTTCAGATTGTTGCTTTCAGTTTTGCTCTCATCAGTTAAATATGTGTTTGTGATGTTAAGTTTTGATTACTTGATTTGGAGATTTTGGTTGGATTTGATTTGGTTTATTTATCAAGTTTTGTTCATATTGTTGCTTTTAGTTTTGCTCTCATCAGTTAAATTTGTACTTGTGATTTTGATTACTTGATTGGAGTTGATTCGATTTTATGGGGGTTCATCTTAGAATGTCATCATCATCTTCATCAATATCTTCTTCATCTTTTCCGAAAAGTAATTTGGGAAAACCATTGTGCTTCTGTGAGCTCGAAGCCACATTGAAATGGTCAACCACTCCAAAAAATCCTAGACGACCCTTCTTAGGTTGTTCAAAGTACAATACCCAGGTAAGTACATTATTTGTTGCCTAAAACATTTTTTATATATAATCATTTAATATGATGTACAGTTTATACATTTCTAATATATGCATGAAATGAGTAGGGCTTACCATACTAAAGTTTTTCAAGTGGCTGGATAGTAATGAAGTGACTGAGCTACAAGTTCAAGAAAGAATGCATGAACTGTTAAATAAAGAGAAAGAGGTCGAGAAGATACTCGAGCTTCTAGAAAAGAAGGAGATTGAACTGCGTAAGATAGTGGATCGCTTCGAGAGGGTGCAGATGGTACTATCCAAAAAAAGTGACGAGGTTATGCAAAAGGAGTTGGTGCTTAATGCACAAGAAGCTAAAATAAGGCGTTTAGGCACACTACTTCGTATTTATTTCTTTTTGCATTTGTACATGTAGTTTACCTATTGTTATATAAGTAATTTAGAATTGTTGTTAGTAGTTCTATGCTTAGGTATTGGACTTGTACATTTGTTTTATAATTGTAGACCACAACTTGTATGAACCAATTGTCTCAGCAACTATGCATTGTCTCAACAACAGTTGTCTTAGCACTTCCCTCATTGTCTAGACGTAATTAGTTAAGTTGGCCTCCTTGGATGTACATGGTTGTGGGATATAGATCACTTTTATATATAACATCTATTGCAAGAAGGCACACAGCTTTAGATGCTCTATTTTACCATTAAGGAGGTTTAATTCTTAGTTAGATCCGATAACAACATGGATCTACATTTGAAGAATCTGTTTTATAGACCTTAGAATGTGCAAAATACTTTGTATCTTAGACATCAAAATTCCAAAATGAGACCCTTTAAGTCTTAATGAACATTATGAATCACAATAGTTAATGCTAGAAATAAAAATACATAGTCAGCAAAGCTCAGTTCTCCAATGCTATCTTTTAATCTTGCGATAAAATAAGAAAAAAAAAATTAGACTATAGGAATTATATCTGAGAAAAGATAATAAAAACTACAATACTAACTATTATGTCAAAAACTTAAATATATATCCAGTTTTCTATTTTCCACTTTCTTTGTCATTTCTTTGTTTGTAGCAGCCAAAATAGATAAAACTATATTAAAATGTGGCCAATATATACTTCACAAATTTCCACCAACCAAAATGAAAATGGAACATAAGCAAGAAAAATAAACAGAGGACGAGCAAAGAGAGTCCCATCCAAGCTCCATTAACCATATAAATGCGTTAAGCGCACTAAAAGCATATCTACACCATCAAAAATATATGTGCATAGATAGAGAGAGAGAGAGAGAGAGAGAAAAAGAGAGAGTGCGCGCTTATACCTGTGAGTGATGTATGAATGTAGAGAAGCCTAAGCAGGTTTAAATCCACATATATTCATTCATGTCAAAAATTGTTCCTAGTCCAACTTCACAACAAAGTCCCTCAAATACACAAAATCTATTCAATCCACGACAAATTTTGTAACAGCCCGATAGAAATTCATTGGTGGAATTTCTATTGACTTTAGGAATCTCGTAAAAGTCCCATAAGTTTTTACGAATCGACCAATCACATAGGTTTTAGTCTGTCAACATAGTCAGTGTTATCACTCACTACGGTGCTAGAAATATGAGTTTTATTTATTTGTAGTGGTTAGAAGTGTCAGAATGCATTATGGTCTACGCCATTAGACTTAGTGGATTATTTTGGTTTTTATGGCACAATAGCCTATTTTCATAATTCTGGACGAAACGTCTGTTGGAAATTGTGAAATTATTTTTAGGGGTACTTCAAGGTTGAATTTCGGTAAAAGATTTTCAGTGTACGTTAATACGAATATTTAAGAATTTTTAGTGTTAAGTTTATGATTCACCTTTTCGAAGTGAATAGTAACCTCGATAAGCGCACCAATTGCAGTGTTTCAAAATCACAATATGGAATGTTCAAATTAGATTAGAGAAATTTTATTTGGACACTTGGCAAGATCTTAGCCACACTTAGTGAATAATATTAGATACTTGGCACCATGAGGAACGTTTGTTGGATTTGAAAGAATCAAGGTGTGAGATCATTCCACTTAAGCAAAACTTTGTTTCATCTGCTCAATCAAATTGTGCCAGATCAAAGAGGGCTTCAATCCTAGTAAAACCCTAAATGGGGGGAATCCAATTGTGCCAGATCAAAGAGGGCTTCAATCCTAGTAAAACCCTAAATGGGGGGAATCCAATTGAAAGCCCAAAAAAATTTTTGAAATCGAAAACCTAAACGGTTTCCCCAAAACCCTAAAGTTGGCCTCTAAACATTTTCTAATCCGATTTCTAGCATTGTGTTTAATCACTTGATTAAATCACTTCCACATGCTATTAATCCATCAAATTTGTGTTAGAACATCATTATACAACCTTGTTAACCTTGAAAAATTGATTGGGCCAAGTTATATTGGATTTGGACTTGATAGCAACCCAAACCCTCTTTAAACCCCAAAATTTAGGCCTATTCAGTTTAGGCCCACGAAATTGACCACATTAGCATTGTTTGAAGGCTAAGTTTTGTACCCCCACTTGGCTGGCCAGATCGTTACAAGAAGGGCCTAGAAGGTTCTTGAAATACAAAGTTAAAGGGCCACCTCACTCTTTCACTCTTACACTCCACCTTGGAAAAAGATCTTGGACTGATTTTTATGAGAAGAAAAGGACAATACTCAAGCTTCCTTTCAGTCCTATCACTTTCCATAACTTGTTTAAGAGGCTCTCCAGTCCACTTCCCATGAAAAGCAACTCTCCTTTACAGGTTTCCTTCGTAGAACACAAAAGACACTCTCGGACAGTTTTTCGTACCTCTTTTGAATGCCTAGTTCGAAGCTTTTGTAAGTGTTTTCTCGCAAACTTTCCTCCATTAAAGTTGTTTCTTTTGGAGTCTAGTGTACGTGGATATCTTATTAGTTCCATTTGGAGATCAGTTGATCGCAAAAGTTGTTTAGACCCCAGAAAGGTCATTCTGGGCTATAAACTGGAGAGTGTGTTATATTTTGGAGTTTTTGACCAAGCTAATGAATAGATTTTGGTCCGAAATTTTTATGGAGTATTGTTAACATGTGTAAATGATTATTGGTTGAGGATTTGTTACATGATTAAAAGTTTTGGTGAAATAATGTCTTAGATCTAGAAACTTAGAAACTGGAAGAGGAAAAACAGTTTCAGTTTTGAGAAAGTTTAAATCATTTATGGTTTAATCTTATTCCAATGGTTTTGATATTTTTATTGGAAGATCCTAAGCCTCTTATATACATGGTAGAATGTTATTTTGAAGATATTTTATGTTATTTTCGAAGATATGAAATTTTATGCAAGGAGAAATTCGGTTAGAACAAAGTGATGATGTTCTTGGCAAAATTTATGTTTTGGTTGCTGTTTAACCATGTGATCTTACGTTTGATGCTTGGATCTGTTTTATAACATCTTTTTAAACCATTTGATGTTTTGGTTTGAAGATCGCATCTTTATAAGTCATCGATCAAGAGGTTGATCAAAATAAGTTAGAAACAAAAATCTGTTTTAAACTTAGAAGAGAAACCAAAAAGTTCAAGTATGGTTTTAGTGTTTTTGATGAATTTTGTTCATGATTCAAAACATGATTATTCTTATGAATATGTTATGAGTATAGTAGAAGAAATATTTTGGTTTAATCATGAGTTTTGAGATTTGAAAGAATTACAACAAAAATCGAAGGAAATAGCCTTTGTAAGTTTCGGCCCTATAGAGTTTTAATGGTTGTATTTAGTTTTAAATTTTTCTGAATTAATATTTGAGTTTAGGATAAAATTTACATCAGGTATGTAAATTTTAGTGATTTTTGGAGTTAAGATGCAAAATCCTTAAGTTAGGGGTAAAATGGTCATTTTCCCACATGTAGAGTGTAAAATAGTAATTTTACTCTAAGTTGATATTTCTCCATATTCCTAATTTTTAGTGATTAAGTTCTAATTTTTAGAAATCACTATTTTCAGTTTCTCGTGATCGCACTTGAGTTTTGTCTCGAAGCGCGAAGATCGAGGTAAGTTAGCTTTTAAGTTACTTTCAGTTTAATGTGTATGAGTGATTAATAAGGGAACTAAAGTGTAAGTATACATGTTATCATATGTGCCATGCCAAGTCATTACATATTTATCTTTTACACAGAATTTATTCTGTCATGAATTATTCATCTGTTACACAAGATATTCTGTCACGTATAGTAATACATTGCAAGTATGCTATGTTAAGTTAAGTATGTCATCTGTTACATGTATTTCATGTCACATAATATTCACTGTCACATGTTATGCCATGTTAAGCAATGTTGTCTGTTATATGGTATGTCATGTTACGAAATGTTGCATGTTACATGTATGCCATGTTATGAAATGTTCTCTATTACATTTATGTCTGACGTCTTAGTTCATGTCACGTTATGCTACGTCAGGATTTCTGTCTTTTATGTCACATTTATATCATGTTCATGTTACGTCACGTTACCAAATGTCATGTATGCCAATTAAGTTATTCATGTCAATCACGACCCTAGGCACTAGGATGGGGTAATATTCTAGTGGAACTCCTTTGTTCATGCTGGATTGTCTAAATATGTGTGAAATTCCCTGGTTGATGAAGTACAGTCAACAGGTTGCGAATGAGGCCTAATTAGCTGGTCACCGGAGTACGCCAGACACTAACGCTGATGGTGCCACACATTATGTTACGTGTGTTCACAACAAGTGTGGCACAAACAAATAAGTCATGGGGCCACAACAACTGTGGAGCATGAAGTATGGGGCCACAACAACTGTGGAGCATGAAGTATGGGGCCACAACAACTGTGGAGCTTGAAGTATAGGGCCACAACAACTGTGGAACATACACTACGTGAGACACAACAATTGTGACACGTAGAATATGTGGGGCCACAACAACTGTGGAGTACGTATTAACACACTCACAGCTGGTATAGAAACCTGTGATGTGATGCGGTAATCGGCAAGGACACATGGCTCAAGGGGACCTATGTAGCACCCATATGGTCACTTTAATGATTAAGTCTATTGAATAAGATTTCAAGTTCTTGCATTTCACGTTCAAGTCATGTTTCACGTTATGTTATGTTCAAGTTTACATTCACGCGATCATGGTAATCCCATGAGACAAGAATATGTTTCAAATTCATGTTATGTTATGTTCATGTTCACGTTATGTTCCAAGTTCATATTTATGTTATGTCATGCTCAGGTTCATGTTATGTTTCAAGTTCATGTTCAAATTATGCATGTTCAAGTTCATGCTATGTTTCAAGTCCATGTTATGTTTCAAGTCCATGTTATGTTTCAAGTCACGTTCATGCTAAGCTTTAGTTTCAGTTTAAGTTATGCCAGTTATGTTATGTTGTATGTCAAGTTATGCTATGATTACTTATGATTTGATTACGCATTCATGCTTTAACTGCCATGCATGCATCATTAACCTGTGTGAAAGTTTCCTGTTAACTTGCTGAGATTTGTAATCAAATCTTACTGTGGTAGTCCCAACTACCATTCCCCTGGAATGGTAGATTTTGTTACAGGATCTGAAGGAGAATCGAGAATCGACCAACTGGAAATAATTGACTAAACAATGGTGTGACGTAGATGGTAGTACAGTAGTTACCTCATTACTACTTGTATTTGTGGTGTTCAATCTCCAACACTCTTTTGATCACAACCATTTTGGACTAATGTTGTAATCTCAGTTGTTTAGTACGTCATTATGTATGAAGTATGTTTTAAGTATTTGAAATATTTCGGTTTGGTGCATAGTATTGCTAAAGGAAAAAATTATCCGCTGCGAATATTGCATAATGCTAGATGCATGTTAGGAATATTGCATCTTATATGTCACGAACGGGGGCAGGAAACCTTGTGTTGCATGTCTCGACGCTTCAAATGTCCGTCTGATCACAAGCGGAATTTGGGGGGCGTCATAGGGTGGTCTCAGAGCAATACATCTCTGGGTTTAAATCCACATGTTCTTAGGAAATTCACCAAATATTAGGCTTGAAATTTTAGTCTTCATTAGGCTTGAATTTCTTGAAGTATAAGAGAGAGTATGTGGTTGTAACTTGTGTACTCGTGTGATTTAGGAAGTGACATGACTCGAGGTAGGATACCTCAAAACCCTGAGGGTGTCACAAATTAGGATAATCAGAATCCCCCAATGGATGGAGGAATAGCTGAAGCTGTACGTTAGCTGACTGACATGCTTAGACAAAAGCAACATCAGCAAGCACATGTACCCAGACTCGAAGTCAGGGAATTGTCTATGAGAAGTTCTTGATCTATCGTTATCCAAACTTTTATGGTAATGAAGAGCCACTAAAAATCGAGAAATGGATTATGGATCTCGACAGGACTTACAAGATCTGTGGATGTACTGACGACCAAAAGGTGCTATATGTTGTATACCTATTCTAAGGAGAAGCTGGAATATGGTGGGATACACAAAGGCAGTTTCTAGTTAGGGAACTAGGAAGTTTGGATGCATTGTCTTGGGAGAGATTTAAGGAAGAGTTGACAACAGATTCTTCCCAGATTCTATCAAACAGTTAAAGGCGCATGAGTTTGATACTTTAACTCAAGGCAGTTTGACCGTAGAGTAGTACGCTGCTAAGTTTATGGTGTTAGGAAGGTTTGCACCACACTTGATTTCTACTCAGAGGATGCAGGCACGAAAGTTTCAAGCTGGACTTCAGCAATGGATCTGTAGCCAAGTAGCTTGCCTAAGAATAAAGAATTATCAAGAGTTAGTAAACGTGGCCGCGATAGCAGAGGTTGAGCAGAGAGGTCTAGTGATCCAGATCAATACCGAATGAAAGAGAACTTCATTGTATGCTATTGAAGAAAATCTAGAAATGAAGAAGATGTCTACTGGACCAGATAAGGGAAAAGGCATCGAGACTGGAAGCTCAATACTAACCACATACCCAATATGTGGGATGTCCATAAAGAACCATGGAGTCAAGTGCAAACTTACCTTAGGACTCTGTTTCAGATGTGGCCAACCTGACCACTTGATCAGAAATTGTCCCAAAAGAGGCCAGAGAAATGGAACTATTCCCAACAGAGATTCCAAGCCAAAGCCATGACCTCCAGTACTAGCTTAAGTGTATGCAGGTAGTTCTAGAGATGCAGATGCTTACTCGCTAGGAACTAAAGGAGTTGGCGCTGTCACTGGTATTTTTCTAAGACCTCTATATTGTTAAGCTTATTTAAGGTTAATTAGATTGCAATTGATGGTACTATTGCATTATTGATACTTTGGGTAAGTTAAATGATTGAGGTTTATAACTTGTACGCAGTTTCATTCAAGCGAGGCCCTATTTTTAGTGATTGTGGTATTGCACGAGAGTTCAGTTCGTACTCTGAATTGTTACCAGGTGGTAAGAGTAACATTTCTCATTAGGAGTATTTCTATTCAAACCAGTGTAGATATGGAATACCTTTCAGTAGTACAAGGAAGGATATTCAAGGTTGATGAATTACTATCCCACGTATTTGGAGTTTGTTTTGATTTGAAGGTTACAATGAGATTTGTGTTCGGAAGAGTACAATGTGTGGGAGAAGCTTTGGCTTTAGTAGGATTCACTTATGATAATAGTTTTATCCAATGGCGAAGAAATGGTTTCTGGCGAAGTACCGTGTTTGTGGAAACCTAGATTGCCTTTATATTGGAGACATTTATATGGGAAGTAAAATCTTGTCTTGAGGATTTACGTGAACAATAGGAACAAATTCTTTGGATTAGAGTCAGATTAAGAGGCAGCTCATGATGGATAGAAGAGCTGTAACAATCCGGTTCTAAGTTTAGGTCATAATATAAGTTTTATGTATTTTTTTCATATAGCTATAAATATTCTATTATTATCATTATTATTGTTATTATTGTCATATTTTACATTTATTAATTTTATTAATTTCTATTATGATTTTGTTTGAAATTAGTAGAGTTTTGTTTTATTATTAATAATTATTACTAGATTTTTATCAGATTTTAGTTTTGGTTTGAATTTAAGTCTTACTTCATTCTATCTCCAACAAAGCCTCTTTTTAAACACATTAAACCTCCAAGCCCTATGTCTCTCAGTTGATGATCGATTTCTCCACTCCGCACATCTCCACTCCCATTCTCTTTCATGTCTCTTTTCCTCTAGGTTTCCTCTTGATTCATCATATATATATATATATATATATATATTTATACGCGACAGCTCTACTGCATGAAGAAACCTCACGCCACAAACCGAGAACTATTTCAAGCCTCTGCCCAATCGCACTCAGCCCCTTGCCTAGAGTATGCCGATGCCACCATTGACCACCTCAAGGGACGACCCACGCGGCCCTGTCTTGCACCCATCGAACAGAGCACCGTTAAGGCAATGACTCGACGACGGAACCACCGTGATAACCCCACTGTGCAAACCATGCATGGCCGTGAAGGACCTCCGAGCACTGTCACGTACACCACGCTGCGGCCACTTTAAACGAGCACCTCGACGCAGCCTCCGTTCTACGTAACCAGCCACCAGAATAGCCGCCCCACAAGCCACGACCACCACCTTGCAGAAACCAGTAACACTTCTACATCACCGTCGCCCAGTCGCTGAAAAACCACCAACAAATACTCTATTTTACTGTAATGAAACAGAGGAAGAATTCTTCCCACCGTGAGCCACAAGCTAGCCACCCATGTCGCCAGCTCCTCCGCGACACATGCCACTTGCACAGAGATCACCGTCGGACCACCTCAAGTCTGCCACAGAAAGCGTTGACCAACCCAACCCCGTCGCACCCACTCCCTCTCGGTAAGCTTTGTCGCCGCTCTCTCTGTCACTTTCGGTTGCTTTTCGTCTCCCTCCCTTGGCGTCGCACCACCACGGGGACCCTCCAGATGCGCCGCCGTGACCCCCGCCTGCCGCCAGAGCCATCATGCCGTGCAGCCCTCTTGGTGAGTTTTGGACCATCGTAGGACCTCTCTCTCTCTCTCTCTCTCTCGCTCGGTGTCGCACCACAACAGAGAAGCCGCTAGTTGTGCCGCCGTGACCCCCGCTTGTCGCTTGAACCGCCACGCAGCCCATCTCCATTGCATACTCTATCTCGGTGAGCCCTCTGTTTTCTCTTGCACGACTTCTGCTTATGTTTCTGTCCGTGTGCCATAAAACCACCATGAAGCATTGTTTCACAACGGGCCCTTGGACTTTATGTATGCTGGGCTTATTTGATAAGCTTGTGTTTTAAAAAGTAAATTGGGCTTGATCTTCAACAAATGTTTTAGTATTTTTATTGGGCTTAATATTAATATTTTTAAAGATGAGTTTTTACTTAAGTAAATATATTAGTCAAATGCTCATTTTATTAAGAAAGTGTTTAAGAAATTTAAAATGTGTTTTGAAGTTTATTATGGAGCCTATTATTTTAGTTAATTTTCCTTTGTCTATTTAGTAGAATTTAATAAAATTATTATGTTAAGAATTTAATAGTATTTATTAGGTTTCCTATAAAATTTAATAATTATGTTAAGAAATGTAAAACAATTAAGGAATTTTTAAACTGTTTTATTTATTATTAATTAGATTTCAATAGTAATTGGTAAGTGTTTAATCTTTTATTTTAAATACTTATAATATATTGTATGAAATGAATCTTATAATAGATTTTGATATATTTTAAGCTATTAAAGTTGTAAATTTTAATATATGTTAAGAATATTTAAATGATATTATTATTTCTATTTCTTGTTTAATTATGTTAATTATAAGAAAGGAAACCTTTTTTAAGAATTGAAGTTTTTATGACTTATTTTTAATAGAATTGATTATATCTCAAGTATTATACTAAATTATATTTTTGAAGTAAGATTATGCTATTAGTATTGTAAATAATTTAGGATATCAGTATTCATTAATTTTGTGATAAATAGAATATTTATTTGATTATGTTCTACGATGTGAATTTAATTAAGTAGGATATTAATACTTATTCGTTTCCAAACAGATTTAGTGGTAGTTATTATTGCGTATAGGTGTCGATTTACGAAGTGATATTCAAGGAGAAGTGCAGCGAGGTAAGTAATTTGATCATAAATTAGGATCATCACAGTTTAGCTTATATATAAGTATTATTCAAGCTAGTTCATTGACAACCATTATTTATGAACCACTCATATCATATGCAAACATGTCATCCAGCATAGCATACGATCATGTCATTCTGCATCATGTTTCAGATTCAGAAATTATAATTATGTATGTATTATGTCATACATCTCATGTGTATAAGACTCGTAAGCCATCTTAAATTTAAGAGTAAGATAAGATCAGATCAGTTAATAAGATGACCATTCACCTTGCTGTAGAGGGATGTGGGGCCAGTGCACAACCTTGCACACAGGATTAAGTGTGTTGGCCAGTCAGATCAGTCAGTTAAGTCAGTTAATTCAGATAAATCAGTCATGAATAGCATACACATTAGTATGAACAGTCATGAATTTTAAGCTCAGCATGAAAGTTTTTTTAAGTCATTATTACGTTTACGTTGTGATAGATTTTTTACTGAGTCATCGACTCATTTTAGTTTGTTTTCATGTTTTTAACCACCCAAGTGAACATGATGACTACGAGCAGGCAGACCAGGAGTAGAAGGAGCATTTATTTTTAGTTCAGACTTTCTAAAATAAAACATGTCTTTTATGACATGAATTCATTCAGTTTTTTCATTTAATGTTTTTTTTAAGACAATTTTATTAGACCTTTTATTTCATAATAAGTTTCAGTTTATTTTTCAATTATGAAATTAGAGAATCTCTTGCTGTGTTTATTTTTTTGTGAAAAATACGTGACACACCTAGCCTACGGGAAGGGGGTGTTACAAGAGCTATGTTAATCATAGGAGAGAAAGTCTTGAGTTGAGGTTAATAGCTGATCGTTTATCAAGGTACAACCTAGGAGGAGGAACGATTCGTGGTGATTATGAAGGAGTAAGCTAGTTCTAGGCAGATATAATTCCTTGAGAAAATAGAGAATGTCAATTCAGTTGTGTATGGATTAAATTCTTCCAAAATGAACTGCAAGAATACTTGAAGTTTTAGAAAGTATATTGGTATGACTTGACCTACCTTGTGGAAGGATTCCATTACAAATTGATATAATTTGAGAGAAAGAGAGTTAAGAATGATAGATATATATATACACGTTGTGGATAATTCTTTGAATAGTGATCTCTTTTAAGCAAGGATTCAGTATCCTAGAAGGTCAGCCTAGAAGTCATTAAGTTTAGGCAGTAACCTTTGAGATTGTTATACCCTAATGTTCTAGTAGTAGTTATTTTGTATAACCATGTGATGGTTATAGATAAGAATATTGTTGACTACGAGAAGAAGGCGTTACCTCAAGAAGAACGAGACCTGCCCCTTGGGCGTGATGAGGCATCTAGTGATGGGCAATAGGTTGGTAAGCAACTTCTTATTTTGAGCGTATCTTATGTTTGTACTTGCATCGATCTCGAGGACGAAATGTTTTTTTTAGGAGGGGAGGATGTAACCGCCAGCTAGAAATTCATTGGTGGAATTTCAATTGACTTTAGGAATCTCGTAAAAACCCCATAAGTTTTACGAATCGACCAATCTCATAGGTTTTAGTCTGTCAACATAGTCAGTGTTATCACTCACTATAGTGCTAGAAATATGAGTTTTATTTATTTGAGGTAGTTAGAGGTGCCAGAATGCATTCTGAATATTTAAGAATTTTTAGTGTTAAGTTTATGGTTTTAGTGTTTTTGATGACTTTTGTTCATGATTCAAAACATGATTATTCTTAGGAATATGTTATGAGTATAGTAGAAGAAAAATTTTGGTTTAATCATGAGTTTTGAGATTTGAAAGAATTACAACAAAAATAAAAGGAAATAACCTTTGTAAGTTTCGGCCCTATAGAGTTTTAATCGTTGTATTTAGCTTTAAATTCATCTGAATTAATATTTGAGTTTAGGATAAAATTTATATAAGGCATGTAAATTTTAGTATTTTTGGAGTTAGGATGCAAACTCCTTAAGTTAGGGGTAAAATGGTCATTTTCCCACATGTAGAGGGTAAAATGGTAATTTTACTCTAAGTTGTTATTTCTCCATATTCCTAATTGTTAGTGATTAGGTTCTAATTTTTATAAATCACTACTTTCAGTTTCTCGTGATCGCACTTGAGCTTTGTCTCGAAGCGTGAAGATCGATGTAAGTTAGCTTTTAACTTACTATCAGTTTAATGTGTATGAGTCATTCGTAAGGAAACTAAAGTGTATGTATGCATGTTATCATATGTGCCATGCCAAGTCATTACATATTTATCTTTTACACAGAATTTATTCTATCATGAATTATTCATCTATTACACAAGATATTCTGTCACGTGTAACTATACATTGCAAGTACGCCATGTTAAGTTAAGTATGCCATTTGTTACATGTATTTCATGTCACGTAATATTCACTGTCACAAGTTACGCCATGTTAAGAAATGTTGTCTGTTATATGGTATGTCAAGTTACGAAATGTTGCAGGTTACATGTATGCCATGTTATGAAATGTTCTCTATTACATTTATGTCTGACGTCTTAGTTCATGTCACGTTATGCTACGTCAGGATTTCTGTCTTTCATGTTATGTTTATGTCATGTTCATGTTACGTCACGTTACGAAATGTCATGTATGCCAGTTAAGTTATTCATATCAATCACGACCCTAAACGCTAGGATGGGGTAATATCCTAGTGGAACTCCTTTGTTCACACTGGAGTGTCTAAATAGGTGTGAAATTCCATAGGTTGACGAAGTACAGTGAACAGGTTGCGAATGGGGCCTAATTAGCGGGTCACCGGAGCACGCCAGACACTAATGCCGATGGTGCCACACATTATGTTACGTGTGTTCACAGCAAGTGTGGTACAAACAAATAAGTCATGGGGCCACAACAACGGTGGAGCATACACTACATGAGACATAGCAATTGTGACTTTTAGAATACGTGGGGCCACAACAAATGTGGAGTACGTATTAACACACTCACAGCTGGTATAGAAACCTGTGATGTGATGCGGTAATCGGCAGGGACACACTGCTCAAGGGGACCTGTGTAGCACCCATATGGTCACTTTAATGATTAAGTCTATTGAATAAGATTCCAAGTTCATGCATTTCACGTTCAAGTCATGTTTCACGTTATGTTATGTTCAAGTTTACATTCACGCAATCATGGTAATGCCATGAGACAAGAATATGTTTCAAATTCATGTTATGTAATGTTCACGTTTATGTTCACGTTCATGCTAAGCTTTAGTTTCAGTTTAAGTTATGCCAGTTATGTTATGTTGTATGTCAAGTTATGCTATGATTACTTATGATTTGATTATGCATTCATACTTTTTCCGCCATGCATGCATCATTAACCTGTGTGGAAGTTTCCTGTTAACTTGCTGAGATTTATAATCAAATCTCACTGTGGTAGTCCCAACTACCCTTCCCCCTAAATGGTAGATTTTATTACAGGATCGGAAGAAGAATCGAGAATCGACCAACTGGTAATGATCGACTAAACATTGGTGTGACATAGATGGTAGTACAGTAGTTACCTCATTACTACTTCTATTTGTGACGTTCAATCTCCAACACTCTTTTGATCACATCCATTTTGGACTAGTGTTGTGATCTCAGTTGTTTAGTACGTCATTATGTATGAAGTATGTTTTAAGTATTTAGGATATTTCGGTTTGGTACATAGTATTGCTAAAGGAAAAAATTATCCGCTGCGAATAATGCATAATGCTAGATGCATGTTAGGAATATTGCATGTTATATGTCATGAACGGGGGCAGGTAACCTTGTGTTGCATGTCTTGACGCTTCAAATGTCCGTCCGATCACAAGCAGAATTTGGGGGGCATCACAAATTGTTCCTAATCCAACTTCCCTATCGGACGTGGGTTGGCAACATTCAACTTCCTATTTCGGGCCTTCCCACCGCGGGCACAAGCAAGGGTGACATATCTAACAGACTCATCTTCTCCCCTTTCGGTCTGTTTTGTCATCACCCCAATCCCGCATTTCTTACAATATTCCTTATAATAACATAATAAATCTTCAAAGGAATTATACTCCATTCCCGACTTTGGCTCCTCAATTGTATCATCATCATCATCACCAAGTTCCGAAGGACTTGGTCTATCCTCAGTACATTCTTGAGCTCTAGGAGATCCACATGGTGCTTCAGTTTCCCCACCATCAGGTCTATTGTCCTTTGAACCAACTATTCTGCTTGTGGCGGAGCTTGTAATGCTGATAGGAGTCGGAGGTTCCCTGATATGTTGAAGTGGGTAACCAACATTCTGCAATAAACACAAAAAGTCTGCAATTAAACTCCTACAAAGAAGCCAACTTATTAAGAATAAATCCTGATCAATTATCACCACCTGTATGTTGATTGGATATTGGTTGCCAATTGGATATGGTAGAAAAGTCGGTGACCACGTGGGCACTAGTCCAAAGTAACCAGGCAAGTAATTTGGGATGTTTGGACTAGTTGATGGTATGGCCTAACATGTTATTAGATAAAGTTATTGATGTATTTTGGAAATAAATATCGACTCAAAAATACCAATGTTATAGATATATTAAATCATATAACATACATACTTTGGATGGAGGATTTGAGCTAGATAATGTCTGCATAGTTGGCTGTTCTTTCTCGTTTCCCATTCTGAAAATAAGTATTAACTATCAAGACAACTAATTGACATTCAGCAGGTGGGTTTTTATAGTTGGAAAAAAAATAAACTATCATGCAAAAGCAACTAAAATCCATATGGGAAATGAAGCAAAAACTCCCTTTTTTTTTTATTGGGTGGTGCTTTTATATTACCTTCCCTAATATAAAACCCATTTACACACGTTGATAGATTGGGAAGTGCTATATAGTACATCTTTCTTCAATTTGGCAAACTATGCTACAAGTCCTTGTTTTAGCTTTTTAAGTGGTATATGGTTGGGTTGGGTTGGGTTGGGGTGGTTATTGTTTTTGTCTCAAGTTCTGAATATTTCTTTGAAAAGAAATACAATATACTAAATAAATATGGATCTTACTCTATTTGGTTTAGTCATGATTATCGATATATTGTTCAATAGGTTAAGTTGAAGCTAAGAGAGTCAACTACGAGGCTGGAACAACAATTGGCAGAAGAGCAAGCTGCTCGACTGAAGGCTGAAGAGCTACTACATGAAGCTCAACTGAAATCTAGTGAAGAAATTCATAGCCTCAGAGGGCATCTAGAAAAAGCAGAGGAGCAGCTTCGTAAGCACAGTGAAAATCGATGTACCATTCTGTGAGGTAAAGGTTATGAATACAACTGTTGTGGAGTACAGACCTTCCCTTTTAATTTTTTCGTGTTAATGTTTCTACAACAATTGATTGGACACAAAACCCACTTACACCATTTATGTCAAGACTTCATACTAATGAGAACCAATTTAATGAAAATACTTCAGTGAATAGATTTTCTCGAACTATACATTCTGGTAAAGGAAAGAAACGTTTTTAATTATGTAAAATCATTAAATCAGTAAGTCATATTAACAATAAAGCTACAAATTTTGACAGATAACTACTTTCCTTCAAACAGTAATGACAAATGTCTGGTAGGCATTTATAGTGGTGTAGTTTGTAGTCAAAGCAAATTGTTATGTGTTCAAGAAGTTTTTAATGCACAGCCACAAAACCATTCTCACAAGTGTCTCATATGCTTGGTCAAAGTTGACAACAAATCTTAGTTGATTAAATAAGAAATGACTACCATTTACTCTTAGTTCTATTTTTTCACTCAAAATCCATAGAAAAGTGCGGGCTATACATATACACTCATGTTAAGAGTGCCAGCTAAGTTCTATTTTTTCACACAATTTCAAGTGTAATGTAATCTTTTCCTGAAGTGGATTCCCAAACCCATAAATTGTCGTGCAGACTGCAGATGCTAGGCTCCAAATCTGATAGCGACCTTTCAAAGTACAGACTGAAAAACCAAGTTCTTTATTACAGAACCAAAGAAGACCCAACAACTCAATACCCACCATTAAGCACAGATTTTTCACATACAAACAAAAAGGACAAGAGCAACCCTGAGAGAATGGCGGATGAAGACCTCAACTCAGAGAAAACTAAAACCCAACAACAAACAGGTGAAGACCTCTTACCCATAAATGCAAATGAAATAGTAGACTTCAAATCCAGAAGAGAAGACCACAACCCTAATCTAGTTTGGGGCTCAGGTTTCTTCAAACTAAACTGAAATCAATTCCCTCCCTCCCGCGTAAGTAATTTTTATGGGTTCAAGGTTTCCATTTTTTTTATAAATTATTGTTGTGTGAGGCTGCGGCGGGGTTACCACTCGGAGGTATGTAGCAATACTGATTCCAAAAGTTATTAAAATTTAAATTCCTCATATAAATTTTGTCCTAAACTCAAATATCAACTTAGAAAAAATTAAGACCAAATACAACTATTACAAACACCATAGGGCTGAGACTACTAAATGCCGTATATCTTACTTTTGTTGCAATTTCTTCAAATTCCAAAACTCATGATCAATTTCAGTACAAACATACTTAAAACATCCACAAAAACATTTTAGTTAAAAGGTCCAAACTTTTTAACTAAAATACACACTCTTGAATCTTAAGGTTTTGACCAATTTCAAAGCATTTTCAAGAACTCTAAAAATTCAAAACTTTCTTCTAACATGTTCATAATCCTAAGAACTAACATTAGAAAGGATTTAAGGGTATTTTAGTAATCAAAGGAAAACTTGCATGGACTTGGGAAGGATTGAAAATGGAAACCATAAGAGGAGAAAGTAGCCTTACGGGAGAAGAAAACCGTGTGACCTAGGAACTCTGTCGAAACTGAAGTTGAGCACAAAGCAGAGAGAGGCGGTGGAAGCTGGTTTAGGGTGGTGCAACGAAGATGCTGTCGACCTGAGTGGCTGAGCACGAGAGAGAAAGAGAGAGAGAGAGAGAGAGAGAGCTCGGTGTGAGAGAGAATGGAAACTCACTGTGAGACAAAGAGGAGGCGTGCGACAGTCTAGGCTGGCTTAAGGTGCCTGATGACCCTTTCATTGGTCTGGGCTGGCTTGTGGAGGCAATGATTGGATTGGGGTTCACGGTTTGCCAATGGGTTGGGCAGTAGGGCTATCACACGATGGTTTTTGAGTGGAAGAAAATGGCAATTACATGAAAGAGGTGATTCATTGAAAAATTAGGTTGCAACAACTTCTTTTGCAAGAGAGAAATACGTGTATTTATAGAGTTGATTAGAAGAGCCCTATATAAGAAGAAAAAGGAGGGTAACCGTGCATGGCATGAAACATGGAACGTGCCTAATGTGAAACTAGTTCCTGGCTTCATGGGGTTGGGTTTTGAGAGTTGATCGAGCTTTTTCCCCCAGTTTTGGACTCCCGATTCAACCTCTAAAATAATCTAACTTGTCCCACCAATTTTCCTTGGCCCATAAAAATCTTCACCTAATCTAAAAATATTTAATGATTTTAACCTAATTAGCAAGCCTAATAAAAATATATTCGACATCGGTCAAAAATAAAATTTGGGCCTGTAGTCCATTCAAAAAATACTCGTTAATTTCAAGTGGGCTTTTTATCCGTATAAACCCTTAGAAAACAAATTGGTGTTAGACGTGGGTGTTACATCACAAGACCTATGTAAAAGGAAGAAATAGAAACAAGAAAATTGTGACCATTGAAATCTACATCTTTGGCACAAAGAAAAAAGGGTTTTGACTGATAACACCTATATACTTTATGCGCAAGTTGTCAAGAGTTCAAGCTCCTCAATGTAAAGCCAAGACTATAGTAGGGTAAGTTATATTTACAAACCAATACATGACACATGCACAACACTAAAGTACATGTTTAATTTATTGCTTTAATCATCACTACAACATAATTACTTTTTAGTGATGGTTGAGAAATTGTGATAGTCCCCAAACTGTCACTAAAAAGCATTTTCTGTGACGGTATCTGGAAACCGTCACTAAAGACAAATGAAATTTTTTTGACGTTCAAGTAGAGAGGAAATTTACTTTCGAATATCATATATACGTTCGAACATTAAGACTAGTTAGGTGCGAACGTGAAATGTTTTGGTGCCAACGTTTGAACTTTAGTAATAAATGTTCGAATGTTAATTGTCAATTTAAATTAAATATGACTCTAATTTAAAAATTATGTGATTTTTATAGTGCATAATTTGTGAACAAGTCTAAAAAGTTGTAAAATATAATTATATATTTTTATATATAAATTATATTTATGTTTATATATATAAACATATATGTTTATATATATTTGAAGTGTAGTGATTTAGTATTAAAGTTGAAAAATCTAACATTAAAGAAGATTGAGAATTGAAATTAAAAAATAATAGATATATTAAATAATATTGTTCCTTACAAATATTAAAAGCAAAATATAAAATATGATAGAATTTCTTAAACAGCACTCAGACGAATGCATTGTTTACGAATTCGTACTCGGTATCTCCTCAGTCAAGGTATCAACCTTCTCATTGAGGATATCTACACGAATGGCTATCTCGGCGGTAGACTCCTCTATAGCCACGATCTGTCGATCAATATGTGCAGTCTTATTGAGACGGTCATACTAGAGGAGGAAAATGATTCTTTGATGAGGCCGCCTACTTTAGAGGAAGTGTATGAGGCAGTATCATCCATTCCAAATCAAAGCACTCCGGGTCCTGATGGGTTTGGAGCGGGTTTTTATAAAAATTGTTGGGAAGTGGTTAAGGTTGATGTTTGGAAGGCAGTAGTGGAATTCTTTATGATCAAGGATCTTCCAAGATTTTTCACAGCCTCATATTTGGTTCTTATACCAAAGATGGAGTCACCCACAGGTTTTGATAAATTCCGCCCTATTAGTCTTTGTTCTGTTTTTTATAAAATTTGCTCCAAGATTATTGTTTCTCGTTTAACTAGTATTTTACCTCGCTTGATTTCTTTGGAGCAAGGCGCCTTTATTCCTGGAAGGAGTATTTTTGAGAATATTAGCCTCACCCAGGAGTTGGTGCAGTCTATTAACAAAAAAATACATGGGGGGAATATCTTGTTAAAAGTGGATATGGCGAAAGCTTATGATCGGGTGGATTGGGGATTCTTGATAATGGTTTTGAGAAGGTTTGGTTTCTCTTCTCATTTCTGTGAGTTGATTTATTCGTGTATCTCTAGCCCTTGGTATTCAGTCATGATGAATGGAACGGTTAAGGGGTTTTTTCCGGGTGGTCGTGGGCTCCGTCAAGGTGATCCTCTATCTCCTTATTTGTTTATCATCCAACAAGAGGTTCTTTCCCGTTTGATTCATAGGAGTGTGCAAGAGAATCAGTTTGGCCTATTCTCTCAGGCCCGAGGTATGCCTATTATCTCTCATTTGATGTATGCTGATGATATTATGATTTTTTCTAATGGAAGTCAAAGATCGGTGCGGGTTCTTCAAAAAATTTTGATTCAATATGAGAGGTGGTCAGGACAAAATATTAATGTTCAGAAATCTGCTTTGTATTGTTCTAATAAAATTCCAAATCGGCGTAAGCAATGGATTTTAAGGCAGACGGGCTTTATGGAAGGAACTTTCCCTTTCAAATATCTAGGTGTGCCAATAATTCGAGGGCGTTTGAAACAGGTTCATTTAGAAGAAATGGTAAATAAAGTGAGGCAAAAGATTAGTGGATGGAAGATGAGGCTTCTTTCTTCGGGAGGAAAACTTGTTCTTTTGAGGCATGTTTTATCTAGTATGAATATCCATCTACTTGCTGTTTTACAGGTACCTCAAGTTATTATTGCCAAGATTCATAGATTGATGAGTTCTTTCTTTTGGGGAGAAGCTGATGGACGGAACAAAAAGAAATGGTTGGCTTGGAATAAGATGTGTAAGCCGGTGGAAGAAGGAGGAATTGGGTTACGAAGCCTTGACGATGTTCAGAAAGCCTTGCATATGCGTTTCGCTCGGAACCTTCTTCAAGGTAATTCATTATGGGCAAATTTTTTCAAAACCAAATATGTTGGAACCCGGCCGTGGTATTTTGTAGAAAATAATAAAGGATCTCGATTTTGGAGAATGGTTGCTAATTGTATTCCGTTGTTGTTAAATAATTCAAAATGGAAAATTAGAGAGGGTGATCTTTTTTTCTGGTATGACAAATGGAGGGATAATGGTCCATTGATTAATGAAATGAATGTTATGGGTTCTCCTCTTTTGAAAGTTAAAGATTGTAGGTTGGAGAATAGTTGGGATGTGGAGTTATTGGAGGAGTTAGTAGGGCAAGATAAGGTGGATGAGATAATAACTGATTTAGCTGGACTGAAGAATGGAAAGGATGTTCTAGTTTGGACTCCTACGGATACAGGTAATTTCTCTACAAAATCAGCATGGAATTGTATTCGTATTAGAGGTAATTCTATGGGTTGGCATACATGGATTTGGCATAAGAATCTTCCTTTAAAAATGTCGATCCATTTTTGGAGGACATGGTTTATGGCCTTGAGTGTGGATGACAGATTACGCCGTATTGGTATTCCTCTTGTATCTAAATGTAATTGTTGTAACCATGGTCATATTGAAGATATAAATCATGTGCTTTTTGAGGGAGAATTTCCATACAGAGTGTGGTCTTTATTTGGAAATCTTATTGGCATATCCCTTGGTAGAACTCGGAAACAGAATGTTGAGACTTGGTTTAGGCGGGCTAGCTCTTCCTCACAGGTGGGCTTTATTATTGGCATTATTCCCATTATTATTACTTGGCGCCTATGGAGAAGGAGGTGTCTTGCTCGAATGGAAGGTATATTGGAATTGCATGAGTCTGTTGTTCATTCTATTTGTGTGTGGTTAGGATCCATCTCACAGGCGGCTAAGCAAAATAAAAATCTGTCTCGTCGAGATGGTATGATTCTGGAAGCTTTGCGGATAGTTCCGGTGGTTCAGAAAGTTCCAAGTTGTAAAGTGGTGAGGTGGGATAAACCGCCGCTGGGATGGTTTAAATTGAATACGGATGGTAGTAGTCTTGGTAATCCAGGTTCTTGTGGTATTGGTGGGGTGATTCGGGATGCTTCTGGTGGGATGGTTCAGGCTTATGCTTCTTATATTGGGTTTGGTTCTAATAATAAGGCGGAGCTTATGGCCCTCTTGTATGGGTTGAGAAGATGTAAAACGTTGAATCTCTCAAATGTGATAGTTGAAATGGATTCTATGGAAGTTATTTCTTGGTGGAGTAGAGGGAGATGTGGAGTATGGTACCTTGAGGATTTTTGGGAGGAAATTGTGGAGTTAGCTTGCATGGTTGAATGTCGGTTTCAGCATGTTTTTCGTGAAGGTAAGAGGGTGGCGGATTGGTTAGCAAAGGCAGGGGCCTTAGGTTCTGAGTGGGATTTTTCGAGTAGTTATAATTTGCCTCAGGTTCTTAGAGGCCTGATCCGTTTGGATTCTTTGGGTTTTCCATCTTTGAGATGTTGATTGTAAAAATGTGGGGTTATTTGTAAGCCTTGGTTTTTGGGTTGTGATGGGTTTTGTTTAAATAGTGGTCTATTATTTTTGTTCTAGTTTTTTCTTGATTATGGGCCTGTTTTTTCCATGGTCCTTTCTTGTAACCACGGTATTCCTCCGCCATAAGTGAGGGCTTTATTAATAAACTTTGGGAGGGGTCACTATTGGACATGTGACTTCCTGCTCTTTAAAAAAAAAAAAACGCATCAACCCAAGCAAGCCGCGCATCTCTCGCAAATGTACTCATCGGCTGCTGACTACTACTCCCCACACCGGCCCCGGGTTGCGTCAGAGGCACTAGATCCGCTACAAGGGGTGGCTGACTTCGAGGATACCCCCTCGCCTATTCAATGCTACATCGATGCGTGCTGATGTCAAGGGGGCTCATTTGATCTATGACTTGCTCTTCCAGCTGGAGTGACACTCTTTGAGCAAGTAATAGCTGGCTAATGATGACACCATATCGGACGGTGTCCTTGGAGTTGCCTCGTAACGAATCCTCTTAAAGATGAGTAGTGGAAAATTGATGGGATCTCCACGTGCCACTTATATAAAAAAATGTATCCAAATCCAACTAAATGTTGTCTTATGTGCCACAGGATCTAGGTTTGTTGCAACAATAAGCTGCAACATGTAGAAGAAATGTAGCAAATGTATTTGGTTGAAGGCATTGTTCCTCTCATTCTGCATACAGTCTCTCCTGATGAGGATGTAGAAATCATCGTCTTGATCATCGTCCTGAGCCTCATGGTCAGTAC
Organism: Juglans mandshurica; assembly: GCA_022457165.1. NCBI lineage: Eukaryota > Viridiplantae > Streptophyta > Magnoliopsida > Fagales > Juglandaceae > Juglans > Juglans mandshurica. The sequence continues at coordinate 13,993,476 of CM039623.1, forward strand.
CCTCTACCTCTGACTAGTCTGCATCTTTGGCATCATCTACTGGCTCAACTAGGCCAGTAGATGATGCAGAAGTGCCTACATCTGCATCGAGTGTGCCGTGTGCAGATATAGATGCGTGAACCACAGTTGTGTCGCTAGTATGAGAGTCAGTTGTAGTTGATGTCTCAACTACTTGATGAATCCTGAGGAGCTCGACGATGACATCCTGTGAAATCTCAAACGAAACACTGCATGCAGTCACAGTGTGAGAGGATGTGTCCTGAGACATGAAGCACATCCCCCTATAGAACTCCCGAACCATTGAGGGGTATACCTTCCCCCTCTATGTGCAGATATTTCCCCAGCCTCTTCTAATGAAGACATCTTTGAGGTTCGTCTGCTCCCATCTGAGATTATCGAACTCATTGATGAGGACCTCTCGCTCCACCATAACAGAACGAGCCCCAATCCGTGCAGTATCCTGAGTGGCTCCTTCCCTCCCTCGTTTCCTAGTATGCAAATGATGAGCCACATCATGAAAATAGAAAAGGAAAAAGAATTATTAGTACTATTGATGCATCTTTCGTTTTAATTTTAAATTGTTCTGCATTAACGTTCGAACATAATATAACATATGTTCGAACGTTCAGATAAAACATTCACACGTATGTTATTGACGTTCAAACATAACAATTAACATTCGAACATATAATATACACGTGACATCCGCTCGTCATGGTCGTGGCTATACACGTGGCATTTGTTTTGAGAAAAATAGAAGGTATGAAAAACTCAAGGTCACCATTTATGATAATTCCACTGGAAGAGTGAATGATAATGCAGCAGTGCTTTCCTCTTATATTGACACAGTAATCCGAGCTTATGCATCATTTTATTTGCGATCATAGCGAGATGTTCCAAATGAGATTAACGTGCACATTCGAAGTCGTGTGCTGGTAAGTTTACTTTGAGAGTACATTTTTTTCACCTAGATTAGTATATCATATTTTTGATGTAATTTACTTATTAGGATGAATTCGACCTTGATAATTCGACCTCAGCTTTGGTCATAGCAAGGATTCGAGAACAGTAAATGAGTTGATGGCTACACTATTCTGACGTCACAAGGGACAATGTCATGACCACTTCAAGAAGTTTGAGACGTAGGAAGAGGCTGCAAAGTCCTTTTTCCAGCTGATGAAGTTAGACGATTGGAGAAAGTGTTATGATCTTTTCGCAGCTCCAGATTATCAGGTATTCTAAATTTATATCCTTTAATTATTTACATTTATATTCATTCTATATTATATATATATATTTATATATATTACAATTAACATTCTTAATTAATTTTGTAGCACTTAAGCTATACAAATGCACATAATAGATCCACTCTGACTGTCCATCATCGTGTCGATTCAAGATCATTCCACCGTCTTGTTGATAAAATGGTAATTAATAAATTATAGAATTCATTTATTTTTCTAATATTCTTTTATTTAAGTAATAGAATTATCTTTTTAAAATTGTTAATGTCGCTTTGTTAGAAACGTGATGATCTTGAAAACCTTTTTCTCATTCATATCTATGATGCAGCTCACACTAATGAGCGTAGTGAGTGGATGGATCCTGCCATTGCAGATAATTATATAAGCGGTGTTACTTTTGTTAAATAAATTATGCAACATGTGAATAGTTTATTTTTTATTTGTATTTATTTTAATATGTTACTTATTGTGTGTTTTCTTTCAAATTGCAGGAAAAAATGATGGAGATGCAGTTAGCTTCTGGGGAATCGTCTTTGAGTGACATGGACACATTAATGCAAGTGCTCGGGCCCAAGTCTAGTATGGCAAGAGGTTTGGGACAATCTTTCAAGCATTCCGGTTCATCCTCCTTAACCTCATCAACTTCACAAATTAATAATCTTACCAAAGATTTAGAAGTTGCACGATGCGAGAATGAGTATATGAGGTTGAGACAACAAGAGTTGAAGTCCCTCTTAGAGTGGCAGTCTCATTTAAATACGCATTTGCGAGACCAACAGAGAGACCAGGAGGAAAAAATATGCTGTGAAGTCCAAGAGCAAGTGAAGTGGGAGATGATGATGCAAATGGAGCATGTTATGTCAATGCAATAACATGCTCCATTTGCATGTATATGCGCTGGACGAGTAAAGAAGAAGAAATGAATTTTATCAATTTTATCCGTGTATATAACTTTTAATATCTAATTTTGAAACTTTATAAGACATTGTTAGTTGTTAAATGATGGTGTGTAATATGATACAATTGGTATGTTTTTTGATTTTATGAAATTATTATTTTTGATATGTACTTTCGAATGTAAATAAAAAACATTCGAACATTGGTTCACATTCAAACTAATATTTGAACGTAATTACACAAAATTATAACATAACGTTCGAAGGTACGACTAAACATTCGAATGTACTCACCCTGAAATGAACAAAACGTTCAAATGTTTAAACAATTAACGTTTGAACAAACCTCCGAACATACTACTTGCATTCGAACGCTTCTTCGTTAACATTCGAACTAACATCCGAATGTTATAACTGTTACATTCGAACATTGGTCCATTAACATTCAAACGAAAATTTAACGTTTATTGCAGTTAACGTTCGGACGTATAGAAGTTCGAACGTAAATATTATACATTCAAACTATAATCAACATATGTCAACTTCTGTCGATCAAATGCCGATTGGTCGGATTTACGTTCAAACGTTCGATTGGATGTTCGAATGTTACTTTTTGTGATAGATCTCAATCGTTACAAAAAAGGGAACACTCGAACATTACACCAAATGGAACACGTCCAACTGTCACTAAAAATATTTTTAGTGATGGTTCAATAGTAAACCGTCACCAATTGTTTTCTATGATGCACATTAGGTGATGTTGTAAATGTCCATAAGCCTAATCTTGGCTTAGAAGTAGATGTGGCTGATGTTATTCGGAAAGAAGCTAATATATGTAAGTATTCTGCAACGAGTACAAGCTTTCGTGAAAGGTTACACAATATATATATACATACATATATACACTATATTTATAAAATTACAATTGTTACTTCAATATATATATATACACATTAATTATGATGAAGTACTACTCATTTGCTAGCTATTGGTTTTTTGTGGAAAAGTAGATATGATGTTGCTGTTGATATAAACACAAAAGGATCACCTTATTTGCTTATGAGCTTTGTGAAGAAGTGCAAGAAACTCGAGTTGTTCTTGCATGTATCAACAGGTATATTAATTATCAAGGCCTAAATTAATAACGCATATGTATCATGTATTGTTGGGTGGAATTAGAATGAATGTTTTGGTTTGTTGAGCTCTTTAGTAGATCAGAGTTTGCCCTTTGCACCTCCTGCTTAGCAAAGAGATGTAAGTTTTTTTAAATTTTAATTAAATTAGTAATTTGTCTCATTTCAATTTTTATTCTAGAAGCAAAGCGATCATGTGGTGATCCATAACCATATGAAGCAAAGCGATCATTGGCAAGTGAAATAGTAGTGATCCATAACCATATGCATCTATAGCGTCTAAGTTGTAATGCCCGTCCTTGTGGTGGGACTTTTTCCAAAATATTTTTATAAAAGGACGATGGAAATTACCGTCCTATTTAAAATTTTTCACTTGCATACCCAGGGTGCGAGACTCCACGTTTATAAATAAAATGTGCTTTGATAATAAAAGAAGGTTACATCGGAAAACTCGTGCCTAGACTTCCATGCTCTTTCCCATGGGTCGTGTCCGTCCTGATCATGCAATTCCTGTTGGGGGAGGGACATGCATAAAAATTAAAATGAGTCGAAGACTCGTAAGCATTACTTCATACAATTAAAATATAGCAACATAGGTTTTCATTCATGTATTCATCACTCGTATATACTATTACGTGCGTGCATGCGTGCTTACGTGCGTTCATTTGAAAACGTCACTGGACATGATTTTTCTCTTTTAAAACATGGGCATCCTGTTCGTAAAACGTTTCTCCCACCAGTGCCTTCGTTTCTTCAAGAGTTCGTGCATGTTTACGTGCGTGCGTGCGTCCGTTCTTTTGAAAAACTTAACTGACGGGGCTTTTCTTTTTAAAAGGCTTTCCTTTCTTTAAAACGTGTCTCCTGTTAGTGCCTTCATTTCTTAAAGGTTCGTGCGTTCGTACATACATGCATACATCCCTTCGTTCTTATCACTTTCATAGGCTAGTACACACTGTTACGCCCTTGTGTTTGGGGTTAGCGGTCTTCCTTGGGACCCGGATTCCGTGCGTGGCCACGGGTTGGGATCCCCTTTTCATAGGGGGCAGCACTGGGTGTACTTCTAGTACTACTTACCTGGCATTGCAATCTGCCCATTCATCAGTACCCTTTTATTCATGTCATGTGGTTGTTACGTGTCTTCATACATTCATGCTTTCATTTCTTTCCTTCTTGCTTTTCATTCATTCATTCATGTCAGCTCGAAAGAGCTAAAGCTTTCATTCAGTTCATTCTTTCATTTAACAGTCCTTTCTTTTCATGAGAAAACATTCTTTTCGTGAGAAAATATCGTTTGGGGCCTAGGCCTGAAAATGGTCTTTTCATCTTCAGTTCATTTCAATTCTATCCTTTCTTTAACAGTTCGTTCATGGAAAACTTCATTTAAGAACATACATGGGCTTAAACGTCAGCTTTCATGGCATCTATAAGCGTCACCTTGAACGTCGTCAATCATGGCATCCACGAGCATTACCTCGGGGCGCACATGAGAGCGTCATAAAGGAAAAGCTTTTGTTTTCATTTTCTTTTATCTTATAAAGACTCTAGAAGATTATGGACGTAACACTTACCTGGATTCCATGCTACTTGCATGTCATTTAGTCCATTCTTGTGCTTGTCAAATGGCAACCTACATGCATACACATAACCTTAGCATCATTCTCTATCTAATGTATAAGTAACTTAAGCTATATAAATAAAACTATGCTATACTTAGAACACTCTCCTTCTATCCTATGCACTTACGTGCCCTTTGCTATGTTAAACCCTTCAGGGACCACTTACGGTCACCACATCTTCCAACTCAAGATCTTATCTCAAGTGCTCATCCACTAAGGTGAACCCATTATTCACCTTAGGATTAAGACACTAAGACATTTGTCTTACTCTTCTTACAACCACATTCGACACATGATTCTGACCGATGGAATCACACATCTCAATCCTAACGATGCATCCGTCACTACCTTCATGTATCTTAGCCCATACTAAATCCTCATTCCCATTCATACAATCACATAGCTCTAAGCCAACTCTGAGGCTCAAGCACCGTGTAACTATACTTAGGGCAGATTACCCATTACATATGGTGAATCCGTCCGACACATGTGTCTAACCAGATTACACATGTACCTTACCCCTTTATCACCTAAGATCAACATATAACATGTTGATCACCTGCTGGTAGGGACAAGGGCCATACTCCGATACCAATCTTCTCTTAACCCGGCTAGCATGACTCTTCACGCTACCCGTCCCTTTTGATAGTTCATCCCAACACTTAACACGACAAGACTCCATTCACAACTACGCCTTATATCACGTCACATAACCCGAGATTGCTCCAGAGCTACACTATGACCTTGTCACGTTACCCAACATTCTGCTACGTCAACTCCTGACTCATCACGAGTACGGTTCATCACGTACTCCCGTCACATCGTGACATCTCATCACGTTCCCTTTACGCCATTCCTACACTTTAACACTTCATACATCATAAGCATGACTTCCAATAACCAAGTCACTTAGTGATGTTGCCCAGTCATGCTTCCGCTGTGTACTCTTACACTTGTTCCACTACTTTGCCTATCACAAGCACGACTATCAGTAGTCATGTCACTTCGTGACATTCCTCAGTCATGCTTCCGCTGTGCACTTCTATACTTGTTCTGATACTTCATGCATACTCCTAGCCATAAGTCCATCACAGTGACATTTGTCACCTCAGACTGCAGGCTATGCCATAACTACTTCGGGACACTGTTTCACAGTTCCCGACACTATCCATCATGTTCCACGTCCATCAAACACATAACCACTATGGCGTACCTGCCATATGGAGCATTGCTCCATCACACGGAGTACACTCCACGTGTACTCCCTTCATACATACCACGCCACATCACCACTATGGCACATCTGTCACACGGAGTACATTCCACATATACCCCCTTCATATACCATACCCCACACAGAGTACACTCAGCGTGTACTCTTCTCGTTCCACATACACTACGCCGCCATTACAACACATATTCCCCAATCACACTACATGGCACGGTCCACAACACTTCCCATCTACACCCAACACAACACAGCACACTTCCCAATTACGCCCAACACTTCATAGTACATTACACGGCACAATGCACCTCCATACAACACAGACAAGCCCAACAAATCACTACACAGAATGCCCAACACTTCATCACAATGCCACAACTCCACAAATACTAACAGCACAGTCTACAACCTAGTCAATTAATCAAATATCCAACATAACTACAAGGGATAGAGAGTTATACTATCAACGGGATAACCCGTGCGTTGCTCGTTGACCGTCATAGCCGATAATGTCGGAAGAGTCGTACGTGGTGGCTAACTCACGTATGGTGATTGTTTAGGCGTTTGGATAGCTAGGTGTGGTCTTGGAAGGGGCTCGTGATGGTATTGTGATGGCGGTGAAGAGCATAACACGGCGGATCTAGCCATGTACAGTGGCGGTCAACCACGCGCAGTGGCTATCCATCACGTGCAGTGATTACCTACCACAAAAAGTGATGGTTTGGAGCTAGGGCTTGGCTAAGGAAGGTGCGGTGAATCTCGTGGTGGCGTCGAGGTGGCACCACGGTGGCTCACGGTGGCGAATCTGGCCATATCGTGGAGGAGAAGCCGTGGGAGAGTGAGAGAGAGTGTGCCCTCGTGGGTGGCAGATCGGGGCCAAAGAAGGTCGGGTTGGCTTGGTGGCAGCCTGAGGAGGCTGATGGTGGTGGCTACCAGCCATGGGTGGCGGTGCACGGTGTGCAACCCGTGCGTGCATGAGGGGGAGACCGTGAGGTGGAGGAGGGGGTTTCTGGCCATGGGTCACGTGGAGGAGCTCGGGGAGGAGCCATGGTGTCGGTAGGTGGCCGTGGGTGCTGCGCACGGCGGCGCTAGGGGACGCGCACGGTGAAGCCGTGCGTGGGTCTCCTTATGCATGCGTGTGTGCAACGGAGGGAAGGTGGCTGCATGGGAGAGGCCAAGCTCGCTGGGGAGTGGTGGCCGGTGGTAAAGGAAGCTGCCGAGGGAGTGGTGGCGTTGGAAGGCGGCGCACAACGGCGCTACGTGCACTAAGCCCATACGGGCTGTGCAGTTCCGAAATGGAGAAAGGTAGAGCGTGGGAGAGAAAGGCTGGTATGGTTGAGCTCAATGGAGGGAGAGGGGGCCAATGGTGCCAGCGGTGAGAGCTGATGGCGTATAGCGGGACCGGGCTGAGGCCTTAAGCCGTTCGGGCTTGGGGTGGATCGTGTACTGCATATGCCGAATGAGAGAGGGAGGAGAGAGAGAGCTACGGGGGAAATGAGGGGAAAAGAGAGGGGGTCTGGGTATTTAACCCAGTCCCTTCATCTGGAGGTCTACACAGCGATCTAATGACGAGGGATCAAAACATTGATTTGAAAATGCGTAAACGTTAACTTAATTAAAAGCACTTAGAGGAATTAAGGTAAATATTATTTTAAACTAACTTTAGTTTATAAAATAATATTCTTCATCATTAATAAAATGATGAAGTCTCAGTTAACATATTTAAAAGGGTTAAACCATTTAATTAATAAAAGTTCTCAACATAATTTAAATCTCATAATATCTTAGGGTGAGTTTGGATTCCAAACTCATCTCAACTCATCATTACAACTTTTTCAAATTCCAACACAAAATATAATAAAGAATTCAACTTTTTCAGATCTCAAAATAATAATAATATTAAAAAATAATATTCTAACAATATTTTATTTTCACAACTCAACTCAACTCAACTCACTTCAACATCCAAACATATCCTTAAATAACTGAAATCATTTTAATAATAATATTAAAATGATTTCCGGCAATTTTAATATTTTTGGAGCTCTTCAATAATATTATGATTGTCGTATTTAAGATCAAATCTTAATTCAATAATGATGGAAATACTCATAAATATTTTCAGCATATTTAAAACACTAGGAGTGCCCTAGAAGTCACATGATATATTTCGAGACACGCCATCATAGTTCGACATGCATAACGTGGCTCGCAGTCGCTAGATAGAACGGCAAATGATCACATAATCTCTGCCTTCGGGATTTGCTTACATCATAAAGATGAAACATACGTCAGAAAGAGAGAAGTGTACGTAAGAAGAAGGAGCTGGGTATTACATAAGTGATGATGTCTTGTGCTTCTGTATCAATAACGCCTTCCTCTATTGCCTAAATATGATTTTAAGGTGAGTGTTTACGAAGCCCTTGGAGGTTCTGGTTTTAATTTGTTTGATGCCATGCTTTTGATTTCACGAGTTATGTTAGGTGGTTAATTCAGAAAACTTCCATGTATCTCTAGCATGGATGTGAAGAAAGTGACACTATTGTTTCATGGAAATTAAACTTCAAGTTCTCTTATTTTTAGTGTTAATATATGAATTTGCAGGTAGCTGATGGCCAACAAAAACGTAAGAAAGGAGTGTTTGGGACTAAGGGTGGTGATAAGGAGGTAAGAGTCAAATTCAAGTCTCTCTATTTGCTCTGTGTTTTATCATGTCACTAGATTGCATGTTTTTTGTGATTTTCTAAGTACCTCAATGATTAATATGACTTATATGTTAGAATTAAGTACATCAAAATTAGAACGGGCATGCTTTTTGTTCAAGCTAATTAAGTACTCTATTTCTGTTTACTTTCAACTTGTGAAACCACTAGGCAATACAATGGCAGCAGCTGGACGTCCATTACCCTCATCTGAATTTGTTCCATACCTTTTAACTGGTCTTGGACCTGACTATGATGCTTTCGTCTCATCAGCCACTACATGGCTTGACCCTATATCCACTGAAACATTATTAGCACATCTTCTTGCACATGAGGCCAACTTCACTGCTTGTGGAAATTCATTCATGCAAGGTCATGGCTTTCGTGGCCGCAACAACTTCAATAGAGGTTGTGGAGCTTGTCAAAAAAATCGAGGCCGAGGGTCTTCTTCTCCTAATGGTCTTACGGGTATACCCTCATCTAATTCTTTTTCCTCTCAACCAAGCATGCACCACAGTAGCTCCAGCCTTAGCCCTTTACAGTGCCTCTACCTACCCTACCGATGCCACTTGGTATCCTGACACAGAGGCGACTAACCATATCACGAGTGAGCTTGCTAATCTTAATCTTCAATCTGTTGAATACACTGATGCAGATCAACTCCAAGTTGGTGATGGATCATCCATCCCAATTTCTCATACTGGTTCTGAGAATAATGTCTTTTTCCAATTCTTTTCCAATCATTTTCATGCAAAGGATTGCATCACGGGGAACACACTGCTCCAAGGGACAACAAGTGATAGTCTCTACATTGTCTCATCTCAGTTCCCTCAAGCCAATTCAAGTTCACTCTCTTTTGTCCCATTATGGCACTCACGTCTTGGCCACCCTTCCTTCAAAGTTGTTCGCACGGTTTTACTTCAACATGGTCTACCTTTTGAGAAAATGTCTTCAATGTATTTCTGTAATGCTTGTGCTATGGCCAAGCACCATCGTGTACCAGCGTATACTAAAAATACTAAGTCTAATTTTCCGTTTGATATTGTTTTTAGTGACTTGTGGGGTCCTGCACCACATGTTTCTCCTGAAGGTTTTAGATTTTAGATTTCCTTTGTGCTTGATCATTCTAGATATACATGGTTATTTCCTTTTCAAAACAAATCCCAGGCTTTGTTTTTTTTTCTAAAGTTCAAGTCTTAGGTTGAGTTACAATTCAACACTAAAATAAAGCAACTTCAAACGGACTATGGTGGGGAATTCAGAACATTCACTGATATTCTTTCCACCTCAGGCATCATTCATCGAGTAACATGTCCTCATGCTCACACTCAAAACGGCATTGTGGAAAGAAAACATAGGCATATTGTAGACTCTGGTCTTGCATTACTTGCACATGCATCTATTCCTTTAGCATTTTGGCAGTATGCATTTCAACTTGCCGTGTGTTTTATCAACATGTTGCCATCCACTTCTCTAAAACAGACTCTCAGCCTGTTGGCCTTTAACCAGACCTTATAACAAACACAAGTTTGATTATAGGGTCATGGAGTGTGTATATCTGAGACTAAGCCCTGCTCACAAAGGCTTAATATGTTATCATATTCCCTTAAAATTTGTGGTGGAACTGAGGGAGTTTTTGAAATGAGACGTGAGCTTCATTGTGTTTAATGTCTTTAGAGATGTAAATTAAGTATTCCCGAGCCCTCTAAGGTTGTTCTTGCCATTTTCACCTCTCCTCTAAATTCCACTCAACAGACCCAAAGCATCTTAGGACCAATGCCAACTTCTTCTTCCTCTCAGCATCTATCACAACCGCTTGCAATAGTTCATGTTCAACTAGTACATTCCATAATAACTTGCTCGAGAACTGCTTCGTCCCTCCCACGCTAGTTCATCGATGGCACCATTAGGTGGCCACCTTCCCAAGCTCATGCCTCAATCAATTCACCTATCCTAGAAACCCCCACCTTTTTTTGGTTACACAACAATATAAGGAATGGAGAGAAGCCATTTCAAAGGAGTTTAATGCACTTCTAGCAAATGATACCTGGTCACTTGTACTAGCCTCTGAAGCTCAAAATATAGTGTCATGTAAATGGGTTTTTTGTACAAAACAACTTGCAGATGGCATCATTGAAAGGCATAAGGCATGTTTAGTGGCAAAAGGATTTCTTCAACAATGTGGTTTGGATTATGATCAAAACTTCATTCCCGTGGTCAAAGCAACTACTATTAGACTTGTTTTAGCTTTTGTCATGACAAATGGTTGGCCTATTCATCAGTATGATGTCCAAAACGCTTTCCTTCATGGACCTTTCTCTGAAATAGTATACATTAATCAACCACCTGGTTTCTCACATCCAAAATTCCCTCATCATGTTGCAAGCTACGAAAAGCCATTTATGGCCTAAAATAGTCACCAAGATCAGCTTGGTACTCTCGGTTAAGTAAAACATTTACTGATCTTAGTTTTAATATTTCATCTGCTTATAGCTCCTTATTTGTTCGAATCAATGGTTCTGCATGCCTCTGTGTGCTAGTCTATGTAGACGACCTCCTTGTTACAGGATCCAACATGCAGCTCATTAATGATCTCATTCATGCCTTGCGGTCAGATTTTCCAATAACAAACCTTGGCAAACTTCATTACTTTTTAGGAATTGAAGCAACACACAACTTAGATGGCTCAATCTTACTCACACAAAAGAAATACATTGCCTACTTGTTGGACAGGACAAACATGACACTAGCAAAACCTGTAAAGACCCCAATGGCAACTTTCGCAAAACCTGAAACTCACAGGTTTACCTGTACTTTTCCTTTCACATGATGCTTTGCAAGATTATGTATTGAAAAGTTTTTTGACCGGTGGTTGAGTTCCTGAATCTATGGTTTTGTAGTGATTAATGACTTGATAAATTTTGTGCTTTGATATATATTTAGGGCATCCACTGATTAATAAGCACAACTCTTGTGTTTCTCAAATGCTATGGCTAGGGTAGATCAAGATCTGTAAGGTTTGTCTCTATTGCTTCATTTAATTATGCCACAATGTAAAATTCCTTTTCTTACTAGTTATAGCATTTACTGTTCATTCTGTAGAGACTCCACAATCAAAAGGGTGAGAATTCTCTGGTGTACGTATCTCTTTATCAGTTTTGTATTGAAAGTCTTTATTATGTGGACATCCAGATTTCATGATGATCTTGAAACTGCAAACTCCACACCACCCAAAAATATTCCTTTGAGCCTGAAGAGGACTGAGAAGGATGAAACAAGCAAGTCCTTTGATGGAAGACTATGTTATTCATATGTAATTCATATATTGTAATTTTATATTTTGTTATGTAATATATATAATACAAAATAATGTAATATGTGTGTTGTGTGTTCCATTGTGTGTTGCATGCATATTACATGATGAATATTTGGATCTCATTTTTTTTATATGCATTTAGTTAAAAAGGTAACTAGTTGTTTCTAAGTTTATTTATTTTTGACATAAAATTTTGTTTTTTATTTTTATTATATTTTTATTATTATAGACAATGTTTAATGTATTAGTATTATGGTTTTCAACATGACTTGTTGAAAAGAATTTAATAAAATATAGGCTTTCATGTAAAAAAAATTAGGCCTTTCAACATTATTTTTTTTAAATAACATATAGGTTTTTGTTAAAAAAAAAAAAAAAGGTAAAGCCCGAAATCTGGATTTTCAGGTTTCAGAAAACCAAGTTTCACCTAGGTTCCAGCCCAGGTCCTAACCCGATATACCAGGGCCGAAACCCGTCTTGGGTTTGAAGCCTGGGTTCTGGGTCGGGTATATCTAGATACCCATATCCCATTATATGATAAGATACCATGCCATTAAACATATATTAGAATTTATGTAACTATTTTTAATAGCATGATAAGATTTTGTAATAAAATATGAGTACCATGTCATCTAACCTTAACAATGGTGATGAGAGGGCAAATGAAGAAGATAAAACCAAGTTCGAAGGCCCAAGAAGCAAATTTCGGATTGGAATGAGCCAAGACTCCATATGAGCATGTAGAATAAGCTATCACCAATGCATCAACAACCAATGGAATGAGTTACTTGGAGCAAGTTTGGAATCCTGAGAATGCATCAGGGACTTCTTTCATACCAAAAGCCGAGAAATGGAGATACATTGAGGTAGCTGACAAAACAAATGAGATGGAATTAGCATGAATTGCAAATGCGGCGAAAGCCAACTTCTGACCAGAAGAAGTTGCACCATCCTTTCTGTAAGGCATGGTGAAAATAATTGCGAAGGTGACAGTGGCAACGAAGGTTGCTACAAGGAAGTTGACATTAGCCTTCTCCTTAATAAAAGAACTGTCTACCCCTTGTTCTTTTTTCCCATTAATTAATAGACGAGTCATTTTTTTCTTGTTTTGATGTGTTTCTACTCTCGATTTATGGTTCGCTAGTGGTCCCAATAGTGTGTACTTTGATGGTTCTCCTGGGAAATGCTGCTTCCAAACTTGGTAGAAAGCCAATGGCCTCATATTTACTGATGATGAAGTCCTGTAACACATTATTAAATAATCCAAAAAACTCCATAAAACATTAATTCATTTGTTCAATCCAAATATGTAACGCGCCTTGTTCTAGCAAGAGTCAGAGAATTACTTCTTGTCACTTAAAAATCATATCTCACAGTACATATAGAGACTCCAATTTCTTAATAACACATAGATCTCATTATTTTAAATCAATTATTCCCAAAATAACTAACTAGAACACCACGCTCAAAATAAATATCAACCTTCCAAACTTCTCAGTCAACAGAGCAAAACAAAACTAGTGAATGAAGCTCTCCAATCACCAAAGCTCTTTGTATTTAATTCACTATGCTCACATAGTCATACCTATGCTCCATATTCTTGAACTTCAGCTCAAACATCTTAAAAATATTGTGGAGATAAGGGGTGAGCTATCAACAACTCAGTAAGCAGAGAACATATACTAGTATGTAAATATGAGCATTTACAGAACTCATAATGCAGAATAAAATATTTACTTTCAAAATGCAGAATCAGAACATTTACTTTTAGAGTACAAAATCAAAACATGTTATCAAAATATTATAGCGAAATTTTCAGAAAACAAATTTTTTCCAAAAAGAAAATCTTTTGACATATCATAATCTGAGACATCATTTGCATATCATATCAAAGCATCACATCGGGATAGATACCATATTTAACCCATGTGGTAGGGTTATAAACCGCCATTATACCCGTGGGTTGGCCATATACCACTATTATACCCGTGGCAGAGTCTTAACGGAAACAAAACAAAAACATCATCAGAACCAGATCATATTCAAATACAGAATTAGAAATTAATGCCAAGGTTTTCAAATGATACATCATATCAAATCGGAATATTGAATTGCTTTAGATCATTTCCCATGTTCAAAATAACAGAATCAAAGCATCTTCATTTAATCAAAGCAAAACTTTTAGATCTCATATTTGCTCTTTTTCTTAGTTCAGAAATAGAATGTTAAAAATAAGCTCATGTCTACACCAGTTATGATAGAAAATACTTTCTCTTATACATATTTCATGCATATGCAGAACGCATATCTAAGTTTGTTTTCAAATTTCTTTTTGAAACAAGCATGCATATTTTTAAAATCAACCTCATTTCATTTTATTTATGCAAGGACTAGTATAGGAACTCCACTTATATTGGCTTTTTGACTTTTCAGAAACTTTCTCACAACAGTGCCAACAGAAAACTGATCATTACCTACAAAATAGTCAAGCGCAACTTTCTTAAATTTTCAGTCGAAATGTATTTTGATACTTAAACCTGAAATGCCAACATTAACCTATTTTAATTCCTCAACACCTAAAACTCTTATAACCTTAAAATGTCATCGCTTTCCAAATCCATCAATATCCATTTAATTTCTCTAACTATTAAGCCCTAAATTATTACTAAAAATGCATAACTAATATTTTTACAACTAAGCCCATATAAAATATATCTTCAGTTTAAAATATTCTCTTTAACATAATTATAACATAATCAAATAAAGTATAAAAAAAATCATTTAACTAAAAGAAAATAGACTTAATTAGTTTTAAAGTATTTAAAATAAAACTAAAATCTTATTAAAATACACTACTGAAATTAGTAATAGAACAATTAACATTTTATTTTGACAAGAAAACTATTTTCTATAGACTTTCTAATTCCTCAAATAGAGCCATGCAAAGCATGTTTAATGTAAAAAAAATATGCCCCATGAGCTATCTTGATGACAAGGGCATTTTGGAAAAGTAAAATCATAAAAATGGGCTGTTTGGGAAAAGCATGAATGCAAAAGGAAAGCTGAGATTGTTAAGAAAAAAAAAAAACTCTAGACCAAACCATGCAACAGAGGCATCCATACTCACAAAGAGGAGGAGGGGCACGAAGAGCAAGGGGCGGAGGTCGAAGGTTGTCGATGCCACGGCATGTCACTCATAAGAGAGGGAGCAAAAGTGACGAGAGAGGGAGCAAAAGAGAGAGAGTCCGAGAGTGGTGAGAGAGACAGGGAGAGATGGAGATGAGATCGTGTGGAATGATTAGAGTGGGCTTACCAAGAGGTTCACGGCGGACCTAGCTACACAATCAGCATCTTCTGGTGGTTCCCGTTTGAGGTTGAGCAGTTGGGCGGCGGCGTTGTGACTCACAATGGAGGAAGATAGGTGCTCTATTTTTGGGAGTGGAAAACATAGCCTTTTTGTGGTGGTGCAACTTGGTAGTTAATGGTTTGCAGTGAGTGTCGCACAGTGGCAACGTGGTGGTGTAGGGTAGAGGCTTAAACTGTGGCCCGACAGTTTCTATCGTGCTTGGAAATACCTTGTCTTGTAGCCTCGTTGCTTTTCCCGTTCAGGGCTATTGTACTGCAAGATGGAGAGCAGTGTCCGCTTGAAGGGTCACGTGTGGTGGCTAAGTTCGTGAAGAGGGTGGTGGCGTACGATGGGGCTTGGGCTTTGGTGTTGCTTGTTTACGGTAGAGGGAGGGGCTACGGTGCAATGTTGAATGTGGGTTGAGCAGTGGCTTAGCTTCCTTTTCTCTCGGTCTGTCCAGGAGCTGCGGCAGATGGTCAACTACGACATGGGTCCAGCAGCTCGTGATGGGGTGCAGGGACGGCGACGTCTTGCTACCTCTTGGACGATCTTTTTCCTGAAACCTATGAGGAAGGTGCAGCAACCTAGTTCTCAAAACTAATGAATAACTATTTATACGTGAGTATATATATATATCCCTTAAATGAACTGTCACCATGAACGTAGTGGGAAAGGAATGTGCATGGTGTATAAAAGTGCATGGGAGACGTGCATGGCGTAGGTTTCTCACGACTTGCTTTTCAGGCACATTTCAAAGAATTTGGGCCCATCTTGGGTGATGAATGGAATTAAGAAATGGGTTAGACCGAGCCAGGTAGAACAATCCAAAAATATTTGGCTTGTTTGTAATCTTTCTCATGGGTCAAGTATATTATAAATACTATTGAGCCTCGACTCACATTCCAAACTAGCTTAACTCATTCCTTGACTTTGTTAGGCCAAATAAAATAAATCCACTTAGTCCATAGAATATTAAATGAATTTAACATAATTATCAAGTCCAATAAAAGTACATATTCCATCATAATAAGTTTTGGGCCCGAAGCCTAATCCTAAAATTACTCGTTAAATTCCAAGCTGGCCTTTCATTCTTATAGAGGTGTAACCGGTCCGATCTGGTCCGGTTTTGGACAAATCTAGGACCGAACCGGTATGTACCTGTTTTGTATTTTTCAAAGCCGATTATGCACTGGTTACCCTCCTAAACCGGTACTTCCAGTTTTACTAGTTTCTTGTCCAGTTCGGTCCAGTTTTTCAATTTTTTTTAAATGTAAGTTTTACAGTTTGTCATTAAAAATTTATTTATACAAAAAAAATACTGATTTAAAAAAATCTGTTTTATACTTATATTAAAAAATATGTTTTAACTTTTACTAAAAAACTTTGTTTTACTACAAAAAAATTTGATTAACTAAAATATGTTTTAGTAAACACTGCTTTCCAAAAAACTGTTTGCTAAACAAAATTTGCTACAACCTTATTAATATAACTACTACATAAACTGGAAAAACAAAATCTGCAATAAATTGCTTTATCTGCTATGAGTCTATGACTAATGGTCCAATGGATACAACTTACAAAATTTACACAATATACATTAAACAAAGCACTGCAAGTCTACAACAAGTCCTTGCATGTTAAAGTAAATAATTTAGTACTTACACATATACTTTTTAGAGCAGTCACAAGAAATTCAAGAATCGACATCAACAAGCATATGAGCCTATGAAATAAAATAAGTTCAAAAGTCTGAATTAGAAGTCCAAAAGTCCAACAAATTACAAGTCTAAAAGTCTAAATTACAATTCCAAACACTTAAAAGTCTGAATTACAAGTCTAAAAGCCCAACAAATTACAAGTCCAAATTACAATAATTTAGAACATCCAATAAAAAACTTCAATAGTTATGCACCAAGCCACCAACTCCAATAGTCCATTCAACAATCCTTGCAATTTTATGAAAATAAATCAAGCAATTAATTCTAATAAAAAGTTAGTAATTACATTAAATAATAATAAAATATTAAAGAAAGATGTTCTACAAGTTGACCTACCTTAAATTTAATTATCTCTAGCTAAAGAAGTAGGTCTTGAAAAACTTCCTTGGTCTTCCCTGAGCTCTACACAAAAGGAAAAAAAATAAGCATAATAATTAAAACAAATTACTAATATGATTTACACTTTAGATATAGTTAAAGAAAATGTGACAAACTCCTCAATATCATCCATTAAAGTGCGAATGTTAATCGGGGGAGAAGAACAGAGCCAATTTTGTGTACAAATAAGGGCTTCTACTATAAGTGGTGATAGGCTACTACGGAAAGGATCAAGTACTCGAGCTGCTGTGCTAAAAGCTGACTCAGAGGCCACTATAGATATAGGAACTGCAAGAACATCCCGTGCAACTCTTGAAAGCACGCGGTATCTAATGGAGTTGACCTCCCACCAAGTTAACAAGTCAGATTTCACATCATCTGCTTCACATTTTTCATATAAATATCTCTCCAATTCAGATTTAGTCTCCAAAGAGTTATCCGACTTCAAACGCTTCTTAATTTGTGCATAGATTAATGATCTGAAATCACCTTGACCTACCCCAGCAGTTGAACTTGTACTACTAGACCCACTTGTACTACTAGACCCTCTCTCGCTTGATTGGCTCATTGTTTGATCTTGTGCCCCAACATTACTTCCATCATTTTCACAATAACTATCATATAAACGAGTTAAGGCATCTTGAACCCGATCCACCAACATAAGAACTTTTGAACTATTATTCTCGTATATTCCTTCAAAAATATATGTTAGACAACGCATTTTATAGCAAGGATCAAGAACCAACCCAACATACAATAAAATATTCATTTTTTCAATATTTCCCCGATACTTCTCACATTTAGATTTCATACTAAATCCATTGTCCTCAAATTATGAGGCCCTTTAACACACTCAAAATTAATTGCCCCTTGAATTGTTGCTAGCTCAAATACAAAAATGTTGCAAGTGACATAATTGGTCCCCGAGAAAAAGCAAGGTTGCATTGTAAAAAAGTTTCAAAAATTTTGAAAACAACCTACTCTTATCCCAATCATCCATGGTTGGGGCCCTAACTTGGATGCCCCTCCTTTAACCAAATCACTAACACCATCATCATTCTAACTATCATCCTCCTCAACACTCTTAACATATTCCGGATCTTCATCCTCTAACCGTTGAAATGCTTTTTGAAACTTTTCAACCCTATCCAACATCATATAAGTGGAGTTCCAATGGGTTGATACATCTAAGCATACACCACTTTTACAAGTAATGTCTTCATTGTCACAACATTGCTTAAACGTGTTCCACCTTTGTGGAGATGATTTTACATACTTCACAGCTCCTCTAATTCTTGCAATTGATTGATCAAATTCTTTCAACTCATCCCGAACAATCAAGTTCAAGATATGAGCACAATATCTCATATGCAAGAACTCATGTTCCAAAATAGTATCCCTTCTATTCCTTGTCTTTCTTTTGAGATACAAAACTGCTCCATTATTTGAACTTGCATTATCAAGTGGAATTGTAAATATTTTGGGCCTCCCCCATTCAAGCAAACACATTTCAATTTTTTTACCTAGTGTCTCACCCTTATGGTTTTCAACCTTGCAAAAATTGATAATTTTTTTGTGCATGTTCCAATCTTCATCAATAAATATGCAGTGAGACACATGTCATTAAAATTTTGCACAGATGTCCATGTATCCGTGGTTAGACAAATGTGCTGCCCCTTAAGAACACTTTTCAGCTTGTGTTTCTCTTTCAAATAATGTTTATAAATATCTTTTACAACCGTTACACGTGATGGAATCGCATTCCATCTAGGTTGCACAACAAGCATGAATTTCTTAAACCCCTCCCCTTTCACATATGTAAAAGGAAGCTCATCAACAACCAACATTTCTACTAAAGCTTCTCTACACACCTCAAAACTAAAAGCAATATGTACAAGCCCCCACTGCTTAATCCAGACTGGAAACCCAATATAGATTGGTTTCTATCTACTTTCCTAATTGGAGACTTCTTACATGTTTTTTCCATGTGCCCCAACATTGATTTTGTGCCATTTATATTAGGATCACGAGCATAAGTCATCCCACAATGGTTACATGAAGCCCTAGGTTTCGACTTATCCTCAGTATGAATCTTTGTAAAATAATCCCAAACTATTGATCTTTTCCTACCAATAGATGGCTTACTTACATTAGATTTGGGAGAAAGCGGATCATTAGTCGCCTATGAATTTTCTGCACTACCAGTTCCGAAGGTACCACCAGTTCTACGAGTTCCAGAGAATATAGTGCCATGAGATGAGATTGTTGCCATTCTTGACCATCTGTTTGTTTCCACTTGTCGAGGTGGATATTACAAGTTTTTAGTCTAGTAGAAGAACTGTTCAAGTTTGGACTCTGTTTGGTTGCAAGCTTCGGAACTCAAGCGTTTACACCCACATCTATTTGCCGCTTACATTCAGCAAAACTTGCCAGAGTCATGTTCTTGCGGACAGTCGGCAATTGATGCAAATTAGGAGGGGAATATTGATGCGGACACAAATCCAAAAGGGGATGATTTAAATCTGTAATCAACGAGGCTGATGGAGCTGATATGATATGCAGAGGAATTTTAGAAAGTCTGCATTTTTGGAATGTCTATTTATTCGGTTTCTGTTTTGGATCAATTTTGTTTATTTCTTATCGAGTTTACTGCTTTCCTAGTTTACTTCTTCCCAGTTGTTTGCTTTCCTAGCTGGAGTTGGAGATTATAATGTTGGTTTGATACTTAAGGAAAGAATGAAAATAATGAAGGCAGTTGTTGTTGCCCATTTGAAGTTTTCGGATTTTTGTTGGAGTTATTCCAAAACTGCATAGCGATTCTGCATTAGCCTAACTCTTGGGTTTGATGAGAGGTTGAACTAGGAGATTAGGCATCAGTGACCAACCTCAAGAGCACTATGATTACAATTTTAGAGTACCATTCACATTTGAATTCCTTGAGCTGACTGAGTTTTACATATTTAAACCCATGCACGTATTTTTCTGCCTCATCAAATCTAGAGTTTTTCAATTCACAATATCCCCACGTTGCACGTATTTCTTCACGATAGCTCCATATGTATACATCTCATACATGTTCATGTTTTCCTCCCAACAACATAATCACATGGTAAGATTTTGTATTTTTTGTTTGTCTAGACCCTATTGCATTGCATGCACCACCACGACACCATCTCTATCTGCACATCTCATTTCCCATGCCTTCACGCAAACCCAACTCCCAACCCAGCATCCATCTCGCAATAGCAACCCAAATGAAAAACTACCCACATACCGTAACCTTCCATGCATGATGGAAGCCACTAGCCCCAAACCCCGACAGTTTCTTCTGCCTCTCTTTTTGCCAATCTTTCACTCGTTACGTTCAGTTTCTTTTATTATATCTCTCCCTGATCTCATAACTAGTGATCTTATTGCCTTCAAACTTCCATAGCCAACCGTCACACACAAACGCAGCAAGCACCACGCCACAACCATGCCCCCTCGACTAGTAAGCCATACGTAACAACTGTTGTCCCCAAGTAGCAACCCACCACCGTCGTCAGCAACGACAAGTGCATTTTCCACGTCCAGCACAGGCCCAACTACACCACTGCTTCCATTCCCAAGTAACCACATCCATAGTCCAATGCCATGACAAACGTAGTCGCCCAACCCAATGCCACTGCAACCTTGAATAGCCGGCGTAGATGCAACTAACCATGGATGAAGAAGACTGGCCAGCCCCTGTTTCATAACACCCAGACCCAGCCAAGCCCGATTTTTAAATATTTTTGGATTTATGCGTATGAGAAACCCAATTGAGTGTTCGAGTATTTTTTTTTTTTTGGAGTAGACTACAGGTTTGAAATCTTTGTTTTGACGGATTATGATTTAATTGGGCTTGATAATTAGGTTATTTTTCTAAAGGGCCAAGGTGAGAATTGAGCAGAGGATTTTTCTAGGACAAGTTGGATTATTTTTAGAAATTGAATTAAGACCCATGACTCAAGAAAAAACCCAATACCCAAGCCCACACCCGTTTGTTTTAAACCATGTAAATCAACTATCAGGATCAATTTCGCCGCCTCGCACGTTTCCACTCCCTTGCACGTCTCTTTTTATCTAAGGTTATCAGGATCTTTTGAGTTCTTAATTTTTCCTTTCCAATTATAAAACTACCAAGAGTTTTTAATTACATTTTCATCCTTAGTATAAATTCATGGCAGAGTTACATTTTTTTATGAACTTTATTTTAAGTCTCAAAAATTTATATTTTTTGTAGATGGTATTTTTATTTAAATTAAACTGTGTTTAATTGGATTATATTCCAGAGATACCAATCTATATTGGACTACATTAAATAAAGGTTTTTCTTTTGTTAAATGATATTCATATTTTTTTGGATCTAATTAATAATTATATTAATGTAAAAGTTGGAAGTGTTAATTGATATCGAGGTAATTTGGGAGGTGATTATATTTTAGAAATGTAAGAGTTGTAGATTGTTTATTTTAAGAAACATTAGCTTATATAGTATTGCAGGTCTAAGCATTGATATATGTGCTTGATTGGAAATTTATGGGAGTACGTGACTATTTTATAGGTGACGGTTAATATTCGTTCAACATTAATGTGGGAAATTTCTGAAAAGTTAAGAAATCCAGGTAAGCGGGGTTCATATGCTAGATTTTGCATAAAAATAAAAAGGGCTGAGATTGATTTTTGAAAAGTATGCATGTTTTGTTATGAAAAGAAATTTGAACTACCTCAGTTAATTTTTCTACATTACTTATGAGATTCTGTTTAAGAATAAAGTATTTTCTGGCATGACTGGTGCATACATGAGCTATTTTCACATTTTGTTTTTGAACTGTACAAAAGAGAGCAAATATGAAATTTTGTGCATAAATTATGTTTTTGTGATCTGATTTTGTTCTATTCTGAAAATTTTCGGTACTCTGATGATATGATGTGATTTCTGAAAACCTCTAGCATAACATTATGTTTCTATTTTTGTTCCGTTCTGACCGTACCACGAGTGTAAAACTGTGGCCTCCCGTTTGGGTTGGTACCAACTTTTCTATTTCTGGTGCACCCACTTTGGAAGCAAAGTGGTTTTCTGCATGGTCTTTCCTGTGTGCACACTCGGGGCTCCGAGAATAATAAGGGGAAGATTCACATTCTATTTCTACTCGGTTGGCCGCCTGAGTTTGCACAATCCTACCACTGGGGTTAAACATGGTATCTGTTCTTATATGATAAGATAAGATGTGATGTTTTAGTTTATGCTATGCCAAAGGGATTTTGATTATGAATATTTTTTAACTTTCGCTCTGATATTTTTTATAATATTCTGATTATGCATTCTGAAAGAAAACGTTTTGTTTTGCATTCTGAAAGAAAATATTTTGTTATGCATTTTGAACTCTGTAAATGCTCATATTTGCACACTAGTATATGTTCTCTTCTTTCTGAGTTGTTGATAGCTCACTACTTATCTCCAAATATTTTTCAGATAATTTTGATGGTTCAGCTGGAGAACAACAGTAGGAAGTTTTAGCAAGGTGTGATGATTATAGAGGAATAAGTGTCCGAGGGTACAAGTACTTATTTGATAGTCATAGTTAGTAAATTGGTTATTTTTGGATATTTTGACGTGTTGGTTAAGGATATTTTTTAGTCTTGGGGAGTTGCTAATTTATTTTATTGAGAATTTCTTTGCTGTTTCAGTGAAGGAACATAAATATTTGGGTTGAGCAAATGAATTAATATTTTATTAAGTTTTTTGGGTTTTATAGTTGTGGTATTGGAATTGATATTAAGTATTAAAAATTAACTCTCCAGACCTCCGAGATCGGGCATTACATGTATCCATTACAAAAAAAGAGAACCTTATCCTCCCTTCCACACTCAATGCCTCAACCTTGCTTAGTGCTGCCCCCCATGCTACCATCTAGAAAGCCAAACCGAAATGACACCACCTGCATCACACACGGATTGCACCACCGTATCCTGTAATCTAGCTAAGTTGCACCACTATTTTACAAGGACATATCACCAAGCACGAACCAGTGGCAGCAACAAACCACCATAGCCCTCACCCCTATGTCTCACTTTCAGTAGCCACATGAACTGGCCGAATTCAAGTTCTCCCTCCACGTTCTCCCGCCCTTCCGTTTACCTCTCATTACCTCACTATGATTCTTTCAAGCTATTGTGTAATGCCCCGGTCCTAGAAGGGTCAGAGAGTTACTTCTTGTCATCTAAAATCGTATCTCACCATGCAAGTATAAACTCCAATTCCTCAATTACTCATAGACCTTATTGTTTTGAACCAACTACTCCAAAATAATTAACTAAGAATACGGTAAGCCTCAAAATAAATGCTAACTTTTCCAATGTACTAAGTCAAAAGAGTAAAACGAAACTACTAAATAAAATTTTCCAACAACAAGTACCCTCTTTGTATTTAATACACTATGCTCACATAGCCTTATCTATACTTCCTATTTTTGAACTTCCGCTGAAGTATCCAAAATATCTTCAAAAAATATTGTGGAGATAAGGGGGTAAATTATCAACAATTTAGTAAGCAGAGAACATATATTAGCATGTAAACATGAGCCTTTTCAGAGAATTCAGTATGCAGAAGCAAACATTCCATTTTCATATGTAGATCTTAAAGACGTGTTATTAGAAAATCAGAGCGACTTTCAAAACTGATTCAAAAACACTTTGGCATAACATAAACTGATCATCATCATCACATCATAACAGAGAATCATATCATAACAGAGACCATGTTTAACCCCCATGGAAGGGTTCTACTATTCCCAATGGCCAAACCGAGCAGAGACAAAGGTGAATCTTTCACTTATTATTCTCAAAGCCCTGAGTGTGCATACATGAAAGACGACATAAAAATAACCTTGTTTCCAAAGTGGGTGCACTCAGAGATAGATGAGTTGGTACCAACCCAAACAGTATAGAGCAGAATCAGAGTCAGATACAAAACCATTACACCATGCCAAATGGTTTTTTCAGATGCCTCATCATATCAAAACAGAGTACAGAACAGATTCAGATCATTTCACATGTTCAAAGATAACAAAATCAGAACATCCTAATTTAATCAAAACAAAACTTTTCAGAATCTCATATTCGCTCTTTCTCAAATCAGAACACAGAATGCACAAAATTAGCTCATGTCTACATTAGTCATGACAGAAAATAATTTCTCTTGATAGATTTCATCCATATGCAGAACAAACATCTGAGATCATTTTCAAATATATTTTCATTACAAAACATGCATATTTTCCAAAACCAACCTCATTCATTTCTTTTGTGTAAAAACTAGTATAGGAACCCCGCTTACTTGAACTTTTTAACTTTTCCGAATCTTTCCACAATTGTGCCAAATGAAATCAACTGTCACCTATACAGGATACTAACCATTACTAAACTTCTAAAATGACTTTCTAAAACTCTTCATTTACTTAAATTCATATTACGGAAATAGAATTAATAACTATCTAGTTATCAGAAATCTAATAAATATTATTATCATCAAATATATTCTTAACTTAGTATAATATAATTTTATCAAATATGGAAAAAAAAAACAAATAAAATTACTTCAAGTTTTGGTGATAAGTTTGGTGCCAATTAATTAGTAATTTGCAGATCAAGGCAATGAAGTTGATCACCTAGGGTTTTTATAAGTGCTTAATTTACAAATAATAGAACTTGGATAATATGGTACTTTCATTACTTTGTGAAGAAGACATTAATGGTAGGGTGATTATGGTCGCATTGTGATGTTTATATTTTTAAGTATTAGGCGACAAACAGCTTTCTAGCATATACATACATATATATATATATATATATAATTTCTTAGTCTAAAAGGGACAATTAAAGCAGTCCAAGTATAGGATTTGCTAAATTAATTAGGTTATCGAAGGGAAATTTCCTTTCCCATCAATCATTTTCGGTGGAACCGAACATTATTTTTTTATATAGTTCGGAAGGAAAAAGACATTGGCTCGTTTACATCTCATTTGTCTATCTCTACCCCTTCATGAGTACGTTGCTTGTAGTGACTTGTGGTTTTTTGTTTGTACAATAATTTGTTGACACTGTGAAACTGAAATCATGTTCTTTCTTGCGGTTTTATTTTTGTATATTTGCCTTTTGTGTAAGTGGTGCTCTAAGTTGTGGGTATTACATTATTTTAATTCTTGGGGACCTGATTTTGGCTGAAACAGAGCCTTTTTCTTGTAGAATTCACTAGCCCTTTTTTTAAACTTAAAATCTGTATGTAACAGATTTCTCTATGCTTTGATCAAATCGTCTTACTTATAAATACTTGCTCCATATGTGCCAAAAAACCAGGATGTAATTTGGATGTTTTCCCAAGTATTAATCTTTTTTAGGTATTTACATAAAGTTAGAAGCAGGAGGCCCCCACTATGTCCTTTGCTTTAGCCAACTTGGTAATTTCAATTTATAATTATATGACTCACATTGTCAATGTTAAAGGAGATCTAATTATGACTGATATTCTTGTCTCTTTTCTCTCTAGAAAGGAGGTGAAGTGCGAAGGGTGCGTTAGTGGCACGTGAAGGCGGTTATAACGGATTTATGGTTTTAGGGGACCAAGACGAGGGGCGCTTGAGGGGAAACAGACGTAAAAGAAAAAGGACACTTCTAGTGCACGACGATGACTATGGAGGTAGAAGGATCTCAGGTGCGTTTTGGAAGGTCAAAAAGTGAAAAAATTATTGTAGAAACGGGATGAATGTTCTGGAGGAAAAATGGAATGGATTCAGGTTGATGGAGGAGGAGCAATTTGATATTGAACTTGAGGAGGATCTCTCGACTGAGCTGGTGAGCAAACAACAGAGGAGTTTGCTGGGGAAGATATGCTCCTCGAAGTCAATCAATAAAGAGGTGATTGGGTCGACACTTGCAAAGGTATGGAGAATCAGTAGGGCTGTGAAGTGCATTGAGATTAGATCAAATGTATTTGCTATAATTTTTAAGAATTAGTAAGGCTGCAAAGTTGACTGTGGTCTGGGAGGCCCTGCTTGTTTGACAACCAGTTGCTTGTTCTTAAGGAGTTCGAGGGATACCCCTCTACAATGACTAAAGTTTGACACTGAGAGCTTCTGGATACCAAATGTAAGGCCCCAAACCCGGTTGGCCTGGTGAATTACTACCTGTTACTTAAGAACATGTTTTCCAATACAAATAAAATAAAACTCCAAAACTTTATTAGCAAAACTCAATCTCAAGTACTCTAAATAACCACATTGAAACTCCACAAAGTTATTACCGCAGCAAAATAAACTGAGTCCAAAATCTCCCGGTAGTCATAACAAACCAAACTAATAACTTCAAAAGTCTTACTAAACCCAAGCCCAAGATATAATTAAATCTAAAAGACATTAAGACATTAGAATTCCTTCTTCTAACATCCTCTCTCAGCTTAATCATGCTCACCAATCTAATCCAGGTCCTCAGTTGCACTCTCCACATCATCTGAAAAATATTATGAAGATAGGGGGTGAGTTATCAATAACTCAGTAAGCAGAGGACATATGCTAGCTTGCAAACATGAACATTTACAAAGTATAGCATGCAGAACAAAACACTTTCTAGAGTTATCACGCAGAGCAGAACATATTTTCAAAAGTAACAGAGCGATGGTTTTAAGACACGTAAAACCCATAATACTTTGGCATAACATAAACTGAGTATCATCATCAGATCAAAACAGAGTATCAAACAGAGTAGAGACCATGTTTCACCCCCGTGGTAGGGTTGTGCTAACCCCGGTGGCCAAACCAAGCAGAGACAGAGGTGAAATCTTTCCTTTATTCTTCTCGAAGCTCTGAGTGTGCACACAGGAAAGACCACAATAAAACCACTTTGTTTCCAAAGTGGGTGCACTCAGAGACAGAGAAGTTGGTACCAACCCAAACAGAGTAGAGCATAATAGAGCAGACCAGAGACAGAGTCAGTTATAAGTACTAGTACACCATGCCAAAGGTTTTCAGATGTTATATCAAAATAATACAGAGTACCAAAACAGAATCAGACAGTTTACACACACTGACAACAAAAGCCAGAACATCTTTCTAAATAAATACACAATTTTTCATATTCTCAATATCGCTCCCTTTTTCAGATTTCAAAAAAACACATGATAGAATTTAGCTCATGTCTACACAATGCATGTCAGAACATATTTTTCCTTTTTCACACAGATTTCATGAATAATGCAGATAAGTGACCAAGGTTGATCTTTGTTTTCACAAGTTCCCATCATATCACAAAATATGCAAGTTTTCATAAAATCAACCTCAATCTTATTAACTTGTATAAAACCTAGCATAGGAACCCCGCTTACCTAGACAACTTAGCTTTTCAGAATTTTCTTCAAAAATGTCGAGTCGAAAATAAATCGTCACCTATAAAAATAATAACATAATTTTCGTAAGTTTTTAATCAATCACGGATTTCGATATTTAATCCTAAACTTCTAAAATAACCTATTTTAATATCTCAAAACTTAAAACCCTCGTAATCCCAAAATATATCATCACTTCCTAAAAAAATCACCAATATTCACCATGACCAACGTCAAACTCAAAACACCAATACTTAAACCCGAAACATCCAACAAATTTCATAGCATAAACTAATCTCACACAAACAATTCCATCATCCAATCCAATCGACCCCCTTACTCCTCGGACTCAGTCCGGCACAACCAACAAATTCGCAGTAAATATGAATTAGCGCATAAATACATTTAAATCTCAAAAGTTCTTTGGGAAAAATACTTACAATGCTATAATATAATTTTTGAAAGATCACGGAGGTGCTAGAAGCGGCAACGCAGCAACAAAATAGTGCCAAATGCACTGTGGCTGTGGGTCTCAAAAACCCACTTTTGAACGGGTGCAAACGAAGACTCGAGATTGATAGGGTATGGCTTAGGGATGTCGATGAAGCTAATGGTGGTAGTGGTTGGCCATGGGTGTTGGCGCAATAGGCGGTTGAATTGCAAAAACACCCAAAATGGAAATGTTGACGGTGGGGCTTCACCGGTGACAGATCAGAGCTGGGGTTAGGTCCATTGGGTTGCTAGAAGGTCGAGGATAATGTGGTAAGAAGATGGTGGCTGGAGGTGGCGCGACGGCGGTGCAAGGAGTGCCGCGGCTTGGTGATGCACGTGGGAGCTAACGGTGGCGCGGTTGGGGCTGAGATTACAGGAGGGTGGTCGCCAGTGGCTGGGGAGGACGGTGGGCCGGGCGGTGTCACGCACGGCGGCACGAGGCAGCGGGGCTGGGTGGATGAAGAAATGGACGGAGAGAGAGAGGGGGAGAGTCATGCGGTGCGCGGGAGAGGAGAGGAGAAAAAAAAAGAAAAAGAAAAGAGGAAAGAGAAAATGTAGGGAAAGAAATGAGGTACAATCCTCATATCTTGGGTCACAAAAATGATCCAACGGAAACGATTTTAAAACAGCAAGTAAAATAAAATAATTTAAACGTAATGATTAAAATGAAAATAAATAATTAAACCCGACAATAAGTTAATTTAAAATGAAAAACAAATTAAATGTATTACAATAATCAAATATAAGAAAGCACTTCAGAATAATTTTCACAAAATTAAAATGATAAAAATAAACCCACTAAAAATCCAACCAATTTTAAAACAAGAGAATAAATTTTTAAATTAATAATAATTAATCTTTCAATTAAAAATGCTATAAAATACGGGGTGTTACATACGTATTCATGATCTACCTCTCTCTTGCATGACAAAAGCTAAAACAGAACAAATAGGTGGTTTGGTGGGCAAGGTTGAGGTTGTTGAAGTACAGGAAGATGGGAGTGGGTGAGGAAATTTTCTAAGAGTACAAGTTTAGTTGAATCTGACACAACGATTAGCTAGAGGGAGAATTGTGAAAATGAGAGGATGCAGTTTTTGGGTTCCTTATGAGAATTTGCCCAAGGTATGTTTCTCATGTGGTTGCATTGTGCATGGAGTGGATGGCAGTAGTTGTTACAAGATTAGTGGTGAGGGTAATGAAGAACAATAATGCTCTTGGTTGAGGCCTAAGTTGCTGCAAAAATCAAACGGCTACAATGGTGGCTCGTGGAGGAAGGCACAGGGTAGTAGATGGAGAAGGGAGGAAGAAAATATGAATCAATATGGGGTGGAGGATAACAAAAGTGAGGATAATAATGAGAGGGTGGCTAGTTGGGTAGGGAAAGAAGTTTCTATTGAGAAAATGGGAGAGGTGAGTGACAGCGAGAATGTGGTGGTGGAGGAGATAAGAAGGGAGAAGGGGAGTAGGGAAACAAAAAGTAAGGATGAAGGGCTAAACAAGACTAATGTGGAGGGGAGTGAGAAGATGGGGGTGGAGAGTGGCAGGAAGAATGGGGTGGGGGAGGAACAACCAAAAAAGAGGGGAGAGCGGAAGAGGAAGGCTAGAGCAAAAGGAAAGAAGATAGGGCCTCTTCCTATAGAACATGTACAGAAGAAGAGAGGGGGTGAAACACAAGTGCCAGATGACAATGAAAACATGAAAAAAAAAGGGAGATGGGTCAGTGAAGCAGTCTTGGATGTACTGGCAGTGGTTGATTCTTAGCCCTGCCAAGCATTATGAAAATCCTTAGTTGGAATTATCGAAGGTTGGGGAATCCTCGAACAGTTCAAGATCTCTACAATATGCTAGAGAAAAATAAACCCAATCTTTGGCCCATGCTTTTATCAGAATCATTGGGAGGTAGATTCTGAGGAGGTGTGTCAAACTGCTTTATCAATTTTGAATGGTAATCCCAAGGAACCCTCTCTTAACTATACCTATATAGCTTTAATCCCAAAGTGTAAAGAGCCAAAGAAAGTTAGTGAGTACAGACCAATAAGCCTATGCAATGTAATGTATTAAATAGTTTCCAAAACTATTTCCAATAAGCTCAAAAAGGTGCTTTCAGTTATAAATTCTCCTACTCAAAGTGCATTTGTGCCATGAAGATTGATTAATGACAATATTATGGTGGCATATGAATTGTTACACTCTATGAAATCTAGAAAAAGAGGGAAGGTGGGTAACATGACCATAAAGTTGGATATGTCAAAAGCATATGATCGAGTAGAATGGGTCTTCTTGGAGGCTGTTATGAAGAGACTGGGCTTTAATGTGGAATGGGAAGAGTTGATTATGAGATGTGTGAAGTCTGTCTCCAACTCAGTACTCATAAATGGATTCCCTGGTTATAAATTATGGCCTAAATGGATTTCATTTGTCACCCTGTCTCTTCATTATATGTGTTGAAGGCTTGAGTACTCTTCTGAACTTTTATCAAAATCAGAAGCTACCAAGTGGAGTGCAAGTGGCTCGAGGTGCCTGTAGCATTAACCACTTGCTATTTGCAGATGATTGCATTCTCTTTGGAAGGGTTAAGATACAAGAGTGGTATAGGCTTCAAGAGGTGTTGAAAAAGTATGAGAAAGCCTTGAGGCAATTTCTCAACAAGGAGAAGACATCAGTGTTTTTCAGCAGCAACACTAGGGAAAGGGATAAAGAGGTGATAGTGGAAACTGGAAACTCTATAGCCAATGGTAGTTATAAAAAGTACCTGGGCCTTCCTACCCTTGTGGGAAGATCAAAATTCAATACTTTCAGAATTTTAAAGGAGAGAATATGGCAGAGAATTTCAAGTTGGAAGAATAATTTCTTTCCCAGGCTGGGAAAGAAATACTGATTAAGGTAGTCAGTCCTCTAGGCCATACCAGCCTATACTATGTCAGTGTTTAAACTTCCTAAAAAGCTTTGCCTTGAAATTAATATGCTATTATCAAAATTCTAGTGGGATAAATAGCAGGGATATAGTTGTATCTGCTGGAGGAAATGGGAAAAGATGGGAGAGTAGAAAATAAATGGGGTTTAGGGTTCAGGGATCTGGAATCTTTTAACATGACTCTCTTAGCAAAGCAAAGATGGAGGTTGATGAAAAACCCATGTCATTGGCAGTAGTGGTTTTTAAAGAGAAGTACTATCGACAGTCAAGCTTCTCGGATGCAAAATTGAGCTCTCAGCCTTCATTGACTTGGAGGAGCATATGGCATGCTAGGGAATTGGTGAAAAATGGTATAAGGTGGAGAGTGGGTGATGGCAGTAAGATAAAAATTTGGGGTGAGAAGTGGTTACCTACTCCCTCATCTTTTTCTATACATTCACCAATTTTTGTTTTGCAGGCTGAGGTAGGAGTTGAGGAACTGACCGATAAGTAGCAGGGGGAGTGGAATGATCGAGGGTGATGCAAAGGGAGTGATCGAGGCTGTACATAGTGAAGATGAACATCCCCTTCAGTAGAGGATTGGCATAAGACAAATTGTTTTGGGGCCCTTCTAAGAAAGGAGATTTCTCTATTGGTAGTGCATACTTCCTGTAGTTAGAAAGATTAAAAAGATTCAAAGGTGAAAGCTCAATAGAGGAGCTTATGGATGAAAGGTGGAGTAATATTTGGGATCTTACAGTGCCTAGTGCAAGAAAAATGTTCTTATGGAAGGTTGGAAACACTTTACTGCCAACTAAGGAGAACTTCTTCAGAAGAAAGATAGTGACAGAAATATCCTGCCCAATTTGTACTGCAAAATCTGAAAGTATTATGCATGTTCTTTGGGAGGGCCCAGCAACTAATGATATCTGGGCAGAAACAAGTTGTGGGGTTCAAAAGTGGAATAGAGAGGAAGCTGACTTCATGCTATTGTGGGAGAAGTTGATGAACAAGCTGAGTAACGAACAGCTAGAACTTGTGGCCGTGTTGTTCAGAAGATAGTGGATGAGAAGAAATTTGTTTGTGTTCAAAAAAGGTAGTTTGTCCCAAAGTTCTACTGTAGAAGGCAAGTGAATCTTTAATTGATTACAAGTCTGCTCAGGCTCTATAGAAACATGAAAATTAGCGACAAGTTTGTGGAAGGGATTCACTGAAATGGGAGAAACCAAGCCTAGGTTCAATTAAAATAAACTGAGATGCTTCATTGGATGTGAAGGGTAGACAAATGGGAGTGAGAATTATTATCAGGGATGAGGAAGGGAAAGCTCTAGTTCCTGTTTGAGATCAAAAGAACCACATTGAACACCCTATGGTGGCAGAGAGTTATGCATTGAGGATGGCTCTAGAACTTTGTAGTGAACTTAATATTCATAATGCAATATTTGAAGGTGATGCTAAATCTGTGATTATGGCAGTCCAAAGGGAAGTTGAGGAGCTGTCTGTGGTGGGATCTATAGTTGAAGATGTTAATTTCTTCTTTATAGGATGCCTGTTTGGCAATTACTTTTTATAGAGAGAAAAATACAATAGCACACACTTTAGCTAGGAAGGCTTTGAGTTTTATAGAAAAAACAGTTTGGATAGAAGAGATGCCAAAATTTATTGTAAATGATCTTGTTAGAGACATAAATTGTAATTTTTAACTTCTATCAATGAAATATTGAGGTTTTCTTTCTAAAAAAAAAAAGAGATCAAATTAATAATGTACTCATCATCATCATCATCACCCAAAAAAAAATATATAAGAAAATTCCTTTTTGCATTTCCTCCTTTCAGCTGAAATAGATCCATTCATGATGCCTATCGATGAATTAATAGGCTTTGCAAACATTTGACCTTCCTTGAGAGTTCTCATTGTTTTGAGGATTAAGGAAAATAAATTAATAAAATGTATAAAAGGAGGTTAAATTTTGGTTACTAGTCAAAACCCAATATGGGCTGAGGTACCACTTTCAATAACTAGAGACAATGTGGCTGTGTGTGATCATAAGACTAATGTGGTGAATGCTGCAGTTGCAAAAAGTTTTGCCCTGAGGAAAGCAGTGGAACTGTGCTCAGACCTCAACATTCAAAATGCCATTTTCGAGGGTGATGCAAAGGGAGTGATTGAGGCTATACATAGTGAAGATGAAGCCCTATTTGATTTTAGTTCTATCATTGAAGATGTTAAGTTCCATTTCAGAAATAGGACAGATTGGTTTTTACAATTTGCTATTAGAAAAAAGAATATGGTAGCTCATACTTCAGAAAAAGAAAAGCCTTAGAGATAGGGGAAGAACAAGTTTGGATAGAAGAGGTCCTAGACTTCATTGTGGGATGCTTGTTTGGTGATACAACCTGTAACACGTAAAGATCAATGGAAAGTTTCCAAGGTTATTTTCAAAAATAAATAAATAAATAACTAGAGACAATGTTCATCATACCCCAAATAGCCACCTAAGAATAACATATTTTCCAACACAATGACATTGAAAAGTAGTGAGTACTCAATGAGGAGGATTTCCCTAGATTTGTCCTTGAACAATTTGAGGCTTAGTGCAGTTAGAAACGCTCTAGAATATTGTCGAGATGCCATTTTCCAGTCCTACTCTGTTTTCATCATTGCCTTGAATTCATTATAGCGGATTCATCAATAATATTTGTGAATATAAATAAATTGAGTAGAATGCAATAATTAGTTGAAAAAATTGAGAAAATTGTGACAATTAATGTGTTATAAATGTTAGAGTAGTAACCAAAAATCCCAAGAGATCAGTCTCCATGAAGTCAGCAATTGTTACAGATATGCAACACAAGTCATATGCTCAAGAAGGAAAGTCAGCAGGATAATCCCAAGATTTATGCATTCCTATTTTTACATTATACAACTATAAAGCTTAGCATTTTGTGTATAAATACCTCTGTACATTGAATATAATGAAATATAGAAAAAGTATTTTCTGAAATCTTACTTGGTACTAGAGCAACATTGGTAAACACCATATTTTTTTCTCGATCCTAATGGCCTCTTCCAATACAAACATCACCACCACCTTTTCTGCACCAAATATATCTCATCTAGTGTCTGTCAAATTAGACAGCACAAACTACCTACTATGGGTTTCTCAGTTTTTACCCATTCTCAGAAGTAATGATCTCTTAGGGATCATTGATTGGTCTGAACAATGTCCATCTAAGTTCTTACTAGATGAACATGGCCAACCCACCACTAATGTCAGTCCACAGTTTCTTCTTTGGCAAAAGAAGGACCAATATCTATTGAGTTGGCTCAACTCAACCTTGTCTGACAGTGTTTTGTCCTCTGTTTTTGGACTCAACACAGCAAAGCAAGTATGGGATTATTTATCATCTCGCTTTGCTTCACATTCAAGATCACGAATCAATCATTTGAAGAGACAGTTACAAACTCTTCAACAAGGTAATCAAAGTTGCAATGACTACCTTCAAACTGCTAAAAGCATTTCTGACCAGCTTGCAGCAGTGGGAAAACCTGTTGATTCTGATGATTTAATCTCATATCTCATCAGTGGTTTAAATCCCACCTTTCACCCCTTCATAGGATCTTATTCCTTTGCCTCTCGAGAAGTCTCTTTTACCTTTGCTAATTTCCAATTTGAGCTTTTAAATTATGAACTTTCGATCTCACATCCAAAGTCAACCTCTGAATCTAACTTGAGTTCTTTTGCTCTCTATTCCCAAAATCCAAAATCATATCCATCCAAAAACAAAAATAATCAAACTGGTCATCCAAGAACCATAATCAACATGGTTTCAAGCCAAAGCCATTCTCAAATACTTCATCTCGTACTCCTCAAAATACCACTGGTTCACCATTTGTTACCAACAAAAAACCTTGCCAAATTTGTGGCAAAAATAGGCACCAAGCATTAGACTACTTTCATAGGATGGTGTAACATCTAGACCCAATCAAGCTCTATTTTCTTTTTATTTGTTTAATTTTAGTTCATTTTATTTTTTTTTTCTTTCCGTCTTTATTTATTTTTTTGACCCCTGCAGTTTTCCTCTCGTCCACAACATGGATGCACACACACGACTTACCCTTCCATCCGCACACACGTCTCTCTTATCTCTAGGGTTTTCACATTATATTTATAGACACATGTTATTCCATGCTAATAAAACTACTACCCAAACACAAGCCGTAGCACCACCTTAGAATCTCAAGTCGGCCTCCATCCCCTCGGTTTCCTGCACTCCCGTATCAAGAGTCACCCCACTTAAGCCAGCCCTCCGTTGTCCATATTGCTGCCACCAACAACCTCCGTGCCCAGCTCAAATGAAATTGACGCAACCCGTGCACACTACATCTCCACGGATCGTGGCTCTTCCTCCGTACACCACAGTCACCATCTTTAACCTGTTTTTCCCTCAGCCTCCATGCATGAAGCCGCCAAGGTCATTACAGTGAACCCATGCCCCACTACACGAAACCAAACCGCCCAGAATAAAACCACCGTGATTGCCACTATTCAGCCTTGGTGCAACACCATAGCTCGCCCACAATTCTGCCTTGCATCACCGTACCCCACACGGTCTCATTGTCCCCTGTTTTAACCACAAAAAACAGAGCAACCCAACCCGGTGCACTTGTCGTTCGAAGCCACCACACACGGTGCTAGCGCTTCCACGTCGTTACCACCAGCACAAAGAACTCCGACGGTCACTCCATGCCATTCCTATCCGCCGCGTCCTGCTGGTAAGCCACCAATAGCACCTCCGTGTTACACTCTCTCGGCTTACACTATGTCTTTCATTTTTTTCCTCATTCGTTGGTTTCTCTCTCTCTCTCTCTCTCTCTCTCTCTCTCTCTCTCTCTCGCATCCAGTGCTCCGCCGAGATCACCGCCGTCTGCCTAGCCGCTCGCCTACGTCGCACGCTGCTGCTTTATCTCCTCCGTGAGTAAGCCCTGCAGTGCGTGTTATGTTCGTAAATTTACGTAGGTTTTTTGTTAGTTTTCAAAGAATTAAATGAAATTACCGTAATACCCCTTATTACATGTTATATTAATGGGCTTTTAAACTTTTATTATTTATTAGTACACTGTTATGTAATTATGATTATAGAAAATTATTTTTAACATGTATTTAAGTAAATTTTTATTTTTAAAGTAAACAATATTTGTGTAATGTTATTTTTACATTTAAGATATGATTTAGTCTATTTAAAAATAGTTATGGTTTAGTTTAAAATATTGTGGGATAATTATATTATTCAGTATTAAACTTCATAAGTTGTTTTCATTAATAAATAGGTCTGACTTTTAAATGTTTTAGTCATAGTTATTAAATCATAAGTGATGAGTTGAAATTTTAGGTTTTGAGGAATTAAATAGGTTATTTTAGTAGCTTAGGATTAAACATTGAGGTTGATTGGAAATTTACGAGAATTACTTGATTATTTTATAGGTGACGATTGTTAATTTTTCGACATTTTGAAGAAAATTCTGAAAAAAGCTAAGAAGTCCAGGTAAGCGGGATTCCTATACTAGATTTTGAATTAAAATAAAATGAGCTGAGGTTATTTTTGGAAAATATGCATGTTTTGTTATGAAAAGAAATTTAAACAACCTCAGTTTTATTTGTTCTGCATTACTCATGAGATTCTGTTTAAGAAAAAAGTATTTTCTATCATGACTGGTGTAGATGAGATTATTTTTAACATTCTGTTTCTGAACTTTGAAAAAGAGAGCGAATATGAAATTTGTGCATAAATTATGTTGTGATATGATTTTGTTCTGTTTCAAAGATTTTGTTATGTCCCGAAGATTTTGTTCAGTACTTTGTTTGGATAAGACGTGATTCCTGAAAACCTTTGACATGACTCTCTGATTCTGAATTTGATTCTGTTTCCGCTCTGTTCAGTTACGGCCCTACCACGGGTGATAATAGTGGCATACGGCCCAACCACGGGTTATAACAGTGAATACGGTCTAACCACGGGTTATAATAGTGGATACAGCCCAATCACGGGTAATAATAGTGAATACGACCCAACCACGAGTAATAATAATGGATACGGCCCTGCCACGGGTTATAGTAGTGGTCTCTATTTTGAGTGCACACCTTGGTGACAGAGTGATTTATGTTCTGCTTGGCTATCAGCAGATGCACAACCGTACCACGGGGGTTATACATGGCCTCTGTTCTGATATGATGTTCTAATGATGATGATGATCATTTATATTATGCCAAAGAATATTTTTTAATGAAATTATTTCTAAATCTTCACTCTGATATTTTGATAACCTGTTTTGCTTCCGCACTCTGAAAATGAAAATGTTTTGTTCTGCATTCTGATTTCTGTAAATGCTCGTGTTTACACACTGGTATATGTTCTCTGCTTACTGAGTTGTTGATAACTCACCCCTTATCTCCTTATATTTTTCAAATAATTTTGATGGTTTAGCTAGAGAACAAGAGTAGGAAGTTTTAGCAGGTGTGATGATCAAAGTGGAATAAGTGCCTGAGGGTACTAGTGCTTATTTGAGAGTCGTAGTTAGTAAACTGATTTTATTATTCGGGTATTTTGATTTGATGAGTAAGGATAATTTTGAGTTTTTAATTTATGTTATTGAGTTTTTCTTTATTGTCCCCATGGAGAATCTTAAATATTTGGATTGATTAAATTGATTAATATTTTATGGAATTTCTGGATTTATAGTTGTACTATTTAGGTTGAGTTTGGGTATTAAGAGTTAACTCTCCGGACCTCCGAGAACGGGGTGTTACAGATGGACTTTTGTAACGCCTGTCCTTGTGGTGGGACTTTTTATAAAATATTTTTAGAAAGGACGACGGGAATTACTGTTCCCTTGAAAACTTTTCACTTGCATACCCAGGGTGCCAGACTCTACGTTTGTAAGATAAAATGCGCTTTGGTAATAAAAGAAGTTTACAGCGGAAAACATTGATTTTACAATAAAAAGGCCTCTCTTACATTTAAAACTCATGCCTAGACTTCCGTGCTCTTCCCTATGGGTTGTGTCTGTCCTGACCGTTCAGTTCCTATGGGGGAAGGGGCATATATGAAAACTAAAATGAGTCGAAGACTCGTAAGCATTACTTCATACAGTTAAAATATAACAACATAGGTTTTCATTCTTGCATTCATCATTTGTAAATACTATTACATGCATGCATACGTGTCGTGTGTGAGTTCGTTTGAAAACGTCACTAGACGGGGTTTTACTTTAATGGTCTTTCTTTTCGTGAAACGTGTCTCTTGTCAGTGCCTTCATTTCTTCAAGAGCTACTATACAGGGTTTTGCTTTTAAAAGGCTTTCTTGTCGTAAAACGTTTCCCCCGTCAGTGCCGTCATTTCTTAAAGAGTCTGTGCTCTCGTGCATTCTTGCATACATACATTCATGCATACATGCATTCTTTCTTATCACTTTCATAGGCCGGTACACAATGTTATGCCCCGTGTGTTAGGGTTAGCGGCCTTGTGGCCAATGGATTCACTCGTGGCTGCGGGTTGGAATCCCATTCTGTTAGGGTGCAGGACTGGGTGCACTACCAGCGCTACTGCCTGGCATTGCAATCTGCCCATTCCTTCATTGGGTACCCCTTTTCATTCATTCATGTGGCCGTTACGTATTTTCATAGATTTCATGCTTTCATTCGTTCTTTCATTCATTCATGGCAGCTCGAAAGAGCTGGAGCTTTGATTCTTTTCTTATCTTTCATTTACAGGTCATTTCATGAGAAAACGTTCATTTCATGGAAAAGCATCATGTAAAACATGGGCTCGAACTTCGTCTCTCATGGCATCCATAAGTACCACCTTGAACGTCGTCTTTCGTTGGAGTCACGAGAATCACCTCGTGGCATCCTTGAAAGCGTCAATTCGTAGGATCCGTGAAAGCCTCGATTCTCATGTCTTTTCTTTGCCTTTCGTGAGAAAACATTCATTTTCGTGAAAAAACGTCGTTTCATGAGAAAAGCATGGTTTCATGATCGTGAAATGTCAGTTCATTGATTTTCATAGAAAATACATACAATAGATGCGTCGTATAGTCATCCATTCACATGCGTACAATTAATACTTTGGGTGTGTAAAAAGGGGCTGCCAAGGAGGGGCCGTTACGTACTTA
The DNA here is from genome assembly GCA_022457165.1 of Juglans mandshurica. Lineage (NCBI taxonomy): Eukaryota > Viridiplantae > Streptophyta > Magnoliopsida > Fagales > Juglandaceae > Juglans > Juglans mandshurica. The sequence continues at coordinate 14,033,013 of CM039623.1, forward strand.
TACATTTGAACACTTAGCCTTTTCTTCCTTAAAATGTTTTTCTTTCCTCTTCTTAAAGCGTCTTAAAGGAAAAGCGTTTCTTGTATCTTGGAAAATTCTAGAAGAGTATGAACGTAACACTTACCTGGACTCCATGCTACTTGCATATCATGCAGTCCATTCATGTGCTTGTCAGATGGCAACCTACATGCATACACGTACCTTAACGTCATTCTCTATCTAGTACATAAGCAACTTAAACTTAGAAAACATAAGCTACACTTCACTTGGAACACTCTCCTTCTATCCTGTGTTCTTACGTGTTCCTTACTAACCTAAAACCTTCGGGGACCCATTACGGTCACCCCATCTTCCAACTCAAGGTCTTGCCTCCAGTGCTTATTCACTAAAGTGAACCCATGATTCACCTTAGGATTAAGACACTAAAACCTCTGTCTCATTCTTCCCATTAACCACGTTCCGACGCATGACTCAGACCAACTAAGTCACGCATCCCTTCCTTAGACAGTCCACTCGTCACTATCTCCATGCACCTTAGCCCATACTAGTCCTCATTCCCATTCATACAAACCACATGGCTCTAAGCCAACTCTGAGGCTTAGGCACCGTGCAACCATACTTAGAACCGATTACCCATTACATATAGTGAATCCATCCAGCACATGTGTCTCACCATATTACACATGTACTCTACCCCTTATCACCTAAGGTCAACATATATAATACATTAATCACCAGCTTCGAAGGACAAGGGCTATACTCCGATACCAACCTTCTCTTAACCCGGCTAGCATGGCTCTTCATGCTATCCGTCCCTTTTTTACAGTTCATCCCAACACTTAACACGACAAGACTCCATTCATAACTACGTCTCATGTCACGTCATATAGCTCGAGACTATTCCCAAGCTAGACCTTGACCTTGTCGCGTTACCTAACATTCTAGTACGTCAATCCCTAACTCATCATGAGTACCATTCTTCACGTACTCCCGACACATCGTGACATCATGTCACGTTCCCATTACGCCATTCATACCCTATCGCTTCACCACATGGCAAGCACGACTGTCCGTAATCACGTCACATTCCATAGCCCATCAATCACACAACCATCCTTATCGCTGTGGCACGCCACACGGCATATCGCTACACCTCATGGAGTACATCCCATGCGTACTCTCTTCTCACATGCTACGCCACATTATCACTATGGCATACCCGCCATATAGTACATCACTTCACCACACAGTGTATACTCAACGTGACTCGTCCCATTCCACATACACCACATCACCATTATGGCATACAGCCATATGGTGCATCAATCCACCACATGGAGTACATTCCATATGTACTCCCTCACACTCATCACGCCACACAGAGTACACTCAGCGTGTACTCTTCCTATTCCACATACACCATGCCACATCATCATTATGGCATATCCGCCATATGGTGCATCACTCCGCCACTTGAAGTACACTCCACGTGTACTTCCTTCATATACACTACGCCACATCACCATTATGGCATACAACCATATGGTGCATCACTTCGCCACTTGGAGTACACTCCACGTGTACTCCCTTTTACACACACTACACCACAGAATACACTCCACTTGTACTCATCCCGTTCCACAATATGCCAGGAGGGTATATTTTACATATACTCTCCTTATCTCACACTACACCACACACAGAGTACACACAACGTGCACTCTTCCCATTCCATTTACACCACACCACCATTACAACACAGTCGACAATACTACACAGCACACTTTCCAATTACACCTAACACTTCACAGCACACTACACGTCACAATACACCTCCATACAACACAGATATGCCCAACACTTCGTTACACAGCACCACATCACAATACCACAACTCCACAAAACCAACAGCACAGTCCACAACCTAGTCAACTAATCCATATCTAACATAATTAACGAGGGATAGAGGGTTATACCATCGACCGGATTATCCGTACATTGCTCGTTGATTGTCACAGCCGATGATGTTGGAAGTGTCGTACATGGTGGCTAGCCCACGTACGGTGACTGTTTAGGCATTTGGATAGCTAGGTGTGGTCTTGGAAGGGTTCATGGTGGCCTTGTGATGATGGCAAAGAGTGTAACACGGCGGATCTAGCCGTGTACAGTGGCGGTCAGCCACTTGCAGTGGCTGTCCATCGCGTGTAGTGACTACCCACCACTCAAAGTGGTGATTTGGACCTAGGGTTGGGCTGAGGGGTTGCTGGTAGAGCTCCTAGTGGCACAGGGGTGGTGCCACGGTGGCTCATGGCCGAGGAAGGGGGAATGGCCGTGTAAGAGGGGGAGAAATCCATGAGAGAGTGAGGAAGAGTGTGCGTGCATGGGTGGCAGATCAGGGTCGTGGATGATCGGGATGGCTTGGTGGTGGCTTGAGGAGGCTGAAGGTGGTGGTCATCTACTGTGGGTGGCGGTGCACGGTGGTGGAGGGTGTGCAACCCGTTCGTGTGAGGAGAGGAAGCCCGTGCGGTGGAGGAGGGCTACAAGTCGTGGGTCACGTGGAGGAGGAAGGGGGAGGTCCATGGTAGCGCTTGGTGGTCGTGGGTGCCGCGTACGGCAGTGCTAGAGGCAGTGCACGGTCACGCCATGCGTGGATCTCTTGCACGTGCGACGAGGAAGGTGACTGTATGGGAGGGCCGGAGCTCGTTGGAGGGTGATGGCCGGTGGAAGAGGAAGCTGCCGTGGAGGTGGTGGCGCCATTGGGTGGCACACGGTGGCGCAATGGACACCAAGCCCGTTCGGGCTTTGCACTTCTGAAAGGGAGAAAGGGAGAGCATGAGAGAGGGAGGATCGCTGGCATGAGGGGAGGCTTGCGGTGGTGGAGGTGAGAGCTACTGATGCACGGCGGTGCCGGGCTGAGGCATGGAGCCGCTCGGCGTGAGGGACGTTGAGGGAGAGGGAGGAGAGAGAGAGAGCAGAGGAAAAGTGAGGGAGAAAGGAGGGGCCCGGGTATTTAACCCAGTCCCTTCATCTGGGGATCCACGTAACGATCTAACGATGGATCTCAAACACTGATTTGAAAATGCATAAAACATTAACTTAATTAAAAGCGCTTAGAGGAATTAAGGTAGAATATTATTTTAAACTAACTTTAGTTTATAAAATAATATTCCTTCATCATTAATAAAATGATTAAGTCTCACTTAACATATTAAAGAGAATAAAACCATTTAATTAATAAAAGCTTCCAACATAATTTAAATCTCATAATATCTTTAATAGTTGAAATCATTTTAATAATGATATTAAAATGATTTCTGGCAAATTATAATATTTTCGGAGCTCTTCAAGAATATTATAATTATCGTATTTAAAATCAAGCTTAGTTCAACAACACTGGAAATACTCTTTATAAATATTTTCAGCACATTTAAAACGCTGGGCGCGCCCTAGAAGTCGCACGATATCCTTTGAAACACGCCATCGTGGTTCGGAACGCCTGACAAGGCTCGCAGTCGCTGGATAGAAGAGGCAGACAATTTACAAAATCTTTGCCCTCAGGATTTTCTTACATCATAAAGAAAGAACGTACGTTAGAAAGAGAGAAGCATACGTAAGAAGGAAGGAGCGGGGTATTACAAATTTGCATATAAAGGACATCATCCACCATCCCAGCTTGCTGCCATGGCTGCCAACTGCAATCCACAATCTAAAGCACAAACTTGGCTAGCAGACAGTGGTGCTAATCAGCATATCATAGCTGATATGGAGAATCTTGGCACTAGTGAACCTTATCAAGGTGGCGAGGAGATCACTGCAGGCAATGGATCTAGTCTGTCCATCACTCACATAGGCTCATCTCACTTTCCAAATTCTACTCGAAATCTTACTTAAAAAAATATTTTGAGATGTCCTGCTGCTGCCACCAATCTTTTGTCCATTCACAAGTTTTGCATTGATAATGATTGTTGGTTTATCCTAACTTCCAAATTTTTTCTTGTGAAGGACAATCAAATGGGGCAGATACTTTTACAAGGGCTAAGTAGAGATGACATGTACGCAATCAAACTTCCTGCTTTTGTCAAAAAGACCAGAGCCTACACAACATTCCTAGGAGTTGTTGCTCGTCCTTCCATCCAGCATTCTCGTTTGGGACACCCATTTGTCCAAACTCTTAAGTTGTTAAAGCATACTTTTAAGCTTTCCAATAACTGGCTTCATTGACAATGCATCAGTCAGTGAATCTTGTCAAATGGCTAAAAGTAAATGCCTTCCTTTTCAATCTTCACATCGAGTGTCCAAAGGTCCTCTTGAGTTAATACATTTAGATTTATAAACTTCTCCTCTAGTTGCTCTTAATGGTTGCAACTACTATGTTATCTTCATAGATGATAATAGTCGTTATTCTTGGATTTATCCATTACAACATAAGTCAGACACTTTCTCTTACTTTATGAAATTCAAATGCATTGCTGAAAATTTTTTAAATACAAGGATCAAATCATTCCAAACTGATGGAGGTGGAGAATTTCTCTCTAATAACTTTGGACAATTTCTTGAGAAAATGGCATCATGCATCGCATTTCATGTCCATATACTCCCCAACAAAATGGCATTGTTGAAAGAAAACACAGGCATCTTGTTGAAACAGGTCTTGCATTATTGGCTCACTCCCATTTATCTTCTACTTATTGGCTTGAAGCTTTTCACACTACCATTTACTTAATAAATCGGATGCCTACACTTGTTCTAGCCAATAAATCCCCTTATCAAATTCCAAATTGCTCCATGCTCAAAACATTTGGTTGTGCTTGTTATCCTCTTCTTCGACCTTATCATACTCACAAACTTCAATTTCAATCCAAGCAATGCATTTTCAATGGTTACAGTCCAAACCACAAGGGATATAAGTGTCTTGATCTTGCCACACAAAGAGTTTATGTCAAAAGACATGTCGTCTTTTATGAAACAAAGTTTCCAGCCAGGGTCTGACTACCATCTCTACAACAGTCCTCTCAAGTGCTTGAACCTCATTCCACATCAACTCTAATTGAGGTCCCTTCTTTTACTGAGTCTCTTGCTGAAAATGCTCTTAACTCTACCCCTTAGGCTCCCAACATATATTCACAATTTGCAAAACCACAATCATCAAATCTTTCACAATCTGAGCCTTTATCTCTGCTTCCACTAGCTTCATCTCATCCCATGATCACAAGGACAAGGACAGGAACTCGCCAACTAAGATCATTTCTTGATTATCATGTTTATTTGTCTACTAAACATCCTGTGCAGGTTTTCAATGCAGTGACAAATTAGAACCCACTTCATTCTCTCAAGCAGTGAAACATCAAGAGTGGCAGCAAGCAATGCTCACTGAGTTTCAGGCTCTTCATTCCAATAGTACATGGAAATTAGTTCCTCAACCAATGCACAAAAATGTCATCAAGAACAAGTGGGTTTACAAAGTAAAAAAAAATCAGATGGTTCTGTGGAACGTTTCAAGGCAAGGCTAGTTGCAAAAGGCTTCCAACAACAGGATGGTCTTGATTACACTGAGACATTCAGCCCTGTCATCAAGCCATCCACCATACGAGTTGTACTTGCCTTTGGATGGTCTATCTGTCAACTTGATGTCTCAAATGCATTTCTACATGGTACACTCCAAGAAGAAGTCTACATGGAACAGCCTGTTGGGTTTCTTGATTCCCAATTTCCTGATTCTGTTTGTCTTCTCAACAAGGCCATTTATGGCCTCAAGCAAGCACCTAGGGCTTGGTTCACCAAGTTGTCGACTTGTTTACTTAACATTGGCTTCATTGAATCTACTGTGGATTATTCTCTTTTCACTTATCATCAAGCTGATGTGCATATCTACATTCTAGTCTATGTAGATGATCCCATTGTGATAGGGACCCATTCCTCATTCATCTTAAAGATCATTCAAGAATTACAAACTCATTTTCCAATGAAAGACTTGGGGTCTCTCCATTACTTCCTGGGAATAGAAGTCAATCGAACACACTCAGGTTTGTTTCTGTCCCAGACAAAATATATTCTTGACTTGCTGCGATGTTCAAAATGCTTGGTGCAAAGCCCTACTCCACTCCTCTTCCTTCAGGGGTCAAACTCACTCAGTCAGACGGTGATCCTTTCGATGATCCCACTCTATATAGGCAAATTGTTGGTGCTCTTCAATATTGCACTCTTTCAAGACTTGAAATTGCTTTTGCTGTTAATCGGCTATGTTAGTTCATGCATGCCCCTTTAACCACTCAATGAGTAGCCACTAAACGTGTCTTTTGATATCTCAAAGGCACTATCCATCATGGTCTTTTCTTTGGCCAAGGCTCCCTGCAGTTGAATGGTTTCTGTGATGCCGACTGGGCTGGAAGCCTTGTTGACAGAAGGTCAACTACTAGATATGTTGTTTTCCTTGGTCCTTGTCTTGTTTCATGGAGTGCCAAAAAGCTGCCTGTAGTCTCTCGTTCTAGCATAGAATCAGAATACTGAGCTCTAGTTTTACTAACAACATAAATGTACTTCATTCATATGCTCCTCTGTGATTTAAAAATCAAACTTTCATCAGCTCCTACATTCTGGAGTGATAATGTGGGTGCTCTCTCGCTTGCTTTGAATCCTATATTTCATGCTCGAACGAAGCACATTGAAGTTGATTATTACTTTGTTAGGGAGAAAGTAAGTCGGAAAGATATTCTGCTGGGTCACATTTCCACTCAATCACAGATAGCTAATATCTTCATCAATTCCTTAACTTTTGCCAGATTCCTTTTGCTGCGTGACAAGCTTCTAGTTCATGAACTTCCCCTAAGCTTGCGGGGGGATGTTAGAGTAGTAACGGAAGATCTCAAGACTACATCCAAAATCCCAAGACATCAGACTCTGTGAAGTCGGCAACTGTTACAAATATGCAATACAAGTCATATGCTCAAGAAGGAAAGTCAGCAGGATAATCCCAAGATCTATGCATTCCTATTTTTACATTATACAACTATAAAGCTTAATATTTTGTGTATAAATACCTCTATACATTAGATGTAATGAAATATAGAAAAAGTATTTTCTGAAATCTTACAGTAAATTTGTGAAAATAGAGAAATTGTCTCACTTTTGCAGGTTCACCTCGCTGCTATGCTTAGATGCTATGTTGGTTGTTTTGCATTAGAGCGCACGTCTCTTGTTTCATGAATGGTGAAAGTTACCTCAACCGTCTTAACATGCTAAAAGTTCAACTTTTGATAACTAGTATAGTGATGGCCTCCACACTATGTGCATTCCACACACAGTTAGGATTCTTGATATATAATTTTCCATTCTTCCAAATTGACTAGGATTCCTGATGCTAATTAGCATAAGCTTGTTCCTCTCTTGTTAAAGAATTGTGATGGGAGATGGCACAAGAACTAAATTCTAACATGACATATGCTATGGAGATAGAGCTCTTAGGGACTTATTCTCTATTGTGTTCATACTTGCATGTAAGAAAGAAGCTTCAGTGGTAGACCTCATGGAGACGAATGGTGATTTACTCTAGTGAAATGTGAGTTTCACTAAGGCGGCCCAAAATTGGGAAGTCAGCAACTTCGAAGATTTCTTCCAGATCATATACTCCGTAAGACCGTGCACTCAAGGACCTGATACTTTGTGGTGGACATTACCAGAAAGGTACATTTTAGCTCACTCTCTCTATAAAGCCCTCACACAACTGTAGAACAATCACTTTCCATGGAAAAGCATTTGTTGAAACAAGGCCCATCCTTGAGCGGCATTTTTTGCCTATACAATGTCTTTGGGTAAGATTTTGACAACAGATAACTTACGGAAATGCGGGGTGAGAGTGGTAGAATGGTGCTTCATGTGTAAACAAAGTGGAGAGACTCTGGACCATCTTCTACTACATTACGAGATTACTAAAGCATTTTGGGTCAATGTATTCAGAAGGGTAGAGCTAGCCTAAGTTATGCCTGCTACAGTAGTTGAGCTTTTGGCATGTTCAATGAAGTACCTAGGCGGCATCCCACAAATTTCAGTCGTGTGGAAGACATTCGAAGATAGGGAGCCTCCACTAGAAGAGATTAGATTATTATTTGTTAAAAGCCTTTTTCTTTGGGCCAAACATGTAGATTTCAATGGTCTCAGTTTTCATGATTTTCATATTTCTATTTCTTTCTCCTAAATAGGTGTTATCTCTTATATACCACATGTGTACTTGGACTGTGCATATTCATATTCATATTAATATATATATATATAAAGTAAAAAAATAAATAAATAAACGACGTTGGTTTCGACCAAGGTAGGGGAGGATCAGGCTACGTGCAACACATTCATGCGGTCCCTTCCTCCATAGCTTATTGATTCTGGAACAGAGTCTAAGATGAAATTAGCAGTATGGTAATTAATTGTTTCTGTCTATAGCAAGAAAGAGTGTGGATTCTCCAGCTTCATTCACCATCTTAGCTAGCCCTGGTTTGTGGCCAAGTAGTAACTCCACAACCGAATGTTGAGCATTTCTCATAGCAACGTGCAATATTGTCGTATCCTTGTCTATGTTCACCGTCTCCAAAATATCTATGTCACCGTCTCCAAAATAGATCTTTGTTGGATCCATCACCTCGAGTTGCAAAACCATATGAAATAAACTAATTTTGCTGATGATGAAGTTAATTCAGCGGGCTTTCTCACATCCTACGTAGACCTTGCTTGCAAATAAACATGCTTATACAAGAACATAGTTCAAAGTCCAGCACATGCAAGCAGTGGAAACCATGACCGCCTTTACTACACGTGAAAAACTCCGAGAAGTATACGTCATGATTTGATGATGCAATTTGAAGACCCGAAATGACGTCTACATCATGGACATCTAATGGTGGAGTCCAAACATATATAATTCACCAACTTGGGTCTAACATTGAGTGCAATAGAATTGTTAACTAGGGTGTAAATGCATGTTTAATCGAAGCAACTGCCAACCAGAAAGATTTTGTACAATTAAAGCTTTCATTAAACAGAGACAGGTTTGGTACTCCAAATTTCCCTGAACATATTGATCTTGGACATGATGCACCCATGTTTTACATTTTTCATCCAATTTTACTAAAATTGATACAACGATTTAATGATCTACTACAAAATATATAGTTGTAATGTTCACATGAACTCGTTAAGATCCGAGGTCAAAGTTGTGACATGTTAACTATTTTTCATCCATATTAACTGTCAAAAAATAAGAAAGGGTACTATTTTTTCTTCTCTTTTTAGCAAGTAATTTTGAAATCATTTTGTTGGAGTTCCTAACAAATCATTTTTGCTGATTTTGATGTTTATAATGATTGCATGAATTTGTTCTTTGTAAAAAGTTACACACTATATATCTTGACGTGGACATCTTGGGACCCATCCATGTATGAAATCAGAGACAATCCCCACCGTTGTTTTAAAATCCAAGTAAAAAAAAATCATGTATTTTCATACGTACCATTAGCGTTTCTAGAGCAACGGGGCAATCACTGAGAAATTATATTTTTTCAATTGTCATTTAATGCTATCACCACAAATGTCTAATTAAACTTATCTAAAATTCTATATGAATGTCTTAATTTACAAACCAATCCAATATTTTCCATCCAACTATATCTTTTTTTTTACCAAATTTTCTTCTACCATATAGTTTTTCTATCCAACAACTATATGTATTTTATTTTCCATCCAACCATCTTCCCTCGCCAAACTTTCCTCCATTCAACAATAGTATCATCAATTAAAATCAGCACAATTATATTGGTTTGCATGAAAATTTTGTTGTAACTAAAAGTCTTGGAGCAATCCTATAAATAGACCAACCCCTAGTACTTCCCACTCATCACAAACAAATCCTATTGAGGTTTCTAATCTTCCTTCTTCCAATCTTTCTACAACACACCAATGATGGAATTGACAAGTTCTTATTTTCATATATGAATGGTTGGAAGAATCTTTTTTTTTTTCTAACCTAGAGGTAGCAAACAAGCAAGTTTACCATAGAGAAATACCACAAACTTCAAATTTCAAAGAAGACAAACTACCGTAGTTGTAGTTTATTCAAATGTAAACTTGAAATTTAAATTCTTGCTATTCTATTACAACAGGTCTTGTATAAATCATGTGTAATCCTCATAGAAACAGAGTAGATAAATATACACAAACATATTTGTATAAATTATTGCTTTTTCTTTGTATACACAAATAGAAACAGAGTAGATAATTTTTACACAACCAGATTTGTATAAATTCTTGATTTTCCTTTGTATACACAAACAGATGTGTAATCCTCATAGAAACAGAGTAGAGAATTTATACACAAACAGATTTGTATAAATTCTTGATTTTTCTTTGTATACACAAACAGATGTGTAATTCTCACGGAAATAGATTTACATGCAACCCCTCAATTATAGACACTTATAGAAAATAGATCCATAAATAGCTAAACCCATCCACAATCAAAGATTAGGGCTTGGAGAAGAGGAATGCAAGGGACGGCGAGGTGCGGAATAAAGTTAGGGATCATCAAGAGAATCAAATCTTATACGTGTAAAGAGATTACCTGAGCTTTGGAGAAGCATATCGACGAGAGAAAGAGGGGTTTTGGTCGTTTCCGACGAGAGTAGGAGTGCGGTGGTGTGGTGGTGCGATGCCGTTGTTTTTGATGAGACGTGGGGTGGTGGTGATGTAGTGGTGGGTCTCTCTGGTCGAAGATGAAGCACTCGGGGTTTTGGTGGGAAGGCCATCTAGTTTTTGGGAGGGAAGGGAGAAAACCATGGGAAGGGGAAATGGATACTACCGTAGTTGATGGAGACTTCGGGAGAGAGAAACAAATGATATAAAATTGACTTGATGAATAAACAGTGTCTTCCAAATTTGAAAATTACTTTAGAAGTTACTGTAGTTATATTCCAAATATTTGGAATATAGCTATTCCAATGTGATACATTTTATAACTCAATAGCTAAATTTTCATTAGATTTAGTTTTCGCTAATCCAATGAGAGTGCTCTAAGATCTGTAGTCAAGACTAATGCATTTTATAATAGTTGTTAACCAACAATTTAGTACCTAATAAACATATTTTCAATGCATAAGATAATATCACATGATAAAAAAAATATGTGAATAACTTTTGACCATAATAATATCAAGATTGCATAAATCCAACAGTTCCCAACCCTTATATATCAAGGAAGGAACATGACGTTACATACAACTGACCCATTTCGAAAACACTAAAATAGTTATTGGTACATCAATCCATAATAGTAGTCTCGCAGGATGAACCCGTCGTATCCCATTATATGAGAAGATACCATGCCATTAAACATATATTAGAGTTTACGGAACTCTAATTTATAATACCATGAGATTTTGGTAACAAAATATGAGTACCATGTCATTTAAGTTACCATCAGATGTACACTCTTAATGATGGCAAAGAGAGGGCCAAGAAAGAAGATATAACCAAGTACGAAGGCCCAAGAAGCAATTTTCGGATAGGAACCAGCCATCACTCCATATGAGCCTATAGAATAAGCTATCACCAATGCAAGAACAGCCAATGGAATGAGTTGCTTGGACCAAGTTAGGAATTCTGAGAATGCATCAAGGATTTCTTGTTTCATAAGAAAAGCATAGAAATGGAGAAACATTGAGGCAATTGAGAAAACAAATGAGATGGAATTCGCAATTACAAATTCACCAAAAGCGAACTTCTGACCAAAAGTTGCACCATCCTTTCTATAAGGCATGGTGAAAATAGCTGCAAAGGTGACAGTGGCAACGAAGGTTGCTACAAGTAAGTTGACATTAGCCTTTTCCTTAACAAAAGAACTATCTAGCCCTTGTTCTATTTTCCCATTAATAGATGAATCATTTTCTTCTTGCTTTGATGTGTTTCTACTCTCGATTTGTGGTTTGCTGGTCCCAGTAGTTTGTACTTTGATGGTACTTCTTGTGGGAAATGCTGCTTGCAAACTTGGTAGACAGCCAATGGCCTCGAACTGAGGGATCAAGTACTTCTGTAAGTTTTTGAAATAGGCAATGATTAGGAATAGAATAATCTGTTTTGTAAAGACATTAATATTGGATTTTCGAGATTGATAGGTCCCAAAAAATATTACTGATGCGAACGTAAATTGCTTTCTCTTCGAGTAAGAAAAGTACCACAAGTTGAATGAATATTTTTTGATGATGCATTGATAAATTCTGGGCTGTTTAAATAAGCAAAGCCACGTACAAGAATGCCAAAAATAAAGGGAAACAACTGGAACTCAAACACGTAAAAAAAAAGCATGCAAAACACATGAAAAACATAGCATAACGAATGGAAATAACATGCAACAGAAAAACACCTAAAACTCTCAACTGCAAAAGACCTAGTCTGATCTAGCGATCTCCTCGTCCTCTACTTGCCCATGACTGCAACGGTCATGATTCACGTCCACTTCACCCCAGATATTTGGGATTCGGCTTTAAGCCTTTCTTCGAATGACGTGGCCTAAGAATACTTCCCCTTTCCAGTGGACGCTTTTCCTCAAGGTCCACAAATGGAAACTGTTCCAACAATGATTGGGTTGGCTCCAAAGTGGGCTCCTCCGGTGGTAGACGCTTCCACTGGACTAAATTTTCTGCTTCAAATTTATTGCCTTTTTTGACCCAGCGAGTGCCCAGTATTTGTTGAGGTTGCAATATAACTGCGCCTTCATCGTTCACTAGTAGCAATTCGGTAGACGTCACCACTATGTCGCCCATGAATTTTTTTAACAAGGAAACATGGAAAATAGGATGAATGCGAGCTCCTTCTGGAAGCTGAAGTTTATGCAACCACTCCAATTTTTTGTAGCACTGGGTATGGATCGTAAAATCGACTAGCAAACTTCTGGTGGGCATGTTTGAAAACAGAATGCTGCCGATGGGGGTGTAACTTAAGAAACACCAGATCGCCTACTTCAAAAGTCACATCTCGTCTCTTGTGATCCGCTGCCTGCTTCATGCGATTTCTGGAAGTCTCTAGATTAGCTTTAAGTTGGTGCAACAACTCTGCTCTAGTCATGAGACTCTGATCCACTTCATGCGCAGAAGAGAAGCCGCTATGGTAAATGGGAAGTGGAGGAGGCAAACGACCATACAATGCTTGGAATGGGGTCATTCCCGTAGATGCATGGGACGTTGTATTGTACCACAACTCTGCCCATGGAATGTATGTGCTCCATTTGCGTGGCCATTGGTGAACAATGTAGTGGAGATACCACTCTACACATCGATTGACCACTTTCGTCTGGCTATCAGTTTGCGGATGATAGGCGGAGCTGAGTTTCAACTTAATACTTGACATTTGGAAGAATTCTTGCCAAAATCGGCTAATAAAGACAACGTCTCGATCACTAATGATCGATCTGGGAAGACCATGTAATTTGACAACCCCTTCAACAAATTTCTCAACCACGTCTTTAGCAGTAAAAGGATGAGTTAAAGTTAAGAAATGTGCGAATTTACTTAACTTGTCGACAACTACCAAAATTGTATCCTTGCCATGGGATGTCGGCAAGCCTTACATGAAGTCGAGAGTGATATCGTCCCAGACTTGGCAAGGAATGGGCAAAGGTTGCAAGAGTCCCGCAGGGGGAACTGTGTTGGACTTCATTTTCTGGTAGACTTCACATCGCTTGACATATTCGTGGATTGCGTGGTACATTTTAAGCCAATAAAATTGTTGAGCTAGTCGCTTGAACGTCCGCAACACTCCTGAGTGTCCCCCAATTTTTGTGTTTTGAGCCTCATGTATAAGCTTGGTTCACAGCACCTCATGGGAAGGAATAACCACTCTTCCTTTGAATAAAAAGAGTCCTTGACGCTTTGAGTAGTGCCCCTCGGGTTGTGCCCTGGCCCTCTGCTCTAGAGATTGCATATAAGAGTACCCTTCGTAAGCTCCTTTAATCTCATCCCACTTGGTGATAGAGAGCACGTGTAGATGATGAAGGACTGGGTTGTGAGGCTTGCGTGAAAAGGCATCTGCAGCTAAATTTTCACAGCTTGGACGGTAAGTGATTTCATAGTCATAGCCCATTAATTTGGCTACCCACTTCTATTGCTTAGGTGTTGCCACACGTTGCTACAAAAAATACTTCAGGCAGCGTTGGTCGGTTAGGATGGAAAATTTTCTTCCCAGTAAATAAGGACGCCATAAGCATATGGCCTCCACAATTGCAAGCATTTCCTTCGCATAAGTTGGCCAAGATTTTTTTGTAACCCCCAGTGCTCGACTCCTAAATGCAATGGGCTTTCGTTGCTGTGATAAAACTGCGCCAATCCCGTCTCCTAAGGCAATGGTTTCAATGGTGAAGGAATCATTGAAATTAGGCATAGCCAAAATGGGAGTGGTGGTCATTGCTTGCTTAAGAGTCAAGAAGGCTTATTTGGCATCGTCATTCCATCTAAACTTTCCCTTCTTGAGTAAGTGGGTAAGAGGTCATGCGATGATGCCATAACTCTAAAATAACTTCTTGTAATACCCTGTTAATCCTAAGAAACCACGTAATTCAGAAATATTAGTATGCCGGGGGCATGCGAGCATGGCTGCAATTTTTTTTCATCGACTTTCACTCCTTGAGGCGTGATGATATGCCCTAGATAATCCAATTCTTGCTAGCCAAAAACACACTTGCTTGCCTTAGCAAAAAATTTATGCTGTCGCAATATCTCCAAGGTTTGTTCAACGTGCATCACATGCTTATCCCAAGTTGAACTATATACGAGGATATCATCGAAGAAAACCAAGATGAACTTTTGATCGTAGGGTCGAAATATAGAGTTCATAATGGCTTAAAATGTAGAGGGTGCATTACAAAGGCCAAAAGGCATTACGAGATATTCGTAATGGCCATTATAATTACGAAAAGCAATCTTAGAAATATCGGAAGAGTTTACTGTAACTTGATGATATCCGGCCTGTAGATCCAACTTTGTAGGGATAGGGAAACAGTTGTCCACCATTGGGATAGGGAAACAATCTTTGATGGTGACAATATTAAGCGCATGGTAGTCCGCAAAATCTCCAACTTTCATCTTTTTTCTTCACTAGCAAAACTGGCGAGGAAAATGGACTAGTGCTAGGACTAATGAGCCCAGAGTTTAGCATATCTTGAACTTGCGTTTCAATTTCTTCCTTTTGAAAATGGGCATATCAGTAGGGTCGTACATTGATCGGCTTGGTGCCTTCTTTAAGTGTAATGCAGTGATCTACCTCGTGCATAGGTGGTCACATGAGGGTTCCTGGAACAAGTCCCCATATTCATGAAATACCACAGCAAGTCTTGTTGTTTCATGTCGTACATTCCCCCCTGTGATACGGCAAACAACACCTCGTCTCTTCGGTAGTCTTTTGTTATTTCCTTCAATGTAGCCTCCATAATGGTTTGCTCGCCTATCCCCTGCAACTTTTGGACTTGATTATCTCAAATGAGTTCCATGGTTGATTGCTTCCAATTACAAACTACTGAACCCAGCATTTCCAGCCATTGAATGCCAAGCACTAGATCAAGACCTGATAATGGCAGTGAGAAGAAAGTGAGATAAAACTCAGTTCCTTGTAAATTCACCATTACCTTATCAAAATGTCCTTGACACTTCAAACGTTCTCCATTTGCAACCCGAACAGTAAATGTTTCCGTTGGTACCACTGGAAATAGTAGCATGCTTGCCAGACGATCAGTGATGAAGTTGTGTGTTGACCCACTGTCGATCAGCACCACTACTATGAGAGAACCCATCATTGCTGTCATACGCATTGTTCTCGGAGTAGTCCATCCCGTCAATGCATGTAACATGATTTTAGGTTCAAGTTCAGGTTCTTGCACCTCTGCTGCATCTCCCCCGTGGTCATATTCCAGCGTTTGTTGATCAGTAATGTCCTCACATATCATGTTGCCCCCATGCCTCTCCAAGAGTAATAGTTGCGATTTTTGACATCTATGGCTTCTTGTAAAACGTTCCTTGCAGTTGAAACCTAGACTTTGTGCTCTCTTCCTCTGCATTTCCTCCCAAGACAAGCGCTTAATGGGTCCTGCAGGTGTAGTAGGAGCTACATGAGTGGCTTGTGGAAGAGCTAACGGAGCTCTTGCAGGTGGTAACCGCATGAACCTTCTCTGCCGTGTGAGTTGATTGTCCCTCATCTGTGCCAAGTTAATGGCTTCTTTGAGCGATTGTGGCTTAAACATCCAAATCCCATCTGTTATTTTAGCCTTCAAGTTGCCCATGAATGTCCCCACCAATGCTTTTTGAGTCCATCCTTGGACCCTGTTGCCGAGCTTTTCAAACTCGCATTGGTAGTCCCTCAAAGTCCCTAGTTGTCTGACTCAGGATAGAGTTTCCTCGAAGTCCTCACACTCTGGTGGTCTGAAGTGAGCCCATAGTTCTTCCTCAAATTTCTGCCATGAAATCACGTGTCCTCGTCCCGAAATGTTCTGCAAATCCACTGCCACCATTGGTTAGCCTCACCTTCCAAGTGGTATGTTGCCATGGAAACCTTATGGGCTTCCGCCGTGCCCTGGTATTCGAAGAACTGATGCACACGGTTGAACCATTTGGTTGGGTCATCCCCTGAAAAGCATGGAAATTCCAGCTTCGCCTTTTGGAGGAGATGACCTGCCAGCCCGCATTGTTACCTTCTCAGTGAGGGTTGTCGTGGTTGGCGTTCTCCTGATTTGCGATCAACACACTCAAAATTTGATTGAGAGTTTTCTCCATTCGCTGTAGTCCTTCCTGAACTATACCGAGTCTAAACTCCAAGTGCTCAATATGCTCCTTCTTAGTTCCCATAAGTAACCTGGCTGTGATGAAAATGATAGGTCCCAACAAATATTATTGATGTGAACGTAAATTGCTTTCTCTTCGGGTGAGAAAAATACCACAAGTTGAATGGATATTTTCTGATGATGAATTGATCAATTCTAGGCTGCTTAAATAAGCAAAGCCACATAAAAGAATGCCAAAAATAAAGGGAAACAACTGGAACTCAAACTTGTAAAAACAGAGCATAACGAACGGAAATAACAAGCAACAAAAAAACATGTAAAACTCTCAACTGCAAAAGACGCAGTCCGATCCAGCGATCTTCTCGTCCTCTACTCGCCCATGACTGTAACGATCTTGATTCACACCCACTTCGCCCCGAACGACGTGGCCTAACAAAGATTATTCTTTGTTTTCTTTTAAAGTTGTGATACATATGGTCCTTTGAATCAAATAGCATAGGATTTTTTTTTTTTGAAAGTGGTAACGTATTATGTTTGATTTTTTAAAATCGAATTTCCTTGTATGGATCATGTAATAAAACTTGGATTTGGATTTGCACTAAAGCTAAACAAGCCTTTTAATTAAGTTTTTCAAAATCTTGGTTTCCAATTCATGGTTGATTTCAAAATGAAATCCAAATCCAAATTCAAATTCTATCCAAACGCAATATATCTGTATTCTAGTTGGGTTTTTGACAGCTATACAAAATGCTTAGTTGCTATATATTCATTAAGTACGGAATATTATTTGGAAATTACTGATCACGGTACGTCAATTATTTATAAACACTACACAGCTAAGTTAAATGAATTTATAGTAGGATATATGGTCATACCTTCCTAAACGGACTCTTCATAGCACTTGATTTAAGAGTTTCCAAGCAATTAGGCCTTCCTTGTTAATAGCGCCTTTGTCCACTCTTTTATTCCCTGCTAGTGCATTTAGTGTTCTGAAAGGTGTGAGTTCAGGAGCCAGATGCAACAGCGTGTTGCCACTGCTATCTTGCTTGTTTATGAGATCATCAGGCACTTTGTCAAGCAGAAACTTGAATGTCCGGAAGCTTTTCCTACTTTCCACAGCCACACGGAGGGGTGTACGGCCTTTATTGTCCAATAGTTCGTACGTACCAGGAAATTATGAAACCACCTTCTCCACTACCTCATGGTGGCCTCGCTCGGCTGCAATGTGAAGAGCAGACATTCCTTCCTTGTCCTTTATGTAAGCTGCCGAAGAACCTGCACATTGTAATACAGTTAAGTTAAAAAAACTAGGTAGCCATTCGTGGAGGGTAGAGGGCAGCGGTGGGCTTGCCATGATCAGCAATGTGCGGTGTCTAGTGATTGGGCACGGCAGGGTTGCATTGTGGAAGTGAGAGAGAGAGAGAGAGAGAGAGAGAAAGAGAGAGAGAGAGAGAGAGAGCGAGAGCTGCGTGAACGTGTTTGCGGTAGCTGGGCCAGGTTGCTTCCGCTGGAGGCTTGCGGTGGTGAAGGTCATGCAAGGGTGGATCAGGGGGTTGACAACATGAAGGGCTAGGCTTTTAGGGAGGCAATGGCGTGAAGGAGAGAGGGTTGTCCGTGGTGCAACTGCTCTATTTTAGACTCCCTAAAAATAGAGGCTCTCTAAGCTTGGACGTGGCTATGGCGTCTTGAGGGTCACGGTGGGTTACGGTGGTGGCAGTGAGGTTTGGGCAGGGTGGTTCCGTGCGGTGGACGCACGCGGGATTGGGCTTTTGAGGAGTGGCTATCGGTGGGTGGGTCTCTTGCTGTGCCATCTGAGTGCTTGTGGTGGAGTTCGAACTCTGCTGCCCGTGGGTGGTGCATGTAGAAGTGCACGGTGCGGGGCGGAGGATGGTGTAGTTGTGGACGGCGGTGTGGAGAGGCAGCTATGCGTGGGTTGCTGCGGTAGAGTATGGGTCAACGTTGAGTGGACCGACGACTTGTGGAGGTGATTCATTGAGAAAATTAGGCTGCGGCAACTTCTTTTGCTGGAGAGAAATACATGTATTTATAGTGTTGATTGGAAAAATCCTAGATGGGAACCAAAAAAAAAAGGGTAACCGTGCATGGCATGAAACATGAAACGTGCCTGACGTGGAAACTGGTTCCTGGCTTCATGGGCTTGGGTTTTGAGCATTGATTGGGTATTTTCTTCGAGTTTTCGGCTCCCAATTCAACCTCTAAAATAATCTAACTTGTTCTGCTAATTTTTCATTGGCCCATAAAAAGATTTTACTTAATTCAAAAGTATTTAATGATTCTAACTTAAATAGCAAGCCCAATAAAAAAAAATTAGATATCTTCCAAAATACAAATTGGACCCACAATCAGTATATAAAAAAGAGTAATTGTACATACAATCGTGAAGTGTCTTAACGCCGCGTAATCGCTTTGAAAAAGAGTAGGGTCTACTATTAAAAAAATAATTTTTTCATATAGATTCCATGTTTTATTCACTTTTTTCAACTCTTAGAAAAAGGATTGACGTGGAAAATGGGCAATGGGAACTTAGTGAAGATTTGGAAAGACAAATGGCTCCGAAGACCAATTCTTTTTAGATTTCAAAACTCTACCGTAGGGTCATATGATGAAACAAAGCTTAAAGATTTGATTAATAGTGGCTCAAACCATTGGATCATCTCTTTGCTAAATGAAATATTCTCTAGCCTGAGATCGAAGACATTAGAAGAATCCCTATCAGCCCATGCAATAGTTCAGATAAATTAGCTTGGAGGTATACTGGAGATGGTAAGTTCCCTGTAGAGAGTGCTTACCACTTACAATGTGCTATAGTGGAGAGACAAAAGGGGCAGACATCGAGAAATATTAATCATTCTGTGATTTGCAAAAATGTTTGGAAGCTTAGAGCGGCCAATGTTGTATAAGTCTTTTTTTGGAGGGCCTATCATGAAGGCCTCTTAAAGTCTTTCTTAAAGCATGTGCCCCATCTGCCCAGATAACATAGAGATAGTGGCACATTATCTTTAGATTTGCAGATTAGCCTTTTAGGGAAGTTCTGTCATTTTTTTGTTTAAACTTGAATGTTGGGGAACTTGAAGAATTTGCTGTCACATATCATCAGATTTGGAAGAGAAGAAATAGATTTGTATTTGAAGAATTAGAGGGGTTGCCGCTTACGAGGGAAACCGAGTTTTATCTTCTCTTCCTGATGCTAGTAGTAGGCCTCCTCCCTCCCAAATTCTACCACTAACCAAGAAAGATTACAATGTAGCAGGTAATTTCATTAGCGTGTTGTAGGGTATTGTTTCTTATTTCTCAAGTTTCAGGTTCTGGCCATTTGAGAGCTGGTGGCAGCACACACTAACGCCCTGTTCCCAAAGGTTCAGAGTGTTAGCTCTTATCACAAAATTTCAACTCCAATATCACAACTATAAAATTAAAAAAAAACTCCGAAAAATATTAATTCCTTAGCTCAACCCAAATATCTATGTTCTTTCATAGGGAGAACAAAAAAATTCTCAATAACATAAATTAATAACTCCCCAAAAACTTGAAAATATCCTTAACTCAACACGTCAAGTTAACCGAGAATAATCAATTTACTAACTATGACTCTCAAATAAGCACTTGTACTCTCGAATACTTATTCTACTACGATCCTCACACCTTGCTAAAACTTCATACTCTTGTTCTCCAGTTGAACCATCAAAATTATCTAAAAAATACTTGGAGATAAGGGGTGAGTTATCAACAACTCAGTAAGCAGAGAACATATACTAGTGTGTAAACATGAATATTTACAGAGTTTGGAATGTAGAACAAAACATTTTTTATTTTCAGAATGTAGAGTCAGAACATGTTATAAAAAATATCAGAGCGAAAGTTGAAAAATATTCTTATTCAAAATTCCTTTGGTATATCATAACTAAACATCTTCATCTTTTCTTACCATATCAAGACATATCAGAACAAAGGCCATATTTAACCCCCGTGGTAGGATTGTGCATTCTGTGAAAAGCCAAGCAGAACATAAATCACCATATTATCAAAGCGATTGCACTCAGAGCATAGACCACTATTATATCTCGTGGTAGGGTTAGAGGCCACTATTATATCTCGAGACAAGGCTAGAGGTCACTATTATATCCCGTGACAGAGCCAAAGATCATAGCAAAACATAATCAAAATCACTATATTAGAACCAGAATCAGAGTCAGAACAAAATCAGAATCACCATATCAGAATAGAATCAGAAAGTCATGCCAAAGGTTTTTTAGATGTCACATCATATCAAAACAGAGTACTGAAATTTAGATCATTTCACATTTTCCAAAACAATTTCAGAACATCTTCACATCACATGCAAAAATTATCAAATTTTCATATTTGCTCATTTTTCTCAAATCAATTACAGAATATCAAAAGTCAGCTCATGTCTACACCAGTCATGTCAGAAAATACTTTATTCTTATACAGAATTTCATGAGTAATGCAGAACAAATAACTGAGGTCGTTTGAAATTTCTTTTCATAACAAAACATCCATATTTTCAAAAATCAACCTCAGCCCATTTTATTTTTATTTAAAGTCTAGCATAGGAACCCTGCTTACTTGAACTTCTTTGCTTTTCAAAAATTCTTCACAACAGTACTGAACGAAAATCAATCGTCACCTATAAAATACACACGTAACTTTCGTAAATCTCAAATTGAACACGTACTTCGTAATTCAAACCCTAGATATTAAAGAAAAATCTCTATTTTCCTAATGACTAAAATCCTTGAAACCCTAAAATATCTTCTCTTCCCAAAGTATTTTGATTTTTATAGAAATTCTCCAAACAAAAAAAAACACGATTAACGCCTATGATCATATTACTCCATAAATTGGTCTTAAAATATTGTCCATGCGAATACGTGATCTCAACCCCAAAATATACACGGCCCAACACTGAAAATACACACCAGCTAGCCCATTTCGATATGCCCGGCCCATCATAGAATCAAGCCCAACAAAAAAAAAAACATAAGTTCATAACACGATTCAGATTCATGACTGGAAGGGCAAGATCATAATTACAAACTAAACTTCTCTTGTATCTAATATCTACGTAAGAACCTATGGCAAAAAATACAGTTTAGTTAAAAAAACTAGCAGCCATTCGTGGAGGGGAGAGGGCAGTGGTGGGCTTGCCGTGATCAGCAACATGCGGCATCCAGTGATTGGGCACGGCAGGAGTGCACTGTGGAAGTGAGAGAGAGAGAGAGAGAGAGCAAGAGCAGCATGAACGTGTTTGCGGTAGCTGGGCCAGGTTGCTTCCTGTGGAGGCTTGCGATGGTGAAGGTCATGCAGGGGTTGATCAGGGAGTTGACAACGTGAAGGGCTAGGCTTTTAGGGAGGCAATGGCATGGAGGAGAGAGGGTTGTCCGTGGTGCAACTGCTCTGTTTTGAACTCCTAAAAATAGAGGCTCTCTAAGCTTGGACGTGGCTACGGCATCTTGAGGGTCATGGTGGGTTACGGTGGTGGCAGTGAGGTTTGGGCAGGGTGGTTCCGTGCGTTGGACGCACGCGGGATTGGGCTTTTGAGGAGTGGCTATCGGTGGGTGGGTCTCTTGCCGTGCGATCTGAGTGCTCGTGGTGGAGTTTGACCTCTGCTGCTCGTGGGTGGTGCATGCAGAAGTGCACGGTGGGGGGCGAAGGACGGTGTAGTTGTGGACGGCGGTGTGGAGAGGCAGCTTTGCGTGGGTTGCTGCGGTAGAGTATGGGTCAACGGTGAGTGGACCGACGACTTGTGGAGGTGATTCATTGAAAAAATTAGGCTGCGGCAACTTCTTTTGCAGGAGAGAAATACATGTATTTATAGTGTTGATTGGAAAAATCCTAGATGGGAACAAAAAAAAAAAAAAAGGGTAACCGTGCATGGCATGAAACATGAAACGTGTCTGACTTGGAAACTGGTTCCTGGCTTCATGGGCTTGGGTTTTGAGCATTGATTGGGTATTTTCTTCGAGTTTTGGACTCCCAATTCAACCTCTAAAATAATCTAACTTGTTCTGCTAATTTTTCATTGGCCCATACAAAGATTTTACTTAATTCAAAAGTATTTAATGATTCTAACTTAAATAGCAAGCCCAATAAAAAAATTAGATATCTTCCAAAATACAAATTGGACCCGCAATCAGTATATAAAAAAGAGTAATTCTACATACAATCGTGAAGTGTCTTAATGCCGCGTAATCGTTTTGAAAAAGAGTGGGGTCTACTATTAAAAAATTAATTTTTCATATAGATTCCATGTTTTATTCACTTTTTTTCAAAGCAATTATGCGGCGGTTGCACAATTTACGGTTATAAATACATTTTCTCATAAAAAGAATAATAATCGAAAATTAACTAGGCTCTTTCTACGTATAAATCCAAAAATAAAAATTTTAGATAATGAGTTGGTGCTGGGCCTGGGTGTTACACTGTTGTACCAAAAAGGACATAAATTAACTTAAATCGAACTATTTACACTATTAAGTAAAAGGGCATTTTTTCTATCACATTTTTTCTCTTCTGTAAATCAAGATCCATAGTTATTCTTTCGTGTTAATTTGTTCTTTTAATCAACTCCAATACAAGCATGCAGTAGTATTTTTTTATACCATATTACTTTTCATTACACATAAAATAAGGCAATTAATATACAAGATAAAAAAAAAAATATTAGTTGTGATGTCATGGGTCGTACCTCTCGGTGTTTCTAACTATTTTATATTTTAGTCACTCGAAACTGTTCCCATTGCGCATTTCATAGCATCAAAAACACTACACTACCCTGCAGGTTTGGTGTAACCATTGACACCCCTTTGTTTTCTACGACGCCTGTGTGTGATCAGTTCATTGGCGACTTGCATATGACGTGACTAATTTTCATGTAGCAACGACTAATGCATTTTATATAGAAAATAAGATAATATCACAGGATAAAAAAAATATACCAATAACTTTTGACCATAATAATATCAAGATTGCATAAATCCAACAGTTTCCCAACCCTAATATATATATATCAAGGAAGGAAGATGACGTTACATACAACTGACACATTTCGAAAACATTAAAATAGTTATTGGTACATCGATCAAATAATAGTAGTAGTCTCACTGGATGAACACGAGGTATAATCGAAAACATTATATGACAAGATACCATGCCATTAAACATATATTATAATCTATGTAACTATTTTTAATACAATGATGAGATTTTGTAATAAAATATGAGTACCATGTCATTTAAATACCACCGTATATATAAACGAAATGACGGCGATGAGAGGGCCAATAAAGAAGGTAAGACCAAGTCCGAAGGCCCAAGAAGCAATTTTAGGATAGTCATATACCAACTCCATATGAGCCTGTAGAATAAGCTACCACCAATGCATAAACAGCCCCTGGAATGAGTTGCTCGGGGTTTCTCCTTTCATTCCATAAGCAAAGAAATGGATAAACATTGAGGTAGTTGACAAAGCAAATGAGAAGGAATTCGCAATTGCAAATGCGCGGAAAGCAAATGGGAAATGCTGCTTGCAAACTTGGTAGATAGCCAACGGCCTCAAACATAGGAATGAAGAGCTGTAAGTTTTTGAAACAGGCATTGATTAGGAATAGAATAATCTGTTTTATAAAGACATTAATGGATTTCCAAGATTATTCTTTGTTTTCTTTCCAAGTTGTGATACACATATGGTCCTTTGAATCAAATAGCATAGGATTGTTTTTTTTTTTTGAAAGTGGTAACGTATCATGTTTGAATCTTTAAAATCCAATTTCCTTGTATGGATCATGTAATAAAACTTGGATTTGGATTTGCACTAAAGCTAAACAAGCCTTTTAGTCAAGTTTTTCAAAATCTTGGTTTCCAATTCATGGTTGATTTCAAAACCAAATCCAAATCCAAATTCAAATTCTATCCAAACGCAATATACAAAATGCTCAGTCGCTATTCATTAAGTACGGAATATTATTTGGAAATTACTGATCACAGTACGTTAATTATTTATAAACACTACACGGCTAAGTTAAATGAATTTATAGTAGGATATATATATGGGTCATACCTTAACAACCAGACTCGTCATACTACTTGATTTATAAATTTCCAAGCAACTTAGGCCTTCCTTGTTAATAGCCCCTTTGTCGAATCTTTTATCCGCTGCCAGTGCCGCTAGTGTCTTGAAACGTTTGTGGACAGCAGCGAGATGCGACATCGTGTTGTCACTGCTATCTTGCTTGTTTATGAGATCATCAGGCACTGTGCGAATCAGAAAAAAGAGTGTCCAGAAACTTTTCACACTTTCCGCAGCCACATGGAGGGGCGTACGGCCTTTTTTGTCCAATAGTTCGTACGTACTAGGAAATTCTGAAACCACCTTCTCCACTACCTTACGGTGGCCTCGCTCGGCTGCAATGTGAAGAGCAGACATTCCTTCATTGTCCTTTTTGTAAGCTGCCGAAGAACCTGCATATTTTAATAACAGTTCCACGACTTGCACACTGCCGTAGTGTGCAGCATAGTGCAGAGGAGTCCACCCAAAATGATCAGCTTCCGAGGCTAAATTTGGCTCTGTTCTTATCACCTCCGACAGAAAAGAGATAACAAGGCTTCCTTCTCTTGAAAATTCTTCACAGCCCCCCGCCTGAAATTCTTCATTGGCAAATCTCAACTGAATGCGTCTTCAAAAGATCAAACTCAGGACCTGAAACTTGAGAAATAAGAAACAATACCCTACAACAATCTGGTGAAATTACCTGCTACATTGTAATCTTTTTTGGCATTAGGAGGCTGGGAAGATGAAAGCCGGTTTCTCTGGAAGGCCACAACCCCTCTAATTAAGGCAGCATATAAGTTATCTTGCCTCTCTGGGATAGCGAGGAGATCGAGAGAGAAAACAACAGAAACATGCAGCATTTAGCAATAATAATACTTTATACTACGGACAAGAGACAGATTAAGGTGATGGATTTGTAACATATCAAAATACTTTCTCCCCTTACTTAATGCGATAGGATCTCTTGTTTTCTTTCTATCTGAATTCAACCCACTATTATATTCCACAAGGTGAAAGATCATCGCATTGTAATCAGAGACGGAACTTCCATGGACCCAAGTTCGGTTGTGTTTTTAATATAATACAAATATTTCATATATATGTATATATATAATATTATTCGATTTAGCATATGAACGTTCAAACGAAAGCCGCCATTCTGGAGTGCTTTGATTTGCTTGAGCAATTTATCAATGCTTAGTGTAACGCCCCGTTCCCGGAGGTCCGGAGAGTTAGCTCTTAATACCCACCACGGCACTCAGATTTCGGTACCCACGAATTTGCTACAAATTGACAACACCCAAAGAAAATAATCCATGAATTGCTAGTGAAGACAGGAATCGAAAACAGAAAAAAAAAAAAAAAAAAAAAAAAAAAAAAAAAAAGAAAGAAAGAAAGAAAGAAAGAAAGAGGGGCCGATTGCTCACCTTCGAAGAATCAGAAGGTTGAGACCCACGGAAAAATCCGAAAATGCCAGCCAAGGGGAAATCACCAATTCGCGCGAGAGGATCTGATTAATTCGGAAAAGTGATGAGGAAGCCACTCATGTGCGGAACCGAAGCAGATAAAATCGTGGGGCGTGGACGTGGGAGCAGTTGCAGTGGGATGTAGGGATTCACGGAAATGCAGAATGAGGGACACAGTGAGGAAGAAGAAAAACAGTACCTGGCTTGAAGGGTAATCCCCCAAAACGGCGCCGTTCGACTAACCATGCTGCTCGTGGGCTGGCTTCTCCATCGGGCTGGGCTTAAAGCCCGGTCGTTACAGAGAGAGAAAACAACAGAAACATGCAGCATTTAGCAATAATAATACTTTATACTATGGACAAGAGACAGATTAAGGTGATGGATTTGTAACATATCAAAATACTTTCTCCCCTTACTTAATGCGATAGGATCTCTTGTTTTCTTTCTATCTGAATTCAACCCACTATTATATTCCACAAGGTGAAAGATCATCACATTGTAATCAGAGACGGAACCAAGTTCGATTGTGTTTTTAATATAATACAAATATTTCATATATATGTATATATATAATATTATTCGATTTAGCATATGAACGTTCAAACGAAAGCTGCCATTCTGGAGTGCTTTGATTTGCTTGAGCAATTTATCAATGCTTAGAATGCTCATTCCATAGCTAATACAAGTAATAATGTTACGTTAGATTAACAATTAAGCTTTGAGATTGAGATGCGATAATGTGTAAGGATAGATCAATTTCATAACAATATCGTTTCACTTTCTAAGTTTATATGATGCCTCGTAAATCTGCTAAAATTTAAGCTTGGTAAATAAATATATTCAATCTTCCCATATATTATTTCACTCTTTATGGCTTCCTTCACGTGAGTAATTTTGCAAGTGACGGGTAAGATTATTTCATTCCTGAATCTGCACCAACTATTATCCTTAAATCCGATATGGATCAAATTCCAAAACCTGCCACTAAAACCTCGAACTAATAACAATTATTTTCCCCAATTCAAACCAAATTTTCAATCTTCATGGAAATACACGAACTAAATCAATACCTTCAATACACCCACAGAAATATTCTCCTTGAAAATTCTTATATCAATAACTCAACTCTGATCAACCCTATTTAATGATCACAGACTAATCAATATCCAAAAATCAAGCTAGGACACTAAGCCTGCAGAATTAAAAATTTAAATCTTATTACAAATTAGTCCTTCAAATCTGTAATTTCTAAAACCTTAAACTATATTAGAATCATTTTCCGAAATCTGTAAGATCGATGAACTTATATCCAATAATAAGACAATCGACTCCCGAATCTTTCAAGATCTAAAATATTAAAAGATAACAAATCATTTCTTAAAGTCTGCAAACTTTAATCCTTTAGTGAAATTCTCGTAAATATATCCTTAAAGTTTGTTGAACTTACAACCTCCTATTCTAAAGCCTTGTGTCATATCTCCACAAAATCTAAAACCACAATTATCCTACTCCCCAAAGAGATCACCCAGACATGCCGTTCCTTTCATGCCTCAAGATTTCAAAAGCAAACCAAGTCGATAAAAGTTCAAGCCTATTACACTAAATATTGATACCTAACAATGACATTCTCAGTCATACCATCTTCTTGCCATGACTTAACCTTTAAAACAAAATAAAATAAAACAAAATAATATAAAATAAATAACATAATTTCAATTCAGATAAAATCAAATCAAATAAATAAAATAAATTCAATTTAAATAAAAGTAATAATTTCAAATTAAACCCTTAAACTTTTCTGGTACTGTACTACTGGACATATGGTCTTACCCATTCTTAGCCATATCTTTAACCAACTCATATAATCCTTCCTACCATCAAATATTGTAAACCCGACATCAGTCTAAACTCCCGTACATCTTTAGAATCTAAACCACAAGAATTTAAACCTTAAATCTTATAAAGATTATCTCTTATAGTCCACAAAGTAAGTTTATTGGATCTAAACTCACTAAACCTCAAAATCTCAACACTCAATCATAAAGTCTGCAAAATTTAAAATTCTTAATTATCTACAAAATTAGCTCTTATTCTTTACAAATCTACACCTCAAATCTAAAGTTTCTTCCTAAACCACGGATATCCAAACTTAAATGTTTTTAGTCTGCAGAACCTCAAACCTGAAATATTCCCATAATCATGTCTTAGTTCTCAAATTTCTATATATATATCAAATATGAAATTACTTCCTAAACCGAATCGATATCCAAAACCTTATATGTTATAGTCTGTAGAACCTCAAAGTTATCATACAATTGAACTTATGTGCACCTTCAAAACTATAAACATTACATCTTATAAAAGATCCTTACCTATAGTCAACAAAGTATGCCTACCTGATCTAAAACTCCAAGTGTAAAGAAAGTCATTTATTAAAATCTAAAGCATTAGTTCTCTTCAAAATCTTCTTTTTAAAACCTACACCATCTAAGACCTCAAACATCTTAGAATATATTCCAAAATGTTGCCGGATTCTAAAACTTTAAAAACAATTAAAATCGTCTCTTATAATCTTCAAATTTCCACACCTCCAATCTGAGTTAACTTCCTAGCCTATAGATATTCAAAACCTCAGATTTCGTACGCCATCCAACATGAGTATGCAAAAGCTCAAACCGAATATCTTTAAAATCATGTCCTAGTGCCTTCAAAATTTTAAAACCTTAAATATCATCAAACATCTTATTATAGTATGCCAAACCTCATATGTCATCTTTCGAAAGTACATGCCCTAGAAATGCGATTGAATCAAGCCAAAATTCACACTTCTTCAATTTAGCAAACAACTTTTTATGTCTGAGTGTCCAAAGTATCAGCTTCAAATGTTCCTTATGCTCAGTCTTGCTTTTGGAATATACCAGTATATCAATAAAACCACTACAATCTTATCCAAAAATTCATGGAACACCTTGTTCATCAAATCCATGAATATTGCTGGGGCGTTAGTCAGGCCAAAAGGCATGACCAAAAACTCATAATGGCCATATCGGGTCCTAAAAGCTGTCTTAGCTACGTCTTTTTCCCTGATCTTCAATTGATGGTAACCCGATCGAAGATCAATATTTGAAAATACTTGAGCACCCTGGAGCCGATCAAACAAATCCTCTATATGGGGTAGCGGGTACTTATTCTTTATGGTCACCCGATTAAGTTCTCTGTAATTAATACACATTCTCATCGATCCGTCATTCATTTTCACAAACAACTCAAATAAAAAAAAAATGATTTCTTAAATCTATCTATACTCCAAAATTTCACACACTATAGTTTGAAGAATCTCAAACCTGGAATTTCTCCATAATCATCTAGCTTGTAGTCCTCAAATTTCTATACCCCAAGTATGAAATTACTCCTTAGACTAACAGATATCCAAAACCTCATGTTATAGTCTGCAGAATCTCAAACCTGGAATTTCTCCATAATCATCTAGCTTGTAGTCCTCAAATTTCTATAACCCAAGTATGAAATTACTCCTTAGACTAACAGATATCCAAAACCTCATGTTATAGTCTGCAGAATCTCAAACCTAGGCTCTGATACCAACTGTAACGCCCAGTACCCAAGGGTCCGGAGAGTTAACTCATGTCACTTAAAAAAAATCATTTTCCTTCCACAAAGAACATATTCTAATCTTTCCCAATCGCACAAAATACTCATATATTTACATCAATTACTCCAGAATAACTATTCTAAGACGATACAAAATTTAATATAAACATCAATCTCCCAACAAATCACGTCATCAGAGCACAACAAGCTTACTGAATAAAAATCCTCAATACTCATATAAACCTTCTATGCTTAAACCATCATTCTTAACTCTTCTCACCCATGCTCCATATCCTTGATCCTCAACTGAAACATTCAAATTATCTGAAAAATATTGTGGAGATAAGGGGTGAGTTATCAACAACTCAGTAAGCGGAGAACATATACTAGCATGTAAACATGAGCCTTTTCAGAAAGTTCAATATGCAGAAACAAAACATTTTATTTTTATAAGCAAATCTCAGAAAACGTGTTATCAGAAAATCAGAGCGACTTTTCAAACATTTCATACTCAAGTCAACAATTCATATTTGAGGATCCATTTCATATTCAAAAACACTTTGGCATAACATAATTGAACATCTCCATCTTATCATGTCATATCATATACCATGTTTAACCCCCGTGGTAGGGTTGTGCTATCCCTGGTGGCCAAACCAGGCAGTATCATGTGGTGAACTTCCCCTTTTTCAATCTCGGAGCCCCGAGTGTGCACACAGGAAAGAACACGTAAAAAGACCACTTTGTTTCCAAAGTGGGTGCACTCATATCATATCATGGTGGTACCAACCATATCACGTGAACAGTATCATCATATCAGAACCATATTCAGAACAGATAAGTATGCCAAAGTTTTATCATATCCATATCATATCAAAACACATGCGAAACATATTCATATCATTTCTATTTGATCAAAAACAGATCCATATCATTTCATATCACATGCATAAAATTTCAATGATATCATATTCGCTCTTTTGTATATTTCAGAAACATGTCAAATATTGCTCATGTCTACACATTTCATGTCAAACATTTCTTTTCTCTTTCATACGTATCTCATGAGGGAATGCAAAACATAGACTGAGGTTGTTTTTCACTTTTTCTTTTTAAAACAACATGCACATTTTTACAAACCAACCTCAGTTCATTTCTTTTTATGCAAATCCAGCATAGGAACCCCGCTTACCTGGACGACTTAGCTTTTCCAAAAAATTTCCTCAAAAATGTCGAGTCGACTATAAATTGTCACCTATAAAAATAATCACGTAATTTCTGTAAGTTTCCAATAGATCACATATGTCGATATTTAAACCTAAGCTTCTTAAATAACCTATTTTAAATTTCTCAAAACTTAAAACCTTCATAATCCCAAAATATATCATTACTTCATAAAATCACCAATATCCACCACAACCCACGTAGTACACAAAACACCAATATTTAAACCCGAACAGCCAACAAATCTCATAGTCTAAACCAATCATACTAACAACTCCATCACCCAATCCAATCAACCCCGTTACTCCTCGGACTCAGTCCGGCAAAACCAATCAGCATTTAAATACAGTGTAATGTGCTAGTGCAAAAATACATTAAATTCACGAGAATTCTTTGAAAAATACTTACATTGCTATATAATAATTTATGGAGGATCACGGAGGCGCAAGAAGTGGAAAAATAGTTGCAGAACAGTGCAAAAATACACTGTGGCCGTGGGTCACAGATACCCACTTTTCAACGGGTGCAAACGAAGACCCGAGATTGATAGGGTAGGGCCTAGGGATGTCGGTGAAGCTAGTGGTGGTGATGGTTGGCCGTGAGTGGCGGCGCAAAGGGTGGTTTAAGGTCAAAAATACCCAAAACAGAAATGGAGTTGGATGTGCTTTACCGGTGACGAATCGGAGGTGGGGTTGGGTTCAATGGGTTGCTTAGAGGTCGAGGATGAAGTGGTGAAGAAATGGCGGCCAATGGTGGTGCGACGGCGGCGCTGGAGTGAGGAGAAGGCCACGGCTTCGTGTGGCGCGTGGATGCTAACGGTGGCACCGGAGGAGCTGAAACTGGAGGGAGGTGGTCGCCGGCGGCAGGGGAATCGAGTGGGGTGGGCGGTGTCGACCACCGCCGACGCACGGCGGCTCTGGGTGGAGACGAAGAACGGACAGAGAGAGAGAGAGGGTGGCTGGGCTTCGCGCGGGAGGGACCAGAGGAAGAAAGAGAAAAGAAAGAAAAGAAAGGAAGAAAAGAAAAAGGAAGGAAAAAGAAATGAGAAAAGAGAAATTGTAGGGAAAGAAATGAGGTCCAATCCTCACATCTTGGGTCACAAAAATGATCCAACGGAAACAACTTTAAAACAGCAAGTGAAATAAAATATTTCAAACGCAGTGATTAAAATTAAAATAAATAATTAAACCTGATAATAAGTTAATTTAATTCGAGAAGAAATTTAAACACATAACAATAATTAATTTAAAGAAAACACTTCAAAAATAATTTTTGTAAACTAAAAATCATAAAAATAACCCAATTAAAAATCCAATAATTTTAAAACAAGAGAATAAATTTTGAATCGATAAAAATAATACATTCATTAAAATACACTAAAATTCGGGGTGTTACACATATGGTGTGGAGATAGAGCTCTCAGGGACTTATTCCCTATAGTGTTCATACTTGCACGTGAGAAAGAAGCTTAATGGCAGAGCTCATGGAGAGGGATGGTGATTTACTCTAGTGGAATGTGAGCTTCACTAGGGCGGCCCAAAATTGGGAAGTCAGCAACTTTGAAGATTTCTTCCAGGTCATATACTCCATAAGACTGCGTACTCAAGAAGCTGATACTTTGTGGTGGACACCTACAAGAGAGGTACATTTTCAGCTCGTTTTTTCTATAAGGCCCTCAGACAACCGTAGAATAATCACTTTCTACGGAAAAGAATTTAGAGAAACAAGGCCCTGCCTAGGGTGGCATTGTTTGCCTGGACAACATCTTTGGGGAAGATTTTGACAACGGATTACTTACGGAAACACACAGTGGTAGTGGTATAATGGTGCTGCATATGTAAACAAAGTGAGGAGATTGTGGATCATCTTCTACTATATTGTTAGATTACTAAATTATTATGGGTCGATGTATTTAGAAGGTAGAGCTAACTTGGGTTATGCCTGCTACAGTGGTCGAGCTTTTGGCAAGTTGGGTGAACCTTGGCAGCATTCCACAAATTTCAATCGTGTGGAAGATGATTCTCATACGTCTTCTATGGTGCATTTGGACATTCAAAGACATGGAGCGTTCATTGGAGGAGATTATATTATTATTTGTTAGAACCCGTTTTCTTTGGCCAAAGATGTAGATTTCAATGGTCTCTATTTTCTTGTTTTTATTTCTTTTTCCTAAATATGTGTTTTCTCTTGTATACCCGATCTGTACTTGGGCTATACCTATTCATATTAATATATATTAAAAAAAGAACATTGGTTTTGACCAATGTAGGGAGAGGATGAGTGAACTTACGTGTCACCATCCGAATGATGGCTACGTGCAACACATTCATGCGGTCCCTTCCTCCACAGTGTATTGATTCTGGAACCTTTTTTAAGATGTGCTTAGCAGTGTGGTAATTGTTTTTGTCTACAGAAAGAAAGAGTGCGGATTCTCCGGCTTCATTCACCATCTTAGCTAGCTCTGGTTTGTGGCGAATTAGTAACTCCACAACCGAGTGTTGAGCACTTCTCACGGCAAGGTGCAATGCCGTATCCTTGTCTATGTTCACCATCTCCAAAATATCTGAACTTGAACGATCTATTAGGAGATCTATGATGTCCGAACACCCTATACTTGCTGCAACATGTAGTGGAGTGTCACCTTTCTTATTTCCCAGATAAATAAGTGATTGGTCCAAGCTGATGAGTTTTTCAGCAAACTCCTTCCGTTTGAATTTTGTTGCAACATGTAGAATGGAGTCCGCGTTGTCCGTTATCGGCTTGGGAATATTCTCAGAATCTTGTAGGTAGGACTTGATGATCTCGTTACTTGTGATCTGTTCTAAGAATGTGGTGTCATTTTCAGCTACAGCTTTATAGATCTTTGTTGGATCCATGACCTCCAGTTGCAAAACTATATCAAATAAACTAATTTCGCTGATGATGAAGCTAATTATTCAGCGGGCGGGCTTTCTCAGATCCTACGTAGAAGCCTTCCTTACAAATAAGCAATATAAGAATTAGATTTAGGAAGTACACTCGGGCATATACCGGTAGTACTAAATGAATTCTATAGTCATATGTATATACTTGCTTTGTAAATTTAAAAGAGTTTACAATGGAATTTATTAACTTAAATTAGAAAGTTCATTATACAAAATATGATTTCATACGTTTATATATATAACATGCTTTGGTTTCTGTTACCTTTTTCTTTATCTATGTCTGTTCTAATACTTTATCCTCATTTCATTCTTAGGGATACACATAAAAATAAAATGAGTCGAATACTTAGTAAGAGCATTGGCATTGAATTGTTCGCCAGTACAGTTTGCATGAAGAAACCCTAATGACTGATCCAATTGTTCGCCAGTACAAATTCAAACTAAATATATTTATAAATTCCTAGAAATTGTTTTAGTAGATTGTCTTGTACATGAGACTTGATAAAAAAAAGAGAGGAAAATTTGGACTCAATTTTAGAATGAAACTTTTGTTAAATTGTTGGTCATGTAGATTAGTTATTAAACGACCTTGGAGAAACAAAAGGAGGCAAATTTATGACCTAACAACATCATCATCTCATAACAACATATATACAAAAAAATATCACAAAAGTTCTTCAAAGGCAAATTTTGACGAGCAATATATACAACATATATCTAACACATGTCCAAAAAGTATTACAGAGGCTCTTTAAAAGTAGAATTTGAAGAACAATACATACAATACAAAAGTT
Organism: Juglans mandshurica; assembly: GCA_022457165.1. Lineage (NCBI taxonomy): Eukaryota > Viridiplantae > Streptophyta > Magnoliopsida > Fagales > Juglandaceae > Juglans > Juglans mandshurica. The sequence continues at coordinate 14,067,923 of CM039623.1, forward strand.
TTTTGAAGTTAACAAAACGATATTTATGCAGTTTGAGGGAAATATATATACATATATATATATATATATTTATGTCTGAAAATCATGTTGTTTTAGTACTGGATGGATAATCAAAACATTAAATCTCTTATGTTGCCAGTTTTGGAATTCATCTACTTTCACACCAAGGTGGGTCCACCTGACCCGAAATTTAATTAGGATGAAAGATGGATAAGCTTTTGGGCCTAAAATAGGTTAAATGTGCCATATTAAATAAGCCCACAAGTTACACTTATTGAAACTTAGTTAGACCCGTAGGCCGAAATTTTATTTTTTAAAAAGTCGCTAATATGTGCTTGATGATCTTGGAAAATATCAATGGGTCAATACTTATTGTAATGCCCTGGTCCCGCACGGGTCGAAGAGTTACTTCCTAACACTTAAACTTACATTCCAACAATATAAAAAATAGACTCTAAATTCTCAATATCATATAGAAAATTCGATTCAATCTAATTTTCTCAATATAACCAATTTTCCAAAATGTCAAATCATCACAACACAATAAAATTTCTTAATAAAATTCTACAATACTCATAAAAAAAAAACTTCCTATGCTTGAACCACTACACTTAAATCATCTCACTCAATGCCTCATAATCTTGATCCTCAGTTGAACCATCATAATATCTAAAAAATATTGTGGAGATAAGAGGTGAGTTATCAACAACTCAGTAAGCAGAGATCATATACTAGCATGTAAACATGAGCATTTATTAAGTTCAGTATGCAGAACAAGACATTTACTTTCAGAATGCAGAAACAACATATTTTCTTTCAGAATGCATAAACAAAACTTGTTACAAAACCTCAGAGCGAAATTTTTCAGAAAAACAAACTTGTTCTCAAAAAGAAAGTCCTTTGGCATATTCAACTGAAACATTATATTCATATCATCTCATAGCATCACATCGGGACAAATACCATCATCGGGACAAATACCATGTTTAACTCCCGTGGTAGGGTTATAAACCACCATTATACCCATGGCTGGGTCGTATACCATCTTTCACCCCGTGGTAGGGTTATAAACAACCATTATACCCGTGGCTGTGCCTTAACAAAAACATAACGGAACATTATCGGAACCAGATCACATTCAAATACAGAATCAGAACTTCATGCCACGGTTTTTAGATGACACATCATATCAAAACAAGATACTGAATAGTTTCAAATCATTTCATATGTTCGAAATAAATAGAGTCCAAAACATCTTCATTTATTCATAGCAAAAACTTTTAGATTTTCATATTCGCTCCTTTTACATAGTTCAGAAACAGAATGCGCAAAATTAGCTCATGTCTACACCAGTCATGACAGAAAATAATTTCTCTTATATATAATTTATGCATATGCAGAACAAACATTTGAGGTCGTTTCATATTTCTTTTCAACCAAACATGCATATTTTCAAAGTCGACCTCATTTCATTTCTTTTATGCAAAACTAGTATATGAACCCCGCTTACCTGGGCAACTTAGCTTTTCAGAAATTTTCTAAAAAATGTCGAGTCGACTATAAATCGTCACCTATAAAAATAATCACATAATTTCCGTAAGTTTCCAATCAATCACGGATTTCGATATTTAAGCCTAAGCTTCTTAAATAACCTATTTTAATTCTTCAAAGCTTAGAACGTTCATAATCCCAAAATATATCATTACTTCCTAAAATCACCAATATCCACCATAATCCATGTCAAACACAAAACATCGATATCTAAACTCGAAACAGCCAACAAATCTCATAGCATAAACCAATCATACCAACAACTCCATCATCTAATCCAACCGACCCCCTTACTCCTCGGACTCAGTCCGGCACAACCAACCAATTCACTGTTAATATGAGTTAGCGCAAAAATACATTTAAATTTCAAAAGTTTTTTGAGAAAATACTTACAATGCTATAATATAATTTTTGAAAGATCACGGAGGTGCGAGAAACAGCAACATAGGAACAAAACGTGACAAACCAAGACCCGAGTTTGCTAGGGTAGGGTTTAGGGATGTCGGTGAAGGTAGTGGTGGTGGTGGTTGGCCGTGGGTGGCGGCATGGGCGGCGGTTTAAGGCCAAAATGCTCAAATCGGAGATGGAGATAGATGGGATTCAGTGGTGACAGATCGGAGCCAAGGATGGGTGCATTAGGTTGCTAGGAGATCGAGGATGAAGTGGTGAAGAAATGGTGGCCAGTGGTGGCGTGACGGCGGCGTGTGAGCACAAAAAACACCGCGGCATAGGGTTGCGCATGGGGGCAAACGGCGACGCTAGAGGGGCTGAGATTGGAGGGAGGTGGTCGGCGGAGGGTGGGGAAGGCCGTGGGCTCAGCAGCGGGCTAGGAGAGGAAGGAAAACGCACGGGGAGAGGGAGAGAGGGATGTTGCGCGCGGGAGGAAGCAGCTCCGGAAGAGAAAAAAAAAAAGAAAAAAGAAAAAAGAAGAAAATGGAGAGAAATGAATGAGGTCAAATCCTCACAACTTGGGTCACAAAAATCCAACAAAAATTATTCCAAAACAACAGTTTAAATAAAATAAATTTAAACAAAGTGACTAAGTAAAATAAAATAATTAAATCCAACAATACAATAATTTTAAAACCCACAAACTAATTTAAATTAAGAAAAATTTAAATGCATCACAATTATTAATATTAAGGAAACATGTCAAATTTAATTTTCACAAATTAAAAAAAATCATAAAAATAAACCTACTAAAATCTGAAAATTTAAAGCAAGAGAATCAATTTTTAAATTAATAACAAATAATCATTCTATTAAAAATACACTAAAATACAGGATGTTACACTTATAAAAATCCAAATTAGATTAGTCAGGTAATTTTAGAAAGACCTCATACCTATAAAAGTTTTATGGTAAATTATAAGAATTTCATTAGGCTCAATAATCGGACAAAAGCTCTTTAATATTTATGGACCAAGGGATCCCTAAATAATTAAAAAGTGGCCCAAGATTTTTTTCCAAAAGCCCAGCCCGACTACTCAATAATGCTATGCACGTTTCTTCCTCCTCTTTCCTTCTCTAGGGTGTATCTACCTACACATACACACACACAAATCCCTCTCATGCACGTAGGTTCATCTCCCGCCTAAAAAACTAGGGTTGCCACACCCTTCTCCACATTCAAGCGTCAACCCCCACGACACACGCCCCACCCATACACATCCAAACTATGCATCAGAGTACCACTTGGTGCTTGCGGCCTTTCACGATCACCACCCTGCAGCACCCACGACCTCCACCCTATCACTAATTCCAGGGAACCATCATGCACCGCTGCAACAATCCCAACACGCCTAGCTACTTAGCCATCGTCGCATGAAATTGAGAAGAAGAAGCTTCAGCCCTCCCCAACTCACAGACAATGTGCACTCAAGCCGAGACCTTCCACACTAACAACCTCTCCTCTACCGAGAACCGCGAACGGAATACCTCTATTCTAACCACCCAAAACAGGGTAGTTTTTTTTACTTAACCAACCTCCACACTGTGAGCCCACATTCCACTCAAAACCATCGTGTGATAGCCCCACTGCCCAGCCCACGTGAAACTGGCAACCCTGCACCGAGTGCCACCAACATACGAACAACCATGCAAACCCAGCCGCCACTTCATCTCAAAAGCCACCTCACGTCTCCAACCCATGTTCGACCTACCATGCACGTCCATCCATCCCCATCCCCATCCATCCCCTGTTTTAAACAACCCAAAATATAGCAAGAAAACCCATCCCCAAGTCTCAGGTTTCAGCCCCATGACACGTCGATGAAGCCCAGCGACGTCGCCTATAACGACCGGGCTTTAAGCCCAGCCCGATGGAGAAGCCAGCCCACGAGCAGCATGGTTAGTCGAACGGCGCCGTTTTGGGGGATTACCCTTCAAGCCAGGTACTGTTTTTCTTCTTCCTCACTGCGTGCCTCATTCTGCATTTCCGTGAATCCCTACATCCCACTGCAACTGCTCCCACGTCCACGCCCCACGATTTTATCTGCTTCGGTTCCGCACATGAGTGGCTTCCTCATCACTTTTCCGAATTAATCAGATCCTCTCTTGCGCGAATTGGTGATTTCCCCTTGGTTGGCATTTTCGGATTTTTCTGTGGGTCTCAACCTTCTGATTCTTCGAAGGTGAGCAATTGGCCCCTCTTTCTTTTTTTTCCTATTTTCGATTCCTGTCTTCACTAGCAATTCAGGGATTATTTTCTTTGGGTGTTGTCAATTTGCAGCAAATTCGTGGGTACCGAAATCTGAGTGCCGTGGTTGGATTTTCCCTCTTTGAGTTCTTGAATTTAATTTTCGGTAACTCTCGCTCCACCCACTGAACCGTTGGTCACTCTTAATTCTATAATTGCTGTAAATCCTCTTATGTGGCAACTGATGTGGCAAAAATCGAAAACGCACTATTTAGTTTTACCCCATTTCCCTTCGCTCATGAAACTTTGTATGAGAAAAAAATATTTTCTGTCATGACTGGTGTATACATGAGATTAATTTTGGCATTCCGTTTATAAACTGTGCAAAAATGGGAGAATATGAAAATTTGTTCATAACTATATGACTATGATCTGATTTTTTTTTTGTTATGAATTTGTTCTGTACTCTGATATAATGTGATGTGATCTATGAAAAACCTCTGGCATGATATTCTATTTCTATTTTGTTCTGACCTTACGACGGGTGTAAAACTGTAGCCACTGTTGAGGTTGGTACCAACTCTTCTGTTTCCGGTGCACCAACTTTAGAAGTAAAGTGGTTTTCTGCATGATCTTTCCTGTGTGCACACTCGAGGCTCCGAGAATTATAAGGGGAATATTTCGCATTCTATTTATGCTTGGTTGGCCGTCGGGGTTTGCACAACCCTGTTATAGGGTTTAAATATGGAATTATATACTAATGTGATGTTTCAGTTATGTTGTACCAAAGGAATTTTGATTAAGAATATTTATGAACTTTCGTTTTGATATTTTTTTATAATATGTTTTGATTTTTCTTACGAAAATAAAAATATTTTGTTCTTCATTCCAAATTTTATAAATACTTATATTTACATACTAGTATATGTTTTCTACTAACTGATTTGTTGATAACTCACCTATTATTTTCATAACAATTTTCAGATAATTTTGATGGTTCAACTAGAAAATAAGAGTAGGAAGTGTTAGTAAAGTTTGATGTTCATAGGGGAATAAGTGCTAAAGGGTACAAGTTTTATTGGATAGTCATATTTAGTAGATTTATTATTTTCATTTGTTTTGGTATGTTGAGTTGTGCATATTTTCAAGTATTTTTGAAGATTTTAATTTATTTTATTGAGGTATATCTTTGGTGTCTCCATGGAGGACGTACTTAGATCAGAGGACACTCATCCCAGGCAGGCTGCAGGGGCTTCAGGTGGAAGGAATGAATCAACTAAGGTGTGAATACTGTTTCAATGATGTTTTTCTCCCTAACGCTGCTCTACTAATTTCCTGACTTGGCCTTTCTTTCGTATGAGACAGATAATGAGTCTGCCCAAATAGAGTAGTAATTTCTTAGTGTTTCATAGGCACAATCAGTTAATCAATTGGGGAATGGGGGCTTCCGCCCATGTTATCTTTAGCTATTCGACCCTATTTACAAATGTGTTATTGGAGATGATTTAAGTAACATGAGCTCACTCTCCGGACCTTCGGGACTGGGACATTACAAAGGTGTATCCATTCTTTTTTCTGAAGCTTGTGTTGCAGTAGTTTCTAGATATGTCAAATGTTCGTACATAAAATAAATTTAGAAATTTAGAAAATGTTGGAAGAAAATAATACTATATAAAACAAATGCATCTGTTTAGATTTATTTAATTTGTTTCTATTTGTGAGAATGTTAGATTTTTTGGTATGGCTTTAAAAATGTTGTTACAATTTATAATATTCTAAATTTTATGTAAGAATTTTTTATACTTAGAAATGAATCCCAATAGAAGAAGTAATGTTTTCTAATGCTTTTTATTAAAAAGGTAGTACCATAAAACCTTTTGTTAAATAATTTGATTACCTTGTCGGTGTGATTCATTAACTCAATTGTTGTAGAACCATTGCCTTTTTCTGCTATTAGTCCAAACAAAACGACTGTCAATCGTTCAATATAATCCTCCATGTCAACATAGGCTTGACAACTTAAAGTAATAAAATTGTAGTTGTGAATTTGAATGAATCATTAATATGGCAAAGTTGTGATATAAGAAGTCATAAATTAAAATATGAACAAAATATGTATAACATGGCTCTCCATGACCGACCCCGAAGGGGAAGGAGCACACAGGGGGCCAACCTCCTCGATCCCGTCTGTTCCATGAACCGCAGGTGTCCCCCTGGCATGGGGGCACGAAAGGAAGGGAAGGGGTGGTTAGATCCCCCAACTCGGCCACGAACATCCCTAGGCCTTCAACCTACCTCCCAACTTCCATGTCGACCAATCCCACATCACCCACATCTCTTTGATCAACCCCTCCTTCTTCTAAGGAGGACCCACCTCATTCAGGAAAAGTGGGAGAGTCCTCCTAACTGCCGAATGAGGTAGGGGAGGGAGAAGGGATAGAGACCCTCTCTTGGTCAGTAGCAGGGGTCTCACCGCCAGAAACAATCATGGGGAGAGAACTCAGGGTAGATCCTTGCTCCTTGCGGTCGTCATCATCACCACCCCCAATATTGGTCTGGGTGCTACCAACTAAGATAGATTGGGGCACCCCAGCCCCAGCCACGCCAACAGAAAAGGCGTTCTACATATTCGCATAAAAGTCGCCGATGCTAGACGTTGATGTTAGGGAGAGAAGAGAAGGAAACTCGAAGGGCGGCATGCTTACGGATTCAGTGCCCTTGGCAGGCAAGTCAAAATCAAAACCCGTCTCCAAGTCAACGAGAGATTGGCCCATGAGCCCAATAAGGTCTTCAAGACCTGGCGACACTAGGGGGAACCCAGACTAAAAAAGCGTTGGGTGTCTTCTCTCCAGGGGAAGCATCAGGAGCCCCCTAACCAACAACAATGTTGGAATAGCAATGTACTCCTCGATCCGCCTCAACTTCTGCCCCCGTGGCGGATCCAGCCACCTCGCCCTCAACGATGTTGCCATGAGGGCGTTAAGTCAAATAACCATCAATTTGAGAAGCCCATCTTTTCCCCCCTGGCTAGGGAGCACGTCTCTTTGCCAGGGGCACCATGGCCTTGAGTTTTTGACCCTTAACATGGGCATGTCTCTGTATCACCAAGAACCTATCAATATTGGAGGCAAAGAGCAGATCCTCCATTGCCAAACCATTCCTATCATTTTCCTTTGCCCAATTAAGGACTATGTCAACATGAGAATGCTCCTTATCAGTTAAGTCCAATTGCAAGCTTTTGTTGTCGGGGACCCTTCCCCAATTAGCACAGACTGGGTAGTCCTAAAGATTCATCTCGTCAGCAGGATACTCCCAGTTACTACCAGGAAAAAAAAATAAAATATTTGCCACTGCTTGGCATTGGAATAACAAGGATCAAAGGCCGCCAAGCGTTGTGACCTAACGCGAAAACTACAAACGTTGCCTGGCAACATCTTCACCCATAGAATGAATGAAATTTTTTCTCTGCCAAATTTGGATAGGTATCCCCCAAGGGCTCTAAAACCATGCGAAAGACCACGTATGAACACATAAGAACATGCCAAACGTGCGAGTGAAGTTGGGCGAGGGCTAACCCCAAGAAATCCAAAACATCAGGGACATGGCGTATGAAATGGAATCACAGCCCATGCATCAAGGCACTCACTGTAAGGGCCACGTCGCCGACAAACCCTTCTTCGTCAGTACATCTAGCCTTAGGAATAGAAAACTTCACCGAATCTGGGATTTGGTGAAGCCGAGATTTGGTAAGTGGACCTCGGCTTCACCAAGTCCCGCTCAAACAGGGTGGAACACCAAGAGAAACCCTCAAAAGAGGCAGGGATTCGACTAAGGGAAGACTAAACGGCAGGGGAAGGAGAGTCCCTTGTTGGAGTTGGGTCGGAAGAAAGGATGGGAGTACGGGAAGAGCCACAGCTAGCCATTGCAAGAAAAATGCGTTCTTGAAGATGTTATATTAGAGGTAACGTCTATGGGAGAAGAATATAATAAGGAAGAAGAAGTGCGAAAAGAAGGAGTACGGGAAGAAGTAAATGAATCAAGAAAGATCAGGAAAGGTAATCATGAGGATTCTTGAGAATTCGAAAGGTTGGTTGCGCCGATAGTTGCCACTTCTTTCAAATAAAGGATGTTAAATTAGAGCGAACATCTATGGGTGATATGGGCTACGTTTTGAAGAATAGGTTTGAACTTAAGCCACTATATTATCTCTCATGGACCCTCGACAGGGTCGAAAAGGTCAAAATCTGGCTAACCGATTACCTATTGCAAGCCAGCGGGGTAAGAACATCACGTGGGCATATAAGGTGCGAAACTAGTAAATTTCCTTTGTGCTGGCACAAATAAAATTAGAGGGGTAACTGGAGGAGATATTTGTTGTGACGCCCCCAAATTCCGCTTGGGATCGGACGGACATTTGAAGCGTCGAGACATGCAACACAAGGTTACCTGCCCCCGTTCATGACATATAAGATGCAATATTCCTAACATGCATCTAGCATTATGCAATATTCGCAGCGGATAATTTTTTTCTTTAGCAATACTATGCACCAAACTGAAATATCTCAAATACTTATAACATACTTCATACATAATGACATACTTAAAAACTGATATCACAACACTAGTCCAAAATGATTGTGATCAAAAGAGTGCTTGAGATTGAACTCCACAATTACAAATAGCAATTTGAGGTAACTACTATACTAACACCTACGTCGCATCGTCGCTTAGTCGACCGTTTCCAGTTGGTCGATTCTCGATTCTCCTTCAGATCCTGTAATAAGATCTACCATTCGGGGGGAATGGTAGTTGGGACTACCACAGTGAGATTTGATTACAAATCTCAGCAAGTTAACAGGAAACTTCCACACAGGTTAATGATGCATGCATGGCAGTAAAAGCATGAATGCATAATCAAATCATAAGTAATCATAGCATAACTTGACATACAACATAACATAACTGGCATAACTTAAACTGAAGCTTAGCATGAACGTGACTAGAAACATAACATGGACTTGAAACATAACATGAACCTGAGCATGACATAACATAAATGTGAACTTGGAACATAACGTAAATGTGAACATAACATAACATGAACTTGAAACATATTCTTGTCTCATGGGATTACCATGATTGCATGAACGTAAACTTGAACATAACATAACGTGAAACATGACTTGAACTTGGAATCTTATTCAATAGACTTAATCATTAAAGTGACCATATGGGTGCTACACAGGTCCCCTTGAGCCGTGTGTCCCTGCCGATTACCGCATCACATCACAGGTTTCTATACCAGCTGTGAGTGCGTTAATACGTACTCCACAGTTGTTGTGGCCCCACGTATTCTACGTGTCACAATTGCTGTGTCTCACGTAGTGTATGCTCCACAGTTGTTGTGGCCCCATACTTCATGCTCCACAGTTGTTGTGGCACCTTGACTTATTTGTTTGTGCCACACTTGCTGTGGACACACGTAACATAATGTGTGGCACCATCGGCGTTAGTGCCTGGCGCGCTCCGATGACCAGCTAATTAGGCCCCATTCGCAACCTGTTGACTGTACTTCGTCAACCCAGGGAATTTCACGCCTATTTAGGCACTCCAGCGTGAACAAAGGAGTTCCACTAGGATATTAACCCATCCTAGCGCATAGGGTCGTGATTGACTTAAATAACTTAACCGGCATACATGTCATTTCGTAACGTGACGTAACATAAAAGACGGAAGTCCTGACGTAGCATAACGTGACATGAACGTAAGACGTAAGACGACAGACATGACGTACTTTGAGACATAAATGTAATAGACAACATACCATAACATGGCATACATGTAACAGGCAACATTTCGTAACATAGCATACCCTGTAACAGACAACATTTCTTAACATGGCGTAACATGTGACAGTGAATATTACGTGACATGAAATACATGTAACATATGGCATACTTAACTTAACATGACATACTTGCAATGTATAGCAATACGTGATAGAATATCTTGTGTAACAGATGAATAATTCATGACAGAATAAATTATGTGTAACAGATAAATATGTAATGACTTGGCTTGGTACATATGATAACATGCATACATACAATTTAGTTCCCTTACTTATCACACATACACATTAAATTGATAGTAAGTTAAAAGCTAACTTACCTCGATCTTCGCGCTACGAGACAAAACTCAAGTCCGATCACGAGAAACTGAAAGTAGCGATTTCTAAAAATTAGAATTTAATCACTAATAATTAGGAATATGGAGAAATATCAACTTCGAGTAAAATGACCATTTTACCCTCTACATGTGGGAAAATGACCATTTTACCCCTAACTTAAGGATTTTGCATCCTAACTCCAAAGATCACCAAAATTTACATACCTTATGTAAATTTTGTACTAAGCTCAAATATCAATTCAGAAAAATTTTAAATTAAACCCAACCATTAAAACTCTATGGGGCCGAAACTTACAAAGGCTATTTTCTTTGATTTTTGTTGTAATTCCTTCAAATTTCAAAACTCATGATTAAACCAAAATTTTTCTTCTACTATACTCATAACATATTCCTAAGAATAATAATGTTTTGAATCATGAACAAAAGTAATCAAAATCACTAAAACCATACTTGAACTTTTTGGTTTTTCTTCTAAGTTCAAAACAGAATTTTGTTTCTAACTTGTTTTGATCAACCTCTTGATCCATGACTTATAAAGATGTGATCTTCAAACCAAAACATCACATGGTTTAAGAAGTTGTTCTAAAACAGATCCAAGAATCAAACTCAAGATCACATGGTTACACATCAACCAAAACATAAATTTAACCAAGAATATCATCACTTTGACCTAACTGAATACCTCATTGCATAAAATTTCATATCTTCGAAACTAACAACAAATATCTTCAAAATAAAATTTAAACATGTAAATAAGAGGCTTAGGATCTTCCAATAAAAATATCAAAGCCATTGGAATAAGATTAAACCATAAAATATTTAAACTTTCTCAAAACAGAAACTGTTTTGTCTCTTCCAGTTTCTAAGTTTATAGACCTAAGAAAATATTTCACCAAAACTTTTAATCACGCAACAAATCCTCAACCAATAATCATATACACATGTTAACAGTACTCCATAAAAATTTCGGACCAAGATCTATTCATTAGCTTGGTCAAAACTCCAAAATGTAACACACTCTCCAGTTTATCGCCCAGAATGACCTTCTGGGGTATAAACAACTTTTTACCAACCAAATGATCTCCAAATGGAACAAATAAGATATCCACGTAAACTAGACTAAAAAAGAAACAACTTTATGAAGGAAACTTTGCGAGAAAACACTTACAAAAGCTTCGAAACGGGAGTTCAAAAGAGGTAAGAAAAACTATCCGAGAGTGTCTTTTGTGTTTTATGATGGAAAAGTGTAAAGGAGAATTTCATTTTCGTGGGAAGTGGACTGGAGAGCTTCTTACACAAGCTATGTAAAGTGATAGGATTGAAGGAATGGTTGAGTGTTGGCCTTTTCTTCTCATAAAAATCAGACCAAGATCTTTTCTCAAGGTGGAGTGTGAGAGTGAAAGTGTGAGGTGGCCCTTTAGCTTTGTCTTTCTAGAACCTTTTAGGCCCTTCTTGTAAAGATCTGACCAGCCAAGTGAGGGTTCAAAACTTAGTCATGAAGCAATCCTATAGTGACCAAATTCGTGGGCCTTAATGGGCCTAAACCGAATGGGCCTAAATTTTGGGGTTTAAAGAGGGTTTGGGTTGCTATCAAGCCCAAATCCAATATCACTTGGTCCAATCAATTTCTCAAGGTTAACAAGGTTGGATAATGATGTTCTAACACAAATTTGAAAGATTAATAGCATGTGGAAGTGATTTAATCAAGTGATTAAACACAATGCTAGAAATCGGATTAGAAAGGGTTTAGAGGCCAACTTTAGGTTTTGGGGAAACCGTTTAGGGTTTCAATTTCAACAAAGATTTTAGGCTTTCAATTGGATTCCCACCATTTAGGGTTTCACTAGGATTGAAATATTTTTGGTCTGGCACAATTTGGTTGAGCAGATGAAACAAAGTTTTGCTTAAGTGGCATGATTTCACACATTAATTCCTTCAAATCCATCAAACGCTCCTCATGGTGCCAAGTGTCTAATATTATCCACTATGAGAGGCTAATATCTTGCCAAATTTCCAAATGAAAGTTCTCTAATCTAATTTGGACATTCCACACTGTGATTTTGAAACACTGCAATTGGTGCGCTTACCGAGGTTACTATTTACTCCGAAAAAGTGAATCATAAACTTAACACTAAAAATTCCTAAATATTCATATTAGTCTACAGTGAAAATCGTTTACCGAAATTCATTCTTGAAGTGCCCCTAAAAATAATTTCACAATTTCCATCAGACGTTTCGTCCGGAATTATGAAAATAGGATATTGCGCCATAAAATTCTAAATAATCCAGGAAGTCTAATGGCGTGGACCATAATGCATTCTGACACTTCTAACCACCTCAAATAAATAAAACTTGTATTTCTAGCACCATAGTGAGTGATAACACTGACTATGTTGACAGACTAAAACCTATGCGATTGGTCGATTCGTAAAACCTTATGGGGTTTCCACGAGATTCCTAAAGTCAATAGAAATTCCACCAATGAATTTCTAGCGGGCTGTTACATTTGTCCTCTTGTTACATGGCCCATGACTGATAAGCAAGCCAAGCTTGCCATTTTGACCTACAAGGCCCTTGGCCTAGGGGCCCATGGGAGCATGATATCAACAATTGAGGCAACATCATTCGCAAGGTGATAATGCCCCAAGATGAAGGCAGTTATCCTAAGATGGATAACCCTTATAAATCAAAGCAATATCCCCTCCTCCTTTGTTAAGGGTTAACTAGAGATAAATGCAGGGAACAGATGGTTCTCGACTTCTTGGATATGCCCTTGCATCTGCATAAATGGTACATGAAGGTAACAAATGTTCTTCTAAGTATTATTGAGATATTATAAATTGAGACTAATTCTCTAACTTTGGCATCAAAGTTTATCTTGGGCAACCAGTGCCATTGAGTTGGTCTTTGCAGGTTGTTCAAGTGGTTGGTGGTGTGAAACATGTCTTTTACAAACTCCTTAACATCTTGTCTGGTATTTCTACTGAAGAAGATTGAGGTCTTGTCCAGGTTCAATCTTGCACCTAGACATCTTGTCCAGGTGCAAAAAGAAGGTTATCATTTGTAAAAAACAAAAAAACAAATAGTAAATAAGCAAAGACCCTCGAGCAAAAGGAAAGCCTGAAGTGTGACATTTTTTCTCAACTCTATCCAACAGATGACTTAACATTTCTGAGCATAGGATAAAAAGATAATATAGGCCTTTCTTGTATCTTAACCTTCATTTTATTTTGATTTTTATTTAAGTATTAAAAAACTTCTTCGCTCACTCATTAAATTAAATATAATATAGGCCTACAATTACAAATGAGGAAAATATATTAAAATAATAACCAAGTGATCATATTCATGTTTCATCTACATATATATATATATATATATATATTTGGGTCAAATGATCTTGCCAATAAAGCTTGTAAGTAGTCTACTTAGATCTTCGCAAACTTCTAATTGGTTGGTCAAAAAAAGAAACGAAAAGTTGCTAATGGCTGCCTTGATCAATATGTTTCGAAAAAGAAGAGGTAAAAATTAAGGGAGTATGCATGTTGGGATTGTTCCAAATTCATTGAGAAAGTGGAAAATCAATCATCATCTGCTAATGCTGCCATCTACTATTTGCGCTCCCTCTGATCTCTCTCACTCTCTCTCTCTCTCTCTCTATATATATATATATATATAGAGAGAGAGAGAGAGAGAGAGAGAGATGCATGCCCATTGCCCCCACATGGGCATGTTTAGTGGGCTAGCAACAATCTTAAACGTACAAGCTGGTTTTTTTTTTTTTTTTTATCTTTGCCTTTGCTCCCATCTTTTTACAGTGAGAATGACGGGCCGAATTGAAAGGAACACTAAATACATGCACAACGTAACCCTGGCAGTCATGACTATATATCCAATAGAAATCATCGAATGAACGAATGATCATCAGCATGATGTTGATCAAATTAAAAACAAGGATATAGTATGCACGCGCATGCATCACGTCATGTCATGTTCATTGTAGAGATCGTCTTGTTGCGCGCAGAAGTGCAAGACGAAATAATGAATTATTATATGATCTCATATTTTCTTGAAAGGTTAGGTACTGTTGAGACGTCCCACATGGCTTAAAACCAAACTCATCATAGGTATCAAATCCTCTCTCTCGCTGTAGGTTCTCCAGATGATTATTCTCTCTATATTTTTCTCTCGGGGAGAAGTGTGAGGTGAAGTTAGGTCCATGAATATTCTAACAGAATTAGAAGGTGGCAGAGGGGTTCGGGGTGTGTGTGTAATGGCATTGAGTGGTGGCAGTAAGGTGGTGGAAGGGCCGGTTTAGTATGGTTTACGTAGCTGAGTGGTGGCAGAGAGGTGGTGGTGACATTTTCAAGTCTGCTTCTGCAGAATAATCTAATGAACTGTGGTGGTAGAAATGGGGTAGAAGGGCTTGGGGTCTGTTTTCTTCCTTACGTTACAGAGTGGTATCAGGAAGGGGGTGGTAGAGTTTTCTTTCCCTTTTACAGCAGGAAAGGTTGGTAGCAATGATGAATGATCTTGCAAAAAAATGGGAATGTTTGAAGCGACGGAGGAAAAAACCCAGCATGAGATATCGGAGGAGTTGAAAAATAAAGGGGAATGTAGTCTGGTGGGAAAGGTATGGATGAAAAGAAATATAAGTCAGGGGGTTATTGAAGCAACATTGGCTAAAGTGTGGAAGATAAGCAGGAAGGCTCAGTTTCAAGAGGTGGGTTCAAATATGTTTGTAATCACCTTTACTAACCAAGCTGATAAATAGAGGATCCTTGATGGGAGACCTTGGTTATTCGACAACCAGATGTTTGTGATATTGCACCTAGATGGATTCATCCCACCACAGCAGATGGATTTCAGTAGGGATAGATTCTGGATTCAGTTTCACGACTTACCTATAGTATGTATGAACAAGGCAAGAGGAGAAAAACTAGGTGAGACTGTGGGTAGAGTTCTGGAGGTAGAGTCATAGGATGATGGGAGTGGGTGGGGTTTATATATGAGGATTTTAATAGAAATAGAGTTGGGGAAACCATTGACTAGGGGGAGGACCATCTCCATTAAAGGGAGAACCTATTGGGTTCCTCTTAAATTCGAAAAACTTCCACACTTCTATGTTAAATGTGGTTGTCTCATCCATGGAGAGGGAGGATGTTTGGGGAAGGAGGAGGAAGAGACTCAGTTTGGTACTTGGATGAGGGTAAGGATGAGAGCTAGATTTAAATAGAAAGAGGTGGGTAGAAATGTGAGATGGGAACAAAAACTGACAGCAAGAAATGTAGTTTGTGTAGAGGATGAGGAAAAGAATAATAGTGTGAAGGAGAAGGAAGGAAGTAAGAGGGAGGAAGAGCTTAATGCAGGAAGTGAGGAGGTGATGAGTAAAAGCCAAGGTTTTCAAGAAGATGATAGAGGGAATGCAAAAATGGTAAGCATTGAAATATGGAAGGAAACTTCAGCAGAAAATCAAGAGAAAAAGTGTGAGTAATCAAGGGAGGAAAGGTGTGAATTGGGAGAAAAAATTGAAACAAGTGACTACTTAGTGAAGGCAAAAGGAAGAACTATGGGGGTTTGGAAGAGGAAAGCAAGGGAAAAAAAAAATAACTCTAAGGTTTCTAACAGTGCTTCTTGTTTATCAAAAAGGCTATTTAGACAAGATGGTGAAGGAAAAGAGGTGGAAAGGGAGAGGAAAAAAGCAAAAGGCAATAATAGTGAGGTGAATGAGGCACAAATTGTTTTGGTCGAGGCTGTTGAACAACCCCACCAATTATTATGAAAACACTAAGTTGGAACTGTCGAGGGCTTGGCAACCCTCGGATAGTTCAAGACCTTTTCCATTTGGTAAAGGAGAATGGTAAAGGAGAAGAGGCCAAATGTGATCTTTTTTATGGAAACAAAATTGAGGAGTGAAAAGAGTGATAGAATAAAAAGAAGGGTGAGAAGTGAGGGGTGTTTTGTAGTAGATTCAGAAGGAAGGAAAGGGGGTCTTATGCTTTTATGGGACCAGTCAGTGGAGCTGGAGATCCTGAATTACTAAAATAGGAACATTAATGCTTGGGTCACAAATGAGGAAGGGAAAGAGAGATGGTTGCTGACTGGTTTTTATGGGCAACCAGAAACCAGTTTAAGGGAAGAAGCTCAGAAGTTGTTGGCTTCTCTAAGACCTAATGATGGGTTGGGTTGGTGTGTGGTGGGGGATTTTAATGAAATTTTAACACATGATGAGAAGAAAGGAGGGTAGCAAAGGAAAGAGAACTAATGAATATGTTCATTAATGTATTAGAAATTTACTTGGACTAAGAAGCATGACAGTGAGACTTTCATAAATGAAAGGCTAAATAGGGCAGTAGTCAATTTAAGATGGAAGGAGATTTATAAAGAAGGGTGGGTAGAGGTGTTAACAACAAGATGCTCAGACCATAGACCCCTTTTGCTGAGTATGAACCAAAAACTCTCAATAGCATGGAGGAGGAGGATGTTTAGATATGAGGCTAGATGGTCTTTTGAGGAATGTTGTGAGGAAGTCATAAAAAATGCTTGGACCATGAGGCAAGTAGGGCGAGATCCTGCTAGGACACTTAGAAGTTGCTGGAAGATAGCAAAGGAGCCTTTGTTAAATGGAACAAGCAATTAGAGAATGACAAGGGTAAAATCTTGAAAGACAAAACAAAATTGTTAAAAAATTTATAGATGAATGAAGGGAGTCATAATATGGTGGAGATTAAAAAACTCCAAGAAGAGATAGGGGTCTATCTTGAAATGGAGGATTTAAAATGGAGGCAAAGAGCAAAGTTGGACTGGTATCAACTGGGTGATCGTAATACCAAGTTTTTTCACAGTTGTGCCAACCAAAGGAGAAAGAAGAACTGTATAAGACAGATTTTTTATGATCATGATAAGATGCAATCAGAGCCTGAAATGATAGACAAGGTGTTTAATGATTATTTCTAGAAGTTGTTCAAATCCACAACCCCAAGTGATGGGGATATTGAAGCTTGTTTGCAGGCAGTGGTCCCTGTGTAACAGAAGAAATGAATGTAAATTTGTCCAAGCCTTTCTCTAGAGACGAAGTTGAGAAAGCTCATAAACATATGGCCCCTTTGAAGTCACCCGGAATACATGTAAATCATCTGCTTTTTGCATATGACTGCATACTTTTTGGGATAGCAAAAACAAAAGAATGGTTAAGGTTACAAGAGCTTTTGTTTATATATGAAAAGGCCTCTGGACAGTTCCTAAATAAGGAAAAAATGTTAGTGTGGAAAATCCAAATATAACACATTTAGAGGAATAAAATAAAGGGTCTGGAAGAAGATTAATAACTGGAAAAATGCTTTTCTGTCAGCAGCTGGCAAGGAGGTAATGATCAAGATAGTCCTACAAGCAATACCAACTTACACTATGAGTGTTTTTAAACTCCTAAAAAACCTTTGTAAGGAGTTAAATTCTTTACTAGCCAATTTCTGCTGGGGAAACCCAAAGACAAGTAGCTGTTTGCATTGGTGTAGTTGAGAAAAATTAGGGACTTCTAAGGGTAAAGGAGGGTTGGGTTTTAAAGACATAGAGTCATTCAATATGGCTTTATTGGCTAAACAAGGGTGGAGATTTTCATAGGACTCGAGGAGCATGGCAGCAAGGGTTTTTAAAGAAAAATATTTTAGAACAATCCTTTTGACAGAAGCAAAATTGGGATATAGACCTTCTTACATATGGAGGAGTGTTTAGGGAGCTCTAAACTTGTTAAAGCAAGGATGAAGATGGAGTGTAGGGAATGGCAAAAAAAAATAAAAATTTTGGGGGCAGAAGTGGTTACCAACTCCTTCCTCTTACTGTGTCCAATCTCCTTGCACAATTTTAGACCAAGAGGCCAAAGTTTCTGAGTTGATTACTGGTGGGGAATGGAATGAGCATTTGATCAAGAGAATTTTCTGTGAAGAAGAAGCAGAGCAGATATGGAGCTTACCCATAAGCAAAATGGAGGTTGAAGATAAATTAATATGGAGGTACACCAAAAAAGGTTTCTTCACTGTCAATAGTGCTTATCATCTAGAAATGAAGAGGAGGACAACAAAAGATGAGTGCTCAAATGGAAGGGAAGGGGAGAACAGATGGAAGGTAATATGGAATTTGAATATCCCAAGGAAAACCAAAATTTTCTTGTGCAAAGCTGCAAAAGAACTGTTAGCTACAAAAAAAGTCTTTACAAGAAGGGTATTATAAAAGAACAACTGTGTCCAATTTGTAAGAAGGAAGCAGAAATATCAATACATGCCTTATGGTCCTGCCCTACAGCTGCAGATGTCTGGTCTGATTCGATTATGGTGATACAAAAATGGAGGACCAATGAACCTGATATGTCAATCTTGTTTGAAAGGTTGGAGGAAAGGGTCAATACAGAATAATTAGGAGAGATTAGTATGGTAATGAGAAGCATTTGGTTGAGAAGAAATGAATTTGTCTTTAAAGACATTTTGAAGAGCCCAACTCAAGTGTTGAATCAAGCTAGATAGGAACTGAGAATTTATCACCAGGTTTAGCAGAACCTGTGGCAAAACACAGAAGCAAGAGTAGTAGGAGGAGAGTCAATGTGGAGCAGACCAAGGGAGAGATTTGTAAAAGCAAATTGGGATGCAGCTGTTGATAAAGAAGGAAAAAAGGTAGGCCTAAGAGTGGTAATCAGATATGAGGAAGGTGAAATTATGGCTGCTGTTGGTGAACAAAGAAGCCTTGTATCTGATCCTGCAGTAGCAGAAGGTTATGCACAGAGGAAAGCCACGGAATTTTGTAGAGACCTTAATTTCAGCAGAGTTGTTTTTTAAGGTGGTGCTCAAGTCATAGTGAATGCAGTTAATGAAGAAAAAGAAGATCTTTCCAGATATGGATGTGTCATTGAAGATGCCAAGAAACTGTTAAGGGGAAGAAGTCAATGGAGTGTTAAGTTTGTTTATAGAAAAGCTAATGAGGCAGCACATTGCTAAGGGGAAGAGGTCCCAGCTTGTATTGAGAGTATCTTGAGTAAGGAAAAACTTTGTAATACTATTTCAGATCAATGAATGAATATTGAGGTTATTTAAAAAAAAACTCATCCTAGGCTTAATAAGGAGTTACCTTACTCCTCCTATTAGACATTTTATGGGGAGAAATGAGTGTTTCTATATGGTATCAGAGCAGGTTAACTTATGACTGATGATAGGCTCCTACGACCTACCCACAATAATGTTACCAGAAATATTGGCCCACACGTGAGGGGGCGTGTTGAGAAGTCTAACATGGTTTAGGAACCAACTTGTCCCAGACTTTATAAGGAGTTATCTCACTCCTCATTTTAGACATTTTATGAAGAAATATGAGTGTTTATATAGGTACCAATTAGAAAATTAATGTGCACTAAGGAAGTTGGTTGATTCAACAACGTAGTCATAATGTTTTAGATCACTTTCGAGTTGCCTAGCTACTACATTAATGGGGCCCTACAATAGGTTATTATATGGAGCGAGCTAGCTGCATGCATATATATTGCGCTTGTACGTGTAGATTGTTGTTGGGTGTTTTTTTGAATAAACCCACTTAATTTCTTGTAATAGGTAAAAAGTATTATTTGTCTAAAATTATAGATCGACGACCTTCATGATATTCAAAGGTTAATTGGTCCAACACATAAACACATGATAGGTATCTATATATCTTCATCCACCCTACGTAAAAATAGAAAGAAAAAAGAGTCATTCTATTTACAAGTCCGTATAAGAGAAATACACCATTTATATTATTGATGTGGTACGATTTGATTTGCAAGATATAAACTTTTAATTTTTTTTCTAAATCAAATTGTAACACCCTTTCCCAAAGGTCCGGGGAGTTAACTCTTGTAACCTAAAATCATCTTTCAAAACATATTTATATACTCTAAATTTCTCATAAAATAGGAACTCATTTAATTAAACTAAATATACATGTTCCTCCATTAGGACACCAATTAATAAATACCTCAATGAAATAAATTAAAAACTCTACAAAGACTCAGAAATATCCATGACTCAAAATACCAAAATAACATAAAATCACAAACATACTAAATAAGACTCTCCAATAACTATTTGTACCATTTGACACTTATTTCTCTACGATCATCAACCTTGCTAATACTTCCTACTCTTGACTTCCAATTGAGGTATCAAAATTATCTGAAAAATATTTTGGAAATAAGGGGGTGAGTTATCAACAATTCAGTAAGTAGAGAACATATACTAGTATGTAAACATGAGTATTTTCAAAATTCAGAATGCAGGATAAAATATTTACTTTTAGAATGCAAAATCAGAAACATTTACTTTTAGAATACAAAATCAAAATATTTACTTTCAGAATGCAAAATCAAAACATGTTACCAAAAATATCAGAGCGAAACCTTTAGAAAACAATTCTTATTCAAAAATCGTTTGGCATAACAAAATCTAAGACCTCATCTTCATCATATCAGAGCATTGCATCGCACCGGGATAGATACCATGTTTAACCCCCGTAATAGGATTATAAACCACCATTATAACTATAGAAGCACTGTATCCACTATTATAACCCGTGGTTGGGTCGTATACTATGTTTAAACCCCATGGTAGGGTTATAAACCACAATTCTAACATGTGGAAGGGTTATATCTACTATTATAACCCGTGGTTGGGCTGTATCCACTATTATCACTTATGGTTGGGTCTTATCTACTATTATCACCCGTGGTTGGGTCGTATCCACTATTATCACCCGTGATCGGATCGTATCCACTATTATCACCCGTGGTTGGGTCGTATCCACTATTGTAACCTGTGGTTGGGTCGTATCCACTATTAAAACATGTGGTTGGGTCGTATGCCACTATCATCACCCATGACTGGGCTGTAACAGAAACTGAATAGAACATCATAATCAGACTTAATCAGAATACAAATTCAGAATCTCATGCCAAGGATTTCAGATGCCGCAACATATCCAAATAGAGTACTGACCAAACTCAAATCCTTTCACATTTTCAAAAACAGTTTTAGAACATTTTTGCATCATATGCACAAATTTTTATAAATTTCATATTCTCTCTTTTTGCATAGTTCAGAAATAGAATGTACAAAATTAGCTCATGTCTACACCAATCCTGACAAAAAATATTTTCTCTTATATAGCTTTCAAACTCATATCTAAGGTTGTTTTCATATTTCTTTCAAAACAAATATGCATATTTTCAGAATCAACCTTGTTTCATTTCCTTTTTATGCAAAGTCTAGTATAGGAACCCCGCTTACCAAGGCTTTTTAATTTTTTTGAATTTTTTCACAACAGTGTTGAACGAAAATTACTCGTAACCTTTAAGATTGCCATGAAATGTCCATAAATATTCAAAATTAACACATTTTTCAATATTAACTTGAAACGCCAGGTAACCTATTTTCCTAATGATCTAAATTTCTCGAAACCCTAAAATATCATAAATTCTCAAATGCCTATAATATCCATTTAATTTCTCCGACTAAGACATTGAATTCTAACTTAGGTACCATTGAAATCTAACTATATAAAAATTAATACTAGATAATGTAATTATATTGCAATTTTGCTACAGGTACCCCGCGTTGGGTACCTATTGTGGAATCGTGTAGCCACGTCACTTTTATATTATTAGTTTAATAAATGAATTAAAAAAACCTCGATTTGAGAAACCCATCTCATCATCAAGCGCCAAACTCATCCCTATTTTCCATCTCAGAAATTTTCTTCATCCTCTTCATTCCTTAGCCATTTGAGCAAAAGCACAAATAATACAAATCTTGTTTTTTTTTTCTTATTATTAATCTTCTCTCGTATCATATTGCACACAATAAAAAGAAATCCACATTTAGCTTCAAATAATAAACAAAGAGCGTACCCGCCGAGATGAAAACTTTGCTGCAGTCAAGTGCTGGGCTTCAACCTCCCTCACCTGCTTACTACCTGGAGGAGTGTCGATATTGTGTGACACATAGTTGTAATTTTAGTGGCCTGTGGGAAGCAGATTCACCCTTCACATTCGCTGAAATGAAGCTCTTTGTGGGTTAGGGTTCCGGGCTTCCAAAAATTGGGAAAGACGATGGCAGGGAGGTACATGGTTGGGTCCACGAATTCGAAGACAAAAAATGAAGAAGAAGAAGAGGAGATGAAATTAAGAAGCATAACCTATTTTTGTGGATTGTGGGAAGCAGATTCACCCTCATCAAAATGAAGCTCTTTGTGGGTGGGGAAGCAGAAGAGCTTGCTTTGTGTCTGTGAGCAAGGGAAGGGAATCTGTTTGCATATGAAACACAATGTTTCATTTATCCACGTGGAGGCCCAAGTACGCGGGGGGTACCCCTCCTGTGTGCAAATAGAGTTTTTGATTATATCAAAATCTATTAAAGTAAACAACAAACTTTTATTTAATAAATAAACATATATATATTTCTATTTACTAAAGTCCTTACAAATAAAGAAAATTTTAGACTTAAAATAACACCCTAAAGGCAAGGCATTTTAGAAAAAACGAACATAAAATGCATGGGCAAGTTTTAACTTGCAAAAACCACTTGAGATAAAACCATGACATCGTGCATGAAACCAAGCTCATGATCATGTGGAAAGAAGCTGCGACGGAGTTAGGTGGCTGAGGTGAATATGCCAGCGGGATGGGCGACTGAACATAGAGAGAGAAAGAGTGATGAGAGAGATAAAGAGGGGGAGACAGAGGTGGAACAGTGGGGAAAACTCGTCATGGCTTACCGAGAGAGAGGTGAGGTGGACTTGGGGTGACTCGAGGCTAACGGGAAGGCGACAACTGGAAGATTCTGTGGCTAACCCGATTATTTTTCTGTCAAACGGTGGTGATCAACCAAGTATGTGGTTTTGCTCTATTTCAGGAGTGGGAAAACAAGCGATAACGGGCTGACGTCTTGTGGTGGTGTTGCCTCGTGTGTGGGAGGCTATAGCTTCTTGTGGGCTGGGCACGTTGGTCATTTGAGGGAGGATCAACGACTTAGTTGGCTTGGCTTTGGGGTGGCGAGGCTGCTAGACGAATCGGAGGCTGTGGGCTATGGGGAGGCTATGAGGGTGCAACGAGGCTGTGGGCTTGTCGAGAAGGTCAATGAATGACGGACTCGACGTGTCAACGACCGGTGTTTTCTGGGGAGGTAATGACCAAGTGGATAGAGCTGTCGACGTGGGTGGCTGGGTTGTGGCTCGAGGTGGAGGGAGCAGGTGCTTTGTTTTGAGCTAGAAAAATAGGGTGGTTTTCAGTTGTTATAGGGAGAGTTGTGGCTCTCTGTGGTTGGAGTGGTTAGCAAAAGGAGGGGTGGTTTCTATTTCACGTGGGCCAGGCAGTGGCTATCACATGGTGGTACGCATGGCTGGGTTGCAGTCTTTGTGTAGAGTTGGGCCGCGGCTACCCTTCGGTGGTTTTCTACGGTCGCGTTGCTTTGGTTGTTGGAGTTTCTTGGACATGGACTATGTTGCATTGCGGTGCAGTGGTGATCGGGTGCTGTGGAGGCTTACCATGGCATGGAGGTCTGTTTTGTAGTGCTTAGCCTGGAGGTGGGACTGACTGAGTTGTGGTGAATGGGATTCCATGGGGCTGCGGCTTGCTGAAGTTAAAGCAGGGGTTGATGTAACCCTAGGACTTGAAGAGGCGACGAGTGCATGAAGGTGTATAATCAACGGCCACCATAAATTTTCCAACCTAAACCTAAATAAAAATCTTATTAACTAACCGACATTGATTAAACAGTTTTGTTATTCATCATCTCCACACATCACACACCACATTTTTTTAATTTTTAAGTTTTTTGGTTTTATACTTCTAAAACTAATTGAATTCTTTTACTCATCATTCATACACTACATATTTGGTAAAAAAATAAATAAATAAATAAAAATATGTGTAGTATGTGATGTGTGGATTAGATGATTAGCAAAATTTTTCTTGACTAGATTGGCTTGGTCCAAATAAAGGGCTTTGTCAAGTCCTTTTGTTGACTATGGCCTGCCAAGGCACGAAAGGAAACCAATATTCTGCACGAAAGGAAACCAATACACCCCACCACAGACAATCACCTCGTAGGTGCTAGCCTTATCTTCCTCAGCACTATCCTCTGCCTTCTCTTCCTTGCTAGTCTCTCTGCCCTCAGCCCGATGCCGACGCCAACACAAGCATCTCAGTTCGACGCCGACTCAACCATCTCAGTCCGATGCATCTCTATCGCCGATCTCCCCCATCTCTGTCGATCATCTCCATCTCCTCTCCATCAAAACCCAATCAAACCAAAATCCACAATCAAACCAAAATCAACTCTCAATCAAACCATAATCCATTCAAAATCACAGTGAAAACCATCTCAAACCCACAATCTCAAATCATCAAGTATAGAGAATAAGCTCAAAATCACAGTGAAACCATTGCAAACCCGCAATCTCGAGTTGAGCTTCGACTTCGGGCCCTATACTCACATCCTCCGAAATCTCCCTCATCGGGTGGAGGGGCCACGGGTCGAGGCTTGGGACGGGCGTAGTTGCTGTATTCAGTCTCGAGGGCCTTATCGCAGTAGGCGGAGGGCTTGGCGTAGGAGGTGTACTGGGGCCGATCATAGTCGAAGTCATCGGAAGGCTTGGAGGAGGAGAGAGGTTAGCAAGTCTCATTGGACGACGAGAGAGGTCGGTTGTTGGTGAGCACGATGTTGTAACCACCCTCGTACGGTGCGAGGGACGAAGGGGGTGCGAGGGACGAAAGGGGATGGTGCGAGGGACGAAGGGGGGTGCAAGAAATTCTCTATTTGAAATCAGTTTTCTGATGTTTGCTGGTTTAGGATAGATATGGTGGAAGGCATGCGTGTAATTGTATAAATGACAGGTTGTTTTTGTGTGAAAACCAGCCAGACCGGCTCTAAGGATTTCTCTTTCAAAAAACCTTCTACATCTCATTCCTTATCCTTTCCCAATTCTATTAAAATAATATTCTTCTATTATTTCGTTATTACTTATTTCTCTTACTTTCATTTACAACTTTAAACTACTCAATATTTCTTCTTATGTTTTGAACTATTACTCTAGTGAATATTTTAAACAAAAACTTAAATTATTTTTTTGTGGGTATGATAGTATGTTTAAAATTAATTTTTCTATATTTTATTTAAAACTATAATAAATATGAGTATGAGAGAAATTGTAGATGATTGGAAGAAGATCAATTTATTTTATTTATTAGAATAAAATATTAATAAAAGATAATTTAGGGATGAACAGTAGTTCCTCAAATATCCCCTAAAACAAAACCTTAAAATAGAGAATGGGATGAGAGGGGGTTTTTAAGCTCCTCAAAATTTTTTGCATAATTTAAGGATAACAATGAAATTGGACACAAGATGGAAATGCTCTTAGAAGTGTGGTCTTTGTCGAAGGAATATAGAGAAATTGATATGGTGCAAATCAATCATTGTTTTTAGAACGTTTACCTACTTATGATCTTTTGCTCCTTTTTTTATTTTTTGTGG
The DNA here is from genome assembly GCA_022457165.1 of Juglans mandshurica. Classification (NCBI taxonomy): domain Eukaryota; kingdom Viridiplantae; phylum Streptophyta; class Magnoliopsida; order Fagales; family Juglandaceae; genus Juglans; species Juglans mandshurica. Next base: position 14,093,846 of record CM039623.1, read on the forward strand.
AGCCACGTGGATCATGGAAGATTAATTTTACTAGCTAGTTTATATTAATATATATATTTATTTTACATAATTTGTTATTATTATTATTATATATTCACGAATATGCAAAAAATTAAATTTGATTGAATATTTAATCGTGAGTAGTATATCCATTATCTTGTTTGTTTACAAAAAATGTTGTAGATAAAACTAATTTTACAATATGACATAATTTATGTTAATTTATGAATTTATTTTTATAAAATTTCTTTGTAGTCAACGGTTAAAGCATTTCCATAAACTTATATAATGTGGGTAAAACCTTAAGGAAAATGTTAGTTAACCTCCTTAAATGCACCACTCAAATTTATAGTTAGTGTATTTTGTTTTATTTTTTAAAATGTTTAACAGAATTACTACTAATGAATTTGTATTTTTTAAATATTTGAGAAAAAAAATGAATGAACTCAGAACTAGCTAGCAATCACGCCCATAAGTATTTTAAATCAGGGGGTTGCTAGAAGCTCAGCTGGGGACAGGTCCATCATTTGCCTGGAGAGGTATCCATGCCGGTCTAAGGCTGTTGAAAGAAGGGCTTGTATGGAGGGTAGGGAATGGCAAACAAGTGAAGATCTGGACTGATAAATGGATACCCTTTACCCCCCAAATAGAATTCAATCTACCCGAGAAGTGGACTGCTGGTGTGAGTATGTTTATGACCTTATAGACCCCCATCTGCAGCAGTGGAACAAACCTATTCTCCATGAGATGTTCTCCCAGAAGGAAGTGGCTGACATCACAGCCATCCCAATTAGTTTGGGGGGAAAAGAGGATAAGCTTGTATGGCAGTTTACACCAAATGGAATTAATACAGTTAAATGTGGATATCACCTTAATATTGAATTGGAAGGTGAACTAGAAGGGGAGACCTCAGGCAAAGCTAAGGAAAAACAAGCTTGGAAATAAATATGGAAGCTAAGAGTACCTCCTGCTACCAAGATGTTCCTATGGAGAGCTTGCAAAGAAGCCATTCCTACACTAGCTAATTTGAAGAGAAGGAAAGTGGTTGAAAACAGTTTATGTCCAGTTTGTAAGCAGGAGCAAGAAACCTCGGGTCATGTTTTATGGGGATGTATTGCTGCCAAAGATGTATGGGGCCAGGGAATGAGGAAAGTGCAAAAGTTATCTCTTCAAAGTGATCTGATTTTTGAAATTCGGTCAAGACTGGTAGAGATAAGCCTTGAGGAACTAGAGGAGGTGGCAGCAACTATGCAGGGACTATGGTCCAGAAGGAACAACACCTACCATGGTAAGGAGTTCCAACATCCAACAGCTCTTCATCAACAGGCCAAGACAGATCTTGCAGTCTACCAGGAAGCTATTACAGAGGATAGAGTAGTTAAGTTTAATGCTCGTGCAGGGGTGCCAAAATGGAAAAAACCTGAGGTGGGTTCCTTAAAGGTGAACTGGGATGCGGCTGTCAACTTAGAGGAAGGGAGAATTGGAATTGGAGTGGTCATTAGAGATCATGATGGACTGGTCATGGGAAGCTTACGGGCAAGCAGAAATTGGAGCAACACATGTCTGTCTAGAGGGGGACTCTAAGCAAGTGGTCGATTTATTTCAAAACTGTGCCAGGAACTGGAGTTTGGGAGGCTGTCTTGTGGAAGATGCACGGGAGATACTCAACTCGTATGCAGTATGGTCTGTGACTCATGCATATCGAGAGGCCAATATGGCATCACATCTCCTAGCCAACAATGCACTGGAAGCCACAGAGGATACCTATGATCTTGAAACTTGTCCTTCATGTATCTTTCCTATAGTCTCTAAGGAAATGTTGTAATTGTTATCTCCTGGTTTTAGCTTGAGTTGATGTAAGTCATTCTTATGATTAATGAGATCAGTCCTATTATCAAAAAAAAAAAAATCACGCCCATAAGTAAGAGCGGGAATTGTCCAAAAATGAATGTAGCAAACATTTTCCTTATTTTAAGTCAAATATAATAAGACAATTAAAATTAATAATAAAATGCAACGAGCTCTCCAGATTGACGTGGCTTCATGCACTATAGTAAATAAACCTATTTCCGACGAAGTCTTTCGCCGCAAATAGAGGAAACTATCGCCGGAAAAAAGTAATTCCGGCTAAATAAGCTTGCCCAAATATCGCCGCTTTTAACCAGCCAAGTAAGATGTTTTATGCCGAGTTCGAGAACGGACATAAATGCTTTACATTTCCGACGGGCATATATCGCTGGAAATATCTTATATATCGCCAGTAAAGATCTTTAGCATAGTTGCTCAAGTCTATTCCGGCGACTAAAAATAGCCGGAAATATAATCTTTGCTGCAAATTTAACTTCGCCGCAAAAGTTCCATTACTGGCGATAATTGACATTTGCCAGAAACACTAATCAATTATTGCGGCGATGATATAGTCGCCGCAAATAATTGGACATAATGTTTCCTCCTTACTCGCTGCATTTATTTTCGGCGAGTTACGTTCGCCGTAAATGGTATTTTTTAAAAAAAAAAAAAAACCAATTCTGTTAGCTTGTATTTTGTCGTCCTGATATTTGTAATTTCATAACAGATAATTGCTTGCTAATAAATTATAAATACTAAATTTGGATAAATTTATATCTGATTGCACATATAAATTATATGTCAACATCATTCAAATAACCTCGACGTACATATTTAAAATTCACCAAGATTTAAGCGTACGTTTTACATAATACCATCCAACGCATCACAATGGAATATAAATTTACAAGTATTTTTCGTTCAAACTATAAATGTCTAACAGCAAGTTGCCTTCATGAATGCACCAGCTTCTTCATTGCAAGTGTTTTTCTTTCTAATCACCATATTACAAAAGTATGGGAAGAGCTGAATTTGGTTCACCGATTTGACTTCAAGTGCTTCAAAACAACTATAAAGAAATGCAATATATTTATGCAAAAACATAATATTCAAGGCTCAAGTTACAAGGCATTCAATTAATAAAAGATAGCATCTCTTCTTTTTCCTTTGCATCTCTAAATAAAAGAACCAACTATGTATATATTATGTACATATATAGAACACGTAGAAACTCTCTGACAATTAATACAAGGGTCTCACCTGAAATTGGGGCTACCTTTTACATGATTCAGAACACTAACGAGTCCATTTCAGAAAGTCTCTACGTACTCTAGCTCTTTAGTCTAGTATAAAGCTAGCTTCCAAAATCACAGTACCCAATGTGAGAAAAATCGAACACTTGGCAATTTGATCCTGCCAAACAAAGTACACACCAAAAAGAACAAATTATATAGGTGAAAAACCATATGCACTTATGATTTTTTGTATGAGAAGTACATAATTTGCGTTTATTGGAACTAGTAAATACCAAGTCCACTGCACTCACCCCAAGGTGATTTCCTCTATGATATCTCGCATTCAGCAACTTCATTGGCCAAACAGAAAAAATTTTCAGAATAATGATGAAACAAGTTATTTATTCTTAGTCATATAGATGTTGAAAGATACATAAAAAGCAACAATGTCAGAACGAGAATAAATGAAAATTTGCAGGTCAGTTAGGTACTAATAATATTATTAAAAGGCTACGTATGTACTAATAACTTACCTTGCTGGAGCAATTTCATTATACATTGATGACCAAAAACTTCCAATGTGCATGTTGGTGGCAAAAGCAACCTACATCTCCAGACAAAAGTTACAAAATATCCTCAACCAAAAAATATACTACCTACCCTACACTAGTAACTGATGTACAAAAGAGGAGGTTCTGGAGATATGGGAGACATTTTGTTGTTATATTATTTTAACTTTCATCTCCTTACCAAAATTGACAAAAAATTGTTACCCTCAAATTTAGTAACTGGCTATGCAGGTCCCTGAGTCTCTTTATGAGACTCTCCCTGGGTCTGCCTCTCTAACTCATCTCTCCAAAAACTTGTCGTACTTGTCTTGTTTCTCCATTAATAACATGACATTCACTCGTAAGTCATCATGTAAAGCTTATAATGTGCAGTTTCTTTCTCACTTCTTTCTGCACGTTTAATTAATTCTACTATTCGGGCATTAGTTGATTGTCTAGATGACTCGGGAATAACCATCTCACCAAGACCCCGTACATACCTTGGCCTGTGGCCCAAAACTTCCTTAAATATTATTGCTGCAGCCTCCTTAGTTCGCTTCTCAGGCTCCAGCTCTGCCATCTTTGCTGCCATCTCATTCTATCAACTATTGGAAAACATCACACAAGTTAATTGCTCGTAATATGTACTTAGCATTAAAAATATAGACATCAGTTTATCTCGAACATCATGGGATTTTATTTAATTAATACTCACATATTTCTCTTTCGTCATGGGAGTCACAAATTTGTCATTCTTCTTTGACCACCTGAATTCTTTAAAGAAATCAACCAAATTCTCCTCATTCCCAGACTGCAAATAAAATAAATTACACACTAAGTTAGATTGAATATATGAACACCATTATGGAGTACAAATTAAAAGAGTACAAGTAGCTAGCATTCATAATGGAACTCAAATCTGCAAGATAAAACTCTCATTCAAGCTATCAAATTAATTGTTGGGATTAGACTTACAAAGTACAAACAATAACGATTGTTGAGTGTTTTTTTCTGTTTTTTCATAACTAAATGTGCAAGTAATTATATTAGTCATTGATATATAGAGAACTCAAAGGAAATACACAACTTTGAAGAAGCCTAACATATCACGTAGCACAAAGAAATAATAATGTTACATATAGTCGGTGTGCATTTTGCAACCAAAATGGAGATTTTCCCTCATCTCCATTAGCCGCACAAATGACCTTCGTCCAGCCGTGTGATTGTTTTGTTGCTTCTCTTTGTTACTTTTATTTCGTTCAGACATCCGCTGCAATCACATAGGACGTGATATACATCCATTGAATGTAGAGGTGTCAAGAGGATTATATGACTAAAAACATAAGTGGATATAGTTGACTATTTTAACAAAAACTATCCGTTCTAACTAACATTTAATATAGGTGACTATTTTACCAAAAAATTCCACAGCATGTTAATTAAGTATACGACTGCCAACTTACCTTAAAGTCATCGCTTGAATATCGAGCACATAACTTTACCCAACTGGCTGGTGTCACCGACGGTGGCACATTCGCAAGCGCTTCTTCATTGCTCTCATATTGCTTGTAGGTTCTATGTAAATTATAGCGAATATGATTAAACCGCTTGCGTAGTGTCTTCGTAACCGTATCACGATGGTTCTTCTTGGTTCAGTCGATGATGAAGTCAGCTTACAGACAAACATTAAGAGTATTAATTATAATCTCTCAGCCCCGAGTTTTACATTACCAATGTTAGGCTTTCATCTACTCTATTTGAACATGTATTGCATTCTCCTACTTTTACCTGAATGCGTGTAATTAATTCTTCCTTCTCATTAGCTAGTACATCGTGCCAACTAGCATGACTCAAGTCCACATGGTGCTTGACCAACAAGGTAACCCTTGTAGTAAACAAGGTAGCGTTTTCACAACAAGGTGCAGTTTCACCGTCCTTTATCCTCAAGGATATCTTTCCATACTTTCGCACCTTTTCAAACTCTGTGCTCTTTGCAGTTCCTCGCCCACGCTTCTGGCGAAGTGGTACTAGGTTGTCAACATGTTAAACATATAATGTAAAACAATATCCAAAATGTAAAACAATATAAATATAAATTAGCATTAATACAGACAGGTTTGTGCTTAGTGACGAATCAACTGCTGGTATGTCATTTGGTTCTGTGCTTGGGACGACATTACGTGGATCGGTTAAGTCATATGAGCTTGAGGATGAGTAATCTCTATGATCCATCGCAGCAATGGGTACTTTATTCCGAACTTCATCATTGCTATGAGATCTCCCCCGACCGTAGCTCACACCGCGTGATCAACCTCTACCTCTTCCAGTTATCGGCATTGATGAAGCACGCTATATAAACAAACTTCTAAGCGGTCTGCTTGCCAAAAAAACTGAACAACCAATATTATTCCTGCAATCACACTGAAAGAATACAATTATTTATATATGATTATACTTTAGTTTAGAATATTACTATTAGTTCATCATCATGCTACTATTTGTTTAAGGGAATGGTCCAAATTAACCAAGACATTTAGGAAGTAATGCCTCCTAGTGTGTTGTCATCACAAACTTGGCTAAATTGGCAAAAGATAACAAACTAAATAATTCTCAAGCAAATTACACATCCATTCAATGGAAGATCCCCTATTCTTGAAGTAAATTGCACACTGCTAACGGCCGGGGTACTAGAATTGTATTCAAGTTGTAATCTAATTAGATTCAATGTAATCTAATTAGATCATTCTTTATGCAATTGATCATGCCCGACCTCTCAAACCCAGTATACACATAGAAGTATCTAATTTGGATAACCATGACAAGCTAGCTAGTTCATATATACTCAATAAACATGCATAATCTAGTGTAGTTCATAAGATACAACTTACTTATGATGGAGGAATATATATTGTATTTACAATTATAAGCTATGACTTTAATTGATATCAAATTCAGGTTCTTAGAACCACCTTATAAGTTAGTCATAATAAGTTTAAATAGGAAACTATATATATATATATATATATATAAAGTGTAGTTCATAATTTAAAACTTAAGATGGGTAAAGTAAACTGCTTATCTAGTCGGCCTTAAATATAATTTCCTTAATTGAAATACTATATATGTAAATCACGAAGGTCCTTCATAATTAAATATTAAGCTCTTTTGCATTACCCTTAGATATATATATATATATCTAATTAGAAAAAGAAAAAAAAGCCGAAATGGAGCTATTGCCGCGAGATAGTGTAGCCGAAAAAAAATATTTCCCATTAAATATTATTGTTGATACTTAGTAATTTCGCCGAGATATAATCGCCAGAAATGAATCAATTCATCTATAATATTTTAGCTTTAACTTGCCGAAATGAATTGAAATATATTTTCTATATACAATTCAGCCTGCTTTCAACATCAGTTTAATCCATTAAACCATCTGATCAATTATATTTCCTAATAAGCATACAATATCATGAATTAATCATCATTGAAATATATATATATATATATATATAGATGGTTTAAACATCCCCAACATCATACATTAATGAAAATTGCTCAAATTGAAATTGATGATAGTTTAGTCTAAAGTACTACTTAACACCCCACAATATATAATCTTGTTTTATAGGTGTCCTCCTCTCTTTAATATAGGGTAACTAGAGTTTCCTAAGCAATCCTTGATCATCCCTTGGAAGCTGCTGGCCTTCGTCATGATCTCAAAATTGCCTTAATCTCAAAACTTCATTCTTCAACTGTTCTTCTCAAAACTTGATGCATTCTTCATTGATGTTAATTGCTCCAAACATATACATTCTTTTTTAGTTCTCAAAGTCAACCACAATGTACATTCATCATTTTCTTTATTTCCATGTACATTCATCATTTTCACAATGTATATTCACTTTATTAATGCTATAATGGCTGCATTAAATAAAGGCAGCTGGCAAGCTGATTACATTAAGTGAAACAACATTAAATATATGATTGCATTAAATATATATGATTCCTAAGCAAATAAAATTAACACTAGCATGTTTTTTTTTAATGTAAAATGCATAAAGGAAAACATTAAGTGAAACAAATTTTTAACTAATGTTGTGAGATCTCGAGTTTTCAATTAACTTGTCTACTAGGTTTTTTTTCATGTCTTTTATCTACAATGTGTAAGCATAGGTGCATGTATACAATAATTTTTTAATATAACCACCTATAATGCAGTTAATTGGGTAACTCATCTAATCACCAAAAGAAAGGATAACACATCCCATCTCAACCTCTAGGTGCAGCATATAGATAAAAATAACCAGGTTAAAGCAATTAAGTTAAAGCAATTCATGTCTAGCAATTGTATCAAAGTCATCACAAATATAGAACAAAAGCAAATTAGCAATATGGATTGGTGAAGTTTACATACCCTCAGCTTAGAGAAATTATATTGCACAGTCCTTATGAGAATAATGACCATCAGGGAACCAAGAGATTTTTGATGAAGGAGGCGTTATTTGTACCATGGAACACCAGGCAATATCTGTCCACATCATCTATGTTAATACAATCCCTTTGTAAAGCATAAATGACAAATAAATATAATCCATTTATGCATTTTTCTGACCTTAACACCATACCAAGCATCTTGAGGTAGAAGAAGGAACACAATGGGAAGAGTTTGTTAAGGCCTTCCAGATCAAAATCATTGACACCACATAAACTTAACATGACAAAAGTGAAAGCAGCAAGTGAAGGCCATCTTGTGAGCAACTCCAAATCAATGGAAACTCTTCAAAACATATGTACTACCCCACAAAAAACGTATTTCCCAATATATATATATATATATATATATAGTGTACTACCTCTCTAGTTCTTGTTTACAAAGAGGACAAGAAGATGTAATTTGGAGCCATTGATCTATGCACTTGAGGTGGAAGACATGGGAACATGGCAACCTCCTTAATTCTTCCTTGTCCAAGTACTTGGTTATGCAAATGCAGCATTCCTGTCATCCCCACCACAAACACAAAGAAAACACGACAATCTCATCAGCACTTCAACTTTCAACACGCCAATATATTCTTTTGACTTAGAATCTACTAAATTTGTTCTGTCCTATGAAAGATATTAGCTTATCTGTAAGTGTAAGTTGAAAGAAATGAGACTTACTGGATGATCATTTGCAATGTCGGATGCTGGGAAGCTGACAAATTTCCTCCTCGGATGCTCCTCTATCAATTGACCCTGCATTCATGTTGTATCCGACAAGGTTGCTAATCATTGGCACGCAACAGCATAGCAGCAAAAATAATAGGAATGGAAATGAATAGCAAATTGCATTCCAAGCTAGCAGGGAGATGCATAGCACATGTAGTTTTGGGGCTCGATGGAAGGACCCAAATCGAGAGTCAAATACCCAAACATTACCCATCACAAACCATAATGCAAAGAACAATTCTAGTGAAGTTTGGCATTTGTTCATTAGATGTGAGATCCTGTATCCATTGTAGCAATCAATTAGAAGGCTTCGAAAAGCTCTTGAATTGTCAAAAACTCTCTGTAACACTTCCACTAAATTTATGGAAACTTGTTTGTGTGTGAAAAAAATTAAAAGCAGGCAATTCATGAGTTTGTATCTTGTTTTTCGTCATTTAAATATTGCTGCCAATACGATTAAAACTCTAAGGTGGCCTAGTAGAAAATATAGTGACCACCAACCATTATCGAATTGATTTGAAGTTATTTGTTATAACTTGAGGCTTTTATCATATCACTAAGGGTTCATCACTACTAAGCTGTTTGGATAATTCCTCAATAATTCCACCCAAAGAACAAAATCAAAGACTTATCCTCAATAACTAGTTGCCTGATGTTTTATAACTAGCTCACAAATCTTTGTAATGATCCCAACAGACGAGTTGTCACTATTAGTACAACGCATGGAAACCAATGATTTTTTTAAGGGAAAAATATAAATGAATCATAGAAGTTGAAGGGGCAAACTGTATGTAAAGCTAGCATACCTAGATTCTTCACTGCCCCTCTGTTGTTCCATATTAGAAAGGCCAAAACCATCTCCATGATTGAGATGGTGCCGGTAGCGGCCGTAGAGTAGCAACAAACTAAGAACACATCCAATATTATAACCAATAATCCATATTCTCATTGGCCAAACAGGCTTCTCCTTGGAAATGGCTATAGTAGATGTTGTGATGCTTATTTGAATCACCAAAACTATAAATTCCATCAGCATCCAAGTGCTTGAATTGAAGGGATTTGAGCTAAGATCAGATCTTGATTCATTTTGGTAGTGGGATATTCTTCTTAAGAAAGAGAACCACATTGCTCTGGAGATCCTCATCGCCATCCTTACCAAGGACGAAGAAGGTAGAGCACGAGTAGGCCTATGTCGGGTATTCATTTTGGATGATTTTTGTTGGACTAAAAACCAAATTCCAAACATATCCAAACAATAAACTACCGTTAACCCTTTGCCCATTATATCATTGCAAACAATCGAAATATATAGAATACCAGCATAAGGAAACTTCAAAATCACAAAGATGATATTGTTGAATCATGAAAAAAAGTGGCTTTTGGCTAATTCGTAGTGTCACGCAATTCATGAGATTTCACAATAAAAAGATTTAATCAGAAGCTTTTGACAAAGATTCTAGCTTATTTGATCATGCATGATAATCTTGATTAATGTGAAAAAAGGTTTATTCTGTACTTTTTCGTCAAAAATTAAAATGAACCAAAAGGATTAACCCAACTAATGAAATTCATGTACTTTTAATTGTCCATGAAGTTGGTAATTATTAACATATATAAAAGTTGTGGGACTTTTAGCTATCCATTATTAATGATCATGGTTGTAACTACTGATCAACTCATCTTTTTACTGGTGCAATTAGATCTAAGCTGCTCATGGTGTATTGGAGAGGAATGGATCATTAACATTTAAATGACTAATTATTAAATATGTATGTATGTATGTAATAAAGTTGGTAACTCCAATCATATATATATATATATATATATATATTATATGTGACGCCCCCAAATTCCGCTTGGGATCGGACGGACATTTCAAGCCTCGAGACATGCAACACAAGGTTACCAGCCCCCGTTCATGACATATAAGATGCAATATTCCTAACATGCATCTAGCATTATGCAATATTCGCAGCGGATAATTTTTTTCTTTTTAGCAATACTATGCACCAAACCGAAATATCCCAAACACTTAAAACATACTTCATTCATAATGACGTACTAAACAACTGAGATCACAATAATAGTCCATATGGTTGTGATCAAAAGAGTGCTGGAGATTGAACTCCCCAAATACAAGTAGTAACTTGAGGTAACTACTGTACTACCATCTACGTCGCAACATCGCTTAATCGATCGTTTCCAGATGGTCGATTCTCGATTCTCCTTCAGATCCTGTAACAAATCTACAATTCGAGGGGAATGGTAGTTGGGACTACCATGGTGAGATTTGATTACAAATCTCAGCAAGTTAACAGGAAACTTCCACACAGGTTAATGATGCATGCATGACAGTAAAAGCATGAATGCATAATCAAATCATAAATAATCATAGCAGAACTTGACATACAACATAAAATAATTGGCATAACTTAAACTGAAACTGAAGCTTAGCATGAACGTGACTTGAAACATAACATGGACTTGAAACATAGCATGACCGTAAACTTGAAATATAACATGGACTTGAAATATAGCATGAACGTGAATTTGAAATATAACATGGACTTGAAACATAACATGAACGTAAATTTGAAATATAACATGGACTTGAAACATAACATGAACGTGAACATGTATAATTTGAACATGAACTTGAGTGTGACATAACATAAATGTGAGCTTGGAACATAACGTAAACGTGAACATAACATAACATGAACTTGGAACATATTCTTGTCTCATGGGATTACCATGATTGCGTGAACGTAAACTTGAACATAACATAACGTGAAACATGACTTAAACTTGGAATCTTATTCAATGGACTTAATCATTAAAGTGACCATATGGGTGCTACACAGGTCCCCTTGAGCCGTGTGTCCCTGCCGATTACCGCATCACATCACAGGTTTCTATACCAGCTGTGAGTGCGTTAATACGTACTCCACAGTTGTTGTGGCCCCACGTATTCTACGTGTCACAATTGTTTTGTCTCACGTAGTGTATGCTCAACAGTTGTTGTGGCCCCATACTTCATGCTCCACAGTTGTTGTGGCCCCATGACTTATCTGTTTGTGCCACACTTGTTGTGGACACACGTAACATAATGTGTGGCACCATCGGCGTTAGTGCCTGGCGCGCTCCGGTGACCAGCTAATTAGGCCCCATTCGCAACCTGTTGACTGTACTTTGTCAACCCAGGGAATTTCACACCTATTTAGACACTCCAGCGTGAACAAAGGAGTTCCACTAGGATATTACCCCATCCTAGCGCTTAGGGTCGTGATTGACATGAATGACTTAACTGGCAGACATGACATTTCGTAACGTGACGTAACATGAACGTGACATAAAAGGTAGAAATCTTGACGTAGCGTAACGTGAAATGAACGTAAGACGACAAACATGACATACTTTGAAACATAAATGTAACAAACAACATTTCATAACATGGCATACATATAACATAACATAGCATACCATGTACAGTCAACATTTCGTAACATAGCATACCATATAACAGACAACATTTATTAACATGGCGTAACATGTGATAGTGAATATTACGTGACATGAAATACATGTAACAGATGGCATACTTAACTTAACATGACATACTTGCAATGTATAGCAATACGTGACAGAATATCTTGTGTAACAGATGAATAATTCATGACAGAATAAATTCTGTGTAACAGATAAATATGTAATGACTTGGCATGGCACATAAGATAACATGCATACATACACTTTAGTTCCCTTACTTATCACTCATACACATTAAACTGATAGTAAGTTAAAAGCTAACTTACCTCGATCTTCGCGCTTCGAGACAAAACTCAAGTGCGATCACGAGAAACTGAAAGTAGCGGTTTCTAAAAATTAGAACTTAATCACTAACAATTAGGAATATGGAGAAATATCAACTTCGATTAAAATTACTATTTTACCCTCTACATGTGGGAAATGACCATTTTACCCCTAAGTTAAGGATTTTGTATCCTAACTCCAAAAATCACCAAAATTTACATACCTTATGTAAATTTTGTCCTAAACTCAAATATCCATTCAAAAAAATTTAAAACTAAACACAACCATTAAAACTCTATAGGACCGAAACTTACAAGATTATTTCCTTTGCTTTTTGTTGTAATTCTTTCAAATTTCAAAACTCATGATTAAACCAAAATTTTTCTTCTACTACACTCATAACATATTCTTAAGAATAATCATGTTTTGAATCATGAACAAATGTCATCTAAATCACTAAAACCATACTTGAACTTTTTGGTTTTTCTTCTAAGTTCAAAACAGAATTTTGTTTCTAACTTGTTTTGATTAACCTCTTGATCCATGACCTATAAAGATGTGATCTTCAAACCCAAACATGACATGGTTTAAAAAGATGTTCTAAAACAGATCCAAGTATCGAACTCAAGATCACATGGTTAAACATCAACCAAAACATAAATTTAGCAAAGAACAACATCACTTTGGCCTAACTGAATACCTCCTTGCATAAAATTTCATATCTTCGAAACTAACATCAAATATCTTCAAAATAACATTCTAACATGTATATAAGATGCTTAGGATCTTCCAATAAAAATATCAAAGCCATTGGAATAAGATTAAACCATAAAAGATTTAAACTTTCTCAAAACAGAAACTGTTTTGCCTCTTCCAGTTTCTAAGTTTCTAGACCTAAGAAAATATTTCACCAAAACTTTTAATCATGCAACAAATCCTCAACCAATAATCATATACACATGTTAACAGTACTCCATAAAAATTTCGGACCAAGATCTATTCATTAGCTTGGTCAAAAACTCCAAAATATAACACACTCTCCAGTTTATCGCCCAGAATGACCTTTCTTGGATCTAAACAACTTTTTACAAATCAAATGATCTCCAAATGGAACGCATAAGATATCCACGTAAACTAGACTCCAAAGTAAACAACTTTCATGAAGGAAAATTTTCGAGAAAACACTTACAAAAGCTTCGAAACGGGCGTTCAAAAGAGGTAAGAAAAACTGTCCGAGAGTGTCTTTTGTGTTCTATGAAGGAAAAGTGTAAAGGAGAGCTGCTTTTCGTGAGAAGTGGACTGGAGAGCTTCTTACACAAGCTATTTAAAGTGATAGGACTGAAGGAATGGTTGAGTGTTGGCCTTTTCTTCTCATAAAAATCAGACCAAGATCTTTTCTCAAGGTGGAGTGTGAGAGTGAAAGAGTGAGGTGGCCCCTTTAGCTTTCTCTTTCAAGAACCTTCTAGGCCCTTCTTGTAAAGATCTGGCCAGCCAAGTGGGGGTACAAAACTTAGCCATGAAGCAATCCCATGGTGACCAAATTCGTGGGCCTTAATGGGCCTAAACCGAATGGGCTTAAATTTTGGGGTTTAAAGAGGGTTTGGGTTGCTATCAAGTCCAAATTCAATATCACTTGGCCCAATCAATTTTTTAAGGTTAACAAGGTTGGATAATGATGTTCTAACACAAATTTGAAGGATTAATAGCATGTGGAAGTGATTTAATCAAGTGATTAAACACAATGCTAGAAATCGGATTAGAACGGGTTTAGAGGCCAACTTTAGGGTTGTGGGGAAACCGTTTAGAGTTTCGATTTCAACAAAGCTTTTGGGCTTTCAATTGGATTCCCACCATTTAGGGTTTCACTAGAATTGAAAACCTCTTTGGTCTGGCACAATTTGGTTGAGCAGATGAAACAGAGTTTTGCTTAAGTAGCATGATTTCACAGCTTGATTCCTTCTAATCCATCAAACACTCCTCATGGTGCTAAGCGTCTAATATTATCCACTAAGCGTGGCTAAGATCTTGCCAAGTGTCCATATAAAAGTGCTCTAATCCAATTTGGACATTCCACACTGTGATTTTGAAACACTGCAATTGGTGCGCTTATTGAGGTTACTATTCACTCCGAAAAAATGAATCATAAACTTAACAATAAAAATTCTTAAATATTCATATGAACCTACAGTGAAAATATTTTACCAAAATTCAACCTCGAAATGCCCCTAAAAATAATTTCACAATTTTGAACAGACGTTTCGTCTGGAATTATGAAAATAAGATATTGCGCCATAAAATTCTAAATAATCCACTGAGTCTAATGGTGTGCACCATAATGCATTCTGACACTTCTAACCACCTCAAATAAATACAACTCATATTTCTAGCACCATAGTGAGTGATAACACTGACTATGTTGATAGAATAAAACCTGTGCGATTAGTCGATTCATAAAAACTTATGGGATTTTTACGAGATTCCTAAAGTCAATAGAAATTCTACCAATAAATTTCTAGCGGGCTGTTACATTATATAAGTCATATAATATATATATATATATATATATATTTTTGTTTCCAGCACTGCAGATATATATCCATTCTTCCATTGTAATGCTACTTATCAATCTTCTTCTTCTTCTTCCTCTTATCTTTTTAATTAATTTCAATGCCTTTTTAATTTCCCCCTATTATTCTTCCAAGTGCAGTTGAATTAGAAACAGTTTTTTTGGCAACATGTTTTGTTCTCAACCACATTATAATCTAGCTACTTCAATAGCATTGGCATGGCACATATGATAACATGCATACATACAATTTAGTTCCCTTACTTATCACTCATACACATTAAACTGATAGTAAGTTAAAAGTTAACTTACCTCGATCGTCGCGTTCTACTATAATAAAGCGCGAAATACGAGGAACTGTAAAAGGGTATTCTAAAAGTTAGAAATTAATTACTAACAATTAGGAATGTGAACAGAGACAACTTAGAGTAAAATTACCATTTTACCCTCTACATGTGGGCAAATGACCATTTTACCCCTAACTTAAGAATCTAATATCCTAATTCCAAAAATTACCAAAATTTGCATTCCTTATGTAAATTTTGTCCCAAACTCAAATAGTAACTCAGAAAAATTTAAAACCAATCACAACTATGAAAAACTTACTATGGCCGAAACCTACATAGGCCATTTGTCTTATTTTGGTTGCAATTCTTTCAAGTTCCAAAACTCATGAATAAACCAAAATCTTGTAACAAAGATCTTCCTATCCTAAGTTTAAAAATTCACTTAAAATATCCATTAAGAAAAGCTAATCATCAACACCAAACTTTTTGTAAAAAGACCCAAACTTTTTAACAAAAAGTAAACCTTAAGTCACAAGTTTTGACCTTAATAAAAACATCTCCAAGAATTCCAAAAAATCAAATCTTATTTCTAACATATTCATAACATCATCCTAAGATCAAACATGCTTTAAATCATCAAACCAAACTCACCAAAAATCACAAAACAACACTTGGAGTTTTTGGTTTTAAACTTAGTCCAAAATAGAAACTGATTTTCCCAACTAACTATGATCAATCTCTTGATCCATGGCTTAAAGACATGTGATCTTCAAACTAACACATCACATGGTTTAAAAATGTGTCCTAAAGAAGATCCAACCATCAAACTTAAAATCACATGGCTAAAATTTAATAAAACATGGATCTAACTAAAAAACATCAAAGTTTAGGCCTAACCGAAATCCTCTGGCATAGAAAATCATATCTTTAAAAATAATACTAAATATCTTCGAAATAACATCCTAACATGTATATAAGAGGCTTAGGATCATCATATAAAAATATCAAAGCCTTTGGAATAAGATTAAACCACGAAATATTCAAACTTTCACCAAACATAAACTGTTTTTCCACTTCCAGTTTTCAAGTTTCTAACTCTAAGAAAATCTATGATCAAAGGCTTTATCCAAGCAACAAAACCTCAATGAACATTCATAAACACATGTTAACAACACTCCATAAAATTTTCGGACCAAGAAATGTCCATTAGCTTGGTCAATATCGTGGGCCTTGGTGGGCCCCACCAAGTGGGCTTCAATTTGGGGTTTAAAGGGGGTTTGGTTAGGGTTTGAGATTCTATCAAGCCCAAAATCAATTTTTCTTGGCCGAATAAAATTCCCAAGGTTTAAAAGGTTGAATAACGATGATTTGACTAATTAATAGCATGTGGAAGTGATTTAATCAAGTGATTAAACACAATGCTAGAAATCGGATTAAAAAGGGTTTGGAGGCCAACTTTAGGGTTTGGGAAAACCATTTAGGGTTTTGGTTTCAACCAAGCTTTTGGGGTTTCAATTGGATTCCAACCATTTAGGGTTTTGCTAGGGTTGAAACCCTCTTTGGTCTAGCACAATTTGGTTGAACAGATGAAACATAGCTTTGCTTAGGTGGCATGATCTCACACATTGATTCCTTCACAAATCTATCTAATGGTTCTTCTTTGTACCAAGTGTCTAATACCATTTACTATGTGTGGCTAAGATCTTGCCAAGTGTCCAAATAAAACTTCTCTAACCTAATTTGGATATTCCACACTGTGATTTTGAAAACACTACAATAGGTGCGCTTTTCGAGGTTACTATTCACTCCAAAAAAATATATAATAAACTTAGTACTAAAAATTTCTAAATATTCATATTAAGCTATAGTGAAAATCCTTTAACGAAATTCAACCCCGAAGTACCCCTAAAAATAATTTCACAATTTTTAACAGACGTTTCGTCCGGAATTATGAAAATAAGCTATTACGCCATAAAATCCTAAATAATCCATTGATTTTAATGGCGTAGACCATAATGCATTCTGACACTTCTAACTACTTCAAATAATTAAACTCATATTTCTAGCACCATAGTGAGTGATAACACTGACTATGTTGACAAACTAAAACTTGTGCAATTGGTCGATTCGTAAAAACTTATGGGGTTTTCACGAGATTTCTAAAGTTAATAGAAATTCCACCAATGAATTTCTAACGGGCTGTTACACAAACTATCTATTTTAAGGAGGCATAGTACTTGATTAGTTTTGATACAGCAAGAGGGTAACATGTCAACCAATTTGAAGTTTGATATATATATATATGTGTGTGTGTGTGTGTGTGTGTGTATATATATATATGTATATGAATGGGGGATCTTTATGTTGCATGGTGATCTTAATTTCAACAAATTAATTAGAAGAAAAAGAGTCCCAAGAAAATTTGAAAGAGACATTGAGAATCAATGAACCTTGGTCTTGGTGATTGGACATGTTTTAACTTCAAGTGCCAGTCATGTCTTCCAGTTGATCATTTTGTTAAGAAAGTTATTTATTTCATATCAACCTACAAATTATTTTGTGGTTTTTTTTTCCTAATTTCTGGTAGCCATTATAAGTTTATTTCCACTTTCCATTATAAATAAATAATAAGTTTATTTAGATAATCCTTTTACGATTTATCTAAATAAATTCTTATGATGTTTTTAAATTTTAATACAAGTTTCTGAGTTTTGGCTTTTTATGTTAATTTTACCTTTTTACTTTTCACAATGGCATGCTGATTAGGTATAGTTGTTTTGTTCTTTAAATGACTAGCGTGAATTCTAATTGTAATCATTTCGTTGGTTTTTACGCAACATGTGACAACCAAGTAAATCAATATATATTGACCATAAATTTTTTAATTCAGATTATAGATTCCAATTTCCTAAAATTCAAAAGGATGTTCATCGACAAACATCAAAAGCAAAAATGGAGAAATAAAAAGAAATCTTGAATGCATGCTTGGATAGCATAGCTAAAGCAAAGAAGAGAGGTGGCCAAGTTGTGGCTCATGCTTTCCAAGCCAACGAATTGAACGAAATTATAAGATCTAACCATTCTTTGATGAAGTCTATACCAAATATCATGATTTAGAATGAAAGGGACTGTAGCATGTTAATTAGAATGCTACAAGACTTCCAAATCCGGATCTAGCTTTAAGGGGGAGGGTGCTTTGGCTCCTCCCCCTCCCCTCCCTCCTGTCTATATGTTCAATCTGTTAGTTTTGTTTTATTTTGGCGTGTTTTAGTTTTTAGTTTTAGCTCAAATAAGGGGTGCTCTTTCGGGTGATCCCATTTTTAGCATAGGTTTTGTTCCCCATTCTTTCTAAGATTTATGTTTCTGAATAAACTCTAAGATCTTCTTTTCTAAGATCCGGAAACCTCATCTTTCATTTTTTCTTTCTGACCCGTGTGTGATGTTGAGTCACCTGGAACGGCGGTAGCTAGGGCTAGAGTTGGTCGAGAGGGGCGGGCAATGCTATGGCCAGTTGGTCATGCGGTAGAGCTCGTGCGTAGGAGGTAAAGGACTTCTTAAGAATGAGATGTTGAGCATTGGTAAAGTTTGTAGCATTTTTTTGTCAAAGATAAAGGACTTCTGTTAAAATCCAGAGCTACCATTACCAAAAGTTCTCAACCCTTCCCTAAGTATTCAAATGTTCTTTTACCGATGTTACTTAGTAATTGAAAATAGTTGATTCATCAAGAGACCTAACAAGAGATAGAAAAAGAGTGAGAGATATTATGGGTGTACGTTACTGTGTAGAGGAGAAAAACCACGTGGTGAGGTTGTTTACTTTTTAAAAATTTTCTAAATCAAAATAGAGATTCAAATTTTCTAAATTTACTTTCTTTAAGAAATTCAAATAGAATTGGAAGCATGTTCTTCGACAAATATCAAAAGCAAAAATGTAAAAATAAAAAGAAACCTTGAATGCTTGGATAGCATAGCTACATCAAAGAAGAGAGGTGGCACGTCGTGGCTCATATTGTCCAAGCCAACGAATTGAACAAAATTATAGTAACTAACCATATCATGATTTAAAATGAAAGGTACTAGTGAACTGTTTGCTTCCAAACATATCTCATCTT
The DNA here is from genome assembly GCA_022457165.1 of Juglans mandshurica. Taxonomy (NCBI): domain Eukaryota; kingdom Viridiplantae; phylum Streptophyta; class Magnoliopsida; order Fagales; family Juglandaceae; genus Juglans; species Juglans mandshurica. The sequence continues at coordinate 14,113,466 of CM039623.1, forward strand.
AGTATTGTCAGAAAAGGAAATGGATACTAGAAGAATGAGAGTTGCCTTGGTTACTAATGTCCTGTTTGGTTTCATAGATAGTCTCAACTCATCTCATTTTAACATCTAAACACCATTCAAACACAAACACTTCTCAACTTCAAATTTTCAAATTTTCCATTTAATCTTTTTCTAATCACTATAGCTTTTCCAAACATCCAACAAAACACAAAAACAAACTAAGTTTTTCAAATCCCAAATGAAAACAATGTTAAAAATTTATATTATAAGAAAATATTTTAACTTTCTAATATTTTTATTCTTCTTTTTTTTTTCTCTCTATTCCCAAAATCTCATAAAACATCTTACTTCAAAATATTTCAATACTATTCACAGATTTATCATCTCAACTGTGTAACCAAAGGTGACCCAAAACTCTAAGCAACTTTTTGCACAAGTTGACAACTATAATACTACAAAGGTGGTTTTCGGTTGGTTTTCTTCTATTGAAGAATGAGATGTTCAGCATTGGTAAAGTTTTTAGCCCTTTTTTTGTGAAAGCTATAGGACTTCCATTAAAATCAAGAGCTACCAATACCAAACGCTTTTAGCCTGTCCTTGAATATTCGAATATTCAAATGTGCTTTTACTGGTGCTACCGTGTTATGGACAATAGTTGATTCATCGAGAGACCTATCTAGAGGTAGAAAGACAATGAGAGATATCACCAATATTACTATGTTGTGGACAAAAACAATGCAGTAAGCGCGATGCAAGTTTAATCACATGTGACATGCTCTATCTTCAAAAGCAATAAGAGCTCAGCCAATTATTGAGTTATGTGAAACACGTACGGCATCATTTTGAAGGTATTCTCTTCTAGAGCTCCCCTATGAATAGGACGTGGTGTAAAGTCATGTATTACACGAGCTAATAAAATAGTGACTCGTTATTTTTGCCATGCTTTACAATTAGACAATATCGATGGGATTCTTTTCCGAATCTTGGAAATAAATCTCCCTACACTTCATACCGAAATATCATCTATGTTCAAGCTTGAGTTGTTGTAACCAATCATTATTATTGTCGCCAACCCTCGATGGCAAGACCTTAGATCAAATTTATATTGGCCATAAATTTTCTAATTCAGTTTATAAATTCCAATTTCCTAAATTTACTTTTTTATGCAATTCAAATTAAATCGAAATCATGTCCATCAACAAAGATCAAAAGCAAAAAATAAAAATACAAATCTTGAATGCTTGGATAGCATAACTAGAGCAAAGAAGAGGTGGCCAATTTGTGGCTCATGTTGTCCAAGCCAATTAATTCAACTAAATGATAATAACTAACCATCCATTGACTAAGTCTATACAAAATAGCATGATTTACAATGAAAGGAACTATGAAATGTTTGGTTCCACAAATATCTCATCTTCTATCCATTTTATTTTTAGACACTACCAAGATGAGATTTGTGCGGAAGCAAACATTTCACTAGTAGCTTTCATTTGAAATTGTGATTTTGGAATATACATGACCAAAGGGTAGTTTGTAATTATAATTTGGGTCAATTCGTTGGCTTGGACAACATGAGCCACTACTTGGCCACCTTTCTTCTTTGCTCTAGCTATTGTGATGCCCCACAGATTCCTCTTGGAACCAGACAAACATCTGAAGTTTTGGGACATAAAACACAATGTTATCTACTCCCGCTCATGAGAGATAAAGATGAAATGTTCCAAACATGCATCTAGCAATATGCAATAAAGCTGCGGTTTGTGGATAAATTTTTTCTTGAGCAATACTATGCACCAAACTAAAGATACCCCAAATATTAAAAACATAATCCATAAACATTAAAGTGGTAGACCTTCTTGATTACATAATGAGCCCAAAAGGTCTGTAATCATTAGAGTACTAGAGATCGAGCTCCTTAAGTATAAGTAGGAACTAAAGCAACTACTAGGCTAATCCATTAAGAAGCTTGCACAACTCAGTCAAGGATGTTATAGTACTAACGATACATCGAAGCATTGAGGCTATGAGCTCTTTGTCGTGCCATTGTCGTCTAATCGACAATCTCCAGTCGGTTATTCTCTGATGCGCCTCCTAATCCTAACAAATGGTCTACTATTTTAGGGGGAATGGTAGTTATGATTACAACAGTGAGATTTGAATTCAAATCTCAGGAAGTTAACAGAGAACTTCCAAATAGGTTAATGATGCATGCAGGACAGTAAATACATGAATGCATAATCAAAATCATAAGTAGGCATAAAATAACTTGACATGCAACATGGCATAAACTGACATGACATGTGCGTTAACATATGCACAAGTTCACATGTATCTGCACCTGCTATGGACACACATATTGTACATGCCAGTTGACAGGTATATGTATCTCTTGTGGACACACGTTCTATACATATCACGTGACAGGTATCTGCGCCCGCATGAATAAGTATAACATGAAAGTGAAAAGTGGCACCATTGACGTTAGTGCCTGCTGCGCTATGGTGACAAGTTAATTAAGCCTCATTCGTAGCTCATTGATCTTTACCTTGTCAACCAAGGGAATTTCACTCTAATTTAGATACTATAGCGTGAACAAGAGAGTTCAACTAGGATATTACCCTATCCTAGCACTTAGGGTCGTTACAGATATAAACAAACTTAACATGACTTGAAAGTTTGATTCCAAGATACATAAACTGTACTCTAGACGAAATGTGACATGAAACAAAAGGATAGAAGCCCTAATGTAACGTAACGTGACATGAACGTGAGACGAAAGACATGACGTACTATGAGATAAAAAATATTTCATTGCATGACATAACATGTAAAAGATAATATTTTGTAACATGGCATAATACATAACAGATAACATTTCAAAATATTGCAAAACAAGTAACATACAATATTTCGTAATATGGCATAACATGTAACAGAAAATATTACTTGACATGACATATATGTAACATACAACATTACTCAACATGTCATACTTGTAACAAATATCATTACTTAACATGACATACTTGTAACAGATAGAAATGCATGACAAAATAAATTATGTAACAGATAAGTCTTTCATGACATAATATAATATGTGTAACAGATAAACATGTTGTGACATGCCATGGCATGACACATATGATGATATACATACATGAACTGTAGTTCCTTTACCCATCACACATACACAGTAACCTGATAGTTAGTTAAGAGCTAACTTATAGTGATCGTCTCGTTATGATAAATTAAGCACAAAATACAAGAAATTGTAAGTAGGGATTTTAAAAGTTAGAAACTTTATTTCTAACAATTAGAAACATGAAAAATGCTAAGTTAAAGTAAAATTACTATTTTACCCTCTACATGTGGAAAAATAACCATTTTACCCATAACTTAAGGTTTTCACATACAAATTCCAAAAGGGAAATTCTAAATGCAACCGCCTGTGTGTCCCCGTTGCGGCCTCGGCGCCTACGTGGCATACGTACTAAACGACGTTCAACATTTGTCCAAATTCCCCCACGTAAGTACTTGTTTTCTCTCACTCATCTCTATTTTCTCTCATCCAATGCACGATTTCAAACCCTAATTGTAATCCCTAACTCTCAATGAGCGTCTACTCTCAATCCCTAACTCTAACCAACATCTAACCCAAACGATCCCTAACCCTAATCTACCTGTCGTCTTCACCCTTGAGGCCGTGAGGAACCCTACTCTTTGGATTGACGAGCCGAGCCTACGAACCCACATGAACCCATCGTCTCCATCCCCGTCGTCATCACCCCTGAGGCCGCGGCAGGACACGAACCCATCATCTCCATCCCCGTCGTCTTCACCCCTGAGGCCGCAAGAGACACGAACCCCCCAGGTTTTGTTCAGATTGTTACTTTTAGTTTTGCTCTCATCAGTTAAATTTGTGCTTGTGATTTTGATTACTTGATTACTTGTGATTTTGAGATTTTGGTTGGATTTGATTTGGTTTATTTATCAGGTTTTGTTCAGATTGTTGCTTTTAGTTTTGCTCTTATCAGTTAAATATGTGTTTGTGATTTTAAGTTTTGATTACTTGATTTGGAGATTTTGGTTGGATTTGATTTGGTTTATTTATCAAGTTTTGTTCATATCGTTGCTTTTAGTTTTGCTCTCATCAGTTAAATTTGTACTTGTGATTTTGATTACTTGATTGGAGTTGATTCGATTTTATGGGGATTCATCTTAGAATGTCATCATCATCTTCATCAATATCTTCTTCATCTTTTCCGAAAAGTAATTTGGGAAAACCATTGTGCTTCTGTGAGCTCGAAGCCACATTGAAATGGTCAACCACTGCAAAAAATCCTAGATGACCCTTCTTAGGTTGTTCAAAGTACAATACCCAGGTAAGTATATTATTTGTTGCCTAAACATTTTTTTATATATAATCATTTAATATGATGTACAGTTTATACATTTCTAATATATGCATGAAATGAGTAGGGCTTACCATACTATAAGTTTTTCAAGTGGCTGGATAGTAATGAAGTGACTGAGCTACAAGTTCAAGAAAGAATGCATGAACTGTTAAAGAAAGAGAAAGAGGTCGAGAAGATACTCGAGCTTCTAGAAAAGAGGGAGATTGAGCTGCATAAGATAGTGGATCGCCTCGAGAGGGTGCAGATGGTACTATCCAAAAAAAGCGACGAGGTTATGCAAAAGGAGTTGGTGCTTAATGCACAAGAAGCTAAAATAAGGCGTTTAGGCACACTACTTCGTATTTATTTCTGTTTGCATTTGTACATGTATTTTACCTATTGTTATATAAGTAATTTAGAATTGTTGTTAGTAGTTCTATGTTTAGGTATTGGACTTGTACATTTGTTTTATAATTGTAGACCGCAACTTGTATGAACCAATTGTCTCAGCAACTATGCATTGTCTCAGCAACAGTTGTCTTAGCACTTCCCTCATTGTCTGGACGTAATTAGTTAAGTTGGCCTCCTTTGATGTACATGGTTGTGGGATATAGATCACTTTTATATATAACATCTATTGCAAGAAGGCACACAGCTTTAGATGCTCTATTTTACCATTAAGGAGGTTTAATTCTTAGTTAGATCCGATAACAACATGGATCTACATTTGAAGAATCTATTTTATAGACCTTAGAATGTGCAAAATACTTTGTATCTTAGACATCAAAATTCCAAAATGAGACCCTTTAAGTCTTAATGAACATTATGAATCACAATAGTTAATGCTAGAAATAAAAATACATAGTCAGCAAAGCTCAGTTCTCCAATGCTATCTTTTAATCTTGCGATAAAATAAGAAAAAAAAAATAGACTATAGGAATTATATCTGAGAAAAGATAATAAAAACTACAATACTAACTATTATGTCAAAAACTTAAATATATATCCAGTTTTCTATTCTCCACTTTCTTTCTCATTTCTTTGTTTGTAGCAGCCAAAACAGATAAAACTATATTAAAATGTGGCCAATATATACTTCACAAATTTCTACCAACCAAAATGAAAATGGAACATAAGCAAGAAAAATAAATAGAGGACGAGCAAAGAGAGTCCCATCCAAGCTCCATTAACCATATAAATGCGTTAAGCGCACTAAAAGCATATCTACACCATCAAAAATATATGTGCATAGATAGAGAGAGAGAGAGAGAGATAAAAAGAGAGAGTGCGTGCTTATACCTGTGAGTGATGTATGAATGTAGAGAAGCCTAAGCAGGTTTAAATCCACATATATTCATTCATGTCAGAAATTGTTCCCAATCTAACTTCACAACAAAGTCCCTCAAATACACAAAATCTATTCATTGTGTAACAGCCCGCTAGAAATTCATTGGGGGAATTTCTATTGACTTTAGGAATCTCATAAAAGTCCCATAAGTTTTTACGAATCGACCAATCGCATAGGTTTTAGTCTGTCAACATAGTCAGTGTTATCACTCACTACAGTGCTAGAAATATGAGTTTTATTTATTTGAGGTGGTTAGAAGTGTCAGAATGCATTATGGTCTATGCCATTAGACTCAGTGGATTATTTAGGTTTTTATGACACAATAGCCTATTTTCATAATTCTGGACGAAACGTCTGTTGAAAATTGTAAAATTATTTTTAGGGGTACTTCGAGGTTGAATTTCGGTAAAAGATTTTCACTGTAGGTTAATATAAATATTTAAGAATTTTTAGTGTTAAGTTTATGATTCACCTTTTCGAAGTGAATAGTAACCTCGATAAGCGCACCAATTGCAGTGTTTGAAAATCACAATGTGGAATGTTCAAATTAGATTAGAGAAATTTTATTTGGACACTTGGCAAGATCTTAGCCACACTTAGTGAATAATATTAGACACTTGGCACCATGAGGAACGTTTGTTGGATTTGAAGGAATCAAGGTGTGAGATCATTCCACTTAAGCAAAACTTTGTTTCATCTGCTCAATCAAATTATGCCAGGTCAAAGAGGGATTCAATCCTAGTAAAACCGTAAATGGGGGGAATCCAATAGAAAGCCCAAAAAATTTTTTGAAATCGAAACCCTAAACGGTTTCCCCAAAACCCTAAAGTTGGCCTCTAAACATTTTCTAATCCGATTTCTAGCATTGTGTTTAATCACTTGATTAAATCACTTCCACATGCTATTAATCCATCAAATTTGTGTTAGAACATCATTATACAACCTTGTTAACGTTGAAAAATTGATTGGGCCAAGTTATATTGGATTTGGACTTGATAGCAACCCAAACCCTCTTTAAACGCCAAATTTAGGCCCATTCAGTTTAGGCCCACGAAATTGAACACATTAGCATTGTTTGAAGGCTAAGTTTTATACCCCCACTTGGCTGGCCAGATCGTTACAAGAAGGGCCTAGAAGGTTCTTGAAATACAAAGTTAAAGGGCCACCTTACTCTTTCACTCTTACACTCCACCTTGGGAAAAGATCTTGGACTAATTTTTATGAGAAAAAAAGGACAATACTCAAGCTTCCTTTCAGTCCTATCACTTTACATAACTTGTTTAAGAGGCTCTCCAGTCCACTTCCCACGAAAAGCAACTCTCCTTTATAGGTTTCCTTCGTAGAACACAAAAGACACTCTCGGACAGTTTTTCGTACCTCTTTCGAATGCCTACTTCGAAGCTTTTGTAGGTGTTTTCTCACAAACTTTCCTCGATTAAAGTTGTTTCTTTTGGAGTCTAGTGTACGTGGATATCTTATTAGTTCCATTTGGAGATCAGTTGATCCGTCAAAAGTTGTTTAGACCCCAGAAAGGTCATTCTGGGCGATAAACTGGAGAGTGTGTTATATTTTGGAGTTTTTGACCAAGCTAATGAATAGATTTTGGTCCGAAATTTTTATGGAGTATTGTTAACATGTGTATATGATTATTGGTTGAGGATTTGTTGCATGATTAAAAGTTTTGGTAAAATATTTTCTTAGATCTAGAAACTTAGAAACTGGAAGAGGAAAAACAGTCTGTTTTGAGAAAGTTTAAATCTTTTATGGTTTAATCTTATTCCAATGGCTTTGATATTTTTATTGGAAGATCCTAAGCCTCTTATATACATGGTAGAATGTTATTTTGAAGATATTTGATGTTATGTTCGAAAATATGAAATTTTATGCAAGGAGAAATTCGGTTAGGCCAAAGTGATGATGTTCTTGGCTAAATTTATGTTTTGGTTGATGTTAAACCATGTGATCTTGCGTTTGACGCTTGGATCTGTTTTAGAACATCTTTTTAAACCATGTTATGTTTTGGTTTGAAGATCTCATAAGTCATGGATCAAGAGGTTGATCAAAACAAGTTAGAAACAAAAATCTATTTTAAACTTAGAAGAGAAACCAAAAAGTTCAAGTATGGTTTTAGTGTTTTTGATGAATTTTGTTCATGATTCAAAACATGATTATTCTTAGGAATATGTTATGAGTATAGTAGAAGAAAAATTTTGGTTTAATCATGAGTTTTGAGATTTGAAAGAATTACAACAAAAATCGAAGGAAATAGTAATGGTTGTAAGTTTCGGCCCTATAAAGTTTTAATGGTTGTATTTAGTTTTTAATTTTTCTGAATTAATATTTGAGTTTAGGACAAAATTTACATAAGGTATTTAAATTTTAGTGATTTTTGGAGTTAAGATGCAAAATCCATAAGTTAGGGGTAAAATGGTCATTTTCCCACATGTAGAGTGTAAAATAGTAATTTTACTCTAAGTTGATATTTTTCCATATTTCTAATTGTTAGTGATTAAGTTCTAATTTTTAGAAATCACTACTTTCAATTTCTCGTGATCGCACTTGAGTTTTGTCTCGAAGCGCGAAGATTGAGGTAAGTTAGCTTTTAACTTACTATCAGTTTAATGTGTATGAGTGATTAATAAGGGAACTAAAGTGTATGTATACATGTTATCATATGTGCCATGCCAAGTCATTACATACTTATCTTTTACACAGAATTTATTCTGTCATGAATTATTCATTTGTTACACAAGATATTCTGTCACGTATAGCAATGCAAGTATGCCATGTTAAGTTAAGTATGTCATCTGTTACATGTATTTCATGTCACGTAATATTCACTGTCTCATGGTACGCCATGATAAGCAATGTTGTCCGTTATATGGTATGTCATGTTACGAAATGTTGCATGTTACATGTATGCCATGTTATAAAATGTTCTCTATTACATTTATGTCTAATGTCTTAGTTCATGTCACGTTATGCTACGTCAGGATTTCTGTCTTTTATGTCACGTTTATGTCATGTTCATGTTACGTCACGTTACCAAATGTCATGTATGCCAGTTAAGTTATTCATGTCAATCACGACCCTAGGCACTAGGATGGGGTAATATTCTAGTGGAACTCCTTTGTTCACGCTGGATTGTCTAAATATGTGTGAAATTCCATGGTTGACGAAGTACAGTCAACAGGTTGCGAATGAGGCCTAATTAGCTGGTCACCGGAGCACGCCAGACACTAACGCCGATGGTGCCACACATTATGTTACGTGTGTTCACAGTTAGTGTGGCACAAACAAATAAGTCATGGGGCCACAACAGCTATGGAGCATGAAGTATAGGGCCACAACAACTGTGGAGCATACACTACGTGAGACACAGCAATTGTGACACGTAGAATATGTGGGGCCACAACAACTGTGGAGTACGTATTAACGCACTCACAGCTGGTATAGAAACTTGTGATGTGATGCGGTAATCGGCAAGGACACATGGCTCAAGGGGACCTATGTAGCACCCATATGGTCACTTTAATGATTAAGTCTATTGAATAAGATTTCAAGTTCTTGCATTTCACGTTCAAGTCATGTTTCACGTTATGTTATGTTCAAGTTTACATTCGCGCAATCATGGTAATCCCATGAGACAAGAATATGTTTCAAATTCATGTTATGTTATGTTCACGTTCACGTTATGTTCCAAGTTCATATTTATGTTATGTCATGCTCAGGTTCATGTTATGTTTCAAGTTCATGTTCAAATTATGCATGTTCACATTCATGCTATGTTTCAAGTCCATGTTATGTTTCAAGTTCACATTCATGCTGTGTTTCAAGTCCATGTTATGTTTCAAGTCACGTTCATGCTAAGCTTTAGTTTCAGTTTAAGTTATGCCAGTTATGTTACATTGTATGTCAAGTTATGCTATGATTACTTATGATTTGATTATGCATTCATGCTTTTACTGCCATGCATGCATCATTAACCTGTGTGGAAGTTTCCTGTTAACTTGCTGAGATTTGTAATCAAATCTTACTATGGTAGTCCCAACTACCATTCCCCCCGAATGGTAGATTTTGTTACAGGATCTGAAAGAGAATCAAGAATCGACCAACTGGAAATGATCGACTAAACATTGGTGTTACATAGATGGTAGTACAGTAGTTACCTCATTACTACTTCTATTAGTATTGTAAATAATTTAGGATATCAGTATTCATTAATTTTGTGATAAATAGAATATTTATTTGATTATGTTCTACGATGTGAATTTAATTAAGTAGGATATTAATACTTATTCGTTTCCAAACAGATTTAGTGGTAGTTATTATTGCGTATAGGTGTCGATTTACAAAGTGATATTCAAGAAGAAGTGCAGCGAGGTAGGTAATTTGATCATAAATTAGGATCATCACATTTTAGCTTATATATAAGTATTATTCAAGCTAGTTCATTGACAACCATTATTTATGAACCACTCATATCATATGCAAACATGTCATCCAGCATAGCATACAATCATGTCATTCTGCATCATGTTTCAGATTCAGAAATTATAATTATGTATATATTATGTCATACATCTCATGTGTATAAGACTCGTAAGCCATCTTAAATTTAAGAGTAAGATAAGATCAGATCAGTTAATAAGATGACCATTCAGATGCATGGTACCAAAGCAATTCAGTTTCAGGGTGGATGTGCAATCCACGAACTTAGTCGTGGTCCACCATAGTATGCTAGAATACAATTAGCGGTTCCCCTTGCTGCAGCGGGATGTGGGGCCAGTGCACAACCTTGCACACAGGGTTAAGTGTGTTGGCCAGTCAGATCAGTCAGTTAAGTCAGTTAATTCAGATAAATCAGTCATGCATAGCATAAGCATTAGTATGAACAGTCATGAATTTTAAGCTCAGCGTGAAAGTTTTTATGAAAATCTTATGTTTATTACGTTTACGTTGTGATAGATTTTTTACTAAGTCATCGACTCATTTTAGTTTGTTTTCATGTTTTTAACCACTCAGGTGAAGATGATGACTACGAGCAGGCAGACCAGGAGTAGAAGGAGCATTTATTTTTAGTTCAGACTTTCTAAAATAAAACATGTCTTTTATGACATGAATTCATTCAGTTTATTTATTTAATGTTTTTTTTAAGACAATTTTATTAGACCTTTTATTTCATAATAAGTTTCAGTTTATTTTTCAATTATGAAATTAGAGAATCTCTTGCCGGGTTTATTTTTTCATGAAAAATACGTGACACACCTAGCCTACGGGAAGGGGGTGTTACAAGAGCTATGTTAATCATAGGAGAGAAAGTCTTGAGTTGAGGTTAATAGATGATCGTTTATCAAGGTACAACCTAGGAGGAGGAACGATTCGTGGTGATTATGAATGAGTAAGCTAGTTCTAGGCAGATATAATTTCTTGAGGAAATAGAGAATGTCAATTCAGTTGTGTATGGATTAAATTCTTCCAAAATGAACTGCAAGAATACTTGAAGTTTTAGAAGGTATGTTGGTATGACTTGACCTACCTTGTGGAAGGATTCTAGTACAAATTGATATAATTTGAGAGAAAGAGAGTTAAGAATAATAGATATATATATATACACGTTGTGGATAATTCTTTGAATAGTGATCTCTTTTAAGCAAGGATTCAGTATCCTAGAAGGCCAGCCTAGAAGTCATTAAGTTTAGGCAGTAACCTTTGAGATTGTTATACCCTAATGTTCTAGTAGTAGTTATTTTGTATAACCATGTGATGGTTATAGATAAGAATATTGTTGACTACGAGAAGAAGGCGTTACCTCAAGAAGAACGAGACCTGCCCCTTGGGCGTGATGAGGCATCTAGTGATGGGCAATAGGTTGGTAAGCAACTTCTTCTTTTGAGCGTATCTTATGTTTGTACTTGCATCGATTTCGGGGACGAAATCTTTTTTTTAGGAGGGGAGGATGTAACCGCCAGCTAGAAATTCATTGGTGGAATTTCAATTGACTTTAGGAATCTCGTAAAAACCCCATAAGTTTTTATGAATCGACCAATCTCATAGGTTTTAGTCTGTCAACATAGTTAGTGTTATCACTCACTATAGTGCTAGAAATATGAGTTTTATTTATTTGAGGTGGTTAGAAGTGCCAGAATGCATTATAGTCTACGCCATTAGACTCAGTGGATTATTTTGGTTTTTATGGCGCAATAATCTATTTTCATAATTCTGGATGAAATGTCTGGTAGAAATTATGAAATTACTTTTAGGGGCACTTCGAGGTTGAATTTCGGTAAAAGATTTTCACTGTAGGTTAATATGAATATTTAAGAATTTTTAGTGTTAAGTTTTTGGTTTTAGTGTTTTTGATGACTTTTGTTCATGATTCAAAACATAATTATTCTTAGGAATATGTTATGAGTATAGTAGAAGAAAAATTTTGGTTTAATCATGAGTTTTGAGATTTGAAAGAATTACAACAAAAATCAAAGGAAATAGCCTTTGTAAGTTTCGGCCCTATAGAGTTTTAGTGGTTGTATTTAGTTTTAAATTCTTATGAATTAATATTTGAGTTTAGGATAAAATTTACATTAGGCATGTAAATTTTAGTATTTTTGGAGTTAGGATGCAAAATCCTTAAGTTATGAGTAAAATGGTCATTTTCCCACATGTAGAGGGTAAAATGGTAATTTTACTCTAAGTTGTTATTTCTCCATATTCCTAATTGTTAGTGATTAAGTTCTAATTTTTAGAAATCACTACTTTCAGTTTCTCGTGATCGCACTTGAGTTTTGTCTCGAAGCATGAAGATCGAGGTAAGTTAGTTTTTAACTTACTATCAGTTTAATATGTATGAGTGATTCGTAAGGAAACTAAAGTGTATGTATGCATGTTATCATATGTGCCATGCCAAGTCATTACATATTTATCTTTTACACAGAATTTATTCTATCATGAATTATTCATCTGTTACACAAGATATTCTGTCACGTGTAGCTATACATTGCAAGTACGCCATGTTAAGTTAAGTATGCCATTTGTTACATGTATTTCATGTCACGTAATATTCACTGTCACATGTTACGCCATGTTAAGAAATGTTGTCTGTTATATGGTATGTCAAGTTACGAAATGTTGCAGGTTACATGTATGCCATGTTATGAAATGTTCTCTATTACATTTATGTCTGACGTCTTAGTTCATGTCACGTTATGCTACGTCAGGATTTCTGTCTTTTATGTTATGTTTATGTCATGTTCATGTTACGTCACGTTACGAAATGTCATGTATGCCAGTTAAGTTATTCATATCAATCACGACCCTAAACGCTAGGATGGGGTAATATCCAAGTGGAACTCCTTTGTTCACGCTGGAGTGTCTAAATAGGTGTGAAATTCCATAGGTTGATGAAGTACAGTCAACAGGTTGCGAATGGGGCCTAATTAGCTAGTCACCGGAGCACGCCAGACACTAATGCTGATGGTGTCACACATTATGTTACATGTGTTCACAGCAAGTGTGGTACAAACAAATAAGTCATGGGGCCACAACAACGGTGGAGCATACACTACATGAGATATAGCAATTGTGACTCGTAGAATACGTGGGGCCACAACAACTGTGGAGTACGTATTAACACACTCACAGCTGGTATAGAAACCTATGATGTGATGAGGTAATCGGTAGGGACACACGGCTCAAGGGGACCTGTGTAGCACCCATATGGTCACTTTAATGATTAAGTCTATTGAATAAGATTCCAAGTTCATGCATTTCACGTTCAAGTCATGTTTCATGTTATGTTATGTTCAAGTTTACATTCACGCAATCATGGTAATCCCATGAGACAAGAATATATTTCAAATTCATGTTATGTAATGTTCACATTTATGTTATGTTCCAAGTTCATATTTATGTTATGTCATGCTCAGGTTCATGTTATGTTTCAAGTTTTTGTTCAAATTATGCATGTTCACGTTCATGCAATGTTTCAAGTCCATGTTATGTTTCAAGTTCACATTCATGCTGTGTTTCAATTCAATGTTATTTTTCAAGTCACGTTCATGCTAAGCTTTAGTTTCAGTTTAAGTTATGCCTGTTATGTTATGTTGTATGTCAAGTTATGCTATGATTACTTATGATTTGATTATGCATTCATGTTTTTTCTGCCATGCATGCATCATTAACCTGTGTGGAAGTTTCCTGTTAACTTGCTAAGATTTATAATCAAATCTCACTGTGGTAGTCGCAACTACCATTCCGCCCAAATGATAGATTTTGTTACAGGATCTGAAGGAGAATCGAGAATCGACCAACTGGAAATGATCGACTAAACATTGGTGTGACATAGATGGTAGTACAGTAGTTACCTCATTACTACTTCTATTTGTGACGTTCAATCTCCAACACTCTTTTGATCACAACCATTTTGGACTAGTGTTGTGATCTCAGTTGTTTAGTAAGTCATTATGTATGAAATATGTTTTAAGTATTTAGGATATTTCAGTTTGGTACATAGTATTGCTAAAGGAAAAAATTATCCGCTGCGAATATTGCATAATGCTAGATGCATGTTAGGAATATTGCATCTTATATGTCATGAACGGGGGCAGGTAACCTTGTGTTGCATGTCTTGACGCTTCAAATGTTCGTCCGATCATAAGCGGAATTTGGGGGGCGTCACAAATTGTTCCTAATCCAACTTCCCTATCGGACGTGGGTTGGAAACATTCAACGTCCTATTTCGGGCCTTCCCACCGCGGGCACAACCAAGGGTGACATATCTAACAGACTCATCTTCTCCCCTCTCGGTCTGTTTTGTCATCACCCCAATCCCGCATTTCTTACCATATTCCTTATAATAACATAATAAATCTTCAAAGGAATTATACTCCATTCCCGACTTTGGCTCCTCAATTGTATCATCATCATCCACTTGGACATTTTGAGTTTTCTCAACACTGCCATCATCAAGTTCCGAAGGACTTGGTCTATCCTCAGTACATTCTTCAGCTCTAGGAGATCCACATGGTGCTTCAGTTTCCCCACCATCTGGTCTATTGTCCTTTGAACCAACTATTCTGCTTGTGGCGGAGCTTGTATTGCTGACAGGAGTCGGAGGTTCCCTGATATGTTGAAGTGGGTAACCAACATTCTGCAATAAACACAAAAAGTCTACAATTAAACTCGTACAAAGAAGCCAACTTATTAAGAATAAATCCTGATCAATTATCACCACCTGAATGTTGATTGGATATTGGTTGCCAACTGGATATGGTAGAAAAGTCGGTGACCACGTGGGCACTAGTCCAAAGTAACCAGGCAAGTAATTTGGGATGTTTGGACTAGTTGATGGTATGGCCTAACATGTTATTAGATAAAGTCATTGATGTATTTTGGAAATAAATATCGACTCAAAAAATACCAATGTTAAAGATATATTAAATCATATAACATACATACCTTGGATGGAGGATTTGAGCTATATAATGTCTGCGTAGTTGGCTGTTCTTTCTCGTTTCCCATTCTGAAAATTAGTATTAACTATCAAGACAACTAATTGACATTCAGCAGGTGGGTTTTTATAGTTGGAAAAAAAATAAACTATCATGCAAAAGCAACTAAAATCCATATGGGAAATGAAGCAAAAACTCCCTTTTTTTTTATTGGCTGGTGCTTTTATATTACCTTCCCTAATATAAAACCCATTTACACACGTTGATAGATTGGGAAGTGCTATATAGTACATCTTTCTTCAATTTGGCAAACTATGCTACAAGTCCTTGTTTTAGCTTTTTAAGTGGTATATGGTTGGGTTGGGTTGGGTTGGGTTGGGGTGGTTATTGTTTTTGTCTCAAGTTCTGAATATTTCTTTGAAAAGAAATACAATATACTAAATAAATATGGATCTTACTCTATTTGGTTAAGTCATGATTAACGATATTGTTCAATAGGTTAAGTTGAAGCTAAGAGAGTCAACTACGAGGCTGGAACAACAATTGGCAGAAGAGCAAGCTGCTCGACTGAAGGCTAAAGAGCTACTACATGAAGCTCAACTGAAATCTAGTGAAGAAATTCATAGCCTCAGAGAGCATCTAGAAAGAGCAGAGGAGCAGCTTCGTAAGCACAGTGAAAATCGATGTACCATTCTGTGAGGTAAAGGTTATGAATACAACTGTTGTGGAGTACAGACCTTCCCTTTTAATTTTTTCGTGTTAATGTTTCTACAACAATTGATTGGACACAAAACCCACTTACACCATTTATGTCAAGACTTCATACTAATGAGAACCAATTTAATGAAAATACTTCAGTAAATAGATTTTCTCGAACTATACATTCTGGTAAAGGAAAGAAACGTTTTTAATTATGTAAAATCATTAAATCAGCAAGTCATATTAACAATAAAGCTACAAATTTTGACAGATAACTACTTTCCTTCAAACAGTAATGACAAATGTCTGGTAGGCATTTATAGTGGTGTAGTTTGTAGTCAAAGCAAATTGTTATGTGTTCAAGAAGTTTTTAATGCACAGCCACAAAACCATTCTCACAAGTGTCTCAGATGCTTGGTCAAAGTTGACAATAGAATCTTAGTTGGTTAAATAAGAAATGACTACCATTTACTCTTACTTCTATTTTTTCACTCAAAATCCATAGAAAAGTGCGGGCTATACATATACACTCATGTTAAGAGTGCCAGCTAAGTTCTATTTTTTCACACAATTTCAAGTGTAATGTAATCTTTTCCTGAAGTGGATTCCCAAACCCATAAATTGTCGTGCAGACTGCAGATGCTAGGCTCCAAATCTGAATAGCGACCTTTCAAAGTATAGACTGAAAACCAAGTTCTTTATTACAGAACCAAGGAAGACCCAACAACTCAATACCCACCATTAAGCATGGATTTTTCACATACAAACAAAAAGGACAAGAGCAACCCAGAGAGAACGGCGGATGAAGACCTCAACTCAGAGAAAACTAAAACCCAACAACAAACAGATGAAGACCTCTTACCCATGAATGCAAATGAAATAGTAGACTTCAAATCCAGAAGAGAAGACTGCAACCCTGATCTATTTTGGGGCTCAGGTTTCTTCAAACCAAAATGAAATCAATTCCCTCCCTCCCGCGTAAGTAATGTTTCTGGGTTCAAGGTTTCCATTTTTTTTTTAAATTATTGCTGCGCGAGGCCGCGGCGAGGTTACCACCCGGAGGTATGTAGCAGTACTGATTCCAAAAGTTATTAAAATTTAAATTCCTCATATAAATTTTGTCCTAAACTCAAATATCAACTTAGAAAAAATTAAGACCAAATACAACTATTACAAACACCATAGGGCCGAGACTACTAAATGCCGCATATCTTACTTTTGTTGCAATTTCTTCAAATTCCAAAACTCATGATCAATTTCAGTACAAACATACTTAAAACATCCACAAAAAAATTTTAGTTAAAAGGTCCAAACGTTTTAACTAAAATACACACTTTTGAATCTTAAGGTTTTGACCAATTTCAAAGCATTTTCAAGAACTCTAAAAATTCAAAACTTTCTTCTAACATGTTCATAATCCTAAGAACTAACAATAGAATGGATTTAAGGGTATTTTAGTAATTAAAGGAAAACTTGCATGGACTTGGGAAGGATTGAAAATGGAAACCATAAGAGGAGAAAATAGCCTTACGGGAGAAGAAAACCGTGTGACCTAGGAACTCTGTCGAAACTGAAGTTGAGCACAAAGCTGAGAGAGGCGGTGGAAGCTGGTTTAGGGTGGTGCAACGAAGATGCTGTCGAGCTGAGTGGCTGAGCACGAGAGAGAAAGAGAGAGGAAACCGTCACTAAAGACAAATGGAATTTTTTTGACATTCAAGTAGAGAGGAAATTTACTTTCGAATATCATATATACGTTCGAACATTAGGCTAGTTAGGTGCGAACGTGAAATGTTTTGGTGCCAACGTTCGAACTTTAGTAATTAATGTTCGAATGTTAATTGTCAATTTAAATTAAATATGACTCTAATTTAAAAATTATGTTATTTTTATAGTGCATAATTTGTGAACAAGTCTAAAAAATTGTAAAATATAATTATATATTTATATATATAAATTATATTTATGTTTATGTTTGTAAACATATATGTTTATATATATTTGAAGTGTAGTGATTTAGTATTAAAGTTGAAAAATCTAACATTAAAGAAGATTGAGAATTGAAATTAAAAAATAATAGATATATTAAATAATATTGTTCCTTACAAATATTAAAAGCAAAATATAAAATATGATAGAATTTCTTAAACAACACTCAGACGAATGCATTGTTTACGTATTCGTACTCGGTATCTCCTCAGTCACGGTATCAACCTTCTCATTGAGGATATCTACACGAATGGCTATCTCGGCGGTAGACTCCTCTATAGCCACGATGTGACGCCCCCAAATTCTGCTTGGGATCGGACGGACATTTGAAGCGTCGAGACATGCAACACAAGGTTACCTGCCCCCGTTCATGACATATAAGATGCAATATTCCTAACATGCATCTAGCATTATGCAATATTCGCAGCGGATAATTTTTTTCTTTTGCAACACTATGCACCAAACTGAAATATCCCAAATACTTATAACATACTTCATACATAATGACATACTTAAAAACTGATATCACAACACTAGTCCAAAATGATTATGATCAAAAGAGTGCTTGAGATTGAACTCCACAATTACAAATAGTAATTTGAGGTAACTACTATACTAACACCTACGTCGCATCGTCGCTTAGTCGACCGTTTCCAGTTGGTCGATTCTCGATTCTCCTTCAGATCCTGTAATAAGATCTACCATTCGGGAGGAATGGTAGTTGGGACTACCACAGTGAGATTTGATTACAAATCTCAGCAAGTTAATAGGAAACTTCCACACAGGTTAATGATGCATGCATGGCAGTAAAAGCATGAATGCATAATCAAATCATAAGTAATCATAGCATAACTTGACATACAACATAACATAACTGGCATAACTTAAACTGAAGCTTAGCATGAACGTGACTTGAAACATAACATGGACTTGAAACATAACATGAACCTGAGCATGACATAACATAAATGTGAACTTGGAACATAACGTAAACGTGAACATGACATAACATGAACTTGAAACATATTCTTGTCTCATGGGATTACCATGATTGCGTGAACGTAAACTTGAACATAACATAACGTGAAACATGACTTGAACTTGGAATCTTATTCAATAGACTTAATCATTAAAGTGACCATATGGGTGCTACACAGGTCCCCTTGAGCCGTGTGTCCCTGCCGATTACAGCATCACATCACAGGTTTCTATACCAGCTGTGAGTGCGTTAATACGTACTCCACAGTTGTTGTGGCCCCACGTATTCTACGTGTCACAATTGCTGTGTCTCACGTAGTGTATGCTCCACAGTTGTTGTGGCCCCATACTTCATGCTCCACAGTTGTTGAGGCCCCATGACTTATTTGTTTGTGCCACACTTGCTGTGGACACACGTAACATAATGTGTGGCACCATCGGCGTTAGTGCCTGGCGCACTCCAGTGACCAGCTAATTAGGCCCCATTCGCAACCTGTTGACTGTACTTCGTCAACCCAGGGAATTTCACACCTATTTAGGCACTCCAGCGTGAAGAAAGGAGTTCCACTAGGATATTACCCCATCCTAGCGCTTAGGGTCGTGATTGACTTAAATAACTTAACTGCCATACATGTCATTTCGAAACGTGAAGTAACATGGACGTAACATAAAAGACAGAAGTCCTGACGTAGCATAACGTGACATGAACGTAAGACGACAGACATGACGTACTTTGAGACATAAATGTAACAGATAACATACCATAACATGGCATACATGTAACATGCAACATTTCGTAACATAGCATACCATGTAACAGACAACATTTCTTAACATGGCGTAACATGTGACAGTGAATATTACGTGACATGAAATATATGTAACATATGGCATACTTAACATGACATGACATACTTGCAATGTATAGCAATACGTGACAGAATATCTTGTGTAACAGATGAATAATTCATGACAGAATAAATTCTGTGTAACAGATAAATATGTAATGACTTGGCATGGTACATATGATAACATGCATACATATAATTTAGTTCCCTCACTTATCACACATACACATTAAATTGATAGTAAGTTAAAAGCAAACTTACCTCGATCTTCGCGCTTCGAGACAAAACTCAAGTGCGATCACGAGAAACTGAAAGTAGCGATTTCTAAAAATTAGAATTTAATCACTAATAATTAGGAATATGGAGAAATATCAACTTCGAGTAAAATTACCATTTTACCCTCTACATGTGGGAAAATGACCATTTTACCCCTAACTTAAGGATTTTGCATCCTAACTCCAAAGATCACCACAATTTACATACCTTATGTAAATTTTGTCCTAAGCTCAAATATCAATTCAGAAAAATTTTAAACTAAACCCAACCATTAAAACTCTATGGGGCCGAAACTTACAAAGGCTATTTTCTTTGATTTTTGTTGTAATTCCTTCAAATTTCAAAACTCATGATTAAACCAAAATTTTTCTTGTACTATACTCATAACATATTCCTAAGAATAATCATGTTTTGAATCATGAACAAAAGTCATCAAAATCACTAAAACCATACTTGAACTTTTTGGTTTTTCTTCTAAGTTCAAAACAGAATTTTGTTTCTAACTTGTTTTGATCAACCTCTTGATCCATGACTTATAAAGATGTGATCTTCAAACAAAAACATCACATGGTTTAAAAAGATGTTCTAAAACAGATCCAAGCATCAAACTCAAGATCACATGGTTAAACATCAACCAAAACACAAATTTAACCAAGAACGTCATCACTTTGACCTAACTGAATACCTCATTGCATAAAATTTCATATCTTCGAAACTAACATCCAATATCTTCAAAATAACATTTTAACATGTATATAAGAGGCTTAGGATCTTCCAATAAAAATATCAAAGCCATTGGAATAAGATTAAACCATAAAAGATTTAAACTTTCTCAAAACAGAAACTGTTTTGTCTCTTCCAGTTTCTAAGTTTCTAGACCTAAGAAAATATTTCACCAAAACTTTTAATCACGCAACAAATACTCAACCAATAATCATATACACATGTTAACAGTACTCCATAAAAATTTCGGACCAAGATCTATTCATTAGCTTGGTCAAAAACTCCAAAATATAACACACTCTCCAGTTTATCGCCCAGAATGACCTTTCTGGGGTATAAACAACTTTTTACCAACCAAATGATCTCCAAATGGAACGAATAAGATATCCACGTAAACTAGCCTCAAAAAGAAACAACTTTCATGAAGGAAACTTTGCGAGAAAACACTTACAAAAGCTTCGAAACGGGAGTTCAAAAGAGGTAAGAAAAACTGTCCGAGAGTGTCTTTTGTGTTTTATGATGGAAAAGTGTAAAGGAGAGTTGCTTTTCGTGGGAAGTGTACTGGAGAGCTTCTTACACAAGCTATGTAAAGTGATAGGATTGAAGGAATGGTTGAGTGTTGGCCTTTTCTTCTCATAAAAATCAGACCAAGATCTTTTCTCAAGGTGGAGTGTGAGAGTGAAAGAGTGAGGTGACCCTTTAGCTTTGTCTTTCTAGAACCTTCTAGGCCCTTCTTGTAAAGATCTGATCAGCCAAGTGAGGGTACAAAACTTAGTCATGAAGCAATCCTATAGTGACCAAATTCGTGGGCCTTAATGGGCCTAAACCGAATGGGCCTAAATTTTGGGGTTTAAAGAGGGTTTGGGTTGCTATCAAGCCCAAATCCAATATCACTTGGTCCAATCAATTTCTCAAGGTTAACAAGGTTGGATAATGATTTTCTAACACAAATTTGAAATATTAATAGCATGTGGAAGTGATTTAATCAAGTGATTAAACACAATGCTAGAAATCGGATTAGAAAGGGTTTAGAGGCCAACTTTAGGTTTTGGGGAAACCGTTTAGGGTTTCAATTTCAACAAAGATTTTGGGCTTTCAATTGGATTCCCACCATTTAGGGTTTCACTAGGATTGAAATATTTTTGGTCTGGCACAATTTGGTTGAGCAGATGAAACAAAGTTTTGCTTAAGTGGCATGATTTCACACATTGATTCCATCAAATCCATCAAACACTCCTCATGGTGCCAAGTGTCTAATATTATCCACTATGAGAGGCTAATATCTTGCCAAGTGTCCAAATGAAAGTTCTCTAATCTAATTTGGACATTCCACACTGTGATTTTGAAACACTGCAATTGGTGCGCTTACCGAGGTTACTATTTACTCCGAAAAAGTGAATCATAAACTTAGCACTAAAAATTCCTAAATATTCATATTAATCTACAGTGAAAATCGTTTACCGAAATTCATTCTCGAAGTGCCCCTAAAAATAATTTCACAATTTCCATCAGACGTTTCGTCCGAAATTATGAAAATAGGATATTGCGCCATAAAATTCTAAATAATCCACTGAGTCTAATGGCGTGGACCATAATGCATTCTGACACTTCTAACCACCTCAAATAAATAAAACTTGTATTTCTAGCACCATAGTGAGTGATAACACTGACTATGTTGACAAACTAAAACCTATGCGATTGGTCGATTCGTAAAACCTTATGGGGTTTTCACGAGATTCTTAAAGTCAATAGAAATTCCACCAATGAATTTCTAGCGGGCTGTTACACACGATCTGTCGATCAATATGTGCAGTCATATATGAAATCAACGCATCAACCCAAGCAAGCCGCGCATCTCTCGCAAATGTACTCATCGGCTGCTGACTACTGCTCCCCACACCGGCCCCGGGTTGCGTCAAAGGCACTAGATCCGCTACAAGGGGTGGCTAACTTCTAGGATACCCCCTCGCCTATCCAATGCTACATCGATCCGTGCTGATGTCAAGGGGGCTCACGTATGTCAGTAGTCATGTTACTTCGTGACATTCCTCAGTCATGCTTCCACTGTGCACTCCTATACTTGTTCTGATACTTCAAGCATACTCCTAGCCACAAGTCCATCACAGTGACATTTGTCACCTCAGACTACAGGCTATGCCATAACTACTTCAGGACACTGTTTCACAGTTCCCGACACTATCCATCATGTTCCACGTCCATCAAACACATAACCACTATGGCGTACCAGCCATATGGAGCATTGCTCCATCTCACGGAGTACACTCCACGTGTACTCCCTTCATACATACCATGCCACATCACCACTATGGCACATCTGTCACACGGAGTACATTCCACATATACCCCCTTCATATAACATACCCCACACAGAGTACACTCAGTGTGTACTCTTCTCGTTCCACATACACTACGCCGCCATTACAACACATATTCCCCAATCACACTACATGGCACGGTCCACAACACTTCCCATCTACACCCAACACATCACAGCACACTTCCCAATTACGCCCAACACTTCATAGTACATTACACGGCACAATGAACCTCCATACAACACAGACAAGCCCAACAAATCACTACACAGAATGCCCAATACTTCATCACAATGCCACAACTCCACAAATACTAACAGCACAGTCTACAACCTAGTCAACTAATCAATATCCAACATAACTACAAGGGATAGAGAGTTATACTATCGACGGGATAACCTGTGCGTTGCTCGTTGACTGTCATAGCCAATAATGTTGGAAGAGTCGTACGTGGCGGCTAACTCACGTATGGTGATTGTTTAGGCGTTTGGATAGCTAGGTGTGGTCTTGGAAGGGGCTCGTGATGGCATTGTGATGGCGCTGAAGAGCATAACACGGCGGATCTAGCCATGTACAGTGGCGGTCAAGCACGTGCAGTGGCTATCCATCACGTGCAGTGATTACCTACCACATAAAGTGATGGTTTGGAGCTAGGGCTTGGCTAAGGAAGGTGCGGTGAATCTCGTGGTGGCGTCGAGGTGGCGCCACGGTGGCTCACGGTGGCGGATCTGGCCATATCATGGAGGAGAAGCCGTGGGAGAGTGAGAGAGAGTGTGCTCTCGTGTGTGGCAGATCGGGGTCAAAGGAGGTTGGGTTGGCTTGGTGGCGACCTGAGGAGGCTGATGGTGGTGGCTACCAGCCGTGGGTGGCGGTGCACGGTGGTGCACGGTGTGCAACCCGTGCGTGCATGAGGGGGAGACCGTGAGGTGGAGGAGGGGGTTTATGGCCATGGGTCACGTGGAGGAGCTCGGGGAGGAGCCATGGTGTCGCTAGGTGGCCGTGGGTGCTACGCACGGCGGCGCTAGGGGACGAGCACGGTGAAGCCGTGCGTGGGTCTCCTTATGCATGCATGTGTGCGACGGAGGGAAGGTGGCTGCATGGGAGAGGCCAAGCTCGCTGGGGAGTGGTGGCCGGTGGTAAAGGAAGCTGCCGAGGGAGTGGTGGCATTGGAAGGCGGCGCGCAACGGCGCTACGTGCCCTAAGCCCATACGGGCTGTGCGGTTCCGAAATGGAGAAAGGGAGAGCGTGGGAGAGAAAGGCTGGTATGGTTGAGCTCATCGGAGGGAGAGGGGGCCAATGGTGCCAGCGGTGAGAGCTGGTGGCGTATAGCGGGACCGGGCTGAGGCCTTAAGCCATTCGGGCTTGGGGTGGATCGCGTACTGCATACGCCAAATGAGAGAGGGAGGAGAGAGAGTGTAACGCCCCAAACCCGGGTGGCTTGGAGAATCACTACCTGTCACTCATAAACATGTCTCCCAACACATCCAAAGAATAATCTCCAAAGACTTCATAAGTAAAATCAATCACATATCTTCTAAAATAATGTCATTACAAACTTCACACAATCTTTAATGCAATAATAATAATAAAAGGGTCCACAATCTCCTGGTAATAGTAACATACCCAAACTGATTAAACCATAGGTCCTACTAAACCCAAAGATATACTTTAAAACTCAATACATTAAAACTAAGAACATCAGAAGTCTTTCTTCTAATCACATCTCCTCAGCTTAAACACTTTCACCAATCTAATCCAGGTCCTCATTTGGACTCTGCACATTATCTGAAAAATATTATGAAGATAGGGGGTGAGTTATCAACAATTTAGTAAGCAGAAATCATATGCTAGCGTGCAAACATGAGCATTTATAAAGTAGAGTACGCAGAACAAAATATTTTTCCAGAGTTATCATGCAGAACAGAACATATTTCCATAATAACAGAGCGATAGTTTTTAAGACAAGTAAACCCATAGTACTTTGGCACAACATAAACTGAGTATCATCATCAAATCAAAACAGAGCATCAACAGAGCAGAGACCATGTTTCACCCTCGTGGTAGGGTTGTGCTAACCCCGATGGCCAAACCAGGCAGAGACAGAGATGAAATCTTTCCTTTATTCTTCTCGGAGCCCCGAGTGTGCACACAGGAAAGACCACAATAAAACCACTTTGTTTCCAAAGTGGGTGCACTCAGAGACAGAGAAGTTGGTACCAACCCAAACAGAGCAGAGCATAACAGAGCAGAGCAGAGCAAAGCAGAGACAGAGTCAGATATGAAAACCAGTACACCATGACAAAGGTTTTCAGATGTTATATCAAAATAATACAGAGTACCAAAATAGACTCAGAACAGTTTACACACGCTGAACACAAAAGCCAGAACAAATAAATGCACAACTTTTCATATTCTCAATATCGTTCTTTTTCAAATTTCAGAAATCACATGACAGAATTTAGCTCATGTCTACACAATGCATGTCAGAATATATTTTCTTTTTTCACACATATTTCATGAATAATGCAGATAAGAGACCGAGGTTGATCTTTGTTTTCACAAGTTCCCAACACAACACAATTTATGCAAGTTTTCATAAAATCAACCTCAGTCTTATTAACTTGTATAAAACCCAGCATAGGAACCCCGCTTACCTGATTCCTGCAGCGTATTATCTAAGCCTTGAAAATGATCTCTATCAATCTCGTCACCTATTCATAAAAATCACATAAACTAAATATTAAAGTCCAAAAACACCCAATTGGTCTTAAACAACTCAAGACTCAAACTCTAGACCATAATTCAGTGAGTTTAATCAAACTTAACTAGCCAAATAACAATCCGGACAGCCCACACTTCGACCCAAAATATTCTATACCAGACTCAGTATGTTGGTTATAAGTGGAGACTGGTTTGGAGCTGAAAAAGTGTTGTCTGAAAGTTGGCTCGAGAGTTGGCTCGAGCCAACTTCGCTCGAGTCTCGCTCGACAGACCGCTCGAGCGAGAGCAAGTCAGAGAGGTTCGCTCGAGTCTCGCTCGACACTCTGCTCGAGCGGAAGCAAGTCAGAGAGCTTCGCTTGAGTCTCGCTCGACACTCTGCTCGAGCCAATGTTCATTTGGCTGTTCGCTCGAGTCGCGCTCGACAGTCCGCTCGAGCGAATTATGCAGATTTTGCCAACTGAATCAGTTTACACTACGCAAAATACACTTCTTTCCATTACAATGTAACTTCAAATAATCCAAACCTATGACAATACACCAACCCGAACTACTTACCATGCATAACAACCAGAACAACTTACAAAATGTTATTCAAATCACGGCAAGGACCCAAAAACTACAGAAAATGAGTGTAAAACAAATCAAAATCGGGGAAGTAGCAGACGGTAACTCACTGGAATAATATGCAGCGCAAGAGAGAAATCGCAACAATGAGGAAATATTCAGAACCTCTAATCAATGCCAACAAATGGAAATGAAAAAGAAACCGAGAGAAAATAAGGAGACGTGGGAGAGAGGGAGAGGTCTGGACGTGAGAAGGAAAAAGATAAAATCAGAAACTGAAAACGAGAAAGAGGGAGAAGGAAACGGGAGGGAAAACAGAAGGGAAAGCAAAACTTACCTAAACGATGTCGTTCCGGAATTCATGCATGAAACGGCTGGGTCATCACGTGCATGGGTGCGGCTTACGTGCATGGGTGCGGTTTCAACAGCCTGGGTGTTACAGAGAGAGCTACGGGGGAAATGAGGGGAAAAGAGAGGGGGTCTGGGTATTTAACCCAGTCCCTTCGTCTGGAGGTCTACACAGCGATCTAACGACGAGAGATCAAAACACTGATTTGAAAATGCGTAAACGTTAACTTAATTAAAAGCACTTAGAGGAATTAAGGTAAATATTGTTTTAAACTAACTTTAGTTTATAAAATAATATTCTTCATCATTAATAAAATGATGAAGTCTCAGTTAACATATTTAAAAGGGTTAAACCATTTAATTAATAAAAGTTCTCAACATAATTTAAATCTCATACTATCTTAAATAACTGAAATCATTTTAATAATAATATTAAAATGATTTCCGGCAATTATAATATTTTTGGAACTCTTCAATAATATTATGATTGTCGTATTTAAGATCAAATCTTAATTCAATAATGATGGAAATACTCCTTATAAATATTTTCAGCATATTTAAAACATTGGGCGTGCCCTAGAAGTCACACGATATATTTCGAGACACGCCATCATAGTTCGACATGCATAACGTGGCTCGCAGTCGCTAGATAGAAGGGCAGATGATCACATAATCTCTACCTTTGGGATTTGCTTACGTCATAAAGACGAAACATACGTTAGAAAGAGAGAAGTGTACATAAGAAGAAGGAGCTGGGTATTACATAAGTATGATATCTTGTGCTTATGTATCAATAACGCCTTCATCTATTGCCTAAATATGATTTTAAGGTGAGTGTTTACGAAGCCCTTGGAGGTTCTGGTTTTAATTTGTTTGATGCCATGCTTTTGATTTCACGAGTTATGTTAGGTGGTTAATTCAGAAAACTTCCATGTATCTCTAGCATGGATGTGAAGAAAGTGACACTATTGTTTCATGGAAATTAAACTTCAAGTTCTCTTATTTTTAGTGTTAATATATGAATTTGCAGGTAGCTGATGGCCAACAAAAACGTAGGAAAGGAGTGTTTGGGACTAAGGGTGGTGATAAGGAGGTAAGAGTCAAATTCAAGTCTCTCTATTTGCTCTGTGTTTTATCATGTCACTAGATTGCATGTTTTTTGTGATTTTCTAAGTACCTCAATGATTAATATGACTTATATGTTAGAATTAAGTACATCAAAATTAGAACGGGCATGCTTGTTGTTCAAGCTAATTAAGTACTCTATTTCTGTTTACTTTCATCTTATGAAACTACTAGGCAATACAATGGCAGCAGCTGGACGTCCATTACCCTCATCTGAATTTGTTCCATACCTTTTAACTGGTCTTGGACCTGACTATGATGCTTTCATCTCATCAGTCACTACATGGCTTGACCCTATATCCACTGAAACATTATTAGCACATCTTCTTGCACATGAGGCCAACTTCATTGCTTGTGGTAATTCATTCATGCAAGGTCATGGCTTTCGTGGCCGCAACAACTTCAATAGAGGTCGTGGAGCTTGTCAAAAAAATCGAGGCCGAGGGTCTTCTTCTCCTAATGGTCTTACGGGTATACCCTCATCTAATTCTTTTTCCTCTCAACCAAGCATGCACCTCAGTAGCTCCAGCCTTAGCCCTTTACAGTGCCTCTACCTACCCTACCGATGCCACTTGGTATCCTGACACAGAGGCGACTAACCATATCACGAGTGAGCTTGCTAATCTTAATCTTCAATCTGTTGAATACACTGATGCAGATCAACTCCAAGTAGGTGATGGATCATCCATCCCAATTTCTCATACTGGTTCTGCCCTTCTTCCACACTCTTCATCACATTTTATTTTAACAAAATTGTTTTGTGTTCCATCCTTTACCAAAAACTTTCTTTCGATTAAACAGTTTTGTTCTGAGAATAATGTCTTTTTCCAATTCTTTTCCAATCATTTTCATGCAAAGGATTGCATCACGGGGAACACACTGCTCCAAGGGACAACAAGTGATAGTCTCTACACTGTCTCATCTCAGTTCCCTCAAGCCAATTCAAGTTCACTCTCTTTTGTCCCATTATGGCACTCACGTCTTGGCCACCCTTCCTTCAAAGTTGTTCGCACGGTTTTACTTCAACATGGTCTACCTTTTGAGAAAATGTCTTCAATGTATTTCTGTAATGCTTGTGCTATGGCCAAGCACCATCGTGTACCAGCATATACTAAAAATACTAAGTCTAATTTTCCGTTTGATATTGTTTTTAGTGACTTGTGGGGTCCTGCACCACATGTTTCTCCTGAAGGTTTTAGATTTTAGATTTCCTTTATGGTTGATCATTCCAGATATACATGGTTATTTCCTTTTCAAAACAAATCCCAGGCTTTGTTTATTTTTCTAAAGTTCAAGTCTTAGGTTGAGTTACAATTCAACACTAAAATAAAGCAACTTCAAACGGACTACGGTGGGGAATTCAGAACATTCACTGATATTCTTTCCACCTCTGGCATCATTCATCGAGTAACATGTCCTCATGCTCACACTCAAAACGACATTGTGGAAAGAAAACATAGGCATATTGTAGACTCTGGTCTTGCATTACTTGCACATGCATCTATTCCTTTAGCATTTTGGCAGTATGCATTTCAACTTGCCGTGCGTTTAATCAACATGTTGCCATCCACTTCTCTAAAACAGACTCTCAGCCTGTTGGCCTTTAACCAGACCTTATAACAAACACAAGTTTGATTATAGGGTCATGGAGTGTGTATATCTGAGACTAAGCCCTGCTCACAAAGGCTTCATATGTTATCATATTCCCTTAAAATTTGTGGTGGAACTAAGGGAGTTTTTGAAATGAGACGTGAGCTTCATTGTGTTTAATGTCTTTAGGGATGTAAATTAAGTACTTCCCGAGCCCTCTAAGGTTGTTCTTGCCATTTTCACCTCTCCTCTAAATTCCACTCAACAGACCCAAAGCATCTTAGGACCAATGCCAACTTCTTCTTCCTCTCAGCATCTATCGCAACTGCTTGCAATAGTTCATGTTCAACTAGTACATTCCATAATAACTTGCTCGAGAACTGCTTCGTCCCTCCCACGCTAGTTCATCGATGGCACCATTAGGTGGCCACCTTCCCAAGCTCATGCCTCAATCAATTCACCTATCCTAGAAACCCCCACCTTTTTTTGGTTGCACAACAATATAAGGAATGGAGAGAAGCCATTTCAAAGGAGTTTAATGCACTTCTAGCAAATGATACCTGGTCACTTGTACTAGCCTCTGAAGCTCAAAATATAGTGTCATGTAAATGGGTCTTTTGTACAAAACAACTTGCAGATGGCATCATTGAAAGGCATAAGGCATGTTTAGTGGCAAAAGGATTTCTTCAACAATGTGGTTTGGATTATGATCAAAACTTCATTCCCGTGGTCAAAGCAACTACTATTAGACTTGTTTTAGCTTTTGTCATGACAAATGGTTGGCCTATTCATCAGTATGATGTCCAAAACGCTTTCCTTAATGGACCTTTCTCTGAAATAGTATACATTAATCAACCACCTGGTTTCTCACATCCAAAATTCCCTCATCATGTTTGCAAGCTACGAAAAGCCATTTATGGCCTAAAATAGTCACCAAGATCAGCTTGGTACTCTCGGTTAAGTAAAACATTTACTGATCTTAGTTTTAATATTTCATCTGCTTATAGCTCCTTATTTGTTCGAATCAATGGTTCTGCATGCCTCTATGTGCTAGTCTATGTAGACGACCTCCTTGTTACAGGATCCAACATGCAGCTCATTAATGATCTCATTCATGCCTTGCGGTCAAATTTTCCAATAACAGACCTTGGCAAACTTCATTACTTTTTAGGAATTGAATCAACACACAACTCAGATGGCTCAATCTTACTCACACAAAAGAAATACATTGCCGACTTGTTGGACAGGACAAACATGACACTAGCAAAACCTGTAAAGACCCCAATGGCTACTTTCGCAAAACCTGAAACTCACAGGTTTACCTGTACTTTTCCTTTCACATGATGCTTTGCAAGATTATGTATTGAAAAGTTTATTGACCCGTGGTTGAGTTCCTGAATCTATGGTTTTGTAGTGATTAATGATTGATAAATTTTGTGCTTTGATATATATTTAGGGCATCCACTGATTAATAAGCACAACTCTTGTGTTTCTCAAATGCTATGGCTACGGGTAGATCAAGATCTGTAAGGTTTGTCTCTATTGCTTCATTTAATTATGCCACAATGTAAAATTCCTTTTCTTACTAGTTATAGCATTTACTGTTCATTCTGTAGAGAGTCCACAATCAAAAGGGTGAGAATTCTCTGGTGTACGTATCTCTTTATCAGTTTTGTATTAAAAGTCTTTATTATGTGGACATCCAGATTTCATGATGATCTTGAAACTGCAAACTCCACACCACCCAAAAATATTCCTTTGAGCCTGAAGAGGACTGAGAAGGATGAAACAAGCAAGTCCTTTGATGGAAGACTATGTTATTCATATGTAATTCATATATTGTAATTTTATATTTTGTTAGGTAATATATATAATACAAAATAATGTAATATGTGTGTTGTGTGTTCCATTGTGTGTTGCATGCATATTACATGATGAATATTTGGATTTCATTTTTTTTATATGCATTTAGTTAAAAAGGTAACTAGTTGTTTCTAAGTTTATTTATTTTTGACATAAAATTTTGTTTTTTATTTTTATTATATTTTTATTATTATAGACAATGTTTAATGTATTAGTATTATGGTTTTCAACATGACTTGTTGAAAAGCATTTAATAAAATATAGGCTTTCATGTAAAAAAAATTAGGCCTTTCAACATTATTTTTTTTAAATAACATATAGGTTTTTGTGTTTTTGTAAAAAAAAAAAAAAAGGTAAAGCCCGAAATCTGGATTTTCAGGTTTCAGAAAACCAAGTTTCACCTAGGTTCCAGCCCAGGTCCTAACCCGATATACCAGGGCCGAAACCCATCTTGGGTTTGAAGCCTGGGTTCTGGGTCGGGTATATCCAGATACCCGTATCCCATTATATGATAAGATATCCAGTGGCACCATCCTTTCTGTAAGGCATGGTGAAAATAATTGCAAAGGTGACAGTGGCAACGAAGGTTGCTACAAGGAAGTTGACATTAGCCTTCTCCTTAATAAAAGAATTGTCTACCCCTTGTTCTTTTTTCCCATTAATTAATAGACGAGTCATTTTTTTCTTGTTTTGATGTGTTTCTACTCTCGATTTATGGTTCGCTAGTGGTCTCAATAGTGTGTACTTTGATGGTTCTCCTGGGAAATGCTGCTTCCAAACTTGGTAGAAAGCCAATGGCCTCATATTTACTGATGATGAAGTCCTGTAACACATTATTAAATAATCCAAAAAACTCCATAAAACATTAATTCATTTGTTCAATCCAAATATGTAACGCGCCTTGTTCCAGCAAGAGTCAGAGAATTACTTCTTATCACTTAAAAATCATATCTCACAGTACATATAGAGACTCCAATTTCTTAATAACACATAGATCTCATTATTTTAAATCAATTATTCCCAAAATAACTAACTAGAACACGACGCTCAAAATAAATATCAACCTTCCAAACTTCTCAGTCAACAGAGCAAAACAAAACTAGTGAATGAAGCTCTCCAATCACCAAAGCTCTTTGTATTTAATCCACTATGCTCACATAGTCATACCTATGCTCCATATTCTTGAAAATATTATGCTCAAACATCTTAAAAATATTATGGAGATAAGGGGTGAGCTATCAACAACTCAGTAAGCAGAGAACATATACTAGTATCTAAATATGAGCATTTACAGAACTCATAATGTAGAATAAAATATTTACTTTCAAAATGCAGAATCAGAACATTTAATTTTAGAGTACAAAATCAAAACATGTTATCAAAATATTATAGCGAAATTTTCAGAAAACAAATTTTTCCCAAAAAGAAAATCTTTTGACATATCATAATCTGAGACATCATTTGCATATCATATCAGAGCATCACATCGGGATAGATACCATATTTAACCCATGTGATAAGGTTATAAACCGTCATTATACCTGTGGGTTGGCCGTATACCACTATTATACCCGTGGCAAAGTCTTAACGGAAACAAAACATAAACATCATCAGAACCAGATCATATTCAAATACAGAATTAGAAATTAATGCCAAGGTTTTCAAATGATACATCATATCAAATCGGAATATTGAATTGCTTTAGATCATTTCACATGTTCAAAATAACAGAATCAAAGTATCTTCATTTAATCAAAGCAAAACTTTTAGATCTCATATTCGCTCTTTTTCTTAGTTTAGAAATAGAATGTTAAAAATAAGCTCATGTCTACACCAGTTATGATAGAAAATACTTTCTCTTATACATATTTCATGCATTTGCAGAACGCATATCTAAGTTTGTTTTCAAATTTCTTTTTGAAACAAGCATGCATATTTTTAAAATCAACCTCATTTCATTTTATTTATGCAAGGACTAGTATAGGAACTCCACTTATATTGGCTTTTTGACTTTTCAGAAACTTTCTCACAACAGTGCCAACAGAAAACTGATCATTACCTACAAAATAGTCAAGCGCAACTTTCTTAAATTTTCAGTCGAAATGTATTTTGATACTTAAACCCGAAATGCCAACATTAACCTATTTTAATCCTCAACACCTAAAACTCTTATAACCTTAAAATGTCATCGCTTTCCAAATCCATCAATATCCATTTAATTTCTCTAACTATTAAGCCCTAAATTATTACTAAAAATGCATAACTAATATTTTTACAACTAAGCCCATATAAAATATATCTTCAGTTTAAAATATTCTCTTTAACATAATTATAACATAATCAAATAAAGTATAAAAAAATCATTTAACTAAAAGAAAATAGACTTAATTAGTTTTAAAGTATTTAAAATAAAACTAAAATCTTATTATAATACACTACTGAAATTAGTAATAGAACAATTAACATTTTATTTTGACAAGAAAATTATTTTCTATAGACTTTCTTATTCCTCAAATAGAGTCATGCAAATCATGTTTAATGTAAAAAAAATATGCCCCATGAGCTATCTTGATGACAAGGGCATTTTGGAAAAGTAAAATCATAAAAATGGGCTGTTTTGGAAAAGCATGAATGCAAAAGGAAAGCTGAGATTGTTAAAAAAAAAAAAAAAAAACTCTAGACCAAACCATGCAACAGAGGCATCCATACTCACCGAAAGAGGAGGAGTGGCACGAAGAGCAAGGGGCGGAGGTCGAAGGTTGTCGATGCCACGACACGTGACTCATAAGAGAGGGAGCAAAAGTGATGATGAGAGGGAACAAAAGAGAGAGAGTCCGAGAGTGGTGAGAGAGACAGGGAGAGATGGAGATGAGATCATGTGGAATGATTAGAGTGGGCTTACCAAGAGGTTCACTGCGGACCTAGCTACACAATCAGCATCTTCTGGTGGTTCCCGCTTGAGGTTGAGCAGTTGGGCAGCGGCATTGTGACTCACAATGGAGGAAGATAGGTGCTCTATTTTTGGGAGTGGAAAACATAGCCTTTTTGTGGTGGTGCAACTTGTAGTTAATGGTTTGCAGTGAGTGTCGCACAGTGGCAACGTGGTGGTGTAGGGTAGAGGCTTAAACTGTGGCCCGGCAGTTTCTATCGTGCTTGGAAATACCTCGTCTTGTAGCCTCGTTGCATCTCCCGTTCAGGGCTGTTGTACTGCAAGATGGAGAGCAGTGTCCGCTTGAAGGGTCACGTGTGGTGGCTAAGTTCGTGAAGAGGGTGGTGGCGTACGGTGGGGCTTGGGCTTTGGTGTTGCTTGTCTACGGTAGAGGGAGGGGCTACGGTGCAATGTTGAATGTGGGCTGAGCAGTGGCTTAGCTTCCTTTTCTCTCGGTCTGTCCAGGAGCAGCGACAGAGAAGTCTGGCTGGTCAACTACGACATGGGTCCAGCAGCTCATGATGGGGTGCTGGGACAGCGACATCTTGCTACCTCTTGGACGATCTTTTTCCTGAAACCTATGAGGAAGGTGCAGCAACCTAGTTCTCAAAACAAATGAATAACTGTTTATACGTGAGTATATATATATATATATCCCTTAAATGAACTGTCACCATGAACGTAGTGGGAAAGGAATGTGCATGGTGTATAAAAGTGCACGGGAGACGTGCATGGCGTGGGTTTCTCACGACTTGCTTTTCAGTCACATTTCAAAGAATTTGGGCCCATCTTGGGTGATGAATGGAATTAAGAAATGGGCTAGACCGAGCCAAGTAGAACAATCCAAAAATATTTGGCTTGTCTGTAATCTTTCTCATGGGTCTAGTATATTATAAATACTATTGAGCCTCGACTCACATTCCAAACTAGCTTAACTCATTCCTTGACTTTGTTAGGCCAAATAAAATAAATCCACTTAGTCCATAGAATATTAAATGAATTTAACAGAATTATCAAGTCCAATAAAAGTACATATTCCATCATAATAAGTTTTGGGCCCGAAGCCTAATCCTAAAAACTCGTTAAATTCCAAGGTGGCCTTTCATTCTTATAGAGGTGTAACCGGTCCGGTCTGGTCCGGTTTTGGACAAAATCTAGGACCGAACCGGTATGTACCTGTTTTGTATTTTTTAAAACCGATTATGCACTGGTTACCCTCCTAAACCGGTACTTGCGGTTTTACTAGTTTCTTGTCCAGTTCGGTCCAGTTTTTCAATTTTTTTTAAATGTAAGTTTCACAGTTTGTCATTAAAAATTTATTTATACAAAAAAAAAAATACTAATTTAAAAAAATCTATTTTATACTTTTATTAAAAAATCTGTTTTAACTTTTACTAAAAAAAATTGTTTTACTACAAAAAAATTTGATTAACTAAAATATGTTTTAGTAAACACTGCTTTCCAAAAAACTGTTTGCTAAACAAAATCTGCTACAACCTTATAAATATAACTACTACAAAAACTGGAAAAACAAAATCTGCAATAAATTGCTTTATCTGCTATGAGTCTATGACTAATGGTCCAATGGATACAACTTACAAAATTTACACAATATACATTAATCAAAGCACTGCAAGTCTACAACAAGTCCTTGCATGTTAAAGTAAATAATTTAGTACTTACACATATACTTTTTAGAGCAGTCACAAGAAATTCAAGAATGGACATCAACAAGCATATGAGCCTATGAAATAAAATAAGTTCAAAAGTCTGAATTAGAAGTCCAAAAGTCCAACAAATTACAAGTCTAAAAGTCTAAATTACAATTCCAAACACTTAAAAGTCTGAATTACAAGTCTAAACGTCCAACAAATTACAAGTCCAAATTACAATAATTTAGAACATCCAATAAAAAACTTCAATAGTTATGCACCAAGCCACCAACTCCAATAGTCCATTCAACAATCCTTGCAATTTTATGAAAATAAATCAAGCAATTAATTCTAATAAAAAGTTAGTAATTACATTAAATAATAAAAAAATATTAAAGAAAGATGTTATTCAAGTTGACCTACCTTAAATTTAATTATCTCTAGCTAAAGAAGTAGGTCTTGAAAAACTTCCTAGGTCTTCCCTGAGCTCTACACAAAAGGAAAAAAAATAAGCATAATAATTAAAACAAATTACTAATATGATTTACACTTTAGATATAGTTAAAGAAAATGTGAATCTCAAACTCCTCAACATCATCCATTAAAGTGCGAATGTTAATCGGGGGAGAAGAACGGAGCCAATTTTGTGTACAAATAAGGGCTTCTACTATAAGTGGAGATAGGCTACTACGGAAAGGATCAAGTACTCGATCTGCTATGCTAAAAGCTGACTCAGAGGCCACTGTAGATATAGGAATTGCAAGAACATCCCGTGCAACTCTTGAAAGCACGTGGTATCTAATGGAGTTGACCTCCCACCAAGTTAACAAGTCAAATTTCACATCATTTGCTTCACATTTTTCACACAAATATCTCTCCAATTCAGATTTAGTCTCCAAAGAGTTATCCGACTTCAAACGCTTCTTAATTTGTGCATAGATTAATGATCTGAAATCACCTTGACCTACCCCAGCAGTTGAACTTGTACTACTAGACCCTCTCTCGCTTGATTGGCTCATAGTTTGATCTTGTGCCCCAACATTACTTCCATCATTTTCACAATAACTATCATATAAACGAGTTAAGGCATCTTGAACCCGATCCACCAACATAAGAACTTTTGAACTATTATCCTTGTATATTCCTTCAAAAATATATGTTAGACAACGCATTTTATAGCAAGGATCAAGAACCAACCCAACATACAATAAAATATTCATTTTTTCAATATTTCCCCGATAAGGGAAAAGGCATCGAGACTGGAAGCTCAATACTAACCACGTACCCAATATGTGGGATGTCAGGAAAGAACCATGGAGGCAAGTGCAAACTTACCTTAGGACTCTGTTTCTGATGTGGCCAACCTGACCACTTGATCAAAAATTGTCCCAAAAGAGGTCAGAGAAATGGAATTGTTCCCTTTGGAGATTTCAAACCAAAGTCATGACCTCCAATACTAGCTCAAGTGTATGCAGGTACTTCTAGAGACACAGATGCTGACGCCCTAGGAACTAAAGGAGTTGGCGCCGTCACTGGTATTTTTCTAAGACCTCTATATTGTTAAGCTTATTTAAGGTTGATTAGATTGCAATTGATGGTACTATTGCATTATTGATACATTGGGTAAGTTAAATCATTGAGGTTTATAACTTGTACACAGTTTCATTCAAGCAAGGCCCTATTTTTAGTGATTGTGGTATTGCACGAGAGTTCAGTTCGTACTTTGAATTGTTACCAAGTGCTAAGAGTAACATTTCTCATTAAGAGTATTTCTATTCATACCAGTGTAGATATGGAATACCTTTTAGTAGTACGAGGAAGGATATTCAAGGTTGATGAATTAGTATCCCAAGTATTTGGAGTTTGTTTTGACTCGAAGGTTACAATGAAATTTGTGTTCGGAAGAGTTCAGTGTGTGGTAGAAGCTTTGGCTTTAGTAGGATTCACTTATGATAATAGTTTTATACAATCGCGAATAAATGGTTTCTGGCGAAGCACCGTGTTTGTGGAAACCTAGATTGCCCTTATATTGGAGACATTTATATGGGGAGTAAAATCTTGTCTTGAGGATTTACGTGAATAATAAGAACAAATTCTTTGGATTAGAGTCAGAATAAGAGGTAGCTCAAGATGGATAGAAGAGCTATGTTAATCATAAGAGAGAAACTCTTGACTTGAGGTTAATAGCTGATCATTTATCAAGGTACCACCTAGGAGGAGGAACGATTCATGGTGATTATGAAGGAGTAAGCTAGTCCTAGGTAGATATAATTCCTTGAGGAAATAGAATGTGAATTCAGTTGTTTATGGATTAAATTCTTCCAAATTGAACTGCATGAATACTTGAAGTTTTAAATTTAGAAAGTATGTTGGTATGACTTGACTTACCTTGTGGAAGGATTCCAGTACAAATTGATATGATTTGAGAGAAAGAGAGTTAAGAATGGAAGATATATATACACGTTGTGGATAATTCTTTGAATAGTGATTTCTTTTAAGCAAGGATTCAGTATCCTAGAAGCTCAGCCTAGAAGTCATTAAGTTTAGGCAGTAACCTTTGGGATTGTTATACCCCAATGTTATAGTGGTAGTTTTTTTTTTTTGTTTAACCATGTGATGGTTGTAGATAAGAATAGTGTTGACTACGAGAAGAAGGCGTTACCTCAAGAAGAACGAGACCTGCCCCTTGGGCATGTTGAGGCATCCAGTGATGGGCAGTAGCTTGGTAAGCAACTTCTTCTTTTGAGTGTATTTTTATGTTTGTACATGCGTCGATTTCGAGGACGAAATCTTTTTTTTAGGAGGGGAGGATGTAACAGCCCGCTAGAAATTCATTGGTGGAATTTCTATTGACTTTAGGAATCTCGTGGAAACCCTATAAGTTTTTACGAATCGACCAATCGCATAGGTTTTAGTCTGTCAACATAGTCAGTGTTATCACTCACTATGGTGCTAAAAATATAAGTTTTATTTATTTGAGGTGGTTAGAAGTGTCAGAATGCATTATGGTCCACTCCATTAGACCCAGTGGATTATTTAGAATTTTATGGCACAATATCCTATTTTCATAATATTTTCACTGTAGGTTAATATGAATATTTAGAAATTTTTAGTGTTAAGTTTATGATTCACTTTTTTGGAGTGAATAGTAACCTCGATAAGCGCACCAATTGCAGTATTTCAAAATCATAGTGTGGAATGTCCAAATTAGATTAGAGAAGTTTTATTTGGACACTTGGCAAGATCTTAGCCACACTTAGTGAATAATATTAGACACTTGGCACCATGAGGAATGTTTGTTGGATTTGAAGGAATCAAGGTGTGAGATCATGCCACTTAAGCAAAACCTTGTTTCATCTGCTCAACCAAATTGTGCCAGACCAAAGAAGTTTTCAATCCTAGTGAAACCCTAAATGGTGGGAATCCAATTGAAAGCCCAAAAGCTTTGTTGAAATCGAAAGCCTAAACGGTTTCCCCAAAACCCTAAAGTTGGCCTCTAAACATTTTCTAATCCGATTTATAGCATTGTGATTAATCAATTGATTAAATCACTTCCACATGCTATTAATCCTTCAAATTTGTGTTAGAACATCATTATCCAACCTTGTTAACCTTGAGAAATTGATTGGACCAAGTGATATTGGATTTGGGCTTGATAGCAACCCAA
This sequence comes from Juglans mandshurica, assembly GCA_022457165.1. Classification (NCBI taxonomy): domain Eukaryota; kingdom Viridiplantae; phylum Streptophyta; class Magnoliopsida; order Fagales; family Juglandaceae; genus Juglans; species Juglans mandshurica. The sequence goes on from CM039623.1 coordinate 14,152,962, forward strand.
ACCCTCTTTAAACCCCAAAATTTAGGCCCATTCGGTTTAGGCCCATTAAGGCCCACGAATTTGGTCACCATAGGATTGCTTCATGGCTAAGTTTTACCCTACTTGGCTGGCCAGATCTTTACAAGAAGGGCCTAGAAGGTTCTTGAAAGACAAAGCTAAAGGGCCACCTCACTCTTTCACTCTCCCACTCCACCTTGAGAAAAGATCTTGGAATGATTTTTATGAGAGGAAAAGGCCAACACTCAACCATTCCTTCAGTCCTATCACTTTACAGTCCACTTCCCACGAAAAGCAACTCTCCTTTACACTTTTCCTTCATAAAACACAAAAGACACTCTTGGACAGTTTTTCTTACCTCTTTTAAACGCCAGTTTCGAAGCTTTTGTAAGTGTTTTCTCGCAAATTTTACTTCATGAAAGTTGTTTCTTTTGGAGTCTAGTTTATGTGGATATCTTATTCGTTCCATTTGGAGATCATTTGATTGTGAAAAGTGGTTTAGACCCCAGAAAGATCATTCTGAGCGATAAACTGGAGAGTGTGTTATATTTTGGAGTTTTTGACCAAGCTAATGAATAGATCTTGGTCCGAAATTTTTATGGCGTACTGTTAACATGTGTATATGATTATTGGTTGAGGATTTGTTGCATGATTAAAAGTTTTGGTGAAATATTTGCTTAGGTCTAGAAACTTTGAAACTGGAAGAGGCAAAACAGTTTCTGTTTTGAGAAAGTTTAAATCTTTTATGGTTTAATCTTATTCCAATGGCTTTGATATTTTTATTGGAATATCCTAAGCCTCTTATATACATGTTAAAATGTTATTTTGAAGATATTTGATGTTAGTTTCGAAGATATGAAATTTTGATGCAATGAGGTATTCAGTTAGGCCAAAGTGATGATGTTCTTGGCTAAATTTATGTTTTTGTTGATGTTTAACCATGTGATCTTGAGTTTGATACTTGGATCTGTTTTAGAACATCTTTTTAAACCATGTGATGTTTTGGTTTGAAGATCACAACTTTATAAGTCATGGATCAAGAGGTTGATCAAAACAAGTTAGAAACAAAATTCTGTTTTGAACTTAGAAGAAAAACCAAAAAGTTCAAGTATGGTTTTAGTGATTTTGATGACTTTTGTTCATGATTCAAAACATGATTATTCTTAGGAATATGTTATGAGTATAGTAGAAGAAACATTTTGGTTTAATCATGAGTTTTGAAATTTGAAAGAATTACAACAAAATCAAGGGAAATAGCCTTGTAAGTTTCGGACCTATAGAGTTTTATTGGTTGTGTTTAGTTTTAAATTTTTTTTGAATTGATATTTGAGCTTAGGACAAAATTTACATAAGGCATGTAAATTTTGGTGATTGTTGGAGTTAGGATGCAAAATCCTTAAGTTAGGGGTAAAATGGTCATTTTCCCACATGTAGAGGGTAAAATGGTAATTTTACTCGAAGTTGATATTTCTCCATATTCCTAATTGTTAGTGATTAACTTCTAATTTTTAGAAATCGCTACTTTCAATTTCTCGTGATCGCACTTGAGTTTTGTCTCAAAGCGCGAAGATCGAGGTAAGTTAGCTTTTAACTTACTATCAATTTAATGTGTATGTTTGATAAGTAAGGGAACTAAATTGTATGTATGCATGTTATCTTATGTGCCATGCCAAGTCATTACATATTTATCTGTTACACAGAATTTATTCTGTCATGAATTATTCATCTGTTACACAAGATATTATGTCACGTATTGCTATACATTGTAAGTATGTCATGTTAAGTATGCCATCTGTTACATGTATTTCATATCACGTAATATTCACTGTCACATGTTACGCCATGTTAAGAAATGTTGTCTATTATATGGTATGCCATGTTACGAAATGTTGCATGTTACAAGTATGCCATGTTATGAAATGTTATCTATTACATTTATGTCTCGAGGTATGTCATGTCTGTCGTCTTAGTTCATGTCACGTTATGCTACGTCAGGACTTCTATCTTTTATGTCACGTTTATGTTACGTCACGTTACGATATGTCTTGTATGCCAATTAAGTTTCATGTCAATCACGACCCTAAGCGCTAGGATGGGATAATATCCTAGTGAAACTCCTTTGTTCACGCTGGAGTGTCTAAATAGGTGTGAAATTCCCTGGGTTGACGAAGTACAGTCAACAGGTTGCGAATGGGGCCTAATTAGCTGGTCACCGAAGCGTGCCAGGCACTAACGCCGATGGTGCCACACATTATGTTACGTGTGTCCATAGCAAGTGTGGCACAAACAAATAAGTCATGGGGCCACAACAACTGTGGAGCATGAAGTATGGGGCCACAACAACTGTGGAGCATACACTACGTGAGACACAGCAATTGTGACACGTAGAATACGTGGGGCCACAACAACTGTGGAGTACATATTAACGCACTCACAGCTGGTATAGAAACCTATGATGTGATGCGGTAATCGGCAGGGACACACGGCTCAAGGGGACCTGTGTAGCACCCATATGGTCACTTTAATGATTAAGTCTATTGAATAAGATTCCAAGTTCAAGTCATGTTTCACTTTATGTTATGTTCAAGTTTACGTTCACGCAATCATAGTAATCCCATGAGACAAGAATATGTTTCAAGTTCATGTTATGTTATGTTCACGTTTACGTTATGTTCCAAGTTCACATTTATGTGATGTCATGCTCAGGTTCATGTTATGTTTCAAATCTATGTTATGTTTCAAGTTCACGTTCATGCTATGTTTCAAGTCCATGTTATGTTTCAAGTCACGTTCATGCTAAGCTTCAGTGTCAGTTTAAGTTATGCCAGTTATGTTATGTTGTATGTCAAGTTATGCTATCATTACTTATGATTTGATTATGCATTCATGCTTTTACTGCTATGCATGCATTATTAACCTGTGTGGAAGTTTCCTGTTAACTTGCTGAGATTTGTAATCAAATCTCACTGTGGTAGTCCCAACTACCATTCCCCCCGAATGGTAGATCTTATTACAGGATTTGAAGGAGAATCGGGAATCGACCAACTGGAAACGTTCGACTAAGTGACGATGCGATGTAGGTGTTAGTACAGTAGTCACCTCAGATTACTATTTGTATTTGTGGCGTTCAATCTCCATCACTCTTTTGATCACAACCATTTTGGACTAGTGTTGTGATATCAGTTTTTGAGTATGTCATTATGTATGAAGTATGTTTTAAGTATTTGGGATATTTCAGTTTGGTGCATAGTATTGCTAAAGAAAAAAATTATCCGCTGCGAATATTGCATAATGCTAGATGCATGTTAGGAATATTGCATCTCATATGTCATGAACGGGGGCAGGTAACTTTGTGTTGCATGTCTCGACGCTTCAAATATCCGTCCAATCCCAAGCGGAATTTGGGGGCGTCACACTTCTCACATTTAGATTTCATACTAAATCCATTGTCCTCAAATTATGAGGCCCTTTAACACACTCGAAATTAATTGCCCCTTGAATTGTTGCTAGCTCAAATACAAAAATGTTGCAAGTGACATAATTGGTCCCCGAGAAAAGCAAGGTTGCATTGTAAAAAAGTTTCAAAAATTTTGAAAACAAGCTACTCTTATCCCAATCATCCATGGTTGGGGCCCTAACTTGGATGCCCCTCCTTTAACCAACTCACTAACACCATCATCATTCTCACAATCATCCTCCTCAACACTCTTAACATATCCCGGATCTTCATCCTCTAACCGTTGAAATGCTTTTTGAAACTTTTCAACCCTATCCAACATCATATAAGTGGAGTTCCAATGGGTTGATACATCTAAGCATACACCACTTTTACAAGTAATGTATTCATTGTCACAACATTGCTTAAACGTGTTCCACCTTTGTGGAGATGATTTTACATACTTCACAGCTCCTCTAATTCTTGCAATTGATTGATCAAATTCTTTCAACCCATCCCGAACAATCAAGTTTAAGATATGAGCACAATATCTCATATGCAAGAACTCATGTTCCAAAATAGTATCCCTTCTATTCCTTGTCTTTCTTTTGAGATACGAAACTGCTCCATTATTTGAACTTGCATTATCAAGTGCAATTGTAAATATTTTGGGCCTCCCCCATTCAAGCAAACACATTTCAATTTTTTTACCTAGTGTCTTACCGTTATGGTTTTCAACCTTGCAAAAATTGATAATTTTTTTGTGCATGTTCTAATCTTCATCAATAAATATGCAGTGAGACACATGATATTAATATTTTGCACAGATGTCCATGTATCCGTGGTTAGACAAATGCGCTGCCCCTTAAGAACACTTTTCAGCTTGTGTTTCTCTTTCAAATAATGTTTATAAATATCTTTTACAACCGTTACACGTGATGGAATCGCATTCCATCTAGGTTGCACAACAAGCATGAACTTCTTAAACCCCTCCCCTTTCACATATGTAAAAGGAAGCTCATCAACAACCAACATTTCTACTAAAGCTTCTCTACACACCTCAAAACTAAAAGCAATATGTACAAGCCCCCCACTGCTTGATCCAGACTGGAAACCCAATATAGATTGGTTTCTATCTACTTTCCTAAGTGGAGACTTCTTACATGTTTTTTCCATGTGCCCCAACATTGATTTTGTGCCATTTATATTGGGATCACGAGCATAAGTCATCCCACAAAGGTTACATGAAGCCCTAGGTTTCGACTTATCCTCAGTATGAATCTTTGTAAAATAATCCCAAACTATTGATCTTTTCCTACCAATAGATGGCTTACTTACATTAGATTTGGGAGAAAGCGGATCATTAGTCGCCAATGAATTTTCTGCACTACCAGTTCCGAAGGTACCACCAGTTCTACGAGTTCCAGAGAATATAGTGCCATGAGATGAGATTGTTGCCATTCTTGACCATCTGTTTGTTTCCACTTGTCGAGGTGGATATTACAAGTTTTTAGTCTAGTAGAAGAACTGTTCGAGTTCGGACTCTGTTTGGTTGCAAGCTTCGGAACTCAAGCGTTTACACCCACATCTATTTGCCGCTTACATTCAACAAAACTTGCCAGAGTCAAGTTCTTGCGGAGAGTCTGCAATTGATGCAAATTAGGAGGGGAATATTGATGCGGACACAAATCCAAAAGGGGATGATTTAAATCTGTAATCAATGGGGCTGATGAAGCTGATATGATATGCAGAGGAATTTTAGAAAGTCTGCATTTTTGGAATGTCTATTTATTCGGTTTCTGTTTTGGATCAATTTTGTTTATTTCTTATCGAGTTTACTGCTTTCTTAGTTTACTTCTTCCCAGTTGTTTGCTTTCCTAGCTGGAGTTGGAGATTGTAATGTTGGTTTGATACTTAAGGAAAGAATGAAAATAATGAAGGCAGTTGTTGTTGCCCATTTGAAGTTTTCGGATTTTTGTTGGAGTTATTCCAAAACTGCATAGCGATTCTGCATTAGCCTAATGTTGGTTTTGAACCAACTACTCCAAAATAATTAACTAAGAATACGGTAAGCCTCAAAATAAATGCTAACTTTTCCAATGTACAAAGTCAAAAGAGTAAAACGAAACTACTAAATAAAATTTTCCAACAACAAGTACCCTCTTTGTATTTAATACACTATGCTCACATAGCCTTATCTATACTTCCTATTTTTAAACTTCTGCTGAAGTATCCAAAATATCTTCAAAAAATATTGTGGAGATAAGGGGGTAAATTATCAACAATTTAGTAAGCAGAGAACATATCTTAGCATGTAAACATGAGCCTTTTTAGAGAATTCAGTATGCAGAAGCAAACATTCCATTTTCATATGTAGATCTTAAAGACGTGTTATTAGAAAATCAGAGCGACTTTCAAAACTGATTCAAAAACACTTTGGCATAACATAAACTGATCATCATCATCACATCATAACAGAGAAATCATATCATAACAGAGACCATGTTTAACCCCCATGGAAGGGTTCTACTATTCCCAATGGCCAAACCGAGCAGAGACAAAGGTGAATCTTTCACTTATTATTCTCAAAGCCCTGAGTGTGCATACATGAAAGACGACATAAAAATCACCTTGTTTCCAAAGTGGGTGCACTCAGAGATAGATGAGTTGGTACCAACCCAAGAAGAATAGAGCAGAATCAGAGTCAGATACAAAACCATTACACCATGCCAAATGGTTTTTTCAGATGCCTCATCATATCAAAACAGAGTATAGAACAGATTCAGATCATTTCACATGTTCAAAGATAACAAAATCAGAACATCCTAATTTAATCAAAACAAAACTTTTCATAATCTCATATTCGCTCTTTCTCAAATCAGAACACAGAATGCACAAAATTAGCTTATGTCTACACTAGTCATGACAGAAAATAATTTCTCTTGATAGATTTCATCCATATGCAGAACAAACATCTTAGATCATTTTCAAATATATTTTTATTACAAAACATGCATATTTTCCAAAACCAACCTCATTCATTTCTTTTGTGTAAAAACTAGTATAGGAACCCCGCTTACTTGAACTTTTTAACTTTTCCGAATCTTTCCACAATTGTGTTGAATGAAATCAACTGTCACCTATACAGGATACTAACCATTACTAAACTTCTAAAATGACTTTCTAAAACTCTTCATTTACTTAAATTCATATTACGGAAATAGAATTAATAACTATCTAGTTATCAGAAATCTAATAAATATTATTATCATCAAATATATTCTTAACTTAGTATAATATAATTTTATCAAATATGGAAAAAAAAACAAATAAAATTACTTCAAGTTTTGGTGATAAGTTTGGTGCCAATTAATTAGTAATTTGCAGATCAAGGCAATGAAGTTGATCACCTAGGGTTTTTATAAGTGCTTAATTTACAAATAATAGAACTTGGATAATATGGTACTTTCATTACCTAGCTTTGTGAAGAAGACATTAATGGTAGGGTGATTATGGTCGCATTGTGATGTTTATATTTTTAAGTATTAGGCGACAAACAGCTTTCCAGCATATACATACATATATATATATATAATTTCTTAGTCTAAAAGGGGCAATTAAAGAAGTCCAAGTATAGGATTTGCTAAATTAATTAGGTTATCGAAGGGAAATTTCCTTTCCCATCAATCATTTTCTTATTTTTTTATATAGTTCCGAAGGAAAAAGACATCGGCTCGTTTACATCTCATTTGTCTATCTCTACCCCTTCATGAGTACGTTGCTTGTAGTGACTTGTGGTTTTTTGTTTGTACAATAATTTGTTGACATTGTGAAACTAAAATCATGTTCTTTCTGGCGGTTTTATTTTTGTATATTTGCCTTTTGTGTAAGTGGTGCTCTAAGTTGTGGGTATTACATTATTTTAATTCCTGGGGACCTGATTTTGGCTGAAACAGAGCCTTTTTCTTGTAGAATTCACTAGCCCTTTTTTTAAACTTAAAATCTGTATGTAACAGATTTCTCTATGCTTTGATCAAATCGTCTTACTTATAAATACTTGCTCCATATGTGCCAAAAAACCAGGATGTAATTTGGATGTTTTCCCAAGTATTAATCTTTTTTAGGTATTTACATAAAGTTAGAAGCAGGAGGCCCCCACTATGTCCTTTGCTTTAGCCAACTTGGTAATTTCAATTTATAATTATATGACTCACATTGTCAATGTTAAAGGAGATCTAATTATGACTGATATTCTTCTCTCTTTCCTCTCTAGAAAGGAGGTGAAGTGCGAAGGGTGCGTTAGTGGCACATGAAGGCGGTTATAACGGATTTATGGTTTTAGGGGACCAAGACGAGGGGCGCTTGAGGGGAAACAGACGTAAAAGAAAAAGGACACTTCTAGTGCACGACGATGACTATGGAGGTAGAAGGATCTCAGGTGCGTTTTGGAAGGTCAAAAAGTGAAAAAATTATTGTAGAAACGGGATGAATGTTCTGGTGGAAAAATGGAATGGATTCAGGTTGATGGAGGAGGAGCAATTTGATATTGAACTTGAGGAGGATCTCTCGACTGAGCTGGTGAGCAAAGAATAGAGGAGTTTGCTGGGGAAGATATGCTCCTCGAAGTCAATCAATAAAGAGGTGATTGGGTCGACACTTGCCAAGGTATGGAGAATCAGTAGAGCTGTGAAGTGCATTGAGGTTAGATCAAATATATTTGCTATAATTTTTAAGAATTAGTAAGGATGAAAAGTTGACTGTGGTCTGGGAGGCCCTGCTTGTTTGACAACCAGTTGCTTGTTCTTAAGGAGTTTGAGGGATACCCCTCTACAATGACTAAAGTTTGACATTGAGAGCTTCTGGATACCAAATGTAACGCCCCAAACCCGGTTGGCCTGGAGAATTACTACCTGTCACTTAAGAACATGTTTTCCAACACAACTAAAATAAAACTCCAAAACTTTATTAGCAAAACTCAATCTCAAGTACTCTAAATAACCACATTGAAACTCTACAAAGTTATCAAAATAAACTAAGGAGTCCAAAATCTCCCGGTAGTCATAACAAACCAAACTAATAACTTCAAAAATCTTACTAAACCCAAGCCCAAGATATAATTAAATCTAAAAGACATTAAGACATTAGAATTCCTTCTTCTAACATCCTCTCTGAGCGTAATCATGCTCACCAATCTAATCCAGGTCCTCAGTTGGACTCTCCACATCATCTGAAAAATATTATGAAGATAGGGGGTGAGTTATCAATAACTCAGTAAGCAGGGGACATATGCTAGCGTGCAAACATGAGCATTTACAAAGTATAGCATGCAGAACAAAACACTTTCCAGAGTTATCACGCAGAGCAGAACATATTTTCAAAAGTAACAGAGCAATGGTTTTAAGACACGTAAAACCCATAATACTTTGGCATAACATAAACTGAGTATCATCATCAGATCAAAACAGAGTATCAAACAGAGTAAAGACCATGTTTCACCCCCGTGGTAGGGTTGTGCTAACCCTGGTGGCCAAACCAGGCAGGGACAGAGGTGAAATCTTTCCTTTATTCTTCTCGAAGCCCTGAGTGTGCACACAGGAAAGACCACAATAAAACCACTTTGTTTCCAAAGTGGGTGCACTCAGAGACAGAGAAGTTGGTACCAACCCAAACAGAGTAAAGCATAACAGAGCAGAGCAGAGACAGAGTCAGTTACAAGTACCAGTACACCATGCCAAAGGTTTTCAGATGTTATATCAAAATAATACAGAGTACCAAAACAGAATCAGACAGTTTACACACACTGACAACAAAAGCCAGAACATCTTTCTAAATAAATACACAATTTTTCATATTCTCAATATCGCTCCCTTTTTCAGATTTCAGAAAAACACATGATAGAATTTAGCTCATGTCTACACAATGCATGTCAGAACATATTTTTTCTTTTTCACACAGATTTCATGAATAATGCAGATAAGTGACCGAGGTTGATCTTTGTTTTCACAAGTTCCCATCATATCACAAAATATGCAAGTTTTCATAAAATCAACCTCAATCTTATTAACTTGTATAAAACCTAGCATAGGAACCCCGCTTACCTAGACAACTTAGCTTTTCAGAATTTTCTTCAAAAATGTCGAGTCGAAAATAAATCGTCATCTATAAAAATAATAACATAATTTTCGTAAGTTTTCAATCAATCACAGATTTCGATATTTAATCCTAAACTTCTAAAATAACCTATTTTAATATCTCAAAACTTAAAACCCTCGTAATCCCAAAATATATCATCACTTCCTAAAAAAATCACCAATATTCACCATGACCAACGTCAAACTCAAAACACCAATACTTAAACCCGAAACAGCCAACAAATTTCATAGCATAAACCAATCTCACACAAACAATTCCATCATCCAATCCAACCGACCCCCTTACTCCTCGGACTCAGTCCGGCACAACCAACAAATTCGCAGAAAATATGAATTAGCGCATAAATACATTTAAATCTCAAAAGTTCTTTGGGAAAAATACTTACAATGCTATAATATAATTTTTGAAAGATCACGGAGGTGCTAGAAGTGGCAATGCAGCAAAAAAATAGTGCCAAATGCACTGTGGCTGTGGGTCTCAAAAACCCACTTTTGAACGGGTGCAAACGAAGACTCGAGATTGATAGGGTATGGCTTAGGCATGTCGATGAAGCTAATGGTGGTGGTGGTTGGCCGTGGGTGTTGGCGCAATAGGCGGTTGAATTGCAAAAACACCCAAAACGGAAATGTTGATGGTGGGCTTCACCGGTGACAGATCAGAGCTGGGGTTGGGTCCATTGGATTGCTAGAAGGTCGAGGATAATGTGGTGAGAAGATGGTGGCCGGAGGTGGCGCGACAGCGGTGCAAGGAGTGCCGCGGCTTGGTGATGCGCATGGGAGCTAACGGCGGCGCGGTTGGGGCTGAGATTACAGGAGGGTGGTCGCTGGTGGAAGGGGAGGATGGTGGGCCGGGCGGTGTCACGCACGACGGCACGAGGCGGCGGGGCTGGGTGGATGAAGAAATGGACGGAGAGAGAGAGGGGGAGAGTCGTACGGTGCGCGGGAGAGGAGAGGAGAAAAAAAAAGAAGGAAAAGAAAAAAAAAAAAAGAAGAAAAAGAAAAGAGGAAAGAGAAAATGTAGGGAAAGAAATGAGGTACAATCCTCATATCTTGGGTCACAAAAATGATCCAACGGAAACGATTTTAAAACAGCAAGTAAAATAAAATAATTCAAACGTAATGATTAAAATGAAAATAAATAATTAAACCCGACAATAAGTTAATTTAAAATGAAAAACAAATTAAATGTATTACAATAATCAAATATAAGAAAGCACTTCAGAATAATTTTTACAAAATTAAAATGATAAAAATAAACCCACTAAAAATCCAACCAATTTTAAAACAAGAGAATAAATTTTTAAATTAATAACAAATAATCTTTGAATTAAAAATACACTAAAATACGGGGTGTTACATACGTATTCATGATCTGCCTCTCTCTTGCATGACAAAAGCTAAAACAGAACAAAAAGGAGGTTCGGTGGGCAAGGTTGGTGGGGAAATTTTCTAAGAGTACAAGTTTAGTTGAATCTGACACAACGATTAGCTAGAGGGAGAATTGTGAAAATGAGAGGATGCAGTTTTTGGGTTCCTTATGAGAAGTTGCCCAAGGTATGTTTCTCATGTGGTTGCATTGTGCATGGAGTGGATGGCAGTAGTTGTTACAAGATTAGTGGTGAGGGTAATGAAGAACAATAATGCTCTTGGTTGAGGCCTAAGCTGCTGTAAAAATCAAACGGCTACAATAGTGGCTCGTGGAGGAAGGCACAGGGTAGTAGATGGAGAAGGGAGGAAGAAAATATGAATCAATATGGGGTGGAGGATAATAAAAGTGAGGATAATAATGAGAGGGTGGCTAGTTGGGCAGGGAAAGAAGTTTCTATTGAGAAAATGGGAGAGGTGAGTGATAGCGAGAATGTGGTGGTGGAGGAGATAAGAAGGGAGAAGGGGAGAAGGGAAAAAAAGTAAGGATGAAGGGCTAAACAAGACTAATGTGGAGGGGAGTGGGAAGATGGGGGTGGAGAGTGGCAGGAAGAATGGGGTGGGGGAGGAACAACCAAAAAAGAGGGGAGAGCGGAAGAGGAAGGCTAGAGCAAAAGGAAAGAAGATATGGCCTCTTCCTATAGTACATGTACAGAAGAAGAGAGGGGGTGAAACACAAGTGCCAGATGAGAATGAAAACATGAAAAAAAAAAAGGGAGATGGGTCAGTGAAGCAGTCTTGGATGTACTGGCGGTGGTTGATTCTTAGCCCTGCCAAGCATTATGAAAATCCTTAATTGGAATTATCGAAGGTTGGGGAATCCTCGAACAGTTCAAGATCTCTACAATATGCTAGAGAAAAATAAACCCAATCTTTGGCCCATGCTTTTATCAGAATCATTGGGAGGTAGATTCTGAGGAGGTGTGTCAAGCTGCTTTATCAATTTTGAATGGTAATCCCATGTAACCCTCTCTTAACTATACCTATATAGCTTTAATCCCAAAGTGTAAAGAGCCAAATAAAGTTAGTGAGTACAGACCAATAAGCCTATGCAATGTAATGTATTAAATAGTTTCCAAAACTATTTCCAATAAGCTTAAAAAGGTGCTTTCAGTTATAATTTCTCCTACTCAAAGTGCATTTGTGCCGTGAAGATTGATTAATGACAATATTATGGTGGCATATGAATTGTTACACTATGAAATCTAGAAAAAGAGGGAAGGTGGGTAACATGACCATAAAGTTGGATATGTCAAAAGCATGTGATCGAGTAGAATGGGTCTTCTTGGAGGCTGTTATGAAGAGACTGGGCTTTAATGTGGAATGGGTGGAGTTGATTATGAGATGTGTGAAGTCTGTCTCCAACTCAGTGCTCATAAATGGATTTCCTGGTTATAAATTATGGCCTAAATGGATTTCATTTGTCACCCTGTCTCTTCATTATATGTGTTGAAGGCTTGAGTACTCTTCTGAACTTTTATCAAAATCAGAAGCTACCAAGTGGAGTGCAAGTGGCTCGAGGTGCCAGTAGCATTAACCACTTGGTATTTGCAGATGATTGCATTCTCTTTGGAAGGGTTAAGATACAAGAGTGGTATAGGCTTCAAGAGGTGTTGAAAAAGTATGAGAAGGCCTCGAGGCAATTTCTCAACAAGGAGAAGACATCAGTGTTTTTTAGCAGCAACACTAGGGAAGGGGATAAAGAGGTGATAGTGGAAACTGGAAACTCTATAGCCTATGGTAGTTATGAAAAGTACCTAGGCCTTCCTACCCTTGTGGGAAGATCAAAATTCAATACTTTCAGAATTTTAAAGGAGAGAATATGGCAGAGAATTTCAAGTTGGAAGAATAATTTCTTTCCCAGGCTGGGAAAGAAATATTGATTAAGGCAGTCAGTCCTCTAGGCCATACGAACCTATACTATGTCAGTGTTTAAACTTCCTAAAAAGCTTTGCCTTGAAATTAATATGCTATTATCAAAATTCTAGTGGGATAAATAGCAGGGAGATAGTTGTATCTGCTGGAAGAAACGGGAAAAGATGGGAGAGTAGAAAATAAATGGGGTTTAGGGTTCAGGGATCTGGAATCTTTTAACATGACTCTCTTAGCAAAGCAAAGATGGAGGTTGTTGAAAAACCCTATGTCATTGGCAGTAGTGGTTTTTAAAGAGAAGTACTATAGACAGTCAAGCTTCTTGGATGCAAAATTGAGCTCTCAGCCTTCATTGATTTGGAGGAGCATATGGCATGCTAGGGAATTGGTGAAAGATGGTATAAGGTGGAGAGTGGGTGATGGCAGTAAGATAAAAATTTGGGGTGAGAAGTGGTTACCTACTCCCTCATCTTTTTCTATACATTCACCAATTTTTGTTTTGCAGGCTGAGGCAGGAGTTGCGGAACTAACCAATAAGTAGCAGGGGGAGTGGAATGATCGAGGGTGATGCAAAGGGAGTGATCGAGGTTGTACATAGTGAAGATGAACATCCCCTTCAGTAGAGGATTGGCATAAGACAAATTGTTTTGGGGCCCTTCTAAGAAAGGAGATTTCTCTATTGGTAGTGCATACTTCCTGTAGTTAGAAAGATTAAAAAGATTCAAAGGTGAAAGCTCAATAGAGGAGCTTATGGATGAAAGGTGGAGTAATATTTGGGATCTTACAGTGCCTAGTGCAAGAAAAATGTTCTTATGGAAGGTTGGAAACACTTTACTGCCAACTAAGGGGAACTTCTTCAGAAGAAAGATAGTGACAGAAATATCCTGTCCAATTTGTACTACAAAATCTAAAACTATTATGCATGTTCTTTGGGAGGGCCCAGCAACTAATGATATCTGGGCAGAAACAAGTTGTGGGGTTCAAAAGTGGAATAGAGAGGAAGCTGACTTCATGCTGTTGTGGGAGAAGTTGATGAACAAGCTGAGTAACGAACAACTAGAACTTGTGGCCGTGTTGTTCAGAAGATAGTGGATGAGAAGAAATTTGTTTGTGTTCAAAAAAGGTAGTTTGTCCCAAAGTTCTACTGCAGAAGGCAAGTGAATCTTTAATTGATTACAAGTTTGCTCAGGCTCTATAGAAACATGAAAATTAGCGACAAGTTTGTGGAAGGGATTCACTGAAATGGGAGAAACCAAGCCCAGGTTCAGTTAAAATAAACTGAGATGCTTCATTGGATGTGAAGGGTAGACAAATGGGAGTGAGAATTATTATCAGGGATGAGGAAGGGAAACCTCTAGTTCCTGTTTGAGATCAAAAGAACCACATTGAACACTCTATGGTGGCAGAGAGTTATGCATTGAGGATGGCTCCAGAACTTTGTAGTGAACTTAATATTCATAATGCAATATTTGAAGGTGATGCTAAATCTGTGATTATGGCAGTCCAAAGGGAAGTTGAGGAGCTGTCTTTGGTGGGATCTATAGTTGAAGATGTTAATGTCTTCTTTATAGGATGCCTGTTTGGCAATTACTTTTTGCTTATAGAGACAAAAATACAATAGCATACACTTTAGCTAGGAAGGCTTTGAGTTTTATAGGCAAAACAGTTTGGATAGAAGAGATGCCAAAATTTATTGTAAATGATCTTGTTAGAGACATAAATTGTAATTCTTAACTTCTATCAATGAAATATTGAGGTTTTCTTTCAAAAAAAAAAGAGATCAAATTAATAATGTACTCATCATCATCATCATCACCCAAAAAAAAAAATACATAAGAAAATTCCTTTTTGCATTTCCTCCTTTCAGCTGAAATAGATCCATTCATGATGCCTATCGATGAATTAATAGGCTTTGCAAACATTTGACCTTCCTTGAGAGTTCTCATTGTTTTGAGGATTAAAGAAAATAAATTAATAAAATGTATAAAAGGAGGTTAAATTTTGGTTGCTAGTCAAAGCCCAATATGGGCTGAGGTACCACTTTCAATAACTAGAGACAATGTGGGTGTGTGTGATCATAAGACTAATGTGGTGAATGCTGCAGTTGCAAAAAGTTTTGCCCTGAGGAAAGCAGTGGAACTGTGCTCAGACCTCAACATTCAAAATGCCATTTTCGAGGGTGATGCAAAGGGAGTGATTGAGGCTATACATAGTGAAGATGAAGCCCTATTTGATTTTAGTTCTATCATTGAAGATGTTAAGTTCCATTTCAAAAATAGGACAAATTGGTTTTTACAATTTGCTATTAGAAAAAAGAATATGGTAGCTCATACTTCAGAAAAAGAAAAGCCTTAGAGATAGGGGAAGAACACGTTTGGATAGAAGAGGTCCCAGACTTCATTGTGGGATGCTTGTTTGGTGATACAAACTGTAACACGTAAAGATCAATGGAAAGTTTCCAAGGTTATTTTCAAAAATAAATAAATAAATAACTAGAGACAATGTTCATCATACCCCAAATAGCCACCTAAGAATAACAAATTTTCCAACACAATGACATTGAAAAGTAGTGAGTACTCAATGAGGAGGATTTCCCTAGATTTGTCCTTGAACAATTTGAGGCTTAGTGCTGTTAGAAACGCTCTAGAATATTGTCGAGTTACCATTTTCCAGTCCTACTCTGTTTTCATCATTGCCTTGAATTCAAATATAAATAAATTGAGTAGAATGCAATAATTAGTTGAAAAAATTGAGAAATTTGTGACAATTAATGTGTTGTAAATGTTAGAGTAGTAACGGAAGATCCCAAGACTACAACCAAGAATCCCAAGACATCAGCCTCCATGAAGTCAGCAATTGTTACAGATATGCAACATAAGTCATATGCTCAAGAAGGAAAGTCAGCAGGATAATCCCAAGATTTATGCATTCCTATTTTTACATTATACAACTATAAAGCTTAACATTTTGTGTATAAATACCTCTGTACATTGAATATAATGAAATATAGAAAAAGTATTTTATGAAATCTTACTTGGTACTAGAGCAACACTGGTAAACACCATATTTTTTTTTCGATCCTAATGGCCTCTTCCAATACAAACATCACCACCACCTTTTCTGCACCAAATATATCTCATCTAGTGTCTGTCAAATTAGACAGCACAAACTACCTACTATGGGTTTCTCAGTTTTTACCCATTCTCAGAAGTAATGATCTCTTAGGGATCATTGATGGGTCTGAACAATGTCCATCTAAGTTCTTACTAGATGAACATGGCCAACCCACCACTAATGTCAGTCCACAGTTTCTTCTTTGGCAAAAGAAGGACCAATATCTATTGAGTTGGCTCAACTCAACCTTCTCTGACAATGTTTTGTCCTCTGTTTTTGGACTCAACACAGCAAAGCAAGTATGGGATTATTTATCATCTCGCTTTGCTTCACATTCAAGATCACGAATCAATCATTTGAAGAGACAGTTACAAACTCTTCACCAAGGTAATCAAAGTTCCAATGACTACCTTCAAACTGCTAAAAGCATTTCTGACCAGCTTGCAGCAGTGGGAAAACCTGTTGATTCTGATGATTTAATCTCATATCTCATCAGTGGTTTAAATCCCACCTTTCACCCCTTCATAGGATCTTATTCCTTTGCCTCTCGAGAAGTCTCTTTTACCTTTGCTAATTTCCAATTTGAGCTTTTAAATTATGAACTTCTGATCTCACATCCAAAGTCAACCTCTGAATCTAACTTGAGTTCTTTTGCTCTCTATTCCCAAAATCCAAAATCATATCCATCCAAAAAAAAAAAAATCGAACTAGTCATCCAAGAACCATAATCAACATGGTTTCAAGCCAAAGCCATTCTCAAATACTTCATCTCGTACTCCTCAAAATACCATTGGTTCACCATTTGTTACCAACAAAAAATCTTGCCAAATTTGTGGCAAAAATAGGCACCAAGCATTAGACTACTTTCATAGGATGGTGTAACATCCGGACCCAATCAAGCTCTATTTTCTTTTTATTTGTTTAATTTTAGTTCATTTTATTTTTTTTTTCTTTTCGTCTTTATTTTTTTTTTCACCCCTACAGTTTTCCTCTCGTCCACAGCATGGATGCACACACACGACTTACCCTTCCATCCGCACACACGTCTCTCTTATCTCTAGGGTTTTCGCATTATATTTATAGACACATGTTATTCTATGCTAATGAAACTACTACCCAAACACAAGCCGCAGCACCACCTTAGAATCTCAAGCCGGCCTCCATCCCCTCGGTTTCCTGCACTCCCGTATCAAGAATCACCCCACTTAAGCCAGCCCTCCGTCGTCCATACTGCTGCCACCAGCAACCTCCGTGCCCAGCTCAAATGAAATTGACGCAACCCGTGCACACTGCATCTCCACGGATCGTGGCTCTTCCTCCGTACACCACAGTCACCATCTTTAACCTGTTTTTCCCTCAGCCTCCATGCATGAAGCCGCCAAGGTCATTACAGTGAACCCATGCCCCACTGCACGAAACCAAACCGCCCAGAATAAAACCACCGTGATTGCCACTGTTCAGCCTTGGTGCAACACCACAGCTCGCCCACAATTCTGCCTTGCATCACCGTACCCCACACGGTCTCATTGTCCCCTGTTTTAACCACAAAAAACAGAGCAACCCAACCCGGTGCACTTGTCGTTCAAAGCCACCACACACGGTGCCAGCACTTCCACATCGTTACCACCAGCATAAAGAACTCCGACGGTCACTCCATGCCATTCCTATCCGCCGCGTCCTGTTCGGTAAGCCATCGATAGCACCTCCGTGTTACACTCTCTCGGCTTACACTATGTCTTTCATTTTTTACCTCATTCGTTGGTTTCTCTCTCTCTCTCTCTCGTCCAGTGCTCCACCGAGATCACCGCCGTCTGCCTAGCCGCTCGCCTACGTCGCACGCTGCTACTTTATCTCCTCCGTGAGTAAGCCCTGCAGTGCGTGTTATGTTCGTAAATTTACGTAGGTTTTTTGTTAGTTTTCAAAGAATTAAATGAAATTACCGTAACACCCCTTATTACATATTATATTAATGGGCTTTTAAACTTTTATTATGTATTAGTACACTATTATGTAATTATGATTATAGAAAATTATTTTTAACATGTATTTAAGTAAATTTTTATGTTTAAAGTTAACAATATTTGTGTAATGTTATTTTTACATTTTAGATATGATTTAGTCTATTTAAAAATAGTTATGGTTTAGTTTAAAATATTGTTGGATAATTATATTATTCAGTATTAAACTTCATAAGTTGTTTTCATTAATAAATAGGTCTGACTTTTAAATGTTTTAGTCATAGTTATTAAATCATAAGTGATGAGTTGAAATTTTAGGTTTTGAGAAAATAAATAGGTTATTTTAGTAGCTAAGGATTAAACATTGAGGTTGATTGGAAGCTTACGAGAATTACTTGATTATTTTATAGGTGACGATTGTTAATTGTTCGACATTTTGAAGAAAATTCTGAAAAAAGCTAAGAAATCCAGGTAAGCGGGGTTCCTATACTAGACTTTGAATTAAAATAAAATGAGCTGAGTTATTTTTGAAAAATATGCTTGTTTTGTTATGAAAAGAAATTTAAACTACCTCAGTTTTATTTGTTCTGCATTACTCATGAGATTCTGTTTAAGAAAAAAGTATTTTCTATCATGACTGGTGTAGACATGAGATTATTTTTAACATTCTGCTTCTAAACTTTGAAAAAGAGAGCGAATATGAAATTTGTGCATAAATTATGTTGTGATATGATTTTGTTCTGTTTCAAAGATTTTGTTATGTCCCGAAGATTTTGTTCAATACTCTGTTTGGATAAGACGTGATTCCTGAAAACCTTTGACATGACTCTCTAATTCTGAATTTGATTATGTTTCCGCTCTATTCAGTTACGGCCCTACCACGGGTGATAATAGTGGCATACGGCCCAACCACGGGTTATAACAGTGGATACGGCCCAAGCACGGGTTATAATAGTGGATACTGCCCAATCACGGGTAATAATAGTGAATACGACCCAACCACGAGTAATAATAATGGATACGGCCCTGCTACGGGTTATAGTAGTGGTCTCTGTTTTGAGTGCACACCTTGGTGACAGAGTGATTTATGTTCTGTTTGGCTATCAGCAGATGCACAACCGTACCACGGGGGTTATACATGGCCTTTGTTCTGATATGATGTTCTAATGATGATGATGATCATTTATATTATGCTAAAGAATATTTTTGAATGAAATTATTTCTAAATCTTTGCTCTGATATTTTGATAACCTGTTTTACTTCCGCACTCTGAAAATGAAAATGTTTTGTTCTGCATTCTCATTTCTGTAAATGCTCGTGTTTACACACTGGTATATGTTCTCTGCTTACTAAGTTGTTGATAACTCACCCCTTATCTCCTTATATTTTTCAAATATTTTTGATGGTTTAGCTAGAGAACAAGAGTAGGAAGTTTTAGCAGGTGTGATGATCAAAGTGGAATAAGTGCCTGAGGGTACTAGTGCTTATTTGAGAGTCGTAGTTAGTAAACTGATTTTATTATTCGGGTATTTTGATTTGATGAGTTAAGGCTAATTTTGAGTTTTTAATTTGTGTTATTGAGTTTTTCTTTATTGTCCCCATGGAGAAACTTAAATATTTGGATTGATTAAATTGATTAATATTTTATGGAATTTCTAGATTTTATAGTTGTACTATTTAGGTTGAGTTTGGGTATTAAGAGTTAACTCTCCGGACCTCCGAGAATGGGGTGTTACAGATCGACTTTTGTAACGCCCGTCCTTGTTGTAACAGCCCGCTAGAAATTCATTGGTGGAATTTCTATTGGCTTTAGGAATCTTGTGAAAACCCCATAAGTTTTTACGAATCAATCAATTGCATAGGTTTTAGTCTGTCAACATAGTCAGTGTTATCACTCACTATGGTGCTATAAATATAAGTTTTATTTATTTGAGGTGGTTAGAAGTGTCAGAATGCATTATGGTCGCGCCATTAGACTCAGTGGATTATTTAAGAATTTTATGGCGCAATATCCTATTTTCATAATTCAGGACGAAACGTCTGTTGGAAATTGTGAAATTATTTTTAGGGGCACTTTGAGGTTGAATTTCGGTATAATATTTTCACTGTAGGTTAATATGAATATTTAGAAATTTTTAGTGTTAAGTTTATGATTCACTTTTTTGGAGTAAATAGTAACCTCGATAAGCGCACCAATTGCAGTTTTTCAAAATCATAGTGTGGAATGTCCAAATTAGATTAGAGAAGTTTTATTTGGACACTTGGCAAGATCATAGCCACACTTAGTGAATAATATTAGACACTTGGCACCATGAGGAATGTTTGTTAGATTTGAAGGAATCAAGGTGTGAGATCATGCCACTTAAGCAAAACCTTGTTTCATCTGCTCAACCAAATTGTGCCAGACCAAAGAGGTTTTCAATCCTAGTGAAACCCTAAATGGTGGGAATCCAATTGAAAGCCCAAAAGCTTTGTTGAAATCGAAACCCTAAATGATTTCCCCAAAACCCTAAAGTTGGCCTCTAAACATTTTCTAATCCGATTTATAGCATTGTGTTTAATTACTTGATTAAATCACTTCCACATGCTATTAATCCTTCAAATTTGTGTTAGAACATCATTATCCAACCTTGTTAACCTTGAGAAATTGATTGGACCAAGTGATATTGGATTTGGGCTTGATAGCAACCCAAACCCTCTTTAAACCCCAAAATGTAGGCCCATTCGGTTTAGGCCCATTAAGGCCCACGAATTTGGTCACCAAAGTATTGCTTCATGGCTAAGTTTTGTATCCCCACTTGGCTGGCCAGATCTTTACAAGAAGGTCCTAGAAGGTTCTTGAAAGATAAAGTTAAAGGGCCACCTCACTTTTTCACTCTCACACTCCACCTTGAGAAAAGATCTTAGGTCTGATTTTTATGAGAAGAAAAGGCCAACACTCAACCATTCCTTCAGTCCTATCACTTTACATAGCTTGTGTAAGAAGCTCTCCAGTCCACTTCCCACGAAAAGCAACTCTCCTTTATACTTTTCCTTCATAGAACACAAAAGACACTCTCGGATAGTTTTTCTTACCTCTTTTGAACGCCCGTATAGAAGCTTTTTTAAGTGTTTTGTCGAACATTTTCCTTCATGAAAGTTGTTTATTTTGGAGTCTAGTTTACGTGGATATCTTATGCGTTCCATTTTGAGATCATTTGATTGGTAAAAAGTTGTTTAGATCCCAGAAAGGTCATTCTGGAGAGTGTGCTATATTTTGGAGTTTTTGACCAAGCTAATGAATAGATCTTGGTCCGAAATTTTTATGGAGTACTGTTAACATGTGTATATGATTATTGGTTGAGGATTTGTTGCATGATTAAAAGTTTTGGTGAAATAGTTTCTTAGGTCTAGAAACTTAGAAACTGGAAGAGGCAAAACAGTTTCTGTTTTGAGAAAGTTTAAATCTTTTATGGTTTAATCTTATTCCAATGGCTTTGATATTTTTATTGGAAGATCCTAAGCATCTTATATACATGTTATAATGTTATTTTGAAGATATTTGATGTTAGTTTCCAAGATATGAAATTTTATGCAATGAGGTATTCAGTTAGGCCAAAGTGATGATGTTCTTGGCTAAATTTATGTTTTGGTTGATGTGTAACCATGTGATCTTGAGTTTGATGCTTGGATCTGTTTTAGAACATCTTTTTAAACCATGTGATGTTTTGGTTTGAAGATCACAGCTTTATAAGTCATGGATCAAGATGTTGATCAAAGCAAGTTAGAAACAAAATTCTGTTTTGAACTTAGAAGAAAAACCAAAAAGTTCAAGTATGGTTTTAGTGATTTTGATGACTTTTGTTCATGATTCAAAACATGATTATTCTTAGGAATTTGTTATGAGTATAGTAGAAGAAAAATTTTGGTTTAATCATGAGTTTTGAAATTTGAAAGAATTACAACAAAATCAAGGGAAATAGCCTTGTAAGTTTCGGACCTATAGAGTTTTAATGGTTGTGTTTAGTTTTAAATTTTTTTAAATTGATATTTGAGCTTAGGACAAAATTTACATAATTTTGGTGATCTTTGGAGTTAGGATGCAAAATCCTTAAGTTAGGGGTAAAATGGTCATTTTCCCACATGTAGAGGGTAAAATGGTAATTTTACTCGAAGTTGATATTTCTCCATATTCCTAATTGTTAGTGATTATGTTCTAATTTTTAGAAATCGCTACTTTCAGTTTCTCGTGATCTCACTTGAGTTTTGTCTCGAAGCGCGAAGATCGAGGTAAGTTAGCTTTTAACTTACTATCAATTTAATGTGTATGTGTGATAAGTAAGGGAACCTAAAGTGTATGTATGCTTGTTATCATATGTGCCATGTCAAGTCATTACATATTTATCTGTTACACAGAATTTTTTCTGTCTTGAATTATTCATCTGTTACATAAGATATTCTGTCATGTATTGCTATACATTGCAAGTATGTCATGTTAAGTTAAATATGCCATATGTTACATGTATTTCATGTCACGTAATATTCACTGTCACATGTTACGCCATGTTAAGAAATGTTGTCTGTTACATGGTATGCTATGTTACGAAATGTTGCTTGTTACATGTATGCCATGTTATGAAATGTTGTCTGTTATATTTATGTCTCAAAGTATGTCATGTCTGTCATCTTACGTTCATGTCACATTATGCTACGTCAGGACTTCTGTCTTTTATGTCACGTTCATGTTACGTCACGTTACGAAATGTCATGTATGCCAGTTAACTTATTCATGTCAATCACGACCCTAAGCGGTAGGATGGGGTAATATCCTAGTGGAACTCCTTTGTTCACGCTGGAGTGTCTAAATAGGTGTGAAATTCCCTGGGTTGACGAAGTACAGTCAACAGGTTGCGAATGGGGCCTAATTAGCTGGTCACCGGAGCGCGCCAGACACTAACGCCGATGGTGCCACACATTATGTTACGTGTGTCCACAACAAGTGTGGCACAAACAAATAAGTCATGGGGCCACAACAACTGTGGAGCATGAAGTATGGGGCCACAACAACTGTGGAGCATACACTACGTGAGACACAGCAATTGTGACACGTAGAATACGTGGGGCCACAACAACTGTGGAGTACGTATTAACGCACTCACAGCTGGTATAGAAACCTGTGATGTGATGCTGTAATCGGCAGGGACACACGGCTCAAGGGGACCTGTGTAGCACCCATATAGTCACTTTAATGATTAAGTCTATTGAATAAGATTCCAAGTTCAAGTCATGTTTCACGTTATGTTATGTTCAAGTTTACGTTCACGCAATCATGGTAATCCCATGAGACAAGAATATGTTTCAAGTTCATGTTATGTTATGTTCACGTTTACGTTATGTTCCAAGTTCACATTTATGTTATGTCATGCTCAGGTTCATGTTATGTTTCAAGTCCATGTTATGTTTCAAGTTCACGTTCATGCTATGTTTCCATGTTATGTTTCAAGTCACGTTCATGCTAAGCTTCAGTTTCAGTTTAAGTTACGCCAGTTATGTATGTTGTATGTCAAGTTATGCTATGATTACTTATGATTTGATTATGCATTCATGCTTTTACTGCCATGCATGCATCATTAACTTGTGTGGAAGTTTCCTGTTAACTTACTGAGATTTGTAATCAAATCTCACTGTGGTAGTCCCAACTACCATTCCCCCCGAATGGTAGATTTTGTTACAGAATCTGAAGGAGAATCGGGAATCGACCAACTGGAAACGGTCGACTAAGCGACAATGTGACGATGCGACGTAGGTGTTAGTACAGTAGTTACCTCAGATTACTACTTGTATTTGTGGAGTTCAATCTCCATCACTCTTTTGATCACAACCATTTTGGATTAGTGTTGTGATATCAGTTTTTGAGTATGTCATTATGTATGAAGTATGTTTTAAGTATTTGGGATATTTCAGTTTGGTGCATAGTATTGCTAAAGAAAAAAAATTATCCGCTGCGAATATTGCATAATGCTAGATGCATGTTAGGAATATTGCATCTCATATGTCATGAACGGGGGCAGGTAACCTTGTGTTGCATGTCTCGACGCTTCAAATGTCCGTCCAATCCCAAGCGGAATTTGGGGGCATCACACTTGTGGTGGGACTTTTTATAAAATATTTTTAGAAAGGACGACGGGAATTACTGTTCCCTTGAAAACTTTTCACTTGCATACCCAGGGTGCCAGACTCTACGTTTGTAAGATAAAATGCGCTTTGGTAATAAAAGAAGTTTATAGCAGAAAACATTGATTTTACAATAAAAAGGCCTCTCTTACATTTAAAACTCATGCCTAGACTTCCGTGCTCTTCCCCATGGGCTGTGTCTGTCCTGACCGTTCAGTTCCTATGAGGGGAGGGGCATATATGAAAACTAAAATGAGTCGAAGACTCGTAAGCATTACTTCATATAGTTAAAATATAACAACAAGGTTTTCATTCTTGCATTCATCATTCGTAAATACTATTACGTGCATGCATACGTGTCGTGTGTGAGTTCGTTTGAAAACGTCACTAGACGGGGTTTTACTTTAATGGTCTTTTTTTTCATGAAACGTGTCTCTTGTCAGTGCCTTCATTTCTTCAAGAGCTACTGTATAGCGTTTTGCTTTTAAAAGGCTTTCTTGTCGTAAAACGTTTCCCCCGTTAGTGCCTTCATTTCTTAAAGAGTCCGTGCTCTCGTGCATTCTTGCATACATACATTCATGCATACATGCATTCTTTCTTATCACTTTCATAGGCTGGTACACAATGTTATGCCCCGTGTGTTAGGGTTAGCGGCCCTGTGGCCAATGGATTCGCTCGTGGCTGCGGGTTGGAATCCCATTCTGTTAGGGTGCAGCACTGGGTGCACTACCAGCGCTACTGCCTGGCATTGCAATCTGCCCATTCATTCATTGGGCACCCCTTTTCATTCATTCATGTGGCCGTTACTTATTTTCATACATTTCATGCTTTCATTCGTTCTTTCATTCATTCATGGCAGCTCGAAAGAGCTGGACTTTGATTCTTTTCTTATCTTTCATTTACAGGTCATTTTATGAGAAAACGTTCATTTCATGGAAAAGCATCATGTAAAACATGGGCTCCAACTTCGTCTCTCATGGCATCCATAAGTACCACCTTGAATGTCGTCTTTCGTTGGAGTCACGAGAATCACCTCATGGCATCCTTGAAAGCGTCAATTCGTAGGATCCGTGAAAGCCTCGGTTCTCATGTCCTTCTTTGCCTTTCGTGAGAAAAAATTCATTTTCGTGAAAAAACGTCGTTTCATGAGAAAAGCATGGTTTCATGATCGTGAAATGTCAGTTCATTGATTTTCATAGAAAATACATACAATAGATGTGTCGTATAGTCATCCATTCACATGCGTACAATTAATACTTTGGGTGCGTAAAAAGGGGCTGCCAAGGAAGGGCCGTTACGTACTTATACATTTGAACACTTAGCCTTTTCTTCGTTAAAACGTTTTTCTTTCCTCTTCTTAAAGCATCTTAAAGGAAAAGCGTTTCTTGTATCTTGGAAAACTCTAGAAGAGTATGAATGTAACGCTTACCTGGACTCCATGCTACTTGCATATCATGAAGTCCATTCATGTGCTTGTCAGATGGCAACCTACATGCATACACATACCTTAACGTCATTCTCTATCTAGTACATAAGCAACTTAAACTTAGAAAACATAAGCTACACTTCACTTGGAACACTCTCCTTCTATCCTGTGTTCTTACGTGTTCCTTACTAACCTAAAACCTTCGAGGACCCATTACGGTCACCCCATCTTCCAACTCAAGGTCTTGCCTCCAGTGCTTATTCACTAAAGTGAACCCATGATTCACCTTAGGATTAAGACACTAAGACCTCTGTCTCATTCTTCTCATTAACCACGTTCCGACGCATGACTCAAACCAACTAAGTTACGCATCCCCTTCCTTAGACAGTCCCCTCGTCACTATCTCCATGCACCTTAGCCCATACTAGTCCTCATTCCCATTCATACAAACCACATGGCTCTAAGCCGACTCTGAGGCTTAGGCACCGTGCAACCATACTCAGAACCGATTACCCATTACATATAGTGAATCCATCCAGCACATGTGTCTCACCATATTACACATATACTCTACCCCTGATCACCTAAGGTCAACATATATAACACGTTAATCACCAGCTTCGAAGGACAAGGGCCATACTCCGATACCAACCTTCTCTTAACCCGGCTAGCATGGCTCTTCATGCTATCCGTCCCTTTTTTACAGTTCATCCCAACACTTAACACGACAAGACTCCATTCATAACTACGTCTCATGTCACGTCATATAGCTCAAGACTATTCCCAAGCTAGACCGTGACCTTGTCGCGTTACCTAACATTCTGGTACGTCAATCCCTAACTCATCATGAGTAAGATTCCTCACGTACTCCCGACACATCGTGACATCTTGTCACGTTCCCATTACGCCATTCATACCCTATCGCTTCACCACATGGCAAGCACGACTGTCCGTAACCACGTCACGAGGTGACGTTGCCCAGTCATGCTTCCGCTGCATACTCTTACACTTATTCTACTACTTCATCCTTATTCCCAGACGTAAGTCCAACACGGTGACACTTGTCACCTTAGACTACAGGCTTCACCTTAATTACTCCGGGACACTGTTCCACAGTTCCCGGCTCTACTCATCACGTTCCATGCCCATCAATCACACAACCATCCTTATCGCTGTGACACGCCACACGACATATCGCTGCACCTCATGGAGTACATCCCATGCATACTCTCTTCTCACATGCTACGCCACATTATCACTATGGCATACCCGCCATATAGTACATCACTTCACCACACAGTGTATACTCAACGTGACTCGTCCCATTCCACTTGGCTCTAAGCACATGTGGTGCTTCAATCCACCACATGGAGTACATTCCATATGTACTCCCTTCACACTCATCACGCCACACAGAGTACACTCAGCGTGTACTCTTCCTATTCCACATACACCATACCACATCATCATTATGGCATATCCGCCATATGGTGCATCACTTCGCCACTTGGAGTACACTTCACGTGTACTCCCTTTTACACACACTACACCACATAATACACTCCACTTGTACTCATCCCGTTCCACAATATGCCAGGAGGGTATATTTTACATATACTCTCCTTATCTCACACTACGCCACACACAGAGTACACAAAACGTGTACTCTTCCCATTCCATTTACACCACACCACCATTACAACACAGTCCACAATACTACACAGCACACTTTCCAATTACACCTAACACTTCACAGCACACTACACGGCACAATACACCTCCATACAACACATATATGCCCAACACTTCGTTACACAGCACCACATCACAATACTACAACTCCACAAAACCAACAGCACAGTCCACAACCTAGTCGACTAATCCATATCTAACATAATTAACGAAGGATAGAGGGTTATACCATCGACGGGATTATTCGTGCATTGCTCGTTGATTGTCACAGCCGATGATGTTGGAAGTGTCGTACATGGTGGCTAACCCACGTACGGTGACTGTTTAGGCGTTTGGATAGCTAGGTGTGGTCTTGGAAGGGCTCATGGTGGCCTTGTGATGATGGCAAGGAGTGTAACACGGCGGATCTAGCCGTGTACAGTGGCTGTCCATCGCGTGCAGTGACTACCCACCACTCAAAGTGGTGGTTTGGACCTAGGGTTGGGCTGAGGGGTTGCTGGTGGAGCTCCTGGTGGCACAGGGGTGGCGCAACGGTGGCTCACGGCGGAGGAAGGGGGAATGGCCGTGTAAGAGGGGGAGAAACCCGTGAGAGAGTGAGGAAGAGTGTGCATGCATGGGTGGCAGATCAGGGTCGTGGATGATCGGGATGGCTTGGTGGTGGCTTGAGGAGGCTGAAGGTGGTGGTCATCTGCCGTGGGTGGCGGTGCACGGTGGTGGAGGGTGTGCAACCCATGCGTGTGAGGAGAGGAAGTCCGTGCGGTGGAGGAGGGCTACAGGTCATGGGTCACGTGGAGGAGGAAGGGGGAGGTCCATGGTAGCGCTTGGTGGTCGTGGGTGCCGCGTATGGCAGTGCTAGAGGCAGTGCACGGTGAAGCCATGCATGGATCTCTTGCGCGTGCGACAAGGAAGGTGACTGTATGGGAGGGCCGGAGCTCGTTGGAGGGTGATGGCCGGTGGAAGAGGAAGCTGCCGTGGAGGTGGTGGCGCCATTGGGTGGCACACGATGGCGCAATGGACACCAAGCCCGTTCGGGCTTTGCACTTCCGAAAGGGAGAAAGGGAGAGCGTGAGAGAGAGGGGCTAGGCTAGGGAGGATCGTTGGCATGAGGGGAGGCTTGCGGTGGTGGAGGTGAGAGCTGTTGATGCACAACGGTGCCGGGCTGAGGCATGGAGCCGCTCGGCGTGAGGGACCTTGAGGGAGAGGGAGGAGAGAGAGAGAGCAGAGGAAAAGTGAGGGAGAAAGGTGGGGTCCGGGTATTTAACCCAGTCCCTTCATCTGGGGATCCACGTAACGATCTAACGATAGATCTCAAACACTGATTTGAAAATGCATAAAACATTAACTTAATTAAAAGCGCTTAGAGGAATTAAGGTAGAATATTATTTTAAACTAACTTTAGTTTATAAAATAATATTCCTTCATCATTAATAAAATGATGAAGTCTCACTTAACATATTAAAGAGAATAAAACCATTTAATTAATAAAAGCTTCCAACATAATTTAAATCTCATAATATCTTTAATAGTTGAAATCATTTTAATAATGATATTAAAATGATTTCTGGCAATTATAATATTTTTGGAGCTCTTCAATAATATTATAATTGTCGTATTTAAAATCAAGCTTAGTTCAACAACACTGGAAATACTCTTTATAAATATTTTTAGCACATTTAAAACACTGGGCGTGCCCTAGAAGTCGCACGATATCCTTTGAAACACGCCATCGTGGTTCGGCACGCCTGACAAGGCTCGCAGTCGCTGGATAGGAGAGGCAGACAATTTACAAAATCTTTGCCCTCAGGATTTTCTTACATCATAAAGAAAGAACGTACGTTAGAAAGAGAGAAGCGTACGTAAGAAGGAAGGAGCGGGGTATTACAAGTTTGCATATAAAGGACATCATCCACCATCCCAGCTTGCTGCCATGGCTGCCAACTACAATCCACAATCTAAAGCACAAACTTGGTTAGCAGACTTGGCTACAATCCACAATCGAGTGTCCAAAGGTCCTCTTGAGTTAATACATTCAGATTTATAAACTTCTCCTCTAGCTGCTCTTAATGGTTGCAAGTACTATGTTATCTTCATAGATGATAATAGTCGTTATTCTTGGATTTATCCATTGCAACATAAGTCAGACACTTTCTCTTGCTTTATGAAATTCAAATGCATTGCTGAAAATTTTTTAAATACAAGGATCTAATCATTCCAAACTGATGGAGGTGGAGAATTTCTCTCTAATAACTTTGGACAATTTCTTGAGAAAATGGCATCATGCATCGCATTTCATGTCCATATACTCCCCAACAAAATGGCATTGCTAAAAGAAAACACAGGCATCTTGTTGAAACAGGTCTTGCATTATTGGCTCACTCCCATTTATCTTCTACTTATTGGCTTGATGCTTTTCACACTACCATTTACTCAATAAATCGGATGCCTACATTTGTTCTAGCCAATAAATCCCCTTATCAAATTCCAAATTGCTCCATGCTCAAAACATTTGGTTGTGCTTGTTATCCTATTCTTCGACCTTATCATACTCACAAACTTCAATTTCAATCCAAGCAATGCATTTTCAATGGTTACACAGTCCAAACCACAAGGGATATAAGTGTCTTGATCTTGCCACACAAAGAGTTTATGTCAAAAGACATGTTGTCTTTTATCAAACAAAGTTTCCAGCCAGGGTCTCACTACCATCTCTACAACAGTCCTCTCAAGTGCTTGAACCTCATTCCACATCAACTCTAATTGAGGTCCCTTCTTTTATTGAGTCTCTTGCTGAAAATGCTCTTAACTCTACCCCTCAGGCTCCCAACATAGATTCACAATTTGCAAAACCACAATCTTCAAATCTTTCACAATCCGAGCCTTTATCTCTGCTTCCACCAGCTTCATCTCATCCCATGATCACACGTACAAGGACAAGAACTCGCCAACTAAGATCATTTCTTGATTATCATGTTTATTTGTCTACTAAACATCATGTGCAGGTTTTCAATGCAGTGACAGATTAGAACCCACTTCATTCTCTCAAGCAGTGAAACATCAAGAGTGGCAGCAAGCAATGCTCACTGAGTTTCAGGCTCTTCATTCCAATAGTACATGGAAATTAGTTCCTCAACCAATGCACAAAAATGTCATCAAGAACAAGTGGGTTTACAAAGTAAAACAAAAATCAAATGGTTCTGTGGAACGTTTCAAGGCAAGGCTAGTTGCAAAAGGCTTCCAACAACAGGATGGTCTTGATTACACTGACACATTCAGCCCTGTCATCAAGCCATCCACCATACGAGTTGTACTTGCCTTTGGATGGTCTATCTGTCAACTTGATGTCTCAAATGCATTTCTACATGGTACACTACAAGAAGAAGTCTACATGGAACAGCCTGTTGGGTTTCTTGATTCCCAATTTCCAGATTCTGTTTGTCTTCTCAACAAGGCCATTTATGGCCTCAAGCAAGCACCTAGGGCTTGGTTCACCAAGTTGTCGACTTGTTTACTTAACATTGGCTTCATTGAATCTACTGTGGATTATTCTCTTTTCACTTATCATCAAGCTGATGTGCATATCTACATTCTAGTCTATGTAGATGATCCCATTGTGATAGGGACACATTCCTCATTCATCTTAAAGATCATTCAAGAATTACAAACTCATTTTCCAATGAAAGACTTGGGGTCTCACCATTACTTCCTGGGAATAGAAGTCAATTGAACACACTCAGGTTTGTTTCTGTCTAGACAAAATATATTCTTGACTTGCTGCAATGTTCAAAATGCTTGGTGCAAAGCCCTACTCCACTCCTCTTGCTTCAGGGGTCAAACTCACTCAATCAGACGGTGATCCTTTAGATGATCCCACTCTATATAGGCAAATTGTTGGTGCTCTTCAATATTGCACTCTTTCAAGACTTGAAATTGCTTTTGCTGTTAATCAGCTATGTTAGTTCATGCATGCCCCTTTGACCACTCAATGGGTAGCCACTAAACGTGTCTTTTGATATCTCAAAGGCACTATCCATCATGGTCTTTTCTTTGGCCAAGGCTCCCTGCAGTTGAATGGTTTCTGTGATGCCGACTGGGCTGGAAACCTTGTTGACAGAAGGTCAACTACTAGATATGTTGTTTTTCTTGGTCCTTGTCTTGTTTCATGGAGTGCCAAAAAGCAGCCTGTAGTCTCTCGTTCTAGCATAGAATCAGAATACCGAGCTCTAGTTTTACTAACAACATAAATGAACTTCATTCATATTCTCCTCTGAGATTTAAAAATCAAACTTTCATCAGCTCCTACATTCTGGAGTGATAATGTGGGTGCTCTCTCGCTTGCTTCGAATCCTGTATTTCATGCTCGAACGAAGCACATCGAAGTTGATTATTACTTTGTTAGGGAGAAAGTAAGTCGGAAAGATATTCTGCTGGGTCACATTTCCACTCAATCACAGATAGCTAATATCTTCATCAATTCCTTAACTTCTGCCAGATTCCTTTTGCTGCGTGACAAGCTTCTAGTTCATGAACTTCCCCTAAGCTTGCGGGGGGATGTTAGAGTAGTAACGGAAGATCTCAAGACTACATCCAAAATCCCAAGACATCAGACTCCGTGAAGTCAACAACTGTTACAAATATGCAACACAAGTCATATGCTCAAGAAGGAAAGTTAGTAGGATAATCCTAAGATCTATGCATTCCTATTTTTACATTATACAACTGTAAAGCTTAATATTTTGTGTATAAATACCTCTATACATTAAATGTAATGAAATATAGAAAAAGTATTTTCTGAAATCTTACAGTAAATTTGTGAAAATAGAGAAATTGTCTCACTTTTGCAGGTTCACCTTGCTGCTATGCTTAGATGCTATGTTGGTTGTTTTGCATTAGAGCGCACGTCTCTTGTTTCATGAATGCTGAAAGTTACCTCAACCGGCTTAACATGCTAAAAGTTCAACTTTTGATAACTGGTATAGTGATGGCCTCCACACTATGTGCATTCCACACACAGTTAGGATTCTTGATATATAATTTTCCATTCTTCCAAATTGACTAGGATTCCTGATGCTAATTAGCATAAGCTTGTTCCTCTCTTGTTAAAGAATTGTGATGGGAGATGGCACAAGAACTAAATTCTAACATGACATATGCTATGGAGATAGAGCTCTTAGGGACTTATTCTCTATTGTGTTCATACTTGCATGTAAGAAAGAAGCTTCAGTGGCCGACCTCGTGGAGACGAATGGTGATTTACTCTAGTGAAATGTGAGTTTCACTAAGGCGGCCCAAAATTGGGAAGTCAGCAACTTCGAAGATTTCTTCCAGATCATATACTCCATAAGACCACGCACTCAAGGACCTGATACTTTGTGGTGGACATTACCAGAAAGGTACATTTTAGCTCACTCTCTCTATAAAGCCCTCACACAACCGTAGAACAATCACTTTCCATGGAAAAGAATTTTTTGAAACAAGGCCCATCCTTGAGCGGCATTTTTCGCCTATACAATGTCTTTGGGTAAGATTTTGACAACAGATAACTTATGGAAATGCGGGGTGAGAGTGGTAGAATGGTGCTTCATGTGTAAACAAAGTGGAGAGACTCTGGACCATCTTCTACTACATTACGAGATTACTAAAGCATTTTGGGTCAGTGTATTCAGAAGGGTAGATGTAACAGCCCGCTAGAAATTCATTGGTGGAATTTCTATTGACTTTAGGAATCTCGTGAAAACCCCATAAGGTTTTACGAATCGACCAATCGCATAGGTTTTAGTCTGTCAACATAGTCAGTGTTATCACTCACTATGGTGCTAGAAATACAAGTTTTATTTATTTGAGGTGGTTAGAAGTGTCAGAATGCATTATGGTCCACGCCATTAGACTCAGTGGATTATTTAGAATTTTATGGCGCAATATCCTATTTTCATAATTCCGGACGAAACGTCTGATGGAAATTATGAAATTATTTTTAGGGGCACTTCGAGAATGAATTTCGGTAAACGATTTTCACTGTAGATTAATATGAATATTTAGGAATTTTTAGTGCTAAGTTTATGATTCACTTTTTCGGAGTAAATAGTAACCTCGGTAAGCGCACCAATTGCAGTGTTTCAAAATCACAGTGTGGAATGTCCAAATTAGATTAGAGAACTTTCATTTGGACACTTGGCAAGATATTAGCCTCTCATAGTGGATAATATTAGACACTTGGCACCATGAGGAGCGTTTGATGGATTTGAAGGAATCAATGTGTGAAATCATGCCACTTAAGCAAAACATTGTTTCATCTGCTCAACCAAATTGTGCCAGACCAAAAATATTTCAATCCTAGTGAAACCCTAAATGGTGGGAATCCAATTGAAAGCCCAAAATCTTTGTTGAAATTGAAACCCTAAACGGTTTCCCCAAAACCTAAAGTTGGCCACTAAACTCTTTCTAATCCGATTTCTAGCATTGTGTTTAATCACTTGATTAAATCACTTCCACATGCTATTAATCTTTCAAATTTGTGTTAGAACATCATTATCCAACCTTGTTAACCTTGAGAAATTGATTGGACCAAGTGATATTGGATTTGGGCCTGATAGCAACCCAAACCCTCTTTAAACCCCAAAATTTAGGCCCATTCGGTTTAGGCCCATTAAGGCCCACGGATTTGGTCACTATAGGATTGCTTCATGACTAAGTTTTGTACCCTCACTTGGCTGGTCAGATCTTTAGAAGAAGGGCCTAGAAGGTTCTCGAAAGACAAAGCTAAAGGGCCACCTCACTCTTTCACTCTCACACTCCACCTTGAGAAAAGATCTTGGTCTGATTTTTATGAGAAGAAAAGGCCAACACTCAACCATTCCTTCAATCCTATCACTTTACATAGCTTGTGTAAGAAGCTCTCCAGTCCACTTCCCACGAAAAGCAACTCTCCTTTACACTTTTCCATCATAAAACACAAAATACACTCTCGGACAGTTTTTCTTACCTCTGTTGAACTCCGGTTTCGAAGCTTCTGTAAGTGTTTTCTTGCAAAGTTTCCTTCATGAAAGTTGTTTCTTTTTTAGTCTAGTTTACGTGTATATCTTATTCGTTCCATTTGGAGATACTTTGGTTTGTACAACGTTGTTTATACCCTGGAAAGGTCATTCAGGGTGATAAACTGGAGAGTGTGTTATATTTTGGAGTTTTTGACCAAGCTAATGAATAGATCTTGGTCCGAAATTTTTATGGAGTACTGTTAACATGTGTATATGATTATTTGTTGAGGATTTGTTGTGTGATTGAAATTTTGGTGAAATATTTTCTTAGGTCTAGAAACTTAGAAACTGGAAGAGGCAAAACAGTTTCTGTTTTGAGAAAGTTTTAATCTTTTATGGTTTAATCTTATTCCAATGGCTTTGATATTTTTATTGGAAGATACTAAGCCACTTATATACATGTTAAAATGTTATTTTGAAGATATTTGATGTTAGTTTCCAAGATATGAAATTTTATGCAATGAGGTATTCAGTTAGGTCAAAGTGATGATGTTCTTAGTTAAATTTATGTTTTGGTTGATGTTTAACCATGTGATCTTGCGTTTGATGCTTGGATATGTTTTAGAACATCTTTTTAAACCATGTGATGTTTTGGTTTGAAGATAACATCTTTATAAGTCATGGATCAAGAGGTTGATCAAAACAAGTTAGAAACAAAATTATGTTTTGAACTTAGAAGAAAAACCAAAAAGTTCAAGTATGGTTTTAGTGATTTTGATACTTTTGTTCATGATTAAAAACATGATTATTCTTAGGAATATGTTATGAGTATAGTAGAATAAAAATTTTGGTTTAATCTTGAGTTTTGAAATTTGAAGGAATTACAACAAAAATCAAAGAAAATAGCCTTTGTAAGTTTCGGCCCCATAGAGTTTTAATGGTTGGGTTTAGTTTAAAAATTTTCTGAATTTATATTTGAGCTTAGGACAAAATTTACATAAGGTATGTAAATTTTGGTGATCTTTGGAGTTAGGATGCAAAATCCTTAAGTAAGGGGTAAAATGGTCATTTTCCCACATGTAGAGGGTAAAATGGTAATTTTACTCGAAGTTGATATTTCTCCATATTCCTAATTATTAGTGATTAAATTCTAATTTTTAGAAATCGCTACTTTCAGTTTCTCGTGATCGCACTTGAGTTTTGTCTCGAAGCGCGAAGATCGAGGTAAGTTAGCTTTTAACTTACTATCAATTTAATGTGTATGTGTGATAAGTAAGGGAACTAAATTATATGTATGCATGTTATCATATGTACCATGCCAAGTCATTACATATTTATCTGTTACACAGAATTTATTCTGTCATGAATTATTCATCTGTTACACAAGATATTCTGTCACGTATTACTATACATTGCAAGTATGTCATGTTAAGTTAAGTATGCCATATGTTACATGTATTTCATGTCACGTAATATTCACTGTCACATGTTACGCCATGTTAAGAAATGTTGTCTGTTACGTGGTATGCTATGTTACGAAATGTTGCCTGTTACATGTATGCCATGTTATGGTATGTTGTCTGTTACATTTATGTCTCAAAGTCTGTCATGTCAGTCGTCTTACGTCTTACGTTCATGAGACGTTATGCTACGTCAGGACTTTCGTCTTTTACGTTACGTCCATGTTACGTCACGTTATGAAATGACATGTATGCCGGTTAAGTTATTTAAGTCAATCACGACCCTATGTGCTAGGATGGGGTAATATCCTAGTGGAACTCTTTTGTTCACGCTGGAGTGCCTAAATAGGTGTGAAATTCCCTGGGTTGACGAAGTACAGTCAACAGGTTGTGAATGGGCCTAATTAGCTGGTCACCGGAGCGCGCCAGGGACTAACGCCGATGGTGCCACACATTATGTTACGTGTGTCCACAGCAAGTGTGGCACAAACAAATAAGTCAAGGTGCCACAACAACTGTGGAGCATGAAGTATGGGGCCACAACAACTGTGGAGCATACACTACGTGAGACACAGCAATTGTGACACGTAGAATACGCGGGGCCACAACAACTGTGGAGTACGTATTAACGCACTCACAGCTGGTATAGAAATCTGTGATGTGATGCGGTAATCGGCAGGGACACTCGGCTCAAGGGGACCTGTGTAGCACCCATATGGACACTTTAATGATTAAGTCTATTGAATAAGATTCCAAGTTCAAGTCATGTTTCACGTTATGTTATGTTCAAGTTTACGTTCACGCAATCATAGTAATCCCATGAGACAAGAATATGTTTCAAGTTCATGTTATGTTATGTTCACATTTATGTTATGTTCCAAGTTCACATTTATGTTATGTCATACTCAGGTTCATGTTATGTTTCAAGTCCATGTTATGTTTCAGGTCACGTTCATGCTAAGTTTCAGTTTAAGTTATGCCAGTTATGTTATGTTGTATGTCAAGTTATGCTATGATTACTTTTGATTTGATTATGCATTCATGCTTTTACTGCCATGCATGCATCATTAACCTGTGTGGAAGTTTCCTGTTAACTTGCTGAGATTTGTAATCAAATCTCACTGTGGTAGTCCCAACTACCATTCCCCCCGAATGGTAGATCTTATTACAGGATCTGAAGGAGAATCGAGAATCGACCAACTAGAAACGGTCGACTAAGCGATGATGCGACGTAGGTGTTAGTATAGTAGTTACCTCAAATTACTATTTGTAATTGTGGAGTTCAATCTCAAGCACTCTTTTGATCACAATCATTTTGGACTAGTGTTGTGATATCAGTTTTTAAGTATGTTATTATGTATGAAGTATGTTATAAGTATTTGAGATATTTCAGTTTGGTGCATAGTATTGCTAAAGAAAAAAATTATCCTCTGCGAATATTTCATAATGCTAGATGCATGTTAGGAATATTGCATCTTATATGTCATGAACGGGGGCAGGTAACCTTGTGTTGCATGTCTCGACGCTTCAAATGTCCATCCGATCCCAAGCGGAATTTGGGGGCGTCACAGGGTGGTATCAGAGCAATACGTCTCTGGGTTTAAATCCACATGTCCTTAGGAAATGCACCAAATATTAGGCTTGAAATTTTAGTCTTCATTAGGCTTGAATTTCTTGAAGTATAGGAGATAGTATGTGGTTGTAATACGTGTACTCGTGTGATTTAGGAAGTGACATGACTCGAGGTAGGACACCTCGAAACCCTGTGGGAGTCACAAATTAGGATAATCAGAATCCCCCGATGGATGGAGGATTAGCTGAAGTTGTACGTTTGCTGACTGACATGCTTAAACAACAACAACTTCAGGAAGCACATGTACCCAGGCTCGAAGTCAGGGATTGTCTGTGTGAGAAGTTCTTGATCCATCGTTATCCAAACTTTTCTGGTAATGAAGAGCCTCTAAAAGCCGAGAAATGGATTATGGATCTCGAAAGGACATACGAGATCTATGGATGTACTGAGGACCAGAAGGTTCTATATGTTATATACCTATTCTAAGGAAAAGCTGGAATATGGTGGGATACACAAAAGCAACTTCTAGTTAGGGAACTAGGAAGTTTGGATGCATTTTCTTGGGAGAGATTTGAGGAAGTGTTGACAACGGATTCTTCCCAGATTCTATCAAACAGCTAAAGGTGCAGGAGTTCCCAACTTTAACTCAAGGCAGTTGGACCGTAGAGTAGTACGTCGCTAAGTTTATGGTGTTTGGAAGGTTTGCACCACACTTGATTTCTACTCAAAGGATACAGGCATGAGAGTTTGAAGTTGGACTTCAGCCATGGATCCTTAGCCAAGTAGCTTGCCAAAGAATAAAGAATTACCAAGAGTTAGTAAACGTGGCCGCGATAGCAGAGGTTGAGCAGAGAGGTCTAGCGATCTAGATCATACCGAATGAAAGAGAACTTCATTGTATGCTACTGAAGAAAATCTATAAATGAAGAAGATGTCTACTGGACCAGATAAAGGAAAAGGCATCGAGACTGGAAGCTCAATGCCGACCACATACCCAATATGTGGGATGTTCGGAAAGAACCATGGAGGCAAGTGCAAACTTACCTTAGGACTCTGTTTCAGATGTGGCCAACCTAACCACTTGATCAGAAATTGTCCCAAAAGATGCCGGAGAAATGGAACTGTTCCCTTTGGAGATTTCAAACCAAAGTCATGACCTCCAATACTAGCTCAAGTGTATGCAGGTACTTCTAGAGACACAGATGCTGACACCCTAGGAACTAAAGGAGTTGGCGCCGTCACTGGTATTTTTCTAAGACCTCTGTATTGTTAAGCTTATTTAAGGTTGATTAGATTGCAATTGATGGTACTATTGCATTATTGATACTTTGGGTAAGTTAAATCATTGAGGTTTATAACTTGTACACAGTTTGATTCAAGCAAGGCCCTATTTTTAGTGATTGTGGTATTGCACGAGAGTTCAGTTCGTACTTTGAATTGTTACGAAGTGGTAAGAGTAACATTTCTCATTAAGAGTATTTCTATTCATACCAGTGTAAGATATGGAATACATTTTAGTAGTACGAGGAAGGATATTCAAGGTTGATGAATTAGTATCCCAAGTGTTTGGAGTTTGTTTTGATTCGAAGGTTACAATGAAATTTGTGTTTGGAAGAGTTCAGTGTGTGGGAGAAGCTTTGGCTTTAGTAGGATTCACTTATGATAATAGTTTTATCCAATCGCGAATAAATGGTTTCTGGCGAAGCACCGTGTTTGTGGAAACCTAGATTACCTTATATTGGAGACATTTATATGGGGAGTAAAATTTTGTCTTAAGGATTTACGTCAACAGTAGGATCAAATTCTTTAGATTAGAGTCAGAATAAGAGGCAGCTCATGATGGATAGAAGAGCTATGTTAATCATAAGAGAGAAACTCTTGAGTTGAGGTTAATAGCTGATCATTTATCAAGGTACCACCTAGGAGGAGGAACGATTCGTGGTGATTATGAAGGAGTAAGCTAGTCTTAGGTAGATATAATTCCTTGAGGAAATAGAATGTGAATTCAGTTGTGTATGGATTAAATTCTTCCAAAATGAACTGCAAGAATACTTGAAGTTTTAGATTTAGAGAGTATGCTGGTATGACTTGACCTACCTTGTGGAAGGATTCCAGTACAAATTGATACAATTTGAGAGAGAGAGAGTTAAGAATGGTAGATATATATACACGTTGTGGATAATTCTTTGAATAGTGAAGAGAATAGTGATTTCTTTTAAGCAATGATTCAGTATCCTAGAAGGTCAGCCTAGAAGTCATTAAGTTTAGGCAGTAACCTTTGGGATTGTTATACCCTAATGTTATAGTGATAGTTATTTTATATAACCATGTGATGGTTGTAGATAAGAATAGTGTTGACTACGAGAGGAAGAAGTTACCTCAAGAAGAACGAGGCCTGCCCCTTGGGCGTGATGAGGCATCCAGTGATGGGCAATAAGTTGGTAAGCAACTTCTTCTTTTGACCGTATTTTATGTTTGTACTTACGTCGATTTCGAGGATGAAATCTTTTTTTTAGGAGGGGAGGATGTAACAGCCCGCTAGAAATTCATTGGTGGAATTTCTATTGACTTTAGGAATCTCGTGAAAACCCCATAAGGTTTTACGAATCGACCAATCGCATAGGTTTTAGTCTGTCAACATAGTCAGTGTTATCACTCACTATGGTGCTAGAAATACAAGTTTTATTTATTTGAGGTGGTTAGAAGTGTCAGAATGCATTATGGTCCACGCCATTAGACTCAGTGGATTATTTAGAATTTTATGGCGCAATATCCTATTTTCATAATTCCGGACGAAACGTCTGATGGAAATTGTGAAATTATTTTTAGGGGCACTTCGAGAATGAATTTCGGTAAACGATTTTCACTGTAGATTAATATGAATATTTAGGAATTTTTAGTGCTAAGTTTATGATTCACTTTTTCGGAGTAAATAGTAATCTCGGTAAGCGCACCAATTGCAGTGTTTCAAAATCACAGTGTCGAATGTCCAAATTAGATTAGAGAACTTTCATTCGGACACTTGGCAAGATATTAGCCTCTCATAGTGGATAATATTAGACACTTGGCACCATGAGGAGCGTTTGATGGATTTGAAGGAATCAATGTGTGAAATCATGCCACTTAAGCAAAACATTGTTTCATCTGCTCAACCAAATTGTGCCAGACCAAAAATATTTCAATCCTAGTGAAACCCTAAATGGTGGGAATCCAATTGAAAGCCCAAAATCTTTGTTGAAATTGAAACCCTAAACGGTTTCCCCAAAACCTAAAGTTGGCCTCTAAACCCTTTCTAATCCGATTTCTAGCATTGTGTTTAATCACTTGATTAAATCACTTCCACATGCTATTAATCTTTCAAATTTGTGTTAGAACATCATTATCCAACCTTGTTAACCTTGAGAAATTGATTGGACCAAGTGATATTGGATTTGGGCCTGATAGCAACCCAAACCCTCTTTAAACCCCAAAATTTAGGCCCATTCGGTTTAGGCCCATTAAGGCCCACGAATTTGGTCACTATAGGATTGCTTCATGACTAAGTTTTGAACCCTCACTTGGCTGGTCAGATCTTTACAAGAAGGGCCTAGAAGGTTCTAGAAAGACAAAGCTAAAGGGCCACCTCACTCTTTCACTCTCACACTCCACCTTGAGAAAAGATCTTGGTCTGATTTTTATGAGAAGAAAAGGCCAACACTCAACCATTCCTTCAATCCTATCACTTTACATAGCTTGTGTAAGAAGCTCTCCAGTCCACTTCCCACGAAAAGCAACTCTCCTTTACACTTTTCCATCATAAAACACAAAAGACACTCTCGGATAGTTTTTCTTACCTCTTTTGAACTCCCGTTTCGAAGCTTTTTTAAGCGTTTTCTCGCAAATTTTCCTTCATAAAGTTGTTTCTTTTTTAGTCTAGTTTACGTGGATATCTTATTCGTTCCATTTGGAGATCATTTGGTTGGAAAAAAGTTGTTTATACCCTAGAAAGGTCATTCTGGGTGATAAACTGGAGAGTGTGTTATATTTTGGAGTTTTTGACCAAGCTAATGAATAGATCTTGGTCCAAAATTTTTATGGAGTACTGTTAACATGTGTATATGATTATTGGTTGAGGATTTGTTGCGTGATTAAAAGTTTTGGTGAAATATTTTCTTAGGTCTAGAAACTTAGAAACTGGAAGAGACAAAACAGTTTCTGTTTTGAGAAAGTTTAAATCTTTTATGGTTTAATCTTATTCCAATGGCTTTGATATTTTGATTGGAAGATCCTAATCCTCTTATATACATGTTAAAATTTTATTTTGAAGATATTTGTTGTTAGTTTCGAAGATATGAAATTTTATGCAATGAGGTATTCAGTTAGGTCAAAGTGATGATGTTCTTGGTTAAATTTATGTTTTGGTTGATGTTTAACCATGTGATCTTGAGTTTGATGCTTGGATCTATTTTAGAACATCTTTTTAAACCATATGATGTTTTGGTTTGAAGATCACATCTTTATAACTCATGGATCAAGATGTTGATCAAAACAAGTTAGAAACAAAATTCTGTTTTGAACTTAGAAGAAAAACCAAAAAGTTCAAGTATGGTTTTAGTGATTTTGATGACTTTTGTTCATGATTAAAAACATGATTATTCTTAGGAATATGTTATGAGTATAGTAGAAGAAAAATTTTGGTTTAATCATGAGTTTTGAAATTTGAAGGAATTACAACAAAAATCAAAGAAAATAGCCTTTGTAAGTTTCGGCCCCATAGAGTTTTAATGGTTGGGTTTAGTTTAAAGTTTTTCTAAATTGATATTTGAGCTTAGGACAAAATTTACATAAGGTATGTAAATTTTGGTGATCTTTGGAGTTAGGATGCAAAATCCTTAAGTTAGGGGTAAAATAGTCATTTTCCCTCATGTAGAGGGTAAAATGGTAATTTTACTCGAAGTTGATATTTCTCCATATTCCTAATTATTAGTGATTAAATTCTAATTTTTAGAAATCGCTACTTTCAGTTTCTCGTGATCGGACTTGAGTTTTGTCTCGAAGCGCGAAGATCGAGGAAAGTTAGCTTTTAACTTACTATCAATTTAATGTGTATGTGTGATAAGTAAGGGAACTAAATTATATGTATGCATGTTATCATATGTACCATGCCAAGTCATTACATATTTATCTGTTACACAGAATTTATTCTGTCATGAATTATTCATCTGTTACACAAGATATTCTGTCACGTATTGCTATACATTGCAAGTATGTCATGTTAAGTTAAGTATGCCATATGTTACATGTATTTCATGTCACGTAATATTCACTATCACATGTTACGCCATGTTAAGAAATGTTGTCTGTTACATTTATGTCTCAAAGTACGTCATGTCTGTCGTCTTACATTCATGTCACGTTATGCTATGTCAGGACTTCTGTCTTTTATTATACGTCCATGTTACGTCACGTTACGAAATGACATGTATGCCGGTTAAGTTATTTAAGTCAATCACGACCCTAAGCGCTAAGATGGGGTAATATCCTAGTGGAACTCCTTTGTTCACGCTGGAGTGCCTAAATAGGTGTGAAATTCCCTGGGTTGACGAAGTACAGTCAACAGGTTGTGAATGAGGCCTAATTAGCTGGTCACAGGAGCGCGCCAGGCACTAACGCCGATGGTGCCACACATTATGTTACGTGTATCCACAGCAAGTGTGGCACAAACAAATAAGTCATGGGGCCACAACAATTGTGGAGCATGAAGTATGGGGCCACAACAACTGTGGAGCATACACTACGTGAGACACAGCAATTGTGACACGTAGAATACGTGGGGCCACAACAACTATGGAGTACGTATTAACGCACTCACAGCTGGTATAGAAACCTGTGATGTGATGCGGTAATCGGCAGGGACACACGGCTCAAGGGGACCTGTGTAGCACCCATATGGTCACTTTAATGAATAAGTCTATTGAAAAAGATTCCAAGTTCAAGTCATGTTTCACGTTATGTTATGTTCAAGTTTACGTTCACGCAATCATGGTAATCCCATGAGACAAGAATATGTTTCAAGTTCATGTTATGTTATGTTCACGTTTACGTTATGTTCCAAGTTCACATTTATGTTATGTCATGCTCAGGTTCATGTATGTTTCAAGTCCATGTTATGTTTAAAGTCACGTTCATGCTAAGCTTCAGTTTAAGTTATGCCAGTTATGTTATGTTGTATGTCAAGTTATGCTATGATTACTTTTGATTTGATTATGCATTCATGCTTTTACTGCCATGCATGCATCATTAACCTGTGTGGAAGTTTCCTGTTAACTTGCTGAGATTTGTAATCAAATCTCATTGTGGTAGTCCCAACTACCATTCCCCCCGAATGGTAGATCTTATTACAGGATCTTAAGGAGAATCGAGAATCGACCAACTGGAAACGGTCGACTAAGCGACGGTGTTAGTATAGTAGTTACCTCAAATTACTATTTGTAATTGTGGAGTTCAATCTCAAGCACTCTTTTGATCACAATCATTTTGGACTAGTGTTGTAATATCAGTTTTTAAGTATGTCATTATGTATGAAGTATGTTATAAGTATTTGGGATATTTCAGTTTGGTGCATAGTATTGCTAAAGAAAAAAATTATCCGCTGTGAATATTGCATAATGCTAGATGCATGTTAGGAGTATTGCATCTTATATGTCATGAACGGGGGCAGGTAACCTTGTGTTGCATGTCTAGACGCTTCAAATGTCCGTCCGATCCCAAACGGAATTTGGGGGCGTCACAGTAGAGCTAGCCTAAGTTATGCCTACTACAGTAGTTGAGCTTTTGGCATGTTCAGTGAAGTACCTCGGCGGCATCCCACAAATTTCAGTCGTGTGGAAGACATTCGAAGATAGGGAGCCTCCACTAGAAGAGATTAGATTATTATTTGTTAAAAGCCTTTTTCTTTGGGCCAAACATGTAGATTTCAATGGTCTCGGTTCTCATGATTTTCATATTTCTATTTCGTTCTCCTAAATAGGTGTTATCTCTTATATACCACATGTGTACTTGGACTGTGCCTATTCATATTAATATATATATATAAAGTAAAAAAATAAACAAATAAAAGACGTTGGTTTCAACCAAGGTAGGGAGAGGATCAGGCTACGTGCAACACATTCATGCAGTCCCTTCCTCCATAGCTTATTGATTCTGGAACAGGGTCTAAGATGAAATTAGCCGTATGGTAATTAATTGTTTCTGTCTATAGCAAGAAAGAGTGCGGATTCTCCAGCTTCATTCACCATCTTAGCTAGCCCTGGTTTGTGGCCAAGTAGTAACTCCACAACCGAATGTTGAGCATTTCTCACAGCAACGTGCAATATTGTCGTATCCTTGTCTATGTTCACCGTCTCCAAAATATCTATGTCACCGTCTCCAAAATAGATCTTTGTTGGATCCATCACCTCGAGTTGCAAAACCATATGAAATAAACTAATTTTGCTAATGATGAAGTTAATTCAGCGCGCTTTCTCACATCCTACGTAGAAGCCTTGCTTGCAAATAAGCATGCTTATACAAGAACATAGTTCAAAGTCCAGGACATGC
The DNA here is from genome assembly GCA_022457165.1 of Juglans mandshurica. Lineage (NCBI taxonomy): Eukaryota > Viridiplantae > Streptophyta > Magnoliopsida > Fagales > Juglandaceae > Juglans > Juglans mandshurica. Next base: position 14,197,769 of record CM039623.1, read on the forward strand.
ATGCAGTGGAAACCATGACCTCCTTTACTACACGTGAAAAACTCCGAGAAGTATACGTCATTATTTGATGATGCAATTTGAAGACCCGAAATGACGTCTACATCATGGACATCTAATGGTGGAGTCCAAACATATATAATTCACCAACTTGGGTCTAACATTGAGTGCAATAGAATTGTTAACTAGGGTGTAAATGCATGTTTAATCGAAGCAACTGCCAACTAGAAAGATTTTGTACAATTAAAGCTTTCATTAAAGAGAGACAAGTTTGGTACTCCAAATTTCCCTGAACATATTGATCTTGGACATGATGCACCCATGTTTTACATTTTTCATCCAATGTTACTAAAATTGATACAATGATTTAATGATCTACTACAAAATATATAGTTGTAATGTTCGCATGAACTCGTTAAGATCCGAGGTCAAAGTTGTGACATGTTACCTATTTTTCATCCATATTAACTGTCAAAAAATAAGAAAGGGTGCTATTTTTTCTTCTCTTTTTAGCAAGTAATTTTGAAATCATTTTGTTGGAGTTCCTAACAAATCATTTTTGCTCATTTTGATGTTTATAATGATTGCATGAATTTGGTTTTTGTAAAAAGTTACACACTAATATCTTGACGTGTACATCTTGGGACCCATCCATGTATGAAATCAGAGACAATCCCCACCGTTGTTTTAAAATCCAAGTAAAAAAAAATCATGTATTTTCATACGTACCATTAGCTTTTCTAGAGCGACGGGGCAATCACTGAGAAATTATATTTTTTCAATTGTCATTTAATGCTATCACCACAAATGTCTAATTAAACTTATCTAAAACTCTATATGAATGTCTTAATTTACAAACCAATCCAATATTTTCCATCCAACTATATCTTTTTTTTTACCAAATTTTCTTCTACCATATAGTTTTTCTATCCAACAACTATATGTATTTTATTTTCCATCCAACCATCTTCCCTCGCCAAACTTTCCTCCATTCAACAATAGTATCATCAATTAAAATCAGCACAATTATATTGGTTTGCATAAAAATTTTGTTGTAACTAAAAGTCTTGGAGCAATCCTATAAATAGACCAACCCCTAGTACTTCCCACTCATCACAAACAAATCCTATTGAGGTTTCCAATCTTCCTTCTTCCAATCTTTCTACAACACACCAATGATGGAATTGACAAGTTCTTATTTTCATATATGAATGGTTGGAAGAATCTTTTTTTTTTTCTAACCTAGAGGTAGCATGCTATGCAATGCAATAGCAACCAAACAAGCAAGTTTACCATAGAGAAATACCACAAACTTCAAATTTCAAAGAAGACAAACTACCGTAGTTGTAGTTTATTCAAATGTAAACTTGAAATTTAAGTTCTTGCTATTCTATTACAACAGGTCTTGTATAAATCATGTGTAATCCTCACAGAAACAGAGTAAATAAATATACACAAACATATTTGTATAAATTACTGCTTTTTCTTTGTATACACAAATAGAAACAGAGTAGATAATTTTTACACAACCAGATTTGTATAAATTCTTGATTTTCCTTTGTATACACAAACAGATGTGTAATCCTCACAGAAACAGAGTAGAGAATTTATACACAAACAGATTTGTATAAATTCTTGATTTTTCTTTGTATACACAAACATATGTGTAATTCTCACGAAAACAGATTTACATGCAACCCCTCAATTATAGACAGAGATAGAAAATAGATCCATAAATAGCTAAACCCATCCACAATCAAAGATTAGGGTTTGGAGAAGAGGAATGCAAGGGACGGCGAGGTGCGGAATAAAGTTAGGGATCATCAAGAGAATCAAATCTTATACGTGTAAAGAGATTACCTGAGCTTCGGAGAAGCATATCGACGAGAGAAAGAGGGGTTTTGGTCGTTTCCGACGAGAGTAGGAGTGTGGTGGCGTGGTGGTGCGGTGCCGTTGTTTCTGATGAGACATGGGGTGGTGGTGTGGTGGTGATGTAGTGGTGGGTCTCTTTGGTCGAAGATGAAGCACTCGGGGTTTTGGTGGGAAGGGCATCTAGTTTTTGAGAGGGAAGGGAGAAAACCGTGGGAAGGGGAAATGGATACTACCGTAGTTGATGGAGACTTCGGGAGAGAGAAACAAACGATATAAAATTGATTCGATGAATAAACAGTGTCTTCCAAATTTGAAAATTACTTTAGAAGTTACTGTAGCTATATTCCAAATATTTGGAATATAGCTATTCCAATGTGATACATTTTATAACTCAATAGCTAAATTTTCATTAGATTTAGTTTAAGTTAATCCAATGAGAGTGCTCTAAGATCTGTAGTCAAGACTAATGCATTTTATAATAGTTGTTAACCAACAATTTAGTACCTAATAAACATATTTTCAATGCATAAGATAATATCACATGATAAAAAAAATATGTGAATAACTTTTGACCATAATAATATCAAGATTGCATAAATCCAATAGTTCCCAACCCTTATATATCAAGGAAGGAACATGACGTTACATACAACTGACCCATTTCGAAAACACTAAAATAGTTATTGGTACATCAATCCATAATAGTAGTCTCGCAGGATGAACCCGTCGTATCCCATTATATGAGAAGATACCATGCCATTAAACATATATTAGAGTTTACGGAACTCTAATTTATAATACCATGAGATTTTGGTAACAAAATATGAGTACCATGTCATTTAAGTTACCATCAGATGTACACTCTTAATGACGACAAAGAGAGGGCCAAGAAAGAAGATATAACCAAGTACGAAGGCCCAAGAAGCAATTTTCGGATAGGAACTAGCCATCACTCCATATGAGCCTATAGAATAAGCTATCACCAATGCAAGAACAGCCAATGGAATGAGTTGCTTGGACCAAGTTAGGAATTCTGAGAATGCATCAGGGATTTCTTGTTTCATAAGAAAAGCATAGAAATGGAGAAACATTGAGGCAATTGAGAAAACAAATGAGATGGAATTCGCAATTACAAATGCGCCAAAAGCGAACTTCTCACTAGAAGTTGCACCATCCTTTCTATAAGGCATGGTGAAAATAGCTGCAAAGGTGACAGTGGCAACGAAGGTTGCTACAAGTAAGTTGACATTAGCCTTCTCCTTAACAAAAGAACTATCTGGCCCTTGTTCTGTTTTCCCATTAATAGATGAATCATTTTCTTCTTGCTTTGATGTGTTTCTACTCTCGATTTGTGGTTCGCTGGTCCTAGTAGTTTGTACTTTGATGGTACTTCTTGTGGGAAATGCTGCTTGCAAACTTGGTAGACAGCCAATGGCCTCGAACTGAGGGATCAAGTACTTCTGTAAGTTTTTGAAATAGGCAATGATTAGGAATAGAATAATCTATTTTATAAAGACATTAATATTGGATTTCCAAGATTGATAGGTCCCAAAAAATATTACTGATGCGAACGTAAATTGCTTTCTCTTCGAGTAAGAAAAGTACCACAAGTTGAATGAATATTTTTTGATGATGCATTGATAAATTCTGGGCTGTTTAATTAAGCAAAGCCACGTACAAGAATGCCAAAAATAAAGGGAAACAACTGGAACTCAAACACGTAAAAACAGAGCATGCAAAACACATGAAAAACAGAGCATAACGAACGGAAATAACATGCAACAGAAAAACACCTAAAACTCTCAACTGAAAAAGACCTAGTCCGGTCTAGCGATCTTCTCGTCCTCTACTTGCCCATGACTGCAACGGTCATGATTCACGTCCACTTCACCCCAGATATTTGGGATTCGGCTTTAAGCCTCTCTTCGAATGACGTGGCCTAACAATACTTCCCCTTTCCAGTGGACGCTTTTCCTCAAGGTCCACAAATGGAAACTGTTCCAGCAATGATTGGGTTGGCTCCAAAGTGGGCTCCTCTGGTGGTAGACGCTTCCACTGGACTAAATTTTTTGCTTCAAATTTATTGCCTTTTTTGACCCAGCGAGTGCCCAGTATTTGTTGAGGTTGCAATATAACTACGCCTTCATCGTTCACTAGCAGCAATTCGGTAGACGTCACCACTATGTCGCCCATGGATTTTTTTAACAAGGAAACATGGAAAACAGGATGAATGCGAGCTCCTTCTAGAAGCTGAAGTTTATGCATCCACACCAATTTTTTGTAGCACTGGGTATGGATCGTAAAATCGACTAGCAAGCTTCTAGTGGGCACGTTTGAAAACAGAATGCTGCCAATGGGGGTGTAACTTAAGAAACACCAGATCGCCTACTTCAAAAGTCACATCTCGTCTCTTGTGATCCGCTGCCTGCTTCATGCGATTTCTGGAAGTCTCTAGATTAGCTTTAAGTTGGTGCAACAACTTTGCTCTAGTCATGAGACTCTGATCCACTTCATGCACAGAAGAGAAGCCGCTATGGTAAATGGGAAGTGGAGGAGGCAAACGACCATACAATGCTTGGAATGGGGTCATTCCCGTAGATGCATGGGACGTTGTATTGTACCACAACTCTGCCCATGGAATGTATGTGCTCCATTTGCGTGGCCATTGGTGAACAATGTAGCGGAGATACTGCTCTACACATCGATTGACCACTTTCGTCTGGCTATCAGTTTGCGGATGATAGGCGGAGCTGAGTTTCAACTTAATACTTGACATTTGGAAGAACTCTTGCCAAAATTGGCTAATAAAGACAGGGTCTCGATCACTAATGATCGATCTGGGAAGACCATGTAATTTGACAACCCCTTCAACAAATTTCTCAACCACGTCTTTAGCAGTAAAAGGATGAGTTAAAGTTAAGAAATGTGCGAATTTACTTAACTTGTCGACAACTACCAAAATTGTATCCTTGCCATGGGATGTCGGCAGGCCTTACATGAAGTCGAGAGTGATATCGTCCCAGACTTGGCAAGGAATGGGCAAAGGTTGCAGGAGTCCCGCAGGGGGAACTGTGTTGGACTTCATTTTCTGGCAGACTTCACATCGCTTGGCATATTCGTGGATTGCGTGGTTCATTTTAAGCCAATAAAATTGTTGAGCTAACCGCTTGAACGTCCGCAACACTCCTGAGTGTCCCCCTATTTTTGTGTTTTGAGCCTCATGCATAAGCTTGGTTCACAGCACCTCATGGGAAGGAATAACCACTCTTCCTTTGAATAAAAAGAGACCTTGACGCTTTGAGTAGTGCCCCTCGGGTTGTGCCCTGGCCCTCTGCTCTAGAGATTGCCCTGGCCCTCTCATCCCACTTGGTGATAGAGAGCACGTGTAGATGATGAAGAACTGGGTTGTGAGGCTTGCATGAAAAGGCATCTGCAGCTAAATTTTCACAGCTTGGACGGTAAGTGATTTCATAGTCATAGCCCATTAATTTGGCTACCCACTTCTATTGCTCAGGTGTTGCCACAAGTTGCTCCAAAAAATACTTCAGGCTGCCCTGGTTGGTTAGGATGAAAAATTTTCTTCCCAGTAAATAAGGACGCCATAAGCATATGGCCTCCACAATTGCAGGCATTTCCTTCGCATAAGTTGGCCAAGATTTTTTTGTAACCCCCAGTGCTCGACTCCTAAATGCAATGGGCTTTCGTTGCTGTGATAAAACTACACCAATCCCGTTTCCTAAGGCAACGGTTTTAATGGTGAAGGAATCATTGAAATTGGGCATAGCCAAAATGGGAGTGGTGGTGACGGTATTAAGCGCATGGTAGTTCGTGCAAAATCTCCAACTTCCATCTTTTTTCTTCACTAGAAAAACCGGCGAGGAAAATGGACTGGTGCTAGGACTAATGAGCCTAGAGTTTAGCATATCTTGAACTTGCGTTTCAATTTCTTCCTTTTGAAAATGGGCGTATCAGTAGGGTCGTACATTGATTGGCTTGGTGCCTTCTTTAAGTGTAATGCAGTGATCTACCTCGTGCATAGGTGGTCACATGAGGGTTCCTGGAACAAGCCCCATATTCATGAAATACCACAGCAAGTCTTGCTGTTTCATGTTGTACATTCCCCCCTGTGATGTAGCTTCTGTGGTTGGAGGAAAGCTTACTGCAAACAACGCCTTGTCTCTTCGGTAGTCTTTTGTTATTTCCTTCAATGTAGCCTCCATAATGGTTTGCTCGCCTATCCCCTGCAACTTTTGGACTTGATTATCTCAAATGAGTTCCATGGTTGATTGCTTCCAATTACAAACTACTGAACCCAGCATTTCCAGCCATTGAATGCCAAGCACTAGATCAAGACCTGATAATGGCAGTGAGAAGAAAGTGAGATAAAACTCAGTTCCTTGTAAATTCACCATTACCTTATCAAAACATCCTTGACACTTCAAACGTTCTCCATTTGCAACCCGAACAGTAAATGTTTCCGTTGGTACCACTGGAAATCGCAGCATGCTTGCCAGACGATCAATGATGAAGTTGTGTGTTGACCCACTGTCGATCAGCACCACTACTATGAGAGAACCCATCATTGCTGTCATACGCATTGTTCTCGGTGTAGTCCATCCCGTCAATGCATGTAACATGATTTTAGGTTCAAGTTCAGGTTCTTGCAACTCTGCTGCATCTCCCCTTGGTCAAATTCCAGCGTTTGTTGATCAGTAATGTCCTCACATATCACGTTGCCCCCATGCCTCTCCAAGAGTAATAGTTGCGATTTTTGACATCTATGGCTTCTTGTAAAACGTTCATTGCTGTTGAAACCTAGACTTTGTGCTCTCTTCCTCTGCATTTCCTCCCAAGACAAGCGCTGAATGGGTCCTGCAGGTGTAGTAGGAGCTACATGAGTGGCTTGTGGAAGAGCTAACGGAGCTCTTGCAGGTGGTAACCACATGAACCTTCTCTGCCGTATGAGTTGATTGTCCCTCATCTGTGCCAAGTTAATGGCTTCTTTGAGCGATTGTGGCTTAAACATCCAAATCCCATCTGTTATTTTAGCCTTCAAGTTGCCCATGAATGTCCCCACCAATGCTTTCTGAGTCCATCCTTGGAGCCTGTTGCCGAGCTTTTCAAACTCGCATTGGTAATCCCTCAAAGTCCCTAGTTGTCTGACTCAGGATAGAGTTTCCTCGAAGTCCTCACACTCTGGTGGTCAAAAGCAAGCCCATAGTTCTTCCTCAAATTTCTCCCATGAAATCACGTGTCCTCGTCCCGAAATGTTCTGCAAATCCACTACCACCATTGGTTAGCCTCACCTTCCAAGTGGTATGCTGCCATGGAAACCTTATGGGCTTCTGCCGTGCCCTGGTATTCGAAGAACTGATGCACACGGTTGAACCATTTGGTTGGGTCATCCCCTGAAAAGCATGGAAATTCCAGCTTCGCCGTTTTGGAGGAGATGACCTGCCGGCCCGCATCGTTGCCTTCTCAGTGAGGGTTGTCGTGGTTGGCGTTCTCCTGATTTGCGATCAACACACTCAAAAATTGATTGAGAGTTTCCTCCATTCGCTGTAGTCCTTCCTGAACTGTATCGAGTCTAAACTCCAAGTGCTCAATTTGCTCCTTGTTAGTTCCCATAAGTAACCTGGCTGTGATGCCAATGATAGGTCCCAACAAATATTATTGATGTGAACGTAAATTGCTTTCTCTTCGGGTGAGAAAAATACCACAAGTTGAATGGATATTTTCTGATGATGCATTGATCAATTCTAGGCTGCTTAAATAAGCAAAGCCACATAAAAGAATGCCGAAAATAAAGGGAAACAACTGGAACTCAAACTTGTAAAAACAGAGCATAACGAACGGAAATAACATGCAACAAAAAAACATGTAAAACTCTCAACTGCAAAAGACGCAGTCCGATCCAGCGATCTTCTCATCCTCTACTCGCCCATGACTGCAACGATCTTGATTCACACCCACTTCGCCCCGAACGACGTGGCCTAACAAAGATTATTCTTTGTTTCTTTTAAAGTTGTGATACATACGGTCCTTTGAATCAAATAGCATAGGATTTTTTTTTTTTGAAAGTGGTAACATATTATGTTTGATTTTTTAAAATCCAATTTCCTTGTATGGATCATGTAATAAAACTTGGATTTGGATTTGCACTAAAGCTAAACAATCCTTTTAATTAAGTTTTTCAAAATCTTGGTTTCCAATTCATGGTTGATTTCAAAATGAAATCCAAATCCAAATTCAAATTCTATCCAAACGCAATATATCTGAATTCTAGTTGGGTTTGCTATACAAAATGCTTAGTTGCTATATATTCATTAAGTACGGAATATTATTTGGAAATTACTGATCACGACACGTCAATTATTTATAAACACTACACAGCTAAGTTAAATGAATTTATAGTAGGATATATGGTCATACCTTCCTAAGCAGACTCTTCATAGCACTTGATTTAAGAGTTTCCAAGCAATTAGGCCTTCCTTGTTAATAGCCCCTTTGTCCACTCTTTTATCCCCTGCCAGTGCATTTAGTGTTCTGAAAGGTGTGAGTTCAGCGGCCAGATGCAACAGCGTGTTGCCACTGCTATCTTGCTTGTTTATGAGATCATCAGGCACTTTGTCAAGTAGAAACTTGAATGTCCGGAAGCTTTTCCTACTTCCAGCAGCCACACGGAGGGGCGTACGGCCTTTATTGTCCAATAGTTCGTGCGTACCAGGAAATTATGAAACCACCTTCTCCACTACCTCATTGTGGCCCTGCTCGGCTGCAATGTGAAGAGCAGACATTCCTTCCTTGTCCTTTATGTAAGCTGCCGAAGAACCTGCACATTGTAATACAGTTTAGTTAAAAAAACTAGGTAGCCATTCGTGGAGGCTAGAGGGCAGTGGTGGGCTTGCCATGATCAGCAACGTGCGGCGTCCAATGATTGGGCACGGCAGGAGTGCACTGTGGAAGTGAGATAGGGAGAGAGAGAGAGAGAGAGCGAGAGTTGCGTGAACGTGTATGCGGTAGCTGGGCCAGGTTGTTTCCGCTGGAGGCTTGCGGTGGTGAAGGTCATGCAGGGGTGGATCAGGGGGTTGACAACGTGAAGGGCTAGGCTTTTAGGGAGGCAATGGCGTGAAGGTGAGAGGGTTGTTCGTGGTGCAACTGCTCTGTTTTGGACTCCCTAAAAATAGAGGCTCTCTAAGCTTGGACGTGGCTATGGCGTCTTGAGGGTCAAGGTGGGTTACGGTGGTGGCAGTGAGGTTTGGGCAGGGTGGTTCCGTGCGGTGGACGCACGCGGGATTGGGCTTTTGAGGAGTGGCTATCGGTGGGTGGGTCTCTTGCCTTGCCATCTGAGTGCTTGTGGTGGAGTTTGACCTCTGCTGCCCGTGGGTGGTGCATGTAGAATTGCACGGTGCGGGGCGGAGGACGGTGTAGTTGTGGACGGCGGTGTGGAGAGGCAGCTATGCGTGGGTTGCTACAGTAGAGTATGGGTCAACGGTGAGTGGACTGACGACTTGTGGAGGTGATTCATTGAGAAAATTAGGCTGCGGCAACTTCTTTTGCAGGAGAGAAATACATGTATTTATAGTGTTGATTGGAAAAATCCTAGATGGGAACAAAAAAAAAAAAAGGGTAACCGTGCATGGGAGACGTGCATGGCATGAAACATGAAACGTGCCTGACATGGAAACTGGTTCCTGGCTTCAAGGGCTTGGGTTTTGGGCATTTTCTTCGAGTTTTGGGCTCCCAATTCAACCTCTAAAATAATCTAACTTGTTATGCAAATTTTTCATTGGCCCATAAAAAGATTTTACTTAATTCAAAAGTATTTAATGATTCTAACTTAAATAGCAAGCCCAATAAAAAAAAATTAGATATCTTCCAAAATACAAATTGGACCCACAATCAGTATATAAAAAAGAGTAATTCTCCATACAATCGTGAAGTGTCTTAACGCCGCGTAATCGCTTTGAAAAAGAGTAGGGTCCACTATTAAAAAAATAATTTTTTCATATAGATTCCATGTTTTATTCACTTTTTTCAACTCTTAGAAAAAGGATTGACGTGGAAAATGGGCAATGGGAACTTAGTGAAGATTTGGAAAGACAAATGGCTCCCAAGACCAATTCTTTTTAGATTTCAAAACTCTACCGTAGGGTCATATGATGAAACAAAGCTTAAAGATTTGATTAATAGTGGCTCAAACCAATGGATCATCTCTTTGCTAAATGAAATGTTCTCTGAGCCTGAGATTGAAGACATTAGAAGAATCCCTATCAGCCCATGCAATAGTTCAGATAAATTAGCTTGGAGGTATACTGGAGATGGTAAGTTCCCTGTAGAGAGTGCTTACCACTTACAATGTGCTATAGTGGAGAGACAAAAGGGGCAGACATCGAGAAATATTAATCATTCTGTGATTTGGAAAAATGTTTGGAAGCTTAGAGCGGCCAATGTTGTATAAGTCTTTTTTTGGAGGGCCTATCATGAGGGCCTCTTAAAGTCTTTCTTAAAGCATGTGCCCCATCTGCCCAGATAACATAGAGATAGTGGCACATTATCTTTGGATTTGCAGATTAGCCTTTTAGGGAAGTTCTGTCATTTTTTTGTTTAAACTTGAATGTTGGGGAACTTGAAGAATTTGCTGTCACATATCATCAGATTTGGAAGAGAAGAAATAGATTTGTATTTGAAGAATTAGAGGGGTTGCCGCTTACGAGAGAAACCGAGTTTTATCTTCTCTTCCTGATGCTAGTAGTAGGCCTCCTGCCTCCCAAATTCTACCACTAACCAAGAAAGATTACAATGTAGCAGGTAATTTGATTAGCGTGTTGTAGGGTATTGTTTCTTATTTCTCAAGTTTCTGGTTCTGGCCATTTGAGAGCTGGTGGCAGCACACAGTAACGCCCTGTTCCCAAAGGTTCAGAGTCTTAGCTCTTATCACTTAATATCAACTCCAATATCACAACTATAAAATTAAAAAAAAAACTTCGAAAAATATTAATTCCTTAGCTCAACCCAAATATCTATGTTCTTTCATAGGGAGAACAAAAAAATTCTCAATAACATAAATTAATAACTCCCAAAAAACTTGAAAATATCCTTAACTCAACACGTCAAATTAACCGAGAATAATCAATTTACTAACTATGACTCTCAAATAAGCACTTGTACTCTCGGATACTTATTCTACTACGATCCTCACACCTTGCTAAAACTTCATACTCTTGTTCTCCAGTTGAACTATCAAAATTACTAAAAAATACTTTGAGATAAGGGGTGAGTTAGCAACAACTCAGTAAGCAGAGAACATATACTAGTGTGTAAACATGAATATTTACAGAGTTTGGAATATAGAACAAAACATTTTTTATTTTCAGAATGTAGGGTCAGAACATGTTATAAAAAATATCAGAGCGAAAGTTGAAAAATATTCTTATTCAAAATTCCTTTGGTATATCATAACTAAACATCTTCATCTTTTCTTACCATATCAGGACATATCAGAACAAAGGCCATATTTAATCCCTGTAGTAGGATTGTGCATTATGTGGAAAGCCAAGCAGAACATAAATCACCATATTATCAAAGCGATTGCACTCAGAGCATAGACCACTATTATATCCCGTGGTAGGGTTAGAGGCCACTATTATATCTCGTGACAAGGTTAGAGGTCACTATTATATCCCGTGACAGAGCCAGAGATCAGAGCAAAACAGAATCAAAATCACTATATTAGAACCAGAATCAGAGTCAGAACAAAATCAGAATCACCATATCAGAATAGAATCAGAAAGTCATGCCAAAGGTTTTTTAGATGTCACATCATATCAAAACAGAATAGAATCAAAAAGTCATGCCAAAGGTTTTTTAGATGTCACATCATATCAAAACAGAGTACTGAAATTTAGATCATTTCACATTTTCCAAAACAATTTCAGAACATCTTCACATCACATGCAAAAATTATCAAATTTTCATATTTGCTCATTTTTCTCAAATCAATTACAGAATATCAAAAGTCAGCTCATGTCTACACCAGTCATGTCAGAAAATACTTTATTCTTATACAGAATTTCATGAGTAATGCAGAACAAATAACTGAGGTCGTTTCAAATTTCTTTTCATAACAAAACATCCATATTTTTCAAAAATCAACCTCAGCCCATTTTATTTTTTATTTAAAGTCTAGCATAAGAACCCCGCTTACTTGAACTTCTTAGCTTTTCAGAAATTCTTCACAACAGTAATGAACGAAAATCAATCGTCACCTATAAAATACACACGTAACTTTCGTAAATCTCAAATTGAACACGTACTTCGTAATTCAAACCCTAGATATTAAAGAAAAATCTCTATTTTCCTAATGACTAAAATCCTTGAAACCCTAAAATATCTTCTCTTCCTAAAGTATTTTGATTTTTATAGAAATTCTCCAAACAAAAAAAAACACGATTAACGCTTATGATCATATTACTCCATAAATTGGTCTTAAAATATTGTCCACGCGAATACATGATCTCGACCCCAAAATATACACGGCCCAACACTGAAAATACACACCAGCTAGCCCATTTCGATATGCCCAGCCCATCATACAATCAAGCCCAACAAAAAAAAAAACATAAGTTCATAACACGATTCAGATTCATGACTGGAAGGGCAAGATCGTAATTACAAACTAAATTTCTCTTGTATCTAATATCTACGTAAGAACCTATGGCAAAAAATACAGTTTAGTTAAAAAAACTAGGCAGCCATTCGTGGAGGGGAGAGGGTAGCGGTGGGCTTGCCGTGATCAGCAACATGCGGCGTCCAGTGATTGGGCACGGCGGGAGTGCACTGTGGAAGTGAGAGAGAGAGAGAGAGCGAGAGCAGCGTGAACGTGTTTGCGGTAGCTGGGCCAGGTTGCTTCCGGTGGAGGCTTGCGGTGGTGAAGGTCATGCATGGGTTGATCAGGGGGTTGACAACGTGAAGGGCTAGGCTTTTAGGGAGGCAATGCATGGACGAGAGAGGGTTGTCCGTGGTGCAACTGCTCTGTTTTGGACTCCTAAAAACAGAGGCTCTCTAAGCTTGGACGTGGCTAGGGCATCTTGAGGGTCATGGTGGGTTACGGTGGTGGTAGTGAGGTTTGGGCAGGGTGGTTCCGTGCGGTGGACGCACGCGGGATTGGGCTTTTGAGGAGTGGCTATCGGTGGGTGGGTCTCTTGCCGTGCGATCTGAGTGCTCGTGGTGGAGTTTGACCTCTGCTGCTCGTGGGTGGTGCATGCAGAAGTGCACGGTGGGGGGCGAAGGACGGTGTAGTTGTGGACGGCGGTGTGGAGAGGTAGCTATGCATGGGTTGCTGCGGTAGAGTATGGGTCAACGGTGAGTGGACCGACGACTTGTGGAGGTTATTCATTGAAAAAATTAGCCTGCGGCAACTTCTTTTGCAGGAGAGAAATACATGTATTTATAGTGTTGATTGGAAAAATCCTAGATGGGAACAAAAAAAAAAAAAGGGTAACCGTGCATGGGAGACGTGCATGGCATGAAACATGAAACGTGCCTGACTTGGAAACTGGTTCCTGGCTTCATGGGCTTGGGTTTTGAGCATTGATTGGGTATTTTCTTCGAGTTTTGGACTCCCAATTCAACCTCTAAAATAATCTAACTTGTTCTGCTAATTTTTCATTGGCCCATAAAAAGATTTTACTTAATTCAAAAGTATTCAATGATTCTAACTTAAATAGCAAGCCCAATAAAAAAAATTAGATATCTTCCAAAATACAAATTGGACCCGCAATCAGTATATAAAAAAGAGTAATTCTACATACAATCGTGAAGTGTCTTAACACCGCGTAATCGTTTTGAAAAAGAGTGGGGTCCACTATTAAAAAATTAATTTTTTCATATAGATTCTATGTTTTATTCACTTTTTTTCAAAACGATTACGCGGCGGTTGCACAATTTACGGTTACAAATATATTTTCTCATAAAAAGAATAATAATCGAAAATTAACTAGGCTCTTTCTACATATAAATCCAAAAATAAAAATTTTAGACAATGAGTTGGTGCTGGGCCTGGGTGTTACACTGTTCTACCAAAAAGGACATAAATTAATTTAAATCGAACTATTTACACTATTAAGTGAAAGGGCTACTCATTGTCTATCACATTTTTTCTCTTCTGTAAATCAAGATCCATAGTTATTCTTTCGTGTTAATTTGTTCTTTTAATTAACTCCAATACAAGCATGCAGTAGTATTTTTTTATACCATATTACTTTTCATTACACATAAAATAAGGCAATTAATATACAAGATAAAAAATATATATTAGTTGTGATGTCATTGGTCGTACCTCTCGGTGTTTCTAACTATTTTATATTTTAGTCACTCGAAACGGTTCCCATTGCGCATTTCATAGCATCAAAAACACTACACTACCATGCAGGTTTGGTATAACCATTGACACCCCTTTGTTTTCTACGACGCCTGTGTGTGATCAGTTCATTGGCGACTTGCATATGACGTGACTAATTTTCATGTAGCAACGACTAATGCATTTTATATAGAAAATAAGATAATATCACAGGATAAAAAAAATATACCAATAACTTTTGACCATAATAATATCAAGATTGCATAAATCCAACAGTTTCCCAACCCTAATATATATATATCAAGGAAGGAAGATGACGTTACATACAACTGACACATTTCGAAAACATTAAAATAGTTATTGGTACATCGATCAAATAATAGTAGTAGTCTCACTGGATGAACACGAGGTATAATCGAAAACATTATATGACAAGATACCATGCCATTAAACATATATTATAATCTATGTAACTATTTTTAATACAATGATGAGATTTTGTAATAAAATATGAGTACCATGTCATTTAAATACCACCGTATATATAAACGAAATGACGGCGATGAGAGGGCCAATAAAGAAGGTAAGACCAAGTCCGAAGGCCCAAGAAGCAATTTTAGGATAGTCATATACCAACTCCATATGAGCCTGTAGAATAAGCTACCACCAATGCATAAACAGCCCCTGGAATGAGTTGCTCGGGGTTTCTCCTTTCATTCCATAAGCAAAGAAATGGATAAACATTGAGGTAGTTGACAAAGCAAATGAGAAGGAATTCGCAATTGCAAATGCGCGGAAAGCCAATTCTGACCTGAAGTTGCATCATCCTCTCTAAAAGGCATGGTTAAAATACCTGCAGAGGTGACAGTGGCAACGAAGGTTGCTACAAGGAAGTTGACATTATCCTTCTCCTTATCAAAGAATAAGGAGTCATTTTCTTCTTGCTTTGATGTGTTTCTACTCTCAATTTGTCGTTCGCTGGTCCCAGTAGTTTGTTCTTTGATGGTTGATCTTCTGGGAAATGCTGCTTGCAAACTTGGTAGATAGCCAACGGCCTCAAACATAGGGATGAAGAGCTGTATGTTTTTGAAACAGGCATTGATTAGGAATAGAATAATCTGTTTTATAAAGACATTAATGGATTTCCAAGATTATTCTTTGTTTTCTTTCCAAGTTGTGATACACATATGGTCCTTTGAATCAAATAGCATAGGATTTTTTTTTTTTTTTGAAAGTGGTAACGTATCATGTTTGAATCTTTAAAATCCAATTTCCTTTTAGTCAAGTTTTTCAAAATCTTGCTTTCCAATTCATGGTTGATTTCAAAACCAAATCCAAATCCAAATTCAAATTCTATCCAAACGCAATATACAAAATGCTCAGTCGCTATTCATTGAGTACGGAATATTATTTGGAAATTACTGATCACAGTACGTTAATTATTTATAAACACTACACGGCTAAGTTAAATGAATTTATAGTAGGATATATATATGGGTCATACCTTAACAACCAGACTCGTCATACTACTTGATTTATAAATTTCCAAGCAACTTAGGCCTTCCTTGTTAATAGCCCCTTTGTCGAATCTTTTATCCCCTGCCAGTGCCGCTAGTGTCTTGAAACGTTTGTGGACAGCAGCCAGATGCGACATCGTGTTGCCACTGCTATCTTGCTTGTTTATGAGATCATCAGGCACTTTGCGAATCAGAAAAAAGTGTCCAGAAACTTTTCCTACTTTCCGCAGCCACATGGAGGGGCGTACGGCCTTTTTTGTCCAATAGTTCGTACGTACTAGGAAATTCTGAAACCACCTTCTCCACTACCTCACGGTGGCCTCGCTCGGCTGCAATGTGAAGAGCAGACATTCCTTCATTGTCCTCTTTGTAAGCTGCCGAAGAACCTGCATATTTTAATAACAGTTCCACGACTTGCACACTGCCGTAGTGTGCAGCATAGTGCAGAGGAGTCCACCCAAAATGATCAGCTTCCGAGGCTAAATTTGGCTCTGTTCTTATCACCTCCGACAGAAAATCTACAAGAGAACAAAAGGAAATGTTAACAAATGAAAAGAGATAACAAGGCTTCCTTCTCTTGAAAATTCTTCACAGCCCCCGCCAGAAGTTCTTCATTGGCAAATCTCAACTGAATGCGTCTTCAAAAGATCAAACTCAGGACCTGAAACTTGAGAAATAAGAAACAATACCCTACAACAATCTGGTGAAATTACCTGCTACATTGTAATCTTTTTTGGCATTAGGAGGCTGAGAAGATGAAAGCCGGTTTCTCTGGAAGGCCATAACCCCTCTAATTAAGGCAGTATATAAGTTATCTTGCCTCTCTGGGATAGCGAGGAGATCGAGAGAGAAAACAACAGAAACATGCAGCATTTAGCAATAATAATACTTCATACTACGGACAAGAGACAGAT
This sequence comes from Juglans mandshurica, assembly GCA_022457165.1. Taxonomy (NCBI): domain Eukaryota; kingdom Viridiplantae; phylum Streptophyta; class Magnoliopsida; order Fagales; family Juglandaceae; genus Juglans; species Juglans mandshurica. Next base: position 14,214,430 of record CM039623.1, read on the forward strand.
TAAGGTGATGGATTTGTAACATATCAAAATACTTTCTCCCCTTACTTAATGCGATAGGATCTCTTGTTTTCTTTCTATCTGAATTCAACCCACTATTATATTCCACAAGGTGAAAGATCATCGCATTGTAATCAGAGACGGAACTTCCATGGACCCAAGTTCGGTTGTGTTTTTAATATAATACAAATATTTCATATATATGTATATATATAATATTATTCGATTTAGCATATGAACGTTCAAACGAAAGCCGCCATTCTGGAGTGTAAGGATAGATAATGTGATAATGTGTAATGTGTAAGGATAGATCAATTTCATAACAATATCGTTTCACTTTCTAAGTTTATATGTGTAACGCCCCAAACCCGGGTGGCTTGGAGAATCATTACGTGTCACTCATAAACATGTCTCCCAACACATCCAAAGAAATAATCTCCAAAAACTTCATAAGTGAAATCAATCTCATATCTTCTAAAATAATGTCATTACAAACTTCATACAATCTTTAATGCAATAATAATAATAAAAGGGTCCACAATCTCCCGGTAATAGTAACATACCAAAACTGATTAAACCATAGGTCCTACTAAACCCAAAGATATACTTTAAAACTCAATACATTAGAACTAAGAACATCAGAAGTCTTTCTTCTAATCACATCTCCTCAGCTTAAACACTTTCACCAATCTAATCCAGGTCCTCATTTGGACTCTGCACATTATCTGAAAAATATTATGAAGATAGGGGGTGAGTTATCAACAACTCAGTAAGCAGAAATCATATGCCAGCGTGCAAACATGAGCATTTATAAAGTAGAGTATGCAGAACAAAATATTTTTCCAGAGTTATCATGCAGAACAGAACATATTTCCATAATAACAGAGCGATAGTTTTTAAGACAAGTAAACCCATAGTACTTTGGCATAACATAAACTGAGTATCATCATCAAATCAAAACAGAGCATCAACAGAGCAGAGACCATGTTTCACCCCCGTGGTAGGGTTGTGCTAACCCCGGTGGCCAAACCAGGCAGAGACAGAGGTGAAATCTTTCCTTTATTCTTCTCGGAGCCCCGAGTGTGCACACAGGAAAGACCACAATAAAACCACTTTGTTTCCAAAGTGGGTGCACTCAAAGACAGAGAAGTTGGTACCAACCCAAACAGAGCAGAGCAGAGCAAAGCAGAGATAGAGTCAGATACGAAAACCAGTACACCATGCCAAAGGTTTTCAGATGTTATATCAAAAATAATACAGAGTACCAAAATAGACTCAGAACAGTTTACACACGCTGAACACAAAAGCCAGAACAAATAAATGCACAACTTTTCATATTCTCAATATCGCTCTTTTTTAAATTTCAGAAATCACATGATAGAATTTAGCTCATGTCTACACAATGCATGTCAGAATATATTTTCATTTTTCTCACAGATTTTATGAATAATGCAGATAAGAGACCGAGGTTGATCTTTGTTTTCACAAGTTCCCAACACAACACAATTTATGCAAGTTTTCATAAAATCAACCTCAGTCTTATTAACTTGTATAAAACCCAGCATAGGAACCCCGCTTACCTGACTCCTGCAGCGTATTATCTAAGCCTTGAAAATGATCTCTATCAATCTCGTCACCTATTCATAAAAATAACATAAACTAAATATTAAAGTCCAAAACACCCAATTGTTCTTAAACAACTCAAGACTCAAACTCTAGACCATAATTCAACGAGTTTTAATCAAACTTAAATAGCCAAATAACAATCCGGACAGCCCAAACTTCGACCCAAAATATTCTATACCAAACTCAATATGTTGGCTATAAGTGGAGACTGGTTTGGAGCTGAAAAAGTGTTGTCTAAAAGTTGGCTCGAGCCAACTTCGCTCGAGTCTCGCTCGACAGACCGCTCGAGTGAGAGCAAGTCAGAGAGGTTCGCTCGAGTCTCGCTCGACACTCTGCTCGAGCGGAAGCAAGTCAGAGAGCTTCGCTCGAGTCTCGCTCGACACTCTGCTCGAGCGGAAGCAAGTCAGAGAGCTTCGCTCGAGTCGCGCTCGACAGTCCGCTCGAGCGAAAGCAAGTCCGAGAGCTTCGCTCGAGTTGCGCTCGACAGTCCGCTCGAGCGAATTACGCAGATGTTGCGAACTGAACCAGATTACACTACGAAAAATACCCTTTTTTCCATTAAAAAGTAACTTCAAATTATCCAAACCTATAACAATACACCAACCCAAACTATTTACCATGTATAACCACCGAAACAACTCACAAAATTATTACTCAAACCTCACGGCAAGGACAAAATAGAAACTGCATTACAATGAAGCTAAACCAAACCCAAACTAAGAAGCAGAATTCGCATGTTTATAGAAGGAGAAAACCGAAACTTTGGATGAGAAAGAAACCCTTACCAATCGAAATGGAGGCTGAGAAATAATGCTCACTAATTCGTAGAGGGAGTACCGAAAAAGGAAAGGAAAGGAAGAGGAAGTGTAGTAATCGGTAACCCACTGAAACAGATGCAGCGCATGAGAGAAAGTCTAAGCCATGTGATTCAAAATCACGAAATCAACCCAAAGCAAACAAGGAGAGATGATCGGCGAAAATGATTTACCTGTTGGAGAGTCTGACTGCACGAGAGGAACCCAGAAAACCAGAAGGAAAAGAAAAGAAACAGAAACCGTAAGAAAAGAGAGAGACGTGTGAGAGAGAGAGGGATATGCGGAAGAAACTGAATATGAAACAACACATGCGGAAAGAAAGGAGAGAAGGAAACGGAATTGAAGAAGACACACTCACCTCCATAAAACGACGCCGTTGGGACCCTTACTAAACACTAAAATGGCTGGGCCATTCACACGCATGGTCCGGGCCACTGCTGAAGATACCGGGCCTTACATCCTCCTCCCCTTACAAGAATTCCGTCCTCGGAATTCGTTACAAGTTATAAGAACCCTCTTCGAACAGGTGAGGATACTTGACTCGCATCTCTTCCTCGAATTCCCCTGATGCTTCATTGGTAGCATGATTATTCCACAATACTTTAACCAAGGAAATAGTTCGGTTCCGCAACACTTGCTCCTTCCTGTCCAGGATTCGAAATGGTTCCTCGGTGTAGGTCATGTCCTCTTGAATCTGCAAGGATTCATGATCTATAATGTGTGTGGGGTCATGCATATACTTCCTCAACATGGACACATGGAACACATTATGCACTCCCGAGAACGCCGATGGTAGAGCCACCCTGTACGCCACCGGTCCAATCCGTTCAAGAATCTCAAATGGTCCAATGTATCTAGGGCTCAACTTACCTTTGTTTCCGAATCTCATAACTCCTTTCATTGGTGAAATTCTCAAGAATACCTTATCTCCCATCGCAAACTCTAACTGACGGCAGCGTTTATCTGCATAACTCTTCTGTCGACTTTGCGCTGCTTTCATTCTAGCCCAAATGGTATCTATCTTTTCTGTGGTCTGCTGAATAACCTCTGGCCCTAGAAGTTTTCTTTCACCTACTTCATCCCAATACAATGGAGACCTACATTTCCTGCCATACAAAACCTCGTAAGGTGCCATCCCAATGCTAGCCTGGAAACTATTATTATATGCAAACTCAACCAATGGTAAGTGTTGCATCCAAGATCCCTTGAAATCCATCAAGCATGCCCTCAACATATCTTCTAAAATCTGAATAGTTCTTTCTGACTGTCCATCTGTCTGAGGGTGAAAAGCAGTACTGAAACTTAGCTGAGTACCCATTGCCTCTTGTAAGCTTCGCCAGAACTTAGAGGTAAAGCGAGGATCTCTATCCGACACAATGGATACCGGTACTCCATGCAACCTCACTATCTTACGCACATACAGTTCAACTAGTTTCTCTAGTTTATAAGAAACTTTAATGGGCACAAAACGGGCGGTCTTCGTTAAGCGATCCACAATCACCCATATAGCATCTTGTCCGCTTACGGTCCTTGGTAGACCTGTCACGAAATCCATGGAGATATGTTCCCATTTCCACTCTGGAATCTGGAGTGGCTGTAATAATCGTGCAGGTCTCTGATGTTCCGCCTTCACTTGTTGGCAAGTCAGGCATTGTTCTACAAATTTAGCAATTTCTCTTTTCATGCCATTCCACCAAAAGGACTCTCTCAAATCCCGATACATCTTGGTACTCCCTGGGTGAACAGTGTACAAAGAACGGTGTGCCTCTTCAAGAATTATCCTTTTTAGTTCATCATCAGCAAGTACACATACCCTACCCCTAAACCTCAAAACTCCATCCTTGGAAACACAAAAATCAGGTTTGTCCCCATTTCCGATCCCTTCCATTAGCTTCACCAACTCTGAGTCCACTTTCTGAGCAGCTTTGATTCTATCTATCAAAGCAGGTTGAACCACTAAACTGGCCATGACAGCACTTGTATCACTAGAAAGGACTTCAATACCGGCTCTTTCTAAATCCATCAACAACCTATGCTGAGTGGTAATGGCTGCCACTGTCGATCCGATTGACTTCCTACTTAGAGCGTCGGCTACCACATTAGCTTTGCCTGGGTGATAATTAATGGTGCAGTCATAATCCTTGATCAACTCAAGCCACCTCCTTTGTCGCATGTTTAATTCTTTTTGGGTAAAGAAATACTTCAAGCTCTTGTGATCCGTATAAATTTCAAACTTTTCCCCATACAAGTAATGTCTCCAAAGCTTGAGTGCAAAAATGACTGCCGCGAGTTCCAGATCATGAGTGGGATAATTCTGCTCATACACTTTCAATTGGCGTGAGGCGTAAGCTATAACCTTCCCATGTTGCATCAGTACACACCCCAAACCAAGCCTAGAAGCATCGCTATAGACAACAAATCCGCCTCTAGCTGTGGGAACTGATAACACCGGAGCTGTCACTAATCTTTGTTTCAACTCTTGGAAGCTTTCTTCACACTTTGCTGTCCATTCAAACTTATTATTTTTCCTGGTGAGTGCAGTGAGAGGAGCTGCTATCTTGGAAAACCCATCAATGAAACGACGGTAATACCCCGCCAATCCCAAGAAGCTTCTAACCTCATGAACATTCCTCGGTGCCGACCAATTAACCACTGCTTCCACTTTCCCTGGGTCTACTGAAATTCCGTCCTTCGACACTACATGTCCCAGAAACGTGATTGAATCAAGCCAGAATTCACACTTCTTCAACTTAGCAAACAGCTGCTTGTCTCTAAGTGTCCCAAGTACCAACTTCAAATGTTCTTCATGCTCGGTCTCGCTTTTGGAGTATATCAGTATATCATCAATAAATACAACCACAAACTTATCCAAAAACTCATGAAACACTCTGTTCATCAAGTCCATGAATACTGCTGGGGCGTTCGTCAGGCCAAAAGGCATGACCAAAAACTCATAATGACCATATCAGGTTCTGAATGCTGTTTTAGCCACGTCTTCAGCTCTGATCTTCAGCTCTGATCTTCAACTGATGATAACCCGATCGAAGGTCAATTTTTGAAAATACCTGAGCACCCTGGAGTTGATCAAACAAATCTTCTATACGGGGTAGCGGGTACTTATTCTTTATGGTTACCCGATTGAGTTCCCTGTAATCGATACACATGCTCATCGATCCATCCTTCTTCTTCACAAAAAGAACTGGCGCTCCCCACGGTGATACACTAGGCCTGATGAAACCCTTGTCTAACAAATCTTGCAACTGCTCTTTGAGTTCCGCTAACTCAGACGGCGCCATGCGATAAGGTGCTTTTGAAAGGGGTGCCGTACCTGGAACTAACTCAATAGCAAACTCTACCTCTCGCTCGGGTGGAAGTCCCGATAAATCTTAGGGGAAAACCTCTGGATAATCTCTCACAACAGGTATATGTTCCAACATCACTTCCCCCTTTGGTGCTTCTACCACACAGGTTAAGAATCCCTAACAACCATCACGCAACAGTTTTCCAACCTGAATGGCAGAAATGATGGGTGGAGTCAACCTCACTTTTGACCCTATGAACCGAAATTCACCTTCATTAGGGGGTCTGAATACCACTTCCTTTTTAGCACAATCAATACTGGCGTGATAGGAAGCCAGGCAATCCATACCCAAGATAACATCAAACCCAACCATGTGGAAAACTATTAAATCTGCTGGCATCAATCTTCCCTCTATAGAACGAGGGCATCCAGGTAGAATCTCACTACAGACTACAGAATTTCCTGTTGGGGTCGCAACCACTAACTTGTTCCTCAACCTTTCAGTATCTAACGTGCAGAATCTAGAGTACGCCGTGGAAACAAAAGAATGTGTCGCTCCCGAGTCAAATAACACAATAGCATTATTAGAAAACAAAGAAAGAGTACCTGTGATCACAATCGAACTCATCCATGAACCAAGAATATTCATAGTCTTAACCAGAACCAATCAAAGAAAAGAAAATAATAAAAAATATAAATCCTTAAAGTAACAAAAGAGTCATACCAGTGATCACGTCATTCTTACCCTCAACCTCTCCAGGTGTTAATGCAAAGACTCGAGCAGGCACAGTAGGACGTTGATTGCTGCCCCGAGCTGATACTTCATTCCTCGGAGGTGGCGGTATGAATCTCTGGTTGCTTCTATTTTGCATTGGGCAGTCTCTGATGTAGTGTCCTGATTTGCCACAACGAAAACACAATCCCGCCCCTTTCCTGCACTCTCCGGAGTGCACTTGATTGCATGTCCTACACTGGTAGGGCTATTGATTACTCTGAACTGGCCTTTTACCCGAACTACCACCTTCACTCCTCCTCTTCCACGGTCCTTGGTCCATGCCAGAATGGTACTCGGTGGGAGTAGTCCTTTTCCTCTGTTCGTGCAACGCAGCACTCCTTTGAAGAGTTCTTTCAAAAACTGTTGCTTTGTTCACCAATTCGGAGAAGTTCCGAATCTGGAAACCCACCACACGCTCATACAGTTTCTCATTCAGTCCTTGTTCGAATTTGCGTGCCTTATTTTCCTCATCCGGAATCAAATAAATAGCAAAGCGGGATAACTTAGTAAATCTGGCAGCATACTGATGAACCGTCATGGTTCCCTGAACCAGGGTGGCAAATTCCATAGCCTTATCCTCACGGAATGAGCTAGGGAAAAAGCGCTCAAGAAAAATCTGCTTGAAGTGCAGCCAACTGATTATCTCTGTCCCCTCTGCTTCCCTGATAGATCTTTCAGAGATCCACCACCTCTTTGCTTCCCCAGTAACCTTGAATGTGGCGTACGCCACTTTTTGCTCCTCAGTACAGGTTAGGACTCGAAAAATCTCCTCAATGTCCTGTATCCAATCCTCTGCCACAGTTGGATCGTCTCTCCTATCAAACAAAGGAGGGTGCATCCGATTGAATTGCTCGACAGTACAACCCCTTTCATTGAAGTTACCCTGGCAACCTGCGGGATTCTGCACAAGGTCATCAATTAATTGATGTGCAGCCGCTTGCAGTACTTCGGAAGCACTCGGGTTTGCTTCCCTTTCATTCTCATTCGCATTCAGATCCGACATGCTTCGTTCTCTACGACGAGGTGGCATCCTGACAAAATAACTAGAATTTTAAATAATCGCTTCGAAAATAAAGTTTATAAGAACATAGAAGATTAGAGGTATTTGTAAAAACAAAGCGTATATATATTAGAATTCAAATATATAAGAATATCTATAACAGAGACAAAAGAGGAACGCACAATGATAGTAATAGTCAATCTCCCCAAAATTTAACATCTTGCTCCCTCTGAGTATTTAACATGTCTCCCAACACATCCAAAGAAATAATCTCCAAAGACTTCATAAGTGAAATCAATCTCTTATCTTCTAAAATAATGTCATTACAAAATTCACACAATCTTTAATGCAATAATAATAATAAAAGGGTCCACAATCTCCCGGTAATAGTAACATACCCAAACTGATTAAACCATAGGTCCTACTAAACCCAAAGATATACTTTAAAACTCAATACATTAGAACTAAGAACATCAGAAGTCTTTCTTCTAATCACATCTCCTCAGCTTAAACACTTTCACCAATCTAATCCAGGTCCTCATTTGGACTCTGCACATTATCTGAAAAATATTATGAAGATAGCGTGAGTTATCAACAACTCAGTAAGCAGAAATCATATGCTAGCGTGCAAACATGAGCATTTATAAAGTAGAGTATGCAGAACAAAATATTTTTCCAGAGTTATCATGCAGAACAGAACATATTTCCATAATAACAGAGCGATAGTTTTTAAGACAAGTAAACCCATAGTACTTTGGCATAACATAAACTGAGTATCATCATCAAATCAAAACAGAGCATCAACAGAGCAGAGACCATGTTTCACCCCCGTGGTAGGGTTGTGCTAACCCCGGTGGCCAAACCAGGCAGAGACAGAGGTGAAATCTTTCCTTTATTCTTCTCGGAGCCCCGAGTGTGCACACAGGAAAGACCACAATAAAACCACTTTGTTTCCAAAGTGGGTGCACTCAGAGACAGAGAAGTTGGTACCAACCCAAACAGAGCAGAGCATAACAGAGCAGAGCAGAGCAAAGCAGAGACAGAGTCAGATACGAAAACCAGTACACCATGCCAAAGGTTTTCAGATGTTATATCAAAAATAATACAGAGTACCAAAATAGACTCAGAACAGTTTACACACGTTGAACACAAAAGCCAGAACAAATAAATGCACAACTTTTCATATTCTCAATATCGCTCTTTTTCAAATTTCAGAAATCACATGACAGAATTTAGCTCATGTCTACACAATGCATGTCAGAATGTATTTTCAATTTTCTCACAGATTTCATGAATAATGCAGATAAGAGACCGAGGTTGATCTTTGTTTTCACAAGTTCCCAACACAACACAATTTATGCAAGTTTTCATAAAATCAACCTCAGTCTTATTAACTTGTATAAAACCCAGCATAGGAACCCCGCTTACCTGACTCCTGCAGCGTCTTATCTAAGCCTTGAAAATGATCTCTATCAATCTCGTCACCTATTCATAAAAATAACATAAACTAAATATTAAAGTCCAAAACACCCAATTGTTCTTAAACAACTCAAGACTCAAACTCTAGACCATAATTCAACGAGTTTTAATCAAACTTAAATAGCCAAATAACAATCCGGACAGCCCAAACTTCGACCCAAAATATTCTATACCAAACTCAATATGTTGGCTATAAGTGGAGACTGGTTTGGAGCTGAAAAAGTGTTGTCTGAATGTTGGCTCGACAGTTGGCTCGAGCCAACTTCGCTCGAGTCTCGCTCGACAGACCGCTCGAGTGAGAGCAAGTCAGAGAGGTTCGCTCGAGTCTCGCTCGACACTCTGCTCGAGCGGAAGCAAGTCAGAGAGCTTCGCTCGAGTCTCGCTCGACACTCTGCTCGAGCGGAAGCAAGTCAGAGAGCTTCGCTCGAGTCGCGCTCGACAGTCCGCTCGAGCGAAAGCAAGTCAGAGAGCTTCGCTCGAGTCGCGCTCGACAGTCCGCTCGAGCGAATTACGCAGATGTTGCGAACTGAACCAGATTACACTACGAAAAATACCCTTCTTTCCATTAAAAAGTAACTTCAAATTATCCAAACCTATAACAATACACCAACCCAAACTATTTACCATGTATAACCACCGAAACAACTCACAAAATTATTACTCAAACCTCACGGCAAGGACAAAACAGAAACTGCATTACAATGAAGCTAAACCAAACCCAAACTAAGAAGCAGAATTCGCATGTTTATAGAAGGAGAAAACCGAAACTTTGGATGAGAAAGAAACCCTTACCAATCGAAATGGAGGCTAAGAAATAATGCTCACTAATTCGTAGAGGGAGTACCGAAAAAGGAAAGGAAAGGAAGAGGAAGTGCAGTAATCGGTAACCCACTGAAACAGATGCAGCGCATGAGAGAAAGTCTAAGCCATGTGATTCAAAATCACGAAATCAACCCAAAGCAAACAAGGAGAGATGATCGGCAAAAATGATTTACCTGTTGGAGAGTCTGACTACACGAGAGGAACCCAGAAAACCAGAAGGAAAAGAAAAGAAACAGAAACCGTAAGAAAAGAGAGAGACGTGTGAGAGAGAGAGGGATATGCGGAAGAAACTGAATATGAAACAACACATGCGGAAAGAAAGGAGAGAAGGAAACGGAATTGAAGAAGACACACTCACCTCCATAAAACGACGCCGTTGGGACCCTTACTAAACACTAAAATGGCTGGGCCATTCACACGCATGGTCAAGGCCACTGCTGAAGATACCGGGCCTTACAATATGATGCCTCGTAAATCTGCTAAAATTTAAGCTTGGTAAATAAATATATTCAATCTTCCCATATTAGGCCTCGAGGTAAGATTATTTCACTCTTTATGGCTTCATTCACGTGAGTAATTTTGCAAGTGACTGGGAAGATTTGAATTCATGCCATGTAAATGATCTTGTGCTTCGTCACAGAGGAGCTTAGAAATGAAGTGCACAAACATGGCATATATTACAAGGCTAAACTTCTAATGGGTAAAAATAATATTTTTAACAAGATCAGCTAGTGTTTATTCGCATCGATTGGCTTGTTACTTGAGGTCCCTAGCGGGGTCAAATTGGAGTGTATTTAATCTGAAGGCCGCTTGGTGGACATGCTGGTTATCTGCATACGTACGTACAGATCATTGGTATGTTGTACCTAAGAAGATCCTTAATTGTATCCAATTGTGTGCATTGGCTATATTTGCTTATTTTCACAACACATGAGAAATTGTTTCATATAGCTTGAGATTTTCTGTTTATATGCTTATGTTGGTTGTATTAACTTAGGCCTTGTTAAAGGGGAATGGGTTAGATGAGATGAGAAATCTGTGAATAGTAGTGAAATGATTTGTGAATAATAGTGAGATAATTTGAGTTAAGATGTCTTATTAGGTTTTAGGAAATGAGAGTGAAAATTGAATAAAAATATTATAAAGTTAAAATATTGTCAGAATATTATTTTTAATAATATTTTTATTTTAGAATTTGAAAAAGTTGAATTGCTTTTGTGTTTTATTTGGAAGTTTGGAAAAACTGTAATGATTATATGAAAACATTGAAGATTTGATATTGAAAAGTGTTTGTGTTTGAGTGATGTTTGAGAATGAAATTATGAGAAATTTCGAGATAAGATGAGATGGTTTGTGTTCTTAAACGAGGCCTTACTCTTTTTTTGTTTGTTTATGTTGCTAAGTTATGGTGACACTCTAGTTGAGTTACTGGCTTGGTTTTGCTTTCTCTCCGTATACTAATCATGAAGCTTAGGTTTAAATTTCTTCGTGTAGGTTAAGTTTGTGTCTACCATGTTTTCAAATTGATAAATAATGTTTAGTAATAACTGCTTATGCTTCCTCCAATTCCAGAGATACAAGTTCAAATTAGAAGATGAAACCACATGTAGTAAAACCTCAAATTGCTTCTAGATGCAGCTCATGATATTCAAATACTTTGGTTTGTTTCTCAATTAGCGAATAATTAGGTTCCTAATTGGATCCTATATCACTACAAGAGAAATGGCCTTTTGTGGCTAATTTCTTTTGCATCAACGACGTAATGTTGGATGCAAAAGGCTAATTTCGTGCATTTTCGTCATTTCATGAGATCTACTTCGATTAATTTCAATGTTTCTTCTGGTTTCCCTCCCATGTTTTTTTCATTGGGCAAAATAAGATTGGCTTTAGCAACTAAACATGCATTGCAATCAGCAACAAATTCATATGAACATATAATTGAAATGAAGAACATTGGTTTTTGCACTTATTCCCAAGAAGATTGGGGCATCAGAGGTTAAGGATTACCGACTCATTAGCCTTGTGAATGGGGTCTACAAGATCATTTTCAATGTGCTTGGACATCGACTAGGAGGAGCTTTCGGGTGGATCATTACGAAATCCCAAAATGCATTCGTACAGGGAAGACAAATTCTGGATTCAGCTCTCATTGCCAATGAATGCAATGATAGTAGATTGAAATTGAGGAATCTCGGTCTCCTGTGCGAGTTGGATATAGAGAAGGCTTATTATCATGTGAACTGAGATTTTTGTTTGTACTTGCTAGGGAGATGTGGCTTTGGGGAGAGGTGGTGCACATGGATTAGGTAGTGCATATCGTCGTGATGGAGTTGCAAGAAGGGCCATTCGTAATGCCACTAGGAGGGCTAGGCGTGCCGAGGCTAGGAGGGTGGCATTGGGGTGCATCCATGGCCCGGGTGATGGGTCCTTGGGCGCCCAAGACAAGGTCAATTAGACGATGATCAAGTTGTTAGACAATTCCTTGATTTTAGGGGTTGGTTGGCAAATCCCTTAAATTTAGGGGAGGAGCCAAACCCCTTGATTTTAGGGGATTGGGCGGTTGCTAGAGGGTTGGCCGAATATCTCCTTCAAATTAGGGAGATTATCTATTTGTTAATTTGTTTGAGTTTGTTTCCTTTATTTTAGGCATTTGATGAGATTGTTTCCTTAAACTTAGGAGTTTGATTTATGTTTGAGATTAAGGTTGTTAGAGGGAGTAAATGGGGCAAGGATGGCTGAAACCCTACTATTAATTTATGTTTTTGGCTTGTAATTCAGGATTATGCTATTTCGAATGAATGTGAATTTTCTCTTCCAATTTTTCAAGAATTGAGTGATAGCCCGAGTTAGTCTTAATTTTCACCATCATACCAATCGAATCTTGGTGCTTGAGGTAACCCTAGATTCAATCACCCAACACGCCACAAACACTTGAGTGAGAGTGAGGCTTTCATCACGACGATGCGGTTCTTAATTTTGGTGAATGGCTACCCGGTTTGCTTTTCTAATAGCTCCCGAGGCTTAAGGCAAAGGGATCCCTTGTCCCCACTTCTATTGCCATAGTCATGGAGGCATATTGGACAAGGGTGGGGAGTCTTTGCTTGTCATACTAGAATTTTGATGGGAGATGGCAGAAGAACTAAATTCTAACATGACATATGGTGTGGAGATAGAGCTCTCAGGGACTTATTCCCTATAGTGTTCGTACTTGCACGTGAGAAAGAAGCTTAATGGCAGAGCTCATGGAGAGGGATGGTGATTTACTCTAGTGGAATGTGAGCTTCACTAGGGCGGCCCAAAATTGGGAAGTCAGCAACTTTGAAGATTTCTTCCAGGTCATATACTCCATAAGACTGCGCACTCAAGAAGCTGATACTTTGTGGTGGACACCTACAAGAGAGGTACATTTTCAGCTCGTTTTTTCTTTAAGGCCCTCACACAACCGTAGAATAATCACTTTCTACAGAAAAGAATTTAGAGAAACAAGGCCCTGCCTAGGGTGGCATTGTTTGCCTGGACAACATCTTTGGGGAAGATTTTGACAACGGATTACTTACGGAAATGCGCAGTGGTAGTGGTAGAATGGTGCTGCATATGTAAACAAAGTGAGGAGATTGTGGATCATCTTCTACTATATTGTGAGATTACTAAATTATTATGGGTCGATGTATTTAGAAGGTAGAGCTAACTTGGGTTATGCCTGCTACAGTGGTCGAGCTTTTGGCAAGTTGGGTGAACCTTGGCAGCATTCCACAAATTTCAACCGTGTGGAAGATGATTCTCATACGTCTTCTATGGTGCATTTGGACATTCAAAGACATGGAGCGTTCATTGGAGGAGATTATATTATTATTTGTTAGAACCTGTTTTCTTTGGGCCAAAGATGTAGATTTCAACGGTCTCTATTTTCTTGTTTTTATTTCTTTTTCCTAAATATGTGTTTTCTCTTGTATACCCGATCTGTACTTGGGCTATACCTATTCATATTAATATATATTAAAAAAAGAACATTGGTTTTGACCAATGTAGGGAGAGGATGAGTGAACTTACTTGTCACCATCCGAATGATGGCTACGTGCAACACATTCATGCGGTCCCTTCCTCCACAGTGTATTGATTCTGGAACCTTTTTTAAGATGTGCTTAGCAGTGTGGTAATTGTTTCTGTCTACAGAAAGAAAGAGTGCGGATTCTCCGGCTTCACCACCATCTTAGCTAGCTCTGGTTTGTGGCGAATTAGTAACTCCACAACCGAGTGTTGAGCATTTCTCACGGTAAGGTGCAATGCCGTATCCTTGTCTATGTTCACCATCTCCAAAATATCTGAACTTGAACGATCTATTAGGAGATCTATGATGTCCGAACACCCTATACTTGCTGCAACATGTAGTGGAGTGTCACCTTTCTTATTTCCCAGATAAATAAGTGATTGGTCCAAGCTGATGAGTTTTTCAGCAAACTCCTTCCGTTTGAATTTTGTTGCAACATGTAGAATGGAGTCCTCGTTGTCCGTTATCGGCTTGGGAATATTCTCAGAATCTTGTAGGTAGGACTTGATGATCTCGTTACTTGTGATCTGTTCTAAGAATGTGGTGTCATTTTCAGCTACAGCTTTATAGATCTTTGTTGGATCCATGACCTCGAGTTGCAAAAGTATATCAGATAAACTAATTTTGCTGATGATGAAGCTAATTATTCAGCGGGCGGGCTTTCTCAGATCCTACGTAGAAGCCTTCCTTACAAATAAGCAATATAAGAATTAGATTTAGGAAGTACTAAATGAATTCTATAGTCATATGTATATACATGCTTTGTAAATTTAAAAGAGTTTACAATGGAATTTATTAACTTAAATTAGAAAGTTGATTATACAAAATATGATTTCATACGTTTATATATATAACATGCTTTGGTTTCTGTTACCTTTTTCTTTATCTATGTCCGTTCTAATACTTTATCCTCATTTCATTCTTAGGGATACACATAAAAACAAAATGAGTTGAATACTTAGTAAGAGCATTGGCATTGAATTGTCATTCCAATCTTCAAAATTTGACTAATATGTAACATTTTTACTTTTAGCTAATCACTCAAAACTAAAAGTTTATATTGGATTAGCCATCACAAAATTTATAATAATAAAATATTATTATTTATATTTCTTTAATTAATTTTTATTTTTTAATTACTTTTATCTTTCATAATCTCCAATAACCTCCAACAATCATATTCATTTTCATTTTCACAATCCAACAATCATAAAATAACAATCTCATATGTATATATATGATAAAATCTCATATGTACAATATTGTACATATTGTACAATCCTATAATCCAAATCTACCACAAATATACTCACACAAATCTACCACAAATAACAGTCACAATCCAACACTGCCTGCTATAATAACAATCACAAATAACACTGCCTACTATATCCAACACAAATAACAGGCACAAATAACACTGCCACATGAGAACACACAAACAACACACAAATTCAACACAAATAACACTGCCATAGTCACAAACAATGATAAGCTTCCTGCATTTGTCTATCAAACACGATGAGGCCTTACTCAACTCATCCCATGTGCGAAAACAAATGAGGCCTTAACACTCCCATATTGTGACCAAGGGGCACACTAAGTAGTAACAAATACATACCATCCCTGAAAAATGAAAACTATCTTTGTCGAAAGTTTGTTTAGCTATAGCTGTATTGAAAAATACAAATGTTCAATACCCCTCATACAACACCTTATACATGATTTTATCATGGAGTCATACCTAACAGATACTACATCAGATGTTATGTTTATCTTAGACGTGAAATATTCCAAACCAAAAAACAACAATATAAGACAGGCGTAAAATAACATAAACAGCAACATACTGCATATGGGTGACGAAGCTACCAATATGAACCCTATATAAAAAACCCAATAAGAGCATTCAAACACACAAAAACCTCCCACCACAGTTTGCATGAAGAAACCCTAATGACTGATCCAATTGTTCGCCAGTACAAATTCAAACTAAATGTTAAACAGCTAATTAGTGACAAGTGAAATTTTAAGGATTGGAGAAATCTATATTAAGTCGAACGGATTCAGAGTATAGAATCCAAAAATAAATAATCATTGGAGAAAGGTTGGAAAAGTCGTACGTGGATCAAGATGGGAGGATCTTTAAGTGACTAGTGTACGTACCTTGAAGCTCGAAGATAGTATAAAGTTTGAGATAGAGTTAGACACGAATGTGCTGGAGTTAGAGAAGAGGGAAGGAGCTAGCCGTGCGGAAGAGAAGGAGGGAAGAAGAATAAATAGCCTTTCTTTGTAAATATATGCCTTTCTTTTCTTTTAAGCATGTGCTATGTGTGGGAAAGAAGCTTTGTGCACATGGTATATAGAATACTAGTGAAGGTGCTACATGTAAGGCACGTAAAGAAGCTTTGTGCACAGGGTTTATAGAATAATACTAGTGAAGGTGCTACGTGCAAGGCATGTATGCCCCTGCACATAGCACATGCTTAAAAGAAAAGAAAGGCATATATTTATAAATTCCTAGAAATTGTTTTAGTAGATTGTCTTGTACATGAGACTTGAAAAAAAAAGAGAGGAAAATTTGGACTCAATTTTAGAATGAAACTTTTGTTAAATTGTTGGTCGTGTAGATTAGTTATTAAATGACTTTGGAGAAACAAAAGGAGGCAAATTTATGACCTAACAACATCATCATCTCATAACAACATATATACAAAAAAATATCACAAAAGTTGGCAAATTTTGACAAGCAATATATACAACATATATCTAACACATGTCCAAAAAGTATTACAGAGGCTCTTTAAAAGTAGAATTTGAAGAACAATACAAACAATACAAAAGTTTTTTGAAGTTAACAAAACGTTATTTATGCAGTTTGAGGGAAATATATATACATATATATTTATGTCTGAAAATCATGTTGTTTTAGTACTGGATGGATAAACAAAACATTAAATCTCTTATGTTGCCAGTTTTGGAATTCATCTACTTCCACACCAAGGTGGGTCCACCTGACCCGAAATTTAATTAGGATGAAAGATGGATAAGCTTTTGGGCCTAAAATAGGTTAAATGTGCCATATTAAATAAGCCCACAAGTTATGACTGGTGTATACATGAGATTAATTTTGGCATTATGTTTATAAACTGTGCAAAAATGGGAGAATATGAAAATTTGTTCATAACTATATGATTATGATCTGGTTTTGTTTTGTTATGAATTTGTTCTGTACTCTGATATAATGTGATGTGATCTATGAAAAACCTCTGGCATGATATTCTATTTCTATTTTGTTCTGACCTTATGACGGGTGTAAAACTGTAGCCACTGTTGAGGTTGGTACCAACTCTTTTGTTTCCGGTGCACCAACTTTAGAAGTAAAGTGGTTTTCTGCATGATCTTTCCTGTGTGCACACTCGAGGCTTCGAGAATTATAAGGGGAATATTTCGCATTCTATTTATGCTTGGTTGGCTGTCGGGGTTTGCATAACCCTGTTACAGGGTTTAAATATAGAATTATATACTAATGTGATGTTTCAGTTATGTTGTACCAAAAGAATTTTGATTAAGAATATTTATGAACTTTCGTTTTGATATTTTTTTATAATATGTTTTCATTTTTCTTATGAAAATAAAAATATTTTGTTCTTCATTCCAAATTTTATAAATACTTATATTTACATACTAGTATATGTTTTCTACTAACTGATTTGTTGATAACTCACATCTTATTTTCATAACAATTTTCAGATAATTTTGATGGTTCAACTAGAAAATAAGAGTAGGAAGTGTTAGTAAAGTTTGATGTTCATAGGGGAATAAGTGCTAAAGGGTACAAGTTTTATTGGATAGTCATATTTAGTAGATTTATTATTTTCATTTGTTTTGGTATGTTGAGTTGTGCATATTTTCAAGTATTTTTGAAGATTTTAATTTATTTTATTGAGGTATATCTTTGGTGTCTCTTTGCCAGGGGCACCATGGCCTTGAGTTTTTGACCCTTAACATGGGCATGCCTCGGTATCACCAAGAACCTATCAATATTGGAGGCAAAGAGCAGATCCTCCATTGCCAAACCATTCCTGTCATTTTCCTTTGCCCAATTAAGGACTATGTCAACATGAGAATGCTCCTTATCAGTTAAGTCCAATTGCAAGCTTTTGTTGTCGGGGACCCTTCCCCAATTAGCACGGACTGGGTAGTCCTAAAGATTCATCTCGTCAGCGGGATACTCCCAGTTACTACCAGGAAAAAAAAATAAAAACATTTTGCCACTGCTTGGCATTGGAATAACAAGGATCGAAGGCCGCCAAGCATTGTGACCTGACGCGAAAACTACAAACGTTGCCTGGCAACATCTTCACCCATAGAATGAATGAAATTTTTTCTCTGCCAAATCTGGATAGGTATCCCCCAAGGGCTCTAAAACCATGCGAAAGACCACGTATGAACACATAAGAACATGCCAAATGTGCGAGTGAAGTTGGGCGGGGGCTAACCCCAAGAAATCCAAAACATTAGGGACATGGCGTATGAAATGGAATCACAGCCCGTGCATCAAGGCACTCACTGTAAGGGCCACGTCACCGACAAACCCTTCTTCGTCAGTACATCCAGCCTTAGAAATAGAAAACTTCACCGAATCTGGGATTTGGTGAAGCCGAGATTTGGTAAGTGGACCTCGGCTTCACCAAGTCCCGCTCAAACAAGGTGGAACACCAAGCGAAACCCTCAAAAGAGGCAGGGATTCGACTAAGGGAAGACTAAACGGCAGGGGAAGGAGAGTCCCTTGTTGGAGTTGGGTCGGAAGAAAGGATGGGAGTACGGGAAGAGCCACGGCTAGCCATTGCAAGAAAAATGCGTTCTTGAAGATGACACTAACAAAGGGCTCGAACAGGGAGAA
The DNA here is from genome assembly GCA_022457165.1 of Juglans mandshurica. Lineage (NCBI taxonomy): Eukaryota > Viridiplantae > Streptophyta > Magnoliopsida > Fagales > Juglandaceae > Juglans > Juglans mandshurica. The sequence goes on from CM039623.1 coordinate 14,233,199, forward strand.
GAATATAATAAGGAAGAAGAAGTGCGAAAAGAAGGAGTACGGGAAGAAGTAAATGAATCAAGAAAGATCAGGAAAGGTAATCATGAGGATTCTTGGGAATTCGAAAGGTTGGTTGCGCCGATAGTTGCCACTTCTTTCAAATAAAGGATGTTAAATTAGAGCAAACGTCTATGGGTGATATGGGCTACGTTTTGAAGAATAGGTTTGAACTTATGCCACTATATTATCTCTCATGGACCCTCGACGGGGTCGAAAAGGTCAAAATCTGGCTAACCGATTACCTATTGCAAGCTAGTGGGGTAAGAACATCACGTGGGCATATAAGGTGCGAAACTAGTAAATTTCCTTTGTGCTGGCACAAATAAAATTAGAGGGGTAACTGGAGGAGATATTTGTCCTCTTGCTACATGGCCCATGACTGATAAGCAAGCCAAGCTTGCCATTTTGACCTACAAGGCCCTTGGCCTAGGGGCCCATGGGAGCATGATATCAACAATTGAGGCAACATCATTCGCAAGGTGATAATGCCCCAAGATGAAGGCAGTTATCCTAAGAAGGATAACCCTTATAAATCAAAGCAATATCCCCTCCTCCTTTGTTAAGGGTTAACTAGAGATAAATGCAGGGAACAGATGGTTCTCGACTTCATGGATATGCCCCTGCATCTCCATAAATGGTACATGAAGGTAACAAATGTTCTTCTAAGTATTATTGAGATATTATATATTGAGACTAATTCTCTAACTTGCATCAAAGTTTATCCTGGGCAACCAGTGCCATTGAGTTGGTCTTTGCAGGTCGTTCAAGTGGTTGGTGGTGTGAAACATGTCTTTTACAAACTCCTTAACATCTTGTCTGGTATTTCTGCTGAAGAAGATTGAGGTCTTGTCCAGGTTCAATCTTTGGTTAATAAATGGTTATCTTTTTGCACCTGGACATCTTGTCCAGGTGCAAAAAGAAGGTTATCATTGTAAAAAACAAAAAAATAAATAGTAAATAAGCAAAGACCCTCGAGCAAAAGGAAAGCCTAAAGTGTGACATTTTTTCTCAACTCTATCCAATAGATGACTTAACATTTCTGAGCATAGGATAAAAAGATAATATAGGCCTTTCTTGTATCTTAACCTTCATTTTATTTTGATTTTTATTTAAGTATTAAAAAACTTCTTCGCTCACTCATTAAATTAAATATAATATAGGCCTACAATTACAAATGAGGAAAATATATTAAAATAATAACCAAGTGATCATATTCATGTTTCATCTACATATATATATATATATATTTGGGTCAAATGATCTTGCCAATAAAGCTTGTAAGTAGTCTACTTAGATCTTCGCAAACTTCTAATTGGTTGGTCAAAAAAAGAAACGAAAAGTTGCTAATGGTTGCCGTGATCAATATGTTTTGAAAAAGAAGAGGTAAAAATTAAGGAGTATGCATGTTGGGATTGTTCCAAATTCATTGAGAAAGTGGAAAATCAATCATCATCTGCTAATGCTGCCATCTACTATTTGCGCTCCCTCTGATCTCTCTCGCTTTCTCTCTCTCTCTATATATATATATAGAGAGAGAGAGAGAGATGCATGCCCATTGCCCCCACATGGGCATGTTTAGTGGGCTAGCAACGATCTTAAATGTACAAGCTGGTTTTTTTTTTTTTTATCTTTGCCTTTGCTCCCATCTTTTTACGGTGAGAATGACGGGCAGAATTGAAAGGAACACTAAATACATGCACAACGTAACCCTGGCAGTCATGACTATATATCCAATTGAAATCATCAAATGAACGAATGATTACCAGCATGATGTTGAACAAATTAAAAACAAAGATATAGTATGCACGCGCATGCATCACGTCATGTCATGTTCATTGCAGAGATCGTATTGTTGCGCGCAGAAGTGCAAGACGAAATAATGAATTATTATATGATCTCATATTTTCTTGAAAGGTTAGCTATTGTTGAGACGTCCCACATGGCTTAAAACCTAACTCATCATAGGTATCAAATCCTCTCTCTCGCTGTAGGTTCTCCAGATGATTATTCTCTCTATATTTTTCTCTCGGGGATAAGTGTGAGGTGAAGTTAGGTCCATGAATATTCTAACAGAATTAGAAGGTGGCAGAGGGGTTCGGGGTGTGTGTGTAACGGCATTGAGTGGTGGCAGTAAGGTGGTGGAAGGGTCGGTTTAGTATGGTTTATGTAGCTGAGTGGTGGCAGAGAGGTGGTGGTGACATTTTCAAGTCTGCTTCTGCAGAATAATCTAATGAACTGTGGTGGTAGAAATGGGGTAGAAGGGCTTCGGGTCTGTTTTCTTCCTTACGTTACAGAGTGGTATCAGGAAGGGGGTGGTAGAGTTTTCTTTCCCTTTTACAGCAGGAAAGGGTGGTAGCAATGATGAATGATCTTGCAAAAAAATGGGAATGTTTGAAGCTGACGGAGGAAAAAACCTAGCATGAGATATCGGAGGAGTTGAAAAATAAAGGGGAATGTAGTCTGGTGGGAAAGGTATGGATGAAAAGAAATATAAGTCAGGGGGTTATTGAAGCAACAATGGCTAAAGTGTGGAAGATAAGCAGGAAGGCTCAGTTTCAAGAGGTGGGTTCAAATATGTTTGTAATCACCTTTACTAACCAAGCTGATAAACAGAGGATCCTTGATGGGAGACCTTGGTTATTCGACAACCAGATGTTTGTGATATTGTACCTAGAAGGATTCATCCCACCACAGCAGATGGATTTCAGTAGGGAGAGATTCTGGATTCAGTTTCACGACTTACCTATAGTATGTATGAACAAGGAAAGAGGAGAAAAACTAGGTGAGACTGTGGGTAGAGTTTTGGAGGTAGAGTCACAGGATGATGGGAGTGGGTGGGGTTTATATATGAGGATTTTAACAGAAATGGAGTTGGGGAAACCATTGGCTAGGGGGAGGACCATTTCCATTAAAGGGAGAACCTATTGGGTTCCTCTTAAATTCGAAAAACTTCCACACTTCTATGTTAAATGTGGTTGTCTCATCCATGGAGAGGGAGGATGTTTGGGGAAGGAGGAGGAAGAGACTCAGTTTGGTACTTGGATGAGGGTAAGGATGAGAGCTAGATTTAAATAGAAAGAGGTGGGTAGAAATGTGAGATGGGAACAAAAACTGACAGCAAGAAATGTAGTTTGTGTAGAGGATGAGGAAAAGAATAATAGTGTGAAGGAGAAGGAAGGAAGTCAGAGGGAGGAAGAGCTTAATGCAGGAAGTGAGGAGGTGATGAGTAAAAGCCAAGGTTTTCAAGAAGATGATAGAGGAAATGCAAAAATGGTAAGCACTGAAATATGGAAGGAAACTTCAACAGAAAATCAAGAGAAAAAGTGTGAGTAATCAAGGGAGGAAAGGTGTGAAGTGGGAGAAAAAATTGAATCAAGTGACTACTTAGTGAAGGCAAAAGGAAGAACTATGGGGGTTTGGAAGAGGAAAGCAAGGGAAAAAAAATAACTCTAAGGTTTCTAACAGTGCTTCTTGTTTATCAAAAAGGCTATTTAGACAAGATGGTGAAGGAAAAGAGGTGGAAAGGGAGAGGAAAAAAGCAAAAGGCAGTAATAGTGAGGTGACTGAGGCACAAATTGTTTTGGTGGAGGCTGTTGAACAACCCCACGAATTATTATGAAAACACTAAGTTGGAACTGCCGAGGGCTTGGCAACCCTCGGATAGTTCAAGACCTTTGCCATTTGGTAAAGGAGAATGGTAAAGGAGAAGAGGCCAAATGTGATCTTTTTTATGGAAACAAAATTGAGGAGTGAAAAGAGTGATAGAATAAAAAGAAGGGTGAGAAGTGAGGGGTGTTTTGTAGTAGATTCAGAAGGAAGGAAAGGGGGTCTTATGCTTCTATGGGACCAGTCAGTGGAGTTGGAGATCCTGAATTACTAAAATAGGCACATTAATGCTTGGGTCACAAATGAGGAAGGGAAAGAGAGATGGTTGCTGACTGGTTTTTATAGGCAACAAGAAACCAGTTTAAGGGAAGAAGCTCAGAAGTTGTTGGCTTCTCTAAGACCTAATGATGGGGTGGGTTGGTGTGTGGTGGGGGATTTTAATGAAATTTTAACACATGATGAGAAGAAAGGAGGGCAACAAAGGAAAGAGAACAAATGAATATGTTCATTAATGTATTAGAAATGGGAGGTCTTTTTGGTCTGGGTTGGAGGGGAGACAAATTTACTTGGACTAACAAGCATGACAGTGAGACTTTCATAAATGAAAGGCTAAATAGGGCAGTAGTCAATTTAAGATGGAAGGAGATTTATAAAGAAGGGTGGGTAGAGGTGTTAACAACAAGATGCTCAGACCATAGACCCCTTTTGCTGAGTATGAACCAAAAACTCTCAATAGCATGGAGGAGGAGGAGGATGTTTAGATATGAGGCTAGATGGTTTTTTGAGGAAGGTTGTGAGGAAGTCATAAAAAATGCTTGGACCATGAGGCAAGTAGGGCGAGATCCTGCTAGGACACTTAGAAGTTGCTGGAAGACAGCAAAGGAGCCTTTGTTAAATGGAACAAGCAATTAGAGAATGACAAGGGTAAAATCTTGAAAGACAAAACAAAATTGTTAAAAAATTTATAGATGAATGAAGGGAGCCATAATATGGTGGAGATTAAAAAACTCCAAGAAGAGATAGGGGTCTATCTTGAAATGGAGGATTTAAAATGGAGGCAAAGAGCAAAGTTGGACTGGTATCAACTAGGTGATCGTAATACCAAGTTTTTTCACAGTTGTGCCAACCAAAGGAGAAAGAAGAACTGTATAAGACAGATTTTTGATGATCATGATAAGATGCAATCAGAGCCTGAAATGATAGACAAGGTGTTTAATGATTATTTCCAGAAGTTGTTCAAATCCACAACCCCAAGTGATGGGGATATTGAAGCTTGTTTGCAGGCAGTGGCTCCCTGTGTAACAGAAGAAATGAATGAAAATTTGTCCAAGCCTTTCTCTAGAGACGAAGTTGAGAAAGCTCTTAAACATATGGCCCCTTTGAAGTCACCCAGAATACGTGTAAATCATCTGCTTTTTGCATATGACTGCATACTTTTTGGGATAGCAAAAACAAAAGAATGGTTGAGGTTACAAGAGCTTTTGTTTATATATTAAAAGGCCTCTGGACAGTTCCTAAATAAGGAAAAAATGTTAGTGTGGAAAATCCAAATATAACACATTTAGAGGAATAAAAGAAAGGGTCTGGAAGAAGATTAATAACTGGAAAAATGCTTTTCTGTCAGCAGCTGGCAAGGAGGTAATGATCAAGATAGTCCTACAAGCAATACCAACTTACACTATGAGTGTTTTTAAACTCCTAAAAAACCTTTGTAAGGAGTTAAATTCTTTACTGGCCAATTTCTGCTGGGGAAACCCAAAGACAAGTAGCTGTTTGCATTGGTGCAATTGAGAAAAATTAGGGACTTCTAAGGGAAAAGGAGGGTTGGGTTTTAAAGACATAGAGTCATTCAATATGGCTTTATTGGCTAAACAAGGGTGGAGATTTTTACAGGACTCGAGGAGCATGGCAGCAAGGGTTTTTAAAGAAAAATATTTCAGAACAATCCTTTTGACAGAAGCAAAATTGGGATATAGACCTTCTTACATATGGAGGAGTGTTTAGGGAGCTCTAAACTTGTTAAAGGAAGGATGAAGATGGAGTGTAGGGAATGGCAAAAAAAAATAAAAAAATTTGGAGGCAGAAGTGGTTACCAACTCCTTCCTCTTACTGTGTCCAATCTCCTTGCACAATTTTAGACCAAGAGGCCGAAGTTTCTGAGTTGATTACTGGTGGGGAATGGAATGAGCATTTGATCAAGAGAATTTTCTGTGAAGAAGAAGCAGAGCAGATATGGAGCTTACCCATAAGCAAAATGGAGGTTGAAGATAAATTAATATGGAGGTACACCAAAAAAGGTTTCTTCACTGTCAATAGTGCTTATCATCTAGAAATGAAGAGGAGGACAACAAAAGATGAGTGCTCAAATGGAAGGGAAGGGGAGAACAGATGGAAGGTAATATGGAATTTGAATATCCCAAGGAAAACCAAAATTTTCTTGTGCAAAGCTGCAAAAGAACTGTTAGCTACAAAAAAACTCTTTACAAGAAGGGTATTATAAAAGAACAACTGTGTCCAATTTGTAAGAAGGAAGCAGAAATATCAATACATGCCTTATGGTCCTGCCCTGCAGCTGCAGATGTCTGGTCTGATTCGATTATGGTGATACAAAAATGGAGGACCAATGAACCTGATATGTCAATCTTGTTTGAAAGGTTGGAGGAAAGGGTCAATACATAATAATTAGGAGAGATTAGTATGGTAATGAGAAGCATTTGGTTGAGAAGAATTGAATTTGTCTTTAAAGACATTTTGAAGAGCCCAACTCAAGTGTTGAATCAAGCTAGATAGGAACTGAAAATTTATCACCAGGTTTAGCAGAACCTGTGGCAAAACACAGAAGCAAGAGTAGTAGGAGGAGAGTCAATGTGGAGCAGACCAAGGGAGAGATTTGTAAAAGCAAATTGGGATGCAGCTGTTGATAAAGAAGGAAAAAAGGTAGGCCTAAGAGTGGTAATCAGATATAAGGAAGGTGAAATTATGGCTGCTGTTGGTGAACAAAGAAGCCTTGTATCTGATCCTGCAGTAGCAGAAGGTTATGCACAGAGGAAAGCCACGGAATTTTGTAGAGACCTTAATTTCAACAGAGTTGTTTTTGAAGGTGGTGCTCAAGTCATAGTGAATGCAGTTAATGAAGAAAAAGAAGATCTTTCTAGATATGGATGTGTCATTGAAGATGCCAAGAAACTGTTAAGGGGAAGAAGTCAATGGAGTGTTAAGTTTGTTTATAGAAAAGCTAATGAGGCAGCACATTGCTAAGGGGAAGAGGTCCCAGCTTGTATTGAGAGTATCCTAAGTAAGGAAAAACTTTGTAATACTATTTCAGATCAATGACTGAATATTGAGGTTATTTAAAAAAAAAACTCATCCTAGGCTTAATAAGGAGTTACCTTACTCCTCCTATTAGACATTTTATGGGGAGAAATGAGTGTTTCTATATGGTATCAGAGCAGGTTAACTTATGACTGATGATAGGCTCCTACGGCCTACCCACAATAATGTTACCAGAAATATTGGCCCACACGTGAGGGGGCGTGTTGAGAAGTCTGACATGGTTTAGGAATCAACTCGTCCCAGACTTTATAAGGAGTTATCTCACTCCTCATTTTAGACATTTTATGAAGCAATATGAGTGTTTATATAGGTACCAATTAGAAAATTAATGTGCATTAAGGAAGTTGGTTGATTCAACAACGTAGTCATAATGTTTTAGATCACTTTTGAGTTGCCTAGCTACTACATTAATGGGCCCTACAATAGGTTATTATATGGAGCGAGCTAGCTGCATGCATATATATTGCGCTTGTACATGTAGATTGTTGTTGGGTGTTTTTTTGAATAAACCCACTTAATTTCTTGTAATAGGTCAAAAGTATTATTTGTCTAAAATTATAGATCGACGACCCTCATGATATTCAAAGGTTAATTGGTCCAACACATAAACACATGATAGGTATATATATATCTTCATCCACCCTACGTAAAAATAGAAAGAAAAAAGAGTCATTCTATTTACAAGTCCGTATAAGAGAAATACACCATTTATATTATTGATGTGGTACGATTTGATTTGCAAGATATAAACTTTTAAATTTTTTTCTAAATCAAATTGTAACACCCTTTCCCAGAGGTCCGGGGAGTTAACTCTTGTAACCTAAAACCATCTTTCAAAACATATTTATATACTCTAAATTTCTCATAAAATAGGAACTCATTTAATTAAACTAAATATACATGTTCCTCCATTAGGACACCAATTAATAAATACCTCGATGAAATAAATTAAAAACTCTACAAAGACTCAGAAATATCCATGACTCAAAATACCAAAATAACATAAAATCACAAACATACTAAATAAGACTCTCCAATAACTATTTGTACCATTTGACACTTATTTCTCTACGATCATCAACCTTGCTAACACTTCCTACTCTTGACTTCCGACTGAGGTATCAAAATTATCTGAAAAATATTTTGGAAATAAGGGGGTGAGTTATCAACAATTCAGTAAGTAGAGAACATATACTAGTATGTAAACATGAGTATTTTCAAAATTCAGAATGTAGGATAAAATATTTACTTTTAGAATGCAAAATCAGAAACATTTACTTTCAGAATACAAAATCAAAATATTTACTTTCAGAATGCAAAATCAAAACATGTTACCAAAAATATCAGAGCGAAACTTTTAGAAAACAATTCTTATTCAAAAATCATCTGGCATGACAAAATCTAAGACCTCATCTTCATCATATCAGAGCATTGCATCGCACCGGGATAGATACCATTTTTAACCCCCATAATAGGATTATAAACCACCATTATAACTATGGAAGCACTGTATCCACTATTATAACCCGTGGTTGGGTCGTATACCATGTTTAAACCCCATGGTAGGGTTATAAACCACAATTCTAACATGTGGAAGGGTTATATCTACTATTATAACCTGTGGTTGGGCTGTATCCACTATTATCACTTATGGTTGGGTCTTATCTACTATTATCACTCGTGGTTGGGTCGTATCCACTATTGTAACCTGTGGTTGGGTCGTATCCACTATTATAACATGTGGTTGGGCCGTATGCCACTATCATCACCCATGACTGGGCTATAACAGAAACTGAATAGAACATCATAATCAGACTTAATCAGAATACAAATTCAGAATCTCATGCCAAGGATTTCAGGTTGTGCATTAATGTACGCCGGGGGTACCCCTCCTGTGTGCAAATAGAGTTTTTGATTATATCAAAATCTATTAAAGTAAACAACAAACTTTTATTTAATAAATAAACAAATATATATTTCTATTTACTAAAGTCCTTACAAATAAATAAAATTTTAGACTTAAAATAACACCCTAAAGGCAAGGCATTTTAGAAAAAATGAACATAAAATGCATGGGCAAGTTTTAACTTGCAAAAACCACTTGAGATAAAACCATGACATCGTGCATGAAACCAAGCTCATGATCATGTGGGAAGAAGCTGCGACGGAGTTGGGTGGCTAAGGTGAATACGCCAGCGGGATGGGCGACTGCGCATAGAGAGAGAAAGAGTGATGAGAGAGATAAAGAGGGTGAGACAGAGGTGGAACAGTGGGGAAAACTCATCATGGCTTACCGAGAGAGAGGTGCGGCAGACTTGGGGTGACTCGAGGCTGACGGGAAGGCGACAACTGGCAGATTCTGTGGCTAACCCGATTATTTTTCTGTCGAACGGTGGTGATCAACCAAGTATGTGGTTTTGCTCTATTTCGGGAGTGGGAAAACAGGCGATAACGGGCTGACGTCTTGTGGTAATGTTGCCTCGTGTGTGGGAGGCTATAGCTTCTTGTGGGCTAGGCACGTTGGTCATTTGAGGGAGGAGCAACGACATAGTTGGCTTGGCTTTGGGGTGGTGAGGCTACTAGACGAATCGGAGGCTGTGGGCTATGGGGAGGCTATGAGGGTGCAACGAGGCTGTGGGCTTGTCGAGAAGGTCAATGAATGACGGACTCGACGTGTCAACGACCGGCATTTTCTGGGGAGGTAATGACCAAGCGGATAGAGCTGCCGACATGGGTGGCTGGGTTGTGGCTCGAGGTGGAGGGAGCAGGTGCTTTGTTTTGAGCTACAAAAATAGGGTGGTTTTCAGTTGTTATAGGGAGAGTTGTGGCTCTCTGTGGTTGGAGTGGTTAGCAAAAGGAGGGGTGGTTTCTGTTTCACGTGGGCCAGGCAGTGGCTATCACATGGTGGTACGCATGGCTGGGTTGCAGTCTTTGTGTAGAGTTGGGCCGTGGCTACCCTTCGGTGGTTTTCTACGGTCGCGTTGCTTTGGTTGTTGGAGTTTCTTGGACATGGACTACGTTGCATTGCGGTGCAGTGGTGATCGGGTGCTGTGGAGGCTTACCATGGCATGGAGGGCTGTTTTGTAGTGCTTAGCCTGGAGGTGGGACTGACTGAGTTGTGGTGAATGGGATTCCATGGGGCTGCGGCTTGCTGAAGTTAAAGCAGGGGTTGATGTAACCCTAGGACTTAAAGAGGCGACGAGTGCATGAAGGTGTATAATCAACGGCCACCATAAATTTTCCAACCTAAACCTAAATAAAAATCTTATTAACTAACCGGCATTGATTAAACAGTTTTGTTATTTATCATCTCCACACATCACACACCATATTTTTTTAATTTTTAATTTTTTTGGTTTTATACTTCTTAAACTAATTGAATTCTTTTACTCATCATTCATACACTACATATTTGGTAAAAGAATAAATAAATAAATAAAAATATGTGTAGCATGTGATGTGTGGATCAGATGATTAGCAAAAATTTTCTTGACTAGATTGGCTTGGTCCAAAGAAAGGGCTTTGTCAAGTCCTTTTGTTGACTATGGCCTGCCAAGGCACGAAAGGAAACCAATATTCTGCACGAAAGGAAACCAATACACCCCACCACAGACAATCACCTCGTATGTGCTAGCCTTATCTTCCTCAGCACTATCCTCTGCCTTCTCTTCCTTGCTAGTCTCTCTGCCCTCAGCCCGATGCCGACGCCGACACAAGCATCTCAGTTCGACGCCGACTCAACCATCTCAGTCCGATGCATCTCTATCGCCGATCTCCCCCATCTCTGTCGATCATCTCCATCTCCTCTCCATCAAAACCCAATCAAACCAAAATCCACAATCAAACCAAAATCAACTCTCAATCAAACCATAATCCATTCAAAATCACAGTGAAAACCATCTCAAACCCACAATCTCAAATCATCAAGTATAGAGAATAAGCTCAAAATCACAGTGAAACCATTACAAACCCGCAATCTCGAGTTGAGCTTCGACTTTGGGCCCTATACTCACCTCCTCCGAAATCTCCCTCATCGGGTGGAGGGGCCACGGGTCGAGGCTTGGGACGGGCGTAGTTGCTGTATTCAGTCTCGAGGGCCTTATCGCGATAGGCGGAGGGCTTGGCGTAGGAGGTGTACTGGGGGCGATCATAGTCGAAGTCATCAGAAGGCGTGGAGGAGGAGAGAGGTTAGCAAGTCTCATTGGACGACGAGAGAGGTCGGCTGTAGGTGAGCACGATGTTGTAACCACCCTCGTACGGGTTGACAACTATAATACTACAAAGGTGGTTTTCGGTTGGTTTTCTTCTATTGAAGAATGAGATGTTCAGCATTGGTAAAGTTTTTAGCCCTTTTTTTGTGAAAGCTATAGGCCTTCCATTAAAATCAAGAGCTACCAATACCAAACGCTTTTAGCCTGTCCTTGAATATTCGAATATTCAAATGTGCTACCGTGTTATGGACAATAGTTGATTCATCGAGAGACCTATCTAGAGGTAGAAAGACAATGAGAGATATCACCAATATTACTATGTTGTGGACAAAAACAATGCAGTAAGCGCGATGCAAGTTTAATCACATGTGACATGCTCTATCTTCAAAAGCAATAAGAGCTCAGCCAATTATTGAGTTATGTGAAACACGTACGGCATCATTTTGAAGGTATTCTCTTCTAGAGCTCCCCTATGAATAGGACGTGGTGTAAAGTCATGTATTACACGAGCTAATAAAATAGTGACTCATTATTTTTGCCATGCTTTACAATTAGACAATATCGATGGGAATCTTTTCCGATCTTGGAAATAAATCTCCCTACACTTCATACCGAAATATCATCTATGTTCAAGCTTGAGTTGTTGTAACCAATCATTATTATTGTCGCCAACCCTCGATGGCAAGACCTTAGATCAAATTTATATTGGCCATAAATTTTCTAATTCAGTTTATAAATTCCAATTTCCTAAATTTACTTTTTTATGCAATTCAAATTAAATCAAAATCATGTCCATCAACAAAGATCAAAAGCAAAAAATAAAAAAAAAAAATCTTGAATGCTTGGATAGCATAACTAGAGCAAAGAAGAGGTGGCCAAGTTGTGGCTCATGTTGTCCAAGCCAATTAATTCAACTAAATGATAATAACTAACCATCCATTGACTAAGTCTATACAAAATAGCATGATTTACAATGAAAGGAACTATGAAATGTTTGGTTCCACAAATATCTCATCTTCTATCCAATTTATTTTTAGACACTACCAAGATGAGATTTGTGCGGAAGCAAACATTTCACTAGTAGCTTTCATTTGAAATTGTGATTTTGGAATATACATGACCAAAGAGTAGTTTGTAATTATAATTTGGGTCAATTCGTTGGCTTGGAAAACATGAGCCACTACTTGGCCACCTTTCTTGTTTGCTCTAGCTATTGTGATGCCCCCCAGATTCCTCTTGGAACCAGACAAACATATGAAGTTTTGGGACATACAACACAATGTTATCTACTCCCGCTCATGAGAGATAAAGATGCAATGTTCCAAACATGCATCTAGCAATATGCAATAAAGCTACGGTTTGTGGATAAATTTTTTCTTGAGCAATACTATGCACCAAACTAAAGATACCCCAAATATTAAAAACATAATCCATAAACATTAAAGTGGCAGACCTTCTTGATTACATAATGAGCCCAAAAGGTCTGTAATCATTAGAGTACTAGAGATCGAGCTCCTTAAGTATAAGTAGGAACTAAAGCAACTACTAGGCTAATCCATTAAGAAGCTTGCACAACTCAGTCAAGGATGTTATAGTACTAACGATACATCCAAGCATTGAGGCTATGAGCTCTTTGTCGTGCCATTGTCGTCTAATTGACAATCTCCAGTCGGTTATTCTCTGATGCGCCTCCTAATCCTAACAAATGGTCTACTATTTTAGGGGGAATGGTAGTTATGATTACAACAGTGAGATTTGAATTCAAATCTCAGGAAGTTAACAGAGAATTTCCAAATAGGTTAATGATGCATGCAGGACAGTAAATACATGAATGCATAATCAAAATCATAAGTAAGCATAAAATAACTTGACGTGCAACATGGCATAAACTGACATGACATGTGCGTTAACATATGCACAAGTTCACATGTATCTGCACCTGCTATGGACACACATGTAACAGCCCGCTAGAAATTCATTGGTGAAAACTCCATAAGTTTTTACGAATTGACCAATCGCATAGGTTTTAGTCTGTCAACATAGTCAGTGTTATCACTCACTATGGTGCTAGAAATATAAGTTTTATTTATTTGAGGTGGTTAGAAGTGTCAGAATGCATTATGGTCCACGTCATTAGACTCAGTGGATTATTTAGAATTTTATGGCGCAATATCCTATTTTCATAATTCCGGACGAAACGTCTGTTGGAAATTGTGAAATTATTTTTAGGGGCACTTCGAGGTTGAATTTCAGTATAATATTTTCACTGTAGGTTAATATTAATATTTAGAAATTTTTAGTATTAAGTTTATGATTCACTTTTTCGGAGTGAACAGTAACCTCGATAAGCGCACCAATTGCAGTATTTCAAAATCTTAGCCACACTTAGTAAATAATATTAGACACTTGGCACCATGAGGAATGTTTGTTGGATTTGAAGGAATCAAGGTGTGAGATCATGCCACTTAAGCAAAACCTTGTTTCATCTGCTCAACCAAATTGTGCCAGACCAAACAGGTTTTCAATCCCACTGAAACCCTAAATGGTGGGAATCCAATTGAAAGCCCAAAAGCTTTGTTGAAATCGAAACCCAAAACGGTTTCCCCAAAACCCTAAAGTTGGGCTCTAAACATTTTCTAATCCGATTTATAGCATTGTGTTTAATCACTTGATTAAATCACTTCCACAAGCTATTAATCCTTCAAATTTGTGTTAGAACATCTTTATCCAACCTTGTTAACCTTGAGAAATTGATTGGACTAAGTGATTTTGGATTTGGGCTTGATAGCAACCCAAACCCTCTTTAAACCCCAAAATTTAGGCCCTTTCGGTTTAGGCCCATTAAAGCCCACGAATTTGGTCACTATAGGATTGCTTCATGACTAAGTTTTGTACCCTCACTTGGCTGGTCAGATCTTTACAAGAAGGGCCTAGAAGGTTCTAGAAAGACATAGCTAAAGTGCCACTTCACTCTTTCACTCTCACACTCCACCTTGAGAAAAGATCTTGGTCTGATTTTTATGAGAAGAAAAGGCCAACACTCAACCATTCCTTCAGTCCTATCATTTTACATAGCTTGTGTAAGAAGCTCTCCAGTCCACGTCCCACGAAAAGCAACTCTCCTTTACACTTTTCCTTCATAAAACACAGAAGACACTCTCGGACAGTTTTTCTTACCTCTTTTGAACGCCCGTTTCGAAGCTTTGGTAAGTGTTTTCTCATAAAGTTTCCTTTTGGAGTCTAGTTTACGTGGATATCTTATTCGTTCCATTTGGAGATCATTTGGTTGGTAAAAAGTTGTTTAGACCCCAGAAAGGTCATTCTGGGCGATAAACTGGAGAGTGTGTTATATTTTGGAGTTTTTGACCAAGCTAATGAATAGATTTTGGTCCGAAATTTTTATGGAGTACTGTTAACATGTGTATATGATTATTGGTTGAGGATTTGTTGCATGATTAAAAGTTTTGGTGAAATATTTTCTTAGGTCTAGAAACTTAGAAACTGGAAGAGGCAAAACAGTTTCTGTTTTGAGAAAGTTTAAATCTTTTATGGTTTAATCTTATTCCAATGGCTTTGATATTTTTATTGGAAGATCCTAAGCCTCTTATATACATGTTAAAATGTTATTTTGAAGATATTTGATGTTAGTTTCGAAGATATGAAATTTTATGCAATGAGGTATTCAGTTAGGCCAAAGTGATGATGTTCTTGGCTAAATTTATGTTTTGGTTGATGTTTAACCTTGTGATCTTGAGTTTGATGCTTGGATCTGTTTTAGAACATCTTTTTAAACCATGTGATGTTTTGGTTTGAAGATCACATCTTTATAAGTCATGGATCAAGAGGTTGATCAAAACAAGTTAGAAACAAAATTCTGTTTTGAAATTAGAAGAAAAACCAAAAAGTTCAAGTATGGTTTTAGTGATTTTGATGACTTGTGTTCATGATTCAAAACATGATTATTCTTAGGAATATGTTATGAGTATAGTAGAAGGAAAATTTTGGTTTAATCATAAGTTTTGAAATTTGAAAGAATTACAACAAAATCAAGGGAAATAGCCTTGTAAGTTTCGGACCTATAGAGTTTTAATGGTTGTGTTTAGTTTTAAATTTTTTTTGAATTGATATTTGAGCTTAGGACAAAATTTACATAAGGTATGTAAATTTTGGTGATTTTTGGAGTTAGGATGCAAAATCCTTAAGTTAGGGGTAAAATGGTCATTTTCTCACATGTAGAGGGTAAAATGGTAATTTTACTCGAATTTGATATTTCTCATATTCCTAATTGTTAGTGATTAAGTTCTAATTTTTAGAAATCGCTACATTCAGTTTCTCGTGATCGCACTTGAGTTTTGTCTCGAAGCGCGAAGATCGAGGTAAGTTAACTTTTAACTTACTATCAGTTTAATGTGTATGAGTGGTAAGTAAGGTTGCGAATTACAGTCAACAGGTTGCGAATGGGGCCTAATTAGCTGGTCACTGGAGCGCGCCAGGCACTAACGCCGATGGTGCCACACATTATGTTACGTGTGTCCACAGCAAGTGTGGCACAAACAAATAAGTCATGGGGCCACAACAACTGTGGAGCATGAAGTATGCGGCCACAACAACTGTGGAGCATGAAGTATGGGGCCACAACAACTGTGGAGCATACACTACGTGAGACACAGCAATTGTGACACGTAGAATACGTGGGGCCACAACAACTGTGGAGTACGTATTAACGCACTCACAGCTGGTATAGAAACCTGTGATGTGATGCGGTAATCGGCAGGGACACACGGCTCAAGAGGACTTGTGTAGCACCCATATGGTCACTTTAATGATTAAGTCTATTGAATAAGATTCCAAATTCAAGTCATGTTTCACGTTATGTTATGTTCAAGTTTACGTTCACGCAATCATGGTAATCCCATGAGACAAGAATATGTTTCAAGTTCATGTTATGTTATGTTCACATTTACGTTATATTCCAAGTTCACATTTATGTTATGTCATGCTCAGGTTCATGTTATGTTTCAAGTCCATGTTATGTTTCAAGTTCACGTTCATGCTATGTTTCAAGTCCATGTTATGTTTCAAGTCACGTTCATGCTAAGCTTCAGTTTCAGTTTAAGTTATGCCAGTTATGTTATGTTGTATGTCAAGCTATGCTATGATTACTTATGATTTGATTATGCATTAATGCTTTTATTGCCATGCATGCATCATTAACCTGTGTGGAAGTTTCCTGTTAACTTGCTGAGATTTGTAATCAAATCTCACTGTGGTAGTCCCAACTATCATTTCCCCCGAATGGTAGATCTTATTACAGGATCTGAAGGAGAATCGGGAATCGACCAACTAGAAACGGTCGACTAAGCGACGATGCGACGTAGGTGTTAGTACAGCAGTTACCTCAAATTACTACTTGTATTTGTGGAGTTCAATCTCAAGCACTCTTTTTATTACAATCATTTTGGACTAGTGTTGTGTTATCAATTTTTAAGTATGTCATTATTTATGAAGTATGTTTTAAGTATTTGAGATATTTCAGTTTGGTGCATAGTATTGCTAAAGAAAAAAATTATCCGCTGCGAATATTGCATAATGTTAGATGCATGTTTGGAATATTGCATTTTATATGTCATGAACGGGGGCAGGTAACCTTGTGTTGCATGTCTCGACGCTTAAAATGTCCGTCCAATCCCAAGCGAAATTTGGGGGCGTCACAATATTGTACATGCCAGTTGACAGGTATCTGTATCTCTTGTGGACACACGTTCTATACATATCACGTGACAGGTATCTCCGCCCGCATGAATAAGTATAGCATGAAAGTGAAAAGTGGCACCATTGACGTTAGTGCCCGCTGTGCTATGGTGACAAGTTAATTAAGCCTCATTCATAGCTCGTTGATCTTTACCTTGTCAACCAAGGGAATTTCACTCTAATTTAGATACTATAGCGTGAACAAGAGAGTTCAACTAAAATATTACCCTATCCTAGCACTTAGGGTCGTTACAGATATAAACAAACTGAACATGACTTGAAAGTTTCTTTCCAAGATACATAAACTGTACTCTAGACGAAATGTGACATGAAACAAAAGGATAGAAGCCCTGATGTAACGTAACGTGACATGAACGTGAGACGAAAGACATGACGTACTATGAGATAAAAAATATTTCATAGCATGACATAACATGTAAAAGATAATATTTTGTAACATGGCACAATACATAACAGATAACATTTCAAAATATTGCAAAACAAGTAACATACAATATTTCGTAATATGGCATAACATGTAATAGAAAATATTACTTGACATGACATATATGTAACATACAACATTACTCAACATGTCATACTTGTAACAAATATCATTACTTAACATGACATACTTGTAACAGATAGAAATGCATGACAAAATAAATTATGTAACAGATAAGTTTTTCATGACAGAATATAATATGTGTAACAGATAAACATGTTGTGACATGCCATGGCATGACACATATGATGATATACATACATGAACTGTAGTTCCTTTACCCATCACACATACACAGTAACCTGATAGTAAGTTAAGAGTTAACTTATAGTGATCGTCTCGTTATGAGAAATTAAGCACAGAATACAAGAAATTGTAAGTAGGGATTTTAAAAGTTAGAAACTTTATTACTAACAATTAGAAACATGAAAAATGCTAAGTTAAAGTAAAATTACTATTTTACCCTCTACATGTAGAAAAATGACCATTTTACCCATAACTTAAGGTTTTCACATACAAATTCCAAAAGGGAAATTCTAAATGCAATCGCCTGCATGTCCCCGTTGTGGCCTCGGTGCCTACGTGGCATACGTACTAAACGACGTTCAACATTTGTCCAAATTCCCCCGCATAAGTAATTGTTTTCTCTCACTCATCTCTATTTTCTCTCGTCCAATGCACGATTTCAAACCCTAATTGTAATCTCTAACTCTCAATGAGCGTCTACTCTCAATCCCTAACTCTAACCAACATCTAACCCAAACGATCCCTAACCCTAATCTACCTGTCGTCTTCACCCTTGAGGCCGCGAGGAACCCTACTCTTTGGATTGACGAGCCGAGCCTACGAACCCACATGAACCCATCGTCTCCATCCACATCGTCATCACCCTGAGGCTGCGGCAGGACACGAACCCATCATCTCCATCCCCGTCGTCTTCACCCCTGAGGCCGCAAGGGACACGAACCCCCCAGGTTTTGTTCAGATTGTTGCTTTTAGTTTTGCTCTCATCAGTTAAATTTGTGCTTGTGATTTTGATTACTTGATTACTTGATTACTTGTGATTTTGAGATTTTGGTTGGATTTGATTTGGTTTATTTATCAGGTTTTGTTCAGATTGTTGCTTTTAGTTTTGCTCTTATCAGTTAAATATGTGTTTGTGATTTTAAGTTTTGATTACTTGATTTGGAGATTTTGGTTGGATTTGATTTGGTTTATTTATCAAGTTTTGTTCATATTGTTGCTTTTAGTTTTGCTCTCATCAGTTAAATTTGTACTTGTGATTTTGATTACTTGATTGGAGTTGATTCGATTTTATGGGGGTTCATCTTAGAATGTCATCATCATCTTCATCAATATCTTCTTCATCTTTTCCGAAAAGTAATTTGGGAAAACCATTGTGCTTCTGTGAGCTCGAAGCCACATTGAAATGGTCAACCACTGCAAAAAATCCTAGACGACCCTTCTTAGGTTGTTCAAAGTACAATACCCAGGTAAGTACATTATTTGTTGCCTAAAACATTTTTTATATATAATCATTTAATATGATGTACAATTTATACATTTCTAATATATGCATGAAATGAGTAGGGCTTACCATACTATAAGTTTTTCAAGTGGCTGGATAGTAATGAAGTGACTGAGCTACAAGTTCAAGAAAGAATGCATGAACTGTTAAAGAAAGAGAAAGAGGTCGAGAAGATACTCGAGAGTCTAGAAAAGAGGGAGATTGAGCTGCGTAAGATAGTGGATCGCCTCGAGAGGGTGCAGATGGTACTATCCAAAAAAAGCGACGAGGTTATGCAAAAGGAGTTGGTGCTTAATGCACAAGAAGCTAAAATAAGGCATTTAGGCACACTACTTCATATTTATTTCTGTTTGCATTTGTACATGTATTTTACCTATTGTTATATAAGTAATTTAGAATTGTTGTTAGTAGTTCTATGTTTAGGTATTGGACTTGTACATTTGTTTTATAATTGTAGACCGCAACTTGTATGAACCAATTGTCTCAGCAACTATGCATTGTCTCAGCAACAGTTGTCTTAGCACTTCCCTCATTGTCTGGACGTAACTAGTTAAGTTGGCCTCCTTGGATGTACATGGTTGTGGGATATAGATCACTTTTATATATAACATCTATTGCAAGAAGGCACACAGCTTTAGATGCTCTATTTTACCATTAAGGAGGTTTAATTCTTAGTTAGATCCGATAACAACATGGATCTACATTTGAAGAATCTGTTTTATAGACCTTAGAATGTGCAAAATACTTTGTATCTTAGACATCAAAATTCCAAAATGAGACCCTTTAAGTCTTAATGAACATTATGAATCACAATAGTTAATGCTAGAAATAAAAATACATAGTCAGCAAAGCTCAGTTCTCCAATGCTATCTTTTAATCTTGCGATAAAATAAGAAAAAAAAATTAGACTATAGGAATTATATCTGAGAAAAGATAATAAAAACTGCAATACTAATTATTATGTCAAAAACTTAAATATATATCCAGTTTTCTATTTTCCACTTTCTTTCTCATTTCTTTGTTTGTAGCAGCCAAAACAGATAAAACTATATTAAAATGTGGCCAATATATACTTCACAAATTTCCACCAACCAAAATGAAAATGGAACATAAGCAAGAAAAATAAACAGAGGACGAGCAAAGAGAGTCCCATCCAAGCTCCATTAACCATATAAATGCGTTAAGCGCACTAAAAGCATATCTACACCATCAAAAATATATGTGCATAGATAGATAGAGAGAGAGAGAGAGAGAAAAAAAGAGAGAGTGCGCGCTTATACCTGTGAGTGATGTATGAATGTAGAGAAGCCTAAGCAGGTCTAAATCCACATATATTCATTCATGTAAGAAATTGTTCCCAATCCAACTTCACAACAAAGTCCCTCAAATACACAAAATCTATTCAATCCACGACAAATTGTGTAACAGCCCGCTAGAAATTCATTGGTGGAATTTCTATTGACTTTAGGAATCTCGTAAAAGTCCCATAAGTTTTTACGAATCGACCAATCGCATAGGTTTTAGTCTGTCAACATAGTCAGTGTTATCGCTCACTACGGTGCTAGAAATATGAGTTTTATTTATTTGAGGTGGTTAGAAGTGTCAGAATGCATTATGGTCTACGCCATTAGACTCAGTGGATTATTTAGGTTTTTATGGCACAATAGCCTATTTTCATAATTCTGGACGAAACGTCTGTTGGAAATTGTAAAATTATTTTTAGGTGTACTTCGAGGTTGAATTTCAGTAAAAGATTTTCATTGTAGGTTAATATGAATATTTAAGAATTTTTAGTGTTAAGTTTATGATTCACCTTTTCGAAGTGAATAGTAACCTCGATAAGTGCACCAATTGCAGTGTTTCAAAATCACAATGTGGATTGTTCAAATTAGATTAGAGAAATTTTATTTGGACACTTGGCAAGATCTTAGCCACACTTAGTGAATAATATTAGACACTTGGCACCATGAGGAACATTTGTTGGATTTGAAGGAATCAAGGTGTGAGATCATTCCACTTAAGCAAAACTTTGTTTCATCTGCTCAATCAAATTGTGCCAGATCAAAGAGGGCTTCAATCCTAGTAAAACCGTAAATGGGGGGAATCCAATAGAAAGCCCAAAAAAATTTTTGAAATCGAAACCCTAAACGGTTTCCCCAAAACCCTAAAGTTGGCCTCTAAACATTTTCTAATCCGATTTCTAGCATTGTGTTTAATCACTTGATTAAATCACTTCGACATGCTATTAATCCATCAAATTTGTGTTAGAACATCATTATACAACCTTGTTAACCTTGAAAAATTGATTGGGCCAAGTTATATTGGATTTGGACTTGATAGCAACCCAAACCCTCTTTAACATGTGTATATGATTATTGGTTGAGGATTTGTTGCATGATTAAAAGTTTTGGTGAAATATTTTCTTAGATCTAGAAACTTAGAAACTGGAAGAGGAAAAACAGTTTCTGTTTTGAGAAAGTTTAAATCTTTTATGGTTTAATCTTATTCCAATGGCTTTGATATTTTTATTGGAAGATCCTAAGCCTCTTATATACATGGTAGAATGTTATTTTGAAGATATCTGATGTTATTTTCGAAGATATGAAATTTTATGCAATGAGAAATTCGGTTAGGCCAAAGGGATGATGTTCTTGGCTAAATTTATGTTTTGGTTTATGTTTAACCATGTGATCTTGCGTTTGATGCTTGGATCTGTTTTAGAACATCTTTTTAAACCATGTGATGTTTTGGTTTGAAGATCTCATCTTTATAAGTCATGGATCAAGAGGTTGATCAAAACAAGTTAGAAACAAAAATTTGTTTTAAACTTAGAAGAGAAACCAAAATGTTCAAGTATGGTTTTAGTGTTTTTGATGAATTTTGTTCATGATTCAAAACATGATTATTCTTAGAAATATGTTATGAGTATAGTAGAAGAAAAAATTTGGTTTAATCATGAGTTTTGAGATTTGAGAGAATTACAACAAAAATCGAAGGAAATAGCCTTTGTAAGTTTCGGCCCTATAGAGTTTTAATGGTTGTATTTAGTTTTAAATTTTTCTGAATTAATATCTGAGTTTAGGACAAAATTTACATAAGGTATGTAAATTTTAGTGATTTTTGGAGTTAAGATGCAAAATCCATAAGTTAGGGGTAAAATGGTCATTTTCACACATGTAGTGTAAAATAGTAATTTTACTCTAAGTTGATATTTCTCCCATATTCCTAATTGTTAGTGATTAAGTTCTAATTTTTAGAAATCACTACTTTCAGTTTCTCGTGATCGCACTTGAGTTTTGTCTCGAAGTGCGAAGATCGACGTAAGTTAGCTTTTAACTTACTATCAGTTTAATGTGTATAAGTGATTAATAAGGGAACTAAAGTGTATGTTTACATGTTATCATATGTGCCATGCCAAGTCATTACATATTTATCTTTTACACAGAATTTATTCTGTCATGAATTATTCATCTGTTACACAAGATATTCTGTCACGTATAGCAATACATTGCAAGTATGCCATGTTAATTTAAGTATGTCATCTGTTACATGTATTTCATGTCACATAATATTCACTGTCTCATGTTACGCCATGATAAGCAATGTTGTCTGTTGTATGGTATGTCATGTTACAAAATGTTGCATGTTACATGTATGCCATGTTATGAAATGGTCTCTATTACATTTATGTCTGACATCTTAGTTCATGTCACGTTATGCTACGTCAGGATTTCTGTCTTTTATGTCACGTTTATGTCATGTTCATGTTACGTCACGTTACCAAATGTCATGTATGCCAGTTAAGTTATTCATGTCAATCACGACCCTAGGCACTAGGATGGGGTAATATTCTAGTGGAACTCCTTTGTTATCGCTGGATTGTCTAAATATGTCTGAAATTCCCTGGTTGACAAAGTACAGTCAACAGGTTGCGAATGAGGCCTAATTAGCTGGTCATCGGAGCACGCTAGACACTAACGCCGATGGTGCCACACATTATGTTACGTGTGTTCACAGTAAGTGTGGCACAAACAAATAAGTCATGGACCACAACAACTATGGAGCATGAAGTATGGGGCCACAACAACTGTGGAGCATGAAGTATAGGGCCACAACAACTGTGGAGCATACACTACGTGAGACACAGCAATTGTGACACGTAGAATATGTGGGGCCACAACAACTGTGGAGTATGTATTAACGCACTCACAGCTGGTATAGAAACCTGTGATGTGATGCGGTAATCGGCAAGGACACATGGCTCAAGGGCACCTATGTAGCACCCATATGGTCACTTTAATGATTAAGTCTATTGAATAAGATTTCAAGTTCTTGCATTTCACGTTCAAGTCATGTTTCACGTTATGTTATGTTCAAGTTTACATTCACGCAATCATGGTAATCCCATGAGACAAGAATATGTTTCAAATTCATGTTATGTTATGTTCACGTTCACGTTATGTTCCAAGTTCATATTTATGTTTTGTCATGCTCAGGTTCATGTTATGTTTCAAGTTCATGTTCAGTTATCACCACCTGTATGTTGATTGAACATGTATGTTGATTGGAAATGGTTGCCAACTGGATATGGTAGAAAAGTCGGTGACCACGTGGGCACTAGTCCAAAGTAACCAGGCAAGTGATTTGGGATGTTTGGACTAGTTGATGGTATGGCCTAACATGTTATTAGATAAAGTTATTGATGTATTTTGGAAATAAATATCGACTCAAAAATACCAATGTTATAGATATATTAAATCATATAACATACATACCTTGGATGGAGGATTTGAGCTATATAATGTCTACGTAGTTGGCTGTTCTTTCTCGTTTCCCATTCTGAAAATTAGTATTAACTATCAAGACAACTAATTGACATTCAGCAGGTGGGATTTTATAGTTGGAAAAAAAATAAACTATCATGCAAAAGCAACTAAAATCCATATGGGAAATGAAGCAAAAACTCCATTTTTTTTTTTATTGGCTGGTGCTTTTATATTACCTTCCCTAATATAAAACCCATTTACACACGTTGATAGATTGGGAAGTGCTATATAGTACATCTTTCTTCAATTTGGCAAACTATGCTACAAGTCCTTGTTTTAGCTTTTTAAGTGGTATACGGTTGGGTTGGGTTGGGTTGGGGTGGTTATTGTTTTTGTCTCAAGTTCTGAATATTTCTTTGTAAAGAAATACAATATACTAAATAAATATGGATCTTACTCTATTTGGTTAAGTCATGATTAACGATATATTGTTCAATAGGTTAAGTTGAAGCTAAGAGAGTCAACTACGAGGCTGGAACAACAATTGGCAGAAGAGCAAGCTGCTCGACTGAAGGCTGAAGAGCTACTACATGAAGCTCAACTGAAATCTAGTGAAGAAATTCATAGCCTCAGAGTGCATCTAGAAAAAGCAGAGGAGCAGCTTCGTAAGCACAGTGAAAATTGATGTACCATTCTGTGAGGTAAAGGTTATGAATACAACTGTTGTGGAGTACAGACCTTCCCTTTTAATTTTTTTGTGTTAATGTTTCTACAACAATTGATTGGACACAAAACCCATTTACACCATTTATGTCAAGGCTTCATACTAATGAGAACCAATTTAATGAAAATACTTTAGTGAATAGATTTTCTCGAACTATACATTCTGGTAAAGGAAAGAAAGGTTTTTAATTATGTAAAATCATTAAATCAGCAAGTCATATTAACAATAAAGCTACAAATTTTGACAGATAACTACTTTCCTTCAAACAGTAATGACAAATGTCTGGTAGGCATTTATAGTGGTGTAGTTTGTAGTCAAAGCAAATTGTTATGTGTTCAAGAAGTTTTTAATGCACAGCCACAAAACCATTCTCACAAGTGTCTCAGATGCTTGGTCAAAGTTGACAACAGAATCTTAGTTGATTAAATAAGAAATGACTACCATTTACTCTTAGTTCTATTTTTTCACTCAAAATCCATAGAAAAGTGCGGGATACATATACACTCATGTTAAGAGTGCCAGCTAAGTTCTATTTTTTCACACAATTTCAAGTGTAATGTAATCTTTTCTTGAAGTGGATTCCCAAACCCATAAATTGTTGTGCAGACTGCAGATGCTAGGCTCCAAATCTGAATAGCGACCTTTCAAAGTACAGACTGAAAAACCAAGTTCTTTATTACAGAACCAAAGAAGACCCAACAACTCAATACCCACCATTAAGCATAGATTTTTCACATACAAACAAAAGGGACAAGAGCAACCCAGAGAGAACGGCGGATGAAGACCTCAACTCAGAGAAAACTAAAACCCAACAACAAACAGATGAAGACCTCTTACCCATAAATGCAAATGAAATAGTAGACTTCAAATCCAGAAGAGAAGACCGCAACCCTGATCTAGTTTGGGGCTCAAGTTTCTTCAAACCAAAATGAACTCAATTCCCTCCCTCCCGCGTAAGTAATGTTTCTGGGTTCAAGGTTTCCATTTTTTTTTTAAATTATTGCTACACGAGGCCGCGGCGAGGTTACCACCCGGAGGTATGTAGCAGTACTGATTCCAAAAGTTATTAAAATTTAAATTCCTCATATAAATTTTGTCCTAAACTCAAATATCAACTTAGAAAAAATTAAGACCAAATACAACTATTACAAACACCATAGGGCCGAGACTACTAAATGCCGCATATCTTACTTTTGTTGCAATTTCTTCAAATTCCAAAACTCATGATCAATTTCAGTACAAACATACTTAAAACATCCACAAAAAAATTTTAGTTAAAAGGTCCAAACGTTTTAACTAAAATACACACTCTTGAATCTTAAGGTTTTGACCAATTTCAAAGCATTTTCAAGAACTCTTAAAATTCAAAACTTTCTTCTAACATGTTCATAATCCTAAGAACTAACAATAGAATGGATTTAAGGGTATTTTAGTAATTAAAGGAAAACTTGCATGGACTTGGGAAGGATTGAAAATGGAAACCATAAGAGGAGAAAATAGCCTTACGGGAGAAGAAAACTGTGTGACCTAGGAACTCTGTCGAAACTGAAGTTGAGCACAAAGCTGAGAGAGGCGGTGGAAGCTGGTTTAGGGTGGTGCAACGAAGATGCTGTCGAGCTGAGTGGCTGAGCACGAGAGAGAAAGAAAGAGAGAGAGAGAGAGAGAGAGAGCTCGGTGTGAGAGAGAATGGAAACTCACTGTGAGACAAAGAGGAGGCGTGTGACAGTCTAGGCTGGCTTAAGGTGCCTGATGACCCTTTCCATTGGTCTGGGCTGGCTTGTGGAGGCAACGATTGGATTGGGGTTCACGGTTTGCCAATGGGTTGGGCGGTAGGGCTATCACACGGTGGTTTTTGAGTGGAAGAAAATGGCAATTACATGAAAGAGGTGATTCATTGAAAAATTAGGTTGCAACAACTTCTTTTGCAAGAGAGAAATACGTGTATTTATAGAGTTGATTAGAAGAGCCTTATATAAGAAGAAAAAGGAGGGTAACCATGCATGGCATGAAACATGGAACGTGCCTAATGTGAAACTAGTTCC
This sequence comes from Juglans mandshurica, assembly GCA_022457165.1. Classification (NCBI taxonomy): domain Eukaryota; kingdom Viridiplantae; phylum Streptophyta; class Magnoliopsida; order Fagales; family Juglandaceae; genus Juglans; species Juglans mandshurica. The sequence continues at coordinate 14,259,704 of CM039623.1, forward strand.
TGGCTTCATGGGCTTGGGTTTTGAGAGTTGATCGAGCTTTTTCCCCAGTTTTGGACTCCCGATTCAACCTCTAAAATAATCTAACTTGTCCCACCAATTTTCCTTGGCCCATAAAAAACTTCACCTAATCTAAAAATATTTAATGATTTTAACCTAATTAGCAAGCCTAATAAAAATATATTCGACATCGGTCAAAAATAAAATTTGGGCCCGTAGTCCATTCAAAAAATACTGGTTAATTTCAAGTGGGCTTTTTATCCGTATAAACCCAAAAATTTTAGAAAACAAATTGGTGTTAGACGTGGGTGTTACATCACAAGAGATAACACCTATGTAAAAGGAAGAAATAGAAACAAGAAAATTGTGACCATTGAAATCTACATCTTTGGCCCAAAGAAAAAAGGGTTTTGACTGATAACACCTATATACTTAATGCGCAAGTTGTCAAGAGTTCAAGCTCCTCAATGTAAAGCCAAGACTATAGTAGGGTAAGTTATATTTACAAACCAATACATGACACATGCACAACACTAAAGTACATGTTTAATTTACTACTTTAATCGTCACTACAACATAATTACTTTTTAGTTATGGTTGAGAAATTGTGATAGTCCCCAAACTGTCACTAAAAAGTATTTTCTGTGACGGTATCTGGAAACCGTCACTAAAGACAAATGAAATTTTTTGACGTTCAAGTAGAGAGGAAATTTACTTTCGAATATCATATATACGTTCGAACATTAAGGCTAGTTAGGTGCGAACGTGAAATGTTTTGGTGCCAACGTTCGAACTTTAGTAATTAATGTTCGAATGTTAATTGTCAATTTAAATTAAATATGACTCTAATTTAAAAATTATGTGATTTTTATAATGCATAATTTGTGAACAAGTCTAAAAAATTGTAAAATATAATTATATATTTATATATATAAATTATATTTATGTTTATGTTTATAAACATATATGTTTATATATATTTGAAGTGTAGTGATTTAGTATTCAAGTTGAAAAATCTAACATTAAAGAAGATTGAGAATTGAAATTAAAAAATAATAGATATATTAAATAATATTGTTCCTTACAAATATTAAAAGCAAAATATAAAATATGATAGAATTTCTTAAACAGCACTCAGACGAATGCATTGTTTACGAATTCGTACTCGGTATCTCCTCAGTCAAGGTATCAACTTTCTCATTGAGGATATCTACACAAATGGCTATCTCGGCGGTAGACTCCTCTATAGCCACGATCTGTCGATCAATATGTGCAGTCATATATGAAATCAACGCATCAACCCAAGCAAGCCGCGCATCTCTCGCAAATGTACTCATCGGCTGCTGACTACTACTCCCCACACCGGCCCCGGTTTGCGTCAGAGGCACTAGATCCGCTACAAGGGGTGGCTGACTTCGAGGATACCCCCTCGCCTATCCAATGCTACATCGATGCGTGCTGATGTCAAGGGGGCTCATTTGATCTATGACTTGCTCTTCCAGCTAGAGTGACACTCTTTGAGGAAGTAATAGCTGGCTAATGATGACACCATATCAGACGTTGTCCTTGGAGACAATGCTTGCCTCGTAACGAATCCTCTTAAAGATGAGTAGTGGAAAATTGATGTGATCTCCACGTGCCACTTATATAAAAAAATGTACCCGAATCCAACTAAATGTTGTCTTATGTGCCACAGGATCTAGGTTTGTTGCAACAATAAGCTGCAACATGTAGAAGAAATGTAGCAAATGTATTTGGTTGAAGGCATTCTTCCTCTCAATCTGCAAACGGTCTCTCCTGATGAGGATGTAGAAATCATCGTCTCGATCATCGTCCCAAGCCTCATGGTCAGTACCCTCTACCTCTGACTAGTCTGCATCTCTGGCTTCATCTACTGGCTCAACTAGGCCAGTAGATGATGCAGAAGTGCCTACATCTGCATCGAGTGTGCCGTGTGCAGATATAGATGCGTGAACCACAGTTGTGTCGCTAGTATGAGAGTCAGTTGTAGTCGATGTCTCAACTACTTGATGAATCCTGAGGAGCTCAACGATGACATCCTGTGAAATCTCAAACGAAACACTGCATACAGTCACAGTGTGAGAGGATGTGTCCTGAGACATGGAGCACATCCTCCTATAGAACTCCCGAACCATTGAGGGGTATACCTTCCCCCTCTATGTGCAGATATTTCCCCAGCCTCTTCTAATGAAGACATCTTTGAGGTTCGTCTGCTCCCATCTGAGATTATCGAACTCATTGATGAAGACCTCTCGCTCCACCATAACAGAACGAGCCCCAATCCGAGCAGTATCCTGAGTGGCTCCTTCCCTCCCTCGTTTCCTAGTATGCAAATAATGAGCCACATCATGAAAATAGAAAAGGAAAAAGAATTATTAGTACTATTGATGCATCTTTCGTTTTAATTTTAAACTGTTCTGCATTAACGTTCGAACATAATATAACATATGTTCGAACATTCAGATAAAACATTCTCACGTATGTTATTGACGTTCAAACATAACAATTAACATTCGAACATATAATATACACGTGACATCCGCTCGTCACGGTCGTGGCTATACACGTGGCATTTGTTTTGAGAAAAATAGAAGGCACGAAAAACTCAAGGTCACCATTTATGATAATTCCACTGGAAGAGTGAATGATAATGCAGCAGTGCTTTCCTCTTATATTGGCACAGTAATCCGAGCTTATGCTCCATTTTATTTGCGATCATAGCGAGATGTTCCAAATGAGATTAACATGCACATTCGAAGTCGTGTGCTGGTGAGTTTACTTTGAGAGTACATTTTTTTCACCTAGATTAGTATATCATATTTTTTATGTAATTTACTTATTAGGATGAATTCGACCTCAGCTTTGGTCGTAGCAAGGATTCGAGAACAGTAAATGAGTTGATGGCTACACTATTCTGACGTCACAAGGGACGATGTCATGACCACTTCAAGAAGTTTGAGACGTAGGAAGAGGCTGCAAAGTCCTTTTTCCAGTAGATGAAGTTAGACGATTGGAGAAAGTGTTATGATCTTTTCGCAGCTCCAGATTATCAGGTATTCTAAATTTATATCCTTTAATTATTTACATTCTATATTATATATATATTTATATATATTGCAATTAACATTCTTAATTAATTTTGTAGCACTTAAGCTATACAAATGCACATAATAGATCCACTCTGACTGTCCATCATCGTGTCGGTTCAAGATCATTCCACCGTCTTGTTGATAAAATGGTAATTAATAAATTATAGAATTCATTTATTTTTCTAATATTCTTTTATTTAAGTAATAGAATTATCTTTTTAAAATTGTTAATGTCGCTTTGTTAGAAACGTGATGATCTTGAAAACCTTTTCCTCATTCATATCTATGATGCAGCTCACACTAATGAGCGTAGTGAGTGGATGGATCCTGCCGTTGCAGATAATTATATAAGCGGTGTTACTTTTGTTAAATAAATTATGCAACATGTGAATAGTTTATTTTTTATTTGTATTTATTTTAATATGTTACTTATTGTGTGTTTTCTTTCAAATTGCAGGAAAAAATGATGGAGATGCAGTTAGCTTCTGGGGAATCGTCTTTGAGTGGCATGGACACATTAATGCAAGTGCTCGGGCCCAAGTCTAGTATGGCAAGAGGTTTGGGACAATCTTTCAAGCATTCCGGTTCATCCTCCTTAACCTCATCAACTTCACAAATTAATAATCTTACCAAAGATTTAAAAGCTGCAACAAGAGTTGAAGTCCCTCTTAGAGTGGCAGTCTCATTTAAAGATGCATTTGCGGGACCAACAGAGAGACCAGGAGGAAAAAATATGCTGTGAAGTCCAAGAGCAAGTGCAGTGGGAGATGATGATGCAAATGGAGCATGTTATGTCAATGCAATAGAATCGCGGTGGACGAGTAAAGAAGAAGAAATGAATTTTATCAATTTTATCCGTGTATATAACTTTTAATATCTAATTTTGAAACTTTATAAGACATTGTTAGTTGTTAAATGATGGTGTGTAATATGATACAATTGGTATTATAAGACATTGTTAGTTGTTCGGGTGAGAAAAATACCACAAGTTGAATGGATATTTTCTGATGATGCATTGATCAATTCTAAGCTGCTTAAATAAGCAAAGCCACATAAAAGAATGCCGAAAATAAAGGGAAACAACTGGAACTCAAACTTGTAAAAACAGAGCATAACGAACGGAAATAACATGCAACAAAAAAACATGTAAAACTCTCAACTGCAAAAGACGTAGTCCGATCCAGCGATCTTCTCGTCCTCTACTCGCCCATGACTGCAACGATCTTGATTCACACCCACTTCGCCCCGACCGACGTGGCCTAACAAAGATTATTCTTTATTTTCTTTTAAAGTTGTGATACATATGGTCCTTTGAATCAAATAGCATAGGATTTTTTTTTTTGAAAGTGGTAACGTATTATGTTTGATTTTTTAAAATCCAATTTCCTTGTATGGATCATGTAATAAAACTTGGATTTGGATTTGCACTAAAGCTAAACAAGCCTTTTAATTAAGTTTTTCAAAATCTTGGTTTCCAATTCATGGTTGATTTCAAAATGAAATCCAAATCCAAATTCAAATTCTATCCAAACGCAATATATCTGAATTCTAGTTGGGTTTTTGACAGCTATACAAAATGCTTAGTTGCTATATATTCATTAAGTACGGAATATTATTTGGAAATTACTGATCACGGTACGTCAATTATTTATAAACACTACACAGCTAAGTTAAATGAATTTATAGTAGGATTTATGGTCATACCTTCCTAAACGGACTCTTTATAGCACTTGATTTAAGAGTTTCCAAGCAATTAGGCCTTCCTTGTTAATAGCCCCTTTGTCCACTCTTTTATCCCCTGCCAGTGCATTTAGTGTTCTGAAAGGTGTGAGTTCAGTAGCCAGATGCAACAACGTCTTGCCACTGCTATCTTGCTTGTTTATGAGATCATCAGGCACTTTGTCAAGCATAAACTTGAATGTCTGGAAGCTTTTCCTACTTCCCGCAGCCACACGGAGGGGCGTACGGCCTTTATTGTCCAATAGTTCGTACGTACCAGGAAATTATGAAACCACCTTCTCCACTACCTCATGGTGGCCTTGCTCGGCTGCAATGTGAAGAGCAGACATTCCTTCCTTGTCCTTTATGTAAGCTGCCGAAGAACCTGCACATTGTAATACAGTTTAGTTAAAAAAACTAGGTAGCCATTCGTGGAGGGTAGAGGGCAGTGGTGGGCTTGCCATGATCAGCAACGTGCGGCGTCCAATGATTGGGCACGGCAGGAGTGCACTGTGGAAGTGAGAGAGAGAGAGAGAGAGAGAGAGCGAGAGCTGTGTGAACGTGTTTGCGGTAGATGGGCCAAGTTGCTTCCGCTGGAGGCTTGCGGTGGTGAAGGTCATGCAGGGGTGGATCAAGGGGTTGACAACGTGAAGGGCTAGGCTTTTAGGGAGGCAATGGCGTGAAGGAGAGAGGGTTGTCCGTGGTGCAACTGCTCTGTTTTGGACTCCCTAAAAATAGAGGCTCTCTAAGCTTGGACGTGGCTATGGCGTCTTGAGGGTCACGGTGGGTTACGGTGGTGGCAGTGAGGTTTGGGCAGGGTGGTTCCGTGCAGTGGACGCACTCGGGATTGGGCTTTTGAGGAGTGGCTATCGGTGGGTGGGTCTCTTGCCGTGCCATCTGAGTGCTTGTGGTGGAGTTCGACCTCTGCTGCCCGTGGGTGGTGCATGTAGAAGTGCACGGTGCGGGGCGGAGGACGGTGTAGTTGTGGACGGCGGTGTGGAGAGACAGCTATGCGTGGGTTGCTACGGTAGAGTATGGGTCAACGGTGAGTAGACCGACGACTTGTGGAGGTGATTCATTGAGAAAATTAGGCTGTGGCAACTTCTTTTGCAGGAGAGAAATACATGTATTTATAGTGTTGATTGGAAAAATCCTAGATGGGAACAAAAAAAAAAAAAGGGGTAACCGTGCATGGGAGACGTGCATGGCATGAAACATGAAACGTGCCTGACGTGGAAACTGGTTCCTGGCTTCATGGGCTTGGGTTTTGGGCATTTTCTTCGAGTTTTGGGCTCCCAATTCAACCTCTAAAATAATCTAACTTGTTCTACTAATTTTTCATTGGCCCATAAAAAGATTTTACTTAATTCAAAAGTATTTAATGATTCTAACTTAAATAGCAAGCCCAATAAAAAAAAATTAGATATCTTCCAAAATACAAATTGGACCCACAATCAGTATATAAAAAAGAGTAATTCTACATACAATCGTGAAGTGTCTTAACGCCGCGTAATCGCTTTGAAAAAGAGTAGGGAAAACTATTAAAAAAATAATTTTTTCATATAGATTCCATGTTTTATTCACTTTTTTCAACTCTTAGAAAAAGGATTGACGTGGAAAATGGGCAATGCGAACTTAGTGAAGATTTGGAAAGACAAATGGCTCCCAAGACCAATTCTTTTTAGATTTCAAAACTCTACCGTAGGGTCATATGATGAAACAAAGCTTAAAGATTTGATTAATAGTGGCTCAAACCAATGGATCATCTCTTTGCTAAATGAAATGTTCTCTGAGCCTGAGATCAAAGACATTAGAAGAATCCCTATCAGCCCATGCAATAGTTCAAATAAATTAGCTTGGAGGTATACTGGAGATGGTAAGTTCCCTGTAGAGAGTGCTTACCACTTACAATGTACTATAGTGGAGAGACAAAAGGGGCAGACATCGAGAAATATTAATCATTCTGTGATTTGGAAAAATGTTTGGAAGCTTAGAGCGGCCAATGTTGTATAAGTCTTTTTTTGGAGGGCCTATCATGAGGGCCTCTTAAAGTCTTTCTTAAAGCATGTGCCCCATCTGCCCATATAACATTGAGATAGTGGCACATTATCTTTGGATTTGCAGATTAGCCTTTTAGGGAAGTTCTGTCATTTTTTTGTTTAAACTTGAATGTTGGGGAACTTGAAGAATTTGTTGTCACATATCATCAGATTTGGAAGAGAAGAAATAGATTTGTATTTGAAGAATTAGAGGGGTTGCCGCTTACGAGAGAAACCGAGTTTTATCTTCTCTTCCTGATGCTAGTAGTAGGCCTCCTGCCTCCCAAATTCTACCACTAACCAAGAAAGATTACAATGTAGCAGGTAATTTGATTAGCGTGTTGTAGGGTATTGTTTCTTATTTCTCAAGTTTCAGGTTCTGGCCATTTGAGAGCTAGTGGCAGCACACAGTAACACCCTGTTCCCAAAGGTTCAGAGTCTTAGCTCTTATCACTTAATATCAACTCCAATATCACAACTATAAAATTAAAAAAAAAAACTCCGAAAAATATTAATTCCTTAGCTCAACCCAAATATCTATGTTCTTTCATAGGGAGAACAAAAAAATTCTCAATAAAATAAATTAATAACTTCCCAAAAACTTGAAAATATCCTTAACTCAACACGTCAAATTAACCGAGAATAATCAATTTACTAACTATAACTCTCAAATAAGCACTTGTACTCTCGGATACTTATTCTACTACGATCCTCACACCTTGCTAAAACTTCATACTCTTGTTCTCCAGTTGAACTATCAAAATTATCTAAAAAATACTTGGAGATAAGGGGTGAGTTATCAACAACTCAATAAGCAGGGAACATATACTAGTATGTAAACATGAATATTTATAGAGTTTGGAATATAGAACAAAACATTTTTTATTTTCAGAATGTAGGGTCAGAACATGTTATAAAAAATATCAGAGCGAAAGTTGAAAAATATTCTTATTCAAAATTCCTTTGGTATATCATAACTAAACATCTTCATCTTTTCTTACCATATCAGGACATATCAGAACAAAGGCCATATTTAATCCCTGTAGTAGGATTGTGCATTATGTGGAAAGTCAAGCAGAACATAAATCACCATATTATCAAAGCGATTGCACTCAGAGCATAGACCACTATTATATCCCGTGGTAGGGTTAGAGGCCACTATTATATCTCGTGACAAGGCTAGAGGTCACTATTATATCCCGTGACAGAGCCAGAGATCAGAGCAAAACAGAATCAAAATCACTATATTAGAACCAGAATCAGAGTCAGAACAAAATCAGAATCACCATATCAGAATAGAATCAGAAAGTCATGCCAAAGGTTTTTTAGATGTCACATCATATCAAAACAGAGTACTGAAATTTAGATCATTTCACATTTTCCAAAACAATTTCAGAACATCTTCACATCACATGCAAAAATTATCAAATTTTCATATTTGCTCATTTTTCTCAAATCAATTACAGAATATCAAAAGTCAGCTCATGTCTACGCCAGTTATGTCAGAAAATACTTTATTCTTATACAGAATTTCATGAGTAATGCAGAACAAATAACTAAGGTCATTTCAAATTTCTTTTCATAACAAAACATCCATATTTTTCAAAAATCAACCTCAGCCCATTTTATTTTTTATTTAAAGTCTAGCATAGGAACCCCGCTTACTTGAACTTCTTAGCTTTTTAGAAATTCTTCACAACAGTACTGAACGAAAATCAATCGTCACCTATAAAATACACATGTAACTTTCGTAAATCTCAAATTGAACACGTACTTCGTAATTCAAACCCTAGATATTAAAGAAAAATCTCTATTTTCCTAATGACTAAAATCCTTGAAACCACCTAAAATATCTTCTCTTCCCAAAGTATTTTGATTTTTATAGAAATTCTCCAAACAAAAGAAAACACGATTAACGCTTATGATCATATTACTCCATAAATTGATATTGTCCATGCGAATACGTGATCTCGACCCCAAAATATACACGGCCCAACACTGAAAATACACACCAGCTAGCCCATTTCGATATGCCCGGCCCATCATACAATCAAGCCCAACAAAAAAAAAACCATAAGTTCATAACACGATTCAGATTCATGACTGGAAGGGCAAGATCGTAATTACAAACTAAACTTCTCTTGTATCTAATATCTACGTAAGAACCTATGGCAAAAAATACAGTTTAGTTAAAAAAACTAGGCAACCATTCGTGGAGGGGAGAGGGCAGCGGTGGGCTTGCCGTGATCAGCAACATGCGGCGTCCATTGATTGGGCACGGCGGGAGTGCACTATGGAAGTGAGAGAGAGAGAGAGAGAGAGAGCGAGAGCAGCGTGAACGTGTTTGCGGTAGCTGGGCCAGGTTGCTTCTGTTGGAGGCTTGCGGTGGTGAAGGTCATGCAGGGGTTGATCAGGGGGTTGACAACATGAAGGGCTAGGCTTTTAGGGAGGCAATGCATTGAGGAGAGAGGGTTGTCCATGGTGCAACTGCTCTGTTTTGGACTCCTAAAAATAGAGGCTCTGTGGCGCCCCCAATCCCCCTTTTAAAAATACATGGGAATCGAGACACCAGGATGGTGACAACACGGTCACACATCCCAACGAAGTGCCAGTGTGTACATGCAACGGTGTACAAATAAAATAACGCAGCGGATAGTCAACTAAGTACCAGAATTTAAACACAACTAAACATCAGTAGAGGTTTAAAAGTAGTTATACAGTCATCCAAAATAAAGTTAACACATGTCCCGAAAATACAATAAGCAGAATAAAATAATGAAACCAGTGATCCCAGATCACTCCTCGGGTGGAGCCGTCTCCTCAGGCTCGCCCTCCTCCTCCTCATCTGCATCAAAATCTGCGTTACCACAGAAGGGTACCGCAGGTAAGAATGACCCAAATAATCCTCAAGAAATAAAAATACATTTAATGCAACCAACATGCATGCATATGATGAAATATGCATTTTTCTCAAAACATCATTTTCCCCGAAAATGACAATTTCCAACACACGCCAAAATCTCATTGGCTCAAATATCCGTAAAACATTTTCCCAGAAAATGGTTTACACAAAATCCACGCACACTATTTTCCCAGAAAATAGCCAATTTAATCTTTTATTAACCTATGCACCATGGCCTCCCCTAGGGACCATCCGCACGTCTTGGCTTCGTAGCGATGCTCGGTTCTGCGCCCAGCGCGTTCATGGCTGAGCACCCACTACGCACAAGCGATGCCCAGTTTCGCGCCCAGCGCGTACATGGCCAGACATCCTCTGGTCCCCTCCAGCAGAAGGACCACGGAGTCGGCACGAATCTCTCGTCCGATCCCATCATCGCCCAGCGACAATCCAGGGGACGTTACTCAGTTTATTCTGCTCCCGAGTAACCAGAGGAGCTCCACCGAGATAATACCCCATCTCGGCTTGGGGTCGTAATACACACGCACCCAAAAATATTCTCACATAAAATCATAATTTCTAAATCACACATGAGCATGAATGCACTACACGAAAACCCAGTTTTCTTTACAAACATGATCATGCATGAAATAATGAGATGTACATGTACCAACACAAATCCACAACCATCAATAACCAAACCAATCAAATCCAACCAAACACTCCAATCACCAATCCACTCCCGAACTCCTCGGACTCAGTCCAGCAAAACCAACAATAGATTAAATACAGTAAAATGTGTTAGTGCAAAAATACATTAAATTCACAAGAATTCTTTGGAGAAATACTTACAGTGCAATATAATAATTTCTGGAGGATCACGACGCTGCAAGTGGTGACGTTTGAGCAACACCACAGTGTAAAATATATTGTGGCCGTGGGTCACAGATACCCACTTTTCAACGAAGACAAACGAAGACCCAAAAATGGTAGGGTAGGGCCTAGAGAGGTCGGTGAAGCCAATGGTGGTGGTGGTTTGCCGTGGGTGGCGGTGCAAGGGGTGGTTTTAGGCCAAAAAATCGCAAATCGGAAATGGACTTGGTGGGGCTTCACCGGTGACGGATCGGAGCTGGGGTTGGGTCCATTGGGTTGCCAAGAGGTCGGGGATGATGTGGTAGGAAGATGGTGGCCGGTGGTGGAGCGACGGCGGCGCGCGAAGGAAGTGAAGGCCGCGGCTTGTAGTGGTTCGTGGTGGCTAACGGCGTCGATGGAGGAGCAGGAAATGGAGGGGAGTGATCGCCGGCCGGTGGGGAAACTGATGGGAGGGGCGGTGTCGGCCACGAGCGGCGCACGGCGGCGCTGGGTGGAAGAGAAGGAAACGGGCGGAGGAGAGGAGAGAGAGAGTCCGTAGCACGCGGGAGAGAAAGAAACCGAAGGAAAATAAGGAGAAAAAGAAAAAAGGAGGAAAAGAAAAGGAAAGGAAAGAAAAAGAGGGGAAAAGAAATGAGGTCCAATCCTCATAACTTGGGTCACAAAAATGATCCAACGGAAACGATTTTAAAACCACAAGTTAAATAAAATAATTTAAACGTAATGGTAAAGTCAATTTGAAATAATTAAATCCCACAGTAATTAATTTAAATATTAAAAGAAATTAAAATGCATAACAATAAATAAATATTAAGAAAGCACATAAAAATAATGTTCACCGAATTAAAATCATAGAAATAAACTCACTAAAAATCCGACCAATTTTAAAATAAGAGGACAAATTTTTGAATAAATAAAAATAATCCTTCAGTAAAAATACATTAAAATACGGGGTGTTACATCCTCCCCCCTTAAATAAAATTTCGTCCTCGAAATTAGCAAGGTCAAATATCAAACTAAGACAGGATTAAGATTCAACTAAGAGTAGACTTAGAACATACCGTTCAGATTAATCGAACAAGTAGGGATATTGTTATCTCATATCCGCTTCTCTTTCCCATGAGAAATCTTGAGCCAACGGATCATCCCATGACACCTTCACCAATCCACAATCTGAGTTGGAGCAACTTCATAAGTAAGGTTAGGCTGTAGTTGAATGCGTTCAGGGTCCACAAAACGTGGCTCTTGCTGTCCAAAACTCTTCTTCAATGAGGACACATGAAACACATCATGAACATCCCCAAAATAATCTGGCAAGGCCACTCTATAAGCAACAAGCCCAAACTTCTCTATGATCTGAAAAGGGCCAACATATCTAGGACTAGGCTTTCATTTCTTACCAAAGCGCTTGACGCCTTTCATAGGAGAGACTTTAAGATAAACCCAATCACCTTCTTTAAATGATAAGTCTCTTCTTCTTGTATCTGCATAGCTCTTTTGGCGACTTTGCGCTTCAGCCATCTTCTTCCTGATAAGCTGAACTTGGTCCTTCATTTCTTGGATTATCTCAGGCCCAATTACCTTACTCTCGTCGGCTTCATCCCAACACAAAGGCGATCTGCACTTCCGTCCATATAAAGCCTCATACGGGGCCATCTGAATGGAGGAATGAAAACTGTTGTTGTAAGAAAATTCAATGAGCGGTAGGTGATTCTCCCAACTTCCTTGAAATTCCGTGACACAAGACCGTAGCATATCCTCCAGAGTCTAAATAGTACGCTCTGATTGGCCGTCTGTTTGGGGGTGATACACAGAACTAAACTTCAACTTAGTGCCCAATGCTGCCTGCAAACTCTTCCAGAAACGGGACGTGAATCACGGGTCCCGATCCGACACAATACTCTTGGGTATCCCATGCAAACGCACTATCTCCTTGACATATATCCGAGTTAACTTACCCAAAGAGTCAGTATTATTAATAGGTAAGAAATGGGCACTCTTGGTCAACCGATCCACAATCACCCAAATTGAATTCTTTCCACTAGGAGTCCTCGGCAAACCCACAACAAAATCCATGGAAATATCATCCCACTTCCACTCTGGAATTGGGAGAGGTTGGAGTCTACCAGCAGGTCTCTAATGCTCAGCCTTCACTTGACGGCATGTGTCACATTTTTCAATAAACAAAGCGATGTTCAGCTTCATTCCTTCCCACCAGAAATTTCTCTTTAAATCTTTATACATCTTTGTGCTTCCTGGATGAACTGAATAAGGAGCCGCATGAGCTTCTGCCAAAATCCGCTCTTTAAATTCAGAATCTCGAGGAATCACTCTACGGTCCCGAAACCGAAGAATACCATCCTTATCCAAGCTGTAATGCAAGGGTCCTCTAGACTTCCTGACCCTTTTCCTGATAGCTAACAATTCAGGATCCCTTCTTTGAAGAGTCCTCAATTCTTCAAAATCCACTAGTCGGACATCCAAAACTGAAGATAATAATTCCTCTTGCTGCGAACTCTCAATAAGAAGTCTCCTCATTCCACAAAGGAGAGAGTCCAAATCCAATGACTCTGCTTCATCCGCTTGTTGAGACTTTCTACTCAAAGCATCAGCGACTAGATTTGCCTTTCCTGGATGATACTTGATCTCACATTGGTAGTCGCTAATCAGCTCTAACCACCGTCTCTGCCTCATATTGAGATTCTTCTGAGTAAACAGATGCTTCAAGCTCTTGTGGTCAGTATAAACTTCACAGGCTTCGCCATACAAATAATGCCGCCAAATCTTAAGCGCAAAAACTATTGCCGCCAACTCCAAATCATGCGTGGGATAATTCCTTTCATGAACTTTCAGCTGACGAGATGCATAAGCTACAACCTGTCCCTCTTGCAGAAGAACGCATCCCAACCCGAATTTGGATGCATCACTAAAAATCACAAACGGCTTGTGTGGCTCCGGAAGTGCCAAAACTGGTGCCGTTGTCAATCTTCTCTTCAACTCCTGAAAACTTCTCTCACATTTGTCAGACCATACAAACTCAACATTCTTCCTTGTCAAAGCTGTGAGAGGTCCTGATAACCGAGAAAAACCTTCCACAAATCTTCGATAGTATCCAGCAAGTCCCAAGAAACTCCGTATCTTACGAACTGTTGAAGGGCGAGGCCATGACAAAACAGCTTCCACTTTACTAGGATCCACAGCCAGCCCTTCTTGGGAAATCAGATGCCCAAGAAACTTAACTTCTTCTAACCAGAATTCACACTTGCTTAGCTTAGCATACAACTGATGCTCTCTTAATTTCCCAAGTGCCAGACGAAGGTGACAAGCATGCTCTTCCAAGTCTCGAGAATAAATCAGAATGTCATCGAGAAATACCACCACAAAAGAATCCAAAAATGGTCGAAACACCCGATTCATTAAATCCATAAAAGCGGTAGGAGCATTCGCCAACCCAAAAGACATCACTTTGAATTCATAATGCCCATACCTTGTTCTGAAAGCAGTCTTGGGCACATCCTTATCCCTTATCCTCAACTGATAGTAACCTGATCTCAAGTCAATTTTCGATAAGACAGCTACTCCCTGAAGCTGGTTAAACAAATCATCAATCCTTGGTAAAGGATACTTGTTCTTAATAGTCACCTTGTTAAGCTCCCGATAATCCATGCACATTCTGAGCGTACCATCTTTCTTCTTGACAAACAATATGGGCGCTCCCCACGGTGAAGTACTCGGCTGAATAAATCCCTTATCGACCAATTCTTGCAATTGAATCTTCAACTCTTTTAACTCCGCCGGTGCCATGCGGTAAGGAGCCTTATGCACAGGAGCCGCCCCAGGTTCCAGATCAATAACAAATTCCATATCACGAACGGGAGGCAATCCAGGTAACTCATCCACAAACACATCGGGAAATTCTTCCACCACTGGAATTTCCTCTAAAGATTTCTTCTCAGATGATGTAGACACGACTTGAACCAAAAAAGCATCCGCCCCACAAGCTATATCTCTCTTAGCTTGAACTGCTGATATAATTGATGGTCTTTGTGACGCTCCCAAATTCCGCTTGGGATCGGACGGACATTTGAAGCGTCGAGACATGCAACACAAGGTTACCTGCCCCCGTTCATGACATATAAGATGCAATATTCCTAACATGCATCTAGCATTATGCAATATTCGCAGCGGATATTTTTTTTCTTTTTAGCAATACTATGCACCAAACCGAAATATCCCAAATACTTAAAACATACTTCATTCATAATGACGTACTAAACAACTGAGATCACAATAATAGTCCATATGGTAGTGATCAAAAGAGTGCTGGAGATTGAACTCCACAAATACAAGTAGTAACTTGAGGTAACTACTGTACTACCATCTACGTCACACCATCGCTTAATCGATCATTTCCAGATGGTCGATTCTCGATTCTCCTTCAGATCCTGTAACAAAATCTACCATTCGGGGGGAATGGTAGTTAGGACTACCACAGTGAGATTTGATTACAAATCTCAGCAAGTTAACAGGAAACTTGAACACAGGTTAATGATGCATGCATGGCAGTAAAAGCATGAATGCATAATCAAATCATAAGTAATCATAGCATAACTTGATATACAACATAACATAACTGGCATAACTTAAACTGAAATTGAAGCTTAGCATGAACGTGACTTGAACCATAACATGGACTTGAAACATAACATGAACATGAACTTGAAACATAATATGGACTTGAAACATAGCATGAACATGAACATGTATAATTTGAACATGAACTTGAGCATGACATACCATAAATGTGAACTTGGAACATAACGTAACTTGAACTTGGAACATATTCTTGTCTCATGGGATTACCATGATTGCGTGAACGTAAACTTGAACATAACATAACGTGAAACATGACTTGAACTTGGAATCTTATTCAATAGACTTAATCATTAACGTGACCATATGGGTGCTACACAGGTCCCCTTGAGCCGTGTGTCCCTGCCGATTACCGCATCACATCACAGGTTTCTATACCAGCTGTGAGTGCGTTAATACGTACTCCACAGTTGTTGTGGCCCCACGTATTCTAAGTGTCACAATTGTTGTGTCTCACGTAGTGTATGCTCCACAGTTGTTGTGACCCCATACTTCATGCTCCACAGTTGTTGTGGCCCCATGACTTATCTGTTTGTGCCACACTTGCTGTGGACACACGTAACATAATGTGTGGCACCATCGGCGTTAGTGCTTGGCGCGCTCTGGTGACCAGCTAATTAGGCCCCATTCGCAACCTGTTGACTGTACTTCGTCAACCAAGGGAATTTCACACCTATTTAGACACTCTAGCGTGAACAAAGGAGTTCCACTTGGATATTACCTCATCCTAACACTTAGGGTCGTGATTGACATGAATGACTTAACTGGCAGACATGACATTTCGTAACGTGACGTAACATGAACGTGAGATAAAATACAGAAATCTTGACGTGGCATAACGTGAGATGAACGTAAGACGACAAACATGACATACTTTGAAACATAAATGTAACAAATAACATTTCATAACATGGCATACATGTAACAGGCAACATTTCTTAACATAGCATACCATGTAACAGACAACATTTCTTAACATGGCCTGACATGTGACAGTGAATATTATATGACATGAAATACATATAACAGATGGCATACTTAACTTAACATGACATGCTTGCAATTTATAGCAATACGTGACAGAATATCTTGTGTAACAGATGAATAATTCATGACAGAATAAATTCTGTGTAACAGATAAATATGTAATGACTTGGCATGGCACATATAATAACATGCATACATACACTTTAGTTCCCTTACTTATCACTCATACACATTAAACTGATAGTAAGTTAAAAGCTAACTTACCTCGATCTTCACGCTTCGAGACAAAACTCAAGTGCAATCACGAAAAACTGAAAGTAGCGATTTCTAAAAATTAGAACTTAATCACTAACAATTAGGAATATGGAGAAATATCAACTTCGAGTAAAATTACCATTTTACCCTCTACATATGGAAAAATGACCATTTTACCCCTAACTTAAGGATTTTGCATCCTAACTCCAAAAATCATCAAAATTTACATACCTTATGTAAATTTTGTCCTAAGCTCAAATATCAATTCAAAAAAATTTAAAACTAAACACAACCATTAAACTCTATAGGTCCGAAACTTACAAGGCTATTTCCCTTGATTTTGTTGTAATTCTTTCAAATCTCAAAACTCATGATTAAACCAAAATTTTTCTTCTACTATACTCATAACATATTCCTAAGAATAATCATGTTTTGAATCATGAACAAAAGTCATCAAAATCACTAAAACCACACTTGAACTTTTTGGTTTTTCTTCTAAGTTCAAAACATAATTTTGTTTCTAACTTGTTTTGATCAACCTCTTGATCCATGACTTATAAAGATGTGATCTTCAAACCAAAACATCACATGGTTTAAAAAGATGTTCTAAAACAGATCCAAGCAGCAAACTCAAGATCACATGGTTAAACATCAACCAAAACATAAATTTAGCCAAGAACATCATCACTTTGACCTAACTGAATACCTCATTGCATAAAATTTCATATCTTCGAAACTAACATCAAATATCTTCAAAATGACATTTTAACATGTATATAAGAGGCTTAGGATCTTCCAATAAAAATATCAAAGCCATTGGAATAAGATTAAACCATAAAAGATCTAAACTTTCTCAAAACAGAAACTGTTTTGCCTCTTCCAGTTTCTAAGTTTCTAGACCTAAGACAATATTTCACCAAAACTTTTAATCATGCAACAAATCCTCAACCAATAATCATATACACATGTTAACAGTACTCCATAAAAATTTCGGACCAAGATCTATTCATTAGCTTGGTCAAAAACTCCAAACTATAACACACTCTCCAGTTTATCGCCCAGAATAACCTTTCTGGGGTCTAAACAACTTTTTACCAATCAAATGATCTCCAAATGGAACTAATAAGATATCCAAGTAAACTAGACTCAAAAATAAACAACTTTAATGAAGGAAACTTTGCGAGAAAATACTTAAAAAAGCTTCGAAACGGGCGTTCAAAAGAGGTAAGAAAAACTGTCCGAGAGTGTCTTTTGTGTTTTATGAAGGAAAAGTGTAAAGGAGAGTTGCTTTTCGTGGGAAGTGGACTGGAGAGCTTCTTACACAAGCTATGTAAAGTGATAGGACTGAAGAAATGGTTGAGTGTTGGCCTTTTCTTCTCATAAAAATCAGACCAAGATCTTTTCTTAAGGTGGAGTGTGAGAGTGAAAGAGTGAGGTGGCCCTTTAGCTATGTCTTTCTAGAACCTTCTAGGCCCTTCTTGTAAAGATCTGACCAGTCAAGTGGGGGTACAAAACTTAGCCATGAAGCAATCCTATGGTGACCAAATTCGTGGGCCTTAATGGGCCTAAACCGAATGGGCCTAAAATTTGGGGTTTAAAGAGGGTTTGGGTTGCTATCAAGCCCAAATCCAATATCACTTAGTCCAATCAATTTCCCAAGGTTAACAAGGTTGGATAATGATGTTCTAACACAAATTTGAAGGATTAATAGCTTGTGGAAGTGATTTAATCAAGTGATTAAACACAATGCTATAAATCGGATTAGAAAATGTTTAGAGGCCAACTTTAGGGTTTTGGGGAAACAGTTTAGGGTTTCGATTTCAACAAATCTTTTGGGCTTTCAATTGGATTCCCACCATTTAGGGTTTCACTAGGATTGAAATATTTTTGGTCTGGCACAATTTGGTTGAGCAGATGAAACAAGGTTTTGCTTAAGTGGCATGATCTCACACCCTCATTCCTTCAAATCCAACAAACATTCCTCATGGTGCCAAGTGTCTAATATTATTCACTATGTGAGGCTAATATCTTGCCAAGTGTCCAAATGAAAGTTCTCTAATCTAATTTGGACATTCCACACTGTGATTTTGAAACACTGCAATTGGTGCGCTTACCGAGGTTACTATTTACTCAGAAAAAGTGAATCATAAACTTAGCACTAAAAATTCCTAAATATTCATATTAACCTACAGTGAAAATCGTTTACCGAAATACATTCTTGAAGTGCCCCTAAAAATAATTTCACAATTTCCATCAGACGTTTTGTCCGGAATTATGAAAATAGGTTATTGCCCCATAAAATCCTAAATAATCCACTGAGTCTAATGGCGTAGACTATAACGCATTCTGACACTTCTAACCACATCAAATAATTAAACTCATATTTCTAGCACCATAGTGAGTGATAACACTGACTATGTTGATAGACTAAAACCTATACGATTGGTTAATTCGTAAAAACTTATGGAGTTTTCACGAGATTCCTAAAGTCAATAGAAATTCCACTAATGAATTTCTAGCGGGCTGTTACATCCTCCCCTCCTAAAAAAAGGATTTCGTCCTCGAAATCGACGTAAGTACAAACATAAAATACGCTCAAAAGAAGAAGTTGCTTACCAACTTATTGCCCATCACTGAATGTCTCATCACGCTGAAGAGCAGGTATCGTTCTTCCTGTGGTAACGCCTTCCTCTCGTAGTCAACACTATTCTTATTTATACCATCACATGATTATACAAAATAACTATCACTATAACATAAGGATAAAACACTCCAAAGGTTACAGCCTAAACTTAAAGACTTCTTGGCTGACCTTCTAGAATACTGAATCTTTGCTAAAAAGAAATCATTATTCTCTTCACTATTCAAAGAATTATCCACAACGTGTATATATATCTACCATTCTTAACTCTCTTTCTCTCAAATTATATCAATTTATACTAGAATCCTTTCACAAAGTAGGTCAAGTCATACCAACATACTTTCTAACTCTAAAACTTCAAGTATTCATGCAGTTCAATTTGGAAGAATTTAATCCATACACAACTGAATTCACATTCTATTTCCTCAAGGAATTATATCTGCCTAGGACTAGCTTACTCCTTCATAATCACCACGAATCGTTCCTCCTCCTAGGTGGTACCTCGATAAACGATCAACTATTAACCTCAACTCAAGACTTTCTCTCTTATGATTGACATAGCTCTTCTATCCGTCATGAGCTGCCTCTTATTCTGACTCTAATCCAAAGAATTTGATCCTACTGTTCACGTAAATCCCTAAGACAAGATTTTACTCCCCATATAAATGTCTCCAATATTAGGGTAATCTAGGTTTCCACAAACACGGTGCTTCGCCAGAAACCATTTATTCGCGATTGGATAAAACTATTATCATAAGTGAATCCTACTAAAGCCAAAGCTTCTCCCACACACTGAACTCTTCCGAACACAAATTTCATTGTAACCTTCGAATCAAAACAAACTCCAAATACTTGGGATACTAATTCATCAACCTTGAATATCCTTCCTCGTACTACTAAAAGGTATTCCATATCTACACTGTTATGAATAGAAATACTCTTAATGAGAAATGTTACTCTTACCACTTGGTAACAATTCAAAATACGAACTGAACTCTCGTGCAATACCACAATCACTAAAAATAGGGCCTTGCTTGAATCAAACTGTGTACAAGTTATAAACCTCGATGATTTAACTTACCCAAAGTATCAATAATGCAATAGTATCATCAATTGCAATCTAATCAACCTTAAATAAGCTTAACAATACAGAGGTCTTAGAAAAATACCAGTGACGGCGCCAACTCCTTTAGTTCCTAGGGCGTCAACATCTGTGTCTCTAGAAGTACCTGCATACACTTGAGCTAGTATTGGAGGTCATGACTTTGGTTTGAAATCTCCAAAGGGAACAGTTCCATTTTTCCGGCCTCTTTTGGGACAATTTCTGATCAAGTGGTCAGGTTGGCCACATCAGAAACAGAGTCCTAAGGTAAGTTTGCACTTGCCTCCATGGTTCTTTCCGGACATCCCACATATTGGGTACGTGGTCAATATTGAGCTTCCAGTCTCGATGCCTTTTCCCTTATCTGGTCCAGTAGACATCTTCTTCATTTATAGATTTTCTTCAGTAGCATGCAATGAAGTTCTCTTTCATTCGGTATGATCTGGATCGCTAGACCTCTCTGCTCAGCCTTTGCTGTCGCGGCCACGTTTACTAACTCTTGGTAATTCTTTATTCTTAGGCAAGCTACTTGGCTACGGATCCATGGCTGAAGTCTAGCTTGAAACTTTCGTGCCTGCATCCTTTGAGTAGAAATCAAGTGTGGTGCAAACCTTCCTAACACCATAAACTTAGCAGCGTACTACTCTACGGTCAAACTGCCTTGAGTTAAAGTTGGGAACTCCTATGCCTTTAACTGTTTGATAGAATCTGGGAATAATCTGTTGTCAACACTTCCTCAAATCTCTCCCAAGACAATGCATCCAAACTTCCTAGTTCCCTAACTAGAAGTTGCCTTTGTGTATCCCACCATATTTCAGCTTCTCCTTAGAATAGGTATACAACATATAGAACCTTCTGGTCCTCAGTACAACCACAGATTTCGTAAGTCCTTTCGAGATCCATAATCCATTTCTCGGCTTTTAGAGGCTCTTCATTACCAGAAAAGTTTGGATAACGATGGATCAAGAACTTCTCACACAGATAATCCCTGACTTCGGGTCTGGGTACATGTGCTTCCTGAAATTGTTGTTGTCTAAACATGTCAGTCAGCAAAAGTACAGCTTCAACTAATCCTCCATCCATCGGGACAGCTTAAACCCAGAGACGTATTGCTCTGATACCACCCTGTGACGCCCCCAAATTCCGCTTGGGATCGGACGGACATTTGAAGCGTCGAGACATGCAACACAAGGTTACCTGCCCCCGTTCATGACATATAAGATGCAATATTCCTAACATGCATCTAGCATTATGCAATATTCGCAGCGGATATTTTTTTTCTTTTTAGCAATACTATGCACCAAACCAAAATATCCCAAATACTTAAAACATACTTCATTCATAATGACGTACTAAACAACTGAGATCGCAATAATAGTCCATATGGTTGTGATCAAGAGTGCTGGAGATTGAACTCCACAAATAGAAGTAGTAACTTGAGGTAACTACTTCTACGTCGCCTCGTTGCTTAGTCGACGTTTCTAGTTGGTCAACTCCCAGTTCTCCTTCTGATCCTGTAACAAGATCTACCATTCAGGGGGAATGGTAGGTTGGACTACCACAGTGAGACTTGATTACAAATCTCAGTAAGTTAACAGGAAACTTCCACACAAGTTAATGATGCATGCATGGCAGTAAAAGCATGAATGCATAATCAAATCATAAGTAATCATGGCATAACTTGACATACAACATAACATAATTGGCATAACTTAAACTGAAACTGAAGCTTAGCATGAACGTGACTTGAAACATAACATGGACTTGAAACATATTCTTGTCTCATGGGATTACCATGATTTCGTGAACGTAAACTTGAACATAACATAACGTGAAACATGACTTGAACTTGGAATCTTATTCAATAGACTTAATCATTAAAGTGACCATATGGGTGCTACACAGGTCCCCTTGAGCCGTGTATCCCTGCCGATTACCGCATCACATCACAGGTTTCTATACCAGTTGTGAGTGCGTTAATACGTACTCTACAGTTGTTGTAGCCCCACGTATTCTACGTGTCACAATTGTTGTGTCTCACGTAGTGTATGCTCCACAGTTGTTGTGGCCCCATACTTCATGCTCCACAGTTGTTGTGGCCCCATGACTTATTTGTTTGTGCCACACTTGCTGTGGACACACATAACATAATGTGTGGCACCATCGGCGTTAGTGCCTGGCGCGCTCCGGTGACCAGCTAATTTGGCCCCATTCGCAACCTGTTGACTGTACTTCGTCAACCCATGGAATTTCACATCTATTTAGACACTCCAGCGTGAACAAAGAGTTCCACTAGGATATTACCCCATCCTAGCGCTTAGGGTCGTGATTGACTTGAATAACTTAACTGGCATACATGTCATTTCATAACGTGACGTAACATGAACGTAACGTAAAAGACAGAAGTCCTGACGTAGCATAACGTGACATTAAATACATGTAACATATGGCATATTTAACTTAACATGACATACTTGCAATGTATAGCAATACATGACAGAATATCTTATGTAACAGATGAATAATTCATGACAGAATAAATTTTTTGTAACAGATAAATATGTAATGATTTGGCATGGCACATATGATAACATGCATACACACTTTAGTTCCCTTACTTATCACACATACAAATTAAATTGATAGTAAGTTAAAAGCTAACTTACCTCGATCTTCGCGATTCGAGACAAAACTCAAGTGCGATCACGAGAAACTGAAAGTAGCGATTTCTAAAAATTAGAACTTAATCACTAACAATTAGGAATATGGAGAAATATCAACTTCGAGTAAAATTACCATTTTACCCTCTACGTGTGGGAAAATGACCATTTTACCCCTAACTTAAGGATTTTGCATCCTAATTCTAAAAATCACCAAAATTTACATACCTTATGTAAATTTTGTCCTAAGCTCAAATATCAATTCAAAAAAAATTTAAAACTAAACACAACCAGACATTGGTATGTTGTACCTAAGAAGATCCTTAATTGTATCCAATTGTGTACATTGGCTATATTTGCTTATTTTCACAGCACATGAGAAATTGTTTCATATAGCTTGAGATTTTCTGTTTATATGCTTATGTTGGTTATATTAACTTAGGCCTTGTTAAAGGGGAATGGGTTAGATGAGATAAGAAATCCGTGAATAGTAGTGAAATGATTTGTGAATAATAGTGAGATAATTTGAGTTTAAGATGTCTTATTAGGTTTTAGGAAATGAGAGAGTGAAAATTGAATAAAAATATTATAAAGTTAAAATATTGTCAGAATATTATTTTTAATAATATTTTTATTTTAGAATTTGAAAAAGTTGAATTGCTTTTGTGTTTTATTTGGAAGTTTGGAAAAACTGTAATGATTATATGAAAACGTTGAAGATTTGATATTGAAAAGTGTTTGTGTTTGAGTGATGTTTGAGAATGAAATTATGAGAAATTTCGAGATAAGATGAGATGGTTTGTGTTCTTAAACGAGGCCTTACTCTTTTTTTGTTTGTTTATGTTGCTAAGTTATGGTGACACTCTAGTTGAGTTACTAGCTTGGTTTTGCTTTCTCTCCGTATACTAATCATGAAGCTTAGGTTTAAATTTCTTCGTGTAGGTTAAGTTTGTGTCTACCATGTTTTCACAGTGATAAATAATGTTTAGTAATAACTGCTTATGCTTCCTCCAATTCCAGAGATACAAGTTCAAATTAGAAGATGAAACTACATGTAGTAAAACCTCTAATTGCTTCTGGATACAGCTCATAATATTCAGATACTTTGGTTTGTTTCTCAATTAGCTAATAATTAGGTTCCTAATTGGATCCTATATCACTACAAGAGAAATGGCCTTTTGTGGCTAATTTCTTTTGCATCAACGACGTAATGTTGGATGCAAAAGGCTAATTTCGTGCATTTTCGTCATTTCATGAGATCTACTTCCATTAATTTCAATGTTTCTTCTCGTTTCCCTCCCATGTTTTTTTCATTGGGCAAAATAAGATTGGTTTTAGCAATTAAACATGCATTGCAATCACCAACAAATTCATATGAACATATAATTGAAATGAAGAACATTGGTTTTTGCACTTATTCCCAAGAAGATTGGGGCATCAGAGGTTAAGGATTACCGACTCATTAGCCTTGTGAATGGGGTCTACAAGATCATTTTCAATGTGCTTGGACATCGACTAGGAGGAGTTTTGGGGTGGATCATTACGAAATCCCAAAATGCATTCGTACGGGGAAGACAAATTCTGGATTCAAATCTCATTGCCAATGAATTCAATGATAGTAGATTGAAATTGAGGAATCTCGGTCTCCTATGCGAGTTGGATATAGAGAAGGCTTATTAACATGTGAACTGAGATTTTTGTTTGTACTTGCTAGGGAGATGTGGCTTTGGGGAGAGGTGGTGCACATGGATTAGGTAGTGCATATCGTCCTGATGGAGTTGCAAGAAGGGCCATTCGTAATGCCACTAGGAGGGCTAGGCGTGCCGAGGCGAGGAGGGTGGCATTGGGGTGCATCCATGGCCCGGGTGATGGGTCATTGGGCGCCCAAGACAAGGTCAATTAGACGATGATTAAGTTGTTAGACAATTCCTTGATTTTAGGGGTTAGTTGGCAAATCCCTTAAATTTAGGGGAGGAGCCAAACCCCTTGATTTTAGGGGATTGGGCAGTTGCTAGAGGGTTGACCGAATATCTCCTTCAAATTAGGGAGATTATCTATTTGTTAATTTGTTTGAGTTTGTTTCCTTTATTTTAGGCATTTGATGAGATTGTTTCCTTAAACTTAGGAGTTTGATTTATGTTTGAGATTAAGGTTGTTAGAGGGAGTAAATGGGGCAAGGATGGCTGAAACCCTACTATTAATTTTTGTTTTTGGCTTGTAATTCAGGATTATGCTATTTCGAATGAATGTAAATTTTCTCTTCCAATTTTTCAAGAATTGAGTGCTAGTCCGAGTTAGTCTTAATTTTCACCATCATACTAATCGAATCTTGGTGCATGAGATAACCCTAGATTCAATCACCCAACACGCCACAAACACTTGAGTGAGAGTGAGGCTTTCATCACGACGACGCGGTTCTTAATTTTGGTGAATGGCTACCCGGTTTGCTTTTCTAATAGCTCCCGAGGCTTAAGGCAAAGGGATCCCTTGTCCCCACTTCTATTGCCATAGTCATGGAGGCATATTGGACAAGGGTGGGGAGTCTTTGCTTGTCATACTAGAATTGTGATGGGAGATGGCAGAAGAACTAAATTCTAACATGACATATGGTGTGGTGATAGAGCTCTTAGGGACTTATTCCCTATAGTGTTCATACTTGCACATGAGAAAGAAGCTTAATGGCAGAGCTCATGGAGAGGGATGGTGATTTACTCTAGTGGAATGTGAACTTCACTAGGGCGGCCCAAAATTGGGAAGTCAGCAACTTTGAAGATTTCTTCCAGGTCATATACTCCATAAGACTGCGCACTCAAGAAGCTGATACTTTGTGGTGGACACCTACAAGAGAGGTACATTTTCAGCTCGTTTTTTCTGTAAGGCCCTTACACAACTGTAGAATAATCACTTTCTACGGAAAAGAATTTAGAGAAACAAGGCCCTGCCTAGGGTGGCATTGTTTGCCTGGACAACATCTTTGGGGAAGATTTTGACAACGGATTACTTATAGAAACGCGCAGTGGTAGTGGTAGAATGGTGCTGCATATGTAAACAAAGTGAGGAGATTGTGGATCATCTTCTACTATATTGTGAGATTACTAAATTATTATGGGTCGATGTATTTAGAAGGTAGAGCTAACTTGGGTTATGCCTGCTACAGTGGTCAAGCTTTTGGCAAGTTGGGTGAACCTTAGCAGCATTCCACAAATTTCAACTGTGTGGAAGATGATTCTCATACGTCTTCTATGGTGCATTTGGACATTCAAAGACATGGAGCGTTCATTGGAGGAGATTATATTATTATTTGTTAGAACCCGTTTTCTTTGGGCCAAAGATGTAGATTTCAATGGTCTCTATTTTCTTGTTTTTATTTCTTTTTCCTAAATATGTGTTTTCTCTTGTATACTCAATCTGTACTAGGGCTATACCTATTCATATTAATATATATTAAAAAAAGAACATTGGTTTTGACCAATGTAGGGAGAGGATGAGTGAACTTACTTGTCACCATCCGAATGATGGCTACATGCAACACATTCATGCGGTCCCTTCCTCCACAGTGTATTGATTCTGGAACCTTTTTTAAGATGTGCTTAGCAGTGTGGTAATTGTTTCTGTCTACAGAAAGAAAGAGTGCGGATTCTCCGGCTTCATTCACCATCTTAGCTAGCTCTGGTTTGTGGCGAATTAGTAACTCCACAACCGAGTGTTGAGCATTTCTCACGGCAAGGTGCAATGCCGTATCCTTGTCTATGTTCACCATCTCCAAAATATCTGAACTGGAACGATCTATTAGGAGATCTATGATGTCCGAACACCCTATACTTGCTGCAACATGTAGTGGAGTGTCACCTTTCTTATTTCCCAGATAAATAAGTGATTGGTCCAAGCTGATGAGTTTTTCAGCAAACTCCTTCCGTTTGAATTTTGTTGCAACATGTAGAATGGAGTCCTCGTTGTCCGTTATCGGCTTGGGAATATTCTCAGAATCTTGTAGGTAGGACTTGATGATCTCGTTACTTGTGATCTGTTCTAAGAATGTGGTGTCATTTTCAGCTACAACTTTATAGATCTTTGTTGGATCCATGACCTCGAGTTGCAAAACTATATCAAATAAACTAATTTTGCTGATGATGAAGCTAATTATTCAGCGGGCGGGCTTTCTCAGATCCTACGTAGAAGCCTTCCTTACAAATAAGCAATATAAGAATTAGATTTAGGAAGTACACTCGGGCATATACCGGTAGTACTAAATGAATTCTATAGTCATATGTATATACTTGCTTTGTAAATTTAAAAGAGTTTACAATGGAATTTATTAACTTAAATTAGAAAGTTCATTATACAAAATATGATTTCATACGTTTATATATATAACATGCTTTGGTTTCTGTTACCTTTTTCTTTATCTATGTCCGTTCTAATACTTTATCCTCATTTCATTCTTAGGGATACAAATAAAAACAAAATGAGTTGAATACTTAGTACGAGCATTGGCATTGAATTGTCATTCCAATCTTCAAATTTTGGCTAATATGTAACATTTTTACTTTTAGCTAATCACTCAAAACTAAAAGTTTATATTGGATTAGCCATCACAAACTTTATAATAATAAAATATTATTATTTATATTTCTTTAATTAATTTTTATTTTTTAATTACTTTTATCTTTCATAATCTCCAATAACCTCCAACAATCATATTCATTTTCATTTTCACAATCCAACAATCATAAAATAACAATCTCATATGTATATATATGATAAAATCTCATATGTACAATATTGTACATATTGTACAATCCTATAATCCAAATCTACCACAAATATACTCACACAAATCTACCACAAATAACAGTCAAAATCCAACACTGCCTGCTATAATAACAATCACAAATAACACTGCCTACTATATCCAACACAAATAACAGGCACAAATAACACTGCCACATGAGAACACACAAACAACACACAAATTCAACACAAATAACACTGCCATAGTCACAAACAATGATTAAGCTTCCTGCATTTGTCTATCAAACACGATGAGGCCTTACTCAACTCATCCCATGTGCGAAAACAAATGAGGCCTTAACACTCCCATATTGTGACCAAGGGGCACACTAAGTAGTAACAAATACATACCATCCCTGAAAAATGAAAACTATCTTTGTCGAAAGTTTGTTTAGCTATAGCTGCTACAACCCCTTATTGAAAAATACAAATGTTCAATATCCCTCATACAACACCTTATACATGATTTTATCATGGAGTCATACCTAACAGATACTACATCAGATGTTATGTTTATCTTAGACGTGAAATATTCCAAACCAAAAAACAACAATATAAGACAGGAGTAAAATAACATAAACAACAACATACTGCATATGGGTGACGAAGCTACCAATATGAACCCTATATAAAAAACCCAATAAGAGCATTCAAACACACAAAAACCTCCCACCACAGTTTGCATGAAGAAACCCTAATGACTGATCCAATTGTTCGCCAGTACAAATTCAAACTAAATGTTAAACAGCTAATTAGCGACAAGTGAAATTTTAAGGATTGGAGAAATCTATATTAAGTCGAACGGATTCAGAGTATAGAATCAAAAAATAAATAATCATTGGAGAAAAGTTGGAAAAGTCGTACGTGGATCAAGATGGGAGGATCTTTAAGTGACTAGTGTACGTACCTTGAAGCTCGAAGATAGTATAAAGTTTGAGCTAGAGTTAGACACGAATGTGCTGGAGTTAGAGAAGAGGGAAGGAGCTAGCCGTGCGGAAGAGAAGGAGGGAAGAAGAATAAATAGCCTTTCTTTGTAAATATATGCCTTTCTTTTCTTTTAAGCATGTGCTATGTGTGGGAAAGAAGCTTTGTGCACATGGTATATAGAATACTAGTGAAGGTGCTACATGTAAGGCACGTAAAGAAGCTTTGTGCACAGGGTTTATAGAACAGTACTAGTGAAGGTGCTATGTGCAAGGCATGTATGCCCCTGCACATAGCACATGCTTAAAAGAAAAGAAAGGCATAAATTTATAAATTCCTAGAAATTGTTTTAGTAGATTGTCTTGTACATGAGACTTGATAAAAAAAAAGAGAGGAAAATTTGGACCCAATTTTAGAATGAAACTTTTGTTAAATTGTTGGTCATGTAGATTAGTTATTAAACGACTTTGGAGAAACAAAAGCAGGCAAATTTATGACCTAACAACATCATCATCTCATAACAACATATATACAAAAAAATATCACAAAAGTTCTTCAAAGGCAAATTTTGACGAGCAATATATACAACATATATCTAACACATGTCCAAAAAGTATTACAGAGGCTCTTTAAAAGTAGAATTTGAAGAACAGTACATACAATACAAAAGTCGAAATTTAGTTAGACCCGGAGGCCGAAATTTTATTTTTTAAAAAGTCGCTAATATGTGCTTGATGATCTTGGAAAATATCAATGGGTCAATACTTATTGTAATGCCCTGGTCCCGCACGGGTCGAAGAGTTACTTCCTAACACTTAAACTTACTTTCCAACAATATAAAAAATAGACTCTAAATTCTCAATATCATATAGAAAATTCGATTCAATCTAATTTTCTCAATATAACCAATTTTCCAAAATGTCAAACCATCACAACACAATAAAATTTCTTAATAAAATTCTACAATACTCATAAAAAAAAAAGTTCCTATGCTTGAACCACTACACTTAAATCATCTCACTCAATGCCTCATAATCTTGATCTTCAGTTGAACCATCATAATATCTGAAAAATATTGTGGAGATAAAGGGTGAGTTATCAACAACTCAGTAAGCAGAGATCATATACTAGAATGTAAACATGAACATTTATAAAGTTCAGTATGCAGAACAAGACATTTACTTTCAGAATGCAGAAACAACATATTTTCTTTAAGAATGCATAAACAAAACTTGTTACAAAACATCAGAGCGAAATTTTTCAAAAAAACAAACTTGTTCTAAAAAAGAAAGTCCTTTGGCATATTCAATTGAAACATTATATTCATATAATCTCATAGCATTACATCGGGACAAATACCATGTTTAACTCCCGTGGTAGGGTTATAAACCACCATTATACCCATGGCTGGTGTGACGCTCCCAAATTCCGCTTGGGATCAGACGGACATTTGAAGCGTCGAGACATGCAACACAAGGTTACCTGCCCCCGTTCATGACATATAAGATGCAATATTCCTAACATGCATCTAGCATTATGCAATATTCGCAGCGGATAATTTTTTTCTTTTTAGCAATACTATGCACCAAACCGAAATATCCCAAACACTTAAAACATACTTCATTCATAATGACGTACTAAACAACTGAGATCACAATAATAGTCCATATGGTTGTGATCAAAAGAGTGCTGGAGATTGAACTCCCCAAATACAAGTAGTAACTAGAGGTAACTACTGTACTACCATCTACGTCGCAACATCGCTTAATAGATCGTTTCCAGATGGTCGATTCTCGATTCTCCTTCAGATCCTGTAACAAATCTACAATTCGGAGGGAATGGTAGCTGGGACTACCACGGTGAGATTTGATTACAAATCTCAGCAAGTTAACAGGAAACTTCCACACAGGTTAATGATGCATGCATGACAGTAAATGCATGAATGCATAATCAAATCATAAATAATCATAGCAGAACTTGACATATAACATAAAATAATTGGCATAACTTAAACTGAAACTGAAGCTTAGCATGAACGTGACTTGAAACATAACATGGACTTGAAACATAGCATGACCGTAAACTTGAAATATAACATGGACTTGAAATATAGCATGAACGTGAATTTGAAATATAACATGGACTTGAAACATAACATGAATGTGAATTTGAAATATAACATGGACTTGAAACATAACATGAACATGAACTTGTATAATTTGAACATGAACTTGAGCATGACATACCATAAATGTGAACTTGGAACATAACGTAACATGAACTTGGAACATATTCTTGTCTCATGGGATTACCATGATTGCGTGAACGTAAACTTGAACATAACATAACGTGAAATATGACTTGAACTTGGAATCTTATTCAATAGACTTAATCATTAACGTGACCATATGGGTGCTACACAGGTCCCCTTGAGCCGTGTGTCCCTGCCGATTACCGCATCACATCACAGGTTTCTATACCAGCTGTGAGTGCGTTAATACGTACTCCACAGTTGTTGTGGCTCCACGTAGTCTACGTGTTACAATTGCTGTGTCTCACGTAGTGTATGCTCCACAGTTGTTGTGGCCCCATACTTCATGCTCCACAGTTGTTGTGGCCCCATGACTTATTTGTTTGTGCCACACTTGCTGTGGACACACGTAACATAATGTGTGGCACCATCGGCGTTAGTGCCTGGCGCTCCGATGACCAGCTAATTAGGCCCCATTCGCAACCTGTTGACTGTACTTCGTCAACCCAGGGAATTTCACACCTATTTAGACACTCCAGCGTGAACAAAGGAGTTCCACTAGGATATTATCCTAGCGCTTAGGGTCGTGATTGACATGAAAAACTTAACTGGCATACATGACATTTCGTAACGTGACGTAACATGAACATGACATAAAAGACAGAAATCTTGACGTAGCGTAACGTGAAATGAACGTAAGACGACAAACATGACATACTTTGAAACATAAATGTAACAAACAACATTTCATAACATGGCATACATGTAACAGGCAACATTTCGTAACATAGCATACCATGTAACAGACAACATTTCTTAACATGGCCTAACATCTGACAGTGAATATTATATGACATGAAATACATGTAATAGATGTCATACTTAACTTAACATGACATACTTGCAATTTATAGCAATACGTGACAGAATATCTTGTGTAACAGATGAATAATTCATGACAGAATAAATTCTGTGTAACAGATAAATATGTAATGACTTGGCATGGCACATGTGGGTCCACCTGACCCGAAATTTAATTAGGATGAAAAATGGATAAGCTTTTGGGCCTAAAATAGGTTAAATGTGCCATATTAAATAAGCCCACAAGTTACACTTATTGAAACTTAGTTAGACCCGTAGGCCGAAATTTGATTTTTTAAAAAGTCGCTAATATGTGCTTGATGATCTTGGAAAATATCAATGGGTCAATACTTATTGTAATGCCCTGGTCCCGCACGGGTCGAAGAGTTACTTCCTAACACTTAAACTTACATTCCAACAATATAAAAAATAGACTCTAAATTCTCAATATCATATAGAAAATTCGATTCAATCTAATTTTCTCAATATAACCAATTTTCCAAAATGTCAAATCATCACAACACAATAAAATTTCTTAATAAAATTCTACAATACTCATAAAAAAAAAACTTCCTATGCTTGAACCACTACACTTAAATCATCTCACTCAATGCCTCATAATCTTGATCCTCAGTTGAACCATCATAATATCTGAAAAATATTGTGGAGATAAGGGGTGAGTTATCAACAACTCAGTAAGCAGAGATCATATACTAGCATGTAAACATGAACATTTATAAAGTTCAGTATGCAGAACAAGACATTTACTTTCAGAATGCCGAAACAACATATTTTCTTTCAGAATGCATAAACAAAACTTGTTACAAAACATCAGAGCGAAATTTTTCAGAAAAACAAACTTGTTCTAAAAAAGAAAGTCCTTTGGCATATTCAACTGAAACATTATATTCATATCATCTCATAGCATTACATCGGGACAAATACCATGTTTAACTCCCGTGGTAGGGTTATAAACCACCATTATACCCATGGTTGGGCCGTATACCATCTTTCACCCCCGTGGTAGGGCTATAAACCACCATTATACCCGTGGCTGAACCGTATTCCATGTTTCACCCCGTGGTAGGGTTATAAACCACCATTATACCCGTGACTGTGCCTTAACAAAAACATAACGGAACATTATCGGAACTAGATCACATTCAAATACAGAATCAGAACTTCAGAAACAGAAACAGAATGCGCAAAATTAGCTTATGTCTACACCAGTCATGAGAGAAAATAATTTCTCTTATATATAATTTATGCATATGCAGAACAAACATTTGAGGTCGTTTCATATTTCTTTTCAAACAAACATGCATATTTTCAAAGTCGACCTCATTTCATTTCTTTTATGCAAAACTAGTATATGAACCCCGCTTACCTGGCAACTTAGCTTTTCAGAAATTTTCTGAAAAATGTCAAGTCAACTAAAAATCGTCACCTATAAAAATAATCACATAATTTCCGTAAGTTTCCAATCAATCATGGATTTCGATATTTAAGTCTAAGCTTCTTAAATAACCTATTTTAATTCCTCAAAGCTTAGAACGTTCATAATCCCAAAATATATCATTACTTCCTACAATCACCAATATCCACCATAATCCATGTCAAACACAAAACATCAATATTTAAACTCGAAACAGCCAACAAATCTCATAGCATAAACCAATCACACCAACAACTCCATCATCTAATGCAACCGACCCCCTTACTCCTCGTACTCAGTCCGGCACAACCAACCAATTCACAGTAAATATGAGTTAGTGCAAAAATACATTTAAATTTCAAAAGTTTTTTGAGACAATACTTACAATGCTATAATATAATTTTTGAAAGATCACAGAGGTGCGAGAAGCAGCAACATAGCAACAAAACAATGCCAAATGCACTGTGGCCGTGGGTCTCAAAACCCACTTTTAAATGGTGACAAACCAAGACCCGAGATTGCTAGGGTAGGGTTTAGGGATGTCGGTGAAGCTAGTGGTGGTGGTGGTTGGCCGTGGGTGGCGGCATGGGCGGCGGTTTAAGGCCAAAATGCTCAAATCGGAGATGGAGATAGATGGGCTTTAGCGGTGACAGATCGGAGCCAAGGATGGGTGCATTAGGTTGCTAGGAGATCGAGAATGAAGTGGTGAAGAAATGGTGGCCAGTGGTGGCGTGACGGCGGCGCACGAGCACAAAAAATGCCGCGACGCTAGAGGGGCTGAGATTGGAGGGAGGTGGTCCGCGGAGGGTGGGGAAGGCCGTGGGCTCGGCGGCGAGCTGGGAGAGGATGGAAAACGCACGGGGAGAGGGAGAGAGGGATGTTGCGCGCGGGAGGAAGCAGTTCCGGAAGAGAAAAAAAAAAGAAAATTGAAGAAAATGGAGAGAAATGAATGAGGTCTAATCCTCACAACTTGGGTCACAAAAATCCAACAAAAATTATTTCAAAACAACAGTTTAAATAAAATAAATTTAAACATAGTGACTAAGTAAAATAAAATAATTAAATCCAACAATGCAATAATTTTAAAACCCACAAACTAATTTAAATTAAGAAAAAATTAAATGCATCACAATTATTAATATTAAGGAAACATGTCAAATTTAATTTTCACAAATTAAAAAAAATCATAAAAATAAACCTACTAAAATCTAAAAATTTAAAGTAAGAGAATCAATTTTTAAATTAATAACAAATAATCATTCAATTAAAAATACACTAAAATACAAGATGTTACACTTATAAAAATCCAAATTAGATTAGTCAGGTAATTTTAGAAAGACCTCATACCTATAAAAGTTTTATGGTAAATTATAAGAATTTCATTAGGCTCAATAATCGGACAAAAGCTCTTTAATATTTATGGACCAAGGGATCCCTAAATAATTAAAAAGTGGCCCAAGATTTTATTCCAAAAGCCCAGCCCGACTACTCAATAATGATATGCACGTTTCTTCCTCCTCTTTCCTTCTCTAGGGTTTGTATCTACCTACACATACACACACACAGATCCCTCTCATGCACGTAGGTTCATCTCCCGCCTAAAAAACTAGGGTTGCCACACCCTTCTCCACATTCAAGCGTCAACCCCCACGACACATGCCCCACCCATACACATCCAAATTATGCATCAGAGTACCACTTGGTGCTTGCGGCCTTTCACGATCACCACCCTGCAGCACCCACGACCTCCACCTTATCACTAATTCCAGGGAACCATCGCGCACCACTGCAACAATCCCGACACGCCTAGCTACTTAGCCATCGTCGCATGAAATTGAGAAGAAGAAGCTTCAGCCCTCCCCAACTCACAGACAACGTGCACTCAAGCCGAGACCTTCTACACTAACAACCTCTCCTCTACCGAGAACCGCAAACGGAATACCTCTATTCTAACCACCCAAAACAGGGTAGTTTTTTTTACTCAACCAACCTCCACACTGTGAGCCCACATTCCACTCAAAACCATCGTGTGATAGCCCCACTGCCCAGCCCACGTGAAACTGGCAACCCTGCACCGAGTGCCACCAACATACGAACAACCACGCAAACCCAGCCGCCACTTCATCTCAAAAGCCACCTCACGTCTCCAACCCATGTTCGACCAACCATGCACGTCCTCAGCCATACCCTGTTTTAAACAACCCAAAATATAGCAAGAAAACCCATCCCCAAGTCTCAGGTTTCAGCCCCATGACACGTCGATGAAGCCCAGCGACGTCGCCTATAACGACCGGGCTTTAAGCCCAGCCCGATGGAGAAGCTAGCCCACGAGCAGCATGGTTAGTCGAACGGCGCCGTTTTGGGGGATTACCCTTCAATCCAGGTACTGTTTTTCTTCTTCCTCACTGCGTCCCTCATTCTGCATTTCCGTGAATCCCTACATCCCACTGCAACTGCTCCCACGTCCACGCCCCACGATTTTATCTGCTTCGGTTCCGCACATGAGTGGCTTCCTCATCACTTTTCCGAATTAATCAGATCCTCTCTTGCGCGAATTGGTGATTTCCCCTTGGTTGGCATTTTCGGATTTTTCTGTGGGTCTCAACCTTCTGATTCTTCAAAGGTGAGCAATCGGCCCCTCTTTCTTTTTTTTCCTATTTTCGATTCCTGTCTTCACTAGCAATTCAGGGATTATTTTCTTTGGGTGTTGTCAATTTGCAGCAAATTCGTGGGTACCGAAATCTGAGTGCCGTGGTTGGATTTTCCCTCTTTGAGTTCTTGAATTTAATTTTTGGTAACTCTCGCTCCACCCACTGAACCGTTAGTCACTCTTAATTCTATAATTGCTGTAAATCCTCTTAATTCTTCCTTCAATCCGACTTTCCCCCTCTTTCTTTTTATGTATATTTTTCTTTCTTTTTCGTTTCTTTCTTTTCCGGTTTTATGATCACTAGAGATCGCTGTGAATAATTTTGGAAGTGAATTGCAGTGGCCATTCGAAGTGGTTGGGACGTGAATTGCAGTGGCTATTTGAAGTGGTTGAAGTTTGTATTTTCTGTTGGGGTAAGTTCCTCGTAGCTGTTGGTGGTTTGTTTTTTTTTGAATGATAGATTAGACTGTGAATTATAATAGAGTTACTGACTTGATGGTGGTTGAGTGTGATGGAATTCTTGATGTTGAGATATATGATTTTGGATGAATTATGAGACTGTTTTTGAATTATTATTGAGACTTCTTGGTGTAAATGAAGGGTTTTGGAACTAATTGTATTGAACTTTTGTGCAAGTTTGAATTGTTGAATGATTAGAGTATTGATGTGTGCACTGAAATTGTTTTATTCGAAGGGTAGAAGTGAAGTTTGGGTTGGATTATGTTTTAATTATTGGAGTTGCTGTGGTTGGTTTTGGAAATGATTATAGTCGGTTGGTATTAATAGAAGGTGGTGGCTGTTTTGGGTTTCAATTGCGAATGGTTTGAAGAGAGAGTTGTTCGGATTTAATTGTTAGATAGTTATGGAGCTGTGAAGAGACTGTTTTGATTTATTATTCATTAAATAGCAGACTACTAGATTGGTTATTAAATGTTGGATATATGTTTTTTTTTGTTTAGGTGGTGTTACTATTAGAGTTCCGGCTCAAGGTGTTGATAATACGAAGAAGTCAGGTAAGCGGGGTTCATATACTAGTTTTGCATAAAAGAAATAAAATGAGGTTGACTTGGAAAATAAACGTGTTTGTTTTTGAAAAGAAATGATCTGAAAACAATCTCAGATGTTTATTCTGCATATGCATAAATTCAATATAAGAGAAAGTGTTTTCTGTCATGACTGGTGTAGACATGAGCTAGTTTTGTGCACTTTGTTTCAGAACTATGTAAAAGAGCGAATAAGGAAATTCTAAAAGTTTTGTTGTGAACAAATGAGAATATTTTGTTTATTTTATCTCAAACATGTGAAATGATCTGAAGCCTTTCAGTGTTTTGTTTGGATATGATGTGTCATCTGAGAATCTTGGCATGATGCTCTGATTTTGTATATGATTGTAACCGGATTTTCGATGAAATCCGTTATGCTTCTGTTAAGGCCCAGCCACGGGTATAATGGTCGTTTATAACCCTACCATGTGGGTGAAACATGGAAAATGGCCCAGCCACGGGTATAATGGTGGTTTATAACCCTACCACGGGGGTGAAACATGGAAAATGGCCCAGCCATGGGTATAATGGTGGTTTATAACCCTACCACGGGGGTTAAACATGGTATTGTCCCGATGTGATAACAAACAATGATAAGATTATAATGTTTCAGTTTAGAAATGCCAACGGATTTTCTTTTTGGAATAAGCTTATTTTTCTGAAAAGTTCGCTCTAAAGTTTTTGTACAAGTTTTGTTTCTGTATTCTGAAAGTAAATGTTTTGTTCGGCTTATCAATTGTTATAAATGCTCATGTTTACATACTAGTATATGCTCTCTGCTTGCTGAGTTGTTGATAACTCACCCCGTTAATCTTCATAATATTTCAGATGATATCGATGGCTCAGCTGAAGATCAGTATTAGAGTCTATGGAGAAGATTTGCATTGATTTGTTGTTGGGTATTTCATTATATTAGAGTTGGTGCTGGAGGTTAATTATCTTTCTTAAGTTTACTTCAATTGATTTAGATGGTTATGGAGACTACGTTAATGTTATATGATTTCTAGTTGGTATTTGAGACATGAAGAAGAGTTGATTTTATTTGGGTTGTTGGATTAAATATTGGATAAATGAGTTTATTTGATTTATTTAATTGAAGTATTTACGTTCGATTTGAGATTTGGGAAAATGGATATATTCTTGAATGTGGAAGTACTCTAGTCTTGTTAGAGTTGATTATCAAGTTTTATGAGTTAACTCTCCGGACCCTCGGGGTCAGGGCGTTACATCGCCATCCTTCCACGTCTCCTCCACCTACACAGAAACCGTCGTTCGAGCACTCTCCGTCTGCCCAGATCAGCCACACGTTCTCCCCGTAAGTTCCCTGTTGCAAACTCCATTCCTTGACTCCAATTCTCAGTTTTACAGCACTTAATGGTTTCTCTCTCTCTCTCTCTCTCATTTCTCACTCTCTCTCATCACTCTCTCTTTCTCAGTACTCAGCTACCCAGCTCCGCCCATCTCCACTACTTTGCAGCTGCTCTCTCTGTAAAATATGTAAAAACAGAAACAGAAACAGAGAACTCGAGAACTAGAGTCTTGAGAAAGAATTTTAGAGACAATCAATGTGATTTCTCATTATATTGCATTGATATTTTCTTGATATTTGGTGCTGTACATCATTGCTATTTATAGACAGTAATTGGCAATGTAAGCCATCTGATTTCAACTAACTTTAACTAACTGTAACTAACTTAACTGTCATCTCTTAACTTTAACAATTTCTTCATCTTTTCTGAGTTTGGCTTCCCGTGACTTTAATTCCAATGCTTCAATTTGCTCTTGTATATTCCAACACCCCCCCTCAAGAGGGGAATGGATATTGATCATTCCCATCTTGCGGATTAAATGATGAAATTGTTGAGAACCAAGTGGTTTAGTCAGTATGTCTGCCAGTTGATATTTAGAGGGAATATGAATAATTTTGATCAGTCCTTCTTGCAACTTTTCTCGTACCAAATGGCAATCTAGCTGGATGTGCTTTGTCCTTTCATGTTGGACAGGATTTGATGCAATTTCAGAAGCTGGTTTGCTATCAGTGTAGAGCAAAACAGCTTGTGAATGGGGAATATGCATATCAGCCAGTAGATAGATTAACCATTGAATTTCACATGTGGTGGATGCTAGAGCTCTATATTTAGATTCAGCTGAGGATCGACTAACAGTTGGTTGTTTCTTTGATTTCCATGAGATGGGAGAGTTTCCAATAAACACTGTGAAACCAGTGATGCTTTTTCTGGAATCAATACATCCAGCCCAGTCACTGTCTGAATAAGCTTTTAAATGGAGAGGAGAATCTGTAGACAGAAAGATGCCTTGACCTGGTGTTGCCTTGATGTACCTAAGGACCCTCTCAGCAGCTTGAAGGTGTTTGGTACTGGGATTAGCCATGAATTGGCTTAATGCTTGTACTGAATAAGATAGGTCAGGTCTGGTTTTGGTAAGATACAATAGACACCCCACAAGTCTTCTGTATAATGCAGGATCTGGCAGAGGAGTGGATGAATCATTAGCACTAAGCTTTAAGGTAGATTCCATAGGAAAAGCTACAGGTTTGCACCCTGAAAATCCACTGTCTTGCAAGATGTCCAAAGCATACTTGCGTTGGCACAAAGATATGCCTTTAGCTGATCTGGCCACTTCAATCCCCAAAAAATATTTCAATTCCCCCAAATCTTTTATTGTGAAAGAGTCATGTAAAAACTGTTTAATAGAAGCTACTTCATCAAAGTTATTTGAGGCAATGATGACATCATCAACATAGATCAAAAGTGCCACAAAACTTGTTGAATTTTGTTTGATGAATAAAGAGGAATCAGACTTTGCTTGTGTGAATCCAAACTGAAGCAAGGAGGATGACAGTTTAGAGAACCACTGTCTTGAGGCCTGTTTGAGACCATATAGACTCTTTTTGAGTTTGCAAACTCTAGGATCAGTTGGTGAAGAGTACCCTGGTGGCAGCTGCATGTATACCTCTTCATTCAAGTCTCCATGAAGGAAAGCATTGTTTACATCAAGTTGATGTAAATACCAATGCTTAATGGCAGCAATTGATAATAAAGTGCGTACTGTTGTCATTTTAGCCACAGGGGAAAATGTATCAAAAAAATCAAGGCCTTCTTGTTGAGTGTATCCTTTTGCCACCAATCTAGCCTTGTATCTTTCAATTGTGCCATCAGATTTGTATTTAACACGATAGACCCACTTACATCCTATTGCAGTCTTATTTGGAGGTAGAATTGCAAGGTCCCAAGTTTTATTTAACTCAAGAGCTTTAATCTCATCTGACATAGCAGTTTGCCATTGAGGATGTGAGCTAGCTTGTTTGAAAGTCTTTGGTTCGAAAGTAGAAGATAAAGCAGAAGAAAAAGCTCTATGTTTAGGAGACAGTTTTGTAGTAGAGAGAAAATGTGCAATAGAATATGGCTTACCAGGAGAAGGAAAACAACAATTGAAAGATGCCTGAGATGCTGAAGCAGGCTTAACCATATTACCACAATAAAAATTCTGTAAATATGGGAGAGGATTCCTTACTCTCTCAGATTTTCTAGTATTTATAGGTTCATGGTTGGTTTGGGAAATGAGAGGTGCTGCACTTTCAGAAGATGGTTTGGAAGATGTTGCAATCTGAGTAGGTATGTGATCTGATTTATGAGTTTCAGGAGGTATTGCAATTTGAGATGAGGGTAAGATTTGAGGTGCTGCAAGATCAGAAGGTGAAATGGGAGTTGCTTAGAAATCACATAGTGAAGGAAAATCAGGAAATACAAAGGGTGTGTCATTGGTGTTTGGTATGGAAGGAAAAACAGATTCATGAAATGTAACATTTCTAGAGACAAAAATTTTAAGAGTAAGAAGATCAAGCACCTTATATCCTTTGATATTAGGTGGATAGCCAAGAAACAAGCATTTTGAAGCTCTAGGTTGAAATTTTCCTCGATTGTTTTGGATAGTGCTAGCAAAACACAAGCAACCAAAAACTTTGAAATAGTTGTATGCAGGTGGTTTTTGAAAAAGGAGAGCATAAGGTGTATTATTTTCTAGCACAGATGAGGGAATTCGATTAATAAGGTGTGTAGCAGTTAACACACATTCACTCCAATATGATAAAGGTAATTTGGATTGAAAAAGAAGGGCTCTAGCTACATTTAACAAATGTTGATGCTTTCTTTCAACTCTGCCATTTTGCTCAGGAGTTTCTACACAAGATAGTTGATGGATCATGCCATATTTTTGATAGAGAGTAGGCATATTGAATTCTTGGCCATTATCTGTTCTAATTGTTTGGATTTGGGTATTGAATTGGGTTTGAACATAAGCAATGAAGTTGATGAGTAAGGGTCTAGTTTCTGATTTTGTTTTCATAAGATAAAGCCAAGTGAAACGTGTATGGTCATCTACAATTGTAAGAAAGAATCTGTATCCAGAATGAGAGATTGTTGAGAATGGACCCCAAATGTCACAATGCACTAATTGAAAGGCTTTATTTGCATTGTTTTGTGATACAGGAAAAGATAGCTTCTTTTGTTGAGCTAGAGGACAAATCTCACAAACATGATTATGAGAAGATTTTACAAAAGGATCAATGGAACTTATGATTTTCAATCTTTCAGAAGGAAGATGTCCCAATCGAAAATGCCATATGTCAGGACTGATGGTAGATGTATTGGCCAAGAAAGAATTATTTGAGTTAGGTAATCCTTTCTGTGTGTTAGCAGGAAAATTAATAAGGTGGTATAGGCCAGCTCTAACTTCAGCAAGCCCAATCATCTTCCATTTGTTGAGATCCTGCAAGACACATTTAGATTGAAAAAGAAACAAGGCAATAGAGTTTTCTTTAGTCAATCTTGAAGCAGAGATAAGATTGATATGAAAAGAAGGAATATAGAGAGCATTATATAGCACTAAATCAGAAGAGAGTTTGACAGTTCCTGTAAAACTAATAGGAACTGATTGACCATTTGGTAAATGGACTTAAGAGGGTTTGGAGGGTATTTTTATTGAAGTGAACAGATGGGGAGAACAGATCATATGATCTGTTGCTCCAGTATCCAATATCCAAGGACAGTTGTTGTTCAAAGAATTGGTAACCAAACAGGAGTTGAAGTGATTACCTGATGTGGAGGCAGTATTGACTGCAGAATTGGAATTAATATGAGAACTAGACAAGCTATTAGCAAGAGTGATCAGATTCTGTATTTGCTCTTGAGAAAAAGGTATGTTTGGGATGTTTGAGTTTTGCTCCAAATAAGATGCACTGTTTGCATTGGGCAATCGTGTTGAATTAAATCTTTTTCCTCGAGGGCCTTTCCACCCTGGTGGATAACCTATGATCTGGAAACACTTGTCTGCAAGGTGTCCAGAGAATCCACAATGGGAGCAAGTAACATCAGGTTTTCCTTTGAATTTGCTGAATTTAGAGACATTGGAAAAGATTTGTCTTGGTGGTTGTGCAGCAGCCATAGCATGAGAATCAAGAGGAAGTCTTATTGTATTTGTCAAAGATCTTTGACTTTCTTCTTGCAATAACAAAGAAAAGACTTTCCCCATTGAAGGTAAAGGAGAAAGAAGCAGTTGGCTTCGAATAGCTGAATAAGATTCATGTAAACCAACCAAGAACTTCATCACATAGTCAGCTTGTTGGCGATCAGCAAGATTCTTTAAAATGGCACGAGTGCAAGTATTCAAGATTCCACAATTACACTTAGGAAGGGGACGATAGTTAATGTATTCATCCCATAAAGTTTTGAAATCACAGAAATATTCAGTGATTGAGTTTGAACCTTGAGAAATAGAACTTAAAGATTTCTCTAATGTAAAAACTCGAGGGCCATCACTTCGAAGGTATCTAACCTTTAGTTCATCCCAAATATCATATGCATTATTGAAATAGAGAAGACTTCCCCGAATTTCTTTTGCAATTGAATTCATCAACCAAGATAAAACAAGGTTGTTTGCTCGCAGCCAAGCAACTTGAAGTTTAGTGTTGTCAGGACTGGGTTGAGGCAGGCTTCCATCAACAAAGGCAAGCTTGTTCTTTACAGTCAGAGCAATCGAGATTGATCTACTCCATGCAACATAATTTGCACCATTGAAAATTTCAGAAACAAGAAGAGCTCCAGGGTTGTCACTGGGATGCAGATAGTAAGGCTTGATGAATCATCAGATGGATTCATGAAGGATGAATCAGAGGATTTCTTCATATTGACTGAGGATTCGATATTGGCAGGAGATTCCATAGCAGCAAGAATAACAAGAAATTTAAAGAAAAGTAAGAAAGGATCAGGAATTTGATCAAGAAAGCGCGGAAGTTTGATACTCGATGATACCATGTAAAATATGTAAAAACAGAAACAGAGAACTCGAGAACTAGAGTCTTGAGAAAGAATTTTAGAGACAATCAATGTGATTTCTCATTATATTGCATTGATATTTTCTTGATATTTGGTGCTGTACATCATTGCTATTTATAGACAGTAATTGGCAATGTAAGCCATCTGATTTCAACTAACTTTAACTAACTGTAACTAACTTAACTGTCATCTCTTAGCTTTAACAATTTCTTCATCTTTTCTGAGTTTGGCTTCCCGTGACTTTAATTCCAATGCTTCAATTTGCTCTTGTATATTCCAACACTATCGGTGAGTCTATATTGCATGATCTTGGGTCTAGAAAATATATTTCCCTGCAAACTAAAAGGTTGCTTTTGCATTTTATGTAAGAAAATAGCTATATACAGTCGCAGGTTATAAGCGCAAGGAAAATGGCAACTGATGTGGCAAAAATTGAAAACGCACTATTTAGTTTTACCCCATTTCCCTTCTAACTCTCCCTCCTTCCAGTTCCCATAGTATGCCATTTTCTCATAGTATGTCCTTTTCTCGTCCGACAGTTTTATCCTCTCTTGGAAAGCAATGGCACAGGTGTAGTCGCCGGCTACTGACAAAGCATGTCGGGAGTTTTTGGTTGTGTAGTGCACGGCGTAAGGCACTGTTGAAAAGGTCTTGGGGACCTCAATATCCGTGACGATGCTGGAGACAAGGTTGGCTCCACGGGACTCGGCACTGGAGCGGAGGAAGGAGTCCAGTACCTCATG
Organism: Juglans mandshurica; assembly: GCA_022457165.1. Lineage (NCBI taxonomy): Eukaryota > Viridiplantae > Streptophyta > Magnoliopsida > Fagales > Juglandaceae > Juglans > Juglans mandshurica. The sequence continues at coordinate 14,303,687 of CM039623.1, forward strand.
GCGGAGCATGGCGATGAGCTCATTTTTTCGGAGGGTGTTCCCAAAGTCCTCGTTGTTTTGAGGACTGTAATATCTGTACTTGTCGCATTTGAGTTATTTGTTTAGTCTTTCTAGAAAAGGGTATTTCCCTCAAGAAGGATATATCCTGAAATACTTACCTATCCCTCCAAACTATTTGTCTGTGCCAGAAATTTCTAATGGTGTCAGTGTCATGTCTTTGTAAGCCAATTAGAAGGAAAGACTAAAAGCAATCTTCTTCTTTTTTTTTTTTTGTTTTATTCCTATTTTATGATTACATTTAGGATATTAGTCTTTGTATCGTGTTTTATTCTAGGATCCTTCTTTGGTGATGCTTAAAAAAGTTCTCAGGCAAGTTGAGATCATCAAGAGTTCAAGATCTGGTACACCAAATTTTGAATCTCATGAAGTTGAAGCTAATGAGTTGCAATCAGCTGTTAAATGACTTTTAAATGAACAAGGAGGACATGCAAAATATTCAAAAGTCTGCATCAAAGATGTGAAAGTGCCAGTTACAAATTTTATTTTGAAGTATGCATTGGGTGATTTAATGGACTCCAAAAATGATTCAGCCATTAACAAGGTAGTTCAACAAATTGGGTTCCTGGGTTGCAACTTTCTGATAAAGGAAAATTTTATTCTAAGACCGAAGATGTGGCTACACTTTTTCATTGTAAATATTCTTCTTGAATTGATTACCCTTCTGTAGAGTATGGATTATAGAGGTGACGAAAACAAAGTCTTAGCAATCATGTTCACGGAGGGTCTCGATAAAAATGGGCATCGATGGGTTACAGATGATCGAACACGAGGAAGAAACCCACCTGAAAGGTAGACGAAATCCGAAAGTTTTATTTTGCAAGTTTTGTCTTTTTGTGTTTTTTTCTTGGCTGACATGGTGTCAGCGACTTCTGTTAGATATTAGGGAAGATAATTTTTTTGATATTACAATTTTGCCCTTTGAGTTATTAGCCGAAGCATGAGGGTTTTGAATTTACATTTCAATTGGACTTGATTGTATGATGGGTCTAAGTCTTACTGTAGAAAATTATTGTGTTATTTAAGTGGGCTCTGGCTCACTTTAAATTAATCCAAAAATTTGTTTAACAAAATTTTATTTAGGATTTAAATTATATTAGTTGGTATTAAATTTTTCTAATTAGATTCTAGTATTAAATAATTTAGGGTTATGGCTTAGTCAGAGAATTAAGTGTATATCAATGAATTTGAGAAATGATAATATTTTAGGATTACAAGAATTTTAGAGTCTTAAAAAATAAAAAAAATAGGTTATTTTAGTATTTCCGTTTTATGTACCGAAATATGTGTTCAATGGAAAATATACAGAATTTATATGACTATTTTATAGGTGACAATTAATTTTTGTTCTGCACTATTGTGAAAAAATTCTGAAAAGCTAAAAAGTTTAGAGAAACGAAGTTTATATGCTAGACTTTGCATTAAAAGAAATGTACTAAGGTTGATTTTTGAAAATATGCATGTTTTGTTATGAAAAGAAATTTGAAACATCCTCAGTTATTTGTTCTTCATTGCCCATGAAACTTTGTATGTGAAAAAAATATTTTCTATCATGACTGGTGTATACATGAGATTAATTTTGGCATTCTGTTTATAAACTGTGCAAAAATGGGAGAATATGAAAATTTGTTCATAACTATATGACTATGATCTGATTTTGTTTTGTTATGAATTTGTTCTGTACTCTGATATAATGTGATGTGATCTATGAAAAACCTCTGGCATGATATTCTATTTCTATTTTGTTCTGACCTTACAACGAGTGTAAAACTGTAGCCACTGTTGAGGTTGGTACCAACTCTTCTATTTCCGGTGCACCAACTTTAGAAGTAAAGTGGTTTTCTGCATGATCTTTCCGTGTGCACACTCGAGGCTTTGAGAATTATAAGGGGAATATTTCGCATTCTATTTATGCTTGGTTGGCCGTCGGGGTTTGCACAACCCTGTTACAGGGTTTAAATATAGAATTCTATACTAATGTGATGTTTCAGTTATGTTGTACCAAAGGAATTTTGATTAAGAATATTTATGAACTTTTGTTTTGATATTTTTTTATAATATCTTTTGATTTTTCTTATGAAAATAAAAATATTTTGTTCTTCATTCCAAATTTTATAATACTTATGTTTACATACTAGTATATGTTTTCTACTAACTGATTTGTTGATAACTCACCTCTTATTTTTATAACAATTTTCAGATAATTTTGATGGTTCAACTAGAAAATAAAAGTAGGAAGTGTTAATAAAGTTTGATGTTCATAGGGGAATAAGTGCTAAAGGGTACAAGTTTTATTGGATAGTCATATTTAGTAGATTTATTATTTTCATTTGTTTTGGTATGTTGAGTTGTGCATATTTTCAAGTCTTTTTGAAGATTTTAATTTATTTTATTGAGGTATATCTTTGGTGTCTCCATGGAGGACGTACTTAGATCAGAGGACACTCATCCCAGGCAGGCTGCAGGGGCTTCAGGTGGAAGGAATGAATCAACTAAGGTGTGAATATTGTTTCAATGATGTTTTTCTCCCTGACGCTACTCTACTAATTTCCTGACTTGGCCTTTCTTTCGTATGAGACAGATAAAGAGTCTGCCCAAATAGAGTAGTAATTTCTTAGTGTTTCATAGGCGCAATCAGTTAATCAATTGGGGAATGGGGGCTTCCGCCCATGTTATCTTTAGCTATTCGACCCTATTTACAAATGTGTTATTGGAGATGATTTAAGTAACATGAGCTCACTCTTCGGACCTTTGGGACTGGGACATTACAAAGGTGTATCCATTCTTTTTTCTGAAGCTTGTGTTGCAGTAGTTTCTAGATATGTCAAATGTTCCTATATAAAATAAATTTAGAAATTTAGAAAATGTTGGAAGAAAATAATGCTATATAAAACAAATGCATCTGTTTAGATTTATTTAATTTGTTTCTATTTGTGAGAATGTTAGATTTTATGGTATGGCTTTAAAAATGTTGTTACAATTTATAATATTCTAAATTTTATGTAAGAATTTTTGATACTTAGAAATGAATCCCAATAGAAGAAGTAATTTCTAATGCTTTTTATTAAAAAGGTAGTACCATAAAACCTTTTGTTAAATAATTTGATTACCTTGTCGGTGTGATTCATGAACTCGAACTCAATTGTTGTAGAACCATTGCCTTTTCTGCTATTAGTCCAAACAAAACGACTGTCAATCGTACAATATAATCCTCCATGTCAACATAGGCTTGACAACTTAAAGTAATAAAATTGTAGTTGTGAGTTTGAATGAATCATTAATATGGCAAAGTTGTGATATAAGAAGTCATAAATTAAAATATGAACAAAATATGTATAACATGGTTCTCCATGACCAACCCCGAAGGGGAAGGAGCACACAAGGGGCCAACCTCCACGATCCCGTCTGTTCCATGAACCGTAGGTGTCCCCCTGGCCTGGGGGCACGAAAGGAAGGGAAGGGGTACTTAGATCCCCCAACTCGGCCACGAACATCCCTAGGCCTTCAACCTACCTCCCAACTTCCATGTCGACCAATCCCACATCACCCACATCTCTTTGATCAACGCCTCCTTCTTCTAAGGAGGACCCACCTCATTCAGGAAAAGTGGGAGAGTCCTCCTAACTGCCGAATGAGGTAGGGGAGGGAGAAGGGGTAGAGACCCTCTCTTGGTTAGTAGCAGGGGTCTCACCGCCAGAAACAATCATGGGGAGAGAACTCAGGGTAGATCCTTGCTCCTTGCGGTCGTCTTCAGCACCACCCCCAATATTGGTCTAGGTGCTACCAACTAAGATAGATTCGGGCACCCCAGCCCCAGCCACGCCAACAGAAAAGGTGTTCTACATATTCACATAAAAGTCGTCGTTGCTAGACATTGATGTTAGGGAGAGAAGAGAAGGAAACTTGAAGGGCGGCGTGCTTACGGATTCAGTGCCCTTGGCAGGCAAGTCAAAATCAAAACCCGTCGCCAAGTCAATGAGAGATTGGCCCATGAGCCCAATAAGGTCTTCAAGACCTGGCGACACTAGGGGGAACCCAGACTAAAAAAGCGTTGGGTGTCTTCTCTCCGGGGGAAGCATCAGGAGCCCCCTAACCAACAACAATGTTGGAATAGCAATGTACTCCTCGATCTGCCTCAACTTCCACCCCCGTGGCGAATCCAGCAACCTCGCCCTCAACGACGTTGCCATGAGGGCGTTAAGTCAAATAACCATCAATTTGAGAAGCCCATCTTTTCCCCCCTGGCTAGGGAGCACGTCTCTTTGCCAGGGGCACCATGGCCTTGAGTTTTTGACCCCTAACATGGGCATGTCTCGGTATCACCAAGAACCTATCAATATTGGAGGCAAAGAGCAGTTAAACCTATCAATATTAAAAATGGTTTTTGCCAAACCATTCCTATCATTTTCCTTTGCCCAATTAAGGACTATGTCAACATGAGAATGCTCCTTATCAGTTAAGTCCAATTGCAAGCTTTTGTTGTCGGGGACCCTTCCCCAATTAGCATGGACTGGGTAGTCCTAAAGATTCATCTCGTCAGCGGGATACTCCCAGTTACTACTAGGAAAAAAAAATTTTTGCCACTGCTTTGCATTGGAATAACAAGGATCGAAGGCCGCCAAGCATTGTGACCTGACGCGAAAACTACAAACGTTGCCTGGCAACATCTTCACCCATAGAATGAATGAAATTTTTTCTCTGCCAAATCTGGATAGGTATCCCCCAAGGGCTCTAAAACCATGCAAAAGACCACGTATGAACACATAAGAACATGCCAAACGTGCGAGTGAAGTTGGGCGGGGGCTAACCCCAAGAAATCCAAAACATCAGGGACATGGCGTATGAAATGGAATCACAGCCCGTGCATCAAGGCACTCACTGTAAGGGCCACGTCGCCGACAAACCCTTCTTCGTCGGTACATCCAGCCCTAGGAATAGAAAACTTCACCAAATCTGGGATTTGGTGAAGCCGAGATTTGGTAAGTGGACCTCAGCTTCAGCAAGTCTCGCTCAAACAGGGTGGAACACCAAGATAAACCCTCAAAAGAGGCAGGGATTCGACTAAGGGAAGACTAAACGGCAGGGGAAGGAGAGTCCCTTGTTGGAGTTGGGTCGGTAGAAAGGATGGGAGTACGGGAAGTGCCACGGCTAGCCATTGCAAGCAAAATGCGTTCTTGAAGATGACACTAACAAAGGGCTCGAACAGGGAGAAGAATATAATAAGGAAGAAGAAGTGCGAAAAGAAGGAGTACGGGAAGAAGTAAATGAATCAAGAAAGATCAGGAAAGGTAATCATGAGGATTCTTGGGAATTCGAAAGGTTGGTTGCGCCGATAGTTGCCACTTCTTTCAAATAAAGGATGTTAAATTAGAGCGAACGTCTATGGGTGATATGGGCTACGTTTTGAAGAATAGGTTTGAACTTAAGCCACTATATTATCTCTCATGGACCCTCGACAGGGTCGAAAAGGTCAAAATCTGGCTAACCGATTACCTATTGCAAGCCAGCAGGGTAAGAACATCATGTGGGCACATAAGGTGCGAAACTAGTAAATTTCCTTTGTGCTGGCACAAATAAAATTAGAGGGGTAACTGGACGAGATATTTGTCTTCCTACTACATGGCCCATGACTGATAAGCAAGCCAAGCTTGCCATTTTGACCTACAAGGCCCTTGGCCTAGGGGCCCATGGGAGCATGATATCAACAATTGAGGCAACATCATTCGCAAGGTGATAATGCCCCAAGATGAAGGCAGTTATCCTAAGATGGATAACCCTTATAAATCAAAGCAATATCCCCTCCTCCTTTGTTAAGGGTTAACTAGAGATAAATGCAGGGAACAGATGGTTCTTGACTTCTTGGATATGCCCTTGCATCTCCATAAATGGTACATGAAGGTAACAAATGTTCTTCTAAGTATTATTGAGATATTATATATTGAGACTAATTCTCTAACTTTGGCATCAAAGTTTATCCTGGGCAACCAGTGCCATTGAGATGGTCTTTGCAGGTCGTTCAAGTGGTTGGTGGTGTGAAACATGTCTTTTACAAACTCCTTAACATCTTGTCTGGTATTTCTGCTGAAGAAGATTGAGGTCTTGTCCAGGTTCAATCTTTGGTTAATAAATGGTTATCTTTTTGCACCTGGACATCTTGTCCAGGTGCAAAAAGAAGGTTATCATTTGTAAAAAACAAAAAAATAAATAGTAAATAAGCAAAGACCCTCGAGCAAAAGGAAAGCCTGAAGTGTGACATTGTTTCTCAACTCTATCCAATAGATGACTTAACACTTCTGAGCATAGGATAAAAAGATAATATAGGCCTTTCTTGTATCTTAACCTTCATTTTATTTTGATTTTTATTTAAGTATTAAAAAACTTCTTCGCTCACTCATTAAATTAAATATAATATAGGCCTACAATTACAAATGAGGAAAATTTATTAAAATAATAACCAAGTGATCATATTCATGTTTCATCTACATATATATATATATTTGGGTCAAATGATCTTGCCAATAAAGCTTGTAAGAGTCTACTTAGATCTTCGCAAACTTCTAATTGGTTGGTCAAAAAAAGAAACGAAAAGATGCTAATGGCTGCCTTGATCAATATGTTTCGAAAAAGAAGAGGTAAAAATTAAGGGAGTATGCATGTTGGGATTGTTCCAAATTCATTGAGAAAGTGGAAAATCAATCATCATCTGCTAATGCTGCCATCTACCATTTGCACTCCCTCTGATCTCTCTCGCTCTCTCTCTCTCTCTCTATATATATATATAGAGAGAGAGAGAGATGCATGCCCATTGCCCCCACATGGGCATGTTTAGTGGGCTAGCAACGATCTTAAACGTACAAGCTGGTTTTTTTTTTTTTTTTTATCTTTGCCTTTGTTCCCATCTTTTTACGGTGAGAATGACGGGCAGAATTGAAAGGAACACTAAATACATGCACAACGTAACCCTGGCAGTCATGACTATATATCCAATTGAAATCATCGAATGAACGAATGATCATCAGCATGATGTTGATCAAATTAAAAACAAAGATATAGTATGCACGCGCATGCATCACGTCATGTCATGTTCATTGCAGAGATCGTCTTGTTGCGCGCAGAAGTGCAAGACGAAATAATGAATTATTATATGATCTCATATTTTCTTGAAAGGTTAGGTACTGTTGAGACGTCCCACATGGCTTAAAACCAAACTCATCATAGGTATCAAATCCTCTCTCTCGCTGTAGGTTCTCCAGATGATTATCCTCTCTATATTTTTCTCTCGGGGAGAAGTGTGAGGTGAAGTTAGGTCCATGAATATTCTAACAGAATTAGAAGGTGGCAGAGGGGTTCGGGGTGTGTGTGTAACGGCATTGAGTGGTGGCACTAAAGTTGTGGAAGGGTCGGTTTAGTATGGTTTACGTAGTTGAGTGGTGGCAGAGAGGTGGTGGTGACATTTTCAAGTCTGCTTCTGCAGAATAATCTAATGAACTGTGGTGGTAGAAATGGGGTAGAAGGGCTTGGGGTCTGTTTTCTTCCTTACGTTACAGAGTGGTATCAGGAAGGGGGTGGTAGAGTTTTCTTTCCCTTTTACAGCAGGAAAGGGTGGTAGCAATGATGAATGATCTTGCAAAAAAATGGGAATGTTTGAAGCTAACGGAGGAAAAAACCCAGCATGAGATATCAGAGGAGTTGAAAAATAAAGGGGAATGTAGTCTGGTGGGAAAGGTATGGATGAAAAGAAATATAAGTCAGGGGGTTATTGAAGCAACAATGGCTAAAGTGTGGAAGATAAGCAGGAAGGCTCAGTTTCAAGAGGTGGGTTCAAATATGTTTGTAATCACCTTTACTAACCAAGCTGATAAACAGAGGATCCTTGATGGGAGACCTTGGTTCGACAATCAGTTTCACGACTTACCTATAGTATGTATGAACAAGGCAAGAGGAGAAAAACTAGGTGAGACTATGGGTAGAGTTTTGGAGGTAGAGTCATAGGATGATGGGAGTGGGTGGGGTTTATATATGAGGATTTTAACAGAAATAGAGTTGGGGAAACCATTGGCTAGGGGGAGGACCATCTCCATTAAAGGGAGAACCTATTGGGTTCCTCTTAAATTCGAAAAACTTCCACACTTCTATGTTAAATGTGGTTGTCTCATCCATGGAGAGGGAGGATGTTTGGGGAAGGAGGAGGAAGAGACTTAGTTTGGTACTTGGATGAGGGTAAGGATGAGAGCTAGATTTAAATAGAAAGAGGTGGGTAGAAATGTGAGATGGGGACAAAAACTGACAGCAAGAAATGTAGTTTGTGTAGAGGATGAGGAAAAGAATAATAGTGTGAAGGAGAAGGAAGGAAATCAGAGGGAGGAAGAGCTTAATGCAGGAAGTGAGGAGGTGATGAGTAAAAGCCAAGGTTTTCAAGAAGATGATAGAGGGAATGCAAAAATGGTAAGCACTGAAATATGGAAGGAAACTTCAACAGAAAATCAAGAGAAAAAGTGTGAGTAATCAAGGGAGGAAAGGAGTGAATTGGGAGAAAAATTTGAAACAAGTGAATACTTAGTGAAGGCAAAAGGAAGAACTATGGGGGTTTGGAAGAGGAAAGCAACGGAAAAAAAATAACTCTAAGGTTTCTAACAGTGCTTCTTGTTTATCAAAAAGGCTATTTAGACAAGATGGTGAAGGAAAAGAGGTGGAAAGGGAGAGGAAAAAAGCAAAAGGCAGTAATAGTGAGGTGAATGAGGCACAAATTGTTTTGGTGGAGGCTGTTGAACAACTCCACCAATTATTATGCAAACACTAAGTTGGAACTGCCGAGGGCTTGGCAACCCTCGGATAGTTCAAGACCTTTGCCATTTGGTAAAGGAGAATGGTAAAGGAGAAGAGGCCAAATGTGATCTTTTTGATGGAAACAAAATTGAGGAGTGAAAAGAGTGATAGAATAAAAAGAAGGGTGAGAAGTGAGGGGTGTTTTGTAGTAGATTCAAAAGGAAGGAAAGGGGGTCTTATGCTTCTATGGGACGAGTCAGTGGAGTTGGAGATCCTGAATTACTAAAATAGGCACATTAATGCTTGGGTCACAAATGAGGAAGGGAAAGAGAGATGATTGCTGACTGGTTTTTATGGGCAACCAGAAACCAGTGATGGGGATATTGAAGCTTGTTTGCAGGCAGTGGCTCCCTGTGTAACAAAAGAAATGAATGAAAATTTGTCCAAGCCTTTCTCTAGAGATGAAGTTGAGAAAGCTCTTAAACATATGGCCCCTTTGAAGTCACCCGGAATACGTGTAAATCATCTGCTTTTTGCATATGACTGCATATTTTTTGGGATAGCAAAAACAAAAGAATGGTTGAGGTTACAAGAGCTTTTGTTTATATATGAAAAGGCCTCTGGACAGTTCCTAAATAAGGAAAAAATGTTAGTGTGGAAAATCCAAATATAACACATTTAGATGAATAAAAGAAAGGGTATGGAAGAAGATTAATAACTGGAAAAATGCTTTTCTATCAGCAACTGGCAAGGAGGTAATGATCAAGATAGTCCTACAAGCAATACCAACTTACACTATGAGTGTTTTTAAACTCCTAAAAAACCTTTGTAAGGAGTTAAATTCTTTACTGGCCAATTTCTGCTGGGGAAACCCAAAGACAAGTAGCTGTTTGCATTGGTGCAGTTGAGAAAAATTAGGGAGGGACTTCTAAGGGTAAAGGAGGGCTAGGTTTTAAAGACATAGAGTCATTCAATATGGCTTTATTGGCTAAACAAGGGTGGAGATTTTTACAGGACTCGAGGACCATGGCAGCAAGGGTTTTTAAAGAAAATATTTCAGAACAATCCTTATGACAGAAGCAAAATTGGGATATAGACCTTCTTACATATGGAGTGTTTAGGGAGCTCTAAACTTGTTAAAGGAAGGATGAAGATGGAGTGTAGGGAATGGCAAAAAAAAAAAAAAAAAAATTTGGGGGCGGAAGTGGTTACCAACTCCTTCCTCTTACTGCGTCCAATCTCCTTGCACAATTTTAGACCAAGAGGCCAAAGTTTCTGAGTTGATTACTGGTGGGGAATGGAATGAGCATTTGATCAAGAGAATTTTCTGTGAAGAAGAAGCAGAGCAGATATGGAGCTTACCCATAAGCAAAATGGAGGTTGAAGATAAATTAATATGTAGGTACACCAAAAAAGGTTTCTTCACTGTCAATAGTGCTTATCATCTAGAAATGAAGAGGAGGACAACAAAAGATGAGTGCTCAAATGGAAGGGAAGGGGAGAACAGATGGAAGGTAATATGGAATTTGAATATCCCAAGGAAAACCAAAATTTTCTTGTGCAAAGCTGCAAAAGAACTGTTAGCTACAAAAAAAGTCTTTACAAGAAGGGTAATATAAAAGAACAACTGTGTCCAATTTGTAAGAAGGAAGCAGAAATATCAATACATGCCTTATGGTCCTGCCCTGCAGCTGCAGATGTCTGGCTTGATTCGATTATGGTGATACAAAAATGGAGGACCAATGAACCTGATATGTCAATCTTGTTTGAAAGGTTGGAGGAAAGGGTCAATACAAAATAATTAGGAGAGATCAGTATGGTAATGAGAAGCATTTGGTTGAGAAGAAATGAATTTGTCTTTAAAGACATTTTCAAGAGCCCAACTCAAGTGTTGAATCAAGCTAGATAGGAACTGAGAATTTATCACCAGGTTTAGCAGAACCTGTGGCAAAACACAGAAGCAAGAGTAGTAGGAGGAGAGTCAATGTGGAGCAGACCAAGGGAGAGATTTGTAAAAGCAAATTGGGATGCAGCTGTTGATAAAGAAGGAAAAAAGGTAGGCCTAAGAGTGGTAATCAGATATGAGGAAGGTGAAATTATGGCTGCTGTTGTTGAACAAAGAAGCCTTGTATCTGATCCTGCAGTAGCAGAAGGTTATGCACAGAGGAAAGCCACGGAATTTTGTAGAGACCTTAATTTCAGCAGAGTTGTTTTTGAAGGTGGTGCTCAAGTCATAGTGAATGCAGTTAATGAAGAAAAAGAAGATCTTTCCAGATATGGATGTGTCATTGAAGATGCCAAGAAACTGTTAAGGGGAAGAAGTCAATGGAGTGTTAAGTTTGTTTATAGAAAAGCTAATGAGGCAGCACATTGCTAAGGGGAAGAGGTCCCAGCATGTATTGAGAGTATCCTGAGTAAGGAAAAACTTTGTAATACTATTTCAGATCAATGAATGAATATTGAGGTTATTTAAAAAAAAAACTCATCCTAGGCTTAATAAGGAGTTACCTTACTCCTCCTATTAGACATTTTATGGGGAGAAATGAGTGTTTCTATATGGTATTAGAGCAGGTTAACTTATGACCTCCTACGACCTACCCACAATAATGTTACCAGAAATATTGGCCCATACGTGAGAGGGCGTGTTGAGAAGTCTGACATGGTTTAGAAACCAACTCGTCCCAAACTTTATAAGGAGTTATCTCACTCCTCATTTTAGAAATTTTATGAAGAAATATGAGTGTTTATATAGGTACCAATTAGAAAATTAATGTGCATTAAGGAAGTTGGTTGATTCAACAACGTAGTCATAATGTTTTAGATCACTTTCGAGTTGCCTAGCTACTAAATTAATGGGGCCCTACAATAGGTTATTATATGGAGCGAGCTAGCTGCATGCATATATATTGCGCTTGTACGTGTAGATTGTTGTTGGGTGTTTTTTTGAATAAACCCACTTAATTTCTTGTAATAGGTGTAACAGTCCGCTAGAAATTCATTAGTGGAATTTCTATTGACTTTAGGAATCTCGTGAAAACCCCATAAGTTTTTACGAATCAACCAATCGCATAGGTTTTAGTCTATCAACATAGTCAGTGTTATCACTCACTATGGTGCTAGAAATATGAGTTTAATTATTTGAGGTGGTTAGAAGTGTCAGAATGCATTATATTCTACGCCATTAGACTCAGTAGATTATTTAGGATTTTATGGGGCAATAGCCTATTTTCATAATTCCGGACAAAACGTCTGATGGAAATTGTGAAATTATTTTTAGGGGCACTTCGAGAATGAATTTCGGTAAACGATTTTCACTGTAGGTTAATATGAATATTTAGGAATTTTTAGTGCTAAGTTTATGATTCACTTTTTCGGAGTAAATAGTAACCTCGGTAAGCGCACCAATTGCAGTGTTTCAAAATCACAGTGTGGAATGTCCAAATTAGATTAGAGAACTTTCATTTGGACACTTGGCAAGATATTAGCCTCACATAATGGATAATATTAGACACTTGGCACCATGAGGAGCGTTTGATGGATTTGAAGGAATCAATGTGTGAAATCATGCCACTTAAGCAAAACTTTGTTTCATCTGCTCAACCAAATTGTGCCAGACCAAAAATATTTTAATCCTAGTGAAACCCTAAATGGTGGAAATCCAATTGAAAGCCCAAAAGCATGGTTGAAATCGGAACCCTAAACGGTTTCCCCAAAACCTCAAGTTGGCCTCTAAACCCTTTCTAATCCGATTTATAGCATTGTGTTTAATCACTTGATTAAATCACTTCCACATGCTATTAATCCCTCAAATTTGTGTTAGAACATCTTTATCCAACCTTGTTAACCTTGAGAAATTGATTGGACCAAGTGATATTGGATTTGGGCTTGATAGCAACCCAAACCCTCTTTAAACCCCAAAATTTAGGCCCATTCAGTTTAGGCCCATTAAGGCCCAGGAATTTGGTCACTATAGGATTGCTTCATGAATAAGTTTTGTACCCTCACTTGGCTGGTCATATTTGTACAAGAAGGGCCTAGAAGGTTCTAGAAAGACAAAGCTAAAGGGCCACCTCACTCTTTCACTCTCACTCTCCACTTTGAGAAAAGATCTTGGTCTGATTTTTATGAGAAGAAAAGGCCAACATTCAACCATTCCTCAGTCCTATCACTTTACATAGCTTGTGTAAGAAGCTCTCCAGTCCACTTCCCACGAAAATCAACTCTCCTTTACACTTTTCCTTCATAAAACACAAAAGACACTCTCGGACTGTTTTTCTTACCTCTTTTGAACGCCCGTTTCGAAGCTTTTGTAAGTGTTTTCTTGCAAAGTTTCCTTCATGAAAGTTGTTTATTTTGGAGTATAGTTTATGTGGATATCTTATTCGTTCCATTTGGAGATCATTTTATTGGTAAAAAGTTGTTAAAACCCCAGAAAGGTCATTCGGGGCGATAAACTGGAGGGTGTGTTATATTTTGGAGTTTTTGACCATGCTAATGAATAGATCTTGGTCCGAAATTTTTATGGAGTACTGTTAACATGTGTATATGATTATTGGTTGAGGATTTGTTGCATGATTAAAAGTTTTGGTGAAATATTTTCTTAGGTCTAGAAACTTAGAAACTGGAAGAGGCAAAACAATTTCTGTTTTGAAAAAGTTTAAATCTTTTATGGTTTAATCTTATTCCAATGGCTTTGATATTTTTATTGGAAGATCCTAAGCCTCTTATATACATGTTAAAATGTTATTTTGAAGATATTTGATGTTAGTTTCGAAGATATGGAATTTTATGCAATGAGGTATTCAGTTAGGCCAAAGTGATGATGTTCTTGGCTAAATTTTTGTTTTGGTTGATGTTTAACCATGTGATCTTGCGTTTGATGCTTGGATCTGTTTTAGAACATCTTTTTAAACCATGTGATGTTTTGGTTTGAAGATCACTTCTTTATAAGTCATGGATCAAGAGGTTGATCAAAACAAGTTAGAAACAAAATTCTGTTTTGAACTTAGAAGAAAACCCAAAAAGTTCAAGTATGGTTTTAGTGATTTTGATAACTTTTGTTCATGATTCAAAACATGATTATTCTTAGGAATATGTTATGAGTGTAGTAGAAGAAAAATTTTGGTTTAATCATGAGTTTTGAAATATGAAAGAATTACAACAAAATCAAGGGAAATAGCCTTGTAAGTTTCGGTCTTATAGCGTTTTAATGGTTGTGTTTAGTTTTAAATTTTTTTTGAATTGATATTTGAGCTTAGGACAAAATTTACATAAAGTATGTAAATTTTGGTGATTTTTGGAATTAGGATGCAAAATCCTTAAGTTTGGTTGTGCCATGCCAAATCATTACATATTTATCTGTTAGACAGAATTTATTCTGTCATGAATTATTCATCTGTTACATAAGATATTCTGTCATGTATTGCTATACATTGCAAGTATGTCATGTTAAGTTAAATATGCCATATGTTACATGTATTTCATGTCACGTTATGCTACGTCAGGACTTCTATCTTTTATGTTACGTTCATGTTACGTCACGTTATGAAATGACATGTATGGAAGTTAAGTTATTCAAGTCAATCACGGCCCTAAGTGCTAGAATGGGGTAATATCCTAGTGGAACTCCTTTGTTCACGCTGGAGTGTCTAAATAGGTGTGAAATTCCCTGGGTTGACGAAGTACAGTCAACAGGTTGCGAATGAGGCCTAATTAGCTAGTCACCGGAGCGCGACAGGCACTAACGTCGATGGTGCCACACATTATGTTACATGTGTCCACAGTAAGTGTGGCAGAAACAAATAAGTCATGGGGCCACAACAACTGTGGAGCATGAAGTATGGGGCCCCAACAACTGTGGAGCATACACTACGTGAGACACAGCAATTGTGACACGTAGAATACTTGGGGCCACAACAACTGTGGAATACGTATTAACGCACTCACAGCTGGTATAGAAACCTGTGATGTGATGCGGTAATCGGCAGGGACACACGGTTCAAGGGGACCTGTGTAGCACCCATATGGTCACTTTAATGATTAAGTCTATTGAATAAGATTCCATGTTCAAGTCATGTTTCACGTTATGTTATATTCAAGTTTACGTCCACGTAATCATGGTAATCCCATGAGACAAGAATATGTTTCAAGTCCATGTTATGTTTCAAGTCACGTTCATGCTAAGCTTCAGTTTCAGTTTAAGTTATGCTAGTTATGTTATGTTGTATGTCAAGTTATGCCATGATTACTTATGATTTGATTATGCATTCATGTTTTTACTGCCATGCATGCATCATTAACTTGTGTGGAAGTTTCTGTTAACTTACTGAGATTTGTAATCAAATCTCACTGTGGTAGTCCCAACTACCATTCCCCCCGAATGGTAGATCTTGTTACAGGATCAGAAGGAGAACCGGGAGTTGACCAACTAGAAACGGTCGACTAAGCAACGAGGCGACGTAGAAGTAGTTACCTCAGATTACTACTTGTATTTTGTGGAGTTCAATCTCCAGCACTCTTTTGTTCACAACCATTTTGGACTAGTGTTGTGATCTCAGTTGTTTAGTATGTCTTTATGTATAAAATATGTTTTAAGTAATTGGGATATTTTAGTTTGGTGCATAGTATTGCTAAAAAAAAAATAAAAATTATCCGCTGCGAATATTGCATAATGCTAGATGCATGTTAGGAATATTGCATCTTATATGTCATGAACGGGGGCAGGTAACCTTGTGTTGCATGTCTCGACGCTTCAAATGTCCGTCCGATCCCAAACGGATTTTGGGGGCGTCACAGGGTGGTATCAGAGCAATACGTCTCTGGGCTTAAATCCACATGTCCTTAGGAAATGCACCAAATATTAGGCTTGAATTTTTTTAAGTATGAGAGGTAGTACGTGGTTATAATACGTGTACTCGTGTGTTTCAGGAAGTGACACATGACTCGCGGTAGGATACCTCGGAACCTAGAGGGAGGCATCAATCAAGAGAATCAGAATCCCCCATTGGATGGAGGATTAGCTGAAGCTGTACGTCTGCTGGCTGAGGTGCTCAAACAACAACAACAGCAGCAAGCGCACGTACCTAGTCCCGAAGTCAGGGGTTGTCCGTATGAGAAGTTCTTGATCCACCGTTATCCAAACTTTTCTGGTAGTGAAGAGCCATTGAAAGCTGAGAAATGGATTATGGATCTCGAAAGGACATATGAGATCTGTGGCTGTACTGAGGACCAGAAGGTTCTATACGCTGGATACCTATTCCAAGGAGAAGTTGGAAGGTGGTGGGATACACGAAGGCAGCTCCTAGTTAGGGAACTAGGAAGTCTCGATGCACTTTCATGGGAGAGATTTAAGGAAGAGTTCGACAATAGATTCTTCCCTGATTCTGCCAAACAATTGAAGGCTCAGGAGTTTGCGAGTTTAACTCAAGGCAGTCTGACTGTAGAACAGTATGCTGCTAAGTTCATGGCGTTAGGAAGGTTTGCACCACACTTGATTTCTACTCAAAGGATGCAGGCGCAAAAGTTTCAAGCAGGACTTCAGCCAAGGGTCCGTAGTCAAGTAGCTTGCCTGAGAATAGAGAATTACCAAGAATTGGTAAATGTGGCCGCGATAGCAGAGGCTGAGCAGAGAGGTCTGGCAATCCTGATCAATTCCGAACGAAAGAGGACCATGCCATTTGCTGCAAGTGGTAGTGCCGAGAAGAAGAGGTCTTTTTCTAGCCCAGCGAAAGGCAAGGGAATAGTAACTGGAGGACATATGCCATCTGCTTATCCGTTATGCCCTAAGTGTGGGAAGCGTCATCCTGGAGAATGTCGTAGTGGTTATGGAGTTTGTTATCGATGTGGGAAACCAGGGCATTTGATCAGAGATTGTCCCAACACTGGCCAAGGTAGTGGAGCTGGTGATCATAAGCCAAGGCCCCACATCCCAGCACGCGTGTATACAGTAACCCCAGGTGATATCGATGCTGACGCATCAGAGGTTGAGGAAGCTGGCGTCATCATTGGTATTTCTCCTTAAAGTCTTTATGCTTTTTTTTTTTTTAACTTGAGTGTTGGAAATATGGTTATTAATAGAATCACATTATATTTATTAGGAAACGTCAATCTATTAAGGTTCACAGCTTGTGCGCTATTTGATTCGGGCGCGTCACAGTCCTTTGTGTCTGCAGCGTTTGCACGAATTTGTAGTTTGCAAACTGAGCTTTTACCTCAGCGGGTTGTAGTGTTAATTCCTAACGGGAATATGGTAGCTTGTACCCGTTTAGTTAAGGATTGTCCTGTAGAGCTAGATGGAAGGACGTTGAAGGCTGACCTGCTAGTATTCGGTCAGATGGAGTTTGACCTAATTTTGGGTATGGACTGGCTATTCAAGCACTATGCTAAGATAGATTGTCGGAAGCGAGAAGTGGTGTTTGAATTACCAAGTGAAGACATAATTAGGTACGCTGGAGCTTCAGTTAAGGCCACCCCGCTAGTAATTTCGGCTTGACAAGCCAGGAAGTGTATTGAGGTTGGAGCCTCAGCTTTTCTGTTAATGATTGTGGAGAAGACAGTTGGGAGTGAAGAAATTCGTGGGATACCCGTAGTTGAAGACTTTCCTGAAGTTTTTGTCAACGAGTTACCTGGTCTACCACCGGATAGAGAAACTGAGTTCAAGATAAAGTTGGATCCGGCAACAACTCCAACTCACAGGGCCCCGTATCGTATGGCCCCTGCCGAATTGAAGGAGCTCAAAGTGCAGTTGGAAGAACTTTTAGAGAAGGGTTTTATCCGCCCTAGTTCCTCTCCGTGGGGAGCACCTGTGCTATTCGTGAAGAAGAAGAAAGATGGATCTATGAGGATGTGCATAGACTACAGAGAGCTGAACAAGGTGACGATCAAGAATAAGTACCCGTTACCCAGGATTGACGATTTGTTGGATCAGTTACAAGGAGCATCCATGTTTTCGAAGATCGACCTACGATCCGGTTATCATCAGCTGAAAGTTAAGGAACAAGATGTGCCGAAAACTGCCTTTAGGACAAGGTACGGCCACTACGAGTTCTTGGTAATGCCTTTTGGGTTAACCAATGCTCTAGCCGCATTCATGGACATGATGAACAGAATATTCAGACCTTATCTGGATAGTTTTGTTGTCGTATTCATTGATGACATCCTAATTTACTCGAAGACCGAGGAGGAGCATAGAAAACATCTATTTATGGCTTTGACTATACTCAAGGACCAAAACCTATATGCCAACCTTAGCAAGTGTGAGTTTTAGCTTGATGAAGTGAAGTTTTTAGGTCATGTGATCTCTAGTGGAGGAGTAGCAGTGGACCCAAGCAAGATTGAAGCAGTAACGAACTGGCAGAGACCGACCAGTGTGCATGAGATTCGAAGTTTCTTAGGACTGGCTGGTTATTATAGGAGGTTTGTTGAAGGATTCTCTAGTTTGTCTAGACCACTCACGGCCTTGACTAAGAAGAACGTGAAGTTTGTTTGGAATGATAAGTGCGAGGCAAGTTTTCTTGAATTGAAGAAAAGGCTTACGACCGCACCGGTACTTACACTGCCGGAGCCTCTTAAGCCTTTTGTAGTGTATAGTGATGCATCTAAAGCAGGACTCGGATGTGTGTTGATGCAAGAAGGGAAAGTAATTGCTTATGCTTCACGTCAACTAAAGAATCATGAGCAGAATTATCCTACGCATGATTTGGAATTAGCTGCAGTGGTTTTTGCTCTTAAGATTTGGAGACACTACTTGTATGGCGAAAAGTGTGAAGTGTTCACAGATCACAAAAGCCTCCAGTATCTGTTCGAGCAGAAGAACCTTAATATGAGGCAGACAAGATGGTTGGAATTAATCAGCGATTATCAGTGCAACATCAAGTACCATCCCGGAAAGGCCAATGTGGTAGCTGATGCTTTGAGTCGCAAGAGCAGATAAAAGGATTCGTCTATCTTGTCGTCAGAAGTAAATTCACTCTTATGTAGTATGAGAAAACTGTTGATCGAGAATTGTAGTCAGGAAGTCATTCTGACCACTGTTCAGGAGTTCATTCCATTGGATTGGGAAGAACTGAAAGACCGTCAGAAGAAAGACAGTAAGCTTGCAGAAGTCATCGGGAAAATTGAGAAGTCGGAAGGACCGAAGGACTTTAGCATTAGAGAGATGGAACCTTGTATTTCAAGAATCGAAGGGTCATCCCAGGAGACCAAGAGTTAAAAGGAAAGGTAATGAAGGAAGCTCATAACACACCTTACACTGCTCATCCTGGTAGTACAAAGATGTACCAAGATTTGAAGCAGCATTTCTGGTGGGAAGGAATGAAAAAGGACATAGCAGAATTTGTGAACATATGTTCAGTTTGCAGATTAGTTAAAGCGGAACACCAGAAGCCAGCAGGTGCATTGCAGCCGCTGCCAATCCGGAATGGAAATGGGAGGATATCTCAATGGATTTTGTAGTGGGATTTCCAAGAACCTCAGCCGGAAATAATGTTATTTGGGTGATAGTGGACCGTCTGACAAAAAGTGCTCACTTCATACCCATCAAGAATACAGATTCTTTGGAGAGATTAACTGTAACAGCCCGCTAGAAATTCATTAGTGGAATTTCTATTGACTTTAGGAATCTCGTGAAAACCCCATAAGTTTTTACGAATCAACCAATCGCATAGGTTTTAGTCTATCAACATAGTCAGTGTTATCACTCACTATGGTGCTAGAAATATGAGTTTAATTATTTGAGGTGATTAGAAGTGTCAGAATGCGTTATAGTCTACGCCATTAGACTCAGTGAATTATTTAGGATTTTATGGGGCAATAACCTATTTTCATAATTTCGGACAAAACGTCTGATGGAAATTGTGAAATTATTTTTAGGGGCACTTCAAGAATGAATTTCGGTAAACGATTTTCACTGTAGGTTAATATGAATATTTAGGAATTTTTAGTGCTAAATTTATGATTCACTTTTTCGGAGTAAATAGTAACCTCGGTAAGTGCACCAATTGTAGTGTTTCAAAATCACAGGGTGGAATGCCCAAATTAGATTAGAGAACTTTCATTTGGACACTTGGCAAGATATTACCCTCACATAGTGAATAATATTAGACACTTGGCACCATGAGGAATGTTTGTTGGATTTGAAGGAATCAAGGTGTGAGATCATGCCACTTAAGCAAAACCTTGTTTCATCTGCTCAACCAAATTGTGCCAGACCAAAAATATTTCAATCCTAGTGAAACCCTAAATGGTGGGAATCCAATTGAAAGCCCAAAAGCTTTGTTGAAATTGAAACCCTAAACGGTTTCCCCAAAACCCTAAAGTTGGCCTCTAAACATTTTCTAATCCGATTTATAGCATTGTGTTTAATCACTTGATTAAATCACTTCCACAAGCTATTAATCCTTCAAATTTGTGTTAGAACATCATTATCCAACCTTGTTAACCTTGAGAAATTGATTGGACTAAGTGATATTGGATTTGGGCTTGATAGCAACCCAAACCCTCCTTAAACCCCAAATTTTAGGCCCATTCGGTTTAGGCCCATTAAGGCCCACGAATTTGGTCACCATAGGATTGCTTCATGGCTAAGTTTTATACCCCCACTTGACTGGTCAGATCTTTACAAGAAGGGCCTAGAAGGTTCTAGAAAGACATAGCTAAAGGGCCACCTCACTCTTTCACTCTCACACTCCACCTTGAGAAAAGATCTTGGTCTGCTTTTTATGAGAAGAAAAGGCCAACACTCAACCATTTCTTCAATCCTATCACTTTACATAGCATGTGTAAGAAGCTCTCCAGTCCCACTAAAAGAAACTCTCCTTTACACTTTTCCTTCATAAAACACAAAAGACACTCTCGGACAGTTTTTCTTACCTCTTTTGAACGCCCGTTTCGAAGCTTTTGTAAGTGTTTTCTCGTAAAGTTTCCTCATTAAAGTTGTTTATTTTTTAGTCTAGTTTACGTGGATATCTTATTCGTTCCATTTGGAGATCATTTGATTGGTAAAACGTTGTTTAGACCCTAGAAAGGTTATTCTGGGCGATAAACTGGAGAGTGTGTTATATTTTGGTGTTTTTGACCAAGCTAATGAATAGATCTTGGTCCGAAATTTTTATGGAGTACTGTTAACATGTGTATATGATCATTGGTTGAGGATTTGTTGCATGATTAAAAGTTTTGGTGAAATATTTTCTTAGGTCTAGAAACTTAGAAACTGGAAGAGGCAAAACAGTTTCTGTTTTGAGAAAGTTTAAATCTTTTATGGTTTAATCTTATTCCAATGGCTTTGATATTTTTATTGGATGATCCTAAGCCTCTTATATACATGTGAAAATGTTATTTTGAAGATATGTGATGTTAGTTTCGAAGATATGAAATTATATGCAATGAGGTATTCAGTTAGGTCAAAGTGATGATGTTCTTGGCTAAATTTATGTTTTGGTTGTTGTTTAACCATGTGATCTTCAGTTTGATGCTTGGATCTGTTTTAGAACATCTTTTTAAACCATGTGATGTTTTGGTTTGAAGATCACATTTTTATAAGTCATGGATCAAGAGGTTGATCAAAACAAGTTAGAAACAAAATTCTGTTTTGAACTTAGAAGAAAAACCAAAAAGTTCAAGTTTGGTTTTAGTGATTTTGATGACTTTTGTTCATGATTCAAAACATGATTATTCTTAGGAATATGTTATGAGTATAGTAGAAGAAAAATTTTGGTTTAATCATGAGTATTGAGATATGAAAAAATTACAACAAAATTGAGGGAAATAGCCTTGTAAGTTTCGGACCTATAGAGTTTTAATGGTTGTGTTTAGTTTTAAATTTTTTTGAATTGATATTTGAGCTTAGGACAAAATTTACATAAGGTATGTAAATTTTGGTGATTTTTGGAGTTAGGATGCAAAATCCTTAAGTTAGGGGTAAAATGGTAATTTTTCCACATGTAGAGGGTAAAATCGCAATTTTACTTGAAGTTGATATTTCTCCATATTCCTAATTGTTAGTGATTAAGTTCTAACTTTTAGAAATCGCTACTTTCAGTTTCTTGTGATTGCACTTGAGTTTTGTCTCGAAGTGCGAAGATCGCGGTAAGTTACCTTTTAACTTACTATCAGTTTAATGTGTATGAGTGATAAGTAAGGGAACTAAAGTGTATGTATGCATGTTATCATATGTGTCATGCCAAGTCATTACATATTTTTCTGTTACACAGAAATTATTCCGTCATGAATTATTCATGACGGAATCATGGTAATCCCATGAGACAAGAATATGTTCCAAGTTCATGTTACGTTATGTTCCAAGTTCACATTTATGGTATGTCATGCTCAATTTCATGTTCAAATTATACATGTTCATGTTCATGTTATGTTTCAAGTCCATATTATGTTTCAAGTTCATGTTCATATTATGTTTCAAGTCCATGTTATGGTTCAAGTCACGTTCATGCTAAGCTTCAGTTTCTGTTTAAGTTATGCCAGTTATGTTATGTTCTATATCAAGTTATGCTATGATTACTTATGATTTGATTATGCATTCATGCTTTTACTGCCATGCATGCATCATTAACTTGTGTGGAAGTTTCCTGTTAACTTGCTGAGATTTGTAATCAAATCTCACTGTGGTAGTCCTAACTACCATTCCCCCCGAATGGTAGATTTTGTTACAGGATCTGAAGGAGAATCGAGAATCGACTATCTGGAAATGATCGATTAAGCGATGGTGTGATGTAGATGGTAGTACAGTAGTTACCTCGAGTTACTACTTGTATTTATGGAGTTCAATCTCCAACACTCTTTTGATCACAACCATATGGACTATTATTGCGATCTCAGTTGTTTAGTACGTCATTATGAATGAAGTATGTTTTAAGTATTTGGGATATTTTGGTTTGGTGCATAGTATTTCTAAAAAGAAAAAAAATATCCGCTGCGAATATTGCATAATGCTAGATGCATGTTAGGAATATTGCATCTTATATGTCATGAACGGGGGCAGGTAACCTTGTGTTGCATGTCTCGACGCTTCAAATGTCCGTCCGATCCCAAGCAGAATTTGGGGGCGTCACAGGGTGGTATCAGAGCAATACGTCTCTGGGTTTAAATCCACATGTCCTTAGGAAATGCACCAAATATTAGGCTTGAAATTTTAGTCTTCATTAGGCTTGAATTTCTTGAAGTATGGGAGATAGTATGTGGTTGTAACACGTGTACTCATGTGATTTAGGAAGTGACATGACTCGAGGTAGGACACCTCGAAACCCTGAGGGAGTCACAAATTAGGATAATCAGAATCCCCCGATGGATGGAGGATTAGTTGAAGCTGTACTTTTGCTGACTGACATGTTTAGACAACAACAATTTCAGGAAGCACATGTACCCAGACCCGAAGTCAGGGATTGTCTGTGTGAGAAGTTCTTGATCCATCGTTATCCAAACTTTTCTGGTAATGAAGAGCCTCTAAAAGCCGAGAAATGGATTATGGATCTCGAAAGGACTTACGAAATCTGTGGATGTACTGAGGACCAGAAGGTTCTATATGTATACCTATTCTAAGGAGAAGCTGAAATATGGTGGGATACACAAAGGCAACTTCTAGTTAGGGAACTAGGAAGTTTGGATGCATTGTCTTGGGAGAGATTTGAGGAAGTGTTGACAACAGATTATTCCCAGATTCTATCAAACAGTTAAAGGCACAGGAGTTCCCAACTTTAACTCAAGGCAGTTTGACCGTAGAGTAGTACGCCGTTAAGTTTATGGTGTTAGGAAGGTTTGCACCACACTTGATTTCTACTCAAAGGATGCAGGCACGAAAGTTTCAAGCTAGACTTCAGCCACGGATCCGTAGCCAAGTAGCTTGCCTAAGAATAAAGAATTACCAAGAGTTAGTAAACGTGGCAGCGACAGCAGAGGCTGAGCAGAGAGGTCTAGCAATCCAGATCATACCGAATGAAAGAGAACTTCATTGTATGCTACTGAAGAAAATCTATAAATGAAGAAGATGTCTACTGGACCAGATAAGGGAAAAGGCATCGAGACTGGAAGCTCAATACTAACCACGTACCCAATATGTGGGATGTCCGAAAAGAACCATGGAGGCAAGTGCAAACTTACCTTAGGACTCTGTTTCTGATGTGGCCAACCTGACCACTTGATCAGAAATTGTCCCAAAAGAGGCCGGAAAAATGGAACTATTCCCTTTGGAGATTTCAAACCAAAGTCATGACCTCCAATACTAGCTCAAGTGTATGCAGGTACTTCTAGAGACACAGATGTTGACGCCCTAGGAACTAAAGGAGTTGGCGCCGTCACTGGTATTTTTCTAAGACCTCTTTATTGTTAAGCTTATTTAAGGTTGATTAGATTGCAATTGATGGTACTATTGCATTATTGATACTTTGGGTAAGTTAAATCATCGAGGTTTATAACTTGTACACAGTTTGATTCAAGCAAGGCCCTATTTTTAGTGATTGTGGTATTGCACGAGAGTTCAGTTCATATTTTGAATTGTTACCAAGTGGTAAGAGTAACATTTCTCATTAAGAGTATTTCTATTCATAACAGTGTAGATATGGAATACCTTTTAGTAGTACGAGGAAGGATATTCAAGGTTGATGAATTAGTATCCCAAGTATTTGGAGTTTGTTTTGATTCGAAGGTTACAATGAAATTTGTGTTCGGAAGAGTTCAGTGTGTGGGAGAAGCTTTGGCTTTGGTAGGATTCACTTATGATAATAGTTTTATCCAACCGCGAATAAATGGTTTCTGGCGAAGCACCGTGTTTGTGGAAACCTAGATTACCCTTATATTGGAGACATTTATATAAGGAGTAAAATATTGTCTTAAGGATTTACGTGAACAGTAGGATCAAATTCTTTGGATTAGAGTCAGAATAAGAGGCAGCTCATGACGGATAGAAGAGCTATGTCAATCATAAGAGAGAAAGTCTTGAGTTGAGGTTAATAGTTGATCGTTTATCGAGGTACCACCTAGGAGGAGGAACGATTCATGGTGATTATGAAGGAGTAAGCTAGTCCTAGGCAGATATAATTCCTTGAGGAAATAGAATGTGAATTCAGTTGTGTATGGATTAAATTCTTCCAAATTGAACTGCATGAATACTTGAAGTTTTAGAGTTAGAAAGTATGTTGGTATGACTTGACCTACTTTGTGAAAGGATTCTAGTATAAATTGATATAATTTGAGAGAAAGAGAGTTAAGAATGGTAGATATATATACACGTTGTGGATAATTCTTTGAATAGTGAAGAGAATAGTGATTTCTTTTAAGCAAAGATTCAGTATTCTAGAAGGTCAGCCAAGAAGTCTTTAAGTTTAGGCTATAACCTTTGGAGTGTTTTATCCTTATGTTATAGTGATAGTTATTTTGTATAATCATGTGATGGTATAAATAAGAATAGTGTTGACTACGACAGGAAGGCGTTACCATAGGAAGAACGATACCTACTC
Source organism: Juglans mandshurica (assembly GCA_022457165.1). Lineage (NCBI taxonomy): Eukaryota > Viridiplantae > Streptophyta > Magnoliopsida > Fagales > Juglandaceae > Juglans > Juglans mandshurica. Next base: position 14,328,973 of record CM039623.1, read on the forward strand.
TTCAGCGTGATGAGACATTCAGTGATGGGCAATAAGTTGGTAAGCAACTTCTTCTTTTGAGCGTATTTTATGTTTGTACTTACGTCGATTTCGAGGACGATGTAACAGCCCGCTAGAAATTCATTAGTGGAATTTCTATTGACTTTAGGAATCTCGTGAAAACCCCATAAGTTTTTACGAATCAACCAATCGCATAGGTTTTAGTCTATCAACATAGTCAGTGTTATCACTCACTATGGTGCTAGAAATATGAGTTTAATTATTTGAGGTGGTTAGAAGTGTCAGAATGCGATATAGTCTACGCCATTAGACTCAGTGGATTATTTAGGATTTTATGGGGCAATAACCTATTTTCATAATTCCGGACAAAACGTCTGATGGAAATTATGAAATTATTTTTAGGGGCACTTCAAGAATGAATTTTGGTAAACGATTTTCACTGTAGGTTAATATGAATATTTAGGAATTTTTAGTGCTAAGTTTATGATTCACTTTTTCGGAGTAAATAGTAACCTCGGTAAGCGCATCAATTGCAGTGTTTCAAAATCACAGTGTGGAATGTCCAAATTAGATTAGAGAACTTTCATTTGGACACTTGGCAAGATATTAGCCTCACATAGTGAATAATATTAGACACTTGGCACCATGAGGAATGTTTGTTGGATTTGAAGGAATCAAGGTGTGAGATCATGCCACTTAAGCAAAACCTTATTTCATCTGCTCAACCAAATTGTGCTAGACCAAAAATATTTCAATCCTAGTGAAACCCTAAATGGTGGGAATCCAATTGAAAGCCCAAAAGCTTGTTTGAAATCGAAACCCTAAACGGTTTCCCCGAAACCCTAAAGTTGGCCTCTAAACATTTTCTAATCCGATTTATAGCATTGTGTTTAATTACTTGATTAAATCACTTCCACAAGCTATTAATCCTTCAAATTTGTGTTAGAACATCATTATCCAACCTTGTTAACATTGAGAAATTGATTGGACTAAGTGATATTGGATTTGGGCTTGATAGCAACCCAAACCCTCTTTAAACCCCAAATTTTAGGCCCATTCGGTTTAGGCCCATTAAGGCCCACGAATTTGGTCACCATAGGATTGCTTCATGGCTAAGTTTTGTACCCCCACTTGACTGGTCAGATCTTTACAAGAACGGCCTAGAAGGTTCTAGAAAGACATAGCTAAAGGGCCACCTCACTCTTTCACTCTCACACTCCACCTTGAGAAAAGAACTTGGTCTGATTTTTATGAGAAGAAAAGGCCAACACTCAACCATTTCTTCAGTCCTATCACTTTACATAGCTTGTGTAAGAAGCTCTCCAGTCCACTTCCCACGAAAAGCAACTCTCCTTTACACTTTTCCTTCATAAAACACAAAAGACACTCTCGGATAGTTTTTCTTACCTCTTTTGAACGCCCGTTTCGAAGCTTTTTTAAGTGTTTTCTCGCAAAGTTTCCTTCATTAAAGTTGTTTATTTGTTAGTCTAGTTTACGTGGATATCTTATTCGTTCCATTTTGAGATCATTTGGTTGGTAAAAAGTTGTTTAGACCCCAGAAAGGTTATTCTGGGCGATAAACTTGAGAGTGTGTTATATTTTGGAGTTTTTGACCAAGCTAATGAATAGATCTTGGTCCGAACTTTTTATGGAGTACTGTTAACATGTGTATATGATTATTGGTTGAGGATTTGTTGCATGATTTAAAGTTTTGGTGAAATATTTTCTTAGGTCTAGAAACTTAGAAACTGGAAGAGGCAAAACAGTTTCTGTTTTGAGAAAGTTTAAATCTTTTATGGTTTAATCTTATTCCAATGGCTTTGATATTTTTATTGGAAGATCCTAAGCCTCTTATATACATGTTAAAATGTTATTTTGAAGATATTTGATGTTAGTATCGAAGATATGAAATTTTATGCAATGAGGTATTCAGTTAGGTCAAAGTGATGATGTTCTTGGCTAAATTTATGTTTTGGTTGATGTTTAAGCATGTGATCTAGAGTTTGATGCTTGGATCTGTTTTAGAACATCTTTTTAAACCATGTGATGTTTTGGTTTGAAGATCACATCTTTATAAGTCATGGATCAAGAGGTTGATCAAAACAAGTTAGAAACAAAATTCTGTTTTGAACTTAGAAGAAAAATGGTAATTTTACTCGAAGTTGATATTTCTCCATATTCCTAATTGTTAGTGATTAAGTTCTAATTTTTAGAAATCGCTACTTTCAGTTTCTCGTGATTGCACTTGAGTTTTGTCTTGAAGCGCGAAGATCGAGGTAAGTTAGCTTTTAACTTACTATCAGTTTATGTGTTTGAGTGATAAGTAAGGGAACTAAAGTGTATGTATGCATGTTATCATATGTGTCATGCCAAGTCATTACATATTTATCTGTTACACAGAATTTATTATGTCATGAATTATTCATCTGTTACACAAGATATTCTGTCACGTATTGCAATAAATTGCAAGTATGTCATGTTAAGTTAAGTATGCCATCTGTTACATGTATTTCATGTCATATAATATTCATTGTCACATGTTAGGCCATGTTAAGAAATGTTGTCTGTTACATAGTATGCTATGTTAAGAAATGTTGCCTGTTACATGTATGCCATGTTATGAAATGTTGTTTGTTACATTTATGTTTCAAAGTATGTCATGTTTGTTGTCTTACGTTCATTTCACGTTATGCCACGTCAAGATTTCTGTATTTTATCTCACGTTCATGTTACGTCACGTTACGAAATGTCATGTCTGCCAGTTAAGTCATTCATGTCAATCACGACCCTAAGTGCTAGGATGGGGTAATATCCTAGTGGAACTCCTTTGTTCACGCTGGAGTGTCTAAATAGGTGTGAAATTCCCTGGGTTGACGAAGTACAGTCAACAGGTTGCGAATGGGGCCTAATTAGCTGGTCACCGGAGCGCGACAGGCACTAACGTCGATGGTGCCACACATTATGTTACATGTGTCCACAGTAAGTGTGGCACAAACAAATAAGTCATGGGGCCACAACAACTGTGGAGCATGAAGTATGGGGCCACAACAACTGTGGAGCATACACTAGGTGAGACACATCAATTGTGACACGTAGAATACGTGGGGCCACAACAACTGTGGCGTACGTATTAACGCATTCACAGCTGGTATAGAAACCTGTGATGTGATACAGTAATCGGCAGGGACACACGGCTCAAGGGGACCTGTGTAGCACCCATATTCTCACATTAATGATTAAGTCTGTTGAATAAGATTCCAAGTTCAAGTCATGTTTCACGTTATGTTATGTTCAAGTTTACGTTCACGCAATCATGGTAATCCCATGAGACAAGAATATGTTCCAAGTTCATGTTACGTTATGTTCCAAGTTCACATTTATGGTATGTCATGCTCAAGTTCATGTTCAAATTATACATGTTCATGTTCATGTTCATGTTATGTTTCAAGTCCATATTACGTTTCAAGTTCATGTTCATGTTATGTTTCAAGTCCATGTTATGGTTCAAGTCACGTTCATGCTAAGCTTCAGTTTCAGTTTAAGTTATGCCAGTTATGTTATGTTGTATATCAAGTTATGCTATGATTACTTATGATTTGATTATGCATTCATGCTTTTACTGCCATGCATGCATCATTAACCTGTGTGGAAGTTTCCTGTTAACTTGCTGAGATTTGTAATCAAATCTCACTGTGGTAGTCCCAACTACCATTCCCCCCGAATGGTAGATTTTGTTACAGGATCTGAAGGAGAATTGAGAATCGACCATCTGGAAATGATCGATTAAGCGATGATGTGACGTAGATGGTAGTACAGTAGTTACCTCGAGTTACTACTTGTATTTATGGAGTTCAATCTCCAACACTCTTTTGATCACAACCATATGGACTATTATTGCGATCTCAGTTGTTTAGTACGTCATTATGAATGAAGTATGTTTTAAGTATTTGGGATATTTCGGTTTGGTGCATAGTATTGCTAAAAAGAAAAAAAATATCCGCTGCGAATATTGCATAATGCTAGATGCATGTTAGGAATATTGCATCTTATATGTCATGGACGGGGGCAGGTAACCTTGTGTTGCATGTCTCGACGCTTCAAATGTCCGTCCGATCCCAAGCGGAATTTGGGGGCGTCACATTAACGAGGATTTATATAGCAGAGATTGTCAGGTTACATGGAGTGCCTAAGACAATTGTGTCCGATAGAGACCCTCGTTTCACGTCGCGTTTCTGGCAAAGTTTACAAGACTTAATGGGAACTAGATTGAAGTTCCGTAGTGCTTACCATCCGCAAACAGAAAGGACGATACAGACTTTAGAAGATATGCTAAGAGCCTGTGTATTGGAAAATGAAGGGAACTGGGAGAAGCAATTACCACTAATAGAATTTGCTTACAACAATAGGTTCCTGGCCACAATCCAGATGGCACCTTATGAAGCCTTGTATGGCCGAAAGTGTAGATCGCCGTTGTATTGGGACGAAGTAGGGGAAAGCAAAGTGTTTGGGCCCGAAGTCTTGCAAGAGATAAAGGATCAAGTCCACATGATTAGAGAAAGGATGAAAACTGCACAAAGCCGGCAAAAGAGTTATGCTGATAATCGAAGGAGGAGTATAGATTTTGAAGTTGGAGATTGGGTCTATGTAAAGGTATCCCCTATGAGAGGAGTGAGCCGTTTCGGAGTGAAGGGAAAATTAAGTCCAAGATATGTGGGACCCTATGAAATAGTGGAGAAGGTGGGAGCCGTTGCGTACCGTTTGGAGTTGCCAACTGAGTTCCATGGAATCCATGATGTATTCCATGTGTCCTCTTTGAAGAAGAGTTTTGGGAACCAGATACCGGCAGTGGTGGATCCTGCTAGTGTACCTTTACAATCCAACTTGACCTACGAGGAGAAGCCGGTACGGATCATTGACTGGAAGGAAAAAGAGTTACGGAACCGCAAGATCCCATTGGTCAAAGTACTTTGGCAAAACCATAATATTCAAGAGGCAACTTGGGAGAAGGAAGTTGATATGCGAGCCAAGTACCCCCAGTTATTTGATACCTAATACAGTCTTGATTGTTTTGTTTTCAGCTCAGTCGACATTTTGTGCTTCGCTTTGTGTGGGACTGCTATTTCAGATGTAGTACTTTGTTGTTTGGACATCAATAAAGTATATGTTTCCACATCAGAGCCTTGTGGGCCATTTTTTTTTAGTGTGTATGCTATAGAATATTCTCTATCTTGATTATGTTCTTTTTGTAGTTCCATGGCTCGAGAGCGTAAGACTGCTTAGAAATCAACCATTTCCGCACAGCGAGTGCGTGAGATGCAAGAACAGCGTCGTAAAAAACGACTAGCGGAGCTGAATAGAGAGGTGTCTGCTTATTGGGATAGGATGGAGCGCCAAGAGCACCACCAGACTCACATTCTTGACATTGATAGTAGCGGAGTAGGTTTTGAGAGGAGAGCCTTTGTAACAGCCCGCTAGAAATTCATTGGTGGAATTTCTATTGACTTTAGGAATCTCGTGAAAACCCCATAAGGTTTTACGAATTGAACAATCGCATAGGTTTTAGTCTGTCAACATAGTCAGTGTTATCACTCACTATGGTGCTAGAAATACAAGTTTTATTTATTTGAGGTGGTTAGAAGTGTCAGAATGCATTATGGTCCACGCCATTACACTCAGTGGATTATTTAGAATTTTATGGCACAATATCCTATTTTCATAATTCCGGACGAAACGGCTGATGGAAATTGTGAAATTATTTTTAGGGGAACTTCGAGAATGAATTTCGGTAAACGATTTTCACTGTAGATTAATATGAATATTTCGGAATTTTTAGTGCTAAGTTTATGATTCACTTTTTCGGAGTAAATAGTAACCTCGGTAAGCGCACCAATTGCAGTGTTTCAAAATCACAGTGTGGAATGTCCAAATCAGATTAGAGAACTTTCATTTGGACACTTGGCAAGATATTAGCCTCACATAGTGAATAATATTAGACACTTGGCACCATGAGGAATGTTTGTTGGATTTGAAGGAATCAAGGTGTGAGATCATGCCACTTAAGCAAAACCTTGTTTCATCTGCTCAACCAAATTGTGGCAGAACAAAAATATTTCAATCCTAGTGAAACCCTAAATGCTGGAAATCCAATTGAAAGCCCAAAATCTTTGTTGAAATTGAAACCCTAAATGGTTTCCCCAAAACCTAAAGTTGGCCTCTAAACCCTTTCTAATCCGATTTCTAGCATTGTGTTTAATCACTTGATTAAATCACTTCCACAAGCTATTAATCTTTCAAATTTGTGTTAGAACATCATTATCTAACCTTGTTAACATTGAGAAATTGACAGGACCAAGTGATATTGGATTTGGGCGTGATAGCAACCCAAACCCTCTTTAAACCCCAAAATTTAGGCCCATTCGGTTTAGGCCCATTAAGGCCCACGAATTTGGTCACTATAGGATTGCTTCATGACTAAGTTTTGTACCCTCACTTGGCTGGTCAGATCTTTACAAGAAGGGCCTAGAAGGTTCTAGAAAGACAAAACTAAAGGGCCACCTCACTCTTTCACTCTCACACTCCACCTTGAGAAAAGATCTTGGTCTGATTTTTATGAGAAGAAAAGGCCAACACTATTCCTTCAATCCTATCACTTTACATAGCTTGTGTAAGAAGCTCTCCAGTCCACTTCCCACGAAAAGCAACTCTCCTTTACACTTTTCCTTCATAAAACACAAAAGACACTCTCGGACAGTTTTTCTTACCTCTTTTGAACGCCCGTTTTGAAGCTTTGGTAAGTTTGTTCTCGCAAAGTTTCCTTCATTAAAGTTGTTTCTTTTTTAGTCTAGTTTATGTGGATATCTTATTCGTTCCATTTGGAGATCATTTGATTGGTAAAAAGTTGTTTAGACCACAGAAAGGTTATTCTGGAGAGTGTGTTATATTTTGGAGTTTTTGACCAAGCTAATGAATAGATCTTGGTCCAAAATTTTGATGGAGTACTGTTAACATGTGTATATGATTATTGGTTGAGGATTAGTTGCATGATTAAAAGTTTTGGTGAAATATTTTCTTAGGTCTGGAAACTTAGAAACTGGAAGAGGCAAAACAGTTTTCGTTTTGAGAAAGTTTAAATCTTTTATGGTTTAATCTTATTCCAATGGCTTTGATATTTTTATTGGAAGATCCTAAGCCTCTTATATACATGTTAAAATGTTATTTTGAAGATATTTGATGTTATTTTCGAAGATATGAAATTTTATGCAATGAGGTATTCAGTTAGGTCAAAGTGATGATGTTCTTGGTTAAATTTATGTTTTGGTTGATGTTTAACCATGTGATCTTGCGTTTGATGCTTGTATCTGTTTTAGAACATCTTTTTAAACCATGTGATGTTTTGGTTTGAAGATCACTTCTTTATAAGTCATGGATCAAGAGGTTGATCAAAACAAGTTAGAAACAAAATTCTGTTTTGAACTTAGAAGCAAAACCAAAAAGTTCAAGTATGGTTTTAGTGATTTTGATGACTTTTGTTCATGATTCAAAACATGATTATTCTTAGGAATATGTTATGAGTATAGTAGAAGAAAAATTTTGGTTTAATCATGAGTTTTGAAATTTGAAGGAATTACAACAAAAATCAAAGAAAATAGCCTTTGTAAGTTTCGGCCCCATAGAGTTTTAATGGTTGGGTTTAGTTTAAAATTTTTCTGAATTGATATTTGAGCTTAGGACAAAATTTACATAAGGTATGAAAATTTTGGTGATCTTTGGAGTTAGGATGCAAAATCCTTAAGTTAGGGGTAAAATGGTCATTTTCCCACATGTAGAGGGTAAAATGGTCATTTTACTCGAAATTGATATTTGTCCATATTCCTAATTATTAGTGATTAAATTCTAATTTTTAGAAATCGCTACTTTCAGTTTCTCATGATCGCACTTGAGTTTTGTCTCGAAGCGCGAAGATCGAGGTAAGTTAGCTTTTAACTTACTATCAATTTAATGTGTATGTGTGATAAGTAAGGGAAGTAAAGTCCATGTAAGCATGTTATCATATGTACCATGCCAAGTCATTACATATTTATCTGTTACACAGAATTTATTCTGTCATGAATTATTCATCTGTTACACAAGATATTCTGTCACGTATTGCTATACAATGCAAGTACGTCATGTTAAGTTAAGTATGCCATATGTTACATGTATTTCTTGTCACGTAATATTCACTGTCACATGTTACGCCATGTTAAGAAATGTTGTCTGTTACATGGTATGCTATGTTACGAAATGTTGCCTGTTACATGTATGCCATGTTATGGTATGTTGTCTGTAACATTTATGTCTCAAAGTACGTCGTGTCTGTCGTCTTACGTTCATGTCACGTTATGCTACGTCAGGACTTCTGTCTTTTATGTTACGTCCTTGTTACGTCACGTTACTAAATGACATGTATGCCGGTTAAGTTATTTAAGTCAATCACGACCCTAAGCGCTAGGATGGGGTAATATCCTAGTGGAACTCCTTTGTTCACGCTGGAGTGCCTAAATAGGTGTGAAATTCCCTGGGTTGACGTAGTACAGTCAACAGGTTGCGAATGGGGCCTAATTAGTTGGTCACCGGAGCGCGCCAGGCACTAACGCCGATGGTGCCACACATTATGTTACGTGTGTCCACAGCAAGTGTGGCACAAACAAATAAGTCATGGGGCCACAACAACTGTGGAGCATGAAGTATGGGGCCACAACAACTGTGGAGCATACACTACGTGAGACACAGTAATTGTGACACGTAGAATACGTGGGGCCACAACAACTGTGGAGTACGTATTAACGCACTCACAGCTGGTATAGAAACCTGTGATGTGATACGGTAATCGGCAGGGACACATGGCTCAAGGGGACCTGTGTAGCACCCATATGGTCACTTTAATGATTAAGTCTATTGAATAAGATTCCAAGTTCAAGTCATGTTTCACGTTATGTTATGTTCAAGTTTACGTTCACACAATCATGGTAATCCCATGAGGCAAGAATATGTTTCAAGTTCATGTTATGTTATGTTCACGTTTACGTTATGTTCCAATTTCATATTTATGTTATGTCATGCTCAGGTTCATGTTATATTTCAAGTCCATATTATGTTTCAAGTCACGTTCATGCTAAGCTTCAGTTTAAGTTATGCCAGTTATGTTATGTTGTATGTCAAGTTATGCCATGATTACTTATGATTTGATTATGCATTCATGCTTTTACTGCCATGCATGCATCATTAACCTGTGTGGAAGTTTCCTGTTAACTTGCTGAGATTTGTAATCAAATCTCACTGTGGTAGTCTCAATTACCATTCCCCCCGAATGGTAGATCTTATTACAGGATCTGAAGGAGAATCGAGAATCGACCAACTGGAAACGGTCGACTAGACGTAGGTGTTAGTATAGTAGTTACCTCAAATTACTATTTGTAATTGTGGAGTTCAATCTCAAGCACTCTTTTGATCACAATCATTTTGGACTAGTGTTGTGATATCAGTTTTTAAGTATGTCATTATGTATGAAGTATGTTATAAGTATTTGGGATATTTCAGTTTGGTGCATAGTATTGCTAAAAAGAAAAAAAAATATTCGCTGTGAATATTGCATAATGCTAGATGCATGTTAGGAATATTGCATCTTATATGTCATGAACGGGGGCAGGTAACCTTGTGTTGCATGTCTCGACGCTTCAAATGTCCTTTCGATCCCAAGCGGAATTTGGGGGCGTCACAGCCTTACCCCATGAGGAGCGTTACCCTCCTTTGCACTCGACCACATGGCTTGATCGAGATAGTTTCAAGGCTAGGATGGCTCGAGATCAAGCAGAGTCCAGCAGAGCAGCTGAGGAGCGTGCTGTCGCCGTGGACGCTGAGCCTGCTACCTCAGGCTCATCCATGTCGTCGACTCACCGTGGGCGTTTGTTGGATGATGGTTAGGAGCCTGATGGCAGTGATGAGGAGGTTATGCAGCTCCCCAACCCAGGTCATTTTGAAAATTTGGTGTATGATTCAGAGGACGATGTGTTCTACTACTTACCCCAACACACCGTGCCGACGGACACCAATGCACCTTCACCGGAGCCAACCAGTAGTGGTACGTCCAGTGATGGACAATAGTTCTGGTGAGCAACATTTTTTACTTGGCTTGTTAATGTTTGTACTTGCGTCGATTTCGAGGACGAAATCTTTTTTTTAGGAGGCGAGGATGTAACAGCCCGCTAGAAATTCATTAGTGGAATTTCTATTGACTTTAGGAATCTCTTGAAAACCCCATAAGTTTTTACGAATCAACCAATCGCATAGGTTTTAGTCTATCAACATAGTCAGTATTATCACTCACTATGGTGCTAGAAATATGAGTTTAATTATTTGAGGTGGTTAGAAGTGTCAGAATGCATTATAGTCTACGCCATTAGACTCAGTAGATTATTTAGGATTTTATGGGGCAATAGCCTATTTTCATAATTCCGGACAAAAAGTCTGATGGAAATTGTGAAATTATTTTTAGGGGCACTTCGAGAATGAATTTTGGTAAACGATTTTCACTGTAGGTTAATATGAATATTTAGGAATTTTTAGTGCTAAGTTTATGATTCACTTTTTCGGAGTAAATAGTAACCTCGGTAAGCGCACCAATTGCAGTGTTTCAAAATCACAGTGTGGAATGTCCAAATTAGATTAGAGAACTTTCATTTGGACACTTGGCAAGATATTAGCCTCACGTAATGGATAATATTAGACACTTGGCACCATGAGGAGCGTTTGATGGATTTGAAGGAATCAATGTGTGAAATCATGCCACTTAAGCAAAACTTTGTTTCATCTGCTCAACCAAATTGTGCCAGACCAAAAATATTTCAATCCTAGTGAAACCCTAAATGGTGGGAATCCAATTGAAAGCCCAAAAGCATGGTTGAAATCGGAACCCTAAACGGTTTCCCCAAAACCTAAAGTTGGCCTCTAAACCCTTTCTAATCCGATTTCTAGCATTGTGTTTAATCACTTGATTAAATCAGTTCCACATGCTATTAATCCTTCAAATTTGTGTTAGAACATCTTTATCCAACCTTGTTAACCTTGAGAAATTGATTGGACCAAGTGATATTGGATTTGGGCTTGATAGCAACCCAAACCCTCTTTAAACCCCAAAATTTAGGCCCATTCGGTTTAGGCCCATTAAGGCCCACGAATTTGGTCACTATAGGATGCTTCATGACTAAGTTTTGTACCCTCACTTGGCTGGTCAGATCTGTACAAGAAGGGTCTAGAAGGTTCAAGAAAGACAAAGCTAAAGGGCCACCTCACTCTTTCACTCTCACACTCCACTTTGAGAAAAGATCTTGGTCTGATTTTTATGAGAAGAAAAGGCCAACACTCAACCATTCCTCAGTCCTATCACTTTACATAGCTTGTGTAAGAAGCTCTCCAGTCCACTTCCCACGAAAAGCAACTCTCCTTTACACTTTTCCTTCATAAAACACAAAAGACACTCTCGGACAGTTTTTCTTACCTCTTTTGAACGCCCGTTTCGAAGCTTTTGTAAGTGTTTTCTCGCAAAGTTTCCTTCATGGAAGTTGTTTATTGTGGAGTCTAGTTTACTTGGCTATCTTATTAGTTCCATTTGGAGATAAGTTGGTTGGTAAAAAGTTGTTTAAACCCCAGAAAGGTCATTCTGGGCGATAAACTGGAGAGTGTGTTATATTTTGGAGTTTTTGACCAAGCTAATGAATAGATCTTGGTCCGAAATTTTTATGGAGTACTGTTAACATGTGTATATGATTATTGGTTGAGGATTTGTTGCATGATTAAAAGTTTTGGTGAAATATTTTCTTAGGTCTAGAAACTTAGAAACTGGAAGAGGCAAAACAGTTTCTGTTTTGAGAAAGTTTAAATCTTTTATGGTTTAATCTTATTCCAATGGCTTTGATATTTTTATTGGAAGATCCTAAGCCTCTTATATACATTTTAAAATGTTATTTTGAAGATATTTGATGTTAGTTTCGAAGATATGAAATTTTATGCAATGAGGTATTCAGTTAGGCCAAAGTGATGATGTTCTTGGCTAAATTTATGTTTTGGTTGATGTTTAACCATGTGATCTTGCGTTTGATGCTTGGATCTGTTTTAGAACATCTTTTTAAGCCATGTGATGTTTTGGTTTGAAGATCACTTCTTTATAAGTCATGGATCCAGAGGTTGATCAAAACAGGTTAGAAACAAAATTCTGTTTTGAACTTAGAAGAAAACCCAAAAAGTTCAAGTATGGTTTTAGTGATTTTGATAACTTTTGTTCATGATTCAAAACATGATTATTCTTAGGAATATGTTATGAGTGTAGTAGAAGAAAAATTTTGTTTTAATCATGAGTTTTGAAATATGAAAGAATTACAACAAAATCAAGGGAAATAGCCTTGTAAGTTTCGGTCCTATAGAGTTTTAATGGTTGTGTTTAGTTTTAAATTTTTTTGAATTGATATTTGAGCTTAGGACAAAATTTACATAAGGTATGTAAATTTTGGTGATTTTTGGAATTAGGATGCAAAATCCTTAAGTTAGGGGTAAAATGGTCATTTTCCCACATGTAGAGGGTAAATTGGTAATTTTACTCGAAGTTGATATTTCTCCATATTCCTAATTGTTAGTGATTAAGTTCTAATTTTTAGAAATCGCTACTTTCAGTTTCTCGTCATCGCACTTGAGTTTTGTCTCGAATCGCAAAGATCGAGATAAGTTAGCTTTTAACTTACTATCAATTTAATGTGTATGTGTGATAAGTAAGGGAACTAAAGTGTGTATGCATGTTATCATATGTGTCATGCCAAATCATTACATATTTATCTGTTGCGCAGAATTTATTCTGTCTTGAATTATTCATCTGTTACATAAGATATTCTGTCATGTATTGCTATACATTGCAAGTATGTCATGTTAAGTTAAATATGCCATATGTTACATGTATTTCATGTCACGTTATGCTACGTCAGGACTTCTGTCTTTTATGTTACGTTCATGTTACGTCACGTTATGAAATGACATGTATGCCAGTTAAGTTATTCAAGTCAATCACGACCCTAAGCGCTAGGATGGGGTAATATCCTAGTGGAACTCCTTCGTTCACGCTGGAGTGTCTAAATAGGTGTGAAATTCCCTGAGTTGACGAAGTACTGTCAACAGGTTGCGAATGGGGCCTAATTAGCTGATCACCGGAGCGCGCCAGGCACTAACGCCGATGGTGCCACACATTATGTTACGTGTGTCCACAGCAAGTGTGGCACAAACAAATAAGTCATGGGGCCACAACAACTGCGGAGCATGAAGTATGGGGCCACAACAACTGTGGAGCATACACTACTTGAGACACAGCAATTGTGACACGTAGAATACGTGGGGCCACAACAACTGTGGAGTACGTATTAACGCACTCACAGCTGGTATAGAAACCTGTGATGTGATGTGGTAATCGGCAGGGACACACGGCTCAAGGGGACCTGTGTAGCACCCTTATGGTCACTTTAATGATTAAGTCTATTGAATAAGATTCCAAGTTCAAGTCATGTTTCACGTTATATTATGTTCAAGTTTACGTTCACGCAATCATGGTAATCCCATGAGACAAGAATATGTTTCAAGTCCATGTTATGTTTCAAGTCACGTTCATGCTAAGCTTCAGTTTCAGTTTAAGTTATGCCAGTTATGTTATGTTGTATGTCAAGTTATGCCATGATTACTTAGGATTTGATTATGCATTCATGCTTTTACTGCCATGCATGCATCATTAACTTGTGTGGAAGTTTCCTGTTAATTTACTGAGATTTGTAATCAAATCTCACTGTGGTAGTCCCAACTACCATTCCCCCCGAATGGTAGATCTTGTTACAGGATCAGAAGGAGAACCGGGAGTTGACCAACTAGAAACGGTCGACTAAGCAACGAGGCGACGTAGAAGTAGTTACCTCAGATTCCTACTTGTATTTTGTGGAGTTCAATCTCCAGCACTCTTTTGTTCACAACCATTTTGGATTAGTGTTGTGATCTCAGTTGTTTAGTATGTCTTTATGTATAAAATATATTTTAAGTAATTGGGATATTTTAGTTTGGTGCATAGCATTGCTAAAAAAAAAAAAAAAAAATTATCCGCTGCGAATATTGCATAATGCTAGGTGCATGTTTGGAATATTGCATCTTATATGTCATGAACGGGGGCAGGTAACCTTGTGTTGCATGTCTCGATGCTTCAAATGTCCGTCCGATCCCAAGCGGAATTTGGGGGCGTCACAATAGGTAAAAAGTATTATTTGTCTAAAATTATAGATCGACGACCTTCATGATATTGAAAGGTTAATTGGTCCAACACATAAACACGTGATAGGTATATATATATATCTTCATCCACCCTACGTAAAAATAGAAAGAAAAAAGAGTCATTCTATTTACAAGTCCGTATAAGAGAAATACACCATTTATATTATTGATGTGGTACGATTTGATTTGCAAGGTATAAACTTTTAAATTTTTTTCTAAATCAAATTGTAACACCCTTTCCCAGAGGTCCGGGGAGTTAACTCTTGTAACCTAAAACCATCTTTCAAAACATATTTATATACTCTAAATTTCTCATAAAATAGGAACTCATTTAATTAAACTAAATATACATGTTCCTCCATTAGGACACCAATTAATAAATACCTCAATGAAATAAATTAAAAACTCTACAAAGACTCAGAAATATCTATGACTCAAAATACAAAAATAACATAAAATCACAAACATACTAAATAAGACTCTCCAATAACTATTTGTACCATTTGACACTTATTTCTCTACGATCATCAACCTTGCTAACACTTCCTACTCTTGACTTCCAACTGAGGTATCAAAATTATCTGAAAAATATTTTGGAAATAAGGGGGTGAGTTATCAACAATTCAGTAAGTAGAGAACATATACTAGTATGTAAACATGAGTATTTTCAAAATTCAGAATGCAGGATAAAATATTTACTTTTAGAATGCAAAATCAGAAACATTTACTTTCAGAATACAAAATCAAAATATTTACTTTCAGAATGCAAAATCAAAACATGTTACCAAAAATATCAGAGCGAAACTTTTAGAAAACAATTCTTATTCAAAAATCATTTGGCATAACAAAATCTAAGACCTCATCTTCATCATATCAGAGCATTGCATCGCACCGGGATAGATACCATGTTTAACCCCCGTAATAGGATTATAAACCACCATTATAACTATGGAAGCACTGTATCCACTATTATAACCCGTGGTTGAGTCGTATACCATGTTTAAACCCCAAGGTAGGGTTATAAACCACAATTCTAACATGTGGAAGGGTTATATCTACTATTATAACCCGTGGTTGGGCTGTATCCACTATTATCACTTATGGTTGGGTCTTATCTACTATTATCACCCGTGGTTGGGTCGTATCCACTATTGTGACCTGTGGTTGGGTCGTATGCACTATTATAACATGTGGTTGGGCCGTATGCCACTATCATCACCCATGATTGGGCTGTAACAGAAACTGAATAGAACATCATAATCAGACTTAATCAGAATACAAATTCAGAATCTCATGCCAAGGATTTCAGATGCCGCAACATATCAAAATAGAGTACTGACCAAACTCAAATCCTTTCACATTTTCAAAAACAGTTTCAAAACATTTTCGCATCATATGCACAAATTTTTATAAATTTCATATTCTCTCTTTTTGCATAGTTCAGAAATAGAATGTACAAAATTAGCTCATGTCTACACGAATCCTGGCAAAAAATATTTTCTCTTATATAGCTTTCAAACTCATATCTAAGGTTGTTTTCATATTTCTTTTCAAAACAAATATGCATATTTTCAGAATCAACCTTGTTTCATTTCCTTTTTATGCAAAGTCTAGTATAGGAACCTCGCTTACCAAGGCTTTTTAATTTTTTTGAATTTTTTCACAACAGTGTTGAACGAAAATTACTCGTAACATTTAAGATTGCCACGAAATGTCCATAAATATTCAAAATTAACACATTTTTCAATATTAAATTGAAACGCCAGGTAACACATTTTTCAATATCATAAATTCTCAAATGCCTATAATATCCATTTAATTTCTCCGACTAAGACATTGAATTCTAACTTAGGTACCATTGAAATCTAACTATATAAAAATTAATACTAGATAATGTAATTATATTGCAATTCTGCTACAGGTACCCCGCGTTGGGTACCTGTTGTGGAATCGTGTAGCCACGTCACTTTTATATTATTAGTTTAATAAATGAATTAAAAAAAACCTCGATTTGAGAAACCCATCTCATCATCAAGCGCCAAACTCATCCCTATTTTCCATCTCAGAAATCTTCTTGATCCTCTTCATTCCTTAGCCATCTGAGCAAAAGCACAAATAATACAAATCTTGTTTTTTTTTCTTATTATTAATCTTCTCTCGTATCATATTGCACACAATAAAAAGAAATCCACATTTAGCTTCAAATAATAAACAAAGAGCGTACCTACCGAGATGAAAACTTTGCAGCAGTCAAGTGCTGGGCTTCAACCTCCCTCACCTGCTTACTACCTGGAGGAGTGTCGATATTGTGTGACACATAGTTGTAATTTTAGTGGCCTGTGGGAAGCAGATTCACCCTTCACATTCGCTGAAATGAAGCTCTTTGTGGGTTAGGGTTTCGGGCTTCCAAAAATTGGGAAAGACGATGGCAGGGAGGTACATGGTTGGGTCCACGAATGCGAAGACAAAAAACGAAGAAGAACAAGAGGAGATGAAGTTAAGAAGCATAACCTATTTTTGTGGCTTGTGGGAAGCAGATTCACCCTCGTCAAAATGAAGCTCTTCGTGGGTGGGGAAGCAGAAGAGCTTGCTTTGTGTCTGTGAGCAAGGGAAGGGAATCTGTTTGCATATGAAACACAATGTTTCATTTATCCACGTGGAGGCCCATGTACGTGGGGGGTACCCCTCCTGTGTGCAAATAGAGTTTTTGATTATATCAAAATCTATTAAAGTAAACAACAAACTTTTATTTAATAAATAAACATATATATATTTCTATTTACTAAAGTCCTTACAAATAAAGAAAATTTTAGACTTAAAATAACACCCTAAAGGCAAGGCATTTTAGAAAAAAGGAACATAAAATGCATGGGCAAGTTTTAACTTGCAAAAACCACTTGAGATAAAACCATGACATCGTGCATGAAACCAAGCTCATGATCATGTGGGAAGAAGCTGCGACGGAGTTGGGTGGCTAAGGTGAATACGCCGGCGGGATGGGCGACTGCGCATAGAGAGAGAAAGAGTGATGAGAGAGATAAAGAGGGGGAGACAGAGGTGGAACATCGGGGAAAACTCGTCATGGCTTACCGAGAGAGAGGTGCAGCGGACTTGGGGTGACTCGAGGCTGACGGGAAGGCGACAACTGGCAGATTTTGTGGCTAACCCGATTATTTTTCTGTCGAACGGTGGTGATCAACCAAGTATGTGGTTTTGCTCTATTTCGGGAGTGGGAAAACAGGCGATAACGGGCTGACGTCTTGTGGTGGTGTTGCCTCGTGTGTGGGAGGCTATAGCTTCTTGTGGGCTGGGCACGTTGGTCATTTGAGGGAGGAGCAACGACATAGTTGGCTTGGCTTTGGGGTGGCGAGGCTGCTAGACGAATCGGAGGCTGTGGGCTACGGGGAGGCTATGTGGGTGCAACGAGGCTGTGGGCTTGTCGAGAAGGTCAATGAATGACAGACTCGACGTGTCAACGACCGACATTTTCTGGGGAGGTAATGACCAAGCGGATAGAGCTGCCGACGTGGGTGGCTGGGTTGTGGCTCGAGGTGGAGGGAGCAGGTGCTTTGTTTTGAGCTACAAAAATAGGGTGGTTTTTAGTTGTTATAGGGAGAGCTGTGGCTCTCTGTGGTTGGAGTGGTTAGCAAAAGGAGGGGTGGTTTCTGTTTCACGTGGGCCAGGCAGTGGCTATCACATGGTGGTACGCATGGCTGGGTTGTAGTCTTTGTGTAGAGTTGGGCCACGGCTACCCTTCGGTGGTTTTCTACGGTCGCGTTGCTTTGGTTGTTGGAGTTTCTTGGACATGGACTACGTTGCATTGCGGTGCAGTGGTGATCGGGTGCTGTGGAGGCTTACCATGGCATGGAGGGCTGTTTTGTAGTGCTTAGCCTGGAGGTGGGACTGACTGAGTTGTGGTGAATGGGATTCCATGGGGCTGCGGCTTGCTGAAGTGAAAGCAGGGGTTGTTGTAACCCTAGGACTTGAAGAGGCGACGAGTGCATGAAGGTGTATAATCAACGACCACCATAAATTTTCCAACCTAAACCTAAATAAAAATCTTATTAACTAACCGACAATGATTAAACAGTTTTGTTATTCATCATCTCCACACATCACACACCACATTTTTTTAATTTTTAATTTTTTTGGTTTTATACTTCTTAAACTAATTGAATTCTTTTACTCATCATTCATACACTACATATTTGGTAAAAGAATAAATAAATAAATAAAAATATATGTAGTATGTGATGTGTGGATCAGATGATTAGCAAAATTTTTCTTGACTAGATTGGCTTGGTCCAAAGAAAGGGCTTTGTCAAGTCCTTTTGTTGACTATGGCCTGCCAAGGCACGAAAGGAAACCAATACACCCCACCACAGACAATCACCTCGTATGTGCTAGCCTTATCTTCCTCAGCACTATCCTCTGCCTTCTCTTCCTTGCTAGTCTCTCTGCCCTCAGCCCGAATGTTTTGAACTACTACTCTAGTGAATATTTTAAACAAAAACTTAAATTATTTTTTTGTGGGTATGATAGTATGTTTAAAATTAATTTTTCTATATTTTATTTAAAACTATAATAAATATGAGTATGAGAGAAATTGTAGATGATTGGAAGAAGATCAATTTATTTTATTTATTAGAATAAAATATTAATAAAAGATGATTTAGGGATGAACAGTAGTTCCTCAAATATCCCCTAAAACAAAACCTTAAAATAGAGAATGGGATGAGAGGGGGTTTTTAAGCTCCTCAAATTTTTTTCCATAATTTAAGGATAACAATGAAATTGGACACTAGATGGAAATGCTCTTACAAGTGTTGTCTTTGTCCAAGGAATATAGAGAAATTGATATGGTGCAAATCAATCATTGTTTTTAGAACGTTTACCTACTTATGATCTTTTGCTCCTTTTTTAATTTTTTGTGGAGCCACGTGGCTCATGGAAGATTAATTTTACTAGCTAGTTTATATTAATATATATATTTATTTTACATATTTTTTTATTATTATTATTATTATTATTATTATTATTATTATTATTATATATTCACGAATATGCAAAAAAATAAATTTGATTGAATATTTAATCGTGAGTAGTATATCCATTATCTTGTTTGTTTACAAAAAATGTTGTAGATAAAACTAATTTTACAATATGACGTAATTTATGTTAATTTATGAATTTATTTTTATAAAATTTCTTTGTAGTCGACGGTTAAAGCATTTCTCTTTATTTACATGCATAAACTTATATAATGTGGGTAAAACCTTAAGGAAAATGTTAGTTAACCTCCATAAATGCACCACTCAAATTTATAGTTAGTGTATTTGTTTTATTTTTTAAAATGTTTAACAGAATTACTATTAATGAATTTGTATTTTTTAAATATTTGAGAAAAAAAATGAATGAACTCAGAACTAGCTAGCAATCATGCCCATAAGTATTTTAAATTAGGGGGGTTGCTGGAAGCTCAGCTGGGGACAGGTCCATCATTTGCCTGGAGAGGTATCCATGCTGGTCTAAGGCTGTTGAAAGAAGGGCTTGTATGGAGGGTTGGGAATGGCAAACAAGTGAAGATCTGGACTGATAAATGGATACCCTTTACCCCCCCATATAGAATTCAATCTACTCGAGAAGTGGACTACTGGTGTGAGTATGTTTATGACCTTATAGACCCCCATCTACAGCAGTGGAACAAACCTATTCTCCATGAGATGTTCTCCCAGAAGGAAGTGGCTGACATCACAGCCATCCCAATTAGTTTGGGGGGAAGAGAGGATAAGCTTGTATGGTAGTTTACACCAAATGGAATTTATACAGTTAAAAGTGGATATCACCTTAATATTGAATTGGAAGGTGAACTAGAAGGGGAGACCTCAAGCAAAGCTAAGGAAAAACAAGCTTGGAAATACATATGGAAGCTAAGAGTACCTCCTGCTACCAAGATGTTCCTATGGAGAGCTTGCAAAGAAGCCATTCCTACACTAGCTAATTTGAAGAGAAGGAAAGTGGTTGAAAACAGTTTATGTCCAGTTTGTAAACAGGAGCAAGAAACCTCAGGTCATGTTTTATGGGGATGTATTGCTGCCAAAGATGTATGGGGCCAGGGAATGAGGAAAGTGCAAAAGTAATCTCTTCAAAGTGATCTGATTTTTGAAATTTGGTCAAGACTGGTAGAGATACTCAGCCTTGAGGAACTAGAGGAGGTGGCAGCAACTATGCAGGGACTATGGTCCAGAAGGAACAACACCTACCATGGTAAGGAGTTCCAACATCCAACGGCTCTTCATCAACAGGCCAAGATAGATCTTGCAGTCTACCAGGAAGCTATTACAGAGGATAGAGTAGTTAAGTTTAATGCTCATGCAGGGGTGCCAAAATGGAAAAAACCTGAGGTGGGTTCCTTAAAGGTGAACTAGGATGCGCCTGTCAACTTAGAGGAAGGGAGAATTGGAATTGGAGTGGTCATTAGAGATCATGATGGACTGGTCATGGGAAGCTTACGGGCAAGCAGAAACCTGAAAGGGACCCCTTTTGATGCGGAAGCTTATGGCCTACTTCTAGCAGCTGTTTTCTGCAAAGAAATTGGACTAACACATGTCTGTCTAGAGGGGGACTCTAAGCAAGTGGTCGATTTATTGCAAAACTGCGCCAAGAACTGGAGTTTCGGAGGCTGTCTTGTGGAAGATGCACGGGAGATACTCAACTCGTATGCAGTATGGTCTGTGACTCATGCATATCGAGAGGCCAATATGGCATCACATCTGCTAGCCAACAATGCACTGGAAGCCACAGAGGATACCTATGATCTTGAAACTTGTCCTTCATGTATCTTTCCTATAGTCTCTAAGGAAATGTTGTAACTGTTATCTCCTGGTTTTAGCTTGAGTTGATGTAAGTCATTCTTATGATTAATGAGATCAGTCCTATTATCAAAAAAAAAAAATCACGCCCATAAGTAAGAGCGGCCATTGTCCAAAAATGAATGTAGCAAACATTTTCCTTATTTTAAGTCGAATATAATAAGACAATTAAAATTAATAATAAAATGCAACGAGCTTTCCACATTGACGTGGCTTCATGCACTACAGGAAATAAACCTATTTCTGACGAAGCCTTTCGCCGCAAATAGAGGAAACTATCGCCGGAAAAAAGTAATTCCGGCTAAATAAGCTTGCCCAAATATCGCCGCTTTTAACCAGCCAAGTAAGATGTTTTGTGCCGAGTTCGAGAACGGACATAAATGCTTTACATTTCCGGCTGGTATATATCGCTGGAAATATCTTATATATCGCCAGTAAAGATCTTTAGCATAGTTGCTCAAGTCTATTCCGGCGACTAAAAATCACCGGAAATATAATCTTTGCTGCAAATTTAACTTCGCCGCAAAAGTTCCATTACTGGCGATAATTGACATTTGCCAGAAACACTAGACGATTATTGCGGCGATGATATAGTCGCCGCAAATAATTGGACATATTGTTTCCTCCTTACTCGCTGCATTTATTTTCGGCGAGTTACGTTCGCCGTAAATGTTATTTTTTTAAAAAAAAAACCAATTTTGTTAGCTTGTATTTTGTGGTCCTGTTATTTTTCCTTATATTTGTAATTTCATAACAGATAATTGCTTGCTAATAAATTATAAATACTAAATTTGGATAAATTTATATCTGATTGCACATATAAATTATATGTCAACATCATTCATATAACCTCGACGTACATATTTAAAATTCACCAAGATTTAAGCATATGTTTTACATAATACCATCCAACTTATCACAATGGAATATAAATTTACAAGTATTTTTCGTTCAAACTATAAATGTCTAACAACAAGTTGCCTTCATGAATGCACCAGCTTCTTCATTGCAAGTGTTTTTCTTTCTAATCACCATATTACAAAAGTATGGGAAGAGCTGAATTTAGTTCACCGATTTGACTTCAAGTGCTTCAAAACAACTGTAAAGAAATACAATATATTTATGCAAAAACATAATATTCAAGGCCCAAGTTACAAGGCATTCAATTAATAAAAGATAGCATCTCTTCTTTTTACTTTGTATCTCTAAATAAAAGAACCAACTATGTATATATTATGTACATATATAGAACACGTAGAAACTCTCTGACAATTAATACAAGGGTCTCACCTGAAATTGGGGCTACCTTTTACATGACTCAGAAGACTAACGAGTCCATTTCAGAAAGTCTCTACGTACTCTAGCTCTTTAGTCTGGTATAAAGCTAGCTTCCAAAATCATAGTACCCAATGTGAGAAAAATCGAACACTTGGCAATTTGATCCTGCCAAACAAAGTACGCACCAAAAAGAACAAATTATATAGGTGAAAAACCATATGCACTTATGATATTTTATATGAGAAGTACATAATTTGCGTTTATTGGAACTAGTAAATACCAAGTCAACTGCACTCACCCAAGGTGATTTCCTCTATGATATCTCGCATTCAACAACTTCATTGACCAAACAGAAAAAATTTTCAAAATAATGATGAAACAAGTTATTTATTCTTAGTCATATAGATGTTGAAAGATACATAAAAAGCAACAATGTCAGAACAAGAATAAATGAAAATTTGCAGGTCAGTTAGGTACTAATAATATTATTAAAAGGCTATGTATGTACTAATAACTTATCTTGCTGTAGCAATTTCATTATACATTGATGACCAAGAACTTCCAATGTGCATGTTGGTGGCAAAAGCAACGTACATCTCCAGACAAAAGTTACAAAATATCCTCAACCAAAAAATATACTACCTACCCTACACTAGTAACTGATGTACAAAAGAGGAGGTTCTGGAAATATGGGAGACATTTTGTTGTTATATTATTTTAACTTTCATCTCCTTACCAAAATTGACAAAAAATTGTTACCCTCAAATTTAGTAACTGGCTATGCAGGTCCCTGAGTCTCTTTATGAGACTCTCCCTGGGTCTACCTCTCTAACTCATATCTCTCCAAAAACTTGTCGTACTTGTCTTGTTTCTCCATTAATAACATGACATTCGCTCGTAAGTCATCACGTAAAGCTTATAATGTGCAGTTTCTTTCTCACTTCTTTCTGCACGTTTAATTAATTCTACTATTCGGGCATTAGTTGATTGTCTAGATGACTCTAGAATAACCATCTCACAAAGACCCCGTACATACCTTGGCCTGTGGCCCAAAACTTCCCTAAATATTGTTGCTGCAGCCTCCTTAGTTCACTTCTCAGGCTCCAGCTCTGCCATCTTTGCTGCCATCTCATTCTATCAACCATTGGAAAACATCACACAAGTTAATTGCACGTAATATGTACTTAGCACTAAAAATATAGACATCAGTTTATCTCGAACATCATGGGATTTTATTTAATTAACACTCACATATTTCTCTTCCGTCATGGGAGTCACAAATTTGTCATTCTTCTTTGACCACCTGACTTCTTTAAAGAAATCAACCAAATTCTCCTCATTCCCAGACTGCAAATAAAATAAATTACACACTAACTTAGATTGAATATATGAACACCATTATGGAGTACAAATTAAAAGAGTACAAGTAGCTAGCATTCATAATAGAACTCAAATCTGCAAGATAAAACTCTCATTCAAGCTATCAAATTAATCGTTGGGATTAGACTTACAAAGTACAAACAATAACGATTGTTGAGTGTTTTTTTCTGTTTTTTCATAACTAAATGTGCAAGTAATTATATTAGTCATTGATATATAGAGAACTCAAAGGAAATACACAACTTTGAAGAAGCCTAACATATCACGCAGCACAAAGAAATAATAATGTTACATATAGTCGGTGTGCATCTTGCAACCAAAATGGAGACTTTCCCTCATCTCCATTAGCCGCACAAATGACCTTCGTCCAGCCTTGTGATTGTTTTGTTGCTTCTCCCTATTACTTTTATTTCGTTCAGACATCCCCTGCAATCACATAGGACGTGATATACATCCATTGAATGTAGAGGTGTCAAGAGGATTATATGACTAAAAACATAACTGGATTAGTTGACTATTTTAACAAAAACTAACTGTTCTAACTAACATTTAATACACGTGACTATTTTACCAAAAAATTCCACAGCATGTTAATTAAGTATACGACTGCCAACTTACCTTAAAGTCATCGCTTGAATATCGAGCACATAACTTTACCCAAGTGGCTGGTGTGACCGACGGTGGCACATTCGCAAGTGCTTCTTCATTGCTCTCATATTGCTTGTAGGTTCTATGTAAATTATAGCGAATATGATTAAACTGCTTGCGTAGTGTCTTCGTAACCGTATCACGATGGTTCTTCTTGGTTCAGTCGAGGATGAAGTCAGCCTACAGACAAACATTAAGAGTATTAATTATAATCTCTCAGCCTCGAGTTTTACATTACCAATGTTAGGCTTTCATCTACTCTATTTGAACATGTATTGCATTCTCCTACTTTTACCTGAATGCGTGTAATTAATTCTTCCTTCTCATTAGCTAGTACATCGTGCCAGCTAGCATGACTCAAGTCCACATGGTGCTTGACCAACAAGGTAACCCTTGTAGTAAACAAGGTAGCGTTTTCACAACAAGGTGCAGTTTCACCGTCCTTTATCCTCAAGGATATATTTCCATACTTTCGCACCTTTTCAAACTCTGTTCTCTTTGCAGCTCCTCGCCCACGCTTCTGGCGAAGTGGTACTAGGTTGTCAACATGTTAAACATATAATGTAAAACAATATCCAAAATGTAAAACAATATAAATATAAATTAGCATTAATACCAGACGGGTTTGTGCTTAGTGACGAATCAACTGCTGGTATGTCATTTGGTTCTGTGCTTGGGACGACATTACGTGGATCGGTTAAGTCATATGAGCTTGAGGATGAGTAATCTCTATGATCCATCGCAGCAATGGGTACTTTATTCCGAACTTCATCATTGCTACGAGATCTCCCCCGACCGTAGCTCACACCGCGTGATCGACCTCTACCTCTTCCAGTTATCGGCATTGATGAAGCACGCTATATAAACAAACTTCTAAGCGGCGTGCTTGCCAAAAAAACTAAACAACCAATATTATTCCTGCAATCACACTAAAAGAATACAATTATTTATATATGATTATACTTTAGTTTAGAATATTACAATTAGTTCATCATCATGCTACTATTTGTTTAAGGGAATGGTCCAAATTAACCAAGACATTTAGGAAGTAATGCCTCCTAGTGTGTTGTCATCACAAACTTGGCTAAATTGGCAAAAGATAACAAACTAAATAATTCTCAAGCAAATTACACATCCATTCAATGAAAGATCCCCTATTCTTGAAGTAAATTGCACACTTCTAATGGTCGGGGTACTAGAATTGTATTCAAGTTGTAATCTAATTAGATTCAATGTAATCTAATTAGATCATTCTTTATGCAATTGATCATGCCCGGCCTCTCAAACCCAGTAAAATTATAGAATATATATATATATACATAGAAGTATCCAATTAATTTGGATAACCACGACAAGCTAGCTAGTTCATATATACTCAATAAACATGCATAATCTAGTGTAGTTCATAAGATACAACTTACTTATGATGGAGGAATATATATTGTATTTACAATTATAAGCTATGACTTTAATTGATATCAAATTCAGGTTCTTAGAACCACCTTATAAGTTAGTCATTATAAGTTTAAATAGGAAACTATATATATATATATATATATAAAGTGTAGTTCATAATTTAAAACTTAAGATGGGTAAAGTAAACTCATTATCTAGTCGGCCTTAAATATAATGTTCTTAATTGAAATACTATATATGTAAATCACGAAGGTCCTTCATAATTAAATATTAAGCTCTTTTGCATTACCCTTAGATATATATATATATCTAATTAGAAGAAAAAAGCCGAAATGGAGCTATTGCTGCGAGATAGTGTAGCCGAAAAAAAATATTTCCCATTAAATATTGTTGTTGATACTTAGTAATTTCGCCGAGATATAATCGCCAGAAATGAATCAATTCATCTATAATATTTTAGCTTTAACTTGCCGGAATGAATTGAAATATATTTTCTATATACAATTCAGCCTGCTTTCAACATCAGTTTAATCCATTAAACCATCTGATCAATTATATTTCCTAATAAGCATACAATATCATGAATTAATCATCATTCAAATATATATATATATATATATATATATAGATGGTTTAAACATCCCCAACATCACACATTAATGAAAATTGCTCAAATTGAAATTGATGATAGTTTAGTCTAAAGTACTACTTAACACCCCACAATATATAATCTTGTTTTATAGGTGTCCTCCTCTCTTTAATATAGGGTAACTAGAGTTTCCTAAGCAATCCTTGATCATCCCTTGGAAGCTGCTGGCCTTCGTCATGATCTCAAAATTGCCTTAATCTCAAAACTTCATTCTTCAACTGTTCTTCTCAAAACTTGATGCATTCTTCATTGATGTTAATTGCTGCAAACATATACATTCTTTTTAGTTCTCAAAGTCAACCACAATGTACATTCATCATTTTCTTTATTTCCATGTACATTCATCATTTCCACAATGTACATTCACTTTATTAATGCTATAATGGCTGCATTAAATAAAGGCAGCTGGCAAGCTGATTACATTAAGTGAAACAGCATTAAATATATGATTGCATTAAATATATATGATTCCTAAGCAAATAAAATTAACACTAGCATGTTTTTTTTTAATGTAAAATGCATAAAGGAAAACATTAAGTGAAACAAATTTTGAACTAATGTTGTGAGATCTCGAGTTTTCAATTAACTTGTCTACTAGGTTTTTTTTCATGTCTTTTATCTACAATGTGTAAGCATAGGTGCATGTATACATTAATTTTTTAATATAACCACCTATAATGCAGTTAATTGGGTAACTCATCTAATCACCAAAAGAAAGGATAACACATCCCATCTCAGCCTCTAGGTGCAGCATATACATAAAAATAACCAGGTTAAAACAATTAAGTTAAAGCAATTCATGTCTAGCAATTGTATCAAAGTCATCACAAATATAGAACATAAGCAAATTAGCAATATGGATTGTTGAAGTTTACATACCCTCAGCTTAGAGAAATTATATTGCACAGTCCTTATAAGAATAATGACCATCAGGGAACCAAGAGATTTTTTATGAAGGAGGCGTTATTTGTACCATGGAACACCATGCAATATCTGTCCACATCATCTATGTTAATACAATCCCTTTGTAAAGCATAAATGACAAATAAATATAATCCACTTATGCATTTTTCTGACCTTAACACCATACCAAGCATCTTGAGGTAGAAGAAGGAACACAATGGGAAGAGTTTGTTAAGGCCTTCCAGATCAAAATCATTGACACCACATAAACTTAACATGACAAAAGTGAAAGCAACAAGTGAAGGCCATCTTGTGAGCAACTCCAAATCAATGGAAACTCTTCAAAACATATGTACTACCCCACAAAAAACGTATTTCCCAATATATATATATATATATATATATAGTGTACTACCTCTCTAGTTCTTGTTTACAAAGAGGACAAGAAGATGTAATTTGGAGCCATTGATCTATGCACTTGAGGTAGAAGACATGGGAACATGGCAACCTCCTTAATTCTTCCTTGTTCAAGTACTTGGTTATGCAAATGCAGCATTCCTGTCATCCCCACCACAAACACAAAGAAAACACGACAATCTCATCAGCACTTCAACTTTCAACACGCCAATATATTCTTTTGACTTAGAATCTACTAAATTTGTTCTATCCTATGAAAGATATTAGCTTATCTATAAGTGTAAGTTGAAAGAAATGAGACTTACTGGATGATTATTTGCAAGGTCGGATGCTGGGAAGCTGGGAAGCTGAGAAATTTCCTCCTCGGATGCTCCTCTATCAATTGACCCTGCATTCATGTTGTATCCGACAAGGTTGCTAATCATTGGCACCCAACAGCATAGCAACAAAAATAACAGGAATGGAAATGAATAGCAAATTGCATTCCAAGCTAGCAGGGAGATGCATAGTACATGTAGTTTTGGGGCTCAATGGAGGGACCCAAATCGAGAGTCAAATACCCAAACATTACCCATCACAAACCATAATGCAAAGAACAATTCTAG
Organism: Juglans mandshurica; assembly: GCA_022457165.1. NCBI lineage: Eukaryota > Viridiplantae > Streptophyta > Magnoliopsida > Fagales > Juglandaceae > Juglans > Juglans mandshurica. The sequence continues at coordinate 14,357,469 of CM039623.1, forward strand.
TGAAGTTTGGCATTTGTTCATTAGATGTGAGATCCTGTATCCATTGTAGCAATCAATTAGAAGGCTTCGAAAAGCTCTTGAATTGTCAAAAACTCTCTATAACACTTCCCCTAAATTTATGAAAACTTGTTTGTGTGTGAAAAAAATTAAAAGCAGGCAATTCATGAGTTTGTATCTTGTTTTTCGTCATTTAAATATTGCTGCCAATACGATTAAAACTCTAAGGTGGCCTAGTACAAAATATAGTGACCACCAACCATTATCGAATTGATTTGAAGTTATTTGTTATAACTTGAGGCTTTTATCATATCACTAAGGGTTCATCACTACTAAGCTGTTTGCATAATTCCTCAATAATTCCACCCAAAGAACAAAATCAAAGACTTATCCTCAATAACTAGTTGCATGATGTTTTATAACTAGCTCACAAATCTTTGTAATGATCCCAACAGACGAGTTGTCACTATTAGTACAACGCATGGAAACCAATGATTTTGTTTAAGGGAAAAATATAAATGAATCATAGAAGTTGAAGGGGCGTACTGTATGTAAAGCTAGCATACCTAGATTCTTCACTGCCCCTCTGCTGTTCCATATTAGAAAGGCCAAAACCATCTCCATGATTGAGATGGTGCCGGTAGCGGCCGTAGAGTAGCAACAGACTAAGAACACATCCAATATTATAACCAATAATCCATATTCTCATTGGCCAAACAGGCTTCTCCTTGGAAATGGCTATAGTAGATGTTGTGATGCTTATTTGAATCACCAAAACTATAAATTCCATCAGCATCCAAGTGCTTGAATTGAAAGGATTTGAGCTAAGATCAGATCTTGATTCAGTTTGGTAGTGGAATATTCTTCTTAAGAAAGAGAACCACCTTGCTCTGGAGATCCTCATCGCCATCCTTACCAAGGACGAAGAAGGTAGAGCACAAGTAGGCCTATGTCGGGTATTCATTTTGGATGATTTTTGTTGGACTAAAAACCAAATTCCAAACATATCCAAACAATAAACTACCGTTAACCCTTTGCCCATTATATCATTGCAAACAATCGAAATAGAATACCAGCATAAGGAAACTTCAAAATCACAAAGATGATATTGTTGAATCATGAAAAAAAGTGGCTTTTGGCTAATTCGTAGTGTCACGCAATTTATGAGATTTCACAATAAAAAGGTTTAATCAGAAGCTTTTGCCAAAGATTCTAGCTTATTTGATCATGCATGATAATCTTGATTAATGTGAAAAAAGGTTTATTCTGTACTTTTTCGTCAAAAATTAAAATGAACCAAAAGGATTAACCCAACTAATGAAATTCATGTACTTTTAATTGTCCATGAAGTTGGTAATTATTAACATATATAAAAGTTGTGGGACTTTTAGCTATCCATTATTAATGATCATGGTTGTAACTACTGATCAACTCATCTTTTTACTGGTGCAATTAGATCTAAGCTGCTCATGGTGTATTGGAGAGGAATGGATCATTAACATTTAAATGACTAATTATTAAATATGTATGTATTTATGTAATAAAGTTGGAAACTCCAATCATATATATATATATATTATATAAGTCATATATAATATATATATGATTTTGTTTCCAGCACTGCAGATATATATCCATTCTTCCATTGTAATGCTACTTATCAATCTTCTTCTTCTTCTTCCTCTTATCTTTTTAATTAATTTCAATGCCTTTTTAATTTCCCCCTATTATTCTTCCATGTGCAGTTGAATTAGAAACAATTTTTTTGGCAAGATGTTTTGTTCTCAACCACATTATAATCTAGCTACTTCAATAGCATTGGCATGGCACATATGATTACATGCATACATACAATTTAGTTCCCTTAATTATCACTCATACACATTAAACTGATTGTAAGTTAAAAGTTAACTTACCTCGATCGTCGCGTTCTACTAGAATAAAGTGCGAAACACGAGGAACTGTAAAAGGGTATTCTAAAAGTTAGAAATTAATTACTAACAATTAGGAATGTGAACAGAGACAACTTAGAGTAAAATTACCATTTTACCCTCTACATGTGGGCAAATGACCATTTTACCCCTAACTTAAGAATCTAATATCCTAATTCCAAAAATTACCAAAATTTACATTCCTCATGTAAATTTTGTCCCAAACTCAAATAGTAACTCAGAAAAATTTAAGACCAATCACAACTATGAAAAACTTACTATGGCCGAAACCTACATAGGCCATTTGTCTTGATTTTGGTTGCAATTCTGTCATTTGTCTTGATTTTGGTTGCAATTCTTTCAAGTTCCAAAACTCATGAATAAACCAAAATCTTGTAACAAAGATCTTCCTATCCTAAGTTTAAAAATACACTTAAAATATCCATTAAGAAAAGCTAATCATCAACACCAAACTTTTTGTAAAAAGACCCAAACTTTTTAACAAAAAGTAAACCTTAAGTCACAAGTTTTGACCTTAATAAAAACATCTCCAAGAATTCCAAAAAATCAAATCTTACTTCTAACATATTCATAACATCATCCTAAGATCAAACATGCTTTAAATCATCAAACAAAACTCACCAAAAATCACAAAACAACACTTGGAGTTTTAGGTTTTAAACTTAGTCCAAAACAGAAACTGATTTTCCCAACTAACTATGATCAATCTCTTGATCCATGGCTTAAAGACATGTGATCTTCAAACTAACACATCACATGGTTTAAAAATGTGTCCTAAAGAAGATCCAACCATCAAACTTAAAATCACATGGCTAAAATTTAATAAAACATGAATCTAACTAAAAAACATCAAAGTTTAGGCCTAACCGAAATCCTCTTGCATAGAAAATCATATCTTTAAAACTAATACTAAATATCTTCAAAATAACATCCTAACATGTATATAAGAGGCTTAGGATCATCATATAAAAATATCAAAGCCTTTGGAATAAGATTAAACCACGAAATATTCAAACTTTCACCAAACAGAAACTGTTTTTCCACTTCCAGTTTTCAAGTTTCTAACTCTAAGAAAATCTATGATCAAAGGCTTTATCCAAGCAACAAAACCTCAATGAACATTCATAAACACATGTTAACAACACTCCATAAAATTTTCGGACCAAGATATGTCCATTAGCTTGGTCAATTTCGTGGGCCTTGGTGGGCCCCACCAAGTGGGCTTCAATTTGGGGTTTAAAGGGGGTTTGGTTAGGGTTTGAGATTCTATCAAGCCCAAAATCAATTTTTCTTGGCCCAATCAAATTCCCAAGGTTTAAAAGGTTGAATAACGATGATTTGACTAATTAATAGCATGTGGAAGTGATTTAATCAAGTGATTAAACACAATGCTAGAAATTGGATTAAAAAGGGTTTGGAGGCCAACTTTAGGGTTTGGGAAAACCATTTAGGGTTTTGGTTTCAACCAAGCTTTTGGGGTTTTAATTGGATTCCAACCATTTAGGGTTTTGCTAGGGTTGAAACCCTCTTTGGTCTAGCACAATTTGGTTGAACAGATGAAACATAGCTTTGCTTAGGTGGCATGATCTCACACCTTGATTCCTTCACAAATCTATCTAATGGTTCTTCTTTGTACGAAGTGTCTAATACCATTTACTATGTGTGGCTAAGATCTTGCCAAGTGTCCAAATAAAACTTCTCTAACCTAATTTGGACATTCCACACTGTGATTTTGAAAACACTGCAATAGGTGCGCTTATCGAGGTTACTATTCACTCCAAAAAATACATAATAAACTTAGTACTAAAAATTTCTAAATATTCATATTAACCTATAGTGAAAATCGTTTAACGAAATTCAACCCCGAAGTACCTCTAAAAATAATTTCACAATTTTCAACAGACGTTTCGTCCGGAATTATGAAAATAAGCTATTGCGCCATAAAATCCTAAATAATCCATTGATTTTAATGGCGTAGACCATAATGCATTCTGACACTTCTAACTACCTCAAATAATTAAACTCATATTTCTAGCACCATAGTGAGTGATAACACTGACTATGTTGACAAACTAAAACTTGTGCAATTGGTCGATTCGTAAAAACTTATAGGGTTTTCACGAGATTCCTAAAGTCAATAGAAATTCCACCAATGAATTTCTAGCGGGCTGTTACACAAACTATCTATTTTAAGGAGGCATATTACTTGATTAGTTTTGATACAGCAAGAGGGTAACATGTCAACCAATTTGAAGTTTGATATATATATATATATATGTGTGTGTGTGTGTGTGTGTGTATATATATGTATATGAACGGGGGATCTTTATGTTGCATGGTGATCTTAATTTCAACAAATTAATTAGAAGAAAAAGAGTCCCAAGAAAATTTGTAAGAGACATTGAGAATCAATGAACCTTGGTCTTGGTGATTGGACATGTTTTAACTTCAAGTGCCAGTCATGTCTTCCAGTTGATCATTTTGTTAAGAAAGTTATTTATTTCATATCAACCTACAAATTATTTTGTGGTTTTTTTTTCTAATTTCTGGTAGCCGTTATAAGTTTATTTCCACTTTCCATTATAAATAAATAATAAGTTTATTTAGATAATCCTTTTACGATTTATCTAAATAAATTCTTATGATGTTTTTAAATTTTAATACAAGTTTCTGAGTTTTGGCTTTTTATGTTAATTTTACCTTTTTACTTTTCACAATGGCATGCTGATTAGGTATAGTTGTTTTGTTCTTTAAATGACTAGCGTGAATTCTAATTGTAATCATTTCGTTGGATTTTATGCAACATGTGACAACCAAGTAAATCAATATATATTGACCATAAATTTTTTAATTCAGATTATAGATTCCAATTTCCTAAAATTCGAAAGGATGTTCATCGACAAACATCAAAAGCAAAAATGGAGAAATAAAAAGAAATCTTGAATGCATGCTTGGATAGCATAGCTAAAGCAAAGAAGAGAGGTGGCCAAGTTGTGGCTCATGTTTTCCAAGCCAACGAATTGAACGAAATTATAATATCTAACCATCCTTTGATGAAGTCTATACCAAATATCATGATTTAGAATGAAAGGGACTGTAGCATGTTAATTAGAATGCTACAAGACTTCCAAATCCGGATCTAGCTTTGAGGGGGAGGGTGCTTTGGCTCCTCCCCCTCCCCTCCCTCCTGTCTATATGTTCAATCTGTTAGTTTTGTTTTATTTTGGCGTGTTTTAGTTTTTAGTTTTAGCTCAAATAAGGCGTGCTCTTTCGGGTGATCCCATTTTTAGCATAGGTTTTGTTCCCCATTCTTTCTAAGATTTATGTTTCTGAATAAACTCTAAGATCTTCTTTTCTAAGATCCGGAAACCTCATCTTTCATTTTTTCTTTCTGACCCGTGTGTGATGTTGAGTCACTTGGAACGGCGGTAGCTAGGGCAAGAGTTGGTCGAGAGGGGCGGGCAATGCTATGGCCAGTTGGTCATGCGGTAGAGCTCGTGCGTAGGAGGTAAAGGACTTCTTAAGAATGAGATGTTGAGCATTGGTAAAGTTTGTAGCATTTTTTTGTCAAAGATAAAGGACTTCTGTTAAAATCCAGAGCTACCATTACCAAAAGTTCTCAACCCTTCCCTAAGTATTCAAATGTGCTTTTACTGGTGTTACTTAGTTATTGAAAATAGTTGATTCATCAAGAGACCTAACAAGAGATGGAAAAAGAGTGAGAGATATTATGGGTGTACGTTACTGTGTAGAGGAGAAAAACCACGTGGTGAGGTTGTTTACTTTTTAAAAATTTTCTAAATCAAAATAGAGATTCAAATTTTCTAAATTTACTTTCTTTAAGAAATTCAAATAGAATTGGAAGCATGTTCTTCGACAAAGATCAAAAGCAAAAATGGAAAAATAAAAAGAGAACTTGAATGCTTGGATAGCATAGCTAGATCAAAGAAGAGAGGTGGCACGTCGTGGCTCATATTGTAACGCCCCAAACCCGGGTGGCTTGGTGAATTACTACTTATCGCTCATAAACATGTCTCCCAACACATCCAAAGAAAAATCTCAAATAACTTCCTAAATGAAATCAATCTCAAATCTTCTCAATAATCTCAATACAAACTCCATAAAATCTTAAATGTAATAATAATAATCAAAGAGGTCCATAACCTCCCAGTAATCAAAACAAATCAACTAAAAAAATTCATAAGTCTTACTAAACTTGTAAAACCCAAAGACATTAAGACTAATAACACCAGAAGTCCTTCTTCTACCAACATCTTCTTAAACACAAGCAGCATTCTAATCCAGGTCCTCATTTGGACCTACCACATCATCTGAAAAATATTATAATGATAGGGGGTGAGTTATCAACAACTCAGTAAGCAGAAATCAGAAATCAGATGCTAGCGTGCAAACATGAGCATTTACAAAGTAGAGCATGCAGAACAAAATATTTCCCGAGTTAAACATGCAGAACCAAACATATTTTCAAAAGTAACAGAGCGATGATTTTAAGACAAGTAAAACCCTTAGTGCTTTGGCATAACATAAACTGAGTATCATTATCAAATCAAAACAGAGCATCAACCAAAGCAGAGACCATGTTTCACCCCCGTGGTAGGGTTGTGCTAACCCCGGTGGCCAAACCAGGCAGAGACAGAGGTGAAATCTTTCCTTTATTCTTCTCGGAGCCCCGAGTGTGCACACAGGAAAGACCACAATAAAACCACTTTGTTTCCAAAGTGGGTGCACTCAGAGACAGAGAAGTTGGTACCAACCCAAACAGAGCAGAGCGTAACAGAGCAGAGCAGAGCAAAGCAGAGACAAAGTCAGATACGAAAACTAGTACACCATGCCAAAGGTTTTCAGATGTTATATCAAAATAATACAGAGTACCAAAACAGAATCAGACAGTTTACACACGCTGAACACAAAAGCCAGAAGAAATAGATGCACAACTTTTCATATTCTCAATATCGCTCTTTTTTCCAGATTTCAGAAACCACATGACTGAATTTAGCTCATGTCTACACAATGCATGTCAAAATATATTTTCCTTTTTCACACAGATTTCATGAATAATGCAGATAAGAGACCGAGGATGATCTTTGTTTTCACAAGTTCCCAACACAACGCAAATTATGCAAATTTTCATAAAATCAACCTCAGTTTTATTAACTTGTATAAAACCCAGCATAGGAACCCCGCTTACCTGACTCTTGTAGCGTATTATCTAAGCCTCGAAAATGACCTCTATTAGTCTCGGCACCTATTCATAAAACAAAATATACATTGAGTATTAAACGATAATTGACATAACGTCCATCTAATAATTAATACTCATAATCTCAACCCATAATATAGCAAAAACAACTCACTAATACTATTAATAGTAATTTGGACAGGTCGCATTCCAACCCAAAAATACTATATTCTAATTTTAACAATTACCAAAACACCCACAAAATTCCACGTCAAACACAAATAACCAAAATATTAACCCCACCTCAAAGGCCCCTAACTCCAAGTAATAATCACAATTCCACCACAATGTAGCTCCAACTATTATTCTCCACTCCCAACGGTCAAATAGAAACCCATATAGCACAAAAACAGTCCCCAAACAATCCCAAACATTGCTCAATTTACTGCTCGACCAACCCAAGATAATCCACAATTCCAAGACCATTCCAATACAAAGTGTTTGTTTATTCACAACAAGTGTCCGAGAACTCACAACTACACTTCCAAAATATTTCATTGAAATGAAGACTTGAAGTGACAGTGTGTGTGCGTGAGTGTGAGGCCGAGACGAGGCTAAGTTACCAACGAAAAGGAATTTCTCCCGCAATGGTTTTACTGGTTACACAAGAAGCCGAGAATCGAAAGCCCAATAACTAGGAATCACAAGCCAATGAAAACTCAAGAACTGACGAAATGCAAACCCAAACTCACGGCAACAACCAGCTGTATAGAGGAGGAACATCAAAAATAAATATCAAAAACAAAATCTGTACACTGCAGCAAGGGAAACCGAAAATCAAAGGAATGAAGATGGAACTCTTACCAGTCGAAAATGGAGGGATGCGAAGTGATGCCCGTGTGTTGCAGAGGAAAATCGAGATGCAAAAAAAATGGAGAGAAAAAACAGAGGAACCGAAACCAGTACTGCGCAGGGAAGAAACCGAACTTGAGGAAACTTGGGCAGAGAATCGGAACCCACAGATTACGTAGCAACAAGAAATAAAGAAGAAACCGAAAGAACAGAAAGAGACGTGGGAGAGAGAGAGAGAGAGAGAGATCTGGGCAGGGGGAAAAACAGAAACCGAAAGAGAGAATGAGGGAGAAAGAAGCGGGAGGAAGCAGAAGAGAAAGCAAAAAGACTAACCCAAACGGCGTCGTTCCGCAAATCAGAAGAAGGTTGGGCCTCACGCGAATTGGTCCGGGCTCACAGACTGGGCCTTACACATATTGTCCAAGCCAACGAATTGAACAAAATTATAGTAACTAACCATATCATGATTTAAAATGAAATGTACTGGTGAACTGTTTGCTTCCCAAACATATCTCATCTTAGTATTGTCTGAAAAGGAAATGGATACTAGAAGAATGAGAGTTGCCTTGGTTACTAACGTCCTGTTTGGTTTCACAGGTAGTCTTAACTCATCTCATTTTAACATCTAAACACCATTCAAACACAAACACTTCTCAACTTCAAATTTTCAAATTTTCCATTTAATCTTTTTCTAATCACTACAGCTTTTCCAAACATCCAACAAAACACAAAAACAAACTAACTTTTTCAAATCCCAAATGAAAACAATGTTAAAAATTTATATTATAAGAAAATATTTTAACTTTCTAATATTTTTATTCTTCTTTTTTTTTCTCACTATTCCCAAAATCTCATAAAACATCTTACTTCAAAATATTTCAATACTATTCACAGATTTATCATCTCAACTGTGTAACCAAAGGTGACCCAAAACTCTAAGCATCTTTTTGCACAGGTTGACAACTATAATACTACAAAGGTGGTTTTCGGTTGGTTTTCTTCTATTGAAGAATGAGATGTTTAGCATTGGTAAAGTTTTTAGCCCTTTTTTTGTGAAAGCTATAGGACTTCCATTAAAATCAAGAGCTACCAATACCAAACGCTTTTAGCCTGTCCTGAATATTCAAATGTGCTTTTACTGGTGCTACCGTGTTATGGACAGTAGTTGATTCATCGAGAGACCTGTCTAGAGGTAGAAAGACAATGAGAGATATCACCAATATTACTATGTTGTGGACAAAAGCAATGCAGTAAGCGCGATGCAAGTTTAATCACATGTGACATGCTCTATCTTCAAAAGCAATAAGAGCTTAGCCAATTATTGAGTTATGTGAAACACGTACGTCATCATTTTGAAGGTATTCTCTTCTAGAGCTCCCCTATGAATAAGACGTGGTGTAAAGTCATGTATTACACGAGCTAATAAAATAGTGACTCGTTATTTTTGCCATGCTTTACAATTAGACAATATCGATGGGATTCTTTTCCGATCTTGGAAATAAATCTCCCTACACTTCATACCGAAATATCATCTATGTTCAAGCTTGAGTTGTTGTAACCAATCATTATTATTGTCGCCAACCCTCGATGGCAAGACCTTAGATCAAATTTATATTGGCCATAAATTTTCTAATTCAGTTTATAAATTCCAATTTCCTAAATTTACTTTTTTATGCAATTCAAATTAAATCAAAATCATGTCCATCAACAAAGATCAAAAGAAAAAAATAAAAAAAAAATCTTGAATGCTTGGATAGCATAACTAGAGCAAAGAAGAGGTGGCCAAGTTGTGGCTCATGTTGTCCAAGCCAATTAATTCAACTAAATGATAATAACTAACCATCCATTGACTAAGTCTATACAAAATAGCATGATTTACAATGAAAGGAACTATGAAATGTTTGGTTCCACAAATATCTCATCTTCTATCCATTTTATTTTTAGACACTACCAAGATGAGATTTGTGTGGAAGCAAACATTTCACTAGTAGCTTTCATTTGAAATTGTGATTTTGGAATATACATGACCAAAGGGTAGTTTGTAATTATAATTTGGGTCAATTCGTTGGCTTGGACAACATGAGCCACTACTTGGCCACCTTTCTTCTTTGCTCTAGCTATTGTGATGCCCCCTAGATTCCTCTTGGAACCAGACAAACATCTGAAGTTTTGGGACATACAACACAATGTTATCTACTCCCGCTCATGAGAGATAAAGATGCAATGTTCCAAACATGCATCTAGCAATATGCAATAAAGCTGCGGTTTGTGGATAAATTTTTTCTTGAGCAATACTATGCACCAATCTAAAGATACCCCAAATATTAAAAACATAATCCATAAACATTAAAGTGGTATACCTTCTTGATTACATAATGAGCCCAAAAGGTCTGTAATCATTAGAGTACTAGAGATCGAGCTCCTTAAGTATAAGTAGGAAGTAAAGCAACTACTAGGCTAATCCATTAAGAAGCTTGCACAACTCAGTCAAGGATGTTATAGTACTAACGATACATCGAAGCATTGAGGCTATGAGCTCTTTGTCGTGCCATTGTCGTCTAATCGACAATCTCCAGTCGGTTATTCTCTGATGCGCCTCCTAATCCTAACAAATGGTCTACTATTTTAGGGGGAATGGTAGTTATGATTACAACAGTGAGATTTGAATTCAAATCTCAGGAAGTTAACAGAGAACTTCCAAATAGGTTAATGATGCATGCAGGACAGTAAATACATGAATGCATAATCAAAATCATAAGTAAGCATAAAATAACTTGACGTGAAGCATGGCATAAACTGACATGACATGTGCGTTAACATATGCACAAGTTCACATGTATCTGCACCTGCTATGGACACACATATTGTACATGCCAGTTGACAGGTATCTGTATCTCTTGTGGACACACGTTCTGTACATATCACGTGATAGGTATATGCGCCCGCATGAATAAGTATAGCATGAAAGTGAAAAGTGGCACCATTGACGCTAGTGCTCGCTGCGCTATGGTGACAAGTTAATTAAGCCTCATTCGTAGCTCGTTGATATTTACCTTGTCAACCAAGGGAATTTCACTCTAATTTAGATACTATAGCGTGAACAAGAGAGTTCAACTAGGATATTACCCTATCCTAGCACTTAGGGTCGTTACAGATATAAACAAACTTAACATGACTTGAAAGTTTGTTTCCAAGATACATAAACTGTACTCTAGACGAAATGTGACATGAAACAAAAGGATAGAAGCCCTGATGTAACGTAACATGACATGAACGTGAGACGAAAGACATGATGTACTATGAGATAAAAAATATTTCATAGCATGACATAACATGTAAAAGATAATATTTTGTAACATGGCATAATACATAACAGATAACATTTCAAAATATTGCAAAACAAGTAACATACAATATTTCGTAATATGACATAACATCTAACAGAAAATATTACTTGACATGACATATATGTAACATACAACATTACTCAACATGTCATACTTGTAACAAATATCATTACTTAACATGACATACTTGTAACAGATAGAGATGCATGACAAAATAAATTATGTAACAGATAAGTTTTTCATGACAAAATATAATATGTGTAACAGATAAACATGTTGTGACATGCCATGGCATGACACATATGATGATATACATACATGAACTGTTATTCCTTTACCCATCACACATACACAGTAACCTGATAGTAAGTTACGAGTTAACTTATAGTGATCGTCTCGTTATGAGAAATTAAGCACAAAATACAAGAAATTGTAAGTAGGGATTTTAAAAGTTAGAAACTTTATTACTAACAATTAGAAACATGAAAAATGCTAAGTTAAAGTAAAATTACTATTTTACCCTCTACATGTGGAAAAATGACCATTTTACCCATAACTTAAGGTTTTCACATACAAATTCCAAAAGGAAATTCTAAATGCAACCGCCCGCGTGTCCCCGTTGCGGCCTCGGCGCCTACGTGGCATACGTACTAAACGACGTTCAACATTTGTCCAAATTCCCCCACGTAAGTAATTGTTTTCTCTCACTCATCTCTATTTTCTCTCGTCCAATGCACGATTTCAAACCCTAATTGTAATCCATAACTCTCAATGAGCGTCTACTCTCAATCCCTAACTCTAACCAACATCTAACCCAAACGATCCCTAACCCTAATCTACCTGTCGTCTTCACCCTTGAGGCCGCGAGGAACCCTACTCTTTGGATTGACGAGCTGAGCCTACGAACCCACATGAACCCATCGTCTCCATCCCCGTCGTCATCACCCCTGAGGCCACGGCAGGACATGAACCCATCATCTCCATCCCCGTCGTCTTCACCCCTGAGGCCGTAAGAGACACGAACCCCCCAGGTTTTGTTCAGATTGTTGCTTTTAGTTTTGCTCTCATTAGTTCAATTTGTGCTTGTGATTTTGATTACTTGATTACTTGTGATTTTGAGATTTTGGTTGGATTTGATTTGGTTTATTTATCAGGTTTTGTTCAGATTGTTGCTTTTAGTTTTTCTCTTATCAGTTAAATATGTGTTTGTGATTTTAAGTTTTGATTACTTGATTTGGAGATTTTGGTTGGATTTGATTTGGTTTATTTATCAAGTTTTGTTCAGATTGTTGCTTTCAGTTTTGCTCTCATCAGTTAAATATGTGTTTGTGATGTTAAGTTTTGATTACTTGATTTGGAGATTTTGGTTGGATTTGATTTGGTTTATTTATGAAGTTTTGTTCATATTGTTGCTTTTAGTTTTGCTCTCATCAGTTAAATTTGTACTTGTGATTTTGATTACTTGATTGGAGTTGATTCGATTTTATGGGGGTTCATCATAGAATGTCATCATCATCTTCATCAATATCTTCTTCATCTTTTCCGAAAAGTAATTTGGGAAAATCATGGTGCTTCTGTGAGCTCGAAGCCACATTGAAATGGTCAACCACTGCAAAAAATCCTAGACGACCCTTCTTAGATTGTTCAAAGTACAATACCCAGGTAAGTACATTATTTGTTGCCTAAAACATTTTTTATATATAATCATTTAATATGATGTACAGTTTATACATTTCTAATTTATGCATGAAATGAGTAGGGCTTACCATACTATAAGTTTTTCAAGTGGTTGGATAGTAATGAAGTGACTGAGCTACAAGTTCAAGAAAGAATGCATGAACTGTTAAAGTAAGAGAAAGAGGTCAAGAAGATACTCGAGCTTCTAGAAAAGAGGGAGATTGAACTGCGTAAGATAGTGGATCGCCTCGAGAGGGTGCAGATGGTACTATCCAAAAAAAGCGACGAGGTTATGCAAAAGGAGTTGGTGCTTAATGCACAAGAAGCTAAAATAAGGCGTTTAGGCACACTACTTCGTATTTATTTCTGTTTGCATTTGTACATGTATTTTACCTATTGTTATATAAGTAATTTAGAATTGTTGTTAGTAGTTCTATGTTTAGGTATTGGACTTGTACATTTGTTTTATAATTGTAGACCGCAACTTGTATGAACCAATTGTCTCAGCAACAATGCATTGTCTCAACAACAGTTGTCTTAGCACTTCCCTCATTGTCTGGACGTAATTAGTTAAGTTGGCCTCCTTGGATGTACATGGTTGTGGGATATAGATCACTTTATATATAACATCTATTGCAAGAAGGCACACAGCTTTAGATGATCTATTTTACCATTAAGGAGGTTTAATTCTTAGTTAGATCCGATAACAACATGGATCTACATTTGAAGAATCTGTTTTATAGACCATAGAATGTGCAAAATACTTTGTATCTTAGACATCAAAATTCCAAAATGAGACCCTTTAAGTCTTAATGAACATTATGAATCACAATAGTTAATGCTAGAAATAAAAATACATAGTCAGCAAAGCTCAGTTCTCCAATGCTATCTTTTAATCTTGTGATAAAATAAGAAAAAAAAAATTAGACTATAGGAATTATATCTGAGAAAAGATAATAAAAACTACAATACTAACTATTATGTCAAAAACTTAAATATATATCCAGTTTTCTATTTTCCACTTTCTTTGTCATTTCTTTGTTTGTAGCAGCCAAAACAAATAAAACTATATTAAAATGTGGCCAATATATACTTCACAAATTTCCACCAACCAAAATGAAAATGGAACATAAGCAAGAAAAATAAACAGAGGACGAGCAAAGAGAGTCCCATCCAAGCTCCATTAACCATATAAATGCGTTAAGCGCACTAATAGCATATCTACACCATCAAAAATATATGTGCATAGATAGAGAGAGAGGGAGAGAGAAAAAGAGAGAGTGTGCGCTTATACCTGTGAGTGATGTATGAATGTAGAGAAGCCTAAGCAGGTTTAAATCCACATATATTCATTCATGTCAGAAATTGTTCCCAGTCCAACTTCACAACAAAGTCCCTCAAATACACAAAATCTATTCAATCCACGACAAATTGTGTAACAGTCTGATAGAAATTCATTGGTGGAATTTCTATTGACTTTAGGAATCTCGTAAAAGTCCCATAAGTTTTTACGAATCAACCAATCGCATAAGTTTTAGTCTGTCAACATAGTCAGTGTTATCACTCACTACGGTGCTAGAAATATGAGTTTTATTTATTTGAGGTGGTTAGAAGTGCCAGAATGCATTATGGCCTACGCCATTAGACTCAATGGATTATTTTGGTTTTTATGGCACAATAGCCTATTTTCATAATTCTGGACGAAACGTCTGTTGGAAATTGTGAAATTATTTTTAGGGGTACTTCGAGGTTGAATTTCGGTAAAAGATTTTCACTGTAGGTTCATACGAATATTTAAGAATTTTTAGTGTTAAGTTTATGATTCACCTTTTCGAAGTGAATAGTAACCTCGATAAGCGCACCAATTGCAGTGTTTCAAAATCACAATGTGGAATGTTCAAATTAGATTAGAGAAATTTTATTTGGACACTTGGCAAGATCTTAGCCACACTTAGTGAATAATATTAGACACTTGGCACAATGAGGAACGTTTGTTGGATTTGAAGGAATCAAGGTGTGAGATCATTCCACTTAAGCAAAACTTTATTTCATCTGCTCAATCAAATTGTGCCAGATCAAAGAGGGCTTCAATCCTAGTAAAACCCTAAATGGGGGGAATCCAATTAAAAGCCCAAAAAAATTTTTGAAATCGAAACCCTAAACGGTTTCCCCAAAACCCTAAAGTTGGCCTCTAAACATTTTCTAATCCGATTTCTAGCATTGTGTTTAATCACTTGATTAAATCACGTCCACATGCTATTAATCCATCAAATTTGTGTTAGAACATCATTATACAACCTTGTTAACCTTGAAAAATTGATTGGGCCAAGTTATACTGGATTTGGACTTGATAGCAACCCAATCCCTCTTTAAACCCCAAAATTTAGGCCTATTCAGTTTAGGCCCACGAATTGACCACATTAGCATTGTTTGAAGGCTAAGTTTTGTTCCCCCACTTGGCTGGCCAGATCGTTACAAGAAGGGCCTAGAAGGTTCTTGAAATACAAAGTTAAAGGGTCACCTCACTCTTTCACTCTTACACTCCACCTTGGGAAAAGATCTTGAACTGATTTTTATGAGAAGAAAAGGACAATACTCAAGCTTCCTTTCAGTCCTTTCACTTTCCATAACTTGTTTAAGAGGCTCTCCAGTCCACTTCCCACGAAAAGCAACTCTCCTTTACAGGTTTCCTTCGTAGAACACAAAAGACACTCTCGGACAGTTTTTCGTACCTCTTTTGAATGCCTAGTTCGAAGCTTTTGTAAGTGTTTTCTCGCAAACGTTCCTCCATTAAAGTTGTTTCTTTTGGAGTCTAGTGTATGTGGATATCTTATTAGTTCCATTTGGAGATCAGTTGATCGCGAAAGTTGTTTAGACCCCAGAAAGGTCATTCTGGGCGATAAACTGGAGAGTGTGTTATATTTTGGAGTTTTTGACCAAGCTAATGAATAGATTTTGGTCCGAAATTTTTATAGAGTATTGTTAACATGTGTATATGATTATTGGTTGAGGATTTGTTACATGATTAAAATTTTTGGTGAAATAATTTCTTAGATCTAGAAACTTAGAATTTGGAAGAGGAAAAACAGTTTCTGTTTTGAGAAAGTTTAAATCTTTTATGGTTTAATCTTATTCCAATAGCTTTGATATTTTTATTGGAAGATCCTAAGCCTCTTATATATATGGTAAATTTATGTTTTGGTTGATGTTTAACCATGTGATCTTGCGTTTGATGCTTGGATCTGTTTTAGAACATCTTTCTAAACCATGTGATGTTTTGGTTTGAAGATCTCATCTTTATAAGTCATGGATCAAGAGGTTGATCAAAATAAGTTAGAAACAAAAATCTGTTTTAAACTTAGAAGAGAAACCAAAAAGTTCAAGTATGGTTTTAGTGTTTTTGATGAATTTTGTTCATGATTCAAAACATGATTATTCTTATGAATATGTTATGAGTATAGTAGAAGAAAAATTTTGGTTTAATCATGAGTTTTGAGATTTGAAAGAATTACAACAAAAATCGAAGGAAATAGCCTTTGTAAGTTTCGGCCCTATAGAGTTTTAATGGTTGTATTTAGTTTTAAATTTTTCTGAATTAATATTTGAGTTTAGGATAAAATTTACATTAGGTATGTAAATTTTAGTGATTTTTGGAGTTAAGATGCAAAATCCTTAAGTTAGGGGTAAAATGGTCATTTTCCCACGTGTAGAGTGTAAAATAGTAATTTTACTCTAAGTTGATATTTCTCCATATTCCTAATTGTTAGTGATTAAGTTCTAATTTTTAGAAATCACTATTTTCAGTTTCTCGTGATCGCACTTGAGTTTTGTCTCGAAGCACGAAGATCGAGGTAAGTTAGCTTTTAACTTACTATCAGTTTAATGTGTATGAGTGATTAATAAGGGAACTAAAGTGTATGTATATATGTTATCATATGTGCCATGCCAAGTCATTACATATTTATCTTTTACACAGAATTTATTCTGTCATGAATTATTCATCTGTTACATAAGATATTCTGTCACGTATAGCAATACATTGCGAGTATGCCATGTTAAGTTAAGTATGTCATCTGTTACATGTATTTCATGTCACATAATATTCACTGTCACATGTTACGCCATGTTAAGCAATGTTGTCTGTTATATGGTATATCATGTTACGAAATGTTGCATGTTACATGTATGTCATGTTATGAAATGTTCTCTATTACATTTATGTCTGACGTCTTAGTTCATGTCACGTTATGCTACGTCAGGATTTCTGTCTTTTATGTCACGTTTATGTCATGTTCATGTTACGTCACGTTACCAAATGTCATGTATGCCAGTTAAGTTTTTCATGTCAATCACGACCCTATGCACTAGGATGGGGTAATATTCTAGTGAAACTCCTTTGTTCACGCTGGATTGTCTAAATATGTGTGAAATTCCCTGGTTGAGGAAGCACAGTCAACAGGTTGCGAATGAGGCCTAATTAGCTGGTCATCGGAGCACGCCAGACACTAACGCCGATGGTGTCACACATTATGTTACATGTGTTCACAGCAAGTGTGGCACAAACAAATAAGTCATGGGGCTACAACAACTGTGGAGCATGAAGTATGGGGCCACAACAACTGTGGAGCATGAAGTATAGGGCCACAACAACTGTGGAGCATACACTACGTGAGACACAACAATTGTGACACGTAGAATATGTGGGGCCACAACAACTGTGGAGTACGTATTAACGCACTCACAGCTGGTATAGAAACCTGTGATGTGATGCGGTAATCGGCAAGGACACATGGCTCAAGGGGACCTATGTAGCACCCATATGTAGCACCCAAGGGGACAAATAAGTTATTCAAGTCATGTTTCACGTTATGTTATGTTCAAGTTTACATTCACGCGATCGTGGTAATCCCATGAGACAAGAATATGTTTCAAATTCATGTTATGTTATGTTCACGTTCACGTTATGTTCCAAGTTCATATTTATGTTATGTCATGCTCAGGTTCATGTTATGTTTCAAGTTCATGTTCAAATTATGCATGTTCACGTTCATGCTATATTTCAAGTTCACATTCATGTTGTGTTTCAAGTCCATGTTATGTTTTAAGTCACGTTCATGCTAAGCTTTAGTTTCAGTTTAAGTTATGCCAGTTATGTTATGTTGTATGTCAAGTTATGCTATGATTACTTATGATTTGATTACGCATTCATGCTTTTGCTGCCATGCATGCATCATTAACCTGTGTGGAAGTTTCCTGTTAACTTGCTGAGATTTGTAATCAAATCTTACTGTGGTAGTCCCAACTACCATTCCCCCGGAATGGTAGATTTTTTTACAGGATCTGAAGGAGATCGAGAATCGACCAACTGGAAATAATTGACTAAACAATGGTGTGACGTAGATGGTAGTACAGTAGTTACCTCATTACTACTTGTATTTGTGGTGTTCAATCTCCAACACTCTTTTGATCACAACCATTTTGGACTAGTGTTGTAATCTCAGTTGTTTAGTACGTCATTATGTATGAAGTATGTTTTAAGTATTTGAAATATTTCGGTTTGGTGCATAGTATTGCTAAAGGAAAAAATTATCCGCTGCGAATGTTGCATAATACTAGATGCATGTTAGGAATATTGCATCTTGTATGTCATGAACGGGGGCAGGTAACCTTGTGTTGCATGTCTCGACGCTTCAAATGTCCGTCTGATCACAAGCGGAATTTGGGGGGCATCATAGGGTGGTCTCAGAGCAATACATCTCTAGGTTTAAATCCACATGTTCTTAGGAAATGCACCAAATATTAGGCTTGAAATTTTAGTCTTCATTAGGCTTGAATTTCTTGAAGTATAAGAGTTAGTATGTGGTTGTAACTTGTGTACTCGTGTGATTTAGGAAGTGACATGACTTGAGGTAGGATACCTCAAAACCCTGAGGGAGTCACAAATTAGGATAATCAGAATCCCCCAATGGATGGAGGAATAGCTGAAGTTGTACGTTGGCTGACTGACATGCTTAGACAAAAGCAACATCAGCAAGCACATGTACCCAGACCCGAAGTCAGGGAATTGTCTGTGTGAGAAGTTCATGATCTATCGTTATCCAAACTTTTCTGGTAATGAAGAGCCACTAAAAATCGAGAAATGGATTATGGATCTCGACAGGACTTACAAGATCTGTGGATGTACTGAGGACCAAAAGGTTCTATATGTTGTATACCTATTCTAAGGAGAAGCTGGAATATGGTGGGATACACAAAGGCAACTTCTAGTTAGGGAACTAGGAAGTTTGGATGCCTTGTCTTGGGAGAGATTTAAGGAAGAGTTGACAACAGATTCTTCCCAGATTCTATCAAACAGTTAAAGGCGCATGAGTTTGCAACTTAAACTCAAGGCAGTTTGACCGTAGAGTAGTATGCTGCTAAGTTTATGGTGTTAGGAAGGTTTGCACCACACTTGATTTCTACTCAGAGGATGCAGGCACGAAAGTTTCAAGCTGGACTTCAGCAATGGATTCGTAGCCAAGTAGCTTGCCTAAGAATAAAAACTTATCAAGAGTTAGTAAACGTGGCCGTGATAGTAGAGATTGAGCAGAGAGGTCTAGTGATCCAGATCAATACCGAATGAAAGAGAACTTCATTGTATGCTATTGAAGAAAATCAAGAAATGAAGAAGATGTCTACTGGACCAGATAAGGGAAAAGGCATCGAGACTGGATGCTCAATACTAACCACATACCCAATATGTGGGATGTCCAGAAAGAACCATGGAGGCAAGTGCAAACTTACCTTAGGACTCTGTTTCAGATGTGGCCAACCTGACCACTTGATCAGAAATTGTCCCAAAAGAGGCCAGAGAAATGGAACTATTCCCAACAGAGATTCGAAGCCAAAGCCATGACCTCCAGTACTAGCTTAAGTGTATGCAGGTTGTTCTAGAGATGTAGATGCTGACTCGCTAGGAACTAAAGGAGTTGGCGCTGTCACTGGTATTTTTCTAAGACCTCTATATTGTTAAGCTTATTTAAGGTTGATTAGATTGCAATTGATGGTACTATTGCATTATTGATACTTTGGGTAAGTTAAATGATTGAGGTTTATAACTTGTACGCAGTTTCATTCAAGCGAGGCCCTATTTTTAGTGATTGTGGTATTGCACGAGAGTTCAGTTCGTACTCTGAATTGTTACCAGGTGGTAAGAGTAACATTTCTCATTAGGGGTATTTCTATTCAAACCAGTGTAGATATGGAATACCTTTTATTAGTACGAGGAAGGATATTCAAGGTTGATGAATTACTATCCCACGTATTTGGAGTTTGTTTTGATTTGAAGGTTACAATGAGATTTGTGTTCGGAAGAGTACAATGTGTGGGAGAAGCTTTGGCTTTAGTAAAATTCACTTATGATAATAGTTTTATCCAATGGCGAAGAAATGGTTTCTGGCGAAGTACCGTGTTTGTGCAAACCTAGATTGCCTTTATATTGGAGACATTTATATGGGGAGTAAAATCTTGTCTTGAGGATTTACGTGAACGATAGGAACAAATTCTTTGGATTAGAGTTAGATTAAGAGGCAGCTCATGATGGATAGAAGAGCTGTAACAATCCGATTCTAAGTTTAGGTCATAATATAAGTTTTATGTATTTTTTTCATATAGCTATAAATATTCTATTATTATCATTATTATTGTTATTATTGTCATATTTTACATTTATTAATTTTATTAATTTCTATTATGATTTTGTTTGAAATTAGTAGAGTTTTGTTTTATTATTAATAATTATTACTAGATTTTTATCAGATTTTAGTTTTGGTTTGAATTTAAGTCTTACTTCATTCTATCTCCAACAAAGCCTCTTTTTAAACACATTAAACCTCCAAGCCCTATGTCTCTCAGTTGATGATCAATTTCTCCACTCCGCACATCTCCACTCCCATTCTCTTTCATGTCTCTTTTCCTCTTGATTCATCATATATATATATATATATATATATATATATTTATACGCGACATTTCTACTGCATGAAGAAACCTCACGCCGCAAACCGAGAACTATTTCAAGCCTCTGCCCAATCACACTCAGCCCCTTGCCTAGAGTATGCCGATGCCACCATTGACCACCTCAAGGGACGACCCACGCGGCCCTGTCTTGCACCCATCGAACAGAGCACCGTTAAGGCAACGACTCAACGACGGAACCACCGTGATAACCCCACTGTGCAAACCATGCATGGCCGTGAAGGACCTCCGAGCACTGTCACGTACACCACGCTGCGGCCTCTTTAGACGAGCACCTCGACGCAGCCTCCGTTCTACGTAACTAGCCACCAGAATAGCCGCCCCACAAGCCACGACCACCACCTTACAGAAACCAGCAACACTTCTACATCACCGTCGCCCAATCGCTGAAAAACCACCAACAAATACTCTATTTTACTGCAATGAAACAGAGGAAGAATTCTTCCCACCGTGAGCCACAAGCTAGCCACCCATGTCGCCAGCTCCTCCGCGACACATGCCACTTGCACAGAGATCACCGTCGGACCACCTCCAGTTCGCCACAGAAAGCGTTGACCAACCCAACCCCGTCGCACCCACTCCCTCTCGGTAAGCTTTGTTGCCGCTCTCTCTGTCACTTTCGGTTGCTTTTCGTCTCCCTCCCTTGGCGTCGCACCACCACGGGGACCCTCCAGATGCGCCGCCGTGACCCTCGCCTGCTGCCAGAGCCATCGTGCCGTGCAGCCCTCTCGGTGAGTTTTGGACCATCGCAGGACCTCTCTCTCTCTCTCTCTCTCTCTCTCTCTCTCTCTCTCTCTCTCTCTCTCTCTCTCTCTCTCTCTCTCTCGGTGTCGCACCACAACAGAGAAGCCGCTAGTTGCCCCGCCGTGACCCCCGCTTGTCGCTTGAACCGCCATGCAGCCCATCTCCATTGCATACTCTATCTCGGTGAGCCCTCTGTTTTCTCTTGCACGACTTCTGCTTATGTTTCTGTCCGTGTGCCATAAAACCACCATGAAGCATTGTTTCACAACGGGCCCTTGGACTTTATGTATGCTAGGCTTATTTGATAAGTTTGTGTTTTAAAAAGTAAATTGGGCTTGATCTTCAACAACTGTTTTAGTATTTTTATTGGACTTAATATTAATATTTTTAAAGATGAGTTTTTACTTAAGTAAATATATTTGTCGAATGCTCATTTTATTAAGAAAGTGTTTAAGAAATTTAAAATGTGTTTTGAAGTTTATTTATGGAGCCTATTATTTTAGTTAATTTTCCTTTGTCTATTTAGTAGAATTTAATAAAATTATTATGTTAAGAATTTAATAGTATTTATTAGGTTTCCTATAAAATTTAATAATTATGTTAAGAAATGTAAAACAATTAAGGAATTTTTAAACTGTTTTATTTATTATTAATTAGATTTCAATAGTAATTGGTAAGTGTTTAATCTTTTATTTTAAATACTTATAATATATTGTATGAAATGAATCTTATAATAGATTTTGATATATTTTAAGCTATTAAAGTTGTAAATTTTAATATATGTTAAGAATATTTAAATGATATTATTATTTCTGTTTCTTGTTTAATTATGTTAATTATAAGAAAGGAAACCTTTTTTAAGAATTGAAGTTTTTATGACTTATTTTTAATAGAATTGATTATATCTCAAGTATTATACTAAATTATATTTTTGAAGTAAGATTATGCTATTAGTATTGTAAATAATTTAGGATATCAGTATTCATTAATTTTGTGATAAATAGAATATTTATTTGATTATGTTCTACGATGTGAATTTAATTAAGTAGGATATTAATACTTATTCGTTTCCAAACAGATTTAGTGGTAGTTATTATTGCGTATAGGTGTCGATTTGCGAAGTGATATTCAAGAAGAAGTGCAGCGAGGTAAGTAATTTGATCATAAATTAGGATCATCACAGTTTAGCTTATATATAAGTATTATTCAAGCTAGTTCATTGACAACCATTATTTATGAACCACTCATATCATATGCAAACATGTCATCCAGCATAGCATACGATCATGTCATTCTGCATCATGTTTCAGATTCAGAAATTATAATTATGTATGTATTATGTCATACATCTCATGTGTATAAGACTCGTAAGCCATCTTAAATTTAAGAGTAAGATAAGATCAGATCAGTTAATAAGATGGCCATTCACCTTACTGCAACGGGATGTGGGGCCAGTGCACAACCTTGCACACAGGGTTAAGTGTGTTGGCCTGTCAGATCAGTCAGTTAAGTCAGTTAATTCAGATAAATCAGTCATGCATAGCATAAGCATTAGTATGAACAGTCATGAATTTTAAGCTCAGCATGAAAGTTTTTATGAAAATCTTATGTTTATTACATTTACGTTGTGATAGATTTTTTACTGAGTCATCGACTCATTTTAGTTTGTTTTCATGTTTTTAACCACCCAGGTGAACATGATGACTACGAGTAGGCAGTCCAGGAGTAGAAGGAGCATTTATTTTTAGTTCAGACTTTCTAAAATAAAACATGTCTTTTATGACATGAATTCATTCAGTTTATTCATATAATTTTTTTTAAGACAATTTTATTAGACCTTTTATTTCATAATAAGTTTCAGTTTATTTTTCAATTATGAAATTAGAGAATCTCTTGCCGGGTTTATTTTTTCGTGAAAAATACGTGACACACCTAGCCTACGGGAAGGGGGTGTTACAAGAGCTATGTTAATCATAGGAGAGAAAGTCTTGAGTTGAGGTTAATAGCAGATCGTTTATCAAGGTACAACCTAGGAGGAGGAACGATTCGTGGTGATTATGAAGGAGTAAGCTAGTTCTAGGCAGATATAATTCCTTGAGAAAATAGAGAATGTCAATTCAGTTGTGTATGGATTAAATTCTTCCAAAATGAATTGCAAGAATACTTGAAGTTTTAGAAAGTATGTTGGTATGACTTGACCTACCTTGTGGAAGGATTCCAGTACAAATTGATATAATTTGAGAGAAAGAGAGTTAAGAATGATAGATATATATATATATATATATATATATATACACGTTGTGGATAATTCTTTGAATAGTGATCTCTTTTAAGCAAGGATTCAGTATCCTAGAAGGTCAGCCTAGAAGTCATTAAGTATAGGCAGTAACCTTTGAGATTGTTATACCCTAATGTTCTAGTAGTAGTTATTTTGTATAACCATGTGATGGTTATAGATAAGAATATTGTTGACTACGAGAAGAAGGCGTTACCTCAAGAAGAACGAGACCTGCCCTTGGGCGTGATGAGGCATCTAGTGATGGGCAATAGGTTGGTAAGCAACTTCTTCTTTTGAGCATATCTTATGTTTGTACTTGCATCGATCTCGAGGACGAAATCTTTTTTTTAGGAGGGGAGGATGTAACCGCCCGCTAGAAATTCATTGGTGGAATTTCAATTAACTTTAGGAATCTCGTAAAAACCCCATAAGTTTTACGAATCGACCAATCTCATAGGTTTTAGTTTGTCAACAGTCAGTGTTATCACTCACTATAGTGCTAGAAATATGAGTTTTATTTATTTGAGGTGGTTAGAAGTGCCAGAATGCATTATGGTCTACGCCATTGGACTTAGTGGATTATTTTGGTTTTTATGGCGCAATAATCTATTTTCATAATTCTGGACAAAACGTCTGTTTTGAATTATGAAATTACTTTTAGGGGCACTTCGAGGTTGAATTTCGGTAAAAGATTTTCACTGTAGGTTAATATGAATATTTAAGAATTTTTAGTGTTAAGTTTATGGTTTTAGTGTTTTCGATGACTTTTGTTCATGATTCAAAATATGATTATTCTTAGGAATATGTTATGAGTATAGTAGAAGAAAAATTTTGGTTTAATCATGAGTTTTGAGATTTGAAAGAATTACAACAAAAATCAAAGGAAATAACCTTTGTAAGTGTCGGCCCTATAGAGTTTTAATGGTTGTATTTATCTTTAAATTCTTCTAAATTAATATTTGAGTTTAGGATAAAATTTATATAAGGCATGTAAATTTTAGTATTTTTGGAGTTAGGATGCAAAATCCTTAAGTTAGGGGTAAAATGGTCATTTTCCTACATGTAGAGGGTAAAATGGTAATTTTACTCCAAGTTGTTATTTCTCCATATTCCTAATTGTTAGTGATTAAGTTCTAATTTTTAGAAATCACTACTTTCAGTTTCTCGTGATCGCACTTGAGCTTTGTCTCGAAGCGTGAAGATCAAGGTAAGTTAGTTTTTAACTTACTATCAGTTTAATGTATATGAGTCATTCGTAAGGAAACTAAAGTGTATGTATGCATGTTATCATATGTGTCATGCCAAGTCATTACATATTTATCTTTTACACAGAATTTATTCTATCATGAATTATTCATCTGTTACACAAGATATTCTGTCACGTGTAGCTATACATTGCAAGTACGCCATGTTAAGTTAAGTATGCCATTGGTTACATGTATTTCATGTCACGTAATATTCACTGTCACATGTTACGCCATGTTAAGAAATGTTGTCTGTTATATGGTATGTCAATTTACAAAATGTTGCAGGTTACATGTATGCCATGTTATGAAATGTTCTCTATTACATTTATGTCTGACGTCTTAGTTCATGTCACGTTATGCTACGTCAGGATTTCTGTCTTTTATGTTATGTTTATGTCATGTTCATGTTACGTCACGTTACGAAATGTCATGTATGCCAGTTAAGTTATTCATATCAATCTCGACCCTAAACGCTAGGATGGGGTAATATCCTAGTGGAACTCCTTTGTTCACACTGGAGTGTCTAAATAGGTGTGAATTTCCATAGGTTGACGAAGTACAGTCAACAGATTGCGAATGGGGCCTAATTAGCTGGTCATCGAAGCACGCTAGACACTAATGCCGATGGTGCCACACATGATGTTACGTGTGTTCACAGCAAGTGTGGTACAAACAAATAAGTCATGGGGCCACAACAACGGTGGACCATACACTACATGAGACATAGCAATTGTGACTCGTAGAATACGTGGGGCCACAACAACTGTGGAGTACGTATTAACACACTCACAGCTGGTATAGAAACCTGTGATGTGATGCGGTAATCGGCAGGGACACACGGCTCAAGGGGACCTGTGTAGCACCCATATGGTCACTTTAATGATTAAGTCTATTGAATAAGATTCCAAGTTCATGCATTTCACGTTCAAGTCATGTTTCACGTTATGTTATGTTCAAGTTTACATTCACGCAGTCATGGTAATCCCATGAGACAAGAATATGTTTCAAATTCATGTTATGTAATGTTCACGTTTATGTTATGTTCCAAGTTCATATTTATGTTATGTCATGCTCAGGTTCATGTTATGTTTCAAGTTTTTGTTCAAATTATGTATGTTCACATTCATGCAATGTTTCAAGTCCATGTTATGTTTCAAGTTCACGTTCATGCTGTGTTTCAAGTCAATGTTATTTTTCAAGTCACGTTCAAGCTAAGCTTTAGTTTCAGTTTAAGTTATGCCAGTTATGTTATGTTGTATGTCAAGTTATGCTATGATTACTTATGATTTGATTATGCATT
Organism: Juglans mandshurica; assembly: GCA_022457165.1. Classification (NCBI taxonomy): domain Eukaryota; kingdom Viridiplantae; phylum Streptophyta; class Magnoliopsida; order Fagales; family Juglandaceae; genus Juglans; species Juglans mandshurica. Next base: position 14,384,079 of record CM039623.1, read on the forward strand.
CATGCTTTTTCTACCATGCATGCATCATTAACCTGTGTGGAAATTTCCTGTTAACTTGCTGAGATTTATAATCAAATCTCACTGTGGTAGTCCCAACTACCATTCCCCCTAAATGGTAGATTTTGTTACAGGATCTGAAGGAGAATCGAGAATCGACCAACTGGAAATGATCGACTAAACATTGGTGTGACATAGGTGGTAGTACAGTAGTTACCTCATTACTACTTCTATTTGTGACGTTCAATCTCCAACACTCTTTTGATCACAACCATTTTGGACTAGTGTTGTGATCTCAGTTGTTTAGTACGTCATTATGTATGAAGTATGTTTTAAGTATTTAGGATATTTCGGTTTGGTACATAGTATTGCTAAAGGAAAAAATTATCCGCTGCGAATATTGTATAATGCTAGATGCATGTTAGGAATATTGCATCTTATATGTCATGAACGGGGGCAGGTAACTTTGTGTAGCATGTCTTGACACTTCAAATGTCCGTCCAATCACAAGCGGAATTTGGGGGGCATCATAAATTGTTCCTAATCCAACTTCCCTATTGGACGTGGGTTGGCAACAGTCAACGTCCTATTTTGGGCCTTCCCACCGCGGGCACAAGCAAGGGTGACATATGTAACAGACTCATCTTCTCCCCTTTCGGTCTGTTTTGTCATCACCCCAATCCCGCATTTCTTACCATATTCCTTATAATAACATAATAAATCTTCAAAGGAATTATACTCCATTCCCGAGTTTGGCTCCTCAATTGTATCATCATCATCATCATCAAGTTCCGAAGGACTTGGTCTATCCTCAGTACATTCTTCAGCTCTAGGAGATCCACATGGTGCTTCAGTTTCCCCACCATCAGGTCTATTGTCCTTTGAACCAACTATTCTGCTTGTGGCGGAGCTTGTAATGCTGATAGCAGTCAGAGGTTCCCTGATATGTTGAAGTGGGTAACCAACGTTCTGCAATAAACACAAAAAGTCTGCAATTAAACTCCTACAAAGAAGCCAACTTATTAAGAATAAATCATGATCAATTATCACCACCTGTATGTTGATTGGATATTGGTTGCCAACTGGATATGGTAGAAAAATCGGTGACCACGTCGGCACTAGTCCAAAGTAACCAGGCAAGTAATTTGGGATGTTTGGACTAGTTGATGGTATGGCCTAACATGTTATTAGATAAAGTTATTGATGTATTTTGGAAATAAATATCGACTCAAAAATACCAATGTTATAGATATATTAAATCATATAACATACATACCTTGGATGGAGGATTTGAGCTAGATAATGTCTGCGTAGTTGGCTGTTCTTTCTCCTTTTCCATTCTGAAAATAAGTATTAACTATCAAGACAACTAATTGACATTCAGCAGGTGGGTTTTTATAGTTGGAAAAAAAATAAACTATCATGCAAAAGCAACTAAAATCCATATGGGAAATGAAGCAAAAACTCCCTTTCTTTTTATTGGCTCGTGCTTTTATATTACCTTCCCTAATATAAAACCCATTTACACACGTTGATAGATTGGGAAGTGCTATATAGTACATCTTTCTTCAATTTGGCAAACTATGCTAGAAGTCCTTGTTTTAGCTTTTTAAGTGGTATATGGTTGGGTTGGGATGGTTATTGTTTTTGTCTCAAGTTCTGAATATTTCTTTGAAAAGAAATACAATATACTAAATAAATATGGATCTTACTCTATTTGGTTAAGTCATGATTAACGATATATTGTTCAATAGGTTAAGTTGAAGCTAAGAGAGTCAACTAAGAGGCTGGAACAACAATTGGCAGAAGTGCAAGCTGCTCGACTGAAGGGTGAAGAGCTACTACATGAAGCTCAACTGAAATCTAGTGAAGAAATTCATAGCCTCAGAGAGCATCTAGAAAAAGCAGAGGAGCAGCTTCGTAAGCACAGTGAAAATCGATGTACCATTCTGTGAGGTAAAGGTTATGAATACAACTGTTGTGGAGTACAGACCTTCCCTTTTAATTTTTTCGTGTTAATGTTTCTACAACAATTGATTGGACACAAAACCCACTTACACCATTTATGTCAAGACTTCATACTAATGAGAACCAATTTAATGAAAATACTTCAGTGAATAGATCTTCTCGAACTATACATTCTGGTAAAGGAAAGAAACGTTTTTAATTATGTAAAATCATTAAATCAGCAAGTCATATTAACAATAAAGCTACAAATTTTGACAGATAACTACTTTCCTTCAAACAGTAATGACAAATGTCTGGTAGGCATTTATAGTGGTGTAGTTTGTAGTCAAAGCAAATTGTTATGTGTTCAAGAAGTTTTTAATGCACAGCCACAAAACCATTCTCACAAGTGTCTCAGATGCTTGGTCAAAGTTGACAACAAAATCTTAGTTGATTAAATAAGAAATGACTACCATTTACTCTTAGTTCTATTTTATCACTCAAAATCCATAGAAAAGTGCGGGCTATACATATACACTCATGTTAAGAGTGCTAGCTAAGTTCTATTTTTTCACACAATTTCAAGTGTAATGTAATATTTTCCTGAAGTGGATTCCCAAACCCATAAATTGTCATGCAGACTGCAGATGGTAGGCTCCAAATCTGAATAGCGACCTTTCAAAGTACAGACTGAAAAACCAAGTTCTTTATTACAGAACCAAAGAAGACCCAACAACTCAATACCCACCATTAAGCATAGATTTTTCACATACAAACAAAAAGGACAAGAGCAACCCTGAGAGAACGGCGGATGAAGACCTCAACTCAGAGAAAACTAACACCCAACAACAAACAGATGAAGACCTCTTACCCATAAATGCAAATGAAATAGTAGACTTCAAATCCAGAAGAGAAGACCACAACGCTGATCTAGTTTGGGGCTCAGGTTTCTTCAAACTAAAATGAAATCAATTCCCTCCCTCTGCGTAAGTAATGTTTCTGGGTTCAAGGTTTCCATTTTTTTTATAAATTATTGCTGCGTGAGGCTGCGGCGGGGTTACCACCCGGAGGTATGTAGCAGTACTGATTCCAAAAGTTATTAAAATTTAAATTCCTCATATAAATTTTGTCCTAAACTCAAATATCAACTTAGAAAAAATTAAGACCAAATACAACTATTACAAACACCATAGGGACTACTAAATGCCGCATATCTTACTTTTGTTGCAATTTCTTCAAATTCCAAAACTCATGATCAATTTCAGTACAAACATACTTAAAACATCCACAAAACAATTTTAGTTAAAGGTCCAAACTTTTTAACTAAAATACACACTCTTGAATCCTAAGGTTTTGACCAATTTCAAAGCATTTTCAAGAACTCTAAAAATTCAAAACTTTCTTCTAACATGTTCATAATCCTAAGAACTAACATTAGAAAGTATTTAAGGGTATTTTAGTAATTAAAGGAAAACTTGCATGGACTTGGGAAGGATTGAAAATGGAAACCATAAGAGGAGAAAGTAGCCTTACGGGAGAAGAAAACCGTGTGACCTAGGAACTCTGTCAAAACTGAAGTTGAGCACAAAGCAGAGAGAGGCGGTGGAAGCTGGTTTAGGGTGGTGCAACGAAGATGCTTTCGAGCTGAGTGGCTGAGCACGAGAGAGAAAGAGAGAGAGAGGGAGAGAGAGAGAGCTCAGGGTGATAGAGAACGGAAACTCACTGCGAGACAAAGAGGAGGCGTGCGACAGTCTAGGCTGGCTTAAGGTGCCTGATGACCCTTTCATTGGTCTGGGCTGGCTTGTGGAGGCAACGATTGGATTGGGGTTCACGGTTTGCCAATGGGTTGGGCGGTAGGGCTATCACACGATGGTTTTTGAGTGGAAGAAAATGGCAATTACATGAAAAAGGTGATTCATTGAAAAATTAGGTTGCAACAACTTCTTTTGCAAGAGAGAAATACGTGTATTTATAGAGTTGATTAGAAGAGCCCTATATAAGAAGAAAAAGGAGGGTAACCGTGCATGGCATGAAACATGGAATGTGCCTAATGCGAAACTAGTTCCTGGCTTCATGGGCTTGGGTTTTGAGAGTTGATCGAGCTTTTTCCCCCAATTTTGGACTCCCGATTCAACCTCTAAAATAATCTAACTTGTCCCACCAATTTTCCTTGGCCCATACAAAACTTCACCTAATCTAAAAATATTTAATGATTTTAACCTAATTAGCAAGCCTAATAAAAATATATTTGACATCGGTCAAAAATAAAATTTGGGCCCGTAGTCCATTCAAAAAATACTCGTTAATTTCAAGTGGGCTTTTTATCCGTATAAACCCTTAGAAAACAAATTGGTGTTAGACGTGGGTGTTACATCACAAGAGATAACACCTATGTAAAAGGAAGAAATAGAAACAAGAAAATTACCATTGAAATCTACATCTTTGGCCCAAAGAAAAAAGGGTTTTGACTGATAACACCTATATACTTTATGCGCAAGTTGTCAAGAGTTCAAGCTCCTCAATGTAAAGCCAAGACTATAGTAGGGTAAGTTATATTTACAAACCAATACATGACACATGCACAACACTAAAGTACATGTTTAATTTACTGCTTTAATCGTCACTACAACATAATTACTTTTTAGTGATGGTTGAGAAATTGTGATAGTCCCCAAACTGTCACTAAAAAGCATTTTCAGTGATGGTATCTGGAAACCGTCACTAAGGACAAATGAAATTTTTTTGACGTTCAAGTAGAGAGGAAATTTACTTTCGAATATCATATATACGTTCGAACATTAAGACTAGTTAGGTGCGAACGTGAAATGTTTTGGTGCCAACGTTCGAACTTTAGTAATTAATGTTCGAATGTTAATTGTCAATTTAAATTAAATATGACTCTAATTTAAAAATTATGTGATTTTTATAGTGCATAATTTGTGAACAAGTCTAAAAAATTGTAAAATATAATTATATATTTATATATATAAATTATATTTATGTTTATATATATAAACATATATGTTTATATATATTTGAAGTGTAGTGATTTAGTATTAAAGTTGAAAAATCTAACATTAAAGAAGATTGAGAATTGAAATTAAAAAATAATAGATATATTAAATAATATTGTTCCTTACAAATATTAAAAGCAAAATATAAAATATGATAGAATTTCTTAAACAGCACTCAGACGAATGCATTGTTTACGAATTCGTACTCGGTATCTCCTCAGTCAAGGTATCAACCTTCTCATTGAGGATATCTACACGAATGGCTATCTCGGCAGTAGACTCCTCTATAGCCACGATCTGTCGATCAATATGTGCAGTCATATATGAAATCAACGCATCAACCCAAGCAAGCCGCGCATCTCTCGCAAATGTATTCATCGGCTGCTGACTACTACTCCCCACACCTGCCCCGAGTTGCGTCAGAGGCACTAGATCCGCTACAAGGGGTGGCTGACTTCGAGGATACCCCCTCGCCTATCCAATGCTACATCGATGCGTGCTGATGTCAAGGGGGCTCATTTGATCTATGACTTGCTCTTCCAGCTGGAGTGACACTCTTTGAGCAAGTAATAGCTGGCTAATGATGACACCATATCGGATGTTGTCCTTGGAGTTGCCTCGTAACGAATCCTCTTAAAGATGAGTAGTGGAAAATTGATGGGATCTCCACGTGCCACTTATATAAAAAAATGTACCCGAATCCAACTAAATGTTGTCTTATGTGCCACAGGATCTAGGTTTGTTGAAACAATAAGCTGCAACATGTAGAAGAAATGTAGCAAATGTATTTGGTTGAAGGCGTTCTTCCTCTCAATCTGCATACGGTCTCTCCTGATGAGGATGTAGAAATCATCGTCCCGAGCCTCATGGTCAGTACCCTCTACCTCTGACTAGTCTGCATCTCTGGCATCATCTACTGGCTCAACTAGGCCAGTAGATGATGCAGAAGTGCCTACATCTGCATCGAGTGTGCCGTGTGCAGATATAGATGCGTGAACCACAGTTGTGTCGCTAGTATGAGAGTCAGTTGTAGTTGATGTCTCAACTACTTGATGAATCCTGAGGAGCTCGACGATGACATCCTGTGAAATCTCAAACGAAACACCGCATACAGTCATAGTGTGAGAGGATGTGTCCTGAGACATGGAGCACATCCCCCTATAGAACTCCTGAACCATTGAGGGGTATACCTTCCCCCTCTATGTGCAGATATTTTCCCAGCCTCTTCTAATGAAGACATCTTTAAGGTTCGTCTGCTCCCATCTGAGATTATCGAACTCATTGATGAGGACCTCTCGCTCCACCATAACAGAACAAGCCCCAATCTGAGCAGTATCCTGAGTGGCTCCTTCCCTCCCTCGTTTCCTAGTATGCAAATGATGAGCCACATCATGAAAATAGAAAAGGAAAAAGAATTATTAGTACTATTGATGCATCTTTCGTTTTAATTTTAAATTATTCTGCATTAACGTTCGAACATAATATAACATATGTTCGAACGTTCAGATAAAACATTCGCACGTATGTTATTGACGTTCAAACATAACAATTAACATTCAAACATATAATATACACGTGACATCCGCTCGTCATGGTCGTGGCTATACACGTGGCATTTGTTTTGAGAAAAATAGAAGGCACGAAAAACTCAAGGTCACCATTTATGATAATTCCACTGGAAGAGTGAATGATAATGCAGCAGTGCTTTCCTCTTATATTGGCATAGTAATCCGAGCTTATGCTCCATTTTATTTGCGATCATAGCGAGATGTTCCAAATGAGATTAACGTGCACATTCGAAGTCGTGTGCTGGTGATTTTACTTTGAAAGTACATTTTTTTCACCTAGATTAGTATATCATATTTTTGATGTAATTTACTTATTAGGATGAATTCGACCTCAGCTTTGGTCGTAGCAAGGATTCGAGAACAGTAAATGAGTTGATGGCTACACTATTCTGACGTCACAAGGGACGATGTCATGACCACTTCAAGAAGTTTGAGACGTAGGAAAAGGCTGCAAAGTCCTTTTTCTAGCAGATGAAGTTAGACGATTGGAGAAAGTGTTATGATCTTTTCGCAGCTCCAGATTATCAGGTATTCTAAATTTATATCCTTTAATTATTTACATTCTATATTATATATATATATATATTTATATATATTGCAATTAACATTCTTAATTAATTTTGTAGCACTTAAGCTATACAAATGCACATAATAGATCCACTCTGACTGTCCATCATCGTGTCGGTTCAAGATCATTCCACCGTCTTGTTGATAAAATGGTAATTAATAAATTATAGAATTCATTTATTTTTCTAATATTCTTTTATTTAAGTAATAGAATTATCTTTTTAAAATTGTTAATGTCGCTTTGTTAGAAACGTGATGATCTTGAAAACCTTTTCCTCATTCATATCTATGATGCAGCTCACACTAATGAGCGTAGTGAGTGGATGGATCCTGCCGTTGCAGATAATTATATAAGCGGTGTTACTTTTGTTAAATAAATTATGCAACATGTGAATAGTTTATTTTTTATTTGTATTTATTTTAATATGTTACTTATTGTGTGTTTTCTTTCAAATTGCAGGAAAAAATGATGGAGATGCAGTTAGCTTCTGGGGAATCGTCTTTGAGTGACATGGACACATTAATGCAAGTGCTCGGGCCCAAGTCTAGTATGGCAAGAGGTTTGGGACAATCTTTCAAGCGTTCCGGTTCATCCTCCTTAACCTCATCAACTTCACAAATTAATAATCTTACCAAAGATTTAGAAGCTGCACGATGCGAGAATGAGTATATGAGGTTGAGACAACAAGAGTTGAAGTCCCTCTTAGAGTGGCAGTCTCATTTAAAGATGCATTTGCGGGACCAACAAAGAGACCAGGAGGAAAAAATATGCTGTGAAGTCCAAGAGCAAGTGCAGTGGGAGATGATGATGCAATTGGAGCATGTTATGTCAATGCAATAACATGCTCCATTTGCATGTATATGCGCTGGACGAGTAAAGAAGAAGAAATGAATTTTATCAATTTTATCCGTGTATATAACTTTTAATATCTAATTTTGAAAGTTTATAAGACATTGTTAGTTGTTAAATGATGGTGTGTAATATGATACAATTGGTATGTTTTTTGATTTTATGAAATTATTATTTTTGATATGTACTTTCGAATGTAAATAAAAAACATTCGAACATTGGTTCATATTCAAACTAATATTTGAACGTAATTACACAAAATTATAACATAACGTTCGAAGGTACGACTAAACATTCGAATGTACTCACCCTGAAATGAACAAAACGTTCAAATGTTTAAACAATTAACGTTTGAACAAACCTCCGAACATACTACTTGCATTCGAACGCTTCTTCATTAACATTCGAACTAACATCCCAATGTTATAACTGTTACATTCGAACATTGGTCCATTAACATTCAAACGAAAATTTAACGTTTATTGCAGTTAACGTTCGGACGTATAGAAGTTCGAACGTAAATATTATACATTCAAACTATAATCAACATATGTCAACTTCTGTCGATCGAATGCAGATTGGTCGGATTTACGTTCAAACGTTTGATTGGATGTTCGAATGTTACTTTTTGTGATAGATCTCAATCATTACAAAAAAGGGAACGCTCGAACATTACACCAAATGGAACACGTCCAATTGTCACTAAAAATATTTTTAGTGACAGTTCAATAGTAAACCGTCACCAATTGTTTTCTATGATGCACATTAGGTGATGGTCGTGGTGATGCTTTTGCCACCAAATGTCTTTAGTGACGTTTTGGTTATTTTTTGTGACGGTTTCCTTTGTCACAAAACACAAATTGTGTTGTAGTGCGTTAATGTGTGCGAACAAATTATTCGAAATGGTTAGTGTAGTTGGAAATGTCCATAAGCCTAATCTTGGCTTAGAAGTAGATGTGGCTGATGTTATTCGGAAAGAAGCTAATATATGTAAGTATTCTGCAACGACTACAAGCTTTCGTGAAAGGTTATACAATATATATATACATACATATATACACTATATATATAAAATTACAATTGTTACTTCAATATATATATATACACATTAATTATGATGAAGTACTACTCATTTGCTAGCTATTGGTTTTTTGTGGAAAAGTAGGTATGATGTTGCTGTTGATATATACACAAAAGGATCACCTTATTTGCTTATGAGCTTTGTGAAGAAGTGCAAGAAACTCGAGTTGTTCTTGCATGTATCAACAGGTATATTAATTATCAAGGCCTAAATTAATAACGCATATGTATCATGTATTGTTGGGTGGAATTAGAATGAATGTTTTGGTTTGTTGAGCTCTTTAGTAGATCAGAGTTTGCCCTTTGCACCTCCTGCTTAGCAAAGAGATGTAAGTTTTTTTAAATTTTAATTAAATTAGTAATTTGTCTCATTTCAATTTTTATTCTAGAAGTGGATGATTGGGCTTTTGCTATGAAGCAAAGCGATCATTGGCGAGTGAAATAGTAGTGATCCATAACCATATGCATCTATAGCGCCTAAGTTGTAACGCCCGTCCTTGTGGTGGGACTTTTTCCAAAATATTTTTATAAAAGGACGACGGAAATTACCATCCTATTTAAAACTTTTCACTTGCATACCCAGGGTGCGAGACTCTACGTTTATAAATAAAATGTGCTTTGATAATAAAAGAAGGTTACAGCGGAAAACATAAATCTTATAATAAAAAGGCCTCTCGAACGTTTAAAACTCGTGCCTAGACTTCCGTGCTCTTTCCCATGGGTCGTGTCCGTCCTGATCATGCAGTTCCTGTTGGGGGAGGGACATGCATAAAAATTAAAATGAGTCGAAGACTCGTAAGCATTACTTCATACAATTAAAATATAGCAACATAGGTTTTCATTCATTTATTCATCACTCATATATACTATTACGTGCGTGCATGCGTGCTTACGTGCGTTCGTTTGAAAACGTCACTGGACATGATTTTTCTTTTTTAAAACATGGGCATCATTTTCGTAAAACGTTTCTCCCACCAGTGCCTTCGTTTCTTCAAGAGTTCGTGCATGTTTACGTGCGTGCGTTCTTTTGAAAAACTTAACTGACGGGGCTTTTCTTTTTAAAAGGCTTTCCTTTCTTTAAAATGTGTCTCCCGTTAGTGCCTTCATTTCTTAAAGGTTCGTGCGTTCATACATTCATGCATACATCCCTTCGTTCTTATCACTTTCATAGGCCAGTACACACTGTTACGCCCTTGTGTTTGGGGTTAGTGGTCTTCCTTGGGACCCGGATTCCGCGCGTGGCCACGGGTTGGGATTCCCTTTTCATAGGGGGCAGCACTGGGTGTACTTCCAGTACTACTTACCTGGCATTGCAATCTGCCCATTCATTAGTACCCTTTTATTCATGTCATGTGGCTGTTACGTGTCTTCATACATTCATGCTTTCATTTCTTTCCTTCTTGCTTTTCATTCATTCGTTCATGTCAGCTCGAAAGAGCTGAAGCTTTCATTTAGTTCATTCTTTCATTTAACAGTCCTTTCTTTTCATGAGAAAACATTTCTTTTCGTGAGAAAATATCGTTTTGGGCATAGGCCTGAAAATGGTCTTTTCATCTTTCAGTTCATTTCAATTCTATCCTTTCTTTAACAGTTCGTTCGTGGAAAACTTCATTTAAGAACATACATGGGCTTAAACGTCAGCTTTCATGGCATCTATAAGCGTCACCTTGAACGTCGTCAATCATGGCATCCACGAGCGTTACCTCGGGGCGCACATGAGAGCATTAGTTCGTAGGATTCACAAAAGCATCCGCTTTCATGCCTTTCATGCATCTTCATCAGTTTATTGATTTTCGTAGTAAATACATACAATAGATATAGCGTATAGTCATCCATTCACATGAGTACAATTAATAGTTTTGTTGCGTAAACAGGGGCTGCCAAGAAGGGGCCGTACATATTTATACCTTTGAACATTTAGCATTTTCTTTCTTAAAACGCCTTTACTCTTTTCTTAAAGCGTCATAAAGGAAAAGCTTTTGTTTTCAGTTTCTTTTATCTTATAAAGACACTAGAAGAGTATGAACGTAACACTTACCTGGACTCCATGCTACTTGCATGTCATTTAGTCCATTCTTGTGCTTGTCAAATGGCAACCTACATGCATACACATAACCTTAGCATCATTCTCTATCTAATGTATAAGTAACTTAAGCTACATAAATAAAACTATGCTATACTTAGAACACTCTCCTTCTATCCCATGCACTTACGTGCCCTTTGCTATGTTAAACCCTTCGGGGACCACTTACGGTCACCACATCTTCCAACTCAAGGTCTTGTCTCAAGTGCTCATCCACTAAGGTGAACCCATTATTCACCTTAGGATTAAGATACTAAGACATTTGTCTTACTCTTCTTACAACCACATTCGACGCATGATTCCGACCGATGGTATCACACATCTCAATCCTAACAATGCATCCGTCACTACCTTCATGCATCTTAGCCCATACTAAATCCTCATTCCCATTCATACAATCACATAGCTCTAAGCCAACTCTGAGGCTCAAGCACCGTGTAACTGTACTTAGGGCAAATTACCCATTACATATGGTGAATCCATCCGACACATGTGTCTAACCAGATTACACATGTACCTTACCCCTTTATCACCTAAGATCAACATATAACATGTTGATCACCTGCTCGTAGGGACAAGGGCCATACTCCGATACCAATCTTCTCTTAACCCGGCTAGCATGACTCTTCACGCTACCCGTCCCTTTTGATAGTTCATCCCAACACTTAACATGACAAGACTCCATTCACAACTACGCCTTATATCACGTCACATAACCCGAGATTGCTCCAGAGCTACACTATGACCTTGTCGCGTTACCCAACATTCTGCTACGTCAACTCCAGACTCATCACGAGTACAGTTCATCACGTACTCCCGTCACATCGTGACATCTCATCACGTACCCTTTACGCCATTCCTACACTTTAACACTTCATACATCATAAGCATGACTTCCAATAACCACGTCACTTAGTGACGTTGCCCAGTCATGCTTCCGCTGCGTACTCTTACACTTGTTCCACTACTTCGCCTATCACAAACACGACTGTCAGTAGTCATGTCACTTCGTGACATTCCTCAGTCATGCTTCCGCTGTGCACTCCTATTCTTGTTCTGATACTTCATGCATACTCCTATCCATAAGTCCATCACAGTGACATTTGTCACCTCAGACTACAGGCTATGCCATAACTACTTCGGGACACTGTTTCACAGTTCCCGACACTATCTATCATGTTCCACGTCCATCAAACACGTAACCACTATGGCGTACCTGCCATATGGAGCATTGCTCCATCACACGGAGTACACTCCACGTGTACTCCCTTCATACATACCACACCACATCACCACTATGGCACATCTGTCACACGGAGTACATTCCACATATACCCCCTTCATATACCATATCCCACACAGAGTACACTCAGCGTGTACTCTTCTCATTCCACATACACTACGCCGCCATTACAACACATATTCCCCAATCACACTACATGGCACAGTCCACAACATTTCCCATCTACACCCAACACATCACAGCACACTTCCCAATTACGCCCAACACTTCATAGTACATTACACGGCACAATGCACCTCCATACAACATAGACAAGCCCAACAAATCACTACACAGAATGCCCAACACTTCATCACAATGCCACAACTCCACAAATACTAACAGCACAGTCTACAACCTAGTCAATTAATCAATATCCAACTTAACTACAAGGGATAGAGAAATATACTATCGACGGGATAACCCGTGCGTTGCTCGTTTACCGTCATAGCCGATAATGTCGGAAGAGTCGTACGTGGCGGCTAACTCACTTATGGTGATTGTTTAGGCGTTTGGATAGCTAGGTGTGGTCTTGGAAGGGGCTCGTGATGGTATTGTGATGGCGGTGAAGAGCATAACACGGCGAATCTACCCATGTACAGTGGCGGTCAACCACATGCAGTGGCTATCCATCACGTGCAGTGATTACCTACCACATAAAGTGATGGTTTGGAGCTAGGGCTTGGCTAAGGAAGGTGCGGTGAATCTCGTGGTGGCGTCGAGGTGGCGCCACGGTGGCTCACGGTGGCGGATCTGGCCATATCGTGGAGGAGAAGCCGTGGGAGAGTGAGAGAGAGTGTGCTCTCGTGGGTGGCAGATCGGGGCCAAAGAAGGTCGGGTTGGCTTGGTGGTGGCCTGAGGAGGCTGATGGTGGTGGCTACCAGCCATGGGTGGCGGTGCACGGTGGTGCATGGTGTGCAACCAGTGCGTGCATGAGGGGGAGACCGTGAGGTGGAGGATGGGGTTTCTGGCCATGGGTCACGTGGAGGAGCTCGGGGAGGAGCTATGGTGTCGCTAGGTGGCCGTGGGTGCTGCGCACGGTGGCGCTAGGGGACGCGCACGGTGAAGCCGTGCGTGGGTCTCCTTATGCATGCGTGTGTGCGACGGAGGGAAGGTGGCTGCATGGGAGAGGCCAAGCTTGCTGGGGAGTGGTGGCCGGTGGTAAAGGAAGCTGCCGAGGGAGTGGTGGCGCTGGAAGGCGGCGCACAACGGCGGTACGTGCACTAAGCCCATACGGGTTGTGCAGTTCCGAAATGGAGAAAGGTAGAGCATGGGAGAGAAAAGCTGGTATGGTTGAGCTCATTGGAGGGAGAGGGGGCCAATGGTGCCAGCGGTGAGAGCTGGTGGCGTATAGCGGGACCGGGTTGAGGCCTTAAGCCGTTCGGGCTTGGGGTGGATCGCGTACTGCATACGCCGAACGAGAGAGGGAGGAGAGAGAGAGCTACGGGGGAAATGAGGGGAAAAGAGAGGGGGTCTGGGTATTTAACCCAGTCCCTTCGTCTGGAGGTCTACACAGCGATCTAACAACGAGGGATCAAAACACTGATTTGAAAATGCGTAAACGTTAACTTAATTAAAAGCACTTAGAGGAATTAAGGTAAATATTATTTTAAACTAACTTTAGTTTATAAAATAATATTCTTCATCATTAATAAAATGATGAAGTCTCAGTTAACATATTTAAAAGGGTTAAACCATTTAATTAATAAAAGTTCTCAACATAATTTAAATCTCATAATATCTTAGGGTGAGTTTGGATCCCAAACTCATCTCAACTCATCATTACAACTTTTTCAAATTCCAACACAAAATATAATAAACAATTCAACTTTTTCAAATCTCAAAATAATAATAATATTAAAAAATAATATTCTAACAATATTTTATTATCACAACTCAACTCAACTCAACTCACTTCAACATCCAAACACATCGTTAAATAACTGAAATCATTTTAATAATAATATTAAAATGATTTCCGGCAATTATAATATTTTTGGAGCTCTTCAATAATATTATGATTGTCGTATTTAAGATCAAATCTTAATTCAATAATGATGGAAATACTCCTTATAAATATTTTCGGCATATTTAAAACACTTGGCGTGCCCTAGAAGTCACACGATATATTTCGAGACACGCCATCATAGTTCGACATGCATAACGTGGCTCGCAGTCGCTAGATAGAAGGGCAGATGATCACATAATCTCTGCCTTCGGGATTTGCTTACATCATAAAGACGAAACATACATCAGAAAGAGAGAAGTTGTAATAGCCCGCTAGAAATTCATTGGTGGAATTTCTATTGACTTTAGGAATCTCGTGAAAACCCCATAAGTTTTTACGAATCGACCAATCGCATAGGTTTTAGTCTGCAAACATAGTCAGTGTTATCACTCACTATGGTGTTAGAAATATAAGTTTTATTTATTTGAGGTGGTTAGCAGTGTCAGAATGCATTATGGTCCACGCCATTAGACTCAGTGGATTATTTAAAATTTTATGGCGCAATATCCTATTTTCATAATTCCGGACGAAACGTCTATTGGAAATTGTGAAATTATTTTTAGGGGCACTTCGAGGTTGAATTTCGGTATAATATTTTCACTGTAGGTTAATATGAATATTTAGAAATTTTTAGTGTTAAGTTTATGATTCACTTTTTTGGAGTGAATAGTAACCTCGATAAGCGCACCAATTGCAGTGTTTCAAAATCATAGTGTGGAATGTCCAAATTAGATTAGAGAAGTTTTATTTGGACACTTGGCAAGATCTTAGCCACACATAGTGGATAATATTAGACACTTGGCACCATGAGGAGCGTTTGATGGATTTGAAGGAATCAATGTGTGAAATCATGCCACTTAAGCAAAACTTTGTTTCATCTGCTCAACCAAATTGTGCCAGACCAAAAATATTTCAATCTTAGTGAAACCCTAAATGGTGGGAATCCAATTGAAAGCCCAAAAGCATGGTTGAAATCGGAACCCTAAACGGTTTCCCAAAAACCTAAAGTTGGCTTCTAAACCCTTTCTAATCCGATTTCTAGCATTGTGTTTAATCACTTGATTAAATCACTTCCACATGCTATTAATCCTTCAAATTTTTGTTAGAACATCTTTATCCAACCTTGTTAACCTTGAGAAATTGATTGGACCAAGTGATATTGGATTTGGGCTTGATAGCAACCCAAACCCTCTTTAAACCCCAAAATTTAGGCCCATTCGGTTTAGGCCCATTAAGGCTCACGAATTTACACTTTTCCTTCATAAAACACAAAAGACACTCTCGGACAGTTTTTCTTACCTCTTTTGAACGCCCGTTTCAAAGCTTTTGTAAGTTTTTTCTCGCAAAGTTTCCTTCATTAAAGTTGTTTCTTTTTTAGTCTAGTTTACGTGGATATCTTATTCGTTCCATTTGGAGATCATTTGATTGGTACAAAGTTGTTTAGACCCCAGAAAGGTCATTCTGGGCGATAAACTGGAGAGTGTGTTATATTTTGACCAAGCTAATGAATAGATCTTGGTCCGAAATTTTTATGGAGTACTGTTAACATGTGCATATGATTATTGGTTGAGGATTTGTTGCATGATTAAAAGTTTTGGTGAAATATTTTCTTAGGTCTAGAAACTTAGAAATTGGAAGAGGCAAAACAATTTATGTTTTGAGAAAGTTTAAATCTTTTATGGTTTAATCTTATTCCAATGGCTTTCATATTTTTATTGGAAGATCCTAAGCCTCTTATATACATGTAAAAATGTTATTTTGAAGATATTTGATGTTAGTTTCGAAGATATGAAATTTTAGGCAATAAGGTATTCAGTTAGGCCAAAGTGATGATGTTCTTGGCTAAATTTATGTTTTGGTTGATGTTTAACCATGTGATCTTGAGTTTGATGCTTGGATATGTTTTAGAACATCTTTTTAAACCATGTGATGTTTTGGTTTGAAGATCACATGTTTATAAGTCATGGATCAAGAGGTTGATCAAAACAAGTTAGAAACAAAATTCTGTTTTGAACTTAGAAGAAAAAAACCAAAAAGTTCAAGTATGGTTTTAGTGATTTTGATGACTTTTGTTCATGATTCAAAACATGATTATTCTTAGGAATATGTTATGAGTATAGTAGAAGAAAAAGTTTGATTTAATCATGAGTTTTGAAATTTGAAAGAATTACAACAAAATCAAGGGAAATAGCCTTGTAAGTTTCGGACCTATAGAGTTTTAATGGTTGTGTTTAGTTTTAAATTTTTTTGAATTGATATTTGAGCTTAGGACAAAATTTACCTAAGGTATGTAAATTTTGGTGATTTTTGTAGTTAGGATGCAAAATCCTTAAGTTATGGGTAAAATGGTCATTTTCCCACATGTAGAGGGTAAAATGGTAATTTTACTCAAATTTGATATTTCTCCATAATCCTAATTGTTAGTGATTAAGTTCTAATTTTTAGAAATCGCTACTTTCAGTTTCTCGTCATCGCACTTGAGTTTTGCCTGGAATTGCGAAGATCGAGGTAAGTTAGCTTTTAACTTACTATCAATTTAATGTGTATGTGTGATAAGTAAAGGAACTAAAGTGTATGTATGCATGTTATCTTATGTGTCATGCCAAGTCATTACATATTTATCTGTTACACAGAATTTATTCTGTCATGAATTATTCATCTCTTACACAAGATATTATGTCACGTATTGCTATACATTGCAAGTATGTTATGTTAAGTTAAATATGCCATATGTTACATGTATTTCATGTCACGTAATATTCACTGTCACATGTTACGCCATGTTAAGAAATATTGTCTGTTATATGGTATGCCATGTTACGAAATATTGCATGTTACAAGTATGCCATGTTATGAAATGTTCTCTGTTACATTTATGTCTCGAGGTATGTCATCTCTGTCGTCTTAGTTCATGTCACGTTATGCTACGTCAGGACTTCTGTCTTTTATGTCACGTTCATGTTACGTCACGTTACGAAATGTCATGTATGCCAGTTAAGTTATTCATGTCAATCACGACCCTAAGCGCTATGATGGGGTAATATCCTAGTGGAACTCCTTTGTTCACGTTGGAGTGTCTAAATAGGTGTGAAATTCCCTGGGTTGACGAAATACAGTCAACAGGTTGCGAATGGGGCCTAATTAGCTGGTCACCAGAGCGCGCCAGGCACTAACGCCGATGGTGCCACTCTTTATGTTACGTGTGTCCACTGCAAGTGTGGCACAAACAAATAAGTCATGGGGCCACAACAACTGTGGAGCATGAAGTATGGGGCCACAACAACTGTGGAGCATACACTACGTGAGACACAACAATTGTGACACGTAGAATACGTGGGGCCACAACAACTGTGGAGTACGTATTAACGCACTCACAGCTGGTATAGAAACCTGTGATGTGATGCGGTAATCGGCAGGGACACACGGCTCAAGGGGACCTGTGTAGCACCCATATGGTCACGTTAATGATTAAGTCTATTGAATAAGATTCCAAGTTCAAGTCATGTTTCACGTTATGTTATGTTCAAGTTTACGTTCACGCAATCATGGTAATCCCATGAGACAAGAATCTGTTTCAAGTTCATGTTATGTTTCAAGTCCATGTTATGTTTCAAGTTCATGTTATGCTATGTTTCAAGTCCATGTTATGTTTCAAGTCACGTTCATGCTAAGCTTCAGTTTCAGTTTAAGTTATGCCAGTTATGTTATGTTGTATGTCAAGTTATGCTATGATTACTTATGATTTGATTTTGCATTCATGCTTTTACTGCCATGCATGCATCATTAACTTGTGTGGAAGTTTCCTGTTAACTTACTGAGATTTGCAATCAAATCTCACTGTGGTAGTCCCAACTACCATTCCCCCCGAATGGTAGATCTTGTTACAGGATCAGAAGGAGAACCGGGAGTTGACCAACTAGAAACGGTCGACTAAGCAACGAGGCGACGTAGAAGTAGTTACCTCAAATTACTACTTGTATTTTGTGGAGTTCAATCTCCAGCACTCTTTTGTTCACAACCATTTTGGACTAGTGTTGTGATCTCAGTTGTTTAGTATGTCTTTATGTATAAAATATGTTTTAAGTAATTGGGATATTTTAGTTCGGTGCATAGTATTGCTAAAAAAAAATTATTATCCGCTACGAATATTGCATAATGCTAGATGCATGTTAGGAATATTGCATCTTATATGTCATGAACGGGGGCAGGTAACCTTGTGTTGCATGTCTCGACGCTTCAAATGTCCGTCCGATCCCAAGCGGAATTTGGGGGCGTCATAGAAGTGTACGTAAGAAGGAGGAGCTGGGTATTACATAAGTGATGATATCTTGTGCTTCTGTATCAATAACGCCTTCATCTATTGCCTAAATATGATTTTAAGGTGAGTGTTTACGAAGCCCTTGGAGGTTCTGGTTTTAATTTGTTTGATGCCATGCTTTTGATTTCACGAGTTATGTTAGGTGGTTAATTCAGAAAACTTCCATGTATCTCTAGCATGGATGTGAAGAAAGTGACACTATTGTTTCATGGAAATTAAACTTCAAGTTCTCTTATTTTTAGTGTTAATATATGAATTTGCAGGTAGCTGATGGCCAACAAAAACGTAAGAAAGGAGTGTTTGGGACTAAGGGTGGTGATAAGGAGGTAAGAGTCAAATTCAAGTCTCTCTATTTGCTCTGTGTTTTATCATGTCACTAGATTGCATGTTTTTTGTGATTTTCTAAGTACCTCAATGATTAATATGACTTATATGTTAGAATTAAGTACATCAAAATTAGAACGGGCATGCTTGTTGTTCAAGCTAATTAAGTACTCTATTTCTATTTACTTTCAACTTGTGAAACCGCTAGGCAATACAATGGCAGCAGCTGGACGTCCATTACCCTCATCTGAATTTGTTCCATACCTTTTAACTGGTCTTGGACTTGACTATGATGCTTTCCTCTCATCAGCCACTACATGGCTTGACCCTATATCCACTGAAACATTATTAGCACATCTTCTTGCACATAAGGCCAACTTCACGGCTTGTGGAAATTCATTCATGCAAGGTCATGGCTTTCGTGGCCGCAACATCTTCAATAGAGGTCGTGGAGCTTGTCAAAAAAATCGAGGCCAAGGGTCTTCTTCTCCTAATGGTCTTACGGGTATACCCTCATCTAATTCTTTTTCCTCTCAACCAAGCATGCACCTCAGTAGCTCCAGCCTTAGCCCTTTACAGTGCATCTACCTACCCTACCGATGCCACTTGGTATCCTGACACAGAGGCGACTAACCATATCACGAGTGAGCTTGCTAATCTTAATCTTCAATCTGTTGAACACACTGATGCAGATCAACTCCAAGTTGGTGATGGATCATCCATCCCAATTTCTCATACTGGTTCTGCCCTTCTTCCACGCTCTTCATCACATTTTATTTTAACAAAATTGTTTTGTGTTCCATCCTTTACCAAAAACTTTCTTTCGATTAAACAGTTTTGTTCTGAGAATAATGTCTTTTTCCAATTCTTTTCCAATCATTTTCATGCAAAGGATTGAATCACGGGGAACACACTGCTCCAAGGGACAACAAGTGATAGTCTCTACACTGTCTCATCTTAGTTCCCTCAAGCCAATTCAAGTTCACTCTCTTTTGTCCCATTATGGCACTCACGTCTTGGCCACCCTTCCTTCAAAGTTGTTCGCACGGTTTTACTTCAACATGGTCTACCTTTTGAGAAAATGTCTTCAATGTATTTCTGTAATGCTTGTGCTATGGCCAAGCACCATCGTGTACCAGCATATACTAAAAATACTAAGTCTAATTTTCCGTTTGATATTGTTTTTAGTGACTTGTGGGGTCCTGCACCACATGTTTCTCCTGAAGGTTTTAGATTTTAGATTTCCTTTGTGGTTGATCATTCCGGATATTCATAGTTATTTCCTTTTCAAAACAAATCCCAGGCTTTGTTTATTTTTCTAAAGTTCAAGTCTTAGGTTGAGTTACAATTCAACACTAAAATAAAGCAACTTCAAACGGACTACGGTGGGGAATTCAGAACATTCACTGATATTCTTTCCACCTCAGGCATCATTCATCGAGTAACATGTCCTCATGCTCACACTCAAAACGGCATTGTGGAAAGAAAACATAGGCATATTGTAGACTCTGGTCTTGCATTACTTGCACATGCATCTATTCCTTTAGCATTTTGGCAGTATGCATTTCAACTTGCCATGCGTTTAATCAACATGTTGCCATCCACTTCTCTAAAACAGACTCTCAGCCTGTTGGCCTTTAACCAGACCTTATAACAAACACAAGTTTGATTATAGGGTCATGGAGTGTGTATATCTGAGACTAAGCCCTGCTCACAAAGGCTTAATATGTTATCATATTCCCTTAAAATTTGTGGTGGAACTGAGGGAGTTTTTGAAATGAGACATGAGCTTCATTGTGTTTAATATCTTTAGAGATGTAAATTAAGTACTTCCCGAGCCCTCTAAGGTTGTTCTTGCCATTTTCACCTCTCCTCTAAATTCCACTCAACAGACCCAAAGCATCTTAGGACCAATGCCAACTTCTTCTTCCTCTCAGCATCTATCACAACCGCTTGCAATAGTTCATGTTCAACTAGTACATTCCATAATAACTTGCTCGAGAACTGCTTCGTCCCTCCCACGCTAGTTCATCGATGGCACCATTAGGTGGCCACCTTCCCAAGCTCATGCCTCAATCAATTCACCTATCCTAGGAACCCCCACCTTTTTTTGGTTGCACAACAATATAAGGAATGGAGAGAAGCCATTTCAAAGGAGTTTAATGCACTTCTAGCAAATGATACCTGGTCACTTGTACTAGCCTCTGAAGCTCAAAATATAGTGTCATGTAAATGGTTTTTTTGTACAAAACAACTTGCAGATGGCATCATTGAAAGGCATAAGGCATGTTTAGTGGCAAAAGGATTTCTTCAACAATGTGGTTTGGATTATGATCAAAACTTCATTCCCGTGGTCAAAGCAACTACTATTAGACTTGTTTTAGCTTTTGTCATGACAAATGGTTGGCCTATTCATCAGTATGACGTCCAAAACGCTTTCCTTCATGGACCTTTCTCTGAAATAGTATACATTAATCAACCACCTGGTTTCTCACATCCAAAATTCCCTCATCATGTTTGCAAGCTACAAAAAGCCATTTATGGCCTAAAATAGTCCCCAAGATCAGCTTGGTACTCTCGGCTAAGTAAAACATTTACTGATCTTAGTTTTAATATTTCATCTGCTTATAGCTCCTTATTTGTTTGAATCAATGGTTCTGCATGCCTCTATGTGCTAGTCTATGTAGACGACCTCCTTGTTACAGGATCCAACATGTAGCTCATTAATGATCTCATTCATGCCTTGCGGTCAGATTTTCCAATAACAGACCTTGGCAAACTTCATTACTTTTTAGGAATTGAAGCAACACACAACTTAGATGGCTCAATCTCACACAAAAGAAATACATTGCCGACTTGTTGGACAGGACAAACATGACACTAGCAAAACCTGTAATGACCCCAATGGCTACTTTCGCAAAACCTGAAACTCACAGGTTTACCTGTACTTTTCCTTTCACATGATGCTTTGCAAGATTATGTATTGAAAAGTTTATTGACCCGTGGTTGAGTTCCTGAATCTATGGTTTTGTAGTGATTAATGACTTGATAAATTTTGTGCTTTGATATATATTTAGGGCATCCACTGATTAATAAGCACAACTCTTGTGTTTCTCAAATGCTATGGCTACGGGTAGATCAAGATCTGTAAGGTTTGTCTCTATTGCTTCATTTAATTATGCCACAATGTAAAATTCCTTTTCTTACTAGTTATAGCATTTACTGTTCATTCTGTAGAGAGTCCACAATCAAAAGGGTGAGAATTCTCTGGTGTACGTATCTCTTTATCAGTTTTGTATTAAAAGTCTTTATTATGTGGACATCCAGATTTCATGATGATCTTGAAACTGGAAACTCCACACCACCCAAAATTATTCCTTTGAGCCTGAAGAGGACTGAGAAGGATGAAACAAGCAAGTCCTTTGATGGAAGACTATGTTATTCATATGTAATTCATATATTGTAATTTTATATTTTGTTATGTAATATATATAATACAAAATAATGTAGTATGTGTGTTGTGTGTTCCATTGTGTGTTGCATGCATATTACATGATGAATATTTGGATCTCATTTTTTTATATATATATTTAGTTAAAAAGGTAACTAGTTGTTTCTAAGTTTATTTATTTTTGACATAAAATTTTGTTTTTTATTTTTATTATATTTTTATTATTATAGACAATATTTAATGTATTAGTATTATGGTTTTCAACATGACTTGTTGAAAATAATTTAATAAAATATAGGCTTTCATGTAAAAAAAATTAGGCCTTTCAACATTATTTTTTTTAAATAACATATAGGTTTTTGTTAAAAAAAAAATAAGGTAAAGCCCGAAATTTGGATTTTCAAGTTTCAGAAAACCAAGTTTCACCTAGGTTCCAGCCCAGGTCCTAACCCGATATACCAGGGCCGAAACCCGTCTTGGGTTTGAAGCCTGGGTTCTGGGTCGGGTATATCCAGATACCCATATCCCATTATATGATAAGATACCATGCCATTAAACATATGTTAGAATTTATGTAACTATTTTTAATAGCACGATAAGATTTTGTAATAAAATATGAGTACCATGTCATCTAACCTTAACAATGGTGATGAGAGGGCAAATGAAGAAGATAAAACCAAGTCCGAAGGCCCAAGAAGCAAATTTCGGATTGGAATGAGCCAAGACTCCATATGAGCATGTAGAATAAGCTATCACCAATGCATCAACAACCAATGGAATGAGTTACTTGGAGCAAGTTTGGAATCCTGAGAATGCATCAGGGACTTCTTTCATAACAAAAGCCGAGAAATGGAGATACATTGAGGTAGCTGACAAAACAAATGAGATGGAATTAGCATGAATTGCAAATGCGGCGAAAGCCAACTTCTGACCAGAAGAAGTTGCACCATCCTTTCTGTAAGGCATGGTGAAAATAATTGCAAAGGTGACAGTGGCAACGAAGGTTGCTACATGGAAGTTGACATTAGCCTTCCCCTTAATAAAAGAACTGTCTACCCCTTGTTCTTTTTTCCCATTAATTAATAGACGAGTCATTTTTTTCTTCTTTTGATGTGTTTCTACTCTCGATTTATGGTTCGCTAGTGGTCCCAATAGTGTGTACTTTGATGGTTCTCCTGGGAAATGCTGCTTCCAAACTTGGTAGAAAGCCAATGGCCTCATATTTACTGATGATGAAGTTCTGTAACACATGATTAAATAATCCAAAAAACTCCATAAAACATTAATTCATTTGTTCAATCCAAATATGTAACGCGCCTTGTTCCAGCAAGAGTCAGAGAATTACTTCTTGTCACTTAAAAATCATATCTCACAGTACATATAGAGACTCCAATTTCTTAATAACACATAGATCTCATTATTTTAAATCAATTATTCCCAAAATAACTAACTAGAACACCACGCTCAAAATAAATATCAACCTTCCAAACTTCTCAGTCAACAGAGCAAAACAAAACTAGTGAATGAAGCTCTCCAATCACCAAAGCTCTTTGTATTTAATCCACTATGCTCACATAGTCATACCTATGCTCCATATTCTTGAACTTCAGCTCAAACATCTTAAAAATATTGTGGAGATAAGGGGTGAGCTATCAACAACTCAGTAAGCGAAGAACATATACTAGTATGTAAATATGAGCATTTACAGAACTCATAATGCAGAATAAAATATTTACTTTCAAAATGCAGAATCAGAACATTTACTTTTAGAGTACAAAATCAAAACATGTTATCAAAATATTATAGCGAAATTTTCAGAAAACAAATTTTTCCCAAAAAGAAAATCTTTTGACATATCATAATCTGAGACATCATTTGCATATCATATCAGAGCATCACATCGGGATAGATACCATATTTAACTCATGTGGTAGGGTTATAAACCGCCATTATACCCGTGGGTTGGCCGTATACCACTATTATACCCGTGGTAGAGTCTTAACGGAAACAAAACAGAAACATCATCAGAACCAGATGATATTCAAATACAGAATTAGAAATTAATGCCAAGGTTTTCAAATGATACATCATATCAAATCGGAATATTGAATTGCTTTAGATCATTTCACATGTTCAAAATAACAGAATCAAAGCATCTTCATTTTATCAAAGCAAAACTTTTAGATCTCATATTCGCTCTTTTTCTTAGTTCAGAAATAGAATGTTAAAAATAAGCTCATGTCTACACCAGTTATGATAGAAAATACTTTCTCTTATACATATTTCATGCATATGCAGAACACATATCTAAGTTTGTTTTCAAATTTCTTTTTGAAACAAGCCTGCATATTTTTAAAATCAACCTCATTTCATTTTATTTATGCAAGGACTAGTATATGAACTCCACTTATATTGGCTTTTTGACTTTTCAGAAACTTTCTCACAACATTGCCAACAAAAAACTGATCATTACCTACAAAATAGTCAAGCGCAACTTTCTTAAATTTTCAGTCGAAATGTATTTTGATACTTAAACCCGAAATGCCAACATTAACCTATTTTAATTCCTCAACACCTAAAACTCTTATAACCTTAAAATGTCATCGCTTTCCAAATCCATCAATATCCATTTAATTTCTCTAACTATTAAGCCCTAAATTATTACTAAAAATGCATAACTTATATTTTTACAACTAAGCCCATATAAAATATATCTTCAGTTTAAAATATTCTCTTTAACATAATTATAACATAATCAAATAAAGTATAAAAAAAAATCATTTAACTAAAAGAAAATAGACTTAATTAGTTTTAAAGTATTTAAAATAAAACTAAAATCTTATTATAATACACTACTGAAATTAGTAATAGAACAATTAACATTTTATTTTGACAAGAAAATTATTTTCTATAGACTTTCTTATTTCTCAAATAGAGCCATGCAAAGCATGTTTAATGTAAAAAAAATATGCCCCATGAGCTATCTTGATGACAAGGGCATTTTGGAAAAGTAAAATCATAAAAATGGGCTGTTTGGGAAAAGCATGAATGCAAAAGGAAAGCTGAGATTGTTAAGAAAAAAAAAAAAAAAAAAACTCTAGACCAAACCATGCAACAGAGGCATCCATACTCACCGAAAGAGGAGGAGCGGCACGAAGAGCAAGGGGTGGAGGTCGAAGGTTGTCGATGCCATGGCATGTCACTCATAAGAGAGGGAGCAAAAGTGACGAGAGAGGGAGCAAAAGAGAGAGAGTCCGAGAGTGGTGAGAGAGACAGGGAGAGATGGAGATGAGATCGTGTGGAATGATTAGAGTGGGCTTACCAAGAGGTTCACGGCGGACCTAGCTACACAATCAGCATCTTCTGGTGGTTCCCGCTTGAGGTTGAGCAGTTGGGCGGCGGCATTGTGACTCACAATGGAGGAAGATAGGTGCTTTATTTTTGGGAGTGGAAAACATAGCCTTTTTGTGGTGGTGCAACTTGGTAGTTAATGGTTTGCAGTGAGTGTCGCACAGTGGCAACGTGGTGGTGTAGGGTAGAGGCTTAAACTGTGGCCCGGCGGTTTCTATCGTGCTTGGAAATACCTCATCTTGTAGCCTCGTTGCTTTTCCCGTTCAGGGCTATTGTACTGCAAGATGGAGAGCAGTGTCCGCTTGAAGGGTCATGTGTGGTGGCTAAGTTCGTGAAGAGGGTGGTGGCGTACGGTGGGGCTTGGGCTTTGGTGTTGCTTGTTTACAGTAGAGGGAGGGGCTACGGTGCAATGTTGAATGTGGGCTGAGCAGTGGCTTAGCTTCCTTTTCTCTCGGTCTATCCAGGAGCTGTGGCAGAGAAGTTTGGCTGGTCAACTATGACATGGGTCCAACAGCTTGTGTTGGGGTGCAGGGACGGCGACGTCTTGCTACCTCTTGGACGATCTTTTTCCTGAAACCTATGAGGAAGGTGCAGCAACCTAGTTCTCAAAACTAATGAATAACTGTTTATACGTGAGTATATATATATATATATATCCCTTAAATGAACTGTCACCATGAACGTAGTGGGAAAGGAATGTGCAAGGTGTATAAAAGTGCACGGGAGACGTGCATGGCGTGGGTTTCGCACGACTTGCTTTTCAGGCACATTTCAAAGAATTTGGGCCCATCTTGGGTGATGAATGGAATTAAGAAATGGGCTAGACCGAGCCAGGTAGAACAATCCAAAAATATTTGGCTTGTCTGTAATCTTTCTCATGGGTCAAGTATATTATAAATACTATTGAGCCTCGACTCACATTCCAAACTAGCTTAACTCATTCCTTGACTTTGTTAGGCCAAATAAAATAAATCCACTTAGTCCATAGAATATTAAATGAATTTAACATAATTATCAAGTCCAATAAAAGTACATATTCCATCATAATAAGTTTTGGGCCCGAAGCCTAATCCTAAAATTACTCGTTAAATTCCAAGGTGGCCTTTCATTCTTATAGAGGTGTAACCGGTCCGATCTGGTCCAGTTTTGGACAAAATCTAGGACCGAACCGGTATGTACCTGTTTTGTATTTTTCAAAACCGATTATGCACTGGTTACCCTCCTAAACCGGTACTTCCGGTTTTACTAGTTTCTTGTCCAGTTCGGTCCAGTTTTTCAATTTTTTTTAAATGTAAGTTTCAGTGTTTGTCATTAAAAATTTATTTATACAAAAAAAAATATTGATTTAAAAAAATCTGTTTTATACTTTTATTAAAAAATTTGTTTTAACTTTTACTAAAAAAATTTGTTTTACTACAAAAAAAATTTGATTAACTAAAATATGTTTTAGTAAACACTGCTTTCCAAAAAACTGTTTGCTAAACAAAATTTGATACAACCTTATAAATATAACTACTACAAAAACTGGAAAAACAAAACCTGCAATAAATTGCTTTATCTGCTATGAGTCTATGACTAATGGTCCAATGGATACAACTTACAAAATTTACACAATATACATTAAACAAAGCACTGCAAGTCTACAACAAGTCCTTGCATGTTAAAGTAAATAATTTAGGACTTACACATATACTTTTTAGAGCAGTCACAAGAAATTCAAGAATGGACATCAACAAGCATATGAGCCTATGAAATAAAATAAGTTCAAAAGTCTGAATTAGAAGTCCAAAAGTCCAACAAATTACAAGTCTAAAAGTCTAAATTACAATTCCAAACACTTAAAAGTCTGAATTACAAGTCTAAAAGTCCAACAAATTACAAGTCCAAATTACAATAATTTAGAACATCCAATAAAAAACTTCAATAGTTATGCACCAAGCCACCAACTCCAATAGTCCATTCAACAGTCCTTGCAATTTTATGAAAATAAATCAAGCAATTAATTCTAATAAAAAGTTGGTAATTACATTAAATAATAAAAAAATATTAAAGAAAGATGTTATACAAGTTGACCTACCTTAAATGTAATTATCTCTAGCTAAAGAAGTAGGTCTTGAAAAACTTCCTAGGTCTTCCCTGAGCTCTACACAAAAGGAAAAAAAAAAGCATAATAATTAAAACAAATTACTAATATGATTTACACTTTAGATATAGTTAAAGAAAATGTGAATCTCAAACTCCTCAATATCATCCATTAAAGTGCGAATGTTAATCGAGGGAGAAGAACAGAGCCAATTTTGTGTACAAATAAGGGCTTCTACTATAAGTGGTGATAGGCTACTACGGAAAGGATCAAGAACTCGACCTGCTGTGCTAAAGCTGACTCAGAGGCCACTGTAGATATAGGAACTGCAAGAACATCCCGTGCAACTCTTGAAAGCACGCGGTATCTAATGGAGTTTACCTCCCACCAAGTTAACAAGTCAAATTTCACATCATCTGCTTCACATTTTTCATATAAATATCTCTCCAATTCAGATTTAGTCTCCAAAGAGTTATCCGACTTCGAACGCTTTTTAATTTGTGCATAGATTAATTATCTGAAATCACCTTGACCTACCCCAGCAGTTGAACTTGTACTACTAGACCCTCTCTCGCTTGATTGGCTCATAGTTTGATCTTGTGCCCCAACATTACTTCCATCATTTTCACAATAACTATCATATAAACGAGTTAAGGCATCTTGAACCCGATCCACCAACATAAGAACTTTTGAACTATTATCCTCGTATATTCCTTCAAAAATATGTGTTAGACAACGTATTTTATAGCAAGGATCAAGAACCAACCCAACATACAATAAAATATTCATTTTCTCAATATTTCCCCGATACTTCTCACATTTAGATTTCATACTAAATCCATTGTCCTCAAATTATGAGGCCCTTTAACACACTCGAAAATAATTGCCCCTTGAATTGTTGCTAGCTCAAATACAAAAATGTTGCAAGTGACATAATTGGTCCCCAAGAAAAGCAAGGTTGCATTGTAAAAAAGTTTCAAAAATTTTGAAAACAACCTACTCTTATCCCAATCATCCATGGTTGGGGCCCTAACTTGGATGCCCCTCCTTTAACCAACTCACTAACACCATCATCATTCTCACTATCATCCTCCTCAACACTCTTAACATATTCCGGATCTTCATCCTCTAACCGTTGAAATGCTTTTTGAAACTTTTCAACCCTATCCAACATCATATAAGTGGAGTTCCAATGGGTTGATACATCTAAGCATACACCACTTTTACAAGTAATGTCTTCATTGTCACAACATTGCTTAAACGTGTTCCACCTTTGTGGAGATGATTTTACATACTTCACAGCTCCTCTAATTCTTGCAATTGATTGATCAAATTCTTTCAACCCATCCCGAACAATCAAGTTCAAGATATGAGCACAATATCTCATATGCAAGAACTCATGTTCCAAAATAGTATCCCTTCTATTCCTTGTCTTTCTTTTGAGATACGAAACTGCTCCATTATTTGAACTTGCATTATCAAGTGCAATTGTAAATATTTTGGGCCTCCCCCATTCAAGCAAACACATTTCAATTTTTTTACCTAGTGTCTCACCCTTATGGTTTTCAACCTTGCAAAAATTGATAATTTTTTTGTGCATGTTCCAATCTTCATCAATAAATATGCAGTGAGACACATGTCATTAAAATTTTGCACAGATGTCCATGTATCCGTGGTTAGACAAATGCGCTGCCCCTTAAGAACACTTTTCAGCTTGTGTTTCTCTTTCAAATAATGTTTATAAATATATTTTACAACCGTTACACGTGATGGAATCGCATTCCATCTAGGTTGCACAATAAGCATAAATTTCTTAAACCCCTCCCCTTTCACATATGTAAAAGGAAGCTCATCAACGACCAACATTTCTACTAAAGCTTCTCTACACACCTCAAAACTAAAAGCAATATGTACAAGCCCCCCACTGCTTGATCCAGACTGGAAACCCAATATAGATTGGTTTCTATCTACTTTCCTAAGTGGAGACTTCTTACATATTTTTTCCATGTGCCCCAACATTGATTTTGTGCCATTTATATTAGGATCACGAGCATAAGTCATCCCACAAAGGTTACATGAAGCCCTAGGTTTCGACTTATCCTCAGTATGAATCTTTGTAAAATAATCCCAAACTATTGATCTTTTCCTACCAATAGATGGCTTACTTACATTAGATTTGGGAGAAAGCGGATTATTAGTCGCCAATGAATTTTCTGCACTACCAGTTCCGAAGGTACCACCAGTTCTATGAGTTCCAGAGAATATAGTGCCATGAGATGAGATTGTTGCCATTCTTGACCATCTGTTTGTTTCCACTTGTCGAGGTGGATATTACAAGTTTTTAGTCTAGCAGAAGAACTGTTCAAGTTCGGACTCTGTTTGGTTGCAAGCTTCGGAACTCAAGCATTTACACCCACATCTATTTGCCGCTTACATTCAGCAAAACTTGCCAGTGTCAAGTTCTTGCGGAGAGTCGGCAATTGATGCAAATTAGGAGGGGAATATTGATGCGGACACAAATCCAAAAGGGGATGATTTAAATCTGTAATCAATAGGGCTGATGGAGCTGATATGATATGCAGAGGAATTTTAGAAAGTCTGCATTTTTGGAATGTCTATTTATTTGGTTTCTGTTTTGGATCAATTTTGTTTATTTCTTATCGAGTTTACTACTTTCCTAGTTTACTTCTTCCCAGTTGTTTGCTTTCCTAGCTGGAGTTGGAGATTATAATGTTGGTTTGATACTTAAGGAAAGAATGAAAATAATGAAGGCAGTTGTTGTTGCCCATTTGAAGTTTTCGGATTTTTGTTGGAGTTATTCCAAAACTGCATAGCGATTCTGCATTAGCCTAACTCTTGGGTTTGATGAGAGGTTGAACTAGGAGATTAGGCATCAGTGACCAACCTCAAGAGCACTATGATTACAATTTTAGAGTACCATTCACGTTTGAATTCCTTGAGCTGACTGAGTTTTACATATTTAAACCCATGCACGTATTTTTCTGCCTCATCAAATCTAGAGTTTTTCAATTCACAATATCCCCACGTTGCACGTATTTCTTCACGATAGCTCCATATGTATACATCTTATACATGTTCATGTTTTCCTCCCAACAACATAATCACATGGCAAGATTTTGTATTTTTTGTTTGTCTAGACCCTATTGCATTGCATGCACCACCACGACACCATCTCTATCTGCACATCTCATTTCCCATGCCTTCACGCAAACCCAACACCCAACCCAGCATCCATCTCGCAATAGCAACCCAAATGAAAAACTGCCCCACATACCGTAACCTTCCATGCACGATGGAAGCCACTAGCCCCATACCCCGACAGTTTCTTCTGCCTCTCTTTTTGCCAATCTTTCACTCGTTACGTTCAGTTTCTTTTATTATATCTCTCCCTGATCTCATAACTAGTGATCTTATTGCCTTCAAACTTCCATAGCCAACCGTCACACACAAACGCAGCAAGCACCACGCCACAACCATGCCCCCTCGACTAGTAAGCCATATGTAACAACTGTTGTCCCCAAGTAGCAACCCACCACCGTCGTCAGCAACGACAAGTGCATGTTCCACGTACAGCACAGGCCCAACTACACCACTGCTTCCATTCCCAAGTAACCACATCCATAGCCCAATGCCATAACAAACGTAGTCGCCCAACCCAACGCCACTGCAACCTTGAACATCCGGTGTAGATGCAACTAACCATGCAGCCCCTGTTTTATAACACCCAGACCCAGCCAAGCCCGATTTTTAAATATTTTTTGATTTATGCGTATGAGAAACCCAATTGAGTGTTCGAGTATTTTTTTTTTTTTGGAGTAGACTACAGGTTTAAAATCTTTGTTTTGACGGATTATGATTTAATTGGGCTTGATAATTAGGTTATTTTTCTAAAGGGCCAAGGTGAGAATTGAGCAGAGAATTTTTCTAGGACAAGTTGGATTATTTTTAGAAATTGAATTAAGACCCATGACTCAAGAAAAAACCCAATACCCAAGCCCGCACCCGTTTGTTTTAAACCATGTAAATCAACTATCAGGATCAATTTCGCCGCCTCGCACGTTTCCACTCCCTTGCACATCTCTTTTTATCTAAGGTTATCAGGATCTTTTGAGTTTTCTTTTGAGTTCTTAATTTTGCCTTTCCAATTATAAAACTACCAAGATTTTTTAATTACATTTTCATCCTTAGTATAAATTCATGGTAGAGTTACATTTTTTTATGAACTTTATTTTAAGTCTCAAAAATTTATATTTTTTGTAGATGGTATTTTTATTTAAATTAAAATGTGTTTAATTGGATTATATTCCAGAGATACCAATCTATATTGGACTACATTAAATAAAGGTTTTTCTTTTGTTAAATGATATTCATATTTTTTTGGATCTAATTAAAAGTTGGAAGTGTTAATTGATATCGAGGTAATTTGGGAGGTGATTATATTTTAGAAATGTAAGAGTTGTAGATTGTTTATTTTAAGAAACATTAGCTTATATAGTATTGCAGGTCTAAGCATTGATATATGTGCTTGATTGGAAATTTATGGGAGTACGTGACTATTTTATAGGTGACGGTTAATATTCGTTCAACATTGCTGTGGGAAATTTCTGAAAAGTTAAGAAATCCAGGTAAGCGGGGTTCATATGCTAGATTTTGCATAAAAATAAAAAGGGTTGAGATTGATTTTTGAAAAATATGCATGTTTTGTTATGAAAAGAAATTTGAACTACCGCAGTTAATTTTTCTACATTACTCATGAGATTCTGTTTAAGAATAAAGTATTTTCTGGCATGACTGGTGTAGACATGAGCTATTTTGACATTTTGTTTTTGAACTGTGCAAAAGAGAGCAAATATGAAATTTTGTGCATAAATTATGTTTTTGTGATCTGATTTTGTTCTATTCTGAAAATTTTTGGTACTCTGATGATATGATGTGATTTCTGAAAACCTCTAGCATAACATTATGTTTCTATTTTTGTTCCGTTCTGACCGTACCACGAGTGTAAAACTGTGGCCTCCCGTTTGGGTTGGTACCAACTTTTCTATTTCTGGTGCACCCACTTTGGAAGCAAAGTGGTTTTCTGTGTGGTTTTTCCTGTGTGCATACTCGGGGCTCCGAGAATAATAAGGGGAAGATTCACATTCTATTTCTACTCGGTTGGCTGCCAGAGTTTGCACAACCCTACCACTGGGGTTAAACATGGTATCTGTTCTTATATGATAAGATAAGATGTGATGTTTTAGTTTTAGTTTATGCTATGCCAAAGGGATTTTGATTATGAATATTTTTTAACTTTCGCTCTAATATTTTTTATAATATTCTGATTATGCATTCTGAAAGAAAACGTTTTGTTTTGCATTCTGAAAGAAAATATTTTGTTATGCATTTTGAACTCTGTAAATGCTGATATTTGCACACTCGTATATGTTCTCTTCTTTCTGAGTTGTTGATAGCTCACCACTTATCTCCAAATATTTTTCAGATAATTTTGATGGTTCAACTGGAGAACAACAGTAGGAAGTTTTAGCAAGGTGTGATGATTATAGAGGAATAAGTGTCCGAGGGTACAAGTACTTATTTGATAGTCATAGTTAGTAAATTGGTTATTTTTGGATATTTTGACGTGTTGGATTAAGGATATTTTTGAGTCTTGGGGAGTTGCTAATTTTTTTTATTGAGAATTTCTTTGCTGTTTTAGTGAAGGAACATAAATATTTGGGTTGAGCAAATGAATTAATATTTTATTGAGTTTTTTGGGTTTTATAGTTGTGGTATTGGAATTGATATTAAGTATTAAAAATTAACTCTCCAGACCTCCGAGATCGGGCATTACATGTTTCCATTACAAAAAAAGAGAACCTTATCCTGCCTTCCACACTCAATGCCTCAACCTTGCTTAGTGCTGCCCCCCATGCTACCATCTAGAAAGCCAAACCGAAATGACACCACCTGCATCACACGCGGATTGCACCACCGTATCCTGTAATCTAGCTAAGTTGCACCACTATTTTACAAGGACATATCACCAAGCACGAACCAGTGGCAGCAACAAACCACCATAGCCCTCACCCCTATGTCTCACTTTCAGTAGCCACATGAACTGGCCGAATTCAAGTTCTCCCTCCACGTTCTCCCGCCCTTCCGTTTACCTCTCATTACCTCACTGTGATTCTTTCAAGCTATTGTGTAATGCCCCGGTCCTAGAAGGGTCAGAGAGTTACTTCTTATCATCTAAAATCGTATCTCACCATGCAAGTATAAACTCCAATTCCTCAATTACTCATAGACCTTATTGTTTTGAACCAACTACTCCAAAATAATTAACTAAGAATACGGTAAGCCTCAAAATAAATGCTAACTTTTCCAATGTACTAAGTCAAAAGAGTAAAACAAAACTACTAAATAAAATTTTCCAACAACAAGTACCCTCTTTGTATTTAATACACTATGCTCACATAGCCTTATCTATACTTCCTATTTTTGAACTTCTGCTGAAGTATCCAAAATATCTTCAAAAAATATTGTGGAGATAAGGGGGTAAATTATCAACAATTTAGTAAGCAGAGAACATATATTAGTATGTAAACATGAGCCTTTTCAGAGAATTCAGTATGCAGAAGCAAACATTCCATTTTCATATGTAGATCTTAAAGACGTGTTATTACAAAATCAGAGCGACTTTCAAAACTGATTCAAAAACACTTTGGTATAACATAAACTCATCATCATCATCACATCATAACAGAGAATCATATCATAACAGAGACCATGTTTAACCCCCATGGAAGGGTTCTACTATTCCCAATGGCCAAACCGAGCAGAGACAAAGGTGAATCTTTCACTTATTATTCTCAAAGCCCTGAGTGTGCATACATGAAAGACGACATAAAAATCACCTTGTTTCCAAAGTGGGTGCACTCAGAGATAGATGAGTTGGTACCAACCCAAACAGAATAGAACAGAATCAGAGTCAGATACAAAACCATTACACCATGCCAAATGGTTTTTTCAGATGCCTCATCATATCAAAACAGAGTACAGAACAGATTCAGATCATTTCAAATGTTCAAAGATAACAAAATCAGAACATCCTAATTTAATCAAAACAAAACTTTTCAGAATCTCATATTCGCTCTTTCTCAAATCAGAACACAGAATGCACAAAATTAGCTCATGTCTACACTAGTCATGACAGAAAATAATTTCTCTTGATAGATTTCATCCATATGCAGAACAAACATCTGAGATCATTTTCAAATATATTTTTATTACAAAACATGCATATTTTCCAAAACCAACCTCATTCATTTCTTTTGTGTAAAAACTAGTATAGGAACCCCGCTTACTTCAACTTTTTAACTTTTCCGAATCTTTCCACAATTGTGCCGAATGAAATCAACTGTCACCTATACAGGATACTAACCATTACTAAACTTCTAAAATGACTTTCTAAAACTCTTCATTTACTTAAATTCATATTACAGAAATAGAATTAATAACTATCTAGTTATCAGAAATCTAATAAATATTATTATCATCAAATATATTCTTAACTTAGTATAATATAATTTTATCAAATATGGAAAAAAAACAAATAAAATTACTTCAAGTTTTGGTGATAAGTTTGGTGCCAATTAATTAGTAATTTGCAGATCAAGGCAATGAAGTTGATCACCTAGGGTTTTTATAAGTGCTTAATTTACAAATAATAGAACTTGGATAATATGGTACTTTCATTACTTTGTGAAGAAGACATTAATGGTAGGGTGATTATGGTCGCATTGTGATGTTTATATTTTTAAGTATTAGGCGACAAACAGCTTTCTTGCATATACATACATACATATATATATATATATATAATTTCTTAGTCTAAAAGGGACAATTAAAGCAGTCCAAGTATAGGATTTGCTAAATTAATTAGGTTATCGAAGGAAAATTTCCTTTCCCATCAATCATTTTCTGTGGAACCGTACATTATTTTTTTATATAGTTCGGAAGGAAAAAGACATTGGCTCGTTTACATCTCATTTGTCTATCTCAACCCCTTCATGAGTACGTTGCTTGTAGTGACTTGTGGTTTTTTGTTTGTACAATAATTTTTTGACACTGTGAAATTGAAATCATGTTCTTTCTTGCGGTTTTATTTTTGTATATTTGCATTTTGTGTAAGTGGTGCTCTAAGTTGTGGGTATTACATTATTTTAATTCTTGGGGACCTGATTTTGGATGAAACAGAGCCTTTTTCTTGTAGAATTCACTAGCCCTTTTTTTAAACTTAAAATCTGTATGTAACAGATTTCTCTATGCTTTGATCAAATCGTCTTACTTATAAATACTTGCTCCATATGTGCCAAAAAACTAGGATGTAATTTGGATGTTTTCCCAAGTATTAATCTTTTTTAGGTATTTACATAAAGTTAGAAGCAGGAGGCCCCCACTATGTCCTTTACTTTAGCCAACTTGGTAATTTCAATTTATAATTATATGACTCACATTGTCAATGTTAAAGGAGATCTAATTATGACTGATATTCTTCTCTCTTTTCTCTCTAGAAAGGAGGTGAAGTGCGAAGGGTGCGTTAGTGGCACGTGACGGCGGTTATAACGGATTTATGGTTTTAGGGGACCAAGATGAGGGGCGCTTGAGGGGAAACAGACGTAAAAGAAAAAGGACACTTCTAGTGCACGACGATGACTATGGAGGTAGAAGGATCTCAGGTGCGTTTTGGAAGGTCAAAAAGTGAAAAAATTATTGTAGAAACGGGATGAATGTTCTGGAGGAAAAATGGAATGGATTCAGGTTGATGGAGGAGGAGCAATTTGATATTGAACTTGAGGAGGATCTCTCGACTGAGCTGGTGAGCAAAGAACATAGGAGTTTGCTGGGGAAGATATGCTCCTCGAAGTCAATCAATAAAGAGGTGATTGGGTCGACACTTGCAAAGGTATGGAGAATCAGTAGGGCTGTGAAGTGCATTGAGGTTAGATCAAATGTATTTGCTATAATTTTTAAGAATTAGTAAGGCTGCAAAGTTGACTGTGGTTTGGGAGGCCCTGCTTGTTTGACAACCAGTTGCTTGTTCTTAAGGAGTTCGAGGGATACCCCTCTACAATGACTAAAGTTTGACACTGAGAGCTTCTGGATACCAAATGTAACGCCCCAAACCCGGTTGGCCTGGAGAATTACTACCTGTCACTTAAGAACATGTTTTCCAACACAACTAAAATAAAACTCCAAAACTTTATTAGCAAAACTCAATCTCAAGTACTCTAAATAACCACATTGAAACTCTACAAAGTTATTACCGCAGCAAAATAAACTAAGGAGTCCAAAATCTCCCGGTAGTCATAACAAACCAAACTAATAACTTCAAAAGTCTTACTAAACCCAAGCCCAATATATAATTAAATCTAAAAGACATTAAGACATTAGAATTCCTTCTTCTAACATCCTCTCTCAGCTTAATCATGCTCACCAATCTAATCCAGGTCCTCAGTTGGACTCTCCCACATCATCTGAAAAATATTATGAAGATAGGGGGTGAGTTATCAATAACTCA
This sequence comes from Juglans mandshurica, assembly GCA_022457165.1. Classification (NCBI taxonomy): domain Eukaryota; kingdom Viridiplantae; phylum Streptophyta; class Magnoliopsida; order Fagales; family Juglandaceae; genus Juglans; species Juglans mandshurica. Next base: position 14,421,585 of record CM039623.1, read on the forward strand.
GTAAGCAGAGAACATATGCTAGCGTGCAAACATGAGCATTTACAAAGTATAGCATGCAGAACAAAACACTTTCTAGAGTTATCACGTAGAGCAGAACATATTTTCAAAAGTAACAGAGCGATGGTTTTAAGACACGTAAAACCCATAATACTTTGGCATAACATAAACTGAGTATCTTCATCAGATCAAAACAGAGTATCAAACAGAGTAGAGACCATGTTTCACCCCCGTGGTAGGGTTGTGCTAACCCCGGTGGCCAAATCAAGCAGAGACAGAGGTGAAATCTTTCCTTTATTCTTCTCGAAGCCCTGAGTGTGCACACAGGAAAGACCACAATAAAACCACTTTGTTTCCAAAGTGGGTGCACTCAGAGACAGAGAAGTTGGTACCAACCCAAACAGAGTAGAGCATAACAGAGCAGAGCAGAGACAGAGTCAGTTACAAGTACCAGTACACCATGCCAAAGGTTTTCAGATGTTATATCAAAATAATACAGAGTACCAAAACAGAATCAGACAGTTTACACACACTGACAACAAAAGCCAGAACATCTTTGTAAATAAATACACAATTTTTCATATTCTCAATATCGCTCCCTTTTTCAGATTTCAGAAAAACACATGATAGAATTTAGCTCATGTATACACAATGCATGTCAGAACATATTTTTCCTTTTTCACACAGATTTCATGAATACTGCAGATAAGTGACCAAGGTTGATCTTTGTTTTCACAAGTTCCCATCATATCACAAAATATGCAAGTTTTCATAAAATCAACCTCAATCTTATTAACTTGTATAAAACCTAGCATAGGAACCCCGCTTACCTATACAACTTAGCTTTTCAGAATTTTCTTCAAAAATGTCGAGTCAAAAATAAATTGTCACCTATAAAAATAATAACATAATTTTCGTAAGTTTTCAATCAATCACGGATTTCGATATTTAATCCTAAACTTCTAAAATAACCTATTTTAATATCTCAAAACTTAAAACCCTCGTAATCCCAAAATATATCATCACTTCCTAAAAAAATCACCAATATTCACCATGACCAACGTCAAACTCAAAACACCAATACTTAAACCCGAAACAGCCAACAAATTTCATAGCATAAACCAATCTCACACAAACAATTCCATCATCCAATCCAATCGACCCCCTTACTCCTCGGACTCAGTCCGGCACAACCAACAAATTCGCAGTAAATATGAATTAGCGCATAAATACATTTAAATCTCAAAAGTTCTTTGGGAAAAATACTTACAATGCTATAATATAATTTTTGAAAGATCACGGAGGTGCTAGAAGCGGCAACGCAGCAACAAAATAGTGTCAAATGCACTGTGGTTGTGGGTCTCAAAAATCCACTTTTGAACGGGTGCAAACGAAGACTCGAGATTGATAGGGTATGGCTTAGGGATGTCGATGAAGCTAATGGTGGTGGTGGTTGGCCATGGGTGTTGGTGCAATAGGCGGTTGAATTGCAAAAACACCTAAAAAGAAAATGTTGATGGTGGGGCTTCACTGGTGACAGATCAGAGCTGGGGTTGGGTCCATTGGGTTGCTAGAAGGTCGAGGATAATGTGGTGAGAAGATGGTGGCCGGAGGTGGCGCGACGGTGGTGCAAGGAGTGCCGCGGCTTGGTGATGCGCGTGGGAGCTAACGGCGGCGCGGTTGGGGCTGAGATTACAGGAGTGTGGTCGCCGGTGGCTGGGGAGGACGGTGGGCCGGGCGGTGTCACGCACGGCGGCACGAGGCGGCGGGGCTGTGTGGATGAAGAAACGGACGGAGAGAGAGAGGGGGAGAGTCGTGCGGTGCGCGGGAGAGGAGAGGAGGAAAAAAAAAGAAGGAAAAGAAAAGAGAAAGAAGAAAAAGAAAAGAGGAAAGAGAAAATGTAGGGAAAGAAATGAGGTACAATCCTCATATCTTAGGTCACAAAAATGATCCAACGGAAACGATTTTAAAACAGCAAGTAAAATAAAATAATTCAAACGTAATGATTAAAATGAAAATAAATAATTAAACCCGACAATAAGTTAATTTAAATTGAAAAACAAATTAAATGTATTACAATAATCAAATATAAGAAAGCACTTCATAATAATTTTCACAAAATTATAATGATAAAAATATACCCACTAAAAATCCAACCAATTTTAAAACAAGAGAATAAATTTTTAAATTAATAATAATTAATCTTTCAATTAAAAATACTCTAAAATACGGGGTGTTACATACGTATTCATGATCTACCTCTCTCTTGCATGACAAAAGCTAAAACAGAACAAATAGGTGGTTCGGTGGGCAAGGTTGAGGTTGTTGAAGTACAGGAAGATGGGAGTGGGTGGGGAAATTTTCTAAGAGTACAAGTTTAGTTGAATCTGACACAACGATTAGCTAGAGGGAGAATTGTGAAAATGAGAGGATGCAGTTTTTGGGTTCCTTATGAGAAGTTGCCCAAGGTATGTTTCTCATGTGGTTGCATTGTGCATGGAGTGGATGGCAGTAGTTGTTACAAGATTAGTGGTGAGGGTAATGAAGAACAATAATGCTCTTGGTTGAGGCCTAAGTTGCTGCAAAAATCAAACGACTACAATGGTGGCTCGTGGAGGAAGGCACAGGGTAGTAGATGGAGAAGGGAGGAAGAAAATATGAATCAATATGGGGTGGAGGATAATAAAAGTGAGGATAATAATGAGAGGGTGGCTAGTTGGGCAGGGAAAGAAGTTTCTATTGAGAAAATGGGAGAGGTGAGTGACAGCGAGAATGTGGTGGTGGAGGAGATAAGAAGGGAGAAGGGGAGAAGGGAAACAAAAAGTAAGGATGAAGGGCTAAACAAGTGCCAGATGTGAATGAAAACATGAAAAAAAAAAAGGGAGATGGGTCAGTGAAGCAGTCTTGGATGTACTGGCGGTGGTTGATTCTTAGCCCTGCCAAGCATTATGAAAATCCTTAGTTGGAATTATCGAAGGTTGGGGAATCCTCGAACAGTTCAAGATCTCTACAATATGCTAGAGAAAAATAAACCCAATCTTTGGCCCATGCTTTTATCAGAATCATTGGGAGGTAGATTCTGAGGAGGGTGTCAAACTGCTTTATCAATTTTGAATGGTAATCCCAAGGAACCCTCTCTTAACTAAACCTATATAGCTTTAATCCCAAAGTGTAAAGAGCCAAAGAAAGTTAGTGAGTACAGACCAATAAGCCTATGCAATGTAATGTATTAAATAGTTTCCAAAACTATTTCCAATAAGCTCAAAAAGGTGCTTTCAGTTATAAATTCTCCTACTCAAAGTGCATTTGTGCCATGAAGATTGATTAATGACAATATTATGGTGGCATATGAATTGTTACACTCTATGAAATCTAGAAAAAGAGGGAAGGTGGGTAACATGACCATAAAGTTGGATATGTCAAAAGCATATGATCGAGGTGCCAAGTGGAAGGCTTGAGTACTCTTCTGAACTTTTATCAAAATCAGAAGCTACCAAGTGGAGTGCAAGTGGCTCGAGGTGCCAGTAGTATTAACCACTTGCTATTTGCAGATGATTGCATTCTCTTTGGAAGGGTTAAGATACAAGAGTGGTATAGGCTTCAAGAGGTGTTGAAAAAGTATGAGAAAGGCTCGAGGCAATTTCTCAACAAGGAGAAGACATCAGTGTTTTTCAGCAGCAACACTAGGGAAGGGGATAAAGAGGTGATAGTGGAAACTGGAAACTCTATAGCCTATGGTAGTTATGAAAAGTACCTGGGCCTTCCTACCCTTGTGGGAAGATCAAAATTCAATACTTTCAGAATTTTAAAGGAGAGAATATGGCAGAGAATTTCAAGTTGGAAGAATAATTTCTTTCCCAGGCTGGGAAAGAAATATTGATTAAGGCAGTCAGTCCTCTAGGCCATACCAACCTATACTATGTCAGTGTTTAAACTTCCTAAAAAGCTTTGCCTTGAAATTAATATGCTATTATCAAAATTCTAGTTGGATAAATAGCAGGGAGATAGTTGTATCTGCTGGAGGAAATGGGAAAAGATGGGAGAGTAGAAAATAAATGGGGTTTCGGGTTCAGGGATCTGGAATCTGGAATCTTTTAACATGACTCTCTTAGCAAAGCAAAGATGGAGGTTGATGAAAAACCCTATGTCATTGGCAGTAGTGGTTTTTAAAGAGAAGTACTATCAACAGTAAAGCTTCTCGGATGCAAAATTGAGCTCTCAGCCTTCATTGACTTGGTGGAGCATATGGCATGCTAGGGAATTGGTGAAAGATGGTACAAGGTGGAGAGTGGGTGATGGCAGTAAGATAAAAATTTGGGGTGAGAAGTGGTTACCTACTCCCTCATCTTTTTCTATACATTCACCAATTTTTGTTTTGCAGGCTGAGGCAGGAGTTGAGGAACTGACCGATAAGTAGCAGGGGGAGTGGAATGATCGAGGGTGATGCAAAGGGAGTGATCGAGGCTGTACATAGTGAAGATGAACATCCCCTTTAGTAGAGGATTGGCATAAGACAAATTGTTTTGGGGCCCTTCTAAGAAAGGAGATTTCTCTATTGGTAGTGCATACTTCCTGTAGTTAGAAAGATTAAGAAGATTCAAAGGTGAAAGCTCAATAAAGGAGCTTATGGATGAAAGGTGGAGTAATATTTGGGATCTTACAGTGCCTAGTGCAAGAAAAATGTTCTTATGGAAGGTTGGAAACACTTTACTGCCAACTAAGGAGAACTTCTTCAGAAGAAAGATAGTGACAGAAAAATCCTGCCCAATTTGTACTGCAAAATCTGAAACTATTATGCATGTTCTTTGGGAGGGCCCAGCAACTAATGATATCTGGGCAGAAACAAGTTGTGGGGTTCAAAAGTGGAAGTTGATGAACAAGCTGAGTAAGGAACAGCTAGAACTTGTGGCCGTGTTGTTCAGAAGATAGTGGATGAGAAGAAATTTGTTTGTGTTCAAAAAAGGTAGTTTGTCCCAAAGTTCTACTGCAGAAGGCAAGTGAATCTTTAATTGATTACAAGTCTGCTCAGGCTCTATAGAAACATGAAAATTAGCGACAAGTTTGTGGAAGGGATTCACTGAAATGGGAGAAACCAAACCCAGGTTCAGTTAAAATAAACTGAGATGCTTCATTGGATGTGAAGGGTAGACAAATGGGAGTGAGAATTATTATCAGGGATGAGGAAGGGAAAGCTCTAGTTCCTGTTTGAGATCAAAAGAACCACATTGAACACCCTATGGTGGTAGAGAGTTATGCATTGAGGATGGCTCTAGAACTTTGTAGTGAACTTAATATTCATAATGCAATATTTGAAGGTGATGCTAAAACTGTGATTATGGCAGTCCAAAGGGAAGTTGAGGAGCTGTCTGTGGTGGGATCTATAGTTGAAGATGTTAATTTCTTCTTTGTAGGATGCCTGTTTGGCAATTACTTTTTGCTTATAGAGAGAAAAATACAATAGCACACACTTTAGCTAGGAAGGCTTTGAGTTTTATAGAAAAAACAGTTTGGATAGAAGAGATGCCAAAATTTATTGTAAATGATCTTGTTAGAGACATAAATTGTAATTCTTAACTTCTATCAATGAAATATTGAGGTTTTCTTTCTAAAAAAAAAAGAAAGAGATCAAATTAATAATGTACTCATCATCATCATCATCACCCAAAAAAAAAAAAAATACATAAGAAAATTCCTTTTTGCATTTCCTCCTTTCAGCTGAAACGGATCCATTCATGATGCCTATCGATGAATTAATAGGCTTTGTAAACATTTGACCTTCCTTGAGAGTTCTCATTGTTTTGAGGATTAAGGAAAATAAATTAATAAAATGTATAAAAGGAGGTTAAATTTTGGTTGCTAGTCAAAGCCCAATATGGGCTGAGGTACCACTTTCAATAACTAGAGACAATGTGGTTGTGTGTGATCATAAGACTAATGTGGTGAATGCTGCAGTTGCAAAAAGTTTTGCCCTGAGGAAAGCAGTGGAACTGTGCTCAGACCTCAACATTCAAAATGCCATTTTCGAGGGTGATGCAAAGGGAGTGATTGAGGCTATACATAGTGAAGATGAAGCCCTATTTGATTTTAGTTCTATCATTGAAGATGTTAAGTTCCATTTCAGAAATAGGACAGATTGGTTTTTACAATTTGCTATTAGAAAAAAGAATATGGTAGCTCATACTTCAGAAAAAGAAAAGCCTTAGAGATAGGGGAAGAACAAGTTTGGATAGAAGAGGTCCCAGACTTCATTGTGGGATGCTTGTTTGGTGATACAAACTGTAACACGTAAAGATCAATGGAAAGTTTCCAAGGTTATTTTCAAAAATAAATAAATAAATAACTAGAGACAATGTTCATCATACCCCAAATAGCCACCTAAGAATAACAAATTTTCCAACACAATGACATTGAAAAGTAGTGAGTACTCAATGAGGAGGATTTCCCTAGATTTGTCCTTGAACAATTTGAGGCTTAGTGCAGTTAGAAACGCTCTAGAATATTGTCGAGATGCCATTTTCCAGTCCTACTCTGTTTTCATCATTGCCTTGAATTCATTATAGCAGATTCATCAATAATATTTGTGAATATAAATAAATTGAGTAGAATGCAATAATTAGTTGAAAAAATTGAGAAATTTGTGACAATTAATGTGTTGTAAATGTTAGAGTAGTAACGGAAGATCCCAAGACTACAACCAAAAATCCCAAGACATCAGCCTCCATGAAGTCAGCAATTGTTACAGATATGCAACACAAGTCATATGCTCATGAAGGAAAGTCAGCAGGATAATCCCAAGATTTATGCATTCCTATTTTTACATTATACAACTATAAAGCTTAACATTTTGTGTATAAATACCTCTGTACATTGAATATAATGAAATATAGAAAAAGTATTTTCTAAAATCTTACTTGGTACTAGAGCAACACTGGTGTAAAATAGGCACCAAGCATTAGACTACTTTCATAGGATGGTGTAACATCCGGACAGGATGGTGTAACATCCGGACCCAATCAAGCTCTATTTTCTTTTTATTTGTTTAATTTTAGTTCATTTTATTTTATTTTTCTTTCTGTCTTTATTTATTTTTTTCACCCCTGCAGTTTTCCTCTCGTCCACAGCATGGATGCACACACACGACTTACCCTTCCATGCTAATAAAACTACTACCCAAACACAAGCCGCAGCACCACCTTAGAATCTCAAGCCGGCCTCCATCTCCTCGGTTTCCTGCACTCCCGTATCAAGAGTCACCCCACTTAAGCCAGCCCTCCGTCGTCCATATTGCTGCGACCAGCAACCTCTGTGCCCAGCTCAAATGAAATTGACGCAACCCGTGCACACTGCATCTCCACGGATCGTGGCTCTTCCTCCGTATACCACAGTCACCATCTTTAACCTGTTTTTCCCTCAGCCTCCATGCATGAAGCCGCCAAGGTCATTATAGTGAACCCATGCCACACTGCACGAAACCAAACCGCCCAGAATAAAACCACCGTGATTGCCACTGTTCAGCCTTGGTGCAACACCACAGCTCGCCCACAATTCTGCCTTGCATCACCGTACCCCACACGGTCTCATTGTCCCCTGTTTTAACCACAAAAAACAGAGCAACCCAACCCGGTGCACTTGTCGTTCGAAGCCACCACACACGGTGCCAGTGCTTCCACGTCGTTACCACCAGCACAAAGAACTCGACGGTCACTCCATGCCATTCCTATCCGCCGCGTCCTGCTCGGTAAGCCACCAACAGCACCTCCGTGTTACACTCTATCGGCTTACACTATGTCTTTCATTTTTTTCCTCATTCGTTGGTTTCTCTCTCTCTCTCTCTCTCTCTCTCTCTCTCTCGTCCAGTGCTCCGCCGAGATCACCGCCGTCTGCCTAGCCGCTCGCCTATGTCGCACGCTCCCCTACGTCGCACGCTGCTACTTTATCTCCTCCGTGAGTAAGCCCAGCAGTGTGTGTTATGTTCGTAAATTTACGTAGGTTTTTTGTTAGTTTTCAAAGAATTAAATGAAATTACCGTAATACCCCTTATTACATGTTATATTAATGGGCTTTTAAACTTTTATTATTTATTAGTACACTGTTATGTAATTATGATTATAGAAAATTATTTTTAACATGTATTTAAGTAAATTTTTATTTTTAAAGTAAAAAATATTTGTGTAATGTTATTTTTACATTTTAGATATGATTTAGTCTATTTAAAAATAGTTATGGTTTAGTTTAAAATATTGTGGGATAATTATGTTATTCAATATTAAACTTCATAAGTTGTTTTCATTAATAAATAGGTCTGACTTTTAAATGTTTTAGTTATAGTTATTAAATCATAAGTGATGAGTTGAAATTTTAGGTTTTGAGGAATTAAATAGGTTATTTTAGTAGCTTAGAATTAAACATTGAGGTTGATTGGAAATTTACGAGAATTACTTGATTATTTTATAGGTGACGATTGTTAATTGTTCGACATTTTAAAGAAAATTCTGAAAAAAACTAAGAAGTCCAGGTAAGTGGGGTTCCTATACTAGACTTTGAATTAAAATAAAATGAGCTGAGGTTATTTTTGGAAAATATGCACGTTTTGTTATGAAAAAAATTTAAACTACCTCAGTTTTATTTGTTCTGCATTACTCATGAGATTTTGTTTAAGAAAAAAGTATTTTCTATCATGACTGGTGTAAACATGAGATTATTTTTAACATTCTGTTTCTGAACTTTGAAAAAGAGAGCGAATAGGAAATTTGTGCATAAATTATGTTGTGATATGATTTTGTTCTGTTTCAAAGATTTTGTTATGTCCCGAAGATTTTGTTCAGTACTTTGTTTGGATAAGACGTGATTCCTGAAAACCTTTGACATGACTCTCTGATTCTGAATTTGATTCTGTTTCCGCTCTGTTCAGTTACGGCCCTACCACGGGTGGTAATAGTGGCATACGGCCCAACCATGGGTTATAACAGTGGATACGGCCTAACCACGGGTTATAATAGTGGATACGGCCCAATCACGGGTAATAATAGTGAATACGACCCAACCACGAGTAATAATAATGGATACGGCCCTGCCACGGGTTATAGTAGTGGTCTCTGTTTTGAGTGCACACCTTGGTGACAGAGTGATTTATGTTCTGCTTGGCTATCAGCAGATGCACAGCCGTACCACGGGGGTTATACATGGCCTATGTTCTGATATGATGTTCTAATGATGATGATGATCATTTATATTATGCCAAAGAATATTTTTGAATGAAATTATTTCTAAATCTTCGCTCTGATATTTTGATAACCTGTTTTGCTTCCGCACTCTGAAAATGAAAATGTTTTGTTCTGCATTCTGATTTCTATAAATGCTCGTGTTTACACACTGGTATATGTTCTCTGCTTACTGAGTTGTTGATAACTCACCCCTTATCTCCTTATATTTTTCAAATAATTTTGATGGTTTAGCTAGAGAACAAGAGTAGGAAGTTTTAGCAGGTGTGATGATCAAAGTGGAATAAGTGCCTGAGGGTACTAGTGCTTATTTGAGAGTCGTAGTTAGTAAACTGATTTTATTATTCGGGTATTTTGATTTGATGAGTAAGGATAATTTTGAGTTTTTAATTTATGTTATTGAGTTTTTCTTTATTGTCCCCATGGAGAAACTTAAATATTTGGATTGATTAAATTGATTAATATTTTATGGAATTTTTGGATTTATAGTTGTACTATTTAGGTTGAGTTTGGGTATTAAGAGTTAACTATCCGGACCTCTGAGAACGGGGTGTTACAGATGGACTTTTGTAACGCCCGTCCTTGTGGTGGGACATTTTATAAAATATTTTTAGAAAGGACGACGGGAATTACTGTTCCCTTGAAAACTTTTCACTTGCATACCCAGGGTGCCAGACTCTATGTTTGTAAGATAAAATGCGCTTTGGTAATAAAAGAAGTTTACAGCGGAAAACATTGATTTTACAATAAAAAGGCCTCTCTTACATTTAAAACTCATGCCTAGACTTCCCTGCTCTTCCCCATGGGCTGTGTCTGTCCTGACCATTCAGTTCCTATGGGGGGAGGGGCATATATGAAAACTAAAATGAGTCGAAGACTCGTAAGCATTACTTCATACAGTTAAAATATAACAACATAGGTTTTCATTCTTGCATTCATCATTCGTAAATACTATTACATGCATGCATACGTGTCGTGTGTGAGTTCGTTTGAAAACGTCACTAGACGGGGTTTTACTTTAATAGTCTTTCTTTTCGTGAAACGTGTCTCTTGTCAGTGCCTTCATTTCTTCAAGAGCTACTATACAGGGTTTTGCTTTTAAAAGGCTTTCTTGTCGTAAAACGTTTCCCCCGTCAGTGCCGTCATTTCTTAAAGAGTTCGTGCTCTCGTGCATTCTTGCATACATACATTCATGCATACATGCATTCTTTCTTATCACTTTCATAGGCCGGTACACAATGTTATGCCCCGTGTGTTAGGGTTAGCGGCCTTGTGGCTAATGGATTCGCTCGTGGCTGCAGGTTGGAATCCCATTCTGTTAGGGTGCAGCACTGGGTGCACTACCAACGCTACTGCCTGGCATTGCAATCTGCCCATTCCTTCATTGGGTACCCCTTTTCATTCATTCATGTGGCCGTTACATATTTTCATACATTTCATGCTTTCATTCATTCATGGCAACTCAAAAGAGCTGGAGCTTTGATTCTTTTCTTATCTTTCATTTACAGGTCATTTCATGAGAAAACGTTCATTTCATGGAAAAGCATCATGTAAAACATGGGCTCGAACTTCGTCTCTCACGGCATCCATAAGTACCACCTTGAACGTCGTCTTTCGTTGGAGTCACGAGAATCACCTCGTGGCATCCTTGAAAGCGTCAATTCGTAGGATCCGTGAAAGCCTCGGTTCTCATGTCTTTCTTTGCCTTTCGTGAGAAAACATTCATTTTCGTGAAAAAACGTCGTTTCATGAGAAAAGCATGGTTTCATGATCGTGAAATGTCAGTTCATTGATTTTCATAGAAAATACATACAATAGATGCGTCGTATAGTCATCCATTCACATGCGTACAATTAATACTTTGGGTGCGTAAAAAGGGGCTGCCAAGGAGGGGCCGTTACGTACTTATACATTTGAACACTTAGCCTTTTCTTCCTTAAAACGTTTTTCTTTCCTCTTCTTAAAGCGTCTTAAAGGAAAAGCATTTCTTGTATCTTGGAAAATTCTAGAAGAGTATGAACGTAACGCTTACCTGGACTCCATGCTACTTGCATATCATGCAGTCCATTCATGTGCTTGTCAGATGGGAACCTACATGCATACACATACCTTAACGTCATTCTCTATCTAGTACATAAGCAACTTAAACTGAAAACCTTCACTTGGAACACTCTCCTTCTATCCTGTGTTCTTACGTGTTCCTTACTAACCTAAAACCTTCGGGGACCCATTACGGTCACCCCATCTTCCAACTCAAGGTCTTGCCTCTAGTGCTTATTCACTAAAGTGAACCCATGATTCACCTTAGGATTAAGACACTAAGACCTCTGTCTCATTCTTCTCATTAACCACGTTCCGAAGCATGACTCAGACCAACTAAGTCACGCATCCCTTCCTTAGACAGTCCACTCATCACTATCTCCATGCACCTTAGCCCATACTAGTCCTCATTCCCATTCATACAAACCACATGGCTCTAAGCCAACTCTGAGACTTAGGCACCGTGCAACCATACTCAGAACCGATTACCCATTACATATAGTGAATCCATCCAGCACATGTGTCTCACCATATTACACATGTACTCTACCCCTTATCACCTAAGGTCAACATATATAACACGTTAATCACCAGCTTCGAAGGACAAGGGCCATACTCCGATACCAACCTTCTCTTAACCCGGCTAGCATGGCTCTTCATGCTATCCGTCCCTTTTTTACAGTTCATCCCAACACTTAACACGACAAGACTCCATTCATAACTACGTCTCATGTCATGTCATATAGCTCGAGACTATTCCCAAGCTAGACCGTGACCTTGTCGCGTTACCTAACAGTCTAGTACGTCAATCCCTAACTCATCATGAGTATGATTCCTCACGTACTCCCGACACATCGTGACATCTTGTCACGTTCCCATTACGCCATTCATACCCTATCGCTTCACCACATGGCAAGCACGACTGTCCGTAACCACGTCACGAGGTGACGTTGCCCAGTCATGCTTCCGCTGCATACTCTTACACTTATTCCGCTACTTCATCCTTATTCCCAGCCGTAAGTCCAACACGGTGACACTTGTCACCTTAGACTACAGGCTTCACCTTAATTACTCCGGGACACTGTTCCACAGTTCCCGACTCTACTCATCACGTTCCATGCCCATCAATCACACAACCATCCTTATCGCTGTGGCACGCCACACGGCATATCGCTGCGCCTCATGGAGTACATCCCATGCGTACTCTCTTCTCACATGCTACGCCACATTATCACTATGGCATACCCGCCATATAGTACATCACTTCACCACACAGTGTATACTCAACGTGACTCGTCCCATTCCACATACACCACATCACCATTATGGCATACAGCCATATGGTGCATCAATCCACCACATGGAGTACATTCCATATGTACTCCCTTCACACTCATCACGCCACACAGAGTACACTCAGCATGTACTCTTCCTATTCCACATACACCATGCCACATCATCATTATGGCATATCCACCATATGGTGCTTCACTCCGCCACTTGGAGTACACTCCACGTGTACTTCCTTCATATACACTACGCCACATCACCATTATGGCATACGACCACATGGTGCATCACTTCGCCACTTGGAGTACACTCCACGTGTACTCCCTTTTGCACACACTACACCACAGAATACACTCCACTTGTACTCATCCCGTTCCACAATATGCCAGGAGGGTATATTTTACATATACTCTCCTTATCTCACACTACACCACACACAGAGTACACACAACGTGTACTCTTCCCATTCCATTTACACCACACCACCATTACAACACAGTCGACAATACTACACAGCACACTTTCCAATTACACCTAACACTTCACAGCACACTACACGGCATAATACACCTCCCTACAACACAGATATGCCCAACACTTCGTTACACAGCACCACATCACAATACCACAACTCCACAAAACCAACAGCACAGTCCACAACCTAGTCAACTAATCCATATCTAACATAATTAATGAGGGATAGAGGGTTATACCATCGACGGGATTATCCGTGCATTGCTCGTTGATTGTCACAGCCGATGATGTTGGAAGTGTCGTACATGGTGGCTAACCCACGTACGGTGACTGTTTAGGCATTTGGATAGCTAGGTGTGGTCTTGGAAGGGCTCATGGTGGCCTTGTGATGATGGCAAGGAGTGTAACACGGCGGATCTAGCCGTGTACAGTGGCGGTCAGCCACTTGCAGTGGCTGTCCGTCGCGTGTAGTGACTACCCACCACTCAAAGTGGTGGTTTGGACCTAGGGTTGGGCTGAGGGGTTGCTGGTGGAGCTCCTGGTGGCACAGGGGTGGCGCCACGGTGGCTCATGGAAGAGGAAGGGGGAATGGCCGTGTAGGAGGGGGAGAAACCCGTGAGAGAGTGAGGAAGAGTGTGCGTGCATGGGTGGCAGATCAGGGTCGTGGATGATCGGGATGGCTTGGTGGTGGCTTGAGGAGGCTGAAGGTGGTGGTCATCTGCTGTGGGTGGCGGTGCACGGTGGTGGAGGGTGTGCAACCCGTGCGTGTGAGGAGAGGAAGCCCGTGCGGTGGAGGAGGGCTACAGGTCGTGGGTCATGTGGAGGAGGAAGGGGGAGGTCCATGGTAGCGCTTGGTGGTCGTGGGTGCCGCGTACGGCAATGCTAGAGGCAGTGCACGGTGACGCCATGCGTGGATCTCTTGCACGTGCGACGAGGAAGGTGACTGTATGGGAGGGCCGGAGCTCGTTGGAGGGTGATGGCTGGTGGAAGAGGAAGCTGACATGGAGGTGGTGGCGCCATTGGGTGGCACACGGTGGCGCAATGGACACCAAGCCCGTTCGGGCTTTGCACTTTCGAAAGGGAGAAAGGGAGAGCATGAGAGAGTGGGGCTAGGCTAGGGAGGATCGCTGGCATGAGGGGAGGCTTGCGGTGGTGGAGGTGAGAGCTGCTGATGCACGGCGGTGCCGGGCTGAGGCATGGAGCCGCTCGGCGTGAGGGACCTTGAGGGAGAGGGAGGAGAGAGAGAGAGCAGAGGAAAAGTGAGGGAGAAAGGAGGGGTCCGGGTATTTAACCCAGTCCCTTCATCTGGGGATCCACGTAACGATCTAACGATGGATCTCAAACACTGATTTGAAAATGCATAAAACATTAACTTAATTAAAAGCACTTAGAGGAATTAAGGTAGAATATTATTTTAAACTAACTTTAGTTTATAAAATAATATTCCTTCATCATTAATAAAATGATTAAGTCTCACTTAACATATTAAAGAGAATAAAACCATTTAATTAATAAAAGCTTCCGACGTAATTTAAATCTCATAATATCTTTAATAGTTGAAATCATTTTAATAATGATATTAAAATGATTTCTGGCAAATTATAATATTTTTGGAGCTCTTCAAGAATATTATAATTGTCGTATTTAAAATCAAGCTTAGTTCAACAATACTGGAAATACTCTTTATAAATATTTTCAGCACATTTAAAATGCTGGGCGTGCCCTAGAAGTCGCACGATATCCTTTGAAACACGCCATCGTGGTTTGGCACGCCTGACAAGGCTCGCAGTCACTGGATAGAAGAGGCAGACAATTTACAAAATCTTTGCCCTCAGGATTTTCTTACATCATAAAGAAAGAACGTACGTTAGAAAGAGAGAAGCGTACGTAAGAAGGAAGGAGCGGGGTATTACAAGTTTGCATATAAAGGACATCATCCACCATCCCAGCTTGCTGCCTTGGCCGCCAACTGCAATCCACAATCTAAAGCACAAACTTGGCTAGCAGACAGTGGTGCTAATCAGCATATCATAGCTGATATGGAGAATCTTGGCACTAGTGAACCTTATCAAGGTGGCGAGGAGATCACTGCAGGCAATGGATCTAGTCTGTCCATCACTCACATAGGCTCATCTCACTTTCCAAATTCTACTCGAAATCTTACTTAAAAAAATATTTTGAGATGTCCTGCTGCGGCCACCAATCTTTTGTCCATTCACAAGTTTTGCATTGATAATGATTGTTGGTTTATCCTAACTTCCAAATTTTTTTCTTGTGAAGGACAATCAAATGGGGTAGATAATTTTACAAGGGCTAAGTAGAGATGACATGTACCCAATCAAACTTCCTGCTTCTGTCAAAAAGACCAGAGCCTACACAACATTCCTAGGAGTTGTTGCTCATCCTTCCATATAGCATTCTCGTTTGGGACACCCATTTGTCCAAACTCTTAAGTTGTTAAAGCATACTTTTAAGCTTTCCAATAACTGGCTTCATTGACAATGTATCAGTCAGTGAATCTTGTCAAATGGCTAAAAGTAAATGCCTTCCTTTTCAATCTTCACATCGAGTGTCCAAAGGTCCTCTTGAGTTAATACATTCAGATTTATAAACTTCTCCTCTAGCTGCTCTTAATGGTTGCAAGTACTATGTTATCTTCATAGATGATAATAGTCGTTATTCTTGGATTTATCCATTGCAACATAAGTCAGACACTTTCTCTGCTTTATGAAATTCAAATGCATTGCTGAAAATTTTTTAAATACAAGGATCAAATCATTCCAAACTGATGGAGGTGGAGAATTTCTCTCTAATAACTTTGGACAATTTCTTGAGAAAATGGCATCATGCATCTCATTTCATGTCCATATACTCCCCAACAAAATGGCATTGCTGAAAGAAAACACAGGCTTCTTGTTGAAATAGGTCTTGCATTATTGGCTCACTCCCATTTATCTTCTACTTATTGGCTTGATGCTTTTCACACTACCATTTACTTAATAAATCGGATGCCTACACTTGTTCTAGCCAATAAATCCCCTTATCAAATTCCAAATTGCTCCATGCTCAAAACATTTGGTTGTGCTTGTTATCCTTTTCTTCGACCTTATCATACTCACAAACTTCAATTTCAATCCAAGCAATGCATTTTCAATGGTTACAGTCCAAACCACAAGGGATATAAGTGTCTTGATCTTGCCACACAAAGAGTTTATGTCAAAAGACATGTCGTCTTTTATGAAACAAAGTTTCCAGCCAGGGTCTCACTACCATCTCTACAACAGTCCTCTCAAGTGCTTGAACCTCATTCCACATCAACTCTAATTGAGGTCCCTTCTTTTACTGAGTCTCTTGCTGAAAATGCTCTTAACTCTACCCCTCAGGCTCCCAACATAGATTCACAATTTGCAAAACCACAATCATCAAATCTTTCACAATCTGAGCCTTTATCTCTGCTTCCACCAGCTTCATCTCATCCCATGATCACAAGGACAAGGACAGGAACTCGCCAACTAAGATCATTTCTTGATTATCATGTTTATTTGTCTACCAAACATCCTGTGCAGGTTTTCAATGTAGTGACAGATTAGAACCCACTTCATTCTCTCAAGCAGTGAAACATCAAGAGTGGCAGCAAGCAATGCTCACTGAGTTTCAGGCTCTTCATTCCAATAGTACATGGAAATTAGTTCCTCAACCAATGCACAAAAATGTCATCAAGAACAAGTGGGTTTACAAAGTAAAAAAAAAATCAGAAGGTTCTGTGGAACGTTTCAAGGCAAGGCTAGTTGCAAAAGGCTTCCAACAACAGGATGGTCTTGATTACACTGACACATTCAGCCCTGTCATCAAGCCATCCACCATACGAGTTGTACTTGCCTTTGGATGGTCTATCTGTCAACTTGATGTCTCAAATGCATTTCTACATGGTACAATCCAAGAAGAAGTCTACATGGAACAGCCTGTTGGGTTTCTTGATTCCCAATTTCCAGATTCTGTTTGTCTTCTCAACAAGGCCATTTATGGCCTCAAGCAAGCACCTAGGGCTTGGTTCACCAAGTTGTCGACTTGTTTACTTAACATTGGCTTCATTGAATCTACTGTGGATTATTCTCTTTTCACTTATCATCAAGCTGATGTGTATATCTACATTCTAGTCTATGTAGATGATCCCATTGTGATAGGGACACATTCCTCATTCATCTTAAAGATCATTCAAGAATTACAAACTCATTTTCCAATGAAAGACTTGGGGTCTCTCCATTACTTCCTGGGAATAGAAGTCAATCGAACACACTCAGGTTTGTTTCTGTCCCAGACAAAATATATTCTTGACTTGCTGCGATGTTCAAAATGCTTGGTGCAAAGCCCTACTCCACTCCTCTTGCTTCAGGGGTCAAACTCACTCAGTCAGACGGTGATCCTTTCGATGATCCCACTCTATATAGGCAAATTGTTGGTGCTCTTCAATATTGCACTCTTTCAAGACTTGAAATTGCTTTTGCTGTTAATCAGCTATGTTAGTTCATGCATGCCCCTTTAACCACTCAATGGGTAGCCACTAAACGTGTCTTTTGATATCTCAAAGGCACTATCCATCATGGTCTTTTCTTTGGCCAAGGCTCCCTGCAGTTGAATGGTTTCTGTGATGCCGACTGGGCTGGAAGCCTTGTTGACAGAAGGTCAACTACTAGATATGTTGTTTTTCTTGGTCCTTGTCTTGTTTCATGGAGTGCCAAAAAGCTGCCTGTAGTCTCTCGTTCTAGCATAGAATCAGAATACCGAGCTCTAGTTTTACTAACAACATAAATGTACTTCATTCATATGCTCCTCTGTGATTTAAAAATGAAACTTTCATCAGCTCCTACATTCTGGAGTGATAATGTGGGTGCTCTCTCGCTTGCTTCGAATCTTGTATTTCATGCTCGAACGAAGCACATCGAAGTTCATTATTACTTTGTTAGGGAGAAAGTAAGTCGGAAAGATATTTTGCTGGGTCACATTTCCACTCAATCACAGATAGCTAATATCTTCATCAATTCCTTAACTTCTGCCAGATTCCTTTTGCTGCGTGACAAGCTTCTAGTTCATGAACTTCTCCTAAGCTTGCGGGGGGATGTTAGAGTAGTAACGGAAGATCTCAAGACTACATCCAAAATCCCAAGACATCAGAGTCCGTGAAGTCAGCAACTGTTACAAATATGCAACACAAGTCATATGCTCAAGAAGGAAAGTCAGCAGGATAATCCCAAGATCTATGCATTCCGATTTTTACATTATACAACTGTAAAGCTTAATATTTTGTGTATAAATACCTCTATACATTAGATGTAATGAAATATAGAAAAAGTACTTTCTGAAATCTTACAGTAAATTTGTGAAAATCGAGAAATTGTCTAACTTTTGCAAGTTCACCTCGCTGCTATGCTTAGATGCTATGTTGGTTGTTTTGCATTAGAGCGCACGTCTCTTGTTTCATGAATGCGGAAAGTTACCTCAACCGGCTTAACATGCTAAAAGTTCAACTTTTGATAACTAGTATAGTGATGGCCTCCACACTATGTGCATTCCACACACAGTTAGGATTCTTGATATATAATTTTCCATTCTTCCAAATTGACTAGGATTCCTGATGCTAATTAGCATAAGCTTGTTCCTCTCTTGTTAAAGAATTGTGATGGGAGATGGCACAAGAACTAAATTCTAACATGACATATGCTATGGAGATAGAGCTCTTAGTGACTTATTCTCTATTGTGTTCATACTTGCATGTAAGAAAGAAGCTTCAGTGGCAGACCTCATGGAGACGAATGGTGATTTACTCTAGTGAAATGTGAGTTTCACTAAGGAGGCCCAAAATTGGGAAGTCAGCAACTTCGAAGATTTTTTCCAGATCATATACTCCGTAAGACCGCGCACTCAAGGACCTGATACTTTGTGGTGGACATTACCAGGAAGGTACATTTTAGCTCACTCTCTCTATAAAGCCCTCACACAACCGTAGAACAATCACTTTCCATGGAAAAGAATTTGTTGAAACAAGGCCCATCCTTGAACGGCATTTTTTGCCTAAACAATGTCTTTGGGTAAGATTTTGACAACAGATAACTTATGGAAATGCGGGGTGAGAGTGGTAGAATGGTGCTTCATGTGTAAACAAAGTGGAGAGACTCTGGACCATCTTCTACTACATTACGAGATTACTAAAGCATTTTGGGTCAATGTATTCAGAAGGGTAGAGCTAGCCTAAGTTATGCCTGCTACAGTAGTTGAGCTTTTGGCATGTTCAGTGAAGTACCTCGGCGGCATCCCACAAATTTCAGTCGTGTGGAAGACATTCGAAGATAGGGAGCCTCCACTAGAAGAGATTAGATTATTATTTGTTAAAAGCCTTTTTCTTTGGGCCAAACATGTAGATTTCAATGGTCTCGGTTCTCATGATTTTCATATTTCTATTTCTTTCTCCTAAATAGGTGATGATGAAGTTAATAAACTAATTAACTTGTCGTATCCTTGTCTATGTTCACCGTCTCCAAAATATCTATGTCACCGTCTCCAAAATAGATCTTTGTTGGATCCATCACCTCGAGTTTCAAAACCATATGAAATAAACTAATTTTGCTGATGATGAAGTTAATTTAGCGGGCTTTCTCACATCCTACGTAGACCTTGCTTGCAAATAAGCATGCTTATACAAGAACATAGTTCAAAGTCCAGCACATGCAAGCAGTGGAAACCATGACCTCCTTTACTACACGTGAAAAACTCCGAGAAGTATACATCATGATTTGATGATGCAATTTGAAGACCCGAAATGACGTCTACATCATGGACATCTAACGGTGGAGTCCAAACATATATAATTCACCAACTTGGGTCTAACATTGAGTGCAATAGAATTGTTAACTAGGGTGTAAATGCATGTTTAATCGAAGCAACTGCCAACCAGAAAGATTTTGTACAATTAAAGCTTTCATTAAACAATGACAGGTTTGGTACTCCAAATTTCCCTGAACATATTGATCTTGGACATGATGCACCCATGTTTTACATTTTTCATCCAATGTTACTGAAATTGATACAACTATTTAATGATCTACTACAAAATATATAGTTGTAATGTTCGCATGAACTCGTTAAGATCCGAGGTCAAAGTTGTGACATGTTACCTATTTTTCATCCATATTAACTGTCAAAAAATAAGAAAGGGTGCTATTTTTTCTTCTCTTTTTAGCAAGTAATTTTGAAATCATTTTGTTGGAGTTCCTAACAAATCATTTTTGCTCATTTTGATGTTTATAATGATTGCATGAATTTGTTCTTTGTAAAAAGTTACACACTATATATCTTGACGTGGACATCTTGGGACCCATCCATGCATGAAATCAGAGACAATCCCCACCGTTGTTTTAAAATCCAAGTAAAAAAAAATCATGTATTTTCATACGTACCATTAGCTTTTCTAGAGCGACGGGGCAATCACTGAGAAATTATATTTTTTCAATTGTCATTTAATGCTATCACCACAAATGTCTAATTAAACATATCTAAAATTCTATATGAATGTCTTAATTTACAAACCAATCCAATATTTTCCATCCAACTATATCTTTTTTTTTACCAAATTTTCTTCTACCATATAGTTTTTCTATCCAACAACTATATGTATTTTATTTTCCATCCAACCATCTTCCCTCGCCATACTTTCCTCCATTCAACAATAGTATCATCAATTAAAATCAGCACAATTATATTGGTTTGCATGAAAATTTTGTTGTAACTAAAAGTCTTGGAGCAATCCTATAAATAGACCAACCCCTAGTACTTCCCACTCATCGCAAACAAATCCTATTGAGGATTCCAATCTTCCTTCTTGCAATCTTTCTACAACACACCAATGATGGAATTGACAAGTTCTTATTTTCATATATGAATGGTTGGAAGAATCTTTTTTTTTTTTTCTAACCTAGAGGTAGCATGCTATGCAATGCAATAGCAACCAAACAAGCAAGTTTACTATAGAGAAATACCACAAACTTCAAATTTCAAAGAAGACAAACTACCGTAGTTGTAGTTTATTCAAATGTAAACTTGAAATTTAAATTCTTGCTATTCTATTACAACAGGACTTGTATAAATCATGTGTAATCCTCATAGAAACAGAGTAGATAAATATACACAAACATATTTGTATAAATTATTGCTTTTTCTTTGTATACACAAATAGAAACAGAGTAGATAATTTTTTCACAACCAGATTTGTATAAATTCTTGATTTTCCTTTGTATACACAAACAGATGTGTAATCCTCACAGAAACAGAGTAGAGAATTTATACACAAACAGATTTGTATAAATTCTTGATTTTTCTTTGTATACACAAACAGATGTGTAATTCTCACGGAAACAGATTTACATGCAACCCCTCAATTATAGACACTGATAGAAAATAGATCCATAAATAGCTAAACCCATCCACAATCAAAGATTAGGGTTTGGAGAAGAGGAATGCAAGGGACGACGAGGTGCGAAATAAAGTTAGGGATCATCAAGAGAATCAAATCTTATACGTGTAAAGAGATTACCTGAGCTTCGGAGAAGCATATCGACGAGAGAAATAGGGGTTTTGGTCGTTTCCGACGAGAGTAGGAGTGCGGTGGCGTGGTGGTGCGGTGCCGTTGTTTCTGATGAGACGTGGAGTGGTGGTGTGGTGGTGATGTAGGGTGGGTCTCTCTGGTCGAAGATGAAGCACTCGGGGTTTTGGTGGGAAGGCCATCTAGTTTTTGAGAGGGAAGGGAGAAAACCGTGGGAAGGGGAAATGGATACTACTGTAGTTGATGGAGAATTCGGGAGAGAGAAACAAATGATATAAAATTGATTTGATGAATAAACAGTGTCTTCCAAATTTGAAAATTACTTTTGAAGTTACTGTAGCTATATTCCAAATATTTGGAATATAGCTATTCCAATGTGATACATTTTATAACTCAATAGCTAAATTTTCATTAGATTTAGTTTTAGCTAATCCAATGAGAGTGCTCTAAGATCTGTAATCAAGACTAATGCATTGTATAATAGTTGTTAACCAACAATTTAGTACCTAATAAACATATTTTCAATGCATAAGATAATATCACATGATAAAAAAAATATGTGAATAACTTTTGACCATAATAATATCAAGATTGCATAAATCC
Organism: Juglans mandshurica; assembly: GCA_022457165.1. Taxonomy (NCBI): domain Eukaryota; kingdom Viridiplantae; phylum Streptophyta; class Magnoliopsida; order Fagales; family Juglandaceae; genus Juglans; species Juglans mandshurica. The sequence goes on from CM039623.1 coordinate 14,443,803, forward strand.
AACAGTTCCCAACCCTTATATATCAAGGAAGGAACATGACGTTACATGCAACTAACCCCTTTCGAAAACACTAAAATAGTTATTGGTACATCAATCCATAATAGTAGTCTCGCAGGATGAACCCGTCGTATCCCATTATATGAGAAGATACCATGCCATTAAACATATATTAGAGTTTACGGAACTCTAATTTATAATACCATGAGATTTTGGTAACAAAATATGAGTACCATGTCATTTAAGTTACCATCAGATGTACACTCTTAATGACGGCAAAGAGAGGGCCAAGAAAGAAGATATAACCAAGTACGAAGGCCCAAGAAGCAATTTTCGGATAGGAACCAGCCATCACTCCATATGAGCCTATTGAATAAGCTATCACCAATGCAAGAACAGCCAATGGAATGAGTTGCTTGGACTGTTAGGAATTCTGAGAATGCATCAGGGATTTCTTGTTTCATAAGAAAAGCATAGAAATGGAGAAACATTGAGGCAATTGAGAAAACAAATGAGATGGAATTCGCAATTACAAATGCGCCAAAAGCGAACTTCTGACTAGAAGTTGCACCATCCTTTCTATAAGGCATGGTGAAAATAGCTGCAAAGGTGACAGTGGCAACGAAGGTTGCTACAAGTAAGTTGACATTAGCCTTTTCCTTAACAAAAGAACTATCTGGCCCTTGTTCTGTTTTCCCATTCCAACAATATAAAAAATAGACTCTAAATTCTCAATATCATATAGAAAATTCGATTCAGTCTAATTTTCTCAATATAACCAATTTTCCAAAATGTCAAATTATCACAACACAATAAAATTTCTTAATAAAATTCTACAATACTCATAAAAAAAAAACTTCCTATGCTTGAACCACTACACTTAAATCATCTCACTCAATGCCTCATAATCTTGATCCTCAGTTGAACCATCATAATATCTGAAAATATTGTGGAGATAAGGGGTGAGTTATCAACAACTCAGTAAGTAGAGATCATATACTAGCATGTAAACATGAGCATTTATAAAGTTCAGTATGCAGAACAAGACATTTACTTTCAGAATGCAGAAACAACATATTTTCTTTCAGAATGCATAAACAAAACTTGTTACAAAACATCAGAGCGAAATTTTTCAGAAAAACAAACTTGTTCTAAAAAAGAAAGTCCTTTGGCATATTCAACTGAAACATTATATTCATATCATCTCATAGCATCACATCGGGACAAATACTATGTTTAACTCTCGTGGCAGGGTTATAAACCACCATTATACCCATGGCTGGGTTGTATACCATCTTTCATGCCCGTGGTAGGGCTATAAACCACCATTATACATGTGGCTGGACCGTATTCCATGTTTCACCCCCGTGGTAGGGTTATAAACAACCATTATACCCGTGGCTGTGCCTTAACAAAAACATAACGGAACATTATCGAAACCAGATCACATTCAAATACAGAATCAGAACTTCATGCCAAGGTTTTTAGATGACACATCATATCAAAACAAGATACTGAATAGCTTCAGATCATTTCATATGCTCGAAATAAATAGAGTCCAAAACATCTTCATTTATTCATAGCAAAAACTTTTAGATTTTCATATTCGCTCCTTTTACATAGTTCAGAAACAGAATGCGCAAAATTAGCTCATGTCTACACCAGTCATGACAGAAAATAATTTCTCTTATATATAATTTATGCATATGCAGAACAAACATTTGAGGTCGTTTCATATTTCTTTTCAAACAAACATGCATATTTTCAAAGTCGACCTCATTTCATTTCTTTTATGCAAAACTAGTATATGAACCCCGCTTACCTGGGCAACTTAGTTTTTCAGAAATTTTCTAAAAAATGTCGAGTCGACTATAAATCGTCACCTATAAAAATAATCACATAATTTCCGTAAGTTTCCAATCAATCACGGATTTCGATATTTAAGCCTAAGCTTCTTAAATAACCTATTTTAATTCTTCAAAGCTTAGAACGTTCATAATCCCAAAATATATCATTACTTCCTAAAATCACCAATATCCACCATAATCCATGTCAAACACAAAACATCAATATTTAAACTCGAAACAGCCAACAAATCTCATAGCATAAACCAACCACACCAACAACTCCATCATCTAATCCAACCGACCCCCTTACTCCTCGGACTCAGTCCGGCACAACCAACAAATTCACAGTAAATATGAGTTAGCGCAAAAATACATTTAAATTTCAAAAGTTTTTTGAGAAAATACTTACAATGCTATAATATAATTTTTGAAAGATCACGGAGGTGCGAGAAGCAGCAACATAGCAACAAAACAATGCCAAATGCACTGTGGCCGTGGGTCTCAAATCCCACTTTTAAATGGTGACAAACCAAGACCCGAGATTGCTAGGGTAGGGTTTAGGGATGTCGGTGAAGCTAGTGGTGGTGGTGGTTGGCCGTGGGTGGCGGCATGGGCGGCGGTTTAAGGCCAAAATGCTCAAATCGGAGATGGAGATAGATGGGCTTCAGCGGTGACAGATCGGATCCAAGGATGGGTGTATTAGGTTGCTAGGAGATCGATGATGAAGTGGTGAAGGCCGTGGGCTCGGCGGCGGGCTGGGAGAGGAAGGAAAATGTACGGGGAGAGGGAGAGAGGGATGTTGCGCGCGGGAGGAAGCAAATCCGGAAGAGAAAAAAAAGAGAAGAAAATGGAGAGAAATGAATGAGGTCAAATCCACACAACTTGGGTCACAAAAATCCAACAAAAATTATTTCAAAACAACAGTTTAAATAAAATAAATTTAAACATAGTGACTAAGTAAAATAAAATAATTAAATCCAACAATACAATAATTTTAAAACCCACAAACTAATTTAAATTAAGAAAAATTTAAATGCATCACAATTATTAATATTAAGGAAACATGTCAAATTTAATTTTCACAAATTAAAAAAAAATCATAAAAATAAACCTACTAAAATCTGAAAATTTAAAGCAAGAGAATCAATTTTTAAATTAATAACAAGTAATCATTCAATTAAAAAAACACTAAAATACAGGATGTTACACTTATAAAAATCCAAATTAGATTAGTCAGGTAATTTTAGAAAGACCTCATACCTATAAAAGTTTTATGGTAAATTATAAGAATTTCATTAGGCTCAATAATCGGACAAAAGCTCTTTAATATTTATGGACCAAGGGGTCCCTAAATAATTAAAAAGTGGCCCAAGATTTTATTCCAAAAGCCTAGCCCGACTACTCAATAATGCTATGCACATTTCTTCCTCCTCTTTCCTTCTCTAGGGTTTGTATCTACCTACACATACACACACACAGATCCCTCTCATGCACGTAGGTTCATCTCCTGCCTAAAAAACTAGGGTTGCCACACCCTTCTCCACATTCAAGCGTCAACCCCCACGACACACGCCCCACCCATACACATCCAAACTATGCATCAGAGTACCACTTGGTGCTTGCGGCCTTTCACGATCACCACCCTGCAGCACCCACGACCTCCACCCTATCACTAATTCCGGGGAACCATCGCGCACCGCTGCAACATTCCCAACACGCCTAGCTACTTAGCCATCGTCGCATGAAACTGAGAAGAAGAAGCTTCAGCCCTCCCCAACTCACAGACAACGTGCACTCAAGCCGAGAACTTCCACACTAACAACCTCTCCTCTACCGAGAACCGCGAACGGAATACCTCTATTCTAACCACCCAAAACAGGGTAGTTTTTTTTACTCAACCAACCTCCACACTGTGAGCCCACATTCCACTCAAAACCATCGTGTGATAGCCCCACTGCCCAGCCCACGTGAAACTAGCAACCCTGCACCGAGTGCCACCAACATACGAACAACCACGCAAACCCAGCTGCCACTTCATCTCAAAAGCCACCTCACGTCTCCAACCCATGTTCGACCAACCATGCACGTCCTCAGCCATCCCCAGTTTTAAACAACCCAAAATATAGCAAGAAAACCCATCCCCAAGTCTCAGGTTTCAGCCCAGCGACGTCGCCATCCTTCCACGTCTCCTCCACCTACACAGAAACCGTCGTCCGTGCACTCTCCGTCTGCCCAGATCAGCCACACGTTCTCCCCGTAAGTTCCCTGTTGTAAACTCCATTCCTTGACTCCAATTCTCAGTTTTACAGCACTTAATGGTTTCTCTCTCTCTCATTTCTCACTCTCTCTCATCACTCTCTCTTTCTCAGTACTCAACTGCCCAGCTCCGCCCGTCTCCACCACTTTGCAGTTGCTCTCTCGGTGAGTCTCTATTGCATGATCTTGGGTCTAGAAAATATATTTCCCTGCAAACTAAAAGGTTGCTTTTGCATTTTATGTAAGAAAATAGCTATATACAGTCGCAGGTTATAAGCGCGAGGAAAATGGCAACTGATGTGGCAAAAATCGAAAACGTACTGTTTAGTTTTACCCCATTTCCCTTCGCTCATGAAACTTTGTATGAGAAAAAAATATTTTCTGTCATGACTGGTGTATACATGAGATTAATTTTGGCATTCTGTTTATAAACTGTGCAAAAATGGGAGAATATGAAAATTTGTTCATAACTATATGACTATAATCTGATTTTGTTTTGTTATGAATTTGTTATGTACTCTGATATAATGTGATGTGATCTATGAAAAACCTCTGGCATGATATTCTATTTCTATTTTGTTCTGACCTTACGACGGGTGTAAAACTGTAACCACTGTTGAGGTTGGTACCAACTCTTATGTTTCCGGTGCACCAACTTTAGAAGTAAAGTGGTATTCTACATGATCTTTCCTGTGTGCACACTCGAGGCTCCGAGAATTATAAGGGGTATATTTCGCATTCTATTTATGCTTGGTTGGCCGTCGGGGTTTGCACAACCCTGTTACAGGGTTTAAATATAGAATTATATACTAATGTGATGTTTCAGTTATGTTGTACCAAAGGAATTTTGATTAAGAATATTTATGAACTTTCGTTTTGATATTTTTTTATAGTATGTTTTGATTTTTCTTATGAAAATAAAAATATTTTGTTCTTCATTCCAAATTTTATAAATACTTATATTTACATACTAGTATATGTTTTCTACTAACTGATTTGTTGATAACTCACCTCTTATTTTCATAACAATTTTCAGATAATTTTGATGGTTCAACTAGAAAATAAGAGTAGGAAGTGTTAGTAAAGTTTGATGTTCATAGGGGAATAAGTGCTAAAGGGTACAAGTTTTATTGGATAGTCATATTTAGTAGATTTATTATTTTCATTTGTTTTGGTATGTTGAGTTGTGCATATTTTCAAGTATTTTTGAAGATTTTAATTTATTTTATTGAGGTATATCTTTGGTGTCTCCATGGAGGACGTACTTAGATCAGAGGACACTCATCCCAGGCAGGCTGCAGGGGCTTCAGGTGGAAGGAATGAATCAACTAAGGTGTGAATACTGTTTCAATGATGTTTTTCTCCCTGACGCTGCTCTACTAATTTCCTGACTTGGCCTTTCTTTCGTATGAGACAGATAATGAGTCTGCCCAAATAGAGTAGTAATTTCTTAGTGTTTCATAGGCGCAATCAGTTAATCAATTGGGGAATGGGGGCTTCCGCCCATGTTATCTTTAGCTATTCGACCCTATTTACAAATGTGTTATTGGACATGATTTAAGTAACATGAGCTCACTCTCCGGACCTTCGGGACTGGGACATTACAAAGGTGTATCCATTCTTTTTTCTGAAGCTTGTGTTGCAGTAGTTTCTAGATATGTCAAATGTTCCTACATAAAATAAATTTAGAAATTTAGAAAATGTTGGAAGAAAATAATACTATATAAAACAAATGCATCTGTTTAAATTTATTTAATTTGTTTCTATTTGTGAGAATGTTAGATTTTATGGTATGGCTTTAAAAATGTTGTTACAATTTATAATATTCTAAATTTTATGTAAGAATTTTTGATACTTAGAAATGAATCCCAATAGAAGAAGTAATGTTTTCTAATGCTTTTTATTAAAGAGAAATCATACTTGCAGTCGTGAGCGTGCAGTCGCCGTGCAGTCGTTTTGAAAAAAGTGAATAAATATGGGACCCACATGAAAAGAAATTAATTTTTTAATAGTAGATCCCACTCTTTTTCAAAGCGACTGCACAGCGTTTACGCATTCGACGACTGTATGTAGCATTACTCTTTATTAAAAAGGTAGTACCATAAAACCTTTTGTTAAATAATTTGATTACCTTGTCGGTGTGATTCATGAACTCAATTGTTGTAGAACCATTGCCTTTTCTGCCATTTGTCCAAACAAAACGACTGTCAATCGTTCAATATAATCCTCCATGTCAACATAGGCTTGACAACTTAAAGTAATAAATTGTAGTTGTGAGTTTGAATGAATCATTAATATGGCAAAGTTGTGATATAAGAAGTCATAAATTAAAATATGAACAAAATATGTATAACATGGCTCTCCATGACCGACCCCGAAGGGGAAGGAGCACACAGGGGGCCAACCTCCTCGATCCCGTCTGTTCCATGAACCGCAGGTGTCCCCCTGGCATGGGGGCACGAAAGGAAGGGAAGGGGTGGTTAGATCCCCCAACTCGGCCACGAACATCCCTAGGCCTTCAACCTACCTCCCAACTTCCATGTCGACCAATCCCACATCACCCACATCTCTTTGATCAACCCCTCCTTCTTCTAAGGAGGACCCACCTCATTCAGGAAAAGTGGGAGAGTCCTAACTGCCAAATGAGATAGGGGAGGGAGAAGGGATAGAGACCCTCTCTTGGTCAGTAGCAGGAGTCTCACCGCCAGAAACAATCATGGGGAGAGAACTCAGGGTAGATCCTTGCTCCTTGCGTTCGTCTTCATCACCACCCCCAATATTGGTCTGGGTGCTACCAACTAAGATAGATTGGGGCACCCCAGCCCCAGCCATGCCAACAGAAAAGGCGTTCTACATATTCGCATAAAAGTCGCCAATGCTAGACGTTGATGTTAGGGAGAGAAGAGAAGGAAACTTGAAGGGCGGCGTGCTTACGGATTCAGTGCCCTTGGCAGGCTAGTTAAAATCAAAACCCGTCGCCAAGTCAACGAGAGATTGGCCCATGAGCCCAATAAGGTCTTCAAGACCTGGCGACACTAGGGGGAACCCAGACTAAAAAAGCGTTGGGTGTCTTCTCTCCAAGGGAAGCATCAGGAGCCCCCTAACCAACAACAATGTTGGAATAGCAATGTACTCCTCGATCCGCCTCAACTTCCGCCCCCGTGGCGGATCCAACAACCTCGCCCTCAACGATGTTGCCATGAGGGCGTTAAGTCAAATAACCATCAATTTGAGAAGCCCATCTTTTCCCCCCTGGCTAGGGAGCACGTCTCTTTGCCAGGGGCACCATGGCCTTGAGTTTTTGACCCTTAACATGGGCATGTCTTGGTATCACCAAGAACCTATCAATATTGGAGGCAAAGAGCAGATCCTCCATTGCCAAACCATTCCTGCCATTTTCCTTTGCCCAATTAAGGACTATGTCAACATGAGAATGCTCCTTATCAGTTAAGTCCAATTGCAAGCTTTTGTTGTCGGGGACCCTTCCCCAATTAGCACGGACTGGGTAGTCCTAAAGATTCATCTCGTCAGCGGGATACTCCCAGTTACTACCAGGAAAAAAAATAAAAAATTTGCCACTGCTTGGCATTGGAATAACAAGGATCGAAGGCCGCCAAGCGTTGTGACCTGACGCGAAAACTACAAACGTTGCCTGGCAACATCTTCACCCATAGAATGAATGAAATTTTTTCTCTGCCAAATTTGGATAGGTATCCCCCAAGGGCTCTAAAACCATGCGAAAGACCACGTATGAACACATAAGAACATGCCAAACGTGCGAGTGAAGTTGGGCGGGGGCTAACCCCAAGAAATCCAAAACATCAGGGACATGGCGTATGAAATGGAATCACAGCCCGTGCATCAAGGCACTCACTGTAAGGGCCACGTCGCCGACAAACCCTTCTTCATCCGTACATCCAGCCTTAGGAATAGAAAACTTCACCGAATCTGGGATTTGGTGAAGCCGAGATTTGGTAAGTGGACCTCGGCTTCACCAAGTCCCGCTCAAACAGGGTGGAACACCAAGAGAAACCCTCAAAGGAGGCAAGGATTCGACTAAGGGAAGACTAAACAGCAGGGGAAGGAGAGTCCCTTGTTGGAGTTGGGTCGGAAGAAAGGATGGGAGTACGGGAAGAGCCACGGCTAGCCATTACAAGAAAAAAGCGTTCTTGAAGATGACACTAACAAAGGGCTCGAACAGGGAGAAGAATATAATAAGGAAGAAGAAGTGCGAAAAGGAGTGCGGGAAGAAGTAAATGAATCAAGAAAGATCAGGAAAGGTAATCATGAGGATTCTTGGGAATTCGAATGGTTGGTTGCGCCGATAGTTGCCACTTCTTTCAAATAAAGGATGTTAAATTAGAGCGAATGTCTATGGGTGATATGGGCTACGTTTTGAAGAATAGGTTTGAACTTAAGCCACTATATTATCTCTCATGGACCCTCGACGGGGTCGAAAAGGTCAAAATATGGCTAACCGATTACCTATTGCAAGCCAGCGGGGTAAGAACATCACGTGGGCATATAAGGTGCGAAACTAGTAAATTTCCTTTGTGCTGGCACAAATAAAATTAGAGGGGTAACTGGAGGAGATATTTGTCCTCTTGCTACATGGCCCATGACTGATAAGCAAGCCAAGCTTGCCATTTTGACCTACAAGGCCCTTGGCCTAGGGGCCCATGGGAGCATGATATCAACAATTGTGGCAACATCATTCGCAAGGTGATAATGCCCCAAGATGAAGGCAGTTATCCTAAGATGGATAACCCTTATAAATCAAAGCAATATCCCCTCCTCCTTTGTTAAGGGTTAACTAGAGATAAATGCAGGGAACAGATGGTTCTCGACTTCTTGGATATGTCCCTGCATCTCCATAAATGGTACATGAAGGTAACAAATGTTCTTCCAAGTATTATTGAGATATTATATATTGAGACTAATTCTCTAACTTTGGCATCAAAGTTTATCCTGGGCAACCAGTGCCATTGAGTTGGTCTTTGCAGGTCATTCAAGTGGTTGGTGGTGTGAAACATGTCTTTTACGAACTCCTTAACATCTTGTCTGGTATTTCTGCTGAAGAAGATTGAGGTCTTGTCCAGGTTCAATCTTTGGTTAATAAATGGTTATCTTTTTGCACCTGGACATCTTGTTCAGGTGCAAAAAGAAGGTTATCATTTGTAAAAAACAAAAAAATAAATAGTAAATAAGCAAAGACCCTCGAGCAAAAGGAAAGCCTGAAGTGTGACATTTTTTCTCAACTCTCTCCAACAGATGACTTAACATTTCTGAGCATAGGATAAAAAGATAATATAGGCCTTTCTTGTATCTTAACCTTCATTTTATTTTGATTTTTATTTAAGTATTAAAAACTTCTTCGCTCACTCATTAAATTAAATATAATATAGGCCTACAATTACAAATGAGGAAAATATATTAAAATAATAACCAAGTGATCATATTCATGTTTAATCTACATATATATATATATTTGGGTCAAATGATCTTGCCAATAAAGCTTGTAAGTAGTCTACTTAGATCTTCGCAAACTTCTAATTGGTTGGTCAAAAAAAGAAACGAAAAGTTGCTAATGGCTGCCTTGATCAATATGTTTCGAAAAAGAAGAGGTAAAAATTAAGGGAGTATGCATGTTGGGATTGTTCCAAATTCATTGAGAAAGTGGAAAATCAATCATCATCTGCTAATGCTGCCATCTACTATTTGCGCTCCCTCTGATCTCTCTCGCTCTCTCTCTCTCTCTCTCTCTCTATATATATATATAGAGAGAGAGAGAGAGAGAGATGCATGCCCATTGCCCCCACATGGGCATGTTTAGTGAGCTAGCAACGATCTTAAACGTACAAGCTGGTTTTTTTTTTTTTATCTCTGCCTTTGCTCCCATCTTTTTACGGTGAGAATGACGGGTGGAATTGAAAGGAACACTAAATACATGCACAACGTAACCCTGGCAGTCATGACTATATATCCAATTGAAATCATCGAATGAACGAATGATCATCAGCATGATGTTGATCAAATTAAAAACAAAGATATAATATGCACGTGCATGCATCACGTCATGTCATGTTCATTGCAGAGATCGTCTTGTTGCGCGCAGAAGTGCAAGACAAAATAATGAATTATTATATGATCTCATATTTTCTTGAAAGGTTAGGTACTGTTGAGACGTCCCACATGGCTTAAAACCAAACTCATCATAGGTATCAAATCCTCTCTCTCGCTGTAGGTTCTCCAGCTGATTATTCTCTCTATATTTTTCTCTCGGGGAGAAGTGTGAGGTGAAGTTAGGTCCATGAATATTCTAACAGAATTAGAAGGTGGCAGAGAGGTTCGGGGTGTGTGTGTAATGGCATTGAGTGGTGGCAGTAAGGTGGTGGAAGGGTCGGTTTAGTATGGTTTACGTAGCTGAGTGGTGGCAGAGAGGTGGTGGTGACATTTTCAAGTCTGCTTCTGCAGAATAATCTAATGAACTGTGGTGGTAGAAATGGGGTAGAAGGGCTTGGGGTCTGTTTTCTTCCTTACGTTACAGAGTGGTATCAGGAAGGTGGTGGTAGAGTTTTCTTTCCCTTTTACAGCAGGAAAGGTTGGTAGCAATGATGAATGATCTTGCAAAAAAATGGGAATGTTTGAAGCTGACGGAGGAAAAAACCCAGCATGAGATATCGGAGGAGTTGAAAAATAAAGGGGAATGTAGTCTGGTGGGAAAGGTACGGATGAAAAGAAATATAAGTTAGGGGGTTATTGAAGCAACAATGGCTAAAGTGTGGAAGATAAGCAGGAAGGCTCAGTTTCAAGAGGTCGGTTCAAATATGTTTGTAATCACCTTTACTAACCAAGCTGATAAACAGAGGATCCTTGATGGGAGACCTTGGTTATTCGACAACCAGATGTTTGTGATATTGCACCTGGATGGATTCATCCCACCACAGCAGATGGATTTCAGTAGGGAGAGATTCTGGATTCAGTTTCACGACTTACCTATAGTATGTATGAACAAGGCAAGAGGAGAAAAACTAGGTGAGACTGTGGGTAGAGTTTTGGAGGTAGAGTCACAGGATGATGGGAGTGGGTGGAGTTTATATATGAGGATTTTAACAGAAATAGAGTTGGGGAAACCATTGGCTAGGGGGAGGACCATCTCCATTAAAGGGAGAACCTATTGGGTTCCTCTTAAATTCGAAAAACTTCCACACTTCTATGTTAAATGTGGTTGTCTCATCCATGGAGAGGGAGGATGTTTGGGGAAGGAGGAGGAAGAGACTCAGTTTGGTACTTGGATGAGGGTAAGGATGAGAGCTAGATTTAAATAGAAAGAGGTGGGTAGAAATGTGAGATGGGAACAAAAACTGACAGCAAGAAATGTAGTTTGTGTAGAGGATGAGGAAAAGAATAATAGTGTGAAGGAGAAAGAAGGAAGGAAGTCAGAGGGAGGAAGAGCTTAATGCAGGAAGTGAGGAGGTGATGAGTAAAAGCCAAGGTTTTCAAGAAGATGATAGAGGGAATGCAAAAATGGTAAGCATTTAAATATGGAAGGAAACTTCAACAGAAAATCAAGAGAAAAAGTGTGAGTAATCAAGGGAGGAAAGGTGTGAATTGGGAGAAAAAATTGAAACAAGTGACTACTTAGTGAAGGCAAAAGGAAGAACTATGGGGGTTTGGAAGAGGAAAGCAAGGGAAAAAAAAATAACTCTAAGGTTTCTAACAGTGCTTCTTGTTTATCAAAAAGGCTATTTAGACAAGATGGTGAAGGAAAAGAGGTGGAAAGGGAGAGGAAAAAAGCAAAAGGCAGTAATAGTGAGGTGAATGAGGCACAAATTGTTTTGGTGGAGGCTGTTGAACAACCCCACCAATTATTATGAAAACACTAAGTTGGAACTGTCGAGGGCTTGGCAACCCTCGGATAGTTCAAGACCTTTGCCATTTGGTAAAGGAGAATGGTAAAGGAGAAGAGGCCAAATGTGATATTTTTGATGGAAACAAAATTGAGGAGTGAAAAGAGTGATAGAATAAAAAGAAGGGTGAGAAGTGAGGGGTGTTTTGTAGTAGATTCAGAAGGAAGGAAAGGGGGTCTTATGCTTCTATGGGACCAGTCAGTGGAGCTGGAGATCCTGAATTACTAAAATAGGCACATTAATGCTTGGGTCACAAATGAGGAAGGGAAAGAGAGATGGTTGCTGACTGGTTTTTATGGGCAACCAGAAACCAGTTTAAGGGAAGAAGCTCAGAAGTTGTTGGCTTCTCTAAGACCTAATGATAGGGTGGGTTGGTGTGTGGTGGGGGATTTTAATGAAATTTTAACACATGATGAGAAGAAAGGAGGGCAGCAAAGGAAAGAGAACAAATGAATATGTTCATTAATGTATTAGAAATGGGAGGTCTTTTTGGTCTGGGTTGGAGGGGAGACAAATTTACTTGGACTAACAAGCATGACAGTGAGACTTTCATAAATGAAAGGCTAAATAGGGCAGTAGTCAATTTAAGATGGAAGGAGATTTATAAAGAAGGGTGGGTAGAGGTGTTAACAACAAGATGCTCAGACCATAGACCCCTTTTGCTGAGTATGAACCAAAAACTCTCAATAGCATGGAGGAGGAGGAGGATGTTTAGATATGAGGCTAGATGGTCTTTTGAGGAAGGTTGTGAGGAAGTCATAAAAAATGCTTGGACCATGTGGCAAGTAGGGCGAGATCCTGCTAGGACACTTAGAAGTTGCTGGAAGACAGCAAAGGAGCCTTTGTTAAATGGAACAAGCAATTAGAGAATTACAAGGGTAAAATCTTGAAAGACAAAACAAAATTGTTAAAAAATTTATAGATGAATGAAGGGAGCCATAATATGGTGGAGATTAAAAAACTCCAAGAAGAGATAGGGGTCTATCTTGAAATGGAGGATTTAAAATGGAGGCAAAGAGCAAAGTTGGGCTGGTATCAACTGGGTGATCGTAATACCAAGTTTTTTCACAGTTGTGCCAACCAAAGGAGAAAGAAGAACTGTATAAGACAGATTTTTGATGATCATGATAAGATGCAATCAGAGCCTGAAATGATAGACAAGGTGTTTAATGATTATTTCCAGAAGTTGTTCAAATCCACAACCCCAAGTGATGGGGATATTGAAGCTTGTTTGCAGGCAGTGGCTCCCCGTGTAATAGAAGAAATGAATGAAAATTTGTCCAAGCCTTTCTCTAGAGACGAAGTTGAGAAAGCTCTTAAACATATGGCCCCTTTGAAGTCACCCGGAATACGTGTAAATCATCTGCTTTTTGCATATGACTGCATACTTTTTGGGATAGCAAAAACAAAAGAATGGTTCAGGTTACAAGAGCTTTTGTTTATATATGAAAAGGCCTCTGGACAGTTCCTAAATAAGGAAAAAATGTTAGTGTGGAAAATCCAAATATAACACATTTAGAGGAATAAAAGAAAGGGTTTGGAAGAAGATTAATAACTGGAAAAATGCTTTTCTGTCAGCAGCTGGCAAGGAGGTAATGATCAAGATAGTCCTACAAGCAATACCAACTTACACTATGAGTGTTTTTAAACTCCTAAAAAACCCTTGTAAGGAGTTAAATTCTTTACTGGCCAATTTCTGTTGGGGAAACCCAAAGACAAGTAGCTATTTGCATTGGTGCAGTTGAGAAAAATTAGGGACTTCTAAGGGTAAAGGAGGGTTGGGTTTTAAAGACATAGAGTCATTCAATATGGCTTTATTGGCTAAACAAGGATGGAGATTTTTACAGGACTCGAGGAGCATGGCAGCAAGGGTTTTTAAAGAAAAATATTTCAGAACAATCCTTTTGACAGAAGCAAAATTGGGATATAGACCTTCTTACATATGGAGGAGTGTTTAGGGAGCTCTAAACTTGTTAAAGCACGGATGAAGATGGAGTGTAGGGAATGGCAAAAAAAAAAAAAAATTTGGGGGCAGAAGTGGTTACCAACTCCTTCCTCTTACTGTGTCCAATCTCCTTGCACAATTTTAGACCAAGAGGCCAAAGTTTCTGAGTTGATTACTGGTGGGGAATGGAATGAGCATTTGATCAAGAGAATTTTCTGTGAAGAAGAAGCAGAGTAGATATGGAGCTTACCCATAAGCAGAATGGAGGTTGAAGATGAATTAATATGGTGGTACACCAAAAAATGTTTCTTCACTGTCAATAGTGCTTATCATCTAGAAATGAAGAGGAGGACAACAAAAGATGAGTGCTCAAATGGAAGGGAAGGGGAGAACAGATGGAAATTAATATGGAATTTAAATATCCCAAGGAAAACCAAAATTTTCTTGTGCAAAGCTGCAAAAGAACTGTTAGCTACAAAAAAAAGTCTTTACAAGAAGGGTATTATAAAAGAACAACTGTGTCCAATTTGTAAGAAGGAAGCAGAAATATCAATACATGCCTTATGGTCCTGCCCTGCATCTGCAGATGTCTGGTCTAATTCGATTATGGTGATACAAAAATGGAGGACCAATGAACCTGATATGTCAATCTTGTTTGAAAGGTTGGAGGAAAGGGTCAATACAGAATAATTAGGAGAGATCAGTATGGTAATGAGAAGCATTTGGTTGAGAAGAAATGAATTTGTCTTTAAAGACATTTTCAAGAGCCCAACTCAAGTGTTGAATCAAGCTAGATTGGAACTGAGAATTTATCACCAAGTTTAGCAGAACCTGTGGCAAAACGCAGAAGCAAGAGTAGTAGGAGGAGAGTCAATGTGGAGCAGACCAAGGGAGAGATTTGTAAAAGCAAATTGGGATGCAGCTGTTGATAAAGAAGGAAAAAAGGTAGGCCTAAGAGTGGTAATCAGATATGAGGAAGGTGAAATTATGGCTGCTGTTGGTGAACAAAGAAGCCTTGTATCTGATCCTGCAGTAGCAGAAGGTTATGCACAGAGGAAAGCCACAGAATTTTGTAGAGACCTTAATTTCAGCAGAGTTGTTTTTGAAGGTGGTGCTCAAGTCATAGTGAATGCAGTTAATGAAGAAAAAGAAGATCTTTCCAGATATGAATGTGTCATTAAAGATGCCAAGAAACTGTTAAGGGGAAGAAGTCAATGGAGTGTTAAGTTTGTTTATAGAAAAGCTAATGAGGCAGCACATTGCTAAGGGGAAGAGGTCCCAGCTTGTATTGAGAGTATCCTGAGTAAGGAAAAACTTTGTAATACTATTTCAGATCAATGAATGAATATTGAGGTTATTTAAAAAAAAAACTCATCCTAGGCTTAATAAGGAGTTATCTTACTCCTCCTATTAGACATTTTATGGGGAGAAATGAGTGTTTCTATATAGTATCAGAGCAGGTTAACTTATGACTGATGATAAGCTCCTACGACTTACCCACAATAATGTTACCAGAAATATTGGCCCACACGTGAGGGGGCGTGTTGAGAAGTCTGACAGGGTTTAGGAACCAACTCGTCCCAGACTTTATAAGGAGTTATCTCACTCCTCATTTTAGACATTTTATGAAGAAATATGAGTGTTTATATAGGTACCAATTAGAAAATTAATGTGCATTAAGGAAGTTGGTTGATTCAACAACGTAGTCATAATGTTTTAGATCACTTTCGAGTTGCCTAGCTACTACATTAATGGGGCCCTACAATAGGTTATTATATGGAGCGAGCTAGTTGCATGCATATATATTGCGCTTGTACGTGTAGATTGTTGTTGGGTGTTTTTTTGAATAAACCCACTTAATTTGTTGTAATAGGTAAAAAGTATTATTTGTCTAAAATTATAGATCGACGACCTTCATGATATTCAAAGGTTAATTGGTCCAACACATAAACACATGATAGGTATCTATATATATATATATTGTTTTTATAGAAGAGCCGAAGTCACCTGTCCATGAGTGACCCCGTCCCAAATTTTATTAATAACCCTCACTTGTGGCGAAGGAATACCGTGGTTACAGACCGACAGCTAGTATTACAAACAATATTACCATATGTCAAAATTACAAAACAAAATTACAAACCTCCTAAAACGGACAAACATTACACAAGAACAAGACACTAACAATAACGTAAAGAAGGCAAACCCAAATTTTCCAAACGGATTAAACCACGAAGCACCCTAGGCGCCTCCCTAACAAATCTCCACTCTGAATTAAGACCCGATGCACCACTCCGAGCCAACCAATCCGCAACTTTATTTCCCT
The DNA here is from genome assembly GCA_022457165.1 of Juglans mandshurica. Taxonomy (NCBI): domain Eukaryota; kingdom Viridiplantae; phylum Streptophyta; class Magnoliopsida; order Fagales; family Juglandaceae; genus Juglans; species Juglans mandshurica. The sequence continues at coordinate 14,460,084 of CM039623.1, forward strand.
CTCTATAAACATGACGAACAACGCACACCAAAGAATCCATGAGAGCCAACGTATCTTCCCAAAAATCTTCTAAATACCACACACCACACCTTCTCCTATCCCACCACGAAATCACCACTTGCGAATCTAATTCAATTTCCACAAAATTAATCCCCAAATCCTTACATGCCTTGAGCCCTTGAAGAACAGCTAACAACTCCGCTCTATTACTTGTACCGATACCAATAGAAGAATTAAAAGCATAAACCATAAGACCACGATCATTCTTAATGATACCGCCCACCCCTGAACAACCAGGATTACCCAGACTACTCCCATCTGTATTCAATTTAAACCACCCATGAGCTGGCTTTTGCCAAGCCACTGGTTGTAAATGCTTTCTAATAGGAACCAAAACAGGAATATTCAATGACTGTAAAACCTGTGAATCATGTCTGGAACAATTACTAACCTTTTTCATATCTCGAACTACAACTCCCATCCATCTACTAATAGAAAGCCGAACCGAAAAAATAGACTGGAACCTTCCCTCCATACGCGCAGCACAACGTCTAGTCCATAGATGCCAAGTAATAATAGACGGTAAAATCCCCACTATTATTCCCAGTTGAGAATTAAAAGATGCCCTTTGAAACCAAATTTGTACCGTCTCCCTCCATGTACGACCAATAGGAATACCAAAAATAGATCCATAGAAATGCCATAAAGCCGATGCGAATTCACCTGTAAGTAACACATGATCTTGGTCTTCATAATTACCTTCATCACAACAATCACAACGAGAAACTATTTGGATCCCAATGCACCGAAGACGATCATCAACACTTAATGCCATGAACCACACCTTCCACATTAAAACCGAAACTTTAAGTGGAAGTAATTTATGCCATACCCAAGGATGCCACTCCATGCTAGATCCTTGAACACGAATATAATCCCAAGCGGATTTGGTCGAAAAATTTCCACTGTCATTCTTCATCCAGATCAATACATCAGATCCTCCCTTACACCCAGCCAAAGCCTCAATAATACTCTCCACCTTATCCTGACCAACCAACGTACTCAAAAACTCCACATCCCAACTATTGGACAACTTACACTCTTTAACTTGCAACATCGGATTACCCACTATCTGTAACTCATCAATTAGAGGACCCTCGTCTCTCCATTTATCATACCAAAATAAAATATTACCATCTCGAACTCTCCATTTAGCATTATTAAAAACACTCGGAATACTTTTGACAATCATTTTCCAAAACCTCGAACCTTTTCTCATATCAATAAGACACCAACTCGAATTACCCACATATTTTCCTTTAAAGAAACTAGCCCACATAGATTCTCCTTTCAAAAGATTCCAAGCAAACCTCATGTGCAAAGCTCTTTGAATATCCCCCAAATTCCGCAAACCAAGACCCCCCTCCTCTATTGGCTTACAAATATTCTCCCAAGCCACCCACTTTTTTTTTTCATTTACCATTAATCTCACCCCAAAAAAATGTGCTCAACAGACGATTTAAAACTTTAATAATAGAATGAGGAACCTGTAAAACTACAAAAATATGTAAAGCCATACTAGACAACACATGACGAAGTAAAATTAAGCGCCCACCCGCAGATAATAATTTCATTTTCCAACCACTGATTTTATTCCAGACTTTGTTAATCATCTCCTCTAGATGCTCATGCTTAAGACGCCCTAATACAATCGGAACCCCAAGGTATTTAAAAGGTATCTATATATCTTCATCAACCCTATGTAAAAATAGAAAGATATTCTTTTGACTTAGAATCTACTAAATTTGTTCTGTCCTATGAAAGATATTAGCTTATCTGTAAGTGTAAGTTGAAAGAAATGAGACTTACTGGATGATCATTTGCAAGGTCAGATGCTGGGAAGCTAACAAATTTCCTCCTCGGATGCTCCTCTATCAATTGACCCTGCATTCATGTTGTATCCGACAAGGTTGCTAATCATTGGCATGCAACAGCATAGCAGCAAAAATAACAGGAATGGAAATGAATAGCAAATTGCATTCCAAGCTAGCAGGGAGATGCATAGCACATGTAATTTTGGGGCTCGATGGAAGGACCCAAATCGAGAGTCAAATACCCAAACATTACCCATCACAAACCATAATGCAAAGAACAATTCTAGTGAAGTTTGGCATTTGTTCATTAGATGTGAGATCCTGTATCCATTGTAGCAATCAATTAGAAGGCTTCGAAAAGCTCTTGAATTGTCAAAAACTCTCTGTAACACTTCCACTAAATTTATGGAAACTTGTTTGTGTGTGAAAAAAAATAAAAGCAGGCAATTCATGAGTTTGTATCTTGTTTTTCGTCATTTAAATATTGCTCTCAATACGATTAAAACTCTAAGGTGGCCTAGTACAAAATATAGTGACCACCAACCATTATCGAATTGATTTGAAGTTATTTGTTATAATTTGAGGCTTTTATCATATCACTAAGGGTTCATCACTACTAAGCTGTTTGCATAATTCCTCAATAATTCCACACAAAGAACAGAACCAAAGACTTGTCCTCAATAACTAGTTGCATGATGTTTTATAACTAGCTCACAAATCTTTGTAATGATCCCAACAGACGAGTTGTCACTATTAGTACAACGCATGGAAACCAATGATTTTGTTTAAGGGAAAAATATAAATGAATCATAGAAGTTGAAGGGGCGAACTGTATGTAAAGCTAGCATACCTAGATTCTTCACTGCCCCTCTGCTGTTCCATATTAGAAAGGCCAAAACCATCTCCATGATTGAGATGGTGCCGGTAGCGGCCGTAGAGTAGCAACAGAATAAGAACACATCCAATATTATAACCAATAATCCATATTCTCATTGGCCAAACATGCTTCTCCTTGGAAATGGCTATAGTAGATGTTGTGATGCTTATTTGAATCACCAAAACTATAAATTTCATCAGCATCCAAGTGCTTGAATTGAAAAGATTTGAGCTAAGATCAGATCTTGATTCATTTTGGTAGTGGGATATTCTTCTTAAGAAAGATAACCACCTTGCTCTGAAGATCCTCATCGCCATCCTTACCAAGGACGAAGAAGGTAGAGCACGAGTAGGCCTATGTCGGGTATTCATTTTGGATGATTTTTGTTGGACTAAAAACCAAATTCCAAACATATCCAAACAATAAACTACCATTAACCCTTTGCCCATTATATCATTGCAAACAATCGAAATATATAGAATACCAGCATAAGGAAACTTCAAAATCACAAAGATGATATTGTTGAATCATGAAAAAAAGTGGCTTTTGGCTAATTCGTAGTGTCACGCAATTCATGAGATTTCACAATAAAAAGGTTTAATCAGAAGCTTTTGGCAAAGATTCTAGCTTATTTGATCATGCATGATAATCTTGATTAATGTGAAAAAATGTTTATTCTGTACTTTTTCGTCAAAAATTAAAATGAACCAAAAGGATTAACCCAACTAATGAAATTCATGTACTTTTAATTGTCCATGAAGTTGGTAATTATTAACATATATAAAAGTTGTGGGACTTTTAGCTATCCATTATTAATGATCATGGTTGTAACTACTGATCAACTCATCTTTTTACTGGTGAAATTAGATCTAAGCTGCTCATGTTGTATTGGAGAGGAATGGATCATTAACATTTAAATGACTAATTGTTAAATATGTATGTATGTATGTAATAAAGTTGGTAACTCCAATCATATATATATATATATATATATATATATTATATAAGTCATATATAATATATATATATATATATTTTTGTTTCCAGCACTGCAGATATATATCCATTCTTCCATTGTAATGCTACTTATCAATCTTCTTCTTCTTCTTCCTCTTATCTTTCTAATTAATTTCAATGCCTTTTTAATTTCCCCCTATTATTCTTCCATGTGCAGTTGAATTAGAAACAGTTTTTTTGGCAACATGTTTTGTTCTCAACCACATTATAATCTAGCTACTTCAATAGCATTGGCATGGCACATATGATAACATGCATACATACAATTTAGTTCCCTTACTTATCACTCATACACATTAAACTGATAGTAAGTTAAAAGTTAACTTACCTCGATCGTCGCGTTCTACTATAATAAAGTGCGAAACACGAGGAACTGTAAAAGGGTATTCTAAAAGTTAGAAATTAAACTAACAATTAGGAATGTGAACAGAGACAACTTAGCGTAAAATTACCATTTTACCCTCTACATGTGGGCAAATGACCATTTTACCCCTAACTTAAGAATCTAATATCCTAATTCCAAAAATTACCAAAATTTACATTCCTTATGTAAATTTTGTCCCAAACTCAAATAGTAACTCAGAAAAATTTAAGACCAATCACAACTATGAAAAACTTACTATGGCCGAAACCTACATAGGCCATTTGTCTTGATTTTGGTTGCAATTCTTTCAAGTTCCAAAACTCATGAATAAACCAAAATCTTGTAACAAAGATCTTCCTGTCCTAAGTTTAAAAATTCACTTAAAATATCCATAAAGAAAAGCTAATCATCAACACCAAACTTTTTGTAAAAAGACCCAAACTTTTTAACAAAAAGTAAACCTTAAGTCACAAGTTTTAACCTTAATAAAAACATCTCCAAGAATTCCAAAAAATCAAATCTTACTTCTAATATATTTATTACATCATCCTAAGATCAAACATGCTTTAAATCATCAAACCAAACTCACCAAAAAGCACAAAACAACACTTGGAGTTTTTGGTTTTAAACTTAGTCCAAAACAGAAACTGATTTTCCCAACTAACTATGATCAATCTCTTGATCCATGGCTTAAAGACATGTGATCTTCAAACTAACACATCACATGGTTTAAAAATGTCTCCTAAAGAAGATACAACCATCAAACTTAAAATCACATGGCTAAAAGTTAATAAAACATGGATCTAACTAAAAAACATCAAAGTTTAGGCCTAACCGAAATCCTCTTGCATAGAAAATCATATCTTTAAGAATAATACTAAATATCTTCGAAATAACATCCTAACATGTATTTAAGAGGCTTAGGATCATCATATAAAAATATCAAAGCCTTTGGAATAAGATTAAACCACGAAATATTCAAACTTTCACCAAACAAAAACTGTTTTTCCACTTCCAGTTTTCAAGTTTCTAACTCTAAGAAAATCTATGATCAAAGGCTTTATCCAAGCAACAAAACCTCAATGAACATTCATAAACACATGTTAACAACACTCCATAAAATTTTCGGACCAAGAAATGTCCATTAGCTTGGTCAATTTCGTGGGCCTTGGTGGGCCCCACCAAGTGGACTTCAATTTGGGGTTTAAAGGGGGTTTGGTTAGGGTTTGAGATTCTATCAAGCCCAAAATCAATTTTTCTTGGCCCAATCAAATTTCCAAGGTTTAAAAGGTTGAATAACGATGATTTGACTAATTAATAGCATGTGGAAGTGATTTAATCAAGTGATTAAACACAATGCTAGAAATCGGATTAAAAAGGGTTTGGAGGCCAACTTTAGGGTTTGGGAAAACCATTTAGGGTTTTGGTTTCAACCAAGCTTTTGGGGTTTCAATTGGATTCCAACCATTTAGGGTTTTGCTAGGGTTGAAACCCTCTTTGGTCTGGCACAATTTGGTTGAACAGATGAAACATAGCTTTGCTTAGGTGGCATGATCTCACACCTTGATTCCTTCACAAATCTATCTAATGGTTCTTCTTTGTACCAAGTGTCTAATACCATTTACTATGTGTGGCTAAGATCTTGCCAAGTGTCCAAATAAAACTTTTCTAACCTAATTTGGATATTCCACACTGTGATTTTGAAAACACTGCAATAAGTGCGCTTATCGAGGTTACTATTCACTCCAAAAAAATATATAATAAACTTAGTACTAAAAACTTCTAAATATTCATATTAAGCTATAGTGAAAATCGTTTAACGAAATTCAACCCCGAAGTACCCCTAAAAATAATTTCACAATTTTCAACAGACGTTTCGTCCGGAATTATGAAAATAAGTTATTGCGCCATAAAATCCTAAATAATCCATTGATTTTAATGGCGTAGACCATAATGCATTCTGACACTTCTAACTACCTCAAATAATTAAACTCATATTTCTAGCACCATAGTGAGTGATAACACTGACTATGTTGACAAACTAAAACTTGTGCAATTGGTCGATTCGTAAAAACTTATGGGGTTTTCACGAGATTCCTAAAGTCAATAGAAATTCCACCAATGAATTTCTAGTGGGCTGTTACACAAACTATCTATTTTAAGGAGGCATAGTACTTGATTAGTTTTGATACAGCAAGAGGGTAACATGTCAACCAATTTGAAGTTTGATATATATATCTGTGTGTGTGTGTGTATATATATATATATATATATGTATATGAACGGGGGATCTTTATGTTGCATGGTGATCTTAATTTCAACAAATTAATTAGAAGAAAAAGAGTCCCAAGAAAATTTGAAAGAGACATTGAGAATCAATGAACCTTGGTCTTGGTGATTGGACATGTTTTAACTTCAAGTGCCAGTCATGTCTTCCAGTTGATCATTTTGTTAAGAAAGTTATTTATTTCATATCAACCTACAAATTATTTTGTGGTTTTGTTTCCTAATTTCTGGTAGCCGTTATAAGTTTATTTCCACTTTCCATTATAAATAAATAATAAGTTTATTTAGATAATCCTTTTACGATTTATCTAAATAAATTCTTATGATGTTTTTAAATTTTAATACAAGTTTCTGAGTTATGGATTTTTATGTTAATTTTACCTTTTTACTTTTCACAATGGCATGCTGATTAGGTATAGTTGTTTTGTTCTTTAAATGACTAGCGTGAATTCTAGTTGTAATCATTTCGTTGGTTTTTACGCAACATGTGACAACCAAGTAAATCAATATATATCACCATAAATTTTTTAATTCAGATTATAGATTCCAATTTCCTAAAATTTGAAAGGATGTTCATCGACAAACATCAAAAGCAAAAATGGAGAAATAAAAAGAAATCTTGAATGCATGCTTGGATAGCATAGCTAAAGCAAAGAAGAGAGGTGGCCAAGTTGTGGCTCATGTTTTCCAAGCCAACGAATTGAACGAAATTATAATATCTAACCATCCTTTGATGAAGTCTATACCAAATATCATGATTTAGAATGAAAGGGACTGTAGCATGTTAATTAGAATGCTACAAGACTTCCAAATCCGGATCTAGCTTTGAGGGGGAGGGTGCTTGGCTCCTCCCCCTCCCCTCCCTCCTGTCTATATGTTCAATCTGTTAGTTTTGTTTTATTTTGGCGTGTTTTAGTTTTTAGTTTTAGCTCAAATAAGGGGTGCTCTTTCGGGTGATCCCATTTTTAGCATAGGTTTTGTTCCCCATTCTTTCTAAGATTTATGTTTTTGAATAAACTCTAAGATCTTCTTTTCTAAGATCCGGAAACCTCATCTTCATTTTTTCTTTTTGACCCGTGTGTGATGTTGAGTCACCTGGAACGGCGGTAGCTAGGGCAAGAGTTGGTCGAGAGGGGCGGGCAATGCTATGGCCAGTTGGTCATGCGGTAGAGCTCGTGCGTAGGAGGTAAAGGACTTCTTAAGAATGAGATGTTGAGCATTGGTAAAGTTTGTAGCATTTTTTTGTCAAAGATAAAGGACTTCTGTTAAAATCCAGAGCTACCATTACTAAAAGTTCTCAACCCTTCCCTAAGTATTCAAAAGCAAAAATGGAAAAATAAAAAGAAACCTTGAATGCTTCAAATTATGGGTGTATTGGTGAACTGTTTGTTTCCAAACATATCTCATCTTAGTATTGTCTAAAAAGGAAATGGATACTAGAAGAATGAGAGTTGCCTTGGTTACTAACGTCCTGTTTGGTTTCATAGATAGTCTCAACTCAGCTCATTTTAACATCTAAACACCATTCAAACACAAACACTTCTCAACTTCAAATTTTCCATTTAATCTTTTTCTAATCACTATAGCTTTTCCAAACATCCAACAAAACACAAAAACAAACTAACTTTTTCAAATCCCAAATGAAAACAATGTTAAAAATTTATATTATAAGAAAATATTTTAACTTTCTAATATTTTTATTCTTCTTTTTTTTTCTCTCTATTCCCAAAATCTCATAAAACATCTTACTTCAAAATATTTCAATACTATTCACAGATTTATCATCTCAACTGTGTAACCAAAGGTGACCCAAAACTCTAAGCATCTTTTTGCACAGGTTGACAACTATAATACTACAAAGGTGGTTTTCGGTTGGTTTTCTTCTATTGAAGAATGAGATGTTCAGCATTGGTAAAGTTTTTAGCCCTTTTTTTGTGAAAGCTATAGGACTTCCATTAAAATCAAGAGCTACCAATACCAAACGCTTTTAGCCTGTCCTTGAATATTCGAATATTCAAATGTGCTTTTACTAGTGCTACCGTGTTAAGGACAATAGTTGATTCATCGAGAGACCTATCTAGAGGTAGAAAGACAATGAGAGATATCACCAATATTACTATGTTGTGGACAAAAACAATGCAGTAAGCGCGATGCAAGTTTAATCACATGTGACATGCTCTATCTTCAAAAGCAATAAGAGCTCAGCCAATTATTGAGTTATGTGAAACACGTACGGCATCATTTTGAAGGTATTCTCTTCTAGAGCTCCCCTATGAATAGGACGTGGTGTAAAGTCATGTATTACACGAGCTAATAAAATAGTGACTCGTTATTTTTGCCATGCTTTACAATTAGACAATATCGATGGGATTCTTTTCCGATCTTGGAAATAAATCTCCCTACACTCCATACCGAAATATCATCTATGTTCAAGCTTGAGTTGTTGTAACCAATCATTATTATTGTCGCCAACCCTCGATGGCAAGACCTTAGATCAAATTTATATTGGCCATAAATTTTCTAATTCAGTTTATAAATTCCAATTTCCTAAATTTACTTTTTTATGCAATTCAAATTAAATCGAAATCATGTCCATCAACAAAGATCAAAAGCAAAAAATAAAAAAAAAAATCTTGAATGCTTGGATAGCATAACTAGAGCAAAGAAGAGGTGGCCAAGTTGTGGCTCATGTTGTCCAAGCCAATTGATTCAACTAAATGATAATAACTAACCATCCATTGACTAAGTCTATACAAAATAGCATAATTTACAATGAAAGGAACTATGAAATGTTGGGTCAATTCGTTGGCTTGGACAACATGAGCCACTACTTGGCCACCTTTCTTCTTTGCTCTAGCTATTGTGATGCCCCCCAGATTCCTCTTGGAACCAGACAAACATCTGAAGTTTTGGGACATACAACACAATGTTATCTACTCCCGCTCATGAGAGATAAAGATGCAATGTTCCAAACATGCATCTAGCAATATGCAATAAAGCTGCGGTTTGTGGATAAATTTTTTCTTGAGCAATACTATGCACCAAACTAAAGATACCCCAAATATTAAAAACATAATCCATAACATTAAAGTGGTAGACCTTCTTGATTACATAATGAGCCCAAAAGGTCTGTAATCATTAGAGTACTAGAGATCGAGCTCCTTAAGTATAAGTAGGAACTAAAGCAACTACTAGGCTAATCCATTAAGAAGCTTGCACAACTCAGTCAAGGATGTTATAGTACTAACGATACATCAAAGCATTGAGGCTATGAGCTCTTTGTCGTGCCATTGTCGTCTAATCGACAATCTCCAGTCGGTTATTCTCTGATGCGCCTCCTAATCCTAACAAATGGTCTACTATTTTAGGGGGAATGGTAGTTATGATTACAACAGTGAGATTTGAATTCAAATCTCAGGAAATTAACAGAGAACTTCCAAATAGGTTAATGATGCATGCAGGACAGTAAATACATGAATGCATAATCAAAATCATAAGTAAGCATAAAATAACTTGACGTGCAACATGGCATAAACTGACATGACATGTGCATTAACATATGCACAAGTTCACATGTATCTGCACCTGCTATGGACACACATATTGTACATGCCAGTTGATAGGTATCTGTATCTCTTGTGGACACACGTTCTGTACATATCACGTGACAGGTATCTGCGCCCGCATGAATAAGTATAACATGAAAGTGAAAAGTGGCACCATTGACATTAGTGCCCTTGCGCTATGGTGACAAGTTAATTAAGCCTCATTCGTAGCTCGTTGATCTTTACCTTGTCAACCAAGGGAATTTCACTCTAATTTAGATACTATAGCGTGAACAAGAGAGTTCAACTAGGATATTACCCTATCCTAGCACTTAGGGTCGTTACAGATATAAACAAACTTAACATGACTTGAAAGTTTGTTTCCAAGATACATAAACTGTACTCTAGACGAAATGTGACATGAAACAAAAGGATAGAAGCCCTGATGTAACGTAACGTGACATGAACGTGAGACGAAAGACATGACGTACTATGAGATAAAAATTATTTCATAGCATGACATAACATGTAAAAGATAATATTTTGTAACATGGCATAATACATAACAGATAACATTTCAAAATATTGCAAAACAAGTAACATACAATATTTCGTAATATGGCATAACATGTAACAGAAAATATTCCTTGACATGACATATATGTAACATACAACATTACTCAACATGTCATACTTGTAACAAATATCATTACTTAACACGACATACTTGTAACAGATAGAAATGCATGACAAAATAAATTATGTAACAGATAAGTTTTTCATGACAGAATATAATGTGTAACAGATAAACATGTTGTGACATGCCATGGCATGACACATATGATGATATACATACATGAACTGTAGTTCCTTTACCCATCACACATACACAGTAACCTGATAGTAAGTTAAGAATTAACTTATAGTGATCGTCTTGTTATGAGAAATTAAGCACAAAATACAAGAAATTGTAAATAGGGATTTTAAAAGTTAGAAACTTTATTACTAACAATTAGAAACATGAAAAATGCTAAGTTAAAGTAAAATTACTATTTTACCCTCTACATGTGGAAAAATGACCATTTTACCCATAACTTAAGGTTTTCACATACAAATTCCAAAAGGGAAATTCTAAATGCAACCGCCTGCGTGTCCCCGTTGCGGCCTCGGCGCCTACATGGCATACGTACTAAACGACGTTCAACATTTGTCCAAATTCCCTCGCGTAAGTAATTGTTTTCTCTCACTCATCTCTATTTTCTCTCGTCCAATGCACGATTTCAAACCCTAATTGTAATCCCTAACTCTCAATGAGCGTCTACTCTCAATCCCTAACTCTAACCAACATCTAACCCAAACGATCCCTAACCCTAATCTACCCGTCGTCTTCACCCTTGAGGCCGCGAGGAACCCTAATCTTTGGATTGACGAGCCGAGCCTACGAACCCACATGAACCCATCGTCTCCATCCCCGTCGTCATCACCCCTAAGGCCGCGGCAGGACACGAACCCATCATCTCCATCCCCGTCGTCTTCACTCCTGAGGCCACAAGAGACACGAACCCCCCAGGTTTTGTTCAGATTGTTACTTTTAGTTTTGCTCTCATCAGTTAAATTTGTGCTTGTGATTTTGATTACTTGATTACTTGTGATTTTGATATTTTGGTTGGATTTGATTTGGTTTATTTATCAGGTTTTGTTCAGATTGTTGCTTTTAGTTTTGCTCTTATCAGTTAAATATGTGTTTGTGATTTTAAGTTTTGATTACTTGATTTGGAGATTTTGGTTGGATTTGATTTGGTTTATTTATCAAGTTTTGTTCAGATTGTTGCTTTCAGTTTTGCTCTCATCAGTTAAATATGTGTTTGTGATGTTAAGTTTTGATTACTTGATTTGGAGATTTTGGTTGGATTTGATTTGGTTTATTTATCAAGTTTTGTTCATATTGTTGCTTTTAGTTTTGCTCTCATCAGTTAAATTTGTACTTGTGATTTTGATTACTTGATTGGAGTTGATTCGATTTTATGGGGATTCATCTTAGAATGTCATCATCATCTTCATCAATATCTTCTTCATCTTTTCCGAAAAGTAATTTGGGAAAACCATTGTGCTTCTGTGAGCTCGAAGCCACATTGAAATGGTCAACCACTGCAAAAAATCCTAGACGACCGTTCTTAGGTTGTTCAAAGTACAATACCCAGGTAAGTACATTATTTGTTGCCTAAAACATTTTTTTATATATAATCATTTAATATGATGTACAGTTTATACATTTCTAATATATGCATGAAATGAGTAGGGCTTACCATACTATAAGTTTTTCAAGTGGCTGGATAGTAATAAAGTGACTGAGCTACAAGTTCAAGAAAGAAGGCATGAACTGTTAAAGAAAGAGAAAGAGGTCGAGAAGATACTCGAGCTTCTAGAAAAGAGGGAGATTGAACTGCGTAAGATAGTGGATCGCCTCGAGAGGGTGCAGATGGTACTATCCAAAAAAAGCGACGAGGTTATGCAAAAGGAGTTGGTGCTTAATGCACAAGAAGCTAAAATAAGGCGTTTAGGCACACTACTTCGTATTTATTTCTGTTTGCATTTGTACATGTATTTTACCTATTGTTATATAAGTAATTTAGAATTGTTGTTAGTAGTTCTATGTTTAGGTATTGGACTTGTACATTTGTTTTATAATTGTAGACCGCAACTTGTATGAACCAATTGTCTCAGCAACAATGCATTGTCTCAACAACAGTTGTCTTAGCACTTCCCTCATTGTCTAGACGTAATTAGTTAAGTTGGCCTCCTTGGATGTACATGGTTGTGGGATATAGATCACTTTATATATAACATCTATTGCAAGAAGGCACACAGCTTTAGATGATCTATTTTACCATTAAGGAGGTTTAATTCTTAGTTAGATCCGATAACAACATGGATCTACATTTGAAGAATCTGTTTTATAGACCATAGAATGTGCAAAATACTTTGTATCTTAGACATCAAAATTCCAAAATGAGACCCTTTAAGTCTTAATGAACATTATGAATCACAATAGTTAATGTTAGAAATAAAAATACATAGTTAGCAAAGCTCAGTTCTCCAATGCTATCTTTTAATCTTGCGATAAAATAAGAAAAAAAAATTAGACTATAGGAATTATATCTGAGAAAAGATAATAAAAACTACAATACTAACTATTATGTCAAAAACTTAAATATATATCCAGTTTTCTATTTTCCACTTTCTTTCTCATTTCTTTGTTTGTAGCAACCAAAACAGATAAAACTATATTAAAATGTGGCCAATATATACTTCACAAATTTCCACCAACCAAAATGAAAATGGAACATAAGCAAGAAAAATAAACAGAGGATGAGCAAAGAGAGTCCCATCCAAGCTCCATTAACCATATAAATGCGTTAAGCGCACTAAAAGCATATCTACACCATCAAAAATATATGTGCATAGATAGAGAGAGAGAGAGAGAGAGAGAGAGAGAGAGAGAGAAAGAGAGAGTGCGTGCTTATACCTGTGAGTGATGTATGAATGTAGAGAAGCCTAAGCAGGTTTAAATCCACATATATTCATTCATGTCAGAAATTGTTCCCAATCCAACTTCACAACAAAGTCCCTCAAATACACAAAATCTATTCAATCCACGACAAATTGTGTAACAGCCCGCTAAAAATTCATTGGTGGAATTTCTATTGACTTTAGGAATCTCGTAAAAGTCCCATAAGTTTTTACGAATCGACCAATCGCATTGGTTTTAGTCTGTCAACATAGTTAGTGTTATCACTCACTACGGTGCTAGAAATATGAGTTTTATTTATTTGAGGTGGTTAGAAGTGTCAGAATGCATTATGGTCTACGCCATTAGACTCAGTGGATTATTTAGGTTTTTATGGCACAATAGCCTATTTTCATAATTCTGGATGAAACGTCTGTTGGAAATTGTAAAATTATTTTTAGGGGTACTTCGAGGTTGAATTTCGGTAAAAGATTTTCACTGTAGGTTAATGTGAATATTTAAGAATTTTTAGTGTTAAGTTTATGATTCACCTTTTCGAAGTGAATAGTAACCTCGATAAGCGCACCAATTGCAGTGTTTCAAAATCACAATGTGGAATGTTCAAATTAGATTAGAGAAATTTTATTTGGACACTTGGCAAGATCTTAGCCACACTTAGTGAATAATATTAGACACTTGGCACCATGAGGAACGTTTGTTGGATTTGAAGGAATCGAGGTGTGAGATCATTCCACTTAAGCAAAACTTTGTTTCATCTGCTCAATCAAATTGTGCCAGATCAAAGAGGGCTTCAATCCTAGTAAAACCCTAAATGGGGGGAATCCAATAGAAAGCCCAAAAAAATTTTTGAAATCGAAACCCTAAACGGTTTCCCCAAAACCCTAAAGTTGGCCTCTAAACATTTTCTAATCCGATTTCTAGCATTGTGTTTAATCACTTGATTAAATCACTTCCACATGCTATTAATCCATCAAATTTGTGTTAGAACATCATTATACAACCTTGTTAACCTTGAAAAATTGATTGGGCCAAGTTATATTGGATTTGGACTTGATAGCAACCCAAACCCTCTTTAAACCCCAAAATTTAGGCCCATTCATTTTAGGCCCACGAAATTGACCACGTTAGCATTGTTTGAAGGCTAAGTTTTGTACCCCCACTTGGCTAGCCAGATAGTTACAAGAAGGGCCTAGAAGGTTCTTGAAATACAAAGTTAAAGGGCCACCTCACTCTTTCAATCTTACACTCCACCTTGGGAAAAGATCTTGGATTGATTTTTATGAGAAGAAAAGGACAATACTCAAGCTTCCTTTCAGTCCTATCACTTTCCATAACTTGTTTAAGAGGCTCTCCAGTCCACTTCCCACGAAAAGCAACTCTCCTTTATAGGTTTCCTTCGTAGAACACAAAAGACACTCTCGGACAGTTTTTCGTACCTCTTTTGAATGCCTAGTTCAAAGCTTTTGTAGGTGTTTTCTCGCAAACTTTCCTGCATTAAAGTTGTTTCTTTTGGAGTCTAGTGTACGTGGATATCTTATTAGTTCCATTTGGAGATCAGTTGATCGGTCAAAAGTTGTTTAGACCCCAGAAAGGTCATTCTGGGCGATAAACTGGAGAGTGTGTTATATTTTGGAGTTTTTGACCAAGCTAATGAATAGATTTTGGTCCAAACTTTTTATGGAGTATTGTTAACATGTGTATATGATTATTGGTTGAGGATTTGTTACATGATTAAAAGTTTTGATGAAATATTTTCTTAGATCTAGAAACTTAGAAACTGGAAGAGGAAAAACAGTTTCTGTTTTGAGAAAGTTCAAATCTTTTATGGTTTAATCTTATTCCAATGGCTTTGATATTTTTATTGGAAGATCCTAAGCCTCTTATATACATGGTAGAATGTTATTTTGAAGATATTTGTTGTTAGTTTCGAAGATATGGAATTTTATGC
Source organism: Juglans mandshurica (assembly GCA_022457165.1). Lineage (NCBI taxonomy): Eukaryota > Viridiplantae > Streptophyta > Magnoliopsida > Fagales > Juglandaceae > Juglans > Juglans mandshurica. The sequence goes on from CM039623.1 coordinate 14,475,524, forward strand.
AATGAGGTATTCAGTTAGGCCAAAGTGATGATGTTCTTGGCTAAATTTATGTTTTGGTTGATGTTTAACCATGTGATCTTGCGTTTGATGCTTGGATCTGTTTTAGAACATCTTTTTAAGCCATGTGATGTTTTGGTTTGAAGATCACTTCTTTATAAGTCATGGATCCAGATGTTGATCAAAACAAGTTAGAAACAAAAATCTGTTTTAAACTTAGAAGAGAAACCAAAAAGTTCAAGTATGGTTTTAGTGTTTTTGATGAATTTTGTTCATGATTCAAGACATGATTATTCTTAGGAATATGTTATGAGTATAGTAGAAGAAAAATTTTGGTTTAATCTTGAGTTTTGAGATTTGAAAGAATTACAACAAAAATCGAAGGAAATAGCCTTTGTAAGTTTCGGCCCTATAGAGTTTTAATGGTTGTATTTAGTTTTAAATTTTTCTGAATTAATATTTGAGTTTAGGACAAAATTTACATAAGGTATGTAAATTTTAGTGATTTTTGGAGTTAAGATGCAAAATCCATAAGTTAGGGGTAAAATGGTCATTTTCCCACATGTAGAGTGTAAAATAGTAATTTTACTCTAAGTTGATATTTCTCCATATTCCTAATTGTTAGTGATTAAGTTCTAATTTTTAGAAATCACTACTTTCAGTTTCTCGTGATCGCACTTGAGTTTTGTCTCGAAGCGCGAAGATTGAGGTAAGTTAGCTTTTAACTTACTATCAGTTTAATGTGTATGAGTGATTAATAAGGGAACTAAAGTGTATGTATACATGTTATCATATGTGCCATGCCAAGTCATTACATATTTATCTTTTACACAAAATTTATTCTGCCATGAATTATTCATCTGTTTCACAAGATATTCTGTCATGTATAGCAATACATTGCAAGTATGCCATGTTAAGTTAAGTATGTCAACTGTTACATGTATTTCATGTCACGTAATATTCACTGTCTCATGTTACGCCATGATAAGCAATGTTGTCTGTTATATGGTATGTCATGTTACGAAATGTTGCATGTTACATGTATGCCATGTTATGAAATGTTCTCTATTACATTTATGTCTAATGTCTTAGTTCATGTCACGTTATGCTACGTCAGGATTTCTGTCTTTTATGTCACGTTTATGTCATGTTCATGTTACGTCACGTTACCAAATGTCATGTATGCCAGTTAAGTTATTCATGTCAATCACGACCCTAGGCACTAGGATGGGGTAATATTTTAGTGGAACTCCTTTGTTCACGCTGGATTGTCTAAATATCTGTGAAATTCCCTGGTTGACGAAGTACAGTCAACAAGTTGCGAATGAGGCCTAATTAGCTGGTCACCGGAGTACGCCAGACACTAACGCCGATGGTGCTACACATTATGTTACGTGTGTTCACAGTTAGTATGGCACAAACAAATAAGTCATGGGGCCACAACAACTATGGAGCATGAAGTATGGGGCCACAACAACTGTGGAGCATGAAGTATAGGGCCACAACAACTATGGAGCATACACTACGTGAGACACAGCAATTGTGACAGGTAGAATATGTGGGGCCACAACAATTATGGAGTACGTATTAACGCACTCACAGCTGGTATAGAAACCTGTGATGTGATGCGGTAGTCGGCAAGGACACATGGCTCAAGGGGACCTATGTAGCACCCATATGGTCACTTTAATAATTAAGTATATTGAATAAGATTTCAAGTTCTTGCATTTCACGTTCAAGTCATGTTTCACGTTATGTTATGTTCAAGTTTACATTCACGCAATCATGGTAATCCCATGAGACAAGAATATGTTTCAAATTCATGTTATGTTATGTTCACGTTCACGTTATGTTCCAAGTTCATATTTATGTTATGTCATGCTCAGGTTCATGTTATGTTTCAAGTTCATGTTTAAATTATGCATGTTCACGTTCATTCTATGTTTCAAGTCCATGTTATGTTTCAAGTTCACATTCATGCTGTGTTTCAAGTCCATGTTATGTTTCAAGTCACGTTCATGCTAAGCTTTAGTTTCAGTTTAAGTTATGCCAGTTATGTTATGTTGTATGTCAAGTTATGCTATGATTACTTATGATTTGATTATGCATTCATGCTTTTACTGCCATGCATGCATCATTAACCTGTGTGGAAGTTTCCTGTTAACTTGCTGAGATTTGTAATCAAATCTTACTGTAGTAGTCCCAACTACCATTCCCCCTGAATGGTAGATTTTGTTACAGGATCTGAAGGAGAATCAAGAATCGACCAATTGGAAATGATCGACTAAACATTGGTGTTACATAGATGGTAGTACAGTAGTTACCTCATTACTACATCTCTTAGTATTGTAAATAATTTAGGATATCAGTATTCATTAATTTTGTGATAAATAGAATATTTATTTGATTATGTTCTACGATGTGAATTTAATTAAGTAAGATATTAATACTTATTTGTTTCCAAACAGATTTAGTGGTAGTTATTATTGCGTATAGGTGTCGATTTACGAAGTGATATTCAAGAAGAAGTGCAGCGAGGTAGGTAATTTGATCATAAGTTAGGATCATCACAGTTTAGCTTATATATAAGTATTATTCAAGCTAGTTCATTGACAACCATTATTTATGAACCACTCATATCATATGCAAACATGTCATCTAGCATAGCATACGATCATGTCATTCTGCATCATGTTTTAGATTTAGAAATTATAATTATGTATATATTATGTCATACATCTCATGTGTATAAGACTCGTAAGCCATCTTAAATTTAAGAGTAAGATAAGATCAGATCAGTTAATAAGATGACCATTCAGATGCCTGGTACCAATGCAGTTCAGTTTCAGGGTGGATGTGCAAGCCACGAACTTAGTCGTGGTCCACCATAGTATGCTAGAATACTATTAGCGGTTCCCCTTGCTGCAGCGGGATGTGGGGCCAGTGTACAACCTTGCACACAGGGTTAAGTGTGTTGGCCAGTCAGATCAGTCAGTTAAGTCAGATAAATCAGTCATGGATAGCATAAGCATTGTATGAACAGTCATGAATTTTAAGCTCAGCGTGAAAGTTTTTATGAAAATCTTATGTTTATTACGTTTACGTTGTGATAGATTTTTTACTGAGTCATCGACTCATTTTAGTTTGTTTTCATGTTTTTAATCACCCAGGTGAAGATGATGACTACGAGCAGGCAGACCAGGAGTACAAGGAGCATTTATTTTTAGTTCAGACTTTCTAAAATAAAACATGTCTTTTATGACATGAATTCATTCAGTTTATTCATTTAATGTTTTTTTTAAGACAATTTTATTAGACCTTTTATTTCATAATAAGTTTCAGTTTATTTTTCAATTATGAAATTAGAGAATCTCTTGCCGGGTTTATTTTTTCATGAAAAATACGTGACACACCTAGCCTACGGGAAATGGGTGTTACAAGAGCTATGTTAATCATAGGAGAGAAAGTCTTGAGTTGAGGTTAATAGCTGATCGTTTATCAAGGTACAACCTAGGAGGAGGAACGATTCGTGGTGATTATGAATGAGTAAGCTAGTTCTAGGCAGATATAATTTCTTGAGGAAATAGAGAATGTCAATTCAGTTGTGTATGGATTAAATTCTTCCAAAATGAACTGCAAGAATACTTGAAGTTTTAGAAAGTATGTTGGTATGACTTGACCTACCTTGTGGAAGGATTCCAGTACAAATTGATATAATTTGAGAGAAAGAGAGTTAAGAATGATAGATATATATATATACACGTTGTGGATAATTCTTTGAATAGTGATCTCTTTGAAGCAAGGATTCAGTATCCTAGAAGGTCAGCCTAGAAGTCATAAAGTTTAGGTAGTAACCTTTGAGATTATTATACCCTAATGTTCTAGTAGTAGTTATTTTGTATAACCATGTGATGGTTATAGATAAGAATATTGTTGACTACGAGAAGAAGGCGTTACCTCAAGAAGAACGAGACCTGCCCCTTGGGCGTGATGAGGCATCTAGTGATGGGCAATAGGTTGGTAAGCAACTTCTTCTTTTGAGCGTATCTTATGTTTGTACTTGCATCGATTTCGAGGACGAAATCTTTTTTTTAGGAGGGGAGGATGTAACCGCCCGCTAGAAATTCATTGGTGGAATTTCAATTGACTTTAGGAATCTCGTAAAAACCCCATAAGTTTTTATGAATCGACCAATCTCATAGGTTTTAGTCTGTCAACATAGTCAGTGTTATCACTCACTATAGTGCTAGAAATATGAGTTTTATTTATTTGAGGTGGTTAGAAGTGCCAGAATGCATTATGGTCTACGCCATTAGACTCAGTGGATTATTTTCGTTTTTATGGCGCAATAATCTATTTTCATAATTCTGGACGAAACGTCTGTTAGAAATTATGAAATTACTTTTAGGGGTACTTCGAGGTTGAATTTCGGTAAAAGACTTTCACTGTAGGTTAATATGAATATTTAAGAATTTTTAGTGTTAAGTTTATGGTCTTAGTGTTTTTGATGACTTTTGTTCATGATTCAAAACATAATTATTCTTAGGGATATGTTATGAGTATAGTAGAAGAAAATTTTTGGTTTAATCATGAGTTTTGAGATTTGAAAGAATTACAACAAAAATCAAAGGAAATAGCCTTTGTAAGTTTCGGCCCTATAGAGTTTTAGTGGTTGTATTTAGTTTTAAATTCTTCTGAATTAATATTTGAGTTTAGGTTAAAATTTACATAAGGCATGTAAATTTTAGTACTTTTGGAGTTAGGATGCAAAATCCTTAAGTTATGGGTAAAATGGTCATTTTCCCACATATAGAGGGTAAAATGGTAATTTTACTCTAAGTTGTTATTTCTCCATATTCCTAATTGTTAGTGATTAAGTTCTAATTTTTAGAAATCACTACTTTCAGTTTCTCGTGATCGCACTTGAGTTTTGTCTCGAAGCGTGAAGATCGAGGTAAGTTAGTTTTTAACTTACTATCAGTTTAATGTGTATGAGTCATTCGTAAGGAAACTAAAGTGTATGTATGCATGTTATCATATGTGCCATGCCAAGTCATTACATATTTATCTTTTACACAGAATTTATTCTATCATGAATTATTCATCTGTTACACAAGATATTCTGTCACGTGTAGCTATACATTGCAAGTACGCCATGTTAAGTTAAGTATCAATGTCATGTATGCCAGTTAAGTTATTCATATCAATCACGACCCTAAACGCTAGGATGGGGTAATATCCTAGTGGAACTCCTTTGTTCACGCTGGAGTGTCTAAATAGGTGTGAAATTCCATAGGTTGACGAAGTACAGTCAACAGGTTGCGAATGGGGCCTAATTAGCTGGTCACTGGAGCACGCTAGACACTAATGCTGATGGTGCCACACATTATGTTACATGTGTTCACAGCAAGTGTGGTACAAACAAATAAGTCATGGGGCCACAACAACGGTGGAGCATACACTACATGAGACATAGCAATTGTGACTCGTAGAATACGTGGGGCCACAACAACTGTGGAGTACGTATTAACACACTCACAGCTGGTATAGAAACCTGTGATGTGATGCGGTAATCGGCAGAGACACACGGCTCAAGGGGACCTGTGTAGCACCCATATGGACACTTTAATGATTAAGTCTATTGAATAAGATTCCAAGTTCATGCATTTCACGGTCAAGTCATGTTTCACGTTATGTTATGTTCAAGTTTACATTCACGCAATCATGGTAATCCCATGAGACATTTCAAATTCATGTTATGTAATGTTCACATTTATGTTATGTTCCAAGTTCATATTTATGTTATGTCATGTTCAGGTTCATGTTATGTTTCAAGTTTTTGTTCAAATTATGCATGTTCACGTTCATGCAATGTTTCAAGTCCATGTTATGTTTCAAGTTCACGTTCATGCTGTGTTTCAATTCAATGTTATTTTTCAAGTCACGTTCATGCTAAGCTTTAGTTTCAGTTTAAGTTATGCCAGTTATGTTATGTTGTATGTCAAGTTATGCTATGATTACTTATGATTTGATTATGCATTCATGCTTTTTCTGCCATGCATGTATCATTAACCTGTGTGGAAGTTTCCTGTTAACTTGCTGAGATTTATAATCAAATCTCACTGTGGTAGTCCCAACTATCATTCCCCCCAAATGGTAGATTTTGTTATAGGATCTGAAGGAGAATCGAGAATCGACCAACTGGAAATGATCGACTAAACATTGGTGTGACATAGATGGTAGTACAGTAGTTACCTCATTACTACTTCTATTTGTGACGTTCAATCTCCAACACTCTTTTGATCACAACCATTTTGGACTAGTGTTGTGATCTCAGTTGTTTAGTACGTCATTATGTATGAAGTATATTTTAAGTATTTAGGATATTTCGGTTTGGTACATAGTATTGCTAAAGGAAAAAATTATCCACTGCGAATATTGCATATTGCTAGATGCATGTTAGGAATATTGCATCTTATATGTCATGAACGGGGGCAGGTAACCTTGTGTTGCATGTCTTGACGCTTCAAATGTCCGTCCGGTCACGTGACATATGTAACAGACTCATCTTCTCCCCTCTCGGTCTGTTTTGTCATCACCCCAATCCCGCATTTCTTACCATATTCCTTATAATAACATAATAAATCTTCAAAGGAATTATACTCCATTCCCAACTTTGGCTCCTCAATTGTATCATCATCATCCACTTGGACATTTTGAGTTTTCTCAACACTGCCATCATCAAGTTCCGAAGGACTTGGTCTATCCTCAGTACATTCTTCAGCTCTAGGAGATCCACATGGTGCTTCAGTTTCCCCACCATCAGGTCTATTGTACATTGAACCAACTATTCTGCTTGTGGCGGAGCTTGTATTGCTGATAGGATTCGCAGGTTCCCTGATATGTTGAAGTGGGTAACCAACATTCTGCAATAAACACAAAAAGTCTACAATTAAACTTGTACAAAAAAGCCAACTTATTAAGAATAAATCCTGATCAATTATCACCACCTGTATGTTGATTGGATATTGGTTGCCAACTGGATATGGTAGAAAAGTCGGTGACCACGTGGGCACTAGTCCAAAGTAACCAGGCAAGTAATTTGGGATATTTGGACTAGTTGATGGTATGGCCTAACATGTTATTAGATAAAGTTATTGATGTATTTTGGAAATAAATATCGACTCAAAAATACCAATGTTATAGATATATTAAATCATATAACATACATACCTTGGATGGAGGATTTGAGCTATATAATGTCTGCGTAGTTGGCTGTTCTTTCTCGTTTCCCATTCTGAAAATTAGTATTAACTATCAAGACAACTAATTGACATTCAGCAGGTGGGTTTTTATAGTTGGAAAAAAAATAAACTATCATGCAAAAGCAGCTAAAATCCATATGGGAAATGAAGCAAAAACTCCCTTTTTTTTTTATTGGCTGGTGCTTTTATATTACCTTCCCTAATATAAAACCCATTTACACACGTTGATAGATTGGGAAGAACTATATAGTACATCTTTCTTCAATTTGGCAAACTATGCTACAAGTCCTTGTTTTAGCTTTTTAAGTGGTATATGGTTGGGTTGGTTTGGGTTGGGGTGGTTATTGTTTTTGTCTCAAGTTCTGAATATTTCTTTGAAAAGAAATACAATATACTAAATAAATATGGATCTTACTCTATTTGGTTAAGTCATGATTAACGATATTGTTCAATAGGTTAAGTTGAAGCTAAGAGAGTCAAATACGAGGCTGGACCAACAATTGGCAGAAGAGCAAGCTGCTCGACTGAAGGCTGAAGAGCTACTACACGAAGCTCAACTGAAATCTAGTGAAGAAATTCATAGCCTCAGAGAGCATCTAGAAAAAGCAGAGGAGCAGCTTCGTAAGCACAGTGAAAATCGATGTACCATTCTGTGAGGTAAAGGTTATGAATACAACTGTTGTGGAGTACAGACCTTCCCTTTTAATTTTTTCGTTTTAATGTTTCTACAACAATTGATTGGACACAAAACCCACTTACACCATTTATGTCAAGACTTCATACTAATGAGAACCAATTTAATGAAAATACTTCAGTGAATAGATTTTCTCGAACTATACATTCTGGTAAAGGAAAGAAACGTTTTTAATTATGTAAAATCATTAAATCAGCAAGTCATATTAACAATAAAGCTACAAATTTTGACAGATAACTACTTTCCTTCAAACAGTAATGACAAATGTCTGGTAGGCATTTATAGTGGTGTAGTTTGTAGTCAAAGCAAATTGTTATGTGTTCAAGAAGTTTTTAATGCACAGCCACAAAACCATTCTCACAAGTGTCTCAGATGCTTGGTCAAAGTTGACAACAAAATCTTAGTTGATTAAATAAGAAATGACTACCATTTACTCTTAGTTCTATTTTTTCACTCAAAATCCATAGAAAAGTGCGGGCTATACATATACACTCATGTTAAGAGTGCCAGCTAAGTTCTATGTTTTCACACAATTTCAAGTGTAATGTAATCTTTTCCTGAAGTGGATTCCCAAACCCATAAATTGTCGTGCAGACTACAGATGCTAGGCTCCAAATCTGAATAGCGACCTTTCAAAGTACAGACTGAAAAACCAAGTTCTTTATTACAGAACCAAAGAAGACCCAACAACTCAATACCCACCATTAAGCATAGATTTTTCACATACAAATAAAAAGGACAAGAGCAACCCAGAGAGAACGGCGGATGAAGACCTCAACTCAGAGAAAACTAAAACCCAACAACAAACAGATGAAGACCTCTTACCCATACATGCAAATGAAATAGTAGACTTCAAATCCAGAAGAGAAGACCGCAACCCTGATCTATTTTGGGGCTCAGGTTTCTTCAAACCAAAATGAAATCAATTCCCTCCCTCCCGCGTAAGTAATGTTTCTGGGTTCAAGGTTTCCATTTTTTTTTAAATTATTGCTGCGCGAGGCCGCGACGGGGTTACCACCCGGAGGTATGTAGCAGTACTGATTCCAAAAGTTATTAAAATTTAAATTCCTCATATAAATTTTGTCCTAAACTCAAATATCAACTTAGAAAAAATTAAGACCAAATACAACTATTACAAACACCATAGGGCCGAGACTACTAAATGCCGCATATCTTACTTTTGTTGCAATTTCTTCAAATTCCAAAACTCATGATCAATTTCAGTACAAACATACTTAAAACATCCACAAAAAAATTTTAGTTAAAAGGTCCAAACTTTTTAACTAAAATACACACTCTTGAATCTTAAGGTTTTGACCAATTTCAAAGCATTTTCAAGAACTCTAAAAATTCAAAACTTTCTTCTAACATGTTCATAATCCTAAGAACTAACATTAGAAAGGATTTAAGGGTATTTTAGTAATTAAAGGAAAACTTGCATGGACTTGGGAAGGATTGAAAATGGAAACCATAAGAGGAGAAAGTAGCCTTACGGGAGAAGAAAACCGTGTGACCTAGGAACTCTGTCGAAACTAAAGTTGAGCACAAAGCAGAGAGACGGTGGAAGCTGGTTTAGGGTGGTGCAACGAAGATGCTGTCAAGCTGAGTGGCTGAGCATGAGAGAGAAAGAGAGAGGAAACCGTCACTGAAGACAAATGAAATTTTTTTGACGTTCAAGTAAAGCGGAAATTTACTTTCGAATATCGTATATACGTTCGAACATTAAGGCTAGTTAGGTGCGAACGTGAAATGTTTTGGTGCCCACGTTCGAACTTTAGTAATTAATGTTCGAATGTTAATTGTCAATTTAAATTAAATATGACTCTAATTTAAAAAATATGTGATTTTTATAGTGTCTAATTTGTGAACAAGTCTAAAAAATTGTAAAATATAATTATATATTTATATATATAAATTATATTTATGTTTATGTTTATGTTTGTAAACATATATGTTTATATATATTTGAAGTGTAGTGATTTAGTATTAAAGTTGAAAAATCTAACATTAAAGGAGATTGAGAATTGAAATTAAAAAATAATAGATATATTAAATAATATTGTTCCTTACAAATATTAAAAGCAAAATATAAAATATGATAGAATTTCTTAAACAGCACTCAGACGAATGCATTGTTTACGAATTCGTACTCGGTATCTCCTCAGTCAAGGTATCAACCTTCTCATTGAGGATATCTACACGAATGGCTATCTCGGCGGTAGACTCCTCTATAGCCACGATCTGTCGATCAATATGTGCAGTCATATATGAAATCAACGCATCAACCCAAGCAAGCCGCGCATCTCTCGCAAATGTACTCATCGGCTGTTGACTACTACTCCCCACACCGGCCTCGGGTTGCGTCAAAGGCACTAGATCCGCTACAAGGGGTGGCTGACTTCGACGATACCCCCTCACCTATCCAATGCTACATCGATGCGTGCTGATGTCAAGGGGGCTCATTTGATCTATGACTTGCTCTTCCAGCTAGAGTGACACTCTTTGAGGAAGTAATAGCTGGCTAATGATGACACCATATCGGATGTTGTCCTTGGAGACAATGCTTGCCTCATAACGAATCCTCTTAAAGATGAGTAGTGGAAAATTGATGGGATCTCCACGTGCCACTTATATAAAAAAATGTACCCGAATCCAACTAAATGTTGTCTTATGTGCCACAGGATCTAGGTTTGTTGCAACAATAAGCTGCAACATGTAGAAGAAATGTAGCAAATGTATTTGGTTGAAGGCGTTCTTCCTCTCAATCTGCATATGGTCTCTCCTGATGAGGATGTAGAAATCATCGTCTCGATCATCGTCCCGAGTCTCATGGTCAGTACCCTCTACCTCTGACTAGTCTGCATCTCTGACATCATCTACTGGCTCAACTAGGCCAGTAGATGATGCAGAAGTGCCTACATCTGCATCGAGTGTGCCGTGTGCAGATATAGATGCGTGAACCACAGTTGTGTCGCTAGTATGAGATTCAGTTGTAGTCGATGTCTCAACTACTTGATGAATCCTGAGGAGCTCGACGATGACATCCTGTGAAATCTCAAACGAAACACCGCATATAGTCACAGTGTGAGAGGATGTGTCCTGAGACATGGAGCACATCCCCCTATAGAACTCCCGAACCATTGAGGGGTATACCTTCCCCCTCTATGTGCAGATATTTCCCCAGCCTCTTCTTATGAAGACATCTTTGAGGTTCGTCTGCTCCCATCTGAGATTATCGAACTCATTGATGAGGACCTCTCGCTCCACCATAACAGAACGAGTCCCAATTCGAGCAGTATCCTGAGTGGCTCCTTCCCTCCCTCATTTCCTAATATGCAAATGATGAGCCACATCATGAAAATAGAAAAGGAAAAAGAATTATTAGTACTATTGATGCATCTTTTGTTTTAATTTTAAACTGTTCTGCATTAACGTTCGAACATAATATAACATATGTTCGAACGTTCAGATAAAACATTCTCACGTATGTTATTGACGTTCAAACATAACAATTAACATTCAAACATATAATATACACGTGACATCCGCTCGTCACGGTCGTGGCTATACATGTGGCATTTGTTTTGAGAAAAATAGAAGGCACGAAAAACTCAAGGTCACCATTTATGATAATTCCACTGGAAGAGTGAATGATAATGCAGCAGTGCTTTCCTCTTATATTGGCACAGTAATCCGAGCTTATGCTCCATTTTATTTGCGATCATAGCGAGATGTTCCGAATGAGATTAACGTGCACATTCGAAGTCGTGTGCTGGTGAGTTTACTTTGAGAGTACATTTTTTCACCTAGATTAGTATATCATATTTTTGATGTAATTTACTTATTAGGATGAACTCGACCTCGATAATTCAACCTCAGCTTTGGTCGTAGCAAGGATTCGAGAACAGTAAATGAGTTGATGGCTACACTATTCTGACGTCACAAGGGACGATGTCATGACCACTTCAAGAAGTTTGAGACGTAGGAAGAGGCTGCAAAGTCCTTTTTCCAGCAGATGAAGTTAGACGATTGGAGAAAGTGTTATGATCTTTTCGCAGCTCCAGATTATCAGGTATTCTAAATTTATATCCTTTAATTATTTACATTTATATTCATTCTATATTATATATATATATATTTATATATATTACAATTAACATTCTTAATTAATTTTGTAGCACTTAAGCTATACAAATGCACATAATAGATCCACTCTGACTGTCCATCATCGTGTCGGTTCAAGATCATTCCACCATCTTGTTGATAAAATGGTAATTAATAAATTATAGAATTCATTTATTTTTCTAATATTCTTTTATTTAAGTAATAGAATTATCTTTTTAAAATTGTTAATGTCACTTTGTTAGAAACGTCATGATCTTGAAAACCTTTTCCTCATTCATATCTATGATGCAGCTCACACTAATGAGCGTAGTGAGTGGATGGATCTTGCCGTTGCAGATAATTATATAAGCGGTGTTACTTTTGTTAAATAAATTATGCAACATGTGAATAGTTTATTTTTTATTTGTATTTATTTTAATATGTTACTTATTGTGTGTTTTCTTTCAAATTGCAGGAAAAAATGATGGAGATGCAGTTAGTTTCTGGGGAATCGTCTTTGAGTGACATGGACACATTAATGCAAGTGCTCGGGCCCAAGTCTAGTATGGCAAGAGGTTTGGGACAATCTTTCAAGCATTCCGGTTCATCCTCCTTAACCTCATCAACTTCACAAATTAATAATCTTACCAAAGATTTAGAAGCTGCACGATGCGAGAATGAGTATATGAGGTTGAGACAACAAGAGTTGAAGTCCCTCTTAGAGTGGCAGTCTCATTTAAAGATGCATTTGCGAGACCAATAGAGAGACCAGGAGGAAAAAATATGATGTGAAGTCCAAGAGCAAGTGCAGTGGGAGATGATGATGCAAATGGAGCATGTTATGTCAATGCAATAGAATCGCGGTGGACGAGTAAAGAAGAAGAAATGAATTTTATCAATTTTATCCGTGTATATAACTTTTAATATCTAATTTTGAAACTTTATAAGACATTGTTAGTTGTTAAATGATGGTGTGTAATATGATACAATTGGTATGTTTTTTTATTTTATGAAATTATTATTTTTGATATGTACTTTCAAATGTAAATAAAAAACATTCGAACATTGGTTCACATTCAAACTAATATTTGAACGTAATTACACAAAATAATAACATAACGTTCGAAGGTACGACTAAACATTCGAATGTACTCACCCTGAAATGAACAAAACGTTCAAATGTTTAAACAATTAACGTTTGAACAAACCTCCGAACATACTACTTGCATTCGAACACTTCTTCGTTAACATTCGAACTAACATCCGAATGTTATAACTGTTACATTCGAACATTGGTCCATTAACATTCAAACGAAAATTTAACGTTTATTGCAGTTAACGTTCGAACGTATAGAAGTTTGAACGTAAATATTATACATTCAAACTATAATCAACATATGTCAACTTCTGTCAATCGAATGCCGATTGGTCGGATTTACGTTCAAACGTTCGATTGGATGTTCGAATGTTACTTTTTGTGATAGATCTCAATCGTTACAAAAAAGAGAACACTCGAACATTACACCAAATGGAACACGTCCAACCGTCACTAAAAATATTTTTAGTGACGGTTCAATAGTAAACCGTCACCAATTGTTTTCTATGATGCACATTAGGTGATGGTCGTGGTGATGGTTTTGCCACCAAATGTCTTTAGTGACATTTTGGTTATTTTTTGTGACGGTTTCCTTTGTCACAAAACACAAATTGTGTTGTAGTGCGTTAATGTGTGCGAACAAATTATTCGGAATGTAAGTATTCTGCAACGACTACAAGCTTTCATGAAAGGTTATACAATATATATATATACACTATATATATAAAATTACAATTGTTACTTCAATATATATATACACATTAATTATGATGAAGTACTACTCATTTGCTAGCTATTGCCTTTTTTGACCCAGCGAATGCCCAGTATTTGTTGAGGTTGCAATATAACTGCGCCTTCATCGTTCACTAGCAGCAATTCAGTAGATGTCACCACTATGTCGCCCATGAATTTTTTTAACAAGGAAACATGGAAAACAGGATGAATGCGAGCTCCTTCTGGAAGCTGAAGTTTATGCGACCACTCCAATTTTTTGTAGCACTGGGTATGGATCGTAAAATCGACTAGCAAGCTTCTGGTGGGCACGTTTGAAACCAGAATGCTGCCGATGGGGGTGTAACTTAAGAAACACCAGATCGCCTACTTCAAAAGTCACATCTCGTCTCTTGTGATCCGCTGCCTGCTTCATGCGATTTCTGGAAGTCTCTAGATTAGCTTTAAGTTGGCGCAACAACTTTGCTCTAGTCATGAGACTCTGATCCACTTCATGCATAGAAGAGAAGCCGCTATGGTAAATGGGAAGTGGAGGAGGCAAACGACCATACAATGCTTGGAATGGGGTCATTCCCGTAGATGCATGGGACGTTGTATTGTACCACAACTCTGCCCATGGAATGTATGTGCTCCATTTGCGTGGCCATTGGTGAACAATGTAGCAGAGATACTGCTCTACACATCGATTGACCACTTTCGCCTGGCTATCAGTTTGCGGATGATAGGCGGAGCTGAGTTTCAACTTAATACTTGACATTTGCAAGAATTCTTGCCAAAATCGACTAATAAAGATAGGGTCTCGATCACTAATGATCGATCTGGGAAGACCATGTAATTTGACAACCCCTTCAACAAATTTCTCAACCACGTCTTTAGCAGTAAAAGGATGAGTTAAAGTTAAGAAATGTGCGAATTTACTTAACTTGTCGACAACTACCAAAATTGTATCCTTGCCATGGGATGTCGGCAGGCCTTACATGAAGTCGAGAGTGATATCGTCCCAGACTTGGCAAGGAATGGGCAAAGGTTGCAGGAGTCCCGCAGGGGGAACTGTGTTGGACTTCATTTTCTGGCAGACTTCACATCGCTTGACATATTCGTGGATTGTGTGGTACATTTTAAGCCAATAAAATTGTTGAGCTAGCCGCTTGAACGTCCACAACACTCCTGAGTGTCCCCCTATTTTTGTGTTTTGAGCCTCATGTATAAGCTTGGTTCATAGCACCTCATGGGAAGGAATAACCACTCTTCCTTTGAATAAAAAGAGTCCTTGACGCTTTGAGTAGTGCCCCTCGGGTTGTGCCCTAGCCCTCTGCTCTAGAGATTGCATATAAGAGTCCCCTTCGTAAGCTCCTTTAATCTCATCCCACTTGGTGATAGAGAGCACGTGTAGATGATGAAGAACTGGGTTGTCAGGCTTGCGTGAAAAGGCATCTGCAGCTAAATTTTCACAGCTTGGACGGTAAGTGATTTCATAGTCGTAGCCCATTAATTTGGCTACCCACTTCTATTGCTCAGGTGTTGCCACACGTTGCTCCAAAAAATACTTCAGGCTGTGCTGGTCGGTTAGGATGAAAACTTTTCTTCCCAGTTTTCGTATAAGTTGGCCAAGATTTTTTTGTAACCCCCAGTGCTCGACTCCTAAATGCAATGGGCTTTCGTTGCTGTGATAAAACTGCACCAATCCCATCTCTTAAGGCAATGGTTTCAATGGTGAAGGAATCATTGAAATTAGGCATAGCCAAAATGGGAGTGGTGGTGACGGTATTAAGCGCATGGTAGTCCGTGCAAAATCTCCAACTTCCATATTTTTTCTTCACTAGCAAAACCGGCGAGGAAAATGGACTGGTGCTAGGACTAATGAGCCCAGAGTTTAGCATATCTTGAACTTGCGTTTCAATTTCTTCCTTTTGAAAATGGGCGTATCAGTAGGGTCGTACATTGATTGGCTTGGTGCCTTCTTTAAGTGTAATGCAGTGATCTACCTCGTGCATAGGTGGTCACATGAGGGTTCCTGGAACAAGCCCCATATTCATGAAATACCACAGCAAGTCTTGCTGTTTCATGTCGTACATTCCCCCTGTGATGTAGCTTCTGTGGTTGGAGGAAAGCTTACGGCAAACGCCTCGTCTGTCGGTAGTCTTTTGTTATTTCCTTCAATGTAGCCTCCATAATGGTTTGCTCGCCTATCCCCTGCAACTTTCGGACTTGATTATCTCAAATGAGTTCCATGGTTGATTGCTTCCAATTACAAACTACTGAACCCAGCATTTCCAGCCATTGAATGCCAAGCACTAGATCAAGACCTGATAATGGCAGTGAGAAGAAAGTGAGATAAAACTCAGTTCCTTGTAAATTCACCATTACCTTATCAAAACATCCTTGACACTTCAAACGTTCTCCATTTGCAACCCGAACAGTAAATGTTTCCGTTGGTACCACTGGAAATCGCAGCATGCTTGCCAGACGATCAATGATGAAGTTGTGTGTTGACCCACTGTCGATCAGCACCACTACTATGAGAGAACCCATCATTACTGTCATACGCATTGTTCTCGGAGTAGTCCATCCCGTCAATGCATGTAACATGATTTTAGGTTCAAGTTCAGGTTCTTGCACCTCTGCTGCATCTCCCCCGTGGTCATATTCTAGCGTTTGTTGATCAGTAATGTCCTCACATATCACGTTGCCCCCATGCCTCTCCAAGAGTAATAGTTGCGATTTTTGACATCTATGGCTTCTTGTAAAACGTTCCTTGCTGTTGAAACCTAGACTTTGTGCTCTCTTCCTCTGCATTTCCTCCCAAGACAATCGCTTAATGGGTCTTGCAGGTGTAGTAGGAGCTACATGAGTGGCTTGTGGAAGAGCTAACGGAGCTCTTGCAGGTGGTAACCGCATGAACCTTCTCTGCCATGTGAGTTGATTGTCCCTCATCTGTGCCAAGTTAATGGCTTCTTTGAGTGATTGTGGCTTAAACATCCAAATCCCATATGTTATTTTAGCCTTCAACTTGCCCATAAATGTCCCCACCAATGCTTTCTGAGTCCATCCTTGGAGCCTGTTGCCGAGCTTTTCAAACTCGCATTGGTAGTCCCTCAAAGTCCCTAGTTGTCTGACTCAGGATAGAGTTTCCTCGAAGTCCTCACACTCTGGTGGTCCGAAGCGAGCCCATAGTTCTTACTCAAATTTCTCCCATGAAATCACATGTCCTCGTCCCGAAATGTTCTGCAAATCCACTACCACCATTGGTTAGCCTCACCTTCCAAGTGGTATGCTGCCATGGAAACCTTATGGGCTTCCGCCGTGCCCTGGTATTCGAAGAACTGATGCACACTGTTGAACCATTTGGTTGGGTCATCCCCTGAAAAGCATGGAAATTCCAGCTTCGCCGTTTTGGAGGAGATGACCTCCAGCCCGCATCGTTGCCTTCTCAGTGAGGGTTGTCGTGGTTGGCGTTCTCCTGATTTGCGATCAACACACTCAAAATTTGATTGAGAGTTTCCTCCATTCGCTGTAGTCCTTCCTGAACTGTACCGAGTCTAAACTCCAAGTGCTCAATATGCTCCTTGTTAGGTCCCATAAGTAACCTGGCTGTGATGCCAATGATAGGTCCCAACAAATATTATTGATGTGAACGTAAATTGCTTTCTCTTCGGGTGAGAAAAATACCACAAGTTGAATGGATATTTTCTGATGATGCATTGATCAATTCTAGGCTGCTTAAATAAGCAAAGCCACATAAAAGAATGCCGAAAATAAAGGGAAACAACTGGAACTCAAACTTGTAAAAACAGAGCATAACGAACGTAAATAACATGTAACAAAAAAAAATGTAAAACTCTCAACTGCAAAAGACGCAGTCCGATCCAGCGATCTTCTCGTCCTCTACTCGCCCATGACTGCAACGATCTTGATTCACACCCACTTCACCCCGAACGACGTGGCCTAACAAAGATTATTCTTTGTTTTCTTTTAAAGTTGTGATACATATGGTCCTTTGAATCAAATAGCATAGGATTTTTTTTTTGAAAGTGGTAACGTATTATGTTTGATTTTTTAAAATCCAATTTCCTTGTATGGATCATGTAATAAAACTTGGATTTGGATTTGCACTAAAGCTAAACAAGCCTTTTAATTAAGTTTTTCAAAATCTTGGTTTCCAATTCATGGTTGATTTCAAAATGAAATCCAAATCCAAATTCAAATTCTATCCAAACGCAATATATCTGAATTCTAGTTGGGTTTTTGACAACTATACAAAATGCTTAGTTGCTATATATTCATTAAGTACGGAATATTATTTGGAAATTACTGATCACGGTACGTCAATTATTTATAAACACTACATAGCTAAGTTAAATGAATTTATAGTAGGATATATGGTCATACCTTCCAAAACGGACTCTTCATAGCACTTGATTTAAGAGTTTCCAAGCAATTAGGCCTTCCTTGTTAATAGCCCCTTTGTCCACTCTTTTATCCCCTGCCAATGCATTTAGTGTTCTGAAAGGTGTGAGTTCAACAGCCAAAAGCAACAGCGTGTTGCCACTGCTATCTTGCTTGTTTATGAGATCATCAGGCACTTTGTCAAGCAGAAACTTGAATGTCCTGAAGCTTTTCCTACTTCCCGCAGCCACACGGAGGGGCGTACGGCCTTTATTGTCCAATAGTTCGTACGTACCAGGAAATTATGAAAACCACCTTCTCCACTACCTCATGGTGGCCTTGCTCGGCTGCAATGTGAAGAGCAGACATTCCTTCCTTGTCCTTTATGTAAGCTGCCGAAGAACCTGCACATTGTAATACAGTTTAGTTAAAAAAACTAGGTAGCCATTCGTGGAGGGTAGAGGGCAGTGGTGGGCTAGCCATGATCAGCAACGTGCGGCATCCAGTGATTGGGCACGGCAGGAGTGCACTGTGGAAGTGAGAGAGAGAGAGAGAGCGAGACTTGCGTGAACGTGTTTGCGGTAGCTGGGCCAGGTTGCTTCCGCTAGAGGCTTGCGGTGGTGAAGGTCATGCAGGGGTGGATCAGGGGGTTGACAACGTGAAGGGCTAGGCTTTTAGGGAGGCAATGGCGTGAAGGAGAGAGGGTTGTCCGTGGTGCAACTGCTCTGTTTTGGACTCCCTAAAAATAGAGGCTCTCTAAGCTTGGACGTGGCTATGGCGTCTTGAGGGTCACGGTGGGTTACGGTGGTGGCAGTGAGGTTTGGGCAGGGTGGTTCCGTGCGGTGGATGCACGCGGGATTGGGCTTTTGAGGAGTGGCTATCGGTGGGTGGGTCTCTTGCCGTGCCATCTGAGTGCTTGTGGTGGAGTTCGACCTCTGTTGCTCGTGGGTGGTGCATGTAGAAGTGCACGGTGAAGGGCGGAGGACGGTGTAGTTGTGGACGGCAGTGTGGAGAGGCAGCTATGCGTGGGTTGCTACGGTAGAGTATGGGTCAACGGCGAGTGGACCGACGACTTGTGGAGGTGATTCATTGAGAACATTAGGCTGCGGCAACTTCTTTTGCAAGAGAGAAATACATGTATTTATAGTGTTGATTGGAAAAATCCTAGATGGGAACAAAAAAAAAAAAAAAGGGTAACTGTGCATGGGAGACGTGCATGGCATGAAACATGAAACGTGCTTGACATGGAAACTGGTTCCTGGCTTCATGGGCTTGGGTTTTGGGCATTTTCTTCGAGTTTTGGGCTCCCCATTCAACCTCTAAAATAATCTAACTTGTTCTGCTAATTTTTCATTGGCCCATAAAAAGATTTTACTTAATTCAAAAGTATTTAATGATTCTAACTTAAATAGCAAGCCCAATAAAAAAAAAATTAGATATCTTCCAAAATACAAATTGGACCCACAATCAGTATATAAAAAAGAGTAATTCTACATACAATCGTGAAGTGTCTTAACGCCGCGTAATCGCTTTGAAAATGAGTAGGGTCCACTATTAAAAAAATAATTTTTTCATATAGAATCCATGTTTTATTCACTTTTTTCAACTCTTAGAAAAAAGATTGACGTGGAAAATGGGCAATGGGAACTTAGTGAAGATTTGGAAAGACAAATGGCTCCCAAGACCAATTCGTTTTAGATTTCAAAACTCTACCGTAGGGTCATATGATGAAACAAAGCTTAAAGATTTGATTAATAGTGGCTCAAACCAATGGATCATCTCTTTGCTAAATGAAATGTTCTCTGAGCCTGAGATCGAAGACATTAGAAGAATCCCTATCAGCCCATGCAATAGTTCAGACAAATTAGCTTGGAGGTATACTGGAGATGGTAAGTTCCCTGTAGAGAGTGCTTACCACTTACAATGTGCTATAGTGGAGAGACAAAAGGGGCAGACATCGAGAAATATTAATCATTCTGTGATTTGGAAAAATGTTTGGAAGCTTAGAGCGGCCAATGTTGTATAAGTCTTTTTTTGGAGGGCCTATCATGAGGGCCTCTTAAATCTTTCTTAAAGCATGTGCCCCATCTGCCCAGATAACATAGAGATAGTGGCACATTATCTTTGGATTTGCAGATTAGCCTTTTAGGGAAGTTCTGTCATTTTTTTGTTTAAACTTGAATGTTGGGGAACTTGAAGAATTTGCTGTCACATATCATCAGATTTGGAAGAGAAGAAATAGATTTGTATTTGAAGAATTAGAGGGGTTGCCGCTTACGAGAGAAACCGAGTTTTATCTTCTCTTCCTGATGCTAGTAGTAGGCCTCCTGCCTCCCAAATTCTACCACTAACCAAGAAAGATTACAATGTAGCAGGTAATTTGATTAGCGTGTTGTAGGGTATTGTTTCTTATTTCTCAAGTTTCAGGTTCTGGCCATTTGAGAGCTGGTGGCAGCACACAGTAACGCCCTGTTCCCAAAGGTTCAGAGTCTTAGCTCTTATCACTTAATATCAACTCCAATATCACAACTATAAAATTAAAAAAAAAACTTCGAAAAATATTAATTCCTTAGCTCAACCCAAATATCTATGTTCTTTCATAGGGAGAACAAAAAAATTCTCAATAACATAAATTAATAACTCCCAAAAAACTTGAAAATATCCTTAACTCAACACGTCAAATTAACCGAGAATAATCAATTTACTAACTATGACTCTCAAATAAGCACTTGTACTCTCGGATACTTATTCTACTACGATCCTCACACCTTGCTAAAACTTCATACTCTTGTTCTCCAGTTGAACTATCAAAATTATCTAAAAAATACTTTGAGATAAGGGGTGAGTTATCAACAACTCAGTAAGCAGAGAACATATACTAGTGTGTAAACATGAATATTTACAGAGTTTGGAATATAGAACAAAACATTTTTTATTTTCAGAATGTAGGGTCAGAACATGTTATAAAAAATATCAGAGCGAAAGTTGAAAAATATTCTTATTCAAAATTCCTTTGGTATATCATAACTAAACATCTTCATCTTTTCTTACCATATCAGGACATATCAGAACAAAGGCCATATTTAATCCCTGTAGTAGGATTGTGCATTATGTGGAAAGCCAAGCAGAACATAAATCACCATATTATCAAAGCGATTGCACTCAGAGCATAGACCACTATTATATCCCGTGGTAGGGTTAGAGGCCACTATTATATCTCGTGACAAGGTTAGAGGTCACTATTATATCCCGTGACAGAGCCAGAGATCAGAGCAAAACAGAATCAAAATCACTATATTAGAACCAGAATCAGAGTCAGAACAAAATCAGAATCACCATATCAGAATAGAATCAGAAAGTCATGCCAAAGGTTTTTTAGATGTCACATCATATCAAAACAGAATAGAATCAAAAAGTCATGCCAAAGGTTTTTTAGATGTCACATCATATCAAAACAGAGTACTGAAATTTAGATCATTTCACATTTTCCAAAATAATTTCAGAACATCTTCACATCACATGCAAAAATTATCAAATTTTCATATTTGCTCATTTTTCTCAAATCAATTACAGAATATCAAAAGTCAGCTCATGTTTACACCAGTCATATCAGAAAATACTTTATTCTTATACAGAATTTCATGAGTAATGCAGAACAAATAACTGAGGTCGTTTCAAATTTCTTTTCATAACAAAACATCCATATTTTTCAAAAATCAACCTCAGCCCATTTTATTTTTTATTTAAAGTCTAGCATAAGAACCCCGCTTACTTGAACTTCTTAGCTTTTCAGAAATTCTTCACAACAGTACTGAACGAAAATCAATCGTCACCTATAAAATACACACATAACTTTCGTAAATCTCAAATTGAACACGTACTTCGTAATTCAAACCCTAGATATTAAAGAAAAATCTCTATTTTCCTAATGACTAAAATCCTTGAAACCCTAAAATATCTTCTCTTCCCAAAGTATTTTGATTTTTATAGAAATTCTCCAAACAAAAAAAAACACGATTAATGCTTATGATCATATTACTCCATAAATTGGTCTTAAAATATTGCCCATGCGAATACGTGATCTCGACCCCAAAATATACACGGCCCAACACTGAAAATACACACCAGCTAGCCCATTTCGATATGCCCAGCCCATCATACAATCAAGCCCAACAAAAAAAAAACAACATAAGTTCATAACACGATTCAAATTCATGACTGGAAGGGCAAGATCGTAATTACAAACTAAATTTCCCTTGTATCTAATATCTACGTAAGAACCTATGGCAAAAAATACAGTTTAGTTAAAAAAACTAGGCAGCCATTCGTGGAGGGGAGAGGGCAGCGGTGGGCTTGCCGTGATCAGCAACATGCGGCGTCCAGTGATTGGGCACGGCGGTAGCTGGGCAGTGGAAGTGAGAGAGAGAGAGAGAGCGAGAGCAGCGTGAACGTGTTTGCGGTAGCTGGGCCAGGTTGCTTCCGGTGGAGGCTTGCGGTGGTGAAGGTCATGCAGGGGTTGATAAGGGGTTGACAACGTGAAGGGCTAGGCTTTTAGGGAGGCAATGCATGGAGGAGAGAGGGTTGTCCGTGGTGCAACTGCTCTGTTTTGGACTCCTAAAAATAGAGGCTCTCTAAGCTTGGACGTGGCTAGGGCATCTTGAGGGTCATGGTGGGTTACGGTGGTGGTAGTGAGGTTTGGGCAGGGTGGTTTCGTGCGGTGGATGCACGCGGGATTGGGCTTTTGAGGAGTGGCTATCGGTGGGTGGGTCTCTTGCCGTGCGATCTGAGTGCTCGTGGTGGAGTTTGACCTCTGCTGCTCGTGGGTGGTGCATGCAGAAGTGCACGGTGGGGGGCGAAGGACGGTGTAGTTGTGGACGGCGGTGTGGAGAGGTAGCTATGCATGGGTTGCCGCGGTAGAGTATGGGTCAACGGTGAGTGGACCGACGACTTGTGGAGGTGATTCATTGAAAAAATTAGCCTGCGGCAACTTCATTTGCAGGACAGAAATACATGTATTTATAGTGTTGATTGGAAAAATCCTAGATGGGAACAAAAAAAAAAAAAAAGGGTAACCGTGCATGGCATGAAACATGAAACGTGCTTGACTTGGAAACTGGTTCCTGGCTTCATGGGCTTGGGTTTTGAGCATTGATTGGGTATTTTCTTCGAGTTTTGGACTCCCAATTCAACCTCTAAAATAATCTAACTTGTTCTGCTAATTTTTCATTGGCCCATAAAAAGATTTTACTTAATTCAAAAGTATTTAATGATTCTAACTTAAATATATATTAGTTGTGATGTCATTGGTCGTACCTCTCGGTGTTTCTAACTATTTTATATTTTAGTCACTCGAAACGGTTCCCATTGCGC
Organism: Juglans mandshurica; assembly: GCA_022457165.1. NCBI lineage: Eukaryota > Viridiplantae > Streptophyta > Magnoliopsida > Fagales > Juglandaceae > Juglans > Juglans mandshurica. Next base: position 14,499,168 of record CM039623.1, read on the forward strand.
ATTTCATAGCATCAAAAACACTACACTACCATGCAGGTTTGGTATAACCATTGACACCCCTTTGTTTTCTACGACGCCTGTGTGTGATCAGTTCATTGGCGACTTGCATATGACGTGACTAATTTTCATGTAGCAACGACTAATGCATTTTATATAGAAAATAAGATAATATCACAGGATAAAAAAAATATACCAATAACTTTTGACCATAATAATATCAAGATTGCATAAATCCAACAGTTTCCCAACCCTAATATATATATCAAGGAAGGAAGATGACGTTACATACAACTGACCCATTTCGAAAACATTAAAATAGTTATTGGTACATCGATCAAATAATAGTAGTAGTCTCACTGGATGAACACGTGGTATCCCATTATATGACAAGATACCATGCCATTAAACATATATTATAATCTATGTAACTATTTTTAATACAATGATGAGATTTTGTAATAAAATATGAGTACCATGTCATTTAAATACCACCGTATATACAAACGAAATGACGGCGATGAGAGGGCCAATAAAGAAGGTAAGACCAAGTCCGAAGGCCCAAGAAGCAATTTTAGGATAGTAATGAGCCAAGACTCCATATGAGCCTGTAGAATAAGCTACCACCAATGCATAAACAGCCCCTGGAATGAGTTGCTCGGAGAAAGTTAGGAATCCTGGGAATGCCTCAGGGGTTTCTCCTTTCATTCCATAAGCAAAGAGATGGATAAACATTGAGGTAGTTGACAAAGCAAATGAGAAGGAATTCGCAATTGCAAATGCGCGGAAAGCCAACTTCTGACCTGAAGTTGCATCATCCTCTCTAAAAGGCATGGTTAAAATACCTGCAAAGGTGACAGTGGCAACGAAGCTTGCTACAAGGAAGTTGACATTATCCTTCTCCTTATCAAAGAATAAGGAGTCATTTTCTTCTTGCTTTGATGTGTTTCTACTCTCAATTTGTCGTTCGCTGGTCCCAGTAGTTTGTTCTTTGATGGTTGATCTTCTGGGAAATGCTGCTTGCAAACTTGGTAGATAGCCAACGGCCTCAAACATAGGGATGACGAGCTGTAAGTTTTTGAAACAGGCATTGATTAGGAATAGAATAATCTGTTTTATAAAGACATTAATGGATTTCCAAGATTATTCTTTGTTTTCTTTCCAAGTTGTGATACACATATGGTCCTTTGAATCAAATAGCATAGGATTTTTTTTTTTTTTTGAAAGTGGTAACGTATCATGTTTGAATCTTTAAAATCCAATTTCCTTTTAGTCAAGTTTTTCAAAATCTTGCTTTCCAATTCATGGTTGATTTCAAAACCAAATCCAAATCCAAATTCAAATTCTATCCAAACGCAATATACAAAATGCTCAGTCGCTATTCATTGAGTACGGAATATTATTTGGAAATTACTGATCACAGTACGTTAATTATTTATAAACACTACACGGCTAAGTTAAATGAATTTATAGTAGGATATATATATGGGTCATACCTTAACAACCAGACTCGTCATACTACTTGATTTATAAATTTCCAAGCAACTTAGGCCTTCCTTGTTAATAGCCCCTTTGTCGAATCTTTTATCCCCTGCCAGTACCGCTAGTGTCTTGAAACGTTTGTGGACAGCAGCCAGATGCGACATCGTGTTGCCACTGCTATCTTGCTTGTTTATGAGATCATCAGGCACTTTGCGAATCAGAAAAAAGAGTGTCCAGAAACTTTTCCCACTTTCCGCAGCCACATGGAGGGGCGTACGGCCTTTTTTGTCCAATAGTTCGTACGTACTAGGAAATTCTGAAACCACCTTCTCCACTACCTCACGGTGGCCTCGCTCGGCTGCAATGTGAAGAGCAGACATTCCTTCATTGTCCTCTTTGTAAGCTGCCGAAGAACCTGCATATTTTAATAACAGTTCCACGACTTGCACACTGCCGTAGTGTGCAGCATAGTGCAGAGGAGTCCACCCAAAATGATCAGCTTCCGAGGCTAAATTTGGCTCTGTTCTTATCACCTCCGACAGAAAATCTACAAGAGAACAAAAGGAAATGTTAACAAATGAAAAGAGAACAAGGCTTCCTTCTCTTGAAAATTCTTCACAGCCCCCGCCAGAAATTCTTCATTGGCAAATCTCAACTGAATGCGTCTTCAAAAGATCAAACTCAGGACCTGAAACTTGAGAAATAAGAAACAACACCCTACAACAATCTGGTGAAATTACCTGCTACATTGTAATCTTTTTTGGCGTTAGGAGGCTGAGAAGATGAAAGCCGGTTTCTCAGGAAGGCCATAACCCCTCTAATTAAGGCAGCATATAAGTTATCTTGCCTCTCTGGGATAGCGAGGAGATCGAGAGAGAAAACAACAGAAACATGCAGCATTTAGCAATAATAATACTTTATACTACGGACAAGAGACAGATTAAGGTGATGGATTTGTAACATATCAAAATACTTTCTCCCCTTACTTAATGCGATAGGATCTCTTGTTTTCTTTCTATCTGAATTCAACCCACTATTATATTCCACAAGGTGAAAGATCATCACATTGTAATCAGAGACGGAACTTCCATGGACCCAAGTTCGGTTGTGTTTTTAATATAATACAAATATTTCATATATATGTATATATATAATATTATTCGATTTAGCATATGAACGTTCAAACGAAAGCCGCCATTCTGGAGTGCTTTGATTTGCTTGAGCAATTTATCAATGCTTAGAATGCTCATTCCATAGCTAATACAAGTAATAATGTTACGTTAGATTAACAATTAAGCTTTGAGATTGAGATGCGATAATGTGTAAGGATAGATCAATTTCATAACAATATCGTTTCACTTTCTAAGTTTATATGATGCCTCGTTATAAATCTGCTAAAATTTAAGCTTGGTAAATAAATATATTCAATCTTCCCATATTAGGCCTCGAGGTAAGATTATTTCACTCTTTATGGCTTCCTTCACGTGAGTAATTTTGCTAGTGACTGGGAAGATTTGAATTCGTGCCATGTAAATGATCATGTGCTTCGTCACAGAGGAGCTTAGAAATGAAGTGCACAAACATGGCATGCATATATTACAAGGCTAAACTTCTAATGGGTAAAAATAATATTTTTAACAAGATCAGCTAGTGTTTATTTAATCTGAAGGCCGCTTGGTGGACATGCTGGTTATCTGCATACGTACGTACAGATCATTGGTATGTTGTACCTAAGAAGATCCTTAATTGTATCCAATTGTGTACATTGGCTATATTTGCTTATTTTCACAACACATGAGAAATTGTTTCATATAGCTTGAGATTTTCTATTTATATGCTTATGTTGGTTGTATTAACTTAGGCCTTGTTAAAGGGGAATGGGTTAGATGAGATGAGAAATCTGTGACTAGTAGTGAAATTATTTGTGAATAATAGTGAGATAATTTGAGTTAAGATGTCTTATTAGGTTTTAGGAAATGAGAGAGTGAAAATTGAATAAAAATATTATAAAGTTAAAATATTGTCAGAATATTATTTTTAATAATATTTTTATTTTAGAATTTGAAAAAGTTGAATTGCTTTTGTGTTTTATTTGGAAGTTTGGAAAAACTGTAATGATTATATGAAAACGTTGAAGATTTGATATTGAAAAGTGTTTGTGTTTGAGTGATGTTTGAGAATGAAATTATGAGAAATTTCGAGATAAGATGAGATGGTTTGTGTTCTTAAACGAGGCCTTACTCTTTTTTTGTTTGTTTATGTTGCTAAGTTATGGTGACACTCTAGTTGAGTACTGGCTTGGTTTTGCTTTCTCTCCGTATACTAATCATGAAGCTTAGGTTTAAATTTCTTCGTGTAGGTTAAGTTTGTGTCTACCATGTTTTCACAGTGATAAATAATGTTTAGTAATAACTGCTTATGCTTCCTCCAATTCCAGAGATACAAGTTCAAATTAGAAGATGAAACTACATGTAGTAAAACCTCAAATTGCTTCTGGATGCAGCTCATGATATTCAGATACTTTGGTTTGTTTCTCAATTAGCTAATAATTAGGTTCCTAATTGGATCCTATATCACTACAAGAGAAATGGCCTTTTGTGGCTAATTTCTTTTGCATCAACGACGTAATGTTGGATGCAAAAGGCTAATTTCGTGCATTTTCGTCATTTCATGAGATCTACTTCGATTAATTTCAATGTTTCTTCTCGTTTCCCTCCCATGTTTTTTTCATTGGGCAAAATAAGATTGGTTTTAGCAATTAAACATGCATTGCAATCACCAACAAATTCATATGAACATATAATTGAAATGAAGAACATTGGTTTTTGCACTTATTTCCAAGAAGATTGGGGCATCAGAGGTTAAGGATTACCAACTCATTAGCCTTGTGAATGGGGTCTACAAGATCATTTTCATTGTGCTTGGACATCGACTAGGAGGAGTTTTGGGGTGGATCATTATGAAATCCCAAAATGTATTCGTACGGGGAAGACAGATTCTGGATTCAGTTCTCATTGCTAATGAATTCAATGATAGTAGATTGAAATTGAGGAATCTCGGTCTCCTGTGCGAGTTGGATATAGAGAAGGCTTATTATCATGTGAACTGAGATTTTTGTTTGTACTTGCTAGGGAGATGTGGCTTTGGAGAGAGGTGGTGCACATGGATTAGTTAGTGCATATCGTCGTGATGGAGTTGCAAGAAGGGCCATTCGTAATGCCACTAGGAGGGCTAGGTGTGCCGAGGCTAGGAGGGTGGCATTGGGGTGCATCCATGGCCCGGGTGATGGGTCCTTGGGCGCCCAAGACAAGGTCAATTAGACGATGATCAAGTTGTTAGACAATTCCTTGATTTTAGGGGTTAGTTGGCAAATCCCTTAAATTTAGGGGAGGAGCCAAACCCCTTGATTTTAGGGGATTGGGCGGTTGCTAGAGGGTTCGCCGAATATCTCCTTCAAATTAGGGAGATTATCTATTTGTTAATTTGTTTGAGTTTGTTTCTTTTATTTTAGGCATTTTATGAGATTGTTTCCTTAAACTTAGGAGTTTGATTTATGTTTGAGATTAAGGTTGTTGGAGGGAGTAAATGGGGCAAGGATGGCTGAAACCCTACTATTAATTTATGTTTTTGGCTTGTAATTCAGGATTATGCTATTTCGAATGAATGTAAATTTTCTCTTCCAATTTTTCAAGAATTGAGTGCTAGCCCGAGTTAGTCTTAATTTTCACCATCATACCAATCGAATCTTGGTGCTTGAGGTAACCCTAGATTCAATCACCCAACACGCCACAAACACTTGAGTGAGAGTGAGGCTTTCATCACGACGACGCGGTTCTTAATTTTGGTGAATGGCTACCCGATTTGCTTTTCTAATAGCTCCCGAGGCTTAAGGCAAAGGGATCCCTTGTCCCCACTTCTATTGCCATAGTCATGGAGGCATATTGGACAAGGGTGGGGAGTCTTTGCTTGTCATACTAGAATTGTGATGGGAGATGCCAGAAGAACTAAATTCTAACATGACATATGGTGTGGAGATAGAGCTCTCAGGGACTTATTCCCTATAGTGTTCATACTTGCACGTGAGAAAGAAGCTTAATGGCAGAGCTCATGGAGAGGGATGGTGATTTACTCTAGTGGAATGTGAGCTTCACTAGGGCGGCCCAAAATTGGGAAGTCGGCAACTTTGAAGATTTCTTCCAGGTCATATACTCCATAAGACTGCGCACTCAAGAAGCTGATACTTTGTGGTGGACACCTACAAGAGAGGTACATTTTCAGCTCGTTTTTTCTATAAGGCCCTCACACAACCGTAGAATAATCACTTTCTACGGAAAAGAATTTAGAGAAACAAGGCCCTGCCTAGGGTGGCATTGTTTGCCTGGACAACATCTTTGGGGAAGATTTTGACAACGGATTACTTACAGAAACGCGCAGTGGTAGTGGTAGAATGGTGCTGCATATGTAAACAAAGTGAGGAGATTGTGGATCATCTTCTACTATATTGTGAGATTACTAAATTATTATGGGTCGATGTATTTAGAAGGTAGAGCTAACTTGGGTTATGCCTGCTACAGTGGTCGAGCTTTTGGCAAGTTGGGTGAACCTTAGCAGCATTCCACAAATTTCAACCGTGTGGAAGATGATTCTCATACGTCTTCTATGGTGCATTTGGACATTCAAAGACATGGAGCGTTCATTGGAGGAGATTATATTATTATTTGTTAGAACCCGTTTTCTTTGGGCCAAAGATGTAGATTTCAATGGTCTCTATTTTCTTGTTTTTATTTCTTTTACCTAAATATGTGTTTTCTCTTGTATACCCAATCTGTACTTGGGCTATACCTATTCATATTAATATATATTAAAAAAAGAACATTGGTTTTGACCAATGTAGGGAGAGGATGAGTGAACTTACTTGTCACCATCCGAATGATGGCTACGTGCAACACATTCATGCGGTCCCTTCCTCCACAGTGTATTGATTCTGGAACCTTTTTTAAGATGTGCTTAGCAGTGTGGTAATTGTTTCTGTCTACAGAAAGAAAGAGTGCGGATTCTCCGGCTTCATTCACCATCTTAGCTAGCTCTGGTTTGTGGCGAATTAGTAACTCCACAACCGAGTGTTGAGCATTTCTCACGGCAAGGTGCAATGCCGTATCCTTGTCTATGTTCACCATCTCCAAAATATCTGAACTTGAACGATCTATTAGGAGATCTATGATGTCCGAACACCCTATACTTGCTGCAACATGTAGTGGAGTGTCACCTTTCTTATTTCCCAGATAAATAAGTGATTGGTCCAAGCTGATGAGTTTTTCAGCAAACTCCTTCCGTTTGAATTTTGTTGCAACATGTAGAATGGAGTCCTCGTTGTCCGTTATCGGCTTGGGAATATTCTCAGAATCTTGTAGGTAGGACTTGATGATCTCGTTACTTGTGATCTGTTCTAAGAATGTGGTGTCATTTTCAGCTACAGCTTTATAGATCTTTGTTGGATCCATGACCTCGAGTTGCAAAACTATATCAAATAAACTAATTTTGCTGATGATGAAGCTAATTATTCAGCGGGCGGGCTTTCTCAGATCCTACGTAGAAGCCTTCCTTACAAATAAGCAATATAAGAATTAGATTTAGGAAGTACACTCGGGCATATACCGGTAGTACTAAATGAATTCTATAGTCATATGTATATACTTGCTTTGTAAATTTAAAAGAGTTTACAATGGAATTTATTAACTTAAATTAGAAAGTTCATTATACAAAATATGATTTCATACGTTTATATATATAACATGCTTTGGTTTCTGTTACCTTTTTCTTTATCTATGTCCGTTCTAATACTTTATCCTCTTTTCATTCTTAGGGATACACATAAAAATAAAATGAGTCGAATACTTAGTAAGAGCATTGGCATTGAATTGTCATTCCAATCTTCAAAATTTGACTAATATGTAACATTTTTACATTTAGCTAATCACTCAAAACTTATAGTTTTTATTGGATTAGCCATCACAAACTTTATAATAATAAAATATTATTATTTATATTTCTTTAATTAATTTTTATTTTTTAATTACTTTTATCTTTCATAATCTCCAATAACCTCCAACAATCATATTCATTTTCATTTTCACAATCCAACAATCATAAAATAACAATATCATATGTATATATATGATAAAATCTCATATGTACAATATTGTACATATTGTACAATCCTATAATCCAAATCTACCACAAATATACTCACACAAATCTACCACAAATAACAGTCACAATCCAACACTGCCTGCTATAATAACAATCACAAATAACACTGCCTACTATATCCAACACAAATAACAGGCACAAATAACACTGCCACATGAGAACACACAAACAACACACAAATTCAACACAAATAACACTGCCATAGTCACAAACAATGATTAAGCTTCCTACATTTGTCTATCAAACACGATGAGGCCTTAACTCAACTCAACTCAACTCATCCCATGTGCGAAAACAAATGAGGCCTTAACACTCCCATATTGTGACCAAGGGGCACACTAAGTAGTAACAAATACATACCATCCCTGAAAAATGAAAACTATCTTTGTCGAAAGTTTGTTTAGCTATAGTTGTATTGAAAAATACAAATGTTCAATATCCCTCATACAACACCTTATACATGATTTTATCATGGAGTCATACCTAACAGATACTACATCAGATGTTATGTTTATCTTAGACGTGAAATATTCCAAACCAAAAAACAACAATATAAGACAGGAGTAAAATAACATAAACAGCAACATACTGCATATGGGTGACGAAGCTACCAATATGAACCCTATATAAAAAAACCCAATAAGAGCATTCAAACACACAAAAACCTCCCACCACAGTTTGCATGAAGAAACCCTAATGACTGATCCAATTGTTCGCCAGTACAAATTCAAACTAAATGTTAAACAGCTAATTAGCGACAAGTGAAATTTTAAGGATTGGAGAAATCTATATTAAGTCGAACGGATTCAGAGTATAGAATCCAAAAATAAATAATCATTGGAGAAAGGTTGGAAAAGTCGTACGTGGATCAAGATGGGAGGATCTTTAAGTGACTAGTGTACGTACCTTGAAGCTCGAAGATAGTATAAAGTTTGAGATAGAGTTAGACACGAATGTGCTGGAGTTAGAGAAGAGGGAAGGAGCTAGCCGTGCGGAAGAGAAGGAGGGAAGAAGAATAAATAGCCTTTCTTTGTAAATATATGCCTTTCTTTTCTTTTAAGCATGTGCTATGTGTGGGAAAGAAGCTTTGTGCACATGGTATATAGAATACTAGTGAAGGTGCTACATGTAAGGCACGTAAAGAAGCTTTGTGCACAGGGTTTATAGAACAGTACTAGTGAAGGTGCTTCGTGCAAGGCATGTATGCCCCTGCACATAGCACATGCTTAAAAGAAAAGAAAGGCATATATTTATAAATTCCTAGAAATTGTTTTAGTAGATTGTCTTGTACATGAGACTTGATAAAAAAAAGAGAGGAAAATTTGGACTCAATTTTAGAATGAAACTTTTGTTAAATTGTTGGTCATGTAGATTAGTTATTAAACGACCTTGGAGAAACAAAAGGAGGCAAATTTATGACCTAACAACATCATCATCTCATAACAACATATATACAAAAAAATATCACAAAAGTTCTTCAAAGGCAAATTTTGACGAGCAATATATACAACATATATCTAACACATGTCCAAAAAGTATTACAGAGGCTCTTTAAAAGTAGAATTTGAAGAACAATACATGCAATACAAAAGTTTTTTGAAGTTAACAAAACGATATTTATGCAGTTTGAGGGAAATATATATACATATATATATATATTTATGTCTGAAAATCATGTTGTTTTAGTACTGGATGGATAAACAAAACATTAAATCTCTTATGTTGCCAGTTTTGGAATTCATCTACTTTCACACCAAGGTGGGTCCACCTGACCCGAAATTTAATTAGGATGAAAGATGGATAAGCTTTTGGGCCTAAAATAGGTTAAATGTGCCATATTAAATAAGCCCACAAGTTACACTTATTGAAACTTAGATAGACCCGTAGGCCGAAATTTTATTTTTTAAAAAGTCGCTAATATGTGCTTGATGATCTTGGAAAATATCAATGGGTCAATACTTATTGTAATGCCCTGGTCCCGCACGGGTCGAAGAGTTACTTCCTAACACTTAAACTTACATTCCAACAATATAAAAAATAAACTCTAAATTCTCAATATCATATAGAAAATTCGATTCAATCTAATTTTCTCAATATAACCAATTTTCCAAAATGTCAAATCATCACAACACAATAAAATTTCTTAATAAAATTCTACAATACTCATAAAAAAAAAAAAAAACTTCCTATGCTTGAACCACTACACTTAAATCATCTCACTCAATGCCTCATAATCTTGATCCTCAGTTGAACCATCATAATATCTGAAAAATATTGTGGAGATAAGGGGTGAGTTATCAACAACTCAGTAAGCAGAGATCATATACTAGCATGTAAACATGAACATTTATAAAGTTCAGTATGCAGAACAAGACATTTACTTTCAGAATGCAGAAACAACATATTTTCTTTCATAATGCATAAACAAAACTTGTTACAAAACATCAGAGCAAAATTTTTTAGAAAAACAAACTTGTTCTAAAAAAGAAAGTCCTTTGGCATATTCAACTGAAACATTATATTCATATCATCTCATAGCATTACATCGGGACAAATACCATGTCTAACTCCCGTGGTAGGGTTATAAACCACCATTATACCCATGGCTGGGCCGTATACCATCTTTCACCCCAGTGGTAGGGCTATAAACCACCATTATACCTGTGGCTGGACCGTATTCCATGTTTCACCCCGTGATAGGGTTATAAACCACCATTATACCCGTGGCTGTGCCTTAACAAAATCATAACAGCTTCAGATGACACATCATATCAAAACAAGATACTGAATAGCTTCAGATCATTTAATATGTTCGAAATAAATAGAGTCCAAAACATCTTCATTTATTCATAGCAAAAACTTTTAGATTTTCATATTCGCTCCTTTTACATAGTTCAGAAACAGAATGCGCAAAATTAGCTTATGTCTACACCAGTCATGACAGAAAATAATTTCTCTTATATATAATTTATGCATATGCAGAACAAACATTTGAGGTCGTTTCATATTTCTTTTCAAACAAACATGCATATTTTCAAAGTCGAACTCATTTCATTTCTTTTATGCAAACAATCACGGATTTCGATATTTAAGCCTAAGCTTCTTAAATAACCTATTTTAATTCCTCAAAGCTTAGAACGTTCATAATCCCAAAATATATCATTACTTCCTAAAATACCAATATCCACCATAATCCATGTCAAACACAAAACATCAATATTTAAACTCGAAACAGCCAACAAATCTCATAGCAGAAACCAATCACACCAACAACTCCATCATCTAATCCAATCGACCCCCTTACTCCTCGGACTCAGTCCAGCACAACCAACCAATTCACAGTAAATATGAGTTAGCGTAAAAATACATTTAAATTTCAAAAGTTTTTTGAGAAAATACTTACAATGCTATAATATAATTTTTGAAAGATCACGGAGGTGCGAGAAGCAGCAACATAGCAACAAAACAATGCCAAATGCACTGTGGCCGTGGGTCTCAAATCTCACTTTTAAATGGTGACAAACCAAGACCCGAGATTGCTAGGGTAGGGTTTAGGGATGTCGGTGAAGCTAGTGGTGGTGGTGGTTGGCCGTGGGTGGCGGCATGGGCGGCGGTTTAAGGCCAAAATGCTCAAATCGGAGATGGAGATAGATGGGCTTCAGCGGTGACAGATCGGATCCAAGGATGGGTGCATTAGGTTGCTAGGAGATCGATGATGAAGTGGTGAAGAAATGGTGGCCAGTGGTGGCGTGACGGCGGCGCGTGAGCACAAAAAACGCCGCGGCATAGGGTTGCGCGTGGGGGCAAACGGCGACGCTAGAGGGGCTGAGATTGGAGGGAGGTGGTCGGCGGAGGGTGGGGAAGGCCGTGGGCATGGCAGCGAGCTGGGAGAGGAAGGAAAACGCACGGGGAGAGGGAGAGAGGGATGTTGCGTGCGGAAGGAAGTAGTTCCGGAAGAGAAAAAAAAAAAGAAGAAAATGGAGAGAAATGAATGAGGTCTAATCCTCACAACTTGGGTCACAAAAATCCAACAAAAATTATTTCAAAACAACAGTTTAAATAAAATAAATTTAAACATAGTGACTAAGTAAAATAAAATAATTAAATCCAACAATGCAATAATTTTAAAACCCACAAACTAATTTAAATTAAGAAAAATTTAAATGCATCACAATTATTAATATTAAGGAAACATGTCAAATTTAATTTTCACAAATTAAAAAAAATCATAAAAATAAACCTACTAAAATCTGAAAATTTAAAGCAGGAGAATCAATTTTTAAATTAATAACAAATAATCATTCAATTAAAAATACACTAAAATACAGGATGTTACACTTATAAAAATCCAAATTAGATTAGTCAGGTAATTTTAGAAAGACCTCATACCTATAAAATTTTTATGGTAAATTATAAGAATTTCATTAGGCTCAATAATCGGACAAAAGCTCTTTAATATTTATGGACCAAGGGATCCCTAAATAATTAAAAAGTGGCCCAAGATTTTATTCCAAAAGCCCAGCCCGACTACTCAATAATGCTATGCACGTTTCTTCCTCCTCTTTCCTTCTCTAGGGTTTGTATCTACCTACACATACACACACACAGATCCCTCTCATGCACGTAGTTTCATCTCCCGCCTAAAAAACTAGGGTTGCCACACCCTTCTCCACATTCAAGCGTCAACCTCCACGACACACGCCCCACCCATACACATCCAAACTATGCATCAGAGTACCACTTGGTGCTTGCGGCCTTTCACGATCACCACCCTGCAGCACCCACGACCTCCACCCTATCACTAATTCCAGGGAACCATCGCGCACCGCTGCAACAATCCCAACACACCTAGCTACTTAGCCATCGTCGCATGAAATTGAGAAGAAGAAGCTTCAGCCCTCCCCAACTCACAGACAACGTGCACTCAAGCCGAGACCGTCCACACTAACAACCTCTCCTCTACCGAGAACCGCAAACGGAATACCTCTATTCTAACCACCCAAAACAGGGTAGTTTTTTTTACTCAACCAACCTCCACACTGTGAGCCCACATTCCACTCAAAACCATCGTGTGATAGCCCCACTGCCCAGCCCACGTGAAACTGGCAACCCTGCACCGAGTGCCACCAACATACGAACAACCACGCAAACCCAGCCGCCACTTCATCTCAAAAGCCACCTCACGTCTCCAACCCATGTTCGACCAGCCATGCACGTCCTCAGCCATCCCCTGTTTTAAACAACCCAAAATATAGCAAGAAAACCCATCCCCAAGTCTCAGGTTTCAGCCCCATGACACGTCGATGAAGCCCAGCGACATCGCCATCCTTCCACGTGTCCTCCACCTACACAGAAACCGTCATCCGAGCACTCTCCGTCTGCCCAGATCAGCCACACGTTCTCCCCGTAAATTCCCTGTTGCAAACTCCATTCCTTGACTCCAATTCTCAGTTTTACAGCACTTAATGGTTTCTCTCTCTCTCTCTCTCATTTCTCTCTCTCTCTCATCACTCTCTCTTTCTCAGTACTCAGCTGCCCAGCTCCGCCCGTCTCCACCACTTTGCAGCTGCTCTCTCGGTGAGTCTCTATTGCATGATCTTGGGTCTAGAAAATATATTTCCCTGCAAACTAAAAGGTTGCTTTTGCATTTTATGTAAGAAAATAGCTATATACAGTCGCAGGTTATAAGCGCAAGGAAAATGGCAACTGATGTGGCAGAAATCGAAAACGCACTGTTTAGTTTTACCCCATTTCCCTTCGAACTCTCCCTCCTTCCAGTTCCCATAGTATGCCATTTTCTCATAATATGTCCTTTTCTCGTCCGACAGTTTTATCCTCTCTTGGAAAGCAATGGCACAGGTGTAGTCGCCGGCTACTGACAAAGCATGTCGGGAGTTTTTGGTTGTGTAGTGCACGGCGTATGGCACTGTTGAAGATGTCTTGGGGACCTCAATATCCGTGACGATGCTGGAGACAAGGTTTGCTCCACGGGACTCGGCACTGGAGCGGAGGAAGGAGTCCAGTACCTCATGGCGGAGCATGGTGATGAGCTCATTTTTTCAGAGGGTGTTCCCAAAGTCCTCGTTGTTTTGAGGACTGTAATCTCCCTACTTGTCGCATTTGAGTTATTTGTTTAGTCTTTCTGGAAAAGGGTATTTCCCTCAAGAAGGATATATCCTGAAATACTTACCTATCCCTCCAAACTATTTGTCTGTGCCAGAAATTTCTAATGGTGTCAGTGTCATGTCTTTGTAAGCCAATTAGAAGGAAAGACTAAAAGCAATCTTCTTCTTTTTTTTTTATTCCTATTTTATGATTACATTTAGGATATTAGTCTTTGTATCGTGTTTTATTCTAGGATCCTTCTTTGGTGATGCTTAAAAAAGTTCTCAGGCAAGTTGAGATCATCAAGAGTTCAAGATCTGGTACACCAAATTTTGAATCTCATGAAGTTGAAGCTAATGAGTTGCAATCAGCTGTTAAATGACTTTTCAATGAACAAGGAGGACATGCAAAATATTCAAAAGTCTGCATCAAAGATGTGAAAGTGCCAGTTACAAATTTTATTTTGAAGTATGCAATGGGTGATTTAATGGACTCCAAAAATGATTCAGCCATTAACAAGGTAGTTCAACAAATTGGGTTCTTGGGCTGCAACTTTCTGATAAAGGAAAATTTTATTCTAAGACCGAAGATGTGGCTACACTTTTTCATTGTAAATATTCTTCTTGAATTGATTACCCTTCTGTAGAGTATGGATTATAGAGGTGACGAACACAAAGTCTTAGCAATCATGTTCACGGAGGGTCTCGATAAAAATGGGCATCGATGGGTTACAGATGATCGAACACGAGGAAGAAACCCACCTGAAAGGTAGACGAAATCCGAAAGTTTGATTTTTTTTTTTCTTTCTTATTTTGCAAGTTTTGTCTTTTTGTGTTTTTTTCTTGGCTGACATGGTGTCAGCAACTTCTGTTAGATATTAGGGAAGATAATTTTTTTGATATTACAATTTTGCCCTTTGAGTTATTAGCCGAAGCATGGGGGTTTTGAATTTACATTTCAATTGGACTTGATTGTATGATGGGTCTAAGTCTTACTGTAGAAAATTATTGTGTTATTTAAGTGGGCTATGTCTCACTTGAAATTAATCCAAAAATTTGTTTAACAAAATTTTATTTAGGATTTAAATTATATTAGTTGGTATTAAATTTTTCTAGTTAGATTCTAGTATTAAATAATTTAGGGTTATGTCTTAGTCGGAGAATTAAGTGTATATCAATGAATTTGAGAAATGATAATATTTTAGGATTACAAGAATTTTAGAGTCTTAAAAAATAAAAAAATAGGTTATTTTAGTATTTCCGTTTTACGTACCGAAATATGTGTTCAATGGAAAATATACAGAATTTATATGACTATTTTATAGGTGACAATTAATTTTTGTTCAGCACTATTGTGAAAAAATTCTGAAAAGTTAAAAATTTTAGAGAAACAAAGTTTATATGCTAGACTTTGCATTAAAAGAAATGTACTGAGGTTAATTTTTGAAAATATGCATGTTTTGTTATGAAAAGAAATTTGAAACATCCTCAGTTATTTGTTCTTCACTGCTCATGAAACTTTGTATGAGAAAAAAATATTTTCTGTCATGACTGGTGTATACATGAGATTAATTTTGGCATTCTGTTTATAAACTGTGCAAAAATGGGAGAATATGAAAATTTGTTCATAACTATATGACAATGATCTGATTTTGTTTTGTTATGAATTTGTTCTGTACTCTGATATAATGTGATGTGATCTATGAAAAACCTCTGGCATGATATTCTATTTCTATTTTGTTCTGACCTTACGACGAGTGTAAAACTGTAGCCACTGTTGAGGTTGGTACCAACTCTTCTATTTCCGGTGCACCAACTTTAGAAGTAAAGTGGTTTTCTGCATGATCTTTCCTGTGTGCATACTCGAGGCTCCGAGAATTATAAGGGGAATATTTCGCATTCTATTTATGCTTGGTTGGCCGTCGGGGTTTGCACAACCCTGTTACAGGGTTTAAATATAGAATTCTATACTAATGTGATGTTTCAGTTATGTTGTACCAAAGGAATTTTGATTAAGAATATTTATGAACTTTCGTTTTGATATTTTTTTATAATATGTTTTGATTTTTCTTATGAAAATAAAAATATTTTGTTCTTCATTCCAAATTTTATAATACTTATGTTTACATACTAGTATATGTTTTCTACTAACTGATTTGCTGATAACTCACCTCTTATTTTCATAACAATTTTCAGATAATTTTGATGGTTCAACTAGAAAATAAGAGTAGGAAGTGTTAATAAAGTTTGATGTTCATAGGGGAATAAGTGCTAAAGGGTACAAGTTTTATTGGATAGTCATATTTAGTAGATTTATTATTTTCATTTGTTTTGGTATGTTGAGTTGTGCATATTTTCAAGTCTTTTTGAAGATTTTAATTTATTTTATTGAGGTATATCTTTGGTGTCTCCATGGAGGACGTACTTAGATCAGAGGACACTCATCCCAGGCAGGCTGCAGGGGCTTTAGGTGGAAGGAATGAATCAACTAAGGTGTGAATACTGTTTCAATGATGTTTTTCCTGACTTGGCCTTTCTTTCGTATGAGATAGATAAAGAGTCTGCCCAAATAGAGTAGTAATTTCTTAGTGTTTCATAGGCGCAATCAGTTAATCAATTGGGGAATGGGGGCTTCCGCCCATGTTATCTTTAGCTATTCGACCCTATTTACAAATGTGTTGTTGGAGATGATTTAAGTAACATGAGCTCACTCTTCGGACCTTCGGGACTGTGACATTACAAAGGTGTATCCATTCTTTTTTCTAAAGCTTGTGTTGCAGTAGTTTCTAGATATGTCAAATGTTCCTACATAAAATAAACTTAGAAATTTAGAAAATGTTGGAAGAAAATAATACTATATAAAATAAATGCATCTGTTTAGATTTATTTAATTTGTTTCTATTTGTGAGAATGTTAGATTTTATGGTATGGCTTTAAAAATGTTGTTACAATTTATAATATTCTAAATTTTATGTAAGAATTTTTGATACTTAGAAATGAATCCCAATAGAAGAAGTAATTTCTAATGCTTTTTATTAAAAAGGTAGTACCATAAAACCTTTTGTTAAATAATTTGATTACCTTGTCGGTGTGATTCATGAACTCAATTGTTGTAGAACCATTGCCTTTTCTGCTATTAGTCCAAACAAAACAATTGTCAATCGTTCAATATAATCCTCCATGTCAACATAGGCTTGACAACTTAAAGTAATAAAATTGTAGTTGTGAGTTTGAAAGAATCATTAATATGGCAAAGTTGTGATATAAGAAGTTATAAATTAAAATATGAACAAAATATGTATAACATGGCTCTCCATGACCGACCTCGAAGGGGAAGGAGCACACAGGGGGCCAACCTCCTCGATCCCGTCTGTTCCATGAACCGCCGGTGTCCCCCTGGCCTGGGTGCACGAAAGGAAGGGAAGGGGTGCTTAGATCCCCCAACTCGGCCACGAACATCCCTAGGCCTTCAACCTACCTCCCAACTTCCATGTCGACCAATCCCACATCACCCACATCTCTTTGATCAACCCCTCCTTCTTCTAAGGAGGACCCACCTCATTCAGGAAAAGTGGGAGAGTCCTCCTAACTGCCGAATGAGGTAGGGGAGGGAGAAGGGATAGAGACCCTCTCTTGGTCAATAGCAGGGGTCTCACCACCAGAAACAATCATGGGGAGAGAACTCAGGGTAGATCCTTGCTCCTTGCGGTCGTCTTCATCACCACCCCCAATATTGGTCTAGGTGCTACCAACTAAGATAGATTCGGGCACCCCAGCCCCAGCCACGCCAACAGAAAAGGCGTTCTACATATTCGCATAAAAGTCGTCGTTGCTAGACGTTGATGTTAGGGAGAGAAGAGAAGGAAACTTGAAGGGCGGCGTGCTTACGGATTCAGTGCCCTTGGCAGGCAAGTCAAAATCAAAACCCGTCGCCAAGTCAACGAGAGATTGGCCCATGAGCCCAATAAGGTCTTCAAGACCTGGCGACACTAGGGGGAACCCAGACTAAAAAAGCGTTGGGTGTCTTCTCTCCGGGGGAAGCATCAGGAGCCCCCTAACCAACAACAATGTTGGAATAGCAATGTACTCCTCGATCTGCCTCAACTTCCGCCCCCGTGGCGGATCCAGCAAACTCACCCTCAACGACGTTGCCATGAGGGCGTTAAGTCAAATAACCATCAATTTGAGAAGCCCATCTTTTCCCCCCTGGCTAGGGAGCACGTCTCTTTGCCAAGGGCACCATGGCCTTGAGTTTTTGACCCCTAACATGGGCATGTCTCGGTATCACCAAGAACCTATCAATATTGGAGTCAAAGAGCAGTTAAACCTATCAATATTAAAAATGGTTTTTGCCAAACCATTCCTGTCATTTTCCTTTGCCCAATTAAGGACTATGTCAACATGAGAATGCTCCTTATCAGTTAAGTCCAATTGCAAGCTTTTGTTGTCGGGGACCTTTCCCCAATTAGCACGGATTGGGTAGTCCTAAAGATTCATCTCGTCAGCGAGATACTCCCAGTTACTACCAGGAAAAAAAAAAATTTCCCACTGCTTGGCATTGGAATAACAAGGATCGAAGGCCGCCAAGCATTGTGACCTGACGCGAAAACTACAAACGTTGCCTGGCAACATCTTCACCCATAGAATGAATGAAATTTTTTCTCTGCCAAATCTGGATAGGTATCCCCCAAGGGCTCTAAAACCATGCAAAAGACCACGTATGAACACATAAGAACATGCCAAACGTGCGAGTGAAGTTGGGCGAGGGCTAACCCCATGAAATCCAAAACATCAGGGACATGGCGTATGAAATGGAATCACAGCCCATGCATCAAGGCACTCACTGTAAGGGCCACGTCACCGACAAACCCTTCTTCGTCGGTACATCCAGCCTTAGGAATAGAAAACTTCACCGAATCTGGGATTTGGTGAAGCTGAGATTTCGTAAGTGGACCTCGGCTTCACTAAGTCCCGCTCAAACAGGGTGGAACACCAAGAGAAACCCTCAAAAGAGGCAGGGATTCGACTAAGGGAAGACTAAACGGCAGGGGAAGGAGAGTCCCTTGTTGGAGTTGGGTCGGAAGAAAGGATGGGAGTACGGGAAGAGCCACGGCTAGCCATTGCAAGCAAAATGCGTTCTTGAAGATGACACTAACAAAGGGCTCGAACAGGGAGAAGAATATAATAGGGAAGAAGAAGTGCGAAAAGAAGGAGTACGGGAAGAAGTAAATGAATCAAGAAAGATCAGGAAAGGTAATCATGAAGATTATTGGGAATTTGAAAGGTTGGTTGCGCCGATAGTTGCCACTTCTTTCAAATAAAGGATGTTAAATTAGAGCGAACGTCTATGGGTGATATGGGCTACGTTTTGAAGAATAGGTTTGAACTTAAGCCACTATATTATCTCTCATGGACCCTCGACAGGGTCGAAAAGGTCAAAATCTGGCTAACCGATTACCTATTGCAAGCCAGCGGGGTAAGAACATCACGTGGGCACATAAGGTGCGAAACTAGTAAATTTCCTTTGTGCTGGCACAAATAAAATTAGAGGGGTAACTGGAGGAGATATTTGTCCTCTTGCTACATGGCCATGACTGATAAGCAAGCCAAGCTTGCCATTTTGACCTACAAGGCCCTTGGCCTAGGGGCCCATGGGAGCATGATATCAACAATTGAGGCAACATCATTCGCAAGGTGATAATGCCCCAAGATGAAGGCAGTTATCCTAAGATGGATAACCCTTATAAATCAAAGCAATATCCCCTCCTCCTTTGTTAAGGGTTAACTAGAGACAAATGCAGGGAACAGATGGTTCTTGACTTATTGGATATGCCCCTGCATCTCCATAAATGGTACATGAAGGTAACAAATGTTCTTCTAAGTATTATTGAGATATTATATATTGAGACTAATTCTCTAACTTTGGCATCAAAGTTTATCCTGGGCAACCAGTGCCATTGAGATGGTCTTTGCAGGTCGTTCAAGTGGTTGGTGGTGTGAAACATGTCTTTTACAAACTCCTTAACATCTTGTCTGGTATTTCTGCTGAAGAAGATTGAGGTCTTGTCCAGGTTCAATCTTTGGTTTATAAATGGTTATCTTTTTGCACCTGGACATCTTGTCCAGGTGCAAAAAGAAGGTTATCATTTGTAAAAAACAAAAAAATAAATAGTAAATAAGCAAAGACCCTCGAGCAAAAGGAAAGCCTGAAGTGTGACATTGTTTCTCAACTCTATCCAACAGATGACTTAACACTTCTGAGCATAGGATAAAAAGATAATATAGGCCTTTCTTGTATCTTAACCTTCATTTTATTTTGATTTTTATTTAAGTATTAAAAAACTTCTTCGCTCACTCATTAAATTAAATATAATATAGGCCTACAATTACAAATGAGGAAAATATATTAAAATAATAACCAAGTGATCATATTCATGTTTCATCTACATATATATATATATATTTGGGTCAAATGATCTTGCCAATAAAGCTTGTAAGAGTCTACTTAGATCTTCGTAAACTTCTAATTGATTGGTCAAAAAAAGAAACGAAAAGTTGCTAATGGCTGCCTTGATCAATATGTTTCGAAAAAGAAGAGGTAAAAATTAAGGGAGTATGCATGTTGGGATTGTTCCAAATTCATTGAGAAAGTGGAAAATCAATCATCATCTGCTAATGCTGCCATCTACTATTTGTGCTCCCTCTGATCTCTCTCGATCTCTCTCTCTCTCTCTCTCTCTCTATATATATATATATATATATAGAGAGAGAGAGAGAGAGAGAGATGCATGCCCATTGCCCCCACATGGGCATGTTTAGTGGGCTAGCAATGATCTTAAACGTACAAGCTGGTTTTTTTTTTTTTATCTTTGCCTTTGTTCCCATCTTTTTACGGTGAGAATGACAGGCGGAATTGAAAGGAACACTAAATACAAGCACAACGTAACCCTGGCAGTCATGACTATATATCCAATTGAAATCATCGAATGAACGAATGATCATTAGCATGATGTTGATCAAATTAAAAACAAAGATATAGTATGCACGTGCATGCATCACGTCATTTCATGTTCATTGCAGAGATCGTCTTGTTGCGCGCAGAAGTGCAAGACGAAATAATGAATTATTATATGATCTCATATTTTCTTGAAAGGTTAGCTACTGTTGAGACGTCCCACATGGCTTAAAACCAAACTCATCATAGGTATCAAATCCTCTCTCTCGTTGTAGGTTCTCCAGATGATTATTCTCTCTATATTTTTCTCTCGGGGATAAGTGTGAGGTAAAGTTAGGTCCATGAATATTCTAACAGAATTAGAAGGTGGCAGAGGGGTTCGGGGTGTGTGTGTAACGACATTGAGTGGTGGCAGTAAGGTGGTGGAAGGGTCGGTTTAGTATGGTTTACGTAGTTGAGTGGTGGCAGAGAGGTGGTGGTGACATTTTCAAGTCTGCTTCTGCAGAATAATCTAATGAACTGTGGTGGTAGAAATGGGGTAGAAGGGCTTGGGGTCTGTTTTCTTCCTTACGTTATAGAGTGGTATCAGGAAGGCGGTGGTAGAGTTTTCTTTCCCTTTTACAGCAGGAAAGGGTGGTAGCAATGATGAATGATCTTGCAAAAAAATGGGAATGTTTGAAGCTGACGGAGGAAAAAACCCAGCATATAGACCTGGATGATGAGATATCGGAGGAGTTGAAAAATAAAGGGGAATGTAGTCTGGTGGGAAAGGTATGGATGAAAAGAAATATAAGTCAGGGGGTTATTGAAGCAACAAAGGCTAAAGTGTGGAAGATAAGCAGGAAGGCTCAGTTTCAAGAGGTGGGTTCAAATATGTTTGTAATCACCTTTACTAACCAAGCTGATAAACAGAGGATCCTTGATGGGAGACCTTGGTTATTCGACAATCAGATGTTTGTGATATTGCACCTAGATGGATTCATCCTACCACAGCAGATGGATTTCAGTAGGGAGAGATTCTGGATTCAGTTTCACGACTTGTATGAACAAGGCAAGAGGAGAAAAACTAGGTGAGACTGTGGGTAGAGTTTTGGAGGTAGAGTCACAGGATGATGGGAGTGGGTGGGGTTTATATATGAGGATTTTAACAGAAATAGAGTTGGGGAAACCATTGGCTAGGGGGAGGACCATCTCCATTAAAGGGAGAACCTATTGGGTTCCTCTTAAATTCGAAAAACTTCCACACTTCTATGTTAAATGTGGTTGTCTCATCCATGGAGAGGGAGGATGTTTGGGGAAGGAGGAGGAAGAGACTCAGTTTGGTACTTGGATGAGGGTAAGGATGAGAGCTAGATTTAAATAGAAAGAGGTGGGTAGAAATGTGAGATGGGGACAAAAACTGACAGCAAGAAATGTAGTTTGTGTAGAGGATGAGGAAAAGAATAATAGTGTGAAGGAGAAGGAAGGAAGTCAGAGGGAGGAAGAGCTTAATGCAGGAAGTGAGGAGGTGATGAGTAAAAGCCAAGGTTTTCAAGAAGATGATAGAGGGAATGCAAAAATGGTAAGCACTAAAATATGGAAGGAAACTTCAACAGAAAATCAAGAGAAAAAGTGTGAGTAATCAAGGGAGGAAAGGAGTGAATTGGGAGAAAATTTTGAAACAAGTGAATACTTAGTGAAGGCAAAAGGAAGAACTATGGGGATTTGGAAGAGGAAAGCAAGGGAAAAAAAATAACTCTAAGGTTTCTAACAGTGCTTCTTGTTTTTCAAAAAGGCTATTTAGACAAGATGGTGAAGGAAAAGAGGTGGAAAGGGAGAGGAAAAAAGCAAAAGGCAGTAATAGTGAGGTGAATGAGGCACAAATTGTTTTGGTGGAGGCTGTTGAGCAACCCCACCAATTATTATGAAAACACTAAATTGGAACTGCCAAGGGCTTGGCAACCCTCGGATAGTTCAAGACCTTTGCCATTTGGTAAAGGAGAATGGTAAAGGAGAAGAGGCCAAATGTGATCTTTTTGATGGAAACAAAATTGAGGAGTGAAAAGAGTGATACAATAAAAAGAAGGGTGAGAAGTGAGGGGTGTTTTGTAGTAGATTCAAAAGGAAGGAAAGGGGGTCTTATGCTTCTATGGGACCAGTCGGTGGAGTTGGAGATCCTGAATTACTAAAATAGGCACATTAATGCTTGGGTCACAAATGAGGTAGGGAAAGAGAGATGGTTGCTGACTGGTTTTTATGGGCAACCAGAAACCAGTTTAAGGGAAGAAGCTCAGAAGTTGTTGGCTTCTCTAAGACCTAATGATGGGGTGGGTTGGTGTGTGGTGGGGGATTTTAATGAAATTTTAACACATGATGAGAAGAAAGGAGGGCAGCAAAGGAAAGAGAACAAATGAATATGTTCATTAATGTATTAGAAATGGGAGGCCTTTTTGGTCTGGGTTGGAGGGGAGACAAATTTACTTGGACTAACAAGCATGACAGTGAGACTTTCATAAATGAAAGGCTAAATAGGGCAGTAGTCAATTTAAGATGGAAGGAGATTTATAAAGAAGGGTGGGTAGAGGTGTTAACAACAAGATGCTCAGACCATAGACCCCTTTTGCTGAGTATGAACCAAAAACTCTCAATAGCATGGAGGAGGAGGAGGATGTTTAGATATGAGGCTAGATGGTCTTTTGAGGAAGGTTGTGAGGAAGTCATAAAAAATGCTTGGACCATGAGGCAAGTAGGGCAAGATCCTGCTAGGACACTTAGAAGTTGCTGGAAGACAGCAAAGGAGCCTTTGTTAAATGGAACAAGCAATTAGAGAATGACAAGGGTAAAATCTTGAAAGACAAAACAAAATTGTTAAAAAATTTATAGATGAATGAAGGGAGCCATAATATGGTGGAGATTAAAAAACTCCAAGAAGAGATAGGGGTCTATCATGAAATGGAGGATTTAAAATGGAGGCAAAGAGCAAAGTTGGACTGGTATCAACTGGGTGATCGTAATACCAAGTTTTTTCACAGTTGTGCCAACCAAAGGAGAAAGAAGAACTCTATAAGACAGATTTTTGATGATCATGATAAGATGCAGTCAGAGCGTGAAATGATAGACAAGGTGTTTAATGATTATTTCCATAAGTTGTTCAAATCCACAACCCCAGGTGATGGGGATATTGAAGCTTGTTTGCAGGCAGTGGCTCCCTGTGTAACAAAAGAAATGAATGAAAATTTGTCCAAGCCTTTCTCTAGAGATGAAGTTGAGAAAGCTCTTAAACATATGGCCCCTTTGAAGTCACCCGGAATACGTGTAAATCATCTGCTTTTTGCATATGACTGCATACTTTTTGGGATAGCAAAAACAAAAGAATGGTTGAGGTTACAAGAGCTTTTGTTTATATATGAAAAGGCCTCTGGATAGTTCCTAAATAAGGAAAAAATGTTAGTGTGGAAAATCCAAATATAACACATTTAGTGGAATAAAAGAAAGGGTCTGGAAGAAGATTAATAACTGGAAAAATGCTTTTCTATCAGCAACTGGCAAGGAGGTAATGATCAAGATAGTCCTACAAGCAATACCAACTTACACTATGAGTGTTTTTAAACTCCTAAAAAACCTTTGTAAGGAGTTAAATTCTTTACTGGCCAATTTCTGCTGGGGAAACCCAAAGACAAGTAGCTGTTTGC
Source organism: Juglans mandshurica (assembly GCA_022457165.1). NCBI lineage: Eukaryota > Viridiplantae > Streptophyta > Magnoliopsida > Fagales > Juglandaceae > Juglans > Juglans mandshurica. The sequence goes on from CM039623.1 coordinate 14,523,587, forward strand.
ATTGGTGCAGTTGAGAAAAATTAGGTACTTCTAAGGGTAAAGGAGGGCTAGGTTTTAAAGACATAGAGTCATTCAATATGGCTTTATTGGCTAAACAAGGGTGGAGATTTTTACAGGACTCGAGGAGCATGGCAGCAAGGGTTTTTAAAGAAACAATTTCAGAACAATCCTTTTGACAGAAGCAAAATTGGGATATAGACTTACCCATAAGCAAAATGGAGGTTGAAGATAAATTAATATGGAGGTACACCAAAAAAGGTTTCTTCACTGTCAATAGTGCTAATCATCTAGAAATGAAGAGGAGGACAACAAAAGATGAGTGCTCAAATGGAAGGGAAGGGGAGAACAGATGGAAGGTAATATGGAATTTGAATATCCCAAGGAAAACCAAAATTTTCTTGTGCAAAGCTGCAAAAGAACTGTTAGCTACAAAAAAACTCTTTACAAGAAGGGTATTATAAAAGAACAACTGTGTCCAATTTGTAAGAACGAAGCAGAAATATCAATACATGCCTTATGGTCCTGCCCTGCAGCTGCAGATGTCTGGTCTAATTCGATTATGGTGATACAAAAATGGAGGACCAATGATCCTGATATGTCAATCTTGTTTGAAAGGTTGGAGGAAAGGGTCAATACAAAATAATTAGGAGAGATCAGTATGGTAATGAGAAGCATTTGGTTGAGAAGAAATGAATTTGTCTTTAAAGACATTTTCAAGAGCCCAACTCAAGTGTTGAATCAAGCTAGATAGGAACTGAGAATTTATCACCAGGTTTAGCAGAACCTGTGGCAAAACACAGAAGCAAGAGTAGTAGGAGGAGAGTCAATGTGGAGCAGACCAAGGGAGAGATTTGTAAAAGCAAATTGGGATGAAGCTGTTGATAAAGAAGGAAAAAAGGTAGGCCTAAGAGTGGTAATCAGATATGAGGAAGGTGAAATTATGGCTGCTGTTGGTGAACAAAGAAGCCTTGTATCTGATCCTGCAGTAGCAGAAGGTTATGCACAGAGGAAAGCCACGGAATTTTGTAGAGACCTTAATTTCAGCAGAGTTGTTTTTTAAGGTGGTGCTCGAGTCATAGTGAATGCAGTTAATGAAGAAAAAGAAGATCTTTCCAGATATGGATGTGTCATTGAAGATGCCAAGAAACTGTTAAGGGGAAGAAGTCAATGGAGTGTTAAGTTTGTTTATAGAAAAGCTAATGAGGCAGCACATTGCTAAGGGGAAGAGGTCCCAGCTTGTATTGAGAGTATCCTGAGTAAGGAAAAACTTTGTAATACTATTTCAGATCAATGAATGAATATTGAGGTTATTTAAAAAAAAAAAAAACTCATCCTAGGCTTAATAAGGAGTTACCTTACTCCTCCTATTAGACATTTTATGGGGAGAAATGAGTGTTTCTATATGGTATCAGAGCAGGTTAACTTATGACTGATGATAGGCTCCTACGACCTACCCACATTAATGTTACCAGAAATATTGGCCCACAAGTGAGGCGGCGTGTTGAGAAGTCTGACATGGTTTAGGAACCAACTCGTCCCAGACTTTATAAGGAGTTATCTCACTCCTCATTTTAGACATTTTATGAAGAAATATGAGTGTTTATATAGGTACCAATTAGAAAATTAATGTGCATTAAGGAAGTTGGTTGATTCAACAACGTAGTCATAATGTTTTAGATCACTTTCGAGTTGCCTAGCTACTTCATTAATGGGGCCCTACAATAGGTTATTATATGGAGCGAGCTAGCTGCATGCATATATATTGCGCTTGTACGTGTAGATTGTTGTTGGGCGTTTTTTTGAATAAACCCACTTAATTTCTTGTAATAGGTAAAAAGTATTATTTGTCTAAAATTATAGATCGACGACCTTCATGATATTCAAAGGTTAATTGGTCCAACACATAAACACATGATAGGTATATATATATATCTTCATCCACCCTACGTAAAAATAGAAAGAAAAAAGAGTCATTCTATTTACAAGTCCGTATAAGAGAAATACACCATTTATATTATTGATGTGGTACGATTTGATTTGCAAGATATAAACTTTTAAATTTTTTTCTAAATCAAATTGTAACACCCTTTCCCAGAGGTCCGGGGAGTTAACTCTTGTAACCTAAAACCATCTTTCAAAACATATTTATATACTCTAAATTTCTCATAAAATAGGAACTCATTTAATTAAACTAAATATACATGTTCCTCCATTAGGACACCAATTAATAAATACCTCAATGAAATAAATTAAAAACTCTACAAAGACTCAGAAATATCCATGACTCAAAATACAAAAATAACATAAAATCACAAACATACTAAATAAGACTCTCCAATAACTATTTGTACCATTTGACACTTATTTCTCTACTATCATCAACCTTGCTAACACTTCCTACTCTTGACTTCCAACTGAGGTATCAAAATTATCTGAAAACTATTTTGGAAATAAGGGGGTGAGTTATCAATAATTCAGTAAGTAGAGAACATATACTAGTATGTAAACATGAGTATTTTCAAAATTCAGAATGCAGGATAAAATATTTACTTTTAGAATGCAAAATCAGAAACATTTACTTTCAGAATACAAAATCAAAATATTTACTTTCAGAATGCAAAATCAAAACATGTTACCAAAAATATCAGAGCGAAACTTATAGAAAACAATTCTTATTCAAAAATCATTTGGCATAACAAAATCTAAGATCTCATATTCATCATATTAGAGCATTGCATCGCACCGGGATAGATACCATGTTTAACCCCCGTAATAGGATTATAAACCACCATTATAACTATGGAAGCACTGTATCCACTATTATAACCTGTGGTTGAGTCGTATACCATGTTTAAACCCCATGGTAGGGTTATAAACCACAATTCTAACATGTGGAAGGGTTATATCTACTATTATAACCCGTGGTTGGGCTGTATCCACTATTATCACTTATGGTTGGGTCTTATCTACTATTATCACCCGTGGTTGGGTCGTATCCACTATTGTAACCTGTGGTTGGGTCATATGCACTATTATAACATGTGGTTGGGCCGTATACCACTATCATCACCCATGACTGGACTGTAACAAAAACTGAATAGAACATCATAATCAGACTTAATCAGAATACAAATTCAGAATCTCATGCCAAGGATTTTAGATGCCGCAACATATCCAAATAGAGTACTGACCAAACTCAAATCCTTTCACATTTTCAAAAACAGTTTCAGAACATTTTTGTGACGCCCCCAAATTCCGCTTGGGATTGGACGGACATTTGAAGCGTCGAGACATGCAACACAAGGTTACCTGCCCCCGTTCATGACATATAAGATGCAATATTCCTAACATGCATATAGTATTATGTAATATTCGCAGCGGATAATTTTTTTTTTCTTTAGCAATACTATGCACCAAACTGAAATATCCCAAATACTTAAAACATACTTCATACATAATAACATACTTAAAAACTGATATCACAACACAGTCCAAAATGATTGTGATCAAAAGAGTGATGGAGATTGAACTCCACAAATACAAGTAGTAATCTGAGGTAACTACTGTACTAACACCTACGTCGCATCGTCGCTTAGTCGACCGTTTCCAGTTGGTTGATTCTCGTTTCTCCTTCAGATCCTATAACAAAATCTACCATTCGGAGCGAAAATTAGCGATTGCGATCACGAGAAACTCAAGTGCGATCACGAGAAACTGAAAGTAGCAATTTCTAAAAATTAGAATTTAATCACTAATAATTAGGAATATGGAGAAATATCAACTTCGAGTAAAATTACCATTTTACCCTCTACATGTGGGAAAATGACCATTTTACCCCTAACTTAAGGATTTTGCATCCTAACTCCAAAGATCACCAAAATTTACATACCTTATGTAAATTTTGTCCTAAGCTCAAATATCAATTCAGAAAAATTTTAAACTAAACCCAACCATTAAAACTCTATGGGGCCGAAACTTACAAAAGCTATTTTCTTTGATTTTTGTTGTAATTCCTTCAAATTTCAAAACTCATGATTAAACCAAAATTTTTCTTCTACTATACTCATAACATATTCCTAAGAATAATCATGTTTTGAATCATGAACAAAAGTCATCAAAATCACTAAAACCATACTTGAACTTTTTGGTTTTTCTTCTAAGTTCAAAACAGAATTTTGTTTCTAACTTGTTTTGATCAACCTCTTGATCCATGACTTATAAAGACGTGATCTTCAAACCAAAACATCACATGGTTTAAAAAGATGTTCTAAAACAGATCCAAGCATCAAACGCAAGATCACATGGTTAAACATCAACCAAAACATAAATTTAGCCAAGAACATCATCACTTTGGCCTAACTGAATACCTCATTGCATAAAATTCCTTATCTTCGAAACTAACATCAAATATCTTCAAAATAACATTTTAACATGTATATAAGAGGCTTAGGATCTTCCAATAAAAATATCAAAGCCATTGGAATAAGATTAAACCATAAAAGATTTAAACTTTCTCAAAACAGAAACTGTTTTGCCTCTTCCAGTTTCTAAGTTTCTAGACCTAAGAAAATATTTCACCAAAACTTTTAATCACACAACAAGAAACAACTTTCATGAAGGAAACTTTGCGAGAAAACACTTAAAAAAGCTTCGAAACGGGAGTTCAAAAGAGGTAAGAAAAACTGTCCGAGTGTCTTTTGTGTTTTATGATGGCAAAGTGTAAAGGAGAGTTGCTTTTCGTGGGAAGTGGACTGGAGAGCTTCTTAAACAAGCTATGTAAAGTGATAGGATTGAAGGAATGGTTGAGTGTTGGCCTTTTCTTCTCATAAAAATCAGACCAAGATCTTTTCTCAAGGTGGAGTGTGAGAGTGAAAGAGTGAGGTGGCCCTTTAGCTTTGTCTTTCTAGAACCTTCTAGGCCCTTCTTGTAAAGATCTGACCAGCCAAGTGAGGGTACAAAACTTAGTCATGAAGCAATCCTATAGTGACCAAATTCGTGGGCCTTAATGGGCCTAAACCGAATGGGCCTAAATTTTGGGGTTTAAAGAGGGTTTGGGTTGCTATCAAGCTCAAATCCAATATCACTTGGTCCAATCAATTTCTCAAGGTTAACAAGGTTGGATAATGATGTTCTAACACAAATTTGAAAGATTAATAGCATGTGGAAGTGATTTAATCAAGTGATTAAACACAATGCTAGAAATCGGATTAGAAAGGGTTTAGAGGCCAACTTTAGGTTTTGGGGAAACCGTTTAGGGTTTCAATTTCAACAAAGATTTTGGGCTTTCAATTGGATTCCCACCATTTAGGATTTCACTAGGATTGAAATATTTTTGGTCTGGCACAATTTGGTTGAGCAGATGAAACAAAGTTTTGCTTAAGTGGCATGATTTCACACATTGATTCCTTGAAATCCATCAAACGCTCCTCATGGTGCCAAGTGTCTAATATTATCCACTATGAGAGGCTAATATCTTGCCAAGTGTCCAAATGAAAGTTCTCTAATCTAATTTGGACATTCCACATTGTGATTTTGAAACACTGCAATTGGTGCGCTTACCAAGGTTACTATTTACTCCGAAAAAGTGAATCATAAACTTAGCACTAAAAATTCCTAAATATTCATATTAATCTACAATGAAAATCGTTTACCGAAATTCATTCTCGAAGTGCCCCTAAAAATAATTTCACAATTTCCATCAGACGTTTCGTCCGGAATTATGAAAATAGAATATTGTGCCATAAAATTCTAAATAATTCACTGAGTCTAATGGCGTGGACCATAATGCATTCTGACACTTCTAACCACCTAAAATAAATAAAACTTATATTTCTAGCACCATAGTGAGTGATAACACTGACTATGTTGACAGACTAAAACCTATGCGATTGGTCGATTCGTAAAACCTTATGGGGTTTTCACAAGATTCCTAAAGTCAATAGAAATTCCACCAATGAATTTCTAGCCGGCTGTTACAATTTTTGCATCATATGCACAAATTTTTATAAATTTCATATTCTCTCTTTTTACATAGTTCAGAAATAGAATGTACAAAATTAGCTCATGTCTACACCAATCCTGACAAAAAATATTTTCTCTTATATAGCTTTCAAACTCATAACTAAGGTTGTTTTCATATTTCTTTTCAAAACAAATATGCATATTTTCAGAATCAACCTTGTTTCTTTTCCTGTTTATGCAAAATCTAGTATAGGAACCCCGCTTACAAAGGCTTTTTAATTTTTTTGAACTTTTTCACAACAGTGTTGAACAAAAATTACTCGTAACATTTAAGATTGCCACGAAATGTCCCTAAATATTCAAAATTAACACATTTTTCAATATTAACTTGAAACGCCAGGTAACCTATTTTCCTAAAGATCTAAATTTCTCGAAACCCTAAAATATCATAAATTCTCAAATGCCTATAATATCCATTTAATTTCTCCGACTAAGACATTGAATTCTAACTTAGGTACCATTGAAATCTAACTATATAAAAATTAATACTAGATAACGTTATTATATTGCAATTCTGCTACAGGTACCCCGCGTTGGGTACCTGTTGTGGAATCGTGTAGCCACGTCACTTTTATATTATTAGTATAATAAATGAATTAAAAAAAACCTCGATTTGAGAAACACATCTCATCATCAAGCGCCAAACTCATCCCTATTTTCCATCTCATAAATTTTCTTCATCCTCTTCATTCCTTAGCCATCTGAGCAAAAGCACAAATAATACAAATCTTGTTTTTTTTTCTTATTATTAATCTTCTCTCGTATCATATTGCACACAATAAAAAGAAATCCACATTTAGCTTCAAATAATAAACAAAGAGCGTACCCGCCGAGATGAAAACTTTGCTGCAGTCAAGTGCTGGGCTTCAACCTCCCTCACCTACTTTCTACCTGGAGGAGTGTCGATATTGTGTGACACATAGTTGTAATTTTAGTGGCCTGTGGGAAGCAGATTCACCCTTCACATTCGCTGAAATGAAGCTCTTTGTGGGTTAGGGTTCTGGGCTTCCAAAAATTGGGAAAGACGATGGCAGGGAGGTACATGGTTGGGTCCACGAATGCGAAGACAAAAAACGAAGAAGAACAAGAGGAGATGAAGTTAAGAAGCATAACCTATTTTTGTGGCTTGTGGGAAGCAGATTCACCCTCGTCAAAATGAAGCTCTTCGTGGGCGGGGAAGCAGAAGAGCTTGCTTTGTGTCTGTGAGCAAGGGAAGGGAATTTGTTTGCATATGAAACACAATGTTTCATTTATCCACGTGGAGGCCCATGTACGCGTGGGGTACCCCTCCTGTGTGCAAATAGAGTTTTTTATTATATCAAAATCTATTAAAGTAAACAACAAACTTTTATTTAATAAATAAACATATATATATTTCTATTTACTAAAGTCCTTACAAATAAAGAAAATTTTAGACTTAAAATAACACCCTAAAGGCAAGGCATTTTAGAAAAAACGAACATAAAATGCATGGGCAAGTTTTAACTTGCAAAAACCACTTGAGATAAAACCATGACATCGTGCATGAAACCAAGCTCATGATCATGTGGGAAGAAGCTGCGACGGAGTTGGGTGGCTAAGGTGAATACGCCGGCGGGATGGGCGACTACGCATAGAGAGAGAAAGAGTGATGAGAGAGATAAAGAGGGGGAGACAGAGGTGGAACAATGGGGAAAACTCGTCATGGCTTACCGAGAGAGAGGTGCAGCGGACTTGGGGTGACTCGAGGCTGACGGGAAGGCGACAACTGGCAGATTCTGTGGCTAACCCGATTATTTTTCTGTCGAACGGTGGTGATCAACCAAGTATGTGGTTTTGCTCTATTTCGGGAGTGGGAAAACAGGCGATAACGGGCTGACGTCTTATGGTGGTGTTGCCTCGTGTGTGGGAGGCTATAGCTTCTTGTGGGCTGGGCACGTTGGTCATTTGAGGGAGGAGCAACGACATAGTTGGCTTGGCTTTGGGGTGGCGAGGATGCTAGACGAATCGGAGGATGTGAGCTACGGGGAGGCTATGAGGGTGCAACGAGGCTGTAGGCTTGTCGAGAAGGTCAATGAATGACAGACTCGACGTGTCAACGACCGACATTTTCTGGGGAGGTAATGACCAAGCGGATAGAGCTGCCGACGTGAGTGGCTGGGTTGTGGCTCGAGGTGGAGGGAGTAGGTGCTTTGTTTTGAGCTACAAAAATAGGGTGGTTTTCAGTTGTTATAGGGAGAGCTGTGGCTCTCTGTGGTTGGAGTGGTTAGCAAAAGGAGGGGTGGTTTCTGTTTCACGTGGGCCAGGCAGTGGCTATCACATGGTGGTACGCATGGCTGGGTTGTAGTCTTTGTGTAGAGTTGGGCCACGGCTACCCTTCGGTGGTTTTCTACGGTCGCGTTGCTTTAGTTGTTGGAGTTCTTGGACATGGACTACGTTGCATTGCGGTGCAGTGGTGATCGGGTGCTGTGGAGGCTTACCATGGCATGGAGGGCTGTTTTGTAGTGCTTAGCCTGGAGGTGGGACTGACTGAGTTGTGGTGAATGGGATTCCATGGGGCTGCGGCTTGCTGAAGTTAAAGCAGAGGTTGCTGTAACCCTAGGACTTGAAGAGGCGATGAGTGCATGAAGGTGTATAATCAACGGCCACCATAAATTTTCCAACCTAAACCTAAATAAAAATCTTATTAACTAACCGGCATTGATTAAACAGTTTTGTTATTCATCATCTCCACACATCACACACCACATTTTTTTAATTTTTAATTTTTTTGGTTTTATACTTCTTAAATTAATTGAATTCTTTTACTCATCATTCATACACTACATATTTGGTAAAAGAATAAATAAATAAATAAAAATATGTGTAGTATGTGATGTGTGGATCAGATGATTAGCAAAATTTTTCTTGACTAGATTGGCTTGGTCCAAAGAAAGGGCTTTGTCAAGTCCTTTTGTTGACTATGGCCTGCCAAGGCACGAAAGGAAACCAATACACCCCACCACAGACAATCTCCTCGTATGTGCTAGCCTTATCTTCCTCAGCACTATCCTCTGCCTTCTCTTCCTTGCTAGTCTCTCTGCCCTCAGCCCGATGCTGACGCCAACACAAGCATCTCAGTTCGACGCCGACTCAACCATCTCAGTCTGATGCATCTCTATCGCCGATCTCCCCCATCTCTGTCGATCATCTCCATCTCCTCTCCATCAAAACCCAATCAAACCACAATCAAACCAAAATCAACTCTCAATCAAACCATATTCCATTCAAAATCACAGTGAAAACCATCTCAAACCCACAATCTCAAATCATCAAGTATAGAGAATAAGCTCAAAATCACAGTGAAACCATTGCAAACCCGCAATCTCGAGTTGAGCTTTGACTTCGGGCCCTATACTCACCTCCTCCGAAATCTCCCTCACCGGGTGGAGGGGCCACGGGTCGAGGCTTGGGACGGGCGTAGTTGCTGTATTCAGTCTCGAGGGCCTTATCGCGACAGGCGGAGGGCTTGGCGTAGGAGGTGTACTGGGGGCGATCATAGTCGAAGTCATCAGAAGGCGTGGAGGAGGAGAGAGGTTAGCAAGTCTCATTGGACGACGAGAGAGGTCGGTTGTAGGTGAGCACGATGTTGTAACCACCCTCGTACGGTGTGAGGGACGAAGGGGGTGCGAGGGACGAAAGGGGGTGGTGCGAGGGACGAAAGGGGGTGGTGCGAGGGACGAAGGGGGGTGCAAGAAATTCTCTATTTGAAATCAGTTTTCTGATGTTTGCTGGTTTAGGATAGATATGGTGGAAGGCATGCATGTAATTGTATAAATGACAGGCTTTTTTGTGTGAAAACCAGCCGGACCGGCTCTAAGGATTTCTCTTTCAAAAAACCTTCTACATCTCATTCCTTATCCTTTCCCAATTCTATTAAAATAATATTCTTCTATTATTTCGTTATTACTTATTTCTCTTACTTTCATTTACAACTTTAACTACTCAATATTTCTTCTTATGTTTTGAACTATTACTCTAGTGAATATTTTAAACAAAAACTTAAATTATTTTTTTGTGGGTATGATAGTATGTTTAAAATTAATTTTTCTATATTTTATTTAAAACTATAATAAATATGAGTATGAGAGAAATTGTAGATGATTGGAAGAAGATCAATTTATTTTATTTATTAGAATAAAATATTAATAAAAGATGATTTAGGGATGAACAGTAGTTCCTCAAATATCCCCTAAAACAAAACCTTAAAATAGAGAATGGGATGAGAGGGGGTTTTTAAGCTCCTCAAATTTTTTTCCATAATTTAAGGATAACAATGAAATTGGACGCCAGATGGAAATGCTCTTACAAGTGTGGTCTTTGTCGAAGGAATATAGAGAAATTGATATGGTGCAAATCAATCATTGTTTTTAGAACGTTTACCTACTTATGATCTTTTGCTCCTTTTTTAATTTTTTGTGGAGCCACGTGGCTCATGGAAGATTAATTTTACTAGCTAGTTTATATTAATATATATATTTATTTTACATAATTTATTATTATTATATATTCACGAATATGCAAAAAATTAAATTTGATTGAATATTTAATCGGGAGTAGTATATCCATTATCTTGTTTGTTTACAAAAAATGTTGTAGATAAAACTAATTTTACAATATGACGTAATTTATGTTAATTTATGAATTTATTTTTATAAAATTTCTTTGTAGTCGACGGTTAAAGCATTTCTCTTTATTTACATGCATAAACTTATATAATGTGGGTAAAACCTTAAGGAAAATGTTAGTTAACCTCCTTAAATGCACCACTCAAATTTATAGTTAGTGTATTTTGTTTTATTTTTTAAAATGTTTAACAGAATTACTATTAATGAATTTGTATTTTTTAAATATTTGAGAAAAAAAATGAATGAACTCAGAACTAGCTAGCAATCACGCCCATAAGTATTTTAAATTAGGGGGGTTGCTGGTAGCTCAGCTGGGGACAGGTCCATCATTTGCCTGGAGAGGTATCCATGCTGGTCTAAGGCTGTTAAAAGAAGGGCTTGTATGGAGGGTTGGGAATGGCAAACAAGTGAAGATCTGGACTAATAAATGGATACCCTTTACCCCCCATATAGAATTCAATCTACTCGAGAAGTGGACTACTGGTGTGAGTATGTTTATGACCTTATAGACCCCCATCTGCCGCAGTGGAACAAACCTATTCTCCATGAGATGTTCTCCCAAAAGGAAGTGGCTGACATCACAGCCATCCCAATTAGTTTGGGGGGAAGAGAGGATAAGCTTGTATGGCAGTTTACACCAAATGGAATTTATACAGTTAAAAGTGGATATCACCTTAATATTGAATTGGAAGGTGAACTAGAAGGGGAGACCTCAGGCAAAGCTAATGAAAAACAAGCTTGGAAATACATATGGAAGCTAAGAGTACCTCCTGCTACCAGGATGTTCCTATGGAGAGCTTGCAAAGAAGCCATTCCTACACTAGCTAATTTGAAGAGAAGGAAAGTGGTTGAAAACAGTTTATGTCCAGTTTGTAAGCAGGAGCAAGAAACCTCGGGTCATGTTTTATGGGGATGTATTGCTGCCAAAGATGTATGGGGCAAGACTGGTAGAGATACTCAGCCTTGAGGAACTAGAGGAGGTGGCAGCAACTATGCAGGGACTATGGTCCAGAAGGAACAACACCTACCATGGTAAGGAGTTCCAACATCCAACGGCTCTTCATCAACAGGCCAAGACAGATCTTGCAGTCTACCAGGAATCTATTACATAGGATATAGTAGTTAAGTTTAATGCTCGTGCAGGGGTGCCAAAATGGAAAAAACCTGAGGTGGGTTCCTTAAAGGTGAACTGGGATGCGGCTGTCAACTTAGAGGAAGGGAGAATTGGAATTGGAGTGGTCATTAGAGATCATGATGGACTGGTCATGGGAAGCTTACGGGCAAGCAGAAACCTGAAAGGGACCCCTTTTGATGCAGAAGCTTATGGCCTACTTCTAGCAGCTGTTTTCTGCAAAGAAATTGGACTAACACATGTCTGTCTAGAGGGGGACTCTAAGCAAGTGGTCAATTTATTGCAAAACTGCGCCAGGAACTGGAGTTTGGGAGGCTGTCTTGTGGAAGATGCACGGGAGATACTCAACTCGTATGCAGTATGGTCTGTGACTCATGCATATCGAGAGGCCAATATGGCATCACATCTCCTAGCCAACAATGCACTGGAAGCCACAGAGGATACCTATGATCTTGAAACTTGTCCTTCATGTATCTTTCCTATAGTCTCTAAGGAAATGTTGTAATTGTTATCTCCTGGTTTTAGCTTGAGTTGATGTAAGTCATTCTTATGATTAATGAGATCAATCCTATTATCAAAAAAAAAAAAAATCACGCCCATAAGTTAGAGAGGGCATTGTCCAAAAATGAATGTAGCAAACATTTTCCTTATTTTAAGTCGAATATAATAAGACAATTAAAATTAATAATAAAATGCAACGAGCTCTCCAAATTGACGTGGCTTCATGCACTACATGAAATAAACGTATTTCCGACGAAGCCTTTCGCCGCAAATAGAGGAAACTATCGACGGAAAAAAGTAATTCCGGCTAAATAAGCTTGCCCAAATATCGCCGCTTTTAACCAACCAAGTAAGATGTTTTGTGCCGAGTTCGAGAACGGACATAAATGCTTTACATTTCCGGCAGGTATATATCGCTGGAAATATGTTATATATCGCCAGTAAAGATCTTTAGCATAGTTGCTCAAGTCTATTCCGGCGACTAAAAATCGCCGGAAATATAATCTTTACTGCAAATTTAACTTCGCCGCAAAAGTTCCATTACTGGCGATAATTGACATTTGCCAGAAACACTAGACGATTATTGCGGCGATGATATAGTCGCCGTAAATTATTGGACATAATGTTTCCTCCTTACTCGCTGCATTTATTTTCGGCGAGTTACGTTCACCGTAAATGGTTTTTTTTAAAAAAAAAAAACCAATTCTGTTAGCTTGTATTTTGTGGTCCTGTTATTTTTCCTGATATTTGTAATTTCATAACAGATAATTGCTTGCTAATAAATTATAAATACTAAATTTGGATAAATTTATATCTAATTGCACATATAAATTATATGTCAACATCATTCAAATAACCTCGACTTACATATTTAAAATTCACCAAGATTTAAGCGTACATTTTACATAATACGATCCAACGTATCACAATGGAATATAAATTTACAAGTATTTTTCATTCAAACTATAAATGTCTAACAGCAAGTTGCCTTCATGAATGCACCAGCTTCTTCATTGCAAGTGTTTTTCTTTCTAATCACCATATTACAAAAGTATGGGAAGAGCTGAATTTGGTTCACCGATTTGACTTCAAGTGCTTCAAAACAACTGTAAAGAAATGCAATATATTTCTGCAAAAACATAATATTCAAGGCCCTAGTTACAAGGCATTCAATTAATAAAAGATAGCATCTCTTCTTTTTCCTTTGTATCTCTAAATAAAAGAACCAACTATGTATATATTATGTACATATATAGAACACGTAGAAACTCTCTGACAATTAATACAAGGGTCTCACCTGAAATTGGGGCTACCTTTTACATGATTCAGAAGACTAACGAGTCCATTTCAGAAAGTCTGTACGTACTCTAGCTCTTTAGTCTGGTATAAAGCTAGCTTCCAAAATCATAGTACCCAATGTGAGAAAAATCGAACACTTGGCAATTTGATCCTGCCAAACAAAGTACGCACCAAAAAGAACAAATTATATAGGTGAAAAACCATATGCACTTATGATTTTTCATATGAGAAGTACATAATTTGCGTTTATTGGAACTAGTAAATACCAAGTCCACTGCACTCACCCAATGTGATTTCCTCTATGATATCTCGCATTCAGCAACTTCATTGACCAAACAGAAAAAATTTTCAAAATAATGATGAAACAAGTTATTTATTCTTAGTCATATAGATGTTGAAAGATACATAAAAGCAACAATGTCAGAACAAGAATAAATGAAAATTTGCAGGTCAGTTAGGCACTAATAATATTATTAAAAGGCTACGTATGTACTAATAACTTACCTTGCTGTAGCAATTTCATTATACATTGATGACCAAGAACTTCCAATGTGCATGTTGGTGGCAAAAACAACGTACATCTCCAAACAAAAGTTACAAAATATCCTCAACCAAAAAATATACTACCTACCCTACACTAGTAACTGATGTACAAAAGAGGAGGTTCTGGAGATATGGGAGACATTTTGTTGTTATATTATTTTAACTTTCATCTCCTTACCAAAATTGACAAAAAATTGTTACCCTCAAATTTAGTAACTGGCTATGCAGGTCCCTGAGTCACTTTATGAGACTCTCACTGGGTCTGCCTCTCTAACTCATATCTCTCCAAAAACTTGTCGTACTTGTCTTGTTTCTCCATTAATAACATGACATTCGCTCGTAAGTCATCATGTAAAGCTTATAATGTGCAGTTTCTATAACAGCCCGCTAGAAATTCATTGGTGGAATTTCTATTGACTTTAGGAATCTCGTGAAAACCCCATAAGGTTTTACGAATCAACCAATCGCATAGGTTTTAGTCTGTCAACATAGTCAGTGTTATCACTCACTATGGTGCTAGAAATACAAGTTTTATTTATTTGAGGTGGTTAGAAGTGTCAGAATGTATTATGGTCCACGCCATTAGACTCAGTGGATTATTAGAATTTTATGGCGCAATATCCTATTTTCATAATTCCGGACGAAACGTCTGATGGAAATTGTGAAATTATTTTTAGGGGCACTTCGAGAATGAATTTCGGTGAACGATTTTCACTGTAGATTAATATGAATATTTAGGAATTTCTGCTAAGTTTATGATTCACTTTTTTGGAATAAATAGTAACCTCGGTAAGCGCACCAATTGCAGTGTTTCAAAATCACAGTATAGAATGTCCAAATTAGATTAGAGAACTTTCATTTGGACACTTGGCAAGATATTAGCCTCTCATAGTGGATAATATTAGACACTTGGCACCATGAGGAGCGTTTGATGGATTTCAAGGAATCAATGTGTGAAATCATGCCACTTAAGCAAAACTTTGTTTCATCTGCTCAACCAAATTGTGCCAAACCAAAAATATTTCAATCCTAGTGAAACCCTAAACGGTTTCCCCAAAACCTAAAGTTGGCCTCTAAACCCTTTCTAATCCGATTTCTAGCAATGTGTTTAATCACTTGATTAAATCACTTCCACATGCTATTAATCTTTCAAATTTGTGTTAGAACATCATTATCCAACCTTGTTAACCTTGAGAAATTGATTGGACCAAGCGATATTGGATTTGGGCTTGATAGCAACCCAAACCCTCTTTAAACCCCAAAATTTAGGCCCATTCGGTTTAGGCCCATTAAGGCCCACGAATTTGGTCACTATAGGATTGCTTCATGACTAAGTTTTGTACCCTCACTTGGCTGGTCAGATCTTTACAAGAAGGGCCTAGAAGGTTCTAAAAAGACAAAGCTAAAGGGCCACCTCACTCTTTCACTCTCACACTCCACCTTGAGAAAAGATCTTGGTCTGCTTTTTATGAGAAGAAAAGGCCAACACTCAACCATTCCATCAATCCTATCACTTTACATAGCTTGTTTAAGAAGCTCTCCAGTCCACTTCCCACGAAAAGCAACTCTCCTTTACACTTTTCCATCATAAAACACAAAAGACACTCTCGGACAGTTTTTCTTACCTCTTTTGAACTCCCATTTCGAAGCTTTTTTAAGTGTTTTCTCGCAAAGTTTCCTGCATGAAAGTTGTTTCTTTTTGAGTCTAGTTTACGTGGATATCTTATATGTTCCATTTGGAGATCATTTGATTGGTACAAAGTTGTTTATACCCCAGAAAGGTCATTCTGGGCGATAAACTGGAGAGTGTGTTATATTTAGGAGTTTTTGACCAAGCTAATGAATAGATCTTGGTCCGAAATTTTTATGGAGTACTGTTAACATGTGTATATGATTATTGGTTGAGGATTTGTTGCGTGATTAAAAGTTTTGGTGAAATATTTTCTTAGGTCTAGAAACTTAGAAATTGGAAGAGACAAAACAGTTTCTGTTTTGAGAAAGTTTAAATCTTTTATGGTTTAATCTTATTCCATTGGCTTTGATATTTTTATTGGAAGATCCTAAGCCTCTTATATACATGTTAAAATGTTGTTTTGAAAATATTTGATGTTATTTTCGAAGATATGAAATTTTATGCTATGAGGTATTCAGTTAGGTCAAAGTGATGATGTTCTTAGTTAAATTTATGCTTTGGTTGATGTTTAACCATGTGATCTTGAGTTTGATGCTTGGATATGTTTTAGAACATCTTTTTAAACCATGTGATGTTTTGGTTTGAAGATCACAACTTTATAAGTCATGGATCAAGAGGTTGATCAAAACAAGTTAGAAACAAAATTCTGTTTGGAACTTAGAAGAAAAACCAAAAAGTTCAAGTATGGTTTTAGTGATTTTGATGACTTTTGTTCATGATTCAAAACATGATTATTCTTAGGAATATGTTATGAGTATAGTAGAAGAAAAATTTTGGTTTAATCATGAGTTTTGAAATTTGAAGGAATTACAACAAAAATCAAAGAAAATAGCCTTTGTAAGTTTCGGCCCCATAGAGTTTTAATGGTTGGGTTTAGTTTAAAATTTTTCTGAATTGATATTTGAGCTTAGGACAAAATTTACATAAGGTATGTAAATTTTGGTGATCTTTGGAGTTAGGATGCAAAATCCTTAAGTTAGGGGTAAAATGGTCATTTTCTCACATGTAGAGGGTAAAAAATGGCAATTTTACTCGAAGTTGATATTTCTCCATATAACTAATTGTTAGTGATTAAGTTCTAATTTTTAGAAATCGCTTCTTTCAGTTTCTCGTGATCGCACTTGAGTTTTGTCTCGAAGCGCGAAGATCGAGGTAAGTTAGCTTTTAACTTACTATCAATTTAATGTGTATGTGTGATAAGTAAGGGAACTAAATTATATGTATGCATGTTATCATATGTACCATGCCAAGTCATTACATATTTATCTGTTACACAGAATTTATTCTGTCATGAATTATTCATCTGTTACACAAGATATTCTGTCACGTATTGCTATACATTGCAAGTATGTCATGTTAAGTTAAGTATGCCATATGTTACATGTATTTCATGTCACGTAATATTCACTGTCACATGTTACGCCATGTTAAGAAATGTTGTCTGTTACATGGTATGCTATGTTACGAAATGTTGCCTGTTACATGTATGCCATGTTATGGTATGTTGTCTGTTACATTTATGTCTCAAAGTACATCATGTCTGTCGTCTTACGTTCATGTCACGTTATGCTACGTCAGGACTTCTGTCTTTTATGTTACGTCCTTGTTACGTCACGTTACTAAATCACATGTATGCCGGTTAAGTTATTTAAGTCAATCACGACCCTAAGCGCTAGGATGGGGTAATATCCTAGTGGAACTCCTTTGTTCACGCTGGAGTGCCTAAATAGGTGTGAAATTCCCTGGGTTGACGAAGTACAGTCAACAGGTTGCGAATGGGGCCTAATTAGCTGGTCACCGGAGCTCGCCAGGCACTAACGCCGATGGTGCCACACATTATGTTACGTGTGTCCACAGCAAGTGTGGCACAAACAAATAAGTCATGGGGCCACAACAACTGTGGAGCTTGAAGTATGGGGCCACAACAACTGTGGAGCATACACAACTTGAGACACAGCAATTGTGACACGTATAATACGTGGGGCCTCAACAACTGTGGAGTACGTATTAACGCACTCACAGCTGGTATAGAAACCTGTGATGTGATGCGGTAATCGGCAGGGACACACGACTCAAGGGGACCTGTGTAGCACCCATATGGTCACTTTAATGATTAAGTCTATTGAATAAGATTCCAAGTTCAAGTCATGTTTCACGTTATGTTATGTTCAAGTTTACGTTCACGCAATCATGGTAATCTCATGAGACAAGAATATGTTTCAAGTTCATGTTATGTTATGTTCACGTTTACATTATGTTCCAAGTTCATATTTATGTTATGTCATGCTCAGGTTCATGTTATATTTCAAGTCCATGTTATGTTTCAAGTCACGTTCATGCTAAGCTTCAGTTTATGTTATGCCAGTTATGTTATGTTGTATGTCAAGTTATGCCATGATTACTTATGATTTGATTATGCATTCATGTTTTTACTGCCATGCATGCATCATTAACCTGTGTGGAAGTTTCCTGTTAACTTGCTGAGATTTGTAATCAAATCTCACTGTGGTAGTCCCAACTACCATTCCCCCCGAATGGTAGATCTTATTACAGGATCTGAAGGAGAATCGAGAATCGACCAACTGGAAACGGTCGACTAAGCGACGATACGACGTAGGTGTTAGTATAGTAGTTACCTCAAATTACTATTTGTAATTGTGGAGTTCAATCTCAAGCACTCTTTTGATCACAATCATTTTGGACTAGTGTTGTGATATCAGTTTTTAAGTATGTCATTATGTATGAAGTATGTTATAAGTATTTGGGATATTTCAGTTTGGTGCATATTATTGCTAAAAAGAAAAAAAAATATCCGCTGCGAATATTGCATAATGCTAGATGCATGTTTGGAATATTACATCTTATATGTCATGAACGGGGGCAGGTAACCTTGTGTTGCATGTCTCGACGCTTCAAATGTCCGTCCGATCCCAAGCGGAATTTGGGGACGTCACAGGGTGGTATCAGAGCAATACGTCTCTGGGTTTAAATCCACATGTCCTTAGGAAATGCACCAAATATTAGGCTTGAAATTTTAGTCTTCATTAGGCTTGAATTTCTTGAAGTATAGGAGATAGTATGTGGTTGTAACACGTGTACTCGTGTGATTTAGGAAGTGACATGACTCGAGGTAGGACACCTCAAAACCCTGAGGGAGTCACAAATTAGGATAATCAGAATCCCCCGATGGATGGAGGATTAGTTGAAGCTGTACGTTTGCTGACTGACATGCTTAGACAACAACAACTTCAGGAAGCACATGTACCCAGACTCGAAGTCAGGGATTGTCTGTGTGAGAAGTTCTTGATCAATCGTTACCCAAACTTTTCTGGTAATGAAGAGCCTTTAAAAGCCGAGAAATGGATTATGGATCTCGAAAGGACATACGAGATCTATGGATGTACTGAGGACCAGAAGGTTCTATATGTTGTATACCTATTCTAAGGAAAAGCTAGAATATGGTGGGATACACAAAAGCAACTTCTAGTTAGGGAACTAGGAAGTTTGGATGCATTGTCTTGGGAGAGATTTGAGGAAGTGTTGACAACGGATTCTTCCCAGATTCTATCAAACAGCTAAAGGCGCAGGAGTTCCCAACTTTAACTCAAGGCAGTTGGACCGTAGAGTAGTACGTCGCTAAGTTTATGGTGTTTGGAAGGTTTGCACCACACTTGATTTCTACTCAAAGGATGCAGGCACGAAAGTTTGAAGTTGGACTTCAGCCATGGATCTTTAGCCAAGTAGCTTGCCAAAGAATAAAGAATTACCAAGAGTTAGTAAACGTGGCCGTGATAGCAGAGGCTGAGCAGAGAGGTCTAGATATCCAAATCATACCGAATGAAAGAGAACTTCATTGTATGCTACTGAAGAAAATCTATAAATGAAGAAGATGTCTACTGGACCAGATAAAGGAAAAGGCATCGAGACTGGAAGCTCAATGCCGACCACATACCCAATATGTGGGATGTCCGGAAAGAACCATGGAGGCAAGTGCAAACTTACCTTAGGACTCTGTTTCAGATGTGGCCAACCTGACCACTTGATCAGAAATTGTCCCAAAAGATGCCGGAGAAATGGAACTGTTCCCTTTGGAGATTTTAAACCAAAGTCATGACCTCCAATACTAGCTCAAGTGTATGCAGGTACTTCTAGAGACACAGATGCTGACACCCTAGGAACTAAAGGAGTTGGCGCCGTCACTGGTATTTTTCTAAGACCTCTGTATTGTTAAGCTTATTTAAGGTTGATTAGATTGCAATTGATGGTACTATTGCATTATTGATAGTTTGGGTAAGTTAAATCATTGAGGTTTATAACTTGTACACAGTTTGATTCAAGCAAGGCCCTATTTTTAGTGATTGTGATATTGCACGAGAGTTCAGTTCGTACTTTGAATTGTTACCAAGTGGTAAGAGTAACATTTCTCATTAAGAGTATTTCTATTCCCAGTGTAAGATATGGAATACATTTTAGTAGTACGAGGAAGGATATTCAAGGTTGATGAATTAGTATCCCAAGTGTTTGGAGTTTGTTTTGATTCGAAGGTTACAATGAAATTTGTGTTTGGAAGAGTTCAGTGTGTGGGAGAAGCTTTGGCTTTAGTAGGATTCACTTATGATAATAGTTTTATCCAATCGCGAATAAATGGTTTCTGGCGAAGCACCATGTTTGTGGAAACCTAGATTACCCTTATATTGGAGACATTTATATGGGGAGTAAAATCTTGTCTTAAGGATTTACGTGAACAGTAGGATCAAATTCTTTGGATTAGAGTCAGAATAAGAGGCAGCTCATGACGGATAGAAGAGCTATGTCAATCATAAAAGAGAAAGTCTTGAGTTGAGGTTAATAGTTGATCGTTTATCGAGGTACCACCTAGGAGGAGGAACGATTCGTGGTGATTATGAAGGAGTAAGCTAGTCCTAGGCAGATATAATTCCTTGAGGAAATAGAATGTGAATTCAGTTGTGTATGGATTAAGTTCTTCCAAATTGAACTGCTGAATACTTGAAGTTTTAGAGTTAGAAAGTATGTTGGTATGACTTGACCTACTTTGTGAAACGATTCTAGTATAAATTGATATAATTTGAGAGAAAGAGAGTTAAGAATGGTAGATATGTATACACGTTGTGGATAATTCTTTGAATAGTGAAGAGAATAGTGATTTCTTTTAAGCAATGATTCAGTATCCTAGAAGGTCAGCCTAGAAGTCATTAAGTTTAGGCAGTAACCTTTGGGATTGTTATACCCTAATGTTATAGTGATAGTTATTTTATATAACCATGTGATGGTTGTAGATAAGAATAGTGTTGACTACGAGAGGAAGAAGTTACCTCAAGAAGAACGAGACCTGCCCCTTGGGCGTGATGAGGCATCCAGTGATGGGCAATAAGTTGGTAAGCAACTTATTCTTTTGACCGTATTTTATGTTTGTACTTACGTCGATTTCGAGGACGAAATCTTTTTTTTAGGAGGGGAGGATGTAACAGCCCGCTAGAAATTCATTGGTGGAATTTCTATTGACTTTAGGAATCTCGTGAAAACCCCATAAGGTTTTACGAATCGAACAATCGCATAGGTTTTAGTCTGTCAACATAGTCAGTGTTATCACTCACTATGGTGCTAGAAATACAAGTTTTATTTATTTGAGGTGGTTAGAAGTGTTAGAATGCATTATGGTCCACGCCATTAGACTCAGTGGATTATTTAGAATTTTATGGCGCAATATCCTATTTTCATAATTCCGGACGAAACGTCTGATAGGAATTGTGAAAGTATTTTTAGGGGCACTTCGAGAATGAATTTCGGTAAACGATTTTCACTGTAGATTAATATGAATATTTAGGAATTTTTAGTGCTAAGTTTATGACTCACTTTTTCGGAGTAAATAGTAACCTCGATAAGCGCACCAATTGCAGTGTTTCAAAATCACAGTGTGGAATGTCCAAATTAGATTAGAGAACTTTCATTTGGACACTTGGCAAGATATTAGCCTCACATAGCGATAATATTAGACACTTGGCACCATGAGGAATGTTTGTTGGATTTGAAGGAATCAAGGTGTGAGATCATGCCACTTAAGCAAAACCTTGTTTCATCTGCTCAACCAAATTGCGGCAGACCAAAAATATTTCAATCCTAGTGAAACCCTAAATGGTGGGAATCCAATTGAAAGCCCAAAATCTTTGTTGAAATTGAAACCCTAAACGGTTTCCCCAAAACCTAAAGTTGGCCTCTAAACCCTTTCTAATCCGATTTCTAGCATTGTGTTTAATCACTTGATTAAATCACTTCCACAAGCTATTAATCTTTCAAATTTGTGTTAGAACATCATTATCCAACCTTGTTAACATTGAGAAATTGATTGGACCAAGTGATATTGGATTTGGGCTTGATAGCAATCCAAACCCTCTTTAAACCCCAAATTTTAGGCCCATTCGGTTTAGGCCCACTAAGGCCCACGAATTTGGTCACTATAGGATTGCTTCATGACTAAGTTTTGTACCCTCACTTGGCTGGTCAGATCTTTACAAGAAGGGCCTAGAAGGTTCTAGAAAAACAAAGCTAAAGGGCCACCTCACTCTTTCACTCTCACACTCCACCTTGAGAAAAGATCTTGGTCCGATTTTTATGAGAAGAAAAGGCCAACACTCAACCATTCCTTCAATCCTATCACTTTACATAGCTTGTGTAAGAAGCTCTCCAGTCCACTTCCCAAGAAAAGCAACTCTCCTTTACACGTTTCCTTCATAAAACACAAAAGACACTCTCGGACAGTTTTTCTTACCTCTTTTGAATGCCCGTTTCGAAGCTTTTGTAAGTTTTTTATATAAAAGTTTCCTTCATTAAAGTTGTTTCTTTTTGAGTCTAGTTTTTGTGGATATCTTATTTGTTCCATTTGGAGATCATTTGGTTGGTAAAACGTTGTTTAGACCACAGAAAGGTTATTCTGGGCGATAAACTGGAGAGTGTGTTATATTTTGGAGTTTTTGACCAAGCTAATAAATAGATCTTGGTCCGAAATTTTTATGGAGTACTGTTAACATGTGTATATGATTATTGGTTGAGGATTTTTTGCGTGATTAAAAGTTTTGGTGAAATATTTTCTTAGGTCTAGAAACTTAGAAACTGGAAGAGACAAAACAGTTTCTGTTTTGAGAAAGTTTAAATCTTTTATGGTTTAATCTTATTCCAATGGCTTTGTTATTTTTATTGGAAGATCCTAAGCCTCTTATATACATGTTAAAATGTTATTTTGAAGATATTTGATGTTATTTTCGAAGATATGAAATTTTATGCAATGAGGTATTCAGTTAGGTCAAAGTGATGATGTTCTTGGTTAAATTTATGTTTTGGTTGATGTTTAACCATGTGATCTTGCGTTTGATGCTTGGATCTGTTTTAGAACATCTTTTTAAAACAAGTGATGTTTTTGTTTAAAGATCACATCTTTATAAGTCATGGATCAAGATGTTGATCAAAACAAGTTAGAAACAAAATTCTGTTTTGAACTTAGAAGAAAAACCAAAAAGTTCAAGTATGGTTTTTGTGATTTTGATAACTTTTGTTCATGATTCAAAACATGATTATTCTTAGGAATATATTATGAGTATAGTAGAAGAACAATTTTGGTTTAATCATGAGTTTTGAAATTTGAAGGAATTACAACAAAAATCAAAGAAAATAGCCTTTGTAAGTTTCGGCCCCTTAGAGTTTTAATGGTTGGGTTTAGTTTAAAATTTTTCTGAATTGATATTTGAGCTTAGGACAAAATTTACATAAGGTATGTAAATTTTGGTGATCTTTGGAGTTAGGATGCAAAATCCTTCAGTTAGGGGTAAAATGGTCATTTTCCCACATTTAGAGGGTAAAATGGTAATTTTACTCGAAGTTGATATTTCTCGATATTCCTAATTGTTAGTGATTAAGTTCTAATTTTTAGAAATCGTTACTTTCAGTTTCTCGTGATCGCACTTGAGTTTTGTCTCGAATCGCAAAGATCGAGGTAAGTTAGCTTTTAACTTACTATCAATTTAATGTGTATGTGTGATAAGTAAGGGAACTAAAGTGTGTATGCATGTTATCATATGTGCCATGCCAAATCATTACATATTTATCTATTACACAGAATTTATTCTGTCATGAATTATTCATCTGTTACATAAGTTATTCTGTCACGTATTGCTATACATTGCAAGTATGTCATGTTAAGTTAAGTATGCCATATGTTACATGTATTTCATGTCACGTAATATTCACTGTCACATGTTACGCCATGTTAAGAAATGTTGTCTATTACATGGTATGCTATGTTACGAAATGTTGCCTGTTACATGTATGCCATGTTATGGTATGTTGTCTGTTACATTTATGTCTCAAAGTACGTCATGTCTGTCGTCTTACGTTCATGTCACGTTATGCTACGTCAGGACTTTTGTCTTTTATGTTACGTCCATGTTATGTCACGTTACAAAATGACATGTATGCCGGTTAAGTTATTTAAGTCAATCACGACCCTAAGCGCTAGGATGGGGTAATATCCTAGTGGAACTCCTTTGTTCACGCTGGAGTGCCTAAATAGGTGTGAAATTCCCTGGGTTGACGAAGTACAGTCAACAGGTTGCGAATGGGGCCTAATTAGCTGGTCACCGGAGCGCGCCAGGCACTAACGCCGATGGTGCCACACTTTATGTTACGTGTGTCCACAACAAGTGTGGCACAAACAAATAAGTCAAGGGGCCACAACAACTGTGGAGCATACACTACGTGAGACACAGCAATTGTGACACGTAGAATACGTGGGGCCACAACAACTGTGGAGTACGTATTAACGCACTCACAGCTGGTATAGAAACCTGTGATGTGATGCGGTAATCGGCAGGGACACACGGCTCAAGGGGACCTGTGTAGCACCCATATGGTCACTTTAATGATTAAGTCTATTGAATAAGATTCCAAGTTCAAGTCATGTTTCACGTTATGTTATGTTCAAGTTTACGTTCACGCAATCATGGTAATCCCATGAGACAAGAATATGTTTCAAGTTCATGTTATGTTATGTTCACGTTTACGTTATGTTCCAAGTTCACATTTATGTTATGTCATGCTCAGGTTCTTGTTATGTTTCAAGTCCATGTTATGTTTCAAGTCACGTTCATGCTAAGCTTCAGTTTAAGTTATGTCAGTTATGTTATGTTGTATGTCAAGTTATGCTATGATTACTTATGATTTGATTATGCATTCATGCTTTTACTGCCATGCATGCATCATTAACCTGTGTGGAAGTTTCCTGTTAACTTGCTGAGATTTGTAATCAAATCTCACTATGGTAGTCCCAACTACCATTCCCCCCTAATGGTAGATCTTATTATAGGATCTGAAGGAGAATCGAGAATCGACCAACTGGAAACGGTCGACTAAGCGACGATGCGACGTAGGTGTTAGTATAGTAGTTACCTCAAATTACTATTTGTAATTGTGGAGTTCAATCTCAAGCACTCTTTTGATCACAATCATTTTGGACTAGTGTTGTGATATCAGTTTTTAAGTATGTCATTATATATGAAGTATGTTATAAGTATTTGGGATATTTCAGTTTGGTGCATAGTATTGCTAAAGAAAAAAAATATCTGCTACGAATATTGCATAATGCTAGATGCATGTTAGGAATATCGCATCTTATATGTCATGAACGGGGGCAGGTAACCTTGTGTTGCATGTCTCGATGCTTCAAATGTCCGTCTGATCCCAAGCGGAATTTGGGGGCATCACAGTTTCTTTCTCACTTCTTTCTGCACGTTTAATTAATTCTACTATTCGGGCATTAGTTGATTGTCTAGATGACTCGGGAATAACCATCTCACCAAGACCCCGTACATACCTTGGCCTGTGGCCCAAAACTTCCTTAAATATTGTTGCTGCAGCCTCCTAAGTTCACTTCTCAGGCTCCAGCTCTGCCATCTTTGCTGCCATCTCATTCTATCAACCATTGGAAAACATCACACAAGTTAATTGCTCGTAATATGTACTTAGCACTAAAAATATAGACATCAGTTTATCTCGAACATCATGGGATTTTATTTAATTAACACTCACATATTTCTCTTCTGTCATGGGAGTCACAAATTTGTCATTCTTCTTTGACCACCTGACTTCTTTAAAGAAATCAACCAAATTCTCCTCATTCCCAGACTGCAAATAAAATAAATTACACACTAACTTAGATTGAATATATGAACACCATTATGGAGTACAAATTAAAAGAGTACAAGTAGCTAGCATTCATAATGGAACTCAAATCTGCAAGATAAAATTCTCATTCAAGCTATCAAATTAATTGTTGGGATTAGACTTACAAAGTACAAACAATAACGATTGTTGAGTGTTTTTTTCTGTATTTTCATAACTAAATGTGCAAGTAATTATATTAGTCATTGATATATAGAGAACTCAAAGGAAATACACAACTTTGAAGAAGCCTAACATATCACGCAGCACAAAGAAATAATAATGTTACATATACTCGGTGTGCATATTGCAACCAAAATGGAGACTTTCCCTCATCTCCATTAGCCGCACAAATGACCTTCGTCCAGCCGTGTGATTGTTTTGTTGCTTCTCTCTATTACTTTTATTTCGTTCTGACATCCCCTGCAATCACATAGGACGTGATATACATCCATTGAATGTAGAGGTGTCAAGAGGATTATATGACTAAAAACATAAGTGGATATAGTTGACTATTTTAACAAAAACTAATTGTTCTAACTAACATTTAATACAGGTGACTATTTTACCAAAAAATTCCACAGCATGAATTAATTAAGTATACGACTGCCAACTTACCTTAAAGTCATCGCTTGAATATCGAGCACATAACTTTACCCAAGTGGCTGGTGTGACCGACGGTGGCACATTCGCAAGTGCTTCTTCATTGCTCTCATATTGCTTGTAGGTTCTATGTAAATTATAGCGAATATGATTAAACCGCTTGCGTAGTGTCTTCGTAACCGTATCACGATGGTTCTTCTTGGTTCAGTCGAGGATGAAGTCAGCCTACAGACAAACATTAAGAGTATTAATTATAATCTCTCAGCCCCGAGTTTTACATTACCAATGTTAGGCTTTCATCTACTCTATTTGAACATGTATTGCATTCTCCTACTTTTACCTGAATGCGTGTAATTAATTCTTCCTTCTCATTAGCTAGTACATCGTGCCAGCTAGCATGACTCAAGTCCACATGGTGCTTGACCAACAAGGTAACCCTTGTAGTAAACAAGGTAGCGTTTTCAGAACAAGGTGCAGTTTCACCGTCCTTTATCCTCAAGGATATATTTCCATACTTTCGCACATTTTCAAACTCTGTGCTCTTTGCAGCTCCTCGCCCACGCTTCTGGCGAAGTGGTACTAGGTTGTCAACATGTTAAACATATAATGTAAAACAATATCCAAAATGTAAAACAATATAAATATAAATTAGCATTAATACCAGACGGGTTTGTGCTTAGTGACAAATCAACTGCTGGTATGTCATTTGGTTCTGTGCTTGGGACGACATTACGTGGATCGGTTAAGTCATATGAGCTTGAGGATGAGTAATCTCTATGATCCATCGCAGCAATGGGTACTTTATTCCGAACTTCATCATTGCTACGATATCTCCCCCGACCGTAGCTCACACCGCGTGATCGACCTCTACCTCTTCCAGTTATCGGCATTGATGAAGCACGCTATATAAACAAACTTCTAAGCGGTGTGCTTGCCAAAAAAACTGAACAACCAATATTATTCCTGCAATCACACTAAAAGAATACAATTATTTATATATGATTATACTTTAGTTTAGAATATTACAATTAGTTCATCATCATGCTACTATTTGTTTAAGGGAATGGTCCAAATTAACCAGGACATTTAGGAAGTAATGCCTCCTAGTGTGTTGTCATCACAAACTTGGCTAAATTGGCAAAAGATAACAAACTAAATAATTCTCAAGCAAATTACACATCCATTCAATGGAAGATCCCCTATTCTTGAAGTAAATTGCACACTGCTAATGGCCGGGGTACTAGAATTGTATTCAAGTTGTAATCTAATTAGATTCAATGTAATCTAATTAGATCATTCTTTATGCAATTGATCATGCCCGGCCTCTCAAACCCAGTAAAATTATAGAATATATATATATATACATAGAAGTATCCAATTAATTTGGATAACCACGACAAGCTAGCTAGTTCATATATACTCAATAAACATGCATAATCTAGTGTAGTTCATAAGATACAACTTACTTATGATGGAGGAATATATATTGTATTTACAATTATAAGCTATGACTTTAATTGATATCAAATTCAGGTTCTTAGAACCACCTTATAAGTTAGTCATTATAAGTTTAAATAGGAAACTATATATATAAAGTGTAGTTCATAATTTAAAACTTAAGATGGGTAAAGTAAACTCATTATCTAGTCGGCCTTAAATATAATGTTCTTAATTGAAATACTATATATGTAAATCACGAAAGTCCTTCATAATTAAATATTAAGCTCTTTTGCATTACCCTTAGATTAGATATATATATATATATATCTAATTAGAAAAAAAAAAGCCGAAATGGAGCTATTGCTGCGAGATAGTGTAGCCGAAAAAAAATATTTCCCATTAAATATTATTGTTGATACTTAGTAATTTCGCCGAGATATAATCGCCAGAAATGAATCAATTCATCTATAATATTTTAGCTTTAACTTGCCGGAATGAATTGAAATATATTTTCCATATACAATTCAGCCTGCTTTCAACATCAGTTTAATCCATTAAACCATCTGATCAATTATATTTCCTAATAAGCATACAATATCATGAATTAATCATCATTGAAATATATATATATATAGATGCTTTAAACATCCCCAACATCATACATTAATGAAAATTGCTCAAATTGAAATTGATGATAGTTTAGTCTAAAGTACTACTTAACACCCCACAATATATAATCTTGTTTTATAGGTGTCCTCCTCTCTTTAATATAGGGTAACTAGAGTTTCCTAAGCAATCCTTGATCATCCCTTGGAAGCTGCTGGCCTTCGTCATGATCTCAAAATTGCCTTAATCTCAAAACTTCATTCTTCAACTGTTCTTCTCAAAACTTGATGCATTCTTCATTGATGTTAATTGCTGCAAACATATACATTCTTTTTTAGTTCTCAAAGTCAACCACAATGTACATTCATCATTTTCTTTATTTCCATGTACATTCATCATTTCCACAATGTACATTCACTTTATTAATGCTATAATGGCTGCATTAAATAAAGGCAGCTGGCAAGCTGATTACATTAAGTGAAACAGCATTAAATATATGATTGCATTAAATATATATGATTCCTAAGCAAATAAAATTAACACTAGCATGTTTTTTTTTATTGTAAAATGCATAAAGGAAAACATTAAGTGAAACAAATTTTGAACTAATGTTGTGAGATCTCGAGTTTTCAATTAACTTGTCTACTAGGTTTTTTTTCATGTCTTTTATCTACAATGTGTAAGCATAGGTGCATGTATACATTAATTTTTTAATATAACCACCTATAATGCAGTTACTTGGGTAACTCATCTAATCACCAAAAGAAAGGATAACACATCCCATCTCAGCCTCTAGGTGCAGCATATAGATAAAAATAACCAGGTTAAAGCAATTAAGTTAAAGCAATTCATGTCTAGCAATTGTATCAAGGTCATCACAAATATAGAACATAAGCAAATTAGCAATATGGATTGGTGAAGTTTACATACCCTCAGCTTAGAGAAATTATATTGCACAGTCCTTATGAGAATAATGACCATCAGGGAACCAAGAGATTTTTGATGAAGGAGGCGTTATTTGTACCATGGAACACCAGGCAATATCTGTCCACATCATCTATGTTAATACAATCCCTTTGTAAAGCATAAATGACAAATAAATATAATCCACTTATGCATTTTTCTGACCTTAACACCATACCAAATATCTTGAGGTAGAAGAAGGAACACAATGGGAAGAGTATGTTAAGGCCTTCTAGATCAAAATCATTGACACCACATAAACTTAACATGACAAAAGTGAAAGCAACAAGTGAAGGCCATCTTGTGAGCAACTCCAAATCAATGGAAACTCTTCAAAACATATGTACTACCCCACAAAAAACGTATTTCCCAATATATATATATATATATAGTGTACTACCTCTCTAGTTCTTGTTTACAAAGAGGACAAGAAGATGTAATTTGGAGCCATTGATCTATGCACTTGAGGTAGAAGACATGGGAACATGGCAACCTCCTTAATTCTTCCTTGTTCAAGTACTTGGTTATGCAAATGCAGCATTCCTGTCATCCCCACCACAAACACAAAGAAAACACGACAATCTCATCAACACTTCAACTTTCAACACGCCAATATATTCTTTTGACTTAGAATCTACTAAATTGGTTCTGTCCTATGAAAGATATTAGCTTATCTGTAAGTGTAAGTTGAAAGAAATGAGACTTACTGGATGATCATTTGCAAGGTCGGATGCTGGGAAGCTGGGAAGATGAGAAATTTCCTCTTCGGATGCTCCTCTATCAATTGACCCTGCATTCATGTTGTATCCGACAAGGTTGCTAATCATTGGCACGCAACAGCATAGCAACAAAAATAACAGGAATGGAAATGAATAGCAAATTGCATTCCAAGCTAGCAGGGAGATGCATAGTACATGTAGTTTTGGGGCTCAATGGAAGGACCCAAATCGAGAGTCAAATACCCAAACATTACCCATCACAAACCATAATGCAAAGAACAATTCTAGTGAAGTTTGGCATTTGTTCATTAGATGTGAGATCCTGTATCCATTGTAGCAATCAATTAGAAGGGTTCGAAAAGCTCTTGAATTATCAAAAACTCTCTGTAACACTTCCACTAAATTTATGGAAACTTGTTTGTGTGTGAAAAAAATTAAAAGCAGGCAATTCATGAGTTTGTATCTTGTTTTTCGTCATTTAAATATTGCTGCCAATACGATTAAAACTCTAAGGTGGCCTAGTACAAAATATAGTGACCACCAACCATTATCGAATTGATTTGAAGTTATTTGTTATAACTTGAGGCTTTTATCATATCACTAAGGGTTCATCACTACTAAGCTGTTTGCATAATTCCTCAATAATTCCACCTAAAGAACAAAATCAAAGACTTATCCTCAATAACTAGTTGCATGATGTTTTATAACTAGCTCACAAATCTTTGTAATGATCCCAACAGACGAGTTGTCACTATTAGTACAACGCATGGAAACCAATGATTTTGTTTAAGGGAAAAATATAAATGAATCATAGAAGTTGAAGGGCGAACTGTATGTAAAGCTAGCATACCTAGATTTTTCACTGCCCCTCTGCTGTTCCATATTAGAAAGGCCAAAACCATCTCCATGATTGAGATGGTGCCGGTAGCGGCCGTAGAGTAGCAACAGGCTAAGAACACATCTAATATTATAACCAATAATCCATATTCTCATTGGCCAAACAGGCTTCTCCTTGGAAATGGCTATAGTAGATGTTGTGATGCTTATTTGAATCACCAAAACTATAAATTCCATCAGCATCCAAGTGCTTGAATTGAAAGGATTTGAGCTAAGATCAGATCTTGATTCATTTTGGTAGTGGAATATTCTTCTTAAGAAAGAGAACCACCTTGCTTTGAAGATCCTCATCGCCATCCTTACCAAGGACGAAGAAGGTAGAGCACAAGTAGGCCTATGTCGGGTATTCATTTTGGATGATTTTTGTTGGACTAAAAACCAAATTCCAAACATATCCAAACAATAAACTACCGTTAACCCTTTGCCCATTATATCATTGCAAACAATCGAAATATATAGAATACCAGCATAAGGAAACTTTAAAATCACAAAGATGATATTGTTGAATCATGAAAAAAAGTAACTTTTGGCTAATTCGTAGTGTCACGCAATTCATGAGATTTCACAATAAAAAGGTTTAATCAGAAGCTTTTGGCAAAGATTCTAGCTTATTTGATCATGCATGATAATCTTGATTAATGTGGAAAAAGGTTTATTTTGTACTTTTTCGTCAAAAATTAAAATGAACCAAAAGGATTAACCCAACTAATGAAATTCATGTACTTTTAATTGTCCATGAAGTTGGTAATTATTAACATATATAAAAGTTGTGGGACTTTTAGCTATCCATTATTAATGATCATGGTTGTAATTACTGATCAACTCATCTTTTTACTGGTGCAATTAGATCTAAGCTGCTCATGGTGTATTGGAGAGGAATGGATCATTAACATTTAAATGACTAATTATTAAATATGTATGTATGTATGTAATAAAGTTGGTAACTCCAATCATATATATATATATATATATATATATATTATATAAGTCATATATAATATATATATATATGATTTTGTTTCCAGCACTGCAGATATATATCCATTCTTCCATTGTAATGCCACTTATCAATCTTCTTCTTCTTCTTCCTCTTATCTTTTTAATTAATTTCAATGCCTTTTTAATTTCCCCCTATTATTCTTCCATGTGCAGTTGAATTAGAAACAATTTTTTTGGCAAGATGTTTTGTTCTCAACCACATTATAATCTAGCTACTTCAATAGCATTGGCATGGCACATATGATTACATGCATACATACAATTTAGTTCCCTTACTTATCACTCATACACATTAAACTGATAGTAAGTTAAAAGTTAACTTACCTCGATCGTCGCGTTCTACTAGAATAAAGTGCGAAACACGAGGAACTGTAAAAGGGTATTCTAAAAGTTAGAAATTAATTACTAACAATTAGGAATGTGAACAGAGACAACTTAGAGTAAAATTACCATTTTACCCTCTACATGTGGGCAAATGACCATTTTACCCCTAACTTAAGAATCTAATATCCTAATTCCAAAAATTACCAAAATTTACATTCCTCATGTAAATTTTGACCCAAACTCAAATAGTAACTCAGAAAAATTTAAGACCAATCACAACTATGAAAAACTTACTATGGCCGAAACCTACATAGGCCATTTGTCTTTATTTTGGTTGCAATTCTTTCAAGTTCCAAAACTCATGAATAAACCAAAATCTTGTAACAAAGATCTTCCTATCCTAAGTTTAAAAATACACTTAAAATATCCATTAAGAAAAGCTAATCATCATCACCAAACTTTTTGTAAAAAGACCCAAACTTTTTAACAAAAAGTAAACCTTAAGTCACGAGTTTTGACCTTAATAAAAACATCTCCAAGAATTCTAAAAAATCAAATCTTACTTCTAACATATTCATAACATCATCCTAAGATCAAACATGCTTTAAATCATCAAACCAAACTCACCAAAAATCACAAAACACCACTTGGAGTTTTTGGTTTTAAATTTAGTCCAAAACAGAAACTGATTTTCCCAACTAACTATGATCAATCTCTTGATCCATGGCTTAAAGACATGTGATCTTCAAACTAACACATCACATGGTTTAAAAATGTGTCCTAAAGAAGATCCAACCATCAAACTTAAAATCACATGGCTAAAATTTAATAAAACATGGATCTAACTAAAAAACATCAAAGTTTAGGCCTAACCGAAATCCTCTTGCATAGAAAATCATATCTTTAAAACTAATACTAAATATCTTCGAAATAACATCCTAACATGTATATAAGAGGCTTAGGATCATCATATAAAAATATGAAAGCCTTTGGAATAAGATTAAACTACGAAATATTCAAACTTTCACCAAACAGAAACTGTTTTTCCACTTCCAGTTTTCAAGTTTCTAACTCTAAGAAAATCTATGATCAAAGGCTTTATCCAAGCAACAAAACCTCAATGAACATTTATAAACACATGTTAAAAACACTCCATTAAATTTTCGGACCAAGATATGTCCATTAGCTTGGTCAATTTCGTGGGCCTTGGTGGGCCCCACCAAGTGGGCTTCAATTTGGGGTTTAAAGGGGGTTTGGTTAGGGTTTGAGATTCTATCAAGCCCAAAATCAATTTTTCTTGGCCCAATCAAATTCCCAAGGTTTAAAAGGTTGAATAACGATGATTTGACTAATTAATAGCATCTGGAAGTGATTTAACCAAGTGATTAAACACAATGCTAGAAATTGGATTAAAAAGGGTTTGGAGGCCAACTTTAGGGTTTGGAGGCCAACTTTAGGGTTTGGGAAAACCATTTAGGGTTTTGGTTTCAACCAAGCTTTTGGGGTTTCAATTGGATTCCAACCATTTAGGGTTTTGCTAGGGTTGAAACCCTCTTTGGTCTAGCACAATTTGGTTGAACAGATGAAACATAGCTTTGCTTAGGTGGCATGATCTCACACCTTGATTCCTTTGTGTGGCTAAGATCTTGCCAAGTGTCCAAATAAAACTTCTCTAACCTAATTTGGACATTTCACACTGTGATTTTGAAAACACTGCAATAGGTGCGCTTATTGAGGTTACTATTCACTCCAAAAAAATACATAATAAACTTAGTACTAAAAATTTCTAAATATTCATATTAACCTATAGTGAAAATCGTTTAACGAAATTCAACCCCGAAGTACCCCTAAAAATAATTTCACAATTTTCAACAGACGTTTCGTCCGGAATTATGAAAATAAGCTATTGCGCCATAAAATCCTAAATAATCCATTGATTTTAATGGCGTAGACCATAATGCATTCTGACACTTCTAACTACCTCAAATAATTAAACTCATATTTCTAGCACCATAATGAGTGATAACACTGACTATGTTGACAAACTAAAACTTGTGCAATAAGTCGTTTCGTAAAAACTTATGGGGTTTTCACGAGATTCCTAAAGTCAATAGAAATTCCACCAATGAATTTCTAGCGGGCTGTTACACAAACTATCTATTTTAAGGAGGCATATTACTTTATTAGTTTTGATACAGCAAGAGGGTAACATGTCAACCAATTTGAAGTTTGATATATATATATGTGTGTGTGTGTGTGTGTGTGTGTATATATATGTATATGAACGGGGGATCTTTATGTTGCATGGTGATCTTAATTTCAACAAATTAATTAGAAGAAAAAGAGTCCCAAGAAAATTTGAAAGAGACATTGAGAATCAATGAACCTTGGTCTTGGTGATTGGACATGTTTTAACTTCAAGTGCCAGTCATGTCTTCCAGTTGATCATTTTGTTAAGAAAGTTATTTATTTCATATCAACCTACAAATTATTTTGTGGTTTTTTTTTCCTAATTTCTGGTAGCCGTTATAAGTTTATTTCCACTTTCCATTATAAATAAATAATAAGTTTATTTAGATAATCCTTTTACGATTTGTCTAAATAAATTCTTATGATGTTTTTAAATTTTAATACAAGTTTCTGAGTTTTGGCTTTTTATGTTAATTTTACCTTTTTACTTTTCACAATGGCATGCTGATTAGGTATAGTTGTTTTGTTCTTTAAATGACTAGCGTGAATTCTAATTGTAATCATTTCGTTGGTTTTTACGCAACATGTGACAAGCAAGTAAATCAATATATATTGACCATAAATTTTTTAATTCAGATTATAGATTCCAATTTCCTAAAATTCGAAAGGATGTTCATCGACAAACATCAAAAGCAAAAATGGAGAAATAAAAAGAAATCTTGAATGCATGCTTGGATAGCATAGCTAAAGCAAAGAAGAGAGGTGGCCAAGTTGTGGCTCATGTTTTCCAAGCCAACGAATTGAACGAAATTATAATATCTAACCATCCTTTGATGAAGTCTATACCAAATATCATGATTTAGAATGAAAGGGACTGTAGCATGTTAATTAGAATGCTACAAGACTTCCAAATCCGGATCTAGCTTTGAGGGGGAGGGTGCTTTGGCTCCTCCCCCTCCCCTCCCTCCTGTCTATATGTTCAATCTGTTAGTTTTGTTTTATTTTGGCGTGTTTTAGTTTTTAGTTTTAGCTCAAATAAGGGGTGCTCTTTCGGGTGATCCCATTTTTAGCATAGGTTTTGTTCCCCATTCTTTCTAAGATTTATGTTTCTGAATAAACTCTAAGATCTTCTTTTCTAAGATCCGGAAACCTCATCTTTCATTTTTTCTTTCTGACCTGTGTGTGATGTTGAGTCACCTGGAACGGCCGTAGCTAGGGCTAGAGTTGGTCGAGAGGGGCGGGCAATGCTATGGCCAGTTGGGCATGCGCTAGAGCTCGTGCGTAGGAGGTAAAGGACTTCTTAAGAATGAGATGTTGAGCATTGGTAAAGTTTGTAGCATTTTTTTGGCAAAGATAAAGGACTTCTGTTAAAATCCAGAGCTACCATTACCAAAAGTTCTCAACCCTTCCCTAATTATTCAAATGTGCTTTTACCGGTGTTACTTAGTTATTGAAAATAGTTAATTCATCAAGAGACCTAACAAGAGATAGAAAAAGAGTGAGAGATATTATGGGTGTACGTTACTGTGTAGAGGAGAAAAACCACGTGGTGAGGTTGTGTACTTTTTAAAAATTTTCTAAATCAAAATAGAGATTCAAATTTTCTAAATTTACTTTCTTTAAGAAATTCAAATAGAATTGGAAGCATGTTCTTCGACAAAGATCAAAAGCAAAAATGGAAAAATAAAAAGAAACCTTGAATGCTTGGATAGCATAGCTACATCAAAGAAGAGAGGTGGCACGTCGTGGCTCATATTGTCCAAGCCAACGAATTGAACAAAATTATAGTAACTAACCATATCATGATTTAAAATGAAATGTACTGGTGAACTGTTTGCTTCCAAACATATCTCATCTTAGTATTGTCTGAAAAGGAAATGGATACTAGAAGAATGAGAATTGCCTTGGTTACTAACGTCCTGGTTGGTTTCACAGATAGTCTCAACTCATCTCATTTTAACATCTAAACACCATTCAAACACAAACACTTCTCAACTTCAAATTTTCAAATTTTCCATTGAATCTTTTTCTAATCACTACAGCTTTTCCAAACATCCAACAAAACACAAAAACAAACTAACTTTTTCAAATCCCAAATGAAAACAATGTTAAAAATTTATATTATAAGAAAATATTTTAACTTTCTAATATTTTTATTCTTCTTTTTTTTTTTCTCTCTATTCCCAAAATCTCATAAAACATCTTACTTCAAAATATTTCAATACTATTCACAGATTTATCATCCCAACTGTGTAACCAAAGGTGACCCAAAACTCTAAGCATCTTTTTGCACAGGTTGACAACTATAATACTACAAAGGTGGTTTTCGGTTGGTTTTCTTCTATTGAAGAATGAGATGTTTAGCATTGGTAAAGTTTTTAGCCCTTTTTTTGTGAAAGCTATAGGACTTCCATTAAAATCAAGAGCTACCAATACCAAACGCTTTTAGCCTGTCCTTGAATATTCGAATATTCAAATGTGCTTTTACTGGTGCTACCGTGTTATGGACAATAGTTGATTCATCGAGAGACCTATCTAGAGGTAGAAAGACAATGAGAGATATCACCAATATTACTACGTTGTGGACAAAAACAATGCAGTAAGCGCGATGTAAGTTTAATCACATGTGACATGCTCTATCTTCAAAAGCAATAAGAGCTCAGCCAATTATTGAGTTATGTGAAACACGTACGTCATCATTTTGAAGGTATTCTCTTCTAGAGCTCCCCTATGAATAGGACGTGGTGTAAAGTCATGTATTACACGAGCTAATAAAATAGTGAATCGTTATTTTTGCCATGCTTTACAATTAGACAATATCGATTGGATTCTTTTCCGATCTTGGAAATAAATCTCCCTACACTTCATACCGAAATATCATCTATGTTCAAGCTTGAGTTGTTGTAACCAATCATTATTATTGTCGCCAACCCTCGATGGCAAGACCTTTAGATCAAATTTATATTGGCCATAAATTTTCTAATTCAGTTTATAAATTCCAATTTCCTAAATTTACTTTTTTATGCAATTCAAATTAAATCGAAATCATGTCCATCAACAAAGATCAAAAGCAAAAAAAAAAAAAAAAAAAATCTTGAATGCTTGGATAGCATAACTAGAGCAAAGAAGAGGTGGCCAAGTTGTGGCTCATGTTCTCCAAGTCAATTAATTCAACTAAATGATAATAACTAACTATCCATTGGCTAAGTCTATACAAAATAGCATGATTTACAATGAAAGGAACTATGAAATGTTTGGTTCCACAAATATCTCATCTTCTATCCATTTTATTTTTAGACACTACCAAGATGAGATTTGTGCGGAAGCAAACATTTCACTAGTAGCTTTCATTTGAAATTGTGATTTTGGAATTTACATGACCAAAGGGTAGTTTGTAATTATAATTTGGGTCAATTCGTTGGCTTGGAAAACATGAGCCACTACTTGGCCACCTTTCTTGTTTGCTCTAGCTATTGTGATGCCCCCCAGATTCCTCTTGGAACCAGACAAACATATGAAGTTTTGGGACATACAACACATAAATATGCAATGTTCCAGTTGACAGGTATCTGTATCTCTTGTGGACACACGTTCTGTACATATCACGTGACAGGTATCTGTGCCCGCATGAATAAGTATAGCATGAAAGTGAAAAGTGGCACCATTGACGTTAGTGCCCGCTGCGCTATGGTGACAAGTTAATTAAGCCTCATTCGTAGCTCATTGATCTTTACCTTGTCAACCAAGGGAATTTCACTCTAATTTAGATACTATAGCGTGAACAAGAGAGTTCAACTAGGATATTACCCTATCCTAGCACTTAGGGTCGTTAAAGATATAAACAAACTTAACATGACTTGAAAGTTTGTTTCCAAGATACATAAACTGTACTCTAGACGAAATGTGACATGAAACAAAAGGATAGACGCCCTGATGTAACGTAACGTGACATGAACGTGAGACGAAAGACATGACGTACTATGAGATAAAAAATATTTCATAGCATGACATAACATGTAAAAGATAATATACAATAACAGATAACATTTCAAAATATTGCAAAACAAGTAACATACAATATTTCGTAATATGGCATAACATGTAACAGAAAATATTACTTAACATGACATATATGTAACATACAACATTACTCAACATGTCATACTTGTAACAAATATCATTACTTAACATGACATACTTGTAACAGATAGAAATGCATGACAAAATAAATTATGTAACAGATAAGTTTTTCATGACAGAATATAATATGTGTAACAGATAAACATGTTGTGACATGCCATGGCATGACACATATGATGATATACATACATGAACTGTAGTTCCTTTACCCATCACACATACACAGTAACCTGATAGTAAGTTAAGAGTTAACTTATAGTGATCGTCTCGTTATGAGAAATTAAGCACAAAATACAAGAAATTGTAAGCAGGGATTTTAAAAGTTAGAAACTTTATTACTAACAATTAGAAACATGAAAAATGCTAAGTTAAAGTAAAATTACTATTTTACCCTCTACATGTAGAAAAATGACCATTTTACCCATAACTTAAGGTTTTCACATACAAATTCCAAAAGGGAAATTCTAAATGCAACCGCCCGCGTGTCCCCGTTGCGGCCTCGGCGCCTACGTGGCATACGTACTAAACGACGTTCAACATTTGTCCAAATTCCCCCGCGTAAGTAATTGTTTTCTCTCATCTATTTTCTCTCGTCCAATGCACGATTTCAAACCCTAATTGTAATCCATAACTCTCAATGAGCGTCTACTCTCAATCCCTAACTCTAACCAACATCTAATCCAAACGATCCCTAACCCTAATCTACCTGTCGTCTTCACCCTTGAGGCCGCGAGGAACCCTACTCTTTGGATTGACGAGCCGAGCCTACGAACCCACATGAACCCATCGTCTCCATCCCCGTCGTCATCACCCCTGAGGCCGCGGCAGGACACGAACCCATCATCTCCATCCCCGTCGTCTTCACCCCTGAGGCCGCAAGAGACATGAACCCCCCAGGTTTTGTTCAGATTGTTGCTTTTAGTTTTGCTCTCATCAGTTCAATTTGTGCTTGTGATTTTGATTACTTGATTACTTGTGATTTTGAGATTTTGGTTGGATTTGATTTGGTTTATTTATCAGGTTTTGTTCAGGTTGTTGCTTTTAGTTTTGCTCTTATCAGTTAAATATGTGTTTGTGACTTTAAGTTTTGATTACTTGATTTGGAGATTTTGGTTGGATTTGATTTGGTTTATTTATCAAGTTTTGTTCATATTGTTGCTTTTAGTTTTGCTCTCATCAGTTAAATTTGTACTTGTGATTTTGATTACTTGATTGGAGTTGATTCGATTTTATGGGGGTTCATCTTAGAATGTCATCATCATCTTCATCAATATCTTCTTCATCTTTTCCGAAAAGTAATTTGGGAAAACCATTGTGCTTCTGTGAGCTCGAAGCCACATTGAAATGGTCAACCACTGAAAAAAATCCTAGACGACCCTTCTTAGGTTGTTCAAAGTACAATACCCAGGTAAGTACATTATTTGTTGCCTAAAACATTTTTTATATATAATCATTTAATATGATGTACAGTTTATACATTTCTAATATATGCATGAAATGAGTAGGGCTTACCATACTATAAGTTTTTCAAGTGGCTGGATAGTAATGAAGTGACTGAGCTACAAGTTCAAGAAAGAATGCATGAACTGTTAAATAAAGAGAAAGAGGTCGAGAAGATACTCGAGCTTCTAGAAAAGAAGGAGATTGAACTGCGTAAGATAGCGGATCGCCTCGAGAGGGTGCAGATGGTACTATCCAAAAAAAGCGACGAGGTTATGCAAAAGGAATTGGTGCTTAATGCACAAGAAGCTAAAATAAGGCGTTTAGGCACACTACTTCGTATTTATTTTTGTTTGCATTTGTACATGTATTTTACCTATTGTTATATAAGTAATTTAGAATTGTTGTTAGTAGTTCTATGTTTAGGTATTGGACTTGTACATTTGTTTTATAATTGTAGACCGCAACTTGTATGAACCAATTGTCTCAGCAACTATGCATTGTCTTAACAACAGTTGTCTTAGCACTTCCCTCATTGTCTGGACGTAATTAGTTAAGTTGGCCTCCTTGGATGTACATGGTTGTGGGATATAGATCACTTTTATATATAACATCTATTGCAAGAAGGCACACAGCTTTAGATGCTCTATTTTACCATTAAGGAGGTTTAATTCTTAGTTAGATCCGATAACAACATGGATCTACATTTGAAGAATCTGTTTTATAGACCTTAGAATGTGCAAAATACTTTGTATCTTAGACATCAAAATTCCAAAATGAGACCCTTTAAGTCTTAATGAACATTATGAATCACAATAGTTAATGCTAGAAATAAAAATACATAGTCAGCAAAGCTCAGTTCTCCAATGCTATCTTTTAATCTTGCGATAAAATAAGAAAAAAAAAATTAGACTATAGGAATTATATCTGAGAAAAGATAATAAAAACTACAATACTAACTATTATGTCAAAAACTTAAATATATATCCAATTTTCTATTTTCCACTTTCTTTGTCATTTCTTTGTTTGTAGCAGCCAAAACAGATAAAACTATATTAAAATGTGGCCAATATATACTTCACAAATTTTGCACCAACCAAAATGAAAATGGAACATAAGCAAGAAAAATAAACAGAGGACGAGCAAAGAGAGTCCCATCCAAGCTCCATTAACCATATAAATGTGTTAAGCGCACTAAAAGCATATCTACACCATCAAAAATATATGTGCATAGATAGAGAGAGAGAGAGAGAGAGAAAAAGAGAGAGTGCGCGCTTATACCTGTGAGTGATGTATGAATGTAGAGAAGCCTAAGCAGGTTTAAATCCACATATATTCATTCATGTCAAAAATTGTTCCTAGTCCAACTTCACAACAAAGTCCCTCAAATACACAAAATCTATTCAATCCACGACAAATTGTGTAACAGCCCGATAGAAATTCATTGGTGGAATTTCTATTGACTTTAGGAATCTCGTAAAAGTCCCATAAATTTTTACGAATCGACCAATCGCATAGGTTTTAGTCTGTCAACATAGTCAGTGTTATCACTCACTACGGTGCTAGAAATATGAGTAATGCATTATGGTCTACGCCATTAGACTCAGTGGATTATTTTGGTTTTTATGGCACAATAGCCTATTTTCATAATTCTGGACGAAAAGTCTGTTGGAAATTGTGAAATTATTTTTAGGGGTACTTCAAGGTTGAATTTCGGTAAAATATTTTCAGTGTAGGTTAATACGAATATTTAAGAATTTTTAGTGTTAAGTTTATGATTCACCTTTTCGAAGTGAATAGTAACCTCGATAAGCGCACCAATTGCAGTGTTTCAAAATCACAATGTGGAATGTTCAAATTAGATTAGAGAAATTTTATTTGGACACTTGGCAAGATCTTAGCCACACTTAGTGAATAATATTAGATACTTGGCACCATGAGGAACGTTTGTTGGATTTGAAAGAATCAAGGTGTGAGATCATTCCACTTAAGCAAAACTTTGTTTCATCTGCTCAATCAAATTGTGCCAGATCAAAAAGGGCTTCAATCCTAGTAAAACCCTAAATGGGGGGAATCCAATTGAAAGCCCAAAAAATTTTTTGAAATCGAAAACCTAAACGGTTTCCCCAAAACCCTAAAGTTGGCCTCTAAACATTTTCTAATCCGATTTCTAGCATTGTGTTTAATCACTTGATTAAATCACTTCCACATGCTATTAATCCATCAAATTTGTGTTAGAACATCATTATACAACCTTGTTAACCTTGAAAAATTGATTGGGCCAAGTTATATTGGATTTGGACTTGATAGCAACCCAAACCCTCTTTAAACCCCAAAATTTAGGCCTATTCAGTTTAGGCCAACGAAATTGACCACATTAGCATTGTTTGAAGGCTAAGTTTTGTACCCTCACTTGGCTGGCCAGATCGTTACAAGAAGGGCCTAGAAGGTTTTTGAAATACAAAGTTAAAGGGCCACCTCACTCTTTCACTCTTACACTCCACCTTGGAAAAAGATCTTGGACTGATTTTTATGAGAAGAAAAGGACAATACTCAAGCTTCCTTTCAGTCCTATCACTTTCCATAACTTGTTTAAGAGGCTCTCCAGTCCACTTCCTACGAAAAGCAACTCTCCTTTACAGGTTTCCTTCGTAGAACACAAAAGACACTCTCGGACAGTTTTTCGTACCTCTTTTGAATGCCTAGTTCGAAGCTTTTGTAAGTGTTTTCTCGCAAACTTTCCTCCATTAAAGTTGTTTGTTTTGGAGTCTAGTGTACGTGGATATCTTATTAGTTCCATTTGGAGATCAGTTGATCGCAAAAGTTGTTTAGACCCCAGAAAGGTCATTCTGGGCTATAAACTAGAGAGTGTGTTATATTTTGGAGTTTTTGACCAAGCTAATGAATAGATTTTGGTCTGAAATTTTTATGGAGTATTGTTAACATGTGTATATGATTATTGGTTGAGGATTTGTTACATGATTAAAAGTTTTGGTGAAATAATTTCTTAGATCTAGAAACTTAGAAACTGGAAGAGGAAAAACAGTTTCAATTTTGAGAAAGTCTAAATCTTTTATGGTTTAATCTTATTCCAATGGTTTTGATATTTTTATTGGAAGATCCTAAGCCTCTTATATACATGGTAGAATGTTATTTTGAAGATATTTTATGTTATTTTCGAAGATATGAAATTTTATGCAAGGAGAAATTCGGTTAGAACAAAGTGATGATGTTCTTGGCTAAATTTATGTTTTGGTTGATGTTTAACCATGTGATCTTACGTTTGATGCTTGGATCTGTTTTAGAACATCTTTTTAAACCATGTGATGTTTTGGTTTGAAGATCGCATATTTATAAGTCATCGATCAAGAGGTTGATCAAGATAAGTTAGAAACAAAAATCTGTTTTAAACTTAGAAGAGAAACCAAAAAGTTCAAGTATGGTTTTAGTGTTTTTGATGAATTTTGTTCATGATTCAAAACATGATTATTCTTATGAATATGTTATGAGTATAGTAGAAGAAATATTTTGGTTTAATCATGAGTTTTGAGATTTGAAAGAATTACAACAAAAATCGAAGGAAATAGCCTTTGTAAGTTTTGGCCCTATAGAGTTTTAATGGTTGTATTTAGTTTTAAATTTTTCTGAATTAATATTTGAGTTTAGGATAAAATTTACATCAGGTATGTAAATTTT
Source organism: Juglans mandshurica (assembly GCA_022457165.1). Classification (NCBI taxonomy): domain Eukaryota; kingdom Viridiplantae; phylum Streptophyta; class Magnoliopsida; order Fagales; family Juglandaceae; genus Juglans; species Juglans mandshurica. The sequence goes on from CM039623.1 coordinate 14,567,666, forward strand.
AGTGATTTTTGGAGTTAAGATGCTAAATCCTTAAGTTAGGGGTAAAATGGTCATTTTCCCACATGTAGAGTGTAAAATAGTAATTTTACTCTAAGTTGATATTTCTACATATTCCTAATTGTTAGTGATTAAGTTCTAATTTTTAGAAATCACTATTTTCAGTTTCTCGTGAGCGCACTTGAGTTTTGTCTCGAAGCGCGAAGATCGAGGTAAGTTTGCTTTTAACTTACTATCAGTTTAATGTGTATGAGTGATTAATAAGGGAACTAAAGTGTATGTATACATGTTATCATATGTGCCATGCCAAGTCATTACATATTTATCTTTTACACAGAATTTATTCTGTCATGAATTATTCATCTGTTACACAAGATATTCTGTCACGTATAGCAATACATTGCAAGTATGCCATGTTAAGTTAAGTATGTCCTCTGTTACATGTATTTCATGTCACATAATATTCACTGTCACATGTTACGCCATGTTAAGCAATGTTGTCTGTTATATGGTATGTCATGTTACGAAATGTTGCATGTTACATGTATGCCATGTTATGAAATGTTCTCTATTACATTTATGTCTGACGTGTTAGTTCATGTCACGTTATGCTACGTCAGGATTTCTGTCTTTTATGTCACGTTTATGTCATGTTCATGTTACGTCACGTTACCAAATGTCATGTATGCCAATTAAGTTATTCATGTCAATCACGACCCTAGGCACTAGGATGGGGTAATATTCTAGTGGAACTCCTTTGTTCACGCTGGATTGTCTAAATATGTGTGAAATTCCCTGGTTGACGAAGTACAGTCAACAGGTTGCGAATGAGGCCTAATTAGCTGGTCACCGGAGTACGCCAGACACTAACGCCGATGGTGCCACACATTATGTTACGTGTGTTCACAACAAGTGTGGCACAAACAAATAAGTCATGGGGCCACAACAATTGTGGAGCATGAAGTAGGGGCCACAACAATTGTGGAGCATGAAGTATGAGGCCACAACAACTGTGGAGCATACGCTACGTGAGACACAACAATTGTGACACGTAGAATATGTGGGGCCACAACAACTGTAGAGTACGTATTAACACACTCACAGCTGGTATAGAAACCTGTGATGTGATGCGGTAATCGGCAAGGACACATGGCTCAAGGGGACCTATGTAGCACCCATATGGTCACTTTAATGATTAAGTCTATTGAATAAGATTTCAAGTTCTTGCATTTCACGTTCAAGTCATGTTTCACGTTATGTTATGTTCAAGTTTATATTCACGCGATCATGGTAATCCCATGAGACAAGAATATGTTTCAAATTCATGTTATGTTATGTTCACGTTCACGTTATGTTCCAAGTTCATATTTATGTTATGTCATGCTCAGGTTCATGTTATGTTTCAAGTTCATGTTCAAATTATGCATGTTCACGTTCATGCTATGTTTCAAGTCCATGTTATGTTTCAAGTTTATGCTATGTTTCAAGTCCATGTTATGTTTCAAGTCCATGTTATGTTTCAAGTCACGTTCATGCTAAGCTTTAGTTTCAGTTTAAGTTATGCCAGTTATGTTATGTTGTATGTCAAGTTATGCTATGATTACTTATGATTTGATTACGCATTCATGCTTTAACTGCCATGCATGCATCATTAACCTGTGTGGAAGTTTCTGTTAACTTGCTGAGATTTGTAATCAAATCTTACTGTGGTAGTCCCAACTACCATTCCCCCGGAATGGTAGATTTTGTTACAGGATCTGAAGGAGAATCGAGAATCGACCAACTGGAAATAATTGACTAAACAATGGTGTGACGTAGATGGTAGTACAGTAGTTACCTCATTACTACTTGTATTTGTGGTGTTCAATCTCCAACACTCTTTTGATCACAACCATTTTGGACTAGTGTTGTAATCTCAGTTGTTTAGTACGTCATTATGTATGAAGTATTTGAAATATTTCGGTTTGGTGCATAGTATTGTTAAAGGAAAAAATTATCCCCTGCGAATATTGCATAATGCTAGATGCATGTTAGGAATATTGCATCTTATATGTCATGAACGGGGGCAGGTAACCTTGTGTTGCATGTCTCGACGCTTCAAATGTCCGTCTGATCACAAGCGGAATTTGGGGGGCGTCATAGGGTGGTCTCAGAGCAATACATCTCTGGGTTTAAATCCACATGTTCTTAGGAAATTCACCAAATATTAGGCTTGAAATTTTAGTCTTCATTAGGCTTGAATTTCTTGAAGTATAAGAGATAGTATGTGGTTGTAACTTGTGTACTCGTGTGATTTAGGAAGTGACATGACTCGAGGTAGGATACCTCAAAACCCTGAGGGAGTCACAAATGAGGATAATCAGAGTCCCCCAATGGATGGAGGAATAGCTGAAGCTGTACGTTAGCTGACTGACATGCTTAGACAAAAGCAACATCAGCAAGCACATGTACCCAGACTCGAAGTCAGGGAATTGTCTGTGAGAAGTTCTTGATCTATCGTTATCCAAACTTTTATGGTAATGAAGAGCCACTAAAAATCGAGAAATGGATTATGGATCTCGACAGGACTTACAAGATCTGTGGATGTACTGAGGACCAAAAGGTGCTATATGTTGTATACCTATTCTAAGGAGAAGCTGGAATATGGTGGGATACACAAAGGTAGTTTCTAGTTAGGGAACTAGGAAGTTTGGATGCATTGTCTTGGGAGAGATTTAAGGAAGAGTTGACAACAGATTCTTCCCAGATTCTATCAAACAGTTAAAGGTGCATGAGTTTGATACTTTAACTCAAGGCAGTTTGACCGTAGAGTAGTACGCTGCTAAGTTTATGGTGTTAGGAAGGTTTGCACCACACTTGATTTCTACTCAGAGGATGCAGGCACGAAAGTTTCAAGCTGGACTTCAGCAATGGATCCGTAGCCAAGTAGCTTGCCTAAGAATAAAGAATTATCAAGAGTTAGTAAACGTGGCTGCGATAGCAGAGGTTGAGCAGAGAGGTCTAGTGATCCAGATCAATACCGAATGAAAGAGAACTTCATTGTATGCTATTGAAGAAAATCTAGAAATGAAGAAGATGTCTACTGGACCAGATAAGGGAAAAGGCATCGAGACTGGAAGCTCAATACTAACCACATACCCAATATGTGGGATGTCCAGAAAGAACCATGGAGGCAAGTGCAAACTTACCTTAGGACTCTGTTTCAGATGTGGCCAACTTGACCACTTGATCAGAAATTGTCCCAAAAGAGGCCAGAGAAATGGAACTATTCCCAACAGAGATTCCAAGCCAAAGCCATGACCTCCAGTACTAGCTTAAGTGTATGCAGGTAGTTCTAGAGATGCAGATGCTTACTCTCTAGGAACTAAAGGAGTTGGCGCTGTCACTGGTATTTTTCTAAGACCTCTATATTGTTAAGCTTATTTAAGGTTAATTAGATTGCAATTGATGGTACTATTGCATTATTGATACTTTGGGTAAGTTAAATGATTGAGGTTTATAACTTGTACGCAGTTTCATTCAAGCGAGGCCCTATTTTTAGTGATTGTGGTATTGCACGAGAGTTCAGTTCGTACTCTGAATTGTTACCAGGTGGTAAGAGTAACATTTCTCATTAGGAGTATTTCTATTCAAACCAGTGTAGATATGGAATACCTCTCAGTAGTACGAGGAAGGATATTCAAGGTTGATGAATTACTATCCCACGTATTTGGAGTTTGTTTTGATTTGAAGGTTACAATGAGATTTGTGTTCGGAAGAGTACAATGTGTGGGAGAAGCTTTGGCTTTAGTAGGATTCACTTATGATAATAGTTTTATCCAATGGCGAAGAAATGGTTTCTGGCGAAGTACCGTGTTTGTGGAAACCTAGATTGCCTTTATATTGGAGACATTTATATGGGGAGTAAAATCTTGTCTTGAGGATTTACGTGAACAATAGGAACAAATTCTTTGGATTAGAGTCAGATTAAGAGGCAACTCATGATTGATAGAAGAGCTATAACAATCCAATTCTAAGTTTAGGTCATAATATAAGTTTTATGTATTTTTTTCATATAGCTATAAATATTCTATTATTATCATTATTATTGTTATTATTGTCATATTTTACATTTATTAATTTTATTAATTTCTATTATGATTTTGTTTGAAATTAGTAGAGTTTTGTTTTATTATTAATAATTATTACTAGATTTTTATCAGATTTTAGTTTTGGTTTGAATTTAAGTCTTACTTCATTCTATCTCCAACAAAGCCTCTTTTTAAACACATTAAACCTCCAAGCCCTATGTCTCTCAGTTGATGATCAATTTCTCCACTCCGCACATCTCCACTCCCATTCTCTTTCATGTCTCTTTTCCTCTAGGTTTCCTCTTGATTCATCATATATATATATATATATATATATATATATATATATATATATATTTATACGCGACAGCTCTACTGCATGAAGAAACCTCACGCCGCAAATCGGGAACTATTTCAAGCCTCTGCCCAATCGCACTCAGCCCCTTGCCTAGAGTATGCCGATGCCACCATTGACCACCTCAAGGGACGACCCACGCGGCCCTGTCTTGCACCCATCGAACAGAGCACCGTTAAGGCAACGACTCGACGACGGAACCACCGTGATAACCCCACTGTGCAAACCATGCATGGCCGTGAAGGACCTCCGAGCACTGTCACGTACACCACGCTGCGGCCTCTTTAGACGAGCACCTCGACGCAGCCTCCGTTCTACGTAACCAGCCACCAGAATAGCCGCCCCACAAGCCACGACCACCACCTTGCAGAAACCAGCAACACTTCTACATCACCGTCGCCCAGTCGCTGAAAAACCACCAACAAATACTCTATTTTACTGCAATGAAACAGAGGAAGAATTCTTCCCACCATGAGCCACAAGCTAGCCACCCATGTCGCCAACTCCTCCGCGACACATGCCCCTTGCACAGAGATCACCGTCGGACCACCTCAAGTCTGCCACAGAAAGCGTTGACCAACCCAACCCCGTCGCACCCACTCCCTCTCGGTAAGCTTTGTCGCCGCTCTCTCTGTCACTTTCGGTTGCTTTTCGTCTCCCTCCCTTGGCGTCGCACCACCACGGGGACCCTCCAGATGTGCCGCCGTGACCCCCGCCTGCAACCAGAGCCATCGTGCCGTGCAGCCCTCTTGGTGAGTTTTGGACCATCGCAGGACCTCTCTCTCTCTCTCTCTCTCTCTCTCTCTCGCTCGGTGTCGCACCACAACAGAGAAGCCGCTAGTTGTGCCGCCGTGACCCCCGCTTGTCGCTTGAACCGCCACGCAGCCCATCTCCGTTGCATACTCTATCTCGGTGAGCCCTCTGTTTTCTCTTGCACGACTTCTGCTTATGTTTCTGTCCGTGTGCCATAAAACCACCATGAAGCATTGTTTCACAATGGGCCCTTGGACTTTATGTATGCTGGGCTTATTTGATAAGCTTGTGTTTTAAAAAGTAAATTGGGCTTGATCTTCAACAAATGTTTTAGTATTTTTATTGGGCTTAATATTAATATTTTTAAAGATGAGTTTTTACTTAAGTAAATATATTAGTCAAATGCTCATTTTATTAAGAAAGTGTTTAAGAAATTTAAAATGTGTTTTGAAGTTTATTATGGAGCCTATTATTTTAGTTAATTTTCCTTTGTCTATTTAGTAGAATTTAATAAAATTATTATGTTAAGAATTTAATAGTATTTATTAGGTTTCCTATAAAATTTAATAATTATGTTAAGAAATGTAAAACAATTAAGGAATTTTTAAACTGTTTTATTTATTATTAATTAGATTTCAATAGTAATTGGTAAGTGTTTAATCTTTTATTTAAAATACTTATAATATATTGTATGAAATGAATCTTATAATAGATTTTGATATATTTTAAGCTATTAAAGTTGTAAATTTTAATATATGTTAAGAATATTTAAATGATATTATTATTTCTGTTTCTTGTTTAATTATGTTAATTATAAGAAAGGAAACCTTTTTTAAGAATTGAAGTTTTTATGACTTATTTTTAATAGAATTGATTATATCTCAAGTATTATACTAAATTATATTTTTGAAGTAAGATTATGCTATTAGTATTGTAAATAATTTAGGATATCAGTATTCATTAATTTTGTGATAAATAGAATATTTATTTGATTATGTTCTACGATGTGAATTTAATTAAGTAGGATATTAATACTTATTCGTTTCCAAACAGATTTAGTGGTAGTTATTATTGCGTATAGGTGTCGATTTACGAAGTGATATTCAAGGAGAAGTGCAGCGAGGTAAGTAATTTGATCATAAATTAGGATCATCACAGTTTAGCTTATATATAAGTATTATTCAAGCTAGTTCATTGACAACCATTATTTATGAACCACTCATATCATATGCAAACATGTCATCCAGCATAGCATACGATCATGTCATTCTGCATCATGTTTCAGATTCAGAAATTATAATTATGTATGTATTATGTCATACATCTCATGTGTATAAGACTCGTAAGCCATCTTAAATTTAAGAGTAAGATAAGATCAGATTAGTTAATAAGATGGCCATTCACCTTGCTGCAGCGGGATGTGGGGCCAGTGCACAACCTTGCACACAGGGTTAAGTGTGTTGGCCAGTCAGATCAGTCAGTTAAGTCAGTTAATTCAGATAAATCAGTCATGCATAGCATAAGCATTAGTATGAACAGTCATGAATTTTAAGCTCAGCATGAAAGTTTTTTTAAGTCATTATTACGTTTACGTTGTGATAGATTTTTTACTGAGTCATCGACTCATTTTAGTTTGTTTTCATGTTTTTAACCACCCAAGTGAACATGATGACTACGAGCAGGCAGACCAGGAGTAGAAGGAGCATTTATTTTTAGTTCAGACTTTCTAAAATAAAACATGTCTTTTATGACATGAATTCATTCAGTTTATTCATTTAATGTTTTTTTAAGACAATTTTATTAGACCTTTTATTTCATAATAAGTTTCAGTTTATTTTTCAATTATGAAATTAGAGAATCTCTTGCTGTGTTTATTTTTTCGTGAAAAATACGTGACACACCTAGCCTACGGGAATGGGGTGTTACAAGAGCTATGTTAATCATAGGAGAGAAAGTCTCGAGTTGAGGTTAATAGCTGATCGTTTATCAAGGTACAACCTAGGAGGAGGAACGATTTGTGGTGATTATGAAGGAGTAAGCTAGTTCTAGGCAGATATAATTCCTTGAGAAAATAGAGAATGTCAATTCAGTTGTGTATGGATTAAATTCTTCCAAAATGAACTGCAAGAATACTTGAAGTTTTAGAAAGTATGTTGGTATGACTTGACCTACCTTGTGGAAGGATTCCATTACAAATTGATATAATTTGAGAGAAAGAGAGTTAAGAATGATAGATATATATATACACGTTGTGGATAATTCTTTGAATAGTGATCTCTTTTAAGCAAGGATTCAGTATCCTAGAAGGTCAGTCTAGAAGTCATTAAGTTTAGGCAGTAACCTTTGAGATTGTTATACCCTAATGTTCTAGTAGTAGTTATTTTGTATAACCATGTGATGGTTATAGATAAGAATATTGTTGACTACGAGAAGAAGGCGTTACCTCAAGAAGAACGAGACCTGCCCCTTGGGCGTGATGAGGCATCTAGTGATGGGCAATAGGTTGGTAAGCAACTTCTTATTTTGAGCGTGTCTTATGTTTGTACTTGCATCGATCTCGAGGACGAAATCTTTTTTTTAGGAGGGGAGGATGTAACCGCCAGCTAGAAACTCATTGGTGGAATTTCAATTGACTTTAGGAATCTCGTAAAAACCCCATAAGTTTTACGAATCGACCAATCTCATAGGTTTTAGTCTGTTAACATAGTCAGTGTTATCACTCACTATAGTGCTAGAAATATGAGTTTTATTTATTTGAGGTAGTTAGGATGCAAACTCCTTAAGTTAGGGGTAAAATGGTCATTTTCCCACATGTAGAGGGTAAAATGGTAATTTTACTCTAAGTTGTTATTTCTCCATATTCCTAATTGTTAGTGATTAAGTTCTAATTTTTAGAAATCACTACTTTCAGTTTCTCGTGATCGCACTTGAGCTTTGTCTCGAAGCGTGAAGATCGAGATAAGTTAGCTTTTAACTTACTATCAGTTTAATGTGTATGAGTCATTCGTAAGGAAACTAAAGTGTATGTATGCATGTTATCATATGTGTCATGCCAAGTCATTACATATTTATCTTTTACACAGAATTTATTCTATCATGAATTATTCATCTGTTACACAAGATATTCTGTCACGTGTAACTATACATTGCAAGTACGCCATGTTAAGTTAAGTATGCCATTTGTTACATGTATTTCATGTCACGTAATATTCACTGTCACATGTTACGCCATGTTAAGAAATGTTGTCTGTTATATGGTATGTCAAGTTACGAAATGTTGCAGGTTACATGTATGCCATGTTATGAAATGTTCTCTATTACATTTATGTCTGACGTCTTAGTTCATGTCACGTTATGCTACGTCAGGATTTCTGTCTTTTATGTTATGTTTATGTCATGTTCATGTTACGTCACGTTACGAAATGTCATGTATGCCAGTTAAGTTATTCATATCAATCACAACCCTAAACGCTAGGATGGGGTAATATCCTAGTGGAACTCCTTTGTTCACACTGGAGTGTCTAAATAGGTGTGAAATTCCATAGGTTGACGAAGTACAGTGAACAGGTTGCGAATGGGGCCTAATTAGCCGGTCACCGGAGCACGCCAGACACTAATGCCGATGGTGCCACATATTATGTTACGTGTGTTCACAACAAGTGTGGTACAAACAAATAAGTCATGGGGCACAACAACGGTGGAGCATACACTACATGAGACATAGCAATTGTGACTTGTAGAATACGTGGGGCCACAACAAATGTGGAGTACGTATTAACACACTCACAGCTGGTATAGAAACCTGTGATGTGATGCGGTAATCGGCAGGGACACACGGCTCAAGGGGACCTGTGTAGCACCCATATGGTCACTTTAATGATTAAGTCTATTGAATAAGATTCCAAGTTCATGCATTTCACGTTCAAGTCATGTTTCACGTTATGTTATGTTCAAGTTTACATTCACGCAATCATGGTAATCCCATGAGACAAGAATATGTTTCAAATTCATGTTATGTAATGTTCACGTTTATGTTCACGTTCATGCTAAGCTTTAGTTTCAGTTTAAGTTATGCCAGTTATGTTATGTTGTATGTCAAGTTATGCTATGATTACTTATGATTTGATTATGCATTCATGCTTTTTCCGCCATGCATGCATCATTAACCTGTGTGGAAGTTTCCTGTTAACTTGCTGAGATTTATATTCAAATCTCACTGTGGTAGTCCCAACTACCATTCCCCCTAAATGGTAGATTTTGTTACAGGATCGGAAGGAGAATCGAGAATCGACCAACTGGAAATGATCGACTAAACATTGGTGTGACATAGATGGTAGTACAGTAGTTACCTCATTACTACTTCTATTTGTGACGTTCAATCTCCAACACTCTTTTGATCACATCCATTTTGGACTAGTGTTGTGATCTCAGTTGTTTAGTACGTCATTATGTATGAAGTATGTTTTAAGTATTTAGGATATTTCGGTTTGGTACATAGTATTGCTAAAGGAAAAAATTATCCGCTGCGAATAATGCATAATGCTAGATGCATGTTAGGAATATTGCATGTTATATGTCATGAACGGGGGCAGGTAACCTTGTGTTGCATGTCTTGACGCTTCAAATGTCCGTCCGATCACAAGCGGAATTTGGGGGGCATCACAAATTGTTCCTAATCCAACTTCCCTATCGGACGTGGGTTGGCAACATTCAACTTCCTATTTCGGGCCTTCCCACCGCGGGCACAAGCAAGGGTGACATATCTAACAGACTCATCTTCTCCCCTTTCAGTCTGTTTTGTCATCACCCCAATCCCGCATTTCTTACAATATTCCTTATAATAACATAATAAATCTTCAAAGGAATTATACTCCATTCCCGACTTTGGCTCCTCAATTGTATCATCATCATCATCACCAAGTTCCAAAGGACTTGGTCTATCCTCAGTACATTCTTGAGCTCTAGGAGATCCACATGGTGCTTCAGTTTCCCCACCATCAGGTCTATTGTCCTTTGAACCAACTATTCTGCTTGTGGCGGAGCTTGTAATGCTGATAGGAGTCGGAGGTTCCCTGATATGTTGAAGTGGGTAACCAACATTCTGCAATAAACACAAAAAGTCTGCAATTAAACTCCTACAAAGAAGCCAACTTATTAAGAATAAATCCTGATCAATTATCACCACCTGTATGTTGATTGGATATTGGTTGCCAACTGGATATGGTAGAAAAGTTGGTGACCACGTGGGCACTTGTCCAAAGTAACCAGGCAAGTAATTTGGGATGTTTGGACTAGTTGATGGTATGGCCTAACATGTTATTAGATAAAGTTATTGATGTATTTTGGAAATAAATATCGACTCAAAAATACCAATGTTATAGATATATTAAATCATATAACATACATACTTTGGATGGAGGATTTGAGCTAGATAATGTCTGCGTAGTTGGCTGTTCTTTCTCGTTTCCCATTCTGAAAATAAGTATTAACTATCAAGACAACTAATTGACATTCAGCAGGTGGGTTTTTATAGTTGGAAAAAAAATAAACTATCATGCAAAAGCAACTAAAATCCATATGGGAAATGAAGCAAAAACTCCCTCTTTTTTTTATTGGGTGGTGCTTTTATATTACCTTCCCTAATATAAAACCCATTTACACACGTTGATAGATTGGGAAGTGCTATATAGTACATCTTTCTTCAATTTGGCAAACTATGCTACAAGTCCTTGTTTTAGCTTTTTAAGTGGTATATGGTTGGGTTGGGTTGGGTTGGGTTGGGTTGGGGTGGTTATTGTTTTTGTCTCAAGTTCTGAATATTTCTTTGAAAAGAAATACAATATACTAAATAAATATGGATCTTACTCTATTTGGTTAAGTCATGATTAACGATATATTGTTCAATAGGTTAAGTTGAAGCTAAGAGAGTCAACTACGAGGCTGGAACAACAATTGGCAGAAGAGCAAGCTGCTCGACTGAAGGCTGAAGAGCTACTACATGAAGCTCAACTGAAATCTAGTGAAGAAATTCATAGCCTCAGAGGGCATCTAGAAAAAGCAGAGGAGCAGCTTCGTAAGCACAGTGAAAATCGATGTACCATTCTGTGAGGTAAAGGTTATGAATACAACTGTTGTGGAAATCGATGTACCATTCCCTTTTAATTTTTTCGTGTTAATGTTTCTACAACAATTGATTGGACACAAAACCCACTTACACCATTTATGTCAAGACTTCATACTAATGAGAACCAATTTAATGAAAATACTTCAGTGAATAGATTTTCTCGAACTATACATTCTGGTAAAGGAAAGAAACGTTTTTAATTATGTAAAATCATTAAATCAGCAAGTCATATTAACAATAAAGCTACAAATTTTGACAGATAACTACTTTCCTTCAAACAGTAATGACAAATGTCTGGTAGGCATTTATAGTGGTGTAGTTTGTAGTCAAAGCAAATTGTTATGTGTTCAAGAAGTTTTTAATGCACAGCCACAAAACCATTCTCACAAGTGTCTCATATGCTTGGTCAAAGTTGACAACAAATCTTAGTTGATTAAATAAGAAATGACTACCATTTACTCTTAGTTCTATTTTTTCACTCAAAATCCATAGAAAAGTGCGGGCTATACATATACACTCATGTTAAGAGTGCCAGCTAAGTTCTATTTTTTCACACAATTTCAAGTGTAATGTAATCTTTTCCTGAAGTGGATTCCCAAACCCATAAATTGTCGTGCAGACTGCAGATGCTAGGCTCCAAATTTGAATAGCGACCTTTCAAAGTACAGACTGAAAAACCAAGTTCTTTATTACAGAACCAAAGAAGACCCAACAACTCAATACCCACCGTTAAGCACAGATTTTTCACATACAAACAAAAAGGACAAGAGCAACCTTGAGAGAACGGCGGATGAAGACCTCAACTCAGAGAAAACTAAAACCCAACAACAAACAGATGAAGACCTCTTACCCATAAATTCAAATGAAATAGTAGACTTCAAATCCAGAAGAGAAGACCACAACCCTGATCTAGTTTGGGGCTCAGGTTTCTTCAAACTAAAATGAAATCAATTCCCTCCCTCCCGCGTAAGTAATGTTTCTGGGTTCAAGGTTTCCATTTTTTTTATAAATTATTGCTGCGTGAGGCTGCGGCGGGGTTACCACCCGGAGGTATGTAGCAGTACTGATTCCAAAAGTTATTAAAATTTAAATTCCTCATATAAATTTTGTCCTAAACTCAAATATCAACTTAGAAAAAATTAAGACCAAATACAACTATTACAAACACCATAGGGCTGAGACTACTAAATGCCGTATATCTTACTTTTGTTGCAATTTCTTCAAATTCCAAAACTCATGACCAATTTCAGTACAAACATACTTAAAACATCCACAAAAAAAATTTTAGTTAAAAGGTCCAAACTTTTTAACTAAAATACACACTCTTGAATCTTAAGGTTTTGACCAATTTCAAAGCATTTTCAAGAACTCTAAAAATTCAAAACTTTCTTCTAACATGTTCATAATCCTAAGAACTAACATTAGAAAGGATTTAAGGGTATTTTAGTAATTAAAGGAAAACTTGCATGGACTTAGGAAGGATTGAAAATGGAAACCATAAGAGGAGAAAGTAGCCTTATGGGAGAAGAAAACCGTGTGACCTAGGAACTCTGTCGAAACTGAAGTTGAGCACAAAGTAGAGAGAGGCGGTGGAAGCTGGTTTAGGGTGGTGCAACGAAGATGCTGTCGAGCTGAGTGGCTGAGCACGAGAGAAAAAGAGAGAGAGAGAGAGAGAGAGAGAGAGCTCGGTGTGAGAGAGAATGGAAACTCACTGTGAGACAAAGAGGAGGCGTGCGACAGTCTAGGCTAGCTTAAGGTGCCTGATGACCCTTTCATTGGTCTGGGCTGGCTTGTGGAGGCAACGATTGGATTGGGGTTCACGGTTTGCCAATGGGTTGGGCAGTAGGGCTATCACACGGTGGTTTTTGAGTGGAAGAAAATGGCAATTACATGAAAGAGGTGATTCATTGAAAAATTAGGTTGCAACAACTTCTTTTGCAAGAGAGAAATACGTGTATTTATAGAGTTGATTAGAAGAGCCCTATATAAGAAGAAAAAGGAGGGTAACCGTGCATGGCATGAAACATGGAACGTGCCTAATGTGAAACTAGTTCCTGGCTTCATGGGGTTGGGTTTTGAGAGTTGATCGAGCTTTTTCCCCCAGTTTTGGACTCCCGATTCAACCTCTAAAATAATCTAACTTGTCCCACCAATTTTCCTTGGCCCATAAAAATCTTCACCTAATCTAAAAATATTTAATGATTTTAACCTAATTAGCAAGCCTGATAAAAATATATTCGACATCGGTCAAAAATAAAATTTGGGCCTGTAGTCCATTCAAAAAATACTCGTTAATTTCAAGTGGGCTTTTTATCCGTATAAACCCTTAGAAAACAAATTGGTGTTAGACGTGGGTGTTACATCACAAGACCTATGTAAAAGGAAGAAATAGAAACAAGAAAATTGTGACCTTTGAAATCTTCATCTTTGGCCCAAAGAAAAAAGGGTTTTGACTGATAACACCTATATACTTTATGCGCAAGTTGTCAAGAGTTCAAGCTCTTCAATGTAAAGCCAAGACTATAGTAGGGTAAGTTATATTTACAAACCAATACATGACACATGCACAACACTAAAGTACATGTTTAATTTATTGCTTTAATCGTCACTACAACATAATTACTTTTTAGTGATGGTTGAGAAATTGTGATAGTCCCCAAACTGTCACTAAAAAGCATTTTCTGTGACGGTATCTGGAAACCGTCACTAAAGACAAATGAAATTTTTTTGACGTTCAAGTAGAGAGGAAATTTACTTTCGAATATCATATATACGTTCGAACATTAAGACTAGTTAGGTGCGAACGTGAAATGTTTTGGTGCCAACGTTCGAACTTTAGTAATTAATGTTCGAATGTTAATTGTCAATTTAAATTAAATATGACTCTAATTTAAAAATTATGTGATTTTTATAGTGCATAATTTGTGAACAAGTCTAAAAAATTGTAAAATATAATTATATATTTATATATATAAATTATATTTATGTTTATATATATAAACATATATGTTTTTATATATTTGAAGTGTAGTGATTTAGTATTAAAGTTGAAAAATCTAACATTAAAGAAGATTGAGAATTGAAATTAAAAAATAATAGATATATTAAATAATATTGTTCCTTACAAATATTAAAAGCAAAATATAAAATATGATAGAATTTCTTAAACAGCACTCAGACGAATGCATTGTTTACGAATTTGTACTCGGTATCTCCTCAATCAAGGTATCAACCTTCTCATTGAGGATATCTACACGAATGGCTATCTCGGCGGTAGACTCCTCTATAGCCACGATCTGTCGATCAATATGTGCAGTCATATATGAAATCAACGCATCAACCCAAGCAAGCCGCGCATCTCTCGCAAATGTACTCATCGGCTGCTGACTACTACTCCCCACACCGGCCCCGGGTTGCGTCAGAGGCACTAGATCCGCTACAAGGGGTGGCTGACTTCGAGGATACCCCCTCGCCTATTCAATGCTACATCGATGCGTGCTGATGTCAAGTGGGCTCATTTGATCTATGACTTGCTCTTCCAGCTGGAGTGACACTCTTTGAGCAAGTAATAGCTGGCTAATGATGACACCATATCGGACGTTGTCCTTGGAGTTGCCTCGTAACGAATCCTCTTAAAGATGAGTAGTGGAAAATTGATGGGATCTCCACATGCCACTTATATAAAAAAATGTACCCGAATCCAACTAAATGTTGTGTTATGTGCCACAGGATCTAGGTTTGTTGCAACAATAAGCTGCAACATGTAGAAGAAATGTAGCAAATGTATTTGGTTGAAGGCGTTCTTCCTCTCATTCTGCATACGGTCTCTCCTGATGAGGATGTAGAAATCATCGTCTTGATCATCGTCCCGAGCCTCATGGTCAGTACCCTCTACCTCTGACTAGTCTGCATCTCTGGCATCATCTACTGGCTCAACTAGGCCAGTAGATGATGCAGAAGTGCCTACATCTGCATCGAGTGTGCCGTGTGCAGATATAGATGCGTGAACCACAATTGTGTCGCTAGTATGAGAGTCAGTTGTAGTTGATGTCTCAACTACTTGATGAATCCTGAGGAGCTCGACGATGACATCCTGTGAAATCTCAAACGAAACACTGCATACAGTCACAGTGTGAGAGGATGTGTCCTGAGACATGGAGCACATCCCCCTATAGAACTCCCGAACCATTGAGGGGTATACCTTCCCCCTCTATGTGCAGATATTTCCCCAGCCTCTTCTAATGAAGACATCTTTGAGGTTCGTCTGCTCCCATCTGAGATTATCGAACTCATTGATGAGGACCTCTCGCTCCACCATAACAGAACGAGCCCCAATCCGTGCAGTATCCTGAGTGGCTCCTTCCCTCCCTCGTTTCCTAGTATGCAAATGATGAGCCACATCATGAAAATAGAAAAGGAAAAAGAATTATTAGTACTATTGATGCATCTTTCGTTTTAATTTTAAATTGTTCTGCATTAACGTTCGAACATAATATAACATATGTTCGAACGTTCAGATAAAACATTCACACGTATGTTATTGACGTTCAAACATAACAATTAACATTCGAACATATAATATACACGTGACATCCGCTTGTCACGGTCGTGGCTATACACGTGGCATTTGTTTTGAGAAAAATAGAAGGCACGAAAAACTCAAGGTCACCATTTATGATAATTCCACTGGAAGAGTGAATGATAATGCAGCAGTGCTTTCCTCTTATATTGGCACAGTAATCCGAGCTTATGCTCCAATTTATTTGCAATCATAGCGAGATGTTCCAAATGAGATTAACGTGCACATTCGAAGTCGTGTGCTGGTGAGTTTACTTTGAGAGTACATTTTTTTCACCTAGATTAGTATATCATATTTTTTATGTAATTTACTTATTAGGATGAATTCGACCTTGATAATTCGACCTCAGCTTTGGTCATAGCAAGGATTCGAGAACAGTAAATGAGTTGATGGCTACACTATTCTGACGTCACAAGGGACAATGTCATGACCACTTCAAGAAGTTTGAGACGTAGGAAGAGGCTGCAAAGTCCTTTTTCCAGCTGATGAAGTTAGACGATTGGAGAAAGTGTTATGATCTTTTCGCAGCTCCAGATTATCAGGTATTCTAAATTTATATCCTTTAATTATTTACATTTATATTCATTCTATATTATATATATATATATATTTATATATATTACAATTAACATTCTTAATTAATTTTGTAGCACTTAAGCTATACAAATGCACATAATAGATCCACTCTGACTGTCCATCATCGTGTCGATTCAAGATCATTCCACCGTCTTGTTGATAAAATGGTAATTAATAAATTATATAATTCATTTATTTTTCTAATATTCTTTTATTTAAGTAATAGAATTATCTTTTTAAAATTGTTAATGTCGCTTTGTTAGAAACGTGATGATCTTGAAAACCTTTTCCTCATTGATATCTATGATGCAGCTCACACTAATGAGCGTAGTGAGTGGATGGATCCTGCCGTTGCAGATAATTATATAAGCGGTGTTACTTTTGTTAAATAAATTATGCAACATGTGAATAGTTTATTTTTTATTTGTATTTATTTTAATATGTTACTTATTGTGTGTTTTCTTTCAAATTGCAGGAAAAAATGATGGAGATGCAGTTAGCTTCTGGGGAATCGTCTTTGAGTGACATGGACACATTAATGCAAGTGCTCGGGCCCAAGTCTAGTATGGCAAGAGGTTTGGGACAATCTTTCAAGCATTCCGGTTCATCCTCCTTAACCTCATCAACTTCACAAATTAATAATCTTACCAAAGATTTAGAAGTTGCACGATGCGAGAATGAGTATATGAGGTTGAGACAACAAGAGTTGAAGTCCCTCTTAGAGTGGCAGTCTCATTTAAAGACGCATTTGCGAGACCAACAGAGAGACCAGGAGGAAAAAATATGCTGTGAAGTCCAAGAGCAAGTGCAGTGGGAGATGATGATGCAAATGGAGCATGTTATGTCAATGCAATAACATGCTCCATTTGCATGTATATGCGCTGGACGAGTAAAGAAGAAGAAATGAATTTTATCAATTTTATCCATGTATATAACTTTTAATATCTAATTTTGAAACTTTATAAGACATTGTTAGTTGTTAAATGATGGTGTGTAATATGATACAAATGGTATGTTTTTTGATTTTATGAAATTATTATTTTTGATATGTACTTTCGAATGTAAATAAAAAACATTCGAACATTGGTTCACATTCAAACTAATATTTGAACGTAATTACACAAAATTATAACATAACGTTCGAAGGTACGACTAAACATTCGAATGTACTCACCCTGAAATGAACAAAACGTTCAAATGTTTAAACAATTAACGTTTGAACAAACCTCCGAACATACTACTTGCATTCGAACGCTTCTTCGTTAACATTCAAACTAACATCCGAATGTTATAACTGTTACATTCGAACATTGGTCCATTAACATTCAAACGAAAATTTAACGTTTATTGCAGTTAACGTTCGGACGTATAGAAGTTCGAACGTAAATATTATACATTCAAACTATAATCAACATATATCAACTTCTGTCGATCAAATGCCGATTGGTCGGATTTACGTTCAAACGTTCGATTGGATGTTCGAATGTTACTTTTTGTGATAGATCTCAATCGTTACAAAAAAGGGAACGCTCGAACATTACACCAAATGGAACACGTCCAACTGTCACTAAAAATATTTTTAGTGATGGTTCAATTGTAAACCGTCACCAATTGTTTTCTATGATGCACATTAGGTGATGTTGTAAATGTCCATAAGCCTAATCTTGGCTTAGAAGTAGATGTGGCTGATGTTATTCGGAAAGAAGCTAATATATGTAAGTATTCTGCAACGAGTACAAGCTTTCGTGAAAGGTTATACAATATATATATATACATACATATATACACTATATCTATAAAATTACAATTGTTACTTCAATATATATATATACACATTAATTATGATGAAGTACAACTCATTTGCTAGCTATTGGTTTTTTGTGGAAAAGTAGATATGATGTTGCTGTTGATATAAACACAAAAGGATCACCTTATTTGCTTATGAGCTTTGTGAAGAAGTGCAAGAAACTCGAGTTGTTCTTGCATGTATCAACAGGTATATTAATTATCAAGGCCTAAATTAATAACGCATATGTATCATGTATTGTTGGGTGGAATTAGAATGAATGTTTTGGTTTGTTGAGCTCTTTAGTAGATCAGAGTTTGCCCTTTGCACCACCTGCTTAGCAAAGAGATGTAAGTTTTTTTAAATTTTAATTAAATTAGTAATTTGTCTCATTTCAATTTTTATTCTAGAAGTGGATGATTGGGCTTTTGCTATGAAGCAAAGCGATCATTGGCGAGTTAAATAGTAGTGATCCATAACCATATGCATCTATAGCGCCTAAGTTATAACGCCCGTCCTTGTGGTGGGACTTTTTCCAAAATATTTTTATAAAAGGATGATGGAAATTACCGTCCTATTTAAAACTTTTCACTTGCATACCCAGGGTGCGAGACTCCACGTTTATAAATAAAATGTGCTTTGATAATAAAAGAAGGTTACATCGGAAAACATAAATCTTATAATAAAAAGGCCTCTCGTACGTTTAAAACTCGTGCCTAGACTTCCATGCTCTTTCCCATGGGTCGTGTCCGTCCTGATCATGCAGTTCCTGTTGGGGGAAGGACATGCATAAAAATTAAAATGAGTCGAAGACTCGTAAGCATTACTTCATACAATTAAAATATAGCAACATAGGTTTTCATTCATGTATTCATCACTCGTATATACTATTACGTGCGTTCAAACAGTACCTTCGTTTAAAACATGGGCATCCTGTTCGTAAAACGTTTCTCCCACCAGTGCCTTCGTTTCTTCAAGAGTTCGTGCATGTTTACGTGCGTGCGTGCGTCCGTTCTTTTGAAAAACTTAACTGACGGGGCTTTTCTTTTTAAAAGACTTTCCTTTCTTTAAAACGTGTCTCCTGTTAGTGCCTTCATTTCTTAAAGGTTCGTGCGTTCGTACATACATGCATACATCCCTTCGTTCTTATCACTTTCATAGGCTAGTACACACTGTTACGCCCTTGTGTTTGGGGTTAGCGGTCTTCCTTGGGACCCGGATTCCGCGCGTGGCCACGGGTTGGGATCCCCTTTTCATAGGGGGCAGCACTGGGTGTACTTCCAGTACTACTTACCTGGCATTGCAATCTGCCCATTCATCAGTACCCTTTTATTCATGTCATGTGGTTGTTACGTGTCTTCATACATTCATGCTTTCATTTCTTTCCTTCTTGCTTTTCATTCATTCGTTCATGTCAGCTCGAAAGAGCTAAAGCTTTCATTCAGTTAATTCTTTCATTTAACAGTCCTTTCTTTTCATGAGAAAACATTCTTTTCGTGAGAAAATATCGTTTGGGGCCTAGGCCTGAAAATGGTCTTTTCATCTTCAGTTCATTTCAATTCTATCCTTTCTTCAACAGTTCGTTCATGGAAAACTTCATTTAAGAACATACATGGGCTTAAACGTCAGCTTTCATGGCATCTATAAGCGTCACCTTGAACGTCGTCAATCATGGCATCCACGAGCGTTACCTCGGGGCGCACATGAGAGCGTCATAAAGGAAAAGCTTTTGTTTTCATTTTCTTTTATCTTATAAAGACTCTAGAAGAGTATGGACGTAACACTTACCTGGATTCCATGCTACTTGCATGTCATTTAGTCCATTCTTGTGCGTGTCTAATGGCAACCTACATGCATACACATAACCTTAGCATCATTCTCTATCTAATGTATAAGTAACTTAAGCTATAAAAATAAAACTATGCTATACTTAGAACACTCTCCTTCTATCCCATGCACTTACGTGCCCTTTGCTATGTTAAACCCTTCGGGGACCACTTACGGTCACCACATCTTCCAACTCAAGATCTTGTCTCAAGTGCTCATCCACTAAGGTGAACCCATTATTCACCTTAGGATTAAGACACTAAGACATTTGTCTTACTCTTCTTACAACCACATTCGACGCATGATTCCGACCGATGGAATCACACATCTCAATCCTAACGATGCATCCGTCACTACCTTCATGCATTTTAGCCCATACTAAATCCTCATTCCCATTCATACAATCACATAGCTCTAAGCCAACTCTGAGGCTCAAGCACCGTGTAACTATACTTAGGGCAGATTACCCATTACATATGGTGAATCCGTCTGACACATGTGTCTAACCAGATTACACATGTACCTTACCCCTTTATCACCTAAGATCAACATATAACATGTTGATCACCTGCTGGTAGGGACAAGGGCCATACTCCGATACCAATCTTCTCTTAACCGGGCTAGCATGACTCTTCACGCTACCCGTCCCTTTTGATAGTTCATCCCAACACTTAACACGACAAGACTCCATTCACAACTACGCCTTATATCACGTCACATAACCCGAGATTGCTCCAGAGCTACACTATGACCTTGTCACGTTACCCAACATTCTGCTACGTCAACTCCTAACTCATCACGAGTACGGTTCATCACGTACTCCCGTCACATCGTGACATCTCATCACGTTCCCTTTACGCCATTCCTACACTTTAACACTTCATACATCATAAGCATGACTTTCAATAACCAAGTCACTTAGTGATGTTGCCCAGTCATGCTTCCGCTGCGTACTCTTACACTTGTTCCACTACTTCGCCTATCACAAGCACGACTGTCAGTAGTCATGTCACTTCGTGACATTCCTCAGTCATGCTTCCGCTGTGCACTTCTATACTTGTTCTGATACTTCATGCATACTCCTAGCGATAAGTCCATCACAGTGACATTTGTCACCTTAGACTACAGGCTATGCCATAACTACTTCGGGACACTGTTTCACAGTTCCCGACACTATCCATCATGTTCCACGTCCATCAAACACATAACCACTATGGCGTACCTGCCATATGGAGCATTGCTCCATCACACGGAGTACACTCCACGTGTACTCCCTTCATACATACCACGCCACATCACCACTATGGCACATCTGTCACACGGAGTACATTCCACATATACCCCCTTCATATACCATACCCCACATAGAGTACACTCAGCGTGTACTCTTCTCGTTCCACATACACTACGCCGCCATTACAACACATATTCCCCAATCACACTACATGGCACGGTCCACAACACTTCCCATCTACACCCAACACAACACAGCACACTTCCCAATTACGCCCAACACTTCATAGTACATTACACGGCACAATGCACCTCCATACAACACAGACAAGCCCAACAAATCACTACACAGAATGCCCAACACTTCATCACAATGCCACAACTCCACAAATACTAACAGCACAGTCTACAACCTAGTCAATTAATCAAATATCCAACATAACTACAAGGGATAGAGAGTTATACTATCGACGGGATAACCCGTGCGTTGCTCGTTGACCGTCATAGCCGATAATGTCGGAAGAGTCGTACGTGGCGGCTAACTCACGTATGGTGGTTGTTTAGGCGTTTGGATAGCTAGGTGTGGTCTTGGAAGGGGCTCGTGATGGTATTGTGATGGCGGTGAAGAGCATAACACGGCGGATCTAGCCATGTACAGTGGCGGTCAACCACGCGCAGTGGCTATCCATCACGTGCAGTGATTACCTACCACAAAAAGTGATGGTTTGGAGCTAGGGCTTGGCTAAGGAAGGTGCGGTGAATCTCGTGGTGGCGTCGAGGTGGCACCACGGTGGCTCACGGTGGCGAATTTGGCCATATCGTGGAGGAGAAGCCGTGGGAGAGTGAGAGAGAGTGTGCTCTCGTGGGTGGCAGATCGGGGCTAAAGAAGGTCGGGTTGGCTTGGTGGCGGCCTGAGGAGGCTGATGGTGGTGGCTACCAGCCATGGGTGGCGGTGCACGGTGTGCAACCCGTGCGTGCATGAGGGGGAGACCGTGAGGTGGAGGAGGGGGTTTCTGGCCATGGGTCACGTGGAGGAGCCATGGTGTCGGTAGGTGGCCGTGGGTGCTGCGCACGGCGGCGCTAGGGGACGCGCACGGTGAAGCCGTGCGTGGGTCTCCTTATGCATGCGTGTGTGCAACGGAGGGAAGGTGGCTGCATGGGAGAGGCCAAGCTCGCTGGGGAGTGGTGGCCGGTGGTAAAGGAAGCTGCCGAGGGAGTGGTGGCGTTGGAAGGCGGTGCACAACGGCGCTACGTGCACTAAGCCCATACGGGCTGTGCAGTTCCGAAATGGAGAAAGGTAGAGCGTGGGAGAGAAAGGCTGGTATGGTTGAGCTCATTGGAGGGAGAGGGGGCCAATGGTGCCATCGGTGAGAGCTGGTGGCGTATAGCGGGACCGGGCTGAGGCCTTAAGCCGTTCGGGCTTGGGGTGATCGCGTACTGCATATGCCGAATGAGAGAGGGAGGAGAGAGAGAGCTACGGGGGAAATGAGGGGAAAAGAGAGGGGGTCTGGGTATTTAACCCAGTCCCTTCGTCTGGAGGTCTACACAGCGATCTAATGACGAGGGATCAAAACATTGATTTGAAAATGCGTAAACGTTAACTTAATTAAAAGCACTTAGAGGAATTAAGGTAAATATTATTTTAAACTAACTTTAGTTTATAAAATAATATTCTTCATCATTAATAAAATGATGAAGTCTCAGTTAACATATTTAAAAGGGTTAAACCATTTAATTAATAAAAGTTCTCAACATAATTTAAATCTCATAATATCTTAGGGTGAGTTTGGATCCCAAACTCATCTCAACTCATCATTACAACTTTTTCAAATTCCAACACAAAATATAATAAAGAATTCAACTTTTTCAGATCTCAAAATAATAATAATATTAAAAAATAATATTCTAACATATTTTATTATCACAACTCAACTCAACTCAACTCACTTCAACATCCAAACACATCCTTAAATAACTGAAATCATTTTAATAATAATATTAAAATGATTTCCGGCAATTATAATATTTTTGGAGCTCTTCAATAATATTATGATTGTCGTATTTAAGATCAAATCCTAATTCAATAATGATGGAAATACTCATAAATATTTTCAGCATATTTAAAACACTGGGAGTGCCCTAGAAGTCACATGATATATTTCGAGACACGCCATCATAGTTCGACATGCATAACGTGGCTCGCAGTCGCTAGATAGAAGGGCAGATGATCACATAATCTCTGCCTTCGGGATTTGCTTACATCATAAAGACGAAACATACGTCAGAAAGAGAGAAGTGTACGTAAGAAGAAGGAGCTGGGTATTACATAAGTGATGATGTCTTGTGCTTCTGTATCAATAACGCCTTCATCTATTGCCTAAATATGATTTTAAGGTGAGTGTTTACGAAGCCCTTGGAGGTTCTGGTTTTAATTTGTTTGATGCCATGCTTTTGATTTCACGAGTTATGTTAGGTGGTTAATTCAGAAAACTTCCATGTATCTCTAGCATGGATGTGAAGAAAGTGACACTATTGTTTCATGGAAATTAAACTTCAAGTTCTCTTATTTTTAGTGTTAATATATGAATTTGCAGGTAGCTGATGGCCAACAAAAACGTAAGAAAGGAGTGTTTGGGACTAAGGGTGGTGATAAGGAGGTAAGAGTCAAATTCAAGTCTCTCTATTTGCTCTGTGTTTTATCATGTCACTAGATTGCATGTTTTTTGTGATTTTCTAAGTACCTCAATGATTAATATGACTTATATGTTAGAATTAAGTACATCAAAATTAGAACGGGCATGCTTTTTGTTCAAGCTAATTAAGTACTCTATTTCTGTTTACTTTCAACTTGTGAAACCACTAGGCAATACAATGGCAGCAGCTGGACGTCCATTATCCTCATCTGAATTTGTTCCATACCTTTTAACTGGTCTTGGACCTGACTATGATGCTTTCGTCTCATCAGCCACTACATGGCTTGACCCTATATATACTGAAACATTATTAGCACATCGTCTTGCACATGAGGCCAACTTCACTGCTTGTGGAAATTCATTCATGCAAGGTCATGGCTTTCGTGGCCGCAACAACTTCAATAGAGGTTGTGGAGCTTGTCAAAAAAATCGAGGCCGAGGGTCTTCTTCTCCTAATGGTCTTACGAGTATACCCTCATCTAATTCTTTTTCCTCTCAACCAAGCATGCACCTCAGTAGCTCCAGCCTTAGCCCTTTACAGTGCCTCTACCTACCCTACCGATGCCACTTGGTATCCTGACACAGAGGCGACTAACCATATCACGAGTGAGCTTGCTAATCTTAATCTTCAATCTGTTGAATACACTGATGCAGATCAACTCCAAGTTGGTGATGGATCATCCATCCCAATTTCTCATACTGGTTCTGCCCTTCTTCCACACTCTTCATCACATTTTATTTTAACAAAATTATTTTGTGTTCAATCCTTTACCAAAAACTTTCTTTCGATTAAACAGTTTTGTTCTGAGAATAATGTCTTTTTCCAATTCTTTTCCAATCATTTTCATGCAAAGGATTGCATCACGGGGAACACACTGCTCCAAGGGACAACAAGTGATAGTCTCTACATTGTCTCATCTCAGTTCCCTCAAGCCAATTCAAGTTCACTCTCTTTTGTCCCATTATGGCACTCACGTCTTGGCCACCCTTCCTTCAAAGTTGTTCGCACGGTTTTACTTCAACATGGTCTACCTTTTGAGAAAATGTCTTCAATGTATTTCTGTAATGCTTGTGCTATGGCCAAGCACCATCATGTACCAGCGTATACTAAAAATACTAAGTCTAATTTTCCGTTTGATATTGTTTTTAGTGACTTGTGGGGTCCTGCACCACATGTTTCTCCTGAAGGTTTTAGATTTTAGATTTCCTTTGTGCTTGATCATTCCAGATATACATGGTTATTTCCTTTTCAAAACAAATCCCAGGCTTTGTTTTTTTTTCTAAAGTTCAAGTCTTAGGTTGAGTTACAATTCAACACTAAAATAAAGCAACTTCAAACGGACAATGGTGGGGAATTCAGAACATTCACTGATATTCTTTCCACCTCAGGCATCATTCATCGAGTAACATGTCCTCATGCTCACACTCAAAACGGCATTGTGGAAAGAAAACATAGGCATATTGTAGACTCTGGTCTTGCATTACTTGCACATGCATCTATTCCTTTAGCATTTTGGCAGTATGCATTTCAACTTGCCGTGTGTTTAATCAACATGTTGCCATCCACTTCTCTAAAACAGACTCTCAGCCTGTTGGCCTTTAACCAGACCTTATAACAAACACAAGTTTGATTATAGGGTCATGGAGTGTGTATATCTGAGACTAAGCCCTGCTCACAAAGGCTTAATATGTTATCATATTCCTTTAAAATTTGTGGTGGAACTGAGGGAGTTTTTGAAATGAGACGTGAGCTTCATTGTGTTTAATGTCTTTAGAGATGTAAATTAAGTATTCCCGAGCCCTCTAAGGTTGTTCTTGCCATTTTCACCTCTCCTCTAAATTCCACTCAACAGACCCAAAGCATCTTAGGACCAATGCCAACTTCTTCTTCCTCTCAGCATCTATCACAACCGCTTGCAATAGTTCATGTTCAACTAGTACATTCCATAATAACTTGCTCGAGAACTGCTTCGTCCCTCCCACGCTAGTTCATCGATGGCACCATTAGGTGGCCACCTTCCCAAGCTCATGCCTCAATCAATTCACCTATCCTAGAAACCCCCACCTTTTTTTGGTTGCACAACAATATAAGGAATGGAGAGAAGCCATTTCAAAGGAGTTTAATGCACTTCTAGCAAATGATACCTGGTCACTTGTACTAGCCTCTGAAGCTCAAAATATAGTGTCATGTAAATGGGTTTTTTGTACAAAACAACTTGCAGATGGCATCATTGAAAGGCATAAGGCATGTTTAGTGGCAAAAGGATTTCTTCAACAATGTGGTTTGGATTATGATCAAAACTTCATTCCCGTGGTCAAAGCAACTACTATTAGACTTGTTTTAACTTTTGTCATGACAAATGGTTGGCCTATTCATCAGTATGATGTCCAAAACGCTTTCCTTCATGGACCTTTCTCTGAAATAGTATACATTAATCAACCACCTGGTTTCTCACATCCAAAATTCCCTCATCATGTTGCAAGCTACGAAAAGCCATTTATGGCCTAAAATAGTCACCAAGATCAGCTTGGTACTCTCGGTTAAGTAAAACATTTACTGATCTTAGTTTTAATATTTCATCTGCTTATAGCTCCTTATTTGTTCGAATCAATGGTTCTACATGCCTCTGTGTGCTAGTCTATGTAGACGACCTCCTTGTTACAGGATCCAACATGCAGCTCATTAATGATCTCATTCATGCCTTGCGGTCAGATTTTCCAATAACAGACCTTGGCAAACTTCATTACTTTTTAGGAATTGAAGCAACACACAACTTAGATGGCTCAATCTTACTCACACAAAAGAAATACATTGCCGACTTATTGGACAGGACAAACATGACACTAGCAAAACCTGTAAAGACCCCAATGGCAACTTTCGCAAAACCTGAAACTCACAGGTTTACCTGTACTTTTCCTTTCACATGATGCTTTGCAAGATTATGTATTGAAAAGTTTTTTGACCGGTGGTTGAGTTCCTGAATCTATGGTTTTGTAGTGATTAATGACTTGATAAATTTTGTGCTTTGATATATATTTAGGGCATCCACTGATTAATAAGCACAACTCTTGTGTTTCTCAAATGCTATGGCTAGGGTAGATCAAGATCTGTAAGGTTTGTCTCTATTGCTTCATTTAATTATGCCACAATGTAAAATTCCTTTTCTTACTAGTTATAGCATTTACTGTTCATTCTGTAGAGAGTCCACAATCAAAAGGGTGAGAATTCTCTGGTGTACGTATCTCTTTATCAGTTTTGTATTAAAAGTCTTTATTATGTGGACATCCAGATTTCATGATGATCTTGAAACTGCAAACTCCACACCACCCAAAAATATTCCTTTGAGCCTGAAGAGGACTGAGAAGGATGAAACAAGCAAGTCCTTTGATGGAAGACTATGTTATTCATATGTAATTCATATATTGTAATTTTATATTTTGTTATGTAATATATATAATACAAAATAATGTAATATGTGTGTTGTGTGTTCCATTGTGTGTTGCATGCATATTACATGATGAATATTTGGATCTCATTTTTTTTATATGCATTTAGTTAAAAAGGTAACTAGTTGTTTCTAAGTTTATTTATTTTTGACATAAAATTTTGTTTTTTATTTTTATTATATTTTTATTATTATAGACAATGTTTAATGTATTAGTATTATGGTTTTCAACATGACTTGTTGAAAAGAATTTAATAAAATATAGGCTTTCATGTAAAAAAAATTAGGCCTTTCAACATTATTTTTTTTAAATAACATATAGGTTTTTGTTAAAAAAAAAAAAATAAGGTAAAGCCCGAAATCTGGATTTTCAGGTTTCAGAAAACCAAGTTTCACCTAGGTTCCAGCCCAGGTCCTAACCCGATATACCAGGGCCGAAACCCGTCTTGGGTTTGAAGCCTGGGTTCTGGGTCGGGTATATCCAGATACCCATATCCCATTATATGATAAGATACCATGCCATTAAACATATATTAGAATTTATGTAACTATTTTTAATAGCATGATAAGATTTTGTAATAAAATATGAGTACCATGTCATCTAACCTTAACAATGGTGATGAGAGGGCAAATGAAGAAGATAAAACCAAGTCCGAAGGCCCAAGAAGCAAATTTCGGATTGGAATGAGCCAAGACTCCATATGAGCATGTAGAATAAGCTATCACCAATGCATCAACAGCCAATGGAATGAGTTACTTGGAGCAAGTTTGGAATCCTGAGAATGCATCAGGGACTTCTTTCATACCAAAAGCCGAGAAATGGAGATACATTGAGGTAGCTGACAAAACAAATGAGATGGAATTAGCATGAATTGCAAATGCGGCGAAAGCCAACTTCTGACCAGAAGAAGTTGCACCATCCTTTCTGTAAGGCATGGTGAAAATAATTGCAAAGGTGACAGTGGCAACGAAGGTTGCTACAAGGAAGTTGACATTAGCCTTCTCCTTAATAAAAGAACTATCTACCCCTTGTTCTTTTTTCCCATTAATTAATAGACGAGTCATTTTTTTCTTGTTTTGATGTGTTTCTACTCTCGATTTATGGTTCGCTAGTGGTCCCAATAGTGTGTACTTTGATGGTTCTCCTGGGAAATGCTGCTTCCAAACTTGGTAGAAAGCCAATGGCCTCATATTTACTGATGATGAAGTCCTGTAACACATTATTAAATAATCCAAAAAACTCCATAAAACATTAATTCATTTGTTCAATCCAAATATGTAACGCGCCTTGTTCTAGCAAGAGTCAAAGAATTACTTCTTGTCACTTAAAAATCATATCTCACAGTACATATAGAGACTCCAATTTCTTAATAACACATAGATCTCATTATTTTAAATCAATTATTCCCAAAATAACTAACTAGAACACCACGCTCAAAATAAATATCAACCTTCCAAACTTCTCAGTCAACAGAGCAAAACAAAACTAGTGAATGAAGCTCTCCAATCACCAAAGCTCTTTGTATTTAATCCACTATGCTCACATAGTCATGCCTATGCTCCATATTCTTGAACTTCAGCTCAAACATCTTAAAAATATTGTGGAGATAAGGGGTGAGCTATCAACAACTCAGTAAGCAGAGAACATATACTAGTATGTAAATATGAGCATTTACAGAACTCATAATGCAGAATAAAATATTTACTTTCAAAATGCAGAATCAGAACATTTACTTTTAGAGTACAAAATCAAAACATGTTATCAAAATATTATAGCGAAATTTTCAGAAAACAAATTTTTTCCATAAAGAAAATCTTTTGACATATCATAATCTGAGACATCATTTGCATATCATATCAGAGCATCACATCGGGATAGATACCATATTTAACCCATGTGGTAGGGTTATAAACCGCCATTATACCCGTAGGTTGGCCGTATACCACTATTATACCCGTGGCAGAGTCTTAACGGAAACAAAACAAAAACATCATCAGAACCAGATCATATTCAAATACAGAATTAGAAATTAATGCCAAGGTTTTCAAATGATACATCATATCAAATCGGAATATTGAATTGCTTTAGATCATTTCACATGTTCAAAATAACAGAATCAAAGCATCTTCATTTAATCAAAGCAAAACTTAGTTCAGAAATAGAATGTTAAAAATAAGCTCATGTCTACACCAGTTATGATAGAAAATACTTTCTCTTATACATATTTCATGCATATGCAGAACGCATATCTAAGTTTGTTTTCAAATTTCTTTTTGAAACAAGCATGCATATTTTTAAAATCAACCTCATTTCATTTTATTTATGCAAGGACTAGTATAGGAACTCCACTTATATTGGCGTTTTGACTTTTCAGAAACTTTCTCACAACAGTGCCAACAGAAAACTGATCATTACCTACAAAATAGTCAAGCACAACTTTCTTAAATTTTCAGTCGAAATGTATTTTGATACTTAAACCCGAAATGGCAACATTAACCTATTTTAATTCCTCAACACCTAAAACTCTTATAACCTTAAAATGTCATCGCTTTCCAAATCCATCAATATCCATTTAATTTCTCTAACTATTAAGCCCTAAATTATTACTAAAAATGCATAACTAATATTTTTATAACTAAGCCCATATAAAATATATCTTCAGTTTAAAATATTCTCTTTAACATAATTATAACATAATCAAATAAAGTATAAAAAAAATCATTTAACTAAAAGAAAATAGACTTAATTAGTTTTAAAGTATTTAAAATAAAACTAAAATCTTATTATAATACACTACTGAAATTAGTAATAGAACAATTAACATTTTATTTTGACAAGAAAATTATTTTCTATAGACTTTCTTATTCCTCAAATAGAGCCATGCAAAGCATGTTTAATGTAAAAAAAATATGCCCCATGAGCTATCTTGATGACAAGGGCATTTTGGAAAAGTAAAATCATAAAAATGGGCTGTTTGGGAAAAGCATGAATGCAAAAGGAAAGCTGAGATTGTTAAGAAAAAAAAAAAAAAAACTCTAGACCGAACCATGCAACAGAGGCATCCATACTCACAAAGAGGAGGAGGGGCACGAAGAGCAAGGGGTGGAGGTTGAAGGTTGTCGATGCCACGGCATGTCACTCATAAGAGAGGGAGCAAAAGTGACGAGAGAGGGAGCAAAAGAGAGAGAGTCCGAGAGTGGTGAGAGAGACAGGGAGAGATGGAGATGAGATCGTGTGGAATGATTAGAGTGGGCTTACCAAGAGGTTCACGGCGGACCTAGCTACACAATCAGCATCTTCTGGTGGTTCCCGCTTGAGGTTGAGCAGTTGGGCGGCGGCGTTGTGACTCACAATGGAGGAAGATAGGTGCTCTATTTTGGGAGTGGAAAACATAGCCTTTTTGTGGTGGTGCAACTTGGTAGTTAATGGTTTGCAGTGAGTGTTGCACAGTGGCAACGTGGTGGTGTAGGGTAGAGGCTTAAACTGTGGCCCGACAGTTTCTATCGTGCTTGGAAATACCTTGTCTTGTAGCCTCGCTGCTTTTCCCGTTCAGGGCTATTGTACTGCAAGATGGAGAGCAATGTCCGCTTGAAGGGTCACGTGTGGTGGCTAAGTTCGTGAAGAGGGTGGTGGCGTACGGTGGGGCTTGGGCTTTGGTGTTGCTTGTTTACGGTAGAGGGAGGGGCTACGGTGCAATGTTGAATGTGGGCTGAGCAGTGGCTTAGCTTCCTTTTCTCTCGGTCTGTCCAGGAGCTGCGGCAGAGAAGTCTGGCTGGTCAACTACGACATGGGTCCAGCAGCTCGTGATGGGGTGCAGGGACGGCGACGTCTTGCTACCTCTTGGACGATCTTTTTCCTGAAACCTATGAGGAAGGTGCAGCAACCTAGTTCTCAAAACTAATGAATAACTGTTTATACGTGAGTATATATATATATCCCTTAAATGAACTGTCACCATGAACGTAGTGGGAAAAGAATGTGCATGGTGTATAAAAGTGCATGGGAGATGTGCATGGCGTAGGTTTCTCACGACTTGCTTTTTAGGCACATTTCAAAGAATTTGGGCCCATCTTGGGTGATGAATGGAATTAAGAAATGGGTTAGACCGAGCCAGGTAGAACAATCCAAAAATATTTGGCTTGTTTGTAATCTTTCTCATGGGTCAAGTATATTATAAATACTATTGAGCCTCGACTCACATTCCAAACTAGCTTAACTCATTCCTTGATTTTGTTAGGCCAAATAAAATAAATCCACTTAGTCCATAGAATATTAAATGAATTTAACATAATTATCAAGTCCAATAAAAGTACATATTCCATCATAATAAGTTTTGGGCCCGAAGCCTAATCCTAAAATTACTCGTTAAATTCCAAGCTGGCCTTTCATTCTTATAGAGGTGTAACCGGTCCGATCTGGTCCGGTTTTGGACAAATCTAGGACCGAACCGGTATGTACCTGTTTTGTATTTTTCAAAGCCGATTATGCACTGGTTACCCTCCTAAACCGGTACTTCCGGTTTTACTAGTTTCTTGTCCAGTTCGGTCCAATTTTTCAATTTTTTTTAAATGTAAGTTTCACAGTTTGTCATTAAAAATTTATTTATACAAAAAAAAATACTGATTTAAAAAAATCTGTTTTATACTTTTATTAAAAAATCTGTTTTAACTTTTACTAAAAAAATTTGTTTTACTACAAAAAAATTTGATTAACTAAAATATGTTTTAGTAAACACTGCTTTCCAAAAAACTGTTTGCTAAACAAAATTTGCTACAACCTTATTAATATAACTACTACAAAAACTGGAAAAACAAAATCTGCAATAAATTGCTTTATCTGCTATGAGTCTATGACTAATGGTCCAATGGATACAACTTACAAAATTTACACAATATACATTAAACAAAGCACTGCAAGTCTACAACAAGTCCTTGCATGTTAAAGTAAATAATTTAGTACTTACACATATACTTTTTAGAGCAGTCACAAGAAATTTAAGAATGGACATCAACAAGCATATGAGCCTATGAAATAAAATAAGTTCAAAAGTCTGAATTAGAAGTCCAAAAGTCCAACAAATTACAAGTCTAAAAGTCTAAATTACAATTCCAAACACTTAAAAGTCTGAATTACAAGTCTAAAAGTCCAACAAATTACAAGTCCAAATTACAATAATTTAGAACATCCAATAAAAAACTTCAATAGTTATGCACCAAGCCACCAACTCCAATAGTCCATTCAACGATCCTTGCAATTTTATGAAAATAAATCAAGCAATTAATTCTAATAAAAAGTTAGTAATTACATTAAATAATAAAAAAATATTAAAGAAAGATGTTCTACAAGTTGACCTACCTTAAATTTAATTATCTCTAGCTAAAGTAGTAGGTCTTGAAAAACTTCCTTGGTCTTCCCTGCGCTCTACACAAAAGGAAAAAAAATAAGCATAATAATTAAAACAAATTACTAATATGATTTACACTTTAGATATAGTTAAAGAAAATGTGACAAACTTCTCAATATCATTCATTAAAGTGCGAATGTTAATCGAGGGAGAAGAACGGAGCCAATTTTGTGTACAAATAAGGGCTTCTACTATAAGTGGTGATAGGCTACTACGGAAAGGATCAAGTACTCGACCTGCTGTGCTAAAAGCTGACTCAGAGGCCACTATAGATATAGGAACTGCAAGAACATCCCGTGCAACTCTTGAAAGCACGCGGTATCTAATGGAGTTGACCTCCCACCAAGTTAACAAGTGAGATTTCACATCATCTGCTTCACATTTTTCATATAAATATCTCTCCAATTCAGATTTAGTCTCCAAAGAGTTATCCGACTTCAAACGCTTCTTAATTTGTGCATAGATTAATGATCTGAAATCACCTTGACCTACCCCAGCAGTTGAACTTGTACTACTAGACCCTCTCTCGCTTGATTGGCTCATAGTTTGATCTTGTGCCCCAACATTACTTCCATCATTTTCACAATAACTATCATATAAACGAGTTAAGGCATCTTGAACCCGATCCACCAACATAAGAACTTTTGAACTATTATTCTCGTATATTCCTTCAAAAATATATGTTAGACAACGCATTTTATAGCAAGGATCAAGAACAAACCCAACATACAATAAAATATTCATTTTTTCAATATTTCCCCGATACTTCTCACATTTAGATTTCATACTAAATCCATTGTCCTCAAATTATGAGGCCCTTTAACACACTCGAAATTAATTGCCCCTTGAATTGTTGCTAGCTCAAATACAAAAATGTTGCAATTGACATAATTGGTCCCCGAGAAAAGCAAGGTTGCATTGTAAAAAAGTTTCAAAAATTTTGAAAACAACCTACTCTTATCCCAATCATCCATGGTTGGGGCCCTAACTTGGATGCCCCTCCTTTAACCAACTCACTAACACCATCATCATTCTCACTATCATCCTCCTCAACACTCTTAACATATTCCGGATCTTCATCCTCTAACCGTTGAAATGCTTTTTGAAACTTTTCAACCCTATCCAACATCATATAAGTGGAGTTCCAATGGGTTGATACATCTAAGCATACACCACTTTTACAAGTAATGTCTTCATTGTCACAACATTGCTTAAACGTGTTCCACCTTTGTGGAGATGATTTTACATACTTCACAGCTCCTCTAATTCTTGCAATTGATTGATCAAATTTTTTCAACTCATCCCGAACAATCAAGTTCAAGATATGAGCACAATATCTCATATGCAAGAACTCATGTTCCAAAATAGTATCCCTTCTATTCCTTGTCTTTCTTTTGAGATACGAAACTACTCCATTATTTGAACTTGCATCAAGTGCAATTGTAAATATTTTGGGCCTCCCCCATTCAAGCAAACACATTTCAATTTTTTTACCTAGTGTCTCACCCTTATGGTTTTCAACCTTGCAAAAATTGATAATTTTTTTGTGCATGTTCCAATCTTCATCAATAAATATGCAGTGAGACACATGTCATTAAAATTTTGCACAGATGTCCATGTATCCGTGGTTAGACAAATGTGCTGCCCCTTAAGAACACTTTTCAGCTTGTGTTTCTCTTTCAAATAATGTTTATAAATATCTTTTACAACCATTACATGTGATGGAATCGCATTCCATCTAGGTTCCACAACAAGCATGAATTTCTTAAACCCCTCCCCTTTCACATATGTAAAAGGAAGCTCATCAACAACCAACATTTCTACTAAAGCTTCTCTACACACCTCAAAACTAAAAGCAATATGTACAAGCCCCCACTGCTTAATCCAGACTGGAAACCCAATATAGATTGGTTTCTATCTACTTTCCTAAGTGGAGACTTCTTACATGTTTTTTCCATGTGCCCCAACATTGATTTTGTGCCATTTATATTAGGATCACGAGCATAAGTCATCCCACAATGGTTACATGAAGCCCTAGGTTTCGACTTATCCTCAGTATGAATCTTTGTAAAATAATCCCAAACTATTGATCTTTTCCTACCAATAGATGGCTTACTTACATTAGATTTGGGAGAAAGCGGATCATTAGTCGCCTATGAATTTTCTGCACTACCAGTTCCGAAGGTACCACCAGTTCTACGAATTCCAGAGAATATAGTGCCATGAGATGAGATTGTTGCCATTCTTGACCATCTGTTTGTTTCCACTTGTCGAGGTGGATATTACAAGTTTTTAGTCTAGTAGAAGAACTGTTCAAGTTTGGACTCTGTTTGGTTGCAAGCTTCGGAACTCAAGCGTTTACACCCACATCTATTTGCCGCTTACATTCAGCAAAACTTGCCAGAGTCATGTTCTTGCGGACAGTCGGCAATTGATGCAAATTAGGAGGGGAATATTGATGCGGACACAAATCCAAAAGGGGATGATTTAAATCTGTAATCAACGAGGCTGATGGAGCTGATATGATATGCAGAGGAATTTTAGAAAGTCTGCATTTTTGGAATGTCTATTTATTCGGTTTCTGTTTTGGATCAATTTTGTTTATTTCTTATCGAGTTTACTGCTTTCCTAGTTTACTTCTTCCCAGTTGTTTGCTTTCCTAGCTGGAGTTGGAGATTATAATGTTGGTTTGATACTTAAGGAAAGAATGAAAATAATGAAGGCAGTTGTTGTTGCCCATTTGAAGTTTTCGGATTTTTGTTGGAGTTATTCCAAAACTGCATAGCGATTCTGCATTAGCCTAACTCTTGGGTTTGATGAGAGGTTGAACTAGGAGATTAGGCATCAGTGACCAACCTCAAGAGCACTATGATTACAATTTTAGAGTACCATTCACGTTTGAATTCCTTGAGCTGACTGAGTTTTACATATTTAAACCCATGCACGTATTTTTCTGCCTCATCAAATCTAGAGTTTTTCAATTCACAATATTCCCACGTTGCACGTATTTCTTCACGATAGCTCCATATGTATACATCTCATACATGTTCATGTTTTCCTCCCAACAACATAATCACATGGCACCATTTTGTATTTTTTGTTTGTCTACACCCTATTGCATTGCATGCACCACCACGACACCATCTCTATCTGCACA
Source organism: Juglans mandshurica (assembly GCA_022457165.1). Taxonomy (NCBI): domain Eukaryota; kingdom Viridiplantae; phylum Streptophyta; class Magnoliopsida; order Fagales; family Juglandaceae; genus Juglans; species Juglans mandshurica. The sequence goes on from CM039623.1 coordinate 14,603,667, forward strand.
TCTCATTTCCCATGCCTTCACGCAAACCCAACTCCCAACCCAGCATCCATCTCGCAATAGCAACCCAAATGAAAAACTACCCACATACCGTAACCTTCCACGCACGATGGAAGCCACTAGCCCCAAACCCCGACAGTTTCTTCTGCCTCTCTTTTTGCCAATCTTTCACTCGTTACGTTCAGTTTCTTTTATTATATCTCTCCCTGATCTCATAACTAGTGATCTTATTGCCTTCAAACTTCCGTAGCCAACCGTCACACACAAACGCAGCAAGCACCACGCCACAACCATGCCCCCTCGACTAGTAAGCCATACGTAACAACTGTTGTCCCCAAGTAGCAACCCACCACCGTCGTCAGCAACGACAAGTGCATGTTCCACGTCCAGCACAGGCCCAACTACACCACAGCTTCCATTCCCAAGTAACCACATCCATAGCCCAATGCCATGACAAACGTAGTCGCCCAACCCAATGCCACTGCAACCTTGAATAGCCGGCGTAGATGCAACTAACCATGGATGAAGAAGACTGGCCAGCCCCTGTTTTATAACACCCAGACCCAGCCAAGCCCGATTTTTAAATATTTTTGGATTTATGCGTATGAGAAACCCAATTGAGTGTTCGAGTATTTTTTTTTTTGGAGTAGACTACAGGTTTAAAATCTTTGTTTTGACGGATTATGATTTAATTGGGCTTGATAATTAGGTTATTTTTCTAAAGGGCCAAGGTGAGAATTGAGCAGAGGATTTTTCTAGGACAAGTTGGATTATTTTTAGAAATTGAATTAAGACCCATGACTCAAGAAAAAACCCAATACCCAAGCCCACACCCGTTTGTTTTAAACCATGTAAATCAACTATCAGGATCAATTTCGCCGCCTCGCACGTTTCCACTCCCTTGCACGTCTCTTTTTATCTAAGGTTATCAAGATCTTTTGAGTTTTCTTTTGAGTTCTTAATTTTGCCTTTCCAATTATAAAACTACCAAGAGTTTTTAATTACATTTTCATCCTTAGTATAAATTCATGGCAGAGTTACATTTTTTTATGAACTTTATTTTAAGTCTCAAAAATTTATATTTTTTGTAGATGGTATTTTTATTTAAATTAAACTGTGTTTAATTGGATTATATTCCAGAGATACCAATCTATATTGGACTACATTAAATAAAGGTTTTTCTTTTGTTAAATGATATTCATATTTTTTTGGATCTAATTAATAATTATATTAATGTAAAAGTTGGAAGTGTTAATTGATATCGAGGTAATTTGGGAGGTGATTATATTTTAGAAATGTAAGAGTTGTAGATTGTTTATTTTAAGAAACATTAGCTTATATAGTATTGCAGGTCTAAGCATTGATATATGTGCTTGATTGGAAATTTATGGGAGTACGTGACTATTTTATAGGTGACGGTTAATATTCGTTCAACATTACTGTGGGAAATTTCTGAAAAGTTAAGAAATCCAGGTAAGCGGGATTCATATGCTAGATTTTGCATAAAAATAAAAAGGGCTGAGATTGATTTTTGAAAAGTATGCATGTTTTGTTATGAAAAGAAATTTGAACTACCTCAGTTAATTTTTCTACATTACTCATGAGATTCTGTTTAACAATAAAGTATTTTCTGGCATGACTGGTGCATACATGAGCTATTTTCACATTTTGTTTTTGAACTGTGCAAAAGAGAGCAAATATGAAATTTTGTGCATAAATTATGTTTTTGTGATCTGATTTTGTTCTATTCTGAAAATTTTCGGTACTCTGATGATATGATGTGATTTCTGAAAACCTCTAGCATAACATTATGTTTCTATTTTTGTTCCGTTCTGACCGTACCACGAGTGTAAAACTGTGGCCTCCCGTTTGGGTTGGTACCAACTTTTCTATTTCTGGTGCACCCACTTTGGAAGCAAAGTGGTTTTCTGCGTGGTCTTTCCTGTGTGCACACTCGGGGCTCCGAGAATAATAAGGGGAAGATTCACATTCTATTTCTACTCGGTTGGCCGCCTGAGTTTGCACAATCCTACCACTGGGGTTAAACATGGTATCTGTTCTTATATGATAAGATAAGATAAGATGTGATGTTTTAGTTTATGCTATGCCAAAGGGATTTTGATTATGAATATTTTTTAACTTTCGCTCTGATATTTTTTATAATATTCTGATTATGCATTCTGAAAGAAAACGTTTTGTTTTGCATTCTGAAAGAAAATATTTTGTTATGCATTTTGAACTCTGTAAATGCTCATATTTGCACACTAGTATATGTTCTCTTCTTTCTGAGTTGTTGATAGCTCACTACTTATCTCCAAATATTTTTCAGATAATTTTGATGGTTCAGCTGGAGAACAACAGTAGGAAGTTTTAGCAAGGTGTGATGATTATAGAGGAATAAGTGTCCGAGGGTACAAGTACTTATTTGATAGTCATAGTTAGTAAATTGGTTATTTTTGGATATTTTGACGTGTTGGTTAAGGATATTTTTTAGTCTTGGGGAGTTGCTAATTTATTTTATTGAGAATTTCTTTGTTGTTTCAGTGAAGGAACATAAATATTTGGGTTGAGCAAATGAATTAATATTTTATTAAGTTTTTTGGGTTTTATAGTTGTGGTATTGGAATTGATATTAAGTATTAAAAATTAACTCTCCAGACCTCCGAGATCGGGCATTACATGTTTCCATTACAAAAAAAGAGAACCTTATCCTCCCTTCCACACTCAATGCCTCAACCTTGCTTAGTGCTGCCCCCCATGCTACCATCTAGAAAGCCAAACCGAAATGACACCACCTGTATCACACACAGATTGCACCACCGTATCCTGTAATCTAGCTAAGTTGCACCACTATTTTACAAGGACATATCACCAAGCACGAACCAGTGGCAGCAACAAACCACCATAGCCCTCACCCCTATGTCTCACTTTCAGTAGCCACATGAACTGGCTGAATTCAAGTTCTCCCTCCACGTTCTCCCGCCCTTCCATTTACCTCTCATTACCTCACTGTGATTCTTTCAAGCTATTGTGTAATGCCCCGGTCCTAGAAGGGTCAGAGAGTTACTTCTTGTCATCTAAAATCGTATCTCACCATGCAAGTATAGACTCCAATTCCTCAATTACTCATAGACCTTATTGTTTTGAACCAACTACTCCAAAATAATTAACTAAGAATACGGTAAGCCTCAAAATAAATGCTAACTTTTCCAATGTACTAAGTCAAAAGAGTAAAACGAAACTACTAAATAAAATTTTCCAACAACAAGTACCCTCTTTGTATTTAATACACTATGCTCACATAGCCTTATCTATACTTCCTATTTTTGAACTTCCGCTGAAGTATCCAAAATATCTTCAAAAAATATTGTGGAGATAAGGGGGTAAATTATCAACAATTTAGTAAGCAGAGAACATATATTAGCATGTAAACATGAGCCTTTTCAGAGAATTCAGTATGCAGAAGCAAACATTCCATTTTCATATGTAGATCTTAAAGACGTGTTATTAGAAAATCAGAGCGACTTTCAAAACTGATTCAAAATAACTTTGGCATAACATAAACTGATCATCATCATCACATCATAACAGAGAATCATATCATAACAGAGACCATGTTTAACCCCCATGGAAGGGTTCTACTATTCCCAATGGCCAAACCGAGCAGAGACAAAGGTGAATCTTTCACTTATTATTCTCAAAGCCCCGAGTGTGCATACATGAAAGACGACATAAAAATCACCTTGTTTCCAAAGTGGGTGCACTCAGAGAGAGATGAGTTGGTACCAACCCAAACAGTATAGAGCAGAATCAGAGTCAGATACAAAACCATTACACCATGCCAAATGGTTTTTTCAGATGCCTCATCATATCAAAACAGAGTACAGAACAGATTCAGATCATTTCACATGTTCAAAGATAACAAAATCAGAACATCCTAATTTAATCAAAACAAAATTTTCAGAATCTCATATTCGCTCTTTCTCAAATCAGAACACAGAATGCACAAAATTAGCTCATGTCTACATTAGTCATGACAGAAAATAATTTCTCTTGATAGATTTCATCCATATGCAGAACAAACATCTGAGATCATTTTCAAATATATTTTCATTACAAAACATGCATATTTTCCAAAACCAACCTCATTCATTTCTTTTGTGTAAAAACTAGTATAGGAACCCCGCTTACTTGAACTTTTTAACTGTTCCGAATCTTTCCACAATTGTGCCAAATGAAATCAACTGTCACCTATACAGGATACTAACCATTACTAAACTTCTAAAATGACTTTCTAAAACTCTTCATTTACTTAAATTCATATTACGGAAATAGAATTAATAACTATCTAGTTATCAGAAATCTAATAAATATTATTATCATCAAATATATTCTTAACTTAGTATAATATAATTTTATCAAATATGGAAAAAAAAACAAATAAAATTACTTCAAGTTTTGGTGATAAGTTTGGTGCCAATTAATTAGTAATTTGCAGATCAAGGCAATGAAGTTGATCACCTAGGGTTTTTATAAGTGCTTAATTTACAAATAATAGAACTTGGATAATATGGTAATTCATTACTTTGTGAAGAAGACATTAATGGTAGGGTGATTATGGTCGCATTGTGATGTTTATATTTTTAAGTATTAGGCGACAAACAGCTTTCTAGCATATACATACATATATATATATATATATATAATTTCTTAGTCTAAAAGGGACAATTAAAGCAGTCCAAGTATAGGATTTGCTAAATTAATTAGGTTATCGAAGGGAAATTTCCTTTCCCATCAATCATTTTCGGTGGAACCGAACATTATTTTTTTATATAGTTCGGAAGGAAAAAGACATTGGCTCGTTTACATCTCATTTGTCTATCTCTACCCCTTCATGAGTACGTTGCTTGTAGTGACTTGTGGTTTTTTGTTTGTACAATAATTTGTTGACACTGTGAAACTGAAATCATGTTCTTTCTTGCGGTTTTATTTTTGTATATTTGCCTTTTGTGTAAGTGGTGCTCTAAGTTGTGGGTATTACATTATTTTAATTCTTGGGGACCTGATTTTGGCTGAAACAGAGCCTTTTTCTTGTAGAATTCACTAGCCCTTTTTTTAAACTTAAAATCTGTATGTAACAGATTTCTCTATGCTTTGATCAAATCGTCTTACTTATAAATACTTGCTCCATATGTGCCAAAAAACCAGGATGTAATTTGGATGTTTTCCCAAGTATTAATCTTTTTTAGGTATTTACATAAAGTTAGAAGCAGGAGGCCCCCACTATGTCCTTTGCTTTAGCCAACTTGGTAATTTCAATTTATAATTATATGACTCACATTGTCAATGTTAAAGGAGATCTAATTATGACTGATATTCTTGTCTCTTTTCTCTCTAGAAAGGAGGTGAAGTGTGAAGGGTGTGTTAGTGGCACGTGAAGGCGGTTATAACGGATTTATGGTTTTAGGGGACCAAGACGAGGGGCGCTTGAGGGGAAACAGACGTAAAAGAAAAAGGACACTTCTAGTGCACGACGATGACTATGGAGGTAGAAGGATCTCAGGTGCGTTTTGGAAGGTCAAAAAGTGAAAAAATTATTGTAGAAATGGGATGAATGTTCTGGAGGAAAAATGGAATGGATTCAGGTTGATGGAGGAGGAGCAATTTGATATTGAACTTGAGGAGGATCTCTCGACTGAGCTGGTGAGCAAAGAACAGAGGAGTTTGCCGGGGAAGATATGCTCCTCGAAGTCAATCAATAAAGAGGTGATTGGGTCGACACTTGCAAAGGTATGGAGAATCAGTAGGGCTGTGAAGTGCATTGAGGTTAGATCAAATGTATTTGCTATAATTTTTAAGAATTAGTAAGGCTGCAAAGTTGACTGTGGTCTGGGAGGCCCTGCTTGTTTGACAACCAGTTGCTTGTTCTTAAGGAGTTCGAGGGATACCCCTCTACAATGACTAAAGTTTGACACTGAGAGCTTCTGGATACCAAATGTAAGGCCCCAAACCCGGTTGGCCTGGAGAATTACTACCTGTCACTTAAGAACATGTTTTCCAACACAACTAAAATAAAACTCCAAAACTTTATTAGCAAAACTCAATCTCAAGTACTCTAAATAACCACATTGAAACTCTACAAAGTTATTACCGCAGCAAAATAAACTGAGTCCAAAATCTCCCGGTAGTCATAACAAACCAAACTAATAACTTCAAAAGTCTTACTAAACCCAAGCCCAAGATATAATTAAATCTAAAAGACATTAAGACATTAGAATTCCTTCTTCTAACATCCTCTCTCAGCTTAATCATGCTCACCAATCTAATCCAGGTCCTCAGTTGGACTCTCCACATCATCTGAAAAATATTATGAAGATAGGGGGTGAGTTATCAATAACTCAGTAAGCAGAGGACATATGCTAGCGTGCAAACATGAGCATTTACAAAGTATAGCTTGCAGAACAAAACACTTTCTAGAGTTATCACGCAGAGCAGAACATATTTTCAAAAGTAACAGAGCGATGGTTTTAAGACACGTAAAACCCATAATACTTTGGCATAACATAAACTGAGTATCATCATCAGATCAAAACAGAGTATCAAACAGAGTAGAGACCATGTTTCACCCCCGTGGTAGGGTTGTGCTAACCCCGGTGGCCAAACCAAGCAGAGACAAAGGTGAAATCTTTCCTTTATTCTTCTCGAAGCTCTGAGTGTGCACACAGGAAAGATCACAATAAAACCACTTTGTTTCCAAAGTGGGTGCACTCAGAGACAGAGAAGTTGGTACCAACCCAAACAGAGTAGAGCATAACAGAGCAGACCAAAGACAGAGTCAATTATAAGTACCAGTACACCATGCCAAAGGTTTTCAGATGTTATATCAAAATAATACAGAGTACCAAAACAGAATCAGACAGTTTACACACACTGACAACAAAAGCCAGAACATCTTTCAGAAAAACACATGATAGAATTTAGCTCATGTCTACACAATGCATGTCAGAACATATTTTTCCTTTTTCACACAGATTTCATGAATAATGCAGATAAGTGACCAAGGTTGATCTTTGTTTTCACAAGTTCCCATCATATCACAAAATATGCAAGTTTTCATAAAATCAACCTCAATCTTATTAACTTGTATAAAACCTAGCATAGGAACCCCGCTTACCTAGACAACTTAGCTTTTCAGAATTTTCTTCAAAAATGTCGAGTCGAAAATAAATCGTCACCTATAAAAATAATAACATAATTTTCGTAAGTTTTCAATCAATCACGGATTTCGATATTTAATCCTAAACTTCTAAAATAACCTATTTTAATATCTCAAAACTTAAAACCCTCGTAATCCCAAAATATATCATCACTTCCTAAAAAAATCACCAATATTCACCATGACCAACGTCAAACTCAAAACACCAATACTTAAACCCGAAACATCCAACAAATTTCATAGCATAAACCAATCTCACACAAACAATTCCATCATCCAATCCAACCGACCCCCTTACTCCTCGGACTCAGTCCGGCACAACCAACAAATTCGCAGTAAATATGAATTAGCGCATAAATACATTTAAATCTCAAAAGTTCTTTGGGAAAAATACTTACAATGCTATAATATAATTTTTGAAAGATCACGGAGGTGCTAGAAGCGGCAACGCATCAACAAAATAGTGCCAAATGCACTGTGGCTGTGGGTCTCAAAAACCCACTTTTGAACGGGTGCAAACGAAGACTCGAGATTGATAGGGTATGGCTTAGGGATGTCGATGAAGCTAATGGTGGTGGTGGTTGGCCGTGGGTGTTGGCGCAATAGGCGGTTGAATTGCAAAAACACCCAAAATGGAAATGTTGACGGTGGGGCTTCACCGGTGACAGATCAGAGCTGGGGTTGGGTCCATTGGGTTGCTAGAAGGTTGAGGATAATGTGGTAAGAAGATGGTGGCTGGAGGTGGTGCGACGGCGGTGCAAGGAGTGCCGCGGCTTGGTGATGCACGTGGGAGCTAACGGCGGCGTGGTTGGGGCTGAGATTACAGGAGGGTGGTCGCCTGTGGCTGGGGAGGACAGTGGGCCGGGCGGTGTCACGCACGGCGGCACGAGGCGGCGGGGCTGGGTGGATGAAGAAACGGACGGAGAGAGAGAGGGGGAGAGTCGTGCGGTGCGCGGGAGAGGAGAGGAGAAAAAAAAAGAAGCTAAAGAAAAAAACAAAAAAAAAAAAAAGAGGAAAGAGAAAATGTAGGGAAAGAAATGAGGTACAATCCTCATATCTTGGGTCACAAAAATGATCCAACGGAAACGATTTTAAAACAGCAAGTAAAATAAAATAATTCAAACGTAATGATTAAAATGAAAATAAATAATTAAACCCGACAATAAGTTAATTTAAAATGAAAAATAAATTAAATGTATTACAATAATCAAATATAAGAAAGCACTTTAGAATAATTTTCACAAAATTAAAATGATAAAAATAAACCCACTAAAAATCCAACCAATTTTAAAACAAGAGAATAAATTTTTAAATTAATAATAATTAATCTTTCAATTAAAAATACTCTAAAATACGGGGTGTTACATAAGTATTCATGATCTACCTCTCTCTTGCATGACAAAAGCTAAAACAGAACAAATAGGTGGTTTGGTGGGCAAGGTTGAGGTTGTTGAAGTACAGGAAGATGGGAGTGGGTGGGGAAATTTTCTAAGAGTACAAGTTTAGTTGAATCTGACACAACGATTAGCTAGAGGGAGAATTGTGAAAATGAGAGGATGCAGTTTTTGGGTTCCTTATGAGAAGTTGCCCAAGGTATGTTTCTCATGTGGTTGCATTGTGCATGGAGTGGATGGCAGTAGTTGTTACAAGATTAGTGGTGAGGGTAATGAAGAACAATAATGCTCTTGGTTGAGGTCTAAGTTGCTGCAAAAATCAAACGGCTACAATGGTGGCTCGTGGAGGAAGGCACAGGGTAGTAGATGGAGAAGGGAGGAAGAAATATGAATCAATATGGGGTGGAGGATAATAAAAGTGAGGATAATAATGAGAGGGTGGCTAGTTGGGCAGGGAAAGAAGTTTCTATTGAGAAAATGGGAGAGGTGAGTGACAGCGAGAATGTGGTGGTGGAGGAGATAAGAAGGGAGAAGGGGAGAAGGGAAACAAAAAGTAAGGATGAAGGGCTAAACAAGACTAATGTGGAGGGGAGTGGGAAGATAGGGGTGGAGAGTGGCAGGAAGAATGGGGTGGGGGAGGAACAACCAAAAAAGAGGGGAGAGCGGAAGAGGAAGGCTAGAGCAAAAGGAAAGAAGATAGGGCCTCTTCCTATAGAACATGTACAGAAGAAGAGAGGGGGTGAAACACAAGTGCCAGATGAGAATGAAAACATGAAAAAAAAAAAAGGGAGATGGGTCAATGAAGCAGTCTTGGATGTACTGGCGGTGGTTGATTCTTAGCCCTGCCAAGCATTATGAAAATCCTTAGTTGGAATTATCGAAGGTTGGGGAATCCTCGAACAGTTCAAGATCTCCACAATATGCTAGAGAAAAATAAACCCAATCTTTGGCCCATGCTTTTATCAGAATCATTGGGAGGTAGATTCTGAGGAGGTGTGTCAAACTGCTTTATCAATTTTGAATGTTAATCCCAAGGAACCCTCTCTTAACTATACCTATAAAGCTTTAATCCCAAAGTGTAAAGAGCCAAAGAAAGTTAGTGAGTACAGACCAATAAGCCTATGCAATGTAATGTATTAAATAGTTTCCAAAACTATTTCCAATAAGCTCAAAAAGGTGCTTTCAGTTATAAATTCTCCTACTCAAAGTGCATTTGTGCCATGAAGATTGATTAATGACAATATTATGGTGGCATATGAATTGTTACACTCTATGAAATCTAGAAAAAGAGGGAAGGTGGGTAACATGACCATAAAGTTGGATATGTCAAAAGCATATGATCGAGTAGAATGGGTCTTCTTGGAGGCTGTTATGAAGAGACTGGGCTTTAATGTGGAATGGGAAGAGTTGATTATGGGATGTGTGAAGTCTGTCTCCAACTCAGTGCTCATAAATGGATTCCCTGGTTATAAATTATGGCCTAAATGGATTTCATTTGTCACCCTGTCTCTTCATTATATGTGTTGAAGGCTTGAGTACTCTTCTGAACTTTTATCAAAATCAGAAGCTACCAAGTGGAGTGCAAGTGGCTCGAGGTGCCTGTAGCATTAACCACTTGCTATTTGCAGATGATTGCATTCTCTTTGGAAGGGTTAAGATACAAGAGTGGTATAGGCTTCAAGAGGTGTTGAAAAAGTATGAGAAAGCCTTGAGGCAATTTCTCAACAAGGAGAAGACATCAGTGTTTTTCAGCAGCAACACTAGGGAAAGGGATAAAGAGGTGATAGTGGAAACTGGAAACTCTATAGCCTATGGTAGTTATAAAAAGTACCGGGGCCTTCCTACCCTTGTGGGAAGATCAAAATTCAATACTTTCAGAATTTTAAAGGAGAGAATATGGCAGAGAATTTCAAGTTGGAAGAATAATTTCTTTCCCAGGCTGGGAAAGAAATACTGATTAAGGTAGTCAGTCCTCTAGGCCATACCAACCTATACTATGTCAGTGTTTAAACTTCCTAAAAAGCTTTGCCTTGAAATTAATATGCTATTATCAAAATTCTAGTGGGATAAATAGCAGGGAGATAGTTGTATCTGCTGGAGGAAATGGGAAAAGATGGGAGAGTAGAAAATAAATGGGGTTTAGGGTTCAGGGATATGGAATCTTTTAACATGACTCTCTTAGCAAAGCAAAGATGGAGGTTGATGAAAAACCCTATGTCATTGGCAGTAGTGGTTTTTAAAGAGAAGTACTATTGACAGTCAAGCTTCTCGGATGCAAAATTGAGCTCTCAGCCTTCATTGACTTGGAGGAGCATATGGCATGCTAGGGAATTGGTGAAAAATGGTATAAGGTGGAGAGTGGGTGATGGTAGTAAGATAAAAATTTGGGGTGAGAAGTGGTTACCTACTCCCTCATCTTTTTCTATACATTCACCAATTTTTGTTTTGCAGGCTGAGGCAGGAGTTGAGGAACTGACCGATAAGTAGCAGGGGGAGTGGAATGATCGAGGGTGATGCAAAGGGAGTGATCGAGGTTGTACATAGTGAAGATGAACATCCCCTTCAGTAGAGGATTGGCATAAGACAAATTGTTTTGGGGCCCTTCTAAGAAAGGAGATTTCTCTATTGGTAGTGCATACTTCCTGTAGTTAGAAAGATTAAAAAGATTCAAAGGTGAAAGCTCAATAGAGGAGCTTATGGATGAAAGGTGGAGTAATATTTGGGATCTTACAGTGCTAGTGCAAGAAAAATGTTCTTATGGAAGGTTGGAAACACTTTACTGCCAACTAAGGAGAACTTCTTCAGAAGAAAGATAGTGACAGAAATATCCTGCCCAATTTGTACTGCAAAATCTGAAACTATTATGCATGTTCTTTGGGAGGGCCCAGCAACTAATGATATCTGGGCAGAAACAAGTTGTGGGGTTCAAAAGTGGAATAGAGAGGAAGCTGACTTCATGCTATTGTGGGAGAAGTTGATGAACAAGCTGAGTAAGGAACAGCTAGAACTTGTGGCCGTGTTGTTCAGAAGATAGTGGATGAGAAGAAATTTGTTTGTGTTCAGAAAAGGTAGTTTGTCCCAAAGTTCTACTGCAGAAGGCAAGTGAATCTTTAATTGATTACAAGTCTGCTCAGGCTCTATAGAAACATGAAAATTAGCGACAAGTTTGTGGAAGGGATTCACTGAAATGGGAGAAACCAAGCCTAGGTTCAATTAAAATAAACTGAGATGCTTCATTGGATGTGAAGGGTAGACAAATGGGAGTGAGAATTATTATCAGGGATGAGGAAGGGAAAGCTCTAGTTCCTGTTTGAGATCAAAAGAACCACATTGAACACCCTATGGTGGCAGAGAGTTATGCATTGAGGATGGCTCTAGAACTTTGTAGTGAACTTAATACTCATAATGCAATATTTGAAGGTGATGCTAAATCTGTGATTATGGCAGTCCAAAGGGAAGTTGAGGAGCTGTCTGTGGTGGGATCTATATTTGAAGATGTTAATTTCTTCTTTATAGGATGCCTGTTTGGCAATTACTTTTTGCTTATAGAGAGAAAAATACAATAGCACACACTTTAGCTAGGAAGGCTTTGAGTTTTATAGAAAAAACAGTTTGGATAGAAGAGATGCCAAAATTTATTGTAAATGATCTTGTTAGAGACATAAATTGTAATTTTTAACTTCTATCAATGAAATATTGAGGTTTTCTTTCTAAAAAAAAAAAAGAGATCAAATTAATAATGTACTCATCATCATCATCATCATCATCACCCAAAAAAAAAATACATAAGAAAATTCCTTTCTGCATTTCCTCCTTTCAGCTGAAATAGATCCATTCATGATGCCTATCGATGAATTAATAGGCTTTGCAAACATTTGACCTTCCTTGAGAGTTCTCATTGTTTTGAGGATTAAGGAAAATAAATTAATAAAATGTATAAAAGGAGGTTAAATTTTGGTTGCTAGTCAAAACCCAATATGGGCTGAGGTACCACTTTCAATAACTAGAGACAATGTGGCTGTGTGTGATCATAAGACTAATGTGGTGAATGCTGCAGTTGCAAAAAGTTTTGCTCTGAGGAAAGCAGTGGAACTGTGCTCAGACCTCAACATTCAAAATGCCATTTTCGAGGGTGATGCAAAGGGAGTGATTGAGGCTATACATAGTGAAGATGAAGCCCTATTTGATTTTAGTTCTATCATTGAAGATGTTAAGTTCCATTTCAGAAATAGGACAGATTGGTTTTTACAATTTGCTATTAGAAAAAAGAATATGGTAGCTCATACTTCAGAAAAAGAAAAGCCTTAGAGATAGGGGAAGAACAAGTTTGGATAGAAGAGGTCCCAGACTTCATTGTGGGATGCTTGTTTGGTGATACAAACTGTAACACGTAAAGATCAATGGAAAGTTTCCAAGGTTATTTTAAAAAATAAATAAATAAATAACTAGAGACAATGTTCATCATACCCCAAATAGCCACCTAAGAATAACAAATTTTCCAACACAATGACATTGAAAAGTAGTGAGTACTCAATAAGGAGGATTTCCCTAGATTTGTCCTTGAACAATTTGAGGCTTAGTGCAGTTAGAAACGCTCTAGAATATTGTCGAGATGCCATTTTCCAGTCCTACTCTGTTTTCATCATTGCCTTGAATTCATTATAGCAGATTCATCAATAATATTTGTGAATATAAATAAATTGAGTAGAATGCAATAATTAGTTGAAAAAATTGAGAAAATTGTGACAATTAATGTGTTGTAAATGTTAGAGTAGTAACGGAAGATCCCAAGACTACAACCAAAAATCCCAAGAGATCAGCCTCCATGAAGTCAGCAATTGTTACAGATATGCAACACAAGTCATATGCTCAAGAAGGAAAGTCAGCAGGATAATCCCAAGATTTATGCATTTCCTATTTTTACATTATACAACTATAAAGCTTAACATTTTGTGTATAAATACCTCTGTACATTGAATATAATGAAATATAGAAAAAGTATTTTCTGAAATCTTACTTGGTACTAGAGCAACACTGGTAAACACCATATTTTTTTCTCGATCCTAATGGCCTCTTCCAATACAAACATCACCACCACCTTTTCTGCACCAAATATATCTCATCTAGTGTCTGTCAAATTAGACAGCACAAACTACCTACTATGGGTTTCTCAGTTTTTACCCATTCTCAGAAGTAATGATCTCTTAGGGATCATTGATTGGTCTGAACAATGTCCATCTAAGTTCTTACTAGATGAACATGGCCAACCCACCACTAATGTCAGTCCACAGTTTCTTCTTTGGCAAAAGAAGGACCAATATCTATTGAGTTGGCTCAACTCAACCTTGTCTGACAGTGTTTTGTCCTCTGTTTTTGGACTCAACACAGCAAAGCAAGTATGGGATTATTTATCATCTCGCTTTGCTTCACATTCAAGATCACGAATCAATCATTTGAAGAGACAGTTACAAACTCTTCAACAAGGTAATCAAAGTTGCAATGACTACCTTCAAACTGCTAAAAGCATTTCTGACCAGCTTGCAGTAGTGGGAAAACCTGTTGATTCTGATGATTTAATCTCATATCTCATCAGTGGTTTAAATCCCACCTTTCACCCCTTCATAGGATCTTATTCCTTTGCCTCTCGAGAAGTCTCTTTTACCTTTGCTAATTTCCAATTTGAGCTTTTAAATTATGAACTTTCGATCTCACATCCAAAGTCAACCTCTGAATCTAACTTGAGTTCTTTTGCTCTCTATTCCCAAAATCCAAAATCATATCCATCCAAAAACAAAAATAATCAAACTGGTCATCCAAGAACCATAATCAACATGGTTTCAAGCCAAAGCCATTCTCAAATACTTCATCTCGTACTCCTCAAAATACCACTGGTTCACCATTTGTTACCAACAAAAAACCTTGCCAAATTTGTGGCAAAAATAGGCACCAAGCATTATACTACTTTCATAGGATGGTGTAACATCTGGACCCAATCAAGCTCTATTTTCTTTTTATTTGTTTAATTTTAGTTCATTTTATTTTTTTTTTCTTTCCATCTTTATTTATTTTTTTGACCCCTGCAGTTTTCCTCTCGTCCACAACATGGATGCACACACACGACTTACCCTTCCATCCGCACACACGTCTCTCTTATCTCTAGGGTTTTCGCATTATATTTATAGACACATGTTATTCCATGCTAATAAAACTACTACCCAAACACAAGCCGTAGCACCACCTTAGAATCTAAAGCCGGCCTCCATCTCCTCGGTTTCCTGCACTCCCGTATCAAGAGTCACCCCACTTAAGCCAGCCCTCCGTTGTCCATATTGCTGCCACCAGCAACCTCCGTGCCCAGCTCAAATGAAATTGACGCAACCCGTGCACACTGCATCTCCACGGATCGTGGCTCTTCCTCCGTACACCACAGTCACCATCTTTAACCTGTTTTTCCCTCAGCCTCCATGCATGAAGCCGCCAAGGTCATTACAGTGAACCATGCCCCACTACACGAAACCAAACCGCCCAGAATAAAACCACCGTGATTGCCACTATTCAGCCTTGGTGCAACACCATAGCTCGCCCACAATTCTGCCTTGCATCACCGTACCCCACACGGTCTCATTGTCCCCCTTTTTAACCACAAAAAACAGAGCAACCCAACCCGGTGCACTTGTCGTTCAAAGCCACCACACACGGTGCTAGCGCTTCCACGTCGTTACCACCAACACAAAGAACTCCGACGGTCACTCCATGCCATTCCTATCCGCCGCGTCCTGCTGGTAAGCCACCAATAGCACCTCCGTGTTACACTCTCTCGGCTTACACTATGTCTTTCATTTTTTTCCTCATTCGTTGGTTTCTCTCTCTCTCTCTCTCTCTCTCTCTCTCTCTCGTCCAGTGCTCCGCCGAGATCACCGCCGTCTGCCTAGCCGCTCGCCTACGTCGCACGCTGCTGCTTTATCTCCTCCGTGAGTAAGCCCTGCAATGCGTGTTATGTTCGTAAATTTACGTAGGTTTTTTGTTAGTTTTCAAAGAATTAAATGAAATTACTGTAATACCCCTTATTACATGTTATATTAATGGGCTTTTAAACTTTTATTAGTACACTGTTATGTAATTATGATTATAGAAAATTATTTTTAACATGTATTTAAGTAAATTTTTATTTTTAAAGTAAACAATATTTGTGTAATGTTATTTTTACATTTAAGATATGATTTAGTCTATTTAAAAATAGTTATGGTTTAGTTTAAAATATTGTGGGATAATTATATTATTCAGTATTAAACTTCATAAGTTGTTTTCATTAATAAATAGGTCTGACTTTTAAATGTTTTAGTCATAGTTATAAAATCATAAGTGATGAGTTGAAATTTTAGGTTTTGAGGAATTAAATAGGTTATTTTAGTAGCTTAGGATTAAACATTGAGGTTGATTGGAAATTTACGAGAATTACTTGATTATTTTATAGGTGACGATTGTTAATTTTTCGACATTTTGAAGAAAATTATGAAAAAAGCTAAGAAGTCCAGGTAAGCGGGATTCCTATACTAGATTTTGAATTAAAATAAAATGAGCTGAGGTTATTTTTGGAAAATATGCATGTTTTGTTATGAAAAGAAATTTAAACTACCTCAGTTTTATTTGTTCTGCATTACTCATGAGATTCTGTTTAAGAAAAAAGTATTTTCTATCATGACTGGTGTAGATGAGATTATTTTTAACATTCTGTTTCTGAACTTTGAAAAAGAGAGCGAATATGAAATTTGTGCATAAATTATGTTGTGATATGATTTTGTTCTGTTTCAAAGATTTTGTTATGTCCCGAAGATTTTGTTCAGTACTTTGTTTGGATAAGACGTGATTCCTGAAAACCTTTGACATGACTCTCTGATTCTGAATTTGATTATGTTTCCGCTCTGTTCAATTACGGCCCTACCACGAGTGATAATAGTGGCATACGGCCCAACCACGGGTTATAACAGTGAATACGGCCTAACCACGGGTTATAATAGTGGATACAGCCCAATCACGGGTAATAATAGTGAATACAACCCAACCACGAGTAATAATAATGGATACGGCCCTGCCACGGGTTATAGTAGTGGTCTCTATTTTGAGTGCACACCTTGGTGACAGAGTGATTTATGTTCTGCTTGGCTATTAGCAGATGCACAACCGTACCACGGGGGTTATACATGGCCTCTGTTCTGATATGATGTTCTAATGATGATGATGATCATTTATATTATGCCAAAGAATATTTTTGAATGAAATTATTTCTAAATCTTCACTCTGATATTTTGATAACCTGTTTTGCTTCCACACTCTGAAAATGAAAATGTTTTGTTCTGCATTCTGATTTCTGTAAATGCTCGTGTTTACACACTGGTATATGTTCTCTGCTTACTGAGTTGTTGATAACTCACCCCTTATCTCCTTATATTTTTCAAATAATTTTGATGATTTAGCTAGAGAACAAGAGTAGGAAGTTTTAGCAGGTGTGATGATCAAAGTGGAATAAGTGCCTGAGGGTACTAGTGCTTATTTGAGAGTCGTAGTTAGTAAACTGATTTTATTATTCGGGTATTTTGATTTGATGAGTAAGGATAATTTTGAGTTTTTAATTTATGTTATTGAGTTTTTCTTTATTGTCCCCATGGAGAAACTTAAATATTTGGATTGATTAAATTGATTAATATTTTATGGAATTTCTGGATTTATAATTGTACTATTTAGGTTGAGTTTGGGTATTAAGAGTTAACTCTCCGGACCTCCGAGAACGGTGTGTTACAGATGGACTTTTGTAACGCCCGTTCTTGTGGTGGGACTTTTTATAAAATATTTTTAGAAAGGACGACGGGAATTACTGTTCCCTTGAAAACTTTTCACTTGCATACCCAGGGTGCCAGACTCTACGTTTGTAAGATAAAATGCACTTTGGTAATAAAAGAAGTTTACAGCGGAAAACATTGATTTTACAATAAAAAGGCCTCTCTTACATTTAAAACTCATGCCTAGACTTCCGTGCTCTTCCCCATGGGCTGTGTCTGTCCTGACTGTTTAGTTCCTATGGGGGGAGGGGCATATATGAAAACTAAAATGAGTCGAAGACTCGTAAGCATTACTTCATACAGTTAAAATATAACAACATAGGTTTTCATTCTTGCATTCATCATTCGTAAATACTATTACATGCATGCATACGTGTCGTGTGTGAGTTCGTTTGAAAACGTCACTAGACGGGGTTTTACTTTAATGGTCTTTCTTTTCGTGAAACATGTCTCTTGTCAGTGCCTTCATTTCTTCAAGAGCTACTATACAGGGTTTTGCTTTTAAAAGGCTTTCTTGTCGTAAAACGTTTCCCCCGTCAGTACCGTCATTTCTTAAAGAGTCTGTGCTCTCGTGCATTCTTGCATACATACATTCATGCATACATGCATTCTTTCTTATCACTTTCATAGGCCGGTACACAATGTTATGCCCCGTGTGTTAGGGTTAGCGGCATTGTGGCCAATGGATTCACTCGTGGCTGCGGGTTGGAATCCCATTCTGTTAGGGTGCAGGACTGGGTGCACTACCAGCGCTACTGCCTGGCATTGCAATCTGCCCATTCCTTCATTGGGTACCCCTTTTCATTCATTCATGTGGCCGTTACGTATTTTCATACATTTCATGCTTTCATTCGTTCTTTCATTCATTCATGGCAGCTCGAAAGAGCTGGAGCTTTGATTCTTTTCTTATCTTTCATTTACAGGTCATTTCATGAGAAAACGTTCATTTCATGGAAAAGCATCATGTAAAACATGGGCTCGAACTTCGTCTCTCACGGCATCCATAAGTACCACCTTGAACGTCGTCTTTCGTTGGAGTCACGAGAATCACCTCGTGGCATCCTTGAAAGCGTCAATTCGTAGGATCCGTGAAAGCCTCGATTCTCATGTCTTTTCTTTGCCTTTCGTGAGAAAACATTCATTTTCGTGAAAAAACGTCGTTTCATGAGAAAAGCATGGTTTCATGATCGTGAAATGTCAGTTCATTGATTTTCATAGAAAATACATACAATAGATGCGTCGTATAGCCATCCATTCACATGCGTACAATTAATACTTTGGGTGTGTAAAAAGGGGCTGCCAAGGAGGGGCCGTTACGTACTTATACATTTGAACACTTAGCCTTTTCTTCCTTAAAACATTTTTCTTTCCTCTTCTTAAAGCGTCTTAAAGGAAAAACGTTTCTTGTATCTTGGAAAATTCTAGAAGAGTATGAACGTACACTTACCTGGACTCCATGCTACTTGCATATCATGCAGTCCATTCATGTGCTTGTCAGATGGCAACCTACATGCATACACATACCTTAACGTCATTCTCTATCTAGTACATAAGCAACTTAAACTTAGAAAACATAAGCTACACTTCACTTGGAACACTCTCCTTCTATCCTGTGTTCTTACGTGTTCCTTACTAACCTAAAACCTTCGGGGACCCATTACGGTCACCCCATCTTCCAACTCAAGGTCTTGCCTCCAGTGCTTATTCACTAAAGTGAACCCATGATTCACCTTAGGATTAAGACACTAAGACCTCTGTCTCATTCTTCTCATTAACCATGTTCCGACGCATGACTCAGACCAACTAAGTCACGCATCCCTTCCTTAGACAGTCCACTCGTCACTATCTCCATGCACCTTAGCCCATACTAGTCCTCATTCCCATTCATTCAAACCACATGGCTCTAAGCCAACTCTGAGGCTTAGGCTCCGTGCAACCATACTCAGAACCGATTACCCATTACATATAGTGAATCCATCCAGCACATGTGTCTCACCATATTACACATGTACTCTACCCCTTATCACCTAAGGTCAACATATATAATACATTAATCACCAGCTTCGAAGGACAAGGGCTATACTCCGATACCAACCTTCTCTTAACCCGGCTAGCATGGCTCTTCATGCTATCCGTCCCTTTTTTACAGTTCATCCCAACACTTAACACGACAAGACTCCATTCATAACTAAGTCTCATGTCACGTCATATAGCTCGAGACTATTCCCAAGCTAGACCTTGACCTTGTCGCGTTACCTAACATTCTAGTACGTCAATCCCTAACTCGTCATGAGTACCATTCCTCACGTACTCCCGACACATTGTGACATCTTGTCACATTCCCATTACGCCATTCATACCCTATCGCTTCACCACATGGCAAGCACGACTGTCCGTAACCACGTCACATTCCATAGCCCATCAATCACACAACCATCCTTATCGCAGTGGCACGCCACACGGCATATCGCTACACCTCATGGAGTACATCCCATGCGTACTCTCTTCTCACATGCTACGCCACATTATCACTATGGCATACCCGCCATATAGTACATCACTTCACCACACAGTGTATACTCAACGTGACTCGTCCCATTCCACATACACCACATCACCATTATGGCATACAGCCATATGGTGCATCAATCCACCACATGGAGTACATTCCATATGTACTGCCTCACACTCATCACGCCACACAAAGTACACTCAGCGTGTACTCTTCCTATTCCACATACACCATGCCACATCATCATTATGGCATATCCGCCATATGGTGCATCACTCCGCCACTTGAAGTACACTCCACATGTACTTCCTTCATATACACTACGCCACATCACCATTATGGCATACAACCATATGGTGCATCACTTCGCCACTTGGAGTACACTCCACGTGTACTCCCTTTTACACACACTACACCACATAATACACTCCACTTGTACTCATCCCGTTCCACAATATGCCAGGAGGGTATATTTTATATATACTCTCCTTATCTCACACTACACCACACACAGAGTACACACAACGTGTACTCTTCCCATTCCATTTACACCACACCACCATTACAACACAGTCGACAATACTACACAGCACACTTTCCAATTACACCTAACACTTCACAGCACACTACACGTCACAATACACCTCCATACAACACAAATATGCCCAACACTTCGTTACACAGCACCACATCACAATACCACAACTCCACAAAACCAACAGCACAGTCCACAACCTAGTCAACTAATCCATATCTAACATAATTAACGAGGGATAGAGGGTTATACCATCGACGGGATTATCCGTACATTGCTCGTTGATTGTCACAGCCGATGATGTTGGAAGTGTCGTACATGGTGGCTAGCCCACGTACGGTGACTGTTTAGGCATTTGGATAGCTAGGTGTGGTCTTGGAAGGGCTCATGGTGGCCTTGTGATGATGGCAAGGAGTGTAACACGGCGGATCTAGCCGTGTACAGTGGCGGTCAGCCACTTGCAGTGGCTGTCCATCGCGTGTAGTGACTACCCACCACTCAAAGTGGTGATTTGGACCTAGGGTTGGGCTGAGGGGTTGCTGGTAGAGCTCCTAGTGGCACAGGGGTGGCGCCACGGTGGCTCATGGCCGAGGAAGGGGGAATGGCCGTGTCAGAGGGGGAGAAACCCGTGAGAGAGTGAGGAAGAGTGTGCGTGCATGGGTGGCAGATCAGGGTCGTGGATGATCGGGATGGCTTGGTGGTGGCTTGAGGAGGCTGAAGGTGGTGGTCATCTGCTGTGGGTGGCGGTGCACGGTGGTGGAGGGTGTGCAACCCGTTCGTGTGAGGAGAGGAAGCCCGTGCGGTGGAGGAGGGCTACAGGTCGTGGGTCACGTGGAGGAGGAAGGGGGAGGTCCATGGTAGCGCTTGGTGGTCGTGGGTGCTGCGTACGACAGTGCTAGAGGCAGTGCACGGTCACGCCATGCGTGGATCTCTTGCACGTGCGACGAGGAAGGTGACTGTATGGGAGGGCCGGAGCTCGTTGGAGGGTGATGGCCGGTGGAAGAGGAAGCTGCCGTGGAGGTGGTGGCGCCATTGGGTGGCACACGGTGGCGCAATGGACACCAAGCCCGTTCGGGCTTTGCACTTCCGAAAGGGAGAAAGGGAGAGCATGAGAGAGAGGGGCTAGGCTAGGGAGGATCGCTGGCATGAGGGGAGGCCGGCGGTGGTGGAGGTGAGAGCTACTGATGCACGGCGGTGCCGGGCTGAGGCATGGAGCCGCTCGGCGTGAGGGACGTTGAGGGAGAGGGAGGAGAGAGAGAGAGAGAGCAGAGGAAAAGTGAGGGAGAAAGGAGGGCCCCGGGTATTTAACCCAGTCCCTTCATCTGGGGATCCACGTAACGATCTAACGATGGATCTCCAACACTGATTTGAAAATGCATAAAACATTAACTTAATTAAAAGCGCTTAGAGGAATTAAGGTAGAATATTATTTTAAACTAACTTTAGTTTATAAAATAATATTCCTTCATCATTAATAAAATGATTAAGTCTCACTTAACATATTAAAGAGAATAAAACCATTTAATTAATAAAAGCTTCCAACATAATTTAAATCTCATAATATCTTTAATAATTGAAATCATTTTAATAATGATATTAAAATGATTTCTGGCAAATTATAATATTTTTGGAGCTCTTCAAGAATATTATAATTATCGTATTTAAAATCAAGCTTAGTTCAACAACACTGGAAATACTCTTTATAAATATTTTTAGCACATTTAAAACGCTGGGCGCGCCCTAGAAGTCGCACGATATCCTTTGAAACATGCCATCGTGGTTCGGCACGCCTGACAAGGCTCGCAGTCGCTGGATAGAAGAGGCAGACAATTTACAAAATCTTTGCCCTCAGGATTTTCTTACATCATAAAGAAAGAACGTACGTTAGAAAGAGAGAAGCATACGTAAGAAGGAAGGAGCGGGGTATTACAAGTTTGCATATAAAGGACATCATCCACCATCCCAGCTTGCTGCCATGGCTGCCAACTGCAATCCACAATCTAAAGCACAAACTTGGCTAGCAGACAGTGTTGCTAATCAGCATATCATAGCTGATATGGAGAATCTTGGCACTAGTGAACCTTATCAAGGTGGCGAGGAGATCACTGCAGGCAATGGATCTAGTCTACTCGAAATCTTACTTAAAAAAATATTTTGAGATGTCCTGCTGCTGCCACCAATCTTTTGTCCATTCACAAGTTTTGCATTGATAATGATTGTTGGTTTATCCTAACTTCCAAATTTTTTCTTGTGCAGGACAATCAAATGGGGCAGATACTTTTACAAGGGCTAAGTAGAGATGACATGTACGCAATCAAACTTCCTGCTTTTGTCAAAAAGACCAGAGCCTACACAACATTCCTAGGAGTTGTTGCTCGTCCTTCCATCCAGCATTCTCGTTTGGGACACCCATTTGTCCAAACTCTTAAGTTGTTAAAGCATACTTTTAAGCTTTCCAATAACTGGCTTCATTGACAATGTATCAGTCAGTGAATCTTGTCAAATGGCTAAAAGTAAATGCCTTCCTTTTCAATCTTCACATCGAGTGTCCAAAGGTCCTCTTGAGTTAATACATTCAGATTTATAAACTTCTCCTCTAGCTGCTCTTAATGGTTGCAAGTACTATGTTATCTTCATAGATGATAATAGTCGTTATTCTTGGATTTATCCATTGCAACATAAGTCAGACACTTTCTCTTACTTTATGAAATTCAAATGCATTGCTGAAAATTTTTTAAATACAAGGATCAAATCATTCCAAACTGATGGAGGTGGAGAATTTCTCTCTAATAACTTTGGACAATTTCTTGAGAAAATGGCATCATGCATCTCATTTCATGTCCATATACTCCCCAACAAAATGGCATTGCTGAAAGAAAACACAGGCATCTTGTTGAAACAGGTCTTGCATTATTGGCTCACTCCCATTTATCTTCTACTTATTGGCTTGAAGCTTTTCACACTACCATTTACTTAATAAATCGGATGCCTACACTTGTTCTAGCCAATAAATCCCCTTATCAAATTCCAAATTGCTCCATGCTCAAAACATTTGGTTGTGCTTGTTATCCTCTTCTTCGACCTTATCATACTCACAAACTTCAATTTCAATCCAAGCAATGCATTTTCAATGGTTACAGTCCAAACCACAAGGGATATAAGTGTCTTGATCTTGCCACACAAAGAGTTTATGTCAAAAGACATGTCGTCTTTTATGAAACAAAGTTTCCAGCCAGGGTCTGACTACCATCTCTACAACAGTCCTCTCAAGTGCTTGAACCTCATTCCACATCAACTCTAATTGAGGTCCCTTCTTTTACTGAGTCTCTTGCTGAAAATGCTCTTAACTCTACCCCTCAGGCTCCCAACATATATTCACAATTTGCAAAACCACAATCATCAAATCTTTCACAATCTGAGCCTTTATCTCTACTTCCACTAGCTTCATCTCATCCCATGATCACAAGGACAAGGACAGGAACTCGCCAACTAAGATCATTTCTTGATTATCATGTTTATTTGTCTACTAAACATCCTGTGTAGGTTTTCAATGCAGTGACAGATTAGAACCCACTTCATTCTCTCAAGCAGTGAAACATCAAGAGTGGTAGCAAGCAATGCTCACTGAGTTTCAGGCTCTTCATTCCAATAGTACATGGAAATTAGTTCCTCAACCAATGCACAAAAATGTCATCAAGAACAAGTGGGTTTACAAAGTAAAAAAAAAATCAGATGGTTCTGTGGAACGTTTCAAGGCAAGGCTAGTTGCAAAAGGCTTCCAACAACAGGATGGTCTTGATTACACTGAGACATTCAGCCCTGTCATCAAGCCATCCACCATACGAGTTGTACTTGCCTTTGGATGGTCTATCTGTCAACTTGATGTCTCAAATGCATTTCTACATGGTACACTCCAAGAAGAAGTCTACATGGAACAGCCTGTTGGGTTTCTTGATTCCCAATTTCCTGATTCTGTTTGTCTTCTCAACAAGGCCATTTATGGCCTCAAGCAAGCACCTAGGGCTTGGTTCACCAAGTTGTCGACTTGTTTACTTAACATTGGCTTCATTGAATCTACTATGGATTATTCTCTTTTCACTTATCATCAAGCTGATGTGCATATCTACATTCTAGTCTATGTAGATGATCCCATTGTGATAGGGACCCATTCCTCATTCATCTTAAAGATCATTCAAGAATTACAAACTCATTTTCCAATGAAAGACTTGGGGTCTCTCCATTACTTCCTGGGAATAGAAGTCAATCGAACACACTCAGGTTTGTTTCTGTCCCAGACAAAATATATTCTTGACTTGCTGCGATGTTCAAAATGCTTGGTGCAAAGCCCTACGCCACTCCTCTTCCTTCAGGGGTCAAACTCACTCAGTCAGACGGTGATCCTTTCGATGATCCCACTCTATATAGGCAAATTGTTGGTGCTCTTCAATATTGCACTCTTTCAAGACTTGAAATTGCTTTTGCTGTTAATCAGCTATGTTAGTTCATGCATGCCCCTTTATCCACTCAATGGGTAGCCATTAAACGTGTCTTTTGATATCTCAAAGGCACTATCCATCATGGTCTTTTCTTTGGCCAAGGCTCCCTGCAGTTGAATGGTTTCTGTGATGCCGACTGGGCTGGAAGCCTTGTTGACAGAAGGTCAACTACTAGATATGTTGTTTTTCTTGGTCCTTGTCTTGTTTCATGGAGTGCCAAAAAGCTGCCTGTAGTCTCTCGTTCTAGCATAGAATCAGAATACTGAGCTCTAGTTTTACTAACAACATAAATGTACTTCATTCATATGCTCCTCTGTGATTTAAAAATCAAACTTTCATCAGCTCCTACATTCTGGAGTGATAATGTGGGTGCTCTCTCGCTTGCTTCGAATCCTGTATTTCATGCTCGAATGAAGCACATCGAAGTTGATTATTACTTTGTTAGGGAGAAAGTAAGTCGGAAAGATATTCTGCTGGGTCACATTTCCACTCAATCACAGATAGCTAATATCTTCATCAATTCCTTAACTTTTGCCAGATTCCTTTTGCTGCGTGACAAGCTTCTAGTTCATGAACTTCCCCTAAGCTTGCGGGGGGATGTTAGAGTAGTAACGGAAGATCTCAAGACTACATCCAAAATCCCAAGACATCAGACTCTGTGAAGTCAGCAACTGTTACAAATATGCAACACAAGTCATATGCTCAAGAAGGAAAGTCAGCAGGATAATCCCAAGATCTATGCATTCCTATTTTTACATTATACAACTGTAAAGCTTAATATTTTGTGTATAAATACCTCTATACATTAGATGTAATGAAATATAGAAAAAGTATTTTCTGAAATCTTACAGTAAATTTGTGAAAATAGAGAAATTGTCTCACTTTTGCAGGTTCACCTCGCTGCTATGCTTAGATGCTATGTTGGTTGTTTTGCATTAGAGCGCACGTCTCTTGTTTCATGAATGCTGAAAGTTACCTCAACCGGCTTAACATGCTAAAAGTTCAACTTTTGATAACTAGTATAGTGATGGCCTCCACACTATGTGCATTCCACACACAGTTAGGATTCTTGATATATAATTTTCCATTCTTCCAAATTGACTAGGATTCCTGATGCTAATTAGCATAAGCTTGTTCCTCTCTTGTTAAAGAATTGTGATGGGAGATGGCACAAGAACTAAATTCTAACATGACATATGCTATGGAGATAGAGCTCTTAGGGACTTATTCTCTATTGTGTTCATACTTGCATGTAAGAAAGAAGCTTCAGTGGCAGACCTCATGGAGACGAATGGTGATTTACTCTAGTGAAATGTGAGTTTCACTAAGGCGGCCCAAAATTGGGAAGTCAGCAACTTCGAAGATTTCTTCCAGATCATATACTCCGTAAGACCGCGCACTCAAGGACCTGATACTTTGTGCTGGACATTACCAGAAAGGTACATTTTAGCTCACTCTCTCTATAAAGCCCTCACACAACCGTAGAACAATCACTTTCCATGGAAAAGCATTTGTTGAAACAAGGCCCATCCTTGAGCGGCATTTTTTGCCTATACAATGTCTTTGGGTAAGATTTTGACAACAGATAACTTACGGAAATGCGGGGTGAGAGTGGTAGAATGGTGCTTCATGTGTAAACAAAGTGGAGAGACTCTGGGCCATCTTCTACTACATTACGAGATTACTAAAGCATTTTGGGTCAATGTATTCAGAAGGGTAGAGCTAGCCTAAGTTATGCCTGTTACAGTAGTTGAGCTTTTGGCATGTTCAATGAAGTACCTAGGCGGCATCCCACAAATTTCAGTCGTGTGGAAGACATTCGAAGATAGGGAGCCTCCACTAGAAGAGATTAGATTATTATTTGTTAAAAGCCTTTTTCTTTGGGCCAAACATGTAGATTTCAATGGTCTCGATTTTCATGATTTTCATATTTCTATTTCTTTCTCCTAAATAGGTGTTATCTCTTATATACCACATGTGTACTTGGACTGTGCATATTCATATTCATATTAATATATATATATATATAAAGTAAAAAAATAAATAAATAAACAACGTTGGTTTCGACCAAGGTAGGGAGAGGATCAGGCTACGTGCAACACATTCATGCGGCCCCTTCCTCCATAGCTTATTGATTCTGGAACAGAGTCTAAGATGAAATTAGCAGTATGGTAATTAATTGTTTCTGTCTATAGCAAGAAAGAGTGTGGATTCTCCAGCTTCATTCACCATCTTAGCTAGCCCTGGTTTGTGGCCAAGTAGTAACTCCACAACCGAATGTTGAGCATTTCTCATAGCAACGTGCAATATTGTCGTATCCTTGTCTATGTTCACCGTCTCCAAAATATCTATGTCACCGTCTCCAAAATAGATCTTTGTTGGATCCATCACCTCGAGTTGCAAAACCATATGAAATAAACTAATTTTGCTGATGATGAAGTTAATTCAGTGGGCTTTCTCACATCCTACGTAGACCTTGCTTGCAAATAAGCATGCTTATACAAGAACATAGTTCAAAGTCCAGCACATGCAAGCAGTGGAAACCATGACCGCCTTTACTGCACGTGAAAAACTCCGAGAAGTATACGTCATGATTTGATGATGCAATTTGAAGACCCGAAATGACGTCTACATCATGGACATCTAACGGTGGAGTCCAAACATATATAATTCACCAACTTGGGTCTAACATTGAGTGCAATAGAATTGTTAACTAGGGTGTAAATGCATGTTTAATCGAAGCAACTGCCAACCAGAAAGATTTTGTACAATTAAAGCTTTCATTAAACAGAGACAGGTTTGGTACTCCAAATTTCCCTGAACATATTAATCTTGGACATGATGCACCCATGTTTTACATTTTTCATCCAATGTTACTAAAATTGATACAAAGATTTAATGATCTACTACAAAATATATAGTTGTAATGTTCACATGAACTCGTTAAGATCCGAGGTCAAAGTTGTGACATGTTAACTATTTTTCATCCATATTAACTGTCAAAAAATAAGAAAGGGTGCTATTTTTTCTTCTCTTTTTAGCAAGTAATTTTGAAATCATTTTGTTGGAGTTCCTAACAAATCATTTTTGCTGATTTTGATGTTTATAATGATTGCATGAATTTGTTCTTTGTAAAAAGTTACACACTATATATCTTGACGTGGACATCTTGGGACCCATCCATGTATGAAATCAGAGACAATCCCCACCGTTGTTTTAAAATCCAAGTAAAAAAAAATCATGTATTTTCATACGTACCATTAGCTTTTCTAGAGCGACGGGGCAATCACTGAGAAATTATATTTTTTCAATTGTCATTTAATGCTATCACCACAAATGTCTAATTAAACTTATCTAAAATTCTATATGAATGTCTTAATTTACAAACCAATCCAATATTTTCCATCCAACTATATCTTTTTTTTTACCAAATTTTCTTCTACCATATAGTTTTTCTATCCAACAACTATATGTATTTTATTTTCCATCCAACCATCTTCCCTCGCCAAACTTTCCTCCATTCAACAATAGTATCATCAATTAAAATCAGCACAATTATATTGGTTTGCATGAAAATTTTGTTGTAACTAAAAGTCTTGGAGCAATCCTCTAAATAGACCAACCCCTAGTACTTCCCACTCATCACAAACAAATCCTATTGAGGTTTCCAATCTTCCTTCTTCCAATCTTTCTACAACACACCAATGATGGAATTGACAAGTTCTTATTTTCATATATGAATGGTTGGAAGAATCTTTTTTTTTTTTTCTAACCTAGAGGTAGCATGCTATGCAATGCAATAGCAACCAAACAAGCAAGTTTACCATAGAGAAATACCACAAACTTCAAATTTCAAAGAAGACAAACTACCGTAGTTGTAGTTTATTCAAATGTAAACTTGAAATTTAAATTCTTGCTATTCTATTACAACAGGTCTTGTATAAATCATGTGTAATCCTCATAGAAACAGAGTAGATAAATATACACAAACATATTTGTATAAATTATTGCTTTTTCTTTCTATACACAAATAGAAACAGAGTAGATAATTTTTACACAACCAGATTTGTATAAATTCTTGATTTTCCTTTGTATACACAAACAGATGTGTAATCCTCATAGAAACAGAGTAGAGAATTTATACACAAACAGATTTGTATAAATTCTTGATTTTTCTTTGTATACACAAACAGATGTGTAATTCTCACGGAAATAGATTTACATGCAACCCCTCAATTATAGACACTTATAGAAAATAGATCCATAAATAGCTAAACCCATCCACAATCAAAGATTAGGGCTTGGAGAAGAGGAATGCAAGGGACGGCGAGGTGCGGAATAAAGTTAGGGATCATCAAGAGAATCAAATCTTATACGTGTAAAGAGATTACCTGAGCTTCGGAGAAGCATATCGACGAGAGAAAGAGGGGTTTTGGTCATTTCCGACGAGAGTAGGAGTGCGGTGGCGTGGTGGTGCGATGCCGTTGTTTCTGATGAGACGTGGTGTGGTGGTGTGGTGGTGATGTAGTGGTGGGTCTCTCTGGTCGAAGATGAAGCACTCGGGGTTTTGGTGGGAAGGCCATCTAGTTTTTGGGAGGGAAGGGAGAAAACCATGGGAAGGGGAAATGGATACTACCGTAGTTGATGGAGACTTCGGGAGAGAGAAACAAATGATATAAAATTGACTTGATGAATAAACAGTGTCTTCCAAATTTGAAAATTACTTTAGAAGTTACTGTAGTTATATTCCAAATATTTGGAATATAGCTATTCCAATGTGATACATTTTATAACTCAATAGCTAAATTTTCATTAGATTTAGTTTTAGCTAATCCAATGAGAGTGCTCTAAGATCTGTAGTCAAGACTAATGCATTTTATAATAGTTGTTAACCAACAATTTAGTACCTAATAAACATATTTTCAATGCATAAGATAATATCACATGATAAAAAAAATATGTGAATAACTTTTGACCATAATAATATCAAGATTGCATAAATCCAACAGTTCCCAACCCTTATATATCAAGGAAGGAACATGACGTTACATACAACTGACCCATTTCGAAAACACTAAAATAGTTATTGGTACATCAATCCATAATAGTAGTCTCGCAGGATGAACCCGTCGTATCCCATTATATGAGAAGATACCATGCCATTAAACATATATTAGAGTTTACGGAACTCTAATTTATAATACCATGAGATTTTGGTAACAAAATATGAGTACCATGTCATTTAAGTTACCATCAGATGTACACTCTTAATGATGGCAAAGAGAGGGCCAAGAAAGAAGATATAACCAAGTACGAAGGCCCAAGAAGCAATTTTCGGATAGGAACTAGCCATCACTCCATATGAGCCTATAGAATAAGCTATCACCAATGCAAGAACAGCCAATGGAATGAGTTGCTTGGACCAAGTTAGGAATTCTGAGAATGCATCAGGGATTTCTTGTTTCATAAGAAAAGCATAGAAATGGAGAAACATTGAGGCAATTGAGAAAACAAATGAGATGGAATTCGCAATTACAAATGCGCCAAAAGCGAACTTCTGACCAAAAGTTGCACCATCCTTTCTATAAGGCATGGTGAAAATAGCTGCAAAGGTGACAGTGGCAACGAAGGTTGCTACAAGTAAGTTGACATTAGCCTTTTCCTTAACAAAAGAACTATCTGGCCCTTGTTCTGTTTTCCCATTAATAGATGAATCATTTTCTTCTTGCTTTGATGTGTTTCTACTCTCGATTTGTGGTTTGCTAGTCCCAGTAGTTTGTACTTTGATGGTACTTCTTGTGGGAAATGCTGCTTGCAAACTTGGTAGACAGCCAATGGCCTCGAATTGAGGGATCAAGTACTTCTGTAAGTTTTTGAAATAGGCAATGATTAGGAATAGAATAATCTGTTTTGTAAAGACATTAATATTGGATTTTCGAGATTGATAGGTCCCAAAAAATATTACTGATGCGAACGTAAATTGCTTTCTCTTTGAGTAAGAAAAGTACCACAAGTTGAATGAATATTTTTTGATGATGCATTGATAAATTCTGGGCTGTTTAAATATGCAAAGCCACGTACAAGAATGCCAAAAATAAAGGGAAACAACTGGAACTCAAACACGTAAAAACAAAGCATGCAAAACACATGAAAAACAGAGCATAACAAACGGAAATAACATGCAACAGAAAAACACCTAAAACTCTCAACTGCAAAAGACCTAGTCTGATCTAGCGATCTCCTTGTCCTCTACTTGCCCATGACTGCAACAGTCATGATTCACGTCCACTTCACCCCAGATATTTGGGATTCGGCTTTAAGCCTCTCTTCGAATGACGTGGCCTAAGAATACTTCCCCTTTCCAGTGGACGCTTTTCCTCAAGGTCCACAAATGGAAACTGTTCCAGCAATGATTGGGTTGGCTCCAAAGTGGGCTCCTCCGGTGGTAGACGCTTCCACTGGACTAAATTTTTTGCTTCAAATTTATTGCCTTTTTTGACCCAGCGAGTGCCCAGTATTTGTTGAGGTTGCAATATAATTGCGCCTTCATCTTTCACTAGCAGCAATTCGGTAGACGTCACCACTATGTCGCCCATGAATTTTTTTAACAAGGAAACATGGAAAACAGGATGAATGCGAGCTCCTTCTGGAAGCTGAAGTTTATGCAACCACTCCAATTTTTTGTAGCACTGGGTATGGATCGTAAAATCGACTAGCAAACTTCTGGTGGGCATGTTTGAAAACAGAATGCTGCCGATGGGGGTGTAACTTAAGAAACACCAGATCGCCTACTTCAAAAGTCACATCTCGTCTATTGTGATCCGCTGCCTGCTTCATGCGATTTCTGGAAGTCTCTAGATTAGCTTTAAGTTGGTGCAACAACTCTGCTCTAGTCATGAGACTCTGATCCACTTCATGCGCAGAAGAGAAGCCGCTATGGTAAATGGGAAGTGGAGGAGGCAAACGACCATACAATGCTTGGAATGGGGTCATTCCCGTAGATGCATGGGACGTTGTATTGTACCACAACTCTGCCCATGGAATGTATGTGCTCCATTTGCGTGGCCATTGGTGAACAATGTAGCGGAGATACCGCTCTACACATCGATTGACCACTTTCGTCTGGCTATCAGTTTGCGGATGATAGGCGGAGCTGAGTTTCAACTTAATACTTGACATTTGGAAGAATTCTTGCCAAAATCGGCTAATAAAGACAGCGTCTCGATCACTAATGATCGATCTGGGAAGACCATGTAATTTGACAACCCCTTCAACAAATTTCTCAACCACGTCTTTAGCAGTAAAAGGATGAGTTAAAGTTAAGAAATGTGCGAATTTACTTAACTTGTCGACAACTACCAAAATTGTATCCTTGCCATGGGATGTCGGCAAGCCTTACATGAAGTCGAGAGTGATATCGTCCCAGACTTGGCAAGGAATGGGCAAAGGTTGCAGGAGTCCCGCAGGGGGAACTGTGTTGGACTTCATTTTCTGGTAGACTTCACATCGCTTGACATATTCGTGGATTGCGTGGTACATTTTAAGCCAATAAAATTGTTGAGCTAGTCGCTTAAACGTTCGCAACACTCCTGAGTGTCCCCCTATTTTTGTGTTTTGAGCCTCATGTATAAGCTTGGTTCACAGCACCTCATGGGAAGGAATAACCACTCTTCCTTTGAATAAAAAGAGTCCTTGACGCTTTGAGTAGTGCCCCTCGGGTTGTGCCCTGGCCCTCTGCTCTAGAGATTGCATATAAGAGTCCCCTTCGTAAGCTCCTTTAATCTCATCCCACTTGGTGATAGAGAGCACGTGTAGATGATGAAGAACTAGGTTGTGAGGCTTGCGTGAAAAGGCATCTGCAGCTAAATTTTCACAGCTTGGACGGTAAGTGATTTCATAGTCATAGCCCATTAATTTGGCTACCCACTTCTATTGCTCAGGTGTTGCCACACGTTGCTACAAAAAATACTTCAGGCAGCGCTGGTTGGTTAGGATGAAAACTTTTCTTCCCAGTAAATAAGGACGCCATAAGCATATGGCCTCCACAATTGCAAGCATTTCCTTCGCATAAGTTGGCCAAGATTTTTTTGTAACCCCCAGTGCTCGACTCCTAAATGCAATGGGCTTTCATTGCTGTGATAAAACTGCGCCAATCCCGTCTCCTAAGGCAACGGTTTCAATGGTGAAGGAATCATTGAAATTAGGCATAGCCAAAATGGGAGTGGTGGTCATTGCTTGCTTAAGAGTCAAGAAGGCTTATTTGGCATCGTCATTCCATCTAAACTTTCCCTTCTTGAGTAAGTGGGTAAAAGGTCATGCGATGATGCCATAACTCTAAAATAACTTCTTGTAATACCCTGTTAATCCTAAGAAACCACGTAATTCAGAAATATTAGTAGGCCGGGGGCATGCGAGCATGGCTGCAATTTTTTTTCATCGACTTTCACTCCTTGAGGCGTGATGATATGCCCTAGATAATCCAATTCTTGCTAGCCAAAAACACACTTGCTTGCCTTAGCAAAAAATTTATGCTGTCGCAATATCTCCAAGGTTTGTTCAACGTGCATCACATGCTTATCCCAAGTTGAACTATATACGAGGATATCATCGAAGAAAACGAAGATGAACTTTTGATCGTAGGGTCGAAATATAGAGTTCATAATGGTTTAAAATGTAGAGGGTGCATTACAAAGGCCAAAAGGCATTACGAGATATTCGTAATAGCCATTATGATTACGAAAAGCAATCTTAGAAATATCGGAAGAGTTTACTATAACTTGATGATATCCGGCCTGTAGATCCAACTTTGTAGGGATAGGGAAACAGTTGTCCACCATTGGGATAGGGAAACAATCTTTGATGGTGACAATATTAAGCGCATGGTAGTCCGCAAAATCTCCAACTTCCATCTTTTTTCTTCACTAGCAAAACTGGCGAGGAAAATGGACTAGTGCTAGGACTAATGAGCCCAGAGTTTAGCATATCTTGAACTTGCGTTTCAATTTCTTCCTTTTGAAAATGGGCGTATCAGTAGGGTCGTACATTGATCGGCTTGGTGCCTTCTTTAAGTGTAATGCAATGATCTACCTCGTGCATAGGTGGTCACATGAGGGTTCCTGGAACAAGTCCCCATATTCATGAAATACCACAGCAAGTCTTGCTGTTTCATGTCGTACATTCCCCCCTGTGATGCAGCTTCTGTGGTTGGAGGAAAGCTTACGGCAAACAACGCCTCGTCTCTTCGGTAGTCTTCTGTTATTTCCTTCAATGTAGCCTCCATAATGGTTTGCTCGCCTATCCCCTACAACTTTCGGACTTGATTATCTCAAATGAGTTCCATGGTTGATTGCTTCCAATTACAAACTACTGAACCCAGCATTTCCAGCCATTGAATGCCAAGCACTAGATCAAGACCTGATAATGGCAGTGAGAAGAAAGTGAGATAAAACTCAGTTCCTTGTAAATTCACCATTACCTTATCAAAACGTCCTTGACACTTCAAACGTTCTCCATTTGCAACCCGAACAGTAAATGTTTCTGTTGGTACCACTGGAAATCGTAGCATGCTTGCCAGACGATCAGTGATGAAGTTGTGTGTTGACCCACTGTCGATCAGCACCACTACTATGAGAGAACCCATCATTGCTGTCATACGCATTGTTCTCGGAGTAGTCCATCCCGTCAATGCATGTAACATGATTTTAGGTTCAAGTTCAGGTTCTTGCACCTCTGCTGCATCTCCCCCGTGGTCATATTCCAGCGTTTGTTGATCAGTAATGTCCTCACATATCATGTTGCCCCCATGCCTCTCCAAGAGTAATAGTTGCGATTTTTGACATCTATGGCTTCTTGTAAAACGTTCCTTGCAGTTGAAACCTAGACTTTGTGCTCTCTTCCTCTGCATTTCCTCCCAAGACAAGCGCTTAATGGGTCCTGCAGGTGTAGTAGGAGCTACATGAGTGGCTTGTGGAAGAGCTAACGGAGCTCTTGCAGGTGGTAACCGCATGAACCTTCTCTGCCGTGTGAGTTGATTGTCCCTCATCTGTGCCAAGTTAATGGCTTCTTTGAGCGATTGTGGCTTAAACATCCAAATCCCATCTGTTATTTTAGCCTTCAAGTTGCCCATGAATGTTCCCACCAATGCTTTTTGAGTCCATCCTTGGACCCTGTTGCCGAGCTTTTCAAACTCGCATTGGTAGTCCCTCAAAGTCCCTAGTTGTCTGACTCAGGATAGAGTTTCCTCGAAGTCCTCACACTCTGGTGGTCTGAAGTGAGCCCATAGTTCTTCCTCAAATTTCTGCCATGAAATCACGTGTCCTCGTCCCGAAATGTTCTGCAAATCCACTGCCACCATTGGTTAGCCTCACCTTCCAAGTGGTATGCTGCCATGGAAACCTTATGGGCTTCAGCCGTGCCCTGGTATTCGAAGAACTGATGCACACGGTTGAACCATTTGGTTGGGTCATCCCCTGAAAAGCATGGAAATTCCAGCTTCGCCTTTTGG
This sequence comes from Juglans mandshurica, assembly GCA_022457165.1. Taxonomy (NCBI): domain Eukaryota; kingdom Viridiplantae; phylum Streptophyta; class Magnoliopsida; order Fagales; family Juglandaceae; genus Juglans; species Juglans mandshurica. The sequence continues at coordinate 14,639,158 of CM039623.1, forward strand.
AGGAGATGACCTGCCAGCCCGCATCGTTACCTTCTCAGTGAGGGTTGTCGTGGTTGGCGTTCTCCTGATTTGCGATCAACACACTCAAAATTTGATTGAGAGTTTTCTCCATTTGCTGTAGTCCTTCCTGAACTATATCGAGTCTAAACTCCAAGTGCTCAATATGCTCCTTCTTAGTTCCCATAAGTAACCTGGCTGTGATGAAAATGATAGGTCCCAACAAATATTATTGATGTGAACGTAAATTGCTTTCTCTTCGGGTGAGAAAAATACCACAAGTTGAATGGATATTTTCTGATGATGCATTGATCAATTCTAGGCTGCTTAAATAAGCAAAGCCACATAAAAGAATGCCAAAAATAAAGGGAAACAACTGGAACTCAAACTTGTAAAAACAGAGCATAACGAACGGAAATAACATGCAACAAAAAAACATGTAAAACTCTCAACTGCAAAAGACGCAGTCCGATCCAGCGATCTTCTCATCCTCTACTCGCCCATGACTGCAACGATCTTGATTCACACCCACTTCACCCCTAACGACGTGGCCTAACAAAGATTATTCTTTGTTTTCTTTTAAAGTTGTGATACATATGGTCCTTTGAATCAAATAGCATAGGATTTTTTTTTTTGAAAGTGGTACCGTATTATGTTGGATTTCTTAAAATCGAATTTCCTTGTATGGATCATGTAATAAAACTTGGATTTGGATTTGCACTAAAGCTAAACAAGCCTTTTAATTAAGTTTTTCAAAATCTTGGTTTCCAATTCATGGTTGATTTGAAAATGAAATCCAAATCCAAATTCAAATTCTATCCAAACGCAATATATCTGAATTCTAGTTGGGTTTTTGACAGCTATACAAAATGCTTAGTTGCTATATATTCATTAAGTACGGAATATTATTTGGAAATTACTGATCACGGTACGTCAATTATTTATAAACACTACACAGCTAAGTTAAATGAATTTATAGTAGGATATATGGTCATACCTTCCTAAACGGACTCTTCATAGCACTTGATTTAAGAGTTTCCAAGCAATTAGGCCTTCCTTGTGAATAGCCCCTTTGTCCACTCTTTTATTCCCTGCTAGTGCATTTAGTGTTCTGAAAGGTGTGAGTTCAGGAGCCAGATGCAACAGCGTGTTGCCACTGCTATCTTGCTTGTTTTTGAGATCATCAGGCACTTTGTCAAGCAGAAACTTGAATGTCCGGAAGCTTTTCCTACTTTCCACAGCCACACGGAGGGGTGTACGGCCTTTATTGTCCAATAGTTCGTACGTACCAGGAAATTATGAAACCACCTTCTCCACTACCTCATGGTGGCCTCGCTCGGCTGCAATGTGAAGAGCAGACATTCCTTCCTTGTCCTTTATGTAAGCTGCCGAAGAACCTGCACATTGTAATACAGTTTAGTTAAAAAAACTACGTAGCCATTCGTGGAGGGTAGAGGGCAGCGGTGGGCTTGCCATGATCAGCAATGTGCGGCGTCTAGTGATTGGGCACGGCAGGGTTGCACTGTGGAAGTGAGAGAGAGAGAGAGAGAGAGAGAGAGAGAGAGAAAGAGAGAGAGAGAGAGAGGGAGCGAGAGCTGCTTGAACGTGTTTGCGGTAGCTGGGCCAGGTTGCTTCCGCTAGAGGCTTGCGGTGGTGAAGGTCATGCAAGGGTGGATTAGGGGGTTGACAACATGAAGGGCTAGGCTTTTAGGGAGGCAATGGCGTGAAGGAGAGAGGGTTGTCCGTGGTGCAGCTGCTCTATTTTGGACTCCCTAAAAATAGAGGCTCTCTAAGCTTGGACGTGGCTATGGCGTCTTGAGGGTCACGGTGGGTTACGGTGGTGGCAGTGAGGTTTGGGCAGGGTGGTTCCGTGCGGTGGACGCACGCGGGATTGGGCTTTTGAGGAGTGGCTATCGGTGGGTGGGTCTCTTGCCGTGCCATCTGAGTGCTTGTGGTGGAGTTCGAACTCTGCTGCCCATGGGTGGTGCATGTAGAAGTGCACGGTGCGGGGCGGAGGATGGTGTAGTTGTGGACGGCGGTGTGGAGAGGCAGCTATGCTTGGGTTGCTGCGGTAGAGTATGGGTCAACGGTGAGTGGACCGACGACTTGTGGAGGTGATTCATTGAGAAAATTAGGCTGCGGCAACTTCTTCTGCAGAAGAGAAATACATGTATTTATAGTGTTGATTGGAAAAATCCTAGATGGGAACCAAAAAAAAAAGGGTAACCGTGCATGGCATGAAACATGAAACGTGCCTGACGTGGAAACTGGTTCCTGGCTTCATGGGCTTGGGTTTTGAGCATTGATTGGGTATTTTCTTCAAGTTTTGGGCTCCCAATTCAACCTCTAAAATAATCTAACTTGGTCTCCTAATTTTTCATTGGCCCATAAAAAGATTTTTCTTAATTCAAAAGTATTTAATGATTCTAACTTAAATAGCAAGCCCAATAAAAAAAAATTAGATATCTTCCAAAATACAAATTGGACCCACAATCAGTATATAAAAAAGAGTAATTGTACATACAATCGTGAAGTGTCTTAACGCCGCGTAATCGCTTTGAAAAAGAGTAGGGTCTACTATTAAAAAAATAATTTTTTCATATAGATTCCATGTTTTATTCACTTTTTTCAACTCTTAGAAAAAGGATTGATGTGGAAAATGGGCAATGGGAACTTAGTGAAGATTTGGAAAGACAAATGGCTCCCAAGACCAATTCTTTTTAGATTTCAAAACTCTACCGTAGGGTCATATGATGAAACAAAGCTTAAAGATTTGATTAATAGTGGCTCAAACCATTGGATCATCTCTTTGCTAAATGACATATTCTCTAAGCCTGAGATCGAAGACATTAGAAGAATCCCTATCAGCCCATGCAATAGTTCAGATAAATTAGCTTGGAGGTATACTGGAGATGGTAAGTTCCCTGTAGAGAGTGCTTACCACTTACAATGTGCTATAGTGGAGAGACAAAAGGGGCAGACATCGAGAAATATTAATCATTCTGTGATTTGCAAAAATGTTTGGAAGCTTAGAGCAGCCAATGTTGTATAAGTCTTTTTTTGGAGGGCCTATCATGAAGGCCTCTTAAAGTCTTTCTTAAAGCATGTGCCCCATCTGCCCAGATAACATAGAGATAGTGGCACATTATCTTTAGATTTGCAGATTAGCCTTTTAGGGAAGTTCTGTCATTTTTTTGTTTAAACTTGAATGTTGGGGAACTTGAAGAATTTGCTGTCACATATCATCATATTTGGAAGAGAAGAAATAGATTTGTATTTGAAGAATTAGAGGGGTTGCGAGGGAAACCGAGTTTTATCTTCTCTTCCTGATACTAGTAGTAGGCCTCCTCCCTCCCAAATTCTACCACTAACCAAGAAAGATTACAATGTAGCAGGTAATTTCATTAGCGTGTTGTAGGGTATTGTTTCTTATTTCTCAAGTTTCAGGTTCTGGCCATTTGAGAGCTGGTGGCAGCACACAGTAACGCCCTGTTCCCAAAGGTTCAGAGTGTTAGCTCTTATCACAAAATTTCAACTCCAATATCACAACTATAAAATTAAAAAAAAACTCCAAAAAATATTAATTCCTTAGCTCAACCCAAATATCTATGTTCTTTCATAGGGAGAACAAAAAAATTCTCAATAACATAAATTAATAACTCCCCAAAAACTTGAAAATATCCTTAACTCAACACGTCAAGTTAACCGAGAATAATCAATTTACTAACTATGACTCTCAAATAAGCACTTGTACTCTCTTATACTTATTCTACTACGATCCTCACACCTTGCTAAAACTTCATAGTCTTGTTCTCCAGTTGAACCATCAAAATTATCTAAAAACTACTTGGAGATAAGGGGTGAGTTATCAACAACTCAGTAAGCAGAGAACATATACTAGTGTGTAAACATGAATATTTACAGAGTTTGGAATGTAGAACAAAACATTTTTTATTTTCAGAATGTAGAGTCAGAACATGTTATAAAAAATATCAGAGCGAAAGTTGAAAAATATTCTTATTCAAAATTCCTTTGGTATATCATAACTAAACATCTTCATCTTTTATTACCATATCAGGACATATCAGAACAAAGGCCATATTTAACCCCCGTGGTAGGATTGTGCATTCTGTGGAAAGCCAAGCAGAACATAAATCACCATATTATCAAAGCGATTGCACTCAGAGCATAGACCACTATTATATCTCGTGGTAGGGTTAGAGGCCACTATTATATCTCGTGACAAGGCTAGAGGTCACTATTATATCCCGTGACAGAGCCAGAGATCATAGCAAAACATAATCAAAATCACTATATTAGAACCAGAATCAGAGTCAGAACAAAATCAGAATCACCATATCAGAATAGAATCAGAAAGTCATGCCAAAGGTTTTTTAGATGTCACATCATATCAAAACAGAGTACTGAAATTTAGATCATTTCACATTTTCCAAAACAATTTCAGAACATCTTCACATCACATGCAAAAATTATCAAATTTTCATATTTGCTCATTTTTCTCAAATCAATTACAGAATATCAAAAGTCAGCTCATGTCTACATCAGTCATGTCAGAAAATACTTTATTCTTATACAGAATTTCATGAGTAATGCAGAACAAATAACTGAGGTCGTTTCAAATTTCTTTTCATAACAAAACATCCATATTTTTCAAAAATCAACCTCAGCCCATTTTATTTTTATTTAAAGTCTAGCATAGGAACCCCGCTTACTTGAACTTCTTAGCTTTTCAGAAATTCTTCACAACAGTACTGAACGAAAATCAATCGTCACCTATAAAATACACACGTAACTTTCGTAAAACTCAAATTGATCACGTACTTCGTAATTCAAACCCTAGATATTAAAGAAAAATCTCTATTTTCCTAATGACTAAAATCCTTGAAACCCTAAAATATCTTCTCTTCCCAAAGTATTTTGATTTTTATAGAAATTCTCCACACAAAAAAAAAACACGATTAACGCCTATGATCATATTACTCCATAAATTGGTCTTAAAATATTGTCCATGCGAATACGTGATCTCAACCCCAAAATATACACGGCCCAACACTGAAAATACACACCAGCTAACCCATTTCGATATGCCCGGCCCATCATAGAATCAAGCCCAACAAAAAAAAAAACATAAGTTCATAACACGATTCAGATTCATGACTGGAAGGGCATGATCATAATTACAAACTAAACTTCTCTTGTATCTAATATCTACGTAAGAACCTATGGCAAAAAATACAGTTTAGTTAAAAAAACTAGCAGCCATTCGTGGAGGGGAGAGGGCAGCGGTGGGCTTGCCGTGATCAGCAACATGCGGCGTCCAGTGATTGGGCACGGCGGGAGTGCACTGTGGAAGTGAGAGAGAGAGAGAGAGAGAACGAGAGCAGCGTGAACGTGTTTGCGGTAGCTGGGCCAGGTTGCTTCCGGTGGAGGCTTGCGATGGTGAAGGTCATGCAGGGGTTGATCAGGGGGTTGACAACGTGAAGGGCTAGGCTTTTAGGGAGGCAATGGCATGGAGGAGAGAGGGTTGTCCGTGGTGCAACTGCTCTGTTTTGAACTCCTAAAAATAGAGGCTCTCTAAGCTTGGACGTGGCTACGGCATCTTGAGGGTCATGGTGGGTTACGGTGGTGGCAGTGAGGTTTGGGCAGGGTGGTTCCGTGCGTTTGACGCACGCGGGATTGGGCTTTTGAGGAGTGGCTATCGGTGGGTGGGTCTCTTGCCGTGCGATCTGAGTGCTCGTGCTAGAGTTTGACCTCTGCTGCTCGTGGGTGGTGCATGCAGAAGTGCACGGTGGGGGGCGAAGGACGGTGTAGTTGTGGACGGCGGTGTGGAGAGGCAGCTTTGCGTGGGTTGCTGCGGTAGAGTATGGGTCAACGGTGAGTGGACCGACGACTTGTGGAGGTGATTCATTGAAAAAATTAGGCTGCGGCAACTTCTTTTGCAGGAGAGAAATACATGTATTTATAGTGTTGATTGGAAAAATCCTAGATGGGAACAAAAAAAAAAAAAAGGGTAACCGTGCATGGGAGACGTACATGGCATGAAACATGAAACGTGTCTGACTTGGAAACTGGTTCCTGGCTTCATGGGCTTGGGTTTTGAGCATTGATTGGCTTGGGTTTTGAGCATTGATTGGGTATTTTCTTCGAGTTTTGGACTCCCAATTCAACCTCTAAAATAATCTAACTTGTTCTGCTAATTTTTCATTGGCCTGTACAAAAATTTTACTTAATTCAAAAGTATTTAATGATTCTAACTTAAATAGCAAGCCCAATAAAAAAATTAGATATCTTCCAAAATACAAATTGGACCCGCAATCAGTATATAAAAAAGAGTAATTCTACATACAATCGTGAAGTGTCTTAATGCCGCGTAATCGTTTTGAAAAAGAGTGGGGTCTACTATTAAAAAATTAATTTTTTCATATAGATTCCATGTTTTATTCTCTTTTTTTCAAAGCGATTATGCGGTGGTTGCACAATTTACGGTTATAAATACATTTGCTCATAAAAAGAATAATAATCGAAAATTAACTAGGCTCTTTCTACGTATAAATCCAAAAATAAAAATTTTAGATAATGAGTTGGTGCTGGGCCTGGGTGTTACACTGTTGTACCAAAAAGGACATAAATTAACTTAAATCGAACTATTTACACTATTAAGTAAAAGGGCATTTTTTCTATCACATTTTTTCTCTTCTGTAAATCAAGATCCATAGTTATTCTTTCGTGTTAATTTGTTCTTTTAATTAACTCCAATACAAGCATGCAGTAGTATTTTTTTATACCATATTACTTTTCATTACACATAAAATAAGGCAATTAATATACAAGATAAAAAAAAATATATTAGTTGTGATGTCATGGGTCATACCTCTCGGTGTTTCTAACTATTTTATATTTTAGTCACTCGAAACGGTTCCCATTGCGCATTTCATAGCATCAAAAACACTACACTACCCTGCAGGTTTGGTGTAACCATTGACACCCCTTTGTTTTCTACGACGCCTGTGTGTGATCAGTTCATTGGCGACTTGCATATGACGTGACTAATTTTCATGTAGCAACGACTAATGCATTTTATATAGAAAATAAGATAATATCACAGGATAAAAAAAATATACCAATAACTTTTGACCATAATAATATCAAGATTGCATAAATCCAACAGTTTCCCAACCCTAATATATATATCAAGGAAGGAAGATGACGTTACATACAACTGACCCATTTCGAAAACATTAAAATAGTTATTGGTACATCAATCAAATAATAGTAGTAGTCTCACTGGATGAACACGTGGTATCCTATTAAAATAGTTATTGGTACATGCCATTAAACATATATTATAATCTATGTCACTATTTTTAATACAATGATGAGATTTTGTAATAAAATATGAGTACCATGTCATTTAAATACCACCGTATATATAAACGAAATGACGGCGATGAGAGGGCCAATAAAGAAGGTAAGACCAAGTCCGAAGGCCCAAGAAGCAATTTTAGGATAGTAATGAGCCAAGACTCCTTATGAGCCTGTAGAATAAGCTACCACCAATGCATAAACAGCCCCTGGAATGAGTTGCTCGGAGAAAGTTAGGAATCCTGGGAATGCCTCAGGGGTTTCTCCTTTCATTCCATAAGCAAAGAAATGGATAAACATTGAGGTAGTTGACAAAGCAAATGAGAAGGAATTCGCAATTGCAAATGCGCGGAAAGCCAACTTCTCACCTGAAGTTGCATCATCCTCTCTAAAAGGCATGGTTAAAATACCTGCAAAGGTGACAGTGGCAACGAAGGTTGCTACAAGGAAGTTGACATTATCCTTCTCCTTATCAAAGAATAAGGAGTCATTTTCTTCTTGCTTTGATGTGTTTCTACTCTCAATTTGTCGTTCGCTGGTCCCAGTAGTTTGTACTTTGATGGTTGATCTTCTGGGAAATGCTGCTTGCAAACTTGGTAGATAGCCAACGGCCTCAAACATCGGAATGAAGAGCTGTAAGTTTTTGAAACAGGCATTGATTAGGAATAGAATAATCTGTTTTATAAAGACATTAATGGATTTCCAAGATTATTCTTTGTTTTCTTTCCAAGTTGTGATACACATATGGTCCTTTGAATCAAATAGCATAGGATTTTTTTTTTTTTTTTTTAAAATAACGTATTATGTTTGAATCTTTAAAATCCAATTTCCTTGTATGGATCATGTAATAAAACTTGGATTTGGATTTGCACTAAAGCTAAACAAGCCTTTTAGTCAAGTTTTTCAAAATCTTGGTTTCGAATTCATGGTTGATTTCAAAACCAAATCCAAATCCAAATTCAAATTCTATCCAAACGCAATATACAAAATGCTCAGTCGCTATTCATTAAGTACGGAATATTATTTGGAAATTACTGATCACAGTACGTTAATTATTTATAAACACCACACGGCTAAGTTAAATGAATTTATAGTAGGATATATATATGGGTCATACCTTAACAATCAGACTCGTCATACTACTTGATTTATAAATTTCCAAGCAACTTAGGCCTTCCTTGTTAATAGCCCCTTTGTCGAATCTTTTATCCCCTGCCAGTGCCGCTATTGTCTTGAAACGTTTGTGGACAGCAGCAAGATGCGACATCGTGTTGCCACTGCTATCTTGCTTGTTTATGAGATCATCAGGCACTGTGCGAATCAGAAAAAAGAGTGTCCAGAAACTTTTCACACTTTCCGCAGCCACATGGAGGGGCGTACGGCCTTTTTTGTCCAATAGTTCGTACGTACTAGGAAATTCTGAAACCACCTTCTCCACTACCTTACGGTGGCCTCGCTCGGCTGCAATGTGAAGAGCAGACATTCCTTCATTGTCCTTTTTGTAAGCTGCCGAAGAACCTGCATATTTTAATAACAGTTCCACGACTTGCACACTGCCGTAGTGTGCAGCATAGTGCAGAGGAGTCCACCCAAAATGATCAGCTTCCGAGGCTAAATTTGGCTCTGTTCTTATCACCTCCGACAGAAAAGAGATAACAAGGCTTCCTTCTCTTGAAAATTCTTCACAGCCCCCCGCCAGAAATTCTTCATTGGCAAATCTCAACTGAATGCGTCTTCAAAAGATCAAACTCAGGACCTGAAACTTGAGAAATAAGAAACAATACCCTACAACAATCTGGTGAAATTACCTGCTACATTGTAATCTTTTTTGGCATTAGGAGGCTGGGAAGATGAAAGCCGGTTTCTCTGGAAGGCCACAACCCCTCTAATTAAGGCAGCATATAAGTTATCTTGCCTCTCTGGGATAACGAGGAGATCGAGAGAGAAAACAACAGAAACATGCAGCATTTAGCAATAATAATACTTTATACTACGGACAAGAGACAGATTAAGGTGATGGATTTGTAACATATCAAAATACTTTCTCCCCTTACTTAATGCGATAGGATCTCTTGTTTTCTTTCTATCTGAATTCAACCCACTATTATATTCCACAAGGTGAAAGATCATCGCATTGTAATCAGAGACGGAACTTCCATGGACCCAAGTTCGGTTGTGTTTTTAATATAATACAAATATTTCATATATATGTATATATATAATATTATTCGATTTAGCATATGAACGTTCAAACGAAAGCCGCCATTCTGGAGTGCTTTGATTTGCTTGAGCAATTTATCAATGCTTAGTGTAACGCCCCGTTCCCGGAGGTCCGGAGAGTTAGCTCTTAATACTTAAAATTAACTTAAATAACACAACTATAAACTCCAGAAAATCCCATAAATTATTAATACACTTAATCAAACAAAAAATCTAAATTCCTCCATGGCGACAATAAAGAAATCCCCCAATAACATAAATTAGAAATTCTCCAAAAACTCGAAACCATCCTCAACTCATCAAATCAAATACCCGAAAAATAAATAAGTTTACTAACTACGACTCTCAAATAAGCATTTGTATCCTCAGGCACTTATTCCACTACGATCATCACACCTTGCTAAACTTTCTACTCTTGCTCTCCAGTTGAACCATCAAAATTATCTGAAAAAAATAATGAGATAAGGGGTGAGTTATCAACAACTCAGTAAGCAAAGCACATATACCAGTGTGTAAACATGAGCATTTACAGAAATCAGAATGCAGAACAAAACATTTTCATTTACAGAGTGCGGAAGCAGAACATGTTATCAAAATATCAGAGCGAAGATTTGGAAGTAATTTCATTAAAAATATTCTTTGGCATAACATAAATGATCATCATCATCATCAGAACATCATATCAGAACAAAGGCCATGTATAACCCCCGTGGTAGGGTTGTGCATCTGCGGATAGCCAAGCAGAACATAAAACACTCTGTCACCAAGGTGTGCACTCAAAACAGAGACCACTACTATAACCCGTGGCAGGGCCGTATCCACTATTATTACCCGTGGTTGGGCCGTATCCACTATTATAACCCGTGGTTGGGCCGTATCCACTATTGTAACCCGTGGTTGGGCCGTATGCCACAATTATCACCCGTGGCAGGGCCGTAACTGAACAGAGCGGAAACAGAATCAAACTCAGAATCAGAGAGTCATGCCAAACGTTTTCAGAAATCATGTCTTATCCAAACAGGGTACAGAACCAAAAATCTTCGGAACAGAACAAAATCATATCACAACATAGTTTATGCACAAATTTCATATTCGCTCTCTTTTTCGAAGTTCAGAAACAGAATGTCAAAAATAAGCTCATGTCTACACTAGTCATGACAGAAAATACTTTCTTCTTAAACAGAATCTCATGAGTAATGCAGAACAAATAACTGAGGTAGTTCACATTTCTTTTCAATAATAAAACATGCATATTTTCCAAAAATAACCTCAGCTCATTTTATTTTAAATGCAAAGTCTAGCATAGGAACCCCGCTTACCTGGACTTCTTAGCTTTTTCGAAATTCCTCAAAAGCGTCGGATAATAATTAATCGTCACCTATAAAATAATCACGTACTTCTCATAAATTTCCAATTAATCACGTATCTCAATATTTAAGCCTAAAATGCTAAAATAACCTATTTTAATTCCTAAAAAAAAAACTAAATTCTCATTATTCCTAATATACCAACATCACTTTCTAACTCATCAATATCCAACATAATAACTCCGACTAAAACATTAAATTCCAAAATATTTATAACTATAAAAACTAAAAATAGCGTAACTATATCGAAATCATTATAAGTAGATGTTCATACATTTGTTTTTTAAAAAAATATTCTTTTAAAAAGGATTTAAAAAATAAGATTTTTGCATTTACCAGTTACTCTAAGAATTTATCAATATTTTCATAAAAAAATATTTTGTTATGAAAACACATGCAGTTCACGTTGTAAACCCATGATTTAAAAATCCAAAGTACATAATATAAAGTCACAAAATTAAACACCCGAACAATAAATCTAGAGTTATGCTTTAAGGGGTAAAAATGTAATAATACATCCTATAGTTCACGTAACATACAAATACAGATATTTATATACACGCCGGAAAAGAAAACTCCACACAGTGCAGCTGAAGCACTTACGGAGAGGTGGGGGCACGACTGCGTGGAGCTGGTGGTTGCAGGCTACGGCGAAAGGGGGGCGGCACCTGGTCACTGGCTGCGAGAGCAAGAGAGGGAGAAGAGTGAGAGAGGCACACAGTGAGGGAAAAGTGAGGTAGATACCAAGAGAACGGAGACACCAACAAAAATGGCGTGAGCTTACCGGGGAAACAGAGGCTGCGTGCGGTGGACAGGGGTGATGAGACGTCCTCCTCGGCAGTTTCTGTGTGGGCACAGCGCGGAGGGGATTTTGGTGGAGGATGTTTTCAGCGGCTCAAGGTGGCTGAAAATGCTCTGTTTTTGGATAACAAAACAGAGCAGTCCGACGCTTGATGTAGGGGCTACGGGACGCTAGGCGACATCTTCGCGCGACTGGGCAGTGGGCACGGTGGTTTCGTGTGGGTTCACGGCGGCTTAAGGGGGTATGGACTAGGTTTGTCGGGAAGGCAGCTGCGGTGGCTTTCCGCGGTATGTAACTCGTGCACGGTAGGCTGAAGGCAGAAGCTTTTCTGTTAACTGGCGTGGTGCTTTCCGAAAGGGTGAGGACAGGCTGCGGTGATGCTGGGGCGGCGTCGCGGTATGCGAATGAACTTTGGGGTGCTGTACGACTCAGGGTGCGAGGAACCGAGGGGATGGAGGCTGAGGAGGAAAGAAAAAAAAAATGGGCTTTGGTTCCGCGTGGGAAGGCAACGGCGCGAGCTCTCTCTTCGTATGAATATAAAATAGACGATTGAACATGAAAGGAAAACCCTAGATGAAAACCAAACCCTAGATGAAAACCAAACGGACGCGGGACGTGCAAGAGGGACGTGTGTGTGCATGCATGCCGTGAACGAAAGCGTGCGCGTATGCATGCTGTGTGACGAAAAAAAAAAAAAGCCGTGCGAAAAATTAAAGTAGACGGAAAGAGAAGGAAACGAAACAAAAATATAAAACAAGCGGGGAGAATAAAAATAAATAAATAAATAAACGGCATAGATTTCCAACTAAAAAAAAAAATTCACAGTCCAACTATACCAATCTTGGGTCCGGGTGTTACACTTAGAATGCTCATTCCATAGCTAATACAAGTAATAATGTTACGTTAGATTAACAATTAAGCTTTGAGATTGAGATGCGATAATGTGTAAGGATAGATCAATTTCATAACAATATCGTTTCACTTTCTAAGTTTATATGATGCCTCGTAAATCTGCTAAAATTTAAGCTTGGTAAATAAATATATTCAATCTTCCCATATATTATTTCACTCTTTATGGCTTCCTTCACGTGAGTAATTTTGCAAGTGACGGGTAAGATTATTTCATTCCTGAATCTGCACCAACAATTATCCTTAAATCCGATATGGATCAAATCCCAAAACCTGCCACTAAAACCTCGAACTAATAACAATTATTTTCCCCAATTCAAACCAAATTTTCAATCTTCATGGAAATACACGAACTAAATCAATACCTTCAATACCCACAGAAATATTCTCCTTGAAAATTCTTATATCAATAACTCAACTCTGATCAACCCTATTTAATGATCACAGACTAATCAATATCCAAAAATCAAGCTAGGACACTAAGCCTGCAGAATTAAAAATTTAAATCTTATTACAAATTAGTCCTTCAAATCTGTAATTTCTAAAACCTAAAACTATATTAGAATCATTTTCCGAAATCTGTAAGATCGATGAACTTATATCCAATAATAAGACAATCGACTCCCAAATCTTTCAAGATCTAAAATATTAAAAGATAACAAATCATTTCTTAAAGTCTGCAAACTTTAATCCTTTAGTGAAATTCTCGTAAATATATCCTTAAAGTTTGTTGAACTTACAACCTCCTATTCTAAAGCCATGTGTCATATCTCCACAAAATCTAAAACCACAATTATCCTACTCCCCAAAGAGATCACCCAGACATGCCGTTCCTTTCATGCCTCAAGATTTCAAAAGCAAACCAAGTCGATAAAAGTTCAAGCCTACTACACTAAATATTGATACCTAACAATGACATTCTCAGTCATACCATCTTCTTGCCATAACTTAACCTTTAAAACAAAATAAAATAAAACAAAATAATATAAAATAAATAACATAATTTCAATTCAGATAAAATCAAATCAAATAAATAAAATAAATTCAATTTAAATAAAAGTAATAATTTCAAATTAAATCCTTAAACTTTTCTGGTACTGTACTACTGGACATATGGTCTTACCCATTCTTAGCCATATCTTTAACCAACTCATATAATCCTTCCTACCATCAAATATTGTAAACCCGACATCGGTCTAAACTCCCGTACATCTTTAGAATCTAAACCACAAGAATTTAAACCTTAAATCTTATAAAGATTATCTCTTATAGTCCACAAAGTAAGTTTATTGGATCTAAACTCACTAAACCTCAAAATCTCAACACTCAATCATAAAGTCTGCAAAATTTAAAATTCTTAATTATCTACAAAATTAGCTCTTATTCTTTACAAATCTACACCTCAAATCTAAAGTTTCTTCCTAAACCACGGATATCCAAACTTAAATGTTTTTAGTCTGCAGAACCTCAAACCTGAAATATTCCCATAATCATGTCTTAGTTCTCAAATTTCTATATATATATCAAATATGAAATTACTTCCTAAACCGAATCGATATCCAAAACCTTATATGTTATAGTCTGTAGAACCTCAAAGTTATCGTACAATTGAACTTATGTGCACCTTCAAAACTATAAACATTACATCTTATAAAAGATCCTTACCTATAGTCAACAAAGTATGCCTACCTGATCTAAAACTCCAAGTGTAAAGAAAGTCATTTATTAAAATCTAAAGCCTTAGTTCTCTTCAAAATCTTCTTTTTAAAACCCACACCATCTAAGACCTCAAACATCTTAGAATATATTCCAAAATGTTGCCGGATTCTAAAACTTTAAAAACAATTAAAATCTTCTCTTATAATCTTCAAATTTCCATACCTCCAATCTGAGTTAACTTCCTAGCCTATAGATATTCAAAACCTCAGATTTCGTACGCCATCCAACATGAGTATGCAAAAGCTCAAACCGAATATCTTTAAAATCATGTCCTAGTGCCTTCAAAATTTTAAAACCTTAAATATCATCAAACATCTTATTATAGTATGCCAAACCTCATATGTCATCTTTCGAAAGTACATGCCCTAGAAATGCGATTGAATCAAGCCAAAATTCACACTTCTTCAATTTAGCAAACAACTTTTTATGTCTGAGTGTCCAAAGTATCAGCTTCAAATGTTCTTTATGCTCAGTCTTGCTTTTGGAATATACCAGTATATCAATAAAACCACTACAATCTTATCCAAAAATTCATGGAACACCCTGTTCATCAAATCCATGAATATTGCTGGGGCGTCAGTCAGGCCAAAAGGCATGACCAAAAACTCATAATGGCCATATCGGGTCCTAAAAGCTGTCTTAGCTACGTCTTTTTCCCTGATCTTCAATTGATGGTAACCCGATCGAAGATCAATATTTGAAAATACTTGAGCACCCTGGAGCCGATCAAACAAATCCTCTATACGGGGTAGCGGGTACTTATTCTTTATGGTCACCCGATTAAGTTCTCTGTAATTAATACACATTCTCATCGATCCGTCATTCCTCTTCACAAACAACTCAAATAAAAAAAAAAATGATTTTTTAAATCTATCTATACTCCAAAATTTCACACACTATAGTTTGAAGAATCTCAAACCTGGAATTTCTCCATAATCATCTAGCTTGTAGTCCACAAATTTCTATACCCCAAGTATGAAATTACTCCTTAGACTAACAGATATCTAAAACCTCATGTTATAGTCTGCAGAATCTCAAACCTAGGCTCTGATACCAACTGTAACGCCCAGTACCCGAGGGTCCGGAGAGTTAACTCATGTCACTTAAAAAAAATCATTTTCCTTCCACAAAGAACATATTCTAATCTTTCCCAATCGCACAAAATACTCATATATTTACATCAATTACTCCAGAATAACTATTCTAAGACGATACAAAATTTAATATAAACATCAATCTCCCAACAAATCACGTCATCAAAGCACAACAAGCTTACTGAATAAAAATCCTCAATACCCATATAAACCTTCTATGCTTAAACCATCATTCTTAACTCTTCTCACCCATGCTCCATATCCTTGATCCTCAACTGAAACATTCAAATTATCTGAAAAATATTGTGGAGAGAAGGGGTGAGTTATCAACAACTCAGTAAGCGGAGAACATATACTAGCATGTAAACATGAGCCTTTTCAGAAAGTTCAATATGCAGAAACAAAACATTTTATTTTTATAAGAAAATCTCAGAAAACGTGTTATCAGAAAATCAGAGCGACTTTTCAAACATTTCATACTCAAGTCAACAATTCATATTTGAGGATCCATTTCTTATTCAAAAACACTTTGGCATAACATAACTGAACATCTCCATCTTATCATGTCATATCATATACCATGTTTAACCCCCGTGGTAGGGTTGTGCTATCCCCGGTGGCCAAACCAGGCAGTATCATGTGGTGAACTTCCCATTTTTCAATCTCGGAGCCCCGAGTGTGCACACAGGAAAGAACACGTAAAAAGACCACTTCGTTTCCAAAGTGGGTGCACTCATATCATATCATGGTGGTACCAACCATATCACGTGAACAGTATCATCATATCGGAACCATATTCAGAACAGATAAGTATGCATAAGTTTTATCATATCCATATCATATCAAAACACGTGCGAAACATATTCATATCATTTCTATTTGATCAAAAACAGATCCATATCATTTCATATCACATGCATAAAATTTCAATGATATCATATTCGCTCTTTTGTATATTTCAGAAACATGTCAAATATTGCTCATGTCAACACATTTCATGTCTACACATTTCTTTTCTCTTTCATACGTATCTCATGAGGGAATGCAAAACATAGACTGAGGTTGTTTTTCACTTTTTCTTTTTAAAACAACATGCACATTTTTACAAACCAACCTCAGTTCATTTCTTTTTATGCAAATCCAGCATAGGAACCCCGCTTACCTAGACGACTTAGCTTTTCCAAAAAACTTCCTCAAAAATGTCGAGTCGACTATAAATTGTCACCTATAAAAATAATCACGTAATTTCTGTAAGTTTCCAATAGATCACATATGTCGATATTTAAACCTAAGCTTCTTAAATAACCTATTTTAAATTTCTCAAAACTTAAAACCTTCATAATCCCAAAATATATCATTACTTCATAAAATCACCAATATCCACCACAACCCACGTCATACACAAAACACCAATATTTAAACCCGAACAGCCAACAAATCTCATAGTCTAAACCAATCATACTAACAACTCCATCACCCAATCCAATCAACCCCGTTACTCCTCGGACTCAGTCCGGCAAAACCAATCAGCAATTAAATACAGTGTAATGTGCTAGTGCAAAAATACATTAAATTCACGAGAATTCTTTGAAAAATACTTACATTGCTATATAATAATTTATGGAGGATCACGGAGGCGCAAGAAGTGGAAAAATAGTTGCAGAACAGTGCAAAAATACACTGTGGCCGTGGGTCACAGATACCCACTTTTCAACGGGTGCAAACGAAGACCCGAGATTGATAGGGTAGGGCCTAGGGATGTCGGTGAAGCTAGTGGTGGTGATGGTTGGCCCAAAAATACCCAAAACGGAAATGGAGTTGGATGTGCTTTACCGGTGACGGATCAGAGGTGGGGTTGGGTTCAATGGGTTGCTTAGAGGTCGAGGATGAAGTGGTGAAGAAATGGCGGCCAATGGTGGTGCGACGGCGGCGCTGGAGTGAGGAGAAGGCCACGGCTTCGTGTGGCGCGTGGAGGCTAACGGTGGCACCGGAGGAGCTGAAACTGGAGGGAGGTGGTCGCCGGCGGCAGGGGAATCGAGTGGGGTGGGCTGTGTCGACCACCGCCGACGCACGGCGGCTCTGGGTGGAGACGAAGAACGGACGGAGAGAGAGAGAGGGTGGCTGGGCTTCGCGCGGGAGGTACCAGAGGAAGAAAGAGAAAAGAAAGAAAAGAAAGGAAGAAAAGAAAATTGAAGGAAAAAGAAATGAGAAAAGAGAAATTGTAGGGAAAGAAATGAGGTCCAATCCTCACATCTTGGGTCACAAAAATGATCCAACGGAAACAACTTTAAAACAGCAAGTGAAATAAAATATTTCAAACGCAGTGATTAAAATTAAAATAAATAATTAAACCTGATAATAAGTTAATTTAATTCGAGAAGAAATTTAAACATATAACAATAATTAATTTAAAGAAAACACTTCAAAAATAATTTTTGTAAACTAAAAATCATAAAAATAACCCAATTAAAAATCCAATAATTTTAAAACAAGAGAATAAATTTTGAATCGATAAAAATAATACATTCATTAAAATACACTAAAATTCGGGGTGTTACACATATGGTGTAGAGATAGAGCTCTCAGGGACTTATTCCCTATAGTGTTCATACTTGCACGTGAGAAAGAAGCTTAATGGCAGAGCTCATGGAGAGGGATGGTGATTTACTCTAGTGGAATGTGAGCTTCACTAGGGCGGCCCAAAATTGGGAAGTCAGCAACTTTGAAGATTTCTTCCAGGTCATATACTCCATAAGACTGCGCACTCAAGAAGCTGATACTTTGTGGTGGACACCTACAAGAGAGGTACATTTTCAGCTCGTTTTTTCTATAAGGCCCTCACACAACCGTAGAATAATCACTTTCTACGGAAAAGAATTTAGAGAAACAAGGCCCTGCCTAGGGTGGCATTGTTTGCCTGGACAACATCTTTGGGGAAGATTTTGACAACGGATTACTTACGGAAACACGTAGTGGTAGTGGTAGAATGGTGCTGCATATGTAAACAAAGTGAGGAGATTGTGGATCATCTTCTACTATATTGTTAGATTACTAAATTATTATGGGTCGATGTATTTAGAAGGTAGAGCTAACTTGGGTTATGCCTGCTACAGTGGTCGAGCTTTTGGCAAGTTGGGTGAACCTTGGCAGCATTCCACAAATTTCAATCGTGTGGAAGATGATTCTCATACGTCTTCTATGGTGCATTTGGACATTCAAAGACATGGAGCGTTCATTGGAGGAGATTATATTATTATTTGTTAGAACCCGTTTTCTTTGGGCCAAAGATGTAGATTTCAATGGTCTCTATTTTCTTGTTTTTATTTCTTTTTCCTAAATATGTGTTTTCTCTTGTATACCCGATCTGTACTTGGGCTATACCTATTCATATTAATATATATTAAAAAAAGAACATTGGTTTTGACCAATGTAGGGAGAGGATGAGTGAACTTACTTGTCACCATCCGAATGATGGCTACGTGCAACACATTCATGCGGTCCCTTCCTCCACAGTGTATTGATTCTGGAACCTTTTTTAAGATGTGCTTAGCAGTGTGGTAATTGTTTTTGTCTACAGAAAGAAAGAGTGCAGATTCATTCACCATCTTAGCTAGCTCTGGTTTGTGGCGAATTAGTAACTCCACAACCGAGTGTTGAGCACTTCTCACGGCAAGGTGCAATGCCGTATCCTTGTCTATGTTCACCATCTCCAAAATATCTGAACTTGAACGATCTATTAGGAGATCTATGATGTCCGAACACCCTATACTTGCTGCAACATGTAGTGGAGTGTCACCTTTCTTATTTCCCAGATAAATAAGTGATTGGTCCAAGCTGATGAGTTTTTCAGCAAACTCCTTCCGTTTGAATTTTGTTGCAACATGTAGAATGGAGTCCGCGTTGTCCGTTATCGGCTTGGGAATATTCTCAGAATCTTGTAGGTAGGACTTGATGATCTCGTTACTTGTGATCTGTTCTAAGAATGTGGTGTCATTTTCAGCTACAGCTTTATAGATCTTTGTTGGATCCATGACCTCGAGTTGCAAAACTACATCAAATAAACTAATTTCACTGATGATGAAGCTAATTATTCAGCGGGCGGGCTTTCTCAGATCCTACGTAGAAGCCTTCCTTACAAATAAGCAATATAAGAATTAGATTTAGGAAGTACACTCGGGCATATACCGGTAGTACTAAATGAATTCTATAGTCATATGTATATACTTGCTTTGTAAATTTAAAAGAGTTTACAATGGAATTTATTAACTTAAATTAGAAAGTTCATTATACAAAATATGATTTCATACGTTTATATATATAACATGCTTTGGTTTCTGTTACCTTTTTCTTTATCTATGTCCGTTCTAATACTTTATCCTCATTTCATTCTTAGGGATACACATAAAAATAAAATGAGTCGAATACTTAGTAAGAGCATTGGCATTGAATTGTTCGCCAGTACAGTTTGCATGAAGAAACCCTAATGACTGATCCAATTGTTCGCCAGTACAAATTCAAACTAAATGTTAAACAGCTAATTAGCGACAAGTGAAATTTTAAGGATTGGAGAAATCTATATTAAGTCGAACGGATTCAGAGTATAGAATCCAAAAATAAATAATCATTGGAGAAAAGTTGGAAAAGTCGTACGTGGATCAAGATGGGAGGATCTTTAAGTAACTAGTGTACGTACCTTGAAGCTCGAAGATAGTATAAAGTTTGAGCTAGAGTTAGACACGAATGTGCTGGAGTTAGAGAAGAGGGAAGGAGCTAGCCGTGCGGAAGAGAAGGAGGGAAGAAGAATAAATAGCCTTTCTTTGTAAATATATGCCTTTCTTTTCTTTTAAGCATGTGCTATGTGTGGGAAAGAAGCTTTGTGCACATGGTATATAGAATACTAGTGAAGGTGCTACATGTAAGGCACGTAAAGAAGCTTTGTGCACAGGGTTTATAGAACAGTACTAGTGAAGGTGCTACGTGCAAGGCATGTATGCCCCTGCACATAGCACATGCTTATAAGAAAAGAAAGGCATATATTTATAAATTCCTAGAAATTGTTTTAGTAGATTGTCTTGTACATGAGACTTGATAAAAAAAAGAGAGGAAAATTTGGACTCAATTTTAGAATGAAACTTTTGTTAAATTGTTGGTCATGTAGATTAGTTATTAAACGACCTTGGAGAAACAAAAGGAGGCAAATTTATGACCTAACAACATCATCATCTCATAACAACATATATACAAAAAAATATCACAAAAGTTCTTCAAAGGCAAATTTTGACGAGCAATATATACAACATATATCTAACACATGTCCAAAAAGTATTACAGAGGCTCTTTAAAAGTAGAATTTGAAGAACAATACATACAATACAAAAGTTTTTTGAAGTTAACAAAACGATATTTATGCAGTTTGAGGGAAATATATATACATATATATATATATATATATATATTTATGTCTGAAAATCATGTTGTTTTAGTACTGGATGGATAATCAAAACATTAAATCTCTTATGTTGCCAGTTTTGGAATTCATCTACTTTCACACCAAGGTGGGTCCACCTGACCCGAAATTTAATTAGGATGAAAGATGGATAAGCTTTTGGGCCTAAAATAGGTTAAATGTGCCATATTAAATAAGCCCACAAGTTACACTTAATGAAACTTAGTTAGACCCGTAGGCCGAAATTTTATTTTTTAAAAAGTCGCTAATATGTGCTTGATGATCTTGGAAAATATCAATGGGTCAATACTTATTGTAATGCCCTGGTCCCGCACGGGTCGAAGAGTTACTTCCTAACACTTAAACTTACATTCCAACAATATAAAAAATAGACTCTAAATTCTCAATATCATATAGAAAATTCGATTCAATCTAATTTTCTCAATATAACCAATTTTCCAAAATGTCAAATCATCACAACACAATAAAATTTCTTAATAAAATTCTACAATACTCATAAAAAAAAAACTTCCTATGCTTGAACCACTACACTTAAATCATCTCACTCAATGCCTCATAATCTTGATCCTCAGTTGAACCATCATAATATCTGAAAAATATTGTGGAGATAAGGGGTGAGTTATCAACAACTTAGTAAGCAGAGATCATATACTAGCATGTAAACATGAGCATTTATTAAGTTCAGTATGCAGAACAAGACATTTACTTTCAGAATGCAGAAACAACATATTTTCTTTCAGAATGCATAAACAAAACTTGTTACAAAACATCAGAGCAAAATTTTTCAGAAAAACAAACTTGTTCTCAAAAAGAAAGTCCTTTGGCATATTCAACTGAAACATTATATTCATATCATCTCATAGCATCACATCGGGACAAATACCATCATCGGGACAAATACCATGTTTAACTCCCATGGTAGGGTTATAAACCACCATTATACCCATGACTGGGTCGTATACCATCTTTCACCCCGTGGTAGGGCTATAAACCACCATTATACCCGTGGCTGGACCGTATTCCATGTTTCACCCCCGTGGTAGGGTTATAAACAACCATTATACCCGTGGCTGTGCCTTAACAAAAACATAACGGAACATTATCGGAACCAGATCACATTCAAATACAGAATCAGAACTTCATGCCAAGGTTTTTAGATGACACATCATATCAAAACAAGATACTGAATAGTTTCAGATCATTTCATATGTTCGAAATAAATAGAGTCCAAAACATCTTCATTTATTCATAGCAAAAACTTTTAGATTTTCATATTCGCTCCTTTTACATAGTTCAGAAACAGAATGCGCAAAATTAGCTCATGTCTACACCAGTCATGACAGAAAATAATTTCTCTTATATATAATTTATGCATATGCAGAACAAACATTTGAGGTCGTTTCATATTTCTTTTCAAACAAACATGCATATTTTCAAAGTCGACCTCATTTCATTTCTTTTATGCAAAACTAGTATATGAACCCCGCTTACCTGGGCAACTTAGCTTTTCAGAAATTTTCTAAAAAATGTCGAGTCGACTATAAATCGTCACCTATAAAAATAATCACATAATTTTCGTAAGTTTCCAATCAATCACGGATTTCGATATTTAAGCCTAAGCTTCTTAAATAACCTATTTTAATTCTTCAAAGCTTAGAACGTTCATAATCCCAAAATATATCATTACTTCCTAAAATCACCAATATCCACCATAATTCATGTCAAACACAAAACATCGATATCTAAACTCGAAACAGCCAACAAATCTCATAGCATAAACCAATCACACCAACAACTCTATCATCTAATCCAACCAACCCCCTTACTCCTCGGACTCAGTCCGGCACAACCAACCAATTCACTGTAAATATGAGTTAGCGCAAAAATACATTTAAATTTCAAAAGTTTTTTGAGAAAATACTTACAATGCTATAATATAATTTTTGAAAGATCACGGAGGTGCGAGAAGCAGCAACATAGCAACAAAATGTGACAAACCAAGACCCGAGTTTGCTAGGGTAGGGTTTAGGGATGTCGGTGAAGCTAGTGGTGGTGGTGGTTGGCCGTGGGTGGCGGCATGGGCGGCGGTTTAAGGCCAAAATGCTCAAATCGGAGATGGAGATAGATGGGCTTCAGCGGTGACGGATCGGAGCCAAGGATGGGTGCATTAGGTTGCTAGGAGATCGAGGATGAAGTGGTGAAGAAATGGTGGCCAGTGGTGGTGTGACGGCGGCGTGTGAGCACAAAAGACGCCGCGGCATAGGGTTGCGCATGGGGGCAAACGGCGACGCTAGAGGGGCTGAGATTGGAGGGAGGTGGTCGGCGGAGGGTGGGGAAGGCCGTGGGCTCGGCAGCGGGCTAGGAGAGGAAGGAAAACGCACGGGGAGAGGGAGAGAGGGATGTTGCGCGCGGGAGGAAGCAGTTCCGGAAGAGAAAAAAAAAGAAAAAAGAAAAAAGAAGAAAATGGAGAGAAATGAATGAGGTCAAATCCTCACAACTTGGGTAACAAAAATCCAACAAAAATTATTTCAAAAAAACAGTTTAAATAAAATAAATTTAAACAAAGTGACTAAGTAAAATAAAATAATTAAATCCAACAATACAATAATTTTAAAACCCACAAACTAATTTAAATTAAGAAAAATTTAAATGCATCACAATTATTAATATTAAGGAAACATGTCAAATTTAATTTTCACAAATTAAAAAAAATCATAAAAATAAACCTACTAAAATCTTAAAATTTAAAGCAAGAGAATCAATTTTTAAATTAATAACAAATAATCATTCAATTAAAAATATACTAAAATACAGGATGTTACACTTATAAAAATCCAAATTAGATTAGTCAGGTAATTTTAGAAAGACCTCATACCTATAAAATTTTTATGGTAAATTATAAGAATTTCATTAGGCTCAATAATCGGACAAAAGCTCTTTAATATTTATGGACCAAGGGATCCCTAAATAATTAAAAAGTGGCCCAAGATTTTTTTCCAAAAGC
Source organism: Juglans mandshurica (assembly GCA_022457165.1). Lineage (NCBI taxonomy): Eukaryota > Viridiplantae > Streptophyta > Magnoliopsida > Fagales > Juglandaceae > Juglans > Juglans mandshurica. Next base: position 14,663,120 of record CM039623.1, read on the forward strand.
CCAGCCTGACTACTCAATAATGCTATGCACGTTTCTTCCTCCTCTTTCCTTCTCTAGGGTTTGTATCTACCTACACATACACACACACAGATCCCTCTCATGCACATAGGTTCATCTCCCGCCTAAAAAACTAGGGTTGCCACACCCTTCTCCACATTCAAGCGTCAACCCCCACGACACACGCCCCACCCATACACATCCAAACTATGCATCAGAGTACCACTTGGTGCTTGCGGCCTTTCACGATCACCACCCTGCAGCACCCACGACCTCCACCCTATCACTAATTCCAGGGAACCATCGTGCACCGCTGCAACAATCCCAACACGCCTAGCTACTTAGCCATCGTCGCATGAAATTGAGAAGAAGAAGCTTCAGCCCTCCCCAACTCACAGACAATGTGCACTCAAGCCGAGACCTTCCACACTAACAACCTCTCCTCTACCGAGAACCGCGAACGGAATACCTCTATTCTAACCACCCAAAACAGGGTAGTTTTTTTTACTTAACCAACCTCCACACTGTGAGCCCACATTCCACTCAAAACCATCGTGTGATAGCCCCACTGCCCAGCCCACGTGAAACTGGCAACCCTGCACCGAGTGCCACCAACATACGAACAACCACGCAAACCCAGCCGCCACTTCATCTCAAAAGCCACCTCACGTCTCCAACCCATGTTCGACCAACCATGCACGTCCTCATCCATCCCCTATTTTAAACAACCCAAAATATAGCAAGAAAACCCATCCCCAAGTCTCAGGTTTCAGTCCCATGACACATCGATGAAGCCCAGCGACGTCGCCATCCTTCCACGTCTCTTCCACCTACACAGAAACCGTCGTCCGAGCACTCTCCGTCTGCCCAGATCAGCCACACGTTCTCCCTGTAAGTTCCCTGCTGCAAACTCTATTCCATGACTCCAATTCTCAGTTTTACAGCACTTAATGGTTTCTCTCTCTCTCTCTCTCTCTCTCTCTCTCTCGCATTTCTCACTCTCTCTCATCACTCTCTCTTTCTCAGTACTCAGCTGCCCAGCTCCGCCCGTCTCCACCACTTTGCAGCTGCTCTCTCGGTGAGTCTCTATTGCATGATCTTGGGTCTAGAAAATATATTTCCCTGCAAACTAAAAGGTTGCTTTTGCATTTTATGTAAGAAAATAGCTATATACAGTCGCAGGTTATAAGCGCGAGGAAAATGGCAACTGATGTGGCAAAAATCGAAAACGCACTATTTAGTTTTACCCCATTTCCCTTCGCTCATGAAACTTTGTATGAGAAAAAAATATTTTCTGTCATGACTGGTGTATACATGAGATTAATTTTGGCATTCTGTTTATAAACTGTGCAAAAATGGGAGAATATGAAAATTTGTTCATAACTATATGACTATGATCTGATTTTTTTTTGTTATGAATTTGTTCTGTACTCTGATATAATGTGATGTGATCTATGAAAAACCTCTGGCATGATATTCTATTTCTATTTTGTTCTGACCTTATGACGGGTGTAAAACTGTAGCCACTGTTGAGGTTGGTACCAACTCTTCTGTTTCCGGTGCACCAACTTTAGAAGTAAAGTGGTTTTCTGCATGATCTTTCCTGTGTGCACACTCGAGGCTCCGAGAATTATAAGGGGAATATTTCGCATTCTATTTATGCTTGGTTGGCCGTCGGGGTTTGCACAACCCTATTACAGTGTTTAAATATAGAATTATATACTAATGTGATGTTTCAGTTATGTTGTACCAAAGGAATTTTGATTAAGAATATTTATGAACTTTCGTTTTGATATTTTTTTATAATATGTTTTGATTTTTCTTACGAAATTAAAAATATTTTGTTCTTCATTCCAAATTTTATAAATACTTATATTTACATACTAGTATATGTTTTCTACTAACTGATTTGTTGATAACTCACCTATTATTTTCATAACAATTTTCAGATAATTTTGATGGTTCAACTAGAAAATAAGAGTAGGAAGTGTTAGTAAAGTTTGATGTTCATAGGGGAATAAGTGCTAAAGGGTACAAGTTTTATTGGATAGTCATATTTAGTAGATTTATTATTTTCATTTGTTTTGGTATGTTGAGTTGTGCATATTTTCAAGTATTTTTGAAGATTTTAATTTATTTTATTGAGGTATATCTTTGGTGTCTCCATGGAGGACGTACTTAGATCAGAGGACACTCATCCCAGGCAGGCTGCAGGGGCTTCAGGTGGAAGGAATGAATCAACTAAGGTGTGAATACTGTTTCAATGATGTTTTTCTCCCTGATGCTGCTCTACTAATTTCCTGACTTGGCCTTTCTTTCGTATGAGACAGATAATGAGTCTGCCCAAATAGAGTAGTAATTTCTTAGTGTTTCATAGGCGCAATCAGTTAATCAATTGGGGAATGGGGGCTTCCGCCCATGTTATCTTTAGCTATTCGACCCTATTTACAAATGTGTTATTGGAGATGATTTAAGTAACATGAGCTCACTCTCTGGACCTTAGGGACTGGGACATTACAAAGGTGTATCCATTCTTTTTTCTGAAGCTTGTGTTGCAGTAGTTTCTAGATATGTCAAATGTTCCTACATAAAATAAATTTAGAAATTTAGAAAATGTTGGAAGAAAATAATACTATATAAAACAAATGCATTTGTTTAGATTTATTTAATTTGTTTCTATTTGTGAGAATGTTAGATTTTATGGTATGGCTTTAAAAATGTTGTTACAATTTATAATATTCTAAATTTTATGTAAGAATTTTTTATACTTAGAAATGAATCACAATAGAAGAAGTAATGTTTTCTAATGCTTTTTATTAAAAAGGTAGTACCATAAAACCTTTTGTTAAATAATTTGATTACCTTGTCGGTGTGATTCATGAACTCAATTGTTGTAGAACCATTGCCTTTTTCTGCTATTAGTCCAAACAAAACGACTGTCAATCGTTCAATATAATCCTCCATGTCAACATAGGCTTAACAACTTAAAGTAATAAAATTGTAGTTGTGAGTTTGAATGAATCATTAATATGGCAAAGTTGTGATATAAGAAGTCATAAATTAAAATATGAACAAAATATGTATAACATGGCTCTCCATGACCGACCCGAAGGGGAAGGAGCACACAGGGGGCCAACCTCCTCGATCCCGTCTGTTCCATGAACCGCAGGTGTCCCCCTGGCATGGGGGCACGAAAGGAAGGGAAGGGGTGGTTAGATCCCCCAACTCGGCCACGAACATCCCTAGGCCTTCAACCTACCTCCCAACTTCCATGTCGACCAATCCCACATCACCCACATCTCTTTGATCAACCCCTCCTTCTTCTAAGGAGGACCCACCTCATTCAGGAAAAGTGGGAGAGTCCTCCTAACTGCCGAATGAGGTAGGGGAGGGAGAAGGGATAGAGACCCTCTCTTGGTCAGTAGCAGGGGTCTCACCGCCAGAAACAATCATGGGGAGAGAACTCAAGGTAGATCCTTGCTCCTTGCGGTCGTCTTCGTCACCACCCCCAATATTGGTCTGGGTGCTACCAACTAAGATAGATTGGGGCACCCCAGCCCCAGCCACGCCAACAGAAAAGGCGTTCTACATATTCGCATAAAAGTCGCCGATGCTAGACGTTGATGTTAGGGAGAGAAGAGAAGGAAACACGAAGGGCGGCATGCTTACGGATTCAGTGCCCTTGGCAGGCAAGTCAAAATCAAAACCCGTCGCCAAGTCAACGAGAGATTGGCCCATGAGCCCAATAAGGTCTTCAAGACCTGGCGACACTAGGGGGAACCCAGACTAAAAAAGCGTTGGGTGTCTTCTCTCCAGGGGAAGCATCAGGAGCCCCCTAACCAACAACAATGTTGGAATAGCAATGGACTCCTCGATCCGCCTCAACTTCCGCCCCCGTGGCGGATCCAGCAACCTCGCCCTCAACGATGTTGCCATGAGGGCGTTAAGTCAAATAACCATCAATTTGAGAAGCCCATCTTTCCCCCCCTAGCTAGGGAGCACGTCTCTTTGCCAGGGGCACCATGGCCTTGAGTTTTTGACCCTTAACATGGGCATGTCTCTGTATCACCAAGAACCTATCAATATTGGAGGCAAAGAGCAGATCCTCCATTGCCAAACCATTCCTGTCATTTTCCTTTGCCCAATTAAGGACTATGTCAACATGAGAATGCTCCTTATCAGTTAAGTCCAATTGCAAGCTTTTGTTGTCGGGGACCCTTCCCCAATTAGCACAGACTGGGTAGTCCTAAAGATTCATCTCGTCAGCGGGATACTCCCAGTTACTACCAGGAAAAAAAAATAAAATATTTGCCACTGCTTGGCATTGGAATAACAAGGATCAAAGGCCGCCAAGCGTTGTGACCGAACACGAAAACTACAAACGTTGCCTGGCAACATCTTCACCCATAGAATGAATGAAATTTTTTCTCTGCCAAATTTGGATAGGTATCCCCCAAGGGCTCTAAAACCATGCGAAAGACCACGTATGAACACATAAGAACATGCCAAACGTGCGAGTGAAGTTGGGCGAGGGCTAACCCCAAGAAATCCAAAACATCAGGGACATGGCGTATGAAATGGAATCACAGCCCATGCATCAAGGCACTCACTGTAAGGGCCACGTCGCCGACAAACCCTTCTTCGTTAGTACATCCAGCCTTAGGAATAGAAAACTTCACCGAATCTGGGATTTGGTGAAGCCGAGATTTGGTAAGTGGACCTCGGCTTCACCAAGTCCCGCTCAAACAGGGTGGAACACCAAGAGAAACCCTCAAAAGTGGCAGGGATTCGACTAAGGGAAGACTAAACGGCAGGGGAAGGAGAGTCCCTTGTTGGAGTTGGGTCGGAAGAAAGGATGGGAGTACGGGAAGAGCCACGGCTAGCCATTGCAAGAAAAATGCGTTCTTGAAGATGTTAAATTAGGGCGAACGTCTATGGGAGAAGAATATAATAAGGAAGAAGAAGTGCAAAAAGAAGGAGTACGGGAAGAAGTAAATGAATCAAGAAAGATCAGGAAAGGTAATCATGAGGATTCTTGGGAATTCGAAAGGTTGGTTGCGCCGATAGTTGCCACTTCTTTCAAATAAAGGATGTTAAATTAGAGCGAACATCTATGGGTGATATGGGCTACGTTTTGAAGAATAGGTTTGAACTTAAGCCACTAAATTATCTCTCATGGACCCTCGACAGGGTTGAAAAGGTCAAAATCTGGCTAACCGATTACCTATTGCAAGCCAGCGGGGTAAGAACATCACGTGGGCATATAAGGTGCGAAACTAGTAAATTTCCTTTGTGCTGGCACAAATAAAATTAGAGGGGTAATTGGAGGAGATATTTGTTGTGACGCCCCCAAATTTCGCTTGGGATCGGACGGACATTTGAAGCGTCGAGACATGCAACACAAGGTTACCTGCCCCCGTTCATGACATATAAGATGCAATATTCCTAACATGCATCTAGCATTATGCAATATTCGCAGCGGATAATTTTTTTCTTTAGCAATACTATGCACCAAACTGAAATATCTCAAATACTTATAACATACTTCATACATAATGACATACTTAAAAACTGATATCACAACACTAGTCCAAAATGATTGTGATCAAAAGAGTGCTTGAGATTGAACTCCACAATTACAAATAGTAATTTGAGGTAACTACTATACTAACACCTACATCGCATCGTCGCTTAGTCGACCGTTTCCAGTTGGTCGATTCTCCTTCAGATCCTGTAATAAGATCTACCATTCGGGGGGAATGGTAGTTGGGACTACCACAGTGAGATTTGATTACAAATCTCAGCAAGTTAATAGGAAACTTCCACACAGGTTAATGATGCATGCATGGCAGTAAAAGCATGAATGCATAATCAAATCATAAGTAATCATAGCATAACTTGACATACAACATAACATAACTGGCATAACTTAAACTGAAGCTTAGCATGAACGTGACTAGAAACATAACATGGACTAGAAACATAACATGAACTTGAAACATATTCTTGTCTCATGGGATTACCATGATTGCGTGAACGTAAACTTGAACATAACATAACGTGAAACATGACTTGAACATGGAATCTTATTCAATAGACTTAATCATTAAAGTGACCATATGGGTGCTACACAGGTCCCCTTGAGCCGTGTGTCCCTGCCGATTACAGCATCACATCACAGGTTTCTATACCAGCTGTGAGTGCGTTAATACGTACTCCACAGTTGTTGTGGCCCCACGTATTCTACGTGTCACAATTGCTGTGTCTCACGTAGTGTATGCTCCACAGTTGTTGTGGCCCCATACTTCATGCTCCACAGTTGTTGTGGCACCTTGACTTATTTGTTTGTGCCACACTTGCTGTGGACACACGTAACATAATGTGTGACACCATCGGCGTTAGTGCCTGGCGCGCTCCGGTGACCAGCTAATTAGGCCCCATTCTCAATCTGTTGACTATACTTCGTCAACCAGAGAATTTCACGCCTATTTAGGCACTCTAGCGTGAACAAAGGAGTTCCACTAGGATATTACCCCATCCTAGCGCATAGGGTCGTGATTGACTTAAATAACTTAACCGGCATACATGTCATTTCGTAACGTGACGTAACATGGACGTAACATAAAAGACGGAAGTCCTGACGTAGCATAACGTGACATGAACGTAAGACGTAAGACGACAGACATGACGTACTTTGAGACATAAATGTAACAGACAACATACCATAACATGGCATACATGTAACAGGCAACATTTCGTAACATAGCATACCATGTAACAGACAACATTTCTTAACATGGCGTAACATGTGACAGTGAATATTACGTGACATGAAATACATGTAACATATGGCATACTTAACTTAACATGACATACTAGCAATGTATAGCAATACGTGACAGAATATCTTGTGTAACAGATGAATAATTCATGACAGAATAAATTTTGTGTAACAGATAAATATGTAATGACTTGGCATGGTACATATGATAACATGCATACATATAATTTAATTCCCTTACTTATCACACATACACATTAAATTGATAGTAAGTTAAAAGCTAACTTACCTCGATCTTTGCGCTTCGAGACAAAACTCAAGTCCGATCACGAGAAACTGAAAGTAGCGATTTCTAAAAATTAGAATTTAATCACTAATAATTAAGAATATGGAGAAATATCAATTTTGAGTAAAATTACCATTTTACCCTCTACATGTGGGGAAATGACCATTTTACCCCTAACTTAAGGATTTTGCATCCTAACTCCAAAGATCACCAAAATTTACATACCTTATGTAACTTTTGTACTAAGCTCAAATATCAATTCAGAAAAATTTTAAATTAAACCCAACCATTAAAACTCTATGGGGCCGAAACTTACAAAGGCTATTTTCTTTGATTTTTGTTGTAATTCCTTCAAATTTCAAAACTCATGATTAAACCAAAATTTTTCTACTACTATACTCATAACATATTCCTAAGAATAATCATGTTTTAAATCATGAACAAAAGTCATCAAAATCACTAAAACCATACTTGAACTTTTTGGTTTTTCTTCTAAGTTCAAAACAGAATTTTGTTTCTAACTTGTTTTGATCAACCTCTTGATCCATGACTTATAAAGATGTGATCTTCAAACCAAAACATCACATGGTTTAAAAATATGTTCTAAAACAGATCCAAGCATCAAACTCAAGATCACATGGTTAAACATCAACCAAAACATAAATTTAACCAAGAATATCATCACTTTGACCTAACTGAATACCTCATTGCATAAAATTTCATATCTTCGAAACTAACTACAAATATCTTCAAAATAAAATTTAAACATGTAAATAAGAGGCTTAGGATCTTCCAATAAAAATATCAAAGCCATTGGAATAAGATTAAACCAGAAAAGATTTAAACTTTCTCAAAACAGAAACTGTTTTGTCTCTTCCAGTTTCTAAGTTTATAGACCTAAGAAAATATTTCACCAAAACTTTTAATCACGCAACAAATCCTCAACCAATAATCATATACACATGTTAACAGTACTCCATAAAAATTTCGGACCAAGATCTATTCATTAGCTTGGTCAAAAACTCCAAAATATAACACACTCTCCAGTTTATCGCCCAGAATGACCTTCTGGGGTATAAACAACTTTTTACTAACCAAATGATCTCCAAATGGAACGAATAAGATATCTACGTAAACTAGACTAAAAAAGAAACAACTTTATGAGGGAAACTTTGCGAGAAAACACTTAAAAAAGCTTCGAAACAGGAGTTCAAAAGAGGTAAGAAAAACTATCCGAGAGTGTCTTTTGTGTTTTATGATGGAAAAGTGTAAAGGAGAGTTGCTTTTCGTGGGAAGTGGACTGGAGAGCTTCTTACACAAGCTATGTAAAGTGATAGGATTGAAGGAATGGTTGAGTGTTGGCCTTTTCTTCTCATAAAAATCAGACCAAGATCTTTTCTCAAGGTGGAGTGTGAGAGTGAAAGAGTGAGGTGGCCCTTTAGCTTTGTCTTTCTAGAACCTTCTAGGCCCTTCTTGTAAAGACCTGACCAGCCAAGTGAGGGTTCAAAACTTAGTCATGAAGCAATCCTATAGTGACCAAATTCGTGGGCCTTAATGGGCCTAAACCGAATGGGCCTAAATTTTGGGGTTTAAAGAGGGTTTGGGTTGCTATCAAGCCCAAATCCAAGATCACTTGGTCCAATCAATTTCTCAAGGTTAACAAGGTTGGATAATAATGTTCTAACACAAATTTGAAAGATTAATAGCATGTGGAAGTGATTTAATCAAGTGATTAAACACAATGCTAGAAATCGGATTAGAAAGGGTTTAGAGGCCAACTTTAGGTTTTGGGGAAACCGTTTAGGGTTTCAATTTCAACAAAGATTTTGGGCTTTCAATTGGATTCCCACCATTTAGGGTTTCACTAGGATTGAAATATTTTTGGTCTGGCACAATTTGGTTGAGCAGATGAAACAAAGTTTTGCTTAAGTGGCATGATTTCACACATTGATTCCTTCAAATCCATCAAACGCTCCTCATGGTGCCAAGTGTCTAATATTATCCACTATGAGAGGCTAATATCTTGCCAAGTGTCCAAATGAAAGTTCTCTAATCTAATTTGGACATTCCACACTGTGATTTTGAAACACTGCAATTGGTGCGCTTGCCGAGGTTACTATTTACTCCGAAAAAGTGAATCATAAACTTAGCACTAAAAATTCCTAAATATTCATATTAATCTACAGTGAAAATCGTTTACCGAAATTCATTCTCGAAGTGCCCCTAAAAATAATTTCACAATTTCCATCAGACGTTTCGTCCGGAATTATGAAAATAGGATATTGCGCCATAAAATTCTAAATAATCCACTGAGTCTAATGGCGTGGACCATAATGCATTCTGACACTTCTAACCACCTCAAATAAATAAAACTTGTATTTCTAGCACCATAGTGAGTGATAACACTGACTATGTTGACAGACTAAAACCTATGCGATTGGTCGATTCGTAAAACCTTATGGGGTTTCCACGAGATTCCTAAAGTCAATAGAAATTCCACCAATGAATTTCTAGCGGGCTGTTACATTTGTCCTCTTGTTACATGGCCCATGACTGATAAGCAAGCCAAGCTTGCCATTTTGACCTACAAGGCCCTTGGCCTAGGGGCCCATGGGAGCATGATATCAACAATTGAGGCAACATCATTTGCAAGGTGATAATGCCCCAAGATGAAGGCAGTTATCCTAAGATGGATAACCCTTATAAATCAAAGCAATATCCCCTCCTCCTTTGTTAAGGGTTAACTAGAGATAAATGCAGGGAACAGATGGTTCTCGACTTCTTGGATATGCCCTTGCATCTGCATAAATGGTACATGAAGGTAACAAATGTTCTTCTAAGTATTATTGAGATATTATATATTGAGACTAATTCTCTAACTTTGGCATCAAAGTTTATCCTAGGCAACCAGTGCCATTGAGTTGGTATTTGCAGGTTGTTCAAGTGGTTGGTGGTGTGAAACATGTCTTTTACAAACTCCTTAACATCTTGTCTGGTATTTCTGCTGAAGAAGATTGAGGTCTTGTCTAGGTTCAATCTTTGGTTAATAAATGGTTATCTTTTTGCACCTGGACATCTTGTCCAGGTGCAAAAAGAAGGTTATCATTTGTAAAAAACAAAAAAATAAATAGTAAATAAGCAAAGACCCTCGAGCAAAAGGAAAGCCTGAAGTGTGACATTTTTTCTCAACTCTATCCAACAGATGACTTAACATTTCTGAGCATAGGATAAAAAGATAATATAGGCCTTTCTTGTATCTTAACCTTCATTTTATTTTGATTTTTATTTAAGTATTAAAAAACTTCTTCGCTCACTCATTAAATTAAATATAATATAGGCCTACAATTACAAATGAGGAAAATATATTAAAATAATAACCAAGTGATCATATTCATGTTTCATCTACATATATATATATATATATTTGGGTCAAATGATCTTGCCAATAAAGCTTGTAAGTAGTCTACTTAGATCTTCGCAAACTTCTAATTGGTTGGTCAAAAAAAGAAACGAAAAGTTGCTAATGGCTGCCTTGATCAATATGTTTCGAAAAAGAAGAGGTAAAAATTAAGGGAGTATGCATGTTGGGATTATTCCAAATTCATTGAGAAAGTGGAAAATCAATCATCATCTGCTAATGCTGCCATCTACTATTTGCGCTCCCTCTGATCTCTCTCGCTCTCTCTCTCTCTATATATATATATATAGAGAGAGAGAGAGAGAGAGATGCATGCCCATTGCCCCCACATGGGCATGTTTAGTGGGCTAGCAACAATCTTAAACGTACAAGCTGGTTTTTTTTTTTTTTTATCTTTGCCTTTGCTCCCATCTTTTTACAGTGAGAATGACGGGCGGAATTGAAAGGAACACTAAATACATGCACAACGTAACCCTGGCAGTCATGACTATATATCCAATAGAAATCGTCGAATGAACGAATGATCATTAGCATGATGTTGATCAAATTAAAAACAAGGATATAGTATGCACGCGCATGCATCACGTCATGTCATGTTCATTGTAGAGATCGTCTTGTTGTGCGCAGAAGTGCAAGACGAAATAATGAATTATTATATGATCTCATATTTTCTTGAAAGGTTAGGTACTGTTGAGACGTCCCACATGGCTTAAAACCAAACTCATCATAGGTATCAAATCCTCTCTCTCGCTGTAGGTTCTCCAGATGATTATTCTCTCTATATTTTTCTCTCGGGGAGAAGTGTGAGGTGAAGTTAGGTCCATGAATATTCTAACAGAATTAGAAGGTGGCAGAGGGGTTCGGGGTGTGTGTGTAATGGCATTGAGTGGTGGCAGTAAGGTGGTGGAAGGGTCGGTTTAGTATGGTTTACGTAGCTGAGTGGTGGCAGAGAGGTGGTGGTGACATTTTCAAGTCTGCTTCTGCAGAATAATCTAATGAACTGTGGTGGTAGAAATGGGGTAGAAGGGCTTGGGGTCTGTTTTCTTCCTTACGTTACAGAGTGGTATCAGGAAAGGGGTGGTAGAGTTTTCTTTCCCTTTTACAGCAGGAAAGGTTGGTAGCAATGATGAATGATCTTGCAAAAAAATGGGAATGTTTGAAGCGACGGAGGAAAAAACCCAGCATGAGATATCAGAGGAGTTGAAAAATAAAGGGGAATGTAGTCTGGTGGGAAAGGTATGGATGAAAAGAAATATAAGTCAGGGGGTTATTGAAGCAACATTGGCTAAAGTGTGGAAGATAAGCAGGAAGGCTCAGTTTCAAGAGGTGGGTTCAAATATGTTTGTAATCACCTTTACTAACCAAGCTGATAAATAGAGGATCCTTGATGGGAGACCTTGGTTATTCGACAACCAGATGTTTGTGATATTGCACCTAGATGGATTCATCCCACCACTGCAGATGGATTTCAGTAGGGATAGATTCTGGATTCAGTTTCACGACTTACCTATAGTATGTATGAACAAGGCAAGAGGAGAAAAACTAGGTGAGACTGTGGGTAGAGTTTTGGAGGTAGAGTCACAGGATGATGGGAGTGGGTGGGGTTTATATATGAGGATTTTAACAGAAATAGAGTTGGGGAAACCATTGGCTAGGGGGAGGACCATCTCCATTAAAGGGAGAACCTATTGGGTTCCTCTTAAATTCGAAAAACTTCCACACTTCTATGTTAAATGTGGTTGTCTCATCCATGGAGAGGGAGGATGTTTGGGGAAGGAGGAGGAAGAGACTCAGTTTGGTACTTGGATGAGAGTAAGGATGAGAACTAGATTTAAATAGAAAGAGGTGGGTAGAAATGTGAGATGGGAACAAAAACTGACAGCAAGAAATGTAGTTTGTGTAGAGGATGAGGAAAAGAATAATAGTGTGAAGGAGAAGGAAGGAAGTAAGAGGGAGGAAGAGCTTAATGCAGGAAGTGAGGAGGTGATGAGTAAAAGCCAAGGTTTTCAAGAAGATGATAGAGGGAATGCAAAAATGGTAAGCATTGAAATATGGAAGGAAACTTCAGCAGAAAATCAAGAGAAAAAGTGTGAGTAATCAAGGGAGGAAAGGTGTGAATTGGGAGAAAAAATTGAAACAAGTGACTACTTAGTGAAGGCAAAAGGAAGAACTATGGGGGTTTGGAAGAGGAAAGTAAGGGAAAAAAAAATAACTCTAAGGTTTCTAACAGTGCTTCTTGTTTATCAAAAAGGCTATTTAGACAAGTTGGTGAAGGAAAAGAGGTGGAAAGGGAGAGGAAAAAAGCAAAAGGCAGTAATAGTGAGGTGAATGAGGCACAAATTGTTTTGGTGGAGGCTGTTGAACAACCCCACCAATTATTATGAAAACACTAAGTTGGAACTGTCGAGGGCTTGGCAACCCTCGGATAGTTCAAGACCTTTGCCATTTGGTAAAGGAGAATGGTAAAGGAGAAGAGGCCAAATGTGATCTTTTTTATGGAAACAAAATTGAGGAGTGAAAAGAGTGATAGAATAAAAAGAAGGGTGAGAAGTGAGGGGTGTTTTGTAGTAGATTCAGAAGGAAGGAAAGGGGGTCTTATGCTTTTATGGGACCAGTCAGTGGAGTTGGAGATCCTGAATTACTAAAATAGGAACATTAATGCTTGGGTCACAAATGAGGAAGGGAAAGAGAGATGGTTGCTGACTGGTTTTTATGGGCAACCAGAAACCAGTTTAAGGGAAGAAGCTCAAAAGTTGTTGGCTTCTCTAAGACCTAATGATGGGTTGGGTTGGTGTGTGGTGGGGGATTTTAATGAAATTTTAACACATGATGAGAAGAAAGGAGGGCAACAAAGGAAAGAGAACAAATGAATATGTTCATTAATGTATTAGAAATGGGAGGTCTTTTTGGTCTGGGTTGGAGGGGAGACAAATTTACTTGGACTAACAAGCATGACAGTGAGACTTTCATAAATGAAAGGCTAAATAGGGCAGTAGTCAATTTAAGATGGAAGGAGATTTATAAAGAAGGGTGGGTAGAGGTGTTAACAACAAGATGCTCAGACCATAGACCCCTTTTGCTGAGTATGAACCAAAAACTCTCAATAGCATGGAGGAGGAGGAGGATGTTTAGATATGAGGCTAGATGGTCTTTTGAGGAAGGTTGTGAGGAAGTCATAAAAAATGCTTGGACCATGAGGCAAGTAGGGCGAGATCCTGCTAGGACACTTAGAAGTTGCTGGAAGATAGCAAAGGAGCCTTTGTTAAATGGAACAAGCAATTAGAGAATGACAAGGGTAAAATCTTGAAAGACAAAACAAAATTGTTAAAAAATTTATAGATGAATGAAGGGAGTCATAATATGGTGGAGATTAAAAAACTCCAAGAAGAGATAGGGGTCTATCTTGAAATGGAGGATTTAAAATGGAGGCAAAGAGCAAAGTTGGACTGGTATCAACTGGGTGATCGTAATACCAAGTTTTTTCACAGTTGTGCCAACCAAAGGAGAAAGAAGAACTGTATAAGACAGATTTTTGATGATCATGATAAGATGCAATCAGAGCCTGAAATGATAGACAAGGTGTTTAATGATTATTTCCAGAAGTTGTTCAACTCCACAACCCCAAGTTATGGGGATATTGAAGCTTATTTGCAGGCAGTGGTCCCTGTGTAACAGAAGAAATGAATGTAAATTTGTCCAAGCCTTTCTCTAGAGACGAAGTTGAGAAAGCTCATAAACATATGGCCCCTTTGAAGTCACCCGGAATACGTGTAAATCATCTGCTTTTTGCATATGACTGCATACTTTTTGGGATAGCAAAAACAAAAGAATGGTTGAGGTTACAAGAGCTTTTGTTTATATATGAAAAGGCCTCTGGACAGTTCCTAAATAAGGAAAAAATGTTAGTGTGGAAAATCCAAATATAACACATTTAGAGGAATAAAAGAAAGGGTCTGGAAGAAGATTAATAACTGGAAAAATGCTTTTCTATCAGCAGCTGGCAAGGAGGTAATGATCAAGATAGTCCTACAAGCAATACCAACTTACACTATGAGTGTTTTTAAACTCCTAAAAAACCTTTGTAAGGAGTTAAATTCTTTACTGGCCAATTTCTGCTGGGGAAACCCAAAGACAAGTAGCTGTTTGCATTGGTGTAGTTGAGAAAAATTAGGGACTTCTAAGGGTAAAGGAGGGTTGGGTTTTAAAGACATAGAGTCATTCAATATGGCTTTATTGGCTAAACAAGGGTGGAGATTTTTACAGGACTCGAGGAGCATGGCAGCAAGGGTTTTTAAAGAAAAATATTTTAGAACAATCCTTTTGACAGAAGCAAAATTGGGATATAGACCTTCTTACATATGGAGGAGTGTTTAGGGAGCTCTAAACTTGTTAAAGCAAGGATGAAGATGGAGTGTAGGGAATGGCAAAAAAAAAATAAAAATTTTGGGGGCAGAAGTGGTTACCAACTCCTTCCTCTTACTGTGTCCAATCTCCTTGCACAATTTTAGACCAAGAGGCCAAAGTTTCTGAGTTGATTACTGGTGGGGAATGGAATGAGCATTTGATCAAGAGAATTTTCTGTGAAGAAGAAGCAGAGCAGATATGGAGCTTACCCATAAGCAAAATGGAGGTTGAAGATAAATTAATATGGAGGTACACCAAAAAAGGTTTCTTCACTGTCAATAGTGCTTATCATCTAGAAATGAAGAGGAGGACAACAAAAGATGAGTGCTCAAATGGAAGGGAAGGGGAGAACAGATGGAAGGTAATATGGAATTTGAATATCCCAAGGAAAACCAAAATTTTCTTGTGCAAAGCTGCAAAAGAACTGTTAGCTACAAAAAAAGTCTTTACAAGAAGGGTATTATAAAAGAACAACTGTGTCCAATTTGTAAGAAGGGAGCAGAAATATCAATACATGCCTTATGGTCCTGCCCTGCAGCTGCAAATTTCTGGTCTGATTCGATTATGGTGATACAAAAATGGAGGACCAATGAACCTGATATGTCAATCTTGTTTGAAAGGTTGGAGGAAAGGGTCAATACAGAATAATTAGGAGAGATCAGTATGGTAATGAGAAGCATTTGGTTGAGAAGAAATGAATTTGTCTTTAAAGACATTTTCAAGAGCCCAACTCAAGTGTTGAATCAAGCTAGATAGGAACTGAGAATTTATCACCAGGTTTAGCAGAACCTGTGGCAAAACGCAGAAGCAAGAGTAGTAGGAGGAGAGTCAATGTGGAGCAGACCAAGGGAGAGATTTGTAAAAGCAAATTGGTATGCAGCTGTTGATAAAGAAGGAAAAAAGGTAGGCCTAAGAGTGGTAATCAGATATGAGGAAGGTGAAATTATGGCTGCTGTTGGTGAATAAAGAAGCCTTGTATCTGATCCTGCAGTAGCAGAAGGTTATGCACAGAGGAAAGCCAGGGAATTTTGTAGAGACCTTAATTTCAGCAGAGTTGTTTTTTAAGGTGGTGCTCAAGTCATAGTGAATGCAGTTAATGAAGAAAAAGAAGATCTTTCCAGATATGGATGTGTCATTGAAGATGCCAAGAAACTGTTAAGGGGAAGAAGTCAATGGAGTGTTAAGTTTGTTTATAGAAAAGCTAATGAGGCAGCACATTGCTAAGGGGAAGAGGTCCCAGCTTGTATTGAGAGTATCTTGAGTAAGGAAAAACTTTGTAATACTATTTCAGATCAATGAATGAATATTGAGGTTATTTAAAAAAAAAACTCATCCTAGGCTTAATAAGGAGTTACCTTACTCCTCCTATTAGACATTTTATGGGGAGAAATGAGTGTTTCTATATGGTATCAGAACATGTTAACTTATGACTGATGATAGGCTCCTACGACCTACCCACAATAATGTTACCAGAAATATTGGCCCACACGTGAGGGGGCATGTTGAGAAGTCTGACATGGTTTAGGAACCAACTTGTCCTAGACTTTATAAGGAGTTATCTCACTCCTCATTTTAGACATTTTATGAAGAAATATGAGTGTTTATATAGGTACCAATTAGAAAATTAATGTGCACTAAGGAAGTTGGTTGATTCAACAACGTAGTCATAATGTTTTAGATCACTTTCGAGTTGCCTAGCTACTACATTAATGGGGCCCTACAATAGGTTATTATATGGAGCGAGCTAGCTGCATGCATAGATATTGCGCTTGTACATGTAGATTGTTGTTGGGTGTTTTTTTGAATAAACCCACTTAATTTCTTGTAATAGGTAAAAAGTATTATTTGTCTAAAATTATAGATCGACGACCTTCATGATATTCAAAGGTTAATTGGTCCAACACATAAACACATGATAGGTATCTATATATCTTCATCCACCCTACGTAAAAATAGAAAGAAAAAAGAGTCATTCTATTTACAAGTCCGTATAAGAGAAATACACCATTTATATTATTGATGTGGTACGATTTGATTTGCAAGATATAAACTTTTAATTTTTTTTCTAAATCAAATTGTAACACCCTTTCCCAGAGGTCCGGGGAGTTAACTCTTGTAACCTAAAATCATCTTTCAAAACATATTTATATACTCTAAATTTCTCATAAAATAGGAACTAATTTAATTAAACTAAATATACATGTTCCTCCATTAGGACACCAATTAATAAATACCTCAATGAAATAAATTAAAAACTCTACAAAGACTCAGAAATATCCATGACTCAAAATACCAAAATAACATAAAATCACAAACATACTAAATAAGACTCTCCAATAACTATTTGTACCATTTGACACTTATTTCTCTACGATCATCAACCTTGCTAATACTTCCTACTCTTGACTTCCAATTGAGGTATCAAAATTATCTGAAAAATATTTTGGAAATAAGGGGGTGAGTTATCAACAATTCAGTAAGTAGAGAACATATACTAGTATGTAAACATGAGTATTTTCAAAATTCAGAATGCAGGATAAAATATTTACTTTTAGAATGCAAAATCAGAAACATTTACTTTCAGAATACAAAATCAAAATATTTACATTCAGAATGCAAAATCAAAACATGTTACCAAAAATATCAGAGCGAAACCTTTAGAAAACAATTCTTATTCAAAAATCATTTGGCTTAACAAAATCTAAGACCTCATCTTCATCATATCAGAGCATTGCATCGCACCGGGATAGATACCATGTTTAACCCCCGTAATAGGATTATAAACCACCATTATAACTATAGAAGCACTGTATCCACTATTATAACCCGTGGTTGGGTCGTATACTATGTTTAAACCCCATGGTAGGGTTATAAACCACAATTCTAACATGTGGAAGGGTTATATCTACTATTATAACCCGTGGTTGGGCTGTATCCACTATTATCACTTTTGGTTGGGTCTTATCTACTATTATCACCCGTGGTTGGGTCGTATCCACTATTATCACCCGTGGTCGGATCGTATCCACTATTATCACCCGTGGTTGGGTCGTATCCACTATTGTAACCTGTGGTTGGGTCGTATCCACTATTAAAACATGTGGTTGGGCCGTATGCCACTATCATCACCCATGACTGGGCTGTAACAGAAACTGAATAGAACATCATAATCAGACTTAATCAGAATGCAAATTCAGAATCTCATGCCAAGGATTTCAGATGCCGCAACATATCCAAATAGAGTACTGACCAAACTCAAATCCTTTCACATTTTCAAAAACAGTTTCAGAACATTTTTGCATCATATGCACAAATTTTTATAAATTTCATATTCTCTCTTTTTGCATAGTTCAGAAATAGAATGTACAAAATTAGCTCATGTCTACACCAATCCTGACAAAAAATATTTTCTCTTATATAGCTTTCAAACTCATATCTAAGGTTGTTTTCATATTTCTTTTCAAAACAAATATACATATTTTCAGAATCAACCTTGTTTCATTTCCTTTTTATGCAAAGTCTAGTATAGGAACCCCGCTTACCAAGGCTTTTTAATTTTTTTGAATTTTTTCACAACAGTGTTGAACGAAAATTACTCGTAACCTTTAAGATTGCCACGAAATGTCCATAAATATTCAAAATTAACACATTTTTCAATATTAACTTGAAACGCCAGGTAACCTATTTTCCTAATGATCTAAATTTCTCGAAACCCTAAAATATCATAAATTCTCAAATGCCTATAATATCCATTTAATTTCTCCGACTAAGACATTGAATTCTAACTTAGGTACCATTGAAATCTAACTATATAAAAATTAATACTAAATAATGTAATTATATTGCAATTCTGCTACAGGTACCCCGCGTTGGGTACCTGTTGTGGAATCGTGTAGCCACGTCACTTTTATATTATTAGTTTAATAAATGAATTAAAAAAACCTCGATTTGAGAAACCCATCTCATCATCAAGCGCCAAACTCATCCCTATTTTCCATCTCAGAAATTTTCTTCATCCTCTTCATTCCTTAGCCATTTGAGCAAAAGCACAAATAATACAAATCTTGTTTTTTTTTTCTTATTATTAATCTTCTCTCGTATCATATTGCACACAATAAAAAGAAATCCACATTTAGCTTCAAATAATAAACAAAGAGCGTACCCGCCGAGATGAAAACTTTGCTGCAGTCAAGTGCTGGGCTTCAACCTCCCTCACCTGCTTACTACCTGGAGGAGTGTCGATATTGTGTGACACATAGTTGTAATTTTAGTGGCCTGTGGGAAGCAGATTCACCCTTCACATTCGCTAAAATGAAGCTCTTTGTGGGTTAGGGTTCCGGGCTTCCAAAAATTGGGAAAGACGATGGCAGGGAGGTACATGGTTGGGTCCACGAATTCGAAGACAAAAAATGAAGAAGAAGAAGAGGAGATGAAATTAAGAAGCATAACCTATTTTTGTGGCTTGTGGGAAGCAGATTCACCCTCGTCAAAATGAAGCACTTTGTGGGTGGGGAAGCAGAAGAGCTTGCTTTGTGTCTGTGAGCAAGGGAAGGGAATCTGTTTGCATATGAAACACAATGTTTCATTTATCCACGTGGAGGCCCAAGTACGCGGGGGGTACCCCTCCTGTGTGCAAATAGAGTTTTTGATTATATCAAAATCTATTAAAGTAAACAACAAACTTTTATTTAATAAATAAACATATATATATTTCTATTTACTAAAGTCCTTACAAATAAAGAAAATTTTAGACTTAAAATAACACCCTAAAGGCAAGGCATTTTAGAAAAAACGAACATAAAATGCATGGGCAAGTTTTAACTTGCAAAAACCACTTGAGATAAAACCATGACATCGTGCATGAAACCAAGCTCATGATCATGTGGGAAGAAGCTGCGACGGAGTTGGGTGGCTGAGGTGAATATGCTAGCGGGATGGGCGACTGCGCATAGAGAGAGAAAGAGTGATGAGAGAGATAAAGAGGGGGAGACAGAGGTGGAACAGTGGGGAAAACTCGTCATGGCTTACCGAGAGAGAGGTGCGGTGGACTTGGGGTGACTCGAGGCTGACGGGAAGGCGACAACTGGTAGATTATGTGGCTAACCCGATTATTTTTCTGTCAAACGGTGGTGATCAACCAAGTATGTGGTTTTGCTCTATTTCAGGAGTGGGAAAACAGGCGATAACGGGCTGACGTCTTGTGGTGGTGTTGCCTCTTGTGTGGGAGGCTATAGCTTCTTGTGGGCTGGGCACGTTGGTCATTTGAGGGAGGATCAACGACTTAGTTGGCTTGGCTTTGGGGTGGCGAGGCTGCTAGACGAATCGGAGGTTGTGGGCTATGGGGAGGCTATGAGGGTGCAACGAGGTTGTGGGCTTGTCGAGAAGGTCAATGAATGACGGACTCGACGTGTTAACGACCGGCGTTTTCTGGGGAGGTAATGACCAAGTGGATAGAGCTGCCGACGTGGGTCGCTGGGTTGTGGCTCGAGGTGGAGGGAGCAGGTGCTTTGTTTTGAGCTACAAAAATAGGGTGGTTTTCAGTTGTTATAGGGAGAGCTGTGGCTCTCTGTGGTTGGAGTGGTTAGCAAAAGGAGGGGTGGTTTCTGTTTCACGTGGGCCAGGCAGTGGCTATCACATGGTGGTACTCATGGCTGGGTTGCAGTCTTTGTGTAGAGTTGGGCCGTGGCTACCCTTCGGTGGTTTTCTACGGTCGCGTTGCTTTGGTTGTTGGAGTTTCTTGGACATGGACTATGTTGCATTGCGGTGCAGTGGTGATCGGGTGCTGTGGAGGCTTACCATGGCATGGAGGTCTGTTTTGTAGTGCTTAGCCTGGAGGTCGGACTGACTGAGTTGTGGTGAATGGGATTCCATGGGGCTGCGGCTTGCTGAAGTTAAAGCAGGGGTTGATGTAACCCTAGGACTTGAAGAGGCGACGAGTGCATGAAGGTGTATAATCAACGGCCACCATAAATTTTCCAACCTAAACCTAAATAAAAATCTTATTAACTAACCGACATTGATTAAACAGTTTTGTTATTCATCATCTCCACACATCACACACCACATTTTTTTAATTTTTAAGTTTTTTGGTTTTATACTTCTTAAACTAATTGAATTCTTTTACTCATCATTCATACACTACATATTTGGTAAAAGAATAAATAAATAAATAAAAATATGTGTAGTATGTGATGTGTGGATTAGATGATTCGCAAAATATTTCTTGACTAGATTGGCTTGGTCCAAATAAAGGGCTTTGTCAAGTCCTTTTGTTGACTATGGCCTGCCAAGGCACGAAAGGAAACCAATATTCTGCACGAAAGGAAACCAATACACCCCACCACAGACAATCACCTCGTAGGTACTAGCCTTATCTTCCTCAGCACTATCCTCTGCCTTCTCTTCCTTGCTAGTCTCTCTGCCCTCAGCCCGATGCCGACGCCGACGCCGACACAAGCATCTCAGTTCGACGCCGACTCAACCATCTCAGTCCGATGCATCTCTATCGCCGATCTCCCCCATCTCTGTCGATCATCTCCATCTCCTCTCCATCAAAACCCAATCAAACCAAAATCCACAATCAAACCAAAATCAACTCTCAATCAAACCATAATCCATTCAAAATCACAGTGAAAACCATCTCAAACCCACAATCTCAAATCATCAAGTATAGAGAATAAGCTCAAAATCACAGTGAAACCATTGCAAACCCGCAATCTCGAGTTGAGCTTCGACTTCGGGCCCTATACTCACATCCTCCGAAATCTCCCTCATCGGGTGGAGGGGCCACGGGTCGAGGCTTGGGACGGGCGTAGTTGCTGTATTCAGTCTCGAGGGCCTTATCGCAACAGGCGGAGGGCTTGGCGTAGGAGGTGTACTGGGGGCGATCATAGTCGAAGTCATCGGAAGGCATGGAGGAGGAGAGAGGTTAGCAAGTCTCATTGGACGACGAGAGAGGTCGGTTGTTGGTGAGCACGATGTTGTAACCACCCTCGTACGGTGCGAGGGACGAAAGGGGGTGGTGCGAGGGACGAAGTGGGGTGCGAGAAATTCTCTATTTGAAATCAGTTTTCTGATGTTTGCTGGTTTAGGATAGATATGGTGGAAGGCATGCGTGTAATTGTATAAATGACAGGCTGTTTTTGTGTGAAAACCAGCCAGACCGGCTCTAAGGATTTCTCTTTCAAAAAACCTTCTACATCTCATTCCTTATCCTTTCCCAATTCTATTAAAATAATATTCTTCTATTATTTCGTTATTACTTATTTCTCTTACTTTCATTTACAACTTTAAACTACTCAATATTTCTTCTTATGTTTTGAACTATTACTCTAGTGAATATATTAAACAAAAACTTAAATTATTTTTTTGTGGGTATGATAGTATGTTTAAAATTAATTTTTCTATATTTTATTTAAAACTATAATAAATATGAGTATGAGGGAAATTGTAGATGATTGGAAGAAGATCAATTTATTTTATTTATTAGAATAAAATATTAATAAAAGATAATTTAGGGATGAACAGTAGTTCCTCAAATATCCCCTAAAACAAAACCTTAAAATAGAGAATGGAAGATTAATTTTACTAGCTAGTTTATATTAATATATATATTTATTTTACATAATTTATTATTATTATTATTATATATTCACGAATATGCAAAAAATTAAATTTGATTGAATATTTAATCGTGAGTAGTATATCCATTATCTTGTTTGTTTACAAAAAATGTTATAGATAAAACTAATTTTACAATATGACGTAATTTATGTTAATTTATGAATTTATTTTTATAAAATTTCTTTGTAGTCGACGGTTAAAGCATTTCCATAAACTTATATAATGTGGGTAAAACCTTAAGGAAAATGTTAGTTAACCTCCTTAAATGCACCACTCAAATTTATAGTTAGTGTATTTTGTTTTATTTTTTAAAATGTTTAACAGAATTACTACTAATGAATTTGTATTTTTTAAATATTTGAGAAAAAAAATGAATGAACTCAGAACTAGCTAGCAATCACGCCCATAAGTATTTTAAATCAGGGGGTTGCTAGAAGCTCAGCTGGGGACAGGTCCATCATTTGCCTGGAGAGGTATCCATGCCGGTCTAAGGCTGTTGAAAGAAGGGCTTGTATGGAGGGTAGGGAATGGCAAACAAGTGAAGATCTGGACTAATAAATGGATACCCTTTACCACCCAAATAGAATTCAATCTACCCGAGAAGTGGACTGCTGGTGTGAGTATGTTTATGACCTTATAGACCCCCATCTGCAGCAGTGGAACAAACCTATTCTCCATGAGATGTTCTCACAGAAGGAAGTGGCTGACATCACAGCCATCCCAATTAGTTTGGGGGGAAAAGAGGATAAGCTTGTATGGCAGTTTACACCAAATGGAATTTATACAGTTAAATGTGGATATCACCTTAATATTGAATTGGAAGGTGAACTAGAAGGGGAGACCTCAGGCAAAGCTAAGGAAAAACAAGCTTGGAAATAAATATGGAAGCTAAGAGTACCTCCTGCTACCAAGATGTTCCTATGGAGAGCTTGCAAAGAAGCCATTCCTACACTAGCTAATTTGAAGAGAAGGAAAGTGGTTGAAAACAGTTTATGTCCAGTTTGTAAGCAGGAGCAAGAAACCTCGGGTCATGTTTTATGGGGATGTATTGCTGCCAAAGATGTATGGGGCCAGGGAATGAGGAAAGTGCAAAAGTTATCTCTTCAAAGTGATCTGATTTTTGAAATTCGGTCAAGACTGGTAGAGATAAGCCTTGAGGAACTAGAGGAGGTGGCAGCAACTATGCAGGGACTATGGTCCAGAAGGAACAACACCTACCATGGTAAGGAGTTCCAACATCCAACAGCTCTTCATCAACAGGCCAAGACAGATCTTGCAGTCTACCAGGAAGCTATTACAGAGGATAGAGTAGTTAAGTTTAATGCTCGTGCAGGGGTGCCAAAATGGAAAAAACCTGAGGTGGGTTCCTTAAAGGTGAACTGGGATGCGGCTGTCAACTTAGAGGAAGGGAGAATTGGAATTGGAGTGGTCATTAGAGATCATGATGGACTGGTCATGGGAAGCTTACGGGCAAGCAGAAACCTGAAAGGGACCCCTTTTGATGCGGAAGCTTATGGCCTACTTCTAGCAGCTGTTTTCTGCAAAGAAATTGGACCAACACATGTCTGTCTAGAGGGGGACTCTATGCAAGTGGTCGATTTATTTCAAAACTGCGCCAGGAACTGGAGTTTGGGAGGCTGTCTTGTGGAAGATGCACGGGAGATACTCAACTCGTATGCAGTATGGTCTGTGACTCATGCATATCGAGAGGCCATTATGGCATCACATCTCCTAGCCAACAATGCACTGGAAGCCACAGAGGATACCTATGATCTTGAAACTTGTCCTTCATGTATCTTTCCTATAGTCTCTAAGGAAATGTTGTAATTGTTATCTCCTGGTTTTAGCTTGAGTTGATGTAAGTCATTCTTATGATTAATGAGATCAGTCCTATTATCAAAAAAAAAAAAATCACGCCCATAAGTAGGAGCGGGAATTGTCCAAAAATGAATGTAGCAAACATTTTCCTTATTTTAAGTCGAATATAATAAGACAATTAAAATTAATAATAAAATGCAACGAGCTCTCCAGATTGACGTGGCTTCTTGCACTACAGCAAATAAACCTATTTCCGACGAAGCCTTTCGCCGCAAATAGAGGAAACTATCGCCGGAAAAAAGTAATTCCGGCTAAATAAGCTTGCCCAAATATCGCCGCTTTTAACCAGCCAAGTAAGATGTTTTGTGCCGAGTTCGAGAACGGACATAAATGCTTTACATTTCCGACGGGCATATATCGCTGGAAATATCTTATATATCGCCAGTAAAGATCTTTAGCATAGTTGCTCAAGTCTATTCCGGCGACTAAAAATCGCCGGAAATATAATCTTTGCTGCAAATTTAACTTCGCCGCAAAAGTTCCATTACTGGCGATAATTGACATTTGCCAGAAACACTAATCGATTATTGCGGCGATGATATAGTCGCCGCAAATAATTGGACATAATGTTTCCTCCTTACTCGCTGCATTTATTTTCGACGAGTTACGTTCGCCGTAAATGGTATTTTTTAAAAAAAAAAAAAACAATTATGTTAGCTTGTATTTTGTCGTCCTGTTATTTTTCCTGATATTTGTAATTTCATAACAGATAATTGCTTGCTAATAAATTATAAATACTAAATTTGGATAAATTTATATCTGATTGCACATATAAATTATATGTCAACATCATTCAAATAACCTCGACGTACATATTTAAAATTCACCAAGATTTAAGCTTACGTTTTACATAATACCATCCAACGTATCACAATGAAATATAAATTTACAAGTATTTTACGTTCAAACTATAAATGTCTAACAGCAAGTTGCCTTCATGAATGCACCAACTTCTTCATTGCAAGTGTTTTTCTTTCTAATCACCATATTACAAAAGTATGGGAAGAGCTGAATTTGGTTCACCGATTTGACTTCAAGTGCTTCAAAACAACTGTAAAGAAATGCAATATATTTCTGCAAAAACATAATATTCAAGGCTCAAGTTACAAGGCATTCAATTAATAAAAGATAGCATCTCTTCTTTTTCCTTTGCATCTCTAAATAAAAGAACCAACTATGTATATATTATGTACATATATAGAACACGTAGAAACTCTCTGACAATTAATACAAGGGTCTCACCTGAAATTGGGGCTACCTTTTACATGATTCAGAACACTAACGAGTCCATTTCAGAAAGTCTCTACGTACTCTAGCTCTTTAGTCTAGTATAAAGCTAGCTTCCAAAATCACAGTACCCAATGTGAGAAAAATCGAACACTTGGCAATTTGATCCTGCCAAACAAAGTACACACCAAAAAGAACAAATTATATAGGTGAAAAACCATATGCACTTATGATTTTTTATATGAGAAGTACATAATTTGCGTTTATTGGAACTAGTAAATACCAAGTCCACTGCACTCACCCAAGGTGATTTCCTCTATGATATCTCGCATTCAGCAACTTCATTGACCAAACAGAAAAAATTTTCAGAATAATGATGAAACAAGTTATTTATTCTTAGTCATTTAGATGTTGAAAGATACATAAAAAGCAACAATGTCAGAACAAGAATAAATGAAAATTTGCAGGTCAGTTAGGTACTAATAATATTATTAAAAGGCTACGTATGTACTAATAACTTACCTTGCTGGAGCAATTTCATTATACATTGATGACCAAGAACTTCCAATGTGCATGTTGGTGGCAAAAGCAACGTACATCTACAGACGGGTTTGTGCTTAGTGACGAATCAACTGCTGGTATGTCATTTGGTTCTGTGCTTGGGACGACATTACGTGGATCGGTTAAGTCATATGAGCTTGAGGATGAGTAATCTCTATGATCCATCGCAGCAATGGGTACTTTATTCCGAACTTCATCATTGCTATGAGATCTCCCCCGACCGTAGCTCACACCGCGTGATCGACCTCTACCTCTTCCAGTTATCGGCATTGATGAAGCAAGCTATATAAACAAACTTCTAAGCGGTGTGCTTGCCAAAAAAACTGAACAACCAATATTATTCCTGCAATCACACTAAAAGAATACAATTATTTATATATGATTATACTTTAGTTTAGAATATTACAATTAGTTCATCATCATGCTACTATTTGTTTAAGGGAATGGTCCAAATTAACCAAGACATTTAGGAAGTAATGCCTCCTAGTGTGTTGTCATCACAAACTTGGCTAAATTGGCAAAAGATAACAAACTAAATAATTCTCAAGCAAATTACACATCCATTCAATGGAAGATCCCCTATTCTTGAAGTAAATTGCACACTGCTAACGGCCGGGGTACTAGAATTGTATTCAAGTTGTAATCTAATTAGATTCAATGTAATCTAATTAGATCATTCTTTATGCAATTGATCATGCCCGGCCTCTCAAACCCAGTAAAATTATAGAATATATATATATATACATAGAAGTATCCAATTAATTTGGATAACCACGACAAGCTAGCTAGTTCATATATACTCAATAAACATGCATAATCTAGTGTAGTTCATAAGATACAACTTACTTATGATGGAGGAATATATATTGTATTTACAATTATAAGCTATGACTTTAATTGATATCAAATTCAGGTTCTTAGAACCACCTTATAAGTTAGTCATTATAAGTTTAAATAGGAAACTATATATATAAAGTGTAGTTCATAATTTAAAACTTAAGATGGGTAAAGTAAACTCATTATCTAGTCGGCCTTAAATATAATGTTCTTAATTGAAATACTATATATGTAAATCACGAAGGTCCTTCATAATTAAATATTAAGCTCTTTTGCATTACCCTTAGATATATATATATATATATATATATATCTAATTATAAAAAGAAAAAAAGCCGAAATGGAGCTATTGCCGCGAGATAGTGTAGCCGAAAAAAAATATTTCCCATTAAATATTATTGTTGATACTTAGTAATTTCGCCGAGATATAATCGCCAGAAATGAATCAATTCGTCTATAATATTTTAGCTTTAACTTGCCGAAATGAATTGAAATATATTTTCTATATACAATTCAGCCTGCTTTCAACATCAGTTTAATCCATTAAACCATCTGATCAATTATATTTCCTAATAAGCATACAATATCATGAATTAATCATCATTGAAATATATATATATATATATATATATATATATATATAGATGCTTTAAACATCCCCAACATCATACATTAATGAAAATTGCTCAAATTGAAATTGATGATAGTTTAGTCTAAAGTACTACTTAACACCCCACAATATATAATCTTGTTTTATAGGTGTCCTCCTCTCTTTAATATAGGGTAACTAGAGTTTCCTAAGCAATCCTTGATCATCCCTTGGAAGCTGCTGGCCTTCGTCATGATCTCAAAATTGCCTTAATCTCAAAACTTCATTCTTCAACTGTTCTTCTCAAAACTTGATGCATTCTTCATTGATGTTAATTGCTCCAAACATATACATTCTTTTTTAGTTCTCAAAGTCAACCACAATGTACATTCATCATTTTCTTTATTTCCATGTACATTCATCATTTCCACAATGTACATTCACTTTATTAATGCTATAATGGCTACGTTAAATAAAGGCAGCTGGCAAGCTGATTACATTAAGTGAAACAACATTAAATATATGATTGCATTAAATATATATGATTCCTAAGCAAATAAAATTAACACTAGCATGTTTTTTTTTTAATGTAAAATGCATAAAGGAAAACATTAAGTGAAACAAATTTTGAACTAATGTTGTGAGATCTCGAGTTTTCAATTAACTTGTCTACTAGGTTTTTTTTCATGTCTTTTATCTACAATGTGTAAGCATAGGTGCATGTATACATTAATTTTTTAATATAACCACCTATAATGCAGTTAATTGGGTAACTCATCTAATCACCAAAAGAAAGGATAACACATCCCATCTCAACCTCTAGGTGCAGCATATAGATAAAAATAACCAGGTTAAAGCAATTAAGTTAAAGCAATTCATGTCTAGCAATTGTATCAAAGTCATCACAAATATAGAACAAAAGCAAATTAGCAATATGGATTAGTGAAGTTTACATACCCTCAGCTTAGAGAAATTATATTGCACAGTCCTTATGAGAATAATGACCATCAGGCAACCAAGAGATTTTTGATGAAGGAGGCGTTATTTGTACCATGGAACACCAGGCAATATCTGTCCACATCATCTATGTTAATACAATCCCTTTGTAAAGCATAAATGACAAATAAATATAATCCATTTATGCATTTTTCTGACCTTAACACCATACCAAGCATCTAGAGGTAGAAGAAGGAACACAATGGGAAGAGTTTGTTAAGGCCTTCCAGATCAAAATCATTGACACCACATAAACTTAACATGACAAAAGTGAAAGCAGCAAGTGAAGGCCATCTTGTGAGCAACTCCAAATCAATGGAAACTCTTCAAAACATATGTACTACCCCACAAAAAACGTATTTCCCAATATATATATATATAGTGTACTACCTCTCTAGTTCTTGTTTACAAAGAGGACAAGAAGATGTAATTTGGAGCCATTGATCTATGCACTTGAGGTGGAAGACATGGGAACATGGCAACCTCCTTAATTCTTCCTTGTCCAAGTACTTGGTTATGCAAATGCAGCATTCCTGTCATCCCCACCACAAACACAAAGAAAACACGACAATCTCATCAGCACTTCAACTTTCAACACGCCAATATATTCTTTTGACTTAGAATCTACTAAATTTGTTCTGTCCTATGAAAGATATTAGCTTATTTGTAAGTGTAAGTTGAAAGAAATGAGACTTACTGGATGATCATTTGCAAGGTCGGATGCTGGGAAGCTGACAAATTTC
Organism: Juglans mandshurica; assembly: GCA_022457165.1. NCBI lineage: Eukaryota > Viridiplantae > Streptophyta > Magnoliopsida > Fagales > Juglandaceae > Juglans > Juglans mandshurica. Next base: position 14,692,460 of record CM039623.1, read on the forward strand.
CTCCTCGGATGCTCCTCTATCAATTGACCCTGCATTCATGTTGTATCCGACAAGCTTGCTAATCATTGGCACGCAACAGCATAGCAGCAAAAATAACAGGAATGGAAATGAATAGCAAATTGCATTCCAAGCTAGCAGGGAGATGCATAGCACATGTAGTTTTGGGGCTCGATGGAAGGACCCAAATCGAGAGTCAAATACCCAAACATTACCCATCACAAACCATAATGCAAAGAACAATTCTAGTGAAGTTTGGCATTTGTTCATTAGATGTGAGATCCTGTATCCATTGTAGCAATCAATTAGAAGGCTTCGAAAAGCTCTTGAATTGTCAAAAACTCTCTGTAACACTTCCACTAAATTTATGGAAACTTGTTTGTGTGTGAAAAAAATTAAAAGCAGGCAATTCATGAGTTTGTATCTTGTTTTTTGTCATTTAAATATTGCTGCCAATACGATTAAAACTCTAAGGTGGCCTAGTAGAAAATATAGTGACCACCAACCATTATCGAGTTGATTTGAAGTTATTTGTTATAACTTGAGGCTTTTATCATATCACTAAGGGTTCATCACTACTAAGCTGTTTGCATAATTCCTCAATAATTCCACCCAAAGAACAAAATCAAAGACTTATCCTCAATAACTAGTTGCCTGATGTTTTATAACTAGCTCACAAATCTTTGTAATGATCCCAACAAACGAGTTGTCACTATTAGTACAACGCATGGAAACCAATGATTTTTTTAAGGGAAAAATATAAATGAATCATAGAAGTTGAAGGGGCAAACTGTATGTAAAGCTTGATTACCTAGATTCTTCACTGCCCCTCTGATGTTCCATATTAGAAAGGCTAAAACCATCTCCATGATTGAGATGGTACCGGTAGCGGCCGTAGAGTAGCAACAAACTAAGAACACATCCAATATTATAACCAATAATCCATATTCTCATTTGCCAAACAGGCTTCTCCTTGGAAATGGCTATAGTAGATGTTGTGATGCTTATTTGAATCACCAAAACTATAAATTCCATCAGCATCCAAGTGCTTGAATTGAAAGGATTTGAGCTAAGATCAGATCTTGATTCATTTTGGTAGTGGGATATTCTTCTTAAGAAAGAGAACCACCTTGCTCTGGAGATCCTCATCGCCATCCTTACCAAGGACGAAGAAGGTAGAGCACGAGTAGGCCTATGTCGGGTATTCATTTTGGATGATTTTTGTTGGACTAAAAACCAAATTCCATACATATCCAAACAATAAACTACCGTTAACCCTTTGCCCATTATATCATTGCAAACAATCGAAATATATAGAATACCAGCATAAGGAAACTTCAAAATCACAAAGATGATATTGTTGAATCATGAAAAAAAGTGGCTTTTGGCTAATTCGTAATGTCACGCAATTCATGAGATTTCACAATAAAAAGGTTTAATCAGAAGCTTTTGACAAAGATTCTAGCTTATTTGATCATGCATGATAATCTTGATTAATGTGAAAAAAGGTTTATTCTGTACTTTTTCGTCAAAAATTAAAATGAACCAAAAGGATTAACCCAACTAATGAAATTCATGTACTTTTAATTGTCCATGAAGTTGGTAATTATTAACATATATAAAAGTTGTGGGACTTTTAGCTATCCATTATTAATGATCATGGTTGTAACTACTGATCAACTCATCTTTTTACTGGTGCAATTAGATCTAAGCTGCTCATGGTGTATTGGAGAGGAATGGATCATTAACATTTAAATGACTAATTATTAAATATGTATGTATGTTTGTAATAAAGTTGGTAACTCCAATCATATATATATATATATTATATGTGAAGCCCCCAAATTCCGCTTGGGATCGGACGGACATTTGAAGCCTCGAGACATGCAACACAAGGTTACCAGCCCCCGTTCATGACATATAAGATGCAATATTCCTAACATGCATCTAGCATTATGCAATATTCGCAGCGGATAATTTTTTTCTTTTTAGCAATACTATGCACCAAACCGAAATATCCCAAACACTTAAAACATACTTCATTCATAATGACGTACTAAACAACTGAGATCACAATAATAGTCCATATGGTTGTGATAAAAAAAGTGCTGGAGATTGAACTCCCCAAATACAAGTAGTAACTTGAGGTAACTACTGTACTACCATCTACGTCGCAACATCGCTTAATCGATCGTTTCCAAATGGTCGATTCTCGATTCTCCTTCAGATCCTGTAACAAATCTACCATTCGGGGGGAATGGTAGTTGGGACTACCACGGTGAGATTTGATTACAAATCTCAGCAAGTTAACAGGAAACTTCCACACAGGTTAATGATGCATGCATGACAGTAAAAGCATGAATGCATAATCAAATCATAAATAATCATAGCAGAACTTGACATACAACATAAAATAATTGGCATAACTTAAACTGAAACTGAAGCTTAGCATGAACGTGACTTGAAACATAACATGGACTTGAAACATAGCATGACCGTAAACTTGAAATACAACATGGACTTGAAATATAGCATGAACGTGAATTTGAAATATAACATGGACTTGAAATATAACATGAACGTAAATTTGAAATATAACATGGACTTGAAACATAACATGAACGTGAACATGTATAATTTGAACATGAACTTGAGCGTGACATAACATAAATGTGAGCTTGGAACATAACGTAAACGTGAACATAACATAACATGAACTTGGAACATATTCTTGTCTCATGGGATTACCATGATTGCGTGAACGTAAACTTGAACATAACATAACGTGAAACATGACTTAAATTTGGAATCTTATTCAATGGACTTAATCTTTAAAGTGACCATATGGGTGCTACACAGGTCCCCTTGAGCCGTGTGTCCCTGCCGATTACCGCATCACATCACAGGTTTCTATACCAGCTGTGAGTGCGTTAATACGTACTCCACAGTTGTTGTGGCCCCAAGTATTCTACGTGTCACAATTGTTGTGTCTCACGTAGTGTATGCTCAACAGTTGTTGTGGCCCCATACTTCATGCTCCACAGTTGTTGTGGTCCCATGACTTATCTGTTTGTGCCACACTTGCTGTGGACACACGTAACATAATGTGTGGCACCATCGGCGTTAGTCCCTGGCGCGCTCCGGTGACCAGCTAATTAGGCCCCATTCGCAACCTGTTGACTGTACTTTGTCAACCCAGGGAATTTCACACCTATTTAGACACTCCAGCGTGAACAAAGGAGTTCCATTAGGATATTACCTCATCCTAGCGCTTAGGGTCGTGATTGACATGAATGACTTAACTAGCAGACATGACATTTCGTAACGTGACGTAACATGAACGTGACATAAAAGGCAGAAATCTTGACGTAGCGTAACGTGAAATGAACGTAAGACGACAAACATGACATACTTTGAAACATAAATGTAACAAGCAACATTTCATAACATGGCATACATATAACATAACATAGCATACCATGTACAATCAACATTTCGTAACATAGCATACCATGTAACAGACAACATTTATTAACATGGCGTAATATGTGACAGTGAATATTACGTGACATGAAATACATGTAACAGATGGCATACTTAACTTAACATGACATATTTGCAATGTATCGCAATACGTGACAGAATATCTTGTGTAACAGATGAATAATTCATGACAGAATAAATTCTGTGTAACAGATAAATATGTAATCACTTGGCATGGCACATAAGATAACATGCATACATACACTTTAGTTCCCTTACTTATCACTCATACACATTAAACTGATAGTAAGTTAAAAGCTAACTTACCTCGATCTTCGCGCTTCGAGACAAAACTCAAGTGCGATCACGAGAAACTGAAAGTAGCGGTTTCTAAAAATTAGAACTTAATCACTAACAATTAGGAATATGGAGAAATATCAACTTCGATTAAAATTACTATTTTACCCTCTACATGTGGGAAATGACCATTTTACCCCTAAGTTAAGGATTTTGTATCCTAACTCTAAAAATACCAAAATTTACATACCTTATGTAAATTTTGTCCTAAGCTCAAATATCCATTCAAAAAAATTTAAAACTAAACACAACCATTAAAACTCTATAGGTCCGAAACTTACAAGATTATTTCCTTTGCTTTTTGTTGTAATTCTTTCAAATTTCAAAACTCATGATTAAACCAAAATTTTTCTTCTACTACACTCATAACATATTCTTAAGAATAATCATGTTTTGAATCATGAACAAATGTCATCTAAATCACTAAAACCATACTTGAACTTTTTGGTTTTTCTTCTAAGTTCAAAACAGAATTTTGTTTCTAACTTGTTTTGATCAACCTCTTGATCCATGACCTAAAAAGATGTGATCTTCAAACCCAAACATCACATGGTTTAAAACGATGTTCTAAAACAGATCCAAGCATCAAACTCAAGATCACATGGTTAAACATCAACCAAAACATAAATTTAGCCAAGAACAACATCACTTTGGCCTAACTGAATACCTCCTTGCATAAAATTTCATATCTTCGAAACTAACATCAAATATCTTCAAAATAACATTCTAACATGTATATAAGATGCTTAGGATCTTCCAATAAAAATATCAAAGCCATTGGAATAAGATTAAACCATAAAAGATTTAAACTTTCTCAAAACAGAAACTGTTTTGCCTCTTCCAGTTTCTAAGTTTCTAGACCTAAGAAAATATTTCACCAAAACTTTTAATCATGCAACAAATCCTCAACCAATAATCATATACACATGTTAACAGTACTCCATAAAAATTTCGGACCAGTATCTATTCATTAGCTTGGTCAAAAACTCCAAAATATAACACACTCTCCAGTTTATCGCCCAGAATGACCTTTCCGGGATCTAAACAACTTTTTACAAATCAAATGATCTCCAAATGGAACGAATAAAATATCCACGTAAACTAGACTCCAAAATAAACAACTTTCATGAAGGAAAAGTTTCGAGAAAACACTTACAAAAGCTTCGAAACGGGCGTTCAAAAGAGGTAAGAAAAACTGTCCGAGAGTGTCTTCTGTGTTCTATGAAGGAAAAGTGTAAAGGAGAGCTGCTTTTCGTGGGAAGTGGACTGGAGAGCTTCTTACACAAGCTATTTAAAGTGATAGGACTGAAGGAATGGTTGAGTGTTGGCCTTTTCTTCTCATAAAAATCAGACCAAGATCTTTTCTCAAGGTGGAGTGTGAGAGTGAAAGAGTGAGGTGGCCCTTTTAGCTTTCTGTTTCAAGAACCTTCTAGGCCCTTCTTGTAAAGATCTGGCCAGCCAAGTGGGGGTACAAAACTTAGCAATGAAGCAATCCCATGGTGACCAAATTCGTGGGCCTTAATGGGCCTAAACCGAATGGGCTTAAATTTTGGGGTTTAAAGAGGGTTTGGGTTGCTATCAAGTCCAAATCCAATATCACTTGGCCCAATCAATTTTTCAAGGTTAACAAGGTTGGATAATGATGTTCTAACACAAATTTGAAGGATTAATAGCATGTGGAAGTGATTTAATCAAGTGATTAAACACAATGCTAGAAATCGGATTAGAACGGGTTTAGAGGCCAACTTTAGGGTTGTGGGGAAACCGTTTAGAGTTTCGATTTCAACAAAGCTTTTGGGCTTTCAATTGGATTCCCACCATTTAGGGTTTCACTAGAATTGAAAACCTCTTTGGTCTGGCACAATTTGGTTGAGCAGATGAAACAGAGTTTTGCTTAAGTAGCATGATTTCACAGCTTGATTCCTTCAAATCCATCAAACACTCCTCATGGTGCCAAGCGTCTAATATTATCCACTAAGCGTGGCTAAGATCTTGCCAAGTGTCCATATAAAAGTTCTCTAATCCAATTTGGACATTCCCCAATGTGATTTTGAAACACTGCAATTGGTGCGCTTATTGAGGTTACTATTCACTCCAAAAAAATAAATCATAAACTTAACAATAAAAATTCTTAAATATTCATATGAACCTACAGTGAAAATATTTTACCAAAATTCAACCTCGAAATGCCCCTAAAAATAATTTCACAATTTTGAACAGACGTTTCGTCTGGAATTATGAAAATAGGATATTGCGCCATAAAATTCTAAATAATCCACTGAGTCTAATGGCGTGGACCATAATGCATTCTGACACTTCTAACCACCTCAAATAAATACAACTCATATTTCTAGCACCATAGTGAGTGATAACACTGACTATGTTGATAGAATAAAACCTGTGCGATTGGTCGATTCATAAAAACTTATGGGATTTTTACGAGATTCCTAAAGTCAATAGAAATTCTACCAATAAATTTCTAGCGGGCTGTTACATTATATAAGTCATATAATATATATATATATATATATTTTTGTTTCCAGCACTGCAGATATATATCCATTCTTCCATTGTAATGCTACTTATCAGTCTTCTTCTTCTTCTTCCTCTTATATTTTTAATTAATTTCAATGCCTTTTTAATTTCCCCCTATTATTCTTCCAAGTGCAGTTGAATTAGAAACAGTTTTTTTGGCAACATGTTTTGTTCTCAACCACATTATAATCTAGCTACTTCAATAGCATTGGCATGGCACATATGATAACATGCATACATACAATTTAGTTCCCTTACTTATCACTCATACACATTAAACTGATAGTAAGTTAAAAGTTAACTTACCTCGATCGTCACGTTCTACTATAATAAAGCGCGAAACACGAGGAACTGTAAAAGGGATTCTAAAAGTTAGAAATTAATTACTAACAATTAGGAATGTGAACAGAGACAACTTAGAGTAAAATTACCATTTTACCCTCTACATGTGGGCAAATGACCATTTTACCCCTAACTTAAGAATCTAATATCCTAATTCCAAAAATTACCAAAATTTGCATTCCTTATGTAAATTTTGTCCCAAACTCAAATAGTAACTCAGAAAAATTTAAAACCAATCACAACTATGAAAAACTTACTATGGCCGAAACCTACATAGGCCATTTGTCTTATTTTGGTTGCAATTCTTTCAAGTTCCAAAACTCATGAATAAACCAAAATCTTGTAACAAAGATCTTCCTATCCTAAGTTTAAAAATTCACTTAAAATATCCATTAAGAAAAGCTAATCATCAACACCAAACTTTTTGTAAAAAGACCCAAACTTTTTAACAAAAAGTAAACCTTAAGTCACAAGTTTTGACCTTAATAAAAACATCTCCAAGAATTCCAAAAAATCAAATCTTACTTCTAACATATTCATAACATCATCCTAAGATCAAACATGCTTTAAATCATCAAACCAAACTCACCAAAAATCACAAAACAACACTTGGAGTTTTTGGTTTTAAACTTAGTCCAAAACAGAAACTGATTTTCCTAACTAACTATGATCAATCTCTTGATCCATGGCTTAAAGACATGTGATCTTCAAACTAACACATCACATGGTTTAAAAATGTGTCCTAAAGAAGATCCAACCATCAAACTTAAAATCACATGGCTAAAATTTAATAAAACATGGATCTAACTAAAAAACATCAAAGTTTAGGCCTAACCGAAATCCTCTTGCATAGAAAATCATATCTTTAAAAATAATACTAAATATATTCGAAATAACATCCTAACATGTATATAAGAGGCTTAGGATCATCATATAAAAATATCAAAGCCTTTGGAATAAGATTAAACCACGAAATATTCAAACTTTCACCAAACAGAAACTGTTTTTCCACTTCCAGTTTTCAAGTTTCTAACTCTAAGAAAATCTATGATCAAAGGCTTTATCCAAACAACAAAACCTCAATGAACATTCATAAACACATGTTAACAACACTCCATAAAATTTTCAACTTCGTGGGCCTTGGTGGGCCCCACCAAGTGGGCTTCAATTTGGGGTTTAAAGGGGGTTTGGTTAGGGTTTGAGATTCTATCAAGCCCAAAATCAATTTTTCTTGGCCCAATCAAATTCCCAAGGTTTAAAAGGTTGAATAAAGATGATTTGACTAATTAATAGCATGTGGAAGTGATTTAATCAAGTGATTAAACACAATGCTAGAAATCGGATTAAAAAGGGTTTGGAGGCCAACTTTAGGGTTTGGGAAAACCATTTAGGGTTTTGGTTTCAACCAAGCTTTTGGGGTTTCAATTGGATTCCAACCATTTAGGATTTTGCTAGGGTTGAAACCCTCTTTGGTCTAGCACAATTTGGTTGAACAGATGAAACATAGCTTTGCTTAGGTGGCATGATCTCACACCTTGATTCCTTCACAAATCTATCTAATGGTTCTTCTTTGTACCAAGTGTCTAATACCATTTACTATGTGTGGCTAAGATCTTGCCAAGTGTCCAAATAAAACTTCTCTAACCTAATTTGGATATTCCACACTGTGATTTTGAAAACACTGCAATAGGTGCGCTTTTCGAGGTTACTATTCACTCCAAAAAAATATATAATAAACTTAGTACTAAAAATTTCTAAATATTCATATTAAGCTATAGTGAAAATCCTTTAACGAAATTCAACCCTGAAGTACCCCTAAAAATAATTTCACAATTTTTAACAGACGTTTCGTCCGGAATTATGAAAATAAGCTATTGCGCCATAAAATCCTAAATAATCCATTGATTTTAATGGCGTAGACCATAATGCATTCTGACACTTCTAACTACTTCAAGTAATTAAACTCATATTTCTAGCACCATAGTGAGTGATAACACTGACTATGTTGACAAACTAAAACTTGTGCAATTGGTCGATTCGTAAAAACTTATGGGGTTTTCATGAGATTTCTAAAGTCAATAGAAATTCCACCAATGAATTTCTAACGGGCTGTTACACAAACTATCTATTTTAAGGAGGCATAGTACTTGATTAGTTTTGATACAGCAAGAGGGTAACATGTCAACCAATTTGAAGTTTGATATATATATATATGTGTGTGTGTGTGTGTGTGTGTGTGTATATATATATATGTATATGAACGGGGGATCTTTATGTTGCATGGTGATCTTAATTTCAACAAATTAATTAGAAGAAAAAGAGTCCCAAGAAAATTTGAAAGAGACATTGAGAATCAATGAACCTTGGTCTTGGTGATTGGACATGTTTTAACTTCAAGTGCCAGTCATGTCTTCCAGTTGATCATTTTGTTAAGAAAGTTATTTATTTCATATCAACCTACAAATTATTTTGTGGTTTTTTTTCCTAATTTCTGGTAGCCATTATAAGTTTATTTCCACTTTCCATTATAAATAAATAATAAGTTTATTTAGATAATCCTTTTACGATTTATCTAAATAAATTCTTATGATGTTTTTAAATTTTAATACAAGTTTCTGAGTTTTGGCTTTTTATGTTAATTTTACCTTTTTACTTTTCACAATGGCATGCTGATTAGGTATAGTTGTTTTGTTCTTTAAATGACTAGCGTGAATTCTAATTGTAATCATTTCGTTGGTTTTTACGCAACATGTGACAACCAAGTAAATCAATATATATTGACCATAAATTTTTTTAATTTAGATTATAGATTCCAATTTCCTAAAATTCAAAAGGATGTTCATCGACAAACATCAAAAGCAAAAATGGAGAAATAAAAAGAAATCTTGAATGCATGCTTGGATAGCATAGCTAAAGCAAAGAAGAGAGGTGGCCAAGTTGTGGCTCATGTTTTCCAAGCCAACGAATTGAACGAAATTATAAGATCTAACCATTCTTTGATGAAGTCTATACCAAATATCATGATTTAGAATGAAAGGGACTGTAGCATGTTAATTAGAATGCTACAAGACTTCCAAATCTGGATCTAGCTTTAAGGGGGAGGGTGCTTTGGCTCCTCCCCCTCCCCTCCCTCCTGTCTATATGTTCAATCTGTTAGTTTTGTTTTATTTTGGCGTGTTTTAGTTTTTAGTTTTAGCTCAAATAAGGGGTGCTCTTTCGGGTGATCCCATTTTTAGCATAGGTTTTGTTCCCCATTCTTTCTAAGATTTATGTTTCTGAATAAACTCTAAGATCTTCTTTTCTAAGATCCGGAAACCTCATCTTTCATTTTTTCTTTCTGACCCATGTGTGATGTTGAGTCACCTGGAACGGCGGTAGCTAGGGCAAGAGTTGGTCGAGAGGGGCGGGCAATGCTATGGCCAGTTGGTCATGCGGTAGAGCTCGTGCGTAGGAGGTAAAGGACTTCTTAAGAATGAGATGTTGAGCATTGGTAAAGTTTGTAGCATTTTTTTGTCAAAGATAAAGGACTTCTGTTAAAATCCAGAGCTACCATTACCAAAAGTTCTCAACCCTTCCCTAAGTATTCAAATGTGCTTTTACCGGTGTTACTTAGTAATTGAAAATAGTTGATTCATCAAGAGACCTAACAAGAGATAGAAAAAGAGTGAGAGATATTATGGGTGTACGTTACTGTGTAGAGGAGAAAAACCACGTGGTGAGGTTGTTTACTTTTTAAAAATTTTCTAAATCAAAATAGAGATTCAAATTTTCTAAATTTACTTTCTTTAAGAAATTCAAATAGAATTGGAAGCATGTTCTTCGACAAAGATCAAAAGCAAAAATGTAAAAATAAAAAGAAACTTTGAATGCTTGCATAGCATAGCTACATCAAAGAAGAGAGGTGGCACGTCGTGGCTCATATTGTCCAAGCCAACGAATTGAACAAAATTATAGTAACTAACCATATCATGATTTAAAATGAAAGGTACTGGTGAACTGTTTGCTTCCAAACATATCTCATCTTAGTATTGTCAGAAAAGGAAATGGATACTAGAAGAATGAGAGTTGCCTTGGTTACTAATGTCCTGTTTGGTTTCATAGATAGTCTCAATTCATCTCATTTTAACATCTAAACACCATTCAAACACAAACACTTCTCAACTTCAAATTTTCAAATTTTCCATTTAATCTTTTTCTAATCACTATAGCTTTTCCAAACATCCAACAAAACACAAAAACAAACTAACTTTTTCAAATCCCAAATGAAAACAATGTTAAAAATTTATATTATAAGAAAATATTTTAACTTTCTAATATTTTTATTCTTCTTTTTTTTTTCTCTCTATTCCCAAAATCTCATAAAACATCTTACTTCAAAATATTTCAATACTATTCACAGATTTATCATCTCAACTGTGTAACCAAAGGTGACCCAAAACTCTAAGCAACTTTTTGCACAGGTTGACAACTATAATACTACAAAGGTGGTTTTCGGTTGGTTTTCTTCTATTGAAGAATGAGATGTTCAGCATTGGTAAAGTTTTTAGCCCTTTTTTTGTGAAAGCTATAGGACTTCCATTAAAATCAAGAGCTACCAATACCAAACGCTTTTAGCCTGTCCTTGAATATTCGAATATTCAAATGTGCTTTTACTGGTGCTACCGTGTTATGGACAATAGTTGATTCATCGAGAGACCTATCTAGAGGTAGAAAGACAATGAGAGATATCACCAATATTACTATGTTGTGGACAAAAACAATGCAGTAAGCGCGATGCAAGTTTAATCACATGTGACATGCTCTATCTTCAAAAGCAATAAGAGCTCAGCCAATTATTGAGTTATGTGAAACACGTACGGCATCATTTTGAAGGTATTCTCTTCTAGAGCTCCCCTATGAATAGGACGTGGTGTAAAGTCATGTATTACAGGAGCTAATAAAATAGTGACTCATTATTTTTGCCATGCTTTACAATTAGACAATATCGATGGGATTCTTTTCCGATCTTGGAAATAAATCTCCCTACACTTCATACCGAAATATCATCTATGTTCAAGCTTGAGTTGTTGTAACCAATCATTATTATTGTCGCCAACCCTCGATGGCAAGACCTTAGATCAAATTTATATTGGCCATAAATTTTCTAATTCAGTTTATAAATTCCAATTTCCTAAATTTACTTTTTTATGCAATTCAAATTAAATCGAAATCATGTCCATCAACAAAGATCAAAAGCAAAAAAAAAAAAAAAAAAAATCTTGAATGCTTGGATAGCATAACTAGAGCAAAGAAGAGGTGGCCAATTTGTGGCTCATGTTGTCCAAGCCAATTAATTCAACTAAATGATAATAACTAACCATCCATTGACTAAGTCTATACAAAATAGCATGATTTACAATGAAAGGAACTATGAAATGTTTGGTTCCACAAATATCTCATCTTCTATCCATTTTATTTTTAGACACTACCAAGATGAGATTTGTGCGGAAGCAAACATTTCACTAGTAGCTTTCATTTGAAATTGTGATTTTGGAATATACATGACCAAAGGGTAGTTTGTAATTATAATTTGGGTCAATTCGTTGGCTTGGACAACATGAGCCACTACTTGGCCACCTTTCTTCTTTGCTCTAGCTATTGTGATGCCCCCCAGATTCCTCTTGGAACCAGACAAACATCTGAAGTTTTGGGACATACAACACAATGTTATCTACTCCCGCTCATGAGAGATAAAGATGCAATGTTCCAAACATGCATCTAGCAATATGCAATAAAGCTGCGGTTTGTGGATAAATTTTTTCTTGAGCAATACTATGCACCAAACTAAAGATACCCCAAATATTAAAAACATAATCCATAAACATTAAAGTGGTAGACCTTCTTGATTACATAATGAGCCCAAAAGGTCTGTAATCATTAGAGTACTAGAGATCGAGCTCCTTAAGTATAAGTAGGAACTAAAGCAACTACTAGGCTAATCCATTAAGAAGCTTGCACAACTCAGTCAAGGATGTTATAGTACTAACGATACATCGAAGCATTGAGGCTATGAGCTCTTTGTCGTGCCATTGTCGTCTAATCGACAATCTCCAGTCGGTTATTCTCTGATGCGCCTCCTAATCCTAACAAATGGTCTACTATTTTAGGGGGAATGGTAGTTATGATTACAACAGTGAGATTTGAATTCAAATCTCAGGAAGTTAACAGAGAACTTCCAAATAGGTTAATGATGCATGCAGGACAGTAAATACATGAATGCATAATCAAAATCATAAGTAAGCATAAAATAACTTGACGTGCAACATGGCATAAACTGACATGACATGTGCGTTAACATATGCACAAGTTCACATGTATCTGCACCTGCTATGGACACACATATTGTACATGCCAGTTGACAGGTATCTGTATCTCTTGTGGACACACGTTCTGTACATATCACGTGACAGGTATCTGCGCCCGCATGAATACGTATAACATGAAAGTGAAAAGTGGCACCATTGACGTTAGTGCCCGTTGCGCTATGGTGACAAGTTAATTAAGCCTCATTCGTAGCTCGTTGATCTTTACCTTGTCAACCAAGGGAATTTCACTCTAATTTAGATACTATAGCGTGAACAAGAGAGTTCAACTAGGATATTACCCTATCCTAGCACTTAGGGTCGTTACAGATATAAACAAACTTAACATGACTTGAAAGTTTGATTCCAAGATATATAAACTGTACTCTAGATGAAATGTGACATGAAACAAAAGGATAGAAGCCCTAATGTAACGTAACGTGACATGAACGTGAGATGAAAGACATGACGTAATATGAGATAAAAAATATTTCATTGCATGACATAACATGTAAAAGATAATATTTTGTAACATGGCATAATACATAACAGATAACATTTCAAAATATTGCAAAACAAGTAACATACAATATTTCGTAATATGGCATAACATGTAACAGAAAATATTACTTGACATGACATATATGTAACATACAACATTACTCAACATGTCATACTTGTAACAAATATCATTACTTAACATGACATACTTGTAACAGATAGAAATGCATGACAAAATAAATTATGTAACAGATAAGTCTTTCATGACAGAATATAATATGTGTAACAGATAAACATGTTGTGACATGCCATGGCATGACACATATGATGATATACATACATGAACTGTAGTTCCTTTACCCATCACACATACACAGTAACCTGATAGCAAGTTAAGAGTTAACTTATAGTGATCGTCTCGTTATGATAAATTAAGCACAAAATACAAGAAATTGTAAGTAGGGATTTTAAAAGTTAGAAACTTTATTTCTAACAATTAGAAACATGAAAAATGCTAAGTTAAAGTAAAATTACTATTTTACCCTCTACATGTGGAAAAATAACCATTTTACCCATAACTTAAGGTTTTCACATACAAATTCCAAAAGGGAAATTCTAAATGCAACCGCCTGTGTGTCCCCGTTGCGGCCTCGACGCCTACGTGGCATATGTACTAAACGACGTTCAACATTTGTCCAAATTCCCCCACGTAAGTAATTATTTTCTCTCACTCATCTCTATTTTCTCTCATCCAATGCACGATTTCAAACCCTAATTGTAATCCCTAACTCTCATTGAGCGTCTACTCTCAATCCCTAACTCTAACCAACATCTAACCCAAACGATCCCTAACCCTAATCTACCTGTCGTCTTCACCCTTGAGGCCGCGAGGAACCCTACTCTTTGGATTGACGAGCCGAGCCTACGAACCCACATGAACCCATCGTCTCCATCCCCGTCGTCATCACCCCTGAGGCTGCGGCAGGACACGAACCCATCATCTCCATCCCCGTCATCTTCACCCCTGAGGCCGCAAGAGACACGAACCCCCCAGGTTTTGTTCAGATTGTTACTTTTAGTTTTGCTCTCATCAGTTAAATTTGTGCTTGTGATTTTGATTACTTGATTACTTGTGATTTTGAGATTTTGGTTGGATTTGATTTGGTTTATTTATCAGGTTTTGTTCAGATTGTTGCTTTTAGTTTTGCTCTTATCAGTTAAATATGTGTTTGTGATTTTAAGTTTTGATTACTTGATTCGGAGATTTTGGTTGGATTTGATTTGGTTTATTTATCAAGTTTTGTTCATATTGTTGCTTTTAGTTTTGCTCTCATCAGTTAAATTTGTACTTGTGATTTTGATTACTTGATTGGAGTTGATTCGATTTTATGGGGATTCATCTTAGAATGTCATCATCATCTTCATCAATATCTTCTTCATCTTTTTCGAAAAGTAATTTGGGAAAACCATTGTGCTTCTGTGAGCTCGAAGCCACATTGAAGTGGTCAACCACTGCAAAAAATCCTAGACGACCCTTCTTAGGTTGTTCAAAGTACAATACCCAGGTAAGTACATTATTTGTTGCCTAAAACATTTTTTTATATATAATCATTTAATATGATGTACAGTTTATACATTTCTAATATATGCATGAAATGAGTAGGGCTTACCATACTATAAGTTTTTCGAGTGGCTGGATAGTAATGAAGTGACTGAGCTACAAGTTCAAGAAAGAATGCATGAACTGTTAAAGAAAGAGAAAGAGGTCGAGAAGATACTCGAGCTTCTAGAAAAGAGGGAGATTGAGCTGCATAAGATAGTGGATCGCCTCGAGAGGGTGCAGATGGTACTATCCAAAAAAAGCGACGAGGTTATGCAAAAGGAGTTGGTGCTTAATGTACAAGAAGCTAAAATAAGGCGTTTAGGCACACTACTTCGTATTTATTTCTGTTTGCATTTGTACATGTATTTAACCTATTGTTATATAAGTAATTTAGAATTGTTGTTAGTAGTTCTATGTTTAGGTATTGGACTTGTACATTTGTTTTATAATTGTAGACCGCAACTTGTATGAACCAATTGTCTCAGCAACTATGCATTGTCTCAGCAACAGTTGTCTTAGCACTTCCCTCATTGTCTGGACGTAATTAGTTAAGTTGGCCTCCTTCGATGTACATGGTTGTGGGATATAGATCACTTTTATATATAACATCTATTGCAAGAAGGCACACAGCTTTAGATGCTCTATTTTACCATTAAGGAGGTTTAATTCTTAGTTAGATCCGATAACAACATGGATCTACATTTGACGAATCTGTTTTATAGACCTTAGAATGTGCAAAATACTTTGTATCTTAGACATCAAAATTCCAAAATGAGACCCTTTAAGTCTTAATGAACATTATGAATCACAATAGTTAATGCTAGAAATAAAAATACATAGTCAGCAAAGCTTAGTTCTCCAATGATATCTTTTAATCTTGCGATAAAATAAGAAAAAAAAAATTAGACTATAGGAATTATATCTGAGAAAAGATAATAAAAACTACAATACTAACTATTATGTCAAAAACTTAAATATATATCCAGTTTTCTATTTTCCACTTTCTTTCTCATTTCTTTGTTTGTAGCAGCCAAAACAGATAAAACTATATTAAAATGTGGCCAATATATACTTACAAATTTCTACCAACCAAAATGAAAATGGAACATAAGCAAGAAAAATAAACAGAGGACGAGCAAAGAGAGTCCCATCCAAGCTCCATTAACCATATAAATGCGTTAAGCGCACTAAAAGCATATCTACACCATCAAAAATATATGTGCATAGATAGAGAGAGAGAGAGAGAGAAAAAGAGAGAGTGTGTGCTTATACCTGTGAGTGATGTATGAATGTAGAGAAGCCTAAGCAGGTTTAAATCCACATATATTCATTCATGTCAGAATTGTTCCCAATCTAACTTCACAACAAAGTCCCTCAAATACACAAAATCTATTCAATCCACGACAAATTGTGTAACAGCCCGCTAGAAATTCATTGGTGGAATTTCTATTAACTTTAGGAATCTCATAAAAGTCCCATAAGTTTTTACGAATCGACCAATCGCATAGGTTTTAGTCTGTCAACATAGTCAGTGTTATCACTCACTACAGTGCTAGAAATATGAGTTTTATTTATTTGAGGTGGTTAGAAGTGTCAGAATGCATTATGGTCTATGCCATTAGACTCAGTGGATTATTTAGGTTTTTATGACACAATAGCCTATTTTCATAATTCTGGACGAAATGTCTGTTGAAAATTGTAAAATTATTTTTAGGGGTACTTCGAGGTTGAATTTCGGTAAAAGATTTTCACTGTAGGTTAATATAAATATTTAAGAATTTTTAGTGTTCAGTTTATGATTCACCTTTTCGAAGTGAATAGTAACCTCGATAAGCGCACCAATTGCAGTGTTTCAAAATCACAATATGGAATGTTCAAATTAGATTAGAGAAATTTTATTTGGACACTTGGCAAGATCTTAGCCACACTTAGTGAATAATATTAGACACTTGGCACCATGAGGAACGTTTGTTGGATTTGAAGGAATCAAGATGTGAGATCATTCCACTTAAGCAAAACTTTGTTTCATCTGCTCAATCAAATTATGCCAGATCAAAAAGGGCTTCAATCCTAGTAAAACCGTAAATAGGGGGAATCCAATAGAAAGCCCAAAAATTTTTTTGAAATCAAAACCCTAAACGGTTTCCCCAAAACCCTAAAGTTGGCCTCTAAACATTTTCTAATCCGATTTCTAGCATTGTGTTTAATCACTTGATTAAATCACTTCCACATGCTATTAATCCATCAAATTTGTGTTAGAACATCATTATACAACCTTGTTAACCTTGAAAAATTGATTGGGCCAAGTTATATTGGATTTGGACTTGATAGCAACCCAAACCCTCTTTAAACCCCAAAATTTAGGCCCATTCAGTTTAGGCCCACGAAATTGACCACATTAGCATTGTTTGAAGGCTACGTTTTATACCCCCACTTGGCTGGCCAGATCGTTACAAGAAGGGCCTAGAAGGTTCTTGAAATACAAAGTTAAAGGGCCACCTCACTCTTTCACTCTTACACTCCACCTTGGGAAAAGATCTTGGACTAATTTTTATGAGAAGAAAAGGACAATACTCAAGCTTCCTTTCAGTCCTATCACTTTCCATAACTTGTTTAAGAGGCTCTCCAGTCCACTTCCCACGAAAAGCAACTCTCCTTTATAGGTTTCCTTCGTAGAACACAAAAGACACTCTCGGACAATTTTTCGTACCTCTTTTGAATGCCTAGTTCGAAGCTTTTGTAGGTGTTTTCTCACAAACTTTCCTCAATTAAAGTTGTTTCTTTTGGAGTCTAGTGTACGTGGATATCTTATTAGTTCCATTTGGAGATCAGTTGATCGGTCAAAAGTTGTTTAGACCCCAGAAAGGTCATTCTGGGCGATAAACTGGAGAGTGTGTTATAGTTTGGAGTTTTTGACCAAGCTAATGAATAGATTTTGGTCTGAAATTTTTATGGAGTATTGTTAACATGTGTATATGATTATCGGTTGAGGATTTGTTGCATGATTAAAAGTTTTGGTAAAATATTTTCTTAGATCTAGAAACTTAGAAACTGGAAGAGGAAAAACAGTTTCTGTTTTGAGAAAGTTTAAATCTTTTATGGTTTAATCTTATTCCAATGGCTTTGATATTTTTATTGGAAGCTCCTAAGCCTCTTATATACATGGTAGAATGTTATTTTGAAGATATTTGATGTTATGTTCAAAGATATGAAATTTTATGCAAGGAGAAATTCGGTTAGGCCAAAGTGATGATGTTCTTGGCTACATTTATGTTTTGGTTGATGTTTAACCATGTGATCTTGCGTTTGACGCTTCGATCTGTTTTAGAACATCTTTTTAAACCATGTGATATTTTGGTTTGAAGAACTCATAAGTCATGGATCAAGAGGTTGATCAAAACAAGTTAGAAACAAAAATCTATTTTAAACTTAGAAGAGAAACCAAAAAGTTCAAGTATGGTTTTAGTGTTTTTGATGAATTTTGTTCATGATTCAAAACATGATTATTCTTAGGAATATGTTATGAGTATAGTAGAAGAAAAATTTTGGTTTAATCATGAGTTTTGAGATTTGAAAGAATTACAACAAAACTCGAAGGAAATAGTAATGGTTGTAAGTTTCGGCCCTATAAAGTTTTAATGGTTGTATTTAGTTTTAAATTTTTCTAAATTAATATTTGAGTTTAGGACAAAATTTACATAAGGTATGTAAATTTTAGTGATTTTTGGAGTTAAGATGCAAAATCCATAAGTTAGGGGTAAAATGGTCATTTTCCCACATGTAGAGTGTAAAATAGTAATTTTACTCTAAGTTGATATTTCAACATATTTCTAATTGTTTGTGATTAAGTTCTAATTTTTAGAAATCACTACTTTCAATTTCTCGTGATCGCACTTGAGTTTTGTCTCGAAGCGCGAAGATCGAGGTAAGTTAGCTTTTAACTTACTATCAGTTTAATGTGTATGAGTGATTAATAAGGAAACTAAAGTGTATGTATACATGTTATCATATGTGCCATGCCAAGTCATTACATATTTATCTTTTACACAGAATTTATTCTGTCATGAATTATTCATCTGTTACACAAGATATTCTGTCACGTATAGCAATACATTGCAAGTATGCCATGTTAAGTTAAGTATGTCATCTGTTACATGTATTTCATGTCACGTAATATTCACTGTCTCATGGTACGCCATGTTAAGAAATTTTGTCTATTATATGGTATGTCAAGTTACGAAATGTTGCATGTTACATGTATGCCATGTTATAAAATGTTCTCTATTACATTTATGTCTGATGTCTTAGTTCATGTCACGTTATGCTACGTCAGGATTTCTGTCTTTTATGTCACGTTTATGTCATGTTCATGTTACATCACGTTACCAAATGTCATGTATGCCAGTTAAGTTATTCATGTCAATCACGACCCTAGGCACTAGGATGGGGTAATATTCTAGTGGAACTCCTTTGTTCACGCTGGATTGTCTAAATATGTGTGAAATTCCATGGTTGACGAAGTACAGTCAACAGGTTGCGAATGAGGCCTAATTAGCTGGTCACCGGAGCACGCCAGACACTAACGCCGATGGTGCCACACATTATGTTACGTGTGTTCACAGTTAGTGTGGCACAAACAAATAAGTCATGGGGCCACAACAACTATGGAGCATGAAGTATAGGGCCACAACAACTGTGGAGCATACACTACGTGAGATACAGCAATTGTGACACGTAGAATATGTGGGGCCACAACAACTGTGGAGTACGTATTAATGCACTCACAGCTGGTATAGAAACCTGTGATGTGATGCGGTAATCGGCAAGGACACATGGCTCAAGGGGACCTATGTAGCACCCATATGGTCACTTTAATGATTAAGTCTATTGAATAAGATTTCAAGTTCTTGCATTTCACGTTCAAGTCGTGTTTCACGTTATGTTATGTTCAAGTTTACATTCGCTCAATCATGGTAATCCCATGAGACAAGAATATGTTTCAAATTCATGTTATGTTATGTTCACGTTCACGTTATGTTCCAAGTTCATATTTATGTTATGTCATGCTCAGGTTCATGTTATGTTTCAAGTTCATGTTCAAATTATGCATGTTCACTTTCATGCTATGTTTCAAGTCCATGTTATGTTTCAAGTTCACATTCATGCTGTGTTTCAAGTCCATGTTATGTTTCAAGTCACGTTCATGCTAAGCTTTAGTTTCAGTTTAAGTTATGCCAGTTATGTTATGTTGTATGTCAAGTTATGCTATGATTACTTATGATTTGATTATGCATTCATGCTTTTACTACCATGCATGCATCATTAACCTGTGTGGAAGTTTCCTATTAACTTGCTGAGATTTGTAATCAAATCTTACTATGGTAGTCCCAACTACCATTCCCCCCGAATGGTAGATTTTGTACAGGATCTGAAAGAGAATCAAGAATCGACCAACTGGAAATGATCGACTAAACATTGGTGTTACATAGATGGTAGTACAGTAGTTACCTCATTACTACTTCTATTAGTATTGTAAATAATTTAGGATATTAGTATTCATTAATTTTGTGATAAATAGAATATTTATTTGATTATGTTCTACGATGTGAATTTAATTAAGTAGGATATTAATACTTATTCGTTTCCAAACAGATTTAGTGGTAGTTATTATTGCGTATAGGTGTCGATTTACAAAGTGATATTCAAGAAGAAGTGCAGCGAGGTAGGTAATTTGATCATAAATTAGGATCATCACAGTTTAGCTTATATATAAGTATTATTCAAGCTAGTTCATTGACACCCATTATTTATGAACCACTCATATCATATGCAAACATGTCATCCAGCATAGCATACGATCATGTCATTCTGCATCATGTTTCAGATTCAGAAATTATAATTATGTATATATTATGTCATACATCTCATGTGTATAAGACTCGTAAGCCATCTTAAATTTAAGAGTAAGATAAGATCAGATCAGTTAATAAGATGACCATTCAGATGCATGGTACTAATGCAGTTCAGTTTCAGGGTGGATGTGCAAGCCACGAACTTAGTCGTGGTCCACCATAGTATGCTAGAATACTATTAGCGGTTCCCCTTGCTGCAACCTTGCACACAGGGTTAAGTGTGTTGGCCAGTCAGATCAGTCAGTTAAGTCAGTTAATTCAGATAAATCAGTCATGCATAGCATAAGCATTAGTATGAACAGTCATGAATTTTAAGCTCAGCGTGAAAGTTTTTATGAAAATCTTATGTTTATTACGTTTACGTTGTGATAGATTTTTTACTGAGTTATCGACTCATTTTAGTTTGCTTTCATGTTTTTAACCACTCAGGTGAAGATGATGACTACGAGCAGGCAGACCAGGAGTAGAAGGAGCATTTATTTTTAGTTCAGACTTTCTAAAATAAAACATGTCTTTTATGACATGAATTCATTCAGTTTATTCATTTAATGTTTTTTTTAAGACAATTTTATTAGACCTTTTATTTCATAATAAGTTTCCGTTTATTTTTCAATTATGAAATTAGAGAATCTCTTGCCGGGTTTATTTTTTCTTGAAAAATACGTGACACACCTAGCCTACGGGAAGGGGGTGTTACAAGAGCTATGTTAATCATAGGAGAGAAAGTCTTGAGTTGAGGTTAATAGCTGATCGTTTATCAAGGTACAACCTAGGAGGAGGAACGATTCGTGGTGATTATGAATGAGTAAGCTAGTTCTAGGCAGATATAATTTCTTGAGGAAATAGAGAATGTCAATTCAGTTGTGTATGGATTAAATTCTTCCAAAATGAACTGCAAGAATACTTGAAGTTTTAGAAGGTATGTTGGTATGACTTGACCTACCTTGTGGAAGGATTCCAGTACAAATTGATATAATTTGAGAGAAAGAGAGTTAAGAATAATAGATATATATATATACACGTTGTGGATAATTCTTTGAATAGTGATCTCTTTTAAGCAAGGATTCAGTATCCTAGAAGGTCAGCCTAGAAGTCATTAAGTTTAGGCAGTAACCTTTGAGATTGTTATACCCTAATGTTCTAGTAGTAGTTATTTTGTATAACCATGTGATGGTTATAGATAAGAATATTGTTGACTACGAGAAGAAGGCGTTACCTCAAGAAGAACGAGACCTGCCCCTTGGGCGTGATGAGGCATCTAGTGATGGGCAATAGGTTGGTAAGCAACTTCTTCTTTTGAGCGTATCTTATGTTTGTACTTGCATCGATTTCGGGGACGAAATCTTTTTTTTAGGAGGGGAGGATGTAACCGCCAGCTAGAAATTCATTGGTGGAATTTCAATTGACTTTAGGAATCTCGTAAAAACCCCATAAATTTTTATGAATCGACCAATCTCATAGGTTTTAGTCTGTCAACATAGTTAGTGTTATCACTCACTATGGTGCTAGAAATATGAGTTTTATTTATTTGAGGTGGTTAGAAGTGCCAGAATGCATTATAGTCTACGCCATTAGACTCAGTGGATTATTTTGGTTTTTATGGCGCAATAATCTATTTTCATAATTCTGGACGAAATGTCTGGTAGAAATTATGAAATTACTTTTAGGGGCACTTCGAGGTTGAATTTCGGTAAAAGATTTTCACTGTAGGTTAATATGAATATTTAAGAATTTTTAGTGTTAAGTTTATGGTTTTAGTGTTTTTGATGAATTTTGTTCATGATTCAAAACATAATTATTCTTAGGAATATGTTATGAGTATAGTAGAAGAAAAATTTTGGTTTAATCATGAGTTTTGAGATTTGAAAGAATTACAACAAAAATCAAAGGAAATAGCCTTTGTAAGTTTCGGCCCTATAGAGTTTTAGTGGTTGTATTTAGTTTTAAATTCTTATGAATTAATATTTGAGTTTAGGATAAAATTTACATAAGGCATGTAAATTTTAGTATTTTTGGAGTTAGGATGCAAAATCCTTAAGTTATGAGTAAAATGGTCATTTTCCCACATGTAGAGGGTAAAATGGTAATTTTACTCTAAGTTGTTATTTCTCCATATTCCTAATTGTTAGTGATTAAGTTCTAATTTTTAGAAATCACTACTTTCAGTTTCTCGTGATCGCACTTGAGTTTTGTCTCGAAGCATGAAGATCGAAGTAAGTTAGTTTTTAACTTACTATCAGTTTAATGTGTATGAGTCATTCGTAAGGAAACTAAAGTGTATGTATGCATGTTATCATATGTGCCATGCCAAGTCATTACATATTTCTCTTTTACACAGAATTTATTCTATCATGAATTATTCATCTGTTACACAAGATATTCTGTCACGTGTAGCTATACATTGCAAGTACGCCATGTTAAGTTAAGTATGCCATTTGTTACATGTATTTCATGTCACGTAATATTCACTGTCACATGTTACGCCATGTTAAGAAATGTTGTCTATTATATGGTATGTCAAGTTACGAAATGTTGCAGGTTACATGTATGTCATGTTATGAAATGTTCTCTATTACATTTATGTCTGACGTCTTAGTTCATGTCACGTTATGCTACGTCAGGATTTCTGTCTTTTATGTTATGTTTATGTCATGTTCATGTTACGTCACGTTACGAAATGTCATGTATGCCAGTTAAGTTATTCATATCAATCACGACCCTAAACGCTAGGATGGGGTAATATCCAAGTGGAACTCCTTTGTTCACGCTGGAGTGTCTAAATAGGAGTGAAATTCCATAGGTTGATGAAGTACAGTCAACAGGTTGCGAATGGGGCCTAATTAGCTGGTCACCGGAGCACGCCAGACACTAATGCTGATGGTGCCACACATTATGTTACATGTGTTCACAGCAAGTGTGGTACAAACAAATAAGTCATGGGGCCACAACAACGGTAGAGCATACACTACATGAGACATAGCAATTGTGACTCGTAGAATACGTGGGGCCACAACAACTGTGGAGTACGTATTAACACACTCACAGCTGGTATAGAAACCTTAGATGTGATGCGGTAATCGGTAGGGACACACGGCTCAAGGGGACCTGTGTAGCACCCATATGGTCACTTTAATGATTAAGTCTATTGAATAAGATTCCAAGTTCATGCATTTCACGTTCAAGTCATGTTTCACGTTATGTTATGTTCAAGTTTACATTCACGCAATCATGGTAATCCCATGAGACAAGAATATGTTTCAAATTCATGTTATGTAATGTTCACATTTATGTTATGTTCCAAGTTCATATTTATGTTATGTCATGCTCAGGTTCATGTTATGTTTCAAGTTTTTGTTCAAATTATGCATGTTCACGTTCATGCAATGTTTCAAGTCCATGTTATGTTTCAAGTTCACATTCATGCTGTGTTTCAATTCAATGTTATTTTTCAAGTCACGTTCATGCTAAGCTTTAGTTTCAGTTTAAGTTATGCCTATTATGTTATGTTGTATGTCAAGTTATGCTATGATTACTTATGATTTGATTATGCATTCATGTTTTTTCTGCCATGCATGCATCATTAACCTGTGTGGAAGTTTCCTGTTAACTTGCTGAGATTTATAATCAAATCTCACTGTGGTAGTCCCAACTACCATTCCGCCCAAATGGTAGATTTTGTTACAGGATCTGAAGGAGAATCGAGAATCGACCAACTGGAAATGATCGACTAAACATTGGTGTGACATAGATGGTAGTACAGTAGTTACCTCATTACTACTTCTATTTGTGACGTTCAATCTCCAACACTCTTTTGATCACAACCATTTTGGACTAGTGTTGTGATCTCAGTTGTTTAGTACGTCATTATGTATGAAATATGTTTTAAGTATTTAGGATATTTCGGTTTGGTACATAGTATTGCTAAAGGAAAAAATTATCCGCTGCGAATATTGCATAATGCTAGATGCATGTTAGGAATATTGCATCTTATATGTCATGAACGGGGGCAGGTAACCTTGTGTTACATGTCTTGACGCTTCAAATGTCCGTCCGATCACAAGCGGAATTTGGGGGGCGTCACAAATTGTTCCTAATCCAACTTCCCTATCGGACGTGGGTTGGAAACATTCAACGTCCTATTTCGGGCCTTTCCACCGCGGGCACAACCAAGGGTGACATATCTAACAGACTCATCTTCTCCCCTCTCGGTCTGTTTTGTCATCACCCTAATCCCGCATTTCTTACCATATTCCTTATAATAACATAATAAATCTTCAAAGGAATTATACTCCATTCCCGACTTTGGCTCCTCAATTGTATCATCATCATCCACTTGGACATTTTGAGTTTTCTCAACACTGCCATCATCAAGTTCCGAAGGACTTGGTTTATCCTCAGTACATTCTTCAGCTCTAGGAGATCCACATGGTGCTTCAGTTTCCCCACCATCAGGTCTATTGTCCTTTAACCAACTATTCTGCTTGTGGCGGAGCTTGTATTGCTGATAGGAGTCGGAGGTTCCCTAATATGTTGAAGTAGGTAACCAACATTCTGCAATAAACACAAAAAGTCTACAATTAAACTCGTACAAAGAAGCCAACTTATTAAGAATAAATCCTGATCAATTATCACCACCTGTATGTTGATTGGATATTGGTTGCCAACTGGATATGGTAGAAAAGTCGGTGACCACGTGGGCACTAGTCCAAAGTAACCAGGCAAGTAATTTGGGATGTTTGGACTAGTTGATGGTATGGCCTAACATGTTATTAGATAAAGTTATTGATGTATTTTGGAAATAAATATCGACTCAAAAATACCAATGTTAAAGATATATTAAATCATATAACATACATACCTTGGATGGAGGATTTGAGCTATATAATGTCTGCGTAGTTGGCTGTTCTTTCTCGTTTCCCATTCTGAAAATTAGTATTAACTATCAAGACAACTAATTGACATTCAGCAGGTGGGTTTTTATAGTTGGAAAAAAAATAAACTATCATGCAAAAGCAACTAAAATCCATATGGGAAATGAAGCAAAAACTCCCTTTTTTTTTTTATTGGCTGGTGCTTTTTTATTACCTTCCCTAATATAAAACCCATTTACACACGTTGATAGATTGGGAAGTGCTATATAGTACATCTTTCTTCAATTTGGCAAACTATGCTACAAGTCCTTGTTTTAGCTTTTTAAGTGGTATATGGTTGGGTTGGGTTGGGTTGGGTTGGGTTGGGGTGGTTATTGTTTTTGTCTCAAGTTCTGAATATTTCTTTGAAAAGAAATACAATATACTAAATAAATATGGATCTTACTCTATTTGGTTAAGTCATGATTAACGATATTGTTCAATAGGTTAAGTTGAAGCTAAGAGAGTCAACTACGAGGCTGGAACAACAATTGGCAGAAGAGCAAGCTGCTCGACTGAAGGCTAAAGAGCTACTACATGAAGCTCAACTGAAATCTAGTGAAGAAATTCATAGCCTCAGAAAGCATCTAGAAAGAGCAGAGGAGCAGCTTCGTAAGCACAGTGAAAATCGATGTACCATTCTGTGAGGTAAAGGTTATGAATACAACTGTTGTGGAGTACAAACCTTCCCTTTTAATTTTTTCGTGTTAATGTTTCTACAACAATTGATTGGACACAAAACCCACTTACACCATTTATGTCAAGACTTCATACTAATGAGAACCAATTTAATGAAAATACTTCAGTGAATAGATTTTCTCAAACTATACATTCTGGTAAAGGAAAGAAACGTTTTTAATTATGTAAAATCATTAAATCAGCAAGTCATATTAACAATAAAGCTACAAATTTTGACAGATAACTACTTTCCTTCAAACAGTAATGACAAATGTCTGGTAGGCATTTATAGTGGTGTAGTTTGTAGTCAAAGCAAATTGTTATGTGTTCAAGAAGTTTTTAATGCACAGCCACAAAACCATTCTCACAAGTGTCTCAGATGCTTGGTCAAAGTTGACAATAGAATCTTAGTTGGTTAAATAAGAAATGACTACCATTTACTCTTACTTCTATTTTTTCACTCAAAATCCATAGAAAAGTGCGGGCTATACATATACACTCATGTTAAGAGTGCCAGCTAAGTTCTATTTTTTCACACAATTTCAAGTGTAATGTAATCTTTTCCTGAAGTGGATTCCCAAACCCATAAATTGTCGTGCAGACTGCAGATGCTAGGCTCCAAATCTGAATAGCGACCTTTCAAAGTATAGACTGAAAAACCAAGTTCTTTATTACAGAACCAAGGAAGACCCAACAACTCAATACCCACCATTAAGCATGGATTTTTCACATACAAACAAAAAGGACAAGAGCAACCCAGAGAGAATGGCGGATGAAGACCTCAACTCAGAGAAAACTAAAACCCAACAACAAACAAATGAAGACCTCTTACCATGAATGCAAATGAAATAGTAGACTTCAAATCCAGAAGAGAAGACTGCAACCCTGATCTATTTTGGGGCTCAGGTTTCTTCAAACCAAAATGAAATCAATTCCCTCCCTCCCGCGTAAGTAATGTTTCTGGGTTCAAGGTTTCCATTTTTTTCTTAAATTATTGCTGCGCGAGGCCGCGGCGGGGTTACCACCCGGAGGTATGTAGCAGTACTGATTCCAAAAGTTATTAAAATTTAAATTCCTCATATAAATTTTGTCCTAAACTCAAATATCAACTTAGAAAAAATTAAGACCAAATACAACTATTACAAACACCATAGGGCCGAGACTACTAAATGCCGCATATCTTACTTTTGTTGCAATTTCTTCAAATTCCAAAACTCATGATCAATTTCAGTACAAACATACTTAAAACATCCACAAAAAAATTTTAGTTAAAAGGTCCAAACTTTTTAACTAAAATACACACTTTTGAATCTTAAGGTTTTGACCAATTTCAAAGCATTTTCAAGAACTCTAAAAATTCAAAACTTTCTTCTAACATGTTCATAATCCTAAGAACTAACAATAGAAAGGATTTAAGGGTATTTTAGTAATTAAAGGAAAACTTGCATGGACTTGGGAAGGATTGAAAATGGAAACCATAAGAGGAGAAAGTAGCCTTACGGGAGAAGAAAACCGTGTGACCTAGGAACTCTGTTGAAACTAAAGTTGAGCACAAAGCAGAGAGGCGGTGGAAGCTGGTTTAGGGTGGTGCAACGAAGATGCTGTCGAGCTGAGTGGCTGAGCACGAGAGAGAAAGAGAGAGGAAACCGTCACTAAAGACAAATGAAATTTTTTTGACGTTCAAATAGAGAGGAAATTTACTTTCGAATATCATATATACGTTCGAACATTAAGGCTAGTTAGGTGCGAACGTGAAATGTTTTGGTGCCAACGTTCGAACATTAGTAATTAATGTTCGAATGTTAATTGTCAATTTAAATTAAATATGACTCTAATTTAAAAATTATGTTATTTTTATAGTGCATAATTTGTGAACAAGTCTAAAAAATTGTAAAATATAATTATATATTTATATATATAAATTATATTTATGTTTATGTTTGTAAACATATATGTTTATATATATTTGAAGTGTAGTGATTTAGTATTAAAGTTGAAAAATCTAACATTAAAGAAGATTGAGAATTGAAATTAAAAAATAATAGATATATTAAATAATATTGTTCCTTACAAATATTAAAAGCAAAATATAAAATATGATAGAATTTCTTAAACAGCACACAGACGAATGCATTGTTTACGAATTCGTACTCGGTATCTCCTCAGTCACGGTATCAACCTTCTCATTGAGGATATCTACACGAATGGCTATCTCGGCGGTAGACTCCTCTATAGCCACGATGTGATGCCCCCAAATTCCGCTTGGGATCGGACGGACATTTGAAGCGTCGAGACATGCAACACAAAGTTACCTGCCCCCGTTCATGACATATAAGATGCAATATTCCTAACATGCATCTAGCATTATGCAATATTCGCAGCGGATAATTTTTTTCTTTAGCAATACTATGCACCAAACTGAAATATCCCAAATACTTATAACATACTTCATACATAATGACATACTTAAAAACTGATATCACAACACTAGTCCAAAATGATTATGATCAAAAGAGTGCTTGAGATTGAACTCCACAATTACAAATAGTAATTTGAGGTAACTACTATACTAACACCTACGTCGCATCGTCGCTTAGTCGACCGTTTCCAGTAGGTCGATTCTCGATTCTCCTTCAGATCCTGTAATAAGATCTACCACTCGGGGGGAATGGTAGTTGGGACTACCACAGTGAGATTTAATTACAAATCTCAGCAAGTTAATAGGAAACTTCCACACAGGTTAATGATGCATGCATGGCAATAAAAGCATGAATGCATAATCAAATCATAAGTAATCATAGCATAACTTGACATACAACATAACATAACTGGCATAACTTAAACTGAAGCTTAGCATGAACGTGACTTGAAACATAACATGGACTTGAAACATAACATGAACCTGAGCATGACATAACATAAATGTGAACTTGGAACATAACGTAAACGTGAACATAACATAACATGAACTTGAAACATATTCTTGTCTCATGGGATTACCATGATTGCGTGAACGTAAACTTGAACATAACATAACGTGAAACATGACTTGAACTCGAAATCTTATTCAATAGACTTAATCATTAAAGCGACCATATGGGTGCTACACAGGTCCCCTTGAGCCGTGTGTCCCTGCCGATTACCGCATCACATCACAGGTTTCTATACCAGCTGTGAGTGCGTTAATACGTACTCCACAGTTGTTGTGGCCCCACGTATTCTACGTGTCACAATTGCTATGTCTCACGTAGTGTATGCTCCACAGTTGTTGTGGCCCCATACTTCATGCTCCACAGTTGTTGTGGCCCCATCACTTATTTGTTTGTGCCACACTTGTTGTGGACACACGTAACATAATATGTGGCACCATCGGCGTTAGTGCCTGACGCACTCCGGTGACCAGCTAATTAGGCCCCATTCGCAACCTGTTGACTGTACTTTGTCAACCCAGGGAATTTCACACCTATTTAGGCACTCCAGCGTGAACAAAGGAGTTCCACTAAGATATTACCCCATCCTAGCGCTTAGGGTCGTGATTGACTTAAATAACTTAACTGGCATACATGTCATTTCGTAACGTGAAGTAACATGGACGTAACATAAAAGACAGAAGTCCTGACGTAGCATAACGTGACATGAACGTAAGACGACATACATGACGTACTTTGAGACATAAATGTAACAGATAACATACCATAACATGGCATACATGTAACATGCAACATTTCGTAACATAGCATACCATGTAACAGACAACATTTCTTAACATGGCGTAACATGTGACAGTGAATATTACGTGACATCAAATACATGTAACATATGGCATACTTAACTTAACATGACATACTTGCAATGTATAGCAATACGTGACAGAATATCTTGTGTAACAGATGAATAATTCATGACAGAATAAATTCTGTGTAACAGATAAATATGTAATGACTTGGCATGGTACATATGATAACATGCATACATATAATTTAGTTCCCTTACTTATCACACATACACATACATATAACATGCATACATATAACTTACCTCGATCTTCGCGCTTCGAGACAAAACTCAAGTGCGATCACGAGAAACTGAAAGTAGCGATTTCTAAAAATTAGAATTTAATCACTACTAATTAGGAATATGGAGAAATATCAACTTCGAGTAAAATTACCATTTTACCCTCTACATGTGGGAAAATGACCATTTTACCCCTAACTTAAGGATTTTGCATCCTAACTCCAAAGATCACCAAAATTTACATACCTTACGTAAATTTTGTCCTAAGCTCAAATATCAATTCAGAAAAATTTTAAACTAAACCCAACCATTAAAACTCTTTGGGGCCGAAACTTACAAAGGCTATTTTCTTTGATTTTTGTTGTAATTCCTTCAAATTTCAAAAATCATGATTAAACCAAAATTTTTCTTGTACTATACTCATAACATATGCCTAAGAATAATCATGTTTTGAATCATGAACAAAAGTCATCAAAATCACTAAAACCATACTTGAACTTTTTGGTTTTTCTTCTAAGTTCAAAACAGAATTTTGTTTCTAACTTGTTTTGATCAACCTCTTGATCCATGACTTATAAAGATGTGATCTTCAAACCAAAACATCACATGGTTTAAAAAGATCTTCTAAAACAGATCCAAGCATCAAACTCAAGATCACATGGTTAAACATCAACCAAAACATAAATTTAACCAAGAACGTCATCACTTTGACCTAACTGAATACCTCATTGCATAAAATTTCATATCTTCGAAACTAACATCCAATATCTTCAAAATAACATTTTAACATGTATATAAGAGGCTTCGGATCCTCCAATAAAAATATCAAAGCCATTGGAATAAGATTAAACCATAAAAGATTTAAACTTTCTCAAAACAGAAACTGTTTTGTCTCTTCCAGTTTCTAAGTTTCTAGACCTAAGAAAATATTTCACCAAAACTTTTAATCACGCAACAAATCCTCAACCAATAATCATATACATATGTTAACAGTACTCCATAAAAATTTCGGACCAAGATCTATTCATTAGCTTGGTCAAAAACTCCAAAATATAGCACACTCTCCAGTTTATCGCCCAGAATGACCTTTGTGGGGTATAAACAACTTTTTACCAACCAAATGATCTTTAAATGGAACGAATAAGATATCCACGTAAACTAGACTCAAAACGAAACAACTTTCATGCAGGAAACTTTGCGAGAAAACACTTACAAAAGCTTCGAAATGGGAGTTCAAAAGAGGTAAGAAAAACTGTCCGAGAGTGTCTTTTGTGTTTTATGATGGAAAAGTGTAAAGGAGAGTTGCTTTTCGTGGGAAGTGGACTGAAGAGCTTCTTACACAAGCTATGTAAAGTGATAGGATTGAAGGAATGGTTGAGTGTTGGCCTTTTCTTCTCATAAAAATCAGACCAAGATCTTTTCTCAAGGTGGAGTGTGAGAGTGAAAGAGTGAGGTGGCCCTTTAGCTTTGTCTTTCTAGAACCTTCTAGGCCCTTCTTGTAAAGATCTGACCAGCCAAGTGAGGGTACAAAACTTAGTCATGAAGCAATCCTATAGTGACCAAATTCGTGGGCCTTAATGGGCCTAAACCGAATGGGCCTAAATTTTGGGGTTTAAAGAGGGTTTGGGTTGCTATCAAGCCCAAATCCAATATCACTTGGTCCAATGAATTTCTCAAGGTTAACAAGGTTGGATAATGATGTTCTAACACAAATTTGAAAGATTAATAGCATGTGGAAGTGATTTAATCAAGTGATTAAACACAATGCTAGAAATCGGATTAGAAAGGGTTTAGAGGCCAACTTTAGGTTTTGGGGAAACCGTTTAGGGTTTCAATTTCAACAAAGATTTTGGGCTTTCAATTGGATTCCCACCATTTAGGATTTCACTAGGATTGAAATATTTTTGGTCTGGCACAATTTGGTTGAGCAGATGAAACAAAGTTTTGCTTAAGTGGCATCATTTCACACATTGATTCCATCAAATCCATCAAACGCTCCTCATGGTGCCAAGTGTCTAATATTATCCACTATGAGAGGCTAATATCTTGCCAAGTGTCCAAATGAAAGTTCTCTAATCTAATTTGGACATTCCACACTGTGATTTTGAAACACTGCAATTGGTGCGCTTACCGAGGTTACTATTTACTCCGAAAAAGTGAATCATAAACTTAGCACTAAAAATTCCTAAATATTCATATTAATCTACAGTGAAAATCGTTTACCGAAATTCATTTTCAAAGTGCCCCTAAAAATAATTTCACAATTTCCATCAGACGTTTCATCCGAAATTATGAAAATAGGATATTGCGCCATAAAATTCTAAATAATCCACTGAGTCTAATGGCGTGGACCATAATGCATTATGACACTTCTAACCACCTCAAATAAATAAAACTTGTATTTCTAGCACCATAGTGAGTGATAACACTGACTATGTTGACAAACTAAAACCTATGTGATTGGTCGATTCGTAAAACCTTATGGGGTTTTCACGAGATTCCTAAAGTCAATAGAAATTCCATCAATGAATTTCTAGCGGGCTGTTACACACGATCTATCGATCAATATGTGCAGTCATATATGAAATCAACGCATCAACCCAAGCAAGCCGCGCATCTCTCGCAAATGTACTCATCGGCTGCTGACTACTGCTCCCCACACCGGCCCCGGGTTGCGTCAAAGGCACTAGATCCGCTACAAGGGGTGGCTGACTTCTAGGATACCCCCTCGCCTATCCAATGCTACATCGATGCGTGCTGATGTCAAGGGGGCTCATTTGATCTATGACTTGCTCTTCCAGCTAGAGTGACACTCTTTGAGGAAGTAATAGCTGGCTAATGATGACACCATATCGGACGTTGTCCTTGGAGACAATGCTTGCCTCGTAACGAATCCTCTTAAAGATGAATAGTGGAAAATTTATGGGATCTCCACGTGCCACTTATATAAAAAAATGTACCCGAATCCAACTAAATGTTGTCTTATGTGCCACAGGATCTAGGTTTGTTGCAACAATAAGCTGCAACATGTAGAAGAAATGTAGCAAATGTATTTGGTTGAAGGGGTTCTTCCTCTCAATCTGCATACGGTCTCTCCTGATGAGGATGTAGAAATCATCGTCTCGATCATCGTCCCGAGCCTCATGGTCAGTACCCTCTACCTCTGACTAGTCTGCATCTCTGGCATCATCTACTGGCTCAACTAGGCCAGTAGATGATGCATAAGTGCCTACATCTGCATCGAGTGTGCCGTGTGCAGATATAGATGCGTGAACCACAGTTGTGTCGCTAGTATGAGAGTCAGTTGTAGTCGATGTCTCAACTACTTGATGAATCCTAAGGAGCTCGACGATGACATCCTGTGAAATCTCAAACGAAACACCGCATACAGTCACAGTGTGAGAGGATGTGTCTGAGACATGGAGCACATCCCCCTATAGAACTCCCGAACCATTGAGGGGTATACCTTCCCCCTCTATGTGCAGATATTTCCCCAGCCTCTTCTAAGGAAGACATTTTTGAGGTTCGTCTGCTCCCATCTGAGATTATTGAACTCATTGATGAGGACCTCTCGCTCCACCATAACAGAACGAGCCCCAATCCGAGCAGTATCCTGAGTGGCTCCTTCCCTCCCTCGTATCCTAATATGCAAATGATGAGCCACATCATGAAAATAGAAAAGGAAAAAGAATTATTAGTACTATTGATGCATCTTTCGTTTTAATTTTAAACTGTTCTGCATTAACGTTCGAACATAATATAACATATGTTCGAACGTTCAGATAAAACATTCTCACGTATGTTATTGACGTTCAAACATAATAATTAACATTCGAACATATAATATACACGTGACTTCCGCTCGTCACGGTCGTGGCTATACACGTGGCATTTGTTTTGAGAAAAATAGAAGGCACGAAAAACTCAAGGTCACCATTTATGATAATTCCACTGGAAGAGTGAATGATAATGCAGCAGTGCTTTCCTCTTATATTGGCACAGTAATCCGAGCTTCTGCTCCATTTTATTTGCGATCATAGCGAGATGTTCCAAATGAGATTAACGTGCACATTCGAAGTCGTGTGCTGGTGAGTTTACTTTGAGAGTACATTTTTTTCACCTAGATTAGTATATCATATTTTTTATGTAATTTACTTATTAGGATGAATTCGACCTCGATAATTCGACCTCAGCTTTGGTCATAGCAAGGATTCGAGAACAGTAAATGAGTTGATGGCTACACTATTCTGACGTCACAAGGGACGATGTCATGACCACTTCAAGAAGTTTGAGACGTAGGAAGAGGCTGCAAAGTCCTTTTTCCAGCAGATGAAGTTAGACGATTGGAGAAAGAGTTATGATCTTTTCGCAGCTCCAGATTATCAGGTATTCTAAATTTATATCCTTTAATTATTTACATTTATATTCATTCTATATTATATATATATATATATTTATATATATTACAATTAACATTCTTAATTAATTTTGTAGCACTTAAGCTATACAAATGCACATAATAGATCCACTCAGACTGTCCATCATAGTGTCGGTTCAAGATCATTCCACCGTCTTGTTGATAAAATGGTAATTAATAAATTATAGAATTCATTTATTTTTCTAATATTCTTTTATTTAGGTAATAGAATTATCTTTTTAAAATTGTTAATGTCGCTTTGTTAGAAACGTGATGATCTTGAAAACTTTTTGCTCATTCATATCTATGATGCAGCTCACACCAATGAGCGTAGTGAGTGGATGGATCCTGCCGTTGCAGATAATTATATAAGTGGTGTTACTTTTGTTAAATAAATTATGCAACATGTGAATAGTTTATTTTTTATTTGTATTTATTTTAATATGTTACTTATTGTATGTTTTCTTTCAAATTGCAGAAAAAAATGATGGAGATGCAGTTAGTTTCTGGGGAATCGTCTTTGAGTGACATGGACACATTAATGCAAGTGCTCGGGCCCAAGTCTAGTATGGCAAGAGGTTTGGGACAATCTTTCAAGCATTCCGGTTCATCCTCCTTAACCTCATCAACTTCACAAATTAATAATCTTACCAAAAATTTAGAAGCTGCACGATGCGAGAATGAGTATACGAGGTTGAGACAACAAGAGTTGAAGTCCCTCTTAGAGTGGCAGTCTCATTTAAAGATGCATTTGCGGGACCAACAGAGAGACCAGGAGGAAAAAATATGCTGTGAAGTCTAAGAGCAAGTGCAGTGGGAGATGATGATGCAAATGGAGCATGTTATGTCAATGCAATAGAATCGCAGTGGACGAGTAAAGAAGAAGAAATGAATTTTATCAATTTTATCTGTGTATATAACTTTTAATATCTAATTTTGAAACTTTATAAAACATTGTTAGTTGTTAAATGATGGTGTGTAATATGATACAATTGGTATGTTTTTTTATTTTATGAAATTATTATTTTTGATATGTACTTTCGAATCTAAATAAAAAACATTCGAACATTGGTTCACATTCAAACTAATATTTGAACGTAATTACACAAAATTATAACATAACGTTCGAAGGTACGACTAAACATTCGATGTACTCACCCTGAAATGAACAAAACGTTCAAATGTTTAAACAATTAACGTTTGAACAAACCTCCGAATGTTATAACTGTTACATTCGAACATTGGTCCATTAACATTCAAACGAAAATTTAACGTTTATTGCAGTTAACGTTCGCACGTATAGAAGTTCGAATGTAAATATTATACATTCAAACTATAATCAACATATGTCAACTTCTGTCGATCGAATGCCGATTGGTCGGATTTACGTTCAAACGTTCGATTGGATGTTCGAATGTTACTTTTTGTGATAGATCTCAATCGTTACAAAAAAGGGAACGCTTGAACATTACACCAAATGGAACACGTCCAACCGTCACTAAAAATATTTTTAGTGACGGTTCAATAGTAAACCGTCACCAATTGTTTTCTATGATGCACATTAGGTGATGGTCGTGGTGATGGTTTTGCCACCAAATGTCTTTAGTGACGTTTTGGTTATTTTTTGTGACGGTTTCCTTTGTCACAAAACACAAATTGTGTTGTAGTGCGTTAATGTGTGCGAACAAATTATTCGAAATGGTTAGTGTAGTTGGAAATGTCCATAAGCCTAATCTTGGCTTAGAAGTAGATGTGGCTGATGTTATTCGGAAAGAAGCTAATATATGTAAGTATTCTGCAACGACTACAAGCTTTCGTGAAAGGTTATACAATATATATATATATACATACATATATACACTATATATATAAAATTACAATTGTTACTTCAATATATATATACACATTAATTATGATGAAGTACTACTCATTTGCTAGCTATTGGTTTTTTGTGGAAAAGTAGATATGATGTTGCTGTTGATATAAACACAAAAGGATCACCTTATTTGCTTATGAGCTTTGTGAAGAAGTGCAAGAAACTTGAGTTGTTCTTGCATGTATCAACAGGTATATTAATTATCAAGGCCTAAATTGATAACGCATATGTATCATGTATTGTTGGGTGGAATTAGAATGAATGTTTTGGTTTGTTGAGCTCTTTAGTAGATCAGAGTTTGCCCTTTGCACCTCCTGCTTAGCAAAGAGATGTAAGTTTTTTTAAATTTTAATTAAATTAGTAATTTCTCTCATTTCAATTTTTATTCTAGAAGTGGATGATTGGGTTTTGCTATGAAGCAAAGCAATCATTGGCGAGTGAAATAGTAGTGATCCATAACCATATGCATCTATAGGAAATTACCGTCCTATTTAAAACTTTTCACTTGCATACCCAGGGTGCGAGACTGCACGTTTATAAATAAAATGTGCTTTTATAATAAAAGAAGGTTACAGCGGAAAACATAAATCTTATAATAAAAAGGCCTCTCGTATGTTTAAAACTCGTGCCTAGACTTCCATGCTCTTTCCCATGGGTCGTGTCCGTCCTGATCATGCAGTTCCTGTTGGGGGAGGGACATGCATAAAAATTAAAATGAGTCGAAGACTCGTAAGCATTACTTCATACAATTAAAATATAGCAACATAGGTTTTCATTCATGTATTCATCACTCGTACATACTATTACGTGCGTGCTTACGTGCGTTCGTTTGAAAACGTCACTGGACAGGATTTTTCTCTTTTAAAACATGGGCATCCTTTTCGTAAAACGTTTCTCCCACCAGTGCCTTCGTTTCTTCAAGAGTTCGTGCATGTTTACGTGCATGCGTTCTTTTGAAAAACTTCACTGACGGGGCTTTTCTTTTTAAAAGGCTTTCCTTTCTTTAAAACGTGTCTCCTATTAGTGCCTTCATTTCTTAAAGGTTCGTGCGTTCATGCGTTCGTACATACATGCATACATCCCTTCGTTCTTATCACTTTCATAGGCCAGTACACACTGTTACACCCTTGTGTTTGGGGTTAGCGGTCTTCCTTTGGACCCGGATTCCACCCGTGGCCATGGGTTGGGATCCCCTTTTCATAGGGGGCAGCACTGGGTGTACTTCCAGTACTACTTACCTGGCATTGCAATCTGCGCATTCATCAGTACCCTTTTATTCATGTCATGTGGTTGTTACGTGTCTTCATACATTCATGCTTTCATTTCTTTCCTTCTTGCTTTTCATTCATTCGTTCATGTCATCTCGAAAGAGCTGAAGCTTTCATTCAGTTCATTCTTTCATTTAACAGTCCTTTCTTTTCATGAGAAAACATTTTTTTTCGTGAGAAAATATCGTTTGGGGCCTAGGCCTGAAAATGGTCTTTTCATCTTTCAGTTCATTTCAATTCTATCCTTTCTTTAACAGTTTGTTCGTAGAAAACTTCATTTGAGAACATACATGGGCTGAAACGTCAGCTTTCATGGCATCCATAAGCGTCACCTTGAACGTCGTCAATCATGGCATCCACAAGCGTTACCTCGGGGCGCACATGAGAGCATCAGTTCGTAGGATTCACAAAAGCATCCACCTTCATGCCTTTCATGCATCTTCATCAGTTTATGGATTTTCGTAGAAAATACATACAATAGATACAGCGTATAGTCATCCATTCACATGCGTACAATTAATAGTTTGGTTGCGTAAACAGGGGCTGCCAAGAAGGGGCCGTACATATTTATACCTTTGAACACTTAGCATTTTCTTTCTTAAAACGTATTTAGTCTTTTCTTAAAGCGTCATAAAGGAAAAGCTTTTGTTTTCATTTTCTTTTATCTTATACAGACTCTAGAAGAGTATGAACGTAACACTTACCTGGACTCCATGCTACTTGCATGTCATTTAGTCCATTCTTGTGTTGTCAAATGGCAACCTATATGCATACACATAACCTTAGCATCATTCTCTATCTAATGTATAAGTAACTTAAGCTATAAATAAAACTATGCTATACTTAGAACACTCTCCTTCTACCCCATGCACTTACGTGCCCTTTGCTATGTTAAACCCTTCGGGGACTACTTACGGTCACCACATCTTCCAACTCAAGGTCTTGTCTCAAGTGCTCATCCACTAAGGTGAACCCATTATTCACCTTAGGATTAAGACACTAAGACATTTGTCTTACTCTTCTTACAACCACATTCGACGCATGATTCCGACCGATGGAATCACACATCTCAATCCTAACGATGCATCCGTCACTACCTTCATGCATCTTAGCCCATACTAAATCCTCATTCCCATCCATTCAATCACACAGCTTTAAGCCAACTCTGAGGCTCAAGCACCGTGTAATTGTACTTAGGGCAGATTACCCATTACATATGGTGAATCCGTCTGACACATGTGTCTAACCAGATTACACATGTACCTTACCCCTTTATCACCTAAGATCAACATATAACATGTTGATCACCTGCTCGTAGGGACAAGGGCCATACTCCGATACCAATCTTCTCTTAACCCAGCTAGCATGACTCTTCAGGCTACCCGTCCCTTTTGATAGTTCATCCCAACACTTAACACGACAAGACTCTATTCACAACTACGCCTTATATCACCTCACATAACCCGAGATTGCTCTAGGGCTACATTATGACCTTGTTGCGTTACCCAACATTCTGCTACGTCAACTCCTGACTCATCACGAGTACGGTTCATCACGTACTCCCGTCACATCGTGACATCTCATCACATTCCCTTTATGCCATTCCTACACTTTAACACTTCATACATCATAAGCATGACTTCCAATAACCACGTCACTTAGCGATGTTGCCCAGTCATGCTTCCGCTGCGTACTCTTACACTTGTTCCACTACTTTGCCTATTACAAGCACGACTGTCAGTAGTCATGTCACTTTGTGACATTCCTCAGTCATGCTTCCGCTGTGCACTCCTATACTTGTTCTGATACTTCAAGCATACTCCTAGCCACAAGTCCATCACAGTGACATTTGTCACCTCAGACTACAGGTTATGCCATAACTACTTCAGGACACTGTTTCACAGTTCCCGACACTATCCATCATGTTCCACGTCCATCAAACACATAACCACTATGGCGTACCAGCCATATGGAGCATTGCTCCATCACACGGAGTACACTCCACGTGTACTCCCTTCATACATACCATGCCACATCACCACTATGGCACATCTGTCACACGGAGTACATTCCACATATACCCCCTTCATATAACATACCCCACGCAGAGTACACTCAGCGTGTACTCTTCTCGTTCCACATACACTACGCCGCCATTACAACACATATTCCCCAATCACACTACATGGCATGGTCCACAACACTTCCCATCTACACCCAACACATCACAACACACTTCCCAATTACGCCCAACACTTCATAGTACATTACACGGCACAATGCACCTCCATACAACACAGACAAGCCCAACAAATCACTACACAGAATGCCCAACACTTCATCACAATGCCACAACGCCACAAATACTAACAGCACAGTCTACAACCTAGTCAACTAATCAATATCCAACATAACTACAAGGGATAGAGAGTTATACTATCGACGGGATAACCCGTGCGTTGCTCGTTGACTGTCATAGCCAATAATGTCGGAAGAGTCGTACGTGGCGGCTAACTCACGTATGGTGATTGTTTAGGCATTTGGATAGCTAGGTGTGGTCTTGGAAGGGGCTCGTGATGGCATTGTGATGGCGCTGAAGAGCATAACACGGCGGATCTAGCCATGTACAGTGGCGGTCAACCACGTGCAGTGGCTATCCATCACGTGCAGTGATTACCTACCACATAAAGTGATGGTTTGGAGCTAGGGCTTGGCTAAGGAAGGTGCGGTGAATCTCGTGGTGGCATCGAGGTGGCGCCACGGTGGCTCACGGTGGCGGATCTGGCCATATCATGGAGGAGAAGCCGTGGGAGAGTGAGAGAGAGTGTGCTCTCGTGTGTGGCAGATCGGGGTCAAAGGAGGTCGGGTTGGCTTGGTGGCGGCCTGAGGAGGCTGATGGTGGTGGTACCAGCCGTGGGTGGCGGTGCACGGTGTGCAACCCGTGCGTGCATGAGGGGGAGACCGTGAGGTGGAGGAGGGGGTTTATGGCCATGGGTCACGTGGAGGAGCTCAGGGAGGAGCCATGGTGTCGCTAGGTGGCCGTGGGTGCTACGCACGGCGGCGCTAGGGGACGAGCACGGTGAAGCCGTGCGTGGGTCTCCTTATGCATGCGTGTGTGCGACAGAGGGAAGGTGGCTGCATGGGAGAGGCCAAGCTCGCTGGGGAGTGGTGGCCAGTGGTAAAGGAAGCTGCCGAGGGAGTGGTGGCGTTGGAAGGCGGCGCGCAACGGCGCTATGTGCACTAAGCCCATACGGGTTGTGCAGTTCCGAAATGGAGAAAGGGAGAGCGTGGGAGAGAAAGGCTGGTATGGTTGGGCTCATCGGAGGGAGAGGGGGCCAATGGTGCCAGCGGTGAGAGCTGGTGGCGTATAGCGGGACTGGGCTGAGGCCTTAAGCCGTTCGGGCTTGGGGTGGATCGCGTACTGCATACGCCGAATGAGAGAGGGAGGAGAGAGAGTGTAAAGATGTCTCCCAATACGCCGGGTGGCTTGGAGAATCACTACCTGTCACTCATAAACATGTCTCCCAACACATCCAAAGAATAATCTCCAAAGACTTCATAAGTAAAATCAATCTCATATCTTCTAAAATAATGTCATTACAAACTTCACACAATCTTTAATGCAATAATAATAATAAAAGGGTCCACAATCTCCTGGTAATAGTAACATACCCAAACTGATTAAACCATAGGTCCTACTAAACCCAAAGATATACTTTAAAACTCAATACATTAAAACTAAGAGCATCAGAAGTCTTTCTTCTAATCACTTCTCCTCAGCTTAAACACTTTCACCAATCTAATCCAGGTCCTCATTTGGACTCTGCACATTATCTGAAAAATATTATGAAGATAGGGGGTGAGTTATCAACAACTTGGTAAGCAGAAATCATATGCTAGCGTGCAAACATGAGCATTTATAAAGTAGAGTACGCAGAACAAAATATTTTTCCAGAGTTATCATGCAAAACAGAACATATTTCCATAATAACAGAGCGATAGGTTTTAAGACAAGTAAACCCATAGTACTTTGGCACAACATAAACTGAGTATCATCATCAAATCAAAACAGAGCATCAACAGAGCAGAGACCATGTTTCACCCTCGTGGTAGGGTTGTGCTAACCCCGGTGGCCAAACCAGGCAGAGACAGGTGAAATCTTTCCTTTATTCTTCTCGAAGCCCCGAGTGTGCACACAGGAAAGACCACAATAAAACCACTTTGTTTCCAAAGTGGGTGCACTCAGAGACAGAGAAGTTGGTACCAACCCAAACAGAGCAGAGCATAACATAGCAGAGCAGAGCAAAGCATAGACAGAGTCAGATACGAAAACCAGTACACCATGCCAAAGGTTTTCAGATGTTATATCAAAATAATACAGAGTACCAAAATAGACTCAGAACAGTTTACACACGCTGAACACAAAAGCCAGAACAAATAAATGCACAACTTTTCATATTCTCAATATCGTTCTTTTTCAAATTTCAGAAATCACATGACAGAATTTAGCTCATGTCTACACAATTCATGTCAGAATATATTTTCTTTTTTCACACATATTTCATGAATAATGCAGATAAGAGACCGAGGTTGATCTTTGTTTTCACAAGTTCCCAACACAACACAATTTATGCAAGTTTTCATAAAATCAACCTCAGTCTTATTAACTTGTATAAAACCCAGCATAGGAACCCCGCTTACCTAACTCCTGCAGCGTATTATCTAAGCCTTGAAAATGATCTCTATCAATCTCTTCACCTATTCATAAAAATAACATAAACTAAATATTAAAGTCCAAAAACACCCAATTGGTCTTAAACAACTCAAGACTCAAACTCTAGACCATAATTCAGTGAGTTTAATCAAACTTAACTAGCCAAATAACAATCCGGACAGCTCACACTTCGACCCAAAATATTCTATACCAGACTCAGTATGTTGGTTATAAGTGGAGACTGGTTTGGAGCTGAAAAAGTGTTGTCTGAAAGTTGGCTCGAGAGTTGGCTCGAGCCAACTTCGCTCGAGTCTCGCTCGATAGACCGCTTGAGCGAGAGCAAGTCAGAGAGGTTCGCTCGAGTCTCGCTCGACACTCTGCTCGAGCGGAAGCAAGTCAGAGAGCTTCGCTTGAGTCTCGCTCGACACTCTACTCGAGCCAATGTTCATTTGGCTGTTCGCTCGAGTCGCGCTCGACAGTCCGCTCGAGCGAATTATGCAGATTTTGCCAACTGAATCAGTTTACACTACGCAAAATACACTTCTTTCCATTACAATGTAACTTCAAATAATCCAAACCTATGACAATACACCAACCCGAACTACTTACCATGCATAACAACCAGAACAACTTACAAAATGTTATTCAAATCACGGCAAGGACCCAAAAACTGCAGAAAATGAGTGTAAAACAAATCAAAATCGGGGAAGTAGTAGACGGTAACTCACTGGAATAATGAGGAAATATTCAGAACCTCTAATCAATGCCAACAAATGGAAATGAAGAAGAAACCGAGAGAAAATAAGGAGACGTGGGAGAGAGGGAGAGGTCTGGACGTGAGAAGGAAAAAGATAAAATCAGAAACTGAAAACGAGAAAGAGGGAGAAGGAAACGGGAGGGAAAACAGAAGGGAAAGCAAAACTTACCTAAACGATGCTGTTCCGGAATTCATGCATGAAGCGGCTAGGTCATCACGTGCATGGGTGCGGCTTACGTGCATGGGTGCGGTTTCAACAGCCTGGGTGTTACAGAGAGAGCTACGGGGGAAATGAGGGGAAAAGAGAGGGGGTCTGGGTATTTAACCCAGTCCCTTCGTCTGGAGGTCTACACAGCGATCTAACGACGAGGGATCAAAACACTGATTTGAAAATGCGTAAACGTTAACTTAATTAAAAGCACTTAGAGGAATTAAGGTAAATATTATTTTAAACTAACTTTAGTTTATAAAATAATATTCTTCATCATTAATAAAATGATGAAGTCTCAGTTAACATATTTAAAAGGGTTAAACCATTTAATTAATAAAAGATCTCAACATAATTTAAATCTCATAATATCTTAAATAACTGAAATCATTTTAATAATAATATTAAAATGATTTCCGGCAATTATAATATTTTTGGAACTCTTCAATAATATTATGATTGTCGTATTTAAGATCAAATCTTAATTCAATAATGATGGAAATACTCCTTATAAATATTTTCAGCATATTTAAAACACTGGGCGTGCCCTAGAAGTCACACGATATATTTCGAGACACGCCATCATAGTTCGACATGCATAACGTGGCTCGCAGTCGCTAGATAGAAGGGCAGATGATCACATAATCTCTACCTTGGGGATTTGCTTACGTCATAAAGACGAAACATACGTCAGAAAGAGAGAAGTGTACGTAAGAAGAAGGAGCTGGGTATTACATAAGTGATGATATCTTGTGCTTCTATATCAATAGCGCCTTCATCTATTGCCTAAATATGATTTTAA
This sequence comes from Juglans mandshurica, assembly GCA_022457165.1. Lineage (NCBI taxonomy): Eukaryota > Viridiplantae > Streptophyta > Magnoliopsida > Fagales > Juglandaceae > Juglans > Juglans mandshurica. The sequence continues at coordinate 14,737,175 of CM039623.1, forward strand.
GGTGAGTGTTTACGAAGCCCTTGGAGGTTCTGGTTTTAATTTGTTTGATGCCATGCTTTTGATTTCACGAGTTATGTTAGGTGGTTAATTCAGAAAACTTCCATGTATCTCTAGCATGGATGTGAAGAAAGTGACACTATTGTTTCATGGAAATTAAACTTCAAGTTCTCTTATTTTTAGTGTTAATATATGAATTTGCAGGTAGCTGATGGCCAACAAAAACGTAGGAAAGGAGTGTTTGGGACTAAGGGTGGTGATAAGGAGGTAAGAGTCAAATTCAAGTCTCTCTATTTGCTCTGTGTTTTATCATGTCACTAGATTGCATGTTTTTTGTGATTTTCTAAGTACCTCAATGATTAATATGACTTATATGTTAGAATTAAGTACATCAAAATTAGAATGGGCATGCTTGTTGTTCAAGCTAATGGCAGCAGCTGGACCTGTTTACTTTCAACTTATGAAACTACTAGGCAATACAATGGCAGTAGCTGGACGTCCATTACCCTCATCTGAATTTGTTCCATACCTTTTAACTGGCCTTGGACCTGACTATGATGCTTTCATCTCATCAGTCACTACATGGCTTGACCCTATATCCACTGAAACATTATTAGCACATCTTCTTGCACATGAGGCCAACTTCATTGCTTGTGGTAATTCATTCATGCAAGGTCATGGCTTTCGTGGCCGCAACAACTTCAATAGAGGTCGTGGAGCTTGTCAAAAAAATCGAGGCCGAGGGTCTTCTTCTCCTAATGGTCTTACGAGTATACCCTTATCTAATTCTTTTTCCTCTCAACCAAGCATGCACCTCAGTAGCTCCAGCCTTAGCCCTTTACAGTGCCTCTACCTACCCTACCGATGCCACTTGGTATCCTGACATAGAGGCGACTAACCATATCACGAGTGAGCTTTCTAATCTTAATCTTCGATCTGTTGAATACACTGATGCAGATCAACTCCAAGTTGGTGATGGATCATCCATCCCAATTTCTCATACTGGTTCTGCCCTTCTTCCACACTCTTCATCACATTTTATTTTAACAAAATTGTTTTGTGTTCCATCCTTTACCAAAAACTTTCTTTCGATTAAACAGTTTTGTTCTGAGAATAATGTCTTTTTCCAATTCTTTTCCAATCATTTTCATGCAAAGGATTGCATCACGGGGAACACACTGCTCCAAGGGACAACAAGTGATAGTCTCTACACTGTCTCATCTCAGTTCCCTCAAGCCAATTCAAGTTCACTCTCTTTTGTCCCATTATGGCACTCACGTCTTGGCCACCCTTCCTTCAAAGTTGTTCGCACGGTTTTACTTCAACATGGTCTACCTTTTGAGAAAATGTCTTCAATGTATTTCTGTAATGCTTGTGCTATGGCCAAGCACCATCGTGTACCAGCATATACTAAAAATACTAAGTCTAATTTTCCGTTTGATATTGTTTTTAGTGACTTGTGGGGTCCTGCACCACATGTTTCTCCTGAAGGTTTTAGATTTTAGATTTCCTTTGCGGTTGATCATTCCAGATATACATGGTTATTTCCTTTTCAAAACAAATCCCAGGCTTTGTTTATTTTTCTAAAGTTCAAGTCTTAGGTTGAGTTACAATTCAACACTAAAATAAAGCAACTTCAAATGGACTACGGTGGGGAATTCAGAACATTCACTGATATTCTTTCCACCTCAGGCATCATTCATCGAGTAACATGTCCTCATGCTCACACTCAAAACGACATTGTAGAAAGAAAACATAGGCATATTGTAGACTTTGGTCTTGCATTACTTGCACATGCATCTATTCCTTTAGCATTTTGGCAGTATGCATTTCAACTTGCCGTGCGTTTAATCAACATGTTGCCATCCACTTCTCTAAAACAGACTCTCAGCCTGTTGGCCTTTAACCAGACCTTATAACAAACACAAGTTTGATTATAGGGTCATGGAGTGTATATATCTGAGACTAAGCCCTGCTCACAAAGGCTTCATATGTTATCATATTCCCTTAAAATTTGTGGTGGAACTTGGCTTCATAAGTACACAAAGACATTAAACACAAAGGCTTCATATGCTCACAAAGGCTTCATATGTTATCATATTCCCTTAAAATTTGTGGTGGAACTAAGGGAGTTTTTGAAATGAGACGTGAGCTTCATTGTGTTTAATGTCTTTAGAGATGTAAATTAAGTACTTCCCGAGCCCTCTAAGGTTGTTCTTGCCATTTTCACCTCTCCTCTAAATTCCACTCAACAGACCCAAAGCATCTTAGGACCAATGCCAACTTCTTCTTCCTAACAGCATCTATCACAACTGCTTGCAATAGTTCATGTTCAACTAGTACATTCCATAATAACTTGCTCGAGAACTGCTTCGTCCCTCCCACGCTAGTTCATCGATGGCACCATTAGGTGGCCACCTTCCCAAGCTCATGCCTCAATCAATTCACCTATCCTAGAAACCCCCACCTTTTTTTGGTTGCACAACAATATAAGGAATGGAGAGAAGCCATTTCAAAGGAGTTTAATGCACTTCTAGCAAATGATACCTGGTCACTTGTACTAGCCTCTAAAGCTCAAAATATAGTGTCATGTAAATGGGTCTTTTGTACAAAACAACTTGCAGATGGCATCATTGAAAGGCATAAGGCATGTTTAGTGGCAAAAGGATTTCTTCAACAATGTGGTTTGGATTATGATCAAAACTTCATTCCCGTGGTCAAAGCAACTACTATTAGACTTGTTTTAGCTTTTGTCATGACAAATGGTTGGCCTATTCATCAGTATGATGTCCAAAACGCTTTCCTTAATGGACCTTTCTTTGAAATAGTATACATTAATCAACCACCTGGTTTCTCACATCCAAAATTCCCTCATCATGTTTGCAAGCTACGAAAAGCCATTTATGGCCTAAAATAGTCACCAAGATCAGCTTGGTACTCTCGGTTAAGTAAAACATTTACTGATCTTAGTTTTAATATTTCATCTGCTTATAGCTCCTTATTTGTTCGAATCAATGGTTCTGCATGCCTCTATGTGCTAGTCTATGTAGACGACCTCCTTGTTACAGGATCCAACATGCAGCTCATTAATGATCTCATTCATGCCTTGCGGTCAAAATTTCCAATAACAGACCTTGGCAAACTTCATTACTTTTTAGGAATTGAATCAACACACAACTCATATGGCTCAATCTTACTCACACAAAAGAAATACATTGCCGACTTGTTGGACAGGACAAACATGACACTAGCAAAACCTGTAAAGACCCCAATGGCTACTTTCGCAAAACCTGAAACTCACAGGTTTACCTGTACTTTTCCTTTCACATGATGCTTTGCAAGATTATGTATTGAAAAGTTTATTGACCCGTGGTTGAGTTCCTGAATCTATGGTTTTGTAGTGATTAATGACTTGATAAATTTTGTGCTTTGATATATATTTAGGGCATCCACTGATTAATAAGCACAACTCTTGTGTTTCTCAAATGCTATGGCTACGGGTAGATCAAGATCTGTAAGGTTTGTCTCTATTGCTTCATTTAATTATGCCACAATGTAAAATTCCTTTTCTTACTAGTTATAGCATTTACTGTTCATTCTGTAGAGAGTCCACAATCAAAAGGGTGAGAATTCTCTGGTGTACGTATCTCTTTATCAGTTTTGTATTAAAAGTCTTTATTATGTGGACATCCAGATTTCATGATGATCTTGAAACTGCAAACTCCACACCACCCAAAAATATTCCTTTGAGCCTGAAGAGGACTGAGAAGGATGAAACAAGCAAGTCCTTTGATGGAAGACTATGTTATTCATATGTAATTCATATATTGTAATTTTATATTTTGTTAGGTAATATATATAATACAAAATAATTATGTGTGTTGCATGCATATTACATGATGAATATTTGGATTTCATTTTTTTTATATGCATTTAGTTAAAAAGGTAACTAGTTGTTTCTAAGTTTATTTATTTTTGACATAAAATTTTGTTTTTTATTTTTATTATATTTTTATTATTATAGACAATGTTTAATGTATTAGTATTATGGTTTTCAACATGACTTGTTGAAAAGCATTTAATAAAATATAGGCTTTCATGTAAAAAAAATTAGGCCTTTCAACATTATTTTTTTTTAATAACATATAGGTTTTTGTAAAAAAAAAAAAAAGAAGGTAAAGCCCAAAATCTGGATTTTCAGGTTTCAGAAAACCAAGTTTCACCTAGGTTCCAGCCCAGGTCCTAACCTGATATACCAGGGCCGAAACCCATCTTGGGTTTGAAGCCTGGGTTCTGGGTCGGGTATATCCAGATACCCATATCCCATTATATGATAAGATATCCAGTTGCACCATCCATTCTGTAAGGCATGGTGAAAATAATTGCAAAGGTGACAGTGGCAACGAAGGTTGCTACAAGGAAGTTGACATTAGCCTTCTCCTTAATAAAAGAATTGTCTACCCCTTGTTCTTTTTTCCCATTAATTAATAGACGAGTCATTTTTTTCTTGTTTTGATGTGTTTCTACTCTCGATTTATGGTTCGCCAGTGGTCTCAATAGTGTGTACTTTGATGGTTCTCCTGGGAAATGCTGCTTCCAAACTTGGTAGAAAGCCAATGGCCTCATATTTACTGATGATGAAGTCCTGTAACACATTATTAAATAATCCAAAAAACTCCATAAAACATTAATTCATTTGTTCAATCCAAATATGTAACGCGCCTTGTTCCAACAAGAGTCAGAGAATTACTTCTTATCACTTAAAGATCATATCTCACAGTACATATAGAGACTCCAATTTCTTAATAACACATAGATCTCATTATTTTAAATCAATTATTCCCAAAATAACTAACTAGAACACCACGCTCAAAATAAATATCAACCTTCCAAACTTCTCAGTCAACAGAGCAAAACAAAACTAGTGAATGAAGCTCTCCAATCACCAAAGCTCTTTGTATTTAATCCACTATGCTCACATAGTCATACCTATGCTCCATATTCTTGAACTTTAGCTCAAACATCTTAAAAATATTGTGGAGATAAGGGGTGAGCTATCAACAACTCAGTAAGCAGAGAACATATACTAGTATCGAGCATTTACAGAACTCATAATGTAGAATAAAATATTTACTTTCAAAATGCAGAATCAGAACATTTAATTTTAGAGTACAAAATCAAAACATGTTATCAAAATATTATAGCGAAATTTTCAGAAAACAAATTTTTCCCAAAAAAAAAATCTTTTGACATATCATAATCTGAGACATCATTTGCATATCATATCAGAGCATCACATCGGGATAGATACCATATTTAACCCATGTGATAGGGTTATAAACCATCATTATACCTGTGGGTTGGCCGTATACCACTATTATACCCGTGGCAGAGTCTTAACGGAAACAAAACATAAACATCATCAGAACCAGATCATATTCAAATACAGAATTAGAAATTAATGCCAAGGTTTTCAAATGATACATCATATCAAATCGGAATATTGAATTGCTTTAGATCATTTCACATGTTCAAAATAACAGAATCAAAGTATCTTCATTTAATCAAAGCAAAACTTTTAGATCTCATATTTGCTCTTTTTCTTAGTTTAGAAATAGAATGTTAAAAATAAGCTCATGTCTACACCAGTTATGATAGAAAATACTTTCTCTTATACATATTTCATGCATATGTAGAACGCATATCTAAGTTTGTTTTCAAATTTCTTTTTGAAACAAGCATGCATATTTTTAAAATCAACCTCATTTCATTTTATTTATGCAAGGACTAGTATAGGAACTCCACTTATATTGGCTTTTTGACTTTTCAGAAACTTTCTCACAACAGTGCCAACAGAAAACTGATCATTACCTACAAAATAGTCAAGCGCAACTTTCTTAAATTTTCAGTCGAAATGTATTTTGATACTTAAACCCGAAATGCCAACATTAACCTATTTTAATCCTCAACACCTAAAACTCTTATAACCTTAAAATGTCATCGCTTTCCAAATCCATCAATATCCATTTAATTTCTCTAACTATTAAGCCCTAAATTATTACTAAAAATGCATAACTAATATTTTTACAACTAAGCCCATATAAAATATATATTCAGTTTAAAATATTCTCTTTAACATAATTATAACATAATCAAATAAAGTATAAAAAAATCATTTAACTAAAAGAAAATAGACTTAATTAGTTTTAAAGTATTTAAAATAAAACTAAAATCTTATTATAATACACTACTGAAATTAGTAATAGAACAATTAACATTTTATTTTGACAAGAAAGTTATTTTCTATAGACTTTCTTATTCCTCAAATAGAGTCATGCAAAGCATGTTTAATGTAAAAAAAATATGCCCCATGAGCTATCTTGACGACAAGGGCATTTTGGAAAAGTAAAATCATAAAAATGGGCTGTTTTGGAAAAGCATGAATGCTAAAGGAAAGCTGAGATTGTTTAAAAAAAAAAAAAAAACTCTAGACCAAACCATGCAACAGAGGCATCCATACTCACCGAAAGAAGAGGAGTGGCACGAAGAGCAAGGGGCGAAGGTCGAAGGTTGTCGATGCCACGACACGTCACTCATAAGAGAGGGAGCAAAAGTGACGAGAGAGGGAGCAAAAGAGAGAGAGTCCGAGAGTGGTGAGAGAGACAGGGAGAGATGGAGATGAGATCATGTGGAATGATTAGAGTGGGCTTACCAAGAGGTTCACGGCGGACCTAGCTACACAATCAGCATCTTCTGGTGGTTCCCGCTTGAGGTTGAGCAGTTGGGTAGCGGCATTGTGACTCACAATGGAGGAAGATAGGTGCTCTATTTTTGGGAGTGGAAAACATAGCCTAATGGTTTGCAGTGAGTGTCCCACAGTGGCAACGTGGTGGTGTAGGGTAGGGGCTTAAACTGTGGCCCGGCAGTTTCTATCGTGCTTGGAAATACCTCGTCTTGTAGCCTCGTTGCATCTCCCGTTCAGGGCTGTTGTACTGCAAGATGGAGAGCAGTGTCCGCTTGAAGGGTCACGTGTGGTGGCTAAGTTCGTGAAGAGGGTGGTGGCGTACGGTGGGGCTTGGGCTTTGGTGTTGCTTGTTTACGGTAGAGGGAGGGGCTACGGTGCAATGTTGAATGTGGGCTGAGCAGTGGCTTAGCTTCCTTTTCTCTCGGTCTGTCCAGGAGCTGCGACAGAGAAGTCTGGCTGGTCAACTACGACTTGGGTCCAGCAGCTCATGATGGGGTGCTGGGACAGCGACGTCTTGCTACCTCTTGGACGATCTTTTTCCTGAAACCTATGAGGAAGGTGCAGCAACCTAGTTCTCAAAACTAATGAATAACTGTTTATACGTGAACGTAGTGGGAAAGGAATGTGCATGGTGTATAAAAGTGCACGGGAGACGTGCATGGCGTGGGTTTCTCACGACTTGCTTTTCAGTCACATTTCAAAGAATTTGGGCCCATCTTGGGTGATGAATGGAATTAAGAAATGGGCTAGACCGAGCCAAGTAGAACAATCCAAAAATATTTGGCTTGTCTGTAATCTTTCTCATGGGTCTAGTATATTATAAATACTATTGAGCCTCGACTCACATTCCAAACTAGCTTAACTCATTCCTTGACTTTGTTAGGCCAAATAAAATAAATCCACTTAGTCCATAGAATATTAAATGAATTTAACATAATTATCAAGTCCAATAAAAGTACATATTCCATCATAATAAGTTTTGGGCCCGAAGCCTAATCCTAAAATTACTCGTTAAATTCCAAGGTGGCCTTTCATTCTTATAGAGGTGTAACGGGTCCGGTCTGGTCCGGTTTTGGACAAAATCTAGGACCGAACCGGTATGTACCTGTTTTGTATTTTTTAAAACCGATTATGCACTGGTTACCCTCCTAAACCGGTACTTCCGGTTTTACTAGTTTCTTGTCCAGTTCGGTCCCATTTTTCAATTTTTTTTAAATGTAAGTTTCACAGTTTGTCATTAAATGATTTAAAAAAATATGTTTTATACTTTTATTAAAAAATCTGTTTTAACTTTTACTAAAAAAAATTGTTTTACTACAAAAAAATTTGATTAACTAAAATATGTTTTAGTAAACACTGTTTTCCAAAAAACTGTTTGCTAAACAAAATCTGCTACAACCTTATAAATATAACTACTACAAAAACTGGAAAAACAAAATCTGCAATAAATTGCTTTATCTGCTATGAGTCTATGACTAATGGTCCAATGGATACAACTTACAAAATTTACACAATATACATTAAACAAAGCACTGCAAGTCTACAACAAGTCCTTGCATGTTAAAGTAAATAATTTAGTACTTACACATATACTTTTTAGAGCAGTCACAAGAAATTCAAGAATGGACATCAACAAGCATATGAGCCTATGAAATAAAATAAGTTCAAAAGTCTGAATTAGAAGTCCAAAAGTCCAACAAATTACAAGTCTAAAAGTCTAAATTACAATTCCAAACACTTAAAAGTCTGAATTACAAGTCTAAACGTCCAACAAATTACAAGTCCAAATTACAATAATTTAGAATATCCAATAAAAAACTTCAATAGTTATGCACCAAGCCACCAACTCCAATAGTCCATTCAACAATCCTTGCAATTTTATGAAAATAAATCAAGCAATTAATTCTAATAAAAAGTTAGTAATTACATTAAATAATAAAAAAATATTAAAGAAAGATGTTATTCAAGTTGACCTACCTTAAATTTAATTATCTCTAGCTAAAGAAGTAGGTCTTGAAAAACTTCCTAGGTCTTCCCTGAGCTCTACACAAAAGGAAAAAAAATAAGCATAATAATTAAAACAAATTACTAATATGATTTACACTTTAGATATAGTTAAAGAAAATGTGAATCTCAAACTCCTCAACATCATCCATTAAAGTGCGAATGTTAATCGGGGGAGAAGAACGGAGCCAATTTTGTGTACAAATAAGGGCTTCTACTATAAGTGGAGATAGGCTACTACGAAAAGGATCAAGTACTCGATCTGCTATGCTAAAAGCTGACTCAGAGGCCACTGTAGATATAGGAATTGCAAGAACATCCCGTGCAACTCTTGAAAGCACGTGGTATCTAATGGAGTTGACCTCCCACCAAGTTAACAAGTCAAATTTCACATCATTTGCTTCACATTTTTCACATAAATATCTCTCCAATTCAGATTTAGTCTCCAAAGAGTTATCCGACTTCAAACGCTTCTTAATTTGTGCATAGATTAATGATCTGAAATCACCTTGACTTACCCCAGCAGTTGAACTTGTACTACTAGACCCTCTCTCGCTTGATTGGCTCATAGTTTGATCTTGTGCCCCAACATTACTTCCATCATTTTCACAATAACTATCATATAAACGAGTTAAGGCATCTTGAACCCGATCCACCAACATAAGAACTTTTGAACTATTATCCTCGTATATTCCTTCAAAAATATATGTTAGACAACGCATTTTATAGCAAGGATCAAGAACCAACCCAACATACAATAAAATATTCATTTTTTCAATATTTCCCCGATAAGGGAAAAGGCATCGAGACTGGAAGCTCAATACTGACCACGTACCCAATATGTGGGATGTCAGGAAAGAACCATGGAGGCAAGTGCAAACTTACCTTAGGACTCTGTTTCTGATGTGGCCAACCTGACCACTTGATCAAAAATTGTCCCAAAAGAGGCCGGAGAAATGGAACTGTTCCCTTTGGAGATTTCAAACCAAAGTCATGACCTCCAATACTAGCTCAAGTGTATGCAGGTACTTCTAGAGACACAGATGCTGACGCCCTAGGAACTAAAGGAGTTGGCACCGTCACTGGTATTTTTCTAAGACCTCTATATTGTTAAGCTTATTTAAGGTTGATTAGATTGCAATTGATGGTACTATTGCATTATTGATACTTTGGGTAAGTTAAATCATTGAGGTTTATAACTTGTACACAGTTTCATTCAAGCAAGGCCCTATTTTTAGTGATTGTGGTATTGCACGAGAGTTCAGTTCGTACTTTGAATTGTTACCAAGTGCTAAGAGTAACATTTCTCATTAAGAGTATTTCTATTCATACCAGTGTAGATATGGAATACCTTTTAGTAGTACGAGGAAGGATATTCAAGGTTGATGAATTAGTATCCCAAGTATTTGGAGTTTGTTTTGATTCGAAGGTTACAATGAAATTTGTGTTCGGAAGAGTTCAATGTGTGGGAGAAGCTTTGGCTTTAGTAGGATTCACTTATGATAATAGTTTTATACAATCGCGAATAAATGGTTTCTGGCGAAGCACCGTGTTTGTGGAAACCTAGATTGCCCTTATATTGGAGACATTTATATGGGGAGTAAAATCTTGCCTTGAGGATTTACGTGAATAATAAGAACAAATTCTTTGGATTAGAGTCAGAATAAGAGGCATCTCAAGATGGATAGAAGAGCTATGTTAATCATAAGAGAGAAACTCTTGACTTGAGGTTAATAGCTGATCATTTATCAAGGTACCACCTAGGAGGAGGAACGATTCATGGTGATTATGAAGGAGTAAGCTAGTCCTAGGTAGATATAATTCCTTGAGGAAATAGAATGTGAATTCAGTTGTTTATGGATTAAATTCTTCCAAATTGAACTGCATGAATACTTGAAGTTTTAAATTTAGAAAGTATGTTGGTATGACTTGACTTACCTTGTGGAAGGATTCCAGTACAAATTGATATGATTTGAGAGAAAGAGAGTTAAGAATGGAAGATATATATACACGTTGTGGATAATTCTTTGAATAGTGATTTCTTTTAAGCAAGGATTCAGTATCCTAGAAGGTCAGCCTAGAAGTCATTAAGTTTAGGCAGTAACCTTTGGGATTGTTATACACCAATGGTTGTAGATAAGAATAGTGTTAACTACGAGAAGAAGGCGTTACCTCAAGAAGAACGAGACCTGCCCCTTGGGCATGTTGAGGCATCCAGTGATGGGCAGTAGCTTGGTAAGCAACTTCTTCTTTTGAGTGTATTTTTATGTTTGTACATGCGTCGATTTCGAGGACGAAATCTTTTTTTTAGGAGGGGAGGATGTAACAGCCCGCTAGAAATTCATTGGTGGAATTTCTATTGACTTTAGGAATCTCGTGGAAACCCTATAAGTTTTTAATAATTGACCAATCGCATAGGTTTTAATCTGTCAACATAGTCAGTGTTATCACTCACTATGGTGCTAAAAATATAAGTTTTATTTATTTGAGGTGTTTAGAAGTGTCAGAATGCATTATAGTCCACGCCATTAGACCCAGTGGATTATTTAGAATTTTATGGCACAATATCCTATTTTCATAATTCCGGACGAAACGTCTGTTGGAAATTGTGAAATTATTTTTAGGGGCACTTCGAGGTTGAATTTCGGTATAATATTATCACTATAGGTTAATATGAATATTTAGGAATTTTTAGTGTTAAGTTTATGATTCACTTTTTTGGAGTGAATAGTAACCTCGATAAGCGCACCAATTGCAGTATTTCAAAATCATAGTGTGGAATGTCCAAATTAGATTAGAGAAGTTTTATTTGGACACTTGGCAAGATCTTAGCCACACTTAGTGAATAATATTAGACACTTGGCACCATGAGGAATGTTTGTTGGATTTGAAGGAATCAAGGTGTGAGATCATGCCACTAAAGCAAAACCTTGTTTCATCTGCTCAACCAAATTGTGCCAGACCAAAGAAGTTTTCAATCCTAGTGAAATCCTAAATGGTGGGAATCCAATTGAAAGCTCAAAAGCTTTGTTGAAATCGAAAGCCTAAACGGTTTCCCCAAAACCCTAAAGTTGGCCTCTAAACATTTTCTAATCCGATTTATAGCATTGTGATTAATCACTTGATTAAATAACTTCCACATGCTATTAATCCTTCAAATTTGTGTTAGAACATCATTATCCAACCTTGTTAACCTTGAGAAATTGATTGGACCAAGTGATATTGGATTTGGGCTTGATAGCAACCCAAACCCTCTTTAAACCCCAAAATTTAGGCCCATTCGGTTTAGGCCCATTATGGCCCACGAATTTGGTCACCATAGGATTGCTTCATGGCTAAGTTTTACCCCACTTGGCTGGCCAGATCTTTACAAGAAGGGCCTAGAAGGTTCTTGAAAGACAAAGCTAAAGGGCCACCTCACTCTTTCACTCTCACACTCCACCTTGAGAAAAGATCTTGGAATGCTTTTTATGAGAGGAAAAGGCCAACACTCAACCATTGCTTCAGTCCTATCACTTTACATAGCTTGTGTAAGAAGCTCTCCAGTCCACTTCCCACGAAAATCAACTCTCCTTTACACTTTTCCTTCATAAAACACAAAAGACACTCTCGGACAGTTTTTCTTACCTCTTTTGAACGCCAGTTTCAAAGCTTTTGTAAGTATTTTCTCGCAAATTTTACTTCATGAAAGTAAAATAAGATATCCACGCTAGTTTACGTGGATATCTTATTCGTTCCATTTGGAGATCATTTGATTGTGAAAAGTGGTTTAGACCCCAGAAAGGTCATTCTGGGCGATAAACTGGAGAGTGTGTTATATTTTGGAGTTTTTGACCAAGCTAATGAATAGATCTTGGTCCGAAATTTTTATGGCGTACTGTTAACATGTCTATATGATTATTGGTTGAGGATTTGTTGCATGATTAAAAGTTTTGGTGAAATATTTGCTTAGGTCTAGAAACTTAGAAACTGGAAGAGGCAAAACAGTTTCTGTTTTGAGAAAGTTTAAATCTTTTATGGTTTAATCTTATTCCAATCGCTTTGATATTTTTATTGGAAGATCCTAAGCCTCTTATATACATGTTAAAATGTTATTTTGAAGATATTTGATGTTAGTTTCGAAGATATGAAATTTTGATGCAATGAGGTATTCAGTTAGGCCAAGTGATGATGTTCTTGGCTAAATTTATGTTTTTGTTGATGTTTAACCATGTGATCTTGAGTTTGATACTTGGATCTGTTTTAGAACATCTTTTTAAACAATGTGATGTTTTGGTTTGAAGATCACAATTTTATAAGTCATGGATCAAGAGGTTGATCAAAACAAGTTAGAAACAAAATTATGTTTTGAACTTAGAAGAAAAACCAAAAAGTTCAAGTATGGTTTTAGTGATTTTGATGACTTCTGTTCATGATTCAAAACATGATTATTCTTAGGAATATGTTATGAGTATAGTAGAAGAAAAATTTTGGTTTAATCATGAGTTTTGAAATTTGAAAGAATTACAACAAAATCAAGGGAAATAGCCTTGTAAGTTTCGGACCTATAGAGTTTTATTGGTTGTGTTTAGTTTTAAATTTTTTTTGAATTGATATTTGAGCTTAGGACAAAATTTACATAAGGCATGTAAATTTTGGTGATTGTTGGAGTTAGGATGCAAAATCCTTAAGTTAGGGGTAAAATGGTCATTTTCCCACATGTAGAGGGTAAAATGGTCATTTTACTCGAAGTTGATATTTCTCCATATTCCTAATTGTTAGTAATTAAGTTCTAATTTTTAGAAATCGCTACTTTCAATTTCTCGTGATCGCACTTGAGTTTTGTCTCGAAACGCGAAGATCGAGGTAAGTTAGCTTTTAACTTACTATCAATTTAATGTGTATGTGTGATAAGTAAGGGAACTAAATTGTATGTATGCATGTTATCTTATGTGCCATGCCAAGTCATTACATATTTATCTGTTACACAGAATTTATTCTGTCATGAGTTATTCATCTGTTACACAAGATATTATGTTATGCATTGCTATACATTGTAAGTATGTCATGTTAAGTATGCCATCTGTTACATGTATTTCATATCACGTAATATTCACTTTCACATGTTACGCCATGTTAAGAAATGTTGTCTATTATATGGTATGCCATGTTACGAAACGTTGCATGTTACAAGTATGCCATGTTATGAAATGTTCTCTATTACATTTATGTCTCGAGGTATGTCATGTCTGTCGTCTTAGTTCATGTCACGTTATGCTACGTCAGGACTTGTATCTTTTATGTCACGTTTATGTTACGTCACGTTACGATATGTCATGTATGCCAATTAAGTTTCATGTCAATCACGACCCTAAGCGCTAGGATGGGGTAATATCCTAGTGAAACTCCTTTGTTCACACTGGAGTGTCTAAATAGGTGTGAAATTCCCTGGGTTGACGAAGTACAGTCAACAGGTTGCGAATGGGGCCTAATTAGCTGGTCACCGAAGCGCGCCAGGCACTAACGCCGATGGTGCCACACATTATGTTACATGTGTCCACAGCAAGTGTGGCACAAACAAATAAGTCATGGGGTCCCAACAACTGTGGAGCATGAAGTATGGTGCCACAACAACTGTGAAGCATACACTACGTGAGACACAACAATTGTGACACGTAGAATACGTGGGGCCACAACAACTGTGGAGTACATATTAACGCACTCATAGCTGGCATAGAAACCTGTGATGTGATGCGGTAATCGGCAGGGACACACGGCTCAAGGGGACCTGTGTAGCACCCATATGGTCACTTTAATGATTAAGTCTATTGAATAAGATTCCAAGTTCAAGTCATGTTTCACGTTATGTTATGTTCAAGTTTACGTTCACGCAATCATGGTAATCCCATGAGACAAGAATATGTTTCAAGTTCATGTTATGTTATGTTATGTTCACGTTTACGTTATGTTCCAAGTTCACATTTATGTTATATCATGCTCAGGTTCATGTTATGTTTCAAGTCTATGTTATCTTTCAAGTTCACGTTCATGCTATGTTTCAAGTCCATGTTATGTTTCAAGTCACGTTCATGCTAAGCTTCAGTTTCAGTTTAAGTTATGCCAGTTATGTTATGTTGTATGTCAAGTTATGCTATCATTACTTATGATTTGATTATGCATTCATGCTTTTACTGCTATGCATGCATTATTAACCTGTGTGGAAGTTTCCTGTTAACTTGCTGAGATTTGTAATCAAATCTCACTGTGGTAGTCCCAACTACCATTCCCCCCGAATGGTAGATCTTATTACAGGATTTGAAGGAGAATCGGGAATCGACCAACTGGAAACGTTCGACTAAGCGACGATGCGATGTAGGTGTTAGTACAGTAGTCACCTCAGATTACTACTTGTATTTGTGGAGTTCAATCTCCATCACTCTTTTGATCACAACCATTTTGGACTAGTGTTGTGATATCAGTTTTTGAGTATGTCATTATGTATGAAGTATGTTTTAAGTATTTGGGATATTTCAGTTTGGTGCATAGTATTGCTAAAGAAAAAAATTATCCGCTACGAATATTGCATAATGCTAGATGCATGTTAGGAATATTGCATCTCATATGTCATGAACGGGGGCAGGTAACCTTGTGTTGCATGTCTCGACGCTTCAAATATCCGTCCAATCCCAAGCGGAATTTGGGGGCGTCACACTTCTCACATTTAGATTTCATACTAAATCCATTGTCCTCAAATTATGAGGCCCTTTAACACACTCGAAATTAATTGCCCCGAGAAAAGCATGTTTCAACCTTGCAAAAATTGATAACTTTTTTGTGCATGTTCCAATCTTCATCAATAAATATGCATGAGACACATGTCATTAAAATTTTGCACAGATGTCCATGTATCCGTGGTTAGATAAATGCGCTGCCCCTTAAGAACACTTTTCAGCTTGTGTTTCTCTTTCAAATAATGTTTATAAATATCTTTTACAACCGTTACACGTGATGGAATCGCATTCCATCTAGGTTGCACAACAAGCATGAACTTCTTAAACCCCTCCCCTTTCACATATGTAAAAGGAAGCTCATCAACAACCAACATTTCTACTAAAGCTTCTCTACACACCTCAAAACTAAAAGCAATATGTACAAGCCCCCCACTGCTTGATCCAGACTGGAAACCCAATATAGATTGGTTTCTATCTACTTTCCTAAGTGGAGACTTCTTACATGTTTTTTCCATGTGCCCCAACATTGATTTTGTGCCATTTATATTGGGATCACGAGCATAAGTCATCCCACAAAGGTTACATGAAGCCCTAGGTTTCGACTTATCCTCAGTATGAATCTTTGTAAAATAATCCCAAACTATTGATCTTTTCCTACCAATAGATGGCTTACTTACATTAGATTTGGGAGAAAGTGGATCATTAGTCGCCAATGAATTTTCTACACTACCAGTTCCGAAGGTACCACCAGTTCTACGAGTTCCAGAGAATATAGTGCCATGAGATGAGATTGTTGCCATTCTTGACCATCTGTTTGTTTCCACTTGTCGAGGTGGATATTACAAGTTTTTAGTCTAGTAGAAGAACTGTTCGAGTTCGGACTCTGTTTGGTTGCAAGCTTCGGAACTCAAGCGTTTACACCCACATCTATTTGCCGCTTACATTCAGCAAAACTTGCCAGAGTCAAGTTCTTGCGGAGAGTCAGCAATTGATGCAAATTAGGAGGGGAATATTGATGCGGACACAAATCCAAAAGGGGATGATTTAAATCTGTAATCAACGGGGCTGATGAAGCTGATATGATATGCAGAGGAATTTTAGAAAGTCTGCATTTTTGGAATGTCTATTTATTCGGTTTCTGTTTTGGATCAATTTTGTTTATTTCTTATCGAGTTTACTGCTTTCTTAGTTTACTTCTTCCCAGTTGTTTGCTTTCCTAGCTGGAGTTGGAGATTGTAATGTTGGTTTGATACTTAAGGAAAGAATGAAAATAATGAAGGCAGTTGTTGTTGCCCATTTGAAGTTTTCGGATTTTTGTTGGAGTTATTCCAAAACTGCATAGCGATTCTGCATTAGCCTAACTCTTGGGTTTGATGAGAGGTTGAACTAGGAGATTAGGCATCAGTGACCAACCTTAAGAGCACTATGATTACAATTTTAGAGTACCATTCCTTATTGTTTTGAACCAACTACTCCAAAATAATTAACTAAGAATACGGTAAGCCTCAAAATAAATGCTAACTTTTCCAATGTACAAAGTCAAAAGAGTAAAACGAAACTACTAAATAAAATTTTCCAACAACAAGTACCCTCTTTGTATTTAATACACTATGCTCACATAGCCTTATCTATACTTCCTATTTTTAAACTTCCGCTGAAGTATCCAAAATATCTTCAAAAAATATTGTGGAGATAAGGGGGTAAATTATCAACAATTTAGTAAGTAGAGAACATATCTTAGCATGTAAACATGAGCCTTTTCAGAGAATTCAGTATGCAGAAGCAAACATTCCATTTTCATATGTAGATCTTAAAGACGTGTTATTAGAAAATCAGAGCGACTTTCAAAACTGATTCAAAAACACTTTGGCATAACATAAACTGATCATCATCATCACATCATAACAGAGAAATCATATCATAACAGAGACCATGTTTAACCCCCATGGAAGGGTTCTACTATTCCCAATGGCCAAACCGAGCAGAGACAAAGGTGAATCTTTCACTTATTATTCTCAAAGCCCTGAGTGTGCATACATGAAAGACGACATAAAAATCACCTTGTTTCCAAAGTGGGTGCACTCAGAGATAGATGAGTTGGTACCAACCCAAGAAGAATAGAGCAGAATCAGAGTCAGATACAAAACCATTACACCATGCCAAATGGTTTTTTCAGATGCCTCATCATATCAAAACAGAGTATAGAACAGATTCAGATCATTTCACATGTTCAAAGATAACAAAATCAGAACATCCTAATTTAATCAAAACAAAACTTTTCATAATCTCATATTCGCTCTTTCTCAAATCAGAACACAGAATGCACAAAATTAGCTCATGTCTACACTAGTCATGACAGAAAATAATTTCTCTTGATAGATTTCATCCATATGCAGAACAAACATCTGAGATCATTTTCAAATATATTTTTATTACAAAACATGCATATTTTCCAAAACCAACCTCATTCATTTCTTTTGTGTAAAAACTAGTATAGGAACCCCGCTTACTTGAACTTTTTAACTTTTTCGAATCTTTCCACAATTGTGTCGAATGAAATCAACTGTCACCTATACAGGATACTAACCATTACTAAACTTCTAAAATGACTTTCTAAAACTCTTCATTTACTTAAATTCATATTACGGAAATAGAATTAATAACTATCTAGTTATCAGAAATCTAATAAATATTATTATCATCAAATATATTCTTAACTTAGTATAATATAATTTTATCAAATATGGAAAAAAAAACAAATAAAATTACTTCAAGTTTTGGTGATAAGTTTGGTGCCAATTAATTAGTAATTTGCAGATCAAGGCAATGAAGTTGATCACCTAGGGTTTTTATAAGTGCTTAATTTACAAATAATAGAACTTGGATAATATGGTACTTTCATTACCTAGCTTTGTGAAGAAGACATTAATGGTAGGGTGATTATGGTCGCATTGTGATGTTTATATTTTTAAGTATTAGGCGACAAACAGCTTTCCAGCATATACATACATATATATATATATATATATATAATTTCTTAGTCTAAAAGGGACAATTAAAGCAGTCCAAGTATAGGATTTGCTAAATTAATTAGGTTATCGAAGGGAAATTTCCTTTCCCATCAATCATTTTCTGTGGAACCGTACATTATTTTTTTATATAGTTCCGAAGGAAAAAGACATTGGCTCGTTTACATCTCATTTGTCTATCTCTACCCCTTCATGAGTACGTTGCTTGTAGTGACTTGTGGTTTTTTGTTTGTACAATAATTTGTTGACACTGTGAAACTGAAATCATGTTCTTTCTGGCGGTTTTATTTTTGTATATTTGCCTTTTGTGTAAGTGGTGCTCTAAGTTGTGGGTATTACATTATTTTAATTCTTGGGGACCTGATTTTGGCTGAAACAGAGCCTTTTTCTTGTAGAATTCACTAGCCCTTTTTTTAAACTTAAAATCTGTATGTAACAGATTTCTCTATGCTTTGATCAAATCGTCTTACTTATAAATACTTGCTCCATATGTGCCAAAAAACCAGGATGTAATTTGGATGTTTTCCCAAGTATTAATCTTTTTTAGGTATTTACATAAAGTTAGAAGCAGGAGGCCCCCACTTTGCTTTAGCCAACTTGGTAATTTCAATTTATAATTATATGACTCACATTGTCAATGTTAAAGGAGATCTAATTATGACTGATATTCTTCTCTCTTTCCTCTCTAGAAAGGAGGTGAAGTGCGAAGGGTGCGTCAGTGGCACGTGAAGGCGATTATAACGGATTTATGGTTTTAGGGGACCAAGACGAGGGGCGCTTGAGGGGAAACAGACGTAAAAGAAAAAGGACACTTCTAGTGCACGACGATGACTATGGAGGTAGAAGGATCTCAGGTGCGTTTTGGAAGGTCAAAAAGTGAAAAAATTATTGTAGAAACGGGATGAATGTTCTGGTGGAAAAATGGAATGGATTCAGGTTGATGGAGGAGGAGCAATTTGATATTGAACTTGAGGAGGATCTCTCGACTGAGCTGGTGAGCAAAGAACAGAGGAGTTTGCTGGGGAAGATATGCTCCTCGAAGTCAATCAATAAAGAGGTGATTGGGTCGACACTTGCAAAGGTATGGAGAATCAGTAGGGCTGTGAAGTGCATTGAGGTTAGATCAAATATATTTGCTATAATTTTTAAGAATTAGTAAGGATGAAAAGTTGACTGTGGTCTGGGAGGCCCTGCTTGTTTGACAACCAGTTGCTTGTTCTTAAGGAGTTTGAGGGATACCCCTCTACAATGACTAAAGTTTGACATTGAGAGCTTCTGGATACCAAATGTAACGCCCCAAACCCGGTTGGCCTGGAGAATTACTACCTGTCACTTAAGAACATGTTTTCCAACACAACTAAAATAAAACTCCAAAACTTTATTAGCAAAACTCAATCTCAAGTACTCTAAATAACCACATTGAAACTCTACAAAGTTATTGCCGCAGCAAAATAAACTAAGGAGTCCAAAATCTCCCGGTAGTCATAACAAACCAAACTAATAACTTCAAAAGTCTTACTAAACCCAAGCCCAAGATATAATTAAATCTAAAAGACATTAAGACATTAGAATTCCTTCTTCTAACATCCTCTCTGAGCGTAATCATGCTCACCAATCTAATCCAGGTCCTCAGTTGGACTCTCCACATCATCTGAAAAATATTATGAAGATAGGGGGTGAGTTATCAATAACTCAGTAAGCAGGGGACATATGCTAGCGTGCAAACATGAGCATTTACAAAGTATAGCATGCAGAACAAAACACTTTCCAGAGTTATGACGCAGAGCAGAACATATTTTCAAAAGTAACAGAGCGATGGTTTTAAGACACGTAAAACCCATAATACTTTGGCATAATAAACTGAGTATCATCATCAGATCAAAACAGAGTATCAAACAGAGTAGAGACCATGTTTCACCCCCGTGGTAGGGTTGTGCTAACCCCGGTGGCCAAACCAGGCAGAGACAGAGGTGAAATATTTCTTTTATTCTTCTCGAAGCCCTGAGTGTGCACACAGGAAAGACCACAATAAAACCACTTTGTTTCCAAAGTGGGTGCACTCAGAGACAGAGAAGTTGGTACCAACCCAAACAGAGTAGAGCATAACAGAGCTGAGCAGAGACAGAGTCAGTTACAAGTACCAATACACCATGCCAAAGGTTTTCAGATGTTATATCAAAATAATACAGAGTACCAAAACAGAATCAGACAGTTTACACACACTGACAACAAAAGCCAGAACATCTTTCTATATAAATACACAATTTTTCATATTCTCAATATCGCTCCCTTTTTCAGATTTCAGAAAAACACATGATAGAATTTAGCTCATGTCTACACAATGCATGTCAGAACATATTTTTTCTTTTTCACACAGATGTCATGAATAATGCAGATAAGTGACCGAGGTTGATCTCTGTTTTCACAAGTTCCCATCATATCACAAAATATGCAAGTTTTCATAAAATCAACCTCAATCTTATTAACTTGTATAAAACCTAGCATAGGAACCCCGCTTACCTAGACAACTTAGCTTTTCAGAATTTTCATCAAAAATGTCGAGTCGAAAATAAATCGTCATCTATAAAAATAATAACATAATTTTCGTAAGTTTTCAATCAATCACGGATTTCGATATTTAATCCTAAACTTCTAAAATAACCTATTTTAATATCTCAAAACTTAAAACCCTCGTAATCCCAAAATATATCATCACTTCCTAAAAAAATACCAATATTCACCATGACCAACGTCAAACTCAAAACACCAATACTTAAACCCGAAACAGCCAACAAATTTCATAGCATAAACCAATCTCACACAAACAATTCCATCATCCAATCCAACCGACCCCCTTACTCCTCGGACTCAGTCGGGCACAACCAACAAATTCGCAAAAAATATGAATTAGCGCATAAATACATTTAAATCTCAAAAGTTCTTTGGGAAAAATACTTACAATGCTATAATATAATTTTTGAAAGATCACGGAGGTGCTAGAAGCGGCAACGCAGCAAAAAAATAGTGCCAAATGCACTGTGGCTGTGGGTCTCAAAAACCCACTTTTGAACAGGTGCAAACGAAGACTCGAGATTGATAGGGTATGGCTTAGGGATGTCGATGAAGCTAATGGTGGTGGTGGTTGGCCGTGGGTGTTGGCGCAATAGGCGGTTGAATTGCAAAAACACCCAAAACGGAAATGTTGATGGTGGGCTTCACCGGTGACAGATCAGAGCTGGGGTTGGGTCCATTGGGTTGCTAGAAGGTCGAGGATAATGTGGTGAGAAGATGGTGGCCGGAGGTGGCGTGACAGCGGTGCAAGGAGTGCCGCGGCTTGGTGATGCGCATGGGAGCTAACGGCGGCGCGGTTGGGACTGAGATTACAGGAGGGTGGTCGCTGGTGGAAGGGGAGGATGGTGGGCCGGGCGGTGTCACGCACGACGGCACGAGGCGGCGGGGCTGGGTGGAAGAAGAAATGGACGGAGAGAGAGAGGGGGAGAGTCGTACGGTGCGCGGGAGAGGAGAGGAGAAAAAAAAAAGAAGGAAAAGAAAAAAAAAAAAAAAGAAAAAGAAAAGAGGAAAGAGAAAATGTAGGGAAAGAAATGAGGTACAATCCTCATATCTTGGGTCACAAAAATGATCCAACGGAAACGATTTTAAAACAGCAAGTAAAATAAAATAATTCAAACGTAATGATTAAAATGAAAATAAATAATTAAACCCGACAATAAGTTAATTTAAAATGAAAAAAAAATTAAATGTATTACAATAATCAAATATAAGAAAGCACTTCAGAATAATTTTCACAAAATTAAAATGATAAAAATAAACCCACTAAAAATCCAACCAATTTTAAAACAAGAGAATAAATTTTTAAATTAATAACAAATAATCTTTAAATTAAAAATACACTAAAATACGGGGTGTTACATACGTATTCATGATCTGCCTCTCTCTTGCATGACAAAAGCTAAAACAGAACAAAAAGGAGGTTCGGTGGGCAAGGTTGAGGTTGTTGAAGTACAAGAAGATGGGAGTAGGTGGGGAAATTTTCTAAGAGTACAAGTTTAGTTGAATCTGACACAACGATTAGCTAGAGGGAGAATTGTGAAAATGAGAGGATGCAGTTTTTGGGTTCCTTATGAGAAGTTGCCCAAGGTATGTTTCTCATGTGGTTGCATTGTGCATGGAGTGGATGGCAGTAGTTGTTACAAGATTAGTGGTGAGGGTAATGAAGAACAATAATGCTCTTGGTTGAGGCCTAAGCTGCTGCAAAAATCAAACGGCTACAATGGTGGCTCGTGGAGGAAGGCACAGGGTAGTAGATGGAGAAGGGAGGAAGAAAATATGAATCAATATGGGGTGGAGGATAATAAAAGTGAGGATAATAATGAGAGGGTGGCTAGTTGGGCAGGGAAAGAAGTTTCTATTGAGAAAATGGGAGAGGTGAGTGACAGCGAGAATGTGGTGGTGGAGGAGATAAGAAGGGAGAAGGGGAGAAGGGAAAAAAAAGTAAGGATGAAGGGCTAAACAAGACTAATGTGGAGGGGAGTGGGAAGATGGGGGTGGAGAGTGGCAGGAAGAATGGGGTGGGGGAGGAACAACCAAAAAAGAGGGGAGAGCGGAAGAGGAAGGCTAGAGCAAAAGGAAAGAAGATATGGCCTCTTCCTATAGTACATGTACAGAAGAAGAGAGGGGGTGAAACACAAGTGCCAGATGAGAATGAAAACATGAAAAAAAAAAAAGGGAGATGGGTCAGTGAAGCAGTCTTGGATGTACTGGCGGTGGTTGATTCTTAGCCTTGCCAAGCATTATGAAAATCCTTAGTTGGAATTATCGAAGGTTGGGGAATCCTCGAACAGTTCAAGATCTCTACAATATGCTAGAGAAAAATAAACCCAATCTTTGGCCCATGCTTTTATCAGAATCATTGGGAGGTAGATTCTGAGTAGGTGTGTCAAGCTGCTTTATCAATTTTGAATGGTAATCCCATGGAACCCTCTCTTAACTATACCTATATAGCTTTAATCCCAAAGTGTAAAGAGCCAAAGAAAGTTAGTGAGTACAGACCAATAAGCCTATGCAATGTAATGTATTAAATAGTTTCCAAAACTATTTCCAATAAGCTTAAAAAGGTGCTTTCAGTTATAATTTCTCCTACTCAAAGTGCATTTGTGCCGTGAAGATTGATTAATGACAATATTATGGTGGCATATGAATTGTTACACTATGAAATCTAGAAAAAGAGGGAAGGTGGGTAACATGACCATAAAGTTGGATATGTCAAAAGCATGTGATCGAGTAGAATGGGTCTTCTTGGAGGCTGTTATGAAGAGACTGGGCTTTAATGTGGAATGGGTGGAGTTGATTATGAGATGTGTGAAGTCTGTCTCCAACTCAGTGCTCATAAATGGATTTCCTGGTTATAAATTATGGCCTAAATGGATTTCATTTGTCACCCTGTCTCTTCATTATATGTGTTGAAGGCTTGAGTACTCTTCTGAACTTTTATCAAAATCAGAAGCTACCAAGTGGAGTGCAAGTGGCTCGAGGTGCCAGTAGCATTAACCACTTGGTATTTGCAGATGATTGCATTCTCTTTGGAAGGGTTAAGATACAAGAGTGGTATAGGCTTCAAGAGGTGTTGAAAAAGTATGAGAAAGCCTCGAGGCAATTTCTCAACAAGGAGAAGACATCAGTGTTTTTTAGCAGCAACACTAGGGAAGGGGATAAAGAGGTGATAGTGGAAACTGGAAACTCTATAGCCTATGGTAGTTATGAAAAGTACCTAGGCCTTCCTACCCTTGTGGGAAGATCAAAATTCAATACTTTCAGAATTTTAAAGGAGAGAATATGGCAGAGAATTTCAAGTTGGAAGAATAATTTCTTTCCCAGGCTGGGAAAGAAATATTGATTAAGGCAGTCAGTCCTCTAGGCCATACGAACCTATACAATGTCAGTGTTTAAACTTCCTAAAAAGCTTTGCCTTGAAATTAATATGCTATTATCAAAATTCTAGTGGGATAAATAGCAGGGAGATAGTTGTATCTGCTGGAGGAAATGGGAAAAGATGGGAGAGTAGAAAATAAATGGGGTTTAGGGTTCAGGGATCTGGAATCTTTTAACATGACTCTCTTAGCAAAGCAAAGATGGAGGTTGATGAAAAACCCTATGTCATTGGCAGTAGTGGTTTTTAAAGAGAAGTACTATCGACAGTCAAGCTTCTTGGATGCAAAATTGAGCTCTCAGCCTTCATTGATTTGGAGGAGCATATGGCATGCTAGGGAATTGGTGAAAGATGGTATAAGGTGGAGAGTGGGTGATGGCAGTAAGATAAAAATTTGGGGTGAGAAGTGGTTACCTACTCCCTCATCTTTTTCTATACATTCACCAATTTTTGTTTTGCAGGCTGAGGCAGGAGTTGAGCAATTGACCAATAAGTAGCAGGGGGAGTGGAATGATCGAGGGTGATGCAAAGGGAGTGATCGAGGTTGTACATAGTGAAGATGAACATCCCCTTCAGTAGAGGATTGGCATAAGACAAATTGTTTTGGGGCCCTTCTAAGAAAGGAGATTTCTCTATTGGTAGTGCATACTTCCTGTAGTTAGAAAGATTAAAAAGATTCAAAGGTGAAAGCTCAATAGAGGAGCTTATGGATGAAAGGTGGAGTAATATTTGGGATCTTACAGTGCCTAGTGCAAGAAAAATGTTCTTATGGAAGGTTGGAAACACTTTACTGCCAACTAAGGGGAACTTCTTCAGAAGAAAGATAGTGACAGAAATATCCTGCCCAATTTGTACTGCAAAATCTAGAACTATTATGCATGTTCTTTGGGAGGGCCCAGCAACTAATGATATCTGGGCAGAAACAAGTTGTGGGGTTCAAAGGTGGAATAGAGAGGAAGCTGACTTCATGCTGTTGTGGGAGAAGTTGATGAACAAGCTGAGTAACGAACAACTAGAACTTGTGGCCGTGTTGTTCAGAAGATAGTGGATGAGAAGAAATTTGTTTGTGTTCAAAAAAGGTAGTTTGTCCCAAAGTTCTACTGCAGAAGGCAAGTGAATCTTTAATTGATTACAAGTTTGCTCAGGCTCTATAGAAACATGAAAATTAGCGACAAGTTTGTGGAAGGGATTCACTGAAATGGGAGAAACCAAGCCCAGGTTCAGTTAAAATAAACTGAGATGCTTCATTGGATGTGAAGGGTAGACAAATGGGAGTGAGAATTATTATCAGGGATGAGGAAGGGAAAGCTCTAGTTCCTGTTTGAGATCAAAAGAACCACATTGAACACCCTATGGTGGCAGAGAGTTATGCATTGAGGATGGCTCCAGAACTTTGTAGTGAACTTAATATTCATAATGCAATATTTGAAGGTGATGCTAAATCTGTGATTATGGCAGTCCAAAGGGAAGTTGAGGAGCTGTCTTTGGTGGGATCTATAGTTGAAGATGTTAATGTCTTCTTTATAGGATGCCTGTTTGGCAATTACTTTTTGCTTATAGAGACAAAAATACAATAGCATACACTTTAGCTAGGAAGGCTTTGAGTTTTATAGGAAAAACAGTTTGGATAGAAGAGATGCCAAAATTTATTGTAAATGATCTTGTTAGAGACATAAATTGTAATTCTTAACTTCTACCAATGAAATATTGAGGTTTTCTTTCAAAAAAAAAAAAGAGATCAAATTAATAATGTACTCGTCATCATCATCATCACCCAAAAAAAAATACATAAGAAAATTCCTTTTTGCATTTCCTCCTTTCAGCTGAAATAGATCCATTCATGATGCCTATAGATGAATTAATAGGCTTTGCAAACATTTGACCTTCCTTGAGAGTTCTCATTGTTTTGAGGATTAAGGAAAATAAATTAATAAAATGTATAAAAGGAGGTTAAATTTTGGTTGCTAGTCAAAGCCCAATATGGGCTGAGGTACCACTTTCAATAACTAGAGACAATGTGGGTGTGTGTGATCATAAGACTAATGTGGTGAATGCTGCAGTTGCAAAATGTTTTGCCCTGAGGAAAGCAGTGGAACTGTGCTCAGACCTCAACATTCAAAATGCCATTTTCGAGGGTGATGCAAAGGGAGTGATTGAGGCTATACATAGTGAAGATGAAGCCCTATTTGATTTTAGTTCTATCATTGAAGATGTTAAGTTCCATTTCAGAAATAGGACAGATTGGTTTTTACAATTTGCTATTAGAAAAAAGAATATGGTAGCTCATACTTCAGAAAAAGAAAAGCCTTAGAGATAGGGGAAGAACACGTTTGGATAGAAGAGGTCCCAGACTTCATTGTGGGATGCTTGTTTGGTGATACAAACTGTAACACGTAAAGATCAATGGAAAGTTTCCAAGGTTATTTTCAAAAATAAATAAATAAATAACTAGAGACAATGTTCATCATACCCCAAATAGCCACCTAAGAATAACAAATTTTCCAACACAATGACATTGAAAAGTAGTGAGTACTCAATGAGGAGGATTTCCCTAGATTTGTCCTTGAACAATTTGAGGCTTAGTGCAGTTAGAAACGCTCTAGAATATTGTCGAGATGCCATTTTCCAGTCCTACTCTGTTTTCATCATTGCCTTGAATTCATTATAGCTGATTCATCAATAATATTTGTGAATATAAATAAATTGAGTAGAATGCAATAATTAGTTGAAAAAATTGAGAAATTTGTGACAATTAATGTGTTGTAAATGTTAGAGTAGTAACGGAAGATCCCAAGACTACAACCAAAAATCCCAAGACATCAGCCTCCATGAAGTTAGCAATTGTTACAGATATGCAACGCAAGTCATATGCTCAAGAAGGAAAGTCAGCAGGATAATCCCAAGATTTATGCATTCCTATTTTTACATTATACAACTATAAAGCTTAACATTTTGTGTATAAATACCTCTGTACATTGAATATAATGAAATATAGAAAAAGTATTTTATGAAATCTTACTTGGTACTAGAGCAACACTGGTAAACACCATATTTTTTTTTCGATCCTAATGGCCTCTTCCAATACAAACATCACCACCACCTTTTCTGCACCAAATATATCTCATCTAGTGTCTGTCAAATTAGACAGCACAAACTACCTACTATGGGTTTCTCAGTTTTTACCCATTCTCAGAAGTAATGATCTCTTAGGGATCATTGATGGGTCTGAACAATGTCCATCTAAGTTTTTACTAGATGAACATGGCCAACCCACCACAATGTCAGTCCACAGTTTCTTCTTTGGCAAAAGAAGGACCAATATCTATTGAGTTGGCTCAACTCAACCTTCTCTGACAGTGTTTTGTCCTCTGTTTTTGGACTCAACACAGCAAAGCAAGTATGGGATTATTTATCATCTCGCTTTGCTTCACATTCAGGATCACGAATCAATCATTTGAAGAGACAGTTACAAACTCTTCAACAAGGTAATCAAAGTTCCAATGACTGCCTTCAAACTGCTAAAAGCATTTCTAACCAGCTTGCAGCAGTGGGAAAACCTGTTGATTCTGATGATTTAATCTCATATCTCATCAGTGGTTTAAATCCCACCTTTCACCCCTTCATAGGATCTTATTCCTTTGCCTCTCGAGAAGTCTCTTTTACCTTTGCTAATTTCCAATTTGAGCTTTTAAATTATGAACTTCTGATCTCACATCCAAAGTCAACTTCTGAATCTAACTTGAGTTCTTTTGCTCTCTATTCCCAAAATCCAAAATCATATCCATCCAAAAAAAAAAAAAAAAATCAAACTGGTCATCCAAGAACCATAATCAACATGGTTTCAAGCCAAAGCCATTCTCAAATACCTCATCTCGTACTCCTCAAAATACCATTGGTTCACCATTTGTTACCAACAAAAAACCTTGCCAAATTTGTGGCAAAAATAGGCACCAAGCATTAGACTACTTTCATAGGATGGTGTAACATCCGGACCCAATCAAGCTCTATTTTCTTTTTATTTGTTTAATTTTAGTTCTTTTTTTTTTTTTCTTTTCGTCTTTATTTTTTTTTTCACCCCTACAGTTTTCCTCTCGTCCACAGCATGGATGCACACACACGACTTACCCTTCCATCCGCACACACGTCTCTCTTATCTCTAGGGTTTTCGCATTATATTTATAGACACATGTTATTCTATGCTAATGAAACTACTACCCAAACACAAGTCGCAGCACCACCTTAGAATCTCAAGCCGGCCTCCATCCCCTCGGTTTCCTGCACTCCCGTATCAAGAATCACCCCACTTAAGCCAGCCCTCCGTCGTCCATACTGCTGCCACCAGCAACCTCCGTGCCCAGCTCAAATGAAATTGACGCAACCCGTGCACACTGCATCTCCACGGATCGTGGCTCTTCCTCCGTACACCACAGTCACCATCTTTAACCTTTTTTCCCTCAGCCTCCATGCATGAAGCCGCCAAGGTCATTACAGTGAACCTATGCCCCACTGCACGAAACCAAACTGCCCAGAATAAAACCACCGTGATTGCCACTGTTCAGCCTTGGTGCAACACCACAGCTCGCCCACAATTCTGCCTTGCATCACCGTACCCCACACGGTCTCATTGTCCCCTGTTTTAACCACAAAAAACAGAGCAACCCAACCCGGTGCACTTGTCGTTCGAAGCCACCACACACGGTGCCAGCGCTTCCACATCGTTACCACCAGCATAAAGAACTCCGACGGTCACTCCATGCCATTCCTATCCGCCGCGTCCTGCTCGGTAAGCCATCGATAGCACCTCCGTGTTACACTCTCTCGGCTTACACTATGTCTTTCATTTTTTACCTCATTCGTTGGTTTCTCTCTCTCTCTCTCTCTCTCTCTCTCTCTCTCTCTCTCTCTCTCTCTCTCTCGTCCAGTGCTCCACCGAGATCACCGCCGTCTGCCTAGCCGCTCGCCTACGTCGCACGCTGCTACTTTATCTCCTCCGCGAGTAAGCCCTGCAGTGCGTGTTATGTTCGTAAATTTACGTAGGTTTTTTGTTAGTTTTCAAAGAATTAAATGAAATTACCGTAACACCCCTTATTACATATTATATTAATGGGCTTTTAAACTTTTATTATGTATTAGTACACTATTATGTAATTATGATTATAGAAAATTATTTTTAACATGTATTTAAGTAAATTTTTGTGTTTAAAGTAAACAATATTTGTGTAATGTTATTTTTACATTTTAGATATGATTTAGTCTATTTAAAAATAGTTATGTTTTAGTTTAAAATATTGTTGGATAATTATATTATTCAGTATTAAACTTCATAAGTTGTTTTCATTAATAAATAGGTCTGACTTTTAAATGTTTTAGTCATAGTTATTAAATCATAAGTGATGAGTTGAAATTTTAGGTTTTGCGGAATTAAATAGGTTATTTTAGTAGCTAAGGATTAAACATTGAGGTTGATTGGAAGCTTACGAGAATTACTTGATTATTTTATAGGTGACGATTGTTAATTGTTCGACATTTTGAAGAAAATTCTTAAAAAAGCTAAGAAGTCCAGGTAAGTGGGGTTCCTATACTAGACTTTGAATTAAAATAAAATGAGCTGAGGTTATTTTTGAAAAATATGCTTGTTTTGTTATGAAAAAAAATTTAAACTACCTCAGTTTTATTTGTTCTGCATTACTCATTAGATTCTGTTAAGAAAAAAGTATTTTCTATCATGACTGGTGTAGACATGAGATTATTTTTAACATTCTGTTTCTGAACTTTGAAAAAGAGAGCAAATATGAAATTTGTGCATAAATTATGTTGTGATATGATTTTGTTCTGTTTCAAAGATTTTGTTATGTCCCGAAGATTTTGTTCAATACTCTGTTTGGATAAGACGTGATTCCTGAAAACCTTTGACATGACTCTCTGATTCTGAATTTGATTCTGTTTCCGCTCTATTCAGTTACGGCCCTACCACGGGTGATAATAGTGGCATACGGCCCAACCACGGGTTATAACAGTGGATACGGCCCAAGCACGGGTTATAATAGTGGATACGGCCCAATCACGGGTAATAATAGTGAATACGACCCAACCACGAGTAATAATAATGGATACGGCCCTGCCACGGGTAATAGTAGTGGTCTCTGTTTTGAGTGCACAACTTGAGTGCACAACATGGTGACAGAGTGATTTATGTTCTGCTTGGCTATCAGCAGATGCACAACCGTACCACGGGGGTTATACATGGCCTTTGTTCTGATATGATGTTCTAATGATGATGATGATCATTTATATTATGCTAAAGAATATTTTTGAATGAAATTATTTCTAAATCTTCGCTCTATATTTTGATAACCTGTTTTACTTCCACACTCTGAAAATGAAAATGTTTTGTTCTGCATTCTCATTTCTGTAAATGCTCGTGTTTACACACTGGTATATGTTCTCTGCTTACTGAGTTGTTGATAACTCACCCCTTATCTCCTTATATTTTTCAAATAATTTTGATGATTTAGCTAGAGAACAAGAGTGGGAAGTTTTAGCAGGTGTGATGATCAAAGTGGAATAAGTGCCTGAGGGTACTAGTGCTTATTTGAGAGTCGTAGTTAGTAAACTGATTTTATTATTCGGGTATTTTGATTTGATGAGTTAAGGCTAATTTTGAGTTTTTAATTTATGTTATTGAGTTTTTCTTTATTGTCCCCATGGAGAAACTTAAATATTTGGATTGATTAAATTGATTAATATTTTATGGAATTTCTGGATTTTATAGTTGTACTATTTAGGTTGAGTTTGGGTATTAAGAGTTAACTCTCCGGACCTCCGAGAATGGGGTGTTACAGATCGACTTTTGTAACGCCCGTCCTTGTTGTAACAGCCCGCTAGAAATTCATTGGTGGAATTTCTATTGGCTTTAGGAATCTCGTGAAAACCCCATAAGTTTTTACGAATCGATCAATTGCATAGGTTTTAGTCTGTCAACATAATTAGTGTTATCACTAACTATGGTGCTAGAAATATAAGTTTTATTTATTTGAGGTGGTTAGAAGTGTCAGAATGCATTATGGTCCACGCCATTAGACTCAGTGGATTATTTAAGAATTTTATGGCGCAATATCCTATTTTCATAATTCCGGACGAAACGTCTGTTGGAAATTGTGAAATTATTTTTAGGGGCACTTTGAGGTTGAATTTCGGTATAATATTTTCACTGTAGGTTAATATGAATATTTAGGAATTTTTAGTGTTAAGTTTATGATTTACTTTTTTGGAGTGAATAGTAACCTCGATAAGCGCACCAATTGCAGTTTTTCAAAATCATAGTGTGGAATGTCCAAATTAGATTAGAGAAGTTTTATTTGGACACTTGGCAGATTATAGCCACACTTAGTGAATAATATTAGACACTTGGCACCATGAGGAATGTTTGTTAGATTTGAAGGAATCAAGGTGTGAGATCATGCCACTTAAGCAAAACTTTGTTTCATCTGCTCAACCAAATTGTGCCAGACCAAAGAGGTTTTCAATCCTAGTGAAACCCTAAATGGTGGGAATTCAATTGAAAGCCCAAAAGCTTTGTTGAAATCGAAACCCTAAACGGTTTCCCTAAAACCCTAAAGTTGGCCTCTAAACATTTTCTAATCCAATTTATAGCATTGTGTTTAATCACTTGATTAAATCACTTCCACATGCTATTAATCCTTCAAATTTGTGTTAGAACATCATTATCCAACCTTGTTAACCTTGAGAAATTGATTGGACAAAGTGATATTGGATTTGGGCTTGATAGCAACCCAAACCCTCTTTAAACCCCAAAATGTAGGCCCATTCGGTTTAGGCCCATTAAGGCCCACGAATTTGGTCACCAAAGTATTGCTTCATGGCTAAGTTTTGTAACCCCACTTGGCTGGCCAGATCTTTACAAGAAGGTCCTAGAAGGTTCTTGAAAGATAAAGTTAAAGGGCCACCTCACTCTTTCACTCTCACACTCCACCTTGAGAAAAGATCTTAGGTCTGGTTTTTATGAGAAGAAAAGGCCAACACTCAACCATTCCTTCAGTCCTATCACTTTACATAGCTTGTGTAAGAAGCTCTCCAGTCCACTTCCCACGAAAAGCAACTCTCCTTTACACTTTTCCTTCATAGAACACCAAAGACACTCTCGGACAGTTTTTCTTACCTCTTTTGAACGCCCGTTTCGAAGCTTTTTTAAGTGTTTTCTCGAAACTTTTCCTTCATGAAAGTTGTTTATTTTCGAGTCTAGTTTACGTGGACATCTTATGCGCTCCATTTGGAGATAATTTGATTGGTAAAAAGTTGTTTAGATCCCAGAAAGGTCATTCTGGGCGATAAACTGGAGAGTGTGTTATATTTTGGAGTTTTTGACCAAGCTAATGAATAGATCTTGGTCCGAAATGTTTATGGAGTACTGTTAACATGTGTATATGATTATTGGTTGAGGATTTGTTGCATGATTAAAAGTTTTGGTGAAATAGTTTCTTAGGTCTAGAAACTTAGAAACTGGAAGAGGCAAAACAGTTTCTGTTTTGATAAAGTTTAAATCTTTTATGGTTTAATCTTATTCCAATGGCTTTGATATTTTTATTGGAAGATCCTAAGCATCTTATATACATGTTATAATGTTATTTTGAAGATATTTGATGTTAGTTTCGAAGATATGAAATTTTATGCAATGAGGTATTCAGTTAGGCCAAAGTGATGATGTTCTTGGCTAAATTTATGTTTTGGTTGATGTGTAACCATGTGATCTTGATTTTGATGCTTGGATCTGTTTTAGAACATCTTTTTAAACCATGTGATGTTTTGGTTTGAAGATCACATCTTTATAAGTCATGGATCAAGACGTTGATCAAAGCAAGTTAGAAACAAAATTCTGTTTTGAACTTAGAAGAAAAACCAAAAAGTTCAAGTATGGTTTTAGTGATTTTGATGACTTTTGTTCATGATTCAAAACATGATTATTCTTAGGAATTTGTTATGAGTATAGTAGAAGAAAAATTTTGGTTTAATCATGAGTTTTGAAATTTGAAAGAATTACAACAAAATCAAGGGAAATAGCCTTGTAAGTTTCGGACCTATAGAGTTTTAATGGTTGTGTTTAGTTTTAAATTTTTTTTAAATTGATATTTGAGCTTAGGTCAAAATTTACATAAGGTGGTGATCTTTGGAGTTAGGATGCAAAATCCTTAAGTTAGGGGTAAAATGGTCATTTTCCCACATGTAGAGGGTAAAATGGTAATTTTACTCGAAGTTGATATTTCTCCATATTCCTAATTGTTAGTGATTAAGTTCTAATTTTTAGAAATCGCTACTTTCAGTTTCTCGTGATCCCACTTGAGTTTTGTCTCGAAGCGCGAAGATCGAGGTAAGTTAGCTTTTAACTTACTATCAATTTAATGTGTATGTGTGATAAGTAAGGGAACCTAAAGTGTATGTATGCATGTTATCATATGTGCCATGTCAAGTCATTACATATTTATCTGTTACACAGAATTTTTTCTGTCATGAATTATTCATCTGTTACATAAGATATTCTGTCATGTATTGCTATACATTGCAAGTATGTCATGTTAAGTTAAATATGCCATATGTTACATGTATTTCATGTCACGTAATATTCACTGTCACATGTTACGCCATGTTAAGAAATGTTGTATGTTACATGGTATGCTATGTTACGAAATGTTGCCTGTTACATGTATGCCATGTTATGAAATGTTGTCTGTTACATTTATGTCTCAAAGTATGTCATGTCTGTCATCTTACGTTCATGTCACGTTATGCTACGTCAAGACTTCTGTCTTTCATGTCACGTTCATATTACGTCACGTTACGAAATGTCATGTATGCCAGTTAACTTATTCATGTCAATCACGACCCTAAGCGCTAGGATGAGATAATATCCTAGTGGAACTCCTTTGTTCACGCTGGAGTGTCTAAATAGGTGTGAAATTCCCTGGGTTGACGAAGTACAGTCAACAGGTTGCGAATGGGGCCTAATTAGCTGGTCACCGGAGCGCGCCAGACACTAACGCCGATGGTGCCACACATTATGTTACGTGTGTCCACAGCAAGTGTGGCACAAACAAATAAGTCATGGGGCCACAACAACTGTGGAGCATGAAGTATGGGGCCACAACAACTGTGGAGCATACACTACGTGAGACACAGCAATTGTGACACGTAGAATACGTGGGGCCACAACAACTGTGGAGTACGTATTAACGCACTCACAGCTGGTATGGAAACCTGTGATGTGATGCGGTAATCGGCAGGGACACACGGCTCAAGGGGACCTGTGTAGCACCCATATGGTCACTTTAATGATTAATTCTATTGAATAAGATTCCAAGTTCAAGTCATGTTTCACGCAATCATGGTAATCCCATGAGACAAGAATATGTTTCAAGTTCATGTTATGTTATGTTCACGTTTACGTTATGTTCCAAGTTCACATTTATGTTATGACATGGTCAGGTTCATGTTATGTTTCAAGTTCACGTTCATGCTATGTTTCCATGTTATGTTTCAAGTCACGTTCATGCTAAGCTTCAGTTTCAGTTTAAGTTATGCCAGTTATGTATGTTGTATGTTAAGTTATGCTATGATTACTTATGATTTGATTATGCATTCATGCTTTTACTCCTATGCATGCATTATTAACCTGTGTGGAAGTTTCCTGTTAACTTACTGAGATTTGTAATCTAATCTCACTGTGGTAGTCCCAACTACCATTCCCCCCGAATGGTAGATTTTGTTACAGGATCTGAAGGAGAATCGGGAATCGACCAACTGGAAACGGTCGACTAAGCGACGATGCGACGTAGGTGTTAGTACAATAGTTACCTCAGATTACTACTTGTATTTGTGGAGTTCAATCTCCATCACTCTTTTGATCACAACCATTTTGGATTAGTGTTGTGATATCAGTTTTTGAGTATGTCATTATGTATGAAGTATGTTTTAAGTATTTGGGATATTTCAGTTTGGTGCATAGTATTGCTAAAGAAAAAAATTATCCGCTGTGAATATTGCATAATGCTAGATGCATGTTAGGAATATTGCATCTCATATGTCATGAACGGGGGCAGGTAACCTTGTGTTGCATGTCTCGAAGCTTCAAATGTCCGTCCAATCCCAAGTGGAATTTGGGGGCGTCACACTTGTGGTGGGACTTTTTATAAAATATTTTTAGAAAGGACGACGGGAATTACGGTTCCCTTGAAAACTTTTCACTTGCATACCCAGGGTGCCAGACTCTACGTTTGTAAGATAAAATGTGCTTTGGTAATAAAAGAAGTTTATAGCGGAAAACATTGATTTTACAATAAAAAGGCCTCTCTTACATTTAAAACTCATGCCTAGACTTTCGTGCTCTTCCCCATGGGCTGTGTCTGTCCTGACCGTTCAGTTCCTATGGGGGGAGGGGCATATATGAAAACTAAAATGAGTCGAAGACTCATAAGCATTATTTCATACAGTTAAAATATAACAACAAGGTTTTCATTCTTGCATTCATCATTCGTAAATACTATTACGTGCATGCATACGTGTCGTGTGTGAGTTCGTTTGAAAACATCACTAGACGGGGTTTTACTTTAATGGTCTTTTTTTTCATGAAACGTGTCTCTTGTCAGTGCCTTCATTTCTTCAAGAGCTACTGTACAGGGTTTTGCTTTTAAAAGGCTTTCTTGTCGTAAAACGTTTCCCCCGTCAATGCCTTCATTTCTTAAAGAGTCCGTGCTCTCGTGCATTCTTGCATACATACATTCATGCATACATGCATTCTTTCTTATCACTTTCATAGGCTGGTACACAATGTTATGCCCCGTGTGTTAGGGTTAGCGGCCCTGTGGCCAATGGATTCGCTCGTGGCTGCGGGTTGGAATCCCATTCTGTTAGGGTGCAGCATTGGGTGCACTACCAGCGCTACTGCCTGGCATTGCAATCTGCCCATTCATTCATTGGGTACCCCTTTTCATTCATTCATGTGGCCGTTACTTATTTTCATACATTTCATGCTTTCATTCGTTCTTTCATTCATTCATGGCAGCTCGAAAGAGCTGGACTTTGATTCTTTTCTTATCTTTCATTTACAGGTCATTTTATGAGAAAACGTTCATTTCATGGAAAAGCATCATGTAAAACATGGGCTCGAACTTTGTCTCTCATGGCATCCATAAGTACCACCTTGAATGTCGTCTTTCGTTGGAGTCACGAGAATCACCTCGTGGCATCCTTGAAAGCGTCAATTCGTAGGATCCATGAAAGCCTCGGTTCTCATGTCCTTCTTTGCCTTTCGTGAGAAAAAATTCATTTTCGTGAAAAAACGTCGTTTCATGAGAAAAGCATGGTTTCATGATCGTGAAATGTCAGTTCATTGATTTTCATAGAAAATACATACAATAGATGCGTCGCATAGTCATCCATTCACATGCGTACAATTAATACTTTGGGTGCGTAAAAAGGGGCTGCCAAGGAGGGGCCGTTACGTACTTATACATTTGAACACTTAGCCTTTTCTTCGTTAAAACGTTTTTCTTTCCTCTTCTTAAAGCATCTTAAAGGAAAAGCGTTTCTTGTATCTTGGAAAACTCTAGAAGAGTATGAATGTAACGCTTACCTAGACTCCATGCTACTTGCATATCATGCAGTCCATTCATGTGCTTGTCAGATGGCAACCTACATGCATACACATACCTTAACGTCATTCTCTATCTAGTACATAAGCAACTTAAACTTAGAAAACATAAGCTACACTTCACTTGGAACACTCTCCTTCTATCCTGTGTTCTTACGTGTTCCTTACTAACCTAAAACCTTCGGGGACCCATTACGATCACCCCATCTTCCAACTCAAGGTCTTGCCTCCAGTGCTTATTCACTAAAGTGAACCCATGATTCACCTTAGGATTAAGACACTAAGACCTCTGTCTCATTCTTCTCATTAACCACGTTCCGAAGCATGACTCATACCAACTAAGTTACGCATCCCCTTCCTTAGACAGTCCACTCGTCACTATCTCCATGCACCTTAGCCCATACTAGTCCTCATTCCCATTCATACAAACCACATGGCTCTAAGCCAACTCTGAGGCTTAGGCACCGTGCAACCATACTCAGAACCGATTACCCATTACATATAGTGAATCCATCCAGCACATGTGTCTCACCATATTACACATATACTCTACCCCTAATCACCTAAGGTCAACATATATAACACGTTAATCACCAGCTTCGAAGGACAAGGGCCATACTCCGATACCAACCTTCTCTTAACCCGGCTAGCATGGCTCTTCATGCTATCCGTCCCTTTTTTACAGTTCATCCCAACACTTAACACGACAAGACTCCATTCATAACTACGTCTCATGTCACGTCATATAGCTCAAGACTATTCCCAAGCTAGACCGTGACCTTGTCGCGTTACCTAACATTCTGGTACGTCAATCCCTAACTCATCATGAGTACGATTCCTCACGTATAGAGGGTAAAATTGTCATTTTCCCACATATAGAGGGTAAAATGGTAATTTTACTTGAAGTTGATATTTCTCCATATTCCTAATTATTAGTGATTAAATTCTAATTTTTAGAAATCGCTACTTTCAGTTTCTTGTGATCGCACTTGAGTTTTGTCTCGAAACGCGAAGATCGAGGTAAGTTAGCTTTTAACTTACTATCAATTTAATGTGTATGTGTGATAAGTAAGGGAACTAAATTATATGTATGCATGTTATCATATGTACCATGCCAAGTCATTACATATTTATCTGTTACACAGAATTTATTCTGTCATGAATTATTCATCTGTTACACAAGATATTCTGTCACGTATTGCTATACATTGCAAGTATGTCATGTTAAGTTAAGTATGCCATATGTTACATGTATTTCATGTCACGTAATATTCACTGTCACATGTTACGCCATATTAAGAAATGTTGTCTGTTACATGGTATGCTATGTTACAAAATGTTGCCTGTTACATGTATGCCATGTTATGGTATGTTGTCTGTTACATTTATGTCTCAAAGTACGTCATGTCTGTCTTCTTACGTCTTACGTTCATGTGACGTTATGCTACGTCAGGACTTTCGTCTTTTATGTTACGTCACGTTACGAAATGACATGTATGCCGGTTAAGTTATTTAAGTCAATCACGACCCTATACGCTAGGATGGGGTAATATCCTATTGGAACTCTTTTGTTCACGCTGGAGTGCCTAATTAGCTGGTCACCGGAGCGCGCCAGGCACTAACGCCGATGGTGCCACGCATTATGTTATGTGTGTCCACAGCAAGTGTGGCACAAACAAATATGTCAAGGTGCCACAACAATTGTGGAGCATGAAGTATGGGGCCACAACAACTGTGGAGCATACACTACGTGAGACACAACAATTGTGACACGTAGAATACGTGGGGCCACAACAACTGTGGAGTACGTATTAACGCACTCACAGCTGGTATAGAAACCTGTGATGTGATGCGGTAATCGGCAGGGACACACGGCTCAAGGGGACCTGTGTAGCACCCATATGGTCACTTTAATGATTAAGTCTATTGAATAAGATTCCAAGTTCAAGTCATGTTTCACGTTATGTTATGTTCAAGTTTACGTTCACGCAATCATGGTAATCCCATGAGACAAGAATATGTTTCAAGCTCATGTTATGTTATGTTCACATTTACGTTATGTTCCAAGTTCACATTTATGTTATGTCATGCTCAGGTTCATGTTATGTTTCAAGTCCATGTAATGTTTCAAGTCACGTTCATGCTAAGCTTCAGTTTAAGTTATGCCAGTTATGTTATGTTGTATGTCAAGTTATGCTATGATTACTTATGATTTGATTATGCATTCATGCTTTTACTGCCATGCATGCATCATTAACCTGTGTGAAAGTTTCCTGTTAACTTGCTGAGATTTGTAATCATATCTCACTGTGTAGTCCCAACTACCATTCCCCCCGAATGGTAGATCTTATTACAGGATCTGAAGGAGAATCGAGAATCGACCAACTGGAAACGGTAGACTAAGCGACGATGCGACGTAGCTGGTAGTATAGTAGTTACCTCAAATTACTATTTGTAATTGTGGAGTTCAATCTCAAGCACTCTTTTGATCACAATCATTTTGGACTAGTGTTGTGATATCAGTTTTTAAGTATGTTATTATGTATGAAGTATGTTATAAGTATTTGAGATATTTCAGTTTGGTGCATAGTATTGCTAAAGAAAAAAATTATCCGCTGCGAATATTGCATAATGATAGATGCATGTTAGGAATATTGCATCTTATATGTCTTGAACGGGGGCAGGTAACCTAGTGTTGCATGTCTCGACGCTTCAAATGTCCATCCGATCCCAAGCGGAATTTGGGGGCGTTACAGGGTGGTATCAGATCAATACGTCTCTGGGTTTAAATCCACATGTCCTTAGGAAATGCACCAAATATTAGGCTTGAAATTTTAGTCTTCATTAGGCTTGAATTTCTTGAAGTATAGGAGATAGTATGTGGTTGTAACACGTGTACTCGTGTGATTTAGGAAGTGACATGACTCGAGGTAGGACACCTCGAAACCCTGAGGGAGTCACAAATTAGGATAATCAGAATCCCCCGATGGATGGAGGATTAGCTGAAGCTGTACATTTGCTGACTGGCATGCTTAGACAACAACAACTTCAGGAAGCACATGTACCCAGACTCGAAGTCAGGGATTGTCTGTGTGAGAAGTTCTTGATCCATCGTTATCCAAACTTTTCTGGTAATGAAGAGCCTCTAAAAGCCGAGAAATGGATTATGGATCTCGAAAGGACATACGAGATCTATGGATGTACTTAGGACCAGAAGGTTCTATATGTTGTATACCTATTCTAAGGAAAAGCTGGAATATGGTGGGATACACAAAAGCAACTTCTAGTTAGGGAACTAGGAAGTTTGGATGCATTGTCTTGGGAGAGATTTGAGGAAGTGTTGACAACGGATTCTTCCCAGATTCTATCAAACAGCTAAAGGTGCAGGAGTTCCCAACTTTAACTCAAGGCAGTTGGACCGTAGAGTAGTACGTCGCTAAGTTTATGGTGTTTGGAAGGTTTGCACCACACTTGATTTCTACTCAAAGGATGCAGGCACGAGAGTTTGAAGTTGGACTTCAGCCATGGATCCTTAGCCAAGTAGCTTGCCAAAGAATAAAGAATTACCAAGAGTTAGTAAACGTGGCCGCGATAGCAGAGGCTGAGCAGAGAGGTCTAGCGATCCAGATCATACCGAATGAAACAGAACTTCATTGTATGCTACTGAAGAAAATCTATAAATGAAGAAGATGTCTACTGGACCAGATAAAGGAAAAGGAATCGAGACTGGAAGCTCAATGCCGACCACATACCCAATATGTTGGATGTCCGGAAAGAACCATGGAGGCAAGTGCAAACTTACCTTAGCACTCTGTTTCAGATGTGGCCAACCTAACCACTTGATCAAAAATTGTCCCAAAAGATGCCGGAGAAATGGAACTGTTCCCTTTGGAGATTTCAAACCAAAGTCATGACCTCCAATACTAGCTCAAGTGTATGCAGGTACTTCTAGAGACACAGATGCTGACACCCTAGGAACTAAAGGAGTTGGCGCCGTCACTGGTATTTTTCTAAGACCTCTGTATTGTTAAGCTTATTTAAGGTTGATTAGATTGCAATTGATGGTACTATTGCATTATTGATACTTTGGGTAAGTTAAATCATTGAGGTTTATAACTTGTACACAGTTTGATTCAAGCAAGGCCCTATTTTTAGTGATTGTGGTATTGCACTAGAGTTCAGTTCGTACTTTGAATTGTTACCAAGTGGTAAGAGTAACATTTCTCATTAAGAGTATTTCTATTCATACCAGTGTAAGATATGGAATACATTTTAGTAGTACGAGGAAGGATATTCAAGGTTGATGAATTAGTATCCCAAGTGTTTGGAGTTTGTTTTGATTCGAAGGTTACAATGAAATTTGTGTTTGGAAGAGTTCAGTGTGTGGGAGAAGCTTTGGCTTTAGTAGGATTCACTTATGATAATAGTTTTATCCAATCGCGAATAAATGGTTTCTGGCGAAGCACCGTGTTTGTGGAAACCTAGATTACCCTTATATTGGAGACATTTATATGGGGAGTAAAATTTTGTCTTAAGGATTTACGTCAACAGTAGGATCAAATTCTTTAGATTAGAGTCAGAATAAGAGGCAGCTCATGATGGATAGAAGAGCTATGTTAATCATAAGAGAGAAACTCTTGAGTTGAGGTTAATAGCTGATCATTTATCAAGGTACCACCTAGGAGGAGGAACGATTCGTGGTGATTATGAAGGAGTAAGCTAGTCCTAGGTAGATATAATTCCTTGAGGAAATAGAATGTGAATTCAGTTGTGTATGGATTAAATTCTTCCAAAATGAACTGCAAGAATACTTGAAGTTTTAGATTTAGAGAGTATGCTGGTATGACTTGACCTACCTTGTGGAAGGATTCCAGTACAAATTGATACAATTTGAGAGAGAGAGAGTTAAGAATGGTAGATATATATACACGTTGTGGATAATTCTTTGAATAGTGAAGAGAATAGTGATTTCTTTTAAGCAATGATTCAGTATCCTAGAAGGTCAGCCTAGAAGTCATTAAGTTTAGGCAGTAACCTTTGGGATTGTTATACCCTAATGTTATAGTGATAGTTATTTTATATAACCATGTGATGGTTGTAGATAAGAATAGTGTTGACTACGAGAGGAAGAAGTTACCTCAAGAAGAACGAGGCCTGCGCCTTGGGCGTGATGAGGCATCCAGTGATGGGCAATAAGTTGGTAGGCAACTTCTTCTTTTGACCGTATTTTATGTTTGTACTTACGTCGATTTCGAGGACGAAATCTTTTTTTTAGGAGGGGAGGATGTAACAGCCCGCTAGAAATTCATTGGTGGAATTTCTATTGACTTTAGGAATCTCGTGAAAACCCCATAAGGTTTTACGAATCGCATAGGTTTTAGTCTGTCAACATAGTCAGTGTTATCACTCACTATGGTGCTAGAAATACAAGTTTTATTTATTTGAGGTGGTTAGAAGTGTCAGAATGCATTATGGTCCACGCCATTAGACTCAGTGGATTATTTAGAATTTTATGGCGCAATATCCTATTTTCATAATTCCGGACGAAACGTCTGATGTAAATTGTGAAATTATTTTTAGGGGCACTTCGAGAATGAATTTCGGTAAACGATTTTCACTGTAGATTAATATGAATATTTAGGAATTTCTAGTGCTAAGTTTATGATTCACTTTTTCGGAGTAAATAGTAATCTCGGTAAGCGCACCAATTGCAGTGTTTCAAAATCACAGTGTGGAATGTCCAAATTAGATTAGAGAACTTTCATTTGGACACTTGGCAAGATATTAGCCTCTCATAGTGGATAATATTAGACACTTGGCACCATGAGGAGCGTTTGATGGATTTGAAGGAATCAATGTGTGAAATTGTGCCACTTAAGCAAAACTTCGTTTCATCTGCTCAACCAAATTGTGCCAGACCAAAAATATTTCAATCCTAGAGAAACCCTAAATGGTGGGAATCCAATTGAAAGCCCAAAATCTTTGTTGAAATTGAAACCCTAAACAGTTTCCCCAAAACCTAAAGTTGGCCTCTAAACCCTTTCTAATCCGACTTCTAGCATTGTGTTTAATCACTTGATTAAATCACTTCCACATGCTATTAATCTTTTAAATTTGTGTTAGAACATCATTATCCAACCTTGTTAACCTTGAGAAATTGATTGGACCAAGTGATATTGGATTTGGGCCTGATAGCAACCCAAACCCTCTTTAAACCCCAAAATTTAGGCCCATTCGGTTTAGGCCCTTTAAGGCCCACGAATTTGGTCACTATAGGATTGCTTCATGACTAAGTTTTGAACCCTCACTTTGCTGGTCAGATCTTTACAAGAAGAGCCTAGAAGGTTCTAGAAAGACAAAGCTAAAGGGCCACCTCACTCTTTCACTCTCACACTCCACCTTGAGAAAAGATCTTGGTGTG
This sequence comes from Juglans mandshurica, assembly GCA_022457165.1. Taxonomy (NCBI): domain Eukaryota; kingdom Viridiplantae; phylum Streptophyta; class Magnoliopsida; order Fagales; family Juglandaceae; genus Juglans; species Juglans mandshurica. The sequence continues at coordinate 14,780,689 of CM039623.1, forward strand.
ATTTTTATGAGAAGAAAAGGCCAACACTCAACCATTCCTTGAATCCTATCACTTTACATAGCTTGTGTAGGAAGCTCTCCAGTCCACTTCCCACGAAAAGCAACTCTCCTTTACACTTTTCCATCATAAAACACAAAATACACTCTCGGACAGTTTTTCTTACCTCTTTTGAACTCCCGTTTCGAAGCTTCTGTAAGTGTTTGCTCGCAAAGTTTCCTTAATGAAAGTTGTTTCTTTTTGAGTCTAGTTTACGTGTATATCTTATTCGTTCCATTTGGAGATCCTTTGGTTTGTACAAAGTTGTTTATACCCCAGAAAGGTCATTCAGGGCGATAAACTGGAGAGTGTGTTATATTTTGGAGTTTTTGACCAAGCTATGAATAGATCTTGGTCCGAAATTTTTATGGAGTACTTTTAACATGTGTATATGATTATTGGTTGTGGATTTGTTGCGTGATTGAAAGTTTTGGTAAAATATTTTCTTAGGTCTAGAAACTTAGAAACTGGAAGAGACAAAACAGTTTCTGTTTTGAGAAAGTTTAAATCTTTTATGGTTTAATCTTATTCCAATGGCTTTGATATTTTTATTGGAAGATCCTAAGCCTCTTATATACATGTTAAAATGTTATTTTGAAGATATTTGATGTTAGTTTCGAAGATATGAAATTTTATGCAATGAGGTATTCAGTTAGGTCAAAGTGATGATGTTCTTTGTTAAATTTATGTTTTGGTTGATGTTTAACCATGTGATCTTGAGTTTGATGCTTGGATCTGTTTTAGAACATCTTTTTAAACCATGTGATGTTTTGGTTTGAAGATCACAGCTTTATAAGTCATGGATCAAGAGGTTGATCAAAACAAGTTAGAAACAAAATTCTGTTTTGAACTTAGAAGAAAAACCAAAAAGTTCAAGTATGGTTTTAGTGATTTTGATACTTTTGTTCATGATTCAAAACATGATTATTCTTAGGAATATGTTATGCGTATAGTAGAAGAAAAATTTTGGTTTAATCATGAGTTTTGAAATTTGAAGGAATTACAACAAAAATCAAAGAAAATAGCCTTTGTAAGTTTCGGCCCCATAGAGTTTTAATGGTTGGGTTTAGTTTAAAAATTTTCTGAATTGATATTTGAGCTTAGGACAAAATTTACATAAGGTATGTAAATTTTGGTGATCTTTGGAGTTAGGATGCAAAATCCTTAAGTTAGGGGTAAAATGGTCATTTTCCCACATATAGAGGGTAAAATGGTAATTTTACTTGAAGTTGATATTTCTCCATATTCCTAATTATTAGTGATTAAATTCTAATTTTTAGAAATCGCTACTTTCAGTTTCTTGTGATCGCACTTGAGTTTTGTCTCGAAGCGCGAAGATCGAGGTAAGTTAGCTTTTAACTTACTATCAATTTAATGTGTATGTGTGATAAGTAAGGGAACTAAATTATATGTATGCATGTTATCATATGTACCATGCCAAGTCATTACATATTTATCTATTACACAAAATGTATTCTGTCATGAATTATTCATCTGTTACACAAGATATTCTGTCACGTATTGCTATACATTGCAAGTATGTCATGTTAAGTTAAGTATGCCATATGTTACAAGTATTTCATGTCACGTAATATTCACTGTCACATGTTACGCCATATTAAGAAATGTTGTCTGTTACATGGTATGCTATGTTACGAAATGTTGCCTGTTACATGTATGCCATGTTATGGTATGCTGTCTGTTATATTTATGTCTCAAAGTACGTCATGTCTGTCGTCTTACGTCTTACGTTCATGTGACGTTATGCTACGTCAGGACTTTCATCTTTTATGTTACGTCCATGTTACGTCACGTTACGAAATGACATGTATGCCGGTTAAGTTATTTAAGTCAATCACGACCCTATACGCTAGGATGGGGTAATATCCTAGTGGAACTCTTTTGTTCACGCTGGAGTGCCTAATTAGCTGGTCACCGGAGCGCGCCAGGCACTAACGCCGATGGTGCCACGCATTATGTTACGTGTGTCCACAGCAAGTGTGGCACAAACAAATATGTCAAGGTGCCACAACAATTGTGGAGCATGAAGTATAGGGCCACAACAACTGTGGAGCATACACTACGTGAGACACAGCAATTGTGACACGTAGAATACGTGGGGCCACAACAATTGTGGAGTACGTATTAACGCACTCACAGCTGGTATAGAAACCTGTGATGTGATGCGGTAATCGGCAGGGACACACGGCTCAAGGGGACCTGTGTAGCACCCATATGGTCACTTTAATGATTAAGTCTATTGAATAAGATTCCAAGTTCAAGTCATGTTTCACGTTATGTTATGTTCAAGTTTACGTTCACGCAATCATGGTAATCCCATGAGACAATAATATGTTTCAAGCTCATGTTATGTTATGTTCACATTTACGTTATGTTCCAAGTTCACATTTATGTTATGTCATGCTCAGGTTCATGTTTTGTTTCAAGTCCATGTTATGTTTCAAGTCACGTTCATGCTAAGCTTCAGTTTAAGTTATGCCAGTTATGTTATATTGTATGTCAAGTTATGCTATGATTACTTATGATTTGATTATGCATTCATGCTTTTACTGCCATGCATGCATCATTAACCTGTGTGGAAGTTTCCTGTTAACTTGCTGAGATTTGTAATCAAATCTCACTGTGTAGTCCCAACTACCATTCCCCCCGAATGGTAGATCTTATTACAGGATCTGAAGGAGAATCGAGAATCGAGAATCGACCAACTGGAAACGGTCGACTAAGCAACGATGCGACGTAGCTGTTAGTATAGTAGTTACCTCAAATTACTATTTGTAATTGTGGAGTTCAATCTCAAGCACTCTTTTGATCACAATCATTTTGGACTAGTGTTGTGATATCAGTTTTTAAGTATGTTATTATGTATGAAGTATGGGGCATAGTATTGCTAAAGAAAAAAATTATCCGCTGCGAATATTGCATAATGCTAGATGCATGTTAGGAATATTGCATCTTATATGTCATGAACGGGGGCAGGTAACCTAGTGTTGCATGTCTCGACGCTTCAAATGTCCATCCTATCCCAAGCGGAATTTGGGGGCGTTACAGGGTGGTATCAGAGCAATACGTCTCTGGGTTTAAATCCACATGTCCTTAGGAAATGCACCAAATATTAGGCTTGAAATTTTAGTCTTCATTAGGCTTGAATTTCTTGAAGTATAGGAGATAGTATGTGGTTGTAACACGTGTACTCGTGTGATTTAGGAAGTGACATGACTCGAGGTAGGACACCTCGAAACCCTGAGGGAGTCACAAATTAGGATAATCAGAATCCCCCGATGGATGGAGGATTAGCTGAAGCTGTACGTTTGCTGACTGGCATGCTTAGACAACAACAACTTCAGGAAGCACATGTACCCAGACTCGAAGTCAGGGATTGTCTGTGTGAGAAGTTCTTGATCCATCGTTATCCAAACTTTTCTGGTAATGAAGAGCCTCTAAAAGTCGAGAAATGGATTATGGATCTCGAAAGGACATACGAGATCTATGGATGTACTGAGGACCAGAAGGTTCTATATGTTGTATACCTATTCTAAGGAAAAGCTGGAATATGGTGGGATACACAAAAGCAACTTCTAGTTAGGGAACTAGGAAGTTTGGATGCATTGTCTTGGGAGAGATTTGAGGAAGTGTTGACAACGGATTCTTCCCAGATTCTATCAAACAGCTAAAGGTGCAGGAGTTCCCAACTTTAACTCAAGGCAGTTGGACCGTAGAGTAGTACGTCGCTAAGTTTATGGTGTTTGGAAGGTTTGCACCACACTTGATTTCTACTCAAAGGATGCAGGCACGAGAGTTTGAAGTTGGACTTCAGCCATGGATCCTTAGCCAAGTAGCTTGCCAAAGAATAAAGAATTACCAAGAGTTAGTAAACGTGGCCGCGATAGCAGAGGCTGAGCAGAGAGGTCTAGCGATCCAGATCATACCGAATGAAACAGAACTTCATTGTATGCTACTGAAGAAAATCTATAAATGAAGAAGATGTCTACTGGACCAGATAAAGGAAAAGGAATCGAGACTGGAAGCTCAATGCCGACCACATACCCAATATGTTGGATGTCCGGAAAGAACCATGGAGGCAAGTGCAAACTTACCTTAGCACTCTGTTTCAGATGTGGCCAACCTAACCACTTGATCAAAAATTGTCCCAAAAGATGCCGGAGAAATGGAACTGTTCCCTTTGGAGATTTCAAACCAAAGTCATGACCTCCAATACTAGCTCAAGTGTATGCAGGTACTTCTAGAGACACAGATGCTGACACCCTAGGAACTAAAGGAGTTGGCGCCGTCACTGGTATTTTTCTAAGACCTCTGTATTGTTAAGCTTATTTAAGGTTGATTAGATTGCAATTGATGGTACTATTGCATTATTGATACTTTGGGTAAGTTAAATCATTGAGGTTTATAACTTGTACACAGTTTGATTCAAGCAAGGCCCTATTTTTAGTGATTGTGGTATTGCACTAGAGTTCAGTTCGTACTTTGAATTGTTACCAAGTGGTAAGAGTAACATTTCTCATTAAGAGTATTTCTATTCATACCAGTGTAAGATATGGAATACATTTTAGTAGTACGAGGAAGGATATTCAAGGTTGATGAATTAGTATCCCAAGTGTTTGGAGTTTGTTTTGATTCGAAGGTTACAATGAAATTTGTGTTTGGAAGAGTTCAGTGTGTGGGAGAAGCTTTGGCTTTAGTAGGATTCACTTATGATAATAGTTTTATCCAATCGCGAATAAATGGTTTCTGGCGAAGCACCGTGTTTGTGGAAACCTAGATTACCCTTATATTGGAGACATTTATATGGGGAGTAAAATTTTGTCTTAAGGATTTACGTCAACAGTAGGATCAAATTCTTTAGATTAGAGTCAGAATAAGAGGCAGCTCATGATGGATAGAAGAGCTATGTTAATCATAAGAGAGAAACTCTTGAGTTGAGGTTAATAGCTGATCATTTATCAAGGTACCACCTAGGAGGAGGAACGATTCGTGGTGATTATGAAGGAGTAAGCTAGTCCTAGGTAGATATAATTCCTTGAGGAAATAGAATGTGAATTCAGTTGTGTATGGATTAAATTCTTCCAAAATGAACTGCAAGAATACTTGAAGTTTTAGATTTAGAGAGTATGCTGGTATGACTTGACCTACCTTGTGGAAGGATTCCAGTACAAATTGATACAATTTGAGAGAGAGAGAGTTAAGAATGGAAGATATATATACACGTTGTGGATAATTCTTTGAATAGTGAAGAGAATAGTGATTTCTTTTAAGCAATGATTCAGTATCCTAGAAGGTCAGCCTAGAAGTCATTAAGTTTAGGCAGTAACCTTTGGGATTGTTATACCCTAATGTTATAGTGATAGTTATTTTATATAACCATGTGATGGTTGTAGATAAGAATAGTGTTGACTACGAGAGGAAGAAGTTACCTCAAGAAGAACGAGGCCTGCCCCTTGGGCGTGATGAGGCATCCAGTGATGGGCAATAAGTTGGTAGGCAACTTCTTCTTTTGACCGTATTTTATGTTTGTACTTACGTCGATTTCGAGGACGAAATCTTTTTTTTAGGAGGGGAGGATGTAACAGCCCGCTAGAAATTCATTGGTGGAATTTCTATTGACTTTAGGAATCTCGTGAAAACCCCATAAGGTTTTACGAATCGCATAGGTTTTAGTCTGTCAACATAGTCAGTGTTATCACTCACTATGGTGCTAGAAATACAAGTTTTATTTATTTGAGGTGGTTAGAAGTGTCAGAATGCATTATGGTCCACGCCATTAGACTCAGTGGATTATTTAGAATTTTATGGCGCAATATCCTATTTTCATAATTCCGGACGAAACGTCTGATGTAAATTGTGAAATTATTTTTAGGGGCACTTCGAGAATGAATTTCGGTAAACGATTTTCACTGTAGATTAATATGAATATTTAGGAATTTTTAGTGCTAAGTTTATGATTCACTTTTTCGGAGTAAATAGTAATCTCGGTAAGCGCACCAATTGCAGTGTTTCAAAATCACAGTGTGGAATGTCCAAATTAGATTAGAGAACTTTCATTTGGACACTTGGCAAGATATTAGCCTCTCATAGTGGATAATATTAGACACTTGGCACCATGAGGAGCGTTTGATGGATTTGAAGGAATCAATGTGTGAAATCATGCCACTTAAGCAAAACTTTGTTTCATCTGCTCAACCAAATTGTGCCAGACCAAAAATATTTCAATCCTAGTGAAACCCTAAATGGTGGGAATCCAATTGAAAGCCCAAAATCTTTGTTGAAATTGAAACCCTAAACAGTTTCCCCAAAACCTAAAGTTGGCCTCTAAACCCTTTCTAATCCGATTTCTAGCATTGTGTTTAATCACTTGATTAAATCACTTCCACATGCTATTAATCTTTTAAATTTGTGTTAGAACATCATTATCCAACCTTGTTAACCTTGAGAAATTGATTGGACCAAGTGATATTGGATTTGGGCCTGATAGCAACCCAAACCCTCTTTAAACCCCAAAATTTAGGCCCATTCGGTTTAGGCCCTTTAAGGCCCACGAATTTGGTCACTATAGGATTGCTTCATGACTAAGTTTTGAAACCTCACTTGGCTGGTCAGATCTTTACAAGAAGGGCCTAGAAGGTTCTAGAAAGACAAAGCTAAAGGGCCACCTCACTCTTTCACTCTCACACTCCACCTTGAGAAATGATCTTGGTCTGATTTTTATGAGAAGAAAAGGCCAACACTCAACCATTCCTTCAATCCTATCACTTTACATAGCTTGTGTAAGAAGCTCTCCAGTCCACTTCCCACGAAAAGCAACTCTCCTTTACACTTTTCCATCATAAAACACAAAAGACACTCTCGGATAGTTTTTCTTACCTCTTTTGAACTCCCGTTTCGAAGCTTTTTTAAGCGTTTTCTCACAAATTTTCCTTCATAAAGTTGTTTCTTTTTTAGTCTAGTTTACATGGATATCTTATTCGTTCCATATGGAGATCATTTGGTTGGTAAAAAGTTGTTTATACCCCATAAAGGTCATTCTGGACGATAAACTGGAGAGTGTGTTATATTTTGGAGTTTTTGACCAAGCTAATGAATAGATCTTGGCCCGAAATTTTTATGGAGTACTGTTAACATGTGTATATGATTATTGGTTGGGGATTTGTTGCGTGATTAAAAGTTTTGGTGAAATATTTTCTTAGGTCTAGAAACTTAGAAACTGGAAGAGACAAAACAGTTTCTGTTTTGAGAAAGTTTAAATCTATTATGGTTTAATCTTATTCCAACGACTTTGATATTTTTATTGGAAGATCCTAAGCCTCTTATATACATGTTAAAATTTTATTTTGAAGATATTTGTTGTTAGTTTCGAATATATGAAATTTTATGCAATGAGGTATTCAGTTAGGTCAAAGTGATGATGTTCTTGGTTAAATTTATGTTTTGGTTCATGTTTAGCCATGTGATCTTGAGTTTGATGCTTGGATCTGTTTTAGAACATCTTTTTTAAACCATGTGATGTTTTGGTTTGAAGATCACATCTTTATAACTCATGGATCAAGAGGTTGATCAAAACAAGTTAGAAACAAAATTATGTTTTGAACTTAGAAGAAAAACCAAAAAGTTCAAGTATGGTTTTAGTGATTTTGATGACTTTTGTTCATGATTCAAAACATGATTATTCTTAGGAATATGTTATGAGTATAGTAGAAGAAAAATTTTGGTTTAATCATGAGTTTTGAAATTTGAAGGAATTACAAGAAAAATCAAAGAAAATAGCCTTTGTAAGTTTTGGCCCCACAGAGTTTTAATGGTTGGGTTTAGTTTAAAATTTTTCTAAATTGATATTTGAGCTTAGGACAAAATTTACATAAGGTATGTAAATTTTGGTGATCTTTGGAGTTAGGATGCAAAATCCTTAAGTTAGGGGTAAAATGGTCATTTTCCCACATGTAGAGGGTAAAATGGTAATTTTACTCGAAGTTGATATTTCTCCATATTCCTAATTATTAGTGATTAAATTCTAATTTTTAGAAATCGCTACTTTCAGTTTCTCGTGATCGGACTTGAGTTTTGTCTCGAAGCGCGAAGATCGAGATAAGTTAGCTTTTAACTTACTATCAATTTAATGTGTATGTGTGATAAGTAAGGGAACTAAATTATATGTATGCATGTTATCATATGTACCATGCCAAGTCATTACATATTTATTTGTTACACAAAATTTATTCTGTCATGAATTATTCATCTGTTACACAAGATATTCTGTCACGTATTGCTATACATTGCAAGTATGTCATGTTAAGTTAAGTATGCCATATGTTACATGTATTTCATGTCACGTAATATTCACTATCACATGTTACGCCATGTTAAGAAATGTTGTCTGTTACATTGTATGCTATGTTACGAAATGTTGCCTGTTACATGTAGGCCATGTTATGGTATGTTGTCTGTTATATTTATGTCTCAAAGTACGTCATGTCTGTCGTCTTACGTTCATGTCACGTTATGCTACGTCAGGACTTCTGCCTTTTATTATACGTCCATGTTACGTCACGTTACGAAATGACATGTATGCCGGTTAAGTTATTTAAGTCAATCACGACCCTAAGCGCTAGGATGGGGTAATATCCTAGTGGAACTCCTTTGTTCACGCTAGAGTGCCTAAATAGGTGTGAAATTCCCTAGGTTGACGAAGTACAGTCAACAGGTTGCGAATGGGGCCTAATTAGCTGGTCACCGGAGCGCGCCAGGCACTCACGCCGATGGTGCCACACATTATGTTACGTGTGTCCACAGCAAGTGTGGCACAAACAAATAAGTCATGGGGCCACAACAACTGTGGAGCATGAAGTATGGGGCCACAACAACTGTGGAGCATACACTCCGTGAGACACATCAATTGTGACACATAGAATACGTGGGGCCACAACAACTGTGGAGTACGTATTAACGTACTCACAGCTGGTATAGAAACCTGTGATGTGATGCGGTAATCGGCAGGGACACACGGCTCAAGGGGACTTGTGTAGCACCCATATGGTCACTTTAATGATTAAGTCTATTGAATAAGATTCCAAGTTCAAGTCATGTTTCACGTTATGTTATGTTCAAGTTTACGTTCACGCAATCATGGTAATCCCATGAGACAAGAATATGTTTCAAGTTCATGTTATGTTCACGTTTACGTTATGTTCCAAGTTCACATTTATGTTATGTCATGCTCAGGTTCATGTATGTTTCAAGTCCATGTTATGTTTAAAGTCACGTTCATGCTAAGCTTCAGTTTAAGTTATGCCAGTTATGTTATGTTGTATGTCAAGTTATGCTATGATTACTTATGATTTGATTATGCATTCATGCTTTTATTGCCATGCATGCATCATTAACCTGTGTGGAAGTTTCCTGTTAACTTGCTGAGATTTGTAATCAAATCTCACTGTGGTAGTCCCAACTATCATTTCCCCCGAATGGTAGATCTTATTACAGGATCTGAAGGAGAATTGGGAATCGACCAACTGGAAACGGTCGACTAAGCGACGATGCGACGTATTTGTGGAGTTCAATCTCAAGCACTCTTTTTATTACAATCATTTTGGACTAGTGTTGTGCTATCAATTTTTAAGTATGTCATTATTTATGAAGTATGTTTTAACATAGTATTGCTAAAGAAAAAAATTATCCGCTGCGAATATTGCATAATGTTAGATGCATGTTAGGAATATTGCATTTTATATGTCATGAACGGGGGCAGGTAACCTTGTGTTGCATGTCTCGACGCTTCAAATGTCCGTCCAATCCCAAGCGAAATTTGGGGGCGTCACAATATTGTACATGCCAGTTGACAGGTATCTGTATCTCTTGTGGACACACGTTCTGTACATATCACGTGACAGGTATCTGCGCCCGCATGAATAAGTATAGCATGAAAGTGAAAAGTGGCACCATTGACGTTTGTGCCCGCTGTGCTATGGTGACAAGTTAATTAAGCCTCATTCGTAGCTCGTTGATCTTTACCTTGTCAACCAAGGGAATTTCACTCTAATTTAGATACTATAGCGTGAACAAGAGAGTTCAACTAGAATATTACCCTATCCTAGCACTTAGGGTCGTTACAGATATAAACAAACTTAACATGACTTGAAAGTTTGTTTCCAAGATACATAAATTGTACTCTAGACGAAATGTGACTTGAAAAAAAGGATAGAAGCCCTGATGTAACGTAACGTGACAGACATGAACGTGAGACGAAAGACATGACGTACTATGAGATAAAAAATATTTCATAGCATGACATAACATGTAAAAGATAATATTTTGTAACATGGCATAATACATAACAGATAACATTTCAAAATATTGCAAAACAAGTAACATACAATATTTCGTAATATGGCATAACATGTAATAGAAAATATTACTTGACATGACATATATGTAACATACAACATTACTCAACATGTCATACTTGTAACAAATATCATTACTTAACATGACATACTTGTAACAGATAGAAATGCATGACAAAATAAATTATGTAACAGATAAGTTTTTCATGACAGAATATAATATGTGTAACAGATAAACATGTTGTGACATGCCATGGCATGACACATATGATGATATACATACATGAACTGTAGTTCCTTTACCCATCACACATACACAGTAACCTGATAGTAAGTTAAGAGTTAACTTATAGTGATCGTCTCGTTATGAGAAATTAAGCACAGAATACAAGAAATTGTAAGTAGGGATTTTAAAAGTTAGAAACTTTATTACTAACAATTAGAAACATGAAAAATGCTAAGTTAAAGTAAAATTACTATTTTACCCTCTACATGTAGAAAAATGACCATTTTACCCATAACTTAAGGTTTTCACATACAAATTCCAAAAGGGAAATTCTAAATGCAACTGCCTGCGTGTCCCCGTTGTGGCCTCGGTGCCTACGTGGCATACGTACTAAACGACGTTCAACATTTGTCCAAATTCCCCCGCGTAAGTAATTGTTTTCTCTCACTCATCTCTATTTTCTCTCGTCCAATGCACGATTTCAAACCCTAATTGTAATCCCTAACTCTCAATGAGCGTCTACTCTCAATCCCTAACTCTAACCAACATCTAACCCAAACGATCCCTAACCCTAATCTACCTGTCGTCTTCACCCTTGAGGCCGCGAGGAACCCTACTCTTTGGATTGACGAGCCGAGCCTACGAACCCACATGAACCCATCGTCTCCATCCCCGTCGTCATCACCCCTGAGGCCGCGGCAGGACATGAACCCATCATCTCCATCCCCGTCATCTTCACCCCTGAGGCCGCAAGGGACACAAACCCCCCAGGTTTTGTTAAGATTGTTGCTTTTAGTTTTGCTCTCATCAGTTAAATTTGTGCTTGTGATTTTGATTACTTGATTACTTGTGATTTTGAGATTTTGGTTGGATTTGATTTGGTTTATTTATCTGGTTTTGTTCAGATTGTTGCTTTTAGTTTTGCCCTTATCAGTTAAATATGTGTTTGTGATTTTAAGTTTTGATTACTTGATTTGGAGATTTTGGTTGGATTTGATTTGGTTTATTTTCAAGTTTTGTTCATATTGTTGCTTTTAGTTTTGCTCTCATCAGTTAAATTTGTACTTGTGATTTTGATTACTTGGTTGGAGTTGATTCGATTTTATGGGGGTTCATCTTAGAATGTCATCATCATCTTCATCAATATCTTCTTCATCTTTTCCGAAAAGTAATTTGGGAAAACCATTGTGCTTCTGTGAGCTCGAAGCCACATTGAAATGGTCAACCACTGCAAAAAATCCTAGACGACCCTTCTTAGGTTGTTCAAAGTACAATACCCAGGTAAGTACATTATTTGTTGCCTAAAACATTTTTTATATATAATCATTTACTATGATGTACAGTTTATACATTTCTAATATATGCATGAAATGAGTAGGGCTTACCATACTATAAGTTTTTCAAGTGGCTGGATAGTAATGAAGTGACTGAGCTACAAGTTCAAGAAAGAATGCATGAACTGTTAAAGAAAGAGAAAGAGGTCGAGAAGATACTCGAGCTTCTAGAAAAGAGGGAGATTGAGCTGCGTAAGATAGTGGATCGCCTCGAGAGGGTGCAGATGTTACTATCCAAAAAAAGCGACGAGGTTATGCAAAAGGAGTTGGTGCTTAATGCACAAGAAGCTAAAATAAGGCGTTTAGGCACACTACTTCGTATTTATTTCTGTTTGCATTTGTACATGTATTTTACCTATTGTTATATAAGTAATTTAGAATTGTTGTTAGTAGTTCTATGTTTAGGTATTGGACTTGTACATTTGTTTTATAATTGTAGACCGCAACTTGTATGAACCAATTGTCTCAGCAACTATGCATTGTCTCAGCAACAGTTGTCTTAGCACTTCCCTCATTGTCTGGACGTAACTAGTTAAGTTGGCCTCCTTGGATGTACATGGTTGTGGGATATAGATCACTTTTATATATAACATCTATTGCAAGAAGGCACACAGCTTTAGATGCTCTATTTTACCATTAAGGAGGTTTAATTCTTAGTTAGATCCGATAACAACATGGATCTACATTTGAAGAATCTGTTTTATAGACCTTAGAATGTGCAAAATACTTTGTATCTTAGACATCAAAATTCCAAAATGAGACCCTTTAAGTCTTAATGAACATTATGAATCACAATAGTTAATGCTAGAAATAAAAATACATAGTCAGCAAAGCTCAGTTCTCCAATGCTATCTTTTAATCTTGCGATAAAATAAGAAAAAAAATTTAGACTATAGGAATTATATCTTAGAAAAGATAATAAAAACTGCAATACTAATTATTATGTCAAAAACTTAAATATATATCCAGTTTTCTATTTTCCACTTTCTTTCTCATTTCTTTGTTTGTAGCAGCCAAAACAGATAAAACTATATTAAAATGTGGCCAATATATACTTCACAAATTTCCACCAACCAAAATGAAAATAGAACATAAGCAAGAAAAATAAACAGAGGACGAGCAAAGAGAGTCCCATCCAAGCTCCATTAACCATATAAATGCGTTAAGAGCACTAAAAGCATATCTACACCATCAAAAATATATGTGCATAGATAGAGAGAGAGAGAGAGAGAGAGAAAAAAAAAGAAGTGAGAGTGCGCGCTTATACCTGTGAGTGATGTATGAATGTAGAGAAGCCAAAGCAGGTTTAAATCCACATATATTCATTCATGTAAGAAATTGTTCCCAATCCAACTTCACAACAAAGTCCCTCAAATACACAAAATCTATTCAATCCACGACAAATTGTGTAACAGCCCGCTAGAAATTCACTGGTGGAATTTCTATTGACTTTAGGAATCTCGTAAAAGTCCCATAAGTTTTTACGAATCGACCAATCGCATAGGTTTTAGTCTGTCAACATAGTCAGTGTTATCACTCACTACGGTGCTAGAAATATGAGTTTTATTTATTTGAGGTGGTTAGAAGTGTCAGAATGCATTATGGTCTACGCCATTAGACTCAGTGGATTATTTAGGTTTTTATGGCACACTAGCCTATTTTCATAATTCTGGACGAAACGTCTGTTGGAAATTGTAAAATTATTTTTAGGTGTACTTCAAGGTTGAATTTCGGTAAAAGATTTTCACTGTAGGTTAATATGAATATTTAAGAATTTTTAGTGTTAAGTTTATGATTCACCTTTTCGTAGTGAATAGTAACCTCGATAAGTGCACCAATTGCAGTGTTTCAAAATCACAATGTGGATTGTTCAAATTAGATTAGAGAAATTTTATTTGGACACTTGGCAAGATCTTAGCCACACTTAGTGAATAATATTAGACACTTGGCACCATGAGGAACATTTGTTGGATTTGAAGGAATCAAGGTGTGAGATCATTCCACTTAAGCAAAACTTTGTTTCATCTGCTCAATCAAATTGTGCCAGATCAAAGAGGGCTTCAATCCTAGTAAAACCCTAAATGGGGGGAATCCAATAGAAAGCCCAAAAAAATTTTTGAAATCGAAACCCTAAACGGTTTCTCCAAAACCCTAAAGTTGGCCTCTAAACATTTTCTAATCCGATTTCTAGCATTGTGTTTAATCACTTGATTAAATCACTTCGACATGCTATTAATCCATCAAATTTGTGTTAGAACATCATTATACAACCTTGTTAACCTTGAAAAATTGATTGGGCCAAGTTATATTGGATTTGGACTTGATAGCAACCCAAACCCTCTTTAACATGTGTATATGATTATTGGTTGAGGATTTGTTGCATGATTAAAAGTTTTGGTCAAATATTTTCTTAGATCTAGAAACTTAGAAACTGGAAGAGGAAAAACAGTTTCTGTTTTGAGAAAGTTTAAATCTTTTATGGTTTAATCTTATTCCAATGGCTTTGATATTTTTATTGGAAGATCCTAAGCCTCTTATATACATGGTAGAATGTTATTTTGAAGATATCTGATGTTATTTTCGAAGATATGAAATTTTATGCAAGGAGAAATTCGGTTAGGCCAAAGGGATGATGTTCTTGGCTAAATTTATGTTTTGGTTTATGTTTAACCATGTGATCTTGCGTTTGATGCTTGGATCTGTTTTAGAACATCTTTTTAAACCATGTGTTGTTTTGGTTTGAAGATCTCATCTTTATAAGTCATGGATCAAGAGGTTGATCAAAACAAGTTAGAAACAAAAATTTGTTTTAAACTTAGAAGAGAAACCAAAAAGTTCAAGTATGGTTTTAGTGTTTTTGATGAATTTTGTTCATGATTCAAAACATGATTATTCTTAGAAATATGTTATGAGTATAGTAGAAGAAAAAATTTGGTTTAATCATGAGTTTTGAGATTTGAAAGAATTACAACAAAATCAAGGGAAATATAGAGTTTAATGGTTGTGTTTAGTTTTAAATTTTTTTGAATTGATATTTGAGCTTAGGACAAAATTTACATAAGGTATGTAAATTTTGATGATTTTTGGAGTTAGGATGCAAAATCCTTAAGTTAGGGGTAAAATGGTCATTTTCCCACATGTAGAGGGTAAAATGGTAATTTTACTCGAAGTTGATATTTCTCCATATTCCTAATTGTTAGTGATTAAGTTCTAATTTTTAGAAATCGCTACTTTCAGTTTCTCGTGATTGCACTTGAGTTTTGTCTCGAAGCGTGAAGATCGAGGTAAGTTAGCTTTTAACTTACTATCAGTTTAATGTGTATGAGTGATTAATAAGGGAACTAAAGTGTATGTATACATGTTATCATATGTGTCATGCCAAGTCATTACATATTTATCTTTTACACAGAATTTATTCTGTCATGAATTATTCATCTGTTACACAAGATATTCTGTCACGTATAGCAATACATTGCAAGTATGCCATGTTAAGTTAAGTATGTCATCTGTTACATGTATTTCATGTCACGTAATATTCATTGTCTCATGTTACGCCATGATAAGCAATGTTGTCTGTTATATGGTATGTCATGTTACAAAATGTTGCATGTTACATATATGCCATGTTATGAAATGTTCTCTATTACATTTATGTCTGACGTCTTAGTTCATGTCACGTTATGCTACGTCAGGATTTCTGTCTTTTATGTCACGTTTATGTCATGTTCATGTTACGTCACGTTACCAAATGTCATGTATGCCAGTTAAGTTATTCATGTCAATCACGACCCTAGGCACTAGGATGGGGTAATATTCTAGTGGAACTCCTTTGTTATCGCTGGATTGTCTAAATATGTGTGAAATTCCCTGGTTGACGAAGTACAGTCAACAGGTTGCGAATGAGGCCTAATTAGCTGGTCATCGGAGCACGCCAGACACTAACGCCGATGGTGCCACACATTATGTTACGTGTGTTCACAGTAAGTGTGGCACAAACAAATAAGTCATGGGGCCACAACAACTATGGAGCATGAAGTATGGGGCCACAACAACTGTGGAGCATGAAGTATAGGGCCACAACAACTGCAGAGCATACACTACGTGAGACACAGCAATTGTGACACGTAGAATATGTGGGGCCACAACAACTGTGGAGTACGTATTAACGCACTCACAGCTGGTATAGAAACCTGTGATGTGATGCGGTAATCGGCAAGGACACATGGCTCAAGGGCACCTATGTAGCACCCATATGGTCACTTTAATGATTAAGTCTATTGAATAAGATTTCAAGTTCTTGCATTTCACGTTCAAGTCATGTTTCACGTTATGTTATATTCAAGTTTACATTCACGCAATCATGGTAATCCCATGAGACAAGAATACGTTTCAAATTCATGTTATGTTATGTTCACGTTCACGTTATGTTCCAAGTTCATATTTATGTTTTGTCATGCTCAGGTTCATGTTATGTTTCAAGTTCATGTTCAATTATCACCACCTGTATGTTGATTGAACATGTATGTTGATTGGATATTGGTTGCCAACTGGATATGGTAGAAAAGTCGGTGACCACATGGGCACTAGTCCAAAGTAACCAGGCAAGTAATTTGGGATGTTTGGACTAGTTGATGGTATGGCCTAACATGTTATTAGATAAAGTTATTGATGTATTTTGGAAATAAATATCGACTCAAAAATACCAATGTTATAGATATATTAAATCATATAACATACATACCTTGGATGGAGGATTTGAGCTATATAATGTCTGCGTAGTTGGCTGTTCTTTCTCGTTTCCCATTCTGAAAATTAGTATTAACTATCAAGACAACTAATTGACATTCAGCAGGTGGGTTTTTATAGTTGGAAAAAAAATAAACTATCATGCAAAAGCAACTAAAATCCATATGGGAAATGAAGCAAAAACTCCGTTTTTTTTTTTATTGGCTGGTGCTTTTATATTACCTTCCCTAATATAAAACCCATTTACACACGTTGATAGATTGGGAAGTGCTATATGGTACATCTTTCTTCAATTTGGCAAACTATGCTACAAGTCCTTGTTTTAGCTTTTTAAGTGGTATACGGTTGGGTTGGGTTGGGTTGGGGTGGTTATTGTTTTTGTCTCAAGTTCTGAATATTTCTTTGTAAAGAAATACAATATACTAAATAAATATGGATCTTACTCTATTTGGATCTTTCTTCAATTAACGATATATTGTTCAATAGGTTAAGTTGAAGCTAAGAGAGTCAACTACGAGGCTGGAACAACAATTGGCAGAAGAGCAAGCTGCTCGACTGAAGGCTGAAGAGCTACTACATGAAGCTCAACTGAAATCTAGTGAAGAAATTCATAGCCTCAGAGAGCGTCTAGAAAAAGCAAAGGAGCAGCTTCGTAAGCACAGTGAAAATTGATGTACCATTCTGTGAGGTAAAGGTTATGAATACAACTGTTGTGGAGTACAGACCTTCCCTTTTAATTTTTTCGTGTTAATGTTTCTACAACAATTGATTGGACACAAAACCCATTTACACCATTTATGTCAAGGCTTCATACTAATGAGAACCAATTTAATGAAAATACTTCAGTGAATAGATTTTCTCGAACTATACATTCTGGTAAAGGAAAGAAACGTTTTTAATTATGTAAAATCATTAAATCAGCAAGTCATATTAACAATAAAGCTACAAATTTTGACAGATAACTACTTTCCTTCAAACAGTAATGACAAATGTCTGGTAGGCATTTATAGTGGTGTAGTTTGTAGTCAAAGCAAATTGTTATGTGTTCAAGAAGTTTTTAATGCACAGCCACAAAACCATTCTCACAAGTGTCTCAGATGCTTGGTCAAAGTTGACAACAGAATCTTAGTTGATTAAATAAGAAATGACTACCATTTACTCTTAGTTCTATTTTTTCACTTAAAATCCATAGAAAAGTGCGGGCTATACATATACACTCATGTTAAGAGTGCCAGCTAAGTTCTATTTTTTCACACAATTTCAAGTGTAATGTAATCTTTTCTTGAAGTGGATTCCCAAACCCATAAATTGTTGTTCAGACTGCAGATGCTAGGCTCCAAATCTGAATAGCGACCTTTCAAAGTACAGACTGAAAAACCAAGTTCTTTATTACAGAACCAAAGAAGACCCAACAACTCAATACCCACCATTAAGCATAGATTTTTCACATACAAACAAAAGGGACAAGAGCAACCCAGAGAGAACGGCGGATGAAGACCTCAACTCAGAGAAAACTAAAACCCAACAACAAACAGATGAAGACCTCTTACCCATAAATGCAAATGAAATAGTAGACTTCAAATCCAGAAGAGAAGACCGCAACCCTGATCTAGTTTGGGGCTCAAGTTTCTTCAAACCAAAATGAACTCAATTCCCTCCCTCCCGCGTAAGTAATGTTTCTGGGTTCAAGGTTTCCATTTTTTTTTTAAATTATTGCTACGCGAGGCCGCGGCGAGGTTACCACCCGGAGGTATGTAGCAGTACTGATTCCAAAAGTTATTAAAATTTAAATTCCTCATATAAATTTTGTCCTAAACTCAAATATCAACTTAGAAAAAATTAAGACCAAATACAACTATTACAAACACCATAGGGCCGAGACTACTAAATGCCGCATATCTTACTTTTGTTGCAATTTCTTCAAATTCCAAAACTCATGATCAATTTCAGTACAAACATACTTAAAACATCCACAAAAAAATTTTAGTTTAAAGGTCCAAACGTTTTAACTAAAATACACACTCTTGAATCTTAAGGTTTTGACCAATTTCAAAGCATTTTCAAGAACTCTAAAAATTCAAAACTTTCTTCTAACATGTTCATAATCCTAAGAACTAACAATAGAATGGATTTAAGGGTATTTTAGTAATTAAAGGAAAACTTGCATGGACTTGGGAAGGATTGAAAATGGAAACCATAAGAGGAGAAAATAGCCTTACGGGAGAAGAAAACTGTGTGACCTAGGAACTCTGTCGAAACTGAAGTTGAGCACAAAGCTGAGAGAGGCGGTGGAAGCTGGTTTAGGGTGGTGCAACGAAGATGCTGTCGAGCTGAGTGGCTGAGCACGAGAGAGAAAGAAAGAGAGAGAGAGAGAGAGAGAGAGAGCTCGGTGTGAGAGAGAATGGAAACTCACTGTGAGACAGAGAGGAGGCGTGTGACAGTCTAGGCTGGCTTAAGGTGCCTGATGACCCTTTCCATTGGTCTGGGCTGGCTTGTGGAGGCAACGATTGGATTGGGGTTCACGGTTTGCCAATGGGTTGGGCGGTAGGGCTATCACACGGTGGTTTTTGAGTGGAAGAAAATGGCAATTACATGAAAGAGGTGATTCATTGAAAAATTAGGTTGCAACAACTTCTTTTGCAAGAGAGAAATACGTGTATTTATAGAGTTGATTAGAAGAGCCCTATATAAGAAGAAAAAGGAGGGTAACCATGCATGGCATGAAACATGGAACGTGCCTAATGTGAAACTAGTTCCTGGCTTCATGGGCTTGGGTTTTGAGAGTTGATCGAGCTTTTTCCCCCAGTTTTGGACTCCCGATTCAACCTCTAAAATAATCTAACTTGTCCCCCCAATTTTCCTTGGCCCATAAAAAACTTCACCTAATCTAAAAATATTTAATGATTTTAACCTAATTAGCAAGCCTAATAAAAATATATTCGACATCGGTCAAAAATAAAATTTGGGCCCGTAGTCCATTCAAAAAATACTCGTTAATTTCAAGTGGGCTTTTTATCCGTATAAACCCAAAAATTTTAGAAAACAAATTGGTGTTAGACGTGGGTGTTACATCACAAGAGATAACACCTATGTAAAAGGAAGAAATAGAAACAAGAAAATTGTGACCATTGAAATCTACATCTTTGGCCCAAAGAAAAAAGGGTTTTGACTGATAACACCTATATACTTTATGCGCAAGTTGTCAAGAGTTCAAGCTCCTCAATGTAAAGCCAAGACTATAGTAGGGTAAGTTATATTTACAAACCAATACATGACACATGCACAACACTAAAGTACATGTTTAATTTACTACTTTAATCGTCACTACAACATAATTACTTTTTAGTTATGGTTGAGAAATTGTGATAGTCCCCAAACTGTCACTAAAAAGCATTTTCTGTGACGGTATCTGGAAACCGTCACTAAAGACAAATGAAATTTTTTGACGTTCAAGTAGAGAGGAAATTTACTTTCGAATATCATATATACGTTCGAACATTAAGGCTAGTTAGGTGCGAACGTGAAATGTTTTGGTGCCAACATTCGAACTTTAGTAATTAATGTTCGAATGTTAATTGTCAATTTAAATTAAATATGACTCTAATTTAAAAATTATGTGATTTTTGTAATGCATAATTTGTGAACAAGTCTAAAAAATTGTAAAATATAATTATATATTTATATATATAAATTATATTTATGTTTATGTTTATAAACATATATGTTTATATATATTTGAAGTGTAGTGATTTAGTATTCAAGTTGAAAAATCTAACATTAAAGAAGATTGAGAATTGAAATTAAAAATTAATAGATATATTAAATAATATTGTTCCTTACAAATATTAAAAGCAAAATATAAAATATGATAGAATTTCTTAAACAGCACTCAGACGAATGCATTGTTTACGAATTCGTACTCGGTATCTCCTCAGTCAAGGTATCAACTTTCTCATTGAGGATATCTACACGAATGGCTATCTTGGCGGTAGACTCCTCTATAGCCACGATCTATCGATCAATATGTGCAGTCATATATGAAATCAACGCATCAACCCAAGCAAGCCACGCATCTCTCGCAAATGTACTCATCGGCTGCTGACTACTACTCCCCACACCGGCCCCGGGTTGCATCAGAGGCACTAGATCCGCTACAAGGGGTGGCTGACTTCGAGGATACCCCCTCTCCTATCCAATGCTACATCGATGCGTGCTGATGTCAAGGGGGCTCATTTGATCTATGACTTGCTCTTCCAGCTAGAGTGACACTCTTTGAGGAAGTAATAGCTGGCTAATGATGACACCATATCGGACGTTGTCCTTGGAGACAATGCTTGCCTCGTAACGAATCCTCTTAAAGATGAGTAGTGGAAAATTGATGGGATCTCCACGTGCCACTTATATAAAAAAATGTACCCGAATCCAACTAAATGTTGTCTTATGTGCCACAGGATCTAGGTTTGTTGCAACAATAAGCTGCAACATGTAGAAGAAATGTAGCAAATGTATTTGGTTGAAGGCGTTCTTCCTCTCAATCTGCAAACGGTCTCTCCTGATGAGGATGTAGAAATCATCGTCTCGATCATCGTCCCAAGCCTCATGGTCAGTACCCTCTACCTCTGACTAGTCTGCATCTCTGGCATCATCTACTGGCTCAACTAGGCCAGTAGATGATGCAGAAGTGCCTACATCTGCATCGAGTGTGCCGTGTGCAGATATAGATGCGTGAACCACAGTTGTGTCGCTAGTATGAGAGTTAGTTGTAGTCGATGTCTCAACTACTTGATGAATCCTGAGGAGCTCGACGATGACATCCTGTGAAATCTCAAACGAAACACTGCATACAGACACAGTGTGAGAGGATGTGTCCTGAGACATGGAGCACATCCCCCTATAGAACTCCCGAACCATTGAGGGGTATACCTTCCCCCTCTATGTGCAGATATTTCCCCAGCCTCTTCTAATGAAGACATCTTTGAGGTTCGTCTGCTCCCATCTGAGATTATCGAACTCATTGATAAAGACCTCTCGCTCCACCATAACAGAACGAGCCCCAATCCGAGCAGTATCTTGAGTGGCTCCTTCCCTCCCTCGTTTCCTAGTATGCAAATAATGAGCCACATCATGAAAATAGAAAAGGAAAAAGAATTATTAGTACTATTGATGCATCTTTCGTTTTAATTTTAAACTGTTCTGCATTAACGTTCGAACATAATATAACATATGTTCGAACATTCAGATAAAACATTCTCACGTATGTTATTGACGTTCAAACATAACAATTAACATTCGAACATATAATATACACGTGACATCCGCTCGTCACGGTCGTGGCTATACACGTGGCATTTGTTTTGAGAAAAATAGAAGGCACGAAAAACTCAAGGTCACCATTTATGATAATTCCACTGGAAGAGTGAATGATAATGCAGCAGTGCTTTCCTCTTATATTGGCACAGTAATCCGAGCTTATGCTCCATTTTATTTGCGATCATAGCGAGATGTTCCAAATGAGATTAACATGCACATTGAGAGTACATTTTTTTCACCTAGATTAGTATATCATATTTTTTATGTAATTTACTTATTAGGATGAATTCGACCTCAGCTTTGGTCGTAGCAAGGATTCGAGAACAGTAAATGAGTTGATGGCTACACTATTCTGACGTCACAAGGGACGATGTCATGACCACTTCAAGAAGTTTGAGACGTAGGAAGAGGCTGCAAAGTCCTTTTTCCAGTAGATGAAGTTAGACGATTGGAGAAAGTGTTATGATCTTTTCGCAGCTCCAGATTATCAGGTATTCTAAATTTATATCCTTTAATTATTTACATTTATATTCATTCTAAATTATATATATATATATATATTTATATATATTACAATTAACATTCTTAATTAATTTTGTAGCACTTAAGCTATACAAATGCACATAATAGATCCACTCTGACTGTCCATCATCGTGTCGGTTCAAGAACATTCCACCGTCTTGTTGATAAAATGGTAATTAATAAATTATAGAATTCATTTATTTTTCTAATATTCTTTTATTTAAGTAATAGAATTATCTTTTTAAAATTGTTAATGTCGCTTTGTTAGAAACGTGATGATCTTGAAAACCTTTTCCTCATTCATATCTATGATGCAGCTCACACTAATGAGCGTAGTGAGTGGATGGATCCTGCCGTTGCAGATAATTATATAAGCGGTGTTACTTTTGTTAAATAAATTATGCAACATGTGAATAGTTTATTTTTTATTTGTATTTATTTTAATATGTTACTTATTGTGTGTTTTCTTTCAAATTGCAGGAAAAAATGATGGAGATGCAGTTAGCTTCTGGGGAATCGTCTTTGAGTGGCATGGACACATTAATGCAAGTGCTCGGGCCCAAGTCTAGTATGGCAGGAGGTTTGGGACAATCTTTCAAGCATTCCGGTTCATCCTCCCTAACCTCATCAACTTCACAAATTAATAATCTTACCAAAGATTTAGAAGCTGCAACAAGAGTTGAAGTCCCTCTTAGAGTGGCAGTCTCATTTAAAGATGCATTTGCGGGACCAACAGAGAGACCAGGAGGAAAAAATATGCTGTGAAGTCCAAGAGCAAGTGCAGTGGGAGATGATGATGCAAATGGAGCATGTTATGTCAATGCAATAGAATCGCGGTGGACGAGTAAAGAAGAAGAAATGAATTTTATCAATTTTATCCGTGTATATAACTTTTAATATCTAATTTTGAAACTTTATAAGACATTGTTAGTTGTTAAATGATGGTGTGTAATATGATACAATTGGTATGTTTTTTGATTTTATGAAATTATTATTTTTGATATGTACTTTCGAATGTAAATAAAAAACATTCGAACATTGGTTCACATTCAAACTAATATTTGAACGTAATTACACAAAATTATAACATAACGTTCGAAGATACGACTAAACATTCGAATGTACTCACCCTGAAATGAACAAAACGTTCAAATGTTTAAACAATTAACATTTGAACAAACCTCTGAACATACTACTTGCATTCGAACGCTTCTTCGTTAACATTCGAACTAACATCCGAATGTTATAACTGTTACATTCGAACATTGGTCCATTAACATTCAAACGAAAATTTAACGTTTATTGCAGTTAACGTTCGGATGTATAGAAGTTCGAACATAAATATTATACATTCAAACTATAATCAACATATGTCAACTTCTGTCGATCGAATGCCGATTGGTCGGATTTACGTTCAAACGTTCGATTGGATGTTCGAATGTTACTTTTTGTGATAGATCTCAATCGTTACAAAAAAGGGAACGCTCGAACATTACACCAAATGGAACATGTCCAACCGTCACGTTTTGGTGACGGTTCAATAGTAAACAGTCACCAATTGTTTTCTATGATGCACATTAGGTGATGGTCGTGGTGATGGTTTTGCCACAAAATGTCTTTAGTGACGTTTTGGTTATTTTTTGTGACGGCTTCCTTTGTCACAAAACACAAATTGTGTTGTAGTACGTTAATGTGTGCGAACAAATTATTCGAAATGGTTAGTGTAGTTGGAAATGTCCATAAGCCTAATCTTGGCTTAGAAGTAGATGTGGCTGATGTTATTCGGAAAGAAGCTAATATATGTAAGTATTCTGCAACGACTACAAGCTTTCGTGAAAGGTTATACAATATATATATATATATATATACATACATATATACACTATATATATAAAATTACAATTGTTACTTCAATATATATATACACATTAATTATGATGAAGTACTACTCATTTGCTAGCTATTGGTTTTTTGTGGAAAAGTAGATATGATGTTGCTGTTGATATAAACACAAAAGGATCACCTTATTCGCTTATGAGCTTTGTGAAGAAGTGCAAGAAACTCGAGTTGTTCTTGCATGTATCAACAGGTATATTAATTATCAAGGCCTAAATTAATAACGCATATGTATCATGTATTGTTGGGTGGAATTAGAATGAATGTTTTGGTTTGTTGAGCTCTTTAGTAGATCAGAGTTTGCCCTTTGCACCTCTTGCATAGCAAAGAGATGTAAGTTTTTTTAAATTTTAATTAAATTAGTAACTTCTCTCATTTCAATTTTTATTCTAGAAGTGGATGATTGGGTTTTGCTATGAAGCAAAGCGATCATTGGCAAGTGAAATAGTAGTGATCCATAACCATATGCATCTATAGCGCCTAAGTTGTAACGCCCGTCCTTGTGGTGGGACTTTTTCCAAAATATTTTTATAAAAGGACGACGGAAATTACCGTCCTATTTAAAACTTTTCACTTGCATACCCAGGGTGCGAGACTCCACGTTTATAAATAAAATGTGCTTTGATAATAAAGTAAGGTTACAGCGGAAAACATAAATCTTATAATAAAAAGGCCTCTCGTACGTTTAAAACTCGTGCCTAGACTTCCATGCTCTTTCCCATGGGTCGTGTCCGTCCTGATCATGCAGTTCCTGTTGGGGGAGGGACATGCATAAAAATTAAAATGAGTCGAAGACTCGTAAGCATTACTTCATACAATTAAAATATAGCAACATAGGTTTTCATTCATGTATTCATCACTCGTACATACTATTACGTGCATGCATGCGTGCTTACGTGCGTTTGGTTGAAAACGTCACTGGACAGGATTTTTCTCTTTTAAAACATGGGCATCCTTTTCGTAAAACGTTTCTCCCACCAGTGCCTTCGTTTCTTCAAGAGTTCGTGCATGTTTACGTGCGTGCGTGCGTCCGTTCTTTTGAAAAACTTCACTGACGGGGCTTTTCTTTTTAAAAGACTTTCCTTTCTTTAAAACGTGTCTCCCGTTAGTGCCTTCATTTCTTAAAGGTTCGTGCGTTCATGCGTTCGTACATACATGCATACATCCCTTCGTTCTTATCACTTTCATAGGCCAGTACACACTGTTACGCCCTTGTGTTTGGGGTTAGCGGTCTTCCTTTGGACCCGGATTCTGCCCGTGGCCATGGGTTGGGATCCCCTTTTCATAGGGGGCAGCACTGGGTGTACTTCCAGTACTACTTACCTGGCATTGCAATCTGCCCATTCATCAGTACCCTTTCATTCATGTCATGTGGCTGTTACGTGTCTTCATACATTCATGCTTTCATTTCTTTCCTTCTTGCTTTTCATTCATTCGTTCATGTCAGCACGAAAGAGCTGAAGCTTTCATTCAGTTCATTCTTTCATTTAACAGTCCTTTCTTTTCATGATAAAACATTTCTTGTCGTGAGAAAATATTGTTTGGGGCCTAGGCCCGAAAATGGTCTTTTCATCTTTCAGTTCATTTCAATTCTATCCTTTCTTTAACAGTTCATTCGTGGAGAACTTCATTTAAGAACATACATGGGCTTAAACGTCAGCTTTCATGGCATCCATAAGCGTCACCTTGAACGTCGTCAATCATGCCATCCACGAGCGTTACCTCGGGGCGCACATGAGAGCATCAGTTCGTAGGATTCACAAAAGCATCCGCTTTCATGCCTTTCATGCATCTTCATCAGTTTATGGATTTTCGTAGAAAATACATACAATAGATACAGCGTATAGTCATCCATTCACATGCGTACAATTAATAGTTTGGTTGCGTAAACAGGGGCTGCCAAGAAGGGGCCGTACATATTTATACCTTTGAACACTTAGCATTTTCTTTCTTAAAACGTCTTTAGTCTTTTCTTAAAGCGTCATAAAGGAAAAGCTTTTGTTTTCATTTTCTTTTATCTTATAAAGACTCTAGAAGAGTATGAACGTAACACTTACCTGGACTCCATGCTACTTGCATGCCATTTAGTCCATTCTTGTGTTGTCAAATGGCAACCTACATGCATACACATAACCTTAGCATCATTCTCTATCTAATGTATAAGTAACTTAAGCTATAAATAAAACTATGCTATACTTAGAACACTCTCCTTCTATCCCATGCACTTACGTGCCCTTTGCTATGTTAAACCCTTCGAGGACCACTTACGGTCACCACATCTTCCAACTCAAGGTCTTGTCTCAAGTGCTCATCCACTAAGGTGAACCCATTATTCACCTTAGGATTAAGACACTAAGACATTTGTCTTACTCTTCTTACAACCACATTCGACGCATGATTCCGACCGATGGAATCACACATCTCAATCCTAACGATGCATCCGTCACTACCTTCATGCATCTTAGCCCATACTAAATCCTCATTCCCATCCATACAATCACACAGCTTTAAGCCAACTCTAAGGCTCAAGCACCGTGTAACTGTACTTAGGGCAGATTACCCATTACATATGGTGAATCCGTCCGACACATGTGTCTAACCAGATTACACATGTACCTTACCCCTTTATCACCTAAGATCAACATATAACATGTTGATCACCTGCTCGTAGGGACAAGGGCCATACTCCGATACCAATCTACTCTTAACCCGGCTAGCATGACTCTTCACGCTACCCGTCCCTTTTGATAGTTCATCCCAACACTTAACACGACAAGACTCCATTCACAACTACGCCTTATATCACGTCACATAACCCGAGATTGCTCCAGAGCTACACTATGACCTTGTCGCGTTACCCAACATTCTGCTACGTCAACTCCTGACTCATCACGAGTACGGTTGATCACGTACTCCCGTCACATCGTGACATCTCATCACGTTCCCTTTATGCCATTCCTACACTTTAACACTTCATACATCATAAGCATGACCTCCAATAACCACGTCACTTAGTGACGTTGCCCAGTTATGCTTCCGCTGCGTACTCTTATACTTGTTCCACTACTTCGCCTATCATAAGCACGACTGTCAGTAGTCATGTCACTTCGTGACATTCCTCAGTCCTGCTTCCGCTGTGCACTCCTACACTTGTTCTGATACTTCATGCATACTCCTAGCCATAAGTCCATCACAGTGACATTTGTCACCTCAGACTACAGGCTATGCCATAACTACTTCGGGACACTGTTTCACAGTTCCCGACACTATCCATCATGTTCCACGTCCATCAAACACATAACCACTATGGCGTACCTGGCATATGGAGCATTGCTCCATCACACGGAGTACACTCCACGTGTACTCCCTTCATACATACCACGCCACATCACCACTATGGCACATCTGTCACACGGAGTACATTCCACATATACCCCCTTCATATACCATACCCCACACAGAGTACACTCAGCGTGTACTCTTCTCGTTCCACATACACTACGCCGCCATTACAACACATATTCCCCAATCACACTACATGGCACGGTCCACAACACTTCCCATCTACACCCAACACATCACAGCACACTTCCCAATTTGGCCCAACACTTCATAGTACATTACACAGTACAATGCACCTGCATATAACATAGACAAGCCCAACAAATCACTACACAGAATGCCCAACACTTCATCACAATGGCACAACTCCACAAATACTAATAGCACAGTCTACAACCTAGTCAACTAATCAATATCCAACATAACTACAAGGGATAGAGAGTTATACTATCGACGGGATAACCCGTGCGTTGCTCGTTGACTGTCATAGCCGATAATGTCGGAAGAGTCGTACGTGGCGGCTAACTCACGTATGGTGATTGTTTAGGCGTTTGGATAGCTAGGTGTGGTCTTGGAAGGGGCTCATGATGGCATTGTGATGGCGGTGAAGAGCATAACACGGCGGATCTAGCCATGTACAGTGGCGGTCAACCATGCGCAGTGGCTATCCATCACGTGCAGTGATTACCTACCACATAAAGTGATGGTTTGGAGCTAGGTCTTGGCTAAGGAAGGTGCGGTGAATCTCGTGGTGGCATCGAGGTGGCACCACGGTGGCTCACGGTGGCGGATCTGGCCATATCGTGGAGGAGAAGCCGTGGGAGAGTGAGAGAGAGTGTGCTCTCGTGGGTGGCAGATCGGAGCCAAAGGAGGTCGGGTTGGCTTGGTGGCGGCCTGAGGAGGCTGATGGTGGTGGCTACCAGCTGTGGGTGGCGGTGCACGGTGGTGCACGGTGTGCAACCCGTGCGTGCATGAGGGGGAGACCGTGAGGTGGAGGAGGGGGTTTATGGCCATGGGTCACGTGGAGGAGCTCGGGGAGGAGCCATGGTGTCGCTAGGTGGCCGTGGGTGCTGCGCACGGCAGCGCTAGGGGACGCGCACGGTGAAGCTGTGCATGGGTCTCCTTATGCATGCATGTGTGCGATGGAGGGAAGGTGGCTGCATGGGAGAGGCCAAGCTCGCTGGGGAGTGGTGGCCGGTGGTAAAGGAAGCTGCCGAGGGAGTGGTGGCGTTGGAAGGCGGCGCGCAAAGGCGCTATGTGCACTAAGCCCATACGGGCTATGTAGTTCCGAAATGGAGGAAGGGAGAGCGTGGGAGAGAAAGGCTGGTATGGTTGAGCTCATCGGAGGGAGAGGGGGCCAATGGTGCCAGCGGTGAGAGCTGGTGGCGTATAGCGGGACCGGGCTGAGGCCTTAAGCCGTTCGGGCTTGGGGTGGATCGCGTACTGCATACGCCGAATGAGAGAGGGAGGAGAGAGAGAGCTACGGGGGAAATGAGGGGAAAAGAGAGGGGGTCTGGGTATTTAACCCAGTCCCTTCGTCTGGAGGTCTACACAGCGATCTAACGATGAGGGATCAAAACACTGATTTGAAAATGCGTAAACGTTAACTTAATTAAAAGCTCTTAGAGGAAATAAGGTAAATATTATTTTAAACTAACTTTAGTTTATAAAATAATATTCTTCATCATTAATAAAATGATGAAGTCTCAGTTAACATATTTAAAAGGGTTAAACCATTTAATTAATTAAAGTTCTCAACATAATTTAAATCTCATAATATCTTAAATAACTGAAATCAATTTAATAATAATATTAAAATGATTTCCGGCAATTATAATATTTTTGGAACTCTTCAATAATATTATGATTGTCGTATTTAAGATCAAATCTTAATTCAATAATGATGAAAATACTCCTTATAAATATTTTCAGCATATTTAAAACATTGGGCGTGCCCTACAAGTCACACGATATATTTCGAGACATGCCATCATAGTTCGACATGCATAACGTGGCTCGCGGTCGCTAGATAGAAGGGCAGATGATCACATAATCTCTGCCTTTGGGATTTGCTTACGTCATAAAGATGAAACATACGTCAGAAAGAGAGAAGTGTACGTAAGAAGAAGGAGCTGGGTATTACATAACTGATGATATCTTGTGCTTCTGTATCAATAACGCCTTCATCTATTGCCTAAATATGATTTTAAGGTGAGTGTTTACGAAGCCCTTGGAGGTTCTGGTTTTAATTTGTTTGATGCCATGCTTTTGATTTCACTAGTTATGTTAGGTGGTTAATTCAGAAAACTTCCATGTATCTCTAGCATGGATGTGAAGAAAGTGACACTATTGTTTCATGGAAATTAAACTTCAAGTTCTCTTATTTTTAGTGTTAATATATGAATTTGCAGGTAGCTGATGGCCAACAAAAACGTAAGAAAGGAGTGTTTGGGACTAAGGGTGGTGATAAGGAGGTAAGAGTCAAATTCAAGTCTCTCTATTTGCTCTGTGTTTTATCATGTCACTAGATTGCATTTTTTTGTGATTTTCGAAGTACCTCAATGATTAATATGACTTATATGTTAGAATTAAGTACATCAAAATTAGAACGGGCATGCTTGTTGTTCAAGCTAATTAAGTACTCTATTTCTGTTTACTTTCAACTTATGAAACCGCTAGGCAATACAATGGCAGCAGCTGGACGTCCATTACCCTCATCTGAATTTGTTCCATACCTTTTAACTGGTCTTGGACCTGACTATGATGCTTTCGTCTCATCAGTCACTACATGGCTTGACCCTATATCCACTGAAACATTATTAGCACATCTTCTTGCACATGAGGCCAACTTCACTGCTTGTGGTAATTCATTCATGCAAGGTCATGGCTTTCATGGCCGCAACAACTTCAATAGAGGTCGTGGAGCTTGTCAAAAAAATCGAGGCCGAGGGTCTTCTTCTCCTAATGGTCTTACGAGTATACCCTCATCTAATTCTTTTTCCTCTCAACCAAGCATGCACCTCAGTAGCTCCAGCCTTAGCCCTTTACAGTGCCTCTACCTACCCTACCGATGCCACTTGGTATCCTGACACAGAGGCGACTAACCATATCACGAGTGAGCTTGCTAATCTTAATCTTCAATCTGTTGAATACACTGATGATGCAGATCAACTCCAAGTTGGTGATGGATCATCCATCCCAATTTCTCATACTGGTTTTGCCCTTCTTCCACACTCTTCATCACATTTTATTTTAACAAAATTGTTTTGTGTTCCATCCTTTACCAAAAACTTTCTTTCGATTAAACAGTTTTGTTCTGAGAATAATGTCTTTTTCCAATTCTTTTCCAATCATTTTCATGCAAAGGATTGCATCACGGGGAACACACTGCTCCAAGGGACAACAAGTGATAGTCTCTACACTGTCTCATCTCAGTTCCCTCAAGCCAATTCAAGTTCACTCTCTTTTGTCCCATTATGGCACTCACGTCTTGGCCACCCTTCCTTCAAAGTTGTTCGCACGGTTTTACTTCAACATGGTCTACCTTTTGAGAAAATGTCTTTAATGTATTTCTGTAATGCTTGTGCTATGGCCAAGCACCATCGTGTACCAGCATATACTAAAAATACTAAGTCTAATTTTCCGTTTGATATTGTTTTTAGTGACTTGTGGGGTCCTGCACCACATGTTTCTCCTGAAGGTTTTAGATTTTAGATTTCCTTTGTGGTTGATCATTCCAGATATACATGGTTATTTCCTTTTCAAAACAAATCCCAGGCTTTGTTTATTTTTCTAAAGTTCAAGTCTTAGGTTGAGTTACAATTCAACACTAAAATAAAGCAACTTCAAACGGACTACAGTGGGGAATTCAGAACATTCATTGATATTCTTTCCACCTCAGGCATCATTCATCGAGTAACATGTCCTCATGCTCACACTCAAAATGGCATTGTGGAAAGAAAACATAGGCATATTGTAGACTCTGGTCTTGCATTACTTGCACATGCATCTATTCCTTTAGCATTTTGGCAGTATGCATTTCAACTTGCCGTGCATTTAATCAACATGTTGCCATCCACTTCTCTAAAACAGACTCTCAGCATGTTGGCCTTTAACCAGACCTTATAACAAACACAAGTTTGATTATAGGGTCATGGAGTGTGTATATCTGAGACTAAGCCCTGCTCACAAAGGCTTAATATGTTATCATATTCCCTTAAAATTTGTGGTGGAACTGAGGGAGGTTTGAAATGAGACGTGAGCTTCATTGTGTTTAATGTCTTTAGAGATGTAAATTAAGTACTTCCCGAGCCCTCTAAGGTTGTTCTTGCCATTTTCACCTCTCCTCTAAATTCCACTCAACAGACCCAAAGCATCTTAGGACCAATGCCAACTTCTTCTTCCTCTCAGCATCTATCACAACCGCTTGCAATAGTTCATGTTCAACTAGTACATTCCATAATAACTTGCTCGAGAACTGCTTCGTCCCTCCCACCCTAGTTCATCGATGGCACCGTTAGGTGGCCACCTTCCCAAGCTCATGCCTCAATCAATTCACCTATCCTAGAAACCCCCACCTTTTTTTGGTTGCACAACAATATAAGGAGTGGAGAGAAGCCATTTCAAAGGAGTTTAATGCACTTCTAGCAAATGATACCTCGTCACTTGTACTTGCCTCTGAAGCTCAAAATATAGTGTCATGTAAATGGGTTTTTTGTACAAAACAACTTGCAGATGGCATCATTGAAAGGCATAAGGCATGTTTAGTGGCAAAAGGATTTCTTCAACAATGTGGTTTGGATTATGATCAAAACTTCATTCCCGTGGTCAAAGCAACTACTATTAGACTTGTTTTAGCTTTTGTCATGACAAATGGTTGGCCTATTCATCAGTATGATGTCCAAAATGCTTTCCTTCATGGACCTTTCTCTGAAATAGTATACATTAATCAACCACCTGGTTTCTCACATCCAAAATGCCCTCATCATGTTTGCAAGCTACGAAAAGCCATTTATGGCCTAAAATAGTCACCAAGATCAGCTTGGTACTCTCGGTTAAGTAAAACATTTACTGATCTTAGTTTTAATATTTCATTTGCTTATAGCTCCTTATTTGTTCGAATCAATGGTTCTGCATGCCTCTATGTGCTAGTCTATGTAGACGACCTCCTTGTTACAGGATCCAGCATGCAGCTCATTAATGATCTCATTCATGCCTTCCGGTCAGATTTTCCAATAACAGACCTTGGCAAACTTCATTACTTTTTAGGAATTGAAGCAACACACAACTCAGATGGCTCAATCTTACTCACACAAAAGAAATACATTGCCGACTTGTTGGACAAGACAAACATGACACTAGCAAAACCTGTAAAGACCCCAATGGCTACTTTCGCAAAACCTGAAACTCACAGGTTTACCTGTACTTTTCCTTTCACATGATGCTTTGCAAGATTATGTATTGAAAAGTTTATTGACCCGTGGTTGAGTTCTTGAATCTATGGTTTTGTAGTGATTAATGACTTGATAAATTTTGTGCTTTGATTTATATTTAGGGCATCCACTGATTAATAAGCACAACTCTTGTGTTTCTCAAATGCTATGGCTACGGGCAGATCAAGATCTGTAAGGTTTGTCTCTATTGCTTCATTTAATTATGCCACAATGTAAAATTCCTTTTCTTACTAGTTATAGCATTTACTGTTCATTCTGTAGAGAGTCCACAATCAAAAGGGTGAGAATTCTCTGGTGTACGTATCTCTTTATCAGTTTTGTATTAAAAGTCTTTATTATGTGGACATCCAGATTTGATGATGATCTTGAAACTGCAAACTCCACACCACCCAAAAATATTCCTTTGAGCCTGAAGAGGACTGAGAAGGATGAAACAAGCAAGTCCTTTGATGGAAGACTATGTTATTCATATGTAATTCATATATTGTAATTTTATATTTTGTTATGTAATATATATAATACAAAATAATGTAATATGTGTGTTGTGTGTTCCATTGTGTG
Organism: Juglans mandshurica; assembly: GCA_022457165.1. Classification (NCBI taxonomy): domain Eukaryota; kingdom Viridiplantae; phylum Streptophyta; class Magnoliopsida; order Fagales; family Juglandaceae; genus Juglans; species Juglans mandshurica. Next base: position 14,814,485 of record CM039623.1, read on the forward strand.
TTGCATGCATATTACATGATGAATATTTGGATTTCATTTTTTTTATATGCATTTAGTTAAAAAGGTAACTAGTTGTTTCTAAGTTTATTTATTTTTGACATAAAATTTTGTTTTTTATTTTTATTATATTTTTATTATTATAGACAATGTTTAATGTATTAGTATTATGGTTTTCAACATGACTTGTTGAAAAGAATTTAATAAAATATTGGCTTTCATGTAAAAAAAATTAGGCCTTCAACATTATTATTTTTTAAATAACATATAGGTTTTTGTAAAAAAAAAAATAATAATAAGGTAAAGCCCGAAATCTGGATTTTCAGGTTTCAGAAAACCAAGTTTCACCTAGGTTCCAGCCCAGGTCCTAACCCGATATACCAAGGCCGAAACCCGTCTTGGGTTTGAAGCCTGGGTTCTGGGTTGGGTATATCCAGATACCCATATCCCATTATATGATAAGATACCATGCCATTAAACATATATTAGAATTTATGTAACTATTTTTAATAGCATGATAAGATTTTGTAATAAAATATGAGTACCATGTTATCTAACCTTAACAATGGTGATGAGAGGGCAAATGAAGAAGATAAAACCAAGTCAGAAGGCCCAAGAAGCAAATTTCGGATTGGAATGAGCCAAGACTCCATATGAGCATGTAGAATAAGCTATCACCAATGCATCAACAGCCAATGGAATGAGTTACTTGGAGCAAGTTTGGAATCCTGAGAATGCATCAAGGACTTCTTTCATACCAAAAGCCGAGAAATGGAGATACATTGAGGTAGCTGACAAAACAAATGAGATGGAATTAGCATGAATTGCAAATGCGGCGAAAGCCAACTTCTGACCAGAAGAAGTTGCACCATCCTTTCTGTAAGGCATGGTGAAAATAATTGCAAAGGTGACAGTGGCAACGAAGGTTGCTACAAGGAAGTTGACATTAGCCTTCTCCTTAATAAAAGAATTGTCTACCCCTTGTTCTTTTTTCCCATTAATTAATAGACGAGTCATTTTTTTCTTGTTTTGATGTGTTTCTACTCTCGATTTATGGTTCGCTAGTGGTCCCAATAGTGTGTACTTTGATGGTTCTCCTGGGAAATGCTGCTTCCAAACTTGGTAGAAAGACAATGGCCTCATATTTACTGATGATGAAGTCCTGTAACACATTATTAAATAATCCAAAAAACTCCATAAAACATTAATTCATTTGTTCAATCCAAATATGTAACGCGCCTTGTTCCAGCAAGAGTCAGAGAATTACTTCTTGTCACTTAAAAATCATATCTCACAGTACGTATAGAGACTCCAATTTCTTAATAACACATAGATCTCATTATTTTAAATCAATTATTCCCAAAATAAGTAACTAGAACACCACGCTCAAAATAAATATCAACCTTCCAAACTTCTCAGTCAACAGAGCAAAACAAAACTAGTGAATGAAGCTCTCCAATCACCAAAGCTCTTTGTATTTAATCCACTATGCTCACATAGTCATACCTATGCTCCATATTCTTGAACTTCAGCTCAAACATCTTAAAAATATTGTGGAGATAAGGGGTGAGCTATCAACAACTCAGTAAGCAGAGAACATATACTAGTATCTAAATATGAGCATTTACAGAACTCATAATGCAGAATAAAATATTTACTTTCAAAATGCAGAATCAGAATATTTAATTTTAGAGTACAAAATCAAAACATGTTATCAAAATATTATAGCGAAATTTTCAGAAAACAAATTTTCCCAAAAAGAAAATCTTTTGACATATCATAATCTGAGACATCATTTGCATATCATATCAGAGCATCACATCAGGATAGATACCATATTTAACCCATGTGGTAGGGTTATAAACCGTCATTATACCCGTGGGTTGGCCGTATACCACTATTATACCCGTGGCAGAGTCTTAACGGAAACAAAACAGAAACATCATCAGAACCAGATCATATTCAAATACAGAATTAGAAATTAATGCCAAGGTTTTCAAATGATACATCATATCAAATCGGAATATTGAATTGCTTTAGATCATTTCACATGTTCAAAATAACATAATCAAAGCATCTTCATTTAATCAAAGCAAAACTTTTAGATCTCATATTCGCTCTTTTTCTTAGTTTAGAAATAGAATGTTAAAAATAAGCTCATGTCTACACCAGTTATGATAGAAAATACTTTCTCTTATACATATTTCATGCATATGCAGAACGCATATCTAAGTTTGTTTTCAAATTTCTTTTTGAAACAAGCATGCATATTTTTAAAATCAACCTCATTTCATTTTATTTATGCAAGGACTAGTATAGGAACTCCAGTTATATTGGATTTTTGACTTTTCACAAACTTTCTCACAACAGTGCCAACAGAAAACTGATCATTACCTACAAAATAGTCAAGTGCAACTTTCTTAAATTTTCAGTCGAAATGTATTTTGATACTTAAACCCAAAATGCCAACATTAACCTATTTTAATTCCTCAACACCTAAAACTCTTATAACCTTTAAATGTTATCGCTTTCCAAATCCATCAATATCCATTTAATTTCACTAACTATTAAGCCCTAAATTATTACTAAAAATGCATAACTAATATTTTTACAACTAAGCCCATATAAAATATATCTTCAGTTTAAAATATTCTCTTTAACATAATTATAACATAATCAAATAAAGTATAAAAAAATCATTTAACTAAAAGAAAATAGACTTAATTAGTTTTAAAGAATTTAAAATAAAACTAAAATCTTATTATAATACACTACTGAAATTAGTAATAGAACAATTGACATTTTATTTTGACAATAAAATTATTTTCTATAGACTTTCTTATTCCACAAATAGAGCCATGCAAAGCATGTTTAATGTAAAAAAAATATGCCCCATGAGCTATCTTGATGACAAGGGCATTTTGGAAAAGTAAAATCATAAAAATGGGCTGTTTTGGAAAAGCATGAATGCAAAATGAAAGCTGAGATTGTTAAAAAAAAAAAAAAAAAAAAACTCTAGACCAAACCATGCAACAGAGGCATCCATACTCACCGAAAGAGGAGGAGCGGCACGAAGAGCAAGGGGCGGAGGTCGAAGGTTGTCGATGCCACGACACGTCACTCATAAGAGAGGGAGCAAAAGTGATGAGAGAGGGAGCAAAAGAGAGAGTCCGAGAGTGGTGAGAGAGACAGGGAGAGATGGAGATGAGATCGTGTGGAATGATTAGAGTGGGCTTACCAAGAGGTTCACGGCGGACCTAGCTACACAATCAGCATCTTCTGGTGGTTCCCGCTTGAGGTTGAGCAGTTGGGCGGCGGCGTTGTGACTCACAATGGAGGAAGATAGGTGCTCTATTTTTGGGAGTGGAAAACATAGCCTTTTTGTGGTGGTGCAACTTGGTAGTTAATGGTTTGCAGTGAGTGTCGCATAGTGGCAACGTGGTGGTGTAGGGTAGAGGCTTAAACTGTGGCTCGACAGTTTCTATCGTGCTTGGAAATACCTCGTCTTCTAGCCTCGTTGCTTCTCCCGTTCAGGGCTATTGTACTGCAAGATGGAGAGCAGTGTCCGCTTGAAGGGTCACGTGTGGTGGCTAAGTTCGTGAAGAGGGTGGTGGCGTACGGTGGGGCTTGGGCTTTGGTGTTGCTTGTTTACGTTAGAGGGAGGGGCTACGGTGCAATGTTGAATGTGGGCTGAGCAGTGGCTTAGCGTCCTTTTCTCTCGGTCTGTCCAGGAGCAGCGGCAGAGAAGTCTGGCTGGTCAACTACGACATGGGTCCAGCAGCTCGTGATGGGGTGCAGGGATGGCGACGTCTTGCTACCTCTTGGACGATCTTTTTCCTGAAACCTATGAGGAAGGTGCAGCAACCTAGTTCTCAAAACTAATGAATAACTGTTTATACGTGAGTGTGTATATATATATATATATCCCTTAAATGAACTGTCACCATGAACGTAGTGGGAAAGGAATGTGCATGGTGTATAAAAGTGCACGGGGGACGTGCATGGCGTGGGTTTCTCACGACTTGCTTTTCAGTCACATTTCAAAGAATTTGGGCCCATCTTGGGTGATGAATGGAATTAAGAAATGGGCTAGACCGAGCTAGGTATAACAATCCAAAAATATTTGGCTTCTCTGTAATCTTTCTCATTGCTCTAGTATATTATAAATACTATTGAGCCTCGACTCACATTCCAAACTAGCTTAACTCATTCCTTGAGTTTGTTAGGCCAAATAAAATAAATCCACTTAGTCCATAGAATATTAAATGAATTTAACATAATTATCAAGTCCAATAAAAGTACATATTCCATCATAATAAGTGCTGGGAAAAAAAAATAAGCATAATAATTAAAACAAATTACTAATATGATTTACACTTTAGATATAGTTAAAGAAAATGTGAATCTCAAACTCCTCAACATCATCCATTAAAGTGCGAATGTTAATCGGGGGAGAAGAATGGAGCCAATTTTGTGTACAAATAAGGGCTTCTACTATAAGTGGAGATAGGCTACTACGGAAAGGATCAAGTACTCGACCTGCTATGCTAAAAGCTGACTAAGAGGCCATTGTAGATATAGGAACTGCAAGAACATCCCGTGCAACTCTTGAAAGCACGCGGTATCTAATGGAGTTGACCTCCCACCAAGTTAACAAGTCAAATTTCACATCATCTGCTTCACATTTTTCACATAAATATCTCTCCAATTCAGATTTAGTCTCCAAAGAGCTATCTGACTTCAAACGCTTCTTAATTTGTGCATAGATTAATGATCTGAAATCACCTTGACCTACCCCAGCAGTTGAACTTGTACTACTAGACCCTCTCTCGCTTGATTGGCTCATAGTTTGATGTTGTGCCCCAACATTACTTCCATCATTTTCACAATAACTATCATATAAACGAGTTAAGGCATCTTGAACCCGATCCACCAACATAAGAACTTTTGAACTATTATCCTCGTATATTCCTTCAAAAATATGTGTTAGACAACGTATTTTATAGCAAGGATCAAGAACCAACCCAACATACAATAAAATATTCATTTTTTCAATATTTCCCCGATAAGGGAAAAGGCATCGAGACTGGAAGCTCAATACTGACCACGTACCCAATATGTGGGATGTCAGGAAAGAACCATGGAGGCAAGTGCAAACTGACCTTAGGACTCTGTTTCTGATGTGGCCAACCTGACCACTTGATCAGAAATTGTCCCAAAAGAGGCCGGAGAAATAGAACTATTCCCTTTGGAGATTTCAAACCAAAGTCATGACCTCCAATACTAGCTCAAGTGTATGCAGGTACTTCTAGAGACACAGATGCTGACGCCCTAGGAACTAAAGGAGTTGGCGCCGTCACTGGTATTTTTCTAAGACCTCTGTATTGTTAAGCTTATTTAAGGTTGATTAGATTGCAATTGATGGTACTATTGCATTATTGATACTTTGGGTATGTTAAATCATTGAGGTTTATAACTTGTACACAGTTTGATTCTAGCAAGGCCCTATTTTTAGTGATTGTGGTATTGCACGAGAGTTCAGTTCGTACTTTGAATTGTTACCAAGTGGTAAGAGTAACATTTCTCATTAAGAGTATTTCTATTCATACCAGTGTAGATATGGAATACCTTTTAGTAGTACGAGGAAGGATATTCAAGGTTGATGAATTAGTATCCCAAGTATTTGGAGTTTGTTTTGATTCGAAGGTTACAATGAAATTTGTGTTCAGAAGAGTTCAGTGTGTGGGAGAAGCTTTGGCTTTAGTAGGATTCACTTATGATAATAGTTTTATCCAATCGCGAATAAATGGTTTCTGGCGAAGCACCGTGTTTGTGGAAACCTAGATTGCCCTTATATGGGAGACATTTATATGGGGAGTAAAATCTTGTCTTGAGGATTTACGTGAACAGTAAGAACAAATTCTTTGGATTAGAGTCAGAATAAGAGGCAGCTCAAGATGGATAGAAGAGCTATGTTAATCATAAGAGAGAAACTCTTGACTTGAGGTTAATAGCTGATCGTTTAACAAGGTACCACCTAGGAGGAGGAACGATTCATGGTGATTATGAAGGAGTAAGCTAGTCCTAGGTAGATATAATTCCTTGAGGAAATAGAATGTGAATTCAGTTGTTTATGGATTAAATTCTTCCAAATTGAACTGCATGAATACTTGAAGTTTTAGATTTAGAAAGTATGTTGGTATGACTTGACTTACCTTGTGGAAGGATTCCAGTACAAATTGATATGATTTGAGAGAAAGAGAGTTAAGAATGGAAGATATATATACACGTTGTGGATAATTCTTTGAATAGTGATTTCTTTTAAGCAAGGATTCAGTATCCTAGAAGGTCAGCCTAGAAGTCATTAAGTTTAGGCAGTAACCTTTGGGATTGTTATACCCCAATGTTATAGTGGTAGTTTTTTTTTTTTTTTGTTTAACCATGTGATGGTTGTAGATAAGAATAGTGTTGACTACGAGAAGAAGGCGTTACCTCAAGAAGAACGAGACCTGCCGCTTGGGCGTGTTGAGGCATCCAGTGATGGGCAGTAGCTTGGTAAGCAACTTCTTCTTTTGAGTGTATTTTTATGTTTGTACATGCGTCGATTTCGAGGACGAAATCTTTTTTTTAGGAGGCGAGGATGTAACAGCCCGCTAGAAATTCATTGGTGGAATTTCTATTGACTTTAGGAATCTTGTGAAAACCCCTTAAGTTTTTACGAATCGACCAATCGCATAGGTTTTAGTCTGTCAACATAGTCAGTGTTATCACTCACTATGGTGCTAAAAATATAAGTTTTATTTATTTGAGGTGGTTAGAAGTGTCAGAATGCATTATGGTCTACGCCATTAGACCCAGTGGATTATTTAGAATTTTATGGCGCAATATCCTATTTTCATAATTCCGGACGAAACATCTGTTGGAAATTGTGAAATTATTTTTAGGGGCACTTCGAGGTTGAATTTCGGTATAATATTTTCACTGTAGGTTAATATGAATATTTAGGAATTTTTAGTGTTAAGTTTATGATTCACTTTTTCGGAGTGAATAGTAACCTCGATAAGCACACCAATTGCAGTATTTCAAAATCATAGTGTGGAATGTCCAAATTAGATTAGAGAAGTTTTATTTGGACACTTGGCAAGATCTTAGCCACACTTAGTGAATAATATTAGACACTTGGCACCATGAGGAATGTTTGTTGGATTTGAAGGAATCAAGGTGTGAGATCATGCCACTTAAGCAAAACCTTGTTTCATCTGCTCAACCAAATTGTGCCAGACCAAAGAGGTTTTCAATCCTAGTGAAACCCTAAATGGTGGGAATCCAATTGAAAGCCCAAAAGCTTTGTTGAAATCGAAACCCTAAACGGTTTCCCCAAAACCCTAAAGTTGGCCTCTAAACATTTTCTAATCCGATTTATAGTATTGTGATTAATCACTTGATTAAATCACTTCCACATGCTATTAATCCTTCAAATTTTTGTTAGAACATCATTATCCAACCTTGTTAACCTTGAGAAATTAATTGGACCAAGTGATATTGGATTTGGGCTTGATAGCAACCCAAACCCTCTTTAAACCCCAAAATTTACGCCCATTCGGTTTAGGCCCACGAATTTGGTCACCATAGGATTGCTTCATGGCTAAGTTTTGTACCCCCACTTGGCTGGCCAGATCTTTACAAGAAGGGCCTAGAAGGTTCTTGAAAGACAAAACTAAAGGGCCACCTCACTCTTTCACTCTCACACTCCACCTTGAGAAAAGATCTTGGTCTGATTTTTATGAGAGGAAAAGGCCAACACTCAACCATTCCTTCAGTCCTATCACTTTACATTGCTTGTGTAAGAAGCTCTCCAGTCCACTTCCCACGAAAAGCAACTCTCCTTTACACTTTTCCTTCATAAAACACAAAATACACTCTCGGACAGTTTTTCTTACCTCTTTTGAACGCCCGTTTCGAAGCTTTTGTAAGTGTTTTCTCGCAAAGTTTCCTTCAGGAAAGTTGTTTCTTTTGGAGATCATTTGATTGGTTAAAAGTTGTTTAGACCCCAGAAAGGTCATTCTGGGCGATAAACTGGAGTGTGTGTTATACTTTGGAGTTTTTGACCAAAACTCCAAAGTATTTTCTTAGGTCTAGAAACTTAGAAACTGGAAGAGGCAAAACAGTTTCTGTTTTGAGAAAGTTTAAATCTGTTATGGTTTAATCTTATTCCAATGGCTTTGATATTTTTATTGGAAGATCCTAAGCCTCTTATATACATGTTAAAATGTTATTTTGAAGATATTTGATGTTAGTTTCGAAGATATGAAATTTTATGCAATGAGGTATTCAATTAGGCCAAAGTGATGATGTTCTTGGCTAAATTTATGTTTTTGTTGATGTTTAACCATGTGATCTTGAGTTTGATACTTGGATCTGTTTTAGAACATCTTTTTAAACCATGTGATGTTTTGGTTTGAAGATCATAACTTTATAAGACATGGATCAAGAGGTTGATCAAAACAAGTTAGAAACAAAATTCTGTTTTGAACTTAGAAGAAAAACCAAAAAGTTCAAGTATGGTTTTAGTGATTTTGATGACTTTTGTTCATGATTCAAAACATGATTATTCTTAGGAATATGTTATGAGTATAGTAGAAGAAAAATTTTGGTTTAATCATGAGTTTTGAAATTTGAAAGAATTACAACAAAATCAAGGGAAATAGCCTTGTAAGTTTCGGACCTATAGAGTTTTAATGGTTGTGTTTAGTTTTAAATTTTTTTTGAATTGATATTTGAGCTTAGGACAAAATTTACATAAGGTATGTAAATTTTGGTGATTGCTGGAGTTAGGATGCAAAATCCTTAAGTTGGGGGTAAAATGGTCATTTTCCCACATGTAGAGGGTAAAATGGTAATTTTACTCGAAGTTGATATTTCTCCATATTCCTAATTGTTAGTGATTAAGTTCTAATTTTTAGAAATCGCTACTTTCAGTTTCTCGTGATCGCACTTGAGTTTTGTCTCGAAGTGCGAAAATCGAGGTAAGTTAGCTTTTAACTTACTATCAATTTAATGTGTATGTGTGATAAGTAAGGGAACTAAATTGTATGTATGCATGTTATCTTATGTGCCATGCCAAGTCATTACATATTTATCTGTTACACAGAATTTATTCTGTCATAAATTATTCATCTGTTACACAAGATATTATGTCACGTATTGCTATACATTGTAAGTATGTCATGTTAAGTATGCCATCTGTTACATGTATTTCATATCACGTAATATTGACTGTCACATGTTACGCCATGTTAAGAAATGTTGTCTATTATATGGTATGCCATGTTACGAAATGTTGCATGTTACAAGTATGCCATGTTATGAAATGTTCTTTATTACATTTATGTCTCGAGGTATGTCATGTCTGTCGTCTTAGTTCATGTCACGTTATGCTACGTCAGGACTTCTGTCTTTTATGTCACGTTCATGTTACGTCACGTTACGATATGTCATGTATGCCAATTAAGTTTCATGTCAATCACGACCCTAAGCGCTAGGATGGGGTAATATCCTAGTGTCTAAATAGGTGTGAAATTCCCTGGGTTGACGAAGTACAGTCAACAGGTTGCGAATGGGGCCTAATTAGCTGATCACCGGAGCGCGCCAGGCACTAACGCCGATAGTGCCACACATTATGTTACATGTGTTCACAGCAAGTGTGGCACAAACAAATAAGTCATGGGGCCACAACAGCTGTGGAGCATGAAGTATGGGGCCACAACAACTGTGGAGCATACACTACGTGAGACACAGCAATTGTGACACGTAGAATACGTGGGGCCACAACAACTGTGGAGTACGTATTAACGCACTCACAGCTGGTATAGAAACCTGTGATGTGATGCGGTAATCGGCAGGGACACACGGCTCAAAGGGACCTGTGTAGCACTCATATGGTCACTGTAATGATTAAGTCTATTGAATAAGATTTCATGTTCAAGTCATGTTTCACGTTATGTTATGTTCAAGTTTACGTTCATGTTATGTTTCAAGTTCATGTTATGTTATGTTTCAAGTTCATGTTATGTTTCAAGTTCATGTTATCCCATGAGACAAGAATATGTTTCAAGTTCATGTTATGTTATGTTCACGTTTACTCTATGTTCCAAGTTCACATTTATGTTATGTCATGCTCAGGTTCATGTTATGTTTCAAGTCCATGTTATGTTTCAAGTTCACGTTCATGCTATGTTTCAAGTCCATGTTATGTTTCAAGTCACGTTCATGCTAAGCTTCAGTTTCAGTTTAAGTCATGCCAGTTATGTTATGTTGTATGTCAAGTTATGCTATGATTACTTATGATTTGATTATGCATTCATGCTTTTACTGCCATGCATGCATTATTAACCTGTGTGGAAGTTTCCTGTTAACTTGCTGATATTTGTAATCAAATCTCACTGTGGTAGTCCCAACTACCATTCCCCCCGAATGATAAATCTTATTACAGGATTTGAAGGAGAATCAGGAATCGACCAACTGGAAACGGTCGACTAAGCGACGATGCGATGTAGGTGTTAGTACAGTAGTCACCTCAGACTACTACTTGTATTTGTGGAGTTCAATCTCCATCACTCTTTTGATCACAACCATTTTGGACTAGTGTTGTGATATCAGTTTTTGAGCATGTCATTATGTATGAAGTATGTTTTAAGTATTTGGGATATTTCAGTTTGGTGCATAGTATTGCTAAAGAAAAAAATTATTCGCTGCGAATATTGCATAATGCTAGATGCATGTTAGGAATATTGCATCTCATATGTCATGAACGGGGGCAGGTAACCTTGTGTTGCATGTCTCGACGCTTCAAATGTCCATCCAATCCCAAGCGGAATTTGGGGGCGTCACACTTCTCACATTTAGATTTCATACTAAATCCATTGGCCTCAAATTATGAGGCCCTTTAACACACTTGAAATTAATTGCCCCTTGAATTGTTGCTAGCTCAAATACAAAAATGTTGCAAGTGACATAATTGGTCCCCGAGAAATGCAGGGTTGCATTGTAAAAAAGTTTCAAAAATTTTGAAAACAACCTACTCTTATCCCAATCATACATGTTTGGGGCCCTAACTTGGATGCCCCTCCTTTAACCAACTCACTAACACCATCATCATTCTCACAATCATCCTCCTCAACACTCTTAACATATCCCGGATCTTCATCCTCTAATCGTTGAAATGCTTTTTGAAACTTTTCAACCCTATCCAACATCATATAAGTGGAGTTCCAATGGGTTGATACATCTAAGCATACACCACTTTTACAAGTAATGTCTTCATTGTCACAACATTGCTTAAACGTGTTCCACCTTTGTGGAGATGATTTTACATACTTCACAGCTCCTCTAATTCTTGCAATTGATTGATCAAATTCTTTCAACCCATCCCGAACAATCAAGTTCAAGATATGAGCACAATATCTCATATGCAAGAACTCATGTTCCAAAATAGTATCCCTTCTATTCCCTGTCTTTCTTTTGAGATACGAAACTGCTCCATTATTTGAACTTGCATTATCAAGTGCAATTGTAAATATTTTGGGCCTCCCCCATTCAAGCAAACACATTTCAATTTTTTTACCTAGTGTCTTACCGTTATGGTTTTCAACCTTGCAAATATTGATAATTTTTTTGTGCATGTTCCAATCTTCATCAATAAATATGCAGTGAGACACATGATATTAATATTTTGCACAGATGTCCATGTATCCGTGGTTAGACAAATGCGCTACCCCTTAAGAACACTTTTCAGCTTGTGTTTCTCTTTCAAATAATGTTTATAAATATCTTTTACAACCGTTACACGTGATGGAATCGCATTCCATCTAGGTTGCACAACAAGCATGAATTTCTTAAACCCCTCCCCTTTCACATATGTAAAAGGAAGCTCATCAACAACCAACATTTCTACTAAAGCTTCTCTACACACCTCAAAACTAAAAGCAATATGTACAAGCCCCCCACTGCTTGATCCAGACTGGAAACCCAATATAGATTGGTTTCTATCTACTTTCCTAAGTGGAGGCTTCTTACATGTTTTTTCCATGTGCCCTAACATTGATTTTGTGCAATTTATATTAGGATCACGAGCATAAGTCATCCCACAAAGGTTACATGAATCCCTAGGTTTCGACTTATCCTCAGTATGAATCTTTGTAAAATAATACCAAACTATTGATCTTTTCCTACCAATAGATGGCTTACTTACATTAGATTTGGGAGAAAGCGGATCATCAGTCGCCAATGAATGTTCTGCACTACCAGTTCCGAAGGTACCGCCAGTTCTACGAGTTCTAGAGAATATAGTGCCATGAGATGAGATTGTTGCCATTCTTGACCATCTGTTTGTTTCCACTTGTCGAGGTGGATATTACAAGTTTTTAGTCTAATAGAAGAACTGTTCGAGTTCGGACTCTGTTTGGTTGCAAGCTTCGGAACTCAAGCGTTTACACCCACATCTATTTGCCGCTTACGTTCAGCAAAACTTGCCAGAGTCAAGTTCTTACGGAGAGTCGGCAATTGATGCAAATTAGGAGGGGAATATTGATGCGGACACAAATCCAAAAGGGGATGATTTAAATCTGTAATCAACGGGGCTGATGGAGCTGATATGATATGCAGAGGAATTTTAGAAAGTCTGCATTTTTGGAATGTCTATTTATTCGGTTTCTATTTTGGATCAATTTTGTTTATTTCTTATCGAGTTTACTGCTTTCCTAGTTTACTTCTTCCCAGTTGTTTGCTTTCCTAGCTGGAGTTGGAGATTGTAATGTTGGTTTGATACTTAAGGAAATAATGAAAATAATGAAGGCAGTTGTTGTTGCCCATTTGAAGTTTTCGAATTTTTGTTGGAGTTATTCCAAAACTGCATAGCGATTCTGCATTAGCCTAACTCTTGGGTTTGATGAGAGGTTGAACTAGGAGATTAGGCATCAGTGACCAACCTCAAGAGCACTATGATTACAATTTTAGAGTACCATTCCTTATTGTTTTGAACCAACTACTCCAAAATAATTAACTAAGAATACGGTAAGCCTAAAAATAAATGCTAACTTTTCCAATGTACTAAGTCAAAAGAGTAAAACGAAACTACTAAATAAAAGTTTCCAACAACAAGTACCCTCTTTGTATTTAATACACTATGCTCACATAGCCTTATCTATACTTCCTATTTTTGAACTTCCGCTAAAGTATCCAAAATATCTTCAAAAAATATTGTGGAGATAAGGGGGTAAATTATCAACAATTTAGTAAGCAGAGAACATATCTTAGCATGTAAACATGAGCCTTTTCAGAGAATTCAGTATGCAGAAGCAAACATTCCATTTTCATATGTAGATCTTAAAGACGTGTTATTAGAAAATCAGAGCGACTTTCAAAACTGATTCAAAAACACTTTGGCATAACATAAACTTATCATCATCATCACATCATAACAGAGAATCATATCATAACAGAGACCATGTTTAACCCCCATGGAAGGGTTCTACTATTCCCAATGGCCAAACCGAGCAGAGACAAAGGTGAATCTTTCACTTATTATTCTCAGAGCCCTGAGTGTGCATACATGAAAGACGACATAAGAATCACCTTGTTTCCAAAGTGGGTGCACTCAGAGATAGATGAGTTGGTACCAACCCAAACAAAATAGAGCAGAATCAGAGTCAGATACAAAACCATTACACCATGCCAAATGGTCTTTTCAGATGCCTCATCATATCAAAACAGAGTACTAAACAGATTTAGATCATTTCACATGTTCAAAGATAACAAAATCAGAACATCCTAATTTAATCAAAACAAAACTTTTCAGAATCTCATATTTGCTCTTTCTCAAATCAGAACACAGAATGCACAAAATTAGCTCACATCTACACTAGTCATGACAGAAAATAATCTCTCTTGATAGATTTCATCCATATGCAGAACAAACATCTGAGATCATTTTCAAATATATTTTCATTACAAAACATGCATATTTTCCAAAACCAACCTCATTCATTTCTTTTGTGTAAAAACTAGTATAGGAACCCCGCTTACTTGAACTTTTTAACTTTTCCGAATCTTTCCACAATTGTGCCGAATGAAATCAACTGTCACCTATACAGGATACTAACCATTACTAAACTTCTAAAATGACTTTCTAAAACTCTTCATTTACTTAAATTCATATTACAGAAATAGAATTAATAACTATCTAGTTATCAGAAATCTAATAAATATTATTATCATCAAATATATTCTTAACTTAGTATAATATAATTTTGTCAAATATGGAAAAAAAACAAATAAAATTACTTCAAGTTTTGGTGATAAGTTTGGTGCCAATTAATTAGTAATTTGCAGATCAAGGCAATGAAGTTGATCACCTAGGGTTTTTATAAGTGCTTAATTTACAAATAATAGAACTTGGATAATATGGTACTTTCATTACCTAGCTTTGTGAAGAAGACATTAATGGTAGGGTGATTATGGTCGCATTGTGATGTTTATATTTTTAAGTATTAGGCGACAAACAGCTTTCTAGCATAAACATACATATATATATATATATATAATTTCTTAGTCTAAAAGGGACAATTAAAGCAGTCCAAGTATAGGATTTGCTAAATTAATTAGGTTATGGAAGGAAATTTCCTTTCCCATCAATCATTTTCTGTGGAACCGTACATTATTTTTTTATATAGTTCGGAAGGAAAAAGACATTGGCTCGTTTACATCTCATATGTCTATCTCTACCCCTTCATGTGTACGTTGCTTGTAGTGACTTGTGGTTTTTTGTTTGTACAATAATTTGTTGACACTGTGAAACTGAAATCATGTTCTTTCTTGCAGTTTTATTTTTGTATATTTGCCTTTTGTGTAAGTGGTGCTCTAAGTTGTGGGTATTACATTATTTTAATTCTTGGGGACCTGATTTTGGCTGAAACAGAGCCTTTTTCTTGTAGAATTCACTAGCCCTTTTTTTAAACTTAAAATCTGTATGTAATAGATTTCTCTATGCTTTGATCAAATCGTCTTACTTACAAATACTTGCTCCATATGTGCCAAAAAACCAGGATGTAATTTGGATGTTTTTCCAAGTATTAATCTTTTTTAGGTATTTACATAAAGTTAGAAGCAGGAGGCCCCCACTTTGTCCTTTGCTTTAGCCAACTTGGTAATTTCAATTTATAATTATATGACTCACATTGTCAATGTTAAAGGAGATCTAATTATGACTGATATTCTTCTCTCTTTTCTCTCTAGAAAGGAGGTGAAGTGCGAAGGGTGCGTTAGTGGCACGTGAAGGCGGTTATAACGGATTTATGGTTTTAGGGGACCAAGACGAGGGGCACTTGAGGGGAAACAAACGTAAAAGAAAAAGGACACTTCTAGTGCACGACGATGACTATGGAGGTAGAAGGATCTCAGGTGCGTTTTGGAAGGTCAAAAAGTGAAAAAATTATTGTAGAAACGGGATGAATGTTCTGGAGGAAAAATGGAATGGATTAAGGTTGATGGAGGAGGAGCAATTTGATATTGAACTTGAGGAGGATCTCTCGACTGAGCTGGTGAGCAAAGAACATAGGAGTTTGCTGGGGAAGATATGCTCCTCGAAGTCAATCAATAAAGAGGTGATTGGGTCGACACTTGCAAAGGTATGGAGAATCAGTAGGGCTGTGAAGTGCATTGAGGTTAGATCAAATGTACTTGCTATAATTTTTAAGAATTAGTAAGGCTGAATAGTTGACTGTGGTCTGGGAGGCCCTGCTTGTTTGACAACCAGTTGCTTGTTCTTAAGGAGTTCGAGGGATACCCCTCTACAATGACTAAAGTTTGACACTGAGAGCTTCTGGATACCAAATGTAACGCCCCAAACCCGGTTGGCCTGGAGAATTACTATCTGTCACTTAAGAACATGTTTTCCAACACAACTAAAATAAAACTCCAAAACTTTATTAGCAAAACTCAATCTCAAGTACTCTAAATAAGCACATTGAAACTCTACAAAGTTATTACCGCAGCAAAATAAACTAAGGAGTCCAAAATCTCCCGGTAGTCATAACAAACCAAACTAATAACTTCAAAAGTCTTACTAAACCCAAGCCCAAGATATAATTAAATCTAAAAGACATTAAGACATTAGAATTCCTTCTTCTAACATCCTCTCTCAGCTTAATCATACTCACCAATCTAATCCAGGTCCTCAGTTGGACTCTCCACATCTTCTGAAAAATATTATGAAGATAGGGGGTGAGTTTCAATAACTCAGTAAGCAGAGGACATATGCTAGCGTGCAAACATGAGCATTTACAAAGTATAGCATGCAGAACAAAACACTTTCCAGAGTTATCACGCAGAGCAGAACATATTTTTAAAAGTAACAGAGCGATGGTTTTAAGACACGTAAAACCCATAATACTTTGGCATAACATAAACTGAGTATCATCATCAGAACAAAACAGAGTATCAAACAGAGTAGAGACCATGTTTCACCCCCGTGGTAGGGTTATGCTAACCCCGGTGGCCAAACCAGGCAGAGACAGAGGTGAAATCTTTCCTTTATTCTTCTCGAAGCCCTGAGTGTGCACACAGGAAAGACCACAATAAAACCACTTTGTTTCCAAAGTGGGTGCACTCAGAGACAGAGAAGTTGGTACCAACCCAAACAGAAGAGCGTAACAGAGCAGAGCAGAGACAGAGTCAGTTACAAGTACCAGTACACCATGCCAAAGGTTTTCAGATGTTATATCAAAATAATACCGAGTACCAAAACAGAATCAGACAGTTTACACACATTGACAACAAAAGCCAGAACATCTTTCTAAATAAATACACAATTTTTCATATTCTCAATATCGCTCCCTTTTTCAGATTTCAGAAAAACACATGATAGAATTTAGCTCATGTCTACACAATGCATGTCAGAACATATTTTTCCTTTTTCACACAAATTTCATGAATAATGCAGATAAGTGACCGAGGTTGATCTTTGTTTTCACAAGTTCCCATCATATCACAAAATATGCAAGTTTTCATAAAATCAACCTCAATCTTATTAACTTGTATAAAACCTAGCATAGGAACCCCGCTTACCTAGACAACTTAGCTTTTCAGAATTTTCTTAAAAAATGTCGAGTCGAAAATAAATCGTCACCTATAAAAATAATAACATAATTTTCGTAAGTTTTCAATCAATCACGGATTTCAATATTTAATCCTAAACTTCTAAAATAACCTATTTTAATATCTCAAAACTTAAAACCCTCGTAATCCCAAAATATATCATCACTTCCTAAAAAAATCACCAATATTCACCATGACCAACGTCAAACTCAAAACGCCAATACTTAAACCCGAAACAG
The DNA here is from genome assembly GCA_022457165.1 of Juglans mandshurica. Lineage (NCBI taxonomy): Eukaryota > Viridiplantae > Streptophyta > Magnoliopsida > Fagales > Juglandaceae > Juglans > Juglans mandshurica. The sequence goes on from CM039623.1 coordinate 14,831,872, forward strand.
CCAACAAAGTTCATAGCATAAACCAATCTCGCACAAACAATTCCATCATCCAATCCAACCGACCCCCTTACTCCTCAGACTCAGTCCGGCACAACCAACAAATTCGCAGTAAATATGAATTAGCGCATAAATATATTTAAATCTCAAAAGTTCTTTAGGAAAAATACTTACAATGCTATAATATAATTTTTGAAAGATCACGAAGGTGCTAGAAGCGGCAACGCAGCAAAAAAATAGTGCCAAATGCACTGTGGCTGTGGGTCTCAAAAACTCACTCTTGAACGGGTGCAAACGAAGACTCGAGATTGATAGGGTATGGCTTAGGGATGTCGATGAAGCTAATGGTGGTGGTGGTTGGCCATGGGTGTTGGCGCAATAGGCAGTTGAATTGCAAAAACACCCAAAATGGAAATGTTGATGGTGGGCTTCACCGGTGACAGATCAGAGCTGGAGTTGGGTCCATTGGGTTGCTAGAAGGTCGAGGATAATGTGGTGAGAAGATGGTGGCCGGAGGTGGCACGACAGCGATGCAAGGAGTGTCGCGGCTTGGTGATGCGCATGGGAGCTAACGGCGGCGCGGTTGGGGCTGAGATTACAGGAGGGTGGTCGCCGGTGGCTGGGGAGGATGGTGGGCCGGGCGGTGTCACGCATGGCGGCACGAGGCGGCGGGGCTGGGTGCATGAAGAAATGCACGGAGAGAGAGAGGGGGAGAGTCGTGCGGTGCGCGGGAGAGGATAGGAGAAAAAAAAAGAAGAAAAAGAAAAGAGGAAAGAAAAAATATAGGGAAAGAAATGAGGTACAATCCTCATATCTTGGGTCACAAAAATGATCCAACGGAAACGATTTTAAAACAGCAAGTAAAATAAAATAATTAAAACGTAATGATTAAAATGAAAATAAATAATTAAACCCGACAATATGTTAATTTAAAATGAAAAAAAATTAAATGTATTACAATAATCAAATATAAGAAAGCACTTCAGAATAATTTTCACAAAATTAAAATGATAAAAATAAACCCACTAAAAATCCAACCAATTTTAAAATAAGAGAATAAATTTTTAAATTAATAACAAATAATCTTTCAATTAAAAATACACTAAAATATGGGGTGTTACATACGTATTCATGATCTGCCTCTCTCTTGCATGACAAAAGCTAAAACAGAACAAAAAGGAGGTTCGGTGGGCAAGGTTGAGGTTGTTGAAGTACAGGAAGATGGGAGTGGGTGGGGAAATTTTATAAGAGTACAAGTTTAGTTGAATCTGACACAACGATTAGCTAGAGGGATAATTGTGAAAATGAGAGGATGCAGTTTTTGGGTTCCTTATGAGAAGTTGCCCAAGGTATGTTTCTCATGTGGTTGCATTGTGCATGGAGTGGATGGCAGTAGTTGTTACAAGATTAGTGGTGAGGGTAATGAAGAACAATAATGCTCTTGGTTGAGGCCTAAGTTGCTGCAAAAATCAAACGGCTACAATGGTGGCTCATGGAGGAAGGCACAGGGTAGTAGATGGAGAAGGGAGGAAGAAAATATGAATCAATATGGGGTGGAGGATAATAAAAGTGAGGATAATAATGAGAGGGTGGCTAGTTGGGCAGGGAAAGAAGTTTCTATTGAGAAAATGGGAGAAGGGAAAAAAAAGTAAGGATGAAGGGCTAAACAAGACTAATGTGGAGGGGAGTGGGAAGATGGGGGTGGAGAGTTGCAGGAAGAATGGGGTGGGGGAGGAACAACCAAAAAAGAGGGGAGAGCGGAAGAGGAAGGCTAGAGCAAAAGGAAAGAAGATAGGGCCTCTTCCTATAGAACATGTACAGAAGAAGAGAGGGGGTGAAACACAAGTGCCAGATGAGAATGAAAACATGAAAAAAATAAAAAAGGGAGATGGGTCAGTGAAGCAGTCTTGGATGTACTGGCGGTGGTTGATTCTTAGCCCTGCCAAGCATTATGAAAATCCTTAGTTGGAATTATCGAAGGTTGGGGAATCCTTGAACAGTTCAAGATCTCTACAATATGCTAGAGAAAAATAAACCCAATCTTTGGCCCATGCTTTTATCAGAATCATTGGGAGGTAGATTCTTAGGAGGTGTGTCAAGCTGCTTTATCAATTTTGAATGGTAATCCCATGGAACCCTCTCTTAACTATACCTATATAGCTTTAATCCCAAAGTGTAAAGAGCCAAAGAAAGTTAGTGAGTACAGACCAATAAGCCAATGCAATGTAATGTATTAAATAGTTTCCAAAACTATTTCCAATAAGCTTAAAAAGGTGCTTTCAGTTATAATTTCTCCTACTCAAAGTGCATTTGTGCCATGAAGATTGATTAATGACAATATTATGGTGGCATATGAATTGTTACACTATGAAATCTAGAAAAAGAGGGAAGGTGGGTAACATGACCATAAAGTTGGATATGTCAAAAGCGTGTGATCGAGTAGAATGGGTCTTCTTGGAGGCTGTTATGAAGAGACTGGGCTTTAATGTGGAATGGGTGGAGTTGATTATGAGATGTGTGAAGTCTGTCTCCAACTCAATGCTCATAAATGGATTCCCCGGTTATAAATTATGGCCTAAATGGATTTCATTTGTCACCCTGTCTCTTCATTATATGTGTTGAAGGCTTGAGTACTCTTCTGAACTTTTATCAAAATCAGAAGCTACCAAGTGGAGTGTAAGTGGCTCGAGGTGCCAGTAGCATTAACCACTTGCTATTTGCAGATGATTGCATTCTCTTTGGAAGGGTTAAGATACAAGAGTGGTATAGGCTTCAGGAGGTGTTGAAAAAGTATAAAAAAGCCTCGAGGCAATTTCTCAACAAGGAGATGACATCAGTGTTTTTCAGCAGCAACACTAGGGAAGGGGATAAAGAGGTGATAGTGGAAACTGGAAACTCTATAGCCTATGGTAGTTATGAAAAGTACCTGGGCCTTCCTACCCTTGTGGGAAGATCAAAATTTAATACTTTCAGAATTTTAAAGGAGAGAATATGGCAGAGAATTTCAAGTTGGAAGAATAATTGATTAAGACAGTCAGTCCTCTAGGCCATACCAACCTATACTATGTATGTGTTTAAACTTCCTAAAAAGCTTTGCTTGAAATTAATATGCTATTATCAAAATTCTAGTGGGATAAATAGCAGGGAGATAGTTGTATCTGCTGGAGGAAATGGGAAAAGATGGGAGAGTAGAAAATAAATGGGGTTTAGGGTTCAGGGATCTGGAATCTTTTAACATGACACTCCTAGCAAAGCAAAGATGGAGGTTGATGAAAAACCCTATCGACAGTCAAGCTTCTTGGATGCAAAATTGAGCTCTCAGCCTTCATTGATTTGGAGGAGCATATGGCATGCTAGGGAATTGGTGAAAGATGGTATAAGGTGGAGAGTGGGTGATGGCAGTAAGATAAAAATTTGGGGTGAGAAGTGGTTACCTACTCCCTCATCTTTTTCTATACATTCACCAATTTTTGTTTTGTAGGCTGAGGCAGGAGTTGAGGAATTGACCGATAAGTAGCAGGGGGAGTGGAATGATCGAGGGTGATGCAAAGGGAGTGATCGAGGCTGTACATAGTGAAGATGAACATCCCCTTCAGTAGAGGATTGGCATAAGACAAATTGTTTTGGGGCCCTTCTAAGAAAGGAGATTTCTCTATTGGTAGTGCATACTTCCTGTAGTTAGAAAGATTAAAAAGATTCAAAGGTGAAAGCTCAATAGAGGAGCTTATGGATGAAAGGTGGAGTAATATTTGGGATCTTACAGTGCCTAGTGCAAGAAAAATGTTCTTATGGAAGGTTGGAAACACTTTACTGCCAACTAAGGAGAACTTCTTCAGAAGAAAGATAGTGACAGAAATATCCTGCCCAATTTGTACTGCAAAATCTGAAACTATTATGCATGTTCTTTGGGAGGGCCCAGCAACTAATGACATCTGGGCAGAAACAAGTTGTGGGGTTCAAAAGTGGAATAGAGAGGAAGCTGACTTCATGCTGTTGTGGGAGAAGTTGATGAACAAGCTGAGTAACGAACAACTAGAACTTGTGGCCGTGTTGTTCAGAAGATAGTGGATGAGAAGAAATTTGTTTGTGTTCAAAAAAGGTAGTTTGTCCCAAAGTTCTACTGCAGAAGGCAAGTGAATCTTTAATTGATTACAAGTCTGCTCAGGCTCTATAGAAACATGAAAATTAGCGACAAGTTTGTGGAAGGGATTCACTGAAATGGGAGAAACCAAGCCCAGGTTCAGTTAAAATAAACTGAGATGCTTCATTGGATGTGAAGGGTAGACAAATGGGAGTGAGAATTATTATCAGGGATGAGGAAGGGAAAGCTCTAGTTCCTGTTTGAGATCAAAAGAACCACATTGAACACCCTATGGTGGCAGAGAGTTATGCATTGAGGATAGCTCTAGAACTTTCTAGTGAACTTAATATTCAAAATGAAATATTTGAAGGTGATGCTAAATCTGTGATTATGGCAATCCAAAGGGAAGTTGAGGAGCTGTCTGTGGTGGGATCTATAGTTGAAGATGTTAATTTCTTCTTTATAGGATGCCTGTTTGGCAATTACTTTCTGCTTATAGAGAGAAAAATACAATAGCATACACTTTAGCTAGGAAGGCTTTGAGTTTTATAGAAAAAATAGTTTGGATAGAAGAGATGCCAAAATTTATTGTAAATGATCTTGTTAGAGACATAAATTGTAATTCTTAACTTCTATCAATGAAATATTGAGGTTTTCTTTCAAAAAAAATAAAAGAGATCAAATTAATAATGTACTCATCATCATCATCATCACCCAAAAAAAAAATACATAAGAAAATTCCTTTTTGCATTTCCTCCTTTCAGCTGAAATAGATCCATTCATGATGCCTATCGATGAATTAATAGGCTTTGCAAACATTTGACCTTCCTTGAGAGTTCTCATTGTTTTGAGGATTAAGGAAAATAAATTAATAAAATGTATAAAAGGAGGTTAAATTTTGGTTGCTAGTCAAAGCCCAATATGGGCTGAGGTACCACTTTCAATAACTAGAGACAATGTGGTTGTGTGTGATCATAAGACTAATGTGGTGAATGCTGCAGTTGCAAAAAGTTTTGCCCTGAGGAAAGCAGTGGAACTGTGCTCAGACCTCAACATTCAAAATGCCATTTTCGAGGGTGATGCAAAGGGAGTGATTGAGGCTATACATAGTGAAGATGAAGCCCTATTTGATTTTAGTTCTATCATTGAAGATGTTAAGTTCCATTTCAGAAATAGGACAGATTGGTTTTTATAATTTGCTATTAGAAAAAAGAATATGGTAGCTCATACTTCAGAAAAAGAAAAGCCTTAGAGATAGGGGAAGAACACGTTTGGATAGAAGAGGTCCCAGACTTCATTGTGGGATGCTTGTTTGGTGATACAAACTGTAACACGTAAAGATCAATGGAAAGTTTCCAAGGTTATTTTCAAAATTAAATAAATAAATAACTAGAGACAATGTTCTTCATACCCCAAATAGCCACCTAAGAATAACAAATTTTCCAACACAATGACATTGAAAAGTAGTGAGTACTCAATGAGGAGGATTTCCCTAGATTTGTCCTTGAACAATTTGAGGCTTAGTGCAGTTAGAAACGCTCTAGAATATTGTCGAGATGCCATTTTCCAGTCCTACTCTGTTTTCATCATTGCCTTGAATTCATTATAGCTGATTCATCAATAATATTTGTGAATATAAATAAATTGAGTAGAATGCAATAATTAGTTGAAAAAATTGAGAAATTTGTGACAATTAATGTGTTGTAAATGTTAGAGTAGTAACGGAAGATTCCAAGACTACAACCAAAAATCCCAAGACATCAGCCTCCATGAAGTCAGCAATTGTTACAGATATGCAACACAAGTCATATGCTCAAGAAGGAAAGTTAGCAGCATAATCCCAAGATTTATGCATTCCTATTTTTACATTATACAACTATAAAGCTTAACATTTTGTGTATAAATATCTCTGTACATTGAATATAATGAAATATAGAAAAAGTATTTTCTGAAATCTTACTTGGTACTAGAGCAACACTGGTAAACACCATATTTTTTTTTCGATCCTAATGGCCTCTTCCAATACAAACATCACCACCACCTTTTCTGCACCAAATATATCTCATCTAGTGTCTGTCAAATTAGACAGCACAAACTACCTACTATGGGTTTCTCAGTTTTTACCCATTCTCAGAAGTAATGATCTCTTAGGGATCATTGATGGGTCTGAACAATGTCCATCTAAGTTCTTACTAGATGAACATGGCCAACCCACCACAATGTCAGTCCACAGTTTCTTCTTTGGCAAAAGAAGGACCAATATCTATTGAGTTGGCTCAACTCAACCTTCTCTGACAGTGTTTTGTCCTCTGTTTTTGGACTCAACACAACAAAGCAAGTATGGGATTATTTATCATCTCGCTTTGCTTCACATTCAAGATCACGAATCAATCACTTGAAGAGACAGTTACAAACTCTTCAACAAGGTAATCAAAGTTGCAATGACTACCTTCAAACTGCTAAAAGCATTTCTGACCAGCTTGCAGCAGTGGGAAAACCTATTGATTCTGATGATTTAATCTCATATCTCATCAGTGGTTTAAATCCCACCTTTCACCCCTTCATAGGATCTTATTCCTTTGCCTCTCGAGAAGTCTCTTTTACCTTTGCTAATTTCCAATTTGAGCTTTTAAATTATGAACTTCTGATCTCACATCCAAAGTCAACCTCTGAATCTAACTTGAGTTCTTTTGCTCTCTATTCCCAAAATCCAAAATCATATCCATCCAAAAACAAAAAAAATCAAACTGGTCATCCAAGAACCATAATCAACATGGTTTCAAGCCAAAGCCATTCTCAAATACTTCATCTCGTACTCCTCAAAATACCATTGGTTCACCAATTGTTACCAACAAAAAACCTTGCCAAATTTGTGGCAAAAATAGGCACCAAGCATTAGACTACTTTCATAGGATGGTGTAACATCCGGACCCAATCAAGCTCTATTTTCTTTTTATTTGTTTAATTTTAGTTCATTTTATTTTTTTTTTCTTTTCGTCTTTATTTATTTTTTTCACCCCTGCAGTTTTCCTCTCATCCACAGCATGGATGCACACACACGACTTACCCTTCCATCTGCACACACGTCTCTCTTATCTCTAGGGTTTTCGCATTATATTTATAGACACATGTTATTCCATGCTAATAAAACTACTACCCAAACACAAGCCGCAACACCACCTTAGAATCTCAAGCTGGCCTCCATCCCCTCAGTTTCCTGCACTCCCGTATCAAGAGTCACCCCACTTAAGCCAGCCCTTCGTCGTCCATACTGCTGCCACCATCAACCTCCGTGCCCAGCTCAAATGAAATTGACGCAACCCGTGCACACTGCATCTCCACGGATCGTGGCTCTTCCTACGTACACCACAGTCACCATCTTTAACCTGTTTTTCCCTCAGCCTCCATGCATGAAGCCGCCAAGGTCATTACAGTGAACCCATGCCCCACTGCACGAAACCAAACTGCCGAGAATAAAACCACCGTGATTGCCACTGTTCAGCCTTGGTGCAACACCACAGCTCGCCCACAATTCTGCCTTGCATCACCGTACCCCACACGGTCTCATTATCCCCTGTTTTAACCACAAAAAAGAGACCAACCCAACCCGGTGCACTTGTCGTTCGAAGCCACCAGACACGGTGCCAGCGCTTCCACGTCGTTACCACTAGCACAAAGAACTCCGACGGTCACTCCATGCCATTCCTATCCACCGCGTCCTGCTCGGTAAGCCATCGATAAGACCTCCGTGTTACACTCTCTCGGCTTACACTATGTCTTTCATTTTTTTCCTCATTCGTTGGTTTCTCTCTCTCTCTCTCTCTCTCTCTCTCGTCCAGTGCTTCGCCGAGATCACCGTTGTCCGCCTAGCCGCTCGCCTACGTCGCACGCTGCTACTTTATCTCCTCCGTGAGTAAGCCCTGCAGTGCGTGTTATGTTCGTAAATTTACGTAGGTTTTTTGTTAGTTTTCAAAGAATTAAATGAAATTACCGTAATACCCCTTATTACATGTAAGCTTTTAAACTTTTATTATGTATTAGTACACTGTTATGTAATTATGATTATAGAAAATTATTTTTAACATGTATTTAAGTAAATTTTTATTTTTAAAGTAAACAATATTTGTGTAATGTTATTTTTACATTTTAGATATGATTTAGTCTATTTAAAAATAGTTATGGTTTAATTTAAAATATTGTGGGATAATTATATTATTCAGTATTAAACTTCATAAGTTGTTTTCATTAATAAATAGGTCTGACTTTTAAATGTTTTAGTCATAGTTATTAAATCATAAGTGATGAGTTGAAATTTTAGGTTTTGAGGAATTAAATAGGTTATTTTAGTAGCTTAGGATTAAACATTGAGGTTGATTGGAAATTTACGAGAATTACTTGATTATTTTATAGGTGACGATTGTTAATTGTTCGACATTTTGAAGAAAATTCTGAAAAAAGCTAAGAAGTCCAGATAAGCGGGGTTCCTATACTAGACTTTGAATTAAAATAAAATGAGCTGAGGTTATTTTTGGAAAATATGCATGTTTTGTTATGAAAAGAAATTTAAACTACCTCAGTTTTATTTGTTCTGCATTACTCATGAGATTCTGTTTAAGAAAAAAATATTTTCTATCATGACTGGTGTAGACATGAGATTATTTTTAACATTCTGTTTCTGAACTTTGAAAAAGAGAGTGAATATGAAATTTGTGCATAAATTATGTTGTGATATGATTTTGTTCTGTTTCAAAGATTTTGTTATGTCCCGAAGATTTTGTTCAATACTCTGTTTGGATAAGACGTGATTCCTGAAAACCTTTGACATGACTCTCTAATTCTGAATTTGATTCTGTTTCTGCTTTGTTCAGTTACGGCCCTACCACGGGTGATAATAGTGGCATACGGCCCAACCACGGGTTATAACAGTGGATACGGCCCAACCACGGGTTATAATAGTGGATACGGCCAATCACGGGTAATAATAGTGAATACGACCCAACCACGAGTAATAATAATGGATACGGCCCTGCCACGGGTTATAGTAGTGGTCTCTGTTCTGAGTGCACACCTTGGTGACAGAGTGATTTATGTTCTACTTGGCTATCAGCAGATGCACAACCGTACCACGGGGGTTATACATGGTCTCTATTCTGATATGATGTTCTAATGATGATGATGATCATTTATATTATGCCAAAGAATATTTTTGAATGAAATCATTACTAAATCTTCGCTCTGATATTTTGATAACCTATTTTGCTTCCGCACTCTGAAAATGAAAATGTTTTGTTCTGCATTCTGATTTCTGTAAATGCTCGTGTTTACACACTAGTATATGTTCTCTGCTTACTGAGTTGTTGATAACTCACCCCTTATCTCCTTATATTTTTCAAATAATTTTGATGGTTTAGCTAGAGAACAAGAGTATGAAGTTTTAGCAGGTGTGATGATCAAAGTGGAATAAGTGCCTGAGGGTACTAGTGCTTATTTGAGAGTCGTAGTTAGTAAACTGATTTTATTATTCGAGTATTTTGATTTGATGAGTTAAGGATAAGTTTGAGTTTTTAATTTATGTTATTGAGTTTTTCTTTATTGTCCCCATGGAGAAACTTAAATATTTGGATTGACTAAATTGATTAATATTTTATGAAATTTCTGAATTTTATAGTTGTACTATTTAGGTTGAGTTTGAGTATTAAGAGTTAACTCTCCGGACCTCTGGGAACGGGGTGTTACAGATGGACTTTTGTAACACCCGTCCTTGTGGTGGGACTTTTTATAAAATATTTTTAGAAAGGAAGATGGGAATTACTGTTCCCTTGAAAACTTTTCACTTGCATACCCAGGGTGCCAGACTCTACGTTTGTAAGATAAAATGCGCTTTGGTAATAAAAGAAGTTTACAGCGGAAAACATTGATTTTACAATAAAAAGGCCTCTCTTACATTTAAAACTCATGCCTATACTTCCGTGTTCTTCCCCATGGGCTGTGTCTGTCCTGACCGTTCAGTTCCTATGGGGGGAGGGGCATATATGAAAACTAAAATGAGTCGAAGACTCGTAAGCATTACTTCATACAGTTAAAATATAACAACATAGGTTTTCATTCTTGCATTCATCATTCGTAAATACTATTACGTGCATGCATACGTGTCGTGTGTGAGTTCGTTTGAAAACGTCACTAGACGGGGTTTTACTTTAATGGTCTTTCTTTTCGTGAAACGTGTCTCTTGTCAGTGCCTTCATTTCTTCAAGAGCTACTGTACAGGGTTTTGCTTTTAAAAGGCTTTCTTGTCGTAAAACGTTTCCCCCGTCAGTGCCTTCATTTCTTAAAGAGTCCGTGCTCTCGTGCAATCTTGCATACATACATTCATGCATACATGCATTCTTTCTTATCACTTTCATAGGCTGGTACACAATGTTATGCCCCGTGTGTTAGGGTTAGTGGCCCTGTGGCTAATGGATTCGCTCATGGCTGCGGGTTGGAATCCCATTCTGTTAGGGTGCAGCACTGGGTGCACTACTGCCTGGCATTGCAATCTACCCATTCATTCATTGGGTACCCCTTTTCATTCATTCATGTGGCCGTTACGTATTTTCATACATTTCATGCTTTCATTCGTTCTTTCATTCATTCATGGCAGCTCGAAAGAGCTGGAGCTTTGATTCTTTTCTTATCTTTCATTTACAGGTCATTTCATGAGAAAACGTTCATTTCATGGAAAAGCATCATGTAAAACATGGGCTCGAACTTCGTCTCTCACGGCATCCATAAGTACCACCTTGAATGTCATCTTTCGTTGGAGTCACAAGAATCACCTTGTCGCATCCTTGAAAGCGTCAATTCGTAGGATCCGTGAAAGCCTCGGTTCTCATGTCTTTCTTTGCCTTTCGTGAGAAAACATTCATTTTCGTGAAAAAACGTCGTTTCAGGAGAAAAGCATGGTTTCATGATCGTGAAATGTCAGTTCATTGATTTTCATAGAAAATACATACACTAGATGCGTCGTATAGTCATCCATTCACATGCGTACAATTAATACTTTGGGTGCGTAAAAAGGGGTTGCCAAGGAGGGGCCGTTACGTACTTATACATTTGAACACTTAGCCTTTTCTTCGTTAAAACATTTTTCTTTCCTCTTCTTAAAGCGTCTTAAAGGAAAAGCGTTTCTTGTATGGAAAACTCTAGAAGAGTATGAACGTAATGCTTACCTGGACTCCATGCTACTTGCATATCATGCAGTCCATTCATGTGCTTGTCAGATGGCAACCTACATGCATACACATACCTTAACGTCATTCTCTGTCTAGTACATAAGCAACTTAAACTTAGAAAACATAAGCTACACTTCACTTGGAACACTCTCCTTCTATCCTGTGTTCTTACGTGTTCCTTACTAACCTAAAACCTTCGGGGACCCATTACAGTCACCCCATCTTCCAACTCAAGGTCTTGCCTCCAGTGCTTATTCACTAAAGTGAACCCATGATTCACCTTAGGATTAAGACACTAAGATCTCTATCTCATTCTTCTCATTAACCACGTTCCGACGCATGACTCAGACCAACTAAGTCACGCATCCCTTCCTTAGACAGTCCACTCCTCACTATCTCCATGCACCTTAGCCCATACTAGTCCTCATTCCCATTCATACAAACCACATGGCTCTAAGCCAACTCTGAGGCTTAGGCACCGTGCAACCATACTCAGAACCGATTACCCATTACATATAGTGAATCCATCCAGCACATGTGTCTCACCATATTACACATATACTCTACCCCTGATCACCTAAGGTCAACATATATAACACGTTAATCACCAGCTTCGAAGGACAAGGGCCATACTCCGATACCAACCTTCTCTTAACCCGACTAGTATGGCTCTTCATGCTATCCGTCCCTTTTTTACAGTTCATCCCAACACTTAACACGACAAGACTCCATTCATAACTACGTCTCATGTCACGTCATATAGCTCAAGACTATTCCCAAGCTAGACCGTGACCTTGTCGCGTTACCTAACATTCTGGTACGTCAATCCCTAACTCATCATGAGTACGATTCCTCACGTACTCCCGACACATCGTGACATCTTGTCACGTTCCCATTACGCCATTCATACCCTATCGCTTCACCACATGGCAAGCATGACTGTCCGTAACCACGTCACAAGGTGATGTTGCCCAGTCATGCTTCCGCTGCATACTCTTACACTTATTCTGCTACTTCATCCTTATTCCCAGACGTAAGTCCAACACGGTGACACTTGTCACCTTAGACTACAGGCTTCACCTTAATTTCTCCGGGACACTGTTCCACAGTTCCCGGCTCTACTCATCACGTTCCATGCCCATCAATCACACAACCATCCTTATCGTTGTGACACGCCACACGACATATCGCTGCACCTCATGGAGTACATCCCATGCGTACTCTCTTCTCACGTGCTACGCCACATTATCACTATGGTATACCCGCCATATAGTACATCACTTCACCACACAGTGTATACTCAACGTGACTCGTCCCATTCCACATACACCACATCACCATTATGGCATACAACCATATGGTGCATCAATCCACCACATGGAGTACATTCCATATGTACTCCCTTCACACTCATCACGCCACACAGAGTACACTCAGCGTGTACTCTTCCTATTCCACATACACCATGCCACATCATCATTATGGCATATCCGCCATATGGTGCATCACTCCGCCACTTGGAGTACACTCCACGTGTACTTCCTTCATATACACTACGCCACATCACCATTATGGCATACAACCATATGGTGCATCACTTCTCCACTTTGAGTACACTCCACGTGTACTCCCTTTTACACACACTACACCACAGAATACACTCCACTTGTACTCATCCCGTTCCACAATATGCCAGGAGGGTATATTTAACAGATACTCTCCTTATCTCACACTACGCCACACACAGAGTACACAGAACGTGTACTCTTCCCATTCCATTTACACCACACCACCATTACAACACAGTCCACAATACTACACAGCACACTTTCCAATTACACCTAACACTTCACAGCACACTACACGGCACAATACACCTCCATACAACACAGATATGCCCAACACTTAGTTACATAGCACCACATCACAATACTACAACTCCACAAAACCAACAACACAGTCCACAACCTAGTCAACTAATCCATATCTAACATAATTAACGAGGGATAGAGGGTTATACCATCGACGGGATTATTCGTGCATTGCTTGTTGATTGTCACTGCCGATGATGTTGGAAGTGTCGTACATGGTGGCTAACCCACGTACGGTGACTGTTTAGGCGTTTGGATAGCTAGGTGTGGTCTTGGAAGGGCTCATGGTGGCCTTGTGATGATGGCAAGGAGTGTAACACGGTGGATCTAGCCGTGTACAGTGGCGGTCAGCCACTTGCAATGGCTGTCCATTGCGTGCAGTGACTACCCACCACTCAAAGTGGTGGTTTGGACCTAGGGTTGGGCTGAGGGGTTGCTGGTGGAGCTCCTGGTGGCACAGGGGTGGCACCACGGTGGCTCACAGTGGAGGAAGGGGGAATGGCCGTGTAAGAGGGGGAGAAACCCGTGAGAGAGTAAGGAAGAGTGTGCGTGCATGGGTGGCAGATTGGGGTCGTGGATGATCGGGATGGCTTGTGGTGGCTTGAGGAGGCTGAAGGTGGTGGTCATCTGCCGTGGGTGGAGATGCACGGTGGTGGAGGGTGTGCAACCCGTGCGTGTGAGGAGAGGAAGCCCGTGCAGTGGAGGAGGGCTATAGGTCATGGGTCACGTGGAGGAGGAAGGGGGAGGTCCATGGTAGCGCTTGGTGGTCGTGGGTGCCACGTATGACAGTGCTAGAGGCAGTGCACAGTGAAGCCATGCGTGGATCTCTTGCACGTGCGACGAGGAAGGTGACTGTATGGGAGGGTCGGAGCTCGTTGGAGGGTGATGGCCGGTGGAAGAGGAAGCTGCCGTGGAGGTGGTGGCGCCATTGGGTGGCACACGGTGGCGCAATGGACACCAAGCCCGTTCGGGCTTTGCACTTCCGAAAGGGAGAAAGGGAGAGCGTGAGAGAGAGGGGCTAGGCTAGGGAGGATCGCTGGCATGAGGGAGGCTTGCGGTGGTGGAGGTGAGAGCTGCTGATGCACGGCGGTGCCGGGCTGAGGCATGGAGCTGCTCGGTGTGAGGGACCTTGAGGGAGAGGGAGGAGAGAGAGAGAGCAGAGGAAAAGTGAGGGAGAAAGGAGGGGTCCGGGTATTTAACCCAGTCCCTTCATCTGAGGATCCACGTAACGATCTAACGATGGATCTCAAACACTGATTTGAAAATGCATAAAACATTAACTTAAAAGCGCTTAGAGGAATTAAGGTAGAATATTATTTTAAACTAACTTTAGTTTATAAAATAATATTCCTTCATCATTAATAAAATGATTAAGTCTCACTTAACATATTAAAGAGAATAAAACCATTTAATTAATAAAAACTTCCAACATAATTTAAATCTCATAATATCTTTAATAGTTGAAATCATTTTAATAATGATATTAAAATGATTTCTGGCAATTATAATATTTTTGGAGCTCTTCAAGAATATTATAATTGTCGTATTTATAATTGCCAGACGATCAGTGATGAAGTTGTGTGTTGACCCACTGTCGATCAGCACCACTACTATGAGAGAACCCATCATTGCTGTCATACGCATTGTTCTCGGAGTAGTCCATCCCGTCAATGCATGTAACATGATTTTAGGTTCAAGTTCAGGTTCTTGCACCTCTGCTGCATCTCCCCCGTGGTCATATTCCAGCGTTTGTTGATCAGTAATGTCCTCACATATCACGTTGCCCCCATGCCTCTCCAAGAGTAATAGTTACGATTTTTGACATCTATGGCTTCTTGTAAAACGTTCCTTGCTGTTGAAACCTAGACTTTGTGCTCTCTTCCTCTGCATTTCCTCCCAAGACAAGCGCTTAATGGGTCCTGCAGGTGTAGTAGGAGCTACATGAGTGGCTTGTGGAAGAGCTAACGGAGCTCTTGCAGGTGGTAACCGTATGAACCTTCTCTGCCGTGTGAGTTGATTGTCCCTCATCTGTGCCAAGTTAATGGCTTCTTTGAGCGATTGTGGCTTAAACATCCTAATCCCATCTGTTATTTTAGCCTTCAAGTTGCCCATGAATGTCCCCACCAATGCTTTTTGAGTCCATCCTTGGAGCCTGTTGCCGAGCTTTTCAAACTCGCATTGGTAGTCCCTCAAAGTCCCTAGTTGTCTAACTCAGGATAGAGTTTCCTCGAAGTCCTCACACTCTGGTGGTCCGAAGCGAGCCCATAGTTCTTCCTCAAATTTCTCCCATGAAATCACGTGTCCTCGTCCCGAAATGTTCTGCAAATCCACTACCACCATTGGTTAGCCTCACCTTCCAGGTATGCTGCCATGGAAACCTTATGGGCTTCCGCCGTGCCCTGGTATTCGAAGAACTGATGCACACGGTTGAACCATTTGGTTGGGTCATCCCCTGAAAAGCATGGAAATTCCAGCTTTGCCGTTTTGGAGGAGATGACCTGCTGGCCTGCATCGTTGCCTTCTCAGTGAGGGTTGTCGTGGTTGGCGTTCTCCTGATTTGCGATCAACACACTCAAAATTTGATTGAGAGTTTCCTCCATTCGCTGTAGTCCTTCCTGAACTGTACCGAGTCTAAACTCCAAGTGCTCAATATGCTCCTTGTTAGTTCCCATAAGTAACCTGGCTGTGATGCCAATGACAGGTCCCAACAAATATTATTGATGTGAACGTAAATTGCTTTCTCTTCGGGTGAGAAAAATACCACAAGTTGAATGGATATTTTCTGATGATGCATTGATCAATTCTAGGCTGCTTAAATAAGCAAAGCCACATAAAAGAATGCCGAAAATAAAGGGAAACAACTGGAACTCAAACTTGTAAAAACAGAGCATAACGAACGGAAATAACATGCAACAAAAAAACATGTAAAACTCTCAACTGCAAAAGACGTAGTCCGATCCAGCGATCTTCTCGTCCTCTACTCGCCCATGACTGCAACGATCTTGATTCACACCCACTTCGCCCCGAACGACGTGGCCTAACAAAGATTATTCTTTATTTTCTTTTAAAGTTGTGATACATATGGTCCTTTGAATCAAATAGCATAGGATTTTTTTTTTTTGAAAGTGGTAACGTATTATGTTTGATTTTTTAAAATCCAATTTCCTTGTATGGATCATGTAATAAAACTTGGATTTGGATTTGCACTAAAGCTAAACAAGCCTTTTAATTAAGTTTGTCAAAATCTTGGTTTCCAATTCATGGTTGATTTCAAAATGAAATCCAAATCCAAATTCAAATTCTATCCAAACGCAATATATCTGAATTCTAGTTGGGTTTTTGATAGCTATACAAAATGCTTAGTTGCTATATATTCATTAAGTACGGAATATTATTTGGAAATTACTGATCACGGTACGTCAATTATTTATAAACACTACACAGCTAAGTTAAATGAATTTATAGTAGGATATATGGTCATACCTTCCTAAACGAACTCTTCATAGCACTTGATTTAAGAGTTTCCAAGCAATTAGGCCTTCCTTGTTAATAGCCCCTTTGTCCACTCTTTTATCCCCTGCTAGTGCATTTAGTGTTCTGAAAGGTGTGAGTTCAGTAGCCAGATGCAACAGCGTCTTGCCACTGCTATCTTGCTTGTTTATGAGATCATCAGGCACTTTGTCAAGCATAAACTTGAATGTCTGGAAGCTTTTCCTACTTCCCGCAGCCACACAGAGGGGCGTACGGCCTTTATTGTCCAATAGTTCGTACGTACCAGGAAATTATGAAACCACCTTCTCCACTACCTCATGGTGGCCTTGCTCGGCTGCAATGTGAAGAGCAGACATTCCTTCCTTGTCCTTTATGTAAGCTGCCGAAGAACCTGCACATTGTAATACAGTTTAGTTAAAAAAACTAGGTAGCCATTCGTGGAGGGTAGAGGGCAGTGGTGGGCTTGCCATGATCAGCAACGTGCGGCGTCCAGTGATTGGGCACGGCAGGAGTGCACTGTGGAAGTGAGAGAGAGAGAGAGAGAGCGAGAGCTGCGTGAACGTGTTTGCGGTAGATGGGCCAGGTTGCTTCCGCTGGAGGCTTGTGGTGGTGAAGGTCATGCAGTGGTGGATCAAGGGGTTGACAACGTGAAGGGCTAGGCTTTTAGGGAGGCAATGGCGTGAAGGAGAGAGGGTTGTCCGTGGTGCAACTGCTCTGTTTTGGACTCCCTAAAAATAGAGGCTCTCTAAAAGCTTGGACGTGGCTATGGCGTCGGGTCACGGTGGGTTACGGTGGTGGCAGTTTGGTTTGGGCAGGGTGGTTCCGTGCAGTGGACGCACTCGGGATTGGGCTTTTGAGGAGTGGCTATCGGTGGGTGGGTCTCTTGCCGTGCCATCTGAGTGCTTGTGGTGGAGTTCGACCTCTGCTGCCCGTGGGTGGTGCATGTAGAAGTGCACGGTGCGGGGCGGAGGACGGTGTTGTTGTGGACGGCGGTGTGGAGAGGCAGCAATGCGTGGGTTGCTACGGTAGAGTATGGGTCAACGGTGAGTAGACCGACGACTTGTGGAGGTGATTCATTGAGAAAATTAGGCTGTGGCAACTTCTTTTGCAGGAGAGAAATACATGTATTTATAGTGTTGATTGGAAAAATCCTAGATGGGAACAAAAAAAAAAAAAAACGGTAACCATGCATGGGAGACGTGCATGGCATGAAACATGAAACGTGCCTGACGTGGAAACTGGTTCCTGGCTTCATGGGCTTGGGTTTTGGGCATTTTCTTCGAGTTTTGGGCTCCCAATTCAACCTCTAAAATAATCTAACTTGTTCTGCTAATTTTTCATTGGCCCATAAAAAGATTTTACTTAATTCAAAAGTATTTAATGATTCTAACTTAAATAGCAAGCCCAATAAAAAAAATTAGATATCTTCCAAAATACAAATTGGACCCACAATCAGTATATAAAAAAGAGTAATTCTACATACAATCGTGAAGTGTCTTAATGCCACGTAATCGCTTTGAAAAAGAGTAGGGAAAACTATTAAAAAAATAATTTTTTCATATAGATTCCATGTTTTATTCACTTTTTTCAACTCTTAGAAAAAGGATTGACGTGGAAAATGGGCAATGGGAACTTAGTGAAGATTTGGAAAGACAAATGGCTCCCAAGACCAATTCTTTTTAGATTTCAAAACTCTACCGTAGGGTCATATGATGAAACAAAGCTTAAAGATTTGATTAATAGTGGCTCAAACCAATGGATCATCTCTTTGCCAAATGAAATGTTCTCTGAGCCTGAGATCGAAGACATTAGAAGAATCCCTATCAGCCCATGCAATAGTTCAAATAAATTAGCCTGGAGGTATACTGGAGATGGTAAGTTCCCTGTAGAGAGTGCTTACCACTTACAATGTACTATAGTGGAGAGACAAAAGGGGCAGACATCGAGAAATATTAATCATTCTGTGATTTGGAAAAATGTTTGGAAGCTTAGAGCGGCCAATGTTGTATAAGTCTTTTTTTGGAGGGCCTATCATGAGGGCCTCTTAAAGTCTTTCTTAAAGCATGTGCCCCATCTGCCCAGATAACATAGAGATAGTGGCACATTATCTTTGGATTTGCAGATTAGCCTTTTAGGGAAGTTCTGTCATTTTTTTGTTTAAACTTGAATGTTGGGGAACTTGAAGAATTTGTTGTCACATATCATCAGATTTGGAAGAGAAGAAATAGATTTGTATTTGAAGAATTAGAGGGGTTGCCGCTTACGAGAGAAACCGAGTTTTATCTTCTCTTCCTGATGCTAGTAGTAGGCCTCCTGCCTCCCAAATTCTACCACTAACCAGATTACAATGTAGCAGGTAATTTGATTAGCATGTTGTAGGGTATTGTTTCTTATTTCTCAAGTTTCAGGTTCTGGCCATTTGAGAGCTAGTGGCAGCACACAGTAACGCCCTGTTCCCAAAGGTTCAGAGTCTTAGCTCTTATCACTTAATATCAACTCCAATATCACAACTATAAAATTAAAAAAAAACTCCGAAAAATATTAATTCCTTAGCTCAACCCAAATATCTATGTTCTTTCATAGGGAGAACAAAAAAATTCTCAATAAAATAAATTAATAACTCCCCAAAAACTTGAAAATATCCTTAACTCAACACGTCAAATTAACCGAGAATAATCAATTTACTAACTATGACTCTCAAATAAGCACTTGTACTCTCGGATACTTATTCTACTACGATCCTCACACCTTGCTAAAACTTCATACTCTTGTTCTCCAGTTGAACTATCAAAATTATCTAAAAAATACTTGGAGATAAGGGGTGAGTTATCAACAACTCAGTAAGCAGAGAACATATACTAGTATGTAAACATGAATATTTATAGAGTTTGGAATATAGAACAAAACATTTTTTATTTTCAAAATGTAGGGTCAGAACATGTTATAAAAAATATCAGAGCGAAAGTTGAAAAATATTCTTATTCAAAATTCCTTTGGTATATCATAACTAAACATCTTCATCTTTTCTTACCATATCAGGACATATCAGAACAAAGGCCATATTTAATCCCTGTAGTAGGATTGTGCATTATGTGGAAAGCCAAGCAGAACATAAATCACCATATTATCAAAGCGATTGCACTCAGAGCATAGACCACTATTATATCCCGTGGTAGGGTTAGAGGCCACTATTATATCTCGTGACAAGGCTAGAGGTCACTATTATATCCCGTGACAGAGCCAGAGATCAGAGCAAAACAGAATCAAAATGACTATATTAGAACCAGAATCAGAGTCAGAACAAAATCAGAATCACCATATCAGAATAGAATCAGAAAGTCATGCCAAAGGTTTTTTAGATGTCACATCATATCAAAACAGAGTACTGAAATTTAGATCATTTCACATTTTCCGAAACAATTTCAGAACATCTTCACATCACATGCAAAAATTATCAAATTTTCATATTTGCTCATTTTTCTCAAATCAATTACAGAATATCAAAAGTCAGCTCATGTCTACACCAGTTATGTCAGAAAATACTTTATTCTTATACAGAATTTCATGAGTAATGCAGAACAAATAACTGAGGTCGTTTCAAATTTCTTTTCATAACAAAACATCCATATTTTTCAAAAATCAACCTCAGCCCATTTTATTTTTTATTTAAAGTCTAGCATAGGAACCCCGCTTATTTGAACTTCTTAGCTTTTTAGAAATTCTTCACAACAGTACTGAACGAAAATCAATCGTCACCTATAAAATACACATGTAACTTTCGTAAATCTCAAATTGAACACGTACTTCGTAATTCAAACCGTAGATATTAAAGAAAAATCTCTATTTTCCTAATGACTAAAATCCTTGAAACCCTAAAATATCTTCTCTTCCCAAAGTATTTTGATTTTTTTAGAAATTTTCCAAACAAAAAAAAACACGATTAACGCTTATGATCATATTACTCCATAAATTGGTCTTAAAATATTGTCCATGCGAATACGTGATCTCGACCCCAAAATATACACGGCCCAACACTGAAAATACACACCAGCTAGCCCATTTCGATATGCCCGGCCCATCATACAATCAAGCCCAACAAAAAAAAAACCATAAGTTCATAACACGATTCAGATTCATGACTGGAAGGGCAAGATCGTAATTACAAACTAAACTTCTCTTGTATCTAATATCTACGTAAGAACCTATGGCAAAAAATATAGTTTAGTTAAAAAAACTAGGCAGCCATTCGTGGAGGGGAGAGGGCAGCGGTGGGCTTGCCGTGATCAGCAACATGCGGCGTCCATTGATTGGGCACGGCGGGAGTGCACTATGGAAGTGAGAGAGAGAGAGCGAGAGCAGCGTGAACGTGTTTGCGGTAGCTGGGCCAGGTTGCTTCTGGTGGAGGCTTGCGGTGGTGAAGGTCATGCAGGGGTTGATCAGGGGGTTGACAACGTGAAGGGCTAGGCTTTTATGGAGGCAATGCATGGAGGAGAGAGGGTTGTCCGTGGTGCAACTGCTCTGTTTTGGACTCCTAAAAATAGAGGCTCTGTGGCGCCCCCAATCCCCCTTATAAAAATACACGGGAATCGAGACACCAGGATGGTGACAACATGGTCACACATCCCAACGAAGTGCCAGTGTGTACATGCAACGGTGTACAAATAAAATAACGCAGTGGATAGTCAACTAAGTACCAGAATTTAAACACAACTAAACATCAGTAGAGGTTTAAAAGTAGTTATACAGTCATCCAAAATAAAGTTAACACATGTCCCGAAAATACAATAAGTAGAATAAAATAATAAAACCAGTGATCCCAGATCACTCCTCGGGTGGAGCCGTCTCCTCAGGCTCGCCCTCCTCCTCCTCATCTGCATCAAAATCTGCGTTACCACAGAAGGGTATCGCAGGTAAGAATGACCCAAATAATCCTCAAGAAATAAAAATGCATTTAATGCAACCAACATGCATGCATATGATGAAATATGCATTTTTCTCAAAACATCATTTTCCCCGAAAATGACAATTTCCAACACACGCCAAAATCTCATTGGCTCAAATATCCGTAAAACATTTTCCCAGAAAATGGTTTACACAAAATCCACGCACACTATTTTCCCAGAAAATAGCCAATTTAATCTTTTATTAACCTATGCACCATGGCCTCCCCTAGGGACCATCCGCACGTCTTGGCTTCGTAGCGATGCTAGGTTCCGCGCCCAGCGCGTTCATGGCCGAGCACCCACTACGCACAAGCGATGCCCAGTTCCACGCCCAGCGCATACATGGCCAGACATCCTCTGGTCCCCGCCAGCAGAAGGACCACGGAGTCGGCACGAATCTCTCGTCCGATCCCATCATCGCCCAGCGACAATCCTGGGGACGTTACTCAGTTTATTCCGCTCCCGAGTAACCAAAGGAGCTCCACCGAGATAATACCCCATCTCGGCTTGGGGTCGTAATACACACGCACCCAAAAATATTCTCACATAAAATCATAATTTCCAAATCACACATGAGCATGAATGCACTACACGAAAACCCAGTTTTCTTTACAAACATGATCATGCATGAAATAATGAGATGTACATGTACCAACACAAATCCACAACCATCAATAACCAAACCAATCAACTCCAACCAAACACTCCAATCACCAATCCACTCCCGAACTCCTCGGACTCAGTCCAGCAAAACCAACAATAGATTAAATACAGTAAAATGTGTTAGTGCAAAAATACATTAAATTCACAAGAATTCTTTGGAGAAATACTTACAGTGCAATATAATAATTTCTGGAGGATCACGAAGCTGCAAGTGGTGACGTTTGAGCAACACCACAGTATAAAATACATTGTGGCCGTGGGTCACAGATACCCACTTTTCAACGAAGACAAACGAAGACCCAAAAATGGTAGGGTAGGGCCTAGAGAGGTCGGTGAAGCCAATGGTGGTGGTGGTTTGCCATGGGTGGCGGCGCAAGGGGTGGTTTTAGGCCAAAAAAGTGCAAATCGGAAATGGACTTGGTGGGGCTTCACCGGTGACGGATCGGGTTGCCAAGAGGTCGGGGATGATGTGGTAGGAAGATGGTGGCCGGTGGTGGAGCGACGGCGGCGCGCGAAGGAAGTGAAGGCCGCGGCTTGTAGTGGTTCGTGGTGGCTAACGGCGTCGATGGAGGAGCAGGAAATGGAGGGGAGTGATCGCCGGCCGGTGGGGAAACTGATGGGAGGGGCGGTGTCGGCCACGAGCGGCGCACGGCTGCACTGGGTGGAAGAGAAGGAAACGGGCGGAGGAGAGGAGAGAGAGAGTCCGTAGCGCGCGGGAGAGAAAGAAACCGAAGGAAAATAAGGAGAAAAAGAAAAAAGGAGGAAAAGAAAAGGAAAGGAAAGAAAAAGAGGGGAAAAGAAATGAGGTCCAATCCTCATAACTTGGGTCACAAAAATGATCCAACGGAAACGATTTTAAAACCACAAGTTAAATAAAATAATTTAAACGTAATGGTAAAGTCAATTTGAAATAATTAAATCCCACAGTAATTAATTTAAATATTAAAAGAAATTAAAATGCATAACAATAAATAAATATTAAGAAAGCACATAAAAATAATGCTCATCGAATTAAAATCATAGAAATAAACTCACTAAAAATCCGACCAATTTTAAAATAAGAGGACAAATTTTTGAATAAATAAAAATAATCCTTCAGTAAAAATACATTAAAATACGGGGTGTTACATCCTCCCCCCCTTAAATAAAATTTCGTCCTCGAAATTAGCAAGGTCAAATATCAAACTAAGACAGGATTAAGATTCAACTAAGAGTAGACTTAGAACATACCGTTCAGATTAATCGAACAAATAGGGATATTGTTATCTCATATCCGCTTCTCTTTCCCATGAGAAATCTTGAGCCAACGGATCATCCCATGACACCTTCACCAATCCACAATCTGAGTTGGAGCAACTTCATAAGTAAGGTTAGGCTGTAGTTGAATGCGTTCAGGGTCCACAAAACGTGGCTCTTGCTGTCCAAAACTCTTCTTCAATGAGGACACATGAAACACATCATGAACATCCCCAAAATAATCTGGCAAGGCCACTCTATAAGCAACAAGCCCAACCTTCTCTATGATCTGAAAAGGGCCAACATATCTAGGACTAGGCTTTCATTTCTTACCAAAGCGCTTGACGCCTTTCATAGGAGAGACTTTAAGATAAACCCAATCACCTTCTTCAAATGATAAGTCTCTTCTTCTTGTATCTGCATAGCTCTTCTGGCGACTTTGCGCTTCAGCCATCTTCTTCCTAATAAGCTGAACTTGGTCCTTCATTTCTTGGATTATCTCAGGCCCAATTACCTTACTCTCGCCGGCTTCATCCCAACACAAAGGCGATCTGCACTTCCGTCCATATAAAGCCTCATACGGGGCCATCTGAATGGAGGAATGAAAACTGTTGTTGTAAGAAAATTCAATGAGCGGTAGGTGATTCTCCCAACTTCCTTGAAATTCCGTGACACAAGACCGTAGCATATCCTCCAGAGTCTGAATAGTACGCTCTGATTGGCCGTCTGTTTGGGGGTGATACGCAGAACTAAACTTCAACTTAGTGCCCAATGCTGCCTGCAAACTCTTCCAGAAATGGGACGTGAATCACGGGTCCCGATCCGACACAATACTCTTGGGTATCCCATGCAAACGCACTATCTCCTTGACATATATCCGAGTTAACTTACCCAAAGAGTCGGTATTATTAATAGGTAAGAAATGGGCACTCTTGGTCAACCGATCCACAATCACCCAAATTGAATTCTTTCCACTAGGAGTCCTCGGCAAACCCACAACAAAATCCATGGAAATATCATCCCACTTCCACTCTGGAATTGGGAGAGGTTGGAGTCTACCAGCAGGTCTCTAATGCTCAGCCTTCACTTGACGGCATGTGTCACATTTTTCAATAAACAAAGCGATGTCCAGCTTCATTCCTTCCCACTAGAAATTTCTCTTTAAATCTCTATACATCTTTGTGCTTCCTGGATGAACTGAATAAGGAGCCGCATGAGCTTCTGCCAAAATCCGCTCTTTAAATTCAGAATCTCGAGGAATCACTCTACGGTCCCGAAACCGAAGAATACCATCCTTATCCAAGCTGTAATGCAAGGGTCCTCTAGACTTCCTGACTCTTTTCCTGATAGCTAACAATTCAGGATCCCTTCTTTGAAGAGTCCTCAATTCTTCAAAATCCACTACTCGGACATCCAAAACTGAAGATAATAATTCCTCTTGCTGCGAACTCTCAATAAGAAGTCTCCTCATTCCACAAAGGAGAGAGTCCAAATCCAATGACTCTGCTTCATCCGCTTGTTGAGACTTTCTACTCAAAGCATCAGCGACTGGATTTGCCTTTCCTGGATGATACTTGATCTCACATTGGTAGTCGCTAATCAGCTCTAACCACCGTCTCTGCCTCATATTGAGATTCTTCTGAGTAAACAGATGCTTCAAGCTCTTGTGGTCAGTATAAACTTCACAGGCTTCGCCATACAAATAATGCCGCCAAATCTTAAGCGTAAAAACTATTGCCGCCAACTCCAAATCATGCGTGGGATAATTCCTTTCATGAACTTTCAGCTGACGAGATGCATAAGCTACAACCCGTCCCTCTTGCAGAAGAACGCATCCCAACCCGAATTTGGATGCATCACTAAAAATCACAAACAGCTTGTGTGGCTCCGGAAGTGCCAAAACTGGTGCCGTTGTCAATCTTCTCTTCAACTCCTGAAAACTTCTCTCACATTTGTCAGACCATACAAACTCAACATTCTTCCTTGTCAAAGCAGTGAGAGGTCCTGATAACCGAGAAAAACCTTCCACAAATCTTCGATAGTATCCAGCAAGTCCCAAGAAACTTCGTATCTTACGAACTGTTGAAGGGCGAGGCCATGACAAAACAGCTTCCACTTTACTAGGATCCACAGCCACCCCTTCTTGGGAAATCACATGCCCAAGAAACTTAACTTCTTCTAACCACAATTCACACTTGCTTAGCTTAGCATACAACTGATGCTCTCTTAATTTCCCAAGTGCCAGACGAAGGTGACAAGCATGCTCTTCCAAGTCTCGAGAATAAATCAGAATGTCATCGAGAAATACCACCACAAAAGAATCCAAAAATGGTCGAAACACCCGATTCATTAAATCCATAAAAGCGGCAGGAGCATTCGCCAACCCAAAAGACATCACTTTGAATTCATAATGCCCATACCTTGTTCTGAAAGCAGTCTTGGGCACATCCTTATCCCTTATCCTCAGCTGATAGTAACCTGATCTCAAGTCAATTTTCGAAAAGACAGCTGCTCCCTAAAGCTGGTTAAACAAATCATCAATCCTTGGTAAAGGATACTTGTTCTTAATAGTCACCTTGTTAAGCTCCCGATAATATATGCACATTCTGAGCGTACCATCTTTCTTCTTGACAAACAATACGGGCGCTCCCCACGGTGAAGTACTCGGCTGAATAAATCCCTTATCGACCAATTCTTGCAATTGAATCTTCAACTCTTTTAACTCCGCCGGTGCCATGCGGTAAGGAGCCTTATGCACAGGAGCCGCCCCAGGTTCCAGATCAATAACAAATTCCATATCACGAACGGGAGGCAATCCAGGTAACTCATCCACAAACACATCGGGAAATTCTTCCACCACTGGAATTTCCACTAAAGATTTCTTCTCAGATGATGTAGACACGACTTGAACCAAAAAAGCATCCGCCCCACAAGCTATATCTCTCTTAGCTTGAACTGCTGATATAATTGATGGTCTTTGTGACGCCCCCAAATTCCGCTTGGGATCGGACGGACATTTGAAGCGTCGAGACATGCAACACAAGGTTACCTGCCCCCGTTCATGACATATAAGATGCAATATTCCTAACATGCATCTAGCATTATGCAATATTCGCAGCGGATATTTTTTTTCTTTTTAGCAATACTATGCACCAAACCGAAATATCCCAAATACTTAAAACATACTTCATTCATAATGACGTACTAAACAACTGAGATCGCAATAATAGTCCATATGGTTGTGATCAAAAGAGTGCTGGAGATTGAACTCCACAAATACAAGTAGTAACTTGAGGTAACTACTGTACTACCATCTACGTCACACCATCGCTTAATCGATCATTTCTAGATGGTCGATTCTCGATTCTCCTTCAGATCCTA
Source organism: Juglans mandshurica (assembly GCA_022457165.1). Classification (NCBI taxonomy): domain Eukaryota; kingdom Viridiplantae; phylum Streptophyta; class Magnoliopsida; order Fagales; family Juglandaceae; genus Juglans; species Juglans mandshurica. Next base: position 14,858,750 of record CM039623.1, read on the forward strand.
TAACAAAATCTACCATTCGGGGGGAATGGTAGTTGGGACTACCACAGTGAGATTTGATTACAAATCTCAGCAAGTTAACAGGAAACTTCCACACAGGTTAATGATGCATGCATGGCAGTAAAAGCATGAATGCATAATCAAATCATAAGTAATCATAGCATAACTTGATATACAACATAACATAACTAGCATAACTTAAACTGAAATTGAAGCTTAGCATGAACGTGACTTGAACCATAACATGGACTTGAAACATAACATGAACATGAACTTGAAACATAATATGGACTTGAAACATAACATGAACATGAACATGTATAATTTGAACATGAACTTGAGCATGACATACCATAAATGTGAACTTGGAACATAACGTAACATGAACTTGGAACATATTCTTGTCTCATGGGATTACCATGATTGCGTGAACGTAAACTTGAACATAACATAACGTGAAACATGACTTGAACTTGGAATCTTATTCAATAGACTTAATCATTAACGTGACCATATGGGTGCTACACAGGTCCCCTTGAGCCATGTGTCCCTGCCGATTACCGCATCACATCACAGGTTTCTATACCAGCTGTGAGTACGTTAATACGTACTGCACAGTTGTTGTGGCCCCACGTATTCTACGTGTCACAATTGTTGTGTCTCACGTAGCGTATGCTCCACAGTTGTTGTGACCCCATACTTCATGCTCCACAAATGTTGTGGCCCCATGACTTATCTGTTTGTGCCACACTTGCTGTAGACACACGTAACATAATGTGTGGTACCATCGGCGTTAGTGCCTGGCGCGCTCTGGTGACCAGCTAATTAGGCCCCATTCGCAACTTGTTGACTGTACTTCGTCAACCCAGAGAATTTCACACCTATTTAGACACTCTAGCGTGAACAAAGGAGTTCCACTAGGATATTACCCCATCCTAGCACTTAGGGTCGTGATTGACATGAATGACTTAACTGGCATTAATGACATTTCGTAACGTGACGTAACATGAACGTGAGATAAAATACAGAAATCTTGACGTGGCATAACGTGAAATGAACGTAAGACGACAAACATGACATACTTTGAAACATAAATGTAACAAACAACATTTCATAACATGGCATACATGTAACAGGCAACATTTCTTAACATAGCATACCATGTAACAGACAACATTTCTTAACATGGCCTAACATGTGACAGTGAATATTATATGACATGAAATACATGTAACAGATGGCATACTTAACTTAACATGACATGCTTGCAATTTATAGCAATACGTGACAGAATATCTTGTGTAACAGATGAATAATTCATGACAGAATAAATTCTGTGTAACAGATAAATATGTAATGACTTGCCATGGCACATATGATAACATGCATACATACACTTTAGTTCCCTTACTTATCACTCATACACATTAAACTGATAGTAAGTTAAAAGCTAACTTACCTCGATCTTCACGCTTCGAGACAAAACTCAAGTGCAATCACGAGAAACTGAAAGTAGCGATTTCTAAAAATTAGAACTTAATCACTAACAATTAGGAATATGGAGAAATATCAACTTCGAGTAAAATTACCATTTTACCCTCTACATGTGGGAAAATGACCATTTTACCCCTAACTTAAGGATTTTGCATCCTAACTCCAAAAATCATCAAAATTTACATACCTTATGTAAATTTTGTCCTAAGCTCAAATATCAATTCAAAAAAATTTAAAACTAAACACAACCATTAAACTCTATATTTCCCTTGATTTTGTTGTAATTCTTTCAAATCTCAAAACTCATGATTAAACCAAAATTTTTCTTCTACTATACTCATAACATATTCCTAAGAATAATCATGTTTTGAATCATGAACAAAAGTCATCAAAATCACTAAAACCATACTTGAACTTTTTGGTTTTTCTTCTAAGTTCAAAACAGAATTTTGTTTCTAACTTGTTTTGATCAACCTCTTGATCCATGACTTATAAAGATGTGATCTTCAAACCAAAACATCACATGGTTTAAAAAGATGTTCTAAAACAGATCCAAGCATCAAACTCAAGATCACATGGTTAAACATCAACCAAAACATAAATTTAGCCAAGAACATCATCACTTTGACCTAACTGAATACCTCATTGCATAAAATTTCATATCTTCGAAACTAACATCAAATATCTTCAAAATAACATTTCAACATGTATATAAGAGGCTTAGGATCTTCCAATAAAAATATCAAAGCCATTGGAATAAGATTAAACCATAAAAGATTTAAACTTTCTCAAAACAGAAACTGTTTTGCCTCTTCCAGTTTCTAAGTTTCTAGACCTAAGATAATATTTCACCAAAACTTTTAATCATGCAACAAATCCTCAACCAATAATCATATACACATGTTAACAGTACTCCATAAAAATTTCGGACCAAGATCTATTCATTAGCTTGGTCAAAAACTCCAAAATATAACACACTCTCCAGTTTATCGCCCAGAATAACCTTTCTGGGGTCTAAACAACTTTTTACCAATCAAATGATCTCCAAATGGAACGAATAAGATATCCACGTAAACTAGACTAAAAAATAAACAACTTTAATGAAGGAAACTTTGCGAGAAAAGACTTAAAAAAGCTTCGAAACGGGCGTTCAAAAGAGGTAAGAAAAACTGTCCGAGAGTGTCTTTTGTGTTTTATGAAGGAAAAGTGTAAAGGAGAGTTGCTTTTCGTGGTAAGTGGACTGGAGAGCTTCTTACACAAGCTATGTAAAGTGATAGGACTGAAGAAATGGTTGAGTGTTGGCCTTTTCTTCTCATAAAAATCAGACCAAGATCTTTTCTCAAGGTGGAGTGTGAGAGTGGAAGAGTGAGGTGGCCCTTTAGCTATGTCTTTCTAGAACCTTCTAGGCCCTTCTTGTAAAGATCTGACCAGTCAAGTGGGGGTACAAAACTTAGCCATGAAGCAATCCTATGGTGACCAAATTCGTGGGCCTTAATGGGCCTAAACCGAATGGGCCTAAAATTTGGGGTTTAAAGAGGGTTTGGGTTGCTATCAAGCCCAAATCCAATATCACTTAGTCCAATCAATTTCCCAAGGTTAACAAGGTTGGATAATGATGTTCTAACACAAATTTGAAGGATTAATAGCTTGTGGAAGTGATTTAATCAAGTGATTAAACACAATGCTATAAATCGGATTAGAAAATGTTTAGAGGCCAACTTTAGGGTTTTGGGGAAACCGTTTAGGGTTTCGATTTCAACAAAGCTTTTGGGCTTTCAATTGAATTCCCACCATTTAGGGTTTCACTAGGATTGAAATATTTTTGGTCTGCCACAATTTGGTTGAGCAGATGAAACAAGGTTTTGCTTAAGTGGCATGATCTCACACCCTGATTCCTTCAAATCCAACAAACATTCCTCATGGTGCCAAGTGTCTAATATTATTCATTATGTGAGGCTAATATCTTGCCAAGTGTCTAAATGAAAGTTCTCTAATCTAATTTGGACATTCCACACTGTGATTTTGAAAACTGCAATTGGTGCGCTTACCGTGGTTACTATTTACTCAGAAAAAGTGAATCATAAACTTAGCACTAAAAATTCCTAAATATTCATATTAACCTACAGTGAAAATCGTTTACTGGAATTCATTCTTGAAGTGCCCCTAAAAATAATTTCACAATTTCCATCAGACGTTTTGTCCGGAATTATGAAAATAGGTTATTGCCCCATAAAATCCTAAATAATCCACTGAGTCTAATGGCTTAGACTATAACGCATTCTGACACTTCTAACCACCTCAAATAATTAAACTCATATTTCTAGCACCATAGTGAGTGATAACACTGACTATGTTGATAGACTAAAACCTATACGATTGGCTGATTCGTAAAAACTTATGGGGTTTTCACGAGATTTCTAAAGTCAATAGAAATTCCACTAATGAATTTCTAGCGGGCTGTTACATCCTCCCCTCCTAAAAAAAAGATTTCGTCCTCGAAATCGACGTAAGTACAAACATAAAATACGCTCAAAAGAAGAAGTTGCTTACCAACTTATTGCCCATCACTGAATGTCTCATCATGCTGAAGAGCAGGTATCGTTCTTCCTGTGGTAACGCCTTCCTCTCGTAGTCAACACTATTCTTATTTATACCATCACATGATTATACAAAATAACTATCACTATAACATAAGGATAAAACACTCCAAAGGTTACAGCCTAAACTTAAAGACTTCTTGGCTGACCTTCTAGAATACTGAATCTTTGCTTAAAAGAAATCACTATTCTCTTCACTATTCAAAGAATTATCCACAACGTGTATATATATCTACCATTCTTAACTCTCTTTCTCTCAAATTATATCAATTTATACTAGAATCCTTTCACAAAGTAGGTCAAGTCATACCAACATACTTTCTAACTCTAAAACTTCAAGTATTCATGCAGTTCAATTTGGAAGAATTTAATCCATACACAACTGAATTCACATTCTATTTCCTCAAGGAATTATATCTGCCTAGGACTAGCCTACTCCTTCATAATCACCACGAATCGTTCCTCCTCCTAGGTGGTACCTCGATAAACGATCAACTATTAACCTCAACTCAAGACTTTATCTCTTATGATTGACATAGCTCTTCTATCCGTCATGAGCTGCCTCTTATTCTGACTCTAATCCAAAGAATTTGATCCTACTGTTCACGTAAATCCTTAAGACAAGATTTTACTCCCCATATAAATATCTCCAATATTAGGGTAATCTAGGTTTCCACAAACACGGTGCTTCGCTAGAAACCATTTAACTGGCATACATGTCATTTCATAACGTGACGTAACATGAACGTAACGTAAAAGACAGAAGTCCTGATGTAGCATAACATGACATTAAATACATGTAACATATGGCATATTTAACTTAACATGATATACTTGCAATGTATAGCAATACATGACAGAATATCTTATGTAACAGATGAATAATTCATGACAAAATAAATTCTGTGTAACAGATAAATATGTAATGATTTGGCATGGCACATATGATAACATGCATACACACTTTAGATCCCTTACTTATCACACATACACATTAAAGTGATAGTAAGTTAAAAGCTAACTTACCTCGATCTTCGCGATTCGAGACAAAACTCAAGTGCGATCACAAGAAACTGAAAGTAGCGATTTCTAAAAATTAGAACTTAATCACTAACAATTAGGAATATGGAGAAATATCAACTTCGAGTAAAATTACCATTTTACCCTCTACGTGTGGGAAAATGACCATTTTACCCCTAACTTAAGGATTTTGCATCCTAATTCTAAAAATCACCAAAATTTACATACCTTATGTAACTTTTGTCCTAAGCTCAAATATCAATTCAAAAAAAAAATTAAAACTAAACACAACCAGACATTGGTATGTTGTACCTAAGAAGATCCTTAATTGTATCCAATTGTGTACATTGGCTATATTTGCTTATTTTCACAGCACATGAGAAATTGTTTCATATAGCTTGAGATTTTCTGTTTATATGCTTATGTTGGTTGTATTAACTTAGGCCTTGTTAAAGGGGAATGGGTTAGATGAGATGAGAAATCCGTGAATAGTAGTGAAATGATTTGTGAATAATAGTGAGATAATTTGAGTTTAAGATGTCTTATTAGGTTTTAGGAAATGAGAGAGTGAAAATTGAATAAAAATATTATAAAGTTAAAATATTGTCAGAATATTATTTTTAATAATATTTTTATTTTAGAATTTGAAAAAGTTGAATTGCTTTTGTGTTTTATTTGGAAGTTTGGAAAAACTGTAATGATTATATGAAAACGTTGAAGATTTGATATTGAAAAGTGTTTGTGTTTGAGTGATGTTTGAGAATGAAATTATGAGAAATTTCGAGATAAGATGAGATGGTTTGTGTTCTTAAACGAGGCCTTACTCTTTTTTTGTTTGTTTATGTTGCTAAGTTATGGTGACACTCTAGTTGAGTTACTGGCTTGGTTTTGCTTTCTCTCCGTATACTAATCATGAAGCTTAGGTTTAAATTTCTTCGTGTAGGTTAAGTTTGTGTCTACCATGTTTTCACAGTGATAAATAATGTTTAGTAATAACTGCTTATGCTTCCTCCAATTCCAGAGATACAAGTTCAAATTAGAAGATGAAACTACATGTAGTAAAACCTCAAATTGCTTCTGGATGCAGCTCATGATATTCAGATACTTTGGTTTGTTTCTCAATTAGCTAATAATTAGGTTCCTAATTGGATCATATATCACTACAAGAGAAATGGCCTTTTGTGGCTAATTTCTTTTGCATCAACGACGTAATGCTGGATGCAAAAGGCTAATTTCGTGCATTTTCGTCATTTCATGAGATCTACTTCGATTAATTTCAATGTTTCTTCTCGTTTCCCTCCCATGTTTTTTTCATTGGGCAAAATAAGATTGGTTTTAGCAATTAAACATGCATTGCAATCACCAACAAATTCATATGAACATATAATTGAAATGAAGAACATTGGTTTTTGCACTTATTCCCAAGAAGATTGGGGCATCAGAGGTTAAGGATTACCGACTCATTAGCGTTGTGAATGGGGTCTACAAGATCATTTTCAATGTGCTTGGACATCGACTAGGAGGAGTTTTGGGGTGGATCATTACGAAATCCCAAAATGCATTCGTACGGGGAAGACAGATTCTGGATTCAAATCTCATTGCCAATGAATTCAATGATAGTAGATTGAAATTGAGGAATCTCGGTCTCCTATGCGAGTTGGATATAGAGAAGGCTTATTAACATGTGAACTGAGATTTTTGTTTGTACTTGCTAGGGAGATGTGGCTTTGGGGAGACGTGGTGCACATGGATTAGGTAGTGCATATCGTCCTAATGGAGTTGCAAGAAGGGCCATTCGTAATGCCACAAGGAGGGCTAGGCGTGCCGAGGCTAGGAGGGTGGCATTGGGGTGCATCCATGGCCCGGGTGATGGGTCATTGGGCGCCCAAGACAAGGTCAATTAGACGATGATTAAGTTGTTAGACAATTCCTTGATTTTAGGGGTTAGTTGGCAAATCCCTTAAATTTAGGGGAGGAGCCAAACCCCTTGATTTTAGGGGATTGGGCGGTTGCTAGAGGGTTGACCGAATATCTCCTTCAAATTAGGGAGATTATCTATTTGTTAATTTGTTTGAGTTTGTTTCCTTTATTTTAGGCATTTGATGAGATTGTTTCCTTAAACTTAGGAGTTTGATTTATGTTTGAGATTAAGGTTGTTAGAGGGAGTAAATGGGGCAAGGATGGCTGAAACCCTACTATTAATTTATGTTTTTGGCTTGTAATTCAGGATTATGCTATTTCGAATGAATGTAAATTTTCTCTTCCAATTTTTCAAGAATTGAGTGCTAGTCCGAGTTTGTCTTAATTTTCACCATCATACTAATCGAATCTTGGTGCTTGAGGTAACCCTAGATTCAATCACCCAACACGCCACAAACACTTGAGTGAGAGTGAGGCTTTCATCACGACGACGCGGTTCTTAATTTTGGTGAATGGCTACCCGGTTTGCTTTTCTAATAGCTCCCAAGGCTTAAGGTAAAGGGATCCCTTGTCCCCACTTCTATTGCCATAGTCATGGAGGCATATTGGACAAGGGTGGGGAGTCTTTGCTTGTCATACTAGAATTGTGATGGGAGATGGCAGAAGAACTAAATTCTAACATGACATATGGTGTGGAGATAGAGCTCTCAGGGACTTATTCCCTATAGTGTTCATACTTGCACATGAGAAAGAAGCTTAATGGCAGAGCTCATGGAGAGGGATGGTGATTTACTCTAGTGAAATGTGAGCTTCACTAGGGCGGCCCAAAATTGGGAAGTCAGCAACTTTGAAGATTTCTTCCAGGTCATATACTCCATAAGACTGCGCACTCAAGAAGCTGATACTTTGTGGTGGACACCTACAAGAGAGGTACATTTTCAGCTCGTTTTTTCTATAAGGCCCTTACACAATCGTAGAATAATCACTTTCTACGGAAAAGAATTTAGAGAAACAAGGCCCTGCCTAGGGTGGCATTGTTTGCCTGGACAACATCTTTGGGGAAGATTTTGACAACGGATTACTTACAGAAACGCGCAGTGGTAGTGGTAGAATGGTGCTGCATATGTAAACAAAGTGAGGAGATTGTGGATCATCTTCTACTATATTGTGAGATTACTAAATTATTATGGGTCGATGTATTTAGAAGGTAGAGCTAACTTGGGTTATGCCTGCTACAGTGGTCGAGCTTTTGGCAAGTTGGGTGAACCTTAGTAGCATTCCACAAATTTCAACCGTGTGGAAGATGATTGTCATACGTCTTCTATGGTGCATTTGGACATTCAAAGACATGGAGCGTTCATTGGAGGAGATTATATTATTATTTGTTAGAACCCGTTTTCTTTGGGCCAAAGATGTAGATTTCAATGGTCTCTATTTTCTTGTTTTTATTTCTTTTTCCTAAATATATGTTTTCTCTTGTATACCCAATCTGTACTTGGGCTATACCTATTCATATTAATATATATTAAAAAAAGAACATTGGTTTTGACCAATGTAGGGAGAGGATGAGTGAACTTACTTGTCACCATCCGAATGATGGCTACGTGCAACACATTCATGCGGTCCCTTCCTCCACAGTGTATTGATTCTGGAACCTTTTTTAAGATGTGCTTAGCAGTGTGGTAATTGTTTCTGTCTACAGAAAGAAAGAGTGCGGATTCTCCGGCTTCATTCACCATCTTAGCTAGCTCTGGTTTGTGGCGAATTAGTAACTCCACAACCGAGTGTTGAGCATTTCTCACGGCAAGGTGCAATGTCGTATCCTTGTCTATGTTCACCATCTCCAAAATATCTGAACTTTAATGATCTATTAGGAGATCTATGATGTCCGAACACCCTATACTTGCTGCAACATGTAGTGGAGTGTCACCTTTCTTATTTCCCAGATAAATAAGTGATTGGTCCAAGCTGATGAGTTTTTCAGCAAACTCCTTCCGTTTGAATTTTGTTGCAACATGTAGAATGGAGTCCTCGTTGTCCGTTATCGGCTTGGGAATATTCTCAGAATCTTGTAGGTAGGACTTGATGATCTCGTTACTTGTGATCTGTTCTAAGAATGTGGTGTCATTTTCAGCTACAGCTTTATAGATCTTTGTTGGATCCATGACCTCGAGTTGCAAAACTATATCAAATAAACTAATTTTGCTGATGATGAAGCTAATTATTCAGCGGGCGGGCTTTCTCAGATCCTATGTAGAAGCCTTCCTTACAAATAAGCAATATAAGAATTAGATTTAGGAAGTACACTCGGGCATATACCGGTAGTACTAAATGAATTCTATAGTCATATGTATATACTTGCTTTGTAAATTTAAAAGAGTTTACAATGGAATTTATTAACTTAAATTAGAAAGTTCATTATACAAAATATGATTTCATATGTTTATATATATAACATGCTTTGGTTTCTGTTACCTTTTTCTTTATCTATGTCCGTTCTAATACTTTATCCTCATTTCATTCTTAGGGATACACATAAAAACAAAATGAGTTGAATACTTAGTACGAGCATTGGCATTGAATTGTCATTCCAATCTTCAAAATTTGGCTAATATGTAACATTTTTACTTTCAGCTAATCACTCAAAACTAAAAGTTTATATTGGATTAGCCATCACAAACTTTATAATAATAAAATATTATTATTTATATTTCTTTAATTAATTTTTATTTTTTAATTACTTTTATCTTTCATAATCTCCAATAACCTCCAACAATCATATTCATTTTCATTTTCACAATCCAACAATCATAAAATAACAATCTCATATGTATATATATGATAAAATCTCATATGTACAATATTGTACATATTGTACAATCCTATAATCCAAATCTACCACAAATATACTCACACAAATCTACCACAAATAACAGTCACAATCCAACACTGCCTGCTATAATAACAATGCCACATGAGAACACACAAACAACACACAAATAACACTGCCATAGTCACAAACAATGATTAAGCTTCCTGCATTTGTCTATCAAACACGATGAGGCCTTACTCAACTCATCTCATGTGCGAAAACAAATGAGGCCTTAACACTCCCATATTGTGACCAAGGGGCACACTAAGTAGTAACAAATACATACCATCCCTGAAAAATGAAAACTATCTTTGTCGAAAGTTTGTTTAGCTATAGCTGCTACAACCCCTTATTGAAAAATACAAATGTTCAATATCCCTCATACAACACCTTATACATGATTTTATCATGGAGTCATACCTAACAGATACTACATCAGATGTTATGTTTATCTTAGACGTGAAATATTCCAAACCAAAAAACAACAATATAAGACAGGAGTAAAATAACATAAACGGCAACATACTGCATATGGGTGACGAAGCTACCAATATGAACCCTATATAAAAAACCCAATAAGAGCATTCAAACACACAAAAACCTCCCACCACAGTTTGCATGAAGAAACCCTAATGACTGATCCAATTGTTCGCCAGTACAAATTCAAACTAAATGTTAAACAGCTAATTAGCGACAAGTGAAATTTTAAGGATTGGAGAAATCTATATTAAGTCGAACGGATTCAGAGTATAGAATCAAAAAATAAATAATCATTGGAGAAAAGTTGGAAAAGTCGTACGTGGATCAAGATGGGAGGATCTTTAAGTGACTAGTGTACGTACCTTGAAGCTCGAAGATAGTATAAAGTTTGAGCTAGAGTTAGACACGAATGTGCTGGAGTTAGAGAAGAGGGAAGGAGCTAGCCGTGCGGAAGAGAAGGAGGGAAGAAGAATAAATAGCCTTTCTTTGTAAATATATGCCTTTCTTTTCTTTTAAGCATGTGCTATGTGTGGGAAAGAAGCTTTGTGCACATGGTATATAGAATACTAGTGAAGGTGCTACATGTAAGGCACGTAAAGAAGCTTTGTGCACAGGGTTTATAGAACAGTACTAGTGAAGGTGCTATGTGCAAGGCATGTATGCCCCTGCACATAGCACATGCTTAAAAGAAAAGAAAGGCATATATTTATAAATTCTTAGAAATTGTTTTAGTAGATTGTCTTGTACAAGAGACTTGATAAAAAAAAGAGAGGAAAATTTGGACTCAATTTTAGAATGAAACTTTTGTTAAATTGTTGGTCATGTAGATTAGTTATTAAACAACTTTGGAGAAACAAAAGGAGGCAAATTTATGACCTAACAACATCATCATCTCATAACAACATATATACAAAAAAATATCACAAAAGTTCTTCAAAGGCAAATTTTGACGAGCAATATATACAACATATATCTAACACATGTCCAAAAAGTATTACAGAGGCTCTTTAAAAGTAGAATTTGAAGAACAATACATACAATACAAAAGTCGAAATTTAGTTAGACCTGGAGGCCGAAATTTTATTTTTTAAAAAGTCGCTAATATGTGCTTGATGATCTTGGAAAATATCAATGGGTCAATACTTATTGTAATGCCCTGGTCCCGCACGGGTCGAAGAGTTACTTCCTAACACTTAAACTTACATTCCAACAATATAAAAAATAGACTCTAAATTCTCAATATCATATAGAAAATTCGATTCAATCTAATTTTCTCAATATAACCAATTTTTCAAAATGTCAAATCATCACAACACAATAAAATTTCTTAATAAAATTCTACAATACTCGTAAAAAAAAAAGTTCCTATGCTTGAACCACTACACTTAAATCATCTCACTCAATGCCTCATAATCTTGATCCTCAGTTGAACCATCATAATATCTGAAAAATATTGTGGAGATAAAGGGTGAGTTATCAACAACTCAGTAAGCAGAGATCATATACTAGCATGTAAACATGAACATTTATAAAGTTCAGTATGCAGAACAAGACATTTACTTTCAGAATGCAGAAACAACATATTTTCTTTCAAAATGCATAAACAAAACTTGTTACAAAACATCAGAGCGAAATTTTTCAAAAAAACAAACTTGTTCTCAAAAAGAAAGTCCTTTGGCATATTCAACTGAAACATTATATTCATATCATCTCATAGCATTACATCGGGACAAATACCATGTTTAAATCCCGTGGTAGGGTTATAAACCACCATTATACCCATGGCTGGTGTGACGCCCCCAAATTCCGCTTGGGATCGGACGGACATTTGAAGCGTCGAGACATGCAACACAAGGTTACCTGCCCCCGTTCATGACATATAAGATGCAATATTCCTAACATGCATCTAGCATTATGCAATATTCGCAGCGGATAATTTTTTTCTTTTTAGCAATACTATGCACCAAACCGAAATATCCCAAACACTTAAAACATACTTCATTCATAATGACGTACTAAACAACTGAGATCACAATAATAGTCCATATGGTTGTGATCAAAAGAGTGCTGGAGATTGAACTCCCCAAATACAAGTAGTAACTAGAGGTAACTACTGTACTACCATCTACGTCGTAACATCGCTTAATCGATTGTTTCCAGATGGTCGATTCTCGATTCTCCTTCAGATCCTGTAACAAATCTACCATTCGGAGGGAATGGTAGTTGGGACTACCACGGTGAGATTTGATTACAAATCTCAGCAAGTTAACAGGAAACTTCCACACAGGTTAATGATGCATGCATGACAGTAAAAGCATGAATGCATAATCAAATCATAAATAATCATAGCAGAACTTGACATACAACATAAAATAATTGGCATAACTCAAACTCAAACTGAAGCTTGGCATGAACGTGACTTGAAACATAACATGGACTTGAAACATAGCATGACCGTAAACTTGAAATATAACATGGACTTGAAATATAGCATGAACGTGAATTTGAAATATAAAATGGACTTGAAACATAACATGAATGTGAATTTGAAATATAACATGGACTTGAAACATAACATGAACATGAACTTGTATAATTTGAACATGAACTTGAGCATGACATACCATAAATGTGAACTTGGAACATAACGTAACATGAACTTGGAACATATTCTTGTCTCATGGGATTACCATGATTGCGTGAACGTAAACTTGAACATAACATAACGTGAAATATGACTTGAACTTGGAATCTTATTCAATAGACTTAATCATTAACGTGACCATATGGGTGCTACACAGGTCCCCTTGAGCCATGTGTCCCTGCCGATTACCGCATCACATCACAGGTTTCTATACCAGCTGTGAGTGCGTTAATACGTACTCCACAGTTGTTGTGGCCCCACGTATTCTACGTGTCACAATTGCTGTATCTCACGTAGTGTATGCTCCACAGTTGTTGTGGCCCCATACTTCATGCTCTACAGTTGTTGTGGCCCCATGACTTATTTGTTTGTGCCACACTTGCTGTGGACACACGTAACATAATGTGTGGCACCATCGGCGTTAGTGCCTGGCGCTCCGGTGACTAGCTAATTAGGCCCCATTCGCAACCTGTTGACTGTACTTCGTCAACCCAGGGAATTTCACACCTATTTAGACACTCCAGCGTGAACAAAGGAGTTCCACTAGGATATTACCCCATCCTAGCGCTTAGGGTCGTGATTGACATGAATAACTTAACTGGCATACATGACATTTCGTAACGTGACGTAACATGAACATGACATAAAAGACAGAAATCTTGACGTAGCGTAACGTGAAATGAACGTAAGACGACAAACATGACATACTTTGAAACATAAATGTAACAAACAACATTTCATAACATGGCACACATGTAACAGGCAACATTTCATAACATAGCATACCATGTAACAGACAACATTTCTTAACATGGCCTAACATCTGACAGTGAATATTTATGACATGAAATACATGTAACAAATGTCATACTTAACATAACATGACATACTTGAAATTTATAGCAATACGTGACAGAATATCTTGTGTAACAGATGAATAATTCATGACAGAATAAATTCTGTGTAACGGATAAATATGTAATGACTTGACATGGCACATGTGGGTCCACCTGACCCGAAATTTAATTAGGATGAAAGATGGATAAGCTTTTGGGCCTAAAATAGGTTAAATGTGCCATATTAAATAAGCCCACAAGTTACACTTATTGAAACTTAGTTAGACCCGTAGGCCGAAATTTTATTTTTTAAAAAGTCGCTAATATGTGCTTGATGATCTTGGAAAATATCAATGGGTCAATACTTATTGTAATGCCCTGGTCCCGCACGGGTCGAAGAGTTACTTCCTAACACTTAAACTTACATTCCAACAATATAAAAAATAGACTCTAAATTCTCAATATCATATAGAAAATTCGATTCAATCTAATTTTCTCAATATAACCAATTTTCCAAAATGTCAAATCATCACAACACAATAAAATTTCTTAATAAAATTCTACAATACTCATAAAAAAAAAAAAAAAAAACTTCCTATGCTTGAACCACTACACTTAAATCATCTCACTCAATGCCTCATAATCTTGATCCTCAGTTGAACCATCATAATATCTGAAAAATATTGTGGAGATAATGGGTGAGTTATCAACAACTCAGTAAGCAGAGATCATATACTAGCATGTAAACATGAACATTTATAAAGTTCAGTATGCAGAACAAGACATTTACTTTCAGAATGCAGAAACAACATATTTTCTTTCAGAATGCATAAACAAAACTTGTTACAAAACATCAGAGCGAAATTTTTCAGAAAAACAAACGTGTTCTCAAAAAGAAAGTCCTTTGGCAAATTCAACTGAAACATTATATTCATATCATCTCATAGCATTACATCGGGACAAATACCATGTTTAACTCCCGTGGTAGGGTTATAAACCACCATTATACCCATGGCTGGGCCGTATACCATCTTTCACCCCCGTGGTAGGGCTATAAACCACCATTATACCCGTGGCTGGACCGTATTCCATGTTTCACCCCGTGGTAGGGTTATAAACCACCATTATACCCGTGATTGTGCCTTAACAAAAACATAACGGAACATTATCGGAACTAGATCACATTCAAATACAGAATCAGAACTTCATGCCAAGGATTTTAGATGACACATCATATCAAAACAAGATACTGAATAGCTTCAGATCATTTCATATGTTCGAAATAAATAGAGTCCAAAACATCTTCATTTATTCATAGCAAAAACTTTTAGATTTTCATATTCGCTCCTTTTACATAGTTCAGAAACAGAATGCGCAAAATTAGCTTATGTCTACACCAGTCATGACAGAAAATAATTTCTCTTATATATAATTTATGCATATGCAGAACAAACATTTGAGGTCGTTTCATATTTCTTTTCAAACAAACATGCATATTTTCAAAGTCGACCTCATTTCATTTCTTTTATGCAAAACTAGTATATGAACCCCGCTTACCTGGCAACTTAGCTTTTCAGAAAGTTTCTAAAAAATGTCGAGTCAACTAAAAATCGTCACCTATAAAAATAATCACATAATTTCCGTAAGTTTCCAATCAATCATGGATTTCGATATTTAAGTCTAAGCTTCTTAAATAACCTATTTTAATTCCTCAAAGCTTAGAACGTTCATAATCCCAAAATATATCATTACTTCCTAAAATCACCAATATCCACCATAATCCATGTCAAACACAAAACATCAATATTTAAACTCGAAACAGCCAACAAATCTCATAGCATAAACCAATCACACCAACAACTCCATCATCTAATCCAACCGACCCCCTTACTCCTCGGACTCAATCCGGCACAACCAACCAATTCACAGTAAATATGAGTTAGCGCAAAAATACATTTAAATTTCAAAAGTTTTTTGAGACAATACTTACAATGCTATAATATAATTTTTGAAAGATCACAGAGGTGCGAGAAGCAGCAACATAGCAACAAAACAATGCCAAATGCACTGTGGCCATGGGTCTCAAAACCCACTTTTAAATGGTGACAAACCAAGACCCGAGATTGCTAGGGTAGGGTTTAGGGATGTCGGTGAAGCTAGTGGTGGTGGTGGTTGGCCGTGGGTGGCGGCATGGGCGGCGGTTTAAGGCCAAAATGCTCAAATCGGAGATGGAGATAGATGGGCTTCAGCGGTGACAGATCGGAGCCAAGGATGGGTGCATTAGGTTGCTAGAAGATCGAGAATGAAGTGGTGAAGAAATGGTGGCCAGTGGTGGCGTGACGGCGGCGCACGAGCACAAAAAATGCCGCGGCATAGGGTTGCGCGTGGGGGCAAACGGCGACGCTAGAGGGGCTGAGATTGGAGGCAGGTGGTCGGCGGAGGGTGGGGAAGGCCATGGGCTCAGCAGCGAGCTGGGAGTGGAAGGAAAACGCACGGGGAGAGGGAGAGAGGGATGTTGCGCGCGGGAGGAAGCAGTTCCGGAAAAGAAAAAAAAAAAGAAAAAAGAAGAAAATGGAGAGAAATGAATGAGGTCTAATCCTCACAACTTGGGTCACAAAACTCCAACAAAAATTATTTCAAAACAACAGTTTAAATAAAATAAATTTAAACATAGTGACTAAGTAAAATAAAATAATTAAATCCAACAATGCAATAGTTTTAAAACCCACAAACTAATTTAAATTAAGAAAAATTTAAATGCATCACAATTATTAATATTAAGGAAACATGTCAAATTTAATTTTCACAAATTAAAAAAAATCATAAAAATAAACCTACTAAAATCTGAAAATTTAAAGCAAGAGAATCAATTTTTAAATTAATAACAAATAATCATTCAATTAAAAATACACTAAAATACAGGATGTTACACTTATAAAAATCCAAATTAGATTAGTCAGGTAATTTTAGAAAGACCTCATACCTATAAAAGTTTTATGGTAAATTATAAGAATTTCATTAGGCTCAATAATCGGACAAAAGCTCTTTAATATTTATGGACCAAGGGATCCCTAAATAATTAAAAAGTGGCCCAAGATTTTATTCCAAAAGCCCAGCCCGACTACTCAATAATGCTATGCACGTTTCTTCCTCCTCTTTCCTTCTCTAGGGTTTGTATCTACCTACACATACACACACACAGATCCCTCTCATGCACGTAGGTTCATCTCCCGCCTAAAAAACTAGGGTTGCCACACCCTTCTCCACATTCAAGCGTCAACCCCCACGACACACGCCCCACCCATACACATCCAAACTATGCATCAGAGTACCACTTGGTGCTTGCGGCCTTTCACGATCACCACCCTGCAGCACCCACGACCTCCACCTTATCACTAATTCCAGGGAACCATCGCGCATTGCTGCAACAATCCCGACACGCCTAGCTACTTAGCCATCGTCGCATGAAATTGAGAAGAAGAAGCTTCAGCCCTCCCCAACTCACAGACAACGTGCACTCAAGCCGAGACCTTCCACACTAACAACCTCTCCTCTACCGAGAACTGCGAATGGAATACCTCTATTCTAACCACCCAAAACAGGGTAGTTTTTTTTACTCAACTAACCTCCACACTGTGAGCCCACATTCCACTCAAAACCATCGTGTGATAGCCCCACTGCCCAGCCCACATGAAACTGGCAACCCTGCACCGAGTGCCACCAACATACGAACAACCACGCAAACCCAGCCGCCACTTCATCTCAAAAGCCACCTCACGTCTCCAACCCATGTTCGACCAACCATGCACGTCCTCAGCCATCCCCTGTTTTAAACAACCCAAAATATAGCAAGAAAACCCATCCCCAAGTCTCAGGTTTCAGCCCCATGACACGTCGATGAAGCCCAGCGACGTCGCCTGTAATGACCGGGCTTTAAGCCCAACCCGATGGAGAAGCCAGCCCACGAGCCCATGGTTAGTCGAACGGCGCCGTTTTGGGGGATTACCCTTCAAGCCAGGTACTGTTTTTCTTCTTCCTCACTGCGTCCCTCATTCTGCACTTCCGTGAATCCCTACATCCCACTGCAACTGCTCCCACGTCCACGCCCTACGATTTTATCTGCTTCGGTTCCGCACATGAGTGGCTTCCTCATCATTTTTCCGAATTAATCAGATCCTCTCTTGGGCGAATTGGTGATTTCCCCTTGGTTGGCATTTTCGGATTTTTCTGTGGGTCTCAACCTTCTGATTCTTCGAAGGTGAGCAATCGGCCCCTCTTTCTTTTTTTTCCTATTTTCGATTCCTGTCTTCACTAGCAATTCAAGGATTATTTTCTTTGGGTGTTGTCAATTTGCAGCAAATTCGTGGGTACCGAAATCTGAGTGCCGTGGTTGGATTTTCCCTCTTTGAGTTCTTGAATTTAATTTTCGGTAACTCTCGCTCCACCCACTGAACCGTTAGTCACTCTTAATTCTATAATTGCTGTAAATCCTCTTAATTCTTCCTTCAATCCGAATTTCCCCCTCTTTCTTTTTATGTATATTTTTCTTTCTTTTTCGTTTCTTTCTTTTTCGGTTTTATGATCACTAGAGATCGCTGTGAATAATTTTGGAAGTGAATTGCAGTGGCCATTCGAAGTGGTTGCGACGTGAATTGCAGTGGCTATTTGAAGTGGTTGAAGTTTGTATTTTCTGTTGGGGTAAGTTCCTCGTAGCTGTTGGTGGTTTGTTTTTTTTCGAATGATAGATTAGACTGTGAATTATAATAGAGTTACTGACTTGATGGTGGTTGAGTGTGATGGAATTCTTGATGTTGAGATATATGATTTTGGATGAATTATGAGACTGTTTTTGAATTATTATTGAGACTTCTTGGTGTAAATGAAGGGTTTTGGAACTAATTGTATTGAACTTTTGTGCAAGTTTGAATTGTTGAATGATTAGAGTATTGATGTGTGCACTGAAATTGTTTTATTCGAAGGGTAGAAGTGAAGTTTGGGTTGGATTATGTTTTAATTATTGGAGTTGCTGTGGTTGGTTTTGGAAATGATTATAGTCGGTTGGTATTAATAGAAGGTGGTGGCTGTTTTGGGTTTCAATTGCGAATGGTTTGAAGAGAGAGTTGTTCGGATTTAATTGTTAGATAGTTATGGAGCTGTGAAGAGACTGTTTTGATTTATTATTCATTAAATAGCAGACTACTAGATTAGTTATTAAATGTTGGATATATGTTCTTTTTTGTTTAGGTGGTGTTACTATTAGAGTTCCGGCTCAAGGTGTTGATAATACGAAGAAGTCAGGTAAGCGGGGTTCATATACTAGTTTTGCATAAAAGAAATAAAATGAGGTTGACTTGGAAAATAAACGTGTTTGTTTTTTAAAAGAAATGATCTGAAAACAACCTCAGATGTTTATTCTGCATATGAATAAATTCAATATAAGAGAAAGTGTTTTCTGTCATGACTGGTGTAGACATGAGCTAGTTTTGTGCACTTTGTTTCAGAACTATGTAAAAGAGCGAATAAGGAAATTCTAAAAGTTTTGTTGTGAACAAATGAGAATATTTTGTTTATTTTATCTCAAACATGTGAAATGATCTGAAGCCTTTCAGTGTTTTGTTTGGATATGATGTGTCATCTGAGAATCTTGGCATGATGCTCTGATTTTGTATATGATTGTAACCGGATTTTCGATGAAATCCGTTCTGCTTCTATTAAGGCCCAGCCACGGGTATAATGGTGGTTTATAACCCTACCATGTGGGTGAAACATGGAAAATGGCCCAGCCACGGGTATAATGGTGGTTTATAACCCTACCACGGGGGTGAAACATGGAAAATGGCCCAGCCATGGGTATAATGGTGGTTTATAACCCTACCACGGGGGTTAAACATGGTATTGTCCCGATGTGATAACAAACAATGATAAGATTATAATGTTTCAGTTTAGAAATGCCAACGGATTTTCTTTTTGGAATAAGCTTATTTTTCTGAAAAGTTCGCTCTAAAGTTTTTGTACAAGTTTTGTTTCTGTATTCTGAAAGTAAATGTTTTGTTCGGCTTATCAATTGTTATAAATGCTCATGTTTACATACTAGTATATGCTCTCTGCTTGCTGAGTTGTTGATAACTCACCCCGTTAATCTTCATAATATTTCAGATGATATCGATGGCTCAGCTGAAGATCAGTATTAGAGTCTATGGAGAAGATTTGCATTGATTTGTTGTTGGGTATTTCATTATATTAGAGTTGGTGCTGGAGGTTAATTATCTTTCTTAAGTTTACTTCAATGGATTTAGATGGTTATGGAGACTACGTTAATGTTATATGATTTCTAGTTGGTATTTGAGACATGAAGAAGAGTTGATTTTATTTGGGTTGTTGGATTAAATATTGGATAAATGAGTTTATTTGATTTATTTAATTGAAGTATTTACGTTCGATTTGAGATTTGGGAAAATGGATATATTCTTGAATGTGGAAGTACTCTAGTCTTGTTAGAGTTGATTATCAAGTTTTATGAGTTAACTCTCCGGACCCTCGGGGTCGGGGCGTTACATCACCATCCTTCCACGTCTCCTCCACCTACACAGAAACCGTCGTCCGAGCACTCTCCGTCTGCCTAGATCAGCCACACGTTCTCCCCGTAAGTTCCCTGTTGCAAACTCCATTTCTTGACTCCAATTCTCAGTTTTACAACACTTAATGGTTTCTCTCTCTCTCTCTCTCTCTCTCATTTCTCACTCTCTCTCATCACTCTCTCTTTCTCAGTACTCAGCTACCCAGCTCCGCCCATCTCCACCACTTTGCAGCTGCTCTCTCTGTAAAATATGTAAAAACAGAAACAGAGAACTCGAGAACTAGAGTCTTGAGAAAGAATTTTAGAGACAATCAATGTGATTTCTCATTATATTGCATTGATATTTTCTTGATATTTGGTGCTGTACATCATTGCTATTTATAGACAGTAATTGGCAATGTAAGCCATCTGATTTCAACTAACTTTAACTAACTGTAACTAACTTAACTGTCATCTCTTAACTTTAACAATTTCTTCATCTTTTCTGAGTTTGGCTTCCCGTGACTTTAATTCCAATGCTTCAATTTGCTCTTGTATATTCCAACACCCCCCCTCAAGAGGGGAATGGATATTGATCATTCCCATCTTGCGGATTAAATGATGAAATTGTTGAGAACCAAGTGGTTTAGTCAGTATGTCTGCCAGTTGATATTTAGAGGGAATATGAATAATTTTGATCAGTCCTTCTTGCAACTTTTCTCGTACCAAATGGCAATCTAGCTGGATGTGCTTTGTCCTTTCATGTTGGACAGGATTTGATGCAATTTCAGAAGCTGGTTTGCTATCAGTGTAGAGCAAAACAGCTTGTGAATGGGGAATATGCATATCAGCCAGTAGATAGATTAACCATTGAATTTCACATGTGGTGGATGCTAGAGCTCTATATTTAGATTCATCTGAGGATCGACTAACAGTTGGTTGTTTCTTTGATTTCCATGAGATGGGAGAGTTTCCAATAAACACTGTGAAACCAGTGATGCTTTTTCTGGTATCAATACATCCAGCCCAGTCACTGTCTGAATAAGCTTTTAAATGGAGAGGAGAATCTGTAGACAGAAAAATGCCTTGACCTGGTGTTGCCGTGATGTACCTAAGGACCCTCTCAGCAGCTTGAAGGTGTTTGGTACTGGGATTAGCCATGAATTGGCGTAATGCTTGTACTGAATAAGATAGGTCAGGTCTGGTTTTGGTAAGATACAATAGACGCCCCACAAGTCTTCTGTATAATGCAGGATCTGGCAGAGGAGTGGATGAATCATTAGCACTAAGCTTTAAGGTAGATTCCGTAGGAAAAGCTACAGGTTTGCATCCTGAAAATCCACTGTCTTGCAAGATGTCCAAAGCATACTTGCGTTGGCACAAAGATATGCCTTTAGCTGATCTGGCCACTTCAATCCCCAAAAAATATTTCAATTCCCCCAAATCTTTTATTGTGAAAGAGTCATGTAAAAACTGTTTATTAGAAGCTACTTCATCAAAGTTATTTGAGGCAATGATGACATCATCAACATAGATCAAAAGTGCCATAAAACTTGTTGAATTTTGTTTGATGAATAAAGAGGAATCAGACTTTGCTTGTGTGAATCCAAACTGAAGCAAGGAGGATGACAGTTTAGAGAACCACTGTCTTGAGGCCTGTTTGAGACCATATAGACTCTTTTTGAGTTTGCAAACTCTAGGATCAGTTGGTGAAGAGTACCCTGGTGGCAGCTGCATGTATACCTCTTCATTCAAGTCTCCATGAAGGAAAGCATTGTTTACATCAAGTTGATGTAAATACCAATGCTTAATGGCAGCAATTGATAATAAAGTGTGTACTGTTGTCATTTTAGCCACAGGGGAAAATGTATCAAAAAAATCAAGACCTTCTTGTTGAGTGTATCCTTTTGCCACCAATCTAGCCTTGTATCTTTCAATTGTGCCATCAGATTTGTATTTAACACGATAGACCCACTTACATCCTATTGCAGTCTTATTTGGAGGTAGAATTGCAAGGTCCCAAGTTTTATTTAACTCAAGAGCTTTAATCTCATCTGACATAGCAGTTTGCCATTGAGGATGTGAGCTAGCTTGTTTGAAAGTCTTTGGTTCGAAAGTAGAAGAAAAAGCAGAAGAAAAAGCTCTATGTTTAGGAGACAGTTTTGTAGTAGAGAGAAAATGTGCAATAGAATATGGCTTACCAGGAGAAGGAAAACAACAATTGAAAGATGCCTGAGATGCTGAAGCAGGCTTAACCATATTACCACAAAAAAAATTCTGTAAATATGGGAGAGGATTCCTTACTCTCTCAGATTTTCTAGTATTTATAGGTTCATGGTTGGTTTGGGAAATGAGAGGTGCTGCACTTTCAGAAGATGGTTTGGAAGATGTTGCAATCTGAGAAGGTATGTGATCTGATTTATGAGTTTCAGGAGGTATTGCAATTTGAGATGAGGGTAAGATTTGAGGTGCTGCAAGATCAGAAGGTGAAATGGGAGTTGCTAAGAAATCACATAGTGAAGGAAAATCAGGAAATACAAAGGGTGTGTGATTGGTGTTTGGTATGGAAGGAAAAACAGATTCATGAAATGTAACATTTCTAGAGACAAAAATTTTAAGAGTAAGAAGATCAAGCACCTTATATCCTTTGATATTAGGTGGATAGCCAAGAAACAAGCATTTTGAAGCTCTATGTTGAAATTTTCCTCGATTGTTTTGGATAGTGCTAGCAAAACACAAACAACCAAAAACTTTGAAATAGTTGTATGCAGGTGGTTTTTGAAAAAGGAGAGCATAAGGTGTATTATTTTCTAGCACAGATGAGGGAATTCGATTAATAAGGTGTGTAGCAGTTAACACACATTCACTCCAATATGATAAAGGTAATTTGGATTGAAAAAGAAGGGCTCTAGCTACATTTAACAAATGTTGATGCTTTCTTTCAACTCTGCCATTTTGCTCAGGAGTTTCTACACAAGATAGTTGATGGATCATGCCATATTTTTGATAGAGAGTAGGCATATTGAATTCTTGGCCATTATCTGTTCTAATTGTTTGGATTTGGGTATTGAATTGGGTTTGAACATAAGCAATGAAGTTGATGAGTAAGGGTCTAGTTTCTGATTTTGTTTTCATAAGATAAAGCCAAGTGAAACGTGTATGGTCATCTACAATTGTAAGAAAGAATTTGTATCCAGAATGAGAGATTGTTGAGAATGGACCCCAAATGTCACAATGCACTAATTGAAAGGCTTTATTTGCATTGTTTTGTGATACAGGAAAAGATAGCTTCTTTTGTCGAGCTAGAGGACAAATCTCACAAACATGATTATGAGAAGATTTTACAGAAGGATCAATGGAACTTATGATTTTCAATCTGTCAGAAGGAAGATGTCCCAATCGAAAATGCCATATGTCAGGACTGATGGTAGATGTATTGGCCAAGAAAGAATTATTTGAGTTAGGTAATCCTTTCTGTGTGTTAGCAGGAAAATTAATAAGGTGGTATAGGCCAGCTCTAACTTCAGCAAGCCCAATCATCTTCCATTTGTTGAGATCCTGCAAGACACATTTAGATTGAAAAAGAAACAAGGCAATAGAGTTTTCTTTAGTCAATCTTGAAGCAGAGATAAGATTGATATGAAAAGAAGGAATATAGAGAGCATTATATAGCACTAAATCAGAAGAGAGTTTGATAGTTCCTGTAAAACTAATAGGAACTGATTGACCATTTGGTAAATGGACTTAAGAGGGTTTGGAGGGTATTTTTATTGAAGTGAACAGATGGGGAGAACAGATCATATGATCTGTTGCTCCAGTATCCAATATCCAAGGACAGTTGTTGTTCAAAGAATTGGTAACCAAACAGGAGTTGAAGTGATTACCTGATGTGGAGGCAGTATCGACTGCAGAATTGGAATTAATATGAGAACTAGACAAGCTATTAGCAAGAGTGATCAGATTCTGTATTTGCTCTTGAGAAAAAGGTATGTTTGGGATGTTTGAGTTTTGCTCCAAATAAGATGCACTGTTTGCATTGGGCAATCGTGTTGAATTAAATCTTTTTCCTCGAGGGCCTTTCTACCCTGGTGGATAACCTATGATCTGGAAACACTTGTCTGCAAGGTGTCTAGAGAATCCACAATGGGAGCAAGTAACATCAGGTTTTCCTTTGAATTTGCTGAATTTAGAGACATTGGAAAAGATTTGTCTTGGTGGTTGTGCAGCAGCCATAGCATGAGAATCAAGAGGAAGTCCTACTACATTTGTCAAAGATCTTTGACTTTCTTCTTGCAATAACAAAGAAAAGACTTTGCCCATTGAAGGTAAAGGAGAAAGAAGCAGTTGGCTTCGAATAGCTGAATAAGATTCATGTAAACCAACCAAGAACTTCATCACATAGTCAGCTTGTTGGCGATCAGCAAGATTCTTTAAAATGGCACAAGTGCAAGTATTCAAGATTCCACAATTACACTTAGGAAGGGGACGATAGCTAATGTATTCATCCCATAAAGTTTTGAAATCACTGAAATATTCAGTGATTGAGTTTGAACCTTGAGAAATAGAACTTAAAGATTTCTCTAATGTAAAAACTCGAGGGCCATCACTTCGAAGGTATCTAACCTTTAGTTCATCTCAAATATCATATGCATTATTGAAATAGAGAAGACTTTCCCGAATTTCTTTTGCAATTGAATTCATCAACCAAGATAAAACGAGGTTGTTTGCTCGCAGCCAAGCAACTTGAAGTTTAGTGTTGTCAGGACTGGGTTGAGGCGGGCTTCCATCAACAAAGGCAAGCTTGTTCTTTACAGTCAGAGCAATCGAGATTGATCTACTCCATGCAACATAATTTGCACCATTGAAAATTTCAGAAACAAGAAGAGCTCCAGGGTTGTCACTGGGATGCAGATAGTAAGGCTTGATGAATCATCAGATGGATTCATGAAGGATGAATCAGAGGATTTCTTCATATTGACTGAGGATTCGATATTGGCAGGAGATTCCATAGCAGCAAGAATAACAAGAAATTTAAAGAAAAGTAAGAAAGGATCAGGAATTTGATCAAGAAAGCAGCGGAAGTTTGATACTCGATGATACCATGTAAAATATGTAAAAACAGAAACAGAGAACTCGAGAACTAGAGTCTTGAGAAAGAATTTTAGAGACAATCAATGTGATTTCTCATTATATTGCATTGATATTTTCTTGATATTTGGTGCTGTACATCATTGCTATTTATAGACAATAATTGGCAATGTAAGCCATCTGATTTCAACTAACTTTAACTAACTGTAACTAACTTAACTGTCATCTCTTAACTTTAACAATTTCTTCATCTTTTCTGAGTTTGGCTTCCCGTGACTTTAATTCCAATGCTTCAATTTGCTCTTGTATATTCCAACACTCTCGGTGAGTCTATATTGCATGATCTTGGGTCTAGAAAATATATTTCCCTGCAAACTAAAAGGTTGCTTTTGCATTTTATGTAAGAAAATAGCTATATACAGTCGCAGGTTATAAGCGCGAGGAAAATGGCAACTGATGTGGCAAAAATTGAAAACGCACTGTTTAGTTTTACCCCATTTCCCTTCTAACTCTCCCTCCTTCCAGTTCCCATAGTATGCCATTTTCTCATAGTATGTCCTTTTCTCGTCCGACAGTTTTATCCTCTCTTGGAAAGCAATGGCACAGGTGTAGTCGCCGGCTACTGACAAAGCATGTCGGGAGTTTTTGGTTGTGTAGTGCATGGCGTACGGCACTGTTGAAAAGGTCTTGGGGACCTCAATATCCGTGACGATGCTGGAGACAAGGTTGGCTCCACGGGACTCGGCACTGGAGCGGAGGAAGGAGTCCAATACCTCATGGCGGAGCATGGCGATGAGCTCATTTTTTCGGAGGGTGTTCCCAAAGTCCTCGTTGTTTTGAGGACTGTAATCTCCGTACTTGTCGCATTTGAGTTATTCGTTTAGTCTTTCTAGAAAAGGGTATTTCCCTCAAGAAGGATATATCCTGAAATACTTACCTATCCCTCCAAACTATTTGTCTGTGCCAAAAATTTCTAATGGTGTCAGTGTCATGTCTTTGTAAGCCAATTAGAAGGAAAGACTAAAAGCAATCTTCTTCTTTTTTTTTTGTTTTATTCCTATTTTATGATTACATTTAGGATATTAGTCTTTGTATCGTGTTTTATTCTAGGATCCTTCTTTGGTGATGCTTAAAAAAGTTCTCAGGCAAGTTGAGATCATCAAGAGTTCAAGATCTGGTACACCAAATTTTGAATCTCATGAAGTTGAAGCTAATGAGTTGCAATCAGCTGTTAAATGACTTTTCAATGAACAAGGAGGACATGCAAAATATTCAAAAGTCTGCATCAAAGATGTGAAAGTGCCAGTTACAAATTTTATTTTGAAGTATGCATTGGGTGATTTAATGGACTCCAAAAATGATTCAGGCATTAACAAGGTAGTTCAACAAATTGGGTTCCTGGGCTGGCAACTTTCTGATAAAGGAAAATTTTATTCTAAGACCGAAGATGTGGCTACACTTTTTCATTGTAAATATTCTTCTTGAATTGATTACCCTTCTGTAGAGTATGGTTTATAGAGGTGACGAAAACAAAGTCTTAGCAATCATGTTCACGGAGGGTCTCGATAAAAATGGGCATCGATGGGTTACAGATGATCGAACACGAGGAAGAAACCCACCTGAAAGGTAGACGAAATCCGAAAGTTTTATTTTGCAAGTTTTGTCTTTTTGTGTTTTTTTCTTGGATGACATGGTGTCAGCGACTTCTGTTAGATATTAGGGAAGATAATTTTTTTGATATTACAATTTTGCCCTTTGAGTTATTAGCCGAAGCATGAGGGTTTTGAATTTACATTTCAATTGGACTTGATTGTATGATGGGTCTAAGTCTTACTGTAGAAAATTATTGTGTTATTTAAGTGGGCTCTGGCTCACTTTAAATTAATCCAAAAATTTGTTTAACAAAATTTTATTTAGGATTTAAATTATATTAGTTGGTATTAAATTTTTCTAGTTAGATTCTAGTATTAAATAATTTAGGGTTATGTCTTAGTCGGAGAATTAAGTGTATATCAATGAATTTGAGAAATGATAATATTTTAGGATTACAAGAATTTTGGAGTCTTAAAAAATAAAAAAATAGGTTATTTTAGTATTTCCGTTTTACGTACCGAAATATGTGTTCAATGGAAAATATACATAATTTATATGACTATTTTATAGGTGACAATTAATTTTTGTTCTGCACTATTGTGAAAAAATTCTGAAAAGCTAAAAAGTTTAGAGAAACGAAGTTTATATGCTAGACTTTGCATTAAAAGAAATGTACTAAGGTTGATTTTTGAAAATATGCATGTTTTGTTATGAAAAGAAATTTGAAACATCCTCAGTTATTTGTTCTTCATTGCCCATGAAACTTTGTATGTGAAAAAAATATTTTCTGTCATGACTGGTATATACATGAGATTAATTTTGGCATTCTGTTTATAAACTGTGCAAAAATGGGAGAATATGAAAATTTATTCATAACTATATGACTATGATCTGATTTTGTTTTGTTATGAATTTGTTCTGTACTCTGATATAATGTGATGTGATCTATGAAAAACCTCTGGCATGATATTCTATTTCTATTTTGTTCTGACCTTACGACGGGTGTAAAACTGTAGCCACTGTTGAGGTTGGTACCAACTCTTCTATTTCCGGTGCACCAACTTTAGAAGTAAAGTGGTTTTCTGCATGATCTTTCCTGTGTGCACACTCGAGGCTCCGAGAATTATAAGGGGAATATTTCGCATTCTATTTATGCTTGGTTGGCCGTCGGGGTTTGCACAACCCTGTTACATGGTTTAAATATAGAATTCTATACTAATGTGATGTTTCAGTTATGTTGTACCAAAGGAATTTTGATTAAGAATATTTATGAACTTTTGTTTTGATATTTTTTTATAATATGTTTTGATTTTTCTTATGAAAATAAAAATATTTTGTTCTTCATTCCAAATTTTATAATACTTATGTTTACATACTAGTATATGTTTTCTACTAACTGATTTGTTGATAACTCACCTCTTATTTTCATAACAATTTTCAGATAATTTTGATGGTTCAACTAGAAAATAAGAGTAGGAAGTGTTAATAAAGTTTGATGTTCATAGGGGAATAAGTGCTAAAGGGTACAAGTTTTATTGGATAGTCATATTTAGTAGATTTATTATTTTCATTTGTTTTGGTATGTTGAGTTGTGCATATTTTCAAGTCTTTTTGAAGATTTTAATTTATTTTATTGAGGTATATCTTTCGTGTCTCCATGGAGGACGTACTTAGATCAGAGGACACTCATCCCAGGCAGGCTGCAGGGGCTTCAGGTGGAAGGAATGAATCAACTAAGGTGTGAATATTGTTTCAATGATGTTTTTCTCCCTGACGCTACTCTACTAATTTCCTGACTTGGCCTTTCTTTCGTATGAGACAGATAAAGAGTCTGCCCAAATAGAGTAGTAATTTCTTAGTGTTTCAAAGGCGCAATCAGTTAATCAGTTGGGGAATGGGGGCTTCCGCCCATGTTATCTTTAGCTATTCGACCCTATTTACAAATGTGTTATTGGAGATGATTTAAGTAACATGAGCTCACTCTTCGGACCTTTGGGACTGGGACAGTACAAAGGCGTATCCATTCTTTTTTCTGAAGCTTGTGTTGCAGTAGTTTCTAGATATGTCAAATGTTCCTATATAAAATAAATTTAGAAATTTAGAAAATGTTGGAAGAAAATAATACTATATAAAACAAATGCATCTGTTTAGATTTATTTAATTTGTTTCTATTTGTGAGAATGTTAGATTTTATGGTATGGCTTTAAAAATGTTGTTACAATTTATAATATTCTAAATTTTATGTAAGAATTTTTTATACTTAGAAATGAATCCCAATAGAAGAAGTAATTTCTAATGCTTTTTATTAAAAAGGTAGTACCATAAAACCTTTTGTTAAATAATTTGATTACCTTGTCGGTGTGATTCATGAACTCGAACTCAATTGTTGTAGAACCATTGCCTTTTCTGCTATTAGTCCAAACAAAACGACTGTCAATCGTACAATATAATCCTCCATGTCAACATAGGCTTGACAACTTAAAGTAATAAAATTGTAGTTGTGAGTTTGAATGAATCATTAATATGGCAAAGTTGTGATATAAGAAGTCATAAATTAAAATATGAACAAAATATGTATAACATGGCTCTCCATGACCGACCCCGAAGGGGAAGGAGCACACAAGGGGCCAACCTCCACGATCCCGTCTGTTCCATGAACCGTAGGTGTCCCCCTGGCCTGGAGGCACGAAAGGAAGGGAAGGGGTGCTTAGATCCCCCAACTCGGCCACGAACATCCCTAGGCCTTCAACCTACCTCCCAACTTCCATGTCGACCAATCCCACATCACCCACATCTCTTTGATCAACCCCTCCTTCTTCTAAGGAGGACCCACCTCATTCAGGAAAAGTGGGAGAGTCCTCCTAACTGCCGAATGAGGTAGGAGAGGGAGAAGGGATAGAGACCCTCTCTTGGTCAGTAGCAGGGGTCTCACCGCCAGAAACAATCATGGGGAGAGAACTCAGGGTAGATCCTTGCTCCTTGCGGTCGTCTTCATCACCACCCCCAATATTGGTCTAGGTGCTACCAACTAAGATAGATTCGGGCACCCCAGCCCCAGCCACGCCAACAGAAAAGGTGTTCTACATATTCACATAAAAGTCGTCGTTGCTAGACATTGATGTTAGGGAGAGAAGAGAAGGAAACTTGAAGGGCGGCGTGCTTACGGATTCAGTGCCCTTGGCAGGCAAGTCAAAATCAAAACCCGTCGTCAAGTCAATGAGAGATTGGCCCATGAGCCCAATAAGGTCTTCAAGACCTGGCGACACTAGGGGGAACCCAGACTAAAAAAGCGTTGGGTGTCTTCTCTCCGGGGGAAGCATCAGGAGCCCCCTAACCAACAACTATGTTGGAATAGCAATGTACTCCTCGATCTGCCTCAACTTCCGCCCCCGTGGCGGATCCAGCAACCTCGCCCTCAACGACGTTGCCATGAGGGCGTTCAGTCAAATAACCATCAATTTGAGAAGCCCATCTTTTCCCCCCTGGCTAGGGAGCACGTCTCTTTGCCAGGGGAACCATGGCCTTGAGTTTTTGACCCCTAACATGGGCATGTCTCGGTATCACCAAGAACCTATCAATATTGGAGGCAAAGAGCAGTTAAACCTATCAATATTAAAAATGGTTTTTGCCAAACCATTCCTATCATTTTCCGTTGCCCAATTAAGGACTATGTCAACATGAGAATGCTCCTTATCAGTTAAGTCCAATTGCAAGCTTTTGTTGTCGGGGACCCTTCCCCAATTAGCATGGACTAGGTAGTCCAAAAGATTCATCTCGTCAGTGGGATACTCCCAGTTACTACTAGGAAAAAAAAAAATTTTGCCACTGCTTTGCATTGGAATAACAAGGATCGAAGGCCGCCAAGCATTGTGACCTGACGCGAAAACTACAAACGGTGCCTGGCAACATCTTCACCCATAGAATGAATGAAATTTTTTCTCTGCCAAATCTGGATAGGTATCCCCCAAGGGCTCTAAAACCATGCAAAAGACCACGTATGAACACATAAGAACATGCCAAACGTGCGAGTGAAGTTGGGCGGGGGCTAACCCCAAGAAATCCAAAACATCAGGGACATGGCGTATGAAATGGAATCACAGCTCGTGCATCAAGGCACTCACTGTAAGGGCCACATCGCCGACAAACCCTTCTTCGTCGGTACATCCAGCCCTAGGAATAGAAAACTTCACCAAATCTGGGATTTGGTGAAGCCGAGATTTGGTAAGTGGACCTCGGCTTCACCAAGTCCCGCTCAAACAGGGTGGAACACCAAGAGAAACCCTCAAAAGAGGCAGGGATTCGACTAAGGGAAGACTAAACGGCAGGGGAAGGAGAGTCCCTTGTTGGAGTTGGGTCGGAAGAAAGGATGGGAGTACGGGAAGAGCCACGGCTAGCCATTGCAAGCAAAATGCGTTCTTGAAGATGACACTAACAAAGGGCTCGAACAGGGAGAAGAATATAATAAGGAAGAAGAAGTGCGAAAAGAAGGAGTACGGGAAGAAGTAAATGAATCAAGAAAGATCAGGAAAGGTAATCATGAGGATTCTTGGGAATTCGAAAGGTTGGTTGCGCCGATAGTTGCCACTTCTTTCAAATAAAGGATGTTAAATTAGAGCGAACGTCTATGGGTGATATGGGCTACGTTTTGAAGAATAGGTTTGAACTTAAGCCACTATATTATCTCTCATGGACCCTCGACAGGGTCAAAAAGGTCAAAATCTGGCTAACCGATTACCTATTGCAAGCCAGCAGGGTAAGAACATCACGTGGGCACATAAGGTGCGAAACTAGTAAATTTCCTTTGTGCTGGCACAAATAAAATTAGAGGGGTAACTGGAGGAGATATTTGTCCTCTTGCTACATGGCCCATGACTGATAAGCAAGCCAAGCTTGCCATTTTGACCAACAAGGCCCTTGGCCTAGGGGCCCATGGGAGCATGATATCAACAATTGAGGCAACATCATTCGCAAGGTGATAATGCCCCAAGATGAAGGCAGTTATCCTAAGATGGATAACCCTTATAAATCAAAGCAATATCCCCTCCTCCTTTGTTAAGGGTTAACTAGAGATAAATGCAGGGAACAGATGGTTCTTGACTTCTTGGATATGCCCTTGCATCTCTATAAATGGTACATGAAGGTAACAAATGTTCTTCTAAGTATTATTGAGATATTATATATTGAGACTAATTCTCTAACTTTGGCATCAAAGTTTATCCTGGGCAACCAGTGCCATTGAGATGGTCTTTGCAGGTCGTTCAAGTGGTTGGTGGTGTGAAACATTTCTTTTACAAACTCCTTAACATCTTGTCTGGTATTTCTGCTGAAGAAGATTGAGGTCTTGTCCAGGTTC
Organism: Juglans mandshurica; assembly: GCA_022457165.1. Taxonomy (NCBI): domain Eukaryota; kingdom Viridiplantae; phylum Streptophyta; class Magnoliopsida; order Fagales; family Juglandaceae; genus Juglans; species Juglans mandshurica. The sequence continues at coordinate 14,891,200 of CM039623.1, forward strand.
AATCTTTGGTTAATAAATGGTTATCTTTTTGCACCTGGACATCTTGTCCGGGTGCAAAAAGAAGGTTATCATTTGTAAAAAACAAAAAAATAAGTAGTAAATAAGCAAAGACCCTCGAGCAAAAGGAAAGCCTGAAGTGTGACATTGTTTCTCAACTCTATCCAACAGATGACTTAACACTTCTGAGCATAGGATAAAAAGATAATATAGGCCTTTCTTGTATCTTAACCTTCATTTTATTTTGATTTTTATTTAAGTATTAAAAAACTTCTTCGCTCACTCATTAAATTAAACATAATATAGGCCTACAATTACAAACGAGGAAAATATATTAAAATAATAACCAAGTGATCATATTCATGTTTCATCTACATATATATATATATATATATATATATTTGGGTCAAATGATCTTGCCAATAAAGCTTGTAAGAGTCTACTTAGATCTTCGCAAACTTCTAATTGGTTGGTCAAAAAAAGAAACGAAAAGTTGCTAATGGCTGCCTTGATCAATATGTTTCGAAAAAGAAGAGGTAAAAATTAAGGGAGTATGCATGTTGGGATTGTTCCAAATTCATTGAGAAAGTGGAAAATCAATCATCATCTGCTAATGCTGCCATCTACCATTTGCGCTCCCTCTGATCTCTCTCGCTTCTCTCTCTCTCTATATATATATATATAGAGAGAGAGAGAGAGAGAGAGATGCATGCCCATTGCCCCCACATGGGCATGTTTAGTGGGCTAGCAACGATCTTAAACGTACAAGCTGGTTCTTTTTTTTTTTTTATCTTTGCCTTTGTTCCCATCTTTTTACGGTGAGAATGAACGAATGATCATCAGCATGATGTTGATCAAATTAAAAATAAAGATATAGTATGCACGCGCATGCATCACGTCATGTCATGTTCATTGCAGAGATCGTCTTGTTGCGCGCAGAAGTGCAAGACGAAATAATGAATTATTATATGATCTCATATTTTCTTGAAAGGTTAGGTACTGTTGAGACGTCCCACATGGCTTAAAACCAAACTCATCATAGGTATCAAATCCTCTCTCTCGCTGTAGGTTCTCCAGATGATTATCCTCTCTATATTTTTCTCTCGGGGAGAAGTGTGAGGTGAAGTTAGGTCCATGAATATTCTAACAGAATTAGAAGGTGGCAGAGGGGTTCGGGGTGTGTGTGTAACGGCATTGAGTGGTGGCAGTAAGGTGGTGGAAGGGTCGGTTTAGTATGGTTTACGTATCTGAGTGGTGGCAGAGAGGTGGTGGTGACATTTTCAAGTCTGCTTCTGCAGAATAATCTAATGAACTGTGGTGGTAGAAATGGGGTAGAAGGGCTTGGGGTCTGTTTTCTTCCTTACGTTACAGAGTGGTATCAGGAAGGGGGTGGTAGAGTTTTCTTTCCCTTTTACAGCAGGAAAGGGTGGTAGCAATGATGAATGATCTTGCAAAAAAATGGGAATGTTTGAAGCTAACGGAGGAAAAAACCCAGCATGAGATATCAGAGGAGTTGAAAAATAAAGGGGATGTAGTCTGGTGGGAAAGGTATGGATGAAAAGAAATATAAGTCAGGGGGTTATTGAAGCAACAATGGCTAAAGTGTGGAAGATAAGCAGGAAGGCTCAGTTTCAAGAGGTGGGTTCAAATATGTTTGTAATCACCTTTACTAACCAAGCTGATAAACAGAGGATCCTTGATGGGAGACCTTGGTTCGACAATCAGATGTTTGTGATATTGCACATAGATGGATTCATCCCACCACAGCAGATGGATTTCAGTAGGGAGAGATTCTGGATTCAGTTTCACGACTTGTATGAACAAGGCAAGAGGAGAAAAACTAGGTGAGACTGTGGGTAGAGTTTTGGAGGTAGAGTCACAGGATAATGGGAGTGGGTGGGGTTTATATATGAGGATTTTAACAGAAATAGAGTTGGGGAAACCATTGGCTAGGGGGAGGACCATCTCCATTAAAGGGAGAACCTATTGGGTTCCTCTTAAATTCGAAAAACTTCCACACTTCTATGTTAAATGTGGTTGTCTCATCCATGGAGAGGGTGGATGTTTGGGGAAGGAGGAGGAAGAGACTCAGTTTGGTACTTGGATGAGGGTAAGGATGAGAGCTAGATTTAAATAGAAAGAGGTGGGTAGAAATGTGAGATGGGGACAAAAACTGACAGCAAGAAATGTAGTTTGTGTAGAGGATGAGGAAAAGAATAATAGTGTGAAGGAGAAGGAAGGAAGTCAGAGGGAGGAAGAGCTTAATGCAGGAAGTGAGGAGGTGATGAGTAAAAGCCAAGGTTTTCAAGAAGATGATAGAGGGAATGCAAAAATGGTAAGCACTGAAATATGGAAGGAAACTTCAACAGAAAATCAAGAGAAAAAGTGTGAGTAATCAAGGGAGGAAAGGAGTGAATTGGGAGAAAAATTTGAAACAAGTGAATACTTAGTGAAGGCAAAAGGAAGAACTATGGGGGTTTGGAAGAGGAAAGCAACGGAAAAAAAAGAACTCTAAGGTTTCTAACAGTGCTTCTTGTTTATCAAAAAGGCTATTTAGACAAGATGGTGAAGGAAAAGAGGTGGAAAGGGAGAGGAAAAAAGCAAAAGGCAGTAATAGTGAGGTGAATGAGGCACAAATTGTTTTGGTGGAGGCTGTTGAACAACCCCACCAATTATTATGCAAACACTAAGTTGGAACTGCCGAGGGCTTGGCAACCCTCGGATAGTTCAAGACCTTTGCCATTTGGTAAAGGAGAATGGTAAAGGAGAAAAGGCCAAATGTGATCTTTTTGATGGAAACAAAATTGAGGAGTGAAAAGAGTGATAGAATAAAAAGAAGGGTGAGAAGTGAGGGGTGTTTTGTAGTAGATTCAAATGGAAGGAAAGGGGGTCTTATGCTTCTATGGGACCAGTCAGTGGAGTTGGAGATCCTGAATTACTAAAATAGGCACATTAATGCTTGGGTCACAAATGAGGAAGGGAAAGAGAGATGGTTGCTGACTGGTTTTTATGGGCAACCAGAAACTAGTGATGGGGATATTGAAGCTTGTTTGCAGGCAGTGGCTCCCTGTGTAACAAAAGAAATGAATGAAAATTTGTCCAAGGCTTTCTCTAGAGATGAAGTTGAGAAAGCTCTTAAACATATGGCCCCTTTGAAGTCACCCGGAATACGTGTAAATCATCTGCTTTTTGCATATGACTGCATATTTTTTGGGATAGCAAAAACAAAAGAATGGTTGAGGTTACAAGAGCTTTTGTTTATATATGAAAAGGCCTCTGGACAGTTCCTAAATAAGGAAAAAATGTTAGTGTGGAAAATCCAAATATAACACATTTAGATGAATAAAAGAAAGGGTCTGGAAGAAGATTAATAACTGGAAAAATGCTTTTCTATCAGCAACTGGCAAGGAGGTAATGATCAAGATAGTCCTACAAGCAATACCAACTTACACTATGAGTGTTTTTAAACTCCTAAAAAACCTTTGTAAGGAGTTAAATTCTTTACTGGCCAATTTCTGCTGGGGAAACCCAAAGACAAGTAGTTGTTTGCATTGGTGCAGTTGAGAAAAATTAGGGACTTCTAAGGGTAAAGGAGGGCTAGGTTTTAAAGACATAGAGTCATTCAATATGGCTTTATTGGCTAAACAAGGGTGGAGATTTTTACAGGACTCGAGGACCATGGCAGCAAGGGTTTTTAAAGAAAAAATTTCAGAACAATCCTTTTGACAGAAGCAAAATTGGGATATAGACCTTCTTACATATGGAGTGTTTAGGGAGCTCTAAACTTGTTAAAGGAAGGATGAAGATGGAGTGTAGGGAATGGCAAAAAAAAAAAAAAAAATTTGGGGGCGGAAGTGGTTACCAACTCCTTCCTCTTACTGTGTCCAATCTCCTTGCACAATTTTAGACCAAGAGGCCAAAGTTTCTGAGTTGATTACTGGTGGGGAATGGAATGAGCATTTGATCAAGAGAATTTTCTGTGAAGAAGAAGCAGAGCAGATATGGAGCTTACCCATATGCAAAATGGAGGTTGAAGATAAATTAATATGGAGGTACACCACAAAAGGTTTCTTCACTGTCAATAGTGCTTATCATCTAGAAATGAAGAGGAGGACAACAAAAGATGAGTGCTCAAATGGAAGGGAAGGGGAGAACAGATGGAAGGTAATATGGAATTTGAATATCCCAAGGAAAACCAAAATTTTCTTGTGCAAAGCTGCAAAAGAACTGTTAGCTACAAAAAAAGTCTTTACAAGAAGGGTATTATAAAAGAACAACTGTGTCCAATTTGTAAGAAGGAAGCAGAAATATCAATACATGCCTTATGGTCTTGCCCTGCAGCTGCAGATGTCTGGTTTGATTCGATTATGGTGATACAAAAATGGAGGACCAATGAACCTGATATGTCAATCTTGTTTGAAAGGTTGGAGGAAAGGGTCAATACAAAATAATTAGGAGAGATCAGTATGGTAATGAGAAGCATTTGGTTGAGAAGAAATGAATTTGTCTTTAAAGACATTTTCAAGAGCCCAACTCAAGTGTTGAATCAAGCTAGATAGGAACTGAGAATTTATCACCAGGTTTAGCAAAACCTGTGGCAAAACACAGAAGCAAGAGTAGTAGGAGGAGAGTCAATGTGGAGCAGACCAAGGGAGAGATTTGTAAAAGCAAATTGGGATGCAGCTGTTGATAAAGAAGGAAAAAAGGTAGGCCTAAGAGTGGTAATCAGATATGAGGAAGGTGAAATTATGGCTGCTGTTGTTGAACAAAGAAGCCTTGTATCTGATCCTGCAGTAGCAGAAGGTTATGCACAGAGGAAAGCCACGAAATTTTGTAGAGACCTTAATTTCAGCAGAGTTGTTTTTGAAGGTGGTGCTCAAGACATTAATGAGGCAGCACATTGCTAAGGGGAAGAGGACCCAGCATGTATTGAGAGTATCCTGAGTAAGGAAAAACTTTGTAATACTATTTCAGATCAATGAATGAATATTGAGGTTATTTAAAAAAAAACTCATCCTAGGCTTAATAAGGAGTTACCTTACTCCTCCTATTAGACATTTTATGGGGAGAAATGAGTGTTTCTATATGGTATCAGAGCAGGTTAACTTATGACCTCCTATGACCTACCCACAATAATGTTACCAGAAATATTGGCCCATACGTGAGGGGGCGTGTTGAGAAGTCTGACATGGTTTAGGAACCAACTCGTCCCAGACTTTATAAGGAGTTATCTCACTCCTCATTTTAGACATTTTATGAAGAAATATGAGTGTTTATATAGGTACCAATTAGAAAATTAATGTGCATTAAGGAAGTTGGTTGATTCAACAACGTAGTCATAATGTTTTAGATCACTTTCGAGTTGCCTAGCTACTAAATTAATGGGGCCCTACAATAGGTTATTATATGGAGCGAGCTAGCTGCATGCATATATATTGCGCTTGTACGTGTAGATTGTTGTTGGGTGTTTTTTTGAATAAACCCACTTAATTTCTTGTAATAGGTGTAACAGCCCGCTAGAAATTCATTAGTGGAATTTCTATTGACTTTAGGAATCTCGTGAAAACCCCATAAGTTTTTACGAATCAACCAATCGCATAGGTTTTAGTCTATCAACATAGTCAGTGTTATCACTCACTATGGTGCTAGAAATATGAGTTTAATTATTTGAGGTGGTTAGAAGTGTCAGAATGCATTATAGTCTACGCTATTAGACTCAGTAGATTATTTAGGATTTTATGGGGCAATAGCCTATTTTCATAATTCCGGACAAAACGTCTGATGGAAATTGTGAAATTATTTTTAGGGGCACTTCGAGAATGAATTTCGGTAAACGATTTTCACTGTAGGTTAATATGAATATTTAGGAATTTTTAGTGCAAAGTTTATGATTCACTTTTTCGGAGTAAATAGTAACCTCGGTAAGCGCACCAATTGCAGTGTTTCAAAATCACAGTGTGGAATGTCCAAATTAGATTAGAGAACTTTCATTTGGACACTTGGCAAGATATTAGCCTCACATAATGGATAATATTAGACACTTGGCACCATGAGGAGCGTTTGATGGATTTGAAGGAATCAATGTGTGAAATCATGCCACTTAAGCAAAACTTTGTTTCATCTGCTCAACCAAATTGTGCCAGACCAAAAATATTTCAATCCTAGTGAAACCCTAAATGGTGGGAATCCAATTGAAAGCCCAAAAACATGGTTGAAATCGGAACCCTAAACGGTTTCCCCAAAACCTAAAGTTGGCCTCTAAACCCTTTCTAATCCGATTTCTAGCATTGTGTTTAATCACTTGATTAAATTACTTCCACATGCTATTAATCCTTCAAATTTGTGTTAGAACATCTTTGATTGGTAAAAAGTTGTTTAAACCCCAGAAAGGTCATTCGGGGCGATAAACTAGAGAGTGTGTTATATTTTGGAGTTTTTGACCATGCTAATGAATAGATCTTGGTCCGAAATTTTTATGGAGTACTGTTAACATGTGTATATGATTATTGGTTGAGAATTTGTTTCATGATTAAAAGTTTTGGTGAAATATTTTCTTAGGTCTAGAAACTTAGAAACAGGAAGAGGCAAAATAGTTTCTGTTTTGAGAAAGTTTAAATCTTTTATGGTTTAATCTTATTCCAATGGCTTTGATATTTTTATTGGAAGATCCTAAGCCTCTTATATACATGTTAAAATGTTATTTTGAAGATATTTGATGTTAGTTTCGAAGATATGGAATTTTATGCAATGAGGTATTCAGTTAGACCAAAGTGATGATGTTCTTGGCTAAATTTATGTTTTGGTTGATGTTTAACCATGTGATCTTGCGTTTGATGCTTGGATCTGTTTTAGAACATCTTTTTAAACCATGTGATGTTTTGGTTTGAAGTTCACTTCATTATGAGTCATGGATCAAGAGGTTGATCAAAACAAGTTAGAAACAAAATTCTGTTTTGAACTTAGAAGAAATCCCAAAAAGTTCAAGTATGGTTTTAGTGATTTTGATAACTTTTGTTCATGATTCAAAACATGATTATTCTTAGGAATATGTTATGAGTGTAGTAGAAGAAAAATTTTGGTTTAATCATGAGTTTTGAAATATGAAAGAATTACAACAAAATCAAAGGAAATAGCCTTGTAAGTTTCGGTCTTATAGCGTTTTAATGGTTGTGTTTAGTTTTAAATTTTTTTTGAATTGATATTTGAGCTTAGGACAAAATTTACATAAGGTATGTAAATTTTGGTGATTTTTGGAATTTGGATGCAAAATCCTTAAGTTTGGTTGTGCCATGCCAAATCATTACATATTTATCTGTTACACAGAATTTATTCTGTCATGAATTATTCATCTGTTACATAAGATATTCTGTCATGTATTGCTATACATTGCAAGTATGTCATGTTAAGTTAAATATGCCATATGTTACATGTATTTCATGTCACGTTATGCTACGTCAGGACTTCTGTCTTTTATGTTACGTTCATGTTACGTCACGTTATGAAATGACATGTATGCCAGTTAAGTTATTCAAGTCAATCACGACCCTAAGTGCTAGGATGGGGTAATATCCTAGTGGAACTCCTTTGTTCACGCTGGAGTGTCTAAATAGGTGTGAAATTCCCTGGGTTGACGAAGTACAGTCAACAGGTTGCGAGTGGGGCCTAATTAGCTGGTCACCGGAGCGCGCCAGGCACTAACGCCGATGGTGCCACACATTATGTTACATGTGTCCACAGCAAGTGTGGCACAAACAAATAAGTCATGGGGCCACAACAACTGCGGAGCATGAAGTATGGGGCCACAACAACTGTGGAGCATACACTACGTGAGACACAGCAATTGTGACACGTAGAATACGTGGGGCCACACCAACTGTGGAGTACGTATTAACGCACTCACAGCTGGTATAGAAACCTGTGATGTGATGTGGTAATCGGCAGGGACACACGGCTCAAGGGGACCTGTGTAGCACCCATATGGTCACTTTAATGATTAAGTCTATTGAATAAGATTCCAAGTTCAAGTCATGTTTCACGTTATGTTATGTTCAAGTTTACGTTCACGCAATCATGGTAATCCCATGAGACAAGAATATGTTTCAAGTCCATGTTATGTTTCAAGTCACATTCATGCTAAGCTTCAGTTTCAGTTTAAGTTATGCCAGTTATGTTATGTTGTATGTCAAGTTTTGCCATGATTACTTATGATTTGATTATGCATTCATGCTTTTACTGCCATGCATGCATCATTAACTTGTGTGGAAGTTTCCTGTTAACTTACTGAGATTTGTAATCAAATCTCACTGTGGTAATCCCAACTACCATTCCCCCCGAATGGTAGATCTTGTTACAGGATCAGAAGGAGAACCGGGAGTTGACCAACTAGAAACGGTCGACTAAGCAACAAGGCGACGTAGAAGTAGTTACCTCAGATTACTACTTGTATTTTGTGGAGTTCAATCTCCAGCACTCTTTTGTTCACAACCATTTTGGACTAGTGTTGTGATCTCAGTTGTTTAGTATGTCTTTATGTATAAAATATGTTTTAAGTAATTGGGATATTTTAGTTTGGTGCATAGCATTGCTAAAAAAAAATAAAAAATTATCCGCTGCGAATATTGCATAATGCTAGATGCATGTTAGGAATATTGCATCTTATATGTCATGAACGGGGGCAGGTAACCTTGTGTTGCATGTCTCGACGCTTCAAATGTCCGTCCGATCCCAAGCGGAATTTGGGGACGTCACAATAGGTAAAAAGTATTATTTGTCTAAAATTATAGATCGACGACCTTCATGATATTGAAAGGTTAATTGGTCCAACACATAAACACATGATAGGTATATATATATATCTTCATCCACCCTACGTAAAAATAGAAAGAAAAAAGAGTCATTCTATTTACAAGTCCGTATAAGAGAAATACACCATTTATATTATTGATGTGGTACGATTTGATTTGCAAGGTATAAACTTTTAAATTTTTTTCTAAATCAAATTGTAACACCCTTTCCCATAGGTCCGGGGAGTTAACTCTTGTAACCTAAAACCATCTTTCAAAACATATTTATATACTCTAAATTTCTCATAAAATAGGAACTCATTTAATTAAACTAAATATACATGTTCCTCCATTAGGACACCAATTAATAAATACCTCAATGAAATAAATTAAAAACTCTACAAAGACTCAGAAATATCCATGACTTAAAATACAAAAATAACATAAAATCACAAACATACTAAATAAGACTCTCCAATAACTATTTGTACCATTTGACACTTATTTCTCTACGATCATCAACCTTGCTAACACTTCCTACTCTTGACTTCCAACTGAGGTATCAAAATTATCTGAAAAATATTTTGGAAATAAGGGGGTGAGTTATCAACAATTCAGTAAGTAAAGAACATATACTAGTATGTAAACATGAGTATTTTCAAAATTCAGAATGCATGATAAAATATTTACTTTTAGAATGCAAAATCATAAACATTTACTTTCAGAATACAAAATCAAAATATTTACTTTCAGAATGCAAAATCAAAACATGTTACCAAAAATATCAGAGCGAAACTTTTAGAAAACAATTCTTATTCAAAAATCATTTGGCATAACAAAATCTAAGACCTCATCTTCATCATATCAGAGCATTGCATCGCACCGGGATAGATACCATGTTTAACCCCCGTAATAGGATTATAAACCACCATTATAACTATGGAAGCACTGTATCCACTATTATAACCCGTGGTTGAGTCGTATACCATGTTTAAACCCCATAGTAGGGTTATAAATCACAATTCTAACATGTGGAAGGGTTATATCTACTATTATAACCCGTGGTTGGGCTGTATCCACTATTATCACTTATGGTTGGGTCTTATCTACTATTATCACCCGTGGTTGGGTCGTATCCACTATTGTAACCTGTGGTTGGGTCGTATGCACTATTATAACATGTGGTTGGGCCGTATGCCACTATCATCACCCATGATTGGGCTGTAACAGAAACTGAATAGAACATCATAATCAGACTTAATCAGAATACAAATTCAGAATCTCATGCCAAGGATTTCAGATGCCGCAACATATCCAAATAGAGTACTGACCAAACTCAAATCCTTTCACATTTTCAAAAACAGTTTCAAAACATTTTCGCATCATATGCACAAAGTTTTATAAATTTCATATTCTCTCTTTTTGCATAGTTCAGAAATAGAATGTACAAAATTAGCTCATGTCTACACGAATCCTGGCAAAAAATATTTTCTCTTATATAGCTTTCAAACTCATATCTAAGGTTGTTTTCATATTTCTTTTCAAAACAAATATGCATATTTTCAGAATCAACCTTGTTTCATTTCCTTTTTATGTAAAGTCTAGTATAGGAACCTCGCTTACCAAGGCTTTTTAATTTTTTTGAATTTTTTCACAACAGTGTTGAACGAAAATTACTCGTAACATTTAAGATTGCCACGAAATGTCCATAAATATTCAAAATTAACACATTTTTCAATATTAAATTGAAACGCCAGGTAACACATTTTTCAATATCATAAATTCTCAAATGCCTATAATATCCATTTAATTTCTCCGACTAAGACATTGAATTCTAACTTAGGTACCATTGAAATCTAACTATATAAAAATTAATACTAGATAATGTAATTATATTGCAATTCTGCTACAGGTACCCCGCGTTGGGTACCTGTTGTGGAATCGTGTAGCCACGTCACTTTTATATTATTAGTTTAATAAATGAATTAAAAAAAACCTCGATTTGAGAAACCCATCTCATCATCAAGCGCCAAACTCATCCCTATTTTCCATCTCAGAAATCTTCTTGATCCTCTTCATTCCTTAGCCATCTGAGCAAAAGCACAAATAATACAAATCTTGTTTTTTTTTCTTATTATTAATCTTCTCTCGTATCATATTGCACACAATAAAAAGAAATCCACATTTAGCTTCAAATAATAAACAAAGAGCGTACCCGCCGAGATGAAAACTTTGCAGCAGTCAAGTGCTGGGCTTCAACCTCCCTTACCTGCTTACTACCTGGAGGAGTGTCGATATTGTGTGACACATAGTTGTAATTTTAGTGGCCTGTGGGAAGCAGATTCACCCTTCACATTCGCTGAAATGAAGCTCTTTGTGGGTTAGGGTTTCGGGCTTCCAAAAATTGGGAAAGACGATGGCAGGGAGGTACATGGTTGGGTCCACGAATGCGAAGACAAAAAACGAAGAAGAACAAGAGGAGATGAAGTTAAGAAGCATAACCTATTTTTGTGGCTTGTGGGAAGCAGATTCACCCTCGTCAAAATGAAGCTCTTCGTGGGTGGGGAAGCAGAAGAGCTTGCTTTGTGTCTGTGAGCAAGGGAAGGGAATCTGTTTGCATATGAAACACAATGTTTCATTTATCCACGTGGAGGCCCATGTACGTGGGGGGTACCCCTCCTGTGTGCAAATAGAGTTTTTGATTATATCAAAATCTATTAAAGTAACACCCTAAAGGCAAGGCATTTTAGAAAAAATGAACATAAAATGCAATGGCAAGTTTTAACTTGCAAAAACCACTTGAGATAAAACCATGACATCGTGCATGAAACCAAGCTCATGATCATGTGGGAAGAAGCTGCGACGGAGTTGGGTGGCTAAGGTGAATACGCCGGCGGGATGGGCGACTGCGCATAGAGAGAGAAAGAGTGATGAGAGAGATAAAGAGGGGGAGACAGAGGTGGAACAGCGGGGAAAACTCGTCATGGCTTACCGAGAGAGAGGTGCAGCGGACTTGGGGTGACTCGAGGCTGACGGGAAGGCGACAACTGGCAGATTCTGTGGCTAACCCGATTATTTTTCTGTCGAACGGTGGTGATCAACCAAGTATGTGGTTTTGCTCTATTTCGGGAGTGGGAAAACAGGCGATAACGGGCTGACGTCTTGTGGTGGTGTTGCCTCGTGTGTGGGAGGCTATAGCTTCTTGTGGGCTGGGCACGTTGGTCATTTGAGGGAGGAGCAATGACATAGTTGGCTTGGCTTTGGGGTGGCGAGGTTGCTAGACGAATCGGAGGCTGTGGGCTACGGGGAGGCTATGTGGGTGCAACGAGGCTGTGGGCTTGTCGAGAAGGTCAATGAATGACGGACTCGACGTGTCAACGACCGACATTTTCTGGGGAGGTAATGACCAAGCGGATAGAGCTGCCGACGTGGGTGGCTGGGTTGTGGCTCGAGGTGGAGGGAGCAGGTGCTTTGTTTTGAGCTACAAAAACAGGGTGGTTTTTAGTTGTTATAGGGAGAGCTGTGGCTCTCTGTGGTTGGAGTGGTTAGCAAAAGGAGGGGTGGTTTCTGTTTCACGTGGGCCAGGCAGTGGCTATCACATGGTGGTACGCATGGCTGGGTTGCAGTCTTTGTGTAGAGTTGGGCCACGGCTACCCTTCGGTGGTTTTCTACGGTCGCATTGCTTTGGTTGTTGGAGTTTCTTGGACATGGACTACGTTGCATTGCGGTGCAGGGGTGATCGGGTGCTGTGGAGGCTTACCATGGCATGGAGGGCTGTTTTGTAGTGCTTAGCCTGGAGGTGGGACTGACTGAGTTGTGGTGAATGGGATTCCATGGGGCTGCGGCTTGCTGAAGTGAAAGCAGGGGTTGCTGTAACCCTAGGACTTGAAGAGGCGACGAGTGCATGAAGGTGTATAATCAACGACCACCATAAAGTTTCCAACCTAAACCTAAATAAAAATCTTATTAACTAACCGGCATTGATTAAACAGTTTTGTTATTCATCATCTCCACACATCACACACCACATTTTTTTAATTTTTAATTTTTTTGGTTTTATACTTCTTAAACTAATTGAATTCTTTTACTCATCATTCATACACTACATATTTGGTAAAAGAATAAATAAATAAATAAAAATATGTGTAGTATGTGATGTGTGGATCAGATGATTAGCAAAATTTTTCTTGACTAGATTGGCTTGGTCCAAAGAAAGGGCTTTGTCAAGTCCTTTTGTTGACTATGGCCTGCCAAGGCACGAAAGGAAACCAATACACCCCACCACAGACAATCACCTCGTATGTGCTAGCCTTATCTTCCTCAGCACTATCCTCTGCCTTCTCTTCCTTGCTAGTCTCTCTGCCCTCAGCCCGAATGTTTTGAACTATTACTCTAGTGAATATTTTAAACAAAAACTTAAATTATTTTTTTGTGGGTATGATAGTATGTTTAAAATTAATTTTTCTATATTTTATTTAAAACTATAATAAATATGAGTATGAGAGAAATTGTAGATGATTGGAAGAAGATCAATTTATTTTATTTATTAGAAGAAAATATTAATAAAAGATGATTTAGGGATGAACAGTAGTTCCTCAAATATCCCCTAAAACAAAACCTTAAAATAGAGAATGGGATGAGAGGGGGTTTTTAAGCTCCTCAAATTTTTTTCCATAATTTAAGGATAACAATGAAATTGGACACCAGATGGAAATGCTCTTACAAGTGTTGTCTTTGTCGAAGGAATATAGAGAAATTGATATGGTGCAAATCAATCATTGTTTTTAGAACGTTTACCTACTTATGATCTTTTGCTCCTTTTTTAATTTTTTGTGGAGCCACGTGGCTCATGCAAGATTAATTTTACTAGCTAGTTTATATTAATATATATATTTATTTTACATAATTTATTATTATTATTATTATTATTATATATTCACGAATATGCAAAAAAATAAATTTGATTGAATATTTAATCGTGAGTAGTATATCCATTATCTTGTTTGTTTACAAAAAATGTTGTAGATAAAACTAATTTTACAATATGACGTAATTTATGTTAATTTATGAATTTATTTTTATAAAATTTCTTTGTAGTCGACGGTTAAAGCATTTCTCTTTATTTACATGCATAAACTTATATAATGTGGGTAAAACCTCAAGGAAAATGTTAGTTAACCTCCTTAAATGCACCACTCAAATTTATAGTTAGTGTATTTGTTTTATTTTTTAAAATGTTTAACAGAATTACTATTAATGAATTTGTATTTTTTAAATATTTGAGAAAAAAAATGAATGAACTCAGAACTAGCTAGCAATCATGCCCATAAGTATTTTAAATTAGGGGGGATGTTGGAAGCTCAGCTGGGGACAGGTCCATCATTTGCCTGGAGAGGTATCCATGCTGGTCTAAGGCTGTTGAAAGAAGGGCTTGTATGGAGGGTTGGGAATGGCAAACAAGTGAAGATCTGGACTGATAAATGGATACCCTTTACCCCCCCCCCCCCATATAGAATTCAATCTACCCGAGAAGTGCACTACTGGTGTGAGTATGTTTATGACCTTATAGACCCCCATCTGCAGTAGTGGAACAAACCTATTCTCCATGAGATGTTCTCCCATAAGGAAGTGGCTGACATCACAGCCATCCCAATTAGTTTGGGGGGAAGAGAGGATAAGCTTGTATGGCAGTTTACACCAAATGGAATTTATACAGTTAAAAGTGGATATCACCTTAATATTGAATTGGAAGGTGAACTAGAAGGGGAGACCTCAAGCAAAGCTAAGGAAAAACAAGCTTGGAAATACATATGGAAGCTAAGAGTACCTCCTGCTACCAAGATGTTCCTATGGAGAGCTTGCAAAGAAGCCATTCCTACACTAGCTAATTTGAAGAGAAGGAAAGTGGTTGAAAACAGTTTATGTCCAGTTTGTAAACAGGAGCAAGAAACCTCAGGTCATGTTTTATGGGGATGTATTGCTGCCAAAGATGTATGGGGCCAGGGAATGAGGAAAGTGCAAAAGTTATCTCTTCAAAGTGATCTGATTTTTGAAATTTGGTCAAGACTAGTAGAGATACTCAGCCTTGAGGAACTAGAGGAGGTGGCAGCAACTATGCAGGGACTATGGTCCAGAAGGAACAACACCTACCATGGTAAGGAGTTCCAACATCCAACGGCTCTTCATCAACAGGCCAAGACAGATCTTGCAGTCTACCAGGAAGCTATTACAGAGGATAGAGTAGTTAAGTTTAATGCTCGTGCAGGGGTGCCAAAATGGAAAAAACCTGAGGTGGGTTCCTTAAAGGTGAACTGGGATGCGCCTGTCAACTTAGAGGAAGGGAGAATTGGAATTGGAGTGGTCATTAGAGATCATGATGGACTGGTCATGGGAAGCTTACGGGCAAGCAGAAACCTGAAAGGGACCCCTTTTGATGCGGAAGCTTATGGCCTACTTCTAGCAGTTGTTTTCTGCAAAGAAATTGGACTAACACATGTCTGTCTAGAGGGGGACTCTAAGCAAGTGGTCGATTTATTGCAAAACTGCGCCAGGAACTGGAGTTTCGGAGGCTGTCTTGTGGAAGATGCACGGGAGATACTCAACTCGTATGCAGTATGGTCTGTGACTCATGCATATCGAGAGGCCAATATGGCATCACATCTCCTAGCCAACAATGCACTGGAAGCCACAGAGGATACCTATGATCTTGAAACTTGTCCTTCATGTATCTTTCCTATAGTCTCTAAGGAAATGTTGTAACTGTTATCTCCTGGTTTTAGCTTGAGTTGATGTAAGTCATTCTTATGATTAATGAGATCAGTCCTATTATCAAAAAAAAAAAAAAAATCACGCCCATAAGTAAGAGCGGGCATTGTCCAAAAATGAATGTAGCAAACATTTTCCTTATTTTAAGTCGAATATAATAAGACAATTAAAATTAATAATAAAATGCAACGAGCTCTCCACATTGACGTGGCTTCATGCACTATAGGAAATAAACCTATTTCCGACGAAGCCTTTCACCGCAAATAGAGGAAACTATCGCCGGAAAAAAGTAATTCCGGCTAAATAAGCTTGCCCAAATATCGCCGCTTTTAACCAGCCAAGTAAGATGTTTTGTGCCGAGTTCGAGAACGGACATAAATACTTTACATTTTCGGCTGGTATATATCGCTGGAAATATCTTATATATCGCCAGTAAAGATCTTTAGCATAGTTGCTCAAGTCTATTCCGGCGACTAAAAATCACCGGAAATATAATCTTTGCTGCAAATTTAACTTCGCCGCAAAAGTTCCATTACTGGCGATAATTGACATTTGCCAGAAACACTAGACGATTATTGCGGCGATGATATAGTCGGCGCAAATAATTGGACATAATGTTTCCTCCTTACTCGCTGCATTTATTTTCGGCGAGTTACGTTCGCCGTAGATGGTATTTTTTTAAAAAAAAAACCAATTCTGTTAGCTTGTATTTTGTGCTCCTGTTATTTTTCCTTATATTTATAATTTCATAAATTATAAATACTAAATTTGGATAAATTTATATCTGATTGCACATATAAATTATATGTCAACATCATTCAAATAACCTCGACGTACATATTTAAAATTCACCAAGATTTAAGCGTATGTTTTACATAATACCATCCAACTTATCACAATGGAATATAAATTTACAAGTATTTTTCGTTCAAACTATAAATGTCTAACAGCAAGTTGCCTTCATGAATGCATCAGCTTCTTCATTGCAAGTGTTTTTCTTTCTAATCACCATATTACAAAAGTATGGGAAGAGCTGAATTTAGTTCACCGATTTGACTTCAAGTGCTTCAAAACAACTGTAAAGAAATACAATATATTTATGCAAAAACATAATATTCAAGGCCCAAGTTACAAGGCATTCAATTAATAAAAGATAGCATCTCTTCTTTTTCCTTTGTATCTCTAAATAAAAGAACCAACTATGTATATATTATGTACATATATAGAACACGTAGAAACTCTCTGACAATTAATACAAGGGTCTCACCTGAAATTGGGGCTACCTTTTACATGACTCAGAAGACTAACGAGTCCATTTCAGAAAGCCTCTACGTACTCTAGCTCTTTAGTCTGGTATAAAGCTAGCTTCCAAAATCATAGTACCCAATGTGAGAAAAATCGAACACTTGGCAATTTGATCCTACCAAACAAAGTACGCACCAAAAAGAACAAATTATATAGGTGAAAAACCATATGCACTTATGATATTTTATATGAGAAGTACATAATTTGCGTTTATTAGAACTAGTAAATACCAAGTCCACTGAACTCACCCAAGGTGATTTCCTCTATGATATCTCGCATTCAGCAACTTCATTGACCAAACAGAAAAAAATTTCAAAATAATGATGAAACAAGTTATTTATTCTTAGTCATATAGATGTTGAAAGATACATAAAAAGCAACAATGTCAGAACAAGAATAAATGAAAATTTGCAGGTCAGTTAGGTACTAATAATATTATTAAAAGGCTACGTATGTACTAATAACTTATCTTGCTGTAGCAATTTCATTATACATTGATGACCAAGAACTTCCAATGTGCATGTTGGTGGCAAAAGCAACGTACATCTCCAGACAAAAGTTACAAAATATCCTCAACCAAAAAATATACTACCTACCCTACACTAGTAACTGATGTACAAAAGAGGAGGTTCTGGAGATATGGGAGACATTTTGTTGTTATATTATTTTAACTTTCATCTCCTTACCAAAATTGACAAAAAATTGTTACCCTCAAATTTAGTAACTGGCTATGCAGGTCCTTGAGTCTCTTTATGAGACTCTCCCTGGGTCTGCCTCTCTAACTCATATCTCTCCAAAAACTTGTCATACTTATCTTGTTTCTCCATTAATAACATGACATTCGCTCGTAAGTCATCACGTAAAGCTTATAATGTGCAGTTTCTTTCTCACTTCTTTCTGCACGTTTAATTAATTCTACTATTCGGGCATTAGTTGATTGTCTAGATGACTCGAGAATAATCATCTCACCAAGACCCCGTACATACCTTGGCCTGTGGCCCAAAACTTCCCTAAATATTGTTGCTACAGCCTCCTTAGTTCACTTCTCAGGCTCCAGCTCTGCCATCTTTGCTGCCATCTCATTCTATCAACCATTGGAAAACATCACACAAGTTAATTGTACGTAATATGTACTTAGCACTAAAAATATAGACATCAGTTTATCTCGAACATCATGGGATTTTATTTAATTAACACTCACATATTTCTCTTTCGTCATGGGAGTCACAAATTTGTCATTCTTCTTTGACCACCTGACTTCTTTAAAGAAATCAACCAAATTCTCCTCATTCCCAGACTGCAAATAAAATAAATTACACACTAACTTAGATTGAATATATGAACACCATTATGAAGTACAAATTAAAAGAGTACAAGTAGCTAGCATTCATAATGGAACTCAAATCTGCAAGATAAAACTCTCATTCAAGCTATCAAATTAATCGTTGGGATTAGACTTACAAAGTACAAACAATAACGATTGTTGAGTGTTTTTTTCTGTTTTTTCATAACTAAATGTGCAAGTAATTATATTAGTCATTGATATATAGAGAACTCAAAGGAAATACACAACTTTGAAGAAGCCTAACATATCACGCAGCACAAAGAAATAATAATGTTACATATAGTCGGTGTGCATCTTGCAACCAAAATGGAGACTTTCCCTCATCTCCATTAGCCGCACAAATGACCTTCGTCCAGCCATGTGATTGTTTTGTTGCTTCTCCCTATTACTTTTATTTCGTTCAGACATCCCCTGCAATCACATAGGACGTGATATACATCCATTGAATGTAGCGGTGTCAAGAGGATTATATGACTAAAAACATAACTGGATTAGTTGACTATTTTAACAAAAACTAACTGTTCTAACTAACATTTAATACACGTGACTATTTTACCAAAAAATTCCACAGCATGTTAATTAAGTATGCGACTGCCAACTTACCTTAAAGTCATCGCTTGAATATCGAGCACATAACTTTACCCAAGTGGCTGGTGTGACCGACGGTGGCACATTCGCAAGTGCTTCTTCATTGCTCTCATATTGCTTGTAGGTTCTATGTAAATTATAGCGAATATGATTAAACCGCTTGCGTAGTGTCTTCGTAACCGTATCATGATGGTTCTTCTTGGTTCAGTCGAGGATGAAGTCAGCCTACAGACAAACATTAAGAGTATTAATTATAATCTCTCAGCCTCGAGTTTTACATTACCAATGTTAGGCTTTCATCTACTCTATTTGAACATGTATTGCATTCTCCTACTTTTACCTGAATGCGTGTAATTAATTCTTCCTTCTCATTAGCTAGTACATCGTGCCAGCTAGCATGACTCAAGTCCACATGGTGCTTGACCAACAAGGTAACCCTTGTAGTAAACAAGGTAGCGTTTTCACAACAAGGTGCAGTTTCACCGTCCTTTATCCTCAAGGATATATTTCCATACTTTCGCACCTTTTCAAACTCTGTTCTCTTTGCAGCTCCTCGCCCACGCTTCTGGCGAAGTGGTACTAGGTTGTCAACATGTTAAACATATAATGTAAAACAATATCCAAAATGTAAAACAATATAAATATAAATTAGCATTAATACCAGACGGGTTTGTGCTTAGTGACGAATCAACTGCTGGTATGTCATTTGGTTCTGTGCTTGGGACGACATTACGTGGATCGGTTAAGTCATATGAGCTTGAGGATGAGTAATCTCTATGATCCATCGCAACAATGAGTACTTTATTCCGAACTTCATCATTGCTACGAGATCTCCCCCGACCGTAGCTCACACCGCGTGATCGACCTCTACCTCTTCCAGTTATCGGCATTGATGAAGCACGCTATATAAACAAACTTCTAAGCGGTTTGCTTGCCAAAAAAACTAAACAACCAATATTATTCCTGCAATCACACTAAAAGAATACAATTATTTATATATGATTATACTTTAGTTTAGAATATTACAATTAGTTCATCATCATGCTACTATTTGTTTAAGGGAATGGTCCAAATTAACCAGGACATTTAGGAAGTAATGCCTCCTAGTGTGTTGTCATCACAAACTTGGCTAAATTGGCAAAAGATAACAAACTAAATAATTCTCAAGCAAATTACACATCCATTCAATGGAAGATCCCCTATTCTTGAAGTAAATTGCACACTTCTAATGGTCGGGGTACTAGAATTGTATTCAAGTTGTAATCTAATTAGATTCAATGTAATCTAATTAGATCATTCTTTATGCAATTGATCATGCCCGGCCTCTCAAACCCAGTAAAATTATAGAATATATATATATATATATACATAGAAGTATCCAATTAATTTGGATAACCACGACAAACTAGCTAGTTCATATATACTCAATAAACATGCATAATCTAGTGTAGTTCATAAGATACAACTTACTTATGATGGAGGAATATATATTGTATTTACAATTATAAGCTATGACTTTAATTGATATCAAATTCAGGTTCTTAGAACCACCTTATAAGTTAGTCATTATAAGTTTAAATAGGAAACTATATATATATATATATATATAAAGTGTAGTTCATAATTTAAAACTTAAGATGGGTAAAGTAAACTCATTATCTAGTCGGCCTTAAATATAATGTTCTTAATTGAAATACTATATATGTAAATCACGAAGGTCCTTCATAATTAAATATTAAGCTCTTTTGCATTACCCTTAGATATATATATATATATATATATATATATATATATATAGATGGTTTAAACATCCCCCCCATCACACATTAATGAAAATTGCTCAAATTGAAATTGATGATAGTTTAGTCTAAAGTACTACTTAACACCCCACAATATATAATCTTGTTTTATAGGTGTCCTCCTCTCTTTAATATAGGGTAACTAGAGTTTACTAAGCAATCCTTGATCATCCCTTGGAAGCTGCTGGCCTTCGTCATGATCTCAAAATTGCCTTAATCTCAAAACTTCATTCTTCAACTGTTCTTCTCAAAACTTGATGCATTCTTCATTGATGTTAATTGCTGCAAACATATACATTCTTTTTAGTTCTCAAAGTCAACCACAATGTACATTCATCATTTTCTTTATTTCCATGTACATTCATCATTTCCACAATGTACATTCACTTTATTAATGCTATAATGGCTGCATTAAATAAAGGCAGCTGGCAAGCTGATTACATTAAGTGAAACAACATTAAATATATGATTGCATTAAATATATATGATTCCTAAGCAAATAAAATTAACACTAGCATGTTTTTTTTTAATGTAAAATGCATAAAGGAAAACATTAAGTGAAACAAATTTTGAACTAATGTTGTGAGATCTCGAGTTTTCAATTAACTTGTCTACTAGGTTTTTTTTCATGTCTTTTATCTACAATGTGTAAGCATAGGTGCATGTATACATTAATTTTTTAATATAACCACCTATAATGCAGTTAATTGGGTAACTCATCTAATCACCAAAAGAAAGGATAACACATCCCATCTCAGCCTCTAGGTGCAGCATATACATAAAAATAACCAGGTTAAAGCAATTAAGTTAAAGCAATTCATGTCTAGCAATTGTATCAAAGTCATCACAAATATAGAACATAAGCAAATTAGCAATATGGATTGGTGAAGTTTACATACCCTCAGCTTAGAGAAATTATATTGCACAGTCCTTATGAGAATAATGACCATCAGGGAACCAAGAGATTTTTTATGAAGGAGGCGTTATTTGTACCATGGAACACCAGGCAATATCTGTCCACATCATCTATGTTAATACAATCCCTTTGTAAAGCATAAATGACAAATAAATATAATCCACTTATGCATTTTTCTGACCTTATCACCATACCAAGCATCTTGAGGTAGAAGAAGGAACACAATGGGAAGAGTTTGTTAAGGCCTTCCAGATCAAAATCATTGACACCACATAAACTTAACATGACAAAAGTGAAAGCAACAAGTGAAGGCCATCTTGTGAGCAACTCCAAATCAATGGAAACTCTTCAAAACATATGTACTACCCCACAAAAAACGTATTTCCCAATATATATATATATATATATATATAGTGTACTACCTCTCTAGTTCTTGTTTACAAAGAGGACAAGAAGATGTAATTTGGAGCCATTGATCTATGCACTTGAGGTAGAAGACATGGGAACATGGCAACCTCCTTAATTCTTCCTTGTTCAAGTACTTGGTTATGCAAATGTAGCATTCCTGTCATCCCCACCACAAACACAAAGAAAACACGACAATCTCATCAGCACTTCAACTTTCAACACGCCAATATATTCTTTTGACTTAGAATCTACTAAATTTGTTCTGTCCTATGAAAGATATTAGCTTATCTGTAAGTGTAAGTTGAAAGAAATGAGACTTACTGGATGATCATTTGCAAGGTCGGATGCTGGGAAGCTGAGAAATTTCCTCCTCGGATGCTCCTCTATCAATTGACCCTACATTCATGTTGTATCCGACAAGGTTGCTAATCATTGGCACCCAACAGCATAGCAACAAAAATAACAGGAATGGAAATGAATAGCAAATTGCATTCCAAGCTAGCAGGGAGATGCATAGTACATGTAGTTTTGGGGCTCAATGGAAGGACCCAAATCGAGAGTCAAATACCCAAACATTACCCATCACAAACCATAATGCAAAGAACAATTCTAGTGAAGTTTGGCATTTGTTCATTAGATGTGAGATCCTGTATCCATTGTAGCAATCAATTAGAAGGCTTCGAAAAGCTCTTGAATTGTCAAAAACTCTCTGTAACACTTCCACTAAATTTATGGAAACTTGTTTGTGTGTGAAAAAAATTAAAAGCAGGCAATTCATGAGTTTGTATCTTGTTTTTCATCATTTAAATATTGCTGCCAATACGATTAAAACTATAAGGTGGCCTAGTACAAAATATAGTGACCACCAACCATTATCGAATTGATTTGAAGTTATTTGTTATAACTTGAGGCTTTTATCATATCACTAAGGGTTCATCACTACTAAGCTGTTTGCATAATTCCTCAATAATTCCACCCAAAGAACAAAATCAAAGACTTATCTTCAATAACTAGTTGCATGATGTTTTATAACTAGCTCACAAATCTTTGTAATGATCCCAACAGACGAGTTGTCACTATTAGTACAACGCATGGAAACCAATGATTTTGTTTGAGGGAAAAATATAAATGAATCATAGAAGTTGAAGGGGCGTACTGTATGTAAAGCTAGCATACCTAGATTCTTCACTGCCCCTCTGCTGTTCCATATTAGAAAGGCCAAAACCATCTACATGATTGAGATGGTGCCGGTAGCGGCCGTAGAGTAGCAACAGACTAAGAACACATCCAATATTATAACCAATAATCCATATTCTCATTGGCCAAACAGGCTTCTCCTTGGAAATGGCTATAGTAGATGTTGTGATGCTTATTTGAATCACCAAAACTATAAATTCCATCAGCATCCAAGTGCTTGAATTGAAAGAATTTGAGCTAAGATCAGATCTTGATTCAGTTTGGTAGTGGAATATTCTTCTTAAGAAAGAGAACCACCTTGCTCTGGAGATCCTCATCGCCATCCTTACCAAGGACGAAGAAGGTAGAGCACAAGTAGGCCTATGTCGGGTATTCAT
This sequence comes from Juglans mandshurica, assembly GCA_022457165.1. Lineage (NCBI taxonomy): Eukaryota > Viridiplantae > Streptophyta > Magnoliopsida > Fagales > Juglandaceae > Juglans > Juglans mandshurica. The sequence continues at coordinate 14,914,680 of CM039623.1, forward strand.
TTTGGATGATTTTTGTTGGACTAAAAACCAAATTCCAAACATATCCAAACAATAAACTACAGTTAACCCTTTGCCCATTATATCATTGCAAACAATCGAAATATATAGAATACCAGCATAAGGAAACTTCAAAATCACAAAGATGATATTGTTGAATCATGAAAAAAAGTGGCTTTTGGCTAATTCGTAGTGTCACGCAATTTATGAGATTTCACAATAAAAAGGTTTAATCAGAAGCTTTTGCCAAAGATTCTAGCTTATTTGATCATGCATGATAATCTTGATTAATGTGAAAAAAGGTTTATTCTGTACTTTTTCGTCAAAAATTAAAATGAACCAAAAGGATTAACCCAACTAATGAAATTCATGTACTTTTAATTGTTCATGAAGTTGGTAATTATTAACATATATAAAAGTTGTGGGACTTTTAGCTATCCATTATTAATGATCATGGTTGTAACTACTGATCAACTCATCTTTTTACTGGTGCAATTAGATCTAAGCTGCTCATGGTGTATTGGAGAGGAATGGATCATTAACATTTAAATGACTAATTATTAAATATGTATGTATTTATGTAATAAAGTTGGAAACTCCAATCATAAATATATATATATATATATATATATTATATAAGTCATATATAATATATATATGATTTTGTTTCCAACACTGCAGATATATATCCATTCTTCCATTGTAATGCTACTTATCAATCTTCTTCCTCTTATCTTTTTAATTAATTTCAATGCCTTTTTAATTTCCCCCTATTATTCTTCCATGTGCAGTTGAATTAGAAACAGTTTTTTTGGCAAGATGTTTTGTTCTCAACCACATTATAATCTAACTACTTCAATAGCATTGGCATGGCACATATGATAACATGCATACATACAATTTAGTTCCCTTACTTATCACTCATACACATTAAACTGATAGTAAGTTAAAAGTTAACTTACCTCGATCGTCGTGTTCTACAAGAATAAAGCGCGAAACACGAGGAACTGTAAAAGGGTATTCTAAATGTTAGAAATTAATTACTAACAATTAGGAATGTGAACAGAGACAACTTAGAGTAAAATTACCATTTTACCCTCTACATGTGGGCAAATGACCATTTTACCCCTAACTTAAGAATCTAATATCCTAATTCCAAAAATTACCAAAATTTACATTCCTCATGTAAATTTTGTCCCAAACTCAAATAGTAACTCAGAAGAATTTAAGACCAATCACAACTATGAAAAACTTACTATGGCCGAAACCTACATAGGCCATTTGTCTTGATTTTGGTTGCAATTCTGTCATTTGTCTTGATTTTGGTTGCAATTCTGTCATTTGTCTTGATTTTGGTTGCAATTCTGTCAAGTTCCAAAACTCATGAATAAACCAAAATCTTGTAACAAAGATCTTCCTATCCTAAGTTTAAAAATACACTTAAAATATCCATTAAGAAAAGCTAATCATCAACACCAAACTTTTTGTAAAAAGACCCAAACTTTTTAACAAAAAGTAATCCTTAAGTCACAAGTTTTGACCTTAATAAAAACATCTCCTAGAATTCCAAAAAATCAAATCTTACTTCTAACATATTCATAACATCATCCTAAGATCAAACATGCTTTAAATCATCAAACCAAACTCACCAAAAATCACAAAACAACACTTGGAGTTTTAGGTTTTAAACTTAGTCCAAAACAGAAACTGATTTTCCCAACTAACTATTATCAATCTCTTGATCCATGGCTTAAAGACATGTGATCTTCAAACTAACACATCACATGGTTTAAAAATGTGTCCTAAAAAAGATCCAACCATCAAACTTAAAATCACATGGCTAAAATTTAATAAAACATGAATCTAACTAAAAAACATCAAAGTTTAGGCCTAACCGAAATCCTCTTGCATAGAAAATCATATCTTTAAAAATAATATTAAATATCTTCAAAATAACATCCTAACATGTATATAAGAGGCTTAGGATCATCATATAAAAATATCAAAGCCTTTGGAATAAGATTAAACCACGAAATATTCAAACTTTCACCAAACAGAAACTGTTTTTCCACTTCCAGTTTTCAAGTTTCTAACTCTAAGAAAATCTATGATCAAAGGCTTTATCCAAGCAACAAAACCTCAATGAACATTCATAAACACATGTTAACAACACTCCATAAAATTTTCGGACCAAGATATGTCCATTAGCTTGGTCAATTTCGTGGGCCTTGGTGGGCCCCACCAAGTGGGCTTCAATTTGGGGTTTAAAGGGGGTTTGGTTAGGGTTTGAGATTCTATCAAGCCCAAAATCAAATTTTCTTGGCCCAATCAAATTCCCAAGGTTTAAAAGGTTGAATAACGATGATTTGACTAATTAATAGCATGTGGAAGTGATTTAATCAAGTGATTAAACACAATGCTAGAAATTGGATTAAAAAGGGTTTGGAGGCCAACTTTAGGGTTTGGGAAATCCATTTAGGGTTTTGGTTTCAACCAAGCTTTTGGGGTTTTAATTGGATTCCAACCATTTAGGGTTTTGCTAGGGTTGAAACCCTCTTTGGTCTAGCACAATTTGGTTGAACAGATGAAACATAGCTTTGCTTAGGTGGCATGATCTCACACCTTGATTCCTTCACAAATCTATCTAATGGTTCTTCTTTGTACCAAGTGTCTAATACCATTTACTATGTGTGGCTAAGATCTTTCCAAGTGTCCAAATAAAACTTCTCTAACCTAATTTGGACATTCCACACTGTGATTTTGAAAACACTGCAATAGGTGCGCTTATCGAGGTTACTATTCACTCCAAAAAATACATAATAAACTTAGTACTAAAAATTTCTAAATATTCATATTAACCTATAGTGAAAATCGTTTAACGAAATTCAACCCCGAAGTACCCCTAAAAATAATTTCACAATTTTCAACAGACGTTTCGTCCGGAATTATGAAAATAAGCTATTGCGCCATAAAATCCTAAATAATCCATTGATTTTATTGGCGTAGACCATAATGCATTCTGACACTTCTAACTACCTCAAATAATTAAACTCATATTTCTAGCACCATAGTGAGTGATAACACTGACTATGTTGACAAACTAAAACTTGTGCAATTGGTCGATTCGTAAAAACTTATGGGGTTTTCACGAGATTCCTAAAGTCAATAGAAATTTCACCAATGAATTTCTAGCGGGCTGTTACACAAACTATCTATTTTAAGGAGGCATATTACTTGATTAGTTTTGATACAGCAAGAGGGTAACATGTCAACCAATTTGAAGTTTGATATATATATATATATATGTGTGTGTGTGTGTGTGTATATATATATGTATATGAACGGGGGATCTTTATGTTGCATGGTGATCTTAATTTCAACAAATTAATTAGAAGAAAAAGAGTCCCAAGAAAATTTGAAAGAGACATTGAGAATCAATGAACCTTGGTCTTGGTGATTGGACATGTTTTAACTTCAAGTGCCAGTCATGTCTTCCAGTTGATCATTTTGTTAAGAAAGTTATTTATTTCATATCAACCTACAAATTATTTTGTGGTTTTTTTTCCTAATTTCTGGTAGCCGTTATAACTTTATTTCCACTTTCCATTATAAATAAATAATAAGTTTATTTAGATAATCCTTTTACGATTTATCTAAATAAATTCTTATGATGTTTTTAAATTTTAATACAAGTTTCTGAGTTTTGGCTTTTTATGTTAATTTTACCTTTTTACTTTTCACAATGGCATGCTGATTAGGTATAGTTGTTTTGTTCTTTAAATGACTAGCGTGAATTCTAATTGTAATCATTTCGTTGGATTTTAGGCAACATGTGACAACCAAGTAAATCAATATATATTGACCATAAATTTTTTAATTCAGATTATAGATTCCAATTTCCTAAAATTCGAAAGGATGTTCATCGACAAACATCAAAAGCAAAAATGGAGAAATAAAAAGAAATCTTGAATGCATGCTTGGATAGCATAGCTAAAGCAAAGAAGAGAGGTGGCCAAGTTGTGGCTCATGTTTTCCAAGCCAACGAATTGAACGAAATTATAATATCTAACCATCCTTTGATGAAGTCTATACCAAATATCATGATTTAGAATGAAAGGGACTGTAGCATGTTAATTAGAATGCTACAAGACTTTCAAATCCGGATCTAGCTTTGAGGGGGAGGGTGCTTTGGCTCCTCCCCCTCCCCTCCCTCCTGTCTATATGTTCAATCTGTTAGTTTTGTTTTATTTTGGCGTGTTTTAGTTTTTAGTTTTAGCTCAAATAAGGGGTGCTCTTTCGGGTGATCCCATTTTTAGCATAGGTTTTGTTCCCCATTCTTTCTAAGATTTATGTTTCTGAATAAACTCTAAGATCTTCTTTTCTAAGATCCGGAAACCTCATCTTTCATTTTTTCTTTCTGACCCGTATGTGATGTTGAGTCACCTGGAACGGCGGTAGCTAGGGCAAGAGTTGGTCGAGAGGGGCGGGCAATGCTATGGCCAGTTGGTCATGCGGTAGAGCTCGTGTGTAGGAGGTAAAGGAATTCTTAAGAATGAGATGTTGAGCATTGGTAAAGTTTGTAGCATTTTTTTGTCAAAGATAAAGGACTTCTGTTAAAATCCAGAGCTACCATTACCAAAAGTTCTCAACCCTTCCCTAAGTATTCAAATGTGCTTTTACTAGTGTTACTTAGTTATTGAAAATAGTTGATTCATCAAGAGACCTAACAAGAGATGGAAAAAGAGTGAGAGATATTATGGGTGTACGTTACTGTGTAGAGGAGAAAAACCATGTGGTGAGGTTGTTTACTTTTTAAAAATTTTCTAAATCAAAATAGAGATTCAAATTTTCTAAATTTACTTTCTTTAAGAAATTCAAATAGAAATGGAAGCATGTTCTTCGACAAAGATCAAAAGCAAAAATGGAAAAATAAAAAGAAACCTTGAATGCTTGGATAGCATAGCTAGATCAAAGAAGAGAGGTGGCACGTCGTGGCTCATATTGTAACGCCCCAAACCCGGGTGGCTTGGTGAATTACTACTTATCGCTCATAAACATGTCTCCCAACACATCCAAAGAAAAATCTCCAATAACTTCCTAAATGAAATCAATCTCAAATCTTCTCAATAATCTCAATACAAACTCCATAAAATCTTAAATGTAATAATAATAATCAAAGAGGTCCATAACCTCCCGGTAATCATAACAAATCAACTAAAAAAATTCATAAGTCTTACTAAACTTGTAAAACCCAAAGACATTAAGACTAATAACACCAGAAGTCCTTCTTCTACCAACATCTTCTTAAACACAAGCAGCATTCTAATCCAGGTCCTCATTTGGACCTACCACATCATCTGAAAAATATTATAATGATAGGGGGTGAGTTATCAACAACTCAGTAAGCAGAAATCAGAAATCAGATGCTAGCGTGCAAACATGAGCATTTACAAAGTAGAGCATGCAGAACAAAATATTTTCCCGAGTTAAACATGCAGAACCAAACATATTTTCAAAAGTAACAGAGCGATGATTTTAAGACAAGTAAAACCCTTAGTGCTTTGGCATAACATAAACTGAGTATCATCATCAGATCAAAACAGAGCATCAACCAGAGCAGAGACCATGTTTCACCCTCGTGGTAGGATTGTGCTAACCCCGGTGGCCAAACCAGGCAGAGACAGAGGTGAAATCTTTCCTCTATTCTTCTCGGAGCCCCGAGTGTGCACACAGGAAAGACCACAATAAAACCACTTTGTTTCCAAAGTGGGTGCACTCAGAGACAGAGAAGTTGGTACCAACCCAAACAGAGCAGAGCATAACAGAGCAGAGCAGAGCAAAGCAGAGACAAAGTCAGATACGAAAACCAGTACACCATGCCAAAGGTTTTCAGATGTTATATCAAAATAATACAGAGTACCAAAACAAAATCAGACAGTTTACACACGCTGAACACAAAAGCCAGAAGAAATAGATGCACAACTTTTCATATTCTCAATATCGCTCTTTTTTCCAGATTTCAGAAACCACATGACTGAATTTAGCTCATGTCTACACATTGCATGTCAAAATATATTTTCCTTTTTCACACAAATTTCATGAATAATGCAGATAAGAGACCGAGGATGATCTTTGTTTTCACAAGTTCCCAACACAACGCAAATTATGCAAATTTTCATAAAATCAACCTCAATTTTATTAACTTGTATAAAACCCAGCATAGGAACCCCGCTTACCTGACTCTTGTAGCGTATTATCTAAGCCTCGAAAATGACCTCTATTAGTCTCGGCATCTATTCATAGAACAAAATATACACTGAGTATTAAACGATAATTGACATAACGTCCATCTAATAATTAATACTCATAATCTCAACCCATAATATAGCAAAAACAACTCACTAATACTATTAATAGTAATTTGGACAGCTCGCATTCCAACCCAAAAATACCATATTCTAATTTTAACAATTACCAAAACACCCACAAAATTCCACGTCAAACATAAATAACCAAAATATTAACCCCACCTCAAAGGCCCCTAACTCCAAGTAATAATCACAATTCCACCACAATGTAGCTCCAACTATTATTCTCCACTCCCAACGGTCAAATAGAAACCCATATAGCACAAAAACAGTCCCCAAACAATCCCAAACATTGCTCAATTTACTGCTCGACCAACCCAAGATAATCCACAATTCCAAGACCATTCCAATACAAAGTGTTTGTTTATTCACAACAAGTGTCCGAGAACTCACAACTACACTTCCAAAATATTTCATTGAAATGAAGACTTGAAGTGACAGTGTGTGTGCGTGAGTGTGAGGCCGAGACGAGGCTAACTTACCAACGAAAAGGAATTTCTCCCGCAATGGTTTTACTGGTTACACAAGAAGCCGAGAATCGAAAGCCCAATAACTAGGAATCACAAGCCAATGAAAACTCAAGAACTGACGAAATGCAAACCCAAACTCACGGCAACAACCAGCTGTATAGAGGAGGAACATCAAAAATAAATATCAAAAACAAAATCTGTACACTGCAGCAAGGGAAACCGAAAATCAAAGGAATGAAGATGGAACTCTTACCAGTCGAAAATGGAGGGATGCGAAGTGATGCCCGTGTGTTGCAGAGGAAAATCGAGATGCAAAACAAAATGGAGAGAAAAAACAGAGGAACCGAAACCAGTACTGCGCAGGGAAGAAACCGAACTTGAGGAAACTTGGGCAGAGAATCAGAACCCACATATTACATAGCAACAAGAAATAAAGAAGAAACTGAAAGAACAGAAAGAGACGTGGGAGAGAGAGAGAGAGAGAGATCTGGGCAGGGGGAAAAACAGAAACCGAAAGAGAGAATGAGGGAGAAAGAAGCGAGAGGAAGCAGAAGAGAAAGCAAAAACACTAACCCAAACGGCGTTGTTCCGCAAATCAGAAGAAGGCTGGGCCTCACGCAAATTGGTCCGGGCTCACAGACTGGGCCTTACACATATTGTCCAAGCCAACGAATTGAACAAAATTATAGTAACTAACCATATCATGATTTAAAATGAAATGTACTGGTGAACTGTTTGCTTCCCAAACATATCTCATCTTAGTATTGTCTGAAAAGGAAATGGATACTAGAAGAATGAGAGTTGCCTTGGTTACTAACGTCCTGTTTGGTTTCACAGATAGTCTTAACTCATCTCATTTTAACATCTAAACACCATTCAAACACAAACACTTCTCAACTTCAAATTTTCAAATTTTCCATTTAATCTTTTTCTAATCACTACAGCTTTTCCAAACATCCAACAAAACACAAAAACAAACTTACTTTTTCAAATCCCAAATGAAAACAATGTTAAAAATTTATATTATAAGAAAATATTTTAACTTTCTAATATTTTTATTCTTCTTTTTTTTTTCTCACTATTCCCAAAATCTCATAAAACATCTTACTTCAAAATATTTCAATACTATTCACAGATTTATCATCTCAACTGTGTAACCAAAGGTGACCCAAAACTCTAAGCATCTTTTTGCACAGGTTGACAACTATAATACTACAAAGGTGGTTTTCGGTTGGTTTTCTTCTATTGAAGAATGAGATGTTTAGCATTGGTAAAGTTTTTAGCCCTTTTTTTGTGAAAGCTATAGGACTTCCATTAAAATCAAGAGCTACCAATACCAAACGCTTTTAGCCTGTCCTTGAATATTCGAATATTCAAATGTGCTTTTACTGGTGCTACCGTGTTATGGACAATAGTTGATTCATCGAGAGACCTATCTAGAGGTAGAAAGACAATGAGAGATATCACCAATATTACTATGTTGTGGACAAAAACAATGCAGTAAGCGCGATGCAAGTTTAATCACATGTGACATGCTCTATCTTCAAAAGCAATAAGAGCTTAGCCAATTATTGAGTTATGTGAAACACGTACGTCATCATTTTGAAGGTATTCTCTTCTAGAGCTCCCCTATGAATAAGACGTGGTGTAAAGTCATGTATTACACGAGCTAATAAAATAGTGACTCGTTATTTTTGCCATGCTTTACAATTAGACAATATCGATGGGATTCTTTTCCGATCTTGGAAATAAATCTCCCTACACTTCATACCGAAATATCATCTATGTTCAAGCTTGAGTTGTTGTAACCAATCATTATTATTGTCGCCAACCCTCGATGGCAAGACCTTAGATCAAATTTATATTGGCCATAAATTTTCTAATTCAGTTTATAAATTCCAATTTCCTAAATTTACTTTTTTATGCAATTCAAATTAAATCGAAATCATGTCCATCAACAAAGATCAAAAGAAAAAAATAAAAAAAAAATCTTGAATGCTTGGATAGCATAACTAGAGCAAAGAAGAGGTGGCCAAGTTGTGGCTCATGTTGTCCAAGCCAATTAATTCAACTAAATGATAATAACTAACCATCCATTGACTAAGTCTATACAAAATAGCATGATTTACAATGAAAGGAACTATGAAATGTTTGGTTCCACAAATATCTCATCTTCTATCCATTTTATTTTTAGACACTACCAAGATGAGATTTGTGCGGAAGCAAACATTTCACTAGTAGCTTTCATTTGAAATTGTGATTTTGGAATATACATGACCAAAGGGTAGTTTGTAATTATAATTTGGGTCAATTCGTTGGCTTGGACAACATGAGCCACTACTTGGCCACGTTTCTTCTTTGCTCTAGCTATTGTGATGCCCCCCAGATTCCTCTTGGAACCAGACAAACATCTGAAGTTTTGGGACATACAACACAATGTTATCTACTCCCGCTCATGAGAGATAAAGATGCAATGTTCCAAACATGCATCTAGCAATATGCAATAAAGCTGCGGTTTGTGGATAAATTTTTTCTTGAGCAATACTATGCACCAAACTAAAGATACCCCAAATATTAAAAACATAATCCATCAACATTAAAGTGGTATACCTTCTTGATTACATAATGAGCCCAAAAGGTCTGTAATCATTAGAGTACTAGAGATCGAGCACCTTAAGTATAAGTAGGAACTAAAGCAACTACTAGGCTAATCCATTAAGAAGCTTGCACAACTCAGTCAAGGATGTTATAGTACTAACGATACATCGAAGCATTGAGGCTATGAGCTCTTTGTCGTGCCATTGTCGTCTAATCGACAATCTCCAGTTGGTTATTCTCTGATGCGCCTCCTAATCCTAACAAATGGTCTACTATTTTAGGGGGAATGGTAGTTATGATTACAACAGTGAGATTTGAATTCAAATCTCAGGAAGTTAACAGAGAACTTCCAAATAGGTTAATGATGCATGCAGGATAGTAAATACATGAATGCATAATCAAAATCATAAGTAAGCATAAAATAACTTGACGTGAAGCATGGCATAAACTGACATGACATGTGCGTTAACATATGCACAAGTTCACATGTATCTGCACCTGCTATGGACACACATATTGTACAGGCCAGTTGACAGGTATCTGTATCTCTTGTGGACACACGTTCTGTACATATCACGTGATAGGTATATGCGCCCGCATGAATAAGTATAGCATGAAAGTGAAAAGTGGCACCATTGACGTTAGTGCCCGCTGCGCTATGGTGACAAGTTAATTAAGCCTCATTCGTAGCTCGTTGATCTTTACCTTGTCAACCAAGGGAATTTCACTCTAATTTAGATACTATAGCGTGAACAAGAGTTCAACTAGGATATTACCCTATCCTAGCACTTAGGGTCGTTACAGATATAAACAAACTTAACATGACTTGAAAGTTTGTTTCCAAGATACATAAACTGTACTCTAGACGAAATGTGACATGAAACAAAAGGATAGAAGCCCTGATGTAACGTAACATGACATGAACGTGAGACGAAAGACATGATGTACTATGAGATAAAAAATATTTCATAGCATGACATAACATGTAAAAGATAATATTTTGTAACATGGCATAATACATAACAGATAACATTTCAAAATATTGCAAAACAAGTAACATACAATATTTCGTAATATGACATAACATGTAACAGAACTTGACATGACATATATGTAACATACAACATTACTCAACATGTCATACTTGTAACAAATATCATTACTTAACATGACATACTTGTAACAGATAGAAATGCATGACAAAATAAATTATGTAACAGATAAGTTTTTCATGACAGAATATAATATGTGTAACAGATAAACATGTTGTGACATGCCATGGCATGACACATATGATGATATACATACATGAACTGTAGTTCCTTTACCCATCACACATACACAGTAACCTGATAGTAAGTTAAGAGTTAACTTATAGTGATCGTCTCGTTATGAGAAATTAAGCACAAAATACAAGAAATTGTAAGTAGGGATTTTAAAAGTTAGAAACTTTATTACTAACAATTAGAAACATGAAAAATGCTAAGTTAAAGTAAAATTACTATTTTACCCTCTACATGTGGAAAAATGACCATTTTACCCATAACTTAAGGTTTTCACATACAAATTCCAAAAGGGAAATTCTAAATGCAACCGCCCGCGTGTCCCCGTTGCGGCCTCGGCGCCTACGTGGCATACGTACTAAACGACGTTCAACATTTGTCCAAATTCCCCCGCGTAAGTAATTGTTTTCTCTCACTCATCTCTATTTTCTCTCGTCCAATGCACGATTTCAAACCCTAATTGTAATCCATAACTCTCAATGAGCGTCTACTCTCAATCCCTAACTCTAACCAACATCTAACCCAAACGATCCCTAACCCTAATCTACCTGTCGTCTTCACCCTTGAGGCCGCGAGGAACCCTACTCTTTGGATTGACGAGCCGAGCCTACGAACCCACATGAACCCATCGTCTCCATCCCCGTCGTCATCACCCCTGAGGCCGCAGCAGGACACGAACCCATCATCTCCATCCCCGTTGTCTTCACCCCTGAGGCCGTAAGAGACACGAACCCCCCAGGTTTTGTTCAGATTGTTGCTTTTAGTTTTGCTCTCATTAGTTCAATTTGTGCTTGTGATTTTGATTACTTGATTACTTGTGATTTTGAGATTTTGGTTGGATTTGATTTGGTTTATTTATCAGGTTTTGTTCAGATTGTTGCTTTTAGTTTTTCTCTTATCAGTTAAATATGTGTTTGTGATTTTAAGTTTTGATTACTTGATTTGGAGATTTTGGTTGGATTTGATTTGGTTTATTTATCAAGTTTTGTTCAGATTGTTGCTTTCAGTTTTGCTCTCATCAGTTAAATATGTGTTTGTGATGTTAAGTTTTGATTACTTGATTTGGAGATTTTGGTTGGATTTGATTTGGTTTATTTATCAAGTTTTGTTCATATTGTTGCTTTTAGTTTTGCTCTCATCAGTTAAATTTGTACTTGTGATTTTGATTACTTGATTGGAGTTGATTCGATTTTATGGGGGTTCATCTTAGAATGTCATCATCATCTTCATCAATATCTTCTTCATCTTTTCCGAAAAGTAATTTGGGAAAACCATTGTGCTTCTGTGAGCTCGAAGCCACATTGAAATGGTCAACCACTGCAAAAAATCCTAGACGACCCTTCTTAGGTTGTGGTTGTTCAAAGTACAATACCCAGGTAAGTACATTATTTGTTGCCTAAAACATTTTTTATATATAATCATTTAATATGATGTACAGTTTATACATTTCTAATATATGCATGGAATGAGTAGGGCTTACCATACTATAAGTTTTTCAAGTGGCTGGATAGTAATGAAGTGACTGAGCTACAAGTTCAAGAAAGAATGCATGAACTGTTAAAGAAAGAGAAAGAGGTCGAGAAGATACTTGAGCTTCTAGAAAAGAGGGAGATTGAACTGCGTAAGATAGTGGATCGCCTCGAGAGGGTGCATATGGTACTATCCAAAAAAAGCAACGAGGTTATGCAAATGGAGTTGGTGCTTAATGCACAAGAAGCTAAAATAAGGCGTTTAGGCACACTACTTCGTTTTATTTCTGTTTGCATTTGTACATGTATTTTACCTATTGTTATATAAGTAATTTAGAATTGTTGTTAGTAGTTCTATGTTTAGGTATTGGACTTGTACATTTGTTTTATAATTGTAGACCGCAACTTGTATGAACCAATTGTCTCAGCAACAATGCATTGTCTCAACAACAGTTGTCTTAGCACTTCCCTCATTGTCTGGACGTAATTAGTTAAGTTGGCCTCCTTGGATGTACATGGTTGTAGGATATAGATCACTTTATATATAACATCTATTGCAAGAAGGCACACAGCTTTAGATGATCTATTTTACCATTAAGGAGGTTTAATTCTTAGTTAGATCCGATAACAACATGGATCTACATTTGAAGAATCTGTTTTATAGACCTTAGAATGTGCAAAATACTTTGTATCTTAGACATCAAAATTCCAAAATGAGACCCTTTAAGTCTTAATGAACATTATGAATCACAATAGTTAATGCTAGAAATAAAAATACATAGTCAGCAAAGCTCAGTTCTCCAATGCTATCTTTTAATCTTGCGATAAAATAAGAAAAAAAAAATTAGACTATAGGAATTATATCTGAGAAAAGATAATAAAAACTACAATACTAACTATTATGTCAAAAACTTAAATATATATCCAGTTTTCTATTTTCCACTTTCTTTCTCATTTCTTTGTTTGTAGCAGCCAAAATAGATAAAACTATATTAAAATGTGGCCAATATATACTTCACAAATTTCCACCAACCAAAATGAAAATGGAACATAAGCAAGAAAAATAAACAGAGGACGAGCAAAGAGAGTCCCATCCAAGCTCCATTAACCATATAAATGCGTTAAGCGCACTAAAAGCACATCTACACCATCAAAAATATATGTGCATAGATAGAGAGAGAGAGAGAGAGAAAAAGAGAGAGTGCGCGCTTATACCTGTGAGTGATGTATGAATGTAGAGAAGCCTAAGCAGGTTTAAATCCACATATATTCATTCATGTTAGAAATTGTTCCCAGTCCAACTTCACAACAAAGTCTCTCAAATACACAAAATTTATTCAATCCACGACAAATTGTGTAACAGTCTGATAGAAATTCATTGGTGGAATTTCTATTGACTTTAGGAATCTCGTAAAAGTCCCATAAGTTTTTACGAATCGACCAATCGCATAAGTTTTAGTCTGTCAACATAGTCAGTGTTATCACTCACTACGGTGCTAGAAATATGAGTTTTATTTATTTGAGGTGGTTAGAAGTGTCAGAATGCATTATGGTCTACGCCATTAGACTCAGTGGATTATTTTGGTTTTTATGGCACAATAGCCTATTTTCATAATTCTGGACGAAACGTCTGTTGGAAATTGTGAAATTATTTTTAGGGGTACTTCGAGGTTGAATTTCGGTAAAAGATTTTCACTGTAGGTTCATACGAATATTTAAGAATTTTTAGTGTTAAGTTTATGATTCACCTTTTCGAAGTGAATAGTAACCTCGATAAGCGCACCAATTGCAGTGTTTCAAAATCACAATGTGGAATGTTCAAATTAGATTAGAAAAATTTTATTTTGACACTTGGCAAGATCTTAGCCACACTTAGTGAATAATATTAGACACTTGGCACCATGAGGAACGTTTGTTGGATTTGAAGGAATCAAGGTGTGAGATCATTCCACTTAAGCAAAACTTTGTTTCATCTGCTCAATCAAATTGTGCCAGATCAAAGAGGGCTTCAATCCTAGTAAAACCCTAAATGGATGGAATCCAATTGAAAGCCCAAAAAAATTTTTGAAATCGAAACCCTAAACGGTTTCCCCAAAACCCTAAAGTTGGCCTCTAAACATTTTCTAATCCGATTTCTAGCATTGTGTTTAATCACTTGATTAAATCACGTCCACATGCTATTAATCCATCAAATTTGTGTTAGAACATCATTATACAACCTTGTTAACCTTGAAAAATTGATTGGGCCAAGTTATATTGGATTTGGACTTGATAGCAACCCAAACCCTCTTTAAACCCCAAAATTTAGGCCTATTCAGTTTAGGCCCACGAAATTGACAACATTAGCATTGTTTGAAGGCTAAGTTTTGTTCCCCCACTTGGCTGGCCAGATCGTTACAAGAAGGGCCTAGAAGGTTCTTGAAATACAAAGTTAAAGGGTCACCTCACTCTTTCACTCTTACACTCCACCTTGGGAAAAGATCTTGAACTGATTTTTATGAGAAGAAAAGGACAATACTCAAGCTTCCTTTCAGTCCTTTCACTTTCCATAACTTGTTTAAGAGGCTCTCCAGTCCACTTCCCACGAAAAGCAACTCTCCTTTACAGGTTTCCTTCGTAGAACACAAAAGACACTCTCGAACAGTTTTTCGTACCTCTTTTGAATGCCTAGTTCGAAGCTTTTGTAAGTGTTTTCTCGCAAATGTTCCTCCATTAAAGTTGTTTCTTTTGGAGTCTAGTGTATGTGGATATCTTATTAGTTCCATTTGGAGATCAGTTGATCGCGAAAGTTGTTTAGAACCCAGAAAGGTCATTCTGGGCGATAAACTGGAGAGTGTGTTATATTTTGGAGTTTTTGACCAAGCTAATGAATAGATTTTGGTCCGAAATTTTTATGGAGTATTGTTAACATGTGTATATGATTATTGGTTGAGGATTTGTTACATGATTAAAAGTTTTGGTGAAATAATTTCTTAGATCTAGAAACTTAGAAACTGGAAGAGGAAAAACAGTTTCTGTTTTGAGAAAGTTTAAATCTTTTATGGTTTAATCTTATTCCAATAGCTTTGATATTTTTATTGGAAGATCCTAAGCCTCTTATATACATGGTAGAATGTTATTTTGAAGATATTTTATGTTATTTTCGAAGATATGAAATTTTATGCAAGGAGAAATTCGGTTAGGCCAAAGTGATGATGTTCTTGGCTAAATTTATGTTTTGGTTGATGTTTAACCATGTGATCTTGCATTTGATGCTTGGATCTGTTTTAGAACATATTTTTAAACCATGTGATGTTTTGGTTTGAAGATCTCATCTTTATAAGTCATGGATCAAGAGGTTGATCAAAATAAGTTAGAAACAAAAATCTGTTTTAAACTTAGAAGAGAAACCAAAAAGTTCAAGTATGGTTTTAGTGTTTTTGATGAATTTTGTTCATGATTCAAAACATGATTATTCTTATGAATATGTTATGAGTATAGTAGAAGAAAAATTTTGGTTTAATCATGAGTTTTGAGATTTGAAAGAATTACAACAAAAATCGAAGGAAATAGCCTTTGTAAGTTTCGGCCCTATAGAGTTTTAACGGTTGTATTTAGTTTTAAATTTTTCTGAATTAATATTTGAGTTTAGGATAAAATTTACATCAGGTATGTAAATTTTAGTGATTTTTGGAGTTAAGATGCAAAATCCTTAAGTTAGGGGTAAAATGGTCATTTTCCCACATGTAGAGTGTAAAATAGTAATTTTACTCTAAGTTGATATTTCTCCATATTCCTAATTGTTAGTGATTAAGTTCTAATTTTTAGAAATCACTATTTTCAGTTTCTCGTGATCGCACTTGAGTTTTGTCTCGAAGCGCGAAGATCGAGGTAAGTTAGCTTTTAACTTACTATCAGTTTAATGTGTATGAGTGATTAATAAGGGAACTAAAGTGTATGTATACATGTTATCATATGTGCCATGCCAAGTCGTTACATATTTATCTTTTACACAGAATTTATTCTGTCATGAATTATTCATCTGTTACATAAGATATTCTGTCACGTATAGCAATACATTGCGAGTATGCCATGTTAAATTAAGTATGTCATCTGTTACATGTATTTCATGTCACATAATATTCACTGTCACATGTTACGCCATGTTAAGCAATGTTGTCTGTTATATGGTATGTCATGTTACGAAATGTTGCATGTTACATGTATGCCATGTTATGAAATGTTCTCTATTACATTTATGTCTGACGTCTTAGTTCATGTCACGTTATGCTACGTCAGGATTTTTGTCTTTTATGTCACGTTTATGTCATGTTCATGTTACGTCACGTTACCAAATGTCATGTATGATGGGGTAATATTCTAGTGGAACTCCTTTGTTCACACTGGATTGTCTAAATATGTGTGAAATTCCCTGGTTGACGAAGTACAGTCAACAGGTTGCGAATGAGGCCTAATTAGCTGGTCACCGGAGCACGCCAGACACTAACGCCGATGGTGTCACACATTATGTTACGTGTGTTCACAGCAAGTGTGGCACAAACAAATAAGTCATGGGGCTACAACAACTGTGGAGCATGAAGTATAGGGCCACAACAACTGTGGAGCATGAAGTATAGGGCCACAACAACTGTGGAGCATACACTACGTGAGACACAGCAATTGTGACACGTAGAATATGTGGGGCCACAACAACTGTGGAGTACGTATTAACGCACTCACAGCTGGTATAGAAACCTGTGATGTGATGCGGTAATCGGCAAGGACACATGGCACAAGGGGACCTATGTAGCACCCATATGTAGCACCCAAGGGGACAAATAAGTTATTCAAGTCATGTTTCACGTTATGTTATGTTCAAGTTTACATTCACGCGATCGTGGTAATCCCATGAGACAAGAATATGTTTCAAATTCATGTTATGTAATGTTCACGTTCACGTTATGTTCCAAGTTCATATTTATGTTATGTCATGCTCAGGTTCATGTTATGTTTCAAGTTCATGTTCAAATTATGCATGTTCACGTTCATGCTATGTTTCAAGTTCACATTCATGTTGTGTTTCAAGTCCATGTTATGTTTCAAGTCACGTTCATGCTAAGCTTTAGTTTCAGTTTAAGTTATGCCAGTTATGTTATGTTGCATGTCAAGTTATGCTATGATTACTTATGATTTGATTACGCATTCATGCTTTTACTGCCATGCATGCATCATTAACCTGTGTGGAAGTTTCCTGTTCACTTGCTGAGATTTGTAATCAAATCTTACTGTGGTAGTCCCAACTACCATTCCCCCGGAATGGTAGATTTTGTTACAAGATCTGAAGGAGAATCGAGAATCAACCAACTGGAAATAATTGACTAAACAATGGTGTGACGTAGATGGTAGTACAGTAGTTACCTCATTACTACTTGTATTTGTGGTGTTCAATCTCCAACACTCTTTTGATCACAACCATTTTGGACTAGTGTTGTAATCTCAGTTGTTTAGTACGTCATTATGTATGAAGTATGTTTTAAGTATTTGAAATATTTCGGTTTGGTGCATAGTATTGCTAAAGGAAAAAATTATCCGCTGCGAATGTTGCATAATACTAGATGCATGTTAGGAATATTGCATCTTATATGTCATGAACGGGGGCAGGTAACCTTGTGTTGCATGTCTCGACGCTTCAAATGTCCGTCTGATCACAAGCGGAATTTGGGGGGCATCATAGGGTGGTCTCAGAGCAATACATCTCTGGGTTTAAATCCACATGTTCTTAGGAAATGCACCAAATATTAGGCTTGAAATTTTAGTCTTCATTAGGCTTGAATTTCTTGAAGTATAAGAGATAGTATGTGGTTGTAACTTGTGTACTCGTGTGATTTAGGAAGTGACATGACTCGAGGTAGGATACCTCAAAACCCTGAGGGAGTCACAAATTAGGATAATCAGAATCCCCCAATGGATGGAGGAATAGCTGAAGCTGTACGTTGGCTGACTGACATGCTTAGACAAAAGCAACATCAGCAAGCACATGTACCCAGACCCGAAGTCAGGGAATTGTCTGTGTGAGAAGTTCATGATCTATCGTTATCCAAACTTTTCTGGTAATGAAGAGCCACTAAAAATCGAGAAATGGATTATGGATCTCGACAGGACTTACAAGATCTGTGGATGTACTGAGGACCAAAAGGTTCTATATGTTGTATACCTATTCTAAGGAGAAGCTGGAATATGGTGGGATACACAAAGGCAGCTTCTAGTTAGGGAACTAGGAAGTTTGGATGCATTGTCTTGGGAGAGATTTAAGGAAGAGTTGACAACAGATTCTTCCCAGATTCTATCAAACAGTTAAAGGCACATGAGTTTGCAACTTTAACTCAAGGCAGTTTGACCGTAGAGTAGTACGCTGCTAAGTTTATGGTGTTAGGAAGGTTTGCACCACACTTGATTTCTACTCAGAGGATGCAGGCACGAAAGTTTCAAGCTGGACTTCAGCAATGGATCCGTAGCCAAGTAGCTTGCCTAAGAATAAAAAATTATCAAGAGTTAGTAAACGTGGCCGCGATAGCACAGGTTGAGCAGAGAGGTCTAGTGATCCAGATCAATACCGAATGAAAGAGAACTTCATTGTATGCTATTGAAGAAAATCTAGAAATGAAGAAGATGTCTACTGGACCAGATAAGGGAAAAGGCATCGAGACTGGAAGCTCAATACTAACCACATACCCAATATGTGGGATGTCCAGAAAGAACCATGGAGGCAAGTGCAAACTTACCTTAGGACTCTGTTTCAGATGTGGCCAACCTGACCACTTGATCAGAAATTGTCCCAAAAGAGGCCAGAGAAATGGAACTATTCCCAACAAAGATTCCAAGCCAAAGCCATGACCTCCAGTACTAGCTTAAGTGTATGCAGGTTGTTCTAGAGATGCAGATGCTGACTCGCTAGGAACTAAAGGAGTTGGCGCTGTCACTGGTATTTTTCTAAGACCTCTATATTGTTAAGCTTATTTAAGGTTGATTAGATTGCAATTGATGGTACTATTGCATTATTGATACTTTGGGTAAGTTAAATGATTGAGGTTTATAACTTGTACGCATTTTCATTCAAGCGAGGCCCTATTTTTAGTGATTGTGGTATTGCACGAGAGTTCAGTTCGTACTCTGAATTGTTACCAGGTGGTAAGAGTAACATTTCTCATTAGGAGTATTTCTATTCAAACCAGTGTAGATATGGAATACCTTTTATTAGTACGAGGAAGGATATTCAAGGTTGATGAATTACTATCCCACGTATTTGGAGTTTGTTTTGATTTGAAGGTTACAATGAGATTTGTGTTTGGAAGAGTACAATGTGTGGGAGAAGCTTTGGCTTTAGTAGGATTCACTTATGATAATAGTTTTATCCAATGGCGAAGAAATGGTTTCTGGCGAAGTACCGTGTTTGTGCAAACCTAGATTGCCTTTATATTGGAGACATTTATATGGGGAGTAAAATCTTGTCTTGAGGATTTACGTGAACGATAGGAACAAATTCTTTGGATTAGAGTTAGATTAAGAGGCAGCTCATGATGGATAGAAGAGCTGTAACAATCCGATTCTAAGTTTAGGTCATAATATAAGTTTTATGTATTTTTTTCATATAGCTATAAATATTCTATTATTATCATTATTATTGTTATTATTGTCATATTTTACATTTATTAATTTTATTAATTTCTATTATGATTTTGTTTGAAATTAGTAGAGTTTTGTTTTATTATTAATAATTATTACTAGATTTTTATCAGATTTTAGTTTTGGTTTGAATTTAAGTCTTACTTCATTCTATCTCCAACAAAGCCTCTTTTTAAACACATTAAACCTCCAAGCCCTATGTCTCTCAGTTGATGATCAATTTCTCCACTCCGCACATCTCCACTCCCATCCTCTTTCATGTCTCTTTTCCTCTAGGTTTCCTCTTGATTCATCATATATATATATATATATATATATATATATATATTTATACGCGACAGTTCTACTGCATGAAGAAACCTCACGCCGCAAACCGAGAACTATTTCAAGCCTCTGCCCAATCGCACTCAGCCCCTTGCCTAGAGTATGCCGATGCCACCATTGACCACCTCAAGGGACGACCCACGCGGCCCTGTCTTGCACCCATCGAACAGAGCACCGTTAAGGCAACGACTCGACGACGGAACCACCGTGATAACCCCACTATGCAAACCATGCATGGCCGTGAAGTACCTCCGAGCACTGTCACGTACACCACGCTGCGGCCTCTTTAGACGAGCACCTCGACGCAGCCTCCGTTCTACGTAACCAGCCACCATAATAGCCGCCCCACAAGCCACGACCACCACCTTGCAGAAACCAGCAACACTTCTACATCACCATCGCCCAGTCGCTGAAAAACCACCAACAAATACTCTATTTTACTGCAATGAAACAGAGGAAGAATTCTTCCCACCGTGAGCCACAAGCTAGCCACCCATGTCGCCAGCTCCTCCGCGACACATGCCACTTGCACAGAGATCACCGTCGGACCACCTCCAGTTCGCCACAGAAAGCGTTGACCAACCCAACCCCGTCGCACCCACTCCCTCTCGGTAAGCTTTGTTGCCGCTCTCTCTGTCACTTTCGGTTGCTTTTCGTCTCCCTCCCTTGGCGTCGCACCACCACGGGGACCCTCCAGATGCGCTGCCGTGACCGCCGCCTGCCGCTTGAGCCATCGTGCCGTGCAGCCCTCTCGGTGAGTTTTGGACCATCGCAGGACCTCTCTCTCTCTCTCTCTCTCTCTCTCTCTCGGTGTCGCACCACAACAGAGAAGCCGCTAGTTGCGCCGCCGTGACCCCCGCTTGTCGCTTGAACCGCCACGCAACCCATCTCCGTTGCATACTCTATCTCGGTGAGCCCTCTGTTTTCTCTTGCACGACTTCTGCTTATGTTTCTGTCCGTGTGCCATAAAACCACCATGAAGCATTGTTTCACAACGGGCCCTTGGATTTTATGTATGCTGGGCTTATTTGATAAGCTTGTGTTTTAAAAAGTAAATTGGGCTTGATCTTCAACAACTGTTTTAGTATTTTTATTGGACTTAATATTAATATTTTTAAAGATGAGTTTTTACTTAAGTAAATATATTTGTCAAATGCTCATTTTATTAAGAAAGTGTTTAAGAAATTTAAAATGTGTTTTGAAGTTTATTTATGGAGCCTATTATTTTAGTTAATTTTCCTTTGTCTATTTAGTAGAATTTAATAAAATTATTATGTTAAGAATTTAATAGTATTTATTAGGTTTCCTATAAAATTTAATAATTATGTTAAGAAATGTAAAACAATTAAGGAATTTTTAAACTGTTTTATTTATTATTAATTAGATTTCAATAGTAATTGGTAAGTGTTTAATCTTTTATTTTAAATACTTATAATATATTGTATGAAATGAATCTTATAATAGATTTTGATATATTTTAAGCTATTAAAGTTGTAAATTTTAATATATGTTAAGAATATTTAAATGATATTATTATTTCTGTTTCTTGTTTAATTATGTTAATTATAAGAAAGGAAACCTTTTTTAAGAATTGAAGTTTTTATGACTTATTTTTAATAGAATTGATTATATCTCAAGTATTATACTAAATTATATTTTTGAAGTAAGATTATGCTATTAGTATTGTAAATAATTTAGGATATCAATATTCATTAATTTTGTGATAAATAGAATATTTATTTGATTATGTTCTACGATGTGAATTTAATTAAGTAGGATATTAATACTTATTCGTTTCCAAACAGATTTAGTGGTAGTTATTATTGCGTATAGGTGTCGATTTACGAAGTGATATTCAAGAAGAAGTGCAGCGAGGTAAGTAATTTGATCATAAATTAGGATCATCACAGTTTAGCTTATATATAAGTATTATTCAAGCTAGTTCATTGACAACCATTATTTATGAACCACTCATATCATATGCAAACATGTCATCCAGCATAGCATACGATCATGTCATTTTGCATCATGTTTCAGATTCAGAAATTATAATTATGTATGTATTATGTCATACATCTCATGTGTATAAGACTCGTAAGCCATCTTAAATTTAAGAGTAAGATAAGATCAGATCAGTTAATAAGATGGCCATTCACCTTACTGCAGCGGGATGTGAGGCCAGTGCACAACCTTGCACACAGGGTTAAGTGTGTTGGCCAGTCAGATCAGTCAGTTAAGTCAGTTAATTCAGATAAATCTGTCATGTATAGCATAAGCATTAGTATGAACAATCACGAATTTTAAGCTCAGCATGAAAGTTTTTATGAAAATCTTATGTTTATTACATTTACGTTGTGATAGATTTTTTACTGAGTCATCGACTCATTTTAGTTTGTTTTCATGTTTTTAACCACCCAGGTGAACATGATGACTACGAGTAGGCAATCCAGGAGTAGAAGGAGCATTTAGTTTTAGTTCAGACTTTCTAAAATAAAACATGTCTTTTATGACATGAATTCATTCAGTTTATTCATATAATTTTTTTTAAGACAATTTTATTAGACCTTTTATTTCATAATAAGTTTCAGTTTATTTTTCAATTATGAAATTAGAGAATCTCTTGCCGGGTTTATTTTTTCGTGAAAAATACGTGACACACCTAGCCTACGGGAAGGAGGTGTTACAAGAGCTATGTTAATCATAGGAGAGAAAGTCTTGAGTTGAGGTTAATAGCTGATCGTTTATCAAGGTACAACCTAGGAGGAGGAACGATTCGTGGTAATTATGAAGGAGTAAGCTAGTTCTAGGCAGATATAATTCCTTGAGAAAATAGAGAATGTCAATTCAGTTGTGTATGGATTAAATTCTTCCAAAATGAACTGCAAGAATACTTGAAGTTTTAGAAAGTATGTTGGTATGACTTGACCTACCTTGTGGAAGGATTCCAGTACAAATTGATATAATTTGAGAGAAAGAGAGTTAAGAATGATAGATATATATATATATATACACGTTGTGGATAATTCTTTGAATAGTGATCTCTTTTAAGTAAGGATTCAGTATCCTAGAAGGTCAGCCTAGAAGTCATTAAGTATAGGCAGTAACCTTTGAGATTGTTATACCCTAATGTTCTAGTAGTAGTTATTTTGTATAACCATGTGATGGTTATAGATAAGAATATTGTTGACTACGAGAAGAAGGCGTTACCTCAAGAAGAACGAGACCTGCCCTTGGGCGTGATGAGGCATCTAGTGATGGGCAATAGGTTGGTAAGCAACTTCTTCTTTTGAGCGTATCTTATGTTTGTACTTGCATCGATCTCGAGGACGAAATCTTTTTTTTAGGAGGGGAGGATGTAATCGCCCGCTAGAAATTCATTGGTGGAATTTCAATTGACTTTAGGAATCTCGTAAAACCCCATAAGTTTTACGAATCGACCAATCTCATAGGTTTTAGTCTGTCAACAGTCAGTGTTATCACTCACTATAGTGCTAGAAATATGAGTTTTATTTATTTGAGGTGGTTAGAAGTGCCAGAATGCATTATGGTCTACGCCATTAGACTCAGTGGATTATTTTGGTTTTTATGGCGCAATAATCTATTTTCATAATTCTGGACGAAACGTCTGTTTTGAATTATGAAATTACTTTTAGGGGCACTTCGAGGTTGAATTTCGGTAAAAGATTTTCACTGTAGGTTAATATGAATATTTAAGAATTTTTAGTGTTAAGTTTATGGTTTTAGTGTTTTCGATGACGTTTGTTCATGATTCAAAACATGATTATTCTTAGGAATATGTTATGAGTATAGTAGAAGAAAAATTTTGGTTTAATCATGAGTTTTGAGATTTGAAAGAATTACAACAAAAATCAAAGGAAATAATAACCTTTGTAAGTGTCGGCCCTATAGAGTTTTAATGGTTGTATTTAGCTTTAAATTCTTCTGAATTAATATTTGAGTTTAGGATAAAATTTATATAAGGCATGTAAATTTTAGTATTTTTGGAGTTAGGATGCAAAATCCTTAAGTTAGGGGTAAAATGGTCATTTTCCTACATGTAGAGGGTAAAATGGTAATTTTACTCCAAGTTGTTATTTCTCCATATTCCTAATTGTTAGTGATTAAGTTCTAATTTTTAGAAATCACTACTTTCAGTTTCTCGTGATCGCACTTGAGCTTTGTCTCGAAGCGTGAAGATCGAGGTAAGTTAGCTTTTAACTTACTATCAGTTTAATGTATATGAGTCATTCGTAAGGAAACTAAAGTGTATGTATGCATGTTATCATATGTGCCATGCCAAGTCTTTACATATTTATCTTTTACACAGAATTTATTCTATCATGAATGATTCATCTGTTACACAAGATATTCTGTCACGTGTAGCTATACATTGCAAGTACGCCATGTTAAGTTAAGTATGCCATTGGTTACATGTATTTCATGTCACGTAATATTCACTGTCACATGTTACGCCATGTTAAGAAATGTTGTCTGTTATATGGTATGTCAAGTTACGAAATGTTGCAGGTTACATGTATGCCATGTTATGAAATGTTCTCTATTACATTTATGTCTGACGTCTTAGTTCATGTCACGTTATGCTACGTCAGGATTTCTGTCTTTTATGTTATGTTTATGTCATGTTCATGTTACGTCACGTTACGAAATGTCATGTATGCCAGTTAAGTTATTCATATCAATCACGACCCTAAACGCTAGGATGGGGTAATATCCTAGTGGAACTTCTTTGTTCACACTGGAGTGTCTAAATAGGTGTGAATTTCCATAGGTTGACGAAGTACAGTCAACAGATTGCGAATGGGGCCTAATTAGCTGGTCACCGGAGCACGCCAGACACTAATGCCGATGATGCCACACATTATGTTACGTGTGTTCACAGCAAGTGTAGTACAAACAAATAAGTCATGGGGCCACAACAACGGTGGAGCATACACTACATGAGACATAGCAATTGTGACTCGTAGAATACGTGGGGCCACAACAACTGTGGAGTACGTATTAACACACTCACAGCTGGTATAGAAACCTGTGATGTGATGCGGTAATCGGCAGGGACACACGGCTCAAGGGGACCTGTGTAGCACCCATATGGTCACTTTAATGATTAAGTCTATTGAATAAGATTCCAAGTTCATGCATTTCACGTTCAAGTCATGTTTCACGTTATGTTATGTTCAAGTTTACATTCACGCAATCATGGTAATCCCATGAGACAAGAATATGTTTCAAATTCATGTTATGTAATGTTCACGTTTATGTTATGTTCCAAGTTCATATTTATGTTATGTCATGCTCAGGTTCATGTTATGTTTCAAGTTTTTGTTCAAATTATGCATGTTCACATTCATGCAATGTTTCAAGTCCATGTTATGTTTCAAGTTCACGTTCATGCTGTGTTTCAAGTCAATGTTATTTTTCAAGTCACGTTCATGCTAAGCTTTAGTTTCAGTTTAAGTTATGCCAGTTATGTTATGTTGTATGTCAAGTTATGCTATGATTACTTATGATTTGATTATGCATTCATGCTTTTTCTGCCATGCATGCATCATTAACCTGTGTGGAAGTTTCCTGTTAACTTGCTGAGATTTATAATCAAATCTCACTGTGGTAGTCCCAACTACCATTCCCCCTAAATGGTAGATTTTGTTACAGGATCTGAAGGAGAATCGAGAATCGACCAACTGGAAATGATCGACTAAACATTGGTGTGACATAGGTGGTAGTACAGTAGTTACCTCATTACTACTTCTATTTGTGACGTTCAATCTCCAACACTCTTTTGATCACAACCATTTTGGACTAGTGTTGTGATCTCAGTTGTTTAGTATGTCATTATGTAGTATGTTTTAAGTATTTAGGATATTTCGGTTTGGTACATAGTATTGCTAAAGGAAAAAATTATCCGCTCCGAATATTGCATAATGCTATATGCATGTTAGGAATATTGCATCTTATATGTCATGAACGGGGGCAGGTAACTTTGTGTAACATGTCTTGACGCTTCAAATGTCAGTCCGATCACAAGCGGAATTTGGGGGACATCACAAATTGTTCCTAATCCAACTTCCCTATCGGACGTGGGCTGGCAACAGTCAACGTCCTATTTCGGGCCTTCCCACCGCGGGCACAAGCAAGGGTGACATATGTAACAGACTCATCTTCTTCCCTTTCGGTCTGTTTTGTCATCACCCCAATCCCGCATTTCTTACCATATTCCTTATAATAACATAAAAAATCTTCAAAGGAATTATACTCCATTCCCGACTTTGGCTCCTCAATTGTATCATCATCATCATCATCAAGTTCCGAAGGACTTGGTCTATCCTCAGTACATTCTTCAGCTCTAGGTGATCCACATGGTGCTTCAGTTTCCCCACCATCAGGTCTATTGTCCTTTGAACCAACTATTCTGCTTGTGGCGGAGCTTGTAATGCTGATAGGAGTCAGAGGTTCCCTGATATGTTGAAGTGGGTAACCAACGTTCTGCAATAAACACAAAAAGTCTGCAATTAAACTCCGACAAAGAAGCCAACTTATTAAGAATAAATCCTGATCAATTATCACCACCTGTATGTTGATTGGATATTGGTTGCCAACTGGATATGGTAGAAAAATCGGTGACCACGTGGGCACTAGTCCAAAGTAACCAGGCAAGTAATTTGGGATGTTTGGACTAGTTGATGGTATGGCCTAACATGTTATTAGATAAAGTTATTGATGTATTTTGGAAATAAATATCGACTCAAAAATACCAATGTTATAGATATATTAAATCATATGACATACATACCTTGGATGGAGGATTTGAGCTAGATAATGTCTGCGTAGTTGGCTGTTCTTTCTCGTTTTCCATTCTGAAAATAAGTATTAACTATCAAGACAACTAATTGACATTCAGCAGGTGGGTTTTTATAGTTGGAAAAAAAATAAACTATCATGCAAAAGCAACTAAAATCCATATGGGAAATGAAGCAAAAACTCCCTTTTTTTTTATTGGCTGGTGCTTTTATATTACCTTCCCTAATATAAAACCCATTTACACTGTTGATAGATTGGGAAGTGCTATATAGTACATCTTTCTTCAATTTGGCAAACTATGCTACAAGTCCTTGTTTTAGCTTTTTAAGTGGTATATGGTTGGGTTGGGTTGGGTTGGGTTGGGATGGTTATTGTTTTTGTCTCAAGTTCTGAATATTTCTTTGAAAAGAAATACAATATACTAAATAAATATGGATCTTACTCTATTTGGTTAAGTCATGATTAACGATATATTGTTCAATAGGTTAAGTTGAAGCTAAGAGAGTCAACTAAGAGGCTGGAACAACAATTGGCAGAAGAGCAAGCTGCTCGACTGAAGGGTGAAGAGCTACTACATGAAGCTCAACTGAAATCTAGTGAAGAAATTCATAGCCTCAGAGAGCATCTAGAAAAAGCAGAGGAGAAGCTTCGTAAGCACAGTGAAAATCGATGTACCATTCTGTGAGGTACAGGTTATGAATACAACTGTTGTGGAGTATAGACCTTCCCTTTTAATTTTTTCGTGTTAATGTTTCTACAACAATTGATTGGACACAAAACC
The DNA here is from genome assembly GCA_022457165.1 of Juglans mandshurica. Lineage (NCBI taxonomy): Eukaryota > Viridiplantae > Streptophyta > Magnoliopsida > Fagales > Juglandaceae > Juglans > Juglans mandshurica. Next base: position 14,942,451 of record CM039623.1, read on the forward strand.
CACTTACACCATTTATGTCAAGACTTCATACTAATGAGAACCAATTTAATGAAAATACTTCAGTGAATAGATCTTCTCGAACTATACATTCTGGTAAAGGAAAGAAACGTTTTTAATTATGTAAAATCATTAAATCAGCAAGTCATATTAACAATAAAGCTACAAATTTTGACAGATAACTACTTTCCTTCAAACAGTAATGACAAATGTCTGGTAGGCATTTATAGTGGTGTAGTTTGTAGTCAAAGCAAATTGTTATGTGTTCAAGAAGTTTTTAATGCACAGCCACAAAACCATTCTCACAAGTGTCTCAGATGCTTGGTCAAAGTTGACAACAAAATCTTAGTTGATTAAATAAGAAATGACTACCATTTACTCTTAGTTCTATTTTTTCACTCAAAATCCATAGAAAAGTGCGGGCTATACATATACACTCATGTTAAGAGTGCTAGCTAAGTTCTATTTTTTCACACAATTTCAAGTGTAATGTAATCTTTTCCTGAAGTGGATTCCCAAACCCATAAATTGTCGTGCAGACTGCAGATGGTAGGCTCCAAATCTGAATAGCGACCTTTCAAAGTATAGACTGAAAAACCAAGTTCTTTATTACAGAACCAAAGAAGACCCAACAACTCAATACCCACCATTAAGCACAGATTTTTCACATACAAACAAAAAGGACAAGAGCAACCCTGAGAGAACGGCGGATGAAGACCTCAACTCAGAGAAACCTAACACCCAACAACAAACAGATGAAGACCTCTTACCCATAAATGCAAATGAAATAGTAGACTTCAAATCCAGAAGAGAAGACCACAACGCTGATCTAGTTTGGGGCTCAGGTTTCTTCAAACTAAAATGAAATCAATTCCCTCCCTCCGCTTAAGTAATGTTTATGGGTTCAAGGTTTCCATTATTTTTATAAATTATTGCTGCGTGAGGCTGCGGCGGGGTTACCACCCGGAGATATGTAGCAGTACTGATTCCAAAAGTTATTAAAATTTAAATTCCTCATATAAATTTTGTCCTAAACTCAAATATCAACTTAGAAAAAATTAAGACCAAATACAACTATTACAAACACCATAGGGCCGAGACTACTAAATGCCGCATATCTTACTTTTGTTGCAATTTCTTCAAATTCCAAAACTCATGATCAATTTCAGTACAAACATACTTAAAACATCCACAAAAAATTTTTAGTTAAAAGGTCCAAACTTTTTAACTAAAATACACACTCTTGAATCCTAAGGTTTTGACCAATTTCAAAGCATTTTCAAGAACTCTAAAAATTCAAAACTTTCTTCTAACATGTTCATAATCCTAAGAACTAACATTAGAAAGTATTTAAGGGTATTTTAGTAATTAAAGGAAAACTTGCATGGACTTGGGAAGGATTTAAAATGGAAACCATAAGAGGAGAAAGTAGCCTTACGGGAGAAGAAAACCGTGTGACCTAGGAACTCTGTCGAAACTGAAGTTGAGCACAAAGCAGAGAGAGGTGGTGGAAGCTGGTTTAGGGTGGTGCAACGAAGATGCTGTCGAGCTGAGTGGCTGAGCACGAGAGAGAAAGAGAGAGAGAGAGAGAGAGCTCAGTGTGAGAGAGAATGGAAACTCACTGCGAGACAAAGAGGAGGCGTGCGACAGTCTAGGCTGGCTTAAGGTGCCTGATGACCCTTTCATTGGTCTGGGCTGGCTTGTGGAGGCAACGATTGGATTGGGGTTCACAGTTTGCCAATGGGTTGGGCGGTAGGGCTATCACACGATGGTTTTTGAGTGGAAGAAAATGGCAATTACATGAAAGAGGTGATTCATTGAAAAATTAGGTTGCAACAACTTCTTTTGCAAGAGAGAAATACGTGTATTTATAGAGTTGATTAGAAGAGCCCTATATAAGAAGAAAAAGGAGGGTAACCGTGCATGGCATGAAACATGGAACGTGCCTAATGTGAAACTAGTTCCTGGCTTCATGGGCTTGGGTTTTGAGAGTTGATCGAGCTTTTTCCCCCAGTTTTGGACTCCCGATTCAACCTCTAAAATAATCTAACTTGTCCCACCAATTTTCCTTGGCCTATACAAAACTTCACCTAATCTAAAAATATTTAATGATTTTAACCTAATTAGCAAGCCTAATAAAAATATATTCGACATCGGTCAAAAATAAAATTTGGGCCCGTAGTTCGTTCAAAAAATACTCGTTAATTTCAAGTGGGCTTTTTATCCGTATAAACCCTTAGAAAACAAATTGGTGTTAGACGTGGGTGTTACATCACAAGAGATAACACCTATGTAAAAGGAAGAAATAGAAACAAGAAAATTGTGACCATTGAAATCTACATCTTTGGCCCAAAGAAAAAAGGGTTTTGACTGATAACACCTATATACTTTATGCGCAAGTTGTCAAGAGTTCAAGCTCCTCAATGTAAAGCCAAGACTATAGTAGGGTAAGTTATATTTACAAACCAATACATGACACATGCACAACACTAAAGTACATGTTTAATTTACTGCTTTAATCGTCACTACAACATAATTACTTTTTAGTGATGGTTGAGAAATTGTGATAGTCCCCAAACTGTCACTAAAAAGCATTTTCTGTGATGGTATCTGGAAACCGTCACTAAGGACAAATGAAATTTTTTTGACATTCAAGTAGAGAGGAAATTTACTTTCGAATATCATATATACGTTCGAACATTAAGACTAGTTAGGTACGAACGTGAAATGTTTTGGTGCCAACGTTCGAACTTTAGTAATTAATGTTCGAATGTTAATTGTCAATTTAAATTAAATATGACTCTAATTTAAAAATTATGTGATTTTTATAGTGCATAATTTGTGAACAAGTCTAAAAAATTGTAAAATATAATTATATATTTATATATATAAATTATATTTATGTTTATGTTTATAAACATATATGTTTATATATATTTGAAGTGTAGTGATTTAGTAAGCATATGGTCGGTTCTACCGCCTGCCTTTAATTGTGCATCTATCAAATTCTCTCTTCCTTTCTCTATTCCGCTCGTATTGGTATCAGAGCCATTCTGGTATCTACCTGTTGCACATTATTTTCCTTTGCATTTTCTTCTGTTTATTTTTCTTCTACTCGGTGCGAGCTTGTTTCTATTACCCTGTGTTCAGGATCGGGTCAGAGTAGCTTAACTGAATCCAGGTAAGTCCCGTGTGAAGCCTAGGTTGGCGTGTTGGGCAGATAGTGGTTCAGTTGGGGTAGCCTTTCAAATGGTAAGTTCCCAGGTGAGAGAGATGAAATCCACCCTGTAGATGGAGGACAAACATAGGCGAATGTGGGGGAGGAGTAATTCCTCAGTTAGTTCCAGGTCGGCCCTGCAACCTGATATTGTCAATGAAGAAGATTGCTCTTTTGGAGAAGAGCCATCTCCTGATCTAGGATCTTGGAAGATCCCAGATATTAAACCATCTTCTATTTACCAAACTACTTGGTTGACAAATACTTTTCTAAAAACTGTAAATGTTCGAACAGTTGAACAAACCTATAGTATATCTAAATCCCATGAAAAATGTTATCTTCTTAACAAAGATGACATTTTAAAATACATTCAAGAGGGATATAAATATATTCATATAGGTTCTGTCCAGATTGCTGCCAAACCTCTAACAAGGCTAGGCATCAATGCTTCTGTTCTTTTTTGTTTAAGAGATGGCAGATTCCTCAAATTTGAGGATAGCATCCTCGGAATGGTCCAATCTTCTTTATCAGAAGGACCAGTCCATTTTGATTGTTTTCCAAACATAACATTGTCTTTAAAAGACAAACATATTATGAAATGTTTGATTTTAAATATTTTAACTTCCGGATACCATATGATTGAAGGAAGTCAACCTCTTGCTTTAATTTTCAGAATTTATTATCGTCTTTTAAAAACGAATTTAGATCCAAAAGCCATTGCAAAACCTTCTGGAAAGCATACTCTCCTGATCCAGAGTAGCACTTCAGATGTGGATATCAAAATTCCAAAAAGAATTTATTGGGATGACATAACTCTTCCCAATGAATGGATTTTGGAACAAGAAATACCCATGCCTCCTAAAAATATTGCTACGGGTGTTGATGTTGACATCATCCAGCAATATTTGGATGGAACTGTTAAAATATCTTTTGATAAATCTGAAACCTCTAGTAGAAGAAGAAATTCTTTTGCTGGTTCCAGATCTAGTTTTGTTGATCCTGTTCAGAACAATCCAAGAAATGATATCAAACTCCATCAATTTCTTGAAGATTCTGTAAGGACAGTTCAACCTACAAAACTTTCTTTAAAAATGAAAGGACTTTCTACGTCCTCTCAAGTTACTTCTGCTTTTTATACTGCACAAGGAGCAGCTGGTTCTTCTAACCAAGGCATAAATGATGAAGCAGACAAAGAAGATACGTCTTCCATGTCGCCTACAGCTTCAGATATGCAAGACCCTGTTGCACCGGTTCATAATAGTTTAAACGTTTTAAACAAATCTTTTGAAATTGATTTACCTGCTCTTTTAAAAGATTTTGCTGCACCAGAAAATAAGCAAAGGCGTAAAGCCTATCTTGCAAAATTTTTTGATCCAGAAAAACAACGTGTTAAACGCAAATGGAAGGAAGAAATGAATAAGCTTCAACAGCATATTTCTCTTCTAGACTTTGCGGAGAACACTTATGTTTCTAAAAATACTTTAAATGTTGTTAAAAATGATTTTGTCAAAGAAGAAGGAAGGACTGTCATCCAAGCCAGTCATCCTCCTTTAGAGACTATTGTTATTCCTGTTAAGGGAAAAGAAGTAATTGCTTCACCCTTTAAACTTTCTGATACTGTTTCAAAAGATCCAGAAAAGGACAAGATTCTAAAAGAAGCAAAAAAGATTATTTCTCAAAACAATTTTGCGAATCTTGCTCTTCATACGATTGGAGAACAGTTAGATCGGATTGAAGAAAAGGTTGAGAAGCCTATTTTTACTTCAAACCCTATTTTTAAAACTAAACATCCTTTGAACTTCTTCAAAGATCAGCCTAGGAAAATGATTGAAAAACCTTTGATCAGTTTACCCGAAGAAAGGCCTAAAGTAAATTTTCAGAACCCTCAGGCCAAAACTTTGGAAAAAATTGACCAAATGATTGCTGATCTAAAGAAAGATCAACCCTCTACCAGCACTCTTAACAGTAATGGTGATGGAGTTGTTCTTGAAGAAACTTCGGAAAATTCTTCTAACGATGAATCTTTTGAAGATGAGGATATTGATTTGATTGAAAAGAATTTTCAAAACCTGGAAATTGCCAGGTTTTCTTCAAAAGGACCCAAACCCATGAGTCTGACGAAAAACTGGTACTCCAGACCTACACCTCTTGATTTGCAGTTTGAAGAAAAGGTTTTCCAAAACCAATCTTCTTACTCTGCCGACAAAGTTTACGAATGGAATATTGATGGATTCTTAGAACAAGAAATCATCACTACCATGAGTAAAATGTCTATGGTTGCAAATGCTTATATCAACAATAACATTAGGCAACCAGATATTGTCAGGATTTTAACTCAAGGTTTTACTGGTGTTTTAAGAAATTGGTGGGATAAGTACCTCACCAATGATGCTAGAGAAACCATCCAAAATGCGGTAAAACGCAATGAGGAAGGTTTACCTATTTTTGATGAGGCTATTGGGATGGCTCATCCTGATGGTATCAATACTTTGATTTATACTATTTTAAAACATTTTATTGGGACACCATCTAACATAACTAGCCGCGTCAGCGACCAGTTAAATAATCTAAGATGTCGTCAGATGTCTGATTACAGATGGTACCAAGATGTTTTTATCTCTCGAGTAATGCTTCGTGAAGATAGTCAGAAGCCTTACTGGAAGGAGAAATTCATTGATGGATTACCTCGGCTATTTGCTTATAAAGTCAATGAAGAACTTACTGATGCCTCTGGTTTACTTAACTATGAGGATTACACTTATGGTGATATCTTCAGTATTGTTAAGAAACTTGGCATTAGTATGTGTCATGATCAAAGAATGCTTCGTGAACAAATGAGGAATAATAAGAAGGCCAAATACGAAATGGGCACTTTCTGTGAACAATTCGGTCTTCCTAATATTGCTCCATCCAGAAAGAAGCACAAAACTTATAAACCTCATGGTGGTTCCAGGAGAAAACCCCGTGATGAATTTTATAAAAAACCTCACAAAAAACCCTTTTTTAAATCATTTTCCAAGAAAAAAGATACTAAAGATGTTTCTTCAGGAAAATGTTTTATATGCGGTAAGACTGGGCATTTTGCAGATAAATGTCCCAAGAAAGCCCAAAAAATTAAGAAAAAGCTTAATCAGTTGGATATTGGTAACCATGATAAAGAAGAACTATTTCGACTCCTAGAAATAGAATCGTCTTCATCATCGGATACTCTTGAAGTCAGCTCTAGTGATTCCGAATATTACTCTGAAACTGATAATCATGAACCATCTGATTTGAAGTTGGGTTGCAATTGTAATGCTACTTCTTGTAAGACACCAGGAAAGACAATCAATGTCTTGACTAAGTCTGAAGAACAAGAAAACCTATTGCTAACCCTTATTTCTCAAATTACTAATCCTGAGCTTAAAGAAGAATATCTTCTAAAGCTGAAGAAGGTGATGGTTCGTAAGGATCCAGAACCCTCTAATCAAAGGATTAATTTTCAAGAAACCTTGGAAAGATTTTCAAAGAAAAAATCCAAGGATATTTCTGTTTCTGATTTACAACATGAAATAAATTCTGTCAAAAAAGAAATTGTAGAACTCAGATCTGAAATAAATAACCTCAAATCTGAGAACGAAGTTTTAAGACAAGAATTTTTATTAATCAAGATTGACAAACAACTTGATCAAGATATTCCTTCTGACAATGAGCAAACTGAGGCTGGTTCTAGTCAACAGGATAATCCTGCCGACAACCAGATTTGTTTAATTCGTCATACCATTCCTCCTAAATGGTTTTCACGTGTTAACATTATTGTTGCTCATGATTTTCAATTCTCTGTTGTTGCTATGATTGATTCCGGATCAGACTTGAATTGCATTCAAGAAGGACTCATTCCTAGCAAATATTTTGAAAAATCTAAAGAAAAATTATTCTCGGCAAATGGCTCAAAGATGACCATTAATTATGAGCTCAATAATGCTCATATTTGCCAGGATAATATTTGTTTTCGGATTCCCTCTGTTTTAGTCAAAAACATGTCTGACAAAGTTATTTTGGGAATCCCTTTTATATCTTCTTTATATCCTTTCATGACTGAAAAGGACGGTATCACTACCGACCCTTTTGGCCAAAAGGTAAAATTTCATTTTGCTTCACGTTTTGAAATTGATACGGATAAAAGCAAGAAATCTTTATTTTTAGCAAAACAAAAGCATTTGAATTTCCTCCAACAGGAAATCAAATATAAAAAGATTTCTGAACAATTATCCTCTTCTCTTTTGATTTCAAAAATTGAAGATTTCAACAAATGTTTAATAACAGATGTTTGTTCGGATTTACCTAATGCTTTTTGGTATAGGAAGAAACACATAGTTTCTCTCCCATACATTAAAGGTTTTGATGAATCCAAAATACCAACCAAAGCCACTTCTGTTCAAATGAACAGAAAGACTTTGGAATATTGCAAAAAGGAGATACAAGATCTTCAAGATAAAGGCATTATCAGAAAGAGCAAGTCACCTTGGTCTTGTCCAGCCTTTTATGTCCAGAAAAATGTAGAACTAGAATGTGGTACTCCTCGTCTAGTTATCAACTACAAACCCTTGAATAAAGTCCTAGAGTGGATTAGGTACCCTATTCCCAATAAGAATGACTTAATTCATAGGTTAAGTGATGCTGTGGTCTTTTCCAAATTTGACCTTAAGTCCAGATTTTGGCAAATCCAAATAGATGAGTCAGATAGATATAAGACTGCCTTTGTTACCCCTTTTGGTCATTTTGAGTGGAACGTCATGCCGTTCGGCCTTAAGAACGCTCCCAGTCAATTTCAAAATATCATGAACGATATCTTTAATTCGTTCTCTACTTTTACCATTGTCTATATCGACGATGTTCTTATTTTCTCTAAATCTATTGATGAACATTGGAAACATTTGAATTCGTTTCTTGACATCATTAGACTCAATGGTCTTATTGTTTCAGCAAAAAAAATTAAATTGTTTCAAACCAAGATTAGATTCCTTGGTTATGACATCTCTGAAGGCAAAATCAGGCCTATCCAAAGAGCTATCGAGTTTGCTGACAAATTCCCTGATGTCATTCTTGATAAAAAACAATTGCAGAGGTTCTTAGGATCTCTCAATTATGTTGCTGATTTCTACAAGGATATGAGGAAACAATGTCGTCCTTTGTTTAAACGACTTCTTTCTAATCCTCCTCCTTGGACAGAAATTCATACAAATTTAGTAAGGAAAATTAAAGCACATGTCAAAACTCTTCCGTGCCTTGGTATCCCTACTTCTGATTCTTTTAAAATTGTTCAAACAGATGCCTCAGACATTGGTTATGGTGGCATTCTGAAACAATGTGTTTCACCAGGTTCATCTGAACAAATTGTTCGCTTCCATTCTGGAACCTGGAATTCTGCACAAGAAAAGTATAGCACTAGTAAAAAAGAAATTTTGGCTATAGTACTATGTATATCTAAATTTCAATCTGACCTTTTAAACCAAAAGTTTTTGGTCAGAATTGATTGCATGAGTGCTAAATTTGTTTTAGAAAAAGATGTTAAAAACATTGCATCAAAACATATTTTTGCACGATGGCAAGCTGTTTTAAGTGTTTTTGATTTTGATATCGAATACATCAAAGGCACACAAAATTCTATCCCTGACTTTCTCACCCGTGAATTCTTGCAGAAACCACACCATGGCCAGCAAGAAGAAAACAAGAGAGAGAGACAAAAAGGTGAATCCACCACCTCCAATGCCCAGTATAAACCTCATCAAGAATGAGGCTGGATCTTCTACTACTGGTGCTGTATCTTCAGCACTGGAACTTGCCAACAGGTTCAAGCCACTCGGCAAACCTGTACAACCACAGACGTTTTCGTCTGCGGTCACTACCACTTTTGACCCATATGCGAAAGCAATTGAGTCAAAAAATCAAACTGCTATTATTCCTCAGTTTTTCCTCCCAAAAGGAAAATCTGAATATTTGAAAAAGAATTTTGCTTCATATCTGTTTCATATTGAGCCCAACAGCACAATATATACAGATGTTTTCAAAATTTGCTCCTCCTATTTTCCCACTTATTTTCACTGGATCCCTGAAGATTCCACAAAAAATCTTGAATTCTATTCCAGTATTGTCCTTCTTACCAATTCTCTGGTGATCAAACCTATTTATGACAAGGTTGACACCAAAAAACTCATCTATCACAGTGCTCATATTCATCGAGTCATTAGTCAAGCAGAATGGGGAACCAACCCATCTACTTCCAAAAGACTTGAGAAAACAGACACTGCTTTTTCTTATTTTGATTACATTGATGCCTGGAAGCGCTTCATGCTCTTCCAAACCCCTGATATGAGCCACTCTTGGTTCATAAAATTTGATATCAAATTCAAAGGAACTTTTCCACTTTGGTTCGTTCAATGGTGGAACCAATATGGATTAATTCCAGAAAATCTCCCTGGTGAGCTCTTTACAGCTTACCAGTATTATTCAAAAATTGTTGATCCAACTTTGGATCAACATTCTAAAAAATTTCATCATTCCTTACACTTCTGTAAAAGATACCACCTCCCATGGATCTTAAAATGGAACTATGAAAGAAATGGTGATGTGATGACACGAGTTTATTTCACCAAATGGTGGGATAAATTTGCAAATACTGATAAGATTGTTGATTTATTGATCAAGGATTTTCCACAAGCTGCACCTAATCTGCAGGATAAAAAAGAATTTCCAAAGATCATGGCTGGACCATCCAATGCTCCTGAATATCCCTTAATTCAGGCCCCTGCATCTCCAACAAAATCCGGGGGGGTAAAGGACAGTTCATCCTCTAAATCCTCTAAGTCTAAAAAGAAAACTGACATATTTGATGGACTTAAAAAGAAGGATTTAATCAACATACTTAAAGAATCACTATCAAAGTCTCAAAGCAAATCTGAAGATGAAGATTCAGACACTGCATCAGAGGCTTCCTACAGCAATGTCTTCGGTAACTCTGGGTTCTACTCAGAAGAAGAATAATTGCTACTAGACAAAAGAGACTAATGACAAGTCCCTTTGCCAGACCACTACTTGAGTTCAAAGAAGACCCACTGACCGGTCTCCTTTATTAGAATTGTCGTTTTGTGCCGAAAGCAGCAGCCACCACCAGACACAATGATGACACTCGTGGTTGAACAGTACTAACACTGTTCACTCACGGACTTACTTTTACTTTTGCTTTACCCTTTACAAAATATCCGTGAATGACAGTTGTCATTACTGTTTAGTCACGGGTAAAGCAAAAGTAAAAGTAAGTCCGTGAGTGAACAGTGTTAGTACTGTTCAACCACGAGTGTCATCATTGTGTCTGGTGGTGGCTGCTGCTTTTGACACAAAACGACAATTCTGATAAAGGAGACCGGTCAGTGGGTCTTCTTTGAACTCAAGTAGTGGTCTGGCAAAGGGACTTGTCATTAGTCTCTTTTGTCTAGTAGCAATTATTCTTCTTCTGAGTAGAACCCAGAGTTACCGAAGACATTGCTGTAGGAAGCCTCTGATGCAGTGTCTGAATCTTCATCTTCAGATTTGCTTTGAGACTTTGATAGTGATTCTTTAAGTATGTTGATTAAATCCTTTTTTTAAGTCCATCAAAGATGTCAGTTTTCTTTTTAGACTTAGAGGATTTTGAGGATGAACTGTCCTTTACCCCCCCGGATTTTATTGGAGATGCAGGGGCCTAAATTAAGGGATATTCAGGAGCATTGGATGGTCCAGCCATGATCTTTGGAAATTCTTTTTTATCCTGCAGATTAGGTGCAGCTTGTGGAAAATCCTTGATCAATAAATCAACAATCTTATCAGTATTTGCAAATTTATCCCACCATTTGGTGAAATAAACTCGTGTCATCACATCACCATTTCTTTCATAGTTCCATTTTAAGATCCATGGGAGGTGGTATCTTTTACAGAAGTGTAAGGAATGATGAAATTTTTTAGAATGTTGATCCAAAGTTGGATCAACAATTTTTGAATAATGCTGGTAAGCTGTAAAGAGCTCACCAGGGAGATTTTCTGGAATTAATCCATATTGGTTCCACCATTGAACGAACCAAAGTGGAAAAGTTCCTTTGAATTTGATATCAAATTTTATGAACTAAGAGTGGCTCATATCAGGGGTTTGGAAGAGCATGAAGCGCTTCCAGGCATCAATGTAATCAAAATAAGAAAAAGCAGTGTCTGTTTTCTCAAGTCTTTTGGAAGTAGATGGGTTGGTTCCCCATTCTGCTTGACTAATGACTCGATGAATATGAGCACTGTGATAGATGAGTTTTTTGGTGTTAACCTTGTCATAAATAGGTTTGATCACCAGAGAATTGGTAAGAAGGGGAATACTGGAATAGAATTCAAGATTTTTTGTGGAATCTTCAGGGATCCAGTGAAAATAAGTGGGAAAATAGGAGGAGCAAATTTTGAAAACATCTGTATATATTGTGCTGTTGGGCTCAATATGAAACAGATATGAAGCAAAATTCTTTTTCAAATATTCAGATTTTCCTTTTGGGAGGAAAAACTGAGGAATAATAGCAGTTTGATTTTTTGACTCAATTGCTTTCGCATATGGGTCAAAAGTGGTAGTGACCGCAGACGAAAACGTCTGTGGTTGTACAGGTTTGCCGAGTGGCTTGAACCTGTTGACAAGTTCCAGTGCTGAAGATACAGCACCAGTAGTAGAAGATCCAGCCTCATTCTTGATGAGGTTTATACTGGGCATTGGAGGTGGTGGATTCACCTTTTTGTCTCTCTCTCTTGTTTTCTTCTTGCTGGCCATGGTGTGGTTTCTGCAAGAATTCACGGGTGAGAAAGTCAGGGATAGAATTTTGTGTGCCTTTGATGTATTCGATATCAAAATCAAAAGCACTTAAAACAGCTTGCCATCGTGCAAAAATATATTTTGATACAATGTTTTTAACATCTTTTTCTAAAACAAATTTAGCACTCATGCAATCAATTCTGACCAAAAACTTTTGGTTTAAAAGGTCAGATTGAAATTTAGATATACATAGTACTATAGCCAAAATTTCTTTTTTAATAGTACTATACTTTTCTTGTGCAGAATTCCAGGTTCCTGAATGGAAGCGAACAATTTGTTCAGATGAACCTGGTGAAACACATTGTTTCAGAATGCCACCACAACCAATGTCTGAGGCATCTGTTTGAACAATTTTAAAAGAATCAGAAGTAGGGATACCAAGGCACGGAAGAGTTTTGACATGTGCTTTGATTTTCCTTACTAAATTTGTATGAATTTCTGTCCAAGGAGGAGGATTAGAAACAAGTCGTTTAAACAAAGGACGACATTGTTTCCTCATATCCTTGTAGAAATCAGCAACATAATTGAGAGATCCTAAGAATTTCTGCAATTGTTTTTTATCAAGAATGACATCAGGGAATTTGTCAGCAAACTCGATAGCTCTTTGGATAGGCCTGATTTTGCCTTCAGAGATGTCATAACCAAGGAATCTAATCTTGGTTTGAAACAATTTAATTTTTTTTGCCGAAACAACAAGACCATTGAGTCTAATGATGTCAAGAAACGACTTCAAATGTTTCCAATGTTCATCAATAGATTTAGAGAAAATAAGAACATCGTCGATATAGACAATGGTAAAAGCAGAGAACGAATTAAAGATATCGTTCATGATATTTTGAAATTCACTGGGAGCGTTCTTAAGGCCGAACGGCATGACGTTCCACTCAAAATGACCAAAAGGGGTAACAAAGGCAGTCTTATATCTATCTGACTCATCTATTTGGATTTGCCAAAATCCGGACTTAAGGTCAAATTTGGAAAAGACCACAGCATCACTTAACCTATGAATTAAGTCATTCTTATTGGGAATAGGGTACCTAATCCACTCTAGGACTTTATTCATGGGTTTGTAGTTGATAACTAGACGAGGGGTACCACGTTCTAGTTCTGCATTCTTCTGGACATAAAAGGCTGGACAAGACCAAGGTGACTTGCTCTTTCTGATAATGCCTTTATCTTGAAGATCTTGTATCTCCTTTTTGCAATATTCCAAAGTCTTTCTGTTCATTTGAACAGAAGTGGCTTTGGTTGGTATTTTGGATTCATCAAAACCTTTAATGTATGGGAGAGAAACTATGTGTTTCTTCCTATACCAAAAAGCATTAGGTAAATCCGAACAAACATCTGTTATTAAACGTTTGTTGAAATCTTCAATTTTTGAAATCAAAAGAGAAGAGGATAATTGTTCAGAAATCTTTTTATATTTGATTTCCTGTTGGAGGAAATTCAAATGTTTTTGTTTTGCTAAAAATAAAGATTTCTTGCTTTTATCCGTATCAATTTCAAAACGGGAAGCAAAATGAAATTTTACCTTTTGGCCAAAAGGGTCGGTAGTGATACCGTCCTTTTCAGTCATGAAAGGATATAAAAAAGATATAAAAGGGATTCCCAAAATAACTTTGTCAGACATGTTTTTGACTAAAACAGAGGGAATCCGAAAACAAATATTATCCTGGCAAACATGAGCATTATTGAGCTCATAATTAATGGTCATCTTTGAGCCATTTGCCGAGAATAATTTTTCGGTAGATTTTTCAAAATATTTGCTAGGAATGAGTCCTTCTTGAATGCAATTCAAGTCTGATCCGGAATCAATCATAGCAACAACAGAGAATTGAAAATCATGAGCAACAATAATGTTAACACGTGAAAACCATATAGGAGGAATGGTATGACGAATTATACAAATCTGGTTGTCGGCAGGAATATCCTGTTGACTAGAACCAGCCTCAGTTTGCTCATTGTCAGAAGGAATATCTTGATCAAGTTGTTTGTCAATCTTGATTAATAAAAATTCTTGTCTTAAAACTTCGTTCTCAGATTTGAGGTTATTTATTTCAGATCTGAGTTCTACAATTTCTTTTTTGACAGAATTTATTTCATGTTGTAAATCAGAAACAGAAATATCCTTGGATTTTTTCTTTGAAAATCTTTCCAAGGTTTCCTGAAAATTAATCCTTTGATTAGAGGGTTCTGGATCCTTACGAACCATCACCTTCTTCAGCTTTAGAAGATATTCTTCTTTAAGCTCAGGATTAGTAATTTGAGAAATAAGGGTTAGCAATAGGTTTTCTTGTTCTTCAGACTTAGTCAAGACATTGATTGTCTTTCCTGGTGTCTTACAACAAGTAGCATTACAATTGCAACCCAGCTTCAAATCAGATGGTTCATGATTATCAGTTTCAGAGTGATATTCGGAATCACTAGAGCTGACTTCAAGAGTATCCGATGATGAAGACGATTCTATTTCTAGGAGTCGAAATAGTTCTTCTTTATCATGGTTACCAATATCCAACTGATTAAGCTTTTTCTTAATTTTTTGGGCTTTCTTGGGACATTTATCTGCAAAATGCCCAGTCTTGCCGCATATAAAACATTTTCCTGAAGAAACATCTTTAGTATCTTTTTTCTTCGAAAATGATTTAAAAAAGGGTTTTTTGTGAGGTTTTTTATAAAATTCATCACGGGATTTTCTCCTGGAACCACCATGAGGTTTATAAGTTTTGTGCTTCTTTCTGGATGGAGCAATATTAGGAAGACCGAATTGTTCACATAAAGTGCCCATTTCGTATTTGGCCTTCTTATTATTCCTCATTTGTTCACGAAGCATTCTTTGATCATGACACATACTAATGCCAAGTTTCTTAACAATACTGAAGATATCACCATAAGTGTAATCCTCATAGTTAAGTAAACCAGAGGCATCAGTAAGTTCTTCCTTGACTTTATAAGCAAATAGCCGAGGTAATCCATCAATGAATTTCTCCTTCCAGTAAGGCTTCTGACTATCTTCACGAAGCATTACTCGAGAGATAAAAACATCTTGGTACCATCTGTAATCAGACATCTGACGACATCTTAGATTATTTAACTGGTCGCTGACGCGGCTAGTTATGTTAGATGGTGTCCCAATAAAATGTTTTAAAATAGTATAAATCAAAGTATTGATACCATCAGGATGAGCCATCCCAATAGCCTCATCAAAAATAGGTAAACCTTCCTCATTGCGTTTTACCGCATTTTGGATGGTTTCTCTAGCATCATTGGTGAGGTACTTATCCCACCAATTTCTTAAAACACCAGTAAAACCTTGAGTTAAAATCCTGACAATATTTGGTTGCCTAATGTTATTGTTGATATAAGCATTTGCAACCATAGACATTTTACTCATGGTATTGATGATTTCTTGTTCTGAGAATCCATCAATATTCCATTCGTAAACTTTGTCGGCAGAGTAAGAAGATTGGTTTTGGAAAACCTTTTCTTCAAACTGCAAATCAGGAGGTGTAGGTCTCGAGTACCAATTTTTCGTCAGACTCATGGGTTTGGGTCCTTTTGAAGAAAATCTGGCAATTTCCAGGTTTTGAAAATTCTTTTCAATCAAATCAATATCCTCATCTTCAAAAGATTCATCGTTAGAAGAATTTTCCGAAGTTTCTTCAAGAACAACTCCATCACCATTACTGTTAAGAGTGCTGGTAGAGGGTTGATCTTTCTTTAGATCAGCAATCATTTGGTCAATTTTTTCCAAAGTTTTGGCCTGAGGGTTTTGAAAATTTACTTTAGGCCTTTCTTCGGGTAAACTGATCAATGGTTTTTCAATCATTTTCCTAGGCTGATCTTTGAAGAAGTTCAAAGGATGTTCAGTTTTAAAAATAGGGTTTGAAGTAAAAATAGGCTTCTCAACCTTTTCTTCAATCCGATCTAACTGTTCTCCAATCGTATGAAGAGCAAGATTCGCAAAATTGTTTACGAATGCATTGTTTACGAATTCGTACTCGGTATCTTCTCAGTCAAGGTATCAACCTTCTCATTGAGGATATCTACACGAATGGCTATCTCGGCGGTAGACTCCTCTATAGCCACGATCTGTCGATCAATATGTGCAGTCATATATGAAATCAACGCATCAACCCAAGCAAGCCGCGCATCTCTCGCAAATGTATTCATCGGCTGCTGACTACTACTCCCCACACCCGCCCTGGGTTGCGTCAGAGGCACTAGATCCGCTACAAGGGGTGGCTGACTTTGAGGATACCCCCTCGCCTATCCAATGCTACATCGATGCGTGCTGATGTCAAGGGGGCTCATTTGATCTATGACTTGCTCTTCCAGCTGGAGTGACACTCTTTGAGCAAGTAATAGCTGGCTAATGATGACACCATATCGGACGTTGTCCTTGAAGTTGCCTCGTAACGAATCCTCTTAAAGATGAGTAGTGGAAAATTGATGGGATCTCCACGTGCCACTTATATAAAAAAATGTACCCGAATCCAACTAAATGTTGTCTTATGTGCCACAGGATCTAGGTTTGTTGTAACAATAAGCTGCAACATGTAGAAGAAATGTAGCAAATGTATTTGGTTGAAGGCGTTCTTCCTCTCAATCTGCATACGGTCTCTCCTGATGAGGATGTAGAAATCATCGTCTCGATCATCGTCCCGAGCCTCATGGTCAGTACCCTCTACCTCTGACTAGTCTGCATCTCTGGCATCATCTACTGGCTCAACTAGGCCAGTAGATGATGCAGAAGTGCCTACATCTGCATCGAGTGTGCCGTGTGCAGATATAGATGCGTGAACCACAGTTGTGTCGCTAGTATGAGAGTCAGTTGTAGTTGATGTCTCAACTACTTGATGAATCCTGAGGAGCTCGACGATGACATCCTGTGAAATCTCAAACGAAACACCGCATACAGTCATAGTGTGAGAGGATGTGTCCTGAGACATGGAGCACATCCCCCTATAGAACTCCTGAACCATTGAGGGGTATACCTTCCCCCTCTATGTGCAGATATTTCTCCAGCCTCTTCTAATGAAGACATCTTTGAGGTTCGTCTGCTCCCATCTGAGATTATCGAACTCATTGATGAGGACCTCTCGCTCCACCATAACAGAAGAAGCCCCAATTTGAGCAGTATCCTGAGTGGCTCCTTCCCTCCCTCGTTTCCTAGTATGCAAATGATGAGCCACATCATGAAAATAGAAAAGGAAAAAGAATTATTAGTACTATTGATGCATCTTTCGTTTTAATTTTAAATTATTCTGCATTAACGTTCGAACATAATATAACATATGTTCGAACGTTCAGATAAAACATTCGCACGTATGTTATTGACGTTCAAACATAACAATTAACATTCGAACATATAATATACACGTGACATCCGCTCGTCACGGTCGGGGCTATACACGTGGCATTTGTTTTGAGAAAAATAGAAAGCATGAAAAACTCAAGGTCACCATTTATGATAATTCCACTGGAAGAGTGAATGATAATGCAGCAGTGCTTTCCTCTTATATTGGCACAGTAATCCGAGCTTATGCTCCATTTTATTTGCGATCATAGCGAGATGTTCCAAATGAGATTAACGTGCACATTCGAACTCGTGTGCTGGTGAGTTTACTTTGAAAGTACATTTTTTTCACCTAGATTAGTATATCATATTTTTGATGTAATTTACTTATTAGGATGAATTCGACCTCGATAATTCGACCTCAGCTTTGGTCGTAGCAAGGATTCGAGAACAGTAAATGAGTTGATGGCTACACTATTCTGACGTCACAAGGGACGATGTCATGACCACTTCAAGAAGTTTGAGACGTAGGAAGAGGCTGCAAAGTCCTTTTTCCAGCAGATGAAGTTAGACGATTGGAGAAAGTGTTATGATCTTTTCGCAGCTCCAGATTATCAGGTATTCTAAATTTATATCCTTTAATTATTTACATTCTATATTATATATATATATTTATATATATTGCAATTAACATTCTTAATTAATTTTGTAGCACTTAAGCTATACAAAAGCACATAATAGATCCACTCTGACTGTCCATCATCGTGTCGGTTCAAGATCATTCCACCGTCTTGTTGATAAAATGGTAATTAATAAATTATAGAATTCATTTATTTTTCTAATATTCTTTTATTTAAGTAATAGAATTATCTTTTTAAAATTGTTAATGTCGCTTTGTTAGAAACGTGATGATCTTGAAAACCTTTTCCTCATTCATATCTATGATGCAGCTCACACTAATGAGCGTAGTGAGTGGATGGATCCTGCCGTTGCAGATAATTATATAAGCGGTGTTACTTTTGTTAAATAAATTATGCAACATGTGAATAGTTTATTTTTTATTTGTATTTATTTTAATATGTTACTTATTGTGTGTTTTCTTTCAAATTGCAGGAAAAAATGATGGAGATGCAGTTAGCTTCTGGGGAATCGTCTTTGAGTGACATGGACACATTAATGCAAGTGCTCGGGCCCAAGTCTAGTACGGCAAGAGGTTTGGGACAATCTTTCAAGCATTCCGGTTCATCCTCCTTAACCTCATCAACTTCACAAATTAATAATCTTACCAAAGATTTAGAAGCTGCACGATGCGAGAATGAGTATATGAGGTTGAGACAACAAGAGTTGAAGTCCCTCTTAGAGTGGCAGTCTCATTTAAAGATGCATTTGCGGGACCAACAAAGAGACCAGGAGGAAAAAATATGCTGTGAAGTCCAAGAGCAAGTGCAGTGGGAGATGATGATGCAATTGGAGCATGTTATGTCAATGCAATAACATGCTCCACAATAACATGCTCCATTTGCATGTATATGCGCTGGACGAGTAAAGAAGAAGAAATGAATTTTATCAATTTTATCCGTGTATATAACTTTTAATATCTAATTTTGAAACTTTATAAGACATTGTTAGTTGTTAAATGATGGTGTGTAATATGATACAATTGGTATGTTTTTTGATTTTATTAATTTATTATTTTTGATATGTACTTTCGAATGTAAATAAAAAACATTCGAACATTGGTTCATATTCAAACTAATATTTGAACGTAATTACACAAAATTATAACATAACGTTCGAAGGTACGACTAAACATTCAAATGTACTCACCCTGAAATGAACAAAACGTTCAAATGTTTAAACAATTAACGTTTGAACAAACCTCCGAACATACTACTTGCATTCGAACGCTTCTTCGTTAACATTCGAACTAACATCCGAATGTTATAACTGTTACATTCGAACATTGGTCCATTAACATTCAAACGAAAATTTAACGTTTATTGCAGTTAACGTTCGGACGTATAGAAGTTCGAACGTAAATATTATACATTCAAACTATAATCAACATATGTCAACTTCTGTCGATCGAATGCCGATTGGTCGGATTTATGTTCAAACGTTTGATTGGATGTTCGAATGTTACTTTTTGTGATAGATCTCAATCATTACAAAAAAGGGAACGCTCGAACATTACACCAAATGGAACACGTCCAACTGTCACTAAAAATATTTTTAGTGACGGTTCAATAGTAAACCGTCACCAATTGTTTTCTATGATGCACATTAGGTGATGGTCGTGGTGATGCTTTTGCCACCAAATGTCTTTAGTGACGTTTTGGTTATTTTTGTGACGGTTTCCTTTGTCACAAAACACAAATTGTGTTGTAGTGCGTTAATGTGTGCGAACAAATTATTCGAAATGGTTAGTGTAGTTGGAAATGTCCATAAGCCTAATCTTGGCTTAGAAGTAGATGTGGCTGATGTTATTCGGAAAGAAGCTAATATATGTAAGTATTTTGCAACGACTACAAGCTTTCGTGAAAGGTTATACAATATATATATATACATACATATATACACTATATATATAAAATTACAATTGTTACTTCAATATATATATATATATACACATTAATTATGATGAAGTACTACTCATTTGCTAGCTATTGGTTTTTTGTGGAAAAGTAGGTATGATGTTGCTGTTGATATAAACACAAAAGGATCACCTTATTTGCTTATGAGCTTTGTGAAGAAGTGCAAGAAACTCGAGTTTTTCTTGCATGTATCAACAGGTATATTAATTATCAAGGCCTAAATTAATAACGCATATGTATCATGTATTGTTGGGTGGAATTAGAATGAATGTTTTGGTTTGTTGAGCTCTTTAGTAGATCAGAGTTTGCCCTTTGCACCTCCTGCTTAGCAAAGAGATGTAAGTTTTTTTAAATTTTAATTAAATTAGTAATTTGTCTCATTTCAATTTTTATTCTAGAAGTGGATGATTGGGCTTTTGCTATGAAGCAAAGCGATCATTGGCGAGTGAAATAGTAGTGATCCATAACCATATGCATCTATAGCGCCTAAGTTGTAACGCCCGTCCTTGTGGTGGGACTTTTTCCAAAATATTTTTATAAAAGGACGACTGAAATTACCGTCCTATTTAAAACTTTTCACTTGCATACCCAGGGTGCGAGACTCCACGTTTATAAATAAAATGTGCTTTGATAATAAAAGAAGGTTACAGCGGAAAACATAAATCTTATAATAAAAAGGCCTCTCGTACGTTTAAAACTCGTGCCTAGACTTCCGTGCTCTTTCCCATGGGTCGTGTCCGTCCTGATCATGCAGTTCCTGTTGGGGGAGGGACATGCATAAAAATTAAAATGAGTCGAAGACTCGTAAGCATTACTTCATACAATTAAAATATAGCAAAATAGGTTTTCATTCATGTATTCATCACTCGTATATACTATTACGTGCGTGCATGCGTGCTTACGTGCGTTCGTTTGAAAATGTCACTGGACATGATTTTTCTCTTTTAAAACATGGGCATCCTTTTCGTAAAACGTTTCTCCCACCAGTGCCTTCGTTTCTTCAAGAGTTCGTGCATGTTTACGTGCGTGCGTTCTTTTGAAAAACTTAACTGACGGGGCTTTTCTTTTTAAAAGGCTTTCCTTTCTTTAAAACGTGTCTCCCGTTAGTGCCTTCATTTCTTAAAGGTTCATGCGTTCGTACATTCATGCATACATCCCTTCATTCTTATCACTTTCATAGGCCAGTACACACTGTTACGCCCTTGTGTTTGGGGTTAGTGGTCTTCCTTGGGACCCGGATTCCGCGCGTGGCCACGGGTTGGGATCCCCTTTTCATAGGGGGCAGCACTGGGTGTACTTCCAGTACTACTTACCTGGCATTGCAATCTGCCCATTCATCAGTACCCTTTTATTCATGTCATGTGGCTGTTACGTGTCTTCATACATTCATGCTTTCATTTCTTTCCTTCTTGCTTTTCATTCATTCGTTCATGTCAGCTCGAAAGAGCTGAAGCTTTCATTTAGTTCATTCTTTCATTTAACAGTCCTTTCTTTTCATGAGAAAACATTTCTTTTCGTGAGAAAATATCGTTTGGGGCCTAGGCTTGAAAATGGTCTTTTCATCTTTCAGTTCATTTCAATTCTATCCTTTCTTTAACAGTTCGTTCGTGGAAAACTTCATTTAAGAACATACATGGGCTTAAACGTCAGCTTTCATGGCATCTATAAGTGTCACCTTGAACGTCGTCAATCATGGCATCCACGAGCGTTACCTCGGGGCGCACATGAGAGCATTAGTTCGTAGGATTCACAAAAGCATCCGCTTTCATGCCTTTCATGCATCTTCATCAGTTTATGGATTTTCGTAGTAAATACATACAATAGATACAGCGTATAGTCATCCATTCACATGTGTACAATTAATAGTTTTGTTGCGTAAACAGGGGCTGCCAAGAAGGGGCCGTACATATTTATACCTTTGAACACTTAGCATTTTCTTTCTTAAAACGCCTTTACTCTTTTCTTAAAGCGTCATAAAGGAAAAGCTTTTGTTTTTAGTTTCTTTTATCTTATAAAGACACTAGAAGAGTATGAACGTAACACTTACCTGGACTCCATGCTACTTGCATGTCATTTAGTCCATTCTTGTGCTTGTCAAATGGCAACCTACATGCATACACATAACCTTAGAATCATTCTCTATCTAATGTATAAGTAACTTAAGCTATATAAATAAAACTATGCTATACTTAGAACACTCTCCTTCTATCCCATGCACTTACGTGCCCTTTGCTATGTTAAACCCTTCGGGGATCACTTACGGTCACCACATCTTCCAACTTAAGGTCTTGTCTCAAGTGCTCATCCACTAAGGTGAACCCATTATTCACCTTAGGATTAAGACACTAAGACATTTGTCTTACTCTTCTTACAACCACATTCGAAGCATGATTCCAACCGATGGAATCACACATCTCAATCCTAACGATGCATCCGTCACTACCTTCATGCATCTTAGCCCATACTAAATCCTCATTCCCATTCATACAATCACATAGCTCTAAGCCAACTCTGAGGCTCAAGCACCGTGTAACTGTACTTAGGGCAAATTACCCATTACATATGGTGAATCCATCCGACACATGTGTCTAACCAGATTACACATGTACCTTACCCCTTTATCACCTAAGATCAACATATAACATGTTGATCACCTGCTGGTAGGGACAAGGGCCATACTCCGATACCAATCTTCTCTTAACCCGGCTAGCATGACTCTTCACGCTATCCGTCCCTTTTGATAGTTCATCCCAACACTTAACACGACAAGACTCCTTTCACAACTACGCCTTATATCACGTCACATAACCCGAGATTGCTCCAGAGCTACACTATGACCTTGTCGCGTTACCCAACATTCTGCTACGTCAACTCCTGACTCATCACGAGTACGGTTCATCACGTACTCCCGTCACAGCGTGACATCTCATCACGTACCCTTTACGCCATTCCTACACTTTAACACTTCATACATCATAAGCATGACTTCCAATAACCACGTCACTTAGTGACGTTGCCCAGTCATGCTTCCGCTGCGTACTCTTACACTTGTTCCACTACTTCGCCTATCACAAGCACGACTGTCAGTAGTCATGTCACTTCGTGACATTCCTCAGTCATGCTTCTGCTGTGCACTCCTATTCTTGTTTTGATACTTCATGCATACTACTAGCCATAAGTCCATCACAGTGACGTGACATTTGTCACCTCAGACTACAGGCTATGCCATAACTACTTCGGGACATTGTTTCACAGTTCCCGACACTATCCATCATGTTCCACGTCCATCAAACACATAACCACTATGGCGTACCTGCCATATGGAGCATTGCTCCATCACACGGAGTACACTCCACGTGTACTCCCTTCATACATACCACGCCACATCACCACTATGGCACATCTGTCACACGGAGTACATTCCACATATACCCCCTTCATATACCATACCCCACACAGAGTACACTCAGCGTGTACTCTTCTCATTCCACATACACTACGCCGCCATTACAACACATATTCCCCAATCACACTACATGGCACAGTCCACAACACTTCCCATCTACACCCAACACATCACAGCACACTTCCCAATTACGCCCAACACTTCATAGTACATTACACGGCACAATGCACCTCCATACAACACAGACAAGCCCAACAAATCACTACACAGAATGCCCAACACTTCATCACAATGCCACAACTCCACAAATACTAACAGCATAGTCTACAACCTAGTCAATTAATGAATATCCAACTTAACTACAAGGGATAGAGAAATATACTACCGACGGGATAACCCGTGCGTTGCTCGTTTACCGTCATAGCCGATAATGTCGGAAGAGTCGTACGTGGCGGCTAACTCACGTATGGTGATTGTTTAGGCGTTTGGATAGCTAGGTGTGGTCTTGGAAGGGGCTCGTGATGGTATTGTGATGGCGGTGAAGAGCATAACACGGCGGATCTACCCATGTACAGTGGCGGTCAACCACGCGCAGTGGCTATCCATCACGTGCAGTGATTACCTACCACATAAAGTGATGGTTTGGAGCTAGGGCTTGGCTAAGGAAGGTGCGGTGAATCTCGTGGTGGCTTCGAGGTGGCGCCACGGTGGCTCACGGTGGCGGATCTGGCCATATCGTGGAGGAGAAGCTGTGGGAGAGTGAGAGAGAGTGTGCTCTCGTGGGTGGCAGATCGGGGCCAAAGAAGGTCGGGTTGGCTTGGTGGTGGCCTGAGGAGGCTGATGGTGGCGGTGCACGGTGGTGCATGGTGTGCAACCAGTGCGTGCATGAGGGGGAGACAGTGAGGTGGAGGAGGGGGTTTCTGGCCATGGGTCACGTGGAGGAGCTCGGGGAGGAGCCATGGTGTCGCTAGGTGGCCGTGGGTGCTGCGCACGGTGGCGCTAGGGGACGCGCACGGTGAAGCCGTGCGTGGGTCTCCTTATGCATGCGTGTGTGCGACGGAGGGAAGGTGGCTGCATGGGAGAGGCCAAGCTCGCTGGGGAGTGGTGGCCGGTGGTAAAGGAAGCTGTCGAGGGAGTGGTGGCGCTGGAAGGCGGCGCACAACGGCGGTACGTGCACTAAGCCCATACGGGCTGTGCAGTTCCGAAATGGAGAAAGGTAGAGCATGGGAGAGAAAAGCTGGTATGGTTGAGCTCATTGGAGGGAGAGGGGGCCAATGGTGCCAGCGGTGAGAGCTGGTGGCGTATAGTGGGACCGGGCTGAGGCCTTAAGCCGTTCGGGCTTGGGGTGGATCGAGTACTGCATACGCCGAACGAGAGAGGGAGGAGAGAGAGAGCTACGGGGGAAATGAGGGGAAAAGAGAGGGGGTCTGGGTATTTAACCCAGTCCCTTCGTCTGGAGGTCTACACAGTGATCTAACAACGAGGGATCAAAACACTGATTTGAAAATGCGTAAACGTTAACTTAATTAAAAGCACTTAGAGGAATTAAGGTAAATATTATTTTAAACTAACTTTAGTTTATAAAATAATATTCTTCATCATTAATAAAATGATGAAATCTCAGTTAACATATTTAAAAGGGTTAAACCATTTAATTAATAAAAGTTCTCAACATAATTTAAATCTCATAATATCTTAGGGTGAGTTTGGATCCCAAACTCATCTCAACTCATCATTACAACTTTTTCAAATTCCAACACAAAATATAATAAACAATTCAACTTTTTCAAATCTCAAAATAATAATAATATTAAAAAATAATATTCTAACAATATTTTATTATCACAACTCAACTCAACTCAACTCACTTCAACATCCAAACACATCCTTAAATAATTGAAATCATTTTAATAATAATATTAAAATGATTTCCGGCAATTATAATATTTTTGGAGCTCTTCAATAATATTATGATTGTCGTATTTAAGATCAAATCTTAATTCAATAATGATGGAAATACTCCTTATAAATATTTTCGGCATATTTAAAACACTTGGCGTGCCCTAGAAGTCACACGATATATTTCGAGACACGCCATCATAGTTCGACATGCATAACGTGGCTCGTAGTCGCTAGATAGAAGGGCAGATGATCACATAATCTCTGCCTTCGAGATTTGCTTACATCATAAAGACGAAACATACATCAGAAAGAGAGAAGTTGTAACAGCCCGCTAGAAATTCATTGGTGGAATTTCTATTGACTTTAGGAATCTCGTGAAAACTCCATAAGTTTTTACGAATCGACCAATCGCATAGGTTTTAGTCTGCAAACATAGTCAGTGTTATCACTCGCTATGGTGTTAGAAATATAAGTTTTATTTATTTGAGGTGGTTAGCAGTGTCAGAATGCATTATGGTCCACGCCATTAGACTCAGTGGATTATTTAAAATTTTATGGCGCAATATCCTATTTTCATAATTCCGGACGAAACGTCTATTGGAAATTGTGAAATTATTTTTAGGGGCACTTCGAGGTTGAATTTCGGTATAATATTTTCACTGTAGGTTAATATGAATATTTAGGAATTTTTAGTGTTAAGTTTATGATTCGCTTTTTTGGAGTGAATAGTAACCTCGATAAGCGCACCAATTGCAGTGTTTCAAAATCATAGTGTGGAATGTCCAAATTAGATTAGAGAAGTTTTTTTTGGACACTTGGCAAGATCGTAGCCACACATAGTGGATAATATTAGACACTTGGCACCATGAGGAGCGTTTGATGGATTTGAAGGAATCAATGTGTGAAATCATGCCACTTAAGCAAAACTTTGTTTCATCTGCTCAACCAAATTGTGCCAGACCAAAAATATTTCAATCTTAGTGAAACCCTAAATGGTGGGAATCCAATTGAAAGCCCAAAAGCATGGTTGAAATCGAAACCCTAAACGGTTTCCCCAAAACCTAAAGTTAGCTTCTAAACCCTTTCTAATCCGATTTCTAGCATTGTGTTTAATCACTTAATTAAATCACTTCCACATGCTATTAATCCTTCAAATTTTTGTTAGAACATCTTTATCCAACCTTGTTAACCTTGAGAAATTGATTGGACCAAGTGATATTGGATTTTGGCTTGATAGCAACCCAAACCCTCTTTAAACCCCAAAATTTAGGCCCATTCGGTTTAGGCCCATTAAGGCCCACGAATTTACACTTTTCCTTCATAAAACACAAAAGACACTCTCGGACAGTTTTTCTTACCTCTTTTGAACGCCGTTTTGAAGCTTTTGTAAGTTTTTTCTCGCAAAGTTTCCTTGATTAAAGTTGTTTCTTTTTGAGTCTAGTTTACTTGGATATCTTACTCGTTCCATTTGGAGATCATTTGATTGGTAAAAAGTTGTTTAGACCCCAGAAAGGTCATTCAGGGCGATAAACTGGAGAGTGTGTTATATTTTGACCAAGCTAATGAATAGATCTTGGTCCGAAATTTTTATGGAGTACTGTTAACATGTGCATATGATTATTGGTTGAGGATTTGTTGCATGATTAAAAGTTTTGGTGAAATATTTTCTTAGGTCTAGAAACTTAGAAACTGGAAGAGGCAAAACAGTTTATGTTTTGAGAAAGTTTAAATCTTTTATGGTTTAATCTTATTCCAATGGCTTTCATATTTTTATTGGAAGATACTAAGCCTCTTATATACATGTTAAAATGTTATTTTGAAGATATTTGATGTTAGTTTCGAAGATATGAAATTTTATGCAATGAGGTATTCAGTTAGGCCAAAGTGATGATGTTCTTGGATAAATTTATGTTTTGGTTGATGTTTAACCATGTGATCTTGAGTTTGATGATTGGATCTGTTTTAGAACATCTTTTTAAACCATGTGATGTTTTGGTTTGAAGATCACATGTTTATAAGTCATGGATCAAGAGGTTGATCAAAACAAGTTAGAAACAAAATTCTGTTTTGAACTTAGAAGAAAAAAACCAAAAAGTTCAAGTATGGTTTTAGTGATTTTGATGACTTTTGTTCATGATTCAAAACATGATTATTCTTAGGAATATGTTATGAGTATAGTAGAAGAAAAATTTTGGTTTAATCATGAGTTTTGAAATTTGAAAGAATTACAACAAAATCAAGGGAAATAGCCTTGTAAGTTTCGGACCTATAGGGTTTTAATGGTTGTGTTTAGTTTTAAATTTTTTTGAATTGATATTTGAGCTTAGGACAAAATTTACCTAAGGTATGTAAATTTTGGTGATTTTTGTAGTTAGGATGCAAAATCCTTAAGTTATGGGTAAAATGGTCATTTTCCCACATGTAGAGGGTAAAATGGTAATTTTACTCAAATTTGATATTTCTCCATATTCCTAATTGTTAGTGATTAAGTTCTAATTTTTAGAAATCGCTACTTTCAGTTTCTCGTCATCGCACTTGAGTTTTGTCTCGAATCGCGAAGATCGAGGTAAGTTAGCTTTTAACTTACTATCAATTTAATGTGTATGTGTGATAAGTAAGCGAACTAAAGTGTATGTATGCATGTTATCATATGTGTCATGCCAAGTCATTACATATTTATCTGTTACACATAATTTATTCTGTCATGAATTATTCATCTGTTACACAAGATATTATGTCACGTATTGCTATACATTGCAAGTATGTCATGTTAAGTTAAATATGCCATATGTTACATGTATTTCATGTCACGTAATATTCACTGTCACATGTTACGCCATGTTAAGAAATATTGTCTGTTATATGGTATGCCATGTTACGAAATATTGCATGTTACAAGTATGCCATGTTATGAAATGTTCTCTGTTACATTTATGTCTCGAGGTATGTCATCTCTGTCGTCTTAGTTCATGTCACGTTATGCTACGTCAGGACTTCTGTCTTTTATGTCACGTTCATGTTACGTCACGTTACGAAATGTCATGTATGCCAGTTAAGTTATTCATGTCAATCACGACCCGAAGCGCTATGATGGGGTAATATCCTAGTGGAACTCCTTTGTTCACGCTGGAGTGTCTAAATAGGTGTGAAATTCCCTGGGTTGACGAAGTATAGTCAACAGGTTGCGAATGTGGCCTAATTAGCTGGTCACCGGAGCGCGCCAGGCACTAACGCCGATGGTGCCACTCTTTATGTTACGTGTGTCCACAGCAAGTGTGGCACAAACAAATAAGTCATGGGGCCACAACAACTGTGGAGCATGAAGTATGGGGTGACAACAACTGTGGAGCATACACTACGTGAGACACAGCAATTGTGACACGTAGAATACGTGGGGCCACAACAACTGTGGAGTACGTATTAACGCACTCACAGCTGGTATAGAAACCTGTGATGTGATGCGGTAATCGGCGGGGACACACGGCTCAAGGGGACCTGTGTAGCACCCATATGGTCACGTTAATGATTAAGTCTATTGAATATCCAAGTTCAAGTCATGTTTCACGTTATGTTATGTTCAAGTTTACGTTCACGCAATCATGGTAATCCCATGAGATAAGAATATGTTTCAAGTTCATGTTATGTTTCAAGTCCATGTTATGTTTCAAGTTCATGTTATGCTATGTTTCAAGTCCATGTTATGTTTCAAGTCACGTTCATGCTAAGCTTCAGTTTCAGTTTAAGTTATGCCAGTTATGTTATGTTGTATGTCAAGTTATGCTATGATTACTTATGATTTGATTTTGCATTCATGTTTTTACTGCCTTGCATGCATCATTAACTTGTGTGGAAGTTTCCTGTTAACTTACTGAGATTTGTAATCAAATCTCACTGTGGTAGTCCCAACTACCATTCCCCCCGAATGGTAGATCTTGTTACAGGATCAGAAGGAGAACCGGGAGTTGACCAACTAGAAACGGTCGACTAAGCAACGAGGCGACGTAGAAGTAGTTACCTCAGATTACTACTTGTATTTTGTGGAGTTCAATCTCCAGCACTCTTTTGTTCACAACCATTTTGGACTAGTGTTGTGATCTCAGTTGTTTAGTATGTCTTTATGTATAAAATATGTTTTAAGTAATTGGGATATTTTAGTTCGGTGCATAGTATTGCTAAAAAAAAATTATTATCCGTTGCGAATATTGCATAATACTAGATGCATGTTAGGAATATTGCATCTTATATGTCATGAACGGGGGCAGGTAACCTTGTGTTGCATGTCTCGACGCTTCAAATGTCCGTCTGATCCCAAGCGGAATTTGGGGGCGTCACAGAAGTGTACGTAAGAAGAAGGAGCTGAGTATTACATAAGTGATGATATCTTGTGCTTCTGTATCAATAACGCCTTCATCTATTGCCTAAATATGATTTTAAGGTGAGTGTTTACGAAGCCCTTAGAGGTTCTGGTTTTAATTTGTTTGATGCCATGCTTTTGATTTCACGAGTTATGTTAGGTGGTTAATTCAGAAAACTTCCATGTATCTCTAGCATGGATGTGAAGAAAGTGACACTATTGTTTCATGGAAATTAAACTTCAAGTTCTCTTATTTTTAGTGTTAATATATGAATTTGCAGGTAGCTGATGGCCAACAAAAACGTAAGAAAGGAGTGTTTGGGACTAAGGGTGGTGATAAGGAGGTAAGAGTCAAATTCAAGTCTCTCTATTTGCTCTGTGTTTTATCATGTCACTAGATTGCATGTTTTTTGTGATTTTCTAAGTACCTCAATGATTAATATGACTTATATGTTAGAATTAAGTACATCAAAATTAGAACGGGCATGCTTGTTGTTCAAGCTAATTAAGTACTCTATTTCTGTTTACTTTCAACTTGTGAAACCGCTAGGCAATACAATGGCAGCAGCTGGACGTCCATTACCCTCATCTGAATTTGTTCCATACCTTTTAACTGGTCTTGGACTTGACTATGATGCTTTCATCTCATCAGCCACTACATGGCTTGACCCTATATCCACTGAAACATTATTAGCACATCTTCTTGCACATGAGGCCAACTTCACTGCTTGTGGAAATTCATTCATGCAAGGTCATGGCTTTCGTGGCCGCAACAACTTCAATAGAGGTCGTGGAGCTTGTCAAAAAAATCGAGGCCGAGGGTCTTCTTCTCCTAATGGTCTTACGGGTATACCCTCATCTAATTCTTTTTCCTCTCAACCAAGCATGCACCTCAGTAGCTCCAGCCTTAGCCCTTTACAGTGCCTCTACCTACCCTACCGATGCCACTTGGTATCCTGACACAGAGGCGACTAACCATATCACGAGTGAGCTTGCTAATCTTAATCTTCAATCTGTTGAACACACTGATGCAGATCAACTCCAAGTTGGTGATGGATCATCCATCCCAATTTCTCATACTGGTTCTGCCCTTCTTCCACACTCTTCATCACATTTTATTTTAACAAAATTGTTTTGTGTTCCATCCTTTACCAAAAACTTTCTTTCGATTAAACAGTTTTGTTCTGAGAATAATGTCTTTTTCCAATTCTTTTCCAATCATTTTCATGCAAAGGATTGCATCACGGGGAACACACTGCTCCAAGGGACAACAAGTGATAGTCTCTACACTGTCTCATCTCAGTTCCCTCAAGCCAATTCAAGTTCACTCTCTTTTGTCCCATTATGGCACTCACGTCTTGGCCACCCTTCCTTCAAAGTTGTTCGCACGGTTTTACTTCAACGTGGTCTACCTTTTGAGAAAATGTCTTCAATGTATTTCTGTAATGCTTGTGCTATGGCCAAGCACCATCGTGTACCAGCATATACTAAAAATACTAAGTCTAATTTTCCGTTTGATATTGTTTTTAGTGACTTGTGGGGTCCTGCACCACATGTTTCTCCTGAAGGTTTTAGATTTTAGATTTCCTTTGTGGTTGATCATTCCAGATATACATGGTTATTTCCTTTTCAAAACAAATCCCAGGCTTTGTTTATTTTTCTAAAGTTCAAGTCTTAGGTTGAGTTACAATTCAACACTAAAATAAAGCAACTTCAAACGGACTATGGTGGGGAATTCAGAACATTCACTGATATTCTTTCCACCTCAGGCATCATTCATCGAGTAACATGTCCTCATGCTCACACTCAAAACGGCATTGTGGAAAGAAAACATAGGCATATTGTAGACTCTGGTCTTGCATGACTTGCACATGCATCTATTCCTTTAGCATTTTGGCAGTATGCATTTCAACTTGCCGTGCGTTTAATCAACATGTTGCCATCCACTTCTCTAAAACAGACTCTCAGCCTGTTGGCCTTTAACCAGACCTTATAACAAACACAAGTTTGATTATAGGGTCATGGAGTGTGTATATCTGAGACTAAGCCCTGCTCACAAAGGCTTAATATGTTATCATATTCCCTTAAAATTTGTGGTAGAACTGAGGGAGTTTTTGAAATGAGACGTGAGCTTCATTGTGTTTAATTTCTTTAGAGATGTAAATTAAGTACTTCCCGAGCCATCTAAGGTTGTTCTTGCCATTTTCACCTCTCCTCTAAATTCCACTCAACAGACCCAAAGCATCTTAGGACCAATGCCAACTTCTTCTTCCTCTCAGCATCTATCACAACCGCTTGCAGTAGTTCATGTTCAACTAGTACATTCCATAATAACTTGCTCGAGAACTGCTTCGTCCCTCCCACGCTAGTTCATCGATGGCACCATTAGGTGGCCACCTTCCCAAGCTCATGCCTCAATCAATTCACCTATCCTAGAAACCCCAACCTTTTTTTGGTTGCACAACAATATAAGGAATGGAGAGAAGCCATTTCAAAGGAGTTTAATGCACTTCTAGCAAATGATACCTGGTCACTTGTACTAGCCTCTGAAGCTCAAAATATAGTGTCATGTAAATGGGTTTTTTGTACAAAACAACTTGCAGATGGCATCATTGAAAGGCATAAGGCATGTTTAGTGGCAAAAGGATTTCTTCAACAATGTGGTTTGGATTATGATCAAAACTTCATTCCCGTGGTCAAAGCAACTACTATTAGACTTGTTTTAGCTTTTGTCATGACAAATGGTTGGCCTATTCATCAGTATGATGTCCAAAACGCTTTCCTTCATGGACCTTTCTCTGAAATAGTATACATTAATCAACCACCTGGTTTCTCACATCCAAAATTCCCTCATCATGTTTGCAAGCTACAAAAAGCCATTTATGGCCTAAAATAGTCACCAAGATCAGCTTGGTACTCTCGGTTAAGTAAAACATTTACTGATCTTAGTTTTAATATTTCATCTGCTTATAGCTCCTTATTTGTTTGAATCAATGGTTCTGCATGCCTCTATGTGCTAGTCTATGTAGACGACCTCCTTGTTACAGGATCCAACATGCAGCTCATTAATGATCTCATTCATGCCTTGCGGTCAGATTTTCCAATAACAGACCTTGGGAAAC
The DNA here is from genome assembly GCA_022457165.1 of Juglans mandshurica. NCBI lineage: Eukaryota > Viridiplantae > Streptophyta > Magnoliopsida > Fagales > Juglandaceae > Juglans > Juglans mandshurica. The sequence goes on from CM039623.1 coordinate 14,975,193, forward strand.
TTCATTACTTTTTAGGAATTGAAGCAACACACAACTTAGATGGCTCAATCTCACACAAAAGAAATACATTGCCGACTTGTTGGACAGGACAAACATGACACTAGCAAAACCTGTAAAGACCCCAATGGCTACTTTCGCAAAACCTGAAACTCACAGGTTTACCTGTAGTTTTCCTTTCACATGATGCTTTGCAAGATTATGTATTGAAAAGTTTATTGACCCGTGGTTGAGTTCCTGAATCTATGGTTTTGTAGTGATTAATGACTTGATAAATTTTGTGCTTTGATATATATTTAGGGCATCCACTGATTAATAAGCACAACTCTTGTGTTTCTCAAATGCTATGGCTACGGGTAGATCAAGATCTGTAAGGTTTGTCTCTATTGCTTCATTTAATTATGCCACAATGTAAAATTCCTTTTCTTACTAGTTATAGCATTTACTGTTCATTCTGTAGAGAGTCCACAATCAAAAGGGTGAGAATTCTCTGGTGTACGTATCTCTTTATCAGTTTTGTATTAAAAGTCTTTATTATGTGGACATCCAGATTTCATGATGATCTTGAAACTGGAAACTCCACGCCACCCAAAAATATTCCTTTGAGCCTGAAGAGGACTGAGAAGGATGAAACAAGCAAGTCCTTTGATGGAAGACTATGTTATTCATATGTAATTCATATATTGTAATTTTATATTTTGTTATGTAATATATATAATACAAAATAATGTAATATGTGTGTTGTGTGTTCCATTGTGTGTTGCATGCATATTACATGATGAATATTTGGATCTCATTTTTTTTTATATATATTTAGTTAAAAAGGTAACTAGTTGTTTCTAAGTTTATTTATTTTTGACATAAAATTTTGTTTTTTATTTTTATTATATTTTTATTATTATAGACAATGTTTAATGTATTAGTATTATGGTTTTCAACATGACTTGTTGAAAAGAATTTAATAAAATATAGGCTTTCATGTAAAAAAAATTAGGCCTTTCAACATTATTTTTTTTAAATAACATATAGGCTTTTGTTAAAAAAAAAAAAAAGGTAAAGCCCGAAATTTGGATTTTCAAGTTTCAGAAAACCAAGTTTCACCTAGGTTCCAGCCCAGGTCCTAACCCGATATACCAGGGCCGAAACCCGTCTTGGGTTTGAAGCCTAGGTTCTGGGTCGGGTATATCCAGATACCCATATCCCATTATATGATAAGATACCCTGCCATTAAACATATGTTAGAATTTATGTAACTATTTTTAATAGCACGATAAGATTTTGTAATAAAATATGAGTACCATGTCATCTAACCTTAACAATGGTGATGAGAGGGCAAATGAAGAAGATAAAACCAAGTCCGAAGGCCCAAGAAGCAAATTTCGGATTGGAATGAGCCAAGACTCCATATGAGCATGTAGAATAAGCTATCACCAATGCATCAACAGCTAATGGAATGAGTTACTTGGAGCAAGTTTGGAATCCTGAGAATGCATCAGGGACTTCTTTCATAACAAAAGCTGAGAAATGGAGATACATTGAGGTAGCTGACAAAACAAATGAGATGGAATTAGCATGAATTGCAAATGCGGCGAAAGCCAACTTCTGACCAGAAGAAGTTGCACCATCCTTTCTGTAAGGCATGGTGAAAATAATTGCAAAGGTGACAGTGGCAACGAAGGTTGCTACAAGGAAGTTGACATTAGCCTTCTCCTTAATAAAAGAACTGTCTACCCCTTGTTCTTTTTTCCCATTAATTAATAGACGAGTCATTTTTTTCTTCTTTTGATGTGTTTCTACTCTCGATTTATGGTTCGCTAGTGGTCCCAATAGTGTGTACTTTGATGGTTCTCCTGGGAAATGCTGCTTCCAAACTTGGTAGAAAGCCAATGGCCTCATATTTACTGATGATGAAGTTCTGTAACACATTATTAAATAATCCAAAAAACTCCATAAAACATTAATTCATTTGTTCAATCCAAATATGTAACGCGCCTTGTTCCAGCAAGAGTCAGAGAATTACTTCTTATCACTTAAAAATCATATCTCACAGTACATATAGAGACTCCAATTTCTTAATAACACATAGATCTCATTATTTTAAATCAATTATTCCCAAAATAACTAACTAGAACACCACGCTCAAAATAAATATCAACCTTCCAAACTTCTCAGTCAACAGAGCAAAACAAAACTAGTGAATGAAGCTCTCCAATCACCAAAGCTCTTTGTATTTAATCCACTATGCTCACATAGTCATACCTATGCTCCATATTCTTGAACTTCAGCTCAAACATCTTAAAAATATTGTGGAAATAAGGGGTGAGCTATCAACAACTCAGTAAGCAGAGAACATATACTAGTATGTAAATATGAGCATTTACAGAACTCATAATGCAGAATAAAATATTTACTTTCAAAATGCAGAATCAGAACATTTACTTTTAGAGTACAAAATCAAAACATGTTATCAAAATATTATAGTGAAATTTTCAGAAAACAAATTTTTCCCAAAAAGAAAATCTTTTGACATATCATAATCTGAGACATCATTTGCATATCATATCAGAGCATCACATCGGGATAGATACCATATTTAACCCATGTGGTAGGGTTATAAACCGCCATTATACCTGTGGGTTGGCCGTATACCACTATTATACCCGTGGTAGAGTCTTAACGGAAACAAAATAGAAACATCATCAGAACCAGATCATATTCAAATACAGAATTAGAAATTAATGCCAAGGTTTTCAAATGATACATCATATCAAATCGGAATATTGAATTGCTTTAGATCATTTCACATGTTCAAAATAACAGAATCAAAGCATCTTTATTTTTTCAAAGCAAAACTTTTAGATCTCATATTCGCTCTTTTTCTTAGTTCAGAAATAGAATGTTAAAAATAAGCTCATGTCTACACCAGTTATGATAGAAAATAATTTCTCTTATACATATTTCATGCATATGCAGAACACATATCTAAGTTTGTTTTCAAATTTCTTTTTGAAACAAGCCTGCATAATTTTAAAATCAACCTCATTTCATTTTATTTATGCAAGGACTAGTATTGGAACTCCACTTATATTGGCTTTTTGACTTTTCAGAAACTTTCTCACAACATTGCCAACAGAAAACTGATCATTACCTACAAAATAGTCAAGCGCAACTTTCTTAAATTTTCAGTCGAAATGTATTTTGATACTTAAACCCGAAATGCCAACATTAACCTATTTTAATTCCTCAACACCTAAAACTCTTATAACCTTAAAATGTCATCGCTTTCCAAATCCATCAATATCCATTTAATTTCTCTAACTATTAAGCCCTAAATTATTACTAAAAATGCATAACTGATATTTTTACAACTAAGCCCATATAAAATATATCTTCAGTCTAAAATATTCTCTTTAACATAATTATAACATAATCAAATAAAGTATAAAAAAAAATCATTTAACTAAAAGAAAATAGACTTAATTAGTTTTAAAGTATTTAAAATAAAACTAAAATCTTATTATAATACACTACTGAAATTAGTAATAGAACAATTAACATTTTATTTTGACAAGAAAACTATTTTCTATAGACTTTCTTATTCCTCAAATAGAGCCATGCAAAGCATGTTTAATGTAAAAAAAATATGCCCCATGCTTGATGACAAGGGCATTTTGGAAAAGTAAAATCATAAAAATGGGCTGTTTGGGAAAAGCATGAATGCAAAAGGAAAGCTGAGATTGTTAAGAAAAAAAAAAAAAAAACTCTAGACCAAACCATGCAACAGAGGCATCCATACTCACCGAAAGAGGAGGAGCGGCACGAAGAGCAAGGGGTGGAGGTCGAAGGTTGTCGATGCCATGGCATGTCACTCATAAGAGAGGGAGCAAAAGTGACGAGAGAGGGAGCAAAAGAGAGAGAGTCCGAGAGTGGTGAGAGAGACAAGGAGAGATGGAGATGAGATCGTGTGGAATGATTAGAGTGGGCTTACCAAGAGGTTCACGGCGGACCTAGCTACACAATCAGCATCTTCTGGTGGTTCCCGCTTGAGGTTGAGCAGTTGGGCGGCGGCGTTGTGACTCACAATGGAGGAAGATAGGTGCTCTATTTTTGGGAGTGGAAAACATAGCCTTTTTGTGGTGGTGCAACTTGGTAGTTAATGGTTTGCAGTGAGTGTCGCACAGTGGCAACGTGGTGGTGTAGGGTAGAGGCTTAAACTGTGGCCCAGCGGTTTCTATCGTGCTTGGAAATACCTCGTCTTGTAGCCTCGTTGCTTTTCCCGTTCAGGGCTATTGTACTGCAAGATGGAGAGCAGTGTCCGCTTGAAGGGTCATGTGTGGTGGCTAAGTTCGTGAAGAGGGTGGTGGCGTATGGTGGGGGTTGGGCTTTGGTGTTGCTTGTTTACGGTAGAGGGAGGGGCTACGGTGCAATGTTGAATGTGGGCTGAGCAGTGGCTTAGCTTCCTTTTCTCTCGGTCTGTCCAGGAGCTGTGGCAGAGAAGTTTGGCTGGTCAACTATGACATGGGTCCAACAGCTCGTGATGGGGTGCAGGGACGGCGACGTCTTGCTACCTCTTGGACGATCTTTTTCCTGAAACCTATGAGGAAGGTGCAGCAACCTAGTTCTCAAAACTAATGAATAACTGTTTATACGTGAGTATATATATATATATATATCCCTTAAATGAACTGTCACCATGAACGTAGTGGGAAAGGAATGTGCATGGTGTATAAAAGTGCACGGGAGACGTGCATGGCGTGGGTTTCGCACGACTTGCTTTTCAGGCACATTTCAAAGAATTTGGGCCCATCTTGGGTGATGAATGGAATTAAGAAATGGGCTAGACCGAGCCAGGTAGAACAATCCAAAAATATTTGGCTTGTCTGTAATCTTTCTCATGGGTCAAGTATATTATAAATACTATTGAGCCTCGACTCACATTCCAAACTAGCTTAACTCATTCCTTGACTTTGTTAGGCCAAATAAAATAAATCCACTTAGTCCATAGAATATTAAATGAATTTAACATAATTATCAAGTCCAATAAAAGTACATATTTCATCCTCTAACCGTTGAAATGCTTTTTGAAACTTTTCAACCCTATCCAACATCATATAAGTGGAGTTCCAATGGGTTGATACATCTAAGCATACACCACTTTTACAAGTAATGTCTTCATTGTCACAACATTGCTTAAACGTGTTCCACCTTTGTGGAGATGATTTTACATACTTCACAGCTCCTCTAATTCTTGAAATTGATTGATCAAATTCTTTCAACCCATCCCGAACAATCAAGTTCAAGATATGAGCACAATATCTCATATGCAAGAACTCATGTTCCAAAATAGTATCCCTTCTATTCCTTGTCTTTCTTTTGAGATACGAAACTGCTCCATTATTTGAACTTGCATTATCAAGTGCAATTGTAAATATTTTGGGCCTCCCCCATTCAAGCAAACACATTTCAATTTTTTTACCTAGTGTCTCACCCTTATGGTTTTCAACCTTGCAAAAATTGATAATTTTTTTGTGCATGTTCCAATCTTCATCAATAAATATGCAGTGAGACACATGTCATTAAAATTTTGCACAGATGTCCATGTATCCGTGGTTAGACAAATGCGCTGCCCCTTAAGAACACTTTTCAGCTTGTGTTTCTCTTTCAAATAATGTTTATAAATATATTTTACAACCGTTACATGTGATGGAATCGCATTCCATCTAGGTTGCACAATAAACATGAATTTCTTAAACCCCTCCCCTTTCACATATGTAAAAGGAAGCTCATCAACAACCAACATTTCTACTAAAGCTTCTCTACACACCTCAAAACTAAAAGCAATATGTACAAGCCCCCCACTGCTTGATCCAGACTGGAAACCCAATATAGATTGGTTTCTATCTACTTTCCTAAGTGGAGACTTCTTACATATTTTTTCCATGTGCCCCAACATTGATTTTGTGCCATTTATATTAGGATCACGAGCATAAGTCATCCCACAAAGGTTACATGAAGCCCTAGGTTTCGACTTATCCTCAGTATGAATCTTTGTAAAATAATCCCAAACTATTGATCTTTTCCTACCAATAGATGGCTTACTTACATTAGATTTGGGAGAAAGCGGATCATTAGTCGCCAATGAATTTTCTGCACTACCAGTTCCGAAGGTACCACCAGTTCTATGAGTTCCAGAGAATATAGTGCCATGAGATGAGATTGTTGCCATTCTTGACCATCTGTTTGTTTCCACTTGTCGAGGTGGATATTACAAGTTTTTAGTCTAGTAGAAGAACTGTTCAAGTTCGGACTCTGTTTGGTTGCAAGCTTCGGAACTCAAGCGTTTACACCCACATCTATTTGCCGCTTACATTCAGCAAAACTTGCCAGTGTCAAGTTCTTGCGGAGAGTCGGCAATTGATGCAAATTAGGAGGGGAATATTGATGCGGACACAAATCCAAAAGGGGATGATTTAAATCTGTAATCAATGGGGCTGATGGAGCTGATATGATATGTAGAGGAATTTTAGAAAGTCTGCATTTTTGGAATGTCTATTTATTCGGTTTCTGCTTTGGATCAATTTTGTTTATTTCTTATCGAGTTTACTACTTTCCTAGTTTACTTCTTCCTAGTTGTTTGCTTTCCTAGCTGGAGTTGGAGATTATAATGTTGGTTTGATACTTAAGGAAAGAATGAAAATAATGAAGGCAGTTGTTGTTGCCCATTTGAAGTTTTCAGATTTTTGTTGGAGTTATTCCAAAACTGCATAGCGATTCTGCATTAGCCTAACTCTTGGGTTTGATGAGAGGTTGAACTAGGAGATTAGGCATCAGTGACCAACCTCAAGAGCACTATGATTACAATTTTAGAGTACCATTCACATTTGAATTCCTTGAGCTGACTGAGTTTTACATATTTAAACCCATGCACGTATTTTTCTGCCTCATCAAATCTAGAGTTTTTCAATTCACAATATCCACGTTGCACGTATTTCTTCACGATAGCTCCATATATATACATCTTATACATGTTCATGTTTTCCTCCCAACAACATAATCACATGGCAAGATTTTGTATTTTTTGTTTGTCTAGACCCTATTGCATTGCATGCACCACCACGACACCATCTCTATCTGCACATCTCATTTCCCATGCCTTCATGCAAACCCAACTCCCAACCCAGCATCCATCTCACAATAGCAACCCAAATGAAAAACTGCCCCACATACCGTAACCTTCCATGCACGATGGAAGCCACTAGCCCCATACCCCGACAGTTTCTTCTGCCTCTCTTTTTGCCAATCTTTCACTCGTTACGTTCAGTTTCTTTTATTATATCTCTCCCTGATCTCATAACTAGTGATCTTATTGCCTTCAAACTTCCATAGCCAACCGTCACACACAAATGCAGCAAGCACCACGCCACAACCATGCCCCCTCGACTAGTAAGCCATACGTAACAACTGTTGTCCCCAAGTAGCAACCCACCACCGTCGTCAGCAATGACAAGTGCATGTTCCACGTACAGCACAGGCCCAACTACACCACTGCTTCCATTCCCAAGTAACCACATCCATAGCCCAATGCCATAACAAACGTAGTCGCCCAACCCAACGCCACTGCAACCTTGAACATCCGGTGTAGATGCAACTAACCATGGATGAAGAAGACTGGCCAGCCCCTGTTTTATAACACCCAGACCCAGCCAAGCCCGATTTTTAAATATTTTTTGATTTATGCGTATGAGAAACCCAATTGAGTGTTCGAGTATTTTTTTTTTTGGAGTAGACTACAGGTTTAAAATCTTTGTTTTGACGGATTATGATTTAATTGGGCTTGATAATTAGGTTATTTTTCTAAAGGGCCAAGGTGAGAATTGAGCAGAGAATTTTTCTAGGACAAGTTGGATTATTTTTAGAAATTGAATTAAGACCCATGACTCAAGAAAAAACCCAATACCCAAGCCCACACCCGTTTGTTTTAAACCATGTAAATCAACTATCAGGATCAATTTCGCCGCCTCGCACGTTTCCACGCCCTTGCACGTCTCTTTTTATCTAAGGTTATCAGGATCTTTTGAGTTTTCTTTTGAGTTCTTAATTTCGCCTTTCCAATTATAAAACTACCAAGATTTTTTAATTACATTTTCATCCTTAGTATAAATTCATGGCAGAGTTACATTTTTTTATGAACTTTATTTTAAGTCTCAAAAATTTATATTTTTTGTAGATGGTATTTTTATTTAAATTAAAATGTGCTTAATTGGATTATATTCCAGAGATACCAATCTATATTGGACTACATTAAATAAAGGTTTTTCTTTTGTTAAATGATATTCATATTTTTTTGGATCTAATTAAAAGTTGGAAGTGTTAATTGATATCGAGGTAATTTGGGAGGTGATTATATTTTAGAAATGTAAGAGTTGTAGATTGTTTATTTTAAGAAACATTAGCTTATATAGTATTGCAGGTCTAAGCATTGATATATGTGCTTGATTGGAAATTTATGGGAGTACGTGACTATTTTATAGGTGACGGTTAATATTCGTTCAACATTGCTGTGGGAAATTTCTGAAAAGTTAAGAAATCCAGGTAAGCAGGGTTCATATGCTAGATTTTGCATAAAAATAAAAAGGGCTGAGATTGATTTTTGAAAAATATGCATGTTTTGTTATGAAAAGAAATTTGAACTAGCGCAGTTAATTTTTCTACATTACTCATGAGATTCTGTTTAAGAATAAAGTATTTTCTGGCATGACTAGTGCAGACATGAGCTATTTTGACATTTTGTTTTTGAACTGTGCAAAAGAGAGCAAATATGAAATTTTGTGCATAAATTATGTTTTTGTGATCTGATTTTGTTCTATTCTGAAAATTTTTGGTACTCTGATGATATGATGTAATTTCTGAAAACCTCTAGCATAACATTATGTTTCTATTTTTGTTCCGTTCTGACCGTACCACGAGTGTAAAACTGTGGCCTCCCATTTGGGTTGGTACCAACTTTTCTATTTCTGGTGCACCCACTTTGGAAGCAAAGTGGTTTTCTGCGTGGTTTTTCCTGTGTGCATACTCGGGGCTCCGAGAATAATAAGGGGAAGATTCACATTCTATTTCTACTCGGTTGGCTGCCAGAGTTTGCACAACCCTACCACTGGGGTTAAACATGGTATCTGTTCTTATATGATAAGATAAGATGTGATGTTTTAGTTTTAGTTTATGCTATGCCAAAGGGATTTTGATTATGAATATTTTTTAACTTTCGCTCTAATATTTTTTATAATATTCTGATTATGCATTCTAAAAGAAAACGTTTTGTTTTGCATTCTGAATGAAAATATTTTGTTATGCATTTTGAACTCTGTAAATGCTCATATTTGCACACTCGTATATGTTCTCTTCTTTCTGAGTTGTTGATAGCTCACCACTTATCTCCAAATATTTTTCAGATAATTTTGATGGTTCAGCTGGAGAACAACAGTAGGAAGTTTTAGCAAGGTGTGATGATTATAGAGAAATAAGTGTCCGAGGGTACAAGTACTTATTTGATAGTCATAGTTAGTAAATTGGTTATTTTTGGATATTTTGACGTGTTGGATTAAGGATATTTTTGAGTCTTGGGGAGTTGCTAATTTTTTTTATTGAGAATTTCTTTGCTGTTTCAGTGAAGGAACATAAATATTTGGGTTGAGCAAATGAATTAATATTTTATTGAGTTTTTTGGGTTTTATAGTTGTGGTATTGGAATTGACTCTCCAGACCTCCGAGATCGGGCATTACATGTTTCCATTACAAAAAAAGAGAACCTTATCCTGCCTTCCACACTCAATGCCTCAACCTTGCTTAGTGCTGCCCCCCATGCTACCATCTAGAAAGCCAAACCGAAATGACACCACCTGCATCACACGCGGATTGCACCACCGTATCCTGTAATCTAGCTAAGTTGCACCACTATTTTACAAGGACATATCACCAAGCACGAACCAGTGGCAGCAACAAACCACCATAGCCCTCACCCCTATGTCTCACTTTCAGTAGCCACATGAACTGGCCGAATTCAAGTTCTCCCTCCACGTTCTCCCGCCCTTCCGTTTACCTCTCATTACCTCACTGCGATTCTTTCAAGCTATTGTGTAATGCCCCGGTCCTAGAAGGGTCAGAGAGTTACTTCTTATCATCTAAAATCGTATCTCACCATGCAAGTATAAACTCCAATTCCTCAATTACTCATAGACCTTATTGTTTTGAACCAACTACTCCAAAATAATTAACTAAGAATATGGTAAGCCTCAAAATAAATGCTAACTTTTCCAATGTACTAAGTCAAAAGAGTAAAACGAAACTACTAAATAAAATTTTCCAACAACAAGTACCCTCTTTGTATTTAATACACTATGCTCACATAGCCTTATCTATACTTCCTATTTTTGAACTTCTGCTGAAGTATCCAAAATATCTTCAAAAAATATTGTGGAGATAAGGGGGTAAATTATCAACAATTTAGTAAGCAGAGAACATATATTAGCATGTAAACATGAGCCTTTTCAGAGAATTCAGTATGCAGAAGCAAACATTCCATTTTCATATGTAGATCTTAAAGACGTGTTATTAGAAAATCAGAGCGACTTTCAAAACTGATTCAAAAACACTTTGGTATAACATAAACTGATCATCATCATCACATCATAACAGAGAATCATATCATAACAGAGACCATGTTTTACCCCCATGGAAGGGTTCTACTATTCCCAATGGCCAAACCGAGCAGAGACAAAGGTGAATCTTTCACTTATTATTCTCAAAGCCCTGAGTGTGAATACATGAAAAACGACATAAAAATCACCTTGTTTCCAAAGTGGGTGCACTCAGAGATAGATGAGTTGGTACCAACCCAAACAGAATAGAACAGAATCAGAGTCAGATACAAAACCATTACACCATGCCAAATGGTTTTTTCAGATGCCTCATCATATCAAAACATAGTACAGAACTCAGATCATTTCACATGTTCAAAGATAACAAAATCAGAACATCCTAATTTAATCAAAACAAAACTTTTCAGAATCTCATATTCGCTCTTTCTCAAATCAGAACACAGAATGCACAAAATTAGCTCATGTCTACACTAGTCATGACAGAAAATAATTTCTCTTGATAGATTTCATCCATATGCAGAACAAACATCTGAGATCATTTTCAAATATATTTTCATTACAAAACATGCATATTTTCCAAAACCAACCTCATTCATTTCTTTTGTGTAAAAACTAGTATAGGAACCCCGCTTACTTCAACTTTTTAACTTTTCCGAATCTTTCCACAATTGTGCCGAATGAAATCAACTGTCACCTATACAGGATACTAACCATTACTAAACTTCTAAAATGACTTTCTAAAACTCTTCATTTACTTAAATTCATATTACAGAAATAGAATTAATAACTATCTAGTTATCAGAAATCTAATAAATATTATTATCATCAAATATATTCTTAACTTAGTATAATATAATTTTATCAAATATGGAAAAAAAACAAATAAAATTACTTCAAGTTTTGGTGATAAGTTTGGTGCCAATTAATTAGTAATTTGCAAATCAAGGCAATGAATTTGGTCACCTAGGGTTTTTATAAGTGCTTAATTTACAAATAATAGAACTTGGATAATATGGTACTTTCATTACTTTGTGAAGAAGACATTAATGGTAGGGTGATTATGGTCGCATTGTGATGTTTATATTTTTAAGTATTAGGCAACAAACAGCTTTCTTGCATATACATACATATATATATATATATAATTTCTTAGTCTAAAAGGGACAATTAAAGCAGTCCAAGTATAGGATTTGCTAAATTAATTAGGTTATCGAAGGGAAATTTCCTTTCCCATCAATCATTTTCTGTGGAACCGTACATTATTTTTTTATATAGTTCGGAAGGAAAAAGACATTGGCTCGTTTACATCTCATTTGTCTATCTCTACCCCATCATGAGTACGTTGCTTGTAGTGACTTGTGGTTTTTTGTTTGTACAATAATTTGTTGACACTGTGAAACTGAAATCATGTTCTTTCTTGCGGTTTTATTTTTGTATATTTGCGTTTTGTGTAAGTGGTGCTCTAAGTTGTGGGTATTACATTATTTTAATTCTTGGGGACCTGATTTTGGATGAAACAGAGCCTTTTTCTTGTAGAATTCACTAGCCCTTTTTTTAAACTTAAAATCTGTATGTAACAGATTTCTCTATGCTTTGATCAAATCGTCTTACTTATAAATACTTGCTCCATATGTGCCAAAAAACTAGGACTCACATTGACTCACATTGTCAATGTTAAAGGAGATCTAATTATGACTGATATTCTTCTCTCTTTTCTCTCTAGAAAGGAGGTGAAGTGCGAAGGGTGCGTTAGTGGCACGTGAAGGCGGTTATAACGGATTTATGGTTTTAGGGGACCAAGATGAGGGGCGCTTGAGGGGAAACAGACGTAAAAGAAAAAGGACACTTCTAGTGCACGACGATGACTATGGAGGTAGAAGGATCTCAGGTGCGTTTTGGAAGGTCAAAAAGTGAAAAAATTATTGTAGAAACGGGATGAATGTTCTGGAGGAAAAATGGAATGGATTCAGGTTGATGGAGGAGGAGCAATTTGATATTGAACTTGAGGAGGATCTCTCGACTGAGCTGGTGAGCAAAGAACAGAGGAGTTTGCTGGGGAAGATATGCTCCTCGAAGTCAATCAATAAAGAGGTGATTGGGTCGACACTTGCAAAGGTATGGAGAATCAGTAGGGCTGTGAAGTGCATTGAGGTTAGATCAAATGTATTTGCTATAATTTTTAAGAATTAGTAAGGCTGCAAAGTTGACTGTGGTCTGGGAGGCCCTGCTTGTTTGACAACCAGTTGCTTGTTCTTAAGGAGTTCGAGGGATACCCCTCTACAATGACTAATGTTTGACACTGAGAGCTTCTGGATACCAAATGTAACGCCCCAAACCCGGTTGGCCTGGAGAATTACTACCTGTCACTTAAGAACATGTTTTCCAACACAACTAAAATAAAACTCCAAAACTTTATTAGCAAAACTCAATCTCAAGTACTCTAAATAACCACATTGAAACTCTACAAAGTTATTACCGCAGCAAAATAAACTAAGGAGTCCAAAATCTCCCGGTAGTCATAACAAACCAAACTAATAACTTCAAAAGTCTTACTAAACCCAAGCCCAATATATAATTAAATCTAAAAGACATTAAGACATTAGAATTCCTTCTTCTAACATCCTCTCTCAGCTTAATCATGCTCACCAATCTAATCCAGGTCCTCAGTTGGACTCTCCCACATCATCTGAAAAATATTATGAAGATAGGGGGTGTGTTATCAATAACTCAGTAAGCAGAGAACATATGCTAGCGTGCAAACATGAGCATTTACAAAGTATAGCATGCAGACCAAAACACTTTCTAGAGTTATCACGTAGAGCATAACATATTTTCAAAAGTAACAGAGCGATGGTTTTAAGACACGTAAAACCCATAATACTTTGGCATAACATAAACTGAGTATCATCATCAGATCAAAACAGAGTATTAAACAGAGTAGAGACCATGTTTCACCCCTGTGGTAGGGTTGTGCTAACCCCGGTGGCCAAACCAAGCAGAGACAGAGGTGAAATCTTTCCTTTATTCTTCTCGAAGCCCTGAGTGTGCGCACAGGAAAGACCAGAATAAAACCACTTTGTTTCCAAAGTGGGTGCACTCAGAGACAGAGAAGTTAGTACCAACCCAAACAGAGTAGAGCATAACAGAGCAGAGCAGAGACATAGTCAGTTACAAGTACCAGTACACCATGCCAAAGGTTTTCAGATGTTATATCAAAATAATACAGAGTACCAAAACAGAATCAGACAGTTTACACACACTGACAACAAAAGCCAGAACATCTTTCTAAATAAATACACAATTTTTCATATTCTCAATATCGCTCCCTTTTTCAGATTTCAGAAAAACACATGATAGAATTTAGCTCATGTCTACACAATGCATGTCAGAACATATTTTTCCTTTTTCACACAGATTTCATGAATAATGCAGATAAGTGACCAAGGTTGATCTTTGTTTTCACAAGTTCCCATCATATCACAAAATATGCAAGTTTTCATAAAATCAATCTCAATCTTATTAACTTGTACAAAACCTAGCATAGGAACCCCGCTTACATATACAACTTGGCTTTTCAGAATTTTCTTCAAAAATGTCGAGTCAAAAATAAATCGTCACCTATAAAAATAATAACATAATTTTCGTAAGTTTTCAATCAATCACGGATTTCGATATTTAATCCTAAACTTCTAAAATAACCTATTTTAATATCTCAAAACTTAAAACCCTCGTAATCCCAAAATATATCATCACTTCCTAAAAAAATCACCAATATTCACCATGACCAACGTCAAACTCAAAAAACCAATACTTAAACCCGAAACATCCAACAAATTTCATAGCATAAACCAATCTCACACAAACAATTCCATCATCCAATCCAATCGACCCCCTTACTCCTCGGACTCAGTCCGGCACAACCAACAAATTCGCAGTAAATATGAATTAGCGCATAAATACATTTAAATCTCAAAAGTTCTTTGGGAAAAATACTTACAATGCTATAATATAATTTTTGAAAGATCACGGAGGTGCTAGAAGCGGCAACGCAGCAACAAAATAGTGCCAAATGCACTGTGGTTGTGGGTCTCAAAAACCCACTTTTGAACGGGTGCAAACGAAGACTCGAGATTGATAGGGTATGGCTTAGGGATGTCGATGAAGCTAATGGTGGTGGTGGTTGGCCATGGGTGTTGGTGCAATAGGCGGTTGAATTGCAAAAACACCCAAAAAGAAAATGTTGATGGTGGGGCTTCACTGGTGACAGATCAGAGCTGGGGTTGGGTCCATTGGGTTGCTAGAAGGTCGAGGATAATGTGGTGAGAAGATGGTGGCCGGAGGTGGCGCGACGGCGGTGCAAGGAGTGCCGCGGCTTGGTGATGCGCGTGGGAGCTAACGGCGGCGCGGTTGGGGCTGAGAATACAGGAGAGTGGTCGCCGGTGGCTGGGGAGGACGGTGGGCCGGGCGGTGTCACGCACGGCGGCACGAGGCGGCGGGGCTGTGTGGATGAAGAAACGGACGGAGAGAGAGAGGGGGAGAGTCGTGCGGTGCGCGGGAGAGGAGAGGAGGAAAAAAAAAAGAAGGAAAAGAAAAAAGAAAGAAGAAAAAGAAAAGAGGAAAGAGAAAATGTAGGGAAAGAAATGAGGTACAATCCTCATATCTTGGGTCACAAAAATGATCCAACGGAAACGATTTTAAAACAGCAAGTAAAATAAAATAATTCAAACGTAATGATTAAAATGAAAATAAATAATTAAACCCGACAATAAGTTAATTTAAAATGAAAAACAAATTAAATGTATTACAATAATCAAATATAAGAAAGCACTTCAGAATAATTTTCACAAAATTATAATGATAAAAATATACCCACTAAAAATCCAACCAATTTTAAAACAAGAGAATAAATTTTTAAATTAATAATAATTAATCTTTCAATTAAAAATACTCTAAAATACGGGGTGTTACATACATATCCATGATCTACCTCTCTCTTGCATGACAAAAGCTAAAACAGAACAAATAGGTGGTTCGGTGGGCAAGGTTGAGGTTGTTGAAGTACAGGAAGATGGGAGTGGGTGGGGAAATTTTCTAAGAGTACAAGTTTAGTTGAATCTGACACAACGATTAGCTAGAGGGAGAATTGTGAAAATGAGAGGATGCAGTTTTTGGGTTCCTTATGAGAAGTTGCCCAAGGTATGTTTCTCATGTGGTTGCATTGTGCATGGAGTGGATGGCAGTAGTTGTTACAAGATTAGTGGTGAGGGTAATGAAGAACAATAATGCTCTTGGTTGAGGCCTAAGTTGCTGCAAAAATCAAACGGCTACAATGGTGGCTCGTGGAGGAAGGCACATGGTAGTAGATGGAGAAGGGAGGAAGAAAATATGAATCAATATGGGGTGGAGGATAATAAAAGTGAGGATAATAATGAGAGGGTGGCTAGTTGGGCAGGGAAAGAAGTTTCTATTGAGAAAATGGGAGAGGTGAGTGACAGCGAGAATGTGGTGGTGGAGGAGATAAGAAGGGAGAAGGGGAGAAGGGAAAAAAAAGTAAGGATGAAGGGCTAAACAAGACTAATGTGGAGGGGAGTGGGAAGATGGGGGTGGAGAGTGGTAGGAAGAATGGGGTGGGGGAGGAACAACCAAAAAAGAGGGGAGAGCGGAAGGGGAAGGCTAGAGCAAAAGGAAAGAAGATAGGGCCTCTTCCTATAGAACATGTACAGAATAAGAGAGGGGGTGAAACACAAGTGCCAGATGAGAATGAAAACATGAAAAAAAAAGGGAGATGGGTCAGTGAAGTAGTCTTGGATGTACTGGCGGTGGTTGATTCTTAGCCCTGCCAAGCCTTATGAAAATCCTTAGTTGGAATTATCGAAGGTTGGGGAATCCTCGAACAGTTCAAGATCTCTACAATATGCTAGAGAAAAATAAACCCAATCTTTGGCCCATGCTTTTATCAGAATCATTGGGAGGTAGATTCTGAGGAGGTGTGTCAAATTGCTTTATCAATTTTGAATGGTAATCCCATGGAACCCTCTCTTAACTATACCTATATAGCTTTAATCCCAAAGTGTAAAGAGCCAAAGAAAGTTAGTGAGTACAGACCAATAAGCCTATGCAATGTAATGTATTAAATAGTTTCCAAAACTATTTCCAATAAGCTCAAAAAGGTGCTTTCAGTTATAAATTCTCCTACTCAAAGTGCATTTGTGCCATGAAGATTGATTAATGACAATATTATGGTGGCATATGAATTGTTACACTCTATGAAATCTAGAAAAAGAGGGAAGGTGGGTAACATGACCATAAAGTTGGATATGTCAAAAGCATATGATCGAGGTGCCAAGTGGAAGGCTTGAGTACTCTTCTGAACTTTTATCAAAATCAGAAGCTACCAAGTGGAGTGCAAGTGGCTCGAGGTGCCAGTAGCATTAACCACTTGCTATTTGCAGATGATTGCATTCTCTTTGGAAGGGTTAAGATACAAGAGTGGTATAGGCTTCAAGAGGTGTTGAAAAAGTATGAGAAAGCCTCGAGGCAATTTCTCAACCAGGAGAAGACATCAGTGTTTTTCAGCAGCAACACTAGGGAAGGGGATAAAGAGGTGATAGTGGAAACTGGAAACTCTATAGCCTATGGTAGTTATGAAAAGTACCTGGGCCTTCCTACCCTTGTGGGAAGATCAAAATTCAATACTTTCAGAATTTTAAAGGAGAGAATATGGCAGAGAATTTCAAGTTGGAAGAATAATTTCTATCCCAGGCTGGGAAAGAAATATTGATTAAGGCAGTCAGTCCTCTAGGCCATACCAACCTATACTATGTTAGTGTTTAAACTTCCTAAAAAGCTTTGCCTTGAAATTAATATGCTATTATCAAAATTCTAGTGGGATAAATAGCAGGGAGATAGTTGTATCTGCTGGAGGAAATGGGAAAAGATGGGAGAGTAGAAAATAAATGGGGTTTAGGGTTCAGGGATCTGGAATCTTTTAACATGACTCTCTTAGCAAAGCAAAGATGGAGGTTGATGAAAAACCCTATGTCATTGGCAGTAGTGGTTTTTAAAGCTTCTCGGATGCAAAATTGAGCTCTCAGCCTTCATTGACTTGGAGGAGCATATGGCATGCTAGGGAATTGGTGAAAGATGGTACAAGGTGGAGAGTGGGTGATGGCAGTAAGATAAAAATTTGGGGTGAGAAGTGGTTACCTACTCCCTCATCTTTTTCTATACATTCACCAATTTTTGTTTTGCAGGCTGAGGTAGGAGTTGAGGAACTGACCGATAAGTAGCAGGGGGAGTGGAATGATCGAGGGTGATGCAAAGGGAGTGATCGAGGCTGTACATAGTGAAGATGAACATCCCCTTCAGTAGAGGATTGACGTAAGACAAATTGTTTTGGGGCCCTTCTAAGAAAGGAGATTTCTCTATTGGTAGTGCATACTTCCTGTAGTTAGAAAGATTAAAAAATTCAAAGGTGAAAGCTCAATAAAGGAGCTTATGGATGAAAGGTGGAGTAATATTTGGGATCTTACAGTGCCTAGTGCAAGAAAAATGTTCTTATGGAAGGTTGGAAACACTTTACTGCCAACTAAGGAGAACTTCTTCAGAACAAAGATAGTGACAGAAATATCCTGCCCAATTTGTACTGCAAAATCGGAAACTATTATGCATGTTCTTTGGGAGGGCCCAGCAACTAATGATATCTGGGCAGAAACAAGTTGTGGGGTTCAAAAGTGGAATAGAGAGGAAGCAGACTTCATGCTGTTGTGGGAGAAGTTGATGAACAAGCTGAGTAAGGAACAGCTAGTTCTAAAAAAGGTAGTGGATAGTGGATGGCCGTGTTGTTCAGAAGATAGTGGATGAGAAGAAATTTGTTTGTGTTCAAAAAAGGTAGCTTGTCCCAAAGTTCTACTGCAGAAGGCAAGTGAATCTTTAATTGATTACAAGTCTGCTCAGGCTCTATAGAAACATGAAAATTAGCGACAAGTTTGTGGAAGGGATTCACTGAAATGGGAGAAACCAAGCCCAGGTTCAGTTAAAATAAACTGAGATGCTTCATTGGATGTGAAGGGTAGACAAATGGGAGTGAGAATTATTATCAGGGATGAGGAAGGGAAAGCTCTAGTTCCTGTTTGAGATCAAAAGAACCACATTGAACACCCTATGGTGGAAGAGAGTTATGCATTCAGGATGGCTCTAGAACTTTGTAGTGAACTTAATATTCATAATGCAATATTTGAAGGTGATGCCAAATCTGTGATTATGGCAGTCCAAAGGGAAGTTGAGGAGCTGTCTGTGGTGGGATCTATAGTTGAAGATGTTAATTTCTTCTTTGTAGGATGCCTGTTTGGCAATTACTTTTTGCTTATAGAGAGAAAAATAAAATAGCACACACTTTAGCTAGGAAGGCTTTGAGTTTTATAGAAAAAACAGTTTGGATAGAAGAGATGCCAAAATTTATTGTAAATGATCATGTTAGAGACATAAATTGTAATTCTTAACTTCTATCAATGAAATATTGAGGTTTTCTTTCTAAAAAAAAAAAGAGATCAAATTAATAATGTACTCATCATCATCATCATCACCCAAAAAAAAAAAAATACATAAGAAAATTCCTTTTTGCATTTCCTCCTTTCAGCTGAAACAGATCCATTCATGATGCCTATCGATGAATTAATAGGCTTTTCAAACATTTGACCTTCCTTGAGAGTTCTCATTGTTTTGAGGATTAAGGAAAATAAATTAATAAAATGTATAAAAGGAGGTTAAATTTTGGTTGCTAGTCAAAGCCCAATATGGGCTGAGGTACCACTTTCAATAACTAGAGACAATGTGGCTGTGTGTGATCATAAGACTAATGTGGTGAATGCTGCAGTTGCAAAAAGTTTTGCCCTGAGGAAAGTAGTGGAACTGTGTTCAGACCTCAACATTCAAAATGCCATTTTCGAGGGTGATGCAAAGGGAGTGATTGAGGCTATACATAGTGAAGATGAAGCCCTATTTGATTTTAGTTCTATCATTGAAGATGTTAAGTTCCATTTCAGAAATAGGACAGATTGGTTTTTACAATTTGCTATTAGAAAAAAGAATATGGTAGCTCATACTTCAGAAAAAGAAAAGCCTTAGAGATAGGGGAAGAACAAGTTTGGATAGAAGAGGTCCCAGACTTCATTGTGGGATGCTTGTTTGGTGATACAAACTGTAACACGTAAAGATCAATGGAAAGTTTCCAAGGTTATTTTCAAAAATAAATAAATAAATAACTAGAGACAATGTTCATCATACCCCAAATAGCCACCTAAGAATAACAAATTTTCCAACACAATGACATTGAGAAGTAGTGAGTACTCAATGAGGAGGATTTCCCTAGATTTGTCCTTGAACAATTTGAGGCTTAGTGCAGTTAGAAACGCTCTAGAATATTGTCGAGATGCCATTTTCCAGTCCTACTCTGTTTTCATCATTGCCTTGAATTCATTATAGCAGATTCATCAATAATATTTGTGAATATAAATAAATTGAGTAGAATGCAATAATTAGTTGAAAAAATTGAGAAATTTGTGACAATTAATGTGTTGTAACTGTTAGAGTAGTAACGGAAGATCCCAAGACTACAACCAAAAATCCCAAGACATCAGCCTCCATGAAGTCAGCAATTGTTACAGATATGCAACACAAGTCATATGCTCAAGAAGGAAAGTCAGCAGGATAATCCCAAGATTTATGCATTCCTATTTTTACATTATACAACTATAAAGCTTAACATTTTGTGTATAAATACCTATGTACATTGAATATAATGAAATATAGAAAAAGTATTTTCTAAAATCTTACTTGGTACTAGAGCAACACTGGTGTAAAATAGGCACCAAGCATTAGACTACTTTCATAGGATGGTGTAACATCCGGACAGGATGGTGTAACATCCGGACCCAATCAAGCTCTATTTTCTTTTTATTTGTTTAATTTTAGTTCATTTTATTTTATTTTTCTTTCCGTCTTTATTTATTTTTTTCACCCCTGCAGTTTTCCTCTCGTCCACAGCATGGATGCACACACACGACTTACCGTTCCATCCGCACACACGTCTCTCTTATCTCTAGGGTTTTCGCAATATATTTATAGACACATGTTATTCCATGCTAATAAAACTACTACCCAAACACAAGCCGCAGCACCACCTTAGAATCTCAAGCCGGCCTCCATCCCCTCGGTTTCCTGCACTCCCGTATCAAGAGTCACCCCACTTAAGCCAGCCCTCCGTCGTCCATATTGCTGCGACCAGCAACCTCAGTGCCCAGCTCAAATGAAATTGACGCAACCCGTGCACACTGCATCTCCACGGATCGTGGCTCTTCCTCCGTACACCACAGTCACCATCTTTAACCTGTTTTTCCCTCAGCCTCCATGCATGAAGCCACCAAGGTCATTATAGTGAACCCATGCCACACTGCACGAAACCAAACCGCCCAGAGTAAAACCACCGTGATTGCCACTGTTCAGCCTTGGTGCAACACCACAGCTCGCCCACAATTCGGCCTTGCATCACCGTACCCCACACGGTCTCATTGTCCCCTGTTTTAACCACAAAAAACAGAGCAACCCAACCCGGTGCACTTGTCGTTCGAAGCCACCACACACGGTGCCAGCGCTTCCACGTCGTTACCACCAGCACAAAGAACTCGACGGTCACTCCATGCCATTCCTATCCGCCGCGTCCTGCTCGGTAAGCCACCAATAGCACCTCCGTGTTACACTCTCTCTGCTTACACTATGTCTTTCATTTTTTTCCTCATTCGTTGGTTTCTCTCTCTCTCTCTCTCTCTCTCTCTCTCTCTCTCTCTCTCTCTCTTTCTCTCTCTCTCTCTCGTCCAGTGCTCCGCCAAGATCACCGCCGTCTGCCTAGCCGCTCGCCTACGTCGCACGCTGCTACTTTATCTCCTCCGTGAGTAAGCCCAGCAGTGCGTGTTATGTTCGTAAATTTACGTAGGTTTTTTGTTAGTTTTCAAAGAATTAAATGAAATTACCGTAATACCCCTTATTACATGTTATATTAATGGGCTTTTAAACTTTTATTATTTATTAGTACACTGTTATGTAATTATGATTATAGAAAATTATTTTTAACATGTATTTAAGTAAATTTTTATTTTTAAAGTAAACAATATTTGTGTAATGTTATTTTTACATTTTAGATATGATTTAGTCTATTTAAAAATAGTTATGGTTTAGTTTAAAATATTGTGGGATAATTATATTATTCAGTATTAAACTTCATAAGTTGTTTTCATTAATAAATAGGTCTGACTTTTAAATGTTTTAGTCATAGTTATTAAATCATAAGTGATGAGTTGAAATTTTAGGTTTTGAGGAATTAAATAGGTTATTTTAGTAGCTTAGGATTAAACATTGAGGTTGATTGGAAATTTACAAGAATTACTTGATTATTTTATAGGTGACGATTGTTAATTGTTCGACATTTTGAAGAAAATTCTGAAAAAAGCTAAGAAGTCCAGGTAAGCGGGGTTCCTATACTAGACTTTGAATTAAAATAAAATGAGCTGAGGTTATTTTTGGAAAATATGCACGTTTTGTTATGAAAAGAAATTTAAACTACCTCAGTTTTATTTGTTCTGCATTACTCATGAGATTCTGTTTAAGAAAAAAGTATTTTCTATCATGACTGGTGTAGACATGAGATTATTTTTAACATTCTGTTTCTGAACTTTGAAAAACAGAGCGAATATGAAATTTGTGCATAAATTATGTTGTGATATGATTTTGTTCTGTTTCAAAGATTTTGTTATGTCCCGAAGATTTTGTTCAGTACTTTGTTTGGATAAGACGTGATTCCTGAAAACCTTTGACATGACTCTCTGATTCTAAATTTGATTCTGTTTCCGCTCTGTTCAGTTACGGCCCTACCACGGGTGGTAATAGTGGCATACGGCCCAACCATGGGTTATAACAGTGGATACGGCCTAACCACGGGTTATAATAGTGGATACGGCCCAATCACTAGTAATAATAGTGAATACGACCCAACCACGAGTAATAATAATGGATACGGCCCTGCCACGGGTTATAGTAGTGGTCTCTGTTTTGAGTGCACACCTTGGTGACAGAGTGATTTATGTTCTGCTTGGCTATCAACAGATCCACAACCGTACCACGGGGGTTATACATGGCCTATGTTCTGATATGATGTTCTAATGATGATGATGATCATTTATATTATGCCAAAGAATATTTTTGAATGAAATTATTTCTAAATCTTCGCTCTAATATTTTGATAACCTGTTTTGCTTCCGCACTCTGAAAATGAAAATGTTTTGTTCTGCATTCTGATTTCTGTAAATGCTCGTGTTTACACACTGGTATATGTTCTCTGCTTACTGAGTTGTTGATAACTCACCCCTTATCTCCTTATATTTTTCAAATAATTTTGATGGTTTAGCTAGAGAACAAGAGTAGGAAGTTTTAGCAGGTGTGATGATCAAAGTGGAATAAGTGCCTGAGGGTACTAATGCTTATTTGAGAGTCGTAGTTAGTAAACTGATTTTATTATTCGGGTATTTTGATTTGATGAGTAAGGATAATTTTGAGTTTTTAATTTATGTTATTGAGTTTTTCTTTATTGTCCCCATGGAGAAACTTAAATATTTGGATTGATTAAATTGATTAATATTTTATGGAATTTCTGGATTTATAGTTGTACTATTTAGGTTGAGTTTGGGTATTAAGAGTTAACTCTCCGGACCTCCGAGAACGGGGTGTTACAGATGGACTTTTGTAACGCCCGTCCTTGTGGTGGGACTTTTTATAAAATATTTTTAGAAAGGACGACTGGAATTACTGTTCCCTTGAAAACTTTTCACTTGCATACCCAGGGTGCTAGACTCTACGTTTGTAAGATAAAATGCGCTTTGGTAATAAAAGAAGTTTACAGCGGAAAACATTGATTTTACAATAAAAAGGCCTCTCTTACATTTAAAACTCATGCCTAGACTTCCGTGCTCTTCCCCATGGGCTGTGTCTGTCCTGACCGTTCAGTTCCTATGGGGGGAGGGGCATATATGAAAACTAAAATGAGTCGAAGACTCGTAAGCATTACTTCATACAGTTAAAATATAACAACATAGGTTTTCATTCTTGCATTCATCATTCGTAAATACTATTACATGCATGCATACGTGTCGTGTGTGAGTTCGTTTGAAAACGTCACTAGACGGGGTTTTACTTTAATGGTCTTTCTTTTCGTGAAACGTGTCTCTTGTCAGTGCCTTCATTTCTTCAAGAGCTACTATACAGGGTTTTGCTTTTAAAAGGCTTTCTTGTCGTAAAACGTTTCCCCCGTTAGTGCCGTCATTTCTTAAAGAGTCCGTACTCTCGTGCATTCTTGCATACATACATTCATGCATACATGCATTCTTTCTTATCACTTTCATAGGCCGGTACACAATGTTATGCCCCGTGTGTTAGGGTTAGCGGCCCTGTGGCTAATGGATTCGCTCGTGGCTGCGGGTTGGAATCTCATTCTGTTAGGGTGCAGCACTGGGTGCACTACCAACGCTACTGCCTGGCATTGCAATCTGCCCATTCCTTCATTGGGTACCCCTTTTCATTCATTCATGTGGCCGTTACATATTTTCATACATTTCATGCTTTCATTCGTTCTTTCATTCATTCATGGCAGCTCAAAAGAGCTGGAGCTTTGATTCTTTTCTTATCTTTCATTTACAGGTCATTTCATGAGAAAACGTTCATTTCATGGAAAAGCATCATGTAAAACATGGGCTCGAACTTCGTCTCTCACGGCATCCATAAGTACCAGCTTGAACGTCGTCTTTCGTTGGAGTCACGAGAATCACCTCGTGGCATCCTTGAAAGCATCAATTCGTAGGATCCGTGAAAGCCTCGGTTCTCATGTCTTTCTTTGCCTTTCGTGAGAAAACATTCATTTTCTTGAAAAAACGTCGTTTCATGAGAAAAGCATGGTTTCATGATCGTGAAATGTCAGTTCATTGATTTTCATAGAAAATACATACAATAGATGCGTCGTATAGTCATCCATTCACATGCGTACAATTAATACTTTGGGTGCGTAAAAAGGGGCTGCCAAGGAGGGGCCGTTACGTACTTATACATTTGAACACTTAGCCTTTTCTTCCTTAAAACGTTTTTCTTTCCTCTTCTTAAAGCGTCTTAAAGGAAAAGCGTTTCTTGTATCTTGGAAAATTCTAGAAGAGTATGAACGTAACGCTTACCTGGACTCCATGCTACTTGCATATCATGCAGTCCATTCATGTGCTTGTCAGATGGCAACCTACATGCATACACATACCTTAACGTCATTCTCTATCTAGTACATAAGCAACTTAAACTGAAAACATAAGCTACACTTCACTTGGAACACTCTCCTTCTATCCTGTGTTCTTACGTGTTCCTTACTAACCTAAAACCTTCGGGGAACCATTACGGTCACCCCATCTTCCAACTCAAGGTCTTGCCTCTAGTGCTTATTCACTAAAGTGAACCCATGATTCACCTTAGGATTAAGACACTAAGACCTCTGTCTCATTCTTCTCATTAACCACGTTCCGACGCATGACTCAGACCAACTAAGTCACGCATCCCTTCCTTAGACAGTCCACTCGTCACTATCTCCATGCACCTTAGCCCATACTAGTCCTCATTCCCATTCATACAAACCACATGGCTCTAAGCCAACTCTGAGACTTAGGCACCGTGCAACCATACTCAGAACCGATTACCCATTACATATAGTGAATCCATCCAGCACATGTGTCTCACCATATTACACATGTACTCTACCCCTTATCACCTAAGGTCAACATATATAACACGTTAATCACCAGCTTCGAAGGACAAGGGCCATACTCCGATACCAACCTTCTCTTAACCTGGCTAGCATGGCTCTTCATGCTATCCGTCCCTTTTTTACAGTTCATCCCAACACTTAACACGACAAGACTCCATTCATAACTACGTCTCATGTCATGTCATATAGCTCGAGACTATTCCCAAGCTAGACCGTGACCTTGTCGCGTTACCTAACAGTCTAGTACGTCAATCCCTAACTCATCATGAGTATGATTCCTCACGTACTCCCGACACATTGTGACATCTTGTGACGTTCCCATTAAGCCATTCATACCCTATCGCTTCATCACATGGCAAGCACGACTGTCCGTAACCACGTCACGAGGTGACGTTGCCCAGTCATGCTTCCGCTGCATACTCTTACACTTATTCCGCTACTTCATCCTTATTCCTAGCCGTAAGTCCAACACGGTGACACTTGTCACCTTAGACTACAGGCTTCACCTTAATTACTCTGGGACACTGTTCCACAGTTCCCGACTCTACTCATCACGTTCCATGCCCATCAATCACACAACCATCCTTATCGCTGTGGCACGCCACACTGCATATCGCTGCGCCTCATGGAGTACATCCCATGTGTACTCTCTTCTCACATGCTACGCCACATTATCACTATGGCATACCCGCCATATAGCACATCACTTCACCACACAGTGTATACTCAACGTGACTCGTCCCATTCCACATACACCACATCACCATTATGGCATACAGCCATATGGTGCATCAATCCACCACATGGAGTACATTCCATATGTACTCCCTTCACACTCATCATGCCACACAGAGTACACTCAGCATGTACTCTTCCTATTCCACATACACCATGCCATATCATCATTATGGCATATCCGCCATATGGTGCATCACTCCGCCACTTGGAGTACACTCCACGTGTACTTCCTTCATATACACTACGCCACATCACCATTATGGCATACGACCACATGGTGCATCACTTCGCCACTTGGAGTACACTCCACGTGTACTCCCTTTTGCACACACTACACCACAGAATACACTCCACTTGTACTCATCCCGTTCCACAATATGCCAGGAGGGTATATTTTAAAATATACTCTCCTTATCTCACACTACACCACACACAGAGTACACACAACGTGTACTCTTCCCATTCCATTTACACCACACCACCATTACAACACAGTCGACAATACTACACAACACACTTTCCAATTACACCTAACACTTCACAGCACACTACACGGCACAATACACCTCCATACAACACAGATATGCCCAACACTTCGTTACACAGCACCACATCACAATACCACAACTCCACAAAACCAATAGCACAGTCCACAACCTAGTCAACTAATCCATATCTAACATAATTAATGAGGGATAGAGGGTTATACCATCGACGGGATTATCCGTGCATTGCTCGTTGATTGTCACAGCCGATGATGTTGGAAGTGTCGTACATGGTGGCTAACCCACGTACGGTGACTGTTTAGGCATTTGGATAGCTAGGTGTGGTCTTGGAAGGGCTCATGGTGGCCTTGTGATGATGGCAAGGAGTGTAACACGGCGGATCTAGCCGTGTACAGTGGCTGTCCATCGCGTGTAGTGACTACCCACCACTCAAAGTGGTGGTTTGGACCTAGGGTTGGGCTGAGGGGTTGCTGGTGGAGCTCCTGGTGGCACAGGGGTGGCGCCATGGTGGCTCATGGAAGAGGAAGGGGGAATGGCCGTGTAAGAGGGGGAGAAACCAGTGAGAGAGTGAGGAAGAGTGTGCGTGCATGGGTGGCAGATCAGGGTCGTGGATGATCGGGATGGCTTGGTGGTGGCTTGAAGAGGCTGAAGGTGGTGGTCATCTGCTTTGGGTGGCGGTGCACGGTGGTGGAGGGTGTGCAACCCGTGCGTGTGAGGAGAGGAAGCCCGTGCGGTGGAGGAGGGCTACAGGTCGTAGGTCATGTGGAGGAGGAAGGGGGAGGTCCATGGTAGCGCTTGGTGGTCGTGGGTGCCGCGTACGGCAGTGCTAGAGGCAGTGCACGGTGACGCCATGCGTGGATCTCTTGCGCGTGCGACGAGGAAGGTGACTGTATAGGAGGGCCGGAGCTCGTTGGAGGGTGATGGCCGGTGGAAGAGGAAGCTGACGTGGAGGTGGTGGCGCCATTGGGTGGCACACGGTGGCGCAATGGACACCAAGACCATTCGGGCTTTGCACTTCCGAAAGGGAGAAAGGGAGAGCATGAGAGAGAGGGGCTAGGCTAGGGAGGATCGCTAGCATGAGGGGAGGCTTGCGGTGGTGGAGGTGAGAGCTGCTGATGCACGGCGGTGCCGGGCTGAGACATGGAGCCGCTCGGCGTGAGGGACCTTGAGGGAGAGGGAGGAGAGAGAGAGAGCAGAGGAAAAGTGAGGGAGAAAGGAGGGGTCCGGGTATTTAACCCAGTCCCTTCATCTGGGGATCCACGTAACGATCTAACGATGGATCTCAAACACTGATTTGAAAATGCATAAAACATTAACTTAATTAAAAGCACTTAGAGGAATTAAGGTAGAATATTATTTTAAACTAACTTTAGTTTATAAAATAATATTCCTTCATCATTAATAAAATGATTAAGTCTCACTTAACATATTAAAAAGAATAAAACCATTTAATTAATAAAAGCTTCCAACATAATTTAAATCTCATAATATCTTTAATAGTTGAAATCATTTTAATAATGATATTAAAATGATTTCTGGCAAATTATAATATTTTTGGAGCTCTTCAAGAATATTATAATTGTCGTATTTAAAATCAAGCTTAGTTCAACAATACTGGAAATACTCTTTATAAATATTTTTAGCACATTTAAAATGCTGGGCGTGCCCTAGAAGTCGCACGATATCCTTTGAAACACGCCATCGTGGTTCGGCACGCCTGACAAGGCTCGCAGTCACTGGATAGAAGAGGCAGATAATTTACAAAATCTTTGCCCTTAGGATTTTCTTACATCATAAAGAAAGAACGTACGTTAGAAAGAGAGAAGCGTACGTAAGAATGAAGGATCGGGGTATTACAAGTTTGCATATAAAGGACATCATCCACCATCCCAGCTTGCTGCCATGGCCGCCAACTGCAATCCACAATCTAAAGCACAAACTTGGCTAGCAGACAGTGGTGCTAATCAGCATATCATAGCTGATATGGAGAATCTTGGCACTAGTGAACCTTATCAAGGTGGCGAGGAGATCACTGCAGGCAATGGATCTAGTCTGTCCATCACTCACATAGGCTCATCTCACTTTCCAAATTCTACTCGAAATCTTACTTAAAAAAATATTTTGAGATGTCCTGCTGCGGCCACCAATCTTTTGTCCATTCACAAGTTTTGCATTGATAATGATTGTTGGTTTATCCTAACTTCCAAATTTTTTCTTGTGAAGGACAATCAAATGGGGCAGATAATTTTACAAGGGCTAAGTAGAGATGACATGTACCCAATCAAACTTCCTGTTCTGTCAAAAAGACCAGAGCCTACACAACATTCCTAGGAGTTGTTGCTCGTCCTTCCATACAGCATTCTCGTTTGGGACACCCATTTGTCCAAACTCTTAAGTTGTTAAAGCATACTTTTAAGCTTTCCAATAACTGGCTTCATTGACAATGTATCAGTCAGTGAATCTTGTCAAATGGCTAAAAGTAAATGCCTTCCTTTTCAATCTTCACATCGAGTGTCCAAAGGTCCTCTTGAGTTAATACATTCAGATTTATAAACTTCTCCTCTAGCTGCTCTTAATGGTTGCAAGTACTATGTTATCTTCATAGATGATAATAGTCGTTATTCTTGGATTTATCCATTGCAACATAAGTCAGACACTTTCTCTTGCTTTATGAAATTCAAATGCATTGCTGAAAATTTTTTAAATACAAGGATCAAATCATTCCAAACTGATGGAGGTGGAGAATTTCTCTCTAATAACTTTGGACAATTTCTTGAGAAAATGGCATCATGCATCTCATTTCATGTCCATATACTCCCCAACAAAATGGCATTGCTGAAAGAAAACACAGGCATCTTGTTGAAACAGGTCTTGCATTATTGGCTCACTCTCATTTATCTTCTACTTATTGGCTTGATGCTTTTCACACTACCATTTACTTAATAAATCGGTTGCCTACACTTGTTCTAGCCAATAAATCCCCTTATCAAATTCCAAATTGCTCCATGCTCAAAACATTTGGTTGTGCTTGTTATCCTCTTCTTCGACCTTATCATACTCACAAACTTCAATTTCAATCCAAGCAATGCATTTTCAATGGTTACAGTCCAAACCACAAGGGATATAAGTGTCTTGATCTTGCCACACAAAGATTTTATGTCAAAAGACATGTCGTCTTTTATGAAACAAAGTTTCCAGCCAGGGTCTCACTACCATCTCTACAACAGTCCTCTCAAGTGCTTGAACCTCATTCCACATCAACTCTAATTGAGGTCCCTTCTTTTACTGAGTCTCTTGCTGAAAATGCTCTTAACTCTACCCCTCAGGCTCCCAACATAGATTCACAATTTGCAAAACCACAATCATCAAATCTTTCACAATCTGAGCCTTTATCTCTGCTTCCACCTGCTTCATCTCATCCCATGATCACAAGGACAAGGACAGGAACTCGCCAACTAAGATCATTTCTTGATTATCATGTTTATTTGTCTACCAAACATCCTGTGCAGGTTTTCAATGTAGTGACAGATTAGAACCCACTTCATTCTCTCAAGCAGTGAAACATCAAGAGTGGCAGCAAGCAATGCTCACTGAGTTTCAGGCTCTTCATTCCAATAGTACGTGGAAATTAGTTCCTCAACCAATGCACAAAAATGTCATCAAGAACAAGTGGGTTTACAAAGTAAAAAAAAAAATCAGAAGGTTCTGTGGAACGTTTCAAGGCAAGGCTAGTTGCAAAAGGCTTCCAACAACAGGATGGTCTTGATTACACTGACACATTCAGCCCTGTCATCAAGCCATCCACCATACGAGTTGTACTTGCCTTTGGATGGTCTATATGTCAACTTGATGTCTCAAATGCATTTCTACATGGTACACTCCAAGAAGAAGTCTACATGGAACAGCCTGTTGGGTTTCTTGATTCCCAATTTCCAGATTCTGTTTGTCTTCTCAACAAGGCCATTTATGGCCTCAAGCAAGCACTTAGGGCTTGGTTCACCAAGTTGTCGACTTGTTTACTTAACATTGCCTTCATTGAATCTACTGTGGATTATTCTCTTTTCACTTATCATCAAGCTGATGTGTATATCTACATTCTAGTCTATGTAGATGATCCCATTGTGATAGGGACACATTCCTCATTCATCTTAAAGATCATTCAAGAATTACAAACTCATTTTCCAATGAAAGACTTGGGGTCTCTCCATTACTTCCTGGGAATAGAAGTCAATCGAACACACTCAGGTTTGTTTCTGTCCCAGACAAAATATATTCTTGACTTGCTGCGATGTTCAAAATGCTTGGTGCAAAGCCCTACTCCACTCCTCTTGCTTCAGGGGTCAAACTCACTCAGTCAGACGGTGATCCTTTAGATGATCCCACTCTATATAGACAAATTGTTGGTGCTTTTCAATATTGCACTCTTTCAAGACTTGAAATTGCTTTTGCTGTTAATCAGCTATGTTAGTTCATGCATGCCCCTTTAACCACTCAATGGGTAGCCACTTAACTTGTCTTCTGATATCTCAAAGGCACTATCCATCATGGTCTTTTCTTTGGCCAAGGCTCCCTGCAGTTGAATGGTTTCTGTGATGCCGACTGGGCTGGAAGCCTTGTTGACAGAAGGTCAACTACTAGATATGTTGTTTTTCTTGGTCCTTGTCTTGTTTCATGGAGTGCCAAAAAGCTGCCTGTAGTCTCTCGTTCTAGCATAGAATCAGAATACCGAGCTCTAGTTTTACTAACAACATAAATGTACTTCATTCATATGCTCCTCTGTGATTTAAAAATGAAACTTTCATCAGCTCCTACATTCTGGAGTGATAATGTGGGTGCTCTCTCGCTTGCTTCGAATCTTGTATTTCATGCTCGAACGAAGCACATCGAAGTTGATTATTACTTTGTTAGGGAGAAAGTAAGTCGGAAAGATATTCTGCTGGGTCACATTTCCACTCAATCACAGATAGCTAATATCTTCATCAATTCCTTAACTTCTGCCAGATTCCTTTTGCTGCGTGACAAGCTTCTAGTTCATGAACTTCCCCTAAGCTTGAGGGGGATGTTAGAGTAGTAACGGAAGATCTCAAGACTACATCCAAAATCCCAAGACATCAGAGTCCGTGAAGTCAGCAACTGTTACAAATATGCAACACAAGTCATATGCTCAAGAAGGAAAGTCAGCAGGATAATCCCAAGATCTATGCATTCCTATTTTTACATTATACAACTGTAAAGCTTAATATTTTGTGTATAAATACCTCTATACATTAGATGTAATGAAATATAGAAAAAGTATTTTCTGAAATCTTACAGTAAATTTGTGAAAATCGAGAAATTGTCTAACTTTTGCAGGTTCACCTCGCTGCTATGCTTAGATGCTATGTTGGTTGTTTTGCATTAGAGCGCACGTCTCTTGTTTCATGAATGCGGAAAGTTACCTCAACCGGCTTAACATGCTAAAAGTTCAACTTTTGATAACTAGTATAGTGATGGCCTCCACACTATGTGCATTCCACACACAGTTAGGATTCTTGATATATAATTTTCCATTCTTCCAAATTGACTAGGATTCCTGATGCTAATTAGCATAAGCTTGTTCCTCTCTTGTTAAAGAATTGTGATGGGAGATGGCACAAGAACTAAATTCTAACATGACATATGCTATGGAGATAGAGCTCTTAGTGACTTATTCTCTATTGTGTTCATACTTGCATGTAAGAAAGAAGCTTCAGTGGCAGACCTCATGGAGACGAATGGTGATTTACTCTAGTGAAATGTGAGTTTCACTAAGGAGGCCCAAAATTGGGAAGTCAGCAACTTCGAAGATTTCTTCCAGATCATATACTCCGTAAGACCGCGCACTCAAGGACCTGATACTTTGTGGTGGACATTACCAGGAAGGTACATTTTAGCTCACTCTCTCTATAAAGCCCTCACACAACCGTAGAACAATCACTTTCCATGGAAAAGAATTTGTTGAAACAAGGCCCATCCTTGAACGGCATTTTTTGCCTAAACAATGTCTTTGGGTAAGATTTTGACAACAGATAACTTATGGAAATGCGGGGTGAGAGTGGTAGAATGGTGTTTCATGTGTAAACAAAGTGGAGAGACTCTGGACCATCTTCTACTACATTACGAGATTACTAAAGCATTTTGGGTCAATGTATTCAGAAGGGTAGAGCTAGCCTAAGTTATGCCTGCTACAGTAGTTGAGCTTTTGGCATGTTCAGTGAAGTACCTCGGCGGCATCCCACAAATTTCAGTCGTGTGGAAGACATTCGAAGATAGGGAGCCTCCACTAGAAGAGATTAGATTATTATTTGTTAAAAGCCTTTTTCTTTGGGCCAAACATGTAGATTTCAATGGTCTCGGTTCTCATGATTTTCATATTTCTATTTCTTTCTCCTAAATAGGTGATGATGAAGTTAATAAACTAATTAACTTGTCGTATCCTTGTCTATGTTCACCGTCTCCAAAATAGATCTTTGTTGGATCCATCACCTCGAGTTGCAAAACCATATGAAATAAACTAATTTTGCTGATGATGAAGTTAATTTAGCGGGCTTTCTCACATCCTACGTAGACCTTGCTTGCAAATAAGCATGCTTATACAAGAACATAGTTCAAAGTCCAGCACATGCAAGCAGTGGAAACCATGACCTTCTTTACTACACGTGAAAAACTCCGAGAAGTATACGTCATGATTTGATGATGCAATTTGAAGACCCGAAATGACGTCTACATCATGGACATCTAACGGTGGAGTCCAAACATATATAATTCACCAACTTGGGTCTAACATTGAGTGCAATAGAATTGTTAACTAGGGTGTAAATGCATGTTTAATCTAAGCAACTGCCAACCAGAAAGATTTTGTACAATTAAAGCTTTCATTAAACAGAGACAGGTTTGGTACTCCAAATTTCCCTGAACATATTGATCTTGGACATGATGCACCCATGTTTTAAATTTTTCATCCAATGTTACTGAAATTGATACAACGATTTAATGATCTACTACAAAATATATAGTTGTAATGTTCGCATGAACTCGTTAAGATCCGAGGTCAAAGTTGTGACATGTTACCTATTTTTCATCCATATTAACTGTCAAAAAATAAGAAAGGGTGCTATTTTTTTTTCTCTTTTTAGCAAGTAATTTTGAAATCATTTTGTTGGAGTTCCTAACAAATCATTTTTGCTCATTTTGATGTTTATAATGATTGCATAAATTTGTTCTTTGTAAAAAGTTACACACTATATATCTTGACGTGGACATCTTGGGACCCATCCATGCATGAAATCAGAGACAATCCCCACCGTTGTTTTAAAATCCAAGTAAAAAAAAATCATGTATTTTCATACGTACCATTAGCTTTTCTAGAGCGACGGGGCAATCACTGAGAAATTATATTTTTTCAATTGTCATTTAATGCTATCACCACAAATGTCTAATTAAACTTATCTAAAATTCTATATGAATGTCTTAATTTACAAACCAATCCAATATTTTCCATCCAACTATATCTTTTTTTTTTTACCAAATTTTCTTCTACCATATAGTTTTTCTATCCAACAACTATATGTATTTTATTTTCCATCCAACCATCTTCCCACGCAAAACTTTCCTCCATTCAACAATAGTATCATCAATTAAAATCAGCACAATTATATTGGTTTGCATGAAAA
Source organism: Juglans mandshurica (assembly GCA_022457165.1). Taxonomy (NCBI): domain Eukaryota; kingdom Viridiplantae; phylum Streptophyta; class Magnoliopsida; order Fagales; family Juglandaceae; genus Juglans; species Juglans mandshurica. The sequence continues at coordinate 15,009,622 of CM039623.1, forward strand.
TTTTGTTGTAACTAAAAGTCTTGGAGCAATCCTATAAATAGACCAACCCCTAGTACTTCCCACTCATCACAAACAAATCCTATTGAGGATTCCAATCTTCCTTCTTGCAATCTTTCTACAACACACCAATGATGGAATTGACAAGTTCTTATTTTCATATATGAATGGTTGGAAGAATCTTTTTTTTTTTTTTTCTAACCTAGAGGTAGCATGCTATGCAATGCAATAGCAACCAAACAAGCAAGTCTACCATAAAGAAATACCACAAACTTCAAATTTCAAAGAAGACAAACTACCGTAGTTGTAGTTTATTCAAATGTAAACTTGAAATTTAAATTCTTGCTATTCTATTACAACAGGTCTTGTATAAATCATGTGTAATCCTCATAGAAACAGAGTAGATAAATATACACAAACATATTTGAATAAATTATTGCTTTTTCTTTGTATACACAAATAGAAACAGAGTAGATAATTTTTTCACAACCAGATTTGTATAAATTCTTGATTTTCCTTTGTATACACAAACAGATGTGTAATCCTCACAGAAACAGAGTAGAGAATTTATACACAAACAGATTTGTATAAATTCATGATTTTTCTTTGTATACACAAACAGATGTGTAATTCTCACGGAAACAGATTTACATGCAACCCCTCAATTATAGACACTGATAGAAAATAGATCCATAAATAGCTAAACCCATCCACAATCAAAGATTAGGGTTTGGAGAAGAGGAATGCAAGGGACAACGAGGTGCGAAATAAAGTTAGGGATCATCAAGAGAATCAAATCTTATACGTGTAAAGAGATTACCTGAGCTTCGGAGAAGCATATTGACGAGAGAAAGAGGGGTTTTGGTCGTTTCCGACGAGAGTAGGAGTGCAGTGGCGTGGTGGTGCAGTGCCGTTGTTTCTGATGAGACGTGGAGTGGTGGTGTGGTGGTGATGTAGGGTGGGTCTCTCTGGTCGAAGATGAAGCACTCGGGGTTTTGGTGGGAAGGCCATCTAGTTTTTGAGAGGGAAGGGAGAAAACCGTGGGAAGGGGAAATGGATACTACCGTAGTTGATGGAGACTTCGGGAGAGAGAAACAAATGATATAAAATTGATTTGATGAATAAACAGTGTCTTCCAAATTTGAAAATTACTTTTGAAGTTACTGTAGCTATATTCCAAATATTTGGAATATAGCTATTCCAATGTGATACATTTTATAACTCAATAGCTAAATTTTCATTAGATTTAGTTTTAGCTAATCCAATGAGAGTGCTCTAAGATCTGTAGTCAAGACTAATGCATTGTATAATAGTTGTTAACCAACAATTTAGTACCTAATAAACATATTTTCAATGCATAAGATAATATCACATGATAAAAAAAATATGTGAATAACTTTTGACCATAATAATATCAAGATTGCATAAATCCAACAGTTCCCAACCCTTATATATCAAGGAAGGAACATGACGTTACATACAACTGACCCCTTTCGAAAACACTAAAATAGTTATTGGTACATCAATCCATAATAGTAGTCTCGCAGGATGAACCCATCGTATCCCATTATATGAGAAGATACCATGCCATTAAACATATATTAGAGTTTACGGAACTCTAATTTATAATACCATGAGATTTTGGTAGCAAAATATGAGTACCATGTCATTTAAGTTACCATCAGATGTACACTCTTAATGACGGCAAAGAGAGGGCCAAGAAAGAAGATATAACCAAGTACGAAGGCCCAAGATGCAATTTTCGGATAGGAACCAGCCATCACTCCATATGAGCCTATTGAATAAGCTATCACCAATGCAAGAACAGCCAATGGAATGAGTTGCTTGGACTGTTAGGAATTCTGAGAATGCATCAGGGATTTCTTGTTTCATAAGAAAAGCATAGAAATGGAGAAACATTGAGGCAATTGAGAAAACAAATGAGATGGAATTCGCAATTACAAATGCGCCAAAAGCGAACTTCTGACTAGAAGTTGCACCATCCTTTCTATAAGGCATAGTGAAAATAGCTGCAAAGGTGACAGTGGCAACGAAGGTTGCTACAAGTAAGTTGACATTAGCCTTTTCCTTAACAAAAGAACTATCTGGCCCTTGTTCTGTTTTCTCATTCCAACAATATAAAAAATAGACTCTAAATTCTCAATATCATATAGAAAATACGATTCAATCTAATTTTCTCAATATAACCAATTTTCCAAAATGTCAAATTATCACAACACAATAAAATTTCTTAATAAAATTCTACAATACTCATAAAAAAAAAACTTCCTATGCTTGAACCACTACACTTAAATCATCTCACTCAATGCCTCATAATCTTGATCCTCAGTTGAACCATCATAATATCTGAAAAATATTGTAGAGATAAGGGGTGAGTTATCAACAACTCAGTAAGCAGAGATCATATACTAGCATGTAAACATGAGCATTTATAAAGTTCAGTATGCAGAACAAGACATTTACTTTCAGAATGCAGAAACAACATATTTTCTTTCAGAATGCATAAACAAAACTTGTTACAAAACATCAGAGTGAAATTTTTCAGAAAAACAAACTTGTTCTAAAAAAGAAAGTCCTTTGGCATATTCAACTGAAACATTATATTCATATCATCTCATAGCATCACATCGGGACAAATACTATGTTTAACTCTCGTGGTAGGGTTATAAACCACCATTATACCCATGGCTGGGTTGTATACCATCTTTCACCCCCGTGGTAGGGCTATAAGCCACCATTATACATGTGGCTGGACCGTATTCCATGTTTCACCCCCGTGGTAGGGTTATAAACAACCATTATACCCATGGCTGTGCCTTAACAAAAACATAACGGAACATTATCGGAACCAGATCACATTCAAATACAGAATCAGAACTTCATGCCAAGGTTTTTAGATGACACATCATATCAAAACAAGATACTGAATAGCTTCAGATCATTTCATATGCTCGAAATAAATAGAGTCCAAAACATCTTCATTTATTCATAGAAAAAACTTTTAGATTTTCATATTCGCTCCTTTTACATAGTTCAGAAACAGAATGCGCAAAATTAGCTCATGTCTACACCAGTCATGACAGAAAATAATTTCTCTTATATATAATTTATGCATATGCAGAACAAACATTTGAGGTCGTTTCATATTTCTTTTCAAACAAACATGCATATTTTCAAAGTCGACCTCATTTCATTTCTTTTATGCAAAACTAGTATATGAACCCCGCTTACCTGGGCAACTTAGCTTTTCAGAAATTTTCTAAAAAATGTCGAGTCGACTATAAATCGTCACCTATAAAAATAATCACATAATTTCCGTAAGTTTCCAATCAATCACAGATTTCGATATTTAAGCCTAAGCTTCTTAAATAACCTATTTTAATTCTTCAAAGCTTAGAACGTTCATAATCCCAAAATATATCATTACTTCCTAAAATCACCAATATCCACCATAATCCATGTCAAACACAAAACATCAATATTTAAACTCGAAACAGCCAACAAATCTCATAGCATAAACCAATCACACCAACAACTCCATCATCTAATCCAACCGACCCCCTTACTCCTCGGACTCAGTCCGGCACAACCAACAAATTCACAGTAAATATGAGTTAGCGCAAAAATACATTTAAATTTCAAAAGTTTTTTGAGAAAATACTTACAATGCTATAATATAATTTTTGAAAGATCACGGAGGTGCGAGAAGCAGCAACATAGCAACAAAACAATGCCAAATGCACTGTGGCCATGGGTCTCAAAACCCACTTTTAAATGGTGACAAACCAAGACCCGAGTTTGCTAGGGTAGGGTTTAGGGATGTCGGTGAAGCTAGTGGTGGTGGTGGTTGGCCGTGGGTGGCGGCATGGGCGGCGGTTTAAGGCCAAAATGCTCAAATCGGAGATGGAGATAGATGGGCTTCAGCGGTGACAGATCGGAGCCAAGGATGGGTGCATTAGGTTGCTAGGAGATCGAGGATGAAGTGGTGAAGAAATGGTGGCCAGTGGTGGCGTGACGGCGGCGCGCGAGCACAAAAACGCCGCGGCATAGGGTTGCGCATGGGGGCAAACGGCGATGCTAGAGGGGCTGAGATTGGAGGGAGGTGGTCGGCGGAGGGTGGGGAAGGCCGTGGGCTGGGAGAGGAAGGAAAACGCACGGGGAGAGGGAGAGAGGGATGTTGCGCACGGGAGGAAGCAAATCTGGAAGAGAAAAAAAAAGAAGAAAATGGAGAGAAATGAATGAGGTCAAATCCTCACAACTTGGGTCACAAAAATCCAACAAAAATTATTTCAAAACAACAGTTTAAATAAAATAAATTTAAACATAGTGACTAAGTAAAATAAAATAATTAAATCCAACAATACAATAATTTTAAAACCCACAAACTAATTTAAATTAAGAAAAATTTAAATGCATCACAATTATTAATATTAGGGAAACATGTCAAATTTAATTTTCACAAATTAAAAAAAATCATAAAAATAAACCTACTAAAATCTGAAAATTTAAAGCAAGAGAATCAATTTTTAAATTAATAACAAATAATCATTCAATTAAAAATACACTAAAATACAGGATGTTACACTTATAAAAATCCAAATTAGATTAGTCAGGTAATTTTAGAAAGACCTCATACCTATAAAAGTTTTATGGTAAATTATAAGAATTTCATTAGGCTCAATAATCGGACAAAAGCTCTTTAATATTTATGGACCAAGGGATTCCTATATAATTAAAAAGTGGCCCAAGATTTTATTCCAAAAGCCCAGCCCGACTACTCAATAATGCTATGCACATTTCTTCCTCCTCTTTCCTTCTCTAGGGTTTGTATCTACCTACACATACACACACTGAGATCCCTCTCATGCACGTAGGTTCATCTCCTGCCTAAAAAACTAGGGTTGCCACACCCTTCTCCACATTCAAGCGTCAACCCCCACGACACATGCCCCACCCATACACATCCAAACTATGCATCAGAGTACCACTTGGTGCTTGCGGCCTTTCACGATCACCACCCTGCAGCACCCACGACCTCCACCCTATCACTAATTCCGGGGAACCATCGCGCACCGCTGCAACAATCCCAACACGCCTAGCTACTTAGCCATCGTCGCATGAAATTGAGAAGAAGAAGCTTCAGCCCTCCCCAACTCACAGACAACGTGCACTCAAGCCGAGACCTTCCACACTAACAACCTCTCCTCTACCGAGAACCGCGAACAGAATACCTCTATTCTAACCACCCAAAACAGGGTAGTTTTTTTTACTCAACCAACCTCCACACTATGAGCCCACATTCCACTCAAAACCATCGTGTGATAGCCCCACTGCCCAGCCCACGTGAAACTGGCAACCCTGCACCGAGTGCCACCAACATACGAACAACCACGCAAACTCAGCCGCCACTTCATCTCAAAAGCCACCTCACGTCTCCAACCCATGTTCGACCAACCATGCACGTCCTCAGCCATCCCCTGTTTTAAACAACCCAAAATATAGCAAGAAAACCCATCCCCAAGTCTCAGGTTTCAGCCCCATGACACGTCATTGAAGCCCAGCGACGTCGCCATCCTTCCACGTCTCCTCCACCTACACAGAAACCGTCGTCCGTGCACTCTCCGTCTGCCCAGATCAGCCACACGTTCTCCCCGTAAGTTCTCTATTGCAAACTCCATTCCTTGACTCCAATTCTCAGTTTTACAGCACTTAATGGTTTCTCTCTCTCTCATTTCTCACTCTCTCTCATCACTCTCTCTTTCTCAGTACTCAACTGCCCAGCTCCGCCCGTCTCCACCACTTTGCAGTTGCTCTCTCGGTGAGTCTCTATTGCATGATCTTGGGTCTAGAAAATATATTTCCCTGCAAACTAAAACGTTGCTTTTGCATTTTATGTAAGAAAATAGCTATATACAGTCGCAGGTTATAAGCGCGAGGAAAATGGCAACTGATGTGGCAAAAATCGAAAACGTACTGTTTAGTTTTACCCCATTTCCCTTCGCTCATGAAACTTTGTATGAGAAAAAAATATTTTCTGTCATGACTGGTGTATACATGAGATTAATTTTGGCATTCTGTTTATAAACTGTGCAAAAATGGGAGAATATGAAAATTTGTTCATAACTATATGACTATGATCTGATTTTGTTTTGTTATGAATTTGTTATGTACTCTGATATAATGTGATGTGATCTATGAAAAACCTCTGGCATGATATTCTATTTCTATTTTGTTCTGACCTTACGACGGGTGTAAAACTGTAGCCACTGTTGAGGTTGGTACCAACTCTTCTGTTTCCGGTGCACCAACTTTAGAAGTAAAGTGGTTTTCTGCATGATCTTTCCTGTGTGCACACTCGAGGCTCCGAGAATTATAAGGGGAATATTTCGCATTCTATTTATGCTTGGTTGGCTGTCGGGGTTTGCACAACCCTGTTACAGGGTTTAAATATAGAATTATATACTAATGTGATGTTTCAGTTATGTTGTACCAAAGGAATTTTGATTAAGAATATTTATGAACTTTCGTTTTGATATTTTTTTATAGTATGTTTTGATTTTTCTTATGAAAATAAAAATATTTTGTTCTTCATTCCAAATTTTATAAATACTTATATTTACATACTAGTGTATGTTTTCTACTAACTGATTTGTTGATAACTCACCTCTTATTTTCATAACAATTTTCAGATAATTTTGATGGTTCAACTAGAAAATAAGAGTAGGAAGTGTTAGTAAAGTTTGATGTTCATAGGGGAATAAGTGCTAAAGGGTACAAGTTTTATTGGATAGTCATATTTAGTAGATTTATTATTTTCATTTGTTTTGGTATGTTGAGTTGTGCATATTTTCAAGTATTTTTGAAGATTTTAATTTATTTTATTGAGGTATATCTTTGGTGTCTCCATGGAGGACGTACTTAGATCAAAGGACACTCATCCCAGGCAGGCTGCAGGGGCTTCAGGTGGAAGGAATGAATCAACTAAGGTGTGAATACTGTTTCAATGATGTTTTCTCCCTGACGCTGCTCTACTAATTTCCTGACTTGGCCTTTCTTTCGTATGAGACAGATAATGAGTCTGCCCAAATAGAGTAGTAATTTCTTAGTGTTTCATAGGCGCAATCAGTTAATCAATTGGGGAATGGGGGCTTCCGCCCATGTTATCTTTAGCTATTCGACCCTATTTACAAATGTGTTATTGGAGATGATTTAAGTAACATGAGCTCACTCTCCGGACCTTCGGGACTGGGACATTACAAAGGTGTATCCATTCTTTTTTCTGAAGCTTGTGTTGCAGTAGTTTCTAGATATGTCAAATGTTCCTACATAAAATAAATTTAGAAATTTAGAAAATGTTGGAAGAAAATAATACTATATAAAACAAATGCATCTGTTTAGATTTATTTAATTTGTTTCTATTTGTGAGAATGTTAGATTTTATGGTATGGCTTTAAAAATGTTGTTACAATTTATAATATTCTAAATTTTATGTAAGAATTTTTTATACTTAGAAATGAATCCCAATAGAAGAAGTAATGTTTTCTAATGCTTTTTATTAAAGAGGAATCATACTTGCAGTCGTGAGCGTGCAGTCGCCGTGCAGTCGCTTTGAAAAAAGTGAATAAATATGGGACCCACATGAAAAGAAATTCATTTTTTAATAGTAGATCCCACTATTTTTCAAAGCGACTGCACGACGTTTACGCATTCTACGACTGTATGTAGCATTACTCTTTATTAAAAAGGTAATACCATAAAACCTTTTGTTAAATAATTTGATTACCTTGTCGGTGTGATTCATGAACTCAATTGTTGTAGAACCATTGCCTTTTCTGCTATTAGTCCAAACAAAACGATTGTCAATCGTTCAATATAATCCTCCATGTCAACATAGGCTTGACAACTTAAAGTAATAAAATTGTAGTTGTGAGTTTGAATGAATCATTAATATGGCAAAGTTGTGATATAAGAAGTCATAAATTAAAATATGAACAAAATATGTATAACATGGCTCTCCATGACCGACCCCGAAGGGGAAGGAGCACACAGGGGGCCAACCTCCTCGATCCCGTCTGTTCCATGAACCGCAGGTGTCCCCCTGGCATGGGGGCACGAAAGGAAGGGAAGGGGTGGTTAGATCCCCCAACTCGGCCACGAACATCCCTAGGCCTTCAACCTACCTCCCAACTTCCATGTCGACCAATCCCACATCACCCACATATCTTTGATCAACCCCTCCTTCTTTTAAGGAGGACCCACCTCATTCAGGAAAAGTGGGAGAGTCCTCCTAACTGCCAAATGAGATAGGGGAGGGAGAAGGGATAGAGACCCTCTCTTGGTCAGTAGCAGGGGTCTCACCGCCAAAAACAATCATGGGGAGAGAACTCAGGGTAGATCCTTGCTCCTTGCGGTCGTCTTCATCACCACCCCCAATATTGGTCTGGGTGCTACCAACTAAGATAGATTGGGGCACCCCAGCCCCAGCCACGCCAACAGAAAAGGTGTTCTACATATTCGCATAAAAGTCGCCGATGCTAGATGTTGATGTTAGGGAGAGAAGAGAAGGAAACTCGAAGGGCGGCGTGCTTACGGATTCAGTGCCCTTGGCAGGCAAGTCAAAATCAAAACCCATCGCCAAGTCAACGAGAGATTGGCCCATGAGCCCAATAAGGTCTTCAAGACCTGGCGACACTAGGGGGAACCCAGACTAAAAAAGCGTTGGGTGTCTTCTCTCCGGGGGAAGCATCAGGAGCCCCCTAACCAACAACAATGTTGGAATAGCAATGTACTCCTCGATCCGCCTCAACTTTCGCCCCCGTGGCGAATCCAGCAACCTCGCCCTCAACGATGTTGCCATGAGGGCGTTAAGTCAAATAACCATCAATTTGAGAAGCCCATCTTTTCCCCCTGGCTAGGGAGCACGTCTCTTTGCCAGGGGCACCATGGCCTTGAGTTTTTGACCCTTAACATGGGCATGTCTTGGTATCACCAAGAACCTATCAATATTGGAGGCAAAGAGCAGATCCTCCATTGCCAAACCATTCCTGCCATTTTCCTTTGCCCAATTAAGGACTATGTCAACATGAGAATGCTCCTTATTAGTTAAGTCCAATTGCAAGCTTTTGTTGTCGGGGACCCTTCCCCAATTAGCACGGACTAGGTAGTCCTAAAGATTCATCTCGTCAGCGGGATACTCCCAGTTACTACCAGGAAAAAAAAATAAAAAATTTGCCACTGCTTGGCATTGGAATAACAAGGATCGAAGGCTGCCAAGCGTTGTGACCTGACGCGAAAACTACAAACGTTGCCTGGCAACATCTTCACTCATAGAATGAATGAAATTTTTTCTCTGCCAAATTTGGATAGGTATCCCCCAAGGGCTCTAAAACCATGCGAAAGACCACGTATGAACACATAAGAACATGCCAAACGTGCGAGTGAAGTTGGGCGGGGGCTAACCCCAAGAAATCCAAAACATCAGGGACATGGCGTATGAAATGGAATCACAGCCCGTGCATCAAGGCACTCACTGTAAGGGCCACGTCGCCGACAAACCCTTCTTCGTCAGTACATCCAGCCTTAGGAATAGAAAACTTCACCGAATCTGGGATTTGGTGAAGCCGAGATTTGGTAAGTGGACCTCGGCTTCACCAAGTCCCGCTCAAACAGGGTGGAACACCAAGAGAAACCCTCAAAAGAGGTAAGGATTCGACTAAGGGAAGACTAAACAGCAGGGGAAGGAGAGTCCCTTGTTGGAGTTGGGTCGGAAGAAAGGATGGGAGTACAGGAAGAGCCACGGCTAGCCAATGCAAGAAAAAAGCATTCTTGAAGATGACACTAACAAAGGGCTCGAACAGGGAGAAGAATATAATAAGGAAGAAGAAGTGCGAAAAGGAGTACGGGAAGAAGTAAATGAATCAAGAAAGATCAGGAAAGGTAATCATGAGGATTCTTGGGAATTCGAAAGGTTGGTTGCGCCGATAGTTGCCACTTCTTTCAAATAAAGGATGTTAAATTAGAGCGAACGTCTATGGGTGATATGGGCTACGTTTTGAAGAATAGGTTTGAACTTAAGCCACTATATTATCTCTCATGGACCCTCAACGGGGTCGAAAAGGTCAAAATCTGGCTAACCGATTACCTATTGCAAGCCAACGGGGTAAGAACATCACGTGGGCATATAAGGTGCGAAACTAGTAAATTTCCTTTGTGCTGGCACAAATAAAATTAGAGGGGTAACTGGAGGAGATATTTGTCCTCTTGCTACATGGCCCATGACTGATAAGCAAGCCAAGCTTGCCATTTTGACCTACAAGGCCCTTGGCCTAGGGGCCCATGGGAGCATGATATCAACAATTGTGGCAACATCATTCGCAAGGTGATAATGCCCCAAGATGAAGGCAGTTATCCTAAGATGGATAACCCTTATAAATCAAAGCAATATCCCCTCCTCCTTTGTTAAGGGTTAACTAGAGATAAATGCAGGGAACAGATGGTTCTTGACTTCTTGGATATGCCCCTGCATCACCATAAATGGTACATGAAGGTAACAAATGTTCTTCTAAGTATTATTGAGATATTATATATTGAGACTAATTCTCTAACTTTGGCATCAAAGTTTATCCTGGGCAACCAGTGCCATTGAGTTGTCTTTGCAGGTCATTCAAGTGGTTGGTGGTGTGAAACATGTCTTTTACGAACTCCTTAACATCTTGTCTGGTATTTCTGCTAAAGAAGATTGAGGTCTTGTCCAGGTTCAATCTTTGGTTAATAAATGGTTATCTTTTTGCACCTGGACATCTTGTCCAGGTGCAAAAAGAAGGTTATCATTTGTAAAAAACAAAAAAATAAATAGTAAATAAGCAAAGACCCTCGAGCAAAAGGAAAGCCTGAAGTGTGACATTTTTTCTCAACTCTATCCAACAGATGACTTAACATTTCTGAGCATAGGATAAAAAGATAATATAGGCCTTTCTTGTATCTTAACCTTCATTTTATTTTGATTTTTATTTAAGTATTACTTAGATCTTCGCAAACTTCTAATTGGTTGGTCAAAAAAAGAAACGAAAAGTTGCTAATGGCTGCCTTGATCAATATGTTTCGAAAAAGAAGAGGTAAAAATTAAGGGAGTATGCATGTTGGGATTGTTCCAAATTCATTGAGAAAGTGGAAAATCAATCATCATCTGCTAATGCTGCCATCTACTATTTGCGCTCCCTCTGATCTCTCTCGCTCTCTCTCTCTCTCTCTCTATATATATATATATAGAGAGAGAGAGAGAGAGAGAGATGCATGCCCATTGCCCCCACATGGGCATGTTTAGTGAGCTAGCAACGATCTTAAACGTACAAGCTGGTTTTTTTTTTTTTTATCTTTGCCTTCGCTCCCATCTTTTTATGGTGAGAATGACGGGTGGAATTGAAAGGAACACTAAATACATGCACAACGTAACCCTGGCAGTCATGACTATATATCCAATTGAAATCATCGAATGAACGAATGATCATCAGCATGATGTTGATCAAATTAAAAACAAAGATATAGTATGCACGTGCATGCATCACGTCATGTCATGTTCATTGCAGAGATCGTCTTGTTGCGTGCAGAAGTGCAAGACAAAATAATGAATTATTATATGATCTCATATTTTCTTGAAAGGTTAGGTACTGTTGAGACATCCCACATGGCTTAAAACCAAACTCATCATAGGTATCAAATCCTCTCTCTCGCTGTAGGTTCTCCAGCTGATTATTCTCTCTATATTTTTCTCTCGGGGAGAAGTGTGAGGTGAAGTTAGGTCCATGAATATTCTAACAGAATTAGAAGGTGGCAGAGGGGTTCGGGGTGTGTGTGTAATGGCATTGAGTGGTGGCAGTAAGGTGGTGGAAGGGTCGGTTTAGTATGGTTTACGTAGCTGAGTGGTGGCAGAGAGGTGGTGGTGACATTTTCAAGTCTGCTTCTGCAGAATAATCTAATGAACTGTGGTGGTAGAAATGGGGTAGAAGGGCTTGGGGTCTGTTTTCTTCCTTACGTTACAGAGTGGTATCAGGAAGGGGGTGGTAGAGTTTTCTTTCCCTTTTACAGCAGGAAAGGTTGGTAGCAATGATGAATGATCTTGCAAAAAAATGGGAATGTTTGAAGCTGACGGAGGAAAAAACCCAGCATGAGATATCGGAGGAGTTGAAAAATAAAGGGGAATGTAGTCTGGTGGGAAAGGTATGGATGAAAAGAAATATAAGTCAGGGGGTTATTGAAGCAACAATGTCTAAAGTGTGGAAGATAAGCAGGAAGGCTCAGTTTCAAGAGGTGGGTTCAAATATGTTTGTAATCACCTTTACTAACCAAGCTGATAAACAGAGGATCCTTGATGGGAGACCTTGGTTATTCGACAACCAGATGTTTGTGATATTGCACCTAGATGGATTCATCCCACCACAGCAGATGGATTTCAGTAGGGAGAGATTTTGGATTCAGTTTCACGACTTACCTATAGTATGTATGAACAAGGCAAGAGGAGAAAAACTAGGTGAGACTGTGGGTAGAGTTTTGGAGGTAGAGTCACAGGATGATGGGAGTGGGTGGAGTTTATATATGAGGATTTTAACAGAAATAGAGTTGGGGAAACCATTGGCTAGGGGGAGGACCATCTCCATTAAAGGGAGAACCTATTGGGTTCCTCTTAAATTCGAAAAACTTCCACACTTCTATGTTAAATGTGGTTGTCTCATCCATGGAGAGGGAGGATGTTTGGGGAAGGAGGAGGAAGAGACTCAGTTTGGTACTTGGATGAGGGTAAGGATGAGAGCTAGATTTAAATAGAAAGAGGTGGGTAGAAATGTGAGATGGGAACAAAAACTGACAGCAAGAAATGTAGTTTGTGTAGAGGATGAGGAAAAGAATAATAGTGTGAAGGAGAAGGAAGGAAGTCAGAGGGAGGAAGAGCTTAATGCAGGAAGTGAGGAGGTGATGAGTAAAAGCCAAGGTTTTCAAGAAGATGATAGAGGGAATGCAAAAATGGTAAGCATTGAAATATGGAAGGAAACTTCAACAGAAAATCAAGAGAAAAAGTGAGTAATCAAGGGAGGAAAGGTGTGAATTGGGAGAAAAAATTGAAACAAGTGACTACTTAGTGAAGGCAAAAGGAAGAACTATGGGGGTTTGGAAGAGGAAAGCAAGGGAAAAAAAATAACTCTAAGGTTTCTAACAGTGCTTCTTGTTTATCAAAAAGGCTATTTAGACAAGATGGTGAAGGAAAAGAGGTGGAAAGGGAGAGGAAAAAAGCAAAAGGCAGTAATAGTGAGGTGAATGAGGCACAAATTGTTTTGGTGGAGGCTGTTGAACAACCCCACCAATTATTATGAAAACACTAAGTTGGAACTGTCGAGGGCTTGGCAACCCTCGGATAGTTCAAGACCTTTGCCATTTGGTAAAGGAGAATGGTAAAGGAGAAGAGGCCAAATGTGATCTTTTTTATGGAAACAAAATTGAGGAGTGAAAAGAGTGATAGAATAAAATGAAGGGTGAGAAGTGAGGGGTGTTTTGTAGTAGATTCAGAAGGAAGGAAAGGGGGTCTTATGCTTCTATGGGACCAGTCAGTGGAGTTGGAGATCCTGAATTACTAAAATAGGCACATTAATGCTTGGGTCACAAATGAGGAAGGGAAAGAGAGATGGTTGCTGACTGGTTTTTATGGGCAACCAGAAACCAGTTTAAGGGAAGAAGCTCAGAAGTTGTTGGCTTCTCTAAGACCTAATGATGGGGTGGGTTGGTGTGTGGTGGGGGATTTTAATGAAATTTTAACACATGATGAGATGGAAGGAGGGCAGCAAAGGAAAGAGAACAAATGAATATGTTCATTAATGTATTAGAAATGGGAGGTCTTTTTGGTCTGGGTTGGAGGGGAGACAAATTTACTTGGACTAACAAGCATGACAGTGAGACTTTCATAAATGAAAGGCTAAATAGGGCAGTAGTCAATTTAAGATGGAAGGAGATTTATAAAGAATGGTGGGTAGAGGTGTTAACAACAAGATGCTCAGACCATAGACCCCTTTTGCTGAGTATGAACCAAAAACTCTCAATAGCATGGAGGAGGAGGAGGATGTTTAGATATGAGGCTAGATGGTCTTTTGAGGAAGGTTGTGAGGAAGTCATAAAAAATGCTTGGACCATGTGGCAAGTAGGGCGAGATCCTGCTAGGACACTTAGAAGTTGCTGGAAGACAGCAAAGGAGCCTTTGTTAAATGGAACAAGCAATTAGAGAATGACAAGGGTAAAATCTTGAAAGACAAAACAAAATTGTTAAAAAATTTATAGATGAATGAAGGGAGCCATAATATGGTGGAGATTAAAAAACTCCAAGAAGAGATAGGGGTCTATCTTGAAATGGAGGATTTAAAATGGAGGCAAAGAGCAAAGTTGGGCTGGTATCAACTGGGTGATCGTAATACCAAGTTTTTTCACAGTTGTGCCAACCAAAGGAGAAAGAAGAACTGTATAAGACAGATTTTTGATGATCATGATAAGATGCAATCAGAGCCTGAAATGATAGACAAGGTGTTTAATGATTATTTCCAGAAGTTGTTCAAATCCACAACCCCAAGTGATGGGGATATTGAAGCTTGTTTGCAGGCAGTGGCTCCCCGTGTAATAGAAGAAATGAATGAAAATTTGTCCAAGCCTTTCTCTAGAGACGAAGTTGAGAAAGCTCTTAAACATATGGCCCCTTTGAAGTCACCCGGAATACGTGTAAATCATCTGCTTTTTGCATATGACTGCATACTTTTTGGGATAGCAAAAACAAAAGAATGGTTGAGGTTACAAGAGCTTTTGTTTATATATGAAAAGGCCTCTGGACAGTTCCTAAATAAGGAAAAAATGTTAGTGTGGAAAATCCAAATATAACACATTTAGAGGAATAAAAGAAAGGGTCTGGAAGAAGATTAATAACTGGAAAAATGCTTTTCTGTCAGCAGCTGGCAAGGAGGTAATGATCAAGATAGTCCTACAAGCAATACCAACTTACACTATGAGTGTTTTTAAACTCCTAAAAAACCCTTGTAAGGAGTTAAATTCTTTACTGGCCAATTTCTGTTGGGGAAACCCAAAGACAAGTAGCTGTTTGCATTGGTGCAGTTGAGAAAAATTAGGGACTTCTAAGGGTAAAGGAGGGTTGGGTTTTAAAGACATAGAGTCATTCAATATGGCTTTATTGGCTAAACAAGGGTGGAGATTTTTACAGGACTCGAGGAGCATGGCAGCAAGGGTTTTTAAAGAAAAATATTTCAGAACAATCCTTTTGACAGAAGCAAAATTGGGATATAGACCTTCTTACATATGGAGGAGTGTTTAGGGAGCTCTAAACTTGTTAAAGCAAGGATGAAGATGGAGTGTAGGGAATGGCAAAAAAAAAAAAAATTTGGGGTCAGAAGTGGTTACCAACTCCTTCCTCTTACTGTGTCCAATCTCCTTGCACAATTTTAGACCAAGAGGCCAAAGTTTCTGAGTTGATTACTTGTGGGGAATGGAATGAGCATTTGATCAAGAGAATTTTCTGTGAAGAAGAAGCAGAGCAGATATGGAGCTTACCCATAAGCAAAATGGAGGTTGAAGATAAATTAATATGGTGGTACACCAAAAAAGGTTTCTTCACTGTCACTAGTGCTTATCATCTAGAAATGAAGAGGAGGACAACAAAAGATGAGTGCTCAAATGGAAGGGAAGGGGAGAACAGATGGAAGGTAATATGGAATTTAAATATCCCAAGGAAAACCAAAATTTTCTTGTGCAAAGCTGCAAAAGAACTGTTAGCTACAAAAAAAAGTCTTTACAAGAAGGGTATTATAAAAGAACAACTGTGTCCAATTTGTAAGAAGGAAGCAGAAATATCAATACATGCCTTATGGTCCTGCCCTGCAGCTGCAGATGTCTGGTCTAATTCGATTATGGTGATACAAAAATGGAGGACCAATGAACCTGATATGTCAATCTTGTTTGAAGGGTTGGAGGAAAGGGTCAATACAGAATAATTAGGAGAGATCAGTATGGTAATGAGAAGCATTTGGTTGAGAAGAAATGAATTTGTCTTTAAAGACATTTTCAAGAGCCCAACTCAAGTGTTGAATCAAGCTAGATAGGAACTGAGAATTTATCACCAAGTTTAGCAGAACCTGTGGCAAAACGCAGAAGCAAGAGTAGTAGGAGGAGAGTCAATGTGGAGCAGACCAAGGGAGAGATTTGTAAAAGCAAATTGGGATGCAGCTGTTGATAAAGAAGGAAAAAAGGTAGGCCTAAGAGTGGTAATCATATATGAGGAAGGTGAAATTATGGCTGCTGTTGGTGAACAAAGAAGCCTTGTATCTGATCCTGCAGTAGCAGAAGGTTATGCACAGAGGAAAGCCACAGAATTTTGTAGAGACCTTAATTTCAGCAGAGTTGTTTTTGAAGGTGGTGCTCAAGTCATAGTGAATGCAGTTAATGAAGAAAAAGAAGATCTTTCCAGATATGGATGTGTCATTAAAGATGCCAAGAAACTGTTAAGGGGAAGAAGTCAATGGAGTGTTAAGTTTGTTTATAGAAAAGCTAATGAGGCAGCACATTGCTAAGGGGAAGAGGTCCCAGCTTGTATTGAGAGTATCCTGAGTAAGGAAAAACTTTGTAATATTATTTCAGATCAATGAATGAATATTGAGGTTATTTAAAAAAAAAAAACTCATCCTAGGCTTAATAAGGAGTTATCTTACTCCTCCTATTAGACATTTTATGGGGAGAAATGAGTATTTCTATATGGTATCAGAGCAGGTTAACTTATGACTGATGATAGGCTTCTACGACTTACCCACAATAATGTTACCAGAAATATTGGCCCACACGTGAGGGGGCGTGTTGAGAAGTCTAACATGGTTTAGGAACCAACTCGTCCCAGACTTTATAAGGAGTTATCTCACTCCTCATTTTAGACATTTTATGAAGAAATATGAGTGTTTATATAGGTACCAATTAGAAAATTAATGTGCATTAAGGAAGTTGGTTGATTCAACAACGTAGTCATAATGTTTTAGATCACTTTCGAGTTGCCTAGCTACTACATTAATGGGGCCCTACAATAGGTTATTATGTGGAGCGAGCTAGCTGCATGCATATATATTGCACTTGTACGTGTAGATTGTTGTTGGGTGTTTTTTTGAATACACCCACTTAATTTCTTGTAATAGGTAAAAAGTATTATTTGTCTAAAATTATAGATCGACGACCTTCATGATATTCAAAGGTTAATTGGTCCAACACATAAACACATGATAGGTATCTATATATATATATATTTTTTTTTTTATAGAAGAGCCGAAGTCACCTGTCCATGAGTGACCCCGTCCCAAATTTTATTAATAACCCTCACTTGTGGCGAAGGAATACCGTGGTTACAGACCGACAGCTAGTATTACAAACAATATTACCAGATGTCAAAATTACAAAACAAAATTACAAACCTCCTAAAACGGACAAACATTACACAAGAACAAGACACTAACGATAACGTAAAGAAGGCAAACCCAAATTATCCAAACGGATTAAACCACGAAGCACCCTAGGCACCTCCCTAACAAATCTCCACTCTGAATTAAGACCCGACGCACCACTCCGAGCCAACCAATCCGCAACTTTATTTCCCTCTCTATAAACATGACGAACAACGCACACCATAGAATCCATGAGAGCCAACGTATCTTCCCAAAAATCTTCTAAATACCACACACCACACCTTCTCCTATTCCACCACGAAATCACCACTTGCGAATCTAATTCAATATCCACAAAATTAATCCCCAAATCCGTACATGCCTTGAGCCCTTGAAGAATAGCTAACAACTCCGCTCTATTACTTGTACCGATACCAATAGAAGAATTAAAAGCATAAAGCATAAGACCACGATCATTTCTAATGATACCGCCCACCCCTGAACAACCAGGATTACCCAGACTACTCCCATCTGTATTCAATTTAAACCACCCATGAGCTGGCTTTTGCCAAGCCACTGGTTGTAAATGCTTTCTAATAGGAACCAAAACAGGAATATTCAATGACTGTAAAACCTGTGAATCATGTCTGGAACAATTACTAACCTTTTTCATATCTCGAACTACAACTCCCATCCATCTACTAATAGAAAGCCGAACCGAAAAAATAGACTGGAACCTTCCCTCCATACGCGCAGCACAACGTCTAGTCCATAGATGCCAAGTAATAATAGACGGTAAAATCCCCACTATTATTCCCAGTTGAGAATTAAAAGATGCCCTTCGAAACCAAATTTGTACCGTCTCCCTCCAAGTACGACCAATAGGAATACCAAAAATAGATCCATAGAAATGCCATAAAGCCGATGCAAATTCACCTGTAAGAAACACATGATCTTGGTCTTCATAATTACCTTCATCACAACAATCACAACGAGAAACTATCTGGATCCCAATGCGCCGAAGACAATCATCAACACTTAATGCCATGAACCACACCTTCCACATTAAAACCGAAACTTTAAGTGGAAGTAATTTATGCCATACCCAAGGATGCCACTCCATGCTAGATCCTTGAACACGAATATAATCCCAAGCGGATTTGGTCGAAAAATTCCCACTGTCATTCTTCATCCAGATCAATACATCAGATCCTCCCTTACACCCAGCCAAAGCCTCAATAATACTCTCCACCTTATCCTGACCAACCAACGTACTCAAAAACTCCACATCCCAACTATTGGACAACTTACACTCTTTAACTTGCAACATCGGATTACCCACTATCTGTAACTCATCAATTAGAGGACCCTCGTCTCTCCATATATCATACCAAAATAAAATATTACCATCTCGAACTCTCCATTTAGCATTATTAAAAACACTCGGAATACTTTTGACAATCATTTTCCAAAACCTCGAACCTTTTCTCATATCAATAAGACACCAACTCGAATTACCCACATATTTTCCTTTAAAGAAACTAGCCCACAGAGATTCTCCTTTCAAAAGATTCCAAGCAAACCTCATGTGCAAAGCTCTTTGAATATCCCCCAAATTCCGCAAACCAAGACCCCCCTCCTCTATTGGCTTACAAATATTCTCCCAAGCCACCCACTTTTTTTTCCCTTTACCATTAATCTCACCCCAAAAAAATGTGCTCAACAGACGATTTAAAACTTTAATAATAGAATGAGGAACCTGTAAAACTGCAAAAATATGTAAAGCCATACTAGACAACACATGACGAAGTAAAATTAAGCGCCCACCCGCAGATAATAATTTCATTTTCCAACCACTGATTTTATTCCAAACTTTGTTAATCATCTCCTCTAGATGCTCATGCTTAAGACGCCCTAATACAATCGGAACCCCAAGGTATTTAAAAGGTATCTATATATCTTCATCAACCCTACGTAAAAATAGAAAGAAAAAAGAGTCATTCTATTTACAAGTCCGTATAAGAGAAATACACCATTTATATTATTGATGTGGTACGATTTGATTTGCAAGATATAAACTTTTAAATTTTTTTCTATATCAAATTGTAACACCCTTTCCCAGAGGTCCGGGGAGTTAACTCTTGTAACCTAAAACCATCTTTCAAAACATATTTATATACTCTAAATTTCTCATAAAATAGGAACTCATTTAATTAAACTAAATATACATGTTCCTCCATTAGGACACCAATTAATAAATACCTCAATGAAATAAATTAAAAACTCTACAAAGACTCAGAAATATCCATGACTCAAAATACCAAAATAACATAAAATCACAAACATACTAAATAAGACTCTCCAATAACTATTTGTACCATTTGACACTTATTTCTCTACGATCATCAACCTTGCTAACACTTCCTAGTCTTGACTTCCAACTGAGGTATCAAAATTATCTGAAAAATATTTTGGAAATAAGGGGGTGAGTTATCAACAATTCAGTAAGTAGAGAACATATACTAGTATGTAAACATGAGTATTTTCAAAATTCAGAATGCAGGAGAAAATATTTACTTTTAGAATGCAAAATCAGAAACATTTACTTTCAGAATACAAAATCAAAATATTTACTTTGAGAATGCAAAATCAAAACATGTTACCAAAAATATCAGAGCGAAACTTTTAGAAAACAATTCTTATTCAAAAATCATTTGGCATAACAAAATCTAAGACCTCATCTTCATCATATCAGAGCATTGCATCGCACCGGGATAGATACCATGTTAAACCCCCGTAATAGGATTATAAACCACCATTATAACTATGGAAGCACTGTATCCACTATTATAACCCGTGGTTGGGTCGTATACCATGTTTAAACCCCATGGTAGGGTTATAAACCACAATTCTAACATGTGGAAGGGTTATATATACTATTATAACCCGTGGTTGGGCTGTATCCACTATTATCACTTATGGTTGGGTCTTATCTACTATTATCACCCGTGGTTGGGTCGTAACAACTATTATCACCCGTGGTTGGGTCGTATCCACTATTGTAACCTGTGGTTGGGTCGTATCCACTATTAAAACATGTGGTTGGGCCGTATGCCACTATCATCACCCATGACTGGGCTGTAACAGAAACTGAATAGAACATCATAATCAGACTTAATCAGAATACAAATTCAGAATCTCATGCCAAGGATTTCAGATGCCGCAACATATCCAAATAGAGTATTGACCAAACTCAAATCCTTTCACATTTTCAAAAACAGTTTCAGAACATTTTTGCATCATATGCACAAATTTTTATAAATTTCATATTCTCTCTTTTTGCATAGTTCAGAAATAGAATGTACAAAATTAGCTCGTGTCTACACCAATCCTGACAAAAAATATTTTCTCTTATATAGCTTTCAAACTCATATCTAAGGTTGTTTTCATATTTCTTTTCAAAACAAATATGCATATTTTCAGAATCAACCTTGTTTCATTTCCTTTTTATGCAAAGTCTAGTATAGGAACCCCGCTTACCAAGGCTTTTTAATTTTTTTGAATTTTTTCACAACAGTGTTGAACGAAAATTTCTCGTAACCTTTAAGATTGCCACGAAATGTCCATAAATATTCAAAATTAACACATTTTTCAATATCAACTTGAAACGCCAGGTAACCTATTTTCCTAAAGATCTAAATTTCTCGAAACCCTAACATATCATAAATTCTCAAATGCCTATAATATCCATTTAATTTCTCCGACTAATACATTGAATTCTAACTTAGGTACCATTGAAATCTAACTATATAAAAATTAATACTAGATAATGTAATTATATTGCAATTCTGCTACAGGTACCCCGCGTTGGGTACCTATTGTGGAATCGTGTAGCCACGTCACTTTTATATTATTAGTTTAATAAATGAATTAAAAAAAACCTCGATTTGAGAAACCCATCTCATCATCAAGCGCCAAACTCATCCCTATTTTCCATCTCAGAAATTTTCTTCATCCTCTTCATTCCTTAGCCATCTGAGCAAAAGCATAAATAATACAAATCTTGTTTTTTTTTTCTTATTATTAATCTTCTCTCGTATCATATTGCACACAATAAAAAGAAATCCACATTTAGCTTCAAATAATAAACAAAGAGCATACCCGCCGAGATGAAAACTTTGCTGCAGTCAAGTGCTGGGCTTCAACCTCCCTCACCTGCTTACTAGCTGGAGGAGTGTCGATATTGTGTGACACATAGTTGTAATTTTAGTGGCCTGTGGGAAGCAGATTCACCCTTCACATTCGCTGAAATGAAGCTCTTTGTGGGTTAGAGTTCCAGGCTTCCAAAAATTGGGAAAGACGATGGCAGGGAGGTACATGGTTGGGTCCACGAATGCAAAGACAAAATACGAAGAAGAAGAAGAGGAGATGAAATTAAGAAGCATAACCTATTTTTGTGGCTTGTGGGAAGCAGATTCACCCTCGTCAAAATGAAGCTCTTTGTGGGTGGGGAAGCAGAAGAGCTTGCTTTGTGTCTGTGAGCAAGGGAAGGGAATTTGTTTGCATATGGAACACAATGTTTCATTTATCCACGTGGAGGCCCATGTACGCGAGGGGTACCCCTCCTGTGTGCAAATAGAGTTTTTGATTATATCAAAATCTATTAAAGTAAACAACAAACTTTTATTTAATAAATAAACATATATATATTTCTATTTACTAAAGTCCTTACAAATAAAGAAAATTTTAGACTTAAAATAACACCCTAAAGGCAAGGCATTTTAGAAAAAACGAACATAAAATGCACGGGCAAGTTTTAACTTGCAAAAACCACTTGAGATAAAACCATGACATCGTGCATGAAACCAAGCTCATGATCATGTGGGAAGAAGCTGCGACGGAGTTGGGTGGCTGAGGTGAATACGCCGGCGGGATGGACACTCCGCATAGAGAGAGAAAGAGTGATGAGAGAGATAAAGAGGGGGAGACAGAGGTGGAACAGTGGGGAAAACTCGTCATGGCTTACCGAGAGAGAGGTGCGGTGGACTTGGGGTGACTCGAGGCTGACGGGAAGGCGACAACTGGCAGATTCTGTGGCTAACCCGATTATTTTTCTGTCGAACGGTGATGATCAACCAAGTATGTGGTTTTGCTCTATTTCGAGAGTGGGAAAACAGGCGATAACGGGCTGACGTCTTGTGGTGGTGTTGCCTCGTGTGTGGGAGGCTATAGCTTCTTGTGGGCTGGGCACGTTGGTCATTTGAGGGAGGAGCAACGACATAGTTGGCTTGGCTTTGGGGTGGCGAGGCTGCTAGACGAATCGGAGGTTGTGGGCTATGGGGAGGCTATGAGGGTGCAACGAGGCTGTGGGCTTGTCGAGAAGGTCAATGAATGACGGACTCGACGTGTCAACGACCGGCATTTTCTGGGGAGGTAATGACCAAGCGGATAGAGCTGCCGACGTGGGTGGCTGGGTTGTGGCTCGAGGTGGAGGGAGCAGGTGCTTTGTTTTGAGCTACAAAAATAGGGTGGTTTTCAGTTGTTATAGGGAGAGCTGTGGCTCTTTGTGGTTGGAGTGGTTAGCAAAAGGAGGGGTGGTTTCTGTTTCACGTGGGCCAGGCAAAGGCTATCACATGGTGGTACGCATGGCTGGGTTGCAGTCTTTGTGTAGAGTTGGGCCGCGGCTACCCTTCGGTGGTTTTCTACGGTCGTGTTGCTTTGGTTGTTGGAGTCTCTTGGACATGGACCATGTTGCATTGCGGTGCAGTGGTGATCGGGTGCTGTGGAGGCTTACCATGGCAAGGAGGGCTATTTTGTAGTGCTTAGCCTGGAGGTGGGACTGACTGAGTTGTGGTGAATGGGATTCCATGGGGCTGCGGCTTGCTGAAGTTAAAGCAGGGGTTGATGTAACCCTAGGACTTGAAGAGGCGACGAGTGCATGAAGGTGTATAATCAACGGCCACCATAAATTTTCCAACCTAAACCTAAATAAAAATCTTATTAACTAACTGGCATTGATTAAACAGTCTTGTTATTCATCATCTCCACACATCACACACCACATTGTTTTAATTTTTAATTTTTTTGGTTTTATACTTCTTAAACTAATTGAATTCTTTTACTCATCATTCATACACTACATATTTGGTAAAAGAATAAATAAATAAATAAAAATATGTGTAGTATGTGATGTGTGGATTAGATGATTAGCAAAATTTTTCTTGACTAGATTGGCTTGGTCCAAAGAAAGCGCTTTGTCAAGTCCTTTTGTTGACTATGGCCTGCCAAGGCACGAAAGGAAACCAATATTCTGCACGAAAGGAAACCAATACACCCCACCACAGACAATCACCTCGTAGGTGCTAGCCTTATCTTCCTCAGCACTATCCTCTGCCTTCTCTTCCTTGCTAGTCTCTCTGCCCTCAGCCCGATGCCGACGCCGACACAAGCATCTCATTTCGACGCTGACTCAACCATCTCAGTCCGATGCATCTCTATCGCCGATCTCCCCCATCTCAGTCCATCATCTCCATCTCCAATCCATCAAAACCCAATCAAACCAAAATCCACAATCAAACCAAAATAAACTCTCAATCAAACCATAATCCATTCAAAATCACAGTGAAAACCATCTCAAACCCACAATCTCAAATCATCAAGTATAGAGAATAAGCTCAAAATCACAGTGAAACCATTGCAAACCCGCAATCTCGAGTTGAGCTTCGACTTCGGGCCCTATACTCACCTCCTCCAAAATCTCCCTCATCGGGTGCAGGGGCCACGGGTCGAGGCTTGGGACGGGCGTAGTTGCTGTATTCTGTCTCGAGGGCCTTATCGCAATAGGCGGAGGGCTTGGCGTAGGAGGTGTACTGGGGGCGATCATAGTCGAAGTCATCGGAAGGCATGGAGGAGGAGAGAGGTTAGCAAGTCTCATTGGACCACGAGAGAGGTCGGCTGTAGGTGAGCACGATGTTGTAACCACCCTCGTACGGTGCGAGGGACGAAGGGGGTGCGAGGGACGAAAGGGGGTGGTGCGAGGGACGAAGGGGGGTGCGAGAAATTCTCTATTTGAAATCAGTTTTCTGATGTTTGTTGGTTTAGGATAGATATGGTGGAAGGCATGCGTGTAATTGTATAAATGACAGGCTGTTTTTGTGTGAAAACCAGCCGGACCAGCTCTAAGGATTTCTCTTTCAAAAAACCTTCTACATCTCATTCCTTATCCTTTCCCAATTCTATTAAAATAATATTCTTCTATTATTTCGTTATTACTTATTTCTCTTACTTTCATTTACAACTTTAACTACTCAATATTTCTTCTTATGTTTTGAACTATTACTCTAGTGAATATTTTAAACAAAAACTTAAATTATTTTTTTGTGGGTATGATAGTATGTTTAAAATTAATTTTTCTATATTTTATTTAAAACTATAATAAATATGAGTATGAGAGAAATTGTAGATGATTGGAAGAAGATCAATTTATTTTATTTATTAGAATAAAGTATTAATAAAAGATGATTTAGGGATGAACAGTAGTTTCTCAAATATCCCCTAAAACAAAACCTTAAAATAGAGAATGGGATGAGAGGGGGTTTTTAAGCTCCTCAAAATTTTTTCCATAATTTAAGGATAACAACGAAATTGGACACAAGATGGAAATGCTCTTACAAGTGTGGTCTTTGTCGAAGGAATATAGAGAAATTGATATGGTGCAAATCAATCATTGTTTTTAGAACGTTTACCTACTTATGATCTTTTGCTCCTTTTTTAATTTTTTGTGGAGCCACGTGGCTCATGGAAGATTAATTTTACTAGCTAGTTTATATTAATATATATATTTATTTTACATAATTTATTATTATTATATATTCACGAATATGCAAAAAATTAAATTTGATTGAATATTTAATCGTGAGTAGTATATCCATTATCTTGTTTGTTTACAAAAAATGTTGTAGATAAAACTAATTTTACAATATGACCTAATTTATGTTAATTTATGAATTTATTTTTATAAAATTTCTTTGTAGTCGACAGTTAAAGCATTTCTCTTTATTTACATGCATAAACTTATATAATGTGGGTAAAACCTTAAGGAAAATGTTAGTTAACCTCCTTAAATGCACCACTCAAATTTATAGTTAGTGTATTTTGTTTTATTTTTTAAAATGTTTAACAGAATTACTACTAATGAATTTGTATTTTTTAAATATTTGAGAAAAAAAATGAATGAACTCAGAACTAGCTAGCAATCATGCCCATAAGTATTTTAAATCAGGGGGGTTGCTGGAAGCTCAGCTGGGGACAGGTCCATCATTTGCCTGGACAGGTATCCATGCTGGTCTAACGCTGTTGAAAGAAGGGCTTGTATGGAGGGTAGGGAATGGCAAACAAGTGAAGATCTGGACTGATAAATGGATACCCTTTACCCCCCATATAGAATTCAATCTACCCGAGAAGTGGACTGCTGGTGTGAGTATGTTTATGACCTTATAGACCCCCATCTGCAGCAGTGGAACAAACCTATTCTCCATGAGATGTTCTCTCAGAAGGAAGTGGCTGACATCACAGCCATCCCAATTAGTTTGGGGGGAAGAGAGGATAAGCTTGTATGGCAGTTTACACCAAATGGAATTTATACAGTTAAATGTGGATATCACCTTAATATTGAATTGGAAGGTGAACTAGAAGGGGAGACCTCAGGCAAAGCTAAGGAAAAACAAGCTTGGAAATAAATATGGACGCTAAGAGTACCTCCTGCTACCAAGATGTTCCTATGGAAAGCTTGGAAAGAAGCCATTCCTACACTAGCTAATTTGAAGAGAAGGAAAGTGGTTGAAAACAGTTTATGTCCAGTTTGTAAGCAGGAGCAAGAAACCTCGGGTCATGTTTTATGGGGATGTATTGCTGCCAAAGATGTATGGGGCCAGGGAATGAGGAAAGTGCAAAAGTTTTCTCTTCAAAGTGATCTGATTTTTGAAATTTGGTCAAGACTGGTAGAGATAAGCCTTGAGGAACTAGAGGAGGTGGCAGCAACTATGCAGGGACTATGGTCCAGAAGGAACAACACCTACCATGGTAAGGAGTTCCAACATCCAACGGCTCTTCATCAACAGGCCAAGACAGATCTTGCAGTCTACCAGGAAGCTATTACAGAGGATAGAGCAGTTAAGTTTAATGCTTGTGCAGGGGTGCCAAAATGGAAAAAACCTGAGGTGGGTTCCTTAAAGGTGAACTAGGATGCGGCTGTCAACTTAGAGGAAGGGAGAATTGGAATTGGAGTGGTCATTAGAGATCATGATGGACTGGTCATGGGAAGCTTACGGGCAAGCAGAAACCTGAAAGGGACCCCTTTTGATGCGGAAGCTTATGGCCTACTTCTAGCAGCTGTTTTCTGCAAAGAAATTGGACTAACACATGTCTGTCTAGAGGGGGACTCTAAGCAAGTGGTCGATTTATTGCAAAACTGCGCCAAGAACTGGAGTTTGGGAGGCTATCTTGTGGAAGATGCACGGGAGATACTCAACTCGTATGCAGTATGGTCTGTGACTCATGCATATCGAGAGGCCAATATGGCATCACATCTCCTAGCCAACAATGCACTGGAAGCCACAGAGGATACCTATGATCTTGAAACTTGTCCTTCATGTATCTTTCCAATAGTCTCTAAGGAAATGTTGTAATTGTTATCTCCTGGTTTTAGCTTGAGTTGATGTAAGTCATTCTTATGATTAATGAGATCAGTCCTATTATCAAAAAAAAAGAATCACGCCCATAAGTAAGAGCGGGCATTGTCCAAAAATGAATGTAGCAAACATTTTCCTTATTTTAAGTCGAATATAATAAGACAATTAAAATTATTAATAAAATGCAACGAGCTCTCCAGATTGACGTGGCTTCATGCACTACAGGAAATAAACCTATTTCCGACGAAGCCTTTCGCCGCAAATAGAGGAAACTATCGCCGGAAAAAAGTAATTCCGGCTAAATAAGCTTGCCCAAATATCGCCGCTTTTAACCAGCCAAGTAAGATGTGTTGTGCCGAGTTCGAGAACGGACATAAATGCTTTACATTTCCGGCGGGTATATATCGTTGGAAATATCTTATATATCGCCAGTAAAAATCTTTAGCATAGTTGCTCAAGTCTATTCCGGCGACTAAAAATCGCCGGAAATATAATCTTTGCTGCAAATTTAACTTCGCCGCAAAAGTTCCATTACTGGCAATAATTGACATTTGCCAGAAACACTAGACGATTATTGCGGCGATGATATAGTCGCCGCAAATAATTGGACATAATGTTTCCTCCTTACTCACTGCATTTATTTTCGGCGAGTTACGTTCGCCGTAAATGGTATTTTTTTTTTAAAAAAACCAATTCTGTTAGCTTGTATTTTGTCATCCTGTTATTTTTCCTGATATTTGTAATTTCATAACAGATAATTGCTTGCTAATAAATTATAAATACTAAATTTGGATAAATTTATATCTGATTGCACATATAAATTATATGTCAACATCATTCAAATAACCTCGACGTACATATTTAAAATTCACCAAGATTTAAGCGTACGTTTTACATAATACCATCCAACGTATCACAATGGAATATAAATTTACACGTATTTTTCGTTCAAACTATAAATGTCTAACAGCAAGTTGCCTTCATGAATGCACCAACTTCTTCATTGCAAGTGTTTTTCTTTCTAATCACCATATTACAAAAGTATGGGAAGAGTTGAATTTGGTTCACCGATTTGACTTCAAGTGCTTCAAAACAACTGTAAAGAAATGCAATATATTTCTGCAAAAACATAATATTCAAGGCCCAAGTTACAAGGCATTCAATTAATACAAGATAGCATCTCTTCTTTTTCCTTTGCATCTCTAAATAAAAGAACCAACTATGTATATATTATGTACATATATAGAACACGTAGAAACTCTCTGACAATTAATACAAGGGTCTCACCTGAAATTGGGGCTACCTTTTACATGATTCAGAAGACTAACGAGTCCATTTCAGAAAGTCTCTACGTACTCTAGCTCTTTAGTCTGGTATAAAGCTAGCTTCCAAAATCACAGTACCGAATGTGAGAAAAATCGAACACTTGGCAATTTGATCCTGCCAAACAAAGTACACACCAAAAAGAACAAATTATGTAGGTGAAAAACCATATGCACTTATGATTTTTTATATGAGAAGTACATAATTTGCGTTTATTGGAACTAGTAAATACCAAGTCCACTGCACTCACCCAAGGTGATTTCCTCTATGATATCTCGCATTCAGCAACTTCATTGACCAAACAGAAAAAATTTTCAGAATAATGATGAAACAAGTTATTTATTCTTAGTCATATAGATGTTGAAAGATACATAAAAAGCAACAATGTCAGAACAAGAATAAATGAAAATTTGCAGGTCAGTTAGGTACTAATAATATTATTAAAAGGCTACGTATGTACTAATAACTTACCTTGCTGTAGCAATTTCATTATACATTGATGACCAAGAACTTCCAATGTGCATGTTGGTGGCAAAAGCAACGTACATCTCCAGACAAAAGTTACAAAATATCCTCAACCAAAAAATATACTACCTACCCTACACTAGTAACTGATGTACAAAAGAGGAGGTTCTGGAGATATGGGAGACATTTTGTTGTTATATTATTTAACTTTCATCTCCTTACCAAAATTGACAAAAAATTGTTACCCTCAAATTTAGTAACTGGCTATGCAGGTCCCTGAGTCTCTTTATGAGACTCTCCCTGGGTCTGCCTCTCTAACTCATATCTCTCCAAAAACTTGTCGTACTTGTCTTGTTTCTCCATTAAAAACATGACATTCGCTCGTAAGTCATCATGTAAAGCTTATAATGTGCAGTTTCTTTCTCACTTCTTTCTGCACGTTTAATTAATTCTACTATTCGGGCATTAGTTGATTGTCTAGATGACTCGAGAATAACCATCTCACCAAGACCTCGTACATACCTTGGCCTGTGGCCCAAAACTTCCTTAAATATTATTGCTGCAGCCTCCTTAGTTCGCTTCTCAGGCTCCAGCTCTGCCATCTTTGCTGCCATCTCATTCTGTCAACCATTGGAAAACATCACACAAGTTAATTGCTCGTAATATGTACTTAGCATTAAAAATATAGACATCAGTTTATCTCGAACATCATGGGATTTTATTTAATTAACACTCACATATTTCTCTTCCGTCATGGGAGTCACAAATTTGTCATTCTTCTTTGACCACCTGAATTCTTTAAAGAAATCATCCAAATTCTCCTCATTCCCAGACTGCAAATAAAATAAATTACACACTAACTTAGATTGAATATATGAACACCATTATGGAGTACAAATTAAAAGAGTACAAGTAGCTAGCATTCATAATGGAACTCAAATCTGCAAGATAAAACTCTCATTCAAGCTATCAAATTAATTGTTGGGATTAGACTTACAAAGTACAAACAATAACGATTGTTGAGTGTTTTTTTCTGTTTTTTCATAACTAAATGTGCAAGTAATTATATTAGTCATTGATATATAGAGAACTCAAAGGAAATACACAACTTTGAAGAATCCTAACATATCACGCAGCACAAAGAAATAATAATGTTACATATAGTCGATGTGCATCTTGCAACCAAAATGGAGATTTTCCCTCATCTCCATTAGCCGCACAAATGACCTTCGTCCAGCCGTGTGATTGTTTTGTTGCTTCTCCCTATTACTTTTATTTCGTTCAGACATCCGCTGCAATCACATAGGACAAACATATGATTAAACCACTTGCGTAGTGTCTTCGTAACCGTATCACGATGGTTATTCTTGGTTCAGTCGAGGATGAAGTCAGCCTACAGACAAACATTAAGAGTATTAATTATAATCTCTCAGCCCCGAGTTTTACATTACCAATGTTAGGCTTTCATCTACTCTATTTGAACATGTATTGCATTCTCCTACTTTTACCTGAATGCGTGTAATTAATTCTTCCTTCTCATTAGCTAGTACATCGTGCCAACTAGCATGACTCAAGTCCACATGGTGCTTGACCAACAAGGTAACCCTTGTAGTAAACAAGGTAGCGTTTTCACAACAAGGTGCAGTTTCACCGTCCTTTATCCTCAAGGATATCTTTCCATACTTTCGCACCTTTTCAAACTCTGTGCTCTTTGCAGCACCTCGCCCATGCTTCTGGCGAAGTGGTACTAGGTTGTCAACATATTAAACATATAATGTAAAACAATATCCAAAATGTAAAACAATATAAATATAAATTAGCATTAATACCAGACGGGTTTGTGCTTAGTGACGAATCAACTGCTGGTATGTCATTTGGTTTTGTACTTGGGACGACATTACGTGGATCGGTTAAGTCATATGAGCTTGAGGATGAGTAATCTCTATGATCCATCGCAGCAATGGGTACTTTATTCCGAACTTCATCATTGCTATGAGATCTCCCCCGACCGTAGCTCACACCGCGTGATCGACCTCTACCTCTTCCAGTTATCGGCATTGATGAAGCACGCTATATAAACAAACTTCTAAGCGGTGTGCTTGCCAAAAAAACTGAACAACCAATATTATTCCTGCAATCACACTAAAAGAATACAATTATTTATATATGATTATACTTTAGTTTAGAATATTACAATTAGTTCATCATCATGCTACTATTTGTTTAAGGGAATGGTCCAAATTAACCAAGACATTTAGGAAGTAATGCCTCCTAGTGTGTTGTCATCACAAACTTGGCTAAATTGGCAAAAGATAACAAACTAAATAATTCTCAAGCAAATTACACATCCATTCAATGGAAGATCCCCTATTCTTGAAGTAAATTGCACACTGCTAACGGCCGGGGTACTAGAATTGTATTCAAGTTGTAATCTAATTAGATGCAATGTAATCTAATTAGATCATTCTTTATGTAATTGATCATGCCTGTCCTCTCAAACCCAGTAAAATTATAGAATATATATATATATATATACATAGAAGTATCCAATTAATTTGTATAACCATGACAAGCTAGCTAGTTCATATATACTCAATAAACATGCATAATCTAGTGTAGTTCATAAGATACAACTTATGATGGAGGAATATATATTGTATTTACAATTATAAGCTATGACTTTAATTGATATCAAATTCAAGTTCTTAGAACCACCTTATAAGTTAGTCATTATAAGTTTAAATAGGAAACTATATATATATATATATAAAGTGTAGTTCATAATTTAAAACTTAAGATGGGTAAAGTAAACTGATTATCTAGTCGGCCTTAAATATAATGTTCTTAATTGAAATACTATATATGTAAATCACGAAGGTCCTTCATAATTAAATATTAAGCTCTTTTGCATTACCCTTAGATATATATATATATATATATCTATCTAATTAGAAAAAAAAAAGCCGAAATGGAGCTATTGCCGCGAGATAGTGTAGCCGAAAAAAAATATTTCCCACTAAATATTATTGTTGATACTTAGTAATTTCGCCGAGATATAATCGCCATAAATGAATCAATTCATCTATAATATTTTAGCTTTAACTTGCCGGAATGAATTGAAATATATTTTCTATATACAATTCAGCCTACTTTCAACATCAGTTTAATCCATTAAACCATCTGATCAATTATATTTCCTAATAAGCATACAATATCATGAATTAATCATCATTGAAATATATATATATATATATATAGATGGTTTAAACATCCCCAACATCATACATTAATGAAAATTCCTCAAATTGAAATTGATGATAGTTTAGTCTAAAGTACTACTTAACACCCCACAATATATAATCTTGTTTTATAGGTGTCCTCCTCTCTTTAATATAGGGTAACTAGAGTTTCCTAAGCAATCCTTGATCATCCCTTGGAAGCTGCTGGCCTTCGTCATGATCTCAAAATTGCCTTAATCTGAAAACTTCATTCTTCAACTACTCTTCTCAAAACTTGATGCATTCTTCATTGATGTTAATTGCTGCAAACATATACATTCTTTTTTAGTTCTCAAAGTCAACCACAATGTACATTCATCATTTTCTTTATTTCCATGTACATTCATCATTTCCACAATGTACATTCACTTTATTAATGCTATAATGGCTGCATTAAATAAAGGCAGCTGGCAAGCTAATTACATTAAGTGAAACAACATTAAATATATGATTGCATTAAATATATATGATTCCTAAGCAAATAAAATTAACACTAACATGTTTTTTTTTAATGTAAAATGCATAAAGGAAAACATTAAGTGAAACAAATTTTGAACTAATGTTGTGAGATCTCGAGTTTTCAATTAACTTGTCTACTAGGTTTTTTTTCATGTCTTTTATCTACAATGTGTAAGCATAGGTGCATATATACATTAATTTTTTAATATAACCACCTGTAATGCAGTTAATGGGGTAACTCATCTAATCACCAAAAGAAAGGATAACACATCCCATCTCAACCTCTAGGTGCAGCATATAGATAAAAATAACTAGGTTAAAGCAATTAAGTTAAAGCAATTCATGTCTAGCAATTGTATCAAAGTCATCACAAATATAGAACAAAAGCAAATTAGCAATATGGATTGGTGAAGTTTACATACCCTCAGCTTAGAGAAATTATATTGCACAGTCCTTATGAGAATAATGACCATCAGGGAACTAAGAGATTTTTGATGAAGGAGGCGTTATTTGTACCATGGAACACCAGGCAATATCTGTCCACATCATCTATGTTAATACAATCCCTTTGTAAAGCATAAATGACAAATAAATATAATCCATTTATGCATTTTTCTGACCATAACACCATACCAAACATCTTGAGGTAGAAGAAGGAACACAATGGGAAGAGTTTGTTAAGGTCTTCCAGATCAAAATCATTGACACCACATAAACTTAACATGACAAAAGTGAAAGCAACAAGTGAAGGCCATCTTGTGAGCAACTCCAAATCAATGGAAACTCTTCAAAACATATGTACTACCCCACAAAAAACGTATTTCCCAATATATATATATAGTGTACTACCTCTCTAGTTCTTGTTTACAAAGAGGACAAGAAGATGTAATTTGGAGCCATTGATCTATGCACTTGAGGTGGAAGACATGGGAACATGGCAACCTCCTTAATTCTTCCTTGTCCAAGTACTTGGTTATGCAAATGCAGAATTCCTGTCATCCCCACCACAAACACAAAGAAAACACGACAATCTCATCAGCACTTCAACTTTCAACACGCCAATATATTCTTTTGACTTAGAATCTACTAAATTTGTTCTGTCCTATGAAAGATATTAGCTTATCTGTAAGTGTAAGTTGAAAGAAATGAGACTTACTGGATGATCATTTGCAAGGTCGGATGCTGGGAAGCTGACAAATTTCCTCCTCAGATGCTCCTCTATCAATTGACCCTGCATTCATGTTGTATCCGACAAGGTTGCTAATCATTGGCACGCAACAGCATAGCAGCAAAAATAACAGGAATGGAAATGAATAGCAAATTGCATTCCAAGCTAGCAGGGAGATGCATAGCACATGTAATTTTGGGGCTCGATGGAAGGACCCAAATCGAGAGTCAAATACCCAAACATTACTATCACAAACCATAATGCAAAGAACAATTCTAGTGAAGTTTGGCATTTGTTCATTAGATGTGAGATCCTATATCCATTGTAGCAATCAATTAGAAGGCTTCGAAAAGCTCTTGAATTGTCAAAAACTCTCTGTAACACTTCCACTAAATTTATGGAAACTTGTTTGTGTGTGAAAAAAAATAAAAGCAAGCAATTCATGAGTTTGTATCTTGTTTTTCGTCATTTAAATATTGCTCTCAATACGATTAAAACTCTAAGGTGGCCTAGTACAAAATATAGTGACCACCAACCATTATCGAATTGATTTGAAGTTATTTGTTATAATTTGAGGCTTTTATCATATCACTAAGGGTTCATCACTACTAAGCTGTTTGCATAATTCCTCAATAATTCCACCCAAAGAACAAAACCAAAGACTTATCCTCAATAACTAGTTGCATGATGTTTTATAACTAGCTCACAAATCTTTGTAATGATCCCAACAGACGAGTTGTCACTATTAGTACAACGCATGGAAACCAATGATTTTGTTTAAGGGAAAAATATAAATGAATCATAGAAGTTGAAGGGGCAAACTGTATGTAAAGCTAGCATACCTAGATTCTTCACTGCCCCTCTACTGTTCCATATTAGAAAGGCCAAAACCATCTCCATGATTGAGATGGTGCCGGTAGCGGCCGTAGAGTAGCAACAGACTAAGAACACATCCAATATTATAACCAATAATCCATATTCTCATTGGCCAAACAGGCTTCTCCTTGGAAATGGCTATAGTAGATGTTGTGATGCTTATTTGAATCACCAAAACTATAAATTTCATCAGCATCCAAGTGCTTGAATTGAAAAGATTTGAGCTAAGATCAGATCTTGATTCATTTTGGTAGTGGGATATTGTTCTTAAGAAAGATAACCACCTTGCTCTGGAGATCCTCATCGCCATCCTTACCAAGGACGAATAAGGTAGAGCACGAGTAGGCCTATGTCGGGTATTCATTTTGGATGATTTTTGTTGGACTAAAAACCAAATTCCAAACATATCCAAACAATAAACTACTGTTAACCCTTTGCCCATTATATCATTGCAAACAATCGAAATATATAGAATACCAGCATAAGGAAACTTCAAAATCACAAAGATGATATTGTTGAATCATGAAAAAAAGTGGCTTTTGGCTAATTCGTAGTGTCACGCAATTCATGAGATTTCACAATAAAAAGGTTTAATCAAAAGCTTTTGGCAAAGATTCTAGCTTATTTGATCATGCATGATAATCTTGATTAATGTGAAAAAAGGTTTATTCTGTACTTTTTCGTCAAAAATTAAAATGAACCAAAAGGATTAACCCAACTAATGAAATTCATGTACTTTTAATTGTCCATGAAGTTGGTAATTATTAACATATATAAAAGTTGTGGGACTTTTAGCTATCCATTATTAATGATCATGGTTGTAACTACTGATCAACTCATCTTTTTACTGGTGCAATTAGATCTAAGCTGCTCATGGTGTATTGGAAAGGAATGGATCATTAACATTTAAATGACTAATTATTAAATATGTATGTATGTATGTAATAAAGTTGGTAACTCCAATCATATATATATATATATATTATATAAGTCATATATAATATATATATATTTTTTTGTTTCCAGCACTGCAGATATATATCCATTCTTCCATTGTAATGCTACTTATCAATCTTCTTCTTCTTCTTCTTCCTCTTATCTTTCTAATTAATTTCAATGCCTTTTTAATTTCCCCCTATTATTCTTCCATGTGCAGTTGAATTAGAAACAGTTTTTTTGGCAACATGTTTTGTTCTCAACCACATTATAATCTAGCTACTTCAATAGCATTGGCATGGCACATATGATAACATGCATACATACAATTTAGTTTCCTTACTTATCACTCATACACTTTTTTTTTTTTTTTTAAAAGAGCAGGAAGTCACATGTCCAATAGTGACCCCTCCCAAAGTTCATTAATAAAGCCCTCACTTATGGCGGAGGAATACCGTGGTTACAAGAAAGGACCATGGAAAAAACAGGCCCATAATCAAGAAAAACTAGAACAAAAATAATAGACCACTATTTAAACAAAACCCATCACAACCCAAAAAAAAAAACCCAAGGCTTACAAATAACCCCACATTTTTACAGTCAACATCTCAAAGATGGAAAACCCAAAGAATCTAAACGGATCAGGCCTCTAAGAACCCGAGGCAAATTATAACTACTCGAAAAATCCCACTCAGAACCTAAGGCCCCTGCCCTTGCTAACCAATCCGCCACCCTATTACCTTCACGAAAAACATGCTGAAACCGACAATGAACCATGCAAGCTAACTCAACAATTTCCTCCCAAAAATCCTCAAGGTACCATACTCCACATCTCCCTCTACGCCACCAAGAAATAACTACCATAGAATCCATTTCCACTATCACATTTGAGAGATTCAACGATTTACATCTTCTCAACCCATACAAGAGGGCCATAAGCTCCGCCTTATTATTAGAACCAAACCCAATATAAGAAGCATAAGCCTGAACCATCCCACCAGAAGCATCCCGAATCACCCCACCAATACCACAAGAACCTGAATTACCAAGACTACTACCATCCGTATTCAATTTAAACCATCTCAGCGGCGGTTTATCCCACCTCACCACTTTACAACTTGGAACTTTCTGAACCACCGGAACTATCCGCAAAGCTTCCAGAATCATACCATCTCGACGAGACAGATTTTTATTTTGCTTAGCCGCCTGTGAGATGGATCCTAACCACACACAAATAGAATGAACAACAGACTCATGCGATTCCAATATACCTTCCATTCGAGCAAGACACCTCCTTCTCCATAGGCGCCAAGTAATAATAATGGGAATAATGCCAATAATAAATCCCACCTGTGAGGAAGAGCTAGCCCGCCTAAACCAGGTCTCAACATTCTGTTTCCAAGTTCTACCAAGGGATATGCCAATAAGATTTCCAAATAAAGACCACACTCTGTATGGAAATTCTCCCTCAAAAAGCGCATGATTTATATCTTCAATATGACCATGGTTACAACAATTACATTTAGATACAATAGGAATACCAATACGGCGTAATCTGTCATCCACACTCAAGGCCATAAACCATGTCCTCCAAAAATGGATCGACATTTTTAAAGGAAGATTCTTATGCCAAATCCATGTATGCGAACCCATAGAATTACCTCTAATACGAATACAATTCCATGCTGATTTTGTAGAGAAATTACCTGTATCCGTAGGAGTCCAAACTAGAACATCCTTTCCATTCTTCAGTCCAGCTAAATCAGTTATTATCTCATCCACCTTATCTTGTCCTACTAACTCCTCCAATAACTCCACATCCCAACTATTCTCCAACCTACAATCTTTAACTTTCAAAAGAGGAGAACCCATAACATTCAGTTCATTAATTAATGGACCATTATCCCTCCATTTGTCATACCAGAAAAAAAGATCACCCTCTCTAATTTTCCATTTTGAATTATTTAACAACAACGGAATACAATTAGCAACCATTCTCCAAAATCGAGATCCTTTATTATTTTCTACAAAATACCACGGCCGGGTTCCAACATATTTGGTTTTGAAAAAATTTGCCCATAATGAATTACCTTGAAGAAGGTTCCAAGCGAAACGCATATGCAAGGCTTTCTGAACATCGTCAAGGCTTCGTAACCCAATTCCTCCTTCTTCCACCGGCTTACACATCTTATTCCAAGCCAACCATTTCTTTTTATTCCGTCCATCAGCTTCTCCCCAAAAGAAAGAACTCATCAATCTATGAATCTTAGCAATAATAACTTGAGGTACCTGTAAAACAGCAAGTAGATGGATATTCATACTAGTTAAAACATGCCTCAAAAGAACAAGTTTTCCTCCCGAAGAAAGAAGCCTCATCTTCCATCCACTAATCTTTTGCCTCACTTTATTTACCATTTCTTCCAAATGAACCTGTTTCAAACGCCCTCGAATTATTGGCACACCTAGATATTTGAAAGGGAAAGTTCCTTCCATAAAGCCCGTCTGCCTTAAAATCCTTTCCTTACGCTGATTTGGAATTTTATTAGAACAATACAAAGCAGATTTCTGAACACTAATTTTTTGTCCTGACCACCTCTCATATTGAATCAAAATTTTTTGAAGAACCCGCACCGATCTTTGACTTCCATTAGAAAAAATCATAACATCATCAGCATACATCAAATGAGAGATAATAGGCATACCTCGGGCCTGAGAGAATAGGCCAAACTGATTCTCTTGCACACTCCTATGAATCAAACGGGAAAGAACCTCTTGTTGGATGATAAACAAATAAGGAGATAGAGGATCACCTTGACGGAGCCCACGACCACCCGGAAAAAAACCCTTAACCGTTCCATTCATCATGACTGAATACCAAGGGCTAGAGATACACGAATAAATCAACTCACAGAAATGAGAAGAGAAACCAAACCTTCTCAAAACCATTATCAAGAATCCCCAATCCACCCGATCATAAGCTTTTGCCATATCCACTTTTAACAAGATATTCCCCCCATGTATTTTTTTGTTAATAGACTGCACCAACTCCTGGGTGAGGCTAATATTCTCAAAAATACTCCTTCCAGGAATAAAGGCGCCTTGCTCCAGAGAAATCAAGCGAGGTAAAATACTAGTTAAACGAGAAACAATAATCTTGGAGCAAATTTTATAAAAAACAGAACAAAGACTAATAGGGCGGAATTTATCAAAACCTGTGGGTGACTCCATCTTTGGTATAAGAACCAAATATGAGGCTGTGAAAAATCTTGGAAGATCCTTGATCATAAAGAATTCCACTACTGCCTTCCAAACATCAACCTTAACCACTTCCCAACAATTTTTATAAAAACCCGCTCCAAACCCATCAGGACCCGGAGTACTTTGATTTGGAATGGATGATACTGCCTCATACACTTCCTCTAAAGTAGGCGGCCTCATCAAAGAATCATTTTCCTCCTCTAGTATGACCGTCTCAATAAGACCTTCCAGTCTAGATTGCTCTATGGGCGGTTCTCCTCGAAGTGATTCTTGAAAAAATTCCACCGCCCCTTGATGAATACTCTCTGGGCTCTCATAAGTTATTCCATTCGATCTCATCTCCAGCACTCTCTTTCTTCTTTTATTGATAAGACAAGCATGAAAAAATTTTGAATTACTATCTCCCTCCAACTTCCATTTAA
Source organism: Juglans mandshurica (assembly GCA_022457165.1). Classification (NCBI taxonomy): domain Eukaryota; kingdom Viridiplantae; phylum Streptophyta; class Magnoliopsida; order Fagales; family Juglandaceae; genus Juglans; species Juglans mandshurica. The sequence goes on from CM039623.1 coordinate 15,048,970, forward strand.
GCTTAGCCATTTGTGCCAACCTCATCTCTTCCCGATGCCTCCAACCAGCCAGATTTGAGATTGCCTCATTTAATTCTCTCTCCAAATTTACCTCCCAATTTGATTGAAGCTTTAACTCAAGCTCCTCAATCTGTTTTTCAAGGGCATCAATACGCCCTATTGTATGACCAAATACGCTTTTATTCCATTCCCGAAGCACCACCTTCGTATGTTTTAATTTCTTACTTAAACACAGGATCGGCGAATCTACCATCTGTAAATTCCAAGCAGCTCTAACACAATCCAGGAAACCAGGATGATCCACCCACATTTGTTGAAACCGAAATGGAGACGGCCCATAGGAAAAAGGATCTTTCTTGAACTCAATGATCATGGGGGCATGGTCTGAAGTAGATCTAGACAAATAAGAGCAAATAGTATTAGGGAACAAATTAGAGAATGAATTATCCATTAGAGCACGATCAAGCCGAGCCCACGAACGGGCCAATCCTGACTGCCCATTACACCATGAGAAACAACTCCCTTTCGTAGCCATTTCCATAAGACCCCTTTGATGAATCCAATCATTAAAGTCATCCATAGCCACAATTGGCCGAGGTCTTCCTCTTCTCCGTTCCGAATCATTCCTGATAATATTAAAATCCCCCACAACAACACAAGGATCTACACCCACATGATTATTACTTAGCTCTAGCCATAGCTCACGCCTTTCCACCCAAGAACACTTAGCATAAATTACATGAATCAAAATTTTATCCACACCATTCTCTACAACAATAGAAATAAATTGCCTACCCAACTTATCAACTTGCACCTTATAAATGCTATCCCACAAAAGCCATATTTTCCCCCCTTCCACCTCATTAGAAATAACCATATCAAAATTTAGACTTCTACCCAATTTACGAGCACCCTCTAAATTTTGAAACGGTTCTAAAAGTGCAACAATTTTTGGTTTATATCTTCCCACCAATGTCTTTAGTCTGGTTCTAGATGTTCCCACCCCTCTAATATTCCATACCAATATTGAATCAACCATTAAGCAATGTTAGAATTTCGGGCAAGAACCCTAGAAGAACTACGCATTTTGATAAATTTTTTTTTATTATACCTCTTTTTACCATCATTCAACTCAGATTCAGTAAAGTAGTCTTTACTTTGTGAAAAAACCTCTGGATGCTGTTCCGGTTCCGGTTCTGAGGAACAGTTCTCTCCCATCATGATTTCTTCATCAACGTCCTCAGCTATTTTCTCTTCCACCACTGGTTGTGTCTTCTCCATAATCGGGCCATGCTTTTCTGCATACAAACTCTGATTTACGTTCATATCCGATGCCTCATAGCACGCACCCGTGGAAATCCCTGCACCATCTGCGTCCCCAACATGTAACAATAAATTTGTTTCTTCCTCTGTTTCATCAAGAGGTGTCAACTGCACCACCTTATTAATCACAGGAGGAATTACTTCTCCCATATACTCAGGCTGTTCATCATTCACAGAACCCAACAGCACCATTTGGTCTGCCACCTGCACTGGCAATTCTTCCTTCTCGGCCTCCAACTGCACATGAACTGCAAACTCTACTTCCGTCGCCTTCTCCACCCCAGCCTCCTCTGTTTCTTTGTCCGTCCGCATAGAATGATCACCAACAGCATTATTTTCCACAAGAACCAGCGGAGGAGCTTCAACCTTGTCATCAATCTGCTCTACCCCTTGATCCTCCAAGAGGCCTTTCCTACTCCCTTTTCTTCCACCTTTCTTAGCAGCTTTTCCAGGATTACAAGTCCGTGTATTATGACCCTGCATCTTACATGACGTACAGAAAGCCGGTAGCGTTTCATAACATATTTCTTGCTTTCGACTAGAAGACAGTCCAGGCGCTCCAATCCAGAAATGAGACAGTGGCGGTTTTGCAGCATCCACTTCCACACAGAGCCTTGCACCATCCGTTCTTGTTGCGCACCGCGTCGGATTATCACGGCGAATGAAGGTTCCTATCGGTGCCATCAAAATCTTCAAGAAAGATTCTTGATAAAAGTTTGGAGGAAGACCCGGCAAAGAAACCCATACCGGGACCCTTGATGGTTCAGCATCCTCATTGAATTCTGGGGACCATCTGAATACACGGTAGAAGAGCCCATTTATTTCACAAACCTCCCGTGATAATGCTTTGGTGAAATCAACTTCATTAGCCATGCGAACGAATACGTTACGCGGTCTCCTCATGGCAGAAACTACTGGACTAACCGTAAGACCCCATCGACTTTGAATGAAAGCCCTCACAGCATCCAACGACGGACGGTTCTTCAAGAACTTGAGGACTACAGAGAAACGGAAAGGTTCCGCTGATCTTGATATTTCCTCTTTGGTAAACTGAAAGTATACCTCACCTTCCAACATCTTTGGAAGCCTGGGTGCAAGAAGCATCTCTGGTATAGGTTGAGGAACGACACCCACCAGTTCGGCAAAGGAAGGCCGACTGGTGCCACCCTCGACGGCTGCCATGCAGCCTCACGTGAAAACCAGACCCCGTTCAGCAGCAAGAACCCTATTCTTTAGAGAGAATAGGACTCATATTTTACTCACCTACTTATCACTCATACACATTAAACTGATAGTAAGTTAAAAGTTAACTTACCTCGATCGTCGCGTTCTACTATAATAAAGCGCGAAACACGAGGAACTGTAAAAGGGTATTCTAAAAAAGTTAGAAATTAATTACTAACAATTAGGAATGTGAACAGAGACAACTTAGATTAAAATTTCCATTTTACCCTCTACATGTGGGCAAATGACCATTTTTACCCCTAACTTAAGAATCTAATATCCTAATTCCAAAAATTACCAAAATTTACATTCCTTATGTAAATTTTGTCCCAAACTCAAATAGTAACTCAGAAAAATTTAAGACCAATCACAACTATGAAAAACTTACTATGGCCGAAACCTACATAGGCCATTTGTCTTGATTTTGGTTGCAATTCTTTCAAGCTCCAAAACTCATGAATAAACCAAAATCTTGTAACAAAGATCTTCCTATCCTAAGTTTAAAAATTCACTTAAAATATCCATTAAGAAAAGCTAATCATCAACACCAAACTTTTTGTAAAAAGACCCAAACTTTTTAACAAAAAGTAAACCTTAAGTCACAAGTTTTAACCTTAATAAAAACATCTCCAAGAATTCCAAAAAATCAAATCTTACTTCTAACATATTCATAACATCATCCTAAGATCAAACATGCTTTAAATCATCAAACCAAACTCACCAAAAATCACAAAACAACACTTGGAGTTTTTGGTTTTAAACTTAGTCCAAAACAGAAACTGATTTTCCCAACTAACTATGATCAATCTCTTGATCCATGGCTTAAAGACATGTGATCTTCAAACTAACACATCACATGGTTTAAAAATGTGTCCTAAAGAAGATCCAACCATCAAACTTAAAATCACATGGCTAAAATTTAATAAAACATGGATCTAACTAAAAAACATCAAAGTTTAGGCCTAACCGAAATCCTCTTGCATAGAAAATCATATCTTTAAGAATAATACTAAATATCTTCGAAATAACATCCTAACATGTATTTAAGAGGCTTAGGATCATCATATAAAAATATCAAAGCCTTTGGAATAAGATTAAACCACGAAATATTCAAACTTTCATCAAACAAAAACTGTTTTTCCACTTCCAGTTTTCAAGTTTCTAACTCTAAGAAAATCTATGATCAAAGGCTTTATCCAAGCAACAAAACCTCAATGAAAATTCATAAACACATGTTAACAACACTCCATAAAATTTTCGGACCAAGAAATGTCCATTAGCTTGGTCAATTTCGTGGGCCTTGGTGGGCCCCACCAAGTGGACTTCAATTTGGGGTTTAAAGGGGGTTTGATTAGGGTTTGAGATTCTATCAAGCCCAAAATCAAATTTTCTTGGCCCAATCAAATTTCCAAGGTTTAAAAGGTTGAATAACGATGATTTGATTAATTAATAGCATGTGGAAGTGATTTAATCAAGTGATTAAACACAATGCTAGAAATCGGATTAAAAAGGGTTTGGAGGCCAACTTTAGGGTTTGGGAAAACCATTTAGGGTTTTGGTTTCAACCAAGCTTTTGGGGTTTCAATTGGATTCCAACCATTTAGGGTTTTGCTAGGGTTGAAACCCTCTTTGGTCTGGCACAATTTGGTTGAACAGATGAAACATAGCTTTGCTTAGGTGGCATGATCTCACACCTTGATTCCTTCACAAATCTATCTAATGGTTCTTCTTTGTACCAAGTGTCTAATACCATTTACTATGTGTGGCTAAGATCTTGCCAAGTGTCCAAATAAAACCTCTCTAACCTAATTTGGATATTCCACACTGTGATTTTGAAAACACTGCAATAGGTGCGCTTATCGAGGTTACTATTCACTCCAAAAAAATATATAATAAACTTAGTACTAAAAATTTCTAAATATTCATATTAAGTTATAGTGAAAATCGTTTAACGAAATTCAACCCCGAAGTACCCCTAAAAATAATTTCACAATTTTCAACAGATGTTTCGTCCGGAATTATGAAAATAAGCTATTGCGCCATAAAACCCTAAATAATCCATTGATTTTAATGGCGTAGACCATAATGCATTCTGACACTTCTAACTACCTCAAATAATTAAACTCATATTTCTAGCACCATAGTGAGTGATAACACTGACTATGTTGACAAACTAAAACTTGTGCAATTGGTCGATTCGTAAAAACTTATGGAGTTTTCACGAGATTCCTAAAGTCAATAGAAATTCCACCAATGAATTTCTAGTGGGCTGTTACACAAACTATCTATTTTAAGGAGGCATAGTACTTGATTAGTTTTGATACAGCAAGAGGGTAACATGTCAACCAATTTGAAGTTTGATATATATATGTGTGTGTGTGTGTGTATATATATATATATATATGTATATGAACGGGGGATCTTTATGTTGCATGGTGATCTTAATTTCAACAAATTAATTAGAAGAAAAAGAGTCCCAAGAAAATTTGAAAGAGACATTGAGAATCAATGAACCTTGGTCTTGGTGATTGGACATGTTTTAACTTCAAGTGCCAGTCATGTCTTCCAGTTGATCATTTTGTTAAGAAAGTTATTTATTTCATATCAACCTACAAATTATTTTGTGGTTTTTTTTCCTAATTTCTGGTAGCCGTTATAAGTTTATTTCCACTTTCCATTATAAATAAATAATAAGTTTATTTAGATAATCCTTTTACGATTTATCTAAATAAATTCTTATGATGTTTTTAAATTTTAATACAAGTTTCTGAGTTTTGGCTTTTTATGTTAATTTTACCTTTTTACTTTTCACAATGGCATGCTGATTAGGTATAGTTGTTTTGTTCTTTAAATGACTAGCGTGAATTCTAATTGTAATCATTTCGTTGGATTTTATGCAACATGTGACAACCAAGTAAATCAATATATATTGACCATAAATTTTTTAATTCAGATTATAGATTCCAATTTCCTAAAATTTGAAAGGATGTTCATCGACAAACATCAAAAGCAAAAATGGAGAAATAAAAAGAAATCTTGAATGCATGCTTGGATAGCATAGCTAAAGCAAAGAAGAGAGGTGGCCAAGTTGTGGCTCATGTTTTCCAAGCCAACGAATTGAACGAAATTATAATATCTAACCATCCTTTGATGAAGTCTATACCAAATATCATGATTTAGAATGAAAGGGACTGTAGCATGTTAATTAGAATGCTACAAGACTTCCAAATCCGGATCTAGCTTTGAGGGGGAGGGTGCTTTGGCTCCTCCCCCTCCCCTCCCTCCTGTCTATATGTTCAATCTGTTAGTTTTGTTTTATTTTGGCGTGTTTTAGTTTTTAGTTTTAGCTCAAATAAGGGGTGCTCTTTCGAGTGATCCCATTTTTAGCATAGGTTTTGTTCCCCATTCTTTCTAAGATTTATGTTTCTGAATAAACTCTAAGATCTTCTTTTCTAAGATCCAGAAACCTCATCTTTCATTTTTTCTTTCTGACCCATGTGTGATGTTGAGTCGAGAGGGGCGGGCAATGCCATGGCCAGTTGGTCATGCGGTAGAGCTCGTGCGTAGGAGGTAAAGGACTTCTTAAGAATGAGATGTTGAGCATTGGTAAAGTTTGTAGCATTTTTTTGTCAAAGATAAAGGACTTCTGTTAAAATCCAGAGCTACCATTACCAAAAGTTCTCAACCCTTCCCTAAGTATTCAAAAGCAAAAATGGAAAAATAAAAAGAAACCTTGAATGCTTCAAATTATGGGTGTATTGGTGAACTGTTTGCTTCCAAACATATCTCATGTTAGTATTGTCTGAAAAGGAAATGGATACTAGAAGAATGAGAGTTGCCTTGGTTACTAACGTCCTGTTTGGTTTCATAGATAGTCTCAACTCACCTCATTTTAACATCTAAACACCATTCAAACACAAACACTTCTCAACTTCAAATTTTCCATTTAATCTTTTTCTAATCACTATAGCTTTTCCAAACATCCAACAAAACACAAAAACAAACTAACTTTTTCAAATCCCAAATGAAAACAATGTTAAAAATTTATATTATAAGAAAATATTTTAACTTTCTAATATTTTTATTCTTTTTTTTTTCTCTCTATTCCCAAAATCTCATAAAACATCTTACTTCAAAATATTTCAATACTATTCACAGATTTATCATCTCAACTGTGTAACCAAAGGTGACCCAAAACTCTAAGCATCTTTTTGCACAGGTTGACAACTATAATACTACAAAGGTGGTTTTCGGTTGGTTTTCTTCTATTGAAGAATGAGATGTTCAGCATTGGTAAAGTTTTTAGCCCTTTTTTTGTGAAAGCTATAGGACTTCCATTAAAATCAAGAGCTACCAATACCAAACGCTTTTAGCCTGTCCTTGAATAATCGAATATTCAAATGTGCTTTTACTAGTGCTACTGTGTTAAGGACAATAGTTGATTCATCGAGAGACCTATCTAGAGGTAGAAAGACAATGAGAGATATCACCAATATTACTATGTTGTGGACAAAAACAATGCAGTAAGCGCGATGCAAGTTTAATCACATGTGACATGCTCTATCTTCAAAAGCAATAAGAGCTCAGCCAATTATTGAGTTATGTGAAACACGTACGGCATCATTTTGAAGGTATTCTCTTCTAGAGCTCCCCTATGAATAGGACGTGGTGTAAAGTCATGTATTACACGAGCTAATAAAATAGTGACTCGTTATTTTTGCCATGCTTTACAATTAGACAATATCGATGGGATTCTTTTCCGATCTTGTAAATAAATCTCCCTACACTCCATACCGAAATATCATCTATGTTCAAGCTTGAGTTGTTGTAACCAATCATTATTATTGTCGCCAACCCTCGATGGCAAGACCTTAGATCAAATTTATATTGGCCATAAATTTTCTAATTCAGTTTATAAATTCCAATTTCCTAAATTTACTTTTTTATGCAATTCAAATTAAATCGAAATCATGTCCATCAACAAAGATCAAAAGCAAAAAATAAAAAAAAAATCTTGAATGCTTGGATAGCATAACTAGAGCAAAGAAGAGGTGGCCAAGTTGTGGCTCATGTTGTCCACGCCAATTGATTCAACTAAATGATAATAACTAACCATCCATTGACTAAGTCTATACAAAATAGCATGATTTACAATGGAAGGAACTATGAAATGTTTGGTTCCACAAATATCTCATCTTCTATCCATTTTATTTTTAGACACTACCAAGATGAGATTTGTGCGGAAGCAAACATTTCACTAGTAGCTTTCATTTGAAATTGTGATTTTGGAATATATATGACCAAAGGGTAGTTTGTAATTATAAGTTGGGTCAATTCGTTGGCTTGGACAACATGAGCCACTACTTGGCCACCTTTCTTCTTTGCTCTAGCTATTGTGATGCCCCCCAGATTCCTCTTGGAACCAGACAAACATCTGAAGTTTTGGGACATACAACACAATGTTATCTACTCCCGCTCATGAGAGATAAAGATGCAATGTTTCAAACATGCATCTAGCAATATGCAATAAAGCTGCGGTTTGTGGATAAATTTTTTCTTGAGCAATACTATGCACCAAACTAAAGATACCCCAAATATTAAAAACATAATCCATAAACATTAAAGTGGTAGACCTTCTTGATTACATAATGAGCCCAAAAGGTCTGTAATCATTAGAGTACTAGAGATCGAGCTCCTTAAGTATAAGTAGGAACTAAAGCAACTACTAGGCTAATCCATTAAGAAGCTTGCACAACTCAGTCAAGGATGTTATAGTACTAACGATACATCAAAGCATTGAGGCTATGAGCTCTTTGTCGTGCCATTGTCGTCTAATCGACAATCTCCAGTCGGTTATTCTCTGATGCGCCTCCTAATCCTAACAAATGGTCTACTATTTTAGGGGGAATGGTAGTTATGATTACAATAGTGAGATTTGAATTCAAATCTCAGAAAATTAACAGAGAACTTCCAAATAGGTTAATGATGCATGTAGGATAGTAAATACATGAATGCATAATCAAAATCATAAGTAAGCATAAAATAACTTGACGTGCAACATGGCATAAACTGACATGACATGTGCGTTAACATATGCACAAGTTCACATGTATCTGCACCTGCTATGGACACACATATTGTACATGCCAGTTGATAGTTATCTGTATCTCTTGTGGACACACGTTCTATACATATCACGTGACAGGTATCTGCGCCCGCATGAATAAGTATAACATGAAAGTGAAAAGTGGCACCATTGACATTAGTGCCTGTTGCGCTATGGTGACAAGTTAATTAAGCCTCATTCGTAGCTCGTTGATCTTTACCTTGTCAACCAAGGGAATTTCACTCTAATTTAGATACTATAGCGTGAACAAGAGAGTTCAACTAGGATATTACCCTATCCTAGCACTTAGGGTCGTTACAGATATAAACAAACTTAACATGACTTGAAAGTTTGTTTCCAAGATACATAAACTGTACTCTAGACGAAATGTGACATGAAACAAAAGGATAGAAGCCCTGATGTAACGTAACGTGACATGAACGTGAGACGAAAGACATGACGTACTATGAGATAAAAAATATTTCATAGCATGACATAACATGTAAAAGATAATATTTTGTAACATGGCATAATACATAACAGATAACATTTCAGAATATTGCAAAACAAGTAACATACAATATTTCGTAATATGGCATAACATGTAACAGAAAATATTACTTGACATGACATATATGTAACATACAACATTACTCAACATGTCATACTTGTAACAAATATCATTACTTAACACGACATACTTGTAACAGATAGAAATGCATGACAAAATAAATTATGTAACAGATAAGTTTTTCATGACAGAATATAATGTGTAACAGATAAACATGTTGTGACATGCCATGGCATGACACATATGATGATATACATACATGAACTGTAGTTCCTTTACCCATCACACATACACAGTAACCTGATAGTAAGTTAAGAATTAACTTATAGTGATCGTCTTGTTATGAGAAATTAAGCACAAAATACAAGAAATTGTAAATAGGGATTTTAAAAGATAGAAACTTTATTACTAACAATTAGAAACATGAAAAATGCTAAGTTAAAGTAAATTACTATTTTACCCTCTACATGTGGAAAAATGACCACTTTACCCATAACTTAAGGTTTTCACATACAAATTCCAAAAGGGAAATTCTAAATGCAACCGCCTGCGTGTCCCCGTTGCGGCCTCGGCGCCTACATGGCATACGTACTAAACGACATTCAACATTTGTCCAAATTCCCTCGCGTAAGTAATTGTTTTCTCTCACTCATCTCTATTTTCTCTCGTCCAATGCACGATTTCAAACCCTAATTGTAATCCCTAACTCTCAATGAGCGTCTACTCTCAATCCCTAACTCTAACCAACATCTAACCCAAACGATCCCTAACCCTAATCTACCTGTCGTCTTCACCCTTGAGGCCGCGAGGAACCCTACTCTTTGGATTGACGAGCCGAGCCTACGAACCCACATGAACCCATCGTCAACATCCCCGTCGTCATCACCCCTAAGGCCGCGGCAGGACACGAACCCATCATCTCCATCCCAGACGTCTTCACTCCTGAGGCCACAAGAGACACGAACCCCCCAGGTTTTGTTCAGATTGTTACTTTTAGTTTTGCTCTCATCAGTTAAATTTGTGCTTGTGATTTTGATTACTTGATTACTTGTGATTTTGATATTTTGGTTGGATTTGATTTGGTTTATTTATCAGGTTTTGTTCAGATTGTTGCTTTTAGTTTTGCTCTTATCAGTTAAATATGTGTTTTTGATTTTAAGTTTTGATTACTTGATTTGGAGATTTTGGTTGGATTTGATTTGGTTTATTTATCAAGTTTTGTTCAGATTGTTGCTTTCAGTTTTGCTCTCATCAGTTAAATATGTGTTTGTGATGTTAAGTTTTGATTACTTGATTTGGAGATTTTGGTTGGATTTGATTTGGTTTATTTATCAAGTTTTGTTCATATTGTTGCTTTTAGTTTTGCTCTCATCAGTTAAATTTGTACTTGTGATTTTGATTACTTGATTGGAGTTGATTCGATTTTATGGGGATTCATCTTAGAATGTCATCATCATCTTCATCAATATCTTCTTCATCTTTTCCGAAAAGTAATTTGGGAAAACCATTGTGCTTCTGTGAGCTCGAAGCCACATTGAAATGGTCAACCACTGCAAAAAATCCTAGACAACCGTTCTTAGGTTGTTCAAAGTACAATACCCAGGTAAGTACATTATTTGTTGCCTAAAACATTTTTTTATATATAATCATTTAATATGATGTACAATTTATACATTTCTAATATATGCATGAAATGAGTAGGGCTTACCATACTATAAGTTTTTCAAGTGGCTGAATAGTAATGAAGTGACTGAGCTACAAGTTCAAGAAAGAAGGCATGAACTGTTAAAGAAAGAGAAAGAGGTCGAGAAGATACTCGAGCTTCTAGAAAAGAGGGAGATTGAGCTGCGTAAGATAGTGGATCGCCTCGAGAGGGTGCAGATGGTACTGTCCAAAAAAAGCGACGAGGTTATGCAAATGGAGTTGGTGCTTCATGCACAAGAAGCTAAAATAAGGCGTTCAGGCACACTACTTCGTATTTATTTCTGTTTGCATTTGTACATGTATTTTACCTATTGTTATATAAGTAATTTAGAATTGTTGTTAGTAGTTCTATGTTTAGGTATTGGACTTGTACATTTGTTTTATAATTGTAGACCGCAACTTGTATGAACCAATTGTCTCAACAACTATGCATTGTCTCAGCAACAGTTGTCTTAGCACTTCCCTCATTGTCTGGACGTAATTAGTTAAGTTGGCCTCCTTGGATGTACATGGTTGTGGGATATAGATCACTTTTATATATAACATCTATTGCAAGAAGGCACACAGCTTTAGATGCTCTATTTTACCATTAAGGAGGTTTAATTCTTAGTTAGATCCGATAACAACATGGATCTACATTTGAAGAATCTGTTTTATAGACCTTAGAATGTGCAAAATACTTTGTATCTTAGACATCAAAATTCCAAAATGAGACCCTTTAAGTCTTAATGAACATTATGAATCACAATAGTTAATGCTAGAAATAAAAATACATAGTTAGCAAAGCTCAGTTCTCCAATGCTATCTTTTAATCTTGCGATAAAATAAGAAAAAAAAATTAGACTATAGGAATTATATCTGAGAAAAGATAATAAAAACTACAATACTAACTATTATGTCAAAAACTTAAATATATATCCAGTTTTCTATTTTCCACTTTCTTTCTCATTTCTTTGTTTGTAGCAACCAAAACAGATAAAACTATATTAAAATGTGGCCAATATATACTTCACAAATTTCCACCAACCAAAATGAAAATGGAACATAAGCAAGAAAAATAAACAGAGGATGAGCAAAGAGAGTCCCATCCAAGCTCCATTAACCATATAAATGCGTTAAGCGCACTAAAAGCATATCTACACCATCAAAAATATATGTGCATAGATAGAGAGAGAGAGAGAGAGAGAGAGAAAGAGAGAGTGCGTGCTTATACCTGTGAGTGATGTATGAATGTAGAGAAGCCTAAGCAGGTTTAAATCCACATATATTCATTCATGTCAGAAACTGTTCCCAATCCAACTTCACAACAAAGTCCCTCAAATACACAAAATCTATTCAATCCACGACAAATTGTGTAACAGCCCGCTAGAAATTCATTGGTGGAATTTCTATTGACTTTAGGAATCTCGTAAAAGTCCCATAAGTTTTTACGAATCGACCAATCGCATAGGTTTTAGTCTATCAACATAGTTAGTGTTATCACTCACTACGGTGCTAGAAATATGAGTTTTATTTATTTGAGGTGGTTAGAAGTGTCAGAATGCATTATGGTCTACGCCATTAGACTCAGTGGATTATTTAGGTTTTTATGGCACAATAGTCTATTTTCATAATTCTGGATGAAACGTCTGTTGGAAATTGTAAAATTATTTTTAGGGGTACTTCGAGGTTGAATTTCGGTAAAAGATTTTCACTGTAGGTTAATATGAATATTTAAGAATTTTTAGTGTTAAGTTTATGATTCACCTTTTCGAAGTGAATAGTAACCTCGATAAGCGCACCAATTGCAGTGTTTCAAAATCACAATCTGGAATGTTCAAATTAGATTAGAGAAATTTTATTTGGACACTTGGCAAGATCTTAGCCACACTTAGTGAATAATATTAGACACTTGGCACCATGAGGAACGTTTGTTGGATTTGAAGGAATCGAGGTGTGAGATCATTCCACTTAAGCAAAACTTTGTTTCATCTGCTCAATCAAATTGTGCCAGATGAAAGAGGGCTTCAATCCTAGTAAAACCCTAAATGGGGGGAATCCAATAGAAAGCCCAAAAAAATTTTTGAAATCGAAACCCTAAACGGTTTCCCCAAAACCCTAAAGTTGGCCTCTAAACATTTTCTAATTCGATTTCTAGCATTGTGTTTAATCACTTGATTAAATCACTTCCACATGCTATTAATCCATCAAATTTGTGTTAGAACATCATTATACAACCTTGTTAACCTTGAAAATTTGATTGGGCCAAGTTATATTGGATTTGGACTTGATAGCAAACCAAACTCTCTTTAAACCCCAAAATTTAGGCCCATTCATTTTAGGCCCACGAAATTGACCACGTTAGCATTGTTTGAAGGCTAAGTTTTGTACCCCCACTTGGCTGGCCAGATCGTTACAAGAAGGGCCTAGAAGGTTCTTGAAATACAAAGTTAAAGGGCCACCTCACTCTTTCAATCTTACACTCCACCTTGGGAAAAGATCTTGGATTGATTTTTATGAGAAGAAAAGGACAATACTCAAGCTTCCTTTCAGTCCTATCACTTTCCATAACTTGCTTAAGAGGCTCTCCAGTCCACTTCCCACGAAAAGCAACTCTCCTTTACAGGTTTCCTTCGTAGAACACAAAAGACACTCTCGGATAGTTTTTCGTACCTCTTTTGAATGCCTAGTTCGAAGCTTTTGTAGGTGTTTTCTCGCAAACTTTCCTGCATTAAAGTTGTTTCTTTTGGAGTCTAGTGTACGTGGATATCTTATTAGTTCCATTTGGAGATCAGTTGATCGGTCAAAAGTTGTTTAGACCCCAGAAAGGTCATTCTGGGCGATAAACTGGAGAGTGTGTTATATTTTGGAGTTTTTGACCAAGCTAATGAATAGATTTTGGTCCGAAATTTTTATGGAGTATTGTTAACATGTGTATATGATTATTGGTTGAGTATTTGTTGCATGATTAAAAGTTTTGGTGAAATATTTTCTTAGATCTAGAAACTTAGAAACTGGAGGAGGAAAAACAGTTTCTGTTTTGAGAAAGTTCAAATCTTTTATGGTTTAATCTTATTCCAATGGCTTTGATATTTTTATTGGAAGATCCTAAGCCTCTTATATACATGGTAGAATGTTATTTTGAAGATATTTGATGTTATTTTCGAAGATATGAAACTTTATGCAAGGAGAAATTCGGTTAGGCCAAAGTGATGATGTTCTTGGTTAAATTTATGTTTTGGTTGATGTTTAACCATGTGATCTTGCATTTGACGCTTGGATCTGTTTTAGAACATCGTTTTAAACCATGTGATGTTTTGGTTTGAAGATCTCATCTTTATAAGTCATGGATCAAGAGGTTGATCAAAACAAGTTAGAAACAAAAATCTGTTTTAAACTTAGAAGAGAAACCAAAACGTTCAAGTATGGTTTTAGTGTTTTTGATGAATTTTGTTCATGATTCAAGACATGATTATTCTTAGGAATATGTTATGAGTATAGTAGAAGAAAAATTTTGGTTTAATCATGAGTTTTGAGATTTGAAAGAATTACAACAAAAATCGAAGGAAATAGCCTTTGTAAGTTTCGGCCCTATAGAGTTTTAATGGTTGTATTTAGTTTTAAATTTTTCTGAATTAATATTTGAGTTTAGGACAAAATTTACATAAGGTATGTAAATTTTAGTGATTTTTGGAGTTAAGATGCAAAATCCATAAGTTAGGGGTAAAATGGTCATTTTCCCACATGTAGAGTGTAAAATAGTAATTTTACTCTAAGTTGATATTTCTCTATATTCCTAATTGTTAGTGATTAAGTTCTAATTTTTAGAAATCACTACTTTCAGTTTCTCGTGATCGCACTTGAGTTTTGTCTCGAAGCGCGAAGATCGAGGTAAGTTAGCTTTTAACTTACTATCAATTTAATGTGTATGAGTGATTAATAAGGGAACTAAAGTGTATGTATACATGTTATCATATGTGCCATGCCAAGTCATTACATATTTATCTTTTACACATAATTTATTCTGTCATGAATTATTCATCTGTTACACAAGATATTCTGTCACGTATAGCAATACATTGCAAGTATGCCATGTTAAGTTAAGTATGTCATCTGTTACATGTATTTCATGTCACGTAATATTCACTGTCTCATGTTACGCCATGATAAGCAATGTTGTCTGTTATATGGTATGTCATGTTTCGAAATGTTGCATGTTACATGTATGCCATGTTATGAAATGTTCTCTATTACATTTATGTCTAATGTCTTAGTTCATGTCAAGTTATGCTGCGTCAGGATTTCTGTCTTTTATGTCATGTTCATGTTACGTCACGTTACCAAATGTCATGTATGCCAGTTAAGTTATTCATGTCAATCACGACCCTAGGCACTAGGATGGGGTAATATTTTAGTGGAACTCCTTTGTTCATGCTGGATTGTCTAAATATGTGTGAAATTCTCTGGTTGACGAAGTACAGTCAACAAGTTGCGAATGAGGCCTAATTTGCTGGTCACCGGAGTACGCCAGACACTAACGCCGATGGTGCCACACATTATGTTACGTGTGTTCACAGTTAGTATGGCACAAACAAATAAGTCATGGGGCCACAACAACTATGGAGCATGAAGTATGGGGCCACAACAACTGTGGAGCATGAAGTATAGGGCCACAACAACTGTGGAGCATACACTACGTGAGATACAGCAATTGTGACACGTAGAATATGTGGGGCCACAACAATTGTGGAGTACGTATTAACGCACTCACAGCTGGTATAGAAACCTGTGATGTGATGCGGTAGTCGGCAAGGACACATGGCTCAAGGGGACCTATGTAGCACCCATATGGTCACTTTAATGATTAAGTATATTGAATAAGATTTCAAGTTCTTGCATTTCACGTTCAAGTCATGTTTCACGTTATGTTATGTTCAAGTTTACATTCACGCAATCATGGTAATCCCATGAGACAAGAATATGTTTCAAATTCATGTTATGTTATGTTCACGTTCACGTTATGTTCCAAGTTCATATTTATGTTATGTCATGCTCAGGTTCATGTTATGTTTCAAGTTCATGTTTAAATTATGCATGTTCACGTTCATGCTATGTTTCAAGTCCATGTTATGTTTCGAGTTCACATTCATGCTGTGTTTCAAGTCCATGTTATGTTTCAAGTCACGTTCATGCTAAGTTTTAGTTTCAATTTAAGTTATGCCAGTTATGTTATGTTGTATGTCAAGTTATGCTATGATTACTTATGATTTGATTATGCATTCATGCTTTTACTGCCATGCATGCATCATTAACCCGTGTGGAAGTTTCCTGTTAACTTGCTGAGATTTGTAATCAAATCTTACTGTGGTAGTCCCAACTACCATTCCCCCTGAATGGTAGATTTTGTTACAGGATCTGAAGGAGAATCAAGAATCGACCAACTGGAAATGATCGACTAAACATTGGTGTTACATAGATGGTAGTACAGTAGTTACCTCATTACTACTTCTCTTAGTATTGTAAATAATTTAGGATATCAATATTCATTAATTTTGTGATAAATAGAATATTTATTTGATTATGTTCTACGATGTGAATTTAATTAAGTAGGATATTAATACTTATTCGTTTCCAAACAGATTTAGTGGTAGTTATTATTGCGTATAGGTGTCGATTTACGAAGTGATATTCAAGAAGAAGTGCAGCGAGGTAGGTAATTTGATCATAAATTAGGATCATCACAGTTTAGCTTATATATAAGTATTATTCAAGCTAGTTCATTGACAACCATTATTTATGAACCACTCATATCATATGCAAACATGTCATCTACCATAGCATACGATCATGTCATTCTGCATCATGTTTCAGATTTAGAAATTATAATTATGTATATATTATGTCATACATCTCATGTGTATAAGACTCGTAAGCCATCTTAAATTTAAGAGTAAGATAAGATCAGATCAGTTAATAAGATGACTATTCAGATGCATGGTACCAATGCAGTTCAGTTTCAGGGTGGATGTGCAAGCCACGAACTTAGTCGTGGTCCACCATAGTATGCTAGAATACTATTAGCAGTTCCCCTTGCTGCAGTGGGATGTGGGGCCAGTGTACAACCTTGCACACAAGGTTAAGTGTGTTGGCCAGTCAGATAAATCAGTCAGTTAAGTCAGATAAATCAGTCATGCATAGCATAAGCATTAGTATGAACAGTCATGAATTTTAAGCTCAGCCTGAAAGTTTTTATGAAAATCTTATGTTTATTACGTTTACGTTGTGATAGATTTTTTACTGAGTCATCGACTCATTTTAGTTTGTTTTCATGTTTTTAACCACCCAGGTGAAGATGATGACTACGAGCAGGCAGATCAGGAGTAGAAGGAGCATTTATTTTTAGTTCAGACTTTCTAAAATAAAACATGTCTTTTATGACATGAATTCATTCAGTTTATTCATTTAATGTTTTTTTTAAGACAATTTTATTAGACCTTTTATTTCATAATAAGTTTCAGTTTATTTTTCAATTATGAAATTAGAGAATCTCTTGCCGGGTTTATTTTTTCATGAAAAATACGTGACACACCTAGCCTACGGGAAAGGGGTGTTACAAGAGCTATGTTAATCATAGGAGAGAAAGTCTTGAGTTGAGGTTAATAGCTGATCGTTTATCAAGGTACAACCTAGGAGGAGGAACGATTCGTGGTGATTATGAATGAGTAAGCTAGTTCTAGGCAGATATAATTTCTTGAGGAAATAGAGAATGTCAATTCAGTTGTGTATGGATTAAATTCTTCCAAAATGAACTGCAAGAATACTTGAAGTTTTAGAAAGTATGTTGGTATGACTTGACCTACCTTGTGGAAGGATTCCAGTACAAATTGATATAATTTGAGAGAAAGAGAGTTAAGAATGATAGATATATATATATACACGTTGTGGATAATTCTTTGAATAGTGATCTCTTTTAAGCAAGGATTCAGTATCCTAGAAGGTCAGCCTAGAAGTCATTAAGTTTAGGCAGTAACCTTTGAGATTGTTATACCCTAATGTTCTAGTAGTAGTTATTTTGTATAACCATGTGATGGTTATAGATAAGAATATTGTTGACTACGAAAAGAAGGCGTTACCTCAAGAAGAATGAGACCTGCCCCTTGGGCGTGATGAGGCATCTAGTGATGGGCAATAGGTTGGTAAGCAACTTCTTCTTTTGAGCGTATCTTATGTTTGTACTTGCATTGATTTCGAGGACGAAATCTTTTTTTTAGGAGGGGAGGATGTAACCACCCGCTAGAAATTCATTGGTGGAATTTCAATTGACTTTAGGAATCTCGTAAAAACCCCATAAGTTTTTACGAATCGACCAATCTCATAGGTTTTAGTCTGTCAACATAGTCAGTGTTATCACTCACTATAGTGCTAGAAATATGAGTTTTATTTATTTGAGGTGGTTAGAAGTGCCAGAATGCATTATGGTCTACGTCATTAGACTCAGTGGATTATTTTCGTTTTTATGGCACAATAATCTATTTTCATAATTCTGGACGAAACGTCTGTTAGAAATTATGAAATTACTTTTAGGGGCACTTCGAGGTTGAATTTCGGTAAAAGACTTTCACTGTAGGTTAATATGAATATTTAAGAATTTTTAGTGTTAAGTTTATGGTTTTAGTGTTTTTGATGACTTTTGTTCATGATTCAAAACATAATTATTCTTAGGAATATGTTATGAGTATAGTAGAAGAAAATTTTTGGTTTAATCATGAGTTTTGAGATTTGAAAGAATTACAACAAAAATCAAAGGAAATAGCCTTTGTAAGTTTCGGCCCTATAGAGTTTTAGTGGTTGTATTTAGTTTTAAATTCTTCTGAATTAATATTTGAGTTTAGGATAAAATTTACATAAGACATGTAAATTTTAGTATTTTTGGAGTTAGGATGCAAAATCCTTAAGTTATGGGTAAAATGGTCATTTTCCCACATGTAGAGGGTAAAATGGTAATTTTACTCTAAGTTGTTATTTCTCCATATTCCTAATTGTTAGTGATTAAGTTCTAATTTTTAGAAATCACTACTTTCAGTTTCTCATGATCGCACTTGAGTTTTGTCTCGAAGCGTGAAGATCGAGGTAAGTTAGTTTTTAACTTACTATCAGTTTAATGTGTATGAGTCATTCGTAAGGAAACTAAAGTGTATGTATGCATGTTATCATATGTGTCATGCCAAGTCATTACATATTTATCTTTTACACAGAATTTATTCTATCATGAATTATTCATCTGTTACACAAGATATTCTGTCACGTGTAGCTATACATTGCAAGTACGCCATGTTAAGTTAAGTATCAATGTCATGTATGCCAGTTAAGTTATTCATATCAATCACGACCCTAAACGCTAGGATGGGGTAATATCCTAGTGGAACTCCTTTGTTCACGCTGGAGTGTCTAAATAGGTGTGAAATTCCATAGGTTGACGAAGTACAGTCAACAGGTTGCGAATGGGGCCTAATTAGCTGGTCACCGGAGCACGCCAGACACTAATGCTGATGGTGCCACACATTATGTTACATGTGTTCACAGCAAGTGTGGTACAAACAAATAAGTCATGGGGCCACAACAACGGTGGAGCATACACTACATGAGACATAGCAATTGTGACTCGTAGAATACGTGGGGCCACAACAACTGTGGAGTACGTATTAACACACTCACAGCTGGTATAGAAACCTGTGATGTGATGCGGTAATCGGCAGAGACACACGGCTCAAGGGGACCTGTGTAGCACCCATATGGACACTTTAATGATTAAGTCTATTGAATAAGATTCCAAGTTCATGCATTTCACGTTCAAGTCATGTTTCACGTTATGTTATGTTCAAGTTTACATTCACACAATCATGGTAATCCCATGAGACAAGAATATGTTTCAAATTCATGTTATGTAATGTTCACATTTATGTTATGTTCCAAGTTCATATTTATGTTATGTCATGCTCAGGTTCATGTTATGTTTCAAGTTTTTGTTCAAATTATGCATGTTCACGTTCATGCAATGTTTCAAGTCCATGTTATGTTTCAAGTTCACGTTCATGTTGTGTTTCAATTCAATGTTATTTTTCAAGTCACGTTCATGCTAAGCTTTAGTTTCAGTTTAAGTTATGCCAGTTATGTTATGTTGTATGTCAAGTTATGCTATGATTACTTATGATTTGATTATGCATTCATGCTTTTTCTGCCATGCATGTATCATTAACCTGTGTGGAAGTTTCCTGTTAACTTGCTGAGATTTATAATCAAATCTCACTGTGGTAGTCTCAACTATCATTCCCCCCCAAATGGTAGATTTTGTTATAGGATCTGAAGGAGAATCGAGAATCGACCAACTGGAAATGATCGACTAAACATTGGTGTGACATAGATGGTAGTACAGTAGTTACCTCATTACTACTTCTATTTGTGACGTTCAATCTCCAACACTCTTTTGATCACAACCATTTTGGACTAGTGTTGTGATCTCAGTTGTTTAGTACGTCATTATGTATGAAGTATATTTTAAGTATTTAGGATATTTCGGTTTGGTACATAGTTTTTTGCTAAAGGAAAAAATTATCCGCTGCGAATATTGCATATTGCTAGATGCATGTTAGGAATATTGCATCTTATATGTCATGAACGGGGGCAGGTAACCTTGTGTTGCATGTCTTGACGCTTCAAATGTCCGTCCGGTCACAAGCGGAATTTGGGGGGCGTCACAAATTGTTCCTAATCCAACTTCCCTATCGGACGTGGGTTGGCAACATTCAACGTCCTATTTCGGGCCTTCCCACCGCGGGCACAACCAAGGGTGACATATGTAACAGACTCATCTTCTCCCCTCTCGGTCTGTTTTGTCATCACCCCAATCCCGCATTTCTTACCATATTCCTTATAATAACATAATAAATCTTCAAAGGAATTATACTCCATTCCCAACTTTGGCTCCTCAATTGTATCATCATCATCCACTTGGACATTTTGAGTTTTCTCAACACTGCCATCATCAAGTTCCGAAGGACTTGGTCTATCGTCAGTACATTCTTCAGCTCTAGGAGATCCACATGGTGCTTCAGTTTCCCCACCATCAGGTCTATTGTACATTGAACCAACTATTCTGCTTGTGGCGGAGCTTGTATTGCTGATAGGAGTCGGAGGTTCCCTGATATGTTGAAGTGGGTAACCAACATTCTGCAATAAACACAAAAAGTCTGCAATTAAACTTGTACAAAGAAGCCAACTTATTAAGAATAAATCCTGATCATTTATCACCACCTGTATGTTGATTGGATATTGGTTGCCAACTGGATATGGTAGAAAAGTCGGTGACCACGTGGGCACTAGTCCAAAGTAACCAGGCAAGTAATTTGGGATGTTTGGACTATTGATGGTATGGCCTAACATGTTATTAGATAAAGTTATTGATGTATTTTGGAAATAAATATCGACTCAAAAATACCAATGTTATAAATATATTAAATCATATAACATACATACATTGGATGGAGGATTTGAGCTATATAATGTCTGCGTAGTTGGCTTTTCTTTCTCGTTTCCTGTAACAGCCCGCTAGAAATTCATTGGTGGATTTCTATCGACTTTAGGAATCTCGTGAAAACCCCATAAGTTTTTACGAATCGACCAATCGCATAGGTTTTAGTCTGTCAACATAGTCAGTGTTATCACTCACTATGGTGCTAGAAATATAAGTTTTATTTATTTGAGGTAGTTAGAAGTGTCAGAATGCATTATGGTCGACGCCATTAGACTCAGTGGATTATTTAGAATTTTATGGCGCAATATCCTATTTTCATAATTCCGGACGAAACGTCTGTTGGAAATTGTGAAATTATTTTTAGGAGCACTTCGAGGTTGAATTTTGGTATAATATTTTCACTGTAGGTTAATATGAATATTTAGGAATTTTTAGTGTTAAGTTTATGATTCACTTTTTCAGAGTGAATAGTAACCTCGATAAGCGCACCAATTGCAGTATTTCAAAATCATAGTGTGAAATGTCCAAATTAGATTAGAGAAGTCTTATTTGGACACTTGGCAAGATCTTAGCCACACTTAGTGAATAATATTAGACACTTGGCACCATGAGGAATGTTTGTTGGATTTGAAGGAATCAAGGTGTGAGATCATGCCACTTAAGCAAAACCTAGTTTCATCTGCTCAACCAAATTGTGCCAGACCAAACAGGTTTTCAATCCTAGTGAAACCCTAAATGGTGGGAATCCAATTGAAAGCCCAACAGCTTTGTTGAAATCAAAACCCTAAACGGTTTCCCCAAAACCCTAAAGTTGGCCTCTAAACCCTTTCTAATCCGATTTATAGCATTGTGTTTAATTACTTGATTAAATCACTTCCACATGCTATTAATCCTTCAAATTTGTGTTAGAACATCATTATCCAACCTTGTTAACCTTGAGAAATTGATTGGACCAAGTGATATTGGATTTGGGCTTGATAGCAACCCAAACCCTCTTTAAACCCCAAAATTTAGGCCCATTCGGTTTAGGCCCATTAAGGCCCACGAATTTGGTCACCATAGGATTGCTTCATGGCTAAGTTTTGTACCCCCACTTGGCTGGTCAGATCTGTACAAGAAGGGCCTAGAAGGTTCTAGAAAGACAAAGCTAAAGGGCCACCTCTCTCTTTCACTCTCACACTCCACTTTGAGAAAAGATCTTGGTCTGATTTTTATGAGAAGAAAAGGCCAACACTCAACCATTCATTCAGTCCTATCACTTTACATAGCTTGTGTAAGAAGCTCTCCAGTCCACTTCCCACGAAAAGCAACTCTCCTTTACACTTTTCCTTCATAAAACACAAAAGACACTCTCGGACAGTTTTTCTTACCTCTTTTGAACGCCCGTTTCGAAGCTTTTGTAAGTGTTTTCTCGCAACAATGCCTTCATGAAAGTTGTTTCTTTTGGAGTCTAGTTTACGTGGATATCTTATTAGTTCCATTTGGAGATCATTTGATTGGTGAAAAGTTGTTTAGACCCCAGAAAGGTCATTCTGGGCGATAAACTGGAGAGTGTGTTATATTTTGGAGTTTTTGACCAAGCTAATGAATAGATCTTGGTCCGAAATTTTTAAGGAGTACTGTTAACATGTGTATATGATTATTGGTTGAGGATTTGTTGCATGATTAAAAGTTTTGGTGAAATATTTTCTTAGGTCTAGAAACTTAGAAACTGGAAGAGGCAAAACAGTTTCTGTTTTGAGAAAGTTTAAATCTTTTTTGGTTTAATCTTATTCCAATGGCTTTGATATTTTTATTGGAAGATACTAAGCCTCTTATATACATGTCAAAATATTATTTTGAAGATATTTGAAGTTAGTTTCGAAGATATGAAATTTTATGCAATGAGGTATTCAGTTAGGCCAAAGTGATGATGTTCTTGGCTAAATTTATGTTTTGGTTGATGTTTAACCATGTGATCTTGAGTTTGATACTTGGATCTGTTTTAGAACATCTTTTTAAACCATGTGATGTTTTGGTTTGAAGATCACATCTTTATAAGTCATGGATCAAGAGGTTGATCAAAACAAGTTAGAAACAAAATTCTATTTTGAAATGTCATGTATGCCAGTTCAAAACATGATTATTCTTAAGAATATGTTATGAGTGTAGTAGTAGAAGAAAAATTTTGGTTTAATCATGAGTTTTGAAATTTGAAAGAATTACAACAAAATCAAGGGAAATAGCCTTGTAAGTTTAGGACCTATAGAGTTTTAATGGTTGTGTCTAGTTTTAAATTTTTTTGAATTGATATTTGAGCTTAGGACAAAATTTACATAAGGTATGTAAATTTTGGTGATTTTTGTAGTTAAGATGCAAAATCCTTAAGTTAGGGGTAAAATGGTTATTTTCCCACATGTAGAGGGTAAAATGGTAATTTTACTCGAAGTTGATATTTCTCCATATTCCTAAGTGTTAGTGATTAAGTTCTAATTTTTAGAAATCGCTACTTTCAGTTTCCCGTGATCGCACTTGAGTTTTGTCTCGAAGCGCGAAGATCGATGTAAGTTAGCTTTTAACTTACTATCAATTTAATGTGTATGTGTGATAATTAAGGGAACTAAATTGTATGTATGCATGTTATCATATGTGCCATGCCAAGTCATTACATATTTATCTGTTACACAGAATTTATTCTGTCATGAATTATTCATCTGTTACACAAGATATTATGTCACATATTGCTATACATTGCAAGTATGTCATGTTAAGTATGCCATCTGTTACATGTATTTCATGTCACGTAATATTCACTGTCACATGTTACGCCATGTTAAGAAATGTTATCTATTATATGGTATGCCATGTTACGAAATGTTACATGTTACAAGATGCCATGTTATGAAATGTTCTCTGTTACATTTATGTCTCGAGGTATGTCATCTCTGTCGTCTTAGTTCATGTCACATTATGCTACGTCAGGACTTCTGTCTTTTATGTCACGTTCATGTTACGTCACGTTACGAAATGTCATGTATGCCAGTTAAGTTATTCATGTCAATCACGATCCTAAGTGCTAGGATGGGGTAATATCCTAGTGGAACTCCTTTGTTCACGCTGTAGTGTTTAAATAGGTGTGAAATTCCCTGGGTTGACGAAGTACAGTCAACAGGTTGCGAATGGGGCCTAATTAGCTGGTCACCGGAGCGCGCCAGGCACTAACGCCGATGGTGCCACACATTATGTTACGTGTGTCCACAGCAAGTGTGGCACAAACAGATAAGTCATGGGGCCACAACAACTGTGGAGCATGAAGTATGGGGCCACAACAACTGTGGAGCATACACTACGTGAGACACAGCAATTGTGACACGTAGAATACGTGGGGCCACACCAACTGTGGAGTACGTATTAACGCACTCACAGCTGGTATAGAAACCTGTGATGTGATGCGGTAATCGGCAGAGACACACGGCTCAAGGGGACCTGTGTAGCACCCATATGGTCACGTTAATGATTAAGTCTATTGAATAAGATTCCAAGTTCAAGTCATGTTTCACGTTATGTTATGTTCAAGTTTACGTTCACGCAATCATGGTAATCCCATGACATAAGAATATGTTTCAAGTTCATGTTATGTTATGTTCACGTTTACGTTATGTTCCAAGTTCACATTTATGTTATGTCATGCTCAGGTTCATGTTATGTTTCAAGTCCATGTTATGTTTCAAGTCACGTTCATGCTAAGCTTCAGTTTCAGTTTAAGTTATGCCAGTTATGTTATGTTGTATGTCAAGTTATGCTATGATTACTCATGATTTGATTATGCATTCATGCTTTTACTGCCATGCATGCATCATTAACTTGTGTGGATGTTTTTTGTTAACTTACTGAGATTTGTAATCAAATCTCACTGTGGTAGTCCCAACTACCATTCCCCCCGAACGGTAGATCTTGTTACAGGATCAGATGGAGAACCGGGAGTTGACCGACTAGAAATGGTCGACTAAGCAACGAGGCGACGTAGAAGTAGTTACCTCAGATTACTACTTGTATTTTGTGGAGTTCAATCTCCAGCACTCTTTTGTTCACAACCATTTTGGACTAGTGTTGTGATCTCAATTGTTTAGTATGTCTTTATGTATAAAATATGTTTTAAGTAATTGGGATATTTTAGTTTGGTGCATGGTATTGCTAAAAAAAAATTATTATCCGCTGCGAATATTGCATAATGCTAGATGCATGTTAGGAATATTGCATCTTATATGTCATGAACGGGGGCAGGTAACTTTGTGTTGCATGTCTCGACGCTTCAAATGTCCGTCCGATCCCAAGCGGAATTTGGGGGCGTCACATTTCCCATTCTGAAAATTAGTATTAACTATCAAGACAACTAATTGACATTCAGCAGGTGGGTTTTTATAGTCGGAAAAAAAATAAACTATCATGCAAAAGCAGCTAAAATCCATATGGGAAATGAAGCAAAAACTCCCTTTTTTTTTTTATTGGCTGGTGCTTTTATATTACCTTCCCTAATATAAAACCCATTTACACACGTTGATAGATTGGGAAGTGCTATATAGTACATCTTTCTTCAATTTGGCAAACTATGCTACAAGTCCTTGTTTTAGCTTTTTAAGTGGTATATGGTTGGGTTGGGGTGGTTATTGTTTTTGTCTCAAGTTCTGAATATTTCTTTGAAAAGAAATACAATATACTAAATAAATATGGATCTTACTCTATTTGGTTAAGTCATGATTAACGATATTGTTCAATAGGTTAAGTTGAAGCTAAGAGAGTCAACTACGAGGCTGGAACAACAATTGGCAGAAGAGCAAGCTGCTCGACTGAAGGCTGAAGAGCTACTACATGAAGCTCAACTGAAATCTAGTGAAGAAATTCATAGCCCTAGAGAGCATCTAGAAAACGCAGAGGAGCAGCTTCGTAAGCACAGTGAAAATCGATGTACCATTCTGTGAGGTAAAGGTTATGAATACAACTGTTGTGGAGTACAGACCTTCCCTTTTAATTTTTTCGTGTTAATGTTTCTACAACAATTGATTGGACACAAAACCCACTTACACCATTTATGTCAAGACTTCATACTAATGAGAACCAATTTAATGAAAATACTTCAGTGAATAGATTTTCTCGAACTATACATTCTGGTAAAGGAAAGAAACGTTTTTAATTATGTAAAATCATTAAATCAACAAGTCATATTAACAATAAAGCTACAAATTTTGACAGATAACTACTTTCCTTCAAACAGTAATGACAAATGTCTGGTAGGCATTTATAGTGGTGTAGTTTGTAGTCAAAGCAAATTGTTATGTGTTCAAGAAGTTTTTAATGCACAGCCACAAAACCATTCTCACAAGTGTCTCAGATGCTTGGTCAAAGTTGACAACAGAATCTTAGTTGATTAAATAAGAAATGACTACCATTTACTCTTAGTTCTATTTTTTCACTCAAAATCCATAGAAAAGTGCGGGCTATACATATACACTCATGTTAAGAGTGCCAGCTAAGTTCTATGTTTTCACACAATTTCAAGTGTAATGTAATCTTTTCCTGAAGTGGATTCCCAAACCCATAAATTGTCGTGCAGACTACAGATGCTAGGCTCCAAATCTGAATAGCGACCTTTCAAAGTACAGACTGAAAAACCAAGTTCTTTATTACAGAACCAAAGAAGTCCCAACAACTCAATACCCACCATTAAGCATAGATTTTTCACATACAAATAAAAAGGACAAGAGCAACCCAGAGAGAACGGCGGATGAAGACCTCAACTCAGAGAAAACTAAAACCCAACAACAAACAGATGAAGACCTCTTACCCATAAATGCAAATGAAATAGTAGACTTCAAATCCAGAAGAGAAGACCGCAACCCTGATCTATTTTGGGGCTCAGGTTTCTTCAAACCAAAATGAAATCAATTCCCTCCCTCCCGTGTAAGTAATGTTTCTGGGTTCAAGGTTTCCATTTTTTTTTTAAATTATTGCTGCGCGAGGCTGCGGCGGGGTTACCACCCGGAGGTATGTAGCAGTACTGATTCCAAAAGTTATTAAAATTTAAATTCCTCATATAAATTTTGTCCTAAACTCAAATATCAACTTAGAGGAAATTAAGACCAAATACAACTATTACAAACACCATAGGGCCGAGACTACTAAATGCCGCATATCTTACTTTTGTTGCAATTTCTTCAAATTCCAAAACTCATGATCAATTTCAGTACAAACATACTTAAAACATCCACAAAAAAATTTTAGTTAAAAGGTCCAAACTTTTTAACTAAAATACACACTCTTGAATCTTATGGTTTTGACCAATTTCAAAGCATTTTCAAGAACTCTAAAAATTCAAAACTTTCTTCTAACATGTTCATAATCCTAAGAACTAACAATAGAAAGGATTTAAGGGTATTTTAGTAATTAAAGGAAAACTTGCATGGACTTGGGAAGGATTGAAAATGGAAACCATAAGAGGAGAAAGTAGCCTTACGGGAGAAGAAAACCGTGTGACCTAGGAACTCTGTCGAAACTAAAGTTGAGCACAAAGCAGAGAGACGGTGGAAGCTGGTTTAGGGTGGTGCAATGAAGATGCTGTCAAGCTGAGTGGCTGAGCACGAGAGAGAAAGAGAGAGGAAACCGTCACTAAAGACAAATGAAATTTTTTTGACGTTCAAGTAGAGCGGAAATTTACTTTCGAATATCATATATACGTTCGAACATTAAGGCTAGTTAGGTGCGAACGTGAAATGTTTTGGTGCCAACGTTCGAACTTTAGTAATTAATGTTCGAATGTTAATTGTCAATTTAAATTAAATATGACTCTAATTTAAAAATTATGTGATTTTTATAGTGTCTAATTTGTGAACAAGTCTAAAAAATTGTAAAATATAATTATATATTTATATATATAAATTATATTTATGTTTATGTTTGTAAACATATATGTTTATATATATTTGAAGTGTAGTGATTTAGTATTAAAGTTGAAAAATCTAACATTAAAGAAGATTGAGAATTGAAATTAAAAAATAATAGATATATTAAATAATATTGTTCCTTACAAATATTAAAAGCAAAATATAAAATATGATAGAATTTCTTAAACAGCACTCAGACGAATGCATTGTTTACGAATTCGTACTCGGTATCTCCTCAGTCAAGGTATCAACCTTCTCATTGAGGATATCTACACGAATGGCTATCTCGGCAGTAGACTCGTCTATAGCCACGATCTGTCGATCAATATGTGCAGTCATATATGAAATCAATGCAACAACCCAAGCAAGCCGCGCATCTCTCGCAAATGTACTCATCGGCTGCTGACTACTACTCCCCACACCGGCCCCGGGTTGCGTCAAAGGCACTAGATCCGCTACAAGGGGTGGCTGACTTCGACGATACCCCCTCACCTATCCAATGCTACATCGATGCGTGCTGATGTCAAGGGGGCTCATTTGATCTATCACTTGCTCTTCCAGCTAGAGTGACACTCTTTGAGGAAGTAATAGCTGGCTAATGATGACACCATATCGGACGTTGTCCTTGGAGACAATGCTTGCCTCATAACGAATCCTCTTAAAGATGAGTAGTGGAAAATTGATGGGATCTCCACGTGCCACTTATATAAAAAAATGTACCCGAATCCAACTAAATGTTGTCTTATGTGCCACAGGATCTAGGTTTGTTGCAACAATAAGCTGCAACATGTAGAAGAAATGTAGCAAATGTATTTGGTTGAAGGCGTTCTTCCTCTCAATCTGCATATGGTCTCTCCTGATGAGGATGTAGAAATCATCGTCTCGATCATCGTCCCGAGCCTCATGGTCAGTACCCTCTACCTCTGACTAGTCTGCATCTCTGACATCATCTACTGGCTCAACTAGGCCAGTAGATGATGCAGAAGTGCCTACATCTGCATCGAGTGTGCCGTGTACAGATATAGATGCGTGAACCACAGTTGTGTCGCTAGTATGAGATTCAGTTGTAGTCGATGTCTCAACTACTTGATGAATCCTGAGGAGCTCGACGATGACATCCTGTGAAATCTCAAACGAAACACCGCATACAGTCACAGTGTGAGAGGATGTGTCCTGAGACATGGAGCACATCCCCCCCTATAGAACTCCCGAACCATTGAGGGGTATACCTTCCCCCTCTATGTGCAGATATTTCCCCAGCCTCTTCTAATGAAGACATCTTTGAGGTTCGTCTGCTCCCATCTGAGATTATCGAACTCATTGATGAGGACCTCTCGCTCCACCATAACAGAACGAGTCCCAATCCGAGCAGTATCCTGAGTGGCTCCTTCCCTCCCTCGTTTCCTAATATGCAAATGATGAGCCACATCATGAAAATAGAAAAGGAAAAAGAATTATTAGTACTATTGATGCATCTTTCGTTTTAATTTTAAACTGTTTTGCATTAACGTTCGAACATAATATAACATATGTTCGAACGTTCAGATAAAACATTCTCACGTATGTTATTGACGTTCAAACATAACAATTAACATTCGAACATATAATATACAAGTGACATCCGCTCGTCACGGTCGTGGCTATACATGTGGCATTTGTTTTGAGAAAAATAGAAGGCACGAAAAACTCAAGGTCACCATTTATGATAATTCCACTGGAAGAGTGAATGATAATGCAGCAGTGCTTTCCTCTTATATTGGCACAGTAATCCGAGCTTATGCTCCATTTTATTTGCGATCATAGCGAGATGTTCCGAATGAGATTAACGTGCACATTCGAAGTCGTGTGCTGGTGAGTTTACTTTGAGAGTACATTTTTTCACCTAGATTAGTATATCATATTTTTGATGTAATTTACTTATTAGGATGAATTCGACCTCGATAATTCGACCTCAGCTTTGGTCGTAGCAAGGATTCGAGAACAGTAAATGAGTTGATGGCTACACTATTCTGACGTCACAAGGGACGATGTCATGACCACTTCAAGAAGTTTGAGACGTAGGAAGAGGCTGCAAAGTCCTTTTTCAAGCAGATGAAGTTAGACGATTGGAGAAAGTGTTATGATCTTTTCGCAGCTCCAGATTATCAGGTATTCTAAATTTATATCCTTTAATTATTTACATTTATATTCATTCTATATTATATATATATATTTATATATATTACAATTAACATTCTTATTTAATTTTGTAGCACTTAAGCTATACAAATGCACATAATAGATCCACTCTGACTGTCCATCATCGTGTCGGTTCAAGATCATTCCACCGTGTTGTTGATAAAATGGTAATTAATAAATTATAGAATTAATTTATTTTTCTAATATTCTTTTATTTAAGTAATAGAATTATCTTTTTAAAATTGTTAATGTCGCTTTGTTAGAAACGTCATGATCTTGAAAACCTTTTCCTCATTCATATCTATGATGCAGCTCACACTAATGAGCGTAGTGAGTGGATGGATCCTGCCGTTGCAGATAATTATATAAGCGGTGTTACTTTTGTTAAATAAATTATGCAACATGTGAATAGTTTATTTTTTATTTGTATTTATTTTAATATGTTACTTATTGTGTGTTTTCTTTCAAATTGCAGGAAAAAATGATGGAGATGCAGTTAGTTTCTGGGGAATCGTCTTTGAGTGACATGGACACATTAATGCAAGTGCTCGGGCCCAAGTCTAGTATGGCAAGAGGTTTGGGACAATCTTTCAAGCATTCCGGTTCATCCTCCTTAACCTCATCAACTTCACAAATTAATAATCTTACCAAAGATTTAGAAGCTGCACGATGCGAGAATGAGTATATGAGGTTGAGACAACAAGAGTTGAAGTCCCTCTTAGAGTGGCAGTCTCATTTAAAGATGCATTTGCGGGACCAATAGAGAGACCAGGAGGAAAAAATATGATGTGAAGTCCAAGAGCAAGTGCAGTGGGAGATGATGATGCAAATGGAGCATGTTATGTCAATGCAATAGAATCGCGGTGGACGAGTAAAGAAGAAATGAATTTTATCAATTTTATCCGTGTATATAACTTTTAATATCTAATTTTGAAACTTTATAAGACATTGTTAGTTGTTAAATGATGGTGTGTAATATGATACAATTGGTATGTTTTTTTGTTTTATGAAATTATTATTTTTGATATGTACTTTCGAATGTAAATAAAAAACATTCGAACATTGGTTCACATTCAAACTAATATTTGAACGTAATTACACAAAATTATAACATAACGTTCGAAGGTACGACTAAACATTCAAATGTACTCACCCTGAAATGAACAAAACGTTCAAATGTTTAAACAATTAACGTTTGAACAAACCTCCGAACATACTACTTGCATTCAAACACTTCTTCGTTAACATTCGAACTAACATCCGAATGTTATAACTGTTACATTCGAACATTGGTCCATTAACATTCAAACGAAAATTTAACGTTTATTGCAGTTAACGTTCGGACGTATAGAAGTTTGAACGTAAATATTATACATTCAAACTATAATCAACATATGTCAACTTCTGTCGATCGAATGCCGATTGGTCGGATTTACGTTCAAACATTCGATTGGATGTTCGAATGTTACTTTTTGTGATAGATCTCAATCGTTACAAAAAAGAGAACACTCGAACATTACACCAAATGGAACACGTCCAACCGTCACTAAAAATAT
Organism: Juglans mandshurica; assembly: GCA_022457165.1. NCBI lineage: Eukaryota > Viridiplantae > Streptophyta > Magnoliopsida > Fagales > Juglandaceae > Juglans > Juglans mandshurica. The sequence continues at coordinate 15,081,059 of CM039623.1, forward strand.
TTTTAGTGACGGTTCAATAGTAAACCGTCACCAATTGTTTTCTATGATGCACATTAGGTGATGGTCGTGGTGATGGTTTTGCCACCAAATGTCTTTAGTGACATTTTGGTTATTTTTTGTGACGGTTTCCTTTGTCACAAAACACAAATTGTGTTGTAGTGCGTTAATGTGTGCGAACTAATTATTCGGAATGTAAGTATTTTGCAACGACTACAAGCTTTCATGAAAGGTTATACAATATATATATATACATACATATATACACTATATATATAAAATTACAATTGTTACTTCAATATATATATACACATTAATTATGATGAAGTACTACTCATTTGCTAGCTATTGGTTTTTTGTGGAAAAGTAGATATGATGTTGCTGTTGATATAAACACAAAAGGATCACCTTATTTGCTTATGAGCTTTGTGAAGAAGTGCAAGAAACTTGTGTTGTTCTTGCATGTATCAACAGGTATATTAATTATCAAGGTCTAAATTAATAACGCATATGTATCATGTATTGTTGGGTGGAATTAGAATGAATGTTTTGGTTTGTTGAGCTCTTTAGTAGATCAGAGTTTTCCCTTTGCACCTCCTGTTAGCAAAGAGATGTAAGTTTTTTTAAATTTTAATTAAATTAGTAATTTCTCTCATTTCAATTTTTATTCTAGAAGTGGATGATTGGGTTTTGCTATGAAGCAAAGCGATCATTGGCGAGTGAAATAGTAGTGATCCATAACCATATGCATCTATAGCGCCTAAGTTGTAACGCCTGTCCTTGTGGTGGGATTTTTTCCAAAATATTTTTATAAAAGGACAACGGAAATTACCGTCCTATTTAAAACTTTTCACTTGCATACCCAGGGTGCAAGACTCCACGTTTATAAATAAAATGTGCTTTGATAATAAAATAAGGTTACAGCGGAAAACATAAATCTTATAATAAAAAGGCCTCTCGTACGTTTAAAACTCGTGCCTAGACTTTCATGCTCTTTCCATGGGTCGTGTCCGTCCTGATCATGCAGTTCCTGTTGGGGGAGGGACATGCATAAAAATTAAAATGAGTCGAAGACTCGTAAGCATTACTTCATACAATTAAAATATAGCAACATAGGTTTTCATTCATGTATTCATCACTTGTACATACTATTACGTGCGTGCATGCGTGCTTATGTGCGTTCGTTTGAAAACGTCACTATACAGGATTTTTCTCTTTTAAAACATGGGCATCCATTCGTAAAATGTTTCTCCCACCAGTGCCTTCGTTTCTTCAAGAGTTCGTGCATGTTTACGTCCATGCGTGCGTGCGTTCTTTTGAAAAACTTCACTGACGGGGCTTTTCTTTTTAAAAGGCATTCCTTTCTTTAAAACGTGTCTCCCGTTAGTGCCTTCATTTCTTAAAGGTTCGTGCATTCATGCGTTCGTACATACATGCATACATCCCTTCGTTCTTATCACTTTCATAGGCCAGTACACACTGTTACGCCCTTGTATTTGGGGTTAGCGGTCTTCGTTTGGACCCAGATTCTGCCTGTGGCCATGGGTTGGGATCCCCATTTCATAGGGAGCAGCATTGGGTGTACTTCCAGTACTACTTACCTGGCATTGCAATCTGACCATTCATCAGTACCCTTTTATTCATGTCATGTGGCTGTTATGTATCTTCATACATTCAAGCTTTCATTTCTTTCCTTCTTGCTTTTCATTCATTCGTTCATGTCATCTCGAAAGAGCTGAAGCTTTCATTCAGTTCATTCTTTCATTTAACAGTCCTTTCTTTTCATGAGAAAACATTTCTTTTCGTGAGAAAATATCGTTTGGGGCCTAGGCCCGAAAATGGTCTTTTCATCTTTCAGTTCATTTCAATTCTATCCTTTCTTTAACAGTTCGTTCGTGGAAAACTTCATTTAAGAACATACATGGGCTTAAACGTCAGCTTTCATAGCATCCATAAGCGTCACCTTGAACGTCGTCAATCATGGCATCCACGAGCGTTACCTCGGGGCGCACATGAGAGCGTCAATTCGTAGGATTCACAAAAGCATCCGCTTTCATGCCTTTCATGCATCTTCATCAGTTTATGGATTTTCGTAGAATACATACAATAGATACAGCGTATAGTCATCCATTCACATGCGTACAATTAATAGTTTGGTTGCGTAAACAGGGGCTGCCAAGAAGGGGCCGTACATATTTATACCGTTGAACAATTAGCATTTTCTTTCTTAAAACGTCTTTAGTCTTTTCTTAAAGCGTCATAAAGGAAAAGCTTTTGTTTTCATTTTCTTTTATCTTATAAAGACTCTAGAAGAATATGAACGTAACACTTACCTGGACTCCATGCTAGTTGCATGTCATTTTGTCCATTCTTGTGTTGTCAAATGGCAACCTATATGCATACACATAACCTTAGCATCATTCTCTATCTAATGTATAAGTAACTTAAGCTATAAATAAAACTATGCTATACTTAGAACACTCTCCTTCTATCCCATGCACTTACGTGCCCTTTGCTATGTTAAACCCTTCGGGGACCACTTACGGTCACCACATCTTCCAACTCAAGGTCTTGTCTCAAGTGCTCATCCACTAAGGTGAACCCATTATTCACCTTAGGATTAAGACACTAAGACATTTGTCTTACTCTTCTTACAACCACATTCGACGCATGATTCCAACCGATGGAATCACACATCTCAATCCTAACAATGCATCAGTCACTACCTTCACGCATCTTAGCCCATACTAAATCCTCATTCCCATCCATACAATCACACAGCTTTAAGCCAACTCTGAGGCTCAAGCACCGTGTAACTGTACTTAGGGCAGATTACCCATTACATATGGTGAATCCGTCCGACACATGTGTCTAACCAGATTACACATGTACCTTACCCCTTTATCACCTAAGATCAACATATAACATGTTGATCACCTGCTCGTAGGGACAAGGGCCATACTCCGATACCAATCTTCTCTTAACCCGGCTAGCATGACTCTTCACGCTACCCGTCCCTTTTGATAATTCATCCCAACACTTAACACGACAAGACTCCATTCACAACTACGCCTTATATCACGTCACATAACCCGAGATTGCTCCAGAGCTACACTATGACCTTGTCGCGTTACCCAACATTCTGCTACGTCAACTCCTGACTCATCACGAGTACGGTTCATCACGTACTCCTGTCACATCGTGACATCTCATCACGCTCCCTTTATGCCATACCTACACTTTAACACTTCATACATCATAAGCATGACTTCCAATAACCACGTCACTTAGTGACATTGCCCAGTCATGCTTCCGCTGCGTACTCTTACACTTGTTCCACTACTTCGCCTATCACAAGCACGACTGTCAGTAGTCATGTCACTTCGTGACATTCATCAGTCATGCTTCCGCTGTGCACTCCTATACTTGTTCTGATACTTCAAGCATACTCCTAGCCATAAGTCCATCACAGTGACATTTGTCACCTCAGACTACAGGCTATGCCATAACTACTTCGGGACACTGTTTCACAGTTCCCGACACTATCCATCATGTTCCACGTCCATCAAACACATAACCACTATGGCGTACCTGCCATATGGAGCATTGCTCCATCACACGGAGTACATTCCACGTGTACTCCCTTCATACATACCATGCCACATCACCACTATGGCACATCTGTCACACGGAGTACATTCCACATATACCCCCTTCATATACCATACCCCACACAGAGTACACTCAGCGTGTACTCTTCTCGTTCCACATACACTACGCCGCCATTACAACACATATTCCCCAATCACAATACATGGCACGGTCCACAATACTTCCCATCTACACCCAACACATCACAGCACACTTCCCAATTACGTCCAACACTTCATAGCACATTACACGGCACAATGCACCTCCATACAACACAGACAAGCCCAACAAATCACTACACAAAATGCCCAACACTTCATCACAATGCCACAACTCCACAAATACTAACAGCACAGTCGACAACCTAGTCAACTAATCAATATCCAACATAACTACAAGGGATAGAGAGTTATACTATCGACGGGATAACCCGTGCGTTGCTCGTTGACTGTCATAGCCGATTATGTCGGAAAAGTCGTACATGGCGGCTAACTCACGTATGGTGATTGTTTAGGCGTTTGGATAGCTAGGTGTGGTCTTGGAAGGGGCTCGTGATGGCATTGTGATGGCGGTGAAGAGCATAACACGGCGGATCTAGCCATGTACAGTGGCGGTCAACCACGCGCAGTGGCTATCCATCACGTGTAGTGATTACCTACCACATAAAGTGATGGTTTGGAGCTAGGGCTTGGCTAAGGAAGGTGCGGTGAATCTCGTGGTGGCATCGAGGTGGTGCCACGGTGGCTCACGGTGGTGGATCTGGCCATATCGTGGAGGAGAAGCCGTGGGAGAGTGAGAGAGAGTGTGCTCTCGTGGGTGGCAGATCGGGGCCAAAGGAGGTCGGGTTGGCTTGGTGGCTGCCTGAGGAGGCTGATGGTGGTGGCTACCAGCCGTGGGTGGCGGTGCACGGTCGTGCACGGTGTGCAACCCGTGCATGCATGAGGGGGAGACCGTGAGGTGGAGGAGGGGGTTTATGGCCATGGGTCACGTGGAGGAGCTCGGGGAGGAGCCATGGTGTCGCTAGGTGGCCGTGGGTGCTGCGCTCGGCGGCGCTAGGGGACGAGCACGGTGAAGCCGTGCGTGGGTCTCCTTATGCATGCGTGTGTGCGACGGACGGAAGGTGGCTGCATGGGAGAGGCCAAGCTCGCTGGGGAGTGGTGGCCGTCGGAAGGCGGCGCGCAACGGCACTATGTGCACTAAGCCCATACGGGCTGTGCAATTCCGAAATGGAGAAAGGGAGAGCGTGGGAGAGAAAGGCTGGTATGGTTGAGCTCATCGGAGGGAGAGGGGGCCAATGGTGCCAGCGGTGAGAGCGGGTGGCGTATAGCGGGACCGGGCTGAGGCCTTAAGCCGTTCGGGCTTGGGGTGGATCGCGTACTGCATACGCCGAATGAGAGAGGGAGGAGAGAGAGAGCTACGGGGGAAATGAGGGGAAATGAGAGGGGGTTTGGGTATTTAACCCAGTCCCTTCGTCTGGAGGTCTACACAGCGATCTAACGACGAGGGATCAAAATACTGATTTGAAAATGCGTAAACATTAACTTAATTAAAAGCACTTAGAGGAATTAAGGTAAATATTATTTTAAACTAACTTTAGTTTATAAAATAATATTCTTCATCATTAATAAAATGATGAAGTCTTAGTTAACATATTTAAAAGGGTTAAACCATTTAATTAATAAAAGTTCTCAACATAATTTAAATCTCATAATATCTTAAATAACTGAAATCATTTTAATAATAAAATGATTTCCGGCAATTATAATATTTTTTGAACTCTTCAATAATATTATGATTGCCGTATTTAAGATCAAATCTTAATTCAATAATGATGGAAATACTCCTTATAAATATTTTCAGCATATTTAAAACACTGGGCATGCCCTAGAAGTCACACGATATATTTCGAGACACGCCATCATAGTTTGGCATGCATAACGTGGCTCGCAGTCACTAGATAGAAGGGCAAATGATCACATAATCTCTACCTTCGGGATTTGCTTACGTCATAAAGACGAAACATACGTCAGAAAGAGAGAAGTGTACGTAAGAAGAAGGAGCTGGGTATTACATAAGTGATGATATCTTGTGCTTCTGTATCAATAACGCCTTCATCTATTGCCTATATATGATTTTAAGGTGAGTGTTTACGAAGCCCTTGGAGGTTCTGGTTTTAATTTGTTTGATGCCATGCTTTTGATTTCACGAGTTATGTTAGGTGGTTAATTCAGAAAACTTCCATGTATCTGTAGCATGGATGTGAAGAAAGTGACACTATTGTTTCATGGAAATTAAACTTCAAGTTCTCTTATTTTTAGTGTTAATATATGAATTTGCAGGTAGCTGATGGCCAACAAAAACGTAGGAAAGGAGTGTTTGGGACTAGGGGTGGTGATAAGGAGGTAAGAGTCAAATTCAAGTCTCTCTATTTGCTCTGTGTTTTATCATGTCACTAGATTGCATGTTTTTTGTGATTTTCTAAGTACCTCAATGATTAATATGACTTATATGTTAGAATTAAGTACATCAAAATTAGAACGGGCATGCTTGTTGTTCAAGCTAATTAAGTACTCTATTTCTGTTTACTTTCAACTTGTGAAACTGCTAGGCAATACAATGGCAGCAGCTAGACGTCCATTACCCTCATCTGAATTTGTTCCATACCTTTTAACTGGTCTTGGACCTGACTATGATGCTTTCATCTCATCAGTCACTACATGGCTTGACCCTATATCCACTGAAACATTATTAGCACATCTTCTTGCACATGAGGCCAACTTCACTGCTTGTGGTAATTCATTCATGCAAGGTCATGGCTTTCGTGGCCGCAACAACTTCAATAGAGGTCGTGGAGCTTGTCAAAAAAGTCGAGGCCGAGGGTCTTCTTCTCCTAATGGTCTTATGGGTATACCCTCATCTAATTCTTTTTCCTCTCAACCAAGCATGCACCTCAGTAGCTCCAGCCTTAGCCCTTTACAGTGCCTCTACCTACCCTACCGATGCCACTTGGTATCCTGACACAGAGGCGACTAACCATATCACGAGTGAGCTTGCTAATCTTAATCTTCAATCTGTTGAATACACTGATGCAGATCAACTCCAAGTTGGTGATGGATCATCCATCCCAATTTCTCATACTGGTTCTGCCCTTCTTCCACACTCTTCATCACATTTTATTTTAACAAAATTGTTTTGTGTTCCATCCTTTACCAAAAACTTTCTTTCGATTAAACGGTTTTGTTCTGAGAATAATGTCTTTTTCCAATTATTTTTCAATCATTTTCATGCAAAGGATTGCATCATGGGGAACACACTGCTCCAAGGGACAACAAGTGATAGTCTCTACACTGTCTCATCTTAGTTCCCTCAAGCCAATTCAAGTTCACTCTCTTTTGTCCCATTATGGCACTCATGTCTTGGCCACCCTTCCTTCAAAGTTGTTCGCACGGTTTTACTTCAACATGGTCTACCTTTTGAGAAAATGTCTTCAATGTATTTCTGTAATGCTTGTGCTATGGCCAAGCACCATCGTGTACCAGCATATACTAAAAATACTAAGTCTAATTTTCCGTTTGATATTGTTTTTAGTGACTTGTGGGGTCCTGCACCACATGTTTCTCCTGAAGGTTTTAGATTTTAGATTTCCTTTGTGGTTGATCATTCTGGATATACATAGTTATTTCCTTTTCAAAACAAATCCCAGGCTTTGTTTATTTTTCTAAAGTTCAAGTCTTAGGTTGAGTTACAATTCAACACTAAAATAAAGCAACTTCAAACAGACTACGGTGGGGAATTCAAAACATTCACTGATATTCTTTCCACCTCAGGCATCATTCATCGAGTAACATGTCCTCATGCTCACACTCAAAACGGCATTGTGGAGAGAAAACATAGGCATATTGTAGACTCTGGTCTTGCATTACTTGCACATGCATCTATTCCTTTAGCATTTTGGCAGTATGCATTTCAACTTGCCATGCGTTTAATCAACATGTTGCCATCCACTTCTCTAAAACAGACTCTCAGCCTGTTGGCCTTTAACCAGACCTTATAACAAACACAAGTTTGATTATAGGGTCATGGAGTGTGTATATTTGAGACTAAGCCCTGCTCACAAAGGCTTAATATGTTATCATATTCCCTTAAAATTTGTGGTGGAACTGAGGGAGTTTTTGAAATGAGACATGAGCTTCATTGTGTTTAATGTCTTTAGAGATGTAAATTAAGTACTTCCCGAGCCCTCTAAGGTTGTTCTTGCCATTTTCACCTCTCCTCTAAATTCCACTCAACAGACCCAAAGCATCTTAGGACCAATGCCAACTTCTTCTTCCTCTTAGCATCTATCACAACCGCTTGCAATAGTTCATGTTCAACTAGTACATTCCATAATAACTTGCTCGAGAACTGCTTCGTCCCTCCCACGCTAGTTCATCGATGGCACCATTAGGTGGCCACCTTCCCAAGCTCATGCCTCAATCAATTCACCTATCCTAGAAACCCCCACCTTTTTTTGGTTGCACAACAATATAAGGAATGGAGAGAAGCCATTTCAAAGGAGTTTAATGCACTTCTAGCAAATGATACCTGGTCACTTGTACTAGCCTCTGAAGCTCAAAATATAGTGTCACGTAAATGGGTTTTTTGTACAAAACAACTTGCAGATGGCATCATTGAAAGGCATAAGGCATGTTTAGTGGCAAAAGGATTTATTCAACAATGTGGTTTGGATTATGATCAAAACTTCATTCCCGTGGTCCTTTCTCTGAAATAGTATACATTAATCAACCACCTGGTTTCTCACATCCAAAATTCCCTCATCATGTTTGCAAGCTACGAAAAGCCATTTATGGCCTAAAATAGTCACCAAGATCAGCTTGGTACTCTCGGTTAAGTAAAACATTTACTGATCTTAGTTTTAATATTTCATCTGCTTATAGCTCCTTATTTGTTTGAATCAATGGTTCTGCATGCCTCTATGTGCTAGTCTATGTAGACGACCTCCTTGTTACAGGATCCAACATGCAGCTCATTAATGATCTCATTCATGCCTTGCGGTCAGATTTTCCAATAACAGACCTTGGCAAACTTCATTACTTTTTAGGAATTGAAGCAACACACAACTCAGATGGCTCAATCTTACTCACACAAAAGAAATACATTGCCGACTTGTTGGACAGGACAAACATGACCCGTGGTTGAGTTCCTGAATCTATGGTTTTGTAGTGATTAATGACTTGATAAATTTTGTGCTTTGATATATATTTAGGGCATCCACTGATTAATAAGCACAACTCTTGTGTTTCTCAAATGCTATGGCTACGGGTAGATCAAGATCTGTAAGGTTTGTCTCTATTGCTTCATTTAATTATGCCACAATGTAAAATTCCTTTTCTTACTAGTTATAGCATTTACTGTTCATTCTGTAGAGAGTCCACAATCAAAAGGGTGAGAATTCTCTAGTGTACGTATCTCTTTATCAGTTTTGTATTAAAAGTCTTTATTATGTGGACATCCAGATTTCATGATGATCTTGAAACTGCAAACTCCACACCACCCAAAAATATTCCTTTGAGCCTGAAGAGGACTGAGAAGGATGAAACAAGCAAGTCCTTTGATGGAAGACTATGTTATTCATATGTAATTCATATATTGTAATTTTATATTTTGTTATGTAATATATATATAATACAAAATAATGTAATATGTGTGTTGTGTGTTGCATGCATATTACATGATGAATATTTGGATTTCATTTTTTTTATATGCATTTAGTTAAAAAGGTAACTAGTTGTTTCTAAGTTTATTTATTTTTGACATAAAATTTTGTTTTTTATTTTTATTATATTTTTATTATTATAGACAATGTTTAATGTATTAGTATTATGGTTTTCAACATGACTTGTTGAAAAGAATTTAATAAAATATAGGCTTTCATGTAAAAAAATTTAGGCCATTCAACATTATTTTTTTAAAATAACATATAGGTTTTTGTAAAAAAAAAAAAAAAAAAAAGGTAAAGCCCGAAATCTGGATTTTCAGGTTTCAGAAAACCAAGTTTCACCTAGGTTCTAGCCCAGGTCCTAACCCGATATACCAGGGCTGAAACCCGTCTTGGCTTTGAAGCCTGGGTTCTGAGTCGGGTATATCCAGATACCCATATCCCATTATATGATAAGATACCATGCCATTAAACATATATTAGAATTTATGTAACTATTTTTAATAGCATGATAAGATTTTGTAATAAAATATGAGTACCATGTTATCTAACCTTAACAATGGTGATGAGAGGGCAAATGAAGAAGATAAAACCAAGTCAGAAGGCCCAAGAAGCAAATTTCGGATTGGAATGAGCCAAGACTCCATATGAGCATGTAGAATAAGCTATCACCAATGCATCAACAGCCAATGGAATGAGTTACTTGGAGCAAGTTTGGAATCCTGAGAATGCATCAAGGACTTCTTTCATACCAAAAGCCGAGAAATGGAGATACATTGAGGTAGCTGACAAAACAAATGAGATGGAATTAGCATGAATTGCAAATGCGGCGAAAGCCAACTTCTGACCAGAAGAAGTTGCACCATCCTTTCTGTAAGGCATGGTGAAAATAATTGCAAAGGTGACAGTGGCAACGAAGGTTGCTACAAGGAAGTTGACATTAGCCTTCTCCTTAATAAAAGAACTGTCTACCCCTTGTTCTTTTTTCCCATTAATTAATAGACGAGTCATTTTTTTCTTGTTTTGATGTGTTTCTACTCTCGATTTATGGTTCGCTAGTGGTCCCAATAGTGTGTACTTTGATGGTTCTCCTGGGAAATGCTGCTTCCAAACTTGGTAGAAAGCCAATGGCCTCATATTTACTGATGATGAAGTCCTGTAACACATTATTAAATAATCCAAAAAACTCCATAAAACATTAATTCATTTGTTCAATCCAAATATGTAACGTGCCTTGTTCCAGCAAGAGTCAGAGAATTACTTCTTGTCACTTAAAAATCATATCTCACAGTACATATAGAGACTCCAATTTCTTAATAACAAATAGATCTCATTATTTTAAATCAATTATTCCCAAAATAACTAACTAGAACACCACGCTCAAAATAAATATCAACCTTCCAAACTTCTCAGTCAACAGAGCAATACAAAACTAGTGAATGAAGCTCTCCAATCACCAAAGCTCTTTGTATTTAATCCACTATGCTCACATAGTCATACCTATGCTCCATATTCTTGAACTTCAGATCAAACATCTTAAAAATATTGTGGAGATAAGGGATGAGCTATCAACAACTCAGTAAGCAGAGAACATATACTAGTATGTAAATATGAGCATTTACAGAACTCATAATGCAGAATAAAATATTTACTTTCAAAATGCAGAATCAGAACATTTACTTTTAGAGTACAAAATCAAAACATGTTATCAAAATATTATAGCAAAATTTTCAGAAAACAAATTTTTCCCAAAAAGAAAATCTTTTAACATATCATAATCTGAGACATCATTTGCATATCATATCAGAGCATCACATCGGGATAGATACCATATTTAACCCATGTGGTAGGGTTATAAACCGCCATTATACCCGTGGGTTGGCCGTATACCACTATTATACCCGTGGCAGAGTCTTAATGGAAACAAAACAGAAACATCATCAGAACCAGATCATATTCAAATACAGAATTAGAAATTAATACCAAGGTTTTCAAATGATACATCATATCAAATCAGAATATTGAATTGCTTTAGATCATTTCACATGTTCAAAATAACAGAATCAAAGCATCTTCATTTAATCAAAGCAAAACTTTTAGATCTCATATTCGCTCTTTTTCTTAGTTCAAAAATAGAATGTTAAAAATAAGCTCATGTCTACACCAGTTATAATAGAAAATACTTTCTCTTATACATATTTCATGCATATGCAAAACGCATATCTAAGTTTGTTTTCAAATTTCTTTTTGAAACAAGCATGCATATTTTTAAAATCAACCTCATTTCATTTTATTTATGCAAGGACTAGTATAGGAACTCCACTTATATTGGCTTTTTGACTTTTCAGAAACTTTCTCACAACAGTGCCAATAGAAAACTGATCATTACCTACAAAATAGTCAAGCGCAACTTTCTTAAATTTTCAGTCGAAATGTATTTTGATACTTAAACCCGAAATGCCAACATTAACCTATTTTAATTCCTCAACACCTAAAACTCTTATAACCTTAAAATGTCATCGCTTTCCAAATCCATCAATATCCATTTAATTTCTCTAACTATTAAGCCCTAAATTATTACTAAAAATGCATAACTAATATTTTTACAACTAAGCCCATATAAAATATATCTTCAGTTTAAAATATTCTCTTTAACATATTTATAACATAATCAAATAAAGTATAAAAAAAATCATTTAACTAAAAGAAAATAGACTTAATTAGTTTTAAAGTATTTAAAATAAAACTAAAATCTTATTATAATACACTACTGAAATTAGTAATAGAACAATTAACATTTTATTTTGACAAGAAAATTATTTTCTATAGACTTTCTTATTCCTCAAATAGAGCCATGCAAAGCATGTTTAATGTAAAAACAATATGCCCCATGAGCTATCTTGATGACAAGGGCATTTTGGAAAAGTAAAATCATAAAAATGGGCTGTTTTGGAAAAGCATGAATGCAAAAGGAAAGCTGAGATTGTTAAAAAAAAAAAAAAAACTCTAGACCAAACCATGCAACAGAGGCATCCATACTCACCGAAAGAGGAGGAGCGGCACGAAGAGCAAGGGGCGGAGGTCGAAGGTTGTCGATGCCACGACACGTCACTCATAAGAGAGGGAGCAAAAGTGACGAGAGAGGGAGCAAAAGAGAGAGAGTCCGAGAGTGGTGAGAGAGACAGGGAGAGATGGAGATGAGATCGTGTGGAATGATTAGAGTGGGCTTACCAAGAGGTTCACGGCGGACCTAGCTACACAATCAGCATCTTCTGGTAGTTCCCGCTTGAGGTTGAGCAGTTGAGCGGCGGCGTTGTGACTCACAATGGAGGAAGATAGGTGCTCTATTTTTGGGAGTGGAAAACATAGCCTTTTTGTGGTGGTGCAACTTGGTAGTTAATGGTTTGCAGTGAGTGTCGCACAGTGGCAACGTGGTGGTGTAGGGTAGAGGCTTAAACTGTGGCTCGGCAGTTTCTATCATGCTTGGAAATACCTCGTCTTGTAGCCTCGTTGTTTCTCCCGTTCAGGGCTGTTGTACTGCAAGATGGAGAGCAGTGTCCACTTGAAGGGTCACGTGTGGTGGCTAAGTTCGTGAAGAGGGTGGTGGCGTACGGTGGGGCTTGGGCTTTGGTGTTGCTTGTTTACGATAGAGGGAGGGGCTACGGTGCAATGTTGAATGTGGGCTGAGCAGTGGCTTAGCTTCCTTTTCTCTCGGTCTGTCCAGGAGCAGCGGCAGAGAAGTCTGGCTGGTCAACTACGACATGGGTCCAGCAGCTCGTGATGGGGTGCAGGGACAGCGATGTCTTCCTACCTCTTGGACGATCTTTTTCCTAAAACCTATGAGGAAGGTGCAGCAACCTAGTTCTCAAAACTAATGAATAACTGTTTATACGTGAGTATATATGTAACAGCCCGCTAGAAATTCATTGGTGGAATTTCTATTGACTTTAGGAATCTCGTGAAAACCCCGTAAGGTTTTACGAATCGACCAATCGCATAGGTTTTAGTCTGTCAACATAGTCAGTGTTATCACTCACTATGGTGCTAGAAATACAAGTTTTATTTATTTGAGGTGGTTAGAAGTGTCAGAATGCATTATGGTCCACGCCATTAGACTCAGTGGATTATTTAGAATTTTATGGCGCAATATCCTAATTTCATAATTCCGGACGAAACGTCTGATGGAAATTGTGACATTATTTTTAGGGGCACTTCGAGAATGAATTTCGGTAAACGATTTTCACTGTAGATTAATATGAATATTTATGAATTTTTAGTGCTAAGTTTATGATTCACTTTTTCGGAGTAAATAGTAACCTCGGTAAGCGCACCAATTGCAGTGTTTCAAAATCACAGTGTGGAATGTCCAAATTAGATTAGAGAACTTTCATTTGGACACTTGGCAAGATATTAGCCTCTCATAGTGGATAATATTAGACACCTGGCACCATGAGGAGCGTTTGATGGATTTGAAGGAATCAATGTGTGAAATCATGCCACTTATGCAAAACTATGTTTCATCTGCTCAACCAAATTGTGCCAGACCAAAAATATTTCAATCCTAGTGAAACCCTAAATGGTGGGAATCCAATTGAAAGCCCAAAATTTTTGTTGAAATTGAAACCCTAAACGGTTTCCCCAAAACCTAAAGTTGGCCTCGAAACCCTTTCTAATCCGATTTCTAGTATTGTGTTTAATCACTTGATTAAATCACTTCCACATGCTATTAATCTTTCAAATTTGTGTTAGAACATCATTATCCAACCTTGTTAACCTTGAGAAATTGATTGGACCAAGTGATATTGGATTTGGGCTTGATAGCAACCCAAACCCTCTTTAAACCCCAAAATTTAGGCCCATTCGGTTTAGGCCCATTAAGGCCCACGAATTTGGTGACTATAGGATTGCTTCATGACTAAGTTTTGTACCCTCACTTGGCTCGTCAGATCTTTACAAGAAGGGCCTAGAAGGTTCTAGAAAGACAAAGCTAAAGGGCCACCTCACTCTTTCACTCTCACACTCCACCTTGAGAAAAGATCTTGGTCTGATTTTTATGAGAAGAAAAGGCCAACACTCAACCATTCCTTTAATCCTATCACTTTACATAGCTTGTGTAAGAAGCTCTCCAGTCCACTTCCCACGAAAATCAACTCTCCTTTACACTTTTCCATCATAAAACACAAAAGACACTCTCGGACAGTTTTTCTTACCTCTTTTGAACTCCCATTGCGAAGCTTTTTTAAGTGTTTTCTTGCAAAGTTTCATTCATGAAAGTTGTTTATTTGTGAGTCTAGTTTACGTGGATATCTTATTCGTTCCATTTGGAGATCATTTGGTTGGTAAAAATCTGTTTATACCCCAGAAAGGTCATTCTGGGCGATAAACTGGAGAGTGTGTTATATTTTGGAGTTTTTGACCAAGCTAATGAATAGATCTTGGTCCGAAATTTTTATGATTAACATGTGTATATGATTATTGGTTGAGTATTTGTTGCGTGATTAAAAGTTTTGGTGAAATATTTTCTTAGGTCTAGAAACTTAGAAACTGGAAGAGACAAAACAGTTTCTGTTTTGAGAAAGTTTAAATCTTTTATGGTTTAATCTTATTCCACTGGCTTTGATATTTTTATTGGAAGATCCTAAGCCTCTTATATACATGTTAAAATGTTATTTTGAAGATATTTGATGTTAGTTTCGAAGATATGAAATTTTATGCAATGAGGTATTCAGTTAGGTCAAAGTGATGATGTTCTTGGTTAAATTTATGTTTTGGTTGATGTTTAACCATGTGATCTTGAGTTTGATGCTTGGATATGTTTTAGAACATCTTTTTAAACCATGTGATGTTTTGGTTTGAAGATCGCATCTTTATAAGTCATGGATCAAGACGTTGATCAAAACAAGTTAGAAACAAAATTCTGTTTTGAACTTAGAAGAAAAACCAAAAAGTTCAAGTATGGTTTTAGTGATTTTGATGACTTTTGTTCATGATTCAAAACATAATTATTCTTAGGAATATGTTATGAGTATAGTAGAAGAAAAATTTTGGTTTAATCATGAGTTTTGAAATTTGAAGGAATTACAACAAAAATCAAAGAAAATAGCCTTTGTAAGTTTCGGCCCCATAGAGTTTTAATGGTTGGGTTTAGTTTAAAATTTTTCTGAATTGATATTTGAGCTTAGGACAAAATTTACATAAGGTATGTAAATTTGGTGATCTTTGGAGTTAGGATGCAAAATCCTTAAGTTAGGGGTAAAATTGTCATTTTCCCACATGTAGAGGGTAAAATGATAATTTTACTCAAAGTTGATATTTCTCCATATTCCTAATTATTAGTGATTAAATTCTAATTTTTAGAAATCGCTACTTTCAGTTTCTCGTGA
The DNA here is from genome assembly GCA_022457165.1 of Juglans mandshurica. Lineage (NCBI taxonomy): Eukaryota > Viridiplantae > Streptophyta > Magnoliopsida > Fagales > Juglandaceae > Juglans > Juglans mandshurica. The sequence goes on from CM039623.1 coordinate 15,096,809, forward strand.
TCGCACTTGAGTTTTGTCTCGAAGCGCGAAGATCGATGTAAGTTAGCTTTTAACTTACTATCAATTTAATGTGTATGTGTGATATGTAAGGGAACTAAATTATATGTATGCATGTTATCATATGTACCATGCCAAGTCATTACATATTTATCTGTTACACCAAATTTATTCTGTCATGAATTATTCATCTGTTACACAAGATATTCTGTCACGTATTGCTATACATTGCAAGTATGTCATGTTAAGTTAAGTATGCCATATGTTACATGTATTTCATGTCACGTAATATTCACTGTCACATGTTATGCCATGTTAAGAAATGTTGTCTGTTACATGGTATGCTATGTTACAAAATGTTGCCTGTTACATGTATGCCATGTTATGGTATGTTGTCTGTTACATTTATGTCTCAAAGTATGTTATGTCTGTCGTCTTACATTCATTTCACGTTATGCTACGTCAGGACTTCTGTCTTTTATGTTACGTCCAAGTTACGTCACGTTACGAAATGACATGTATGCCGGTTAAGTTATTTAAGTCAATCACGACCCTAAGCGCTAGGATGGGGTAATATCGTAGTGGAACTCCTTTGTTTACGCTAGAGTGCCTAAATAGGTGTGAAATTCCGTAGGTTGACGAAGTACAGTCAACAGGTTGCGAATGGGGCCTAATTACCTGGTCACCGGAGCGCGTCAGGCACTAACGCCGATGGTGCCACACATGATGTTACGTGTGTCCACATCAAGTGTGGCACAAACAAATAAGTCATGGGGCCACAACAACTGTGGAGCATGAAGTATGGGGCCACAACAACTGTGGAGCATACACTACGTGAGACACAGCAATTGTGACACGTAGAATACGTGGGGCCACAACAACTGTGGAGTACGTATTAACGCACTCACAGTTGGTATAGAAACCTGTGATGTGATGCGGTAATCGGCAAGGACACATGGCTCAAGGGAACCTGTGTAGCACCTATATGGTCACTTTAATGATTAAGTCTATTGAATAAGATTCCAAGTTCAAGTCATGTTTCACGTTATGTTATGTTCAAGTTTACGTTCACGCAATCATGGTAATCCCATGAGACAAGAATATGTTTCAAGTTCATGTTATGTTATGTTCACGTTTACGTTATGTTCCAAGTTCACATTTATGTTATGTCATGCTCAGGTTCATGTTATGTTTCAAGTCCATGTTATGTTTCAAGTCACGTTCATGCTAAGCTTCAGTTTAAGTTATGCCAGTTATGTTATGTTGTATGTCAAGTTATGCTATGATTACTTATGATTTGATTATGCATTCATTCTTTTACTGCCATGCATGCATCATTAACCTGTGTGGAAGTTTCCTGTTAACTTGCTGAGATTTGTAATCAAATCTCACTGTGGTAGTCCCAACTACCATTCCCCCCGAATGGTAGATCTTTTTACAGGATCTGAAGGAGAATCGAGAATCGACCAACTGGAAACGGTCGACTAAGCGACGATGCGACGTAGGTGTTAGTATAGTAGTTACCTCAAATTACTATTTGTAATTGTGGAGTTCAATCTCAAGCACTCTTTTGATCACAATCATTTTGGACTAGTGTTGTGATATCAGTTTTTAAGTATGTCATTATGTATGAAGTATGTTATAAGTATTTGGGATATTTGAGTTTGGTGCATAGTATTGCTAAAGAAAAAAATTATCCGCTGCGAATATTGCATAATGCTAGATGCATGTTAGGAATATTGCATCTTATATGTCATGAACGGGGGCAGGTAACCTTGTGTTGCATGTCTCAACGCTTCACAATATATATATATATATATCCCTTATATGAACTGTCACCATGAACGTAGTGGGAAAGGAATGTGCATGGTGTATACAAGTGCACGGGAGACGTGCATGGCGTGGGTTTCTCACGACTTGCTTTTCAGGCACATTTCAAAGAATTTGGGCCCATCTTGGGTGATGAATGGAATTAAGAAATGGGCTAGACCGAGCCAGGTAGAACAATCCAAAAATATTTGGCTTGTCTGTAATCTTTCTCATGGGTCTAGTATATTATAAATACTATTGAGCGTCGACTCACATTCCAAACTAGCTTAACTCATTCCTTGACTTTGTTAGGCCAAACAAAATAAATCCACTTAGTCCATAGAATATTAAATGAATTTAACATAATTATCAAGTCCAATAAAAGTACATATTCCATCATAATAAGTTTTGGGCCCGAAGCCTAATCCTAAAATTACTCGTTGAATTCCAAGGTGGCCTTCCATTCTTATAGAGGTGTAACCGGTTCGGTCTGGTCCGGTTTTGGACAAAATCTAGGACCGAACCGGTATGTACCTGTTTTGTATTTTTCAAAACCGATTATGCACTTGTTACCCTCCTAAACTGGTACTTCCGGTTTTACTAGTTTCTTGCCTAGTTCGGTCCAGTTTTTCAATTTTTTTTAAATGTAAGTTTCACAGTTTGTCATTAAAAATTTATTTATACAAAAAAAAATTTGATTAACTAAAATATGTTTTAGTAAACACTGCTTTCCAAAAAACTGTTTGCTAAACAAAATCTGCTACAACCTTATAAATATAACTACTACAAAAACTGGAAAAACAAAATCTACAATAAATTGCTTTATCTGCTATGAGTCTATGACTAATGGTCCAATGGATACAACTTACAAAATTTACACAATATACATTAAACAAAGCACTGCAAGTCTACAACAAGTCCTTGCATGTTAAAGTAAATAATTTAGTACTTACACATATACTTTTTAGAGCAGTCACAAGAAATTCAAGAATGGACATCAACAAGCATATGAGCCTATGAAATAAAATAAGTTCAAAAGTCTGAATTAGAAGTCCAAAAGTCCAACAAATTACAAGTCTAAAAGTCTAAATTACACTTCCAAACACATAAAAATCTGAATTACAAGTCTAAAAGTCCAACAAATTACAAGTCCAAATTACAATAATTTAGAACATCCAATACAAAACTTCAATAGTTATGCACCAAGCCACAAACTCCAATAGTCCATTCAACAATCCTTGCAATTTTATGAAAATAAATCAAGCAATTAATTCTAATAAAAAGTTAGTAATTACATTAAATAATAAAAAAATATTAAAGAAAGATGTTATACAAGTTGACCTACCTTAAATTTAATTATCTCTAGCTAAAGAAGTAGGTCTTGAAAAACTTCCTAGGTCTTCCCTGAGCTCTACACAAAAGGAAAAAAATAAGCATAATAATTAAAACAAATTACTAATATGATTTACACTTTAGATATAGTTAAAGAAAATGTGAATCTCAAACTCCTCAACATCATCCATTAAAGTGCGAATGTTAATCGGGGGAGAAGAACGGAGCCAATTTTGTGTACAAATAAGGGCTTCTACTATAAGTGGAGATAGGCTACTACGGAAAGGATCAAGTACTCGACCTGCTGTGCTAAAAGCTGACTCAGAGGCCACTGTAGAAATAGGAACTGCAAGAACATCCCGTGCAACTCTTGAAAGCACGCGGTATCTAATGGAGTTGACCTCCCACCAAGTTAACAAGTCAAATTTCACATCATCTGCTTCACATTTTTCACATAAATATCTCTCCAATTCAGATTTAGTCTCCAAAGAGTTATCCGACTTCAAACGCTTCTTAATTTGTGCATAGATTAATGATCTGAAATCACCTTGACCTACCCCAGCAGTTGAACTTGTACTACTGGACCCTCTCTCGCTTGATTGGCTCATAGTTTGATCTTGTGCCCCAACATTACTTCCATCATTTTCACAATAACTATCATATAAACGAGTTAAGGCATCTTGAACCCGATCCACCAACATAAGAACTTTTGAACTATTATCCTTGTATATTCCTTCAAAAATATATGTTAGACAACGCATTTTATAGCAAGGATCAAGAACCAACCCAACATACAATAAAATATTAATTTTTTCAATATTTCCCCGATACTTCTCACATTTAGATTTCATACTAAATCCATTGTCCTCAAATTATGAGGCCCTTTAACACACTCGAAATTAATTGCCCCTTGAATTGTTGCTAGCTCAAATACAAAAATGTTGCAAGTGACATAATTGGTCCCCGAGAAAAGCAAGGTTGCATTGTAAAACAGTTTCAAAAATTTTGAAAACAACCTACTCTTATCCCAATCATCCATGGTTGAGGCCCTAACTTGGATGCCCCTCCTTTAACCAACTCACTAACACCATCATCATTCTCACAATCATCCTCCTCAACACTCTTAACATATCCCGGATCTTCATCCTCTAACCGTTGAAATGCTTTTTGAAACTTTTCAACCCTATCCAACATCATATAAGTGGAGTTGCAATGGGTTGATACATCTAAGCATACACCACTTTTACAAGTAATGTCTTCATTGTCACAACATTGCTTAAACGTGTTCCACCTTTGTGGAGATGATTTTACATACTTCACAGCTCCTCTAATTCTTGCAATTGATTGATCAAATTCTTTCAACCTATCTCGAACAATCAAGTTCAAGATATGAGCACAATATCTCATATGCAAGAACTCATGTTCCAAAATAGTATCCCTTCTATTCCTTGTCTTTCTTTTGAGATACGAAACTGTTCCATTATTTGAACTTGCATTATCAAGTGCAATTGTAAATATTTTGGGCCTCCCCCATTCAAGCAAACACATTTCAATTTTTTTACCTAGTGTCTCACCATTATGGTTTTCAACCTTGGAAAAATTGATAATTTTTTTGTGCATGTTCCAATCTTCATCAATAAATATGCAGTGAGACACATGTCATTAAAATTTTGCACAGATGTCCATGTATTCGTGGTTAGACAAATGCGCTGCCCCTTAAGAACACTTTTCAACTTGTGTTTCTCTTTCAACTAATGTTTATAAATATCTTTTACAACCGTTACACGTGATGGAATCGCATTCCATCTAGGTTGCACAACAAGCATGAATTTCTTAAACCCCTCCCCTTTCACATATGTAAAAGGAAGCTCATCAACAACCAACATTTCTACTAAAGCTTCTCTACACACCTCAAAACTAAAAGCAATATGTACAAGCCCCCCACTGCTTGATCCAGACTGGAAACCCAATATAGATTGGTTTCTATCTACTTTCCTAAGTGGAGACTTCTTACATGTTTTTTCCATGTGCCCCAACATTGATTTTGTGCCATTTATATTAGGATCACGAGCATAAGTCATCCCACAAAGGTTACATGAAGCCCTAGGTTTCGACTTATCCTCAGTATGAATCTTTGTAAAACAATCCGAAACTATTGATCTTTTCCTACCAATAGATGGCTTACTTACATTAGATTTGGGAGAAAGCGGATCATTAGTCGCCAAGGAATTTTTTGCACTACCAGTTCCGAAGGTACCACCAGTTCTACGAGTTCCAGAGAATATAGTGCCATGAGATGAGATTGTTGCCATTCTTGACCATCTGTTTGTTTCCACTTGTCGAGGTGGATATTAGAAGTTTTTAGTCTAGTAGAAGAACTGTTCGAGTTCGGACTCTGTTTGGTTGCAAGCTTCGGAACTCAAGCGTTTACACCCACATCTATTTGCCGCTTACATTCAGCAAAACTTGCCAGAGTCAAGTTCTTGCGGAGAGTCGGCAATTGATGCAAATTAGGAGGGGAATATTGATGCGGACACAAATCCAAAAGGGGATGATTTAAATCTGTAATCAACAGGGCTGATGGAGCTGATATGATATGCAGAGGAATTTTAGAAAGTCTGCATTTTTGGAATGTCTATTTATTCGGTTTCTGTTTTGGATCAATTTTGTTTATTTCTTATCGAGTTTACTGCTTTCCTAGTTTACTTCTTCCCAGTTGTTTGCTTTCCTAGCTGGAGTTGGAGATTGTAATGTTGGTTTGATACTGAAGGAAAGAATGAAAATAATGAAGGCAGTTGTTGTTGCCCATTTGAAGTTTTCAGATTTTTGTTGGAGTTATTCCAAAACTGCATAGCCATTTTGCATTAGCCTAACTCTTGGGTTTGATGAGAGGTTGAACTAGGAGATTAGGCATCAGTGACCAACCTCAAGAGCACTATGATTACAATTTTAGAGTACCATTCCTTGTTGTTTTGAACCAACTACTCCAAAATAATTAACTAAGAATACGGTAAGCCTCAAAATAAATGCTAACTTTTCCAATGTACTAAGTCAAAAGAGTAAAACGAAACTACTAAATAAAATTTTCCAACAAGTACCCTCTTTGTATTCAATACACTATGCTCACATAGCCTTATCTATACTTCCTATTTTTGAACTTCCGCTGAAGTATCCAAAATATCTTCAAAAAATATTGTGGAGATAAGGGGGTAAATTATCAACAATTTAGTAAGCAGAGAACATATCTTAGCATCTAAACATGAGCCTTTTCAGAGAATTCAGTATGCAGAAGCAAACATTCCATTTTCATATGTAGATCTTAAAGACGTGTTATTAGAAAATCAGAGCGACTTTCAAAACTGATTCAAAAACACTTTGGCATAACATAAACTGATCATCATCATCACATCATAACAGAGAATCATATCATAACAGAGACCATGTTTAACCCCCATGGAAGGGTTCTACTATTCCCAATGGCCAAACCGAGCAGAGACAAAGGTGAATCTTTCACTTATTATTCTCAAAGCCCTGAGTGTGCATACATGAAAGACGACATAAAAATCACCTTGTTTCCAAAGTGGGTGCACTCAGAGATAGATGAGTTGGTACCAACCCAAACAGAATAGAACAGAATCAGAGTCAGATACAAAACCATTACACCATGCCAAATGGTTTTTTCAGATTCCTCATTATATCAAAACAGAGTACAGAACAGATTCAGATCATTTCACATGTTCAAAGATAACAAAATAGAACATCCTAATTTAATCAAAACAAAACTTTTCAGAATCTCATATTCGCTCTTTCTCAAATCAGAACACAGAATGCACAAAATTAGCTCATGTCTACACTAGTCATGACAGAAAATAATTTCTCTTGATAGATTTCATCCATATGCAGAACAAACATCTGAGATCATTTTCAAATATATTTTCATTACAAAACATGCATATTTTCTAAAACCAACCTCATTCATTTCTTTTGTGTAAAAACTAGTATAGGAACCCCGCTTACTTGAACTTTTTAACTTTTCCGAATCTTTCCACAATTGTGCCGAATGAAATCAACTGTCACCTATACAGGATACTAACCATTACTAAACTTCTAAAATGACTTTCTAAAACTCTTCATTTACTTAAATTCATATTATGGAAATAGAATTAATATCTATCTAGTTATCAAAAATCTAATAAATATTATTATCATCAAATATATTCTTAACTTAGTATAATATAATTTTATCAAATATGGAAAAAAAACAAATAAAATTACTTCAAGTTTTGGTGATAAGTTTGGTGCAAGTTAATTAGTAATTTGCAGATCAAGGCAATGAAGTTGATCACCTAGGGTTTTTATAAGTGCTTACTTTACAAATAATAGAACTTGGATAATATGGTACTTTCATTACCTAGCTTTGTGAAGAAGACATTAATGGTAGGGTGATTATGGTCGCATTGTGATGTTTATATTTTTAAGTATTAAGCGACAAACAGCTTTCTAGCATATACATACATATATATATATATATATAATTTCTTAGTCTAAAAGGGACAATTAAAGCAGTCCAAGTATAGGATTTGCTAAATTAATTAGGTTATCAAAGGGAAATTTCCTTTCCCATCAATCATTTTCTGTGGAACCGTACATTATTTTTTTATATAGTTCGGAAGGAAAAAGACATTGGCTCCTTTACATCTCATTTGTCTATCTCTACCCCTTCATGAGTACGTTGCTTGTAGTGACTTGTGGTTTTTTGTTTGTACAATAATTTGTTGACACTGTGAAACTGAAATCATGTTCTTTCTTGCGGTTTTATTTTTGTATATTTGCCTTTTGTGTAAGTGGTGCTCTAAGTTGTGGGTATTACATTATTTTAATTCTTGGGGACCTGATTTTGGCTGAAATAGAGCCTTTTTCTTGTAGAATTCACTAGCCCTTTTTTTAAACTTAAAATCTGTATGTAACAGATTTCTCTATGCTTTGATCAAATCGTCTTACTTATAAATACTTGCTCCATATGTGCCAAAAAACCAAGATGTAATTTGGATGTTTTCCCAAGTATTAATCTTTTTTAGGTATTTACATAAAGTTAGAAGCAGGAGGCCCCCACTATGTCCTTTGCTTTAGCCAACTTGGTAATTTCAATTTATAATTATATGACTCACATTGTCAATGTTAAAGCAGATCTAATTATGACTGATTTTCTTCTCTCTTTTCTCTCTAGAAAGGAGGTGAAGTGCGAAGGGTGCGTTAGTGGCATGTGAAGGCGGTTATAATGGATTTATGGTTTTAGGGGACCAAGACGAGGGGCGCTTGAGGGGAAACAGACGTAAAAGAAAAAGGACACTTCTAGTGCACGACGATGACTATGGAGGTAGAAGGATCTCAGGTGCGTTTTGGAAGGTCAAAAAGTGAAAAAATTATTGTAGAAACGGGATGAATGTTCTGGAGGAAAAATGGAATGGATTCAGGTTGATGGAGGAGGAGCAATTTGATATTGAACTTGAGGAGGATCTCTCGACTGAGCTGGTGAGCAAAGAACAGAGGAGTTTGCTGGGGAAGATATGCTCCTCGAAGTCAATCAATAAAGAGGTGATTGGGTCGACACTTGCAAAAGGTATGGAGAATTAGTAGGGCTGTGAAGTACATTGAGGTTAGATCAAATGTATTTGCTATAATTTTTAAGAATTAGTAAGGCTGAAAAGTTGACTGTGGTCTGGGAGGCCCTGCTTGTTTGACAACCAGTTGCTTGTTCTTAAGGAGTTCGAGGGATACCCCTCTATAATGACTAAAGTTTGACACTGAGAGCTTCTGGATACCAAATGTAACGCCCCAAACCCGGTTGGCCTGGAGAATTACTACCTGTCACTTAAGAACATGTTTTCCAACACAACTAAAATAAAACTCCAAAACTTTATTAGCAAAACTCAATCTCAAGTACTCTAAATAACCACATTGAAACTCTACAAAGTTATTACCGCATCAAAATAAACTAAGGAGTCCAAAATCTCCCGGTAGTCATAACAAACCAAACTAATAACTTCAAAAGTCTTACTAAACCCAAGCCCAAGATATAATTAAATCTGACATTAAGACATTATAATTCCTTCTTCTAACATCCTCTCTCAGCTTAATCATGCTCACCAATCTAATCCAGGTCCTCAGTTAGACTCTCCACATCATCTGAAAAATATTATGAAGATAGGGGGTGAGTTATCAATAACTCAGTAAGCAGAGGACATATGCTAGAGTGCAAACATGAGCATTTACAAAGTATAGCATGCAGAACAAAACACTTTCCAGAGTTATCACGCAGAGCAGAACATATTTTCAAAAGTAACAGAGCGATGGTTTTAAGACACGTAAAACCCATAATACTTTGGCATAACATAAACTGAGTATCATCATCAGATCAAAACAGAGTATCAAACAGAGTAGAGACCATGTTTCACCCCCGTGGTAGGGTTGTGCTAACCCCGGTGGCCAAACCAGGCAGAGACAGAGGTGAAATCTTTCATTTATTCTTCTCGAAGCCCTGAGTGTGCACACAGGAAAGACCATAATAAAACCATTTTGTTTCCAAAGTGGGTGCACTCAGAGATAGAGAAGTTGGTACCAACCCAAATAGAGTAGAGCATAACAGAGCAGAGCAAAGACAGAGTCAGTTACAAGTACCAGTACACCATGCCAAAGGTTTTCAGATGTTATATTAAAATAATACAGAGTACCAAAACAGAATCAGACAGTTTACACACACTGACAATAAAAGCCAGAACATCTTTCTAAATAAATACACAATTTTTCATATTCTCAATATCGCTCCCTTTTTTAGATTTCAGAAAAACACATGATAGAATTTAGTTCATGTCTACACAATGCATGTCAGAACATATTTTTCCTTTTTCACACAGATTTCATGAATAATGAGATAAGTGACCGAGGTTGATCTTTGTTTTCACAAGTTCCCATCATACCACAAAATATGCAAGTTTTCATAAAATCAACCTCAATCTTATTAACTTGTATAAAACCTAGCATAGGAACCCCGCTTACCTAGACAACTTAGCTTTTCAGAATTTTCTTAAAAAATGTCGAGTCGAAAATAAATCGTCACCTATAAAAATAATAACATAATTTTCGTAAGTTTTCAATCAATCACGGATTTCGATATTTAATCATAAACTTCTAAAATAACCTATTTTAATATCTCAAAACTTAAAACCCTCGTAATCCCAAAATATATCATCACTTCCTAAAAAAATCACCAGTATTCACCAAGACCAACGTCAAACTCAAAACACCAATACTTGAACCTGAAACAGCCAACAAATTTCATAGCATAAACCAATCTCACACAAACAATTCCATCATCCAATCCAACTGACCCCCTTACTCCTCGGACTCAGTCCGGCACAACCAACAAATTCGCAGTAAATATGAATTAGCGCATAAATACATTTAAATCTCAAAAGTTCTTTGGGAAAAATACTTACAATGCTATAATATAATTTTTTAAAGATCACGGAGGTGCTAGAAGCGGCAACGCAGTAAAAAAATAGTGCCAAATGCACTGTGGCTGTGGGTCTCAAAAACCCACTTTTGAACGGGTGCAAACGAAGACTCGAGATTGATAGGGTATGGCTTAGGGATGTCGATGAAGCTAATGGTGGTGGTGGTTGGCCGTGGGTGTTGGCGCAATAGGCGGTTGAATTACAAAAACACCCAAAACGGAAATGTTGATGGTGGGCTTCACCGGTGACAGATCAGAGCTGGGGTTGGGTCCATTGGGTTGTTAGAAGGTCGAGGATAATGTGGTGAGAAGATGGTGGCCGGAGGTGGCGCGACGGTGGTGCAAGGAGTGCCGCGGCTTGGTGATGCGCATGGGAGCTAACGGCGGCGCGGTTGGGGCTGAGATTACAGGAGGGTGGTCGCCGGTGGCTGGGGAGGATGGTGGGCCGGGGCGGTGTCACGCACGGCGGCACCGCCCGGCTGGGTGGATGAAGAAATGGACGGAGAGAGAGAGGGGGAGAGTCGTGCGGTGTGCGGGAGAGGACAGGAGAAAAAAAAAGAAGGAAAAGAAAAAAAAAGAAGAAAAAGAAAAGAGGAAAGAGAAAATGTAGGGAAAGAAATGAGGTACAATCCTCATATCTTGGGTCACAAAAATGATCCAACGGAAACGATTTTAAAACAGTAAGTAAAATAAAATAATTCAAACGTAATGATTAAAATGAAAATAAATAATTAAACCCGACAATAAGTTAATTTAAAATGAAAAACAAATTAAATGTATTAGAATAATCAAATATAAGAAAGCACTTCAGAATAATTTTCACAAAATTAAAATGATAAAAATAAACCCACTAAAAATCCAACCAATTTTAAAACAAGAGGATAAATTTTTAAATTAATAACAAATAATCTTAGCCCTGCTAAGCATTATGAAAATCCTTAGTTGGAATTATCGAAGGTTGGGGAATCCTCGAACAGTTCAAGATCTCTACAATATGCTAGAGAAAAATAAACCCAATCTTTGGCCCATGCTTTTATCAGAATCATTGGGAGGTAGATTCTGAGGAGGTGTGTCAAGTTGCTTTATCAATTTTGAATGGTAATCCCATGGAACCCTCTCTTAACTATACCTATATAGCTTTAATCCCAAAGTGTAAAGAGCCAAAGAAAGTTAGTGAGTACAGACCAATAAGCCTATGCAATGTAATGAATTAAATAGTTTCCAAAACTATTTCCAATAAGCTTAAAAAGGTGCTTTCAGTTATAATTTCTCCTACTCAAAGTGCATTTGTGCCATGAAGATTGATTAATGACAATATTATGGTGGCATATGAATTGTTACACTATGAAATCTTGAAAAAGAGGGAAGGTGGGTAACATGACCTTAAAGTTGGATATGTCAAAAGCATGTGATTGAGTAGAATGGGTCTTCTTGGAGGCTGTTATGAAGAGATTGGGCTTTAATGTGGAATGGGTGGAGTTGATTATGAGATGTGTGAAGTCTGTCTCCAACTCAGTGCTCATAAATGGATTCCCTGGTTATAAATTATGGCCTAAATGGATTTCATTTGTCACCCTGTCTCTTCATTATATGTGTTGAAGGCTTGAGTACTCTTTTGAACTTTTATCAAAATCAGAAGCTACCAAGTGGAGTGCAAGTGGCTCAAGGTGCTAGTAGCATTAACCACTTGCTATTTGCAGATGATTGCATTCTCTTTGGAAGGGTTAAGATTCAAGAGTGGTATAGGCTTCAAGAGGTGTTGAAAAAGTATGAGAAAGCCTCGAGGCAATTTCTCAACAAGGAGAAGACATCAGTGTTTTTCAGCAGCAACACTAGGGAAGGGGATAAAGAGGTGATAGTGGAAACTGGAAACTCTATAGCCTATGGTAGTTATGAAAAGTACCTGGGCCTTCCTACCCTTGTGGGAAGATCAAAATTCAATACTTTTAGAATTTTAAAGGAGAGAATATGGCAAAGAATTTCAAGTTGGAAGAATAATTTATTTCCCAGGCTGGGAAAGAAATATTGATTAAAAGGCAGTCAATCCTCTAGGCCATACGAACCTATACTATGTCAGTGTTTAAACTTCCTAAAAAGCTTTGCCTTGAAATTAATATGCTATTATCAAAATTCTAGTGGGATAAATAGCAGGGAGATAGTTGTATCTGCTGGAGGAAATGGGAAAAGATGGGAGAGTAGAAAATAAATGGGGTTTAGGGTTCAGGGATCTGGAATCTTTTAACATGACTCTCTTAGCAAAGCAAAGATGGAGGTTGATGAAAAACCCTATGTCATTGGCAGTAGTGGTTTTTAAAGAAGTACTATCGACAGTCAAGCTTCTTGGATGCAAAATTGAGCTCTCAGCCTTCATTGATTTGGAGGAGCATATGGCATGCTAGGGAATTGGTGAAAGATGGTATAAGGTGGAGAGTGGGTGATGGCAGTAAGATAAAAATTTGGGGTGAGAAGTGGTTACCTACTCCCTCATCTTTTTCTATACATTCACCAATTTTTGTTTTGCAGGCTGAGGCAGGAGTTGAGGAACTGACCGATAAGTAGCAGGGGGAGTGGAATGATCGAGGGTGATGCAAAGGGAGTGATCGAGGCTGTACATAGTGAAGATGAACATCCCCTTCAGTAGAAGATTGGCATAAGACAAATTGTTTTGGGGCCCTTCTAAGAAAGGATATTTCTCTATTGGTAGTGCATACTTCCTGTAGTTAGAAAGATTAAAAAGATTCAAAGTTGAAAGCTCAATAGAGGAGCTTATGGATGAAAGGTGGAGTAATATTTGGGATCTTACAGTGCCTAGTGCAAGAAAAATGTTCTTATGGAAGGTTGGAAACACTTTACTACCAACTAAGGAGAACTTCTTCAGAAGAAAGATAGTGACAGAAATATCCTGCCCAATTTGTACTGCAAAATCTGAAACTATTATGCATGTTCTTTGGGAGGGCCCAGCAACTAATGATATCTGGGCAGAAACAAGTTGTGGGGTTCAAAAGTGGAATAGAGAGGAAGCTGACTTCATGCTGTTGTGGGAGAAGTTGATGAACAAGCTGAGTAACGAACAGCTAGAACTTGTGGCCGTGTTGTTCAGAAGATAGTGGATGAGAAGAAATTTGTTTGTGTTCAAAAAAGGTAGTTTGTCCCAAAGTTCTACTGCAGAAGGCAAGTGAATCTTTAATTGATTACAAGTCTGCTCAAGCTCTATAGAAACATGAAAATTAGCGACAAGTTTGTGGAAGGGATTCACTGAAATGGGAGAAACCAAGCCCAGGTTCAGTTAAAATAAACTGAGATGCTTCATTGGATGTGAAGGGTAGACAAATGGGAGTGAGAATTATTATTAGGGATGAGGAAGGGAAAGCTCTAGTTCCTGTTTGAGATCAAAAGAACCACATTGAACACCCTATGGTGGCAGAGAGTTATGCATTGGCTCTAGAACTTTGTAGTGAACTTAATATTCATAATGCAATATTTGAAGGTGATGCTAAATCTGTGATTATGGCAGTCCAAAGGGAAGTTGAGGAGCTGTCTGTGGTGGGATCTATAGTTGAAGATGTTAATTTCTTCTTTATAGGATGCCTATTTGGCAATTACTTTTTGCTTATAGAGAGAAAAATACAATAGCATACACTTTAGCTAGGAAGGCTTTGAATTTTATAGAAAAAACAGTTTGGATAGAAGAGATGCCAAAATTTATTGTAAATGATCTTGTTAGAGACATAAATTGTAATTCTTAACTTCTATCAATGAAATATTGAGGTTTTCTTTCAAAAAAAAAAAGAGATCAAATTAATAATGTACTCATCATCATCATCATCACCCAAAAAAAAAAAAATACATAAGAAAATTCCTTTTTGCATTTCCTCCTTTCAGCTGAAATAGATCCATTCATGATGCCTATCGATGAATTAATAGGCTTTGCAAACATTTGACCTTCCTTGAGAGTTCTCATTGTTTTGAGGATTAAGGAAAATAAATTAATAAAATGTATAAAAGGAGGTTAAATTTTGGTTGCTACTCAAAGCCCAATATGGGCTGAGGTACCACTTTCAATAACTAGAGACAATGTGGCTGTGTGTGATCATAAGACTAATGTGGTGAATGTTGCAGTTGCAAAAAGTTTTGCCCTGAGGAAAGCAGTGGAACTGTGCTCAGACCTCAACATTCAAAATGCCATCTTCGAGGGTGATGCAAAGGGAGTGATTGAGGCTATACATAGTGAAGATGAAGCCCTATTTGATTTTAGTTCTATCATTGAAGATGTTAAGTTCCATTTCAGAAATAGGACAGATTGGTTTTTACAATTTGCTATTAGAAAAAAGAATATGGTAGCTCATACTTCAGAAAAAGAAAAGCCTTAGAGATAGGGGAAGAACACGTTTGGATAGAAGAGGTCCCAGACTTCATTGTGGGATGCTTGTTTGGTGATACAAATTGTAACACGTAAAGATCAATGGAAAGTTTCCAAGGTTATTTTCAAAAATAAATAAATAAATAACTAGAGACAATGTTCATCATACCCCAAATAGCCACCTAAGAATAACAAATTTTCCAACACAATGACATTGAAAAGTAGTGAGTACTCAATGAGGAGGATTTCCCTAGATTTGTCCTTGAACAATTTGAGGCTAAGTGCAGTTAGAAACGCTCTAGAATATTGTCGAGATGCCATTTTCCAGTCCTACTCTGTTTTCATCATTGCCTTGAATTCATTATAGCTGATTCATCAATAATATTTGTGAATATAAATAAATTGAGTAGAATGCAATAATTAGTTGAAAAAATTGAGAAATTTGTGACAATTAATGTGTTGTAAATGTTAGAGTAGTAACGGAAGATCCCAAGACTACAACCAAAAATCCCAAGACATCAGCCTCCATGAAGTCTGCAATTGTTACAGATATGCAACACAAGTCATATGCTTAAGAAGGAAAGTCAGCAGGATAATCCCAAGATTTATGCATTCCTATTTTTACATTATACAACTATAAAGCTTAACATTTTGTGTATAAATACCTCTGTACATTGAATATAATGAAATATAGAAAAAGTATTTTCTGAAATCTTACTTGGTACTAGAGCAACACTGGTAAACACCATATTTTTTTTTCGATCCTAATGGCCTCTTCCAATACAAACATCACCACCACCTTTTTTGCACCAAATATATCTCATCTAGTGTCTGTCAAATTAGACAGCACAAACTACCTACTATGGGTTTCTCAGTTTTTACCCATTCTCAGAAGTAATGATCTTTTAGGGATCATTGATGGGTCTGAACAATGTCCATCTAAGTTCTTACTAGATGAATATGGCCAACCCACCACTAATGTCAGTCCACAGTTTCTTCTTTGGCAAAAGAAGGACCAATATCTATTGAGTTGGCTCAACTCAACCTTCTCTAACAGTGTTTTGTCCTCTGTTTTTGGACTCAACACAGCAAAGCAAGTATGGGATTATTTATCATCTCGCTTTGCTTCACATTCAAGATCACGAATCAATCATTTGAAGAGACAGTTAGAAACTCTTCAACAAGGTAATCAAAGTTGCAATGACTACCTTCAAACTGCTAAAAGCATTTCTGACCAGCTTGCAGCAGTGGGAAAACCTGTTGATTCTGATGATTTAATCTCATATCTCATCAATGGTTTAAATCCCACCTTTCACCGCTTCATAGGATCTTATTCCTTTGCCTCTCGAGAAGTCTCTTTTACCTTTACTAATTTCCAATTTGAGCTTTTAAATTATGAACTTCTGATCTCACATCCAAAGTCAACCTCTGAATCTAACTTGAGTTCTTTTGCTCTCTATTCCCAAAATCCAAAATCATATCCATCCAAAAACAAAAAAAATCAAACTGGTCATCCAAGAACCATAATCAACATGGTTTCAAGCCAAAGCCATTCTCAAATACTTCATCTCGTACTCCTCAAAATACCATTGGTTCACCATTTGTTACCAACAAAAAACCTTGCCAAATTTGTGGCAAAAATAGGCACCAAGCATTAGACTACTTTCATAGGATGGTGTAACATCCGGACCCAATCAAGCTCTATTTTCTTTTTATTTGTTTAATTTTAGTTCTTTTTTTTTTCTTTTCGTCTTTATTTATTTTTTTCACCCCTGCAGTTTTCCTCTCGTCCACAGCATGGATGCACACACACGACTTACCCTTCCATCCGCACACACGTCTCTCTTATCTCTAGGGTTTTCGCATTATATTTATAGACACATGTTATTCCATGCTAATAAAACTTCTACCCAAACACAAGCCGCAGCACCACCTTAGAATCTCAAGCCGGCCTCCATCCCCTCGGTTTCCTGCACTCCCGTATCAAGAGTCACCCCACTTAAGCCAGCCCTCCGCCATCCATACTGCTGCCACCAGCAACCTCCGTGCCCAGCACAAATGAAATTGACGCAACCCGTGCACACTGCATCTCCACGGATCGTGGCTCTTCCTCCGTACACCACAGTCACCATCTTTAACCTGTTTTTCCCTCAGCCTCCATGCATGAAGCCGCCAAGGTCATTACAGTGAACCCATGCCCCACTGCACGAAACCAAACCGCCCAGAATAAAACCACCGTGATTGCCACTGGTCAGCCTTGGTGCAACACCATAGCTCGCCCACAATTCTGCCTTGCATCACCGTACCCCACACGGTCTCATTGTCCCCTGTTTTAACCACAAAAAACAGAGCAACCCAACCCGGTGCACTTGTCGTTCGAAGCCACCACACACAGTGCCAGCGCTTCCACGTTGTTACCACCAGCACAAAGAACTCCGACGGTCACTCCATGCCATTCCTATCCACCGCGTCCTACTCAGTAAGCCATCGATAGCACCTCCATGTTACACTCTCTCGGCTTACACTATGTCTTTCATTTTTTTCCTCATTCGTTGGTTTCTCTCTCTCTCTCTCTCGTCTAGTGCTCCGCCGAGATCACTATGTCTTCCTACGTCGCACGCTGCTACTTTATCTCCTCTGTGAGTAAGCCCTGCAGTGCGTGTTATGTTCGTAAATTTACGTAGGTTTTTTGTTAGTTTTCAAAGAATTAAATGAAATTATCGTAATACCCCTTATTACATGTTATATTAATGGGCTTTTAAACTTTTATTATGTATTAGTACACTGTTATGTAATTATGATTATAGAAAATTATTTTTAACATGTATTTAAGTAAATTTTTATTTTTAAAGTAAACAATATTTGTGTAATGTTATTTTTACATTTTAGATATGATTTAGTCTATTTAAAAATAGTTATGGTTTAGTTTAAAATATTGTTGGATAATTATATTATTCAGTATTAAACTTCATAAGTTGTTTTCATTAATAAATAGGTCTGACTTTTAAATGTTTTAGTCATAGTTATTAAATCATAAGTGATGAGTTGAAATTTTAGGTTTTGAGGAATTAAATAGGTTATTTTAGTAGCTTAGGATTAAACATTGAGGTTGATTGGAAATTTACGAGAATTACTTGATTATTTTATAGGTGACGATTGTTAATTGTGCAACATTTTGAAGAAAATTCTGAAAAAAGCTAAGAAGTCCAGGTAAGCGGGGTTCCTATACTAGACTTTGAATTAAAATAAAATGATCTGAGGTTATTTTTGGAAAATATGCATGCTTTGTTATGAAAAGAAATTTAAACTACCTCAGTTTTATTTGTTCTGCATTACTCATGAGATTTTGTTTAAGAAAAAAGTATTTTCTATCATGACTGGTGTAGACATGAGATTATTTTTAACATTCTGTTTCTGAACTTTGAAAAAGAGAGCGAATATAAAATTTGTGCATAAATTATGTTGTGATATGATTTTGTTCTGTTTCAAAGATTTTGTTATGTCCCGAAGATTTTGTTCAGTACTCTGTTTGGATAAGACGTGATTCCTGAAAACCTTTGACATGACTCTCTGATTCTGAATTTGATTCTGTTTCCGCTCTGTTCAGTTACGGCCCTACCACGGGTGATAATAGTGGCATACAGCCCAACCACGGGTTATAACAGTGGATACGGCCCAACCACAGGTTATAATAGTGGATACGGCCCAATCACGGGTAATAATAGTGAATACGACCCAACCACGAGTAATAATAATGGATACGGCCCTGCCACGGGTTATAGTAGTGGTCTCCGTTTTGAGTGCACACCTTGGTGACAGAGTGATTTATGTTCTGCTTGGCTATTAGCAGATGCACAACCATACCACGGGGGTTATACATGGCCTCTGTTCTGATATGATGTTCTAATGATGATGATGATCATTTATATTATGCCAAAGAATATTTTTGAATGAAATTATTTCTAAATTTTCGCTCTGATATTTTGATAACCTGTTTTGCTTCCGCACTCTGCAAATGAAAATGTTTTGTTCTGCATTCTGATTTCTGTAAATGCTCGTGTTTACACACTGGTATATGTTCTCTGCTTACTGAGTTGTTGATAACTCACCCCTTATCTCCTTATATTTTTCAAATAATTTTGATGGTTTAGCTAGAGAACAAGAGTAGGAAGTTTTAGCAGGTGTGATGATCAAAGTGGAATAAGTGCCTGAGGGTACTAGTGCTTATTTGAGAGTCGTAGTTAGTAAACTGATTTTATTATTCGGGTATTTTGATTTGATGAGTTAAGGATAATTTTGAGTTTTTAATTTATGTTATTGAGTTTTTCTTTATTGTCCCCATGGAGAAACTTAAATATTTGGATTGATTAAATTGATTAATATTTTACGGAATTTCTGGATTTTATAGTTGTACTATTTAGGTTGAGTTTGGGTATTAAGAGTTAACTCTCCGGACCTCCGAGGACGGGGTGTTACAGATGGACTTTTGTAATGCCCGTCCTTGTGGTGGGACTTTTTATAAAATATTTTTAGAAAGGACGACGGGAATTACTGTTCCCTTGAAAACTTTTCACTTGCATACCCAGGGTGCCAGACTCTACGTTTGTAAGGTAAAATGCGCTTTGGTAATAAAAGAAGTTTACAGCGGAAAACATTGATTTTACAATAAAAAGGCCTCTTTTACATTTAAAACTCATGCCTAGACTTCCGTGCTCTTCCCCATGGGCTGTGTCTGTCCTGACCGTTCAGTTACTATGGGGGGAGGGGCATATATGAAAACTAAAATGAGTCGAAGACTCGTAAGCATTACTTCATACAGTTAAAATATAACAACATAGGTTTTCATTCTTGCATTCATCATTCGTAAATACTATTACGTGCATGCATACGTGTCGTGTGTAAGTTCGTTTGAAAACGTCACTAGACGGGGTTTTACTTTAATGGTCTTTCTTTTTGAGAAACGTGTCTCTTTTCAATGCCTTCATTTCTTCAAGAGCTACTGTACAGGGTTTTGCTTTTAAAAGGCTTTCTTGTCGTAAAACGTTTCCCCCATCAGTGCCTTCATTTCTTAAAGAGTCCATGCTCTCGTGCATTCTTGCATACATACATTCATGCATACATGCATTCTTTCTTATCACTTTCATAGGCCGGTACACAATGTTAGGCCCCGTGTGTTAGGGTGTAGCACTGGGTGCACTACCAGCGCTACTGCCTGGCATTGCAATCTGCCCATTCATTCATTGGGTACCCCTTTTCATTCATTCATGTGGCCGTTACGTATTTTCATACATTTCATGCTTTCATTCGTTCTTTCATTCATTCATGGAAGCTCGAAAGAGCTGGAGCTTTAATTCTTTTCTTATCTTTCATTTACAGGTCATTTCATGAGAAAACGTTCATTTCATGGAAAAGCATCATGTAAAACATGGGCCCGAACTTCGTCTCTCACGGCATCTATAAGTACCACCTTGAATGTCGTCTTTCGTTGGAGTCACGAGAATCACCTCGTGGCATCCTTGAAAGCGTCAATTCGTAGGATCCGTGAAAGCCTCGGTTCTCACTTCTTTCTTTGCCTTTCGTGAGAAAACATTCATTTTCGTGAAAAAATGTCGTTTCATGAGAAAAGCATGGTTTCATGATCGTGAAATGTCAGTTCATTGATTTTCATAGAAAATACATACAATAGATGTGTCGTATAGTCATCCATTCACATGCGTACAATTAATACTTTGGGTGCGTAAAAAGGGGCTGCCAAGGAGGGGCCGTTACGTACTTATACATTTGAACACTTAGCATTTTCTTCGTTAAAACGTTTTTCTTTCCTCTTCTTAAAGCGTTTTAAAGGAAAAGCGTTTCTTGTATCTTGGAGAACTCTAGAAGAGTATGAACGTAACGCTTACCTGGACTCCATGCTACTTGCATATCATGCAGTCCATTCATGTGCTTGTCAGATGGCAACCTACATGCATACACATACCTTAACGTCATTCTCTATCTAGTACATAAGCAACTTAAACTTAGAAAACATAAGCTACCCTTCACTTGGAACACTCTCCTTCTATCCTGTGTTCTTACGTGTTCCTTCCTAACCTAAAACCTTCGGGGACCCATTACGGTCACCCCATCTTCCAACTCAAGGTCTTGCCTCCAGTGCTTATTCACTAAAGTGAACCCATGATTCACCTTAGGATTAAGACACTAAGACCTCTGTCTCATTCTTCTCATTAACCACGTTCCGACGCATGACTCAGACCAACTAAGTCACGCATCCCTTCCTTAGACAGTCCACTCGTCACTATCTCCATGCACCTTAGCCCATACTAGTCCTCATTCCCATTCATACAAACCACATGGCTCTAAGCCAACTCTGAGGCTTAGGCACCGTGCAACCATACTCAGAACCGATTACCCATTACATATAGTGAATCCATCCAGCACATGTGTCTCACCATATTACGCATATACTCTACCCCTGATCACCTAAGGTCAACATATATAACACGTTAATCACTAGCTTCGAAGGACAAGGGCCATACTCCGATACCAACCTTCTCTTAACCTGGCTAGTATGGCTCTTCATGCTATCCGTCCCTTTTTTACAGTTCATCCCAACACTTAACATGACAAGACTCCATTCATAACTACGTCTCATGTCACGTCATATAGCTCAAGACTATTCCCAAGCTAGACCGTGACCTTGTCGCGTTACCTAACATTCTGGTACGTCAATCCCTAACTCATCATGAGTACGATTCCTCACGTACTCCCGACACATCGTGACATCTTGTCACGTTCCCATTACGCCATTCATACCCTATCGCTTCACCACATGGCAAGCACGACTGTCCGTAACCACGTCACGAGGTGACGTTGCCCAGTCATGCTTTCGCTGCATACTCTTACACTTATTCCGCTACTTCATCCTTATTCCCAGCCGTAAGTCCAACACGGTGACACTTGTCACCTTAGACTATAGGCTTCACCTTAATTACTCCGGGACACTGTTCCACAGTTCCCGACTCTACTCATCACGTTCCATGCCCATCAATCACACAACCATCCTTATCGCTGTGACACGCCACACGACATATCGCTGCACCTCATGGAGTACATCCCATGCGTACTCTCTTCTCACATGCTACGCCACATTATCACTATGGCATACCCGCCATATAGTACATCACTTCACCACACAGTGTATACTCAACGTGACTCGTCCCATTCCACATACACCACATCACCATTATAGCATACAGCCATATGGTGTATCAATCCACCACATGGAGTACATTCCATATGTACTCCCTTCACACTCATCACGCCACACAGAGTACACTTAGGGTGTACTCTTCCTATTCCACATACACCATGCCACATCATCATTATGGCATATCCGCCATATGGTGCATCACTCCGCCACTTGGAGTACACTCCACGTGTACTTCCTTCATATACACTACGCCACATCACCATTATGGCATACAACCATATGGTGCATCACTTCACCACTTGGAGTACACTCCACGTGTACTCCCTTTTACACACACTACACCACAGAATACACTCCACTTGTACTCATCCCGTTCCACAATATGCCAGGAGGGTATATTTTACATATACCCTCCTTATCTCACACTATGCCACACACAGAGTACACACAACGTGTACTCTTCCCATTCCATTTGCACCACACTACCATTACAACACAGTCCACAATACTACACAGCACACTTTCCAATTACACTTAACACTTCACAGCACACTACACGGCACAATACACCTCCATACAACACAGATATGCCCAACACTTCGTTACACAGCACCACATCACAATACTACAACTCCACAAAACCAACAGCACAGTCCACAACCTAGTCAACTAATCCATATCTAACATAATTAACGAGGGATAGAGGGTTATACCATCGACGGGATTATTCGTGCATTGCTCGTTGATTGTCACAGCCGATGATGTTGAAAGTGTCGTACATGGTGGCTAACCCACGTACGATGACTGTTTAGGCGTTTGGATAGCTAGGTGTGGTCTTGGAAGGGCTCATGGTGGCCTTGTGATGATGGCAAGGAGTGTAACACGGCAGATCTAGCCGTGTACAGTGTCAGTCAGCCACTTGCAGTGGCTGTCCATCGCGTGTAGTGACTACCCACCACTCAAAGTGGTGGTTTGGACCTAGGGTTGGGCTGAGGGGTTGCTGGTGGAGCTCCTGGTGGCACAGGGGTGGCGCCGCGGTGGCTCACGGCGGAGGAAGGGGGAATGGCCGTGTAAGAGGGGGAGAAACCCATGAGAGAGTGAGGAAGAGTGTGTGTGCATGGGTGGCAGATCGGGGTCGTGGATGATCGGGATGGCTTGGTGGTGGCTTTAGGAGGCTGAAGGTGGTGGTCATCTGCCGTGGGTGGCGGTGCACGGTGGTGGAGGGTGTGCAACCCGTGCGTGTGAGGAGAGGAAGCCCGTGCAGTGGAGGAGGGCTACAGGTCGTGGGTCACGTGGAGGAGGAAGGGGGAGGTCCATGGTAGCGCTTGGTGGTCGTGGGTGCCGCGTACGGCAGTGCTAGAGGCAGTGCACGGTGAAGCCATGCGTGGATCTCTTACGCGTGCGACGAGGAAGGTGACTGTATGGGAGGGCCAGAGCTCGTTGGAGGGTGATGGCCGGTGGAAGAGGAAGCTGCTGTGGAGGTGGTGGCGCCATTGGGTGGCACACGGTGGCGCAATGGACACCAAGCCCGTTCGGGCTTTGCACTTCCGAAAGGGAGAAAGGGAGAGCGTGAGAGAGAGGGGCTAGGCTAGGGAGGATCGCTGGCATGAGGGGAGGCTTGCGGTGGTGGAGGTGCGAGCTGCTAATGCACGGCGGTGCCGGGCTGAGGCATGGAGCCGCTCGGCGTGAGGGACCTTGAGGGAGAGGGAGGAGAGCAGAGGAAAAGTGAGGGAGAAAGGAGGTGTCCGGGTATTTAACCCAGTCCCTTCATCTGGGGATCCACGTAACGAGCTAACGATGGATCTCAAACACTAATTTGAAAATGCATAAAACATTAACTTAATTAAAAGCGCTTAGAGGAATTAAGGTAGAATATTATTTTAAACTAACTTTAGTTTATAAAATAATATTCCTTCATCATTAATAAAATGATTAAGTCTCACTTAACATATTAAAGAGAATAAAACCATTTAATTAATAAAAGCTTCCAACATAATTTAAATCTCATAATATCTTTAATAGTTGAAATCATTTTAATAATGATATAAAATGATTTCTGGCAAATTATAATATTTTTGGAGCTCTTCAAGAATATTATAATTGTCGTATTTAAATCAAGCTTAGTTCAACAACACTGGAAATACTCTTTATAAATATTTTCAGCACATTTAAAACGATGGACGTGCCCTAGAAGTCGCACGATATCCTTTGAAACACGCCATCGTTGTTCGGCACGCCTGACAAGGCTCGTAGTCGCTGGATAGAAGAGGCAGACAATTTACAAAATCTTTGCCCTCAGGATTTTCTTACATCATAAAGAAAGAACGTACGTTAGAAAGAGAGAAGCGTACGTAAGAAGGAAGGAGCGGGGTATTACAAGTTTGCATATAAAGGACATCATCCACCATCCCAGCTTGCTGCCATGGCTGCCAACTACAATCCACAATCTAAAGCACAAACTTGGCTAGCAGACAGTGGTGCTAATCAGCATATCATAGCTGATATGGAGAATCTTGGCACTAGTGAACCTTATCAAGGTGGCGAGGAGATCACTGCAGGCAATGGATCTAGTCTGTCCATCACTCACATAGGCTCATCTCACTTTCCAAATTCTACTCGAAATCTTACTTAAAAAAATATTTTGAGATGTCCTACTGCTGCCGCCAATCTTTTGTCCATTCACAAGTTTTGCATTGATAATGATTGTTGGTTTATCCTAGCTTCCAAATTTTTTCTTGTGAAGGACAATCAAATGGGGCAGATACTTTTACAAGGGCTAAGTAGAGATGACATGTACCCAATCAAACTTCCTGCTTCTGTCAAAAAGACCAGAGGCTACACAACATTGCTAAGAGTTGTTGCTCGTCCTTCCATCCAGCATTCTCGTTTGGGACACCCATTTGTCCAAACTCTTAAGTTGTTAAAGCATACTTTTAAGCTTTCCAATAACTGGCTTCATTGACAATGTATCAGTCAGTGAATCTTGTCAAATGGCTAAAAGTAAATGCCTTCCTTTTCAATCTTCACATCGAGTGTCCAAAGGTCCTCTTGAGTTAATACATTCAGATTTATAAACTTCTCCTCTAGCTGCTCTTAATGGTTGCAAGTACTATGTTATCTTCATAGATGATAATAGTCGTTATTCTTGGATTTATCCATTGCAACATAAGTCAGACACTTTCTCTTGCTTTATGAAATTCAAATGCATTGCTGAAAATTTTTTAAATACAAGGATCAAATCATTCCAAACTGATGGAGGTGGAGAATTTCTCTCTAATAACTTTGGACAATTTCTTGAGAAAATGGCATCATGCATCGCATTTCATGTCCATATACTCCCCAACAAAATGGCATTGTTGAAAGAAAACATAGGCATCTTGTTGAAACAGGTCTTGCATTATTGGCTCACTCCCATTTATCTTCTACTTATTGGCTTGATGCTTTTCACACTACCATTTACTTAATAAATCGGATGCCTACACTTGTTCTAGCCAATAAATCCCCTTATCAAATTCCAAATTGCTCCATGCTCAAAACATTTGGTTGTGCTTGTTATCCTATTCTTCGACCTTATCATACTCACAAACTTCAATTTCAATCCAAGCAATGCATTTTCAATGGTTACAGTCCAAACCACAAGGGATATAAGTGTCTTGATCTTGCCACACAAAGATTTATGTCAAAAGACATGTTGTCTTTTATGAAACAAAGTTTCCAGCCAGGGTCTCACTACCATCTCTACAACAGTCCTCTCAAGTGCTTGAACCTCATTCCACATTAACTCTAATTGAGGTCCCTTCTTTTACTGAGTCTCTTGCTGAAAATGCTCTTAACTCTACCCCTCAGGCTCCCAACATAGATTCACAATTTGCAAAACCACAATCTTCAAATCTTTCACAATTTGAGCCTTTATCTCTGCTTCCACCAGCTCCATCTCATCCCATGATCACAAGGACAAGGACAAGAACTCGCCAACTAAGATCATTTCTTGATTATCATGTTTATTTGTCTACTAAACATCCTGTGCAGGTTTTCAATGCAGTGACAGATTAGAACCCACTTCATTCTCTCAAGCAGTGAAACATCAAGAGTGGCAGCAAGCAATGCTCACTGAGTTTCAAGCTCTTCATTCCAATAGTACATGGACATTAGTTCCTCAACCAATGCACAAAAATGTCATCAAGAACAAGTGGGTTTACAAAGTAAAACAAAAATCAGATGGTTCTGTGGAACGTTTCAAGGCAAGGCTAGTTGCAAAAGGCTTCCAACAACAGGATGGTCTTGATTACACTGACACATTCAGCCCTGTCATCAAGCCATCCACCATACGAGTTGTACTTGCCTTTGGATGGTCTATCTGTCAACTTGATGTCTCAAATGCATTTCTACATGGTACACTCCAAGAAGAAGTCTACATGGAACAGCCTGTTGGGTTTCTTGATTCCCAATTTCCAGATTCTGTTTGTCTTCTCAACAAGGCCATTTATGGCCTCAAGCAAGCACCTAGGGCTTGGTTCACCAAGTTGTCGACTTGTTTACTTAACATTGGCTTGATTGAATCTATTGTGGATTATTCTCTTTTCACTTATCATCAAGCTGATGTGCATATCTACATTCTAGTCTATGTAGATGATCCCATTGTGTTAGGGACACATTCCTCATTCATCTTAAAGATCATTCAAGAATTACAAACTCATTTTCCAATGAAAGACTTGGGGTCTCACCATTACTTCCTGGGAATAGAAGTCAATCGAACACACTTAGGTTTGTTTCTGTCCCAGACAAAATATATTCTTGACTTGCTGCGATGTTCAAAATGCTTGGTGCAAAGCCCTACTCCACTCCTCTTGTTTCAGGGGTCAAACTCACTCAGTCAGACGGTGATCCTTTAGATGATCCCACTCTATATAGGAAAATTGTTGGTGCTCTTCAATATTGCACTCTTTCAAGACTTGAAATTGCTTTTGCTGTTAATCAGCTATGTTAGTTCATGCATGCCCCTTTAACCACTCAATGGGTAGCCACTAAACGTGTCTTTTGATATCTCAAAGGCACTATCCATCATGGTCTTTTCTTTGGCCAAGGCTCCCTGCAGTTGAATGGTTTCTGTGATGTCGACTGGGCTGGAAGCCTTGTTGACAGAAGGTCAACTACTAGATATGTTGTTTTTCTTGGTCCATGTCTTGTTTCATGGAGTGCCAAAAAGCAGCCTGTAGTCTCTCGTTCTAGCATAGAATCAGAATACCGAGCTCGAGTTTTACTAACAACATAAATGTACTTCATTCATATGCTCCTCTGTGATTTAAAAATCAAACTTTCATCAGCTCCTACATTCTGGAGTGATAATGTGGGTGCTCTCTCGCTTGCTTCGAATCCTGTATTTCATGCTCGAACGAAGCACATCGAAGTTGATTATTACTTTGTTAGGGAGAAAGTAAGTTGGAAAGATATTCTGCTGGGTCACATTTCCACTCAATCACAGATAGCTAATATCTTCATCAATTCCTTAACTTCTGCCAGATTCCTTTTGCTGCGTGACAAGCTTCTAGTTCATGAACTTCCCCTAAGCTTGCGGGGGGATGTTAGAGTAGTAACGGAAGATCTCAAGACTACATCCAAAATCCCAAGACATCAGACTCCGTGAAGTCAGCAACTG
This sequence comes from Juglans mandshurica, assembly GCA_022457165.1. Taxonomy (NCBI): domain Eukaryota; kingdom Viridiplantae; phylum Streptophyta; class Magnoliopsida; order Fagales; family Juglandaceae; genus Juglans; species Juglans mandshurica. Next base: position 15,124,686 of record CM039623.1, read on the forward strand.
TTACAAATATGCAACACAAGTCATATGCTCAAGAAGGAAAGTCAGCAGGATAATCCCAAGATCTATGCATTCCTATTTTTACATTATACAACTGTAAAGCTTAATATTTTGTGTATAAATACCTCTATACATTAAATGTAATGAAATATAGAAAAAGTATTTTCTAAAATCTTACAGTAAATTTGTGAAAATCGAGAAATTGTCTCACTTTTGCAGGTTCACCTCGTTGCTATGCTTAGATGCTATGTTGGTTGTTTTGCATTAGAGCGCACGTCTCTTGTTTCATGAATGCTGAAAGTTACCTCAACCGGCTTAACATGCTAAAAGTTCAACTTTTGATAACTAGTATAGTGATGGCCTCCACACTGTGCATTCCACACACAGTTAGGATTCTTGATATATAATTTTCCATTCTTCCAAATTGACTAGGATTCCTGATGCTAATTAGCATAAGCTTGTTCCTCTCTTGTTAAAGAATTGTGATGGGAGATGGCACAAGAACTAAATTCTAACATGACATATGCTATGGAGATAGAGCTCTTAGGGACTTATTCTCTATTGTGTTCATACTTGCATGTAAGAAAAAAGCTTCAGTGGCAGACCTCATGGAGACGAATGGTGATTTACTCTAGTGAAATGTGAGTTTCACTAAGGCGGCCCAAAATTGGGAAGTCAGCAACTTCGAAGATTTCTTCCAGATCATATACTCCGTAAGACCGCGCACTCAAGGACCTGATACTTTGTGGTGGACATTACCAGAAAGGTACATTTTAGCTCACTCTCTCTATAAAGCCCTCACACAACCGTAGAACAATCACTTTCCATGGAAAATAATTTGTTGAAACAAGGCCCATCCTTGAGCGGCATTTTTTGCCTATACAATGTCTTTGGGTAAGATTTTGACAACAGATAACTTACGGAAATGCGGGGTGAGAGTGGTAGAATGGTGCTTCATGTGTAAACAAAGTGGAGAGACTCTGGACCATCTTCTACTACATTACGAGATTACTAAAGCATTTTGGGTCAATGTATTCAGAAGGGTAGAGCTAGCCTAAGTTATGCCTGCTACAGTAGTTGAGCTTTTGGCATGTTCAGTGAAGTACCTCGGCGGCATCCCACAAATTTCAGTCGTGTGGAAGACATTCGAAGATAGGGAGCCTCCACTAGAAGAGATTAGATTATTATTTGTTAAAAGCCTTTTTCTTTGGGCCAAACATGTAGATTTCAATGGTCTCGGTTCTCATGATTTTCATATTTCTATTTCGTTCTCCTAAATAGGTGTTATCTCTTATATACCACATGTGTACTTGGACTGTGCCTATTCATATTAATATATATATATATATATAAAGTAAAAAAATAAACAAATAAACGACGTTGGTTTCGACCAAGGTAGGGAGAGGATCAGGCTACGTGCAGCACATTCATGCGGTCCCTTCCTCCATAGCTTATTGATTCTGGAACAGAGTCTAAGATGAAATTAGCAGTATGGTAATTAATTGTTTCTGTCAATAGCAAGAAAGAGTGCGGATTCTCCAGCTTCATTCACCATCTTAGCTAGCCCTGGTTTGTGGCCAAGTAGTAACTCCACAATCGAATGTTGAGCATTTCTCACAGCAACGTGCAATATTGTTGTATCCTTGTCTATGTTCACCGTCTCCAAAATATCTATGTCACCGTCTCCAAAATAGATCTTTGTTGGATCCATCACCTCGAGTTGCAAAACCATATGAAATAAACTAATTTTGCTGATGATGAAGTTAATTCAGCGGGCTTTCTCACATCCTACGTAGAAGCCTTGCTTGCAAATAAGCATGCTTATACAAGAACATAGTTCAAAGTCCAGCACATGCAAGCAGTGGAAACCATGACCTCCTTTACTACACGTGAAAAACTCCTAGAGGTATACGTCATTATTTGATGATGCAATTTGAAGACCCGAAATGACGTCTACATCATGGACATCTAACGGTGGAGTCCAAACATATATAATTCACCAACTTGGGTCTAACATTGAGTGCAATAGAATTGTTAACTAGGGTGTAAATGCATGTTTAATTGAAGCAACTGCCAACTAGAAAGATTTTGTACAATTAAAGCTTTCATTAAAGAGAGACAGGTTTGGTACTCCAAATTTCCTTGAACATATTGATCTTGGACATGATGCACCCATGTTTTACATTTTTCATCCAATGTTACTAAAATTGATACAACGAGTTAATGATCTACTACAAACTATATAGTTGTAATGTTCGCATGAACTCGTTAAGATCCGAGGTCAAAGTTGTGACATGTTACCTATTTTTCATCCATATTAACTGTCAAAAAATAAGAAAGGGTGCTATTTTTTCTTCTCTTTTTAGCAAGTAATTTTGAAATCATTTTTGCTCATTTTGATGTTTATAATGATTGCATGAATTCGTTCTTTGTAAAAAGTTACACACTATATATCTTGACGTGGACATCTTGGGACCCATCCATGTATGAAATCAGAGACAATCCCCACCGTTGTTTTAAAATCCAAGTAAAAAAAAATCATGTATTTTCATACGTACCATTAGCTTTTCTAGAGCGACGGGGCAATCACTGAGAAATTATATTTTTTCAATTGTCATTTAACGCTATCACCACAAATGTCTAATTAAACTTATATAAATTCTATATGAATGTCTTAATTTACAAACCAATCCAATATTTTCCATCCAACTATATCTTTTTTTTTACCAAATTTTCTTCTACCACATAGCTTTTCTATCCAACAACTATATGTATTTTATTTCCATCCAACCATCTTCCCTCGCCAAACTTTCCTCCATTCAACAATAGTATCATCAATTAAAATCAGCACAATTATATTGGTTTGCATGAAAATTTTGTTGTAACTAAAAGTCTTGGAGCAATCCTATAAATAGACCAACCCCTAGTACTTCCCACTCATCACAAACAAATTCTATTGAGGTTTCCAATCTTCCTTCTTCCAATCTTTCTAGAACACACCAATGATGGAATTGACAAGTTCTTATTTTCATATATGAATGGTTGGAAGAATCTTTTTTTTTTTCTAACCTAGAGGTAGCATGCTATGCAACGCAATAGCAACCAAACAAGCAAGTTTACCATAGAGAAATACCACAAACTTCAAATTTCAAAGAAGACAAAGTACCGTAGTTGTAGTTTATTCAAATGTAAACTTGAAATTTAAATTCTTGCTATTCTATTACAACAGGTCTTGTATAAATCATGTGTAATCCTCACAGAAACAGAGTAGATAAATATACACAAACATATTTGTATAAATTACTGCTTTTTCTTTGTATACACAAATAGAAACAGAGTAGATAATTTTTACACAACCAGATTTGTATAAATTCTTGATTTTCCTTTGTATACACAAACATATGTATAATCCTCATAGAAACAGAGTAGAGAATTTATACACAAACAGATTTGTATAAATTCTTGATTTTTCTTTGTATACACAAATAGATGTGTAATTCTCACGGAAACAGATTTACATGCAACCCCTCAATTATAGACAGAGATAGAAAATAGATCCATAAATAGCTAAACCCATCCACAATCAAAGATTAGGGTTTGGAGAAGAGGAATGCAAGGGACGGCCAGGTGCCGAATAAAGTTAGGGATCATCAAGAGAATCAAATCTTATACGTGTAAAGAGATTACCTGAGCTTCGGAGAAGCATATCGACGAGAGAAAGAGGGGTTTTGGTCATTTCCGACAAGAGTAGGAGTGTGGTGGCGTGGTGGTGCGGTGCCGTTGTTTCTGATGAGACATGGGGTGGTGGTGTGGTGGTGATGTAGTGGTGGGTCTCTCTGGTCGAAGATGAAGCACTCGGGGTTTTGGTGGGAAGGGCATCTAGTTTTTGAGAGGGAAGGGAGAAAACCGTGGGAAGGGAAAATGGATACTACCGTAGTTGATGGAGACTTCGGGAGAGAGAAACAAATGATATAAAATTGATTTGATGAATAAACAGTGTCTTCCAAATTTGAAAATTACTTTAGAAGTTACTGTAGCTATATTCCAATATTTGGAATATAGCTATTCCAATGTGATACATTTTATAACTCAATAGCTAAATTTTCATTAGATTTAGTTTTAGCTAATCCAATGAGAGTGCTCTAAGATCTGTAGTCAAGACTAATGCATTTTATAATAGTTGTTAACCAACAATTTAGTACCTAATAAACATATTTTCAATGCATAAGATAATATCACATGATAAAAAAAATATGTGAATAACTTTTGACCATAATAATATCAAGATTGCATAAATCCAACAGTTCCCAACCCTTATATATCAAGGAAGGAAAATGACGTTACATACAACTGACCCATTTCGAAAACACTAAAATAGTTATTGGTACATCAATCCATAAAAGTAGTCTCGCAGGATGAACCCGTCGTATCCCATTATATGAGAAGATACCATGCCATTAAACATATATTAGAGTTTACGGAACTCTAATTTATAATACCATGAGATTTTGGTAACAAAATATGAGTACCATGTCATTTAAGTTACCATCAGATGTACAGTCTTAATGACGGCAAAGAGAGGGCCAAGAAAGAAGATATAACCAAGTACGAAGGCCCAAGAAGCAATTTTCGGATAGGAACCAGCCATCACTCCATATGAGCCTATAGAATAAGCTATCACCATTGCAAGAACAACCAATGGAATGAGTTGCTTGGACCAAGTTAGGAATTTTGAGAATGCATCAGGGATTTCTTGTTTCATAAGAAAAGCATAGAAATGGAGAAACATTGAGGCAATTGAGAAAACAAATGAGATGGAATTCGCAATTACAAATGCGCCAAAAGCGAACTTCTGACTAGAAGTTGTACCATCCTTTCTATAAGGCATGGTCAAAATAGCTGCAAAGGTGACAGTGGCAACGAAGGTTGCTACAAGTAAGTTGACATTAGCCTTCTCCTTAACAAAAGAACTATCTGGCCCTTGTTCCGTTTTCCCATTAATAGATGAATCATTTTCTTCTTGCTTTGATGTGTTTCTACTCTCGATTTGTGGTTCGCTGGTCCCAGTAGTTTGTACTTTGATGGTACTTCTTGTGGGAAATGCTGTTTGCAAACTTGGTAGACAGCCAATGGCCTCGAACTGAGGGATCAAGTACTTCTGTAAGTTTTTGAAATAGGCAATGATTAGGAATAGAATAATCTATTTTATAAAGGCATTAATATTGGATTTCCAAGATTGATAGGTCCCAAAAAATATTACTAATGCGAACGTAAATTGCTTTCTCTTCGAGTAAGAAAAGTACCACAAGTTGAATGAATATTTTTTGATGATGCATTGATAAATTCTGGGTTGTTTAAATAAGCAAAGCCACGTACAAGAATGCAAAAAATAAAGGGAAACAACTGGAACACAAAAACGTAAAAACAAAGCATGCAAAACACATGAAAAACAGAGCATAACGAACGGAAATAACATGCAACAGAAAAACACCTAAGACTCTCAACTGCAAAAGACCTAGTCCGATCTAGCGATCTTCTCGTCCTCTACTTGCCCATGACGGCAACGGTCATGATTCACGTCCACTTCACCCCAGATATTTGGGATTCGGCTTTAAGCCTCTCTTCGAATGACGTGGCCTAACAATACTTCCCCTTTCCAGTGGACGCTTTTCCTCAAGGTCCACAAATGGAAACTATTCCAGCAATGATTGGGTTGGCTCCAAAGTGGGCTCCTCCGGTGGTAGACGCCTCCACTGGACTAAATTTTCTGCTTCAAATTTATTGCCTTTTTTGACCCAGTGAGTGCCCAGTATTTGTTGAGGTTGCAATATAACTGCGCCTTCATCGTTCACTAGCAGCAATTCAGTAGACGTCACCACTATGTCGCCCATGAATTTTTTTAACAAGGAAACATGGAAAACAGGATGAATGCGAGCTCCTTCTGGAAACTGAAGTTTATGCGACCACTCCAATTTTTTGTAGCACTGGGTATGGATCGTAAAATCGACTAGCAAGCTTCTGGTGGGCACGTTTGAAAACAGAATGCTGCCGATGGGGTTGTAACTTAAGAAACACCAGATCGCCTACTTCAAAAGTCACATCTCGTCTCTTGTGATCCGCTGCATGCTTCATACGATTTCTGGAAGTCTCTAGATTAGTTTTAAGTTGGCGCAACAACTTTGCTCTAGTCATGAGACTCTGATCCACTTCATGCACAGAAGAGAAGCCGCTATGGTAAATGGGAAGTGGAGGAGGCAAACGACCACACAATGCTTGGAATGGGGTCATTCCCGTAGATGCATGGGACGTTGTATTGTACCACAACTCTGCCCATGGAATGTATGTGCTCCATTTGCGTGGCCATTGGTGAACAATGTAGCAGAGATACTGCTCTACACATCGATTGACCACTTTCGCCTGGCTATCAGTTTGCGGATGATAGGCGGAGCTGAGTTTCAACTTAATGCTTGACATTTGCAAGAATTCTTGCCAAAATTGGCTAATAAAGATAGGGTCTCGATCACTAATGATCGATCTGGGAAGACCATGTAATTTGACAACCCCTTCAACAAATTTCTCAACCACGTCTTTAGCAGTAAAAGGATGAGTTAAAGTTAAGAAATGTGCGAATTTACTTAACTTGTCGACAACTACCAAAATTGTATCCTTGCCATGGGATGTCGGCAGGCCTTACATGAAGTCGAGAGTGATATCATCCCAGACTTGGCAAGGAATGCGCAAAGGTTGCAGGAGTCCCGCAGGGGGAACTGTGTTGGACTTCATTTTCTGGCAGACTTCACATCGCTTGACATATTCGTGGATTGTGTGGTACATTTTAAGCCAATAAAATTGTTGAGCTAGCCGGTTGAACGTCCGCAACACTCCTAAGTGTCCCCCTATTTTTGTGTTTTGAGCCTCATGTATAAGCTTGGTTCACAGCACCTCATGGGAAGGAATAACCACTCTTCCTTTGAATAAAAAGAGTCCTTGACGCTTTGAGTAGTGCCCCTCGGGTTGTGCCCTAGCCCTCTGCTCTAGAGATTGCATATAAGAGTCCCCTTCGTAAGCTCCTTTAATCTCATCCCACTTGGTGATAGAGAGCACGTGTAGATGATGAAGAACTGGGTTGTGAGGCTTGCGTGAAAAGGCATCTGTAGCTAAATTTTCACAGCTTGGACGGTAAGTGATTTCATAGTCATAGCCCATTAATTTGGCTACCCACTTCTATTGCTCAGGTGTTGCCACACGTTGCTCCAAAAAATACTTCAGGCTGTGCTGGTCGGTTAGGATGAAAACTTTTCTTCCCAGTTTTCGCATAAGTTGGCCAAGATTTTTTTGTAACCCCTAGTGCTCGACTCCTAAATGCAATGGGCTTTCGTTGCTGTGATAAAACTGCACCAATCCCATCTCCTAAGGCAATGGTTTCAATGGTGAAGGAATCATTGAAATTAGGCATAGCCAAAATGGGAGTGGTGGTGACGGTATTAAGCGCATGGTAGTCCGTGCAAAATCTCCAACTTGCGTTATTTTAGCATATCTTGAACTTGCGTTTAGCATATTTTTTCTTCACTAGCAAAACTGGCGAGGAAAATGGACTGGTGCTAGGACTAATGAGCCTAGAGTTTAGCATATCTTGAACTTGCGTTTCAATTTCTTCCTTTTGAAAATGGGCGTATCAGTAGGTTCGTACATTGATTGGCTTGGTGCCTTCTTTAAGTGTAATGCAGTGATCTACCTCGTGCATAGGTGGTCACATGAGGGTTCCTGGAACAAGCCCCATATTCATGAAATACCACAACAAGTCTTGTTGTTTCATGTCGTACATTCCCCCTGTGATGTAGCTTCTGTGGTTGGAGGAAAGCTTACGGCAAACGCCTCGTCTCTTCGGTAGTCTTTTGTTATTTCCTTCAATGTAGCCTCCATAATGGTTTGCTCGCCTATCCCCTGCAACTTTCGGACTTGATTATCTCAAATGAGTTCCATGGTTGATTGCTTCCAATTACAAACTACTGAACCCAGCATTTCCAGCCATTGAATGCCAAGCACTAGATCATGACCTGATAATGGCAGTGAGAAGAAAGTGAGATAAAACTCAGTTCCTTGTAAATTCACCATTACCTTATCAAAACATCCTTGACACTTCAAACGTTCTCCATTTGCAACCCGAACAGTAAATGTTTCCGTTGGTACCACTGGAAATCGCAGCATGCTTGCCAGACGATCAATGATGAAGTTGTGTGTTGACCCACTGTCGATCAGCACCACTACTATGAGAGAACCCATCATTGCTGTCATACGCATTGTTCTCGGAGTAGTCCATCCCGTCAATGCATGTAACATGATTTTAGGTTCAAGTTCAGGTTCTTGCACCTCTGCTGCATCTCCCCCGTGGTCATATTCTAGCGTTTGTTGATCAGTAATGTCCTCACATATCACGTTGCCCCCATGCCTCTCCAAGAGTAATAGTTGCGATTTTTGACATCTATGGCTTCTTGTAAAACGTTCCTTGCTGTTGAAACCTAGACTTTGTGCTCTCTTCCTCTGCATTTCCTCCCAAGACAATCGCTTAATGGGTCTTGCAGGTGTAGTAGGAGCTACATGAGTGGCTTGTGGAAGAGCTAACGGAGCTCTTGCAGGTGGTAACCGCATGAACCTTCTCTGCCGTGTGAGTTGATTGTCCCTCATCTGTGCCAAGTTAATGGCTTCTTTGAGTGATTGTGGCTTAAACATCCAAATCCCATATGTTATTTTAGCCTTCAACTTGCCCATGAATGTCCCCACCAATGCTTTCTGAGTCCATCCTTGGAGCCTGTTGCCGAGCTTTTCAAACTCGCATTGGTAGTCCCTCAAAGTCCCTAGTTGTCTGACTCAGGATAGAGTTTCCTCGAAGTCCTCACACTCTGGTGGTCTGAAGCGAGCCCATAGTTCTTACTCAAATTTCTCCCATGAAATCACATGTCCTCGTCCCGAAATGTTCTGCAAATCCACTACCACCATTGGTTAGCCTCACCTTCCAAGTGGTATGCTGCCATGGAAACCTTATGGGCTTCCGCCATGCCCTGGTATTCGAAGAACTGATGCACACAGTTGAACCATTTGGTTGGGTCATCCCCTGAAAAGCATGGAAATTCCAGCTTCGCCGTTTTGGAGGAGATGACCTCCAGCCCGCATCATTGCCTTCTCAGTGAGGGTTGTCGTGGTTGGCATTCTCCTGATTTGCGATCAACACACTCAAAATTTGATTAGAGTTTCCTCCATTCGCTATAGTCCTTCCTGAACTGTACCGAGTCTAAACTCCAAGTGCTCAATATGCTCCTTGTTAGTTCCCATAAGTAACCTGGCTGTGATGCCAATGATAGGTCCCAACAAATATTATTGATGTGAACGTAAATTGCTTTCTCTTCGGGTGAGAAAAATACCACAAGTTGAATGGATATTTTCTGATGATGCATTGATCAATTCTAGGCTGCTTAAATAAGCAAAGCCACATAAAAGAATGCCGAAAATAAAGGGAAACAACTGGAACTCAAACTTGTAAAAACAGAGCATAACGAACGGAAATAACATGCAACAAAAAAACATGTAAAACTCTCAACTGCAAAAGACGCAGTCCGATCCAGCGATCTTCTCGTCCTCTACTCGCCCATGACTGCAACGATCTTGATTCACACCCACTTTACCCCGAACGACGTGGCCTAACAAAGATTATTCTTTGTTTTCTTTTAAAGTTGTGATACATATGGTCCTTTGAATCAAATAGCATAGGATTTTTTTTTTGAAAGTGGTAACGTATTATGTTTGATTTTTTAAAATCCAATTTCCTTGTATGGATCATGTAATAAAACTTGGATTTGGATTTGCACTAAAGCTAAACAAGCCTTTTAATTAAGTTTTTCAAAATCTTGGTTTCCAATTCATGGTTGATTTCAAAATGAAATCCAAATCCAAATTCAAATTCTATCCAAACGCAATATATCTGAATTCTAGTTGGGTTTTTGACAGCTATACAAAATGCTTAGCTGCTATATATTCATTAAGTACGGAATATTATTTGGAAATTACTGATCACGGTACGTCAATTATTTATAAACACTACACAGCTAAGTTAAATGAATTTATAGTAGGATATATGGTCATACCTTCCAAAACGGACTCTTCATAGCACTTGATTTAAGAGTTTCCAAGCAATTAGGCCTTCCTTGTTAATAGCCCCTTTGTCCACTCTTTTATCCCCTGCCAATGCATTTAGTGTTCTGAAAGGTGTGAGTTCAGCAGCCAAAAGCAACAGCGTGTTGCCACTGCTATCTTGCTTGTTTATGAGATCATCAGGCACTTTGTCAAGCAGAAACTTGAATGTCCTGAAGCTTTTCCTACTTCCCGCAGCCACACGGAGGGGCGTACGACCTTTATTGTCCAATAGTTCGTACGTACCAGGAAATTATGAAACCACCTTCTCCACTACCTCATGGTGGCCTTGCTCGGCTGCAATGTGAAGAGCAGACATTCCTTCCTTGTCCTTTATGTAAGCTGCCGAAGAACCTGCACATTGTAATACAGTTTAGTTAAAAAAACTAGGTAGCCATTTGTGGAGGGTAGAGGGCAGTGGTGGGCGAGCCATGATCAGCAACGTGCGGCATCCAGTGATTGGGCACGGCGGAGTGCACTGTGGAAGTGAGAGAGAGAGAGAGAGAGAGCGAGACTTGCGTGAATGTGTTTGCTGTAGCTGGGCCAGGTTGCTTCCGCTGGAGGCTTGCGGTGGTGAAGGTCATGCAGGGGTGGATCAGGGGGTTGACAACGTGAAGGGCTAGGCTTTTAGGGAGGCAATGGCGTGAAGGAGAGAGGGTTGTCCGTGGTGCAACTGCTCTGTTTTGGACTCCCTAAAAATAGAGGCTCTCTAAGCTTGGACGTGGCTATGGCTTCTTGAGGGTCACGGTGGGTTACGGTGGTGGCAGTGAGGTTTGGGCAGGGTGGTTCCGTGCTGTGGACGCACGCGGGATTGGGCTTTTGAGGAGTGGCTATCGGTGGGTGGGTCTCTTGTCGTGCCATCTGAGTGCTTGTGGTGGAGTTCGACCTCTGCTGCCCGTCGGTGGTGCATGTAAAAGTGCACGGTGAAGGGCGGAGGACAGTGTAGTTGTGGACGGTGGTGTGGAGAGGCAGCTATGCGTGGGTTGCTACGGTAGAGTATGGGTCAACGGCGAGTGGACCGACGACTTGTGGAGGTGATTCATTGAGAAAATTAGGCTGCGGCAACTTCTTTTGCAAGAGAGAAATACATGTATTTATAGTGTTGATTGGAAAAATCCTAGATGGGAACAAAAAAAAAAAAAAAAGGGTAACTGTGCATGGCATGAAACATGAAACGTGCCTGACATGGAAACTGGTTCCTGGCTTCATGGGCTTGGGTTTTGGGCATTTTCTTCGAGTTTTGGGCTCCCAATTCAACCTCTAAAATAATCTAACTTGTTCTACTAATTTTTCATTGGCCCATAAAAAGATTTTACTTAATTCAAAAGTATTTAATGATTCTAACTTAAATAGCAAGCCCAATAAAAAAAAATTAGATATCTTCCAAAATACAAATTGGACCCACAATCAGTAGGGTCATATGATGAAACAAAGCTTAAAGATTTGATTAATAGTGGCTCAAACCAATGGATCATCTCTTTGCTAAATGAAATGTTCTCTGAGCCTGAGATCGAAGACATTAGAAGAATCCCTATCAGCCCATGCAATAGTTCAGATAAATTAGCTTGGAGGTATACTGGAGATGGTAAGTTCCCTGTAGAGAGTGCTTACCACTTACAATGTGCTATAGTGGAGAGACAAAAGGGGCAGACATCGAGAAATATTAATCATTCTGTGATTTGGAAAAATGTTTGGAAGCTTAGAGCGGCCAATGTTGTATAAGTCTTTTTTTGGAGGGCCTATCATGAGGGCCTCTTAAAGTCTTTCTTAAAGCATGTGCCCCATCTGCCCAGATAACATAGAGATAGTGGCACATTATCTTTGGATTTGCAGATTAGCCTTTTAGGGAAGTTCTGTCATTTTTTTGTTTAAACTTGAATGTTGGGGAACTTGAAGAATTTGCTGTCACATATCATCAGATTTGGAAGAGAAGAAATAGATTTGTATTTGAAGAATTAGAGGGGTTGCCGCTTACGAGAGAAACCGAGTTTTATCTTCTCTTCCTGATGCTAGTAGTAGGCCTCCTGCCTCCCAAATTCTACCACTAACCAAGAAAGATTACAATGTAGCAGGTAATTTGATTAGCGTGTTGTAGGGTATTGTTTCTTATTTCTCAAGTTTCAGGTTCTGGCCATTTGAGAGCTGGTGGCAGCACACAGTAACGCCCTGTTCCCAAAGGTTCAGAGTCTTAGCTCTTATCACTTAATATCAACTCCAATATCACAACTATAAAATTAAAAAAAAAAACTTCGAAAAATATTAATTCCTTAGCTCAACCCAAATATCTATGTTCTTTCATAGGGAGAACAAAAAAATTCTCAATAACATAAATTAATAACTCCCAAAAAACTTGAAAATATCCTTAACTCAACACGTCAAATTAACCAAGAATAATCAATTTACTAACTATGACTCTCAAATAAGCACTTGTACTCTCAGATACTTATTCTACTACGATCCTCACACCTTGCTAAAACTTCATACTCTTGTTCTCCAGTTGAACTATCAAAATTATCTAAAAAATACTTTGAGATAAGGGGTGAGTTATCAACAACTCAGTAAGCAGAGAACATATACTAGTGTGTAAACATGAATATTTACAGAGTTTGGAATATAGAACAAAACATTTTTTATTTTCAGAATGTAGGGTCAGAACATGTTATAAAAAATATCAGAGCGAAAGTTGAAAAATATTCTCATTCAAAATTCCTTTGGTATATCATAACTAAACATCTTCATCTTTTCTTACCATATCAGGACATATCAGAACAAATGCCATATTTAATCCCTGTAGTAGGATTGTGCATTATGTGGAAAGCCAAGCAGAACATAAATCACCATATTATCAAAGCGATTGCACTCAGAGCATAGACCACTATTATATCCTGTGGTAGGGTTAGAGGCCACTATTATATCTCGTGATAAGGTTAGAGGTCACTATTATATCCCGTGACAGAGCCAGAGATCAGAGCAAAACAGAATCAAAATCACTATATTAGAACCAGAATCAGAGTCAGAACAAAATCAGAATCACCATATCAGAATAGAATCAGAAAGTCATGCCAAAGGTTTTTTAGATGTCACATCATATCAAAACAGAATAGAATCAAAAAGTCATGCCAAAGGTTTTTTAGATGTCACATCATATCAAAACAGAGTACTGAAATTTAGATCATTTCACATTTTCCAAAACAATTTCAGAACATCTTCACATCACATGCAAAAATTATCAAATTTTCATATTTGCTCATTTTTCTCAAATCAATTACAGAATATCAAAAGTCAGCTCATGTTTACACCAGTCATATCAGAAAATACTTTATTCTTATACAGAATTTCATGAGTAATGCAGAACAAATAACTGAGGTCGTTTCAAATTTCTTTTCATAACAAAACATCCATATTTTTCAAAAATCAACCTCAGCCCATTTTATTTTTTATTTAAAGTCTAGCATAAGAACCCCGCTTACTTGAACTTCTTAGCTTTTCAGAAATTCTTCACAACAGTTCTGAACGAAAATCAATCGTCACCTATAAAATACACACGTAACTTTCGTAAATCTCAAATTGAACACGTACTTCGTAATTCAAACCCTAGATATTAAAGAAAAATCTCTATTTTCCTAATGACTAAAATCCTTGAAACCCTAAAATATCTTCTCTTCCCAAAGTATTTTGATTTTTATAGAAATTCTCCAAACAAAAAAAAAACACGATTAATGCTTATGATCATATTACTCCATAAATTGGTCTTAAAATATTGTCCATGCGAATACGTGATCTCGACCCCAAAATATACACGGCCCAACACTGAAAATACACACCAGCTAGCCCATTTCGATATGCCAAGCCCATCAAACAATCAAGCCCAACAAAAAAAAAAAAACATAAGTTCATAACACGATTCAGATTCATGACTGGAAGGGCAAGATCGTAATTACAACATGCGGTGGGCTTGCCGTTCGTGGAGGGGAGAGGGCAGCGATGGGCTTGCCGTGATCAGCAACATGCGGCGTCCAGTGATTGGGCACGGCGGGAGTGCACTGTGGAAGTGAGAGAGAGAGAGAGAGCGAGAGCAGCGTGAACGTGTTTGTGGTAGCTGGGCCAGGTTCCTTCCAGTGGAGGCTTGCGGTGGTGAAGGTCATGCAGGGGTTGATCAGGGGGTTGACAACGTGAAGGGCTATGCTTTTAGGGAGGCAATGCATGGAGGAGAGAGGGTTGTCCGTGGTGCAACTGCTCTGTTTTGGACTCCTAAAAATAGAGGCTCTCTATGCTTGGATGTGGCTAGGGCATCTTGAGGGTCATGGTGGGTTACGGTGGGTAGTGAGGTTTGGGCAGGGTGGTTCCGTGCGGTGGACGCAGGCGGGATTGGGCTTTTGAGGAGTGGCTATCGGTGGGTGGGTCTCTTGCCGTGCGATCTGAGTGCTCGTGGTAGAGTTTGACCTCTGCTGCTCGTGGGTGGTGCATGCAGAAGTGCACGGTGGGGGGCGAAGGACGGTGTAGTTGTGGACGGCGGTGTGGAGAGGTAGCTATGCATGGGTTGCTGCGGTAGAGTATGGGTCAACGGTGAGTGGACCGATGACTTGTGGAGGTGATTCATTGAAAAAATTAGCCTGCGGCAACTTCTTTTGCAGGAGAGAAATACATGTATTTATAGTGTTGATTGGAAAAATCCTAGATGGGAACAAAAAAAAAAAAAGGGTAACCGTGCATGGGAGACGTGCATGGCATGAAACATGAAACGTGCCTGACTTGGAAACTGGTTCCTGGCTTCATGGGCTTGGGTTTTGAGCATTGATTGGGTATTTTCTTCGAGTTTTGGACTCCCAATTCAACCTCTAAAATAATCTAACTTGTTCTGCTAATTTTTCATTGGCCCATAAAAAGATTTTACTTAATTCAAAAGTATTTAATGATTCTAACTTAAATAGCAAGCCCAATAAAAAAAATTAGATATCTTCCAAAATACAAATTGGACCCGCAATCAGTATATAAAAAAGAGTAATTCTACATACAATCGTGAAGTGTCTTAACGCCGCGTAATCGTTTTGAAAAAGAGTGGGGTCCACTATTAAAAAATTAATTTTTTCATATAGATTCTATGTTTTATTCACTTTTTTTCAAAGCGATTACGCGGCGGTTGCACAATTTACGGTTACAAATATATTTCTTTCTACATATAAATCCAAAAATAAAAATTTTAGACAATGAGTTGGTGCTGGGCTTGGGTGTTACACTGTTCTACCAAAAAGGACATAAATTAATTTAAATCGAACTATTTACACTATTAAGTAAAAGGGCTACTCATTGTCTATCACATTTTTTCTCTTCTGCAAATCAAGATCCATAGTTATTCTTTCGTGTTAATTTGTTCTTTTAATTAACTCCAATACAAGCATGCAGTAGTATTTTTTTATACCATATTACTTTTCATTACACATAAAATAAGGCAATTAATATACAAGATAAAAAATATATATTAGTTGTGATGTCATGGGTCGTACCTCTCGGTGTTTCTAACTATTTTATATTTTAGTCACTCGAAACAGTTCCCATTGCGCATTTCATAGCATCAAAAACACTACACTACCATGCAGGTTTGGTATAACCATTGACACCCCTTTGTTTTCTACGATGCCTGTGTGTGATCAGTTCATTGGCGACTTGCATATGACGTGACTAATTTTCATGTAGCAACGACTAATGCATTTTATATAGAAAATAAGATAATATCACAGGATAAAAAAAATATACCAATAACTTTTGACCATAATAATATCAAGATTGCATAAATCCAACAGTTTCCCAACCCTAATATATATATCAAGGAAGGAAGATGACGTTACATACAACTGACCCATTTCGAAAACATTAAAATAGTTATTGGTACATCGATCAAATAATAGTAGTAGTCTCACTGGATGAACACGTGGTATCCCATTATATGACAAGATACCATGCCATTAAACATATATTATAATCTATGTAACTATTTTTAATACAATGATGAGATTTTGTAATAAAATATGAGTACCATGTCTATAAACGAAATGACGGCGATGAGAGGGCCAATAAAGAAGGTAAGACCAAGTCCGAAGGCCCAAGAAGCAATTTTAGGATAGTAATGAGCCAAGACTCCATATGAGCCTGTAGAATAAGCTACCACCAATGCATAAACAGCCCCTGGAATGAGTTGCTCGGAGAAAGTTAGGAATCCTCGGAATGCCTCAGGGTTTTCTCCTTTCATTCCATAAGCAGAGAAATGGATAAACATTGAGGTAGTTGACAAAGCAAATGAGAAGGAATTCGCAATTGCAAATGCGCGGAAAGCCAACTTCTGACCTGAAGTTGCATCATCCTCTCTAAAAGGCATGGTTAAAATACCTGCAAAGGTGACAGTGGCAACGAAGGTTGCTACAAGGAAGTTGACATTATCCTTATCCTTATCAAAGAACAAGGAGTCATTTTCTTCTTGCTTTGATGTGTTTCTACTCTCAATTTGTCGTTCGCTGGTCCCAGTAGTTTGTTCTTTGATGGTTGATCTTCTGGGAAATGCTGCTTGCAAACTTGGTAGATAGCCAACGGCCTCAAACATAGGGATGAAGAGCTGTAAGTTTTTGAAACAGGCATTGATTAGGAATAGAATAATCTGTTTTATAAAGACATTAATGGATTTCCAAGATTATTCTTTGTTTTCTTTCCAAGTTGTGATACACATATGGTCCTTTGAATCAAATAGCATAGGATTTTTTTTTTTTTTTTTAAAGTGGTAACGTATCATGTTTGAATCTTTAAAATCCAATTTCCTTTTAGTCAAGTTTTTCAAAATCTTGCTTTCCAATTCATGGTTGATTTCAAAACCAAATCCAAATCCAAATTCAAATTCTATCCAAACGCAATATACAAAATTATTAGCAGCTCAGCCAAACCACAATCAGACCTCACCTCATCGAAGCAACATCCCACAGCAACCACCTCAGCAGTACACGTATCAGTCACGCCATCTCAGCACAAAGACTCTTCTAGAAGCTCCCAGAAAACTTGCTGATTCTCGTTTGATTGGTTCTCTGTTATTCTCTTGTTATTTCCTTGTAAATAGGCATCTTACAGTTACAACAATATTCTGCAAATAGCACTAGGCAGCACACACTCCATGTGCTTGAGGAATTGTCCAAACTATCCTTCTTTTCTCCTACTTAAAGGAGTCTTTGTAAACAGTTCTGATTAAGGAATGAAATGCAAATTCATTAATTCTATCATGGCATCAGAGCCAAAATAAGACAAACGTCTCCATGGCTGAAGCTACTCCTGAAAAATCTCTCAACCCACTATCTTCTTCCCCTCCCTCTTCGTCTCTTCCCCACCTCTCTCATCTTGTTTCCGTAAAATTAAACAATGAAAACTTCCTTCTCTGGCGAGCTCAGATGGTTCCATATCTGAGAGGCCAGCGTCTGTTTCACTTTGTCGATGGCTCCAACCCCCCTCCTCCGCATTTTCTTCCTAATTCTACCACAATAAACCCCGAATACATTGAATGGTCTCACACTGACCAACTTATCCTTAGTGCCATCATCTCTTCCCTCTCCGAAAATCTTATTGCCCAAGTCGTCGGCTACACCACTGCGTATCAAGTATGGAACGCCCTGGAAAAACTCTTTACCTCTCAATCTCATGCTCGGCTTATTCAGCTTCGATATCAACTTGCCACCGTGTCAAAAGGTTCATCCTCTGTTTCTGAGTACTTCCGAAAAGTTAAGCATCTCTCAGACACCATGGCTGCCACTGGCACTCTTCTATCCTCTGCCGAATTTATTTCCTATCTCCTAGCTGGTCTAAACAGTGATTTTGATGCATTAGTTACATCCATTACTGCTCGTGTCGAACCCATATCCTCTGAAGAACTTTTCAGTCTTCTTCTCACCCACGAAAGTCGTCTCGCTCATTCCACTCATCTCCCCTCTTCCACTGACTTAACTGCAAATTTCACCTCCACAAATCTCTCTCGTGGTCGCGGTAATACTCGGGGAGCCTACCGGGGTAATTATCGCGGTCGTGGCAGGGGTCGAACTCCCCATCCTTCACCTTCGAATTTCTTTCCTACTGCAGCAGCTCCAAATCAATCTCCATTACCTCACTCCAAGCCCACTTGCCAAGTCTGTGGCAAGGTTGGTCACCTTGCACTCAGATGTTACCATCGTTACGATCATGCCTATGAAAAT
The DNA here is from genome assembly GCA_022457165.1 of Juglans mandshurica. Classification (NCBI taxonomy): domain Eukaryota; kingdom Viridiplantae; phylum Streptophyta; class Magnoliopsida; order Fagales; family Juglandaceae; genus Juglans; species Juglans mandshurica. The sequence goes on from CM039623.1 coordinate 15,143,087, forward strand.
GGCCCACCCAGGTCCCTCACCGCCAACTACACCTCATCCAACCTCACCTCAGACAACAACTGGTACCCAGACACTGCCGCCACAAATCATCTCACCTCAGATCTCTCTCACTTGAACCTCAACTCCGTCCCTTACAATGGATCTGATCAAATTCGCGTCGGTGATGGTACTGCTTTACCTATCTCCAACATTGGTGATTCTCTCTTGAACTCTGCTTCTCACTCCTTTTATCTCAAACGCATTTTACATGTTCCTCACATAACCAAAAACTTGGTTTCTGTAAGGCAATTTTGCTCTGATAATAACGTCTACTTTGAATTTCATGCCTCTCATTTTATTGTGAAGGATTCCAAAATGGGGACCCCTCTCCTTCGTGGCCCCATGCATGATGGTTTATACACTTTTCCAGCAACTTCATCTCTTCAAGCTCTTGTTGGTGAGCGTACCACTACCTCTCGGTGGCACTCCAGACTTGGGCATCCATCTCTTCAAGTTGTGCAGAGAGTTTTGTCTCACCATTCCCTTCCTGTGTCAACTCAAGACTTCAATTCTCCATGCTCAGCATGCTGCCAAGCAAAAAGTCATCAATTACCGTTTGTTTCTTTTCATCAACGGGCTACCAAGCCCTTAGAATTGCTTTACACCGATGTATGGGGTCCTGCCCCCGTTCTTTCTCGTGAAGGCTATCGTTATTATGTTGCATTTCTAGATGACTACACCCGTTTTACTTGGTGGTTTCCTTTAATTCAAAAATCTGATGTCGTCTCAGTTTTCATTACTTTCCAACGATCTGTTGAATTACTCTTTAATTCCAAAATAAAATCCATCCAAAGTGATTGGGGAGGCGAATTTCGATCTCTTAATCAGCTTCTTAAATCTAAAGGAATTTCGCATCGAATTTCTTGCCCTCATACTCACCAACAAAATGGTGCCGTAGAGCGTAAACATCGACACATTGTCGAAACCGGCTTAGCTCTTATGGCACATGCCTCACTCCCTCAACACTTTTGGGCTGATTCTTTCCACACTGCTATATATTTAATAAATCGTCTTCCCACTCCCTTACTCCAACAACTCAGTCCATTTGAAAAATTATTTTCCAAACCTCCAAATTACACCTTTCTCAAAGTTTTTGGAACTGCTTGTTGGCCTCACTTACGACCTTATAATCGGCACAAACTAGACCTTCGTTCCTCACAATGTCTTTTCATTGGCTACAGTGATTCCCACCATGGCTACCGCTGTCTACATCTACCCACAGGACGTCTCTACATATCACGGGATGTTGTCTTTGATGAAACATTATTTCCCTTTAATCAAACCATCATCTCGGCCTCAAACCCACCCTCAACGCCACTTCCCTCTCTTCTTGGCCCATACCCCACCCAGCCAACAACCACAATTCCTACACCATCTCATAACACCCACGCCCAGCCCACACCTACCTTACCCATCGCACTTCCATCCTCAGACGACACCCCACAATTACATCCCTCTCCTCAGTCTCCAACAATCTCAACCAGCCCAACACCTGGCCCAACAACGCTCCAAAGCCCATCCACCTCATCTACACAACCCGATATTTCCTCTCTCCCTGATCCTCTTCAGAACTCATCCCCGCAATCTCAATCATCTGCTGTGCCTCTCGAACCTTCCTCGCCATCTCCACCATCCTCTACGTCTCACCTTCCAAACCAAATCATCACTAGATCAAAAACTCACTCTCTCCGACCCAAAACATTTACCGACGGCACTATTCTCTGGCCACCCCCCAAGAGTTTTCTCACACTATCTTCCCCCATTTCCGATGATCCCCTTACTTTCACCGAAGCTTCAAAACATCAAGTTTGGAGGTCAGCCATGGCAGAGGAATTTCAAGCACTGATGAACACAAATACGTGGACCCTAGTACCATCTTCAGGCGTCAACAATTTGGTAGGATGCAAATGGGTTTTTCGCACCAAAAGACGTTCGGACGGCACCATCGACAGACACAAGGCTCGTCTCGTTGCAAAAGGATTTCATCAACAGGCAGGTATCGACTTCTCTGAAACTTTTAGTCCTGTTGTGAAGCCAACCACAATTCGTACTATTCTTTCCATTGCTGTCACCGAAGGATGGTCCCTACGGCAGGTAGACATTAACAATGCCTTCCTGCATGGGGACCTCCAAGAACAAGTGTTCATGAGCCAACCCATCGGATTTATTCATCCCGATTACCCAACCCACGTCTGTCGCTTGAATAAGGCCATTTATGGCCTTAAACAAGCGCCACGCGCTTGGTTCTCCAAGTTGAGTACCAAGCTTCTTGAGTTTGGCTTCACACAATCTCTGTCTGATCCTTCGTTATTTTTGTATAAACATTCCGCAGTTACTCTCTTTTTCTTAGTGTACGTCGATGATATTATTCTTACTGGTTCCAGTATGGATGCTATCAACACTGTGTTACACTCCCTCAACTCTTTCTTTCCAGTTAAGGACCTTGGACCCCTTCGATTTTTTCTAGGACTTGAGATTCATCATCTATCGCACAGTTTACACCTATCACAAACAAAGTATGTTTGTGATCTGCTCAAACGGACCAAAATGGACCACGCCAAACCTGTCCACACCCCCATGGCCTCCTCTGCTCGACTTTCACTCACTGATGGTCCTGACTTCTCTGATACCACCCTCTATCGTAGTACAGTAGGGAGTCTCCAATATCTGTCTCTTACCCGACCCGACATTGCATTTGCTGTCAATAAAATTTGTCAATTTATGCACTCTCCAAAATTACCTCACTGGCAAGCGGTCAAGAGGATACTCAGATACCTCAAGTCCACAGCTCACTTTGGTCTCCTCATCCGTCCTTCCTCTTCCTATAAACTTCATGCATTCTCAGACGCGGATTGGGCAGGCTGCCCTGATGACCGTCGCTCCACTGGAGGTTTTTGTGTGTTTCTTGGTTCAAATCTAATTTCCTGGAGTTCTAAGAAGCAGCCCACTGTTGCAAGATCCAGTACAGAAGCTGAGTACAAAGCACTAGCAAACACCACTGCTGAACTACTTTGGCTCCAGTCTCTACTTAAAGAACTTGGTACATTTCTCTCTCAGCCCCCTACCCTCTGGTGTGACAATTTGGGGGCCACATATCTTGCAGCAAATCCTGTTCTTCACTCACGCACAAAGCATATGGAAATTGATTTCCACTTTGTGCGTGACCGAGTCACTTCTAAGTCTCTACAAGTTGCCTTCACTGCCTCTCGAGATCAGGTTGCTGACATATTTACCAAGCCCCTGCAATCTTATCGGTTCCTTCAATTACGAACAAGTCTCACAATGGTTCCCATTATGGACTCGCGGGAGGGTATTAGCAGCTCAGCCAAACCACAATCAGACCTCACCTCATCGAAGCAACATCCCACAGCAACCACCTCAGCAGTACACGTATCAGTCACGCCATCTCAGCACAAAGACTCTTCTAGAAGCTCCCAGAAAACTTGCTGATTCTCGTTTGATTGGTTCTCTGTTATTCTCTTGTTATTTCCTTGTAAATAGGCATCTTACAGTTACAACAATATTCTGCAAATAGCACTAGGCAGCACACACTCCATGTGCTTGAGGAATTGTCCAAACTATCCTTCTTTTCTCCTACTTAAAGGAGTCTTTGTAAACAGTTCTGATTAAGGAATGAAATGCAAATTCATTAATTCTATCAAAAATGCTCAGTCGCTATTCATTGAGTACGGAATATTATTTGGAAATTACTGATCACAGTACGTTAATTATTTATAAACACTACACGGCTAAGTTAAATGAATTTATAGTAGGATATATATATGGGTCATACCTTAACAACCAGACTCGTCATACTACTTGATTTATAAATTTCCAAGCAACTTAGGCCTTCCTTGTTAATAGCCCCTTTGTCGAATCTTTTATCCCCTGCCAGTGCCGCTATTGTCTTGAAACGTTTGTGGACAGCAGCAAGATGCGACATCGTGTTGCCACTGCTATCTTGCTTGTTTATGAGATCATCAGGCACTGTGCGAATCAGAAAAAAGAGTGTCCAGAAACTTTTCACACTTTCAGCAGCCACATGGAGGGGCGTACGGCCTTTTTTGTCCAATAGTTCGTACGTACTAGGAAATTCTGAAACCACCTTCTCCACTACCTTACGGTGGCCTCGCTCGGCTGCAATGTGAAGAGCAGACATTCCTTCATTGTCCTTTTTGTAAGCTGCCGAAGAACCTGCATATTTTAATAACAGTTCCACGACTTGCACACTGCCGTAGTGTGCAGCATAGTGCAGAGGAGTCCACCCAAAATGATCAGCTTCCGAGGCTAAATTTGGCTCTGTTCTTATCACCTCCGACAGAAAATCTACAAGAGAACAAAAGGAAATGTTAACAAATGAAAAGAGAACAAGGCTTCCTTCTCTTGAAAATTCTTCACAGCCCCCGCCAGAAATTCTTCATTGGCAAATCTCAACTGAATGCGTCTTCAAAAGATCAAACTCAGGACCTGAAACTTGAGAAATAAGAAACAATACCCTACAACAATCTGGTGAAATTACCTGCTACATTGTAATCTTTTTTGGCATTAGGAGGCTGAGAAGATGAAAGCCGGTTTCTCTGGAAGGCCATAACCCCTCTAATTAAGGCAGCATATAAGTTATCTTGCCTCTCTGGGATAGCGAGGAGATCGAGAGAGAAAACAACAGAAACATGCAGCATTTAGCAATAATAATACTTCATACTACGGACAAGAGACAGATTAAGGTGATGGATTTGTAACATATCAAAATACTTTCTCCCCTTACTTAATGCGATAGGATCTCTTGTTTTCTTTCTATCTGAATTCAACCCACTATTATATTCCACAATGTGAAAGATCATCACATTGTAATCAGAGACGGAACTTCCATGGACCCAAGTTCGGTTGTGTTTTTAATATAATACAAATATTTCATATATATGTATATATATAATATTATTCGATTTAGCATATGAACGTCCAAACGAAAGCCGCCATTCTGGAGTGCTTTGATTTGCTTGAGCAATTTATCAATGCTTAGAATGCTCATTCCATAGCTAATACAAGTAATAATGTTACGTTAGATTAACAATTAAGCTTTGAGATTGAGATGCGATAATGTGTAAGGATAGATCAATTTCATAACAATATCGTTTCACTTTCTAAGTTTATATGATGCCTCGTAAATCTGCTAAAATTTAAGCTTGGTAAATAAATATATTCAATCTTCCCATAGTAGGCCTCGAGGTAAGATTATTTCACTCTTTATGGCTTCCTTCACGTGAGTAATTTTGCAAGTGACTGGGAAGATTTGAATTCGTGCCATGTAAATGATCATGTGCTTCGTCACAGAGGAGCTTAGAAATGAAGTGCACAAACATGGCATATATTACAAGGCTAAACTTCTAATGGGTAAAATAATATTTTTAACAAGATCAGCTAGTGTTTATTTAATCTGAAGGCCGCTTGGTGGACATGCTGGTTATCTGCATACGTACGTACAGATCATTGGTATGTTGTACCTAAGAAGATCCTTAATTGTATCCAATTGTGTACATTGGCTATATTTGCTTATTTTCACAACACATGAGAAATTGTTTCATATAGCTTGAGATTTTCTATTTATATGCTTATGTTGGTTGTATTAACTTAGGCCTTGTTAAAGGGGAATGGGTTAGATGAGATGAGAAATCTGTGAATAGTAGTGAAATTATTTGTGAATAATAGTGAGATAATTTGAGTTAAGATGTCTTATTAGGTTTTAGGAGAAAATTGAATAAAAATATTATAAAGTTAAAATATTGTCAGAATATTATTTTTAATAATATTTTTATTTTAGAATTTGAAAAAGTTGAATTGCTTTTGTGTTTTATTTGGAAGTTTGGAAAAACTGTAATGATTATATGAAAACGTTGAAGATTTGATATTGAAAAGTGTTTGTGTTTGAGTGATGTTTGAGAATGAAATTATGAGAAATTTCGAGATAAGATGAGATGGTTTGTGTTCTTAAACGAGGCCTTACTCTTTTTTTGTTTGTTTATGTTGCTAAGTTATGGTGACACTCTAGTTGAGTTACTGGCTTGGTTTTGCTTTCTCTCCGTATACTAATCATGAAGCTTAGGTTTAAATTTCTTCGTGTAGGTTAAGTTTGTGTCTACCATGTTTTCACAGTGATAAATAATGTTTAGTAATAACTGCTTATGCTTCCTCCAATTCTAGAGATACAAGTTCAAATTAGAAGATGAAACTACATGTAGTAAAACCTCAAATTGCTTCTAGATGCAGCTCATGATATTCAGATACTTTGGTTTGTTTCTCAATTAGCTAATAATTAGGTTCCTAATTGGATCCTATATCACTACAAGAGAAATGGCCTTTTGTGGCTAATTTCTTTTGCATCAACGACGTAATGTTGGATGCAAAAGGCTAATTTCGTGCATTTTCGTCATTTCATGAGATCTACTTCGATTAATTTCAATGTTTCTTCTCGTTTCCCTCCCATGTTTTTTTCATTGGGCAAAATAAGATTTGGTTTTAGCAATTAAACATGCATTGCAATCACCAACAAATTCATATGAACATATAATTGAAATGAAGAACATTGGTTTTTGCACTTATTTCCAAGAAGATTGGGGCTTCAGAGGTTAAGGATTACCGGCTCATTAGCCTTGTGAATGGGGTCTACAAGATCATTTTCAATGTGCTTGGACATCGACTAGGAGGAGTTTTGGGGTGGATCATTATGAAATCCCAAAATGCATTCGTACGGGGAAGACAGATTCTGGATTCAGTTCTCATTGCTAATGAATTCAATGATAGTAGATTGAAATTGAGGAATCTCGATCTCCTGTGCGAGTTGGATATAGAGAAGGCTTATTATCATGTGAACTGAGATTTTTGTTTGTACTTGCTAGGGAGATGTGCCTTTGGGGAGAGGTGGTGCACATGGATTAGGTAGTGCATATCGTCGTGATGGAGTTGCAAGAAGGGCCATTCGTAATGCCACTAGGAGGGCTAGGCGTGCCGAGGCTAGGAGGGTGGCATTGGGGTGCATCCATAGCCCGGGTGATGGGTCCTTGGGCGCCCAAGACAAGGTCAATTAGACGATGATCAAGTTGTTAGACAATTCCTTGATTTTAGGGGTTAGTTGGCAAATCCCTTAAATTTAGGGGAGGAGCCAAACCCCTTGATTTTAGGGGATTGGGCGGTTGCTCGAGGGTTGGCCGAAGATCTCCTTCAAATTAGGGAGATTATCTATTTGTTAATTTGTTTGAGTTTGTTTCCTTTATTTTAGGCATTTTATGAGATTGTTTCCTTAAACTTAGGAGTTTGATTTATGTTTGAAATTAAGGTTGTTGGAGGGAGTAAATGGGGCAAGGATGGCTGAAACCCTACTATTAATTTATGTTTTTGGCTTGTAATTCAGGATTATGCTATTTCGAATGAATGTAAATTTTCTCTTCCAATTTTTCAAAAATTGAGTGCTAGCCCGAGTTAGTCTTAATTTTCACCATCATACCAATCGAATCTTGGTGCTTGAGGTAACCCTAGATTCAATCACCCAACACGCCACAAACACTTGAGTGAGAGTGAGGCTTTCATCACGACGACGCGGTTCTTAATTTTGGTGAATGGCTACCCGGTTTGCTTTTCTAATAGCTCCCGAGGCTTAAGGCAAAGGGATCCCTTGTCCCCACTTCTATTGCCATAGTCATGGAGGCATATTGGACAAGGGTGGGGAGTCTTTGCTTGTCATACTAGAATTGTGATGGGAGATGGCAGAAGAACTAAATTCTAACATGACATATGGTGTGGAGATAGAGCTCTCAGGGACTTATTCCCTATAGTGTTCATACTTGCACGTGAGAAAGAAGCTTAATGGCAGAGCTCATGGAGAGGGATGGTGATTTACTCTAGTGGAATGTGAGCTTCACTAGGGCGGTCCAAAATTGGGAAGTCGGCAACTTTGAAGATTTCTTCCAGGTCATATACTCCATAAGACTGCGCACTCAAGAAGCTGATACTTTGTGGTGGACACCTACAAGAGAGGTACATTTTCAGCTCGTTTTTTCTATAAGGCCCTCACACAACCGTAGAATAATCACTTTCTACGGAAAAGAATTTAGAGAAACAAGGCCCTGCCTAGGGTGGCATTGTTTGCCTGGACAACATCTTTGGGGAAGATTTTGACAACGGATTACTTACAGAAAGGCGCAGTGGTAGTGGTAGAATGGTGCTGCATATGTAAACAAAGTGAGGAGATTGTGGATCATCTTCTACTATATTGTGAGATTACTAAATTATTATGGGTCGATGTATTTAGAAGGTAGAGCTAACTTGGGTTATGCCTGCTACAGTGGTCGAGCTTTTGGCAAGTTGGGTGAACCTTAGCAGCATTCCACAAATTTCAACCGTGTGGAAGATGATTCTCATACGTCTTCTATGGTGCATTTGGACATTCAAAGACATGGAGCGTTCATTGGAGGAGATTATATTATTATTTGTTAGAACCCGTTTTCTTTGGGCCAAAGATGTAGATTTCAATGGTCTCTATTTTCTTGTTTTTATTTCTTTTTCCTAAATATGTGTTTTCTCTTGTATACCCAATCTATACTTGGGCTATACCTATTCATATTAATATATATTAAAAAAAGAACATTGGTTTTGACCAATGTAGGGTGAGGATGAGTGAACTTACTTGTCACCATCCGAATGATGGCTACGTGCAACACATTCATGCGGTCCCTTCCTCCACAGTGTATTGATTCTGGAACCTTTTTTAAGATGTGCTTAGCAGTGTGGTAATTGTTTCTGTCTACAGAAAGAAAGAGTGCGGATTCTCCGGCTTCATTCACCATCTTAGCTAGCTCTGGTTTGTGGCGAATTAGTAACTCCACAACCGAGTGTTGAGCATTTCTCACGGCAAGGTGCAATGCCGTATCCTTGTCTATGTTCACCATCTCCAAAATATCTGAACTTGAACGATCTATTAGGAGATCTATGATGTCCGAACACCCTATACTTGCTGCAACATGTAGTGGAGTGTCACCTTTCTTATTTCCCAGATAAATAAGTGATTGGTCCAAGCTGATGAGTTTTTCAGCAAACTCCTTCCGTTTGAATTTTGTTGCAACATGTAGAATGGAGTCCTCGTTGTCCGTTATCGGCTTGGGAATATTCTCAGAATCTTGTAGGTAGGACTTGATGATCTCGTTACTTGTGATCTGTTCTAAGAATGTGGTGTCATTTTCAGCTACAGCTTTATAGATCTTTGTTGGATCCATGACCTCGAGTTGCAAAACTATATCAAATAAACTAATTTTGCTGATGATGAAGCTAATTATTCAGCGGGCGGGCTTTCTCAGATCCTACGTAGAAGCCTTCCTTACAAATAAGCAATATAAGAATTAGATTTAGGAAGTACAATCGGGCATATACCGGTAGTACTAAATGAATTCTATAGTCATATGTATATACTTGCTTTGTAAATTTAAAAGAGTTTACAATGGAATTTATTAACTTAAATTAGAAAGTTCATTATACAAAATATGATTTCATACGTTTGTATATATAACATGCTTTGGTTTCTGTTACCTTTTTCTTTATCTATGCCCGTTCTAATACTTTATCCTCATTTCATTTTTCGGGATACACATAAAAACAAAATGAGTCGAATACTTAGTAAGAGCATTGGCATTGAATTGTCATTCCAATCTTCAAAATTTGACTAATATGTAACATTTTTACATTTAGCTAATCACTCAAAACTAAAAGTTTATATTGGATTAGCCATCACAAACTTTATAATAATAAAATATTATTATTTATATTTCTTTAATTAATTTTTATTTTTTAATTACTTTTATCTTTCATAATCTCCAATAACCTCCAACAATCATATTCATTTTCATTTTCACAATCCAACAATCATAAAATAACAATCTCATATGTATATATATGATAAAATCTCATATGTACAATATTGTACATATTGTACAATCCTATAATCCAAATCTACCACAAATATACTCACACAAATCTACCACAAATAACAGTCACAATCCAACACTGCCTGCTATAATAACAATCACAAATAACACTGCCTACTATATCCAACACAAATAACAGGCACAAATAACACTGCCACATGAGAACACACAAATAACACACAAATTCAACACAAATAACACTGCCATAGTCACAAACAATGATTAAGCTTCCTACATTTGTCTATCAAACACGATGAGGCCTTAACTCAATTCAACTCAACTCATCCCATGTGCGAAAACAAATGAGGCCTTAACACTCCCATATTGTGACCAAGGGGCACACTAAGTAGTAACAAATACATACCATCCCTGAAAAATGAAAACTATCTTTGTCGAAAGTTTGTTTAGCTATAGCTGTATTGAAAAATACAAATGTTCAATATCCCTCATACAACACCTTATACATGATTTTATCATGGAGTCATACCTAACAGATACTACATCAGATGTTATGTTTATCTTAGACGTGAAATATTCCAAACCAAAAAACAACAATATAAGACAGGAGTAAAATAACATAAACAGCAACATACTGCATATGGGTGACGAAGCTACCAATATGAACCCTATATAAAAAACCCAATAAGAGCATTCAAACACACAAAAACCTCCCACCACAGTTTGCATGAAGAAACCCTAATGACTGATCCAATTGTTCGCCAGTACAAATTCAAACTAAATGTTAAACAGCTAATTAGCGACAAGTGAAATTTTAAGGATTGGAGAAATCTATATTAAGTCGAACGGATTCAGAGTATAGAATCCAAAAATAAATAATCATTGGAGAAAGGTTGGAAAAGTCGTACGTGGATCAAGATGGGAGGATCTTTAAGTGACTAGTGTACGTACCTTGAAGCTCGAAGATAGTATAAAGTTTGAGATAGAGTTAGACACGAATGTGCTGGAGTTAGAGAAGAGGGAAGGAGCTAGCCGTGCGGAAGAGAAGGAGGAAGAAGAATAAATAGCCTTTCTTTGTAAATATATGCCTTTCTTTTCTTTTAAGCATGTGCTATGTGTGGGAAAGAAGCTTTGTGCACATGGTATATAGAATACTAGTGAAGGTGCTACATGTAAGGCACGTAAAGAAGCTTTGTGCACAGGGTTTATAGAACAGTACTAGTGAAGGTGCTACGTGCAAGGCATGTATGCCCCTGCACATAGCACATGCTTAAAAGAAAAGAAAGGCATATATTTATAAATTCCTAGAAATTGTTTTAGTAGATTGTCTTGTACATGAGACTTGATAAAAAAACAGAGAGGAAAATTTGGACTCAATTTTAGAATGAAACTTTTGTTAAATTGTTGGTCATGTAGATTAGTTATTAAACGACCTTGGAGAAACAAAAGGAGGCAAATTTATGACCTAACAACACATCATCATCTCATAACAACATATATACAAAAAAATATCACAAAAGTTCTTCAAAGGCAAATTTTGACGAGCAATATATACAACATATATCTAACACATGTCCAAAAAGTATTACAGAGGCTCTTTAAAAGTAGAATTTGAAGAACAATACATACAATACAAAAGTTTTTTGAAGTTAACAAAACGATATTTATGCAGTTTGAGGGAAATATATATACATATATATATATATATATTTATGTCTGAAAATCATGTTGTTTTAGTACTGGATGGATAAACAAAACATTAAATCTCTTATGTTGCCAGTTTTGGAATTCATCTACTTTCACACCAAGGTGGGTCCACCTGACCCGAAATTTAATTAGGATGAAAGATGGATAAGCTTTTGGGCCTAAAATAGGTTAAATGTGCCATATTAGATAAGCCCACAAGTTACACTTAATGAAACTTAGTTAGACCCGTAGGCCGAAATTTTATTTTTTAAAAAGTCGCTAATATGTGCTTGATGATCTTGGAAAATATCAATGGGTCAATACTTATTGTAATGCCCTGGTCCCGCACGGGTCGAAGAGTTACTTCCTAACACTTAAACTTACATTCCAACAATATAAAAAATAGACTCTAAATTCTCAATATCATATAGAAAATTCGATTCAATCTAATTTTTTCAATATAACCAATTTTCCAAAATGTCAAATCATCACAACACAATAAAATTTCTTAATAAAATTCTACAATACTCATAAAAAAAAAAAAAAAACTTCCTATGCTTGAACCACTACACTTAAATCATCTCACTCAATGCCTCATAATCTTGATCCTCAGTTGAACCATCATAATATCTAAAAAATATTGTGAAGATAAAGGGTGAGTTATCAACAACTCAGTAAGCAGAGATCATATAGTGCATGTAAACATGAACATTTATAAAGTTCAGTATGCAGAACAAGACATTTACTTTCAGAATGCAGAAACAACATATTTTCTTTCAGAATGCATAAACAAAACTTGTTACAAAACATCAGAGCAAAATTTTTCAGAAAAACAAACTTGTTCTAAAAAAGAAAGTCCTTTGGCATATTCAACTGAAACATTATATTCATATCATCTCATAGCATTACATCGGGACAAATACCATGTCTAACTCCCGTGGTAGGGTTATAAACCACCATTATACCCATTGCCGGGCCGTATACCATCTTTCACCCCAGTGGTAGGGCTATAAACCACCATTATACCCGTGGCTGGACCGTATTCCATGTTTCACCCCGTGATAGAGTTATAAACCACCATTATACCCGTGGTTGTGCCTTAACAAAAACATAACGGAACATTATCGGAACTAGATCACATTCAAATACAGAATCGAACTTCATGCCAAGGTTTTTAGATGACACATCATATCAAAACAAGATACTGAATAGCTTCAGATCATTTCATATGTTCGAAATAAATAGAGTCCAAAACATCTTCATTTATTCATAGCAAAAACTTTTAGATTTTCGTATTCGCTCCTTTTACATAGTTCAGAAACAGAATGCGCAAAATTAGCTTATGTCTACACCAGTCATGACAGAAAATAATTTCTCTTATATATAATTTATGCATATGCAGAACAAACATTTGAGGTCGTTTCATATTTCTTTTCAAACAAACATACATATTTTCAAAGTCAACCTCATTTCATTTCTTTTATGCAAAACTAGTATATGAACCCCGCTTACCTGGGCAACTTAGCTTTTCAGAAATTTTCTAAAAAATGTCGAGTCGACTAAAAATCGTCACCTATAAAAATAATCACATAATTTCCGTAAGTTTCCAATCAATCACGGATTTCGATTTTTAAGCCTAAGCTTCTTAAATAACCTATTTTAATTCCTCAAAGCTTAGAACGTTCATAATCCCAAAATATATCATTACTTCCTTAAATACCAATATCCACCATAATCCATGTCAAACACAAAACATCAATATTTAAACTCGAAACAGCCAACAAATCTCATAGCATAAACCAATCACACCAACAACTCCATCATCTAATCCAACCGACCCCCTTACTCCTCGGACTCAGTCCAGCACAACCAACCAATTCACAGTAAATATGAGTTAGCGCAAAAATACATTTAAATTTCAAAAGTTTTTTGTGAAAATACTTACAATGCTATAATATAATTTTTGAAAGATCACGGAGGTGCGAGAAGCAGCAACATAGCAACAAAACAATGCCAAATGCACTGTGGCCGTGGGTCTCAAATCCCACTTTTAAATGGTGACAAACCAAGACCCGAGATTGCTAGGGTAGAGTTTAGGGATGTCGGTGAAGCTAGTGGTGGTGGTGGTTGGCCATGGGTGGCGGCATGGGCGGCGGTTTAAGGCCAAAATGCTCAAATCGGAGATGGAGATAGATGGGCTTCAGCGGTGACAGATCGGATCCAAGGATGGGTGCATTAGGTTGCTAGGAGATCGATGATAAAGTGGTGAAGAAATGGTGGCCAATGGTGGCGTGACGGCGGCGCTTGAGCACAAAAAATGCCGCAGCATAAGGTTGCGCGTGGGGGCAAACGGCGATGCTAGAGGGGCTGAGATTGGAGGGAGGTGGTCGGCGGAGGGTGGGGAAGGCCGTGGGCACGGCAGCGAGCTGGGAGAGGAAGGAAAACGCACGGGGAGAGGGAGAGAGGGATGTTGCGTGCGGAAGGAAGTAGTTCCGGAAGAGGAAAAAAAAAAAAGAAGAAAATGGAGAGAAATGAATGAGGTCTAATCCTCACAACTTGGGTCACAAAAATCCAACAAAAATTATTTCAAAACAACAGTTTAAATAAAATAAATTTAAACATAGTGACTAAGTAAAATAAAATAATTAAATCCAACAATGTAATAATTTTAAAACCCACAAACTAATTTAAATTAAGAAAAATTTAAATGCATCACAATTATTAATATTAAGGAAACATGTCAAATTTAATTTTCACAAATTAAAAAAAATCATAAAAATAAACGTACTAAAATCTGAAAATTTAAAGCAAGAGAATCAATTTTTAAATTAATAACAAATAATCATTCAATTAAAAATACACTAAAATACAGGATATTACACTTATAAAAATCCAAATTAGATTAGTCAGGTAATTTTAGAAAGACCGCATACCTATAAAATTTTTATGGTAAATTATAAGAATTTCATTAGGCTCAATAATCGGACAAAAGCTCTTTAATATTTATGGACCAAGGGATCCCTAAATAATTAAAAAGTGGCCCAAGATTTTATTCCAAAAGCCCAGCCCGACTACTCAATAATGCTATGCACGTTTCTTCCTCCTCTTTCCTTCTCTAGGGTTTGTATCTACCTACACATACACACACACAGATCCCTCTCATGAACGTAGGTTCATCTCCCGCCTAAAAAACTAGGGTTGCCACACCCTTCTCCACATTCAAGCGTCAACCCCCATGACACACGCCCCACGACACACGCCCCACCCATACACATCCAAACTATGCATCAGAGTACCACTTGGTGCTTGCGGCCTTTCACGATCACCACCCTGCAGCACCCACGACCTCCACCCTATCACTAATTCCAGGGAACCATCGCGCACCGCTGCAACAATCCCAACACACCTAGCTACTTAGCCATCGTCGCATGAAATTGAGAAGAAGAAGCTTCAGCCCTCCCCAACTCACAGACAACGTGCACTCAAGCCGAGACCGTCCACACTAACAACCTCTCCTCTACCAAGAACCGTGAACGGAATACCTCTATTCTAACCACCCAAAACAGGGTAGTTTTTTTTACTCAACCAACCTCCACACTGTGAGCCCACATTCCACTCAAAACCATCGTGTGATAGCCCCACTGCCCAGCCCATGTGAAACTGGCAACCCTGCATCGAGTGCCACCAACATACGAACAACCACGCTAACCCAGCCACCACTTCATCTCAAAAGCCACCTCACGTCTCCAACCCATGTTCGACCAACCATGCACGTCCTCAGCCATCCCCTGTTTTAAACAACCCAAAATATAGCAAGAAAACCCATCCCCAAGTCTCAAGTTTCAGCCCCATGACACGTCGATGAAGCCCAGCGACGTCGCCATCCTTCCACGTGTCCTCCACCTACACAGAAACCGTCATCATAGCACTCTCAGTCTGCCCAGATCAGCCACACGTTCTCCCCGTAAATTCCCTGTTGCAAACTCCATTCCTTGACTCCAATTCTCAGTTTTACAGCACTTAATGGATTCTCTCTCTCTCTCTCTCTCTCTCTCTCTCTCATCACTCTCTCTTTCTCAGTACTAAGCTGCCCAGCTCCGCCCGTCTCCACCACTTTGCAGCTGCTCTCTCGGTGAGTCTCTATTGCATGATCTTGGGTCTAGAAAATATATTTCCCTGCAAACTAAAAGGTTGCTTTTGCATTTTATGTAAGAAAATAGCTATATACAGTCGCAGGTTATAAGCACAAGGAAAATGGCAACTGATGTGGCAAAAATCGAAAACGCATTGTTTAGTTTTACCCCATTTCCCTTCGAACTCTCCCTCCTTCCAGTTCCCATAGTATGCCATTTTCTCATAGTATGTCCTTTTCTCGTCCGACAGTTTTATCCTCTCTTGGAAAGCAATGGCACAGGTGTAGTCGCCGGCTACTGACAAAGCATGTCGGGAGTTTTTGGTTGTGTAGTGCACGGCGTACGGCGTACGGCACTGTTGAAGATGTCTTGGGGACCTCAATATCCGTGACGATGCTGGAGACAAGGTTTGCTCCACGGGACTCGGCACTGGAGCGGAGGAAGGAGTCCAGTACCTCATGGCGGAGCATGGTGATGAGCTCATTTTTTCGGAGGGTGTTCCCAAAGTCCTCGTTGTTTTGAGGACTGTAATCTCCGTACTTGTCGCATTTGAGTTATTTGTTTAGTCTTTCTGGAAAAGGGTATTTCCCTCAAGAAGGATATATCCTGAAATACTTACCTATCCCTCCAAACTATTTGTCTGTGCCAGAAATTTCTAGTGGTGTCAGTGTCATGTCTTTGTAAGCCAATTAGAAGGAAAGACTAAAAGCAATCTTCTTTTTTTTTTTTTTTTATTCTTATTTTATGATTACATTTAGGATATTAGTCTTTGTATCGTGTTTTATTCTAGGATCCTTCTCTCTCTCTCTCTCATTTCTACCTCTCTCTCTCATCACTCTCTCTTTCTCAGT
The DNA here is from genome assembly GCA_022457165.1 of Juglans mandshurica. Taxonomy (NCBI): domain Eukaryota; kingdom Viridiplantae; phylum Streptophyta; class Magnoliopsida; order Fagales; family Juglandaceae; genus Juglans; species Juglans mandshurica. The sequence goes on from CM039623.1 coordinate 15,159,722, forward strand.
ACTCAGCTGCCCAGCTCCGCCCGTCTCCACCACTTTGCAGCTGCTCTCTCGGTGAGTCTCTATTGCATGATCTTGGGTCTAGAAAATATATTTCCCTCCCTGCAAACTAAAAGGTTGCTTTTGCATTTTATGTAAGAAAATAGCTATATACAGTCGCAGGTTATAAGCGCAAGGAAAATGGCAACTGATGTGGCAAAAATCGAAAACGCACTGTTTAGTTTTACCCCCATTTCCCTTCGAACTCTCCCTCCTTCCAGTTCCCATAGTATGCCATTTTCTCATAGTATGTCCTTTTCTCGTCCGACAGTTTTATCCTCTCTTGGAAAGCAATGGCACAGGTGTAGTCGCCGGCTACTGACAAAGCATGTCGGGAGTTTTTGGTTGTGTAGTGCACGGCGTACGGCACTGTTGAAGATGTCTTGGGTACCTCAATATCCGTGACGATGCTGGAGACAAGGTTTGCTCCACGGGACTCGGCACTGGAGCGGAGGAAGGAGTCCAGTACCTCATGGCGGAGCATGGTGATGAGCTCATTTTTTCGGAGGGTGTTCCCAAAGTCCTCGTTGTTTTGAGGACTGTAATCTCCGTACTTGTCGCATTTGAGTTATTTGTTTAGTCTTTCTGGAAAAGGGTATTTCCCTCAAGAAGGATATATCCTGAAATACTTACCTATCCCTCCAAACTATTTGTCTGTGCCAGAAATTTCTAGTGGTGTCAGTGTCATGTCTTTGTAAGCCAATTAGAAGGAAAGACTAAAAGCAATCTTCTTTTTTTTTTTTTTTTTATTCTTATTTTATGATTACATTTAGGATATTAGTCTTTGTATCGTGTTTTATTCTAGGATCCTTCTCTCTCTCTCTCTCTCATTTCTACCTCTCTCTCTCATCACTCTCTCTTTCTCAGTACTCAGCTGCCCAGCTCCGCCCGTCTCCACCACTTTGCAGCTGCTCCCTCGGTGAGTCTCTATTGCATGATCTTGGGTCTAGAAAATATATTTCCCTCCCTGCAAACTAAAAGGTTGCTGTTGCATTTTATGTAAGAAAATAGCTATATACAGTCGCAGGTTATAAGCGCAAGGAAAATGGCAACTGATGTGGCAAAAATCGAAAACGCACTGTTTAGTTTTACCCCCATTTCCCTTCGAACTCTCCCTCCTTCCAGTTCCCATAGTATGCCATTTTCTCATAGTATGTCCTTTTCTCGTCCGACAGTTTTATCCTCTCTTGGAAAGCAATGGCACAGGTGTAGTCGCCGGCTACTGACAAAGCATGTCGGGAGTTTTTGGTTGTGTAGTGCACGGCGTACGGCGTACGGCACTGTTGAAGATGTCTTGGGGACCTCAATATCCGTGACGATGCTGGAGACAAGGTTTGCTCCACGGGACTCGGCACTGGAGCGGAGGAAGGAGTCCAGTACCTCATGGCGGAGCATGGTGATGAGCTCATTTTTTCGGAGGGTGTTCCCAAAGTCCTCGTTGTTTTGAGGACTGTAATCTCCGTACTTGTCGCATTTGAGTTATTTGTTTAGTCTTTCTGGAAAAGGGTATTTCCCTCAAGAAGGATATATCCTGAAATACTTACCTATCCCTCCAAACTATTTGTCTGTGCCAGAAATTGCTAATGGTGTCAGTGTCATGTCTTTGTAAGCCAATTAGAAGGAAAGACTAAAAGCAATCTTCTTTTTTTTTTTTTATTCCTATTTTATGATTACATTTAGGATATTAGTCTTTGTATCGTGTTTTATTCTAGGATCCTTCTTTGGTAATGCTTAAAAAAGTTCTCAGGCAAGTTGAGATCATCAAGAGTTCAAGATCTGGTACACCAAATTTTGAATCTCATGAAGTTGAAGCTAATGAGTTGCAATCAGCTGTTAAATGACTTTTCAATGAACAAGGAGGACATGCAAAATATTCAAAAGTCTGCATCAAAGATGTGAAAGTGCCAGTTACAAATTTTATTTTGAAGTATGCAATGGGTGATTTAATGGACTCCAAAAATGATTCAGCCATTAACAAGGTAGTTCAACAAATTGGGTTCCTAGGCTGCAACTTTCTGATAAAGGAAAATTTTATTCTAAGACCGAAGATGTGGCTACACTTTTTCATTGTAAATATTCTTCTTGAATTGATTACCCTTCTGTAGAGTATGGATTATAGAGGTGACGAACACAGAGTCTTAGCAATCATGTTCACGGAAGGTCTCGATAAAAATGGGCATCGATGGGTTACAGATGATCGAACACGAGGAAGAAACCCACCTGAAAGGTAGACGAAATCCGAAAGTTTGATTTTTTTTTCTTTCTTATTTTGCAAGTTTTGTCTTTTTGTGTTTTTTTCTTGGCTGACATGGTGTCAGCGACTTCTGTTAGATATTAGGGAAGATAATTTTTTTGATATTACAATTTTGCCCTTTGAGTTATTAGCCGAAGCATGGAGGTTTTGAATTTACATTTCAATTGGACTTGATTGTATGATGGGTCTAAGTCTTACTGTAGAAAATTATTGTGTTATTTAAGTGGGCTCTGTCTCACTTTAAATTAATCCAAAAATTTGTTTAACAAAATTTTATTTAGGATTTAAATTATATTAGTTGGTATTAAATTTTTCTAGTTAGATTCTAGTATTAAATAATTTAGGGTTATGTCTTAGTCGGAGAATTAAGTGTATATTAATGAATTTGAGAAATGATAATATTTTAGGATTACAAGAATTTTAGAGTCTTAAAAAATAAACAAATAGGTTATTTTAGTATTTCCGTTTTACGTACCGAAATATGTGTTCAATGGAAAATATACAGAATTTATATGACTATTTTATAGGTGACAATTATTTTTTGTTCAGCACTATTGTGAAAAAATTCTGAAAAGCTAAAAAGTTTAGAGAAACGAAGTTTATATGCTAGACTTTGCATTAAAAGAAATGTACTGAGGTTAATTTTTGAAAATATGCATGTTTTGTTATGAAAAGAAATTTGAAACATCCTCAGTTATTTGTTCTTCATTGCTCATGAAACTTTGTATGAGAAAAAAATATTTTGTCATGACTGGTGTATACATGAGATTAATTTTGGCATTCTGTTTATAAACTGTGCAAAAATGGGAGAATATGAAAATTTGTTCATAACTATATGACTATGATCTGATTTTGTTTTGTTATGAATTTGTTCTGTACTCTGATATAATGTGATGTGATCTATGAAAAACCTCTGGCATGATATTCTATTTCTATTTTGTTCTAACCTTACGACGAGTGTAAAACTGTAGCCACTGTTGAGGTTGGTACCAACTCTTCTATTTCCGGTGCACCAACTTTAGAAGTAAAGTGGTTTTCTGCATGATCTTTCCTGTGTGCATACTCGAGGCTCCGAGAATTATAAGGGGAATATTTCGCATTCTATATATGCTTGGTTGGCCGTCGGGGTTTGCACAACCCTGTTACAGGGTTTAAATATAGAATTCTATACTAATGTGATGTTTCAGTTATGTTGTACCAAAGGAATTTTGATTAAGAATATTTATGAACTTTCGTTTTGATATTTTTTTATAATATGTTTTGATTTTTCTTATGAAAATAAAAATATTTTGTTCTTCATTCCAAATTTTATAATACTTATGTTTACATACTAGTATATGTTTTCTACTAACTGATTTGTTGATAACTCACCTCTTATTTTCATAACAATTTTCAGATAATTTTGATGGTTCAACTAGAAAATAAGAGTAGGAAGTGTTAATAAAGTTTGATGTTCATAGGGGAATAAGTGCTAAAGGGTACAAGTTTTATTGGATAGTCATATTTAGTAGATTTATTATTTTCATTTGTTTTGGTATGTTGAGTTGTGCATATTTTCAAGTCTTTTTGAAGATTTTAATTTATTTTATTGAGGTATATCTTTGGTGTCTCCATGGAGGACGTACTTAGATCAGAGGACACTCATCCCAGGCAGGCTGCAGGGGCTTTAGGTGGAAGGAATGAATCAATTAAGGTGTGAATACTGTTTCAATGATGTTTTTCCTGACTTGGCCTTTCTTTCGTATGAGACAGATAAAGAGTCTGCCCAAATAGAGTAGTAATTTCTTAGTGTTTCATAGGCGCAATCAGTTAATCAATTGGGGAATGGGGGCTTCCGCCCATGTTATCTTTAGCTATTCGACCCTATTTACAAATGTGTTATTGGAGATGATTTAAGTAACATGAGCTCACTCTTCGGACCTTCGGGACTGTGACATTACAAAGGTGTATCCATTCTTTTTTCTGAAGCTTGTGTTGCAGTAGTTTCTAGATATGTCAAATGTTCCTACATAAAATAAATTTAGAAATTTAGAAAATGTTGGAAGAAAATAATACTATATAAAATAAATGCATCTGTTTAGATTTATTTAATTTGTTTCTATTTGTGAGAATGTTAGATTTTATGGTATGGCTTTAAAAATGTTGTTACAATTTATAATATTCTAAATTTTATGTAAGAATTTTTTATACTTAGAAATGAATCCCAATAGAAGAAGTAATTTCTAATGCTTTTTATTAAAAAGGTAGTACCATAAAACCTTTTGTTAAATAATTTGATTACCTTGTCGGTGTGATTCGTGAACTCAATTGTTGTAGAACCATTGCCTTTTTTGCTATTAGTCCAAACAAAACGACTGTCAATCGTTCAATATAATCCTCCATGTCAACATAGGCTTGACAACTTAAAGTAATAAAATTGTAGTTGTGAGTTTGAATGAATCATTAATATGGCAAAGTTGTGATATAAGAAGTTATAAATTAAAATATGAACAAAATATGTATAACATGGCTCTCCATGACCGACCCCGAAGGGGAAGGAGCACACAGGGGGCCAACCTCCTCGATCCCGTCTGTTCCATGAACCGCAGGTATCCCCCTGGCCTGGGGGCACGAAAGGAAGGGAAGGGGTGCTTAGATCCCCCAACTCGGCCACGAACATCCCTAGGCCTTCAACCTACCTCCCAACTTCCATGTCGACCAATCCCACATCACCCACATCTCTTTGATCAACCCCTCCTTCTTCTAAGGAGGACCCACCTCATTCAGGAAAAGTGGGAGAGTCCTCCTAACTGCCGAATGAGGTAGGGGAGGGAGAAGGGATTGAGACCCTCTCTTGGTCAGTAGCAGGGGTCTCACCGCCAGAAACAATCATGGGGAGAGAACTCAAGGTAGATCCTTGCTCCTTGCGGTCGTCTTCATCACCACCCCCAATATTGGTCTAGGTGCTACCAACTAAGATAGATTCGGGCACCCCAGCCCCAGCCACGCCAACAGAAAAGGCGTTCTACATATTCGCATAAAAGTCGTCGTTGCTAGACGTTGATGTTAGGGAGAGAAGAGAAGGAAACTTGAAGGGCGGCGTGCTTACGGATTCAGTGCCCTTGGCAGGCAAGTCAAAATCAAAACCCGTCGCCAAGTCAACGAGAGATTGGCCCATGAGCCCAATAAGGTCTTCAAGACCTGGCGACATTAGGGGGAACCCAGACTAAAAAAGCGTTGGGTGTCTTCTCTCCGGGGGAAGCATCAGGGGCCCCCTAACCAACAACAATGTTGGAATAGCAATGTACTCCTCGATCTGCCTCAACTTCCGCCCCCGTGGCGGATCCAGCAACCTCGCCCTCAACGACGTTGCCATGAGGGCGTTAAGTCAAATAACCATCAATTTGAGAAGCCCATCTTTTCCCCCCTGGCTAGGGAGCACGTCTCTTTGCTAAGGGCACCATGGCCTTGAGTTTTTGACCCCTAACATGGGCATGTCTCGGTATCACCAAGAACCTATCAATATTGGAGGCAAAGAGCAGTTAAACCTATCAATATTAAAAATGGTTTTTGCCAAACCATTCCTGTCATTTTCCTTTGCCCAATTAAGGACTATGTCAACATGAGAATGCTCCTTATCAGTTAAGTCCAATTGCAAGCTTTTGTTGTCGGGGACCTTTCCCCAATTAGCACGGACTGGGTAGTCCTAAAGATTCATCTCGTCAGCGGGATACTCCCAGTTACTACCAGGAAAAAAAAACAATTTTCCCACTGCTTGGCATTGGAATAACAAGGATCGAAGGCCGCCAAGCATTGTGACCTGACGCGAAAACTACAAACGTTGCCTGGCAACATCTTCACCCATAGAATGAATGAAATTTTTTCTCTGCCAAATCTGGATAGGTATCCCCCAAGGGCTCTAAAACCATGCAAAAGACCACGTATGAACACATAAGAACATGCCAAACGTGCAAGTGAAGTTGGGCGGGGGCTAACCCCAAGAAATCCAAAACATCAGGGACATGGCGTATGAAATGGAATCACAGCCCATGCATCAAGGCACTCACTGTAAGGGCCATGTCACCAACAAACCCTTCTTCGTCGGTACATCCAGCCTTAGGAATAGAAAACTTCACCGAATCTGGGATTTGGTGAAGCCGAGATTTGGTAAGTGGACCTCGGCTTCACTAAGTCCCGCTCAAACAGGGTGGAACACCAAGAGAAACCCTCAAAAGAGGCAGGGATTCGACTAAGGGAAGACTAAACGGCTGGGGAAGGAGTGTCCCTTGTTGGAGTTGGGTCGGAAAAAGGATGGGAGTACGGGAAGAGCCACGGCTAGCCATTGCAAGCAAAATGCGTTCTTGAAGATGACACTAACAAAGGGCTCGAACAGGGAGAAGAATATAATAAGGAAGAAGAAGTGCGAAAAGAAGGAGTACGGGAAGAAGTAAATGAATCAAGAAAGATCAGGAAAGGTAATCATGAGGATTCTTGGGAATTTGAAAGGTTGGTTGCGCCGATAGTTGCCACTTCTTTCAAATAAAGGATGTTAAATTAGAGCGAACGTCTATGGGTGATATGGGCTACGTTTTGAATAATAGGTTTGAACTTAAGCCACTATATTATCTCTCATGGACCCTCGACAGGGTCGAAAAGGTCAAAATCTGGCTAACCGATTACCTATTGCAAGCCAGCGGGGTAAGAACATCACGTGGGCACATAAGGTGTGAAACTAGTAAATTTCCTTTGTGCTGGCACAAATAAAATTAGAGGGGTAACTGGAGGAGATATTTGTCCTCTTGCTACATGGCCCATGACTGATAAGCAAGCCAAGCTTGCCATTTTGACCTACAAGGCCCTTGGCCTAGGGGCCCATGGGAGCATGATATCAACAATTGAGGCAACATCATTCGCAAGGTGATAATGCCCCAAGATGAAGGCAGTTATCCTAAGATGGATAACCCTTATAAATCAAAGCAATAACCCTTATAAATCAAAGCAATATCCCCTCCTCCTTTGTTAAGGGTTAACTAGAGATAAATGCAGGGAACAAATGGTTCTTGACTTCTTGGATATGCCCCTGCATCTCCATAAATGGTACATGAAGGTAACAAATGTTCTTCTAAGTATTATTGAGATATTATATATTGAGACTAATTCTCTAACTTTGTCATCAAAGTTTATCCTGGGCAACCAGTGCCATTGAGATGGTCTTTGCAGGTCGTTCAAGTGGTTGGTGGTGTGAAACATGTCTTTTACAAACTCCTTAACATCTTGTCTGGTATTTCTGCTGAAGAAGATTGAGGTCTTGTCCAGGTTCAATCTTTGGTTAATAAATGGTTATCTTTTTGCACCTGGACATCTTGTCCAGGTGCAAAAAGAAGGTTATCATTTGTAAAAAACAAAAAAATAAATAGTAAATAAGCAAAGACCCTCGAGCAAAAGGAAAGCCTGAAGTGTGACATTGTTTCTCAACTCTATCCAACAGATGACTTAACACTTCTGAGCATAGGATAAAAAGATAATATAGGCCTTTCTTGTATCTTAACCTTCATTTTATTTTGATTTTTATTTAAGTATTAAAAAACTTCTTCGCTCACTCATTAAATTAAATATAATATAGGCCTACAATTACAAATGAGGAAAATATATTAAAATAATAACCAAGTGATCATATTCATGTTTCATCTACATATATATATATATATATATATATATTTGGGTCAAATGATCTTGCCAATAAAGCTTGTAAGAGTCTACTTAGATCTTCGCAAACTTCTAATTGGTTGGTCAAAAAAAGAAACGAAAAGTTGCTAATGGCTGCCTTGATCAATATGTTTCAAAAAAGAAGAGGTAAAAATTAAGGGAGTATGCATGTTGGGATTGTTCCAAATTCATTGAGAAAGTGGAAAATCAATCATCATCTGCTAATGCTGCCATCTACTATTTGTGCTCCCTCTGATCTCTCTCGATCTCTCTCTCTCTCTCTATATATATATATATATGTAGAGAGAGAGAGATGCAGGCCCATTGCCCCCACATGGGCATGTTTAGTGGGCTAGCAACGATCTTAAACGTACAAGCTGGTTTTTTTTTTTTTTATCTTTGCCTTTGTTTTTAGCTGGAATTGAAAGGAACACTAAATACAAGCACAACATAACCCTGGCAGTCATGACTATATATCCAATTGAAATCATCGAATGAACGAATGATCATTAGCATGATGTTGATCAAATTAAAAACAAAGATATAGTATGCACGTGCATGCATCACGTCATGTCATGTTCATTGCAGAGATCGTCTTGTTGCGCGCAGAAGTGCAAGACGAAATAATGAATTATTATATGATCTCATATTTTCTTGAAAGGTTAGCTACTGTTGAGACGTCCCACATGGCTTAAAACCAAACTCATCATAGGTATCAAATCCTCTCTCTCGTTGTAGGTTCTCCAGATGATTATTCTCTCTATATTTTTCTCTCGGGGATAAGTGTGAGGTGAAGTTAGGTCCATGAATATTCTAACAGAATTAGAAGGTGGCAGAGGGGTTCGGGGTGTGTGTGTAACGGCATTGAGTGGTGGCAGTAAGGTGGTGGAAGGGTCGGTTTAGTATGGTTTACGTAGCTGAGTGGTGGCAGAGAGGTGGTGGTGACATTTTCAAGTCTGCTTCTGCAGAATAATCTAATGAACTGTGGTGGTAGAAATGGGGTAGAAGGGCTTGGGGTCTGTTTTCTTCCTTACGTTACAGAGTGGTATCAGGAAGGCGGTGGTAGAGTTTTCTTTCCCTTTTACAGCAGGAAAGGGTGGTAGCAATGATGAATGATCTTGCAAAAAAATGGGAATGTTTGAAGCTGACGGAGGAAAAAACCCAGCATGTAGACCTGGATGATGAGATATCGGAGGAGTTGAAAAATAAAGGGGAATGTAGTCTGGTGGGAAAGGTATGGATGAAAAGAAATATAAGTCAGGGGGTTATTGAAGCAACAAAGGCTAAAGTGTGGAAGATAAGCAGGAAGGCTCAGTTTCAAGAGGTGGGTTCAAATATGTTTGTAATCACCTTTACTAACCAAGCTGATAAACAGAGGACCCTTGATGGGAGACCTTGGTTATTCGACAATCAGATGTTTGTGATATTGCACCTAGATGGATTCATCCCACCACAGCAGATGGATTTCAGTAGGGAGAGATTCTGGATTCAGTTTCACGACTTGTATGAACAAGGCAAGAGGAGAAAAACTAGGTGAGACTGTGGGTAGAGTTTTGGAGGTAGAGTCACAGGATGATGGGAGTGGGTGGGGTTTATATATGAGGATTTTAACAGAAATAGAGTTGGGGAAACCATTGGCTAGGGGGAGGACCATCTCCATTAAAGGGAGAACCTATTGGGTTCCTCTTAAATTCGAAAAACTTCCACACTTCTATGTTAAATGTGGTTGTCTCATCCATGGAGAGGGAGGATGTTTGGGGAAGGAGGAGGAAGAGACTCAGTTTGGTACTTGGATGAGGGTAAGGATGAGAGCTAGATTTAAATAGAAAGAGGTGGGTAGAAATGTGAGATGGGGACAAAAACTGACAGTAAGAAATGTAGTTTGTGTAGAGAATGAGGAAAAGAATAATAGTGTGAAGGAGAAGGTAGGAAGTTAGAGGGAGGAAGAGCTTAATGCAGGAAGTGAGGAGGTGATGAATAAAAGCCAAGGTTTTCAAGAAGATGATAGAGGGAATGCAAAAATGGTAAGCACTGAAATATGGAAGGAAACTTCAACAGAAAATCAAGAGAAAAAGTGTGAGTAATCAAGGGAGGAAAGGAGTGAATTGGGAGAAAATTTTGAAACAAGTGAATACTTAGTGAAGGCAAAAGGAAGAACTATGGGGATTTGGAAGAGGAAAGCAAGGGAAAAAAATAACTCTAAGGTTTCTAACAGTGCTTCTTGTTTTTCAAAAAGGCTATTTAGACAAGATGGTGAAGGAAAAGAGGTGGAAAGGGAGAGGAAAAAAGCAAAAGGCAGTAATAGTGAGGTGAATGAGGCACAACTTGTTTTGGTGGAGGCTGTTGAACAACCCCACCAATTATTATGAAAATACTAAGTTGGAACTGCCAAGGGCTTGGCAAACCTCGGATAGTTCAAGACCTTTGCCATTTGGTAAAGGAGAATGGTAAAGGAGAAGAGGCCAAATGTGATCTTTTTGATGGAAACAAAATTGAGGAGTGAAAAGAGTGATAGAATAAAAAGAAGGGTGAGAAGTGAGGGGTGTTTTGTAGTAGATTCAAAAGGAAGGAAAGGGGGTCTTATGCTTCTATGGGACCAGTCGGTGGAGTTGGAGATCCTGAATTACTAAAATAGGCACATTAATGCTTGGGTCACAAATGAGGAAGGGAAAGAGAGATGGTTGCTGACTGGTTTTTATGGGCAACCAGAAACCAGTTTAAGGGAAGAAGCTCAGAAGTTGTTGGCTTCTCTAAGACCTAATGATGGGGTGGGTTGGTGTGTGGTGGGGGATTTTAATGAAATTTTAACACATGATGAGAAGAAAGGAGGGCAGCAAAGGAAAGAGAACAAATGAATATGTTCATTAATGTATTACAAATGGGAGGTCTTTTTGGTTTGGGTTGGAGGGGAGACAAATTTACTTGGACTAACAAGCATGACAGTGAGACTTTCATAAATGAGAGGCTAAATAGGGCAGTAGTCAATTTAAGATGGAAGGAGATTTATAAAGAAGGGTGGGTAGAGGTGTTAACAACAAGATGCTCAGATCATAGACCCCTTTTGCTGAGTATGAACCAAAAACTCTCAATAGCATGGAGGAGGAGGAGGATGTTTAGATATGAGGCTAGATGGTCTTTTGAGGAAGGTTGTGAGGAAGTCATAAAAAATGCTTGGACCATGAGGCAAGTAGGGCGAGATCCTGCTAGGACACTTAGAAGTTGCTGGAAGACAGCAAAGGAGCCTTTGTTAAATGGAACAAGCAATTAGAGAATGACAAGGGTAAAATCTTGAAAGACAAAACAAAATTGTTAAAAAATTTATAGATGAATGAAGGGAGCCATAATATGGTGGAGATTAAAAAACTCCAAGAAGAGATAGGGGTCTATCATGAAATGGAGGATTTAAAATGGAGGCAAAGAGCAAAGTTGGACTGGTATCAACTGGGTGATCGTAATACCAAGTTTTTTCATAGTTGTGCCAACCAAAGGAGAAAGAAGAACTCTATAAGACAGATTTTTGATGATCATGATAAGATGCAGTCAGAGCCTGAAATGATAGACAAGGTGTTTAATGATTATTTCCAGAAGTTGTTCAAATCCACAACCCCAGGTGATGGGGATATTGAAGCTTGTTTGCAGGCAGTGGCTCCCTGTGTAACAAAAGAAATGAATGAAAATTTGTCCAAGCCTTTCTCTAGAGATGAAGTTGAGAAAGCTCTTAAACATATGGCCCCTTTGAAGTCACCCGGAATACGTGTAAATCATCTGCTTTTTGCATATGACTGCATACTTTTTGGGATAGCAAAAACAAAAGAATGGTTGAGGTTACAAGAGCTTTTGTTTATATATGAAAAGGCCTCTGGACAGTTCCTAAATAAGGAAAAAATGTTAGTGCGGAAAATCCAAATATAACACATTTAGTGGAATAAAAGAAAGGGTCTGGAAGAAGATTAATAACTGGAAAAATGCTTTTCTATCAGCAACTGGCAAGGAGGTAATGATCAAGATAGTCCTACAAGCAATACCAACTTACACTATGAGTGTTTTTAAACTCCTAAAAAACCTTTGTAAGGAATTAAATTCTTTACTGGCCAATTTCTGCTGGGGAAACCCAAAGACAAGTAGCTGTTTGCATTGGTGCAGTTGAGAAAAATTAGGGACTTCTAAGGGTAAAGGAGGGCTAGGTTTTAAAGACATAGAGTCATTCAATATGGCTTTATTGGCTAAACAAGGGTGGAGATTTTTACAGGACTCGAGGAGCATGGTAGCAAGGGTTTTTAAAGAAACAATTTCAGAACAATACTTTTGACAGAAGCAAAATTGGGATATAGACTTACCCATAAGCAAAATGGAGGTTGAAGATAAATTAATATGGAGGTACACCAAAAAAGGTTTCTTCACTGTCAATAGTGCTAATCATCTAGAAATGAAGAGGAGGACAACAAAAGATGAGTGCTCAAATGGAAGGGAAGGGGAGAACAGATGGAAGGTAATATGGAATTTGAATATCCCAAGGAAAACCAAAATTTTCTTGTGCAAAGCTGCAAAAGAACTGTTAGCTACAAAAAAACTCTTTATAAGAAGGGTATTATAAAAGAACAACTGTGTCCAATTTGTAAGAAGGAAGCAGAAATATCAATACATGCCTTATGGTCCTGCCCTGCAGCTGCAGATGTCTGGTCTAATTCGATTATGGTGATACAAAAATGGAGGACCAATGATCCTGATATGTCAATCTTGTTTGAAAGGTTGGAGGAAAGGGTCAATACAAAATAATTAGGAGAGATCAGTATGGTAATGAGAAGCATTTGGTTGAGAAGAAATGAATTTGTCTTTAAAGACATTTTCAAGAGCCCAACTCAAGTGTTGAATCAAGCTAGATAGGAACTGAGAATTTATCACCAGGTTTAGCAGAACCTGTGGCAAAACACAGAAGCAAGAGTAGTAGGAGGAGAGTCAATGTGGAGCAGACCAAGGGAGAGATTTGTAAAAGCAAATTGGGATGCAGCTGTTGATAAAGAAGGAAAAAAGGTAGGCCTAAGAGTGGTAATCAGATATGAGGAAGGTGAAATTATGGCTGCTGTTGGTGAACAAAGAAGCCTTGTATCTGATCCTGCAGTAGCAGAAGGTTATGCACAGAGGAAAGCCACGGAATTTTGTAGAGACCTTAATTTCAGCAGAGTTGTTTTTGAAGGTGGTGCTCAAGTCATAGTGAATGCAGTTAATGAAGAAAAAGAAGATCTTTCCAGATATGGATGTGTCATTGAAGATGCCAAGAAACTGTTAAGGGGAAGAAGTCAATGGAGTGTTAAGTTTGTTTATAGAAAAGCTAATGAGGCAGCACATTGCTAAGGGGAAGAGGTCCCAGCTTGTATTGAGAGTATCCTGAGTAAGGAAAAACTTTGTAATACTATTTCAGATCAATGAATGAATATTGAGGTTATTTAAAAAAAAAACTCATCCTAGTCTTAATAAGGAGTTACCTTACTCCTCCTATTAGACATTTTATGGGGAGAAATGAGTGTTTCTATAGGGTATCAGAGCAGGCTAACTTATGATTGATGATAGGCTCTTACGACCTACCCACAATAATGTTACCAGAAATATTGGCCCACACGTGAGGCGGCGTGTTGAGAAGTCTGACATGGTTTAGGAACCAACTCGTCCCAGACTTTATAAGGAGTTATCTCACTCCTCATTTTAGACATTTTATGAAGAAATATGAGTGTTTATATAGGTACCAATTAGAAAATTAATGTGCACTAAGGAAGTTGGTTGATTCAACAACGTAGTCATAATGTTTTAGATCACTTTCGAGTTGCCTAGCTACTACATTAATGGGGCCCTACAATAGGTTATTATATGGAGCGAGCTAGCTGCATGCATATATATTGCGCTTGTACGTGTAGATTGTTGTTGGGTGTTTTTTTGAATAAACCCACTTAATTTCTTGTAATAGGTAAAAAGTATTATTTGTCTAAAATTATAGATCGACGACCTTCATGATATTCAAAGGTTAATTGGTCCAACACATAAACACATGATAGGTATATATATATCTTCATCCACCCTACGTAAAAATAGAAAGAAAAAAGAGTCATTCTATTTACAAGTCCGTATAAGAGAAATACACCATTTATATTATTGATGTGGTACGATTTGATTTGCAAGATATAAACTTTTAAATTTTTTTCTAAATCAAATTGTAACACCCTTTCCCAGAGGTCCGGGGAGTTAACTCTTGTAACCTAAAACCATCTTTCAAAACATATTTATATACTCTAAATTTCTCATAAAATAGGAACTCATTTAATTAAACTAAATATACATGTTCCTCCATTAGGACACCAATTAATAAATACCTCAATGAAATAAATTAAAAACTCTACAAAGACTCAGAAATATCCATGACTCAAAATACAAAAATAACATAAAATCACAAACATACTAAATAAGACTCTCCAATAACTATTTGTACCATTTGACACTTATTTCTCTACTATCATCAACCTTGCTAACACTTCCTACTCTTGACTTCCAACTGAGGTATCAAAATTATCTGAAAAATATTTTGGAAATAAGGGGGTGAGTTATCAACAATTCAGTAAGTAGAGAACATATACTAGTATGTAAACATGAGTATTTTCAAAATTCAGAATGCAGGATAAAATATTTACTTTTAGAATGCAAAATCAGAAACATTTACTTTCAGAATACAAAATCAAAATATTTACTTTCAGAATGCAAAATCAAAACATGTTACCAAAAATATCAGAGCGAAACTTTTAGAAAACAATTCTTATTCAAAAATCATTTGGCATAACAAAATCTAAGATCTCATCTTCATCATATCAGAGCATTGCATCGCACCGGGATAGATACCATGTTTAACCCCCGTAATAGGATTATAAACCACCATTATAACTATGGAAGCACTGTATCCACTATTATAACCCGTGGTTGAGTCGTATACCATGTTTAAACCACATGGTAGGGTTATAAACCACAATTCTAACATGTGGAAGGGTTATATCTACTATTATAACCCATGGTTGGGCTGTATCCACTATTATCACTTATGGTTGGGTCTTATCTACTATTATCACCCGTGGTTGGGTCGTATCCACTATTGTAACCTGTGGTTGGGTCATATGCACTATTATAACATGTGGTTGGGCCGTATACCACTATCATCACCCATGACTGGGCTGTAACAAAAACTGAATAGAACATCATAATCAGACTTAATCAAAATACAAATTCAGAATCTCATGCCAAGGATTTCAGATGCCGCAACATATCCAAATAGAGTACTGACCAAACTCAAATCCTTTCACATTTTCAAAAACAGTTTCAGAACATTTTTGTGACGCCCCCAAGTTCCGCTTGGGATTGGACGGACATTTGAAGTGTCGAGACATGCAACACAAGGTTACCTGCCCCCGTTCATGACATATAAGATGCAATATTCCTAACATGCATCTAGTATTATGTAATATTCGCAGCGGATAATTTTTTTTTTCTTTAGCAATACTATGAACCAAACTGAAATATCCCAAATACTTAAAACATACTTCATACATAATGACATACTTAAAAACTGATATCACAACACAGTCCAAAATGATTGTGATCAAAAGAGTGATGAAGATTGAACTCCACAAATACAAGTAATAATCTGAGGTAACTATTGTACTAACACCTACGTCGCATCGTCGCTTAGTCGACCGTTTCCAGTTGGTCGATTCCCGTTTCTCCTTCAGATCCTGTAACAAAATCTACCATTCGGAGGGAAAATTAGCGATTGCGATCCCGAGAAACTCAAGTGCGATCACGAGAAACTGAAAGTAGCAATTTCTAAAAATTAGAATTTAATCACTAATAATTAGGAATATGGAGAAATATCAACTTCGAGTAAAATTACCATTTTACCCTCTACATGTGGGAAAATGACCATTTTACCCCTAACTTAAGGATTTTGCATCCTAACTCCAAAGATCACCAAAATTTACATACCTTATGTAAATTTTGTCCTAAGCTCAAATATCAATTCAGAAAAATTTTAAACTAAACCCAACCATTAAAACTCTATGGGGCCGAAACTTACAAAAGCTATTTTCTTTGATTTTTGTTGTAATTCCTTCAAATTTCAAAACTCATGATTAAACCAAAATTTTTCTTCTACTATACTCATAACATATTCCTAAGAATAATCATGTTTTGAATCATGAACAAAAGTCATCAAAATCACTAAAACCATACTTGAACTTTTTGGTTTTTCTTCTAAGTTCAAAACAGAATTTTGTTTCTAACTTGTTTTGATCAACCTATTGATCCATGACTTATAAAGAAGTGATCTTCAAACCAAAACATCACATGGTTTAAAAAGATGTTCTAAAACAGATCCAAGCATCAAACGCAAGATCACATGGTTAAACATCAACCAAAACATAAATTTAGCCAAGAACATCATCACTTTGGCCTAACTGAATAGCTCATTGCATAAAATTCCATATCTTCGAAACTAACATCAAATATCTTCAAAATAACATTTTAACATGTATATAAGAGGCTTAGGATCTTCCAATAAAAATATCAAAGCCATTGGAATAAGATTAAATCATAAAAGATTTAAACTTTCTCAAAACAGAAACTGTTTTGCCTCTTCCAGTTTCTAAGTTTCTAGACCTAAGAAAATATTTCACCAAAACTTTTAATCACGCAACAAGAAACAACTTTCATGAAGGAAACTTTGCGAGAAAACACTTAAAAAAGCTTCGAAACAGGAGCTCAAAAGAGGTAAGAAAAACTGTCCGAGAGTGTCTTTTGTGTTTTATGATGGAAAAGTGTAAAGGAGAGTTGCTTTTCGTGGGAAGTGGACTGGAGAGCATCTTAAACAAGCTATGTAAAGTGATAGGATTGAAGGAATGGTTGAGTGTTGGCCTTTTCTTCTCATAAAAATCAGACCAAGATCTTTTCTCAAGGTGGAGTGTGAGAGTGAAAGAGTGAGGTGGCCCTTTAGCTTTGTCTTTCTAGAACCTTCTAGGCCCTTCTTGTAAAGATCTGACCAGCCAAGTGAGGGTACAAAACTTAGTCATGAAGCAATCCTATAGTGACCAAATTCGTGGGCCTTAATGGGCCTAAACCGAATGGGCCTAAATTTTGGGGTTTAAAGAGGGTTTGGGTTGCTATCAAGCTCAAATCCAATATCACTTGGTCCAATCAATTTCTCAAGGTTAACAAGGTTGGATAATGATGTTCTAACACAAATTTGAAAGATTAATAGCATGTGGAAGTGATTTAATCAAGTGATTAAACACAATGCTAGAAATCGGATTAGAAATGGTTTAGAGGCCAACTTTAGGTTTTGGGGAAACCGTTTAGGGTTACAATTTCAACAAAGATTTTGGGCTTTCAATTGGATTCCCACCATTTAGGGTTTCACTAGGATTGAAATATTTTTGGTCTGGCACAATTTGGTTGAGCAGATGAAACAAAATTTTGCTTAAGTGGCATGATTTCACACATTGATTCCTTCAAATCCATCAAACGCTCCTCATGGTGCCAAGTGTCTAATATTATCCACTATGAGAGGCTAATATCTTGCCAAGTGTCCAAATGAAAGTTCTCTAATCTAATTTGGACATTCCACACTGTGATTTTGAAACACTGCAATTGGTGCGCTTACCGAGGTTACTATTTACTCCGAAAAAGTGAATCATAAACTTAGCACTAAAAATTCCTAAATATTCATATTAATCTACAGTGAAAATCGTTTACCGAAATTCATTCTCGAAGTGCCCCTAAAAATAATTTCACAATTTCCATCAGACGTTTCGTCCAGAATTATGAAAATAGGATTTTGCGCCATAAAATTCTAAATAATTCACTGAGTCTAATGGCGTGGACCATAATGCATTCTGACACTTCTAACCACCTAAAATAAATAAAACTTATATTTCTAGCACCATAGTGAGTGATAACACTGACTATGTTGACAGACTAAAACCTATGCGATTGGTCGATTCGTAAAACCTTATGGGGTTTTCACAAGATTCCTAAAGTCAATAGAAATTCCACCAATGAATTTCTAGCCGGCTGTTACAATTTTTACATCATATGCACAAATTTTTATAAATTTCATATTCTCTCTTTTTGCATAGTTCAGAAATAGAATGTACAAAATTAGCTCATGTCTACACCAATCCTGACAACAAATATTTTCTCTTATATAGCTTTCAAACTCATATCTAAGGTTGTTTTCATATTACTTTTCAAAACAAATATGCATATTTTAAGAATCAACCTTGTTTCTTTTCCTTTTTATGCAAAATCTAGTATAGGAACCCCGCTTACCAAGGCTTTTTAATTTTTTTGAACTTTTTCACAACAGTGTTGAACGAAAATTACTCGTAACATTTAAGATTGCCACGAAATGTCCCTAAATATTCAAAATTAACACATTTTTCAATATTAACTTGAAACGCCAGGTAACCTATTTTCCTAAAGATCTAAATTTCTCGAAACCCTAAAATATCATAAATTCTCAAATGCCTATAATATCCATTTAATTTCTCCGACTAAGACATTGAATTCTAACTTAGGTACCATTGAAATCTAACTATATAAAAATTAATACTAGATAATGTTATTATATTGCAATTCTGCTACAGGTACCCCGCGTTGGGTACCTGTTGTGGAATCGTGTAGCCACGTCACTTTTATATTATTAGTTTAATAAATGAATTAAAAAAAACCTCGATTTGAGAAACCCATCTCATCATCAAGCGCCAAACTCATCCCTATTTTCCATCTCATAAATTTTCTTCATCCTCTTCATTCCTTAGCCATCTGAGCAAAAGCACAAATAATACAAATCTTGTTTTTTTTTTCTTATTATTAATCTTCTCTCGTATCATATTGCACACAATAAAAAGAAATCCACATTTAGCTTCAAATAATAAACAAAGAGCGTACCCGCTGAGATGAAAACTTTGCTGCAGTCAAGTGCTGGGCTTCAACCTCCCTCACCTGCTTACTACCTGGAGGAGTGTCGATATTGTGTGACACATAGTTGTAATTTTAGTGGCCTGTGGGAAGCAGATTCACCCTTCACATTCGCTGAAATGAAGCTCTTTGTGGGTTAGGGTTCTGGGCTTCCAAAAATGGGGAAAGACGATGGCAGGGAGGTCCATGGTTGGGTCCACGAATGGGAAGACAAAAAACGAAGAAGAACAAGAGGAGATGAAGTTAAGAAGCATAACCTATTTTTGTGGCTTGTGGGAAGCAGATTCACCCTCGTCAAAATGAAGCTCTTCGTGGGTGGGGAAGCAGAAGAGCTTGCTTTGTGTCTGTGAGCAAGGGAAGGGAATCTGTTTGCATATGAAACACAATGTTTCATTTATCCACGTGGAGGCCCATGTACGCGTGGGGTACCCCTCCTATGTGCAAATAGAGTTTTTGATTATATCAAAATCTATTAAAGTAAACAACAAACTTTTATTTAATAAATAAACATATATATATTTCTATTTACTAAAGTCCTTACAAATAAAGAAAATTTTAGACTTAAAATAACACCCTAAAGGCAAGGCATTTTAGAAAAAACGAACATAAAATGCATGGGCAAGTTTTAACTTGCAAAAACCACTTGAGATAAAACCATGACATCGTGCATGAAACCAAGCTCATGATCATGTGGGAAGAAGCTGCGACGGAGTTGGGTGGCTAAGGTGAATACGCCGGCGGGATGGGCGACTGCGCATAGAGAGAGAAAGAGTGATGAGAGAGATAAAGAGGGGGAGACAGAGGTGGAACAATGGGGAAAACTCGTCATGGCTTACCGAGAGAGAGGTGCAGCGGACTTGGGGTGACTCGAGGCTGACGGGAAGGCGACAACTGGCAGATTTTGTGGCTAACCCGATTATTTTTCTGTCGAACGGTGGTGATCAACCAAGTATGTGGTTTTGCTCTATTTCGGGAGTGGGAAAACAGGCGATAACGGGCTGACGTCTTGTGGTGGTGTTGCCTCGTGTGTGGGAGGCTATAGCTTCTTGTGGGCTGGGCACGTTGGTCATTTGAGGGAGGAGCAACGACATAGTTGGCTTGGCTTTGGGGTGGCGAGGCTGCTAGACGAATCGGAGGATGTGGGCTACGGGGAGGCTATGAGGGTGCAACGAGGCTGTAGGCTTGTCGAGAAGGTCAATGAATGACGGACTCGACGTGTCAACGACCGACATTTTCTGGGGAGGTAATGACCAAGCGGATAGAGCTGCCGACGTGAGTGGCTGGGTTGTGGCTCGAGGTGGAGGGAGCAGGTGCTTTGTTTTGAGCTACAAAAATAGGGTGGTTTTCAGTTGTTATAGGGAGAGCTGTGGCTCTCTGTGGTTGGAGTGGTTAGCAAAAGGAGGGGTGGTTTCTGTTTCACGTGGGCCAGGCAGTGGCTATCACATGGTGGTACGCATGGCTGGGTTGCAGTCTTTGTGTAGAGTTGGGACACGGCTACCCTTCGGTGGTTTTCTACGGTCGCGTTGCTTTAGTTGTTGGAGTTCTTGGACATGGACTACGTTGCATTGCGGTGCAGTGGTGATCGGGTGCTGTGGAGGCTTACCATGGCATGGAGGGCTATTTTGTAGTGCTTAGCCTGGAGGTGGGACTGACTGAGTTGTGGTGAATGGGATTCCATGGGGCTGCGGCTTGCTGAAGTTAAAGCAGGGGTTGCTGTAACCCTAGGACTTGAAGAGGCGACGAGTGCATGAAGGTGTATAATCAACGGCCACCATAAATTTTCCAACCTAAACCTAAATAAAAATCTTATTAACTAACCGGCATTGATTAAACAGTTTTGTTATTCATCATCTCCACACATCACACATCACATTTTTTTAATTTTTAATTTTTTTGGTTTTATACTTCTTAAATTAATTGAATTCTTTTACTCATCATTCATACACTACATATTTGGTAAAAGAATAAATAAATAAATAAAAATATGTGTAGTATGTGATGTGTGGATCAGATGATTAGCAAAATTTTTCTTGACTAGATTGGCTTGGTCCAAAGAAAGGGCTTTGTCAAGTCCTTTTGTTGACTATGGCCTGCCAAGGCACGAAAGGAAACCAATACACCCCACCACAGACAATCACCTCGTATGTGCTAGCCTTATCTTCCTCAGCACTATCCTCTGCCTTCTCTTCCTTGCTAGTCTCTCTGCCCTTAGCCCGATGCTGACGCCGACACAAGCATCTCAGTCCGACGCCGACTCAACCATCTCAGTCCGATGCATCTCTATCGCCGATCTCCCCCATCTCTGTCGATCATCTCCATCTCCTCTCCATCAAAACCCAATCAAACCACAATCAAACCAAAATCAACTCTCAATCAAACCATATTCCATTCAAAATTACAGTGAAAACCATCTCAAACCCACAATCTCAAATCATCAAGTATAGAGAATAAGCTCAAAATCACAGTGAAACCATTGCAAACCCGCAATCTCGAGTTTAGCTTTGACTTCGGGCCCTATACTCACCTCCTCCGAAATCTCCCTCATCGGGTGGAGGGGCCACGGGTCGAGGCTTGGGACGGGCGTAGTTGCTGTATTCAGTCTCGAGGGCCTTATCGCGACAGGCGGAGGGCTTGGCGTAGGAGGTGTACTGGGGGCGATCATAGTCAAAGTCATCAGAAGGCGTGGAGGAGGAGAGAGGTTAGCAAGTCTCATTGGACGACGAGAGAGGTCGGCTGTAGGTGAGCACGATGTTGTAACCACCCTCGTACGGTGTGAGGGACGAAGGGGGTGCGAGGGACGAAAGGGGGTGGTGCGAGGGATGAAGGGGGGTGCAAGAAATTCTCTATTTGAAATCAGTTTTCTTATGTTTGCTGGTTTAGGATAGATATGGTGGAAGGCATGCATGTAATTGTATAAATGACAGGCTTTTTTGTGTGAAAACCAGCCGGACCGGCACTAAGGATTTCTCTTTCAAAAAACCTTCTACATCTCATTCCTTATCCTTTCCCAATTCTATTAAAATAATATTCTTCTATTATTTCGTTATTACTTATTTCTCTTACTTTCATTTACAACTTTAACTACTCAATATTTCTTCTTATGTTTTGAACTATTACTCTAGTGAATATTTTAAACAAAAACTTAAATTATTTTTTTGTGGGTATGATAGTATGTTTAAAATTAATTTTTCTATATTTTATTTAAAACTATAATAAATATGAGTATGAGAGAAATTGTAGATGATTGGAAGAAGATCAATTTATTTTATTTATTAGAATAAAATATTAATAAAAGATGATTTAGGGATGAACAGTAGTTCCTCAAATATCCCCTAAAACAAAACCTTAAAATAGAGAATGGGATGAGAGGGGGTTTTTAAGCTCCTCAAATTTTTTTCCATAATTTAAGGATAACAATGAAATTGGACGCCAGATGGAAATGCTCTTACAAGTGTGGTCTTTGTCGAAGGAATATAGAGAAATTGATATGGTGCAAATCAATCATTGTTTTTAGAACGTTTACCTACTTATGATCTTTTGCTCCTTTTTTAATTTTTTGTGGAGCCACGTGGCTCATGGAAGATTAATTTTACTAGCTAGTTTATATTAATATATATATTTATTTTACATAATTTATTATTATTATATATTCACGAATATGCAAAAAATTAAATTTGATTGAATATTTAATCGTGAGTAGTATATCCATTATCTTGTTTGTTTACAAAAAATGTTGTAGATAAAACTAATTTTACAACAATATGACGTAATTTATGTTAATTTATGAATTTATTTTTATAAAATTTCTTTGTAGTCGACGGTTAAAGCATTTCTCTTTATTTACATGCATAAACTTATATAATGTGGGTAAAACCTTAAGGAAAATGTTAGTTAACCTCCTTAAATGCACCACTCAAATTTATAGTTAGTGTATTTTGTTTTATTTTTTAAAATGTTTAACAGAATTACTATTAATGAATTTGTATTTTTTAAATATTTGAGAAAAAAAATGAATGAACTCAGAACTAGCTAGCAATCACGCCCATAAGTATTTTAAATTAGGGGGGTTGCTGGTAGCTCAGCTGGGGACAGGTCCATCATTTGCCTGGAGAGGTATCCATGCTGGTCTAAGGCTGTTGAAAGAAGGGCTTGTATGGAGGGTTGGGAATGGCAAACAAGTGAAGATCTGGACTAATAAATGGATACCCTTTACCCCCCCCCCCCCCATATAGAATTCAATCAACCCGAGAAGTGGACTACTGGTGTGAGTATGTTTATGACCTTATAGACCCCCATCTGCCGCAGTGGAACAAACCTATTCTCCATGAGATGTTCTCCCAGAAGGAAGTGGCTGACATCACAGCCATCCCAATTAGTTTGGGGGGAAGAGAGGATAAGCTTGTATGGCAGTTTACACCAAATGGAATTTATACAGTTAAAAGTGGATATCACCTTAATATTGAATTGGAAGGTGAACTAGAAGGGGAGACCTCAGGCAAAGCTAAGGAAAAACAAGATTGGAAATACATATGGAAGCTAAGAGTACCTCCTGCTACCAGGATGTTCCTATGGAGAGCTTGCAAAGAAGCCATTCCTACACTAGCTAATTTGAAGAGAAGGAAAGTGGTTGAAAACAGTTTATGTCCAGTTTGTAAGCAGGAGCAAGAAACCTCGGGTCATGTTTTATGGGGATGTATTGCTGCCAAAGATGTATGGGGCCGGGGAATGAGGAAAGTGCAAAAGTTATCTCTTCAAAGTGATCTGATTTTTGAAATTTGGTCAAGACTGGTAGAGATACTCAGCCTTGAGGAACTAGAGGAGGTGGCAGCAACTATGCAGGGACTATGGTCCAGAAGGAACAACACCTACCATGGTAAGGAGTTCCAACATCCAACGGCTCTTCATCAACAGGCCAAGACAGATCTTGCAGTCTACCAGGAATCTATTACAGAGGATATAGTAGTTAAGTTTAATGCTCGTGCAGGGGTGCCAAAATGGAAAAAACCTGAGGTGGGTTCCTTAAAGGTGAACTGGGATGCGGCTGTCAACTTAGAGGAAGGGAGAATTGGAATTGGAGTGGTCATTAGAGATCATGATGGACTGGTCATGGGAAGCTTACGGGCAAGCAGAAACCTGAAAGGGACCCCTTTTGATGCGGAAGCTTATGGCCTACTTCTAGCAGCTGTTTTCTGCAAAGAAATTGGACTAACACATGTCTGTCTAGAGGGGGACTCTAAGCAAGTGGTCGATTTATTGCAAAACTGCGCCAGGAACTGGAGTTTGGGAGGCTGTCTTGTGGAAGATGCACGGGAGATACTCAACTCGTATGCAGTATGGTCTGTGACTCATGCATATCGAGAGGCCAATATGGCATCACATCTCCTAGCCAACAATGCACTGGAAGCCACAGAGGATACCTTTGATCTTGAAACTTGTCCTTCATGTATCTTTCCTATAGTCTCTAAGGAAATGTTGTAATTGTTATCTCCTGGTTTTAGCTTGAGTTGATGTAAGTCATTCTTATGATTAATGAGATCAGTCCTATTATCAAAAAAAAAAAAAAAAAATCACGCCCATAAGTAAGAGCGGGCATTGTCCAAAAATGAATGTAGCAAACATTTTCCTTATTTTAAGTCGAATATAATAAGACAATTAAAATTAATAATAAAATGCAACGAGCTCTCCAAATTGACGTGGCTTCATGCACTACAGGAAATAAACGTATTTCCGACAAAGCCTTTCGCCACAAATAGAGGAAACTATCGCCGGAAAAAAGTAATTCCGGCTAAATAAGCTTGCCCAAATATCGCCGCTTTTAACCAACCAAGTAAGATGTTTTGTGCCGAGTTCGAGAACGGACATAAATGCTTTACATTTCCGGCGGGTATATATCGCTGGAAATATCTTATATATCGCCAGTAAAGATCTTTAGCATAGTTGCTCAAGTCTATTCTGGCGACTAAAAATCGCCGGAAATATAATCTTTGCTGCAAATTTAACTTCGCCTCAAAAGTTCCATTACTGGCGATAATTGACATTTGCCAGAAACACTAGACGATTATTGCGGCGATGATATAGTCGCCGCAAATAATTGGACATAATGTTTCCTCCTTACTCGCTGCATTTATTTTCGGCGAGTTACGTTCACCGTAAATGGTTTTTTTTTTTAAAAAAAAACCAATTCTGTTAGCTTGTATTTTGTGGTCCTGTTATTTTTCTTGATATTTGTAATTTCATAACAGATAATTGCTTGCTAATAAATTATAAATACTAAATTTGGATAAATTTATATCTGATTGCACATATAAATTATATGTCAACATCATTCAAAAAACCTCGACGTACATATTTAAAATTCACCAAGATTTAAGCGTACATTTTACATAATACCATCCAACGTATCACAATGGAATATAAATTTACAAGTATTTTTCGTTCAAACTATAAATGTCTAACAGCAAGTTGCCTTCATGGATGCACCAGCTTCTTCATTGCAAGTGTTTTTCTTTCTAATCACCATATTACAAAAGTATGGGAAGAGCTGAATTTGGTTCACCGATTTGACTTCAAGTGCTTCAAAACAACTGTAAAGAAATACAATATATTTCTGCAAAAACATAATATTCAAGGCCCAAGTTACAAGGCATTCAATTAATAAAAGATAGCATCTCTTCTTTTTCCTTTGTATCTCTAAATAAAAGAACCAACTATGTATATATTATGTACATATATAGAACACGTAGAAACTCTCTGACAATTAATACAAGGGTCTCACCTGAAATTGGGGCTACCTTTTACATGATTCAGAAGACTAACGAGTCCATTTCAGAAAGTCTCTACGTACTCTAGCTCTTTAGTCTGGTATAAAGCTAGCTTCCAAAATCATAGTACCCAATGTGAGAAAAATTGAACTCTTGGCAATTTGATCCTGCCAAACAAAGTACGCACCAAAAAGAACAAATTATATAGGTGAAAAACCATATGCACTTATGATTTTTTATATGAGAAGTACATAATTTGCGTTTATTGGAACTAGTAAATACAAAGTCCACTGCACTCACCCAAGGTGATTTCCTCTATGATATCTCGCATTCAGCAACTTCATTGACCAAACAGAAAAAATTTTCAAAATAATGATGAAACAAGTTATTTATTCTTAGTCATATAGATGTTGAAAGATACATAAAAAGCAACAATGTCAGAACAAGAATAAATGAAAATTTGCAGGTCAGTTAGGCACTAATAATATTATTAAAAGGCTACGTATGTACTAATAACTTACCTTGTTGTAGCAATTTCATTATACATTGATGACCAAGAACTTCCAATGTGCATGTTGGTGGCAAAAACAACGTACATCTCCAAACAAAAGTTACAAAATATCCTCAACCAAAAAATATACTACCTACCCTACACTAGTAACTGATGTACAAAAGAGGAGGTTCTGGAGATATGGGAGACATTTTGTTGTTATATTATTTTAACTTTCATCTCCTTACCAAAATTGACAAAAAATTGTTACCCTCAAATTTAGTAACTGGCTATGCAGGTCCCTGAGTCACTTTATGAGACTCTCACTGGGTCTGCCTCTCTAACTCATATCTCTCCAAAAACTTGTCGTACTTGTCTTGTTTCTCCATTAATAACATGACATTCGCTCGTAAGTCATCATGTAAAGCTTATAATGTGCAGTTTCTATAACAGCCCGCTAGAAATTCATTGGTGGAATTTCTATTGACTTTAGGAATCTCGTGAAAACCCCATAAGGTTTTACGAATCGACCAATCGCATAGGTTTTAGTCTGTCAACATAGTCAGTATTATCACTCACTATGGTGCTAGAAATACAAGTTTTATTTATTTGAGGTGGTTAGAAGTGTCAGAATGTATTATGGTCCACGCCATTAGACTCAGTGGATTATTAGAATTTTATGACGCAATATCCTATTTTCATAATTCCGGACGAAACGTCTGATGGAAATTGTGAAATTATTTTTAGGGGCGCTTCGAGAATGAATTTCAGTAAACGATTTTCACTGTAGATTAATATGAATATTTAGGAATTTTTAGTGCTAAGTTTATGATTCACTTTTTCGGAGTAAATAGTAACCTCGGTAAGCGCACCGATTGCAGTGTTTCAAAATCACAGTATGGAATGTCCAAATTAGATTAGAGAACTTTCATTTGGACACTTGTCAAGATATTAGCCTCTCATAGTGGATAATATTAGACACTTGGCACCATGAGGAGCGTTTGATGGATTTGAAGGAATCAATGTGTGAAATCATGCCAGTTAAGCAAAACTTTGTTTCATCTGCTCAACCAAATTGTGCCAGACCAAAAATATTTCAATCCTAGTGAAACCCTAAATGGTGGGAATCCAGTTGAAAGTCCAAAATCTTTGTTGAAATTGAAACCCTAAACGGTTTCCCCAAAACCTAAAGTTGGCCTCTAAACCCGTTCTAATCTGATTTCTAGCATTGTGTTTAATCACTTGATTAAATCACTTCCACATGCTATTAATCTTTCAAATTTGTGTTAGAACATCATTATCCAACCTTGTTAACCTTGAGAAATTTATTGGACCAAGCGATATTGGATTTGGGCTTGATAGCAACCCAAACCCTCTTTAAACCCCAAAATTTAGGCCCATTCGGTTTAGGCCCCATTAAGGCCCACAAATTTGGTCACTATAGGATTGCTTCATGACTAAGTTTTGTACCCTCACTTGGCTGGTCAGATCTTTACAAGAAGGGCCTAGAAGGTTCTAGAAAGACAAAGCTAAAGGGCCACCTCACACTTTCACTCTCACACTCCACCTTGAGAAAAGATCTTGGTCTGATTTTTATGAGAAGAAACGGCCAACACTCAACCATTCCTTCAATCCTATCACTTTACATAGCTTGTGTAAGAAGCTCTCCAGTCCACTTCCCACGAAAAGCAACTCTCCTTTACACTTTTCCATCATAAAACACAAAAGACACTCTCGGACAGTTTTTCTTACCTCTTGTGAACTCCCGTTTCGAAGCTTTTTTAAGTGTTTTCTCGCAAAGTTTCCTGCATTAAAGTTGTTTCTTTTTTAGTCTAGTTTACGTGGATATCTTATACGTTCCATTTGGAGATCATGTGATTGGTAAAAAGTTGTTTATACCCCAGAAAGGTCATTCTGGGCGATAAACTGGAGAGTGTGTTATATTTTGGAGTTTTTGACCAAGCTAATGAATAGATCTTGGTCCGAAATTTTTATGGAGTACTGTTAACATGTGTATATGATTATTGGTTGAGGATTTGTTGCGTGATTAAAAGTTTTGGTGAAATATTTTCTTAGGTCTAGAAACTTAGAAATTGGAAGAGACAAAACAGTTTTTGTTTTGAGAAAGTTTAAATCTTTTATGGTTTAATCTTATTCCATTGGCTTTGATATTTTTATTGGAAGATCCTAAGCCTCTTATATACATGTTAAAATGTTATTTTGAAAATATTTGATGTTATTGTCGAAGATATGAAATTTTATGCAATGAGGTATTCAGTTAGGTCAAAGTGATGATGTTCTTGGTTAAATTTATGTTTTGGTTGATGTTTAACCATGTGATCTTGAGTTTGATGCTTGGATCTGCTTTAGAACATCTTTTTAAACCATGTGATGTTTTGGTTTGAAGATCACATCTTTATAAGTCATGGATCAAGAGGTTGATCAAAACAAGTTAGAAACAAAATTCTGTTTTGAACTTAGAAGAAAAACCAAAAAGTTCAAGTATGGTTTAGTGATTTTGATGACTTTTGTTCATGATTCAAAACATGATTATTCTTAGGAATATGTTATGAGTATAGTAGAAGACAAATTTTGGTTTAATCATGAGTTTTGAAATTTAAGGAATTACAACAAAAATCAAAGAAAATAGCCTTTGTAAGTTTCGGCCCCATAGAGTTTTAATGGTTGGGTTTAGTTTAAAATTTTTCTGAATTGATATTTGAGCTTAGGACAAAATTTACATAAGGTATGTAAATTTTGGTGATCTTTGGAGTTAGGATGCAAAATCCTTAAGTTAGGGGTAAAATGGTCATTTTCCCACATGTAGAGGGTAAAATGGTAATTTTACTCGAAGTTGATATTTCTCCATATTCCTAATTGTTAGTGATAAAGTTCTTATTTTTAGAAATCACTACTTTCAGTTTCTCGTGATCGCACTTGAGTTTTGTCTCGAATCGCAAAGATCGAGGTAAGTTAGCTTTTAACTTACTAACAATTTAATGTGTATGTGTGATAAGTAAGGGAACTAAATTATATGTATGCATGTTATCATATGTACCATGCCAAGTCATTACATATTTATCTGTTACACAGAATTTATTCTGTCATGAATTATTCATCTGTTACACAAGATATTCTGTCACGTATTGCTATATGTTGCAAGTATGTCATGTTAAGTTAAGTATGCCATATGTTACATGTATTTCATGTCACGTAATATTCACTGTCACATGTTACGCCATGTTAAGAAATGTTGTCTGTTACATGGTATGCGATGTTACGAAATGTTGCCTGTTACATGTATGCCATGTTATGGTATGTTGTCTGTTACATTTATGTCTCAAAGTACGTCATGTCTGTCATCTTACGTTCATGTCACGTTATGCTACGTCAGGACTTCTGTCTTTTATGTTACGTCCTTGTTACGTCACGTTACTAAATCACATGTATGCCGGTTAAGTTATTTAAGTCAATCACGACCCTAAGCGCAAGGATGGGGTAATATCCTAGTGGAACTCCTTTGTTCTCGCTGGAGTGCCTAAATAGGTGTGAAATTCCCTGGGTTGACGAAGTACAGTCAACAGGTTGCGAATGGGGCCTAGTTAGGTCACCGGAGCGCGCCAGGCACTAACGCCGATGGTGCCACACTTTATGTTACGTGTGTCCACAGCAAGTGTGGCACAAACAAATAAGTCATGGGGCCACAACAACTGTGGAGCATGAAGTATGGGGCCACAACAACTGTGGAGCATACACTACGTGAGACACAGCAATTGTGACACGTAGAATACGTGGGGCCTCAACAACTGTGGAGTACGTATTAACGCACTCACAGCTGGTATAGAAACCTGTGATGTGATGCGGTAATCGGCAGGGACACACGACTCAAGGGGACCTGTGTAGCACCCATATGGTCACTTTAATGATTAAGTCTATTGAATAAGATTCCAAGTTTAAGTCATGTTTCACGTTATGTTATGTTCAAGTTTACGTTCACGCAATCATGGTAATCCCATGAGACAAGAATATGTTTCAAGTTCATGTTATGTTATGTTGACGTTTACGTTATGTTCCAAGTTCATATTTATGTTATGTCATGCTCAGGTTCATGTTATATTTCAAGTCCATGTTATGTTTCAAGTCACGTTCATGCTAAGCTTCAGTTTTTGTTATGCCAGTTATGTTATGTTGTATGTCAAGTTATGCCTTGATTACTTATGATTTGATTATGCATTCATGCTTTTACTGCCATGCATGCATCATTAACCTGTGTGGAAGTTTCCTGTTAACTTGTTGAGATTTGTAATCAAATCTCACTGTGGTAGTCCCAACTACCATTCCCCCCGAATGGTAGATCTTATTACAGGATCTGAAGGAGAGTCGAGAATCGACCAACTGGAAACGGTCGACTAAGCGACGATACGACGTAGGTGTTAGTATAGTAGTTACCTCAAATTACTATTTGTAATTGTGGAGTTCAATCTCAAGCACTCTTTTGATCACAAGCATTTTGGACTAGTGTTGTGATATCAGTTTTTAAGTATGTCATTATGTATGAAGTATGTTATAAGTATTTGGGATATTTCAGTTTGTGCATATTATTGCTAAAAAGAAAAAAAAATATCCGCTGCGAATATTGCATAATGCTAGATGCATGTTTGGAATATTGCATCTTATATGTCATGAACGGGGGCAGGTTACCTTGTATTGCATGTCTCGACGCTTCAAATGTCCGTCCGATCCGAAGCGGAATTTGGGGGCGTCACAGGGAGGTATCAGAGCAATACGTCTCTGGGTTTAAATCCACATGTCCTTAGGAAATGCACCAAATATTAGGCTTGAAATTTTAGTCTTCATTAGGCTTGAATTTCTTGAAGTATAGGAGATAGTATGTGGTTGTAACACGTGTACTCGTGTGATTTAGGAAGTGACATGACTCGAGGTAGGACACCTCAAAACCCTGAGGGAGTCACAAATTAGGATAATCAGAATCCCCCGATGGATGGAGGATTAGCTGAAGCTGTACGTTTGCTGACTGACATGCTTAGACAACAACAACTTCAGGAAGCACATGTACCCAGACTCGAAGTCAGGGATTGTCTGTGTGAGAAGTTATTGATCAATCGTTATCCAAACTTTTCTGGTAATGAAGAGCCTCTAAAAGCCGAGAAATGGATTATGGATCTCGAAAGGACATACGAGATCTATGGATGTACTGAGGACCAGAAGGTTCTATATGTTGTATACCTATTCTAAGGAAAAGCTGGAATATGGTGGGATACACAAAAGCAACTTCTAGTTAGGGAACTAGGAAGTTTGGATGCATTGTCTTGGGAGATATTTGAGGAAGTGTTGACAACGGATTCTTCCCAGATTCTATCAAACAGCTAAAGGCGCAGGAGTTCCCAACTTTAACTCAAGGCAGTTGGACCGTAGAGTAGTACGTCGCTAAGTTTATGGTGTTTGGAAGGTTTGCACCACACTTGATTTCTACTCAAAGGATGCAGGCACGAAAGTTTGAAGTTGGACTTCAGCCATGGATCCGTAGTCTACTGGACCAGATCATAACGAATGAAAGAGAACTTCATTGTATGCTATTGAAGAAAATCTATAAATGAAGAAGATGTCTACTGGACCAGATAAAGGAAAAGGCATCGAGACTGGAAGCTCAATGCCGACCACATACCCAATATGTGGGATGTCCGGAAAGAACCATGGAGGCAAGTGCAAACTTACCTTAGGACTCTGTTTCAGATGTGGCCAACCTGACCACTTGATCATAAATTGTCCCAAAAGATGCCGGAGAAATGGAACTGTTCCCTTTGAAGATTTCAAACCAAAGTCATGACCTCCAATACTAGCTCAAGTGTATGCAGGTACTTCTAGAGACACAGATGCTGACACCCTAGGAACTAAAGGAGTTGGCGCCGTCACTGGTATTTTTCTAAGACCTCTGTATTGTTAAGCTTATTTAAGGTTGATTAGATTGCAATTGATGGTACTATTGCATTATTGATACTTTGGGTAAGTTAAATCATTGAGGTTTATAACTTGTACACAGTTTGATTCAAGCAAGGCCCTATTTTTAGTGATTGTGATATTGCACGAGAGTTCAATTCGTACTTTGAATTGTTACCAAGTGGTAAGAGTAACATTTCTCATTAAGAGTATTTCTATTCATACCAGTGTAAGATATGGAATACATTTTAGTAGTACGAGGAAGGATATTCAAGGTTGATGAATTAGTATCCCAAGTGTTTGGAGTTTGTTTTGATTCGAAGGTTACAATGAAATTTGTGTTTGGAAGAGTTCAGTGTGTGGGAGAAGCTTTGGCTTTAGTAGGATTCACTTATGATAATAGTTTTATCCAATCACGAATAAATGGTTTCTGGCGAAGCACCGTGTTTGTGGAAACCTA
Source organism: Juglans mandshurica (assembly GCA_022457165.1). NCBI lineage: Eukaryota > Viridiplantae > Streptophyta > Magnoliopsida > Fagales > Juglandaceae > Juglans > Juglans mandshurica. The sequence continues at coordinate 15,192,373 of CM039623.1, forward strand.
GATTACCCTTATATTGGAGACATTTATATGGGGAGTAAAATCTTGTCTTAAGGATTTACGTGAACAGTAGGATCAAATTCATTGGATTAGAGTCAGAATAAGAGGCAGCTCATGACGGATAGAAGAGCTATGTCAATCATAAGAGAGAAAGTCTTGAGTTGAGGTTAATAGTTGATCGTTTATCGAGGTACCACCTAGGAGGAGGAACGATTCGTGGTGATTATGAAGGAGTAACCTAGTCCTAGGCAGATATAATTCCTTGAGGAAATAGAATGTGAATTCAGTTGTGTATGGATTAAATTCTTCCAAATTGAACTGCATGAATATTTGAAGTTTTAGAGTTAGAAAGTATGTTGGTATGACTTGACCTACTTTGTGAAACGATTCTAGTATAAATTGATATAATTTGAGAGAAAGAGAGTTAAGAATGGTAGATATATATACACGTTGTGGATAATTCTTTGAATAGTGAAGAGAATAGTGATTTCTTTTAAGCAATGATTCAGTATCCTAGAAGGTCAGCCTAGAAGTCATTAAGTTTAGGCAGTAACCTTTGGGATTGTTATACCCTAATGTTATAGTGATAGTTATTTTATATAACCATGTGATGGTTGTAGATAAGAATAGTGTTGACTACGAGAGGAAGAAGTTACCTCAAGAAGAACGAGGCCTGCCCCTTGGGCGTGATGAGGCATCCAGTGATGGGCAATAAGTTGGTAAGCAACTTCTTCTTTTGACCATATTTTATGTTTGTACTTACGTCGATTTCGAGAACGAAATCTTTTTTTTAGGAGGGGAGGATGTAACAGCTCGCTAGAAATTCATTGGTGGAATTTCTATTGACTTTAGGAATCTCGTGAAAACCCCATAAGGCTTTACAAATCGAACAATCGCATAGGTTTTAGTCTGTCAACATAGTCAGTGTTATCACTCACTATGGTGCTAGAAATACAAGTTTTATTTATTTGAGGTGGTTAGAAGTGTTAGAATGCATTATGGTCCACGCCATTAGACTCAGTGGATTATTTAGAATTTTATGGCGCAATATCCTATTTTCATAATTTCGGACAAAACGTCTGATGGAAATTGTGAAATTATTTTTAGGGGCACTTCGAGAATGAATTTCGGTAAACAATTTTCACTGTAGATTAATATGAATATTTAGGAATTTTTAGTGCTAAGTTTATGATTCACTTTTTCGGAGTAAATAGTAACCTCGGTAAGCGCACCAATTGCAGTGTTTCAAAATCACAGTGTGGAATGTCCAAATTAGATTAGAGAACTTTCATTTGGACACTTGGCAAGATATTAGCCTCACATAGTGATAGTATTAGACACTTGGCACGATGAGGAATGTTTGTTGGATTTGAAGGAATCAAGGTGTGAGATCATGCCACTTAAGCAAAACCTTGTTTCATCTGCTCAACCAAATTGTGGCAGACCAAAAATATTTCAATCCTAGTGAAACCCTAAATGGTGGGAATCCAATTGAAAGCCCAAAATCTTTGTTGAAATTGAAACCCTAAACGGTTTCCCCAAAACCTAAAGTTGGCCTCTAAACCCTTTCTAATCCGATTTCTAGCATTGTGTTTAATCACTTGATTAAATCACTTCCACATACTATTAATCTTTCAAATTTGTGTTAGAACATCATTATCCAACCTTGTTAACATTGAGAAATTTATTGGACCAAGTGATATTGGATTTGGGCTTGATAGCAACCCAAACCCTCTTTAAACCCCAAATTTTAGGCCCATTCGGTCTAGGCCCACTAAGGCCCACGAATTTGGTCACTATAGGATTGCTTCATGACTAAGTTTTGTACCCTCACTTGGCTGGTCAGATATTTACAAGAAGGGCTTAGAAGGTTCTAGAAAGACAAAGCTAAAGGGTCACCTCACTCTTTCACTCTCACACTCCACCTTGAGAAAAGATCTTAGTCCGATTTTTATGAGAAGAAAAGGCCAACACTCAACCATTCCTTCAATCCTATCACTTTACATAGCTTGTGTAAGAAGCTCTCCAGTCCACTTCCCATGAAAAGCAACTCTCCTTTACACTTTTCCTTCATAAAACACAAAAGACACTCTCGGACAGTTTTTCTTACCTCTTTTGAACGCCCGTTTCGAAGCTTTTGTAAGTTTTTTCTCGCAAAGTTTCCTTCATTAAACTTGTTTCTTGTTTAGTCTAGTTTATGTGGATATCTTATTCATTCCATTTGGAGATCATGTGATTGGTAAAAAGTTGTTTAGACCACAGAAAGGTTATTCTGGGCTATAAACTGGAGAGTGTGTTATATTTTGGAGTTTTTGACCAAGCTAATAAATAGATCTTGGTCCGAAATTTTTATGGAGTACTGTTAACATGTGTATATGATTATTGGTTGAGGATTTGTTGTGTGATTAAAAGTTTTGGTCAAATAGTTTCTTAGGTCTAGAAACTTAGAAACTGGAAGAGGCAAAACAGTTTCTGTTTTGAGAAAGTTTAAATCTTTTATGGTTTAATCTTATTCCAATGGCTTTGATATTTTTATTGGAAGATCCTAAGCCTCTTATATACATGTTAAAATGTTATTTTGAAGATATTTGATGTTATTTTCGAAGATATGAAATTTTATGCAATGAGGTATTCAGTTAGGTCAAAGTGATGATGTTCTTGGTTAAATTTATGTTTTGGTTGATGTTTAACCATGTGATCTTGCGTTTGATGCTTGGATCTGTTTTAGAACATCTTTTTAAAACATGTGATGTTTTTGTTTGAAGATCACATCTTTATAAGCCATGGATCAAGAAGTTGATCAAAACAAGTTAGAAACAAAATTCTGTTTTGAACTAAGAAGAAAAACCAAAAAGTTCAAGTATGGTTTTAGTGATTTTGATAACTTTTGTTCATGATTCAAAACATGATTATTCTTAGGAATATGTTATGAGTATAGTAGAAGAAAAATTTTGGTTTAATCATGAGTTTTGAAATTTGAAGGAATTACAACAAAAATCAAAGAAAATAGCCTTTGTATGTTTCGGCCCCATAGAGTTTTAATGGTTGGGTTTAGTTTAAAATTTTTCTGAATTGATATTTGAGCTTAGGACAAAATTTACATAAGGTATGTAAATTTTGGTGATCTTTGGAGTTAGGATGCAAAATCCTTAAGTTAGGGGTAAAATGGTCATTTTCCCACATGTAGAGGGTAAAATGGTAATTTTACTCGAAGTTGATATTTATCCATATTCCTAATTGTTAGTGATAAATTTCTTATTTTTAGAAATCGCTACTTTCAGTTTCTCGTGATCGCACTTGAGTTTTGTCTCGAATCGCAAAGATCGAGGCAAGTTAGCTTTTAACTTACTATCAATTCAATGTGAATGTGTGATAAGTAAGGGAACTAAAGTGTGTATGCATGTTATCATATGTGCCATGCCAAATCATTACATATTTATCTATTACACAGAATTTATTCTATCACGAATTATTCATCTGTTACATAAGTTATTGTGTCACGTATTGCTATACATTGCAAGTATGTCATGTTAAGTTAAATATGCCATGTGTTACATGTATTTCATGTCACGTAATATTCACTGTCACATGTTACGCCATGTTAAGAAATGTTGTCTGTTACATGGTATGCTATGTTACAAAATGTTGCCTGTTACATGTATGCCATGTTATGGTATGTTGTCTGTTACATTGATGTCTCAAAGTACGTCATGTCTGTCGTCTTACGTTCATGTCACGTTATGCTACGTCAGGACTTTTGTCTTTTATGTTACGTCCATGTTATTATGTCATGTTACGAATGACATGTATGCCGGTTAAGTTATTTAAGTCAATCACGACCCTAAGCGCTAGGATGGGGTAATATCCTAGTGGAACTCCTTTGTTCACGCTGGAGTGCCTAAATAGGTGTGAAATTCCCTGGGTTGACGAAGTACAGTCAACAGGTTACGAATGGGGCCTAATTAGCTGGTCACCGGAGCGCGCCAGGCACTAACGCCGATGGTGCCACACTTTATGTTACGTGTGTCCACAGCAAGTGTGGCACAAACAAATAAGTCATGGGGCCACAACAACTGTGGAGCATGAAGTATGGGGCCACAACAACTGTGGAGCATACACTACGTGAGACACAGCAATTGTGACACGTAGAATACGTGGGGCCACAACAACTGTGGAGTACGTATTAACGCACTCACAGCTGGTATAGAAACCTGTGATGTGATGCGGTAATCGGCAGGGACACACGGCTCAAGGGGACCTGTGTAGCACCCATATGGTCACTTTAATGATTAAGTCTATTGAATAAGATTCCAAGTTCAAGTCATGTTTCACGTTATGTTATGTTCAAGTTTACGTTCACGCAATCATGGTAATCCCATGAGACAAGAATATGTTTCAAGTTCATGTTATGTTATGTTCACATTTACGTTATGTTCCAAGTTCACATTTATGTTATGTCATGCTTAGGTTCATGTTATGTTTCAAGTCCATGTTATGTTTCAAGTCACGTTCATGCTAACTTTCAGTTTAAGTTATGTCTGTTATGTTATGTTGTATGTCAAGTTATGCTATGATTACTTATGATTTGATTATGCATTCATGCTTTTACTGCCATGCATGCATCATTAACCTGTGTGGAAGTTTCCTATTAACTTGTTGAGATTTGTAATCAAATCTCACTGTGGTAGTCCCAACTACCATTCCCCCCGAATGGTAGATCTTATTACAGGATCTGAAGGAGAATCGAGAATCGACCAACTGGAAACGGTCGACTAAGCGACGATGCGACGTAGGTGTTAGTATACTAGTTACCTCAAATTACTATTTGTAATTGTGGAGTTCAATCTCAAGCACTCTTTTGATCACAATCATTTTGGACTAGTGTTGTGATATCAGTTTTTAAGCATGTCATTATATATGAAGTATGTTATAAGTATTTAGGATATTTCAGTTTGGTGCATAGTATTGGGGGCGTCACAGTTTCTTTCTCACTTCTTTCTGCACGTTTAATTAATTCTGCTATTCGGGCATTAGTTGATTGTCTAGATGACTCGGGAATAACCATCTCACCAAGACCCCGTACATACCTTGGCCTGTGGCCCAAAACTTCCTTAAATATTGTTGCTGCAGCCTCCTAAGTTCACTTCTCAGGCTCCAGCTCTGCCATCTTTGCTGCCATCTCATTCTATCAACCATTGGAAAACATCACACAAGTTAATTGCTCGTAATATGTACTTAGCACTAAAAATATAGACATCAGTTTATCTCGAACATCATGGGATTTTATTTAATTAACACTCACATATTTCTCTTCCGTCATGGGAGTCACAAATTTGTCATTCTTCTTTGACCACCTGACTTCTTTAAAGAAATCAACCAAATTCTCCTCATTCCTAGACTGCAAATAAAATAAATTACACACTAACTTAGATTGAATATATGAACACCATTATGGAGTACAAATTAAAAGAGTACAAGTAGCTAGCATTCATAATGGAACTCAAATCTGCAAGATAAAATTCTCATTCAAGCTATCAAATTAATTGTTGGGATTAGACTTACAAAGTACAAACAATAACGATTGTTGAGTGTTTTTTTCTGTATTTTCATAACTAAATGTGCAAGTAATTATATTAGTCATTGATATATAGAGAACTCAAAGGAAATACACAACTTTGAAGAAGCCTAACATATCACGCAGCACAAAGAAATAATAATGTTACATATAGTCGGTGTGCATCTTGCAACCAAAATGGAGACTTTCCCTCATCTCCATTAGCCGCACAAATGACCTTCGTCCAGCCGTGTGATTGTTTTGTTGCTTCTCTCTATTACTTTTATTTCGTTCTGACATCCCCTGCAATCACATAGGACGTGATATATATCCATTGAATGTAGAGGTGTCAAGAGGATTATATGACTAAAAACATAAGTGGATATAGTTGACTATTTTAACAAAAACTAACTGTTCTAACTAACATTTAATACAGGTGACTATTTTACCAAAAAATTCCACAGCATGTTAATTAAGTATACGACTGCCAACTTACCTTAAAGTCATCGCTTGAATATCGAGCACATAACTTTACCCAAGTGGCTGGTGTGACCGACGGTGGCACATTCGCAAGTGCTTCTTCATTGCTCTCATATTGCTTGTAGGTTCTATGTAAATTATAGCGAATATGATTAAACCGCTTGCGTAGTGTCTTCGTAACCGTATCACGATGGTTCTTCTTGGTTCAGTCGAGGAATAAGTCAGCCTATAGACAAACATTAAGAGTATTAATTATAATCTCTCAGCCCCGAGTTTTACATTACCAATGTTAGGCTTTCATCTACTCTATTTGAACATGTATTGCATTCTCCTACTTTTACCTGAATGCGTGTAATTAATTCTTCCTTCTCATTAGCTAGTACATCGTGCCAGCTAGCATGACTCAAGTCCACATGGTGCTTGACCAACAAGGTAACCCTTGTAGTAAACAAGGTAGCGTTTTCACAACAAGGTGCAGTTTCACCGTCCTTTATCCTCAAGGATATATTTCCATACTTTCGCACCTTTTCAAACTCTGTGCTCTTTGCAGCTCCTCGCCCACGCTTCTGGCGAAGTGGTACTAGGTTGTCAATATGTTAAACATATAATGTAAAACAATATCCAAAATGTAAAACAATATAAATATAAATTAGCATTAATACCAGATGGGTTTGTGCTTAGTGACGAATCAACTGCTAGTATGTCATTTGGTTCTGTGCTTGGGACGACATTACGTGGATCGGTTAAGTCATATGAGCTTGAGGATGAGTAATCTCTATGATCCATCGCAGCAATGGGTACTTTATTCCGAACTTCATCATTGCTACGATATCTCCCCCGACCGTAGCTCACACCGCGTGATCGACCTCTACCTCTTCCAGTTATCGGCATTGATGAAGCACGCTATATAAACAAACTTCTAAGCGGTGTGCTTGCCAAAAAAACTGAACAACCAATATTATTCCTGCAATCACACTAAAAGAATACAATTATTTATATATGATTATACTTTAGTTTAGAATATTACAATTAGTTCATCATCATGCTACTATTTGTTTAAGGGAATGGTCCAAATTAACCAGGACATTTAGGAAGTAATGCCTCCTAGTGTGTTGTCATCACAAACTTGGCTAAATTGGCAAAAGATAACAAACTAAATAATTCTCAAGCAAATTACACATCCATTCAATGGAAGATCCCCTATTCTTGAAGTAAATTGCACACTGCTAATGGCCGGGGTACTAGAATTGTATTCAAGTTGTAATCTAATTAGATTCAATGTAATCTAATTAGATCATTCTTTATGCAATTGATCATGCCCGGCCTCTCAAACCCAGTAAAATTATAGAATATATATATATATATATACATAGAAGTATCCAATTAATTTGGATAACCACGACAAGCTAGCTAGTTCATATATACTCAATAAACATGCATAATCTAGTGTAGTTCATAAGATACAACTTACTTATGATGGAGGAATATATATTGTATTTACAATTATAAGCTATGACTTTAATTGATATCAAATTCAGGTTCTTAGAACCACCTTATAAGTTAGTCATTATAAGTTTAAATAGGAAACTATATATATAAAGTGTAGTTCATAATTTAAAACTTAAGATGGGTAAAGTAAACTCATTATCTAGTCGGCCTTAAATATAATGTTCTTAATTGAAATACTATATATGTAAATCACGAAGGTCCTTCACAATTAAATATTAAGCTCTTTTGCATTACCCTTAGATATATATATATATATATATATATCTAATTAGAAAAAAAAAGCCGAAATGGAGCTATTGCTGCGAGATAGTGTAGCCGAAAAAAAATATTTCCCATTAAATATTATTGTTGATACTTAGTAATTTCGCCGAGATATAATCGCTAGAAATGAATCAATTCATCTATAATATTTTAGCTTTAACTTGCCGGAATGAATTGAAATATATTTTCTATATACAATTCAGCCTGCTTTCAACATCAGTTTAATCCATTAAACCATCTGATCAATTATATTTCCTAATAAGCATACAATATCATGAATTAATCATCATTGAAATATATATATATAGATGCTTTAAACATCCCCAACATCATACATTAATGAAAATTTCTCAAATTGAAATTGATGATAGTTTAGTCTAATGTACTACTTAACACCCCCACAATATATAATCTTGTTTTATAGGTGTCCTCCTCTCTTTAATATAGGGTAACTAGAGTTTCCTAAGCAATCCTTGATCATCCCTTGGAAGCTGCTGGCCTTCGTCATGATCTCAAAATTGCCTTAATCTCAAAACTTCATTCTTCAACTGTTCTTCTCAAAACTTGATGCATTCTTCATTGATGTTAATTGCTGCAAACATATATATTCTTTTTTAGTTCTCAAAGTCAACCACAATGTACATTCATCATTTTCTTTATTTCCATGTACATTCGTCATTTCCACAATGTACATTCACTTTATTAATGCTATAATGGCTGCATTAAATAAAGGCAGCTGGCAAGCTGGTTACATTAAGTGAAACAACATTAAATATATGATTGCATTAAATATATATGATTCCTAAGCAAATAAAATTAACACTAGCATGTTTTTTTTTTAATGTAAAATGCATAAAGGAAAACATTAAGTGAAACAAATTTTGAACTAATGTTGTGAGATCTCGAGTTTTCAATTAACTTGTCTACTAGGTTTTTTTTCATGTCTTTTATCTACAATGTGTAAGCATAGGTGCATGTATACATTAATTTTTTAATATAACCACCTATAATGCAGTTACTTGGGTAACTCATCTAATCACCAAAAGAAAGGATAACACATCCCATCTCAGCCTCTAGGTGCAGCATATAGATAAAAATAACCAGGTTAAAGCAATTAAGTTAAAGCAATTCATGTCTAGCAATTGTATCAAGGTCATCACAAATATAGAACATAAGCAAATTAGCAATATGGATTGGTGAAGTTTACATACCCTCAGCTTAGAGAAATTATATTGCACAGTCCTTATGAGAATAATGACCATCAGGGAACCAAGAGATTTTTGATGAAGGAGGCGTTATTTGTACCATGGAACACCAGGCAATATCTGTCCATATCATCTATGTTAATACAATCCCTTTGTAAAGCATAAATGACAAATAAATATAATCCACTTATGCATTTTTCTGACCTTAACACCATACCAAGTATCTTGAGGTAGAAGAAGGAACACAATGGGAAGAGTTTGTTAAGGCCTTCTAGATCAAAATCATTGACACCACATAAACTTAACATGACAAAAGTGAAAGCAACAAGTGAAGGCCATCTTGTGAGCAACTCCAAATCAATGGAAACTCTTCAAAACATATGTACTACCCGACAAAAAATGTATTTCCCAATATATATATATATATAGTGTACTACCTCTCTAGTTCTTGTTTACAAAGAGGACAAGAAGATGTAATTTGGAGCCATTGATCTATGCACTTGAGGTAGAAGACATGGGAACATGGCAACCTCCTTAATTTTTCCTTGTTCAAGTACTTGGTTATGCAAATGCAGCATTCCTGTCATCCCCACCACAAACACAAAGAAAACACGACAATCTCATCAGCACTTCAACTTTCAACACGCCAATATATTCTTTTGACTTAGAATCTACTAAATTTGTTCTGTCCTATGAAAGATATTAGCTTATCTGTAAGTGTAAGTTGAAAGAAATGAGACTTACTGGATGATCATTTGCAAGGTCGGATGCTGGGAAGCTGGGAAGATGAGAAATTTCCTCCTTGGATGCTCCTCTATCAATTGACCCTGCATTCATGTTGTATCCGACAAGGTTGCTAATCATTGGCACGCAACAGCATAGCAACAAAAATAACAGGAATGGAAATGAATAGCAAATTGCATTCCAAGCTAGCAGGGAGATGCATAGTACATGTAGTTTTGGGGCTCAATGGAAGGACCCAAATCGAGAGTCAAATACCCAAACATTACCCATCACAAACCATAATGCAAAGAACAATTCTAGTGAAGTTTGGCATTTGTTCATTAGATGTGAGATCCTGTATCCATTGTAGCAATCAATTAGAAGGGTTCGAAAAGCTCTTGAATTATCAAAAACTCTCTGTAACACTTCCACTAAATTTATGGAAACTTGTTTGTGTGTGAAAAAAATTAAAAGCAGGCAATTCATGAGTTTGTATCTTGTTTTTCGTCATTTAAATATTGCTGCCAATACGATTAAAACTCTAAGGTGGCCTAGTACAAAATATAGTGACCACCAACCATTATCGAATTGATTTGAAGTTATTTGTTATAACTTGAGGCTTTTATCATATCACTAAGGGTTCATCACTACTAAGCTGTTTGCATAATTCCTCAATAATTACACCTAAAGAACAAAATCAAAGACTTATCCTCAATAACTAGTTGCATGATGTTTTATAACTAGCTCACAAATCTTTGTAATGATCCCAACAGACGAGTTGTCACTATTAGTACAACGCATGGAAACCAATGATTTTGTTTAAGGGAAAAATATAAATGAATCATAGAAGTTGAAGGGGCGAACTGTATGTAAAGCTAGCATACCTAGATTTTTCACTGCCCCTCTGCTGTTCCATATTAGAAAGGCCAAAACCATCTCCATGATTGAGATGGTGCCGGTAGCGGCCGTAGAGTAGCAACAGACTAAGAACACATCCAATATTATAACCAATAATCCATATTCTCATTGGCCAAACAGGCTTCTCCTTGGAAATGGCTATAGTAGATGTTGTGATGCTTATTTGAATCACCAAAACTATAAATTCCATCAGCATCCAAGTGCTTGAATTGAAAGGATTTGAGCTAAGATCAGATCTTGATTCATTTTGGTAGTGGAATATTCTTCTTAAGAAAGAGAACCACCTTGCTTTGAAGATCCTCATTGCCATCCTTACCAAGGACGAAGAAGGTAGAGCACAAGTAGGCCTATGTCGGGTATTCATTTTGGATGATTTTTGTTGGACTAAAAACCAAATTCCAAACATATCCAAACAATAAACTACCGTTAACCCTTTGCCCATTATATCATTGCAAACAATCGAAATATATAGAATACCAGCATAAGGAAACTTTAAAATCACAAAGATGATATTGTTGAATCATGAAAAAAAGTGGCTTTTGGCTAATTCGTAGTGTCACGCAATTCATGAGATTTCACAATAAAAAGGTTTAATCAGAAGCTTTTGGCAAAGATTCTAGCTTATTTGATCATGCATGATAATCTTGATTAATGTGAAAAAAGGTTTATTCTGTACTTTTTCGTCAAAAATTAAAATGAACCAAAAGGATTAACCCAACTAATGAAATTCATGTACTTTTAATTGTCCATGAAGTTGGTAATTATTAACATATATAAAAGTTGTGGGACTTTTAGCTATCCATTATTAATGATCATGGTTGTAATTACTGATCAACTCATCTTTTTACTGGTGCAATTAGATCTAAGCTGCTCATGGTGTATTGGAGAGAAATGGATCATTAACATTTAAATGACTAATTATTAAATATGTATGTATGTATGTAATAAAGTTGGTAACTCCAATCATATATATATATATATATATATATATATTATATAAGTCATATATAATATATATATATATATGATTTTGTTTCCAGCACTGCAGATATATGTCCATTCTTCCATTGTAATGCTACTTATCAATCTTCTTCTTCTTCTTCCTCTTATCTTTTTAATTAATTTCAATGCCTTTTTAATTTCCCCCTATTATTCTTCCATGTGCAGTTGAATTAGAAACAATTTTTTTGGCAAGATGTTTTGTTCTCAACCACATTATAATCTAGCTACTTCAATAGCATTGGCATGGCACATATGATTACATGCATACATACAATTTAGTTCCCTTACTTATCACTAATACACATTAAACTGATAGTAAGTTAAAAGTTAACTTACCTCGATCGTCGCGTTCTACTAGAATAAAGTGCGAAACACGAGGAACTGTAAAAGGGTATTCTAAAAGTTAGAAATTAATTACTAACAATTAGGAATGTGAACAGAGACAACTTAGAGTAAAATTACCATTTTACCCTCTACATGTGGGCAAATGACCATTTTACCCCTAACTTAAGAATCTAATATCCTAATTCCAAAAATTACCAAAATTTACATTCCTCAAACTTACTATGGCCGAAACCTACATAGGCCATTTGTCTTGATTTTGGTTGCAATTCATTCTAGTTCCAAAACTCATGAATAAACCAAAATCTTGTAACAAAGATCTTCCAATCCTAAGTTTAAAAATACACTTAAAATATCCATTAAGAAAAGCTAATCATCAACACCAAACTTTTTGTAAAAAGGCCCAAACTTTTTAACAAAAAGTAAACCTTAAGTCACGAGTTTTGACCTTAATAAAAACATCTCCAAGAATTCCAACAAATCAAATCTTACTTCTAACATATTCATAACATCATCCTAAGATCAAACATGCTTTAAATCATCAAACCAAACTCACCAAAAATCACAAAACAACACTTGGAGTTTTTGGTTTTAAATTTAGTCCAAAACAGAAACTGATTTTCCCAACTAACTATGATCAATCTCTTGATCCATGGCTTAAAGACATGTGAGCTTCAAACTAACACATCACATGGTTTAAAAATGTGTCCTAAAGAAGATCCAACCATCAAACTTAAAATCACATGGCTAAAATTTAATAAAACATGGATCTAACTAAAAAACATCAAAGTTTAGGCCTAACCGAAATCCTCTTGCATAGAAAATCATATCTTTAAAACTAATACTAAATATCTTCGAAATAACATCCTAACATGTATATAAGAGGCTTAGGATCATCATATAAAAATATGAAAGCCTTGGAATAAGATTAAACCACGAAATATTCGAACTTTCACCAAACAGAAACTGTTTTTCCACTTCCAATTTCAAGTTTCTAACTCAAAGAAAATCTATGATCAAAGGCTTTATCCAAGCAACAAAACCTCAATGAACATTCATAAACACATGTTAACAACACTCCATAAAATTTTCGGACCAAGATATGTCCATTAGCTTGGTCAATTTCGTGGGCCTTGGTGGGCCCCACCAAGTGGGCTTCAATTTGGGGTTTAAAGGGGGTTTGGTTAGGGTTTGAGATTCTATCAAGCCCAAAATCAATTTTTCTTGGCCCAATCAAATTCCCAAGGTTTAAAAGGTTGAATAACGATGATTTGACTAATTAATAGCATGTGGAAGTGATTTAACCAAGTGATTAAACACAATGCTAGAAATTGGATTAAAAAGGGTTTGGAGGCCAACTTTAGGGTTTGGAGGCCAACTTTAGGGTTTGGGAAAACCATTTAGGGTTTTGGTTTCAACCAAGCTTTTGGGGTTTCAATTGGATTCCAACCATTTAGGGTTTTGCTAGGGTTGAAACCCTCTTTGGTCTAGCACAATTTGGTTGAATAGATGAAACATAGCTTTGCTTAGGTGGCATGATCTCACACCTTGATTCCTTCACAAATCTATCTAATGGTTCTTCTCTGTACCAAGTGTCTAATACCATTTACTATGTGTGGCTAAGATCTTGCCAAGTGTCCAAATAAAACTTCTCTAACCTAATTTGGACATTTCACACTGTGATTTTGAAAACACTGCAATAGGTGCGCTTATCGAGGTTACTATTCACTCCAAAAAAATACATAATAAACTTAGTACTAAAAATTTCTAAATATTCATATTAACCTATAGTGAAAATCGTTTAACGAAATTCAACCCCGAAGTACCCCTAAAAATAATTTCACAATTTTCAACAGACGTTTCGTCCGGAATTATGAAAATAAGCTATTGCGCCATAAAATCCTAAATAATCCATTGATTTTAATGGCGTAGACCATAATGCATTCTGACACTTCTAACTACCTCAAATAATTAAACTCATATTTCTAGCACCATAGTGAGTGATAACACTGACTATATTGACAAACTAAAACTTGTGCAATTAGTCGTTTCGTAAAAACTTATGGGGTTTTCACGAGATTCTTAAAGTCAATAGAAATTCCACCAATGAATTTCTAGCGGGCTGTTACACAAACTATCTATTTTAAGGAGGCATATTACTTTATTAGTTTTGATACAGCAAGAGGGTAACATGTCAACCAATTTGAAGTTTGATATATATATATGTGTGTGTGTGTGTGTGTGTGTATATATATATATGTATATGAACGGGGGATCTTTATGTTGCATGGTGATCTTAATTTCAACAAATTAATTAGAAGAAAAAGAGTCCCAAGAAAATTTGAAAGAGACATTGAGAATCAATGAACCTTGGTCTTGGTGATTGGACATGTTTTAACTTCAAGTGCCAGTCATGTCTTCCAGTTGATCATTTTGTTAAGAAAGTTATTTATTTCATATCAACCTACAAATTATTTTGTGGTTTTTTTTTCCTAATTTCTGGTAGTCGTTAAGTTTATTTCCACTTTCCATTATAAATAAATAATAAGTTTATTTAGATAATCCTTTTACGATTTATCTCAATAAATTCTTACGATGTTTTTAAATTTTAATACAAGTTTCTGAGTTTCTGAGTTTTGGCTTTTTATGTTAATTTTACCTTTTTACTTTTCACAATGGCATGCTGATTAGGTATAGTTGTTTTGTTCTTTAAATGACTAGCGTGAATTCTAATTGTAATCATTTCGTTGGTCTTTACGCAACATGTGACAACCAAGTAAATCAATATATATTGACCATAAATTTTTTAATTCAGATTATAGATTCCAATTTCCTAAAATTCGAAAGGATGTTCATCGACAAACATCAAAAGCAAAAATGGAGAAATAAAAAGAAATCTTGAATGCATGCTTGGATAGCATAGCTAAAGCAAAGAAGAGAGGTGGCCAAGTTGTGGCTCATGTTTTCCAAGCCAACGAATTGAACGAAATTATAATATCTAACCATCCTTTGATGAAGTCTATACCAAATATCATGATTTAGAATGAAAGGGACTGTAGCATGTTAATTAGAATGCTACAAGACTTCCAAATCCGGATCTAGCTTTGAGGGGGAGGGTGCTTTGGCTCCTCCCCCTCCCCTCCCTCCTGTCTATATGTTCAATCTGTTAGTTTTGTTTTATTTTGGCGTGTTTTAGTTTTTAGTTTTAGCTCAAATAAGGGGTGCTCTTTCGGGTGATCCCATTTTTAGCATAGGTTTTGTTCCCCATTATTTCTAAGATTTATGTTTCTGAATAAACTCTAAGATCTTCTTTTCTAAGATCCGGAAACCTCATCTTTCATTTTTTCTTTCTGACCCGTGTGTGATGTTGAGTCACCTGGAACGGTCGTAGCTAGGGCAAGAGTTGGTCGAGAGGGGCGGGCAATGCTATGGCCAGTTGGGCATGCGCTAGAGCTCGTGCGTAGGAGGTAAATGACTTCTTAAGAATGAGATGTTGAGCATTGGTAAAGTTTGTAGCATTTTTTTGTCAAAGATAAAGGACTTCTGTTAAAATCCAGAGCTACCATTACCAAAAGTTCTCAACCCTTCCCTAATTATTCAAATGTGCTTTTACCGGTGTTACTTAGTTATTGAAAATAGTTGATTCATCAAGAGACCTAACAAGAGATAGAAAAAGAGTGAGAGATATTATGGGTGTACGTTACTGTGTAGAGGAGAAAAACCACGTGGTGAGGTTGTTTACTTTTTAAAAATTTTCTAAATCAAAATAGAGATTCAAATTTTCTAAATTTACTTTCTTTAAGAAATTCAAATAGAATTGGAAGCATGTTCTTCGACAAAGATCAAAAGCAAAAATGGAAAAATAAAAAGAAACCTTGAATGCTTGGATAGCATAGCTACATCAAAGAAGAGAGGTGGCACGTCGTGGCTCATATTGTCCAAGCCAACAAATTGAACAAAATTATAGTAACTAACCATATCATGATTTAAAATGAAATGTACTGGTGAACTGTTTGCTTCCAAACATATCTCATCTTAGTATTGTCTGAAAAGGAAATGGATACTAGAAGAATGAGAATTGCCTTGGTTACTAACGTCCTGTTTGGTTTCACAGATAGTCTCAACTCATCTCATTTTAACATCTAAACACCATTCAAACACAAACACTTCTCAACTTCAAATTTTCCATTTAATCTTTTTCTAATCACTATAGCTTTTCCAAACATCCAACAAAACACAAAAACAAACTAACTTTTTCAAATCCCAAATGAAAACAATGTTAAAAATTTATATTATAAGAAAATATTTTAACTTTCTAATATTTTTATTCTTCTTTTTTTTTTTCTCTCTATTCCCAAAATCTCATAAAACATCTTACTTCAAAATATTTCAATACTATTCACAGATTTATCATCCCAACTGTGTAACCAAAGGTGACCCAAAACTCTAAGCATCTTTTTGCACAGGTTGACAACTATAATACTACAAAGGTGGTTTTCGGTTGGTTTTCTTCTATTGAAGAATGAGATGTTTAGCATTGGTAAAGTTTTTAGCCCTTTTTTTGTGAAAGCTATAGGACTTCCATTAAAATCAAGAGCTACCAATACCAAACGCTTTTTGCCTGCCCTTGAATATTCGAATATTCAAATGTGCTTTTACTGGTGCTACCGTGTTATGGACAATAGTTGATTCATCGAGAGACCTATCTAGAGGTAGAAAGACAATGAGAGATATCACCAATATTACTACGTTGTGGACAAAAACAATGCAGTAAGCGCGATGTAAGTTTAATCACATGTGACATGCTCTATCTTCAAAAGCAATAAGAGCTCAGCCAATTATTGAGTTATGTGAAACACGTACGTCATCATTTTGAAGGTATTCTCTTCTAGAGCTCCCCTATGAATAGGACGTGGTGTAAAGTCATGTATTACACGAGCTAATAAAATAGTGACTCGTTATTTTTGCCATGCTTTACAATTAGACAATATCGATGGGATTCTTTTCCGATCTTGGAAATAAATCTCCCTACACTTCATACCGAAATATCATCTATGTTCAAGCTTGAGTTGTTGTAACCAATCATTATTATTGTCGCCAACCCTCGATGGCAAGACCTTTAGATCAAATTTATATTGGCCATAAATTTTCTAATTCAGTTTATAAATTCCAATTTCCTAAATTTACTTTTTTATGCAATTCAAATTAAATCGAAATCATATCCATCAACAAAGATCAAAAGCAAAAAAAAAAAAAAAAAACTTGAATGCTTGGATAGCATAACTAGAGCAAAGAAGAGGTGGCCAAGTTGTGGCTCATGTTGTCCAAGCCAATTAATTCAACTAAATGATAATAACTAACTATCCATTGGCTAAGTCTATACAAAATAGCATGATTTACAATGAATGGAACTATGAAATGTTTGGTTCCAAAAATATCTCATCTTCTATCCATTTTATTTTTAGACACTACCAAGATGAGATTTGTGCGGAAGCAAACATTTCACTAGTAGCTTTCATTTGAAATTGTGATTTTGGAATATACATGACCAAAGGGTAGTTTGTAATTATAATTTGGGTCAATTCGTTGGCTTGGAAAACATGAGCCACTACTTGGCCACCTTTCTTGTTTGCTCTAGCTATTGTGATGCCCCCCAGATTCCTCTTGGAACCAGACAAACATATGAAGTTTTGGGACATACAACACATAAATATGCAATGTTCCAGTTGACAGGTATCTGTATCTCTTGTGGACACACGTTCTGTACATATCACGTGACAGGTATCTGTGCCCGCATGAATAAGTATAGCATGAAAGTGAAAAGTGGCACCATTGACGTTAGTGCCCGCTGCGCTATGGTGACAAGTTAATTAAGCCTCATTCGTAGCTCGTTGATCTTTACCTTGTCAACCAAGGGAATTTCACTCTAATTTAGATACTATAGCGTGAACAAGAGAGTTCAACTAGGATATTACCCTATCCTAGCACTTAGGGTCGTTACAGATATAAACAAACTTAACATGACTTGAAAGTTTGTTTCCAAGATACATAAACTGTACTCTAGACGAAATGTGACATGAAACAAAAGGATAGAAGCCCTGATGTAACGTAACGTGACATGAACGTGAGACGAAAGACATGACGTACTATGAGATAAAAAATATTTCATAGCATGACATAACATGTAAAAGATAATATTTTGTAACATGGCATAATACATAACAGATAACATTTCAAAATATTGCAAACAAGTAACATACAATATTTCGTAATATGGCATAACATGTAACAGAAAATATTACTTGACATGACATATATGTAACATACAACATTACTCAACATGTCATACTTGTAACACATATCATTACTTAACATGACATACTTGTAACAGATAGAAATGCATGACAAAATAAATTATGTAATAGATAAGCTTTTCATGACAGAATATAATATGTGTAACAGATAAACATGTTGTGACATGCCATGGCATGACACATATGATGATATACATACATGAACTGTAGTTCCTTTACCCATCACACATACACAGTAACCTGATAGTAAGTTAAGAGTTAACTTATAGTGATCGTCTCGTTATGAGAAATTAAGCACAAAATACAAGAAATTGTAAGTAGGGATTTTAAAAGTTAGAAACTTTATTACTAACAATTAGAAACATGAAAAATGCTAAGTTAAAGTAAAAATACTATTTTACCCTCTACATGTAGAAAAATGACCATTTTACCCATAACTTAAGGTTTTCACATACAAATTCCAAAAGGGAAATTCTAAATGCAACCGCCCGCGTGTCCCCGTTGTGGCCTCGGCGCCTACATGGCATACGTACTAAACGACGTTCAACATTTGTCCAAATTCCCCCGCGTAAGTAATTGTTTTCTCTCACTCATCTCTATTTTCTCTCGTCCAATGCACGATTTCAAACCCTAATTGTAATCCATAACTCTCAATGAGCGTCTACTCTCAATCCCTAACTCTAACCAACATCTAATCCAAACGATCCCTAACCCTAATCTACCTGTCGTCTTCACCCTTGAGGCCGCGAGGAACCCTACTCTTTGGATTGACGAGCCGAGCCTACGAACCCACATGAACCCATCGTCTCCATCCCCGTCATCATGAACCCACATGAACCCATCGTCTCCATCCGCGGCAGGACACGAACCCATCATCTCCATCCCCATCGTCTTCACCCCTGAGGCCGCAAGAGACACGAACCCCCCAGGTTTTGTTCAGATTGTTGCTTTTAGTTTTGCTCTCATTAGTTCAATTTGTGCTTGTGATTTTGATTACTTGATTACTTGTGATTTTGAGATTTTGGTTGGATTTGATTTGGTTTATTTATCAGGTTTTGTTCAAATTGTTGCTTTTAGTTTTGCTCTTATCAGTTAAATATGTGTTTGTGACTTTAAGTTTTGATTACTTGATTTGGAGATTTTGGTTGGATTTGATTTGGTTTATTTATCAAGTTTTGTTCAGATTGTTGCTTTCAGTTTTGCTCTCATCAGTTAAATATGTGTTTGTGATGTTAAGTTTTGATTACTTGATTTGGAGATTTTGGTTGGATTTGATTTGGTTTATTTATCAAGTTTTGATCATATTGTTGCTTTTAGTTTTGCTCTCATCAGTTAAATTTGTACTTGTGATTTTGATTACTTGATTGGAGTTGATTCGATCTTATGGGGGTTCATCTTAGAATGTCATCATCATCTTCATCAATATCTTCTTCATCTTTTCCGAAAAGTAATTTGGGAAAACCATTGTGCTTCTGTGAGCTCGAAGCCACATTGAAATGGTCAACCACTGCAAAAAATCCTAGACGACCCTTCTTAGGTTGTTCAAAGTACAATACCCAGGTAAGTACATTATTTGTTGCCTAAAACATTTTTTATATATAATCATTTAATATGATGTACAGTTTATACATTTCTAATATATGCATGAAATGAGTAGGGCTTACCATACTATAAGTTTTTCAAGTGGCTGGATAGTAATGAAGTGACTGAGCTACAAGTTCAAGAAAGAATGCATGAACTGTTAAAGAAAGAGAAAGAGGTCGAGAAGATACTCGAGCTTCTAGAAAAGAGGGAGATTGAGCTGTGTAAGATAGTGGATCGCCTCGAGAGGGTGCAGATGGTACTATCCAAAAAAAGCGACGAGGTTATGCAAAAGGAGTTGGTGCTTAATGCACAAGAAGCTAAAATAAGGCGTTTAGGCACACTACTTCGTATTTATTTCTGTTTGCATTTGTACATGTATTTTACCTATTGTTATATAAGTAATTTAGAATTGTTGTTAGTAGTTCTATGTTTAGAATTGTCTGGACGTAATTAGTTAAGTTGGCCTCCTTGGATGTACATGGTTGTGGGATATAGATCACTTTTATATATAACATCTATTGCAAGAAGGCACACAGCTTTAGATGCTCTATTTTACCATTAAGGAGGTTTAATTCTTAGTTAGATCCGATAACAACATGGATCTACATTTGAAGAATCTGTTTTATAGACCTTAGAATGTGCAAAATACTTTGTATCTTAGACATCAAAATTCCAAAATGAGACCCTTTAAGTCTTAATGAACATTATGAATCACAATAGTTAATGCTAGAAATAAAAATACATAGTCAGCAAAGCTCAGTTCTCCAATGCTATCTTTTAATCTTGCGATAAAATAAGAAAAAAAAATTAGACTATAGGAATTATATCTAAGAAAAGATAATAAAAACTACAATACTAACTATTATGTCAAAAACTTAAATATATATCCAGTTTTCTATTTTCCACTTTCTTTGTCATTTCTTTGTTTGTAGCAGCCAAAACAGATAAAACTATATTAAAATGTGGCCAATATATACTTCACAAATTTCCACCAACCAAAATGAAAATGGAACATAAGCAAGAAAAATAAACAGAGGACGAGCAAAGAGAGTCCCATCCAAGCTCCATTAACCATATAAATGCGTTAAGCGCACTAAAAGCATATCTACACCATCAAAAATATATGTGCATAGATAGAGAGAGAGAGAGAGAGAGAGAGAGAGAGAGAGAGAGAGAGAGAGAGAGAAAGAGAGAGTGCGCGCTTATACCTGTGAGTGATGTATGAATGTAGAGAAGCCTAAGCAGGTTTAAATCCACATATATTCATTCATGTCAAAAATTGTTCCTAGTCCAACTTCACAACAAAGTCCCTCAAATACACAAAATCTATTCAATCACCGACAAATTGTGTAACAGTCCGATAGAAATTCATTGGTGGAATTTCTATTGAATTTAGGAATCTCGTAAAAGTCCCATAAGTTTTTACGAATCGACCAATCGCATAGGTTTTAGTCTGTCAACATAGTCAGTGTTATCACTCACTACGGTGCTAGAAATATGAGTTTTATTTATTTGTTGGAAATTGTAAAATTATTTTTAGGGGTACTTCAAGGTTGAATTTCGGTAAAAGATTTTCAGTGTAGGTTAATACGAATATTTAAGAATTTTTAGTGTTAAGTTTATGATTCACCTTTTCGAAGTGAATAGTAACGTCGATAAGCGCACCAATTGCAGTGTTTCAAAATCACAAAGTGGAATGTTCAAATTAGATTAGAGAAATTTTATATGGACACTTGGCAAGATCCTAGCCACACTTAGTGAATAATATTAGATACTTGGCACCATGAGGAACGTTTGTTGGATTTGAAAGAATCAAGGTGTGAGATCATTCCACTTAAGCAAAACTTTGTTTCATCTGCTCAATCAAATTGTGCCAGATCAAAGAGGGCTTCAATCACCTCCACATGCTATTAATCCATCAAATTTGTGTTAGAACATCATTATACAACCTTGTTAACCTTGAAAAATTGATTGGGCCAAGTTATATTGGATTTGGACTTGATAGCAACCCAAACCCTCTTTAAACCCCAAAATTTAGGCCTATTCAGTTTAGGCCCACGGAATTGACCACATTAGCATTGTTTGAAGGCTAAGTTTTGTACCCCCACTTGGCTGGCCAGATCGTTACAAGAAGGGCCTAGAAGGTTCTTGAAATACAAAGTTAAAGGGCCACCTCACTCTTTCACTCTTACACTCCACCTTGGAAAAAGATCTTGGACTGATTTTTATGAGAAGAAAAGGACAATACTCAAGCTTCCTTTCAGTCCTATTACTTTCCATAACTTGTTTAAGAGGCTCTCCAGTCCACTTCCCACGAAAAGCAACTCTCCTTTACAGGTTTCCTTCGTAGAACACAAAAGACACTCTCGGACAGTTTTTCGTACCACTTTTGAATGCCTAGTTCGAAGTTTTTGTAAGTGTTTTCTCGCAAACTTTCCTCCATTAAAGTTGTTTGTTTTGGAGTCTAGTGTACGTGGATATCTTATTAGTTCCATTTGGAGATCAATTGATCGCAAAAGTTGTTTAGACCCCAGAAAGGTCATTCTGGGCTATAAATTAGAGAGTGTGTTATATTTTGGAGTTTTTGACCAAGCTAATGAATAGATTTTGGTCCGAAATTTTTATGGAGTATTGTTAACATGTGTATATGATTATTGGTTGAGGATTTGTTACATGATTAAAAGTTTTGGTGAAATAATTTCTTAGATCTAGAAACTTAGAAACTGGAAGAGGAAAAACAGTTTCAGTTTTGAGAAAGTTTAAATCTTTTATGGTTTAATCTTCTTCCAATGGTTTTGATATTTTTATTGGAAGATCCTAAGCCTCTTATATACATGGTAGAATGTTATTTTGAAGATATTTTATGTTATTTTCGAAGATATGAAATTTTATGCAAGGAGAAATTCGGTTAGAACAAAGTGATGATGTTCTTGGCTAAATTTATGTTTTGGTTGATGTTTAACCATGTGATCTTATGTTTGATGCTTGGATCTGTTTTAGACCATCTTTTTAAACCATGTGATGTTTTGGTTTGAAGATCGCATCTTTATAAGTCATCGATCAAGAGGTTGATCAAAATAAGTTAGAAACAAAAATCTGTTTTAAACTTAGAAGAGAAACCAAAAAGTTCAAGTATGGTTTTAGTGTTTTTGATGAATTTTGTTCATGATTCAAAACATGATTATTCTTATGAATATGTTATGAGTATAGTAGAAGAAATATTTTGGTTTAATCATGAGTTTTGAGATTTGAAAGAATTACAACAAAAATCGAAGGAAATAGCCTTTGTAAGTTTCGGCCCTATAGAGTTTTAATGGTTGCATTTAGTTTTAAATTTTTCTGAATTAATATTTGAGTTTAGGATAAAATTTACATCAGGTATGTAAATTTTAGTGATTTTTGGAGTTAAGATGCAAAATCCTTAAGTTAGGGGTAAAATGGTCATTTTCCAACATGTAGAGTGTAAAATAGTAATTTTACTCTAAGTTGATATTTCTCCATATTCCTAATTGTTAGTGATTAAGTTCTAATTTTTAGAAATCACTATTTTCAGTTTCTCGTGATCGCACTTGAGTTTTGTCTTGAAGCGCGAAGATCGAGGTAAATTAGCTTTTAACTTACTATCAGTTTAATGTGTATGAGTGATTAATAAGGGAACTAAAGTGTATGTATACATGTTATCATATGTGCCATGCCAAGTCATTACATATTTATCTTTTACACAGAATTTATTCTGTCATGAATTATTCATCTGTTACACAAGATATTCTGTCACGTATAGCAATACATTGCAAGTATGCCATGTTAAGTTAAGTATGTCATCTGTTACATGTATTTCATGTCACATAATATTCACTGTCACATGTTACGCCATGTTAAGCAATGTTGTCTGTTATATGGTATGTCATGTTACGAAATGTTGCATGTTACATGTATGCCATGTTATGAAATATTCTCTATTACATTTATGTCTGACGTCTTAGTTCATGTCACGTTATGCTACGTCAGGATTTCTGTCTTTTATGTCACGTTTATGTCATGTTCATGTTACGTCACGTTACCAAATGTCATGTATGCCAATTAAGTTATTCATGTCAATCATGACCCTAGGCACTAGGATGGGGTAATATTCTAGTGGAACTCCTTTGTTCACGCTGGATTGTCTAAATATGTGTGAAATTCCCTGGTTGACGAAGTAGAGTCAACAGGTTGCGAATGAGGCCTAATTAGCTGGTCACTGGAGTACGCCAGACACTAACGCCGATGGTGCCACACATTATGTTACGTGTGTTCACAACAAGTGTGGCACAAACAAATAAATCATGGGGCCACAACAACTGTGGAGCATGAAGTATGGGGCCACAACAACTGTGGAGCATGAAGTATAGGGCCACAACAACTGTGGAGCATACACTACGTGAGACACAGCAATTGTGACACGTAGAATATGTGGGGCCACAACAACTGTGGAGTATGTATTAACACACTCACAGCTGGTATAGAAACCTGTGATGTGATGCGGTAATCGGCAAGGACACATGGCTCAAGGAGACCTATGTAGCACCCATATGGTCACTTTAATGATTAAGTCTATTGAATAAGATTTCAAGTTCTTGCATTTCACGTTCAAGTCATGTTTCACGTTATGTTATGTTCAAGTTTACATTCACGCGATCATGGTAATCCCATGAGACAAGAATATGTTTCAAATTCATGTTATGTTATGTTCACATTCACGTTATGTTCCAAGTTCATATTTATGTTATGTCATGCTCAGGTTCATGTTATGTTTCAAGTTCATGTTCAAATTATGCACGTTCACGTTCATGCTATGTTTCAAGTCCATGTTATGTTTCAAGTTCATGCTATGTTTCAAGTCCATGTTATGTTTCAAGTCCATGTTATGTTTCAAGTCCATGTTATGTTTCAAGTCACGTTCATGCTAAGCTTTAGTTTCAGTTTCAGTTTAAGTTATGCCAGTTATGTTATGTTGTATGTCAAGTTATGCTATGATTACTTATGATTTGATTACGCATTCATACTTTAACTGCCATGCATGCATCATTAACCTGTGTGGAAGTTTCCTGTTAACTTGCTGAGATTTGTAATCAAATCTTACTGTGGTAGTCCCAACTACCATTCCCCTGGAATGGTAGATTTTGTTACAGGATCTGAAGGAGAATCGAGAATCGACCAACTGGAAATAATTGACTAAACAATGGTGTGACGTAGATGGTAGTACAGTAGTTACCTCATTACTACTTGTATTTGTGGTGTTCAATCTCCAACACTCTTTTGATCACAACCATTTTGGACTAGTGTTGTAATCTCAGTTGTTTAGTACGTCATTATGTATGAAGTATGTTTTAAGTATTTGAAATATTTCGGTTTGGTGCATAGTATTGCTAAAGGAAAAAATTATCCGCTGCGAATATTGCATAATGCTAGATGCATGTTAGGAATATTGCATCTTATATGTCATGAACGGGGGCAGGTAACCTTGTGTTGCATGTCTCGACGCTTCAAATGTCCGTCTGATCACAAGCGGAATTTGGGGGGCGTCATAGGGTGGTCTCAGAGCAATACATCTCTGGGTTTAAATCCACATGTTCTTAGGAAATTCACCAAATATTAGGCTTGAAATTTTAGTCTTCATTAGGCTTGAATTTCTTGAAGTATAAGAGATAGTATGTGGTTGTAACTTGTGTACTCGTGTGATTTAGGAAGTGACATGACTCGAGGTAGGATACCTCAAAACCCTGAGGGAGTCACAAATTAGGATAATCAGAATTCCCCAATGGATGGAGGAATAGCTGAAGCTGTACGTTAGCTGACTGACATGCTTAGACAAAAGCAACATCAGCAAGCACATGTACCCAGACTCGAAGTCAGGGAATTGTCTGTGAGAAGTTCTTAATCTATCGTTATCCAAACTTTTATGGTAATGAAGAGCCACTAAAAATCGAGAAATGGATTATGGATCTCGACAGGACTTACAAGATCTGTGGATGTACTGAGGACCAAAAGGTGCTATATGTTGTATACCTATTCTAAGGAGAAGCTGGAATATGGTGGAATACACAAAGGCAGTTTCTAGTTAGGGAACTAGGAAGTTTGGATGCATTGTCTTGGGAGAGATTTAAGGAAGAGTTGACAACAGATTCTTCCCAGATTCTATCAAACAGTTAAAGGCGCATGAGTTTGATACTTTAACTCAAGGCAGTTTGACCGTAGAGTAGTACGCTGCTAAGTTTGTGGTGTTAGGAAGGTTTGCACCACACTTGATTTCTACTCAGAGGATGCAGGCACGAAAGTTTCAAGCTGGACTTCAGCAATGGATCCGTAGCCAAGTAGCTTGCCTAAGAATAAAGAATTATCAAGAGTTAGTAAACGTGGCCGCGATAGCAGAGGTTGAGCAGAGAGGTCTAGTGATCCAGATCAATACCGAATGAAAGAGAACTTCATTGTATGCTATTGAAGAAAATCTAGAAATGAAGAAGATGTCTACTGGACCAGATAAGGGAAAAGGCATCGAGACTGGAAGCTCAACACTAACCACATACCCAATATGTGGGATGTCCAGAAAGAACCATGGAGGCAAGTGCAAACTTACCTTAGGACTCTGTTTCAAATGTGGCCAACCTGACCACTTGATCAGAAATTGTCCCAAAAGAGGCCAGAGAAATGGAACTATTCCCAACAGAGATTCCAAGCCAAAGCCATGACCTCCAGTACTAGCTTAAGTGTATGCAGGTAGTTCTAGAGATGCAGATGCTTACTCGCTAGGAACTAAAGGAGTTGGCGCTGTCACTGGTATTTTTCTAAGACCTCTATATTGTTAAGCTTATTTAAGGTTAATTAGATTGCAATTGATGGTACTATTGCATTATTGATACTTTGGGTAAGTTAAATGATTGAGGTTTATAACTTGTACGCAGTTTCATTCAAGCGAGGCCCTATTTTTAGTGATTGTGGTATTGCACGAGAGTTCAGTTCGTACTCTGAATCGTTACCATGTGGTAAGAGTAACATTTCTCATTAGGAGTATTTCTATTCAAACCAGTGTAGATATGGAATACCTTTCAGTAGTACGAGGAAGGATATTCAAGGTTGATGAATTTCTATCCCACGTCTTTGGAGTTTGTTTTGATTTGAAGGTTACAATGAGATTTGTGTTCGGAAGAGTACAATGTGTGGGAGAAGCTTTGGCTTTAGTAGGATTCACTTATGATAATAGTTTTATCCAATGGCGAAGAAATGGTTTCTGGCGAAGTACCGTGTTTGTGGAAACCTAGATTGCCTTTATATTGGAGACATTTATATGGGGAGTAAAATCTTGTCTTGAGGATTTACGTGAACAATAGGAACAAATTCTTTGGATTAGAGTCAGATTAAGAGGCAGCTCATGATGGATAGAAGAGCTGTAACAATCCGATTCTAAGTTTAGGTCATAATATAAGTTTTATGTATTTTTTTCATATAGCTA
The DNA here is from genome assembly GCA_022457165.1 of Juglans mandshurica. NCBI lineage: Eukaryota > Viridiplantae > Streptophyta > Magnoliopsida > Fagales > Juglandaceae > Juglans > Juglans mandshurica. The sequence continues at coordinate 15,219,748 of CM039623.1, forward strand.
TAAATATTCTATTATTATCATTATTATTGTTATTATTGTCATATTTTACATTTATTAGTTTTATTAATTTCTATTATGATTTTGTTTGAAATTAGTAGAGTTTTGTTTTATTATTAATAATTATTACTAGATTTTTATCAGATTTTAGTTTTGGTTTGAATTTAAGTCTTACTTCATTCTATCTCCAACAAAGCCTCTTTTTAAACACATTAAACCTCCAAGCCCTATGTCTCTCAGTTGATGATCAATTTCTCCACTCCGCACATCTCCACTCCCATTCTCTTTCATGTCTCTTTTCCTCTAGGTTTCCTCTTGATTCATCATATATATATATATATATATATATATATATATTTATTTATACGCGACAGCTCTACTGCATGAAGAAACCTCACGCCGCAAACCGAGAACTATTTCAAGCCTCTGCCCAATCGCACTCAGCCCCTTACCTAGAGTATGCCGATGCCACCATTGACCACCTCAAGGGACGACCCACGCGGCCCTGTCTTGCACCCATCGAACAGAGCACCGTTAAGGCAACGACTCGACGACGGAACCACCGTGATAACCCCACTGTGCAAACCATGCATGGCCATGAAGGACCTCCGAGCACTGTCACGTACACCACGCTGCAGCCTCTTTAAACGAGCACCTCGACGCAGCCTCCGTTCTACGTAACCAGCCACCAGAATAGCCGCCCCACAAGCCACGACCACCACCTTGCAGAAACCAGCAACACTTCTACATCACCGTCGCCCAGTCGCTGAAAAACCACCAACAAATACTCTATTTTACTGCAATGAAACAGAGGAAGAATTCTTCCCACCGTGAGCCACAAGCTAGCCACCCATGTCGCCAGCTCCTCTGCGACACATGCCACTTGCACAGAGATCACCGTCGGACCACCTCAAGTCTGCCACAGAAAGCGTTGACCAACCCAACCCCGTCGCACCCACTCCCTCTCGGTAAGCTTTGTCGCCGCTCTCTCTGTCACTTTCGGTTGCTTTTCGTCTCCCTCCCTTGGCGTCGCACCACCACGGGGACCCTCCAGATGCGCCGCCGTGACCCCCGCCTGCCGCCAGAGCCATCGTGCCGTGCAGCCCTCTTGGTGAGTTTTGGACCATCGCAGGACCTCTCTCTCTCTCTCTCGCTCGGTGTCGCACCACAACAGAGAAGCCGCTAGTTGTGCCGCCGTGACCCCCGCTTGTCGCTTGAACCGCCATGCAGCCCATCTCCGTTGCATACTCTATCTCGGTGAGCCCTCTGTTTTCTCTTGCACGACTTCTGCTTATGTTTCTGTCTGTGTGCCATAAAACCACCATGAAGCATTGTTTCACAACGGGCCCTTGGACTTTATGTATGCTGGGCTTATTTGATAAGCTTGTGTTTTAAAAAGTAAATTGGGCTTGATCTTCAACAAATGTTTTAGTATTTTTATTGGGCTTAATATTAATATTTTTAAAGATGAGTTTTTACGTAAGTAAATATATTAGTCAAATGCTCATTTTATTAAGAAAGTGTTTAAGAAATTTAAAATGTGTTTTGAAGTTTATTATGGAGCCTATTATTTTAGTTAATTTTCCTTTGTCTATTTAGTAGAATGTAATAAAATTATTATGTTAAGAATTTAATAGTATTTATTAGATTTCCTATAAAATTTAATAATTATGTTAAGAAATGTAAAACAATTAAGGAATTTTTAAACTGTTTTATTTATTATTAATTAGATTTCAATAGTAATTGGTAAGTGTTTAATCTTTTATTTTAAATACTTATAATATATTGTATGAAATGAATCTTATAATAGATTTTGATATATTTTAAGCTATTAAAGTTGTAAATTTTAATATATGTTAAGAATATTTAAATGATATTATTATTTCTGTTTCTTGTTTAATTATGTTAATTATAAGAAAGGAAACCTTTTTTAAGAATTGAAGTTTTTATGACTTATTTTTAATAGAATTGATTATATCTCAAGTATTATACTAAATTATATTTTTGAAGTAAGATTATGCTATTAGTATTGTAAATAATTTAGGATATCAGTATTCATTAATTTTGTGATAAATAGAATATTTATTTGATTATGTTCTACGATGTGAATTTAATTAAGTAGGATATTAATACTTATTCGTTTCCAAACAGATTTAGTGGTAGTTATTATTGCGTATAGGTGTCGATTTACGAAGTGATATTCAAGGAGAAGTGCATCGAGGTAAGTAATTTGATCATAAATTAGGATCATCACAGTTTAGCTTATATATAAGTATTATTCAAGCTAGTTCATTGACAACCATTATTTATGAACCACTCATATCATATGCAAACATGTCATCCAGCATAACATACGATCATGTCATTCTGCATCATGTTTCAGATTCAGAAATTATAATTATGTATGTATTATGTCATACATCTCATGTGTATAAGACTCGTAAGCCATCTTAAATTTAAGAGTATGATAAGATCAGATCAGTTAATAAGATGGCCATTCACCTTGCTGCAGCGGGATGTGGGGCCAGTGCATAACCTTGCACACAGGGTTAAGTGTGTTGGCCAGTCAGATCAGTCAGTTAAGTCAGTTAATTCAGATAAATCAGTCATGCATAGCATAAGCATTAGTATGAACAGTCATGAATTTTAAGCTCAGCATGAAAGTTTTTTTAAGTCATTATTACGTTTACGTTGTGATAGATTTTTTACTGAGTCATCGACTCATTAGTTTGTTTTCATGTTTTTAACCACCCAAGTGAACATGATGACTACGAGCAGGCAGACCAGGAGTAGAAGGAGAATTTATTTTTAGTTCAGACTTTCTAAAATAAAACATGTCTTTTATGACATGAATTCATTCAGTTTATTCATTTAATGTTTTTTTTAAGACAATTTTATTAGACCTTTTATTTCATAATAAGTTTCAGTTTATTTTTCAATTATGAAATTAGAGAATCTCTTGCTGTGTTTATTTTTTCATGAAAAATATGTGACACACCTAGCCTACGGGAAGGGGGTGTTACAAGAGCTATGTTAATCATAGGAGAGAAAGTCTTGAGTTGAGGTTAATAGTTGATCGTTTATCAAGGTACAACCTAGGAGGAGGAACGATTCGTGGTGATTATGAAGGAGTAAGCTAGTTCTAGGCAGATATAATTCCTTGAGAAAATAGAGAATGTCAATTCAGTTGTGTATGGATTAAATTCTTCCAAAATGAACTGCAAGAATACTTGAAGTTTTAGAAAGTATGTTGGTATGACTTGACCTACCTTGTGGAAGGATTCCATTACAAATTGATATAATTTGAGAGAAAGAGAGTTAAGAATGATAGATAGATATATACACGTTGTGGATAATTCTTTGAATAGTGATCTCTTTTAAGCAAGGATTCAGTATCCTAGAAGGTCAGCCTAGAAGTCATTAAGTTTAGGCAGTAACCTTTGAGATTGTTATACCCTAATGTTCTAGTAGTAGTTATTTTGTATAACCATGTGATGGTTATAGATAAGAATATTGTTGACTACGAGAAGAAGGCGTTACCTCAAGAAGAACGAGACCTGCCCCTTGGGCGTGATGAGGCATCTAGTGATGGGCAATAGGTTGGTAAGCAACTTCTTATTTTGAGCGTATCTTTTGTTTGTACTTGCATCGATCTCGAGGACGAAATCTTTTTTTAGGAGGGGAGGATGTAACCGCCAGCTAGAAATTCATTGGTGGAATTTCAATTGACTTTAGGAATCTCGTAAAAACCCCATAAGTTTTACGAATTGACCAATCTCATAGGTTTTAGTCTGTCAACATAGTCAGTGTTATCACTCACTATAGTGCTAGAAATATGAGTTTTATTTATTTGAGGTAGTTAGAGGTGCCAGAATGCATTCTGAATATTTAAGAATTTTTAGTGTTAAGTTTATGGTTTTAGTGTTTTCGATGACTTTTGTTCATGATTCAAAACATGATTATTCTTAGGAATATGTTATGAGTATAGTAGAGGAAAAATTTTGGTTTAATCATGAGTTTTGAGATTTGAAAGAATTACAACAAAAATAAAAGGAAATAACCTTTGTAAGTTTCGGCCCTATAGAGTTTTAATGGTTGTATTTAGGTTTAAATTCATCTGAATTAATATTTGAGTTTAGGATAAAATTTATATAAGGCATGTAAATTTTAGTATTTTTGGAGTTAGGATGCAAACTCCTTAAGTTAGGGGTAAAATGGTCATTTTCCCACATGTAGAGGGTAAAATGGTAATTTTACTCTAAGTTGTTATTTCTCCATATTCCTAATTGTTAGTGATTAAGTTCTAATTTTTAGAAATCACTACTTTCAGTTTCTCGTGATCGCACTTGAGCTTTGTCTCGAAGCGTGAAGATCGAGGTAAGTTAGCTTTTAACTTACTATCAGTTTAATGTGTATGAGTCATTCGTAAGGAAACTAAAGTGTATGTATGCATGTTATCATATGTGCCATGCCAAGTCATTACATATTTATCTTTTACACATAATTTATTCTATCATGAATTATTCATCTGTTACACAAGATATTCTGTCACGTGTAACTATACATTGCAAGTACGCCATGTTAAGTTAAGTATGCCATTTGTTACATGTATTTCATGTCACGTAATATTCACTGTCACATGTTACGCCATGTTAAGAAATGTTGTCTGTTATATGGCATGTCAAGTTACGAAATGTTGCAGGTTACATGTATGCCATGTTATGAAATGTTCTCTATTACATTTATGTCTGACGTCTTAGTTCATGTCACGTGATGCCACGTCAGAATTTCTGTCTTTTATGTTATGTTTATGTCATGTTCATGTTACGTCACGTTACGAAATGTCATGTATGCCAGTTAAGTTATTCATATCAATCACGACCCTAAACGCTACGATGGGGTAATATCCTAGTGGAACTCTTTTGTTCACACTGGAGTGTCTAAATAGGTGTGAAATTCCATAGGTTGACGAAGTACAGTGAACAGGTTGCGAATGGGGCCTAATTAGCCGGTCACCGGAGCACGCCAGACACTAATGCCGATGGTGCCACACATTATGTTACGTGTGTTCACAGCAAGTGTGGTACAAACAAATAAGTCATGGGGCCACAACAACGGTGGAGCATACACTACATGAGACATAGCAATTGTGACTTGTAGAATACGTGGGGCCACAACAAATGTGGAGTACGTATTAACACACTCACAGCTGGTATAGAAACCTGTGATGTGATGCGGTAATCGGCAGGGACACACGGCTCAAGGGGACCTATGTAGCACCCATATGGTCACTTTAATGATTAAGTCTATTGAATAAGATTCCAAGTTCATGCATTTCACGTTCAAGTCATGTTTCACGGTATGTTATGTTCAAGTTTACATTCACGCAATCATGGTAATCCCATGAGACAAGAATATGTTTCAAATTCATGTTATGTAATGTTCACGTTTATGTTCACGTTCATGCTAAGCTTTAGTTTCAGTTTAAGTTATGCCAGTTCTGTTATGTTGTATGTCAAGTTATGCTATGATTACTTATGATTTGATTATGCATTCATGCTTTTTCCGCCATGCATGCATCATTAACCTGTGTGGAAGTTTCCTGTTAACTTGCTGAGATTTATAATCAAATCTCACTGTGGTAGTCCCAACTACCATTCCCCCTAAGTGGTAGATTTTGTTACAGGATCGGAAGGAGAATCGAGAATCGACCAACTGGAAATGATCGACTAAACATTGGTGTGACATAGATGGTAGTACAATAGTTACCTCATTACTACTTCTATTTGTGACTTTCAATCTCCAACACTCTTTTGATCACATCCATTTTGGACTAGTGTTGTGATCTCAGTTGTTTAGTACGTCATTATGTATGAAGTATGTTTTAAGTATTTAGGATATTTCGGTTTGGTACATAGTATTGCTAAAGGAAAAAATTATCCGCTGCGAATAATGCATAATGCTAGATGCATGTTAGGAATATTGCATGTTATATGTCATGAACGGGGGCAGGTAACCTTGTGTTGCATGTCTTGACGCTTCAAATGTCCGTCCGATCACAAGCGGAATTTGGGGGGCATCACAAATTGTTCCCAATCCAACTTCCCTATCGGACGTGGGTTGGCAACATTCAACTTCCTATTTCGGGCCTTCCCACCGCGGGCACAAGCAAGGGTGACATATCTAACAGACTCATCTTCTCCCCTTTCGGTCTGTTTTGTCATCACCCCAATCTCGCATTTCTTACAATATTCCTTTTAATAACATAATAAATCTTCAAAGGAATTATACTCCATTCCCGACTTTGGCTCCTCAATTGTATCATCATCATCATCACCAAGTTTCGAAGGACTTGGTCTATCCTCAGTACATTCTTGAGCTCTAGGAGATCCACATGGTGCTTCAGTTTCCCCACCATCAGGTCTATTGTCCTTTGAACCAACTATTCTGCTTGTGGCGGAGCTTGTAATGCTGATAGGAGTCGGAGGTTCCCTGATATGTTGAAGTGGGTAACCAACATTCTGCAATAAACACAAAAAGTCTGCAATTAAACTCCTACAAAGAAGCAACTTATTAAGAATAAATCCTGATCAATTATCACCACCTGTATGTTGATTGGATATTGGTTGCCAACTGGATATGGTAGAAAAGTCGGTGACCACGTGGGCACTAGTCCAAAGTAACCAGGCAAGTAATTTGGGATGTTTGGACTAGTTGATGGTATGGCCTAACATGTTATTAGATAAAGTTATTGATGTATTTTGGAAATAAATATCGACTCAAAAATACCAATGTTATAGATATATTAAATCATATAACATACATACTTTGGATGGAGGATTTGAGCTAGATAATGTATGCGTAGTTGGCTGTTCTTTCTCGTTTCCCATTCTGAAAATAAGTATTAACTATCAAGACAACTAGTTGACATTCAGCAGGTGGGTTTTTATAGTTGGAAAAAAATAAACTATCATGCAAAAGCAACTAAAATCCATATGGGAAATGAAGCAAAAACTCCCCTTTTTTTTTTATTGGGTGGTGCTTTTATATTACCTTCCCTAATATAAAACCCATTTACACACGTTGATAGATTGGGAAGTGCTATATAGTACATCTTTCTTCAATTTGGCAAACTATGCTACAAGTCCTTGTTTTAGCTTTTTAAGTGGTATATGGTTGGGTTGGGTTGGGTTGGGTTGGGGTGGTTATTGTTTTTGTCTCAAGTTCTGAATATTTCTTTGAAAAGAAATACAATATACTAAATAAATATGGATCTTACTCTATTTGGTTAAGTCATGATTAACGATATATTGTTCAATAGGTTAAGTTGAAGCTAAGAGAGTCAACTACGAGGCTGGAACAACAATTGGCAGAAGAGCAAGCTGCTCGACTGAAGGCTGAAGAGCTACTACATGAAGCTCAACTGAAATCTAGTGAAGAAATTCATAGCCTCAAAGGGCATCTAGAAAAAGCAGAGGAGCAGCTTCGTAAGCACAGTGAAAATCGATGTACCATTCTGTGAGGTAAAGGTTATGAATACAACTGTTGTGGAGTACAGACCTTCCCTTTTAATTTTTTCGTGTTAATGTTTCTACAACAATTGATTGGACACAAAACCCACTTACACCATTTATGTCAAGACTTCATACTAATGAGAACCAATTTAATGAAAATACTTCAGTGAATAGATTTTCTCGAACTATACATTCTGGTAAAGGAAAGAAACGTTTTTAATTATGTAAAATCATTAAATCAGCAAGTCATATTAACAATAAAGCTACAAATTTTGACAGATAACTACTTTCCTTCAAACAGTAATGACAAATGTCTGGTAGGCATTTATAGTGGTGTAGTTTGTAGTCAAAGCAAATTGTTATGTGTTCAAGAAGTTTTTAATGCACAGCCACAAAACCATTCTCACAAGTGTCTCATATGCTTGGTCAAAGTTGACAACAAATCTTAGTTGATTAAATAAGAAATGACTACCATTTACTCTTAGTTCTATTTTTTCACTCAAAATCCATAGAAAAGTGCAGGCTATACATATACACTCATGTTAAGAGTGCCAGCTAAGTTCTATTTTTTCACACAATTTCAAGTGTAATGTAATCTTTTCCTGAAGTGGATTCCCAAACCCATAAATTGTCGTGCAGACTGCAGATGCTAGGCTCCAAATCTGAATAGCGACCTTTCAAAGTACAGACTGAAAAACCAAGTTCTTTATTACAGAACCAAAGAAGACCCAACAACTCAATACCCACCATTAAGCACAGATTTTTCACATACAAACAAAAAGGACAAGAGCAACCCTGAGAGAACGGCGGATGAAGACCTCAACTCAGAGAAAACTAAAACCCAACAACAAACAGATGAAGACCTCTTACCCATAAATGCAAATGAAATAGTAGACTTCAAATCCAGAAGAGAAGACCACAACCCTGATCTAGTTTGGGGCTCAGGTTTCTTCAAACTAAAATGAAATCAATTCCCTCCCTCCCGCGTAAGTAATGTTTCTGGGTTCAAGGTTTCCATTTTTTTTATAAATTATTGCTGCGTGAGGCTGTGGCGGGGTTACCACCCGGAGGTATGTAGCAGTACTGATTCCAAAAGTTATTAAAATTTAAATTCCTCATATAAATTTTGTCCTAAACTCAAATATCAACTTAGAAAAAATTAAGACCAAATACAACTATTACAAACACCATAGGGCTGAGACTACTAAATGCCGTATATCTTACTTTTGTTGCAATTTCTTCAAATTCCAAAACTCATGATCAATTTCAGTACAAACATACTTAAAACATCCACAAAAAATTTTTAGTTAAAAGGTCCAAACTTTTTAACTAAAATACACACTCTTGAATCTTAAGGTTTTGACCAATTTCAAAGCATTTTCAAGAACTCTAAAAATTCAAAACTTTCTTCTAACATGTTCATAATCCTAAGAACTAACATTAGAAAGGATTTAAGGGTATTTTAGTAATTAAAGGAAAACTTGCATGGACTTGGGAAGGATTGAAAATGGAAACCATAAGAGGAGAAAGTAGCCTTACGGGAGAAGAAAACCGTGTGACCTAGGAACTCTGTCGAAACTGAAGTTGAGCACAAAGCAGAGAGAGGCGGTGGAAGCTGGTTTAGGGTGGTGCAACGAAGATGCTGTCGAGCTGAGTGGCTGAGCACGAGAGAGAAAGAGAGAGAGAGAGAGCTCGGTGTGAGAGAGAATGGAAACTCACTGTGAGACAAAGAGGAGGCGTGCGACAGTCTAGGCTGGCTTAAGGTGCCTGATGACCCTTTCATTGGTCTGGGCTGGCTTGTGGAGGCAACGATTGGATTGGGGTTCACGGTTTGCCAATGGGTTGGGCGGTAGGGCTATCACACGGTGGTTTTTGAGTGGAAGAAAATGGCAATTACATGAAAGAGGTGATTCATTGAAAAATTAGGTTGCAACAACTTCTTTTGCAAGAGAGAAATACGTGTATTTATAGAGTTGATTAGAAGAGCCCTATATAAGAAGAAAAAGGAGGGTAACCGTGCATGGCATGAAACATGGAACGTGCCTAATGTGAAACTAGTTCCTGGCTTCATGGGGTTGGGTTTTGAGAGTTGATCGAGCTTTTTCCCCCAGTTTTGGACTCCCGATTCAACCTCTAAAATAATCTAACTTGTCCCACCAATTTTCCTTGGCCCATAAAAATCTTCACCTAATCTAAAAATATTTAATGATTTTAACCTAATTAGTAAGCCTAATAAAAATATATTGGACATCGGTCAAAAATAAAATTTGGCCCTGTAGTCCATTCAAAAAATACTCGTTAATTTCAAGTGGGCTTTTTATCCGTATAAACCCTTAGAAAACAAATTGGTGTTAGACGTGGGTGTTACATCACAAGACCTATGTAAAAGGAAGAAATAGAAACAAGAAAATTGTGACCATTGAAATCTACATCTTTGGCCCAAAGAAAAAAGGGTTTTGACTGATAACACCTATATACTTTATGCGCAAGTTGTCAAGAGTTCAAGCTCCTCAATGTAAAGCCAAGACTATAGTAGGGTAAGTTATATTTACAAACCAATACATGACACATGCACAACACTAAAGTACATGTTTAATTTATTGCTTTAATGGTCACTACAACATAATTACTTTTTAGTGATGGTTGAGAAATTGTGTTAGTCCCCAAACAGTCACTAAAAAGCATTTTCTGTGACGGTATCTGGAAACCGTCACTAAAGACAAATGAAATTTTTTTGACGTTCAAGTAGAGAGGAAATTTACTTTCGAATATCATATATACGTTCGAACATTAAGACTAGTTAGGTGCGAACGTGAAATGTTTTGGTGCCAACGTTCGAACTTTAGTAATTAATGTTCGAATGTTAATTGTCAATTTAAATTAAATATGACTCTAATTTAAAAATTATGTGATTTCTATAGTGCATAATTTGTGAACAAGTCTAAAAAATTGTAAAATATAATTATATATTTATATATATAAATTATATTTATGTTTATATATATAAACATATATGTTTATATATATTTGAAGTGTAGTGATTTAGTATTAAAGTTGAAAAATCTAACATTAAAGAAGATTGAGAATTGAAATTAAAAAATAATAGATATATTAAATAATATTGTTCCTTACAAATATTAAAAGCAAAATATAAAATATGATAGAATTTCTTAAACAGCACTCAGACGAATGCATTGTTTACGAATTCGTACTTGGTATCTCCTCAGTCAAGGTATCAACCTTCTCATTGAGGATATCTACACGAATGGCTATCTTGGCGGTAGACTCCTCTATAGCCACGATCTGTCGATCAATATGTGCAGTCATATATGAAATCAACGCATCAACCCAAGCAAGCCGCGCATCTCTCGCAAATGTACTCATCGGCTGCTGACTACTACTCCCCACACCGGCCCCGGGTTGCGTCAGAGGCACTAGATCCGCTACAAGGGGTGGCTGACTTCGAGGATACCCCTCGCCTATTCAATGCTACATCGATGCGTGCTGATGTCAAGGGGGCTCATTTGATCTATGACTTGCTCTTCCAGCTGGAGTGACACTCTTTGAGCAAGTAATAGCTGGCTAATGATGACACCATATCGGACGTTGTCCTTGGAGTTGCCTCGTAACAAATTCTCTTAAAGATGAGTAGTGGAAAATTGATGGGAACTCCACATGCCACTTATATAAAAAAATGTACCCGAATCCAACTAAATGTTGTCTTATGTGCCATAGGATCTAGGTTTGTTGCAACAATAAGCTGCAACATGTAGAAGAAATGTAGCAAATGTATTTGGTTGAAGGCGTTCTTCCTCTCATTCTGCATACGGTCTCTCCTGATGAGGATGTAGAAATCATCGTCTTAATCATCGTCCCGAGCCTCATGGTCAGTACCCTCTACCTCTGACTAGTCTGCATCTCTGGCATCATCTACTGGCTCAACTAGGCCAGTAGATGATGCAGAAGTGCCTACATCTGCATCGAGTGTGCCGTGTGCAGATATAGATGCGTGAACCACAGTTGTGTCGCTAGTATGAGAGTCAGTTGTAGTTGATGTCTCAACTACTTGATGAATCCTGAGGAGCTCGACGATGACATCCTGTGAAATCTCAAACGAAACACTGCATACAGTTACAGTGTGAGAGGATGTGTCCTGAGACATGGAGCACATCCCCCTATAGAACTCCCGAACCATTGAGGGGTATACCTTCCCCCTCTATGTGCAGATATTTCCCCAGCCTCTTCTAATGAAGACATCTTTGAGGTTCGTCTGCTCCCATCTGAGATTATCGAACTCGTTGATGAGGACCTCTCGCTCCACCATAACAGAACGAGCCCCAATCCGTGCAGTATCCTGAGTGGCTCCTTCCCTCCCTCGTTTCCTAGTATGCAAATGATGAGCCACATCATGAAAATAGAAAAGGAAAAAGAATTATTAGTACTATTGATGCATCTTTCGTTTTAATTTTAAATTGTTCTGCATTAACGTTCGAACATAATATAACATATGTTCGAACGTTCAGATAAAACATTCACACGTATATTATTGACGTTCAAACATAACAATTAACATTCGAACATATAATATACACGTGACATCCGCTCCTCACGGTCGTGGCTATACACGTGGCATTTGTTTTGAGAAAAATAGAAGGCACGAAAAACTCAAGGCCACCATTTATGATAATTCCATTGGAAGAGTGAACGATAATGCAGCAGTGCTTTCCTCTTATATTGGCACAGTAATCCGAGCTTATGCTCCATTTTATTTGCGATCATAGCGAGATGTTCCAAATGAGATTAACGTGCACATTCGAAGTCGTGTGCTGGTGAGTTTACTTTGAGAGTACATTTTTTTCACCTAGATTAGTATATCATATTTTTGATGTAATTTACTTATTAGGATGAATTCGACCTTGATAATTCGACCTCAGCTTTGGTCATAGCAAGGATTCGAGAACAGTAAATGAGTTGATGGCTACACTATTCTGACGTCACATGGGACAATGTCATGACCACTTCAAGAAGTTTGAGACGTAGGAAGAGGCTGCAAAGTCCTTTTTCCAGCTGATGAAGTTAGACGATTGGAGAAAGTGTTATGATCTTTTCGCAGCTCCAGATTATCAGGTATTCTAAATTTATATCCTTTAATTATTTACATTTATATTCATTCTATATTATATATATATATATATTTATATATATTACAATTAACATTCTTAATTAATTTTGTAGCACTTAAGCTATACAAATGCACATAATAGATCCACTCTGACTGTCCATCATCGTGTCGATTCAAGATCATTCCACCGTCTTGTTGATAAAATAGTAATTAATAAATTATAGAATTCATTTATTTTTCTAATATTCTTTTATTTAAGTAATAGAATTATCTTTTTAAAATTGTTAATGTCGCTTTGTTAGAAACGTGATGATCTTGAAAACCTTTTCCTCATTCATATCTCTGATGCAGCTCACACTAATGAGCGTAGTGAGTGGATGGATCCTGCCATTGCAGATAATTATATAAGCGGTGTTACTTTTGTTAAATAAGTTATGCAACATGTGAATAGTTTATTTTTTATTTGTATTTATTTTAATATGTTACTTATTGTGTGTTTTCTTTCAAATTGCAGGAAAAAATGATGGAGATGCAGTTAGCTTTTGGGGAATCGTCTTTGAGTGACATGGACACATTAATGCAAGTGCTCGGGCCCAAGTCTAGTATGGCAAGAGGTTTGGGACAATCTTTCAAGCATTCCGGTTCATCCTCCTTAACCTCATCAACTTCACAAATTAATAATCTTACCAAAGATTTAGAAGTTGCACGATGCGAGAATGAGTATATGAGGTTGAGACAACAAGAGTTGAAGTCCCTCTTAGAGTGGCAGTCTCATTTAAAGACGCATTTGCGAGACCAATAGAGAGACCAGGAGAAAAAAATATGCTGTGAAGTCCAAGAGCAAGTGCAGTGGGAGATGATGATGCAAATGGAGCATGTTATGTCAATGCAATAACATGCTCCATTTGCATGTATATGCGCTGGACGAGTAAAGAAGAAGAAATGAATTTTATCAATTTTATCCGTGTATATAACTTTTAATATCTAATTTTGAAACTTTATAAGACATTGTTAGTTGTTAAATGATGGTGTGTAATATGATACAATTGGTATGTTTTTTGATTTTATGAAATTATTATTTTTGATATGTACTTTCGAATGTAAATAAAAAACATTCGAACATTGGTTCACATTCAAACTAATATTTGAACGTAATTACACAAAATTATAACATAATGTTCGAAGGTACGACTAAACATTCGAATGTACTCACCCTGAAATGAACAAAACGTTCAAATGTTTAAACAATTAACGTTTGAACAAACCTCCAAACATACTACTTGCATTCGAACGCTTCTTCGTTAACATTCGAACTAACATCCGGATGTTATAACTGTTACATTCGAACATTGGTCCATTAACATTCAAATGAAAATTTAACGTTTATTGCAGTTAACGTTCGGACGTATAGAAGTTCGAACGTAAATATTATACATTCAAACTATAATCAACATATGTCAACTTCTGTCGATCAAATGCCGATTGGTCGGATTTACGTTCAAATGTTCGATTGGATGTTCGAATGTTACTTTTTGTGATAGATCTCAATCGTTACAAAAAAGGGAACGCTCGAACATTACACCAAATGGAACACGTCCAACTGTCACTAAAAATATTTTTAGTGATGGTTCAATAGTAAACCGTCACCAATTGTTTTCTATGATGCACATTAGGTGATGTTGTAAATGTCCATAAGCCTAATCTTGGCTTAGAAGTAGATGTGGCTGATGTTATTCGGAAAGAAGCTAATATATGTAAGTATTCTGCAACGAGTACAAGCTTTCGTGAAAGGTTATACAATATATATATATACATACATATATACACTATATCTATAAAATTACAATTGTTACTTCAATATATATATATACACATTAATTATGATGAAGTACTACTCATTTGCTAGCTATTGGTTTTTTGTGGAAAAGTAGATATGATGTTGCTGTTGATATAAACACAAAAGGATCACCTTATTTGCTTATGAGCTTTGTGAAGAAGTGCAAGAAACTCGAGTTGTTCTTGCATGTATCAACAGGTATATTAATTATCAAGGCCTAAATTAATAACGCATATGTATCATGTATTGTTGGGTGGATTTAGAATGAATGTTTTGGTTTGTTGAGCTCTTTAGTAGATCAGAGTTTGCCCTTTGCACCTCCTGCTTAGCAAAGAGATGTAAGTTTTTTTAAATTTTAATTAAATTAGTAATTTGTCTCATTTCAATTTTTATTCTAGAAGTGGATGATTGGGCTTTTGCTATGAAGCAAAGCGATCATTGGCGAGTGAAATAGTAGTGATCCATAACCATATGCATCTATAGCGCCTAAGTTGTAACGCCCGTTCTTGTGGTGGGACTTTTTCCAAAATATTTTTATAAAAGGACGATGGAAATTACCGTCCTATTTAAAACTTTTCACTTGCATACCCAGGGTGCGAGACTCCACGTTTATAAATAAAATGTGCTTTGATAATAAAAGAAGGTTACATCGGAAAACATAAATCTTATAATAAAAAGGCCTCTCGTACGTTTAAAACTCGTGCCTAGACTTCCATGCTCTTTCCCATGGGTCGTGTCCGTCCTGATCATGCAGTTCCTGTTGGGGGAGGGACATGCATAAAAATTAAAATGAGTCGAAGACTCGTAAGCATTACTTCATACAATTAAAATATAGCAACATAGGTTTTCATTCATGTATTCATCACTCGTATATACTATTACGTGCGTGCATGCGTGCTTACGTGCGTTCATTTGAAAATGTCACTGGACAAGATTTTTCTCTTTTAAAACATGGGCATCCTGTTCGTAAAACGTTTCTCCCACCAGTGCCTTCGTTTCTTCAAGAGTTCGTGCATGTTTACGTGCGTGCGTGCGTCCGTTATTTTGGAAAACTTAACTGACGGGGCTTTTCTTTTTAAATGGCTTTCCTTTCTTTAAAACGTGTCTCCTGTTAGTGCCTTCATTTCTTAAAGGTTCGTGCGTTCGTACATACATGCATACATCCCTTTGTTCTTATCACTTTCATAGGCTAGTACACACTGTTACGCCCTTGTGTTTGGGGTTAGCGGTCTTCCTTGGGACCCGGATTCCGCGCGTGGCCACGGGTTGGGATCCCCTTTTCATAGGGGG
Source organism: Juglans mandshurica (assembly GCA_022457165.1). NCBI lineage: Eukaryota > Viridiplantae > Streptophyta > Magnoliopsida > Fagales > Juglandaceae > Juglans > Juglans mandshurica. The sequence continues at coordinate 15,235,508 of CM039623.1, forward strand.
CAACACTGGGTGTACTTCCAGTACTACTTACCTGGCATTGCAATCTGCCCATTCATCAGTACCCTTTTATTCATGTCATGTGGTTGTTACGTGTCTTCATACATTCATGCTTTCATTTCTTTCCTTCTTGCTTTTCATTCATTCGTTCATGTCAGCTCGAAAGAGCTAAAGCTTTCATTCAGTTCATTCTTTCATTTAACAGTCCTTTCTTTTCATGAGAAAACATTCTTTTCGTGAGAAAATATCGTTTGGGGCCTAGGCCTGAAAATGGTCTTTTCATCTTCAGTTCATTTCAATTCTATCCTTTCTTTAACAGTTCGTTCATGGAAAACTTCATTTAAGAACATACATGGGCTTAAACGTCAGCTTTCATGGCATCTATAAGCGTCACCTTGAACGTCGTCAATCATGGCATCCACGAGCATTACCTCGGGGCGCACATGAGAGCATCATAAAGGAAAAGCTTTTGTTTTCATTTTCTTTTATCTTATAAAGACTCTAGAAGAGTATGGACGTAACACTTACCTGAATTCCATGCTACTTGCATGTCATTTAGTCCATTCTTGTGCTTGTCAAATGGCAACCTACATGCATACACATAACCTTAGCATCATTCTCTATCTAATGTATAAGTAACTTAAGCTATATAAATAAAACTATGCTATACTTAGAACACTCTCCTTCTATCCCATGCACTTACGTGCCCTTTGCTATGTTAAACCCTTCGGGGACCACTTACGGTCACCACATCTTCCAACTCAAGATCTTGTCTCAAGTGCTCATCCACTAAGGTGAACCCATTATTCACCTTAGGATTAAGACACTAAGACATTTGTCTTACTCTTCTTACAACCACATTCGACGCATGATTCCGACCGATGGAATCACACATCTCAATCCTAACGATGCATCCGTCACTACCTTCATGCATCTTAGCCCATACTAAATCCTCATTCCCATTCATACAATCACATAGCTCTAAGCCAACTCTGAGGCTCAAGCACCGTGTAACTATACTTAGGGCAGATTACCCATTACATATGGTGAATCCGTCCGACACATGTGTCTAACCAGATTACACATGTACCTTACCCCTTTATCACCTAAGATCAACATATAACATGTTGATCACCTGCTGGTAGGGACAAGGGCCATACTCCGATACCAATCTTCTCTTAACCCGGCTAGCATGACTCTTCACGCTACCCGTCCCTTTTGATAGTTCATCCCAACACTTAACACGACAAGACTCCATTCACAACTACGCCTTATATCACGTCACATAACCCGAGATTGCTCCAGAGCTACACTATGACCTTGTCACGTTACCCAACATTCTGCTACGTCAACTCCTGACTCATCATGAGTACGGTTCATCACATACTCCCGTCACATCGTGACATCTCATCACATTCCCTTTACGCCATTCCTACACTTTAACACTTCATACATCATAAGCATGACTTCCAATAACCAAGTCACTTAGTGATGTTGCCCAGTCATGCTTCCGCTGCGTACTCTTACACTTGTTCCACTACTTCGCCTATCACAAGCACGACTGTCAGTAGTCATGTCACTTCGTGACATTCCTCAGTCATGCTTCCGCTGTGCACTTCTATACTTGTTCTGATACTTCATGCATACTCCTAGCCATAAGTCCATCACAGTGACATTTGTCACCTCAGACTACAGGCTATGCCATAACTACTTCGGGACACTGTTTCACAGTTCCCGACACTATCCATCATGTTCCACGTCCATCAAACACATAACCACTATGGCGTACCTGCCATATGGAGCATTGTTCCATCACACGGAGTACACTCCACGTGTACTCCCTTCATACATACCACGCCACATCACCACTATGGCACATCTGTCACACGGAGTACATTCCACATATACCCCCTTCATATACCATACCCCACACAGAGTACACTCAGCGTGTACTCTTCTCGTTCCACATACACTACGCCGCCATTACAACACATATTCCCCAATCACACTACATGGCACGGTCCACAACACTTCCCATCTACACCCAACACAACACAGCACACTTCCCAATTACGCCCAACACTTCATAGTACATTACACGGCACAATGCACCTCCATACAACACAGACAAGCCCAACAAATCACTACACAGAATGCCCAACACTTCATCACAATGCCACAACTCCACAAATACTAACAGCACAGTCTACAACCTAGTCAATTAATCAAATATCCAACATAACTACAAGGGATAGAGAGTTATACTATCGACGGGATAACCCGTGCGTTGCTCGTTGACCGTCATAGCCGATAATGTCGGAAGAGTCGTACGTGGCGGCTAACTCACGTATGGTGATTGTTTAGGCGTTTGGATAGCTAGGTGTGGTCTTGGAAGGGGCTCGTGATGGTATTGTGATGGTGGTGAAGAGCATAACATGGAGGATCTAGCCATGTACAGTGGCGGTCAACCATGCGCAGTGGCTATCCATCACGTGTAGTGATTACCTACCACAAAAAGTGATGGTTTGGAGCTAGGGCTTGGCTAAGGAAGGTGCGGTGAATCTCGTGGTGGTGTCGAGGTGGCACCACGGTGGCTCACGGTGGTGAATCTGGCCATATCGTGGAGGAGAAGCCGTGGGAGAGTGAGAGAGAGTGTGCTCTCGTGGGTGGCAGATCGAGGCCAAAGAAGACGAAACATACGTCAGAAAGAGAGAAGTGTATGTAAGAAGAAGGATATGGGTATTACATAAGTGATGATGTCTTGTGCTTCTGTATCAATAACGCCTTCATCTATTGCCTAAATATGATTTTAAGGTGAGTGTTTACGAAGCCCTTCGAGGTTCTGGTTTTAATTTGTTTGATGCCATGCTTTTGATTTCACGAGTTATGTTAGGTGGTTAATTCAGAAAACTTCCATGTATCTCTAGCGTGGATGTGAAGAAAGTGACACTATTGTTTCATGGAAATTAAACTTCAAGTTCTCTTATTTTTAGTGTTAATATATGAATTTGCAGGTAGCTGATGGCCAACAAAAACGTAAGAAAGGAGTGTTTGGGACTAAGGGTGGTGATAAGGAGGTAAGAGTCAAATTCAAGTCTCTCTATTTGCTCTGTGTTTTATCATGTCACTAGATTGCATGTTTTTTGTGATTTTCTAAGTACCTCAATGATTAATATGACTTATATGTTAGAATTAAGTACATCAAAATTAGAACGGGCATGCTTTTTGTTCAAGCTAATTAAGTACTCTATTTCTGTTTACTTTCAACTTGTGAAACCACTAGGCAATACAATGGCAGTAGCTGGACGTCCATTACCCTCATCTGAATTTGTTCCATACCTTTTAACTGGTCTTGGACCTGACTATGATGATTTCGTCTCATCAGCCACTACATGGCTTGACCCTATATCCACTGAAACATTATTAGCACATCTTCTTGCACATGAGGCCAACTTCACTGCTTGTGGAAATTCATTCATGCAAGGTCATGGCTTTCGTGGCCGCAACAACTTCAATAGAGGTTGTGGAGCTTGTCAAAAAAATCGAGGCCGAGGGTCTTCTTCTCCTAATGGTCTTACGGGTATACCCTCATCTAATTCTTTTTCCTCTCAACCAAGCATGCACCTCAGTAGCTCCAGCCTTAGCCCTTTACAGTGCCTCTACCTACCCTACCGATGCCACTTGGTATCCTGACACAGAGGCGACTAACCATATCACGAGTGAGCTTGCTAATCTTAATCTTCAATCTGTTGAATACACTGATGCAGATCAACTCCAAGTTGGTGATGGATCATCCATCCCAATTTCTCATACTGGTTCTGCCCTTCTTCCACACTCTTCATCACATTTTATTTTAACAAAATTGTTTTGTGTTCAATCCTTTACCAAAAACTTTCTTTCGATTAAACAGTTTTGTTCTGAGAATAATGTCTTTTTCCAATTCTTTTCCAATCATTTTCATGCAAAGGATTGCATCACGGGGAACACACTGCTCCAAGGGACAACAAGTGATAGTCTCTACATTGTCTCATCTCAGTTCCCTCAAGCCAATTCAAGTTCACTCTCTTTTGTCCCATTATGGCACTCACGTCTTGGCCACCCTTCCTTCAAAGTTGTATGCACGGTTTTACTTCAACATGGTCTACCTTTTGAGAAAATGTCTTCAATGTATTTCTGTAATGCTTGTGCTATGGCCAAGCACCATCGTGTACCAACGTATATTAAAAATACTAAGTCTAATTTTCCATTTGATATTGTTTTTAGTGACTTGTGGGGTCCTGCACCACATGTTTCTCCTGAAGGTTTTAGATTTTAGATTTCCTTTGTGCTTGATCATTCCAGATATACATGGTTATTTCCTTTTCAAAACAAATCCCAGGCTTTGTTTTTTTTTCTAAAGTTCAAGTCTTAGGTTGAGTTACAATTCAACACTAAAATAAAGCAACTTCAAACGGACTATGGTGGGGAATTCAGAACATTCACTGATATTCTTTCCACCTCAGGCATCATTCATCGAGTAACATGTCCTCATGCTCACACTCAAAACGGCATTGTGGAAAGAAAACATAGGCATATTGTAGACTCTGGTCTTGCATTACTTGCACATGCATCTATTCCTTTAGCATTTTGGCAGTATGCATTTCAACTTGCCGTGTGTTTAATCAACATGTTGCCATCCACTTCTCTAAAACAGACTCTCAGCCTGTTGGCCTTTAAGCAGACCTTATAACAAACACAAGTTTGATTATAGGGTCATGGAGTGTGTATATCTGAGACTAAGCCCTGCTCACAAAGGCTTAATATGTTATCATATTCCCTTAAAATTTGTGGTGGAACTGAGGGAGTTTTTGAAATGAGACGTGAGCTTCATTGTGTTTAATGTCTTTAGAGATGTAAATTAAGTATTCCCGAGCCCTCTAAGGTTGTTCTTGCCATTTTCACCTCTCCTCTAAATTCCACTCAACAGACCCAAAGCATCTTAGGACCAATGCCAACTTCTTCTTCCTCTCAGCATCTATCACAACCGCTTGCAATAGTTCATGTTCAACTAGTACATTCCATAATAACTTGCTCGAGAACTGCTTCGTCCCTCCCACGCTAGTTCATCGATGGCACCATTAGGTGGCCACCTTCCCAAGCTCATGCCTCAATCAATGCACCTATCCTAGAAACCCCCACCTTTTTTTGGTTGCACAACAATATAAGGAATGGAGAGAAGCCATTTCAAAGGAGTTTAATGCACTTCTAGCAAATGATACCTGGTCACTTGTACTAGCCTCTGAAGCTCAAAATATAGTGTCATGTAAATGGGTTTTTTGTACAAAACAACTTGCAGATGGCATCATTGAAAGGCATAAGGCATGTTTAGTGGCAAAAGGATTTCTTCAACAATGTGGTTTGGATTATGATCAAAACTTCATTCCCGTGGTCAAAGCAACTACTATTAGACTTGTTTTAGCTTTTGTCATGACAAATGGTTGGCCTATTCATCAGTATGATGTCCAAAACGCTTTCCTTCATGGACCTTTCTCTGAAATAGTATACATTAATCAACCACCTCGTTTCTCACATCCAAAATTCCCTCATCATGTTGCAAGCTACGAAAAGCCATTTATGGGGTAAAATAGTCACCAAGATCAGCTTGGTACTCTCGGTTAAGTAAAACATTTACTGATCTTAGTTTTAATATTTCATCTGCTTATAGCTCCTTATTTGTTCGAATCAATGGTTCTGCATGCCTGTGTGCTAGTCTATGTAGACGACCTCCTTGTTACAAGATCCAACACGCAGCTCATTAATGATCTCATTCATGCCTTGCGGTCAGATTTTCCAATAACAGACCTTGGCAAACTTCATTACTTTTTAGGAATTGAAGCAACACACAACTTAGATGGCTCAATCTTACTCACACAAAAGAAATACATTGCTGACTTGTTGGACAGGACAAACATGACACTAGCAAAACCTGTAAAGACCCCAATGGCAACTTTCGCAAAACCTGAAACTCACAGGTTTACCTGTACTTTTCCTTTCACATGATGCTTTGCAAGATTATGTATTGAAAAGTTTTTTGACCGGTGGTTGAGTTCCTGAATCTATGGTTTTGTAGTGATTAATGACTTGATAAATTTTGTGCTTTGATATATATTTAGGGCATCCACTGATTAATAAGCACAACTCTTGTGTTTCTCAAATGCTATGGCTAGGGTAGATCAAGATCTGTAAGGTTTGTCTCTATTGCTTCATTTAATTATGCCACAGTGTAAAATTCCTTTTCTTACTAGTTATAGCATTTACTGTTCATTCTGTAGAGAGTCCACAATCAAAAGGGTGAGAATTCTCTGGTGTACGTATCTCTTTATCAGTTTTGTATTAAAAGTCTTTATTATGTGGACATCCAGATTTCATGATGATCTTGAAACTGCAAACTCCACACCACCCAAAAATATTCCGTTGAGCCTGAAGAGGACTAAGAAGGATGAAACAAGCAAGTCCTTTGATGGAAGACTATGTTATTCATATGTAATTCATATATTGTAATTTTATATTTTGTTATGTAATATATATAATACAAAATAATGTAATATGTGTGTTGTGTGTTCCATTGTGTGTTGCATGCATATTACATGATGAATATTTGGATCTCATTTTTTTTATATGCATTTAGTTAAAAAGGTAACTAGTTGTTTCTAAGTTTATTTATTTTTGACATAAAATTTTGTTTTTTATTTTTATTATATTTTTATTATTATAGACAATGTTTAATGTATTAGTATTATGGTTTTCAACATGACTTGTTGAAAAGAATTTAATAAAATATAGGCTTTCATGTAAAAAAAATTAGGCCTTTCAACATTATTTTTTTTAAATAACATATAGGTTTTTGTTAAAAAAAAATAATAATAAGGTAAAGCCCGAAATCTGGATTTTCAGGTTTCAGAAAACCAAGTTTCACCTAGGTTCCAGCCCAGGTCCTAACCCGATATACCAGGGCCGAAACTCGTCTTGGGTTTGAAGCCTGGGTTCTGGGTCGGGTATATCCAGATACCCATATCCCATTATATGATAAGATACCATGCCATTAAACATATATTAGAATTTATGTAACTATTTTTAATAGCATGATAAGATTTTGTAATAAAATATGAGTACCATGTCATCTAACCTTAACAATGGTGATGAGAGGGCAAATGAAGAAGATAAAACCAAGTCCGAAGGCCCAAGAAGCAAATTTCGGATTGGAATGAGCCAAGACTCCATATGAGCATGTAGAATAAGCTATCACCAATGCATCAACAGCCAATGGAATGAGTTACTTGGAGCAAGTTTGGAATCCTGAGAATGCATCAGGGACTTCTTTCATACCAAAAGCCGAGAAATGGAGATACATTGAGGTAGCTGACAAAACAAATGAGATGAAATTAGCATGAATTGCAAATGCGGCGAAAGCCAACTTTTGACCAGAAGAAGTTGCACCATCCTTTCTGTAAGGCATGGTGAAAATAATTGCAAAGGTGACAGTGGCAAAGAAGGTTGCTACAAGGAAGTTGACATTAGCCTTCTCCTTAATAAAAGAACTGTCCACCCCTTGTTCTTTTTTCCCATTAATTAATAGACGAGTCATTTTTTTCTTGTTTTGATGTGTTTCTACTCTCGATTTATGGTTCGCTAGTGGTCCCAATAGTGTGTACTTTGATGGGTCTCCTGGGAAATGCTGCTTCCAAACTTGGTAGAAAGCCAATGGCCTCATATTTACTAATGATGAAGTCTTGTAACACATTATTAAATAGTCCAAAAAACTCCATAAAACATTAATTCATTTGTTCAATCCAAATATGTAACGCGCCTTGTTCTAGCAAGAGTCAGATAATTACTTCTTGTCACTTAAAAATCATAGCTTGTGTATAGAGACTCCAATTTCTTAATAACACATAGATCTCATTATTTTAAATCAATTATTCCCAAAATAACTAACTAGAACACCACGCTCAAAATAAATATCAACCTTCCAAACTTCTCAGTCAACAGAGCAAAACAAAACTAGTGAATGAAGCTCTCCAATCACCAAAGCTCTTTGTATTTAATCCACTATGCTCACATAGTCATACCTATGCTCCATATTCTTGAACTTCAGCTCAAACATCTTAAAAATATTGTGGAGATAAGGGGTGAGCTATCAACAACTCAGTAAGCAGAGAACATATACTAGTATGTAAATATGAGCATTTACAGAACTCATAATGCAGAATAAAATATTTACTTTCAAAATGCAGAATCAGAACATTTACTTTTAGAGTACAAAATCAAAACATGTTATCAAAATATTATAGCGAAATTTTCAAAAAACAAATTTTTTCCAAAAAGAAAATCTTTTGACATATCATAATCTGAGACATCATTTGCATATCATATCAGAGCATCACATCGGGATAGATACCATATTTAACCCATGTGGTAGGGTTATAAACCGCCATTATAACCGTGGGTTGGCCGTATACCACTATTATACCCGTGGCAGAGTCTTAACGGAAACAAAACAAAAACATCATCAGAACCAGATCATATTCAAATACAGAATTAGAAATTAATGCCAAGGTTTTCAAATGATACATCATATCAAATCGGAATATTGAATTGCTTTAGATCATTTCACATGTTCAAAATAACAGAATCAAAGCATCTTCATTTAATCAAAGCCAAACTTTTAGATATCATATTAGCTCTTTTTCTTAGTTCAGAAATAGAATGTTAAAAATAAGCTCATGTCTACACCAGTTATGATAGAAAATACTTTCTCTTATACATATTTCATGCATATGCAGAACGCATATCTAAGTTTGTTTTCAAATTTCTTTTTGAAACAAGCATGCATATTTTTAAAATCAACCTCATTTCATTTTATTTATGCAAGGACTAGTATAGGAACTCCACTTATATTGGCTTTTTGACTTTTCAGAAACTTTCTCACAACAGTGCCAACAGAAAACTGATCATTACCTACAAAATAGTCAAGTGCAACTTTCTTAAATTTTCAGTCGAAATGTATTTTGATACTTAAACCCGAAATGCCAACATTAACCTATTTTAATTCCTCAACACCTAAAACTCTTATAACCTTAAAATGTCATCGCTTTCCAAATCCATCAATATCCATTTAATTTCTCTAACTATTAAGCCCTAAATTATTACTAAAAATGCATAACCAATATTTTTACAACTAAGCCCATATAAAATATATCTTCAGTTTAAAATATTCTCTTTAACATAATTATAACATAATCAAATAAAGTATAAAAAAAAATCATTTAACTAAAAGAAAATAGACTTAATTAGTTTTAAATTATTTAAAATAAAACTAAAATCTTATTATAGTACACTACTGAAATTAGTAATAGAACAATTAACATTTTATTTTGACAAGAAAATTATTTTCTATAGACTTTCTTATTCCTCAAATAGAGCCATGCAAAGCATGTTTAATGTAAAAAAAATATGCCCCATGAGCTATCTTGATGACAAGGGCATTTTGGAAAAGTAAAATCATAAAAATGGGCTGTTTGGGAAAAGCATGAATGCAAAAGGAAAGCTGAGATTGTTAAGAAAAAAAAAAAACTCTAGACCGAACCATGCAACAGAGGCATCCATACTCACAAAGAGGAGGGGCACGAAGAGCAAGGGGCGAAGGTCGAAGGTTGTCGATGCCACGGCATGTCACTCATAAGAGAGGGAGCAAAAGTGACGAGAGAGGGAGCAAAAGAGAGAGAGTCCGAGAGTGGTGAGAGAGACAGGGAGAGATGGAGATGAGATCGTGTGGAATGATTAGAGTGGGCTTACCAAGAGGTTCACGGCGGACCTAGCTACACAATCAGCATCTTCTGGTGGTTCCCGCTTGAGGTTGAGCAGTTGGGCGGCGGCATTGGGACTCACAATGGAGGAAGATAGGTGCTCTATTTTTGGGAGTGGAAAACATAGCCTTTTTGTGGTGGTGCAACTTGGTAGTTAATGGTTTGCAGTGAGTGTCGCACAGTGGCAACGTGGTGGTGTAGGGTAGAGGCTTAAACTATGGCCCGACAGTTTCTATCGTGCTTGGAAATACCTTGTCTTGTAGCCTCTTTGCTTTTCCCGTTCAGGGCTATTGTACTGCAAGATGGAGAGCAGTGTCCGCTTGAAGGGTCACGTGTGGTGGCTAAGTTCGTGAAGAGGGTGGTGGCGTACGGTGGGGCTTGGGCTTTGGTGTTGCTTGTTTACGGTAGAGGGAGGGGCTACGGTGCAATGTTGAATGTGGGCTGAGCAGTGGCTTAGCTTCCTTTTCTCTCGGTCTGTCCAGGAGCTGCGGCAGAGAAGTCTGGCTGGTCAACTATGACATGGGTCCAGTAGCTCGTGATGGGGTGCAAGGACGGCGACGTCTTGCTACCTCTTGGACGATCTTTTTCCTGAAACCTATGAGGAAGGTGCAGCAACCTAGTTCTCAAAACTAATGAATAACTGTTTATACGTGAGTATATATATATATCCCTTAAATGAACTGTCACCATGAACGTAGTGGGAAAGGAATGTGCATGGTGTATAAAAGTGCATGGGAGACATGCATGGTGTAGGTTTCTCACGACTTGCTTTTCAGGCACATTTCAAAGAATTTGGGCCCATCTTGGGTGATGAATGGAATTAAGAAATGGGTTAGACTGAGCCAGGTAGAACAATCCAAAAATATTTGGCTTGTTTGTAATCTTTCTCATGGGTCAAGTATATTATAAATACTATTGAGCCTCGACTCACATTCCAAACTAGCTTAACTCATTCCTTGACTTTGTTAGGCCAAATAAAATAAATCCACTTAGTCCATAGAATATTAAATGAATTTAACATAATTATCAAGTCCAAAAAAAGTACATATTCCATCATAATAAGTTTTGGGCCCGAAGCCTAATCCTAAAATTACTCGTTAAATTCCAAGCTGGCATTTCATTCTTATAGAGGTGTAACCGGTCCGATCTGGTCCGGTTTTGGACAAATCTAGGACCGAACCGGTATGTACCGGTTTTGTATTTTTCAAAGCCGATTATGCACTGGTTACCCTCCTAAACCGGTACTTCCGGTTTTACTAGTTTCTTGTCTAGTTCGGTCCAGTTTTTCAATTTTTTTTAAATGTAAGTTTCACAGTTTGTCATTAAAAATTTATTTATACAAAAAAAAAATACTGATTTAAAAAAATTTGTTTTATACTTTTATTAAAAAATCTGTTTTAACTTTTACTAAAAAAATTTGTTTTACTACAAAAAAATTTGATTAACTAAAATATGTTTTAGTAAACACTGCTTTCCAAAAAACTGTTTGCTAAACAAAATTTGCTACAACCTTATTAATATAACTACTACAAAAACTGGAAAAACAAAATCTGCAATAAATTGCTTTATCTGCTATGAGTCTATGACTAATGGTCCAATGGATACAACTTACAAAATTTACACAATATACATTAAACAAAGCACTGCAAGTCTACAACAAGTCCTTGCATGTTAAAGTAAATAATTTAGTACTTACACATATACTTTTTAGAGCAGTCACAAGAAATTCAAGAATGGACATCAACAAGCATATGAGCCTATGAAATAAAATAAGTTCAAAAGTCTGAATTAGAAGTCCAAAAGTCCAACAAATTACAAGTCTAAAAGTCTAAATTACAATTCCAAACACTTAAAAGTCTGAATTACAAGTCTAAAAGTCCAACAAATTACAAGTCCAAATCACAATAATTTAGAACATCCAATAAAAAACTTCAATAGTTATGCACCAAGCCACCAACTCCAATAGTCCATTCAACAATCCTTGCAATTTTATGAAAATAAATCAAGCAATTAATTCTAATAAAAAGTTAGTAATTACATTAAATAATAAAAAAATATTAAAGAAAGATGTTCTACAAGTTGACCTACCTTAAATTTAATTATCTCTAGCTAAAGAAGTAGGTCTTGAAAAACTTCCTTGGTCTTCCCTGAGCTCTACACAAAAGGAAAAAAAATAAGCATAATAATTAAAACAAATTACTAATATGATTTACACTTTAGATATAGTTAAAGAAAATGTGACAAACTCCTCAATATCATCCATTAAAGTGCGAATGTTAATCGGGGGAGAAGAACGGAGCCAATTTTGTGTACAAATAAGGGCTTCTACTATAAGTGGTGATAGGCTACTACGGAAAGGATCAAGTACTCGACCTGCTGTGCTAAAAGCTGACTCAGAGGCCACTATAGATATAGGAGCTGCAAGAACATCCCGTGCAACTCTTGAAAGCACGCGGTATCTAATGGAGTTGACCTCCCACCAAGTTAACAAGTCAGATTTCACATCATCTGCTTCACATTTTTCATATAAATATCTCTCCAATTCAGATTTAGTCTCCAAAGAGTTATCCGACTTCAAACGCTTCTTAATTTGTGCATAGATTAATGATCTGAAATCACCTTGACCTACCCCAGCAGTTGAACTTGTACTACTAGACCCTCTCTCGCTTGATTGGCTCATAGTTTGATCTTGTGCCCCAACATTACTTCCATCATTTTCACAATAACTATCATATAAACGAGTTAAGGCATCTTGAACCCGATCCACCAACATAAGAACTTTTGAACTATTATTCTCGTATATTCCTTCAAAAATATATGTTAGACAACGCATTTTATAGCAAGGATCAAGAACCAACCCAACATACAATAAAATATTCACATTTAGATTTCATACTAAATCCATTGTCCTCAAATTATGAGGCCCTTTAACACACTCGAAATTAATTGCCCCTTGAATTGTTGCTAGCTCAAATACAAAAATGTTGCAAGTGACATAATTGGTCCCCGAGAAAAGCAAGGTTGCATTGTAAAAAAGTTTCAAAAATTTTGAAAACAACCTACTCTTATCCCAATCATCCATGGTTGGGGCCCTAACTTGGATGCCCCTCCTTTAACCAACTCACTAACACCATCATCATTCTCACTATCATCCTCCTCAACACTCTTAACATATTCCTGATCTTTATCCTCTAACCGTTGAAATGCTTTTTGAAACTTTTCAACCCTATCCAACATCATATAAGTGGAGTTCCAATGGGTTGATACATCTAAGCATACACCACTTTTACAAGTAATGTCTTCATTGTCACAACATTGCTTAAACGTGTTCCACCTTTGTGGAGATGATTTTACATACTTCACAGCTCCTCTAATTCTTGCAATTGATTGATCAAATTCTTTCAACTCATCCCGAACAATCAAGTTCAAGATATGAGCACAATATCTCATATGCAAGAACTCATGTTCCAAAATAGTATCCCTTCTATTCCTTGTCTTTCTTTTGAGATACGAAACTGCTCCATTATTTGAACTTGCATTATCAAGTACCATTGTAAATATTTTGGGCCTCCCCCATTCAAGCAAACACATTTCAATTTTTTTACCTAGTGTCTCACCCTTATGGTTTTCAACCTTGCAAAAATTGATAATTTTTTTGTGCATGTTCCAATCTTCATCAATAAATATGCAGTGAGACACATGTCATTAAAATTTTGCACAGATGTCCATGTATCCGTGGTTAGACAAATGTGCTGTCCCTTAAGAACACTTTTCAGCTTGTGTTTCTCTTTCAAATAATGTTTATAAATATCTTTCACAACCGTTACCCGTGATGGAATCGCATTCCATCTAGGTTGCACAACAAGCATGAATTTCTTAAACCCCTCCCCTTTCACATATGTAAAAGGAAGCTCATCAACAACCAACATTTCTACTAAAGCTTCTCTACACACCTCAAAACTAAAAGCAATATGTACAAGCCCCCACTGCTTAATCCAGACTGGAAACCCAATATAGATTGGTTTCTATCTACTTTCCTCAGTGGAGACTTCTTACATGTTTTTTCCATGTGCCCCAACATTGATTTTGTGCCATTTATATTAGGATCACGAGCATAAGTCATCCCACAATGGTTACATGAAGCCCTAGGTTTCGACTTATCCTCAGTATGAATCTTTGTAAAATAATCCCAAACTATTGATCTTTTCCTACCAATAGATGGCTTACTTACATTAGATTTGGGAGAAAGCGGATCATTAGTCGCCTATGAATTTTCTGCACTACCAGTTCCGAAGGTACCACCAGTTCTACGAGTTCCAGAGAATATAGTGTCGTGAGATGAGATTGTTGCCATTCTTGACCATCTGTTTGTTTCCAGTTGTCGAGGTGGATATTACAAGTTTTTGGTCTAGTAGAAGAACTGTTCAAGTTCGGACTCTATTTGGTTGCAAGCTTCGGAACTCAAGCGTTTACACCCACATCTATTTGCCGCTTACATTCAGCAAAACTTGCCAGAGTCAAGTTCTTCCGGACAGTCGGCAATTGATGCAAATTAGGAGGGGAATATTGATGCGGACACAAATCCAAAAGGGGATGATTTAAATCTGTAATCAACGAGGCTAATGGAGCTGATATGATATGCAGAGGAATTTTAGAAAGTCTGCATTTTTGGAATGTCTATTTATTCGGTTTCTGTTTTGGATCAATTTTGTTTATTTCTTATCGAGTTTACTGCTTTCCTAGTTTACTTCTTCCCAGTTGTTTACTTTCCTAGCTGTAGTTGGAGATTATAATGTTGGTTTGATACTTAAGGAAAGAATGAAAATAATGAAGGCAGTTGTTGTTGCCCATTTGAAGTTTTCGGATTTTTGTTGGAGTTATTCCAAAACTGCATAGCGATTCTGCATTAGCCTAACTCTTGGGTTTGATGAGAGGTTGAACTAGGAGATTAGGCATCAGTGACCAACCTCAAGAGCACTATGATTACAATTTTAGAGTACCATTCACGTTTGAATTCCTTAAGCTGACTGAGTTTTACATATTTAAACCCATGCACGTATTTTTCTGCCTCATCAAATCTAGAGTTTTTCAATTCACAATATCCCCACGTTGCACGTATTTCTTCACGATAGCTCCATATGTATACATCTCATACATGTTCATGTTTTCCTCCCAACAACATAATCACATGGCAAGATTTTGTATTTTTTGTTTGTCTAGACCCTATTGCATTGCATGCACCACCACGACACCATCTCTATTTGCACATCTCATTTCCCATGCCTTCACGCAAACCCAACTCCCAACCCAGCATCCATCTCGCAATAGCAACCCAAATGAAAAACTACCCACATACCGTAACCTTCCATGCACGATGGAAGCCACTAGCCCCAAACCCCGACAGTTTCTTCTGCCTCTCTTTTTGCCAATCTTTCACTCGTTATGTTCAGTTTCTTTTATTATATCTCTCCCTGATCTCATAACTAGTGATCTTATTGCCTTCAAACTTCCATAGCCAACCGTCACACACAAACGCAGCAAGCACCACGCCACAACCATGCCCCCTCGACTAGTAAGCCATACGTAACAACTGTTGTCCCCAAGTAGCAACCCACCACCGTCGTCAGCAACGACAAGTGCATGTTCCACGTCCAGCACAGGCCCAACTACACCACTGCTTCCATTCCCAAGTAACCACATCCATAGCCCAATGCCATGACAAACGTAGTCGCCCAACCCAATGCCACTGCAACCTTGAATAGCCGGCGTAGATACAACTAACCATGGATGAAGAAGACTGGCCAGCCCCTGTTTTATAACATCCAGACCCAGCCAAGCCCGATTTTTAAATATTTTTGGATTTATGCGTATGAGAAACCCAATTGAGTGTTCGAGTATATTTTTTTTTGGAGTAGACTACAGGTTTGAAATCTTTGTTTTGACGGATTACGATTTAATTGGGCTTGATAATTAGGTTATTTTTCTAAAGGGCCAAGGTGAGAATTGAGCAGAGGATTTTTCTAGGACAAGTTGGATTATTTTTAGAAATTGAATTAAGACCCATGACTCAAGAAAAAACCCAATACCCAAGCCCACACCCGTTTGTTTTAAACCATGTAAATCAACTATCAGGATCAATTTCGCCGCCTCGCACGTTTCCACTCCCTTGCACGTCTCTTTTTATCTAAGGTTATCAGGATCTTTTGAGTTTTCTTTTCAGTTCTAAATTTTGCCTTTCCAATTATAAAACTACCAAGAGTTTTTAATTACATTTTCATCCTTAGTATAAATTCATGGCAGAGTTACATTTTTTTATGAACTTTATTTTAAGTCTCAAAAATTTATATTTTTTGTAGATGGTATTTTTATTTAAATTAAACTGTGTTTAATTGGATTATATTCCAGAGATACCAATCTATATTGGACTACATTAAATAAAGGTTTTTCTTTTGTTAAATGATATTCATATTTTTTTGGATCTAATTAATAATTATATTAATGTAAAAGTTGGAAGTGTTAATTGATATCGAGGTAATTTGGGAGGTGATTATATTTTAGAAATGTAAGAGTTGTAGATTGTTTATTTTAAGAAACATTAGCTTATATAGTATTGCAGGTCTAAGCATTGATATATGTGCTTGATTGGAAATTTATGGGAGTATGTGACTATTTTATAGGTGACGGTTAATATTCGTTCAACATTACTGGGGGAAATTTCTGAAAAGTTAAGAAATCCAGGTAAGCGGGGTTCATATGCTAGATTTTGCATAAAAATAAAAAGGGCTGAGATTGATTTTTGCAAAGTATGCATGTTTTGTTATGAAAAGAAATTTGAACTACCTCAGTTAATTTTTCTACATTACTCATGAGATTCTGTTTAAGAATAAAGTTTTTTCTGGCATGACTGGTGCATACATGAGCTATTTTCACATTTTGTTTTTGAACTGTGCAAAAGAGAGCAAATATGAAATTTTGTGCATAAATTATGTTTTTGTGATCTGATTTTGTTCTATTCTGAAAATTTTCGGTACTCTGATGATATGATGTGATTTCTGAAAACCTCTAGCATAACATTATGTTTCTATTTTTGTTCCGTTCTGACCGTACCACGAGTGTAAAACTGTGGCCTCCCGTTTGGGTTGGTACCAACTTTTCTATTTCTGGTGCACCCACTTTGGAAGCAAAGTGGTTTTCTGCGTGGTCTTTCCTGTGTGCACACTCGAGGCTCCGAGAATAATAAGGGGAAGATTCACATTCTATTTCAACTCTGTTGGCCGCCTGAGTTTGCACAATCCTACCACTGGGGTTAAACATGGTATCTGTTCTTATATGATAAGATAAGATGTGATGTTTTAGTTTATGCTATGCCAAAGGGATTTTGATTATGAACATTTTTTAACTTTCGCTCTGATATTTTTTATAATATTCTGATTATGCATTCTGAAAGAAAACGTTTTGTTTTGCATTCTGAAAGAAAATATTTTGTTATGCATTTTGAACTCTGTAAATGCTCATATTTGCACACTAGTATATGTTCTCTTCTTTCTGAGTTGTTGATAGCTCACTACTTATCTCCAAATATTTTTCAGATAATTTTGATGGTTCAGCTGGAGAACAACAGTAGGAAGTTTTTGCAAGGTGTGATGATTATAGAGGAATAAGTGTCCGAGGGTACAAGTACTTATTTGATAGTCATAGTTAGTAAATTGGTTATTTTTGGATATTTTGACGTGTTGGTTAAGGATATTTTTTAGTCTTGGGGAGTTGCTAATTTATTTTATTGAGAATTTCTTTGCTGTTTCAGTGAAGGAACATAAATATTTGGGTTGAGCAAATGAATTAATATTTTATTAAGTTTTTTGGGTTTTATAGTTGTGGTATTGGAATTGATATTAAGTATTAAAAATTAACTCTCCAAACCTCCGAGATCGGGCATTACATGTTTCCATTACAAAAAAAGAGAACCTTATCCTCCCTACCACACTCAATGCCTCAACCTTGCTTAGTGCTGCCCCCCATGCTACCATCTAGAAAGCCAAACCGAAATGACACCACCTGCATCACACACGGATTGCACCACCGTATCCTGTAATCTAGCTAAGTTGCACCACTATTTTACAAGGACATATCACCAAGCACGAACCAGTGGCAGCAACAAACCACCATAGCCCTCACCCCTATGTCTCACTTTCAGTAGCCACATGAACTGGCCGAATTCAAGTTCTCCCTCCACGTTCTCCTGCCCTTCCGTTTACCTCTCATTACCTCACTGTGATTCTTTCAAGCTATTGTGTAATGCCCCGGTCCTAGAAGGGTCAGAGAGTTACTTCTTGTCATCTAAAATCGTATCTCACCATGCAAGTATAAACTCCAATTCCTCAATTACTCATAGACCTTATTGTTTTGAACCAACTACTCCAAAATAATTAACTAAGAATACGGTAACCCTCAAAATAAATGCTAACTTTTCCAATGTACTAAGTCAAAAGAGTAAAACGAAACTACTAAATAAAATTTTCCAACAACAAGTACCCTCTTTGTATTTAATACACTATTCTCACATAGCCTTATCTATACTTCCTATTTTTGAACTTCCGCTGAAGTATCCAAAATATCTTCAAAAAATATTGTGGAGATAAGGGGGTAAATTATCAACAATTTAGTAAGCAGAGAACATATATTAGCATGTAAACATGAGCCTTTTCAGAGAATTCAGTATGCAGAAGCAAACATTCCATTTTCATATGTAGATCTTAAAGACGTGTTATTAGAAAATCAGAGCGACTTTCAAAACTGATTCAAAAACACTTTGGCATAACATAAACTGATCATCATCATCACATCATAACAGAGAATCATATCATAACAGAGACCATGTTTAACCCCCATGGAAGGGTTCTACTACTCCCAATGGCCAAACCGAGCAGAGACAAAGGTGAATCTTTCACTTATTATTCTCAAAGCCCTGAGTGTGCATACATGAAAGACGACATAAAAATCACCTTGTTTCCAAAGTGGGTGCACTCAGAGATAGATGCGTTGGTACCAACCCAAACAGTATAGAGCAGAATCAGAGTCAGATACAAAACCATTACACCATGCCAAATGGTTTTTTCAGATGCCTCATCATATCAAAACAGAGTACAGAACAGATTCAGATCATTTCACATGTTCAAAGATAACAAAATCAGAACATCCTAATTTAATCAAAACAAAACTTTTCAGAATCTCATATTCGCTCTTTCTCAAATCAGAACACAGAATGCACAAAATTAGCTCATGTCTACATTAGTCATGACAGAAAATAATTTCTCTTGATAGATTTCATCCATATGCAGAACAAACATCTGAGATCATTTTCAAATATATTTTCATTACAAAACATGCATATTTTCCAAAACCAACCTCATTCATTTCTTTTGTGTAAAAACTAGTATAGGAACCCCGCTTACTTGAACTTTTTAACTTTTCCAAATCTTTCCACAATTGTGCCAAATGAAATCAACTGTCACCTATACAGGATACTAACCATTACTAAACTTCTAAAATGACTTTCTAAAACTCTTCATTTACTTAAATTCATATTACGGAAATAGAATTAATAACTATGTAGTTATCAGAAATCTAATAAATATTATTATCATCAAATATATTCTTAACTTAGTATAATATAATTTTATCAAATATGGAAAAAAAAAACAAATAAAATTACTTCAAGTTTTGGTGATAAGTTTGGTGCCAATTAATTAGTAATTTGCAGATCAAGGCAATGAAGTTGATCACCTAGGGTTTTTATAAGTGCTTAATTTACAAATAATAGAACTTGGATAATATGGTACTTTCATTACTTTGTGAAGAAGACATTAATGGTAGGGTGATTATGGTCGCATTGTGATGTTTATATTTTTAAGTATTAGGTGACAAACAGCTTTCTAGCATATACATACATATATATATATATATATATAATTTCTTAGTCTAAAAGGGACAATTAAAGCAGTCCAAGTATAGGATTTGCTAAATTAATTAGGTTATCGAAGGGAAATTTCCTTTCCCATCAATCATTTTCGGTGGAACCGAACATTATTTTTTATATAGTTCGGAAGGAAAAAGACATTGGCTCGTTTACATCTCATTTGTCTATCTCTACCCCTTCATGAGTACGTTGCTTGTAGTGACTTGTGGTTTTTTGTTTGTACAATAATTTGTTGACACTGTGAAACTGAAATCATGTTCTTTCTTGCGGTTTTATTTTTGTATATTTGCCTTTTGTGTAAGTGGTGCTCTAAGTTGTGGGTATTACATTATTTTAATTCTTGGGGACCTGATTTTGGCTGAAACAGAGCCTTTTTCTTGTAGAATTCACTAGCCCTTTTTTTAAACTTAAAATCTGTATGTAACAGATTTCTCTATGCTTTGATCAAATCGTCTTACTCATAAATACTTGCTCCATATGTGCCAAAAAACCAGGATGTAATTTGGATGTTTTCCCAAGTATTAATCTTTTTTAGGTATTTACATAAAGTTAGAAGCAGGAGGCCCCCACTATGTCCTTTGCTTTAGCCAACTTGGTAATTTCAATTTATAATTATATGACTCACATTGTCAATGTTAAAGGAGATCTAATTATGACTGATATTCTTGTCTCTTTTCTCTCTAGAAAGGAGGTGAAGTGCGAAGGGTGCGTTAGTGGCACGTGAAGGCGGTTATAACGGATTTATGGTTTTAGGGGACCAAGACGAGGGGCGCTTGAGGGGAAACAGACGTAAAAGAAAAAGGACACTTCTAGTGCACAACGATGACTATGGAGGTAGAAGGATCTCAGGTGCGTTTTGGAAGGTCAAAAAGTGAAAAAATTATTGTAGAAACGGGATGAATGTTCTGGAGGAAAAATGGAATGGATTCAGGTTGATGGAGGAGGAGCAATTTGATATTGAACTTGAGGAGGATCTCTCGACTGAGCTGGTGAGCAAAGAACAGAGGAGTTTGCTGGGGAAGATATGCTCCTCGAAGTTAATCAATAAAGAGGTGATTGGGTCGACACTTGCAAAGGTATGGAGAATCAGTAGGGCTGTGAAGTGCGTTGAGGTTAGATCAAATGTATTTGCTATAATTTTTAAGAATTAGTAAGGCTGCAAAGTTGACTGTGGTCTGGGAGACCCTGCTTGTTTGACAACCAGTTGCTTGTTCTTAAGGTGTTCGAGGGATACCCCTCTACAATGACTAAAGTTTGACACTGAGAGCTTCTGGATACCAAATGTAAGGCCCCAAACCCGGTTGGCCTGGAGAATTACTACCTGTCACTTAAGAACATGTTTTCCAACACAACTAAAATAAAACTCCAAAACTTTATTAGCAAAACTCAATCTCAAGTACTCTAAATAACCACATTGAAACTCTACAAAGTTATTACCGCAGCAAAATAAATTGAGTCCAAAATCTCCCAGTAGTTATAACAAACCAAACTAATAACTTCAAAAGTCTTACTAAACCCAAGCCCAAGATATCATTAAATCTAAAAGACATTAAGACATTAGAATTCCTTCTTCTAACATCCTCTCTCAGCTTAATCATGCTCACCAATCTAATCCAGGTCCTCAGTTGGACTCTCCACATCATCTGAAAAATATTATGAAGATAGGGGGTGAGTTATCAATAACTCAGTAAGCAGAGGACATATGCTAGCGTGCAAACATGAGCATTTACAAAGTATAGCATGGAGAACAAAACACTTTCTAGAGTTATCACGCAGAGCAGAACATATTTTCAAAAGTAACAGAGCGATGGTTTTAAGACACGTAAAACCCATAATACTTTGGCATAACATAAACTGAGTATCATCATCAGATCAAAACAGAGTATCAAACAGAGTATCAAACAGAGTAGAGACCATGTTTCACCCCCGTGGTAGGGTTGTGCTAACCCCAGTGGCCAAACCAAGCAGAGACAGAGGTGAAATCTTTCCTTTATTCTTCTCGAAGCTCTGAGTGTGCACACAGGAAAGACCACAATAAAACCACTTTGTTTCCAAAGTGGGTGCACTCAGAGACAGAGAAGTTGGTACCAACCCAAACAGAGTAGAGCATAACAGAGCAGACCAGAGACAGAGTCAGTTATAAGTACCAGTACACCATGCCAAAGGTTTTCAGATGTTATATCAAAATAATACAGAGTACCAAAACAGAATCAGACAGTTTACACACACTGACAACAAAAGCCAGAACATCTTTCTAAATAAATACACAATTTTTCATATTCTCAATATCGCTCCCTTTTTCAGATTTCAGAAAAACACATGATAGAATTTAGCTCATGTCTACACAATGCATGTCAGAACATATTTTTCCTTTTTCACACAGATTTCATGAATAATGCAGACAAGTGACCAAGGTTGATCTTTGTTTTCACAAGTTCCCATCATATCACAAAATATGCAAGTTTTCATAAAATCAACCTCAATCTTATTAACTTGTATAAAACCTAGCATAGGAACCCCGCTTACCTAGACAACTTAGCTTTTCAGAATTTTCTTCAAAAATGTCGAGTCGAAAATAAATCGTCACCTATAAAAATAATAACATAATTTTCGTAAGTTTTCAATCAATCACGGATTTCGATATTTAATCCTAAACTTCTAAAATAACCTATTTTAATATCTCAAAACTTAAAACCCTCGTAATCCCAAAATATATCATAAAAAAATCACCAATATTCACCATGACCAACGTCAAACTCAAAACACCAATACTTAAACCCGAAACATCCAACAAATTTCATAGCATAAACCAATCTCACACAAACAATTCCATCATCCAATCCAACTGACCCCCTTACTCCTCGGACTCAGTCCGGCACAACCAACAAATTCGCAGTAAATATGAATTAGCGCATAAATACATTTAAATCTCAAAAGTTCTTTGGGAAAAATACTTACAATGCTATAATATAATTTTTGAAAGATCATGGAGGTGCTAGAAGCGGCAACGCAGCAACAAAATAGTGCCAAATGCTCTGTGGCTGTGGGTCTCAAAAACCCACTTTTGAACGGGTGCAAACGAAGACTCGAGATTGATAGGGTATGGCTTAGGGATGTCGATGAAGCTAATGGTGGTGGTGGTTGGCCGTGGGTGTTGGCGCAATAGGTGGTTGAATTGCAAAAACACCCAAAATGGAAATGTTGACGGTGGGGCTTCACCGGTGACAGATCAGAGCTGGGGTTGGGTCCATTGGGTTGCTAGAAGGTCGAGCATAATGTGGTAAGAAGATGGTGGCTGGAGGTGGCGCGACGGCGGTGCAAGGAGTGCCGCGGCTTGGTGATGCACGTGGGAGCTAACGGCGGCGCCGTTGGGGCTGAGATTACAGGAGGGTGGTCGTCGGTGGCTGGGGAGGACGGTGGGCCGGGCGGTGTCACGCACGGCGGCACGAGGCGGCGGGGCTGGGTGGATGAAGAAACGGACGGAGAGAGAGAGGGGGAGAGTCGTGCGGTGCGCGGGAGGGGAGAGGAGAGGAGAAAAAAAAAGAAGCTAAAGAAAAAAAAAAAGAAAAAAAAAAAGAGGAAAGAGAAAATGTAGGGAAAGAAATGAGGTACAATCCTCATATCTTGGGTCACAAAAATGATCCAACGGAAACGATTTTAAAACAGCAAGTAAAATAAAATAATTCAAACGTAATGATTAAAATGAAAATAAATAATTAAACCCGACAATAAGTTAATTTAAAATGAAAAACAAATTAAATGTATTACAATAATCAAATATAAGAAAGCACTTCAGAATAATTTTCACAAAATTAAAATGATAAAAATAAACCCACTAAAAATCCAACCAATTTTAAAACAAGAGAATAAATTTTTAAATTAATAATAATTAATCTTTCAATTAAAAATACTCTAAAATACGGGATGTTACATACGTATTCATGATCTACCTCTCTCTTGCATGACAAAAGCTAAAATAGAACAAATAGGTGGTTTGGTGGGCAAGGTTGAGGTTGTTGAAGTACAGGAAGATGGGAGTGGGTGGGGAAATTTTCTAAGAGTACAAGTTTAGTTGAATCTGACACAACAATTAGCTAGAGGGAGAATTGTGAAAATGAGAGGATGCAGTTTTTGGGTTCCTTATGAGAAGTTGCCCAAGGTATGTTTCTCATGTGGTTGCATTGTGCATGGAGTGGATGGCAGTAGTTGTTACAAGATTAGTGGTGAGGGTAATGAAGAACAATAATGCTCTTGGTTGAGGCCTAAGTTGCTGCAAAAATCAAACGGCTACAATGGTGGCTCGTGGAGGAAGGCACAGGGTAGTTGATGGAGAAGGGAGGAAGAAAATATGAATCAATATGGGGTGGAGGATAATAAAAGTGAGGATAATAATGAGAGGGTGGCTAGTTGGGCAGGGAAAGAAGTTTCTATTGAGAAAATGGGAGAGGTGAGTGACAGCGAGAATGTGGTGGTGGAGGAGATAAGAAGGGAGAAGGGGAGAAGGGAAACAAAAAGTAAGGATGAAGGGCTAAACAAGACTAATGTGGAGGGGAGTGGGAAGATAGGGGTGGAGAGTGGCAGGAAGAATGGGGTGGGGGAGGAACAACCAAAAAAGAGGGGAGAGCGGAAGAGGAAGGCTAGAGCAAAAGGAAAGAAGATAGGGCCTCTTCCTATAGAACATGTATAGAAGAAGAGAGGGGGTGAAACACAAGTGCCAGATGAGAATGAAAACATGAAAAAAAAAAGGGAGATGGGTCAGTGAAGCAGTCTTGGATGTACTGGCGGTGGTTGATTCTTAGCCCTGCCAAGTATTATGAAAATCCTTAGTTGGAATTATCGAAGGTTGGGGAATCCTCGAACAGTTCAAGATCTCTACAATATGCTAGAGAAAAATAAACCCAATCTTTGGCCCATGCTTTTATCAGAATCATTGGGAGGTAGATTCTGAGGAGGTGTGTCAAACTGCTTTATCAATTTTGAATGGTAATCCCAAGGAACCCTCTCTTAACTATACCTATATAGCTTTAATCCCAAAGTGTAAAGAGCCAAAGAAAGTTAGTGAGTACAGACCAATAAGCCTATGCAATGTAATGTATTAAATAGTTTCCAAAACTATTTCCAATATGCTCAAAAAGGTGCTTTCAGTTATAAATTCTCCTACTCAAAGTGCATTTGTGCCATGAAGATTGATTAATGACAATATTATGGTGGCATATGAATTGTTACACTCTATGAAATCTAGAAAAAGAGGGAAGGTGGGTAACATGACCATAAAGTTGGATATGTCAAAAGCATATGATCGAGTAGAATGGGTCTTCTTGGAGGCTGTTATGAAGAGACTGGGCTTTAATGTGGAATGGGAAGAGTTGATTATGAGATGTGTGAAGTCTGTCTCCAACTCAGTGCTCATAAATGGATTCCCTGGTTATAAATTATGGCCTAAATGGATTTCATTTGTCACCCTGTCTCTTCATTATATGTGTTGAAGGCTTGAGTACTCTTCTGAACTTTTATCAAAATCAGAAGCTACCAAGTGGAGTGCAAGTGGCTCGAGGTGCCTGTAGCATTAACCACTTGCTATTTGCAGATGATTGCATTCTCTTTGGAAGGGTTAAGATACAAGAGTGGTATAGGCTTCAAGAGGTGTTGAAAAAGTATGATAAAGCCTTGAGGCAATTTCTCAACAACGAGAAGACATCAGTGTTTTTCAGCAAAAACACTAGGGAAAGAGATAAAGAGGTGATAGTGGAAACTGGAAACTCTATAGCCTATGGTAGTTATAAAAAGTACCTGGGACTTCCTACCCTTGTGGGAAGATCAAAATTCAATACTTTCAGAATTTTAAAGGAGAGAATATGGCAGAGAATTTCAAGTTGGAAGAATAATTTCTTTCCCAGGCTGGGAAAGAAATACTGATTAAGGTAGTCAGTCCTCTAGGCCATACCAACCTATACTATGTCAGTGTTTAAACTTCCTAAAAAGCTTTGCCTTGAAATTAATATGCTATTATCAAAATTCTAGTGGGATAAATAGCATGGAGATAGTTGTATCTGCTAGAGGAAATGGGAAAAGATGGGAGAGTAGAAAATAAATGGGGTTTAGGGTTCAGGGATCTGGAATCTTTTAACATGACTCTCTTAGCAAAGCAAAGATGGAGGTTGATGAAAAACCCTATGTCATTGGCAGTAGTGGTTTTTAAAGAGAAGTACTATCGACAGTCAAGCTTCTCGGATGCAAAATTGAGCTCTCAGCCGTCATTGACTTGGAGGAGCATATGGCATGCTAGGGAATTGGTGAAAAATGGTATAAGGTGGAGAGTGGGTGATGGCAGTAAGATAAAAATTTGGGGTGAGAAGTGGTTACCTACTCCCTCATCTTTTTCTATACATTCACCAATTTTTGTTTTGCAGGCTGAGGCAGGAGTTGAGGAACTGACCGATAAGTAGCAGGGGGAGTGGAATGATCGAGGGTGATGCAAAGGGAGTGATCGAGGCTGTACATAGTGAAGATGAACATCCCCTTCAGTAGAGGATTGGCATAAGACAAATTGTTTTGGGGCCCTTCTAAGAAAGGAGATTTCTCTATTTGTAGTGCATACTTCCTGTAGTTAGAAAGATTAAAAAGATTCAAAGGTGAAAGCTCAATAGAGGAGCTTATGGATGAAAGGTGGAGTAATATTTGGGATCTTACAGTGCCTAGTGCAAGAAAAATGTTCTTATGGAAGGTTGGAAACACTTTACTGCCAACTAAGGAGAACTTCTTCAGAAGAAAGATAGTGACAGAAATATCCTGCCCAATTTGTACTGCAAAATCTGAAACTATTATGCATGTTCTTTGGGAGGGCCCAGCAACTAATGATATCTGGGCAGAAACAAGTTGTGGGGTTCAAAAGTGGAATAGAGAGGAAGCTGACTTCATGCTATTGTGGGAGAAGTTGATGAACAAGCTGAGTAAGGAACAGCTAGAACTTGTGGCCGTGTTGTTCAGAAGATAGTGGATGAGAAGAAATTTGTTTGTGTTCAAAAAAGGTAGTTTGTCCCAAAGTTCTACTGCAGAAGGCAAGTGAATCTTTAATTGATTACAAGTCTGCTCAGGCTCTATAGAAACATGAAAATTAGCGACAAGTTTGTGGAAGGGATTCACTGAAATGGGAGAAACCAAGCCTAGGTTCAATTAAAATAAACTGAGATGCTTCATTGGATGTGAAGGGTAGACAAATGGGAGTGAGAATTATTATCAGGGATGAGGAAGGGAAAGCTCTAGTTCCTGTTTGAGATCAAAAGAACCACATTGAACACCCTATGGTGGCAGAGAGTTATGCATTGAGGATGGCTCTAGAACTTTGTAGTGAACTTAATATTCATAATGCAATATTTGAAGGTGATGCTAAATCTGTGATTATGGCAGTCCAAAGGGAAGTTGAGGAGCTGTCTGTGGTGGGATCTATAGTTGAAGATGTTAATTTCTTCTTTATAGGATGCCTGCTTGGCAATTACTTTTTGCTTATAGAGAGAAAAATACAATAGCACACACTTTAGCTAGGAAGGCTTTGAGTTTTATAGAAAAAACAGTTTGGATAGAAGAGATGCCAAAATTTATTGTAAATGATCTTGTTAGAGACATAAATTGTAATTTTTAACTTCTATCAATGAAATATTGAGGTTTTCTTTCTAAAAAAAAAAAGAGATCAAATTAATAATGTACTCATCATCATCATCATCACCCAAAAAAAAAAATACATAAGAAAATTCCTTTTTGCATTTCCTCCTTTCAGCTGAAATGGATCCATTCATGATGCCTATCGATGAATTAATAGGCTTTGCAAACATTTGACCTTCCTTGAGAGTTCTCATTGTTTTGAGGATTAAGGAAAATAAATTAATAAAATGTATAAAAGGAGGTTAAATTTTGGTTGCTAGTCAAAACCCAATATGGGCTGAGGTACCACTTTCAATAACTAGAGACAATGTGGCTGTGTGTGATCATAAGACTAATGTGGTGAATGCTGCAGTTGCAAAAAGTTTTGCCCTGAGGAAGCAGTGGAACTGTGCTTAGACCTCAACATTCAAAATGCCATTTTCGAGGGTGATGCAAAGGGAGTGATTGAGGCTATACATAGTGAAGATGAAGCCCTATTTGATTTTATTTCTATCATTGAAGATGTTAAGTTCCATTTCAAAAATAGGACAAATTGGTTTTTACAATTTGCTATTAGAAAAAAGAATATGGTAGCTCATACTTCAGAAAAAGAAAAGCCTTAGAGATAGGGGAAGAACAAGTTTGGATAGAAGAGGTCCCATACTTCATTGTGGGATGCTTGTTTGGTGATACAAACTGTAACACGTAAAGATTAATGGAAAGTTTCCAAGGTTATTTTCAAAAATAAATAAATAAATAACTAGAGACAATGTTCATCATACCCCAAATAGCCACCTAAGAATAACAAATTTTCCAACACAATGACATTGAAAAGTAGTGAGTACTCAATGAGGAGGATTTCCCTAGATTTATCCTTGAACAATTTGAGGCTTAGTGCAGTTAGAAACGCTCTAGAATATTGTCAAGATGCCATTTTCCAGTCCTACTCTGTTTTCATCATTGCCTTGAATTCATTATAGCAGATTCATCAATAATATTTGTGAATATAAATAAATTGAGTAGAATCCAATAATTAGTTGAAAAAATTGAGAAAATTGTGACAATTAATGTGTTGTAAATGTTAGAGTAGTAACGGAAGATCCCAAGACTACAACCAAAAATCCCAAGAGATCAGCCTCCATGAAGTCAGCAATTGTTACAGATATGCAACACAAGTTATATGCTCAAGAAGGAAAGTCAGCAGGATAATCCCAAGATTTATGCATTCCTATTTTTACATTATACAACTATAAAGCTTAACATTTTGTGTATAAATACCTCTGTACATTGAATATAATGAAATATAGAAAAAGTATTTTCTGAAATCTTACTTGGTACTAGAGCAACACTGGTAAACACCATATTTTTTTCTCGATCCTAATGGCCTCTTCCAATACAAACATCACCACCACCTTTTCTGCACCAAATATATCTCATCTAGTGTCTGTCAAATTAGACAGCACAAACTACCTACTATGGGTTTCTCAGTTTTTACCCATTCTCAGAAGTAATGATCTCTTAGGGATCATTGATTGGTCTGAACAATGTCCATCTAAGTTCTTACTAGATGAACATGGCCAACCCACCACTAATGTCAGTCCACAGTTTCTTCTTTGGCAAAAGAAGGACCAATATCTATTGAGTTGGCTCAACTCAACCTTGTCTTACAGTGTTTTGTCCTCTGTTTTTGGACTCAACACAGCAAAGCAAGTATGGGATTATTTATCATCTCGCTTTGCTTCACATTCAAGATCACGAATCAATCATTTGAAGAGACAGTTACAAACTCTTTAACAAGGTAATCAAAGTTGCAATGACTACCTTCAAACTGCTAAAAGCATTTCTGACCAGCTTGCAGCAGTGGGAAAACCTGTTGATTCTGATGATTTAATCTCATCTCTCATCAGTGGTTTAAATCCCACCTTTCACCCCTTCATAGGATCTTATTCCTTTGCCTCTCGAGAAGTCTCTTTTACCTTTGCTAATTTCCAATTTGAGCTTTTAAATTATGAACTTTCGATCTCACATCCAAAGTCAACCTCTGAATCTAACTTGAGTTCTTTTGCTCTCTATTCCCAAAATCCAAAATCATATCCATCCAAAAACAAAAATAATCAAACTGGTCATCCAAGAACCATAATCAACATGGTTTCAAGCCAAAGCCATTCTCAAATACTTCATCTCGTACTCCTCAAAATACCACTGGTTCACCATTTGTTACCAACAAAAAACCTTGCCAAATTTGTGGCAAAAATAGGCACCAAGCATTAGACTACTTTCATAGGATGGTGTAACATCTGGACCCAATCAAGCTCTATTTTCTTTTTATTTGTTTAATTTTAGTTCATTTTATTTTTTTTTTCTTTCCGTCTTTATTTATTTTTTTGACCCCTGCAGTTTTCCTCTCGTCCACAACATGGATGCACACACACGACTTACCCTTCCATCCTCACACACATCTCTCTTATCTCTAGGGTTTTCGCATTATATTTATAGACACATGTTATTCCATGCTAATAAAACTACTACCCAAACACAAGCCGTAGCACCACCTTAGAATCTCAAGCCGGCCTCCATCCCCTCGGTTTCCTGCACTCCCGTATCAAGAGTCACCCCACTTAAGCCAGCCCTCCTTTGTCCATATTGCTGCCACCAGCTACCTCCGTGCCCAGCTCAAATGAAATTGACGCAACCCGTGCACACTGCATCTCCAAGGATCGTGGCTCTTCCTCCGTACACCACAGTCACCATCTTTAACCTGTTTTTCCCTCAGCCTCCATGCATGAAGCTGCCAAGGTCATTACAGTGAACCCATGCCCCACTACATGAAACCAAACCGCCCAAAATAAAACCACCGTGATTGCCACTATTCAGCCTTGGTGCAACACCATAGCTCGCCCACAATTCTGCCTTGCATCACCGTACCCCACACGGTCTCATTGTCCCCTGTTTTAACCACAAAAGACAGAGCAACCCAACCCGGTGCACTTGTCGTTCGAAGCCACCACACACGGTGCTAGCGCTTCCACGTCGTTACCACCAGCACAAAGAACTCCGACGGTCACTCCATGCCATTCCTATCCACCGCGTCCTGCTGGTAAGCCACCAATAGCACCTCCGTGTTACACTCTCTCGGCTTACACTATGTCTTTCATTTTTTTCCTCATTCGTTGGTTTCTCTCTCTCTCTCTCTCTCTCTCTCTCTCGTCCAGTGCTCTGCCGAGATCACCGCCGTCTGCCTAGCCGCTCGCCTACGTCGCACGCTGCTGCTTTATCTCCTCCGTGAGTAAGCCCTGCAGTGCGTGTTATGTTCGTAAATTTACGTAGGTTTTTTGTTAGTTTTCAAAGAATTAAATGAAATTACTGTAATACCCCTTATTACATGTTATATTAATGGGCTTTTAAACTTTTATTATTTATTAGTACACTGTTATGTAATTATGATTATAGAAAATTATTTTTAACATGTATTTAAGTAAATTTTTATTTTTAAAGTAAACAATATTTGTGTAATGTTATTTTTACATTTAAGATATGATTTAGTCTATTTAAAAATAGTTATGGTTTAGTTTAAAATATTGTGGGATAATTATATTATTCAGTATTAAACTTCATAAGTTGTTTTCATTAATAAATAGGTCTGACTTTTAAATGTTTTAGTCATAGTTATTAAATCATAAGTGATGAGTTGAAAATTTTGGTTTTGAGGAATTAAATAGGTTATTTTAGTAGCTTAGGATTAAACATTGAGGTTGATTGGAAATTTACGAGAATTACTTGATTATTTTATAGGTGACGATTGTTAATTTTTCGACATTTTGAAGAAAATTCTGAAAAAAGCTAAGAAGTCCAGGTAAGCGGGATTCCTATACTAGATTTTGAATTAAAATAAAATGAGCTGAGGTTATTTTTGGAAAATATGCATGTTTTGTTATGAAAAGAAATTTAAACTACCTCAGTTTTATTTGTTCTGCATTACTCATGAGATTCTGTTTAAGAAAAAAGTAT
Organism: Juglans mandshurica; assembly: GCA_022457165.1. Lineage (NCBI taxonomy): Eukaryota > Viridiplantae > Streptophyta > Magnoliopsida > Fagales > Juglandaceae > Juglans > Juglans mandshurica. The sequence continues at coordinate 15,266,972 of CM039623.1, forward strand.
TTTCTATCATGACTGGTGTAGATGATATTATTTTTAACATTCTGTTTCTGAACTTTGAAAAAGAGAGCGAATATGAAATTTGTGCATAAATTATGTTGTGATATGATTTTGTTCTGTTTCAAAGATTTTGTTATGTCCCGAAGATTTTGTTCAGTACTTTGTTTGGATAAGACGTGATTCCTGAAAACCTTTGACATGACTCTCTGATTCTGAATTTGATTCTGTTTCCACTCTGTTCAGTTACGGCCCTACCACGGGTGATAATAGTGGCATACGGCCCAACCACGGGTTATAACAGTGAATACGGCCTAACCACGGGTTATAATAGTGGATACAGCCCAATCACGGGTAATAATAGTGAATACGACCCAACCACGAGTAATAATAATGGATACGGCCCTGCCACGGGTTATAGTAGTGGTCTCTATTTTGAGTGCACACCTTCGTGACAGAGTGATTTATGTTCTGCTTGGCTATCAGCAGATGCACAACCGTACCACGGGGGGTTATACATGGCCTCTGTTCTGATATGATGTTCTAATGATGATGATGATCATTTATATTATGCCAAAGAATATTTTTGAATGAAATTATTTCTAAATCTTCACTCTGATATTTTGATAACCTGTTTTGCTTCCGCACTCTGAAAATGAAAATGTTTTGTTCTGCATTCTGATTTCTGTAAATGCTCGTGTTTACACAGTGGTATATGTTCTCTGCTTACTGAGTTGTTGATAACTCACCCCTTATCTCCTTATATTTTTCAAATAATTTTGATGGTTTAGCTAGAGAACAAGAGTAGGAAGTTTTAGCAGGTGTGATGATCAAAGTGGAATAAGTGCCTGAGGGTACTAGTGCTTATTTGATAGTCGTAGTTAGTAAATTGATTTTATTATTCGGGTATTTTGATTTGATGAGTAAGGATAATTTTGAGTTTTTAATTTATGTTATTGAGTTTTTCTTTATTGTCCCCATGGAGAAACTTAAATATTTGGATTGATTAAATTGATTAATATTTTATGGAATTTCTGGATTTATAGTTGTACTATTTAGGTTGAGTTTGGGTATTAAGAGTTAACTCTCCAGATCTCCGAGAACGGGGTGTTACAGATGGACTTTTGTAACGCCCGTCCTTGTGGTGGGACTTTTTATAAAATATTTTTAGAAAGGACGACTGGAATTACTGTTCCCTTGAAAACTTTTCACTTGCATACCCAGGGTGCTAGACTCTACGTTTGTAAGATAAAATGCGCTTTGGTAATAAAAGAAGTTTACAGCGGAAAACATTGATTTTACAATAAAAAGGCCTCTCTTACATTTAAAACTCATGCCTAGACTTCCGTGCTCTTCCCCATGGGCTGTGTCTATCCTGACCGTTCAGTTCCTATGGGGGGAGGGGCATATATGAAAACTAAAATGAGTCGAAGACTCGTAAGCATTACTTCATACAGTTAAAATATAACAACATAGGTTTTCATTCTTGCATTCATCATTCGTAAATACTATTACATGCATGCATACGTGTCGTGTGTGAGTTCGTTTGAAAACGTCACTAGACGGGGTTTTACTTTAATGGTCTTTCTTTTCGTGAAACGTGTCTCTTGTCAGTGCCTTCATTTCTTCAAGAGCTACTATACAGGGTTTTGCTTTTAAAAGGCTTTCTTGTCGTAAAACGTTTCCCCCGTCAGTGTCGTCATTTCTTAAAGAGTCTGTGCTCTCGTGCATTCTTGCATACATACATTCATGCATACATGCATTCTTTCTTATCACTTTCATAGGCCGGTACACAATGTTATGCCCTGTGTGTTAGGGTTAGCGGCCTTGTGGCCAATGGATTCACTCGTGGCTGCGGGTTGGAATCCCATTCTGTTAGGGTGCAGGACTGGGTGCACTACCAGTGCTACTGCCTGGCATTGCAATCTGCCCATTCCTTCATTGGGTACCCCTTTTCATTCATTCATGTGGCCGTTACGTATTTTCATACATTTCATGCTTTCATTCGTTCTTTCATTCATTCATGGCAGCTCGAAAGAGCTGGAGCTTTGATTCTTTTCTTATCTTTCATTTACAGGTCATTTCATGAGAAAACGTTCATTTCATGGAAAAGCATCATGTAAAACATGGGCTCGAACTTCGTCTCTCACGGCATCCATAAGTACCACCTTGAACGTCGTCTTTCGTTGGAGTCACGAGAATCACCTCGTGGCATCCTTGAAAGCGTCAATTCGTAGGATCCGTGAAAGCCTCGATTCTCATGTCTTTTCTTTGCCTTTCGTGAGAAAACATTCATTTTTGTGAAAAAATGTCGTTTCATGAGAAAAGCATGGTTTCATGATCGTGAAATGTCAGTTCATTGATTTTCATAGAAAATACATACAATAGATGCGTCGTATAGTCATCCATTCACATGCGTACAATTAGTACTTTGGGTGTGTAAAAAGGGGCTGCCAAGGAGGGGCCGTTACGTACTTATACATTTGAACACTTAGCCTTTTCTTCCTTAAAACGTTTTTCTTTCCTCTTCTTAAAGTGTCTTAAAGGAAAAGCGTTTCTTGTATCTTGGAAAATTCTAGAAGAGTATGAACGTAACACTTACCTGGACTCCATGCTACTTGCATATCATGCAGTCCATTCATGTGCTTGTCAGATGGCAACCTACATGCATACACATACCTTAACGTCATTCTCTATCTAGTACATAAGCAACTTAAACTTAGAAAACATAAGCTACACTTCACTTGGAACACTCTCCTTCTATCCTGTGTTCTTACGTGTTCCTTACTAACCTAAAACCTTCGGGGACCCATTACGGTCACCCCATCTTCCAACTCAAGGTCTTGCCTCCAGTGCTTATTCATTAAAGTGAACCCATGATTCACCTTAGGATTAAGACACTAAAACCTCTGTCTCATTCTTCTCATTAACCACGTTCCGACGCATGACTCAGACCAACTAAGTCACGCATCCCTTCCTTAGACAGTCCACTCGTCACCATCTCCATGCACCTTAGCCCATACTAGTCCTCATTCCCATTCATACAAACCACATGGCTCTAAGCCAACTCTGAGGCTTAGGCACCGTGCAACCATACTCAGAACCGATTACCCATTACATATAGTGAATCCATTCAGCACATGTGTCTCACCATATTACACATGTACTCTACCCCTTATCACCTAAGGTCAACATATATAATACATTAATCACCAGCTTCGAAGGACAAGGGCTATACTCCGATACCAACCTTCTCTTAACCCGGCTAGCATGGCTCTTCATGCTATCCGTCCCTTTTTTACAGTTCATCCCAACACTTAACACGACAAGACTCCATTCATAACTACGTCTCATGTCACGTCATATAGCTCGAGATTATTCCCAAGCTAGACCTTGACCTTGTCGCGTTACCTAACATTCTAGTACGTCAATCCCTAACTCGTCATGAGTACCATTCCTCACGTACTCCCGACACATCGTGACATCTTGTCACATTCCCATTACGCCATGGCAAGCACGACTGTCCGTAACCACGTCACGTTCCATAGCCCATCAATCACACAACCATCATTATCGTTGTGGCACGCCACACGGCATATCGCTACACCTCATGGAGTACATCCCATGCGTACTCTCTTCTCACATGCTACGCCACATTATCACTATGGCATACCCGCCATATAGTACATCACTTCACCACACAGTGTATACTCAACGTGACTCGTCCCATTCCACATACACCACATCACCATTATGGCATACAGCCATATGGTGCATCAATCCACCACATGGAGTACATTCCATATGTACTCCCTCACACTCATCACGCCACACAGAGTACACTCAGTGTGTACTCTTCCTATTCCACATACACCATGCCACATCATCATTATGGCATATCCGCCATATGGTGCATCACTCCGCCACTTGAAGTACATTCCACGTGTACTTCCTTCATATACACTACGCCACATCACCATTATGGCATACAACCATATGGTGCATCACTTCGCCACTTGGAGTACACTCCACGTGTACTCCCTTTTACACACACTACACCACAGAATACACTCCACTTGTACTCATCCCGTTCCACAATATGCCAGGAGGGTATATTTTACATATACTCTCCTTATCTCACACTACACCACACACAGAGTACACACAACGTGTACTCTTCCCATTCCATTTACACCACACCACCATTACAACACAGTCGACAATACTACACAACACACTTTCCAATTACACCTAACACTTCACAGCACTCTACACGTCACAATACACCTCCATACAACACAGATATGCCCAACACTTCGTTACACAGCACCACATCACAATACCACAACTCCACAAAACCAACAGCACAGTCCACAACCTAGTCAACTAATCCATATCTAACATAATTAACGAGGGATAGAGGGTTATACCATCGACGAGATTATCCGTACATTGCTCGTTGATTGTCTCAGCTGATGATGTTGGAAGTGTCGTACATGGTGGCTAGCCCACGTACGGTGACTGTTTAGGCATTTGGATAGCTAGGTGTGGTCTTGGAAGGGCTCATGGTGGCCTTGTGATGATGGCAAGGAGTGTAACACGACGGATCTAGCCATGTACAGTGGCTGTCCATCGCGTGTAGTGACTACCCACCACTCAAAGTGGTGATTTGGACCTAGGGTTGGGCTGAGGGGTTGCTGGTAGAGCTCCTAGTGGCACAGGGGTGGCGCCACGGTGGCTCATGGCCGAGGAAGGGGGAATGGCCGTGTAAGAGGGGGAGAAATCCGTGAGAGAGTGAGGAAGAGTGTGCGTGCATGGGTGGCAGATCAGGGTCGTGGATGATCGGGATGGCTTGGTGGTGGCTTGAGGAGGCTGAAGGTGGTGGTCATCTGCTGTGGGTGGCGGTGCACGGTGGTGGAGGGTGTGCAACCCGTTCGTGTGAGGAGAGGAAGCCCGTGCGGTGGAGGAGGGCTACAGGTCGTGGGTCACGTGGAGGAGGAAGGGGGAGGTCCATGGTAGCTCTTGGTGGTCGTGGGTGCCGCGTACGGCAGTGCTAGAGGCAGTGCATGGTCACGCCATGCGTGGATCTCTTGCACGTGCGACGAGGAAGGTGACTGTATGGGAGGGCCGGAGCTCGTTGGAGGGTGATGGCCGGTGGAAGAGGAAGCTGCCGTGGAGGTGGTGGCGCCATTGGGTGGCACACGGTGGCGCAATGGACACCAAGCCCGTTCGGGCTTTGCACTTCCGAAAGGGAGAAAGGGAGAGCATGAGAGAGAGGGGCTAGGCTAGGGAGGATCGCTGGCATGAGGGGAGGCTTGCGGTGGTGGAGGTGAGAGCTACTGATGCACGGCGGTGCCGGGCTGAGGCATGGAGCCGCTTGGCGTGAGGGACGTTGAGGGAGAGGGAGGAGAGAGAGAGAGCAGAGGAAAAGTGAGGGAGAAAGGAGGGGCCCGGGTATTTAACCCAGTCCCTTCATCTGGGGATCCACGTAACGATCTAACGATGGATCTCAAACACTGATTTGAAAATGCATAAAACATTAACTTAATTAAAAGCGCTTAGAGGAATTAAGGTAGAATATTATTTTAAACTAACTTTAGTTTATAAAATAATATTCCTTCATCATTAATAAAATGATTAAGTCTCACTTAACATATTAAAGAGAATAAAACCATTTAATTAATAAAAGCTTCCAACATAATTTAAATCTCATAATATCTTTAATAGTTGAAATCATGATTTCTGGCAAATTATAATATTTTTGGAGCTCTTCAAGAATATTATAATTATCGTATTTAAAATCAAGCTTAGTTCAACAACACTGGAAATATTCTTTATAAATATTTTTAGCACATTTAAAACGCTGGGCGCGCCCTAGAAGTCGCACGATATCCTTTGAAACACGCCATCGTGGTTCGGCACGCCTGACAAGGCTCGCAGTCGCTGGATAGAAGAGGCAGACAATTTACAAAATCTTTGCCCTCAGGATTTTCTTACATCATAAAGAAAGAACGTACGTTAGAAAGAGAGAAGCATACGTAAGAAGGAAAGAGCGGGGTATTACAAGTTTGCATATAAAGGACATCATCCACCATCCCAGCTTGCTGCCATGGCTGCCAACTGCAATCCACAATCTAAAGCACAAACTTGGCTAGCAGACAGTGGTGCTAATCAGCATATCATAGCTGATATGGAGAATCTTGGCACTAGTGAACCTTATCAAGGTGGCGAGGAGATCACTGCAGGCAATGGATCTAGTCTGTCCATCACTCACATAGGCTCATCTCACTTTCCAAATTCTACTCGAAATCTTACTTAAAAAAATATTTTGAGATGTCCTGCTGCTGCCACCAATCTTTTGTCCATTCACAAGTTTTGCATTGATAATGATTGTTGGTTTATCCTAACTTCCAAATTTTTTCTTGTGAAGGACAATCAAATGGGGCAGATACTTTTACAAGGGCTAAGTAGAGATGACATGTACGCAATCAAACTTCCTGCTTTTGTCAAAAAGACCAGAGCCTACACAACATTCCTAGGAGTTGTTGCTCGTCCTTCCATCCAGCATTCTCGTTTGGGACACCCATTTGTCCAAACTCTTAAGTTGTTAAAGCATACTTTTAAGCTTTCCAATAACTGGCTTCATTGACAATGTATCAGTCAGTGAATCTTGTCAAATGGCTAAAAGTAAATGCCTTCCTTTTCAATCTTCACATCGAGTGTCCAAAGGTCCTCTTGAGTTAATACATTCAGATTTATAAACTTCTCCTCTAGCTGCTCTTAATGGTTGCAAGTACTATGTTATCTTCATAGATGATAATAGTCGTTATTCTTGGATTTATCCATTGCAACATAAGTCAGACACTTTCTCTTACTTTATGAAATTCAAATGCATTGCTGAAAATTTCTCTCTAATAACTTTGGACAATTTCTTGAGAAAATGGCATCATGCATCTCATTTCATGTCCATATACTCCCCAACAAAATGGCATTGCTGAAAGAAAACACAGGCATCTTGTTGAAACAGGTCTTGCATTATTGGCTCACTCCCATTTATCTTCTACTTATTGGCTTGAAGCTTTTCACACTACCATTTACTTAATAAATCGGATGCCTACACTTGTTCTAGCCAATAAATCCCCTTATCAAATTCCAAATTGCTCCATGCTCAAAACATTTGGTTGTGCTTGTTATCCTCTTCTTCGACCTTATCATACTCACAAACTTCAATTTCAATCCAAGCATTGCATTTTCAATGGTTACAGTCCAAACCACAAAGGGATATAAGTGTCTTGATCTTGCCACACAAAGAGTTTATGTCAAAAGACATGTCGTCTTTTATGAAACAAAGTTTCCAGCCAGGGTCTGACTACCATCTCTACAACAGTCCTCTCAAGTGCTTGAACCTCATTCCACATCAACTCTAATTGAGGTCCCTTCTTTTACTGAGTCTCTTGCTGAAAATGCTCTTAACTCTACCCCTCAGGCTCCCAACATATATTCACAATTTGCAAAACCACAATCATCAAATCTTTCACAATCTGAGCCTTTATCTCTGCTTCCACTGGCTTCATCTCATCCCATGATCACAAGGACAAGGACAGGAACTCGCCAACTAAGATCATTTCTTGATTATCATGTTTATTTGTCTACTAAACATCCTGTGCAGGTTTTCAATGCAGTGACAGATTAGAACCCACTTCATTCTCTCAAGCAGTGAAACATCAAGAGTGGTAGCAAGCAATGCTCACTGAGTTTCAGGCTCTTCATTCCAATAGTACATGGAAATTAGTTCCTCAATCAATGCACAAAAATGTCATCAAGAACAAGTGGGTTTACAAAGTAAAAAAAAAAATCAGATGGTTCTGTGGAACGTTTCAAGGCAAGGCTAGTTGCAAAAGGCTTCCAACAACAGGATGGTCTTGATTACACTGAGACATTCAGCCCTGTCATCAAGCCATCCACCATACGAGTTCTACTTGCCTTTGGATGGTCTATCTGTCAACTTGATGTGTCAAATGCATTTCTACATGGTACACTCCAAGAAGAAGTCTACATGGAACAACCTGTTGGGTTTCTTGATTCCCAATTTCTTGATTTTGTTTGTCTTCTCAACAAGGCCATTTATGGCCTCAAGCAAGCACCTAGGGCTTGGTTTACCAAGTTGTCGACTTGTTTACATAACATTGGCTTCATTGAATCTACTGTGGATTATTCTCTTTTCACTTATCATCAAGCTGATGTGCATATCTACATTCTAGTCTATGTAGATGATCCCATTGTGATAGGGACCCATTCCTCATTCATCTTAAAGATCATTCAAGAATTACAAACTCATTTTCCAATGAAAGACTTGGGGTCTCTCCATTACTTCCTGGGAATAGAAGTCAATCGAACACACTCAGGTTTGTTTCTGTCCCAGACAAAATATATTCTTGACTTGCTGCGATGTTCAAAATGCTTGGTGCAAAGCCCTACTCCACTCCTCTTCCTTCAGGGGTCAAACTCACTCAGTCAGACGGTGATCCTTTCGATGATCCCACTCTATATAGGCAAATTGTCGGTGCTCTTCAATATTGCACTCTTTCAAGACTTGAAATTGCTTTTGCTGTTAATCATCTATGTTAGTTCATGCATGCCCCTTTAACCACTCAATGGGTAGCCACTAAACGTGTCTTTTGATATCTCAAAGGCACTATCCATCATGGTCTTTTCTTTGGCCAAGGCTCCCTGCAGTTGAATGGTTTCTGTGATGCCGACTGGGCTGGAAGCCTTGTTGACAGAAGGTCAACTACTAGATATGTTGTTTTTCTTGGTCCTTGTCTTGTTTCATGGAGTGCCAAAAAGCTGCCTGTAGTCTCTCGTTCTAGCATAGAATCAGAATACTGAGCTCTAGTTTTACTAACAACATAAATGTACTTCATTCATATGCTCCTCTGTGATTTAAAAATCAAACTTTCATCAGCTCCTACATTCTGGAGTGATAATGTGGGTGCTCTCTCGCTTGCTTCGAATCCTGTATTTCATGCTCGAACGAAGCACATCGAAGTTGATTATTACTTTGTTAGGGAGAAAGTAAGTCGGAAAGATATTCTGCTGGGTCACATTTCCACTCAATCACAGATAGCTAATATCTTCATCAATTCCTTAACTTTTGCCAGATTCCTTTTGCTGCGTGACAAGCTTTTAGTTCATGAACTTCCCCTAAGCTTGCGGGGGGATGTTAGAGTAGTAACGGAAGATCTCAAGACTACATCCAAAATCCCAAGACATCAGACTCTGTGAAGTCAGCAACTGTTACAAATATGCAACACAAGTCATATGCTCAAGAAGGAAAGTCAGCAGGATAATCCCAAGATCTATGCATTCCTATTTTTACATTATACAACTGTAAAGCTTAATATTTTGTGTATAAATACCTCTATACATTAGATGTAATGAAATATAGAAAAAGTATTTTCTGAAATCTTACAGTAAATTTGTGAAAATCGAGAAATTGTCTCACTTTTGCAGGTTCACCTCGCTGCTATGCTTAGATGCTATGTTGGTTGTTTTGCATTAGAGCGCAAAACACAGTTAGGATTCTTGATATATAATTTTCCATTCTTCCAAATTGACTATGATTCCTGATGCTAATTAGCATAAGCTTGTTCCTCTCTTGTTAAAGAATTGTGATGGGAGATGGCACAAGAACTAAATTCTAACATGACATATGCTATGGAGATAAAGCTCTTAGGGACTTATTCTCTATTGTGTTCATACTTGCATGTAAGAAAGAAGCTTCAGTGGCAGACCTCATGGAGACGAATGGTGATTTACTCTAGTGAAATGTGAGTTTCACTAAGGTGGCCCAAAATTGGGAAGTCAGCAACTTCAAAGATTTCTTCCAGATCATATACTCCGTAAGACCGCGCACCCAAGGACCTGATACTTTGTGGTGGACATTACCAGAAAGGTACATTTTAGCTCACTCTCTCTATAAAGCCCTCACACAACCGTAGAACAATCACTTTCCATGGAAAAGCATTTGTTGAAACAAGGCCCATCCTTGAGCGGCATTTTTTGCCTATACATTGTCTTTGGGTAAGATTTTGACAACAGATAACTTACGGAAATGCGGGGTGAGAGTGGTAGAATGGTGCTTCATGTGTAAACAAAGTGGAGAGACTCTGGACCATCTTCTACTACATTACGATATTACTAAAGCATTTTGGGTCAATGTATTCAGAAGGGTAGAGCTAGCCTAAGTTATGCCTGCTACAGTAGTTGAGCTTTTGGCATGTTCAATGAAGTACCTAGGCGGCATCCCACAAATTTCAGTCGTGTGGAAGACATTCGAAGATAGGGAGCCTCCACTAGAAGAGATTAGATTATTATTTGTTAAAAGCCTTTTTCTTTGGGCCAAACATGTAGATTTCAATGGTCTCGATTTTCATGATTTTCATATTTCTATTTCTTTCTCCTAAATAGGTGTTATCTCTTATATACCACATGTGTACTTGGACTGTGCATATTCATATTCATATTAATATATATATATATAAAGTAAAAAAATAAATAAATAAACGACGTTGGTTTCGACCAAGGTAGGGAGAGGATCAGGCTACGTGCAACACATTCATGCAGTCCCTTCCTCCATAGCTTATTGATTCTGGAACAGAGTCTAAGATGAACTTAGCAGTATGGTAATTAATTGTTTCTGTCTATAGCAAGAAAGAGTGTGGATTCTCCAGCTTCATTCACCATCTTAGCTAGCCCTGGTTTGTGGCCAAGTAGTAACTCCACAACCGAATGTTGAGCATTTCTCATAGCAACGTGCAATATTGTCGTATCCTTGTCTATGTTCACCGTCTCCAAAATATCTATGTCACCGTCTCCAAAATAGATCTTTGTTGGATCCATCATCTCGAGTTGCAAAACCATATGAAATAAACTAATTTTGCTGATGATGAAGTTAATTTAGCGAGCTTTCTCACATCCTACGTAGACCTTGCTTGCAAATGAGCATGCTTATACAAGAACATAGTTCAAAGTCCAGCACATGCAAGCAGTGGAAACCATGACCGCCTTTACTACACGTGAAAAACTCCGAGAAGTATACGTCATGATTTGATGATGCAATTTGAAGACCCAAAATGACGTCTACATCATGGACATCTAACGGTGGAGTCCAAACATATATAATTCACCAACTTGGGTCTAACATTGAGTGCAATAGAATTGTTAACTAGGGTGTAAATGCATGTTTAATCGAAGCAACTGCCAACCAGAAAGATTTTGTACAATTAAAGCTTTCATTAAACAGAGACAGGTTTGGTACTCCAAATTTCCCTGAAGATATTGATCTTGGACATGATGCACCCATGTTTTATATTTTTCATCCAATGTTACTAAAATTGATACAACGATTTAATGATCTACTACAAAATATATAGTTGTAATGTTCACATGAACTCGTTAAGATCCGAGGTTAAAGTTGTGACATGTTAACTATTTTTCATCCATATTAACTGTCAAAAAATAAGAAAGGGTGCTATTTTTTCTTCTCTTTTTAGCAAGTAATTTTGAAATCATTTTGTTGGAGTTCCTAACAAATCATTTTTGCTGATTTTGATGTTTATAATGATTGCATGAATTTGTTCTTTGTAAAAAGTTACACACTATATATCTTGACGTGGACATCTTGGGACCCATCCATGTATGAAATCAGAGACAATCCCCACCGTTGTTTTAAAATCCAAGTAAAAAAAAATCATGTATTTTCATACGTACCATTAGCTTTTCTAGAGCGACGGGGCAATCACTGAGAAATTATATTTTTTCAATTGTCATTTAATGCTATCACCACAAATGTCTAATTAAACTTATCTAAAATTCTATATGAATGTCTTAATTTACAAACCAATCCAATATTTTCCATCCAACTATATCTTTTTTTTTACCAAATTTTCTTCTACCATATAGTTTTTCTATCCAACAACTATATGTATTTTATTTTCCATCCAACCATCTTCCCTCGCCAAACTTTCCTCCATTCAACAATAGTATCATCAATTAAAATCAGCACAATTATATTGGTTTGCATGAAAATTTTGTTGTAACTAAAAGTCTTGGAGCAATCCTATAAATAGACCAACCCCTAGTACTTCCCACTCATCACAAACAAATCCTATTGAGGTTTCCAATCTTCCTTCTTCCAATCTTTCTACAACACACCAATGATGGAATTGACAAGTTCTTATTTTCATATATGAATGGTTGGAAGAATCTTTTTTTTTTTTTCTAACCTAGAGGTAGCATGCTATGCAATGCAATAGCAACCAAACAAGCAAGTTTACCACAGAGAAATACCACAAACTTCAAATTTCAAAGAAGACAAACTACCATAGTTGTAGTTTATTCAAATGTAAACTTGAAATTTAAGTTCTTGCTATTCTATTACAACAGGTCTTGTATAAATCATGTGTAATCCTCACAGAAACAGAGTAGATAAATATACACAAACATATTTGTATAAATTACTGCTTTTTCTTTGTATACACAAATAGAAACAGAGTAGATAATTTTTACACAACCAGATTTGTATAAATTCTTGATTTTCCTTTGTATACACAAACATATGTGTAATCCTCACAGAAACAGAGTAGAGAATTCATACACAAACAGATTTGTATAAATTCTTGATTTTTCTTTGTATACACAAACAGATGTGTAATTCTCATGGAAATAGATTTACATGCAACCCCTCAATTATAGACAGAGATAGAAAATAGATCCATAAATAGCTAAACCCATCCACAATCAAAGATTAGGGCTTGGAGAAGAGGAATGCAAGGGATGGTGAGGTGCGGAATAAAGTTAGGGATCATCAAGAGAATCAAATCTTATACGTGTAAAGAGATTACCTGAGCTTCGGAGAAGCATATCGACGAGAGAAAGAGGGGTTTTGGTCGTTTCCGACGAGAGTAGGAGTGCGGTGGCGTGGTGGTGCGATGCCGTTGTTTCTGATGAGACGTGGGGTGGTGGTGATGTAGTGGTGGGTCTCTCCGGTCGAAGATGAAGCACTCGGGGTTTTGGTGGGAAGGCCATCTAGTTTTTGGGAGGGAAGGGAGAAAACCATGGGAAGGGGAAATGGATACTACCGTAGTTGATGGAGACTTCGGGAGAGAGAAACAAATGATATAAAATTGACTTGATGAATAAACAGTGTCTTCCAAATTTGAAAATTACTTTAGAAGTTACTGTAATTATATTCCAAATATTTGGAATATAGCTATTCCAATGTGATACATTTTATAACTCAATAGCTAAATTTTCATTAGATTTAGTTTTAGCTAATCCAATGAGAGTGCTCTAAGATCTGTAGTCAAGACTAATGCATTTTATAATAGTTGTTAACCAACAATTTAGTACCTAATAAACATATTTTCAATGCATAAGACAATATCACATGATAAAAAAAATATGTGAATAACTTTTGACCATAATAATATCAAGATTGCATAAATCCAACAGTTCCCAACCCTTATATATCAAGGAAGGAACATGACGTTACATACAACTGACCCATTTCGAAAACACTAAAATAGTTATTGGTACATCAATCCATAATAGTAGTCTCGCAGGATGAACCCGTTGTATCCCATTATATGAGAAGATACCATGCCATTAAACAATATTAGAGTTTACGGAACTCTAATTTATAATACCATGAGATTTTGGTAACAAAATATGAGTACCATGTCATTTAAGTTACCATCAGATGTACACTCTTAATGATGGCAAAGAGAGGGCCAAGAAAGAAGATATAACCAAGTATGAAGGCCCAAGAAGCAATTTTCGGATAGGAACCAGCCATCACTCCATATGAGCCTATAGAATAAGCTATCACCAATGCAAGAACAGCCAATGGAATGAGTTGCTTGGACCAAGTTAGGAATTCTGAGAATGCATCAGGGATTTCTTGTTTCATAAGAAAAGCATAGAAATGGAGAAACATTGAGGCAATTGAGAAAACAAATGAGATGGAATTCGCAATTACAAATGCACCAAAAGCGAACTTCTGACCAAAAGTTGCACCATCCTTTCTATAAGGCATGGTGAAAATAGCTGCAAAGGTGACAGTGGCAACGAAGGTTGCTACAAGTAAGTTGACATTAGCCTTTTCCTTAACAAAAGAACTATCTGGCCCTTGTTCTGTTTTCCCGTTAATAGATGAATCATTTTCTTCTTGCTTTGATGTGTTTCTACTCTCGATTTGTGGTTTGCTGGTCCCAGTAGTTTGTACTTTGATGGTACTTCTTGTGGGAAATGCTGCTTGCAAACTTGGTAGACAGCCAATGGCCTCGAACTGAGGGATCAAGTACTTCTGTAAGTTTTTGAAATAGGCAATGATTAGGAATAGAATAATCTGTTTTGTAAAGACATTAATATTGGATTTTCGAGATTGATAGGTCCCAGAAAATATTACTGATGCGAACGTAAATTGCTTTCTCTTCGAGTAAGAGAAGTACCACAAGTTGAATGAATATTTTTTGATGATGCATTGATAAATTCTGGGCTGTTTAAATAAGCAAAGCCACGTACAAGAATGCCAAAAATAAAGGGAAACAACTGGAACTCAAACACGTAAAAACAAAGCATGCAAAACACATGAAAAACAGAGCATAACGAACGGAAATAACATGCAACAGAAAAACACCTAAAACTCTCAACTGCAAAAGACCTAGTCTGATCTAGCGATCTCCTCGTCCTCTACTTGCCCATGATTCCAACGGTCATGATTCACGTCCACTTCACCCCAGATATTTGGGATTCGGCTTTAAGCCTCTCTTCGAATGACGTGGCCTAAGAATACTTCCCCTTTCCAGTGGACGCTTTTCCTCAAGGTCCACAAATGGAAACTGTTCCAGCAATGATTGGGTTGGCTCCAAAGTGGGCTCCTCCGGTGGTAGACGCTTCCACTGGACTAAATTTTCTGCTTCAAATTTATTGCCTTTTTTGACCCAGCGAGTGCCCAGTATTTGTTGAGGTTGCAATATAACTGCACCTTCATCGTTCACTAGCTGTAATTCGGTAGACGTCACCACTATGTCGCCCATGAATTTTTTTAACAAGGAAACATGGAAAACAGGATGAATGCGAGCTCCTTCTGGAAGCTGAAGTTTATGCAACCACTCCAATTTTTTGTAGCACTGGGTATGGATCGTAAAATCGACTAGCAAACTTCTGGTGGGCATGTTTGAAAACAGAATGCTGCCGATGGGGGTGTAACTTAAGAAACACCAGATCGCCTACTTCAAAAGTCACATCTCGTCTCTTGTGATCCGCTGCCTACTTCATGCGATTTCTGGAAGTCTCTAGATTAGCTTTAAGTTGGTGCAACAACTCTGCTCTAGTCATGAGACTCTGATCCACTTCATGCGCAGAAGAGAAGCCGCTATGGTAAATGGGAAGTGGAGGAGGCAAACAACCATACAATGCTTGGAATGGGGTCATTCCCGTAGATGCATGGGACGTTGTATTGTACCACAACTCTGCCCATGGAATGTATGTGCTCCATTTGCGTGGCCATTGGTGAACAATGTAGCGGAGATACCGCTCTACACATCGATTGACCACTTTCGTCTAGCTATCAGTTTGCGGATGATAGGCGGAGCTGAGTTTCAACTTAATACTTGACATTTGGAAGAATACTTGCCAAAATCGGCTAATAAAGACAGCGTCTCGATCACTAATGATCGATCTGGGAAGACCATGTAATTTGACAACCCCTTCAACAAATTTCTCAACCACGTCTTTAGCAGTAAAAGGATGAGTTAAAGTTAAGAAATGTGTGAATTTACTTAACTTGTCGACAACTACCAAAATTGTATCCTTGCCATGGGATGTCGGCAAGCCTTACATGAAGTCGAGAGTGATATCGTCCCAGACTTGGCAAGGAATGGGCAAAGGTTGCAGGAGTCCCGCAGGGGGAACTGTGTTGGACTTCATTTTCTGGTAGACTTCACATCGCTTGACATATTCGTGGATTGCGTGGTACATTTTAAGCCAATAAAATTGTTGAGCTAGTCGCTTGAACGTCCGCAACACTCCTGAGTGTCCCCCTATTTTTGTGTTTTGTGCCTCATGTATAAGCTTGGTTCATAGCACCTCATGGAAAGGAATAACCACTCTTCCTTTGAATAAAAAGAGTCCTTGACGCTTTGAGTAGTGCCCCTCGGGTTGTGCCCTGGCCCTCTGCTCTAGAGATTGCATATAAGAGTCCCCTTCGTAAGCTCCTTTAATCTCATCCCACTTGGTGATAGAGAGCACGTGTAGATGATGAAGAACTGGGTTGTGAGGCTTGCGTGAAAAGGCATCTGCAGCTAAATTTTCACAGCTTGGACGGTAAGTGATTTCATAGTCATAGCCCATTAATTTGGCTACCCACTTCTATTGCTCAGGTGTTGCCACACGTTGCTACAAAAAATACTTCAGGCAGCGCTGGTCGGTTAGGATGAAAAATTTTCTTCCCAGTAAATAAGGACGCCATAAGCATATGGCCTCCACAATTGCAAGCATTTCCTTCGCATAAGTTGGCCAAGATTTTTTTGTAACCCCCAGTGCTCGACTCCTAAATGCAATGGGCTTTCGTTGCTGTGATAAAACTGCGCCAATCCCGTCTCCTAAGGCAACGGTTTCAATGGTGAAGGAATCATTGAAATTAGGCATAGCCAAAATGGGAGTGGTCGTCATTGCTTGCTTAAGAGTCAAGAAGGCTTATTTGGCATCGTCATTCCATATAAACTTTCCCTTCTTGAGTAAGTGGGTAAGAGGTCATGCGATGATGCCATAACTCTAAAATAACTTCTTGTAATACCCTGTTAATCCTAAGAAACCACGTAATTCAGAAATATTAGTAGGCCGGGGGCATGCGAGCATGGCTGCAATTTTTTTTCATCGACTTTCACTCCTTGAGGCGTGATGATATGCCCTAGATAATACAATTCTTGCTAGCCAAAAACACACTTGCTTGCCTTAGCAAAAAATTTATGCTGTCGCAATATCTCCAAGGTTTGTTCAACGTGCATCACATGCTTATCCCAAGTTGAACTATATACGAGGATATCATCGAAGAAAACCAAGATGAACTTTTGATCGTAGGGTCGAAATATAGAGTTCATAATGGCTTAAAATGTAGAGGGTGCATTACAAAGGCCAAAAGGCATTACGAGATATTCGTAATGGCCATTATGATTACGAAAAGCTATCTTAGAAATATCGGAAGAGTTTACTGTAACTTGATGATATCCGGCCTGTAGATCCAACTTTGTAGGGATAGGGAAACAGTTGTCCACCATTGGGATAGGGAAACAATCTTTGATGGTGACAATATTAAGCGCATGGTAGTCCGCAAAATCTCCAACTTCCATCTTTTTTCTTCACTAGCAAAACTGGCGAGGAAAATGGACTAGTGGTAGGACTAATGAGCCCAGAGTTTAGCATATCTTGAACTTGCGTTTCAATTTCTTCCTTTTGAAAATGGGCGTATCAGTAGGGTCGTACATTGATCGGCTTGGTGCCTTCTTTAAGTGTAATGCAGTGATCTACCTCGTGCATAGGTGGTCACATGAGGGTTCCTGGAACAAGTCCCCATATTCATGAAATAGCACAGCAAGTCTTGTTGTTTCATGTCGTACATTCCCCCCTGTGATGCAGCTTCTGTGGTTGGAGGAAAGCTTACGGCAAACAACGCCTCGTCTCTTCGGTAGTCTTTTGTTATTTCCTTCAATGTAGCCTCCATAATGGTTTGCTCGCCTATCCCCAGCAACTTTCGGACTTGATTATCTCAAATGAGTTCCATGGTTGATTGCTTCCAATTACAAACTACTGAACCCAGCATTTCCAGCCATTGAATGCCAAGCACTAGATCAAGACCTGATAATGGCAGTGAGAAGAAAGTGAGATAAAACTCAGTTCCTTGTAAATTCACCATTACCTTATCAAAACGTCCTTGACACTTCAAACGTTCTCCATTTGCAACCCGAACAGTAAATGTTTCCGTTGGTACCACTGGAAATCGTAGCATGCTTGCCAGACGATCAGTGATGAAGTTGTGTGTTGACCCACTGTCGATCAGCACCACTACTATGAGAGAACCCATCATTGCTGTCATACGCATTGTTCTCGGAGTAGTCCATCCCGTCAATGCATGTAACATGATTTTAGGTTCAAGTTCAGGTTCTTGCACCTCTGCTGCATCTCCCCCGTGGTCATATTCCAGCGTTTGTTGATCAGTAATGTCCTCACATATCATGTTGCCCCCATGCCTCTCCAAGACTAATAGTTGCGATTTTTGACATCTATGGCTTCTTGTAAAACGTTCCTTGCAGTTGAAACCTAGACTTTGTGCTCTCTTCCTCTGCATTTCCTCCCAAGACAAGCGCTTAATGGGTCCTGCAGGTGTAGTAGGAGCTACATGAGTGGCTTGTGGAAGAGCTAACGGAGCTCTTGCAGGTGGTAACCGCATGAACCTTCTCTGTCGTGTGAGTTGATTGTCCCTCATCTGTGCCAAGTTAATGGCTTCTTTGAGTGATTGTGGCTTAAACATCCAAATCCCATATGTTATTTTAGCCTTCACGTTGCCCATGAATGTCCCCACCAATGCTTTTTGAGTCCATCCTTGGACCCTGTTGCCGAGCTTTTCAAACTCGTATTGGTAGTCCCTCAAAGTCCCTAGTAGTCTGACTCAAGATAGAGTTTCCTCGAAGTCCTCACACTCTGGTGGTATGAAGTGAGCCCATAGTTCTTCCTCAAATTTCTGCCATGAAATCACGTGTCCTCGTCCCGAAATGTTCTGCAAATCCACTGCCACCATTGGTTAGCCTCACCTTCCAAGTGGTATGCTGCCATGGAAACCTTATGGGCTTCCGCCGTGCCCTGGTATTCGAAGAACTGATGCACACGGTTGAACCATTTGGTTGGGTCATCCCCTGAAAAGCATGGAAATTCCAGCTTCGCCTTTTGGAGGAGATGACCTGCCAGCCCGCATCGTTACCTTCTCAGTGAGGGTTGTCGTGGTTGGCGTTCTCCTGATTTGCGATCAACACACTCAAAATTTGATTGAGAGTTTTCTCCATTCGCTGTAGTCCTTCCTGAACTATACCGAGTCTAAACTCCAAGTGCTCAATATGCTCCTTCTTAGTTCCCATAAGTAACCTGGCTGTGATGAAAATGATAGGTCCCAACAAATATTACTGATGTGAACGTAAATTGCTTTCTCTTCGGGTGAGAAAAATACCACAAGTTGAATGGATATTTTCTGATGATGCATTGATCAATTCTAGGCTGCTTAAATAAGCAAAGCCACATAAAAGAATGCCAAAAATAAAGGGAAACAACTGGAACTCAAACTTGTAAAAACAGAGCATAACGAACGGAAATAACATGCAACAAAAAAACATGTAAAACTCTCAACTGCAAAAGACGCAGTCCGATCCAGCGATCTTCTCGTCCTCTACTCGCCCATGACTGCAACGATCTTGATTCACACCCACTTCGCCCCGAACGACGTGGCCTAACAAAGATTATTCTTTGTTTTCTTTTAAAGTTGTGATACATATGGTCCTTTGAATCAAATAGCATAGGATTTTTTTTTTTGAAAGTGGTAACGTATTATGTTTGATTTTTTAAAATCGAATTTCCTTGTATGGATCATGTAATAAAACTTGGATTTGGATTTGCACTAAAGCTAAACAAGCCTTTTAATTAAGTTTTTCAAAATCTTGGTTTCCAATTCATGGTTGATTTCAAAATGAAATCCAAATCCAAATTCAAATTCTATCCAAACGCAATATATCTGAATTCTAGTTGGGTTTTTGACAGCTATACAAAATGCTTAGTTGCTATATATTCATTAAGTACGGAATATTATTTGGAAATTACTGATCACGGTACGTCAATTATTTATAAACACTACACAGCTAAGTTAAATGAATTTATAGTAGGCCTTCCTTGTTAATAGCCCCTTTGTCCGCTCTTTTATTCCCTGCTAGTGCATTTAGTGTTCTGAAAGGTGTGAGTTCAGGAGCCAGATGCAATAGCGTGTTGCCACTGCTATCTTGCTTGTTTATGAGATCATCAGGCACTTTGTCAAGCAGAAACTTGAATGTCCGGAAGCTTTTCCTACTTTCCACAGCCACACGGAGGGGTGTACGGCCTTTATTGTCCAATAGTTCGTACGTACCAGGAAATTATGAAACCACCTTCTCCACTACCTCATGGTGGCCTCGCTCGGCTGCAATGTGAAGAGCAGACATTCCTTCCTTGTCCTTTATGTAAGCTGCCGAAGAACCTGCACATTGTAATACAGTTTAGTTAAAAAAACTAGGTAGCCATTCGTGGAGGGTAGAGGGCAGCGGTGGGCTTGCCATGATCAGCAATGTGCGGCGTCTAGTGATTGGGCACGGCAGGGTTGCGTGAACGTGTTTGTGGTAGCTGGGCCAGGTTGCTTCCGCTGGAGGCTTGCGGTGGTGAAGGTCATGCAAGGGTGGATCAGGGGGTTGACAACATGAAGGGCTAGGCTTTTAGGGAGGCAATGGCGTGAAGGAGAGAGGGTTGTCCGTGGTGCAACTGCTCTATTTTGGACTCCCTAAAAATAGAGGCTCTCTAATCTTGGACGTGGCTATGGCGTCTTGAGGGTCACGGTGGGTTACGGTGGTGGCAGTGAGGTTTGGATAGGGTGGTTCCGTGCGGTGGACGCACGCGGGATTGGGCTTTTGAGGAGTGGCTATCGGTGGGTGGGTCTCTTGCCATGCCATCTGAGTGCTTGTGGTGGAGTTCGGACTCTGCTGCCCGTGGGTGGTGCATGTAGAAGTGCACGGTGCGGGGCGGAGGATGGTGTAGTTGTGGACGGCGGTGTGGAGAGGCAGCTATGCGTGGGTTGCTGTGGTAGAGTATGGGTCAACGGTGAGTGGACCGACGACTTGTGGAGGTGATTCATTGAGAAAATTAGGCTGCGGCAACTTCTTTTGCAGGAGAGAAATACATGTATTTATAGTGTTGATTGGAAAAATCCTAGATGGGAACAAAAAAAAAAAAGGGTAACCGTGCATGGCATGAAACATGAAACGTGCCTGACGTGGAAACTGGTTCCTGGCTTCATGGGCTTGGGTTTTGAGCATTGATTGGGTATTTTCTTCGAGTTTTGGGCTCCCAATTCAACCTCTAAAATAATCTAACTTGTTCTGCTAATTTTTCATTGGCCCATAAAAAGATTTTACTTAATTCAAAAGTATTTAATGATTCTAACTTAAATAGCAAGCCCAATAAAAAAAAAAATTAGATATCTTCCAAAATACAAATTGGACCCACAATCAGTATATAAAAAAGAGTAATTGTACATACAATCGTGAAGTGTCTTAACGCCGCGTAATCGCTTTGAAAAAGAGTAGGGTCCACTATTAAAAAAATAATTTTTTCATATAGATTCCATGTTTTATTCACTTTTTTCAACTCTTAGAAAAAGGATTGACGTGGAAAATGGGCAATGGGAACTTAGTGAAGATTTGGAAAGACAAATGGCTCCCAAGACCAATTCTTTTTAGATTTCAAAACTCTACCGTAGGGTCATATGATGAAACAAAGCTTAAAGATTTGATTAATAGTGGCTCAAACCATTGGATCATCTCTTTGCTAAATGAAATATTCTCTAAGCCTGAGATTGAAGACATTAGAAGAATCCCTATCAGCCCATGCAATAGTTCAGATAAATTAGCTTGGAGGTATACTGGAGATGGTAAGTTCCCTGTAGAGAGTGCTTACCACTTACAATGTGCTATAGTGGAGAGACAAAAGGGGCAGACATCAAGAAATATTAATCATTCTGTGATTTGCAAAAATGTTTGGAAGCTTAGAGCGGCCAATGTTGTATAAGTCTTTTTTTGGAGGGCCTATCATGAAGGCCTCTTAAAGTCTTTCTTAAAGCATGTGCCCCATCTGCCCAGATAACATAGAGATAGTGGCACATTATCTTTAGATTTGCAGATTAGCCTTTTAGGGAAGTTCTGTCATTTTTTTGTTTAAACTTGAATGTTGGGGAACTTGAAGAATTTGCTGTCACATATCATCAGATTTGGAAGAGAAGAAATAGATTTGTATTTGAAGAATTAGAGGGGTTGCCGCTTACGAGGGAAACCGACTTTTATCTTATCTTCCTGATGCTAGTAGTAGGCCTCCTCCCTCCCAAATTCTACCACTAACCAAGAAAGATTACAATGTAGCAGGTAATTTCATTAGCGTGTTGTAGGGTATTGTTTCTTATTTCTCAAGTTTCAGGTTCTGGCCATTTGAGAGCTGGTGGCAGCACACAGTAACGCCCTGTTCCCAAAGGTTCAGAGTGTTAGCTCTTATCACAAAATTTCAACTCCAATATCACAACTATAAAATTAAAAAAAAACTCCGAAAAATATTAATTCCTTAGCTCAACCCAAATATCTATGTTCTTTCATAGGGAGAACAAAAAAATTCTCAATAACATAAATTAATAACTCCCCAAAAACTTGAAAATATCCTTAACTCAACACGTCAAGTTAACCGAGAATAATCAATTTACTAACTATGACTCTCAAATAAGCACTTGTACTCTCGAATACTTATTCTACTACGATCCTCAAACCTTGCTAAAACTTCATACTCTTGTTCTCCAGTTGAACCATCAAAATTATCTAAAAAATACTTGGAGATAAGGGGTGAGTTATCAACAACTCAGTAAGCAGAGAACATATACTAGTGTGTAAACATGAATATTTACAGAGTTTGGAATGTAGAACAAAATATTTTTTATTTTCAGAATGTAGAGTCAGAACATGTTATAAAAAATATCAGAGCGAAAGTTGAAAAATATTCTTATTCAAAGTTCCTTTGGTATATCATAACTAAACATCTTCATCTTTTCTTACCATATCAGGACATATCAGAACAAACGCCATATTTAACCCCTGTGGTAGGATTGTGCATTCTGTGGAAAGCCAAGCAGAACATAAATCACCATATTATCAAAGCGATTGCACTCAGAGCATAGACCACTATTATATCTCGTGGTAGGGTTAGAGGCCACTATTATATCTCGTGACAAGGCTAGAGGTCACTATTATATCCCGTGACAAAGCCAGAGATCATAGCAAAACATAATCAGAATCACCATATCAGAATAGAATCAAAAAGTCATGCCAAAGGTTTTTTAGATGTCACATCATATCAAAACAGAGTACTGAAATTTAGATCATTTCACATTTTCCAAAACAATTTCAGAACATCTTCACATCACATGCAAAAATTATCAAATTTTCATATTTGCTCATTTTTCTCAAATCAATTACAGAATATCAAAAGTCAGCTCATGTCTACACCAGTCATGTCAGAAAATACTTTATTCTTATACAGAATTTCATGAGTAATGCAGAACAAATAACTGAGGTCGTTTCAAATTTCTTTTCATAACAAAACATCCATATTTTTCAAAAATCAACCTCAGCCCATTTTATTTTTATTTAAAGTCTAGCATAGGAACCCCGCTTACTTGAACTTCTTAGCTTTTCAGAAATTCTTCACAACAGTACTGAACGAAAATCAATCGTCACCTATAAAATACACACGTAACTTTCGTAAATCTCAAATTGAACACGTACTTCGTAATTCAAACCCTAGATATTAAAGAAAAATCTCATTTTCCTAATGACTAAAATCCTTGAAACCCTAAAATATCTTCTCTTCCCAAAGTATTTTGATTTTTATAGAAATTCTCCAAACAAAAAAAAACACGATTAACGCCTATGATCATATTACTCCATAAATTGGTCTTAAAATATTGTCCATGAGAATACGTGATCTCAACCCCAAAATATACACGGCCCAACACTGAAAATACACACCAGCTAGCCCATTTCGATATGCCCGGCCCATCATAGAATCAAGCCCAACAAAAAAAAAAAACATAAGTTCATAACACGATTCAGATTCATGACTGGAAGGGCAAGATCATAATTACAAACTAAACTTCTCTTGTATCTAATATCTACGTAAGAACCTATGGCAAAAAATACAGTTTAGTTAAAAAAACTAGCAGCCATTCGTGGAGGGGAGAGGGTAGCGGTGGGCTTGCCGTGATCAGCAACATGCGGCGTCCAGTGATTGGGCACGGCAGGAGTGCACTGTGGAAGTGAGAGAGAGAGAGAGAGAGCGAGAGCAGCGTGAACGTGTTTGCGGTAGCTGGGCCAGGTTGCTTCCAGTGGAGGCTTGCGATGGTGAAGGTCATGCAGGGGTTGATCAGGGGGTTGACAACGTGAAGGGCTAGGGTTTTAGGGAGGCAATGGCATGGAGGAGAGAGGGTTGTCCGTGGTGCAACTGCTCTGTTTTGAACTCCTAAAAATAGAGGCTCTCTAAGCTTGGACGTGGCTACGGCATCTTGAGGGTCATGGTGGGTTACGGTGGTGGCAGTGAGGTTTGGGCAGGGTGGTTCCGTGAGTTGGACGCACGCGGGATTGGGCTTTTGAGGAGTGGCTATCGGTGGGTGGGTCTCTTGCCGTGCGATCTGAGTGCTCGTGGTGGAGTTTGACCTCTGCTGCTCGTGGGTGGTGCATGCAGAAGTGCACGGTGGGGGGCGAAGGACGGTGTAGTTGTGGACGGCGGTGTAGAGAGGAAGCTTTGCGTGGGTTGCTGCGGTAGAGTATGGGTCAACGGTGAGTGGACCGACGACTTGTGGAGGTGATTCATTGAAAAAATTAGGCTGCGGCAACTTCTTTTGCAGGAGAGAAATACATGTATTTATAGTGTTGATTGGAAAAATCCTAGATGGGAACAAAAAAAAAAAAAAAAGGGTAACCGTGCATGGGAGACGTGCATGGCATGAAACATGAAACGTGTCTGACTTGGAAACTGGTTCCTGGCTTCATGGGCTTGGGTTTTGAGCATTGATTGGGTATTTTCTTCGAGTTTTGGACTCCCAATTCAACCTCTAAAATAATCTAACTTGTTCTGCTAATTTTTCATTGGCCCATACAAAGATTTTACTTAATTCAAAAGTATTTAATGATTCTAACTTAAATAGCAAGCCCAATAAAAAAATTAGATATCTTCCAAAATACAAATTGGACCCGCAATCAGTATATAAAAAAGAGTAATTCTACATATAATCGTGAAGTGTCTTGATGCCGCGTAATCGTTTTGAAAAAGAGTGGGGTCTACTATTAAAAAATTAATTTTTTCATATAAATTCCATGTTTTATTCTCTTTTTTTCAAAGCGATTATGCGGTGGTTGCACAATTTACCGTTATAAATACATTTGCTCATAAAAAGAATAATAATCGAAAATTAACTAGGCTCTTTCTACGTATAAATCCAAAAATAAAAATTTTAGATAATGAGTTGGTGCCGGGCCTGGGTGTTACACTGTTGTACCAAAAAGGATATAAATTAACTTAAATCGAACTATTTACACTATTAAGTAAAAGGGCATTTTTTCTATCACATTTTTTCTCTTCTGTAAATCAAGATCCATAGTTATTCTTTCGTGTTAATTTGTTCTTTTAATTAACTCCAATACAAGCATGCAGTAGTATTTTTTTATACCATATTACTTTTCATTACACATAAAATAAGGCAATTAATATACAAGATAAAAAAATATATATTAGTTGTGATGTCATGGGTCGTACCTCTCGGTGTTTCTAACTATTTTATATTTTAGTCACTCGAAACGGTTCCCATTGCGCATTTCATAGCATCAAAAACACTACACTACCATGCAGGTTTGGTATAACCATTGACACCCTTTTGTTTTCTACGACGCCTGTGTGTGATCAGTTCATTGGCGACTTGCATATGACGTGACTAATTTTCATGTAGCAACGACTAATGCATTTTATATAGAAAATAAGATAATATCACAGGATAAAAAAAATATACCAATAACTTTTGACCATAATAATATCAAGATTGCATAAATCCAACAGTTTCCCAACCCTAATATATATATCAAGGAAGGAAGATGACGTTACATTCAACTGACCCATTTCGAAAACATTAAAATAGTTATTGGTACATCAATCAAATAATAGTAGTAGTCTCACTGGATGAACACGTGGTATCCCATTAAACATATATTATAATCTATGTAACTATTTTTAATACAATGATGAGATTTTGTAATAAAATATGAGTACCATGTCATTTAAATACCACCGTATATATAAACGAAATGACGGCGATGAGAGGGCCAATAAAGAAGGTAAGACCAAGTCCGAAGGCCCAAGAAGCAATTTTAGGATAGTAATGAGCCAAGACTCCATATGAGCCTGTAGAATAAGCTACCACCAATGCATAAACAGCCCCTGGAATGAGTTGCTCGGAGAAAGTTAGGAATCCTGGGAATGCCTCAGGGGTTTCTCCTTTCATTCCATAAGCAAAGAAATGGATAAACATTGAGGTAGTTGACAAAGCAAATGAGAAGGAATTCGCAATTGCAAATGCGCGGAAAGCCAACTTCTGACCTGAAGTTGCATCATCCTCTCTAAAAGGCATGGTTAAAATACCTGCAAAGGTGACAGTGGCAACGAAGGTTGCTACAAGGAAGTTGACATTATCCTTCTCCTTATCAAAGAATAAGGAGTCATTTTCTTCTTGCTTTGATGTGTTTCTACTCTCAATTTGTCGTTCGCTGGTCCCAGTAGTTTGTACTTTGATGGTTGATCTTCTGGGAAATGCTGCTTGCAAACTTGGTAGATAGCCAACGGCCTCAAACATAGGAATGAAGAGCTGTGAGTTTTTGAAACAGGCATTGATTAGGAATAGAATAATCTGTTTTATAAAGACATTAATGGATTTCCAAGATTATTCTTTGTTTTCTTTCCAAGTTGTGATACACATATGGTCCTTTGAATCAAATAGCATAAGATTTATTTATTTTTTTTTTAAAGTGGTAACGTATTATGTTTGAATCTTTAAAATCCAATTTCCTTGTATGGATCATGTAATAAAACTTGGATTTGGATTTGCACTAAAGCTAAACAAGCCTTTTAGTCAAGTTTTTCAAAATCTTGGTTTCGAATTCATGGTTGATTTCAAAACCAAATCCAAATCCAAATTCAAATTCTATCCAAACGCAATATACAAAATGCTCAGTCGCTATTCATTAAGTACGGAATATTATTTGGAAATTACTGATCACAGTACGTTAATTATTTATAAACACTACACGGCTAAGTTAAATGAATTTATAGTAGGATATATATATGGGTCATACCTTAACAACCAGACTCGTCATACTACTTGATTTATAAATTTCCAAGCAACTTAGGCCTTCCTTGTTAATAGCCCCTTTGTCGAATCTTTTATCCCCTGCCAGTGCCGCTATTGTCTTGAAACGTTTGTGGACAGCAGCAAGATGCGACATCGTGTTGCCACTGCTATCTTGCTTGTTTATGAGATCATCAGGCACTGTGCGAATCAGAAAAAAGAGTGTCCAGAAACTTTTCACACTTTCAGCAGCCACATGGAGGGGCGTACGGCCTTTTTTGTCCAATAGTTCGTACGTACTAGGAAATTCTGAAACCACCTTCTCCACTACCTTACGGTGGCCTCGCTCGGCTGCAATGTGAAGAGCAGACATTCCTTCATTGTCCTTTTTGTAAGCTGCCGAAGAACCTGCATATTTTAATAACAGTTCCACGACTTGCACACTGCCGTAGTGTGCAGCATAGTGCAGAGGAGTCCACCCAAAATGATCAGCTTCCGAGGCTAAATTTGGCTCTGTTCTTATCACCTCCGACAGAAAAGAGATAACAAGGCTTCCTTCTCTTGAAAATTCTTCACAGCCCCCCGCCAGAAATTCTTCATTGGCAAATCTCAACTGAATGCGTCTTCAAAAGATCAAACTCAGGACCTGAAACTTGAGAAATAAGAAACAATACCCTACAACAATCTGGTGAAATTACCTGCTACATTGTAATCTTTTTTGGCATTAGGAGGCTGGGAAGATGAAAGCCGGTTTCTCTGGAAGGCCACAACCCCTCTAATTAAGGCAGCATATAAGTTATCTTGCCTCTCTGGGATAACGAGGAGATCGAGAGAGAAAACAACAGAAACATGCAGCATTTAGCAATAATAATACTTTATACTACGGACAAGAGACAGATTAAGGTGATGGATTTGTAACATATCAAAATACTTTCTCCCCTTACTTAATGCGATAGGATCTCTTGTTTTCTTTCTATCTGAATTCAACCCACTATTATATTCCACAAGGTGAAAGATCATCGCATTGTAATCAGAGACGGAACTTCCATGGACCCAAGTTCGGTTGTGTTTTTAATATAATACAAATATTTCATATATATGTATATATATAATATTATTCGATTTAGCATATGAACGTTCAAACGAAAGCCGCCATTCTGGAGTGCTTTGATTTGCTTGAGCAATTTATGAATGCTTAGAATGCACATTCCATAGCTAATACAAGTAATAATGTTACGTTAGATTAACAATTAAGCTTTGAGATTGAGATGCGATAATGTGTAAGGATAGATCAATTTCATAACAATATCGTTTCACTTTCTAAGTTTATATGATGCCTCGTAAATCTGCTAAAATTTAAGCTTGGTAAATAAATATATTCAATCTTCCCATATATTATTTCACTCTTTATGGCTTCCTTCACGTGAGTAATTTTGCAAGTGACGGGTAAGATTATTTCATTCCTGAATCTGCACCAACTATTATCCTTAAATCCGATATGGATCAAATCCCAAAACCTGCCACTAAAACCTCAAATTAATAACAATTATTTTCCCCAATTCAAACCAAATTTTCAATCTTCATGGAAATACACGAACTAAATCAATACCTTCAATACCCACAGAAATATTCTCCTTGAAAATTCTTATATCAATAACTCAACTCTGATCAACCCTATTTAATGATCACAGACTAATCAATATCCAAAAATCAAGCTAGGACACTAAGCCTGCAGAATTAAAAATTTAAATCTTATTACAAATTAGTCCTTCAAATCTGTAATTTCTAAAACCTTAAACTATATTAGAATCATTTTCCGAAATCTGTAAGATCGATAAACTTATATCCAATAATAAAACAATCGACTCCCGAATCTTTCAAGATCTAAAATATTAAAAGATAACAAATCATTTCTTAAAGTCTGCAAACTTTAATCCTTTAGTGAAATTCTCGTAAATATATCCTTAAAGTTTGTTGAACTTACAACCTCCTATTCTAAAGCCTTGTGTCATATCTCCACAAAATCTAAAACCACAATTATCCTACTCCCCAAAGAGATCACCCAGACATGCTGTTCCTTTCATGCCTCAAGATTTCAAAAGCAAACCAAGTCGATAAAAGTTCAAGCCTACTACACTAAATATTGATACCGAACAATGACATTCTCAGTCATACCATCTTCTTGCCATAACTTAACCTTTAAAACAAAATAAAATAAAACAAAATAATATAAAATAAATAACATAATTTCAATTCAGATAAAATCAAATCAAATAAATAAAATAAATTCAATTTAAATAAAAGTAATAATTTCAAATTAAACCCTTAAACTTTTCTGGTACTGTACTACTGGACATATGGTCTTACCCATTCTTAGCCATATCTTTAACCAACTCATATAATCCTTCCTACCATCAAATATTGTAAACCCGACATCGGTCTAAACTCCCGTACATCTTTAGAATCTAAACCACAAGAATTTAAACCTTAAATCTTATAAAGATTATCTCTTATAGTCCACAAAGTAAGTTTATTGGATCTAAACTCACTAAACCTCAAAATCTCAACACTCAATCATAAAGTCTGCAAAATTTAAAATTCTTAATTATCTACAAAATTAGCTCTTATTCTTTACAAATCTACACCTCAAATCTAAAGTTTCTTCCTAAACCACGGATATCCAAACTTAAATGTTTTTAGTCTGCAGAACCTCAAACCTGAAATATTCCCATAATCATGTCTTAGTTCTCAAATTTCTATATATATATCAAATATGAAATTACTTCCTAAACCGAATCGATATCCAAAACCTTATATGTTATAGTCTGTAGAACCTCAAAGTTATCATACAATTGAACTTATGTGCACCTTCAAAACTATAAACATTACATCTTATAAAAGATCCTTACCTATAGTCAACAAAGTATGCCTACCTGATCTAAAACTCCAAGTGTAAAGAAAGTCATTTATTAAAATCTAAAGCCTTAGTTCTCTTCAAAATCTTCTTTTTAAAACCCACACCATCTAAGACCTCAAACATCTTAGAATATATTCCAAAATGTTGCCGGATTCTAAAACTTTAAAAACAATTAAAATCGTCTCTTATAATCTTCAAATTTCCATACCTCCAATCTGAGTTAACTTCCTAGCCTATAGATATTCAAAACCTCAGATTTCGTACGCCATCCAACATGAGTATGCAAAAGCTCAAACCGAATATCTTTAAAATCATGTCCTAGTGCCTTCAAAATTTTAAAACCTTAAATATCATCAAACATCTTATTATAGTATGCCAAACCTCATATGTCATCTTTCGAAAGTACATGCCCTAGAAATGCGATTGAATCAAGCCAAAATTCACACTCTTCAATTTAGCAAACAACTTTTTATGTCTGAGTGTCCAAAGTATCAGCTTCAAATGTTCCTTATGCTCAGTCTTGCTTTTGGAATATACCAGTATATCAATAAAACCACTACAATCTTATCCAAAAATTCATGGAACACCCTGTTCATCAAATCCATGAATATTGCTGGGGCGTTAGTCAGGCCAAAAGGCATGACCAAAAACTCATAATGGCCATATCGGGTCCTAAAAGCTGTCTTAGCTACGTCTTTTTCCCTGATCTTCAATTGATGGTAACCCGATCGAAGATCAATATTTGAAAATACTTGAGCACCCTGGAGCCGATCAAAAAAATCCTCTATACGGGGTAGCGGGTACTTATTCTTTATGGTCACCCGATTAAGTTCTCTGTAATTAATACACATTCTCATCGATCCGTCATTCCTCTTCACAAACAACTCTAATAAAAAAACATGATTTCTTAAATCTATCTATACTCCAAAATTTCACACACTATAGTTTGAAAAATCTCAAACCTGGAATTTCTCCATAATCATCTAGCTTGTAGTCCTCAAATTTCTATACCCCAAGTATGAAATTACTCCTTAGACTAACAGATATCCAAAACCTCATGTTATAGTCTGCAGAATCTCAAACCTAGGCTCTGATACCAACTGTAACGCCCAGTACCCGAGAGTCCGAAGAGTTAACTCATGTCACCTAAAAAAAATCATTTTCCTTCCACAAAGAACATATTCTAATCTTTCCCAATCGCACAAAATACTCATATATTTACATCAATTACTCCAGAATAACTATTCTTAGACGATACAAAATTTAATATAAACATCAATCTCCCAACAAATCACGTCATCAGAGCGCAACAAACTTACTGAATAAAAATCCTCAATACCCATATAAACCTTCTATGCTTAAACCATCATTCTTAACTCTTCTCACCCATGCTCCATATCCTTGATCCTCAACTAAAACATTCAAATTATCTAAAAAATATTGTGGAGATAAGGGGTGAGTTATCAACAACTCAGTAAGCGGAGAACATATACTAGCATGTAAACATGAGCCTTTTCAGAAAGTTCAATATGCAGAAACAAAACATTTTATTTTTATAAGCAAATCTCAGAAAACGTGTTATCAGAAAATCAGAGCGACTTTTCAAACATTTCATACTCAAGTCAACAATTCATATTCGAGGATCCATTTCATATTGAAAAACACTTTGGCATAACATAACGGAACATCTCCATCTTATCATGTCATATCATATACTATGTTTAACCCCCGTGGTAGGGTTGTGCTATCCCCGGTGGCCAAACCAGGCAGTATCATGTGGTGAACTTCCCCTTTTTCAATCTCGGAGCCCCGAGTGTGCACACAGGAAAAAACACGTAAAAAGACCACTTTGTTTCCAAAGTGGGTGCACTCATATCATATCATGGTGGTACCAACCATATCACGTGAACAGTATCATCATATCAGAACCATATTCAGAACAGATAAGTATGCCAAAGTTTTATCATATCCATATCATATCAAAACATGTGCGAAACATATTCATATCATTTCTATTTGATCAAAAACAGATCCATATCATTTCATATCACATGCATAAAATTTCAATAATATCATATTCGCTCTTTTGTATATTTTAGAAACATGTCAAATATTGCTCATGTCTACACATTTCATGTCAAACATTTATTTTCTCTTTCATACGTATCTCATGAGGGAATGCAAAACATAGACTGAGGTTGTTTTTCACTTTTTCTTTTTAAAACAACATGCACATTTTTACAAACCAACCTCAGTTCATTTCTTTTTATGCAAATCCAGCATAGGAACCCCGCTTACCTGGACGACTTAGCTTTTCCAAAAAATTTCCTCAAAAATGTCGAGTCGACTATAAATTGTCACCTATAAAAATAATCACGTAATTTCTGTAAGTTTCCAATAGATCACATATGTCGATATTTAAACCTAAGCTTATTAAATAACCTATTTTAAATTTCTCAAAACTTAAAACCTTCGTAATCCCAAAATATATCATTACTTCATAAAATCACCAATATCTACCACAACCCACGTCATACACAAAACACCAATATTTAAACCCGAACAGCCAACAAATCTCATAGTCTAAACCAATCATACTAACAACTCCATCACCCAATCCAATCAACCCCGTTACTCCTCGGACTTAGTCCGGCAAAACCAATCAGCATTTAAATACAGTGTAATGTGCTAGTGCAAAAATACATTAAATTCACGAGAATTCTTTGAAAAATACTTACATTGCTATATAATAATTTATGGAGGATCACGGAGGCGCAAGAAGTGGAAAAATAGTTGCAGAACAGTGCAAAAATACACTGTGGCCGTGGGTCACAGATACCCACTTTTCAACGGGTGCAAACGAAGACTCGAGATTGATAGGGTAGGGCCTAGGGATGTCGGTGAAGCAAGTGGTGGTGATGGTTGGCCGTGAGTGGCGGCACAAAGGGTGGTTTAAGGTCAAAAATACCCAAAATGGAAATGGAGTTGGATGTGCTTTACCGGTAACGGATCGGAGGTGGGTTGGGTTCAATGGGTTGCTTAGAGGTCGAGGATGAAGTGGTGAAGAAATGGCTGCCAATGGTGGTGCGACGGCGGCGCTGGAGTGAGGAGAAGGCCACGGCTTCGTGTGGCGCGTGGAGGCTAACGGTGGCACCGGAGGAGCTGAAACTGGAGGGAGGTGGTCG
Organism: Juglans mandshurica; assembly: GCA_022457165.1. Taxonomy (NCBI): domain Eukaryota; kingdom Viridiplantae; phylum Streptophyta; class Magnoliopsida; order Fagales; family Juglandaceae; genus Juglans; species Juglans mandshurica. The sequence continues at coordinate 15,300,342 of CM039623.1, forward strand.
CCGGCGGCAGGGGAATCGAGTGGGGTGGGCGGTGTCGACCACTGCCGACGCACGGCGGCTCTGGGTGGAGACGAAGAACAAACGGAGAGAGAGAGAGGGTGGCTGGGCTTCGCGCGGGAGGGACCAGAGGAAGAAAGAGAAAAGAAAGAAAAGAAAGGAAGAAAAGAAAAATGAAGGAAAAAGAAATGAGAAAAGAGAAATTGTAGGGAAAGAAATGAGGTCCAATCCTCACATCTTGGGTCACAAAAATGATCCAACAGAAACAACTTTAAAATAGCAAGTGAAATAAAATATTTCAAACGCAGTGATTAAAATTAAAATAAATAATTAAACCTGATAATAAGTTAATTTAATTCGAGAAGAAATTTAAACACATAACAATAATTAATTTAAAGAAAACACTTCAAAAATAATTTTTGTAAACTAAAAATCATAAAAATAACCCAATTAAAAATCCAATAATTTTAAAACAAGAGAATAAATTTTGAATCGATAAAAATAATACATTCATTAAAATACACTAAAATTCGGGGTGTTACACATATGGTGTGGAGATAGAGCTCTCAGGGACTTATTCCCTATAGTGTTCATACTTGCACGTGAGAAAGAAGCTTAATGGCAGAGCTCATGGAGAGGGATGGTGATTTACTCTAGTGGAATGTGAGCTTCACTAGGGCGGCCCAAAATTGGGAAGTCAGCAACTTTGAAGATTTCTTCCAGGTCATATACTCCATAAGACTGCGCACTCAAGAAGCTGATACTTTGTGGTGGACACCTACAAGAGAGGTACATTTTCAGCTCGTTTTTTCTATAAGGCCCTCACACAACCGTAGAATAATCACTTTCTACGGAAAAGAATTTAGAGAAACAAGGCCCTGCCTAGGGTGGCATTGTTTGCCTGGACAACATCTTTGGGGAAGATTTTGACAACGGATTACTTACGGAAACACGCAGTGGTAGTGGTAGAATGGTGCTGCATATGTAAACAAAGTGAGGAGATTGTGGATCATCTTCTACTATATTGTTAGATTACTAAATTATTATGGGTCGATGTATTTAGAAGGTAGAGCTAACTTGGGTTATGCCTGCTACAGTGGTCGAGCTTTTGGCAAGTTGGGTGAACCTTGGCAGCATTCCACAAATTTGAATCGTGTGGAAGATGATTCTCATACGTCTTCTATGGTGCATTTGGACATTCAAAGACATGGAGCGTTCATTGGAGGAGATTATATTATTATTTGTTAGAACCCGTTTTCTTTGGGCCAATGATGTAGATTTCAATGGTCTCTATTTTCTTGTTTTTATTTCTTTTTCCTAAATATGTGTTTTCTCTTGTATACCCGATCTGTACTTGGGCTATACCTATTCATATTAATATATATTAAAAAAAGAACATTGGTTTTGACCAATGTAGGGAGAGGATGAGTGAACTTACTTGTCACCATTCGAATGATGGCTACGTGCAACACATTCATGCGGTCCCTTCCTCCACAGTGTATTGATTCTGGAACCTTTTTTAAGATGTGCTTAGCAGTGTGGTAATTGTTTTTGTCTACAGAAAGAAAGAGTGCGGATTCTCCGGCTTCATTCACCATCTTAGCTAGCTTTGGTTTGTGGCGAATTAGTAACTCCACAACCGAGTGTTGAGCACTTCTCACGGCAAGGTGCAATGCCGTATCCTTGTCTATGTTCACCATCTCCAAAATATCTGAACTTGAACGATCTATTAGGAGATCTATGATGTCCGAACACCCTATACTTGCTGCAACATGTAGTGGAGTGTCACCTTTCTTATTTCCCAGATAAATAAGTGATTGGTCCAAGCTGATGAGTTTTTCAGCAAACTCCTTCCGATTGAATTTTGTTGCAACATGTAGAATGGAGTCCTCGTTGTCCGTTATCGGCTTGGGAATATTCTCAGAATCTTGTAGGTAGGACTTAATGATCTCGTTACTTGTGATCTGTTCTAAGAATGTGGTGTCATTTTCAGCTACAGCTTTATACATCTTTGTTGGATCCATGACCTCGAGTTGCAAAACTATATCAAATAAACTAATTTCGCTGATGATGAAGCTAATTATTCAGCGGGCGGGCTTTCTCAGATCCTACGTAGAAGCCTTCCTTACAAATAAGCAATATAATAATTAGATTTAGGAAGTACACTCGGGCATATACCGGTAGTACTAAATGAATTCTATAGTCATATGTATATACTTGCTTTGTAAATTTAAAAGAGTTTACAATGGAATTTATTAACTTAAATTAGAAAGTTCATTATACAAAATATGATTTCATACGTTTATATATATAACATGCTTTGGTTTCTGTTACCTTTTTCTTTATCTATGTCCGTTCTAATACTTTATCCTCATTTCATTCTTAGGGATACACATAAAAATAAAATGAGTCGAATACTTAGTAAGAGCATTGGCATTGAATTGTTCGCCAGTACAGTTTGCATGAAGAAACCCTAATGACTGATCCAATTGTTCGCCAGTACAAATTCAAACTAAATGTTAAACAGCTAATTAGCGACAAGTGAAATTTTAAGGATTGGAGAAATCTATATTAAGTCTAACGGATTCAGAGTATAGAATCCAAAAATAAATAATCATTGGAGAAAAGTTGGAAAAGTCGTACGTGGATCAAGATGGGAGGATCTTTAAGTAACTAGTGTACGTACCTTGAAGCTCGAAGATAGTATAAAGTTTGAGCTAGAGTTAGACACGAATGTGCTGGAGTTAGAGAAGAGGGAAGGAGCTAGCCGTGCGGAAGAGAAGGAGGGAAGAAGAATAAATAGCCTTTCTTTGTAAATATATGCCTTTCTTTTCTTTTAAGCATTTGCTATGTGTGGGAAAGAAGCTTTGTGCACATGGTATATAGAATACTAGTGAAGGTGCTACATGTAAGGCACGTAAAGAAGCTTTGTGCACAGGGTTTATAGAACAGTACTACTGAAGGTGCTACGTGCAAGGCATGTATGCCCCTGCACATAGCACATGCTTAAAAGAAAAGAAAGGCATATATTTATAAATTCCTAGAAATTGTTTTAGTAGATTGTCTTGTACATGAGACTTGATAAAAAAAAGAGTGGAAAATTTGGACTCAATTTTAGAATGAAACTTTTGTTAAATTGTTGGTCATGTAGATTAGTTATTAAACGACCTTGGAGAAACAAAAGGAGGCAAATTTATGACCTAACAACATCATCATCTCATAACAACATATATACAAAAAAATATCACAAAAATTCTTCAAAGGCAAATTTTGACGAGCAATATATACAACATATATCTAACACATGTCCAAAAAGTATTACAGAGGCTCTTTAAAAGTAGAATTTGAAGAACAATACATACAATACAAAAGTTTTTTGAAGTTAACAAAACGATATTTATGCAGTTTGAGGGAAATATATATACATATATATATATATATATATATTTATGTCTGAAAATCATGTTGTTTTAGTACTGGATGGATAAACAAAACATTAAATCTCTTATGTTGCCAGTTTTGGAATTCATCTACTTTCACACCAAGGTGGGTCCACCTGACCCGAAATTTAATTAGGATGAAAGATGGATAAGCTTTTGGGCCTAAAATAGGTTAAATGTGCCATATTAAATAAGCCCACAAGTTACACCCGTAGGCCGAAATTTTATTTTTTAAAAAGTCGCTAATATGTGCTTGATGATCTTGGAAAATATCAATGGGTCAATATTTATTGTAATGCCCTGGTCCCACATGGGTTGAAGAGTTACTTCCTAACACTTAAACTTACATTCCAACAATATAAAAAATAGACTCTAAATTCTCAATATCATATAGAAAATTCGATTCAATCTAATTTTCTCAATATAACCAATTTTCCAAAATGTCAAATCATCACAACACAATAAAATTTCTTAATAAAATTCTACAATACTCATAAAAAAAAAACTTCCTATGCTTGAACCACTACACTTAAATCATCTCACTCAATGCCTCATAATCTTGATCCTCAGTTGAACCATCATAATATCTGAAAAATATTATGGAGATAAGGGGTGAGTTATCAACAACTCAGTAAGCAGAGATCGTATACTAGCATGTAAACATGAGCATTTATTAAGTTTAGTATGCAGAACAAGACATTTACTTTCAGAATGCAGAAACAACATATTTTCTTTCAGAATGCATAAACAAAACTTGTTACAAAACATCAGAGCGAAATTTTTCAGAAAAACAAACTTGTTCTCAAAAAGAAAGTCCTTTGGCATATTCAACTGAAACATTATATTCATATCATCTCATAGCATCACATCGGGACAAACACCATCATCGGGACAAATACCATGTTTAACTCCCGTGGTAGGGTTATAAACCACCATTATACCCATGGATGGGTCGTATACCATCTTTCACCCCGTGGTAGGGCTATAAACCACCATTATACCCGTGGCTGGACCGTATTCCATGTTTCACCCCCGTGGTAGGGTTATAAACAACCATTATACCCGTGGCTGTGCCTTAACAAAAACATAACGGAACATTATCGGAACCAGATCACATTCAAATACAGAATCAGAACTTCATGCCAAGGTTTTTAGATGACACATCATATCAAAACAAGATACTGAATAGTTTCAGATCATTTCATATGTTCGAAATAAATAGAGTCCAAAACATCTTCATTTATTCATAGCAAAAACTTTTAGATTTTCATATTCGCTCTTTTTACATAGTTCAGAAACAGAATGCGCAAAATTAGCTCATGTCTACACCAGTCATGACAGAAAATAATTTCTCTTATATATAATTTATGCATATGCAGAACAAACATTTGAGGTCGTTTCATATTTCTTTTCAAACAAACATGCATATTTTCAAAGTCGACCTCATTTCATTTCTTTTATGCAAAACTAGTATATGAACCCCGCTTACCTGGGCAACTTAGCTTTTCAGAAATTTTCTAAAAAATGTCGAGTCGACTATAAATCGTCACCTATAAAAATAATCACATAATTTTCGTAAGTTTCCAATCAATCACGGATTTCGATATTTAAGCCTAAGCTTCTTAAATAACCTATTTTAATTCTTCAAAGCTTAGAACGTTCATAATCCCAAAATATATCATTACTTCCTAAAATCACCAATATCCACCATAATCCATGTCAAACACAAAACATTGATATCTAAACTCGAAACAGCCAACAAATCTCAAAGCATAAACCAATCACACCAACAACTCCATCATCTAATCCAACCGACCCCCTTACTCCTCGGACTCAGTCCGGCACAACCAACCAATTCACTGTAAATATGAGTTAGCGCAAAAATACATTTAAATTTCAAAAATTTTTTGAGAAAATACTTACAATGCTATAATATAATTTTTGAAAGATCACGGAGGTGCGAGAAGCAGCAACATAGCAACAAAACGTGACAAACCAAGACCCGAGTTTGCTAGGGTAGGGTTTAGGGATGTCGGTGAAGCTAGTGGTGGTGGTGGTTGGCCGTGGGTGGCGGCATGGGCGGCGGTTTAAGGCCAAAATGCTCAAATCGGATCGGAGCCAAGGAAGGGTGCATTAGGTTGCTAGGAGATCGAGGATGAAGTGGTGAAGAAATGGTGGCAAGTGGTGGTGTGACGGCGGCGTGTGAGCACAAAAAACGCCGCGGCATAGGGTTGCGCATGGGGGCAAACGACGACGCTAGAGGGGCTGAGATTGGAGGGAGGTGGTCGGCGGAGGGTGGGGAAGGCCATGGGCTCAGCAGCGGGCTAGGAGAGGAAGGAAAACGCACGGGGAGAGGGAGAGAGGGATGTTGCGCGCGGGAGGAAGCAGTTCCGGAAGAGGAAAAAAAAAAGAAAAAAGAAAAAAGAAGAAAATGGAGAGAAATGAATGAGGTCAAATCCTCACAACTTGGGTCACAAAAATCCAACAAAAATTATTTCAAAACAACAGTTTAAATAAAATAAATTTAAACAAAGTGACTAAGTAAAATAAAATAATTAAATCCAGCAATACAATAATTTTAAAACCCACAAACTAATTTAAATTAAGAAAAATTTAAATGCATCACAATTATTAATATTAAGAAAACATGTCAAATTTAATTTTCACAAATTAAAAAAAATCATAAAAATAAACCTACTAAAATCTGAAAATTTAAAGCAAGAGAATCAATTTTTAAATTAATAACAAATAATCATTCAATTAAAAATACACAAAAATACAGGATGTTACACTTATAAAAATCCAAATTAGATTAGTCAGGTAATTTTAGAAAGACCTCATACCTATAAAATTTTTATGGTAAATTATAAGAATTTCATTAGGCTCAATAATCGGACAAAAGCTCTTTAATATTTATGGACCAAGGGATCCCTAAATAATTAAAAAGTGGCCCAAGATTTTTTTCCAAAAGCCCAGCCCGACTACTCAATAATGCTATGCACGTTTCTTCCTCCTCTTTCCTTCTCTAGGGTTTGTATCTACCTACACATACACACACACAGATCCCTCTCATGCACGTAGGTTCATCTCCCGCCTAAAAAACTAGCGTTGCCACACCCTTCTCCACATTCAAGCGTCAACCCCCACGACACACGCCCCACCCATACACATCCAAACTATGCATCAGAGTACCACTTGGTGCTTGCGGCCTTTCACGATCACCACCCTGCAGCACCCACGACCTCCACCCTATCACTAATTCCAGGGAACCATCGTGCACCGCTGCAACAATCCCAACACGCCTAGTTACTTAGCCATCGTCGCATGAAATTGAGAAGAAGAAGCTTCAGCCCTCCCCAACTCATAGACAATGTGCACTCAAGCCGAGACCTTCCACACTAACAACCTCTCCTCTACCGAGAACCGCGAACGGAATACCTCTATTCTAACCACCCAAAACAGGGTAGTTTTTTTTACTTAACCAACCTCCACACTGTGAGCCCACATTCCACTCAAAACCATCGTGTGATAGCCCCACTGCCCAGCCCACGTGAAACTAGCAACCCTGCATCGAGTGCCACCAACATATGAACAACCACGCAAAGCCACCTCACGTCTCCAACCCATGTTCGACCAACCATGCACGTCCTCATCCATCCCCTGTATTAAACAACCCAAAATATAGCAAGAAAACCCATCCCCAAGTCTCAGGTTTCAGCCCCATGACACGTTGATGAAGCCCAGCGACGTCGCCATCCTTCCACGTCTCCTCCACCTACACAGAAACCGTCGTCCGAGCACTCTCCGTCTGCCCAGATCAGCCACACGTTCTCCCTGTAAGTTCCCTGTTGCAAACTCCATTCCATGACTCCAATTCTCAGTTTTACAGCACTTAATGGTTTCTCTCTCTCTCTCTCTCTCTCTCTCTCTCGCATTTCTCACTCTCTCTCATCACTCTCTCTTTCTCAGTACTCAGCTGCCCAGCTCCGCCCGTCTCCACCACTTTGCAGCTGCTCTCTCGGTGAGTCTCTATTGCATGATCTTGGGTCTAGAAAATATATTTCTCTGCAAACTAAAAGGTTGCTTTTGCATTTTATGTAAGAAAATAGCTATATATAGTCGCAGGTTATAAGCGCGAGGAAAATGGCAACTGATGTGGCAAAAATCGAAAACGCACTATTTAGTTTTACCCCATTTCCCTTCGCTCATGAAACTTTGTATGAGAAAAAAATATTTTCTGTCATGACTGGTGTATACATGAGATTAATTTTAGCATTCTGTTTATAAACTGTGCAAAAATGGGAGAATATGAAAATTTGTTCATAACTATATGACTATGATCTGATTTTTTTTTTGTTATGAATTTGTTCTGTACTCTGATATAATGTGATGTGATCTATGAAAAACCTCTGGCATGATATTCTATTTCTATTTTGTTCTGACCTTACGACGGGTGTAAAACTGTAGCCACTGTTGAGGTTGGTACCAACTCTTCTGTTTCCGGTGCACCAACTTTAGAAGTAAAGTGGTTTTCTACATGATCTTTCCTGTGTGCACACTCGAGGCTCCGAGAATTATAAGGGGAATATTTCGCATTCTATTTATGCTTGGTTGGCCGTCGGGGTTTGCACAACCCTGTTACAGGGTTTAAATATAGAATTATATACTAATGTGATGTTTCAGTTATGTTGTACCAAAGGAATTTTGATTAAGAATATTTATGAACTTTCGTTTTGATATTTTTTTATAATATGTTTTGATTTTTCTTACGAAAATAAAAATATTTTGTTCTTCATTCCAAATTTTATAAATACTTATATTTACATACTAGTATATGTTTTCTACTAACTGATTTGTTGATAACTCACCTATTATTTTCATAACAATTTTCAGATAATTTTGATGGTTCAACTAGAAAATAAGAGTAGGAAGTGTTAGTAAAGTTTGATGTTCATAGGGGAGTAAGTGTTAAAGGGTACAAGTTTTATTGGATAGTCATATTTAGTAGATTTATTATTTTCATTTGTTTTGGTATGTTGAGTTGTGCATATTTTCAAGTATTTTTGAAGATTTTAATTTATTTTATTGAGGTATATCTTTGGTGTCTCCATGGAGGACGTACTTAGATCAGAGGACACTCATCCCAGGCAGGCTACAGGGGCTTCAGGTGGAAGGAATGAATCAACTAAGGTGTGAATACTGTTTCAATGATGTTTTTCTCCCTGACGCTGCTTTACTAATTTCCTGACTTGGCCTTTCTTTCGTATGAGACAGATAATGAGTCTGCCCAAATAAAGTAGTAATTTCTTAGTGTTTCATAGGCGCAATCAGTTAATCAATTGGGGAATGGGGGCTTCCGCCCATGTTATCTTTAGCTATTCGACCCTATTTACAAATGTGTTATTGGAGATGATTTAAGTAACATGAGCTCACTCTTCGGACCTTCGGGACTGGGACATTACAAAGGTGTATCCATTCTTTTATCTGAAGCTTGTGTTGCAGTAGTTTCTAGATATGTCAAATGTTCCTACATAAAATAAATATAGAAATTTAGAAAATGTTGGAAGAAAATAATACTATATAAAACAAATGCATCTGTTTAGATTTATTTAATTTGTTTCTATTTGTGAAAATGTTAGATTTTATGGTATGGCTTTAAAAATGTTGTTACAATTTATAATATTCTAAATTTTATGTAAGAATTTTTTATACTTAGAAATGAATCCCAATAGAAGAAGTAATGTTTTCTAATGCTTTTTATTAAAAAGGTAGTACCATAAAACCTTTTGTTAAATAATTTGATTACCTTGTCGGTGTGATTCATGAACTCAATTGTTGTAGAACCATTGCCTTTTTCTGCTATTAGTCCAAACAAAACGACTGTCAATCGTTCAATATAATCCTCCATGTCAACATAGGCTTGACAACTTAAAGTAATAAAATTGTAGTTGTGAGTTTGAATGAATCATTAATATGGCAAAGTTGTGATATAAGAAGTCATAAATTAAAATATGAACAAAATATGTATAACATGGCTCTCCATGACCGACCCCGAAGGGGAAGGAGCACATAGGGGGCCAACCTCCTCGATCTCGTCCGTTCCATGAACCGCAGGTGTCCCCCTGGCATGGGGGCACGAAAGGAAGGGAAGGGGTGGTTTGTAACACCTCGTATTTTAGTGTATTTTTTTAATTGAAAGATTTTTTTTGTTATTAATTTAAAATTTATTCTCTTGTCTTAAAATTGTTGAATTTTTAGTTGTGTTATTTTTATGATTTTTAGTTTACGAAAATTATTTTTGAAGTGTTTTCTCTAAATTAATTATTTTTTTGCGTTTAAATTTCTTCTCAAATCAAATTAATTTATTATTGGGTTTAATTAATTATTTTCATGTTAATCACTGCGTTTGAATTATTTTATTTTACTTGCTGTGTTAAAATCGTTCATGTTGGATCATTTTTGTGACCCAAGATATGAGGTTTGGACCTTATTTCTTTCCCTACATTTTTCTTTTTCCTCTTTTCTTTTTGTTCTTTTTTTTTGTTCTTTTCTTTTTTTTTTCTTCTTCTTCTTTCTTCCCCTGGCTCTCCCGCGCGCCGCAACCCCCCTCCCTCTCTCCGTCCGTTTCTCTTCTCCCCCAGCCCGCCGCCGTGCGCCAGCGGCGACCGACACCACCCGGCCCACTGTCCTCCCCAGCCGCCGGCGAGCATCCCCGTGTAATCTCAGCCCCAACCGCGCCGCCGTTAGCTCCCACGCACACCACCAAGCCGCGGCACTCCTTGCGCCGCCGTCGCGCCACCTCCGGCCACCATCTTCTCACCACATCATCCTCGACCTTCTAGTAACCCAATGGACCCAACCTCACCTCCGATCTGTCACTGGTGAAGCCCCACCATCAACATTTCCGTTTTGGGTGTTTTTGCACTTCAACCGCCTTTTGCGCCGCCACCCACGGCCAACCACCACCACCATTAGCTTCACCGACATCCCTAAGGCATACCCTATCAATCTCGGGTCTTCGTTTGCACCCGTTCAAAAGTGGGTTTTTGAGACCCACGGCCACAGTGCATTTGACACTGTTTTGTTGCTGCGTTGTCGCTTTTAGCACATTCGTGATCTTTCAAAAATTATATTATAGCATTGTAAGTATTTTTCCCCAAAGAACTTTTGAGATTTAAATGTATTTCTGCACTAATTCTTATTTACTGTGAATTTGTTGGTTGCGCCGGACTGAGTCCGAGGAGTAAGGGGAGGTCGGTTGGATTGGTGGTTGAGAGAATATTTAGAGGGAAATTTATTTTTCTTTGTCGAGTGCAGCTTAATTTTTTTGAGGTATTAATTTATATTTTTAGTTATGGAGTTGTGAATGGGAAGAAGTGTGCTTAGTTTGGTGTTGGTTAAATTGTTAGTAATTGTTTTGGGACTGCGAACTGTTGGAATAAGTGTGAGTTATTGGAATTTGAATTGGCATTGGTCTTGATGCCTGTATTGGACAATACTGAGATTGGTATAGAATATTTTGGGTCGAAGTGAGGGCTGTCCGGATTGTTATTTGGCTGTTGGAGGTTGATTAAACTTGCTGAATTATAATCTAGAGTTTGGGTCTTGAGTTGTCTAAGATCAATTTTGTGTTGTTGGACTTTAATATTTAGTTTATATTATTTTTATGAATAGGTAACGAGACGGATAGAGACTGTATACAAGTCCTAGATAATGCGCTACAGGAGTCAGGTAAGCGGGGTTCCTATGCTGGGTTTTATACAAGTTAATAAGACTGAGGTTGATTTTATGAAAACTCGCATAATTTGTCTTGTGTTGGGAACTTGTGAAAACAAAGTTCAACCTTGGTCTCTTATCTGCATTATTCATAAAATCTATGTGAAAAAGGAAAATATATTCTGACATGCATTGTGTAGACATGAGCTAAATTCTGTCATGTGGTTTCTGAAATCTGAAAAAGAGCGATATTGAGAGTATGAAAAGTTGTGCATTTATTTGTTCTGGCTTTTGTGTTCAGCGTGTGTAAACTGTTCTGATTCTGTTTTGGTACTCTGTATTATTTTGATATAACATCTGAAAACCTTTGGCATGGTGTACCGGTTTTCGTATCTGACTTTGTCTCTGCTTTGCTCTGCTCTGCTCTGTTATGCTCTGCTCTGTTTGGGTTGGTACCAACTTCTCTGTCTCTGAGTGCACCCACTTTGTAAACAAAGTGGTTTTATTGTGGTCTTTCCTGTGTGCACACTCGGGGCTCCGAGAAGAATAAAGGAAAGATTTCACCTCTGTCTCTGCCTGGTTTGGCCACCGGGGTTAGCACAACCCTACCACAGGGGTGAAACATGGTCTCTGCTCTGTTTGATGCTCTGTTTTGATCTGATGATGATACTCAGTTTATGTTATGCCAAAGTACCATGGGCTTTACTTGTCTTAAAACCATCGCTCTGTTACTTCTGAAAATATGTTCTGTTCTGCATGTTAACTCTGGAAAATATTTTGTTCTGTATGTTCTACTTTGTAAATGCTCATGTTTGCACGCTAGCATATGATTTCTGCTTACTGAGTTGTTGATAACTCACCCCCTATCATTATAATATTTTTCAGATGATGTGGAGAGTCCAAATGAGGACCTGGATTAGATTGCTGTTTGTGTTTAAGCTGAGGAGATGTTGGTAGAAGAAGGACTTCTGGTGTTCTGAGTTTTAATCTCTTTGAGTTTTAATAATATCTTGGGTTTCAGTAAGATTTATGAAATTATTGGTTGGGTTGTTATGACTACCGGGAGGTTATGGACCCCTTTGATTTATTATTATTGCATTAAAGATTTTGTGGAGTTGTAATGAGATTATTGAGAAGGTTTGAGATTGATTTCATTTAAGAAGTTTTTGGAGATTATTCTTCGAATGTGTTGGGGGACATGATTATGAGTGACAAGTAGTAATTCTCTAAGCCACCCGGGTTTGGGGCGTTACATTTGGTATCAGAGCCAAGTTTGAATTCTGCATACTATAAACCTTGGAGGTTTAGATTTCTGTGGGTTCATAGGATGTAAAGATTTTAGTGTAGGAACTTGAGGAATTTAAGGATTATCTTGTGGATATTTAAGTTTGGGATTCTAAAGATGTACTGGAGTTTAGAGCGATGTTGGGTTTACAATATGAGATAATAGGAGTGACTGTACGAGTTGGTTGAAGATATGGCTGAGAATGGGTAAAACCATGTGTGCAGTACCAGAAAAGTTTAAAGGTTTTATTTCAAATTATTATTATTTTATTTAAGTTGAATTTATTCGTTTTGTTTGATTTTATTTTATTGGAATTGAAATTATGTTATTTATTTATTAAGTTTATTTTATTTTGTTTGTTTCGTTCGAAGATGAAAAACGGGTTAAGGATTAAGTTATGGCAGGAAGATGGTACGACTGAGAACGCTATTGTTATATTTAGTAGAGTAAGTTTGAACTTTTATCAACTTGGTGTGCTTTTATAATATCAAGGTTTGAAAGGAACGGCATGGTCTAGGTGATCTATTTGGAGAGTAAGATATTTGAGGTTTTCGATTTCATAGATGTATGACACGAGGCTTTGGAATAGAAGATTGTAAGTTCAACAAATTTTAAGGATAGATTTCCGGGAATTTCACCAAAAGTTTAAGGTTTTGCAGACTTTAGGAAATGATTGTTATCATTTAATATTTTAGATTTTGAAAGCTTCGGGAGTCGATTGTTTTATTATTGGATATAAGTTCATTGATCTTACAGATTTCGGAAATTGATTCTTGTATAATTTAAGGTTTTAGAATTACAATTTGAAGGACTGATTTATAGTGAGATTGGAATTTTTAATTCTGCAGGCTTGGTGTGTTAGCTTGATTTATTTTGGAGACTGATTAATCTGTGACCATTAATGGGGTTGATCGAAGTTGAGTTATTGATATAGGGATTTTCAAAGGGATTATTTCTTTGAGAATTGAAGGTGTTAGTCTGGTTTGGATATTGATTGTTATTAGTTCGAGGTTTTAGTGGCAGGTTTTAGGATTGATCCATGTCAGATTTAAGGGTAATTGTTGGTGCAGATTCAGAAAGGAATTCTTGGTGAGTTTAGAGAGATCAAGAATTTTCTTCTACCAAATGTTGTAAGAGTTTCTGGTTAGTAGGTGTTGGACTAACTTGTACTTGATGGTGTTATGTTGTGATATAGTTAAGAATTCAAACCTTGTGTTGATCTTAAGGAATTAGTAGTGTTTGAAAATTTGATATGATACTTGCAATTAGAGATTAAACTTTTGGTGGTGCGGAATTAGGATATAATTCTTGTTGATTTTGAGGGAATAGGTTTGGATGATGGAAATGTTTATTGATGGTTAACTTTGGAAGTGGCTAATAGGTTACCAACTTGTAGAATACAATGAAGGTTTGTGAGTTTTAACATAGGAGTCGATTGAAGTTAGCGCAGATCGTGTTACAATAATAATAATAATCATTGGGATTCCTTGGATGTTGTGTTAAGGCTCTTGTGGAAAGATGAGATTTTGGATAGCATAGCCACCCTAAGAATACTGGACGTGTTGTGCCATTGGGGGACTAATACGAGTATGATGGAATTGCCTATGAAAATAGACTTGAGAGAACATTACTCATGCTTGTTTGGAGTTGTTGATGGTATGGTCTTTTCGAGCGTGTTTTGAGTTGTATCCGGTATCCTGCTTTAGCGTGATGTTTGACCTTACAAATTTCGAGGACAAAATTTTTTTAAGGGGGGAAGGATGTAACACCTCGTATTTTAGTGTATTTTTTTAATTGAAAGATTTTTTTTTGTTATTAATTTAAAATTTATTCTCTTGTCTTAAAATTGTTGAATTTTTAGTTGTGTTATTTTTATGATTTTTAGTTTACGAAAATTATTTTTGAAGTGTTTTCTCTAAATTAATTATTTTTTTGCGTTTAAATTTCTTCTCAAATCAAATTAATTTATTATTGGGTTTAATTAATTATTTTCATGTTAATCACTGCGTTTGAATTATTTTATTTTACTTGCTGTGTTAAAATCGTTCATGTTGGATCATTTTTGTGACCCAAGATATGAGGTTTGGACCTTATTTCTTTCCCTACATTTTTCTTTTTCCTCTTTTCTTTTTGTTCTTTTTTTTTGTTCTTTTCTTTTTTTTTTCTTCTTCTTCTTTCTTCCCCTGGCTCTCCCGCGCGCCGCAACCCCCCTCCCTCTCTCCGTCCGTTTCTCTTCTCCCCCAGCCCGCCGCCGTGCGCCGGCGGCGACCGACACCACCCGGCCCACTGTCCTCCCCAGCCGCCGGCGAGCATCCCCGTGTAATCTCAGCCCCAACCGCGCCGCCGTTAGCTCCCACGCACACCACCAAGCCGCGGCACTCCTTGCGCCGCCGTCGCGCCACCTCCGGCCACCATCTTCTCACCACATCATCCTCGACCTTCTAGTAACCCAATGGACCCAACCTCACCTCCGATCTGTCACTGGTGAAGCCCCACCATCAACATTTCCGTTTTGGGTGTTTTTGCACTTCAACCGCCTTTTGCGCCGCCACCCACGGCCAACCACCACCACCATTAGCTTCACCGACATCCCTAAGGCCTACCCTATCAATCTCGGGTCTTCGTTTGCACCCGTTCAAAAATGGGTTTTTGAGACCCACGGCCACAGTGCATTTGACACTGTTTTGTTGCTGCGTTGTCGCTTTTAGCACATTCGTGATCTTTCAAAAATTATATTATAGCATTGTAAGTATTTTTCCCCAAAGAACTTTTGAGATTTAAATGTATTTCTGCACTAATTCTTATTTACTGTGAATTTGTTGGTTGTGCCGGACTGAGTCCGAGGAGTAAGGGGAGGTCGGTTGGATTGGTGGTTGAGAGAATATTTAGAGGGAAATTTATTTTTCTTTGTCGAGTGCAGCTTAATTTTTTTGAGGTATTAATTTATATTTTTAGTTATGGAGTTGTGAATGGGAAGAAGTGTGCTTAGTTTGGTGTTGGTTAAATTGTTAGTAATTGTTTTGGGACTGCGAACTGTTGGAATAAGTGTGAGTTATTGGAATTTGAATTGGCATTGGTCTTGATGCCTGTATTGGACAATACTGAGATTGGTATAGAATATTTTGGGTCGAAGTGAGGGCTGTCCGGATTGTTATTTGGCTGTTGGAGGTTGATTAAACTTGCTGAATTATAATCTAGAGTTTGGGTCTTGAGTTGTCTAAGATCAATTTTGTGTTGTTGGACTTTAATATTTAGTTTATATTATTTTTATGAATAGGTAACGAGACGGATAGAGACTGTATACAAGTCCTAGATAATGCGCTACAGGAGTCAGGTAAGCGGGGTTCCTATGCTGGGTTTTATACAAGTTAGTAAGACTGAGGTTGATTTTATGAAAACTCGCATAATTTGTCTTGTGTTGGGAACTTGTGAAAACAAAGTTCAACCTTGGTCTCTTATCTGCATTATTCATGAAATCTATGTGAAAAAGGAAAATATATTCTGACATGCATTGTGTAGACATGAGCTAAATTCTGTCATGTGGTTTCTGAAATCTGAAAAAGAGCGATATTGAGAGTATGAAAAGTTGTGCATTTATTTGTTCTGGCTTTTGTGTTCAGCGTGTGTAAACTGTTCTGATTCTGTTTTGGTACTCTGTATTATTTTGATATAACATCTGAAAACCTTTGGCATGGTGTACCGGTTTTCGTATCTGACTTTGTCTCTGCTTTGCTCTGCTCTGCTCTGTTATGCTCTGCTCTGTTTGGGTTGGTACCAACTTCTCTGTCTCTGAGTGCACCCACTTTGTAAACAAAGTGGTTTTATTGTGGTCTTTCCTGTGTGCACACTCGGGGCTCCGAGAAGAATAAAGGAAAGATTTCACCTCTGTCTCTGCCTGGTTTGGCCACCGGGGTTAGCACAACCCTACCACAGGGGTGAAACATGGTCTCTGCTCTGTTTGATGCTCTGTTTTGATCTGATGATGATACTCAGTTTATGTTATGCCAAAGTACCATGGGCTTTACTTGTCTTAAAACCATCGCTCTGTTACTTTTGAAAATATGTTCTGTTCTGCATGTTAACTCTGGAAAATATTTTGTTCTGCATGTTCTACTTTGTAAATGCTCATGTTTGCACGCTAGCATATGTTTTCTGCTTACTGAGTTGTTGATAACTCACCCCCTATCATTATAATATTTTTCAGATGATGTGGAGAGTCCAAATGAGGACCTGGATTAGATTGCTGTTTGTGTTTAAGCTGAGGAGATGTTGGTAGAAGAAGGACTTCTGGTGTTCTGAGTTTTAATCTCTTTGAGTTTTAATAATATCTTGGGTTTCAGTAAAATTTATGAAATTATTGGTTGGGTTTTTATGACTACCGAGAGGTTATGGACCCCTTTGATTTATTATTATTGCATTAAAGATTTTGTGGAGTTGTAATGAGATTATTGAGAAGGTTTGAGATTGATTTCATTTAAGAAGTTTTTGGAGATTATTCTTCGAATGTGTTGGGAGACATGATTATGAGTGACAAGTAGTAATTCTCCAAGCCACCCGGGTTTGGGGCGTTACATGGTTAGATCCCCCAACTCGGCCACGAACATCCCTAGGCCTTCAACCTACCTCCCAACTTCCATGTCGACCAATCCCACATCACCCACATCTCTTTGATCAACCCCTCCTTCTTCTAAGGAGGACCCACCTCATTCAGGAAAAGTGGGAGAGTCCTCCTAACTGCCGAATGAGGTAGGGGAGGGAGAAGGGATAGAGACCCTCTCTTGGTCAGTAGCAGGTGTCTCACCGCCAGAAACAATCATGGGGAGAGAACTCAGGGTGGATCCTTGCTCCTTGCGATCGTCTTCATCACCACCCCCAATATTGGTCTAGGTGCTACCAACTAAGATAGATTGGGGCACCCCAGCCCCAGCCACGCCAACAGAAAAGGCGTTCTACATATTCGCATAAAAGTCGCCGATGCTAGACGTTGATGTTAGGGAGAGAAGAGAAGGAAACTAGAAGGGCGGCATGCTTACGGATTCAGTGCCCTTGGCAGGCAAGTCAAAATCAAAACCCGTCGCCAAGTCAACGAGAGATTGGCCCATGAGCCCAATAAGGTCTTCAAGACCTGGCGACACTAGGGGGAACCCAGACTAAAAAAGCATTGGGTGTCTTCTCTCCAGGGGAAGCATCAAGAGCCCCCTAACCAACAACAATGTTGGAATAGCAATGTACTCCTCGATCCGCCTCAACTTCCGCCCCCGTGGCGGATCCAGCAACCTCGCCCTCAACGATGTTGCCATGAGGGCGTTAAGTCAAATAACCATCAATTTGAGAAGCCCATCTTTTCCCCCCTGGCTAGGGAGCACGTCTCTTTGCCAGGGGCACCATGGCCTTGAGTTTTTGACCCTTAACATGGGCATGTCTCTGTATCACCAAGAACCTATCAATATTGGAGGCAAAGAGTAGATCCTCCATTGCCAAACCATTCCTGTCATTTTCCTTTGCCCAATTAAGGACTATGTCAACATGAGAATGCTCCTTATCAGTTAAGTCCAATTGCAAGCTTTTGTTGTCGGGGACCCTTCCCCAATTAGCACAGACTGGGTAGTCCTAAAGATTCATCTCGTCAGCGGGATACTCCCAATTACTACTAGGAAAAAAAAATAAAATATTTGCCACTGCTTGGCATTGGAATAACAAGGATCAAAGGCCGCCAAGCGTTGTGACCTAACGTGAAAACTACAAACGTTGCCTGGCAACATCTTCACCCATAGAATGAATGAAATTTTTTCACTGCCAAATTTGGATAGGTATCCCCCAAGGGCTCTAAAACCATGCGAAAGACCACGTATGAACACATAAGAACATGCCAAACGTGCGAGTGAAGTTGGGCGAGGGCTAACCCCAAGAAATCCAAAACATCAGGGACATGGCGTATGAAATGGAATCACAGCCCATGCATCAAGGCACTCACTGTAAGGGCCACGTCGCTGACAAACCCTTCTTCGTCAGTACATCCAGCCTTAGGAATAGAAAACTTCACCGAATCTGGGATTTGGTGAAGCCGAGATTTGGTAAGTGGACCTCGGCTTCACCAAGTCCCGCTCAAACAGGGTGGAACACCAAGAGAAACCCTCAAAAGAGGCAGGGATTCGACTAAGGGAAGACTAAACGGCAGGGGAAGGAGAGTCCCTTGTTGGAGTTGGGTCGGAAGAAAGGATGGGAGTACGGGAAGAGCCACGGCTAGCCATTGCAAGAAAAATGCGTTCTTGAAGATGTTAAATTAGAGCGAATGTCTATGGGAGAAGAATATAATAAGGAAGAAGAAGTGCGAAAAGAAGGAGTAAGGGAAGAAGTAAATGAATCAAGAAAGATCAGGAAAGGTAATCATGAGGATTCTTGGGAATTCGAAAGGTTGGTTGCGCCGATAGTTGCCACTTCTTTCAAATAAAGGATGTTAAATTAGAGCGAACATCTATGGGTGATATGGGCTACGTTTTGAAGAATAGGTTTGAACTTAAGCCACTATATTATCTCTCATGGACCCTCGACAGGGTCGAAAAGGTCAAAATCTGGCTAACCAATTACCTATTGCAAGCCAGCGGGGTAAGAACATCACGTGGGCATATAAGGTGCGAAACTAGTAAATTTCCTTTGTGCTGGCACAAATAAAATTAGAGGGGTAACTGGAGGAGATATTTGTTGTGACGCCCCCAAATTCCGCTTGGGATCGGACGAACATTTGAAGCGTCGAGACATGCAACACAAGGTTACCTGCCCCCGTTCATGACATATAAGATGCAATATTCTTAACATGCATCTAGCATTATGCAATATTCGCAGCGGATAATTTTTTTCTTTAGCAATACTATGCACCAAACTGAAATATCTCAAATACTTATAACATGCTTCATACATAATGACATACTTAAAAACTGATATCACAACACTAGTCCAAAATGATTGTGATCAAAAGAGTGCTTGAGATTGAACTCCACAATTACAAATAGTAATTTGAGGTAACTACTATACTAACACCTACGTCGCATCGTCGCTTAGTCGACCGTTTCCAGTTGGTCGATTCTCGATTCTCCTTCAGATCCTGTAATAAGATCTACCATTTGGGGGGAATGGTAGTTGGGACTACCACAATGAGATTTGATTAATGATGCATGCATGGCAGTAAAAGCATGAATGCATAATCAAATCATAAGTAATCATAGCATAACTTGACATACAACATAACATAACCGGCATAACTTAAACTGAAGCTTAGCATGAACGTGACTAGAAACATAACATGGACTTGAAACATAACATGAACCTGAGCATGACACAACATAAATGTGAACTTGGAACATAACGTAAATGTGAACATAACATAACATGAACTTGAAACATATTCTTGTCTCATGGGATTACCATGATTGCGTGAACGTAAACTTGAACATAACATAACGTGAAACATGACTTGAACTTGGAATCTTATTCAATAGACTTAATCATTAAAGTGACCATATGGGTGCTACACAGGTCCCCTTGAGCCGTGTGTCCCTGCCGATTACCGCATCACATCACAGGTTTCTATACCAGCTGTGAGTGCGTTAATACGTACTCCACAGTTATTGTGGCCCCACGTATTCTACGTGTCACAATTGCTGTGTCTCACGTAGTGTATGCTCCACAGTTGTTGTGGCCCCATACTTCATGCTCCACAGTTGTTGTGGCACCTTGACTTATTTGTTTGTGCCACACTTGCTGTGGACACACGTAACATAATGTGTGGCACCATCGGCGTTAGTGCCTGGCGCGCTCCGGTGACCAGCTAATTAGGCCCCATTCGCAACCTGTTGACTGTACTTCGTCAACCCAGGGAATTTCACGCCTATTTAGGCACTCCAGCGTGAACAAAGGAGTTCCACTAGGATATTACCCCATCCTAGCGCATAGGGTCGTGATTGACTTAAATAACTTAACCGGCATACATGTCATTTCGTAACGTGACGTAACATGGACGTAACATAAAAGACGGAAGTCCTGACGTAGTATAACGTGACATGAACGTAAGACGTAAGACGACAGACATGACGTACTTTGAGACATAAATGTAACAGACAACATACCATAACATGGCATACATGTAACAGGCAACATTTCGTAACATAGCATACCATGTAACAGACAACATTTCTTAACATGGCGTAACATGTGACAATGAATATTACGTGACATGAAATACATGTAACATATGGCATACTTAACTTAACATGACATACTTGCAATGTATAGCAATACGTGACAGAATATCTTGTGTAACAGATGAATAATTCATGACAGAATAAATTCTGTGTAACAGATAAATATGTAATGACTTGGCATGGTACATATGATAACATGTATACATATAATTTAGTTCCCTTACTTATCACACATACACATTAAATTGATAGTAAGTTAAAAGCTAACTTACCTCGATCTTCGCGCTTCGAGACAAAACTCAAGTCCGATCACGAGAAACTGAAAGTAGTGATTTCTAAAAATTAGAAATTAATCACTAATAATTAGGAATATGGAGAAATATCAACTTCGATTAAAATTACCATTTTACCCTCTACATGTGGGGAAATTACCATTTTACCCCTAACTTAAGGATTTTGCATCCTAACTCCAAAGATCACCAAAATTTACATACCTTATGTAAATTTTGTACTAAGCTCAAATATCAATTCAGAAAAATTTTAAATTAAACCCAACCATTAAAACTCTATGGGGCCGAAACTTACAAAGGCTATTTTCTTTGATTTTTGTTGTAATTCCTTCAAATTTCAAAACTCATGATTAAACCAAAATTTTTCTTCTACTATACTCATAAAATATTCCTAAGAATAATCATGTTTTGAATCATGAACAAAAGTCATCAAAATCACTAAAACCATACTTGAACTTTTTGGTTTTTCTTCTAAGTTCAAAATAGAATTTTGTTTCTAACTTGTTTTGATCAACCTCTTGATCCATGACTTATAAAGATGTGATCTTCAAACCAAAACATCACATGGTTTAAAAAGATGTTCTAAAACAGATCCAAGCATCAAACTCAAGATCACATGGTTAAACATCAACCAAAACATAAATTTAACCAAGAATATCATCACTTTGACCTAACTGAATACCTCATTCCATAAAATTTCATATCTTCGAAACTAACAACAAATATCTTCAAAATAAAATTTAAACATGTAAATAAGAGGCTTAGGATCTTCCAATAAAAATATCAAAGCCATTGGAATAAGATCAAACTCAAAACAGAAACTGTTTTGTCTCTTCCAGTTTCTAAGTTAATAGACCTAAGAAAATATTTCACCAAAACTTTTAATCACGCAACAAATCCTCAACCAATAATCATATACACATGTTAACAGTACTCCATAAAAATTTCGGACCGAGATCTATTCATTAGCTTGGTCAAAAACTCCAAAATATAACACACTCTCCAGTTTATCGCCCAGAACGACCTTCTGGGGTATAAACAACTTTTTACCAACCAAATGATCTCCAAATGGAACGAATAAGATATCCACGTAAACTAGACTAAAAAAGAAACAACTTAAAAAAGCTTCGAAACGGGAGTTCAAAAGAGGTAAGAAAAACTATCCGAGAGTGTCTTTTGTGTTTTATGATGGAAAAGTGTAAAGGAGACTTGCTTTTCGTGGGAAGTGGACTGGAGAGCTTCTTACACAAGCTATGTAAAGTGATAGGATTGAAGGAATGGTTGAGTGTTGGCCTTTTCTTCTCATAAAAATCAGACCAAGATCTTTTCTCAAGGTGGAGTGTGAGAGTGAAAGAGTGAGGTGGCCCTTTAGCTTTGTCTTTCTAGAACCTTCTAGGCCCTTCTTGTAAAGATCTGACCAGCCAAGTGAGGGTTCGAAACTTAGTCATGAAGCAATCCTATAGTGACCAAATTCGTGGGCCTTAATGGGCCTAAACCGAATAGGCCTAAATTTTGGGGTTTAAAGAGGGTTTGGATTGCTATCAAGCCCAAATCTAATATCACTTGGTCCAATCAATTTCTCAAGGTTCACAAGGTTGGATAATGATGTTCTAACACAAATTTGAAAGATTAATAGCATGTGGAAGTGATTTAATTAAGTGATTAAACACAATGCTAGAAATCGGATTAGAAAGGGTTTAGAGGCCAACTTTAGGTTTTGGGGAAACCGTTTAGGGTTTCAATTTCAACAAAGATTTTGGGCTTTCAATTGGATTCCCACCATTTAGGGTTTCACTAGGATTGAAATATTTTTGGTCTGGCACAATTTGGTTGAGCAGACGAAACAAAGTTTTGCTTAAGTGGCATGATTTCACACATTGATTCCTTCAAATCCATCAAACGCTCCTCATGGTGCCAAGTGTCTAATATTATCCACTATGAGAGGCTAATATCTTGCCAAGTGTCCAAATGAAAGTTCTCTAATCTAATTTGGACATTCCACACTGTGATTTTGAAACACTGCGATTGGTGCGCTTACCGAGGTTACTATTTACTCCGAAAAAGTGAATCATAAACTTAGCACTAAAAATTCCTAAATATTCATATTAATCTACAGTGAAAATCGTTTACCGAAATTCATTCTCGAAGTGCCCCTAAAAATAATTTCACAATTTCCATCAGACGTTTCGTCCGGAATTATGAAAATAGGATATTGCGCCATAAAATTCTAAATAATCCACTGAGTCTAATGGCGTGGACCATGATGCATTCTAACACTTCTAACCACCTCAAATAAATAAAACTTGTATTTCTAGCACCATAGTGAGTGATAACACTGACTATGTTGACAGACTAAAACCTATGCGATTGGTCGATTCGTAAAACCTTATGGGGTTTCCACGAGATTCCTAAAGTCAATAGAAATTCCACCAATGAATTTCTAGCGGGCTGTTACATTTGTCCTCTTGTTACATGGCCCATGACTGATAAGCAAGCCAAGCTTGCCATTTTGACCTACAAGGCCCTTGGCCTAGGGGCCCATGGGAGCATGATATCAACAATTGAGGCAACATCATTCGCAAGGTGATAATGCCCCAAGATGAAGGCAGTTATCCTAAGATGGATAACCCTTATAAATCAAAGCAATATCCCCTCCTCCTTTGTTAAGGGTTAACTAGAGATAAATGCAGGGAACAGATGGTTCTCGACTTCTTGGATATGCCCTTGCATCTGCATAAATGGTACATGAAGGTAATAAATGTTCTTCTAAGTATTATTGAGATATTATATATTGAGACTAATTCTCTAACTTTGGCATCAAAGTTTATCCTGGGCAACCAGTGCCATTGAGTTGGTCTTTGCAGGTTGTTCAAGTGGTTGGTGGTGTGAAACATGTCTTTTACAAACTCCTTAACATCTTGTCTGGTATTTCTGCTGAAGAAGATTGAGGTCTTGTCCAGGTTCAATCTTTGGTTAATAAATGGTTATCTTTTTGCACCTGGACATCTTGTCCATGTGCAAAAAGAAGGTTATCATTTGTAAAAAACAAAAAAATAAATAGTAAATAAGCAAAGACCCTCGAGCAAAAGGAAAGCCTGAAGTGTGACATTTTTTCTCAACTCTATCCAACAGATGACTTAACATTTCTGAGCATAGGATAAAAAGATAATATAGGCCTTTCTTGTATCTTAACCTTCATTTTATTTTGATTTTTATTTAAGTATTAAAAAACTTCTTCGCTCACTCATTAAATTAAATATAATATAGGCCTACAATTACAAATGAGGAAAATATATTAAAATAATAACCAAGTGATCATATTCATGTTTCATCTACATATATATATATATATATATATTTGGGTCAAATGATCTTGCCAATAAAGCTTGTAAGTAGTCTACTTAGATCTTCGCAAACTTCTAATTGGTTGGTCAAAAAAAGAAACGAAAAGTTGCTAATGGCTGCCTTGATCAATATGTTTCGAAAAAGAAGAGGTAAAAATTAAGGGAGTATGCATGTTGGGATTGTTCCAAATTCATTGAGAAAGTGGAAAATCAATCATCATCTGCTAATGCTGCCATCTACTATTTGCGCTCCCTCTGATCTCTCTCGCTCTCTCTCTCTTTCTCTATATATATATAGAGAGAGAGAGAGAGAGAGAGATGCATGCCCATTGCCCCCACATGGGCATGTTTAGTGGGCTAGCAACAATCTTAAACGTACAAGCTGGTTTTTTTTTTTTTTATCTTTGCCTTTGCTCCCATCTTTTTACAGTGAGAATGACGGGCGGAATTGAAAGGAACACTAAATACATGCACAACGTAACCCTGGCAGTCATGACTATATATCCAATAGAAATCATCGAATGAACGAATGATCATCAGCATGATGTTGATCAAATTAAAAACAAGGATATAGTATGCACGCGGATGCATCACGTCATGTCATGTTTATTGTAGAGATCGTCTTGTTGCGCGCAGAAGTGCAAGACGAAATAATGAATTATTATATGATCTCATATTTTCTTGAAAGGTTAGGTACTGTTGAGACGTCCCACATGGCTTAAAACCAAACTCATCATAGGTATCAAATCCTCTCTCTCGCTGTAGGTTCTCCAGATGATTATTCTCTCTATATTTTTCTCTCGGGGAGAAGTGTGAGGTGAAGTTAGGTCCATGAATATTCTAACAGAATTAGAAGGTGGCAGAGGGGTTTGGGGTGTGTGTGTAATGGCATTGAGTGGTGGCAGTAAGGTGGTGGAAGGGTCGGTTTAGTATGGTTTACGTAGCTGAGTGGTGGCAGAGAGGTGGTGGTGACATTTTCAAGTCTGCTTCTGCAGAATAATCTAATGAACTGTGGTGGTAGAAATGGGGTAGAAGGGCTTGGGGTCTGTTTTCTTCCTTACGTTACAGAGTGGTATCAGGAAGGGGGTGGTAGAGTTTTCTTTCCCTTTTACAGCAGGAAAGGTTGGTAGCAATGATGAATGATCTTGCAAAAAAATGGGAATGTTTGAAGCGACGGTGGAAAAAACCCAGCATGAGATATCGAAGGAGTTGAAAAATAAAGGGGAATGTAGTCTGGTGGGAAAGGTATGGATGAAAAGAAATATAAGTCAGGGGGTTATTGAAGCAACATTGGCTAAAGTGTGGAAGATAAGCAGAAGGCTCAGTTTCAAGAGGTGGGTTCAAATATGTTTATAATCACCTTTACTAACCAAGCTGATAAATAGAGGATCCTTGATGGGAGACCTTGGTTATTCGACAACCAGATGTTTGTGATATTGCACCTAGATGGATTCATCCCACCACAGCAGATGGATTTCAGTAGGGATAGATTCTGGATTCAGTTTCACGACTTACCTATAGTATGTATGAACAAGGCAAGAGGAGAAAAACTAGGTGAGACTGTGGGTAGAGTTTTGGAGGTAGAGTCACAGGATGATGGGAGTGGGTGGGGTTTATATATGAGGATTTTAACAGAAATAGAGTTGGGGAAACCATTGGCTAGGGGGAGGACCATCTCCATTAAAGGGAGAACCTATTGGGTTCCTCTTAAATTCGAAAAACTTCCACACTTCTATGTTAAATGTGGTTGTCTCATCCATGGAGAGGGAGGATGTTTGGGGAAGGAGGAGGAAGAGACTCAGTTTGGTACTTGGATGAGGGTAAGGATGAGAGCTAGATTTAAATAGAAAGAGGTGGGTAGAAATGTGAGATGGGAACAAAAACTGACAGCAAGAAATGTAGTTTGTGTAGAGGATGAGGAAAAGAATAATAGTGTGAAGGAGAAGGAAGGAAGTAAGAGGGAGGAAGAGCTTAATGCAGGAAGTGAGGAGGTGATGAGTAAAAGCCAAGGTTTTCAAGAAGATGATAGAGGGAATGCAAAAATGGTAAGCATTGAAATATGGAAGGAAACTTCAGCAGAAAATCAAGAGAAAAAGTGTGAGTAATCAAGGGAGGAAAGGTGTGAATTGGGAGAAAAAATTGAAACAAGTGACTACTTAGTGAAGGCAAAAGGAAGAACTATGGGGGTTTGGAAGAGGAAAGCAAGGGAAAAAAAAAATAACTCTAAGGTTTCTAACAGTGCTTCTTGTTTATCAAAAAGGCTATTTAGACAAGATGGTGAAGGAAAAGAGGTGGAAAGGGAGAGGAAAAAAGCAAAAGGCAGTAATAGTGAGGTGAATGAGGCACAAATTGTTTTGGTGGAGGCTGTTGAACAACCCCACCAATTATTATGAAAACACTAAGTTGGAACTGTCGAGGGCTTGGCAACCCTCGGATAGTTCAAGACCTTTGCCATTTGGTAAAGGAGAATGGTAAAGGAGAAGAGGCCAAATGTGATCTTTTTTATGGAAACAAAATTGAGGAGTGAAAAGAGTGATAGAATAAAAAGAAGGGTGAGAAGTGAGGGGTGTTTTGTAGTAGATTCAGAAGGAAGGAAAGGGGGTCTTATGCTTTTATGGGACCAGTCAGTGGAGTTGGAGATCCTGAATTACTAAAATAGGAACATTAATGCTTGGGTCACAAATGAGGAAGGGAAAGAGAGATGGTTGCTGACTGGTTTTTACGGGCAACCAGAAACCAGTTTAAGGGAAGAAGCTCAGAAGTTGTTGGCTTCTCTAAGACCTAATGATGGGTTGGGTTGGTGTGTGGTGGGGGATTTTAATGAAATTTTAACACATGATGAAAAGAAAGGAGGGCAGCAAAGGAAAGAGAACAAATGAATATGTTCATTAATGTATTAGAAATGGGAGGTCTTTTTGGTCTGGGTTGGAGGGGAGACAAATTTACTTGGACTAACAAGCATGACAGTGAGACTTTCATAAATGAAAGGCTAAATAGGGCAGTAGTCAATTTAAGATGGAAGGAGATTTATAAAGAAGGGTGGGTAGAGGTGTTAACAACAAGATGCTCAGACCATAGACCCCTTTTGCTGAGTATGAACCAAAAACTCTCAATAGCATGGAGGAGGAGGAGGATGTTTAGATATGAGGCTAGATGGTCTTTTGAGGAAGGTTGTGAGGAAGTCATAAAAAATGCTTGGACCATGAGGCAAGTAGGGCGAGATCCTGCTAGGACACTTAGAAGTTGCTGGAAGATAACAAAGGAGCCTTTGTTAAATGGAACAAGCAATTAGAGAATGACAAGGGTAAAATCTTGAAAGGCAAAACAAAATTGTTAAAAAATTTATAGATGAATGAAGGGAGTCATAATATGGTGGAGATTAAAAAACTCCAAGAAGAGATAGGGGTCTATCTTGAAATGGAGGATTTAAAATGGAGGCAAAGAGCAAAGTTGGACTGGTATCAACTGGGTGATCGTAATACCAAGTTTTTTCACAGTTGTGCCAACCAAAGGAGAAAGAAGAACTGTATAAGATAGATTTTTGATGATCATGATAAGATGCAATCAGAGCCTGAAATGATAGACAAGGTGTTTAATGATTATTTCCAGAAGTTGTTCAAATCCACAACCCCAAGTGATGGGGATATTGAAGCTTGTTTGCAGGCAATGGTCCCTGTGTAACAGAAGAAATGAATGTAAATTTGTCCAAGCCTTTCTCTAGAGACGAAGTTGAGAAAGCTCATAAACATATGGCCCCTTTGAAGTCACCCGGAATACGTGTAAATCATCTGCTTTTTGCATATGACTGCATACTTTTTGGGATAGCAAAAACAAAAGAATGGTTGAGGTTACAAGAGCTTTTGTTTATATATGAAAAGGCCTCTGGACAGTTCCTAAATAAGGAAAAAATGTTAGTGTGGAAAATCCAAACATAACACATTTAGAGGAATAAAAGAAAGGGTCTGGAAGAAGATTAATAACTGGAAAAATGCTTTTCTATCAGCAGCTGGCAAGGAGGTAATGATCAAGATAGTCCTACAAGCAATACCAACTTACACTATGAGTGTTTTTAAACTCCTAAAAAACCTTTGTAAGGAGTTAAATTCTTTACTGGCCAATTTCTGCTGGGGAAACCCAAAGACAAGTAGCTGTTTGCATTGGTGTAGTTGAGAAAAATTAGGGACTTCTAAGGGTAAAGGAGGGTTGGGTTTTAAAGACATAGAGTCATTCAATATGGCTTTATTGGCTAAACAAGGGTGGAGATTTTGACAGGACTCGAGGAGCATGGCAGCAAGGGTTTTTAAAGAAAAATATTTTAGAACAATCCTTTTGACAGAAGCAAAATTGGGATATAGACCTTCTTACATATGGAGGAGTGTTTAGGGAGCTCTAAACTTGTTAAAGCAAGGATGAAGATGGAGTGTAGGGAAAGGCAAAAAAAAATAAAAATTTTGGGGGCAGAAGTGATTACCAACTCCTTCCTCTTACTGTGTCCAATCTCCTTGCACAATTTTAGACCAAGAGGCCAAAGTTTCTGAGTTGATTACTTGTGGGGAATGGAATGAGCATTTGATCAAGAGAATTTTCTGTGAAGAAGAAGCATAGCAGATATGGAGCTTACCCATAAGCAAAATGGAGGTTGAAGATAAATTAATATGGAGGTACACCAAAAAAGGTTTCTTCACTGTCAATAGTGCTTATCATCTAGAAATGAAGAGGAGGACAACAAAAGATGAGTGCTCAAATGGAAGGGAAGGGGAGAACAGATGGAAGGTAATATGGAATTTGAATATCCCAAGGAAAACCAAAATTTTCTTGTGCAAAGCTGCAAAAGAACTGTTAGCTACAAAAAAAGTCTTTACAAGAAGGGTATTATAAAAGAACAACTGTGTCCGATTTGTAAGAAGGAAGCAGAAATATCAATACATGCCTTATGGTCCTGCCCTGTAGCTGCAAATGTCTGGTCTGATTCGATTATGGTGATACAAAAATGGAGGACCAATGAACCTGATATGTCAATCTTGTTTGAAAGGTTGGAGGAAAGGGTCAATACAGAATAATTAGGAGAGATCAGTATGGTAATGAGAAGCATTTGGTTGAGAAGAAATGAATTTGTCTTTAAAGACATTTTCAAGAGCCCAACTCAAGTGTTGAATCAAGCTAGATAGGAACTGAGAATTTATCACCAGGTTTAGCAGAACCTGTGGCAAAACGCAGAAGCAAGAGTAGTAGGAGGAGAGTCAATGTGGAGCAGACCAAGGGAGAGATTTGTAAAAGCAAATTGGTATGCAGCTGTTGATAAAGAAGGAAAAAAGGTAGGCCTAAGAGTGGTAATCAGATATGAGGAAGGTGAAATTATGGCTGCTGTTGGTGAACAAAGAAGCCTTGTATCTGATCCTGCAGTAGCAGAAGGTTATGCACAGAGGAAAGCCACGAAATTTTGTAGAGACCTTAATTTCAGCAGAGTTGTTTTTTAAGGTGGTGCTCAAGTCATAGTGAATGCAGTTAATGAAGAAAAAGAAGATCTTTCCAGATATGGATGTGTCATTGAAGATGCCAAGAAACTGTTGAGAGGAAGAAGTCAATGGAGTGTTAAGTTTGTTTATAGAAAAGCTAATGAGGCAGCACATTGCTAAGGGGAAGAGGTCCCAGCTTGTATTGAGAGTATCTTGAGTAAGGAAAAACTTTGTAATACTATTTCAGATCAATGAATGAATATTGAGGTTATTTAAAAAAAAACTCATCCTAGGCTTAATAAGGAGTTACCTTACTCCTCCTATTAGACATTTTATGGGGAGAAATGAGTGTTTCTATATGGTATCAGAGCAGGTTAACTTATGACTGATGATAGGCTCCTACGACCTACCCACAATAATATTACCAGAAATATTGGCCCACACGTGAGGGGGCGTGTTGAGAAGTCTGACATGGTTTAGGAACCAACTTGTCCCAGACTTTATAAGGAGTTATCTCACTCCTCATTTTAGACATTTTATGAAGAAATATGAGTGTTTATATAGGTACCAATTAGAAAATTAATGTGCACTAAGGAAGTTGGTTGATTCAACAACGTAGTCATAATGTTTTAGATCACTTTCGAGTTGCCTAGCTACTACATTAATGGAGCCCTACAATAGGTTATTATATGGAGCGAGCTAGCTGCATGCATATATATTGCGCTTGTACGTGTAGATTGTTGTTGGGTGTTTTTTTGAATAAACCCACTTAATTTCTTGTAATAGGTAAAAAGTATTATTTGTCTAAAATTATAGATCGACGACCTTCATGATATTCAAAGGTTAATTGGTCCAACACATAAACACATGATAGGTATCTATATATCTTCATCCACCCTACGTAAAAATAGAAAGAAAAAAGAGTCATTCTATTTACAAGTCCGTATAAGAGAAATACACCATTTATATTATTGATGTGGTACGATTTGATTTGCAAGATATAAACTTTTAATTTTTTTTCTAAATCAAATTGTAACACCCTTTCCCAGAGGTCCGGGGAGTTAACTCTTGTAACCTAAAATCATCTTTCAAAACATATTTATATACTCTAAATTTCTCATAAAATAGGAACTCATTTAATTAAACTAAATATACATGTTCCTCCATTAGGACACCAATTAATAAATACCTCAATGAAATAAATTAAAAACTCTACAAAGACTCAGAAATATCCATGACTCAAAATACCAAAATAACATAAAATCACAAACATACTAAATAAGACTCTCCAATAACTATTTGTACCATTTGACACTTATTTCTCTACGATCATCAACCTTGCTAATACTTCCTACTCTTGACTTCCAATTGAGGTATCAAAATTATCTGAAAAATATTTTGGAAATAAGGGGGTGAGTTATCAAACAATTCAGTAAGTAGAGAACATATACTAGTATGTAAACATGAGTATTTTCAAAATTCAGAATGTAGGATAAAATATTTACTTTTAGAATGCAAAATCAGAAACATTTACTTTCAGAATACAAAATCAACATATTTACTTTCAGAATGCAAAATCAAAACATGTTACCAAAAATATCAGAGCGAAACCTTTAGAAAACAATTCTTATTCAAAAATCATTTGGCATAACAAAATCTAAGACCTCATCTTCATCATATCAGAGCATTGCATCGCACCGGGATAGATACCTGTTTAACCCCCGTAATAGGATTATAAACCACCATTATAACTATAGAAGCACTGTATCCACTATTATAACCCGTGGTTGGGTCGTATACTATGTTTAAACCCCATGGTAGGGTTATAAACCACAATTCTAACATGTGGAAGGGTTATATCTACTATTATAACCCGTGGTTGGGCTGTATCCACTATTATCACTTATGGTTGGGTCTTATCTACTATTATCACCCGTGGTTGGGTCGTATCCACTATTATCACCCGTGGTCGGATCGTATCCACTATTATCACCCGTGGTTGGGTCGTATCCACTATTGTAACCTGTGGTTGGGTCGTATCCACTATTAAAACATGTGGTTGGGCCGTATGCCACTATCATCACCCATGACTGGGCTGTAACAGAAACTGAATAGAACATCATAATCAGACTTAATCAGAATACAAATTCAGAATCTCATGGCAAGGATTTCAGATGCCGCAACATATCCAAATAGAGTACTGACCAAACTCAAATCCTTTCACATTTTCAAAAACAGTTTCAGAACATTTTTGCATCATATGCACAAATTTTTATAAATTTCATATTCTCTCTTTTTGCATAGTTCAGAAATAGAATGTACAAAATTAGCTCATGTCTACACCAATCCTGACAAAAAATATTTTCTCTTATATAGCTTTCAAACTCATATCTAAGGTTGTTTTCATATTTCTTTTCAAAACAAATATGCATATTTTCAGAATCAACCTTGTTTCATTTCCTTTTTATGCAAAGTCTAGTATAGGAACCCCGCTTACCAAGGCTTTTTAATTTTTTTGAATTTTTTCACAACAGTGTTGAACGAAAATTACTCGTAACCTTTAAGATTGCCACGAAATGTCCATAAATATTCAAAATTAACACATTTTTCAATATTAACTTGAAACGCCAGGTAACCTATTTTCCTAATGATCTAAATTTCTCGAAACCCTAAAATATCATAAATTCTCAAATGCCTATAATATCCATTTAATTTCTCCGACTAAGACATTGAATTCTAATTTAGGTACCATTGAAATCTAACTATATAAAAATTAATACTAAATAATGTAATTATATTGCAATTCTGCTACAGGTACCCCACGTTGGGTACCTGTTGTGGAATCGTGTAGCCACGTCACTTTTATATTATTAGTTTAATAAATGAATTAAAAAAACCTCGATTTGAGAAACCCATCTCATCATCAAGCGCCAAACTCATCCCTATTTTCCATCTCAGAAATTTTCTTCATCCTCTTCATTCCTTAGCCATTTGAGCAAAAGCACAAATAATACAAATCTTGTTTTTTTTTTCTTATTATTAATCTTCTCTCGTATCATATTGCACACAATAAAAAGAAATCCACATTTAGCTTCAAATAATAAACAAAGAGCGTACCCGCCGAGATGAAAACTTTGTTGCAGTCAAGTGCTGGGCTTCAACCTCCCTCACCTGCTTACTACCTGGAGGAGTGTCGATATTGTGTGACACATAGTTGTAATTTTAGTGGCCTGTGGGAAGCAGATTCACCCTTCACATTCGCTGAAATGAAGCTCTTTGTGGGTTAGGGTTCCGGGCTTCCAAAAATTGGGAAAGACGATGGCAGGGAGGTACATGGTTGGGTCCACGAATTCGAAGACAAAAAATGAAGAAGAAGAAGAGGAGATGAAATTAAGAAGCATAACCTATTTTTGTGGCTTGTGGGAAGCAGATTCACCCTCGTCAAAATGAAGCTCTTTGTGGGTGGGGAAGCAGAAGAGCTTGCTTTGTGTCTGTGAGCAAGGGAAGGGAATCTGTTTGCATATGAAACACAATGTTTCATTTATCCACGTGGAGGCCCAAGTACGCGGGGGGTACCCCTCCTGTGTGCAAATAGAGTTTTTGATTATATCAAAATCTATTAAAGTAAACAACAAACTTTTATTTAATAAATAAACATATATATATTTCTATTTACTAAAGTCCTTACAAATAAAGAAAATTTTAGACTTAAAATAACACCCTAAAGGCAAGGCATTTTAGAAAAAACGAACATAAAATGCATGGGCAAGTTTTAACTTGCAAAAACCACTTGAGATAAAACCATGACATCGTGCATGAAACCAAGCTCATGATCATGTGGGAAGAAGCTGCGACGGAGTTGGGTGGCTGAGGTGAATATGCCAGCGGGATGGGCGACTGCGCATAGAGAGAGAAAGAGTGATGAGAGAGATAAAGAGGGGGAGACAGAGGTGGAACAGTGGGGAAAACTCGTCATGGCTTACCGAGAGAGAGGTGCTGTGGACTTGGGGTGACTCGAGGCTGACGGGAAGGCGACAACTGGTAGATTCTGTGGCTAACCCGATTATTTTTCTGTCAAACGGTGGTGATCAACCAAGTATGTGGTTTTGCTCTATTTCAGGAGTTGGAAAACAGGCGATAACGGGCTGACGTCTTGTGGTGGTGTTGCCTCGTGTGTGGGAGGCTATAGCTTCTTGTGGGCTGGGCACGTTGGTCATTTGAGGGAGGATCAACGACTTAGTTGGCTTGGCTTTGGGGTGGCGAGGCTGCTAGACGAATCGGAGGCTGTGGGCTATGGGGAGGCTATGAGGGTGCAACGAGGTTGTGGGCTTGTCGAGAAGGTCAATGAATGACGGACTCGACGTGTCAACGACCGGCATTTTCTGGGGAGGTAATGACCAAGTGGATAGAGCTGCCGACGTGGGTGGCTGGGTTGTGGCTCGAGGTGGAGGGAGCAGGTGCTTTGTTTTGAGCTACAAAAATAGGGTGGTTTTCAGTTGTTATAGGGAGAGCTGTGGCTCTCTGTGGTTGGAGTGGTTAGCAAAAGGAGGGGTGGTTTCTGTTTCACGTGGGCCAGGCAGTGGCTATCACATGGTGGTACGCATGGCTGGGTTGCAGTCTTTGTGTAGAGTTGGGCCGCGGCTACCCTTCGGTGGTTTTCTACGGTCGCGTTGCTTTGGTTGTTGGAGTTTCTTGGACATGGACTATGTTGCATTGCAGTGCAGTGGTGATCGGGTGCTGTGGAGGCTTACCATGGCATGGAGGTCTGTTTTGTAGTGCTTAGCCTGGAGGTGGGATTGACTGAGTTGTGGTGAATGGGATTCCATGGGCCTGCGGCTTGCTGAAGTTAAAGCAGGGGTTGATGTAACCCTAGGACTTGAAGAGGCGACGAGTGCATGAAGGTGTATAATCAACGGCCACCATAAATTTTCCAACCTAAACCTAAATAAAAATCTTATTAACTAACCGACATTGATTAAACAGTTTTGTTATTCATCATCTCCACACATCACACACCACATTTTTTTAATTTTTAAGTTTTTTGGTTTTATACTTCTTAAACTAATTGAATTCTTTTACTCATCATTCATACACTACATATTTGGTAAAAGAATAAATAAATAAATAAAAATATGTGTAGTATGTGATGTGTGGATTAGATGATTAGCAAAAATTTTCTTGACTAGATTGGCTTGGTCCAAATAAAGGGCTTTGTCAAGTCCTTTTGTTGACTATGGCCTGCCAAGGCACGAAAGGAAACCAATATTCTGCACGAAAGGAAACCAATACACCCCACCACAGACAATCACCTCGTAGGTGCTAGCCTTATCTTCCTCAGCACTATCCTCTGCCTTCTCTTCCTTGCTAGTCTCTCTGCCCTCAGCCCGATGCCGACGCCGACACAAGCATCTCAGTTCGACGCCGACTCAACCATCTCAGTCCGATGCATCTCTATCGCCGATCTCCCCCATCTCTGTCGATCATCTCCATCTCCTCTCCATCAAAACCCAATCAAACCAAAATCCACAATCAAACCAAAATCAACTCTCAATCAAACCATAATCCATTCAAAATCACAGTGAAAACCATCTCAAACCCACAATCTCAAATCATCAAGTATAGAGAATATGCTCAAAATCACAGTGAAACCATTGCAAACCCGCAATCTCGAGTTGAGCTTCGACTTCGGGCCCTATACTCACATCCTCCGAAATCTCCCTCATCGGGTGGAGGGGCCACGGGTCGAGGCTTGGGACGGGCGTAGTTGCTGTATTCAGTCTCGAGGGCCTTATCACAACAGGCGGAGGGCTTGGCGTAGGAGGTGTACTAGGGGCGATCATAGTCGAAGTCATCGGAAGGCATGGAGGAGGAGAGAGGTTAGCAAGTCTCATTGGACGACGAGAGAGGTCGGTTGTTGGTGAGCACGATGTTGTAACCACCCTCGTACGGTGCGAGGGACGAAGGGGGTGCGAGGGACGAAAGGGGGTGGTGCGAGGGACGAAGGGGGCTGCGAGAAATTCTCTATTTGAAATCAGTTTTCTGATGTTTGCTGGTTTAGGATAGATATGGTGGAAGGCATGCATGTAATTGTATAAATGACAGGCTGTTTTTGTGTGAAAACCAGCCAGACCGGCTCTAAGGATTTCTCTTTCAAAAAACCTTCTACTTCTCATTCCTTATCCTTTCCCAATTCTATTAAAATAATATTCTTCTATTATTTTGTTATTACTTATTTCTCTTACTTTCATTTACAACTTTAAACTACTCAATATTTCTTCTTATGTTTTGAACTATTACTCTAGTGAATATTTTAAACAAAAACTTCAATTATTTTTTTGTGGGTATGATAGTATGTTTAAAATTAATTTTTCTATATTTTATTTAAAACTATAATAAATATGAGTATGAGAGAAATTGTAGATGATTGGAAGAAGATCAATTTATTTTATTTATTAGAATAAAATATTAATAAAAGATAATTTAGGGATGAACAGTAGTTCCTCAAATATCCCCTAAAACAAAACCTTAAAATAGAGAATGGGATGAGAGGGGGTTTTTAAGCTCCTCAAAATTTTTTCCATAATTTAAGGATAACAATGAAATTGGACACAAGATGGAAATGCTCTTAGAAGTGTGGTCTTTGTCAAAGGAATATAGAGAAATTGATATGGTGCAAATCAATCATTGTTTTTAGAACGTTTACCTACTTATGATCTTTTGCTCCTTTTTTTATTTTTTGTGGAGCCACGTGGCTCATGGAAGATTAATTTTACTAGCTAGTTTATATTAATATATTTATTTATTTTACATAATTTATTATTATTATTATTATATATTCACGAATATGCAAAAAATTAAATTTGATTGAATATTTAATCGTGAGTAGTATATCCATTATCTTGTTTGTTTACAAAAAATGTTGTAGATAAAACTAATTTTACAATATGACGTAATTTATGTTAATTTATGAATTTATTTTTATAAAATTTCTTTGTAGTCGACGGTTAAAGCATTT
Source organism: Juglans mandshurica (assembly GCA_022457165.1). Classification (NCBI taxonomy): domain Eukaryota; kingdom Viridiplantae; phylum Streptophyta; class Magnoliopsida; order Fagales; family Juglandaceae; genus Juglans; species Juglans mandshurica. Next base: position 15,337,083 of record CM039623.1, read on the forward strand.
CCATAAACTTATATAATGTGGGTAAAACCTTAAGAAAAATGTTAGTTAACCTCCTTAAATGCACCACTCAAATTTATAGTTAGTGTATTTTGTTTTATTTTTTAAAATGTTTAACAGAATTACTACTAATGAATTTGTATTTTTTAAATATTTGAGAAAAAAAATGAGTGAACTCAGAACTAGCTAGCAATCACGCCCATAAGTATTTTAAATCAGGGGGTTGCTAGAAGCTCAGCTGGGGACAGGTCCATCATTTGCCTGGAGAGGTATCCATGCCGGTCTAAGGCTGTTGAAAGAAGGGCTTGTATGGAGGGTAGGGAATGGCAAACAAGTGAAGATCTGGACTGATAAATGGATACCCTTTACCCCCCAAATAGAATTCAATCTACCCGAGAAGTGGACTGCTGGTGTGAGTATGTTTATGACCTTATAGACCCCCATCTGCAGCAGTGGAACAAACCTATTCTCCATGAGATGTTCTCCCAGAAGGAAGTGGCTGACATCACAGCCATCCCAATTAGTTTGGGGGGAAAAGAGGATAAGCTTGTATGGCAGTTTACACCAAATGGAATTTATATAGTTAAATGTGGATATCACCTTAATATTGAATTGGAAGGTGAACAAGAAGGGGAGACCTCAGGCAAAGCTAAGGAAAAACAAGCTTGGAAATAAATATGGAAGCTAAGAGTACCTCCTGCTACCAAGATGTTCCTATGGAGAGCTTGCAAAGAAGCCATTCCTACACTAGCTAATTTGAAGAGAAGGAAAGTGGTTGAAAACAGTTTATGTCCAGTTTGTAAGCAGGAGCAAGAAACCTCGGGTCATGTTTTATGGGGATGTATTGCTGCCAAAGATGTATGGGGCTAGGGAATGAGGAAAGTGCAAAAGTTATCTCTTCAAAGTGATCTGATTTTTGAAATTCGGTCAAGACTGGTAGAGATAAGCCTTGAGGAACTAGAGGAGGTGGCAGCAACTATGCAGGGACTATGGTCTAGAAGGAACAACACCTACCATGGTAAGGAGTTCCAACATCCAACAGCTCTTCATCAACAGGTCAAGACAGATCTTGCAGTCTACCAAGAAGCTATTACAGAGGATAGAGTAGTTAAGTTTAATGCTCGTGCAGGGGTGCCAAAATGGAAAAAACCTGAGGTGGGTTCCTTAAAGGTGAACTGGGGTGCGGCTGTCAACTTAGAGGAAGGGAGAATTGGAATTGGAGTGGTCATTAGAGATCATGATGGACTGGTCATGGGAAGCTTACGGGCAAGCAGAAACCTGAAAGGGACCCCTTTTGATGCGGAAGCTTATGGCCTACTTCTAGCAGCTATTTTCTGCAAAGAAATTGGACCAACACATGTCTGTCTAGAGGGGGACTCTAAGCAAGTGGTCGATTTATTTCAAAACTGCGCCAGGAACTGGAGTTTGGGAGGCTGTCTTGTGGAAGATGCACGGGAGATACTCAACTCGTATGCAGTATGGTCTGTGACTCATGCATATTGAGAGGCCAATATGGCATCACATCTCCTAGCCAACAATGCACTGGAAGCCACAAAGGATACCTATGATCTTGAAACTTGTCCTTCATGTATCTTTCCTATAGTCTCTAAGGAAATGTTGTAATTGTTATCTCCTGGTTTTAGCTTGAGTTGATGTAAGTCATTCTTATGATTAATGAGATCAGTCCTATTATCAAAAAAAAAAAAAAAATCACGCCCATAAGTAAGAGCGGGAATTGTCCAAAAATGAATGTAGCAAACATTTTCCTTATTTTAAGTCGAATATAATAAGACAATTAAAATTAATAATAAAATGCAACGAGCTCTCCAGATTGACGTGGCTTCATGCACTACAGCAAATAAACCTATTTCCGACGAAGCCTTTCGCCGCAAATAGAGGAAACTATCGCCGGAAAAAAGTAATTCCGGCTAAATAAGCTTGCCCAAATATCGCCGCTTTTAACCAGCCAAGTAAGATGTTTTGTGCCGAGTTCGAGAACGGACATAAATGCTTTACATTTCCGACGGGCATATATCGCTGGAAATATCTTATATATCGCCAGTAAAGATCTTTAGCATAGTTGCTCAAGTCTATTTCGGCGGCTAAAAATCGCCGGAAATATAATCTTTGCTGCAAATTTAACTTCGCCGCAAAAGTTCCATTACTGGCGATAATTGACATTTGCCAGAAACACTAATCGATTATTGCGGCGATGATATAGTCGCTGCAAATAATTGGACATAATGTTTCCTCCTTACTCGCTGCATTTATTTTCGACGAGTTACGTTCGCCGTAAATGGTATTTTTAAAAAAAAAAAAAACCAATTCTGTTAGCTTGTATTTTGTCGTCCTGTTATTTTTCCTGATATTTGTAATTTCATAACAGATAATTGCTTGCTAATAAATTATAAATACTAAATTTGGATAAATTTATATCTGATTGCACATATAAATTATATGTCAACATCATTCAAATAACCTCGACGTACATATTTAAAATTCACCAAGATTTAAGCGTACGTTTTACATAATACCATCCATTGTATCACAATGGAATATAAATTTACAAGTATTTTTCGTTCAAACTATAAATGTCTAACAGCAAGTTGCCTTCATGAATGCACCAGCTTCTTCATTGCAAGTGTTTTTCTTTCTAATCACCATATTACAAAAGTATGGGAAGAGCTGAATTTGGTTCACCGATTTGACTTCAAGTGCTTCAAAACAAATGTAAAGAAATGCAATATATTTCTGCAAAAACATAATATTCAAGGCTCAAGTTACAAGGCATTCAATTAATAAAAGATTGCATCTCTTCTTTTTCCTTTGCATCTCTAAATAAAAGAACCAACTATGTATATATTATGTACATATATAGAACACGTAGAAACTCTCTGACAATTAATACAAGGGTCTCACCTGAAATTGGGGCTACCTTTTACATGATTCAGAACACTAACGAGTCCATTTCAGAAAGTCTCTACGTACTCTAGCTCTTTAGTCTAGTATAAAGCTAGCTTCCAAAATCACAGTACCCAATGTGAGAAAAATCGAACACTTGGCAATTTGATGCTGCCAAACAAAGTACACACCAAAAAGAACAAATTATATAGGTGAAAAACCATATGCACTTATGATTTTTTATATGAAAAGTACATAATTTGCGTTTATTGGAACTAGTAAATACCAAGTCCACTGCACTCACCCAAGGTGATTTCCTCTATGATATCTCGCATTCAGCAACTTCATTGACCAAACAGAAAAAATTTTCAGAATAATGATGAAACAAGTTATTTATTCTTAGTCATATAGATGTTGAAAGATACATAAAAAGCAACAATGTCAGAACAAGAATAAATGAAAATTTGCAGGTCAGTTAGGTACTAATAATATTATTAAAAGGCTACGTATGTACTAATAACTTACCTTGCTGGAGCAATTTCATTATACATTGATGACCAAGAACTTCCAATGTGCATGTTGGTGGCAAAAGCAATGTACATCTCTAGACAAAAGTTACAAAATATCCTCAACCAAAAAATATACTACCTACCCTACACTAGTAACTGTTGTACAAAAGAGGAGGTTCTGGAGATATGGGAGACATTTTGTTGTTATATTATTTTAACTTTCATCTCCTTACCAAAATTGACAAAAAATTGTTACCCTCAAATTTAGTAACTGGCTATGCAGGTCCCTGAGTCTCTTTATGAGACTCTCCCTGGGTCTGCCTCTCTATCTCATCTCTCCAAAAACTTGTCGTACTTGTCTTGTTTCTCCATTAATAACATGACATTCACTCGTAAGTCATCATGTAAAGCTTATAATGTGCAGTTTCTTTCTCACTTCTTTCTGCACGTTTAATTAATTCTACTATTCGGGCATTAGTTGATTGTCTAGATGACTCGGGAATAACCATCTCACCAAGACCCCGTACATACCTTGGCCTGTGGCCCAAAACTTCCTTAAATATTATTGCTGCAGCCTCCTTAGTTCGCTTCTCAGGCTCCAGCTCTGCCATCTTTGCTGCCATCTCATTCTATCAACCATTGGAAAACATCACACAAGTTAATTGCTCGTAATATGTACTTAGCATTAAAAATATAGACATCAGTTTATCTCGAACATCATGGGATTTTATTTAATTAACACTCACATATTTCTCTTCCGTCATGGGAGTCACAAATTTGTCATTCTTCTTTGACCACCTGAATTCTTTAAAGAAATCAACCAAATTCTCCTCATTCCAAAACTGCAAATAAAATAAATTACACACTAACTTAGATTGAATATATGAACACCATTATGGAGTACAAATTAAAAGAGTACAAGTAGCTAGCATTCATAATGGAACTCAAATCTGCAAGATAAAACTCTCATTCAAGCTATCAAATTAATTGTTGGGATTAGACTTACAAAGTACAAACAATAACGATTGTTGAGTGTTTTTTTCTGTTTTTTCATAACTAAATGTGCAAGTAATTATATTAGTCATTGATATATAGAGAACTCAAAGGAAATACACAACTTTGAAGAAGCCTAACATATCACGTAGCACAAAGAAATAATAATGTTACATATAGTCGGTGTGCATCTTGCAACCAAAATGGAGATTTTCCCTCATCTCCATTAGCCGCACAAATGACCTTCGTCCAGCCGTGTGATTGTTTTGTTGCTTCTCCCTGTTACTTTTATTTCGTTCAGACATCCGCTGCAATCACATAGGACGTGATATACATCCATTGAATGTAGAGGTGTCAAGAGGATTATATGACTAAAAACATAAGTGGATATAGTTGACTATTTTAACAAAAACTAACCGTTCTAACTAACATTTAATACAGGTGACTATTTTACCAAAAAATTCCACAGCATGTTAATTAAGTATACGACTGCCAACTTAGCTTAAAGTCATCGCTTGAATATCGAGCACATAACTTTACCCAACTGGCTGGTGTCACCGACGGTGGCACATTCGCAAGCGCTTCTTCATTGCTCTCATATTGCTTGTAGGTTCTATGTAAATTATACCGAATATGATTAAACCGCTTGCGTAGTGTCTTCGTAACCGTATCACGATGGTTCTTCTTGGTTCAGTCGAGGATGAAGTCAGCCTACAGACAAACATTAAGAGTATTAATTATAATCTCTCAGCCCCGAGTTTTACATTACCAATGTTAGGCTTTCATCTACTCTATTTGAACATGTATTGCATTCTCCTACTTTTACCTGAATGCGTGTAATTAATTCTTCCTTCTCATTAGCTAGTACATCGTGCCAACTAGCATGACTCAAGTCCACATGGTGCTTGACCAACAAGGTAACCCTTGTAGTAAACAAGGTAGCGTTTTCACAACAAGGTGCAGTTTCACCGTCCTTTATCCTCAAGGATATCTTTCCATACTTTCGCACCTTTTCAAACTCTGTGCTCTTTGCAGCTCCTCGCCCACGCTTCTGGCGAAGTGGTACTAGGTTGTCAACATGTTAAGCATATAATGTAAAACAATATCCAAAATGTAAAACAATATAAATATAAATTAGCATTAATACAGACGGGTTTGTGCTTAGTGACGAATCAACTGTTGGTATGTCATTTGGTTCTGTGCTTGGGACGACATTACGTGGATCGGTTAAGTCATATGAGCTTGAGGATGAGTAATCTCTATGATCCATCGCAACAATGGGTACTTTATTCCGAACTTCATCATTGCTATGAGATCTCCCCCGACCGTAGCTCACACCGCGTGATCGACCTGTACCTCTTCCAGTTATCGGCATTGATGAAGCACGCTATATAAACAAACTTCTAAGCGGTGTGCTTGCCAAAAAAACTGAACAACCAATATTATTCCTGCAATCACACTAAAAGAATACAATTATTTATATATGATTATACTTTAGTTTAGAATATTACAATTAGTTCATCATCATGCTACTATTTGTTTAAGGGAATGGTCCAAATTAACCAAGACATTTAGGAAGTAATGCCTCCTAGTGTGCTGTCATCACAAACTTGGCTAAATTGGCAAAAGATAACAAACTAAATAATTCTCAAGCAAATTACACATCCATTCAATGGAAGATCCCCTATTCTTGAAGTAAATTGCACACTGCTAACGGCCGGGGTACTAGAATTGTATTCAAGTTGTAATCTAATTAGATTCAATGTAATCTAATTAGATCATTCTTTATGCAATTGATCATGCCCGACCTCTCAAACCCAGTAAAATTATAGAATATATATATATATATATACATAGAAGTATCCAATTAATTTGGATAACCATGACAAGCTAGCTAGTTCATATATACTCAATAAACATGCATAATCTAGTGTAGTTCATAAGATACAACTTACTTATGATGGAGGAATATATATTGTATTTACAATTATAAGCTATGACTTTAATTGATATCAAATTCAGGTTCTTAGAAGCACCTTATAAGTTAGTCATTATAAGTTTAAATAGGAAACTATATATATATATATATATATATATATAAAGTGTAGTTCATAATTTAAAACTTAAGATGGGTAAAGTAAACTGCTTATCTAGTCGGCCTTAAATATAATTTTCTTAATTGAAATACTATATATGTAAATCACGAAGGTCCTTCATAATTAAATATTAAGCTCTTTTGCATTACCCTTAGATATATATATATATATATATATATATCTAATTAGAAAAAGAAAAAAAGCCGAAATGGAGCTATTGCCGCGAGATAGTGTAGCCGAAAAAAAATATTTCCCAATAAATATTATTGTTGATACTTAGTAATTTCGCCGAGATATAATCGCCAGAAATGAATCAATTCATCTATAATATTTTAGCTTTAACTTGCCGAAATGAATTGAAATATATTTTCTATATACAATTCAGCCTGCTTTCAACATCAGTTTAATCCATTAAACCATCTGATCAATTATATTTCCTAATAAGCATACAATATCATGAATTAATCATCATTGAAATATATATATATATATATATATATATATAGATGGTTTAAACATCCCCAACATCATACATTAATGAAAATTGCTCAAATTGAAATTGATGATAGTTTAGTCTAAAGTACTACTTAACACCCCACAATATATAATCTTGTTTTATAGGTGTCCTCCTCTCTTTAATATAGGGTAACTAGAGTTTCCTAAGCAATCCTTGATCATCCCTTGGAAGCTGCTGGCCTTCGTCATGATCTCAAAATTGCCTTAATCTCAAAACTTCATTCTTCAACTGTTCTTCTCAAAACTTGATGCATTCTTCATTGATGTTAATTGCTCCAAACATATACATTATTTTTTAGTTCTCAAAGTCAACCACAATGTACATTCATCATTTTCTTTATTTCCATGTACATTCATCATTTCCACAATGTACATTCACTTTATTAATGCTATAATGGCTGCATTAAATAAAGGCAGCTGGCAAGCTGATTACATTAAGTGAAACAACATTAAATATATGATTGCATTAAATATATATGATTCCTAAGCAAATAAAATTAACACTAGCATGTTTTTTTTTAATGTAAAATGCATAAAGGAAAACATTAAGTGAAACAAATTTTGAACTAATGTTGTGAGATCTCGAGTTTTCAATTAACTTGTCTACTAGGTTTTTTTTCATGTCTTTTATCTACAATGTGTAAGCATAGGTGCATGTATACATTAATTTTTTAATATAACCACCTATAATGCAGTTAATTGGGTAACTCATCTAATCACCAAAAGAAAGGATAACACATCCCATCTCAACCTCTAGGTGCAGCATATAGATAAAAATAACCAGTTAAAGCAATTAAGTTAAAGCAATTCATGTCTAGCAATTGTATCAAAGTCATCACAAATATAGAACAAAAGCAAATTAGCAATATGGATTGGTGAAGTTTACATACCCTCAGCTTAGAGAAATTATATTGCACAGTCCTTATGAGAATAATGACCATCAGGGAACCAAGAGATTTTTGATGAAGGAGGCGTTATCTGTACCATGGAACACCAGGCAATATCTGTCCACATCATCTATGTTAATACAATCCATTTGTAAAGCATAAATGACAAATAAATATAATCCATTTATGCATTTTTCTGACCTTAACACCATACCAAGCATCTTGAGGTAGAAGAAGGAACACAATGGGAAGAGTTTGTTAAGGCCTTCAAGATCAAAATCATTGACACCACATAAACTTAACATGACAAAAGTGAAAGCAGCAAGTGAAGGCCATCTTGTGAGCAACTCCAAATCAATGGAAACTCTTCAAAACATATGTACTACCCCACAAAAAACGTATTTCCCAATATATATATATATATATATATATATATATATATATAGTGTACTACCTCTCTAGTTCTTGTTTACAAAGAGGACAAGAAGATGTAATTTGGAGCCATTGATCTATGCACTTGAGGTGGAAGACATGGGAACATGGCAACCTCCTTAATTCTTCCTTGTCCAAGTACTTGGTTATGCAAATGCAGCATTCCTGTCATCCCCACCACAAACACAAAGAAAACACAACAATCTCATCAGCACTTCAACTTTCAACACGCCAATATATTCTTTTGACTTAGAATCTACTAAATTTGTTCTGTCCTATGAAAGATATTAGCTTATCTGTAAGTGTAAGTTGAAAGAAATGAGACTTACTGGATGATCATTTGCAAGGTCGGATGCTGGGAAGCTGACAAATTTCCTCCTCGGATGCTCCTCTATCAATTAACCCTGCATTCATGTTGTATCCGACAAGGTTGCTAATCATTGGCACGCAACAGCATAGCAGCAAAAATAACAGGAATGGAAATGAATAGCAAATTGCATTCCAAGCTAGCAGGGAGATGCATAGCACATGTAGTTTTGGGGCTCGATGGAAGGACCCAAATCGAGAGTCAAATACCCAAACATTACCCATCACAAACCATAATGCAAAGAACAATTCTAGTGAAGTTTTCATTAGATGTGAGATCCTGTATCCATTGTAGCAATCAATTAGAAGGCTTCGAAAAGCTCTTGAATTGTCAAAAACTCTCTGTAACACTACCACTAAATTTATGGAAACTTGTTTATGTGTGAAAAAAATTAAAAGCAGGCAATTCATGAGTTTGTATCTTGTTTTTCGTCATTTAAATATTGCTGCCAATACGATTAAAACTCTAAGGTGGCCTAGTAGAAAATATAGTGACCACTAACCATTATCGAATTGATTTGAAGTTATTTGTTATAACTTGAGGCTTTTATCATATCACTAAGGGTTCATCACTACTAAGCTGTTTGCATAATTCCTCAATAATTCCACCCAAAGAACAAAATCAGAGACTTATCCTCAATAACTAGTTGCCTGATGTTTTATAACTAGCTCACAAATCTTTGTAATGATCCCAACAGACGAGTTGTCACTATTAGTACAACGCATGGAAACCAATGATTTTTTTAAGGGAAAAATATAAATGAATCATAGAAGTTGAAGGGGCAAACTGTATGTAAAGCTAGCATACCTAGATTCTTCACTGCCCCTCTGCTGTTCCATATTAGAAAGGCCAAAACCATCTCCATGATTGAGATGGTGCCGGTAGCGGCCGTAGAGTAGCAACAAACTAAGAACACATCCAATATTATAACCAATAATCCATATTCTCATTGGCCAAACAGGCTTCTCCTTGGAAATGGCTATAGTAGATGTTGTGATGCTTATTTGAATCACCAAAACTATAAATTCCATCAGCATTCAAGTGCTTGAATTGAAAGGATTTGAGCTAAGATCAGATCTTGATTCATTTTGGTAGTGGGATATTCTTCTTAAGAAAGAGAACCACCTTGCTCTGGAGATCCTCATCGCCATCCTTACCAAGGACGAAGAAGGTAGAGCACGAGTAGGCCTATGTCGGGTATTCATTTTGGATGATTTTTGTTGGACTAAAAACCAAATTCCAAACATATCCAAACAATAAACTACCGTTAACCCTTTGCCCATTATATCATTGCAAACAATTGAAATATATAGAATACCAGCATAAGGAAACTTCAAAATCACAAAGATGATATTGTTGAATCATGAAAAAAAGTGGCTTTTGGCTAATTCGTAGTGTCACGCAATTCATGAGATTTCACAATAAAAAGGTTTAATCAGAAGCTTTTGACAAAGATTCTAGCTTATTTGATCATGCATGATAATCTTGATTAATGTGAAAAAAGGTTTATTCTGTACTTTTTCGTCAAAAATTAAAATGAACCAAAAGGATTAACCCAACTAATGAAATTCATGTACTTTTAATTGTCCATGAAGTTGGTAATTATTAACATATATAAAAGTTGTGGGACTTTTAGCTATCCATTATTAATGATCATGGTTGTAACTACTGATCAACTCATCTTTTTACTGGTGCAATTAGATCTAAGCTGCCATGGTGTATTGGAGAGGAATGGATCATTAACATTTAAATGACTAATTATTAAATATGTATGTATGTATGTAATAAAGTTGGTAACTCCAATCATATATATATATATATATTATATGTGACGCCCCCAAATTCCGCTTGGGATCGGACGGACATTTGAAGCCTCGAGACATGCAACACAAGGTTACCAGCCCCTTTTCATGACATATAAGATGCAATATTCCCAACATGCATCTAGCATTATGCAATATTCGCAGCGGATAATTTTTTTCTTTTTAGCAATACTATGCACCAAACCGAAATATCCCAAACACTTAAAAACATACTTCATTCATAATGACGTACTAAACAACTGAGATCACAATAATAGTCCATATGGTTGTGATCAAAAGAGTGCTGGAGATTGAACTCCCCAAATACAAGTAGTAACTTGAGGTAATTACTGTACTACCATCTACGTCGCAACATCGCTTAATCGATCGTTTCCAGATGGTCAATTCTCGATTCTCCTTCAGATCCTGTAACAAAATCTACCATTCGGGGGGAATGGTAGTTGGGACTACCATAGTAAGATTTGATTACAAATCTCAGCAAGTTAACAGGAAACTTCCACACAGGTTAATGATGCATGCATGACAGTAAAAGCATGAATGCATAATCAAATCATAAATAATCATAGCAGAACTTGACATACAACATAAAATAATTGGCATAACTTAAACTGAAACTGAAGCTTAGCATGAACGTGACTTGAAACATAACATGGACTTGAAACATAGCATGACCGTAAACTTGAAATATAACATGGACTTGAAATATAGCATGAACGTGAATTTGAAATATAACATGGACTTGAAACATAACATGAACGTAAATTTGAAATATAACATGGACTTGAAACATAACATGAACGTGAACATGTATAATTTGAACATGAACTTGAGCGTGACATAACATAAATGTGAGCTTGGAACATAACGTAAACGTGAACATAACATAACATGAACTTGGAACATATTCTTGTCTCATGGGATTACCATGATTGCGTGAACGTAAACTTGAACATAACATAACGTGAAACATGACTTAAACTTGGAATCTTATTCAATGGACTTAATCATTAAAGTGACCATATGGGTGCTACACAGGTCCCCTTGAGTCGTGTGTCCCTGCCGATTACCGCATCACATCACAGGTTTCTATACCAGCTGTGAGTGCGTTAATACGTACTCCACAGTTGTTGTGGCCCCTCGTATTCTACGTGTCACAATTGTTGTGTCTCACGTAGTGTATGCTCAACAGTTGTTGTGGCCCCATACTTCATGCTCCACAGTTGTTGTGGCCCCATGACTTATCTGTTTGTGCCACACTTGCTGTGGACACACGTAACATAATGGGTGGCACCATCGGCGTTAGTGCCTGGCGCGCTCCGATGACCAGCTAATTAGGCCCCATTCGCAACCTGTTGACTGTACTTTGTCAACCCAGGGAATTTCACACCTATTTAGACACTCCAGCGTGAACAAAGGAGTTCCACTAGGATATTACCCCATCCTAGCGCTTAGGGTCGTGATTGACATGAATGACTTAACTGGCAGACATGACATTTCGTAACGTGACGTAACATGAACGTGACATAAAAGGCAGAAATCTTGACGTAGCATAATGTGAAATGAACGTAAGACGACAAACATGACATACTTTGAAACATAAATGTAACAAACAACATTTCATAACATGGCATACATATAACATAACATAGCATACCATGTACAGTCAACATTTCGTAACATAGCATACCATGTAACAGACAACATTTATTAACATGGCGTAACATGTGACAGTGAATATTACGTGACATGAAATACATGTAACAGATGGCATACTTAACTTAACATGACATACTTGCAATGTATAGCAATACGTGACAGAATATCTTGTGTAACAGATGAATAATTCATGACAGAATAAATTCTGTGTAACAGATAAATATGTAATGACTTGGCATGGCACATAAGATAACATGCATACATACACTTTAGTTCCCTTACTTCTCACTCATACACATTAAACTGATAGTAAGTTAAAAGCTAACTTACCTCGATCTTCGTGCTTCGAGACAAAACTCAAGTGCGATCACGAGAAACTGAAAGTAGCGGTTTCTAAAGATTAGAACTTAATCACTAACAATTAGGAATATGGAGAAATATCAACTTCGATTAAAATTACTATTTTACCCTCTACATGTGGGAAATGACCATTTTACCCCTAAGTTAAGGATTTTGTATCCTAACTCCAAAAATCACCAAAATTTACATACCTTATGTAAATTTTGTCCTAAGCTCAAATATCCATTCAAAAAAATTTAAAACTAAACACAACCATTAAAACTCTATAGGTCCGAAACTTACAAGATTATTTCCTTTGCTTTTTGTTGTAATTCTTTCAAATTTCAAAACTCATGATTAAACCAAAATTTTTCTTCTACTACACTCATAACATATTCTTAAGAATAATCATGTTTTGAATCATGAACAAATGTCATCTAAATCACTAAAACCATACTTGAACTTTTTGGTTTTTCTTCTAAGTTCAAAACAGAATTTTGTTTCTAACTTGTTTTGATCAACCTCTTGATCCATGACCTATAAAGATGTGATCTTCAAACCCAAACATAACATGGTTTAAAAAGATGTTCTAAAACAGATCCAAGCATCAAACTCAAGATCACATGGTTAAACATCAACCAAAACATAAATTTAGCCAAGAACAACATCACTTTGGCCTAACTGAATACCTCCTTGCATAAAATTTCATATCTTCGAAACTAACATCAAATATCTTCAAAATAACATTCTAACATGTATATAAGATGCTTAGGATCTTCCAATAAAAATATCAAAGCCATTGGAATAAGATTAAAACATAAAAGATTTAAATTTTCTCAAAACAGAAACTGTTTTGCCTCTTCCAGTTTCTAAGTTTCTAGACCTAAGAAAATATTTCACCAAAACTTTTAATCATGCAACAAATCCTCAACCAATAATCATATACACATGTTAACAGTACTCCATAAAAAGTTCGGACCAAGATCTATTCATTAGCTTGGTCAAAAACTCCAAAATATAACACACTCTAATAATCTCCAAATGGAACGTATAAGATATCCACGTAAACTAGACTCCAAAATAAACAACTTTGATGAAGGAAAATTTTCGAGAAAACACTTACAAAAGCTTCGAAACGGGCGTTCAAAAGAGGTAAGAAAAACTGTCCGAGAGTGTCTTTTGTGTTCTATGAAGGAAAAGTGTAAAGGAGAGCTGCTTTTCGTGGGAAGTGGACTGGAGAGCTTCTTACACAAGCTATTTAAAGTGATAGGACTGAAGGAATGGTTGAGTGTTGGCCTTTTCTTCTCATAAAAATCAGACCAAGATCTTTTCTCAAGGTGGAGTGTGAGAGTGAAAAAGTGAGGTGGCCCCTTTAGCTTTCTCTTTCAAGAACCTTCTAGGCCCTTCTTGTAAAGATCTGGCCAGCCAAGTGGGGGTACAAAACTTAACCATGAAGCAATCCCATGGTGACCAAATTCGTGGGCCTTAATGGGCCTAAACCGAATGGGTTTAAATTTTGGGGTTTAAAGAGGGTTTGGGTTGCTATCAAGTCCAAATCCAATATCACTTGGCCCAATCAATTTTTCAAGGTTAACAAGGTTGGATAATGATGTTCTAACACAAATTTGAAGGATTAATAGCATGTGGAAGTGATTTAATCAAGTGATTAAACACAATGCTAGAAATCGGATTAGAACGGGTTTAGAGGCCAACTTTAGGGTTGTGGGGAAACCGTTTAGAGTTTCGATTTCAACAAAGCTTTTGGGCTTTCAATTGAATTCCCACCATTTAGGGTTTCACTAGAATTGAAAACCTCTTTGGTCTGGCACAATTTGGTTGAGCAGATGAAACAGAGTTTTGCTTAAGTAGCATGATTTCACAGCTTGATTCCTTCAAATCCATCAAACACTCCTCATGGTGCCAAGTTTCTAATATTATCCACTAAGCGTGGCTAAGATCTTGCCAAGTGTCCATATAAAAGTTCTCTAATCCAATTTGGACATTCCACACTGTGATTTTGAAACACTGCAATTGGTGCGCTTATTGAGGTTACTATTCACTCCGAAAAAATGAATCATAAACTTAACCATAAAAATTCTTAAATATTCATATGAACCTACAGTGAAAATATTTTACCAAAATTCAACCTCGAAATGCCCCTAAAAATAATTTCACAATTTTGAACAGACGTTTCGTCTGAAATTATGAAAATAGGATATTGCGCCATAAAATTCTAAATAATCCACTGAGTCTAATGGCGTGGACCATAATGCATTCTGACACTTCTAACCACCTCAAATAAATACAACTCATATTTCTAGCACCATAGTGAGTGATAACACTGACTATGTTGATAGAATAAAACCTGTGCGATTGGTCGATTCATAAAAACTTATGGGATTTTTACGAGATTCCTAAAGTCAATAGAAATTCTACCAATAAATTTCTAGCGGGCTGTTACATTATATAAGTCATATAATATATATATATATTTTTGTTTCCAGCACTGCAGATATATATCCATTCTTCCATTGTAATGCTACTTATCAATCTTCTTCTTCTTCTTCCTCTTATCTTTTTAATTAATTTCAATGCCTTTTTAATTTCCCCCTATTATTCTTCCAAGTGCAGTTGAATTGGAAACAGTTTTTTTGGCAACATGTTTTGTTCTCAACCACATTATAATCTAGCTACTTCAATAGCATTGGCATGGCACATATGATAACATGCATACATACAATTTAGTTCCCTTACTTATCACTCATACACATTAAACTGAGAGTAAGTTAAAAGTTAACTTACCTCGATCGTCGCGTTCTACTATAATAAAGCGCGAAACACAAGGAACTGTAAAAGGGTATTCTAAAAGTTAAAAATTAATTACTAACAATTAGGAATGTGAACAGAGACAACTTAGAGTAAAATTACCATTTTACCCACTACATGTGGGCAAATGACCATTTTACCCCTAACTTAAGAATCTAATATCCTAATTCCTAAAATTACCAAAATTTGCATTCCTTATGTAAATTTTGTCCCAAACTCAAATAGTAACTCAGAAAAATTTAAAACCAATCACAACTATGAAAAACTTACTATGGCCGAAACCTACATAGGCCATTTGTCTTATTTTGGTTGCAATTCTTTCAAGTTCCAAAACTCATGAATAAACCAAAATCTTGTAACAAAGATCTTCCTACCCTAAGTTTAAAAATTCGCTTAAAATATCCATTAAGAAAAGCTAATCATCAACACCAAATGTTTTGTAAAAAGACCCAAACTTTTTAACAAAAAGTAAACCTTAAGTCACAAGTTTTGACCTTAATAAAAACATCTCCAAGAATTCCAAAAAATCAAATCTTACTTCTAACATATTCATAACATCATCCTAAGATCAAACATGCTTTAAATCATCAAACCAAACTCACCAAAAATCACAAAACAACACTTGGAGTTTTTGGTTTTAAACTTAGTCCAAAACAGAAACTGATTTTCCCAACTAACTATGATCAATCTCTTGATCCATGGCTTAAAGACATGTGATCTTCAAACTAACACATCACATGGTTTAAAATGTGTCCTAAAGAAGATCCAACCATCAAACTTAAAATCACATGGCTAAAATTTAATAAAACATGGATCTAACTAAAAAACATCAAAGTTTAGGCCTAACCGAAATCCTCTTGCATAGAAAATCATATCTTTAAAAATAATACTAAATATCTTCGAAATAACATCCTAACATGTATATAAGAGGCTTAGGATCATCATATAAAAATATCAAAGCCTTTGGAATAAGATTAAACCACGAAATATTCAAACTTTCACCAAACAGAAACTGTTTTTCCACTTCCAGTTTTCAAGTTTCTAACTCTAAGAAAATCTATGATCAAAGGCTTTATCCAAGCAACAAAACCTCAATGAACATTCATAAACACATGTTAACAACACTCCATAAAATTTTCGGACCAAGAAATGTCCATTAGCTTGGTCAATTTCGTGGGCCTTGGTGGGCCCCACCAAGTGGGCTTCAATTTGGGGTTTAAAGGGGGTTTGGTTAGGGTTTGAGATTCTACAAGCCCAAAATCAATTTTTCTTGTCCCAATCAAATTCCCAAGGTTTAAAAGGTTGAATAACGATGATTTGACTAATTAATAGCATGTGAAAGTGATTTAATCAAGTGATTAAACACAATGCTAGAAATTGGATTAAAAAGGGTTTGGAGGCCAACTTTAGGGTTTGGGAAAACCATTTAGGGTTTTGGTTTCAACCAAGCTTTTGGGGTTTCAATTGGATTCCAACCATTTAGGGTTTTGCTAGGGTTGAAACCCTCTTTGGTCTAGCACAATTTGGTTGAATAGATGCCACCTATTGCAAGGTGGCATGATCTCACACCTTGATTCATTCACAAATCTATCTAATGGTTCTTCTTTGTACCAAGTGTCTAATACCATTTACTATGTGTGGCTAAGATCTTGCCAAGTGTCCAAATAAAACTTCTCTAACCTAATTTGGATATTCCACACTGTGATTTTGAAAACATTGCAATAGGTGCGCTTTTCGAGGTTACTATTCACTCCAAAAAAATATATAATAAACTTAGTACTAAAAATTTCTAAATATTCATATTAAGCTATAGTGAAAGTCGTTTAATGAAATTCAACCCCGAAGTACCCCTAAAAATAATTTCACAATTTTTAACAGACGTTTCGTCCGGAATTATGAAAATAAGCTATTGCGCCATAAAATCCTAAATAATCCATTGATTTTAATGGCGTAGACCATAATGCATTCTGACACTTCTAACTACTTCAAATAATTAAACTCATATTTCTAGCACCATAGTGAGTGATAACACTGACTATGTTGACAAACTAAACCTTGTGCAATTGGTCGATTCGTAAAAACTTATGGGGTTTTCACGAGATTCCTAAAGTCAATAGAAATTCCACCAATGAATTTCTAACGGGCTGTTACACAAACTATCTATTTTAAGGAGGCACAGTACTTGATTAGTTTTGATACAGCAAGAGGGTAACATGTCAACCAATTTGAAGTTTGATATATATATATATATATATGTGTGTGTGTGTGTGTATATATATATATATATATATGTATATGAACGGGGGATCTTTATGTTGCATGGTGATCTTAATTTCAACAAATTAATTAGAAGAAAAAGAGTCCCAAGAAAATTTGAAAGAGACATTGAGAATCAATGAACCTTGGTCTTGGTGATTGGACATGTTTTAACTTCAAGTGCCAGTCATGTCTTCCAGTTGATCATTTTGTTAAGAAAGTTATTTATTTCATATCAACCTACAAATTATTTTGTGGTTTTTTTTTCCTAATTTCTGGTAGCCATTATAAGTTTATTTCCACTTTCCATTATAAATAAATAATAAGTTTATTTAGATAATCCTTTTACGATTTATCTAAATAAATTCTTATGATGTTTTTAAATTTTAATACAAGTTTCTGAGTTTTGGCTTTTTATGTTAATTTTACCTTTTTACTTTTCACAATGGCATGCTGATTAGGTATAGTTGTTTTGTTCTTTAAATGACTAGCGTGAATTCTAATTGTAATCATTTCGTTGGTTTTTACGCAACATGTGACAACCAAGTAAATCAATATATATTGACCATAAATTTTTTAATTCAGATTATAGATTCCAATTTCCTAAAATTCAAATGGTTGTTCATCGACAAACATCAAAAGCAAAAATGGAGAAATAAAAAGAAATCTTGAATGCATGCTTGGATAGCATAGCTAAAGCAAAGAAGAGAGGTGGCCAAGTTGTGGCTCATGTTTTCCAAGCCAACGAATTGAACGAAATTATAAGATCTAACCATTCTTTGATGAAGTCTATACCAAATATCATGATATAGAATGAAAGGGACTGTAGCATGTTAATTAGAATGCTACAAGACTTCCAAATCCGGATCTAGCTTTAAGGGGGAGGGTGCTTTGGCTCCTCCCCCTCCCCTCCCTCCTGTCTATATGTTCAATCTGTTAGTTTTGTTTTATTTTGGCGTGTTTTAGTTTTTAGTTTTAGCTCAAATAAGGGGTGCTCTTTCGGGTGATCCCATTTTTAGCATAGGTTTTGTTCCCCATTCTTTCTAAGATTTATGTTTCTGAATAAACTCTAAGATCTTCTTTTCTAAGATCCGGAAACCTCATCTTTCATTTTTTCTTTCTGACCTGTGTGTGATGTTGAGTCACCTGGAACGGCCGTAGCTAGGGCTAGAGTTGGTCGAGAGGGTGGGCAATGCTATGGCCAGTTGGGCATGCGCTAGAGCTCGTGCGTAGGAGGTAAAGGACTTCTTAAGAATGAGATGTTGAGCATTGGTAAAGTTTGTAGCATTTTTTTGTCAAAGATAAAGGACTTCTGTTAAAATCCAGAGCTACCATTACCAAAAGTTCTCAACCCTTCCCTAATTATTCAAATGTGCTTTTACTGGTGTTACTTAGTTATTGAAAATAGTTAATTCATCAAGAGACCTAACAAGAGATAGAAAAAGAGTGAGAGATATTATGGGTGTACGTTACTGTGTAGAGGAGAAAAACCACGTGGTGAGGTTGTTTACTTTTTAAAAATTTTCTAAATCAAAATAGAGATTCAAATTTTCTAAATTTACTTTCTTTAAGAAATTCAAATAGAATTTGTAACAGCCCGCTAGAAATTCATTGGTGGATTTCTATCAACTTTAGGAATCTCGTGAAAACCCCATAAGTTTTTACGAATCGACCAATCACATAGGTTTTAGTCTGTCAACATAGTCAGTGTTATCACTCACTATGGTGCTAGAAATATAAGTTTTATTTATTTGAGGTAGTTAGAAGTGTTAGAATGCATTATGGTCCACGCCATTAGACTCAGTGGATTATTTAGAATTTTATGGCGCAATATCCTATTTTCATAATTCCGGACGAAACGTCTGTTGGAAATTGTGAAATTATTTTTAGGAGCACTTCGAGGTTGAATTTTGGTATAATATTTTCACTGTAGGTTAGTATGAATATTTAGGAATTTTTAGTGTTAAGTTTATGATTCACTTTTTCAGAGTGAATAGTAACCTCGATAAGCGCACCAATTGCAGTATTTCAAAATCATAGTGTGAAATGTCCAAATTAGATTAGAGAAGTTTTATTTGGACACTTGGCAAGATCTTAGCCACACTTAGTGAATAATATTAGACACTTGGCACCATGAGGAATGTTTGTTGGATTTGAAGGAATCAAGGTGTGAGATCATGCCACTTAAGCAAAACCTTGTTTCATCAGCTCAACCAAATTGTGCCAGACCAAAGAGGTTTTCAATCCTAGTGAAACGCTAAATGGTGGGAATCCAATTGAAATCCCAAAAGCTTTGTTGAAATCAAAACCCTAAACGGTTTCCCCAAAACCCTAAAGTTGGCCTCTAAACTCTTTCTAATCCGATTTATAGCATTGTGTTTAATTACTTGATTAAATCACTTCCACATGCTATTAATCCTTCAAATTTGTGTTAGAACATCATTATCCAACCTTGTTAACCTTGAGAAATTGATTGGACCAAGTGATATTGGATTTGGGCTTGATAGCAACCCAAACCCTCTTTAAACCCCAAAATTTAGGCCCATTCGGTTTAGGCCCATTAAGGCCCACGAATTTGGTCACCATAGGATTGCTTCATGGCTAAGTTTTGTACCCCCACTTGGCTGGTCAGATCTGTACAAGAAGGGCCTAGAAGGTTCTAGAAAGACAAAGCTAAAGTGCCACCTCACTCTTTCACTCTCACACTCCACTTTGAGAAAAGATCTTGTCTGATTTTTATGAGAAGAAAAGACCAACACTCAACCATTCATTCAGTCCTATCACTTTACATAGCTTGTTTAAGAAGCTCTCCAGTCCACTTCCCACGAAAAGCAACTCTCCTTTACACTTTTCCTTCATAAAACAGAAAAGACACTCTCGGACAGTTTTTCTTACCTCTTTTGAACGCCCGTTTCGAAGCTTTTGTAAGTGTTTTCTCGCAACGATGCCTTCATGCAAGTTGTTTCTTTTGGAGTCTAGTTTACGCGGATATCTTATTCGTTCCATTTGGAGATCATTTGATTGGTGAAAAGTTGTTTAGACCCCAGAAAGGTCATTCTGGGCGATAAACTGGAGAGTGTGTTATATTTTGGGGTTTTTGACCAAGCTAATGAATAGATCTTGGTCCGAAATTTTTATGGAGTACTTTTAACATGTGTATATGATTATTGGTTGAGGATTTGTTGCATGATTAAAAGTTTTGGTGAAATATTTTCTTAGGTCTAGAAACTTAGAAACTGGAAGAGGCAAAACAGTTTCTGTTTTGAGAAAGTTTAAATCTTTTATAGTTTAATCTTATTCCAAAGGCTTTGATATTTTTATTGGAAGATCCTAAGCCTCTTATACACATGTTAAAATATTATTTTGAAGATATTTGATGTTAGTTTCGAAGATATGAAATTTTATGCAATGAGGTATTCAGTTAGGTCAAAGTGATGCCTTCATGAAAGTTGTTTCTTTTGGAGTCTAGTTTACGTGGATATCTTATTCGTTCCATTTGGACATCATTTGATTGGTGAAAAGTTGTTTAGACCCCAGAAAGGTCATTCTGGGCGATAAACTGGAGAGTGTGTTATATTTTGGAGTTTTTGACCAAGCTAATGAATAGATCTTGGTCCGAAATTTTTATGGAGTACTTTTAACATGTGTATATGATTATTGGTTGAGGATTTGTTGCATGATTAAAAGTTTTGGTGAAATATTTTCTTAGGTCTAGAAACTTAGAAACTGGAAGAGGCAAAACAGTTTCTGTTTTGAGAAAGTTTAAATATTTTATGGTTTAATCTTATTCCAATGGCTTTGATATTTTTATTGGAAGATCCTAAGCCTCTTATATACATGTTAAAATATTATTTTGAAGATATTTGATGTTAGTTTCGAAGATATGAAATTTTATGCAATGAGGTATTCAGTTAGGTCAAAGTGATGCCTTCATGAAAGTTGTTTCTTTTGGAGTCTAGTTTACGTGGATATCTTATTCGTTCCATTTGGACATCATTTGATTGGTGAAAAGTTGTTTAGACCCCAGAAAGGTCATTCTGGGCGATAAACTGGAGAGTGTGTTATATTTTGGAGTTTTTGACCAAGCTAATGAATAGATCTTGGTCCGAAATTTTTATGGAGTACTTTTAACATGTGTATATGATTATTGGTTGAGGATTTGTTGCATGATTAAAAGTTTTGGTGAAATATTTTCTTAGGTCTAGAAACTTAGAAACTGGAAGAGGCAAAACAGTTTCTGTTTTGAGAAAGTTTAAATCTTTTATAGTTTAATCTTATTCCAATGGCTTTGATATTTTTATTGGAAGATCGTAAGCCTCTTATACACATGTTAAAATATTATTTTGAAGATATTTGATGTTAGTTTCGAAGATATGAAATTTTATGCAATGAGGTATTCAGTTAGGTCAAAGTGATGCCTTCATGAAAGTTGTTTCTTTTGGAGTCTAGTTTACGTGGATATCTTATTCGTTCCATTTGGACATAATTTGATTGGTGAAAAGTTGTTTAGACCCCAGAAAGGTCATTCTGTACCATAAACTGGAGAGTGTGTTATATTTTGGAGTTTTTGACCAAGCTAATGAATAGATCTTGGTCCGAAATTTTTATGGAGTACTTTTAACATGTGTATATGATTATTGGTTGAGGATTTGTTGCATGATTAAAAGTTTTGGTGAAATATTTTCTTAGGTCTAGAAACTTAGAAACTGGAAGAGGCAAAACAGTTTCTGTTTTGAGAAAGTTTAAATCTTTTATAGTTTAATCTTATTCCAATGGCTTTGATATTTTTATTGGAAGATCCTAAGCCTCTTATACACATGTTAAAATATTATTTTGAAGATATTTGATGTTAGTTTCGAAGATATGAAATTTTATGCAATGAGGTATTCAGTTAGGTCAAAGTGATGCCTTCATGAAAGTTGTTTCTTTTGGAGTCTAGTTTACGTGGATATCTTATTCGTTCCATTTGGACATCATTTGATTGGTGAAAAGTTGTTTAGACCCCAGAAAGGTCATTCTGTACCATAAACTGGAGAGTGTGTTATATTTCGGAGTTTTTGACCAAGCTAATGAATAGATCTTGGTCCGAAATTTTTATGGAGTACTTTTAACATGTGTATATGATTATTGGTTGAGGATTTGTTGCATGATTAAAAGTTTTGGTGAAATATTTTCTTAGGTCTAGAAACTTAGAAACTGGAAGAGGCAAAACAGTTTCTGTTTTGTGAAAGTTTAAATCTTTTATAGTTTAATCTTATTCCAATGGCTTTGATATTTTTATTGGAAGATCCTAATCCTCTTATACACATGTTAAAATATTATTTTGAAGATATTTGATGTTAGTTTCGAAGATATGAAATTTTATGCAATGAGGTATTCAGTTAGGTCAAAGTGATGCCTTCATGAAAGTTGTTTCTTTTGGAGTCTAGTTTACGTGGATATCTTATTCGTTCCATTTGGACATCATTTGATTGGTGAAAAGTTGTTTAGACCCCAGAAAGGTCATTCTGTACCATAAACTGGAGAGTGTGTTATATTTTGGAGTTTTTGACCATGCTAATGAATAGATCTTGGTCCGAAATTTTTATGGAGTACTTTTAACATGTGTATATGATTATTGGTTGAGGATTTTTTGCATGATTAAAAGTTTTGGTGAAATATTTTCTTAGGTCTAGAAACTTAGAAACTGGAAGAGGCAAAACAGTTTCTGTTTTGAGAAAGTTTAAATCTTTTATGGTTTAATCTTATTCCAATGGCTTTGATATTTTTATTGGAAGATCCTAAGCCTCTTATATACATGTTAAAATATTATTTTGAAGATATTTGATGTTAGTTTCGAAGATATGAAATTTTATGCAATGAGGTATTCAGTTAGGTCAAAGTGATGCCTTCATGAAAGTTGTTTCTTTTGGAGTCTAGTTTACGTGGATATCTTATTCGTTCCATTTGGACATCATTTGATTGGTGAAAAGTTGTTTAGACCCCAGAAAGGTCATTCTGGGCGATAAACTGGAGAGTGTGTTATATTTTGGAGTTTTTGATCAAGCTAATGAATAGATCTTGGTCCGAAATTTTTATGGAGTACTTTTAACATGTGTATATGATTATTGGTTGAGGATTTGTTGCATGATTAAAAGTTTTGGTGAAATATTTTCTTAGGTCTAGAAACTTAGAAACTGGAAGAGGCAAAACAGTTTCTGTTTTGAGAAAGTTTAAATCTTTTATGGTTTAATCTTATTCCAATGGCTTTGATATTTTTATTGGAAGATCCTAAGCCTCTTATATACATGTTAAAATATTATTTTGAAGATATTTGATGTTAGTTTCGAAGATATGAAATTTTATGCAATGAGGTATTCAGTTAGGTCAAAGTGATGCCTTCATGAAAGTTGTTTCTTTTGGAGTCTAGTTTACGTGGATATCTTATTCGTTCCATTTGGACATCATTTGATTGGTGAAAAGTTGTTTAGACCCCAGAAAGGTCATTCTGGGCGATAAACTGGAGAGTGTGTTATATTTTGGAGTTTTTGACCAAGCTAATGAATAGATCTTGGTCCGAAATTTTTATGGAGTACTTTTAACATGTGTATATGATTATTGGTTGAGGATTTGTTGCATGATTAAAAGTTTTGGTGAAATATTTTCTTAGGTCTAGAAACTTAGAAACTGGAAGAGGCAAAACAGTTTCTGTTTTGAGAAAGTTTAAATCTTTTATGGTTTAATCTTATTCCAATGGCTTTGATATTTTTATTGGAAGATCCTAAGCCTCTTATATTCATGTTAAAATATTATTTTGAAGATATGAAATTTTATGCAATGAGGTATTCAGTTAGGTCAAAGTGATGCCTTCATGAAAGTTGTTTCTTTTGGAGTCTAGTTTACGTGGATATCTTATTCGTTCCATTTGGACATCATTTGATTGGTGAAAAGTTGTTTAGACCCCAGAAAGGTCATTCTGTACGATAAACTGGAGAGTGTGTTATATTTTGGAGTTTTTGACCAAGCTAATGAATAGATCTTGGTCCGAAATTTTTATGGAGTACTTTTAACATGTGTATATGATTATTGGTTGAGGATTTGTTGCATGATTAAAAGTTTTGGTGAAATATTTTCTTAGGTCTAGAAACTTAGAAACTGGAAGAGGCAAAACAGTTTCTGTTTTGAGAAAGTTTAAATCTTTTATGGTTTAATCTTATTCCAATGGCTTTGATATTTTTATTGGAAGATCCTAAGCCTCTTATATACATGTTAAAATATTATTTTGAAGATATTTGATGTTAGTTTCGAAGATATGAAATTTTATGCAATGAGGTATTCAGTTAGGTCAAAGTGATGCCTTCATGAAAGTTGTTTCTTTTGGAGTCTAGTTTACGTGGATATCTTATTCGTTCCATTTGGACATCATTTGATTGGTGAAAAGTTGTTTAGACCCCAGAAAGGTCATTCTGGGCGATAAACTGGAGAGTGTGTTATATTTTGGAGTTTTTGACCAAGCTAATGAATAGATCTTCGTCCGAAATTTTTATGGAGTACTTTTAACATGTGTATATGATTATTGGTTGAGGATTTGTTGCATGATTAAAAGTTTTGGTGAAATATTTTCTTAGGTCTAGAAACTTAGAAACTGGAAGAGGCAAAACAGTTTCTGTTTTGAGAAAGTTTAAATCTTTTATGGTTTAATCTTATTCCAATGGCTTTGATATTTTTATTGGAAGATCCTAAGCCTCTTATATACATGTTAAAATATTATTTTGAAGATATTTGATGTTAGTTTCGAAGATATGAAATTTTATGCAATGAGGTATTCAGTTAGGTCAAAGTGATGCCTTCATGAAAGTTGTTTCTTTTGGAGTCTAGTTTACGTGGATATCTTATTCGTTCCATTTGGACATCATTTGATTGGTGAAAAGTTGTTTAGACCCCAGAAAGGTCATTCTGGGCGATAAACTGGAGAGTGTGTTATATTTTGGAGTTTTTGACCAAGCTAATGAATAGATCTTGGTCCGAAATTTTTATGGAGTACTTTTAACATGTGTATATGATTATTGGTTGAGGATTTGTTGCATGATTAAAAGTTTTGGTGAAATATTTTCTTAGGTCTAGAAACTTAGAAACTGGAAGAGGCAAAACAGTTTCTGTTTTGAGAAAGTTTAAATCTTTTATGGTTTAATCTTATTCCAATGGCATTGATATTTTTATTGCAAGATCCTAAGCCTCTTATATACATGTTAAAATATTATTTTGAAGATATTTGATGTTAGTTTCGAAGATATGAAATTTTATGCAATGAGGTATTCAGTTAGGTCAAAGTGATGCCTTCATGAAAGTTGTTTCTTTTGGAGTCTAGTTTACGTGGATATCTTATTCGTTCCATTTGGACATCATTTGATTGGTGAAAAGTTGTTTAGACCCCAGAAAGGTCATTCTGGGCGATAAACTGGAGAGTGTGTTATATTTTGGAGTTTTTGACCAAGCTAATGAATAGATCTTGGTCCGAAATTTTTATGGAGTACTTTTAACATGTGTATATGATTATTGGTTGAGGATTTGTTGCATGATTAAAAGTTTTGGTGAAATATTTTCTTTGGTCTAGAAACTTAGAAACTGGAAGAGGCAAAACAGTTTCTGTTTTGAGAAAGTTTAAATCTTTTATGGTTTAATCTTATTCCAATGGCTTTGATATTTTTATTGGAAGATCCTAAGCCTCTTATATTCATGTTAAAATATTATTTTGAAGATATGAAATTTTATGCAATGAGGTATTCAGTTAGGTCAAAGTGATGCCTTCATGAAAGTTGTTTCTTTTGGAGTCTAGTTTACGTGGATATCTTATTCGTTCCATTTGGACATCATTTGATTGGTGAAAAGTTGTTTAGACCCCAGAAAGGTCATTCTGTACGATAAACTGGAGAGTGTGTTATATTTTGGAGTTTTTGACCAAGCTAATGAATAGATCTTGGTCCGAAATTTTTATGGAGTACTTTTAACATGTGTATATGATTATTGGTTGAGGATTTGTTGCATGATTAAAAGTTTTGGTGAAATATTTTCTTAGGTCTAGAAACTTAGAAACTGGAAGAGGCAAAACAGTTTCTGTTTTGAGAAAGTTTAAATCTTTTATGGTTTAATCTTATTCCAATGGCTTTGATATTTTTATTGGAAGATCCTAAGCCTCTTATATACATGTTAAAATATTATTTTGAAGATATTTGATGTTAGTTTCGAAGATATGAAATTTTATGCAATGAGGTATTCAGTTAGGTCAAAGTGATGCCTTCATGAAAGTTGTTTCTTTTGGAGTCTAGTTTACGTGGATATCTTATTCGTTCCATTTGGACATCATTTGATTGGTGAAAAGTTGTTTAGACCCCAGAAAGGTCATTCTGGGCGATAAACTGGAGAGTGTGTTATATTTTGGAGTTTTTGACCAAGCTAATGAATAGATCTTGGTCCGAAATTTTTATGGAGTACTTTTAACATGTGTATATGATTATTGGTTGAGGATTTGTTGCATGATTAAAAGTTTTGGTGAAATATTTTCTTAGGTCTAGAAACTTAGAAACTGGAAGAGGCAAAACTGTTTCTGTTTTGAGAAAGTTTAAATCTTTTATGGTTTAATCTTATTCCAATGGCTTTGATATTTTTATTGGAAGATCCTAAGCCTCTTATATTCGTGTTAAAATATTATTTTGAAGATATGAAATTTTATGCAATGAGGTATTCAGTTAGGTCAAAGTGATGCCTTCATGAAAGTTGTTTCTTTTGGAGTCTAGTTTACGTGGATATCTTATTCGTTCCATTTGGACATCATTTGATTGGTGAAAAGTTGTTTAGACCCCAGAAAGGTCATTCTGGGCGATAAACTGGAGAGTGTGTTATATTTTGGAGTTTTTGACCAAGCTAATGAATAGATCTTGGTCCGAAATTTTTATGGAGTACTTTTAACATGTGTATATGATTATTGGTTGAGGATTTGTTGCATGATTAAAAGTTTTGGTGAAATATTTTCTTAGGTCTAGAAACTTAGAAACTGGAAGAGGCAAAACAGTTTCTGTTTTGAGAAAGTTTAAATCTTTTATGGTTTAATCTTATTCCAATGGCTTTGATATTTTTATTGGAAGATCCTAAGCCTCTTATATTCATGTTAAAATATTATTTTGAAGATATGAAATTTTATGCAATGAGGTATTCAGTTAGGTCAAAGTGATGCCTTCATGAAAGTTGTTTCTTTTGGAGTCTAGTTTACGTGGATATCTTATTCGTTCCATTTGGACATCATTTGATTGGTGAAAAGTTGTTTAGACCCCAGAAAGGTCATTCTGGGCGATAAACTGGAGAGTGCGTTATATTTTGGAGTTTTTGACCAAGCTAATGAATAGATCTTGGTCCGAAATTTTTATGGAGTACTTTTAACATGTGTATATGATTATTGGTTGAGGATTTGTTGCATGATTAAAAGTTTTGGTGAAATATTTTCTTAGGTCTAGAAACTTAGAAACTGGAAGAGGCAAAACAGTTTCTGTTTTGAGAAAGTTTAAATCTTTTATGGTTTAATCTTATTCCAATGGCTTTGATATTTTTATTGGAAGATCCTAAGCCTCTTATATTCATGTTAAAATATTATTTTGAAGATATGAAATTTTATGCAATGAGGTATTCAGTTAGGTCAAAGTGATGCCTTCATGAAAGTTGTTTCTTTTGGAGTCTAGTTTACGTGGATATCTTATTCGTTCCATTTGGACATCATTTGATTGGTGAAAAGTTGTTTAGACCCCAGAAAGGTCATTCTGGGCGATAAACTGGAGAGTGCGTTATATTTTGGAGTTTTTGACCAAGCTAATGAATAGATCTTGGTCCGAAATTTTTATGGAGTACTTTTAACATGTGTATATGATTATTGGTTGAGGATTTGTTGCATGATTAAAAGTTTTGGTGAAATATTTTCTTAGGTCTAGAAACTTAGAAACTGGAAGAGGCAAAACAGTTTCTGTTTTGAGAAAGTTTAAATCTTTTATGGTTTAATCTGATTCCAATGGCTTTGATATTTTTATTGGAAGATCCTAAGCCTCTTATATTCATGTTAAAATATTATTTTGAAGATATGAAATTTTATGCAATGAGGTATTCAGTTTGGTCAAAGTGATGACGTTCTTGGTTAAATTTATGTTTTGGTTGATGTTTAACCATGTGATCTTGAGTTTGATACTTGGATGTGTTTTAGAACATCTTTTTAAACCATGTGATGTTTTGGTTTGAAGATCACATCTTTATAAGTCATGGATCAAGAGGTTGATCAAAACAAGTTAGAAACAAAATTCTGTTTTGAACTTAGAAGAAAAACCAAAAAGTTCAAGTATGGTTTTAGTGATTTTGATGACTTTTGTTCATGATTCAAAACATGATTATTCTTAAGAATATGTTATGAGTGTAGTAGAAGAAAAATTTTGGTTTAATCATGAGTTTTGAAATTTGAAAGAATTACAACAAAATCAAGGGATTTACTTAAGAATAGCCTTGTAAGTTTAGGACCTATAGAGTTTTAATGGTTGTGTCTAGTTTTTAATTTTTTTGAATTGATATTTGAGCTTAGGACAAAATTTACATAAGGTATGTAAATTTTGGTGATTTTTGTAGTTAAGATGCAAAATCCTTAAGTTAGGGGTAAAATGGTCATTTTCCCACATGTAGAGGGTAAAATGGTAATTTTACTCGAAGTTAATATTTCTCCATATTCCTAAGTGTTAGTGATTAAGTTCTAATTTTTAGAAATCGCTACTTTCAGTTTCCCGTGATCGCACTTGAGTTTTGTCTCGAAGCGCAAAGATCGAGGTAAGTTAGCTTTTAACTTACTATCAATTTAATGTGTATGTGTGATAAGTAAGGGAACTAAATTGTATGTATGCATGTTATCATATGTGCCATGCCAAGTCATTACATATTTATCTGTTACACAGAATTTATTCTGTCATGAATTATTCATCTGTTACACAAGATATTATGTCACATATTGCTATACATTGCAAGTATGTCATGTTAAGTATGCCATCTGTTACATGTATTTCATGTCACGTAATATTCACTGTCACATGTTACGCCATGTTAAGAAATGTTGTCTATTATATGGTATGCCATGTTATGAAATGTTGCATGTTACAAGATGCCATGTTATGAAATGTTCTCTGTTACATTTATGTCTCGAGGTATGTCATCTCTGTCGTCTTAGTTCATGTCACGTTATGCTACGTCAGGACTTCTGTCTTTTATGTCACGTTCATGTTACGTCACGTTACGAAATGTCATGTATGCCTGTTAAGTCATTCATGTCAATCACGACCCTAAGTGCTAGGATGGGGTAATATCCTAGTGTAACTCCTTTGTTCACGCTGGAGTGTTTAAATAGGTGTGAAATTCCCTGGGTTGACGAAGTACAGTCAACAGGTTGCGAATGGGGCCTAATTAGCTGGTCACCGGAGCGCGCCAGGCACTAACGCCGATGGTGCCACACATTATGTTACGTGTGTCCACAGTAAGTGTGGCACAAACAGATAAGTCATGGGGCCACAACAACTGTGGAGCATGAAGTATGGGGCCACAACAATTGTGGAGCATGCACTACGTGAGACACAGCAATTGTGACACGTAGAATACGTGGGGCCACAACAACTGTGAAGTACGTATTAACGCACTCACAGCTGGTATAGAAACCTGTGATGTGATGCGGTAATCGGCAGGGACACTCGGCTCAAGGGGACCTGTGTAGCACCCATATGGTCACGTTAATGATTAAGTCTATTGAATAAGATTCCAAGTTCAAGTCATGTTTCAGGTTATGTTAGGTTCAAGTTTACGTTCACGCAATCATGGTAATCCCATGACATAAGAATATGTTTCAAGTTCATGTTATGTTATGTTCACGTTTACGTTATGTTCCAAGTTCACATTTATGTTATGTCATGCTCAGGTTCATGTTATGTTTCAAGTCCATGTTATGTTTCAAGTCACATTCATGCTAAGCTTCAGTTTCAGTTTAAGTTATGCCAGTTATGTTATGTTGTATGTCAAGTTATGCTATGATTACTTATGATTTGATTATGCATTCATGCTTTTACTGCCATGCAGGCATCATTAACTTGTGTGGAAGTTTTTTGTTAACTTACTGAGATTTGTAATCAAATCTCACTGTGGTAGTCCCAACTACCATTCCCCCCGAATGGTAGATCTTGTTACAGGATCAGAAGGAGAACCGGAAGTTGACCAACTAGAAATGGTCGACTAAGCAACGAGGCGACGTAGAAGTAGTTACCTCAGATTACTACTTGTATTTTGTGGAGTTCAATCTCCAGCACTCTTTTGTTCACAACCATTTTGGACTAGTGTTGTGATCTCAGTTGTTTAGTATGTCTTTATGTATAAAATATGTTTTAAGTAATTGGGATATTTTAGTTTGGTGCATAGTATTGCTAAAAAAAAATTATTATCCGCTGCGAATATTGCATAATGCTAGATGCATGTTAGGAATATTGCATCTTATATGTCATGAACGGGGGCAGGTAACCTTGTGTTGCATGTCTCGACGCTTCAAATGTCCGTCCGATCCCAAGCGGAATTTGGGGGCGTCACAGAATTGGAAGCATGTTCTTCGACAAAGATCAAAAGCAAAAATGTAAAAATAAAAAGAAACCTTGAATGCTTGGATAGCATAGCTACATCAAAGAAGAGAGGTGGCACGTCGTGGCTCATATTGTCCAAGCCAACGAATTGAACAAAATTATAGTAACTAACCATATCATGATTTAAAATGAAAGGTACTGGTGAACTGTTTGCTTCCAAACATATCTCATCTTAGTATTGTCAGAAAAGGAAATGGATACTAGAAGAATGAGAGTTGCCTTGGTTACTAATGTCCTGTTTGGTTTCATAGATAGTCTCAACTCATCTCATTTTAACATCTAAACACCATTCAAACACAAACACTTCTCAACTTCAAATTTTCAAATTTTCCATTTAATCTTTTTCTAATCACTATAGCTTTTCCAAACATCCAACAAAACACAAAAACAAACTAACTTTTTCAAATCCCAAATGAAAACAATGTTAAAAATTTATATTATAAGAAAATATTTTAACTTTCTAATATTTTTGTTCTTCTTTTTTTTTTCTCTCTATTCCCAAAATCTCATAAAACATCTTACTTCAAAATATTTCAATACTATTCACAGATTTATCATCTCAACTGTGTAACCAAAGGTGACCCAAAACTCTAAGCAACTTTTTGCACAGGTTGACAACTATAATACTACAAAGGTGGTTTTCGGTTGGTTTTCTTCTATTGAAGAATGAGATGTTCAACATTAGTAAAGTTTTTAGCCCTTTTTTTGTGAAAGCTATAGGACTTCCATTAAAATCAAGAGCTACCAATACCAAACGCTTTTAGCCTGTCCTTGAATATTCGAATATTCAAATGTGCTTTTTCTGGTGCTACCGTGTTATGGACAATAGTTGATTCATCGAGAGACCTATCTAGAGGTAGAAAGACAATGAGAGATATCACCAATATTACTATGTTGTGGACAAAAACAATGCAGTAAGCGCGATGCAAGTTTAATCACATGTGACATGCTCTATCTTCAAAAGCAATAAGAGCTCAGCCAATTATTGAGTTATGTGAAACACGTACGGCATCATTTTGAAGGTATTCTCTTCTAGAGCTCCCCTATGAATAGGACGTGGTGTAAAGTCATGTATTACACGAGCTAATAAAATAGTGACTCGTTATTTTTGCCATGCTTTACAATTAGACAATATCGATGGGATTCTTTTCCGATCTTGGAAATAAATCTCCCTACACTTCATACCGAAATATCATCTATGTTCAAGCTTGAGTTGTTGTAATCAATCATTATTATTGTCGCCAACCCTCGATGGCAAGACCTTAGATCAAATTTATATTGGCCATAAATTTTCTAATTCAGTTTATAAATTCCAATTTCCTAAATTTACTTTTTTATGCAATTCAAATTAAATCGAAATCATGTCCATCAACAAAGATCAAAAGCAAAAAATAAAAAAAAAAATCTTGAATGCTTGGATAGCATAACTAGAGCAAAGAAGAGGTGGCCAATTTGTGGCTCATGTTGTCCAAGCCAATTAATTAAACTAAATGATAATAACTGACCATCCATTGACTAAGTCTATACAAAATAGCATGATTTACAATGAAAGGAACTATGAAATGTTTGGTTCCACAAATATCTCATCTTCTATCCATTTTATTTTTAGACACTACCAAGATGAGATTTGTGCGGAAGCAAACATTTCACTAGTAGCTTTCATTTGAAATTGTGATTTTGGAATATACATGACCAAAGGGTAGTTTGTAATTATAATTTGGGTCAATTCGTTGGCTTGGACAACATGAGCCACTACTTGGCCACCTTTCTTCTTTGCTCTAGCTATTGTGATGCCCCCCAGATTCCTCTTGGAACCAGACAAACATCTGAAGTTTTGGGACATACAACACAATGTTATCTACTCCCGCTCATGAGAGATAAAGATGCAATGTTCCAAACATGCATCTAGCAATATGCAATAAAGCTGCGGTTTGTGGATAAATTTTTTCTTGAGCAATACTATGCACCAAACTAAAGATACCCCAAATATTAAAAACATAATCCATAAACATTAAAGTGGTAGACCTTCTTGATTACATAATGAGCCCAAAAGGTCTGTAATCATTAGAGTACTAGAGATCGAGCTCCTTAAGTATAAGTAGGAACTAAAGCAACTACTAGGCTAATCCATTAAGAAGCTTGCACAACTCAGTCAAGGATGTTATAGTACTAACGATACATCGAAGCATTGAGGCTATGAGCTCTTCGTCGTGCCATTGTCGTCTAATCGACAATCTCCAGTCGGTTATTCTCTGATGCGCCTCCTAATCCTAACAAATGGTCTACTATTTTAGGGGGAATGGTAGTTATGATTACAATAGTGAGATTTGAATTCAAATCTCAGGAAGTTAACAGAGAACTTCCAAATAGGTTAATGATGCATGCAGGACAGTAAATACATGAATGCATAATCAAAATCATAAGTAAGCATAAAATAACTTGACGTGCAACATGGCATAAACTGACATGACATGTGCGTTAACATATGCACAAGTTCACATGTATCTGCACCTGCTATGGACACACATATTGTACATGCCAGTTGACAGGTATCTGTATCTCTTGTGGACACACGTTCTGTACATATCACGTGACAGGTATATGCGCCCGCATGAATAAGTATAACATGAAAGTGAAAAGTGGCACCATTGACGTTAGTGCCCGCTGCGCTATGGTGACAAGTTAATTAAGCCTCATTCGTAGCTCGTTGATCTTTACATTGTCAACCAAGGGAATTTCACTCTAATTTAGATACTATAGCGTGAACAAGAGAGTTCAACTAGGATATTACCCTATCCTAGCACTTAGGGTCGTTACAGATATAAACAAACTTAACATGACTTGAAAGTTTGATTCCAAGATACATAAACTGTACTCTAGATGAAATGTGACATGAAACAAAAGGATAGAAGCCCTAATGTAACGTAACGTGACATGAACGTGAGACGAAAGACATGACGTACTATGAGATAAAAAATATTTCATTGCATGACATAACATGTAAAAGATAATATTTTGTAACATGGCATAATACATAACAGATAACATTTCAAAATATTGCAAAACAAGTAACATACAATATTTCGTAATATGGCATAACATGTAACAGAAAATATTACTTGACATGACATATATGTAACATACAACATTACTCAACATGTCATACTTGTAACAAATATCATTACTTAACATGACATACTTGTAACAGATAGAAATGCATGACAAAATAAATTATGTAACAGATAAGTCTTTCATGACAGAATATAATATGTGTAACAGATAAACATGTTGTGACATGCCATGGCATGACACATATGATGATATACATACATGAACTGTAGTTCCTTTACCCATCACACATACACAGTAACCTGATAGTAAGTTAAGAGTTAACTTATAGTGATCGTCTCGTTATGATAAATTAAGCACAAAATACAAGAAATTGTAAGTAGGGATTTTAAAAGTTAGAAACTTTATTTCTAACAATTAGAAACATGAAAAATGCTAAGTTAAAGTAAAATTACTATTTTACCCTCTACATGTGGAAAAATAATCATTTTACCCATAACTTAAGGTTTTCACATACCTGTGTGTCCCCGTTGCGGCCTCGGCGCCTACGTGGCATACGTACTAAACGACGTTCAACATTTGTCCAAATTCCCCCACGTAAGTAATTGTTTTCTCTCACTCATCTCTATTTTCTCTCATCCAATGCACGATTTCAAACCCTAATTGTAATCCCTAACTCTCAATGAGCGTCTACTCTCAATCCCTAACTCTAACCAACATCTAACCCAAACGATCCCTAACCCTAATCTACCTGTCGTCTTCACCCTTGAGGCCGCGAGGAACCCTACTCTTTGGATTGACGAGCCGAGCCTACGAACCCACATGAACCCATCGTCTCCATCCCCGTCGTCATCACCCCTGAGGCCGCGGCAGGACACGAACCCATCATCTCCATCCCCGTCGTCTTCACCCCTGAGGCCGCAAGAGACACGAACCCCCCAGGTTTTGTTCAGATTGTTACTTTTAGTTTTGCTCTCATCAGTTAAATTTGTGCTTGTGATTTTGATTACTTGATTACTTGTGATTTTGGTTGGATTTGATTTGGTTTATTTATCAGGTTTTGTTCAGATTGTTGCTTTTAGTTTTGCTCTTATCAGTTAAATATGTGTTTGTGATTTTAAGTTTTGATTACTTGATTTGGAGATTTTGGTTGGATTTGATTTGGTTTATTTAGCAAGTTTTGTTCATATTGTTGCTTTTAGTTTTGCTCTCATCAGTTAAATTTGTACTTGTGATTTTGATTACTTGATTGGAGTTGATTCGATTTTATGGGGATTCATCTTAGAATGTCATCATCATCTTCATCAATATCTTCTTCATCTTTTCCGAAAAGTAATTTGGGAAAACCATTGTGCTTCTGTGAGCTCGAAGCCACATTGAAATGGTCAACCACTGCAAAAAATCCTAGACGACCCTTCTTAGGTTGTTCAAAGTACAATACCCAGGTAAGTACATTATTTGTTGCCTAAAACATTTTTTTATATATAATCATTTAATATGATGTACAGTTTATACATTTCTAATATATGGATGAAATGAGTAGGGCTTACCATACTATAAGTTTTTCAAGTGGCTGGATAGTAATGAAGTGACTGAGCTACAAGTTCAAGAAAGAATGCATGAACTGTTAAAGAAAGAGAAAGAGGTCGAGAAGATACTCGAGCTTCTAGAAAAGAGGGAGATTGAGCTGCATAAGATAGTGGATCGCCTCGAGAGGGTGCAGATGGTACTATCCAAAAAAAGCGACGAGGTTATGCAAAAGGAGTTGGTGCTTAATGTACAAGAAGCTAAAATAAGGCGTTTAGGCACACTACTTCGTATTTATTTCTGTTTGCATTTGTACATGTATTTTACCTATTGTTATATAAGTAATTTAGAATTGTTGTTAGTAGTTCTATGTTTAGGTATTGGACTTGTACATTTGTTTTATAATTGTAGACCGCAACTTGTATGAACCAATTGTCTCAGCAACTATGCATTGTCTCAGCAACAGTTGTCTTAGCACTTCCCTCATTGTCTGGACGTAATTAGTTAAGTTGGCCTCCTTCGATGTACATGGTTGTGGGATATAGATCACTTTTATATATAACATCTATTGCAAGAAGGCACACAGCTTTAGATGCTCTATTTTACCATTAAGGAGGTTTAATTCTTAGTTAGATCCGATAACAACATGGATCTACATTTGAAGAATCTGTTTTATAGACCTTAGAATGTGCAAAATACTTTGTATCTTAGACATCAAAATTCCAAAATGAGACCCTTTAAGTCTTAATGAACATTATGAATCACAATAGTTAATGCTAGAAATAAAAATACATAGTCAGCAAAGCTCAGTTCTCCAATGCTATCTTTTAATCTTGCGATAAAATAAGAAAAAAAAAATTAGACTGTAGGAATTATATCTGAGAAAAGATAATAAAAACTACAATACTAACTATTATGTCAAAAACTTAAATATATATCCAGTTTTCTATTTTCCACTTTCTTTCTCATTTCTTTGTTTGTAGCAGCCAAAACAGATAAAACTATATTAAAATGTGGCCAATATATACTTCACAAATTTCTACCAACCAAAATGAAAATGGAACATAAGCAAGAAAAATAAACAGAGGACGAGCAAAGAGAGTCCCATCCAAGCTCCATTAACCATATAAATGCGTTAAGCGCACTAAAAGCATATCTACACCATCAAAAATATATGTGCATAGATAGAGAGAGAGAGAGAGAGAAAAAGAGAGAGTGCGTGCTTATACCTGTGAGTGATGTATGAATGTAGAGAAGCCTAAGCAGGTTTAAATCCACATATATTCATTCATGTCAGAAATTGTTCCCAATCTAACTTCACAACAAAGTCCCTCAAATACACAAAATCTATTCAATCCACGACAAATTGTGTAACAGCCCGCTAGAAATTCATTGGTGGAATTTCTATTGACTTTAGGAATCTCGTAAAAGTCCCATAAGTTTTTACGAATCGACCAATCGCATATGTTTTAGTCTGTCAACATAGTCAGTGTTATCACTCACTACAATGCTAGAAATATGAGTTTTATTTATTTGAGGTGGTTAGAAGTGTCAGAATGCATTATGGTCTGTGCCATTAGACTCAGTGGATTATTTAGGTTTTTATGACACAATAGCCTATTTTCATAATTCTGGACGAAACGTTTGTTGAAAATTGTAAAATTATTTTTAGGGGTACTTCGAGGTTGAATTTCGGTAAAAGATTTTCACTGTAGGTTAATATAAATATTTAAGAATTTTTAGTGTTAAGTTTATGATTCACCTTTTCGAAGTGAATAGTAACCTCGATAAGCGCACCAATTGCAGTGTTTCAAAATCACAATGTGGAATGTTCAAATTAGATTAGAGAAATTTTATTTTGACACTTGGCAAGATCTTAGCCACACTTAGTGAATAATATTAGACACTTGGCACTATGAGGAGCGTTTGTTGGATTTGAAGGAATCAAGGTGTGAGATCATTCCACTTAAGCAAAACTTTGTTTCATCTGCTCAATCAAATTATGCCAGATCAAAGAGGGCTTCAATCCTAGTAAAACCGTAAATGGGGGGAATCCAATAGAAAGCCCAAAAAATTTTTTGAAATCGAAACCCTAAACGGTTTCCCCAAAACCCTAAAGTTGGCCTCTAAACATTTTCTAATCCGATTTCTAGCATTGTGTTTAATCACTTGATTAAATCACTTCCACATGCTATTAATCCATCAAATTTGTGTTAGAACATCATTATACAACCTTGTTAACCTTGAAAAATTGATTGGGCCAAGTTATATTGGATTTGGACTTGATAGCAACCCAAACCCTCTTTAAACCCCAAAATTTAGGCCCACGAAATTGACCACATTGGCATTGTTTGAAGGCTAAGTTTTATACCCCCACTTGGCTGGCCAGATCGTTACAAGAAGGGCCTAGAAGGTTTTTGAAATACAAAGTTAAAGGGCCACCTCACTCTTTCACTCTTACACTCCACCTTGGGAAAAGATCTTGGACTAATTTTTATGAGAAGAAAAGGACAATACTCAAGCTTCCTTTCAGTCCTATCACTTTCCATAACTTGTTTAAGAGGCTCTCCAGTCCACTTCCCATGAAAATAAACTCTCCTTTATAGGTTTCCTTCGTAGAACACAAAAGACACTCTCGGACAGTTTTTCTTACCTCTTTTGAATGCCTAGTTCGAAGCTTTTGTAGGTGTTTTCTCACAAACTTTCCTCGATTAAAGTTGTTTCTTTTGGAGTCTAGTGTACGTGGATATCTTATTAGTTCCATTTGGAGATCAGTTGATCGGTCAAAGTTGTTTAGACCCCAGAAAGGTCATTCTGGGCGATAAACTGGAGAGTGTGTTATATTTTGGAGTTTTTGACCAAGCTAATGAATAGATTTTGGTCCGAAATTTTTATGGAGTATTGTTAACATGTGTATATGATTATTGGTTGAGGATTTGTTGCATGATTAAAAGTTTTGGTAAAATATTTTCTTAGATCTAGAAACTTAGAAACTGGAAGAGGAAAAACAGTTTCTATTTTGAGAAAGTTTAAATCTTTTATGGTTTAATCTTATTCCAATGGCTTTGATATTTTTATTGGAAGATCCTAAGCCTCTTATATACATGGTAGAATGTTATTTTGAAGATATTTGATGTTATGTTCGAAGATATGAAATTTTATGCAAGGAGAAATTTGGTTAGGCCAAAGTGATGATGTTCTTGGCTAAATTTATGTTTTGGTTGATGTTTAACCATGTGATCTTGCGTTTGAAGCTTGGATCTGTTTCAGAACATCATTTTAAACCATGTGATGTTTTGGTTTGAAGATCTCATAAGTCATGGATCAAGAGGTTGATCAAAACAAGTTAGAAACAAAAATCTATTTTAAACTTAGAAGAGAAACCAAAAAGTTCAAGTATGGTTTTAGTGTTTTTGATGAATTTTGTTCATGATTCAAAACATGATTATTGTTAGGAATATGTTATGAGTATAGTAGAAGAAAAATTTTGGTTTAATCATGAGTTTTGAGATTTGAAAGAATTACAACAAAAATCGAAGGGAATAGTAATGGTTGTAAGTTTCGGCCCTATAAAGTTTTAATGGTTGTATTTAGTTTTAAATTTTTCTGAATTAATATTTGAGTTTAGGACAAAATTTACATAAGGTATGTAAATTGTAGTGATTTTTGGAGTTAAGATGCAAAATCCATAAGTTAGGGGTAAAATGGTCATTTTCTCACATGTAGAGTGTAAAATAGTAATTTTACTCTAAGTTGATATTTCTCCATATTTCTAATTGTTAGTGATTAAGTTCTAATTTTTAGAAATCACTACTTTCAGTTTCTCGTGATCGCACTTGAGTTTTGTCTCGAAGCGCGAAGATCGAGGTAAGTTAGCTTTTAACTTACTATCAGTTTAATGTGTATGAGTGATTAATAAGGGAACTAAAGTGTATGTATACATGTTATCATATGTGCCATGCCAAGTCATTACATATTTATCTTTTACATAGAATTTATTCTGTCATGAATTATTCATCTGTTACACAAGATATTCTGTCACGTATAGCAATACATTGCAAGTATGCCATGTTAAGTTAAGTATGTCATTTGTTACATGTATTTCATGTCACGTAATATTCACTGTCTCATGGTACGCCATGATAAGCAATGTTGTCCGTTATATGGTATGTCATGTTACGAAATGTTGCATGTTACATGTATGCCATGTTATAAAATGTTCTCTATTACATTTATGTCTGATGTCTTAGTTCATGTCACGTTATGCTACGTCAGGATTTCTATCTTTTATGTCACGTTTATGTCATGTTCATGTTACGTCACGTTACGAAATGTCATGTATGCCGGTTAAGCTATTCATGTCAATCACGACCCTAGGCACTAGGATGGAGTAATATTCTAGTGGAACTCCTTTGTTCACGCTGGATTGTCTAAATATGTGTGAAATTCCATGGTTGACGAAGTACAGTCAACAGGTTGCGAATGAGGCCTAATTAGCTGGTCACCGGAGCAGGCCAGACACTAACGCCGATGGTGCCACATATTATGTTACGTGTGTTCACAGTTAGTGTGGCACAAACAAATAAGTCATGGGGCCACAACAACTATGGAGCATGAAGTATAGGGCCACAACAACTGTGGAGCATACACTACGTGAGACACAGCAATTGTGACACGTAGAATATGTGGGGCCACAACAACTGTGGAGTACGTATTAACGCACTCACAGCTGGTATAGAAACCTGTGATGTGATGCGGTAATCGGCAAGGACACATGGCTCAAGGGGACCTATGTAGCACCCATATGGTCACTTTAATGATTAAGTCTATTGAATAATATTTCAAGTTCTTGCATTTCACGTTCAAGTCATGTTTCATGTTATGTTATGTTCAAGTTTACATTCGCGCAATCATGGTAATCCCATGAGACAAGAATATGTTTCAAATTCATGTTATGTTATGTTCACGTTCACGTTATGTTCCTAGTTCATATTTATGTTATGTCATGCTCAGGTTCATGTTATGTTTCAAGTTCATGTTCAAATTATGCATGTTCACATTCATGCTATGTTTCAAGTCCATGTTATGTTTCAAGTTCACATTCATGCTGTGTTTCAAGTCCATGTTATGTTTCAAGTCACGTTCATGCTAAGCTTTAGTTTCAGTTTAAGTTATGCCAGTTATGTTATGTTGTATGTCAAGTTATGCTATGATTACTTATGATTTGATTATGCATTCATGCTTTTACTGCCATGCATGCATCATTAACCTGTGTGGAAGTTTCCTGTTAACTTGCTGAGATTTGTAATCAAATCTTACTATGGTAGTCCCAACTACCATTCCCCCCGAATGGTAGATTTTGTTACAGGATCTGAAAGAGAATCAAGAATCGACCAACTGGAAATGATCGACTAAACATTGGTGTTACATAGATGGTAGTACAGTAGTTACCTCATTACTACTTCTATTAGTATTGTAAATAATTTAGGATATCAGTATTCATTAATTTTGTGATAAATAGAATATTTATTTGATTATGTTCTACAATGTGAATTTAATTAAGTAGGATATTAATACTTATTCGTTTCCAAACAGATTTAGTGGTAGTTATTATTGCGTATAGGTGTCGATTTACAAAGTGATATTCAAGAAGAAGTGCAGCGAGGTAGTTAATTTGATCATAAATTAGGATCATCAGAGTTTAGCTTATATATAAGTATTATTCAAGCTAGTTCATTGACAACCATTATTTATGAACCACTCATATCATATGCAAACATGTCATCCAGCATAGCATACGATCATGTCATTCTGCATCATGTTTCAGATTCAGAAATTATAATTATGTATATATTATGTCATACATCTCATGTGTATAAGACTCGTAAGCCATCTTAAATTTAAGAGTAAGATAAGATCAGATCAGTTAATAAGATGACCATTCAGATGCATGGTACCAATGCAGTTCAGTTTCAGGGTGGATGTGCAAGCCACGAACTTAGTCGTGGTCCACCATAGTATGCTAGAATACTATTAGCGGTTCCCCTTGCTGCAGCAGGATGTGGGGCCAGTGCACAACCCTGCACACAGGGTTAAGTGTGTTGGCCAGTCAGATCAGTCAGTTAAGTCAGTTAATTCAGATAAATCAGTCATGCATAGCATAAGCATTAGTATGAACAGTCATGAATTTTAAGCTCAGCGTGAAAGTTTTTATGAAAATCTTATGTTTATTACGTTTACGTTGTGATAGATTTTTTACTGAGTCATCGACTCATTTTAGTTTGTTTTCATGTTTTTAACCACTCAGGTGAAGATGATGACTACGAGCAGGCAGACCAGGAGTAGAAGGAGCATTTATTTTTAGTTCAGACTTTCTAAAATAAAACATGTCTTTTATGAC
Source organism: Juglans mandshurica (assembly GCA_022457165.1). NCBI lineage: Eukaryota > Viridiplantae > Streptophyta > Magnoliopsida > Fagales > Juglandaceae > Juglans > Juglans mandshurica. The sequence continues at coordinate 15,379,347 of CM039623.1, forward strand.
ATGAATTCATTCAGTTTATTCATTTAATGTTTTTTTTAAGACAATTTTATTAGACCTTTTATTTCATAATAAGTTTCAGTTTATTTTTCAATTATGAAATTAGAGAATCTCTTGCCGGGTTTATTTTTTCATGAAAAATACGTGACACACCTAGCCAACGGGAAGGGGGTGTTACAAGAGCTATGTTAATCATAGGAGAGAAAGTCTTGAGTTGAGGTTAATAGCTGATCGTTTATCAAGGTACAACCTAGAGGAGGAACGATTCGTGGTGATTATGAATGAGTAAGCTAGTTCTAGGCAGATATAATTTCTTGAGGAAATAGAGAATGTCAATTCAGTTGTGTATGGATTAAATTCTTCCAAAATGAACTGCAAGAATACTTGAAGTTTTAGAAGGAATGTTGGTATGACTTGACCTACCTTGTGGAAGGATTCCAGTACAAATTGATAATTTGAGAGAAAGAGAGTTAAGAATAATAGATATATATATATACACGTTGTGGATAATTCTTTGAATAGTGATCTCTTTTAAGCAAGGATTCAGTATCCTAGAAGGTCAGCCTAGAAGTCATTAAGTTTAGGCAGTAACCTTTGAGATTGTTATACCCTAATGTTCTAGTAGTAGTTATTTTGTATAACCATGTGATGGTTATAGATAAGAATATTGTTGACTACGAGAAGAAGTCGTTACCTCAAGAAGAACGAGACCTGCCCCATGGGCGTGATGAGGCATCTAGTGATGGGCAATAGGTTGGTAAGCAACTTCTTCTTTTGAGCGTATCTTATGTTTGTACTTGCATCGATTTCGGGGACGAAATCTTTTTTTTCGGAGGGGAGGATGTAACCGCCAGCTAGAAATTCATTGGTGGAATTTCAATTGACTTTAGGAATCTCGTAAAAACCCCATAAGTTTTTATGAATCGACCGATCTCATAGGTTTTAGTCTGTCAACATAGTTAGTGTTATCACTCACTATAGTGCTAGAAATATGAGTTTTATTTATTTGAGGTGGTTAGAAGTGCCAGAATGCATTAGACTCGGTTTTTTATTTTGGTTTTTATGGCGCAATAATCAATTTTCATAATTCTGGACGAAATGTCTGGTAGAAATTATGAAATTACTTTTAGGGGCACTTCGAGGTTGAATTTCGGTAAAAGATTTTTACTGTAGGTTAATATGAATATTTAAGAATTTTTAGTGTTAAGTTTATGGTTTTAGTGTTTTTGATGACTTTTGTTCATGATTCAAAACATAATTATTCTTAGGAATATGTTATGAGTATAGTAGAAGAAAAATTTTGGTTTAATCATGCGTTTTGAGATTTGAAAGAATTACAACAAAAATCAAAGGAAATAGCCTTTGTAAGTTTCGGCCCTATAGAGTTTTAGTGGTTGTATTTAGTTTTAAATTCTTATGAATTAATATTTGAGTTTAGGATAAAATTTACATAAGGCATGTAAATTTTAGTATTTTTGGAGTTAGGATGCAAAATCCTTAAGTTATGAGTAAAATTGTCATTTTCCCACATGTAGAGGGTAAAATGGTAATTTTACTCTAAGTTGTTATTTCTCCATATTCCTAATTGTTAGTGATTAAGTTCTAATTTTTAGAAATCACTACTTTCAGTTTCTCGTGATCGCACTTGAGTTTTGTCTTGAAGCATGAAGATCGAGGTAAGTTAGTTTTTAACTTACTATCAGTTTAATGTGTATGAGTCATTCGTAAGGAAACTAAAGTGTATGTATGCATGTTATCATATGTGCCATGCCAAGTCATTACATATTTATCTTTTACACAGAATTTATTCTATCATGAATTATTCATCTGTTACACAAGATATTCTGTCACGTGTAGCTATACATTGCAAGTACGCCATGTTAAGTTAAGCATGCCATTTGTTACATGTATTTCATGTCACGTAATATTCACTGTTACATGTTATGCCATGTTAAGAAATGTTGTCTGTTATATGGTATGTCAAGTTACGAAATGTTGCAGGTTACATGTATACCATGTTATGAAATGTTCTCTATTACATTTATGTCTGACGTCTTAGTTCATGTCACGTTATGCTACGTCAGGATTTCTGTCTTTTATGTTATGTTTATGTCATGTTCATGTTACGTCACGTTACGAAATGTCATGTATGCCAGTTAAGTTATTCATATCAATCACGACCCTAAACGCTAGGATGGGGTAATATCCAAGTGGAACTCCTTTGTTCACGCTGGAGTGTCTAAATAGGTGTGAAATTCCATAGGTTGATGAAGTACAGTCAACAGGTTGCGAATGGGGCCTAATTAGCTAGTCACCGGAGCACACCAGACACTAATGCTGATGGTGCCACACATTATGTTACATGTGTTCACAGCAAGTGTGGTACAAACAAATAAGTCATGGGGCCACAACAACGGTGGAGCATACACTACATGAGACATAGCAATTGTGACTCGTAGAATACGTGGGGCCACAACAACTGTGGCCCCACGTATTAACACACTCACAGCTGGTATAGAAACCTGTGATGTGATGCGGTAATCGGTAGGGACACACGGCTCAAGGGGACCTGTGTAGCACCCATATGGTCACTTCAATGATTAAGTCTATTGAATAAGATTCCAAGTTCATGCATTTCACGTTCAAGTCATGTTTCACGTTATGTTATGTTCAAGTTTACATTCACGCAATCATGGTAATCCCATGAGACAATAATATGTTTCAAATTCATGTTATGTAATGTTCACATTTATGTTATGTTCCAAGTTCATATTTATGTTATGTCATGCTCAGGTTCATGTTATGTTTCAAGTTTTTGTTCAAATTATGCATGTTCACGTTCATGCAATGTTTCAAGTCCATGTTATGTTTCAAGTTCACATTCATGCTGTGTTTCAATTCAATGTTATTTTTCAAGTCACGTTCATGCTAAGCTTTAGTTTCAGTTTAAGTTATGCCTGTTATGTTATGTTGTATGTCAAGTTATGCTATGATTACTTTTGATTTGATTATGCATTCATGTTTTTTCTGCCATGCATGCATCATTAACCTGTGTGGAAGTTTCCTGTTAACTTGCTGAGATTTATAATCAAATCTCACTATGGTAGTCCCAACTACCATTCCGCCCAAATAGTAGATTTTGTTACAGGATCTGAAGGAGAATCGAGAATCGACCAACTGGAAATGATCGACTAAACATTGGTGTGACATAGATGGTAGTACAATAGTTACCATTCCGCCCATTTTGGACTAGTGTTGTGATCTCAGTTGTTTAGTACGTCATTATGTATGAAATATGTTTTAAGTATTTAGGATATTTCGGCTTGGTACATAGTATTGCTAAAGGAAAAAATTATCCGCTGCGAATATTGCATAATGCTAGATGCATGTTAGGAATATTGCATCTTATATGTCATGAACGGGGGCAGGTAACCTTGTGTTGCATGTCTTGACGCTTCAAATGTCCGTCCGATCACAAGCGGAATTTGGGGGGCGTCACAAATTGTTCCTAATTCAACTTCCCTATCGGACGTGGGTTGGAAACATTCAACGTCCTATTTCGGGCCTTCCCACCGCGGGCACAACCAAGGGTGACATATCTAACAGACTCATCTTCTCCCCTCTCGGTCTGTTTTGTCATCACCCCAATCCCGCATTTTTTACCATATTCCTTATAATAACATAATAAATCTTCAAAGGAATTATACTCCATTCCCGACTTTGGCTCCTCAATTGTATCATCATCATCCACTTGGACATTTTGAGTTTTCTCAACACTGCCATGATCAAGTTCCGAAGGACTTGGTCTATCCTCAGTACATTCTTCAGCTCTAGGAGATCCACATGGTGCTTCAGTTTCCCCACCATCAGGTCTATTGTCCTTTGAACCAACTATTCTGCTTGTGGCGGAGCTTGTATTGCTGATAGGAGTCGGAGGTTCCCTGATATGTTGAAGTGGGTAACCAACATTCTGCAATAAACACAAAAAGTCTACAATTAAACTTGTACAAAGAAGCCAACTTATTAAGAATAAATCCTGATCAATTATCACCACCTGTATGTTGATTGGATATTGGTTGCCAACTGGATATGGTAGAAAAGTCGGTGACCACGTGGGCACTAGTCCAAAGTAACCAGGCAAGTAATTTGGGATGTTTGGACTAGTTGATGGTATGGCCTAACATGTTATTAGATAAAGTTATTGATGTATTTTGGAAATAAATATCGACTCAAAAATACCAATGTTAAAGATATATTAAATCATATAACATACATACCTTGGATGGAGGATTTGAGCTATATAATGTCTGCGTAGTTGGCTGTTCTTTCTCGTTTCCCATTCTGAAAATTAGTATTAACTATCAAGACAACTAATTGACATTCAGCAGGTGGGTTTTTATAGTTGGAAAAAAATTAACTATCATGCAAAAGCAACTAAAATCCATATGGGAAATGAAGCAAAAACTCCCTTTTTTTTTTATTGGCTGGTGCTTTTATATTACCTTCCCTAATATAAAACCCATTTACACACGTTGATAGATTGGGAAGTGCTATATAGTACATCTTTCTTCAATTTGGCAAACTATGCTACAAGTCCTTGTTTTAGCTTTTTAAGTGGTATATGGTTGGGTTGGGTTGGGGTGGTTATTGTTTTTGTCTCAAGTTCTGAATATTTCTTTGAAAAGAAATACAATATACTAAATAAATATGGATCTTACTCTATTTGGTTAAGTCATGATTAAAGATATTGTTCAATAGGTTAAGTTGAAGCTAAGAGAGTCAACTACGAGGCTGGAACAACAATTGGCAGAAGAGCAAGCTGCTCGACTGAAGGCTAAAGAGCTACTACATGAAGCTCAACTGAAATCTAGTGAAGAAATTCATAGCCTCAGAGAGCATCTAGAAAAAGCAGAGGAGCAGCTTCGTAAGCACAGTGAAAATCGATGTACCATTATGTGAGGTAAAGGTTATGAATACAACTGTTGTGGAGTACAGACCTTCCCTTTTAATTTTTTCGTGTTAATGTTTCTACAACAATTGATTGGACACAAAACCCACTTACACCATTTATGTCAAGACTTCATACTAATGAGAACCAATTTAATGAAAATACTTCAGTGAATAGATTTTCTCGAACTATACATTCTGGTAAAGGAAAGAAACGTTTTTAATTATGTAAAATCATTAAATCAGCAAGTCATATTAACAATAAAGATACAAATTTTGACAGATAACTACTTTCCTTCAAACAGTAATGACAAATGTCTGGTAGGCATTTATAGTGGTGTAGTTTGTAGTCAAAGCAAATTGTTATGTGTTCAAGAAGTTTTTAATGCACAGCCACAAAACCATTCTCACAAGTGTCTCAGATGCTTGGTCAAAGTTGACAATAGAATCTTAGTTGGTTAAATAAGAAATGACTACCATTTACTCTTACTTCTATTTTTTCACTCAAAATCCATAGAAAAGTGCAGGCTATACATATACACTCATGTTAAGAGTGCCAGCTAAGTTCTATTTTTTCACACAATTTCAAGTGTAATGTAATCTTTTCCTGAAGTGGATTCCCAAACCCATAAATTGTCGTGCAGACTGCAGATGCTAGGCTCCAAATCTGAATAGCGACCTTTCAAAGTATAGACTGAAAAACCAAGTTCTTTATTACAGAACCAAGGAAGACCCAACAACTCAATACCCACCATTAAGCATGGATTTTTCACATACAAACAAAAAGGACAAGAGCAACCCAGAGAGAACGGCGGATGAAGACCTCAACTCAGAGAAAACTAAAACCCAACAACAAACAAATGAAGACCTCTTACCCATGAATGCAAATGAAATAGTAGACTTCAAATCCAGAAGAGAAGACTGCAACCCTGATCTATTTTGGGGCTCAGGTTTCTTCAAACCAAAATGAAATCAATTCCCTCCCTCCCGCGTAAGTAATGTTTCTGGGTTCAAGGTTTCCATTTTTTTTTTAAATTATTGCTGCGCGAGGCCGCGGCGGGGTTACCACCCGGAGGTATGTAGCAGTACTGATTCCAAAAGTTATTAAAATTTAAATTCCTCATATAAATTTTGTCCTAAACTCAAATATCAACTTAGAAAAAATTAAGACCAAATACAACTATTACAAACACCATAGGGCCGAGACTACTAAATGCCGCATATCTTACTTTTGTTGCAATTTCTCCAAATTTCAAAACTCATGATCAATTTCAGTACAAACATACTTAAAACATCCACAAAAAAATTTTAGTTAAAAGGTCCAAACTTTTTAACTAAAATACACACTTTTGAATCTTAAGGTTTTGACCAATTTCAAAGCATTTTCAAGAACTCTAAAAATTCAAAACTTTCTTCTAACATGTTCATAATCCTAAGAACTAACAATAGAAAGGATTTAAGGGTATTTTAGTAATTAAAGGAAAACTTGCATGGACTTGGGAAGGATTGAAAATGGAAACCATAAGAGGAGAAAGTAGCCTTACGGGAGAAGAAAACCGTGTGACCTAGGAACTCTGTTGAAACTAAAGTTGAGCACAAAGCAGAGAGAGGCGGTGGAAGCTGGTTTAGGGTGGTGCAACGAAGATGCTGTCGAGCTGAGTGGCTGAGCACGAGAGAGAAAGAGAGAGGAAACCGTCACTAAAGACAAATGAAATTTTTTTGACGTTCAAGTAGAGAGGAAATTTACTTTCGAATATCATATATACGTTCGAACATTAAGGCTAGTTAGGTGCGAACGTGAAATGTTTTGGTGCCAACGTTCGAACTTTAGTAATTAATGTTCGAATGTTAATTGTCAATTTAAATTAAATATGACTCTAATTTAAAAATTATGTTATTTTTATAGTGCATAATTTGTGAACAAGTCTAAGAAATTGTAAAATATAATTATATATTTATATATATAAATTATATTTATGTTTATGTTTGTAAACATATATGTTTATATATATTTGAAGTGTAGTGATTTAGTATTAAAGTTGAAAAATCTAACATTAAAGAAGATTGAGAATTGAAATTAAAAAATAATAGATATATTAAATAATATTGTTCCTTACAAATATTAAAAGCAAAATATAAAATATGATAGAATTTCTTAAACAGCACTCAGACGAATGCATTGTTTACGAATTCGTACTCGGCATCTCCTCAGTCACGGTATCAACCTTCTCATTGAGGATATCTACACGAATGGCTATCTCGGCGGTAGACTCCTCTATAACCACGATGTGACGCCCCCAAATTCCGCTTGGGATCGGACGAACATTTGAAGCATCGAGACATGCAACACAAGGTTACCTGCCCTCGTTCATGACATATAAGATGCAATATTCCTAACATTCATCTAGCATTATGCAATATTCGCAGCGGATAATTTTTTTCTTTAGCAATACTATGCACCAAACTGAAATATCCCAAATACTTATAACATACTTCATACATAATGGCATACTTAAAAACCGATATCACAACACTAGTCCAAAATGATTATGATCAAAAGAGTGCTTGAGATTGAACTCAAAAATTACAAATAGTAATTTGAGGTAACTACTATACTAACACCTACGTCGCATCGTCGCTTAGTCGACCATTTCCAGTTGGTCGATTCTCGATTCTCCTTCAGATCCTGTAATAAGATCTACCATTCGGGGGGAATGGTAGTTGGGACTACCACAGTGAGATTTGATTACAAATCTCAGCAAGTTAATAGGAAACTTCCACAGAGGTTAATGATGCATGCATGGCAGTAAAAGCATGAATGCATAATCAAATCATAAGTAATCATAGCATAACTTGACATACAACATAACATAACTGGCATAACTTAAACTGAAGCTTAGCATGAACGTGACTTGAAACATAACATGGACTTGAAACATAACATGAACCTAAGCATGACATAACATAAATGTGAACTTGGAACATAACGTAAACGTGAACATAACATAACATGAACTTGAAACATATTCTTGTCTCATGGGATTACCATGATTGCGTGAACGTAAACTTGAACATAACATAACGTGAAACATGACTTGAACTTGGAATCTTATTCAATAGACTTAATCATTAAAGTGACCATATGGGTGCTACACAGGTCCCCTTGAGCCGTGTGTCCCTGCCGATTACCGCATCACATCACAGGTTTCTATACCAGCTGTGAGTGCGTTAATACGTACTCCACAGTTGTTGTGGCCCCACGTATTCTACGTGTCACAATTGTTGTGTCTCACGTAGTGTATGCTCCACAGTTGTTGTGGCCCCATACTTCATGCTCCACAGTTGTTGTGGCTCCATGACTTATTTGTTTGTGCCACACTTGCTGTGGACACACGTAACATAATGTGTGGCACCATCGGCGTTAGTGCCTAGCGCACTCCGGTGACCAGCTAATTAGGCCCCATTCGCAACCTGTTGACTGTACTTCGTCAACCCAGGGAATTTCACACCTATTTAGGCACTCCAGCGTGAACAAAGGAGTTCCACTACGATATTACCCCATCCTAGCGCTTAGGGTCGTGATTGACTTAAATAACTTAACTAGCATACATGTCATTTTGTAACGTGAAGTAACATGGACGTAACATAAAAGACAGAAGTCCTGACGTAGCATAACGTGACATGAACGTAAGACGACAGACATGACGTACTTTGAGACATAAATGTAACAGACAACATACCATAACATGGCATACATGTAACATGCAACATTTCGTAACATAGCATACCATGTAACAGACAACATTTCTTAACATGGCGTAACATGTGACAGTGAATATTACGTGACATGAAATACATGTAACATATGGCATACTTAACTTAACATGACATACTTGCAATGTATAGCAATACGTGACAGAATATCTTGTGTAACAGATGAATAATTCATGACAGAATAAATTTTGTGTAACAGATAAATATGTAATGACTTGGCATGGTACATATAATAACATGCATACATATAATTTAGTTCCCTTACTTATCACACATACACATTAAATTGATAGTAAGTTAAAAGCTAACTTACCTCGATCTTCGCGCTTCGAGACAAAACTCAAGTGCGATCACGAGAAACTGAAAGTAGCGATTTCTAAAAATTAGAATTTAATCACTAATAATTAGGAATATGGAGAAATATCAACTTCGAGTAAAATTACCATTTAAACCTCTACATGTGGGAAAATGACCATTTTACCCATAACTTAGGGATTTTGCATCCTAACTCCAAAGATCACCAAAATTTACATACCTTATGTAAATTTTGTCCTAAGCTCAAATATCAATTCAGAAAAATTTTAAACTAAACCCAACCATTAAAACTCTATGGGGCCAAAACTTACAAAGGCTATTTTCTTTGATTTTTGTTGTAATTCCTTCAAATTTCAAAACTCATGATTAAACCAAAAGTTTTCTTGTACTATACTCATAACATATTCCTAAGAATAATCATGTTTTGAATCATGAACAAAAGTCATCAAAATCACTAAAACCATACTTGAACTTTTTGGTTTTTCTTCTAAGTTCAAAACAGAATTTTGTTTCTAACTTGTTTTGATCAACCTCTTGATCCATAACTTATAAAGATGTGATCTTCAAACCAAAATATCACATGGTTTAAAAAGATGTTCTAAAACATATCCAAGCATCAAACTCAAGATCACATGGTTAAACATCAACCAAAACAAAAATTTAACCAAGAACGTCATCACTTTGACCTAACTGAATACCTCATTGCATACAATTTCATATCTTCGAAACTAACATCCAATATCTTCAAAATAACATTTTAACATGTATATAAGAGGCTTAGGATCTTCCAATAAAAATATCAAAGCCATTGGAATAAGATTAAACCATAAAAGATTTAAATTTTCTCAAAACAGAAACTGTTTTGTCTCTTCCAGTTTCTAAGTTTCTAGACCTAAGAAAATATTTCACCAAAACTTTTAATCACGCAACAAATCCTCAACCAATAATCATATACACATGTTAACAGTACTCCATAAAAATTTCGGACCAAGATCTATTCATTAGCTTGGTCAAAAACCCCAAAATATAACACACTCTCCAGTTTATCGCCCAGAATGACCTTTCTGGGGGTATAAACAACTTTTTACCAACCAAATGATCTCCAAATGGAACGAATAAGTATCCACGTAAACTAGACTCAAAACGAAAAAACTTTCATGAAGGAAACTTTGCGAGAAAACACTTACAAAAGCTTCGAAACGGGAGTTCAAAAGAGGTAAGAAAAACTGTCCGAGAGTGTCTTTTGTGTTTTATGATGGAAAAGTGTAAAGGAGAGTTGCTTTTCGTGAGAAGTGGACTGAAGAGCTTCTTACACAAGCTATGTAAAGTGATAGGATTGAAGGAATGGTTGAGTGTTGGCCTTTTCTTCTCATAAAAATCAGACCAAGATCTTTTCTCAAGGTGGAGTGTGAGAGTGAAAGAGTGAGGTGGCCCTTTAGCTTTGTCTTTCTAGAACCTTCTAGGCCCTTCTTGTAAAGATCTGACCAGCCAAGTGAGGGTACAAAACTTAGTCATGAAGCAATCCTATAGTGACCAAATTCGTGGGCCTTAATGGGCCTAAACCGAATGGGCCTAAATTTTGGTGTTTAAAGAGGGTTTGGGTTGCTATCAAGCCCAAATCCAATATCACTTGGTCCAATCAATTTCTCAAGGTTAACAATGTTGGATAATGATGTTCTAACACAAATTTGAAAGATTAATAGCATGTGGAAGTGATTTAATCAAGTGATTAAACACAATGCTAGAAATCGGATTAGAAAGGGTTTAGAGGCCAACTTTAGGTTTTGGGGAAACCGTTTAGGGTTTCAATTTCAACAAAGATTTTGGGCTTTCAATTGGATTCCCACCATTTAGGGTTTCACTAGGATTGAAATATTTTTGGTCTGGCACAATTTGGTTGAGCAGATGAAACAAAGTTTTGCTTAAGTGGCATGATTTCACACATTGATTCCATTAAATCCATCAAACGCTCCTCATGGTGCCAAGTGTCTAATATTAGAGGCTAATATCTTGCCAAGTGTCCAAATGAAAGTTCTCTAATCTAATTTGGACATTCCACACTGTGATTTTGAAACATTGCAATTGGTGCGCTTACCGAGGTTACTATTTACTCCGAAAAAGTGAATCATAAACTTAGCACTAAAAATTCCTAAATATTCATATTAATCTACAGTGAAAATCGTTTACCAAAATTCATTCTCGAAGTGCCCCTAAAAATAATTTCACAATTTCCATCAGGCGTTTCGTCCGAAATTATGAAAATAGGATATTGCGCCATAAAATTCTAAATAATCCACTGAGTCTAATGGCGTGGACCATAATGCATTCTGACACTTCTAACCACCTCAAATAAATAAAACTTGTATTTCTAGCACCATAGTGAGTGATAACACTGACTATGTTGACAAACTAAAACCTATGCGATTGGTCGATTCGTAAAACCTTATGGGGTTTTCACGAGATTCCTAATGTCAATAGAAATTCCACCAATGAATTTCTAGCGGGCTGTTACACACAATCTGTCGATCAATATGTGCAGTCATATATGAAATCAACGCATCAACCCAAGCAAGCCGTGCATCTCTCGCAAATGTACTCATCGGCTGCTGACTACTGCTCCCCACACCGGCCCCGGGTTGCGTCAAAGGCACTAGATCCGCTACAAGGGGTGGCTGACTTCTAGGATACCCCCTCGCCTATCCAATGCTACATCAATGCGTGTTGATGTCAAGGGGGCTCATTTGATCTATGACTTACTCTTCCAGCTAGAGTGACACTCTTTGAGGAAGTAATAGCTGGCTAATGATGGCACCATATCGGACGTTGTCCTTGGAGACAATGCTTGCCTCGTAACGAATCCTCTTAAAGATGAATAGTGGAAAATTTATGGGATCTCCACGTGCCACTTATATAAAAAAATGTACCCGAATCCAACTAAATGTTGTCTTATGTGCCACAGGATCTAGGTTTGTTGCAACAATAAGCTGCAACATGTAGAAGAAATGTAGCAAATGTATTTGGTTGAAGACGTTCTTCCTCTCAATCTGCATACGGTCTCTCCTGATGAGGATGTAGAAATCATCGTCTCGATCATCGTCCCGAGCCTCATTGTCAGTACCCTCTACCTCTGACTAGTCTGCATCTCTGGCATCATCTACTGGCTCAACTAGGCCAGTAGATGATGCATAAGTGCCTACATCTGCATCGAGTGTGCCGTGTGCAGATATAGATGCGTGAACCACAGTTGTGTCGCTAGTATGAGAGTCAGTTGTAGTCGATGTCTCAACTACTTGATGAATCCTAAGGAGCTCGACGATGACATCCTGTGAAATCTCAAACGAAACACCGCATACAGTCACAGTGTGAGAGGATGTGTCCTGAGACATGGAGCACATCCCCCTATAGAACTCCCGAACCATTGAGGGGTATACCTTCCCATTCGTCTGCTCCCATCTGAGATTATTGAACTCATTGATGAGGACCTCTCGCTCCACCATAACAGAACGAGCCCCAATCCGAGCAGTATCCTGAGTGGCTCCTTCCCTCCCTCGTATCCTAATATGCAAATGATGAGCCACATCATGAAAATAGAAAAGGAAAAAGAATTATTAGTACTATTGATGCATCTTTCGTTTTAATTTTAAACTGTTCTGCATTAACGTTCGAACATAATATAACATATGTTCGAACGTTCAGATAAAACATTCTCACGTATGTTATTGACGTTCAAACATAACAATTAACATTCGAACATATAATATACACGTGACATCCGCTCGTCATGGTCGTGGCTATACACGTGGCATTTGTTTTGAGAAAAATAGAAGGCACGAAAAACTCAAGGTCACCATTTATGATAATTCCACTGGAAGAGTGAATGATAATGCAGCAGTGCTTTCCTCTTATATTGGCACAGTAATCCGAGCTTATGCTCCATTTTATTTGCGATCATAGCGAGATGTTCCAAATGAGATTAACGTGCACATTCGAAGTCGTGTGTTGGTGAGTTTACTTTGAGAGTACATTTTTTTCACCTAGATTAATATATCATATTTTTTATGTAATTTACTTATTAGGATGAATTCGACCTCGATAATTCGACCTCAGCTTTGGTCGTAGCAAGGATTCGAGAACAGTAAATGAGTTGATGGCTACACTATTCTGACGTCACAAGGGACGATGTCATGACCACTTCAAGAAGTTTGAGACGTAGGAAGAGGCTGCAAAGTCCTTTTTCCAGCAGATGAAGTTAGAAGATTGGAGAAAGTGTTATGATCTTTTTGCAGCTCCAGATTATCAGGTATTCTAAATTTATATCCTTTAATTATTTACATTTATAGTCATTCTATATTATATATATATTTATATATATTACAATTAAAATTCTTAATTAATTTTGTAGCACTTAAGCTATACAAATGCACATAATAGATCCACTCGGACTGTCCATCATAGTGTCGGTTCAAGATCATTCCACCGTCTTGTTGATAAAATGGTAATTAATAAATTATAGAATTCATTTATTTTTCTAATATTCTTTTATTTAGGTAATAGAATTATCTTTTTAAAATTGTTAATGTCGCTTTGTTAGAAACGTGATGATCTTGAAAACTTTTTCCTCATTCATATCTATGATGCAGCTCACACCAATGAGCGTAGTGAGTGGATGGATCCTGCCGTTGCAGATAATTATATAAGTGGTGTTACTTTTGTTAAATAAATTATGCAACATGTGAATAGTTTATTTTTTATTTGTATTTATTTTAATATGTTACTTATTGTATGTTTTCTTTCAAATTGCAGAAAAAAATGATGGAGATGCAGTTAGTTTTTGGGGAATCGTCTTTGAGTGACATGGACACATTAATGCAAGTGCCCGGGCCCAAGTCTAGTATGGCAAGAGGTTTGGGACAATCTTTCAAGCATTCCGGTTCATCCTCCTTAACCTCATCAACTTCACAAATTAATAATCTTACCAAAAATTTAGAAGTTGCACGATGCGAGAATGAGTATATGAGGTTGAGACAACAAGAGTTGAAGTCCCTCTTAGAGTGGCAGTCTCATTTAAAGATGCATTTGCGGGACCAACAGAGAGACCAGGAGGAAAAAATATGCTGTGAAGTCTAAGAGCAAGTGCAGTGGGAGATGATGATGCAAATGGAGCATGTTATGTCAATGCAATAGAATCGCAGTGGACGAGTAAAGAAGAAGAAATGAATTTTATCAATTTTATCCGTGTATATAACTTTTAATATCTAATTTTGAAACTTTATAAGACATTGTTAGTTGTTAAATGATGGTGTGTAATATGATACAATTGGTATGTTTTTTTATTTTATGAAATTATTATTTTTGATATGTACTTTCGAATGTAAATAAAAAACATTCGAACATTGGTTCACATTCAAACTAATATTTGAACGTAATTACACAAAATTATAACATAACGTTCGAAGGTACGACTAAACATTCGAATGTACTCACCCTGAAATGAACAAAACGTTCAAATGTTTAAACAATTAACGTTTGAACAAACCTCCGAACATACTACTTGCATTCGAATGCTTCTTCGTTAACATTCGAACTAACATCCGAATGTTATAACTGTTACATTCGAACATTGGTCCATTAACATTCAAACGAAAATTTAACGTTTATTGCAGTTAACGTTCGCACGTATAGAAGTTCGAATGTAAATATTATACATTCAAACTATAATCAACATATGTCAACTTCTGTCGATCGAATGCCGATTGGTCGGATTTACGTTCAAACGTTCGATTGGATGTTCGAATGTTACTTTTTGTGATAGATCTCAATCGTTACAAAAAAGGGAACGCTTTAACATTACACCAAATGGAACACGTCCAACCATCACTAAAAATATTTTTAGTGACGGTTCAATAGTAAACCGTCACCAGTTGTTTTCTATGATGCACATTAGGTGATGGTCGTGGTGATGGTTTTGCCACCAAATGTCTTTAGTGACGTTTTGGTTATTTTTTGTGACGGTTTCCTTTGTCACAAAACAAAAATTGTGTTGTAGTGCGTTAATGTGTGCGAACAAATTATTCGAAATGGTTAGTGTAGTTGGAAATGTCCATAAGCCTAATCTTGGCTTAGAAGTAGATGTGGCTGATGTTATTTGGAAAGAAGCTAATATATGTAAGTATTCTGCAACGACTACAAGCTTTCGTGAAAGGTTATACAATATATATATATATATACACACATATATACACTATATATATAAAATTACAATTGTTACTTCAATATATATATACACATTAATTATGATGACGTACTACTCATTTGCTAGCTATTGGTTTTTTGTGGAAAAGTAGATATGATGTTGCTGTTGATATAAACACAAAAGGATCACCTTATTTGCTTATGAGCTTTGTGAAGAAGTGCAAGAAACTAGAGTTGTTCTTGCATGTATCAACAAGTATATTAATTATCAAGGCCTAAATTAATAACGCATATGTATCATGTATTGTTGGGTGGAATTAGAATGAATGTTTTGGTTTGTTGAGCTCTTTAGTAGATCAGAGTTTGCCCTTCGCACCTCCTGCTTAGCAAAGAGATGTAAGTTTTTTTAAATTTTAATTAAATTAGTAATTTCTCTCATTTCAATTTTTATTCTAGAAGTGGATGATTGGGTTTTGCTATGAAGCAAAGCAATCATTGGCGAGTGAAATAGTAGTGATCCATAACCATATGCATCTATAGCGCCTAAGTTGTAACGCCCGTCCTTGTGGTGGGATTTTTTCCAAAATATTTTTATAAAAGGACGACGGAAATTACCGTCCTATTTAAAACTTTTCACTTGCATACCTAGGGTGCGAGACTCCACGTTTATAAATAAAATGTGCTTTGATAATAAAAGAAGGTTACAGCGGAAAACATAAATCTTATAATAAAAAGGCCTCTCGTATGTTTAAAACTCGTGCCTAGACTTCCATGCTCTTTCCCATGGGTCGTGTCCGTCCTGATCATGCAGTTCCTGTTGGGGGAGGGACATGCATAAAAATTAAAATGAGTCGAAGACTCGTAAGCATTACTTCATACAATTAAAATATAGCAACATAGGTTTTCATTCATGTATTCATCACTCGTACATACTATTACGTGCGTGCATGCGTGCTTTCGTGCGTTCATTTGAAAATGTCACTGGACAGGATTTTTCTCTTTTAAAACATGGGCATCCTTTTCGTAAAACGTTTCTCCCACCAGTGCCTTCGTTTCTTCAAGAGTTCGTGCATGTTTACGTGCATGCATGCGTGTGTTCTTTTGAAAAACTTCACTGACGGGGCTTTTCTTTTTAAAAGGCTTTCCTTTCTTTAAAACGTGTCTCCTATTAGTGCCTTCATTTCTTAAAGGTTCGTGCGTTCAGGCGTTCGTACATACATGCATACATCCCTTCGTTCTTATCACTTTCATAGGCCAGTACACACTGTTACGCCCTTGTGCTTGGGGTTAGCGGTCTTCCTTTGGACCCGGATTCCACCCGTGGCCATGGGTTGGGATCCCCTTTTCATAGGGGGCAGCACTGGGTGTACTTCCAGTACTACTTACCTGGCATTGCAATCTGCCCATTCATCAGTACCCTTTTATTCATGTCATGTGGCTGTTACGTGTCTTCATACATTCATGCTTTCATTTCTTTCCTTCTTGCTTTTCATTCATTCGTTCATGTCATCTCGAAAGAGCTGAAGCTTTCATTCAGTTCATTCTTTCATTTAACAGTCCTTTCTTTTCATGAGAAAACATTTCTTTTCGTGAGAAAATATCGTTTGGGGCCTAGGCCCGAAAATGGTCTTTTCATCTTTCAGTTCATTTCAATTCTATCCTTTCTTTAACAGTTCGTTCGTGGAAAACTTCATTTAAGAACATACATGGGCTTAAACGTCAGCTTTCATGGCATCCATAAGCGTCACCTTGAACGTCGCCAATCATGACATCCACGAGCGTTACCTCGGGGCGCACATGAGAGCATCAGTTCGTAGGATTCAAAAAAGCATCCGCTTTGATGCCTTTCATGCATCTTCATCAGTTTATGGATTTTCGTAGAAAATACATACAATAGATACAGCGTATAGTCATCCATTCACATGCGTACAATTAATAGTTTGGTTGCGTAAACAGGGGCTGCCAAGAAGGGGCCGTACATATTTATACCTTTAAACACTTAGCATTTTCTTTCTTAAAACGTATTTAGTCTTTTCTTAAAGAGTCATAAAGGAAAAGCTTTTGTTTTCATTTTCTTTTATCTTATAAAGACTCTAGAAGAGTATGAACGTAACACTTACCTGGACTCCATGCTACTTGCATGTCATTTAGTCCATTCTTGTGTTGTCAAATGGCAACCTATATGCATACACATAACCTTAGCATCATTCTCTATCTAATGTATAAGTAACTTAAGCTATAAATAAAACTATGCTATACTTAGAACACTCTCCTTCTACCCCATGCACTTACGTGCCCTTTGCTATGTTAAACCCTTCGGGGACCACTTACGGTCACCCATCTTCCAACTCAAGGTCTTGTCTCAAGTGCTCATCCACTAAGGTGAACCCATTATTCACCTTAGGATTAAGACACTAAGACATTTGTCTTACTCTTCTTACAACCACATTCGACGCATGATTCCGACCGATGGAATCACACATCTCAATCCTAACGATGCATCCGTCACTACCTTCATGCATCTTAGCCCATACTAAATCCTCATTCCCATCCATTCAATCACACAGCTTTAAGCCAACTCTGAGGCTCAAGCACCGTGTAATTGTACTTAGGGCAGATTACCCATTACATATGGTGAATCCGTTTGACACATGTGTCTAACCAAATTACACATGTACCTTACCCCTTTATCACCTAAGATCAACATGTAACATGTTGATCACCTGCTCGTAGGGACAAGGGCCATACTCCGATACCAATCTTCTCTTAACCCAGCTAGCATGACTCTTCAGGCTACCCGTCCCTTTTGATAGTTCATCCCAACACTTAACACGACAAGACTCTATTCACAACTATGCCTTATATTACCTCACATAACCCGAGATTGCTCTAGGGCTACATTATGACCAACATTCTGCTACGTCAACTCCTGACTCATCACGAGTACGGTTCATCACGTACTCCCGTCACATCGTGACATCTCATCACATTCCCTTTATGCCATTCCTACACTTTAACACTTCATACATCATAAGCATGACTTCCAATAACCACGTCACTTAGCGACGTTGCCCAGTCATGCTTCCGCTGCGTACTCTTACACTTGTTCCACTACTTTGCCTATCACAAGCACGACTGTCAGTAGTCATGTCACTTCGTGACATTCCTCAGTCATGCTTCCGTTGTGCACTCCTATACTTGTTCTGATACTTCAAGCATACTCCTAGCCACAAGTCCATCACAGTGACATTTGTCACCTCAGACTACAGGCTATGCCATAACTACTTCAGGACACTGTTTCACAGTTCCCGACACTATCCATCATGTTCCACGTCCATCAAACACATAACCACTATGGCGTACCAGCCATATGGAGCATTGCTCCATCACACGGAGTACACTCCACGTGTACTCCCTTCATACATACCATGCCACATCACCACTATGGCACATCTGTCACACGGAGTACATTCCACATATACCCCCTTCATATAACATACCCCACACAGAGTACACTCAGCGTGTACTCTTCTCATTCCACATACACTACGCCGCCATTACAACACATATTCCCCAATCACACTACATGGCACGGTCCACAACACTTCCCATCTACACCCAACACATCACAGCACACTTCCCAATTACGCCCAACACTTCATAGTACATTACACGGCACAATGCACCTCCATACAAGACAGACAAGCCCAACAAATCACTACACAGAATGCCCAACACTTCATCACAATGCCACAACTCCACAAATACTAACAGCACAGTCTACAACCAAGTCAACTAATCAATATCCAACATAACTACAAGGGATAGAGAGTTATACTATCGACGGGATAACCCGTGCGTTGCTCGTTGACTGTCATAGCCAATAATGTCGGAAGAGTCGTACGTGGCGGCTAACTCACGTATGGTGATTGTTTAGCCGTTTGGATAGCTAGGTGTGGTCTTGGAAGGGGCTCGTGATGGCATTGTGATGGCGCTGAAGAGCATAACACGGCAGATCTAGCCATGTACAGTCGCGGTCAACCACGTGCAGTGGCTATCCATCACGTGCAGTGATTACCTACCACATAAAGTGATGGTTTGGAGCTAGGGCTTGGCTAAGGAAGGTGCGGTGAATCTCGTGGTGGCGTCGAGGTGGTGCCACGGTGGCTCACGGTGGCGGATCTGGCCATATCATGGAGGAGAAGCCGTGGGAGAGTGAGAGAGAGTGTGCTCTCGTGTGTGGCAGATCGGGGTCAAAGGAGGTCGGGTTGGCTTGGTGGCGGCCTGAGGAGGCTGATGGTGGTGGCTACCAGCCGTGGGTGGCGGTGCACGGTGTGCAACCCGTGCGTGCATGAGGGGGAGACCGTGAGGTGGAGGAGGGGGTTTATGGCCATGGGTCACGTGGAGGAGCTCGGGGAGGAGCCATGGTGTCGCTAGGTGGCCGTGGGTGCTACGCACGGTGGCGCTAGGGGACGAGCATGGTGAAGCCGTGCGTGGGTCTCCTTATGCATGCGTGTGTGCGACGGAGGGAAGGTGGCTGCATGGGAGAGGCCAAGCTCGCTGGGGAGTGGTGGCCGGTGGTAAAGGAAGCTGCCGAGGGAGTGGTGGCATTGGAAGGCGGCGCGCAACGGCGCTACGTGCACTAAGCCCATACGGGCTGTGCAGTTCCGAAATGGAGAAAGGGAGAGCGTGGGAGAGAAAGGCTGGTATGGTTGAGCTCATCGGAGGGAGAGGGGGCCAATGGTGCCAGCAGTGAGAGCTGGTGGCGTATAGAGGGACCGGGCTGAGGCCTTAAGCCGTTCGGGCTTGGGGTGGATCGCGTACTGCATACGCCGAATGAGAGAGGGAGGAGAGAGAGTGTAACGCCCCAAACCCGGGTGGCTTGGAGAATCACTACCTGTCACTCATAAACATGTCTCCCAACACATCCAAAGAATAATCTCCAAAGACTTCATAAGTAAAATCAATCTCATATCTTCTAAAATAATGTCATTACAAACTTCACACAATCTTTAATGCAATAATAATAATAAAAGGGTCCACAATCTCCCGGTAATAGTAACATACCCAAACTGATTAAACCATAGGTCCTACTAAACCCAAAGATATACTTTAAAACTCAATACATTAAAACTAAGAACATCAGAAGTCTTTCTTCTAATCACATCTCCTCAGCTTAAACACTTTCACCAATCTAATCCAGGTCCTCATTTGGACTCTGCACATTATCTGAAAAATATTATGAAGATAGGGGGTGAGTTATCAACAACTTAGTAAGCAGAAATCATATGCTAGCGTGCAAACATGACCATTTATAAAGTAGAGTACGCAGAACAAAATATTTTTCCAGAGTTATCATGCAGAACAAAACATATTTCCATAATAACAGAGCGATAGTTTTTAAGACAAGTAAACCCATAGTACTTTGGCACAACATAAACTGAGTATCATCATCAAATCAAAACAGAGCATCAACAGAGCAGAGACCATGTTTCACCCTCGTGGTAGGGTTGTGCTAACCCCGGTGGCCAAACTAGGCAGAGACAGAGGTGAAATCTTTCCTTTATTCTTCTCGGAGCCCCGAGTGTGCACACAGGAAAGACCACAATAAAACCACTTTGTTTCCAAAGTGGGTGCACTCAGAGACAGAGAAGTTGGTACCAACCCAAACAGAGCAGAGCATAACAGAGCAGAGCAGAGCAAAGCAGAGACAGAGTCAGATACGAAAACCAGTACACCATGCCAAAGGTTTTCAGATGTTATATCAAAATAATACAGAGTACCAAAATAGACTCAGAACAGTTTACACACGCTGAACACAAAAGCCAGAACAAATAAATGCACAACTTTTCATATTCTCAATATCGTTCTTTTTCAAATTTCAGAAATCACATGACAGAATTTAGCTCATGTCTACACAATGCATGTCAGAATATATTTTCCTTTTTTACACATATTTCATGAATAATGCAGATAAGAGACCGAGGTTGATCTTTGTTTTCACAAGTTCCCAACACAACACAATTTATGCAAGTTTTCATAAAATCAACCTCAGTCTTATTAACTTGTATAAAACCCAGCATAGGAACCCCGCTTACCTGACTCCTGCAGCGTATTATCTAAGCCTTGAAAATGATCTCTATCAATCTCGTCACCTATTCATAAAAATAACATAAACTAAATATTAAAGTCCAAAAACACCCAATTGGTCTTAAACAACTCAAGACTCAAACTCTAGACCATAATTCAGTGAGTTTAATCAAACTTAACTAGCCAAATAACAATCCGGACAGCCCACACTTCGACCCAAAATATTCTATACCAGACTCAGTATGTTGGTTATAAGTGGAGACTGGTTTGGAGCTGAAAAAGTGTTGGCTCGAGAGTTGGCTCGAGCCAACTTCGCTCGAGTCTCGCTCGACAGACCGCTCGAGCGAGAGCAAGTCAGAGAGGTTCGCTCGAGTCTCGCTCGACACTCTGCTCAAGCGGAAGCAAGTCAGAGAGCTTCGCTTGAGTCTCACTCGACACTCTGCTCGAGCCAATGTTCATTTGGCTATTCGCTCGAGTCGCGCTCGACAGTCCGCTCGAGCGAATTATGCAGATTTTGCCAACTGAATCAGTTTACACTACGCAAAATACACTTCTTTCCATTACAATGTAACTTCAAATAATCCAAACCTATGACAATACACCAACCCGAACTACTTACCATGCATAACAACCAGAACAACTTACAAAATGTTATTCAAATCACGGCAAGGACCCAAAAACTGCAGAAAATGAGTGTAAAACAAATCAAAATCGGGGAAGTAGCAGACGGTAACTCACTGGAATAATATGCAGCGCAAGAGAGAAACTGCAACAATGAGGAAATATTCAGAACCTCTAATCAATGCCAACAAATGGAAATGAAGAAGAAACCGAGAGAAAATAAGGAGACGTGGGAGAGAGGGAGAGGTCTGGACGTGAGAAGGAAAAAGATAAAATCAGAAACTGAAAACGAGAAAGAGGGAGAAGGAAACGGGAGGGAAAACAGAAGGGAAAGCAAAACTTACCTAAACGATGCCGTTTCGGAATTCATGCATGAAACGGCTGGGTCATCACGTGCATGGGTGCGGCTTACGTGCATGGGTGCGGTTTCAACAGCCTGGGTGTTACAGAGAGAGCTACGGGGGAAATGAGGGGAAAAGAGAGGGGGTCTGGGTATTTAACCCAGTCCCTTCGTCTGGAGGTCTACACAGCGATCTAACGACGAGGGATCAAAACACTGATTTGAAAATGTGTAAACGTTAACTTAATTAAAAGCACTTAGAGGAATTAAGGTAAATATTATTTTAAACTAACTTTAGTTTATAAAATAATATTCTTCATCATTAATAAAATGATGAAGTCTCAGTTAACATATTTAAAAGGGTTAAACCATTTAATTAATAAAAGTTCTCAACATAATTTAAATCTCATAATATCTTAAATAACTGAAATCATTTTAATAATAATATTAAAATGATTTCCGGCAATTATAATATTTTTGGAACTCTACAATAATATTATGATTGTCGTATTTAAGATCAAATCTTAATTCAATAATGATGGAAATACTCCTTATAAATATTTTCAGCATATTTAAAACACTGGGCGTGCCCTAGAAGTTACACGATATATTTCGAGACATGCCATCATAGTTCGACATGCATAACGTGGCTCGCAGTCGCTAGATAGAAGGGCAGATGATCACATAATCTCTACCTTCGGGATTTGCTTACGTCATAAAGACGAAACATACATCAGAAAGAGAGAAGTGTACGTAAGAAGAAGGAGCTAGGTATTACATAAGTGATGATATCTTGTGCTTCTGTATCAATAACGCCTTCATCTATTGCCTAAATATGATTTTAAGGTGAGTGTTTACGAAGCCCTTGGAGGTTCTAGTTTTAATTTGTTTGATGCCATGCTTTTGATTTCACGAGTTATGTTAGGTGGTTAATTCAGAAAACTTCCATGTATCTCTAGCATGGATGTGAAGAAAGTGACACTATTGTTTCAGGGAAATTAAACTTCAAGTTCTCTTATTTTTAGTGTTAATATATGAATTTGCAGGTAGCTGATGGCCAACAAAAACGTAGGAAAGGAGTGTTTGGGACTAAGGGTGGTGATAAGGAGGTAAGAGTCAAATTCAAGTCTCTCTATTTGCTCTGTGTTTTATCATGTCACTAGATTGCATGTTTTTTGTGATTTTCTAAGTACCTCAGTGATTAATATGACTTATATGTTAGAATTAAGTACATCAAAATTAGAACGGGCATGCTTGTTGTTCAAGCTAATTAAGTACTCTATTTCTGTTTACTTTCAACTTATGAAACTACTAGGCAATACAATGGCAGCAGCTGGACGTCCATTACCCTCATCTGAATTTGTTCCATACCTTTTAACTGGTCTTGGACCTGACTATGATGCTTTCATCTCATCAGTCACTACATGGCTTGACCCTATATCCACTGAAACATTATTAGCACATCTTCTTGCACATGAGGCCAACTTCATTGCTTGTGGTAATTCATTCATGCAAGGTCATGGCTTTCGTGGCCGCAACAACTTCAATAGAGGTCGTGGAGCTTGTCAAAAAAATCGAGGCCGAGGGTCTTCTTCTCCTAATGGTCTTACGGGTATACCCTTATCTAATTCTTTTTCCTCTCAACCAAGCATGCACCTCAGTAGCTCCAGCCTTAGCCCTTTACAGTGCCTCTACCTACCCTACCGATGCCACTTGGTATCCTGACACAGAGGCGACTAACCATATCACGAGTGAGCTTGCTAATCTTAATCTTCAATCTGTTGAACACACTGATGCAGATCAACTCCAAGTTGGTGATGGATCATCCATCCCAATTTCTCATACTGGTTCTGCTCTTCTTCCACACTCTTCATCACATTTTATTTTAACAAAATTGTTTTGTGTTCCATCCTTTACCAAAAACTTTCTTTCGATTAAACAGTTTTGTTCTGAGAATAATGTCTTTTTCCAATTCTTTTCCAATCATTTTCATGCAAAGGATTGCATCACGGGGAACACACTGCTCCAAGGGACAACAAGTGATAGTCTCTACACTGTCTCATCTCAGTTCCCTCAAGCCAATTCAAGTTCACTCTCTTTTGTCCCATTATGGCACTCACATCTTGGCCACCCTTCCTTCAAAGTTGTTCGCACGGTTTTACTTCAACATGGTCTACCTTTTGAGAAAATGTCTTCAATGTATTTCTGTAATGCTTGTGCTATGGCCAAGCACCATCGTGTACTAGCATATACTAAAAATACTAAGTCTAATTTTCCGTTTGATATTGTTTTTAGTGACTTGTGGGGTCCTGCACCACATGTTTCTCCTGAAGGTTTTAGATTTTAGATTTCCTTTGTGGTTGATCATTCCAGATATACATGGTTATTTCCTTTTCAAAACAAATCCCAGGCTTTGTTTATTTTTCTAAAGTTCAAGTCTTAGGTTGAGTTACAATTCAACACTAAAATAAAGCAACTTCAAACGGACTACGGTGGGGAATTCAGAACATTCACTGATATTCTTTCCACCTCAGGCATCATTCATCAAGTAACATGTCCTCATGCTCACACTCAAAACGACATTGTGGAAAGAAAACATAGGCATATTGTAGACTCTGGTCTTGCATTACTTGCACATGCATCTATTCCTTTAGCATTTTGGCAGTATGCATTTCAACTTGCCGTGCGTTTAATCAACATGTTGCCATCCACTTCTCTAAAACAGACTCTCAGCCTGTTGGCCTTTAACCAGACCTTATAACAAACACAAGTTTGATTATAGGGTCATGGAGTGTGTATATCTGAGACTAAGCCCTGCTCACAAAGGCTTCATATGTTATCATATTCCCTTAAAATTTGTGGTGGAACTGAGGGAGTTTTTGAAATGAGACGTGAGCTTCATTGTGTTTAATGTCTTTAGAGATGTAAATTAAGTACTTCCCGAGCCCTCTAAGGTTGTTCTTGCCATTTTCACCTCTCCTCTAAATTCCACTCAACAGACCCAAAGCATCTTAGGACCAATGCCAACTTCTTCTTCCTCTCAGCATCTATCACAACTGCTTGCAATAGTTCATGTTCAACTAGTACATTCCATAATAACTTGCTCGAGAACTGCTTCGTCCCTCCCACGCTAGTTCATCGATGGCACCATTAGGTGGCCACCTTCCCAAGCTCATGCCTCAATCAATTCACCTATCCTAGAAACCCCCACCTTTTTTTGGTTGCACAACAATATAAGGAATGGAGAGAAGCCATTTCAAAGGAGTTTAATGCACTTCTAGCAAATGATACCTGGTCACTTGTACTAGCCTCTGAAGCTAAAAATATAGTGTCATGTAAATGGGTCTTTTGTACAAAACAACTTGCAGATGGCATCATTGAAAGGCATAAGGCATGTTTAGTGGCAAAAGGATTTCTTCAACAATGTGGCTTGGATTATGATCAAAACTTCATTCCCGTGGTCAAAGCAACTACTATTAGACTTGTTTTAGCTTTTGTCATGACAAATGGTTGGCCTATTCATCAGTATGATGTCCAAAACGCTTTCCTTAATGGACCTTTCTCTGAAATAGTATACATTAATCAACCACCTGGTTTCTCACATCCAAAATTCCCTCATCATGTTTGCAAGCTACGAAAAGCCATTTATGGCCTAAAATAGTCACCAAGATCAGCTTGGTACTCTCGGTTAAGTAAAACATTTACTGATCTTAGTTTTAATATTTCATCTGCTTTTAGCTCCTTATTTGTTCGAATCAATGGTTCTGCATGCCTCTATGTGCTAGTCTATGTAGACGACCTCCTTGTTACAGGATCCAACATGCAGCTCATTAATGATCTCATTCATGTCTTGCGGTCAAATTTTCCAATAACAGACCTTGGCAAACTTCATTACTTTTTAGGAATTGAATCAACACACAACTCAGATGGCTCAATCTTACTCACACAAAAGAAATACATTGCCGACTTGTTGGACAGGACAAACATGACACTAGCAAAACCTGTAAAGACCCCAATGGCTACTTTCGCAAAACCTGAAACTCACAAGTTTACCTGTACTTTTCCTTTCACATGATGCTTTGCAAGATTATGTATCGAAAAGTTTATTGACCCATGGTTGAGTTCCTGAATCTATGGTTTTGTAGTGATTAATGACTTGATAAATTTTGTGCTTTGATATATATTTAGGGCATCCACTGATTAAAAAAGCACAACTCTTGTGTTTCTCAAATGCTATGGCTACGGGTAGATCAAGATCTGTAAGGTTTGTCTCTATTGCTTCATTTAATTATGCCACAATGTAAAATTCCTTTTCTTACTAGTTATAGCATTTACTGTTCATTCTGTAGAGAGTCCACAATCAAAAGGGTGAGAATTCTCTGGTGTACGTATCTCTTTATCAGTTTTGTATTAAAAGTCTTTATTATGTGGACATCCAGATTTCATGATGATCGAGAAACTGCAAACTCCACACCACCCAAAAATATTCCTTTGAGCCTGAAGAGGACTGAGAAGGATGAAACAAGCAAGTCCATTGATGGAAGACTATGTTATTCATATGTAATTCATATATTGTAATTTTATATTTTGTTAGGTAATATATATAATACAAAATAATGTAATATGTGTGTTGTGTGTTCCATTGTGTGTTGCATGCATATTACATGATGAATATTTGGATTTCATTTTTTTTATATGCATTTAGTTAAAAAGGTAACTAGTTGTTTCTAAGTTTATTTATTTTTGACATAAAATTTTGTTTTTTATTTTTATTATATTTTTATTATTATAGACAATGTTTAATGTATTAGTATTATGGTTTTCAACATGACTTGTTGAAAAGCATTTAATAAAATATAGGCTTTCATGTAAAAAAAATTAGGCCTTTCAACATTATTTTTTTTAAATAACATATAGGTTTTTGTAAAAAAAAAAAAAAAAGGTAAAGCCCGAAATCTGGATTTTCAGGTTTCAGAAAACCAAGTTTCACCTAGGTTCCAGCCCAGGTCCTAACCCGATATACCAGGGCCGAAACCCATCTTGGGTTTGAAGCCTGGGTTCTGGGTCGGGTATATCCAGATACCCATATCCCATTATATGATAAGATATCCAGTTGCACCATCCTTTTTGTAAGGCATGGTGAAAATAATTGCAAAGGTGACAGTGGCAACGAAGGTTGCTACAAGGAAGTTGACATTAGCCTTCTCCTTAATAAAAGAATTGTCTACCCCTTGTTCTTTTTTCCCATTAATTAATAGACGAGTCATTTTTTTCTTGTTTTGATGTGTTTCTACTCTCGATTTATGGTTCGCTAGTGGTCTCAATAGTGTGTACTTTGATGGTTCTCCTGGGAAATGCTGCTTCCAAACTTGGTAGAAAGCCAATGGCCTCATATTTACTGATGATGAAGTCCTGTAACACATTATTAAATAATCCAAAAAACTCCATAAAACATTAATTCATTTGTTCAATCCAAATATGTAACGGGCCTTGTTCCAGCAAGAGTCAGAGAATTACTTCTTATCACTTAAAAATCATATCTCACAGTACATATAGAGACTCCAATTTCTTAATAACACATAGATCTCATTATTTTAAATCAATTATTCCCAAAATAACTAACTAGAACACCACGCTCAAAATAAATATCAACCTTCCAAACTTCTCAGTCAACAGAGCAAAACAAAACTAGTGAATGAAGCTCTCCAATCACCAAAGCTCTTTGTATTTAATACACTATGCTCACATAGTCATACCTATGCTCCATATTCTTGAACTTTAGCTCAAACATCTTAAAAATATTGTGGAGATAAGGGGTGAGTTATCAACAACTCAGTAAGCAGAGAACATATACTAGTATCTAAATATGAGCATTTACAGAACTCATAATGTAGAATAAAATATTTACTTTCAAAATGCAGAATCAGAACATTTAATTTTAGAGTACAAAATCAAAACATGTTATCAAAATATTATAGCGAAATTTTCAGAAAACAAATTTTTCCCAAAAAGAAAATCTTTTGACATATCATAATCTGAGACATCATTTGCATATCATATCAGAGCATCACATCGGGATAGATACCATATTTAACCCATGTGATAGGGTTATAAACCGTCATTATACCTGTGGGTTGGCCGTATACCACTATTATACCCGTGGCAGAGTCTTAACGGAAACAAAACATAAACATCATCAGAACCAGATCATATTCAAATACAAAATTAGAAATTAATGCCAAGGTTTTCAAATGATACATCATATCAAATCGGAATATTGAATTGCTTTAGATCATTTCACATGTTCAAAATAACAGAATCAAAGTATCTTCATTTAATCAAAGCAAAACTTTTAGATCTCATATTCGCTCTTTTTCTTAGTTTAGAAATAGAATGTTAAAAATAAGCTCATGTCTACACCGGTTATGATAGAAAATACTTTCTCTTATACATATTTCATGCATATGCAGAACGCATATCTAAGTTTGTTTTCAAATTTCTTTTTGAAACAAGCATGCATATTTTTAAAATCAACCTCATTTCATTTTATTTATGCAAGGACTAGTATTGGAACTCCACTTATATTGGCTTTTTGACTTTTCAGAAACTTTCTCACAACAGTGCCAACAGAAAACTGATCATTACCTACAAAATAGTCAAGCACAACTTTCTTAAATTTTCAGTCGAAATGTATTTTGATACTTAAACCCGAAATGCCAACATTAACCTATTTTAATCCTCAACACCTAAAACTCTTATAACCTTAAAATGTCATCGCTTTCCAAATCCATCAATATCCATTTAATTTCTCTAACTATTAAGCCCTAAATTATTACTAAAAATGCATAACTAATATTTTTACAACTAAGCCCATATAAAATATATCTTCAGTTTAAAATATTCTCTTTAACATAATTATAACATAATCAAATAAAGTATAAAAAAATCATTTAACTAAAAGAAAATAGACTTAATTAGTTTTAAAGTATTTAAAATAAAACTAAAATCTTATTATAATACACTACTGAAATTAGTAATAGAACAATTAACATTTTATTTTGACAAGAAAGTTATTTTCTATAGACTTTCTTATTCCTCAAATAGAGTCATGCAAAGCATGTTTAATGTAAAAACAATATGCCCCATGAGCTATCTTGATGACAAGGGCATTTTGGAAAAGTAAAATCATAAAAATGGGTTGTTTTGGAAAAGCATGAATGCAAAAGGAAAGCTGAGATTGTTAAAAAAAAAAAAAAAAAACTCTAGACCAAACCATGCAACAGAGGCATCCATACTCACCGAAAGAGGAGGAGTGGCACGAAGAGCAAGGGGCGGAGGTCGAAGGTTGTCGATGCCACGACACGTCACTCATAAGAGAGGGAGCAAAAGTGACGAGAGAGGGAGCAAAAGAGAGAGAGTCCGAGAGTGGTGAGAGAGACAGGGAGAGATGGAGATGAGATCATGTGGAATGATTAGAGTGGGCTTACCAAGAGGTTCACGGCGGACCTAGCTACACAATCAGCATCTTCTGGTGGTTCCCGCTTGAGGTTGAGCAGTTGGGCAGTGGCATTGTGACTCACAATGGAGGAAGATAGGTGCTCTATTTTTGGGAGTGGAAAACATAGCCTTTTTGTGGTGGTGAAACCTGTAGTTAATGGTTTGCAGTGAGTGTCGCACAGTGGCAACGTGGTGGTGTAGGGTAGAGGCTTAAACTGTGGCCCGACAGTTTCTATTGTGCTTGGAAATACCTCGTCTTGTAGCCTCGTTGCATCTCCCTTCAGGGCTGTTGTACTGCAAGATGGAGAGCAGTGTCCGCTTGAAGGGTCACGTGTGGTGGCTAAGTTCGTGAAGAGGGTGGTGGCGTACGGTGGGGCTTGGGCTTTAGTGTTGCTTGTTTGCGGTAGAGGGAGGGGCTACGGTGCAATGTTGAATGTGGGCTGAGCAGTGGCTTAGCTTCCTTTTCTCTCGGTCTGTCCAGGAGCAGTGACAGAGAAGTCTGGCTGGTCAACTACGACATGGGTCCAGCAGCCCATGATGGGGTGCTGGGACAGCGACGTCTTGCTACCTCTTGGACGATCTTTTTCCTGAAACCTATGAGGAAGGTGCAGCAACCTAGTTCTCGAAACTAATGAATAACTGTTTATACGTGAGTATATATATATATATATCCCTTAAATGAACTGTCACCATGAACGTAGTGGGAAAGGAATGTGCATGGTGTATAAAAGTGCACGGGAGACGTGCATGGCGTGGGTTTCTCACGACTTGCTTTTCAGTCACATTTCAAAGAATTTGGGCCCATCTTGGGTGATGAATGGAATTAAGAAATGGGCTAGACCGAGCCGAGTAGAACAATCCAAAAATATTTGGCTTGTCTGTAATCTTTCTCATGGGTCAAGTATATTATAAATACTATTGATCCTCGACTCACATTCCAAACTAGTTTAACTCATTCCTTGACTTTGTTAGGCCAAATAAAATAAATCCACGTAGTCCATAGAATATTAAATGAATTTAACATAATATCAAGTCCAATAAAAGTACATATTCCATCATAATAAGTTTTGGGCCCGAAGCCTAATCCTAAAATTACTCGTTAAATTCCAAGGTGGCCTTTCATTCTTATAGAGGTGTAACCGGTTCGGTCTGGTCTGGTTTTGGACAAAATCTAGGACCGAACCGGTATGTACCTGTTTTGTATTTTTTAAAACCGATTATGCACTGGTTACCCTCCTAAACCGGTACTTCCGGTTTTACTAGTTTCTTGTCCAGTTCGGTCCAGTTTTTCAATTTTTTTTAAATGTAAGTTTCACAGTTTGTCATTAAAAATTTATTTATACAAAAAAAAAATACTGATTTAAAAAAATCTGTTTTATACTTTTATTAAAAAATCTGTTTTAACTTTTACTAAAAAAAATTGTTTTACTACAAAAAAATTTGATTAACTAAAATATGTTTTAGTAAACACTGCTTTCCAAAAAACTGTTTGCTAAACAAAATCTGCTACAACCTTATAAATATAACTACTACAAAAACTGGAAAAACAAAATCTGCAATAAGTTGCTTTATCTGCTATGAGTCTATGACTAATGGTCCAATGGATACAACTTACAAAATTTACACAATATACATTAAACAAAGCACTGCAAGTCTACAACAAGTCCTTGCATGTTAAAGTAAATAATTTAGTACTTACACATATACTTTTTAGAGCAGTCACAAGAAATTCAAGAATGGACATCAACAAGCATATGAGCCTATGAAATAAAATAAGTTCAAAAGTCTGAATTAGAAGTCCAAAAGTCCAACAAATTACAAGTCTAAAAGTCTAAATTACAATTCCAAACACTTAAAAGTCTGAATTACAAGTCTAAACGTCCAACAAATTACAAGTCCAAATTACAATAATTTAGAACATCCAATAAAAAACTTCAATAGTTATGCACCAAGCCACCAACTCCAATAGTCCATTCAACAATCCTTGCAATTTTATGAAAATAAATCAAGCAATTAATTCTAATAAAAAGTTAGTAATTACATTAAATAATAAAAAAATATTAAAGAAAGATGTTATTCAAGTTGACCTACCTTAAATTTAATTATCTCTAGCTAAAGAAGTAGGTCTTGAAAAACTTCCTAGGTCTTCCCTGAGCTCTACACAAAAGGAAAAAAAATAAGCATAATAATTAAAACAAATTACTAATATGATTTACACTTTAGATATAGTTAAAGAAAATGTGAATCTCAAACTCCTCAACATCATCCATTAAAGTGTGAATGTTAATCGGGGGAGAAGAACGGAGCCAATTTTGTGTACAAATAAGGGCTTCTACTATAAGTGGAGATAGGCTACTACGGAAAGGATCAAGTACTCGATCTGCTATGCTAAAAGCTGACTCAGAGGCCACTGTAGATATAGGAATTGCAAGAACATCCCGTGCAACTCTTGAAAGCACGTGGTATCTAATGGAGTTGACCTCCCACCAAGATAACAAGTCAAATTTCACATCATTTGCTTCACATTTTTCACATAAATATCTCTCCAATTCAGATTTAGTCTCCAAAGAGTTATCCGACTTCAAACGCTTCTTAATTTGTGCATAGATTAATGATCTGAAATCACCTTGACCTACCCCAGCAGTTGAACTTGTACTACTAGACCCTCTCTCGCTTGATTGGCTCATAGTTTGATCTTGTGCCCCAACATTACTTCCATCATTTTCACAATAAGTATCATATAAACGAGTTAAGGCATCTTGAACCCGATCCACCAACATAAGAACTTTTGAACTATTATCCTCGTATATTCCTTCAAAAATATATGTTAGACAACGCATTTTATAGCAAGGATCAAGAACCAACCCAACATACAATAAAATATTCATTTTTTCAATATTTCCCCGATAAGGGAAAAGGCATCGAGACTGGAAGCTCAATACTGACCACGTACCCAATATGTGGGATGTCAGGAAAGAACCATGGAGGCAAGTGCAAACTTACCTTAGGACTCTGTTTCTGATGTGGCCAACCTGACCACTTGATCAAAATTGTCCCAAAAGAGGCCGGAGAAATGGAACTGTTCCCTTTGGAGATTTCAAACCAAAGTCATGACCTCCAATACTAGCTCAAGTGTATGCAGGTACTTCTAGAGACACAGATGCTGATGCCCTAGGAACTAAAGGAGTTGGCGCCGTCACTGGTATTTTTCTAAGACCTCTATATTGTTAAGCTTATTTAAGGTTGATTAGATTGCAATTGATGGTACTATTGCATTATTGATACTTTGGGTAAGTTAAATCATTGAGGTTTATAACTTGTACACAGTTTCATTCAAGCAAGGCCCTATTTTTAGTGATTGTGGTATTGCACGAGAGTTCAGTTCGTACTTTGAATTGTTACCAAGTGCTAAGAGTAACATTTCTCATTAAGAGTATTTCTATTCATACCAGTGTAGATATGGAATACCTTTTAGTAGTACGAGGATGGATATTCAAGGTTGATGAATTAGTATCCCAAGTATTTGGAGTTTGTTTTGATTCGAAGGTTACAATGAAATTTGTGTTCGGAAGAGTTCAGTGTGTGGGAGAAGCTTTGGCTTTAGTAGGATTCACTTATGATAATAGTTTTATACAATCGCGAATAAATGGTTTCTGGCGAAGCACCGTGTTTGTGGAAACCTAGATTGCCCTTATATTGGAGACATTTATATGGGGAGTAAAATCTTGTCTTGAGGATTTACGTGAATAATAAGAACAAATTCTTTGGATTAGAGTCAGAATAAGAGGCAGCTCAAGATGGATAGAAGAGCTATGTTAATCATAAGAGAGAAACTCTTGACTTGAGGTTAATAGCTGATCATTTATCAAGGTACCACCTAGGAGGAGGAACAATTCATGGTGATTATGAAGGAGTAAGCTAGTCCTAGGTAGATATAATTCCTTGAGGAAATAGAATGTGAATTCAGTTGTTTATGGATTAAATTCTTCCAAATTGAATTGCATGAATACTTGAAGTTTTAAATTTAGAAAGTATGTTGGTATGACTTGACTTACCTTGTGGAAGGATTCCAGTACAAATTGATATGATTTGAGAGAAAGAGAGTTAAGAATGGAAGATATATATACACGTTGTGGATAATTCTTTGAATAGTGATTTCTTTTAAGCAAGGATTCAGTATCCTAGAAGGTCAGCCTAGAAGTCATTAAGTTTAGGCAGTAACCTTTGGGATTGTTATACCCCAATGTTATAGTGGTAGTTTTTTATTTTTGTTTAACCATGTGATGGTTGTAGATAAGAATAGTGTTGACTACGAGAAGAAGGCGTTACCTCAAGAAGAACGAGACCTGCCCCTTGGGCATGTTGAGGCATCCAGTGATGGGCAGTAGCTTGGTAAGCAACTTCTTCTTTTGAGTGTATTTTTATGTTTGTACATGCGTCGATTTCGAGGACGAAATCTTTTTTTTAGGAGGGGAGGATGTAACAGCCCGCTAGAAATTCATTGGTGGAATTTCTATTGACTTTAGGAATCTCGTGGAAACCCTATAAGTTTTTACGAATCGACCAATCGCATAGGTTTTAGTCTGTCAACATAGTCAGTGTTATCACTCACTATGGTGCTAAAAATATAAGTTTTATTTATTTGAGGTGGTTAGAAGTGTCAGAATGCATTATGGTCCACGCCATTAGACCCAGTGGATTATTTAGAATTTTATGGCACAATATCCTATTTTCATAATTCCGGACGAAACGTCTGTTGGAAATTGTGAAATTATTTTTAGGGCACTTCGAGGTTGAATTTCGGTATAATATTTTCATTGTAAGTTAATATGAATATTTAAGAATTTTTAGTGTTAAGTTTATGATTCACTTTTTTGGAGTGAATAGTAACCTCGATAAGCGCACCAATTGCAGTATTTCAAAATCATAGTGTGGAATGACCAAATTAGATTAGAGAAGTTTTATTTGGACACTTGGCAAGATCTTAGCCACACTTAGTGAATAATATTAGACACTTGGCACCATGAGGAATGTTTGTTGGATTTGAAGGAATCAAGGTGTGAGATCATGCCACTTAAGCAAAACCTTGTTTCATCTGCTCAACCAAATTGTGCCAGACCAAAGAAGTTTTCAATCCTAGTGAAACCCTAAATGGTGGGAATCCAATTAAAAGCCCAAAAGCTTTGTTGAAATCGAAAGCCTAAACGGTTTCCCCAAAACCCTAAAGTTGGCCTCTAAACATTTTCTAATCCGATTTATAGCATTGTGATTAATCACTTGATTAAATCACTTCCACATGCTATTAATCCTTCAAATTTGTGTTAGAACATCATTATCCAACCTTGTTAACCTTGAGAAATTGATTGGACCAAGTGATATTGAATTTGGGCTTGATAGCAACCCAAATCCTCTTTAAACCCCAAAATTTAGGCCCATTCGGTTTAGGCCCATTAAGGCCCACGAATTTGGTCACCATAGGATTGCTTCATGGCTAAGTTTTACCCCACTTGGCTGGCCAGATCTTTACAAGAAGGGCCTAGAAGGTTCTTGAAACACAAAGCTAAAGGGCCACCTCAGTCTTTCACTCTCACACTCCACCTTGAGAAAAGATCTTGGAATGATTTTTATGAGAGGAAAAGGCCAACACTCAAACATTCCTTCAGTCCTATCACTTTACATAGCTTGTGTAAGAAGCTCTCCAGTCCACTTCCCATGAAAATCAACTCTCATTTACACTTTTCCTTCATAAAACACAAAATACACTCTCAGACAGTTTTTCTTACCTCTTTTGAACGCCAGTTTCGAAGCTTTTGTAAGTGTTTTCTCGCAAATTTTACTTCATGAAATTAAAATAAGATATCCACGCTAGTCTACGTGGATATCTTATTCGTTCCATTTGGAGATCATTTGATTGTGAAAAGTGGTTTAGACCCCAGAAAGGTCATTCTGGGCGATAAACTGGAGAGTGTGTTATATTTTGGAGTTTTTGACCAAGCTAATGAATAGATCTTGGTCCGAAATTTTTATGGCGTACTGTTAACATGTGTATATGATTATTGGTTGAGGATTTGTTGCATGATTAAAAGTTTTGGTGAAATATTTGCTTAGGTCTAGAAACTTAGAAACTGGAAGAGGCAAAATAGTTTCTGTTTTGAGAAAGTTTAAATCTTTTATGGTTTAATCTTATTCCAATGGCTTTGATATTTTTATTGGAAGATCCTAAGCCTCTTATATACATGTTAAAATGTTATGTTGAAGATATTTGATGTTAGTTTCGAAGATATGAAATTTTGATGCAATGAGGTATTCAGTTAGGCCAAAGTGATGATGTTCTTGGCTAAATTTAGGTTTTTGTTGATGTTTAACCATGTGATCTTGAGTTTGATACTTGGATCTGTTTTAGAACATCTTTTTAAACCATGTGATGTTTTGGTTTGAAGATCACATCGTTATAAGTCATGGATCAAGAGGTTGATCAAAACAAGTTAGAAACAAAATTCTGTTTTGAACTTAGAAGAAAAACCAAAAAGTTCAAGTATGGTTTTAGTGATTTTGATGACTTTTGTTCATGATTCAAAACATGATTATTCTTAGGAATATGTTATGAGTATAGTAGAAGAAAAATTTTGGTTTAATCATGAGTTTTGAAATTTGAAAGAATTACAACAAAATCAAGGGAAATAGCCTTGTAAGTTTCGGACCTATAGAGTTTTATTGGTTGTGTTTAGTTTTAAATTTTTTTTGAATTGATATTTGAGCTTAGGACAAAATGTACGTAAGGCATGTAAATTTTGGTGATTGTTGGAGTTAGGATGCAAAATCCTTAAGTTAGGGGTAAAATGGTAATTTTACTCGAAGTTGATATTTCTCCATATTCCTAATTGTTAGTGATTAAGTTCTAATTTTTAGAAATTGCTACTTTTAATTTCTCGTGATCGCACTTGAGTTTTGTCTCGAAGCGCGAAGATCGAGGTAAGTTAGCTTTTAACTTACTATCAATTTAATGTGTATGTGTGATAAGTAAGGGAACTAAATTGTATGTATGCATGTTATCTTATGTGCCATGCCAAGTCATGTTGTCTATTATATGGTATGCCATGTTACGAAATGTTGCATGTTACAAGTATGCCATGTTATGAAATGTTCTCTATTACATTTATGTCTCGAGGTATGTCATGTCTGTCGTCTTAGTTCATGTGACGTTATGCTACGTCAGGACTTCTATCTTTTATGACACGTTTATGTTACGTCACGTTACGATATGTCATGTATGCCAATTAAGTTTCATGTCAATCACGACCCTAAGCGCTAGGATGGGGTAATATCCTAGTGAAACTCCTTTGTTCACGCTGGAGTGTCTAAATAGGTGTGAAATTCCCTGGGTTGACGAAGTACAGTCAACAGGTTGCGAATGGGGCCTAATTAGCTGGTCACCGAAGCGCGCCAGGCACTAACGCCGATGGTGCCACACATTATGTTACGTGTGTCCACAGCAAGTGTGGCACAAACAAATAAGTCATGGGGCCACAACAACTGTGGAGCATGAAGTATGGGGCCACAACAACTGTGGAGCATACACTACGTGAGACACAACAATTGTGACATGTAGAATACGTGGGGCCACAACAACTGTGGAGTACATATTAACGCATTCACAGCTGGTATAGAAACCTGTGATGTGATGCGGTAATCGGCAGGGACACACGGCTCAAGGGGACCTGTGTAGCACCCATATGTTCACTTTAATGATTAAGTCTATTGAATAAGATTCCAAGTTCAAGTCATGTTTCACGTTATGTTATGTTCAAGTTTACGTTCACGCAATCATGGTAATCCCATGAGACAAGAATATGTTTCAAGTTCATGTTTTGTTATGTTCACGTTTACGTTATGTTCCAAGTTCACATTTATGTTATGTCATGCTCAGGTTCATGTTATGTTTCAAGTCTATGTTATGTTTCAAGTTCACGTTCATGCTATGTTTCAAGTCCATGTTATGTTTCAAGTCACGTTCATGCTAAGCTTCAGTTTCAGTTTAAGTTATGCCAGTTATGTTATGTTGTATGTCAAGTTATGCTATCATTACTTATGATTTGATTATGCATTCATGCTTTTACTGCTATGCATGCATTATTAACCTGTGTGGAAGTTTTCTGTTAACTTGTTGAGATTTGTAATCAAATCTCACTGTGGTAGTCCCAACTACCATTCCCCCCGAATGGTAGATCTTATTACAGGATTTGAAGGAGAATCGGGAATCGACCAACTAGAAACGTTCGACTAAGCGACGATGCGATGTAGGTGTTAGTACAGTAGTCACCTCAGATTACTACTTGTATTTGTGGAGTTCAATCTCCATCACTCTTTTGATCACAACCATTTTGGACTAGTGTTGTGATATCAGTTTTTGAGTATGTCATTATGTATGAAGTATGTTTTAAGTGTTTGGGATATTTCAGTTTGGTGCATAGTATTGCTAAAGAAAAAAATTATCCGCTGCGAATATTGCATAATGCTAGATGCATGTTAGGAATATTGCATCTCATATGTCATGAACGGGGGCAGGTAACCTTGTGTTGTATGTCTCGATGCTTCAAATATCTGTCCAATCCCAAGCGAAATTTGGGGGCGTCACACTTCTCACATTTAGATTTCATACTAAATCCATTGTCCTCAAATTATGAGGCCCTTTAACACACTCGAAATTAATTGCCCCTTGAATTGTTGCTAACTCAAATACAAAAATGTTGCAAGTGACATAATTGGTCCCCGAGAAAAGCAAGGTTGCATTGTAAAAAAGTTTCAAAAATTTTGAAAACAACCTACTCTTATCCCAATCATCCATGGTTGGGGCCCTAACTTGGATGCCCCTCCTTTAACCAACTCACTAACACCATCATCATTCTCACAATCATCCTCCTCAACACTCTTAACATATCCCGGATCTTCATCCTCTAACCGTTGAAATGCTTTTTGAAACTTTTCAACCCTATCCAACATCATATAAGTGGAGTTCCAATGGGTTGATACATCTAAGCATACACCACTTTTACAAGTAATGTATTCATTGTCACAACATTGCTTAAACGTGTTCCACCTTTGTGGAGATGATTTTACATCACAGCTCCTCTAATTCTTGCAATTGATTGATCAAATTCTTTCAACCCATCCCGAACAATCAAGTTTAAGATATGAGCACAATATCTCATATGCAAGAACTCATGTTCCAAAATAGTATCCCTTCTATTCCTCGTCTTTCTTTTGAGATACGAAACTGCTCCATTATTTGAACTTGCATTATCAAGTGCAATTGTAAATATTTTGGGCCTCCCCCATTCAAGCAAACACATTTCAATTTTTTTACCTAGTGTCTCACTGTTATGGTTTTCAACCTTGCAAAAATTGATAATTTTTTTGTGCATGTTCCAATCTTCATCAATAAATATGCATGAGACACATGTCATTAAAATTTTGCACAGATGTCCATGTATCCGTGGTTAGACAAATGCGCTGCCCCTTAAGAACACTTTTCAGCTTGTGTTTCTCTTTCAAATAATGTTTATAAATATCTTTTACAACCGTTACACGTGATGGAATCGCATTCCATCTAGGTTGCACAACAAGCATGAACTTCTTAAACCCCTCCCCTTTCACATATGTAAAAGGAAGCTCATCAACAACCAACATTTCTACTAAAGCTTCTCTACACACCTCAAAACTAAAAGCAATATGTACAAGCCCCCAACTGCTTGATCCAGACTGGAAACCCAATATAGATTGGTTTCTATCTACTTTCCTAAGTGGAGACTTCTTACATGTTTTTTCCATGTGCCCCAACATTGATTTTGTGCCATTTATATTGGGATCACGAGCATAAGTCATCCCACAAAGGTTACATGAAGCCCTAGGTTTCGACTTATCCTCAGTATGAATCTTTGTAATATAATCCCAAACTATTGATCTTTTCCTACCAATAGATGGCTTACTTACATTAGATTTGGGAGAAAGCGGATCATTAGTCGCCAATGAATTTTTTGCACTACCAGTTCCGAATGTACCACCAGTTCTACGAGTTCCAGAGAATATAGTGCCATGAGATGAGATTGTTGCCATTCTTGACCATCTGTTTGTTTCCACTTGTCAAGGTGGATATTACAAGTTTTTAGTCTAGTAGAAGAACTGTTCAAGTTCGGACTCTGTTTGGTTGCAAGCTTCAGAACTCAAGCGTTTACACCCACATCTATTTGCCGCTTACATTCAGCAAAACTTGCCAGAGTCAAGTTCTTGCGGAGAGTCGGCAATTGATGCAAATTAGGAGGGGAATATTGATGCGGACACAAATCCAAAAGGGGATGATTTAAATCTGTAATCAACGGGGCTGATGAAGCTGATATGATATGCAGAGGAATTTTAGAAAGTCTGCATTTTTGGAATGTCTATTTATTCGGTTTCTGTTTTGGATCAATTTTGTTTATTTCTTATCGAGTTTACTGCTTTCTTAGTTTACTTCTTCCCAGTTGTTTGCTTTCCTAGCTGGAGTTGGAGATTGTAATGTTGGTTTGATACTTAAGGAAAGAATGAAAATAATGAAGGCAGTTGTTGTTGCCCATTTGAAGTTTTCGGATTTTTGTTGGAGTTATTCCAAAACTGCATAGCGATTCTGCATTAGCCTAACTCTTGGGTTCGATGAGAGGTTGAACTAGGAGATTAGGCATCAGTGACCAACCTCAAGAGCACTATGATTACAATTTTAGAGTACCATTCCTTATTGTTTTGAACCAACTACTCCAAAATAATTAACTAAGAATACGGTAAGCCTCAAAATAAATGCTAACTTTTCCAATGTACTAAGTCAAAAGAGTAAAACGAAACTACTAAATAAAATTTTCCAACAAGTACCCTCTTTGTATTCAATACACTATGCTCACATAGCCTTATCTATACTTCCTATTTTTGAACTTCCGCTGAAGTATCCAAAATATCTTCAAAAAATATTGTGGAGATAAGGGGGTAAATTATCAACAATTTAGTAAGCAGAGAACATATCTTAGCATGTAAACATGAGCCTTTTCAGAGAATTCAGTATGCAGAAGCAAACATTCAATTTTCATATGTA
Source organism: Juglans mandshurica (assembly GCA_022457165.1). NCBI lineage: Eukaryota > Viridiplantae > Streptophyta > Magnoliopsida > Fagales > Juglandaceae > Juglans > Juglans mandshurica. The sequence goes on from CM039623.1 coordinate 15,420,236, forward strand.
GATCTTAAAGACGTGTTATTAGAAAATCAGAGCGACTTTCAAAACTGATTCAAAAACACTTTGGCATAACATAAACTGATCATCATCATCACATCATAACAGAGAAATCATATCATAACAGAGACCATGTTTAACCCCCATGGAAGGGTTCTACTATTCCCAATGGCCAAACCGAGCAGAGACAAAGGTGAATCTTTCACTTATTATTCTCAAAGCCCTGAGTGTGCATACATGAAAGACGACATAAAAATCACCTTGTTTCCAAAGTGGGTGCACTCAGAGATAGATGAGTTGGTACCAACCCAAGAAGAATAGAGCAGAATCAGAGTCAGATACAAAACCATTACACCATGCCTAATGGTTTTTTCAGATGCCTCATCATATCAAAACAGAGTATAGAACAGATTCAGATCATTTCACATGTTCAAAGATAACAAAATCAGAACATCCTAATTTAATCAAAACAAAACTTTTCATAATCTCATATTCGCTCTTTCTCAAATCAGAACACAGAATGCACAAAATTAGCTCATGTCTACACTAGTCATGACAGAAAATAATTTCTCTTGATAGATTTCATCCATATGCAGAACAAACATCTGAGATCATTTTCAAATATATTTTTATTACAAAACATGCATATTTTCCAAAACCAACCTCATTCATTTCTTTTGTGTAAAAACTAGTATAGGAACCCCGCTTACTTGAACTTTTTAACTTTTCCGAATCTTTCCACAATTGTGTCGAATGAAATCAACTGTCACCTATACAGGATACTAACCATTACTAAACTTCTAAAATGACTTTCTAAAACTCTTCATTTACTTAAATTCATATTACGGAAATAGAATTAATAACTATCTAGTTATCAGAAATCTAATAAATATTATTATCATCAAATCTATTCTTAACTTAGTATAATATAATTTTATCAAATATGGAAAAAAAAACAAATAAAATTACTTCAAGTTTTGGTGATAAGTTTGGTGCCAATTAATTAGTAATTTGCAGATCAAGGCAATGAAGTTGATCACCTAGGGTTTTTATAAGTGCTTAATTTACAAATAATAGAACTTGGATAATATGGTACTTTCATTACCTAGCTTTGTGAAGAAGACATTAATGGTAGGGTGATTATGGTCGCATTGTGATGTTTATATTTTTAAGTATTAGGCAACAAACAGCTTTCCAGCATATACATACATATATATATATAATTTCTTAGTCTAAAAGGGACAATTAAAGCAGTCCAAGTATAGGATTTCCTAAATTAATTAGGTTATCGAAGGGAAATTTCCTTTCCCATCAATCATTTTCTGTGGAACCGTACATTATTTTTTTATATAGTTCCGAAGGAAAAAGACATTGGCTCGTTTACATCTCATTTGTCTATCTCTACCCCTTCATGAGTACGTTGCTTGTAGTGACTTGTGGTTTTTTGTTTGTACAATAATTTGTTGACACTCTGAAACTGAAATCATGTTCTTTCTGGCGGTTTTATTTTTGTATATTTGCCTTTTGTGTAAGTGGTGCTCTAAGTTGTGGGTATTACATTATTTTAATTCTTGGGGACCTGATTTTGGCTGAAACATAGCCTTTTTCTTGTAGAATTCACTAGCCCTTTTTTTAAACTTAAAATCTGTATGTAACAGATTTCTCTATGCTTTGATCAAATCGTCTTACTTATAAATACTTGCTCCATATGTGCCAAAAAACCAGGATGTAATTTGGATGTTTTCCCAAGTATTAATCTTTTTTAGGTATTTACATAAAGTTAGAAGCAGGAGGCCCCCACTATGTCCTTTGCTTTAGCCAACTTGGTAATTTCAATTTATAATTATATGACTCACATTGTCAATGTTAAAGGAGATCTAATTATGACTGATATTCTTCTCTCTTTCCTGTCTAGAAAGGAGGTGAAGTGCGAAGGGTGCGTTAGTGGCACGTGAAGGCGGTTATAACGGATTTATGGTTTTAGGGGACCAAGACGAGGGGCGCTTGAGGGGAAACAGACGTAAAAGAAAAAGGACACTTCTAGTGCACGACGATGACTATGGAGGTAGAAGGATCTCAGGTGCGTTTTGGAAGGTCAAAAAGTGAAAAAAATTATTGTAGAAACGGGATGAATGTTCTGGTGGAAAAATGGAATGGATTCAGGTTGATGGAGGAGGAGCAATTTGATATTGAACTTGAGGAGGATCTCTCGACTGAGCTAGTGAGCAAAGAATAGAGGAGTTTGCTGGGGAAGATATGCTCCTCGAAGTCAATCAATAAAGAGGTGATTAGGTCGACACTTGCAAAGGTATGGAGAATCAGTAGGGCTGTGAAGTGCATTGAGGTTAGATCAAATATATTTGCTATAATTTTTAAGAATTAGTAAGGATGAAAAGTTGACTGTGGTCTGGGAGGCCCTGCTTGTTTGACAACCAGTTGCTTGTTCTTAAGGAGTTTGAGGGATACCCCTCTACAATGACTAAAGTTTGACATTGAGAGCTTCTGGATACCAAATGTAACGCCCCAAACCCGGTTGGCCTGGAGAATTATTACCTGTCACTTAAGAACATGTTTTCCAACACAACTAAAATAAAACTCCAAAACTTTATTAGCAAAACTCAATCTCAAGTACTCTAAATAACCACATTGAAACTCTACAAAGTTATTGCCGCAGCAAAATAAACTAAGGAGTCCAAAATCTCCCGGTAGTCATAACAAACAAACTAATAACTTCAAAAGTCTTACTAAACCCAAGCCCAAGATATAATTAAATCTAAAAGACATTAAGACATTAGAATTCCTTCTTCTAACATCCTCTCTGAGCGTAATCATGCTCACCAATCTAATCCAGGTCCTCAGTTGGACTCTCCACATCATCTGAAAAATATTATGAAGATAGGGGGTGAGTTATCAATAACTCAGTAAGCAGGGGACATATGCTAGCGTGCAAACATGAGCATTTACAAAGTATAGCATGCAGAACAAAACACTTTCCAGAGTTATCACGCAGAGCAGAACATATTTTCAAAAGTAACAGAGCGATGGTTTTAAGACACGTAAAACCCATAATACTTTGGCATAACATAAACTGAGTATCATCATCAGATCAAAACAGAGTATCAAACAGAGTAGAGACCATGTTTCACCCCCGTGGTAGGGTTGTGCTAACCCCGGTGGCCAAACCAGACAGAGACAGAGGTGAAATCTTTCCTTTATTCTTCTCGAAGCCCTGAGTGTGCACACATGAAAGACCACAATAAAACCATTTTGTTTCCAAAGTGGGTGCACTCAGAGACAGAGAAGTTGGTACCAACCCAAATAGAGTAGAGCATAACAGAGCAGAGCAGAGACAGAGTCAGTTACAAGTACCAGTACACCATGCCAAAGGTTTTCAGATGTTATATCAAAATAATACAGAGTACCAAAACAGAATCAGACAGTTTACACACACTGACAACAAAAGCCAGAACATCTTTCTAAATAAATACACAATTTTTCATATTCTCAATATCGCTCCCTTTTTCAGATTTCAGAAAAACACATGATAGAATTTAGCTCATGTCTACACAATGCATGTCAGAACATATTTTTTCTTTTTCACACAGATGTCATGAATAATGCAGATAAGTGACCGAGGTTGATCTTTGTTTTCACAAGTTCCCATCATATCACAAAATATGCAAGTTTTCATAAAATCAACCTCAATCTTATTAACTTGTATAAAACCTAGCATAGGAACCCCGCTTACCTAGACAACTTAGCTTTTCAGAATTTTCTTCAAAAATGTCGAGTCGAAAATAAATCGTCATCTATAAAAATAATAACATAATTTTTGTAAGTTTTCAATCAATCACGGATTTCGATATTTAATCCTAAACTTCTAAAATAACCTATTTTAATATCTCAAAACTTAAAACCCTCGTAATCCCAAAATATATCATCACTTCCTAAAAAAATCACCAATATTCACCATGACCAACGTCAAACTCAAAACACCAATACTTAAACCCGAAACAGCCAACAAATTTCATAGCATAAACCAATCTCACACAAACAATTCCATCATCCAATCCAACCGACCCCCTTACTCCTCGGACTCAGTCCGGCACAACCAACAAATTCGCAGAAAATATGAATTAGCACATAAATACATTTAAATCTCAAAATTTCTTTGGGAAAAATACTTACAATGCTATAATATAATTTTTGAAAGATCACGGAGGTGCTAGAAGTGGCAACGCAGCAAAAAAATAGTGCCAAATGCATTGTGGCTGTGGGTCTCAAAAACCCACTTTTGAACGGGTGCAAACGAAGACTCGAGATTGATAGGGTATGGCTTAGGGATGTCGATGAAGCTAATGGTGGTGGTGGTTGGCCGTGTGTGTTGGCGCAATAGGCGGTTGAATTGCAAAAACACCCAAAACGGAAATGTTGATGGTGGGCTTCACCGGTGACAGATCAGAGCTGGGGTTGGGTCCATTGGGTTGCTAGAAGGTCGAGGATAATGTGATGAGAAGATGGTGGCCGGAGGTGGCGCGACAGCGGTGCAAGGAGTGCCGCGGCTTGGTGATGCGCATGGGAGCTAACGACGGCGCGGTTGGGGCTGAGATTACAGGAGGGTGGTTGCTGGTGGAAGGGGAGGATGGTGGGCCGGGCGGTGTCACGCACGACGGCACGAGGCGGCGGGGCTGGGTGGATGAAGATTAGCTAGAGGGAGAATTGTGAAAATGAGAGGATGCAGTTTTTGGGTTCCTTATGAGAAGTTGCCCAAGGCATGTTTCTCATGTGGTTGCATTGTGCATGGAGTGGATGGCAGTAGTTGTTACAAGATTAGGTGTGAGTGTAATGAAGAACAATAATGCTCTTGGTTGAGGCCTAAGCTGCTGCAAAAATCAAACGGCTACAATGGTGGCTCGTGGAGGAAGGCACAGGGTAGTAGATGGAGAAGGGAGGAAGAAAATATGAATCAATATGGGGTGGAGGATAATAAAAGTGAGGATAATAATGAGAGGGTGGCTAGTTGGGCAGGCAAAGAAGTTTCTATTGAGAAAATGGGAGAGGTGAGTGACAACGAGAATGTGGTGGTGGAGGAGATAAGAAGGGAGAAGGGGAGAAGGGAAAAAAAAGTAAGGATGAAGGGCTAAACAAGACTAATGTGGAGGGGAGTGGGAAGATGGGGGTGGAGAGTGGCAGGAAGAATGGGGTGGGGGAGGAACAACCAAAAAAGAGGGGACAGCGGAAGAGGAAGGCTAGAGCAAAAGGAAAGAAGATATGGCCTCTTCCTATAGTACATGTACAGAAGAAGAGAGGGGGTGAAACACAGGTGCCAGATGAGAATGAAAACATGAAAAAAAAAGGGAGATGGGTCAGTGAAGCAGTCTTGGATGTACTGGCGGTGGTTGATTCTTAGCCCTGCCAAGCATTATGAAAATCCTTAGTTGGAATTATCGAAGGTTGGGGAATCCTCGAACAGTTCAAGATCTCTACAATATGCTAGAGAAAAATAAACCCAATCTTTGGCCCATGCTTTTATTAGAATCATTGGGAGGTAGATTCTGAGGAGGTGTGTCAAGCTGCTTTATCAATTTTGAATGGTAATCCCATGGAACCCTCTCTTAACTATACCTATATAGCTTTAATCCCAAAGTGTAAAGAGCCAAAGAAAGTTAGTGAGTACAGACCAATAAGCCTATGCAATGTAATGTATTAAATAGTTTCCAAAACAATTTCCAATAAGCTTAAAAAGGTGCTTTCAGTTATAATTTCTCCTACTCAAAGTGCATTTGTGCCGTGAAGATTGATTAATGACAATATTATGGTGGCATATGAATTGTTACACTATGAAATCTAGAAAAAGAGGGAAGGTGGGTAACATGACCATAAAGTTGGATATGTCAAAAGCATGTGATCGAGTAGAATGGGTCTTCTTGGAGGCTGTTATGAAGAGACTGGGCTTTAATGTGGAATGGGTGGAGTTGATTATGAGATGTGTGAAGTCTGTCTCCAACTCAGTGCTCATAAATGGATTTCCTGGTTATAAATTATGGCCTAAATGGATTTCATTTGTCACCCTGTCTCTTCATTATATGTGTTGAAGGCTTGAGTACTCTTCTGAACTTTTATCAAAATCAGAAGCTACCAAGTGGAGTGCAAGTGGCTCGAGGTGCCAGTAGCATTAACCACTTGGTATTTGCAGATGATTGCATTCTCTTTGGAAGGGTTAAGATACAAGAGTGGTATAGGCTTCAAGAGGTGTTGAAAAAGTATGAGAAAGCCTCGAGGCAATTTCTCAACAAGGAGAAGACATCAGTGTTTTTTAGCAGCAACACTAGGGAAGGGGATAAAGAGGTGATAGTGGAAACTGGAAACTCTATAGCCTATGGTAGTTATGAAAAGTACCTAGGCCTTCCTACCCTTGTGGGAAGATCAAAATTCAATACTTTCAGAATTTTAAAGAAGAATAATTTCTTTCCCAGGCTGGGAAAGAAATATTGATTAAGGCAGTCAGTCCTCTAGGCCATACGAACCTATACTATGTCAGTGTTTAAACTTCCTAAAAAGCTTTGCCTTGAAATTAATATGCTATTATCAAAATTCTAGTGGGATAAATAGCAGGGAGATAGTTGTATCTGCTGGAGGAAATGGGAAAAGATGGCAGAGTAGAAAATAAATGGGGTTTAGGGTTCAAGGATCTGGAATCTTTTAACATGACTCTCTTAGCAAAGCAAAGGTGGTGGTTGATGAAAAACCCTATGTCATTGGCAGTAGTGGATTTTAAAGAGAAGTACTATCGACAGTCAAGCTTCTTGGATGCAAAATTGAGCTCTCAGCCTTCATTGATTTGGAGGAGCATATGGCATGCTAGGGAATTGGTGAAAGATGGTATAAGGTGGAGAGTGGGTGATGGCAGTAAGATAAAAATTTGGGGTGAGAAGTGGTTACCTACTCCCTCATCTTTTTCTATACATTCACCAATTTTTGTTTTGCAGGCTGAGGCAGGAGTTGAGGAACTGACCGATAAGTAGCAGGGGGAGTGGAATGATCGAGGGTGATGCAAAGGGAGTGATCGAGGTTGTACATAGTGAAGATGAACATCCCCTTCAGTAGAGGATTGGCATAAGACAAATTGTTTTGGGGCCCTTCTAAGAAAGGAGATTCCTCTATTGGTAGTGCATACTTCCTGTAGTTAGAAAGATTAAAAAGATTCAAAGGTGAAAGCTCAATAGAGGAGCTTATGGATGAAAGGTGGAGTAATATTTGGGATCTTATAGTGCCTAGTGCAAGAAAAATGTTCTTATGGAAGGTTGGAAACACTTTACTGCCAACTAAGGGGAACTTCTTCAGAAGAAAGATAGTGACAAAAATATCCTGCCCAATTTGTACTGCAAAATCTAAAATTGTTATGCATGTTCTTTGGGAGGGCCCAGCAACTAATGATATCTGGGCAGAAACAAGTTGTGGGGTTCAAAAGTGGAATAGAGAGGAAGCTGACTTCATGCTGTTGTGGGAGAAGTTGATGAACAAGCTGAGTAACGAACAGCTAGAACTTGTGGCCGTGTTGTTCAGAAGATAGTGGATGAGAAGAAATTTGTTTGTGTTCAAAAAAGGTAGTTTGTCCCAAAGTTCTACTACAGAAGGCAAGTGAATCTTTAATTGATTACAAGTTTGCTCAGGCTCTATAGAAACATGAAAATTAGCGACAAGTTTGTGGAAGGGATTCACTGAAATGGGAGAAACCAAGCCCAGGTTCAGTTAAAATAAATTGAGATGCTTCATTGGATGTGAAGGGTAGACAAATGGGAGTGAGAATTATTATCAGGGATGAGGAAGGGAAAGCTCTAGTTCCTGTTTGAGATCAAAAGAACCACATTGAACACCCTATGGTGGCAGAGAGTTATGCATTGAGGATGGCTCCAGAACTTTGTAGTGAACTTAATATTCATAATGCCTCGTAGCGAACATACAACTAACTAGAAAGGGGCGGAAGATTTGAAAGAAGGTCCTCTCCTCTTAGAGGGTGAGGTTTTAGTCTTTGCGAGAGCATTGGTGGTCCCTGCTTGGGGGGTGTGGGTGAAATGGAGAGGAATATGGAAAATATGTGGAAAAGATTTTCGCTATCAGAACAAGAGAGAATAGAGTTGGAGATCCCTCAGGTTGAAGTCAGTAAAAAAGTAGGAAAAGGAAAATTCTGCATTATGGTCCTGATCATTTCTGAGAGAATGGTCAACAAAGAAGCTTTTAGAATGACAATGGTTAAAGTGTGGAACACTATGGGCTGGTTACAGTTTAAAGAGATGGGTCAAAACAAATTCCTGGTAGAATTTCAATTCCAACAGGATAAACAGAAGGTTCTTCTGGGGAGGCCCTGGACTTTCGATAGGTTCTTAGTTTGCATGGAAGATCTTGAAGGGATTCTTGTGGAAGAAGATCTTTCCTTCTCCTCGGAGGTTTTCTGGATCCAAATCCACAACATGCCCTTAGTAAGTATGTCTCATGAGATAGGAAGGCAAATAGGGTCCGGGGTTGGGGAAGTTCTTCAACTGGATACGGATGAAACTGGTAATGCATGGGGTCCTTTTTTAAGTTTAAAAGTGAAGATAGATATCACAAGACCTCTGTGCAGAGGAAGGCTGCTGAAGTTGGAAGATAAACAGTACTGGTTGCCTATCAGATACGAACGTCTTCCCTCCTTTTGTTTTCAGTGTGGCTCCATAAAGCATAAGGAAGGAGGCTGCCCAAAAGGATCACGAGGATCAAATGGTAAACCAAGTAATGAGTTTGGTCCTTGGCTCCGTGCTAATCCTCCAAAGGTTGGCAGCACAACCACAAAAAGATATGAAGGAAGTGGCCGGAGCGATGAACAACCTTTCAAACAGCAGGAAAAGGTAGAAGAGGAAGGCCATGCTGTTGACCATAAACAGACCCCTAATTTTCAGGATCTTGCAGCAGGAGCCCATACTTCTCTGGTGCCCAAAAAGGAGGATCAACAGGATAGGAAAGTTGACATGCAAAAAGTACCAAGTCTCGAGGAAACCTCAAAGAAGCAGCCTACAATTTCTAAAGTTCAATCAGTTGACAAGAACAGTGGGTCCTCGGAAGCCCATGCAGATGTGGAGATGTCTCATACCAGCCACTCAGACGCTTTTCCAAAAGTCAAGGGTCCTTCATTAGCCTCCCAGGTTAACTCTCTAAACCAGTTTATGTCCCAAAAGATTAATCAATTGGTTCAAGTTAAGAAAAACACTCATTGGAAGAGGCGAGCCAGGGCTCATACCCTTGGCTCAACTGATAACAGACAGGATCATTCTCAAAAGAATCACACGCTAACACCCCTAAAGAGGAACTCAGATACTGATCTAACTGAGGAAAGATCCTCAGATGCTCATAAGAAACAAAAGTATACTCTACCTTGCTCTGGTGTTTTTAAGGATGACATATTGGTGGTTGCTGCTGGTCAGCACCACCAACAGCCATGAAGTGCATAAGCTGGAACTGCCGGGGGCTTGGGAACCCCTGGACAGTTCAAGAACTTCACCTTTTGGTGAAGACAAAGTCCCCAAGTCTCATTTTCCTAATGGAGACTAAATGCTCTAGGTCTAAAATGGAGAAAGTGAAGCAAAAATTAGGGATGAAAAATTGTTTTGTGGTCGACAGCAAGGGTGCTAGTGGTGGTCTAGCACTATTGTGGAAGGATGAGTTGGTGGTATCTTTGAAAAACTACTCTCATTTCCATATCTCTGTCAAGATCAGAGGTAATATAGGCACATGGCTCATGAAAGGCTTTTATGGACATCCTTTGACAGCCAAGAGAAGCTGCAGTTGGAATTTACTAAAGGCAGTGAAACCCACAGATTATGCTCCTTGGTTTTGTGTTGGTGACTATAATGAAATCTTACATAATGATGAAAAGTTTGGGGGAAGAATGAGACCAAATTCCCAGATGGAAGACTTTAGACATTCCCTAGCATTGAATGGGCTGAGAGACCTCGGCTATATAGGTGATAAATACACTTGGTGTAATAACAGGCAGGGCTCTCACTTCACAAAAGAAAGATTAGATAGGGCATGTGCAAATGAAAAATGGGTAGAGATGTTCCCAGACACTTTGGTGAGTTCAGAAGCTGTCCAAAGGTCTGACCATAGGCCTCTTGTTATAACCATTGTCTCTAGAAATCAGTTTTTTATAAGAGAAAAAAGGCCATTTCGATATGAGGTCTGTTGGGCAGCCAGAGAGGAATGCAGAAAGATAGTGGAAGAGGTTTGGCAAGAAAGCAGCTTGGCAGCTAACAAATTAGATCAGGCTGTTAAAAGTTTGGCCAGATGCCAGGATAGACTGAACAGATGGGGTCTGGTAATAGCAAAGGGAGAAAGGAAGGAACAACAAGCCAAAAGACAACAATTATCTGAACTTCAGAAGGCTAACAATGGGGATCTTACAGAGGAAATAAGGGTAAAGAAACAAGAACTAGACAAGATGCTTGAAGAGGAAGACAAAAGATGGAGACAAAGGGCAAAACAGAAATGGCTGAAGGAAGGGGACAGAAACACTAAATTCTTCCACCAATGTGCTTCCAACAGAAGGAAAAAAAACTTCATAAGTAAAATCTCAGATGGAGGTGGTGAAGTGGCAGTAACAAAGGAAGAGATCAGTGCCAAATTTCAAAATTTTTTCAGGGGTCTCTTCAACACTTCATGGCCTGAAAACATCCCCCTATGCCTAAAGCACCTAGATAGATCTGTCACCCTGAAATGAATGCAAGGTTAACTAGGAAGTTCACTCGACAAGAGGTTGAAGAAGCACTCTTTAGCATGAACCCCTTAAGCTCTCCAGGACCAGATGGTTTCCCCCCTGCATTCTACCAAAATCATTGGGGCAAGATAGGAGATAAGGTCAGTGATGCTGCACTTTTCTTACTCAATTCTGATGGCCAATTTGATTATATAAATCATACTTACATAGCTCTGATTCCAAAGTTGAATTGTCCCTCAAAAGTATCTGACTTTCGTCCTATAAGCCTGTGTAATGTGATTTATAAGATTATCTCTAAAGCCATGGCTAACAGATTGAAAATTATACTGCAAGACATCATTTCCCCTACACAGTCTGCTTTTGTCCCAGGCAGATTGATCACAGATAATATCATTGTAGCTTTCGAGGCTTTACACTCCATGAATAATAGATTGAAAGGGAAAGAGGGTTACATGGCCTTAAAGCTAGATATGAGTAAAGCGTATGATCGTATTGAATGGGTTTTTCTAAGAGAAGTCATGAGGAAAATGGGCTTTGCTGATAACTGGACCAGACTTGTCATGAATTGTGTGGAATCAGTTTCATACTCTATCCTTCTGAATGGCATTCCTCAAGATCCTTTCAAGCCTACTAGAGGTATTAGACAAGGAGACCCCTTGTCTCCATATCTCTTCATTTTATGTACTGAAGTCCTAAGTTAATGCTAAACCAAGCAGAATCCTCCAAAGCTATCTCGGGTGTTCCCATTGCAAGAGGCAGAGTTCATCTTAATCATCTACTATTTGCAGACGACAGCCTTCTTTTCTGCAAAGCAAACTCCCTTGAGTGGAGTAGGCTAATATTCTTGCTAAACACCTATGAAAAAGCCTAGGGCCAATGCTTAAACAAAGAGAAGACCTCCATACAGTTTAGCAAGAACACTCCAAGGGAAAACCAGGAAATCATTTTAGAGATAGCAGGAGTGAGATCTAGCCTTCCTTATGAACAATATCTGGGTCTTCCCTCTCTAATTGGCAGGTCAAGACACCTCTCTTTTAAGTCTATACTGGACAAAGTCAGAAGAAAGCTAAGCAGTTTTCGAGTCAAATGGTTATCACAAGCTGGAAAAGAAATTTTTCTCAAAGCAGTGGTGCAGGCAATGCCAACTTATAGCATGGGTGTCTTCAAACTCCCTTGGTCTCTACTGAAAGATATAAATAAAGTCATGAGGAATTTTTGGTGGGGTCAAGTTGAAGAGGAAAGGAAAATCCACTGGGTATCTTGGAAGACTATGGGAAAATCAAAAGCTGCTGGTGGTATGGGTTTCAGAGATTTACATTGCTTCAATCTTGCAATGCTGGCCAAACAAGGTTGGAAGATTCTGCAACATCCTCAAGCTCTAGCCTCCCAAGTGCTTAAAGCTAAATATTTTCCTCACAGTGATTTTTTTCAAGGAAAAATGGGCAGCAGACCCTCTTTTATTTGGAGAAGCATAATGGAGGCTAGAGAACTTTTAAGAAAAGGCACTAGGTGGAGAGTAGGTAATGGTGAATCCATTAAAGTCTGGGAGGATAAGTGGGTTCCAAACCTTCCATATGCTAAAATCATGAGTCCAGTGAGACTACTTAACCCAAAGGCTGTGGTTAGTAATCTTATTGAACCTAGTACAAACCAATGGAAGGACAGGTTGGTGGACGATGTTTTTTCTCAAGATGAAGCTACTTTGATCAAGCAAATTCCTATTAGCTACAACAACAGCCCTGATAAACAGATCTGGACAGGCACATCAAAGGGGTCCTTTTCTGTAAGGAGTGCATATCACTTGCAAATGGACTTGATGGAAGCTATGAAGGGCCAGGCATCTAGTAGTTCAAATGACAAGAGGTTTTGGTTGAACTTGTGGAAACTTCAGATCACTCTAGCGGACAAACAATTCATTTGGAGAGCCAGCCATGAAGGACTACCAACAAATCAGAATCTATTCAAGAAGAAGGTTATTGACAAGCCTTCTTGCCCTTTATGCTTAAGGGAGGAGGAAAATATCATCCATGCCATTTGGAACTGCCCTGCTGCTCAAGATGTATGGCACCAATGCTCAACTAAACTCCAAAAATGCAACTCCCCTAAACTTTCAATCAAGAACCTCATTAAAGAGCTAGAGGACTCAGGAGGCAAGGAAGTGATTGAGGAGTTTGCAGTGGTAGCTAGAAGAATATGGATGAGGAGAAACCAATTCATTTTCCAACAAGTGTTTAAAGACCCTAACTCAGTAGCAAAGCTGGCTAAGGAAACACTGCATGAATTCAAATCAACCCCTCTTAATGATCCAGTTCGGCAACTCACAGTACAGAACAGCCCAAATTGGAATCCACCTCCTATAAACTCATTCAAACTCAACTGGGATGCTGCGGTTGACAAAATTCAGTGCAAAATTGGGATAGGTCTAATCATCAGGGATTGGAATGGCAGGGTTGTGGCAACTTCTAGAAAATTTAGACCTCTTTTCCCTGACCCTCTTTTGGCAGAGGCTATTGGAGCCATGGAAGCAACGTGCTTTGGTCTACAACTGGGAATTAAGAGGATCATACTAGAGGGCGACTCCAAGTTAGTCATCTCAGCAATCAACAGCAGCAAGGAGGAAATGTCCGCTACGGGTATGCTCATAGAAGATGTCAAAAATCAACTTAATAGCTATGAAAAGTGGTCAGCTAAGCATGTTAGAAGGGAAGGAAACCAAGCTGCACATAAGCTTGCGAGGGATGCATTATTACACTCATTCTCTTCTGTTGACATGGGTTCCATTCCCCACTGTAGTCAGGATGTTTGTTAATGTTTCTATGAATGAAATTCACCTTTAAAAAAAAAATATTCATAATGCAATATTTGAAGGTGATGCTAAATCTGTGATTATGGCAGTCCAAAGGGAAGTTGAGGAGCTGTCTTTGGTGGGATCTATAGTTGAAGATGTTAATGTCTTCTTTATAGGATGCCTGTTTGGCAATTACTTTTTGCTTATAGAGACAAAAATGCAATAGCATACACTTTAGCTAGGAAGGCTTTGAGTTTTATAGGAAAAACAGTTTGGATAGAAGAGATGCCAAAATTTATTGTAAATGATCTTGTTAGAGACATAAATTGTAATTCTTAACTTCTATCAATGAAATATTGAGGTTTTCTTTGAAAAAAAAAAAAGAGATCAAATTAATAATGTACTCATCATCATCATCATCACCCATAAAAAAATACATAAGAAAATTCCTTTTTGCATTTCCTCCTTTCAGCTGAAATAGATCCATTCATGATGCCTATCGATGAATTAATAGGCTTTGCAAACATTTGACCTTCCTTGAGAGTTCTCATTGTTTTGAGGATTAAGGAAAATAAATTAATAAAATGTATAAAAGGAGGTTAAATTTTGGTTGCTAGTCAAAGCCCAATATGGGCTGAGGTACCACTTTCAATAACTAGAGACAATGTGGCTGTGTGTGATCATAAGACTAATGCGGTGAATGCTGCAGTTGCAAAAAGTTTTGCCCTGAGGAAAGCAGTGGAACTGTGCTCAGACCTCAACATTCAAAATGCCATTTTCGAGGGTGATGCAAAGGGAGTGATTGAGGCTATACATAGTGAAGATGAAGCCCTGTTTGATTTTAGTTCTATCATTGAAGATGTTAAGTTCCATTTCAGAAATAGGACAGATTGGTTTTTACAATTTGCTATTAGAAAAAAGAATATGGTAGCTCATACTTCAGAAAAAGAAAAGCCTTAGAGATAGGGGAAGAACACGTTTGGATAGAAGAGGTCCCAGACTTCATTGTGGGATGCTTGTTTGGTGATACAAACTGTAACACGTAAAGATCAATGGAAAGTTTCCAAGGTTATTTTCAAAAATAAATAAATAAATAACTAGAGACAATGTTCATCATACCCCAAATAGCCACCTAAGAATAACAAATTTTCCAACACAATGACATTGAAAAGTAGTGAGTACTCAATGAGGAGGATTTCCCTAGATTTGTCCTTGAACAATTTGAGGCTTAGTGCAGTTAGAAACGCTCTAGAATATTGTCGAGATGCCATTTTCCTGTCCTAATCTGTTTTCATCATTGCCTTGAATTCATTATAGCTGATTCATCAATAATATTTGTGAATATAAATAAATTGAGTAGAATGCAATAATTAGTTGAAAAAATTGAGAAATTTGTGACAATTAATGTGTTGTAAATGTTAGAGTAGTAACGGAAGATCCCAAGACTACAACCAAAAATCCCAAGACATCAGCCTCCATGAAGTCAGCAATTGTTACAGATATGCAACACAAGTCATTTGCTCAAGGAGGAAAGTCAGCAGGATAATCCCAAGCACTAGGATGGGGTAATATCCTAGTGGAACTCCTTTGTTCACGTTGGAGTGTCTAAATAAGTGTGAAATTCCCTGGGTTGACGAAGTACAGTCAACAGGTTGCGAATGGGGCCTAATTAGCTGGTCACCGGAGCGCGCCAGACACTAACGCCGATGGTGCCACACATTATGTTACGTGTGTCCACAGCAAGTGTGGCACAAACAAATAAGTCATGGGGCCACAACAACTGTGGGCATGAAGTATGGGGCCACAACAACTGTGGAGCATACACTACGTGAGACACAGCAATTGTGACACGTAGAATACGTGGGGCCACAACAACTGTGGAGTACGTATTAACGCACTCACAGCTGGTATAGAAACCTGTGATGTGATGCGGTAATCGGCAGGGACACACGGCTCAAGGGGACCTGTGTAGCACCCATATGGTCACTTTAATGATTAAGTCTATTGAATAAGATTCCAAGTTCAAGTCATGTTTCACGTTATGTTATGTTCAAGTTTACGTTCACGCAATCACGGTAATCCCATGAGAGAAGAATATGTTTCAAGTTCATGTTATGTTATGTTCACGTTTACATTATGTTCCAAGTTCACATTTATGTTATGTCATGCTCAGGTTCATGTTAGTTTCAAGTCCATGTTATGTTTCAAGTTCACGTTCATGCTATGTTTCCATGTTATGTTTCAAGTCACGTTCATGCTAAGCTTCAGTTTCAGTTTAAGTTATGCCAGTTATGTATGTTGTATGTCAAGTTATGCTATGATTACTTATGATTTGATTATCCATTCATGCTTTTACTGCCATGCATGCATCATTAACTTAGATTTTCAGAATTTTCTTCAAAAATGTCGAGTCGAAAATAAATCGTCATCTATAAAAATAATAACATAATTTTCGTAAGCTTTCAATCAATCACGGATTTCGATATTTAATCCTAAACTTCTAAAATAACCTATTTTAATATCTCAAAACTTAAAACCCTCGTAATCCCAAAATATATCATCACTTCCTAAAAAAATCACCAATATTCACCATGACCAACGTCAAACTCAAAACACCAATACTTAAACCCGACACAGCCAACAAATTTCATAGCATAAACCAATCTCACACAAACAATTCCATCATCCAATCCAACCGACCCCCTTACTCCTCGGACTCAGTCCGGCACAACCAACAAATTCGCAGAAAATATGAATTAGCGCATAAATACATTTAAATCTCAAAAGTTCTTTGGGAAAAATACTTACAATGCTATAATATAATTTTTGAAAGATCACGGAGGTGCTAGAAGCGGCAACGCAGCAAAAAAATAGTGCCAAATGCACTGTGGCTGTGGGTCTCAAAAACCCACTTTCGAACGGGTGCAAACGAAGACTCGAGATTGATAGGGTATGGCTTAGGGATGTCGATGAAGCTAATGGTGGTGGTGGTTGGCCGTGGGTGTTGGCGCAGTAGGCGATTGAATTGCAAAAACACCCAAAATGGAAATGTTGATGGTGGGCTTCACCGGTGACAGATCAGAGCTGGGGTTGGGTCCATTGGGTTGCTAGAAGATCGAGGATAATGTGGTGAGAAGATGGTGGCCGGAGGTGGCGCGACAGCGGTGCAAGGAGTGCCGCGGCTTGGTAATGCGCATGGGAGCTAACGGCGGCGCGGTTGGGGCTAAGATTACAGGAGGGTGGTCGCTGGTGGAAGGGGAGGATGGTGGCGGTGTCACGCATGACGGCACGAGGCGGCGGGGCTGGGTGGATGAAGAAATGGACAGAGAGAGAGAGGGGGAGAGTCGTACGGTGCGCGGGAGAGGAGAGGAGAAAAAAAAAAGAAAAAAAAAGAAGAAAAAGAAAAGAGGAAAGAGAAAATGTAGGGAAAGAAATGAGGTACAATCCTCATATCTTGGGTCACAAAAATGATCCAACGGAAACGATTTTAAAACAGCAAGTAAAATAAAATAATTCAAACGTAATGATTAAAATGAAAATAAATAATTAAACCCGACAATAAGTTAATTTAAAATGAAAAACAAATTAAATGTATTACAATAATCAAATATAAGAAAGCACTTCAGAATAATTTTCACAAAATTAAAATGATAAAAATAAACCCACTAAAAATCCAACCAATTTTAAAACAAGAGAATAAATTTTTAAATTAATAACAAATAATCTTTCAATTAAAAATACACTAAAATACGGGGTGTTATATACGTATTCATGATTTGCCTCTCTCTTGCATGACAAAAGCTAAAACAGAACAAAAAGGAGGTTCGGTGGGCAAGGTTGAGGTTGTTGAAGTACAGGAAGATGGGAGTGGGTGGGGAAATTTTCAAAGAGTACAAGTTTAGTTGAATCTGACACAACGATTAGCTAGAGGGAGAATTGTGAAAATGAGAGGATGCAGTTTTTGGGTTCCTTATGAGAAGTTGCCCAAGGTATGTTTCTCATGTGGTTGCATTGTGCATGGAGTGGATGGCAGTAGTTGTTACAAGATTAGTGGTGAGGGTAATGAAGAACAATAATGCTCTTGGTTGAGGCCTAAGCTGCTGCAAAAATCAAACAGCTACAATGGTGGCTCGTGGAGGAAGGCACAGGGTAGTAGATGGAGAAGGGAGGAAGAAAATATGAATCAATATGGGGTGGAGGATAATAAAAGTGAGGATAATAATGAGAGGGTGGCTAGTTGGGCAGGGAAAGAAGTTTCTATTGAGAAAATGGGAGAGGTGAGTGACAGCGAGAATGTGGTGGTGGAGGAGATAAGAAGGGAGAAGGGGAGAAGGGAAAAAAAAGTAAGGATGAAGGGCTAAACAAGACTAATGTGGAGGGGAGTGGGAAGATGGGGGTGGAGAGTGGCAGGAAGAATGGGGTGGGGGAGGAACAACCAAAAAAGAGGGGAGAGCGGAAGAGGAAGGCTAGAGCAAAAGGAAAGAAGATATGGCCTCTTCCTATAGTACATGTACAGAAGAAGAGAGGGGGTGAAACACAAGTGCCAGATGAGAATGAAAACATGAAAAAAAAAGGGAGATGGGTCAGTGAAGCAGTCTTGGATGTACTGGCGGTGGTTGATTCTTAGCCCTGCCAAGCATTATGAAAATCCTTAGTTGGAATTATCGAAGGTTGGGGAATCCTCGAACAGTTCAAGATCTCTACAATATGCTAGAGAAAAATAAACCCAATCTTTGGCCCATGCTTTTATCAGAATCATTGGGAGGTAGATTCTGAGGAGATGTGTCAAGCTGCTTTATCAATTTTGAATGGTAATCCCATGGAACCCTCTCTTAACTATACCTATATAGCTTTAATCCCAAAGTGTAAAGAGCCAAAGAAAGTTAGTGAGTACAGACCAATAAGCCTATGCAAAGTAATGTATTAAATAGTTTCCAAAACTATTTCCAATAAGCTTAAAAAGGTGCTTTCCGTTATAATTTCTCCTACTCAAAGTGCATTTGTGCCGTGAAGATTAATTAATGACAATATTATGGTGGCATATGAATTGTTACACTATGAAATCTAGAAAAAGAGGGAAGGTGGGTAACATGACCATAAAGTTGGATATGTCAAAAGCATGTGATCGAGTAGAATGGGTATTCTTGGAGGCTGTTATGAAGAGACTGGGCTTTAATGTGGAATGGGTGGAGTTGATTATGAGATGTGTGAAGTCTGTCTCCAACTCAGTGCTCATAAATGGATTTCCTGGTTATAAATTATGGCCTAAATGGATTTCATTTGTCACCCTGTCTCTTCATTATATGTGTTGAAGGCTTGAGTACTCTTCTGAACTTTTATCAAAATCAGAAGCTACCAAGTGGAGTGCAAGTGGCTCGAGGTGCCAGTAGCATTAACCACTTGGTATTTGCAGATGATTGCATTCTCTTTGGAAGGGTTAAGATACAAGAGTGGTATAGGCTTCAAGAGGTGTTGAAAAAGTATGAGAAAGCCTCGAGGCAATTTCTCAACAAGGAGAAGACATCAGTGTTTTTTAGCAGCAACACTAGGGAAGGGGATAAAGAGGTGATAGTGGAAACTGGAAACTCTATAGCCTATGGTAGTTATGAAAAGTACCTAGGCCTTCCTACCCTTGTGGGAAGATCAAAATTCAATACTTTCAGAATTTTAAAGGAGAGAATATGGCAGAGAATTTCAAGTTGGAAGAATAATTTCTTTCCCAGGCTGGGAAAGAAATATTGATTAAGGCAGTCAGTCCTCTAGGCCATATGAACCTATACTATGTTAGTGTTTAAACTTCCTTAAAAGCTTTGCCTTGAAATTAATATGCTATTATCAAAATTCTAGTGGGATAAATAGCAGGGAGATAGTTGTATCTGCTGGAGGAAATGGGAAAAGATGGGAGAGTAGAAAATAAATGGGGTTTAGGGTTCAGGGATCTGGAATCTTTTAACATGACTCTCTTAGCAAAGCAAAGATGGAGGTTGATGAAAAACCCTATGTCATTGGCAGTAGTGGTTTTTAAAGAGAAGTACTATCGACAGTCAAGCTTCTTGGATGCAAAATTGAGCTCTCAGCCTTCATTGATTTGGAGGAGCATATGGCATGCTAGGGAATTGGTGAAAGATGGTATAAGGTGGAGAATGGGTGATGGCAGTAAGATAAAAATTTGGGGTGAGAAGTGGTTACCTACTCCCTCATCTTTTTCTATACATTCACCAATTTTTGTTTTGCAGGCTGAGGCAGGAGTTGAGGAACTGACCGATAAGTAGCAGGGGGAGTGGAATGATCGAGGGTGATGCAAAGGGAGTGATCGAGGTTGTACATAGTGAAGATGAACATCCCCTTCAGTAGAGGATTGGCATAAGACAAATTGTTTTGGGGCCCTTCTAAGAAAGGAGATTTCTCTATTGGTAGTGCATACTTCCTGTAGTTAGAAAGATTAAAAAGATTCAAAGGTGAAAGCTCAATAGAGGAGCTTATGGATGAAAGGTGGAGTAATATTTGGGATCTTACAGTACCTAGTGCAAGAAAAATGTTCTTATGGAAGGTTGGAAACACTTTACTGCCAACTAAGGGGAACTTCTTCAGAAGAAAGATAGTGACAGAAATATCCTGCCCAATTTGTACTGCAAAATCTAAAACTATTATGCATGTTCTTTGGGAGGGCCCAGCAACTAATGATATCTGGGCAGAAACAAGTTGTGGGGTTCAAAAGTGGAATAGAGAGGAAGCTGACTTCATGCTGTTGTGGGAGAAGTTGATGAACAAGCTGAGTAACGAACAGCTAGAACTTGTGGCCGTGTTGTTCAGAAGATAGTGGATGAGAAGAAATTTGTTTGTGTTCAAAAAAGGTAGTTTGTCCCAAAGTTCTACTGCAGAAGGCAAGTGAATCTTTAATTGATTACAAGTTTGCTCAGGCTCTATAGAAACATGAAAATTAGCGACAAGTTTGTGGAAGGGATTCACTGAAATGGGAGAAACCAAGCCCAGGTTCAGTTAAAATAAACTCAGATGCTTCATTGGATGTGAAGGGTAGACAAATGGGAGTGAGAATTATTATCAGGGATGAGGAAGGGAAAGCTCTAGTTCCTGTTTGAGATCAAAAGAACCACATTGAACACCCTATGGTGGCAGAGAGTTATGCATTGAGGATGGCTCCAGAACTTTGTAGTGAACTTAATATTCATAATGCAATATTTGAAGGTGATGCTAAATCTGTGATTATGGCAGTCCAAAGGGAAGTTGAGGAGCTGTCTTTGGTGGGATCTATAGTTGAAGATGTTAATGTCTTCTTTATAGGATGCCTGTTTGGCAATTACTTTTTGCTTATAGAGACAAAAATACAATAGCATACACTTTAGCTAGGAAGGCTTTGAGTTTTATAGGAAAAACAGTTTGGATAGAAGAGATGCCAAAATTTATTGTAAATGATCTTGTTAGAGACATAAATTGTAATTCTTAACTTCTATCAATGAAATATTGAGGTTTTCTTTCAAAAAAAAAAGAGATCAAATTAATAATGTACTCATCATCATCATCATCACCCAAAAAAAAAAATACATAAGAAAATTCCTTTTTGCATTTCCTCCTTTCAGTTGAAATAGATCCATTCATGATGCCTATCGATGAATTAATAGGCTTTGCAAACATTTGACCTTCCTTGAGAGTTCTCATTGTTTTGAGGATTAAGGAAAATAAATTAATAAAATGTATAAAAGGAGGTTAAATTTTGGTTGCTAGTCAAAGCCCAATATGGGCTGAGGTAGCACTTTCAATAACTAGAGACAATGTGGGTGTGTGTGATCATAAGACTAATGTGGTGAATGCTGCAGTTGCAAAAAGTTTTGCCCTGAGGAAAGCAGTGGAACTGTGCTCAGACCTCAATATTCAAAATACCATTTTCGAGGGTGATGCAAAGGGAGTGATTGAGGCTATACATAGTGAAGATGAAGCCCTATTTGATTTTAGTTCTATCATTGAAGATGTTAAGTTCCATTTCAGAAATAGGACAGATTGGTTTTTACAATTTGCTATTAGAAAAAAGAATATGGTAGCTCATACTTCAGAAAAAGAAAAGCCTTAGAGATAGGGGAAGAACACGTTTGGATAGAAGAGGTCCCAGACTTCATTGTGGGATGCTTGTTTGGTGATACAAACTGTAACACGTAAAGATCAATGGAAAGTTTCCAATACTTTTTTTTCAAAAATAAATAAATAAATAACTAGAGACAATGTTCATCATACCCCAAATAGCCACCTAAGAATAACAAATTTTCCAACACAATGACATTGAAAAGTAGTGAGTACTCAATGAGGAGGATTTCCCAAGATTTCTCCTTGAACAATTTGAGGCTTAGTGCAGTTAGAAACGCTCTAGAATATTGTCGAGATGCCATTTTCCAGTCCTACTCTGTTTTCATCATTGCCTTGAATTCTTTATAGCTGATTCATCAATAATATTTGTGAATATAAATAAATTGAGTAGAATGCAATAATTAGTTGAAAAAATTGAGAAATTTGTGACAATTAATGTGTTGTAAATGTTAGAGTAGTAACGGAAGATCCCAAGACTACAACCAAAAATCCCAAGACATCAGCCTCCATGAAGTCAGCAATTGTTACAGATATGCAACACAAGTCATATGCTCAAGAAGGAAAGTCAGCAAGATAATCCCAAGATTTATGCATTCCTATTTTTACATTATACAACTATAAAGCTTAACATTTTGTGTATAAATACCTTTGTACATTGAATATAATGAAATATAGAAAAAGTATTTTATGAAATCTTACTTGGTACTAGAGCAACACTGGTAAACACCATATTTTTTTTTCGATCCTAATGGCCTCTTCCAAAACAAACATCACCACCACCTTTTATGCACCAAATATATCTCATCTAGTGTCTGTCAAATTAGACAGCACAAACTACCTACTATGGGTTTCTCAGTTTTTACCCATTCTCAGAAGTAATGATCTCTTAGGGATCATTGATGGGTCTGAACAATGTCCATCTAAGTTCTTACTAGATGAACATGGCCAACCCACCACTAATGTCAGTCCACAGTTTCTTCTTTGGCAAAAGAAGGACCAATATCTATTGAGTTGGCTCAACTCAACCTTCTCTGACAGTGTTTTCTCATATCTCATCAGTGCTTTAAATCCCACCTTTCACCCCTTCATAGGATCTTATTCCTTTGCCTCTCGAGAAGTCTCTTTTACCTTTGCTAATTTCCAATTTGAGCTTTTAAATTATGAACTTTTGATCTCACATCCAAAGTCAACCTCTGAATCTAACTTGAGTTCTTTTGCTCTCTATTCCCAAAATCCAAAATCATATCCATCCAAAAAAAAAAAAAATCGAACTGGTCATCCAAGAACCATAATCAACATGGTTTCAAGCCAAAGCCATTCTCAAATACTTCATCTCGTACTCCTCAAAATACCATTGGTTCACCATTTGTTACCAACAAAAAACCTTGCCAAATTTGTGGCAAAAATAGGCACCAAGCATTAGACTACTTTCATAGGATGGTGTAACATCCGGACCCAATCAAGCTCTATTTTCTTTTTATTTGTTTAATTTTAGTTCATTTTATTTTTTTTTTCTTTTCGTCTTTATTTTTTTTTTCACCCCTAAGTTTTCCTCTCGTCCACAGCATGGATGCACACACACGACTTACCCTTCCATCCGCACACACGTCTCTCTTATCTCTAGGGTTTTCGCATTATATTTATAGACACATGTTATTCTATGCTGATGAAACTACTACCCAAACACAAGCCGCAGCACCACCTTAGAATCTCAAGCCGGCCTCCATCCCCTCGGTTTCCTGCACTCCCGTATCAAGATTCACCCCACTTAAGCCAGCCCTCCGTCATCCATACTGCAGCCACCAGCAACCTCCGTGCCCAGCTCAAATGAAATTGACGCAACCCGTGCACACTGCATCTCCACGGATCGTGGCTCTTCCTCCGTACACCACAGTCACCATCTTTAACCTGTTTTTCCCTCAGCCTCCATGCATGAAGCCGCCAAGGTCATTACAGTGAACCCATGCCCCACTGCACGAAACCAAACCGCCCAGAATCAAACCACCGTGATTGCCACTGTTCAGCCTTGGTGCAACACCATAGCTCGCCCACAATTCTGCCTTGCATCACCGTACCCCACACGGTCTCATTGTCCCCTGTTTTAACCACAAAAAACAGAGCAACCCAACCCGGTGCACTTGTCGTTCGAAGGCACCACACACGGTGCCAGCGCTTCCACATCGTTACCACCAGCATAAAGAACTCCGACGGTCACTCCATGCCATTCCTATCCGCCGCGTCCTGCTCGGTAAGCCATCGATAGCACCTCCGTGTTACACTCTCTCGGCTTACACTATGTCTTTCATTTTTTACCTCATTCGTTGGTTTCTCTCTCTCTCTCTCTCTCTCTCGTCCAGTGCTCCACCGAGATCACCGCCGTCTGCCTAGCCGCTCGCCTACGTCGCACGTTGCTACTTTATCTCCTCCATGAGTAAGCCCTGCAGTGCGTGTTATGTTCGTAAATTTACGTAGGTTTTTTGTTAGTTTTCAAAGAATTAAATGAAATTACTGTAACACCCCTTATTACATATTATATTAATGGGCTTTTAAACTTTTATTATGTATTAGTACACTATTATGTAATTATGATTATAGAAAATTATTTTTAACATGTATTTAAGTAAATTTTTATGTTTAAAGTAAACAATATTTGTGTAATGTTATTTTTACATTTTAGATATGATTTAGTCTATTTAAAAATAGTTATGGTTTAGTTTAAAATATTGTTGGATAATTATATTATTCAGTATTAAACTTCATAAGTTGTTTTCATTAATAAATAGGTCTGACTTTTAAATGTTTTAGTCATAGTTATTAAATCATAAGTGATGAGTTGAAATTTTAGGTTTTGAGGAATTAAATAGGTTATTTTAGTAGCTAAGGATTAAACATTGAGGTTGATTGGAAGCTTACGAGAATTACTTGATTATTTTATAGGTGACGATTGTTAATTGTTCGACATTTTGAAGATAATTCAGAAAAAAGCTAGAAGTCCAGGTAAGCGGGGTTCCTATACTAGACTTTGAATTAAAATAAAATGAGCTGAGGTTATTTTTGAAAAATATGCTTGTTTTGTTATGAAAAGAAATTTAAACTACCTCAGTTTTATTTGTTCTGCATTACTCATGAGATTCTGTTTAAGAAAAAAGTATTTTCTATCATGACTGGTGTAGACATGAGATTATTTTTAACATTCTGTTTCTGAACTTTGAAAAAGAGAGCGAATATGAAATTTGTGCATAAATTATGTTGTGATATGATTTTGTTCTGTTTCAAAGATTTTGTTATGTCCCGAAGATTTTGTTCAATACTCTGTTTGGATAAGACGTCATTCCTGAAAACCTTTGACATGACTCTCTAATTCTGAATTTGATTCTGTTTCCGCTCTATTCAGTTACGGCCCTACCACGGGTGATAATAGTGGCATACGGCCCAACCACGGATTATAACAGTGGATACGGCCCAAGCACGGGTTATAATAGTGGATACGGCCCAATCACGGGTAATAATAGTGAATACGACCCAACCACGAGTAATAATAATGGATACGGCCCTGCCACTGGTTATAGTAGTGGTCTCTGTTTTGAGTGCACACCTTGGTGACAGAGTGATTTATGTTCTGCTTGGCTATCAGCAGATGCACAACCGTACCACGGGGGTTATACATGGCCTTTGTTCTTATATGATGTTCTAATGATGATGATGATCATTTATATTATGCTAAAGAATATTTTTGAATGAAATTATTTCTAAATCTTCGCTCTGATATTTTGATAACCTGTTTTACTTCCGCACTCTGAAAATGAAAATGTTTTGTTCTGCATTCTCATTTCTGTAAATGCTCGTGTTTACACACTGGTATATGTTTTCTGCTTACTGAGTTGTTGATAACTCACCCCTTATCTCCTTATATTTTTCAAATAATTTTGATGGTTTAGCTAGAGAACAAGAGTAGGAAGTTTTAGCAGGTGTGATGATCAAAGTGGAATAAGTGCCTGAGGGTACTAGTGCTTATTTGAGAGTCGTAGTTAGTAAACTGATTTTATTATTCGGGTATTTTGATTTGATGAGTTAAGGCTAATTTTGAGTTTTTAATTTATGTTATTGAGTTTTTCTTTATTGTCCCCATGGAGAAACTTAAATATTTGGATTGATTAAATTGATTAATATTTTATGGAATTTCTGGATTTTATAGTTGTACTATTTAGGTTGAGTTTGAGTATTAAGAGTTAACTCTCCGGACCTCTGAGAATGGGGTGTTACAGATCGACTTTTGTAACGCCCGTCCTTGTTGTAAAAGCCCGCTAGAAATTTATTGGTGGAATTTCTATTGGCTTTAGAAATCTCATGAAAACCCCATAAGTTTTTACGAATCGATCAATTGCATAGGTTTTAGTCTGTCAACATAGTCAGTGTTATCACTCACTATGGTGCTAGAAATATAAGTTTTATTTATTTGAGGTGGTTAGAAGTGTCAGAATGCATTATGGTCCACGCCATTAGACTCAGTGGATTATTTAAGAATTTTATGGCGCAATATCCTATTTTCATAATTCCGGACGAAACGTCTGTTGGAAATTGTGAAATTATTTTTAGGGGCACTTTGAGGTTGAATTTCGGTATAATATTTTCACTGTAGGTTAATATGAATATTTAGGAATTTTTAGTGTTAAGTTTATGATTCACTTTTTTGGAGTGAATAGTAACCTCGATAAGCGCACCAATTGCAGTTTTTTAAAATCATAGTGTGGAATGTCCAAATTAGATTAGAGAAGTTTTATTTGGACACTTGGCAAGATCATAGCCACACTTAGTGAATAATATTAGACACTTGGCACCATGAGGAATGTTTGTTAGATTTGAAGGAATCAAGGTGTGAGATCATGCCACTTAAGCAAAACCTTGTTTCATCTGCTCAACCAAATTGTGCCAGACCAAAGAGGTTTTCAATCCTAGTGAAACCCTAAATGGTGGGAATCCAATTGAAAGCCCAAAAGCTTTGTTGAAATCGAAACCCTAAACGGTTTCCCCAAAACCCTAAAGTTGGCCTCTAAACATTTTCTAATCCGATTTATAGCATTGTGTTTAATCACTTGATTAAATCACTTCCACATGCTATTAATCCTTCAAATTTGTGTTAGAACATCATTATCCAACCTTGTTAACCTTGAGAAATTGATTGGACCAAGTGATATTGGATTTGGGCTTGATAGCAACCCAAACCCCCTTTAAACCCCAAAATGTAGGCCCATTCGGTTTAGGCCCATTAAGGCCCACGAATTTGGTCACCAAAGTATTGCTTCATGGCTAAGTTTTGTATCCCCACTTGGCTGGCCAGATCTTTACAAGAAGGTCCTAGAAGGTTCTTGAAAGATAAAGTTAAAGGGCCACCTCACTCTTTCACTCTCACACTCCACCTTGAGAAAAGATCTTAGGTCTGCTTTTTATGAGAAGAAAAGGCCAACACTCAACCATTCCTTCAGTCCTATCACTTTACATAGCTTGTGTAAGAAGCTCTCCAGTCCACTTCCCACGAAAAGCAACTCTCTTTTACACTTTTCCTTCATAGAACACAAAAGACACTCTCGGACAGTTTTTCTTACCTCTTTTGAACGCCCGTTTCGAAGCTTTTTTAAGTGTTTTCTCGAAACTTTTCATTCATGAAAGTTGTTTATTTTGGAGTCTAGTTTATGTGGATAGCTAATACGTTCCATTTGGAGATCATTTGATTTGTAAAAAGTGGTTTATATCCCAGAAAGGTCATTTTGGGCGATAAACTGGAGAGTGTGTTATATTTTGGAGTTTTTGACCAAGCTAATGAATAGATCTTGGTCCGAAATTTTTATGGAGTACCGTTAACATGTGTATATGATTATTGGTTGAGGATTTCTTGCATGATTAAAAGTTTTGGTGAAATATTTTCTTAGGTCTAGAAACTTAGAAACTGGAAGAGGCAAAACTGTTTCTGTTTTGAGAACGTTTAAATCTTTTATGGTTTAATCTTATTCCAATGGCTTTGATATTTTTATTGGAAGATCCTAAGCATCTTATATACATGTTATAATGTTATTTTGAAGATATTGGATGTTAGTTTCGAAGATTTGAAATTTTATGCAATGAGGTATTCAGTTAGGCCAAAGTGATGATGTTCTTGGCTAAATTTATGTTTTGGTTGATGTGTAACCATGTGATCTTGAGTTTGATGCTTGGATCTGTTTTAGAACATCTTTTTAAACCATGTGATCTTTTGGTTTGAAGATCACATCTTTATAAGTCATGGATCAAGACGTTGATCAAAGCAAGTTAGAAACAAAATTCTGTTTTGAACTTAGAAGAAAAACCAAAAAGGTCAAGTATGGTTTTAGTGATTTTGATGACTTTTTTTCATGATTCAAAACATGATTATTCTTAGGAATTTGTTATGAGTATAGTAGAAGAAAAATTTTGGTTTAATCATGAGTTTTGAAATTTGAAAGAATTACAACAAAATCAAGGGAAATAGCCTTGTAAGTTTCGGACCTATAGAGTTTTAATGGTTGTGTTTAGTTTTAAATTTTTTTAAATTGATATTTGAGCTTAGGACAAAATTTACATAAGGTATGTAAATTTTGGTGATCTTTGGAGTTAGGATGCAAAATCCTTAAGTTAGGGGTAAAATGGTCATTTTCCCACATGTAGAGGGTAAAATGGTAATTTTACTCGAAGTTGATATTTCTCCATATTCCTAATTGTTAGTGATTAAGTTCTAATTTTTAGAAATCGCTACTTTCAGTTTCTCGTGATCCCACTTGAGTTTTGTCTCGAAGCGCGAAGATCGAGGTAAGTTAGCTTTTAACTTACTATCAATTTAATGTGTATGTGTGATAAGTAAGGGAACCTAAAGTGTATGTATGCATGTTATCATATGTGCCATGTCAAGTCATTACATATTTATCTGTTACACAGAATTTTTTCTGTCATGAATTATTCATCTGTTACATAAGATATTCTGTCATGTATTGCTATACATTGCAAGTATGTCATGTTAAGTTAAATATTCCATATGTTACATGTATTTCATATCACGTAATATTCATTGTCACATGTTACTCCATGTTAAGAAATGTTGTATGTTACATGGTATGCTATGTTACGAAATGTTGCCTGTTACATGTATGCCATGTTATGAAATGTTGTCTGTTACATTTATGTCTCAAAGTATGTCATGTCTGTCATCTTACGTTCATGTCACGTTATGCTACGTCAGGACTTCTGTCTTTTATGTCACGTTCATGTTACGTCACGTTACGAAATGTCATGTATGCCAGTTAACTTATTCATGTCAATCACGACCCTAAGCGTTAGGATGGGGTAATATCCTAGTGGAACTCCTTTGTTCACGCTGGAGTGTCTAAATAGGTGTGAAATTCCCTGGGTTGACGAAGTACAGTCAACAAGTTGCGAATGGGGCCTAATTAGCTGGTCACCGGAGCGCGCCAGACACTAACGCCGATGGTGCCACACATTATGTTACGTGTGTCCACAGCAAGTGTGGCACAAACAAATAAGTCATGGGGCCACAACAACTGTGGAGCATACACTACGTGAGACACAGCAATTGTGACACGTAGAATACGTCGGGCCACAACAACTGTGGAGTACGTATTAACGCGCTCACAGCTGGTATAGAAACCTGTGATGTGATGCGGTAATCGGCAGGGACACACGGCTCAAGGGGACCTGTGTAGCACCCATATGGTCACTTTAATGATTAAGTCTATGAATAAGATTCCAAGTTCAAGTCATGTTTCACGTTATGTTATGTTCAAGTTTACGTTCACGCAATCATGGTAATCCCATGAGACAAGAATATGTTTCAAGTTCATGTTATGTTATGTTCACGTTTACGTTATGTTCCAAGTTCACATTTATGTTATGTCATGCTCAGGTTCATGTTATGTTTCAAGTCCATGTTATGTTTCAAGTTCACGTTCATGCTATGTTTCCATGTTATGTTTCAAGTCACGTTCATGCTAAGCTTCAGTTTCAGTTTAAGTTATGCCAGTTATGTATGTTGTATGTCAAGTTATGCTATGATTACTTATGATTTGATTATGCATTCATGCTTTTACTGCCATGCATGCATCATTAACTTGTGTGGAAGTTTCCTGTTAACTTACTGAGATTTGTAATCAAATCTCACTGTGGTAGTCCCAACTACCATTTCACCCGAATGGTAGATTTTGTTACAGGATCTGAAGGAGAATCGGGAATCGACCAACTGGAAACGGTCTACTAAGCGACGATGCGACGATGCGACGTAGGTGTTAGTACAGTAGTTACCTCAGATTACTACTTGTATTTGTGGAGTTCAATCTCCATCACTCTTTTGATCACAACCATTTTGGATTAGTGTTGTGATATCAGTTTTTGAGTATGTCATTATGTATGAAGTATGTTTTAAGTATTTGGGATATTTCAGTTTGGGGCATAGTATTGCTAAAGAAAAAAAATTATCCGCTGCGAATATTGCATAATGCTAGATGCATGTTAGGAATATTGCATCTCATATGTCATGAACGGGGCAGGTAACCTTGTGTTGCATGTCTCGACGCTTCAAATGTCCGTCCAATCCCAAGCGGAATTTGGGGGCGGCACACTTGTGGTGGGACTTTTTATAAAATATTTTTAGAAAGGACGACGGGAATTACTGTTCCCTTGAAAACTTTTCACTTGCGTACCCAGGGTGCCAGACTCTACGTTTGTAAGATAAAATGCGCTTTGGTAATAAAAGAAGTTTATAGCGGAAAACATTGATTTTACAATAAAAAGGCCTCTCTTACATTTAAAACTCATGCCTAGACTTCCGTGCTCTTCCCCATGGGCTGTGTCTGTCCTGACCGTTCAGTTCCTATGGGGGGAGGGGCATATATGAAAACTAAAATGAGTCGAAGACTCGTAAGCATTATTTCATACAGTTAAAATATAACAACAAGGTTTTCATTCTTGCTTTCATCATTCGTAAATACTATTACGTGCATGCATACGTGTCGTGTGTGAGTTCGTTTGAAAACGTCACTAGACGGGGTTTTACTTTAATGGTCTTTTTTTTCATGAAACGTGTCTCTTGTCAGTGCCTTCATTTCTTCAAGAGCTACTGTACAGGGTTTTGCTTTTAAAAGGCTTTCTTGTCGTAAAACGTTTCCCCCGTCAGTGCCTTCATTTCTTAAAGAGTCCGTGCTCTCGTGCATTCTTGCATACATACATTCATGCATACATGCATTCTTTCTTATCACTTTCATAGGCTGGTACACAATGTTATGCCCCGTGTGTTAGGGTTAGCGGCCCTGTGGCCAATGGATTCGCTCGTGGCTGCGGGTTGGAATCCCATTTTGTTAGGGTGCAGCACTGGGTGCACTACCAGCGCTACTGCCTGGCATTGCAATCTGCCCATTCATTCATTGGGTACCCCTTTTCATTCATTCATGTGGCCGTTACTTATTTTCATACATTTCATGCTTTCATTCGTTCTTTCATTCATTCATGGCAGCTCGAAAGAGCTGGACTTTGATTCTTTTCTTATCTTTCATTTACAGGTCATTTTATGAGAAAACGTTCATTTCATGGAAAAGCATCATGTAAAACATGGGCTCGAACTTTGTCTCTCATGGCATCCATAAGTACCACCTTGAATGTCGTCTTTCGTTGGAGTCACGAGAATCACCTCGTGGCATCCTTGAAAGCGTCAATTCGTAGGATTCGTGAAAGCCTCGGTTCTCATGTCCTTCTTTGCCTTTCGTGAGAAAAAATTCATTTTCGTGAAAAAACGTCGTTTCATGAGAAAAGCAAGGTTTCATGATCGTGAAATGTCAGTTCATTGATTTTCATAGAAAAGACATACAATAGATGCGTCGTATAGTCATCCATTCACATGCGTACAATTAATACTTTGGGTGCGTAAAAAGGGGCTGCCAAGGAGGGGCCGTTACGTACTTATACATTTGAACACTTGGCCTTTTCTTCGTTAAAACGTTTTTCTTTCCTCTTCTTAAAGCATCTTAAAGGAAAAGCGTTTCTTGTATCTTGGAAAACTCTAGAAGAGTATGAATGTAACGCTTACCTGGACTCCATGCTACTTGCATATCATGCAGTCCATTCATGTGCTTGTCAGATGGGCAACCTACATGCATACACATACCTTAACGTCATTCTCTATCTAGTACATAAGCAACTTAAACTTAGAAAACATAAGCTACACTTCACTTGGAACACTCTCCTTCTATCCTGTGTTCCTTACTAACCTAAAACCTTCGGGGACCCATTACGGTCACCCCATCTTCCAACTCAAGGTCTTGCCTCCAGTGCTTATTCACTAAAGTGAACCCATGATTCACCTTAGGATTAAGACACTAAGACCTCTGTCTCATTCTTCTCATTAACCACGTTCCGACGCATGACTCAGACCAACTAAGTTACGCATCCCCTTCCTTAGATAGTCCACTCGTCACTATCTCCATGCACCTTAGCCCATACTAGTCCTCATTCCCATTCATACAAACCACCTGGCTCTAAGCCAACTCTGAGGCTTAGGCACCGTGCAACCATACTCAGAACCGATTACCCATTACATATAGTGAATCCATCCAGCACATGTGTCTCACCATATTACACATATACTCTACCCCTGATCACCTAAGGTCAACATATATAACACGTTAATCACCAGCTTCGAAGGACAAGGGCCATACTCCAATACCAACCTTCTCTTAACCCGGCTAGCATGGCTCTTCATGCTATCCGTCCCTTTTTTACAGTTCATCCCAACACTTAACACGACAAGACTCCATTCATAACTACGTCTCATGTCACATCATATAGCTCAAGACTATTCCCAAGCTAGACCGTGACCTTGTCGCGTTACCTAACATTCTGGTACGTCAATCCCTAACTCATCACGAGTACGATTCCTCACGTACTCCCGACACATCGTGACATCTTGTCACGTTCCCATTACGCCATTCATACCCTATCGCTTCACCACATGGCAAGCACGACTGTCCGTAACCACGTCACGAGGTGACGTTGCCCAGTCATGCTTCCGCTGCATACTCTTACACTTATTCTGCTACTTCATCCTTATTCCCAGACGTAAGTCCAACACGGTGACACTTGTCACCTTAGACTACAGGCTTCACCTTAATTACTCCGGGACACTGTTCCACAGTTCCCGGCTCTACTCATCACGTTCCATGCCCATCAATCACACAACCATCCTTATCGCTGTGACACGCCACACGACATATCGCTGCACCTCATGGAGTACATCCCATGCATACTCTCTTCTCACATGCTACGCCACATTATCACTATGGCATACCCGCCATATAGTACATCACTTCACCACACAGTGTATACTCAACGTGACTCGTCCCATTCCACATGGCTCTAAGCACATGTGGTGCTTCAATCCACCACATGGAGTACATTCCATATGTACTCCCTTCACACTCATCACACCACACAGAGTACACTCAGCGTGTACTCTTCCTATTCCACATACACCATGCCACATCATCATTATGGCATATCCGCCATATGGTGCATCACTCCGCCACTTGGAGTACACTCCACGTGTACTTCCTTCATATACACTACGCCACATCACCATTATGGCATACAACCATATGGTGCATCACTTCGCCACTTGGAGTACACTCCACGTGTACTCCCTTTTACACACACTACACCACATAATACACTCCACTTGTACTCATCCCGTTCCACAATATGCCAGGAGGGTATATTTTACATATACTCTCCTTATCTCACACTACGCCACACACAGAGTACACAAAACGTGTACTCTTCCCATTCCATTTACACCACACCACCATTACAACACAGTCCACAATACTACACAGCACACTTTCCAATTACACCTAACACTTCACAGCACACTACACGGCACAATACACCTCCATACAACACAGATATGCCCAACACTTCGTTACACAACACCACATCACAATACTACAACTCCACAAAACCAACAGCACAGTCCACAACCTAGTCGACTAATCCATATCTAACATAATTAACGAAGGATAGAGGGTTATACCATCGACGGGATTTTCATGCATTGCTCGTTGATTGTCACAGCCGATGATGTTGGAAGTGTCGTACATGGTGGCTAACCCACGTACGGTGACTGTTTAGGCGTTTGGATAGCTAGGTGTGGTCTTGGAAGGGCTCATGGTGGCCTTGTGATGATGGCAAGGAGTGTAACACGGCAGATCTAGCCGTGTACAGTGGCTGTCCATCGCGTGCAGTGACTACCCACCACTCAAAGTGGTGGTTTGGACCTAGGGTTGGGCTGAGGGGTTGCTGGTGGAGCTCCTGGTGGCACAGGGGTGGCGCCACGGTGGCTCACGGCGGAGGAAGGGGGAATGGCCGTGTAAGAGGGGGAGAAACCCGTGAGAGAGTGAGGAAGAGTCTGCATGCATGGGTGGCAGATCGGGGTTGTGGATGATCGGGATGGCTTGGTGGTGGCTTGAGGAGGTTGAAGGTGGTGGTCATCTGCCGTGGGTGGCGGTGCACGGTGGTGGAGGGTGTGCAACCCATGCGTGTGAGGAGAGGAAGCCCGTGCGGTGGAGGAGGGCTACAGGTCGTGGGTCACGTGGAGGAGGAAGGGGGAGGTCCATGGTAGCGCTTGGTGGTCGTGGGTGCCGCGTACGGCAGTGCTAGAGGCAGTGCACGGTGAATCCATGCGTGGATCTCTTGCGCGTGCGACGAGGAAGGTGACTGTATGGGAGGGCCGGAGCTCGTTGGAGGGTGATGGCCGGTGGAAGAGGAAGCTGCCGTGGAGGTGGTGGCGCCATTGGGTGGCACACGATGGCGCAATGGACACCAAGCCCGTTCGGGCTTTGCACTTCCGAAAGGGAGAAAGTGAGAGCGTGAGAGAGAGGGGCTAGGCTAGGGAGGATCGCTGGCATGAGGGGAGGCTTGCGGTGGTGGAGGTGAGAGCTGTTGATGCACAACGGTGCCGGGCTGAGGCATGGATCCGCTCGGCGTGAGGGACCTTGAGGAAGAGGGAGGAGAGAGAGAGAGCAGAGGAAAAGTGAGGGAGAAAGGAGGGGTCCGGGTATTTAACCCAGTCCCTTCATCTGGGGATCCACGTAACGATCTAACGATAGATCTCAAACACTGATTTGAAAATGCATAAAACATTAACTTAATTAAAAGCGCTTAGAGGAATTAAGGTAGAATAGTATTTTAAACTAACTTTAGTTTATAAAATAATATTCCTTCATCATTAATAAAATGATTAAGTCTCACTTAACATAT
This sequence comes from Juglans mandshurica, assembly GCA_022457165.1. Classification (NCBI taxonomy): domain Eukaryota; kingdom Viridiplantae; phylum Streptophyta; class Magnoliopsida; order Fagales; family Juglandaceae; genus Juglans; species Juglans mandshurica. The sequence goes on from CM039623.1 coordinate 15,455,188, forward strand.
TAAAGAGAATAAAATCATTTAATTAATAAAAGCTTCCAACATAATTTAAATCTCATAATATCTTTAATAGTTGAAATCATTTTAATAATGATATTAAAATGATTTCTGGCAATTATAATATTTTTGGAGCTCTTCAATAATATTATAATTGTCGTATTTAAAATCAAGCTTAGTTCAACAACACTGGAAATACTCTTTATAAATATTTTTAGCACATTTAAAACACTGGGCGTGCCCTAGAAGTCGCACGATATCCTTTGAAACACGCCATCGTGGTTCGGCACGCCTGACAAGGCTCGCAGTCGCTGGATAGGAGAGGCAGACAATTTACAAAATCTTTGCCCTCAGGATTTTCTTACATCATAAAGAAAGAACGTACGTTAGAAAGAGAGAAGCGTACGTAAGAAGGAAGGAGCGGGGTATTACAAGTTTGCATATAAAGGACATCATCCACCATCCCAGCTTGCTGCCATGGCTGCCAACTACAATCCACAATCTAAAGCACAAACTTGGCTAGCAGACTTGGCTACAATCCACAATCGAGTGTCCAAAGGTCCTCTTGAGTTAATACATTCAGATTTATAAACTTCTCCTCTAGCTGCTCTTAATGGTTGCAAGTACTATGTTATCTTCATAGATGATAATAGTCGTTATTCTTGGATTTATCCATTGCAACATAAGTCAGACACTTTCTCTTGCTTTATGAAATTCAAATGCATTGCTGAAAATTTTTTAAATACAAGGATCAAATCATTCCAAACTGATGGAGGTGGAGAATTTCTCTCTAATAACTTTGGACAATTTCTTGAGAAAATGGCATCATGCTTCGCATTTCATGTCCATATACTCCCCAACAAAATGGCATTGCTAAAAGAAAACACAGGCATCTTGTTGAAACAGGTCTTGCATTATTGGCTCACTCCCATTTATCTTCTACTTATTGGCTTGATGCTTTTCACACTACCATTTACTTAATAAATCGGATGCCTACATTTGTTCTAGCCAATAAATCCCCTTATCAAATTCCAAATTGCTCCATGCTCAAAACATTTGGTTGTGCTTGTTATCCTATTCTTCGACCTTATCATACTCACAAACTTCAATTTCAATCCAAGCAATGCATTTTCAATGGTTACACAGTCCAAACCACAAGGGATATAAGTGTCTTGATCTTGCCACACAAAGAGTTTATGTCAAAAGACATGTTGTCTTTTATCAAACAAAGTTTCCAGCCAGGGTCTCACTACCATCTCTACAACAGTCCTCTCAAGTGCTTGAACCTCATTCCACATCAACTCTAATTAAGGTCCCTTCTTTTACTGAGTCTCTTGCTGAAAATGCTCTTAACTCTACCCCTCAGGCTCCCAACATAGATTCACAATTTGCAAAACCACAATCTTCAAATCTTTCACAATCCGAGCCTTTATCTCTGCTTCCACCAGCTTCATCTCATCCCATGATCACACGTACAAGGACAAGAACTCGCCAACTAAGATCATTTCTTGATTATCATGTTTATTTGTCTACTAAACATCATGTGCAGGTTTTCAATGCAGTGACAGATTAGAACCCACTTCATTCTCTCAAGCAGTGAAACATCAAGAGTGGCAGCAAGCAATGCTCACTGAGTTTCAGGCTCTTCATTCCAATAGTACATGGAAATTAGTTCCTCAACCAATGCACAAAAATGTCATCAAGAACAAGTGGGTTTACAAAGTAAAACAAAAATCAGATGGTTCTATGGAACGTTTCAAGGCAAGGCTAGTTGCAAAAGGCTTCCAACAACAGGATGGTCTTGATTACACTGACACATTCAGCCCTGTCATCAAGCCATCCACCATACGAGTTGTACTTGCCTTTGGATGGTCTATCTGTCAACTTGATGTCTCAAATGCATTTCTACATGGTACACTACAAGAAGAAGTCTACATGGAACAGCCTGTTGGGTTTCTTGATTCCCAATTTCCAGATTCTGTTTGTCTTCTCAACAAGGCCATTTATGGCCTCAAGCAAGCACCTAGGGCTTGGTTCACCAAGTTGTCGACTTGTTTACTTAACATTGGCTTCATTGAATCTACTGTGGATTATTTTCTTTTCACTTATCATCAAGCTGATGTGCATATCTACATTCTAGTCTATGTAGATGATCCCATTGTGATAGGGACACATTCCTCATTCATCTTAAAGATCATTCAAGAATTACAAACTCATTTTCCAATGAAAGACTTGGGGTCTCACCATTACTTCCTGGGAATAGAAGTCAATTGAACACACTCAGGTTTGTTTCTGTCCAGACAAAATATATTCTTGACTTGCTGCGATGTTCAAAATGCTTGGTGCAAAGCCCTACTCCACTCCTCTTGCTTCAGGGGTCAAACTCACTCAATTAGACGGTGATCCTTTAGATGATCCCACTCTATATAGGCAAATTGTTGGTGCTCTTCAATATTGCACTCTTTCAAGACTTGAAATTGCTTTTGCTGTTAATCAGCTATGTTAGTTCATGCATGCCCCTTTGACCACTCAATGGGTAGCCACTAAACGTGTCTTTTGATATCTCAAAGGCACTATCCATCATGGTCTTTTCTTTGGCCAAGGCTCCCTGCAGTTGAATGGTTTCTGTGATGCCGACTGGGCTGGAAACCTTGTTGACAGAAGGTCAACTACTAGATATGTTGTTTTTCTTGGTCCTTGTCTTGTTTCATGGAGTGCCAAAAAGCAGCCTGTAGTCTCTCGTTCTAGCATAGAATCAGAATACCGAGCTCTAGTTTTACTAACAACATAAATGTACTTCATTCATATTCTCCTCTGAGATTTAAAAATCAAACTTTCATCAGCTCCTACATTCTGGAGTGATAATGTGGGTGCTCTCTCGCTTGCTTCGAATCCTGTATTTCATGCTCGAACGAAGCACATCGAAGTTGATTATTACTTTGTTAGGGAGAAAGTAAGTCGGAAAGATATTTTGCTGGGTCACATTTCCACTCAATCACAGATAGCTAATATCTTCATCAATTCCTTAACTTCTGCCAGATTCCTTTTGCTGCGTGACAAGCTTCTAGTTCATGAACTTCCCCTAAGCTTGCGGGGGGATGTTAGAGTAGTAACGGAAGATCTCAAGACTACATCCAAAATCCCAAGACATCAGACTCCGTGAAGTCAGCAACTGTTACAAATATGCAACACAAGTCATATGCTCAAGAAGGAAAGTTAGTTGGATAATCCTAAGATCTATGCATTCCTATTTTTACATTATACAACTGTAAAGCTTAATATTGTGTATAAATACCTCTATACATTAAATGTAATGAAATATAGAAAAAGTATTTTCTGAAATCTTACAGTAAATTTGTGAAAATCGAGAAATTGTCTCACTTTTGCAGGTTCACCTCGCTGCTATGCTTAGATGCTATGTTGGTTGTTTTGCATTAGAGCGCACGTCTCTTGTTTCATGAATGCTGAAAGTTACCTCAACCGGCTTAACATGCTAAAAGTTCAACTTTTGATAACTAGTATAGTGATGGCCTCCACACTATGTGCATTCCACACACAGTTAGGATTCTTGATATATAATTTTCCATTCTTCCAAATTGACTAGGATTCCTGATGCTAATTAGCATAAGCTTGTTCCTCTCTTGTTAAAGAATTGTGATGGGAGATGGCACAAGAACTAAATTCTAACATGACATATGCTTTGGAGATAGAGCTCTTAGGGACTTATTCTCTATTGTGTTCATACTTGCATGTAAGAAAGAAGCTTCAGTGGCAGACCTCATGGAGACGAATGGTGATTTACTCTAGTGAAATGTGAGTTTCACTAAGGAGGCCCAAAATTGGGAAGTCAGCAACTTCGAAGATTTCTTCCAGATCATATACTCCATAAGACCACGCACTCAAGGACCTGATACTTTGTGGTGGACATTACCAGAAAGGTACATTTTAGCTCACTCTCTCTATAAAGCCCTCACACAACCGTAGAACAATCACTTTCCATGGAAAAGAATTTGTTGAAACAAGGCCCATCCTTGAGCGGCATTTTTTGCCTATACAATGTCTTTGGGTAAGATTTTGACAACAGATAACTTATGGAAATGCGGGGTGAGAGTGGTAGAATGGTGCTTCATGTGTAAACAAAGTGGAGAGACTCTGGACCATCTTCTACTACATTACGAGATTACTAAAGCATTTTGGGTCAGTGTATTCAGAAGGGTAGATGTAACAGCCCGCTAGAAATTCATTGGTGGAATTTCTATTGACTTTAGGAATCTCGTGAAAACCCCATAAGGTTTTACGAATCGACCAATCGCATAGGTTTTAGTCTGTCAACATAGTCAGTGTTATCACTCACTATGGTGCTAGAAATACAAGTTTTATTTATTTGAGGTGGTTAGAAGTGTCAGAATGCATTATGGTCCACGCCATTAGACTCAGTGGATTATTTAGAATTTTATGGCGCAATATCCTATTTTCATAATTCCGGACGAAACGTCTGATGGAAATTGTGAAATTATTTTTAGGGGCACTTCGAGAATGAATTTCGGTAAACGATTTTCACTGTAGATTAATATGAATATTTAGGAATTTTTAGTGCTAAGTTTATGATTCACTTTTTTGGAGTAAATAGTAATCTCGGTAAGCGCACCAATTGCAGTGTTTCAAAATCACAGTGTGGAATGTCCAAATTAGATTAGAGAACTTTCATTTGGACACTTGGCAAGATATTAGCCTCTCATAGTGGATAATATTAGACACTTGGCACCATGAGGAGCGTTTGATGGATTTGAAGGAATCAATGTGTGAATTCATGTCACTTAAGCAAAACATTGTTTCATCTGCTCAACCAAATTGTGCCAGACCAAAAATATTTCAATCGTAGTGAAACCCTAAATGGTGGGAATCCAATTGAAAGCCCAAAATCTTTGTTGAAATTGAAACCCTAAACGGTTTCCCAAAACCTAAAGTTGGCCTCTAAACCCTTTCTAATCCGATTTCTAGCATTGTGTTTAATCACTTGATTAAATCACTTCCACATGCTATTAATCTTTCAAATTTGTGTTAGAACATCATTATCCAACCTTGTTAACCTTGAGAAATTGATTGGACCAAGTGATATTGGATTTGGGCCTGATAGCAACCCAAACCCTCTTTAAACCCCAAAATTTAGGCCCATTCGGTTTAGGCCCATTAAGGCCCACGAATTTGGTCACTATAGGATTGCTTCATGACTAAGTTTTGTACCCTCACTTGGCTGGTCAGATCTTTAGAAGAAGGGCCTAGAAGGTTCTCGAAAGACAAAGCTAAAGGGCCACCTCACTCTTTCACTCTCACACTCCACCTTGAGAAAAGATCTTGGTCTGATTTTTATGAGAAGAAAAGGCCAACACTCAACCATTCCTTCAATCCTATCACTTTACATAGCTTGTGTAAGAAGCTCTCCAGTCCACTTCCCATGAAAAGCAACTCTCCTTTACACTTTTCCATCATAAAACACAAAATACACTCTCGGACAGTTTTTCTTACCTCTTTTGAACTCCCGTTTCGAAGCTTCTGTAAGTGTTTTCTCGCAAAGTTTCCTTCATGAAAGTTGTTTCTTTTTTAGTCTAGTTTACGCGTATATCTTATTCGTTCCATTTGGAGATCCTTTGGTTTGTACAAAGTTGTTTATACCCCATAAAGGTCATTCAGGGCGATAAACTGGAGAGTGTGTTATATTTTGGAGTTTTTGACCAAGCTAATGAATAGATCTTGGTCCGAAATGTTTATGGAGTACTGTTAACATGTGTATATGATTATTGGTTGAGGATTTGTTGCGTGATTAAAAGTTTTGGTGAAATATTTTCGTAGGTCTAGAAACTTAGAAACTGGAAGAGACAAAACAGTTTCTGTTTTGAGAAAGTTTAAATCTTTTATGGTTTAATCTTATTCCAATGGCTTTGATATTTTTATTGGAAGATCCTAAGCCTCTTATATACATGTTAAAATTTTATTTTGAAGACATTTGTTGTTAGTTTCGAAGATATGAAATTTTATGCAATGAGGTATTCAGTTAGGTCAAAGTGATGAAGTTCTTGGTTAAATTTATGTTTTGGTTGATGTTTAACCATGTGATCTTGAGTTTGATGCTTGGATCTGTTTTAGAACATCTTTTTAAACCATGTGATGTTTTGGTTTGAAGATCACATCTTTGTAAGTCATGGATCAAGAGGTTGATCAAAACAAGTTAGAAACAAAATTCTGTTTTGAACTTTGAAGAAAAACCAAAAAGTTCAAGTATGGTTTTAGTGATTTTGATACTTTTGTTCATGATTCAAAAAATGATTATTCTTAGGAATATGTTATGAGTATAGTAGAAGAAAAATTTTGGTTTAATCATGAGTTTTGAAATTTGAAGGAATTACAACAAAAATCAAAGAAAATAGCCTTTGTAAGTTTCGGCCCCATAGAGTTTTCATGGTTGGGTTTAGTTTAAAAATTTTCTGAATTGATATTTGAGCTTAGGACAAAATTTACATAAGGTATGTAAATTTTGGTGATCTTTGGAGTTAGGATGCAAAATCCTTAAGTTAGGGGTAAAATGGTCATTTTCCCACATGTAGAGGGTAAAATGGTAATTTTACTCGAAGTTGATATTTCTCCATATTCCTAAATATTAGTGATTAAATTCTAATTTTTAGAAATCGCTACTTTCAGTTTCTCGTGATCGGACCTGAGTTTTGTCTCGAAGCGCGAAGATCGAGGTAAGTTAGCTTTTAACTTACTATCAATTTAATGTGTATGTGTGATAAGTAAGGGAACTAAATTATATGTATGCATGTTATCATATGTACCATGCCAAGTCATTACATATTTATCTGTTACACAGAATTTATTCTGTCTTGAATTATTCATCTGTTACACAAGATATTCTGTCACGTATTGCTATACATTGCAAGTATGTCATGTTAAGTTAAGTATGCCATATGTTACATGTATTTCATGTCACGTAATATTCACTATCGCATGTTACGCCATGTTAAGAAATGTTGTCTGTTACATGGTATGCTATGTTACGAAATGTTGCCTGTTACATATATGCCATGTTATGGTATGTTGTCTGTTACATTTATGTCTCAAAGTACGTCATGTCTGTCGTCTTACGTTCATGTCACGTTATGCTACGTCAGGACTTCTGTCTTTTATTATACGTCCATGTTACGTCACGTCATGTATGCCGGTTAAGTTATTTAAGTCAATCACGACCCTAAGCGCTAGGATGGGGTAATATCCTAGTGGAACTCCTTTGTTCACGCTGGAGTGCCTAAATAGGTGTGAAATTCCCTGGGTTGACGAAGTACAGTCAACAGGTTGCGAATGGGGCCTAATTAGCTGGTCACCGGAGCGCGCCAGGCACTAACGCCGATGGTGCCACACATTATGTTACGTGTGTCCACAGCAAGTGTGGCACAAACAAATAAGTCATGGGGCCACAACAACTGTGGAGCATGAAGTATGGGGCCACAACAACTGTGGAGCATACACTACGTGAGACACAGCAATTGTGACACGTAGAATACGTGGGGCCACAACAACTGTGGAGTACGTATTAACGCACTCACAGCTGGTATAGAAACCTGTGATGTGATGCGGTAATCGGCAGGGACACACGGCTCAAGGGGACCTGTGTAGCACCCATATGGTCACTTTAATGATTAAGTCTATTGAATAAGATTCCAAGTTCAAGTCATGTTTCACGTTATGTTATGTTCAAGTTTACGTTCACGCAATCATGGTAATCCCATGAGACAAGAATATGTTTCAAGTTCATGTTGTGTTATGTTCACGTTTACGTTATGTTCCAAGTTCACATTTATGTTATGTCATGCTCAGGTTCATGTATGTTTCAAGTCCATGTTATGTTTAAAGTCACGTTCATGCTAAGCTTCAGTTTAAGTTATGCCAGTTATGTTATGTTGTATGTCAAGTTATGCTATGATTACTTTTGATTTGATTATGCATTCATGCTTTTACTGCCATGCATGCATCATTAACCTGTGTGGAAGTTTCCTGTTAACTTGCTGAGATTTGTAATCAAATCTCACTGTGGTAGTCCCAACTACCATTCTTGCTAAAGAAAAAAATTATCCGCTGTGAATATTGCATAATGCTAGATGTATGTTAGGAGTATTGCATCTTATATGTCATGAACGGGGGCAGGTAACCTTGTGTTGCATGTCTCGACGCTTCAAATGTCCGTCCGATCCTAAGCGGAATTTGGGGGCGTCACAATAGAGCTAGCCTAAGTTATGCCTACTACAATAGTTGAGCTTTTGGCATGTTCAGTGAAGTACCTCGGCGGCATCCCACAAATTTCAGTCGTGTGGAAGACATTCGAAGATAGGGAGCCTCCACTAGAAGAGATTAGATTATTATTTGTTAAAAGCCTTTTTCTTTGGGCCAAACATGTAGATTTCAATGGTCTCGGTTCTCATGATTTTCATATTTCTATTTCGTTCTCCTAAATAGGTGTTATCTCTTATATACCACATGTGTACTTGGACTGTGCCTATTCATATTAATATATATATATATATATATAAAGTAAAAAAATAAACAAATAAAAGACGTTGGTTTCAACCAAGGTAGGGAGAGGATCAGGCTACGTGCAACACATTCATTCAGTCCCTTCCTCCATAGCTTATTGATTCTGGAACAGAGTCTAAGATGAAATTAGCCGTATGGTAATTAATTGTTTCTGTCTATAGCAAGAAAGAGTGCGGATTCTCCAGCTTCATTCACCATCTTAGCTAGCCCTGGTTTGTGGCCAAGTAGTAACTCCACAACCGAATGTTGAGCATTTCTCACAGCAACGTGCAATATTGTCGTATCCTTGTCTATGTTCACCGTCTCCAAAATATCTATGTCACCGTCTCCAAAATAGATCTTTGTTGGATCCATCACCTCGAGTTGCAAAACCATATGAAATAAACTAATTTTGCTGATGATGAAGTTAATTCAGCGGGCTTTCTCACATCCTACGTAGAAGCCTTGTTTGCAAATAAGCATGCTTATACAAGAACATAGTTCAAAGTCCAGCACATGCAAGCAGTGGAAACCATGACCTCCTTTACTACACGTGAAAAACTCCGAGAAGTATACGTCATTATTTGATGATGCAATTTGAAGACCCGAAATGACATCTACATCATGGACATCTAATGGTGGAGTCCAAACATATATAATTCACCAACTTGGGTCTAACATTGAGTGCAATAGAATTGTTAACTAGGGTGTAAATGCATGTTTAATCGAAGCAACTGCCAACTAGAAAGATTTTGTACAATTAAAGCTTTCATTAAAGAGAGACAGGTTTGGTACTCCAAATTTCCCTGAACATATTGATCTTGGACATGATGCACCCATGTTTTACATTTTTCATCCAATGTTACTAAAATTGATACAATGATTTAATGATCTACTACAAAATATATAGTTGTAATGTTCGCATGAACTCGTTAAGATCCGAGGTCAAAGTTGTGACATGTTACCTATTTTTCATCCATATTAACTGTCAAAAAATAAGAAAGGGTGCTATTTTTTCTTCTCTTTTTAGCAAGTAATTTTGAAATCATTTTGTTGGAGTTCCTAACAAATCATTTTTGCTCATTTTGATGTTTATAATGATTGCATGAATTTGTTCTTTGTAAAAAGTTACACACTAATATCTTGACGTGTACATCTTGGGACCCATCCATGTATGAAATCAGAGACAATCCCCACCGTTGTTTTAAAATCCAAGTAAAAAAAAAATCATGTATTTTCATACGTACCATTAGCTTTTCTAGAGCGACGGGGCAATCACTGAGAAATTATATTTTTTCAATTGTCATTTAATGCTATCACCACAAATGTCTAATTAAACTTATCTAAAATTCTATATGAATTTTACAAACCAATCCAATATTTTCCATCCAACTATATCTTTTTTTTTACCAAATTTTCTTCTACCATATAGTTTTTCTATCCAACAACTATATGTATTTTATTTTCCATCCAACCATCTTCCCTCGCCAAACTTTCCTCCATTCAACAATAGTATCATCAATTAAAATCAGCACAATTATATTGGTTTGCATGAAAATTTTGTTGTAACTAAAAGTCTTGGAGCAATCCTATAAATAGACCAACCCCTAGTACTTCCCACTCATCACAAACAAATCCTATTGAGGTTTCCAATCTTCCTTCTTCCAATCTTTCTACAACACACCAATGATGGAATTGACAAGTTCTTATTTTCATATATGAATGGTTGGAAGAATCTTTTTTTTTTCTAACCTAGAGGTAGCATGCTATGCAATGCAATAGCAACCAAACAAGCAAGTTTACCACAGAGAAATACCACAAACTTCAAATTTCAAAGAAGACAAACTACCGTAGTTGTAGTTTATTCAAATGTAAACTTGAAATTTAAGTTCTTGCTATTCTATTACAACAGGTCTTGTATAAATCATGTGTAATCCTCACAGAAACAGAGTAGATAAATATACACAAACATATTTGTATAAATTACTGCTTTTTCTTTGTATACACAAATAGAAACAGAGTAGATAATTTTTACACAACCAGATTTGTATAAATTCTTGATTTTCCTTTGTATACACAAACAGATGTGTAATCCTCACAGAAACAGAGTAGAGAATTTATACACAAACAGATTTGTATAAATTCTTGATTTTTCTTTGTATACACAAACATATGTGTAATTCTCACGGAAACAGATTTACATGCAACCCCTCAATTATAGACAGAGATAGAAAATAGATCCATAAATAGTTAAACCCATCCACAATCAAAGATTAGGGTTTGGAGAAGAGGAATGCAAGGGACGGCGAGGTGCGGAATAAAGTTAGGGATCATCAAGAGAATCAAATCTTATACGTGTAAAGAGATTACCTGAGCTTCGGAGAAGCATATCGACGAGAGAAAGAGGGGTTTTGGTCGTTTCCGACGAGAGTAGGAGTGTGGTGGCGTGGTGGTGCGGTGCCATTGTTTCTGATGAGACATGGGGTGGTGGTGTGGTGGTGATGTAGTGGTGGGTCTCTCTGGTCGAAGATGAAGCACTCGGGGTTTTGGTGGGAAGGGCATCTAGTTTTTGAGAGGGAAGGGAGAAAACCGTGGGAAGGGGAAATGGATACTACCGTAGTTGATGGAGACTTCGGGAGAGAGAAACAAATGATATAAAATTGATTCGATGAATAAACAGTGTCTTCCAAATTTGAAAATTCTATTCCAAATATTTGGAATATAGCTATTCCAATGTGATACATTTTATAACTCAATAGCTAAATTTTCATTAGATTTAGTTTAAGTTAATCCAATGAGAGTGCTCTAAGATCTGTAGTCAAGAGTAATGCATTTTATAATAGTTGTTAACCAACAATTTAGTACCTAATAAACATATTTTCAATGCATAAGATAATATCACATGATAAAAAAAATATGTGAATAACTTTTGACCATAATAATATCAAGATTGCATAAATCCAATAGTTCCCAACCCTTATATATCAAGGAAGGAACATGACGTTACATACAACTGACCCATTTCGAAAACACTAAAATAGTTATTGGTACATCAATCCATAATAGTAGTCTCGCAGGATGAACCCGTCGTATCCCATTATATGAGAAGATACCATACCATTAAACATATATTAGAGTTTACGGAACTCTAATTTATAATACCATGAGATTTTGGTAACAAAATATGAGTACCATGTCATTTAAGTTACCATCAGATGTACACTCTTAATGACGGCAAAGAGAGGGCCAAGAAAGAAGATATAACCAAGTACGAAGGCCCAAGAAGCAATTTTCGGATAGGAACCAGCCATCACTCCATATGAGCCTATAGAATAAGCTATCACCAATGCAAGAACAGCCAATGGAATGAGTTGCTTGGACCAAGTTAGGAATTCTGAGAATGCATCAGGGATTTCTTGTTTCATAAGAAAAGCATAGAAATGGAGAAACATTGAGGCAATTGAGAAAACAAATGAGATGGAATTCGCAATTACAAATGCGCCAAAAGCGAACTTCTCACCAGAAGTTGCACCATCCTTTCTATAAGGCATGGTGAAAATAGCTGCAAAGGTGACAGTGGCAACGAAGGTTGCTACAAGTAAGTTGACATTAGCCTTCTCCTTAACAAAAGAACTATCTGGCCCTTGTTCTGTTTTCCCATTAATAGATGAATCATTTTCTTCTTGCTTTGATGTGTTTCTACTCTCGATTTGTGGTTCGCTGGTCCCAGTAGTTTGTACTTTGATGGTACTTCTTGTGGGAAATGCTGCTTGCAAACTTGGTAGACAGCCAATGGCCTCGAACTGAGGGATCAAGTACTTCTGTAAGTTTTTGAAATAGGCAATGATTAGGAATAGAATAATCTATTTTATAAAGACATTAATATTGGATTTCCAAGATTGATAGGTCCCAAAAAATATTACTGATGCGGACGTAAATTGCTTTCTCTTCGAGTAAGAAAAGTACCACAAGTTGAATGAATATTTTTTGATGATGCATTGATAAATTCTGGGCTGTTTAATTAAGCAAAGCCACGTACAAGAATGCCAAAAATAAAGGGAAACAACTGGAACTCAAACGCGTAAAAACAGAGCATGCAAAACACATGAAAAATAGAGCATAACGAACGGAAATAACATGCAACAGAAAAACACCTAAAACTCTCAACTGAAAAAGACCTAGTCCGGTCTAGCGATCTTCTCGTCCTCTACTTGCCCATGACTGCAACGGTCATGATTCACATCCACTTCACCCCAGATATTTGGGATTTGGCTTTAAGCCTCTCTTCGAATGACGTGGCCTAACAATACTTCCCCTTTCCAGTGGACGCTTTTCCTCAAGGTCCACAAATGGAAACTGTTCCAGCAATGATTGGGTTGGCTCCAAAGTGGGCTCCTCCGGTGGTAGACGCTTCCACTGGACTAAATTTTCTGCTTCAAATTTATTGCATTTTTTGACCCAGCGAGTGCCCAGTATTTGTTGAGGTTGCAATATAACTACGCCTTCATCGTTCACTAGCAGCAATTTGGTAGACGTCACCACTATGTCGCCCATGAATTTTTTTAACAAGGAAACATGGAAAACAGGATGAATGCGAGCTCCTTCTGGAAGCTGAAGTTTATGCAACCACTCCAATTTTTTGTAGCACTGGGTATGGATCGTAAAATCAACTAGCAAGCTTCTGGTGGGCACGTTTGAAAATAGAATGCTGCCGATGGGGGTGTAACTTAAGAAACACCAAATCGCCTACTTCAAAAGTCACATCTCATCTCTTGTGATCCGCTGCCTGCTTCATGCGATTTCTGGAAGTCTCTAGATTAGCTTTAAGTTGGTGCAACAACTTTGCTCTAGTCATGAGACTCTGATCCACTTCATGCACAAAAGAGAAGCCGCTATGGTAAATGGGAAGTGGAGGAGGCAAACGACCATACAATGCTTGGAATGGGGTCATTCCCGTAGATGCATGGGACGTTGTATTGTACCACAACTCTGCCCATGGAATGTATGTGCTCCATTTGCGTGGCCATTGGTGAACAATGTAGCGGAGATACTGCTCTACACATCGATTGACCACTTTCGTCTGGCTATCAGTTTGCGGATGATAGGCGGAGCTGAGTTTCAACTTAATACTTGACATTTGGAAGAATTCTTGCCAAAATCAGCTAATAAAGACAGGGTCTCGATCACTAATGATCGATCTGGGAAGACCATGTAATTTGACAACCCCTTCAACAAATTTCTCAACCAGGTCTTTAGCAGTAAAAGGATGAGTTAAAGTTAAGAAATGTGCGAATTTACTTAACTTGTCGACAACTACCAAAATTGTATCCTTGCCATGGGATGTCAGCAGGCCTTACATGAAGTTGAGAGTGATATCGTCCCAGACTTGGCAAGGAATGGGCAAAGGTTGCAGGAGTCCCGCAGGGGGAACTGTGTTGGACTTCATTTTCTGGCAGACTTCACATCGCTTGACATATTCGTGGATTGCGTGGTTCATTTTAAGCCAATAAAATTGTTGAGCTAACCGCTTGAACGTCCGCAACACTCCTGAGTGTCCCTCTATTTTTGTGTTTTGAGCCTCATGTATAAGCTTGGTTCACAGCACCTCATGGGAAGGAATAACCACTCTTCCTTTGAGTAAAAAGAGTCCTTGACGCTTTGAGTAGTGCCCCTCGGGTTGTGCCCTGGCCCTCTGCTCTAGAGATTGCATATAAGAGTCCCCTTCGTAAGCTCCTTTAATCTCATCCCACTTGGTGATAGAGAGCACGTGTAGATGATGAAGAACTGGGTTGTGAGGCTTGCATGAAAAGGCATCTGCAGCTAAATTTTCACAGCTTGGACGGTAAGTGATTTCATAGTCATAGCCCATTAATTTGGCTACCCACTTCTATTGCTCAGGTGTTGCCACACGTTGCTCCAAAAAATACTTCAGGCTGCCCTGGTTGGTTAGGATGAAAAATTTTCTTCCCAGTAAATAAGGACGCTATAAGCATATGGCCTCCACAATTGCAAGCATTTCCTTCGCATAAGTTGGCCAAGATTTTTTTGTAACCCCCAGTGCTCGACTCCTAAATGCAATGGGCTTTCGTTGCTGTGATAAAACTACACCAATCCCGTCTCCTAAGGCAACGGTTTCAATGGTGAAGGAATCATTGAAATTGGGCATAGCCAAAATGGGAGTGGTGGTGACGGTATTAAGCGCATGGTAGTCCGTGCAAAATCTCCAACTTCCATCTTTTTTCTTCACTAGAAAAACCGGCGAGGAAAATGGACTGGTGCTAGGACTAATGAGCCCAGAGTTTAGCATATCTTGAACTTGCGTTTCAATTTCTTCCTTTTGAAAATGGGCGTATCAGTAGGGTCGTACATTGATTGGCTTGGTGCCTTCTTTAAGTGTAATGCAGTGATCTACCTCGTGCATAGGTGGTCACATGAGGGTTCCTGGAACAAGCCCCATATTCATGAAATACCACAGCAAGTCTTGTTGTTTCATGTTGTACATTCCCCCCTGTGATGTAGCTTTTGTGGTTGGAGGAAAGCTTACGGCAAACAACGCCTCGTCTCTTCGGTAGTCTTTTGTTATTTCCTTCAATGTAGCCTCCATAATGGTTTGCTCGCCTATCCCCTGCAACTTTTGGACTTGATTATCTCAAATGAGTTCCATGGTTGATTGCTTCCAATTACAAACTACTGAACCCAGCATTTCCAGCCATTGAATGCCAAGCACTAGATCAAGACCTGATAATGGCAGTGAGAAGAAAGTGAGATAAAACTCAGTTCCTTGTAAATTCACCATTACCTTATCAAAACGTCCTTGACAGTACAAACGTTCTCCATTTGCAACCCGAACAGTAAATGTTTCCGTTGGTTCCATTGGAAATCGCAGCATGCTTGCCAGACAATCAGTGATGAAGTTGTGTGTTGACCCACTGTCGATCAGCACCACTACTATGAGAGAACCCATCATTGCTGTCATACGCATTGTTCTCGGAGTAGTCCATCCCGTCAATGCATGTAACATGATTTTAGGTTCAAGTTCAGGTTCTTGCAACTCTGCTGCATCTCCCCCGTGGTCAAATTCCAGCGTTTGTTGATCAGTAATGTCCTCACATATCACGTTGCCCCCATGCCTCTCCAAGAGTAATAGTTGCGATTTTTGACATCTATGGCTTCTTGTAAAACGTTCCTTGCTGTTGAAACCTAGACTTTGTGCTCTCTTCCTCTGCATTTCCTCCCAATACAAGCGCTGAATGGGTCCTGCAGGTGTAGTAGGAGCTACATGAGTGGATTGTGGAAGAGCTAACGGAGCTCTTGCAGGTGGTAACCGCATGAACCTTCTCTGCCGTGTGAGTTGATTGTCCCTCATCTGTGCCAAGTTTGGCTTCTTTGAGTGATTGTGGCTTAAACATCCAAATCCCATTTGTTATTTTAGCCTTCAAGTTGCCCATGAATGTCCCCACCAATGCTTTCTGAGTCCATCCTTGGAGCCTGTTGCCGAGCTTTTCAAACTCGCATTGGTAGTCCCTCAAAGTCCCTAGTTGTCTGACTCAGGATAGAGTTTCCTCGAAGTCCTCACACTCTGGTGGTCAGAAGCGAGCCCATAGTTCTTCCTCAAATTTCTCCCATGAAATCACGTGTCCTCGTCCCGAAATGTTCTGCAAATCCACTACCACCATTGGTTAGCCTCACCTTCCAAGTGGTATGCTGCCATGGAAACCTTATGGACTTCTGCCATGCCCTGGTATTCGAAGAACTGATGCACACGGTTGAACCATTTGGTTGGGTCATCCCCTGAAAAGCATGGAAATTCCAGCTTCACTGTTTTGGAGGAGATGACCTGCCGGCCCGCATCATTGCCTTTTCAGTGAGGGTTGTCGTGGTTGGCGTTCTCCTGATTTGCGATCAACACACTCAAAATTTGATTGAGAGTTTCCTCCATTCGCTGTAGTCCTTCCTGAACTGTACCGAGTCTAAACTCCAAGTGCTCAATATGCTCCTTGTTAGTTCCCATAAGTAACCTGGCTGTGATGGCAATGATAGGTCCCAACAAATATTATTGATGTGAACGTAAATTGCTTTCTCTTCGGGTGAGAAAAATACCACAAGTTGAATGGATATTTTCTGATGATGCATTGATCAATTCTAGGCTGCTTAAATAAGCAAAGCCACATAAAAGAATGCCGAAAATAAAGGGAAACAACTGGAACTCAAACTTGTAAAAACAGAGCATAACGAACGGAAATAACATGCAACAAAAAAACATGTAAAACTCTCAACTGCAAAAGACGCAGTCCGATCCAGTGATCTTCTCGTCCTCTACTCGCCCATGACTACAATGATCTTGATTCACACCCACTTCGCCCCGAACGACGTGGCCTAACAAAGATTATTCTTTGTTTCTTTTAAAGTTGTGATACATACGGTCCTTTGAATCAAATAGCATAGGATTTGTTTTTTTGAAAGTGGTAACGTATTATGTTTGATTTTTTAAAATCCAATTTCCTTGTATGGATCATGTAATAAAACTTGGATTTGGATTTGCACTAAAGCTAAACAATCCTTTTTATTAAGTTTTTCAAAATCTTGGTTTCCAATTCATGGTTGATTTCAAAATGAAATCCAAATCCAAATTCAAATTCTATCCAAACGCAATATATCTGAATTCTAGTTGGGTTTGCTATACAAAATGCTTAGTTGCTATATATTCATTAAGTACGGAACATTATTTGGAAATTACTGATCACGTCACGTCAATTATTTATAAACACTACACAGCTAAGTTAAATGAATTTATAGTAGGATATATGGTCATACCTTCCTAAGCAGACTCTTCATAGCACTTGATTTAAGAGTTTCCAAGCAATTAGGCCTTCCTTGTTAATAGCCCCTTTGTCCACTCTTTTATCCCCTGCCAGTGCATTTAGTGTTCTAAAAGGTGTGAGTTCAGCGGCCAGATGCAACAGCGTGTTGCCACTGCTATCTTGCTTGTTTATGAGATCATCAGGCACTTTGTCAAGTAGAAACTTGAATGTCCGGAAGCTTTTCCTACTTCCCGCAGCCACACGGAGGGGCGTACGGCCTTTATTGTCCAATAGTTCGTGCGTACCAGGAAATTATGAAACCACCTTCTCCACCACCTCATGGTGGCCCTGCTCGGCTGCAATGTGAAGAGCAGACATTCCTTCCTTGTCCTTTATGTAAGCTGCCGAAGAACCTGCACATTGTAATACAGTTTAGTTAAAAAAACTAGGTAGCCATTCGTGGAGGGTAGAGGGTAGTGGTGGGCTTGCCATGATCAGCAACGTGCGGTGTCCAATGATTGGGCACGGCAGGAGTGCACTGTGGAAGTGAGATAGGGAGAGAGAGAGAGAGAGAGAGAGAGAGCGAGAGTTGCGTGAACGTGTATGCGGTAGCTGGGCCAGGTTGTTTCCGCTGGAGGCTTGCGGTGGTGAAGGTCATGCAGGGGTGGATCAGGGGGTTGACAACGTGAAGGGCCAGGCTTTTAGGGAGGCTATGGCGTGAAGGAGAGAGGGTTGTTCGTGGTGCAACTGCTCTATTTTGGACTCCCTAAAAATAGAGGCTCTCTAAGCTTGGACGTGGCTATGGCGTCTTGAGGGTCACGATGGGTTACGGTGGTGGCAGTGAGGTTTGGGCAGGGTGGTTCCGTGCGGTGGACGCACGCGGGATTGGGCTTTTGAGGAGTGGCTATCGGTGGGTGGGTCTCTTGCCGTGCCATCTGAGTGCTTGTGGTGGAGTTCGACCTCTGCTGCCCGTGGGTGGTGCATGTAGAATTGCACGGTGCGGGGCGGAGGACGGTGTAGTTGTGGACGGCGGTGTGGAGAGGCAGCTATGCGTGGGTTGCTACGGTAGAGTATGGGTCAACGGTGAGTGGACTGACGACTTGTGGAGGTGATTCATTGAGAAAATTAGGCTGCGGCAACTTCTTTTGCAGGAGAGAAATACATGTATTTATAGTGTTGATTGGAAAAATCCTAGATGGGAACAAAAAGAAAAAAAAGGGTAACCGTGCATGGGAGACGTGCATGGCATGAAACATGAAACGTGCCTGACATGGAAACTGGTTCCTGGCTTCATGGGCTTGGGTTTTGGGCATTTTCTTCGAGTTTTGGGCTCCCAATTCAACCTCTAAAATAATCTAACTTGTTATGCTAATTTTTCATTGGCCCATAAAAAGATTTTACTTAATTCAAAAGTATTTAATGATTCTAACTTAAATAGCAAGCCCAATAAAAAAAAATTAGATATCTTCCAAAATACAAATTGGACCCACAATCAGTATATAAAAAAGAGTAATTGTCCATACAATCGTGAAGTGTCTTAACGCCGCGTAATCGCTTTGAAAAAGAGTAGGGTCCACTATTAAAAAAATAATTTTTTCATATAGATTCCATGTTTTATTCACTTTTTTCAACTCTTAGAAAAAGGATTGACGTGGAAAATGGGCAATGGGAACTTAGTGAAGATTTGGAAAGACAAATGGCTCCCAAGACCAATTCTTTTTAGATTTCAAAACTCTACCGTAGGGTCATATGATGAAACAAAGCTTAAAGCTTTGATTAATAGTGGCTCAAACCAATGGATCATCTCTTTGCTAAATGAAATGTTCTCTGAGCCTGAGATTGAAGACATTAGAAGAATCCCTATCAGCCCATGCAATAGTTCAGATAAATTAGCTTGGAGGTATACTGGAGATGGTAAGTTCCCTGTAGAGAGTGCTTACCACTTACAATGTGCTATAGTGGAGAGACAAAAGGGGCAGACATCGAGAAATATTAATCATTTTGTGATTTGGAAAAATGTTTGGAAGCTTAGAGCGGCCAATGTTGTATAAGTCTTTTTTTGGAGGGCCTATCATGAGGGCCTCTTAAAGTCTTTCTTAAAGCATGTGCCCCATCTGCCCAGATAACATAGAGATAGTGGCACATTATCTTTGGATTTGCATATTAGCCTTTTAGGGAAGTTCTGTCATTTTTTTGTTTAAACTTGAATGTTGGGGAACTTGAAGAATTTGCTGTCACATATCATCAGATTTGGAAGAGAAGAAATAGATTTGTATTTGAAGAATTAGAGGGGTTGCCGCTTACGAGAGAAACCGAGTTTTATCTTCTCTTCCTGATGCTAGTAGTAGGCCTCCTGCCTCCCAAATTCTACCACTAACCAAGAAAGATTACAATGTAGCAGGTAATTTGATTAGCGTGTTGTAGGGTATTGTTTCTTATTTCTCAAGTTTCAGGTTCTGGCCATTTGAGAGCTGGTGGCAGCACACAGTAATGCCCTGTTCCCAAAGGTTCAGAGTCTTAGCTCTTATCACTTAATATCAACTCCAATATCACAACTATAAAATTAAAAAAAAAACTTCGAAAAATATTAATTCCTTAGCTCAACCCAAATATCTATGTTCTTTCATAGGGAGAACAAAAAAATTCTCAATAACATAAATTAATAACTCCCAAAAAACTTGAAAATATCCTAAACTCAACACGTCAAATTAACCGAGAATAATCAATTTACTAACTATGACTCTCAAATAAGCACTTGTACTCTCGGATACTTATTCTACTACGATCCTCACACCTTTCTAAAACTTCATACTCTTGTTCTCCAGTTGAACTATCAAAATTATCTAAAAAATACTTTGAGATAAGGGGTGAGTTATCAACAACTCAGTAAGCAGAGAACATATACTAGTGTGTAAACATGAATATTTACAGAGTTTGGAATATAGAACAAAACATTTTTTATTTTCAGAATGTAGGGTCAGAACATGTTATAAAAAATATCAGAGCGAAAGTTGAAAAATATTCTTATTCAAAATTCCTTTGGTATATCATAACTAAACATTTTCATCTTTTCTTACCATATCAGGACATATCAGAACAAAGGCCATATTTAATCCCTGTAGTAGGATTGTGCATTATGTGGAAAGCCAAGCAAAACATAAATCACCATATTATCAAAGCGATTGCACTCAGAGCATAGACCACTATTATATCCCGTGGTAGGGTTAGAGGCCACTATTATATCTCGTGACAAGGTTAGAGGTCACTATTATATCCCGTGACAGAGCCAGAGATCAGAGCAAAACAGAATCAAAATCACTATATTAGAACCAGAATCAGAGTCAGAACAAAATCAGAATCACCATATCAGAATAGAATCAGAAAGTCATGCCAAAGGTTTTTTAGATGTCACATCATATCAAAACAGAATAGAATCAAAAAGTCATGCCAAAGGTTTTTTAGATGTCACATCATATCAAAACAGAGTACTGAAATTTAGATCATTTCACATTTTCCAAAACAATTTCAGAACATCTTCACATCACATGCAAAAATTATCAAATTTTCATATTTGCTCATTTTTCTCAAATCAATTACAGAATATCAAAAGTCAGCTCATGTCTACACGAGTCATGTCAGAAAATACTTTATTCTTATACAGAATTTCATGAGTAATGCAGAACAAATAACTGAGGTCGTTTCAAATTTCTTTTCATAACAAAGCATCCATATTTTTCAAAAATCAACCTCAGCCCATTTTATTTTTTATTTAAAGTCTAGCATAAGAACCCCGCTTACTTGAACTTCTTAGCTTTTCAGAAATTCTTCACAACAGTACTGAACGAAAATCAATCGTCACCTATAAAATACACACGTAACTTTCGTAAATCTCAAATTGAACACGTACTTCGTAATTCAAACCCTAGATATTAAAGAAAAATCTCTATTTTCCTAATGACTAAAATCCTTGAAACCCTAAAATATCTTCTCTTCCTAAAGTATTTTGATTTTTATAGAAATTCTCCAAACAAAAAAAAAACACGATTAACGCTTATGATCATATTACTCCATAAATTGGTCTTAAAATATTGTCCATGCGAATACGTGATATCGACCCCAAAATATACACGGCCCAACACTGAAAATACACACCAGCTAGCCCATTTCGATATGCCCAGCCCATCATACAATCAAGCCCAACGAAAAAAAAAAACATAAGTTCATAACACGATTCAGATCCATGACTGGAAGGGCAAGATCGTAATTACAAACTAAATTTCTCTTGTATCTAATATCTACGTAAGAACCTATGGCAAAAAATACAGTTTAGTTAAAAAAACTAGGCAGCCATTCGTGGAGGGGAGAGGGCAGCGGTGGGCTTGCCGTGATCAGCAACATGCGGCGTCCAGTGATTGGGCACGGCGGGAGTGCACTGTGGAAGTGAGAGAGAGAGAGAGAGCGAGAGCAGCGTGAACGTGTTTGCGGTAGCTGGGCCAGGTTGCTTCCGGTGGAGGCTTGCGGTGGTGAAGGTCATGCATGGGTTGATCAGGGGGTTGACAACGTGAAGGGCTAGGCTTTTAGGGAGGCAATGCATGGAGGAGAGAGGGTTGTCCGTGGTGCAACTGCTCTGTTTTGGACTCCTAAAAATAGAGGCTCTCTAAGCTTGGACGTGGCTAGGGCATCTTGAGGGTCATGGTGGGTTACGGTGGTGGTAGTGAGGTTTGGGCAGGGTGGTTCCGTGCGGTGGACGCACGCGGGATTGGGCTTTTGAGGAGTGGCTATCGGTGGGTGGGTCTCTTGCCGTGCGATCTGAGTGCTCGTGGTGGAGTTTGACCTCTGCTGCTCGTGGGTGGTGCATGCAGAAGTGCACGGTGGGGGGCGAAGGACGGTGTAGTTGTGGACGGCGGTGTGGAGAGGTAGCTATGCATGGGTTGCTGCGGTAGAGTATGGGTCAACGGTGAGTGGACCGACGACTTGTGGAGGTGATTCATTGAAAAAATTAGCCTGCGGCAACTTCTTTTGCAGGAGAGAAATACATGTATTTATAGTGTTGATTGGAAAAATCCTAGATGGGAACAAAAAAAAAAAAAAAGGGTAACCGTGCATGGGAGACGTGCATGGCATGAAACATGAAACGTGCCTGACTTGGAAACTGGTTCCTGGCTTCATGGGCTTGGGTTTTGAGCATTGATTGGGTATTTTCTTCGAGTTTTGGACTCCCAATTCAACCTCTAAAATAATCTAACTTGTTCTGCTAATTTTTCATTGGCCCATAAAAAGATTTTACTTAATTCAAAAGTATTCAATGATTCTAACTTAAATAGGAAGCCCAATAAAAAAAATTAGATATATTCCAAAATACAAATTGGACCCGCAATCAGTGTATAAAAAAGAGTAATTCTACATACAATCGTGAAGTGTCTTAACGCCGCGTAATCGTTTTGAAAAAGAGTGGGGTCCACTATTAAAAAATTAATTTTTTCATATAGATTCTATGTTTTATTCACTTTTTTTCAAAACGAGTACAAGGCGGTTGCACAATTTACGGTTACAAATATATTTTCTCATAAAAAGAATAATAATCGAAAATTAACTAGGCTCTTTCTACATATAAATCCAAAAATAAAAATTTTAGACAATGAGTTGGTGCTGGGCCTGGGTGTTATACTGTTCTACCAAAAAGGACATAAATTAATTTAAATCGAACTATTTACACTATTAAGTAAAAGGGCTACTCATTGTCTATCACATTTTTTCTCTTCTGTAAATCAAGATCCATAGTTATTCTTTCGTGTTAATTTGTTCTTTTAATTAACTCCAATACAAGCATGCAGTAGTATTTTTTTATACCATATTACTTTTCATTACACATAAAATAAGGCAATTAATATACAAGATAAAAAATATATATTAGTTGTGATGTCATGGGTCGTACCTCTCGGTGTTTCTAACTATTTTATATTTTAGTCACTCGAAACAGTTCCCATTGCGCATTTCATAGCATCAAAAACACTACACTACCATGCAGGTTTGGTATAACCATTGACACCCCTTTGTTTTCTACGACGCCTGTGTGTGATCAGTTCATTGGCGACTTGCATATGACGTGACTAATTTTCATGTAGCAACGACTAATGCATTTTATATAGAAAATAAGATAATATCACAGGATAAAAAAAATATACCAATAACTTTTGACCATAATAATATCAAGATTGCATAAATCCAACAGTTTCCCAACCCTAATATATATATCAAGGAAGGAAGATGACGTTACATACAACTGACCCATTTCGAAAACATTAAAATAGTTATTGGTACATCGATCAAATAATAGTAGTAGTCTCACTGGATGAACACGTGGTATCCCATTATATGACAAGATGAGATTTTGTAATAAAATATGAGTACCATGTCATTTAAATACCACCGTATATATAAACGAAATGACAGCGATGAGAGGGCCAATAAAGAAGGTAAGACCAAGTCCGAAGGCCCAAGAAGCAATTTTAGGATAGTAATGAGCCAAGACTCCATATGAGCCTGTAGAATAAGCTACCACCAATGCATAAACAGCTCCTGGAATGAGTTGCTCGGAAAAAGTTAGGAATCCTGGGAATGCCTCAGGGGTTTCTCCTTTCATTCCATAAGCAAAGAAATGGATAAACATTGAGGTAGTTGACAAAGCAAATGAGAAGGAATTCGCAATTGCAAATGCGCGGAAAGCCAATTCTGACCTGAAGTTGCATCATCCTCTCTAAAAGGCATGGTTAAAATACCTGCAAAGGTGACAGTGGCAACGAAGGTTGCTACAAGGAAGTTGACATTATCCTTCTCCTTATCAAAGAATAAGGAGTCATTTTCTTCTTGCTTTGATGTGTTTCTACTCTCAATTTGTCGTTCGCTGGTCCCAGTAGTTTGTTCTTTGATGGTTGATCTTCTGGGAAATGCTGCTTGCAAACTTGGTAGATAGCCAACGGCCTCAAACATAGGGTTGAAGAGCTGTAAGTTTTTGAAACAGGCATTGATTAGGAATAGAATAATCTGTTTTATAAAGACATTAATGGATTTCCAAGATTATTCTTTGTTTTCTTTCCAAGTTGTGATACACATATGGTCCTTTGAATCAAATAGCATAGGATTTTTTTTTTTTTTTTGAAAGTGGTAACGTATCATGTTTGAATCTTTAAAATCCAATTTCCTTTTAGTCAAGTTTTTCAAAATCTTGCTTTCCAATTCATGGTTGATTTCAAAACCAAAACCAAATCCAAATCCAAATTCAAATTCTATCCAAACGCAATATACAAAATGCTCAGTCGCTATTCATTAAGTACGGAATATTATTTGGAAATTACTGATCACAGTACGTTAATTATTTATAAACACTACACGGCTAAGTTAAATGAATTTATAGTAGGATATATATATGGGTCATACCTTAACAACCAGACTCGTCATACTACTTGATTTATAAATTTCCAAGCAACTTAGGCCTTCCTTGTTAATAGCCCCTTTGTCGAATCTTTTATCCCCTGCCAGTGCCGCTAGTGTCTTGAAACGTTTGTGGACAGCAGCCAGATGCGACATTTGCCACTGCTATCTTGCTTGTTTATGAGATCATCAGGCACTTTGCGAATCAGAAAAAAGTGTCCAGAAACTTTTCCTACTTTCCGCAGCCACATGGAGGGGCGTACGGCCTTTTTTGTCCAATAGTTCGTACGTACTAGGAAATTCGGAAACCACCTTCTCCACTACCTCACGGTGGCCTCGCTCGGCTGCAATGTGAAGAGCAGACATTCCTTCATTTCTCCACCCAAAATGATCAGCTTCCGAGGCTAAATTTGGCTCTGTTCTTATCACCTCCGACAGAAAAGAGATAACAAGGCTTCCTTCTCTTGAAAATTCTTCACAGCCCCCCGCCAGAAATTCTTCATTGGCAAATCTCAACTGAATGCGTCTTCAAAAGATCAAACTCAGGACCTGAAACTTGAGAAATAAGAAACAATACCCTACAACAATCTGGTGAAATTACCTGCTACATTGTAATCTTTTTTGGCATTAGGAGGCTGGGAAGATGAAAGCCGGTTTCTCTGGAAGGCCACAACCCCTCTAATTAAGGCAGCATATAAGTTATCTTGCCTCTCTGGGATAGCGAGGAGATCGAGAGAGAAAACAAGAGACAGATTAAGGTGATGGATTTGTAACATATCAAAATACTTTCTCCCCTTACTTAATGCGATAGGATCTCTTGTTTTCTTTCTATCTGAATTCAACCCACTATTATATTCCACATGGTGAAAGATCATCACATTGTAATCAGAGACGGAACTTCCATGGACCCAAGTTCGGTTGTGTTTTTAATATAATACAAATATTTCATATATATGTATATATATAATATTATTCGATTTAGCATATGAACGTTCAAACGAAAGCCGCCATTGGAGTGCTTTGATTTGCTTGAGCAATTTATCAATGCTTAGAATGCTCATTCCATAGCTAATACAAGTAATAATGTTACGTTAGATTAACAATTAAGCTTTGAGATTGAGATGCGATAATGTGTAAGGATAGATCAATTTCATAACAATATCGTTTCACTTTCTAAGTTTATATGTGTAACGCCCCAAACCCGGGTGGCTTGGAGAATCACTACGTGTCACTCATAAACATGTCTCCCAACACATCCAAAGAAATAATCTCCAAAAACTTCATAAGTGAAATCAATCTCATATCTTCTAAAATAATGTCATTACAAACTTCACACAATTTTTAATGCAATAATAATAATAAAAGGGTCCACAATCTCCCGGTAATAGTAACATACCCAAACTGATTAAACCATAGGTCCTACTAAACCCAAAGATATACTTTAAAACTCAATACATTAGAACTAAGAACATCAGAAGTCTTTCTTCTAATCACATCTCCTCAGCTTAAACACTTTCACCAATCTAATCTAGGTCCTCATTTGGACTCTGCACATTATCTGAAAAATATTATGAAGATAGGGGGTGAGTTATCAACAACTCAGTAAGCAGAAATCATATGCTAGCGTGCAAACATGAGCATTTATAAAGTAGAGTATGCAGAACAAAATATTTTTCCAGAGTTATCATGCAGAACAGAACATATTTCCATAATAACAGAGCGATAGTTTTTAAGACAAGTAAACCCATAGTACTTTGGCATAACATAAACTGAGTATCATCATCAAATCAAAACAGAGCATCAACAGAGCAGAGACCATGTTTCACCCCCGTGGTAGGGTTGTGCTAACCCCGGTGGCCAAACCAGGCAGAGACAGAGGTGAAATCTTTCCTTTATTCTTCTCGGAGCCCCGAGTGTGCACACAGGAAAGACCACAATAAAACCACTTTGTTTCCAAAGTGGGTGCACTCAGAGACAGAGACGTTGGTACCAACCCAAACAGAGCAGAGCATAACAGAGCAGAGCAGAGCAAAGCAGAGACAGAGTCAGATACGAAAACCAGTACACCATGCCAAAGGTTTTCAGATGTTATATCAAAAATAATACAGAGTACCAAAATAGACTCAGAACAGTTTACACACGCTGAACACAAAAGCCAGAACAAATAAATGCACAACTTTTCATATTCTCAATATCGCTCTTTTTCAAATTTCAGAAATCACATGACAGAATTTAGCTCATGTCTACACAATGCATGTCAGAATATATTTTCATTTTTCTCACAGATTTTATGAATAATGCAGATAAGAGACCGAGGTTGATCTTTGTTTTCACAAGTTCCCAACACAACACAATTTATGCAAGTTTTCATAAAATCAACCTCAGTCTTATTAACTTGTATAAAACCCAGCATAGGAACCCCGCTTACCTGACTCCTGCAGCGTATTATCTAAGCCTTGAAAATGATCTCTATCAATCTCGTCACCTATTCATAAAAATAACATAAACTAAATATTAAAGTCCAAAACACCCAATTGTTCTTAAACAACTCAAGACTCAAACTCTAGACCATAATTCAACGAGTTTTAATCAAACTTAAATAGCTAAATAACAATCCGAATAGCCCAAACTTCGACCCAAAATATTCTATACCAAACTCAATATGTTGGCTATAAGTGGAGACTGGTTTGGAGCTGAAAAAGTGTTGTCTGAAAGTTGGCTCGAGCCAACTTCGCTCGACAGACCGCTCGAGCGAGATCAAGTCGGAGAGGTTCGCTCGAGTCGCGCTCGACAGTCCGCTCGAGCGAAAGCAAGTCAGAGAGCTTCGCTCGAGTCGCGCTCGATAGTCCGCTCGAGCGAAAGCAAGTCAGAGAGCTTCGCTCAAGTTGCGCTCGACAGTCCGCTCGAGCGAATTACGCAGATGTTGCGAACTGAACCAGATTACACTACGAAAAATACCCTTCTTTCCATTAAAAAGTAACTTCAAATTATCCAAACCTATAACAATACACCAACCCAAACTATTTACCATGTATAACCACCGAAACAACTCACAAAATTATTACTCAAACCTCACGGCAAGGACAAAATAGAAACTGCATTACAATGAAGCTAAACCAAACCCAAACTAAGAAGCAGAATTTGCATGTTTATAGAAGGAGAAAACCGAAACTTTGGATGAGAAAGAAACCCTTACCAATCGAAATGGAGGCTGAGAAATAATGCTCACTAATTCGTAGAGGGAGTACCGAAAAAGGAAAGGAAAGGAAGAGGAAGTGCAGTAATCGGTAACCCACTGAAACAGATGCAGCGCATGAGAGAGAGTCTAAGCCATGTGATTCAAAATCACGAAATCAACCCAAAGCAAACAAGTAGAGATGATCGGCGAAAATGATTTACCTGTTGGAGAGTCTGACTGCACGAGAGGAACCCAGAAAACCAGAAGGAAAAGAAAAGAAACATAAACCGTAAGAAAAGAGAGAGACGTGTGAGAGAGAGAGGGATATGCGGAAGAAACTGAATATGAAACAACACATGCGGAAAGAAAGGAGAGAAGGAAACGAAATTGAAGAAGACACACTCACCTCCATAAAACGACGCCGTTGGGACCCTTACTAAACACTAAAATGGTTGGGCCATTCACACGCATGGTCCGGGCCACTGCTGAAGATACTGGGCCTTACATCCTCCTCCCCTTACAAGAATTCCGTCCTCGGAATTCGCTACAAGTTATAAGAACCCTCTTCGAACAGGTGAGGATACTTGACTCGCATCTCTTCCTTGAATTCCCATGATGCTTCATTGTTAGCATGATTATTCCACAATACTTTAACCAAGGAAATAGTTCGGTTCCGCAACACTTGCTCGTTCCTGTCCAGGATTCGAAATGGTTCCTCGGTGTAGGTCATGTCCTCTTGAATCTGCAAGGATTCATGATCTATAATGTGTGTGGGGTCATGCATATACTTCCTCAACATGGACACATGG
Source organism: Juglans mandshurica (assembly GCA_022457165.1). Classification (NCBI taxonomy): domain Eukaryota; kingdom Viridiplantae; phylum Streptophyta; class Magnoliopsida; order Fagales; family Juglandaceae; genus Juglans; species Juglans mandshurica. The sequence continues at coordinate 15,483,966 of CM039623.1, forward strand.
AACACATTATGCACTCCCGAGAACGCGGTGGTAGAGCCACCCTGTACGCCACCGGTCCAATCCGTTCAAGAATCTCAAACGGCCCAATGTATCTAGGGCTCAACTTACCTTTCTTTCCGAATCTCATAACTCATTTCATTGGTGAAATTCTCAAGAATACCTTATCTCCCATCGCAAACTCTAACTGACGGCGGCGTTTATCTGCATAACTCTTCTGTCGGCTTTGCGCTGCTTTCATTCTAGCCCGAATGGTATCTATCTTTTCTGTGGTCTGCTGAATAATCTCTGGCCCTAAAAGTTTTCTTTCACCTACTTCATCCCAATACAATGGAGACCTACATTTCCTGCCATACAAAACCTCGTAAGGTGCCATCCCAATGCTAGCCTGGAAACTATTATTATATGCAAACTCAACCAATGGTAAGTGTTGCATCCAAGATCCCTTGAAATCCATCAAGCATGCCCTCAACATATCTTCTAAAATCTGAATAGTTCTTTCTGACTGTCCATCTGTCTGAGGGTGAAAAGCAGTACTGAAACTTAGCTGAGTACCCATTGCCTCTTGTAAGCTTCGCCAGAACTTAGAGGTAAAGTGAGGATCTCTATCCGACACAATGGATACCGGTACTCCATGCAACCTCACTATCTCACGCACATACAGTTCAACTAGTTTCTCTAGTTTATAAGAAACTTTAATGGGCACAAAACGGGCGGTCTTCGTTAAGCGATCCACAATCACCCATATAGCATCTTTTCCGCTTACGGTCCTTGGTAGACCTGTCACGAAATCCATGGAGATATGTTCCCATTTCCACTCTGGAATCTGGAGTGGCTGTAATAATCATGCAGGTCTCTGATGTTCCGCCTTCACTTGTTGGCAAGTCAGGCATTGTTCTACAAATTTAGCAATTTCTCTTTTCATGCCATTCCACCAAAAGGACTCTCTCAAATCCCGATACATCTTGGTACTCCCTGGGTGAACAGTGTACAAAGAACGGTGTGCCTCTTCAAGAATTATCCTTTTTAGTTCATCATCAGCAAGTACACATGCCCTACCCCTAAACCTCAAAACTCCATCCTTGGAAACACAAAAATCAGGTTTGTCCCCATTTCCGATCCCTTCCATTAGCTTCACCAACTCTGAGTCCACTTTCTGAGCAGCTTTGATTCTATCTATCAAAGCAGGTTGAACCACTAAACTGGCCATGACAGCACTTGTATCACTAGAAAGGACTTCAATACCGGCTCTTTCTAAATCCATCAACAGGTAATGGCTGCCACTATTGGTCCGATTGACTTCCTACTCAGAGCGTCGGCTACCACATTAGCTTTGCCTGGGTGATAATTAATGGTGCAGTCATAATCCTTGATCAACTCAAGCCACCTCCTTTGTCTCATGTTTAATTCTTTTTGGGTAAAGAAATACTTCAAGCTCTTGTGATCCGTATAAATTTCGAACTTTTCCCCATACAAGTAATGTCTCCAAAGCTTGAGTGCAAAAATGACTGCCGCGAGTTCCAAATCATGAGTGGGATAATTCTGCTCATACACTTTCAATTGGCGTGAGACGTAAGCTATAACCTTCCCATGTTGCATCAGTACACACCCCAAACCAAGCCTAGAAGCATCGCTATAGACAACAAATCCGCCTCTAGCTGTGGGAACTGATAACACCGGAGCTGTCACTAATCTCTGTTTCAACTCTTGGAAGCTTTCTTCACACTTTGCTGTCCATTCAAACTTATTATTTTTCCTGGTGAGTACAGTGAGAGGAGCTGCTATCTTGGAAAACCCATCAATGAAACGACGGTAATACCCCGCCAATCCCAAGAAGCTTCTAACCTCATGAACATTCCTCGGTGCCGACCAATTAACCACTGCTTCCACTTTCCCTGGGTCTACTGAAATTCCGTCCTTCGACACTACATGTCCCAGAAACGTGATTGAATCAAGCCAGAATTCACACTTCTTCAACTTAGCAAATAGCTGCTTGTCTCTAAGTGTCCCAAGTACCAACTTCAAATGTTCTTCATGCTCGGTCTCGCTTTTGGAGTATATCAGTATATCATCAATAAAGACAACCACAAACTTATCCAAAAACTCATGAAACACTCTGTTCATCAAGTCCATGAATACTGCTGGGGCATTCGTCAGGCCAAAAGGCATGACCAAAAACTCATAATGACCATATCGGGTTCTGAATGTTGTTTTAGCCACGTCTTCAGCTCTGATCTTCAGCTCTGATCTTCAACTGATGATAACCCGATCGAAGGTCAATTTTTGAAAATACCTGAGCACCCTGGAGTTGATCAAACAAATCTTCTATACGGGGTAGCGGGTACTTATTCTTTATGGTTACCCGATTGAGTTCCCTGTAATCGATACACATGCTCATCGATCCATCCTTCTTCTTCACAAAAAGAACTGGCGCTCCCCACGGTGATACACTGGGCCTGATGAAACCCTTGTCTAACAAATCTTGCAACTACTCTTTGAGTTCCGCTAACTCAGACGGCGCCATGCGATAAGGTGCTTTTGAAAGGGGTGTCGTACCTGGAACTAACTCAATAGCAAACTCTACCTCTCGCTCGGGTGGAAGTCCCGATAAATCTTCGGGGAAAACCTCTGGATAATCTCTCACAAGAGGTATATGTTCCAACATCACTTCCCCCTTTGGTGCTTCTACCACACAGGTTAAGAATCCCTAACAACCATCACGCAACTGTTTTCCAACCTGAATGGCAGAAATGATGGGTGGAGTCAACCTCACTTTTGACCCTATGAACCGAAATTCACCTTCATTAGGGGGTCTGAATACCACTTCCTTTTTAGCACAATCAATACTGGCGTGATAGGAAGCCAGCCAATCCATACCCAAGATAACATCAAACCCAACCATGTGGAAAACTAATAAATCTGCTGGCATCAATCTTCCCTCTATAGAAAGAGGGCATCCAGGTAGAATCTCACTACAGACTACAGAATTTCCTGTTGGGGTCGCAACCACTAACTTGTTCCTCAACCTTTCAGTATCTAACGTGCAGAATCTAGAGTACGCCGTGGAAACAAAAGAATGTGTCGCTCCCGAGTCAAATAACACAATAGCATTATTAGAAAACAAAGAAAGAGTACCTGTGATCACAATCGAACTCATCCATGAACCAAGAATATTCATAGTCTTAACCAGAACCAATCAAAGAAAAGAAAATAATAAAAAATATAAATCCTTAAAGTAACAAAAGAGTCATACCAGTGATCACGTCATTCCTACCCTCAACCTCTCCAGGTGTTAATGCAAAGACTCGAGCAGGCGCAGTAGGACGTTGATTGCTGCCCCGAGCTGATACTTCATTCCTCGGAGGTGGCGGTATGAATCTCTGGTTGCTTCTATTTTGCATTGGGCAGTCTCTGATGTAGTGTCCTGATTTGCCACAACGAAAACACAATCCCGCCCCTTTCCTGCACTCTCCGGAGTGCACTTGATTGCATGTCCTACACTGGTAGGGCTATTGATTACTCTGAACTGGCCTTTTACCCGAACTACCACCTTCACTCCTCCTCTTCAACGGTCCTTGGTCCATGCCAGAATGGTACTCGGTGGGAGTAGTCCTTTTCCTCTGTTCGTGCAATGCAGCACTCCTTTGAAGAGTTCTTTCAAAAACTGTTGCTTTGTTCACCAATTCGGAGAAGTTCCGAATCTAGAAACCCACCACACGCTCATATAGTTTCTCATTCAGTCCTTGTTCGAATTTGCGTGCCTTCTTTTCCTCATCCAGAATCAAATAAATAGCAAAGCGGGATAACTTAGTAAATCTGGCAGCATACTGATGAACCGTCATGATTCCCTGAACCAGGGTGGCAAATTCCATAGCCTTATCCTCACGGAATGAGCTAGGGAAAAAGCGCTCAAGAAAAATCTGCTTGAAGTGCAGCCAACTGATTATCTCTGTCCCCTCTGCTTCCCTGATAGATCTTTCAGAGATCCACCACCTCTTTGCTTCCCCAGTAACCTTGAATGTGGCGTACGCCACTTTTTGCTCCTTAGTACAGGTTAGGACTCGAAAAATCTCCTCAATGTCCTGTATCCAATCCTCTGCCACAGTTGGATCGCCTCTCCTATCAAACAAAGGAGGGTGCATTCGATTGAATTGCTCGACAGTACAACCCCTTTCATTGAAGTTACCCTGGCAACCTGCGGGATTCTGCACAAGGTCATCAATTAATTGATGTGCAGCCGCTTGCAGTACTTCGGAAGCACTCGGGTTTGCTTCCCTTTCATTCTCATTCGCAATCAGATCCGACATGCTTCGTTCTCTACGACGAGGTGGCATCCTGACAAAATAACTAGAATTTTAAATAATCGCTTCGAAAATAAAGTTTATAAGAACATAGAAGATTAGTGGTATTTGTAAAAACAAAGCGTATATATATTAGAATTCAAATATATAAGAATATCTATAACAGAGACGAAAGAGGAACGCACAATGATAGTAATAGTCAATCTCCCCAAAATTTAACATCTTGCTCCCTCTGAGTATTTAACATGTCTCCCAACACATCCAAAGAAATAATCTCCAAAGACTTCATAAGTGAAATCAATCTCATATCTCCAAAATAATGTCATTACAAACTTCACACAATCTTTAATGCAATAATAATAATAAAAGGGTCCACAATCTCCCGGTAATAGTAACATACCCAAACTGATTAAACCATAGGTCCTACTAAACCCAAAGATATACTTTAAAACTCAATACATTAGAACTAAGAACATCAGAAGTCTTTCTTCTAATCACATCTCCTCAGCTTAAGCACTTTCACCAATCTAATCCAGGTCCTCATTTGGACTCTGCACATTATCTGAAAAATATTATGAAGATAGGGGGTGAGTTATCAACAACTCAATAAGCAGAAACCATATGCTAGCGTGCAAACATGAGCATTTATAAAGTAAAGTATGCAGAACAAAATATTTTTCCAGAGTTATCATGCAGAACAGAACATATTTCCATAATAACAGAGCGATAGTTTTTAAGACAAGTAAACCCATAGTACTTTGGCATAACATAAACTGAGTATCATCATCAAATCAAAACAGAGCATCAACAGAGCAGAGACCATGTTTCACCCCCATGGTAGGGTTGTGCTAACCCCGGTGGCCAAACCAGGCAGAGACAGAGGTGAAATCTTTCCTTTATTCTTCTCGGAGTCCCGAATGTGCACACAGGAAAGACCACAATAAAACCACTTTGTTTCCAAAGTGGGTGCACTCAGAGACAGAGAAGTTGGTACCAACCCAAACAGAGCAGAGCATAACAGAGCAGAGCGGAGAAAAGCAGAGACAGAGTCAGATACGAAAACCAGTACACCATGCCAAAGGTTTCAGATGTTATATAAAAAATAATACAGAGTACCAAAATAGACTCAGAACAGTTTACACACGCTGAACACAAAAGCCAGAACAAATAAATGCACAACTTTTCATATTCTCAATATCGCTCTTTTTCAAATTTCAGAAATCGCATGACAAAATTTAGCTCATGTCTACACAATGCATGTCAGAATATATTTTCATTTTTCTCACAGATTTTATGAATAATGCAGATAAGAGACCGAGGTTGATCTTTGTTTTCACAAGTTCCCAACACAACACAATTTATGCAAGTTTTCATAAAATCAACCTCAGTCTTATTAACTTGTATAAAACCCAGCATAGGAACCCCACTTACCTGACTCCTGCAGCGTATTATCTAAGCCTTGAAAATGATCTCTATCAATCTCGTCACCTATTCATAAAAATAACATAAACTAAATATTAAAGTCCAAAACACCCAATTGTTCTTAAACAACTCAAGACTCAAACTCTAGACCATAATTCAACGAGTTTTAATCAAACTTAAATAGCTAAATAACAATCCGAACAGCCCAAACTTCGACCCAAAATATTCTATACCAAACTCAATATGTTGGCTATAAGTGGAGACTGGTTTGGAGCTGAAAAAGTGTTGTCTGAAAGTTGGCTCGAGCCAACTTCGCTCGAGTCTCGCTCGACAGACCGCTCGAGCGAGATCAAGTCAGAGAGGTTCGCTCGAGTCTCGCTCGAGTCTCGCTCGACACTCTGCTCGAGCGGAAGCAAGTTAGAGAGCTTCGCTCGAGTCGCGCTCGACAGTCCGCTCGAGCGAAAGCAAGTCAGAGAGCTTTGCTCGAGTCGCGCTCGACAGTCCGCTCGAGCGAATTACGCAGATGTTGCGAACTGAACCAGATTACACTACGAAAAATTCCCTTCTTTCCATTAAAAAGTAACTTCAAATTATCCAAACCTATAACAATACACCAACCCAAACTATTTACCATGTATAACCACCGAAACAACTCACAAAATTATTACTCAAACCTCACGGCAAGGACAAAACAGAAATTGCATTACAATGAAGCTAAACCAAACCCAAACTAAGAAGCAGAATTCGCATGTTTATAGAAGGAGAAAACCGAAACTTTGGATGAGAAAGAAACCCTTACCAATCGAAATGGAGGCTGAGAAATAATGCTCACTAATTCGTAGAGGGAGTACCAAAAAAGGAAAGGAAAGGAAGAGGAAGTGCAGTAATCGGTAACCCACTGAAACAGATGCAGCGCATGAGAGAAAGTCTAAGCCATGTGATTCAAAATCACGAAATCAACCCAAAGCAAACAAGGAGAGATGATCGGCGAAAATGATTTACCTGTTGGAGAGTCTGACTGCACGAGAGGAACCCAGAAAACCAGAAGGAAAAGAAAAGAAACAGAAACCGTAAGAAAAGAGAGAGACGTGTGAGAGAGAGAGGGATATGCGGAAGAAGCTGAATATGAAACAACACATGCGGAAAGAAAGGAGAGAAGGAAACGGAATTGAAGAAGACACACTCACCTCCATAAATCGACGCCGTTGGGACCCTTACTAAACACTAAAATGGCTGGGCCATTCACACGCATGGTCCGGGCCACTGCTGAAGATACCGGGCCTTACAATATGATGCCTCGTAAATCTGCTAAAATTTAAGCTTGGTAAATAAATATATTCAATCTTCCCATATTAGGCCTCGAGGTAAGATTATTTCACTCTTTATGGCTTCATTCACGTGAGTAATTTTGCAAGTGACTGGGAAGATTTGAATTCGTGCCATGTAAATGATCATGTGCTTCGTCACAGAGGAGCTTAGAAATGAAGTGCACAAACATGGCATATATTACAAGGCTAAACTTCTAATGGGTAAAAATAATATTTTTAACAAGATCAGCTAGTGTTTATTCGCATCGATTGGCTTGTTACTTGAGTTCCCTGGCGGGGTCAAATTGGAGTGTATTTAATCTGAAGGCCGCTTGGTGGACATGCTGGTTATCTGCATACGTACATACAGATCATTGGTATGTTGTACCTAAGAAGATCCTTAATTGTATCCAATTGTGTACATTGGCTATATTTGCTTATTTTCACAACACATGAGAAATTGTTTCATATAGCTTGAGATTTTCTATTTATATGCTTATGTTGGTTGTATTAACTTAGGCCTTGTTAAAGGGGAATGGGTTAGATGAGATGAGAAATCTGTGAATAGTAGTGAAATGATTTGTGAATAATAGTGAGATAATTTGAGTTAAGATGTCTTATTAGGTTTTAGGAAATGAGAGTGAAAATTGAATAAAAATATTATAAAGTTAAAATATTGTCAGAATATTATTTTTAATAATATTTTTATTTTAGAATTTGAAAAAGTTGAATTGCTTTTGTGTTTTATTTGGAAGTTTGGAAAAACTGTAATGATTATATGAAAACGTTGAAGATTTGATATTGAAAAGTGTTTGTGTTTGAGTGATGTTTGAGAATGAAATTATGAGAAATTTCGAGATAAGATGAGATGGTTTGTGTTCTTAAATGAGGCCTTACTCTTTTTTTGTTTGTTTATGTTGCTAAGTTATGGTGACACTCTAGTTGAGTTACTGGCTTGGTTTTGCTTTCTCTCCGTATACTAATCATGAAGCTTAGGTTTAAATTTCTTCGTGTAGGTTAAGTTTGTGTCTACCATGTTTTCAAATTGATAAATAATGTTTAGTAATAACTGCTTATGCTTCCTCCAATTCCAGAGATACAAGTTCAAATTAGAAGATGAAACCACATGTAGTAAAACCTCAAATTGCTTCTAGATGCAGCTCATGATATTCAAATACTTTGGTTTGTTTCTCAATTAGGGAATAATTAGGTTCCTAATTGGATCCTATATCACTACAAGAGAAATGGCCTTTTGTGGCTAATTTCTTTTGCATCAACGACGTAATGTTGGATGCAAAAGGCTAATTTCGTGCATTTTCGTCATTTCATGAGATCTACTTCGATTAATTTCAATGTTTCTTCTGGTTTCCCTCCCATATTTTTTTCATTGGGCAAAATAAGATTGGTTTTAGCAACTAAACATGCATTGCAATCAGCAACAAATTCATATGAACATATAATTGAAATGAAGAACATTGGTTTTTGCACTTATTCCCAAGAAGATTGGGGCATCAGAGGTTAAGGATTACCGACTCATTAGCCTTGTGAATGGGGTCTACAAGATCATTTTCAATGTGCTTGGACATCGACTTGGAGGAGTTTTCGGGTGGATCATTACGAAATCCCAAAATGCATTCGTACGGGGAAGACAAATTCTGGATTCAGTTCTCATTGCCAATGAATGCAATGATAGTAGATTGAAATTGAGGAATCTCGGTCTCCTGTGCGAGTTGGATATAGAGAAGGCTTATTATCATGTGAACTGAGATTTTTGTTTGTACTTGCTAGGGAGATGTGGCTTTGGGGAGAGGTGGTGCACATGGATTAGGTAGGGCATATCGTCGTGATGGAGTTGCAAGAAGGGCCATTCGTAATGCCACTAGGAGGGCTAGGCGTGCCGAGGCTAGGAGGGTGGCATTGGGGTGCATCCATGGCCCGGGTGATGGGTCCTTGGGCGCCCAAGACAAGGTCAATTAGACGATGATCAAGTTGTTAGACAATTCCTTGATTTTAGGGGTTGGTTGGCAAATCCCTTAAATTTAGGGGAGGAGCCAAACCCCTTGATTTTAGGGGATTGGGCGGTTGCTAGAGGGTTGGCCGAATATCTCCTTCAAATTAGGGAGATTATCTATTTGTTAATTTGTTTGAGTTTGTTTCCTTTATTTTAGGCATTTGATGAGATTGTTTCCTTAAACTTAGGAGTTTGATTTATGTTTGAGATTAAGGTTGTTAGAGGGAGTAAATGGGGCAAGGATGGCTGAAACCCTACTATTAATTTATGTTTTTGGCTTGTAATTCAGGATTATGCTATTTCGAATGAATGTGAATTTTCTCTTCCAATTTTTCAAGAATTGAGTGATAGCCTGAGTTAGTCTTAATTTTCACCATCATACCAATCGAATCTTGGTGCTTGAGGTAACCCTAGATTCAATCACCCAACACGCCACAAACACTTGAGTGAGAGTGAGGCTTTCATCACGACTATGCGGTTCTTAATTTTGGTGAATGGCTACCCGGTTTGCTTTTCTAATAGCTCCCGAGGCTTAAGGCAAAGGGATCCCTTGTCCCCACTTCTATTGCCATAGTCATGGAGGCATATTGGACAAGGGTGGGGAGTCTTTGCTTGTCATACTAGAATTTTGATGGGAGATGGCAGAAGAACTAAATTCTAACATGACATATGGTGTGGAGATAGAGCTCTCAGGGACTTATTCCCTATAGTGTTCAAACTTGCACGTGAGAAAGAAGCTTAATGGCAGAGCTCATGGAGAGGGATGGTGATTTACTCTAGTGGAATGTGAGCTTCACTAGGGCGGCCCAAAATTGGGAAGTCAGCAACTTTGAAGATTTCTTCCAGGTCATATACTCCATAAGACTGCGCACTCAAGAAGCTGATACTTTGTGGTGGACACCTACAAGAGAGGTACATTTTCAGCTCGTTTTTTCTTTAAGGCCCTCACACAACCGTAGAATAATCACTTTCTACGGAAAAGAATTTAGAGAAACAAGGCCTTGCCTAGGGTGGCATTGTTTGCCTGGACAACATCTTTGGGGAAGATTTTGACAACGGATTACTTACGGAAACGCGCAGTGGTAGTGGTAGAATGGTGCTGCATATGTAAACAAAGTGAGGAGATTGTGGATCATCTTCTACTATATTGTGAGATTACTAAATTATTATGGGTCGATGTATTTAGAAGGTAGAGCTAACTTGGGTTATGCCTGCTACAGTGGTCGAGCTTTTGGCAAGTTGGGTGAACCTTGGCAGCATTCCACAAATTTCAACCGTGTGGAAGATGATTCTCATACATCTTCTATGGTGCATTTGGACATTCAAAGACATGGAGCGTTCATTGGAGGAGATTATATTATTATTTGTTAGAACCCGTTTTCTTTGGGCCAAAGATGTAGATTTCAACGGTCTCTATTTTCTTGTTTTTATTTCTTTTTCCTAAATATGTGTTTTCTCTTGTATACCCGATCTGTACTTGGGCTATACCTATTCATATTAATATATATTAAAAAAAGAACATTGGTTTTGACCAATGTAGGGAGAGGATGAGTGAACTTACTTGTCACCATCCGAATGATGGCTACGTGCAACACATTCATGAGGTCCCTTCCTCCACAGTGTATTGATTCTGGAACCTTTTTTAAGATGTGCTTAGCAGTGTGGTATTTATTTCTGTCTACAGAAAGAAAGAGTGCGGATTCTCCGGCTTCACCACCATCTTAGCTAGCTCTGGTTTGTGGCGAATTAGTAACTCCACAACCGAGTGTTGAGCATTTCTCACGGTAAGGTGCAATGCCGTATCCTTGTCTATGTTCACCATCTCCAAAATATCTGAACTTGAACGATCTATTAGGAGATCTATGATGTCCGAACACCCTATACTTGCTGCAACATGTAGTGGAGTGTCACCTTTCTTATTTCCCAGATAAATAAGTGATTGGTCCAAGCTGATGAGTTTTTCAGCAAACTCCTTCCGTTTGAATTTTGTTGCAACATGTAGAATGGAGTCCTCGTTGTCCGTTATCGGCTTGGGAATATTCTCAGAATCTTGTAGGTAGGACTTGATGATCTCGTTACTTGTGATCTGTTCTAAGAATGTGGTTTTTATTTTCAGCTACAGCTTTATAGATCTTTGTTGGATCCATGACCTCGAGTTGCAAAACTATATCAAATAAACTAATTTTGCTGATGATGAAGCTAATTATTCAGCGGGCGGGCTTTCTCAGATCCTACTTAGAAGCCTTCCTTACAAATAAGCAATATAAGAATTAGATTTAGGAAGTACTAAATGAATTCTATAGTCATATGTATATACATGCTTTGTAAATTTAAAAGAGTTTACAATGGAATTTATTAACTTAAATTAGAAAGTTGATTATACAAAATATGATTTCATACGTTTATATATATAACATGCTTTGGTTTCTGTTACCTTTTTCTTTATCTATGTCCGTTCTAATACTTTATCCTCATTTCATTCTTAGGGATACACATAAAAACAAAATGAGTTGAATACTTAGTAAGAGCATTGGCATTGAATTGTCATTCCAATCTTCAAAATTTGACTAATATGTAACATTTTTACTTTTAGCTAATCACTCAAAACTAAAAGTTTATATTGGATTAGCCATCACAAAATTTATAATAATAAAATATTATTATTTATATTTCTTTAATTAATTTTTATTTTTTAATTACTTTTATCTTTCATAATCTCCAATAACCTCCAACAATCATATTCATTTTCATTTTCACAATCCAACAATCATAAAATAACAATCTCATATGTATATATATGATAAAATCTCATATGTACAATATTGTACATATTGTACAATCCTATAATCCAAATCTACCACAAATATACTCACACAAATCTACCACAAATAACAGTCACAATCCAACACTGCCTGCTATAATAACAATCACAAATAACACTGCCTACTATATCCAACACAAATAACAGGCACAAATAACACTGCCACATGAGAACACACAAACGACACACAAATTCAACACAAATAACACTGCCATAGTCACAAACAATGATTAAGCTTCCTGCATTTGTCTATCAAACACGATGAGGCCTTACTCAACTCATCCCATGTGCGAAAACAAATGAGGCCTTAACACTCCCATATTGTGACCAAGGGGCACACTAAGTAGTAACAAATACATACCATCCCTGAAAAATGAAAACTATCTTTGTCGAAAGTTTGTTTAGCTATAGCTGTATTGAAAAATACAAATGTTCAATATCCCTCATAAACACCTTATACATGATCTTATCATGGAGTCATACCTAACAGATACAACATCAGATGTTATGTTTATCTTAGACGTGAAATATTCCAAACCAAAAAACAACAATATAAGACAGGAGTAAAATAACATAAACAGCAACATACTGCATATGGGTGACGAAGCTACCAATATGAACCCTATATAAAAAACCCAATAAGAGCATTCAAACACACAAAAACCTCCCACCACAGTTTGCATGAAGAAACCCTAATGACTGATCCAATTGTTCGCCAGTACAAATTCAAACTAAATGTTAAACAGCTAATTAGGGACAAGTGAAATTTTAAGGATTGGAGAAATCTATATTAAGTCGAACGGATTCAGAGTATAGAATCCAAAAATAAATAATCATTGGAGAAAGGTTGGAAAAGTCGTACGTGGATCAAGATGGGAGGATCTTTAAGTGACTAGTGTACGTACCTTGAAGCTCGAAGATAGTATAAAGTTTGAGATAGAGTTAGACACGAATGTGCTGGAGTTAGAGAAGAGGGAAGGAGCTAGCCGTGCGGAAGAGAAGGAGGGAAGAAGAATAAATAGCCTTTCTTTGTAAATATATGCCTTTCTTTTCTTTTAAGCATGTGCTATGTGTGGGAAAGAAGCTTTGTGCACATGGTATATAGAATACTAGTGAAGGTGCTACATGTAAGGCACGTAAAGAAGCTTTGTGCACAGGGTTTATAGAACAGTACTAGTGAAGGTGCTACGTGCAAGGCATGTATGCCCCTGCACATAGCACATGCTTAAAAGAAAAGAAAGGCATATATTTATAAATTCCTAGAAATTGTTTTAGTAGATTGTCTTGTACATGAGACTTGATAAAAAAAAGAGAGGAAAATTTGGACTCAATTTTAGAATGAAACTTTTGTTAAATTGTTGGTCGTGTAGATTAGTTATTAAATGACTTTGGAGAAAAAGGAGGCAAATTTATGACCTAACAACATCATCATCTCATAACAACATATATACAAAAAAAATATCACAAAAGTTGGCAAATTTTGACAAGCAATATATACAACATATATCTAACCCATGTCCAAAAAGTATTACAGAGGCTCTTTAAAAGTAGAATTTGAAGAACAATACATACAATACGAAAGTTTTTTGAAGTTAACAAAACGTTATTTATGCAGTTTGAGGGAAATATATATACATATATATTTATGTCTGAAAATCATGTTGTTTTAGTACTGGATGGATAAACAAAACATTAAATCTCTTATGTTGCCAGTTTTGGAATTCTTCTACTTTCACACCAAGGTGGGTCCACCTGACCCGAAATTTAATTAGGATGAAAGATGGATAAGCTTTTGGGCCTAAAATAGGTTAAATGTGCCATATTAAATAAGCCCACAAGTTATGACTGGTGTATACATGAGATTAATTTTGGCATTCTGTTTATAAACTGTGCAAAAATGGGAGAATATGAAAATTTGTTCATAACTATATGACTATGATCTGATTTTGTTTTGTTATGAATTTGTTCTGTACTCTGATATAATGTGATGTGATCTATGAAAAACCTCTGGCATGATATTCTATTTCTATTTTGTTCTGACCTTACGACGGGTGTAAAACTGTAGCCACTGTTGGGGTTGGTACCAACTCTTTTGTTTCCAGTGCACACTCGAAACTTCAAGAATTATAAGGGGAATATTTCGCATTCTATTTATGCTTGGTTGGCTGTCGGGGTTTGCACAACCCTGTTATAGGGTTTAAATATTGAATTATATACTAATGTGATGTTTCAGTTATGTTGTACCAAAAGAATTTTGATTAAGAATATTTATGAACTTTCGTTTTGATATTTTTTTATAATATGTTTTGATTTTTCTTATGAAAATAAAAATATTTTGTTCTTCATTCCAAATTTTATAAATACTTATATTTACATACTAGTATATGTTTTCTACTAACTGATTTGTTGATAACTCACATCTTATTTTCATAACAATTTTCAGATAATTTTGATGGTTCAACTAGAAAATAAGAGTAGGAAGTGTTAGTAAAGTTTGATGTTCATAGGGGAATAAGTGCTAAAGGGTACAAGTTTTATTGGATAGTCATATTTAGTAGATTTATTATTTTCATTTGTTTTGGTATGTTGAGTTGTGCATATTTTCAAGTATTTTTGAAGATTTTAATTTATTTTATTGAGGTATATCTTTGGTGTCTCTTTGCCAGGGAGCACGTCTCTTCGCCAGGGGCACCATGGCCTTGAGTTTTTGACCCTTAACGTGGGCATGCCTCGGTATCACCAAGAACCTATCAATATTGGAGGCAAAGAGTAGATCCTCCATTGCCAAACCATTCCTGTCATTTTCCTTTGCCCAATTAAGGACTATGTCAACATGAGAATGCTCCTTATCAGTTAAGTCCAATTGCAAGCTTTTGTTGTCGGGGACCCTTCCCCAATTAGCACGGACTGGGTATTCCTAAAGATTCATCTCATCAGCGGGATACTCCCAGTTACTACCAGGAAAAAAAAATAAAAACATTTTGCCACTGCTTGGCATTGGAATAACAAGGATCGAAGGCTGCCAAGCGTTGTGACCTGACGCGAAAACTACAAACATTGCCTGGCAACATCTTCACCCATAGAATGAATGAAATTTTTTCTCTGCCAAATCTGGATAGGTATCCCCCAAGGGCTCTAAAACCATGCGAAAGACCACGTATGAACACATAAGAACATGCCAAATGTGCGAGTGAAGTTGGGCGGGGGCTAACCCCAAGAAATCCAAAACATCAGGGACATGGCGTATGAAATGGAATCACAGCCCGTGCATCAAGGCACTCACTGTAAGGGCCACGTCGCCGACAAACCCTTCTTCGTCAGTACATCCAGCCTTAGAAATAGAAAACTTCACCGAATCTGGGATTTGGTGAAGCCGAGATTTGGTAAGTGGACCTCGGCTTCACCAAGTCCCGCTCAAACAGGGTGGAACACCAAGAGAAACCCTCAAAAGAGGCAGGGATTCGACTAAGGGAAGACTAAACGGCAGGGGAAGGAGATTCCCTTGTTGGAGTTGGGTCGGAAGAAAGGATGGGAGTACGGGAAGAGCCACGGCTAGCCATTGCAAGAAAAATGCATTCTTGAAGATGACACTAACAAAGGGCTCGAACAGGGAGAAGAATATAATAAGGAAGAAGAAGTGCGAAAAGAAGGAGTACGGGAAGAAGTAAATGAATCAAGAAAGATCAGGAAAGGTAATCATGAGGATTCTTGGGAATTCGAAAGGTTGGTTGCGCCGATAGTTGCCAGTTCTTTCAAATAAAGGATGTTAAATTAGAGCGAACGTCTATGGGTGATATGGGCTACATTTTGAAGAATAGGTTTGAACTTAAGCCACTATATTATCTCTCATGGACCCTCGACGGGGTCGAAAAGGTCAAAATCTGGCTAACCGATTACCTATTGCAAGCTAGCAGGGTAAGAACATCACGTGGGCATATAAGGTGCGAAACTAGTAAATTTCCTTTGTGCTGGCACAAATAAAATTAGAGGGGTAACTGGAGGAGATATTTGTCCTCTTGCTACATGGCCCATGACTGATAAGCAAGCCAAGCTTGCCATTTTGACCTACAAGGCCCTTGGCCTAGGGGCCCATGGGAGCATGATATCAACAATTGAGGCAACATCATTCGCAAGGTGGTAATGCCCCAAGATGAAGGTAGTTATCCTAAGATGGATAACCCTTATAAATCAAAGCAATATCCCCTCCTCCTTTGTTAAGGGTTAACTAGAGATAAATGCAGGGAACAGATGGTTCTCGACTTCTTGGATATGCCCCTGCATCTCCATAAATGGTACATGAAGGTAACAAATGTTCTTCTAAGTATTATTGAGATATTATATATTGAGACTAATTCTCTAACTTTGGCATCAAAGTTTATCCTGGGCAACCAGTGCCATTGAGTTGGTCTTTGCAGGTCGTTCAAGTGGTTGGTGGTGTGAAACATGTCTTTTACAAACTCCTTAACATCTTGTCTGGTATTTCTGCTGAAGAAGATTGAGGTCTTGTCCAGGTTCAATCTTTGGTTAATAAATGGTTATCTTTTTGCACCTGGACATCTTGTCCAGGTGCAAAAAGAAGGTTATCATTTGTAAAAAACAAAAAAATAAATAGTAAATAAGCAAAGACCCTCGAGCAAAAGGAAAGCCTGAAGTGTGACATTTTTTCTCAACTCTATCCAACAGATGACTTAACATTTCTGAGCATAGGATAAAAAGATAATATAGGCCTTTCTTGTATCTTAACCTTCATTTTATTTTGATTTTTATTTAAGTATTAAAAAACTTCTTCGCTCACTCATTAAATTAAATATTATATAGGCCTACAATTACAAATGAGGAAAATATATTAAAATAATAACCAAGTGATCATATTCATGTTTCATCTACATATATATATATATATATATATATATATTTGGGTCAAATGATCTTGCCAATAAAGCTTGTAAGTAGTCTACTTAGATCTTCGCAAACTTATAATTGGTTGGTCAAAAAAAGAAACGAAAAGTTGCTAATGGCTGTCGTGATCAATATGTTTCGAAAAAGAAGAGGTAAAAATTAAGGAGTATGCATGTTGGGATTGTTCCAAATTCATTGAGAAAGTGGAAAATCAATCACCATCTGCTAATGCTGCCATCTACTATTTGCGCTCCCTCTGATCTCTCTCGCTCTCTCTCTCTCTCTCTCTATATATATATATATATATAGAGAGAGAGATGCATGCCCATTGCCCCCACATGGGCATGTTTAGTGGGCTAGCAACGATCTTAAACGTACAAGCTGGTTTTTTTTTTTTTTATCTTTGCCTTTGCTCCCATCTTTTTACGGTGAGAATGACGGGCAGAATTGAAAGGAACACTAAATACATGCACAACGTAACCCTGGCAGTCATGACTATATATCCAATTGAAATCATCGAATGAACGAATGATTATCAGCATGATGTTGAACAAATTAAAAACAAAGATATAGTATGCACGCGCATGCATCATGTCATGTCATGTTCATTGCAGAGATCGTCTTGTTGCGCGCAGAAGTGCAAGACGAAATAATGAATTATTATATGATCTCATATTTTCTTGAAAGGTTAGATACTGTTGAGACGTCCCACATGGCTTAAAACCAAACTCATCATAGGTATCAAATCCTCTCTCTCGCTGTAGGTTCTCCAGATGATTATTCTCTCTATATTTTTCTCTCAAGGATAAGTGTGAGGTGAAGTTAGGTCCATGAATATTCTAACAGAATTAGAAGGTGGCAGAGGGGTTCGGGGTGTGTGTGTAACGACATTGAGTGGTGGCAGTAAGGTGGTGGAAGGGTCGGTTTAGTATGGTTTACGTAGCTGAGTGGTGGCAGAGAGGTGGTGGTGACATTTTCAAGTCTGCTTCTGCAGAATAATCTAATGAACTGTGGTGGTAGAAATGGGGTAGAAGGGCTTGGGGTCTATTTTCTTCCTTACGTTACAGAGTGGTATCAGGAAGGGGGTGGTAGAGTTTTCTTTCCCTTTTACAGCAGGAAAGGGTGGTAGCAATGATGAATGATCTTGCAAAAAAATGGGAATGTTTGAAGCTGACGGAGGAAAAAACCCAGCATGAGATATCGGAGGAGTTGAAAAATAAAGGGGAATGTAGTCTGGTGGGAAAGGTATGGATGAAAAGAAATATAAGTCAAGGGGTTATTGAAGCAACAATGGCTAAAGTGTGGAAGATAAGCAGGAAGGCTCAGTTTCAAGAGGTGGGTTCAAATATGTTTGTAATCACCTTTACTAACCAAGCTGATAAACAGAGGATCCTTGATGGGAGACCTTGGTTATTCGAAAACCAGATGTTTGTGATATTGTACCTAGATGGATTCATCCCACCACAGCAGATGGATTTCAGTAGGGAGAGATTCTGGATTCAGTTTCACGACTTACCTATAGTATGTATGAACAAGGCAAGAGGAGAAAAACTAGGTGAGACTGTGGGTAGAGTTTTGGAGGTAGAGTCACAGGATGATGGGAGTGGGTGGGGTTTATATATGAGGATTTTAACAGAAATAGAGTTGGGGAAACCATTGGCTAGGGGGAGGACCATTTCCATTAAAGGGAGAACCTATTGGGTTCCTCTTAAATTCGAAAAACTTCCACACTTCTATGTTAAATGTGGTTGTCTCATCCATGGAGAGGGAGGATGTTTGGGGAAGGAGGAGGAAGAGACTCAGTTTGGTACTTGGATGAGGGTAAGGATGAGAGCTAGATTTAAATAGAAAGAGGTGGGTAGAAATGTGAGATGGGAACAAAAACTGACAGCAAGAAATGTAGTTTGTGTAGAGGATGAGGAAAAGAATAATAGTGTGAAGGAGAAGGAAGGAAGTCAGAGGGAGGAAGAGCTTAATGCAGGAAGTGAGGAGGTGATGAGTAAAAGCCAAGGTTTTCAAGAAGATGATAGAGGGAATGCAAAAATGGTAAGCACTGAAATATGGAAGGAAACTTCAACAAAAAATCAAGAGAAAAAGTGTGAGTAATCAAGGGAGGAAAGGTGTGAATTGGGAGAAAAAATTGAAACAAGTGACTACTTAGTGAAGGCAAAAGGAAGAACTATGGGGGTTTGGAAGAGGAAAGCAAGGGAAAAAAAATAACTCTAAGGTTTCTAACAGTGCTTCTTGTTTATCAAAAAGGCTATTTAGACAAGATGGTGAAGGAAAAGAGGTGGAAAGGGAGAGGAAAAAAGCAAAAGGCAGTAATAGTGAGGTGAATAAGGCACAAATTGTTTTGGTGCAGGCTGTTGAACAACCCCACGAATTATTATGAAAACACTAAGTTGGAACTGCCGAGGGCTTGGCAACCCTCGAATAGTTCAAGACCTTTGCCATTTG
This sequence comes from Juglans mandshurica, assembly GCA_022457165.1. Taxonomy (NCBI): domain Eukaryota; kingdom Viridiplantae; phylum Streptophyta; class Magnoliopsida; order Fagales; family Juglandaceae; genus Juglans; species Juglans mandshurica. The sequence continues at coordinate 15,503,181 of CM039623.1, forward strand.
GTAAAGGAGAATGGTAAAGGAGAAGAGGCCAAATGTGATCTTTTTGATGGAAACAAAATTGAGGAGTGAAAAGAGTGATAGAATAAAAAGAAGGGTGAGAAGTGAGGGGTGTTTTGTAGTAGATTCAGAAGGAAGGAAAGGGGGTCTTATGCTTCTATGGGACCAGTCAGTGGAGTTGGAGATCCTGAATTACTAAAATAGGCACATTAATGCTTGGGTCACAAATGAGGAAGGGAAAGAGAGATGGTTGCTGACTGGTTTTTATAGGCAACCAGAAACCAGTTTAAGGGAAGAAGCTCAGAAGTTGTTGGCTTCTCTAAGACCTAATGATGGGGTGGGTTGGTGTGTGGTGGGGGATTTTAATGAAATTTTAACACATGATGAGAAGAAAGGAGGGCAACAAAGGAAAGAGAACAAATGAATATGTTCATTAATGTATTAGAAATGGGAGGTCTTTTTGGTCTGGGTTGGAGGGGAGACAAATTTACTTGGACTAACAAGCATGACAGTGAGACTTTCATAAATGAAAGGCTAAATAGGGCAGTAGTCAATTTAAGATGGAAGGAGATTTATAAAGAAGGGTGGGTAGAGGTGTTAACAACAAGATGCTCAGACCATAGACCCCTTTTGCTGAGTATGAACCAAAAACTCTCAATAGCATGGAGGAGGAGGAGGATGTTTAGATATGAGGCTAGATGGTTTTTTGAGGAAGGTTGTGAGGAAGTCATAAAAAATGCTTGGACCATGAGGCAAGTAGGGCGAGATCCTACTAGGACACTTAGAAGTTGCTGGAAGACAGCAAAGGAGCCTTTGTTAAATGGAACAAGCAATTAGAGAATGACAAGGGTAAAATCTTGAAAGACAAAACAAAATTGTTAAAAAATTTATAGATGAACGAAGGGAGCCATAATATGGTGGAGATTAAAAAACTCCAAGAAGAGATAGGGGTCTATCTTGAAATGGAGGATTTAAAATGGAGGCAAAGAGCAAAGTTGGACTAGTATCAACTAGGTGATCGTAATACCAAGTTTTTTCACAGTTGTGCCAACCAAAGGAGAAAGAAGAACTGTATAAGACAGATTTTTGATGATCATGATAAGATGCAATCAGAGCCTGAAATGATAGACAACGTGTTTAATGATTATTTCCAGAAGTTGTTCAAATCCACAACCCCAAGTGATGGGGATATTGAAGCTTGTTTGCAGGCAGTGGCTCCCTGTGTAATAGAAGAAATGAATGAAAATTTGTCCAAGCCTTTCTCTAGAGACGAAGTTGAGAAAGCTCTTAAACATATGGCCCCTTTGAAGTCACCCGGAATACGTGTAAATCATCTGCTTTTTGGATATGACTGCATACTTTTTGGGATAGCAAAAACAAAAGAATGGTTGAGGTTACAAGAGCTTTTGTTTATATATGAAAAGGCCTCTGGACAGTTCCTAAATAAGGAAAAAATGTTAGTGTGGAAAATCCAAATATAACACATTTAGAGGAATAAAAGAAAGGGTCTGGAAGAAGATTAATAACTGGAAAAATGCTTTTCTGTCAGCAGCTGGCAAGGAGGTAATGATCAAGATAGTCCTACAAGCAATACCAACTTACACTATGAGTGTTTTTAAACTCCTAAAAAACCTTTGTAAGGAGTTAAATTCTTTACTGGCCAATTTCTGCTGGGGAAACCCAAAGACAAGTAGTTGTTTGCATTGGTGCAGTTGAGAAAAATTAGGGACTTCTAAGGGTAAAGGAGGATTGGGTTTTAAAGACATAGAGTCATTCAATATGGCTTTATTGGCTAAACAAGGGTGGAGATTTTTACAGGACTCGAGGAGTATGGCAGCAAGGGTTTTTAAAGAAAAATATTTTAGAACAATCCTTTTGACAGAAGCAAAATTGGGATATAGACCTTCTTACATATGGAGGAGTGTTTAGGGAGCTCTAAACTTGTTAAAGGAAGGATGAAGATGGAGTGTAGGGAATGGCAAAAAAAAATAAAAAAATTTGGGGGCAGAAGTGGTTACCAACTCCTTCCTCTTACTGTGTCCAATCTCCTTGCACAATTTTAGACCAAGAGGCCGAAGTTTCTGAGTTGATTACTGGTGGGGAATGGAATGAGCATTTGATCAAGAGAATTTTCTGTGAAGAAGAAGCAGAGCAGATATGGAGCTTACCCATAAGCAAAATGGAGGTTGAAGATAAATTAATATGGAGGTACACCAAAAAAGGTTTATTCACTGTCAATAGTGCTTATCATCTAGAAATGAAGAGGAGGACAACAAAAGATGAGTGCTCAAATGGAAGGGAAGGGGAGAACAGATGGAAGGTAATATGGAATTTGAATATCCCAAGGAAAACCAAAATTTTCTTGTGCAAAGCTGCAAAAGAACTGTTAGCTACAAAAAAACTCTTTACAAGAAGGGTATTATAAAAGAACAACTGTGTCCAATTTGTAAGAAGGAAGCAGAAATATCAATACATGCCTTATGGTCCTGCCCTGCAGTTGCAGATGTCTGGTCTGATTCGATTATGGTGATACAAAAATGGAGGACCAATGAACCTGATATGTCAATCTTGTTTGAAAGGTTGGAGGAAAGGGTCAATACAGAATAATTAGGAGAGATTAGTATGGTAATGAGAAGCATTTGGTTGAGAAGAAATGAATTTGTCTTTAAAGACATTTTGAAGAGCCCAACTCAAGTGTTGAATCAAGCTAGATAGGAACTGAGAATTTATCACCAGGTTTAGCAGAACCTGTGGCAAAACACAGAAGCAAGAGTAGTAGGAGGAGAGTCAATGTGGAGCAGACCAAGGGAGAGATTTGTAAAAGCAAATTGGGATGCAGCTGTTGATAAAGAAGGAAAAAAGGTAGGCCTAAGAGTGGTAATCAGATATGAGGAAGGTGAAATTATGGCTGCTGTTGGTGAACAAAGAAGCCTTGTATCTGATCCTACAGTAGCAGAAGGTTATGCACAGAGGAAAGCCATGGAATTTTGTAGAGACCTTAATTTCAACAGAGTTGTTTTTGAAGGTGGTGCTCAAGTCATAGTGAATGCAGTTAATGAAGAAAAAGAAGATCTTTCTAGATATGGATGTGTCATTGAAGATGCCAAGAAACTGTTAAGGGGAAGAAGTCAATGGAGTGTTAAGTTTGTTTATAGAAAATCTAATGAGGCAGCACATTGCTAAGGGGAAGAGGTCCCAGCTTGTATTGAGAGTATCCTAAGTAAGGAAAAACTTTGTAATACTATTTCAGATCAATGACTGAATATTGAGGTTATTTAAAAAAAAAAACTCATCCTAGGCTTAATAAGGAGTTACCTTACTCCTCCTATTAGACATTTTATGGGGAGAAATGAGTGTTTCTATATGGTATCAGAGCAGGTTAACTTATGACTGATGATAGGCTCCTACGACCTACCCACACTAATATTACCAGAAATATTGGCCCACACGTGAGGGGGCGTGTTGAGAAGTCTGACATGGTTTAGGAACCAACTCGTCCCAGACTTTATAAGGAGTTATCTCACTCCTCATTTTAGACATTTTATGAAGAAATATGAGTGTTTATATAGGTACCAATTAGAAAATTAATGTGCATTAAGGAAGTTGGTTGATTCAACAACGTAGTCATAATGTTTTAGATCACTTTCGAGTTGCCTAGCTACTACATTAATGGGCCCTACAATAGGTTATTATATGGAGCGAGCTAGCTGCATGCATATATGTTGCGCTTGTACATGTAGATTGTTGTTGGGTGTTTTTTTGAATAAACCCACTTAATTTCTTGTAATAGGTCAAAAGTATTATTTGTCTAAAATTATAGATCGACGACCTTCATGATATTCAAAGGTTAATTGGTCCAACACATAAACACATGATAGGTATATATATATCTTCATCCACCCTACGTAAAAATAGAAAGAAAAAAGAGTCATTCTATTTACAAGTCCGTATAAGAGAAATACACCATTTATATTATTGATGTGGTACGATTTGATTTGCAAGATATAAACTTTTAAATTTTTTTCTAAATCAAATTGTAACACCCTTTCCCAGAGGTCCGGGGAGTTAACTCTTGTAACCTAAAACCATCTTTCAAAACATATTTATATACTCTAAATTTCTCATAAAATAGGAACTCATTTAATTAAACTAAATATACATGTTCCTCCATTAGGACACCAATTAATAAATACCTCAATGAAATAAATTAAAAACTCTACAAAGACTCAGAAATATCCATGACTCAAAATACCAAAATAACATAAAATCACAAACATACTAAATAAGACTCTCCAATAACTATTTGTACCATTTGACACTTATTTCTCTACGATCATCAACCTTGCTAACACTTCCTACTCTTGACTTCCGATTGAGGTATCAAAATTATCTGAAAAATATTTTGGAAATAAGGGGGTGAGTTATCAACAATTCAGTAAGTAGAGAACATATACTAGTATGTAAACATGAGTATTTTCAAAATTCAGAATGTAGGATAAAATATTTACTTTTAGAATGCAAAATCAGAAACATTTACTTTCAGAATACAAAATCAAAATATTTACTTTCAGAATGCAAAATCAAAACATGTTACCAAAAATATCAGAGCGAAACTTTTAGAAAACAATTCTTATTCAAAAATCATCTGGCATGACAAAATCTAAGACCTCATCTTCATCATATCAGAGCATTGCATCGCACCGGGATAGATACCATTTTTAACCCCCATAATAGGATTATAAACCACCATTATAACTATGGAAGCACTGTATCCACTATTATAACCCGTGGTTGGGTCCTATACCATGTTTAAACCCCATGGTAGGGTTATAAACCACAATTCTAACATGTGGAAGGGTTATATCTACTATTATAACCTGTGGTTGGGCTGTATCCACTATTATCACTTATGGTTGGGTCTTATCTACTATTATCACCCGTGGTTGGGTCGTATCCACTATTGTAACCTGTGGTTGGGTCGTATCCACTATTATAACATGTGGTTGGGCCGTATGCCACTATCATCACCCATGACTGGGCTATAACAGAAACTGAATAGAACATCATAATCAGACTTAATCAGAATACAAATTCAGAATCTCATGCCAAGGATTTCAGATGCTGCAACATATCCAAATAGAGTACTGACCAAACTCAAATCCTTTCACATTTTCAAAAACAGTTTCAGAACATTTTTGCATCATATGCACAAATTTTTATAAATTTCATATTCTCTCTTTTTGCATAGTTCAGAAATAGAATGTATAAAATTAGCTCATGTCTATACTAATCCTGACAAAAAATATTTTCTCTTATATAGCTTTCAAACTCATATCTAAGGTTGTTTTCATATTTCTTTTCAAAACAAATATGCATATTTTCAGAATCAACCTTGTTTCATTTCCTTTTTATGCAAAGTCTAGTATAGGAACCCCGCTTACCAAGGCTTTTTAATTTTTTTGAATTTTTTCACAACAGTGTTGAACGAAAATTACTCGTAACCTTTAAGATTGCCACGAAATGTCCATAAATATTCAAAATTAACACACTTTTCAATATTAACTTGAAACGCCAGGTAACCTATTTTCCTAAAGATCTAAATTTCTCGAAACCCTAAAATATCATAAATTCTCAAATGCCTATAATATCCATTTAATTTCTCCGACTAAGACATTGAATTCTAACTTAGGTACCATTGAAATCTAACTATATAAAAATTAATACTAGATAATGTAATTATATTGCAATTCTGCTACAGGTACCCCGCGTTGGGTACCTGTTGTGGAATCGTGTAGCCACGTCACTTTTATATTATTAGTTTAATAAATGAATTAAAAAAAACCTCGATTTGAGAAACCCATCTCATCATCAAGCGCCAAACTCATCCCTATTTTCCATCTCAGAAATTTTCTTCATCCTCTTCATTCCTTAGCCATCTGAGCAAAAGCACAAATAATACAAATCTTGTTTTTTTTTTCTTATTATTAATCTTCTCTCGTATCATATTGCACACAATAAAAAGAAATCCACATTTAGCTTCAAATAATAAACAAAGAGCGTACCCACCGAGATGAAAACTTTGCTACAGTCAAGTGTGGGCTTCAACCTCCCTCACCTGCTTACTACCTGGAGGAGTGTCAATATTGTGTGACACATAGTTGTAATTTAGTGGCCTGTGGGAAGCAGATTCACCCTTCACATTCGCTGAAATGAAGCTCTTTGTGGGTTAGGGTTCCGGGCTTCCAAAAATTGGGAAAGACGATGGCAGGGAGGTACATGGTTGGGTCCATGAATGCGAAGACAAAAAATGAAGAAGAAGAAGAGGAGATGAAGTTAAGAAGCATAACCTATTTTTGTGGCTTGTGGGAAGTAGATTCACCCTCGTCAAAATGAAGCTCTTTGTGGGTGGGGAAGTAGAAGAGCTTGCTTTGTGTCTGTGAGCAAGGGAAGGGAATCTGTTTGCATATGAAACACAATGTTTCATTTATCCACGTGGAGGCCAATGTACGCCGGGGGTACCCTTCCTGTGTGCAAATAGAGTTTTTGATTATATCAAAATCTATTAAAGTAAACAACGAACTTTTATTTAATAAATAAACAAATATATATTTCTATTTACTAAAGTCCTTACAAATAAATAAAATTTTAGACTTAAAATAACACCCTAAAGGCAAGGCATTTTAGAAAAAACGAACATAAAATGCATGGGCAAGTTTTAACTTGCAAAAACCACTTGAGATAAAACCATGACATCGTGCATGAAACCAAGCTCATGATCATGTGGGAAGAAGCTGCGATGGAGTTGGGTGGCTAAGGTGAATACGCCAGCGGGATGGGCGACTACACATAGAGAGAGAAAGGGTGATGAGAGAGATAAAGAGGGCGAGACAGAGGTGGAACAGTGGGGAAAACTCATCATGGCTTCCCGAGAGAGAGGTGCGGCGGACTTGGGGTGACTCGAGGCTGAAGGGAAGGCGACAACTGGCAGATTCTGTGGCTAACCCGATTAGTTTTCTGTCGAACGGTGGTGATCAACCAAGTATGTGGTTTTGCTCTATTTCGGGAGTGGCAAAACAGGCGATAACGGGCTGACGTCTTGTGGTAGTGTTGCCTCGTGTGTGGGAGGCTATAGCTTCTTGTGGGCTAGGCACGTTGGTCATTTGAGGGAGGAGCAACGACATAGTTGGCTTGGCTTTGGGGTGGCGAGGCTACTAGACGAATCGGAGGCTGTGGGCTATGGGGAGGCTATGAGGGTGCAACGAGGCTGTGGGCTTGTCGAGAAGGTCAATGAATGACGGACTCGACGTGTCAACGACCGGTATTTTCTGGGGAGGTAATGACCAAGTGGATAGAGCTGCCGACATGGGTGGCTGGGTTGTGGCTCGAGGTGGAGGGAGCAGGTGCTTTGTTTTGAGCTACAAAAATAGGGTGGTTTTCAGTTGTTATAGGGAGAGCTGTGGCTCTCTGTGGTTGGAGTGGTTAGCAAAAGGAGGGGTGGTATCTGTTTCACGTGGGCCAGGCAGTGGCTATCACATGGTGGTACGCATGGCTGGGTTGCAGTCTTTGTGTAGAGTTGGGCCGCGGCTACCCTTCGGTGGTTTTCTACGGTCGCGTTGCTTTGGTTGTTGGAGTTTCTTGGACATGGACTACGTTGCATTGCGGTGCAGTGGTGATCGGGTGCTGTGGAGGCTTACCATGGCATGGAGGGCTGTTTTGTAGTGCTTAGCCTGGAGGTGGGACTGACTGAGTTGTGGTGAATGGGATTCCATGGGGCTGCGGCTTGCTGAAGTTAAAGCAGGGGTTGATGTAACCCTAGGACTTAAAGAGGCGACGAGTGCATGAAGGTGTATAATCAACGGCCACCATAAATTTTCCAACCTAAACCTAAATAAAAATCTTATTAACTAACCGGCATTGATTAAACAGTTTTGTTATTTATCATCTCCACACATCACACACCATATTTTTTTAATTTTTAACTTTTTTGGTTTTATACTTCTTAAACTAATTGAATTCTTTTACTCATCATTCATACACTACATATTTGGTAAAAGAATAAATAAATAAATAAAAATATGTGTAGTATGTGATGTGTGGATCAGATGATTAGCAAAATGTTTCTTGACTAGATTGGCTTGGTCCAAAGAAAGGGCTTTGTCAAGTCCTTTTGTTGACTATGGCCTGCCAAGGCACGAAAGGAAACCAATACACCCCACCACAGACAATCACCTCGTATGTGCTAGCCTTATCTTCCTCAGCACTATCCTCTGCCTTCTCTTCCTTGCTAGTCTCTCTGCCCTCAGCCCGATGCCGACGCCGACACAAGCATCTCAGTTCGACGCCAACTCAACCATCTCAGTCCGATGCATCTCTATCGCCGATCTCCCCCATCTCTGTCGATCATTTCCATCTCCTCTCCATCAAAACCCAATCAAACCAAAATCCACAATCAAACCAAAATCAACTCTCAATCAAACCATAATCCATTCAAAATCACAGTGAAAACCATCTCAAACCCACAATCTCAAATCATCAAGTACAGAGAATAAGCTCAAAATCACAGTGAAACCATTACAACCCGCAATCTCGAGTTGAGCTTCGACTTTGGGCCCTATACTCACCTCCTCCGAAATCTCCCTCATCGGGTGGAGGGGCCACGGGTCGAGGCTTGGGACGGGCGTAGTTGTTGTATTCAGTCTCGAGGGCCTTATCGCGACAGGCGGAGGGCTTGGCGTAGGAGGTGTACTGGGGGTGATCATAGTCGAAGTCATCGGAAGGCGTGGAGGAGGAGAGAGGTTAGCAAGTCTCATTGGACAACGAGAGAGGTCGGCTGTAGGTGAGCACGATGTTGTAACCACCCTCGTACGGGTTGACAACTATAATACTACAAAGGTGGTTTTCGATTGGTTTTCTTCTATTGAAGAATGAGATGTTCAGCATTGGTAAAGTTTTTAGCCCTTTTTTTGTGAAAGCTATAGGACTTCCATTAAAATCAAGAGCTACCAATACCAAACGCTTTTAGCCTGTCCTTGAATATTCGAATATTCAAATGTGCTTTTTCTGGTGCTACCGTGTTATGGACAATAGTTGATTCATCGAGAGACCTATCTAGAGGTAGAAAGACAATGAGAGATATCACCAATATTACTATGTTGTGGACAAAAACAATGCAGTAAGCGCGATGCAAGTTTAATCACATGTGACATGCTCTATCTTCAAAAGCAATAAGAGCTCAGCCAATTATTGAGTTATGTGAAACACGTACGGCATCATTTTGAAGGTATTCTCTTCTAGAGCTCCCCTATGAATAGGACGTGGTGTAAAGTCATGTATTACACGAGCTAATAAAATAGTGACTCGTTATTTTTGCCATGCTTTACAATTAGACAATATCGATGGGATTCTTTTCCGATCTTGGAAATAAATCTCCCTACACTTCATACCGAAATATCATCTATGTTCAAGCTTGAGTTGTTGTAACCAATCATTATTATTGTCGCCAACCCTCGATGGCAAGACCTTAGATCAAATTTATATTGGCCATAAATTTTCTAATTCAGTTTATAAATTCCAATTTCCTAAATTTACTTTTTTATGCAATTCAAATTAAATCGAAATCATGTCCATCAACAAAGATCAAAAGCAAAAAATAAAAAAAAAATCTTGAATGCTTGGATAGCATAACTAGAGCAAAGAAGAGGTGGCCAAGTTGTGGCTCATGTTGTCCAAGCCAATTAATTCAACTAAATGATAATAACTAACCATCCATTGACTAAGTCTATACAAAATAGCATGATTTACAATGAAAGGAACTATGAAATGTTTGGTTCCACAAATATCTCATCTTCTATCCATTTTATTTTTAGACACTACCAAGAGGAGATTTGTGCGGAAGCAAACATTTCACTAGTAGCTTTCATTTGAAATTGTGATTTTGGAATATACATGACCAAAGGGTAGTTTGTAATTATAATTTGGGTCAATTCGTTGGCTTGGAAAACATGAGCCACTACTTGGCCACCTTTCTTGTTTGCTCTAGCTATTGTGATGCCCCCCAGATTCCTCTTGGAACCAGACAAACATATGAAGTTTTGGGACATACAACACAATGTTATCTACTCCCGCTCATGAGAGATAAAGATGCAATGTTCCAAACATGCATCTAGCAATATGCAATAAATCTGCGGTTTGTGGATAAATTTTTTCTTGAGCAATACTATGCACCAAACTAAAGATACCCCAAATAATAAAAACATAATCCATAAACATTAAAGTGGTAGACCTTCTTGATTACATAATGAGCCCAAAAGGTCTGTAATCATTAGAGTACTAGAGATCGAGCTCCTTAAGTATAAGTAGGAACTAAAGCAACTACTAGGCTAATCCATTAAGAAGCTTGCACAACTCAGTCAAGGATGTTATAGTACTAACGATACATCGAAGCATTGAGGCTATGAGCTCTTTGTCGTGCCATTGTCGTCTAATCGACAATCTCCAGTCGGTTATTCTCTGATGCGCCTCCTAATCCTAACAAATGGTCTACTATTTTAGGGGGAATGGTAGTTATGATTACAACAGTGAGATTTGAATTCAAATCTCAGGAAGTTAACAGAGAATTTCCAAATAGGTTAATGATGCATGCAGGACAGTAAATACATGAATGCATAATCAAAATCATAAGTAAGCATAAAATAACTTGACGTGCAACATGGCATAAACTGACATGACATGTGCGTTAACATATGCACAAGTTCACATGTATCTGCACCTGCTATGGACACACATGTAACAGCCCGCTAGAAATTCATTGGTGAAAACCCCATAAGTTTTTACGAATTGACCAATCGCATAGGTTTTAGTCTGTCAACATAGTCAGTGTTATCACTCACTATGGTGCTAGAAATATAAGTTTTATTTATTTGAGGTGGTTAGAAGTGTCAGAATGCATTATGGTCCACGTCATTAGACTCAGTGGATTATTTAGAATTTTATGGCACAATATCCTATTTTCATAATTCCGGACGAAACGTCTGTTGGAAATTGTGAAATTATTTTTAGGGGCACTTCGAGGTTGAATTTCGGTATAATATTTTCACTGTAGGTTAATATTAATATTTAGAAATTTTTAGTATTAAGTTTATGATTCACTTTTTCGGAGTGAATACTAACCTTGATAAGCGCACCAATTGCAGTATTTCAAAATCATAGTGTGGAATGTTCAAATTAGATTAGAGAAGTTTTATTTGGACACTTGGCAAGATCTTAGCCACACTTAGTAAATAATATTAGACACTTGGCACCATGAGGAATGTTTGTTGGATTTGAAGGAATCAAGGTGTGAGATCATGCCACTTAAGCAAAACCTTGTTTCATCTGCTCAACCAAATTGTGCCAGACCAAAGAGGTTTTCAATCCAACTGAAACCCTAAATGGTGGGAATCCAATTGAAAGCCCAAAAGCTTTGTTGAAATCGAAACCCAAAACGGTTTCCCCAAAACCCTAAAGTTGGCCTCTAAACATTTTCTAATCCGATTTATAGCATTGTGTTTAATCACTTGATTAAATCACTTCCACAAGCTATTAATCCTTCAAATTTGTGTTAGAACATCTTTATCCAACCTTGTTAACCTTGAGAAATTGATTGGACCAAGTGATTTTGGATTTGGGCTTGATAGCAACCCAAACCCTCTTTAAACCCCAAAATTTAAGCCCTTTCGGTTTAGGCCCATTAAGGCCCACGAATTTGGTCACTATAGGATTGCTTCATGACTAAGTTTTGTACCCTCACTTGGCTGGTCAGATCTTTACAAGAAGGGCCTAGAAGGTTCTAGAAAGACATAGCTAAAGGGCCACTTCATTCTTTCACTCTCACACTCCACCTTGAGAAAAGATCTTGGTCTGATTTTTATGAGAAGAAAAGGCCAACACTCAACCATTCCTTCAGTCCTATCATTTTACATAGCTTGTGTAAGAAGCTCTCCAGTCCACGTCCCACAAAAAGCAACTCTCCTTTACACTTTTCCTTCATAAAACACAGAAGACACTCTCGGACAGTTTTTCTTACCTCTTTTGAACGCCCGTTTCGAAGCTTTGGTAAGTGTTTTCTCGCAAAGTTTCCTTTTGGAGTCTAGTTTACGTGGATATATTATTCGTTCCATTTGGAGATCATTTGGTTGGAAAAAAGTTGTTTAGACCCCAGAAAGGTCATTCTGGGCGATAAACTGGAGAGTGTGTTATATTTTGGAGTTTTTGACCAAGCTAATGAATAGATTTTGGTCCGAAATTTTGATGGAGTACTGTTAACATGTGTATATGATTATTGGTTGAGGATTTGTAGCATGATTAAAAGTTTTGGTGAAATATTTTCTTAGGTCTAGAAACTTAGAAACTGGAAGAGGCAAAACAGTTTCTGTTTTGAGAAAGTTTAAATCTTTTATGGTTTAATCTTATTCCAATGGCTTTGATATTTTTATTGGAAGATCCTAAGCCTCTTATATACATGTTAAAATGTTATTTTGAAGATATTTGATGTTAGTTTCGAAGATATGAAATTTTATGCAATGAGGTATTCAATTATGTTTTGGTTGATGTTTAACCTTGTGATCTTGAGTTTGATGCTTGGATCTGTTTTAGAACATCTTTTTAAACCATGTGATGTTTTGGTTTGAAGATCACATCTTTATAAGTATGGATCAAGAGGTTGATCAAAACAAGTTAGAAACAAAATTCTGTTTTGAAATTAGAAGAAAAACCAAAAAGTTCAAGTATGGTTTTAGTGATTTTGATGACTTGTGTTCATGATTCAAAACATGATTATTCTTAGGAATATGTTATGAGTATAGTAGAAGGAAAATTTTGGTTTAATCATAAGTTTTGAAATTTGAAAGAATTACAACAAAATCAAGGGAAATAACCTTGTAAGTTTCGGACCTATAGAGTTTTAATGGTTGTGTTTAGTTTTAAATTTTTTTTGAATTGATATTTGAGCTTAGGACAAAATTTACATAAGGTATGTAAATTTTGGTGATTTTTGGAGTTAGGATGCAAAATCCTTAAGTTAGGGGTAAAATGGTCATTTTCCCACATGTAGAGGGTAAAATGGTAATTTTACTCGAATTTGATATTTCTCATATTCCTAATTGTTAGTGATTAAGTTCTAATTTTTAGAAATCGCTACTTTCAGTTTCTCGTGATCGCACTTGAGTTTTGTCTCAAAGCGCGAAGATCGAGGTAAGTTAACTTTTAACTTATTATCAGTTTAATGTGTATGAGTGGTAAGTAAGGTTGCGAATTACAGTCAACAGGTTGCGAATGGGGCCTAATTAGCTGGTCACCGGAGCGCGCCAGGCACTAACGCCGATGGTGCCACACATTATGTTACGTGTGTCCACAGCAAGTGTGGCACAAACAAATAAGTCATGGGGCCACAACAACTGTGGAGCATGAAGTATGGGGCCACAACAACTGTGGAGCATACACTACGTGAGACACAGCAATTGTGACACGTAGAATACGTGGGGCCACAACAACTGTGGAGTACGTATTAACGCACTCACAGCTGGTATAGAAACCTGTGATGTGATGCGGTAATCGGCAGGGACACACGGCTCAAGAGGACTTGTGTAGCACCCATATGGTCACTTTAATGATTAAATCTATTGAATAAGATTCCAAATTCAAGTCATGTTTCACGTTATGTTTTGTTCAAGTTTACGTTCACGCAATCATGGTAATCCCATGAGACAAGAATATGTTTCAAGTTCATGTTATGTTATGTTCACATTTACGTTATATTCCAAGTTCACATTTATGTTATGTCATGCTCAGGTTCATGTTATGTTTTAAGTCCATGTTATGTTTCAAGTTGACGTTCATGCTATGTTTCAAGTCCATGTTATGTTTCAAGTCACGTTCATGCTAAGCTTCAGTTTCAGTTTAAGTTATGCCAGTTATGTTATGTTGTATGTCAAGTTATGCTATGATTACTTATGATTTGATTATGCATTCATGCTTTTATTGCCATGCATGCATCATTAACCTGTGTGGAAGTTTCCTGTTAACTTGCTGAGATTTGTAATCAAATCTCACTGTGGTAGTCCCAACTATCATTTCCCCCGAATGGTAGATCTTATTACAGGATCTGAAGGAGAATCGGGAATCGACCAACTGGAAACGGTCGACTAAGCGACGATGCGACGTAGGTGTTAGTACAACAGTTACCTCAAATTACTACTTGTATTTGTGGAGTTCAATCTCAAGCACTCTTTTTATTACAATCATTTTGGACTAGTGTTGTGCTATCAATTTTTAAGTATGTCATTATTTAGGAAGTATGTTTTAAGTATTTGAGATATTTCAGTTTGGTGCATAGTATTGCTAAAGAAAAAAATTATCTGCTGCGAATATTGCATAATGTTAGATGCATGTTAGGAATATTGCATTTTATATGTCATGAACGGGGCCAGGTAACCTTGTGTTGCATGTCCCTTCGCTTCAAATGTCCGTCCAATCCCAAGCGAAATTTGGGGGCGTCACAATATTGTACATGCCAGTTGACAGATATCTGTATCTCTTGTGGACACACGTTCTGTACATATCACGTGACAGGTATCTGCGCCCGCATGAATAAGTATAGCATGAAAGTGAAAAGTGGCACCATTGATGTTAGTGCCCGCTGTGCTATGGTGACAAGTTAATTAAGCCTCATTCGTAGCTCGTTGATCTTTACCTTGTCAACCAAGGGAATTTCACTCTAATTTAGATACTATAGCGTGAACAAGAGAGTTCAACTAGAATATTACCCTATCCTAGCACTTAGGGTCGTTACAGATATAAACAAACTTAACATGACTTGAAAGTTTGTTTCCAAGATACATAAACTGTACTCTAGACGAAATGTGACTTGAAAAAAAGGATAGAAGCCCTGATGTAACGTAACGTGACAGACATGAACGTGAGACGAAAGACATGACGTACTATGAGATAAAAAATATTTCATAGCATAACATAACATGTAAAAGATAATATTTTGTAACATGGCATAATACATAACAGATAACATTTCAAAATATTGCAAAACAAGTAAAATACAATATTTCGTAATATGGCATAACATGTAATAGAAAATATTACTTGACATGACATATATGTAACATACAACATTACTCAACATGTCATACTTGTAACAAATATCATTACTTAACATGACATACTTGTAACAGATAGAAATGCATGACAAAATAAATTATGTAACAGATAAGTTTTTCATGACAGAATATAATATGTGTAACAGATAAACATGTTGTGACATGCCATGGCATGACACATATGATGATATACATACATGAACTGTAGTTCCTTTACCCATCACACATACACAATAACCTGATAGTAAGTTAAGAGTTAACTTATAGTGATCGTCTCGTTATGAGAAATTAAGCACAGAATACAAGAAATTGTAAGTAGGGATTTTAAAAGTTAGAAACTTTATTACTAACAATTAGAAACATGAAAAATGCTAAGTTAAAGTAAAATTACTATTTTACCCTCTACATGTAGAAAAATGACTATTTTACCCATAACTTAAGGTTTTCACATACAAATTCCAAAAGGGAAATTCTAAATGCAACCGCCTGCGTGTCCCCATTGTGGCCTCGGTGCCTACGTGGCATACGTACTAAACGACGTTCAACATTTGTCCAAATTCCCCCGCGTAAGTAATTGTTTTCTCTCACTCATCTCTATTTTCTCTCGTCCAATGCACGATTTCAAACCCTAATTGTAATCCCTAACTCTCAATGAGCGTCTACTCTCAATCCCTAACTCTAACCAACATCTAACCCAAACGATCCCTAACCCTAATCTACCTGTCGTCTTCACCCTTGAAGCCGCGGCAGGACACGAACCCATCATCTCCATCCCCGTCGTCTTCACCCCTGAGGCCACAAGGGACACGAACCCCCCAGGTTTTGTTCAGATTGTTGCTTTTAGTTTTGCTCTCATCAGTTAAATTTGTGCTTGTGATTTTGATTACTTGATTACTTGTGATTTTGAGATTTGGTTGGATTTGATTTGGTTTATTTATCAGGTTTTGTTCAGATTGTTGCTTTTAGTTTTGCTCTTATTAGTTAAATATGTGTTTGTGATTTTAAGTTTTGATTACTTGATTTGGAGATTTTGGTTGGATTTGATTTGGTTTATTTATCAAGTTTTGTTCATATTGTTGCTTTTAGTTTTGCTCTCATTAGTTAAATTTGTACTTGTGATTTTGATTACTTGATTGGAGTTGATTCGATTTTATGGGGGTTCATCTTAGAATGTCATCATCATCTTCATCAATATCTTCTTCATCTTTTCCGAAAAGTAATTTGGGAAAACCATTGTGCTTCTGTGAGCTCGAAGCCACATTGAAATGGTCAACCACTGCAAAACATCCTAGACGACCCTTCTTAGGTTGTTCAAAGTACAATACCCAGGTAAGTACATTATTTGTTGCCTAAAACATTTTTTATATATAATCATTTAATATGATGTACAGTTTATACATTTCTAATATATGCATGAAATGAGTAGGGCTTACCATACTATAAGTTTTTCAAGTGGCTGGATAGTAATGAAGTGACTGAGCTACAAGTTCAAGAAAGAATGCATGAACTGTTAAAGAAAGAGAAAGAGGTCGAGAAGATACTCGAGCTTCTAGAAAAGAGGGAGATTGAGCTGTGTAAGATAGTGGATCGCCTCGAGAGGGTGCATATGGTACTATCCAAAAAAAGCGACGAGGTTATGCAAAAGGAGTTGGTGCTTAATGCACAAGAAGCTACAATAAGGCGTTTAGGCACACTACTTCGTATTTATTTCTGTTTGCATTTGTACATGTATTTTACCTATTGTTATATAAGTAATTTAGAATTGTTGTTAGTAGTTCTATGTTTAGGTATTGGACTTGTACATTTGTTTTATAATTGTAGACCGCAACTTGTATGAACCAATTGTCTCAGCAACTATGCATTGTCTCAGCAACAGTTGTCTTAGCACTTCCCTCATTGTCTGGACGTAACTAGTTAAGTTGGCCTCCTTGGATGTACATGGTTGTGGGATATAGATCACTTTTATATATAACATCTATTGCAAGAAGGCACACAGCTTTAGATGCTCTATTTTACCATTAAGGAGGTTTAATTCTTAGTTAGATCCGATAACAACATGGATCTACATTTGAAGAATCTGTTTTATAGACCTTAGACTGTGCAAAATACTTTGTATCTTAGACATCAAAATTCCAAAATGAGACCCTTTAAGTCTTAATGAACATTATGAATCACAATAGTTAATGCTAGAAATAAAAATACATAGTCAGCAAAGCTCAGTTCTCCAATGCTATCTTTTAATCTTGCGATAAAATAAGAAAAAAAAATTAGACTATAGGAATTATATCTGAGAAAAGATAATAAAAACTGCAATACTAATTATTATGTCAAAAACTTAAATATATATCCAGTTTTCTATTTTCCACTTTCTTTCTCATTTCTTTGTTTGTAGCAGCCAAAACAGATAAAACTATATTAAAATGTGGCCAATATATACTTCACAAATTTCCACCAACCAAAATGAAAATGGAACATAAGTAAGAAAAATAAACAGAGGACGAGCAAAGAGAGTCCCATCCAAGCTCCATTAACCATATAAATGCGTTAAGCGCACTAAAAGCATATCTACACCATCAAAAATATATGTGCATAGATAGAGAGAGAGAGAGAGAGAGAAAGAGAGAGTGCGCGCTTATACCTGTGAGTGATGTATGAATGTAGAGAAGCCTAAGCAGGTTTAAATCCACATATATTCATTCATGTAAGAAATTGTTCCCAATCCAACTTCACAACAAAGTCCCTCAAATACACAAAATCTATTCAATCCACGACAAATTGTGTAACAGCCCGCTAGAAATTCATTGGTGGAATTTCTATTGACTTTAGGAATCTCGTAAAAGTCCCATAAGTTTTTACGAATCGACCAATCGCATAGGTTTTAGTCTGTCAACATAGTCAGTGTTATCACTCACTACGGTGCTAGAAATATGAGTTTTATTTATTTGAGGTGGTTAGAAGTGTCAGAATGCATTATGGTCTACGCCATTAGACTCAGTGGATTATTTAGGTTTTTATGGCACAATAGCCTATTTTCATAATTCTGGACGAAAAGTCTGTTGGAAATTGTAAAATTATTTTTAGGTGTACTTCGAGGTTGAATTTCGGTAAAAGATTTTCACTGTAGGTTAATATGAATATTTAAGAATTTTTAGTGTTAAGTTTATGATTCACCTTTTCGAAGTGAATAGTAACCTCGATAAGTGCACCAATTGCAGTGTTTCAAAATCACAATGTGGATTGT
This sequence comes from Juglans mandshurica, assembly GCA_022457165.1. Lineage (NCBI taxonomy): Eukaryota > Viridiplantae > Streptophyta > Magnoliopsida > Fagales > Juglandaceae > Juglans > Juglans mandshurica. The sequence goes on from CM039623.1 coordinate 15,521,565, forward strand.
TCAAATTAGATTAGAGAAATTTTATTTGGACACTTGGCAAGATCTTAGCCACACTTAGTGAATAATATTAGACACTTGGCACCATGAGGAACATTTGTTGGATTTGAAGGAATCAAGGTGTGAGATCATTCCACTTAAGCAAAACTTTGTTTCATCTGCTCAATCAAATTGTGCCAGATCAAAGAGGGCTTCAATCCTAGTAAAACCCTAAATGGGGGGAATCCAATAGAAAGCCCAAAAAAATTTTTGAAATCGAAACCCTAAACGGTTTCCCCAAAACCCTAAAGTTGGCCTCTAAACATTTTCTAATCCGATTTCTAGCATTGTGTTTAATCACTTGATTAAATCACTTCGACATGCTATTAATCCATCAAATTTGTGTTAGAACATCCTTATACAACCTTGTTAACCTTGAAAAATTGATTGGGCCAAGTTATATTGGATTTGGACTTGATAGCAACCCAAACCCTCTTTAACATGTGTATATGATTATTGGTTGAGGATTTGTTGCATGATTAAAAGTTTTGGTGAAATATTTTCTTAGATCTAGAAACTTAGAAACTGGAAGAGGAAAAACAGTTTCTGTTTTGAGAAAGTTTAAATCTTTTATGGTTTAATCTTATTCCAATGGCTTTGATATTTTTATTGGAAGATCCTAAGCCTCTTATATACATGGTAGAATGTTATTTTGAAGATATTTGATGTTATTTTCGAAGATATGAAATTTTATGCAAGGAGAAATTCGGTTAGGCCAAAGGGATGATGTTCTTGGCTAAATTTATGTTTTGGTTTATGTTTAACCATGTGATCTTGCGTTTGATGCTTGGATCTGTTTTAGAACATCTTTTTAAACCATGTGATGTTTTGGTTTGAAGATCTCATCTTTATAAGTCATGGATCAAGAGGTTGATCAAAACAAGTTAGAAACAAAAATTTGTTTTAAACTTAGAAGAGAAACCAAAAAGTTCAAGTATGGTTTTAGTGTTTTTGATGAATTTTGTTCATGATTCAAAACATGATTATTCTTAGAAATATGTTATGAGTATAGTAGAAGAAAAAATTTGGTTTAATCATAAGTTTTGAGATTTGAAAGAATTACAACAAAAATCGAAGGAAATAGCCTTTGTAAGTTTCGGCCCTATAGAGTTTTAATGGTTGTATTTAGTGTTAAATTTTTCTGAATTAATATTTGAGTTTAGGACAAAATTTACATAAGGTATGTAAATTTTAGTGATTTTTGGAGTTAAGATGCAAAATCCATAAGTTAGGGGTAAAATGGTCATTTTCCCACATGTAGAGTGTAAAATAGTAATTTTACTCTAAGTTGATATTTCTCCATATTCCTAATTGTTAGTGATTAAGTTCTAATTTTTAGAAATCACTACTTTCAGTTTCTCGTGATCGCACTTGAGTTTTGTCTCGAAGTGTGAAGATCGAGGTAAGTTAGCTTTTAACTTACTATCAATTTAATGTGTATAAGTGATTAATAAGGGAACTAAAGTGTATGTATACATGTTATCATATGTGCCATGCCAAGTCATTACATATTTATCTTTTACACAGAATTTATTCTGTCATGAATTATTCATCTGTTACACAAGATATTTTGTCACGTATAGCAATACATTGCAAGTATGCCATGTTAAGTTAAGTATGTCATCTGTTACATGTATTTCATGTCACGTAATATTCACTGTCTCATGTTACGCCATGATAAGCAATGTTGTCTGTTATATGGTATGTCATGTTACAAAATGTTGCATGTTACATGTATGCCATGTTATGCAATGTTCTCTATTACATTTATGTCTGACGTCTTAGTTCATGTCACGTTATGCTACGTCAGGATTTCTGTCTTTTATGTCACGTTTATGTCATGTTCATGTTACGTCACGTTACCAAATGTCATGTATGCCAGTTAAGTTATTCATGTCAATCACGACCCTAGGCACTAGGATGGGGTAATATTCTAGTGGAACTCCTTTGTTATCGCTGGATTGTCTAAATATGTGTGAAATTCCCTGGTTGACGAAGTACAGTCAACAGGTTGCGAATGAGGCCTAATTAGCTGGTCATCGGAGCACGCCAGACACTAACGCCGATGGTGCCACACATTATGTTACGTGTGTTCACAGTAAGTGTGGCACAAACAAATAAGTCATGGGGCCACAACAACTATGGAGCATGAAGTATGGGGCCACAACAACTGTGGAGCATACACTATGTGAGACACAGCAATTGTGACACGTAGAATATGTGGGGCCACAACAACTGTGGAGTACGTATTAACGCACTCACAGCTGATATAGAAACCTGTGATGTGATGCGGTAATCGGCAAGGACACATGGCTCACGTTCAAGTCATGTTTCACGTTATGTTATGTTCAAGTTTACATTCACGCAATCATGGTAATCCCATGAGACAAGAATATGTTTCAAATTCATGTTATGTTATGTTCACGTTCACGTTATGTTCCAAGTTCATATTTATGTTTTGTCATGCTCAGGTTCATGTTATGTTTCAAGTTCATGTTCAATTATCACCACCTGTATGTTGATTGAACATGTATGTTGATTGGATATTGGTTGCCAACTGGATATGGTAGAAAAGTCGGTGACCACGTGGGCACTAGTCCAAAGTAACCAGGCAAGTAATTTGGGATGTTTGGACTAGTTGATGGTATGGCCTAACATGTTATTAGATAAAGTTATTGATATATTTTGGAAATAAATATCGACTCAAAAATACCAATGTTATAGATATATTAAATCATATAACATACATACCTTGGATGGAGGATTTGAGCTATATAATGTCTGCGTAGTTGGCTGTTCTTTCTCGTTTCCCATTCTGAAAATTAGTATTAACTATCAAGACAACTAATTGACATTCAGCAGGTGGGTTTTTATAGTTGGAAAAAAAATAAACTATCATGCAAAAGAAACTAAAATCCATATGGGAAATGAAGCAAAAACTCCGTTTTTTTTTTTATTGGCTGGTGCTTTTATATTACCTTCCCTAATATAAAACCCATTTACACACGTTGATAGATTGGGAAGTGCTATATAGTACATCTTTCTTCAATTTGGCAAACTATGCTACAAGTCCTTGTTTTAGCTTTTTAAGTGGTATACGGTTGGGTTGGGTTGGGGTGGTTATTGTTTTTGTCTCAAGTTCTGAATATTTCTTTGTAAAGAAATACAATATACTAAATAAATATGGATCTTACTCTATTTGGTTAAGTCATGATTAACGATATATTGTTCAATAGGTTAAGTTGAAGCTAAGAGAGTCAACTACGAGGCTGGAACAACAATTGGCAGAAGAGCAAGCTGCTCGACTGAAGGCTGGAGAGCTACTACATGAAGCTCAACTGAAATCTAGTGAAGAAATTCATAGCCTCAGAGAGCATCTAGAAAAAGCAGAGGAGCAGCTTCGTAAGCACAGTGAAAATTGATGTACCATTATGTGAGGTAAAGGTTATGAATACCAACTGTTGTGCAGTACAGACCTTCCCTTTTAATTTTTTCGTGTTAATGTTTCTACAACAATTGATTGGACACAAAACCCATTTACACCATTTATGTCAAGGCTTCATACTAATGAGAACCAATTTAATGAAAATACTTCAGTGAATAGATTTTCTCGAACTGTACATTTTGGTAAAGGAAAGAAACGTTTTTAATTATGTAAAATCATTAAATCAGCAAGTCATATTAACAATAAAGCTACAAATTTTGACAGATAACTACTTTCCTTCAAACAGTAATGACAAATGTCTGGTAGGCATTTATAGTGGTATAGTTTGTAGTCAAAGCAAATTGTTATGTGTTCAAGAAGTTTTTAATGCACAGCCACAAAACCATTCTCACAAGTGTCTCAGATGCTTGGTCAAAGTTGACAACAGAATCTTAGTTGATTAAATAAGAAATGACTACCATTTACTCTTAGTTCTATTTTTTCACTCAAAATCCATAGAAAAGTGCGGGCTATACATATACACTCATGTTAAGAGTGCCAGCTAAGTTCTATTTTTTCACACAATTTCAAGTGTAATGTAATCTTTTCTTGAAGTGGATTCCCAAACCCATAAATTGTTGTGCAGACTGCAGATGCTAGGCTCCAAATCTGAATAGCGACCTTTCAAAGTACAGACTGAAAAACCAAGTTCTTTATTACAGAACCAAAGAAGACCCAACAACTCAATACCCACCATTAAGCATAGATTTTTCACATACAAACAAAAGGGACAAGAGCAACCCAGAGAGAACGGCGGATGAAGACCTCAACTCAGAGAAAACTAAAACCCAACAACAAACAGATGAAGACCTCTTACCTATAAATGCAAATGAAATAGTAGACTTCAAATCCAGAAGAGAAGACCGCAACCCTGATCTAGTTTGGGGCTCAAGTTTCTTCAAACCAAAATGAACTCAATTCCCTCCCTCCCGCGTAAGTAATGTTTTTGGGTTCAAGGTTTCCATTTTTTTTTAAATTATTGCTACGCGAGGCCGCGGCGAGGTTACCACCCGGAGGTATGTAGCAGTACTGATTCCAAAAGTTATTAAAATTTAAATTCCTCATATAAATTTTGTCCTAAACTCAAATATCAACTTAGAAAAAATTAAGACCAAATACAACTATTACAAACACCATAGGGCCGAGACTACTAAATGCCGCATATCTTACTTTTGTTGCAATTTCTTCAAATTCCAAAACTCATGATCAATTTCAGTACAAACATACTTAAAACATCCACAAAAAAATTTTAGTTAAAAGGTCCAAACGTTTTAACTAAAATACACACTCTTGAATCGTAAGGTTTTGACCAATTTCAAAGCATTTTCAAGAACTCTAAAAATTCAAAACTTTTTTCTAACATGTTCATAATCCTAAGAACTAACAATAGAATGGATTTAAGGGTATTTTAGTAATTAAAGGAAAACTTGCATGGACTTGGGAAGGATTGAAAATGGAAACCATAAGAGGAGAAAATAGCCTTACGGGAGAAGAAAACTGTGTGACCTAGGAACTCTGTCGAAACTGAAGTTGAGCACAAAGCTGAGAGAGGCGGTGGAAGCTGGTTTAGGGTGGTGCAACGAAGATGCTATCGAGCTGAGTGGCTGAGCACGAGAGAGAAAGAAAGAGAGAGAGAGAGAGAGAGAGAGAGAGAGAGAGAGAGAGAGAGAGAGAGAGAGAGCTCGGTGTGAGAGAGAATGGAAACTCACTGTGAGACAAAGAGGAGGCGTGTGACAGTCTAGGCTGGCTTAAGGTGCCTGATGACCCTTTCCATTGGTCTGGGCTGGCTTGTGGAGGCAACGATTGGATTGGGGTTCACGGTTTGCCAATGGGTTGGGCGGTAGGGCTATCACACGGTGGTTTTTGAGTGGAAGAAAATGGCAATTACATGAAAGAGGTGATTCATTGAAAAATTAGGTTGCAACAACTTCTTTTGCAAGAGAGAAATACGTGTATTTATAGAGTTGATTAGAAGAGCCCTATATAAGAAGAAAAAGGAGGGTAACCATGCATGGCATGAAACATGGAACGTGCCTAATGTGAAACTAGTTCCTGGCTTCATGGGCTTGGGTTTTGAGAGTTGATCGAGCTTTTTCCCCCAGTTTTGGACTCCCGATTCAACCTCTAAAATAATCTAACTTGTCCCACCAATTTTCCTTGGCCCATAAAAAACTTCACCTAATCTAAAAATATTTAATGATTTTAACCTAATTAGCAAGCCTAATAAAAATATATTCGACATCGGTCAAAAATAAAATTTGGGCCCGTAGTCCATTCAAAAAATACTCGTTAATTTCAAGTGGGCTTTTTATCCGTATAAACCCAAAAATTTTAGAAAACAAATTGGTGTTAGACGTGGGTGTCACATCACAAGAGATAACACCTATGTAAAAGGAAGAAATAGAAACAAGAAAATTGTGACCATTGAAATCTACATCTTTGGCCCAAAGAAAAAAGGGTTTTGACTGATAACACCTATATACTTTATGCGCAAGTTGTCAAGAGTTCAAGCTCCTCAATGTAAAGCCAAGACTATAGTAGGGTAAGTTATATTTACAAACCAATACATGACACATGCACAACACTAAAGTACATGTTTAATTTACTACTTTAATCGTCACTACAACATAATTACTTTTTAGTTATGGTTGAGAAATTGTGATAGTCCCCAAACTGTCACTAAAAAGCATTTTCTGTGACGGTATCTGGAAACAGTCACTAAAGACAAATGAAATTTTTTGACGTTCAAGTAGAGAGGAAATTTACTTTCGAATATCATATATACGTTCGAACATTAAGGCTAGTTAGGTGCGAACGTGAAATGTTTTGGTGCCAACGTTCGAACTTTAGTAATTAATGTTCGAATGTTAATTGTCAATTTAAATTAAATATGACTCTAATTTAAAAATTATGTGATTTTTGTAATGCATAATTTGTGAACAAGTCTAAAAAATTGTAAAATATAATTATAAATTTATATATATAAATTATATTTATGTTTATGTTTATAAACATATATGTTTATATATATTTGAAGTGTAGTGATTTAGTATTCAAGTTGAAAAATCTAACATTAAAGAAGATTGAGAATTGAAATTAAAAAATAATAGATATATTAAATAATATTGTTCCTTACAAATATTAAAAGCAAAATATAAAATATGATAGAATTTCTTAAACAGCACTCAGACGAATGCATTGTTTACGAATTCGTACTCGGTATCTCCTCAGTCAAGGTATCAACTTTCTCATTGAGGATATCTACACGAATGGCTATCTCGGCGGTAGACTCCTCTATAGCCACGATCTGTCGATCAATATGTGCAGTCATATATGAAATCAACGCATCAACCCAAGCAAGCCGCGCATCTCTCACAAATGTACTCATTGGCTGCTGACTACTACTCCCCACACCGGCCCCGGGTTGCGTCAGAGGCACTAGATCCGCTACAAGGGGTGGCTGACTTCGAGGATACCCCCTCGCCTATCCAATGCTACATCGATGCGTGCTGATGTCAAGGGGGCTCATTTGATCTATGACTTGCTCTTCCAGCTAGAGTGACACTCTTTGAGGAAGTAATAGCTGGCTAATGATGACACCATATCGGACGTTGTCCTTGGAGACAATGCTTGCCTCGTAACGAATCCTCTTAAAGATGAGTAGTGGAAAATTGATGGGATCTCCACGTGCCACTTATATAAAAAAATGTACCCGAATCCAACTAAATGTTGTCTTATGTGCCACAGGATCTAGGTTTGTTGCAACAATAAGCTGCAACATGTAGAAGAAATGTAGCAAATGTATTTGGTTGAAGGCTTTCTTCCTCTCAATCTGCATACGGTCTCTCCTGATGAGGATGTAGAAATCATTGTCTCGATCATCGTCCCAAGCCTCATGGTCAGTACCCTCTACCTCTGACTAGTCTGCATCTCTGGCATCATCTATTGGCTCAACTAGGCCAGTAGATGATGCAGAAGTGCCTACATCTGCATTGAGTGTGCCGTGTGCAGATATAGATGCGTGAACCACAGTTGTGTCGCTAGTATGAGAGTCAGTTGTAGTCGATGTCTCAACTACTTGATGAATCCTGAGGAGCTCGACGATGACATCCTGTGAAATCTCAAACGAAACACCGCATACAGTCACAGTGTGAGAGGATGTGTCCTGAGACATGGAGCACATCCCCCTATAGAACTCCCGAACCATTGAGGGGTATACCTTCCCCCTCTATGTGCAGATATTTCCCCAGCCTCTTTTAATGAAGACATCTTTGAGGTTCGTCTGCTCCCATCTGAGATTATCGAACTCATTGATGAAGACCTCTCGCTCCACCATAACAGAACGAGCCCCAATCCGAGCAGTATCCTGAGTGGCTCCTTCCCTCCCTCGTTTCCTAGTATGCAAATAATGAGCCACATCATGAAAATAGAAAAGGAAAAAGAATTATTAGTACTATTGATGTATCTTTCGTTTTAATTTTAAACTGTTCTGCATTAACGTTCGAACATAATATAACATATGTTCGAACATTCAGATAAAACATTCTCACGTATGTTATTGACGTTCAAACATAACAATTAACATTCGAACATATAATATACACGTGACATCCGCTCGTCACGGTCGTGGCTATACACGTGGCATTTGTTTTGAGAAAAATAGAAGGCACGAAAAACTCAAGGTCACCATTTATGATAATTCCACTGGAAGAGTGAATGATAATGCAGCAGTGTTTTCCTCTTATATTGGCACAGTAATCCGAGCTTATGCTCCATTTTATTTGCGATCATAGCGAGATGTTCCAAATGAGATTAACATGCACATTCGAAGTCGTGTGCTGGTGAGTTTACTTTGAGAGTACATTTTTTTCACCTAGATTAGTATATCATATTTTTTATGTAATTTACTTATTAGGATGAATTCGACCTCAGCTTTGGTCGTAGCAAGGATTCGAGAACAGTAAATGAGTTGATGGCTACACTATTCTGATGTCACAAGGGACGATGTCATGACCACTTCAAGAAGTTTGAGACGTAGGAAGAGGCTGCAAAGTCCTTTTTCCAGTAGATGAAGTTAGACGATTGGAGAAAGTGTTATGATCTTTTCGCAGCTCCAGATTATCAGGTATTCTAAATTTATATCCTTTAATTATTTACATTTATATTCATTCTAAATTATATATATATATATTTATATATATTACAATTAACATTCTTAATTAATTTTGTAGCACTTAAGCTATACAAATGCACTTAATAGATCCACTCTGACTGTCCATCATCGTGTCGGTTCAAGATCATTCCACCGTCTTGTTGATAAAATGGTAATTAATAAATTATAGAATTCATTTATTTTTCTAATATTCTTTTATTTAAGTAATAGAATTATCTTTTTAAAATTGTTAATGTCGCTTTGTTAGAAACGTGATGATCTTGAAAACCTTTTCCTCATTCATATCTATGATGCAGCTCACACTAATGAGCGTAGTGAGTGGATGGATCCTGCCGTTGCAGATAATTATATAAGCGGTGTTACTTTTGTTAAATAAATTATGCAACATGTGAATAGTTTATTTTTTATTTGTATTTATTTTAATATGTTACTTATTGTGTGTTTTCTTTCAAATTGCAGGAAAAAATGATGGAGATGCAGTTAGCTTCTGGGGAATCGTCTTTGAGTGGCATGGACACATTAATGCAAGTGCTCGGGCCCAAGTCTAGTATGGCAAGAGGTTTGGGACAATCTTTCAAGCATTCCGGTTCATCCTCCTTAACCTCATCAACTTCACAAATTAATAATCTTACCAAAGATTTAGAAGCTGCAACAAGAGTTGAAGTCCCTCTTAGAGTGGCAGTCTCATTTAAAGATGCATTTGCGGGACCAACAGAGAGACCAGGAGGAAAAAATATGCTGTGAAGTCCAAGAGCAAGTGCAGTGGGAGATGATGATGCAAATGGAGCATGTTATGTCAATGCAATAGAATCGCGGTGGACGAGTAAAGAAGAAGAAATGAATTTTATCAATTTTATCCGTGTATATAACTTTTAATATCTAATTTTGAAACTTTATAAGACATTGTTAGTTGTTAAATGATGGTGTGTAATATGATACAATTGGTATGTTTTTTGATTTTATGAAATTATTATTTTTGATATGTACTTTCGAATGTAAATAAAAAACATTCGAACATTGGTTCACATTCAAACTAATATTTGAACGTAATTACACAAAATTATAACATAACGTTCGAAGATATGACTAAACATTCGAATGTACTCACCCTGAAATGAACAAAACGTTCAAATGTTTAAACAATTAACGTTTGAACAAACCTCTGAACATACTACTTGCATTCGAACGCTTCTTCGTTAACATTCGAACTAACATCCGAATGTTATAACTGTTACATTCGAACATTGGTCCATTAACATTCAAACGAAAATTTAACGTTTATTGCAGTTAACGTTCGGATGTATAGAAGTTCGAACGTAAATATTATACATTCAAACTATAATCAACATATGTCAACTTCTGTCGATCGAATGCCGATTGGTCGAATTTACGTTCAAACGTTCGATTGGATGTTCGAATGTTACTTTTTGTGATAGATCTCAATCGTTACAAAAAAGGGAACGCTCGAACATTACACCAAATGGAACATGTCCAACCGTCACGTTTTGGTGACGGTTCAATAGTAAACCGTCACCAATTGTTTTCTATGATGCACATTAGGTGATGGTCGTGGTGATGGTTTTGCCACAAAATGTCTTTAGTGACGTTTTGGTTATTTTTTGTGACGGTTTCCTTTGTCACAAAACACAAATTGTGTTGTAGTACGTTAATGTGTGCGAACAAATTATTCGAAATGGTTAGTGTAGTTGGAAATGTCCATAAGCCTAATCTTGGCTTAGAAGTAGATGTGGCTGATGTTATTCGGAAAGAAGCTAATATATGTAAGTATTCTGCAACGACTACAAGCTTTCGTGAAAGGTTATACAATATATATATATATATACATACATATATACACTATATATATAAAATTACAATTGTTACTTCAATATATATATACACATTAATTATGATGAAGTACTACTCATTTGCTAGCTATTGGTTTTTTGTGGAAAAGTAGATATGATGTTGCTGTTGATATAAACACAAAAGGATCACCTTATTCGCTTATGAGCTTTGTGAAGAAGTGCAAGAAACTCGATTTGTTCTTGCATGTATCAACAGGTATATTAATTATCAAGGCCTAAATTAATAACGCATATGTATCATGTATTGTTGGGTGGAATTAGAATGAATGTTTTGGTTTGTTGAGCTCTTTAGTAGATCAGAGTTTGCCCTTTGCACCTCCTGCATAGCAAAGAGATGTAAGTTTTTTTAAATTTTAATTAAATTAGTAATTTCTCTCATTTCAATTTTTATTCTAGAAGTGGATGATTGGGTTTTGCTATGAAGCAAAGCGATCATTGGCAAGTGAAATAGTAGTGATCCATAACCATATGCATCTATAGCGCCTAAGTTGTAACGCCCGTCCTTATGGTGGGACTTTTTCCAAAATATTTTTATAAAAGGACGACGGAAATTACCATCCTATTTAAAACTTTTCACTTGTATACCCAGGGTGCGAGACTCCACGTTTATAAATAAAATGTGCTTTGATAATAAAATAAGGTTACAGCGGAAAACATAAATCTTATAATAAAAAGGCCTCTCGTACGTTTAAAACTCGTGCCTAGACTTCCATGCTCTTTCCCATGGGTCGTGTCCGTCCTGATCATGCAGTTCCTGTTGGGGGAGGGACATGCATAAAAATTAAAATGAGTCGAAGACTCGTAAGCATTACTTCATACAATTAAAATATAGCAACATAGGTTTTCATTCATGTATTCATCACTCGTACATACTATTACGTGCATGCATGTGTGCTTACGTGCTTACGTGCGTTTGTTTGAAAACGTCACTGGACAGGATTTTTCTCTTTTAAAACATGGGCATCTTTTTCGTAAAACGTTTCTCCCACCAGTGCCTTCGTTTCTTCAAGAGTTCGTGCATGTTTACGTGCGTGCGTGCGTCCGTTCTTTTGAAAACTTCACTGACGGGGCTTTTCTTTTTAAAAGACTTTCCTTTCTTTAAAACGTGTCTCCCGTTAGTGCCTTCATTTCTTAAAGGTTCGTGCGTTCATGCGTTCGTACATACATGCATACATCCCTTCGTTCTTATCACTTTTATAGGCCAGTACACACTATTACGCCCTTGTGTTTGGGGTTAGCGGTCTTCCTTTGGACCCGAATTCTGCCCATGGCCATGGGTTGGGATCCCCTTTTCATAGGGGGCAGCACTGGGTGTACTTCCAGTACTACTTACCTGGCATTGCAATCTGCCCATTCATCAGTACCCTTTTATTCATGTCATGTGGCTGTTACGTGTCTTCATACATTCATGCTTTCATTTCTTTCCTTCTTGCTTTTCATTCATTCGTTCATGTCAGCACGAAAGAGCTGAAGCTTTCATTCAGTTCATTCTTTCATTTAACAGTCCTTTCTTTTCATGAGAAAACATTTCTTCTCGTGAGAAAATATTGTTTGGGGCCTAGGCCCGAAAATGGTCTTTTCATCTTTCAGTTCATTTCAATTCTATCCTTTCTTTAACAGTTCATTCGTGGAAAACTTCATTTAAGAACATACATGGGCTTAAACGTCAGCTTTCATGGCATCCATAAGCGTCACCTTGAACGTCGTCAATCATGCCATCCACGAGCGTTACCTCGGGGCGCACATGAGAGCATCAGTTCGTAGGATTCACAAAAGCATCCGCTTTCATGCGTTTCATACATCTTCATCAGTTTATGGATTTTCGTAGAAAATACATACAATAGATACAACGTATAGTCATCCATTCACATGCGTACAATTAATAGTTTGGTTGCGTAAACAGGGGCTGCCAAGAAGGGGCCGTACATATTTATACCTTTGAACACTTAGCATTTTCTTTCTTAAAACGTCTTTAGTCTTTTCTTAAAGCGTCAAAAAGGAAAAGCTTTTGTTTTCATTTTCTTTTATCTTATAAAGACTCTAGAAGAGTATGAACGTAACACTTACCTGGACTCCATGCTACTTGCATGTCATTTAGTCCATTCTTGTGTTGTCAAATGGCAACCTACATGCATACACATAACCTTAGCATCATTCTCTATCTAATGTATAAGTAACTTAAGCTATAAATAAAACTATGCTATACTTAGAACACTTTCCTTCTATCCCATGCACTTACGTGCCCTTTGCGATGTTAAACCCTTCGGGGACCACTTACGGTCACCACATCTTCCAACTCAAGGTCTTGTCTCAAGTGCTCATCCACTAAGGTGAACCCATTATTCACCTTAGGATTAAGACACTAAGACATTTGTCTTACTCTTCTTACAACCACATTCGACGCATGATTCCGACCGATGGAATCACACATCTCAATCCTAACGATGCATCCGTCACTACCTTCATGCATCTTAGCCCATACTAAATCCTCATTCCCATCCATACAATCACACAGCTTTAAGCCAACTCTGAGGCTCAAGCACCGTGTAACTGTACTTAGGGCAGATTACCCATTACATATGGTGAATCCGTCCGACACATGTGTCTAACCAGATTACACATGTACCTTACCCCTTTATCACCTAAGATCAACATATAACATGTTGATCACCTGCTCGTAGGGACAAGGGCCATACTCCGATACCAATCTTCTCTTAACCCGGCTAGCATGACTCTTCACGCTACCCGTCCCTTTTGATAGTTCATCCCAACACTTAACACGACAAGACTCCATTCACAACTACGCCTTATATCACGTCACATAACCCGAGATTGCTCCAGAGCTACACTATGACCTTGTCGCGTTACCCAACATTCTGCTACGTCAACTCCTGACTCATCACGAGTACGGTTGATCACGTACTCCCGTCACATCGTGACATCTCATCACGTTCCCTTTATGCCATTCCTACACTTTAACACTTCATACATCATAAGCATGACCTCCAATAACCACGTCACTTAGTGACGTTGCCCAGTCATGCTTCCGCTGCGTACTCTTACATTTGTTCCACTACTTCGCCTATCATAAGCACGACTGTCAGTAGTCATGTCACTTCGTGACATTCCTCAGTCCTGCTTCCGCTGTGCACTCCTATACTTGTTCTGATACTTCAAGCATACTCCTAGCCATAAGTCCATCACAGTGACATTTGTCACCTCAGACTACAGGCTATGCCATAACTACTTCGGGACACTGTTTCACAGTTCCCGACACTATCCATCATGTTCCACGTCCATCAAACACATAACCACTATGGCGTACCTGCCATATGGAGCATTGCTCCATCACACGGAGTACACTCCACGTGTACTCCCTTCATACATACCACGCCACATCACCACTATGGCACATCTGTCACACGGAGTACATTCCACATATACCCCCTTCATATACCATACCCCACACAGAGTACACTCAGCGTGTACTCTTCTCGTTCCACATACACTACGCCGCCATTACAACACATATTCCCCAATCACACTACATGGCACGGTCCACAACAATTCCCGTCTACACCCAACACATCACAGCACACTTCCCAATTAGGCCCAACACTTCATAGTACATTACACGGCACAATGCACCTCCATATAACATAGACAAGCCCAACAAATCACTACACAGAATGCCCAACACTTCATCACAATGCCACAACTCCACAAATACTAATAGCACAGTCTACAACCTAGTCAACTAATCAATATCCAACATAACTACAAGGGATAGAGAGTTATACTATCGACGGGATAACCCGTGCGTTGCTCGTTGACTATCATAGCCGATAATGTCGGAAGAGTCGTACGTGGCGGCTAACTCACGTATGGTGATTGTTTAGGCGTTTGGATAGCTAGGTGTGGTCTTGGAAGGGTCTCATGATGGCATTGTGATGGTGGTGAAGAGCATAACACGGCGGATCTAGCCATGTACAGTGGCGGTCAACCATGCGCAGTGGCTATCCATCACGTGCAGTGATTACCTACCACATAAAGGAAGGTGCGGTGAATCTCGTGGTGGCGTCGAGGTGGCACCACGGTGGCTCACGGTGGCGGATCTGGCCATATCGTGGAGGAGAAGCCGTGGGAGAGTGAGAGAGAGTGTGCTCTCGTGGGTGGCAGATCGGAGCCAAAGGAGGTCGGGTTGGCTTGGTGGCTGCCTGAGGAGGCTGATGGTGGTGGCTACCAGCCGTGGGTGGCGGTGCACGGTGGTGCACGGTGTGCAACCCGTGCGTGCATGAGGGGGAGACCGTGAGGTGGAGGAGGGGGTTTATGGCCATGGGTCACGTGGAGGAGCTCGGGGAGGAGCCATGGTGTCGCTAGGTGGCTGTGGGTGCTGCGCACGGCGGCGCTAGGGGACGCGCACGGTGAAGCTGTGCGTGGATCTCCTTATGCATGCATGTGTGCGATGGAGGGAAGGTGGCTGCATGGGAGAGGCCAAGCTCGCTGTGGAGTGGTGGTCGGTGGTAAAGGAAGCTGCCGAGGGAGTGGTGGCGTTGGAAGGCGGCGCGCAACGGCGCTATGTGCACTAAGCCCATACGGGCTATGTAGTTCCGAAATGGAGAAAGGGAGAGCGTGGGAGAGAAAGGCTGGTATGGTTGAGCTCATCGGAGGGAGAGGGGGCCAATGGTGCCAGCGGTGAGAGCTGGTGGCGTATAGCGGGACCGGGTTGAGGCCTTAAGCCGTTCGGGCTCGGGGTGAATCGCGTACTGCATACGCCGAATGAGAGAGGGAGGAGAGAGAGAGCTACGGGGGAAATGAGGGGAAAAGAGAGGGGGTCTGGGTATTTAACCCAGTCCCTTCGTCTGGAGGTCTACACAGCGATCTAACGATGAGGGATCAAAACACTGATTTGAAAATGCGTAAACGTTAACTTAATTAAGATGATCACATAATCTCTGCCTTCGGGATTTGCTTACGTCATAAAGATGAAACATACGTCAGAAAGAGAGAAGTGTACGTAAGAAGAAGGAGCTGGGTATTACATAACTGATGATATCTTGTGCTTCTGTATCAATAACGCCTTCATCTATTGCCTAAATATGATTTTAAGGTGAGTGTTTACGAAGCCCTTGGAGGTTCTGGTTTTAATTTGTTTGATGCCATGCTTTTGATTTCACGAGTTATGTTAGGTGGTTAATTCAGAAAACTTCCATGTATCTCTAGCATGGATGTGAAGAAAGTGACACTATTGTTTCATGGAAATTAAACTTCAAGTTCTCTTATTTTTAGTGTTAATATATGAATTTGCAGGTAGCTGATGGCCAACAAAAACGTAAGAAAGGAGTGTTTGGGACTAAGGGTGGTGATAAGGAGGTAAGAGTCAAATTCAAGTCTCTCTATTTGCTCTGTGTTTTATCATGTCACTAGATTGCATGTTTTTTGTGATTTTCTAAGTACCTCAATGATTAATATGACTTATATGTAAGAATTAAGTACATCAAAATTAGAAGGGGCATGCTTGTTGTTCAAGCTAATTAAGTACTCTATTTCTGTTTACTTTCAACTTATGAAACCGCTAGGCAATACAATGGCAGCAGCTGGACGTCCATTACCCTCATCTGAATTTGTTCCATACCTTTTAACTGGTCTTGGACCTGACTATGATGCTTTCGTCTCATCAGTCACTACATGGCTTGACCCTATATCCACTGAAACATTATTAGCACATCTTCTTGCACATGAGGCCAACTTCACTGCTTGTGTTAATTCATTCATGCAAGGTCATGGCTTTCATGGCCGCAACAACTTCAATAGAGGTCGTGGAGCTTGTCAAAAAAATCGAGGCCGAGGGTCTTCTTCTCCTAATGGTCTTACGAGTATACCCTCATCTAATTCTTTTTCCTCTCAACCAAGCATGCACCTCAGTAGCTCCAGCCTTAGCCCTTTACAGTGCCTCTACCTACCCTACCGATGCCACTTGGTATCCTGACACAGAGGCGACTAACCATATCATGAGTGAGCTTGCTAATCTTAATCTTCAATCTGTTGAATACACTGATGATGCAGATCAACTCCAAGTTGGTGATGGATCATCCATCCCAATTTCTCATACTGGTTCTGCCCTTCTTCCACACTCTTCATCACATTTTATTTTAACAAAATTGTTTTGTGTTCCATCCTTTACCAAAAACTTTCTTTCGATTAAACAGTTTTGTTCTGAGAATAATGTCTTTTTCCAATCATTTTCATGCAAAGGATTGCATCACGGGGAACACACTGCTCCAAGGGACAACAAGTGATAGTCTCTACACTGTCTCATCTCAGTTCCCTCAAGCCAATTCAAGTTCACTCTCTTTTGTCCCATTATGGCACTCACGTCTTGGCCACCCTTCCTTCAAAGTTGTTCGCACGGTTTTACTTCAACATGGTCTACCTTTTGAGAAAATGTCTTCAATGTATTTCTGTATTGCTTGTGCTATGGCCAAGCACCATCGTGTACCAGCATATACTAAAAATACTAAGTCTAATTTTCCGTTTGATATTGTTTTTAGTGACTTGTGGGGTCCTGCACCACATGTTTCTCCTGAAGGTTTTAGATTTTAGATTTCCTTTGTGGTTGATCATTCCAGATATACATGGTTATTTCCTTTTCAAAACAAATCCCAGGCTTTGTTTATTTTTCTAAAGTTCAAGTCTTAGGTTGAGTTACAATTCAACACTAAAATAAAGCAACTTCAAACGGACTACGGTGGGGAATTCAGAACATTCACTGATATTCTTTCCACCTCAGGCATCATTCATCGAGTAACATGTCCTCATGCTCACACTCAAAACGGCATTGTGGAAAGAAAACATAGGCATATTGTAGACTCTGGTCTTGCATTACTTGCACATGCATCTATTCCTTTAGCATTTTGGCAGTATGCATTTCAACTTGCCGTGCATTTAATCAACATGTTGCCATCCACTTCTCTAAAACAGACTCTCAGCATGTTGGCCTTTAACCAGACCTTATAACAAACACAAGTTTGATTATAGGGTCATGGAGTGTGTATATCTGAGACTAAGCCCTGCTCACAAAGGCTTAATATGTTATCATATTCCCTTAAAATTTGTGGTGGAACTGAGGGAGTTTTTGAAATGAGACGTGAGCTTCATTGTGTTTAATGTCTTTAGAGATGTAAATTAAGTACTTCCCGAGCCCTCTAAGGTTGTTCTTGCCATTTTCACCTCTCCTCTAAATTCCACTCAACAGACCCAAAGCATCTTAGGACCAATGCCAACTTCTTCTTCCTCTCAGCATCTATCACAACCGCTTGCAATAGTTCATGTTCAACTAGTACATTCCATAATAACTTGCTCGAGAACTGCTTTGTCCCTCCCACGCTAGTTCATCGATGGCACCGTTAGGTGGCCACCTTCCCAAGCTCATGCCTCAATCAATTCACCTATCCTAGAAACCCCCACCTTTTTTTGGTTGCACAACAATATAAGGAGTGGAGAGAAGCCATTTCAAAGGAGTTTAATGCACTTCTAGCAAATGATACCTAGTCACTTGTACTTGCCTCTGAAGCTCAAAATATAGTGTCATGTAAATGGGTTTTTTGTACAAAACAACTTGCAGATGGCATCATTGAAAGGCATAAGGCATGTTTAGTGGCAAAAGGATTTCTTCATCAATGTGGTTTGGATTATGATCAAAACTTCATTCCCGTGGTCAAAGCAACTACTATTAGACTTGTTTTAGCTTTTGTCATGACAAATGGTTGGCCTATTCATCAGTATGATGTCCAAAATGCTTTCCTTCATGGACCTTTCTCTGAAATAGTATACATTAATCAACCACCTGGTTTCTCACATCCAAAATGCCCTCATCATGTTTGCAAGCTATGAAAAGCCATTTATGGCCTAAAATAGTCACCAAGATCAGCTTGGTACTCTCGGTTAAGTAAAACATTTACTGATCTTAGTTTTAATATTTCATTTGCTTATAGCTCCTTATTTGTTCGAATCAATGGTTCTGCATGCCTCTATGTGCTAGTCTATGTAGATGACCTCCTTGTTACAGGATCCAGCATGCAGCTCATTAATGATCTCATTCATGCCTTGCGGTCAGATTTTCCAATAACAGACCTTGGCAAACTTCATTACTTTTTAGGAATTGAAGCAACACACAACTCAGATGGCTCAATCTTACTCACACAAAAGAAATACATTGCCGACTTGTTGGACAAGACAAACATGACAGTAGCAAAACCTATAAAGACCCCAATGGCTACTTTCGCAAAACCTGAAACTCACAGGTTTACCTGTACTTTTCCTTTCACATGATGCTTTGCAAGATTATGTATTGAAAAGTTTATTGACCCGTGGTTGAGTTCTTGAATCTATGGTTTTGTAGTGATTAATGACTTGATAAATTTTGTGCTTTGATTTATATTTAGGGCATCCACTGATTAATAAGCACAACTCTTGTGTTTCTCAAATGCTATGGCTACGGGCAGATCAAGATCTGTAAGGTTTGTCTCTATTGCTTCATTTAATTATGCCACGATGTAAAATTCCTTTTCTTACTAGTTATAGCATTTACTGTTCATTCTGTAGAGAGTCCACAATCAAAAGGGTGAGAATTCTCTGGTGTACGTATCTCTTTATCAGTTTTGTATTAAAAGTCTTTATTATGTGGACATCCAGATTTCATGATGATCTTGAAACTGCAAACTCCACACCACCCAAAAATATTCCTTTGAGCCTGAAGAGGACTGAGAAGGGTGAAACAAGCAAGTCCTTTGATGGAAGACTATGTTATTCATATGTAATTCATATATTGTAATTTTATATTTTGTTATGTAATATATATAATACAAAATAATGTAATATGTGTGTTGTGTGTTCCATTGTGTGTTGCATGCATATTACATGATGAATATTTGGATTTCATTTTTTTTATATGCATTTAGTTAAAAAGGTAACTAGTTGTTTATAAGTTTATTTATTTTTGACATAAAATTTTGTTTTTTATTTTTATTATATTTTTATTATTATAGACAATGTTTAATGTATTAGTATTATGGTTTTCAACATGACTTGTTGAAAAGAATTTAATAAAATATTGGCTTTCATGTAAAAAAAATTAGGCCTTTCAACATTATTTTTTTTTAAATAACATATAGGTTTTTGTAAAAAAAAAATAATAATAAGGTAAAGCCCGAAATCTGGATTTTCAGGTTTCAGAAAACCAAGTTTCACCTAGGTTCCAGCCCAGGTCCTAACCCGATATACCAGGGCCGAAACCCATCTTGGGTTTGAAGCCTGGGTTCTGGGTTGGGTATATCCAGATACCCATATCCCATTATATGATAAGATACCATGCCATTAAACATATATTAGAATTTATGTAACTATTTTTAATAGCATGATAAGATTTTGTAATAAAATATGAGTACCATGTTATCTAACCTTAACAATGGTGATGAGAGGGCAAATGAAGAAGATAAAACCAAGTCAGAAGGCCCAAGAAGCAAATTTCGGATTGGAATGAGCCAAGACTCCATATGAGCATGTAGAATAAGCTATCACCAATGCATCAACAGCCAATGGAATGAGTTACTTGGAGCAAGTTTGGAATCCTGAGAATGCATCAAGGACTTCTTTCATACCAAAAGCCGAGAAATGGAGATACATTGAGGTAGCTGACAAAACAAATGAGATGGAATTAGCATGAATTGCAAATGCGGCGAAAGCCAACTTCTAACCAGAAGAAGTTGCACCATCCTTTCTGTAAGGCATGGTGAAAATAATTGCAAAGGTGACAGTGGCAACGAAGGTTGCTACAAGGAAGTTGACATTAGCCTTCTCCTTAATAAAAGAATTGTCTACCCCTTGTTCTTTTTTCCCATTAATTAATAGACGAGTCATTTTTTTCTTGTTTTGATGTGTTTCTACTCTCGATTTATGGTTCGCTAGTGGTCCCAATAGTGTGTACTTTGATGGTTCTCCTGGGAAATGCTGCTTCCAAACTTGGTAGAAAGACAATGGCCTCATATTTACTGATGATGAAGTCCTGTAACACATTATTGAATAATCCATAAAACATTAATTCATTTGTTCAATCCAAATATGTAACGCGCCTTGTTCCAGCAAGAGTCAGAGAATTACTTCTTGTCACTTAAAAATCATATCTCACAGTACATATAGAGACTCCAATTTCTTAATAACACATAGATCTCATTATTTTAAATCAATTATTCCCAAAATAACTAACTAGAACACCACGCTCCAAATAAATATCAACCTTCCAAACTTCTCAGTCAACAGAGCAAAACAAAACTAGTGAATGAAGCTCTCCAATCACCAAAGCTCTTTGTATTTAATCCACTATGCTCACATAGTCATACCTATGCTCCATATTCTTGAACTTCAGCTCAAACATCTTAAAAATATTGTGGAGATAAGGGGCGAGCTATCAACAACTCAGTAAGCAGAGAACATATACTAGTATCTAAATATGAGCATTTACAGAACTCATAATGCAGAATAAAATATTTACTTTCAAAATGCAGAATCAGAATATTTAATTTTAGAGTACAAAATCAAAACATGTTATCAAAATATTATAGCGAAATTTTCAGAAAACAAATTTTCCCAAAAAGAAAATCTTTTGACATATCATAATCTGAGACATCATTTGCATATCATATCAGAGCATCACATCAGGATAGATACCATATTTAACCCATGTGGTAGGGTTATAAACCGTAATTATACCCGTGGGTTGGCCGTATACCACTATTATACCCGTGGCAGAGTCTTAACGGAAACAAAACAGAAACATCATCAGAACCAGATCATATTCAAATACAGAATTAGAAATTAATGCCAAGGTTTTCAAATGATACATCATATCAAATTGGAATATTGAATTGCTTTAGATCATTTCAGATGTTCAAAATAACATAATCAAAGCATCTTCATTTAATCAAAGCAAAACTTTTAGATCTCATATTCGCTCTTTTTCTTAGTTTAGAAATAGAATGTTAAAAATAAGCTCATGTCTACACCAGTTATGATAGAAAATACTTTCTCTTATACATATTTCATGCATATGCAGAACGCATATCTAAGTTTGTTTTCAAATTTCTTTTTGAAACAAGCATGCATATTTTTAAAATCAACCTCATTTCATTTTATTTATGCAAGGACTAGTATAGGAACTCCACTTATATTGGATTTTTGACTTTTCAGAAACTTTCTCACAACAGTGCCAACAGAAAACTGATCATTACCTACAAAATAGTCAAGTGCAACTTTCTTAAATTTTCAGTCGAAATGTATTTTGATACTTAAACCCAAAATGCCAACATTAACCTATTTTAATTCCTCAACTCCTAAAACTCTTATAACCTTAAAATGTCATCGCTTTCCAAATCCATCAATATCCATTTAATTTCACTAACTATTAAGCCCTAAATTATTACTAAAAATGCAAAACTAATATTTTTACAACTAAGCCCATATAAAATATATCTTCAGTTTAAAATATTCTCTTTAACATAATTATAACATAATCAAATAAAGTATAAAAAAATCATTTAACTAAAAGAAAATAGACTTAATTAGTTTTAAAGTATTTAAAATAAAACTAAAATCTTATTATAATACACTACTGAAATTAGTAATAGAACAATTGACATTTTATTTTGACAAGAAAATTATTTTCTATAGACTTTCTTATTCCACAAATAGAGCCATGCAAAGCATGTTTAATGTAAAAAAAATATGCCCCATGAGCTATCACTACAACAGAAAGGGTCTTTTGGGACAAAAATTTTCGTCCCAAAAGACCCCAATTTCGTCCCAAAAAAAGTTTTGGGACGAAAAAAATTCGTCCCAAAGTCGTTCCAATATCACTGTGCCAAAAGGTATTTTGGGACGAAAATTACCAATTCGTCCCAAAAAATTTCTTTTGGGACGAAATTGAAGGAAACCGTTCGAACACGTTCGAACGAAATTTTTTTTTGTCACGGTTTAAATTCGTCCCAGAAAATAGTTCGAACGGAAAAAATTTTAAGTTCGAACAGTAGTGACATGTTTGAACGATTTCGAAATATGTTCGAACACACATGAATTCGTTCGAACGTTATGAATTGTCTTTGTGTTCGAACGTTAAATGGTCAGGTCGAACGGTATATGGGTTCGAACGGTATAGGCTATTTTCGAACAAGACTGAAATTAGTTACGTTCGAACGTTGTGTGATCGTTCGAACTCTACGAACATAAATTTCGTTCGAACAATACGTTTACGTTCGAACGCTATTGTCGTTACATAGAGTTCGAACGTTTTACGTTCGTTCAAACGATATCTCTTTAGTTTAAATCAATAATAGAAAACCAAATAGACATTCATACTATTTGAAAAAATACATTAGAAACTATTTAACACTCACAAAAGTGTTAAAATAAGCGCAAACTAAATAAATAACAGAACGAGACGAGTATTGTTCGTACATAAATAGATAATCTCAAAATCCATCAGTTGCTTGGAGGCCCGTACTGTTGCATAAGCTGCTGCATTTGGAGTTGCATCTGTCTTCTGAACTCTTCTTGTTGTTCTTCATGTTGTTTGAGGCGCATCTCCATATCTGCTTGTTTTGCCAATTGAGCCTCTAACTCATGCTGTCTTGCAGTCAATTCTTCGATTCTGGAATTCGCATTCTCTAGCGCTATAGAAGTCATAGATGCATTCCCAGAAGAAGAGGAAGAGGGACCAGGCTTTACACAACGACCCAAACCCCTCAAATATCCTGAACGTTGACCCAGGACTTGTGTAAAAATGTCCTTATCACTTGTTGAGGAATTTTGATCTGACGCAGATTCAGCACGTAGGGCAACCATTTTATCCTAGCCATATATAAGATAAAGAATTAATATCGTCATAAATATTCTAATATATTTATTTAAAACAGGTTATAAAACTTACATAATTTTCACGAGCATCAGGATGAGTCCACTCTCCATTACGATCAGTGTGCGATGCAGCATATAATTTTGTCAAATCATAATTAGTATCTGAATCTTGCTACAATAAATGTGTTAAGATATAAAGTCATTATGATTCATCCAAATAATTAACTATATCCAATAAAAAAAATAGCAATACCAATTTCTTAGAAAGGCGATGGAAAGATCTTGAGCCTGCATGATGATTAATCTTCAATTTTGATCTATTTGTTTTGTTTATATAACTTCGCTCCTGCAAAAAAATTGAAAATATTATGAAGCGAAATGATAGATAGGACAAGTAAAATAATTAAATTTCATTATACCTGATATGATGGTTCGTCAAACATGTCACAAAGTTTTTCCCACTCAGAAGGTCGGACATCCTGGAAAGGATGTTGGCGTGCATCTTCCTTCTTCTCAAACTTATTATAATGCTCATGACACCTCGCCTTATATTTGCGAAATGCATTACCCATAAGCTCTTCCACAGTCTTACGCTCCTCTCTCCGACCAAAATTTAATTCGAAATCATCCTTAAAAAAATAGTATTCAAACACATTATCATTTATAATTTTCTAAATTTAAGTAAAATATAGAAATTTATTATACTAAATCAATGTTTTAAACATTACCAAACAACGCTTCTTGATAAGCTCTTTAACATCTTGGGGGACTTTCTTCCATGAAGTCGTTGCCAAAGGTGCGTAAGTTCGTGTAAGAGCACCCACATGTGATGCAAGCCAAGCTGCTGGTTGTCCTTCGCCCCCAGTATGTTCGTCAGGAATGTTAACCTTGATCTTACCCACCTTCCGATATTTTTCCAACGTCACCCCTCTAGTGGTGCCTCGACCTTGACGAGATTGTACTGTAGATTCTATAAAATATAACATTGTAATCATTTTCATTTATATCTCCATTATAGGACCTTAATTAATAACTTTTATGAGTATTAGATTTTTACCTTGTTCTGTAGAATCAATCTCTAATGGTGAGTCTGAAGGAGAGCTTGGAACAGGTGGAGATGGGTTGCGAACTTCCTTCCTCTTTGGCGGCATAATTTCAAACTACTGATACATTCAATAAGTAAAATATTTGTCATCAAGTGTAATGTTAACACATAATTGGTCAATCAGAATCTGTATCAGTTTCATTTGACAATTCGCTCTCATCATCTGTAGATACTTCAGATGATTCAACATTTTCCTCAACTGTCGCATCAACAATTTCAGCCTCAATATCTTCTCTATTTAATGGAATCATCTCGTACTGGCTCAAATCCACAAACAAATTTAAGGCGGGTTGACTCTCTTGGTATGCTTCTTGAGTAGAAGAGTCATCTTCTTCTTTATCTTGTCCTTCCGCCTGAGGGATAACATCATATATATTTCTTGGAGAATATTTTTGAACTACTCGCCATTGATTTCCTAACTTCGGGTCATCTAAGTAGAATACTTGAGATGCTTGAGAAGCCAAAATAAAAGGATCATCTTCATACCATTTTTTTGATGTATTAACACTCAAAAAATATTCATCATCACGGACTCCAGTACGAGGATTGCTTAAATCCCACCAATCACACTTAAACAGATACACCGCAAGCTCTCCCAAATATTTCAATTCAATTATATCGACAATAACTCCATAGAAATCAATATTTTCTCCATCATGACTTCCTTCGACTAGGACACCACTATTTTGGGTTTTCCTATAACAATCTCGATCCAGTGTGTGATACCTACTTCCCCGAGAAATACATGCAGAATATCGAGCAGCGCGTCTCGATGGGCCACGCGCCAATGCATACAGTTCATCAGATATATCATTTGGATTATTCGCATGCAATTGTACAACCTACATATTAAGTAAAGCATATACTATATCAAAGTTGAAATTAATATTTTTTAATTTGTTATTGAGTAACGCATATGTAATTTCATTACCCGTTCTTCAAACCATCTCGGGAACTCCTCTTCATGTTTCTGGTTTATATCATTTACTCCTAGTTCCTTGAGCACGTTAATATGATCACTGAAATTGATTATTACCACAAATATTTTATATTTTGTATTTTTTTAAAAGTAATAAGGCAATTTTAATTAAGAAAAAGTTATAACTTACTTCAAGTAGTTCTCTATCTCAGGGCAATTGTTCAGCACGTACCACTGAGCTTTCTCGAACTCTCTTCCACACAAGTCATAACCACGCACTGCACCAATTGAACGAACTTGTTGGGAAAACACAGAAAATATATTCCGTTTTTTTGCTCGGTCAACGTCAAAGTTTCTTTCTGGCCGATCAAACCGAGTGTCAACTCCGTGGAAATATTTGGAACAGAAGGTATGCCACTCATCGTCAATATATGCTTCTGCAATTGATCCTTCTGGACGGGCCTTGTTACCCACTGTACGTTTCAACTTTCCAAGAAATCGTTCAATGGGATACATCCATCTATATTGAACTGGTCCTGCAAGTCGAGCCTCACGTGGCAAATGAACGGCTAGGTGAACCATGACATCGAAGAATGACGGTGGATAAATACTTTCTAGCTTACACAATATTATGACAATTTCTCGTTCCATTCGATCCAAAGCTTCTACATTCAACGTCCTAGCACATAAGTCTTTAAAAAATGCACCCAACTCAGTCAAAGCCACGCGCACATCTCTGGTCAAGTACCCACGGATACCAATAGGCAAGATACGCTGTAAGAAAACATGACAATCATGACTTTTTAATCCAGTTATTTTCCAATCATTTGTTCTCACACACCTTGTTAGATTCGAGGCATAACTGTCCGGTAATTTGATCTTCATTAGCCACTCACAAAATGTAACCCTTTCATTCCTTGACAATGTATACCACCCAATCGGCATGTAGACAGACGAACCATTTTCTTGCAACTGCATTTCCCGTCTTATTCCCAACCGCTTCAAATCCTTCCTTGAGTTTATTGTATCCTTTGTTTTTCCTTCAATTGACATCAATGTTCCCAGTATGGATTCGCAAATATTTTTTTCAATATGCATGACATCAAGGCTATGTCGTAATTTTAACTTCGACCAGTACGGGAGTTCGAAAAATATACTCTTCTTTGTCCAATTCAACTCATTCGTAGCTCGTTTTCTCTTTCGTTGTTTTTTACCAAATTCATTACAACCAACATCTATAAATTGTGCAAGTACATCTTCGCCAGACAAATATGGTGGAGGTTGGCCCCATTCAACAGTTCCATCAAACATTCTAGAATTTCCAC
This sequence comes from Juglans mandshurica, assembly GCA_022457165.1. NCBI lineage: Eukaryota > Viridiplantae > Streptophyta > Magnoliopsida > Fagales > Juglandaceae > Juglans > Juglans mandshurica. The sequence continues at coordinate 15,548,381 of CM039623.1, forward strand.
GCCATCTATGGTCACCAGGTAAAAATCGACGATGACCCATAAAACATAATTTCCTCCCGTACGTAAGCCATTCAGATTTTGTATATTTGTTACAAGTTGGACATGCCATTTTCCCCTTAGTACTCCAACCTGACAAATTCCCATAAGCTGGAAAATCATTTATTGTCCACAACACCGCAGCATGCATCTTGAACGACTTGCCTGTTGACGAATCAAATGTGACAACCCCATTCTCCCACAAATCTTTCAATTCTGCAATCAATGGCTGTAAGTGTATGTCTATATCATTTCCCGGTGACCTCGGACCTGGGATGAGCAAACTCATCATGAAATATAGATCTTTCATACACTTCCACGGTGGTAAATTATATGGCATAAGTACAACTGGCCAAGTACTATGACTAGTACTCATGTTCCCAAAAGGATTAAATCCATCTGTTGCCAACCCAAGTCTTACATTACGCGGTTCTTCAGCAAACCATGGGTGTTCCTGATCAAATTCCTTCCACACCTGGGAGTCAGCAGGATGTGACAAAATATTATCGTTCCTTACTCTATCTGATGAGTGCCATGTCATATCTACAGCCGTTGCGCGTGACATAAATAATCGTTGTAATCTAGGTATCAATGGAAAGTGGCGTACGACCTTTTGCGGAACATTTGCCTTGTCCGATGTCCATCTTGACTCGTGGCATATAGGACACTCGTTCAACTGCTCATTCTCTCGCCAAAATAATATGCAGTCATTCTTACATGCATGTATTACGTTGTAATCAAATCCGAGTCCTCGTTTCAACTTTTTTGCTTCATAGAAGTTACGAGGTAAAGTATTGTCTGTCGGCAGTGCCTCTTTAAACAGCTCAAGTAACATATTGACTGCCTTAATAGATAATCGACATATTGATTTTATGTGAAGCAATCTTACGGTAAACGACAACTTACTATGTCTTCTGCATCCTGGATATAGCTCACGCTGTGAATCATTCCACAAGCGTGCAAAAGTGTTATGGCTCCCATCACTTGAGCTTGATGTGTCCGTGTCACCTTGATCCATAAACATTCCCGCACCGATGTCACCTAACATTTCCTCCATATCCTCATCGTAATCATCTCCAACAATCTCTGGTTGTACATCTTCATCGATCTCTTCTTCTTCATGTGGAGCCTCAAATGAAGTTGGATATGATTCACCGTGTAAGACCCAATCAGTATAACCCTTATCAATACCTTTGACAAACAGATGCTCTCTCACCAAGTCTATCTTATGAGAACGCAAATTCCTGCATTCTCTGCATGGGCATCTGATACGCCCATCACTATCACATGTACCCAATGCAAACTCTAAGAATTTCTTAACACCTTCAGCATATACATTGTAATTCTGACCCAATCGATCGCTAACTCTCATCCAACTCTTATCCATGCCGACTATATTCATTACAAACAATATTGTAATGCATTAGCAAACAACCATGTATCAGGTACCAATTAATGAGTATGCCACCTTTCACCGGGTAGTTGGTCCTATCCCGTTCGGGATTGTAAGATCATAGTCGCCAACCTATGAGCAAATATCTGTTACGTCCAACAAAATTTCGGCAGCATCTCCCCATAGTTCTCCAAATATGCTCGTCTGGTTGTGTGCACTGACGATTAACACGTCGTTGCACCATCACCGAAACTGCATATCCAGAGAACAATGGATGAATCTACCAAAATCATAATGTTGGACGACAACAGATATAGTTCTATAGTTTGCGAGAATGATCTTACAATCCCAAACTGTCCACTCTGGACAATTCAAGAGTTATCAATCAAGCATTCATCCGGATTGATAACTCTCGAACGGGTCTAAGGTTTATTTTGATGAATAAACAATACAAAATATGCTTGAATATGTGAAACAATAACAACATATTATTTATACAACAATACAACAAAAAAATAATTAGTAGGTATTATTTCAAGATTTATTCCAGAATTTAATTTAAATATTAGTTTTACCTGTTTATAATTAAGTATTTTAATTTAAAGATTTAGTAGTATTTTAATTTGAATATTAATTTTATTAATTTATAATTAAGTATTTAAGTATTATTAAATCTTAACTATTTATATTTTAATTTACAGATTTAGTAGTATTTTAATTTGAATATTAATTTTATTAATTTATAATTAAGTATTTAAGTATTATTAAATCTTAACTATTTATATTTTAATTTAAAGATTTAGTAGTATTTTAATTTGAATATTAATTTTATTAATTTATAATTAAGTATTTAAGTATTATTAAATCTTAACTATTTATATTTTAATTTAAAGATTTAGTAATATTTTAATTTGAAAATTAATTTTATTAATTTATAATTAACAATATTAAATGGTAATTGGTCCTAATTATTTGTGATTTAGTAGTACATATAATTTATATATATTCCAAACTATTTGTATTTTGTATACGGTATTGATGTAATGTCATTACCCGTTCGAACGATAAGAACCTATGTTCGAACAAAATGAATACATTCGAACGGTAATCCTAACCCGTTCGAACGTAATCATTCCAGATTCCAGTCGTCTTCAACAACGCCGAAAATTCCATTAATTACAAACTCTAACAAACACAAACAACAATCTCAAAGCATACAACTTTCTAACATTGCAAAATATTAAGTTCAAACCATACATTTCTATTTTAAAATAAATACCTGAATTTTTGAAGTTGAAAATGAAATAATCCGAGAATAATCCAAGAATAATCCGAAAATAATCACAAACTATCCTAAAAGTATTAATCCGAGAATAATGGAGTGAGATGAACAATTTTTTTGAGCTTAAAGACTAGTTTGAGAAAAAATACCTCTGATATGCGAAGGGTAATCTTCGGGCGACCACAGCGCAGGAGGAGAGAAACAGAATTGTGAGGTTCTGTCGTGTTTTTGAAGAACAATCATGTTCGAACGGTTATTTACTAACCGTTCGAACGTGAAAATATTAAGCGGGAGATAATTCCCTCCTAATTTTCACGTTCGAACGTATAAAAAGTATGTTCGAACGTTATTGATTTATTTCCGCTCAAAAATTAAACGTTCGAACTTTTATTTCTAACTGTTCAAACGGTATTGTAAATGTTTATTTATAATTTTTTTAATTATAAATAGTTTAATTGGCGGGATATTTTCCAACCACTACAATAATCCGTTCGAACTATAACAAATTACGTTCGAACGGTAATCCAGCTGTCTTTAATTGGCGGGATGTTTTCCCGCCATTTGCCTTTTCCGTTCGAATGTTTTTTTACGTTCAAACGTTAACATATGTGTTCGAACGGTGTACGAGTACCGTTCGAACACATATCTTTTATGTTTAAATATAACTTTTTTCATCATTAAATGAAAAGTACTATAACATCATATGTATTAGTTATATATACTATCATATATAATGTAATATATACTAAATATATAGTATATATAGTAATATATATTATCATATATATATAATATATAGTGACCTATACTATCATATATATTATTAAGATCATATGTATTAGTAATATATACTCACATATAATATATATCACTAAGGTCACATAATAAAGTGTAGAGAAATTTATAAGATGATAGTATATTAGTAAGCTATACTCATATAAATACTTTAGTAGGTAAAGTATAATGGAATATATAATATGACATATATTAGTTAAGTATAAACTCATACCATAGAGTACTACATGCTATTATATGGTACTATATATATATTAATATATCATAAATAACACTTTGATAGTAAAGTATTATGATATATTACTATTATACTATAAAAAAATATTTTATAAGTTATTATACTTTCATTTAAAGTATTCTACTATTATAATATATATTATAATATTACATATATATTACAGTATATATAATCTACTATAATAGTATATATATTATACTAATTTATAGGAATATAAATATAGTATATATTTAATATATTTTTTAATAAACTTCCAAAGCTTCCGTTCGAACTTGAAATAATAACGGTCGAACGGTTTTATATTATCGTTCGAACATTAACTATTACCGTTCGAATGGTTATGCACGTATAAGTTATCGCGGGCAGCGATTTATCTCACGCCGCCGTCCCCACCGTTTGAAAAAGCGAGAAAACGTTTGAACGCACTACATTCACCGCCGTCTGCCGTCGTGATCACCACATACGTCAAACACTTTTCCTCCCAATTAAAGGTATGTATTTTCAAACTCATTTTACCGTTTATTTTATAATTTTATGGTTTTATTTGTTTTTTTAAAAAAAATTACATTTTTTCATCAATAATTACCGTAGAACATCATAAATCTATCGTAGGATGTTTAGAAATGAAGAGTACTTTGTTTTTAGCCGAAGAAACCACGGAATCGATTAATTTTTGAGTATTTTCATGGCCGCTGAGTTGACTCAGCCATGGCCGAGTTAGATCTGTTTTACGTTCGAACGGTATTAACCAGTCCGTTCGAACGAATGAACCTGTACGTTCGAACTTGATAGACACGTTCGAACGTTATTAATTGTCCGTTCGACCATATATTTATACGTTCGAACGATAATTATTAAATTCAATCCATTAACATTTTATTAGCTTATTAAATTGTTTTCATCGTTTAATTGATTATATGTTCTATCAATTAATTTATTAAATTGCTATTAGTATATAATTTTGTAAATCTTTTAGTCGTAATTAGATTTTATCACTAACCTTGAATGTATATTTTATTTTTAAAATTTCAGGATCATAATAATGTCTTATCGGGGCCGTAAACGTGGTAGATCAGGAGAACCTTCCATCCAAACAGTTCGAGAGCGAACCGTTTTACTTGAGCGACAGGTAAAACTGTCTGATTTTGTCGCTCTTATATGGGAGGGTCATTCCCTCCTATCAGTATTCAATGATCGTGGTTGGGCACCAATCTTAGATCAGCGAGAAGAAGGAATGGAGCTCGTTTCCTTCATTGAGATCGTTACTGAGTTCTATAAAGAGCTCGGTGCTGCTAGCCCAGACGATGGAGGGGCATATAGGATCTGTGTCCGAGGAGCTCATGTTATATTTTCAGCGGACGAACTTGCTGCATATATGGGTATTCCTAGGCTTCTTGATGCCTATCCAAACCTGCCGCCTAGAGAGTCTGGTCCTTCAGGTGATGCAGCTATGTCTCAGGACGAGGGACCAGATTACACAGATGAGATCGATACACTTGCTGATCACGAGGTCAGAGACTTGATTGTTGGTCCAGATGGTCCAGTGTACGATGGCTCCAAGAGTATTAGGCAGGCAGATTTATCTTCTTTCTTCAAGATTATGAATTTGATCATTGCCAACAATATTGACCCACGGCAGCACAAGACCGAGGTCGGCATGGATCGAGCGAGATTTATGATACGGGTCGCTCGTGGCATCCCGATCGACCTCGTTGGTTATATATTTGAGAGGATCCGATCAGAGGCACGGTTCATTACGACAGATATACTGCCGTTTGGGATCCTCATCACTCGATTTTTGCTACATGCCGGGGTTGTGTCCGAACCTGCCGAGCGTTCCCGATTTCCGATGGCACCGATCAACAGCACCACCCTATCACGGAGCACGGGACACTCTAGATTTCGTTTTCGTGGGGCTGTTCCTGACAGGGCTGAGATTCAGAGAGATGCGCAGCCGGGAGATACTGGAGTATCGACTGGTGAGACATCTACACAGGCTGAGACATCACGCACATATATTCGCGAGGAGATGGCCGACATATTGCGTGCTGAGATCGGTGTACACACATCAGCAGTGATTGATGCAGTGCATACTGCCATGTCTGAGTTGCGTACAGAGATTATGGCTACCGTCGCTGGGTTACGTACAGAGGTTAATGAGTTACGTACAACGATTAATGCCAATAATGCAACTCAGGTCACAGTTAGTACTCGACTGACACAGGTAGAGACACAATTAGCTGCAGTCGAGGATGTGTGTAGAGACCTCGCATCACAATAGTTTTTATCTTTTATTTATATTTTCTTTTGTTGTAATTATGAACAATATATATGGCATTTTGATAATTTGCTTTATTTGGTTGATTAATATATATGTGGTTGATAATATTTATTTAACTAAAAATCTTATTTAACGTAAAAGAAATCATTAAAATATTTTAAAATTAATTACATAAAATTAATTAATGAATTTGTATATATGATAGATATTTTTTATATTTTGAGTTTCGTATCGAGATTAATATTATACATTCGAATGTATAAATGTGGTGCTTGAATATGTTGTAACTAAATATATTCCGTTCGAACGGTTTAGAAACCTTCCTGTCAGGATTTGCCACCAAATATTTTCCGTTCGAACACAAAAAATTCTCGTTCGAACGTTTTTGAACTTTCCCCGCCATAATAAATTAATTCTCCGCCAAATTTTACTGTTCGAACGTATTTTTTCACGTTCGAACGGGAGAAATTTTTTTAGACGATTTAATTCGTCGCAGAAAATACTGTTCGAACGGTTATTTTGACGTTCGAACGATTTTCTAAATTCATCAACTTTTTGGGACGAAATTTAAATTTCGTCCCAAAAAATGACTTTTAGGGATGAAAAAAATTTCGTCCCTAAATAATTTCGTCTCAAAATCTCAAATTTGTTGTAGTGTATCTTGATGACAAGGGCATTTTGGAAAAGTAAAATCATAAAAATGGGCTGTTTTGGAAAAGCATGAATGCAAAAGGAAAGCTGAGATTGTTAAAAAAAAAAAAAAAAAAAACTCTAGACCAAACCATGCAACAGAGGCATCCATACTCACCGAAAGAGGAGGAGCGGCACGAAGAGCAAGGGGCGGAGGTCGAAGGTTGTCGATGCCACGACACGTCACTCATAAGAGGGAGCAAAAGTGATGAGAGAGGGAGCAAAAGAGAGAGAGTCCGAGAGTGGTGAGAGAGACAGGGAGAGATGGAGATGAGATCGTGTGGAATGATTAGAGTGGGCTTACCAAGAGGTTCACGGCGGACCTAGCTACACAATCAGCATCTTCTGGTGGTTCCCGCTTGAGGTTGAGCAGTTGGGCGGCGGCGTTGTGACTCACAATGGAGGAAGATAGGTGCTCTATTTTTGGGAGTGGAAAACATAGCCTTTTTGTGGTGGTGCAACTTGGTAGTTAATGGTTTGCATTGAGTGTCGCACAGTGGCAACGTGGTGGTGTAGGGTAGAGGCTTAAACTGTGGCCCGACAGTTTCTATCGTGCTTGGAAATACCTCGTCTTGTAGCCTCGTTGCTTCTCCCGTTCAGGGCTATTGTACTGCAAGATGGAGAGCAGTGTCCGCTTGAATGGTCACGTGTGGTGGCTAAGTTCGTGAAGAGGGTGGTGGCGTACGGTGGGGCTTGGGCTTTGGTGTTGCTTGTTTACGTTAGAGGGAGGGGCTACGGTGCAATGTTGAATGTGGGCTGAGCAGTGGCTTAGCGTCCTTTTCTCTCAGTCTGTCCAGGAGCAGCGGCAGAGAAGTCTAGCTGGTCAACTACGACATGGGTCCAGCAGCTCGTGATGGGGTGCAGGGACGGCGACGTCTTGCTACCTCTTGGACGATCTTTTTCCTGAAACCTATGAGGAAGGTGCAGCAACCTAGTTCTCAAAACTAATGAATAACTGTTTATACGTGAGTGTGTGTATATATATATATCCCTTAAATGAACTGTCACCATGAACGTAGTGGGAAAGGAATGTGCATGGTGTATAAAAGTGCACGGGGGACGTGCATGGCATGGGTTTCTCACGACTTGCTTTTCAGTCACATTTCAAAGAATTTGGGCCCATCTTGGGTGATGAATAGAATTAAGAAATGGGCTAGACCAAGCCAGGTAGAACAATCCAAAAATATTTGGCTTCTCTGTAATCTTTCTCATTGGTCTAGTATATTATAAATACTATTGAGCCTCGACTCACATTCCAAACTAGCTTAACTCATTCCTTGACTTTGTTAGGCCAAATAAAATAAATCCACTTAGTCCATAGAATATTAAATGAATTTAACATAATTATCAAGTCCAATAAAAGTACATATTCCATCATAATAAGTGCTGGGAAAAAAAATAAGCATAATAATTAAAACAAATTACTAATATGATTTACACTTTAGATATAGTTAAAGAAAATGTGAATCTCAAACTCTTCAACATCATCCATTAAAGTGCGAATGTTAATCGGGGGAGAAGAATGGATCCAATTTTGTGTACAAATAAGGGCTTCTACTATAAGTGGAGATAGGCTACTACGGAAAGGATCAAGTACTCGACCTGCTATGCTAAAAGCTGACTAAGAGGCCACTGTAGATATAGGAACTGCAAGAACATCCCGTGCAACTCTTGAAAGCACGCGGTATCTAATGGAGTTGACCTCCCACCAAGTTAACAAGTCAAATTTCACATCATCTGCTTCACATTTTTCACATAAATATCTCTCCAATTCAGATTTAGTCTCCAAAGAGTTATCTGACTTCAAACGCTTCTTAATTTGTGCATAGATTAATGATCTGAAATCACCTTGACCTACCCCAGCAGCTGAACTTGTACTACTAGACCCTCTCTCGCTTAATTGGCTCATAGTTTGATGTTGTGCACCAACATTACTTCCATCATTTTCACAATAACTATCATATAAACGAGTTAAGGCATCTTGAACCCGATCCACCAACATAAGAACTTTTGAACTATTATCCTCGTATATTCCTTCAAAAATATATGTTAGACAACGCATTTTATAGCAAGGATCAAGAACCAACCCAACATACAATAAAATATTCATTTTTTCAATATTTCCCCGATAAGGGAAAAGGCATCGAGACTGGAAGCTCAATACTGACCACGTACCCAATATGTGGGATGTCAGGAAAGAACCATGGAGGCAAGTGCAAACTTACCTTAGGACTCTGTTTCTGATGTGGCCAACCTGACCACTTGATCAGAAATTGTCCCAAAAGAGGTCGGAGAAATAGAACTGTTCCCTTTGGCATTTCAAACCAAAGTCATGACCTCCAATACTAGCTCAAGTGTATGCAGGTACTTCTAGAGACACAGATGCTGACGCCCTAGGAACTAAAGGAGTTGGCGCCGTCACTGGAATTTTTCTAAGACCTCTGTATTGTTAAGCTTATTTAAGGTTGATTAGATTGCAATTGATGGTACTATTGCATTATTGATACTTTGGGTATGTTAAATCATTGAGGTTTATAACTTGTACACAGTTTGATTCTAGCAAGGCCCTATTTTTAGTGATTGTGGCATTGCACGAGAGTTCAGTTCGTACTTTGAATTGTTACCAAGTGGTAAGAGTAACATTTCTCATTAAGAGTATTTCTATTCATACCAGTGTAGATATGGAATACCTTTTAGTAGTACGAGGAAGGATATTCAAGGTTGATGAATTAGTATCTCAAGTATTTGGAGTTTGTTTTGATTCGAAGGTTACAATGAAATTTGTGTTCAGAAGAGTTCAGTGTGTGGGAGAAGCTTTGGCTTTAGTAGGATTCACTTATGATAATTTTTTTATCCAATCGCGAATAAATGGTTTCTGGCGAAGCACCGTGTTTGTGGAAACCTAGATTGCCCTTATATTGGAGACATTTATATGGGGAGTAAAATCTTGTCTTGAGGATTTACGTGAACAGTAAGAACAAATTCTTTGGATTAGAGTCAGAATAAGAGGCAGCTCAAGATGGATAGAAGAGCTATGTTAATCATAAGAGAGAAACTCTTGACTTGAGGTTAATAGCTGATCATTTAACAAGGTACCACCTAGGAGGAGGAACGATTCATGGTGATTATGAAGGAGTAAGCTAGTCCTAGGTAGATATAATTCCTTGAGGAAATAGAATGTGAATTCAGTTGTTTATGGATTAAATTCTTCCAAATTGAACTGCATGAATACTTGAAGTTTTAGATTTAGAAAGTATGTTGGTATGACTTGACTTACCTTGTGGAAGGATTCCAGTACAAATTGATATGATTTGAGAGAAAGAGAGTTAAGAATGGAAGATATATATACACGTTGTGGATAATTCTTTGAATAGTGATTTCTTTTAAGCAAGGATTCAGTATCCTAGAAGGTCAGCCTAGAAGTCATTAAGTTTAGGCAGTAACCTTTGGGATTGTTATACCCCAATGTTATAGTGGTAGTTTTTTTTTTTTTTTGTTTAACCATGTGATGGTTGTAGATAAGAATAGTGTTGACTACGAGAAGAAGGCGTTACCTCAAGAAGAATGAGACCTGCCCCTTGGGCGTGTTGAGGCATCCAGTGATGGGCAGTAGCTTGGTAAGCAACTTCTTCTTTTGAGTGTATTTTTATGTTTGTACATGCGTCGATTTCGAGGACGAAATCGATTTTTTAGGAGGCGAGGATGTAACAGCCCGCTAGAAATTCATTGGTAGAATTTCTATTGACTTTAGGAATCTTGTGAAAACCCCATAAGTTTTTACGAATCGACCAATCGCATAGGTTTTAGTCTGTCAACATAGTCAGTGTTATCACTCACTATGGTGCTAAAATATAAGTTTTATTTATTTGAGGTGGTTAGAAGTGTCAGAATGCATTATGGTCTACGCCATTAGACCCAGTGGATTATTTAGAATTTTATGGCGCAATATCCTATTTTCATAATTCCGGACGAAACGTCTGTTGGAAATTGTGAAATTATTTTTAGGGGCACTTCGAGGTTGAATTTCGGTATAATATTTTCACTGTAGGTTAATATGAGTATTTAGGAATTTTTAGTGTTAAGTTTATGATTCACTTTTTTGGAGTGAATAGTAACCTCGATAAGCGCACCAATTGCAGTATTTCAAAATCATAGTGTGGAATGTCCAAATTAGATTAGAGAAGTTTTATTTGGACACTTGGCAAGATCTTAGCCACACTTAGTGAATAATATTAGACACTTGGCACCATGAGGAATGTTTGTTGGATTTGAAGGAATCAAGGTGTGAGATCATGCCACTTAAGCAAAACCTTGTTTCATCTGCTCAACCAAATTGTGCCAGACCAAAGAGGTTTTCAATCCTAGTGAAACCCAAAATGGTGGGAATCCAATTGAAAGCCCAAAAGCTTTGTTGAAATCGAAACCCTAAACGGTTTCCCCAATACCCTAAAGTTGGCCTCTAAACATTTTCTAATCCGATTTATAGTATTGTGATTAATCACTTGATTAAATCACTTCCACATGCTATTAATCCTTCAAATTTTTGTTAGAACATCATTATCCAACCTTGTTAACCTTGAGAAATTGATTGGACCAAGTGATATTGGATTTGGGCTTGATAGCAACCCAAACCCTCTTTAAACCCCAAAATTTAGGCCCATTCGGTTTAGGTCCATTAAGGCCCACGAATTTGGTCACCATAGGATTGCTTCATGGCTAAGTTTTGTTCCCCCACTTGGCTGGCCAGATCTTTACAAGAAGGGCCTAGAAGGTTCTTGAAAGACAAAGCTAAAGGGCCACCTCACTATTTCACTCTCACACTCTACCTTGAGAAAAGATCTTGGTCTGATTTTTATGAGAGGAAAAGGCCAACACTCAACCATTCCTTCAGTCCTATCACTTTACATAGCTTGTGTAAGAAGCTCTCCAGTCCACTTCCCACGAAAAGCAACTCTTCTTTACACTTTTCCTTCATAAAACACAAAAGACACTCTCGGACAGTTTTTCTTACCTCTTTTGAACGCCCGTTTCGAAGCTTTTGTAAGTGTTTTCTCGCAAAGTTTCCTTCAGGAAAGTTGTTTCTTTTGGAGATCATTTGATTGGTTAAAAGTTGTTTAGACCCCAAAAAGGTCATTTTGGGCGATAAACTGGAGTGTGTGTTATATTTTGGAGTTTTTGACCAAGCTAATGAATAGATCTTGGTCCGAAATTTTTATGGAGTACTGTTAACATGTGTATATGATTATTGGTTGAGGATTTGTTGCATGATTAAAAGTTTTGGTGAAATATTTTCTTAGGTCTAGAAACCTAGAAACTGGAAGAGGCAAAACAGTTTCTGTTTTGAGAAAGTTTAAATCTTTTATGGTTTAATCTTATTCCAATGGCTTTGATATTTCTATTGGAAGAATCTAAGCCTCTTATATACATGTTAAAATGTTATTTTGAAGATATTTGATGTTAGTTTCGAAGATATGAAATTTTATGCAATGAGGTATTCAGTTAGGCCAAAGTGATAATGTTCTTGGCTAAATTTATGTTTTTGTTGATGTTTAACCATGTGATCTTGAGTTTGATACTTGGATCTGTTTTAGAACATCTTTTTAAACCATGTGATGTTTTGGTTTGAAGATCATAACTTTATAAGTCATGGATCAAGAGGTTGATCAAAACAAGTTAGAAACAAAATTCTATTTTGAACTTAGAAGAAAAACCAAAAAGTTCAAGTATGGTTTTAGTGATTTTGATGACTTTTGTTCATGATTCAAAACATGATTATTCTTAGGAATATGTTATGAGTATAGTAGAAGAAAAATTTTGGTTTAATCATGAGTTTTGAAATTTGAAAGAATTACAACAAAATCAAGGGAAATAGCCTTGTAAGTTTCGGACCTATAGAGTTTTAATGGTTGTGTTTAGTTTTAAATTTTTTTTGAATTGATATTTGAGATTAGGACAAAATTTACATAAGGTATGTAAATTTTGGTGATTGCTGGAGTTAGGATGCAAAATCCTTAAGTTGGGGGTAAAATGGTCATTTTCCCACATGTAGAGGATAAAATGGTAATTTTACTCGAAGTTGATATTTCTCCATATTCCTAATTGTTTGTGATTAAGTTCTAATTTTTAGAAATCGCTACTTTCAGTTTCTCGTGATCGCACTCGAGTTTTGTCTCGAAACGCGAAGATCGAGGTAAGTTAGCTTTTAACTTACTATCAATTTAATGTGTATGTGTGATAAGTAAGGGAACTAAATTGTATGTATGCATGTTATCTTATGTGCCATGCCAAGTCATTACATATTTATCTGTTACACAGAATTTATTCTGTCATGAATTATTCATCTGTTACACAAGATATTATGTCACGTATTGCTATACATTGTAAGTATGTCATGTTAAGTATGCCATCTGTTACATGTATTTCATATCACGTAATATTCACTGTCACATGTTACGCCATGTTAAGAAATGTTGTATATTATATGGTATGCCATGTTACGAAATGTTGCATGTTACAAGTATGCCATGTTATGAAATGTTCTCTATTACATTTATGTCTCGAGGTATGTCATGTCTGTCGTCTTAGTTCATGTCACGTTATGCTACATTAGGACTTCTGTCTTTTATGTCACGTTCATGTTACATCACGTTACGATATGTCATGTATGCCAATTAAGTTTCATGTCAATCACGACCCTAAGCGCTAGGATGGGGTAATATCCTAGTGAAACTCCTTTGTTCACGCTGGAGTGTCTAAATAGGTGTGAAATTCCCTGGGTTGACGAATTACAGTCAACAGGTTGCGAATGGGGCCTAATTAGCTGGTCACCGGAGCGCGCCAGACACTAACGCCGATAGTGCCACACATTATGTTACGTGTGTTCACAACAAGTGTGGCACAAACAAATAAGTCATGGGGCCACAACAGCTGTGGAGCATGAAGTATGGGGCCACAACAACTGTGGAACATACACTACGTGAGACACAGCAATTGTGACACGTAGAATACGTGGGGCCACAACAACTGTGGAGTACGTATTAACGCACTCACAGCTGGTATAGAAACCTGTGATGTGATGCGGTAATCGGCAGGGACACACGCTCAAGGGGACCTGTGTAGCACTCATATGGTCACTTTAATGATTAAGTCTATTGAATAAGATTCCATGTTCAAGTCATGTTTCACGTTATGTTATGTTCAAGTTTACGTTCATGTTATGTTTCAAGTTCATGTTATGTTATGTTTCAAATTCATGTTATGTTTCATGTTCATGTTATCCCATGAGACAAGAATATGTTTCAAGTTCATGTTATGTTATGTTCACGTTTACGTTATGTTCCAAGTTCACATTTATGTTATGTCATGCTCAGGTTCATGTTATGTTTCAAGTCCATGTTATGTTTCAAGTTCACGTTCATGCTATGTTTCAAGTCCATGTTATGTTTCAAGTCACGTTCATGCTAAGCTTCAGTTTCAGTTTAAGTTATGCCAGTTATGTTATGTTGTATGTCAAGTTATGCTATGATTACTTATGATTTGATTATGCATTCATGCTTTTACTGCCATGCATGCATTATTAACCTGTGTGGAAGTTTCCTGTTAACTTGCTGATATTTGTAATCAAATCTCACTGTGGTAGTCCCAACTACCATTCCCCCCGAATGGTAAATCTTATTACAGGATTTGAAGGAGAATCAGGAATCGACCAACTGGAAACGGTCGACTAAGCGACGATGCGATGTAGGTGTTAGTACAGTAGTCACCTCAGACTACTACTTGTATTTGTGGAGTTCAATCTCCATCACTCTTTTGATCACAACCATTTTGGACTAGTGTTGTGATATCAGTTTTTGAGTATGTCATTATGTATGAAGTATGTTTTAAGTATTTGGGATATTTCAGTTTGGTGCAAAGTATTGCTAAAGAAAAAAATTATTCGCTGCGAATATTGCATAATGCTAGATGCATGTTAGGAATATTGCATCTCATATGTCATGAACGGGGGCAGGTAACCTTGTGTTGCATGTCTCGACGCTTCAAATGCCCATCCAATCCCAAGCGGAATTTGGGGGCGTCACACTTCTCACATTTAGATTTCATACTAAATCCATTGGCCTCAAATTATGAGGCCCTTTAACACACTCGAAATTAATTGCCCCTTGAATTGTTGCTAGCTCAAATACAAAAATGTTGCAAGTGACATAATTGGTCCCCGAGAAAAGCAGGGTTGCATTGTAAAAAAGTTTCAAAAATTTTGAAAACAACCTACTCTTATCCCAATCATACATGTTTGGGGCTCTAACTTGGATGCCCCTCCTTTAACCAACTCACTAACACCATCATCATTCTCACAATCATCCTCCTCAACACTCTTAACATATCCCGGATCTTCATCCTCTAACCGTTGAAATGCTTTTTGAAACTTTTCAACCCTATCCAACATCATATAAGTGGAGTTCCAATGGGTTGATACATCTAAGCATAAACCACTTTTACAAGTAATGTCTTCATTGTCACAACATTGCTTAAACGTGTTCCACCTTTGTGGAGATGATTTTACATACTTCACAGCTCCTCTAATTCTTGCAATTGATTGATCCAATTCTTTCAACCCATCCCGAACAATCAAGTTCAAGATATGAGCACAATATCTCATATGCAAGAACTCATGTTCCAAAATAGTATCCCTTCTATTCCTTGTCTTTCTTTTGAGATACGAAAGTACTCCATTATTTGAACTTGCATTATCAAGTGCAATTGTAAATATTTTGGGCCTCCCCCATCAAGCAAACACATTTCAATTTTTTTACCTAGTGTCTTACCGTTATGGTTTTCAACCTTGCAAAAATTGATAATTTTTTTGTGCATGTTCCAATCTTCATCAATAAATATGCAGTGAGACACATGATATTAATATTTTGCACAGATGTCCATGTATCCGTGGTTAGACAAATGCGCTGCCCCTTAAGAACACTTTTCAGCTTGTGTTTCTCTTTCAAATAATGTTTATAAATATCTTTTACAACCGTTACACGTGATGGAATCGCATTCCATCTAGGTTGCACAACAAGCATGAATTTCTTAAACCCCTCCCCTTTCACATATGTAAAAGGAAGCTCATCAACAACCAACATTTCTACTAAAGCTTCTCTACACACCTCAAAACTAAAAGCAATATGTACAAGCCCCCCACTGCTTGATCCAGACTGGAAACCCAATATAGATTGGTTTCTATCTACTTTCCTAAGTGGAGACTTCTTACATGTTTTTTCCTTGTGCCCTAACATTGCTTTTGTGCAATTTATATTAGGATCACGAGCATAAGTCATCCCACAAAGGTTACATGAAGCCCTAGGTTTTGACTTATCCTCAGTATGAATCTTTGTAAAATAATACCAAACTATTGATCTTTTCCTACCAATAGATGGCTTACTTACATTAGATTTGGGAGAAAGCGGATCATTAGTCGCCAATGAATTTTCTGCACTACCAGTTCCGAAGGTACCACCAGTTCTACGAGTTCTAGAGAATATAGTGCCATGAGATGAGATTGTTGCCATTCTTGACCATCTGTTTGTTTCCACTTGTCGAGGTGGATATTACAAGTTTTTAGTCTAGTAGAAGAACTGTTCGAGTTCGGACTCTGTTTGGTTGCAAGCTTCGGAACTCAAGCGTTTACACCGACATCTACTTGCCGCTTACGTTCAGCAAAACTTGCCGGAGTCAAGTTCTTACGGAGAGTCGGCAATTGATGCAAATTAGGAGGGGAATATTGATGCGGACACAAATCCAAAAGGGGATGATTTAAATCTGTAATCAACGGGGCTGATGGAGCTGATATGATATGCAGAGGAATTTTAGAAAGTCTGCATTTTTGGAATGTCTATTTATTCGGTTTCTATTTTGGATCAATTTTGTTTATTTCTTATCGAGTTTACTGCTTTCCTAGTTTACTTCTTCCCAGTTGTTTGCTTTCCTAGCTGAAGTTGGAGATTGTAATGTTGGTTTGATACTTAAGGAAAGAATGAAAATAATGAAGGCAGTTGTTGTTGCCCATTTGAAGTTTTCGGATTTTTGTTGGAGTTATTCCAAAACTGCATAGCGATTCTGCATTAGCCTAACTCTTGGGTTTGATGAGAGGTTGAACTAGGAGATTAGGCATCAGTGACCAACCTCAAGAGCACTATGATTACAATTTTAGAGTACCATTCCTTATTGTTTTGAACTAACTACTCCAAAATAATTAACTAAGAATACGGTAAGCCTCAAAATAAATGCTAACTTTTCCAATGTACTAAGTCAAAAGAGTAAAACGAAACTACTAAATAAAAATTTTCCAACAACAAGTACCCTCTTTGTATTTAATACACTATGCTCACATAGCCTTATCTATACTTCCTATTTTTGAACTTCCGCTGAAGTATCCAAAATATCTTCAAAAAATATTGTGGAGATAAGGGGGTAAATTATCAACAATTTAGTAAGCAGAGAACATATCTTAGCATGTAAACATGAGCCTTTTCAGAGAATTCAGTATGCAGAAGCAAACATTCCATTTTCATATGTAGATCTTAAAGACGTGTTATTAGAAAATCAGAGCGACTTTCAAAACTGATTCAAAAACACTTTGGCATAACATAAACTGATCATCATCATCACATCATAACAGAGAATCATATCATAACAGAGACCATGTTTAACCCCCATGGAAGGGTTCTACTATTCCCAATCGCCAAACCGAGCAGAGACAAAGGTGAATCTTTCACTTATTATTCTCAGAGCCCTGAGTGTGCATACATGAAAGACGACATAAAAATCACCTTGTTTCCAAAGTGGGTGCACTCAGAGATAGATGAGTTGGTACCAACCCAAACAAAATAGAGCAGAATCAGAGTCAGATACAAAACCATTACACCATGCCAAATGGTCTTTTCAGATGCCTCATCATATCAAAATAGAGTACAGAACAGATTCAGATCATTTCACATGTTCAAAGATAACAAAATCAGAACATCCTAATTTAATCAAAACAAAACTTTTCAGAATCTCATATTCGCTCTTTCTCAAATAAGAACACAGAATGCACAAAATTAGCTCACATCTACACTAGTCATGACAGAAAATAATTTCTCTTGATAGATTTCATCCATATGCAGAACAAACATCTGAGATCATTTTCAAATATATTTTCATTACAAAACATGCATATTTTCCAAAACCAACCTCATTCATTTCTTTTGTGTAAAAACTAGTATAGGAACCCCGCTTACTTGAACTTTTTAACTTTTCCGAATCTTTCCACAATTGTGCCGAATGAAATCAACTGTCACCTATACAGGATACTAACCATTACTAAACTTCTAAAATGACTTTCTAAAACTCTTCATTTACTTAAATTCATATTACGGAAAATAGAATTAATAACTTTCTAGTTATCAGAAATCTAATAAATATTATTATCATCAAATATATTCTTAACTTAGTATAATATAATTTTATCAAATATGGAAAAAAAACAAATAAAATTACTTCAAGTTTTGGTGATAAGTTTGGTGCCAATTAATTAGTAATTTGCAGATCAAGGCAATGAAGTTGATCACCTAGGGTTTTTATAAGTGCTTAATTTACAAATAATAGAACTTAGATAATATGGTACTTTCATTACCTAGCTTTGTGAAGAAGACATTAATGGTAGGGTGATTATGGTCGCATTGTGATGTTTATATTTTTAAGTATTAGGCGACAAACAGCTTTCTAGCATAAACATACATATATATATATATATAAAATTTCTTAGTCTAAAAGGGACAATTAAAGCAGTCCAAGTATAGGATTTGCTAAATTAATTAGGTTATCGAAGGGAAATTTCCTTTCCCATCAATCATTTTCTGTGGAACCGTACATGATTTTTTTATATAGTTCGGAAGGAAAAAGACATTGGCTCGTTTACATCTCATTTGTCTATCTCTACCCCTTCATGAGTACGTTGCTTGTAGTGACTTGTGGTTTTTTGTTTGTACAATAATTTGTTGACTCTGTGAAACTGAAATCATGTTCTTTCTTGCAGTTTTATTTTTGTATATTTGCCTTTTGTGTAAGTGGTGCTCTAAGTTGTGGGTATTACATTATTTTAATTCTTGGGGACCTGATTTTGGCTGAAACAGGGCCTTTTTCTTGTAGAATTCAGTAGCCCTTTTTTTAAACTTAAAATCTGTATGTAATAGATTTCTCTATGCTTTGATCAAATCGTCTTACTTATAAATACTTGCTCCATATTTGCCAAAAAACCAGGATGTAATTTGGATGTTTTCCCAAGTATTAATCTTTTTTAGGTATTTACATAAAGTTAGAAGCAGGAGGCCCCCACTATGTCCTTTGCTTTAGCCAACTTGGTAATTTCAATTTATAATTATATGACTCACATTGTCAATGTTAAAGGAGATCTAATTATGACTGATATTCTTCTCTCTTTTCTCTCTAGAAAGGAGGTGAAGTGCGAAGGGTGCATTAGTGGCACGTGAAGGCGGTTATAACGGATTTATGGTTTTAGGGGACCAAGACGAGGGGCGCTTGAGGGGAAACAAACGTAAAAGAAAAAGGACACTTCTAGTGCACGACGATGACTATGGAGGTAGAAGGATCTCAGGTGCGTTTTGGAAGGTGAAAAAATTATTGTAGAAACGGGATGAATGTTCTGGAGGAAAAATGGAATGGATTCAGGTTGATGGAGGAGGAGCAATTTGATATTGAACTTGAGGAGGATCTCTCGATTGAGCTGGTGAGCAAAGAACAGAGGAGTTTGCTGGGGAAGATATGCTCCTCGAAGTCAATCAATAAAGAGGTGATTGGGTCGACACTTGCAAAGGTATGGAGAATCAGTAGGGCTGTGAAGTGCATTGAGGTTAGATCAAATGTATTTGCTATAATTTTTAAGAATTAGTAAGGCTGAAAAGTTGACTGTGGTCTGGGAGGCCCTGCTTGTTTGACAACCAGTTGCTTGTTCTTAAGGAGTTCGAGGGATACCCCTCTACAATGACTAAAGTTTGACACTGAGAGCTTCTGGATACCAAATGTAACGCCCCAAACCCAGTTGGCCTGGAGAATTACTACCTGTCACTTAAGAACATGTTTTCCAACACAACTAAAATAAAACTCCAAAACTTTATTAGCAAAACTCAATCTCAAGTACTCTAAATAAGCACATTGAAACTCTACAAAGTTATTACCGCAGCAAAATAAACTATGGAGTCCAAAATCTCCCGGTAGTCATAACAAACCAAACTAATAACTTCAAAAGTCTTACTAAACCCAAGCCCAAGATATAATTAAATCTAAAAGACATTAAGACATTAGAATTCCTTCTTCTAACATCCTCTCTCAGCTTAATCATACTCACCAATCTAATCCAGGTCGTCAGTTGGACTCTCCATATCTTCTGAAAAATATTATGAAGATAGGGGGTGAGTTCTCAATAACTCAGTAAGCAGAGGACATATGCTAGCGTGCAAACATGAGCATTTACAAAGTATAGCATGCAGAACAAAACACTTTCCAGAGTTATCACGCAGAGCAGAACATATTTTCAAAAGTAACAGAGCGATGGTTTTAAGACACGTAAAACCCATAATACTTTGGCATAACATAAACTGAGTATCATCATCAGAACAAAACAGAGTATCAAACAGAGTAGAGACCATGTTTCACCCCCGTGGTAGGGTTATGCTAACCCCGGTGGCCAAACCAGGCAGAAACAGAGGTGAAATCTTTCCTTTATTCTTCTCGAAGCCCTGAGTGTGCACACAGGAAAGACCACAATAAAACTACTTTGTTTCCAAAGTGGGTGCACTCAGAGACAGAGAAGTTGGTACAACCCAAACAGAGTAGAGCATAACAGAGCAGAGCAGAGACAGAGTCAGTTACAAGTACCAGTACACCATGCCAAAGGTTTTCAGATGTTATATCAAAATAATACCAAGTACCAAAACAGAATCAGACAGTTTACACACATTGACAACAAAAGCCAGAACATCTTTCTAAATAAATACACAATTTTTCATATTCTCAATATCGCTCCCTTTTTCAGATTTCAGAAAAACACATGATAGAATTTAGCTCATGTCTACACAATGCATGTCAGAACATATTTTTCCTTTTTCACACAGATTTCATGAATAATGCAGATAAGTGACCGAGGTTGATCTTTGTTTTCACAAGTTCCCATCATATCACAAAATATGCAAGTTTTCATAAAATCAACCTCAATCTTATTAACTTGTATAAAACCTAGCATAGGAACCCCGCTTACCTAGACAACTTAGCTTTTCAGAATTTTCTTCAAAAATGTCGAGTCGAAAATAAATCGTCACCTATAAAAATAATAACATAATTTTCGTAAGTTTTCAATCAATCACGGATTTCAATATTTAATCCTAAACTTCTAAAATAACCTATTTTAATATCTCAAAACTTAAAACCCTCGTAATCCCAAAATATATCATCACTTCCTAAAAAAATCACCAATATTCACCATGACCAACGTCAAACTCAAAACGCCAATACTTAAACCCGAAACAGCCAACAAAGTTCATAGCATAAACCAATCTCACACAAACAATTCCATCATCCAATCCAACCGACCCCCTTAATCCTCAGACTCAGTCCGGCACAACCAACAAATTCGCAGTAAATATGCATTAGCGCATAAATACATTTAAATCTCAAAAGTTCTTTGGGAAAAATACTTACAATGCTATAATATAATTTTTGAAAGATCACAAAGGTGCTAGAAGCGGCAACGCAGCAAAAAAATAGTGCCAAATGCACTGTGGCTGTGGGTCTCAAAAACTCACTCTTGAACGGGTGCAAACGAAGACTCGAGATTGATAGGGTATGGCTTAGGGATGTCGATGAAGCTAATGGTGGTGGTGGTTGGCCGTGGGTGTTGGCGCAATAGGCGGTTGAATTGCAAAAACACCCAAAACGGAAATGTTGATGGTGGGCTTCACCGGTGACAGATCAGAGCTGGGGTTGGGTCCATTGGGTTGCTAGAAGGTCGAGGATAATGTGGTGAGAAGATGGTGGCACGACAGCGGTGCAAGGAGTACCGCGGCTTGGTGATGCGCATGGGAGCTAACAGCGGCGCGGTTGGGGCTGAGATTACAGGAGGGTGGTCGCCGGTGGCTGGGGAGGATGGTGGGCCGGGCGGTGTCAAGCACGGCGGCATGAGGCGGCGGGGCTGGGTGGATGAAGAAATGGACGGAGAGAGAGAGGGGGAGAGTCGTGCGGTGCGCGGGAGAGGATAGGAGAAAAAAAAAAGAAGGAAAAGAAAAAAAAAAAAGAAGAAAAAGAAAAGAGGAAAGAAAAAATGTAGGGAAAGAAATGAGGTACAATCCTCATATCTTGGGTCACAAAAATGATCCAACGGAAACGATTTTAAAACAGCAAGTAAAATAAAATAATTAAAACGTAATGATTAAAATGAAAATAAATAATTAAACCCGACAATAAGTTAATTTAAAATGAAAAAAAATTAAATGTATTACAATAATCAAATATAAGAAAGCACTTCAGAATAATTTTCACAAAATTAAAATGATAAAAATAAACCTACTAAAAATCCAACCAATTTTAAAATAAGAGAGTAAATTTTTAAATTAACAACAAATAATCTTTCAATTAAAAATACACTAAAATATGGGGTGTTACATACGTATTCATGATCTACCTCTCTCTTGCATGACAAAAGCTAAAACAGAACAAAAAGGAGGTTCGGTGGGCAAGGTTGAGGTTGTTGAAGTACAGGAAGATGGGAGTGGGTGGGGAAATTTTCTAAGACTACAAGTTTAGTTGAATCTGACACAACGATTAGCTAGAGGGAGAATTGTGAAAATGAGAGGATGCAGTTTTTGGGTTCCTTATGAGAAGTTGCCCAAGGTATGTTTCTCATGTGGTTGCATTGTGCATGGAGTGGATGGCAATAGTTGTTACAAGATTAGTGGTGAGGGAAATGAAGAACAATAATGCTTTTGGTTGAGGCCTAAGTTGCTGCAAAAATCAAATGGCTACAATGGTGGCTCGTGGAGGAAGGCACAGGGTAGTAGATGGAGAAGGGAGGAAGAAAATATGAATCAATATGGGGTGGAGGATAATAAAAGTGAGGATAATAATGAGAGGGTGGCTAGTTGGGCAGGGAAAGAAGTTTCTATTGAGAAAATGGGAGAGGTGAGTGACAGCGAGAATGTGGTGGTGGAGGAGATAAGAAGGGAGAAGGGGAGAAGGGGAAAAAAAAGTAAGGATGAAGGGCTAAACAAGACTAATGTGGAGGGGAGTGGGAAGATGGGGGTGGAGAGTGGCAGGAAGAATGGGGTGGGGGAGGAACAACCAAAAAAGAGGGGAGAGCGGAAGAGGAAGGCTAGAGCAAAAGGAAAGAAGATAGGGCCTCTTCCTATAGAACATGTACAGAAGAAGAGAGGGGGTGAAACACAAGTGCCAGATGAGAATGAAAACATGAAAAAAATAAAAAAGGGAGATGGGTTAGTGAAGCAGTCTTGGATGTACTGGCGGTGGTTGATTCTTAGCCCTGCCAAGCATTATGAAAATCCTTAGTTGGAATTATCGAAGGTTGGGGAATCCTTGAACAGTTCAAGATCTCTACAATATGCTAGAGAAAGTTAGGCCCATGCTTTTATCAGAATCATTGGGAGGTAGATTCTTAGGAGGTGTGTCAAGCTGCTTTATCAATTTTGAATGGTAATCCCATGGAACCCTCTCTTAACTATACCTATATAGCTTTAATCCCAAAGTGTAAAGAGCCAAAGAAAGTTAGTGAGTACAGACCAATATGCCTATGCAATGTAATGTATTAAATAGTTTCCAAAACTATTTCCAATAAGCTTAAAAAGGTGCTTTCAGTTATAATTTCTCCTACTCAAAGTGCATTTGTGCCATGAAGATTGATTAATGACAATATTATGGTGGCATATGAATTGTTACACTATGAAATCTAGAAAAAGAGGGAAGGTGGGTAACATGACCATAAAGTTGGATATGTCAAAAGCGTGTGATCGAGTAGAATGGGTCTTCTTGGAGGCTGTTATGAAGAGACTGGGCTTTAATGTGGAATGGGTGGAGTTGATTATGAGATGTGTGAAGTCTGTCTCCAACTCAGTGCTCATAAATGGATTCCCTGGTTATAAATTATGGCCTAAATGGATTTCATTTGTCACCCTGTCTCTTCATTATATGTGTTGAAGGCTTGAGTACTCTTCTGAACTTTTATCAAAATCAGAAGCTACCAAGTGGAGTGTAAGTGGCTCGAGGTGCCTGTAACATTAACCACTTGCTATTTGCAGATGATTGCATTCTCTTTGGAAGGGTAAAGATACAAGAGTGGTATAGGCTTCAGGAGGTGTTGAAAAAGTATAAAAAAGCCTCGAGGCAATTTCTCAACAAGGAGAAGACATCAGTGTTTTTCAGTAGCAACACTAGGGAAGGGGATAAAGAGGTGATAGTGGAAACTGGAAACTCTATAGCCTATGGTAGTTATGAAAAGTACCTGGGCCTTCCTACCCTTGTGGGAAGATCAAAATTTAATACTTTCAGAATTTTAAAGGAGAGAATATGGCAGAGAATTTCAAGTTGGAAGAATAATTGATTAAGACAGTCAGTCCTCTAGGCCATACCAACCTATACTATGTCAGTGTTTAAACTTCCTAAAAAGCTTTGCTTGAAATTAATATGCTATTATCAAAATTTTAGTGGGATAAATAGCAGGGAGATAGTTGTATCTGCTGGAGGAAATGGGAAAAGATGGGAGAGTAGAAAATAAATGGGGTTTAGGGTTCAGGGATCTGGAATCTTTTAACATGACACTCCTAGCAAAGCAAAGATGGAGGTTGATGAAAAACCCTATCGACAGTCAAGCTTCTTGGATGCAAAATTTAGCTCTCAGCCTTCATTGATTTGGAGGAGCATATGGCATGCTAGGGAATTGGTGAAAGATGGTATAAGGTGGAGAGTGGGTGATGGCAGTAAGATAAAAATTTGGGGTGAGAAGTGGTTACCTACTCCCTCATCTTTTTCTATACATTCACCAATTTTTGTTTTGCAGGCTGAGGCAGGAGTTGAGGAATTGACCGATAAGTAGCAGGGGGAGTGGAATGATCGAGGGTGATGCAAAGGGAGTGATCGAGGCTGTACATAGTGAAGATGAACATCCCCTTCAGTAGAGGATTGGCATAAGACAAATTGTTTTGGGGGCCCTTCTAAGAAAGGAGATTTCTCTATTGGTAGTGCATACTTCCTGTAGTTAGAAAGATTAAAAAGATTCAAAGGTGAAAGCTCAATAGAGGAGCTTATGGATGAAAGGTGGAGTAATATTTGGGATCTTACAGTGCCTAGTGCAAGAAAAATGTTCTTATGGAAGGTTGGAAACACTTTACTGCCAACTAAGGAGAACTTCTTCAGAAGAAAGATAGTGACAGAAATATCCTGCCCAATTTGTACTGCAAAATCTGAAACTATTATGCATGTTCTTTGGGAGGGCCCAGCAACTAATGACATCTGGGCAGAAACAAGTTGTGGGGTTCAAAAGTGGAATAGAGAGGAAGCTGACTTCATGCTGTTGTGGGAGAAGTTGATGAACAAGCTGAGTAACGAACAACTAGAACTTGTGGCCGTGTTGTTCAGAAGATAGTGGATGAGAAGAAATTTGTTTGTGTTCAAAAAAGGTAGTTTGTCCCAAAGTTCTACTGCAGAAGGCAAGTGAATCTTTAATTGATTACAAGTCTGCTCAGGCTCTATAGAAACATGAAAATTAGCGACAAGTTTGTGGAAGGGATTCACTGAAATGGGAGAAACCAAGCCCAGGTTCAGTTAAAATAAACTGAGATGCTTCATTGGATGTGAAGGGTAGACAAATGGGAGTGAGAATTATTATCAGGGATGAGGAAGGGAAAGCTCTAGTTCCTGTTTGAGACCAAAAGAACCACATTGAACACCCTATGGTGGCTGAGAGTTATGCATTGAGGATAGCTCTAAAACTTTGTAGTGAACTTAATATTCATAATGAAATATTTGAAGGTGATGCTAAATCTGTGATTATGGCAATCCAAAGGGAAGTTGAGGAGCTGTCTGTGGTGGGATCTATAGTTGAAGATGTTAATTTCTTCTTTATAGGATGCCTGTTTGGCAATTACTTTTTGCTAATAGAGAGAAAAATACAATAGCATACACTTTAGCTAGGAAGGCTTTGAGTTTTATAGAAAAAATAGTTTGGATAGAAGAGATGCCAAAATTTATTGTAAATGATCTTGTTAGAGACATAAATTGTAATTCTTAACTTCTATCAATGAAATATTGAGGTTTTCTTTCAAAAAAAAAAAAAGAGATCAAATTAATAATGTACTCATCATCATCATCATCACCCAAAAAAAAAAAAATACATAAGAAAATTCCTTTTTGCATTTCCTCCTTTCAGCTGAAATAGATCCATTCATGATGCCTATCGATGAATTAATAGGCTTTGTAAACATTTGACCTTCCTTGAGAGTTCTCATTGTTTTGAGGATTAAGGAAAATAAATTAATAAAATGTATAAAAGGAGGTTAAATTTTGGTTGCTAGTCAAAGCCCAATATGGGCTGAGGTACCACTTTCAATAACTAGAGACAATGTGGCTGTGTGTGATCATAAGACTAATGTGGTGAATGCTGCAGTTGCAAAAAGTTTTGCCCTGAGGAAAGCAGTGGAACTGTGCTCAGACCTCAACATTCAAAATGCCATTTTCGAGGGTGATGCAAAGGGAGTGATTGAGGCTATACATAGTGAAGATGAAGCCCTATTTGATTTTAGTTCTATCATTGAAGATGTTAAGTTCCATTTCAGAAATAGGACAGATTGGTTTTTACAATTTGCTATTAGAAAAAAGAATATGGTAGCTCATACTTCAGAAAAAGAAAAGCCATAGAGATAGGGGAAGAACACGTTTGGATAGAAGAGGTCCCAGACTTCATTGTGGGATGCTTGTTTGGTGATACAAACTGCACACGTAAAGATCAATGGAAAGTTTCCAAGGTTATTTTCAAAATTAAATAAATAAATAACTAGAGACAATGTTCTTCATACCCCAAATAGCCACCTAAGAATAACAAATTTTCCAACACAATAACATTGAAAAGTAGTGAGTACTCAATGAGGAGGATTTCCCTAGATTTGTCCTTGAACAATTTGAGGCTTAGTGCAGTTAGAAACGCTCTAGAATATTGTCGAGATGCCATTTTCCAGTCCTACTCTGTTTTCATCATTGCCTTGAATTCATTATAGCTGATTCATCAATAATATTTGTGAATATAAATAAATTGAGTAGAATGCAATAATTAGTTGAAAAAATTGAGAAATTTGTGACAATTAATGTGTTGTAAATGTTAGAGTAGTAATGGAAGATCCCAAGACTACAACCAAAAATGCCAAGACATCAGCCTCCATGAAGTCAGCAATTGTTACAGATATGCAACACAAGTCATATGCTCAAGAAGGAAAGTTAGCAGGATAATCCCAAGATTTATGCATTCCTATTTTTACATTATACAACTAAAAAGCTTAACATTTTGTGTATAAATATCTCTGTACATTGAATATAATGAAATATAGAAAAAGTATTTTCTGAAATCTTACTTGGTACTAGAGCAACACTGGTAAACACCATATATTTTTTTCGATCCTAATGGCCTCTTCCAATACAAACATCACCACCACCTTTTTTGCACCAAATATATCTCATCTAGTGTCTGTCAAATTAGACAGCACAAACTACCTACTATGGGTTTCTCAGTTTTTACCCATTCTCAGAAGTAATGATCTCTTAGGGATCATTGATGGGTCTGAACAATGTCCATCTAAGTTCTTACTAGATGAACATGGCCAACCCACCACAATGTCAGTCCACAGTTTCTTCTTTGGCAAAAGAAGGACCAATATCTATTGAGTTGGCTCAACTCAACCTTCTCTGACAGTGTTTTGTCCTCTGTTTTTGGACTCAACACAACAAAGCAAGTATGGGATTATTTATCATCTCGCTTTGCTTCACATTCAAGATCACGAATCAATCACTTGAAGAGACAGTTACAAACTCTTCAACAAGGTAATCAAAGTTGCAATGACTACCTTCAAACTGCTAAAAGCATTTCTGACCAGCTTGCAGTAGTGGGAAAACCTGTTGATTCTGATGATTTAATCTCATATCTCATCAGTGGTTTAAATCCCACCTTTCACCCCTTCATAGGATCTTATTCCTTTGCCTCTCGAGAAGTCTCTTTTACCTTTGCTAATTTCCAATTTGAGCTTTTAAATTATGAACTTCTGATCTCACATCCAAAGTCAACCTCTGAATCTAACTTGAGTTCTTTTGCTCTCTATTCCCAAAATCCAAAATCATATCCATCCAAAAACAAAAAAAAATCAAACTGGTCATCCAAGAACCATAATCAACATGGTTTCAAGCCAAAGCCATTCTCAAATACTTCATCTCGTACTCCTCAAAATACCATTGGTTCACCATTTGTTACCAACAAAAAACCTTGCCAAATTTGTGGCAAAAATAGGCACCAAGCATTAGACTACTTTCATAGGATGGTGTAACATCCGGACCCAATCAAGCTCTATTTTCTTTTTATTTGTTTAATTTTAGTTCATTTTATTTTTTTTTCTTTTCGTCTTTATTTATTTTTTTCACCCCTGCAGTTTTCCTCTCATCCACAGCATGGATGCACACACACGACTTACCCTTCCATCTGCACACACGTCTCTCTTATCTCTAGGGTTTTCGCATTATATTTATAGACACATGTTATTCCATGCTAATAAAACTACTACCCAAACACAAGCCGCAACACCACCTTAGAATCTCAAGCTGGCCTCCATCCCCTCAGTTTCCTGCACTCCCGTATCAAGAGTCACCCCACTTAAGCCAGCCCTTCGTCGTCCATACTGCTGCCACCATCAACCTCCGTGCCCAGCTCAAATGAAATTGACGCAACCCGTGCACACTGCATCTCCACGGATCGTGGCTCTTCCTCCGTACACCACAGTCACCATCTTTAACCTGTTTTTCCCTCAGCCTCCATGCATGAAGCCGCCAAGGTCATTACAGTGAACCCATGCCCCACTGCACGAAACCAAACTGCCCAGAATAAAACCACCGTGATTGCCACTGTTCAGCCTTGGTGCAACACCACAGCTCGCCCACAATTCTGCCTTGCATCACCGTACCCCACACGGTCTCATTGTCCCCTGTTTTAACCACAAAAAAGAGACCAACCCAACCCGGTGCACTTGTCGTTCGAAGCCACCACACACGGTGCCAGCGCTTCCACGTCGTTACCACCAGCACAAAGAACTCCGACGGTCACTCCATGCCATTCCTATCTGCCGCGTCTTGCTCGGTAAGCCATCGATAGCACCTCCGTGTTACACTCTCTCGGCTTACACTATGTCTTTCATTTTTTTCCTCATTCGTTGGTTTCTCTCTCTCTCTCTCTCTCTCTCGTCCAGTACTCCGCCGAGATCACCGCCGTCCGCCTAGCCGCTCGCCTACGTCGCACGCGGCTACTTTATCTCCTAAGTGAGTAAGCCCTGCAGTGCGTGTTATGTTCGTAAATTTACGTAGGTTTTTTGTTAGTTTTCAAAGAATTAAATGAAATTACCGTAATACCCCTTATTACATGTCAGCTTTTAAACTTTTATTATGTATTAGTACACTGTGATGTAATTATGATTATAGAAAATTATTTTTAACATGTATTTAAGTAAATTTTTATTTTTAAAGTAAACAATATTTGTGTAATGTTATTTTTACATTTTAGATATGATTTAGTCTATTTAAAAATAGTTATGGTTTAGTTTAAAATATTGTGGGATAATTATATTATTCAGTATTAAACTTCATAAGTTGTTTTCATTAATAAATAGGTCTGACTTTTAAATGTTTTAGTCATAGTTATTAAATCATAAGTGATGAGTTGAAATTTTAGGTTTTGAGGAATTAAATAGGTTATTTTAGTAGCTTAGGATTAAACATTGAGGTTGATTGGAAATTTACGAGAATTACTTGATTATTTTATAGGTGACGATTGTTAATTGCTTGACATTTTGAAGAAAATTCTGAAAAAAGCTAAGAAGTCCAGATAAGCGGGGTTCCTATACTAGACTTTGAATTAAAATAAAATGAGCTGAGGTTATTTTTGGAAAATATGCATGTTTTGTTATGAAAAGAAATTTAAACTACCTCAGTTTTATTTGTTCTGCATTACTCATGAGATTCTGTTTAAGAAAAAAGTATTTTCTATCATGACTGGTGTAGACATGAGATTATTTTTAACATTCCGTTTCTGAACTTTGAAAAAGAGAGTGAATATGAAATTTGTGCATAAATTATGTTGTGATATGATTTTGTTCTATTTCAAAGATTTTGTTATGTCCCGAAGATTTTGTTCAGTACTCTGTTTGGATAAGACGTGATTCCTGAAAACTTTTGACATGACTCTCTGATTCTGAATTTGATTCTGTTTCTGCTTTGTTCAGTTACGGCCCTACCACGGGTGATAATAGTGGCATACGGCCCAACCACGGGTTATAACAGTGGATACGGACCAACCACGGGTTATAATAGTGGATACGGCCCACACCTTGGTGACAGAGTGATTTATGTTCTACTTGGCTATCAGCAGATGCACAACCGTACCACGGGGGTTATACATGGTCTCTGTTCTGATATGATGTTCTAATGATGATGATGATCATTTATATTATGCCAAAGAATATTTTTGAATGAAATTATTTCTAAATCTTCGCTCTGATATTTTGATAACCTATTTTGCTTCCGCACTCTGAAAATGAAAATGTTTTGTTCTGCATTCTGATTTCTGTAAATGTTCGTGTTTACACACTGGTATATGTTCTCTGCTTACTGAGTTGTTGATAACTCACCCCTTATCTCCTTATATTTTTCAAATAATTTTGATGGTTTAGCTAGAGAACAAGAGTATGAAGTTTTAGCAGGTGTGATGATCAAAGTGGAATAAGTGCCTAAGGGTACTAGTGCTTATTTGAGAGTCGTAGTTAGTAAACTGATTTTATTATTCGGGTATTTTGATTTGATGAGTTAAGGATAAGTTTGAGTTTTTAATTTATGTTATTGAGTATTTCTTTATTGTCCCCATGGAGAAACTTAAATATTTGGATTGATTAAATTGATTAATATTTTATGAAATTTCTGGATTTTATAGTTGTACTTTTTAGGTTGAGTTTGGGTATTAAGAGTTAACTCTCCGGACCTCTGAGAACGGGGTGTTACAGATGGACTTTTGTAACACCCGTCCTTGTGGTGGGACTTTTTATAAAATATTTTTAGAAAGGACGACGGGAATTATTGTTCCCTTGAAAACTTTTCACTTGCATACCCAGGGTGCCAGACTCTACGTTTGTAAGATAAAATGCGCTTTGGTAATAAAAGAAGTTTACAGCGGAAAACATTGATTTTACAATAAAAAGGCCTCTCTTACATTTAAAACTCATGCCTAGACTTCCGTGCTCTTCCCCATGGGCTGTGTCTGTCCTGACCGTTCAGTTCCTATGGTGGGAGGGGCATATATGAAAACTAAAATGAGTCGAAGACTCGTAAGCATTACTTCATACAGTTAAAATATAACAACATAGGTTTTCATGCTTGCATTCATCATTCGTAAATACTATTACGTGCATGCATACGTGTCGTGTGTGAGTTCGTTTGAAAACGTCACTAGATTGGGTTTTACTTTAATGGTCTTTCTTTTCGTGAAACGTGTCTCTTGTCAGTGCCTTCATTTCTTCAAGAGCTACTGTACAGGGTTTTGCTTTTAAAAGGCTTTCTTGTCGTAAAACGTTTCCCCCGTCAGTGCCTTCATTTCTTAAAAAGTCTGTGCTCTCGTGCAATCTTGCATACATACATTCATGCATACATGCATTCTTTCTTATCACTTTCATAGGCTGGTACACAATGTTATGCCCCGTGTGTTAGGGTTAGCGGCCCTGTGGCTAATGGATTCGCTCATGGCTGCGGGTTGGAATCCCATTCTGTTAGGGTGCAGCACTGGGTGCACTACCAGCACTACTGCCTGGCATTGCAATCTACCCATTCATTCATTGGGTACCCCTTTTCATTCATTCATGTGGCCGTTACGTATTTTCATACATTTCATGCTTTCATTCGTTCTTTCATTCATTCATGGCAGCTCGAAAGAGCTGGAGCTTTGATTCTTTTCTTATCTTTCATTTACAGGTCATTTCATGAGAAAACGTTCATTTCATGGAAAAGCATCATGTAAAACATGGGCTTGAACTTCGTCTCTCACGGCATCCATAAGTACCACCTTGAATGTCGTCTTTCGTTGGAGTCACAAGAATCACCTCGTCGCATCCTTGAAAGCGTCAATTCGTAGGATCCGTGAAAGCCTCGGTTCTCATGTCTTTCTTTGCCTTTCGTGAGAAAACATTCATTTTCGTGAAAAAACGTCGTTTCATGAGAAAAGCATGGTTTCATGATCGTGAAATGTCAGTTCATTGATTTTCATAGAAAATACATACACTAGATGCGTCGTATAGTCATCCATTCACATGCGTACAATTAATACTTTGGGTGCGTAAAAAGGGGTTGCCAAGGAGGGGCCGTTACGTACTTATACATTTGAACACTTAGCCTTTTCTTCGTTAAAACGTTTTTCTTTCCTCTTCTTAAAGCGTCTTAAAGGAAAAGCGTTTCTTGTATGGAAAACTCTAGAAGAGTATGAACGTAACGCTTACCTGGACTCCATGCTACTTGCATATCATGCAGTCCATTCATGTGCTTGTCAGATGGCAACCTACATGCATACACATACCTTAACGTCATTCTCTATCTAGTACATAAGCAACTTAAACTTAGAAAACATAAGCTACACTTCACTTGGACCACTCTCCTCCTATCCTGTGTTCTTATGTGTTCCTTACTAACCTAAAACCTTCGGGGACCCATTACAGTCACCCCATCTTGCAACTCAAGGTCTTGCCTCCAGTGCTTATTCACTAAAGTGAACCCATGATTCACCTTAGGATTAAGACATAAGACCTCTATCTCATTCTTCTCATTAACCACGTTCCGACGCATGACTCAGACCAACTAAGTCACGCATCCCTTCCTTAGACAGTCCACTCCTCACTATCTCCATGCACCTTAGCCCATACTAGTCCTCATTCCCATTCATACAAACCACATGGCTCTAAGCCAACTCTGAGGCTTAGGCACCGTGCAACCATACTCAGAACCGATTACCCATTACATATAGTGAATCCATCCAGCACATGTGTCTCACCATATTACACATATACTCTACCCCTGATCACCTAAGGTCAACATATATAACACGTTAATCACCAGCTTCGAAGGACAAGGGCCATACTCCGATACCAACCTTCTCTTAATCCGACTAGTATGGCTCTTCATGCTATCCGTCCCTTTTTTACAGTTCATCCCAACACTTAACACGACAAGACTCCATTCATAACTACGTCTCATGTCACGTCATATAGCTCAAGACTATTCTCAAGCTAGATCGTGACCTTGTCGCGTTACCTAACATTCTGGTACGTCAATCCCTAACTCATCATGAGTACGATTCCTCACGTACTCCCGACACATCGTGACATCTTGTCACGTTCCCATTACGCCATTCATACCCTATCGCTTCACCACATGGCAAGCACGACTGTCCATAACCACGTCACGAGGTGACGTTGCCCAGTCATGCTTCCGCTGCATACTCTTACACTTATTCCGCTACTTCATCCTTATTCCCAGACCTAAGTCCAACACGGTGACACTTGTCACCTTAGACTACAGGCTTCACCTTAATTACTCCGGGACACTGTTCCACAGTTCCCGGCTCTACTCATCACGTTCCATGCCCATCAATCACACAACCATCCTTATCGCTGTGACACGCCACACGACATATCGCTGCACCTCATGGAGTACATCCCATGCGTACTCTCTTCTCACATGCTACGCCACATTATCACTATGGCATACCCGCCATATAGTACATCACTTCACCACACAGTGTATACTCAACGTGACTCGTCCCATTCCACATACACCACATCACCATTATGGCATACAACCATATGGTGCATCAATCCACCACATGGAGTACATTCCATATGTACTCCCTTCACACTCATCACGCCACACAGAGTACACTCAGCGTGTACTCTTCCTATTCCACATACACCA
Organism: Juglans mandshurica; assembly: GCA_022457165.1. Classification (NCBI taxonomy): domain Eukaryota; kingdom Viridiplantae; phylum Streptophyta; class Magnoliopsida; order Fagales; family Juglandaceae; genus Juglans; species Juglans mandshurica. The sequence continues at coordinate 15,582,396 of CM039623.1, forward strand.
TGCCACATCATCATTATGGCATATCCGCCATATGGTGCATCACTCCGCCACTTGGAGTACACTCCACGTGTACTTCCTTCATATACACTACGCCACATCACCATTATGGCATACAACCATATGGTGCATCACTTCTCCACTTTGAGTACACTCCACGTGTACTCCCTTTTACACACACTACACCACAGAATACACTCCACTTGTACTCATCCCGTTCCACAATATGCCAGGAGGGTATATTTAACAGATACTCTCCTTATCTCACACTACGCCACACACAGAGTACACACAACGTGTACTCTTCCCATTCCATTTACACCACACCACCATTATAACACAGTCCACAATACTACACAACACACTTTCCAATTACACCTAACACTTCACAGCACACTACACGACACAATACACCTCCATACAACACAGATATGCCCAACACTTCGTTACATAGCACCACATCACAATACTACAACTCCACAAAACCAACAACACAGTCCACAACCTAGTCAACTAATCCGTATCTAACATAATTAACAAGGGATAGAGGGTTATACCATCGACGGGATTATTCGTGCATTGCTCATTGATTGTCACAGCCGATGATGTTGGAAGTGTCGTACATGGTGGCTAACCCACGTACGGTGACTGTTTAGGCATTTGGATAGCTAGGTGTGGTCTTGGAAGGGCTCATGGTGGCCTTGTGATCATGGCAAGGAGTGTAACATGGCGGATCTAGCCGTGTACAGTGGCGGTCAGCCACTTGCAATGGCTGTCCATTGCGTGCAGTGACTACCCACCACTCAAAGTGGTGGTTTGGACCTAGGGTTGGGCTGAGGGGTTGCTGGTGGAGCTCCTGGTGGCACAGGGGTGGCGCCACGGTGGCTCACAGTGGAGGAAGGGGGAATGGCCGTGTAAGAGGGGGAGAAACCCGTGAGAGAGTAAGGAAGAGTGTGCGTGCATGGGTGGTAGATTGGGGTCGTGGATGATCGGGATGGCTTGGTGGTGGCTTGAGGAGGCTGAAGGTGGTGGTCATCTGCCGTGGGTGGCGGTGCACGGTGGTGGAGGGTGTGCAACCCGTGCGTGTGAGGAGAGGAAGCCCGTGCGGTGGAGGAGGGCTACAGGTCGTGGGTCACGTGGAGGAGGAAAGCGGAGGTCCATGGTAGCGCTTGGTGGTCGTGGGTGCCACGTATGGTAGTGCTAGAGGCAGTGCACGGTGAAGCCATGCGTGGATCTCTTGCGCGTGCGATGAGGAAGGTGACTGTATGGGAGGACCGGAGCTCGTTGGAGGGTGATGGCCGGTGGAAGAGGAAGCTGCCGTGGAGGTGGTGGCGCCATTGGGTGGCACACGGTGGCGCAATGGACACCAAGCCGGTTCGGGCTTTGCACTTCCGAAAGGGAGAAAGGGAGAGCGTGAGAGAGAGGGGCTAGGCTAGGGAGGATCATTGGCATGAGGGGAGGCTTGCGGTGGTGGAGGTGAGAGCTGCTGATGCACGGCGGTGCCGGGCTGAGGCATGGAGCCGCTCGGTGTGAGGGACCTTGAGGGAGAGGGAGGAGAGAGAGAGAGCAGAGGAAAAGTGAGGGAGAAAGGAGGGGTCCGGGTATTTAACCCAGTCCCTTCATCTGAGGATCCACGTAACGATCTAACGATGGATCTCAAACACTGATTTGAAAATGCATAAAACATTAACTTAAAAGCGCTTAGAGGAATTAAGGTAGAATATTATTTTAAACTAACTTTAGTTTATAAAATAATATTCCTTCATCATTAATAAAATGATTAAGTCTCACTTAACATATTAAAGAGAATAAAACCATTTAATTAATAAAAACTTCCAACATAATTTAAATCTCATAATATCTTTAATAGTTGAAATCATTTTAATAATGATATTAAAATGATTTCTGGCAATTATAATATTTTTGGAGCTCTTCAAGAATATTATAATTGTCGTATTTAAAATCAAGCTTAGTTCAACAACACTGGAAATACTCTTTATAAATATTTTCAGCACATTTAAAACGCTGGGCGTGCCCTAGAAGTCGCACGATATCCTTTGAAACACGCCATCGTGGTTCGGCATGCCTGACAAGGCTCGCAGTCGCTGGATAGAAGAGGCAGACAATTTACAAAATCTTTGCCCTCAGGATTTTCTTACATCATAAAGAAAGAACGTACGTTAGAAAGAGAGAAGCGTACGTAAGAAGGAAGGAGCGGGGTATTACAAGTTTGCATATAAAGGACATCATCCACCATCCCAGCTTGCTGCCATGGCTGCCAACTGCAATCCACAATCTAAAGCACAAACTTGGCTAGCAGACAGTGGTGCTAATCAGCATATCATAGCTGATATGGAGAATCTTGGCACTAGTGAACCTTATCAAGGTGGCGAGGAGATCACTGCAGGCAATGGATCTAGTCTGTCCATCACTCACATAGGCTCATCTCACTTTCCAAATTCTACTCGAAATCTTACTTAAAAAAATATTTTGAGATGTCCTGCTGCTGCCACCAATCTTTTGTCCATTCACAAGTTTTGCATTGATAATGATTGTGGTTTATCCTAACTTCCAAATTTTTTCTTGTGAAGGACAATCAAATGGGGCAGATAATTTTACAAGGGCTAAGTAGAGATGACATGTACCCAATCAAACTTCCTGCTTCTGTCAAAAAGACCAGAGCCTACACAACATTCCTAGGAGTTGTTGCTCGTCCTTCCATCCAGCATTCTCGTTTGGGACACCCATTTGTCCAAACTCTTAAGTTGTTAAAGCATACTTTTAAGCTTTCCAATAACTGGCTTCATTGACAATGTATCAGTCAGTGAATCTTGTCAAATGGCTAAAAGTAAATACCTTCCTTTTCAATCTTCACATCGAGTGTCCAAAGGTCCTCTTGAGTTAATACATTCAGATTTATAAACTTCTCCTCTAGCTGCTCTTAATGGTTGCAAGTACTATGTTATCTTCATAGATGATAATAGTCGTTATTCTTGGATTTATCCATTGCAACATAAGTCAGACACTTTCTCTTGCTTTATGAAATTCAAATGCATTGCTGAAAATTTTTTAAATACAAGGATCAAATCATTCCAAACTGATGGAGGTGGAGAATTTCTCTCTAATAACTTTGGACAATTTCTTGAGAAAATGGCATCATGCATCGCATTTCATGTCCATATACTCCCCAACAAATTGGCATTGCTGAAAGAAAACACAGGCATCTTGTTGAAACAGGTCTTGCATTATTGGCTCACTCCCATTTATCTTCTACTTATTGGCTTGATGCTTTTCACACTACCATTTACTTAATAAATCGGATGCCTACACTTGTTCTAGCCAATAAATCCCCTTATCAAATTCCAAATTGCTCCATGCTCAAAACATTTGGTTGTGCTTGTTATCCTCTTCCTCGACCTTATCATACTCACAAACTTCAATTTCAATCCAAGCAATGCATTTTCAATGGTTACAGTCCAAACCACAAGGGATATAAGTGTCTTGATCTTGCCACACAAAGAGTTTATGTCAAAAGACATGTTGTCTTTTATGAAACAAAGTTTCCAGCCAGGGTCTCACTACCATCTCTACAACAGTCCTCTCAAGTGCTTGAACCTCATTCCACATCAACTCTAATTGAGGTCCCTTCTTTTACTGAGTCTCTTGCTGAAAATGCTCTTAACTCTACCCCTCAGGCTCCCAACATAGATTCACAATTTGCAAAACCACAATCTTCAAATCTTTCACAATCCGAGCCTTTATCTCTGCTTCCACCAGCTTCATCTCATCCCATGATCACAAGGACAAGGACAAGAACTCGCCAACTAAGATCATTTCTTGATTATCATGTTTATTTGTCTACTAAACATCTTGTGCAGGTTTTCAATGCAGTGATAGATTAGAACCCACTTCATTCTCTCAAGCAGTGAAACATCAAGAGTGGCAGCAAGCAATGCTCACTGAGTTTCAAGCTCTTCATTCCAATAGTACATGGAAATTAGTTCCTCAACCAATGCACAAAAATGTCATCAAGAACAAGTGGGTTTACAAAGTAAAACAAAAATCATTTGGTTTTGTGGAACGTTTCAAGGCAAGGCTAGTTGCAAAAGGCTTCCAACAACAGGATGGTCTTGATTACACTGACACATTCAGCCCTGTCATCAAGCCATCCACCATACGAGTTGTACTTGCCTTTGGATGGTCTATCTGTCAACTTGATGTCTCAAATGCATTTCTACATGGCACACTCCAAGAAGAAGTCTACGTGGAACAGCCTGTTGGGTTTCTTGATTCCCAATTTCCAGATTCTGTTTGTCTTCTCAACAAGGCCATTTATGGCCTCAAGCAAGCACCTAGGGCTTGGTTCACCAAGTTGTCGACTTGTTTACTTAACATTGGCTTCATTGAATCTACTGTGGATTATTCTCTTTTCACTTATCATCAAGCTGATGTGCATATCTACATTCTAGTCTATGTAGATGATCCCATTGTGATAGGGACACATTCCTCATTCATCTTAAAGATCATTCAAGAATTACAAACTCATTTTCCAATGAAAGACTTGGGGTCTCTCCATTACTTCCTGGGAATAGAAGTCAATCGAACACACTCAGGTTTGTTTCTGTCCCAGACAAAATATATTCTTGACTTGCTGCGATAAATGCTTGGTGCAAAGCCCTACTCCACTCCTCTTGCTTCAGGGGTCAAACTCACTCAATCAGACGGTGATCCTTTAGATGATCCCACTCTATATAGGCAAATTGTTGGTGCTCTTCAATATTGCACTCTTTCAAGACTTGAAATTGCTTTTGCTGTTAATCAGCTATGTTAATTCATGCATGCCCCTTTAACCACTCAATGGGTAGCCACTAAATGTGTCTTTTGATATCTCAAAGGCACTATCAATCATGGTCTTTTCTTTGGCCAAGGCTCCCTGCAGTTGAATGGTTTCTGTGATGCCGACTGGGCTGGAAGCCTTGTTGACAGAAGGTCAACTACTAGATATGTTGTTTTTCTTGGTCCTTGTCTTGTTTCATGGAGTGCCAAAAAGTAGCCTGTAGTCTCTCGTTCTAGCATAGAATCAGAATACCGAGCTCTAGTTTTACTAACAACATAAATGTACTTCATTCATATGCTCCTCTGTGATTTAAAAATCAAACTTTCATCAGCTCCTACATTCTGGAGTGATAATGTGGGTGCTCTCTCGCTTGCTTCGAATCATGTATTTCATGCTCGAACGAAGCACATCAAAGTTGATTATTACTTTGTTATGGAGAAAGTAAGTCGGAAAGATATTCTGCTGGGTCACATTTCCACTCAATCACAAATAGCTAATATCTTCATCAATTCCTTAACTTCTGCCAGATTCCTTTTGCTGCATGACAAGCTTCTAGTTCATGAACTTCCCCTAAGCTTGTGGGGGGATGTTAGAGTAGTAACGGAAGATCTCAAGACTACATCCAAAATCCCAAGACATCAGACTCCGTGAAGTCAGCAACTGTTACAAATATGCAACACAAGTCATATGCTCAAGAAGGAAAGTCAGCAGGATAATCCCAAGATCTATGCATTCCTATTTTTACATTATACAACTGTAAAGCTTAATATTTTGTGTATAAATACCTCTATACATTAAATGTAATGAAATATAGAAAAAGTATTTTCTAAAATCTTACAGTAAATTTGTGAAAATCGAGAAATTGTCTAACTTTTGCAGGTTCACCTCGCTGCTATGCTTAGATGCTATGTTGGTTGTTTTGCATTAGAGCGCACGTCTCTTGTTTCATGAATGCTGAAAGTTACCTCAACCGGCTTAACATGCTAAAAGTTCAACTTTTGATAACTAGTATAGTGATGGCCTCCACACTATGTGCATTCACACACAGTTAGGATTCTTGATATATAATTTTCCATTCTTACAAATTGACTAGGATTCCTGATGCTAATTAGCATAAGCTTGTTCCTCTCTTGTTAAAGAATTGTGATGGGAGATGGCACAAGAACTAAATTCTAACATGACATATGCTATGGAGATAGAGCTCTTAGGGACTTATTCTCTATTGTGTTCATACTTGCATGCAAGAAAGAAGCTTCAGTGGCAGACCTCATGGAGACGAATGGTGATTTACTCTAGTGAAATGTGAGTTTCACTAAGGTGGCCCAAAATTGGGAAGTCAGCAACTTCGAAGATTTCTTCCAAATCATATACTCCGTAAGACCACGCACTCAAGGACCTGATACTTTGTGGTGGACATTACCAGAAAGGTACATTTTAGCTCACTCTCTCTATAAAGCCCTCACACAACCGTAGAACAATCACTTTCCATGGAAAAGAATTTGTTGAAACAAGGCCCATCCTTGAGCGGCATTTTTTGCCTATACAATGTCTTTGGGTAAGATTTTGACAACAGATAACTTATGGAAATGCGGGATGAGAGTGGTAGAATGGTGCTTCATGTGTAAACAAAGTGGAGAGACTCTGGACCATCTTCTAATACATTACGAGATTACTAAAGCATTTTGGGTCAATGTATTCAGAAGGGTAGTGCTAGCCTAAGTTATGCCTGCTACAGTAGTTGAGCTTTTGGCATGTTCAGTGAAGTACCTCGGCGGCATCCCACAAATTTCATTCGTGTAGAAGACATTCGAAGATAGGGAGCCTCCACTAGAAGAGATTAGATTATTATTTGTTAAAAGCCTTTTTCTTTGGGCCAAACATGTAGATTTCAATGGTCTCGGTTCTCATGATTTTCATATTTCTTTTTCTTTCTCCTAAATAGGTGTTATCTCTTATATACCACATGTGTACTTGGACTGTACCTATTCATATTAATATATATATATATAAAGTAAAAAAATAAACAAATAAACGACGTTGGTTTCGACCAAGGTAGGGAGAGGATCAGGCTACGTGCAACACATTCATGCGGTCCCTTCCTCCATAGCTTATTGATTCTGGAACAGAGTCTAAGATGAAATTAGCAGTATGGTAATTAATTGTTTCTGTCTATAGCAAGAAAGAGTGCGGATTCTCCAGCTTCATTCACCATCTTCGCTAGCCCTGGTTTGTGGCCAAGTAGTAACTCCACAACTGAATGTTGAGCATTTCTCACAGCAACGTGCAATATTGTCGTATCCTTGTGTATGTTCACCGTCTCCAAAATATCTATGTCACCGTCTCCAAAATAGATCTTTGTTGGATCCATCACCTCGAGTCGCAAAACCATATGAAATAAACTAATTTTGCTGGTGATGAAGTTAATTCAGCGGGCTTTCTCACATCCTACGTAGAAGCCTTGCTTGCAAATAAGCATGCTTATACAAGAACATAGTTCAAAGTCCAGCACATGCAAGCAGTGGAAACCATGACCTCCTTTACTACACATGAAAAACTCCGAGAAGTATACGTCATTATTTGATGATGCAATTTGAAGACCCGAAATGACGTCTACATCATGGACATCTAACGGTGGAGTCCAAACATACATAATTCTCCAACTTGGGTCTAACATTGAGTGCAATAGAATTGTTAACTAGGGTGTAAATGCATGTTTAATTGAAGCAACTGCCAACCAGAAAGATTTTGTACAATTAAAGCTTTCATTAAAGAGAGACAGGTTTGGTACTCCAAATTTCCCTGAACATATTGATCTTGGACATGATGCACCCATGTTTTACATTTTTCATCCAATGTTACTAAAATTGATACAACGATTTAATGATCTACTACAAAATATATAGTTGTAATGTTCGCATGAACTCGTTAAGATCCGAGGTCAAAGTTGTGACATGTTACCTATTTTTCATCCATATTAACTGTCAAAAAATAAGAAAGGGTGCTATTTTTTCTTCTCTTTTTAGCAAGTAATTTTGAAATCATTTTGTTGGAGTTCCTAACAAATCATTTTTGCTCATTTTGATGTTTATAATGATTGCATGAATTTGTTCTTTGTAAAAAGTTACACACTATATATCTTGACGTGGACATCTTGGGACCCATCCATGTATGAAATCAGAGACAATCCCCACCGTTGTTTTAAAATCCAAGTAAAAAAAAATCATGTATTTTCATACGTACCATTAGCTTTTCTAGAGCGACAGGGCAATCACTGAGAAATTATATTTTTTCAATTGTCATTTAATGCTATCACCACAAATGTCTAATTAAACTTATCTAAAATTCTATATGAATGTCTTAATTTACAAACCAATCCAATATTTTCCATCCAACTATATCTTTTTTTTTACCAAATTTTCTTCTACCATATAGTTTTTCTATCCAACAACTATATGTATTTTATTTTCCATCCAACCATCTTCCCTCGACAAACTTTCCTCCATTCAACAATAGTATCATCAATTAAAATCAGCACAATTATATTGGTTTGCATGAAAATTTTGTTGTAACTAAAAGTCTTGGAGCAATCCAATAAATAGACCAACCCCTAGTACTTCGCACTCATCACAAACAAATCCAATTGAGGTTTCCAATCTTCCTTCTTCCAATCTTTCTACAACACACCAATGATGGAATTGACAAGTTCTTATTTTCATATATGAATGGTTGGAAGAATCTTTTTTTTTTCTAACCTAGAGGTAGCATGCTATGCAATAGCAACCAAACAAGCAAGTTTACCAAAGAGAAATACCACAAACTTCAAATTTCAAAGAAGACAAACTACCGTAGTTGTAGTTTATTCAAATGTAAACTTGAAATTTAAATTCTTGCTATTCTATTACAACAGGTCTTGTATAAATCATGTGTAATCCTCACAGAAACAGAGTAGATAAATATACACAAACATATTTGTATAAATTACTGCTTTTTCTTTGTATACACAAATAGAAACAGAGTAGATAATTTTTACACAACCAGGTTTGTATAAATTCTTGATTTTCCTTTGTATACACAAACAGATGTGTAATCCTCACAGAAACAGAGTAGAGAATTTATACACAAACAGATTTGTATAAATTCTTGATTTTTCTTTATATACACAAACAGATGTGTAATTCTCACGGAAACAGATTTACATGCAACCCCTCAATTATAGACAAAGATAGAAAATAGATCCATAAATAGCTAAACCCATCCAAAATCAAAGATTAGGGTTTGGAGAAGAGGAATGCAAGGGACGGCGAGGTGCGGAATAAAGTTAGGGATCATCAAGAGAATCAAATCTTATACGTGTAAAGCATATCAACGAGAGAAAGAGGGGTTTTGGTAGTTTCCGACCAGAGTAGGAGTGTGGTGGCATGGTGGTGCGGTGCCGTTGTTTCTGATGAGAATTGGGGTGGTGGTGTGGTGGTGATGTAGTGGTGGGTCTCTCTAGTCGAAGATGAAGCACTCGGGGTTTTGGTGGGAAGGGCATCTAGTTTTTGAAAGGGAAGGGAGAAAACCGTGGGAAGGGGAAATGGATACTACCGTAGTTGATGGAGACTTCGGGAGAGAGAAACAAATGATATAAAATTGATTTGATGAATAAACAGTGTCTTCCAAATTTGAAAATTACTTTAGAAGTTACTGTAGCTATATTCCAAATATTTGGAATATAGCTATTCCAATGTGATACATTTTATAACTCAATAGCTAAATTTTCATTAGATTTAGTTTTAGCTAATCCAATGAGAGTGCTCTAAGATCTGTAGTCAAGACTAATGTATTTTATAATAGTTGTTAACCAACAATTTAGTACCTAATAAACATATTTTCAATGCATAAGATAATATCACATGATAAAAAAAATATGTGAATAACTTTTGACCATAATAATATCAAGATTGCATAAATCCAACAGTTCCCAACCCTTATATATCAAGGAAGGAACATGACGTTACATACAACTGACCCATTTCGAAAACACTAAAATAGTTATTGGTACATCAATCCATAATAGTAGTCTCGCAGGATGAACCCGTCGTATCCCATTATATGAGAAGATACCATGCCATTAAACATATATTAGAGTTTACGGAACTCTAATTTATAATACCATGAGATTTTGGTAACAAAATATGAGTACCTTGTCATTTAAGTTACCATCAGATGTACACTCTTAATGACGACAAAGAGAGGGCCAAGAAAGAAAATATAACCAAGTACGAAGGCCCAAGAAGCAATTTTCGGATAGGAACCAGCCATCACTCCATATGAGCCTATAGAATAAGCAATCACCAATGCAAGAATAGCCAATGGAATGAGTTGCTTGGACCAAGTTAGGAATTCTGGGAATGCATCAGGGATTTCTTGTTTCATAAGAAAAGCATAGAAATGGGGAAACATTGAGGCAATTGAGAAAACAAATGAGATGGAATTCGCAATTACAAATGCGCCAAAAGCGAACTTCTGACCAGAAGTTGCACCATCCTTTCTATAAGGCATGGTGAAAATAGCTACAAAGGTGACAGTGGCAACGAAGGTTGCTACAAGTAAGTTGACATTAGCCTTCTCCTTAACAAAAGAACTATTTGGCCCTTGTTCTGTTTTCCCATTAATAGATGAATCATTTTCTTCTTGCTTTGATGTGTTTCTACTCTCAATTTGTGGTTCGCTGGTCCCAGTAGTTTGTACTTTGATGGTACTTCTTGTGGGAAATGCTGCTTGCAAACTTCGTAGATAGCCAATGGCCTCGAACTGAGGGATCAAGTACTTATGTAAGTTTTTGAAATAGGCAATGATTAGGAATAGAATAGTCTATTTTATAAAGACATTAATATTGGATTTCCAAGATTGATAGGTCCCAAAAAATATTACTGATGCGAACGTAAATTGCTTTCTATTCGAGTAAGAAAAGTAGCACAAGTTGAATGAATATTTTTTGATGATGCATTGATAAATTCTGGGCTGTTTAAATAAGCAAAGCCACGTACAAGAATGCCAAAAATAAAGGGAAACAACTGGAACTCAAACACGTAAAAACAGAGCATGCAAAACACATGAAAAACAGAGCATAACAAACGGAAATAACATGCAACAGAAAAACACCTAAAACTCTCAACTGCAAAAGACCTAGTCCGATCTAGCGATCTTCTCGTCCTCTACTTGCCCATGACTGAAACGGTCATGATTCACGTCCACTTCACCCCAGATATTTGGGATTCGGCTTTAAGCCTCTCTTCGAATGACGTGGCCTAACAATACTTCCCCTTTCCAGTGGACGCTTTTCCTCAAGGTCCACAAATGGAAACTGTTCCAGCAATGATTGGGTTGGCTCCAAAGTGGGCTCCTCCGGTGGTAGATGCTTCCACCGGACTAAATTTTCTGCTTCAAATTTATTGCCTTTTTTGACCCAGCGAGTGCCCAGTATTTGTTGAGGTTGCAATATAACTGCGCCATCATCGTTCACTAGCAGCAATTCGGTAGACGTCACCACTATGTCGCCCATGAATTTTTTTAACAAGGAAACATGGAAAACAGGATGAATGCGAGCTCCTTCTGGAAGCTGATGTTTATGCAACCACTCCAATTTTTTGTAGCACTGGGTATGGATCGTAAAATCGACTAGCAAGCTTCTGGTGGGCACGTTTGAAAACAGAATGCTGCCGATGGGGGTGTAACTTAAGAAACACCAGATCGCCTACTTCAAAAGTCACATCTCGTCTCTTGTGATCCGCTGCCTGCTTCATGCGATTTCTGGAAGTCTCTAGATTAGCTTTAAGTTGGCGCAACAACTTTGCTCTAGTCATGAGACTCTGATCCACTTCATGCACAGAAGAGAAGCCGCTATGGTAAATGGAATGTATGTGCTCCATTTGCGTGGCCATTGGTGAACAATGTAGCGGAGATACTGCTCTACACATCGATTGACCACTTTCGTCTGGCTATCAGTTTGCGGATGATAGGCGGAGCTGAGTTTCACCTTAATACTTGACATTTGGAAGAATTCTTGCCAAAATCGGCTAATAAAGATAGGGTCTCGATCACTAATGATCGATCTGGGAAGACCATGTAATTTGACAACCCCTTCAACAAATTTCTCTACCACGTCTTTAGCAGTACAAGGATGAGTTAAAGTTAAGAAATGTGCGAATTTACTTAACTTGTCGACAACTACCAAAATTGTATCCTTGCCATGGGATGTCGACAGGCCTTACATGAAGTCGAGAGTGATATCATCCCAGACTTGGCAAGGAATGGGCAAAGGTTGCAGGAGTCCCGCAGGGGGAACTGTGTTGGACTTCATTTTCTGGCAGACTTCACATCGCTTGACATATTCGTGGATTGCGTGGTACATTTTAAGCCAATAAAATTGTTGAGCTAGCCGCTTGAATGTCCGCAACACTCCTGAGTGTCCCCCTATTTTTGTGTTTTGAGCCTCATGTATAAGCTTGGTTCACAGCACCTCATGGGAAGGAATAACCACTCTTCCTTTGAATAAAAAGAGTCCTTGACGCTTTGAGTAGTGCCCCTCGGGTTGTGCCCTGGCCCTCTGCTCTAGAGATTGCATATAAGAGTCCCCTTCTTAAGCTCCTTTAATCTCATCCCACTTGGTGATAGAGAGCACGTGTAGATGATGAAGAACTGGGTTGTGAGGCTTGCGTGAAAAGGCATCTGCAGCTAAATTTTCACAGCTTGGACGGTAAGTGATTTCATAGTCATAGCCCATTAATTTGGCTACCCACTTCTATTGCTCAGGTGTTGCCACACGTTGCTCCAAAAAATACTTCAGGCTGCGCTGGTCGATTAGGTTGAAAAATTTTCTTCCCAGTAAATAAGGACGCCATAAGCATATGGCCTCCACAATTGCAAGCATTTCCTTCGCATAAGTTGGCCAAGATTTTTTTGTAACCCCCAGTGCTCGACTCCTAAATGCAATGGGCTTTCGTTGCTGTGATAAAACTGCACCAATCCCGTCTCCTAAGGCAACGGTTTCAATGGTGAAGGAATCATTGAAATTAGGCATAGCCAAAATAGGAGTGGTGGTGACGGTATTAAGCGCATGGTAGTCCGTGCAAAATCTCCAACTTCCATCTTTTTTCTTCACTAGCAAAACTGGCGAGGAAAATGGACTGGTGCTAGGACTAATGAGCCCAGAGTTTAGCATATCTTGAACTTGCGTTTCAATTTCTTCCTTTTGAAAATGGGCGTATCAGTAGGGTCGTACATTGATTGGCTTGGTGCCTTCTTTAAGTGTGATGTAGTGATCTACCTCGTGCATAGGTGGTCACATGAGGGTTCCTGGAACAAGCCCCATATTCATGAAATACCACAGCAAGTCTTGTTGTTTCATGTCGTACATTCCCCCCTGTGATGTAGCTTCTGTGGTTGGAGGAAAGCTTACGGCAAACAACGCCTCATCTCTTTTGTAGTCTTTTGTTATTTCCTTCAATGTAGCCTCCATAATGGTTTGCTCGCCTATCCCCTGCAACTTTCGGACTTGATTATCTCAAATGAGTTCCATGGTTGATTGCTTCCAATTACAAACTACTGAACCCAGCATTTCCAGCCATTGAATGCCAAGCACTAGATCAAGACTTGATAATGGTAGTGAGAAGAAAGTGAGATAAAACTCAGTTCCTTGTAAATTCACCATTACCTTATCAAAACGTCCTTGACACTTCAAACGTTCTCCATTTGCAACCCGAACAGTAAATGTTTCCGTTGGTACCACTGGAAATCGCAGCATGCTTGCCAAACGATCAGTGATGAAGTTGTGTGTTGACCCACTGTCGATCAGCACCACTACTATGAGAGAACCCATCATTGCTGTCATACGCATTGTTCTCGGAGTAGTCCATCCCGTCAATGCATGTAACATGATTTTAGGTTCAAGTTCAGGTTCTTGCACCTCTGCTGCATCTCCCCCGTGGTCATATTCCAGCGTTTGTTGATCAGTAATGTCCTCACATATCACGTTGCCCCCATGCCTCTCCAAGAGTAATAGTTGCGATTTTTGACATCTATGGCTTCTTGTAAAACGTTCCTTACTGTTGAAACCTAGACTTTGTGCTCTCTTCCTCTGCATTTCCTCCCAAGACAAGCGCTTAATGGGTCCTGCAGGTGTAGTAGGAGCTACATGAGTGGCTTGTGGAAGAGCTAACGGAGCTCTTGCAGGTGGTAACCGTATGAACCTTCTCTGCCGTGTGAGTTGATTGTCCCTCATCTGTGCCAAGTTAATGGCTTCTTTGAGCGATTGTGGCTTAAACATCCAAATCCCATCTGTTATTTTAGCCTTCAAGTTGCCCATGAATGTCCCCACCAATGCTTTCTGAGTCCATCCTTGGAGCCTGTTGCCGAGCTTTTCAAACTCGCATTGGTAGTCCCTCAAAGTCCCTAGTTGTCTGACTCAGGATAGAGTTTCCTCGAAGTCCACACACTCTGGTGGTCCGAAGCGAGCCCATAGTTCTTCCTCAAATTTCTGCCATGAAATCACGTGTCCTCGTCCCGAAATGTTCTGCAAATCCACTACCACCATTGGTTAGCCTCACCTTCCAAGTGGTATGCTGCCATGGAAACCTTATGGGCTTCCGCCGTGCCCTGGTATTCGAAGAACTGATGCACACGGTTGAACCATTTGGTTGGGTCATCCCCTGAAAAGCATGGAAATTCCAGCTTCGCCGTTTTGGAGGAGATGACCTGCCAGCCCGCATCGTTGCCTTCTTAGTGAGGGTTGTCGTGGTTGGCGTTCTCCTGATTTGCGATCAACACACTCAAAATTTGATTGAGAGTTTCCTCCATTCGCTGTAGTCCTTCCTGAACTGTACCGAGTCTAAACTCCAAGTGCTCAATATGCTCCTTGTTAGTTCCCATAAGTAACCTGGCTGTGATGCCAATGATAGGTCCCAACAAATATTATTGATGTGAACGTAAATTGCTTTCTCTTCGGGTGAGAAAAATACCACAAGTTGAATGGATATTTTCTGATGATGCATTGATCAATTCTAGGCTGCTTAAATAAGCAAAGCCACATAAAAGAATGCTGAAAATAAAGGGAAACAACTAGAACTCAAACTTGTAAAAACAGAGCATAACGAACGGAAATAACATGCAACAAAAAAACATGTAAAACTCTCAACTGCAAAAGACGTAGTCCGATCCAGCGAGCTTCTCGTCCTCTACTCGCCCATGACTGCAACGATCTTGATTCACACCCACTTCACCCCGAACGACGTGGCCTAACAAAGATTATTCTTTATTTTCTTTTAAAGTTGTGATACATATGGTCCTTTGAATCAAATAGCATAGGATTTTTTTTTTTGAAAGTGGTAACGTATTATGTTTGATTTTTTAAAATCCAATTTCCTTGTATGGATCATGTAATAAAACTTGGATTTTGATTTGCACTAAAGCTAAACAAGCCTTTTAATTAAGTTTTTCAAAATCTTGGTTTCCAATTCATGGTTGATTTCAAAATGAAATCCAAATCCAAATTCAAATTCTATCCAAACGCAATATATCTGAATTCTAGTTGGGTTTTTGACAGCTATACAAAATGCTTAGTTGCTATATATTCATTAAGTACGGAATATTATTTGGAAATTACTGATCACGGTACGTCAATTATTTATAAACACTACACAGCTAAGTTAAATGAATTTATAGTAGGATATATGGTCATACCTTCCTAAACGGACTCTTCATAGCACTTGATTTAAGAGTTTCCAAGCAATTAGGCCTTCCTTGTTAATAGCCCCTTTGTCCACTCTTTTATCCCCTGCCAGTGCATTTAGTGTTCTGAAAGGTGTGAGTTCAGTAGCCAGATGCAACAGCGTGTTGCCACTGCTATCTTGCTTGTTTATGAGATCATCAGGCACTTTGTCAAGCATAAACTTGAATGTCTGGAAGCTTTTCCTACTTCCCGCAGCCACACGGAGGGGCGTACGTCCTTTATTGTCCAATAGTTCGTACGTACCAGGAAATTATGAAACCACCTTCTCCACTACCTCATGGTGGCCTTGCTCGGCTGCAATGTGAAGAGCAGACATTCCTTCCTTGTCCTCTATGTAAGCTGCCGAAGAACCTGCACATTGTAATACAGTTTAGTTAAAAAAACTAGGTAGCCATTCGTGGAGGGTAGAGGGCAGTGGTGGGCTTGCCATGATCAGCAACGTGCGGCGTCTAGTGATTGGGCACGGCAGGAGTGCACTGTGGAAGTGAGAGAGAGAGAGAGAGAGAGAGCGAGAGCTGCGTGAACGTGTTTGCGGTAGATGGGCCAGGTTGCTTCCGCTGGAGGCTTGCGGTGGTGAAGGTCATGCAGGGGTGGATCAAGGGGTTGACAACGTGAAGGGCTAGGCTTTTAGGGAGGCAATGGCGTGAAGGAGAGAGGGTTGTCCGTGGTGCAACTGCTCTGTTTTGGACTCCCTAAAAATAGAGGCTCTCTAAGCTTGGACGTGGCTATGGCGTCTTGAGGGTCACGGTGGGTTACGGTGGTGGCAGTGAGGTTTGGGCAGGGTGGTTCCGTGCAGTGGACGCACTCGGGATTGGGCTTTTGAGGAGTGGCTATCGGTGGGTGGGTCTCTTGCCATGCCATCTGAGTGCTTGTGGTGGAGTTCGACCTCTGCTGCCCGTGGGTGGCGCATGTAGAAGTGCACGGTGCGGGGCGGAGGACGGTGTAGTTGTGGACGGCGGTGTGGAAAGGCAGCTATGCGTGGGTTGCTACGGTAGAGTATGGGTCAACGGTGAGTAGACCAACGACTTGTAGAGGTGATTCATTGAGAATTAGGTTGTGGCAACTTCTTTTGCAGGAGAGAAATACATGTATTTATAGTGTTGATTGGAAAAATCCTAGATGGGAACAAAAAAAAAAAAATGGTAACCGTGCATGGGAGACGTGCAAGGCATGAAACATGAAACGTGCCTGACGTGGAAACTGGTTCCTGGCTTCATGGGCTTGGGTTTTGGGCATTTTCTTCGAGTTTTGGGCTCCCAATTCAACCTCTAAAATAATCTAACTTGTTCTGCTAATTTTTCATTGGCCCATAAAAAGATTTTACTTAATTCAAAAGTATTTAATGATTCTAACTTAAATAGCAAGCCCAATAAAAAAAAATTAGATATCTTCCAAAATACAAATTGGACCCACAATCAGTATATAAAAAAGAGTAATTCTACATACAATCATGAAGTGTCTTAACGCCGCGTAATCGCTTTGAAAAAGAGTAGGGAAAACTATTAAAAAAATAATTTTTTCATATAGATTCCATGTTTTATTCACTTTTTTCAACTCTTAGAAAAAGGATTGACATGGAAAATGGGCAATGGGAACTTAGTGAAGATTTGGAAAGACAAATGGCTCCCAAGACCAATTCTTTTTAGATTTCAAAACTCTACCGTAGGGTCATATGATGAAACAAAGCTTAAAGATTTGATTAATAGTGGCTCAAACCAATGGATCATCTCTTTGCTAAATGAAATGTTCTCTGAGCCTGAGATCGAAGACATTAGAAGAATCCCTTTCAGCCCATGCAATAGTTCAAATAAATTAGCTTGGAGGTATACTGGAGATGGTAAGTTCCCTGTAGAGAGTGCTTACCACTTACAATGTACTATAGTGGAGAGACAAAAGGGGCAGACATCGAGAAATATTAATCATTCTGTGATTTGGAAAAATGTTTGGAAGCTTAGAGTGGCCAATGTTGTATAAGTCTTTTTTTGGAGGGCCTATCATGAGGGCCTCTTAAAGTCTTTCTTAAAGCATGTGCCCCATCTGCCCAGATAACATAGAGATAGTGGCACATTATCTTTGGATTTGCAGATTAGCCTTTTAGGGAAGTTCTGTCATTTTTTTGTTTAAACTTGAATGTTGGGGAACTTGAAGAATTTGTTGTCACATATCATCAGATTTGGAAGAGAAGAAATAGATTTGTATTTGAAGAATTAGAGGGGTTGCCGCTTACGAGAGAAACCGAGTTTTATCTTCTCTTCCTGATGCTAGTAGTAGGCCTCCTGCCTCCCAAATTCTACCACTAACCAAGAAAGATTACAATGTAGCAGGTAATTTGATTAGCATGTTGTAGGGTATTGTTTCTTATTTCTCAAGTTTCAGGTTCTGGCCATTTGAGAGCTAGTGGCAGCACACAGTAACGCCTTGTTCCCAAAGGTTCAGAGTCTTAGCTCTTATCACTTAATATCAACTCCAATATCACAACTATAAAATTTAAAAAAAAAACTCCGAAAAATATTAATTCCTTAGATCAACCCAAATATCTATGTTCTTTCATAGGGAGAACAACAAAATTCTCAATAAAATAAATTAATAACTCCCCAAAAACTTGAAAATATCCTTAACTCAAGACGTCAAATTAATCGAGAATAATCAATTTACTAACTATGACTCTCAAATAAGCACTTGTACACTCGGATCTTATTCTACTACGATCCTCACACCTTGCTAAAACTTCATACTCTTGTTCTCCAGTTGAACTATCAAAATTATGTAAAAATACTTGGAGATAAGGGGTGAGTTATCAACAACTCAGTAAGCAGAGAACATATACTAGTATGTAAACATGAATATTTATAGCGTTTGGAATATAGAACAAAACATTTTTTATTTTCAAAATGTAGGGTCAGAACATGTTATAAAAAATATCAGAGCGAAAGTTGAAAAATATTCTTATTCAAAATTCCTTTGGTATATCATAACTAAACATCTTCATCTTTTCTTACCATATCAGGACATATCAGAACAAAGGCCATATTTAATCCCTGTAGTAGGATTGTGCATTATGTGGAAAGTCAAGCAGAACATAAATCTACATATTATCAAAGCGATTGCACTCAGAGCATAGACCACTATTATATCCCGTGGTAGGGTTAGAGGCCACTATTATATCTCGTGACAAGGCTAGAGGTCACTATTATATCATGTGACAGAGCCAGAGATCAGAGCAAAATAGAATCAAAATGACTATATTAGAACCAGAATCAGAGTCAGAACAAAATCAGAATCACCATATCAGAATAGAATCAGAAAGTCATGCCAAAGGTTTTTTAGATGTCACATCATATCAAAATAGAGTACTGAAATTTAGATCATTTCACATTTTCCAAAACAATTTCAGAACATCTTCACATCACATGCAAAAATTATCAAATTTTCATATTTGCTCATTTTTCTCAAATCAATTACAGAATATCAAAAGTCAGCTCATGTCTACACCAGTTATGTCAGAAAATACTTTATTCTTATACAGAATTTCATGAGTAATGCAGAACAAATAACTGAGGTCGTTTCAAATTTCTTTTCATAACAAAACATCCATATTTTTCAAAAATCAACCTCAGCCCATTTTATTTTTTATTTAAAGTCTAGCATAGGAACCCCGCTTACTTGAACTTCTTAGCTTTTTAGAAATTCTTCACAACAGTACTGAACGAAAATCAATCGTCACCTATAAAATACACATGTAACTTTCGTAAATCTCAAATTGAACACTTACTTCGTAATTCAAACCCTAGATATTAAAGAAAAATCTCTATTTTCCTAATGACTAAAATCCTTGAAACCCTAAAATATCTTCTCTTCCCAAAGTATTTTGATTTTTATAGAAATTCTCCAAACAAAAAAAAAACACGATTAATGCTTATGATCATATTACTCCATAAATTGGTCTTAAAATATTGTCCATGCGAATACGTGATCTCGACCCCAAAATATACACGGCCCAACACTGAAAATACACACCAGCTAGCCCATTTCAATATGCCCGGCCCATCATACAATCAAGCCCAACAAAAAAAAAACCATAAGTTCATAACACGATTCAGATTCATGACTGGAAGGGCAAGATCGTAATTACAAACTAAACTTCTCTTGTATCTAATATCTACGTAAGAACCTATGGCAAAAAATACAGTTTAGTTAAAAAAACTAGGCAGCCATTCGTGGAGGGGAGAGGGCAACGGTGGGCTTGTCGTGATCAGCAACATGCGGCGTCCATTGATTGGGCACGGCGGGAGTGCACTATGGAAGTGAGAGAGAGAGAGAGAGAGAGAGCGAGAGCAGCGTGAACGTGTTTGCGGTAGCTGGGCCAGGTTGCTTCTGGTGGAGGCTTGCGGTGGAGAAGGTCATGCAGGGGTTGATCAGGGGGTTGACAACGTGAAGGGCTAGGCTTTTAGGGAGGCAATGCATGGAGGAGAGAGGGTTGTCCGTGGTGCAACTGCTCTGTTTTGGACTCCTAAAAATAGAGGCTCTGTGGCGCCCCCAATTCCCCTTATAAAAATACACGGGAATCGAGACACCAGGATGGTGACAACACGGTCACACATCCCAACGAAGTGCCAGTGTGTACATGCAACGGTGTACAAATAAAATAACGCAGCGGATAGTCAACTAAGTACCAGAATTTAAACACAACTAAACATCAGTAGAGGTTTAAAAGTAGTTATACAGTCATCCAAAATAAAGTTAACACATGTCCCGAAAATACAATAAGCAGAATAAAATAATAAAACCAGTGATCCCAGATCACTCCTCGGGTGGAGCCGTCTCCTCAGGCTCGCCCTCCTCCTCCTCATCTGCATCAAAATCTGCGTTACCACAGAAGGGTACCGCAGGTAAGAATGACCCAAATAATCCTCAAGAAATAAAAATGCATTTAATGCAACCAACATGCATGCATATGATGAAATATGCATTTTTCTCAAAACATCATTTTCCCCGAAAATGACAATTTCCAACACACGCCAAAATCTCATTGGCTCAAATATCCGTAAAACATTTTCCTAGAAAATGGTTTACACAAAATCCACGCACACTATTTTCCCAGAAAATAGCCAATTTAATCTTTTATTAACCTATGCACCATGGCCTCCCCTAGGGACCATCTGCACGTCTTGGCTTCGTAGCGATGCTCGGTTCCGCGCCCAGCGCGTTCATGGCCGAGCACCCACTACGCACAAGCGATGCCCAGTTCCGCGCCTAGCGCGTACATGGCCAGACATCCTCTGGTCCCCGCCAGCAGAAGGACCACGGAGTTGGCACGAATCTCTCGTCCGATCCCATCATCGCCCAGCGACAATCCAGGGGACGTTACTCAGTTTATTCCGCTCCCGAGTAACCAGAGGAGCTCCACCAAGATAATACCCCATCTCGGCTTGGGGTCGTAATACACACGCACCCAAAAATATTCTCACATAAAATCATAATTTCCAAATCACACATGAGCATGAATGCACTACACGAAAACCCAGTTTTCTTTACAAACATGATCATGCATGAAATAATGAGATGTACATGTACCAACACAAATCCACAACCATCAATAACCAAACCAATCAACTCCAACCAAACACTCCAATCACCAATCCACTCCCGAACTCCTCGGACTCAGTCCAGCAAAACCAACAATAGATTAAATACAGTAAAATGTGTTAGTGCAAAAATACATTAAATTCACAAGAATTCTTTGGAGAAATACTTACAGTGCAATATAATAATTTCTGGAGGATCACGAAGCTGCAAGTGGTGACGTTTGAGCAACACCACAGTGTAAAATACATTGTGGCCGTGGGTCACAGATACCCTCTTTTCAACGAAGACAAATGAAGACCCAAAAATGGTAGGGTAGGGCCTAGAGAGGTCGGTGAAGCCAATGGTGGTGGTGGTTTGCCGTGGGTGGCAGCGCAAGGGGTGGTTTTAGGCCAAAAAAGTGCAAATCGGAAATGGACTTGGTGGGGCTTCACCGGTGACGGATCGGAGCTGGGGTTGGGTCCATTGGGTTGCCAAGAGGTCGGGGATGATGTGGTAGGAAGATGGTGGCCGGTGGTGGAGCGACGGCGGCGCGCGAAGGAAGTGAAGGCCGCGGCTTGTAGTGGTTCGTGGTGGCTAACGGCGTCGATGGAGGAGCAGGAAATGGAGGGGAGTGATCGCCGGCTGGTGGGGAAACTGATGGGAGGGGCGGTGTCGGCCACGAGCGGCGCACGGCGGCGCTGGGTGGAAGAGAAGGAAACGGGTGGAGGAGAGGAGAGAGAGAGTCCGTAGCGCGCAGGAGAGAAAGAAACCGAAGGAAAATAAGGAGAAAAAGAAAAAAGGAGGAAAAGAAAAGGAAAGGAAAGAAAAAGAGGGGAAAAGAATTGAGGTCCAATCCTCATAACTTGGGTCACAAAAATGATCCAACGGAAACGATTTTAAAACCACAAGTTAAATAAAATAATTTAAACGTAATGGTAAAGTCAATTTGAAATAATTAAATCCCACAGTAATTAATTTAAATATTAAAAGAAATTAAAATGCATAACAATAAATAAATATTAAGAAAGCACATAAAATAATGTTCACCGAATTAAAATCATAGAAATAAACTCACTAAAAATCCGACCAATTTTAAAATAAGAGAACAAATTTTTGAATAAATAAAAATAATCCTTCAGTAAAAATACATTAAAATATGGGGTGTTACATCCTCCCCCCCTTAAATAAAATTTCGTCCTCGAAATTAGCAAGGTCAAATATCAAACTAAGACAGGATTAAGATTCAACTAAGAGTAGACTTAGAACATACCGTTCAGATTAATCGAACAAGTAGGGATATTGTTATCTCATATCCGCTTCTTTTCCCCATGAGAAATCTTGAGCCAACGGATCATCCCATGACACCTTCACCAATCCACAATCTGAGTTGGAGCAACTTCATAAGTAAGGTTAGGCTGTAGTTGAATGTGTTCAGGGTCCACAAAACGTGGCTCTTGCTGTCCAAAACTCTTCTTCAATGAGGACACATGAAACACATCATGAACATCCCCAAAATAATCTGGCAAGGACACTCTATAAGCAACAAGCCCAACCTTCTCTATGATCTGAAAAGGGCCAACATATCTAGGACAAGGCTTTCATTTCTTACCAAAGCGCTTGACGCCTTTCATAGGAGAGACTTTAAGATAAACCCAATCACCTTCTTCAAATGATAAGTCTCTTCTTCTTGTATCTGCATAGCTCTTCTGGCTACTTTGCGCTTCAGCCATCTTCTTCCTGATAAGCTGAACTTGGTCCTTCATTTCTTGGATTATCTCAGGCCCAATTACCTTACTCTCGCCGGCTTCATCCCAACACAAAGGCGATCTGCACTTCCGTCCATATAAAGCCTCATACGGGGCCATCTGAATGGAGGAATGAAAACTGTTGTTGTAAGAAAATTCAATGAGCGGTAGGTGATTCTCCCAACTTCCTTGAAATTCCTTGACACAAGACCGTAGCATATCCTCCAGAGTCTGAATAGTACGCTCTGATTGGCCGTCTGTTTGGGGGTGATACGCAGAACTAAACTTCAACTTAGTGCCCAATGCTGCCTGCAAACTCTTCCAGAAACAGGACGTGAATCACGGGTCCCGATCCGACACAATACTCTTGGGTATCCCATGCAAACGCACTATCTCCTTGACATATATCCGAGTTAACTTACCCAAAGAGTCAGTATTATTAATAGGTAAGAAATGGGCACTCTTGGTCAACCGATCCACAATCACCCAAATTGAATTCTTTCCACTAGGAGTCCTCGACAAACCCACAACAAAATCCATGGAAATATCATCCCACTTCCACTCTGGAATTGGGAGAGGTTGGAGTCTACCAGCAGGTCTCTAATGCTCAGCCTTCACTTGACGGCATGTGTCACATTTTTCAATAAACAAAGCGATGTCCAGCTTCATTCCTTCTCACCAGAAATTTCTCTTTAAATCTCTATACATCTTTGTGCTTCCTGGATGAACTGAATAAGGAGCCGCATGAGCTTCTGCCAAAATCCGCTCTTTAAATTCAGAATCTCGAGGAATCACTCTACGGTCCCGAAACCGAAGAATACCATCCTTATCCAAGCTGTAATGCAAGGGTCCTCTAGACTTCCTGACTCTTTTCCTGATAGCTAACAATTCAGGATCCCTTCTTTGAAGAGTCCTCAATTCTTCAAAATCCACTACTCGGACATCCAAAACTGAAGATAATAATTCCTCTTGCTGCGAACTCTCAATAAGAAGTCTTCTCATTCCACAAAGGAGAGAGTCCAAATCCAATGACTCTGCTTCATCCGCTTGTTGAGACTTTCTACTCAAAGCATCAGCGACTAGATTTGCCTTTCCTAGATGATACTTGATCTCACATTGGTAGTCGCTAATCAGCTCTAACCACCGTCTCTGCCTCATATTGAGATTCTTCTAAGTAAACAGATGCTTCAAGCTCTTGTGGTCAGTATAAACTTCACAGGCTTCGCCATACAAATAATGCCGCCAAATCTTAAGCGCAAAAACTATTGCCGCCAACTCCAAATCATGCGTGGGATAATTCCTTTCATGAACTTTCAGCTGACGAGATGCATAAGCTACAACTCGTCCCTTTTGCAGAAGAACGCATCCCAACCCGAATTTGGATGCATCACTAAAAATCACAAACGGCTTGTGTGGCTCCGGAAGTGCCAAAACTGGTGCCGTTGTCAATCTTCTCTTCAACTCTTGAAAACTTCTCTCACATTTGTCAGACCATACAAACTCAACATTCTTCCTTGTCAAAGCAGTGAGCGGTCCTGATAACCGAGAAAAACCTTCCACAAATCTTCGATAGTATCCAGCAAGTCCCAAGAAACTTCGTATCTTACGAACTGTTGAAGGGCGAGGCCATGACAAAACAGCTTCCACTTTACTAGGATCCACAGCCACCCCTTCTTGGGAAATCACATGCCCAAGAAACTTAACTTCTTCTAACCAGAATTCACACTTGCTTAGCTTAGCATACAACTGATGCTCTCTTAATTTCCCAAGTGCCAGACGAAGGTGACAAGCATGCTCTTCTAAGTCTCGAGAATAAATCAGAATGTCATCGAGAAATACCACCACAAAAGAATCCAAAAATGGTCGAAACACCCGATTCATTAAATCCATAAAAGCGGCAGGAGCATTCGCCAACCCAAAAGACATCACTTTGAATTCATAATGCCCATACCTTGTTCTGAAAGCAGTCTTGGGCACATCCTTATCCCTTATCCTCAGCTGATAGTAACCTGATCTCAAGTCAATTTTCGAAAAGACAGCTGCTCCCTGAAGCTGGTTAAACAAATCATCAATCCTTGCTAAAGGATACTTGTTCTTAATAGTCACCTTGTTAAGCTCCCGATAATCTATGCACATTCTGAGCGTACCATCTTTCTTCTTGACAAACAATACGGGCGCTCCCCACGGTGAAGTACTCGGCTGAATAAATCCCTTATCGACCAATTCTTGCAATTGAATCTTCAACTCTTTTAACTCTGCCGGTGCCATGCGGTAAGGAGCCTTATGCACAGGAGCCGCCCCAGGTTCCAAATCAATAACAAATTCCATATCACGAACGGGAGGCAATCCAGGTAACTCATCCACAAACACATCGGGAAATTCTTCCACCACTGGAATTTCCACTAAAGATTTCTTCTCAGATGATGTAGACACGACTTGAACCAAAAAAGCATCCGCCCCACAAGCTATATCTCTCTTAGCTTGAACTGCTGATATAATTGATGGTCTTTGTGACGCCCCCAAATTTCGCTTGGGATCGGACGGACATTTGAAGCGTCGAGACATGCAACACAAGGTTACCTGCCCCCGTTCATGACATATAAGATGCAATATTCCTAACATGCATCTAGCATTATGCAATATTCGCAGCGGATATTTTTTTTTCTTTTTAGCAATACTATGCACCAAACCGAAATATCCCAAATACTTAAAACATGCTTCATTCATAATGACGTACTAAACAACTGAGATCGCAATAATAGTCCATATGGTTGTGATCAAAAGAGTGCTGGAGATTGAACTCCACAAATACAAGTAGTAACTTGAGGTAACTACTGTACTACCATCTACGTCACACCATCGCTTAATCGATCATTTCCAGATGGTCGATTCTCGATTCTCCTTCAGATCCTGTAACAAAATCTACCATTCGGGGGGAATGGTAGTTGGGACTACCACAGTGAGATTTGATTACAAATCTCAGCAAGTTAACAGGAAACTTCCACACAGGTTAATGATGCATGCATGGCAGTAAAAGCATGAATGCATAATCAAATCATAAGTAATCATAGCATAACTTGATATACAACATAACATAACTGGCATAACTTAAACTGAAATTGAAGCTTAGCATGAACGTGACTTGAACCATAACATGGACTTGAAACATAACATGAACATGAACTTGAAACATAATATGGACTTGAAACATAACATGAACATGAACATGTATAATTTGAACATGAACTTGAGCATGACATACCATAAATGTGAACTTGGAACATAACGTAACATGAACTTGGAACATATTCTTGTCTCATGGGATTACCATGATTGCGTGAACGTAAACTTGAACATAACATAACGTGAAACATGACTTGAACTTGGAATCTTATTCAATAGACTTAATCATTAACGTGACCATATGGGTGCTACACAGGTCCCCTTGAGCCGTGTGTCCCTGCC
Source organism: Juglans mandshurica (assembly GCA_022457165.1). Lineage (NCBI taxonomy): Eukaryota > Viridiplantae > Streptophyta > Magnoliopsida > Fagales > Juglandaceae > Juglans > Juglans mandshurica. Next base: position 15,608,776 of record CM039623.1, read on the forward strand.
GATTATCGCATCACATCACAGGTTTCTATACCAGCTGTGAGTGCGTTAATACGTACTCCACAGTTATTGTGGCCCCACGTATTCTACGTGTCACAATTGTTGTGTCTCACGTAGTGTATGCTCCACAGTTGTTGTGACCCCATACTTCATGCTCCACAGTTGTTGTGGCCCCATGACTTATCTGTTTGTGCCACACTTGCTGTGGACACACGTAACATAATGTGTGGCACCATCGGCGTTAGTGCCTACGCGCTCTGGTGACCAGCTAATTAGGCCCCATTCGCAACCTGTTGATTGTACTTCGTCAACCCAGGGAATTTCACACCTATGTAGACACTCTAGCGTGAACAAAGGAGTTCCACTAGGATATTACCCCATCCTAGCACTTAGGGTCGTGATTGACATGAATGACTTAACTGGCAGACATGACATTTCGTAACGTGACGTAACATGAACGTGAGATAAAATACAAAAATCTTGACGTGGCATAACGTGAAATGAACGTAAGACGACAAACATGAGATACTTTGAAACATAAATGTAACAAACAACATTTCATAACATGGCATAGATGTAACAGGCAACATTTCTTAACATAGCATACCATGTAACAGACAACATTTCTTAACATGGCCTAACATGTGACAGTGAATATTATATGACATGAAATACATGAAACAGATGGCATACTTAACTTAACATGACATGCTTGCAATTTATAGCAATACGTGACAGAATATCTTGTGTAACAGATGAATAATTCATGACAGAATAAATTCTGTGTAACAGATAAATATGTAATGACTTGGTATGGCACATATGATAACATGCATACATACACTTTAGTTCCCTTACTTATCACTCATACACATTAAACTGATAGTAAGTTAAAAGCTAACTTACCTCGATCTTCACGCTTCGAGACAAAACTCAAGTGCAATCACGAGAAACTGAAAGTAGCGATTTCTAAAAATTAGAACTTAATCACTAACAATTAGGAATATGGAGAATTATCAACTTCGAGTAAAATTACCATTTTACCCTCTACATATGGAAAAATGACCATTTTACCCCTAACTTAAGGATTTTGCATCCTAACTCCAAAAATATCAAAATTTATATACCTTATGTAAATTTTGTCCTAAGCTCAAATATCAATTCAAAAAAATTTAAAACTAAACACAACCATTAAACTCTATAGGTCCTAAACTTACAAGGCTATTTCCCTTGATTTTGTTGTAATTCTTTCAAATCTCAAAACTCATGATTAAACTAAAATTTTTCTTCTACTATACTCATAACATATTCCTAAGAATAATCATGTTTTGAATCATGAACAAAAGTCATCAAAATCACTAAAACCATACTTGAACTTTTTGGTTTTTCTTCTAAGTTCAAAACAGAATTTTGTTTCTAACTTGTTTTGATCAACCTCTTGATCCGTGACTTATAAAGATTTGATCTTCAAACCAAAACATCACATGGTTTAAAAAGATGTTCTAAAACAGATCCAAGCATCAAACTCAAGATCACATGGTTAAACATCAACCAAAACATAAATTTAGCCAAGAACATCATCACTTTGACCTAACTGAATACCTCATTGCATAAAATTTCATATCTTCGAAACTAACATCAAATATCTTCAAAATAACATTTTAACATGTATATAAGAGGCTTAGGATCTTCCAATAAAAATATCAAAGCCATTGGAATAAGATTAAACCATAAAAAATTTAAACTTTCTCAAAACAGAAACTGTTTTGCCTCTTCCAGTTTCTAAGTTTCTAGACCTAAGATAATATTTCACCAAAACTTTTAATCATGCAACAAATCCTCAACCAATAATCATATACACATGTTAACAGTACTCCATAAAAATTTCGGACCAAGATCTATTCATTAGCTTGGTCAAAAACTCCAAAATATAACACACTCTCCAGTTTATCGCCCAGAATAACCTTTCTGGGGTCTAAAGAACTTTTTACCAATCAAATGATCTTCCAATGGAACTAATAAGATATACACGTAAACTAGACTAAAAAATAAACAACTTTAATGAAGGAAACTTTGCGAGAAAATACTTAAAAAAGCTTCGAAACGGGCGTTCAAAAGAGGTAAGAAAAACTGTCCGAGAGTGTCTTTTGTGTTTTATGAAGGAAAAGTGTAAAGGAGAGTTGCTTTTCGTGGGAAGTGGACTGGAGAGCTTCTTACACAAGCTATGTAAAGTGATAGGACTGAAGAAATGGTTGAGTGTTGGCCTTTTCTTCTCATAAAAATCAGACCAAGATCTTTTCTCAAGGTGGAGTGTGAGAGTGAAAGAGTGAGGTGGCCCTTTAGCTATGTCTTTCTAGAACCTTCTAGGCCCTTCTTGTAAAGATCTGACCAGTCAAGTGGGGGTACAAAACTTAGCCATGAAGCAATCCTATGGTGACCAAATTCGTGGGCCTTAATGGGCCTAAACCGAATGGGCCTAAAATTTGGGGTTTAAAGAGGGTTTGGGTTGCTATCAAGCCCAAATCCAATATCACTTAGTCCAATCAATTTCCCAAGGTTAACAAGGTTGGATAATGATGTTCTAATACAAATTTGAAGGATTAATAGCTTGTGGAAGTGATTTAATCAAGTGATTAAACACAATGCTATAAATCGGATTAGAAAATGTTTAGAGGCCAACTTTAGGGTTTTGGGGAAACCGTTTAGGGTTTCGATTTCAACAAAGCTTTTGGGCTTTCAATTGGATTCCCACCATTTAGGGTTTCACTAGGATTGAAATATTTTTGGTCTGGCACAATTTGGTTGAGCAGATGAAACAAGGTTTTGCTTAAGTGGCATGATCTCACACCCTGATTCCTTCAAATCCAACAAACATTCCTCATGGTGCCAAGTGTCTAATATTATTCACTATGTGAGGCTAATATCTTGCCAAGTGTCCAAATGAAAGTTCTCTAATCTAATTTGGACATTCCACACTGTGATTTTGAAACACTGCAATTGGTGCGCTTACCGAGGTTACTATTTACTCAGAAAAAGTGAATCATAAACTTAGCACTAAAAATTCCTAAATATTCATATTAACCTACAGTGAAAATCGTTTACCGAAATTCATTCTTGAAGTGCCCCTAAAAATAATTTCACAATTTCTATCAGACGTTTTGTCCGGAATTATGAAAATAGGTTATTGCCCCATAAAATCCTAAATAATCCACTGAGTCTAATGGCGTAGACTATAACACGTTCTGACACTTCTAACCACCTCAAATAATTAAACTCATATTTCTAGCACCATAGTGAGTGATAACACTGACTATGTTGATAGACTAAAACCTATACGATTGGTTGATTCGTAAAAAATTATGGGGTTTTCACGAGATTCCTAAAGTCAATAGAAATTCCACTAATGAATTTCTAGCGGGCTGTTACATCGTCCCCTCCTAAAAAAAAGATTTCGTTCTCGAAATCGACGTAAGTACAAACATAAAATACGCTCAAAAGAAGAAGTTGCTTACCAACTTATTGCCCATCACTGAATGTCTCATCACGCTGAAGAGCAGGTATCGTTCTTCCTGTGGTAACGCCTTCCTCTCGTAGTCAAGACTATTCTTATTTATACCATCACATGATTATACAAAATAACTATCACTATAACATAAGGATAAAACACTCCAAAGGTTACAGCCTAAACTTAAAGACTTCTTGGCTGACCTTCTAGAATACTGAATCTTTGCTTAAAAGAAATCACTATTCTCTTCACTATTCAAAGAATTATCCATAACGTGTATATATATCTACCATTCTTAACTCTCTTTCTCTCAAAGTATATCAATTTATACTAGAATCCTTTCACAAAGTAGGTCAAGTCATACCAACATACTTTCTAACTCTAAAACTTCAAGTATTCATGCAGTTCAATTTGGAAGAATTTAATCCATACACAACTGAATTCACATTCTATTTCCTCAAGGAATTATATCTGCCTAGGACTAGCTTACTCCTTCATAATCACCACGAATCGTTCCTCCTCCTAGGTGGTACCTCGATAAACGATCAACTATTAACCTGAACTCAAGACTTTCTCTCTTATGATTGACATAGCTCTTCTATCCGTCATGAGCTGCCTCTTATTCTGACTCTAATCCAAAGAATTTGATCCTACTGTTCACGTAAATCCTTAAGACAAGATTTTACTCCCCATATAAATGTCTCCAATATTAGGGTAATCTAGGTTTCCACAAACACGGTGCTTCGCCAGAAACCATTTATTCGCGATTGGATAAAACTATTATCATAAGTGAATCCTACTAAAGCCAAAGCTTCTCCCACACACTGAACTCTTCCGAACACAAATTTCATTGTAACCTTCGAATCAAAACAAACTCCAAATACTTGGGATACTAATTCATCAACCTTGAATATCCTTCCTCGTACTACTAAAGGTATTCCATATCTACACTGTTATGAATAGAAATACTCTTAATGAGAAATGTTACTCTTACCACTTGGTAACAATTCAAAGTACGAACTGAACTCTCGTGCAATACCACAATCACTAAAAATAGGGCCTTGCTTGAATCAAACTGTGTACAAGTTATAAACCTCGATGATTTAACTTACCCAAAGTATCAATAATGCAATAGTACCATCAATTGCAATCTAATCAACCTTAAATAAGCTTAACAATACAGAGGTCTTAGAAAAATACCAGTGACGGCGCCAACTCCTTTAGTTCCTAGGGCGTCAACATCTGTGTCTCTAGAAGTACCTGCATACACTTGAGCTAGTATTGGAGGTCATGACTTTGGTTTGAAATCTTCAAAGGGAACAGTTCCATTTTTCCGGCCTCTTTTGGGACAATTTCTGATCAAGTGGTCAGGTTGGCCACATCAGAAACAGAGTCCTAAGGTAAGTTTGCACTTGCCTCCATGGTTCTTTCCGGACATCCCACATATTGGGTACGTGGTCAATATTGAGCTTCCAGTCTCGATGCCTTTTCCCTTATCTGGTCCAGTAGACATCTTCTTCATTTATAGATTTTCTTCAGTAGCATACAATGAAGTTCTCTTTCATTCGGTATGATCTGGATTGCTAGACCTCTCTGCTCAGCCTCTGTTGTCGCGGCCACGTTTACTAACTCTTGGTAATTCTTTATTCTTAGGCAAGCTACTTGGCTACGGATCCATGGCTGAAGTCTAGCTTGAAACTTTCGTGCCTGCATCCTTTGAGTAGAAATCAAGTGTGGTGCAAACCTTCCAAACACCATAAACTTAGCGGCGTACTACTCTACAGTCAAACTGCCTTGAGTTAAAGTTGGAAACTCCTGTGCCTTTAACTGTTTGATAGAATCTGGGAATAATCTGTTGTCAACACTTCCTCAAATCTCTCCCAAGACAATGCATCCAAACTTCCTAGTTCCCTAACTAGAAGTTGCCTTTGTGTATCCCACCATATTTCAGCTTCTCCTTAGAATAGGTATACAACATATAGAACCTTCTGGTCCTCAGTACATCCACAGATTTCGTAAGTCCTTTCGAGATCCATAATCCATTTCTCGGCTTTCAGAGGCTCTTCATTACCAGAAAAGTTTGGATAACGATGGATCAAGAACTTCTCACACAGATAATCCCTGACTTCGGGTCTGGGTACATGTGCTTCCTGAAATTGTTGTTGTCTAAACATGTCAGTCAGCAAAAGTACAACTTCAACTAATCCTCCATCCATCGGGGGATTCTGATTATCCTAATTTGTGACTCCCTCAGGGTTTCGAGGTGTCCTACCTCGAGTCATGTCACTTCCTAAATCACGAGTACACGTGTTACAACCACATACTATCTCCTATACTTCAAGAAAATCAAGCCTAATGAAGACTAAAATTTCAAGCCTAATATTTGGTGCATTTCCTAAGGACATGTGGATTTAAACCCACAGACGTATTGCTCTGATACCACCCTGTGACGCCCCCAAATTCTGCTTGGGATCGGACGGACATTTGAAGCATCGAGACATGCAACACAAGGTTACCTGCCCCCGTTCATGACATATAAGATGCAATATTCCTAACATGCATCTAGCATTATGCAATATTCGCAGCGGATAGTTTTTTTCTTTTTAGCAATACTATGCACCAAACCGAAATATCCCAAATACTTAAAACATACTTCATTCATAATGACGTACTAAACAACTGAGATTGCAATAATAGTCCATATGGTTGTGATCAAGAGTGCTGGAGATTGAACTCCACAAATACAAGTAGTAACTTGAGGTAACTACTTCTACGTCGCCTCGTTGCTTAGTCGACCGTTTCTAGTTGGTCAACTCCCAGTTCTCCTTCTGATCCTGTAACAAGATCTACCATTCAGGGGGAATGGTAGTTGGGACTACCACAGTGAGACTTGATTACAAATCTCAGTAAGTTAACAGGAAACTTCCACACAAGTTAATGATGCATGCATGGCAGTAAAAGCATGAATGCATAATCAAATCATCATGGCATAACTTGACATACAACATAACATATTGGCATAACTTAAACTGAAACTGAAGCTTAGCATGAACGTGACTTGAAACATAACATGGATTTGAAACATATTCTTGTCTCATGGGATTACCATGATTGCGTGAACGTAAACTTGAACATAACATAACGTGAAACATGACTTGAACTTGGAATCTTATTCAATAGACTTAATCATTAAAGTGACCATATGGGTGCTACACAGGTCCCCTTGAGCCGTGTGTCCCTGTCGATTACCGCATCACATCACAGGTTTCTATACCAGCTGTGAGTGCGTTAATACGTACTCCACAGTTGTTGTGGCCCCACGTATTCTACGTGTCACAATTGCTGTGTCTCACGTAGTATATGCTCCACAGTTGTTGTGGCCCCATACTTCATGCTCCACAGTTGTTGTGGCCCCATGACTTATTTGTTTGTGCCACACTTGCTGTGGACACACGTAACATAATGTGTGGCACCATCGGCGTTAGTGCTTGGCGCGCTCCGGTGACCAGCTAATTAGGCCCCATTCACAACCTGTTGACTGTACTTCGTCAACCCAGGGAATTTCACACCTATTTAGACACTCCATCGTGAACAAAGAGTTCCACTAGGATATTACCCCATCCTAGCGCTTAGGGTCCTGATTGACTTGAATAACTTTACTGGCATACATGTCATTTCATAACGTGACGTAACATGAACGTAACGTAAAAGACAGAAGACCTGACGTAGCATAACGTGACATTAAATACATGTAACATATGGCATATTTAACTTAACATGACATACTTGCAATGTATAGCAATACATGACAGAATATCTTATGTAACAGATGAATAATTCATGACAGAATAAATTCTGTGTAACAAATAAATATGTAATGATTTGGCATGGCACATATGATAACATGCATACACAGTTTAGTTCCCTTACTTATCACACATACACATTAAATTGATAGTAAGTTAAAAGCTAACTTACCTTGATCTTCGCGATTCGAGACAAAACTCAAGTGCGATGACGAGAAACTGAAAGTAGCGATTTCTAAAAATTAGAACTTAATCACTAACAATTAGGAATATGGAGAAATATCAACTTCGAGTAAAATTACCATTTTACCCTCTACGTGTGGGAAAATGACCATTTTACCCCTAACTTAAGGATTTTGCATCCTAATTCTATAAATCACCAAAATTTACATACCTTATGTAAATTTTGTCCTAAGCTCAAATATCAATTCAAAAAAAATTTAAAACTAAACACAACCAGACATTGGTATGTTGTACCTAAGAAGATCCTTAATTGTATCCAATTGTGTACATTGGCTATATTTGCTTATTTTCACAGCACATGAGAAATTGTTTCATATAGCTTGAGATTTTCTGTTTATATGCTTATGTTGGTTGTATTAACTTAGGCCTTGTTAAAGGGGAATGGGTTAGATGAGATGAGAAATCCGTGAATAGTAGTGAAATGATTTGTGAATAATAGTGAGATAATTTGAGTTTAAGATGTCTTATTAGGTTTTAGGAAATGAGAGAGTGAAAATTGAATAAAAATATTATAAAGTTAAAATATTGTCAGAATATTATTTTTAATAATATTTTTGTTTTAGAATTTGAAAAAGTTGAATTGCTTTTGTGTTTTATTTGGAAGTTTGGAAAAACTGTAATGATTATATGAAAACGTTGAAGATTTGATCTTGAAAAGTGTTTGTGTTTGAGTGATGTTTGAGAATGAAATTATGAGAAATTTCGAGATAAGATGAGATGGTTTGTGTTCTTAAACGAGGCCTTACTCTTTTTTTGTTTGTTGATGTTGCTAAGTTATGGTGACACTCTAGTTGAGTTACTGGCTTGGTTTTGCTTTCTCTCCGTATACTAATCATGAAGCTTAGGTTTAAATTTCTTCGTGTAGGTTAAGTTTGTGTCTACCATGTTTTCACAGTGATAAATAATGTTTAGTAATAACTGCTTATGCTTCCTCCAATTCCAGAGATACAAGTTCAAATTAGAAGATGAAACTACATGTAGTAAAACCTCAAATTGCTTCTGGATGCAGCTCATGATATTCAGATACTTTGGTTTGTTTCTCAATTAGCTAATAATTAGGTTCCTAATTGGATCCTATATCACTACAAGAGAAATGGCCTTTTGTGGCTAATTTCTTTTGCATCAACGACGTAATGTTGGATGCAAAAGGCTAATTTCGTGCATTTTCGTCATTTCATGAGATCTACTTCGATTAATTTCAATGTTTCTTCTCGTTTCCCTCCCATGTTTTTTTCATTGGGCAAAATAAGATTGGTTTTAGCAATTAAACATGCATTGCAATCACCAACAAATTCATATGAACATATAATTGAAATGAAGAACATTGGTTTTTGCACCTATTCCCAAGAAGATTGGGGCATCAGAGATTAAGGATTACCGACTCATTAGCCTTGTGAATGGGGTCTACAAGATCATTTTCAATGTGCTTGGACATCGACTAGGAGGAGTTTTGGGGTGGATCATTACGAAATCCCAAAATGCATTCGTACGGGGAAGACAGATTCTGGATTCAAATCTCATTGCCAATGAATTCAATGATAGTAGATTGAAATTGAGGAATCTCGGTCTCCTATGCGAGTTGGATATAGAGAAGGCTTATTAACATGTGAACTGAGATTTTTGTTTGTACTTGCTAGGGAGATGTGGCTTTGGGGAGAGGTGGTGCACATGGATTAGGTAGTGCATATCGTCCTGATGGAGTTGCAAGAAGGGCCATTCGTAATGCCACTAGGAGGGCTAGGCGTGCCGAGGCTAGGAGGGTGGCATTGGGGTGCATCCATGGCCCGGGTGATGGGTCATTGGGCGCCCAAGACAAGGTCAATTAGACGATGATTAAGTTGTTAGACAATTCCTTGATTTTAGGGGTTAGTTGGCAAATCCCTTAAATTTAGGGGAGGAGCCAAACCCCTTGATTTTAGGGGATTGGGCGGTTGCTAGAGGGTTGACCGAATATCTCCTTCAAATTAGGGAGATTATCTATTTGTTAATTTGTTTGAATTTCTTTCCTTTATTTTTGGCATTTGATGAGATTGTTTCCTTAAACTTAGGAGTTTGATTTATGTTTGAGATTAAGGTTGTTAGAGGGAGTAAATGGGGCAAGGATGGCTGAAACCCTACTATTAATTTATGTTTTTGGCTTGTAATTCAGGATTATGCTATTTCGAATGAATGTAAATTTTCTCTTCCAATTTTTCAAGAATTGAGTGCTAGTCCGAGTTAGTCTTAATTTTCACCATCATACTAATCGAATCTTGGTGCTTGAGGTAACCCTAGATTCAATCACCCAACACGCCACAAACACTTGAGTGAGAGTGAGGCTTTCATCACGACGACGCCGTTCTTAATTTTGGTGAATGGCTACCCGATTTGCTTTTCTAATAGCTCCCGAGGCTTAAGGCAAAGGGATCCCTTGTCCCCACTTCTATTGCCATAGTCATGGAGGCATATTGGACAAGGGTGGGGAGTCTTTGCTTGTCATACTAGAATTGTGATGGGAGATGGCAGAAGAACTAAATTCTAACATGACATATGGTGTGGAGATAGAGCTCTCAGGGACTTATTCCCTATAGTGTTCATACTTGCACATGAGAAAGAAGCTTAATGGCAGAGCTCATGGAGAGGGATGGTGATTTACTCTAGTGGAATGTGAGCTTCACTAGGGCGGCCCAAAATTGGGAAGTCAGCAACATTGAAGATTTCTTCCAGGTCATATACTCCATAAGACTGCACACTCAAGAAGCTGATACTTTGTGGTGGACACCTACAAGAGAGGTACATTTTCAGCTCGTTTTTTCTATAAGGCCCTTACACAACCGTAGAATAATCACTTTCTACGGAAAAGAATTTAGAGAAACAAGGCCCTGCCTAGGGTGGCATTGTTTGCCTGGACAACATCTTTGGGGAAGATTTTGACAACGGATTACTTACAGAAACGCGCAGTGGTAGTGGTAGAATGGTGCTGCATATGTAAACAAAGTGAGGAGATTGTGGATCATCTTCTACTATATTGTGAGATTACTAAATTATTATGGGTCGATGTATTTAGAAGGTAGAGCTAACTTGGGTTATGCCTGCTATAGTGGTCGAGCTTTTGGCAAGTTGGGTGAACCTTAGCAGCATTCCACAAATTTCAACCGTGTGGAAGATGATTCTCATACGTCTTCTATGGTGCATTTGGACATTCAAAGACATGGAGCGTTCATTGGAGGAGATTATATTATTATTTGTTAGAACCCGTTTTCTTTGGGCCAAAGATGTAGATTTCAATGGTCTCTATTTTCTTGTTTTTATTTCTTTTTCCTAAATATGTGTTTTCTCTTGTATACCCAATCTGTACTTGGGCTATACCTATTCATATTAATATATATTAAAAAAAGAACATTGGTTTTGACCAATGTAGGGAGAGGATGAGTGAACTTACTTGTCACCATCCGAATGATGGCTACGTGCAACACATTCATGCGGTCCCTTCCTCCAGTGTATTGATTCTGGAACCTTTTTTAAGATGTGCTTAGCAGTGTGGTAATTGTTTCTGTCTACAGAAAGAAAGAGTGCGGATTCTCCGGCTTCATTCACCATCTTAGCTAGCTCTGGTTTGTGGCGAATTAGTAACTCCACAACCGAGTGTTGAGCATTTCTCACGGCAAGGTGCAATGCTGTATCCTTGTCTATGTTCACCATCTCCAAAATATCTGAACTTGAACAATCTATTAGGAGATCTATGATGTCCGAACACCCTATACTTGCTGCAACATGTAGTGGAGTGTCACCTTTCTTATTTCCCAGATAAATAAGTGATTGGTCCAAGCTGATGAGTTTTTCAGCAAACTCCTTCCGTTTGAATTTTGTTGCAACATGTAGAATGGAGTCCTCGTTCTCCGTTATCGGCTTGGGAATATTCTCAGAATCTTGTAGGTAGGACTTGATGATCTCGTTACTTGTGATCTGTTCTAAGAATGTGGTGTCATTTTCAGCTACAGCTTTATAGATCTTTGTTGGATCCATGACCTCGAGTTGCAAAACTATATCAAATAAACTAATTTTGCTGATGATGAAGCTAATTATTCAGCGGGCGGGCTTTCTCAGATCCTACGTAGAAGCCTTCCTTACAAATAAGCAATATAAGAATTAGATTTAGGAAGTACACTCGGGCATATACCGGTAGTACTAAATGAATTCTATAGTCGTATGTATATACTTGCTTTGTAAATTTAAAAGAGTTTACAATGGAATTTATTAACTTAAATTAGAAAGTTCATTATACAAAATATGATTTCATACGTTTATATATATAACATGCTTTGGTTTCTGTTACCTTTTTCTTTATCTATGTCCGTTCTAATACTTTATCCTCATTTCATTCTTAGGGATACACATAAAAACAAAATGAGTTGAATACTTAGTACGAGCATTGGCATTGAATTGTCATTCAAATCTTCAAAATTTGGCTAATATGTAACATTTTTACTTTTAGCTAATCACTCAAAACTAAAAGTTTATATTGGATTAGCCATTACAAACTTTATAATAATAAAATATTATTATTTATATTTCTTTAATTAATTTTTATTTTTTAATTACTTTTATCTTTCATAATCTCCAATAACCTCCAACAATCATATTCATTTTCATTTTCACAATCCAACAATCATAAAATAACAATCTCATATGTATATATATGATAAAATCTCATATGTACAATATTGTACATATTGTACAATCCTATAATCCAAATCTACCACAAATATACTCACACAAATCTACCACAAATAACAGTCACAATCCAACACTGCCTGCTATAATAACAATCACAAATAACACTGCCTACTATATCCAACACAAATAACAGGCACAAATAACACTGCCACATGAGAACACACAAACAACACACAAATTCAACACAAATAACACTGCCATAGTCACAAACAATGATTAAGCTTCCTGCATTTGTCTATCAAACACGATGAGGCCTTACTCAACTCATCCCATGTGCGAAAAAAAATGAGGCCTTAACACTCCCATATTGTGACCAAGGGGCACACTAAGTAGTAACAAATACATACCATCCCTGAAAAATGAAAACTATCTTTGTCGAAAGTTTGTTTAGCTATAGCTGCTACAACCCCTTATTGAAAAATACAAATGTTCAATATCCCTCATACAACACCTTATACATGATTTTATCATGGAGTCATACCTAACAGATACTACATCAGATGTTATGTTTATCTTAGACGTGAAATATTCCAAACCAAAAAACAACAATATAAGACAGGAGTAAAATAACATAAACAGCAACATACTGCATATGGGTGACGAAGCTACCAATATGAACCCTATATAAAAAACCCAATAAGAGCATTCAAACACACAAAAACCTCCCACCACAGTTTGCATGAAGAAACCCTAATGACTGATCCAATTGTTCGCCAGTACAAATTCAAACTAAATGTTAAACAGCTAATTAGCGACAAGTGAAATTTTAAGGATTGGAGAAATCTATATTAAGTCGAACGGATTCAGAGTATAGAATCAAAAAATAAATAATCATTGGAGAAAATTTGGAAAAGTCGTACGTGGATCAAGATGGGAGGATCTTTAAGTGACTAGTGTACGTACCTTGAAGCTCGAAGATAGTATAAAGTTTGAGCTAGAGTTAGACACGAATGTGCTGGAGTTAGAGAAGAGGGAAGGAGCTAGCCGTGCGGAAGAGAAGGAGGGAAGAAGAATAAATAGCCTTTCTTTGTAAATATATGCCTTTCTTTTCTTTTAAGCATGTGCTATGTGTGGGAAAGAAGCTTTGTGCACATGGTATATAGAATACTAGTGAAGGTGCTACATGTAAGGCACGTAAAGAAGCTTTGTGCACAGGGTTTATAGAACAGTACTAGTGAAGGTGCTATGTGCAAGGCATGTATGCCCCTGCACATAGCACATGCTTAAAAGAAAAGAAAGGCATATATTTATAAATTCCTAGAAATTGTTTTAGTAGATTGTCTTGTACATGAGACTTGATAAAAAAAAGAGAGGAAAATTTGGACTCAATTTTAGAATGAAACTTTTGTTAAATTGTTGGTCATGTAGATTAGTTATTAAACGACTTTGGAGAAACAAAAGGAGGCAAATTTATGACCTAACAACATCATCATCTCATAACAACATATATACAAAAAAATATCACAAAAGTTCTTCAAAGGCAAATTTTGACGAGCAATATATACAACATATATCTAACACATGTCCAAAAAGTATTACAGAGGCTCTTTAAAAGTAGAATTTGAAGAACAATACGTACAATACAAAAGTCGAAATTTAGTTAGACCCGGAGGCCGAAATTTTATTTTTTAAAAAGTCGCTAATATGTGCTTGATGATCTTGGAAAATATCAATGGGTCAATACTTATTGTAATGCCCTGGTCCCGCACGGGTCGAAGAGTTACTTCCTAACACTTAAACTTACATTCCAACAATATAAAAAATAGACTCTAAATTCTCAATATCATATAGAAAATTCGATTCAATCTAATTTTCTCAATATAACCAATTTTCCAAAATGTCAAATCATCACAACACAATAAAATTTCTTAATAAAATTCTACAATACTCATAAAAAAAAAAGTTCCTATGCTTGAACCACTACACTTAAATCATCTCACTCAATGCCTCATAATCTTGATCCTCAGTTGAACCATCATAATATCTGAAAAATATTGTGGAGATAAAGGGTGAGTTATCAACAACTCAGTAAGCAGAGATCATATACTAGCATGTAAACATGAACATTTATAAAGTTCAGTATGCAGAACAAGACATTTACTTTCAGAATGCAGAAACAACATATTTTCTTTCAGAATGCATAAACAAAACTTGTTACAAAACATCAGAGCGAAATTTTTCAAAAAAACAAACTTGTTCTAAAAAAGAAAGTCCTTTGGCATATTCAACTGAAACATTATATTCATATCACCTCATAGCATTACATCGGGACAAATACCATGTTTAACTCCCGTGGTAGGGTTATAAACCACCATTATACCCATGGCTGGGCCGTATACCATCTTTCACCCCCGTGGTAGGGCTATAAACCACCATTATACCCGTGGCTGGACCGTATTCCATGTTTCACCCCGTGGTAGGGTTATAAACCACCATTATACCCATGACTGTGCCTTAACAAAAACATAACGGAACATTATCGGAACTAGATCACATTCAAATACAGAATCAGAACTTCATGCCAAGGATTTTAGATGACACATCATATCAAAACAAGATACTGAATAGCTTCAGATCATTTCATATGTTCGAAATAAATAGAGTCCAAAACATCTTCATTTATTCATAGCAAAAACTTTTAGATTTTCATATTCGCTCCTTTTACATAGTTCAGAAATAGAATGCGCAAAATTAGCTTATGTCTACACCAGTCATGACAGAAAATAATTTCTCTTATATATAATTTATGCATATGCAGAACAAACATTTGAGGTCGTTTCATATTTCTTTTCAAACAAACATGCATATTTTCAAAGTCGACCTCATTTCATTTCTTTTATGCAAAACTAGTATATGAACCCCGCTTACCTGGCAACTTAGCTTTTCAGAAATTTTCTAAAAAATGTCGAGTCAACTAAAAATCGTCACCTATAAAAATAATCACATAATTTCCGTAAGTTTCCAATCAATCATGGATTTCGATATTTAAGTCTAAGCTTCTTAAATAACCTATTTTAATTCCTCAAAGCTTAGAACGTTCATAATCCCAAAATATATCATTACTTCCTAAAATCACCAATATCCACCATAATCCATGTCAAACACAAAACATCAATATTTAAACTCGAAACAGCCAACAAATCTCATAGCATAAACCAATCACACCAACAACTCCATCATCTAATCCAACCGACCCCCTTACTCCTCGGACTCAGTCCGGCACAACCAACCAATTCACAGTAAATATGAGTTAGCGCAAAAATACATTTAAATTTCAAAAGTTTTTTGAGACAATACTTACAATGCTATAATATAATTTTTGAAATATCACAGAGGTGCGAGAAGCAGCAACATAGCAACAAAACAATGCCAAATGCACTATGGCCGTGGGTCTCAAAACCCACTTTTAAATGGTGACAAACCAAGACCCGAGATTGCTAGGGTAGGGTTTAGGGATGTCGGTGAAGCTAGTGGTGGTGGTGGTTGGCCGTGGGTGGCGGCATGGGCGGCGGTTTAAGGCCAAAATGCTCAAATCGGAGATGGAGATAGATGGGCTTCAGCGGTGACAGATCGAAGCCAAGGATGGGTGCATTAGGTTGCTAGGAGATCGAGAATGAAGTGGTGAAGAAATGGTGGCCAGTGGTGGCGTGACGGCGGTGCACGAGCACAAAAAATGCCGTGGCATAGGGTTGCGCGTGGGGGCAAACGGCGACACTAGAGGGGCTGAGATTGGAGGGAGGTGGTCGGCGGAGGGTGGGGAAGGCCGTGGGCTCGGCGGCGAGCTGGGAGAGGAAGGAAAACGCATGGGGAGAGGGAGAGAGGGATGTTGCGCGCGGGAGGAAGCAGTTCCGGAAGAGAAAAAAAAAAAGAAAAAAGAAGAAAATGGAGAGAAATGAATGAGGTCTAATCCTCACAACTTAGGTCACAAAAATCCAACAAAAATTATTTCAAAACAACAGTTTAAATAAAATAAATTTAAACATAGTGACTAAGTAAAATAAAATAATTAAATCCAACAATGCAATAATTTTAAAACCCACAAACTAATTTAAATTAAGAAAAATTTAAATGCATCACAATTATTAATATTAAGGAAACATGTCAAATTTAATTTTCGCAAATTAAAAAGAATCATAAAAATAAACCTACTAAAATCTGAAAATTTAAAGCAAGAGAATCAATTTTTAAATTAATAACAAATAATCATTCAATTAAAAATACACTAAAATATAGGATGTTACACTTATAAAAGTCCAAATTAGATTAGTCAGGTAATTTTAGAAAGACCTCATACCTATAAAAGTTTTATGGTAAATTATAAGAATTTCATTAGGCTCAATAATCGGACAAAAGCTCTTTAATATTTATGGACCAAGGGATCCCTAAATAATTAAAAAGTGGCCCAAGATTTTATTCCAAAAGCCCAGCCCGACTACTCAATAATGCTATGCACGTTTCTTCCTCCTCTTTCCTTCTCTAGGGTTTGTATCTACCTACACATACACACACACAGATCCCTCTCATGCACGTAGGTTCATCTCCTGCCTAAAAAACTAGGAATGCCACACCCTTCTCCACATTCAAGCGTCAACCCCCACGACACATGCCCCACCCATACACATCCAAACTATGCATCAGAGTACCACTTGGTGCTTGCGGCCTTTCACGATCACCACCCTGCAGCACCCACGACCTCCACCTTATCACTAATTCCAGGGAACCATTGCGCACCGTTGCAACAATCCCGACACGCCTAGCTACTTAGCCATCGTCGCATGAAATTGAGAAGAAGAAGCTTCAGCCCTCCCCAACTCACAGACAACGTGCACTCAAGCCAAGACCTTCCACACTAACAACCTCTCCTCTACCGAGAACCGCGAACGGAATACCTCTATTCTAACCACCCAAAACAGGGTAGTTTTTTTTACTCAACCAACCTCCACACTGTGAGCCCACATTCCACTCAAAACCATCGTGTGATAGCCCCACTGCCCAGCCCACGTGAAACTGGCAACCCTGCACCGAGTGCCACCAACATACGAACAACCACGCAAACCCAGCCGCCACTTCATCTCAAAAGCCACCTCACGTCTCCAACCCATGTTCGACCAACCATGCACGTCCTCAGCCATCCCCTGTTTTAAACAACCCAAAATATAGCAAGAAAACCCATCCCCAAGTCTTAGGTTTCAGCCCCATGACACGTCGATGAAGCCCAGCGACGTCGCCTGTAACGACCGGGCTTTAAGCCCATCCCGATGGAGAAGCCAGCCCACGAGTAGCATGGTTAGTCGAACGGCGCCGTTTTGGGGGATTACCCTTCAAGCCAGGTACTGTTTTTCTTCTTCCTCACTGCGTCCCTCATTCTGCATTTCCGTGAATCCCTACATCCCACTGCAACTGCTCCCACGTCCACGCCCCACAATTTTATCTACTTCGGTTCCGCACATGAGTGGCTTCCTCATCACTTTTCCGAATTAATCAGATCCTCTCTTGCGCGAATTGGTGATTTCCCCTTGGTTGGCATTTTCGGATTTTTCTGTGGGTCTCAACCTTCTGATTCTTCGAAGGTGAGCAATCGGCCCCTCTTTCTTTTTTTTCCTATTTTCGATTCCTGTCTTCACTAGCAATTCAGGGATTATTTTCTTTGGGTGTTGTCAATTTGCAGCAAATTCGTGGGTACCGAAATCTGAGTGCCGTGGTTGGATTTTCCCTCTTTGAGTTCTTGAATTTAATTTTCGGTAACTCTCGCTCCACCCACTGAACCGTTAGTCACTCTTAATTCTATAATTGCTGTAAATCCTCTTAATTCTTCCTTCAATCCGACTTTCCCCCTCTTTCTTTTTATGTATATTTTTCTTTCTTTTTCGTTTCTTTCTTTTCCGGTTTTATGATCACTAGAGATCGCTGTGAATAATTTTGGAAGTGAATTGCAGTGGCCATTCGAAGTGGTTGGGACGTGAATTGCAGTGGCTATTTGAAGTGGTTGAAGTTTGTATTTTCTGTTGGGGTAAGTTCCTCATAGCTGTTGGTGGTTTGTTTTTTTTCGAATGATAGATTAGACTGTGAATTATAATAGAGTTACTGACTTGATGGTGGTTGAGTGTGATGGAATTCTTGATGTTGAGATATATGATTTTGGATGAATTATGAGACTATTTTTGAATTATTATTGAGACTTCTTGGTGTAAATGAAGGGTTTTGGAACTAATTGTATTGAACTTTTGTGCAAGTTTGAATTGTTGAATGATTAGAGTATTGATGTGTGCACTGAAATTGTTTTATTCGAAGGGTAGAAGTGAAGTTTGGGTTGGATTATGTTTTAATTATTGGAGTTGCTGTGGTTGGTTTTGGAAATGATTATAGTCGGTTGGTATTAATAGAAGGTGGTGGCTGTTTTGGGTTTCAATTGCGAATGGTTTGAAGAGAGAGTTGTTCGGATTTAATTGTTAGATAGTTATGGAGCTGTGAAGAGACTGTTTTGATTTATTATTCATTAAATAGCAGACTACTAGATTGGTTATTAAATGTTGGATATATGTTCTTTTTTGTTTAGGTGGTGTTACTATTAGAGTTCCGGCTCAAGGTGTTGATAATACGAAGAAGTCAGGTAAGCGGGGTTCATATACTAGTTTTGCATAATAGAAATAAAATGAGGATGACATGGAAAATAAACGTGTTTGTTTTTGAAAAGAAATGATCTGAAACAACCTCAGATGTTTATTCTGCATATGCATAAATTCAATATAAGAGAAAGTGTTTTCTGTCATGACTGGTGTAGACATGAGCTAGTTTTGTGCACTTTGTTTTAGAACTATGTAAAAGAGCGAATAAGGAAATTCTAAAAGTTTTGTTGTGAACAAATGAGAATATTTTGTTTATTTTATCTCAAACATGTGAAATGATCTGAAGCCTTTCAGTGTTTTGTTTGGATATGATGTGTCATCTGAGAATCTTGGCATGATGCTCTGATTTTGTATATGATTGTAACCGGATTTTCGATGAAATCCGTTCTGCTTCTGTTAAGGCCCAGCCACGGGTATAATGGTGGTTTATAACCCTACCATGTGGGTGAAACATGGAAAATGGCCCAGCCACGGGTATAATGGTGGTTTATAACCCTACCATGGGGGTGAAACATGGAAAATGGCCCAGCCATGGGTATAATGGTGGTTTATAACCCTACCACGGGGGTTAAACATGGTATTGTCCCGATGTGATAACAAACAATGATAAGATTATAATGTTTCAGTTTAGAAATGCCAACGGATTTTCTTTTTGGAATAAGCTTATTTTTCTGAAAAGTTCGCTCTAAAGTTTTTGTACAAGTTTTGTTTCCGTATTCTGAAAGTAAATGTTTTGTTCGGCTTATCAATTGTTATAAATGCTCATGTTTACATACTAGTATATGCTCTCTGCTTGCTGAGTTGTTGATAACTCACCCCGTTAATCTTCATAATATTTCAGATGATATCGATGGCTCAGCTGAAGATCAGTATTAGAGTCTATGGAGAAGATTTGCATTGATTTGTTGTTGGGTATTTCATTATATTAGAGTTGGTGCTGGAGGTTAATTATCTTTCTTAAGTTTACTTCGATGGATTTAGATGGTTATGGAGACTACGTTAATGTTATATGATTTCTAGTTGGTATTCGAGACATGAAGAAGAGTTGATTTTATTTGGGTTGTTGGATTAAATATTGGATAAATGAGTTTATTTGATTTATTTAATTGAAGTATTTACGTTCGATTTGAGATTTGGGAAAATGCATATATTCTTGAATGTGGAAGTACTCTAGTCTTGTTAGAGTTGATTATCAAGTTTTATGAGTTAACTCTCCGGACCCTCGGGGTCGGGGCGTTACATCGCCATCCTTCCACGTCTCCTCCACCTACACAGAAACCGTCGTTCGAGCACTCTCCGTCTGCCCAGATCAGCCACACGTTCTCCCCGTAAGTTCCCTGTTGCAAACTCCATTCCTTTACTCCAATTCTCAGTTTTACAGCACTTAATGGTCTCTCTCTCTCTCTCTCTCTCTCTCATTTCTCACTCTCTCTCATCACTCTCTCTTTCTCAGTACTCAGCTACCCAGCTCCGCCCATCTCCACCACTTTGCAGCTGCTCTCTCTGTAAAATATGTAAAAACAGAAACAGAGAACTCGAGAACTAGAGTCTTGAGAAAGCATTTTAGAGACAATCAATGTGATTTCTCATTATATTGCATTGATATTTTCTTGATATTTGGTGCTGTACATCATTGCTATTTATAGACAGTAATTGGCAATGTAAGCCATCTGATTTCAACTAACTTTAACTAACTGTAACTAACTTAACTGTCATCTCTTAACTTTAACAATTTCTTCATCTTTTCTGAGTTTGGCTTCCCGTGACTTTAATTCCAATGCTTCAATTTGCTCTTGTATATTCCAACACCCCCCCTCAAGAGGGGAATGGATATTGATCATTCCCATCTTGCAGATTAAATGATGAAATTGTTGAGAACCAAGTGGTTTAGTCAGTATGTCTGCCAGTTGATATTTAGAGGGAATATGAATAATTTTGATCAGTCCTTCTTGCAACTTTTCTCGTACCAAATGGCAATCTAGCTGGATGTGCTTTGTCCTTTCATGTTGGACAGGATTTGAGGCAATTTCAGAAGCTGGTTTGCTATCAGTGTAGAGCAAAACAGCTTGTGAATGGGGAATATGCATATCAGCCAGTAGATAGATTAACCATTGAATTTCACATGTGGTGGATGCTAGAGCTCTATATTTAGATTCAGTTGAGGATCGACTAACAGTTGGTTGTTTCTTTGATTTCCATGAGATGGGAGAGTTTCCAATAAACACTGTGAAACCAGTGATGCTTTTTCTGGTATCAATACATCCAGCCCAGTCACTGTCTGAATAAGCTTTTAAATGGAGAGGAGAATCTGTAGACAGAAAAATGCCTTGACCTGGTGTTGCCTTGGTGTTGCCAGCTTGAAGGTGTTTGGTACTGGGATTAGCCATGAATTGGCTTAATGCTTGTACTGAATAAGATAGGTCAGGTCTGGTTTTGGTAAGATACAATAGACGCCCCACAAGTCTACTGTATAATGCAGGATCTAGCAGAGGAGTGGATGAATCATTAGCACTAAGCTTTAAGCTAGATTCCATAGGAAAAGCTACAGGTTTGCATCCTGAAAATCCATTGTCTTGCAAGATGTCCAAAGCATACTTGCGTTGGCACAACGATATGCCTTTAGCTGATCTGGCCACTTCAATCCCCAAAAAATATTTCAATTCCCCCAAATCTTTTATTGTGAAAGAGTCATGTAAAAACTGTTTAATAGAAGCTACTTCATCAAAGTTATTTGAGGCAATGATGACATCATCAACATAGATCAAAAGTGCCACAAAACTTGTTGAATTTTGTTTGATGAATAAAGAGGAATCAGACTTTGCTTGTGTGAATCCAAACTGAAGCAAGGAGGATGACAGTTTAGAGAACCACTATCTTGAGGCCTGTTTGAGACCATATAGACTCTTTTTGAGTTTGCAAACTCTAGGATCAGTTGGTGAAGAGTACCCTGGTGGCAGCTGCATGTATACCTCTTCATTCAAGTCTCCATGAAGGAAAGCATTGTTTACATCAAGTTGATGTAAATACCAATGCTTAATGGCAGCAATTGATAATAAAGTGCGTACTGTTGTCATTTTAGCCACAGGGGAAAATGTATCAAAAAAATCAAGGCCTTCTTGTTGAGTGTATCCTTTTGCCACCAATCTAGCCTTGTATCTTTCAATTGTGCCATCAGATTTGTATTTAACACGATAGACCCACTTACATCCTATTGCAGTCTTATTTGGAGGTAGAATTGCAAGGTCCCAAGTTTTATTTAACTCAAGAGCTTTAATCTCATCTGACATAGCAGTTTGCCACTGAGGATGTGAGCTAGCTTGTTTGAAAGTCTTTGGTTCGAAAGTAGAAGATAAAGCAGAAGAAAAAGCTCTATGTTTAGGAGACAGTTTTGTAGTAGAGAGAAAATGTGCAATAGAATATGGCTTACCAGGAGAAGGAAAACAACAATTGAAAGATGCCTGAGATGCTGAAGCAGGCTTAACCATATTACCACAATAAAAATTCTGTAAATATGGGAGAGGATTCCTTACTCTCTCAGATTTTCTAGTATTTATAGGTTCATGGTTGGTTTGGGAAATGAGAGGTGCTGCACTTTCAGAAGATGGTATGGAAGATGTTGCAATCTGAGTTGGTATGTGATCTGATTTATGAGTTTCAGGAGGTATTGCAATTTGAGATGAGGGTAAGATTTGAGGTGCTGCAAGATCAGAAGGTGAAATGGGAGTTGCTGAGAAATCACATAGTGAAGGAAAATCAGGAAATACAAAGGGTGTGTGATTGGTGTTTGGTATGGAAGGAAAAACAGATTCATGAAATGTAACATTTCTAGAGACAAAAATTTTAAGAGTAAGAAGATCAAGCACCTTATATCCTTTGATATTAGGTGGATAGCCAAGAAACAAGCATTTTGAAGCTCTAGGTTGAAATTTTCCTCGATTGTTTTGGATAGTGCTAGCAAAACACAAGCAACCAAAAACTTTGAAATAGTTGTATGCAGGTGGTTTTTGAAAAAGGAGAACATAAGGTGTATTATTTTCTAGCACAGATGAGGGAATTCGATTAATAAGGTGTGTAGCAGTTAACACACATTCACTCCAATATGATAAAGGTAATTTGGATTGAAAAAGAAGGGCTCTAGCTACATTTAACAAATGTTGATGCTTTCTTTCAACTCTGCCATTTTGCTCAGGAGTTTCTACACAAGATAGTTGATGGATCATGCCATATTTTTGATAGAGAGTAGGCATATTGAATTCTTGGCCATTATCTGTTCTAATTGTTTGGATTTGGGTATTGAATTGGGTTTGAACATAAGCAATGAAGTTGATGAGTAAGGGTCTAGTTTCTGATTTTGTTTTCATAAGATAAAGCCAAGTGAAACGTGTATGGTCATCTACAATTGTAAGAAAGAATCTGTATCCAGAATGAGAGATTGTTGAGAATGGACCCCAAATGTCACAATGCACTAATTGAAAGGCTTTATTTGCATTGTTTTGTGATACAGGAAAAGATAGCTTCTTTTGTCGAGCTAGAGGACAAATCTCACAAACATGATTATGAGAAGATTTTACAGAAGGATCAATGGAACTTATGATTTTCAATCTGTCAGAAGGAAGATGTCCCAATCGAAAATGCCATATGTCAGGACTGATGGTAGATGTATTGGCCAAGAAAGAATTATTTGAGTTAGGTAATCCTTTCTGTGTGTTAGCAGGAAAATTAATAAGGTGGTATAGGCCAGCTCTAACTTCAGCAAGCCCAATCATCTTCCATTTGTTGAGATCCTGCAAGACACATTTAGATTGAAAAAGAAACAAGGCAATAGAGTTTTCTTTAGTCAATCTTGAAGCAGAGATAAGATTGATATGAAAAGAAGGAATATAGAGAGCATTATATAGCACTAAATCAGAAGAGAGTTTGACAGTTCCAGTAAAACTAATAGGAACTGATTGACCATTTGGTAAATGGACTTAAGAGGGTTTGGAGGGTATTTTTATTGAAGTGAACAGATGGGGAGAACAGATCATATGATCTGTTGCTCCAGTATCCAATATCCAAGGACAGTTGTTGTTCAAAGAATTGGTAACCAAACAGGAGTTGAAGTGATTACCTGATGTGGAGGCAATATTGACTGCAGAATTGGAATTAATATGAGAACTAGACAAGCTATTAGCAAGAGTGATCAGATTCTGTATTTGCTCTTGAGAAAAAGGTATGTTTGGGATGTTTGAGTTTTGCTCCAAATAAGATGCACTGTTTGCATTGGGCAATCGTGTTGAATTAAATCTTTTTCCTCGAGGGCCTTTCCACCCTGGTGGATAACCTATGATCTGGAAACACTTGTCTGCAAGGTGTCCAGAGAATCCACAATGGGAGCAAGTAACATCAGGTTTTCCTTTGAATTTGCTGAATTTAGAGACATTGGAAAAGATTTGTCTTGGTGGTTGTGCAGCAGCCATAGCATGAGAATCAAGAGGAAGTCCTACTGCATTTGTCAAAGATCTTTGACTTTCTTCTTGCAATAACAAAGAAAAGACTTTCCCCATTGAAGGTAAAGGAGAAAGAAGCAGTTAGCTTCGAATAGCTGAATAAGATTCATGTAAACCAACCAAGAACTTCATCACATAGTCAGCTTGTTGGCGATCAGCAAGATTCTTTAAAATGGCACAAGTGCAAGTATTCAAGATTCCACAATTACACTTAGGAAGGGGACGATAACTAATGTATTCATCCCATAAAGTTTTGAAATCACTGAAATATTCAGTGATTGAGTTTGAACCTTGAGAAATAGAACTTAAAGATTTCTCTAATGTAAAAACTCGAGGGCCATCACTTCGAAGGTATCTAACCTTTAGTTCATCCCAAATATCATATGCATTATTGAAATAGAGAAGACTTCCCCGAATTTCTTTTGCAATTGAATTCATCAACCAAGATAAAACAAGGTTGTTTGCTCGCAGCCAAGCAACTTGAAGTTTAGTGTTGTCAGGACTGGGTTGAGGCAGGCTTCCATCAACAAAGGCAAGCTTGTTCTTTACAGTCAGAGCAATCGAGATTGATCTACTCCATGCAACATAATTTGCACCATTGAAAATTTCAGAAACAAGAAGAGCTCCAGGGTTGTCACTGGGATGCAGATAGTAAGGCTTGATGAATCATCAAATGGATTCATGAAGGATGAATCAGAGGATTTCTTCATATTGACTGAGGATTCGATATTGGCAGGAGATTCCATAGCAGCAAGAATAACAAGAAATTTAAAGAAAAGTAAGAAAGGATCAGGAATTTGATCAAGAAAGCAGCGGAAGTTTGATACGCGATGATACCATGTAAAATATGTAAAAACAGAAACAGAGAACTCGAGAACTAGAGTCTTGAGAAAGAATTTTAGAGACAATCAATGTGATTTCTCATTATATTGCATTGATATTTTCTTGATATTTGGTGCTGTACATCGTTGCTATTTATAGACAGTAATTGGCAATGTAAGCCATCTGATTTCAACTAACTTTAACTAACTGTAACTAACTTAACTGTCATCTCTTAACTTCAACAATTTCTTCATCTTTTCTGAGTTTGGCTTCCCGTGACTTTAATTCCAATGCTTCAATTTGCTCTTGTATATTCCACACTCTCGGTGAGTCTATATTGCATGATCTTGGGTCTAGAAAATATATTTCCCTGCAAACTAAAAGGTTGCTTTTGCATTTTATGTAAGAAAATAGCTATATACAGTCGCAGGTTATAAGCGCGAGGAAAATGGCAACTGATGTGGCAAAAATTGAAAACGCACTGTTTAGTTTTACCCCATTTCCGTTCTAACTGTCCCTCCTTCCAGTTCCCATAGTATGCCATTTTCTCATAGTATGTCCTTTTCTCGTCCGACAGTTTTATCCTCTCTTGGAAAGCAATGGCACAGGTGTAGTCGCCGGCTACTGACAAAGCATGTCGGGAGTTTTTGGTTGTGTAGTGCACGGCGTACGGCACTGTTGAAAAGGTCTTGGGGACCTCAATATCCTTGACGATGCTGGAGACAAGGTTGGCTCCACGGGACTCGGCACTGGAGCGGAGGAAGGAGTCCAGTACCTCATGGCGGAGCATGGCGATGAGCTCATTTTTTCGGAGGGTGTTCCCAAAGTCCTCGTTGTTTTGAGGACTGTAATCTCCGTACTTGTCGCATTTAAGTTATTTGTTTAGTCTTTCTAGAAAAGGGTATTTCCCTCAAGAAGGATATATCCTGAAATACTTACCTATCCCTCCAAACTATTTGTCTGTGCCAGAAATTTCTAATGGTGTCAGTGTCATGTCTTTGTAAGCCAATTAGAAGGAAAGACTAAAAGCAATCTTCTTCTTTTTTTTTTTTGTTTTATTCCTATTTTATGATTACATTTAGGATATTAGTCTTTGTATCGTGTTTTATTCTAGGATCCTTCTTTGGTGATGCTTAAAAAAGTTCTCAGGCAAGTTGAGATCATCAAGAGTTCAAGATCTGGTACACCAAATTTTGAATCTCATGAAGTTGAAGCTAATGAGTTGCAATCAGCTGTTAAATGACTTTTCAATGAACAAGGAGGACATGCAAAATATTCAAAAGTCTGCATCAAAGATGTGAAAGTGCCAGTTACAAATTTTATTTTGAAGTATGCATTGGGTGATTTAATGGACTCCAAAAATGATTCAGCCATTAACAAGGTAGTTCAACAAATTGGGTTCCTGGGCTACAACTTTCTGATAAAGGAAAATTTTATTCTAAGACCGAAGATGTGGCTACACTTTTTCATTGTAAATATTCTTCTTGAATTGATTACCCTTCTGTAGAGTATGGATTATAGAGGTGACGAAAACAAAGTCTTAGCAATCATGTTCACGGAGGGTCTCGATAAAAATGGGCATCGATGGGTTACAGACGATCGAACACGAGGAAGAAACCCACCTGAAAGGTAGATGAAATCCGAAAGTTTTATTTTGCAAGTTTTGTCTTTTTGTGTTTTTTTCTTGGCTGACATGGTGTCAGCGACTTCTGTTAGATATTAGGGAAGATAATTTTTTTGATATTACAATTTTGCCCTTTGAGTTATTAGCCGAAGCATGAGGGTTTTGAATTTACATTTCAATTGGACTTGATTGTATGATGGGTCTAAGTCTTACTGTAGAAAATTATTGTGTTATTTAAGTGGGCTCTGGCTCACTTTAAATTAATCCAAAAATTTGTTTAACAAAATTTTATTTAGGATTTAAATTATATTAGTTGGTATTAAATTTTTCTAGTTAGATTCTAGGATTAAATAATTTAGGGTTATGTCTTAGTCGGAGAATTAAGTGTATATCAATGAATTTGAGAAATGATAATATTTTAGGATTACAAGAATTTTAGAGTCTTAAAAAATAAAAAAATAGGTTATTTTAGTATTTTCGTTTTACGTACCGAAATATGTGTTCAATGGAAAATATACAGAATTTATATGACTATTTTATAGGTGACAATTAATTTTTGTTCTGCACTATTGTGAAAAAATTCTGAAAAGCTAAAAAGTTTAGAGAAACGAAGTTTATATGCTAGACTTTGCATTAAAAGAAATGTACTAAGGTTGATTTTTGAAAATATGCATGTTTTGTTATGAAAAGAAATTTGAAACATCCTCAGTTATTTGTTCTTCATTGCCCATGAAACTTTGTATGTGAAAAAAATATTTTCTGTCATGACTGGTGTATACATGAGATTAATTTTGGCATTCTGTTTATAAACTGTGCAAAAATGGGAGAATATGAAAATTTGTTTATAACTATATGACTATGATCTGATTTTGTTTTGTTATGAATTTGTTCTGTACTCTGATATAATGTGATGTGATCTATGAAAAACCTCTGGCATGATATTCTATTTCTATTTTGTTCTGACCTTACGACGGGTGTAAAACTGTAGCCACTGTTGAGGTTGGTACCAACTCTTCTATTTCCGATGCACCAACTTTAGAAGTAAAGTGGTTTTCTGCATGATCTTTCCTGTGTGCACACTCGAGGCTCCGAGAATTATAAGGGGAATATTTCGCATTCTATTTATGCTTGGTTGGCCGTCAGGGTTTGCACAACCCTGTTACAGGGTTTAAATATAGAATTCTATACTAATGTGATGTTTCAGTTATGTTGTACCAAAGGAATTTTGATTAAGAATATTTATGAACTTTTGTTTTGATATTTTTTTATAATATGTTTTGATTTTTCTTATGAAAATAAAAATATTTTGTTCTTCATTCCAAATTTTATAATACTTATGTTTACATACTAGTATATGTTTTCTACTAACTGATTTGTTGATAACTCACCTCTTATTTTCATAACAATTTTCAGATAATTTTGATGGTTCAACTAGAAAATAAGAGTAGGAAGTGTTAATAAAGTTTGATGTTCATAGGGGAATAAGTGCTAAAGGGTACAAGTTTTATTGGATAGTCATATTTAGTAGATTTATTATTTTCATTTGTTTTGGTATGTTGAGTTGTGCATATTTTCAAGTCTTTTTGAAGATTTTAATTTATTTTATTGAGGTATATCTTTGGTGTCTCCATGGAGGACGTACTTAGATCAGAGGACACTCATCCCAGGCAGGCTGCAGGGGCTTCAGGTGGAAGGAATGAATCAACTAAGGTGTGAATATTGTTTCAATGATGTTTTTCTCCCTACGCTACTCTACTAATTTCCTGACTTGGCCTTTCTTTCGTATGAGACAGATAAAGAGTCTGCCCAAATAGAGTAGTAATTTCTTAGTGTTTCATAGGCGCAATCAGTTAATCAATTGGGGAATGGGGGCTTCCGCCCATGTTATCTTTAGCTATTCGACCCTATTTACAAATGTGTTATTGGAGATGATTTAAGTAACATGAGCTCACTCTTCGGACCTTTGGGACTGGGACATTACAAAGGTGTATCCATTCTTTTTTCTGAAGCTTGTGTTGCAGTAGTTTCTAGATATATCAAATGTTCCTATATAAAATAAATTTAGAAATTTAGAAAATGTTGGAAGAAAATAATACTATATAAAACAAATGCATCTGTTTAGATTTATTTAATTTGTTTCTATTTGTGAGAATGTTAGATTTTATGGTATGGCTTTAAAAATGTTGTTACAATTTATAATATTCTAAATTTTATGTAAGAATTTTTTATACTTAGAAATGAATCCCAATAGAAGAAGTAATTTCTAATGCTTTTTATTAAAAAGGTAGTACCATAAAACCTTTTGTTAAATAATTTGATTACCTTGTCGGTGTGATTCATGAACTCGAACTCAATTGTTGTAGAACCATTGCCTTTTCTGCTATTAGTCCAAACAAAACGACTGTCAATCGTACAATATAATCCTCCATGTCAACATAGGCTTGACAACTTAAAGTAATAAAATTGTAGTTGTGAGTTTGAATGAATCATTAATATGGCAAAGTTGTGATATAAGAAGTCATAAATTAAAATATGAACAAAATATGTATAACATGGCTCTCCATGACCGACCCCGAAGGGGAAGGAGCACACAAGGGGCCAACCTCCACGATCCCGTCTGTTCCATGAACCTTAGGTGTCCCCTGGCCTGGGGGCACGAAAGGAAGGGAAGGGGTGCTTAGATCCCCCAACTCGGCCACGAACATCCCTAGGCCTTCAACCTACCTCCCAACTTCCATGTCGACCAATCCCACATCACCCACATCTCTTTGATCAACCCCTCCTTCTTCTAAGGAGGACCCACCTCATTCAGGAAAAGTGGGAGAGTCCTCCTAACTGCCGAATGAGGTAGGGGAGGGAGAAGGGATAGAGACCCTCTCTTGGTCAGTAGCAGGGGTCTCACCGCCAGAAACAATCATGGGGAGAGAACTCAGGGTAGATCCTTGCTCCTTGCGGTCGTCTTCATCACCACCCCCAATATTGGTCTAGGTGCTACCAGCTAAGATAGATTCGGGCACCCCAGCCCCAGCCACGCCAACATAAAAGGTGTTCTACATATTCACATAAAAGTCGTCATTGCTAGACATTGATGTTAGGGAGAGAAGAGAAGGAAACTTGAAGGGCGGCGTGCTTACGGATTCAGTGCCCTTGGCAGGCAAGTCAAAATCAAAACCCGTCGCCAAGTCAATGAGAGATTGGCCCATGAGCCCAATAAGGTCTTCAAGACCTGGCGACACTAGGGGGAACCCAGACTAAAAAAGCGTTGGGTGTCTTCTCTCCGGGGGAAGCATCAGGAGCCCCCTAACCAACAACAATGTTGGAATAGCAATGTACTCCTCGATCTGCCTCAACTTCTGCCCCCGTGGAGGATCCAACAACCTCGCCCTCAACGACGTTGCCATGAGGGCGTTAAGTCAAATAACCATCAATTTGAGAAGCCCATCTTTTCCCCCCTGGCTAGGGAGCACGTCTCTTTGCCAGGGGCACCATGGCCTTGAGTTTTTGACCCCTAACATGGGCATGTCTCGGTATCTCCAAGAACCTATCAATATTGGAGGCAAAGAGCAGTTAAACCTATCAATATTAAAAATGGTTTTTGCCAAACCATTCCTGTCATTTTCCTTTGCCCAATTAAGGACTATGTCAACATGAGAATGCTCCTTATCAGTTAAGTCCAATTGCAAGCTTTTGTTGTCGGGGACCCTTCCCCAATTAGCATGGACTGGGTAGTCCTAAAGATTCATCTCGTCAGCGGGATACTCCCAGTTACTACTAGGAAAAAAAAAATTTTGCCACTGCTTTGCATTGGAATAACAAGGATCGAAGGCCGCCAAGCATTGTGACCTGACGCGAAAACTACAAACGTTGCCTGGCAACATCTTCACCCATAGAATGAATGAAATTTTTTCTCTGCCAAATCTGGATAGGTATCCCCCAAGGGCTCTAAAACCATGCAAAAGACCACGTATGAACACATAAGAACATGCCAAACGTGCGAGTGAAGTTGGGCGGGGGCTAACCCCAAGAAATCCAAAACATCAGGGACATGGCGTATGAAATGGAATCACAGCCCGTGCATCAAGGCACTCACTGTAAGGGCCACGTCGCCGACAAACCCTTCTTCGTCGGTACATCCAGCCCTAGGAATAGAAAACTTCACCAAATCTGGGATTTGGTGAAGCCGAGATTTGGTAAGTGGACCTCGGCTTCACCAAGTCCCGCTCAAACAGGGTGGAACACCAAGAGAAACCCTCAAAAGAGGCAGGGATTCGACTAAGGGAAGACTAAACGGCAGGGGAAGGAGAGTCCCTTGTTGGAGTTGGGTCGGAAGAAAGGATGGGAGTACGGGAAGAGCCACGGCTAGCCATTGCAAGCAAAATGCGTTCTTGAAGATGACACTAACAAAGGGCTCGAACAGGGAGAAGAATATAATAAGGAAGAAGAAGTGCGAAAAGAAGGAGTACGGGAAGAAGTAAATGAATCAAGAAAGATCAGGAAAGGTAATCATGAGGATTCTTGGGAATTCGAAAGGTTGGTTGCGCCGATAGTTGCAACTTCTTTCAAATAAAGGATGTTAAATTAGAGCGAACGTCTATGGGTGATATGGGCTACGTTTTGAAGAATAGGTTTGAACTTAAGCCACTATATTATCTCTCATGGACCCTCGGCAGGGTCGAAAAGGTCAAAATCTGGCTAACCGATTACCTATTGCAAGCCAGCAAGGTAAGAACATCACGTGGGCACATAAGGTGCGAAACTAGTAAATTTCCTTTGTGCTGGCACAAATAAAATTAGAGGGGTAACTGGAGGAGATATTTGTCCTCTTGCTACATGGCCCATGACTGATAAGCAAGCCAAGCTTGCCATTTGGACCTACAAGGCCCTTGGCCTAGGGGCCCATGGGAGCATGATATCAACAATTGAGGCAACATCATTCGCAAGGTGATAATGCCCCAAGATGAAGGCAGTTATCCTAAGATGGATAACCCTTATAAATCAAAGCAATATCCCCTCCTCCTTTGTTAAGGGTTAACTAGAGATAAATGCAGGGAACATATGGTTCTTGACTTCTTGGATATGCCCTTGCATCTCCATAAATGGTACATGAAGGTAACAAATGTTCTTCTAAGTATTATTGAGATATTATATATTGAGACTAATTCTCTAACTTTGGCATCAAAGTTTATCCTGGGCAACCAGTGCCATTGAGATGGTCTTTGCAGGTCGTTCAAGTGGTTGGTGGTGTGAAACATGTCTTTTACAAACTCCTTAACATCTTGTCTGGTATTTCTGCTGAAGAAGATTGAGGTCTTGTCCAGGTTCAATCTTTGGTTAATAAATGGTTATCTTTTTGCACCTGGACATCTTGTCCAGGTGCAAAAAGAAGGTTATCATTTGTAAAAAACAAAAAAATAAATAGTAAATAAGCAAAGACCCTCGAGCAAAAGGAAAGCCTGAAGTGTGACATTGTTTCTCAACTCTATCCAACAGATGACTTAACACTTCTGAGCATAGGATAAAAAGATAATATAGGCCTTTCTTGTATCTTAACCTTCATTTTATTTTGATTTTTATTTAAGTATTAAAAAACTTCTTCGCTCACTCATTAAATTAAATATAATATAGGCCTACAATTACAAATGAGGAAAATATATTAAAATAATAACCAAGTGATCATATTCATGTTTCATCTACATATATATATATATATATATTTGGGTCAAATGATCTTGCCAATAAAGCTTGTAAGAGTCTACTTAGATCTTCGCAAACTTCTAATTGGTTGGTCAAAAAAAGAAACGAAAAGTTGCTAATGGCTGCCTTGATCAATATGTTTCGAAAAAGAAAAGGTAAAAATTAAGGGAGTATGCATGTTGGGATTGTTCCAAATTCATTGAGAAAGTGGAAAATCAATCATCATCTACTAATGCTGCCATCTACCATTTGCGCTCCCTCTGATCTCTCTCGCTCTCTCTCTCTCTATATATATATATATAGAGAGAGAGAGAGAGAGAGAGAGAGATGCATGCCCATTGCCCCCACATGGGCATGTTTAGTGGGCTAGCAACGATCTTAAACATACAAGCTGGTTTTTTTTTTTTTTTTATCTTTGCCTTTGTTCCCATCTTTTTACGGTGAGAATGACGGGCGGAA
This sequence comes from Juglans mandshurica, assembly GCA_022457165.1. NCBI lineage: Eukaryota > Viridiplantae > Streptophyta > Magnoliopsida > Fagales > Juglandaceae > Juglans > Juglans mandshurica. The sequence continues at coordinate 15,641,757 of CM039623.1, forward strand.
TTGAAAGGAACACTAAATTCATGCACAACGTAACCCTGGCAGTCATGACTATATATCCAATTGAAATCATCGAATGAACGAATGATCATCAGCATGATGTTGATCAAATTAAAAACAAAGATATAGTATGCACGCGCATGCATCACGTCATGTCATGTTCATTGCAGAGATCGTCTTGTTGCGCGCAGAAGTGCAAGACGAAATAATGAATTATTATATGATCTCATATTTTCTTGAAAGGTTAGGTACTGTTGAGACGTCCCACATGGCTTAAAACCAAACTCATCATAGGTATCAAATCCTCTCTCTCGCTGTAGGTTCTCCAGATGATTATCCTCTCTATATTTTTCTCTCGGGGAGAAGTGTGAGGTGAAGTTAGGTCCATGAATATTCTAACAGAATTAGAAGGTGGCAGAGGGGTTCGGGGTGTGTGTGTAACGGCATTGAGTGGTGGCAGTAAGGTGGTGGAAGGGTCGGTTTAGTATGGTTTACGTAGCTGAGTGGTGGCAGAGAGGTGGTGGTGACATTTTCAAGTCTGCTTCTGCAGAATAATCTAATGAACTGTGGTGGTAGAAATGGGGTAGAAGGGCTTGGGGTCTGTTTTCTTCCTTACGTTACAGAGTGGTATCAGGAAGGGGGTGGTAGAGTTTTCTTTCCCTTTTACAGCAGGAAAGTGTGGTAGCAATGATGAATGATCTTGCAAAAAAAATGGGAATGTTTGAAGCTAATGGAGGAAAAAACCCAGCATGAGATATCAGAGGAGTTGAAAAATAAAGGGGAATGTAGTCTGGTGGGAAAGGTATGGATGAAAAGAAATATAAGTCAGGGGGTTATTGAAGCAACAATGGCTAAAGTGTGGAAGATAAGCAGGAAGCTCAGTTTCAAGAGGTGGGTTCAAATATGTTTGTAATCACCTTTACTAACCAAGCTGATAAACAGAGGATCCTTGATGGGAGACCTTGGTTCGACAATCAGATGTTTGTGATATTGCACATAGATGGATTCATCCCACCGCAGCAGATGGATTTCAGTAGGGAGAGATTCTGGATTCAGTTTCATGACTTGTATGAACAAGGCAAGAGGAGAAAAACTAGGTGAGACTGTGGGTAGAGTTTTGGAGGTAGAGTCACAGGATAATGGGAGTGGGTGGGGTTTATATATGAGGATTTTAACAGAAATAGAGTTGGGGAAACCATTGGCTAGGGGGAGGACCATCTCCATTAAAGGGAGAACCTATTGGGTTCCTCTTAAATTCGAAAAACTTCCACACTTCTATGTTAAATGTGGTTGTCTCATCCATGGAGAGGGAGGATGTTTGGGGAAGGAGGAGGAAGAGACTCAGTTTGGTACTTGGATGAGGGTAAGGATGAGAGCTAGATTTAAATAGAAAGAGGTGGGTAGAAATGTGAGATCGGGACAAAAACTGACAGCAAGAAATGTAGTTTGTGTAGAGGATGAGGAAAAGAATAATAGTGTGAAGGAGAAGGAAGGAAGTCAGAGGGAGGAAGAGCTTAATGCAGGAAGTGAGGAGGTGATGAGTAAAAGCCAAGGTTTTCAAGTAGATGATAGAGGGAATGCAAAAATGGTAAGCACTGAAATATGGAAGGAAACTTCAACAGAAAATCAAGAGAAAAAGTGTGAGTAATCAAGGGAGGAAAGGAGTGAATTGGGAGAAAAATTTGAAACAAGTGAATACTTAGTGAAGGCAAAAGGAAGAACTATGGGGGTTTGGAAGAGGAAAGCAACGGAAAAAAAATAACTCAAAGGTTTCTAACAGTGCTTCTTGTTTATCAAAAAGGCTATTTAGACAAGATGGTGAAGGAAAAGAGGTGGAAAGGGAGAGGAAAAAAGCAAAAGGCAGTAATAGTGAGGTGAATGAGGCACAAATTGTTTTGGTGGAGGCTGTTGAACAACCCCACCAATTATTATGCAAACACTAAGTTGGAACTGCCGAGGGCTTGGCAACCCTCGGATAGTTCAAGACCTTTGCCATTTGGTAAAGGAGAATGGTAAAGGAGAAGAGGCCAAGTGTGATCTTTTTGATGGAAACAAAATTGAGGAGTGAAAAGAGTGATAGAATAAAAAGAAGGGTGAGAAGTGAGGGGTGTTTTGTAGTAGATTCGAAAGGAAGGAAAGGGGGTCTTATGCTTCTATGGGACCAGTCAGTGGAGTTGGAGATCCTGAATTACTAAAATAGGCACATTAATGCTTGGGTCACAAATGAGGAAGGGAAAGAGAGATGGTTGCTGACTGGTTTTTATGGGCAACCAGAAACCAGTGATGGGGATATTGAAGCTTGTTTGCAGGCAGTGGCTCCCTGTGTAACAAAAGAAATGAATGAAAATTTGTCCAAGCCTTTCTCTAGAGATGAAGTTGAGAAAGCTCTTAAACATATGGCCCCTTTGAAGTCACCCGGAATACGTGTAAATCATCTGCTTTTTGCATATGACTGCATATTTTTTGGGATAGCAAAAACAAAAGAATGGTTGAGGTTACAAGAGCTTTTGTTTATATATGAAAAGGCCTCTGGACAGTTCCTAAATAAGGAAAAAATGTTAGTGTGGAAAATCCAAATATAACACATTTAGATGAATAAAAGAAAGGGTCTGGAAGAAGATTAATAACTGGAAAAATGCTTTTCTATCAGCAACTGGCAAGGAGGTAATGATCAAGATAGTCCTACAAGCAATACCAACTTACACTATGAGTGTTTTTAAACTCCTAAAAAACCTTTGTAAGGAGTTAAATTCTTTACTGGCCAATTTCTGCTGGGGAAACCCAAAGACAAGTAGCTGTTTGCATTGGTGCAGCTGAGAAAAATTAGGGACTTCTAAGGGTAAAGGAGGGCTAGGTTTTAAAGACATAGAGTCATTCAATATGGCTTTATTGGCTAAACAAGGGTGGAGATTTTTACAGGACTCGAGGACCATGGCAGCAAGGGTTTTTAAAGAAAAAATTTCAGAACAATCCTTTTGACAGAAGCAAAATTGGGATATAGACCTTCTTACATATGGAGTGTTTAGGGAGCTCTAAACTTGTTAAAGGAAGGATGAAGATGGAGTGTAGAGAATGGCAAAAAAAAATAAAAAATTTGGGGGCGGAAGTGGTTACCAACTCCTTCCTCTTACTGTGTCCCAAGAGGCCAAAGTTTCTGAGTTTATTACTGGTGGGGAATGGAATGCGCATTTGATCAAGAGAATTTTCTGTGAAGAAGAAGCAGAGCAGATATGGAGCTTACCCATAACCAAAATGGAGGTTGAAGATAAATTAATATGGAGGTACACCAAAAAAGGTTTCTTCACTGTCAATAGTGCTTATCATCTAGAAATGAAGAGGAGGACAACAAAAGATGAGTGCTCAAATGGAAGGGAAGGGGAGAACAGATGGAAGGTAATATGGAATTTGAATATCCCAAGGAAAACCAAAATTTTCTTGTGCAAAGCTGCAAAAGAACTGTTAGCTACAAAAAAAGTCTTTACAAGAAGGGTATTATAAAAGAACAACTATGTCCAATTTGTAAGAAGGAAGCAGAAATATCAATACATGCCTTATGGTCCTGCCCTGCAGCTGCAGATGTCTGGTTTGATTCGATTATGGTGATACAAAAATGGAGGACCAATGAACCTGATATGTCAATCTTGTTTGAAAGGTTGGAGGAAAGGGTCAGTACAAAATAATTAGGAGAGATCAGTATGGTAATGAGAAGCATTTGGTTGAGAAGAAATGAATTTGTCTTTAAAGACATTTTCAAGAGCCCAACTCAAGTGTTGAATCAAGCTAGATAGGACCTGAGAATTTATCACCAGGTTTAGCAGAACCTGTGGCAAAACACAGAAGCAAGAGTAGTAGGAGGAGAGTCAATGTGGAGCAGACCAAGGGAGAGATTTGTAAAAGCAAATTGGGATGCAGCTGTTGATAAAGAAGGAAAAAAGGTAGGCCTAAGAGTGGTAATCAGATATGAGGAAGGTGAAATTATGGCTGCTGTTGTTGAACAAAGAAGCCTTGTATCTGATCCTGCAGTAGCAGAAGGTTATGCACAGAGGAAAGCCACGGAATTTTGTAGAGACCTTAATTTCAGCAGAGTTGTTTTTGAAGGTGGTGCTCAAGTCATAGTGAATGCAGTTAATGAAGAAAAAGAAGATCTTTCCAGATATGGATGTGTCATTGAAGATGCCAAGAAACTGTTAAGGGGAAGAAGTCAATGGAGTGTTAAGTTTGTTTATAGAAAAGCTAATGAGGCAGCACATTGCTAAGGGGAAGAGGTCCCAGCATGTATTGAGAGTATCCTGAGTAAGGAAAAACTTTGTAATACTATTTCAGATCAATGAATGAATATTGAGGTTATTTTAAAAAAACTCATCCTAGGCTTAATAAGGAGTTACCTTACTCCTCCTATTAGACATTTTATGGGGAGAAATGAGTGTTTCTATATGGTATCAGAGCAGGTTAACTTATGACCTCCTACGACCTACCCACAATAATGTTACCAGAAATATTGGCCCATACGTGAGGGGGCGTGTTGAGAAGTCTGACATGGTTTAGGAACCAACTCGTCCCAGACTTTATAAGGAGTTATCTCACTCCTCATTTTAGACATTTTATGAAGAAATATGAGTGTTTATATAGGTACCAATTAGAAAATTAATGTGCATTAAGGAAGTTGGTTGATTCAACAACGTAGTCATAATGTTTTAGATCACTTTCGAGTTGCCTAGCTACTAAATTAATGGGGCCCTACAATAGGTTATTATATGGAGCGAGCTAGTTGCATGCATATATATTGCGCTTGTACGTGTAGATTGTTGTTGGGTGTTTTTTTGAATAAACCCACTTAATTTCTTGTAATAGGTGTAACAGCCCGCTAGAAATTCATTAGTGGAATTTCTATTGACTTTAGGAATCTCGTGAAAACCCCATAAGTTTTTACGAATCAACCAATCGCATAGGTTTTAGTCTATCAACATAGTCAGTGTTATCACTCACCATGGTACTAGAAATATGAGTTTAATTATTTGAGGTGGTTAGAAGTGTCAGAATGCATTATAGTCTACGCCATTAGACTCAGTAGATTATTTAGGATTTTATGGGGCAATAGCCTATTTTCATAATTCCGGACAAAACGTCTGATGGAAATTGTGAAATTATTTTTAGGGGCACTTCGAGAATGAATTTCGGTAAACGATTTTCACTGTAGGTTAATATGAATATTTAGGAATTTTTAGTGCTAAGTTTATGATTCACTTTTTCGGAGTAAATAGTAACCTCGGTAAGCGCACCAATTGCAGTGTTTCAAAATCACAGTGTGGAATGTCCAAATTAGATTAGAGAACTTTCATTTGGACACTTGGCAAGATATTAGCCTCACATAATGGATAATATTAGACACTTGGCACCATGAGGAGCGTTTGATGGATTTGAAGAAATCAATGAGTGAAATCATGCCACTTAAGCAAAACTTTGTTTCATCTGCTCAACCAAATTGTGCCAGACCAAAAATATTTCAATCCTAGTGAAACCCTAAATGGTGGGAATCCAATTGAAAGCCCAAAAGTATGGTTGAAATCGGAACCCTAAACGGTTTCCCCAAAACCTAAAGTTGGCCTCTAAACCCTTTCTAATCCGATTTCTAGCATTGTGTTTAATCACTTGATTAACTCACTTCCACATGCTATTAATCCTTCAAATTTGTGTTAGAACATCTTTATCCAACCTTGTTAACCTTGAGAAATTGATTGGACCAAGTGATATTGGATTTGGGCTTGATAGCAACCCAAACCCTCTTTAAACCCCAAAATTTAGGCCCATTCGGTTTAGGCCCATTAAGGCCTACGAATTTGGTCACTATAGGATTGCTTCATGAATAAGTTTTGTACCCTCACTTGGCTGGTCATATCTGTACAAGAAGGGCCTAGAAGGTTCAAGAAAGACAAAGCTAAAGGGCCACCTCACTCTTTCACTCTCACTCTCCACTTTGAGAAAAGATCTTGGTCTGATTTTTATGAGAAGAAAAGGCCAACATTCAACCATTCCTCAGTCCTATCACTTTACATAGCTTTTGTAAGAAGCTCTCCAGTCCACTTCCCACGAAAAGCAACTCTCCTTTACACTTTTCCTTCATAAAACACAAAAGACACTCTCGGACAGTTTTTCTTACCTCTTTTGAACGCCCGTTTCGAAGCTTTTGTAAGTGTTTTCTCGCAAAGTTTCCTTCATGAAAGTTGTTTATTCTGGAGTCTAGTTATGTGGATATCTTATTCGTTCCATTTTGAGATCATTTGATTTGTAAAAAGTTGTTTAAACCCGAGAAAGGTCATTCGGGGCGATAAACTGGAGAGTGTGTTATATTTTGGAGTTTTTGACCATGCTAATAAATAGATCTTGGTCCGAAATTTTTATGGAGTACTGTTAATATGTGTATATGATTATTGGTTGAGGATTTGTTCCATGATTAAAAGTTTTGGTGAAATATTTTCTTAGGTCTAGAAACTTAGAAACTGGAAGAGGCAAAACAGTTTCTGTTTTGAGAAAGTTTAAATCTTTTATGGTTTAATCTTATTCCAATGGCTTTGATATTTTTATTGGAAGATCCTAAGCCTCTTATATACATGTTAAAATGTTATTTTGAAGATATTTGATGTTAGATTCGAAGATATGGAATTTTATGCAAAGAGGTATTCAGTTAGGCCAAAGTGATGATGTTCTTGGCTAAATTTGTGTTTTGGTTGATGTTTAACCATGTGATCTTGCGTTTGATGCTTGGATCTGTTTTAGAACATCTTTTTAAACCATGTGATTTTTTCGTTTGAAGATCACTTCTTTATAAGTCATGGATCAAGAGGTTGATCAAAACAAGTTAGAAACAAAATTCTGGTTTGAACTTAGAAGAAAACCCAAAAAGTTCAAGTATGGTTTTAGTGATTTTGATAACTTTTGTTCATGATTCAAAACATGATTATTCTTAGGAATATGTTATGAGTGTAGTAGAAGAAAAATTTTGGTTTAATCATGAGTTTTGAAATATGAAAGAATTACAACAAAATCAAGGGAAATAGCCTTGTAAGTTTCGGTCTTATAGCGTTTTAATGGTTGTGTTTAGTTTTAAATTTTTTTTGAATTGATATTTGAGCTTAGGACAAAATTTACATAAGGTATGTAAATTTTGGTGATTTTTGGAATTAGGATGCAAAATCCTTAAGTTTGGTTGTGCCATGCCAAATCATTACATATTTATCTGTTACACAGAATTTATTCTGTCATGAATTATTCATCTGTTACATAAGATATTCTGTCATGTATTGCTATACATTGCAAGTATGTCATGTTAAGTTAAATATGCCATATGTTACAAGTATTTCATGTCACGTTATGCTACGTCAGGACTTCTGTCTTTTATGTTACGTTCATGTTACGTCACGTTATGAAATGACATGTATGCCAGTTAAGTTATTCAAGTCAATCACGACCCTAAGTGCTAGGATGGGGTAATATCCTAGTGGAACTCCTTTGTTCACGCTGGAGTGTCTAAATAGGTGTGAAATTCCCTTGGTTGACGAAGTACAGTCAACAGGTTGCGAATGGGGCCTAATTAGCTGGTCACCGGAGCGCGCCAGGCACTAACGCCGATGGTGCCACACATTATGTTACATGTGTCCACAGTAAGTGTGGCACAAACAAATAAGTCATGGGGCCACAACAACTGTGGAGCATACACTACGTGAGACACAGCAATTGTGACACGTAGAATACGTGGGGCCACAACAACTGTGGAGTACGTATTAACGCACTCACAGCTGGTATAGAAACCTGTAATGTGATGCGGTAATCGGCAGGGACACACGGCTCAAGGGAACCTGTGTAGCACCCATATGGTCACTTTAATGATTAAGTCTATTGAATAAGATTCCAAGTTCAAGTCATGTTTCACGTTGTGTTATATTCAAGTTTACGTTCACGCAATCATGGTAATCCCATGAGACAAGAATATGTTTCAAGTCCATGTTATGTTTCAAGTCACGTTCATGCTAAGCTTCAGTTTCAGTTTAAGTTATGCTAGTTATGTTATGTTGTATGTCAAGTTATGCCATGATTACTTATGATTTGATTATGCATTCATATTTTTACAGCCATGCATGCATCATTAACTTGTGTGGAAGTTTCTGTTAACTTACTGAGATTTATAATCAAATATCACTGTGGTAGTCCCAACTACCATTCCCCCCGAATGGTAGATCTTGTTACAGGATCAGAAGGAGAACCGGGAGTTGACCAACTAGAAACGGTCGACTAAGCAACGAGGCGACGTAGAAGTAGTTACCTCAGATTACTACTTGTATTTTGTGGAGTTCAATCTCCAGCACTCTTTTGTTCACAATCATTTTGGACTAGTGTTGTGATCTCGGTTGTTTAGTATGTCTTTATGTATAAAATATGTTTTAAGTAATTGGGATATTTTAGTTTGGTGCATAGTATTGCTAAAAAAAAAAAAAAATTATCCGCTGCGAATATTGCATAATGCTAGATGCATGTTAGGAATATTGCATCTTCTATGTCATGAACGGGGGCAGGTAACCTTGTGTTGCATGTCTCGACGCTTCAAATGTCCGTCCGATCCCAAACGGAATTTGGGGGCATCACAGGGTGGTATCAGAGCAATACGTCTCTGGGCTTAAATCCACATGTCCTTAGGAAATGCACCAAATATTAGGCTTGAATTTTTTTAAGTATGAGAGATAGTACGTGGTTATAATACGTGTACTCGTGTGTTTCAGGAAGTGACACATGACTCGCGGTAGGATACCTCAGAACCTAGAGGGAGGCATCAATCAAGAGAATCAGAATCCCCCATTGGATGGAGGATTAGCTGAAGCTGTACGTCTGCTGGCTGAGGTGCTCAGACAACAACAACAGCAGCAAGCGCACGTACCTAGTCCCGAAGTCAGGGGTTGTCCGTATGAGAAGTTCTTGATCCACCGTTATCCAAACTTTTCTGGTAGTGAAGAGCCATTGAAAGCTGAGAAATGGATTATGGATCTCGAAAGGACATATGAGATCTGTGGCTGTACTGAGGACCAGAAGGTTCTATACGCTGGATACCTATTCCAAGGAGAAGTTGGAAGGTGGTGGGATACACGAAGGCAGCTCCTAGTTAGGGAACTAGGAAGTCTCGCTGCACTTTCATGGGAGAGATTTAAGGAAGAGTTCGACAATAGATTCTTCCCTGATTCTGCCAAACAGTTGAAGGCTCAGGAGTTTGCGAGTTTAACTCAAGGCAGTCTGACTGTAGAACAGTATGCTGCTAAGTTCATGGCGTTAGGAAGGTTTGCACCACACTTGATTTCTACTCAAAGGATGCAGGCGCAAAAGTTTCAAGCAGGACTTCAGCCAAGGGTCCGTAGTCAAGTAGCTTGCCTGAGAATAGAGAATTACCAAGAATTGGTAAATGTGGCCGCGATAGCAGAGGCTGAGCAGAGAGGTCTGTCAATCCAGATCAATTCCGAACGAAAGAGGACCATGCCATTTGCTGCAAGTGGTAGTGCCGAGAAGAAGAGGTCTTTTTCTAGCCCAGCGAAAGGCAAGGGAATAGTAACTGGAGGACATATGCCATCTGCTTATCCGTTATGCCCTAAGTGTGGGAAGCGTCATCCTGGAGAATGTCGTAGTGGTTATGGAGTTTGTTATCGATGTGGGAAACCAGGGCATTTGATCAGAGATTGTCCCAACACTGCCCAAGGTAGTGGAGCTGGTGATCATAAGCCAAGGCCCCACATCCCAGCATGCGTGTATGCAGTAACCCCAGGTGATATCGATGCTGACGCATCAGAGGTTGAGGAAGTTGGCGTCATCACTGGTATTTCTCCTTAAAGTCTTTATGCTTTTTTTTTTTTAACTTGAGTGTTGGAAATATGGTTATTAATAGAATCACGTTATATTTTATTAGGAAACGTCAATCTATTAAGGTTCACAGCTTGTGCGCTATTTGATTCGGGCGCGTCGTAGTCCTTTGTGTCTGCAGCGTTTGCACGAATTTGTAGTTTGCAAACTGAGCTTTTACCTCAGCGGGTTGTAGTGTTAATTCCTAACGGGAATACGGTAGCTTGTACCCGTTTAGTTAAGGATTGTCCTGTAGAGCTAGATGGAAGGACGTTGAAGGCTGACCTGCTAGTATTCGGTCAGATGGAGTTTGACCTAATTTTGGGTATGGACTGGCTATTCAAGCACTATGCTAAGATAGATTGTCGGAAGCGAGAAGTGGTGTTTGAATTACCAAGTGAAGACATAATTAGGTACGCGGGAGCTTCAGTTAATGCCACCCCGCTAGTAATTTCGGCTTTACAAGCCAGGAAGTGTATTGAGGTTGGAGCCTCAGCTTTTCTGTTAATGATTGTGGAGAAGACAGTTGGGAGTGAAGAAATTCGTGCGATACCCGTAGTTGAAGACTTTCCTGAAGTTTTTGTCAACGAGTTACCTGGTCTACCACCGGATAGAGAAACTGAGTTCAAGATAAAGTTGGATCCGGCAACAACTCCAACTCATAGGGCCCCGTATCGTATGGCCCCTGCCGAATTGAAGGAGCTCAAAGTGCAGTTGGAAGAACTTTTAGAGAAGGGTTTTATCCGCCCTAGTTCCTCTCCGCGGGGAGCACCTGTGCTATGCGTGAAGAAGAAAGATGGATCTATGAGGATGTGCATAGACTACAGAGAGCTGAACAAGGTGACGATCAAGAATAAGTACCCGTTACCCAGGATTGACGATTTGTTGGATCAGTTACAAGGAGCATCCATGTTTTCGAAGATCGACCTACGATCCGGTTATCATCAGCTGAAAGTTAAGGAACAGGATGTGCCGAAAACTGCCTTTAGGACAAGGTACGGCCACTACGAGTTCTTGGTAATGCCTTTTGGGTTAACCAATGCTCCAGCCGCATTCATGGACATGATGAACAGAATATTCAGACCTTATCTGGATAGTTTTCTTGTCGTATTCATTGATGACATCCTAATTTACTCGAAGAGCGAGGAGGAGCATAGAAAACATCTATTTATGGCTTTGACTATACTCAAGGACCAAAACCTATATGCCAACCTTAGCAAGTGTGAGTTTTGGCTTGATGAAGTGAAGATTTTAGGTCATGTGATCTCTAGTGGAGGAGTAGCAGTGGACCCAAGCAAGATTGAAGCAGTAACGAACTGGCAGAGACCGACCAGTGTGCATGAGATTCGAAGTTTCTTAGGACTGGCTGGTTATTATAGGAGGTTTGTTGAAGGATTCTCTAGTTTTTCTGGACTACTCACGGCCTTGACTAAGAAGAACGTGAAGTTTGTTTGGAATGATAAGTGCGAGGCAAGTTTTCTTGAATTGAAGAAAAGGCTTACGACCGCACCGGTACTTACACTGCCGGAGCCTCTTAAGCCTTTTGTAGTGTATAGTGATGCATCTAAAGCAGGACTCGGATGTGTGTTGATGCAAGAAGGGAAAGTAATTGCTTATGCTTCACGTCAACTGAAGAATCATGAGCAGAATTATCCTACGCATGATTTGGAATTAGCTGCAGTGGTTTTTGCTCTTAAGATTTGGAGACACTACTTGTATGGCGAAAAGTGTGAAGTGTTCACAAATCACAAAAGCCTCCAGTATCTGTTCGAGCAGAAGAACCTTAATATGAGGCAGAGAAGATGGTTGGAATTAATCAGCGATTATCAGTGCAACATCAAGTACCATCCCGGAAAGGCCAATGTGGTAGCTGATGCTTTGAGTCGCAAGAGCAGATCAAAGGATTCGTCTATCTTGTCGTCAGAAGTAAATTCACTCTTATGTAGTATGAGAAAACTGTTGATCGAGAATCGTAGTCAGGAAGTCATTCTGACCACTGTTCAGGAGTTCATTCCATTGGATTGGGAAGAACTGAAAGACCGTCAGAAGAAAGACAGTAAGCTTGCAGAAGTCATCGGGAAAATTGAGAAGTCGGAAGGACCGAAGGACTTTAGCATCAGAGAAGATGGAACCTTGTATTTCAAGAATCGAAGGGTCATCCCAGTAGACCAAGAGTTAAAAGGAAAGGTAATGAAGGAAGCTCATAACACACCTTACACTGCTCATCCTGGTAGTACAAAGATGTACCAAGATTTGAAGCAGCATTTCTGGTGGGAAGGAATGAAAAAGGACATAGCAGAATTTGTGAACATATGTTCAGTTTGCAGATTAGTTAAAGCGGAACACCAGAAGACAGCAGGTGCATTGCAGCCGCTGCCAATCCGGAATGGAAATGGGAGGATATCTCAATGGATTTTGTAGTGGGATTTCCATGAACCTCAGCCGGAAATAATGCTATTTGGGTGATAGTGGACCGTTTGACAAAAAGTGCTCACTTCATACCCATCAAGAATACAGATTCTTTGGAGAGATTAACTGTAACAGCCCGCTAGAAATTCATTAGTGGAATTTCTATTGACTTTAGGAATCTCGTGAAATCCCTATAAGTTTTTACGAATCAATCAATCGCATAGGTTTTAGTCTATCAACATAGTCAGTGTTATCACTCACTATGGTGCTAGAAATATGAGTTTAATTATTTGAGGTGGTTAGAAGTGTCAGAATGCGTTATAGTCTATGCCATTAGACTCAGTGGATTATTTAGGATTTTATGGGGCAATAACCTATTTTCATAATTCCGGACAAAACGTCTGATGGAAATTGTGAAATTATTTTTAGGGGCACTTCAAAAATGAATTTCGGTAAACGATTTTCACTGTAGGTTAATATGAATATTTAGGAATTTTTAGTGCTAAGTTTATGATTCACTTTTTCGAAGTAAATAGTAACCTCGGTAAGCACACCAATTGAAGTGTTTCAAAATCACAATGTGGAATGTCTAAATTAGATTAGAGAACTTTCATTTGGACACTTGGCAAGATATTAGCCTCACATAGTGAATAATATTAGACACTTGACACCATGAGGAATGTTTGTTGGATTTGAAGGAATCAAGGTGTGAGATCATGCCACTTAAGCAAAACCTTGTTTCATCTGCTCAACCAAATTGTGCCAGACCAAAAATATTTCAATCCTAGTGAAACCCTAAATGGTGGGAATCCAATTGAAAGCCCAAAAGCTTTGTTGAAATCGAAACCCTAAACGGTTTCCCCAAAACCCTAAAGTTGGCCTCTAAACATTTTCTAATCCGATTTATAGCATTGTGTTTAATCACTTGATTAAATCACTTCCACAAGCTATTAATCCTTCAAATTGGTGTTAGAACATCATTATCCAACCTTGTTAACCTTGAGAAATTGATTGGACTAAGTGATATTGGATTTGGGCTTGATAGCAACCCAAACCCTCTTTAAACCCCAAATTTTAGGCCCATTCGGTTTAGGCCCATTAAGGCCCACGAATTTGGTCACCATAGGATTGCTTCATGGCTAAGTTTTGTACCCCCACTTGACTGGTCAGATCTTTACAAGAAGGGCCTAGAAGGTTCTAGAAAGACATAGCTAAAGGGCCACCTCACTGTTTCACTCTCACACTCCACCTTGAGAAAAGAACTTGGTCTGATTTTTATGAGAAGAAAAGGCCAACACTCAACCATTTCTTCAGTCCTATCACTTTACATAGCTTGTGTAAGAAGCTCTCCAGTCCACTTCCCACGAAAAGCAACTCTCCTTTACACTTTTCCTTCATAAAACACAAAAGACACTCTCGGACAGTTTTTCTTACCTCTTTTGAACGCCCGTTTCGAAGCTTTTGTAGGTGTTTTCTCGCAAAGTTTTCTTCATTAAAGTTGTTTATTTTTTAGTCTAGTTTACGTGGATATCTTATTCGTTCCATTTGGAGATCATTTGATTGGTAAAACGTTGTTTAGACCCCAGAAAGGTTATTCTGGGCGATAAACTGGAGAGTGTGTTATATTTTGGCGTTTTTGACCAAGCTAATCAATAGATCTTGGTCCGAAATTTTTATGGAGTACTGTTAACATGTGTATATGATCATTGGTTGAGGATTTGTTGCATGATTAAAAGTTTTAGTGAAATATTTTCTTAGGTCAAGAAACTTAGAAACTGAAAGAGGCAAAACAGTTTCTGTTTTGAGAAAGTTTAAATCTTTTATGGTTTAATCTTATTCCAATGGCTTTGATATTTTTATTGGAAGATCCTAAGCCTCTTATATACATGTGGAAATGTTATTTTGAAGATATTTCATGTTAGTTTCGAAGATATGAAATTTTATGGAATGAGGTATTCAGTTAGGTCAAAGTGATGATGTTCTTGGCTAAATTTATGTTTTGGTTGATGTTTAACCATGTGATCTTGAGTTTGATGCTTGGATCTGTTTTAGAACATCTTTTTAAACCATGTGATGTTTTGGTTTGAAGATCACATCTTTATAAGTCGTGGATCAAGAGGTCGATCAAAACAAGTTAGAAACAAAATTCTGTTTTGAACTTAGAAGAAAAACCAAAAAGTTCAAGTATGGTTTTAGTGATTTTGATGACTTTTGTTCATGATTCAAAACATGATTATTCTTAGGAATATGTTATGAGTATAGTAGAAGAAAAATTTTGGTTTAATCATGAGTTTTGAGATTTTTAAGAATTACAACAAAATCGAGGGAAATTGCCTTATAAGTTTCGGACCTATAGTGTTTTAATGGTTGTGTTTAGTTTTAAATTTTTTTGAATTGATATTTGAGCTTAGGACAAAATTTACATAAGGTATGTAAATTTTGGTGATTTTTGGAGTTAGGATGCAAAATCCTTAAGTTATGGGTAAAATGGTCATTTTTCCACATGTGGAGGGTAAAATGGTAATTTTTCTCGAAGTTGATATTTCTCCATATTCCTAATTGTTAGTGATTAAGTTCTAACATTTAGAAATCGCTACTTTCAGTTTCTCGTGATTGCACTTGAGTTTTGTCTCGAAGCACGAATATCGAATTAAGTTAGCTTTTAACTTACTATCAGTTTAATGTGTATGAGTGATAAGTAAGGGAACTAAAGTGTATGTATGCATGTTATCATATGTGCCATGCCAAGTCATTACATATTTATCTGTTACACAGAAATTATTCCGTCATGAATTATTCATGACGGAATCATGGTAATCCCATGAGACAAGAATATGTTCCAAGTTCATGTTACGTTATGTTCCAAGTTCACATTTATGGTATGTCATGCTCAAGTTCATGTTCAAATTATACATGTTCATGTTCATGTTATGTTTCAAGTCCATATTATGTTTCAAGTTCATGTTCATGTTATGTTTCAAGTCCATGTTATGGTTCAAGTCACGTTCATGCTAAGCTTCAGTTTCAGTTTAAGTTATGCCAGTTATGTTATGTTGTATATCAAGTTATGCTATGATTACTTATGATTTGATTATGCATTCATGCTTTTACTGCCATGCATGCATCATTAACCTGTGTGGAAGTTTCCTGTTAACTTGCTGAGATTTGTAATCAAATCTCATTGTGGTAGTCCTAACTACCATTCCCCCCGAATGATTGATTTTGTTACAGGATCTGAAGGAGAATCGAGAATCGACCATCTGGAAATGATCGATTAAGCGATGTGTGACGTAGATGGTAGTACAGTAGTTACCTCAAGTTACTACTTGTATTTGTGGAGTTCAATCTCCAACACTCTTTTGATCACAACCATATGGACTATTATTGCGATCTCAGTTGTTTAGTACGTCATTATGAATGAAGTATGTTTTAAGTATTTGGGATATTTCGGTTTGGTGCATAGTATTGCTAAAAAGAAAAAAAATATCCGCTGCGAATATTGCATAATGCTAGATGCATGTTAGGAATATTGCATCTTATATGTCATGAACGGGGGCAGGTAACCTTGTGTTGCATGTCTCGACGCTTCAAATGTCCGTCCGATCCCAAGCGGAATTTGGGGGCGTCACAGGGTGGTATCAGAGCAATACGTCTCTGGGTTTAAATCCACATGTCCTTAGGAAATGCACCAAATATTAGGCTTGAAATTTTAGTCTTCATTGGGCTTGAATTTCTTGAAGTATAGGAGATAGTATGTGGTTGTAACACGTGTACTCATGTGATTTAGGAAGTGACATGACTCGAGGTAGGACACCTCGAAACCCTGAGGGAGTCACAAATTAGGATAATCAGAATCCCCCGATGGATGGAGGATTAGTTGAAGCTGTACTTTTGCTGACTGACATGTTTAGACAACAACAATTTCAGGAACCACATGTACCCAGACCCGAAGTCAGGGATTGTCTGTGTGAGAAGTTCTTGATCCATCGTTATCCAAACTTTTCTGGTAATGAAGAGCCTCTAAAAGCCGAGAAATGGATTATGGATCTCGAAAGGACTTACAAAATCTGTGGATGTACTGAGGACCAGAAGGTTCTATATGTATACCTATTCTAAGGAGAAGTTGAAATATGGTGGGATACACAAAGGCAACTTCTAGTTAGGGAACTAGGAAGTTTGGATGCATTGTCTTGGGAGAGATTTGAGGAAGTGTTGACAACAGATTATTCCCAGATTCTATCAAACAGTTAAAGGCACAGGAGTTCCCAACTTTAACACAAGGCAGTTTGACCGTAGAGTAGTACGCCGTTAAGTTTATGGTGTTAGGAAGGTTTGCACCACACTTGATTTCTACTCAAAGGATGCAGGCACGAAAGTTTCAAGCTAGACTTCAGCCATGGATCCGTAGCCAAGTAGCTTGCCTAAGAATAAAGAATTACCAAGAGTTAGTAAACGTGGCCGCGACAGCAGAGGCTGAGCAGAGAGGTCTAGCGATCCAGATCATACCGAATGAAAGAGAACTTCATTGTATGCTACTGAAGAAAATCTATAAATGAAGAAGATGTCTACTGGACCAGATAAGGGAAAAGGCATCGAGACTGGAAGCTCAATACTAACCACGTACCCAATATGTGGGATGTCCGAAAAGAACCATGGAGGCAAGTGCAAACTTACCTTAGGACTCTGTTTCTGATGTGGCCAACCTGACCACTTGATCAGAAATTGTCCCAAAAGAGGCCGGAAAAATGGAACTATTCCCTTTGGAGATTTCAAACCAAAGTCATGACCTCCAATACTAGCTCAAGTGTATGCAGGTACTTCTAGAGACACAGATGTTGACGCCCTAGGAACTAAAGGAGTTGGCGCCGTCACTGGTATTTTTCTAAGACCTCTTTATTGTTAAGCTTATTTAAGGTTGATTAGATTGCAATTGATGGTACTATTGCATTATTGATACTTTGGGTAAGTTAAATCATCGAGGTTTATAACTTGTACACAATTTGATTCAAGCAAGGCCCTATTTTTAGTGATTGTGGTATTGCACGAGAGTTCAGTTCGTATTTTGAATTGTTACCAAGTGGTAAGAGTAATATTTCTCATTAAGAGTATTTCTATTCATAACAGTGTAGATATGGAATACCTTTTAGTAGTATGAGGAAGGATATTCAAGGTTGATGAATTAGTATCCCAAGTATTTGGAGTTTGTTTTGATTCGAAGGTTACAATGAAATTTGTGTTCGGAAGAGTTCAGTGTGTGGGAGAAGCTTTGGCTTTAGTAGGATTCACTTATGCTAATAGTTTTATCCAATCACGAATAAATGGTTTCTGGCGAAGCACCGTGTTTGTGGAAACCTAGATTACCCTTATATTGGAGACATTTATATGAGGAGTAAAATCTTGTCTTAAGGATTTACGTGAATAGTAGGATCAAATTCTTTGGATTAGAGTCAGAATAAGAGGCAGCTCATGACGGATAGAAGAGCTATGTCAATCATAAGAGAGAAAGTCTTGAGTTGAGGTTAATAGTTGATCGTTTATCGAGGTACCACCTAGGAGGAGGAACGATTCATGGTGATTTTGAAGGAGTAAGCTAGTCCTAGGCAGATATAATTCCTTGAGGAAATAGAATGTGAATTCAGTTGTGTATGGATTAAATTCTTCCAAATTGAACTGCATGAATACTTGAAGTTTTAGAGTTAGAAAGTATGTTGGTATGACTTGACCTACATTGTGAAAGGATTCTAGTATAAATTGATATAATTTGAGAGAAAGAGAGTTAAGAATGGTAGATATATATACACGTTGTGGATAATTCTTTGAATAGTGAAGAGAATAGTGATTTCTTTTAAGCAAAGATTCAGTATTCTAGAAGGTCAGCCAAGAAGTCTTTAAGTTTAGGCTGTAACCTTTGGAGTGTTTTATCCTTATGTTATAGTGATAGTTATTTTGTATAATCATGTGATGGTATAAATAAGAATAGTGTTGACTACGACAGGAAGGCATTACCACAGGAAGAACGATACCTGCTCTTCAGCGTGATGAGACATTCAGTGATGGGCAATAAGTTGGTAAGCAACTTCTTCTTTTGAGCGTATTTTATGTTTGTACTTACGTCGATTTCGAGGATGAAATCTTTTTTTTAGGAGGGGAGGATGTAACAGCCCGCTAGAAATTCATTAGTGGAATTTCTATTGACTTTAGGAATCTCGTGAAAACCCCATAAGTTTTTACGAATCAACCAATCGCATAGGTTTTTGTCTATCAACATAGTCAGTGTTATCACTCACTATGGAGCTAGAAATATGAGTTTAATTATTTGAGGTGGTTAGAAGTGTCAGAATGCGTTATAGTCTACGTCATTAGACTCAGTGGATTATTTAGGATTTTATGGGGCAATAACCTATTTTCATAATTCCGGACAAAACGTCTGATGGAAATTGTGAAATTATTTTTAGGGGCACTTCAAGAATGAATTTCGGTAAACGATTTTCACTGTAGGTTAATATGAATATTTAGGAATTTTTAGTGCTAAGTTTATGATTCACTTTTTCGGAGTAAATTGTAACCTCGGTAAGCGCACCAATTGCAGTGTTTCAAAATCACAGTGTGGAATGTCCAAATTAGATTAGAGAACTTTCATTTGGACACTTGGCAAGATATTAGCCTCACATAGTGAATAATATTAGACACTTGGCACCATGAGGAATGTTTGTTGGATTTGAAGGAAGCATGGTGTGAGATCATGCCACTTAAGCAAAACCTTGTTTCATCTGCTCAACCAAATTGTGCCAGACCAAAAATATTTCAATCCTAGTGAAACCCTAAATGGTGGGAATCCAATTGAAAGCCCAAAAGCTTTGTTGAAATCGAAACCCTAAACGGTTTCCCCAAAACCCTAAAGTTGGCCTCTAAATATTTTCTAATCCGATTTATAGCATTGTGTTTAATCACTTGATTAAATCAATTCCACAAGCTATTAATCCTTCAAATTTGTGTTAGAACATCATTATCCAACCTTGTTAACATTGACAAATTGATTGGACTAAGTGATATTGGATTTGGGCTTGATAGCAACCCAAACCCTCTTTAAACCCCAAATTTTAGGCCCATTCGGTTTAGGCCCATTAAGGCCCACGAATTTGGTCACCATAGGATTGCTTCATGACTAAGTTTTGTACCCCCACTTGACTGGTCAGATCTTTACAAGAAGGGCCTAGAAGGTTCTAGAAAGACATAGCTAAAGGGCCACCTCACTCTTTCACTCTCACACTCCACCTTGAGAAAAGAACTTGGTCTGATTTTTATGAGAAGAAAAGGCCAACACTCAACCATTTCTTCAGTCCTATCACTTTACATAGCTTGTGTAAGAAGCTCTCCAGTCCACTTCCCACGAAACGCAACTCTCCTTTACACTTTTCCTTCATAAAACACAAAAGACACTCTCGGACAGTTTTTCTTACCTCTTTTGAACGCCCGTTTCGAAGCTTTTGTAAGTGTTTTCTCGCAAAGTTTCCTTCATTAAAGTTGTTTACTTTTTAGTCTAGTTTACGTGGATATCTTATTAGTTCCATTTGGAGATCATTTGATTTGTAAAAAGTTGTTTAGACCCCAGAAAGGTTATTCTGGGCGATAAACTGGAGAGTGTGTTATATTTTTGAGTTTTTGACCAAGCTAATGAATAGATCTTGGTCCGAAATTTTTATGGAGTACTGTTAACATGTGTATATGATTATTGGTTGAGGATTTGTTGCATGATTTAAAGTTTTGGTGAAATATTTTCTTAGGTCTAGAAACTTAGAAACTGGAAGAGGCAAAACAGTTTCTGTTTTGAGAAAGTTTAAATCTTTTATGGTTTAATCTTATTCCAATGGCTTTGATATTTTTATTGGAAGATCCTAAGCCTCTTATATACATGTTAAAATGTTATTTTGAAGATATTTGATGTTAGTTTCGAAGATATGAAATTTTATGCAATGAGGTATTCAGTTAGGTCAAAGTGATGATGTTCTTGGCTAAATTTATGTTTTGGTTGATGTTTAACCATGTGATCTTGAGTTTGATGCTTGGATCTGTTTTAGAACATCTTTTTAAACCATGTGATGTTTTGGTTTGAAGATCACATCTTTATAAGTCATGGATCAAGAGGTTGATCAAAACAAGTTAGAAACAAAATTCTGTTTTGAACTTAGAAGAAAAATGGTAATTTTACTCGAAGTTGATATTTCTCCATATTCCTAATTGTTAGTGATTAAGTTCTAATTTTTAGAAATCGCTACTTTCAGTTTCTCGTGATTGCACTTGAGTTTTGTCTCGAAGCGCGAAGATCGAGGTAAGTTAGCTTTTAACTTACTATCAGTTTAATGTGTATGAGTGATAAGTAAGGGAACTAAAGTGTATGTATGCATGTTATCATATGTGCCATGCCAAGTCATTACATATTTATCTGTTACACAGAATTTATTCTGTCATGAATTATTCATCTGTTACACAAGATATTCTGTCACGTATTGCTATAAATTGCAAGTATGTCATGTTAAGTTAAGTATGCCATCTGTTAGATGTATTTCATGTCATATAATATTCATTGTCACATGTTAGGCCATGTTAAAAAATGTTGTCTGTTACATGGTATGCTATGTTAAGAAATGTTGCCTGTTACATGTATGCCATGTTATGAAATGTTGTTTGTTACATTTTTGTTTCAAAGTATGTCATGTTTGTCGTCTTACGTTCGTTTCACGTTATGCCACGTCAAGATTTCTGTATTTTATCTCACGTTCATGTTACGTCACGTTACGAAATGTCATGTCTGCCAGTTAAGTCATTCATGTCAATCACGACCCTAAGTGCTAGGATGGGGTAATATCCTATTGGAACTCCTTTGTTCACACTGGAGTGTCTAAATAGGTGTGAAATTCTCTGGGTTGACGAAGTACAGTCAACAGGTTGCGAATGGGGCCTAATTAGCTGGTCACCGGAGCGTGCCAGGCACTAACGCCGATGGTGCCCCACATTATGTTACGTGTGTCCACAGCAAGTGTGGCACAAACAGATAAGTCATGGGGCCACAACAACTGTGGAGCATGAAGTATGGTGCCACAACAACTGTGGAGCATACACTACGTGAGACACAACAATTGTGACACGTAGAATACGTGGGGCCACAACAACTGTGGAGTACGTATTAACGCATTCACAGCTGGTATAGAAACCAGTGATGTGATACAGTAATCGGCAGGGACACACGGCTCAAGGGGACCTGTGTAGCACCCATATGGTCACGTTAATGATTAAGTCTGTTGAATAAGATTCCAAGTTCAAGTCATGTTTCACGTTATGTTATGTTCAAGTTTATGTTCACGCAATCATGGTAATCCCATGAGACAAGAATATGTTCCAAGTTCATGTTACGTTATGTTCCAAGTTCACATTTATGGTATGTCATGCTCAAGTTCATGTTCAAATTATACATGTTCATGTTCATGTTATGTTTCAAGTCCATATTATGTTTCAAGTTCATGTTCATGTTATGTTTCAAGTTCATGTTATGGTTCAAGTCACGTTCATGCTAAGCTTCAGTTTCAGTTTAAGTTATGCCAGTTATGTTATGTTGTATATCAAGTTATGCTATGATTATTTATGATTTGATTATGCATTCATGCTTTTACTGCCATGCATGCATCATTAACCTGTGTGGAAGTTTCCTGTTAACTTGCTGAGATTTGTAATCAAATCTCACTGTGGTAGTCCCAACTACCATTCCCCCCGAATGGTAGATTTTGTTACAGGATCTGAAGGAGAATCGAGAATCGACCATCTGGAAATGATCGATTAAGCGATGGTGTGACGTAGATGTTAGTACAGTAGTTACCTCAAGTTACTACTTGTATTTGTGGAGTTCAATCTCCAACACTCTTTTGATCACAACCATATGGACTATTATTGCGATCTCAGTTGTTTAGTACGTCATTATGAATGAAATATGTTTTAAGTATTTGTGATATTTCAGTTTGGTGCATAGTATTGCTAAAAAGAAAAAAAATATCTGCTGCGAATATTGCATAATGCTAGATGCATGTTAGGAATATTGCATCTTATATGTCATGGACGGGGGCAGGTAACCTTGTGTTGCATGTCTCGACGCTTCAAATGTCCGTCCGATCCCAAGCGGAATTTGGGGGCGTCACATTAACGAGGATTTATATAGCAGAGATTGTCAGGTTACATGGAGTGCCTAAGACAATTGTGTCCGATAGAGACCCTCGTTTCACGTCGCGTTTCTGGCAAAGTTTACAAGACTTGATGGGAACTAGATTGAAGTTCCGTAGTGCTTACCATCCGCAAACAGAAAGGACGATACAGACTTTAGAAGATATGCTAAGAGCCTGTGTATTGGAAAATGAAGGGAACTGGGAGAAGCAATTACCACTAATAGAATTTGCTTACAACAATAGGTTCCAGGCCACAATCCAGATGGCACCTTATGAAGCCTTGTATGGCCGAAAGTGTAGATCGCCGTTGTATTGGGACGAAGTAGGGGAAAGCAAAGTGTTTGGGCCCGAAGTCTTGCAAGAGGTAAAGGATCAAGTCCACATGATTAGAGAAAGGATGAAAACTGCACAAAGCCGACAAAAGAGTTATGCTGATAATCGAAGGAGGAGTATAGATTTTGAAGTTGGAGATTGGGTCTATGTAAAGGTATCCCCTATGAGAGGAGTGAGCCGTTTCGGAGTGAAGGGAATATTAAGTCCAAGATATGTGGGACCCTATGAAATAGTGGAGAAGGTGGGAGCCGTTGCGTACCGTTTGGAGTTGCCAACTGAGTCCTCTTTGAAGAAGGTTTTGGGAACCAGATACCGACAGTGGTGGATCCTGCTAGTGTACCTTTACAATCCAACTTGACCTACGAGGAGAAGCCGGTACGGATCATTGACTGGAAGGAAAAAGAGTTACGGAACCGCAAGATCCCATTGGTCAAAGTACTTTGGCAAAACCATAATATTCAAGAGGCAACTTGGGAGAAGGAAGTTGATATGCGAGCCAAGTACCCCCAGTTATTTGATACCTAATACAGTCTTGATTGTTTTGTTTTCAGCTCAGTCGACATTTTGTGCTTCGCTTTGTGTGGGACTGCTATTTCAGATGTAGTACTTTGTTGTTTGGACATCAATAAAGTATATGTTTCCACATCAGAGCCTTGTGGGCCATTTTTTTTTAGTGTGTATGCTATAGAATATTCTCTATCTTGATTATGTTCTTTTTGTAGTTCCATGGCTCGAGAGCGTAAGACTGCTCGGAAATCAACCATTTCCGCACAGCGAGTGCTTGAGATGCAAGAACAGCATCGTAAAAAACTACTAGCGGAGCTGAATAGAGAGGTGTCTGCTTATTGGGATAGGATGGAGCGCCAAGAGCACCACCAGACTCACATTCTTGACATTGATAGTAGCGGAGTAGGTTTTGAGAGGAGAGCCTTTGTAACAGCCCGCTAGAAATTCATTGGTGGAATTTCTATTGACTTTAGGAATCTCGTGAAAACCCCATAAGGTTTTACGAATCGAACAATCGCATAGGTTTTAGTCTGTCAACATAGTCAGTGTTATCACTCACTATGGTGCTAGAAATACAAGTTTTATTTATTTGAGGTGGTTAGAAGTGTCAGGATGCATTATGGTCCACGCCATTACACTCAGTGGATTATTTAGAATTTTATGGCGCAATATCCTATTTTCATAATTCCGGACGAAACGACTGATGGAAATTGTGAAATTATTTTTAGGGGCACTTCGAGAATGAATTTCGGTAAACGATTTTCAGTGTAGATTAATATGAATATTTCGGAATTTTTAGTGCTAAGTTTATGATTCACTTTTTCGGAGTAAATAGTAACCTCGGTAAGCGCACCAATTGCAGTGTTTCAAAATCACAGTGTGGAATGTCCAAATTAGATTAGAGAACTTTCATTTGGACACTTGGCAAGATATTAGCCTCACATAGTGAATAATATTAGACACTTGGCACCATGAGGAATGTTTGTTGGATTTGAAGGAATCAAGGTGTGAGATCATGCCACTTAAGCAAAACCTTGTTTCATCTGCTCAACCAAATTGTGGCAGACCAAAAATATTTCAATCCTAGTGAAACCCTAAATGGTGGGAATCCAATTGAAAGCCCAAAATCTTTGTTGAAATTGAAACCCTAAACGGTTTCCCCAAAACCTAAAGTTGGCCTCTAAACCCTTTCTAATCCGATTTCTAGCATTGTGTTTAATCACTTGATTAAATCACTTCCACAAGCTATTAATCTTTCAAATTTGTGTTAGAACATCATTATCCAACCTTGTTAACATTGAGAAATTGACAGGACCAAGTGATATTGGATTTGGGCGTGATAGCAACCCAAACCCTCTTTAAACCCCAAAATTTAGGCTCATTCGGTTTAGGCCCATTAAGGCCCACGAATTTGGTCACTATAGGATTGCTTCATGACTAAGTTTTGTACCCTCACTTGGCTGGTCAGATCTTTACAAGAAGGGCCTAGAAGGTTCTAGAAAGACAAAACTAAAGGGCCACCTCACTCTTTCACTCTCACACTCCACCTTGAGAAAAGATCTTGGTCTGCTTTTTATGAGAAGAAAAGGCCAACACTCGACCATTCCTTCAATCCTATCACTTTACATAGCTTGTGTAAGAAGCTCTCCAGTCCACTTCCCACGAAAAGCAACTCTCCTTTACACTTTTCCTTCATAAAACACAAAAGACACTCTCGGACAGTTTTTCTTACCTCTTTTGAACGCCCGTTTCGAAGCTTTGGTAAGTTTGTTCTTGCAAAGTCTCCTTCATGAAAGTTGTTTATTTTTTAGTCTAGTTTACGTGGATATCTTATTCGTTCCATTTGGAGATCATTTGATTGGTAAAAAGTTGTTTAGACCCCAGAAAGGTTATTCTGGGCGATAAACTGGAGAGTGTGTTATAGTTTGGAGTTTTTGACCAAGCTAATGAATAGATCTTGGTCCGAAATTTTTATGGAGTACTGTTAACATGTGTATATGATTATTGGTTGAGGATTTTTTGCGTGATTAAAAGTTTTGGTGAAATATTTTCTTAGGTCTAGAAACTTAGAAACTGGAAGAGGCAAAACAGTTTCTGTTTTGAGAAAGTTTAAATCTTTTATGGTTTAATCTTATTCCAATGGCTTTGATATTTTTATTGGAAGATCCTAAGCCTCTTATATACATGTTAAAATGTTATTTTGAAGATATTTGATGTTATTTTCGAAAATATGAAATTTTATGCAATGAGGTATTCAGTTAGGTCAAAGTGATGATGTTCTTGGTTAAATTTATGTTTTGGTTGATGTTTAACCATGTGATCTTGCGTTTGATGCTTGGATCTGTTTTAGAACATCTTTTTAAACCATGTAATGTTTTGGTTTGAAGCTCACTTCTTTATAAGTCATGGATCAAGAGGTTGATCAAAACAAGTTAGAAACAAAATTCTGTTTTGAACTTAGAAGCAAAACCAAAAAGTTCAAGTATGCTTTTAGTGATTTTGATGACTTTTGTTCATGATTGAAAACATGATTATTCTTAGGAATATGTTATGAGTATAGTAGAAGAAAAATTTTGGTTTAATCATGAGTTTTGAAATTTGAAGGAATTACAACAAAAATCAAAGAAAATAGCCTTTGTAAGTTTCGGCCTCATAGAGTTTTAATGGTTGGGTTTAGTTTAAAATTTTTCTGAATTGATATTTGAGCTTAGGATAAAATTTACATAAGGTATGAAAATTTTGGTGATCTTTGGAGTTTGGATGCAAAATCCTTAAGTTAGGGGTAAAATGGTCATTTTCCCACATGTAGAGGGTAAAATGGTAATTTTACTCGAAATTGATATTTCTCCATATTCCTAATTTTTAGTGATTAAATTCTAATTTTTAGAAATCGCTACTTTCAGTTTCTCGTGATCGCACTTGAGTTTTGTCTCGAAGCGCGAAGATCGAGGTAAGTTAGCTTTTAACTTACTATCAATTTAATGTGTATGTGTGATAAGTAAGGGAAGTAAAGTCCATGTAAGCATGTTATCATATGTACCATGCCAAGTCATTACATATTTATCTGTTACACATAATTTATTCTGTCATGAATTATTCATCTGTTACACAAGATATTCTGTCACGTATTGCTATACATTGCAAGTATGTCATGTTAAGTTAAGTATGCCATATGTTACATGTATTTCATGTCACATAATATTCACTGTCACATGTTACGCCATGTTAAGAAATGTTGTATGTTACATGGTATGCTATGTTACGAAATGTTGTCTATTACATGTATGCCATGTTATGGTATGTTGTCTGTTACATTTATGTCTCAAAGTACGTCATGTCTGTCGTCTTACGTTCATGTCACGTTATGCTACGTCAGGACTTCTGTCTTTTATGTTACGTCCTTGTTACGTCACGTTACTAAATGACATGTATGCCGGTTAAGTTATTTAAGTCAATCACGACCCTAAGCGCTAGGATGGGGTAATATCCTAGTGGAACTCCTTTGTTCACTCTGGAGTGCCTAAATAGGTGTGAAATTCCCTGGGTTGACGTAGTACAGTCAACAGGTTGCAAATGGGGCCTAATTAGCTGGTCACCGGAGCGCGCCAGGCACTAACGCCGATGGTGCCACACATTATGTTACGTGTGTCCACAGCAAGTGTGGCACAAACAAATAAGTCATGGGGCCACAACAACTGTGGAGCATGAAGTATGGGGCCACAACAACTGTGGAGCATACACTACGTGAGACACAGCAATTGTGACACGTAGAATACGTGGGGCCACAACAACTGTGGAGTACGTATTAACGCACTCACAGCTGGTATAGAAACCTGTGATGTGATACGGTAATCGGCAGGGACACACGGCTCAAGGGGACCTGTGTAGCACCCATATGGTCACTTTAATGATTAAGTCTATTGAATAAGATTCCAAGTTCAAGTCATGTTTCACGTTATGTTATGTTCAAGTTTACGTTCACGCAATCATGGTAATCCCATGAGACAAGAATATGTTTCAAGTTCATGTTATGTTATGTTCACGTTTACGTTATGTTCCAAGTTCATATTTATGTTATGTCATGCTCAGGTTCATGTTATATTTCAAGTCCATGTTATGTTTCAAGTCACGTTTATGCTAAGATTCAGTTTAAGTTATGCCAGTTATGTTATGTTGTATGTCAAGTTATGCCATGATTACTTATGCTTTGATTATGCATTCATGCTTTTACTGCCATGCATGCATCATTAACCTGTGTGGAAGTTTCTTGTTAACTTGCTGAGATTTGTAATCAAATCTCACTGTGGTAGTCTCAATTACCATTCCCCCCGAATGGTAGATCTTATTACAGGATCTGAAGGAGAATCGAGAATCGACGAACTGGAAACGGTCGACTAAGCGACGATGCGACGTAGGTGTTAGTATAGTAGTTACCTCAAATTACTATTTGTAATTGTGGAGTTCAATCTCAAGCACTCTTTTGATCACAATCATTTTGGACTAGTGTTGTGATATCAGTTTTTAAGTATGTCATTATGTATGAAGTATGTTATAAGTATTTGGGATATTTCAGTTTGGTGCATAGTATTGCTAAAAAGAAAAAAAAATATCCGCTGTGAATATTGCATAATGCTAGATGCATGTTAGGAATATTGCATCTTATATGTCATGAACGGGGGCAGGTAACCTTGTGTTGCATGTCTCGACGCTTCAAATGTCCGTCCGATCCCAAGTGGAATTTGGGGGCGTCACAGCCTTACCTCATGAGGAGCGTTACCCTCCTTTGCACTCGACCACATGGCTTGATCGAGATAGTTTCAAGGCTAGGATGGCACGAGATCAAGTAGAGTCCAGCAGAGCAGCTGAGGAGCGTGCTGTCGCCGTGGACGCTGAGCCCGCTACCTCAGGCTCATCCATGTCGTCGACTCACCGTGGGCGTTTGTTGGATGATGGTCAGGAGCCTGATAGCAGTGATGAGGAGGTTATGCAGCTCCCCAACCCAGGTCATTTTGAAAATTTGGTGTATGATTCAGAGGACGATGTGTTCTAATACTTACCCCAACACACCGGAGCCAACCAGTAGTGGTACGTCCAGTGATGGACAATAGTTCTGGTGAGCAACATTTTTTACTTGGCTTGTTAATGTTTGTACTTGCGTCGATTTCGAGGACGAAATCTTTTTTTTAGGAGGCGAGGATGTAACAGCCCGCTAGAAATTCATTAGTGGAATTTCTATTGACTTTAGGAATCTCGTGAAAACCCCATAAGTTTTTACGAATCAACCAATCGCATAGGTTTTAGTCTATCAACATAGTTAGTGTTATCACTCACTATGGTGCTAGAAATATGAGTTTAATTATTTGAGGTGGTTAGAAGTGTCAGAATGCATTATAGTCTACGCCATTAGACTCAGTAGATTATTTAGGATTTTATGGGGCAATAGCATATTTTCATAATTCCGGACAAAACGTCACACGGAAATAGTGAAATTATTTTTAGGGGCACTTCGAGAATGAATTTCGGTAAACGATTTTCACTGTAGGTTAATATGAATATTTAGGAATTTTTAGTGCTAAGTTTATGATTCACTTTTTCGGAGTAAATAGTAACCTCGGTAAGCACACCAATTGCAGTGTTTCAAAATCACAGTGTGGAATGTCCAAATTAGATGAGAGAACTTTCATTTGGACACTTGGCAAGATATTAGCCTCACATAATGGATAATATTAGACACTTGGCACCATGAGGAGCGTTTGATGGATTTGAAGGAATCAATGTGTGAAATCATGCCACTTAAGCAAAACTTTGTTTCATCTGCTCAACCAAATTGTGCCAGACCAAAAATATTTCAATCCTAGTGAAACCCTAAATGGTGGGAATCCAATTGAAAGCCCAAAAGCATGGTTGAAATCGGAACCCTAAACGGTTTCCCCAAAACCTAAAGTTGGCCTCTAAACCCTTTCTAATCCGATTTCTAGCATTGTGTTTAATCACTTGATTAAATCACTTCCACATGCTATTAATCCTTCAAATTTGTGTTAGAACATCTTTATCCAACCTTGTTAACCTTGATAAATTGATTTGATCAAGTGATATTGGATTTGGGCTTGTTAGCAACCCAAACCCTCTTTAAACCCCAAAATTAAGGCCCATTCGGTTTAGGCCCATTAAGGCCCACGAATTTGGTCACTATAGGATGCTTCATGACTAAGTTTTGTACCCTCACTTGGCTGGTTAGATCTGTACAAGAAGGGCCTAGAAGGTTCTAGAAAGACAAAGCTAAAGGGCCACCTCACTCTTTCACTCTCACACTCCACTTTGAGAAAAGATCTTGGTCTGATTTTTATGAGAAGAAAAGGCCAACACTCAACCATTCCTCAGTCCTATCACTTTACATAGCTTGTGTAAGAAGCTCTCCAGTCCACTTCCCACGAAAAGCAACTCTCCTTTACACTTTTCCTTCATAAAACACAAAAGACACTCTCGGACAGTTTTTCTTACCTCTTTTGAACGCCCGTTTCGAAGCTTTTGTAAGTGTTTTCTCGCAAAGTTTCCTTCATGGAAGTTTTTTTATTGTGGAGTCTAGTTTACGTGGATATCTTATTCGTTCCATTTGGAGATTATTTGATTGGTAAAAAGTTGTTTAAACCCCAGAAAGGTCATTCTGGGTGATAAACTGGAGAGTGTGTTATATTTTGGAGTTTTTGACCAAGCTAATGAATAGATCTTGGTCCGAAATTTTTATGGAGTACTGTTAACATGTGTATATGATTATTGGTTGAGGATTTGTTCCATGATTAAAAGTTTTGGTGAAATATTTTCTTAGGTCTAGAAACTTAGAAACTGGAAGAGGCAAAACAGTTTCTGTTTTGAGAAAGTTTAAATCTTTTATGGTTTAATCTTATTCCAATGGCTTTGATATTTTTATTGGAAGATCCTAAGCCTCTTATATACATGTTAAAATGTTATTTTGAAGATATTTGATGTTAGTTTCGAAGATATGGAATTTTATGCAATGAGGTATTCAGTTAGGCCAAAGTGATGATGTTCTTGGCTAAATTTATGTTTTGGTTGATGTTTAACCATGTGATCTTGCGTTTGATGCTTGGATATGTTTTCGAACATCTTTTTAAGCCAAGTGATGTTTTGGTTTGAAGATCACTTCTTTATAAGTCATGGATCCAGAGGTTGATCAAAACAAGTTAGAAACAAAATTCTGTTTTGAACTTAGAAGAAAACCCAAAAAGTTCAAGTATGGTTTTAGTGATTTTGATAACTTTTGTTCATGATTCAAAACATGATTGTTCTTAGGAATATGTTATAAGTGTAGTAGAAGAAAAATTTTGGTTTAATCATGAGTTTTGAAATATGAAAGAATTACAACAAAATCAAGGGAAATAGCCTTGTAAGTTTCGGTCCTATAGAGTTTTAATGGTTGTGTTTAGTTTTAAATTTTTTTGAATTGATATTTGAGCTTAGGACAAGATTTACATAAGGTATGTAAATTTTGGTGATTTTTGGAATTAGGATGCAAAATCCTTTAGTTAGGGGTAAAATGGTCATTTTCCCACATGTAGAGGGTAAATTGGTAATTTTACTCGAAGTTGATATTTCTCCATATTCCTAATTGTTAGTGATTAAGTTCTAATTTTTAGAAATCGCTACTTTCAGTTTCTCGTGATCGCACTTGAGTTTTGTCTCGAATCGCAAAGATCGAGGTAAGTTAGCTTTTAACTTACTATCAATTTAATGTGTATGTGTGATAAGTAAGGGAACTAAAGTTTGTATGCATGTTATCATATGTGCCGTGCCAAATCATTACAGATTTATCTGTTACGCAGAATTTATTCTGTCATGAATTATTCATCTGTTACATAAGATATTCTGTCATGTATTGCTATACATTGCAAGTATGTCATGTTAAGTTAAATATGCCATATGTTACATGTATTTCATGTCACGTTATGCTACGTCAGGACTTCTATCTTTTATGTTACGTTCATGTTACGTCACGTTATGATATGACATGTATGCCAGTTAAGTTATTCAAGTCAATCACGACCCTAAGCGCTAGGATGGGGTAATATCCTAGTGAAACTCCTTTGTTCACGCTGGAGTGTCTAAATAGGTGTGAAATTCCCTGGGTTGACGAAGTACAGTCAACAGGTTGCGAATGGGGCCTAATTAGCTGATCACCGGAGCGCGCCAGGCACTAACGCCGATGGTGCCACACATTATGTTACGTGTGTCCACATCAAGTGTGGCACAAACAAATAAGTCATGGGGCCACAACAACTGCGGAGCATGAAGTATGGGGCCACAACAACTGTGGAGCATACACTACGTGAGACACAACAATTGTGACACGTAGAATACGTGGGGCCACAACAACTGTGGAGTACGTATTAACGCACTCACAGCTGGTATAGAAACCTGTGATGTGATGTGGTAATCGGCAGGGACACACGGCTCAAGGGGACCTGTGTTGCACCCATATGGTCACTTTAATGATTAAGTCTATTGAATAAGATTCCAAGTTCAAGTCATGTTTCACGTTATGTTATGTTCAAGTTTACGTTCACGCAATCATGGTAATCCCATGAGACAAGAATATGTTTCAAGTCCATGTTATGTTTCAAGTCACGTTCATGCTAAGCTTCAGTTTCAGTTTAAGTTATGCCAGTTATGTTATGTTGTATGTCAAGTTATGCCATGATTACTTATGATTTGATTATGCATTCATGCTTTTACTGCCATGCATGCATCATTAACTTGTGTGGAAGTTTCCTGTTAACTTACTGAGATTTGTAATCAAATCTCGCTGTGGTAGTCCCAACTACCATTCCCCCCGAATGGTAGATCTTGTTACAGGATCAGAAGGAGAACCGGGAGTTGACCAACTAGAAATGGTCGACTAAGCAACGAGGCGATGTAGAAGTAGTTACCTCAGATTACTACTTGTATTTTGTGGAGTTCAATCTCCAGCACTCTTTTGTTCACAACCATTTTGGACTAGTGTTGTGATCTCAGTTGTTTAGTATGTCTTTATGTATAAAATATGTTTTAAGTAATTGGGATATTTTAGTTTAGTGCATAGTATTGCTAAAAAAAAATAAAAAATTATCCGCTGCGAATATTGCATAATGCTAGATGCATGTTAGGAATATTGTATCTTATATGTCATGAACGGGGGCAGGTAACCTTGTGTTGCATGTCTCGACGCTTCAAATGTCCGTCCGATCCCAAGCGGAATTTGGGGGCGTCACAATGGGTAAAAAGTATTATTTGTCTAAAATTATAGATCGACGACCTTCATGATATTGAAAGGTTAATTGGTCCAACACATAAACACATGATAGGTATATATATATATCTTCATCCACCCTACGTAAAAATAGAAAGAAAAAAGAGTCATTCTATTTACAAGTCCGTATAAGAGAAATACACCATTTATATTATTGATGTGGTACGATTTGATTTGCAAGGTATAAACTTTTAAAATTTTTTCTAAATCAAATTGTAACACCCTTTCCCAGAGGTCCGGGGAGTTAACTCTTGTAACCTAAAACCATCTTTCAAAACATATTTATATACTCTAAATTTCTCATAAAATAGGAACTCATTTAATTAAACTAAATATACATGTTCCTCCATTAGGACACCAATTAATAAATACCTCAATGAAATAAATTAAAAACTCTACAAAGACTCAGAAATATCCATGACTCAAAATACAAAAATAACATAAAATCACAAACATACTAAATAAGACTCTCCAATAACTATTTGTACCATTTGACACTTATTTCTCTACGATCATCAACCTTGCTAACACTTCCTACTCTTGACTTCCAACTGAGGTATCAAAATTATCTGAAAAATATTTTGGAAATAAGGGGGTGAGTTATCAACAATTCAGTAAGTAGAGAACATATACTAGTATGTAAACATGAGTATTTTCAAAATTCAGAATGCAGGATAAAATATTTACTTTTAGAATGAAAAATCAGAAACATTTACTTTCAGAATACAAAATCAAATTATTTACTTTCAGAATGCAAAATCAAAACATGTTACCAAAAATATCAGAGCGAAACTTTTAGAACACAATTCTTATTCAAAAATCATTTGGCATAACAAAATCTAAGACCTCATCTTCATCATATCAGAGCATTGCATCGCACCGGGATAGATACCATGTTTAACCCCCGTAATAGGATTATAAACCACCATTATAACTATGGAAGCACTGTATCCACTATTATAACCCGTGGTTGAGTCGTATACCATGTTTAAACCCCATGGTAGGGTTATAAACCACAATTCTAACATGTGGAAGGGTTATATCTACTATTATAACCCGTGGTTGGGCTGTATCCACTATTATCACTTATGGTTGGGTCTTATCTACTATTATCACCCGTGGTTGGGTCGTATCCACTATTGTAACCTGTGGTTGGATCGTATGCACTATTATAACATGTGGTTGGGCCGTATGCCACTATCATCACCCATGATTGGGCTGTAACAGAAACTGAATAGAACATCATAATCAGACTTAATCAGAATACAAATTCAGAATCTCATGCCAAGGATTTCAGATGCCGCAACATATCCAAATAGAGTACTGACCAAACTCAAATCCTTTCACATTTTCAAAAACATTTTCAAAACATTTTCGCATCATATGCACAAATTTTTATAAATTTCATATTCTCTCTTTTTGCATAGTTCAGAAATAGAATGTACAAAATTAGCTCATGTCTACACGAATCCTAGCAAAAAATATTTTCTTTTATATAGCTTTCAAACTCATATCTAAGGTTGTTTTCATATTTCTTTTCAAAACAAATATGCATATTTTCATAATCAACCTTGTTTCATTTCCTTTTTATGCAAAGTCTAGTATAGGAACCTCGCTTACCAAGACTTTTTAATTTTTTTGAATTTTTTCACAACAGTGTTGAACGAAAATTACTCGT
This sequence comes from Juglans mandshurica, assembly GCA_022457165.1. NCBI lineage: Eukaryota > Viridiplantae > Streptophyta > Magnoliopsida > Fagales > Juglandaceae > Juglans > Juglans mandshurica. The sequence goes on from CM039623.1 coordinate 15,676,069, forward strand.
AACATTTAAGATTGCCACGAAATGTCCATAAATATTCAAAATTAACACATTTTTCAATATTAAATTGAAACGCCAGGTAACACATTTTTCAATATCATAAATTCTCAAATGCCTATAATATCCATTTAATTTCTCCGACTAAGACATTGAATTCTAACTTTGGTACCATTGAAATCTAACTATATAAAAATTAATACTAGATAATGTAATTATATTGCAATTCTGCTACAGGTACCCCGCGTTGGGTACCTGTTGTGGAATCGTGTAGCCACGTCACTTTTATATTATTAGTTTAATAAATGAATTAAAAAAAACCTCGATTTGAGAAACCCATCTCATCATCAAGCGCCAAACTCATCCCTATTTTCCATCTCAGAAATCTTCTTGATCCTCTTCATTCCTTAGCCATCTGGCAAAAGCACAAATAATACAAATCTTGTTTTTTTTTTCTTATTATTAATCTTCTCTCGTATCATATTGCACACAATAAAAAGAAATCCACATTTAGCTTCAAATAATAAACAAAGAGCGTACCCGCCGAGATGAAAACTTTGCATCAGTCAAGTGCTGGGCTTCAACCTCCCTCACCTGCTTACTACCTGGAGGAGTGTCGATATTGTGTGACACATAGTTGCAATTTTAGTGGCCTGTGGGAAGCAGATTCACCCTTCACATTCGCTGAAATGAAGCTCTTTGTGGGTTAGGGTTTCGGGCTTCCAAAAATTGGGAAAGACGATGGCAGGGAGGTACATGGTTGGGTCCACGAATGCGAAGACAAAAAACGAAGAAGAACAAGAGGAGATGAAGTTAAGAAGCATAACCTATTTTTGTGGCTTGTGGGAAGCAGATTCACCCTCGTCAAAATGAAGCTCTTCGTGGGTGGGGAAGCAGAAGAGCTTGCTTTGTGTCTGTGAGCAAGGGAAGGGAATCTGTTTGCATATGAAACACAATGTTTCATTTATCCACGTGGAGGCCCATGTACGTGGGGGGTACCCCTCCTGTGTGCAAATAGAGTTTTTGATTATATCAAAATCTATTAAAGTAAACAACAAACTTTTATTTAATAAATAAACATATATATATTTATATTTACTAAAGTCCTTACAAATAAAGAAAATTTTAGACTTAAAATAACACCCTAAAGGCAAGGCATTTTAGAAAAAACGAACATAAAATGCATGGGCAAGTTTTAACTTGCAAAAAGCACTTGAGATAAAACCATGACATCGTGCATGAAACCAAGCTCATGATAATGTGGGAAGAAGCTGCGACGGAGTTGGGTGGCTAAGGTGAATACGCCGGCGGGATGGGCGACTGCGCATAGAGAGAGAAAGAGTGATGAGAGAGATAAAGAGGGGGAGACAGAGGTGGAACAGTGGGGAAAACTCGTCATGGCTTACCGAGAGAGAGGTGCAGCGGACTTGGGGTGACTCGAGGCTGACGGGAAGGCGACAACTGGCAGATTCTGTGGCTAACCCGATTATTTTTCTGTCGAACGGTGGTGATCAACCAAGTATGTGGTTTTGCTCTATTTCGGGAGTGGGAAAACAGGCGATAACGGGCTGACGTCTTGTGGGGTGTTGCCTCGTGTGTGGGAGGCTATAGCTTCTTGTGGGCTGGGCACGTTGGTCATTTGAGGGAGCAGCAACGGCAAAGTTGGCTTGGCTTTGGGGTGGCGAGGCTGCTAGACGAATCGGAGGCTGTGGACTACGGGGAGGCTATGTGGGTGCAACGAGGCTGTGGGCTTGTCGAGAAGGTCAATGAATGACGGACTCGACGTGTCAACGACCGACATTTTCTGGGGAGGTAATGACCAAGCGGATAGAGCTGCCAACGTGGGTGGCTGGGTTGTGGCTCGAGGTGGAGGGAGCAGGTGCTTTGTTTTGAGCTACAAAAACAGGGTGGTTTTTAGTTGTTATAGGGAGAGCTGTGGCTCTCTGTGGTTGGAGTGGTTAGCAAAAGGAGGGGTGGTTTCTGTTTCACGTGGGCCAGGCAGTGGCTATCACATGGTGGTACGCATGGCTGGGTTGCAGTCCTTGTGTAGAGTTGGGCCACGGCTACCCTTCGGTGGTTTTCTACGGTCGCGTTGCTTTGGTTGTTGGAGTTTCTTGGACATGGACTACGTTGCATTGCGGTGCAGTGGTGATCGGGTGCTGTGGAGGCTTACCATGGCATGGAGGGCTATTTTGTAGTGCTTAGCCTAGAGGTGGGACTGACTGAGTTGTGGTGAATGGGATTCCATGGGGCTGCGGCTTGCTGAAGTGAAAGCAGGGGTTGCTGTAACCCTAGGACTTGAAGAGGCGACGAGTGCATGAAGGTGTATAATCAACGACCACCGTAAATTTTCCAACCTAAACCTAAATAAAAATCTTATTAACTAACCGGCATTGATTAAACAGTTTTGTTATTCATCATCTCCACACATCACACACCACATTTTTTTAATTTTTAATTTTTTTGGTTTTATACTTCTTAAACTAATTGAATTCTTTTACTCATCATTCATACACTACATATTTGGTAAAAGAATAAATAAATAAATAAAAATATGTGTAGTATGTGATGTGTGGATCAGATGATTAGCAAAAATTTTCTTGACTAGATTGGCTTGGTCCAAAGAAAGGGCTTTGTCAAGTCCTTTTGTTGACTATGGCCTGCCAAGGCACGAAAGGAAACCAATACACCCCACCACAAACAATCACCTCGTTTGTGCTAGCCTTATCTTCCTCAGCACTATCCTCTGCCTTCTCTTCCTTGCTAGTCTCTCTGCCCGCAGCCCGAATGTTTTGAACTATTACTCTAGTGAATATTTTACACAAAAACTTAAATTATTTTTTTGTGGGTATGATAGTATGTTTAAAATTAATTTTTCTATATTTTATTTAAAACTATAATAAATATGAGTATGAGAGAAATTGTAGATGATTGGAAGAAGATCAATTTATTTTATTTATTAGAATAAAATATTAATAAAAGATGATTTAGGGATGAACAGTAGTTCCTCAAATATCCCCTAAAACAAAACCTTAAAATAGAGAATGGGATGAGAGGGGGTTTTTAAGCTCCTCAAATTTTTTTTCCATAATTTAAGGATAACAATGAAATTGGACACCAGATGGAAATGCTCTTACTAGTGTTGTCTTTGTCGAAGGAATATAGAGAAATTGATATGGTGCAAATCAATCATTGTTTTTAGAACGTTTACCTACTTATGATCTTTTGCTCCTTTTTTAATTTTTTGTGGAGCCACGTGGCTCATGGAAGATTAATTTTACTAGCTAGTTTATATTAATATATATATTTATTTTACATAATTTATTATTATTATTATTATTATTATTATTATTATTATTATTATATATTCACAAATATGCAAAAAAATAAATTTGATTGAATATTTAATCGTGAGTAGTATATCCATTATCTTGTTTGTTTACAAAAAATGTTGTAGATAAAACTAATTTTACAATATGACGTAATTTATGTTAATTTATGAATTTATTTTTATAAAATTTCTTTGTAGTCGACGGTTAAAGCATTTCTCTTTATTTACATGCATAAACTTATATAATGTGGGTAAAACCTTAAGGAAAATGTTAGTTAACCTCCTTAAATGCACCACTCAAATTTATAGTTAGTGTATTTGTTTTATTTTTTAAAATGTTTAACAGAATTACTATTAATGAATTTGTATTTTTTAAATATTTGAGAAAAAAAATGAATGAACTCAGAACTAGCTAGCAATCATGCCCATAAGTATTTTAAATTAGGGGGGTTGCTGGAAGCTCAGTTGGGGACAGGTCCATCATTTGCCTGGAGAGGTATCCATGCTGGTCTAAGGCTGTTGAAAGAAGGGCTTGTATGGAGGGTTGTGAATGGCAAACAAGTGAAGATCTGGACTGATAAATGGATACCCTTTACCCCCCCATATAGAATTCAATCTACCCGAGAAGTGGACTACTGGTGTGAGTATGTTTATGACCTTATAGACCCCCATCTACAGTAGTGGAACAAACCTATTCTCCATGAGATGTTCTCCCAGAAGGAAGTGGCTGACATCACAGCCATCCCAATTAGTTTGGGGGGAAGAGAGGATAAGCTTGTATGGCAGTTTACACCAAATGGAATTTATACAGTTAAAAGTGGATATCACCTTAATATTGAATTGGAAGGTGAACTAGAAGGGGAGACCTCATGCAAAGCTAAGGAAAAACAAGCTTGGAAATAAATATGGAAGCTAAGAGTACCTCCTGCTACCAAGATGTTCCTATGGAGAGCTTGCAAAGAAGCCATTCCTACACTAGCTAATTTGAAGAGAAGGAAAGTGGTTGAAAACAGTTTATGTCCAGTTTGTAAACAGGAGCAAGAAACCTCAGGTCATGTTTTATGGGGATGTATTGCTGCCAAAGATGTATGGGGCCAGGGAATGAGGAAAGTGCAAAAGTTATCTCTTCAAAGTGATCTGATTTTTGAAATTTGGTCAAGACTGGTAGAGATACTCAGCCTTGAGGAACTAGAGGAGTGGCAGCAACTATGCAGGGACTATGGTCCAGAAGGAACAACACCTACCATGGTAAGGAGTTCCAACATCCAACGGCTCTTCATCAACAGGCCAAGACAGATCTTGCAGTCTACCAGGAAGCTATTACAGAGGATAGAGTAGTTAAGTTTAATGCTCGTGCAGGGGTGCCAAAATGGAAAAAACCTGAGGTGGGTTCCTTAAAGGTGAACTGGGATGCGCCTGTCAACTTAGAGGAAGGGAGAATTGGAATTGGAGTGGTCATTAGAGATCATGATGGACTGGTCATGGGAAGCTTACGGGCAAGCAGAAACCTGAAAGGGACCCCTTTTGATGCGGAAGCTTATGGCCTACTTCTAGCAGCTGTTTTCTGCAAAGAAATTGGACTAACACATGTCTGTCTAGAGGGGGACTCTAAGCAAGTGGTCGATTTATTGCAAAACTGCGCCAGGAACTGGAGTTTCGGAGGCTGTCTTGTGGAAGATGCACGGGAGATACTCAACTCGTATGCAGTATGGTCTGTGACTCATGCATATCGAGAGGCCAATATGGCATCACATCTCCTAGCCAACAATGCACTGGAAGCCACAGAAGATACCTATGATCTTGAAACTTGTCCTTCATGTATCTTTCCTATAGTCTCTAAGGAAATGTTGTAACTGTTATCTCCTGGTTTTAGCTTGAGTTGATGTAAGTCATTCTTATGATTAATGAGATCAGTCCTATTATAAAAAAAAAAAAAAAATCACGCCCATAAGTAAGAGCGGGCATTGTCCAAAAATGAATGTAGCAAACATTTTCCTTATTTTAAGTCGAATATAATAAGACAATTAAAATTAATAATAAAATGCAACGAGCTCTCCACATTGACGTGGCTTCATGCACTACAGGAAATAAACCTATTTCCGACGAAGCCTTTCGCCGCAAATAGAGGAAACTATCGCCGGAAAAAAGTAATTCCGGCTAAATAAGCTTGCCCAAATATCGCCGCTTTTAACCAGCCAAGTAAGATGTTTTGTGCCGAGTTCGAGAACGGACATAAATGCTTTACATTTCCGGCTGGTATATATCGCTGGAAATATCTTATATATCGCCAGTAAAGATCTTTAGCATAGTTGCTCAAGTCTATTCCGGCGACTAAAAATCACCGGAAATATAATCTTTGCCGCAAAAGTTCCATTACTGGCGATAATTGACATTTGCCAGAAACACTAGACGATTATTGCGGCGATGATATAGTCGCCGCAAATAATTGGACATAATGTTTCCTCCTTACTCGTTGCATTTATTTTCGGCGAGTTACGTTCGCCGTAAATGGTATTTTTTAAAAAAAAAACCAATTCTGTTAGCTTGTATTTTGTGGTCCTGTTATTTTTCCTTATATTTGTAATTTCATAACAGATAATTGCTTGCTAATAAATTATAAATACTAAATTTGGATAAATTTATATCTGATTGCACATATAAATTATATGTCAACATCATTCAAATAACCTCGACGTACATATTTAAAATTCACCAAGATTTAAGCGTATGTTTTACATAATACCATCCAACTTATCACAATGGAATATAAATTTACAAGTATTTTTCGTTCAAACTATAAATGTCTAACAGCAATTGCCTTCATGAATGCACCAGCTTCTTCATTGCAAGTGTTTTTCTTTCTAATCACCATATTACAAAAGTATGGGAAGAGCTGAATTTAGTTCACCGATTTGACTTCAAGTGCTTCAAAACAACTGTGAAGAAATACAATATATTTATGCAAAAACATAATATTCAAAGCCCAAGTTACAAGGCATTCAATTAATAAAAGATAGCATCTCTTCTTTTTCCTTTGTATCTCTAAATAAAAGAACCAACTATGTATATATTATGTACATATATAGAATACGTAGAAACTCTCTGACAATTAATACAAGGGTCTCACCTGAAATTGGGGCTACCTTTTACATGACTCAGAAGACTAACGAGTCCATTTCAGAAAGTCTCTACGTACACTAGCTCTTTAGTCTGGTATAAAGCTAGCTTCCAAAATCATAGTACCCAATGTGAGAAAAATCGAACACTTGGCAATTTGATCCTGCCAAACAAAGTACGCACCAAAAAGAACAAATTATATAGGTGAAAAACCATATGCACTTATGATATTTTATATGAGAAGTACATAATTTGCGTTTATTGGAACTAGTAAATACCAAGTCCACTGCACTCACCCAAGGTGATTTCCTCTATGATATCTCGCATTCAGCAACTTCATTGACCAAACAGAAAAAATTTTCAAAATAATGATGAAACAAGTTATTTATTCTTAGTCATATAGATGCTGAAAGATACATAAAAAGCAACAATGTCAGAACAAGAATAAATGAAAATTTGCAGGTCAGTTAGGTACTAATAATATTATTAAAAGGCTACGTATGTACTAATAACTTATCTTGCTGTAGCAATTTCATTATACATTGATGACCAAGAACTTCCAATGTGCATGTTGGTGGCGAAAGCAACGTACATCTCCAGACAAAAGTTACAAAATATCCTCAACCAAAAAATATACTACCTACCCTACACTAGTAACTGATGTACAAAAGAGGAGGTTATGGAGATATGGGAGACATTTTGTTGTTATATTATTTTAACTTTCATCTCCTTACCAAAATTGACAAAAAATTGTTACCCTCAAATTTAGTAACTGGCTATGCAGGTCCCTGAGTCTCTTTATGAGACTCTCCCTGGGTCTGCCTCTCTAAGTCATATCTCTCCAAAAACTTGTCGTACTTGTCTTGTTTCTCCATTAATAACATGACATTCGCTCGTAAGTCATCACGTAAAGCTTATAATGTGCAGTTTCTTTCTCACTTCTTTCTGCACGTTTAATTAATTCTACTATTCGGGCATTAGTTGATTGTCTAGATGACTCGAGAATAACCATCTCACCAAGACCCCGTACATACCTTGGGCTGTGGCCCAAAACTTCCCTAAATATTGTTGCTGCAACCTCCTTAGTTCACTTCTCAGGCTCTAGCTCTGCCATCTTTGCTGCCATCTCATTCTATCAATCATTGGAAAACATCACACAAGTTAATTGCACGTAATATGTACTTAGCACTAAAAATATAGACATCAGTTTATCTCGAACATCATGGGATTTTATTTAATTAACACTCACATATTTCTCGTCATGGGAGTCACAAATTTGTCATTCTTCTTTGACCACCTGACTTCTTTAAAGAAATCAACCAAATTCTCCTTATTCCCAGACTGCAAATAAAATAAATTACACACTAACTTAGATTGAATATATGAACACCATTATGGAGTACAAATTAAAAGAGTACAAGTAGCTAGCATTCATAATGGAACTCAAATCTGCAAGATAAAACTCTCATTCAAGCTATCAAATTAATCGTTGGGATTAGACTTACAAAGTACAAACAATAACGATTGTTGAGTGTTTTTTTTCTGTTTTTTCATAACTAAATGTGCAAGTAATTATATTAGTCATTGATATATAGAGAACTCAAAGGAAATACACAACTTTGAAGAAGCCTAACATATCACGCAGCACAAAGAAATAATAATGTTACATATAGTCGGTGTGCATCTTGCAACCAAAATGGAGACTTTCCCTCATCTCCATTAGCCGCACAAATGACCTTCGTCCAGCCGTGTGATTGTTTTGTTGCTTCTCCCTATTACTTTTATTTCGTTCAGACATCCCCTGCAATCACATAGGACGTGATATACATCCATTGAATGTAGAGGTGTCAAGAGGATTATATGACTAAAAACATAACTGGATTAGTTGACTATTTTAACAAAAAATTCCACAGCATGTTAATTAAGTATACGACTGCCAACTTACCTTAAAGTCATCGCTTGAATATCGGGCACATAACTTTACCCAAGTGGCTGGTGTGACCGACGGTGGCACATTCGCAAGTGCTTCTTCATTGCTCTCATATTGCTTGTAGGTTCTATGTAAATTATAGCGAATATGATTAAACCGCTTGCGTAGTGTCTTCGTAACCGTATCACGATGGTTCTTCTTGGTTCAGTCGAGGATGAAGTCAGCCTACAGACAAACATTAAGAGTATTAATTATAATCTCTCAGCCTCGAGTTTTACATTACCAATGTTAGGCTTTCATCTACTCTATTTGAACATGTATTGCATTCTCCTACTTTTACCTGAATGCGTGTAATTAATTCTTCCTTCTCATTAGCTAGTACATCGTGCCAGCTAGCATGACTCAAGTCCACATGGTGCTTGACCAACAAGGTAACCCTTGTAGTAAACAAGGTAGCGTTTTCACAACAAGGTGCAGTTTCACCGTCCTTTATCCTCAAGGATATATTTCCATACTTTCGCATCTTTTCAAACTCTGTTCTCTTTGCAGCTCCTCGCCCACGCTTCTAGCGAAGTGGTACTAGGTTGTCAACATGTTAAACATATAATGTAAAACAATATCCAAAATGTAAAACAATATAAATATAAATTAGCATTAATACCAGACGGGTTTGTGCTTAGTGACGAATCAACTGCTGGTATGTCATTTGGTTCTGTGCTTGGGACGACATTACGTGGATCGGTTAAGTCATATGAGCTTGAGGATGAGTAATCTCTATGATCCATCGCAGCAATGGGTACTTTATTCCGAACTTCATCATTGCTACGAGATCTCCCCCGACCGTAGCTCACACCGCGTGATCGACCTCTGCCTCTTCCAGTTATCGGCATTGATGAAGCACGCTATATAAACAAACTTCTAAGCGGTGTGCTTGCCAAAAAAACTAAACAACCAATATTATTCCTGCAATCACACTAAAAGAATACAATTATTTATATATGATTATACTTTAGTTTAGAATATTACAATTAGTTCATCATCATGCTACTATTTGTTTAAGGGAATGGTCCAAATTAACCAGGACATTTAGGAAGTAATGCCTCCTAGTGTGTTGTCATCACAAACTTGGCTAAATTGGCAAAAGATAACAAACTAAATAATTCTCAAGCAAATTACACATCCATTCAATGGAAGATCCCCTATTCTTGAAGTAAATTGCACACTGCTAATGGCCGGGGTACTAGAATTGTATTCAAGTTGTAATCTAATTAGATTCAATGTAATCTAATTAGATCATTCTTTATGCAATTGATCATTCCCGGCCTCTCAAACCCAGTAAAATTATAGAATATATATATATATACATAGAAGTATCCAATTAATTTGGATAACCACGACAAGCTAGCTAGTTCATATATACTCAATAAACATGCATAATCTAGTGTAGTTCATAAGATACAACTTACTTATGATGGAGGAATATATATTGTATTTACAATTATAAGCTATGACTTTAATTGATATCAAATTCAGGTTCTTAGAACCACCTTATAAGTTAGTCATTATAAGTTTAAATAGGAAACTATATATATAAAGTGTAGTTCATAATTTAAAACTTAAGATGGGTAAAGTAAACTCATTATCTAGTCGGCCTTAAATATAATGTTCTTAATTGAAATACTATATATGTAAATCACGAAGGTCCTTCATGATTAGAAAAGAAAAAGCCGAAATGGAGCTATTGCTGCGAGATAGTGTAGCCGAAAAAAAATATTGTTGATACTTAGTAATTTCGCCGAGATATAATCGCCAGAAATGAATCAATTCATCTATAATATTTTAGCTTTAACTTGCCGGAATGAATTGAAATATATTTTCTATATACAATTCGGCCTGCTTTCAACATCAGTTTAATCCATTAAACCATCTGATCAATTATATTTCCTAATAACCATACAATATCATGAATTAATCATCATTCAAATATATATATATAGATGGTTTAAACATCCCCAACATCACACATTAATGAAAATTACTCAAATTGAAATTGATGATAGTTTAGTCTAAAGTACTACTTAACACCCCACAATATATAATCTTGTTTTATAGGTGTCCTCCTCTCTTTAATATAGGGTAACTAGAGTTTCCTAAGCAATCCTTGATCATCCCTTGGAAGCTGCTGGCCTTCGTCATGATCTCAAAATTGCCTTAATCTCAAAACTTCATTCTTCAACTGTTCTTCTCAAAACTTGATGCATTCTTCATTGATGTTAATTGCTGCAAACATATACATTCTTTTTATTTCTCAAAGTCAACCACAATGTACATTCATCATTTTCTTTATTTCCATGTACATTCATCATTTCCACAATGTACATTCACTTTATTAATGCTATAATGGCTGCATTAAATAAAGGCAGCTGGCAAGCTGATTACATTAAGTGAAACAGCATTAAATATATGATTGCATTAAATATATATGATTCCTAAGCAAATAAAATTAACACTAGCATGTTTTTTTTTAATGTAAAATGCATAAAGGAAAACATTAAGTGAAACAAATTTTGAACTAATGTTGTGAGATCTCGAGTTTTCAATTAACTTGTCTACTAGGTTTTTCTTCATGTCTTTTATCTACAATGTGTAAGCATAGGTGCATGTATACATTAATTTTTTAATATAACCACCTATAATGCAGTTAATTGGGTAACTCATCTAATCACCAAAAGAAAGGATAACACATCCCATCTCAGCCTCTAGGTGCAGCATATACATAAAAATAACCAGGTTAAAGCAATTAAGTTAAAGCAATTCATGTCTATCAATTGTATCAAAGTCATCACAAATATAGAACATAAGCAAATTAGCAATATGGATTGGTGAAGTTTACATACCCTCAGCTTAGAGAAATTATATTGCACAGTCCTTATAAGAATAATGACCATCAGGGAACCAAGAGATTTTTTATGAAGGAGGCGTTATTTGTACCATGGAACACCAGGCAATATCTGTCCACATCATCTATGTTAATACAATCCCTTTGTAAAGCATAAATGACAAATAAATATAATCCACTTGTGCATTTTTCTGACCTTAACACCATACCAAGCATCTTGAGGTAGAAGAAGGAACACAATGGGAAGAGTTTGTTAAGGCCTTCCAGATCAAAATCATTGACACCACATAAACTTAACATGACAAAAGTGAAAGCAACAAGTGAAGGCCATCTTGTGAGCAACTCCAAATCAATGGAAACTCTTCAAAACATATGTACTACCCCACAAAAAACGTATTTCCCAATATATATATATATATATAGTGTACTACCTCTCTAGTTCTTGTTTACAAAGAGGACAAGAAGATGTAATTTGGAGCCATTGATCTATGCACTTGAGGTAGAAGACATGGGAACATGGCAACCTCCTTAATTCTTCCTTGTTCAAGTACTTGGTTATGCAAATGCAGCATTCCTGTCATCCCCACCACAAACACAAAGAAAACAAGACAATCTCATCAGCACTTCAACTTTCAACACGCCAATATATTCTTTTGACTTAGAATCTACTAAATTTGTTCTGTCCTATGAAAGATATTAGCTTATTTGTAAGTGTAAGTTGAAAGAAATGAGACTTACTGGATGATCATTTGCAAGGTCGGATGCTGGGAAGCTGGGAAGCTGAGAAATTTCCTCCTCGGATGCTCCTCTATCAATTGACCCTGCATTCATATTGTATCCGACAAGGTTGCTAATCATTGGCACCCAACAACATAGCAACAAAAATAACAGGAATGGAAATGAATAGCAAATTGCATTCCAAGCTAGCAGGGAGATGCATAGTACATGTAGTTTTGGGGCTCAATGGAAGGACCCAAATCGAGAGTCAAATACCCAAACATTACCCATCACAAACCATAATGCAAAGAACAATTCTAGTGAAGTTTGGCATTTGTTCATTAGATGTGAGATCATGTATCCATTGTAGCAATTAATTAGAAGGCTTCGAAAAGCTCTTGAATTGTCAAAAACTCTCTGTAACACTTCCACTAAATTTATGGAAACTTGTTTGTGTGTGAAAAAAATTAAAAGCAGGCAATTCATGAGTTTGTATCTTGTTTTTCGTCATTTAAATATTGCTGCCAATACGATTAAAACTCTAAGGTGGCCTAGTACAAAATATAGTGACCACCAACCATTATCGAATTGATTTGAAGTTATTTGTTATAACTTGAGGCTTTTATCATATCACTAAGGGTTCATCACTACTAAGCTGTTTGCATAATTCCTCAATAATTCCACCCAAAGAACAAAATCAAAGACTTATCCTCAATAACTAGTTGCATGATGTTTTATAACTAGCTCACAAATCTTTGTAATGATCCCAACAGACGAGTTGTCACTATTAGTACAACGCATGGAAACCAATGATTTTGTTTAAGGGAAAAATATAAATGAATCATAGAAGTTGAAGGGGCGTACTGTATGTAAAGCTAGCATACCTAGATTCTTCACTTCCCCTCTGCTGTTCCATATTAGAAAGGCCAAAACCATCTCCATGATTGAGATGGTGCCGGTAGCGGCCGTAGAGTAGCAACAGACTAAGAACACATCCAATATTATAACCAATAATCCATATTCTCATTGGCCAAACAGGCTTCTCCTTGGAAATGGCTATAGTAGATGTTGTGATGCTTATTTGAATCACCAAAACTATAAATTCCATCAGCATCCAAGTGCTTGAATTGAAAGGATTTGAGCTAAGATCAGATCTTGATTCAGTTTGGTAGTGGAATATTCTTCTTAAGAAAGAGAACCACCTTGCTCTGGAGATCCTCATCGCCATCCTTACCAAGGACGAAGAAGGTAGAGCACAAGTAGGCCTATGTCGGGTATTCATTTTGGATGATTTTTGTTGGACTAAAAACCAAATTCCAAACATATCCAAACAATAAACTACCGTTAACCCTTTGCCCATTATATCATTGCAAACAATCAAAATATATAGAATACCAGCATAAGGAAACTTCAAAATCACAAAGATGATATTGTTGAATCATGAAAAAAAGTGGCTTTTGGCTAATTCGTAGTGTCACGCAATTTATGAGATTTCACAATAAAAAGGTTTAATCAGAAGCTTTTGCCAAAGATTCTAGCTTATTTGATCATGCATGATAATCTTGATTAATGTGAAAAAAAGTTTATTCTGTACTTTTTCGTCAAAAATTAAAATGAACCAAAAGGATTAACCCAACTAATGAAATTCATGTACTTTTAATTGTCCATGAAGTTGGTAATTATTAACATATATAAAAGTTGTGGGACTTTTAGCTATCCATTATTAATGATCATGGTTGTAACTACTGATCAACTCATCTTTTTACTGGTGCAATTAGATCTAAGCTGCTCATGGTGTATTGGAGAGGAATGGATCATTAACATTTAAATGACTAATTATTAAATATGTATGTATTTATGTAATAAAGTTGGAAACTCCAATCATATATATATATATATATATATTATATAAGTCATATATAATATATATATGATCTTGTTTCCAGCACTGCAGATATATATCCATTCTTCCATTGTAATGCTACTTATCAATCTTCTTCTTCTTCTTCCTCTTATCTTTTTAATTAATTTCAATGCCTTTTTAATTTCCCCCTATTATTCTTCCATGTGCAGTTGAATTAGAAACAGTTTTTTTGGCAAGATGTTTTGTTCTCAACCACATTATAATCTAGCTACTTCAATTGCATTGGCATGGCACATATGATAACATGCATACATACAATTTAGTTCCCTTACTTATCACTCATACACATTAAACTGATAGTAAGTTAAAAGTTAACTTACCTCGATCGTCGCGTTCTACAAGAATAAAGCGCGAAACACGAGGAACTGTAAAAGGGTATTCTAAATGTTAGAAATTAATTACTAACAATTAGGAATGTGAACAGAGACAACTTAGAGTAAAATTACCATTTTACCCTCTACATGTGGGCAAATGACCATTTTACCCCTAACTTAAGAATCTAATATCCTAATTCCAAAAATTACCAAAATTTACATTCCTCATGTAAATTTTGTCCCAAACTCAAATAGTAACTCAGAAAAATTTAAGACCAATCACAACTATGAAAAACTTACTATGGCCGAAACCTACATAGGCCATTTGTCTTGGTTTTGGTTGTAATTCTGTCATTTGTCTTGATTTTGGTTGCAATTCTTTCAAGTTCCAAAACTCATGAATAAACCAAAATCTTGTAACAAAGATCTTCCTATCCTAAGTTTAAAAATACACTTAAAATATCCATTAAGAAAAGCTAATCATCAACACCAAACTTTTTGTAAAAAGACCCAAACTTTTTTAACAAAAAGTAAACCTTAAGTCACAAGTTTTGACCTTAATAAAAACATCTCCAAGAATTCCAAAAAATCAAATCTTACTTCTAACATATTCATAACATCATCCTAAGATCAAACATGCTTTAAATCATAAAACCAAACTCACCAAAAATCACAAAACAACACTTGGAGTTTTAGGTTTTAAACTTAGTCCAAAACAGAAACTGATTTTCCCAACTAACTATGATCAATCTCTTGATCCATGGCTTAAAGACATGTGATCTTCAAACTAACACATCACATGGTTTAAAAATGTGTACTAAAGAAGATCCAACCATCAAACTTAAAATCACATGGCTAAAATTTAATAAAACATGGATCTAACTAAAAAACATCAAAGTTTAGGCCTAACCGAAATCCTCTTGCATAGAAAATCATATCTTTAAAAATAATACTAAATATCTTCTAAATAACATCCTAACATGTATATAAGAGGCTTAGGATCATCATATAAAAATATCAAAGCCTTTGGAATAAAATTAAACCACGAAATATTCAAACTTTCACCAAACAGAAACTGTTTTTCCACTTCCAGTTTTCAAGTTTCTAACTCTAAGAAAATCTATGATCAAAGGCTTTATCCAAGCAACAAAACCTCAATGAACATTCATAAACACATGTTAACAACACTCCATAAAATTTTCGGACCAAGATATGTCCATTAGCTTGGTCAATTTCGTGGGCCTTGGTGGGCCCCACCAAGTGGGCTTCAATTTGGGGTTTAAAGGGGGTTTGGTTAGGGTTTGAGATTCTATCAAGCCCAAAATCAATTTTTCTTGGCCCAATCAAATTCCTAAGGTTTAAAAGGTTGAATAACGATGACTTGACTAATTAATAGCATGTGGAAGTGATTTAATCAAGTGATTAAACACAATGCTAGAAATTGGATTAAAAAGGGTTTGGAGGCCAACTTTAGGGTTTGGGAAAACCATTTAGGGTTTTGGTTTCAACCAAGCTTTTGGGGTTTTAATTGGATTCCAACCATTTAGGGTTTTGCTAGGGTTGAAACCCTCTTTGGTCTAGCACAATTTGGTTGAACAGATGAAACATAGCTTTGCTTAGGTGGCATGATCTCACACCTTGATTCCTTCACAAATCTATCTAATGGTTCTTCTTTGTACCAAGTGTCTAATACCATTTACTATGTGTGGCTAAGATCTTGCCAAGTGTCCAAATAAAACTTCTCTAACCTAATTTGGACATTCCACACTGTGATTTTGAAAACACTGCAATAGGTGCGCTTATCGAGGTTACTATTCACTCCAAAAAAATACATAATAAACTTAGTACTAAAAATTTCTAAATATTCATATTAACCTATAGTGAAAATCTTTTAACGAAATTCAACCCCGAAGTACCCCTAAAAATAATTTCACAATTTTCAACAGACGTTTCGTCCGGAATTATGAAAATAAGCTATTGCGCCATAAAATCCTAAATAATCCATTGATTTTAATGGCGTAGACCATAATGCATTCTGACACTTCTAACTACCTCAAATAATTAAACTCATATTTCTAGCACCATAGTGAGTGATAACACTGACTATGTTGACAAACTAAAACTTGTGCAATTGGTCGATTCGTAAAAACTTATGGGGTTTTCACGAGATTCCTAAAGTCAATAGAAATTCCACCAATGAATTTCTAGCGGGCTGTTACACAAACTATCTATTTTAAGGAGGCATATTACTTGATTAGTTTTGATACAGCAAGAGGGTAACATGTCAACCAATTTGAAGTTTGATATATATATATATATGTGTGTGTGTGTGTGTGTGTGTATCTATATGCATATGAACGGGGGATCTTTATGTTGCATGGTGATCTTAATTTCAACAAATTAATTAGAAGAAAAAGAGTCCCAAGAAAATTTGAAAGAGACATTGAGAATCAATGAACCTTGGTCTTGGTGATTGGACATGTTTTAACTTCAAGTGCCAGTCATGTCTTCCAGTTGATCATTTTGTTAAGAAAGTTATTTATTTCATATCAACCTACAAATTATTTTGTGGTTTTTTTTCCTAATTTCTGGTAGCCGTTATAAGTTTATTTCCACTTTCCATTATAAATAAATAATAAGTTTATTTAGATAATCCTTTTATGATTTATCTAAATAAATTCTTATGATGTTTTTCAATTTTAATACAAGTTTCTGAGTTTTGGCTTTTTATGTTAATTTTACCTTTTTACTTTTCACAATGGCATGCTGATTAGGTATAGTTGTTTTGTTCTTTAAATGACTAGCGTGAATTCTAATTGTAATCATTTCGTTGGATTTTATGCAACATGTGACAACCAAGTAAATCAATATATATTGACCAGAAATTTTTTAATTCAGATTATAGATTCCAATTTCCTAAAATTCGAAAGGATGTTCATCGACAAACATCAAAAGCAAAAATGGAGAAATAAAAAGAAATCTTGAATGCATGCTTGGATAGCATAGCTAAAGCAAAGAAGAGAGGTGGCCAAGTTGTGGCTCATGTTTTCCAAGCCAACGAATTGAACGAAATTATAATATCTAACCATCCTTTGATGAAGTCTATACCAAATATCATGATTTAGAATGAAAGGGATTGTAGCATGTTAATTAGAATGCTACAAGACTTCCAAATCCGGATCTAGCTTTGAGGGGGAGGGTGCTTTGGCTCCTCCCCCTCCCCTCCCTCCTGTCTATATGTTCAATCTGTTAGTTTTGTTTTATTTTGGCGTGTTTTAGTTTTTAGTTTTAGCTCAAATAAGGGGTGCTCTTTCGGGTGATCCCATTTTTAGCATAGGTTTTGTTCCCCATTCTTTCTAAGATTTATGTTTCTGAATAAACTCTAAGATCTTCTTTTCTAAGATCCGGAAACCTCATCTTTCATTTTTTCTTTCTGACCCGTGTGTGATGTTGAGTCACCTGGAACGGCGGTAGCTAGGGCAAGAGTTGGTCGAGAGGGGCGGGCAATGCTATGGCCAGTTGGTCATGCGGTAGAGCTCGTGCGTAGGAGGTAAAGGACTTCTTAAGAATGAGATGTTGAGCATTGGTAAAGTTTGTAGCATTTTTTTGTCAAAGATAAAGGACTTCTGTTAAAATCCAGAGCTACCATTACCAAAAGTTCTCAACCCTTCCCTAAGTATTCAAATGTGCTTTTACTGGTGTTACTTAGTTATTGAAAATAGTTGATTCATCAAGAGACCTAACAAGAGATGGAAAAAGAGTGAGAGATATTATGGGTGTACGTTACTGTGTAGAGGAGAAAAACCACGTGGTGAGGTTGTTTACTTTTTAAAAATTTTCTAAATCAAAATAGAGATTCAAATTTTCTAAATTTACTTTCTTTAAGAAATTCAAATAGAATTGGAAGCATGTTCTTCGACAAAGATCAAAAGCAAAAATGGAAAAATAAAAAGAAACCTTGAATGCTTGGATAGCATAGCTAGATCAAAGAAGAGAGGTGGCACGTCGTGACTCATATTGTAACGCCCCAAACCCGGGTGGCTTGGTGAATTACTACTTATCGCTCATAAACATGTCTCCCAACACATCCAAAGAAAAATCTCCAATAACTTCCTGAATGAAATCAATCTCAAATCTTCTCAATAATCTCAATACAAACTCCATAAAATCTTAAATGTAATAATAATAATCAAAGAGGTCCATAACCTCCCGGTAATCATAACAAATCAACTAAAAAAATTCATAAGTCTTACTAAACTTGTAAAATCCAAAGACATTAAGACTAATAACACCAGAAGTCCTTCTTCTACCAACATCTTCTTAAACACAAGCAGCATTCTAATCCAGGTCCTCATTTGGACCTACCACATCATCTGAAAAATATTATAATGATAGGGGGTGAGTTATCAACAACTCAGTAAGCAGAAATCATAAATCAGATGCTAGCGTGCAAACATGAGCATTTACAAAGTAGAGCATGCAGAACAAAATATTTTCCCGAGTTAAACATGCAGAACCAAACATATTTTCAAAAGTAACAGAGCGATGATTTTAAGACAAGTAAAACCCTTAGTGCTTTGGCATAACATAAACTGAGTATCATCATCAGATCAAAACAGAGCATCAACCAGAGCAGAGACCATGTTTCACCCCCGTGGTAGGGTTGTGCTAACCCCGGTGGCCAAACCAGGCAGAGACAGAGGTGAAATCTTTCCTTTATTCTTCTCGGAGCCTCGAGTGTGCACACAGGAAAGACCACAATAAAACCACTTTGTTTTCAAAGTGGGTGCACTCAGAGACAGAGAAGTTGGTACCAACCCAAACAGAGCAGAGCATAACAGAGCAGAGCAGAGCAAAGCAGAGACAAAGTCAGATACGAAAACCAGTACACCATGCCAAAGGTTTTCATATGTTATATCAAAATAATACAGAGTACCAAAACAGAATCAGACAGTTTACACACGCTGAACACAAAAGCAAGAAGAAATAGATGCACAACTTTTCATATTCTCAATATCGCTCTTTTTTCCAGATTTCAGAAACCACATGACTGAATTTAGCTCATGTCTACACAATGCATGTCAAAATATATTTTCCTTTTTCACACAGATTTCATGAATAATGCAGATAAGAGACCGAGGATGATCTTTTTTTTCACAAGTTCCCAACACAACGCAAATTATGCAAATTTTCATAAAATCAACCTCAGTTTTATTAACTTGTATAAAACCCAGCATAGGAACCCCGCTTACCTAACTCTTGTAGCGTATTATCTAAGCCTCGAAAATGACCTCTATTAGTCTCGGCACCTATTCATAAAACAAAATATACACTGAGTATTAAACGATAATTGACATAACGTCCATCTAATAATTAATACTCATAATCTCAACCCATAATATAGCAAAAACAACTCACTAATACTATTAATAGTAATTTGGACAGCTCGCATTCCAACCCAAAAATACCATATTCTAATTTTAACAATTACCAAAACACCCACAAAATTCCACGTCAAACACAAATAACCAAAATATTAACCCCACCTCAAAGGCCCCTAACTCCAAGTAATAATCACAATTCCACCACAATGTAGCTCCAACTATTATTCTCCACTCCCAACGGTCAAATAGAAACCCATATAGCACAAAAACAGTCCCCAAACAATCCCAAACATTGCTCAATTTACTGCTTGACCAACCCAAGATAATCCACAATTCCAAGACCATTCCAATACAAAGTGTTTGTTTATTCACAACAAGTGTCCGAGAACTCACAACTACACTTCCAAAATATTTCATTGAAATGAAGACTTGAAGTGACAGTGTGTGTGCGTGAGTGTGAGGCCGAGACGAGGCTAACTTACCAACGAAAAGGAATTTCTCCCGCAATGGTTTTACTAGTTACACAAGAAGCCGAGAATCGAAAGCCCAATAACTAGGAATTACAAGCCAATGAAAACTCAAGAACTGACGAAATGCAAACCCAAACTCACGGCAACAACCAGTTGTATAGAGGAGGAACATCAAAAATAAATATCAAAAACAAAATCTGTACACTGCAGCAAGGGAAACCGAAAATCAAAGGAATGAAGATGGAACTCTTACCAATCGAAAATGGAGGGATGCGAAGTGATGCCCGTGTGTTGCAGAGGAAAATCGAGATGCAAAAAAAAATGGAGAGAAAAAACAGAGGAACCGAAACCAGTACTGCGCAGGGAAGAAACCGAACTTGAGGAAACTTGGGCAGAGAATCGGAACCCACAGATTACGTAGCAACAAGAAATAAAGAAGAAACCGAAAGAACAGAAAGAGACGTGGGAGAGAGAGAGAGAGAGAGATCTGGGCAGGGGAAAAACAGAAACCGAAAGAGAGAATGAGGGAGAAAGAAGCGGGAGGAAGCAGAAGAGAAAGCAAAAACACTAACCCAAACGGCGTCGTTCCGCAAATCAGAAGAAGGCTGGGCCTCACGCGAATTGGTCCGGCTCACAGACTGGGCCTTACACATATTGTCCAAGCCAACGAATTGAACAAAATTATAGTAACTAACCATATCATGATTTAAAATGAAATGTACTGGTGAACTGTTTGCTTCCCAAACATATCTCATCTTAGTATTGTCTGAAAAGGAAATGGATACTAGAAGAATGAGAGTTGCCTTGGTTACTAACGTCCTGTTTGGTTTCACAGATAGTCTTAACTCATCTCATTTTAACATCTAAACACCATTCAAACACAAACACTTCTCAACTTCAAATTTTCAAATTTTCCATTTAATCTTTTTCTAATCACTACAGCTTTTCCAAACATCCAACAAAACACAAAAACAAACTAACTTTTTCAAATCCCAAATGAAAACAATGTTAAAAATTTATATTATAAGAAAATATTTTAACTTTCTAATATTTTTATTCTTCTTCTTTTTTCTCACTATTCCCAAAATCTCATAAAACATCTTACTTCAAAATATTTCAATACTATTCACAGATTTATCATCTCAACTGTGTAACCAAAGGTGACCCAAAACTCTAAGCATCTTTTTGCACAGGTTGACAACTATAATACTACAAAGGTGGTTTTCGGTTGGTTTTCTTCTATTGAAGAATGAGATGTTTAGCATTGGTAAAGTTTTTAGCCCTTTTTTTGTGAAAGCTATAGGACTTCCATTAAAATCAAGAGCTACCAATACCAAACGCTTTTAGCCTGTCCTTGAATATTCGAATATTCAAATGTGCTTTTACTGGTGCTACCGTGTTATGGACAATAGTTGATTCATCGAGAGACCTGTCTAGAGGTAGAAAGACAATGAGAGATATCACCAATATTACTATGTTGTGGACAAAAACAATGCAGTAAGCGCGATGCAAGTTTAATCACATGTGACATGCTCTATCTTCAAAAGCAATAAGAGCTTAGCCAATTATTGAGTTATGTGAAACACGTACGTCATCATTTTGAAGGTATTCTCTTCTAGAGCTCCCCTATGAATAAGACGTGGTGTAAAGTCATGTATTACACGAGCTAATAAAATAGTGACTCGTTATTTTTGCCATGCTTTACAATTAGACAATATCGATGGCATTCTTTTCCGATCTTGGAAATAAATCTCCCTACACTTCATACCGAAATATCATCTATGTTCAAGCTTGAGTTGTTGTAACCAATCATTATTATTGTCGCCAACCCTCGATGGCAAGACCTTAGATCAAATTTATATTGGCCATAAATTTTCTAATTCAGTTTATAAATTCCAATTTCCTAAATTTACTTTTTTATGCAATTCAAATTAAATCGAAATCATGTCCATCAACAAAGATCAAAAGAAAAAAATAAAAATAAAAATCTTGAATGCTTGGATAGCATAACTAGAGCAAAGAAGAGGTGGCCAAGTTGTGGCTCATGTTGTCCAAGCCAATTAATTCAACTAAATGATAATAACTAACCATCCATTGACTAAGTCTATACAAAATAGCATGATTTACAATGAAAGGAACTATGAAATGTTTGGTTCCACAAATATCTCATCTTCTATCCATTTTATTTTTAGACACTACCAAGATGAGATTTGTGCGGAAGCAAACATTTCACTAGTAGCTTTCATTTGAAATTGTGATTTTGGAATATACATGACCAAAGGGTAGTTTGTAATTATAATTTGGGTCAATTCGTTGGCTTGGACAACATGAGCCAGTACTTGGCCACCTTTCTTCTTTGCTCTAGCTATTGTGATGCCCCCCAGATTCCTCTTGGAACCAGACAAACATCTGAAGTTTTGGGACATACAACACAATGTTATCTACTCCCGCTCATGAGAGATAAAGATGCAATGTTCCAAACATGCATCTAGCAATATGCAATAAAGCTGCGGTTTGTGGATAAATTTTTTCTTGAGCAATACTATGCACCAAACTAAAGATACCCCAAATATTAAAAACATAATCCATAAACATTAAAGTGGTATACCTTCTTGATTACATAATGAGCCCAAAAGGTCTGTAATCATTAGAGTACTAGAGATCGAGCTCCTTAAGTATAAGTAGGAACTAAAGCAACTACTAGGCTAATCCATTAAGAAGCTTGCACAACTCAGTCAAGGATGTTATAGTACTAACGATACATCGAAGCATTGAGGCTATGAGCTCTTTGTCGTGCCATTGTCGTCTAATCGACAATCTCCAGTCGGTTATTCTCTGATGCGCCTCCTAATCCTAACAAATGGTCTACTATTTTAGGGGGAATGGTAGTTATGATTACAACAGTGAGATTTGAATTCAAATCTCAGGAAGTTAACAGAGAACTTCCAAATAGGTTAATGATGCATGCAGGACAGTAAATACATGAATGCATAATCAAAATCATAAGTAAGCATAAAATAACTTGACGTGAAGCATGGCATAAATTGACATGACATGTGCGTTAACATATGCACAAGTTCACATGTATCTGCACCTGCTATGGACACACATATTGTACATGCCAGTTGACAGGTATCTGTATCTCTTGTGGACACACGTTCTGTACATATCACGTGATAGGTATATGCGCCCGCATGAATAAGTATAGCATGAAAGTGAAAAGTGGCACCATTGACGTTAGTGCCCGCTGCGCTATGGTGACAAGTTAATTAAGCCTCATTCGTAGCTCGTTGATCTTTATCTTGTCAACCAAGGGAATTTCACTCTAATTTAGATACTATAGCGTGAACAAGAGAGTTCAACTAGGATATTACCCTATCCTAGCACTTAGGGTCGTTACAGATATAAACAAACTTAACATGACTTGAAAGTTTGTTTCCAAGATACATAAACTGTACTCTAGACGAAATGTGACATGAAACAAAAGGATAGAAGCCCTGATGTAACGTAACATGACATGAACGTGAGACGAAAGACATGATGTACTATGAGATAAAAAATATTTCATAGCATGACATAACATGTAAAAGATAATATTTTGTAACATGGCATAATACATAACAGATAACATTTCAAAATATTGCAAAACAAGTAACATACAATATTTCGTAATATGACATAACATGTAACAGAAAATATTACTTGACATGACATATGTAACATACAACATTACTCAACATGTCATACTTGTAACAAATATCATTACTTAACATGACATACTTGTAATAGATAGAAATGCATGACAAAATAAATTATGTAACAGATAAGTTTTTCATGACAGAATATAGTATGTGTAACAGATAAACATGTTGTGACATGCCATGGCATGACACATATGATGATATACATACATGAACTGTAGTTCCTTTACCCATCACACATACACAGTAACTTGATAGTAAGTTAAGAGTTAACTTATAGTGATCGTCTCGTTATGAGAAATTAAGCACAAAATACAAGAAATTGTAAGTAGAGATTTTAAAAGTTAGAAACTTTATTACTAACAATTAGAAACATGAAAAATGCTAAGTTAAAGTAAAATTACTATTTTACCCTCTACATGTGGAAAAATGACCATTTTACCCATAACTTAAGGTTTTCACATACAAATTCCAAAAGGGAAATTCTAAATGCAACCGCCCGCGTGTCCCCGTTGCGGCCTCGGCGCCTACGTGGCATACGTACTAAACGACGTTCAACATTTGTCCAAATTCCCCCGCGTAAGTAATTGTTTTCTCTCACTCATCTCTATTTTCTCTCGTCCAATGCACGATTTCAAACCCTAATTGTAATCCATAACTCTCAATGAGCGTCTACTCTCAATCCCTAACTCTAACCAACATCTAACCCAAACGATCCCTAACCCTAATCTACCTGTCGTCTTCACCCTTGAGGCCGCGAGGAACCCTACTCTTTGGATTGACGAGCCGAGCCTACGAACCCACATGAACCCATCGTCTCCATCCCCGTCGTCATCACCCCTGAGGCCGCGGCAGGACACGAACCCATCATCTCCATCCCCGTCGTCTTCACCCCTGAGGCCGTAAGAGACACGAACCCCCCAGGTTTTGTTCAGATTGTTGCTTTTAGTTTTGCTCTCATTAGTTCAATTTGTGCTTGTGATTTTGATTACTTGATTACTTGTGATTTTGAGATTTTGGTTGGATTTGATTTGGTTTATTTATTAGGTTTTGTTCAGATTGTTGCTTTTAGTTTTTCTCTTATCAGTTAAATATGTGTTTGTGATTTTAAGTTTTGATTACTTGATTTGGAGATTTTGGTTGGATTTGATTTGGTTTATTTATCAAGTTTTGTTCAGATTGTTGCTTTCAGTTTTGCTCTCATCAGTTAAATATGTGTTTGTGATGTTAAGTTTTGATTACTTGATTTGGAGATTTTGGTTGGATTTGATTTGGTTTATTTATCAAGTTTTGTTCATATTGTTGCTTTTAGTTTTGCTCTCATCAGTTAAATTTGTACTTGTGATTTTGATTACTTGATTGGAGCTGATTCGATTTTATGGGGGTTCATCTTAGAATGTCATCATCATCTTCATCAATATCTTCTTCATCTTTTCCGAAAAGTAATTTGGGAAAACCATTGTGCTTCTGTGAGCTCGAAGCCACATTGAAATGGTCAACCACTGCAAAAAATCCTAGACGACCCTTCTTAGGTTGTTCAAAGTACAATACCCAGGTAAGTACATTATTTTTTGCCTAAAACATTTTTTATATATAATCATTTAATATGATGTACAGTTTATACATTTCTAATATATGCATGAAATGAGTAGGGCTTACCATACTATAAGTTTTTCAAGTGGCTGGATAGTAATGAAGTGACTGAGCTACAAGTTCAAGAAAGAATGCATGAACTGTTAAAGAAAGAGAAAGAGGTCGAGAAGATACTCGAGCTTCTAGAAAAGAGGGAGATTGAACTGCGTAAGATAGTGGATCGCCTCGAGAGGGTGCAGATGGTACTATCCAAAAAAAGCGACGAGGTTATGCAAAAGGAGTTGGTGCTTAATGCACAAGAAGCTAAAATAAGGCGTTTAGGCACACTACTTCGTATTTATTTCTGTTTGCATTTGTACATGTATTTTACCTATTGTTATATAAGTAATTTAGAATTGTTGTTAGTAGTTCTATGTTTAGGTATTGGACTTGTACATTTGTTTTATAATTGTAGACCGCAACTTGTATGAACCAATTGTCTCAGCAACAATGCATTGTCTCAACAACAGTTGTCTTAGCACTTCCCTCATTGTCTGGACGTAATTAGTTAAGTTGGCCTCCTTGGATGTACATGGTTGTGGGATATAGATCACTTTATATATAACATCTATTGCAAGAAGGCACACAACTTTAGATGATCTATTTTACCATTAAGGAGGTTTAATTCTTAGTTAGATCCGATAACAACATGGATCTACATTTGAAGAATCTGTTTTATAGACCTTAGAATGTGCAAAATACTTTGTATCTTAGACATCAAAATTCCAAAATGAGACCCTTTAAGTCTTAATGAACATTATGAATCACAATAGTTAATGCTAGAAATAAAAATACATAGTCAGCAAAGCTCAGTTCTCCAATGCTATCTTTTAATCTTGCGATAAAATAAGAAAAAAATTTAGACTATAGGAATTATATCTGAGAAAAGATAATAAAAACTACAATACTAACTATTATGTCAAAAACTTAAATATATATCCAGTTTTCTATTTTCCACTTTCTTTCTCATTTCTTTGTTTGTAGCAGCCAAAATAGATAAAACTATATTAAAATGTGGCCAATATATACTTCACAAATTTCCACCAACCAAAATGAAAATGGAACATAAGCAAGAAAAATAAACAGAGGACGAGCAAAGAGAGTCCCATCCAAGCTCCATTAACCATATAAATGCATTAAGCGCACTAAAAGCACATCTACACCATCAAAAATATATGTGCATAGATAGAGAGAGAGAGAGAGAGAAAAAGAGAGAGTGCGCGCTTATACCTGTGAGTGATGTATGAATGTAGAGAAGCCTAAGCAGGTTTAAATCCACATATATTCATTCATGCTAGAAATTGTTCCCAGTCCAACTTCACAACAAAGTCCCTCAAATACACAAAATCTATTCAATCCACGACAAATTGTGTAACAGTCTGATAGAAATTCATTGGTGGAATTTCTATTGACTTTAGGAATCTCGTAAAAGTCCCATAAGTTTTTACGAATCGACCAATCGCATAAGTTTTAGTCTGTCAACATAGTCAGTGTTATCACTCACTACGGTGCTAGAAATATGAGTTTTATTTATTTGAGGTGGTTAGAAGTGTCAGAATGCATTATGGTCTACGCCATTAGACTCAGTGGATTATTTTGGTTTTTATGGTACAATAGCCTATTTTCATAATTCTGGACGAAACGTCTGTTGGAAATTGTGAAATTATTTTTAGGGGTACTTCGAGGTTAAATTTCGGTAAAAGATTTTCACTGTAGGTTCATACGAATATTTAAGTTTATGATTCACCTTTTCGAAGTGAATAGTAACCTCGATAAGCGCACCAATTGCAGTGTTTCAAAATCACAATGTGGAATGTTCAAATTAGATTAGAGAAATTTTATTTGGACACTTGGCAAGATCTTAGCCACACTTAGTGAATAATATTATACACTTGGCACCATGAGGAATCAAGGTGTGAGATCATTCCACTTAAGCAAAACTTTGTTTCATCTGCTCAATCAAATTGTGCCAGATCAAAGAGGGCTTCAATCCTAGTAAAACCCTAAATGGGGGGAATCCAATTGAAAGCCCAAAAAATTTTTTGAAATCGAAACCCTAAACGGTTTCCCCAAAACCCTAAAGTTGGCCTCTAAACATTTTCTAATCCGATTTCTAGCATTGTGTTTAATCACTTGATTAAATCACGTCCACATGCTATTAATCCATCAAATTTGTGTTAGAACATCATTATACAACCTTGTTAACCTTGAAAAATTGATTGGGCCAAGTTATATTGGATTTGGACTTGATAGCAACCCAAACCCTCTTTAAACCCCAAAATTTAGGCCTATTCAGTTTAGGCCCACGAAATTGACCACATTAGCATTGTTTGAAGACTAAGTTTTGTTCCCCCACTTGGCTGGCCAGATCGTTACAAGAAGGGCCTAGAAGGTTCTTGAAATACAAAGTTAAAGGGTCACCTCACTCTTTCACTCTTACACTCCACCTTGGGAAAAGATCTTGAACTGATTTTTATGAGAAGAAAAGGACAATACTCAAGCTTCCTTTCAGTCCTTTCACTTTCCATAACTTGTTTATGAGGCTCTCCAGTCCACTTCCCACGAAAAGCAACTCTCCTTTACAAGTTTCCTTCGTAGAACACAAAAGACACTCTCGGACAGTTTTTCGTACCTCTTTTGAATGCCTAGTTCGAAGCTTTTGTAAGTGTTTTCTCGCAAACGTTCCTCCATTAAAGTTGTTTCTTTTGGAGTCTAGTGTATGTGGATATCTTATTAGTTCCATTTGGAGATCAGTTGATCGCGAAAGTTGTTTAGACCCCAGAAAGGTCATTCTGGGCGATAAACTGGAGAGTGTGTTATATTTTGGAGTTTTTGACCAAGCTAATGAATAGATTTTGGTCCGAAATTTTTATGGAGTATTGTTAACATGTGTATATGATTATTGGTTGAGGATTTGTTACATGATTAAAAGTTTTGGTGAAATAATTTCTTAGATCTAGAAACTTAGAAACTGGAAGAGGAAAAACAGTTTCTGTTTTGAGAAAGTTTAAATCTTTTATGGTTTAATCTTATTCCAATAGCTTTGATATTTTTATTGGAAGATCCTAAGCCTCTTATATACATGGTAGAATGTTATTTTGAAGATATTTTATGTTATTTTCGAAGATATGAAATTTTATGCAAGGAGAAATTCGGTTAGGCCAAAATGATGATGTTCTTGGCTAAATTTATGTTTTGGTTGATGTTTAACCATGTGATCTTGCATTTGATGCTTGGATCTGTTTTAGAACATCTTTTTAAACCATGTGATGTTTTGGTTTGAAGATCTCATCTTTATAAGTCATGGATCAAGAGGTTGATCAAAATAAGTTAGAAACAAAAATCTGTTTTAAACTTAGAAGAGAAACCAAAAAGTTCAAGTATGGTTTTAGTATTTTTGATGAATTTTGTTCATGATTCAAAACATGATTATTCTTATGAATATGTTATGAGTATAGTAGAAGAAAAATTTTGGTTTAATCATGAGTTTTGAGATTTGAAAGAATTACAACAAAAATCGAAGGAAATAGCCTTTGTAAGTTTCGGCCCTATAGAGTTTTAATAGTTGTATTTAGTTTTAAATTTTTCTGAATTAATATTTGAGTTTAGGATAAAATTTACATCAGGTATGTAAATTTTAGTGATTTTTGGAGTTAAGATGCAAAATCCTTAAGTTAGGGGTAAAATGGTCATTTTCCCACATGTAGAGTGTAAAATAGTAATTTTACTCCAAGTTGATATTTCTCCATATTCCTAATTGTTAGTGATTAAGTTCTAATTTTTAGAAATCACTATTTTCAGTTTCTCGTGATCGCACTTGAGTTTTGTCTCGAAGCTCGAAGATCGAGGTAAGTTAGCTTTTAACTTACTATCAGTTTAATGTGTATGAGTGATTAATAAGGGAACTATAGTGTATGTATACATGTTATCATATGTGCCATGCCAAGTCATTACATATTTATCTTTTACACAGAATTTATTCTGTCATGAATTATTCATTTGTTACATAAGATATTCTGTCACGTATAGCAATACATTGCGAGTATGCCATGTTAAGTTAAGTATGTCATCTGTTACATGTATTTCATGTCACATAATATTCACTGTCACATGTTACGCCATGTTAAGCAATGTTGTCTGTTATATGGTATGTCATGTTACGAAATGTTGCATGTTACATGTATGTCATGTTATGAAATGTTCTCTATTACATTTATGTCTGACGTCTTAGTTCATGTCACGTTATGCTACGTCAGGATTTCTGTCTTTTATGTCACGTTTATGTCATGTTCATGTTACGTCACGTTACCAAATGTCATGTATGCCAGTTAAGTTATTCATGTCAATCATGACCCTATGCACTAGGATGGGGTAATATTCTAGTGGAACTCCTTTGTTCACGCTGGATTGTCTAAATATGTGTGAAATTCCCTGGTTGACGAAGTACAGTCAACAGGTTGCGAATGAGGCCTAATTAGCTGGTCACCGGAGCACGCCAGACACTAACGCCGATGGTGTCACACATTATGTTACGTGTGTTCACAGCAAGTGTGGCACAAACAAATAAGTCATGGGGCTACAACAACTGTGGAGCATGAAGTATGGGGCCACAACAACTGTGGAGCATGAAGTATAGGGCCACAACAACTGTGGAGCATACACTACGTGAGACACAGCAATTGTGACACGTAGAATATGTGGGGCCGCAACAACTGTGGAGTACGTATTAACGCATTCACAGCTGGTATAGAAACCTGTGATGTGATGCGGTAATCGGCAGGGACACATGGCTCAAGGGGACCTATGTAGCACCCATATGTAGCACCCAAGGGGACAAATAAGTTATTCAAGTCATGTTTCACGTTATGTTATGTTCAAGTTTACATTCACGCGATCGTGGTAATCCCATGAGACAAGAATATGTTTCAAATTCATGTTATGTTATGTTCACGTTCACGTTATGTTCCAAGTTCATATTTATGTTATGTCATGCTCAGGTTCATGTTATGTTTTAAGTTCATGTTCAAATTATGCATGTTCACGTTCATGCTATGTTTCAAGTTCACATTCATGTTGTGTTTCAAGTCCATGTTATGTTTCAAGTCACGTTCATGCCAAGCTTTAGTTTCAGTTTAAGTTATGCCAGTTATGTTATGTTGTATGTCAAGTTATGCTATGATTACTTATGATTTGATTACGCATTCATGCTTTTACTGCCATGCATGCATCATTAACCTGTGTGGAAGTTTCCTGTTAACTTTCTGAGATTTGTAATCAAATCTTACTGTGGTAGTCCCAACTACCATTCCCCCGGAATGGTAGATTTTGTTACAGGATCTGAAGGAGAATCGAGAATCGACCAACTGGAAATAATTGACTAAACAATGGTGTGACGTAGATGGTAGTACAGTAGTTACCTCATTACTACTTGTATTTGTGGTGTTCAATCTCCAACACTCTTTTGATCACACCCATTTTGGACTAGTGTTGTAATCTCAGTTGTTTAGTACGTCATTATGTATGAAGTATGTTTTAAGTATTTGAAATATTTCGGTTTGGTGCATAGTATTGCTAAAGGAAAAAATTATCCGCTGCGAATGTTGCATAATACTAGATGCATGTTAGGAATATTGCATCTTATATGTCATGAACGGGGGCAGGTAACCTTGTGTTGCATGTCTCGACGCTTCAAATGTCCGTCTGATCACAAGCGGAATTTGGGGGGCATCATAGGGTGGTCTCAGAGCAATACATCTCTGGGTTTAAATCCAGATGTTCTTAGGAAATGCACCAAATATTAGGCTTGAAATTTTAGTCTTCATTAGGCTTGAATTTCTTGAAGTATAAGAGATAGTATGTGGTTGTAACTTGTGTACTCGTGTGATTTTGGAAGTGACATGACTCGAGGTAAGATACCTCAAAACCCTGAGGGAGTCACAAATTAGGATAATCAGAATCCCCCAATGGATGGAGGAATAGCTGAAGCTGTACGTTGGCTGACTGACATGCTTAGACAAAAGCAACATCAGCAAGCACATGTACCCAGACCCGAAGTCAGGGAATTGTCTGTGTGAGAAGTTCATGATCTATCGTTATCCAAACTTTTCTGGTAATGAAGAGCCACTAAAAATCGAGAAATGGATTATGGATCTCGACAGGACTTACAAGATCTGTGGATGTACTGAGGACCAAAAGGTTCTATATGTTGTATACCTATTCTAAGGAGAAGCTGGAATATGGTGGGATACACAAAGGCAGCTTCTAGTTAGGGAACTAGGAAGTTTGGATGCATTGTCTTGGGAGAGATTTAAGGAAGAGTTGACAACAGATTCTTCCCAGATTCTATCAAACAGTTAAAGGCGCATGAGTTTGCAACTTTAACTTAAGGCAGTTTGACCATAGAGTAGTACGCTGCTAAGTTTATGGTGTTAGGAAGGTTTGCACCACACTTGATTTCTACTCAGAGGATGTAGGCACGAAAGTTTCAAGCTGGACTTCAGCAATGGATCCGTAGCCAAGTAGCTTGCCTAAGAATAAAAAATTATCAAGAGTTAGTAAACGTGGCCGCGATAGCAGAGGTTGAGCAGAGAGGTCTAGTGATCCAGATCAATACCGAATGAAAGAGAACTTCATTGTATGCTATTGAAGAAAATCTAGAAATGAAGAAGATGTCTACTGGACCAGATAAGGGAAAAGGCATCGAGACTGGAAGCTCAATACTAACCACATACCCAATATGTGGGATGTCCAGAAAGAACCATGGAGGCAAGTGCAAACTTACCTTAGGACTCTGTTTCAGATGTAGCCAACCTGACCACTTGATCAGAAATTGTCCCAAAAGAGGCCAGAGAAATGGAACTATTCCCAACAGAGATTCCAAGCCAAAGCCATGACCTCCAGTACTAGCTTAAGTGTATGCAGGTTGTTCTAGAGATGCAGATGCTGACTCGCTAGGAACTAAAGGAGTTGGCGCTGTCACTGGTATTTTTCTAAGACCTCTATATTGTTAAACTTATTTAAGGTTGATTAGATTGCAATTGATGGTACTATTGCATTATTGATACTTTGGGTAAGTTAAATGATTGAGGTTTATAACTTGTACGCAGTTTCATTCAAGCGAGGCCCTATTTTTAGTGATTGTGGTATTGCACGAGAGTTCAGTTCGTACTCTGAATTGTTACCAGGTGGTAAGAGTAACATTTCTCATTAGGAGTATTTCTATTCAAACCAGTGTAGATATGGAATACCTTTTATTAGTACGAGGAAGGATATTCAAGGTTGATGAATTACTATCCCACGTATTTGGAGTTTGTTTTGATTTGAAGGTTACAATGAGATTTGTGTTTGGAAGAGTACAATGTGTGGGAGAAGCTTTGGCTTTAGTAGGATTCACTTATGATAATAGTTTTATCCAATGGCGAAGAAATGGTTTCTGGCGAAGTACCGTGTTTGTGCAAACCTAGATTGCCTTTATATTGGAGACATTTATATGGGGAGTAAAATCTTGTCTTGAGGATTTACGTGAACGATAGGAACAAATTCTTTGGATTAGAGTTAGATTAAGAGGCAGCTCATGATGGATAGAAGAGCTGTAACAATCCGATTCTAAGTTTAGGTCATAATATAAGTTTTATGTATTTTTTTCATATAGCTATAAATATTCTATTATTATCATTATTATTGTTATTATTGTCATATTTTACATTTATTAATTTTATTAATTTCTATTATGATTTTGTTTGAAATTAGTAGAGTTTTGTTTTATTATTAATAATTATTACTAGATTTTTATCAGATTTTAGTTTTGGTTTGAATTTAAGTCTTACTTCATTCTATCTCCAACAAAGCCTCTTTTTAAACACATTAAACCTCCAAGCCCTATGTCTCTCAGTTGATGATCAATTTCTCCACTCCGCACATCTCCACTCCCATTCTCTTTCATGTCTCTTTTCCTCTAGGTTTCCTCTTGATTCATCATATTTATATATATATATATATATATATATATTTATACGCGACAGTTCTACTGCATGAAGAAACCTCACGCCGCAAACCGAGAACTATTTCAAGCCTCTGCCCAATCGCACTCAGCCCCTTGCCTAGAGTATGCCGATGCCACCATTGACCACCTCAAGGGACGACCCACGCGGCCCTGTCTTGCACCCATCGAACAGAGCACCGTTAATGCAACGACTCGATGACGGAACCACCGTGATAACCCCACTGTGCAAACCATGCATGGCCGTGAAGGACCTCCGAGCACTGTCACGTACACCACGCTGCGGCCTCTTTAGACGAGCACCTCGACGCAGCCTCCGTTCTACGTAACCAGCCACCAGAATAGCCGCCCCACAAGCCACGACCACCACCTTGCAGAAACCAGCAACACTTCTACATCACCGTCGCCCAGTCGCTGAAAAACCACCAACAAATACTCTATTTTACTGCAATGAAACAGAGGAAGAATTCTTCCCACCGTGAGCCACAAGCTAGCCACCCATGTCGCCAGCTCCTCCGCGACACATGCCACTTGCACAGAGATCACCGTCGGACCACCTCCAGTTCGCCACAGAAAGCATTGACCAACCCAACCCCGTCGCACCCACTCCCTCTCGGTAAGCTTTGTCGCCGCTCTCTCTGTCACTTTCAGTTGCTTTTCGTCTCCCTCCCTTGGCGTCGCACCACCACGGGGACCCTCCAGATGCGCCGCCGTGACCCCCACCTGCCGCCAGAGCCATCGTGCCGTGCAGCCCTCTCGGTGAGTTTTGGACCATCGCAGGACCTCTCTCTCTCTCTCTCTCTCTCTCTCTCTCTCGGTGTCGCACCACAACAGAGAAGCCGCTAGTTACGCCGCCGTGACCCCCGCTTGTCGCTTGAACCGCCACGCAGCCCATCTCCGTTGCATACTCTATCTCGGTGAGCCCTCTGTTTTCTCTTGCACGACTTCTGCTTATGTTTCTGTCTGTGTGCCATAAAACCACCATGAAGCATTGTTTCACAACGGGCCCTTGGACTTTATGTATGCTGGGCTTATTTGATAAGCTTGTGTTTTAAAAAGTAAATTGGGCTTGATCTTCAACAACTGTTTTAGTATTTTTATTGGACTTAATATTAATATTTTTAAAGATGAGTTTTTACTTAAGTAAATATATTTGTCAAATGCTCATTTTATTAAGAAAGTGTTTAAGAAATTTAAAATGTGTTTTGAAGTTTATTTATGGAGCCTATTATTTTAGTTAATTTTCCTTTGTCTATTTAGTAGAATTTAATAAAATTATTATGTTAAGAATTTAATAGTATTTATTAGGTTTCCTATAAAATTTAATAATTATGTTAAGAAATGTAAAACAATTAAGGAATTTTTAAACTGTTTTATTTATTATTAATTAGATTTCAATAGTAATTGGTAAGTGTTTAATCTTTTATTTTAAATACTTATAATATACTGTATGAAATGAATCTTATAATAGATTTTGATATATTTTAAGCTATTAAATTTGTAAATTTTAATATATGTTAAGAATATTTAAATGATATTATTATTTCTGTTTCTTGTTTAATTATGTTAATTATAAGAAAGGAAACCTTTTTTAAGAATTGAAGTTTTTATGACTTATTTTTAATAGAATTTATTATATCTCAAGTATTATACTAAATTATATTTTTGAAGTAAGATTATGCTATTAGTATTGTAAATAATTTAGGATATCAGTATTCATTAATTTTGTGATAAATAGAATATTTATTTGATTATGTTCTACGATGTGAATTTAATTAAGTAGGATATTAATACTTATTCGTTTCCAAACAGATTTAGTGGTAGTTATTATTGCGTATAGGTGTCGATTTACGAAGTGATATTCAAGAAGAAGTGCAGCGAGGTAAGTAATTTGATCATAAATTAGGATCATCACAGTTTAGCTTATATATAAGTATTATTCAAGCTAGTTCATTGACAACCATTATTTATGAACCACTCATATCATATGCAAACATGTCATCCAGCATAGCATACGATCATGTCATTCTGCATCATGTTTCAGATTCAGAAATTATAATTATGTATGTATTATGTCATACATCTCATGTGTATAAGACTCGTAAGCCATCTTAAATTTAAGAGTAAGATAAGATCAGATCAGTTAATAAGATGGCCATTCACCTTACTGCAGCCGGATGTGGGGCCAGTGCACAACCTTGCACACAGGGTTAAGTGTGTTGGCCAGTCAGATCAGTCAGTTAAGTCAGTTAATTCAGATAAATCAGTCATGCATAGCATAAGCATTAGTATGAACAGTCATGAATTTTAAGCTCAGCATGAAAGTTTTTATGAAAATCTTATGTTTATTACATTTACGTTGTGATAGATTTTTTACTGAGTCATCGACTCATTTTAGTTTGTTTTCATGTTTTTAACCACCCAGGTGAACATGATGACTACGAGTAGGCAGTCCAGGAGTAGAAGGAGCATTTATTTTTAGTTCAGACTTTCTAAAATAAAACATGTCTTTTATGACATGAATTCCTTCAGTTTATTCATATAATTTTTTTTTAAGACAATTTTATTAGACCTTTTATTTCATAATAAGTTTCAGTTTATTTTTCAATTATGAAATTAGAGAATCTCTTGCCGGGTTTATTTTTTCGTGAAAAATACGTGACACACCTAGCCTACGGGAAGGGAGTGTTACAAGAGCTATGTTAATCATAGGAGAGAAAGTCTTGAGTTGAGGTTAATAGCTGATTGTTGATCAAGGTACAACCTAGGAGGAGGAACGATTCGTGGTGATTATGAAGGAGTAAGCTAGTTCTAGGCAGATATAATTCCTTGAGAAAATAGAGAATGTCAATTCAGTTGTGTATGGATTAAATTCTTCCAAAATGAACTGCAAGAATACTTGAAGTTTTAGAAAGTATGTTGGTATGACTTGACCTACCTTGTGGAAGGATTCCAGTACAAATTGATATAATTTGAGAGAAAGAGAGTTAAGAATGATAGATATATATATATATATATATATATATATATATATATATACACGTTGTGGATAATTCTTTGAATAGTGATCTCTTTTAAGCAAGGATTCAGTATCCTAGAAGGTCAGCCTAGAAGTCATTAAGTATAGGCAGTAACCTTTGAGATTGTTATACCCTAATGTTTTAGTAGTAGTTATTTTGTATAACCATGTGATGGTTATAGATAAGAATATTGTTGACTACGAGAAGAAGGCGTTACCTCAAGAAGAACGAGACCTGCCCTTGGGCGTGATGAGGCATCTAGTGATGGGCAATAGGTTGGTAAGCAACTTCTTCTTTTGAGCTTATCTTATGTTTGTACTTGCATCGATCTCGAGGACGAAATCTTTTTTTTAGGAGGGGAGGATGTAACCGCCCGCTAGAAATTCATTGGTGGAATTTCAATTGACTTTAGGAATCTCGTAAAAACCCCATAAGTTTTACGAATCGACCAATCTCATAGGTTTTAGTCTGTCAACAGTCAGTGTTATCACTCACTATAGTGCTAGAAATATGAGTTTTATTTATTTGAGGTGGTTAGAAGTGCCAGAATGCATTATGGTCTACGCCATTAGACTTAGTGGATTATTTTGGTTTTTATAGCGCAATAATCTATTTTCATAATTCTGGACGAAACGTCTGTTTTGAATTATGAAATTACTTTTAGGGGCACTTTGAGGTTGAATTTCGGTAAAAGATTTTCACTGTAGGTTAATATGAATATTTAAGAATTTTTAGTGTTAAGTTTATGGTTTTAGTGTTTTCGATGACTTTTGTTCATGATTCAAAACATGATTATTCTTAGGAATATGTTATGAGTATAGTAGAAGAAAAATTTTGGTTTAATCATGAGTTTTGAGATTTGAAAGAATTACAACAAAAATCAAAGGAAATAACCTTTGTAAGTGTCGGCCCTATAGAGTTTTAATGGTTGTATTTAGCTTTAAATTCTTCTGAATTAATATTTGAGTTTAGGATAAAATTTATATAAGGCATGTAAATTTTAGTATTTTTGGAGTTAGGATGCAAAATCCTTAAGTTAGGGGTAAAATGGTCATTTCCTACATGTAGAGGGTAAAATGGTAATTTTACTCCAAGTTGTTATTTCTCCATATTCCTAATTGTTAGTGATTAAGTTCTAATTTTTAGAAATCACTACTTTCAGTTTCTCGTGATCGCATTTGAGCTTTGTCTCGAAGCGTGAAGATCGAGGTAAGTTAGCTTTTAACTTACTATCAGTTTAATGTATATGAGTCATTCGTAAGGAAACTAAAGTGTATGTATGCATGTTATCATATGTGTCATGCCAAGTCATTACATATTTATCTTTTACACAGAATTTATTCTATCATGAATTATTCATCTGTTACACAAGATATTCTGTCACGTGTAGCTATACATTGCAAGTACGCCATGTTAAGTTAAGTATGCCATTGGTTACATGTATTTCATGTCACGTAATATTCACTGTCACATGTTACGCCATGTTAAGAAATGTTGTCTGTTATATGGTATGTCAAGTTACGAAATGTTGCAGGTTACATGTATGCCATGTTATGAAATGTTCTCTATTACATTTATGTCTGACGTCTTAGTTCATGTCACGTTATGCTACGTCAGGATTTCTGTCTTTTATGTTATGTTTATGTCATGTTCATGTTACGTCACGTTACGAAATGTCATGTATGCCAGTTAAGTTATTCATATCAATCACGACCCTAAACGCTAGGATGGGGTAATATCCTAGTGGAACTCCTTTGTTCACATTGGAGTGTCTAAATAGGTGTGAATTTCCATAGGTTGACGAAGTACAGTCAACAGATTGCGAATGGGGCCTAATTAGCTGGTGACCGGAGCACGCCAGACACTAATGCCGATGGTGCCACACATTATGTTACGTGTGTTCACAGCAAGTGTGGTACAAACAAATAAGTCATGGGGCCACAACAACGGTGGAGCATACACTACATGAGACATAGCAATTGTGACTCGTAGAATACGTGGGGCCACAACAACTGTGGAGTACGTATTAACACACTCACAGCTGGTATAGAAACCTGTGATGTGATGCAGTAATCGGCAGGGACACACGGCTCAAGGGGACCTGTGTAGCACCCATATGGTCACTTTACTGATTAAGTCTATTGAATAAGATTCCAAGTTCATGCATTTCACGTTCAAGTCATGTTTCACGTTATGTTATGTTCAAGTTTACATTCACGCAATCATGGTAATCCCATGAGACAAGAATATGTTTCAAATTCATGTTATGTAATGTTCACGTTTATGTTATGTTCCGAGTTCATATTTATGTTATGTCATGCTCAGGTTCATGTTATGTTTCAAGTTTTTGTTCAAATTATGCATGTTCACATTCATGCAATGTTTCAAGTCCATGTTATGTTTCAAGTTCACGTTCATGCTGTGTTTCAAGTCAATGTTATTTTTCAAGTCACGTTCATGCTAAGCTTTAGTTTCAGTTTAAGTTATGCCAGTTATGTTATGTTGTATGTCAAGTTATGCTATGATTACTTATGATTTGATTATGCATTTATGCTTTTTCTGCCATGCATGCATCATTAACCTGTGTGGAAGTTTCCTGTTAACTTGCTGAGATTTATAATCAAATCTCACTGTGGTAGTCCCAACTACCATTCCCCCTAAATGGTAGATTTTGTTACAGGATTTGAAGGAGAATCGAGAATCGACCAACTGGAAATGATCGACTAAACATTGGTGTGACATAGGTGGTAGTACAGTAGTTACCTCATTACTACTTTTATTTGTGACGTTCAATCTCCAACACTCTTTTGATCACAACCATTTTGGACTAGTGTTTTGATCTCAGTTGTTTAGTACGTCATTATGTATGAAGTATGTTTTAAGTATTTAGGATATTTCGGTTTGGTACATAGTATTGCTAAAGGAAAAAATTATCCGCTGCGAATATTGTATAATGCTAGATACATGTTAGGAATATTGCATCTTATATGTCATGAACGGGGGCAGGTAACTTTGTGTAGCATGTCTTGACGCTTCAAATGTCCGTCCGATCACAAGCGGAATTTGGGGGGCATCACAAATTGTTCCTAATCCAACTTCCCTATCGGACGTGGGTTGGCAACAGTCAACGTCCTATTTCGGGCCTTCCCACCGCGGGCACAAGCAAGGGTGACATATGTAACAGACTCATCTTCTCCCCTTTCGGTCTGTTTTGTCATCACCCCAATCCCGCATTTCTTACTATATTCCTTATAATAACATAATAAATCTTCAAAGGAATTATACTCCATTCCCGACTTTGGCTCCTCAATTGTATCATCATCATCATCATCAAGTTCCGAAGGACTTGGTCTATCCTCAGTACATTCTTCAGCTCTAGGAGATCCACATGGTGCTTCAGTTTCCCCACCATCAGGTCTATTGTCCTTTGAACCAACTATTCTGCTTGTGGCGGAGCTTGTAATGCTGATAGGAGTCGGAGGTTCCCTGATATGTTGAAGTGGGTAACCAACGTTCTGCAATAAATACAAAAAGTCTGCAATTAAACTCCTACAAAGAAGCCAACTTATTAAGAATAAATCATGATCAATTATCACCACCTGTATGTTGA
Organism: Juglans mandshurica; assembly: GCA_022457165.1. Taxonomy (NCBI): domain Eukaryota; kingdom Viridiplantae; phylum Streptophyta; class Magnoliopsida; order Fagales; family Juglandaceae; genus Juglans; species Juglans mandshurica. The sequence goes on from CM039623.1 coordinate 15,716,111, forward strand.
TTGGATATTGGTTGCCAACTGGATATGGTAGAAAAATCGGTGACCACGTGGGCATTAGTCTAAAGTAACCAGGCAAGTAATTTGGGATGTTTGGACTAGTTGATGGTATGGCCTAACATGTTATTAGATAAAGTTATTGATGTATTTTGTAAATAAATATCGACTCAAAAATACCAATGTTATAGATATATTAAATCATATAACATACATACCTTGGATGGAGGATTTGAGCTAGTTAATGTCTGCGTAGTTGGCTGTTCTTTCTCGTTTTCCATTCTGAAAATAAGTATTAACTATCAAGACAACTAATTGACATTCAGCAGGTGGGTTTTTATAGTTGGAAAAAAAATAAACTATCATGCAAAAGCAACTAAAATCCATATGGGAAATGAAGCAAAAACTCCCTTTTTTTTTATTGGCTGGTGCTTTTATATTACCTTCCCTAATATAAAACCCATTTACACACGTTGATAGATTGGGAAGTGCTATATAGTACATCTTTCTTCAATTTGGCAAACTATGCTACAAGTCCTTGTTTTAGCTTTTTAAGTGGTATATGGTTGGGTTGGGTTGGGTTGGGATGGTTATTGTTTTTGTCTCAAGTTCTGAATATTTCTTTGAAAAGAAATACAATATACTAAATAAATATGGATCTTACTCTATTTGGTTAAGTCATGATTAACGATATATTGTTCAATAGGTTAAGTTGAAGCTAAGAGAGTCAACTAAGAGGCTGGAACAACAATTGGCAGAAGAGCAAGCTGCTCGACTGAAGGGTGAAGAGCTACTACATGAAGCTCAACTGAAATCTAGTGAAGAAATTCATAGCCTCAGAGAGCATCTAGAAAAAGCAGAGGAGCAGCTTCGTAAGCACAGTAAAAATCGATGTACCATTCTGTGAGGTAAAGGTTATGAATACAACTGTTGTGGAGTACAGACCTTCCCTTTTAATTTTTTCGTGTTAATGTTTCTACAACAATTGATTGGACACAAAACCCACTTACACCATTTATGTCAAGACTTCATACTAATGAGAACCAATTTAATGAAAATACTTCAGTGAATAGATCTTCTCGAACTATACATTCTGGTAAAGGAAAGAAACGTTTTTAATTATGTAAAATCATTAAATCAGCAAGTCATATTAACAATAAAGCTACAAATTTTGACAGATAACTACTTTCCTTCAAACAGTAATGACAAATGTCTGGTAGGCATTTATAGTGGTGTAGTTTGTAGTCAAAGCAAATTGTTATGTGTTCAAGAAGTTTTTAATGCACAGCCACAAAACCATTCTCACAAGTGTCTCAGATGCTTGGTCAAAGTTGACAACAAAATCTTAGTTGATTAAATAAGAAATGACTACCATTTACTCTTAGTTCTATTTTTTCACTCAAAATCCATAGAAAAGTGCGGGCTATACATATACACTCATGTTAAGAGTGCTAGCTAAGTTCTATTTTTTCACACAATTTCAAGTGTAATGTAATCTTTTCCTGAAGTGGATTCCCAAACCCATAAATTGTCGTGCAGACTGCAGATGGTAGGCTCCAAATCTGAATAGCGACCTTTCAAAGTACAGACTGAAAAACCAAGTTCTTTATTACAGAACCAAAGAAGACCCAACAACTCAATACCCACCATTAAGCACAGATTTTTCACATACAAACAAAAAGGACAAGAGCAACCCTGAGAGAACGGCGGATAAAGACCTCAACTCAGAGAAAACTAACACCCAACAACAAACAGATGAAGACCTCTTACCCATAAATGCAAATGAAATAGTAGACTTCAAATCCAGAAGAGAAGACCACAACGCTGATCTAGTTTGGGGCTCAGGTTTCTTCAAACTAAAATGAAATCAATTCCCTCCCTCCGCGTAAGTAATGTTTCTGGGTTCAAGGTTTCCATTTTTTTTATAAATTATTGCTACGTGAGGCTGCGGCGGGGTTACCACCCGGAGGTATGTAGCAGTACTTATTCCAAAAGTTATTAAAATTTAAATTCCTCATATAAATTTTGTCCTAAACTCAAATATCAACTTAGAAAAAATTAAGACCAAATACAACTATTACAAACACCATAGGGCCGAGACTACTAAATGCCGCATATCTTACTTTTGTTGCAATTTCTTCAAATTCCAAAACTCATGATCAATTTCAGTACAAACATACCTAAAACATCCACAAAAAAATTTTAGTTAAAAGGTCCAAACTTTTTAACTAAAATACACACTCTTGAATCTTAAGGTTTTGACCAATTTCAAAGCATTTTCAAGAACTCTAAAAATTCAAAACTTTCTTCTAACATGTTCATAATCCTAAGAACTAACATTAGAAAGTATTTAAGGGTATTTTAGTAATTAAAGGAAAACTTGCATGGACTTGGGAAGGATTGAAAATGGAAACCATAAGAGGAGAAAGTAGCCTTACGGGAGAAGAAAACCGTGTGACCTAGGAACTCTGTCGAAACTGAAGTTGAGCACAAAGCAGAGAGAGGCGGTGGAAGCTGGTTTAGGGTGGTGCAACGAAGATGCTGTCGAGCTGAGTGTCTGAGCACGAGAGAGAAAGAGAGAGAGAGAGAGAGAGAGAGAGAGAGCTCAATGTGAGAGAGAATGGAAACTCACTGCGAGACAAAGAGGAGGCGTGCGACAGTCTAGGCTGGCTTAAGGTGCCTGATGACCCTTTCATTGGTCTGGGCTGGCTTGTGGAGGCAACGATTGGATTGGGGTTCACAATTTGCCAATGGGTTGGGCGGTAGGGCTATCACACGATGGTTTTTGAGTGGAAGAAAATGGCAATTACATGAAAGAGGTGATTCATTGAAAAATTAGGTTGCAACAACTTCTTTTGCAAGAGAGAAATACGTGTATTTATAGAGTTGATTAGAAGAGCCCTATATAAGAAGAAAAAGGAGGGTAACCGTGCATGGCATGAAACATGGAACGTGCCTAATGTGAAACTAGTTCCTGGCTTCATGGGCTTGGGTTTTGAGAGTTGATCGAGCTTTTTCCCCCAGTTTTGGACTCCCGATTCAACCTCTAAAATAATCTAACTTGTCCCACCAATTTTCCTTGGCCCATACAAAACTTCACCTAATCTAAAAATATTTAATGATTTTAACCTAATTAGCAAGCCTAATAAAAATATATTCGACATCGGTCAAAAATAAAATTTGGGCCCGTAGTCCATTCAAAAAATACTCGTTAATTTCAAGTGGGCTTTTTATCCGTATAAACCCTTAGAAAACAAATTGGTGTTAGACGTGGGTGTTACATCACAAGAGATAACACCTATGTAAAAGGAAGAAATAGAAACAAGAAAATTGTGACCATTGAAATCTACATCTTTGGCCCAAAGAAAAAAGGGTTTTGACTGATAACACCTATATACTTTATGCGCAAGTTGTCAAGAGTTCAAGCTCCTCAATGTAAAGCCAAGACTATAGTAGGGTAAGTTATATTTACAAACCAATACATGACACATGCACAACACTAAAGTACATGTTTAATTTACTGCTTTAATCGTCACTACAACATAATTACTTTTTAGTGATGGTTGAGAAATTGTGATAGTCCCCAAACTGTCACTAAAAAGCATTTTCTGTGATGGTATCTGGAAACCGTCACTAAGGACAAATGAAATTTTTTTGACGTTCAAGTAGAGAGGAAATTTACTTTCGAATATCATATATACGTTCGAACATTAAGACTAGTTAGGTGCGAACGTGAAATGTTTTGGTGCCAACGTTCGAACTTTAGTAATTAATGTTCGAATGTTAATTGTCAATTTAAATTAAATATGACTCTAATTTAAAAATTATGTGATTTTTATAGTGCATAATTTGTGAACAAGTCTAAAAAAGTTGAAAAATCTAACATTAAAGAAGATTGAGAATTGAAATTAAAAAATAATAGATATATTAAATAATATTGTTCCTTACAAATATTAAAAGCAAAATATAAAATATGATAGAATTTCTTAAACAGCACTCAGACGAATGCATTGTTTACGAATTCGTACTCGGTATCTCCTCAGTCAAGGTATCAACCTTCTCATTGAGGATATCTACACGAATGGCTATCTCGGCGGTAGACTCCTCTATAGCCACGATCTGTCGATCAATATGTGCAGTCATATATGAAATCAACGCATCAACCCAAGCAAGCCGTGCATCTCTCGCAAATGTATTCATCGGCTGCTGACTACTCCCCACACCCGCCCCGAGTTGCGTCAAAGGCACTAGATCCGCTACAAGGGGTGGCTGACTTCGAGGATACCCCCTCGCCTATCCAATGCTACATCGATGCGTGCTGATGTCAAGGGGGCTCATTTGATCTATGACTTGCTCTTCCAGCTGGAGTGACACTCTTTGAGCAAGTAATAGCTGGCTAATGATGACACCATATCGGACGTTGTCCTTGGCGTTGCCTTGTAACGAATCCTCTTAAAGATGAGTAGTGGAAAATTGATGGGATCTCCACGTGCCACTTATATAAAAAATGTACCCGAATCCAACTAAATGTTGTCTTATGTGCCACAGGATCTAGGTTTGTTGTAACAATAAGCTGCAACATGTAGAAGAAATGTAGCAAATGTATTTGGTTGAAGGCGTTCTTCCTCTCAATCTGCATACGGTCTCTCCTGATGAGGATGTAGAAATCATCGTCTCGATCATCGTCCTGAGCCTCATGGTCAGTACCCTCTACCTCTGACTAGTCTGCATCTCTGGCATCATCTACTGGCTCAACTAGGCCAGTAGATGATGCAGAAGTGCCTACATCTGCATCGAGTGTGCCGTGTGCAGATATAGATGCGTGAACCACAGTTGTGTCGCTAGTATGAGAGTCAGTTGTAGTTGATGTCTCAACTACTTGATGAATCCTGAGGAGCTCGACGATGACATCCTGTGAAATCTCAAACGAAACACCGCATACAGTCATAGTGTGAGAGGATGTGTCCTGAGACATGGAGCACATCCCCCTATAGAACTCCTGAACCATTGAGGGGTATACCTTCCCCCTCTATGTGCAGATATTTTCCCAGCCTCTTCTAATGAAGACATCTTTAAGGTTCGTCTGCTCCCATCTGAGATTATCGAACTCATTGATGAGGACCTCTCGCTCCACCATAACAGAACAAGCCCCAATCTGAGCAGTATCCTGAGTGGCTCCTTCCCTCCCTCGTTTCCTAGTATGCAAATGATGAGCCACATCATGAAAATAGAAAAGGAAAAAGAATTATTAGTACTATTGATGCATCTTTCGTTTTAATTTTAAATTATTCTGCATTAACGTTCGAACATAATATAACATATGTTCGAACGTTCAGATAAAACATTCGCACGTATGTTATTGACGTTCAAACATAACAATTAACATTCGAACATATAATATACACGTGACATCCGCTCGTCACGGTCGTGGCTATACACGTGGCATTTGTTTTGAGAAAAATAGAAGGCACGATTAACTCAAGGTCACCATTTATGATAATTCCACTGGAAGAGTGAATGATAATGCAGCAGTGCTTTCCTCTTATATTGGCACAATAATCCGAGCTTATGCTCCATTTTATTTGCGATCATAGCGAGATGTTCCAAATGAGATTAACGTGCACATTTGAAGTCGTGTGCTGGTGAGTTTACTTTGAAAGTACATTTTTTTCACCTAGATTAGTATATCATATTTTTGATGTAATTTACTTATTAGGATGAATTCGACCTCGATAATTCGACCTCAGCTTTGGTCGTAGCAAGGATTCGAGAACAGTAAATGAGTTGATGGCTACATTATTCTGACGTCACAATGGACGATGTCATGACCACTTCAAGAAGTTTGAGACGTAGGAAGAGGCTGCAAAGTCCTTTTTCCAGCAGATGAAGTTAGTCGATTGGAGAAAGTGTTATGATCTTTTCGCAGCTCCAGATTATCAGGTATTCTAAATTTATATCCTTTAATTATTTACATTCTATATTATATATATATTTATATATATTACAATTAACATTCTTAATTAATTTTGTACCACTTAAGCTATACAAATGCACATAATAGATCCACTCTGACTGTCCATCATCGTGTCGGTTCAAGATCATTCCACCGTCTTGTTGATAAAATGGTAATTAATAAATTATAGAATTCATTTATTTTTCTAATATTCTTTTATTTAAGTAATAGAATTATCTTTTTAAAATTGTTAATGTCGCTTTGTTAGAAACGTGATGATCTTGAAAACCTTTTCCTCATTCATATCTATGATGCAGCTCACACTAATGAGCGTAGTGAGTGGATGGATCCTGCCGTTGCAGATAATTATATAAGCGGTGTTACTTTTGTTAAATAAATTATGCAACATGTGAATAGTTTATTTTTTATTTGTATTTATTTTAATATGTTACTTATTGTGTGTTTTCTTTCAAATTGTAGGAAAAAATGATGGAGATGCAGTTAGCTTCTGGGGAATCGTCTTTGAGTGACATGGACACATTAATGCAAGTGCTCGGGCCCAAGTCTAGTATGGCAAGAGGTTTGGGACAATCTTTCAAGCATTCCGGTTCATCCTCCTTAACCTTATCAACTTCTCAAATTAATAAATTTACCAAAGATTTAGAAGCTGCACGATGCGAGAATGAGTATATGAGGTTGAGACAACAAGAGTTGAAGTCCCTCTTAGAGTGGCAGTCTCATTTAAAGATGCATTTGCGGGACCAACAAAGAGACCAGGAGGAAAAAATATGTTGTGAAGTCCAAGAGCAAGTGCAGTGGGAGATGATGATGCAAGTGGAGCATGTTATGTCAATGCAATAACATGCTCCATTTGCATGTATATGCGCTGGACGAGTAAAGAAGAAGAAATGAATTTTATCAATTTTATCCGTGTATATAACTTTTAATATCTAATTTTGAAACTTTATAAGACATTGTTAGTTGTTAAATGATGGTGTGTAATATGATACAATTGGTATGTTTTTTGATTTTATGAAATTATTATTTTTGATATGTACTTTCGAATGTAAATAAAAAACATTCGACATTGGTTCATATTCAAACTAATATTTGAACGTAATTACACAAAATTATAACATAACGTTCGAAGGTACGACCAAACATTCGAATGTACTCACTCTGAAATGAACAAAACGTTCAAATGTTTAAACAATTAACGTTTGAACAAACCTCCGAACATACTACTTGCATTCGAACGCTTCTTCGTTAACATTCGAACTAACATCCGAATGTTATAACTGTTACATTCGAACATTGGTCCATTAACATTCAAACGAAAATTTAACGTTTATTGCAGTTAACGTTCGGACGTATAGAAGTTCGAACGTAAATATTATACATTCAAACTATAATCAACATATGTCAACTTCTGTCGATCGAATGCCGATTGGTCAGATTTACGTTCAAACGTTTGATTGGATGTTCGAATGTTACTTTTTGTGATAGATCTCAATCATTACAAAAAAGGGAACGCTCGAACATTACACCAAATGGAACACGTCCAACTGTCACTAAAAATATTTTTAGTGACGGTTCAATAGTAAACCGTCACCAATTGTTTTCTATGATGCACATTAGGTGATGGTCGTGGTGATGCTTTTGCCACCAAATGTCTTTAGTGACGTTTTGGTTATTTTTTGTGACGGTTTCCTTTGTCACAAAACACAAATTGTGTTGTAGTGCGTTAATGTGTGCGAACAAATTATTCGAAATGGTTAGTGTAGTTGGAAATGTCCATAAGCCTAATCTTGGCTTAGAAGTAGATGTGGCTGATGTTATTCGGAAAGAAGCTAATATATGTAAGTATTCTGCAACGACTACAAGCTTTCGTGAAAGGTTATACAATATATATATATACTTACATATATACACTATATATATAAAATTACAATTGTTACATCAATATATATATATACACATTAATTATGATGAAGTACTACTCATTTGCTAGCTATTGGTTTTTTGTGGAAAAGTAGGTATGATGTTGCTGTTGATATAAACACAAAAGGATCACCTTATTTGCTTATGAGCTTTGTGAAGAAGTGCAAGAAACTCGAGTTGTTCTTGCATGTATCAACAGGTATATTAATTATCAAGGCCTAAATTAATAACGCATATGTATCATGTATTGTTGGGTGGAATTAGAATGAATGTTTTGGTTTGTTGAGCTCTTTAGTAGATCAGAGTTTGCCCTTTGCACCTCCTGCTTAGCAAAGAGATGTAAGTTTTTTTAAATTTTAATTAAATTAGTAATTTGTCTCATTTCAATTTTTATTCTAGAAGTGGATGATTGGGCTTTTGCTATGAAGCAAAGCGATCATTGGCGAGTGAAATAGTAGTGATCCATAACCATATGCATCTATAGCGCCTAAGTTGTAACGCCCGTCCTTGTGGTGGGACTTTTTTCAAAATATTTTTATAAAAGGACGACGGAAATTACCGTCCTATTTAAAACTTTTCACTTGCATACCCAGGGTGCGAGACTCCACATTTATAAATAAAATGTGCTTTGATAATAAAAGAAGGTTACAGCGGAAAACATAAATCTTATAATAAAAAGGCCTCTCGTACGTTTAAAACTAGTGCCTAGACTTCCGTGCTCTTTCCCATGGGTCGTGTCCGTCCTGATCATGCAGTTCCTGTTGGGGGAGGGACATGCATAAAAATTAAAATAAGTCGAAGACTCGTAAGCATTACTTCATACAATTAAAATATAGCAACATAGGTTTTCATTCAAGTATTCATCACTCGTATATACTATTACGTGCGTGCATGCGTGCTTACGTGCGTTCGTTTGAAAATGTCACTGGACATGATTTTTCTCTTTTAAAACATGGGCATCTTTTTCGTAAAACGTTTCTCCCACCAGTGCCTTCGTTTCTTCAAGAGTTCGTGCATGTTTACGTGCGTGCGTTCTTTTGAAAAACTTAATTGACGGGGCTTTTCTTTTTAAAAGGCTTTCCTTTCTTTAAAACGTGTCTCCCGTTAGTGCCTTCATTTCTTAAAGGTTCATGCGTTCGTACATTCATGCATACATCCCTTCGTTCTTATCACTTTCATAGGCCAGTACACACTGTTACGCCCTTGTGTTTGGGGTTAGTGGTCTTCCTTGGGACCCGGATTCCGCGCGTGGCCACGGGTTGGGATCCCCTTTTCATAGGGGGCCGCACTGGGTGTACTTCCAGTACTACTTACCTGGCATTGCAATCTGCCCATTCATCAGTACCCTTTTATTCATGTCATGTGGCTGTTACGTGTCTTCATACATTCATGCTTTCATTTCTTTCCTTCTTGCTTTTCATTTAACAGTCCTTTCTTTTCATGAGAAAACATTTCTTTTCGTGAGAAAATATCGTTTGGGGCCTAGGCCTGAAAATGGTCTTTTCATCTTTCAGTTCATTTCAATTCTATCCTTTCTTTAACAGTTCGTTCGTGGAAAACTTCATTTAAGAACATACATGGGCTTAAACGTCAGCTTTCATGGCATCTATAAGTGTCACCTTGAACGTCGTCAATCATGGCATCCACGAGCGTTACCTCGGGGCGCACATGAGAGCATTAGTTCGTAGGATTCACAAAAGCATCCGCTTTCATGCCTTTCATGCATCTTCATCAGTTTATGGATTTTCGTAGTAAATACATACAATAGATACAGCGTATAGTCATCCATTCACATGCGTACAATTAATAGTTTTGTTGCGTAAATAGAGGCTGCCAAGAAGGGGCCGTACATATTTATACCTTTGAACACTTAGCATTTTCTTTCTTAAAACGCCTTTACTCTTTTCTTAAAGCGTCATAAAGGAAAAGCTTTTGTTTTCAGTTTCTTTTATCTTATAAAGACACTAGAAGAGTATGAACGTAACACTTACCTGGACTCCATGCTACTTGCATGTCATTTAGTCCATTCTTGTGCTTGTCAAATGGCAACCTACATGCATACACATAACCTTAGCATCATTCTCTATGTAATGTATAAGTAACTTAAGCTATATAAATAAAACTATGCTATACTTAGAACACTCTCCTTCTATCCCATGCACTTACGTGCCCTTTGCTATGTTAAACCCTTCGGGGACCACTTACGGTCACCACATCTTTCAACTCAAGGTCTTGTCTCAAGTGCTCATCCACTAAGGTGAACCCATTATTCACCGTAGGATTAAGACACTAAGACATTTGTCTTACTCTTCTTACAACCACATTCGACGCATGATTCCGACCGATGGAATCACACATCTCAATCCTAACGATGCATCCGTCACTACCTTCATGCATCTTAGCCCATACTAAATCCTCATTCCCATTCATACAATCACATAGCTCTAAGCCAACTCTGAGGCTCAAGCACCGTGTAACTGTACTTAGGGCAAATTACCCATTACATATGGTGAATCCATCCGACACATGTGTCTAACCAGATTACACATGTACCTTACCCCTTTATCACCTAAGATCAACATATAACATGTTGATCACCTGCTCGTAGGGACAAGGGCCATACTCCGATACCAATCTTCTCTTAACCCTGCTAGCATGACTCTTCACGCTACCCGTCCCTTTTGATAGTTCATCCCAACACTTAACACGACAAGACTCCATTCACAACTACGCCTTATATCATGTCACATAACCCGAGATTGCTCCAGAGCTACACTATGACCTTGTCGCGTTACCCAACATTCTGCTACGTCAACTCCTGACTCATCATGAGTACGGTTCATTACGTACTCCCGTCACATCGTGACATCTCATCACATACCCTTTACGCCATTCCTACACTTTAACACTTCATACATATAAGCATGACTTCCAATAACCACGTCACTTAGTGACGTTGCCCAGTCATGCTTCCGCTGCGTACTCTTACACTTGTTCCACTACTTCGCCTATCACAAGCACGACTGTCAGTAGTCATGTCACTTCGTGACATTCCTCAGTCATGCTTTCGCTGTGCACTCCTATTCTTGTTCTGATACTTCATGCATACTCCTAGCCATAAGTCCATCACAGTGACATTTGTCACCTCAGACTACAGGCTATGCCATAACTACTTCGGGACACTGTTTCACAGTTCCAGACACTATCCATCATGTTCCACGTCCATCAAACACATAACCACTATGGCGTACCTGCCATATGGAGCATTGCTCCATCACACTGAGTACACTCCACGTGTACTCCCTCCATACATACCACGCCACATCACCACTATGGCACATCTGTCACACGGAGTACATTCCACATATACCCCCTTCATATACCATACCCCACACAGAGTACACTCAGTGTGTACTCTTCTCATTCCACATACACTACGCCGCCATTACAACACATATTCCCCAATCACACTACATGGCACAATCCACAACACTTCCCATCTACACCCAACACATCACAGCACACTTCCCAATTACGCCCAACACTTCATAGTACATTACACGGCACAATGCACCTCCATACAACACAGACAAGCCCAACAAATCACTACACAGAATGCCCAACACTTCATCACAATGCCACAACTCCACAAATACTAACAGCACAGTCTACAACCTAGTCAATTAATCAATATCCAACTTAACTACAAGGGATAGAGAAATATACTATTGACGGGATAACCCGTGCGTTGCTCGTTTACCGTCATAGCCGATAATGTCGGAAGAGTCGTACGTGGCGGCTAACTCACGTATGGTAATTGTTTAGGCGTTTGGATAGCTAGGTGTGGTCTTGGAAGGGGCTCGTGATGGTATTGTGATGGCGATGAAGAGCATAACACGGCGGATCTACCCATGTACAGTGGCGGTCAACCACGCGCAGTGGCTATCCATCACGTGCAGTGATTACCTACCACATAAAGTGATGGTTTGGAGCTAGGGCTTGGCTAAGGAAGGTGCGGTGAATCTCGTGGTGGCGTCGAGGTGGCGCCACGGTGGCTCACGGTGGCGGATCTGGCCATATCGTGGAGGAGAAGCCGTGGGAGAGTGAGAGAGAGTGTGCTCTCGTGGGTGGCAGATCGGGGCCAAAGAAGGTCGGGTTGGCTTGGTGGTGGCTACCAGCCATGGGTGGCGGTGCACGGTGGTGCATGGTGTGCAACCAGTGCGTGCATGAGGGGGAGACCGTGAGGTGGAGGAGGGGGTTTCTGGCCATGAGTCATGTGGAGGAGCTCGGGGAGGAGCCATGGTGTCGCTAGGTGGCCGTGGGTGCTGCGCACGGTGGCGCTAGGGGACGCGCACGGTGAAGCCATGCGTGGGTCTCCTTATGCATGCGTGTGTGCGACGGAGGGAAGGTGGCTGCATGGGAGAGGCCAAGCTCGCTGGGGAGTGGTGGCCGGTGGTAAAGGAAGCTGCCGAGGGAGTGGTGGCACTGGAAGGCGGCGCACAACGGCGGTACGTGCACTAAGCCCATACGGGCTGTGCAGTTCCGAAATGGAGAAAGGTAGAGCATGGGAGAGAAAAGCTGGTATGGTTGAGCTCATTGGAGGGAGAGGGGGCCAATGGTACCAGCGGTGAGAGCTGGTGGCGTATAGCGGGACCGGGCTGAGGCCTTAAGCTGTTCGGGCTTGGGGTGGATCGCGTACTGCATACGCCGAACGAGAGAGGGAGGAGAGAGAGAGCTACGGGGGAAATGAGGGGAAAAGAGAGGGGGTCTGGGTATTTAACCCAGTCCCTTCGTCTGGAGGTCTACACAGCGATCTAACAACGAGGGATCAAAACACTGATTTGAAAATGCGTAAACGTTAACTTAATTAAAAGCACTTAGAGGAATTAAGGTAAATATTATTTTAAACTAACTTTAGTTTATAAAATAATATTCTTCATCATTAATAAAATGATGAAGTCTCAGTTAACATATTTAAAAGGGTTAAACCATTTAATTAATAAAAGTTCTCAACATAATTTAAATCTCATAATATCTTAGGGTGAGTTTGGATCCCAAACTCATCTCAACTCATCATTACAACTTTTTCAAATTCCAACACAAAATATAATAAACAATTCAACTTTTTCAAATCTCAAAATAATAATAATATTAAAAAATAATATTCTAATAATATTTTATTATCACAACTTAACTCAACTCAACTCACTTCAACATCCAAACACATCCTTAAATAACTGAAATCATTTTAATAATAATATTAAAATGATTTCTGGCAATTATAATATTTTTGGAGCTCTTCAATAATATTATGATTGTCGTATTTAAGATCAAATCTTAATTCAATAATGATGGAAATACTCCTTATAAATATTTTCGGCATATTTAAAACACTTGGCGTGCCCTAGAAGTCACACGATATATTTCGAGACACGCCATCATAGTTCGACATGCATAACGTGGCTCGCAGTCGCTAGATAGAAGGGCAGATGATCACATAATCTCTGCCTTCGGGATTTGCTTACATCATAAAGACGAAACATACATCAGAAAGAGAGAAGTTGTAACAGCCCGCTAGAAATTCATTGGTGGAATTTCTATTGACTTTAGGAATCTCGTGAAAATCCCATAAGTTTTTACGAATCGACCAATCGCATAGGTTTTAGTCTGCAAACATAGTCAGTGTTATCACTCACTATGGTGTTAGAAATATAAGTTTTATTTATTTGAGGTGGTTAGCAGTGTCAGAATGCATTATGGTCCACGCCATTAGACTCAGTGGATTATTTAAATTTTATGGCGCAATATCCTATTTTCATAATTCCGGACGAAACGTCTATTGGAAATTGTGAAATTATTTTTAGGGGCACTTCGAGGTTGAATTTCGGTATAATATTTTCACTGTAGGTTAATATGAATATTTAGGAAGTTTTAGTGTTAAGTTTATGATTCACTTTTTTGGAGTGAATAGTAACCTCGATAAGCACACCAATTGCAGTGTTTTAAAATCATAGTGTGAAATGTCCAAATTAGATTAGAGAAGTTTTATTTGGACACTTGGCAAGATCGTAGCCACACATAGTGGATAATATTAGACACTTGGCACCATGAGGAGCGTTTGATGGATTTGAAGGAATCAATGTGTGAAATCATGCCACTTAAGCAAAACTTTGTTTCATCTGCTCAACCAAATTGTGCCAGACCAAAAATATTTCAATCTTAGTGAAACCCTAAATGGTGGGAATCCAATTGAAAGCCCAAAAGCATGGTTGAAATCGGAACCCTAACGGTTTCCCCAAAACCTAAAGTTGGCTTCTAAACCCTTTCTAATCCGATTTCTAGCATTGTGTTTAATCACTTGATTAAATCACTTCCACATGTTATTAATTCTTCAAATTTTTGTTAGAACATCTTTATCCAACCTTGTTAACCTTGAGAAATTGATTGGACCAAGTGATATTGGATTTGGGCTTGATAGCAACCCAAACCCTCTTTAAACCCCAAAATTTAGGCCCATTCGGTTTAGGCCCATTAAGGCCCACGAATTTACACTTTTCCTTCATAAAACACAAAAGACACTCTCGGACAGTTTTTCTTACCTCTTTTGAACGCCCGTTTCGAGGCTTTTGTAAGTTTTTTCTCGCAAAGTTTCCTTCATCAAAGTTGTTTCTCTTTGAGTCTAGTTTACGTGGATATCTTATTCGTTCCATTTGGAGATCATTTGATTGGTAAAACGTTGTTTAGACCCCAGAAAGGTCATTCTGGGCGATAAACTGGAGAGTGTGTTATATTTTGACCAAGCTAATGAATAGATCTTGGTCCGAAATTTTTATGGAGTACTGTTAACATGTGCATATGATTATTGGTTGAGGATTTGTTGCATGATTAAAAGTTTTGGTGAAATATTTTCTTAGGTCTAGAAACTTAGAAACTAGAAGAGGCAAAACAGTTTATGTTTTGAGAAAGTTTAAATCTTTTATGGTTTAATCTTATTCCAATGGCTTTCATATTTTTATTGGAAGATCCTAAGCCTCTTATATACATGTTAAAATGTTATTTTGAAGATATTTGATGTTAGTTTCGAAGATATGAAATTTTATGCAATGAGGTATTCAGTTAGGCCAAAGTGATGATGTTCTTGGCTAAATTTATGTTTTGGTTGATGTTTAACCATGTGATCTTGAGTTTGATGCTTGGATCTGTTTTAGAACATCTTTTTAAACCATGTGATGTTTTGGTTTGAAGATCACATGTTTATAAGTCATGGATCAAGAGGTTGATCAAAACAAGTTAGAAACAAAATTCTGTTTTGAACTTAGAAGAAAAAAACCAAAAAGTTCAAGTATGGTTTTAGTGATTTTGATGACTTTTGTTCATGATTCAAAACATGATTATTCTTAGGAATATGTTATGAGTATAGTAGAAGAAAAATTTTGGTTTAATCATGAGTTTTGAAATTTGAAAGAATTACAACAAAATCAAGGGAAATAGCCTTGTAAGTTTCGGACCTATAGAGTTTTAATGGTTGTGTTTAGTTTTAAATTTTTTTGAATTGATATTTGAGCTTAGGACAAAATTTACCTAAGGTATGTAAATTTTGGTGATTTTTGTAGTTAGGATGCAAAATTCTTAAGTTATGGGTAAAATGGTCATTTTCCCACATGTAGAGGGTAAAATGGTAATTTTACTCAAATTTGATATTTCTCCATATTCCTAATTGTTAGTGATTAAGTTCTAATTTTTAGAAATCGCTACTTTCAGTTTCTCGTCATCGCACTTGAGTTTTGTCTTGAATCGCGAAGATCGAGGTAAGTTAGCTTTTAACTTACTATCAATTTAATGTGTATGTGTGATAAGTAAGGGAACTAAAGAGTATGTATGCATGTTATCATATGTCTCATGCCAAGTCATTACATATTTATCTGTTACACAGAATTTATTCTGTCATGAATTATTCATCTGTTACACAAGATATTATGTCACGTATTGCTATACATTGCAAGTATGTCATGTTAAGTTAAATATGCCATATGTTACATGTATTTCATGTCACGTAATATTCACTGTCACATGTTACGCCATGTTAAGAAATATTGTCTATTATATGGTATGCCATGTTACGAAATATTGCATGTTACAAGTATGCCATGTTATGAAATGTTCTCTGTTACATTTATGTCTCGAGGTATGTCATCTCTGTCGTCTTAGTTCATGTCACGTTATGCTACGTCAGGACTTCTGTCTTTTATGTCACGTTCATGTTACGCCACGTTACGAAATATCATGTATGCCAGTTAAGTTATTCATGTCAATCACGACCCTAAGCGCTATGATGGGGTAATATCCTAGTGGAACTCCTTTGTTCACGCTGGAGTGTCTAAATTGGTGTGAAATTCCCTGGGTTGACGAAGTACAGTCAACAGGTTGCGAATGGGGCCTAATTAGCTGGTCACCGGAGCGCGCCAGGCACTAACGCCGATGGTGCCACTCTTTATGTTACGTGTGTCCACAGCAAGTGTGGCACAAACAAATAAGTCATGGGGCCACAACAACTGTGGAGCATGAAGTATGGGGCCACAACAACTGTGGAGCATACACTACGTGAGACATAGCAATTGTGACACGTAGAATATGTGGGGCCACAACAACTGTGGAGTACGTATTAACGCACTCACAGCTGGTATAGAAACCTGTGATGTGATGCGGTAATCGGCAGGGACACACGGCTCAAGGGGACCTGTGTAGCACCCATATGGTCACGTTAATGATTAAGTCTATTGAATAAGATTCCAAGTTCAAGTCATGTTTCACGTTATGTTATGTTCAAGTTTACGTTCACGCAATCATGGTAATCCCATGAGACAAGAATATGTTTCAAGTTCATGTTATGTTTCAAGTCCATGTTATGTTTCAAGTCACGTTCATGCTAAGCTTCAGTTTAAGTTTAAGTTATGCCAGTTATGTTATGTTGTATGTCAAGTTATGCTATGATTACTTATGATTTGATTTTACATTCATGCTTTTACTGCCATGCATGCATCATTCACTTGTGTGGAAGTTTCCTGTTAACTTACTGAGATTTGTAATCAAATCTCACTGTGGTAGTCCCAACTACCATTCCCCCCGAATGGTAGATCTTGTTACAGGATCAGAAGGAGAACCGGGAGTTGACCAACTAGAAACGGTCGACTAAGCAACGAGGCGACGTAGAAGTAGTTACCTCAGATTTCTACTTGTATTTTGTGGAGTTCAATCTCCAGCACTCTTTTGTTCACAACCATTTTGGACTAGTGTTGTGATCTCAGTTGTTTAGTATGTCTTTATGTATAAAATATGTTTTAAGTAATTGGGATATTTTAGTTCGGTGCATAGTATTGCTAAAAAAAATTATTATCCGCTGCGAATATTGCATAATGCTAGATGCATGTTAGGAATATTGCATCTTATATGTCATGAACGGGGGCAGGTAACCTTGTGTTGCATGTCTCGACGCTTCAAATGTCCGTCCGATCCCAAGCGGAATTTGGGGGCGTCACAGAAGTGTACGTAAGAAGAAGGAGCTGGGTATTACATAAGTGATGATATCTTGTGCTTCTGTATCAATAACGCCTTCATCTATTGCCTAAATATGATTTTAAGGTGAGTGTTTACGAAGCCCTTGGAGGTTCTGGTTTTAATTTGTTTGATGCCATGCTTTTGATTTCACGAGTTATGTTAGGTGGTTAATTCAGAAAACTTCCATGTATCTCTAGCATGGATGTGAAGAAAGTGACACTATTGTTTCATGGAAATTAAACTTCAAGTTCTCTTATTTTTAGTGTTAATATATGAATTTGCATGTAGCTGATGGCCAACAAAAACGTAAGAAAGGAGTGTTTGGGACTAAGGGTGGTGATAAGGAGGTAAGAGTCAAATTCAAGTCTCTCTATTTGCTCTGTGTTTTATCATGTCACTAGATTGCATGTTTTTTGTGATTTTCTAAGTACCTCAATGATTAATATGACTTATATGTTAGAATTAAGTACATCAAAATTAGAACGGGCATGCTTGTTGTTCAAGCTACTTAAGTACTCTATTTCTGTTTACTTTCAACTTGTGAAACCGCTAGGCAATACAATGGCAGCAGCTGGACGTCCATTACCCTCATCTGAATTTGTTCCATACCTTTTAACTGGTCTTGGACTTGACTATGATGCTTTCGTCTCATCAGCCACTACATGGCTTGACCCTATATCCACTGAAACATTATTAGCACATCTTCTTGCACATGAGGCCAACTTCACTGCTTGTGGAAATTCATTCATGCAAGGTCATGGCTTTCGTGGCCGCAACAACTTCAATAGAGGTCGTGGAGCTTGTCAAAAAAATCGAGGCCGAGGGTCTTCTTCTCCTAATGGTCTTACGGGTATACCCTCATCTAATTCTTTTTCCTCTCAACCAAGCATGCACCTCAGTAGCTCCAGCCTTAGCCCTTTACAGTGCCTCTACCTACCCTACCGATGCCACTTGGTATCCTGACACAGAGGCGACTAACCATATCACGAGTGAGCTTGCTAACCTTAATCTTCAATCTGTTGAACACACTGATGCAGATCAACTCCAAGTTGGTGATGGATCATCCATCCCAATTTCTCATACTGGTTCTACCCTTCTTCCACACTCTTCATCACATTTTATTTTAACAAAATTGTTTTGTGTTCCATCCTTTACCAAAAACTTTCTTTCGATTAAACAGTTTTGTTCTGAGAATAATGTCTTTTTCCAATTCTTTTCCAATCATTTTCATGCAAAGGATTGCATCACGGGGAACACACTGCTCCAAGGGACAACAAGTGATAGTCTCTACACTGTCTCATCTCAGTTCCCTCAAGCCAATTCAAGTTCACTCTCTTTTGTCCCATTATGGCACTCACGTCTTGGCCACCCTTCCTTCAAAGTTGTTCGCACGGTTTTACTTCAACATGGTCTACCTTTTGAGAAAATGTCTTCAATGTATTTCTGTAATGCTTGTGCTATGGCCAAGCACCATCGTGTACCAGCATATACTAAAAATACTAAGTCTAATTTTCCGTTTGATATTGTTTTTAGTGACTTGTGGGGTCCTGCACCACATGTTTCTCCTGAAGGTTTTAGATTTTAGATTTCCTTTGTGCTTGATCATTCCAGATATACATGGTTATTTCCTTTTCAAAACAAATCCCAGGCTTTGTTTATTTTTCTAAAGTTCAAGTCTTAGGTTGAGTTACAATTCAACACTAAAATAAAGCAACTTCAAACGGACTATGGTGGGGAATTCAGAACATTCACTGATATTCTTTCCACCTCAGGCATCATTCATCGAGTAACATGTCCTCATGCTCACACTCAAAACGGCATTGTGGAAAGAAAACATAGGCATATTGTAGACTCTGGTCTTGCATGACTTGCACATGCATCTATTCCTTTAGCATTTTGGCAGTATGCATTTCAACTTGCCGTGCGTTTAATCAACATGTTGCCATCCACTTCTCTAAAACAGACTCTCAGCCTGTTGGCCTTTAACCAGACCTTATAACAAACACAAGTTTGATTATAGGGTCATGGAGTGTGTATATCTGAGACTAAGCCCTGCTCACAAAGGCTTAATATGTTATCATATTCCCTTAAAATTTGTGGTGGAACTGAGGGAGTTTTCGAAATGAGACGTGAGCTTCATTGTGTTTAATTTCTTTAGAGATGTAAATTAAGTACTTCCCGAGCCCTCTAAGGTTGTTCTTGCCATTTTCACCTCTCCTCTAAATTCCACTCAACAGACCCAAAGCATCTTAGGACCAATGCCAACTTCTTCTTCCTCTCAACATCTATCACAACCGCTTGCAATAGTTCATGTTCAACTAGTACATTCCATAATAACTTGCTCGAGAACTGCTTCGTCCCTCCCACGCTAGTTCATCGATGGCACCATTAGGTGGCCACCTTCCCAAGCTCAAGCCTCAATCAATTCACCTATCCTAGAAACCCCCACCTTTTTTTGGTTGCACAACAATATAAGGAATGGAGAGAAGCCATTTCAAAGGAGTTTAATGCACTTCTAGCAAATGATACCTGGTCACTTGTACTAGCCTCTGAAGCTCAAAATATAGTGTCATGTAAATGGGTTTTTTGTACAAAACAACTTGCAGATGGCATCATTGAAAGGCATAAGGCATGTTTAGTGGCAAAAGGATTTCTTCAACAATGTGGTTTGGATTATGATCAAAACTTCATTCCCGTGGTCAAAGCAACTACTATTAGACTTGTTTTAGCTTTTGTCATGACAAATGGTTGGCCTATTCATCAGTATGATGTCCAAAACGCTTTCCTTCATGGACCTTTCTCTGAAATAGTATACATTAATCAACCACCTGGTTTCTCACATCCAAAATTCCCTCATCATGTTTGCAAGCTACAAAAAGCCATTTATGGCCTAAAATAGTCACCAAGATCAGCTTGGTACTCTCGGTTAAGTAAAACATTTACTGATCTTAGTTTTAATATTTCATCTGCTTATAGCTCCTTATTTGTTCGAATCAATGGTTCTGCATGCCTCTATGTGCTAGTCTATGTAGACGACCTCCTTGTTACAGGATCCAACATGTAGCTCATTAATGATCTCATTCATGCCTTGCGGTCAGATTTTCCAATAACAGACCTTGGCAAACTTCATTACTTTTTAGGAATTGAAGCAACACACAACTTAGATGGCTCAATCTCACACAAAAGAAATACATTGCCGACTTGTTGGACAGGACAAACATGACACAAGCAAAACCTGTAAAGACCCCAATGGCTACTTTCGCAAAACCTGAAACTCACAGGTTTACCTGTACTTTTCCTTTCACATGATGCTTTGCAAGATTATGTATTGAAAAGTTTATTGACCCGTGGTTGAGTTCCTGAATCTATGGTTTTGTAGTGATTAATGACTTGATAAATTTTGTGCTTTGATATATATTTAGGGCATCCACTGATTAATAAGCACAACTCTTGTGTTTCTCAAATGCTATGGCTACGGGTAGATCAAGATCTGTAAGGTTTGTCTCTATTGCTTCATTTAATTATGCCACAATGTAAAATTCCTTTTCTTACTAGTTATAGCATTTACTGTTCATTCTGTAGAGAGTCCACAATCAAAAGGGTGAGAATTCTCTGGTGTACGTATCTCTTTATCAGTTTTGTATTAAAAGTCTTTATTATGTGGACATCCAGATTTCATGATGATCTTGAAACTGGAAACTCCACACCACCCAAAAATATTCCTTTGAGCCTGAAGAGGACTGAGAAGGATGAAACAAGCAAGTCCTTTGATGGAAGACTATGTTATTCATATGTAATTCATATATTGTAATTTTATATTTTGTTATGTAATATATATAATACAAAATAATGTAATATGTGTGTTGTGTGTTCCATTGTGTGTTGCATGCATATTACATGATGAATATTTGGATCTCATTTTTGTTTATATATATTTAGTTAAAAAGGTAACTAGTTGTTTCTAAGTTTATTTGTTTTTGACATAAAATTTTGTTTTTTATTTTTATTATATTTTTATTATTATAGACAATGTTTAATGTATTAGTATTATGGTTTTCAACATGACTTGTTGAAAAGAATTTAATAAAATATAGGCTTTCATGTAAAAAAAATTAGGCCTTTCAACATTATTTTTTTTTAAATAACATATAGGTTTTTGTTAAAAAAAAAAATAAGGTAAAGCCCGAAATTTGGATTTTCAAGTTTCAGAAAACCAAGTTTCACCTAGGTTCTAGCCCAGGTCCTAACCCGATATACCAGGGCCGAAACCCGTCTTGGGTTTGAAGCCTGGGTTCTGGGTCGGGTATATCCAGATACCCATATCCCATTATATGATAAGATACCATGCCATTAAACATATGTTAGAATTTATGTAACTATTTTTAATAGCACGATAAGATTTTGTAATAAAATATGAGTACCATGTCATCTAACCTTAACAATGGTGATGAGAGGGCAAATGAAGAAGATAAAACCAAGTCCGAAGGCCCAAGAAGCAAATTTCGGATTGGAATGAGCCAAGACTCCATATGAGCATGTAGAATAAGCTATCACCAATGCATCAACAGCCAATGGAATGAGTTACTTGGAGCAAGTTAGGAATCCTGAGAATGCATCAGGGACTTCTTTCATAACAAAAGCCGAGAAATGGAGATACATTGAGGTAGCTGACAAAACAAATGAGATGGAATTAGCATGAATTGCAAATGCGGCGAAAGCCAACTTCTGACCAGAAGAAGTTGCACCATCCTTTCTGTAAGGCATGGTGAAAATAATTGCAAAGGTGACAGTGGCAACGAAGGTTGCTACAAGGAAGTTGACATTAGCCTTCTCCTTAATAAAAGAACTGTCTACCCCTTGTTCTTTTTTCCCATTAATTAATAGACGAGTCATTTTTTTCTTCTTTTGATGTGTTTCTACTCTAGATTTATGGTTCGCTAGTGGTCCCAATAGTGTGTACTTTGATGGTTCTCCTGGGAAATGCTGCTTCCAAACTTGGTAGAAAGCCAATGGCCTCATATTTACTGATGATGAAGTTCTGTAACACATTATTAAATAATCCAAAAAACATCATAAAACATTAATTCATTTGTTCAATCCAAATATGTAACGCGCCTTGTTCCAACAAGAGTCAGAGAATTACTTCTTGTCACTTAAAAATCATATCTCACAGCACATATAGAGACTCCAATTTCTTAATAACACATAGATCTCATTATTTTAAATCAATTATTCCCAAAATAACTAACTAGAACACCACGCTCAAAATAAATATCAACCTTCCAAACTTCTCAGTCAACAGAGCAAAACAAAACTAGTGAATGAAGCTCTCCAATCACCAAAGCTCTTTGTATTTAATCCACTATGCTCACATAGTCATACCTATGCTCCATATTCTTGAACTTCAGCTCAAACATCTTAAAAATATTGTGGAGATAAGGGGTGAGCTATCAACAACTTAGTAAGGAGAGAACATATACTAGTATGTAAATATGAGCATTTACAGAACTCATAATGCAGAATAAAATATTTACTTTCAAAATGCAGAATCAGAACATTTACTTTTAGAGTACAAAATCAAAACATGTTATCAAAATATTATAGCGAAATTTTCAGAAAACAAATTTTTCCTAAAAAGAAAATCTTTTGACATATCATAATCTGAGACATCATTTGCATATCATATCAGAGCATCACATCGGGATAGATACCATATTTAACCCATGTGGTAGGGTTATAAACCGCCATTATACCCGTAGGTTGGCCGTATACCACTATTATACCCGTGGTAGAGTCTTAACGGAAACAAAACAGAAACATCATCAGAACCATATCATATTCAAATACAGAATTAGAAATTAATGCCAAGGTTTTCAAATGATACATCATTTCAAATCGGAATATTGAATTGCTTTAGATCATTTCACATGTTCAAAATAACAGAATCAAAGCATCTTCATTTTATCAAAGCAAAACCTTTAGATCTCATATTCGCTCTTTTTCTTAGTTTAGAAATAGAATGTTAAAAATAAGCTCATGTCTACACCAGTTATGATAGAAAATACTTT
Organism: Juglans mandshurica; assembly: GCA_022457165.1. NCBI lineage: Eukaryota > Viridiplantae > Streptophyta > Magnoliopsida > Fagales > Juglandaceae > Juglans > Juglans mandshurica. The sequence goes on from CM039623.1 coordinate 15,739,622, forward strand.
CTCTTATACATATTTCATGCATATGCAGAACACATATCTAAGTTTGTTTTCAAATTTCTTTTTGAAACAAGCCTGCATATTTTTAAAATCAACCTCATTTCATTTTATTTATGCAAGGACTAGTATAGGAACTCCACTTATATTGGCTTTTTGACTTTTCAGAAACTTTCTCACAACATTGCCAACAGAAAACTGATCATTACCTACAAAATAGTCAAGCGCAACTTTCTTAAATTTTCAGTCGAAATGTATTTTGATACTTAAACCCGAAATGCCAACATTAACCTATTTTAATTCCTCAACACCTAAAACTCTTACAACCTTAAAATGTCATCGCTTTCCAAATCCATCAATATCCATTTAATTTCTCTAACTATTAAGCCCTAAATTATTACTAAAAATGCATAACTGATATTTTTACAACTAAGCCCATATAAAATATATCTTCAGTTTAAAATATTCTCTTTAACATAATTATAACATAATCAAATAAAGTATAAAAAAAAATCATTTAACTAAAAGAAAATAGACTTAATTAGTTTTAAAGTATTTAAAATAAAACTAAAATCTTATTATAATACACTACTGAAATTAGTAATAGAACAATTAACATTTTATTTTGACAAGAAAATTATTTTCTATAGACTTTCTTATTCCTCAAATAGAGCCATGCAAAGCATGTTTAATGTAAAAAAAATATGCCCCATGCTTGATGACAAGGGCATTTTGGAAAAGTAAAATCATAAAAATGGGCTGTTTGGGAAAAGCATGAATGCAAAAGGAAAGCTGAGATTGTTAAGAAAAAAAAAAAAAAACTCTAGACCAAACCATGCAACAGAGGCATCCATACTCACCGAAAGAGGAGGAGCGGCACGAAGAGCAAGGGGTGGAGGTCGAAGGTTGTCGATGCCATGGCATGTCACTCATAAGAGAGGGAGCAAAAGTGACGAGAGAGGGAGCAAAAGAGAGAGAGTCCGAGAGTGGTGAGAGAGACAGGGAGAGATGGAGATGAGATCGTGTGGAATGATTAGAGTGGGCTTACCAAGAGGTTCACGGCGGACCTAGCTACACAATCAGCATCTTCTGGTGGTTCCCGCTTGAGGTTGAGCATTTGGGCGGCGGCGTTGTGACTCACAATGGAGGAAGATAGGTGCTCTATTTTTGGGAGTGGAAAACATAGCCTTTTTGTGGTGGTGCAACTTGGTAGTTAATGGTTTGCAGTGAGTGTCGCACAGTGGCAACGTGGTGGTGTAGGGTAGAGGCTTAAACTGTGGCCCGGCGGTTTCTATCGTGCTTGGAAATACCTCGTCTTGTAGTCTCGTTGCTTTTCCCGTTCAGGGCTATTGTACTGCAAGATGGAGAGCAGTGTCCGCTTGAAGGGTCATGTGTGGTGGCTAAGTTCGTGAAGAGGGTGGTGGCGTACGGTGGGGCTTGGGCTTTGGTGTTGCTTGTTTACGGTAGAGGGAGGGGCTACGGTGCAATGTTGAATGTGGGCTGAGCAGTGGCTTAGCTTCCTTTTCTCTCGATCTGTCCAGGAGCTGTGGCAGAGAAGTTTGGCTGGTCAACTATGACATGGGTCCAACAGCTCGTGATGGGGTGCAGGGACGGCGACGTCTTGCTACCTCTTGGATGATCTTTTTCCTGAAACCTATGAGGAAGGTGCAGCAACCTAGTTCTCAAAACTAATGAATAACTGTTTATACGTGAGTATATATATATATATATCCCTTAAATGAACTGTCACCATGAACGAAGTGGGAAAGGAATGTGCATGGTGTATAAAAGTGCACGGGAGACGTGCATGGCGTGGGTTTCGCACGACTTGCTTTTCAGGCACATTTCAAAGAATTTGGGCCCATCTTGGGTGATGAATGGAATTAAGAAATGGGCTAGACCGAGCCAGGTAGAACAATCCAAAAATATTTGGCTTGTCTGTAATCTTTCTCATGGGTCAAGTATATTATAAATACTATTGAGCCTCGACTCACATTCCAAACTAGCTTAACTCATTCCTTGACTTTGTTAGGCCAAATAAAATAAATCCACTTAGTCCATAGAATATTAAATGAATTTAACATAATTATCAAGTCCAATAAAAGTACATATTCCATCATAATAAGTTTTGGGCCCGAAGCCTAATCCTAAAATTACTCGTTAAATTCCAAGGTGGCCTTTCATTCTTATAGATGTGTAACCGGTCCGATCTGGTCCAGTTTTGGACAAAATCTAGGACCGAACCGGTATGTACCTGTTTTGTATTTTTCAAAACCGATTATGCACTGGTCACCCTCCTAAACCGGTACTTCCGGTTTTACTAGTTTCTTGTCCAATTCGGTCCAGTTTTTCAATTTTTTTTAAATGTAAGTTTCAGTGTTTGTCATTAAAAAATTATTTATAAAAAAAAAATATTGATTTAAAAAAATCTGTTTTATACTTTTATTAAAAAATTTGTTTTAACTTTTACTAAAAAAATTTGTTTTACTACAAAAAAAATTTGATTAACTAAAATATGTTCTAGTAAACACTGCTTTCCAAAAAACTGTTTGCTAAGCAAAATTTGATACAACCTTATAAATATAACTACTACAAAAACTGGAAAAACAAAACCTGCAATAAATTGCTTTATCTGCTATGAGTCTATGACTAATGGTCCAATGGATACAACTTACAAAATTAACACAATATACATTAAACAAAGCACTGCAAGTCTACAACAAGTCCTTGCATGTTAAAGTAAATAATTTAGTACTTACACATATACATTTTAGAGCAGTCACAAGAAATTCAAGAATGGACATCAACAAGCATATGAGCCTATGAAATAAAATAAGTTCAAAAGTCTGAATTAGAAGTCCAAAAGTCCAACAAATTACAAGTCTAAAAGTCTAAATTACAATTCTAAATACTTAAAAGTCTGAATTACAAGTCTAAAAGTCCAACAAATTACAAGTCCAAATTACAATAATTTAGAACATCCAATAAAAAACTTCAATAGTTATGCACCAAGCCACCAACTCCAATAGTCCATTCAACAATCCTTGCAATTTTATGAAAATAAATCAAGCAATTAATTCTAATAAAAAGTTAGTAATTACATTAAATAATAAAAAAATATTAAAGAAAGATGTTATACAAGTTGACCTAACTTAAATTTAATTATCTCTAGCTAAAGAAGTAGGTCTTGAAAAACTTCCTAGGTCTTCCCTGAGCTCTACACAAAAGGAAAAAAAAAAGCATAATAATTAAAACAAATTACTAATATGATTTACACTTTAGATATAGTTAAAGAAAATGTGAATCTCAAACTCCTCAATATCATCCATTAAAGTGCGAATGTTAATCGAGGGAGAAGAACGGAGCCAATTTTGTGTACAAATAAGGGCTTCTACTATAAGTGGTGATAGGCTACTACGGAAAGGATCAAGAACTCGACCTGCTGTGCTAAAAGCTGACTCAGAGGCCACTGTAGATATAGGAACTGCAAGAACATCCCGTGCAACTCTTGAAAGCACGCGGTATCTAATGGAGTTGACCTCCCACCAAGTTAACGAGTCAAATTTCACATCATCTGCTTCACATTTATATAAATATCTCTCCAATTCAGATTTAGTCTCCAAAGAGTTATCCGACTTCGAACGCTTCTTAATTTGTGCATAGATTAATGATCTAAAATCACCTTGACCTACCCCAGCAGTTGAACTTGTACTACTAGACCCTCTCTCGCTTGATTGGCTCATAGTTTGATCTTGTGCCCCAACATTACTTCCATCATTTTCACAATAACTATCATATAAACGAGTTAAGGCATCTTGAACCCGATCCACCAACATAAGAACTTTTGAACTATTATCCTCGTATATTCCTTCAAAAATATGTGTTAGACAACGTATTTTATAGCAAGGATCAAGAACCAACCCAACATACAATAAAATATTCATTTTTTCAATATTTCCCCAATACTTCTCACATTTAGATTTCATACTAAATCCATTGTCCTCAAATTATAAGGCCCTTTAACACACTCGAAATTAATTGCCCCTTGAATTGTTGCTAGCTCAAATACAAAAATGTTGCAAGTGACATAATTGGTCCCCAAGAAAAGCAAGGTTGCATTGTAAAAAAGTTTCAAACATTTTGAAAACAACCTACTCTTATCCCAATCATCCATGGTTGGGGCCCTAACTTGGATGCCCCTCCTTTAACCAACTCACTAATACCATCATCATTCTCACTATCATCCTCCTCAACACTCTTAACATATTCCGGATCTTCATCCTCTAAACGTTGAAATGCTTTTTGAAACTTTTCAACCCTATCCAACATCATATAAGTGGAGTTCCAATGGGTTGATACATCTAAGCATACACCACTTTTACAAGTAATGTCTTCATTGTCACAACATTGCTTAAACGTGTTCCACCTTTGTGGAGATGATTTTACATACTTCACAACTCCTCTAATTCTTGCAATTGATTGATCAAATTCTTTCAACCCATCCCAAACAATCAAGTTCAAGATATGAGCACAATATCTCATATGCAAGAACTCATGTTCCAAAATAGTATCCCTTCTATTCCTTGTCTTTCTTTTGAGATACGAAACTGCTCCATTATTTGAACTTGCATTATCAAGTGCAATTGTAAATATTTTGGGCCTCCCCCATTCAAGCAAACACATTTCAATTTTTTTACCTAGTGTCTCACCCTTATGGTTTTCAACCTTGCAAAAATTGATAATTTTTTTGTGCATGTTCCAATATTCATCAATAAATATGCAGTGAGACACATGTCATTAAAATTTTGCACAGATGTCCATGTATCCGTGGTTAGACAAATGCGCTGCCCCTTAAGAACACTTTTCAGCTTGTGTTTCTCTTTCAAATAATGTTTATAAATATATTTTACAACCGTTACACGTGATGGAATCGCATTCCATCTAGGTTGCACAATAAGCATGAATTTCTTAAACCCCTCCCCTTTCACATATGTAAAAGGAAGCTCATCAACAACCAACATTTCTACTAAAGCTTCTCTACACACCTCAAAACTAAAAGCAATATGTACAAGCCCCCCACTGCTTGATCCAGACTGGAAACCCAATATAGATTGGTTTCTATCTACTTTCCTAAGTGGAGACTTCTTACATATTTTTTCCATGTGCCCCAACATTGATTTTGTGCCATTTATATTAGGATCACGAGCATAAGTCATCCCACAAAGGTTACATGAAGCCCTAGGTTTCGACTTATCCTCAGTATGAATCTTTGTAAAATAATCCCAAACTATTGATCTTTTCCTACCAATAGATGGCTTACTTACATTAGATTTGGGAGAAAGCGGATCATTAGTCGCCAATGAATTTTCTGCACTACCAGTTTCGAAGGTACCACCAGTTCTATGAGTTCCAGAGAATATAGTGCCATGAGATGAGATTGTTGCCATTCTTGACCATCTGTTTGTTTCCACTTGTCGAGGTGGATATTACAAGTTTTTAGTCTAGTAGAAGAACTGTTCAAGTTTGGACTCTGTTTGGTTGCAAGCTTCGGAACTCAAGCGTTTACACCCACATCTATTTGCCGCTTACATTCAGCAAAACTTGCCAATGTCAAGTTCTTGCGGAGAGTCGGCAATTGATGCAAATTAGGAGGGGAATATTGATGCGGACACAAATCCAAAAGGGGATGATTTAAATCTGTAATCAATGGGGCTGATGGAGCTGATATGATATGCAGAGGAATTTTAGAAAGTCTGCATTTTTGGAATGTCTATTTATTCGGTTTCTGTTTTGGATCAATTTTGTTTATTTCTTATCGAGTTTACTACTTTCCTAGTTTACCTCTTCCCAGTTGTTTGCTTTCCTAGCTGGAGTTGGAGATTATAATGTTGGTTTGATACTTAAGGAAAGAATGAAAATAATGAAGGCAGTTGTTGTTGCCCATTTAAAGTTTTCGGATTTTTGTTGGAGTTATTCCAAAACTGCATAGCGATTCTGCATTAGCCTAACTCTTGGGTTTGATGAGAGGTTGAACTAGGAGATTAGGCATCAGTGACCAACCTCAAGAGCACTATGATTACAATTTTAGAGTACCATTCACGTTTGAATTCCTTGAGCTGACTGAGTTTTACATATTTAAACCCATGCACGTATTTTTCTGCCTCATCAAATCTAGAGTTTTTCAATTCACAATATCCCCACGTTGCACGTATTTCTTCACGATAGCTCCATATGTATACATCTTATACATGTTCATGTTTTCCTCCCAACAACATAATCACATGGCAAGATTTTGTATTTTTTGTTTGTCTAGACCCTATTGCATTGCATGCACCACCACGACACCATCTCTATCTGCACATCTCATTTCCCATGCCTTCAGGCAAACCCAACTCCCAACCCAGCATCCATCTCGCAATAGCAACCCAAATGAAAAACTGCCCCACATACCGTAACCTTCCATGCTCGATGGAAGCCACTAGCCCCATACCCCGACAGTTTCTTATGCCTCTCTTTTTGCCAATCTTTCACTCGTTACGTTCCGTTTCTTTTATTATATCTCTCCCTGTTCTCATAACTAGTGATCTTATTGCCTTCAAACTTCCATAGCCAACCGTCACACACAAACGCAGCAAGCACCACGCCACAACCATGCCCCCTCGACTAGTAAGCCATACGTAACAACTGTTGTCCCCAAGTAGCAACCCACCACCGTCGTCAGCAACGACAAGTGCATGTTCCACGTACAGCACAGGCCCAACTACACCACTGCTTCCATTCCCAAGTAACCACATCCATAGCCCAATGCCATAACAAACGTAGTCGCCCAACCCAACGCCACTGCAACCTTGAACATCCGGTGTAGATGCAACTAACCATGGATGAAGAAGACTGGCCAGCCCCTGTTTTATAACACCCAGACCCAGCCAAGCCCGATTTTTAAATATTTTTTGATTTATGCGTATGAGAAACCCAATTGAGTGTTCGAGTATTTTTTTTTTTTTTGGAGTAGACTACAGGTTTAAAATCTTTGTTTTGACGGATTATGATTTAATTGGGCTTGATAATTAGGTTATTTTTCTAAAGGGCCAAGGTGAGAATTGAGCAGAGAATTTTTCTAGGACAAGTTGGATTATTTTTAGAAATTGAATTAAGACCCATGACTCAAGAAAAAACCCAATACCCAAGCCCACACCCGTTTGTTTTAAACCATGTAAATCAACTATCAGGATCAATTTCGCCGCCTCGCACGTTTCCACTCCCTTGCACGTCTCTTTTTATCTAAGGTTATCAGGATCTTTTGAGTTTTCTTTTGAGTTCTTAATTTTGCCTTTCCAATTATAAAACTACCAAGATTTTTTAATTACATTTTCATCCTTAGTATAAATTCATGGTAGAGTTACATTTTTTTATGAACTTTATTTTAAGTCTCAAAAATTTATATTTTTTGTAGATGGTATTTTTATTTAAATTAAAATGTGTTTAATTGGATTATATTCCAGAGATACCAATCTATATTGGACTACATTAAATAAAGGTTTTTCTTTTGTTAAATGATATTCATATTTTTTTGGATCTAATTAAAAGTTGGAAGTGTTAATTGATATCGAGGTAATTTGGGAGGTGATTATATTTTAGAAATGTAAGAGTTGTAGATTGTTTATTTTAAGAAACATTAGCTTATATAGTATTGCAGGTCTAAGCATTGATATATGTGCTTGATTGGAAATTTATGGGAGTACGTGACTATTTTATAGGTAACGGTTAATATTCGTTCAACATTGTTGTGGGAAATTTTTGAAAAGTTAAGAAATCCAGGTAAGCGGGGTTCATATGCTAGATTTTGCATAAAAATAAAAAGGGCTGAGATTGATTTTTGAAAAATATGCATGTTTTGTTATGAAAAGAAATTTGAACTACCGCAGTTAATTTTTCTACATTACTCATGAGATTCTGCTTAAGAATAAAGTATTTTCTGGCATGACTGGTGCAGACATGAGCTATTTTGACATTTTGTTTTTGAACTGTGCAAAAGAGAGCAAATATGAAATTTTGTGCATAAATTATGTTTTTTTGATCTGATTTTGTTCTATTCTGAAAATTTTTGGTACTCTGATGATATGATGTGATTTTTGAAAACCTCTAGCATAACATTATGTTTCTATTTTTGTTCCGTTCTGACCGTACCACGAGTGTAAAACTGTGGCCTCCCGTTTGGGTTGGTACCAACTTTTCTATTTCTGGTGCACCCACTTTGGAAGCAAAGTGGTTTTTTGCGTGATTTTTCCTGTGTGCATACTCGGGGCTCCGAGAATAATAAGGGGAAGATTCACATTCTATTTCTACTCGGTTGGCTGCCAGAGTTTGCACAACCCTACCACTGGGGTTAAACATGGTATCTGTTCCTATATGATAAGATAAGATGTGATGTTTTAGTTTTAGTTTATGCTATGCCAAAGGGATTTTGATTATGAATATTTTTTAACTTTCGCTCTAATATTTTTTTATAATATTCTGATTATGCATTCTGAAAGAAAACGTTTTGTTTTGCATTCTGAAAGAAAATATTTTGTTATGCATTTTGAACTCTGTAAATGCTCATATTTGCACACTCGTATATGTTCTCTTCTTTCTGAGTTGTTGATAGCTCACCACTTATCTCCAAATATTTTTCAGATAATTTTGATGGTTCAGCTGGAGAACAACAGTAGGAAGTTTTAGCAAGGTGTGATGATTATAGAGGAATAAGTGTCCGAGGGTACAAGTACTTATTTGATAGTCATAGTTAGTAAATTGGTTATTTTTGGATATTTTGACGTGTTGGATTAAGGATATTTTTGAGTCTTGGGGAGTTGCTAATTTTTTTTATTGAGAATTTCTTTGCTGTTTCAGTGATGGAACATAAATATTTGGGTTGAGCAAATGAATTAATATTTTATTGAGTTTTTTGGGTTTTATAGTTGTGGTATTAGAATTGATATTAAGTATTAAAAATTAACTCTCCAGACCTCCGAGATCGGGCATTACATGTTTCCATTACAAAAAAAGAGAACCTTATCCTGCCTTCCACACTCAATGCATCAACCTTGCTTAGTGCTGCCCCCCATGCTACCATCTAGAAAGCCAAACCGAAATGACACCACCTGCATCACACGCGGATTGCACCACCGTATCCTGTAATCTAGCTAAGTTGCACCACTATTTTACAAGGACATATCACCAAGCACGAACCAGTGGCAGCAACAAACCACCATAGCCCTCACCCCTATGTCTCACTTTCAGTAGCCACATGAACTGGCAGAATTCAAGTTCTCCCTCCACGTTCTCCCGCCCTTCCGTTTACCTCTCATTACCTCACTGTGATTCTTTCAAGCTATTGTGTAATGCCCCGGTCCTAGAAGGGTCAGAGAGTTACTTCTTATCATCTAAAATCGTATCTCACCATGCAAGTATAAACTCCAATTCCTCAATTACTCATAGACCTTATTGTTTTGAACCAACTACTCCAAAATAATTAACTAAGAATACGGTAAGCCTCAAAATAAATGCTAACTTTTCCAATGTACTAAGTCAAAAGAGTAAAACGAAACTACTAAATAAAATTTTCCAACAACAAGTACCCTCTTTGTATTTAATACACTATGCTCACATAGCCTTATCTATACTTCCTATTTTTGAACTTCTGCTGAATTATCCAAAATATCTTCAAAAAATATTGTGGAGATAAGGGGGTAAATTATCAACAATTTAGTAAGCAAAGAACATATATTAGCATGTAAACATGAGCCTTTTCAGAGAATTCAGTATGCAGAAGCAAACATTCCATTTTCATATGTAGATCTTAAAGACGTGTTATTAGAAAATCAGAGCGACTTTCAAAACTGATTCAAAAACACTTTGGTATAACATAAACTGATCATCATCATCACATCATAACAGAGAATCATATCATAACAGAGACCATATTTAACCCCCATGGAAGGGTTCTACTATTCCCAATGGCCAAACCGAGCAGAGACAAAGGTGAATCTTTCACTTATTATTCTCAAAGCCCTGAGTGTGCATACATGAAAGACGACATAAAAATCACCTTGTTTCCAAAGTGGGTGCACTCAGAGATAGATGAGTTGGTACCAACCTAAACAGAATAGAACAGAATCAGAATCAGATACAAAACCATTACACCATGCCAAATGGTTTTTTCAGATGCCTCATCATATCAAAACAGAGTACAGAACAGATTCAGATCATTTCACATGTTCAAAGATAACAAAATCAGAACATCGTAATTTAATCAAAACAAAACTTTTCAGAATCTCATATTCGCTCTTTCTCAAATCAGAACACAGAATGCACAAAATTAGCTCATGTCTACACTAGTCATGACAGAAAATAATTTCTCTTGATAGATTTCATCCATATGCAGAACAAACATCTGAGATCATTTTCAAATATATTTTCATTACAAAACATGCATATTTTCCAAAACTAACCTCATTCATTTCTTTTGTGCAAAAACTAGTATAGGAACCCCGCTTACTTGAACTTTTTAACTTTTCTGAATCTTTCCACAATTGTGCCGAATGAAATCAACTGTCACCGATACAGGATACTAACCATTACTAAACTTCTAAAATGACTTTCTAAAACTCTTCATTTACTTAAATTCATATTACAGAAATAGAATTAATAACTATCTAGTTATCAGAAATCTAATAAATATTATTATCATCAAATATATTCTTAACTTAGTATAATATAATTTTATCAAATATGGAAAAAAAACAAATAAAATTACTTCAAATTTTGGTGATAAGTTTGGTGCCAATTAATTAGTAATTTGCAGATCAAGGCAATGAAGTTGATCACCTAGGGTTTTTATAAGTGCTTAATTTACAAATAATAGAACTTGGATAATATGGTACTTTCATTACTTTGTGAAGAAGACATTAATGGTAGGGCGATTATGGTCGCATTGTGATGTTTATATTTTTAAGTATTAGGCGACAAACAGCTTTCTTGCATATACATACATACATACATATATATATATATATAATTTCTTAGTCTAAAAGGGACAATTAAAGCAGTCCAAGTATAGGATTTGCTAAATTAATTAGGTTATCGAAGGGAAATTTCCTTTCCCATCAATCATTTTCTGTGGAACCGTACATTATTTTTTTATATAGTTCGGAAGGAAAAAGACATTGGCTCGTTTACATCTCATTTGTCTATCTCTACCGCTTCATGAGTACGTTGCTTGTAGTGACTTGTGGTTTTTTGTTTGTACAATAATTTGTTGACACTGTGAAACTGAAATCATGTTCTTTCTTGCGGTTTTATTTTTGTATATTTGTGTTTTGTGTAAGTGGTGCTCTAAGTTGTGGGTATTACATTATTTTAATTCTTGGGGACCTGATTTTGGATGAAACAGAGCCTTTTTCTTGTAGAATTCACTAGCCCTTTTTTTAAACTTAAAATCTGTATGTAACAGATTTCTCTATGCTTTGATCAAATCGTCTTACTTATAAATACTTGCTCCATATGTGCCAAAAAACCAGGATGTAATTTGGATGTTTTCCCAAGTATTAATCTTTTTTAGGTATTTACATAAAGTTAGAAGCAGGAGGCCCCCACTATGTCCTTTGCTTTAGCCAACTTGGTAATTTCAATTTATAATTATATGACTCACATTGTCAATGTTAAAGGAGATCTAATTATGACTGATATTCTTCTCTCTTTTCTCTCTAGAAAGGAGGTGAAGTGCGAAGGGTGCGTTAGTGGCACGTGAAGGCGGTTATAACGGATTTATGGTTTTAGGGGACCAAGATGAGGGGCGCTTGAGGGGAAACAGACGTAAAAGAAAAAGGACACTTCTAGTGCACGATGATGACTATGGAGGTAGAAGGATCTCAGGTGCGTTTTGGAAGGTCAAAAAGTGAAAAAATTATTGTAGAAACGGGATGAATGTTCTGGAGGAAAAATGGAATGGATTCAGGTTGATGGAGGAGGAGCAATTTGATATTGAACTTGAGGAGGATCTCTCGACTGAGCTGGTGAGCAAAGAACAGAGGAGTTTGCTGGGGAAGATATGCTCCTCGAAGTCAATCAATAAAGAGGTGATTGGGTAGACACTTGCAAAGGTATGGAGAATCAGTAGGGCTGTGAAGTGCATTGAGGTTAGATCAAATGTATTTGCTATAATTTTTAAGAATTAGTAAGGCTGCAAAGTTGACTGTGGTCTGGGAGGCCCTGCTTGTTTGACAACCAGTTGCTTGTTCTTAAGGAGTTCGAGGGATACCCCTCTACAATGACTAAAGTTTGACACTGAGAGCTTCTGGATACCAAATGTAACGCCCCAAACCCGATTGGCCTGGAGAATTACTACCTGTCACTTAAGAACATGTTTTCCAACACAACTAAAATAAAACTCCAAAACTTTATTAGCAAAACTCAATCTCAAGTACTCTAAATAACCACATTGAAACTCTACAAAGTTATTACCGCAGCAAAATAAACTAAGGAGTCCAAAATCTCCCGGTAGTAATAACAAACCAAACTAATAACTTCAAAAGTCTTACTAAACCCAAGCCCAATATATAATTAAATCTAAAAGACATTAAGACATTAGAATTCCTTCTTCTAACATCCTCTCTCAGCTTAATCATGCTCACCAATCTAATCCAGGTCCTCAGTTGGACTCTCCCACATCATCTGAAAAATATTATGAAGATAGGGGGTGAGTTATCAATAACTCAGTAAGCAGAGAACATATGCTAGCATGCAAACATGAGCATTTACAAAGTATAGCATGCAGAACAAAACACTTTCTAGAGTTATCACGTAGAGCATAACATATTTTCAAAAGTAACAGAGCGATGGTTTTAAGACACGTAAAACCCAAAATACTTTGGCATAACATAAACTGAGTATCATCATCAGATCAAAACAGAGTAGAGACCATGTTTCACCCCCATGGTAGGGTTGTGCTAACCCCGGTGGCCAAACCAAGCAGAGACAGAGGTGAAATCTTTCCTTTATTCTTCTCGAAGCCCTGAGTGTGCACACAGGAAAGACCACAATAAAACCACTTTGTTTCCAAAGTGGGTGCACTCAGAGACAGAGAAGTTGGTACCAACCCAAACAGAGTAGAGCATAACAAAGCAGAGCAGAGACAGAGTCAGTTACAAGTACCAGTACACCATGCCAAAGGTTTTCAGATGTTATATCAAAATAATACAGAGTACTAAAACAGAATCAGACAGTTTACACACACTGACAACAAAAGCCAGAACATCTTTCTAAATAAATACACAATTTTTCATATTCTCAATATCGCTTCCTTTTTCAGATTTCAGAAAAACACATGATAGAATTTAGCTCATGTCTACACAATGCATGTCAGAACATATTTTTCCTTTCTCACACATATTTCATGAATAATGCAGATAAGTGACCAAGGTTGATCTTTGTTTTCACAAGTTCCCATCATATCACAAAATATGCAAGTTTTCATAAAATCAACCTCAATCTTATTAACTTGTATAAAACCTAGCATAGGAACCCCGCTTACCTATACAACTTAGCTTTTCAGAATTTTCTTCAAAAATGTCGAGTCAAAAATAAATCGTCACCTATAAATAATAACATAATTTTCATAAGTTTTTAATCAATCACGGATTTCGATATTTAATCCTAAACTTCTAAAATAACCTATTTTAATATCTCAAAACTTAAAACCCTCGTAATCCCAAAATATATCATCACTTCCTAAAAAAATCACCAATATTCACCATGACCAACGTCAAACTCAAAACATCAATACTTAAACCCGAAACAGCCAACAAATTTCATAGCATAAACCAATCTCACACAAACAATTCCATCATCCAATCCAATCGACCCCCTTACTCCTCGGACTCAGTCCGGCACAACCAACAAATTCGCAGTAAATATGAATTAGCACATAAATACATTTAAATCTCAAAAGTTCTTTGGGAAAAATACTTACAATGCTATAATATAATTTTTGAAAGATCACGGAGGTGCTAGAAGCGGCAACGCAGCAACAAAATAGTGCCAAATGCACTGTGATTGTGGGTCTCAAAAACCCACTTTTGAACGGGTGCAAACGAAGACTCGAGATTGATAGGGTATGGCTTAGGGATGTCGATGAAGCTAATGGTGGTGGTGGTTGGCCATGGGTGTTGGTGCAATAGGCGGTTGAATTGCAAAAACACCCAAAAAGAAAATGTTGATGGTGGGGCTTCACTGGTGACAGATCAGAGCTGGGGTTGGGTCCATTGGGTTGCTAGAAGGTCGAGGATAATGTGGTGAGAAGATGGTGGCCGGAGGTGGCGCGACGGCGGTGCAAGGAGTGCCGCGGCTTGGTGATGCGCGTGGGAGCTAACGGCGGTGCGGTTGGGGCTGAGATTACAGGAGTGTGGTCGCCGGTGGCTGGGGAGGACGGTGGGCCGGGCGGTGTCAAGCACGGCGGCACGAGGCGGCGAGGCTGTGTGGATGAAGAAACGGACGGAGAGAGAGAGGGGGAGAGTCGTGCGGTGCGCGAGAGAGGAGAGGAGGAAAAAAAAAAGAAGGAAAAGAAAAAAGAAAGAAGAAAAAGAAAAGAGGAAAGAGAAAATGTAGGGAAAGAAATGAGGTACAATCCTCATATCTTGGGTCACAAAAATGATCCAACGGAAACGATTTTAAAACAGCAAGTAAAATAAAATAATTCAAACGTAATGATTAAAATGAAAATAAATAATTAAACCCGACAATAAGTTAATTTAAAATGAAAAACAAATTAAATGTATTACAATAATCAAATATAAGAAAGCACTTCAGAATAATTTTCACAAAATTATAATGATAAAAATATACCCACTAAAAATCCAACCAATTTTAAAACAAGAGAATAAATTTTTAAATTAATAATAATTAATCTTTCAATTAAAAATACTCTAAAATACGGGGTGTTACATACGTATTCATGATCTACCTCTCTCTTGCATGACAAAAGCTAAAACAGAACAAATAGGTGGTTTGGTGGGCAAGGTTGAGGTTGTTGAAGTACAGGAAGATGGGAGTGGGTGGGGAAATTTTCTAAGAGTACAAGTTTAGTTGAATCTGACACAACGATTAGCTAGAGGGAGAATTGTGAAAATGAGAGGATGCAGTTTTTGGGTTCCTTATGAGAAGTTGCCCAAGGTATGTTTCTCATGTGGTTGCATTGTGCATGGAGTGGATGGCAGTAGTTGTTACAAGATTAGTGGTGAGGGTAATGAAGAACAATAATGCTCTTGGTTGAGGCCTAAGTTGCTGCAAAAATCAAACGGCTACAATGGTGGCTCGTGGAGGAAGGCACAAGGTAGTAGATGGAGAAGGGAGGAAGAAAATATGAATCAATATGGGGTGGAGGATAATAAAAATGAGGATAATAATGAGAGGGTGGCTAGTTGGGCAAGGAAAGAAGTTTCTATTGAGAAAATGGGAGAGGTGAGTGACAGCGAGAGTGTGGTGGTGGAGGAGATAAGAAGGGAGAAGGGGAGAAGGGAAAAAAAAAGTAAGGATGAAGGGCTAAACAAGACTAATGTGGAGGGGAGTGGGAAGATGGGGGTGGAGAGTGGCAGGAAGAATGGGGTGGGGGAGGAACAACCAAAAAAGAGGGGAGAGCGGAAGAGGAAGGCTAGAGCAAAAGGAAAGAAGATAGGGCCTCTTCCTATAGAACATGTACAGGAGAAGAGAGGGGGTGAAACACAAGTGCCAGATGAGAATGAAAACATGAAAAAAAAAGGGAGATGGGTCAGTGAAGCAGTCTTGGATGTACTGGCGGTGGTTGATTCTTAGCCCTGCCAAGCATTATGAAAATCCTTAGTTGGAATTATCGAAGGTTGGGGAATCCTCGAACAGTTCAAGATCTCTACAATATGCTAGAGAAAAATAAACCCAATCTTTGGCCCATGCTTTTATCAGAATCATTGGGAGGTAGATTCTGAGGAGGTGTGTCAAACTACTTTATCAATTTTGAATGGTAATCCCATGGATCCCTCTCTTAACTATACCTATATAGCTTTAATCCCAAAGTGTAAAGAGCCAAAGAAAGTTAGTGAGTACAGACCAATAAGCCTATGCAATGTAATGTATTAAATAGTTTCCAAAACTATTTCCAATAAGCTCAAAAAGGTGCTTTCAGTTATAAATTCTCCTACTCAAAGTGAATTTGTGCCATGAAGATTGATTAATGACAATATTATGGTGGCATATGAATTGTTACACTCTATGAAATCTAGAAAAAGAGGGAAGGTGGGTAACATGACCATAAAGTTGGATATGTCAAAAGCATATGATCGAGGTGCCAAGTGGAAGGCTTGAGTACTCTTCTGAACTTTTATCAAAATCAAAAGCTACCAAGTGGAGTGCAAGTGGCTCGAGGTGCCAGTAGCATTAACCACTTGCTATTTGCAGATGATTGCATTCTCTTTGGAAGGGTTAAGATACAAGAGTGGTATAGGCTTCAAGAGGTGTTGAAAAAGTATGAGAAAGCCTCGAGGCAATTTCTCAACAAGGAGAAGACATCAGTGTTTTTCAGCAGCAACACTAGGGAAGGGGATAAAGAGGTGATAGTGGAAACTGGAAACTCTATAGCCTATGGTAGTTATGAAAAGTACCTGGGCCTTCCTACCCTTGTGGGAAGATCAAAATTCAATACTTTCAGAATTTTACAGGAGAGAATATGGCAGAGAATTTCAAGTTGGAAGAATAATTTCTTTCCCAGGCTGGGAAAGAAATATTGATTAAGGCAGTCAGTCCTCTAGGCCATACCAACCTATACTATGTCAGTGTTTAAACTTCCTAAAAAGCTTTGCCTTGAAATTAATATGCTATTATCAAAATTCTAGTGGGATAAATAGCAGGGAGATAGTTGTATCTGCTGGAGGAAATGGGAAAAGATGGGAGAGTAGAAAATAAATGGGGTTTAGGGTTCAGGGATCTGGAATCTGGAATCTTTTAACATGACTCTCTTAGCAAAGCAAAGATGGAGGTTGATGAAAAACCCTATGTCATTGGCAATAGTGGTTTTTAAAGAGAAGTACTATCAACAGTAAAGCTTCTCGGATGCAAAATTGAGCTCTCAGCCTTCATTGACTTGGAGGAGCATATGGCATGCTAGGGAATTGGTGAAAGATGGTACAAGGTGGAGAGTGGGTGATGGCAGTAAGATAAAAATTTGGGGTGAGAAGTGGTTACCTACTCCCTCATCTTTTTCTATACATTCACCAATTTTTGTTTTGCAGGCTGAGGCAGGAGTTGAGGAACTGACCGATAAGTAGCAGGGGGAGTGGAATGATCGAGGGTGATGCAAAGGGAGTGATCGAGGCTGTACATAGTGAAGATGAACATCCCCTTCAGTAGAGGATTGGCATAAGACAAATTGTTTTGGGGCCCTTCTAAAAAAGGAGATTTCTCTATTGGTAGTGCATACTTCCTGTAGTTAGAAAGATTAAAAAGATTCAAAGGTGAAAGCTCAATAAAGGAGCTTATGGATGAAAGGTGGAGTAATAGTTGGGATCTTACAGTGCCTAGTGCAAGAAAAATGTTCTTATGGAAGGTTGGAAACACTTTACTGCCAACTAAGGAGAACTTCTTCAGAAGAAAGATAGTGACAGAAATATCCTGCCCAATTTGTACTGCAAAATCTGAAACTATTATGCATGTTCTTTGGGAGGGCCCAACAACTAATGATATCTGGGCAGAAACAAGTTGTGGGGTTCAAAAGTGGAATAGAGAGGAAGCTGACTTCATGCTGTTGTGGGAGAAGTTGATGAACAAGCTGAGTAACGAACAGCTAGAACTTGTGGCCGTATTGTTCAGAAGATAGTGGATGAGAAGAAATTTGTTTGTGTTCAAAAAAGGTAGTTTGTCCCAAAGTTCTACTGCAGAAGGCAAGTGAATCTTTAATTGATTACAAGTCTGCTCAGGCTCTATAGAAACATGAAAATTAGCGACAAGTTTGTGGAAGGGATTCACTGAAATGGGAGAAACCAAGCCCAGGTTCAGTTAAAATAAACTGAGATGCTTCATTGGATGTGAAGGGTAGACAAATGGGGTGAGAATTATTATCAGGGATGAGGAAGGGAAAGCTCTAGTTCCTGTTTGAGATCAAAAGAACCACATTGAACACCCTATGGTGGCAGAGAGTTATGCATTGAGGATGGCTCTAGAACTTTGTAGTGAACTTAATATTCATAATGCAATATTTGAAGGTGATGCTAAATCTGTGATTATGGCAGTCCAAAGGGAAGTTGAGGAGCTATCTGTGGTGGGATTTATAGTTGAAGATGTTAATTTCTTCTTTGTAGGATGCCTGTTTGGCAATTACTTTTTGCTTATAGAGAGAAAAATACAATAGCACACACTTTAGCTAGGAAGGCTTTGAGTTTTATAGAAAAAACAGTTTGGATAGAAGAGATGCCAAAATTTATTGTAAATGATCTTGTTAGAGACATAAATTGTAATTCTTAACTTCTATCAATGAAATATTGAGGTTTTCTTTCTAAAAAAAAAAAAAAGAGATCAAATTAATAATGTACTCATCATCATCATCATCACCCAAAAAAAAAAAATACATAAGAAAATTCCGTTTTGCATTTCCTCCTTTCAGCTGAAACAGATCCATTCATGATGCCTAACGATGAATTAATAGGCTTTGCAAACATTTGACTTTCCTTGGGAGTTCTCATTGTTTTGAGGATTAAGGAAAATAAATTAATAAAATGTATAAAAGGAGGTTAAATTTTGGTTGCTAGTCAAAGCCCAATATGGGCTGAGGTACCACTTTCAATAACTAGAGACAATGTGGTTGTGTGTGATCATAAGACTAATGTGGTGAATGCTGCAGTTGCAAAAAGTTTTGCCCTGAGGAAAGCAGTGGAACTGTGCTCAGACCTCAACATTCAAAATGCCATTTTCGAGGGTGATGCAAAGGGAGTGATTGAGGCTATACATAGTGAAGATGAAGCCCTATTTGATTTTAGTTCTATCATTGAAGATGTTAAGTTCCATTTCAGAAATAGGACAGATTGGTTTTTACAATTTGCTATTAGAAAAAAGAATATGGTAGCTCATACTTCAGAAAAAGAAAAGCCTTAGAGATAGGGGAAGAACAAGTTTGGATAGAAGAGGTCCCAGACTTCATTGTGGGATGCTTGTTTGGTGATACAAACTGTAACACGTAAAGATCAATGGAAAGTTTCCAAGGTTATTTTCAAAAATAAATAAATAAATAACTAGAGACAATGTTCATCATACCCCAAATAGCCACCTAAGAATAACAAATTTTCCAACACAATGACATTGAAAAGTAGTGAGTACTCAATGAGGAGGATTTCCCTAGATTTGTCCTTGAACAATTTGAGGCTTAGTGCAGTTAGAAACGCTCTAGAATATTGTCGAGATGCCATTTTCCAGTCCTACTCTGTTTTCATCATTACCTTGAATTCATTATAGCAGATTCATCAATAATATTTGTGAATATAAATAAATTGAGTAGAATGCAATAATTAGTTGAAAAAATTGAGAAATTTGTGACAATTAATGTGTTGTAAATGTTAGAGTAGTAACGGAAGATCCCAAGACT
The DNA here is from genome assembly GCA_022457165.1 of Juglans mandshurica. Taxonomy (NCBI): domain Eukaryota; kingdom Viridiplantae; phylum Streptophyta; class Magnoliopsida; order Fagales; family Juglandaceae; genus Juglans; species Juglans mandshurica. The sequence continues at coordinate 15,759,255 of CM039623.1, forward strand.
ACAACCAAAAATCCCAAGACATCAGCCTCCATGAAGTCAGCAATTGTTACAGATATGCAACACAAGTCATATGCTCAAGAAGGAAAGTTAGCAGGATAATCCCAAGATTTATGCATTCCTATTTTTACATTATACAACTATAAAGCTTAACATTTTGTGTATAAATACCTCTGTACATTGAATATAATGAAATATAGAAAAAGTATTTTCTAAAATCTTACTTGGTACTAGAGCAACACTGGTGTAAAATAGGCACCAAGCATTAGACTACTTTCATAGGATGGTGTAACATCCGGACCCAATCAAGCTCTATTTTCTTTTTATTTGTTTAATTTTAGTTCATTTTATTTTTTTTTTCTTTCCGTCTTTATTTATTTTTTTCACCCCTGCAGTTTTCCTCTCGTCCACAGCATGGATGCACACACACGACTTACCCTTCCATCCGCACACACGTCTCTCTTATCTCTAGGGTTTTCGCAATATATTTATAGACACATGTTATTCCATGCTAATAAAACTACTACCCAAACACAAGCCGCAGCACCACCTTAGAATCTCAAGCCGGCCTCCATCCCCTCGGTTTCCTGCACTCCCGTATCAAGAGTCACCCCACTTAAGCCAGCCCTCCGTCGTCCATATTGCTGCGACCAGCAACCTCCGTGCCCAGCTCAAATGAAATTGACGCAACCCGTGCACACTGCATCTCCACGGATCGTGGCTCTTCCTCCGTACACCACAGTCACCATCTTTAACCTGTTTTTCCCTCAGCCTCCATGCATGAAGCCGCCAAGGTCATTATAGTGAACCCATGCCACACTACACGAAACCAAACCGCCCAGAATAAAACCACCGTGATTGCCACTGTTCAGCCTTGGTGCAGCACCACAGCTCGCCCACAATTCTGCCTTGCATCACCGTACCCCACACGGTCTCATTGTCCCCTGTTTTAACCACAAAAAACAGAGCAACCCAACCCAGTGCACTTGTCGTTCGAAGCCACCACACACGGTGCCTCCGATACCAAGCTTCTCTTAACCCGGCTAGCATGGCTCTTCATGCTATCCATCCCTTTTTTACAGTTCATCCCAACACTTAACACGACAAGACTCCATTCATAACTACGTCTCATGTCATGTCATATAGCTCGAGACTATTCCCAAGCTAGACCGTGACGTTGTAGCGTTACCTAACAGTCTAGTACGTCAATCCCTAACTCATCATGAGTATGATTCCTCACGTACTCCCGACACATCGTGACATCTTGTCACGTTCCCATTACGCCATTCATACCCTATCGCTTCACTACATGGCAAGCACGACTGTCCGTAACCACGTCACGAGGTGATGTTGCCCAGTCATGCTTCCGCTGCATACTCTTACACTTATTCCGCTACTTCATCCTTATTCCCAGCCGTAAGTCCAACACGGTGACACTTGTCACCTTAGACTACAAGCTTCACCTTAATTACTCCGAGACACTGTTCCACAGTTCCCGACTCTACTCATCACGTTCCATGCCCATCAATCACACAACCATCCTTATCGCTGTGGCACGCCACACGGCATATCGCTGCGCCTCATGGAGTACATCCCATGCGTACTCTCTTCTCATATGCTACACCACATTATCACTATGGCATACCCGTCATATAGTACATCACTTCACCACACAGTGTATACTCAACGTGACTCGTCCCATTCCACATACACCACATCACCATTATGGCATATAGCCATATGGTGCATCAATCCACCACATGGATTACATTCCATATGTACTCCCTTCACACTCATCACGCCACACAGAGTACACTCAGCATGTACTCTTCCTATTCCACATATACCATGCCACATCATCATTATGGCATATCCGCCATATGGTGCATCACTCCGCCACTTGGAGTACACTCCACGTGTAATTCCTTCATATACACTACGCCACATCACCATTATGGCATACGACCACATGGTGCATCACTTCGCCACTTGGAGTACACTCCACGTGTACTCCCTTTTGCACACACTACACCACAGAATACACTCCACTTGTACTCATCACGTTCCACAATATGCCAGGAGGGTATATTTTACATATACTCTCCTTATCTCACACTACACCACACAGAGTACACACAACGTGTACTCTTCCCATTCCATTTACACCACACCACCATTACAACACAGTCGACAATACTACACAGCACACTTTCCAATTACACCTAACACTTCACAGCACACTACACGGCACAATACACCTCCATACAACACAGATATGCCCAACACTTCGTTACACAGCACCACATCACAATACCACAACTCCACAAAACCAACAGCACAGTCCACAACCTAGTCAACTAATCCATATCTAACATAATTAATGAGGGATAGAGGGTTATACCATCGACGGGATTATCCGTGCATTGCTCGTTGATTGTCACAGCCGATGATGTTGGAAGTGTCGTACATGGTGGCTAACCCACGTACGGTGACTGTTTAGGCATTTGGATAGCTAGGTGTGGTCTTGGAATGGCTCATGGTGGCCTTGTGATGATGGCAAGGAGTGTAACACGGCGGATCTAGCCGTGTATAGTGGCGGTCAGCCACTTGCAGTGGCTGTCCATCGCGTGTAGTGACTACCCACCACTCAAAGTGGTGGTTTGGACCTAGGGTTGGGCTGAGGGGTTGCTGGTGGAGCTCCTGGTGGCACAGGGGTGGCGCCACGGTGGCTCATGGAAGAGGAAGGGGGAATGGCCGTGTAAGAGGTGGAGAAACCCGTGAGAGAGTGAGGAAGAGTGTGCGTGCATGGGTGGCAGATCAGGGTCGTGGATGATCGGGATGGCTTGGTGGTGGCTTGAGGAGGCTGAAGGTGGTGGTCATCTGCTGTGGGTGGCGGTGCACGGTGGTGGAGGGTGTGCAACCCGTGCGTGTGAGGAGAGGAAGCCCGTGCGGTGGAGGAGGGCTACAGGTCATGGGTCATGTGGAGGAGGAAGGGGGAGGTCCATGGTAGCGCTTGGTGGTCGTGGGTGCCGCGTACGGCAGTGCTAGAGGCAGTGCACGGTGACGCCATGCATGGATCTCTTGCGCGTGCAACGAGGAAGGTAACTGTATGGGAGGGTCGGAGCTCGTTGGAGGGTGATGGCCGGTGGAAGAGGAAGCTGACGTGGAGGTGGTGGCGCCATTGGGTGGCACACGGTGGCGCAATGGACACCAAGCCCGTTCGGGCTTTGCACTTCCGAAAGGGAGAAAGGGAGAGCATGAGAGAGAGGGGCTAGGCTAGGGAGGATCGCTGGCATGAGGGGAGGCTTGCGGTGGTGGAGGTGAGAGCTGCTGATGCACGGCGGTGCCGAGCTGAGGCATGGAGCCGCTCGGCGTGAGGGACCTTGAGGGAGAGGGAGGAGAGAGAGAGAGCAGAGGAAAAGTGAGGGTGAAAGGAGGGGTCCGGGTATTTAACCCAGTCCCTTCATCTGGGGATCCACGTAACGATCTAATGATGGATCTCAAACACTGATTTGAAAATGCATAAAACATTAACTTAATTAAAAGCACTTAGAGGAATTAAGGTAGAATATTATTTTAAACTAACTTTAGTTTATAAAATAATATTCCTTCATCATTAATAAAATGATTAAGTCTCACTTAACATATTAAAGAGAATAAAACCATTTAATTAATAAAAGCTTCCAACATAATTTAAATCTCATAATATCTTTAATAGTTGAAATCATTTTAATAATGATATTAAAATGATTTCTGGCAAATTATAATATTTTTGGAGCTCTTCAAGAATATTATAATTGTCGTATTTAAAATCAAGCTTAGTTCAACAATACTGGAAATACTCTTTATAAATATTTTCAGCACATTTAAAATGCTGGGCGTGCCCTAGAAGTCGCACGATATCCTTTGAAACACGCCATCGTGGTTCGGCACGCCTGACAAGGCTTGCAGTCACTGGATAGAAGAGGCAAACAATTTACAAAATCTTTGCCCTCAGGATTTTCTTACATCATAAAGAAAGAACGTACGTTAGAAAGAGAGAAGCGTACGTAAGAAGGAAGGAGCGGGGTATTACAAGTTTGCATATAAAGGACATCATCCACCATCCCAGCATGCTGCCATGGCCGCCAACTGCAATCCACAATCTAAAGCACAAACTTGGCTAGCAGACAGTGGTGCTAATCAGCATATCATAGCTGATATGGAGAATCTTGGCACTAGTGAACCTTATCAAGGTGGCGAGGAGATCACTGCAGGCAATGGATCTAGTCTGTACATCACTCACATAGGCTCATCTCACTTTCCAAATTCTACTCGAAATCTTACTTAAAAAAATATTTTGAGATGTCCTGCTGCGGCCACCAATCTTTTGTCCATTCACAAGTTTTGCATTGATAATGATTGTTGGTTTATCCTAACTTCCAAATTTTTTCTTGTGAAGGACAATCAAATGGGGCAAATAATTTTACAAGGGCTAAGTAGAGATCACATGTACCCAATCAAACTTCCTGCTTCTGTCAAAAAGACCAGAGCCTACACAACATTCCTAGGAGTTGTTGCTCGTCCTTCCATACAGCATTCTCGTTTGGGACACCCATTTGTCCAAACTCTTAAGTTGTTAAAGCATACTTTTAAGCTTTCCAATAACTGGCTTCATTGACAATGTATCAGTCAGTGAATCTTGTCAAATGGCTAAAAGTAAATGCCTTCATTTTCAATCTTCACATCGAGTGTCCAAAGGTCCTCTTGAGTTAATACATTCAGATTTATAAACTTCTCCTCTAGCTGCTCTTAATGGTTGCAAGTACTATGTTATCTTCATAGATGATAATAGTCGTTATTCTTGGATTTATCCATTGCAACATAAGTCAGACACTTTCTCTTGCTTTATGAAATTCAAATGCATTGCTGAAAATTTTTTAAATACAAGGATCAAATCATTCCAAACTGATGGAGGTGGAGAATTTCTCTCTAATAACTTTGGACAATTTCTTGAGAAAATGGCATCATGCATCTCATTTCATGTCCATATACTCCCCAACAAAATGGCATTGCTGAAAGAAAACACAGGCATCTTGTTGAAACAGGTATTGCATTATTGGCTCACTCCCATTTATCTTCTACTTATTGGCTTGATGCTTTTCACACTACCATTTACTTAATAAATCGGATGCCTACACTTGTTCTAGCCAATAAATCCCCTTATCAAATTCCAAATTGCTCCATGCTCAAAACATTTGGTTGTGCTTGTTATCCTCTTCTTCGACCTTATCATACTCACAAACTTCAATTTCAATCCAAGCAATGCATTTTCAATGGTTACAGTCCAAACCACAAGGGATATAAGTGTCTTGATCTTGCCACATAAAGAGTTTATGTCAAAAGACATGTCGTCTTTTATGAAACAAAGTTTCCAGCCAGGGTCTCACTACCATCTCTACAACAGTCCTCTCAAGTGCTTGAACCTCATTCCACATCAACTCTAATTGAGGTCCCTTCTTTTATTGAGTCTCTTGCTGAAAATGCTCTTAACTCTACCCCTCAGGCTCCCAACATAGATTCACAATTTGCAAAACCACAATCATCAAATCTTTCACAATCTGAGCCTTTATCTCTGCTTCCACCAGCTTCATCTCATCCCATGATCACAAGGACAAGGACAGGAACTCGCCAACTAAGATCATTTCTTGATTATCATGTTTATTTGTCTACCAAACATCCTGTGCAGGTTTTCAATGTAGTGACAGATTAGAACCCACTTCATTCTCTCAAGCAGTGAAACATCAAGAGTGGCAGCAAGCAATGCTCACTGAGTTTCAGGCTCTTCATTCCAATAGTACATGGAAATTAGTTCCTCAACCAATGCACAAAAATGTCATCAAGAACAAGTGGGTTTACAAAGTAAAAAAAAAAATCAGAAGGTTCTGTGGAACATTTCAAGGCAAGGCTAGTTGCAAAAGGCTTCCAACAACAGGATGGTCTTGATTACACAGACACATTCAGCCCTGTCATCAAGCCATCCACCATACGAGTTGTACTTGCCTTTGGATGGTCTATCTGTCAACTTGATGTCTCAAATGCATTTCTACATGGTACACTCCAAGAAGAAGTCTACATGGAACAGCCTGTTGGGTTTCTTGATTCCCAATTTCCAGATTCTGTTTGTCTTCTCAACAAGGCCATTTATGGCCTCAAGCAAGCACCTAGGGCTTGGTTCACCAAGTTGTCGACTTGTTTACTTAACATTGGCTTCATTGAATCTACTGTGGATTATTCTCTTTTCACTTATCATCAAGCTGATGTGTATATCTACATTCTAGTCTATGTAGATGATCCCATTGTGATAGGGACACATTCCTCATTCATCTTAAAGATCATTCAAGAATTACAAACTCATTTTCCAATGAAAGACTTGGGGTCTCTCCATTACTTCCTGGGAATAGAAGTCAATCGAACACACTCAGGTTTGTTTCTGTCCCAGACAAAATATATTCTTGACTTGCTGCGATGTTCAAAATGCTTGGTGCAAAGCCCTACTCCACTCCTCTTGCTTCAGGGGTCAAACTCACTCAGTCAGACGGTGATCCTTTCGATGATCCCACTCTATATAGGCAAATTGTTGGTGCTCTTCAATATTGCACTCTTTCAAGACTTGAAATTGCTTTTGCTGTTAATCAGCTATGTTAGTTCATGCATGCCCCTTTAACCACTCAATGGGTAGCCACTAAACGTGTCATTTGATATCTCAAAGGCACTATCCATCATGGTCTTTTCTTTGGCCAAGGCTCCCTACAGTTGAATGGTTTCTGTGATGCCGACTGGGCTGGAAGCCTTGTTGACAGAAGGTCAACTACTAGATATGTTGTTTTTCTTGGTCCTTGTCTTGTTTCATGGAGTGCCAAAAAGCTGCCTATAGTCTCTCGTTCTAGCATAGAATCAGAATACCGAGCTCTAGTTTCACTAACAACATAAATGTACTTCATTCATATGCTCCTCTGTGATTTAAAAATGAAACTTTCATCAGCTCCTACATTCTGGAGTGATAATGTGGGTGCTCTCTCGCTTGCTTCGAATCTTGTATTTCATGCTCGAACGAAGCACATCGAAGTTGATTATTACTTTGTTAGGGAGAAAGTAAGTCGGAAAGATATTCTGCTGGGTCACATTTCCACTCAATCACAGATAGCTAATATCTTCATCAATTCCTTAACTTCTGCCAGATTCCTTTTGCTGCGTGACAAGCTTCTAGTTCATGAACTTCCCCTAAGCTTGCGGGGGGATGTTAGAGTAGTAACGGAAGATCTCAAGACTACATCCAAAATCCCAAGACATCAGAGTCCGTGAAGTCAGCAACTGTTACAAATATGCAACACAAGTCATATGCTCAAGAAGGAAAGTCAGCAGGATAATCCCAAGATCTATGCATTCCTATTTTTACATTATACAACTGTAAAGCTTAATATTTTGTGTATAAATACCTCTATACATTAGATGTAATGAAATATAGAAAAAGTATTTTCTGAAATCTTACAGTAAATTTGTGAAAATCGAGAAATTGTCTAACTTTTGCAGGTTCACCTCGCTGCTATGCTTAGATGCTATGTTGGTTGTTTTGCATTAGAGCGCACGTCTCTTGTTTCATGAATGCGGAAAGTTACCTCAACCGGCTTAACATGCTAAAAGTTCAACTTTTGATAACTAGTATAGTGATGGCCTCCACACTAAGTGCATTCCACACACAGTTAGGATTCTTGATATATAATTTTCCATTCTTCCAAATTGACTAGGATTCCTGATGCTAATTAGCATAAGCTTGTTCCTCTCTTGTTAAAGAATTGTGATGGGAGATGGCACAAGAACTAAATTCTAACATGACATATGCTATGGAGATAGAGCTCTTAGTGACTTATTCTCTATTGTGTTCATACTTGCATGTAAGAAAGAAGCTTCAGTGGCAGACCTCATGGAGACGAATGGTGATTTACTCTAGTGAAATGTGAGTTTCACTAAGGAGGCCCAAAATTGGGAAGTCAGCAACTTCGAAGATTTCTTCCAGATCATATACTCCGTAAGACCGCGCACTCAAGGACCTGATACTTTGTGGTGGACATTACCAGGAAGGTACATTTTAGCTCACTCTCTCTATAAAGCCCTCACACAACCGTAGAACAATCACTTTCCATGGAAAAGAATTTGTTGAAACAAGGCCCATCCTTGAACGGCATTTTTTGCCTAAACAATGTCTTTGGGTAAGATTTTGACAACAGATAACTTATGGAAATGCGGGGTGAGAGTGGTAGAATGGTGCTTCATGTGTAAACAAAGTGGAGAGACTCTGGACCATCTTCTACTACATTACGAGATTACTAAAGCATTTTGGGTCAATGTATTCAGAAGGGTAGAGCTAGCCTAAGTTATGCCTGCTACAGTAGTTGAGCTTTTGGCATGTTCAGTGAAGTACCTCGGCGGCATCCCACAAATTTTAGTCGTGTGGAAGACATTCGAAGATAGGGAGCCTCCACTAGAAGAGATTAGATTATTATTTGTTAAAAGCCTTTTTCTTTGGGCCAAACATGTAGATTTCAATGGTCTCGGTTCTCATGATTTTCATATTTCTATTTCTTTCTCCTAATAGGTGATGATGAAGTTAATAAACTAATTAACTTGTCGTATCCTTGTCTATGTTCACCGTCTCCAAAATATCTATGTCACCGTCTCCAAAATAGATCTTTGTTGGATCCATCACCTCGAGTTGCAAAACCATATGAAATAAACTAATTTTGCTGATGATGAAGTTAATTTAGCGGGCTTTCTCACATCCTACGTAGACCTTGCTTGCAAATAAGCATGCTTATACAAGAACATAGTTCAAAGTCCAGCACATGCAAGCAGTGGAAACCATGACCTCCTTTACTACACGTGAAAAACTCTGAGAAGTATACGTCATGATTTGATGATGCAATTTGAAGACCCGAAATGACGTCTACATCATGGACATCTAATGGTGGAGTCCAAACATATATAATTCACCAACTTGGGTCTAACATTGAGTGCAATAGAATTGTTAACTAGGGTGTAAATGCATGTTTAATCGAAGCAACTGCCAACCAGAAAGATTTTGTACAATTAAAGCTTTCATTAAACAGAGACAGGTTTGGTACTCCAAATTTCCCTGAACATATTGATCTTGGACATGATGCACCCATGTTTTACATTTTTCATCCAATGTTACTGAAATTGATACAACGATTTAATGATCTACTACAAAATATATAGTTGTAATGTTCGCATGAACTCGTTAAGATCCGAGGTCAAAGTTGTGACATGTTACCTATTTTTCATCCATATTAACTGTCAAAAAATAAGAAAGGGTGCTATTTTTTCTTCTCTTTTTAGCAAGTAATTTTGAAATCATTTTGTTGGAGTTCCTAACAAATCATTTTTGCTCATTTTGATGTTTATAATGATTGCATGAATTTGTTCTTTGTAAAAAGTTACACACTATATATCTTGACGTGGACATCTTGGGACCCATCCATGCATGAAATCAGAGACAATCCCCACCGTTGTTTTAAAATCCAAGTAAAAAAAAATCACGTATTTTCATACGTACCATTAGCTTTTCTAGAGCGACGGGGCAATCACTGAGAAATTATATTTTTTCAATTGTCATTTAATGCTATCACCACAAATGTCTAATTAAACTTATCTAAAATTCTATATGAATGTCTTAATTTACAAACCAATCCAATATTTTCCATCCAACTATTTCTTTTTTTTTACCAAATTTTCTTCTACCATATAGTTTTTCTATCCAACAACTATATGTATTTTATTTTCCATCCAACCATCTTCCCTCGCCAAACTTTCCTCCATTCAACAATAGTATCATCAATTAAAATCAGCACAATTATATTGGTTTGCATGAAAATTTTGTTGTAACTAAAAGTCTTGGAGCAATCCTATAAATAGACCAACCCCTAGTACTTCCCACTCATCACAAACAAATCCTATTGAGGATTCCAATCTTCCTTCTTGCAATCTTTCTACAACACACCAATGATGGAATTGACAAGTTCTTATTTTCATATATGAATGGTTGGAAGAATCTTTTTTTTTTTTCTAACCTAGAGGTAGCATGCTATGCAATGCAATAGCAACCAAACAAGCAAGTTTACCATAGAGAAATACCACAAACTTCAAATTTCAAAGAAGACAAACTACCGTAGTTGTAGTTTATTCAAATGTAAACTTGAAATTTAAATTCTTGCTATTCTATTACAACAGGTCTTGTATAAATCATGTGTAATCCTCATAGAAACAGAGTAGATAAATATACACAAACATATTTGTATAAATTATTGCTTTTCTTTGTATACACAAATAGAAACAGAGTAGATAATTTTTTCATAACCAGATTTGTATAAATTCTTGATTTTCCTTTGTATACACAAACAGATGTGTAATCCTCACAGAAACAGAGTAGAGAATTTATACACAAACAGATTTGTATAAATTCTTGATTTTTCTTTGTATACACAAACAGATGTGTAATTCTCACGGAAACAGATTTACATGCAACCCCTCAATTATAGACACTGATAGAAAATAGATCCATAAATAGCTAAACCCATCCACAATCAAAGATTAGGGTTTGGAGAAGAGGAATGCAAGGGACGACGAGGTGCGAAATAAAGTTAGGGATCATCAAGAGAATCAAATCTTATATGTGTAAAGAGATTACCTGAACTTCGGAGAAGCATATCGACGAGAGAAAGAGGGGTTTTGGTCGTTTCCGACGAGAGTAGGAGTGCGGTGGCGTGGTGGTGCGGTGCCGTTGTTTCTGATGAGACGTGGAGTGGTGGTGTGGTGGTGATGTAGGGTGGGTCTCTCTGGTCGAAGATGAAGCACTCGGGGTTTTGGTGGGAAGGCCATCTAGTTTTTGAGAGGGAAGGGAGAAAACCGTGGGAAGGGGAAATGGATACTACCGTAGTTGATGGAGACTTCGGGAGAGAGAAACAAATGATATAAAATTGATTTGATGAATAAACAGTGTCTTCCAAATTTGAAAATTACTTTTGAAGTTACTGTAGCTATATTCCAAATATTTGGAATATAGCTATTCCAATGTGATACATTTTATAACTCAAGAGCTAAATTTTCATTAGATTTAGTTTTAGCTAATCCAATGAGAGTGCTCTAAGATCTGTAGTCAAGACTAATGCATTGTATAATAGTTGTTAACCAACAATTTAGTACCTAATAAACATATTTTCAATGCATAAGATAATATCACATGATAAAAAAAATATGTGAATAACTTTTGACCATAATAATATCAAGATTGCATAAATCCAACAGTTCCCAACCCTTATATATCAAGGAAGGAACATGATGTTACATACAACTGACCCCTTTCGAAAACACTAAAATAGTTATTGGTACATCAATCCATAATAGTAGTCTCGCAGGATGAATCCATCGTATCCCATTATATGAGAAGATACCATGCCATTAAACATATATTAGAGTTTACGGAACTCTAATTTATAATACCATGAGATTTTGGTAACAAAATATGAGTACCATGTCATTTAAGTTACCATCAGATGTACACTCTTAATGACGGCAAAGAGAGGGCCAAGAAAGAAGATATAACCAAGTACGAAGGCCCAAGAAGCAATTTTCGGATAGGAACCAGCCATCACTCCATATGAGCCTATTGAATAAGCTATCACCAATGCAAGAACAGCCAATGGAATGAGTTGCTTGGACTGTTAGGAATTCTGAGAATGCATCAGGGATTTCTTGTTTCATAAGAAAAGCATAGAAATGGAGAAACATTGAGGCAATTGAGAAAACAAATGAGATGGAATTCGCAATTACAAATGCGCCAAAAGCGAACTTCTGACTAGAAGTTGCACCATCCTTTCTATAAGGCATGGTGAAAATAGCTGCAAAGGTGACAGTGGCAACGAAGGTTGCTACAAGTAAGTTGACATTAGCCTTTTCCTTAACAAAAGAACTATCTGGCCCTTGTTCTGTTTTCCCATTCCAACAATATAAAAAATAGACTCTAAATTCTCAATATCATATAGAAAATTCGATTCAATCTAATTTTCTCAATATAACCAATTTTCCAAAATGTCAAATTATCACAACACAATAAAATTTCTTAATAAAATTCTACAATACTCATAAAAAAAAAACTTCCTATGCTTGAACCACTACACTTAAATCATCTCACTCAATGCCTCATAATCTTGATCCTCAGTTGAACCATCATAATATCTGAAAAATATTGTGGAGATAAGGGGTGAGTTATCAACAACTCAGTAAGCAGAGATCATATACTAGCATGTAAACATGAGCATTTATAAAGTTCAGTATGCAGAACAAGACATTTACTTTCAGAATGCAGAAACAACATATTTTCTTTCAGAATGCATAAACAAAACTTGTTACAAAACATCAGAGTGAAATTTTTCAGAAAAACAAACTTGTTCTAAAAAAGAAAGTCCTTTGGCATATTCAACTGAAACATTATATTCATATCATCTCATAGCATCACATCGGGACAAATACTATGTTTAACTCTCGTGGTAGGGTTATAAACCACCATTATACCCATGACTGGGTTGTATACCATCTTTCACCCCTGTGGTAGGGCTATAAACCACCATTATACATGTGGTTGGACCGTATTCCATGTTTCACCCCCGTGGTAGGGTTATAAACAACCATTATACCCGTGGCTGTGCCTTAACAAAAACATAACGGAACATTATCGGAACCAGATCACATTCAAATACAGAATCAGAACTTCATGCCAAGGTTTTTAGATGACACATCATATCAATACAAGATACTGAATAGCTTCAGATCATTTCATATGTTCGAAATAAATAGAGTCCAAAACATCTTCATTTATTCATAGCAAAAACTTTTAGATTTTCATATTCGCTCCTTTTACATAGTTCAGAAACAGAATGCGCAAAATTAGCTCATGTCTACACCAGTCATGACAGAAAATAATTTCTCTTATATATAATTTATGCATATGCAGAACAAACATTTGAGGTCGTTTCATATTTCTTTTCAAACAAACATGCATATTTTCAAAGTCGACCTCATTTCATTTCTTTTATGCAAAACTAGTATATGAACCCCGCTTACCTGGGCAACTTAGTTTTTCAGAAATTTTCTAAAAAATGTCGAGTCGACTATAAATCGTCACCTATAAAAATAATCACATAATTTCCGTAAGTTTCCAATCAATCACGGATTTCGATATGTAAGCCTAAGCTTCTTAAATAACCTATTTTAATTCTTCAAAGCTTAGAACGTTCATAATCCCAAAATATATCATTACTTCCTAAAATCACCAATATCCACCATAATCCATGTCAAACACAAAACATCAATATTTAAACTCGAAACAGCCAACAAATCTCATAGCATAAACCAATCACACCAACAACTCCATCATCTAATCCAATCGACCCCCTTACTCCTCGGACTCAGTCCGGCACAACCAACAAATTCACAGTAAATATGAGTTAGTGCAAAAATACATTTAAATTTCAAAAGTTTTTTGAGAAAATACTTAACAATGCTATAACATAATTTTTGAAAGATCACGGAGGTGCGAGAAGCAGCAACATAGCAACAAAACAATGCCAAATGCACTGTGGCCATGGGTCTCAAAACCCACTTTTAAATGGTGACAAACCAAGACCCGAGTTTGCTTGGGTAGGGTTTAGGGATGTCGGTGAAGCTAGTGGTGGTGGTGGTTGGCCGTGGGTGGCGGCATGGGCGGCGGTTTAAGGCCAAAATGCTCAAATCGGAGATGGAGATAGATGGGCTTCAGCGGTGACAGATCGGAGCCAAGGATGGGTGAATTAGGTTGCTAGGAGATCGAGGATGAAGTGGTGAAGAAATGGTGGCCAGTGGTGGCGTGACGGCGGCGCGCGAGCACAAAAAACGCCGCGGCATAGGGTTGCGCATGGGGGCAAACGGCGACGCTAGAGGGGCTGAGATTGGAGGGAGGTGGTCGGCGGAGGGTGGGGAAGGCCGTGGGCTCAGCGGCGGGCTGGGAGAGGAAGGAAAACGCACGGGGAGAGGGAGAGAGGGATGTTGCGCGCGGGAGGAAGCAAATCCGGAAGAGAAAAAAAAAGAAGAAAATGGAGAGAAATGATTGAGGTCAAATCCTCACAACTTGGGTCACAAAAATCCAACAAAAATTATTTCAAAACAACAGTTTAAATAAAATAAATTTAAACATAGTGACTAAGTAAAATAAAATAATTAAATCCAACAATACAATAATTTTAAAACCCACAAACTAATTTAAATTAAGAAAAATTTAAATGCATCACAATTATTAATATTAAGGAAACATGTCAAATTTAATTTTCACAAATTAAAAAAAATCATAAAAATAAACCTACTAAAATCTGAAAATTTAAAGCAAGAGAATCAATTTTTAAATTAATAACAAATAATCATTCAATTAAAAATACACTAAAATACAGGATGTTACACTTATAAAAATCCAAATTAGATTAGTCAGGTAATTTTAGAAAGACCTCATACCTATAAAAGTTTTATGGTAAATTATAAGAATTTCATTAGGCTCAATAATCGGACAAAAGCTCTTTAATATTTATGGACCAAGGGATCCCTAAATAATTAAAAAGTGGCCCAAGATTTTATTCCAAAAGCCCAGCCCGACTACTCAATAATGCTATGCACATTTCTTCCTCCTCTTTCCTTCTCTAGGGTTTGTATCTACCTACACATACACACACAGAGATCCCTCTCATGCACGTAGGTTCATCTCCTGCCTAAAAAACTAGGGTTGCCACACCCTTCTCCACATTCAAGCGTCAACCCCCACGACACACGCCCCACCCATACACATCCAAACTATGCATCAGAGTACCACTTGGTGCTTGCGGCCTTTCACGATCACCACCCTGCAGCACCCACGACCTCCACCCTATCACTAATTCCAGGGAACCATTGCGCACCGCTGCAACAATCCCAACACGCCTAGCTACTTAGCCATCGTCGCATGAAATTGAGAAGAAGAAGCTTCAGCCCTCCCCAACTCACAGACAACGTGCACTCAAGCCGAGACCTTCCACACTAACAACCTCTCCTCTACCGAGAACCGCGAACGGAATACCTCTATTCTAACCACCCAAAACAGGGTAGTTTTTTTTACTCAACCAACCTCCACACTGTGAGCCCACATTCCACTCAAAACCATCGTGTGATAGCCCCACTGCCCAGCCCACGTGAAACTGGCAACCCTGCACCGAGTGCCACCAACATACGAACAACCACGCAAACCCAGCCGCCACTTCATCTCAAAAGCCACCTCACGTCTCCAACCCATGTTCGACCAACCATGCACGTCCTCAGCCATCCCCTGTTTTAAACAACCCAAAATATAGCAAGAAAACCCATCCCCAAGTCTCAGGTTTCAGCCCCATGACACGTCGATGAAGCCCAGCGACGTCGCCATCCTTCCACGTCTCCTCCACCTACACTGAAACCGTCGTCCGAGCACTCTCTGTCTGCCCAGATCAGCCACACGTTCTCCCCGTAAGTTCCCTGTTGTAAACTCCATTCCTTGACTCCAATTCTCAGTTTTACAACACTTAATGGTTTCTCTCTCTCTCATTTCTCACTCTCTCTCATCACTCTCTCTTTCTCAGTACTCAACTGCCCAGCTCCGCCCGTCTCCACCACTTTGCAGTTGCTCTCTCGGTGAGTCTCTATTGCATGATCTTGGGTCTAGAAAATATATTTCCCTGCAAACTAAAAGGTTGCTTTTACATTTTATGTAAGAAAATAGCTATATACAGTCGTAGGTTATAAGCGCGAGGAAAATGGCAACTGATGTGGCAAAAATCGAAAATGTACTGTTTAGTTTTACCCCCATTTCCCTTCGCTCATGAAACTTTGTATGAGAAAAAAATATTTTCTGTCATGACTGGTGTATACATGAGATTAATTTTGGCATTCTGTTTATAAACTGTGCAAAAATGGGAGAATATGAAAATTTGTTCATAACTATATGACTATGATCTGATTTTGTTTTGTTATGAATTTGTTATGTACTCTGATATAATGTGATGTGATCTATGAAAAACCTCTGGCATGATATTCTATTTCTATTTTGTTCTGACCTTACGACGGGTGTAAAACTGTAGCCACTGTTGAGGTTGGTACCAACTCTTCTGTTTCCGGTGCACCAACTTTAGAAGTAAAGTGGTTTTCTGCATGATCTTTCCTGTGTGCACATTCGAGGCTCCGAGAATTATAAGGGGAATATTTCGCATTCTATTTATGCTTGGTTGGCCGTCGAGGTTTGCACAACCTTGTTACAGGGTTTAAATATAGAATTATATACTAATGTGATGTTTCAGTTATGTTGTACCAAAGGAATTTTGATTAAGAATATTTATGAACTTTCGTTTTGATATTTTTTTATAGTATGTTTTGATTTTTCTTATGAAAATAAAAATATTTTGTTCTTCATTCCAAATTTTATAAATACTTATATTTACATACTAGTATATGTTTTCTACTAACTGATTTGTTGATAACTCACCTCTTATTTTCATAACAATTTTTAGATAATTTTGATGGTTCAACTAGAAAATAAGAGTAGGAAGTGTTAGTAAAGTTTGATGTTCATAGGGGAATAAGTGCTAAAGGGTACAAGTTTTATTGGATAGTCATATTTAGTAGATTTATTATTTTCATTTGTTTTGGTATGTTGAGTTGTGCATATTTTCAAGTATTTTTGAAGATTTTAATTTATTTTATTGAGGTATATCTTTGGTGTCTCCATGGAGGACGTACTTAGATCAGAGGACACTCATCCCAGGCAGGCTGCAGGGGCTTCAGGTGGAAGGAATGAATCAACTAAGGTGTGAATACTGTTTCAATGATGTTTTTCTCCCTGACGTTGCTCTACTAATTTCCTGACTTGGCCTTTCTTTCGTATGAGACAGATAATGAGTTTGCCCAAATAGAGTAGTAATTTCTTAGTGTTTCATAGGCGCAATCAGTTAATCAATTGGGGAATGGGGGCTTCCGCCCATGTTATCTTTAGCTATTCGACCCTATTTACAAATGTGTTATTGGAGATGATTTAAGTAACATGAGCTCACTCTCCGGACCTTCGGGACTGGGACATTACAAAGGTGTATCCATTCTTTTTTCTGAAGCTTGTGTTGCAGTAGTTTCTAGATATGTCAAATGTTCCTACATAAAATAAATTTAGAAATTTAGAAAATGTTGGAAGAAAATAATACTATATAAAACAAATGCATCTGTTTAGATTTATTTAATTTGTTTCTATTTGTGAGAATGTTAGATTTTATGGTATGGCTTTAAAAATGTTGTTACAATTTATAATATTCTAAATTTTATGTAAGAATTTTTTATACTTAGAAATGAATCCCAATAGAAGAAGTAATGTTTTCTAATGCTTTTTATTAAAGAGAAATCATACTTGCAGTCGTCAGCGTGCAGTCGCCGTGCAGTCGCTTTGAAAAAAGTGAATAAATATGGGACCCACATGAAAAGAAATTAATTTTTTAATAGTAGATCTCACTCTTTTTCAAAGCGACTGCACGGCGTTTACGCATTCTACGACTGTATGTAGCATTACTCTTTATTAAAAAGGTAGTACCATAAAACCTTTTGTTAAATAATTTGATTACCTTGTCGGTGTGATTCATGAACTCAATTGTTGTAGAACCATTGCCTTTTCTGCTATTAGTCCAAACAAAACGATTGTCAATCGTTCAATATAATCCTCCATGTCAACATAGGCTTGACAACTTAAAGTAATAAAATTGTAGTTGTGAGTTTGAATGAATCATTAATATGGCAAAGTTGTGATATAAGAAGTCATAAATTAAAATATGAACAAAATATGTATAACATGGCTCTCCATGACCGACCCCGAAGGGGAAGGAGCACACAGGGGGCCAACCTCCTCGTTCCCGTCTGTTCCATGAACCGCAGGTGTCCCCCTGGCATGGGGGCACGAAAGGAAGGGAAGGGGTGGTTAGATCCCCCAACTCGGCCACGAACATCCCTAGGCCTTCAACCTACCTCCCAACTTCCATGTCGACCAATCCCACATCACCCACATCTCTTTGATCAACCCCTCCTTCTTCTAAGGAGGACCCACCTCATTCAGGAAAAGTGGGAGAGTCCTCCTAACTGCCAAATGAGATAGGGGAGGGAGAAGGAATAGAGACCCTCTCTTGGTCAGTAGCAGGGGTCTCACCGCCAGAAACAATCATGGGGAGAGAACTCAGGGTAGATCCTTGCTCCTTGCGGTCGTCTTCATCACCACCCCCAATATTGGTCTGGGTGCTACCAACTAAGATAGATTGGGGCACCCCAGCCCCAGCCACGCCAACAGAAAAGGCGTTCTACATATTCGCATAAAAGTCGCCGATGCTAGACGTTGATGTTAGGGAGAGAAGATAAGGAAACTCGAAGGGCGGCGTGCTTACGGATTCAGTGCCCTTGGCAGGCAAGTCAAAATCAAAACCCGTCGCCAAGTCAACGAGAGATTGGCCCATGAGCCCAATAAGGTCTTCAAGACCTGGCGACACTAGGGGGAACCCAGACTAAAAAAGCGTTGGGTGTCTTCTCTCCGGGGGAAGCATCAGGAGCCCCCTAACCAACAACAATGTTGGAATAGCAATGTACTCCTCGATCCGCCTCAACTTCCGCCCCCGTGGCGGATCCAGCAACCTCGCCCTCAACGATGTTGCCATGAGGGCGTTAAGTCAAATAACCATCAATTTGAGAAGCCCATCTTTTCCCCCCTGGCTAGGGAGCACGTCTCTTTGCCAGGGGCACCATGGCCTTGAGTTTTTGACCCTTAACATGGGCATGTCTTGGTATCACCAAGAACCTATCAATATTGGAGGCAAAGAGCAGATCCTCCATTGCCAAACCATTCCTGCCATTTTCCTTTGCCCAATTAAGGACTATGTCAACATGAGAATGCTCCTTATCAGTTAAGTCCAATTGCAAGCTTTTGTTGTCGGGGACCCTTCCCCAATTAGCACGGACTGGGTAGTCCTAAAGATTCATCACGTCAGCGGGATACTCCCAGTTACTACCAGGAAAAAAAATAAAAAATTTGCCACTGCTTGGCATTGGAATAACAAGGATTGAAGGCCGCCAAGCGTTGTGACCTGACGCGAAAACTACAAACGTTGCCTGGCAACATCTTCACCCATAGAATGAATGAAATTTTTTCTCTGCCAAATTTGGATAGGTATCCCCCAAGGGCTCTAAAACCATGTGAAAGACCACGTATGAACACATAAGAACATGCCAAACGTGCGAGTGAAGTTGGGCGGGGGCTAACCCCAAGAAATCCAAAACATTAGGGACATGGCGTATGAAATGGAATCACAGCCCGTGCATCAAGGCACTCACTGTAAGGGCCACGTCGCCGACAAACCCTTCTTCGTCAGTACATCCAGCCTTAGGAATAGAAAACTTCACCGAATCTGGGATTTGGTGAAGCCGAGATTTGGTAAGTGGACCTCGGCTTCACCGAGTCCCGCTCAAACAGGGTGGAACACCAAGAGAAACCCTCAAAAGAGGCAAGGATTCGACTAAGGGAAGACTAAACAACAGGGGAAGGAGAGTCCCTTGTTGGAGTTGGGTCGGAAGAAAGAATGGGAGTACGGGAAGAGCCACAGCTAGCCATTGCAAGAAAAAAGCGTTCTTGAAGATGACACTAACAAAGGGCTCGAACAGGGAGAAGAATATAATAAGGAAGAAGAAGTGCAAAAAGGAGTACGGGAAGAAGTAAATGAATCAAGAAAGATCAGGAAAGGTAATCATGAGGATTCTTGGGAATTCGAAAGGTTGGTTGCGTCGATAGTTGCCACTTCTTTCGAATAAAGGATGTTAAATTAGAGCGAACGTCTATGGGTGATATGGGCTACGTTTTGAAGAATAGGTTTGAACTTAAGCCACTATATTATCTCTCATGGACCCTCGACGGGGTCGAAAAGGTCAAAATCTGGCTAACCGATTACCTATTGCAAGCCAGCGGGGTAAGAACATCACGTGGGCATATAAGGTGCGAAACTAGTAAATTTCCTTTGTGCTGGCACAAATAAAATTAGAGGGGTAACTGGAGGAGATATTTGTCCTCTTGCTACATGGCCCATGACTGATAAGCAAGCCAAGCTTGCCATTTTGACCTACAAGGCCCTTGGCCTAGGGGCCCATGGGAGCATGATATCAACAATTGTGGCAACATCATTCGCAAGGTGATAATGCCCCAAGGTGAAGGCAGTTATCCTAAGATGGATAACCCTTATAAATCAAAGCAATATCCCCTCCTCCTTTGTTAAGGGTTAACTAGAGATAAATGCAGGGAACAGATGGTTCTCGACTTCTTGGATATGCCCCTGCATCTCCATAAATGGTACATGAAGGTAACAAATGTTCTTCCAAGTATTATTGAGATATTATATATTGAGACTAATTCTCTAACTTTGGCATCAAAGTTTATCCTGGGCAACCAGTGCCATTGAGTTGGTCTTTGCAAGTCATTCAAGTGGTTGGTGGTGTGAAACATGTCTTTTACGAACTCCTTAACATCTTTTCTGGTATTTCTGCTGAAGAAGATTGAGGTCTTGTCCAGGTTCAATCTTTGGTTAATAAATGGTTATCTTTTTGCACCTGGACATCTTGTCCAGGTGCAAAAAGAAGGTTATCATTTGTAAAAAACAAAAAAATAAATAGTAAATAAGCAAAGACCCTCGAGCAAAAGGAAAGCCTGAAGTGTGACATTTTTTCTCAACTCTATCCAGCAGATGACTTAACATTTCTGAGCATAGGATAAAAAGATAATATAGGCCTTTCTTGTATCTTAACCTTCATTTTATTTTGATTTTTATTTAAGTATTAAAAAACTCTTCGCTCACTCATTAAATTAAATATAATATAGGCCTACAATTACGAATGAGGAAAATATATTAAAATAATAACCAAGTGATCATATTCATGTTTAATCTACATATATATATATATATTTGGGTCAAATGATCTTGCCAATAAAGCTTGTAAGTAGTCTACTTAGATCTTCGCAAACTTCTAATTGGTTGGTCAAAAAAAGAAACGAAAAGTTGCTAATGGCTGCCTTGATCAATATGTTTCGAAAAAGAAGAGGTAAAAATTAAGGGAGTATGCATGTTGGGATTGTTCCAAATTCATTGAGAAAGTGGAAAATCAATCATCATCTGCTAATGCTGCCATCTACTATTTGCGCTCCCTCTGATCTCTCTCGCTCTCTCTCTCTCTCTCTCTCTCTATATATATATATATAGAGAGAGAGAGAGAGAGAGAGAGAGAGATGCATGCCCATTGCCCCCACATGGGCATGTTTAGTGAGCTAGCAACGATCTTAAACATACAAGCTGGTTTTTTTTTTTTTTTATCTTTGCCTTTGCTCCCATCTTTTTACGGTGAGAATGACGGGTGGAATTGAAAGGAACACTAAATACATGCACAACGTAACCCTGGCAGTCATGACTATATATCCAATTGAAATCATCGAATGAACGAATGATCATCAGCATGATGTTGATCAAATTAAAAACAAAGATATAGTATGCACGTGCATGCATCACGTCATGTCATGTTCATTGCAGAGATCGTCTTGTTGCGCGTAGAAGTGCAAGACAAAATAATGAATTATTATATGATCTCATATTTTCTTGAAAGGTTAGGTACTGTTGAGACGTCCCACATGGCTTAAAACCAAACTCATCATAGGTATCAAATCCTCTCTCTCGCTGTAGGTTCTCCAGCTGATTATTCTCTCTATATTTTTCTCTCGGGGAGAAGTGTGAGGTGAAGTTAGGTCCATGAATATTCTAACAGAATTAGAAGGTGGCAGAGGGGTTTGGGGTGTGTGTGTAATGGCATTGAGTGGTGGCAGTAAGGTGGTGGAAGGGTCGGTTTAGTATGGTTTACGTAGCTGGTGGTGGCAGAGAGGTGGTGGTGACATTTTCAAGTCTGCTTCTGCAGAATAATCTAATGAACTGTGGTGGTAGAAATGGGGTAGAAGGGCTTGGGGTCTGTTTTCTTCCTTACGTTACAGAGTGGTATCAGGAAGGGGGTGGTAGAGTTTTCTTTCCCTTTTACAGCAGGAAAGGTTGGTAGCAATGATGAATGATCTTGCAAAAAAATGGGAATGTTTGAAGTTGACGGAGGAAAAAACCCAGCTTGAGATATCGGAGGAGTTGAAAAATAAAGGGGAATGTAGTCTGGTGGGAAAGGTATGGATGAAAAGAAATATAAGTCAGGGGGTTATTGAAGCAACAATGGCTAAAGTGTGGAAGATAAGCAGGAAGGCTCAGTTTCAAGAGGTGGGTTCAAATATGTTTGTAATCACCTTTACTAACCAAGTTGATAAACAGAGGATCCTTGATGGGAGACCTTGGTTATTCGACAACCAGATGTTTGTGATATTGCACCTAGATGGATTCATCCCACCACAGCAGATGGATTTCAGTAGGGAGAGATTCTGGATTCAGTTTCACCACTTACCTATAGTATGTATGAACAAGGCAAGAGGAGAAAAACTAGGTGAGACTGTGGGTAGAGTTTTGGAGGTAGAGTCACAGGATGATGGGAGTGGGTGGAGTTTATATATGAGGATTTTAACAGAAATAGAGTTGGGGAAACCATTGGCTAGGGGGAGGACCATCTCCATTAAAGGGAGAACCTATTGGGTTCCTCTTAAATTCGAAAAACTTCCACACTTCTATGTTAAATGTGGTTGTCTCATCCATGGAGAGGGAGGATGTTTGGGGAAGGAGGAGGAAGAGACTCAGTTTGGTACTTGGATGAGGGTAAGGATGAGAGCTAGATTTAAATAGAAAGAGGTGGGTAGAAATGTGAGATGGGAACAAAAACTGACAGCAAGAAATGTAGTTTGTGTAGAGGATGAGGAAAAGAATAATAGTGTGAAGGAGAAGGAAGGAAGTCAGAGGGAGGAAGAGCTTAATGCAGGAAGTGAGGAGGTGATGAGTAAAAGCCAAGGTTTTCAAGAAGATGATAGAGGGAATGCAAAAATGGTAAGCATTGAAATATGGAAGGAAACTTCAACAGAAAATCAAGAGAAAAAGTGTGAGTAATCAAGGGAGGAAAGGTGTGAATTGGGAGAAAAAATTGAAACAAGTGACTACTTAGTGAAGGCAAAAGGAAGAACTATGGGGGTTTGGAAGAGGAAAGCAAGGGAAAAAAAAATAACTCTAAGGTTTCTAACAGTGCTTCTTGTTTATCAAAAAGGCTATTTAGACAAGATGGTGAAGGAAAAGAGGTGGAAAGGGAGAGGAAAAAAGCAAAAGGCAGTAATAGTGAGGTGAATGAGGCACAAATTGTTTTGGTGGAGGCTGTTGAACAACCCCACCAATTATTATGAAAACACTAAGTTGGAACTGTCGAGGGCTTGGCAACCCTCGGATAGTTCAAGACCTTTGCCATTTGGTAAAGGAGAATGGTAAAGGAGAAGAGGCCAAATGTGATCTTTTTGATGGAAACAAAATTGAGGAGTGAAAAGAGTGATAGAATAAAAAGAAGGGTGAGAAGTGAGGGGTGTTTTGTAGTAGATTCAGAAGGAAGGAAAGGGGGTCTTATGCTTCTATGGGACCAGTCAGTGGAGTTGGAGATCCTGAATTACTAAAATAGGCACATTAATGCTTGGGTCACAAATGAGGAAGGGAAAGAGAGATGGTTGCTGACTGGTTTTTATGGGCAACCAGAAACCAGTTTAAGGGAAGAAGCTCAGAAGTTGTTGGCTTCTCTAAGACCTAATGATGGGGTGGGTTGGTGTGTGGTGGGGGATTTTAATGAAATTTTAACACATGATGAGATGAAAGGAGGGCAGCAAAGGAAAGAGAACAAATGAATATGTTCATTAATGTATTAGAAATGGGAGGTCTTTTTGGTCTGGGTTGGAGGGGAGACAAATTTACTTGGACTAACAAGCATGACAGTGAGACTTTCATAAATGAAAGGCTAAATAGGGCAGTAGTCAATTTAAGATGGAAGGAGATTTATAAAGAAGGGTGGGTAGAGGTGTTAACAACAAGATGCTCAGACCATAGACCCCTTTTGCTGAGTATGAACCAAAAACTCTCAATAGCATGGAGGAGGAGGAGGATGTTTAGATATGAGGCTAGATGGTCTTTTGAGGAAGGTTGTGAGGAAGTCATAAAAAATGCTTGGACCATGTGGCAAGTAGGGCGAGATCCTGCTAGGACACTTAGAAGTTGCTGGAAGACAGCAAAGGAGCCTTTGTTAAATGGAACAAGCAATTAGAGAATGACAAGGGTAAAATCTTGAAAGACAAAACAAAATTGTTAAAAAATTTATAGATGAATGAAGGGAGCCATAATATGGTGGAGATTAAAAAACTCCAAGAAGAGATAGGGGTCTATCTTGAAATGGAGGATTTAAAATGGAGGCAAAGAGCAAAGTTGGGCTGGTATCAACTGGGTGATCGTAATACCAAGTTTTTTCACAGTTGTGCCAACCAAAGGAGAAAGAAGAATTGTATAAGACAGATTTTTGATGATCATGATAAGATGCAATCAGAGCCTGAAATGCTAGACAAGGTGTTTAATGATTATTTCCAGAAGTTGTTCAAATCCACAACCCCAAGTGATGGGGATATTGAAGCTTGTTTGCAGGCAGTGGCTCCCAGTGTAATAGAAGAAATGAATGAAAATTTGTCCAAGCCTTTCTCTAGAGACGAAGTTGAGAAAGCTCTTAAACATATGGCCCCTTTGAAGTCACCCGGAATACGTGTAAATCATCTGCTTTTTGCATATGACTGCATACTTTTTGGGTTAGCAAAAACAAAAGAATGGTTGAGGTTACAAGAGCTTTTGTTTATATATGAAAAGGCCTCTGGACAGTTCCTAAATAAGGAAAAAATGTTAGTGTGGAAAATCCAAATATAACACATTTAGAGGAATAAAAGAAAGGGTCTGGAAGAAGATTAATAACTGGAAAAATGCTTTTCTGTCAGTAGCTGGCAAGGAGGTAATGATCAAGATAGTCCTACAAGCAATACCAACTTACACTATGAGTGTTTTTAAACTCCTAAAAAACCCTTGTAAGGAGTTAAATTCTTTACTAGCCAATTTCTGTTGGGGAAACCCAAAGACAAGTAGCTGTTTGCATTGGTGCAGTTGAGAAAAATTAGGGACTTCTAAGGGTAAAGGAGGGTTGGGTTTTAAAGACATAGAGTCATTCAATATGGCTTTATTGGCTAAACAAGGGTGGAGATTTTTACAGGACTCGAGGAGCATGGCAGCAAGGGTTTTTAAAGAAAAATATTTCAGAACAATCCTTTTGACAGAAGCAAAATTGGGATATAGACCTTCTTACATATGGAGGAGTGTTTAGGGAGCTCTAAACTTGTTAAAGCAAGGATGAAGATGGAGTGTAGGGAATGGCAAAAAAAAAAAAAAAAAAAATTGGTGGCAGAAGTGGTTACCAACTCCTTCCTCTTACTATGTCCAATCTCCTTGCACAATTTTAGACCAAGAGGCCAAAGTTTCTGAGTTGATTACTGGTGGGGAATGGAATGAGCATTTGATCAAGAGAATTTTCTGTGAAGAAGAAGCAGAGCAGATATGGAGCTTACCCATAAGCAAAATGGAGGTTGAAGATAAATTAATATGGTGGTACACCAAAAAAGGTTTCTTCACTGTCAATAGTGCTTATCATCTAGAAATGAAGAGGAGGACAACAAAAGATGAGTGCTCAAATGGAAGGGAAGGGGAGAGCAGATGGAAGGTAATATGGAATTTAAATATCCCAAGGAAAACCAAAATTTTCTTGTGCAAAGCTGCAAAAGAACTGTTAGCTACAAAAAAAAGTCTTTACAAGAAGGGTATTATAAAAGAACAACTGTGTCTAATTTGTAAGAAGGAAGCAGAAATATCAATACATGCCTTATGGTCCTGCCCTGCAGCTGCAGATGTCTGGTCTAATTCGATTATGGTGATACAAAAATGGAGGACCAATGAACCTGATATGTCAATCTTGTTTGAAAGGTTGGAGGAAAGGGTCAATACAGAATAATTAGGAGAGATCAGTATGGTAATGAGAAGCATTTGGTTGAGAAGAAATGAATTTGTCTTTAAAGACATTTTCAAGAGCCCAACTCAAGTGTTGAATCAAGCTAGATAGGAACTGAGAATTTATCATCAAGTTTAGCAGAACCTGTGGCAAAACGCAGAAGCAAGAGTAGTAGGAGGAGAGTCAATGTGGAGCAGACCAAGGGAGAGATTTGTAAAAGCAAATTGGGATGCAGCTGTTGATAAAGAAGGAAAAAAGGTAGGCCTAAGAGTGGTAATCAGATATGAGGAAGGTGAAATTATGGCTGCTATTGGTGAACAGAGAAGCCTTGTATCTGATCCTGCAGTAGCAGAAGGTTATGCACAGAGGAAAGCTACGGAATTTTGTAGAGACCTTAATTTCAGCAGAGTTGTTTTTGAAGGTGGTGCTCAAGTCATAGTGAATGCAGTTAATGAAGAAAAAGAAGATCTTTCCAGATATGGATGTGTCATTAAAGATGCCAAGAAACTGTTAAGGGGAAGAAGTCAACGGAGTGTTAAGTTTGTTTATAGAAAAGCTAATGAGGCAGCACATTGCTAAGGGGAAGAGGTCTCAGCTTGTATTGAGAGTATCCTGAGTAAGGAAAAACTTTGTAATACTATTTCAGATCAATGAATGAATATTGAGGTTATTTAAAAAAAAAAACTCATCCTAGGCTTAATAAGGAGTTATCTTACTCCTCCTATTAGACATTTTATGGGGAGAAATGAGTGTTTCTATATGGTATCAGAGCATGTTAACTTATGACTGATGATAGGCTCCTACGACTTACCCACAATAATGTTACCAGAAATATTGGCTCACACGTGAGGGGGTGTGTTGAGAAGTCTGACAGGGTTTAGGAACCAACTCGTCCCAGACTTTATAAGGAGTTATCTCACTCCTCATTTTAGACATTTTATGAAGAAATATGAGTGTTTATATAGGTACCAATTAGAAAATTAATGTGCATTAAGGAAGTTGGTTGATTCAACAACGTAGTCATAATGTTTTAGATCACTTTCGAGTTGCCTAGCTACTACATTAATGGGGCCCTACAATAGGTTATTATATGGAGCGAGCTAGCTGCATGCATATATATTGCGCTTGTACGTGTAGATTGTTGTTGGGTGTTTTTTTGAATAAACCCACTTAATTTCTTGTAATAGGTAAAAAGTATTATTTGTCTAAAATTATAGATCGACGACCTTCATGATATTCAAAGGTTAATTGGTCCAACACATAAACACATGATAGGTATCTATATATATATATTTTTTTTTATAGAAGAGCCGAAGTCACCTGTCCATGAGTGACCCCGTCCCAAATTTTATTAATAACCCTCACTTGTGGCGAAGGAATACCGCGGTTACAGACCTACAGCTAATATTACAAACAATATTACCAGATGTCAAAATTACAAACCTCCTAAAACGGACAAACATTACACAAGAACAAGACACTAACGATAACGTAAAGAAGGCAAACCCAAATTATCCAAACGGATTAAACCACGAAGCACCCTAGGCACCTCCCTAACAAATCTCCACTCTGAATTAAGACCCGACGCACCACTCTGAGCCAACCAATCCACAACTTTATTTCCCTCTCTATAAACATGACGAACAACGCACACCATAGAATCCATGAGAGCCAACGTATCTTCCCAAAAATCTTCTAAATACCACACACCACACCTTCTCCTATTCCACCACGAAATCACCACTTGCGAATCTAATTCAATTTCCACAAAATTAATCCCCAAATCCTTACATGCCTTGAGCCCTTGAAGAACAGCTAACAACTCCGCTCTATTACTTGTACCGATACCAATAGAAGAATTAAAAGCATAAACCATAAGACCACGATCATTCCTAATGATACCGCCCACCCCTGAACAACCAGGATTACCCAGACTACTCCCATCTGTATTCAATTTAAACCACCCATGAGCTGGCTTTTGCCAAGCCACTGGTTGTAAATGCTTTCTAATAGGAACCAAAACAGGAATATTCAATGACTGTAAAACCTGTGAATCATGTTTGGAACAATTACTAACCTTTTTCATATCTCGAACTACAACTCCCATCCATCTACTAATAGAAAGCCGAACCGAAAAAATAGACTGGAACCTTCCCTCCATACGCGCAGCACAACGTCTAGTCCATAGATGCCAAGTAATAATAGACGGTAAAATCCCCACTATTATTCCCAGTTGAGAATTAAAAGATGCCCTTCGAAACCAAATTTGTACTGTCTCCCTCCAAGTATGACCAATAGGAATACCAAAAATAGATCCATAGAAATGCCATAAAGCCGATGCAAATTCACCTGTAAGTAACACATGATCTTGGTCTTCATAATTACCTTCATCACAACAATCACAACGAGAAACTATCTGGATCCCAATGCGCCGAAGACAATCATCAACACTTAATGCCATGAACCACACCTTCCACATTAAAACCGAAACTTTAAGTGGAAGTAATTTATGCCATACCCAAGGATGCCACTCCATGCTAGATCCTTGAACACGAATATAATCCCAAGCGGATTTGGTCGAAAAATTTCCACTGTCATTCTTCATCCATATCAATACATCAGATCCTCCCTTACACCCAGCCAAAGCCTCAATAATACTCTCCACCTTATCCTGACCAACCAACGTACTCAAAAACTCCACATCCCAACTATTGGACAACTTACACTCTTTAACTTGCAACATCGGATTACCCACTATCTGTAACTCATCAATTAGAGGACCCTCGTCTCTCCATTTATCATACCAAAATAAAATATTACCATCTCGAACTCTCCATTTAGCATTATTAAAAACACTCGGAATACTTTTGACAATCATTTTCCAAAACCTCGAACCTTTTCTCATATCAATAAGACACCAACTCGAATTACCCACATATTTTCCTTTAAAGAAACTAGCCCACAGAGATTCTCCTTTCAAAAGATTCCAAGCAAACCTCATGTGCAAAGCTCTTTGAATATCCCCCAAATTCCGCAAACCAAGACCCCCCTCCTCTATTGGCTTACAAATATTCTCCCAAGCCACCCACTTTTTTTTTCCTTTACCATTAATCTCACCCCAAAAAAATGTGCTCAACAGACGATTTAAAACTTTAATAATAGAATGAGGAACCTGTAAAACTGCAAAAATATGTAAAGCCATACTAGACAACACATGACGAAGTAAAATTAAGCGCCCACCCGCAGATAATAATTTCATTTTCCAACCACTGATTTTATTCCAGACTTTGTTAATCATCTCCTCTAGATGCTCATGCTTAAGACGCCCTAATACAATCGGAACCCCAAGGTATTTAAAAGGTATCTATATATCTTCATCAACCCTATGTAAAAATAGAAAGAAAAAAGAGTCATTCTATTTACAAGTCCGTATAAGAGAAATACACCATTTATATTATTGATGTGGTACGATTTGATTTGCAAGATATAAACTTTTAAATTTTTTTCTAAATCAAATTGTAACACCCTTTCCCAGAGGTCCGGGGAGTTAACTCTTGTAACCTAAAACCATCTTTCAAAACATATTTATATACTCTAAATTTCTCATAAAATAGGAACTCATTTAATTAAACTAAATATACATGTTCCTCCATTAGGACACCAATTAATAAATACCTCAATGAAATAAATTAAAAACTCTACAAAGACTCAGAAATATCCATGACTCAAAATACCAAAATAACATAAAATCACAAACATACTAAATAAGACTCTCCAATAACTATTTGTACCATTTGACACTTATTTCTCTACGATCATCAACCTTGCTAACACTTCCTAGTCTTGACTTCCAACTGAGGTATCAAAATTATCTGAAAAATATTTTGGAAATAAGGGGGTGAGTTATCAACAATTCAGTAAGTAGAGAACATATACTAGTATGTAAACATGAGTATTTTCAAAATTCAGAATGCAGGATAAAATATTTACTTTTAGAATGCAAAATCAGAAACATTTACTTTCAAAATACAAAATCAAAATATTTACTTTCAGAATGCAAAATCAAAACATGTTACCAAAAATATCAGAGCGAAACTTTTAGAAAACAATTCTTATTCAAAAATCATTTGGCATAACAAAATCTAAGACATCATCTTCATCATATCAGAGCATTGCATCGCACCGAGATAGATACCATGTTTAACCCCCGTAATAGAATTATAAACCACCATTATAACTATGGAAGCACTGTATCCACTATTATAACCCGTGGTTGGGTCGTATACCATGTTTAAACCCCATGATAGGGTTATAAACCACAATTCTAACATGTGGAAGGGTTATATCTACTATTATAACCCATGGTTGGGCTGTATCCACTATTATCACTTATGATTGGGTCTTATCTACTATTATCACCCGTGGTTGAGTCGTATCAACTATTATCACCCATGGTTGGGTCGTATCCACTATTGTAACCTGTGGTTGGGTCGTATCTACTATTAAAACATGTGGTTGGGCCGTATGCCACTATCATCACCCATGACTGGGCTGTAACAGAAACTGAATAGAACATCATAATCAGACTTAATCAGAATACAAATTCAGAATCTCATGCCAAGGATTTCAGATGCCGCAACATATCCAAATAGAGTATTGACCAAACTCAAATCCTTTCACATTTTCAAAAACAGTTTCAGAACATTTTTGCATCATATGCACAAATTTTTATAAATTTCATATTCTCTCTTTTTGCATTGTTCAGAAATAGAATGTACAAAATTAGCTCATGTCTATACCAATCCTGACAAAAAATATTTTCTCTTATATAGCTTTCAAACTCATATCTAAGGTTGTGTTCATATTTCTTTTCAAAACAAATATGCATATTTTCAGAATCAACCTTGTTTCATTTCCTTTTTATGCAAAGTCTAGTATAGGAACCCCGCTTACCAAGGCTTTTTAATTTTTTTTAATTTTTTCACAACAGTGTTGAACGAAAATTTCTCGTAACCTTTAAGATTGCCACGAAATGTCCATAAATATTCAAAATTAACACATTTTTCAATATTAACTTGAAACGCCAGGTAACCTATTTTCCTAAAGATCTAAATTTCTCGAAACCCTAAAATATCATAAATTCTCAAATGCCTATAATATCCATTTAATTTCTCCGACTAAGACATTGAATTCTAACTTAGGTACCATTGAAATCTAACTATATAAAAATTAATACTAGATAATGTAATTATATTGCAATTCTGCTACAGGTACCCCGCGTTGGGTACCTGTTGTGGAATCGTGTAGCCACGTCACTTTTATATTATTAGTTTAATAAATGAATTAAAAAAAAACCTCGATTTGAGAAACCCATCTCATCATCAAGCGCCAAACTCATCCCTATTTTCCATCTCAGAAATTTTCTTCATCCTCTTCATTCCTTAGCCATCTGAGCAAAAGCATAAATAATACAAATCTTGTTTTTTTTTTTCTTATTATTAATCTTCTCTCGTATCATATTGCACACAATAAAAAGAAATCCACATTTAGCTTCAAATAATAAATAAAGAGCATACCCGTCGAGATGAAAACTTTGCTGCAGTCAAGTGCTGGGCTTCAACCTCCCTCACCTGCTTACTAGCTGGAGGAGTGTCGATATTGTGTGACACATAGTTGTAATTTTAGTGGCCTGTGGGAAGCAGATTCACCCTTCACATTCGCTGAAATGAAGCTCTTTGGGGGTTAGGGTTCCGGGCTTCCAAAAATTGGGAAAGACGATGGCAGGGAGGTACATGGTTGGGTCCACGAATGCGAAGACAAAAAACGAAGAAGAAGAAGAGGAGATGAAATTAAGAAGCATAACCTATTTTTGTGGCTTGTGGGAAGCAGATTCACCCTCGTCAAAATGAAGCTCTTTGTGGGTGGGGAAGCAGAAGAGCTTGCTTTGTGTCTGTGAGCAAGGGAAGGGAATTTGTTTGCATATGAAACACAATGTTTCATTTATCCACGTGGAGGCCCATGTACGCGAGGGGTACCCCTCCTGTGTGCAAATAGAGTTTTTGATTATATCAAAATCTATTAAAGTAAACAACAAACTTTTATTTAATAAATAAACATATATATATTTCTATTTACTAAAGTCCTTACAAATAAAGAAAATTTTAGACTTAAAATAACACCCTAAAGGCAAGGCATTTTAGAAAAAATGAACATAAAATGCATGGGCAAGTTTTAACTTGCAAAAGCCACTTGAGATAAAACCATGACATCGTGCATGAAACCAAGCTCATGATCATGTGGGAAGAAGCTGCGACGGAGTTGGGTGGCTGAGGTGAATACACCGGCGGGATGGGCGACTCCGCATAGAGAGAGAAAGAGTGATGAGAGAGATAAAGAGGGGGAGACAGAGGTGGAACAGTGGGGAAAACTCGTCATGGCTTACCGAGAGAGAGGTGCGGTGGACTTGGGTTGACTCGAGGCTAACGGGAAGGCGACAACTGGCAGATTCTGTGGCTAACCCGATTATTTTTCTGTCGAACGGTGATGATCAACCAAGTATGTGGTTTTGCTCTATTTCGAGAGTGGGAAAACAGGCGATAACGGGCTGACGTCTTGTGGTGGTGTTGCCTCGTGTGTGGGAGGCTATAGCTTCTTGTGGGCTGGGCACGTTGGTCATTTGAGGGAGGAGCAACGACATAGTTGGCTTGGCTTTGGGGTGGCGAGGCTGCTAGACGAATCGGAGGCTGTGGGCTATGGGGAGGCTATGAGGGTGCAACGAGGTTGTGGGCTTGTCAAGAAGGTCAATGAATGACGGACTCGACGTGTCAACGACCGGCGTTTTCTGGGGAGGTAATGACCAAGCGGATAGAGCTGCCGACGTGGGTGGCTGGGTTGTGGCTCGAGGTGGAGGGAGCAGGTGCTTTGTTTTGAGCTACAAAAATAGGGTGGTTTTCAGTTGTTATAGGGAGAGCTGTGGCTCTCTGTGGTTGGAGTGGTTAGCAAAAGGAGGGGTGGTTTCTGTTTCACGTGGGCCAGGCAATGGCTATCACATGGTGGTACGCATGGCTGGGTTGCAGTCTTTGTGTAGAGTTGGGCCGCGGCTACCCTTCGGTGGTTTTCTACGGTCGCGTTGCTTTGGTTGTTGGAGTCTCTTGGACATGGACTATGTTGCATTGCGGTGCAGTGGTGATCGGGTGCTGTGGAGGCTTACCATGGCATGGAGGGCTATTTTGTAGTGCTTAGCCTGGAGGTGGGACTGACTGAGTTGTGGTGAATGGGATTCCATGGGGCTGCGGCTTGCTGAAGTTAAAGTAGGGGTTGATGTAACCCTAGGACTTGAAGAGGCGACGAGTGCATGAAGGTGTATAATCAACGGCCACCATAAATTTTCCAACCTAAACCTAAATAAAAATCTTATTAACTAACTGGCATTGATTAAACAGTCTTGTTATTCATCATCTCCACACATCACACACCACATTGTTTTAATTTTTAATTTTTTTGGTTTTATACTTCTTAAACTAATTGAATTCTTTTACTCATCATTCATACACTGCATATTTGGTAAAAGAATAAATAAATAAATAAAAATATGTGTAGTATGTGATGTGTGGATTAGATGATTAGCAAAATTTTTCTTGACTAGATTGGCTTGGTCCAAAGAAAGGGCTTTGTCAAGTCCTTTTGTTGACTATGGCCTGCCAAGGCACGAAAGGAAACCAATATTCTGCACGAAAGGAAACCAATACACCCCACCACAGACAATCACCTCGTAGGTGCTAGCCTTATCTTCCTCAGCACTATCCTCTGCCTTCTCTTCCTTGCTAGTCTCTCTGCCCTCAGCCCGATGCCGACGCTGACACAAGCATCTCAGTTCGACGCAGACTCAACCATCTCAGTCCAATGCATCTCTATCGCCAATCTCCCCCATCTCTGTCGATCATCTCCATCTCCAATCCATCAAAACCCAATCAAACCAAAATCCACAATCAAACCAAAATCAACTCTCAATCAAACCATAATCCATTCAAAATCACAGTGAAAACCATCTCAAACCCACAATCTCAAATCATCAAGTATAGAGAATAAGCTCAAAATCACAGTGAAACCATTGCAAACCCGCAATCTCGAGTTGAGCTTTGACTTCGGGCCCTATACTCACCTCCTCCGAAATCTCCCTCATCGGGTGGAGGGGCCACGGGTCGAGGCTTGGGACGGGCGTAGTTGCTGTATTCAGTCTCGAGGGCCTTATCTCGACAGGCGGAGGGCTTGGCGTAGGAGGTGTACTGGGGGCGATCATAGTCGAAGTCATCGGAAGGCGTGGAGGAGGAGAGAGGTTAGCAAGTCTCAATGGACGATGAGAGAGGTCGGCTGTAGGTGAGCACGATGTTGTAACCACCCTCGTATGGTGCGAGGGACGAAGGGGGTGCGAGGGACGAAAGGGGGTGTTGCGAGGGACGAAGGGGGGTGCTAGAAATTCTCTATTTGAAATCAGTTTTCTGATGTTTGCTGATTTAGGATAGATATGGTGGAAGGCATGCGTGTAATTGTATAAATGACAGGCTGTTTTTGTGTGAAAACCAGCTGGACCGGCTCTAAGGATTTCTCTTTCAAAAAACCTTCTACATCTCATTCCTTATCCTTTCCCAATTCTATTAAAATAATATTCTTCTATTATTTCGTTATTACTTATTTCTCTTACTTTCCTTTACAACTTTAACTACTCAATAATTCTTCTTATGTTTTGAACTATTACTCTAGTGAATATTTTAAACAAAAACTTAAATTATTTTTTTGTGGGTATGATAGTATGTTTAAAATTAATTTTTCTATATTTTATTTAAAACTATAATAAATATGAGTATGAGAGAAATTGTAGATGATTGGAAGAAGATCAATTTATTTTATTTATTAGAATAAAATATTAATAAAAGATGATTTAGGGATGAACAGTAGTTCCTCAAATATCCCCAAAAACAAAACCTTAAAATAGAGAATGGGATGAGAGGGGGTTTTTAAGCTCCTCAAATTTTTTTCCATAATTTAAGGATAACAATGAAATTGGACACCAGATGGAAATGCTCTTACAAGTGTGGTCTTTGTCGAAGGAATATAGATAAATTAATATGGTGCAAATCAATCATTGTTTTTAGAACGTTTACCTACTTATGATGCGACGCCCCCAAATTCCGCTTGGGATTGGACGGACATTTGAAGCGTCGAGACATGCAACACAAGGTTACCTGCCCCCGTTCATGACATATAAGATGCAATATTCCTAACATGCATCTAGCATTATGTAATATTCGCAGCAGATAATTTTTTTTTCTTTAGCAATACTATGCACCAAACTGAAATATCCCAAATACTTAAAACATACTTCATACATAATGACATACTTAAAAACTGATATCACAACACCAGTCCAAAATGATTGTGATCAAAAGAGTGATGGAGATTGAACTCCACAAATACAAGTAGTAATCTTAGGTAACTACTGTACTAACACCTACGTCGCATCATCGCTTAGTCGACCGTTTCCAGTTGGTCGATTCCCGTTTCTCCTTCAGATCCTGTAACAAAATCTACCATTCAGGGGGAATGGTAGTTGAGACTACCACAGTGAGATTTGATTACAAATCTCAGCAAGTTAACAGGAAACTTCCACACAGGTTAATGATGTATGCATTATTAACCTGTGACGGCGCCAACTCCTTTAGTTCCTAGGGTGTCAGCATCTGTGTCTCTAGAAGTACCTGCATACACTTGAGCTAGTATTGGAGGTCATGACTTTGGTTTGAAATCTACAAAGGGAATAGTTCCATTTCTCCGGCATCTTTTGGGACAATTTCTGATCAAGTGGTCAGGTTGGCCACATCTGAAACAGAGTCCTAAGTTAAGTTTGCACACGCCTCCATGGTTCTTTCCGGACATCCCACATATTGGGTATGTGGTCGGCATTGAGCTTCCAGTCTCGATGCCTTTTCCTTTATCTGGTCCAGTAGACATCTTCTTCATTTATAGATTTATTTCAGTAGCATACAATGAAGTTCTCTTTCATTCGGTATGATCTGGATCGCTAGACCTCTCTGCTCAGCCTCTGCTATCGCGGCCACGTTTACCAACTCTTGGTAATTCTTTATTCTTTGGCAAGCTACTTGGCTACGGATCCATGGCTGAAGTCCAACTTCAAACTTTCGTGCATGCATCCTTGAGTAGAAATCAAGTGTGGTGCAAACCTTCCAAACACCATAAACTTAGCGACGTACTACTCTACGGTCCAACTGCCTTGAGTTAAAGTTGGGAACTCCTGCGCCTTTAGCTGTTTGATAGAATCTGGGAAGAATCCGTTGTCAACACTTCCTCAAATCTCTCCCAAGACAATGCATCCAAACTTCCTAGTTCCCTAACTAGAAGTTGCTTTTGTGTATCCCACCATATTCCAGCTTTTCCTTAGAATAGGTATACAACATATAGAACCTTCTGGTCCTCAGAACATCCATAGATCTCGTATGTCCTTTCGAGATCCATAATCCATTTCTCAGGTTTTAGAGGCTCTTCATTACCAGAAAAGTTTGGATAACGATGGATCAAGAACTTCTCACACAGACAATCCCTGACTTCGAGTCTGGGTACATGTGCTTCCTAAAGTTGTTGTTGTCTAAGCATGTCAGTCAGCAAACGTACAGCTTCAGCTAATCCTCCATCCATCATGGGATTATGATTATCCTAATTTGTGACTCCCTCAGGGTTTTGAGGTGTCCTACCTCGAGTCATGTCACTTCCTAAATCACACGAGTACACGTGTTACAACCACATACTATCTCCTATACTTCAAGAAATTCAAGCCTAATGAAGACTAAAATTTCAAGCCTAATATTTGGTGCATTTCCTAAGGACATGTGGATTTAAACCCAGAGACGTATTGCTCTGATACCACCCTGTGACGCCCCCAAATTCCACTTGGGATTGGACGGACATTTGAAGTGTCGAGACATGCAACACAAGGTTACCTGCCCCCGTTCATGACATATAAGATGCAATATTCCTAACATGCATCTAGCATTATGTAATATTCGCAGCGGATAATTTTTTTTTTCTTTAGCAACCCTATGCACCAAACTGAAATATCCCAAATACTTAAAACATAATTCATACATAATGACATACTTAAAAACTGATATCACAACACCAGTCCAAAATGATTGTGATCAAAAGAGTGATGGAGATTGAACTCCACAAATACAAGTAGTAATCTTAGGTAACTACTGTACTAACACCTACGTCGCATCATCGCTTAGTCGACCGTTTCCAGTTGGTCGATTCCCGTTTCTCCTTCAGATCTTGTAACAAAATCTACCATTCGGGGGGAATGGTAGTTGGGACTACCACAGTAAGATTTGATTACAAATCTCAGCAAGTTAACAGGAAACTTCCACACAGGTTAATGATGTATGCATGGCAGTAAAAGCATGAATGTATAATCAAATCAATAGAAAACATAACATATCTTGGCATAACATGGCATTAAATAATAAGCATAACGTAACTTGACATAACATGGCATGAGCTAACATAACTTGAACTGGAACTTAAACTTAACTTGACGTGACATGACATGTACATGAACTTAAAACATAACATGGACTTGAAACATAACATGAACCTGAGCATGACATAACATAAATGTGAACTTGGAACATAACGTAAACGTGAACATAACATAACATGAACTTGAAACATA
The DNA here is from genome assembly GCA_022457165.1 of Juglans mandshurica. NCBI lineage: Eukaryota > Viridiplantae > Streptophyta > Magnoliopsida > Fagales > Juglandaceae > Juglans > Juglans mandshurica. Next base: position 15,797,167 of record CM039623.1, read on the forward strand.
TTCTTGTCTCATGGGATTACCATGATTGCGTGAACGTAAACTTGAAAATAACATAACGTGAAACATGACTTGAACTTGGAATCTTATTCAGTAGACTTAATTATTAAAGTGACCATATGGGTGCTACACAGGTCCCCTTGAGCCGTGTGTCCCTGCCGATTACCGCATCACATCACAGGTTTCTATACTAGCTGTGAGTGCGTTAATACGTACTCCACAGTTGTTGTGGCCCCACGTATTCTACATGTCACAATTGTTGTGTCTCACGTAGTGTATGCTCCACAGTTGTTGTGGCCCCATACTTCATGCTCCACAGTTGTTGTGCCCCATGACTTATTTGTTTGTGCCACACTTGTTGTGGACACACGTAACATAATGTGTGGCACCATCGGCGTTAGTGCCTGGCGCACTCCGGTGACCAGCTAATTAGGCCCCATTCGCAACCTGTTGACTGTACTTCGTCAACCTAGGGAATTTCACACCTATTTAGACACTCCAGCGTGAACAAAAGATTTCCACTAGGATATTACCCCATCCTAGCGCTTAGGGTCGTGATTGACATGAATAACTTAACTGGCATACATGACATTTCGTAACGTCACGTAACATGAACGTGACATAAAAGACAGAAGTCCTGACGTAGCATAACGTGACATGAACTAAGACGACAGAGATGACATACCTCGAGACATAAATGTAACAGAGAACATTTCATAACATGGCATACTTGTAACATGCAACATTTCGTAACATGGCATACCATATAACAGACAATATTTCTTAACATGGCATAACATGTGACAGTGAATATTACGTGACATTAAATACATGTAACATATGGCATATTTAACTTAACATGACATACTTGCAATGTATAGCAATACATGACAGAATATCTTATCTAACAGATGAATAATTCATGACAGAATAAATTCTGTGTAACAGATAAATATGTAATGACTTGACATGACACATATGCTAACATGCATACATACACTTTAGGTTCCCTTACTTATCACATATACACATTAAATTGATAGTAAGTTAAAAGCTAACTTACCTCGATCTTCGCGCTTCGAGACAAAACTCAAGTGCGATCACGAGAAACTGAAAGTAGCGATTTCTAAAAATTAGAATTTAATCACTAATAATTAGGAATATAGAGAAATATCAACTTCGAGTAAAATTACCATTTTACCCTTTACGTGTGGGAAAATGATCATTTTACCCGTAACTTAAGGATTTTGCATCCTAACTCCAAAGATCACCAAAATTTACATACCTTATGTAAATTTTGTCCTAAGCTCAAATATCAATTCAGAAAAATTTTAAACTAAACCCAACCATTAAAACTCTATGGGGCCGAAACTTACAAAGCCTATTTTCTTTGATTTTTGTAGTAATTCCTTCAAATTTCAAAACTCATGATTAAACCAAAATTTTTCTTCTACTATACTCATAACATATTCCTAAGAATAATCATGTTTTGAATCATGAACAAAAGTCATCAAAATCACTAAAACCATACTTGAACTTTTTGGTTTTTCTTCTAAGTTCATAACACAATTTTGTTTCTAACTTGTTTTGATCAACCTCTTGATCCATGACTTATAAAGAAGTGATCTTCAAACCAAAACATCACATGGTTTAAAAAGATGTTCTAAAACAGATCCAAGCATCAAACGCAAGATCACATGGTTAAACATCAACCAAAACATAAATTTAGCCAAGAACATCATCACTTTGGCCTAACTGAATACCTCATTGCATAAAATTCCATATCTTCGAAACTAACATCAAATATCTTCAAAATAACATTTTAACATGTATATAAGAGGCTTAGGATCTTCCAATAAAAATATCAATGCCATTGGAGTAAGATTAAACCATAAAAGATTAAAATTTCTCAAAACAGAAACTGTTTAACCTCTTCCAGTTTCTAAGTTTCTAGACCTAAGAAAATATTTCACCAAAACTTTTAATCACGCAACAAATCCTCAACCAATAATCATATACACATGTTAACAGTACTCCATAAAACTTTCGGACCAAGATCTATTCATTAGCTTGGTCAAAAACTCCAAAATATAACACACTCTCTGGTTTATCGCCCAGAATGACCTTTCTGGGGTATAAACAACTTTTTACCAATCAAATGATCTCCAAATGGAACTAATAAGATATCCACGTAAACTAGACTCAAACAGAAACAACTTTCATGAAGGAAACTTTGCTAGAAAACACTTACAAAAGCTTCGAAACTGGAGTTCAAAAGAGGTAAGAAAAACTGTCCGAGAGTGTCTTTTGTGTTTTATGATGGAAAAGTGTAAAGGAGAGTTGCTTTTCGTGGGAAGTGGACTGGAGAGCTTCTTACACAAGCTATGTAAAGTGATAGGATTGAAGGAATGGTTGAGTGTTGGCCTTTTCTTCTCATTAAAATCAGACCAAGATCTTTTCTCAAGGTGGAGTGTGAGAGTGAAAGAGTGAGGTGGCCCTTTAGCTTTGTCTTTCTAGAACCTTCTAGGCCCTTCTTGTAAAGATCTGACCAGCCAAGTGAGGGTACAAAACTTAGTCATGAAGCAATCCTATAGTGACCAAATTCGTGGGCCTTAATGGGTCTAAACCGAATGGGCCTAAATTTTGGGGTTTAAAGAGGGTTTGGGTTGCTATCAAGCTCAAATCTAATATCACTTGGTCCAATCAATTTCTCAAGGTTAACAAGGTTGGATAATGATGTTCTAACACAAATTTGAAAGATTAATAGCATGTGGAAGTGATTTAATCAAGTGATTAAACACAATGCTAGAAATAGGATTAGAAAGGGTTTAGAGGCCAACTTTAGGTTTTGGGGAAACCGTTTAGGGTTTCAATTTCAACAAAGATTTTGGGCTTTCAATTGGATTCCCACCATTTAGGGTTTCACTAGGATTGAAATATTTTTGGTCTGGCACAATTTGGTTGAGCAGATGAAACAAAGTTTTGCTTAAGTGGCATGATTTCACACATTGATTCCTTCAAATCCATCAAACGCTCCTCATGGTGCCAAGTGTCTAATATTATCCACTATGAGAGGCTAATATCTTGCCAAGTGTCCAAATTAAAGTTCTCTAATCTAATTTGGACATTCCACACTGTGATTTTGAAACACTGCAATTGGTGCGCTTACCGAGGTTACTATTTACTCCAAAAAAGTGAATCATAAACTTAGCACTAAAAATTCCTAAATATTCATATTAATCTACAGCGAAAATCGTTTACTGAAATTCATTCTCGAAGTGCCCCTAAAAATAATTTCACAATTTCCATCAGACGTTTCGTCCGTAATTATGAAAATAGGATATTGCGCCATAAAATTCTAAATAATTCACCGAGTCTAATGGCGTGGACCATAATGCATTCTGACACTTCTAACCACCTAAAATAAATAAAACTTATATTCTAGCACCATAGTGAGTGATAACACTGACTATGTTGACAGACTAAAACCTATGCGATTGATCGATTCGTAAAACCTTATGGGGTTTTCACAAGATTCCTAAAGTCAATAGAAATTCCACCAATGAATTTCTAGCCGGCTGTTACATCCTCCCCTCCTAAAAGAAAGATTTCGTACTCGAAATCGACGTAAGTACAAACATAAAATACGGTCAAAAGAAGAAGTTGCTTACCAACTTATTGCCAATCACTGGATGCCTCATCACGCCCAAGGGGCAGGTCTCGTTTTTCTTGAGGTAACTTCTTCCTCTCGTAGTCAACACTATTCTTATCTACAACCATCACATGGTTATATAAAATAACTATCACTATAACATTAGGGTATAACAATCCCAAAGGTTACTCCCTAAACTTAATGACTTCTAGGCTGACCTTCTAGGATACTGAATCATTGCTTAAAAGAAATCACTGTTCTCTTCACTATTCAAAGAATTATCCACAACGTGTATATATATCTACCATTCTTAACTCTCTCTCTCTCAAATTGTATCAATTTGTACTGGAATCCTTCCACAAGGTAGGTCAAGTCATACCAGCATACTCTCTAAATCTAAAACTTCAAGTATTCTTGCAGTTCATTTTGGAAGAATTTAATCCATACACAACTGAATTCACATTCTATTTCCTCAAGGAATTATATCTACCTAGGACTAGCTTACTCCTTCATAATCACCACGAATCGTTCCTCCTCCTAGGTGGTACCTTGATAAATGATCAGCTATTAACCTCAACTCAAGAGTTTCTCTCTTATGATTAACATAGCTCTTCTATCCATCATGAGCTGCCTCTTATTCTGACTCTATTCTAAAGAATTTGATCCTACTGTTGACGTAAATCCTTAAGACAAAATTTTACTCCCCATATAAATGTCTCCAATATAAGGGTAATCTAGGTTTCCACAAACACGGTGCTTCGCCAGAAACCATTTATTCGTGATTGGATAAAATTATTATCATAAGTGAATCCTACTAAAGCCAAAGCTTCTCCCACAAACTGAACTCTTCCAAACACAAATTTCATTGTAACCTTCGAATCAAAACAAACGCCAAACACTTGGGATACTAATTCATCAACCTTGAATATCCTTCCTCGTACTACTGAAATGTATTCCATATCTTACACTGGTATGAATAGAAATACTCTTAATGAGAAATGTTACTCTTACCACTTGGTAACAATTCAAAGTACGAACTGAACTCTCGTGCAATACCACAATCACTAAAAATAGGGCCTTGCTTGAATCAAACTGTGTACAAATTATAAACCTCAATGATTTAACTTACCCAAAGTATCAATAATGCAATAGTACCATCAATTGCAATCTAATCAACCTTAAATAAGCTTAACAATACAGAGGTCTTAGAAAAATACCAGTGACGGCGCCAACTCCTTTAGTTCCTAGGGTGTCAGCATCTGTGTCTCTAGAAGTACTTGCATACACTTGAGCTAGTATTGGAGGTCATGACTTTGGTTTGAAATCTCCAAAGGGAACAGTTCCATTTCTCCGGCATCTTTTGGGACAATTTCTGATCAAGTGGTCTGGTTGGCCACATCTGAAACAGAGTCCTAAGGTAAGTTTGCACTCGCCTCCATGGTTCTTTCCGGACATCCCACATATTGGGTATGTGGTCGGCATAGAGCTTCCAGTCTCGATGCCCTTTCCTTTATCTGGTCCAGTAGACATCTTCTTCATTTATAGATTTTCTTCAGTAGCATACAATGAAGTTCTCTTTCATTCGGTATGATCTGGATCGCTAGACCTCTCTGCTCAGCCTCTGCTATCGCGGCCACGTTTACTAACTCTTGGTAATTCTTTATTCTTTGGCAAGCTACTTGGCAACGGATCCATGGCTGAAGTCCAACTTCAAACTTTCGTGCCTGTATCCTATGAGTAGAAATCAAGTGTGGTGCAAACCTTCCAAACACCATAAACTTAGCGACGTACTACTCTACGGTCCAACTGCCTTGAGTTAAAGTTGAAAACTCCTGCGCCTTTAGCTGTTTGATAGAATCTGGGAAGAATTCGTTGTCAACACTTCCTCAAATCTCTCCCAAGACAATGCATCCAAACTTCCTAGTTCCCTAACTAGAAGTTCCTTTTGTGTATCCCACCATATTCCAGCTTTTCCTTAGAATAGGTATACAACATATAGAACTTTCTGGTCCTCAGTACATCCATAGATCTCGTATGTCCTTTCGAGATCCATAATCCATTTCTCGGCTATTAGAGGCTCTTCATTACCAGAAAAGTTTGGATAACGATGGATCAAGAACTTCTCACACAGACAATCCCTGACTTCGAGTCTGGGTACAGGTGCTTCCTGAAGTTGTTGTTGTCTAAGCATGTCAGTCAGCAAACGTACAGCTTCAGCTAATTCTCCATCCATCGGGGGATTCTGATTATCCTAATTTGTGACTCCCTCAGGGTTTTGAGGTGTCCTGCCTCGAGTCATGTCACTTCCTAAATCACACGAGTACACGTGTTACAACCACATACTATCTCCTATACTTAAAGAAATTCAAGCCTAATGAAGACTAAAATTTCAAGCCTAATATTTGGTGCATCTCCTAAGGACATGTGGATTTAAACCTAGAGACGTATTGCTCTGATACCACCCTGTGACGCCCCCAAATTCCGCTTGGGATTGGATGGACATTTGAAGCGTCGAGACATGCAACACAAGGTTACCTGCCCCCGTTCATGACAAATAAGATGCAATATTCCTAACATGCATCTAGCATTATGTAATATTCGCAGCGGATAATTTTTTTTTCTTTAGCAATACTATGCACAAAACTGAAATATCCCAAATACTTAAAACATACTTCATACATAATGACATACTTAAAAACTGATATCACAACACCAGTCCAAAATGATTGTGATCAAAAGAGTGATGGAGATTGAAATCCACAAATACAAGTAGTAATCTGAGGTAACTACTGTACTAACACCTACGTCGCATCGTCGCTTAGTCGACCGTTTCCAGTTGGTCGATTCTCGTTTCTCCTTCAGATCCTGTAACAATATCTACCATTCGGGGGGAATGGTAGTTGGGACTACCACAGTGAGATTTGATTACAAATCTCAGCAAGTTAACAGGAAACTTCCACACAGGTTAATGATGTATGCATGGCAGTAAAAGCATGAATGTATAATCAAATCAATAGAAAACATAACATATCTTGGCATAACATGGCATGAAATAATAAGCATAACGTAACTTGACATAACATGGCATGAGCTGACATAACTTGAACTGGAACTTAAACTTAACTTGACGTGACATGACATGTTCATGAACTTAAACCATAACATGGACTTGAAACATAACATGAACCTGAGCATGACATAACATAAATGTGAACTTGGAACATAACGTAAACGTGAACATAACATAACATGAACTTGAAACATATTCTTGTCTCATGGGATTACCATGATTGCGTGAACGTAAACTTGAACATAACATAACGTGAAACATGACTTGAACTTGGAATCTTATTCAGTAGACTTAATTATTAAAGTGACCATATGGGTGCTACACAGGTCCCCTTGAGCCGTGTGTCCCTGCCTATTACCGCATCACATCACAGGTTTCTATACCAGCTGTGAGTGCGTTAATACTTACTCCATAGTTGTTGTGGCCCCACGTATTCTAAATGTCACAATTGCTGTGTCTCATGTAGTGTATGCTCCACAATTGTTGTGGCCCCATACTTTATGCTCCACAGTTGTTGTGGCCCCATGACTTATTTGTTTGTGCCACACTTGCTGTGGACACACGTAACATAATGTGTGACACCATCGGCGTTAGTGCCTGGCGCGCTCTGGTGACTAGCTAATTAGGCCCCATTCGCAACCTGTTGACTGTACTTCGTCAATCCAGGGAATTTCACACCTATTTAGACACTCCAGCGTGAACAAAGGAGTTCCACTAGGTTATTACCCCATCCTAGCGATTAGGGTCGTGATTGACATGAATAACTTAACTGGCATACATGACATTTCGTAACGTGACGTAACATGAACGTGACATAAAAGACAGAAGTCCTGACGTAGCATAACGTGACATGAACTAAGACGACAGAGATGACATACCTCGAGACATAAATGTAACCGAGAATATTTCATAACATGGTATACTTGTAACATGCAACATTTCGTAACATGGCATACCATATAACAGACAATATTTCTTAACATGGCGTAACATGTGACAGTGAATATTACGTGACATGAAATACATGTAACATATGGCATATTTAACTTAACATGACATACTTGCAATGTATAGCAATACATGACAGAATATCTTATGTAACAGATGAATAATTCATGACAAAATAAATTCTGTGTAACAGATAAATATGTAATGACTTGACATGACACATATGATAACATGCATACATACACTTTAGGTTCCCTTACTTATCACACATACACATTAAATTGATAGTAAGTTAAAAGCTAACTTACCTCGATCTTCGCGCTTCGAGACAAAACTCAAGTGCGATCACGAGAAACTGAAAGTAGCGATTTCTAAAAATTAGAATTTAATCACAAATAATTAGGAATATGGAGAAATATCAACTTCGAGTAAAATTACCATTTTACCCTCTACATGTGGGAAAATGACCATTTTACCCCTAACTTAAGGATTTTGCATCCTAACTCCAAAGATCACCAAAATTTACATACCTTATGTAAATTTTGTCCTAAGCTCAAATATCAATTCAGAAAAATTTTAAACTAAACCCAACCATTAAAACTCTATGGGGCCGAAACTTACAAAGGCTATTTTCTTTGATTTTTGTTGTAATTCCTTCAAATTTCAAAACTCATGATTAAACCAAAATTTTTCTTCTACTATACTCATAACATATTCCTAAGAATAATCATGTTTTGAATCATGAACAAAAGTCATCAAAATCACTAAAACCATACTTGAACTTTTTGATTTTTCTTCTAAGGTCAAAACAGAATTTTGTTTCTAACTTGTTTTGATCAACCTCTTGATCCAAGACTTATAAAGAAGTGATCTTCCAACCAAAACATCACATGGTTTAAAAAGATGTTCTAAAACAGATCCAAGCATCAAACGCAAGATCACATGTTTAAACATCAACCAAAACATAAATTTAGCCAAGAACATCATCACTTTGGCCTAACTGAATACCTCATTACATAAAATTCCATATCTTCGAAACTAACATCAAATATCTTCAAAATAACATTTTAACTTGTATATAAGAGGCTTAGGATCTTCCAATAAAAATATCAAAGCCATTGGAATAAGATTTAAACTTTCTCAAAACAGAAACTGTTTTGCCTCTTCCAGTTTCTAAGTTTCTAGACCTGAGAAAATATTTAACCAAAACTTTTAATCACACAACAAATCCTCGACCAATAATCATATACACATGTTAACAGTACTCCATAAAAATTTCGGACCAAGATCTATTCATTAGCTTGGTCAAAAACTCCAAAATATAACACACTCTCCAGTTTATCGCCCAGAATGACCTTTCTGGGGTATAAACAACTTTTTACCAATCAAATGATCTCCAAATGGAACGAATAAGATATCCACGTAAACTAGACTGAAAAAGAAACAACTTTAATGCAGGATAGTTTGCGAGAAAACACTTACAAAAGCTTCGAAACGGGAAGTGTAAATGAGAGTTGCTTTTCGTGGAAGGTGGACTGGAGAGCTTCTTACACAAGCTATGTAAAGTGATAGGATTGAAGGAATGGTTGAGTGTTGGCCTTTTCTTCTCATAAAAATCAGACCAAGATCTTTTCTCAAGGTGGAGTGTGAGAGTGAAAGAGTGAGGTGGCCCTTTAGCTTTGTCTTTCTAGAACCTTCTAGGCCCTTCTTGTAAAGATCTGACCAGCCAAGTGAGGGTACAAAACTTAGTCATGAAGCAATCCTATAGTGACCAAATTCGTGGGCCTAAACCGAATGGGCCTAAACCGAATGGGCCTAAATTTTGGGGTTTAAAGAGGGTTTGGGTTGCTATCAAGCTCAAATCCAATATCACTTGGTCCAATCAATTTCTCAAGGTTAACAAGGTTGGATAATGATGTTCTAACACAAATTTGAAAGATTAATAGCATGTGGAAGTGATTTAATCAAGTGATTAAACACAGTGCTAGAAATCGAATTAGAAAGGGTTTAGAGGCCTACTTTAGGTTTTGGGGAAACGGTTTAGGGTTTCAATTTCAACAAAGATTTTGGGCTTTCAATTGGATTCCCACCATTTAGGGTTTCACTAGGATTGAAATATTTTTGGTCTGGCACAATTTGGTTGAGTAGATGAAACAAAGTTTTGCTTAAGTGGCATGATTTCACACATTGATTCCTTCAAATCCATCAAACGCTCCTCATGGTGCCAAGTGTCTAATATTATCCACTATGAGAGGCTAATATCTTGCCAAGTGTCCAAATGAAAGTTCTCTAATCTAATTTGGACATTCCACACTGTGATTTTGAAACACTGCAATTGGTGCACTTACCGAGGTTACTATTTACTCCGAAAAAGTGAATCATAAACTTAGCACTAAAAATTCCTAAATATTCATATTAATCTACACTGAAAATCGTTTACCGAAATTCATTCTCGAAGTGCCCCTAAAAATAATTTCACAATTTCCATCAGACGTTTCGTCCGGAATTATGAAAATAGGATATTGCGCCACGAAATTCTAAATAATCCACTGAGTCTAATGGCGTGGACCATAATGCATTCTGACACTTCTAACCACCTCAAATAAATAAAACTTATATTTCTAGCACCATAGTGAGTGATAACACTGACTATGTTGACAGACTAAAACCTATGCGATTGGTCGATTCGTAAAACCTTATGGGGTTTTCACAAGATTCCTAAAGTCAATAGAAATTCCACCAATGAATTTCTAGCGGGCTGTTACATATGATCTTTTGCTCCTTTTTTAATTTTTTGTGGAGCCACGTGGCTCATGGAAGATTAATTTTACTAGCTAGTTCATAATTTAAAACTTAAGATGGGTAAAGTAAACTGATTATCTAGTCGGCCTTAAATATAATGTTCTTAATTGAAATACTATATATGTAAATCACGAAGGTCCTTCATAATTAAATATTAAGCTCTTTTGCATTACCCTTAGATATATATATATATATATATATATCTAATTAGAAAAAAAAAGCCGAAATGGAGCTATTGCCGCGAGATAGTGTAGCCGAAAAAAAATATTTCCCAATAAATATTATTGTTGATACTTAGTAATTTCGCCGAGATATAATCGCCAGAAATGAATCAATTCATCTATAATATTTTAGCTTTAACTTGTCGGAATGAATTGAAATATATTTTCTATATACAATTCAGCCTGCTTTCAACATCAGTTTAATCCATTAAACCATCTGATCAATTATATTTCCTAATAAGCATACAATATCATGAATTAATCATCATTGAAATATATATATATATATATATATAGATGGTTTAAACATCCCCAACATCATACATTAATGAAAATTGCTCAAATTGAAATTGATGATAGTTTAGTCTAAAGTACTACTTAACACCCCACAATATATAATCTTGTTTTATAGGTGTCCTCCTCTCTTTAATATAGGGTAACTAGAGTTTCCTAAGCAATCCTTGATCATCCCTTGGAAGCTGCTAGCCTTCGTCATGATCTCAAAATTGTCTTAATCTCAAAACTTCATTCTTCAACTGTTCTTCTCAAAACTTGATGCATTCTTCATTGATGTTAATTGCTGCAAACATATACATTCTTTTTTAGTTCTCAAAGTCAACCACAATGTACATTCATCATTTTCTTTATTTCCATGTACATTCATCATTTCCACAATGTACATTCACTTTATTAATGCTATAATGGCTGCATTAAATAAAGGCAGCTGGCAAGCTGATTACATTAAGTGAAACAGCATTAAATATATGATTGCATTAAATATATATGATTCCTAAGCAAATAAAATTAACACTAGCATGTTTTTTTTTAATGTAAAATGCATAAAGGAAAACATTAAGTGAAACAAATTTTGAACTAATGTTGTGAGATCTCGAGTTTTCAATTAACTTGTCTACTAGGTTTTTTTTCATGTCTTTTATCTACAATGTGTAAGCATAGGTGCATGTATACATTAATTTTTTGATATAACCACCTATAATGCAGTTAATTGGGTAACTCATCTAATCACCAAAAGAAAGGATAACACATCCCATCTCAGCCTCTAGGTGCAGCATATAGATAAAAATAACCAGGTTAAAGCAATTAAGTTAAAGCAATTTATGTCTAGCAATTGTATCAAAGTCATCACAAATATAGAACATAAGCAAATTAGCAATATGGATTGGTGAAGTTTACATACCCTCAGCTTAGAGAAATTATATTGCATAGTCCTTATGAGAATAATGACCATCAGGGAACCAAGAGATTTTTTATGAAGGAGGCGTTATTTGTACCATGGAACACCAGGCAATATCTGTCCACATCATCTATGTTAATACAATCCCTTTGTAAAGCATAAATGACAAATAAATATAATCCACTTATGCATTTTTCTGACCTTAACACCATACCAAGCATCTTGAGGTAGAAGAAGGAACACAATGGGAAGAGTTTGTTAAGGCCTTCCAGATCAAAATCATTGACACCACATAAACTTAACAGGACAAAAGTGAAAGCAACAAGTGAAGGCCATCTTGTGAGCAACTCCAAATCAATGGAAACTCTTCAAAACATATGTACTACCCCACAAAAAACATATTTCCCAATATATATATATATATATAGTGTACTACCTCTCTAGTTCTTGTTTACAAAGAGGACAAGAAGATGTCATTTGGAGCCATTGATCTATGCACTTGAGGTAGAAGACATGGGAACATGGCAACCTCCTTAATTCTTCCTTGTTCAAGTACTTGGTTATGCAAATGCAGCATTCCTGTCATCCCCACCACAAACACAAAGAAAACACGACAATCTCATCAGCACTTCAACTTTCAACACGCCAATATATTCTTTTGACTTAGAATCTACTAAATTTGTTCTGTCCTATGAAAGATATTAGCTTATCTGTAAGTGTAAGTTGAAAGAAATGAGACTTACTGGATGATCATTTGCAAGGTCGGATGCTGGGAAGCTGGGAAGCTGAGAAATTTCCTCCTCGGATGCTCCTTTATCAATTGACCCTGCATTCATGTTGTATCCGACAAGGTTGCTAATCATTGGCACGCAACAACATAGCAACAAAAATAACAAGAATGGAAATGAATAGTAAATTGCATTCCAAGCTAGCAGGGAGATGCATAGTACATGTAGTTTTGGGGCTCAATGGAAGGACCCAAATCGAGAGTCAAATACCCAAACATTACCCATCACAAACCATAATGCAAAGAACAATTCTAGTGAAGTTTGGCATTTGTTCATTAGATGTGAGATCCTGTATCCATAGTAGCAATCAATTAGAAGGCTTCGAAAAGCTCTTGAATTGTCAAAAACTCTCTGTAACACTTCCACTAAATTCATGGAAACTTGTTTGTGTGTGAAAAAAATTAAAAGCAGGCAATTCATGAGTTTGTATCTTCTTTTTCGTCATTTAAATATTGCTGCCAATACGATTAAAACTCTAAGGTGGCCTAGTACAAAATATAGTGACCACCAAACATTATCGAATTGATTTGAAGTTATTTGTTATAACTTGAGGCTTTTATCATATCACTAAGGGTTCATCACTACTAAGCTGTTTGCATAATTCCTCAATAATTCCACCCAAAGAACAAAATCAAAGACTTATCCTCAATAACTAGTTGCATGATGTTTTATAACTAGCTCACAAATCTTTGTAATGATCCCAACAGACGAGTTGTCACTGTAACAGCCCGCTAGAAATTCATTGGTGGAATTTCTATTGACTTTAGGAATCTCGTGAAAACCCCATAAGTTTTTACGAATCGATTAATCGCATAGGTTTTAGTCTGTCAACATAGTCAGTGTTATCACTCACTATGGTGTTAGAAATATAAGTTTTATTTATTTGAGGTGGTTAGAAGTGTCAGAATGCATTATGGTCCACGCCATTAGACTCAGTGGATTATTTAGAATTTTATGGCGCAATATCCTATTTTCATAATTCCGGACGAAACGTCTGTTGGAAATTATGAAATTATTTTTAGGGGCACTTTGAGGTTGAATTTCGGTATAATATTTTCACTGTAGGTTAATATGAATATTTATGAATTTTTAGTGTTAAGTTTATGATTCACTTTTTCGGAGTGAATAGTAACCTCGGTAAACACACCAATTGCAGTGTTTCAAATTCATAGTGTTGAATGTCCAAATTAGATTGGAGAAGTTTTATTTGGACACTTGGCAAGATCTTAGCCACACTTAGTGAATAATATTAGACACTTGGCACCATGAGGAATGTTTGTTGGATTTGAAGGAATCAAGGTGTGAGATCATGCCACTTAAGCAAAACCTTGTTTCATCTGCTCAACCAAATTGTGCCAGACCAAAGAGGTTTTCAATCCTAGTGAAACCCTAAATGGTGGGAATCCAATTGAAAGCCCAAAAGCTTTGTTGAAATCGAAACCCTAAACGGTTTCCCCAAAACCCTAAAGTTGGCCTCTAAACATTGTCTAATCCGATTTATATCATTGTGTTTAATCACTTGATTAAATCACTTCCACATGCTATTAATCCTTCAAATTTGTGTTAGAATATCATTATCCAACCTTGTTAACCTTGAGAAATTGATTGGACCAAGTGATATTGGATTTGGGCTTGATAGCAACCCAAACCCTCTTTAAACCCCAAAATTTAGGCCCATTCGGTTTAGGCCCATTAAGGCCCACGAATTTGGTCACTATAGGATTGCTTCATGACTAAGTTTTGTACTCCCACTTGGCTGGCCAGATCTGTACAAGAAGGGCCTAGAAGGTTCTAGAAAGACAAAGCTAAAGAGCCACCTCACCCTTTCACTCTCACACTCCACCTTGATAAAAGATCTTGGCTTGATTTTTATGAGAAGAAAAGGCCAACACTCAACCATTCCTTCAGTCCTATCACTTTACATAGCTTGTGTAAGAAGCTCTCAAGTCCACTTCCCACGAAAAGCAACTCTCCTTTACACTTTTCCTTCATAAAACACAAAAGACACTCTCGGACAGTTTTTCTGACCTCTTTTGAACGCCCGTTTCGAAGCTTTTGTAAGTCTTTTCTCGCAAAGTTTCCTTCATGAAAGTTGTTTATTTTGGAGTCTAGTTTATGTGTATATCTTATTCGTTCCATTTGGAGATCAATTGTTTGGCAAAAAGTTGTTTAAACCCCAGAAAGGTCATTCTGGGCGATAAACTGGAGAGTGTAATATATTTTGGAGTTTTTGACCAAGCTAATGAATAGATCTTGGTCCGAAATTTTTATGGAGTACTGTTAACATGTGTATATGATTATTGGTTGAGGATTTGTTTCATGATTAAAAGTTTTGGTGAAATATTTTCTTAGGTCTTGAAACTTAGAAACTGGAAGAGGCAAAACAGTTTCTGTTTTGAGAAAGTTTAAATCTTTTATGGTTTAATCTTATTCCAATGGCTTTGATATTTTTATTGGAAGATCCTAAGCCTCTTATATACCTGTTAAAATGTTATTTTGAATATATTTGATGTTAGTTTCGAAGATATGGAATTTTATGCAATGAGGTATTCAGTTAGGCCAAAGTGATGATGTTCTTGGCTAAATTTATGTTTTGGTTGATGTTTAACCATGTGATCTTGAGTTTGATGCTTGGATCTGTTTTAGAACATCTTTTTAAACCATCTGATGTTTTGGTTTGAAGACCACATCTTTATAAGTCATGGATCAAGAGGTTGATCAAAGCAAGTTAGAAACAAAATTCTGTTTTGAACTTAGAAGAAAAACCAAAAAGTTCAAGTATGGTTTTAGTGATTTTGATGACTTTTGTTGATGATTCAAAACATGATTATTCTTAGGAATATGTTATGAGTATAGTAGAAGAAAATTTTTGGTTTAATCATGAGTTTTGAAATTTGAAAGAATTACAACAAAATCAAGGGAAATAGCTTTGTAAGTTTCGGACCTATAGAGTTTTAATGGTTGTGTTTAGTTTTAAATTTTTCTGAATTGATATTTGAGATTAGGACAAAATTTACATAAGGTATGTAAATTTTGGTGATCTTTGGAGTTAGGATGCAAAATCCTTAAGTTAGGGGTAAAATGGTCATTTTCCCACATGTAGAGGGTAAAATAGTAATTTTACTCGAAGTTGATATTTCTCCATATTCCTAATTGTTAGTGATTAAGTTCTAATTTTTAGAAATCGCTACTTTCAGTTTCCCGTGATCGCACTTGAGTTTTGTCTCGAAGCGCGAAGATCGAGGTAAGTTAGCTTTTAACTTACTATCAATTTAATGTGTATGTGTGATAAGTAAGGGAAGTAAAGTCCATGTAAGCATGTTATCATATGTATCATGCCAAGTCATTACATATTTATCTGTTATATAGAATTTATTCTGTCATGAATTATTCATCTGTTACACAAGATATTCTGTCACGTATTGCTCTACATTGCAAGTATGTCATGTTAAGTTAAGTATGCCATATGTTACATGTATTTCATGTCACGTAATATTCACTGTCACATGTTACGCCATGTTAAGAAATATTGTCTGTTATATGGTATGCCATGTTACGAAATGTTGCATGTTACAAGTATGCCATGTTATGAAATGTTCTCTGTTACATTTATGTCTCGAGGTATGTCATCTCTGTCGTCTTAGTTCATGTTACGTTATGCTACGTCAGGACTTCTGTCTTTTATGTCACGTTCATGTTACGTCACGTTACGAAATGTCATTTATGCCAGTTAAGTTATTCATGTCAATCATGACCCTAAGCGCTAGGATGGGGTAATAACCTAGTGGAACTCCTTTGTTCACGCTGGAGTGTCTAAATAGGTGTGAAATTCCCTGGGTTGACGAAGTACAGTCAACAGGTTGTGAATGGGGCCTAATTAGCTGGTCACCGGAGCGCGCCAGGCACTAACGCCGATGGTGCCACACATTATCTTACGTGTGTCCACCGCAAGTGTGGCACAAACAGATAAGTCATGGGGCCACAACAATTGTGGAGCATGAAGTATGGGGCCACAACAACTGTGGCGCATACACTACGTGAGACACAGCAATTGTGACACGTAGAATACGTGGGGCCACAACAGCTGTGGAGTACGTATTATCGCACTCACAACTGGTATAGAAACCTGTGATGTGATGCGGTAATCGGCAGGGACACACGGCTCAAGGGGACCTGTGTAGCACCCATATGGTCACTTTAATGATTAAGTCTATTGAATAAGATTCCAAGTTCAAGTCATGTTTCACGTTATGTTATGTTCAAGTTTACGTTCACGCAATCATGGTAATCTCATGAGACAAGAATATGTTTCAAGTTCATGTTATGTTATGTTATGTTCATGTTCAAGTTATGTTCCAAGTTCACGTTGATGTTATGTCATGCTCAGGTTCATGTTATGTTTACGTTCGTGTTCAAATTATGCATGTTCACGTTCATGCTATGTTTCAAGTCCATGTTATGTTTCAAGTCACGTTCATGCTAAGCTTCAGTTTCAGTTTAAGTTATGCTAGTTATGTTATGTTGTATGTCAAGTTATGCTATGATTACTTATGATTTGATTATGCATTCATGCTTTTACTGCCACGCATGCATCATTAACTTGTGTGGAAGTTTTTTGTTAACTTACTGAGATTTGTAATCAAATCTCACTGTGGTAGTCCCAACTACCATTCCCCCCGAATGGTAGATCTTATTACAGGATTTGAAGGAGAATCGGGAATCGACCAACTGGAAACGGTCGACGATGCGATGTATGTGTTAGTACAGTAGTCACCTCAGATTACTACTTGTATTTGTGGAGTTCAATCTTCATCACTCTTTTGATCACAACCATTTTGGACTAGTGTTGTGATATCAGTTTTTGAGTATGTCATTATGTATGAAGTATGTTTTAAGTATTTGGGATATTTCAGTTTGGTGCATAGTATTGCTAAAGAAAAAAATTATCCGCTGCGAATATTGCATAATGCTAGATGCATGTTAGGAATATTGCATCTTATATGTCTTGAACGGGGGCAGGTAACCATGTGTTGCATGTCTCGACGCTTCAAATGTCCGTCTAATCCCAAGCGGAATTTGGGGGCGTCACAGTCACTATTAGTACAACGCATGGAAACCAATGATTTTGTTTAAGGGAAAAATATAAATGAATCATAGAAGTTGAAGGGGCGAACTGTATGTAAAGCTAGCATACCTAGATTCTTCACTTCCCCTCTGCTGTTCCATATTAGAAAGGCCAAAACCATCTCCATGATTGAGATGGTGCCGGTAGCGGCCATAGAGTAGCAACAGACTAAGAACACATCCAATATTATAACCAATAATCCATATTCTCATTGGCCAAACAGGCTTCTCCTTGGAAATGGCTATAGTAGATGTTGTGATGCTTATTTGAATCACCAAAACTATAAATTCCATCAGCATCCAAGTGCTTGAATTGAAAGGATTTGAGCTAAGATCAGATCTTGATTCATTTTGGTAGTGGAATATTCTTCTTAAGAAAGAGAACCACCTTGCTCTGGAGATCCTCATCGCCATCCTTACCAAGGACGAAGAAGGTAGAGCACAAGTAGGCCTATGTCGGGTATTCATTTTGGATGATTTTTGTTGGACTAAAAACCAAATTCCAAACATATCCAAACAATAAACTACCGTTAACCCTTTGCCCATTATATCATTGCAAACAATCGAAATATATAGAATACCAGCATAAGGAAACTTCAAAATCACAAAGATGATATTGTTGAATCATGAAAAAAAGTGGCTTTTGGCTAATTCGTAGTGTCACGCAATTCATGAGATTTCACAATAAAAAGGTTTAATCAGAAGCTTTTGGCAAAGATTCTAGCTTATTTGATCATGCATGATAATCTTGATTAATGTGAAAAAAGGTTTATTCTGTACTTTTTCGTCAAAAATTAAAATGAACCAAAAGGATTAACCCAACTAATGAAATTCATGTACTTTTAATTGTCCATGAAGTTGGTAATTATTAACATATATAAAAGTTGTGGGACTTTTAGCTATCCATTATTAATGATCATCGTTGTAACTACTGATCAACTCATCTTTTTATTGGTGCAATTAGATCTAAGCTGCTCATGGTGTATTGGAGAGGAATGGATCATTAACATTTAAATGACTAATTATTAAATATGTATGTATGTATGTAATAAAGTTGGTAACTCCAATCATATATATATATATATATATATATATATTATATAAGTCATATATATAATATATATATGATTTTGTTTCTAGCACTGCAGATATATATCCATTCTTCCATTGTAATGCTACTTATCAATCTTCTTCTTCTTCTTCCTCTTATCTTTTTAATTAATTTCAATGCCTTTTTAATTTCCCCCTATTATTCTTCCATGTGCAGTTGAATTAGAAACAGTTTTTTTGGCAAGATGTTTTGTTCTCAACCACATTATAATCTAGCTACTTCAATAGCATTGGCATGGCACATATGATAACATGCATACATACAATTTAGTTCTCTTACTTATCACTCATACACATTAAACTGATAATAAGTTAAAAGTTAACTTACCTCGATCGTCGCGTTCTACTAGAATAAAGTGCGAAACACGAGGAACTATAAAAGGGTATTCTAAAAGTTAGAAATTAATTACTAACAATTAGGAATGTGAACAGAGACAACTTAGAGTAAAATTACCATTTTACCCTCTACATGTGGGCAAATGACCATTTTACCCCTAACTTAAGAATCTAATATCCTAATTCCAAAAATTACCAAAATTTACATTCCTCATGTAAATTTTGTCCCAAACTCAAATAGTAACTCAGAAAAATTTAAGACCAATCACAACTATGAAAAACTTACTATGGCCGAAACCTACATAGGCCATTTCTCTTGATTTTGGTTGCAATTCTTTCAAGTTCCAAAACTCATGAATAAACCAAAATCTTGTAACAAAGATCTTCCTACCCAAACTTTTTAACAAAAAGTAAACCTTAAGTCACAAGTTTTGACCTTAATAAAAACATCTCCAAGAATTCCAAAAAATCAAATCTTACTTCTAACATATTCATAACATCATCCTAAGATCAAACATGCTTTAAATCATCAAACCAAACTCACCAAAAATCACAAAACAACACTTGGAGTTTTTGGTTTTAAACTTAGTCCAAAACAGAAACTGATTTTCCCAACTAACTATGATCAATCTCTTGATCCATGGCTTAAAGACATGTGATCTTCAAACTAACACATCACATGGTTTAAAAATGTGTCCTAAAGAAGATCCAACCATCAAACTTAAAATCACATGGCTAAAATTTAATAAAACATGGATCTAACTAAAAAACATCAAAGTTTAGGCCTAATCGAAATCCTCTTGCATAGAAAATCATATCTTTAAAACTAATACTAAATATCTTCGAAATAACATCCTAACATGTATATAAGAGGCTTAGGATCATCATATAAAAATATCAAAGCCTTTGGAATAAGATTAAACCACGAAATATTCAAACTTTCACCAAACAGAAACTGTTTTTCCACTTCCAGTTTTCAAGTTTCTAACTCTAAGAAAATCTATGATCAAAGGCTTTATCCAAGCAACAAAACCTCAATGAACATTCATAAACACATGTTAACAACACTCCATAAAATTTTCGGACCAAGATATGTCCATTAGCTTGGTCAATTTCGTGGGCCTTGGTGGGCCCCACCAAGTGGGCTTCAATTTGGGGTTTAAAGGGGGTTTGGTTAGGGTTTTAGATTCTATCAAGCCCAAAATCAATTTTTCTTGGCCCAATCAAATTTCCAAGGTTTAAAAGGTTGAATAACGATGATTTGACTAATTAATAGCATGTGGAAGTGATTTAATCAAGTGATTAAACACAATGCTAGAAATTGGATTAAAAAGGGTTTGGAGGCCAACTTTAGGGTTTGGGAATACCACTTAGGGTTTTGGTTTCAACTAAGCTTTTGGGGTTTCAATTGGATTCCAACCATTTAGGGTTTTGCTAGGGTTGAAACCCTCTTTGGTCTAGCACAATTTGGTTGAACAGATGAAACATAGCTTTGCTTAGGTGGCATGATCTCACACCTTGATTCCTTCACAAATCTATCTAATGGTTCTTCTTTGTACCAAGTGTCTAATACCATTTACTATGTGTGGCTAAGATCTTGCCAAGTGTCCAAATAAAACTTCTCTAACCTAATTTGTACATTCCACACTGTGATTTTGAAAACACTACAATAGGTGCGCTTATCGAGGTTACTATTCACTCCAAAAAAATACATAATAAACTTAGTACAAAAAATTTCTAAATATTCATATTAACCTATAGTGAAAATCGTTTAATGAAATTCAACCCCGAAGTACCCCTAAAAATAATTTCACAATTTTCAACAGACGTTTCGTCCGGAATTATGAAAATAAGCTATTGTGCCATAAAATCCTAAATAATCCATTGATTTTAATGGCGTAGACCATAATACATTCTGACACTTCTAACTACCTCAAATAATTAAACTCATATTTCTAGCACCATAGTGAACACTGACTATGTTGACAAACTAAAACTTGTGCAATTGGTCGATTCGTAAAAACTTATGGGGTTTTCACGAGATTCCTAAAGTCAATAGAAATTCCACAAATGAATTTCTAGCGGGCTGTTACACAAACTATCTATTTTAAGGAGGCATATTACTTGATTAGTTTTGATACAGCAAGAGGGTAACATGTCAACCAATTTGAAGTTTGATATATATATATATATGTGTGTGTGTGTGTGTATATATATATGTATATGAACGGGGGATCTTTATGTTGCATGGTGATCTTAATTTCAACAAATTAATTAGAAGAAAAAGAGTCCCAAGAAAATTTGAAAGAGACATTGAGAATCAATGAACCTTGGTCTTGGTGATTGGACATGTTTTAACTTCAAGTGCCAGTCATGTCTTCCAGTTGATCATTTTGTTAAGAAAGTTATTTATTTCATATCAACCTACAAATTATTTTGTGGTTTTTTTTCCTAATTTCTGGTAGCCGTTATAAGTTTATTTCCACTTTCCATTATAAATAAATAATAAGTTTATTTAGATAATCCTTTTACGATTTATCTAAATAAATTCTTATGATGTTTTTAAATTTTAATACAAGTTTCTGAGTTTTGGCTTTTTATGTTAATTTTACCTTTTAACTTTTCACAATGGCATGCTGATTAGGTATAGTTGTTTTGTTCTTTAAATGACTAGCGTGAATTCTAATTGTAATCATTTCGTTGGTTTTTACGCAACATGTGACAACCAAGTAAATCAATATATATTGACCATAAATTTTTTAATTCAGATTATGATTCCAATTTCCTAAAATTCGAAAGGATGTTCATCGACAAACATCAAAAGCAAAAATGGAGAAATAAAAAGAAATATTGAATGCATGCTTGGATAGCATAGCTAAAGCAAAGAAGAGAGGTGGCCAAGTTGTGGCTCATGTTTTCCAAGCCAATGAATTGAACAAAATTATAATATCTAACCATCCTTTGATGAAGTCTATACCAAATATCATGATTTAGAATGAAAGGGACTGTAGCATGTTAATTAGAATGCTACAAGACTTCCAAATCCGGATCTAGCTTTGAGGGGGAGGGTGCTTTGGCTCCTCCCCCTCCCCTCCCTCCTGTCTATATGTTCAATCTGTTAGTTTTGTTTTATTTTGGCGTGTTTTAGTTTTTAGTTTTAGCTCAAATAAGGGGTGCTCTTTCGGGTGATCCCATTTTTAGCATAGGTTTTGTTCCCCATTCTTTCTAAGATTTATGTTTCTGAATAAACTCTAAGATCTTCTTTTCTAAGATCCGGAAACCTCATCTTTCATTTTTTCTTTCTGACCCGTGTGTGATGTTGAGTCACTTGGAACGGCCGTAGCTAGGGCAAGAGTTGGTCGAGAGGGGCGGGCAATGCTATGGCCAATTGGGCATGCGCTAGAGCTCGTGCGTAGGAGGTAAAGGACATCTTAAGAATGAGATGTTGAGCATTGGTAAAGTTTGTAGCATTTTTTTGTCAAAGATAAAGGACTTCTGTTAAAATCCAGAGCTACCATTACCAAAAGTTCTCAACCCTTCCCTAAGTATTCAAATGTGCTTTTACCGGTGTTACTTAGTTATTGAAAATAGTTGATTCATCAAGAGACCTAACAAGAGATAGAAAAAGAGTGAGAGATATTATGGGTGTACGTTACTGTGTAGAGGAGAAAAACCACGTGGTGAGGTTGTTTGCTTTTTAAAAATTTTCTAAATCAAAATAGAGATTCAAATTTTCTAAATTTACTTTCTTTAAGAAATTCAAATAGAATTGGAAGCATGTTCTTCGACAAAGATCAAAAGCAAAAATGGAAAAATAAAAAGAAACCTTGAATGCTTGGATAGCATAGCTACATCAAAGAAGAGAGGTGGCACGTCGTGGCTCATATTGTCCAAGCCAACGAATTGAACAAAATTATAGTAACTAACCATATCATGATTTAAAATGAAATGTACTGGTGAACTGTTTGCTTCCAAACATATCTCATCTTAGTATTGTCTGAAAAGGAAATGGATACTAGAAGAATGAGAGTTGCCTTGGTTACTAACGTCCTGTTTCGTTTCACAGATAGTCTCAACTCATCTCATTTTAACATCTAAACACCATTCAAACACAAACACTTCTCAACTTCAAATTTTCAAATTTTCCATTTAATCTTTTTCTAATCACTACAGCTTTTCCAAACATCCAACAAAACACAAAAACAAACTAACTTTTTCAAATCCCAAATGAAAACAATGTTAAAAATTTATATTATAAGAAAATATTTTAACTTTCTAATATTTTTATTCTTCTTTTTTTTTTCTCTCTATTTCCAAAATCTCATAAAACATCTTACTTCAAAATATTTCAATACTATTCAAAGATTTATCATCTCAACTATGTAACCAAAGGTGACCCAAAACTCTAAGCATCTTTTTGCACAGGTTGACAACTATAATACTACAAAGGTGGTTTTCGGTTGGTTTTCTTCTATTGAAGAATGAGATGTTTAGCATTGGTAAAGTTTTTAGCCCTTTTTTTGTGAAAGCTATAGGACCTCCATTAAAATCAAGAGCTACCAATACCAAACGCTTTTAGCCTGTCCTTGAATATTCGAATATTCAAATGTGCTTTTACTGGTGCTACCGTGTTATGGACAATAGTTGATTCATCGAGAGACCTATCTAGAGGTAGAAAGACAATGAGAGATATCACCAATATTACTATGTTGTGGACAAAAACAATGCAGTAAGCGCGATGCAAGTTTAATCACATGTGACATGCTCTATCTTCAAAAGCAGTAAGAGCTTAGCCAATTATTGAGTTATGTGAAACACGTACGTCATCATTTTGAAGGTATTCTCTTCTAGAGCTCCCTTATGAATAGGACGTGGTGTAAAGTCATGTATTACACGAGCTAATAAAATAGTGACTCGTTATTTTTGCCATGCTTTACAATTAGACAATATCGATGGGATTCTTTTCCGATCTTGGAAATAAATCTCCCTACACTTCATACCGAAATATCATCTATGTTCAAGCTTGAGTTGTTGTAACCAATCATTATTATTGTCGCCAACCCTCGATGGCAAGACCTTAGATCAAATTTATATTGGCCATAAATTTTCTAATTCAGTTTATAAATTCCAATTTCCTAAATTTACTTTTTTATGCAATTCAAATTAAATCGAAATCATGTCCATCAACAAAGATCACAAGCAAAAAATAAAAAAAAAAATCTTGAATGCTTGGATAGCATAACTAGAGCAAAGAAGAGGTGGCCAAGTTGTGGCTCATGTTGTCCAAGCCAATTAATTCAACTAAATGATAATAACTAACCATCCATTGACTAAGTCTATACAAAATAGCATGATTTACAATGAAAGGAACTATGAAATGTTTGGTTCCACAAATATCTCATCTTCTATCCATTTTATTTTTAGACACTACCAAGATGAGATTTGTGCAGAAGCAAACATTTCACTAGTAGCTTTCATTTGAAATTGTGATTTTGGAATATACATGACCAAAGGGTAGTTTGTAATTATAATTTGGGTCAATTCGTTGGCTTGGACAACATGAGCCACTACTTGGCCACCTTTCTTCTTTGCTCTAGCTATTGTGATGCCCCCCAGATTCATCTTGGAACCAGACAAACATCTGAAGTTTTGGGACATACAACACAATGTTATCTACTCCCGCTCATGAGAGATAAAGATGCAATGTTCCAAACATGCATCTAGCAATATGCAATAAAGCTGCGGTTTGTGGATAAATTTTTTCTTGAGCAATACTATGCACCAAACTAAAGATACCCCAAATATTAAAAACATAATCCATAAACATTAAAGTGGTAGACCTTCTTGATTACATAATGAGCCCAAAAGGTATGTAATCATTAGAGTACTAGAGATCGAGCTCCTTAAGTATAAGTAGGAACTAAAGCAACTACTAGGCTAATCCATTAGGAAGCTTGCACAACTCAGTCAAGGATGTTATTGTACTAACGATACATCGAAGCATTGAGGCTATGAGCTCTTTGTCGTGCCATTGTCGTCTAATCGACAATCTCCAGTCGGTTATTCTCTGATGCGCCTCCTAATCCTAACAAATGGTCTACTATTTTAGGGGGAATGGTAGTTATGATTACAATAGTGAGATTTGAATTCAAATCTCAGGAAGTTAACGGAGAACTTCCAAATAGGTTAATGATGCATGCAAGACAGTAAATACATGAATGCATAATCAAAATCATAAGTAAGCATAAAATAACTTGACGTGAAGCATGGCATAAATTGACATGACATGTGCGTTAACATATGCACAAGTTCACATGTATCTGCACCTGCTATGGACACACATATTGTACATGCCAGTTGACAGGTATCTGTATCTCTTGTGGACACACGTTCTGTACATATCACGTGACAGGTATCTGCGCCCACATGAATAAGTATAGCATGAAAGTGAAAAGTGGCACCATTGACGTTAGTGCCCGCTGCGCTATGGTGACAAGTTAATTAAGCCTCATTCGTAGCTCGTTGATCTTTACCTTGTCAACCAAGGGAATTTCACTCTAATTTAGATACTATAGCGTGAACAAGAGAGTTCAACTAGGATATTACCCTATCCTAGCACTTAGGGTCGTTACAGATATAAACAAACTTAACATGACTTGAAAGTTTGTTTCCAAGATACATAAAGTGTACTCTAGACGAAATGTGACATGAAACAAAAGGATAGAAGCCCTGATGTAACGTAACGTGACATGAATGTGAGACGAAAGACATGATGTACTATGAGATAAAAAATATTTCATAACATGACATAACATGTAAAAGATAATATTTTGTAACATGGCATAATACATAACAGATAACATTTCAAAATATTGCAAAACAAGTAACATACAATATTTCGTAATATGACATAACATGTAACAGAAAATATTACTTGACATGACATATATGTAACATACAACATTACTCAACATTTCATATTTGTAACAAATATCATTACTTAACATGACATACTTGTAACATATAGAAATGCATGACAAAATAAATTATGTAACAGATAAGTTTTTCATGACAGAATATAATATGTGTAACAGATAAACATGTTGTGACATGCCATGACATGACACATATGATGATATACATACATGAACTGTAGTTCCTTTACCCATCACACATACACAGTAACCTGATAGTAAGTTAAGAGTTAACTTATAGTTATCGTCTCGTTATGAGAAATTAAGCACAAAATACAAGAAATTGTAAGAAGGGATTTTAAAAGTTAGAAACTTTATTACTAACAATTAGAAACATGAAAAATGCTAAGTTAAAGTAAAATTACTATTTTACCCTCTACATGTGGAAAAATGACCATTTTACCCATAACTTAAGGTTTTCACATACAAATTCCAAAAGAGAAATTCTAAATGCAACCGCCCGCGTGTCCCCGTTGCGGCCTCGGCGCCTACGTGGCATACGTACTAAACGACGTTCAACATTTGTCCAAATTCCCCGCGTAAGTAATTGTTTTCTCTCACTCATCTCTATTTTCTCTCGTCCAATGCACGTTTTCAAAGCCTAATTGTAATCCATAACTCTCAACGAGCGTCTACTCCCAATCCCTAACTCTAACCAACATCTAACCCAAACGATCCCTAACCCTAATCTACCAGTCGTCTTCACCCTTGAGGCCGCGAGGAACCCTACTCTTTGGATTGACGAGCCGAGCCTACGAACCCACATGAACCCATCGTCTCCATCCCCGTCGTCATCACCCCTGAGGCCGTGGCAGGACACGAACCCATCATCTCCATCCCCGTCATCTTCACCCCTGAGGCCGTAAGAGACACGAACCCCCCAGGTTTTGTTCAGATTGTTGCTTTTAGTTTTGCTGTCATTAGTTCAATTTGTGCTTGTGATTTTGATTACTTTATTACTTGTGATTTTGAGATTTTGGTTGGATTTGATTTGGTTTATTTATCAGGTTTTGTTCAGATTGTTGCTTGTAGTTTTTCTCTTATCAGTTAAATATGTGTTTGTGATTTAAGTTTTGATTACTTGATTTGGAGATTTTGGTTGGATTTGATTTGGTTTATTTATCAAGTTTTGTTCAGATTGTTGCTTTCAGTTTTGCTCTCATCAGTTAAATATGTGTTTGTGATGTTAATTTTTGATTACTTGATTTGGAGATTTTGGTTGGATTTGATTTGGTTTATTTATCAAGTTTTGTTCATATTGTTGCTTTTAGTTTTGCTCTCATCAGTTAAATTTGTACTTGTGATTTTGATTACTTGATTGGAGTTGATTCGATTTTATGGGGGTTCATCTTAGAATGTCATCATCATCTTCATCAATATCTTCTTCATCTTTTCCGAAAAGTAATTTGGGAAAACCATTGTGCTTCTGTGAGCTCGAAGCCACATTGAAATGGTCAACCACTGCAAAAAATCCTAGACGACCCTTCTTAGGTTGTTCAAAGTACAATACCCAAGTAAGTACATTATTTGTTGCCTAAAACATTTTTTATATATAATCATTTAATATGATGTACAGTTTATACATTTCTAATATATGCATGAAATGAGTAGGGCTTACCATACTATAAGTTTTTCAAGTGGCTGGATAGTAATGAAGTGACTGAGCTACAAGTTCAAGAAAGAATGCATGAACTGTTAAAGAAAGAGAAAGAGCTCGAGAAGATACTCGAGCTTCTACAAAAGAGGGAGATTGAACTGCGTAAGATAGTGGATCGCCTCGAGAGGGTGCAGATGGTACTATCCAAAAAAAGCGACGAGGTTATGCAAAAGGAGTTGGTGCTTAATGCACAAGAAGCTAAAATAAGGCGTTTAGGCACACTACTTCGTATTTATTTCTGTTTGCATTTGTACATGTATTTTACCTATTGTTATATAAGTAATTTAGAATTGTTGTTAGTAGTTCTATGTTTAGGTATTGGACTTGTACATTTGTTTTATAATTGTAGACCGCAACTTGTATGAACCAATTGTCTCAGCAACAATGCATTGTCTCAACAACAGTTGTCTTAGCACTTCCCTCATTGTCTGGACGTAATTAGTTAAGTTGGCCTCCTTGGATGTACATGGTTGTGGGATATAGATCACTTTATATATAACATCTATTGCAAGAAGGCACACAACTTTAGATGATCTATTTTACCATTAAGGAGGTTTAATTCTTAGTTAGATCCGATAACAACATGGATCTACATTTGAAGAATCTGTTTTATAGACCTTAGATTGTGCAAAATACTTTGTATCTTAGACATCAAAATTCCAAAATGAGACCCTTTAAGTCTTAATGAACATTATGAATCACAATAGTTAATGCTAGAAATAAAAATACATAGTCAGCAAAGCTCAGTTCTCCAATGCTATCTTTTAATCTTGCGATAAAATAAGAAAAAAAAATTAGACTATAGGAATTATATCTGAGAAAATATAATAAAAACTACAATACTAACTATTATGTCAAAAACTTAAATATATATCAAGTTTTCTATTTTCCACTTTCTTTCTCATTTCTTTGTTTGTAGCAGCCAAAATAGATAAAACTATATTAAAATGTGGCCAATATATACTTCACAAATTTCCACCAACCAAAATGAAAATGGAACATAAGCAAGAAAAATAAACAGAGGACGAGCAAAGAGCCCCTTGCCTAGAGTATGCCGATGCCACCATTGACCTCACGCCGCAAACCGAGAACTATTTCAAGCCTCTGCCCAATCGCACTCAGCCCCTTGCCTAGAGTATGCCGATGCCACCATTGACCACCTCAAGGGACGACCCACGCGGCCCTGTCTTGCACCCATCGAACAGAGCACCGTTAAGGCAACGACTGGACGATGGAACCACCGTGATAACCCCACTGTGCAAACCATGCATGGCCGTGAAGGACCTCTGAGCACTGTCACGTACACCACGCTGCGGCCTCTTTAGACGAGCACCTCGACGCAGCCTCCATTCTACGTAACCAGCCACCAGAATAGTCGCCCCACAAGCCACGACCACCACCTTGCAGAAACCAGCAACACTTCTACATCACCGTCGCCAAGTCGCTGAAAAACCACCAACAAATACTCTATTTTACTGCAATGAAACAAAGGAAGAATTCTTCCCACCGTGAGCCACAAGCTAGCCACCCATGTCGCCAACTCCTCCGCGACACATGCCACTTGCACAGAGATCACCGTCGGACCACCTCCAGTCTGCCACAGAAAGCATTGACCAACCCAACCCCGTCGCACCCACTCCCTCACGGTAAGCTTTGTCGCCGCTCTCTCTGTCACTTTCGGTTGCTTTTCGTCTCCCTCCCTTGGCGTCGCACCACCACGGGGACCCTCCAGATGTGCCGCCGTGACCCCCGCCTGCCGCCAGAGCCATCGTGCCGTGCAGCCCTCTCGGTGAGTTTTGGACCATCGCAGGACCTCTCTCTCTCTCTCTCGGTGTCTCACCACAACAGAGAAGCCGCTAGTTGCGCCACCGTGACCCCCGCTTGTCGCTTGAACCGCCACGTAGCCCATCTCCGTTGCATACTCTATCTCGATGAGCCCTCTGTTTTCTCTTGCACGACTTCTGCTTATGTTTCTGTCTGTGTGCCATAAACCACCATGAAGCATTGTTTCACAATGGGCCCTTGGACTTTATGTATGCTGGGCTTATTTGATAAGCTTGTGTTTTAAAAAGTAAATTGGGCTTGATCTTCAACAACTGTTTTAGTATTTTTATTGGGCCTAATATTAATATTTTTAAAGATGAGTTTTTACTTAAGTAAATATATTAGTCAAATGCTCATTTTATTAAGAAAGTGTTTAAGAAATTTAAAATGTGTTTTGAAGTTTATTGTGGAGCCTATTATTTTAGTTAATTTTCCTTTGTCTACTTAGTAGAATTTAATAAAATTATTATGTTAAGAATTTAATAGTATCTATTAGGTTTCCTATAAAATTTAATAATTATGTTAAGAAATGTAAAACAATTAAGGAATTTTTAAACTGTTTTATTTATTATTAATTAGATTTCAATAGTAATTGGTAAGTGTTTAATCTTTTATTTTAAATACTTATAATATATTGTATGAAATGAATCTTATAATAGATTTTGATATATTTTAAGCTATTAAAGTTGTAAATTTTAATATATGTTAAGAATATTTAAATGATATTATTATTTCTGTTTCTTGTTTAATTATGTTAATTATAAGAAAGGAAACCTTTTTTAAGAATTGAAGTTTTTATGACTTATTTTTAATAGAATTGATTATATCTCAAGTATTATACTAAACTATATTTTTGAAGATTATGCTATTAGTATTGTAAATAATTTAGGATATTAGTATTCATTAATTTTGTGATAAATAGAATATTTATTTGATTATGTTCTACGATGTGAATTTAATTAAGTAGGATATTAATACTTATTCGTTTCCAAACAGATTTAGTGGTAGTTATTATTGCGTATAGGTGTCGATTTATGAAGTGATATTCAAGAAGAAGTGCAGCGAGGTAAGTAATTTGATCATAAATTAGAATCATCACAGTTTAGCTTATATATAAGTATTATTCAAGCTAGTTCATTGACAACCATTATTTATGAACCACTCATATCATATGCAAACATGTCATCCAGCATAGCATACGATCATGTCATTCTGCATCATGTTTCAGATTCAGAAATTATAATTATGTATGTATTATGTCATACATCTCATGTGTATAAGACTCGTAAGCCATCTTAAATTTAAGAGTAAGATAAGATCAGATCAGTTAATAAGATGACCATTCAGATGCATGGTACCAATACAGTTCAGTTTCAGGGTGGATGTGCAAGCCACGAACTTAGTCGTGGTCCACCATAGTATGCTAGAATACTATTAGCGATACCCCTTGCTGCAGGGGGATGTGGGGCCAGTGCACAACCTTGCACACAGGGTTAAGTGTGTTGGCCAGTCAGATCAGTCAGTTAATTCAGTTAATTCAGATAAATCAGTCATGCATAGCATAAGCATTAGTATCAACAGTCATGAATTTTAAGCTCAACATGAAAGTTTTTATGAAAATCTTATGTTTATTACGTTTACGTTGTGATAGATTTTTTACTGAGTCATCGACTCATTTTAGTTTGTTTTCATGTTTTTAACCACCCAGGTGAAGATGATGACTACGAGCAGGCAGACCAGGAGTAGAAGGAGCATTTATTTTTAGTTCAGACTTTCTAAAATAAAACATGTCTTTTATGACATGAATTCATTCAGTTTATTCATTTCATGTTTTTTTTAAGACAATTTTATTAGACCTTTTATTTCATAATAAGTTTCAGTTTATTTTTCAATTATGAAATTAGAGAATCTCTAGCCGGGTTTATTTTTTCGTGAAAAATACGTGACACACCTAGCCTACGGGAATGGGGTGTTACAAGAGCTATGTTAATCATAGGAGAGAAAGTCTTGAGTTGAGGTTAATAGCTGATCGTTTATCAAGGTAGAACCTAGGAGGAGGAACGATTCGTGGTGATTATGAAGGAGTAAGCTAGTTCTAGGCAGATATAATTCCTTGAGAAAATAGAGAATGTCAATTCAGTTGTGTATGGATTAAATTCTTCCAAAATGAACTGCAAGAATACTTGAAGTTTTAGAAAGTATGTTGGTATGACTTGACCTACGTTGTGGAAGGATTCCAGTACAAATTGATATAATTTGAGAGAAAGAGAGTTAAGAATGATAGATATATATATATACACGTTGTGGATAATTCTTTGAATAGTGATCTCTTTTAAGCAAGGATTCAGTATCCTAGAAGGTCAGCCTAGAAGTCATTAAGTTTAGGCAGTAACCTTTGAGATTGTTATACCCTAATGTTCTAGTAGTAGTTATTTTGTATAACCATGTGATGGTTATAGATAAGAATATTGTTGACTACGAGAAGAAGGCGTTACCTCAAGAAGAACGAGACTTGCCCCTTGGGCGTGATGAGGCATCTAGTGATGGGCAATAGGTTGGTAAGCAACTTCTTCTTTTGAGCGTATCTTATGTTTGTACTTGCATTGATTTCGAGGATGAAATCTTTTTTTTAGGAAGGGAGGATGTAACCGCCCACTAGAAATTCATTGGTGGAATTTCAATTGACTTTAGGAATCTCGTAAAAACTCCATAAGTTTTTACGAATCGACCAATCTCATAGGTTTTAGTCTGTCAACATAGTCAGTGTTATCACTCACTATAGTGCTAGAAATATGAGTTTTATTTATTTGAGGTGGTTAGAAGTGCCAGAATGCATTATGGTCTACGCCATTAGACTCAGTGGATTATTTTGGTTTTTATGGCGCAATAATCTATTTTCATAATTCTGGACGAAACGTCTGTTTTGAATTATGAAATTACTTTTAGGGGCAATTCGAGGTTGAATTTCGGTAAAAGATTTTCACTGTAGGTTAATATGAATATTTAAGAATTTTTAGTGTTAAGTTTATGGTTTTAGTGCTTTCGATGAATTTTGTTCATGATTCAAAACATGATTATTCATAGGAATATGTTATGAGTATAGTAGAAGAAAAATTTTGGTTTAATCATGAGTTTTGAGATTTGAAAGAATTACAACAAAAATCAAAGGAAATAACCTTTGTAAGTTTCGGCCCTATAGAGTTTTAATGGTTGTATTTAGCTTTAAATTCTTCTGAATTAATATTTGAGTTTAGGATAAAATTTATATAAGGCATGTAAATTTTAGTATTTTTGGAATTAGGATGCAAAATCCTTAAGTTAGGGGTAAAATGGTCATTTTCCCACATGTAGAGGGTAAAATGGTAATTTTACTCTAAGTTGTTATTTCTCCATATTCCTAATTGTTAGTGATTAAGTTCTAATTTTTAGAAATCACTACTTTCAGCTTCTCGTGATCGCACTTGAGTTTTGTCTCGAAGCGTGAAGATTGAGGTAAGTTAGCTTTTAACTTACTATCAGTTTAATGTGTATGAGTCATTCGTAAGGAAACTAAAGTGTATGTATGCATGTTATCATATGTGCCATGCCAGGTCATTACATATTTATCTTTTACACAGAATTTATTCTATCATGTATTGCAAGTACGTGTAGCTAACTTACTGTCATGTGTAGCTATACATTGCAAGTACGCCATGTTAAGTTAAGTATGCCATTTGTTATATGTATTTCATGTCACGTAATATTCACTGTCACATGTTATGCCATGTTAAGAAATGTTGTCTATTGTATGGTATGTCAAGTTACGAAATGTTGCAGGTTACATGTATGCCATGTTATGAAATGTTCTCTATTACATTTATGTTTGACGTCTTAGTTCATGTCACGTTATGCTACGTCAGGATTTCTGTCTTTTATGTTATGTTTATGTCATGTTCATGTTACGTCACGTTACGAATTGTCATGTATGCCAGTTAAGTTATTCATATCAATCACGACCCTAAACGCTAGGATGGGGTAATATCCTAGTGGAACTCCTTTGTTCACACTGGAGTGCTAAATAGGTGTGAAATTCCATAGGTTGACGAAGTACAGTCAACAGGTTGCGAATGGGGTCTAATTAGCTGGTCACCGGAGCACGCCAGACACTTGTGCCAATGGTGCCACACATTATCGTACGTGTGTTCACAGCAAGTGTGGTACAAACAAATAAGTCATGGGGCCACAACAACGGTGGAGCATACACTACATGAGACATAGCAATTGTGACTCGTAGAATACGTGGGGCCACAACAACTGTGGAGTACGTATTAACACACTCACAACTAGTATAGAAACCTGTGATGTGATGCGGTAATCGGCAGGGACACAAGGCTCAAGGGGACCTGTGTAGCACCCATATGGTCACTTTAATGATTAAGTCTATTGAATAAGATTCCAAGTTCATGCATTTCACGTTCAAGTCATGTTTCACGTTATGTTATGTTCAAGTTTACATTCACACAATCATGGTAATCCCATGAGACAAGAATATGTTTCAAATTGATGTTATGTAATGTTCATGTTTATGTTATGTTCCAAGTTCATATTTATGTTATGTCATGCTCAGGTTCATGTAATGTTTGAAGTTTTTGTTCAAATTATGCATGTTCACGTTCATGCAATGTTTCAAGTCCATGTTATGTTTCAAGTTCACGTGAATGTTGTGTTTCAAGTCAATGTTATTTTTCAAGTCACGTTCATGCTAAGCTTTAGTTTCAGTTTAAGTTATGCCAGTTATGTTATGTTGTATGTCAAGTTATGCTATGATTACTTATGATTTGATTATGCATTCATGCTTTTTCAGCCATGCATGCATCATTAACCTGTGTGGAGGTTTCCTGTTAACTTGCTGAGATTTATAATCAAATCTCACTGTAGTAGTCTCAACTACCATTCCCCCTAAATGGTAGATTTTGTTACAGGATCGGAAGGAGAATCGAGAATCGACCAACTGGAAATGATCTACTAAACATTGGTGTGACATAGATGGTAGTACAGTAGTTACCTCATTACTACTTCTATTTGTGACGTTCAATCTCCAACACTCTTTTGATCACAACCATTTTGGACTAGTGTTGTGATCTCAGTTGTTTAGTACGTCATTATGTATGAAGTATGTTTTAAGTATTTAGGATATTTCGGTTTGGTACATAGTATTGCTAAAGGAAAAAATTATCCGCTGCGAATATTGCATAATGCTATATGCATGTTAGGAATATTGCATCTTATATGTCATGAACGGGGACAGGTAACCTTGTGTTGCATGTCTTGACGCTTCAAATGTTCGTCCGATCACAAGCGGAATTTGGGGGGCATCACAAATTGTTCCTAATCCAACTTCCCTATCGGACGTGGGTTGGCAACATTCAACGTCCTATTTCGGGCCTTCCCACCGCGGGCACAAGCAAGGGTGACAAATCTAACAGACTCATATTCTCCCCTTTCGGTCTGTTTTGTCATCACCCCAATCTTGCATTTCTTACCATATTCCTTATAATAACATAATAAATCTTCAAAGGAATTATACTCCATTCCCGACTTTGGCTCCTCAATTGTATCATCATCAAGTTCCGAAGGACTTGGTCTATCCTCAGTACTTGGTCTATCCTCAGTACATTCTTCAGCTCTAGGAGATCCACATGGTGCTTCAGTTTCCCCACCATCAGGTCTATTGTCCTTTGAACCAACTATTCTGCTTGTGGCGGAGCTTGTATTGCTGATAGGAGTTGGAGGTTCCCTGATATGTTGAAGTGGGTAACCAACATTATGCAATAAACACAAAAAGTCTGCAATTAAACTCCTACAAAGAAGCCAACTTATTAAGAATAAATCCTGATCAATTATCACCACCTGTATGTTGATTGGATATTGGTTGCCAACTGGATATGGTAGAAAAGTCAGTGACCACGTGGGCACTAGTCCAAAGTAACCAGGCATAATTTGGGATGTTTGAACTAGTTGATGGTATGGCCTAACATGTTATTAGATAAAGTTATTGATGTATTTTGGAAATAAATATCGACTCAAAAATACCAATGTTATAGATATATTAAATCATATAACATACATACCTTGGATGGAGGATTTGAGCTAGATAATGTCTGCGTAGTTGGCTGTTCTTTCTCGTTTCCCATTCTGAAAATTAGTATTAACTATCAAGACAACTAATTGACATTCAGCAGGTGGGTTTTTCTAGTTGGAAAAAAAATAAACTATCATGCAAAAGCAACTAAAATCCATATGGGAAATGAAGCAAAAACTCCCTTTTTTTTTATTGGCTGGTGCTTTTATATTACCTTCCCTAATATAAAACCCATTTACACACGTTGATAGATTGGGAAGTGCTATATAGTACATCTTTCTTCAATTTGGCAAACTATGCTACAAGTCCTTGTTTTAGCTTTTTAAGTGGTATATGGTTGGGTTGGGTTGGGTTGGGGTGGTTATTGTTTTTGTCTCTAGTTCTGAATATTTCTTTGAAAAGAAATACAATGTACTAAATAAATATGGATCTTACTCTATTTGGTTAAGTCATGATTAACGATATATTGTTCAATAGGTTAAGTTGAAGCTAAGAGAGTCAACTACGAGGCTGGAACAACAATTGGCAGAAGAGCAAGCTACTCGACTGAAGGCTGAAGAGCTACTACATGAAGCTCAACTGAAATCTAGTGAAGAAATTCATAGCCTTAGAGAGCATCTTGAAAAAGCAGAGGAACAGCTTCGTAAGCACAGTGAAAATCGATGTACCATTCTGTGAGGTAAAGGTTATGAATACAACTGTTGTGGAGTATAGACCTTCCCTTTTAATTTTTTCGTGTTAATGTTTCTACAACAATTGATTGGACACAAAACCCACTTACACCATTTATGTCAAGACTTCATACTAATGAGAACCAATTTAATGAAAATACTTCAGTGAATAGATTTTCTCGAACTATACATTCTGGTAAAGGAAAGAAACGTTTTTAATTATGTAAAATCATTAAATCAGCAAGTCATATTAACAATAAAGCTACAAATTTTGACAGATAACTACTTTCCTTCAAACAGTAATGACAAATGTCTGGTAGGCATTTATAGTGGTGTAGTTTGTAGTGAAAGCAAATTGTTATGTGTTCAAGAAGTTTTTAATGCACAGCCACAAAACCATTCTCACAAGTGTCTCAGATGCTTGGTCAAAGTTGACAACAGAATCTTAGTTGATTAAATAAGAAATGACTACCATTTACTCTTAGTTCTATTTTTTCACTCAAAATCCATAGAAAAGTGCGGGCTATACATATACACTCATGTTAAGAGTGCCAGCTAAGTTCTATTTTTTCACACAATTTCAAGTGTAATGTAATCTTTTCCTGAAGTGGATTCCCAAACCCATAAATTGTCGTGCAAATTGCAGATGCTAGGCTCCAAATCTGAATAGCGACCTTTCAAAGTACAGACTGAAAAACCAAGTTCTTTATTACAGAACCAAAGTAGACCCAACAACTCAATACCCACCATTAAGCACAGATTTTTCACATACAAACAAAAAGGACAAGAGCAACTCTGAGAGAACGGCGGATGAAGACCTCAACTCAGAGAAAACTAAAACCCAACAACAAACAGATGAAGACCTCTTACCCATAAATGCAAATGAAATAGTAGACTTCATATCCAGAAGAGAAGACC
The DNA here is from genome assembly GCA_022457165.1 of Juglans mandshurica. NCBI lineage: Eukaryota > Viridiplantae > Streptophyta > Magnoliopsida > Fagales > Juglandaceae > Juglans > Juglans mandshurica. The sequence continues at coordinate 15,834,575 of CM039623.1, forward strand.
GCAACCCTGATCTAGTTTGGGGCTCAGGTTTCTTCAAACCAAAGTGAAATCAATTCCCTCCCTCCCGCGTAAGTAATGTTTTTGGGTTCAAGGTTTCCATTTTTTTTTATAAATTATTGCTGCTTGATGCTGCGGCGGGGTTACCACCCGGAGGTATGTAGCAGTAATGATTCCAAAAGTTATTAAAATTTAAATTCCTCATATAAATTTTGTCCTAAACTCAAATATCAACTTAGAAAAAATTAAGACCAAATCAACTATTACAAACACCATAGGGCCGAGACTACTAAATGTTGCATATCTTACTTTTGTTGCAATTTCTTCAAATTCCAAAACTCATGATCAATTTCAGTACAAACATACTTAAAACATCCACAAAAAAATTTTAGTTAAAAGGTCCAAACTTTTTAACTAAAATACACACTCTTGAATCTTAAGGTTTTGACCGATTTCAAAGCATTTTCAAGAACTCTAAAAATTCAAAACTTTCTTCTAACATGTTCTGTAACAGCCCGCTAGAAATTCATTGGTGGAATTTCTATCGACTTTAGGAATCTCGTGAAAACCCCATAAGTTTTTACGAATCGACCAATCGCATAGGTTTTAGTCTATCAACATAGTCAGTGTTATCACTCACTGTGGTGCTAGAAATATAAGTTTTATTTATTTGAGGTAGTTAGAAGTGTCAGAATGCATTATGGTCCACGCCATTAGACTCAGTGGATTATTTAGAATTTTATGGCGCAATATCCTATTTTCATAATTCCGGACGAAACGTCTGTTGGAAATTGTGAAATTATTTTTAGGAGCACTTTGAGGTTGAATTTTGGTATAATATTTTCACTGTAGGTTAATACGAATATTTAGGAATTTTTAGTGTTAAGTTTATGATTCACTTTTTCGGAGTAAATAGTAACCTCGATAAGCGCACCAATTGCAGTATTTCAAAATCATAGTGTGAAATGTCCAAGTTAGATTAGAGAAGTTTTATTTGGACACTTGGCAAGATCTTAGCCACACTTAGTGAATAATATTAGACACTTGGCACCATGAGGAATGTTTGTTGGATTTGAAGGAATCAAGGTGTGAGATCATGCCACTTAAACAAAACCTTGTTTCATCTGCTCAACCAAATTGTGCCAGACCAAAGAGGTTTTCAATCCTAGTGAAACCCTAAATGGTGGGAATCCAATTGAAATCCCAAAAGCTTTGTTGAAATAGAAACCCTAAACGGTTTCTCCAAAACCCTAAAGTTGGCCTCTAAACCCTTTCTAATCCGATTTATAGCATTGTGTTTAATCACTTGATTAAATCACTTCCACATGCTATTAATCCTTCAAATTTGTGTTAGAACATCATTATCCAACCTTGTTAACCTTGAGAAATTGATTGGACCAAGTGATATTGGATTTGGGCTTGATAGCAACCCAAACCCTCTTTAAACCCCAAAATTTAGGCCCATTCGGTTTAGGCCCATTAAGGCCCACGAATTTGGTCACCATAGGATTGCTTCATGGCTAATTTTTGTACCCCCACTTGGCTGGCCAGATCTTTACAAGAAGGTCCTAGAAGGTTCTAGAAAGACAAAGCTAAAGGGCCACCTCACTCTTTCACTCTCACACTCCACTTTGAGAAAAGATCTTGGTCTGATTTTTATGAGAAGAAAAGGCCAACACTCAACCATTCATTCAGTCCTATCACTTTACATAGCTTGTGTAAGAAGCTCTCCAGTCCACTTCCCACGAAAAGCAACTCTCCTTTACACTTTTCCTTCATAAAACACAAAAGACACTCTCGGACAGTTTTTCTTACCTCTTTTGAACGCCCGTTTCGAAGCTTTTGTAAGTGTTTTCTCGCAACGTTTTCTTCATGAAAGTTGTTTCTTGTGGAGTATAGTTTACGTGGATATCTTATTCGTTCCATTTGGAGATCATTTGATTGGTGAAAAGTTGTTTAGACCCCAGAAAGGTCATTCTGGGCGATAAACTGGAGAGTGTGTTATATTTTGGAGTTTTTGACCAAGCTAATGAATAGATCTTGGTCCGAAATTTTTATGGAGTACTGTTAACATGTGTATATGATTATTGGTTGAGGATTTGTTGCATGATTAAAAGTTTTGGTGAAATATTTTCTTAGGTCTAGAAACTTAGAAACTGGAAGAGGCAAAACAGTTTCTCTTTTGAGAAAGTTTAAATCTTTTATGGTTTAATCTTATTCCAATGGCTTTGATATTTTTATTGGAAGATCCTAAGCCTCTTATATACATGTTAAAATATTATTTTGAAGATATTTGATGTTAGTTTCGAAGATATGAAATTTTATGCAATGAGGTATTCAGTTAGGCCAAAGTGATGATGTTCTTGGCTAAATTTATGTTTTGGTTGATGTTTAACCATGTGATCTTGAGTTTGATACTTGGATCTGTTTTAGAACATCTTTTTAAACCATGTGATGTTTTGGTTTGAAGATCACATCTTTATAAGTCATGGATCAAGAGCTTGATCAAAACAAGTTAGAAACAAAATTCTGTTTTGAACTTAGAAGAAAAACCAAAAAGTTCAAGTATGGTTTTAGTGATTTTGATGACATTTGTTCATGATTCAAAACATGATTATTATTAAGAATATGTTATGAGTGTAGTAGAAGAAAAATTTTGGTTTAATCATGAGTTTTGAAATTTGAAAGAATTACAACAAAATCAAGGGAAATAGGCTTGTAAGTTTCAGACCTATAGAGTTTTAATGGTTGTGTTTAGTTTTAAATTTGTTTGAATTGATATTTGAGATTAGGACAAAATTTACATAAGGTATGTAAATTTTGGTGATCTTTGGAGTTAGGATGCAAAATCCTTAAGTTAGGGGTAAAATGGTCATTTTCCCACATGTAGAGGGTAAAATAGTAATTTTACTCAAAGTTGATATTTCTCCATATTCCTAATTGTTAGTGATTAAGTTCTAATTTTTAGAAATCGCTACTTTCAGTTTCCCGTGATCGCACTTGAGTTTTGTCTCGAAGCGCGAAGATCGAGGTAAGTTAGCTTTTAACTTACTATTAATTTACTGTGTATGTGTGATAAGTAAGGGAACTAAAGTGTATGTATGCATGTTATCATATGTGTCATGCCAAGTCATTACATATTTATCTGTTACACAGAATTTATTCTATCATGAATTATTCATCTGTTACACAAGATATTATGTCACATATTGCTATACATTGCAAGTATGTCATGTTAAGTATGCCATCTGTTACATGTATTTCATGTCACGTAATATTCACTGTCACATGTTACGCCATGTTAAGAAATGTTGTCTATTATATGGTATGCCATGTTACGAAATGCTGCATGTTACAAGATGCCATGTTATGAAATGTTCTCTGTTACATTTATGTCTCGAGGTATGTCATCTCTGTCGTCTTAGTTCATGTCACGTTATGCTACGTCAGGACTTCTATCTTTTATGTCACGTTCATGTTACGTCACGTTACGAAATGTCATGTATGCCAGTTAAGTCATTCATGTCAATCACGACCCTAAGTGCTAGGATGGGGTAATATCCTAGTGGAACTCTTTTGTTCACGCTGGAGTGTTTAAATAGGTGTGAAATTCCCTGGGTTGACGAAGTACAGTCAACAGATTGCGAATGGGGCCTAATTAGCTGGTCACCGGAGCGCGCCAGGCACTAACGCCGATGGTGCCACACATTATGTTACGTGTGTCCATAGCAAGTGTGGCACAAACAGATAAGTCATGGGGCCACAACAACTGTGGAGCATGAAATATGGGGCCACAACAACTGTGGAGCATATACTACGTGAGACACAGCAATTGTGACACGTAGAATACATGGGGCCACAACAACTGTGGAGTACGTATTAACGCACTCACAGCTGGTATAGAAACCTGTGATGTGATGCGGTAATCGGCAGGGACACACGGCCGATTACCGCATCACAAGTATTGAATAAGATTCCAAGTTCAAGTCATGTTTCACGTTATGTTATGTTCAAGTTTACGTTCACGGAATCATGGTAATCCCATGACATAAGAATTTGTTTCAAGTTCATGTTATGTTATGTTCACGTTTACGTTATGTTCCAAGTTCACATTTATGTTATGTCATGCTCAGGTTCATGTTATGTTTCAAGTCCATGTTATGTTTCAAGTCACGTTCATGCTAAGCTTCAGTTTAAGTTTAAGTTATGTCAGTTATGTTATGTTGTATGTCAAGTTATGCTATGATTACTTATGATTTGATTATGCATTCATGCTTTTACTGCCATGCATGCATCATTAACTTGTGTGGAAGTTTTTTGTTAACTTACTGAGATTTGTAATCAAATCTCACTGTGGTAGTCCCAACTACCATTCCCCCCGAATGGTAGATCTTGTTACAGGATCAGAAGGAGAACCGGGAGTTGACCAACTAGAAATGGTCGACTAAGCAACGAGGCGACGTAGAAGTAGTTACCTCAGATTACTACTTGTATTTTGTGGAGTTCAATCTCCAGCACTCTTTTGTTCACAACCATTTTGGACTAATGTTGTGATCTCAGTTGTTTAGTATGTCTTTATGTATAAAATATGTTTTAAGTAATTGGGATATTTTAGTTTGGTGCATAGTATTGCTAAAAAAAAATTATTATCCGCTGCGAATATTGCATAATGCTAGATGCATGTTAGGAATATTGCATCTTATATGTCATGAACGGGGGCAGGTAACCTTGTGTTGCATGTCTCGACGCTTCAAATGTCCGTCCGATCCCAAGCGAAATTTGGGGGCGTCACATGTTCATAATCCTAAGAACTAACATTAGAAAGGATTTAAGGGTATTTTAGTAATTAAAGGAAAACTTGCATGGACTTGGGAAGGATTGAAAATGGAAACCATAAGAGGAGAAAGTAGCCTTACGGGAGAAGAAAACCGTGTGACCTAGGAACTCTGTCGAAACTGAAGTTGAGCACAAAGCAAAGAGAGGCGGTGGAAGCTAGTTTAGGGTGGTGCAACGAAGATGCTGTCGAGCTGAGTGGCTGAGCACGAGAGAGAAAGAGAGAGAGAGAGAGAGAGAGAGAGAGAGAGCTCGGTGTGAGAGAGAATGGAAACTCACTGTAAGACAGAGGAGGCATGCGACAGTCTAGGCTGGCTTAAGGTGCCTGATGACCCTTTCCATTGGTCTGGGCTGGCTTGTGGAGGCAACAATTGGATTGGGGTTCATGGTTTGCCAATGGGTTGGGCGGTAGGGCTATCACACGGTGGTTTTTGAGTGGAAGAAAATGGCAATTACATGAAAGAGGTGATTCATTGAAAAATTAGGTTGCAATAACTTCTTTTGCAAGAAAGAAATATGTGTATTTATAGAGTTGATTAGAAGAGCCCTATATAAGAAGAAAAAGGAGGGTAACCGTGCATGGCATGAAACATGGAACGTGCCTAATGTGAAACTAGTTCCTGGCTTCATGGGCTTGGGTTTTGAGAGTTGATCGAGCTTTTTCCCCCCAGTTTTGGACTCCCGATTCAACCTCTAAAATAATCTAACTTGTCCCACCAATTTTCCTTGGCCCATAAAAAACTTCACCTAATCTAAAAATATTTAATGATTTTAACCTAATTAGCAAGCCTAATAAAAATATATTCGACATTGGTCAAAAATAAAATTTGGGCCCGTAGTCCATTCAAAAAATACTCGTTAATTTCAAGTGGGCTTTTTATCCGTATAAACCCAAAAATTTTAGAAAACAAATTGGTGTTAGACGTGGGTGTTACATCACAAGAGATAACACCTATGTAAAAGGAAGAAATAGAAACAAGAAAATTGTGACCATTGAAATCTACATCTTTGGCCCAAAGAAAAAAGGGTTTTGATTGATAACACCTATATACTTTATGCGCAAGTTGTCAAGAGTTCAAGCTCCTCAATGTAAAGCCAAGACTATAGTAGGGTAAGTTATATTTACAAACCAATACATGACACATGCACAACACTAAAGTACATGTTTAATTTACTGCTTTAATCGTCACTACAACATAATTACTTTTTAGTGATGGTTGAGAAATTGTGATAGTCCCCAAACTGTCACTAAAAAGCATTTTCTGTGACGGTATCTGGAAACTGTCACTAAAGACAAATGAAATTTTTTTTGACGTTCAAGTAGAGAGGAAATTTACTTTCGAATATCATATATACGTTCGAACATTAAGACTAGTTAGGTGCGAACGTGATATGTTTTGGTGCCAACGTTCGAACTTTAGTAATTAATGTTCGAATGTTAATTGTCAATTTAAATTAAATATGACTCTAATTTAAAAATTATGTGATTTTTATAGTGCATAATTTGTGAACAAGTCTAAAAAATTGTAAAATATAATTATATATTTATATATATAAATTATATTTATGTTTATATATATAAACATATATGTTTATATATATTTGAAGTGTAGTGATTTAGTATTAACGTTGAAAAATCTAACATTAAAGAAGATTGAGAATTGAAATTAAAAATAATAGATATATTAAATAATATTGTTCCTTACAAATATTAAAAGCAAAATATAAAATATGATAGAATTTCTTAAACAGCACTGAGACGAATGCATTGTTTACGAATTTGTACTCGGTATCTCCTCAGTCAAGGTATCAACCTTCTCATTGAGGATATCTACACGAATGGCTATCTCGGCGGTAGACTCCTCTATAGCCACGATCTGTCGATCAATATGTGCAGTCATATATGAAATCAACGCATCAACCCAAGCAAGCCGCACATCTCTCGCAAATGTACTCATCGGCTGCTGACTACTACTCCCCACACCGGCTCCGGGTTGCGTCAGAGGCACTAGATCCGCTACAAGGGGTGGCTGACTTCGAGGATACCCCCTCGCCCATCCAATGCTACATCGATGCGTGTTGATGTCAAGGGGGCTCATTTGATCTATGACTTGCTCTTCCAGCTGGAGTGACACTCTTTGAGCAAGTAATAGCTGGCTAATGATGACACCATATCGGACGTTGTCCTTGGAGACAATGCTTGCCTCGTAACGAATCCTCTTAAAGATGAGTAGTGGAAAATTGATGGGATCTCCACGTGCCACTTATATAAAAAAATGTACCCGAATCCAACTAAATGTTGTCTTATGTGCCACAGGATCTAGGTTTGTTGCAACAATAAGCTGCAACATGTAGAAGAAATGTAGCAAATGTATTTGGTTGAAGGCGTTCTTCCTCTCAATCTGCATACAATCTCTCCTGATGAGGATGTAGAAATCATCGTCTCGAGCCTCATGGTCAGTACCCTCTACCTCTGACTAGTCTGCATCTCTGGCATCATCTACTGGCTCAACTAGGCCAGTAGATGATGCAGAAGTGCCTACATCTGCATCGAGTGTGCCGTGTGCAGATATAGATGCGTGAACCACAGTTGTGTCGCTAGTATGAGAGTCAGTTGTAGTTGATGTCTCAACTACTTGATGAATCCAAAGGAGCTCGACGATGACATCCTGTGAAATCTCAAACGAAACACCGCATATAGTCACAATGTGAGAGGATGTGTCCTGAGACATGGAGCACATCCCCTTATAGAACTCCCGAACCATTGAGGGGTATACCTTCCCCCTCTATGTGCAGATATTTCCCCAGCCTCTTCTAATGAAGACATCTTTGAGGTTCGCCTGCTCCCATCTGAGATTATCGAACTCATTGATGAGGACCTCTAGCTCCACCATAACAGAACAAGCCCCAATCCAAGCAGTATCCTGAGTGGCTCCTTCCCTCCCTCGTTTCCTAGTATGCAAATGATGAGCCACATCATGAAAATAGAAAAGGAAAAAGAATTATTAGTACTATTGATGCATCTTTCGTTTTAATTTTAAATTGTTCTGCATTAACGTTCGAAAATAATATAACATATGTTCGAACGTTCAAATAAAACATTCGCACGTATGTTATTCACGTTCAAACATAACAATTAACATTCGAACATATAATATACATGTGACATCCGCTCGTCACGGTCGTGGCTATACACGTGGCATTTGTTTTGAGAAAAATAGAAGGCACGAAAAACTCAAGGTCACCATTTATGATAATTCCACTGGAAGAGTGAATGATAATGCAGCAGTGCTTTCCTCTTATATTGGCACAGTAATCCGAGCTTATGCTCCATTTTATTTGCGATCATAGCGAGATGTTCCAAATGAGATTAACGTGCACATTCGAAGTCGTGTGCTGGTGAGTAAACTACTCATTTTTTTGATGTAATTTACTTATTAGGATGAATTCGACCTCAGCTTTGGTCGTAGCAAGGATTCGAGAACAGGAAATGAATTGATGGCTACACTATTCTGACGTCACAAGGGACGATGTCATGACCACTTCAAGAAGTTTGAGACGTAGGAAGAGGCTGCAAAGTCCTTTTTCCAGCAGATGAAGTTAGACGATTGGAGAAAGTGTTATGATCTTTTCGCAGCTCCAGATTATCAGGTATTCTAAATTTATACCCATTAATTATTTACATTTATATTCATTCTATATTATATATATATATTTATATATATTACAATTAACATTCTTAATTAATTTTGTAGCACTTAAGCTATACAAATGCACATAATAGATCCACTCTGACTGTCCATCATCGTGTCGATTCAAGATCATTCCACCGTCTTGTTGATAAAATGGTAATTAATAAATTATAGAATTCATTTATTTTTCTAATATTCTTTTATTTAAGTAATAGAATTATCTTTTTAAAATTGTTAATGTCGCTTTGTTAGAAACGTGATGATCTTGAAAACCTTTTCCTCATTCATATCTATGATGCAGCTTACACTAATGAGCGTAGTGAGTTGATGGATCCTGCCATTGCAGATAATTATATAAGCGGTGTTACTTTTGTTAAATAAATTATGCAACATGTGAATAGTTTATTTTTTATTTGTATTTATTTTAATATGTTACTTATTGTGTGTTTTCTTTTAAATTGCAGGAAAAAATGATGGAGATGCAGTTAGCTTCTGGGGAATCGTCTTTGAGTGACATGGACACATTAATGCAAGTGCTCGGGCCCAAGTCTAGTATGGCAAGAGGTTTGGGACAATCTTTCAAGCATTCCGGTTCATCCTCCTTAACCTCATCAACTTCACAAATTAATAATCTTACCAAAGATTTAGAAGCTGCACGATGCGAGAATGAGTATATGAGGTTGAGACAACAAGAGTTGAAGTCCCTCTTAGAGTGGCAGTCTCATTTAAAGATGCATTTGCGGGACCAACAGAGAGACCAGGAGGCAAAAATATGCTGTGAAGTCCAAGAGCAAGTGCAGTGGGAGATGATGATGCAAATGGAGCATGTTATGTCAATGCAATAACATGCTCCATTTGCATGTATATGCGCTGGACGAGTAAAGAAGAAGAAATGAATTTTATCAATTTTATCCGTGTATATAACTTTTAATATCTAATTTTGAAACTTTATAAGACATTGTTAGTTGTTAAATGATGGTGTGTAATATGATACAATTGGTATGTTTTTTGATTTTATGAAATTATTATTTTTGATATGTACTTTCGAATGTAAATAAAAAACATTCGAACATTGGTTCACATTCAAACTAATATTTGAACGTAATTACACAAAATTATAACATAACGTTCGAAGGTACGACTAAACATTCGAATGTACTCACCCTGAAATGAACAAAACGCCAAATGTTTAAACAATTAACGTTTGAACAAACCTCCGAACATACTACTTGCATTCAAACGCTTCTTCGTTAACATTCGAACTAACATCCGAATGTTATAACTATTACATTCGAACATTGGTCCATTAACATTCAAACGAAAATTTAACGTTTATTGCAGTTAACGTTCGGACGTATAGAAGTTCGAATGTAAATATTATACATTCAAACTATAATCAACATATGTCAACTTCTGTTGATCGAATGCCGATTGGTCGAATTTACGTTCAAACATTCGATTGGATGTTCGAATGTTACTTTTTGTGATAGATCTCAATCGTTACAAAAAAGGGAACGCTCGAACATTACACCAAATGGAACACGTCCAACTGTCACTAAAAATATTTTTAGTGACGGTTCAATAGTAAACCGTCACCAATTGTTTTCTATGATGCACATTAGGTGATGGTCGTGGTGATGCTTTTGCCACCAAATGTCTTTAGTGACGTTTTGGTTATTTTTTGTGACGGTTTCCTTTGTCACAAAACACAAATTGTGCTGTAGTGCGTTAATGTGTGCGAACAAATTATTCGAAATGGTTAGTGTAGTTGTAAATGTCCATAAGCCTAATCTTGGCTTAGAAGTAGATGTGGCTGATGTTATTCGGAAATAAGCTAATATATGTAAGTATTCTGCAATGACTACAGGCTTTCGTGAAAGGTTATACAATATATATATATATATACATACATATATAGACTATATATATAAAATTACAATTGTTACTTCAATATATATATATACACATTAATTATGATGAAGTACTACTCATTTGCTAGCTATTGGTTTTTTGTGGAAAAGTAGATATGATGTTGCTGTTGATATAAACACAAAAGGATCACCTTATTTGCTTATGAGCTTTGTGAAGAAGTGCAAGAAACTCGAGTTGTTCTTGCATGTATCAATAGGTATATTAATTATCAAGGCCTAAATTAATAACGCATATGTATCATGTATTGTTGGGTGGAATTAGAATGAATGTTTTGGTTTGTAGCTCTTTAGCAAAGACATGTAAGTTTTTTAAATTTTAATTAAATTAGTAATTTGTCTCATTTCAATTTTTATTCTAGAAGTGGATGATTGGGCTTTTGCTATGAAGCAAAGCGATCATTGGCGAGTGAAATAGTAGTGATCCATAACCATATGCATCTATAGAGCCTAAGTTGTAACGCCCGTCCTTGTGGTGGGACTTTTTCCAAAATATTTTTATAAAAGGACGACGAAAATTACCGTCCTATTTAAAACTCTTCACTTGCATACCCAGGGTGTGAGACTCCACGTTTATAAATAAAATGTGCTTTGATAATAAAAGAAGGTTACAGCGGAAAACATAAATCTTATAATAAAAAGGCCTCTCGTACATTTAAAACTCGTGCCTAGACTTCCGTGCTCTTTCCCATGGGTCGTGTCCGTCCTGATCATGCAGTTCCTGTTGGGGGAGGGACATGCATAAAAATTAAAATGAGTCGAAGACTCGTAAGCATTACTTCATACAATTAAAATATAGCAACATAGGTTTTCATTCATGTATTCATCACTCGTATATACTATTACGTGCGTGCATGCGTGCTTACGTGCGTTCGTTTGAAAACGTCACTGGACAGGATTTTTCTCTTTTAAAACATGGGCATCCTTTTCGTAAAACGTTTCTCCCACCAGTGCCTTCGTTTCTTCAAGAGTTCGTGCATGTTTAGGTGCGTGCGTTCTTTTGAAAAACTTCACTGACGGGGCTTTTCTTTTTAAAATGCTTTCCTTTTCTTTAAAACGTGTCTCCCATTAGTGCCTTCATTTCTTAAAGGTTCGTGCGTTCGTACATACATGCATACATCCCTTCGTTCTTATCACTTTCATAGGCCAGTACACACTGTTACGCCCTTGTGTCTGGGGTTAGCGGTCTTCCTTGGGACCCGGATTCCGCGCATGGCCACGGGTTGGGATCCCCTTTTCATAGGGGACAGCACTGGGTGTACTTCCAGTACTACTTACCTGGCATTGCAATCTGCCCATTCATCAGTACCCTTTTATTCATGTCATGTGGCTGTTACGTGTCTTCATACATTCATGCTTTCATTTCTTTCCTTCTTGCTTTTCATTCATTCGTTCATGTCAGCTCGAAAGAGCTGAAGCTTTCATTCAGTTCATTCTTTCATTTAACAGTCCTTTCTTTTCATGAGAAAACATTTCTTTTCGTGAGAAAATATCGTTTGGGGCCTAGGCCTGAAAATGGTCTTTTCATCTTTCAGTTCATTTCAATTCTATCCTTTCTTTAACAGTTCGTTCGTGGAAAACTTCATTTATGAACATACATGGGCTTAAACGTCAGCTTTCATGGCATCTATAAGTGTCACCTTGAACGTCGTCAATCATGGCATCCACGAGTGTTACCTCGGGGAGCACATGAGAGCATTAGTTCGTAGGATTCACAAAAGCATCCGCTTTCATGCCTTTCATGCAACTTCATCAGTTTTTGGTTTTTCGTAGTAAACACATACAATAGATACAGCGTATAGTCATCCATTCACATGCGTACAGTTAATAGTTTGGTTGCGTAAACAAGGGCTGCCAAGAAGGGGCCGTACATATTTATACCTTTGAACACTTAGCATTTTCTTTCTTAAAACGTCTTTACTCTTTTCTTAAAGCGTCATAAAGGAAAAGCTTTTGTTTTCATTTTCTTTTATCTTATAAAGACTCTAGAAGAGTATGAACGTAACACTTACCTGGACTCCATGCTACTTGCATGTCATTTAGTCCATTCTTGTGCTTATCAAATGGAAACCTACATGCATACACATAACCTTAGCATCATTCTCTATCTAATGTATAAGTAACTTAAGCTATATAAATAAAACTATGCTATACTTAGAACACTCTCCTTCTATCCCATGCACTTACGTGCCCTTTGCTATGTTAAACCCTTCGGGGACCACTTACGGTCACCACATCTTCCAACTCAAGGTCTTGTCTCAAGTGCTCATCCACTAAGGTGAACCCATTATTCACCTTAGGATTAAGACACTAAGACATTTGTCTTACTCTTCTTACAACCACATTCGACGCATGATTCCGACCGATGGAATCACACATCTCAATCCTAACGATGCATCCGTCACTACGTTCATGCATCTTAGCCCATACTAAATCCTCATTCCCATCCATACAATCACATAGCTCTAAGCCAACTCTGAGGCTCAAGCACCGTGTAACTGTACTTAGGGCAGATTACCCATTACATATGGTGAATCCGTCCGACACATGTGTCTAACCAGATTACACATATACCTTACCCCTTTATCACCTAAGATCAACATATAACATGTTGATCACCTGCTCGTAGGGACAATGGCCATACTTCGATACCAATCTTCTCTTAACCCGGCTAGCATGACTCTTCACGCTACCCGTCCCTTTTGATAGTTCATCCCAACACTTAACACGACAAGACTCCATTGACAACTATGCCTTATATCACGTCACATAACCCGAGATTGCTCCAGAGCTACACTATGACCTTGTCGCGTTACCCAACATTCTGCTACGTCAACTCCTAACTCATCATGAGTACGGTTCATCACGTACTCCCGTCACATCGTGACATCTCATCACATTCTCTTTACGCCATTCCTACACTTTAACACTTCATACATCATAAGTATGACTTCCAATAACCACGTCACTTAGTGACGTTGCCCAGTCATGCTTCCGCTGCGTACTCTTACACTTGTTCCACTACTTCGCCTATCACAAGCATGACTATCAGTAGTCATGTCACTTCGTGACATTCCTCAGTCATGCTTCCGTTGTGCACTCCTATACTTGTTCTGATACTTCATGCATACTCCTAGCCATAAGTCCATCACAGGGACATTTGTCACCTCAGACTACAGGCTATGCCATAACTACTTCGGGACACTGTTTCACAGTTCCCGACACTATCCATCATGTTCCACGTCCATCAAACACATAACCACTATGGTGTACCTGCCATATGGAGCATTGCTCCATCACACGGAGTACACTCCACGTGTACTCCCTTCATACATACCACGCCACATCACCACTATGGCACATCTGTCACACAGAGTACATTCCACATATACCCCTTCATATACCATACCCCACACAGAGGACGCTCAGCGTGTACTCTTCTCGTTCCACATACACTACGCCGCCATTACAACACATATTCCCCAATCACACTACATGGCACGGTCCACAACACTTCCCATCTACACCCAACACATCACAGCACACTTCCCAATTACGCTCAACACTTCATAGTACATTACACGGCACAATGCACCTCTATACAACACAGACAAGCCCAACAAATCACTACACAGAATGCCCAACACTTCATCACAATGCTACAACTCCACAAATACTAACAGCACAGTCTACAACCTAGTCAATTAATCAATATCCAACATAACTACAAGGGATAGAGAGTTATACTATCGACGGGATAACCCGTGCGTTGCTCGTTGACCGTCATAGCCGATAATGTCGGAAGAGTCGTACGTGGGAGCTAACTCACATATGGTGATTGTTTAGGCATTTGGATAGCTAGGTGTGGTCTTGGAAGGGGCTCGTGATGGTATTGTGATGGCGGTGAAGAGCATAACACGGAGGATCTAGCCATGTACAGTGGCGGTCAACCATGCGCAGTGGCTATCCATCACGTGCAGTGATTACCTACCACATAAAGTGATGGTTTGGAGCTAGGGCTTGGCTAAGGAAGGTGCGGTGAATCTCGTGGTGGCGTCGAGGTGGCGCCACGGTGGCTCACGGTGGCGGATCTGGCCATATCGTGGAGGAGAAGCCGTGGGAGAGTGAGAGAGAGTGTGCTCTCGTGGGTGGCAGATCGGGGCCAAAGAAGGTCGGGTTGGCTTGGTGGCGGCCTGAGGAGGCTGATGGTGGTGGCTACTAGCCGTAGGTGGCGGTGCACGGTGGTGCACGGTATGCAACCCGTGCGTGCATGAGGGGGAGACCGTGAGGTGGAGGAGGGGGTTTCTGGCCATGGGTCACGTGGAGGAGCTCGGGGAGGAGCCATGGTGTCGCTAGGTGGCCGTGGGTGCTGCGCACGGCGGCGCTAGGGGACGCGCACGGTGAAGCCGTGCGTGGGTCTCCTTATGCATGCGTGTGTGCGACGGAGGGAAGGTGGCTGCATGGGAGAGGCCAAGCTCGCTGGGGAGTGGTGGCCGGTGGTAAAGGAAGTTGCCGAGGGAGTGGTGGCGTTGGAAGGCGGCGCACAACGGCGCTACGTGCACTAAGCCCATATGGGTTGTGCAGTTCCGAAATGGAGAAAGGTAGAGCGTGGGAGAGAAAGGCTGGTATGGTTGAGCTCATCGAAGGGAGAGGGGGCCAATGGTGCCAGCGTTGAGAGCTGGTGGCGTATAGCGGGACCGGGCTGAGGCCTTAAGTCGTTCGGGCTTGGGGTGGATCGCGTACTGCATACGCCGAATGAGAGAGGGAGGAGAGAGAGAGCTACGGGAGAAATGAGGGGAAAAGAGAGGGGGTCTGGGTATTTAACCCAGTCCCTTCGTCTGGAGGTCTACACAGCGATCTAACGACGAGGGATCAAAACACTGATTTGAAAATGCGTAAACGTTAACTTAATTAAAAGCACTTAGAGGAATTAAGGTAAATATTATTTTAAACTAACTTTAGTTTATAAAATAATATTCTTCATCATTAATAAAATGATGAAGTCTCAGTTAACATATTTAAAAGGGTTAAACCATTTAATTAATAAAAGTTCTCAATATAATTTAAATCTCATAATATCTTAAATAACTGAAATCATTTTAATAATAATATTAAAATGATTTCCGGCAATTATAATATTTTTGGAGCTCTTCAATAATATTATGATTGTCGTATTTAAGATCAAATCTTAATTCAATAATAATGGAAATACTCCTTATAAATATTTTCAGCATATTTAAAACATTGGGCGTGCCCTAGAAGTCACACGATATATTTCGAGACACGCCATCATAGTTCGACATGCATAACGTGGCTCGCAGTCACTAGATAGAAGGGCAGATGATCACATAATCTCTGCCTTCGGTATTTGCTTACGTCATAAAGACGAAACATACGTCAGAAAGAGAGAAGTGTACGTAAGAAGAAGGAGCTGGGTATTACATAAGTGATGATATCTTGTGCTTCTGTATCAATAACGCCTTCATCTATTGCCTAAATATGATTTTAAGGTGAGTGTTTACGAAGCCCTTGGAGGTTCTGGTTTTAATTTGTTTGATGCCATGTTTTTGATTTCACGAGTTATGTTAGGTGGTTAATTCAGAAAACTTCCATGTATCTCTAGCATGGATGTGAAGAAAGTGACACTATTGTTTCATGGAAATTAAACTTCAAGTTCTCTTATTTTTAGTGTTAATATATGAATTTGCAGGTAGCTGATGGCCAACAAAAACGTAAGAAAGGAGTGTTTGGGACTAAGGGTGGTGATAAGGAGGTAAGATGTCACTAGATTGCATGCTTGTTGTTCAAGCTAATTAAGCACTCTATTTCTGTTTACTTTCAACTTGTGAAACCGCTAGGCAATACAATAGCAGCAGCTGGACGTCCATTACCCTCATCTGAATTTGTTCCATACCTTTTAACTGGTCTTGGACCTGACTATGATGCTTTCGTCTCATCAGTCACTACATGGCTTCACCCTATATCCACTGAAACATTATTAGCACATCTTCTTGCACATGAGGCCAACTTCACTGCTTGTGGTAATTCATTCATGCAAGGTCATGGCTTTCGTGGCCGCAACAACTTCAATAGAGGTCATGGAGCTTGTCAAAAAAATCAAGGCCGAGGGTCTTCTTCTCCTAATGGTCTTACGGGTATACCCTCATCTAATTCTTTTTCCTCTCAACCAAGCATGCACCTCAGTAGCTCCAGCCTTAGCCCTTTACAGTGCCTCTACCTACCCTACCTGGTATCCTGACACAGAGGCGACTAACCATATCACGAGTGAGCTTGCTAATCTTAATCTTCAATCTGTTGAATACACTGATGCAGATCAACTCCAATTTGGTGATGGATCATCCATCCCAATTTCTCATACTGGTTCTGCCCTTCTTCCACACTCTTCATCAAATTTTATTTTAACAAAATTGTTTTGTGTTCCATCCTTTACCAAAAACTTTCTTTCGATTAAACAGTTTTGTTCTGAGAATAATGTCTTTTTCCAATTCTTTTCCAATCATTTTCATGCAAAGGATTGCATCACGGGGAACACACTGTTCCAAGGGACAACAAGTGATAGTCTCTACACTGTCTCATCTCAGTTCCCTCAAGCCAATTCAAGTTCACTCTCTTTTGTCCCATTATGGCACTCACGTCTTGGCCACCCTTCCTTCAAAGTTGTTCGCACGGTTTTACTTAAACATGGTCTACCTTTTGAGAAAATGTCTTCAATGTATTTCTGTAATGCTTGTGCTATGGCCAAGCACCATCGTGTAGCAGCATATACTAAAAATACTAAGTCTAATTTTCCGTTTGATATTGTTTTTAGTGACTTGTGGGGTCCTGCACCACATGTTTCTCCTGAAGGTTTTAGATTTTAGATTTCCTTTGTGGTTGATCATTCCAGATATACATGGTTATTTCCTTTTCAAAACAAATCCCAGGCTTTGTTTATTTTTCTAAAGTTCAAGTCTTAGGTTGAGTTACAATTCAACACTAAAATAAAGCAACTTCAAACGGACTACGGTGGGGAATTCAGAACATTCACTGATATTCTTTCCACCTCAGGCATCATTCATCATTCATCGAGTAACATGTCCTCATGCTCACACTCAAAACGGCATTGTGGAAAGAAAACATAGGCATATTGTAGACTCTGGTCTTGCATTACTTGCACATGCATCTATTCCTTTAGCATTTTGGCAGTATGTGTAACAGCCTGCTAGAAATTCATTGGTAGAATTTCTATTGACTTTAGGAATCTCGTAAAAATCCCATAAGTTTTTATGAATCGACCAATCGCATAGGTTTTAGTCTATCAACATAGTCAGTGTTATCACTCACTATGGTGCTAGAAATATGAGTTGTATTTATTTGAGGTGGTTAGAAGTGTCAGAATGCATTATGGTCCATGCCATTAGACTCAGTGGATTATTTAGAATTTTATGGCGCAATAGCCTATTTTCATAATTCCAAACGAAACGTCTGTTGAAAATTGAGAAATTATTTTTAGGAGCATTTCGAGGTTGAATTTTGGTAAAATATTTTCACTGTAGGTTCATATGAATATTTAGGAATTGTTTATGATTAATTTTTTCGAAGTGAATAGTAACCTCGATAAGCGCACCAATTGCAGTGTTCCAAAATCACAGTGTGGAATGTCCAAATTGGATTAGAGAACTTTTATATGGACACTTGGCAAGATCTTAGCCACGCTTAGTGGATGATATTAGACACTTGGCACCATGAGGAGTGTTTGATGGATTTGAAGGAATCAAGCTGTGAAATCATGCTACTTAAGCAAAACTCTGTTTCATATGCTCAACCAAATTGTGCCAGACCAAAGAGGTTTTCAATTCTAGTGAAACCCTAAATGGTGGGAATCCAATTGAAAGCCCAAAAGCATTGTTGAAATCGAAAGTCTAAACGGTTTCCCCACAACCCTAAAGTTGGCCTCTAAACCCGTTCTAATCCGATTTCTAGCATTGTGTTTAATCACTTGATTAAATCACTTCCACATGCTATTAATCCTTCAAATTTGTGTTAGAACATCATTATCCAACCTTGTTAACCTTGAAAAATTGATTGGGCCAAGTGATATTGGATTTGGACTTGATAGCAACCCAAACCCTCTTTAAACCCCAAAATTTAAGCCCATTCGGTTTAGGCCCATTAAGGCCCACGAATTTGGTCACCATGGGATTGCTTCATGGCTAAGTTTTGTACCCCCACTTGGCTGGCCAGATCTTTACAAGAAGGGCCTAGAAGGTTCTTGAAAGAGAAAGCTAAAGGGGCCACCTCACTCTTTCACTCTCACACTCCACCTTGAGAAAAAATCTTGGTCTGATTTTTATGAGAAGAAAAGGCCAACACTCAACCATTCCTTCAGTCCTATCACTTTACATAGCTTGTGTAAGAAGCTCTCCAGTCCACTTCCCACGAAAAGCAGCTCTCCTTTACACTTTTCCTTCATAGAACACAAAAGACACTCTAGGACAGTTTTTCTTACCTCTTTTGAACGCCCGTTTCGAAGCTTTTGTAAGTGTTTTCTCGGAAAGTTTCCTTCATTAAAGTTGTTTATTTTGGAGTCTAGTGTACGTGGATATCTTATTAGTTCCATTTGGAGATCATTGGTTGGTAAAAAGTGGTTTAGACCCCAGAAAGGTCATTCTGGGCGATAAACTGGAGAGTGTGTTATATTTTGGAGTTTTTGACCAAGCTAATGAATAGATCTTGGTCCAAAATTTTTATGGAGTATTTTTAACATGTGTATATGATTATTGGTTGAGGATTTTTTGCATGATTAAAAGTTTTGGTGAAATATTTTCTTAGGTCTAGAAACTTAGAAACTGGAAGAGCCAAAACAGTTTCTCTTTTGAGAAAGTTTAAATCTTTTATGGTTTAATCTTATTCCAATGGCTTTGATATTTTTATTGGAAGATCCTAAGCATCTTATATACATGTTAGAATGTTATTTTGAAGATATTTGATGTTAGTTTCGAAGATATGAAATTTTATGCAAGGAGGTATTCAGTTAGGCCAAAGTGATGTTGTTCTTGGCTAAATTTATGTTTTGGTTGATGTTTAACCATGTGATCTTGAGTTTGATGCTTGGATCTGTTTTAGAACATCGTTTTAAACCATGTGATGTTTGGGTTTGAAATTTGAAAGAATTACAACAAAAAGCAAAGGAAATAATCTTGTAAGTTTCGGACCTATAGAGTTTTAATGGTTGTGTTTAGTTTTAAATTTTTTTGAATTGATATTTGAGCTTAGGACAAAATTTACATAAGGTATGTAAATTTTGGTGATTTTTGGAGTTAGGATACAAAATCCTTAACTTAGGGGTAAAATGGTCATTTCACACATGTAGAGGGTAAAATAGTAATTTTAATCGAAGTTGATATTTCTCCATATTTCTAATTGTTAGTGATTAAGTTCTAATTTTTAGAAACCGCTACTTTCAGTTTCTCGTGATAGCACTTGAGTTTTGTCTCGAAGTGCGAAGATCGAGGTAAGTTAGCTTTTAACTTACTATCAGTTTAATGTGTATGAGTGATAAGTAAGGGAACTAAAGTGTATGTATGCATGTTATCTTATGTGCCATGCCAAGTCATTACATATTTATCTGTTACACATAATTTATTCTGTCATGAATTATTCATCTGTTACACAAGATATTCTATCACGTATTGCTATACATTGCAAGTATGTCATTTTAAGTTAAGTATGCCATCTGTTAGATGTATTTCATGTCACGTAATATTCACTGTCACATGTTACGCCATGTTAATAAATATTGTCTGTTACATGGTATGCTATGTTACGAAATGTTGACTGTACATGTTATGCTATGTTATGTTATATGTATGCCATGTTATGAAATGTTGTTTGTTACATTTATGTTTCAAAGTATGTCATGTTTGTCGTCTTACGTCCATTTTGCGTTACGCTACGTCAAGATTTCTGCGTTTTATGTCACGTTCATGTTACATCACGTTACGAAATGTCATGTCTGCCAGTTAAGTCATTCATGTCAATCACGACCCTAAGCGCTAGGATGGGGTAATATCCTAATGGAACTCCTTTATTCACGCTGGAGTGTCTAAATAGTTGTGAAATTCCCTTGGTTGACAAAGTATAGTCAACAGGTTGGGAATGGGGCCTAATTAGCTGGTCACCGGAGCGCGCCAGGCACTAACGCCGATGGTGCCACACATTATGTTACGTGTGTCCACAGCAAGTGTGGCACAAACAGATAAGTCATGGGGCCACAACAACTGTGGAGCATGAAGTATGGGGCCACAACAATTGTGGAGCATACACTACGTGAGACACAACAATTGTGACACGTAGAATACGTGGGGCCACAACAACTGTGGAGTACGTATTAACGCACTCACAGCTAGTATAGAAACCTGTGATGTGATGCGGTAATCGGCAGGGACACACGGCTCAAGGGGACCTGTGTAGCACCCATATGGTCACTTTAATGATTAAGTCCATTGAATAAGATTCCAAGTTTAAGTCATGTTTCACGTTATGTTATGTTCAAGTTTACGTTCACGCAATCATGGTAATCCCATAAGACAAGAATATGTTCCAAGTTCATGTTATGTTATATTCACGTTTACGTTATGTTCCAAGCTCACATTTATGTTATGTCACGCTCAAGTTCATGTTCAAATTATACATGTTCATGTTCATGTTATGTTTCAAGTCCATGTTATATTTCAAATTCACGTTCATGTTATGTTTCAAGTCTATGTTATATTTCAAATTCACGTTCATGCTATATTTCAAGTCCATGTTATATTTCAAGTTTACGGTCATGCTATGTTTCAAGTCCATGTTATGTTTCAAGTCACGTTCATGCTAAGCTTCAGTTTCAGTTTAAGTTATGCCAATTATTTTATGTTGTATGTCAAGTTCTGCTATGATTATTTATGATTTGATTATGCATTCATGCTTTTACTGTCATGCATGCATCATTAACCTGTGTGGAAGTTTTCTGTTAACTTGCTGAGATTTGTAATCAAATCTCACCGTGGTAGTCCCAACTACCATTCCCCCCAAATGGTAGATTTGTTACAGGATCTGAAGGAGAATCGAGAATCGACCATCTGGAAACGATCGATTAAGCGATGTTGCGACGTAGATGGTAGTACAGTAGTTACCTCAAGTTACTACTTGTATTTGGGGAGTTCAATCTCCAGCACTCTTTTGATCACAACCATATGGACTATTATTGTGATCTCAGTTGTTTAGTACGTCATTATGAATGAAGTATGTTTTAAGTGTTTGGGATATTTCGGTTTGGTGCATAGTATTGCTAAAAAGAAAAAAATTATCCGCTGCGAATATTGCATAATGCTAGATGCATGTTAGGAATATTGCATCTTATATGTCATGAATGGGGACAGGTAACCTTGTGTTGCATGTCTCGACGCTTCAAATGTCCATCCGATCCCAAGCGGAATTTGGGGGCGTCACTGTATGCATTTCAACTTGTCGTGCGTTTAATCAACATGTTGCCATCCACTTCTCTAAAACAGACTCTCAGCCTGTTGGCCTTTAACCAGACCTTATAACAAACACAAGTTTGATAATAGGGTCATGGAGTGTGTATATCTGAGACTAAGCCCTGCTCACAAAGGCTTAATATGTTATCATATTCCCTTAAAATTTGTGGTGGAACTGAGGGAGTTTTTGAAATGAGACATGAGCTTCATTGTGTTTAATGTCTTTAGAGATGTAAATTAAGTACTTCCCGAGCCCTCTAAGGTTGTTCTTGCCATTTTCACCTCTCCTCTAAATTCCACTCAACAAACCCAAAGCACCTTAGGACCAATGCCAACTTCTTCTTCCTCTCAGCATCTATCACAACCGCTTGCAATGGTTCAAGTTCAACTAGTACATTCCATAATAACTTGCTCGAGAACTGCTTCGTCCCTCCCACGCTAGTTCATCGATGGCACCATTAGGTGGCCACCTTCCCAAGCTCATGCCTCAATCAATTCACCTATCCTAGAAACCCCCACCTTTTTTTTGGTTGCACAACAATATAAAGAATGGAGAGAAGCCATTTCAAAGGAGTTTAATGCACTTCTAGCAAATGATACCTGGTCACTTGTACTAGCCTCTGAAGCTCAAAATATAGTGTCATGTAAATGGGTTTTTTGTACAAAACAACTTGTAGATGGCATCATCGAAAGGCATAAGGCATGTTTAATGGCAAAAGGATTTCTTCAACAATTTGGTTTGGATTATGATCAAAACTTCATTCCCGTGGTCAAAGCAACTACTATTAGACTTGTTTTAGCTTTTGTCATGACAAAGGGTTGGCCTATTCATCAGTATGATGTCCAAAACGCTTTCCTTCATGGACCTTTCTCTAAAATAGTATACATTAATCAACCACCTGGTTTCTCACATCCAAAATTCCCTCATCATGTTTGCAAGCTACGAAAAGCCATTTATGGCCTAAAATAGTCACCAAGATCAGCTTGGTACTCTCGGTTAAGTAAAACATTTACTGATCTTAGTTTTAATATTTCATCTGCTTATAGCTCCTTATTTGTTCGAATCAATGGTTCTGCATGCCTCTATGTGCTAGTCTATGTAGACGACCTCCTTGTTACAGGATCCAACATGCAGCTCATTAATGATCTCATTCATGCCTTGCGGTCAGATTTTCCAATAACAGACCTTGGCAAACTTCATTTCCAATGTGTGTTGTGTGTTCCATTGTGTGTTGCATGCATATTACATGATGAATATTTGGATTTCATTTTTTTTATATGCATTTAGTTAAAAAGGTAACTAGTTGTTTCTAAGTTTATTTATTTTTGACATAAAATTTTGTTTTTTATTTTTATTATATTTTTATTATTATAGACAATGTTTAATGTATTAGTATTATGGTTTTCAACATGACTTGTTGAAAAGAATTTAATAAAATATAGGCTTTCATGTAAAAAAAATTAGGCCTTTCAACATTATTTTTTTTAAATAACATATAGGTTTTTGTCAAAAAAAAAATAAGGTAAAGCCCGAAATCTGGATTTTCAAGTTTCAGAAAACCAAGTTTCACCTAGGTTCCAGCCCAGGTCCTAACCCGATATACCAGGGCGAAACCCGTCTTGGGTTTGAAGCCTGGGTTCTGGGTCGGGTATATCCAGATACCCATATCCCATTATATGATAAGATACCATGCCATTAAACATATATTAGAATTTATGTAACTATTTTTAATAGCATGATAAGATTTTGTAATAAAATATGAGTACCATGTCATCTAACCTTAACAATGGTGATGAGAGGGCAAATGAAGAAGATAAAACCAAGTCCGAAGGCCCAAGAAGCAAATTTCGGATTGGAATGAGCCAAGACTCCATATGAGCATGTAGAATAAGCTATCACCAATGCATCAACAGCCAATAGAATGAGTTACTTGGAGCAAGTTTGGAATCCTGAGAATGCATCAGGGACTTCTTTCATACCAAAAGCCGAGAAATGGAGATACATTGAGGTAGCTGACAAAACAAATAAGATGGAATTAGCATGAATTGCAAATGCGGCGAAAGCCAACTTCTGACCAGAAGAAGTTGCACCATCCTTTCTGTAAGGCATGGTGAAAATAATTGCAAAGGTGATAGTGGCAACGAAGGTTGCTACAAGGAAGTTGACATTAGCCTTCTCCTTAATAAAAGAACTGTCTACCCCTTGTTCTTTTTTCCCATTAATTAATAGACGAGTCATTTTTTTCTTGTTTTGATGTGTTTCTACTCTCGATTTATGGTTCGCTAGTGGTCCCAATAGTGTGTACTTTGATGGTTCTCCTGGGAAATGCTGCTTCCAAACTTGGTAGAAAGCCAATGGCCTCATATTTACTGATGATGAAGTCCTGTAACACATTATTAAATAATCCAAAAAACTCCATAAAACATTAATTCATTTGTTCAATCTAAATATGTAACGGGCCTTGTTCCAGCAAGAGTCAGAGAATTACTTCTTGTCACTTAAAAATCATATCTCACAGTACATATAGAGACTCCAATTTCTTAATAACACATAGATCTCATTATTTTAAATCAATTATTCCCAAAATAACTAACTAGAACACCACGCTCAAAATAAATATCAACCTTCCAAACTTCTCAGTCAACAGAGCAAAACAAAACTAGTGAATGAAGCTCTCCAATCACCAAAGCTCTTTGTATTTAATCCACTATGCTCACATAGTCATACCTATGCTCCATATTCTTGAACTTCAGCTCAAACATCTTAAAAATATTGTGGAGATAAGGGGTGAGCTATCAATAACTCAGTAAGCAGAGAACATATACTAGTATGTAAATATGAGCATTTACAGAACTCATAATGCAGAATAAAATATTTACTTTCGAAATGCAGAATCAGAACATTTACTTTTAGAGTACAAAATCAAAACATGTTATCAAAATATTATAGTGAAATTTTCAGAAAACAAATTTTTCCCAAAAATAAAATCTTTTGACATATCATAATCTGAGACATCATTTGCATATCATATCAGAGCATCACATCGGGATAGATACCATATTTAACCCATGTGGTAGGGTTATAAACCGCCATTATACCCGTGGCAGAGTCTTAACGGAAACAAAACAGAAACATCATCAGAACCAGATCATATTCAAATACAGAATTAGAAATTAATGCCAAGGTTTTCAAATGATACATCATATCAAATCAGAATATTGAATTGCTTTAGATCATCTCACATGTTCAAAATAACAGAATCAAAGCATCTTCATTTAATCAAAGCAAAACTTTTAGATCTCATATTCGCTCTTTTTCTTAGTTCAGAAATAGAATGTTAAAAATAAGCTCATGTCTACACCAGTTATGATAGAAAATACTTTCTCTTATACATATTTCATGCATATGCAGAACGCATATCTAAGTTTGTTTTCAAATTTCTTTTTGAAACAA
Organism: Juglans mandshurica; assembly: GCA_022457165.1. Taxonomy (NCBI): domain Eukaryota; kingdom Viridiplantae; phylum Streptophyta; class Magnoliopsida; order Fagales; family Juglandaceae; genus Juglans; species Juglans mandshurica. Next base: position 15,860,001 of record CM039623.1, read on the forward strand.
GCATGCATATTTTTAAAATCAATCTCATTTCATTTTATTTATACAAGGACTAGTATAGGAACTCCACTTATATTGGCTTTTTGACTTTTCAGAAACTTTCTCACAACAGTGCCAACAGAAAACTGATCATTACCAACAAAATAGTCAAGCGCAACTTTCTTAAATTTTCAGTCGAAATGTATTTTGATACTTAAACCCGAAATGCCAACATTAACCTATTTTAATTCCTCAACACCTAAAACTCTTATAACCTTAAAATGTCATCGCTTTCCAAATCCATCAATATCCATTTAATTTCTCTAACTATTAAGCCCAAAATTATTACTAAAAATGCATAACTAATATTTTTACAACTAAACCCATATAAAATATATCTTCAGTTTAAAATATTCTCTTTAACATAATTATAACATAATCAAATAAAGTATAAAAAAAATCATTTAACTAAAAGAAAATAGACTTAATTAGTTTTAAAGTATTTAAAATAAAACTAAAATCATATTATAATACACTACTGAAATTAGTAATAGAACAATTAACATTTTATTTTGATAAGAAAATTATTTTCTATAGACTTTCTTATTCCTCAAATAGAGCCATGCAAAGCATGTTTAATGTAAAAAAAATATGCCCCATGAGCTATCTTGATGACAAGGGCATTTTGGAAAAGTAAAATCATAAAAATGGGCTGTTTGGGAAAAGCATGAATGCAAAAGGAAAGCTGAGATTGTTAAAAAAAAAAAAAAAAACTCTAGACCAAACCATGCAACAGAGGCATCCATACTCACCGAAAGAGGAGGAGTGGCATGAAGAGCAAGGGGCGGAGGTCGAAGGTGGTGAGAGAGACAGGGAGAGATGGAGATGAGATCATGTGGAATGATTAGAGTGGGCTTACCAAGAGGTTCACGGCGGACCTAGCTACACAATCAGCATCTTCTGGTGGTTCCCGCTTGAGGTTGAGCAGTTGGGCGGCGGCGTTGTGACTCACAATGGAGGAAGATAGGTGCTCTATTTTTGGGAGTGGAAAACATAGCCTTTTTGTGGTGGTGCAACTTGGTAGTTAATGGTTTGCAGTGAGTGTCGCACAGTGGCAACGTGGTGGTGTAGGGTAGAGGCTTAAACTGTGGCCCGACAGTTTCTATCGTGCTTGGAAATACCTCATCTTGTAGCCTCGTTGCTTCTCCCGTTCAGGGCTGTTGTACTGCAAGATGGAGAGCAGTGTCCGCTTGAAGGGTCACGTGTGGTGGCTAAGTTCTTGAAGAGGGTGGTGGCGTACGGTGGGGCTTGGGCTTTGGTGTTGCTTGTTTACGGTAGAGGGAGGGGCTACGGTGCAATGTTGAATGTGGGCTGAGCAGTGGCTTAGCTTCCTTTTCTCTCGGTCTATCCAGGTGCTGCGGCAGAGAAGTCTGGCTGGTCAACTACGACATGGGTCCAGCAGCTCGTGATGGGGTGCAGGGACGGCGACGTCTTGCTACCTCTTGGACGATCTTTTTCCTGAAACCTATGAGGAAGGTGCAGCAACCTAGTTCTCAAAACTAATGAATAACTGTTTATACGTGAGTATATATATATATATATATATCCCTTAAATGAACTGTCACCATGAACGTAGTGGGAAAGGAATGTGCATGGTGTATAAAAGTGCACGGGAGACGTGCATGGCGTGGGTTTCTCACGACTTGCTTTTCAGGCACATTTCAAAGAATTTGGGCCCATCTTGGGTGATGAATGGAATTAAGAAATGGGCTAGACCGAGCCAGGTAGAACAATCCAAAAATATTTGGCTTGTCTGTAATCTTTCTCATGGGTCAAGTATATTATAAATACTATTGAGCCTCGACTCACATTCCAAACTAGCTTAACTCATTCCTTGACTTTGTTAGGCCAAATAAAATAAATCCACTTAGTCCATAGAATATTAAATGAATTTAACATAATTATCAAGTCCAATAAAAGTACATATTCCATCATAATAAGTTTTGGGCCCGAAGCCTAATCCTAAAATTACTCGTTAAATTCCAAGGTGGCCTTTCATTCTTATAGAGGTGTAACCGGTCCAATCTGGTCCGGTTTTGGACAAAATCTAAGACCGAACCGGTATGTACCTGTTTTATATTTTTCAAAACCGATTATGCACTGGTTACCCTCCTAAACCGGTACTTCCGGTTTTACTAGTTTCTTGTCTAGTTCGGTCCAGTTTTTCAATTTTTTTTAAATGTAAGTTTCACAGTTTGTCATTAAAAATTCATTTATACAAAAAAAAATACTGATTTAAAAAAATATGTTTTATACTTTTATTAAAAAATTTGTTTTAACTTTTACTAAAAAAATTTGTTTTACTACAAAAAAATTTTATTAACTAAAATATGTTTTAGTAAACACTGCTTTCCAAAAAACTATTTGCTAAACAAAATTTGCTACAACCTTATAAATATAACTACTACAAAAACTGGTAAAACAAAATCTGCAATAAATTGCTTTATCTGCTATGAGTCTATGACTAATGGTCCAATGGATACAACTTACAAAATTTACACAATATACATTAAACAAAGCACTGCAAGTCTACAACAAGTCCTTGCATGTTAAAGTAAATAATTTACTTACACATATACTTTTTAGAGCAGTCACAAGAAATTCAAGAATGGACATCAACAAGCATATGAGCCTATGAAATAAAATAAGTTCAAAAGTCTGAATTAGAAGTCCAAAAGTCCAACAAATTACAAGTCTAAAAGTCTAAATTACATGTAACGCCCCAAACCCGGGTGGCTTGGTGAATTACTACTTGTCACTCATAAACATGTCTCCCAACACATCCAAAGAAAAATCTCCAAAAAACTTCATAAATGAAATCAATCTCAAATCTTCTCAATAATCTCATTACAATCTCCACACAATCTTAAATGCAATAATAATAATCAAAGAGGTCCATAACTTTCCGGTAGTCATAACAAATCAACTAAATAATTCATAAATCTTACTAAACTCATAAAACCCAAAGACTTTAAGACTAAGAACACCAGAAGTCCTTCTCAGCTTAAACACAAGCAGCATTCTAATCCAGGTCCTCATTTGGACTTACCACATCATCTGAAAAATATTATAATGATAAGGGGTGAGTTATCAACAACTCAGTAAGCAGAAATCATATGCTAGCGTGCAAACATGAGCATTTATAAAGTAGAGTATGCAGAATAAAGTATTTTCCAGAGTTATCATGCAGAACAGAACATATTTTCAAAATAACAGAGCGATGGTTTTAAAACAAGTAAAACCCATGGTACTTTGGCATAACATAAACTGAATATCCTCATCAAATCAAAACAGAGCATCAACAGAGCAGAGACCATGTTTCACCCCCGTGGTAGGGTTGTGCTAGCCCCGGTGTCCAAACCAGGCAAAGACAGAGGTGAAATCTTTCCTTTATTCTTCTCGGAGCCCCGAGTGTGCACACAGGAAAAGACCACAAATAAACCACTTTGTTTCCAAAGTGGGTGCACTCAGAGACAGAGAAGTTGGTACCAACCCAAACAGAGCAGAGCATAACAGAGCAGAGCAGAGCAAAGCAGAGACAGAATCAGATACGAAAACCAGTACACCATGCCAAAGGTTTTCAGATGATATATCAAAATAATACAGAGTACCAAAACAGAATCAGAACAGTTTACACACGCTGAACACAAAAGCCAGAACAAATAAATGTACAACTTTTCATATTCTCAATATCGCTCTTTTTCAGATTTCAGAAATCACATGATAGAATTTAGCTCATGTCTACACAATGCATGTCAAATATATTTTCCTTTTTCACACAGATTTCATGAATAATGCAGATAAGAGACCGAGGTTGATCTTTGTTTTCACAAGTTCCCAACACAACACAAATTATGCAAGTTTTCATAAAATCAACCTCAGTCTTATTAACTTGTATAAAACCCAGCATAGGAACCCCGCTTACCTGACTCTTGTAGCGTATTATCTAAGCCTCGAAAATGACCTCTATTAGTCTCGGCACCTATTCATAAAACAAAAATATACACTGAGCATTAAACGATAAATGACATAACGTCCATCTAATAATTAATACTCATAATCTCAACTCATAATATAGCAAAAACAACTCACTAATACTACTAATAGTAATTTGGACAGCTCGCATTTCAACCCAAAAATACCATATTCTAATTTTAACTATTACCAAAACACCCACCAAAAACCACGTCAAACACAAATAACCAAAATATCAACCCCACCTCGACTGCCCCTAACTCCAAGTAATAATCACAATTCAACCACAATGCAGCTCCAACTATTATTCTCTACTCCCAACGGTCAAGTAGAAACCCATATAGCACAAAAAATAGTCCCCAAACAATCCCAAACATTACTCAATTTACTGCTCGACCAACCCAAAATAATCCACAATTCCAAGACCATTCCAATACAAAGTGTTTGTTTATTCACAAAAAGTGTCCGAGAACTCACAACTACACTTCCAAAATATTTCATTGAAATGAAATAAACTGACTTGAAGTGAAAGTGTGTGTGCACGTGTGTGAGACCGAGACCGAGCATGGCTTACTCACCTAAGTGCCCAAGAAAATGGAATCACAAGTCATGGAAGCCCAAGAACTGACCAATTGCAAACTCAACTCACGGCAACAAGAAGCTGCAGAAATGAGGATAACATCAACATAAATTCGATGGAGAAACTGCAAGAGTACATCACGGCAAATGAGAAAATCCAGCAAAGTTTTTAATGCCCACCCGAAACACCAACCCGAAATGCTCCCACGCACAACCACCAGAAAACTCACAAAAAAGCCACTCAAACTCACAACCAAAACAGAAACAGTCGAAAACGAAGGGCTGAGAAATAATGCTCACTAATTTGAAGAGAGAGTACCGAACAGAAAAAGGAGAGGAAGAGGAAGTGTAGTAAACGGTAACCCATTGAAACAGGTGTAGCGCATGAGAGAAGGTTTAAGCCATGTGATTCGAAATCACGAAATCAACCCAAAGCAAACAAGGAGAGATGATCGGCGAGAATGGTTTACCTGTTGGAGAGTCCGTCTGCACGAGAGAAACCCAGAAAACCAGAAGGAAAGAAAAAGAAATAGAAACCGTAAGAGGAAGAGGGGGAAAATAAATCGGGAGAGGGAAAAAGAGAAGAATTGAGGGAATTACTAACCTCCAAACGACGTCGTTCGCATCATCCAGATACGGGCTGGGCCCTCAGACCAGGTTCGGGCCACTTAGAGAGGCTGGGCCTTACATTACAATTCCAAACACTTAAAAGTTTGAATTACAAGTCTAAAAGTCCAACAAATTACAAGTCCAAATTACAATAATTTAGAAAATCCAATAAAAAACTTCAATAGTTATGCACCAAGCCACCAACTCCAATAGTCCATTCAACAATCCTTGCAATTTTATGAAAATAAATCAAGCAATTAATTCTAATAAAAAGTTAGTAATTACATTAAATAATAAAAAAATATTAAAGAAAGATGTTATACAAGTTGACCTACCTTAAATTTAATTATCTCTAGCTAAAGAAGTAGGTCTTGAAAAACTTCCTAGGTCTTCCCTGAGCTCTACACAAAAGGAAAAAAAATAAGCATAATAATGAAAACAAATTACTAATATGATTTACACTTTAGATATAGTTAAAGAAAATGTGAATCTCAAACTCCTCAATATCATCCATTAAAGTGCGAATGTTAATCGGGGGAGAAGAATGGAGCCAATTTTGTGTATAAATAAGGGCTTCTACTATAAGTGGTGATAGGCTACTACGGAAAGGATCAAGTACTCGACCTGTTGTGCTAAAAGCTGACTCAGAGGCCACTGTAGATATAGGAACTGCAAGAACATCCCGTGCAACTCTTGAAAGCACGCGGTATCTAATGGAGTTGACCTCCCACCAAGTTAACAAGCCAAATTTCACATCATCTGCTTCACATTTTTCATATAAATATCTCTCCAATTCAGATTTAGTCTCCAAAGAGTTATCCGACTTCAAACGCTTCTTAATTTGTGCATAGATTAATGATCTGAAATCACCTCGACCTACCCCAGCAGTTGAACTTGTACTACTAGACCCTCTCTCGCTTGATTGGCTCATAGTTTGATCTTGTGCCCCAACATTACTTCCATCATTTTCACAATAACTATCATATAAACGAGTTAAGGCATCTTGAACCCGATCCACCAACATAAGAACTTTTGAACTATTATCCTCGTATATTCCTTCAAAAATATATGTTAGACAACGCATTTTATAGCAAGGATCAAGAACCAATCCAACATACAATAAAATATTCATTTTTTCAATATTTCCCCGATATTTCTCACATTTAGATTTCATACTAAATCCATTGTCCTCAAATTATGAGGCCCTTTAACACACTCGAAATTAATTGCCCCTTGAATTGTTGCTAGCTCAAATACAAAAATGTTGCAAGTGACATAATTGGTCCCCGAGAAAAGCAAGGTTGCATTGTAAAAAAGTTTCAAAAAGTTTGAAAACAACCTACTCTTATCCCAATCATCCATGGTTGGGGCCCTAACTTGGATGCCCCTCCTTTAACCAACTCACTAACACCATCATCATTCTCACTATCATCCTCCTCAACACTCTTAACATATCCCGGATCTTCATCTTCTAACCGTTGAAATGCTTTTTGAAACTTTTCAACCCTATCCAACATCATATAAGTGGAGTTCCAATGGGTTGATACATCTAAGCATACACCACTTTAACAAGTAATGTCTTCATTGTCACAACATTGCTTAAACGTGTTCCACCTTTGTGGAGATGATTTTACATACTTCACAACTCCTCTAATTCTTGCAATTGATTGATCAAATTCTTTCAACCCATCCCGAACAATCAAGTTCAAGATATGAGCACAATATCTCATATGCAAGAACTCATGTTCCAAAATAGTATCCCTTCTATTCCTTGTCTTTCTTTTGAGATACGAAACTGCTCCATTATTTGAACTTGCATTATCAAGTGCAATTGTAAATATTTTGGGCCTCCCCCATTCAAGCAAACACATTTCAATTTTTTTACCTAGTGTCTCACCCTTATGGTTTTCAACCTTGCAAAAATTGATAATTTTTTTATGCATGTTCCAATCTTCATCAATAAATATGCAGTGAGACACATGTCATTAAAATTTTGCACAGATGTCCATGTATCCGTGGTTAGACAAATGCGCTGCCCCTTAAGAACACTTTTCAGCTTGTGTTTCTCTTTCAAATAATGTCTATAAATATCTTTTACAACCGTTACACGTGATGGAATCGCATTCCATCTAGGTTGCACAACAAGCATGAATTTCTTAAACCCCTCCCCTTTCACATATGTAAAAGGAAGCTCATCAACAACCAACATTTCTACTAAAGCTTCTCTACACACCTCAAAACTAAAAGCAATATGTACAAGCCCCCCAATGCTTGATCCAGACTGGAAACCCAATATAGATTGGTTTCTATCTACTTTCCTAAGTGGAGACTTCTTACATGTTTTTTCCATGTGCCCCAACATTGATTTTGTGCCATTTATATTAGGATCACGAGCATAAGTCATCCCACAAAGGTTACATGAAGCCCTAGGTTTCGACTTATCCTCAGTATGAATCTTTGTAAAATAATCCCAAACTATTGATCTTTTCCTACCAATAGATGGCTTACTTACATTAGATTTGGGAGAAAGCGGATCATTAGTCGCCAATGAACTTTCTGCACTACCAGTTCCGAAGGTACCACCAGTTCTACGAGTTCCAGAGAATATAGTGCCATGAGATGAGATTGTTGCCATTCTTGACCATCTGTTTGTTTCCACTTGTCGAGGTGGATATTACAAGTTTTTAGTCTAGTAGAAGAACTGTTCAAGTTCGGACTCTGTTTGGTTGCAAGCTTCGGAACTCAAGCGTTTACACCCACATCTATTTGCCGCTTACATTCAGCAAAACTTGCCAGAGTCAAGTTCTTGCGGAGAGTCGGCAATTGATGCAAATTAGGAGGGGAATATTGATGCGGACACAAATCCAAAAGGGGATGATTTAAATCTGTAATCAACGGGGCTGATGGAGCTGATATGATATGTAGAGGAATTTTAGAAAGTCTGCATTTTTGGAATGTCTATTTATTCGGTTTTTGTTTTGGATCAATTTTGTTTATTTCTTATCGAGTTTACTGCTTTCCTAGTTTACTTCTTCCCAGTTGTTTGCTTTCCTAGCTGGAGTTGGAGATTATAATGTTGGTTTGATACTTAAGGAAAGAATGAAAATAATGAAGGCGTTGTTGTTGCCCATTTGAAGTTTTCGGATTTTTGTTGGAGTTATTCCAAAACTGCATAGCGATTCTGCATTAGCCTAACTCTTGGGTTTGATGAGAGGTTGAACTAGGAGATTAGGCATCAGTGACCAACCTCAAGAGCACTATGATTACAATTTTAGAGTACCATTCACGTTTGAATTCCTTGAGCTGACTGAGTTTTACATATTTAAACCCATGCACGTATTTTTCTGCCTCATCAAATCTAGAGTTTTTCAATTCACAATATCCCCACGTTGCACGTATTTCTTCACGATAGCTCCATATGTATACATCTTATACATGTTCATGTTTTCCTCCCAACAACATAATCACATGGCAAGATTTTGTATTTTTTGTTTGTCTAGACCCTATTGCATTGCATGCACCACCACGACACCATCTCTATCTGCACATCTCATTTCCCATGCCTTCACGCAAACCCAACTCCCAACCCAGCATCCATCTCGCAATAGCAACCCAAATGAAAAACTACCCCACATACCGTAACCTTCCATGCACGATGGAAGCCACTAGCCCCATACCCCAACAGTTTCTTCTGCCTCTCTTTTTGCCAATCTTCCACTCGTTACGTTCATTTTCTTTTATTATATCTCTCCCTGATCTCATAACTAGTGATCTTATTGCCTTCAAACTTCCATAGCCAACCGTCACACACAAACGCAGCAAGCACCACGCCACAACCATGCCCCATCGACTAGTAAGCCATACGTAACAACTGTTGTCCCCAAGTAGCAACCCACCACCGTCGTCAGCAACGACAAATGCATGTTCCACGTCCAGCACAGGCCCAACTACACCACTGCTTCCATTCCCAAGTAACCACATCCATAGCCCAATGCCATGACAAACGTAGTCGCCCAACCCAACGCCACTCCAACCTTGAACAGCCGGCTTAGATGCAACTAACCATGGATGAAGAAGACTGGCCAGCCCCTATTTTATAACACCCAGACCCAGCCAAGCCCGATTTTTAAATATTTTTGGATTTATGCGTATGAGAGACCCAATTGAGTGTTCGAGTATTTTTTTTTTGGAGTAGACTACAGGTTTAAAATCTTTGTTTTGACGGATTATGATTTAATTGGGCTTGATAATTAGGTTATTTTTCTAAAGGGCCAAGGTGAGAATTGAGCAGAGAATTTTTCTAGGACAAGTTGGATTATTTTTAGAAATTGAATTAAGACTCATGACTCAAGAAAAAACCCAATACCCAAGCCCACACCCGTTTGTTTTAAACCATGTAAATCAACTATCAGGATCAATTTCGCCGCCTCGCACGTTTCCACTCCCTTGCACGTCTCTTTTTATCTAAGGTTATCAGGATCTTTTGAGTTTTCTTTTGAGTTCTTAATTTTGCCTTTCCAATTATAAAACTACCAAGAGTTTTTAATTACATTTTCATCCTTAGTATAAATTCATGGTAGAGTTACATTTTTTTATGAACTTTATTTTAAGTCTCAAAAATTTATATTTTGTGTAGACGGTATTTTTATTTAAATTAAACTATGTTTAATTGGATTATATTCCAGAGATACCAATCTATATTGGACTACATTAAATAAAGGTTTTTCTTTTGTTAAATGATATTCATATTTTTTTGGATCTAATTAATAATTATATTAATGTAAAAGTTGGAAGTGTTAATTGATATCGAGGTAATTTGGGAGGTGATTATATTTTAGAAATGTAAGAGTTGTAGATTGTTTATTTTAAGAAAAATTAGCTTATATAGTATTGCAGGTCTAAGCATTGATATATGTGCTTGATTGGAAATTTATGGGAGTACGTGACTATTTTATAGGTGACGGTTAATATTCGTTCAACATTGCTGTGGGAAATTTCTGAAAAGTTAAGAAATCCAGGTAAGTGGGGTTCATATGCTAGATTTTGCATAAAAATAAAAAGGGCTGAGATTGATTTTTGAAAAGTATGCATGTTTTGTTATGAAAAGAAATTTGAACTACCTCAGTTAATTTTTCTACATTACTCATGAGATTCTGTTTAAGAATAAAGTATTTTCTGGCATGACTGGTGCAGACATGAGCTATTTTGACATTTTGTTTTTGAACTGTGCAAAAGAGAGCAAATATGAAATTTTGTGCATAAATTATGTTTTTGTGATCTGATTTTGTTCTATTCTAAAAATTTTCGGTACTCTGATGATATGATGTGATTTCTGAAAACCTCTAGCATAACATTATGTTTCTATTTTTGTTCCGTTCTCACCGTACCACGAGTGTAAAACTGTGGCCTCCCGTTTGGGTTGGTACCAACTTTTCTATTTCTGGTGCACCCACTTTGGAAGCAAAGTGGTTTTCTGCGTGGCCTTTCCTGTGTGCACACTCGGGGCTCCGAGAATAATAAGGGGAAGACTCACATTCTATTTCTACTCGGTTGGCCGCCAGTGTTTGCACAACCCTACCACTGGGGTTAAACATGGTATCTGTTCTTATATGATAAGATAAGATGTGATATTTTAGTTTATGCTATGCCAAAGGGATTTTGATTATGAATATTTTTTAACTTTCGCTCTGATATTTTTTATAATATTCTGATTATGCATTCTGAAAGAAAACGTTTTGTTTTGCATTCTGAAAGAAAATATTTTGTTATGCATTTTGAACTCTGTAAATGCTCATATTTGCACACTAGTATATGCTCTCTTCTTTCAGAGTTGTTGATAGCTCACCACTTATCTCCAAATATTTTTCAGATAATTTTGATGGTTCAGCTAGAGAACAACAGTAGGAAGTTTTAGCAAGGTGTGATGATTATAGAGGAATAAGTGTCCGAGGGTACAAGTACTTATTTGAAAGTTATAGTTAGTAAATTGGTTATTTTTGGATATTTTGACGTGTTGGGGAGTTGCTAATTTATTTTATTGAGAATTTCTTTGCTGTTTCAGTGAAGGAACATAAATATTTGGGTTGAGCAAATGAATTAATATTTTATTGAGTTTTTTGGGTTTTATAGTTGTGGTATTGGAATTGATATTAAGTATTAAAAATTAACTCTCCAGACCTCCGAGATCGGGCATTACATGTTTCCACGACAAAAAAAGAGAACCTTATCCTCCCTTCCACACTCAATGCCTCAACCTTGCTTAGTGCTGCCCCCCATGCTACCATCTAGAAAGCCAAACCGAAATGACACCACCTGCATCACACGCGGATTGCACCACCGTATCCTGTAATCTAGCTAAGTTGCACCACTATTTGACAAGGACATATCACCAAGCACGAACCAGTGGCAGCAACAAACCACCATTGCCCTCACCCCTATGTCTCACTTTCAGTAGCCACATGAACTGGCCGAATTCAAGTTCTCCCTCCACGTTCTCCCGCCCTTCCGTTTACCTCTCATTACCTCACTGTGATTCTTTCAAGCTATTGTGTAATGCCCCGGTCCTAGAAGGGTCAGAGAGTTACTTCTTGTCATCTAAAATCGTATCTCACCATGCAAGTATAAACTCCAATTCCTCAATTACTCATAGACCTTATTGTTTTGAACCAACTACTCCAAAATAATTAACTAAGAATATGGTAAGCCTCAAAATAAATGCTAACTTTTCCAATGTACTAAGTCAAAAGAGTAAAACGAAACTACTAAATAAAATTTTCCAACAACAAGTACCCTCTTTGTATTTAATACACTATGCTCACATAGCCTTATCTATACTTCCTATTTTTGAACTTCCGCTGAAGTATCCAAAATATATTCAAAAAATATTGTGGAGATAAGGGGGTAAATTATCAACAATTTAGTAAGCAGAGAACATATATTAGCATGTAAACATGAGCCTTTTCAGAGAATTCAGTATGTAGAAGCAAACATTCCATTTTCATATGTAGATCTTAAAGACGTGTTATTAGAAAATCAGAGCGACTTTCAAAACTGATTCAAAAACACTTTGGCATAACATAAACTGATCATCATCATCACATCATAACAGAGAATCATGGAAGGGTTCTACTATTCCCAATGGCCAAACCGAGCAGAGACAAAGGTGAATCTTTCACTTATTATTCTCAAAGCCCTGAGTGTGCATACATGAAAGACGACATAAAAATCACCTTGTTTCCAAAGTGGGTGCACTTAGAGATAGATGAGTTGGTACCAAGCCAAACAGAATAGAGTAGAATCAGAGTCTGATACAAAACCATTACACCATGCCAAATGGTTTTTTCAGATGCCTCATCATATCAAAACAGAGTACAGAACATATTCAGATCATTTCACATGTTCAAAGATAACATAATCAGAACATCCTAATTTCATCAAAACAAAACTTTTTAGAATCTCATATTCGCTCTTTCTCAAATCAGAACACAGAATGCACAAAATTAGCTCATGTCTACACTAGTCATGACAGAAAATAATTTCTCTTGATAGATTTCATCCATATGCAGAACAAACATCTGAGATCATTTTCAAATATATTTTCATTACAAAACATGCATATTTTCCAAAACCAACCTCATTCATTTCTTTTGTGTAAAAACTAGTATAGGAACCCCGCTTACTTGAACTTTTTAACTTTTCCGAATCTTTCCACGATTGTGCCGAATGAAATCAACTGTCACCTATACAGGATACTAACCATTACTAAACTTCTAAAATGACTTTCTAAAACTCTTCATTTACTTAAATTCATATTACGGAAATAGAATTAATAACTATCTAGTTATCAGAAATCTAATAAATATTATTATCATCAAATATATTCTTAACTTAGTATAATATAATTTTATCAAATATGGAAAAAAAAAATAAAAATAAAATTACTTTAAGTTTTGGTGATAAGTTTGGTGCCAATTAATTAGTAATTTGCAGATCAAGGCAATGAAGTTGATCACCTAGGGTTTTTATAAGTGCTTAATTTACAAATAATAGAACTTGGATAATATGGTACTTTCATTACTTTGTGAAGAAGACATTAATGGTAGGGTGATTATGGTCGCATTGTGATGTTTATATTTTTAAGTATTAGGCGACAAACAGCTTTCTAGCATATACATATATATATATATATATATATATATATATATATAATTTGTTAGTCTAAAAGGGACAATTAAAGCAGTCCAAGTATAGGATTTGCTAAATTAATTAGGTTATCGAAGGGAAATTTCCTTTCCCATCAATCATTTTCTGTGGAATAGTACATTATTTTTTTATATAGTTCAGAAGGAAAAAGACATTGGCTCGTTTACATCTCATTTGTCTATCTCTACCCCTTCATGAGTACGTTGCTTGTAGTGACTTGTGGTTTTTTGTTTGTACAATAATTTGTTGACACTGTGAAACTGAAATCATGTTCTTTCTTGCGGTTTTATTTTTGTATATTTGCCTTTTGTGTAAGTGGTGCTCTAAGTTGTGGGTATTACATTATTTTAATTCTTGGGGACCTGATTTTGGCTGAAACAGAGACTTTTTCTTGTAGAATTCACTAGCCCTTTTTTTAAACTTAAAATCTGTATGTAACAGATTTCTCTATGCTTTGATCAAATCGTCTTACTTATAAATACTTGCTCCATATGTGCCAAAATACAGGATGTAATTTGGATGTTTTCCAAAGTATTAATCTTTTTTAGGTATTTACATAAAGTTAGAAGCAGGAGGCCCCCACTATGTCCTTTGCTTTAGCCAACTTGGTAATTTCAATTTATAATTATATGACTCACATTGTCAATGTTAAAGGAGATCTAATTATGACTGATATTCTTCTCTCTCTTCTCTCTAGAAAGGAGGTGAAGTGCGAAGGGTGCGTTAGTGGCACGTGAAGGCGGTTATAACGGATTTATTGTTTTAGGGGACCAAGACGAGGGGCGCTTGAGGGGAAACAGACGTAAAAGAAAAAGGACACTTCTAGTGCACGACGATGACTATGGAGGTAGAAGGATCTCAGGTGCGTTTTGGAAGGTCAAAAAGTGAAAAAATTATTGTAGAAACGGGATGAATGTTTTGGAGGAAAAATGGAATGGATTCAGGTTGATGGAGGAGGAGCAATTTGATATTGAACTTGAGGAGGATCTCTCGACTGAGCTAGTGAGCAAAGAACAGAGGAGTTTGCTGGGGAAGATATGCTCCTCGAAGTCAATCAATAAAGAGGTGATTGGGTCGACACTTGCAAAGGTATGGAGAATCAGTAGGGCTATGAAGTGCATTGAGGTTAGATCAAATGTATTTGCTATAATTTTTAAGAATTAGTAAGGCTGCAAAGTTGACTGTGGTCTGGGAGGCCCTGCTTGTTTGACAACCAGTTGCTTGTTCTTAAGGAGTTCGAGGGATACCTATCTACAATGACTAAAGTTTGACACTGAGAGCTTCTGGATACCAAATGTAACGCCCCAAACCCGGTTGGCCTGGAGAATTACTACCTGTCACTTAAGAACATGTTTTCCAACACAACTAAAATAAAACTCCAAAACTTTATTAGCAAAACTCAACTTCAAAAGTTATTGCCACAGCAAAATAAACTAAGGAGTCCAAAATCTCTCGGTAGTCATAACAAACCAAACTAATAACTTCAAAAGTCTTACTAAACCCAAGCCCAAGATATAATTAAATCTAAAAGACATTAAGACATTAGAAGTCCTTCTTCTAACATCCTCTCTCAGCTTAATCATGCTCACCAATCTAATCCAGGTCCCCAGTTGGACTCTCCACATCATCTGAAAAATATTATGAAGATAGGGGGTGAGTTATCAATAACTCAGTAAGCAGAGGACATATGCTAGCGTGCAAACATGAGCATTTACAAAGTATAGCATGCAGAACAAAACACTTTCTAGAGTTATCACGCAGAGCAGAACATATTTTCAAAAGTAACAGAGCGATGGTTTTAAGACACGTAAAGCCCATAGTACTTTGGCATAACATAAACTGAGTATCATCATCAGATCAAAACAGAGTATCAAACAGAGTAGAGACCATGTTTCACCCCTGTGGTAGGGTTGTGCTAACTCCGGTGGCCAAACCAAGCAGAGACAGAGGTGAAATCTTTCCTTTATTCTTCTCGAAGCCCTGAGTGTGCACACAGGAAAGACCACAATAAAACCACTTTGTTTCCAAAGTGGGTGCACTCAGAGACAGAGAAGTTGGTACCAACCCAAACAGAGTAGAGCATAACAGAGCAGAGCAAAGATAGAGTCAGTTACAAGTACCAGTACACCATGCCAAAGGTTTTCAGATGTTATATCAAAATAATACAGAGTACCAAAACAGAATCAGACAGTTTACACACACTGACAACAAAAGCCAGAACATCTTTCTAAATAAATACACAATTTTTCATATTCTCAATATCACTCCCTTTTTCATATTTCAGAAAAACACATGATAGAATTTAGCTCATGTCTACACAATGCATGTCAGAACATATTTTTCCTTTTTCACACAGATTTCATGAATAATGCAGATAAGTGACCAAGGTTGATCTTTGTTTTCACAAGTTCCCATCATATCACAAAATATGCAAGTTTTCATAAAATCAACCTCAATCTTATTAACTTGTATAAAACCTAGCATAGGAACCCCGCTTACCTAGACAACTTAGCTTTTCAGAATTTTCTTCAAAAATGTCGAGTCGAAAATAAATCGTCACCTATAAAAATAATAACATAATTTTCGTATGTTTTCAATTAATCATGAAATTTCGATATTTAATCCTAAACTTCTAAAATAACCTATTTTAATATCTCAAAACTTAAAACCCTCGTAATCCCAAAATATATCATCACTTCCTAAAAAAATCACAAATATTCACCATGACCAACGTCAAACTCAAAACACCAATACTTAAACCCGAAATAGCCAACAAATTTCATAGCATAAACCAATCTCACACAAACAATTCCATCATCTAATCCAATCGACCCCCTTACTCCTCGGACTCAGTCCGACACAACCAACAAATTCGCAGTAAATATGAATTAGCGCATAAATACATTTAAATCTCAAAAGTTCTTTGGGAAAAATACTTACAATGCTATAATATAATTTTTGAAAGATCACGGAGGTGCTAGAAGCGGCAACGCAGCAACAAAATAGTGCCAAATGCACTGTGGCTGTGGGTCTCAAAAACCCACTTTTGAACGGGTGCAAACGAAGACTCGAGATTGATAGGGTATGGCTTAGGGATGTCGATGAAGCTAATGGTGGTGGTGGTTGGCCGTGGGTGTTGGCGCAATAGGCGGTTGAATTGTAAAAACACCCAAAACGGAAATGTTGATGGTGGGGCTTCACCGGTGACAGATCAGAGCTGGGGTTGGGTCCATTGGGTTGCTAGAAGGTCGAGGATAATGTGGTGAGAAGATGGTGGCCGGAGGTGGCGCGATGGCGGTGCAAGGAGTGCCGCGGCTTGGTGATGCGCGTGGGAGCTAACAGCGGCGCGGTTGGGGCTGAGATTACAGGAGGGTGGTCGCCGGTGGCTGGGGAGGACGGTGGGCCAGGCGGTGTCACGCACGGCGGCACGAGGCGGCGGGGCTGGGTGGATGAAGAAACGAACGGAGAGAGAGAGGGGGAGAGTCATGCGGTGCGCGGGAGAGGAGAGGAGAAAAAAAAAAAGAAGGAAAAGAAAAAAAAAAAGAGGAAAGAGAAAATGTAGGGAAAGAAACGAGGTACAATCCTCATATCTTGGGTCACAAAAATGATCCAACGGAAACGATTTTAAAACAACAAGTAAAATAAAATAATTCAAACGTAATGATTAAAATGAAAATAAATAATTAAACCCGACAATAAGTTAATTTAAAATGAAAAACAAATTAAATGTAATACAATAATCAAATATAAGAAAGCACTTCAGAATAATTTTCACAAAATTAAAATGATAAAAATAAACCCACTAAAAATCCAACCAATTTTAAAACAAGAGAATAAATTTTTAAATTAATAACAAATAATCTTTCAATTAAAAATACTCTAAAATACGGGGTGTTACATACGTATTCATGATCTACCTCTCTCTTGCATGACAAAAGCTAAAACAGAACAAATAGGTGGTTCGATGGGCAAGGTTGAGGTTGTTGAAGTACAGGAAGATGGGAGTGGGTGGGGAAATTTTCTAAGAGTACAAGTTTAGTTGAATCTGACACAACGATTAGCTAGAGGGAGAATTGTGAAAATGAGAGGATGCAGTTTTTGGGTTCCTTATGAGAAGTTGCCCAAGGTATGTTTCTCATGTGGTTGCATTGTGAATGGAGTGGATGGCAGTAGTTGTTACAAGATTAGTGGTGAGGGTAATGAAGAACAATAATGCTCTTGGTTGAGGCCTAAGTTGCTGCAAAAATCAAACGGCTACAATGGTGGCTCGTGGAGGAAGGCACAGGGTAGTAGATGGAGAAGGGAGGAAGAAAATATGAATCAATATGGGGTGGAGGATAATAAAAGTGAGGATAATAATGAGAGGGTGGCTAGTTGGGCAGGGAAAGAAGTTTCTATTGAGAAAATGGGAGAGGTGAGTGACAGCGAGAATGTGGTGGTGGAGGAGATAAGAAGGGAGAAGGGGAGAAGGGAAAAAAAAGTAAGGATGAAGGGCTAAACAAGACTAATGTGGAGGGGAGTGGGAAGATGGGGGTGGAGAGTGGCAGGAAGAATGGGGTGGGGGAGGAACAACCAAAAAAGAGGGGAGAGCAGAAGAGGAAGGCTAGAGCAAAAGGAAAGAAGATAGGGCCTCTTCCTATAGAACATGTACAGAAGAAGAGAGGGGGTGAAACACAAGTGCCAGATGAGAATGAAAACATGAAAAAAAAAAAGAAAAAGGGAGATGGGTTAGTGAAGCAGTCTTGGATGTACTGGCGGTGGTTGATTCTTAGCCCTGCCAAGCATTATGAAAATCCTTAGTTGGAATTATCGAAGGTTGGGGAATCCTCGAACAGTTCAAGATCTCTACAATATGCTAGAGAAAAATAAACCCAATCTTTGGCCCATGCTTTTATCAGAATCATTGGGAGGTAGATTCTGAGGAGGTGTGTCAAACTGCTTTATCAATTTTGAATGGTAATCCCATGGAACCCTCTCTTAACTATACCTATATAGCTTTAATCCCAAAGTGTAAAGAGCCAAAGAAAGTTAGTGAGTACAGACCAATAAGCCTATGCAATGTAATGTATTAAATAGTTTCCAAAACTATTTCCAATAAGCTCAAAAAGGTGCTTTCAGTTATAAATTCTCCTACTCAAAGTGCATTTGTGCCATGAAGATTGATTAATGACAATATTATGGTGGCATATGAATTGTTACACTCTATGAAATCTAGAAAAAGAGGGAAGGTGGGTAACATGACCATAAAGTTGGATATGTCAAAAGCATATGATCGAGTAGAATGGGTCTTCTTGGAGGCTGTTATGAAGAGACTGGGCTTTAATGTGGAATGGGTGGAGTTGATTATGAGATGTGTGAAGTCTGTCTCCAACTCAGTGCTCATAAATGGATTCCCTGGTTATAAATTATGGCCTAAATGGATTTCATTTGTCACCCTGTCTCTTCATTATATGTGTTGAAGGCTTGAGTACTCTTCTAAACTTTTATCAAAATCAGAAGCTACCAAGTGGAGTGCAAGTGGCTCGAGGTGCCAGTAGCATTAACCACTTGCTATTTGCAAATGATTGCATTCTCTTTGGAAGGGTTAAGATACAAGAGTGGTATAGGCTTCAAGAGGTGTTGAAAAAGTATGAGAAAGCCTCGAGGCAATTTCTCAACAAGGAGAAGACATCAGTGTTTTTCAGCAGCAACACTAGGGAAGGGGATAAAGAGGTGATAGTGGATAGCCTATGGTAGTTATGAAAAGTACCTGGGCCTTCCTACCCTTGTGGGAAGATCAAAATTCAATACTTTCAGAATTTTAAAGGATAGAATATGGTAGAGAATTTCAAGTTGGAAGAATAATTTATTTCCCAGGCTGGGAAAGAAATATTGATTAAGGCAGTCAGTCCTCTAGGCCATACCAACCTATACTACGACAGTGTTTAAACTTCCTAAAAAGCTTTGCCTTGAAATTAATATGCTATTATCAAAATTCTAGTGGGATAAATAGCAAGGAGATAGTTGTATCTACTGGAGGAAATGGGAAAAGATGGGAGAGTAGAAAATAAATGGGGTTCAGGGATCTGGAATCTGGAATCTTTTAACATGGCTCTCTTAGCAAAGCAAAGATGGAGGTTGATGAAAAACCCTATGTCATTGGCAGTAGTGGTTTTTAAAGAGAAGTACTATCGACAGTCAAGCTTCCTGGATGCAAAATTGAGCTCTCAGCCTTCATTGACTTGGAGGAGCATATGGCATGCTAGGGAATTGGTGAAAGATGGTATAAGGTGGAGAGTGGGTGATGGCAGTAAGATAAAAATTTGGGGTGAGAAGTGGTTACCTACTCCCTCATCTTTTTCTATACATTCACCAATTTTTGTTTTGCAGGCTGAGGCAGGAGTTGAGGAACTGACCGATAAGTAGCAGGGGGAGTGGAATGATCGAGGGTGATGCAAAGGGAGTGATCGAGGCTGTACATAGTGAAGACGAACATCCCCTTCAGTAGAGGATTGGCATAAGACAAATTGTTTTGGGGCCCTTCTAAGAAAGGAGATTTCTCTATTGGTAGTGCATACTTCTTGTAGTTAGAAAGATTAAAAAGATTCAAAGGTGAAAGCTCAATAGAGGAGCTTATGGATGAAAGGTGGAGTAATATTTGGGATCTTACAGTGCCTAGTGCAAGAAAAATGTTCTTATGGAAGGTTGGAAACACTTTACTGCCAACTAAGGAGAACTTCTTCAGAAGAAAGATAGTGACAGAAATATCCTGCCCAATTTGTACTGCAAAATCTGAAACTATTATGCATGTTCTTTGGGAGGGCCCAGCAACTAATGATATCTGGGCAGAAACAAGTTGTGGGGTTCAAAAGTGGAATAGAGAGGAAGCTGACTTCATGCTGTTGTGGGAGACGTTGATGAACAAGCTGAGTAAGGAACAGCTAGAACTTGTGGCCGTGTTGTTCAGAAGATAGTGGATGAGAAGAAATTTGTTTGTGTTCAAAAAATGTAGTTTGTCCCAAAGTTCTACTGCAGAAGGCAAGTGAATCTTTAATTGATTACAAGTCTGCTCAGGCTCTACAGAAACATGAAAATTAGCGACAAGTTTGTGGAAGGGATTCACTGAAATGGGAGAAACCAAGCCCAGGTTCAGTTAAAATAAACTGAGATGCTTCATTGGATACAAATGGGAGTGAGAATTATTATCAGGGATGAGGAAGGGAAAGCTCTAGTTCCTGTTTGAGATCAAAAGAACCACATTGAACACCCTATGGTGGCAGAGAGTTATGCATTGAGGATGGCTCTAGAACTTTGTAGTGAACTTAATATTCATAATGCAATATTTGAAGGTCATGCTAAATCTGTGATTATGGCAGTCCAAAGGGTAGTTGAGGAGCTGTCTGTGGTGGGATCTATAGTTGAAGATGTTAATTTCTTCTTTATAGGATGCCTGTTTGGCAATTACTTTTTGCTTATAGAGAGAAAAATACAATAGCACACACTTTAGCTAGGAAGGCTTTGAGTTTTATAGAAAAAACAGTTTGGATAGAAGAGATGCCAAAATTTATTGTAAATGATCTTGTTAGAAACATAAATTGTAATTCTTAACTTCTATCAATGAAATATTGAGGTTTTCTTTCAAAAAAAAAAAAGAGATCAAATTAATAATGTACTCATCATCATCATCATCACCCAAAAAAAAAATACATAAGAAAATTCCTTTTTGCATTTCCTCCTTTCAGCTGAAATAGATCCATTCATGATGCCTATCGATGAATTAATAGGCTTTGCAAACATTTGACCTTCCTTGAGAGTTCTCATTGTTTTGAGGTAAGGAAAATAAATTAATAAAATGTATAAAAGGAGGTTAAATTTTGGTTGCTAGTCAAAGCCCAATATGGGCTGAGGTACCACTTTCAATAACTAGAGACAATGTGGCTGTGTGTGATCATAAGACTAATGTGGTGAATGCTGCAGTTGCAAAAAGTTTTGCCCTGAGGAAAGCAGTGGAACTGTGCTCAGACCTCAACATTCAAAATGCCATTTTCAAGGGTGATGCAAAGGGAGTGATTGAGGCTATACATAGTGAAGATGAAGTCCTATTTGATTTTAGTTCTATCATTGAAGATGTTAAGTTCCATTTCAGAAATAGGACAGATTGGTTTTTACAATTTGCTATTAGAAAAAAGAATATGGTAGCTCATACTTCAGAAAAAGAAAAGCCTTAGAGATAGGGGAAGAACAAGTTTGGATAGAAGAGGTCCCAGACTTCATTGTGGGATGCTTGTTTGGTGATACAAACTGTAACACGTAAAGATCAATGGAAAGTTTCCAAGGTTATTTTCAAAAATAAATAAATAAATAACTAGAGGACAATGTTCATCATACCCCAAATAGCCACCTAAGAATAACAAATTTTCCAACACAATGACATTGAAAAGTAGTGAGTACTCAATGAGGAGGATTTCCCTAGATTTGTCCTTGAACAATTTGAGGCTTAGTGCAGTTAGAAACGCTCTAGAATATTGTCGAGATGCCATTTTCCAGTCCTACTCTGTTTTCATCATTGCCTTGAATTCATTATAGCTGATTCATCAATAATATTTGTGAATGTAAATAAATTGAGTAGAATGCAATAATTAGTTGAAAAAATTGAGAAATTTGTGACAATTAATGTGTTGTAAATGTTAGAGTCATAACGGAAGATCCCAAGACTACAACAAAAAATCCCAAGACATCAGCCTCCATGAAGTCAGCTATTGTTACAGATATGCAACACAAGTCATATGCTCAAGAAGGAAAGTCAGCAGGATAATCCCAAGATTTATGCATTCCTATTTTTACATTATACAACTATAAAGCTTAACATTTTGTGTATAAATACCTCTTTACATTGAATATAATGAAATATAGAAAAAGTATTTTCTGAAATCTTACTTGGTACTAGAGCAACACTGGTAAACACCATATTTTTTTTTTCGATCCTAATGGCCTCTTCCAATACAAACATCACCACCACCTTTTCTGCACCAAATATATCCCATCTAGTGTCTGTCAAATTAGACAGCACAAACTACCTACTATGGGTTTCTCAGTTTTTACCCATTCTCAGAAGTAATGATCTCTTAGGGATCATTGATTGGTCTGAACAATGTCCATCTAAGTTCTTACTAGATGAACATGGCCAACCCACCACTAATGTCAGTCCACAGTTTCTTCTTTGGCAAAAGAAGGACCAATATCTATTGAGTTGGCTCAACTCAACCTTGTCTGACAATGTTTTGTCCTCTGTTTTTGGACTCAACACAGCAAAGCAAGTATGGGATTATTTATCAACTCGCTTTGCTTCACATTCAAGATCACGAATCAATCATTTGAAGAGACAGTTACAAACTCTTCAACAAGGTAATCAAAGTTGCAATGACTACCTTCAAACTGCTAAAAGCATTTCTGACCAGCTTGCAGCAGTGAGAAAACCTGTTGATTCTGATGATTTAATCTCATATCTCATCAGGTTTAAATCCCACCTTTCACCCCTTCATAGGATCTTATTCCTTTGCCTCTCGAGAAGTCTCTTTTACCTTTGCTAATTTCCAATTTGAGCTTTTAAATTATGAACTTCTGATCTCACATCCAAAGTCAACCTCTGAATCTAACTTGAGTTCTTTTGCTCTCTATTCCCAAAATCCAAAATCATATCCATCCAAAAACAAAAAAAAATCAAACTGGTCATCCAAGAACCATAATCAACATGGTTTCAAGCCAAAGCCATTCTCAAATACTTCATCTCGTACTCCTCAAAATACCACTGGTTCACCATTTGTTACCAACAAAAAACCTTGCCAAATTTGTGGCAAAAATAGGCACCAAGCATTAGACTACTTTCATAGGATGGTGTAACATCCGGACCCAATCAAGCTCTATTTTCTTTTTATTTGTTTAATTTTAGTTCATTTTATTTTTTTTTCTTTCCGTCTTTATTTATTTTTTTCACCCCTGCAGTTTTCCTCTCGTCCACAGCATGGATGCACACACACGACTTACCCTTCCATCTGCACACACGTCTCTCTTATCTCTAGGGTTTTCGCATTATATTTATAGACACATGTTATTCCATGCTAATAAAACTACTACCCAAACACAAGCCGCAGCACCACCTTAGAATCTCAAGCCGGCCTCCATCCCCTCGGTTTCCTGCACTCCCGTATCAAGAGTCACCCCACTTAAGCCAGCCCTCCGTCGTCCATATTGCTGCCACCAGCAACCTCCGTGCCCAGCTCAAATGAAATTGACGCAACCCGTGCACACTGCATCTCCACGGATCGTGGCTCTTCCTCCGTACACCTCAGTCACCATCTTTAACCTGTTTTTCCCTCAGCCTCCATGCATGAAGCTGCCAAGGTCATTACAGTGAACCCATGCCCCACAGCACGAAACCAAACCACCGTGATTGCCACTGTTCAGCCTTGGTGCAACACCACAGCTCGCCCACAATTCTGCCTTGCATCACCGTATCCCACACGGTCTCATTGTCCCCTGTTTTAACCACAAAAAACAGAGCAACCCAACCCGGTGCACTTGTCGTTCGAAGCCACCACACACGGTGCCAGCGCTTCCACGTCGTTACCACCAGCACAAAGAACTCCGATGATCACTCCATGCCATTCCCATCCGCTGCGTCCTGCTCGGTAAGCCACCAATAGCACCTCCGTGTTACACTCTCTCGGCTTACACTATGTCTTTCATTCTTTTCCTCATTCGTTGGTTTCTCTCACTCTCTCTCTCTCTCATCCAGTGCTCCGCCGAGATCACCGCCGTCTGCCTAGCCGCTCGCCTACATCGCACGCTGCTGCTTTATCTCCTCCGTGAGTAAGCCCTGCAGTGCGTGTTATGTTCGTAAATTTACGTAGGTATTTTGTTAGTTTTCAAAGAATTAAATGAAATTACCGTAATACCCCTTATTACATGTTATATTAATGGGCTTTTAAACTGTTATTATTTATTAGTACACTGTTATGTAATTATGATTATAGAAAATTACTTTTAACATGTATTTAAGTAAATTTTTATTTTTAAAGTAAACAATATTTGTGTAATGTTATTTTTACATTTTAGATATGATTTAGTCTATTTAAAAATAGTTATGGTTTAGTTTAAAATATTGTGGGATAATTATATTATTCAGTATTAAACTTCATAAGTTGTTTTCATTAATAAATAGGCATACACCATGCCACATCATCATTATGGCATATCCGCCATATGGTGCATCACTCCGCCACTTGGAGTACACTCCACGTGTACTTCCTTCATATATACTACGCCACATCACCATTATGGCATACAACCACGTGCACTCCCTTTTACACACACTACACCACAGAATACACTCCACTTGTACTCATCCCATTCCACAATATGCCAGGAGGGTATATTTTACATATACTTTCCTTATCTCACACTACACCACACAGAGTACACACAACGTGTACTCTTCCCATTACAACACAGTCGACAATACTACACAGCACACTTTCCAATTACACCTAACACTTCACAGCACACTACACGGCACAATACACCTCCATACAACACAGATATGCCCAACACTTCATTACACAGCACCACATCACAATACCATAACTCCACAAAACCAACAGCACAGTCCACAACCTAGTCAACTAATCCATATCTAACATAATTAATGAGGGATAGAGGGTTATACCATCGACGGGATTATCCGTGCATTCCTCGTTGATTGTCACAGCCGATGATGTTGGAAGTGTCGTACATGGTGGCTAACCCACGTACGGTGACTGTTTAGGCGTTTGGATAGCTAGATGTGGTCTTGGAAGGGCTCATGGTGGCCTTGTGATGATGGCAAGGAGTGTAACACGGCGGATCTAGCCGTGTACAGTGGTGGTCAGCCACTGCACATCGCATGTAGTGACTACCCACCACTCAAAGTGGTGGTTTGGACCTAAGGTTGGGCTGAGGGGTTGCTGGTGGAGCTCCTGGTGGCACAGGGGTGGCGCCATGGTGGCTCATGGCGGAGGAAGGGGGAATGGCCGTGTAAGAGGGGGAGAAACCCGTGAGAGAGTGAGGAAGAGTGTGCGTGCATGGGTGGCAGATCGGGGTCGTGGATTATCGGGATGGCTTGGTGGTGGCTTGAGGAGGCTGAAGGTGGTGGTCATCTGCTGTGGGTGGCGGTGCACGGTGGTGGAGGGTGTGCAACCCTTGCGTGTGAGGAGAGGAAGCCCGTGCGGTGGAGGAGGGCTACAGGTCGTGGGTCACGTGGAGGAGGAAGGGGGAGGTCCATGGTAGCGCTTGGTGGTCGTGGGTGCCGCGTACGGCAGTGCTAGAGGCAGTGCACGGTAACGCCATGCGTGGATCTCTTGCGCGTGCGACGAGGAAGGTGACTATATGGGAGGGCCGGAGCTCGTTGGAGGGTGATGGCCGGTGGAAGAGGAAGCTGTCGTGGAGGTGGTGGCGCCATTGGGTGGCACACGGTGGCGCAATGGACACCAAGCCCGTTCGGGCTTTGCACTTCCGAAAGGGGGAAAGGGAGAGCATGAGAGAGAGGGGCTAGGTAGGGAGGATCGCTGGCATGAGGGGAGGCTTGCGGTGGTGGAGGTAAGAGCTGCTGATGCACGGCGGTGCCGGGCTGAGGCATGGAACCGCTCGGAGTGAGGGACCTTGAGGGAGAGGGAGGAGAGAGAGAGAGCAGAGGAAAAGTGAGGGAGAAAGGAGGGGTCCAGGTATTTAACCCAGTCCCTTCATCTGGGGATCCACGTAACGATGGATCTCAAACACTGATTTGAAAATGCATAAAACATTAACTTAATTAAAAGCGTTTAGAGGAATTAAGGTAGAATATTATTTTAAACTAACTTTAGTTTATAAAATAATATTCCTTCATCATTAATAAAATGATTAAGTCTCACTTAACATATTAAAGAGAATAAAACTATTTAATTAATAAAAGCTTCCAACATAATTTAAATCTCATAATATCTTTAATAGTTGAAATCATTTTAATAATGATATTAAAATGATTTCTGGCAAATTATAATATTTTTGGAGCTCTTCAAGAATATTATAATTGTCGTATTTAAAATCAAGCTTAGTTCAACAACACTGGAAATATTCTTTATAAATATTTTCAGTACATTTAAAACGCTGGGCGTGCCCTAGAAGTCGCACGATATCCTTTGAAACACGCCATCGTGGTTCGACACGCCATCGTGGTTCGGCACGCCTGACAAGGCTCGCAGTCACTGGATAGAAGAGGCAGACAATTTAAAAAATCTTTGCCCTCAGGATTTTCTTACATCATAAAGAAAGAACGTTCGTTAGAAAGAGAGAAGCGTACGTAAGAAGGAAAGAGCGGGGTATTACAAGTTTGCATATAAAGGACATCATCCACCATCCCAGCTTGCTGCCATGGCTGCCAACTACAATCCACAATCTAAAGCACAAACTTGGCTAGCAGACAGTGGTGCTAATCAGCATATCATAGCTGATATGGAGAATCTTGGCACTAGTGAACCTTATCAAGGTGGCGAGGAGATCACTGTAGGCAATGGATCTAGTCTGTCCATCACTCACATAGGCTCATCTCACTTTCCAAATTCTACTCGAAATCTTACTTAAAAAAATATTTTGAGATGTCCTGCTACTACCACCAATCTTTTGTCCATTCACAAGTTTTGTATTGATAATGATTGTTGGTTTATCCTAA
The DNA here is from genome assembly GCA_022457165.1 of Juglans mandshurica. Classification (NCBI taxonomy): domain Eukaryota; kingdom Viridiplantae; phylum Streptophyta; class Magnoliopsida; order Fagales; family Juglandaceae; genus Juglans; species Juglans mandshurica. The sequence continues at coordinate 15,887,122 of CM039623.1, forward strand.
CTTCCAAATTTTTTCTTGTGAAGGACAATCAAATGGGGCAGATACTTTTACAAGGGCTAAGTAAAGATGACATGTACCCAATCAAACTTCCTGATTCTGTCAAAAAGACCAGAGCCTACACAACATTCCTAGGAGTTGTTGCTCGTCCTTCCATCCAGCAGTCTCGTTTGGGACACCCATTTGTCCAAACTCTTAAGTTGTTAAAGCATACTTTTAAGCTTTCCAATAACTGGCTTCATTGACAATGTATCAGTCAGTGAATCTTGTCAAATGGCTAAAAGTAAATGTCTTCCTTTTCAATCTTCACATCGAGTGTCCAAAGGTCCTCTTGAGTTAATACATTCAGATTTATAAACTTCTCCTCTAGCTACTCTTAATGGTTGCAAGTACTATGTTATCTTCATAGATGATAATAGTCGTTATTCTTGGATTTATCCATTGCAACATAAGTCAGACACTTTCTCTTGCTTTATGAAATTCAAATGCATTGCTGAAATTTTTTTAAAACAAGGATCAAATCATTCCAAACTGATGGAGGTGGAGAATTTCTCTCTAATAACTTTGGACAATTTCTTGAGAAAATGGCATCATGCATCGCATTTCATGTCCATATACTCTCCAACAAAATGGCATTGCTTAAAGAAAACACAGGCATCTGAAAGAAAACACAGGCATCTTGTTGAAACAGGTCTTGCATTATTGGCTCACTCCCATTTATCTTCTACTTATTGGCTTGATGCTTTTCACACTACCATTTACTTAATAAATCGGATGCCTACACTTGTTCTAGCCAATAAATCCCCTTATCAAATTCCAAATTGCTCCATGCTCAAAACATTTGGTTGTGCTTGTTATCCTATTCTTCGACCTTATCATACTCACAAACTTCAATTTCAATCCAAGCAATGCATTTTCAATGGTTACAGTCCAAAGCACAAGGGATATAAGTGTCTTGATCTTGCCACACAAAGAGTTTATGTCAAAAGACATGTCGTCTTTTATGAAACAAAGTTTCCAGCCAGGGTCTCACTACCATCTCTACAATAGTCCTCTCAAGTGCTTAAACCTCATTCCACATCAACTCTAATTGAGGTCCCTTCTTTTACTGAGTCTCTTGCTGAAAATGCTCTTAACTCTACCCCTCAGGCTCCCAACATAGATTCACAATTTGCAAAACCACAATCATCAAATCTTTCACAATCCGATCCTTTATCTCTGCTTCCACCAGCTTCATCTCATCCCATGATCACAAGGACAAGGACAGGAACTCGCCAACTAAGATCATTTCTTGATTATCATGTTTATTTGTCTACTAAACATCCTGTGCAGGTTTTCAATGCAGTGACAGATTAGAACCCACTTCATTCTCTCAAGCAGTGAAACATCAAGAGTGGCAGCAAGCAATGCTCACTGAGTTTTAGGCTCTTCATTCCAATAGTACATGGAAATTAGTTCCTCAACCAATGCACCAAAATGTCATCAAGAACAAGTGGGTTTACAAAGTAAAACAAAAATCAGATGGTTCTGTGGAACGTTTCAGGGCAAGGCTAGTTGCAAAAGGCTTCCAACAACAGGATTGCAACGCCCCAAACCCGGTTGGCCTGGAGAATTACTACCTGTCACTTAAGAACATGTTTTCCAACACAACTAAAATAAAACTCCAAAACTTTGTTAGCAAAACTAAATCTCAAGTACTCTAAATAACCACATTGAAACTCTACAAAGTTATTACTGCAGCAAATAAACTAAGGAGTCCAAAATCACTCGGTAATCATAACAAACCAAACTAATAACTTCAAAAGTCTTACTAAACCCAAGCCCAAGATATAATTAAATCTAAAAGACATAAGAAATCAGAATTCCTTCTTCAAACATCCTCTCTCAGCTTAATCATGCTCACCAATCTAATCCAGGTCCTCAGTTGGACTCTCCACATCATCTGAAAAATATTATAATGATAAGGGTGAGTTATCAACAACTCAGTAAGCAGAAATCATATGCTAGCGTGCAAACATGAGCATTTACAAAGTAGAACATGCAGAACAAAATATTTTCCAGAGTTAACATGCAGAACAGAACATATTTTCAAAAGTAACAGAGCGATGGTTTTAAGACAAGTAAAACCCTTAGTGCTTTGGCATAACATAAACTGAGTATCATCATCAAATCAAAACAGAGCATCAAATAGAGCAGAGACCATGTTTCACCCCCGTGGTAGGGTTGTGCTAACCCCGGTGGCCAAACCAGGCAGAGACAGAGGTGAAATCTTTCCTTTATTCTTCTCGGAGCCCCGAGTGTGCACACAGGAAAGACCACAATAAAACCACTTTGTTTCCAAAGTGGGTGTACTCAGAGACAGATAAGTTGGTACCAACCCAAACAGAGCAGAGCATAACAGAGCAGAGCAGAGCAAAGCAGAGACAGAGTCAGATACGAAAACCAGTACACCATGCCAAAGGTTTTCAGACGTTATATCAAAATAATACAGAGTACCAAAACAGAATCAGACAGTTTACACACGCTGAACACAAAAGCCAGAACATCCTTCTAAATAAATGCACAACTTTTCATATTCTCAATATCGCTCTTTTTCCAGATTTCAGAAACCACATGACAGAATTTAGCTCATGTTTACACAATGCATGTCAAAACATATTTTTCCTTTTCCACACAGATTTCATGAGTATGCAAATAAACGACCGAGGTTGGTTTTGTTTTTCCCAAGTTCTCATTTCATCATAAAAATATGCAAAGTTTTCAGAAAATCAACCTCAGTCTCAATAATTTGTATAAGGCCTAGCATAGGAACCCCGCTTACCTGACTCCTGCAGCGCATTATCTATGACTTGAAAACAGTCTCTATCCGTCTCGTCACCTATTCATAAAAATAATATAAACTAAATATTAAAGTCCAACAACACAAAATTGGTCTTAGACAACTCAAGACTCAAACTCTAGATCATAATTCAGCAAGTTTAATCAAACTCCAACAGCCAAATAACAATCCGGACAACCCTCACTTCGACCCAAAATATTCTATACCAATCTCAGTATTGTCCAATACAAGCATCAAGACCAATGCCAATTCAAATTCCAATAACTCACACTTATTCCAACAGTCCGCAGTCCCAAACAATTACTAACAATTTAACCAACACTAAACAAAGCACACTTCTTCCCATTCACAACTCCATAACAGAAAATATAAACTAATACCTCCAAAAATTAAACTGCACTCGACAAAGAAAATTAAATTCCCCTCTAAATATACTCTCAACCACCAATCCAACCGACCCCCCCTTACTCCTTAGACTCAGTCCGGCACAACCAACAAATTCACAGTAAATAAGAATTAATGCAGAAATACATTTAAATCTCAAAAGTTATTTGAGAAAAATACTTACAATGCTATAATATAATTTTTGAAAGATCACGGAGGTGCAAGAAGTGGCAACGCAACAACGAAACAGTGCCAAATGCACTGTGGCCGTGGGTCTCAAAAACCCACTTTTGAACGGGTGCAAACGAAGACCCGAGATTGATAGGGTAGGGCTTAGGGATGTCGGTGAAGCTAATGGTGGTGGTGGTTGGCCGTGGGTGGCGGCGCAATAGGCGGTTGAAGTGCAAAAACACCCAAAACGAACATGTCGATGGTGGGGCTTCACCGGTGACAGATCAGAGGTGGGGTTGGGCTCATTGGGTTGCTAGAAGGTCGAGGATGATGTGGTGAGGAGATGGTGGCCGGAGGTGGCGCGACGGCAGCGCAATGAGTGCCGCGGCTTGGTTGTGCGCGTGGGAGCTAACGGCGGCACAAGGGAGGCTAAGATTGGAGGGGGAAGGTCGCCGGCGGGTGGGGGAGCGGCTGGGATGGGCGATGTCGCGCACGGCGGCGCGACGGCGGCGGGTCGAGGGCAAACGGCGGACGCACGGGAGAGAGAAAGAGAGAGAGGCGTGGGAGGGAGAAGAAAATAAGGAGAAAAAGAAAAAAAAAAGAAAAGAAGAAAAGAAAAAGAAAAGGAAAAGAAAAATAGAGAGAAAAGAAATGAGGTCCAATCCTCATATCTTGGGTCACAAAAAATGATCCAACGGAAACGATTTTAACACAGCAAGTAAAATAAAATAATTCAAACGTAGTGATTAAAATGAAAATAAATAATTAAACCTCACAACAAGTTAATTTAATTTGAGAAGAAATTTAAACGCATAAAATTAATTAATTTAGAGAAAGCACTTCAAAAATAATTTTCGTAAACTAAAAAAATCCTAAAAATAACACAACTAAAAAAAATCCAACAATTTTAAAACAAGAGAATAAATTTTAAATTAATAACAAATAATCTTTCAATTAAAAAAAATACACTAAAATACGGGGTGTTACAAGGATGGTCTTGATTACACTGACACATTCAGCCCTGTCATCAAGCCATCCACCATACGAGTTGTACTTGCCTTTGGATGGTCTATCTGTCAACTTGATGTCTCAAATGCATTTCTACATGGTACACTCCAAGAAGAAGTCTACATGGAACAGCCTGTTGGGTTTCTTGATTCCCAATTTCCAGATTCTGTTTGTCTTCTCAACAAGGCCATTTATGGCCTCAAGCAAGCACCTAGGGCTTGGTTCACCAAGTTGTCGACTTGTTTACTTAACATTGGCTTCATTGAATCAACTGTGGATTATTCTCTTTTCACTTATCATCAAGCTGATGTGGATATCTACATTCTAGTCTATGTAGATGATCCCATTGTGATAGGGACACATTCCTCATTCATCTTAAAGATCATTCAAGAATTACAAACTCATTTTCCAATGAAAGACTTGGGGTCTCTCCATTACTTCCTGGGAATAGAAGTCAATCGAACACACTCAGGTTTGTTTCTGTCCCAGACAAAATATATTCTTGACTTGCTGCGATGTTCAAAATTCTTGGTGCAAAGCCCTACTCCACTCCTCTTGCTTCAGGGGTCAAACTCACTCAGTCAGACGATGATCCTTTCGATGATCCCACTCTATATAGGCAAATTGTTGGTGCTCTTCAATATTGCACTCTTTCAAGACTTGAAATTGCTTTTGCTGTTAATCAGCTATGTTAGTTCATGCATGCCCCTTTAACCACTCAATGGGTAGCCACTAAACGTGTCTTTTGATATCTCAAAGGCACTATCCATCATGGTCTTTTCTTTGGCCAAGGCTCCCTGCAGTTGAATGGTTTCTGTGATGCTTACTGGGCTGGAAGCCTTGTTGACAGAAGGTCAACTACTAGATATGTTGTTTTTCTTGGTCCTTGTCTTGTTTCATGGAGTGCCAAAAAGCTGCCTGTAGTCTCTCATTCTAGCATAGAATCAGAATACCGAGCTCTAGTTTTACTAACAACATAAATGTACTTCATTCATATGCTCCTCTGTGATTTAAAAATCAAACTTTCATCAGTTCCTACATTCTGGAGTGATAATGTGGGTGCTCTCTCGCTTGCTTCGAATCCTGTATTTCATGCTCGAACGAAACACATCGAAGTTGATTATTACTTTGTTAGGGAGAAAGTAAGTCGAAAAGATATTCTGCTTGGTCACATTTCCACTCAATCACAGATAGCTAATATCTTCATCAATTCCTTAACTTCTGCCAGATTCCTTTTGCTGCGTGACAAGCTTCTAGTTCATGAACTTCCCCTAAGCTTGCGGGGGGATGTTAGAGTAGTAACGGAAGATCTCAAGACTACATCCAAAATCCCAAGACATCAGACTCCGTGAAGTCAGCAACTGTTACAAATATGCAACACAAGTCATATGCTCAAGAAGGAAAGTCAGCAGGATAATCCCAAGATCTATGCATTCCTATTTTTACATTATACAACTGTAAAGCTTAATATTTTGTGTATAAATACCTCTATACATTAGATGTAATGAAATATAGAAAAAGTATTTTCTGAAATCTTACAGTAAATTTGTGAAAATTGAGAAATTGTCTCACTTTTGCAGGTTCACCTCGCTACTATGCTTAGATGCTATGTTGGTTGTTTTTCATTAGAGCGCACGTCTATTGTTTCATGAATGCTGAAAGTTACCTCAACCGGCTTAACATGCTAAAAGTTCAACTTTTGATAACTAGTATAGTGATGGCCTCCACACTATGTGCATTCCACACAGAGTTAGGATTCTCGATATATAATTTTCCATTCTTCCAAATTGACTAGGATTCCTGATGCTAATTAGCATAAGCTTGTTCCTCTCTTGTTAAAGAATTGTGATGGGAGATGGCACAAGAACTAAATTCTAACATGACATATGCTATGGAGATAGAGCTCTTAGGGACTTATTCTCTATTGTGTTCATACTTGCATGTAAGAAAGAAGCTTCAGTGGCAGACCTCATGGAGACGAATGGTGATTTACTCTAGTGAAATGTGAGTTTCACTAAGGCGGCCCAAAATTGGGAGTCAGCAACTTCGAAGATTTCTTCCAGATCATATACTCCGTAAGACCGCGCACTCAAGGACCTGATACTTTGTGGTGGACATTACCAGAAAGGTACATTTTAGCTCACTCTCTCTATAAAGCCCTCACACAACCGTAGAACAATCACTTTCCATGGAAAAGAATTTGTTGAAACAAGGCCCATCCTTGAGCGGCATTTTTTGCCTATACAATGTCTTTGGGTAAGATTTTGACAACAGATAACTTACGGAAATGCGGGGTGAGAGTGGTAGAATGGTGCTTCATGTGTAAACAAAGTGGAGAGACTCTGGACCATCTTCTACTACATTACGAGATTACTAAAGCATTTTGGGTCAATGTATTCAGAAGGGTAGAGCTAGCCGAAGTTATGCCTGCTACAGTAGTTGAGCTTTTGGCATGTTCAGTGAAGTACCTCGGCGGCATCCCACAAATTTCAGTCGTGTGGAAGACATTCGAAGATAGGGTGCCTCCACTAGAAGAGATTAGATTATTATTTGTTAAAAGCCTTTTTCTTTGGGCCAAACATGTAGATTTCAATGGTCTTGGTTCTCATGATTTTCATATTTCTATTTCTTTCTCCTAAATAGGTGTTATCTCTTATATACCACATGTGTACTTGGACTGTGCCTATTCATATTAATATATATATATATAAAGTAAAAAAATAAACAAATAAACGACGTTGGTTTCGACCAAGGTAGGGAAAGGATCAGGCTACGTGCAACACATTCATGCGGTCCATTCCTCCATAGCTTATTGATTCTGGAACAGAGTCTAAGATGAAATTAGCAGTATGGTAATTAATTGTTTCTGTCTTTATTCACCATCTTAGCTAGCCCTGGTTTGTGGCCAAGTAGTAACTCCAGAACCGAATGTTGAGCATTTCTCCTAGCAACGTGCAATATTGTCGTATCCTTGTCTATGTTCACCGTCTCCAAAATATCTATGTCACCGTCTCCAAAATAGATCTTTGTTGGATCCATCACCTCGAGTTGCAAAACCATATGAAATAAACTAATTTTGCTGATGATGAAGTTAATTCAGCGGGCTTTCTCACATCCTACGTAGGCCTTGCTTGCAAATAAGCATGCTTATACAAGAACATAGTTCAAAGTCCAGCACATGCAAGCAGTGGAAACCATGACCTCCTTTACTACACGTGAAAAACTCCGAGAAGTATACGTCATGATTTGATGATGCAATTTGAAGACCCGAAATGACGTCTACATCATGGACATCTAACGGTGGAGTCCAAACATATATAATTCACCAACTTGGGTCTAACATTGAGTGTAATAGAATTGTTAACTAGGGTGTAAATGCATGTTTAATCGAAGCAGCTGCCAACCAGAAAGATTTTGTACAATTAAAGCTTTCATTAAACAAAGACAGGTTTGGTACTCCAAATTTCCCTGAACATATTGATCTTGGACATGATGCACCCATGTTTTACATTTTTCATCCAATGTTACTAAAATTGATACAACGATTTAATGATCTACTACAAAATATATAGTTGTAATGTTCGCATGAACTCGTTAAGATCCAAGGTCAAAGTTGTGACATGTTACCTATTTTTCATCCATATTAACTGTCAAAAAATAAGAAAGGGTGCTATTTTTTCTTCTCTTTTTAGCAAGTAATTTTGAAATCATTTTGTTGGAGTTCCTAACAAATCATTTTTGCTCATTTTGATGTTTATAATGATTGCATGAATTTGTTCTTTGTAAAAAGTTACACACTATATATATTTTGACGTGAACATCTTGGGACCCATCCATGTATGAAATCAGAGACAATCCCCACCGTTGTTTTAAAATCCAAGTAAAAAAAAATCATGTATTTTCATACTTACCATTAGCTTTTCTAGAGCGACGGGGCAATCACTGAGAAATTATATTTTTTCAATTGTCATTTAATGCTATCACCACAAATGTCTAATTAAACTTATCTAAAATTCTATATGAATGTCTTAATTTACAAACCAATCCAATATTTTCCATCCAACTATATCTTTGTTTTTTACCAAATTTTCTTCTACCATATAGTTTTTCTATCCAACAACTATATGTATTTTATTTTCCATCCAACCATCTTCCCTCGCCAAACTTTCCTCCATTCAACAATAGTATCATCAATTAAAATCAGCACAATTATATTGGTTTGCATGAAAATTTTGTTGTAACTAAAATTCTTGGAGCAATCCTATAAATAGACCAACCCCTAGTACTTACCACTCATCACAAACAAATCCTATTGAGGTTTCCAATCTTCCTTCTTGCAATCTTTCTACAACACACCAATGATGGAATTGACAAGTTCTTATTTTCATATATGAATGGTTGGAAGAATCTTTTTTTTTTTTTCTAACCTAGAGGTAGCATGCTATGCAATGCAATAGCAACCAAACAAGCAAGTTTACCATAGAGAAATACCACAAACTTCAAATTTCAAAGAAGACAAACTACCGTAGTTGTAGTTTATTCAAATGTAAACTTGAAATTTAAATTCTTGCTATTCTATTACAACAGGTCTTGTATAAATCATGTGTAATCCTCATAGAAACAGAGTAGATAAATATACACAAACATATTTGTATAAATTATTGCTTTTTCTTTGTATACACAAATAGAAACAAAGTAGATAATTTTTACACAACCAGATTTGTATAAATTCTTGATTTTCCTTTGTATACACAAACAGATGTGTAATCCTCACAGAAACAGAGTAGAGAATTTATACACAAACAGATTTGTATAAATTCTTGATTTTTCTTTGTATACACAAACAGATGTGTAATTCTCACGGAAACAGATTTACATGCAACCCCTCAATTATAGACACTGATAGAAAATAGATCCATAAATAGCTAAACCCATCCACAATCAAAGATTAGGGTTTGGAGAAGAGGAATGCAAGGGACGGCGAGGTGCAGAATAAAGTTAAGGATCATCAAGAGAATCAAATCTTATACGTGTAAAGAGATTACCTGAGCTTCGGAGAAGCATATCGACGAGAGAAAGAGGGGTTTTGGTCGTTTTCGATGAGAGTAGGAGTGCGGTGGCGTGGTGGTGCGGTGCCGTTGTTTCTGATGAGACGTGGGGTGGTGGTGTGGTGGTGATGTAGTGGTGGGTCTCTCTGGTCGAAGATGAAGCACTCGGGGTTTTGGTGGGAAGGCCATCTAGTTTTTGAGAGGGAAGGGAGAAAACCGTGGGAAGGGGAAATGGATACTACCGTAGTTGATGGAGACTTCGGGAGAGAGAAACAAATGATATAAAATTAATTTGATGAATAAACAGTGTCTTCCAAATTTGAAAATTACTTTAGAAGTTACTGTAGCTATATTCCAAATATTTGGAATATAGCTATTTCAATGTGATACATTTTATAACTCAATAGCTAAATTTTCATTAGATTTAGTTTTAGCTAATCCAATGAGAGTGCTCTAAGATCTGTAGTCAAGACTAATGCATTTTATAATAGTTGTTAACCAACAATTTAGTACCTAATAAACATATTTTCAATGCATAAGATAATATCACATGATAAAAAAAATATGTGAATAACTTTTGACCATAATAATATCAAGATTGCATAAATCCAACAGTTCCCAACCCTTATATATCAAGGAAGGAACATGACGTTACATACAACTGACCCATTTCGAAAACACTAAAATAGTTATTGGTACATCAATCCATAATAGTAGTCTCGCAGGATGAACCCGTCGTATCCCATTATATGAGAAGATACCATGCCATTAAACATATATTAGAGTTTACGGAACTCTAATTTATAATACCATGAGATTTTGGTAAAAAAATATGAGTACCATGTCATTTAAGTTACCATCATATGTACACTCTTAATGACGGCAAAGAGAGGGCCAAGAAAGAAGATATAACCAAGTACGAAGGCCCAAGAAGCAATTTTCGGATAGGAACCAGCCATCACTCCATATGAGCCTATAGAATAAGCTATCACCAATGCAAGAACAGCCAATGGAATGAGTTGCTTGGACCAAGTTAGGAATTCTGAGAATGCATCAGGGATTTCTTGTTTCATAAGAAAAGCATAGAAATGGAGAAACATTGAGGCAATTGAGAAAACAAATGAGATGGAATTCGCAATTACAAATGCGCCAAAAGCGAACTTCTGACCAAAAGTTGCACCATCCTTTCTATAAGGCATGGTGAAAATAGCTGCAAAGGTGACAGTGGCAATGAAGGTTGCTACAAGTAAGTTGACATTAGCCTTTTCCTTAACAAAAGAACTATCTGGCCCTTGTTTTGTTTTCCCATTAATAGATGAATCATTTTCTTCTTGCTTTGATGTGTTTCTACTCTCGATTTGTGGTTCGCTGGTCCCAGTAGTTTGTACTTTGATGGTACTTCTTGTGGGAAATGCTGCTTGCAAACTTGGTAGACAGCCAATGGCCTCGAACTGAGGGATCAAGTACTTCTGTAAGTTTTTGAAATAGGCAATGATTAGGAATAGAATAATCTGTTTTATAAAGACATTAATATTGAATTTCCAAGATTGATAGGTCCCAAAAAATATTACTGATGCGAACATATATTGTTTTCTCTTCGAGTAAGAAAAGTACCACAAGTTGAATGAATATTTTTTGATGATGCATTGATAAATTCTGGGCTGTTTAAATAAGCAAAGCAACGTACAAGAATGCCAAAAATAAAGGGAAACAACTGGAACTCAAACACGTAAGAACAGAGCATGCAAAACACATGAAAAACAGAGCATAACGAACGGAAATAACATGCAACAGAAAAACGCCTAAAACTCTCAACTGCAAAAGACCTAGTCCGATCTAGCGATCTTCTCGTCCTCTACTTGCCCATGACTGCAACGGTCATGATTCACGTCCACTTCACCCCAGATATTTGGGATTCGGCTTTAAGCCTCTCTTCGAATGACATGGCCTAACAATACTTCCCCTTTCCAGTGGACGCTTTTCCTCAAGGTCCACAAATGGAAACTATTCCAGCAATGATTGGGTTGGCTCCAAAGTGGGCTCCTCCGGTGGTAGACGCTTCCACTGGACTAAATTTTCTGCTTCAAATTTATTGCCTTTTTGACCCAGCGAGTGCCCAGTATTTGTTGAGGTTGCAATATAACTGCGCCATCATCGTTCACTAGCAGCAATTCGGTAGACGTCACCACTATGTCGCCCATGAAGTTTTTTAACAAGGAAACATGGAAAACAGGATGAATGCGAGCTCCTTCTGGAAGCTGAAGTTTATGCAACCACTCCAATTTTTTGTAGCACTGGGTATGGATCGTAAAATCGACTAGCAAGCTTCTGGTGGGCACGTTTGAAAACAGAATGCTGCCGATGGGGGTGTAACTTAAGAAACACCAGATCGCCTACTTCAAAAGTCACATCTCGTCTCTTGTGATCCGCTGCTTGCTTCATGCGATTTCTGGAAGTCTCTAGATTAGCTTTAAGTTGGCGCAACAACTCTGCTCTAGTCATGAGACTCTGATCCACTTCATGCACAAAAGAGAAGCTGCTATGGTAAATGGGAAGTGGAGGAGGCAAACGACCATACAATGCTTGGAATGAGGTCATTCCCGTAGATGCATGGGACATTGTATTGTACCACAACTCTGCCCTGTGCTCCATTTGCGTGGCCATTGGTGAACAATGTAGTGGAGATACTGCTCTACACATCGGTTGACCACTTTCGTCTGGCTATCAGTTTGCGGATGATCGGCGGAGCTGAGTTTCAACTTAATACTTGACATTTGGAAGAATTCTTGCCAAAATCGGCTAATAAAGACAGGGTCTCGATCACTAATGATCGATCTGGGAAGACCATGTAATTTGACAACCCCTTCAACAAATTTCTCAACCACGTCTTTAGCAGTAAAAGGATGAGTTAAAGTTAAGAAATGTGCGAATTTACTTAACTTGTCGACAACTACCAAAATTGTATCCTTGCCATGGGATGTCGGTAGGCCTTACATGAAGTCGAGAGTGATATCGTCCCAGACTTGGCAAGGAATGGGCAACGGTTGCAGGAGTCCTGCACGGGGGACTGTGTTGGACTTCATTTTCTGGTAGACTTCACATCGCTTGACATATTCGTGGATTGCGTGGTACATTTTAAGCCAATAAAATTGTTGAGCTAGCCGCTTGAACGTCCGCAACACTCCTGAGTGTCCCCCTATTTTTGTGTTTTGAGCCTCATGTATAAGCTTGGTTCACAGCACCTCATGGGAAGGAATAACCACTCTTCCTTTGAATAAAAAGAGTCCTTGACGCTTTGAGTAGTGCCCCTCGGGTTGTGCCTAGCCCTCTGCTCTAGAGATTGCATATAAGAGTCCCCTTCGTAAGCTCCTTTAATCTCATCCCACTTGGTGATAGAGAGCACGTGTAGATGATGAAGAACTGGGTTGTGAGGCTTGCGTGAAAAGGCATCTGCAGCTAAATTTTCACAGCTTGGACGGTAAGTGATTTCATAGTCATAGCCCATTAATTTGGCTACCCACTTCTATTGCTCAGGTGTTGCCACACGTTGCTCCAAAAAGTACTTCAGGCAGCGCTGGTCGGTTAGGATGAAAAAATTTCTTCCCAGTAAATAAGGATGCCATAAGCATATGGCCTCCACAATTGCAAGCATTTCCTTCGCATAAGTTGGCCAAGATTTTTTTGTAACCCCCAGTGCTCGACTCCTAAATGCAATGGGCTTTCGTTGCTGTGATAAAACTGCGCCAATCCCGTCTCCTAAGGTAACGGTTTCAATGGTGAAGGAATCATTGAAATTAGGCATAGCCAAAATGGGAGTGGTGGTCATTGCTTGCTTAAGAGTCAAGAAGGCTTATTTGGCATCGTCATTCCATCTAAACTTTCCCTTCTTGAGTAAGTGGGTAAGAGGTCGTGCGATGATGCCATAACTCTAAAATAACTTCTTGTAATACCCTGTTGATCCTAAGAAACCACGTAATTCAGAAATATTAGTAGGCCGGGGGCATGCGAGCATGGCTGCAATTTTTTTTCATCGACTTTCACTCCTTGAGGCGTGATGATATGCCCTAGATAATCCAATTCTTGCTGGCCAAAAACACACTTGCTTGCCTTAGCAAAACATTTACGCTGTCGCAATATCTCCAAGGTTTGTTCAACGTGCATCACATGCTTATCCCAAGTTGAACTATATACGAGGATATCATCGAAGAAAACCAAGATGAACTTTTGATGGTAGGGTCGAAATATAGAGTTCATAATTGCTTGAAATGTAGAGGGTGCATTACAAAGGCCAAAAGGCATTACGAGATATTCGTAATGGCCATTATGATTACGAAAAGCAATCTTAGAAATATCGGAAGAGTTTACTGTAACTTGATGATATCCGGCCTGTAGATCCAACTTTGTAGGGATAGGGAAACAGTTGTCCACCATTGGGATAGGGAAACAATCTTTGATGGTGACGATATTAAGCGCATGGTAGTCCGCAAAATTTCCAACTTCCATCTTTTTTCTTTACTAGCAAAACTGGCGAGGAAAATGGACTAGTGCTAGGACTAATGAGCCCAGAGTTTAGCATATCTTGAACTTACGTTTCAATTTCTTCCTTTTGAAAATGGGCGTATCAGTAGGGTCGTACATTGATCGGCTTGGTGCCTTCTTTAAGTGTAATGCAGTGATCTACCTTGTGCATAGGTGGTCACATGAGGGTTCCTGGAACAAGTCCCCATATTCATGAAATACCACAGCAAGTCTTGCTGTTTCATGTCGTACATTCCCCCCTGTGATGCAGCTTCTGTGGTTGGAGGAAAGCTTACGGCAAACAACGCCTCGTCTCTTAGGTAGTCTTTTGTTATTTCCTTCAATGTAGCCTCCATAATGGTTTGCTCGCCTATCCCCTGCAACTTTCGGACTTGATTATCTCAAATGAGTTCCACGGTTCATTGCTTCCAATTACAAACTACTGAACCCAGCATTTCCAGCCATTGAATGCCAAGCACTAGATCAAGACCTGATAATGGTAGTGAGAAGAAAGTGAGATAAAACTCAGTTCCTTGTAAATTTACCATTACCTTATCAAAACGTCCTTGACACTTTAAACGTTCTCCATTTGCAACCCGAACAGTAAATGTTTCCGTTGGTACCATTGGAAATCGCAGCATGCTTGCCAGATGATCAGTGATGAGGTTGTGTGTTGACCCACTGTCGATCAGCACCACTACTATGAGAGAACCCATCATTGCTGTCATACGCATTGTTCTCGGAGTAGTCCATCCCGTCAATGCATGTAACATGCTTTTAGGTTCAAGTTCAGGTTCTTGCACCTCTGCTGCATCTCCCCCGTGGTCATATTCCAGCGTTTGTTGATCAGTAATGTCCTCACATATCACGTTGCCCCCATGCCTCTCCAAGAGTAATAGTTGCAATTTTTGACATCTATGGCTTCTTGTAAAACGTTCCTTGCAGTTGAAACCTAGACTTTGTGCTCTCTTCCTCTGCATTTCCACCCAAGACAAGCACTTAATGGGTCCTGCAGGTGTAGTAGGAGCTACATGAGTGGCTTGTGGAAGAGCTAACGGAGCTCTTGCAGGTGGTAACCGCATGAACCTTCTCTGCCGTGTGAGTTGATTGTCCCTCATCTGTGCCAAGTTAATGGCTTCTTTGTGCGATTGTGGCTTAAACATCCAAATCCCATCTGTTATTTTAGCCTTCAAGTTGCCCATGAATGTCCCCACCAATGCTTTCTGAGTTCATCCTTGGACCCTGTTGCCGAGCTTTTCAAACTCGCATTGGTAGTCCCTCAAAGTCCCTAGTTGTCTGACTCAGGATAGAGTTTCCTCGAAGTCCTCACACTCTGGTGGTCCGAAGTGAGCCCATAGTTCTTCCTCAAATTTCTGCCATGAAATCACGTGTCCTCGTCCCGAAATGTTCTACAAATCCACTGCCACCATTGGTTAGCCTCACCTTCCAAGTGGTATGCTGCCATGGAAACCTTATGGGCTTCCGCCGTGCCCTGGTATTCAAAGAACTGATGCACACGGTTGAACCATTTGGTTGGGTCATCCCCTGAAAAGCATGGAAATTCCAGCTTCGCCTTTTGGAGGAGATGACATGCCAGCCCGCATCGTTACCTTGTCAGTGAGGGTTGTCGTCGTTGGCGTTCTCCTGATTTGCGATCAACACACTCAAAATTTGATTGAGAGTTTCCTCCATTCGATGTAGTCCTTCCTGAACTATACCGAGTCTAAACTCCAAGTGCTCAATATGCTCCTTGTTAGTTCCCATAAGTAACCTGGCTGTGATGCCAATGATAGGTCCCAACAAATATTATTGATGTGAACGTAAATTGCTTTCTCTTCGGGTGAGAAAAATACCACAAGTTGAATGGATATTTTCTGATGATGCATTGATCAATTCTAGGCTGCTTAAATAAGCAAAGCCACATAAAAGAATGCCGAAAATAAAGGGAAACAACTGGAACTCAAACTTGTAAAAACAGAGCATAACGAACAGAAATAACATGCAACAAAAAAACATGTAAAACTCTCAACTGCAAAAGATGCAGTCCGATCCAGCGATCTTCTCGTCCTCTACTCGCCCATGACTGCAACGATCTTGATTCACACCCACTTCGCCCCGAACAACGTGGCCTAACAAAGATTATTCTTTGTTTTCTTTTAAAGTTGTGATACATATGGTCCTTTGAATCAAATAGCATAGGATTTTTTTTTTTTTGAAAGTGGTAACGTATTATGTTTGATTTTTTAAAATCCAATTTCCTTGTATGGATCATGTAATAAAACTTGGATTTGGATTTGCACTAAAGCTAAACAAGCCTTTTAATTAAGTTTTTCAAAATCTTGGTTTCCAATTCATGGTTGATTTCAAAATGAAATCCAAATCCAAATTCAAATTCTATCCAAACGCAATATATCTGAATTCTAGTTGGGTTTTTGACAGCTATACAAAATGCTTAGTTGCTATATATTCATTAAGTACGGAATATTATTTGGAAATTACTGATCACGGTACTACACAGCCAAGTTAAATGAATTTATAGTAGGATATATGGTCATACCTTCCTAAACGGAGTCTTCATAGCACTTGATTTAAGAGTTTCCAAGCAATTAGGCCTTCCTTGTTAATAGCCCCTTTGTCCACTCTTTTATCCCCTGCCAGTGCATTTAGTGTTCTGAAAGGTGTGAGTTCAGGAGCCAGATGCAACAGCGTGTTGCCACTGCTGTCGTGCTTGTTTATGAGATCATCAGGCACTTTGTCAAGCAGAAACTTGAATGTCCGGAAGCTTTTCCTACTTCCCGCAGCCACACGGAGGGGCGTACGGCCTTTATTGTCCAATAGTTCGTACGTACCAGGAAATTATGAAACCACCTTTTCCACTACCTCATGGTGGCCTCGCTCGGCTGCAATGTGAAGAGCAGACATTCCTTCCTTGTCCTTTATGTAAGCTGCCGAAGAACCTGCACATTGTAATACAATTTAGTTAAAAAAACTAGGTAGCCATTCGTGGAGGGTAGAGGGCAGCGGTGGGCTTGCCATGATCAGCAACGTGCGGCGTCCAGTGATTGGGCACGGCAGGAGTGCACTGTGGAAGTGAGAGAGAGAGAGAGAGAGAGAGAGGGAGCGAGAGCTTCGTGAACGTGTTTGCGGTAGCTGGGCCAGGTTGCTTCCGCTGGAGGCTTGCGGTGGTGAAGGTCATGCAAGGGTGGATCAGGGGGTTGACAACGTGAAGGGCTAGGCTTTTAGGGAGGCAATAGTGTGAAGGAGAGAGGGTTGTCCGTGGTGCAACTGCTCTATTTTGGACTCCCTAAAAATAGAGGCTCTCTAAGCTTGGACGTGGATATGGCGTCTTGAGGGTCACGGTGGGTTACGGTGGTGGCAGTGAGGTTTGGGCAGGGTGGTTCCGTGCGGTGGACGCACGCGGGATTGGGCTTTTGAGGAGTGGCTATCTGTGGGTGGGTCTCTTGCCGTGCCATCTGAGTGCTTGTGGTGGAGTTCGACCTCTGCTGCCCGTGGGTGGTGCATGTAGAAGTGCACGGTGCGGGGCGGAGGATGGTGTAGCTGTGGATGGCGGTGTGGAGAGGCAGCTATGCGTGGGTTGCTGCGGTAGAGTATGGGTCAACGGTGAGTGGACCGACGACTTGTGGAGGTGATTCATTGAGAAAATTAGGCTGCGGCAACTTTTTTGCAGGAGAGAAATACATGTATTTATAGTGTTGATTGGAAAAATCCTAGATGGGAACAAAAAAAAAAAAAGGGTAACCGTGCATGGGATACGTGCATGGCATGAAACATGAAACGTGCCTGACATGGAAACTGGTTCTTGGCTTCATGGGCTTGGGTTTTGAGCATTGATTGGGTATTTTCTTCGAGTTTTGGGCTCCTAATTCAACCTCTAAAATAATCTAACTTGTTCTGCTAATTTTTCATTGGCCCATAAAAAGATTTTACTTAATTCAAAAGTATTTAATGATTCTAACTTAAATAGCAAGCCCAATAAAAAAAAAATAGATATCTTCCAAAATACAAATTGGACCCACAATCAGTATATAAAAAAGAGTAATTGTACATACAATCGTGAAGTGTCTTAACGCCGCGTAATCGCTTTGAAAAAGAGTAGGGTCCACTATTAAAAAATAATTTCTTCATATAGATTCCATGTTTTATTCACTTTTTTCAACTCTTAGAAAAAGGATTGACGTGGAAAATGGGCAATGGGAACTTAGTGAAGATTTGGAAAGACAAATGGCTCCCAAGACCAATTCTTTTTAGATTTCAAAACTCTACCGTAGGGTCATATGATGAAACAAAGCTTAAAGATTTGATTAATAGTGGCTCAAACCAATGGATCATCTCTTTGCTAAATGAAATGTTCTCTGAGCCTGAGATCGAAGACATTAGAAGAATACCTATCAGCCCATGCAATAGTTCAGATAAATTAGCTTGGAGGTATACTGGAGATGGTAAGTTCCCTGTAGAGAGTGCTTACCACTTACAATGTGCTATAGTGGAGAGACAAAAGGGGCAGACATCGAGAAATATTAATCATTCTGTGATTTGGAAAAATGTTTGGAAGCTTAGAGCGGCCAATGTTGTATAAGTCTTTTTTTGGAGGGCCTATCATGAGGGCCTCTTAAAGTCTTTCTTAAAGCATGTGCCCCATCTGCCCAGATAACATAGAGATAGTGGCACATTATCTTTGGATTTGCAGATTAGCCTTTTAGGGAAGTTCTGTCATTTTTTTGTTTAAACTTGAATGTTGGGGAACTTGAAGAATTTGCTGTCACATATCATCAGATTTGGAAGAGAAGAAATAGATTTGTATTTGAAGAATTAGAGGGGTTGCCGCTTACGAGAGAAACCGAGTTTTATCTTCTCTTCCTGATGCTAGTAGTAGGCCTCCTGCCTCCCAAATTCTACCACTAACCAAGAAAGATTACAATGTAGCAGGTAATTTCATTAGCGTGTTGTAGGGTATTGTTTATTATTTCTCAAGTTTCACGTTCTGGCCATTTGAGAGCTGGTGGCAGCACACAGTAACGCCCTGTTCCCAAAGGTTCAGAGTGTTAGCTCTTATCACTTAATATCAACTCCAATATCACAACTATAAAATTAAAAAAAAACTCCGAAAAATATTAATTCTTTAGCTCAACCCAAATATCTATGTTCTTTCATAGGGAGAACAAAAAAATTCTCAATAACATAAATTAATAACTCTCCAAAAACTTGAAAATATCCTTAACTCAACACGTCAAATTAACCGAGAATAATCAATTTACTAACTATGACTCTCAAATAAGCACTTGTACTCTCGGATACTTATTCTACTACAATCCTCACACCTTGCTAAAACTTCATACTCTTGTTCTCCAGTTGAACCATCAAAATTATCTAAAAAATACTTGGAGATAAGGGGTGAGTTATCAACAACTCAGTAAGTAGAGAACATATACTAGTGTGTAAACATGAATATTTACAGAGTTTGGAATGTAGAACAAAACATTTTTTATTTTCAGAATGTAGAGTCAAAACATGTTATAAAAAATATCAGAGCGAAAGTTGAAAAATATTCTTATTCAAAATTCCTTTGGTATATCATAACTAAACATCTTCATCTTTTCTTACCATATCAGGACATATCAGAACAAAGGCCATATTTAACCCCCGTGGTAGGATCGTGCATTCTGTGGAAAGCCAAGCAGAATATAAATCATCATATTATCAAAGCGATTGCACTCAGAGCATAGACCAGTATTATATCCCGTGGTAGGGTTAGAGGCCACTATTATATCTCGTGACAAGGCTAGAGGTCACTATTATATCCCGTGAGAGAGCCAGAGATCAGAGCAAAACAGAATCAAAATCACTATATTAGAACCAGAATCAGAGTCAGAACAAAATCAGAATCACCATATCAGAATAGAATCAGAAAGTCATGCCAAAGGTTTTTTAGATGTCACATCATATCAAAACAGAGTACTGAAATTTAGATCATTTCACATTTTCCAAAACAATTTCAGAACATCTTCACATCACATGCAAAAATTATCAAATTTTCATATTTGCTCATTTTTCTCAAATCAATTACAGAATATCAAAAGTCAGCTCATGTCTACACCAGTCATGTCAGAAAATACTTTATTCTTATACAGAATTTCATGAGTAATGCAGAACAAATAACTGAGGTCGTTTCAAATTTCTTTTCATAACAAAACATCCATATTTTTCAAAAATCAACCTCAGCCCATTTTATTTTTATTTAAAGTCTAGCATAGGAACCCCGCTTACTTGAACTTCTTAGCTTTTCAAAAATTCTTCACAACAGTACTGAACGAAAATCAATCGTCACCAATAAAATACACACGTAACTTTCGTAAATCTCAAATTGAACACGTACATCGTAATTCAAACCCCAGATATTAAAGAAAAATCTCTATTTTCCTAATGACTAAAATCCTTGAAACCCTAAAATATCTTCTCTTCCCAAAGTATTTTGATTTTTATAGAAATTCTCCAAACAAAAAAAAACACGATTAACGCCTATGATCATATTACTCCATAAATTGGTCTTAAAATATTGTCCAAGCGAATACGTGATCTCGACCCCAAAATATACACGGCCCAACACTGAAAATACACACCAGCTAGCCCATTTCGATATGCCCAGCCCATCATACAATCAAGCCCAACAAAAAAAAAAAACATAAGTTCATAACACGATTCAGATTCATGACTGGAAGGGCAAGATCATAATTGCAAACTAAACTTCTCTTGTATCTAATATCTACGTAAGAACCTATGGCAAAAAATACAGTTTAGTTAAAAAAACTAGGCAGCCATTCGTGGAGGGGAGAAGGCAGCAGTGGGCTTGCCGTGATCAGCAACATGCGACGTCCAGTGATTGGGCATAGCGGGAGTGCACTGTGGAAGTGAGAGAGAGAGAGAGAGAGCGAGAGTAGCGTGAACGTGTTTGCGGTAGCTAGGCCAGGTTGCTTCCGGTGGAGGCTTGCGATGGTGAAGGTCATGCAGGGGTTGATCAGGGGGTTGACAACGTGAAGGGCTAGGCTTTTAGGGAGGCAATGGCATGGAGGAGAGAGGGTTGTCCGTGGTGCAACTTCTCTGTTTTGAACTCCTAAAAATAGAGGCTCTCTAAGCTTGGACGTGGCTAGGGCATCCTGAGGGTCATGGTGGGTTACGGTGGTGGCAGTGAGGTTTGGGCAGGGTGGTTCCGTGCGGTGGATGCACGCGGGATTGTGCTTTTGAGGAGTGGCTATCGGTGGGTGGGTCTCTTGTCGTGCGATCTGAGTGCTCGTGGTGGAGTTTGACCTCTGCTGCTCGTGGGTGGTGCATGCAGAAGTGCACGGTGGGGGGCGAAGGACGGTGTAGTTGTGGACGGCGGTGTGGAGAGGCAGCTATGAGTGGGTTGCTGCGGTAGAGTATGGGTCAACGGCGAGTGGACCGACGACTTGTGGAGGTGATTCATTGAAAAAATTAGGCTGTGGCAACTTCTTTTGCAAGAGAGAAATACATGTATTTATATTGTTGATTGGAAAAATCCTAGATGGGAACAAAAAAAAAACAAAAGGATAACCGTGCATGGGAGACGTGCATGGCATGAAACATGAAACGTGCCTGACTTGGAAACTGGTTCCTGGCTTCATGGGCTTGGGTTTTGAGCAATGATTGGGTATTTTCTTCGAGTTTTGGACTCCCAATTCAACCTCTAAAATAATCTAACTTGTTCTGCTAATTTTTCATTGGCCCATAAAAAGATTTTACTTAATTCAAAAGTATTTAATGATTCTAACTTAAATAGCAAGCCCAATAAAAAAAATTAGATATCTTCCAAAATACAAATTGGACCCGCAATCAGTATATAAAAAATAGTAATTCTACATACAATCATGAAGTGTCTTAACGCCGCGTAATGGTTTTGAAAAAGAGTGGGGTCCACTATTAAAAAATTAATTTTTTCATATAGATTCCATGTTTTATTCACTTTTTTTCTAAGCGATTACGCGGCGGTTGCACAATTTACGGTTACAAATATATTTTCTCATAAAAAGAATAATAATCGAAAATTAACTGGGCTCTTTCTACGTATAAATCCAAAAATAAAAATTTTAGATAATGAGTTGGTGTTGGGCCTGGGTGTTCACTGTTGTACCAAAAAGGACATAAATTAATTTAAATCGAACTATTTACACTATTAAGTAAAAGGGCTACTCATTGTCTGTCACATTTTTTCTCTTCTGTAAATCAAGATCCATAGTTATTCTTTCGTGTTAATTTGTTCTTTTAATTAACTCCAATACAGGCATGCAGTAGTATTTTTTTATACCATATTACTTTTCATTACACATAAAATAAGGCAATTAATATACAAGATTAAAAAAATATATTAGTTGTGATGTCATGGGTCGACCTCTCGGTGTTTCTAACTATTTTATATTTTAGTCACTCGAAACGGTTCCCATTGCGCATTTCATAGCATCAAAAGCACTACACTACCCTGCAGGTTTGGTGTAACCATTGACACCCCTTTGTAACCATTAAAATAGTTATTGGTACATCGATCAAATAATAGTAGTAGTCTCACAAGATGAACACGTGGTATCCCATTATATGACAAGATACCATGCGATTAAACATATATTATAATCTATATACCATGTCATTTAAATACCACCGTATATAAAAACGAAATGGCGGCGTTGAGCCAAGAAGATAAGACCAAGTCCGAAGGCCCAAGAAGCAATTTTAGGATAGTAATGAGCCAAGACTCCATATGAGCCTGTAGAATAAGCTACCACCAATGCATAAACAGCTCCTGGAATGAGTTGCTCGGAAAAAGTTAGGAATCCTGGGAATGCCTCAGGGGTTTCTCCTTTCATTCCATAAGCAAAGAAATGGATAAACATTGAGGTAGTTGACAAAGCAAATGAGAAGGAATTCGCAATTGCAAATGCGCGGAAAGCCAACTTCTAACCTGAAGTTGCATCATCCTCTCTATAAGGCATGGTTAAAATAGCTGCAAAGGTGACAGTGGCAACGAAGGTTGCTACAAGGAAGTTGACATTAGCCTTCTCCTTATCAAAGAATAAGGAGTCATTTTCTTCTTGCTTTGATGTGTTTCTACTCTCAATTTGTCGTTCGCTGGTCCCAGTAGTTTGTACTTTGATGGTTGATCTTCTGGGAAATGCTGCTTGCAAACTTGGTAGATAGCCAACGGCCTCAAACATAGGAATGAAGAGCTGTGAGTTTTTGAAACAGGCATTGATTAGGAATAGAATAATCTGTTTTATAAAGACATTAATGGATTTCCAAGATTATTCTTTGTTTTCTTTCCAAGTTGTGATACACATATGGTCCTTTGAATCAAATAGCATAGGATTTATTTATTTTTTTTTTAAAGTGGTAACGTATTATGTTTGAATCTTTAAAATCCAATTTCCTTGTATGGATCATGTAATAAAACTTGGATTTGGATTTGCACTAAAGCTAAACAAGCCTTTTAGTCAAGTTTTTCAAAATCTTGGTTTCGAATTCATGGTTGATTTCAAAACCAAATCCAAATCCAAATTCAAATTCTATCCAAACGCAATATACAAAATGCTCAGTCGCTATTCATTAAGTACGGAATATTATTTGGAAATTACTGATCACAGTACGTTAATTATTTATAAACACTACACGGCTAAGTTAAATGAATTTATAGTAGGATATATATATGGGTCATACCTTAACAACCAGACTCGTCATACTACTTGATTTATAAATTTCCAAGCAACTTAGGCCTTCCTTGTTAATAGCCCCTTTGTCGAATCTTTTATCCCCTGCCAGTGCCGCTAGTGTCTTGAAACGTTTGTGGACAGCAGCCAGATGCGACATCGTGTTGCCACTGCTATCTTGCTTGTTTATGAGATCATCAGGCACTGTGCGAATCAGAAAAAAGAGTGTCCAGAAACTTTTCCCACTTTCCGCAGCCACATGGTGGGGCGTACGGCCTTTTCTGTCCAATAGTTCGTACGTACTAGGAAATTCTGAAACCACCTTCTCCACTACCTCACGGTGGCCTCGCTCGGCTGCAATGTGAAGAGCAGACATTCCTTCATTGTCCTTTTTGTAAGCTGCCGAAGAACCTGCATATTTTAATAACAGTTCCACGACTTGCACACTGCCGTAGTGTGCAGCATGGTGCAGAGGAGTCCACCCAAAATGATCAGCTTCCGAGGCTAAATTTGGCTCTGTTCTTATCACCTCCGACAGAAAAGAGATAACAAGGCTTCCTTCTCTTGAAAATTCTTCACAGCCCCCGCCAGAAATTCTTCATTGGCAAATCTCAACTGAATGCGTCTTCAAAAGATCAAACTCAGGACCTGAAACTTGAGAAATAAGAAACAATACCCTACAACAATCTGGTGAAATTACCTGCTACATTGTAATCTTTTTTGGCATTAGGAGGCTGAGAAGATGAAAGCAGAAACATGCAGCATTTAGCAATAATAATACTTTATACTACGGACAAGAGACAGATTAAGGTGATGGATTTGTAACATATCAAAATACTTTCTCCCCTTACTTAATGCGATAGGATCTCTTGTTTTCTTTCTATCTGAATTCAACCCACTATTATATTCCACAAGGTGAAAGATCATCGCATTGTAATCAGAGACGGAACTTCCATGGACCCAAGTTCGGTTGTGTTTTTAATATAATACAAATATTTCATATATATGTATATATATAATATTATTCGATTTAGCATATGAACGTTCAAACGAAAGCCGCCATTCTGGAGTGCTTTGATTTGCTTGAGCAATTTATCAATGCTTAGAATGCTCATTCCATTGCTAATACAAGTAATAATGTTACGTTAGATTAACAATTAAGCTTTGAGATTGAGATGCGATAATGTGTAAGGATAGATCAATTTCATAACAATATCGTTTCACTTTCTAAGTTTATATGATGCCTCATAAATCTGCTAAAATTTAAGCTTGGTAAATAAATATATTCAATCTTCCCATATATTATTTCACTCTTTATGGCTTCCTTCACGTGAGTAATTTTGCAAGTGACTGGGAAGATTTGAATTCGTGCCATGTAAATGATCATGTGCTTCGTCACAGAGGAGCTTAGAAATGAAGTGCACAAACATGGCATATATTACAAGGCTAAACTTCTAATGGGTAAAAATAATATTTTTAACAAGATCAGCTAGTGTTTATTCGCATCGATTGGCTTGTTACTTGAGTTCCCTAGTGGGGTCAAATTGGAGTGTATTTAATCTGAAGGCCGCTTGGTGGACATGCTGGTTATCTGCATACGTACGTACAGATCATTGGTATGTTGTACCTAAGAAGATCCTTAATTGTATCCGATTGTGTACATTGGCTATATTTGCTTATTTTCACAACACATGAGAAATTGTTTCATATAGCTTGAGATTTTCTGTTTATATGCTTATGTTGGTTGTATTAACTTAGGCCTTGTTAAAGGGGAATGTGTTAGATGAGATGAGAAATCTGTGAATAGTAGTGAAATGATTTGTGAATAATAGTGAGATAATTTGAGTTAAGATGTCTTATTAGGTTTTAAGAAATGAGAGAGTGAAAATTGAATAAAAATATTATAAAGTTAAAATATTGTCAGATATTATTTTTAATATTATTTTTATTTTAGAATTTGAAAAAGTTGAATTGCTTTTGTGTTTTATTTGGAAGTTTGGAAAAACTGTAATGATTATATGAAAACGTTGAAGATTTGATATTGAAAAGTGTTTGTGTTTGAGTGATGTTTGAGAATGAAATTATGAGAAATTTCGAGATAAGATGAGATGGTTTGTGTTCTTAAACGAGGCCTTACTCTTTTTTTGTTTGTTTATGTTGCTAAGTTATGGTGACACTCTAGTTGAGTTACTGGCTCGGTTTTGCTTTCTCTCCATATACTAATCATAAAGCTTAGGTTTAAATTTCTTTGTGTAGGTTAAGTTTGTGTCTACCATGTTTTCACAGTGATAAATAATGTTTAGTAATAACTGCTTATGCTTCCTCCAATTCCAGAGATACAAGTTCAAATTAGAAGATGAAACTACATGTAGTAAAACCTCAAATTGCTTCTGGATGCAGCTTATGATATTCAGATACTTTGGTTTGTTTCTCAATTGGCTAATAATTAGGTTCCTAATTGGATCCTATATCACTACAAGAGAAATGGCCTTTTGTGGCTAATTTCTTTTGCATCAACGACGTAATGTTGGATGCAAAAGGCTAATTTCGTGCATTTTCGTCATTTCATGAGATCTACTGCGATTAATTTCGATGTTTCTTCTCGTTTCCCTCCCATGTTTTTTTCATTGGGCAAAATAAGATTGGTTTTAGCAATTAAACATGCATTGCAATCACCAACAAATTCATATGAACATATAATTGAAATGAAGAACATTGGTTTTTGCACTTATTCAAAAGAAGATTGGGGCATCAGAGGTTAAGGATTACCGACTCATTAGCCTTGTGAATGGGGTCTACAAGATCATTTTCAATGTGCTTGGACATCGACTAGGAGGAGTTTTGGGGTGGATCATTACGAAATCCCAAAATGCATTCGTACGGGGAAGACAGATTCTAGATTCAGTTCTCAATGCCAATGAATGCAATGATAGTAGATTGAAATTGAGGAATCTCGGTCTCCTGTGCGAGTTGGATATAGAGAAGGCTTATTATCATGTGAACTGATATTTTTGTTTGTACTTGCTAGGGAGATGTGGCTTTGGGGAGAGGTGGTGCACATGGATTAGGTAGTGCATATCGTCGTGATGGAGTTGCAAGAAGGGCCATTCGTAATGCCACTAGGAGGGCTAGGAGTGCCGAGGCTAGGAGGGTGGCATTGGGGTGCATCCATGGCCCGGGTGATGGGTCCTTGGGCGCCCAAGACAAGGTCAATTAGAGGATGATCAAGTTGTTAGACAATTCCTTGATTTTAGGGGTTGGTTGGCAAATCCCTTAAATTTAGGGGAGGAGCCAAACCCCTTGATTTTAGGGGATTGGGCGATTGCTAGAGGGTTGGCCGAATATCTCCTTCAAATTAGGGAGATTATCTATTTGTTAATTTGTTTGAGTTTGTTTCCTTTATTTTAGGCATTTGATGAGATTGTTTGCTTAAACTTAGGAGTTTGATTTATGTTTGAGATTAAGGTTGTTAGAGGGAGTAAATGGGGCAAGGATGGCTGAAACTCTACTATTAATTTATGTTTTTGGCTTGTAATTCAGGATTATGCTATTTCGAATGAATGTAAATTTTCTCTTCCAATTTTTCAAGAATTAAGTGCTAGCCCGAGTTAGTCTTAATTTTCACCATCATACCAATCGAATCTTGGTGCTTGAGGTAACCCTAGATTCAATCACCCAACACGCCACAAACACTTGAGTGAGAGTGAGGCTTTCATCACGACGACGCGGTTCTTAATTTTGGTGAATGGCTACCCGGTTTGCTTTTCTAATAGCTCCCGAGGCTTAAGGCAAAGGGATCCCTTGTCCCCACTTCTATTGCCATAGTCATGGAGGCATATTGGACAAGGGTGGGGAGTCTTTGCTTGTCATACTAGAATTGTGATGGGAGATGGCAGAAGAACTAAATTCTAACATGACATATGGTGTGGAGATAGAGCTCTCAGGGACTTATTCCCTATAGTGTTCATACTTGCACGTGAGAAAGAAGCTTAATGGCAGAGCTCATGGAGAGGGATGGTGATTTACTCTAGTGGAATGTGAGCTTCACTAGGGCGGCCCAAAATTGGGAAGTCAGCAACTTTGAAGATTTCTTCTAGGTCATATACTCCATAAGACTGGGCACTCAAGAAGCTGATACTTTGTGGTGGACACCTACAAGAGAGGTACATTTTCAGCTCGTTTTTTCTATAAGGCCCTCACACAACCGTAGAATAATCACTTTCTACGGAAAAGAATTTAGAGAAACAAGGCCCTGCCTAGGGTGGCATTGTTTGCCTGGACAACATCTTTGGGGAAGATTTTGACAACGGATTACTTACGGAAACACGCAGTGGTAGTGGTAGAATGGTGCTGCATATGTAAACAAAGTGAGGAGATTGTGGATCATCTTCTACTATATTGTTAGATTACTAAATTATTATGGGTCGATGTATTTAGAAAGTAGAGCTAACTTGGGTTATGCCTGCTACAGTGGTCGAGCTTTTGGCAAGTTGGGTGAACCTTGGCAGCATTCCACAAATTTCAACCGTGTGGAAGATGATTCTCATACGTCTTCTATGGTGCATTTGGACATTCAAAGACATGGAGTGTTCATTGGAGGAGATTATTGTAACGCCCCGACCCCGAGGGTCCGGAGAGTTAACTCATAAAACTTGATAATCAACTCTAACAAGACTAGAGTACTTCCACATTCAAGAATATATCCATTTTCCCAAATCTCAAATCGAACATAAATACTTCAATTAAATAAAACAAATAAACTCATTTATCCAATATTCAATCCAACAACCCAAATAAAATCAACTCTTCTTCATGTCTCAAATACCAACTAGAAATCATATAACATTAACGTAGTTTCCATAAACCATCTAAATCCATTGAAGTAAACTTAAGAAAGATAATTAACCTCCAGCACCAACTCTAATATAATGAAATACCCAACAACAAATCAATGCAAATCTTCTCCATAGACTCTAATACTGATCTTCAGCTGAGCCATCGATATCATCTGAAATATTATGAAGATTAACGGGGTGAGTTATCAACAACTCAGCAAGCAGAGAGCATATACTAGTATGTAAACATGAGCATTTATAACAATTGATAAGCCGAACAAAATATTTACTTTCAGAATACAGAAACAAAACTTGTACAAAAACTTTAGAGCGAACTTTTCAGAAAAATAAGCTTATTCCAAGAAGAAAAACTGTTGGCATTTCTAAACTGAAACATTATAATCTTATAATCGTTTGATATCACATCGGGACAATACCATGTTTAACCCCCGTGGTAGGGTTATAAACCACCATTATACCCGTGGCTGGGCCTTAACAGAAACAGAATGGATTTCATCGAAAATCCGGTTACAATCATATATAGAATCAGAACATCATGCCAAGATTCTCAGATGACACATCATATCAAAACAAAACACTGAAAAGCTTCAGATCATTTCACATGTTCGAGATAAAAATAAACAAAATATTTTCATTTGTTCACACAACTTTTAGAATTTCCTTATTCGCTCTTTTACATAGTTCTGAAACAAAGTGCATAAAAATAGCTCATGTCTACACCAGTCATGTCAGAAAACACTTTTTCTTATATTGAATTTATGCAGATGCAGAATAAACATTTGAGGTTGATCATCTCTTTCAAAAAAAACTAAACACATTTATTCTCAAAGTCAACCTCGTTTTATTTATTTTATGCAAAACTAGTATATGAACCCCGCTTACCTGACTTCTTCGTATTATCAATACCTTGAGCTGGAACTCTAATAGTAACACCACCTAAACAAAAAGAACATATATCCAACATTTAATAATCAATCTAGTAGACTGCTATTTATTGAGTAATAAATCAAAACAGTCCATTCACAACTCAATAACTATCCTAATAATTAAACCTGAACAACCCTCTTCACTCATTCGCCTTTAACAACCCAAAACAGCCACCTTCTATAACACCAAACTAATCATAATTATTTCCAAAACCAACAACCACAACTTCAATAAATAAATAAAAAATAATGCTCAAACTTCATTTCCAACCTTCGAATAAAACACTTCAGTGTCCGCATCAATTATTAATTCATTTAACAAATTAAGGCTTGCATAAAGGTTCGATACCACTAGCTCAACCTATCCATAAATTTACACTAAATAGTCCTAATTAATAGTCCAAAACAGTCTCACACATCTATTCAAAATCCATACTCCTCAACTTCAAGAATTCCATCACCTCACCACAATTCAACATACGAAACACCCACACAAAACAAAAATAAAATAAACTAAAATAATATAAAATAAAATAAAGTGAAATTGGAATTGAATGGTGGGTAAAAAGCAAGACTACACTTCTGATGTGTGGTTCGGCAAGTCAAACTGTGTGTGCGTGACATCAAATATATCAGAGTGTGTGTGCAAGAAACAATCGAGCAGCAAAAACCAAAGAGAGGCCGTGCGTGCAAACCAGGAGAACTGAAAAAAAAAAAAAAAAAAAAAAAAAAAAAAAAAAAAAAATGAAGGAGGCGATTCGAATTGCAGGAAAGAAAAGAAAGAAAAAAAATAACATTACCAAACTTGTTCAAGAGGCCGAACAACACTTCGAAGAACCAGAACAATGCAAGCTTCACGGGATTCTGAAAACGCTAGCCAAGGTGAAATACTAATTCGTGCAAGAGAGGATCTAATACGGAAGAGTGATGAGGAAAACACTCATGTGCGGAACCGAAACACATAAAATCGTGGCTTGGGCGTGGGAGCAGTTGCACGGCATGGAGGAAATCACGTAATTGCAGCAATGAGGGCTTAACGGAGGAGGAAGAAAAACAGTGCAAGGGAAATAAATCCCTGCACCAAACGGCGCCGTTCTTCACTCAACCAGCTCGTGGGCTGGGTTTTGCATCCGACCAAACAAAGGGGCTGGGCCTAAGCCCGGTTATTACAATTATATTATTATTTGTTAGAACCCGTTTTCTTTGGGCCAAAGATGTAGATTTCAATGGTCTCTATTTTCTTGTTTTTATTTCTTTTTCCTAAATATGTGTTTTCTCTTGTATACCCAATCTGTACTTGGGCTATACCTATTCATATTAATATATATTAAAAAAAGAACATTGGTTTTGACCAATGTAGGGACAGGATGAGTGAACTTACTTGTCACCATCCGAATGATGGCTACGTGCAACACATTCATGCGGCCCATTCCTCCACAGTGTATTGATTCTGGAACCTTTTTTAAGATGTGCTGTAACAGCCCGCTAGAAATTCAATGGTGGAATTTCTATTGACTTTAGGAATCTCATGAAAACCCCATAAGGTTTTACGAATTGACCAATCGCATAGGTTTTAGTCTGTCAACATAGTCAGTGTTATCACTCACTATGGTGCTAGAAATACAAGTTTTATTTATTTGAAGTGGTTAGAAGTGTCAGAATGCATTATGGTCCACGCCATTAGACTCAGTGGATTATTTAGAATCTTATGGTGCAATATCCTATTTTCATAATTCCGGACAAAACGTCTGATGGAAATTGTGAAATTATTTTTAGGGGCACTTCGAGAATGAATTTTGGTAAACGATTTTCACTGTAGATTAATATGAATATTTAGGAATTTTTAGTGCTAAGTTTATGATTCACTTTTTCGGAGTAAATAGTAACCTCGGTAAGCGCACCAATTGCAGTGTTTCAAAATCACAGTGTGGAATGTCCAAATTAGATTAGAGAACTTTCATTTGGACACTTGGCAAGATATTAGCCTCTCATAGTGGATAATATTAGACACTTGGCACCATGAGGAGCGTTTGATGGATTTGAAGGAATCAATGTGTGAAATCATGCCACTTAAGCAAAACTTTGTTTCATCTGCTCAACCAAATTGTGCCAGACCAAAAATATTTCAATTCTAGTGAAACCCTAAATGGTGGGAATCCAATTGAAAGCCCAAAATATTTGTTGAAATTGAAACCCTAAACGGTTTCCCCAAAACCTAAAGTTGGCATCTAAACCCTTTCTAATCCGATTTCTAGCATTGTGTTTAATCACTTGATTAAATCACTTCTACATGCGATTAATCTTTCAAATTTGTGTTAGAACATCATTATCCAACCTTGTTAACCTTGAGAAATTGATTAAACCCCAAAATTTAGGCCCATTAAGGCCCACGAATTTGGTCACTATAGGATTGCTTCATGACTAAGTTTTGTACCCTCACTTGGCTGGTCAGATCTTTACAAGAAGGGCCTAGAAGGTTCTAGAAAGACAAAGCTAAAGGGCCACCTCACTCTTTCACTCTCACACTCCACCTTGAGAAAAGATCTTGGTCTGATTTTTATGAGAAGAAAAGGCCAACACTCAACCATTCCTTCAATCCTATCACTTTACATAGCTTGTGTAAGAAGCTCTCCAGTCCACTTCCCACGAAAAACAACTCTCCTTTACACTTTTCCATCATAAAACACAAAAGACACTCTCGGGCAGTTTTTCTTACCTCTTTTGAACTCCCGTTTCGAAGCTTTTGTAAGTGTTTTCTCGCAAAGTTTCCTTCATAAAAGTTGTTTCTTTTTTAGTCTAATTTACGTGGATATCTTATTAGTTCCATTTGGTGATCATTTGGTTGGTAAAAAGTTGTTTATACCCCAGAACGGTCATTCTGGGCGATAAACTGGAGAGTGTGTTATATTTTGGAGTTTTTGACCAAGCTAATGAATAGATCTTGGTCCGAAATTTTTATGGAGTACTGTTAACATGTGTATATGATTATTGGTTGAGGATTTGTTGCGTGATTAAAAGTTTTGGTGAAATATTTTCTTAGGTCTAGAAACTTAGAAACTGGAAGAGACAAAACAGTTTCTGTTTTGAGAAAGTTTAAATCTTTTATGGTTTAATCTTATTACAATGGCTTTGATATTTTTATTGGAAGATCCTAAGCCTCTTATATACATGTTAAAATGTTATTTTGAAGATATTTGATGTTAGTTTCGAAGATATGAAATTTTATGCAATGAGGTATTCAGTTAGGTCAAAGTGATGATGTTCTTGGTTAAATTTATGTTTTGGTTGATGTTTAACCATGTGATCTTGAGTTTGATGCTTGAATCTGTTTTAGAACATCTTTTTAAACCATGTGATGTTTTGGTTTGAAGATCACAACTTTATAAGTCATGGATCAAGAGGTTGATCAAAACAAGTTAGAAACAAAATTCTGTTTTGAACTTAGAAGATAAACCAAAAAGTTCAAGTATGGTTTTAGTGATTTTGATGACTTTTGTTCATGAGTTTTGAAATTTGAAGGAATTACAACAAAAATCAAAGAAAATAGCCTTTGTAAGTTTCGGCCCCATAGAGTTTTAATGGTTGGGTTTAGTTTAAAATTTTTCTGAACTGATATTTGAGCTTAGGACAAAAGTTACATAAGGTATGTAAATTTTGGTGATCTTTGGAGTTAGGATGCAAAATCCTTAAGTTAGGGGTAAAATGGTCATTTTCCCACATGTAGAGGGTAAAATGGTAATTTTACTCGAAGTTGATATTTCTCCATATTCCTAATTATTAGTGATTAAATTATAATTTTTAGAAATCGCTACTTTCAGTTTCTCGTGATCGCACTTGAGTTTTGTCTCGAAGCGCGAAGATCGAGGTAAGTTAGCTTTTAACTTACTATCAATTTAATGTGTATGTGTGATAAGTAAGGGAACTAAATTATATGTATGCATGTTATCATATGTACCATGCCAAGTCATTACATATTTATCTGTTACACAGAATTTATTCTGTCATGAATTATTCATCTGTTACACAAGATATTCTGTCACGTATTGCTATACATTGCAAGTATGTCATGTTAAGTTAAGTATGCCATATGTTACATGTATTTCATGTCACGTAATATTCACTATCACATGTTTCGCCATGTTAAGAAATGTTGTCTGTTACATGGTATGCTATGTTATGAAATGTTGCCTGTTACATGTATGCCATGTTATGGTATGTTGTCTGTTACATTTATGTCTCAAAGTACGTCACGTCTGTCGTCTTACGTTCATGTCACGTTATGCTACGTCAGGACTTCTGTCTTTTATGTTACGTCCTTGTTACGTCACGTTACTAAATGACATGTATGCCGGTTAAGTTATTTAAGTCAATCACGACCCTAAGCGCTAGGATGGGGTAATATCCTAGTGGAACTCCTTTGTTCACGCTGGAGTGCCTAAATAGGTGTGAAATTCCCTGGGTTGACGAAGTACAGTCAACAGGTTGCGAATGGGGCCTAATTAGCTGGTCACCGGAGCGCGCCAGGCACTAACACCGATGGTGCCACACATTATGTTACATGTGTCCACAGCAAGTGTGGCACAAACAAATAAGTCATGGGGCCACAACAACTGTGGAGCATGAAGTATGGGGCCACAACAACTGTGGAGCATACACTACGTGAGACACAGCAATTGTGACACGTAGAATACGTGGGGCCACAACAACTGTGGAGTACGTATTAACGTACTCACAGCTGGTATAGAAACCTGTGATGTGATGCGGTAATCGGCTGGGACACACGGCTCAAGGGGACCTGTGTAGCACCCATATGGTCACTTTAATGATTAAGTCTATTGAATAAGATTCCAAGTTCAAGTCATGTTTCACGTTATGTTATGTTCAAGTTTACGTTCACGCAATCATGGTAATCCCATGAGACAAGAATATGTTTCAAGTTCATGTTATGTTATGTTCACATTTACGTTATGTTCCAAGTTCACATTTATGTTATGTCAGGCTCAGGTTCATGTTATTTTCAAGTCCATGTTATGTTTCAAGTCACGTTCATGCTAAGCTTCAGTTTAAGTTATGCCAGTTATGTTATGTTGTATGTCAAGTTATGCTATGATTACTTATGATTTGATTATGCATTCATGCTTTTACTGCCATGCATGCATCATTAACCTGTGTGGAAGTTTCTTGTTAACTTGCTGAGATTTGTAATCAAATCTCACTGTGGTAGTCCCAACTACCATTCCCCCCGAATGGTAGATCTTATTACAGGATCTGAAGGAGAATCGAGAATCGACCAACTGGAAACGGTCGACTAAGCAACGATGCGACGTAGGTGTTAGTATAGTAGTTACCTCAAATTACTATTTGTAATTGTGGAGTTCAATCTCAAGCACTCTTTTGATCACAATCATTTTGGACTAGTATTGTGATATCAGTTTTTAAGTATGTCATTATGTATGAAGTATGTTATAAGTATTTGGGATATTTTAGTTTGGTACATAGTATTGCTAAAGAAAAAAATTATCTGCTGCGAATATTGCATAATGCTAGATGCATGTTAGGAATATTGCATCTTATATGTCATGAACGGGGGCAGGTAACCTTGTGTTGCATGGCTCGACGCTTCAAATGTCCGTCCGATCCCAAGCGGAATTTGGGGGCGTCACATGTGCTTAGCAGTGTGGTAATTGTTTATGTCTACAGAAAGAAAGAGTGCGGATTCTCTGGCTTCATTCACCATCTTAGCTAGCTCTGGTTTGTGGCGAATTAGTAACTCCACAACCGAGTGTTGAGCATTTCTCACGGCAAGGTGCAATGCCGTATCCTTGTCTATGTTCACCATCTCCAAAATATCTAAACTTGAACGATCTATTAGGAGATCTATGATGTCCGAACACCCTATACTTGCTGCAACATGTAGTGGAGTGTCACCTTTCTTATTTCCCAGATAAATAAGTGATTGGTCCAAGCTGATGAGTTTTTCAGCAAACTCCTTCCGTTTGAATTTTGTTGCAACATGTAGAATGGAGTCCTCGTTGTCCGTTATCAGCTTGGGAATATTCTCAGAATCTTGTAGGTAGGACTTGATGATCTCGTTACTTGTGATCTGTTCTAAGAATGTGGTGTCATTTTCAGCTACAGCTTTATAGATCTTTGTTGGATCCATGACCTCGAGTTGCAAAACTATATCAAATAAACTAATTTTGCTGATGATGAAGCTAATTATTCAGCGGGCGGGCTTTCTCAGATCCTACGTAGAAGCCTTCCTTACAAATAAGCAATATAAGAATTAGATTTAGGAAGTACACTCGGGCATATACCGGTAGTACTAAATGAATTCTATAGTCATATGTATATACTTGCTTTGTAAATTTAAAAGAGTTTACAATGGAATTTATTAACTTAAATTAGAAAGTTCATTATACAAAATATGATTTCATACGTTTATATATATAACATGCTTTGGTTTCTGTTACCTTTTTCTTTATCTATGTCCGTTCTAATACTTTATCCTCATTTCATTCTTAGGGATACACATAAAAACAAAATGAGTCGAATACTTAGTAAGAGCATTGGCATTGAATTGTTCGCCAGTACAGTTTGCATGAAGAAACCCTAATGACTGATCCAATTGTTCACCAGTACAAATTCAAACTAAATGTTAAACAGCTAATTAGCGACAAGTGAAATTTTAAGGATTGGAGAAATCTATATTAAGTCGAACGGATTCAGAGTATAGAATCCAAAAATAAATAATCATTGGAGAAAGGTTGGAAAAGTCGTACGTGGATCAAGATGGGAGGATCTTTAAGTGACTAGTGTACGTACCTTGAAGCTCGAAGATAGTATAAAGTTTGAGCTAGAGTTAGACACAAATGTGCTGGAGTTAGAGAAGAGGGAAGGAGCTAGCCGTGCGGAAGAGAAGGAGGGAAGAAGAATAAATAGCCTTTCTTTGTAAATATATGCCTTTCTTTTCTTTTAAGCATGTGCTATGTGTGGGAAAGAAGCTTTGTGCACACGGTATATAGAATACTAGTGAAGGTGCTATATGTAAGGCACGTAAAGAAGCTTTGTGCACAGGGTTTATAGAACAGTACTAGTGAAGGTGCTACGTGCAAGGCATGTATGCCCCTGCACATAGCACATGCTTAAAAGAAAAGAAAGGCATATATTTATAAATTCCTAGAAATTGTTTTAGTAGATTGTCTTGTACATGAGACTTGATAAAAAAAAGAGAGGAAAATTTGGACTCAATTTTAGAATGAAACTTTTGTTAAATTGTTGGTCATGTAGATTAGTTATTAAACGACCTTGGAGAAACAAAAGGAGGCAAATTTATGACCTAACAACATCATCATCTCATAACAACATATATACAAAAAAATATCACAAAAGTTCTTCAAAGGCAAATTTTGACGAGCAATATATACAACATATATCTAACACATGTCCAAAAAGTATTACAGAGGCTCTTTAAAAGTAGAATTTGAAGAACAATACATACAATCATCTCACTCAATCTGCAATGAACTAATAGATTTAATCCTATCTGCAATGATCGGTTGCCCAATCATGACAACATAATGTACATCCATGTCGCATGCAGATTGGATAACTAAGATTGCCAATCCTATGGATGCTTTAATACTTTGCTAGATAGAGTTTCTTAACTGACTAGAATGATAAAATATTTGGGCTAGCAACGAAGTAACTATTTCTCTTGTAAGCAGTTTTTATTTGTTCGCTTTTGATTATGAAATTATTCCAATATGCAGATCATAGTGAGTGGTTGATATGTGGTACATTTTGGAGATGCACACGAGCAAGTGACGCCTAAGCACAACTGCGAACTACAGAAAATAACTTTCCAACCTTGTTGATAATGCTGGAATTGAGTGTATATTATGTCAGCTCAGAGGGTCGACAATTTTGGGTTTTGCATGCATAAATGACAGAAATGGAGAATGCGATCATATCTTATGAGTACAACTTGAGCGATCGATTTATATAATCGAAACAATCAGCTAGGTTAGGTTCACAACAAAACCTAGACATCGATATTTTTTGCTGGCTGAAAGTGAGAAGCTAGCAATTGAACAACTGGTTGATTGAAACCTCTAGACGGCTGCCATTGGTAATTGGTGTTGGATTAACGGAGTCATCTAGAAGTAAAATATAGTGGGAGACTTGAAGGGAGAAAGAGAAACTTTGGCCTCACTAAACACGGTTTGTTGACCAGAGAAAGTCTCTGCCTCCTCCTTCCCACTTTTCTTTTGTGAGATAGTCTTTGGGAGTCTCTCCTTTTCATCCATCCTGACATTACAATAGGGATCCTTTGAATTCTTGATGCAACAGTTTAATGGATCCTTTAAAAAAAACTTCCTATGCTTGAACCACTACACTTAAATCATCTCACTCAATGCCTCATAATCTTGATCCTCAGTTCAACCATCATAATATCTGAAAAATATTGTGGAGATAAGGGGTGAGTTATCAACAACTCAGTAAGCAGAGATCATATACTAGTATGTAAATATGAGCATTTATAAAGTTCAGTATGCAGAACAAGACATTTACTTTCAAAATGCAGAAACAACATATTTTCTTTCAGAATGCATAAACAAAACTTGTTACAAAACATCAGAGCGAAATTTTTCAGAAAAACA
The DNA here is from genome assembly GCA_022457165.1 of Juglans mandshurica. Classification (NCBI taxonomy): domain Eukaryota; kingdom Viridiplantae; phylum Streptophyta; class Magnoliopsida; order Fagales; family Juglandaceae; genus Juglans; species Juglans mandshurica. The sequence continues at coordinate 15,925,260 of CM039623.1, forward strand.
AACTTGTTCTAAAAAAGAAAGTCCTTTGGCATATTCAACTGAAACATTATATTCATATCATCTCATAGCATCACATCGGAACAAATACCATGTTTAACTCCCGTGGTAGGGTTATAAACCACCATTATACCCATAGCTGGGTAGTATACCATCTTTCCCCCCCGTGGTAGGGCTATAAACCACCATTATACCCGTGGCTGGACCGTATTCCATGTTTCACCCCCGTGGTAGGGCTATAAACCACCATCATACTCGTGGCTGTGCCTTAACAAAAACATAACGGAACATTATCGGAACCAGATCACATTCAAATACAGAATCAGAACTTCATGCCAAGGTTTTTAGATGACACATCATATCAAAACAAGATACTGAATAGCTTCAGATCATTTCATATGTTCGAAATAAATAGAGTCCAAAACATCTTCATTTATTCATAGCAAAAACTTTTAGATTTTCATATTCGCTCCTTTTACATAGTTCAGAAACAGAATGCGCAAAATTAGCTCATGTCAACACCAGTCATGACAGAAAATAATTTCTTTTATATATAATTTATGCATATGCAGAACAAACATTTGAGGTCGTTTCATATTTCTTTTCAAACAAACATGCATATTTTCAAAGTCGACCTCATTTCATTTCTTTTATGCAAAACTAGTATATGAACCCCGCTTACCTGGGCAACTTAGCTTTTTAGAAATTTTCTAAAAAATGTCGAGTCGACTATAAATCGTCACCTATAAAAATAATCACATAATTTCCGTAAGTTTCCAATCAATCACGGATTTCGATATTTAAGCCTAAGCTTCTTAAATAACCTATTTTAATTCCTCAAAGCTTAGAACGTTCATAATCCCAAAATATATCATTACTTCCTATAATCACCAATATCCACCATAATCCATGTCAAACACAAAACATCAATATTTAAACTCGAAACAGCCAACAAATCTCATAGCATAAACCAATCACACCAACAACTCCATCATCTAATCCAACCGACCCCCTTACTCCTCGGACTCAGTCCGGCACAACCAACCAATTCACAGTAAATATGAGTTAGCGCAAAAATACATTTAAATTTCAAAATTTTTTTGAGAAAATACTTACAATGCTATAATATAATTTTTGAAAGATCACGGAGGTGCAAGAAGCAGCAACATAACAACAAAACAATGCCAAATGCACTGTGGCCGTGGGTCTCAAAACCCACCTTTAAATGGTGACAAACCAAGACCTGAGTTTGCTAGGGTAGGGTTTAGGGATGTCGGTAAAGCTAGTGGTGGTGGTGGTTGGCCGTGGGTGGCGGCATGGGCGGCGGTTTAAGGCCAAAATGTTCAAATCGGAAATGGAGATAGATGGGCTTCAGCGGTGACAGATCGGAGCCAAGGATGGGTGCATTAGGTTGCTAGGAGATCGAGGATGAAGTGGTGAAGAAATGGTGGCCAGTGGTGGCGTGACGGCGGCGCGCGAGCACAAAAAATGTAGCGGCATAGGGTTGCGCGTGGGGGCAAACGGCGACGCTAGAGGGGCTGAGATTGGAGGGAGGTGGTCGGCGGAGGGTGGGGAAGGCCGTGGGCTCGGCGGCGGGCTGGGAGAGGAAGGAAAACGCACGGGGAGAGGGAGAGAGGGATGTTGCGCGCGGGAGGAAGCAGTTCCGGAAGAGAGAAAAAAAAGAAAAAAGAAGAAAATGGAGAGAAATGAATGAGGTCAAATCCTCACAACTTGGGTCACAAAAATCCAACAAAAATTATTTCAAAACAACAGTTTAAATAAAATAAATTTAAACATAGTGACTAAGTAAAATAAAATAATTAAATCCAACAATACAATAATTTTAAAACCCACAAACTAATTTAAATTAAGAAAAATTTAAATGCATCATAATTATTAATAGTAAGGAAACATGTCAAATTTAATTTTCACAAATTAAAAAAAAAATCATAAAAATAAACCTACTAAAATCTGAAAATTTAAAGCAAGAGAATCAATTTTTAAATTAATAACAAATAATCATTCAATTAAAAATACACTAAAATACAGGATGTTACACTTATAAAAATCCAAATTAGATTAGTCAGGTAATTTTAGAAAGACCTCATACCTATAAAATTTTTATGGTAAATTATAAGAATTTCATTAGGCTCAATAATCGGACAAAAGCTCTTTAATATTTATGGACCAAGGGACCCTAAATAATTAAAAAGTGGCCCAAGATTTTATTCCAAAAGCCCAGCCCGACTACTCAATAATGCTATGCACGTTTCTTCCTCCTCTTTCCTTCTCTAGGGTTTGTATCTACCTACACATACACACACACAGATCCCTCATGCACGTAGGTTCATCTCCCGCCTAAAAAACTAGGGTTGCCACACCCTTCTCCACATTCAAGCGTCAACCCCCACGACACACGCCCCACCCATACACATCCAAACTATGCATCAGAGTACCACTTGGTGCTTGCGGCCTTTCACGATCACCACCCTGCAGCACCCACGACCTCCACCCTATCACTAATTCCGGGGAACCATCGCGCACCGCTGCAACAATCCCAACACACCTAGCTACTTAGCCATCGTTGCATGAAATTGAGAAGAAGAAGCTTCAGCCCTCCCCAACTCACAGACAACGTGCACTCAAGCCGAGACCTTCCACACTAACAACCTCTCCTCTACCGAGAACCACGAACGGAATACCTCTATTCTAACCACCCAAAACAGGGTAGTTCTTTTTACTCAACCAACCTCCACACTGTGAGCCCACATTCCACTCAAAACCATCGTGTGATAGCCCTACTGCCCAGCCCACGTGAAACTGGCAACCCTGCACCGAGTGCCACCAACATACGAACAACCACGCAAACCCAGCCGCCACTTCATCTCAAAAGCCACCTCACGTCTCCAACCCATGTTCGACCAACCATGCACGTCCTCAGCCATCCCCTGTTTTAAACAACCCAAAATATAGCAAGAAAACCCATCCCCAAGTCTCAGGTTTCAGCCCCATGACACGTCGATGAAGCCTAGCGACGTCGCCATCCTTCCACGTCCGAGCACTCTCCGTCTGCCCAGATCAGCCACACGTTCTCCCCGTAAGTTCCTTGTTGCAAACTCCATTCCTTGACTCCAATTCTCAGTTTTACAGCACTTAGTGGTTTTTCTCTCTCTCTCTCTCTCTCATTTCTCACTCTCTCTTTCTCAGTACTCAGCTGCCCAGCTCCGCCCGTCTCCACCACTTTGTAGCTGCTCTCTCGGTGAGTCTTTATTGCATGATCTTGGGTCTAGAAAATATATTTCCCTGCAAACTAAAAGGTTGCTTTTGCATTTTATGTAAGAAAATAGCTATATACAGTCACAGGTTATAAGCGCGAGGAAAATGGCAACTGATGTGGCAAAAATAAAAAATGCACTGTTTAGTTTTACCCCATTTCCCTTCGCTCATGAAACTTTGTATGAGAAAAAAATATTTTCTGTCATGACTGGTGTATACATGAGATTAATTTTGGCATTTTGTTTATAAACTGTGCAAAAATGGGAGAATATGAAAATTTGTTCATAACTATATGACTATGATCTGATTTTGTTTTGTTATGAATTTGTTCTGTACTCTGATGTAATGTGATGTGATCTATGAAAAACCTCTGGCATGATATTCTATTTCTATTTTGTTTTGACCTTACGACGGGTGTAAAACTCTAGCCACTGTTGAGGTTGGTACCAACTCTTCTGTTTCTGGTGCACCAACTTTAGAAGTAAAGTGGTTTTATGCATGATCTTTCCTGTGTGCACACTCGAGGTTCCGAGAATTATAAGGGGAATATTTCGCATTCTATTTATACTTGGTTGGCCGTCGGGGTTTGCACAACCCTGTTACAGGGTTTAAATATAGAATTATATACTAATGTGATGTTTCAGTTATGTTTGTACCAAAGGAATTTTGATTAAGAATATTTATGAACTTTCGTTTTGATATTTTTTTATAAATGTTTTGATTTTTCTTATGAAAATAAAAATATTTTGTTCTTCATTCCAAATTTTATAAATACTTATATTTACATACTAGTATATGTTTTCTACTAACTGATTTGTTGATAATTCACCTGTTATTTTCATAACAATTTTCAGATAATTTTGATGGTTCAACTAGAAAATAAGAGTAGGAAGTGTTAGTAAAGTTTGATGTTCATAGGGGAATAAGTGCTAAAGGGTACAAGTTTTATTGGATAGTCATATTTAGTAGATTTATTATTTTCATTTGTTTTGGTATGTTGAGTTGTGCATATTTTCAAGAATTTTTGAAGATTTTAATTTATTTTACTGAGGTATATCTTTGGTGTCTCCATGGAGGACGTACTTAGATCAGAGGACACTCATCCCAGGCAGGCTGCAGGGGCTTCAGGTGGAAGGAATGAATCAACTAAGGTGTGAATACTGTTTCAATGATGTTTTTCTCCCTGACGCTGCTCTACTAATTTCCTGACTTGGCCTTTCTTTCGTATGAGACAGATAATGAGTCTGCCCAAATAGAGTAGTAATTTCTTAGTGTTTCATAGGCGCAATCAGTTAATCAATTGGGGAATGGGGGCTTCCGCCCATGTTATCTTTAGCTATTCGACCCTATTTACAAATGTGTTATTGGAGATGATTTAAGTAACATGAGCTCACTCTCCGGACCTTCGGGACTGGGACATTACAAAGGTGTATCCATTCTTTTTTTTGAAGCTTGTGTTGCAGTAGTTTCTAGATATGTCAAATGTTCCTACATAAAATAAATTTAGAAATTTAGAAAATGTTGGAAGAAAATAATACTATATAAAACAAATGCATCTGTTTAGATTTATTTAATTTGTTTCTATTTGTGAGAATGTTAGATTTTATGGTATGGCTTTAAAAATGTTGTTACAATTTATAATATTCTAAATTTTATGTAAGAATTTTTGTAAGAATTATAATATTCTAATGCTTTTTATTAAAAAGGTAGTACCATAAAACCTTTTGTTAAATAATTTGATTACCTTGTCGGTGTGATTCATGAACTCAATTGTTGTAGAACCATTGCCTTTTCTGCTATTAGTCCAAACAAAACGACTGTGAATCGTTCAATATAATCCTCCATGTCAACATAGGCTTGACAACTTAAAGTAATAAAATTGTAGTTGTGAGTTTGAATGAATCATTAATATGGCAAAGTTGTGATATAAGAACTCATAAATTAAAATATGAACAAAATATGTATAACATGGCTCTCCATGACTGACCCCGAAGGGGAAGGAGCACACAGGGGGCCAACCTCCTCGATCCCATCTGTTCCATGAACCGCAGGTGTCCCCCTGGCATGGGGGCACGAAAGGAAGGGAAGGGGTGGTTAGATCCCCCAACTCGGCCACGAACATCCCTAGGCCTTCAACCTACCACCCAACTTCCATGTCGACCAATCCCACATCACCCACATCTCTTTGATCAACCCCTCCTTCTTCTAAGGAGGACCCACCTCATTCAGGAAAAGTGGGAGAGTTCTCCTAACTGCCGAATGAGGTAGGGGAGGGAGAAGGGATAGAGACCCTCTCTTGGTCAGTAGCAGGGGTCTCACCGCCAGAAACAATCATGGGGAGAGAACTCAGGGTAGATCCTTGCTCCTTGCGGTCGTCTTCATCACCACCCCCAATATTGGTCTAGGTGCTACCAACTAAGATAGATTCGGGCACCCCAGCCCCAGCCACGCCAACAGAAAAGGCATTCTACATATTCGCATAAAAGTCGCCGATGCTAGACGTTGATGTTAGGGAGAGAAGAGAAGGAAACTCGAAGGGCGGCGTGCTTACGGATTCAGTGCCCTTGGCAGGCAAGTCAAAATCAAAACCCATCGCCAAGTCAACGAGAGAGATTGGCCCAAGAGCCCAATAAGGTCTTCAAGACCTGGCGACACTAGGGGGAACCCAGACTAAAAACGCATTGGGTGTCTTCTCTCCGGGGGAAGCATCAGGAGCCCCCTAACCAACAACAATGTTGGAATAGCAATGTACTCCTCGATCCGCCTCAACTTCCGCCCCCGTGGCAGATCCAGCAACCTCGCCCTCAACGATGTTGCCATGAGGGCGTTAAGTCAAATAACCATCAATTTGAGAAGCCCATCTTTTCCCCCCTAGCTAGGGAGCACGTCTCTTTGCCAGGGGCACCATGGCCTTGAGTTTTTGACCCTTAACATGGGCATGTCTCGGTATCACCAAGAACCTATCAATATTGGAGGCAAAGAGCAGATCCTCCATTGCCAAACCATTCCTGTCATTTTCCTTTGCCCAATTAAGGACTATGTCAACATGAGAATGCTCCTTATCAGTTAAGTCCAATTGCAAGCTTTTGTTGTCGGGGACCCTTCCCCAATTAGCACGGACTGGGTAGTCCTAAAGATTCATCTCGTCAGCGGGATACTCCCAGTTACTACCAGGAAAAAAAAAAATTTTGCCACTACTTGGCATTGGAATAACAAGGATCGAAGGCCGCCAAGCGTTGTGACCTGACGCGAAAACTACAAACGTTGCCTGGCAACATCTTCACCCATAGAATGAATGAAATTTTTTCTCTGCCAAATCTGGATAGGTATCCCCCAAGGGCTCTAAAACCATGCGAAAGACCACGTATGAGCACATAAGAACATGCCAAACGTGCGAGTAAAGTTGGGCGGGGGCTAACCCCAAGAAATCCAAAACATCAGGGACATGGTGTATGAAATGGAATCACAGCCCGTGCATCAAGGCACTCACTGTAAGGGCCACGTCGCCGACAAACCCTTCTTCATCAGTACATCTAGCCTTAGGAATAGAAAACTTCACCGAATCTGGGATTTGGTGAAGCCGAGATTTGGTAAGTTGACCTCGACTTCACCTAGTCCCGCTCAAACAGGGTGGAACACCAAGAGAAACCCTCAAAAGAGGCAGGGATTCGACTAAGGGAAGACTAAACGGCAGGGGAAGGAGAGTCCCTTGTTGGAGTTGGGTCGGAAGAAAGGATGGGAGTACGGGAAGAGCCACAGCTAGCCATTGCAAGAAAAATGCATTCTTGAAGATGACACTAAGAAAGGGCTCGAACAGGGAGAAGAATATAATAAGGAAGAAGAAGTGCGAAAAGAAGGAGTACGGGAAGAAGTAAATGAATCAAGAAAGATCAGGAAGGTAATCATGAGGATTCTTGGGAATTCGAAAGGTTGGTTGCGCCGATAGTTGCCACTTCTTTCAAATAAAGGATGTTAAATTAGAGCGAACGTCTATGGGTGATATGGGCTACGTTTTGAAGAATAGGTTTGAACTTAAGCCACTATATTATCTCTCATGGACCCTCGACGGGGTCGAAAAGGTCAAAATCTAGCTAACCGATTACCTATTGCAAGCCAGCGGGGTAAGAACATCACGTGGGCATATAAGGTGCGAAACTAGTAAATTGCCTTTGTGCTGGCACAAATAAAATTAGAGGGGTAACTGGAGGAGATATTTGTCCTCTTGCTACATGGCCCATGACTGATAAGCAAGCCAAGCTTGCCATTTTGACCTACAAGGCCCTTGGCCTAGGGGCCCATGGGAGCATGATATCAACAATTGAGGCAACATCATTCGCAAGGTGATAATGCCCCAAGATGAAGGCAGTTATCCTAAGATGGATAACCCTTATAAATCAAAGCAATATCCCCTCCTCCTTTGTTAAGGGTTAACTAGAGATAAATGCAGGGAACAGATGATTCTCGACTTCTTGGATATGCCCCTGCATCTCCATAAATGGTATATGAAGGTAACAAATGTTCTTCTAAGTATTATTGAGATATTATATATTGAGACTAATTCTCTAACTTTGGCATCAAAGTTTATCCTGGGCAACCAGTGCCATTGTGTAACAGCCCGCTAGAAATTCATTAGTGAAATTTCTATTGACTTTAGGAATCTCGTGAAAACCCCATAAGTTTTTACGAATCAACCAATCGCATAGGTTTTAGTCTATCAACATAGTCAGTGTTATCACTCACTATGGTGCTAGAAATATGAGTTTAATTATTTGAGGTGGTTAGAAGTGTCAGAATGCGTTATAGTCTACGCCATTAGACTCAGTGGATTATTTAGGATTTTATGGGGCAATAACCTATTTTCATAATTCCGGACAAAACGTCTGATGAAAATTGTGAAATTATTTTTACGGACACTTCAAGAATGAATTTCGGTAAACGATTTTCAATGTAGGTTAATATGAATATTTAGAAATTTTTAGTGCTAAGTTTATGATTCACTTTTTCGGAGTAAATAGTAACCTCGGTAAGCGCACCAATTGCAGTATTTCAAAATCACAGTGTGGAATGTCCAAATTAGATTAGAGAACTTTCATTTGGACACTTGGCAAGATATTAGCCTCACATAGTGAATAATATTAGACACTTGGCACCATGAGGAATGTTTGTTGGATTTGAAGGAATCAAGGTGTGAGATCATGCCACTTAAGCAAAACCTTGTTTCATCTGCTCAACCAAATTGTGCCAGACCAAAAATATTTCAATCCTAGTGAAACCCTAAATGGTGGGAATCCAATTGAAAGCCCAAAAGGTTTGTTGAAATCGAAACCCTAAACGATTTCCCCAAAACCCTAAAGTTGGCCTCTAAACATTTTCTAATCCGATTTATAGCATTGTGTTTAATCACTCGATTAAATCACTTCCACAAGCTATTAATCCTTCAAATTTGTGTTAGAACATCATTATCCAACCTTGTTAACCTTGAGAAATTGATTGGACTAAGTAATATTGGATTTGGGCTTGATAGCAACCCAAACCCTCTTTAAACCCCAAATTTTAGGCCCATTCGGTTTAGGCCCATTAAGGCCCACGAATTTGGTCACCATAGGATTGCTTCATGGCTAAGTTTTGTACCCCCACTTGACTGGTCAGATCTTTACAAGAAGGGCCTAGAAGGTTCTAGAAAGACATAGCTAAAGGGCCACCTCACTCTTTCACTCTCACACTCCACCTTGAGAAAAGATCTTGGTCTGATTTTTAATAGAAGAAAAGGCCAACACTCAACCATTTCTTCAGTCCTATCACTTTACATAGCTTGTGTAAGAATCTCTCCAGTCCACTTCCCACGAAAAGCAACTCTCCTTTACACTTTTCCATCATAAAACACAAAAGACACTCTCAGACAGTTTTTCTTACCTCTTTTGAACGCCCGTTTCGAAGCTTTTGTAAGTGTTTTCTCGCAAAGTTTCCTTCATTAAATTTGTTTCTTTTTTAGTATAGTTTACGTGGATATCTTATTCGTTCCATTTGGAGATCATTTGATTGGTAAAACATTGTTTAGACCCCAGAAAGGTTATTTTGGGCGATAAACTGGAGAGTGTGTTATATTTTGGAGTTTTTGACCAAGCTAATGAATAGATCTTGGGCCGAAATTTTTATGGAGTACTTTTAACATGTGTATATGATTATTTCTTGAGGATTTGTTGCATGATTAAAAGTTTTGGGGAAATATTTTCTTAGGTCTAGAAACTTAGAAACTGGAAGAGGCAAAACAGTTTCTGTTTTGAGAAAGTTTAAATCTTTTATGGTTTAATCTTATTCCAATGGCTTTGATATTTTTATTGGAAGATCCTAAGCCTCTTATATACATGTTAAAATGTTATTTTGAAGATATTTGATGTTAGTTTCGAATATATGAAATTTTATGCAATGAGGTATTCAGTTAGGTCAAAGTGATGATGTTCTTGGCTAAATTTATGTTTTGGTTGATGTTTAACCATGTGATCTTGAGTTTGATGCTTGGATCTGTTTTAGAACATCTTTTTAAACCATGTGATATTTTGGTTTGAAGATCACATCTTTATAAGTCATGGATCAAGAGGTTGATCAAAACAAGTTAGAAACAAAATTCTGTTTTGAACTTAGAAGAAAACCCAAAAAGTTCAAGTATGGTATTAGTGATTTTGATGACTTTTGTTCATGATTCAAAACATGATTATTCTTAGGAATATGTTATGAGTATAGTAGAAGAAAAATATTGGTTTACTCATGAGTTTTGAGATTTGAAAGAATTACAACAAAATCAAGGGAAATAGCCTTGTAAGTTTCGGACCTATAGAGTTTTAATGGTTGTGTTTAGTTTTAAATTTTTTTGAATTGATATTTGAGCTTAATTTTGGTGATTTTTGGAGTTAGGATGCAAAATCCTTAAGTTAGGGGTAAAATGGTCATTTTACTCGAAGTTGATATTTCTCCATATTCCTAATTGTTAGTGATTAAGTTCTAATTTTTAGAAATCGCTACTTTCAGTTTCTCGTGATTGCACTTGAGTTTTATCTCGAAGCACGAAGATCGAGGTAAGTTAGCTTTTAACTTACTATCAGTTTAATGTGTATGAGTGATAAGTAATGGAACTAAAGTGTATATATGCATGTTATCATATGTGCCATGCCAAGTCATTACATATTTATCTGTTACACAAAATTTATTCTGTCATGAATTATTCATCTGTTACACAAGATATTCTGTCACGTATTGCTATAAATTGCAAGTATGTCATGTTAAGTTAAGTATGCCATCTGTTACATGTATTTCATATCATATAATATTCACTATCACATGTTAGGCCATGTTAAGAAATGTTGTCTGTTACATGGTATGCTATGTTAAGAAATGTTGCCTGTTACATGTATGCCATGTTATGAAATGTTGTTTGTTACATTTATGTTTCAAAGTATGTCATGTTTGTCGTCTTACGTTCATTTCACGTTATGCCACGTCAAGATTTCTGTATTTTATCTCACGTTCATGATACGTCACATTACGAAATGTCATGTCTGCCAGTTAAGTCATTCATGTCAATCACGACCCTAAGTGCTAGGATGGGGCAATATCCTAGTGGAACTCCTTTGTTCACGCTGGAGTGTCTAAATAGGTGTGAAATTCCCTGGGTTGACGAAGTACAGTCAACAAGTTGCGAATGGGGCCTAATTAGCTGGTCACCGGAGCTCGCCAGGCACTAACGCCGATGGTGCCACACATTATGTTACGTGTGTCCACAGCAAGTGTGGCACAAACAGATAAGTCATGCGGCCACAACAACTGCGGAGCATGAAGTATGGGGCAACAACAACTATGGAGCATACACTACGTGAGACACAGTAATTGTGACACGTAGAATACGTGGGGCCACAACAACTGTGGAGTACGTATTAACGCACTCACAGCTGGTATAGAAACCTGTGATGTGATGCGGTAATCGGCAGGGACACACGGCTCAAGGGGACCTGTGTAGCACCCATATGGTCACGTTAATGATTAAGTCTATTGAATAAGATTCCAAGTTCAAGTCATGTTTCACGTTATGTTATGTTCAAGTTTACGTTCACGCAATCATGGTAATCCCATGAGACAAGAATATGTTCCAAGTTCATGTTACGTTATGTTCCAAGTTCACATTTATGGTATGTCATGCTCAAGTTCATGTTCAAATTATACATGTTCATGCTCATGTTATGTTTCAAGTCCATATTATGTTTCAAGTTCATGTTCATGTTATGTTTCAAGTCCATGTTATGGTTCAAGTCACGTTCATGCTAAGCTTCAGTTTCAGTTTAAGTTATGCCAGTTATGTTATGTTGTATATCAAGTTATGCTATGATTACTTATGATTTGATTATGCATTCATGCTTTTACTGCCATGCATGCATCATTAACCTGTGTGGAAGTTTCCTGTTAACTTGCTGAGATTTGTAATCAAATCTCACTGTGGTAGTCTCAACTACCATTCCCCCCAAATGGTAGATTTTGTTACAGGATCTGAAGGAGAATCGAGAATCGACCATCTGGAAATGATCGATTAAGCGATGGTGTGACGTAGATGGTAGTACAGTAGTTACCTCAAGTTACTACTTGTATTTGTGGAGTTTAATCTCCAGCACTCTTTTGATCACAACCATATGGACTATTATTGCAATCTCAGTTGTTTAGTACGTCATTATGAATGAAGTATGTTTTAAGTATTTGAGATATTTCGGTTTGGTGCATAGTATTGCTAAAAAGAAAAAAAATATCCGCTGCGAATATTTCATAATGCTAGATGCATATTAGGAATATTGCATCTTATATGTCATGAACGGGGCAGGTAACCTTGTGTTGCATGTCTCGACGCTTCAAATGTCCGTCCGATCCCAAGCGGAATTTGGGGGCGTCACACATTGAGTTGGTCTTTGCAGGTCGTTCAAGTGGTTGGTGGTGTGAAACATGTCTTTTACAAACTCCTTAACATCTTGTCTGGTATTTCTGCTGAAGAAGATTGAGGTCTTGTCCAGGTTCAATCTTTGGTTAATAAATGGTTATCTTTTTGCACCTGGACATCTTGTCCAGGTGCAAAAAGAAGGTTATCATTTGTAAAAAACAAAAAAATAAATAGTAAATAAGCAAAGACCCTCGAGCAAAAGGAAAGCCTGAAGTGTGACATTTTTTCTTAACTCTATCCAACAGATGACTTAACACTTCTGAGCATAGGATAAAAAGATAATATAGGCCTTTCTTGTATCTTAACCTTCATTTTATTTTGATTTTTATTCAAGTATTAAAAAACTTCTTCGCTCACTCATTAAATTAAATATAATATAGGCCTACAATTACAAATGAGGAAAATATATTAAAATAATAACCAAGTGATCATATTCATGTTTCATCTACATATATATATATATATATATATATATATATTTGGGTCAAATGATCTTGCCAATAAAGCTTGTAAGTAGTCTACTTAGATCTTCGCAAACTTCTAATTGGTTGGTCAAAAAAAGAAACGAAAAGTTGCGAATGGCTGCCTTGATCAATATGTTTCGAAAAAGAAGAGGTAAAAATTAAGGGAGTATGCATGTTGGGATTGTTCCAAATTCATTGAGAAAGTGGAAAATCAATCATCATCAGCTAATGCTGCCATCTACTATTTGTGCTCCCTCTGATCTCTCTCGCTCTCTCTCTCTCTCTCTATATATATATATATAGAGAGAGAGAGAGAGAGAGAGAGAGATGCATGCCCATTGCCCCCACATGGGCATGTTTAGTGGACTAGCAACGATCTTAAACGTACAAGCTGGTTTTTTTTTTTTTTTATCTTTGCCTTTGCTCCCATCTTTTTACGGTGAGAATGACGGGCGGAATTGAAAGGAACACTAAATACATGCACAACGTAACCCTGGCAGTCATGACTATATATCCAATTGAAATCATCGAATGAACAAATGATCATCAGCATGATGTTGACCAAATTAAAAACAAAGATATAGTATGCACGCGCATGCATCACGTCATGTCATGTTCATTGCAGAGATCGTCTTGTTGAGCGCAGAAGTGCAAGACGAAATAATGAATTATTATATGATCTCATATTTTCTTGAAAGGTTAGGTACTGTTGAGACGTCTCACATGGCTTAAAACCAAACTCATCATAGGTATCAAATCCTCTCTCTCGCTGTAGGTTCTCCAGATGATTATTCTCTCTATATTTTTCTCTCGGGGAGAAGTGTGAGGTGAAGTTAGGTCCATGAATATTCTAACAGAATTAGAAGGTGGCAGAGGGGTTCGAGGTGTGTGTGTAACGGCATTGAGTGGTGGCAGTAAGGTGGTGGAAGGGTCGGTTTAGTATGGTTTACGTAGCTGAGTGGTGGCAGAGAGGTGGTGGTGACATTTTCAAGTCTGCTTCTACAGAATAATCTAATGAACTGTGGTGGTAGAAATGGGGTAGAAGGGCTTGGGGTCTGTTTTCTTCCATACGTTACAGAGTGGTATCAGGAAGGGGGTGGTAGAGTTTTCTTTCCCTTTTACAGCAGGAAAGGGTGGTAGCAATGATGAATGATCTTGCAAAAAAATGGGAATGTTTGAAGCTGACGGAGGAAAAAACCCAGCATGTAGACCTGGATGATGAGATATCGGAGGAGTTGAAAAATAAAGGGGAATGTAGTCTGGTGGGAAAGGTATGGATGAAAAGAAATATAAGTCAGGGGGTTATTGAAGCAACAATGGCTAAAGTGTGGAAGATAAGCAGGAAGGCTCAGTTTCAAGAGGTGGGTTCAAATATGTTTGTAATCACATTTACTAACCAAGCTGATAAACAGAGGATCCTTGATGGGAGACCTTGGTTATTCGACAACCAAATGTTTGTGATATTGCACCTAGATGGATTCATCCCACCACAGCAGATGGATTTCAATAGGGAGAGATTCTAGATTCAGTTTCACGACTTACCTATAGTATGTATGAACAAGGCAAGAGGAGAAAAACTAGGTGAGACTGTGGGTAGAGTTTTGGAGGTAGAGTCACAGGATGATGGGAGTGGGTGGGGTTTATATATGAGGATTTTAACAGAAATAGAGTTGGGGAAACCATTGGCTAGGGGGAGGACCATCTCCATTAAAGGGAGAACCTATTGGGTTCCTCTTAAATTCGAAAAACTTCCACACTTCTATGTTAAATGTGGTTGTCTCATCCATGGAGAGGGAGGATGTTTGGGGAAGGAGGAGGAAGAGACTCAGTTTGGTACTTGGATGAGGGTAAGGATGAGAGCTAGATTTAAATAGAAAGAGGTGGGTAGAAATGTGAGATGGGAACAAAAACTGACAGCAAGAAATGTAGTTTGTGTAGAGGATCAGGAAAAGAATAATAGTGTGAAGGAGAAGGAAGGAAGTCAGGGGAGGAAGAGCTTAATGCAGGAAGTGAGGAGGTGATGAGTAAAAGCCAAGGTTTCCAAGAAGATGATAGAGGGAATGCAAAAATGGTAAGCACTGAAATATGGAAGGAAACTTCAACAGAAAATCAAGAGAAAAAGTGTGAGTAATCAAGGGAGGAAAGGAGTGAACTGGGAGAAAAAATTGAAACAAGTGACTACTTAGTGAAGGCAAAAGGAAGAACTATGGGGGTTTGGAAGAGGAAAGCAAGGGAAAAAAAAATATCTCTAAGGTTTCTAACAGTGCTTCTTGTTTATCAAAAAGGCTATTTAGACAAGATGGTGAAGGAAAAGAGGTGGAAAGGGAGAGGAAAAAAGCAAAAGGCAGTAATAGTGAGGTGAATGAGGCACAAATTGTTTTGGTGGAGGCTGTTGAACAACCCCACCAATTATTATGAAAACACTAAGTTGGAACTGCCGAGGGCTTGGCAACCCTCAAATAGTTCAAGACCTTTGCCATTTGGTAAAGGAGAATGGTAAAGGAGAAGAGGCCAAATGTGATCTTTTTGATGGAAACAAAATTGAGGAGTGAAAAGAGTGATAGAATAAAAAGAAGGGTGAGAAGTGAGGGGTGTTTTGTAGTAGATTCAGAAGGAAGGAAAGGGGGTCTTATGCTTCTATGGGACCAGTCAGTGGAGTTGGAGATCTTGAATTACTAAAATAGGCACATTAATGCTTGGGTCACAAATGAGGAAGGGAAAGAGAGATGGTTGCTGACTGGTTTTTATGGGCAACCAGAAACCAGTTTAAGGGAAGAAGCTCAAAAGTTGTTGGCTTCTCTAAGACCTAATGATGGGGTGGGTTGGTGTGTGGTGGGGGATTTTAATGAAATTTTAACACATGATGAGAAGAAAGGAGGGCAGCAAAGGAAAGAGAACAAATGAATATGTTCATTAATGTATTAGAAATGGGAGGTCTTTTTGGTCTGGGTTGGAGGGGAGACAAATTTACTTGGACTAACAAGCATGACAGTGAGACTTTCATAAATGAAAGGCTAAATAGGGCAGTAGTCAATTTAAGATGGAAGGAGATTTATAAAGAAGGGTGGGTAGAGGTGTTAACAACAAGATGCTCAAACCATAAACCCCTTTTGCTGAGTATGAACCAAAAACTCTCAATAGCATGGAGGAGGAGGAGGATGAGGATGTTTAGATATGAGGCTAGATGCTCTTTTGAGGAAGGTTGTGAGGAAGTCATAAAAAATGCTTGGACCATGAGGCAAGTAGGGCGAGATCCTGCTAGGACACTTAGAAGTTGCTGGAAGACAGCAAATGAGCCTTTGTTAAATGGAACAAGCAATTAGAGAATGACAAGGGTAAAATCTTGAAAGACAAAACAAAATTGTTAAAAAATTTATAGATGAATGAAGGGAGCCATAATATGGTGGAGATTAAAAAACTCCAAGAAGAGATAGGGGTCTATCTTGAAATGGAGGATTTAAAATTGAGGCAAAGAGCAAAGTTGGATTGGTATCAACTGGGTGATCGTAATACCAAGTTTTTTCACAGTTGTGCCAACCAAAGGAGAAAGAAGAACTGTATAAGACAGATTTTTGATGATCATGATAAGATGCAATCAGAGCTTGAAATGATAGACAAGGTGTTTAATGATTATTTCCAGAAGTTGTTCAAATCCACAACCCCAAGTAATGGGGATATTGAAGCTTGTTTGCAGGCAGTGGCTCCCTGTGTAACAGAAGAAATGAATGAAAATTTATCCAAGCCTTTCTCTAGAGATGAAGTTGAGAAAGCTCTTAAACATATGGCCCCTTTGAAGTCACCCGGAATACGTGTAAATCATCTGCTTTTTGCATATGACTGCATACTTTTTGGGATAGCAAAAACAGAAGAATGGTTGAGGTTACAAGAGCTTTTGTTTATATATGAAAAGGCCTCTGGACAGTTCCTAAATAAGGAAAAAATGTTAGTGTGGAAAATCCAAATATAACACATTTAGAGGAATAAAAGAAAGGGTCTGGAAGAAGATTAATAACTGGAAAAATGCTTTTCTGTCAGCAGCTGGCAAGGAGGTAATGATCAAGATAGTCCTACAAGCAATACCAACTTACACTATGAGTGTTTTTAAACTCCTAAAAAACCTTTGTAAGGAGTTAAATTCTTTACTGGCCAATTTCTGCTGGGGAAACCCAAAGACAAGTAGCTGTTTGCATTGGTGCAGTTGAGAAAAATTAAGGACTTCTAAGGGTAAAGGAGGGTTGGGTTTTAAAGACATAGAGTCATTCAATATGGCTTTATTGGCTAAACAAGGGTGGAGATTTTTACAGGACTCGAGGAGCATGGCAGCAAGGGTTTTTAAAGAAAAATATTTCAAAACAATCCTTTTGACAGAAGCAAAAATGGGATATAGACCTTCTTACATATGGAGGAGTGTTTAGGGAGCTCTAAACTGGTTAAAGGAAGGATGAAGATGGAGTGTAGGGAATGGCAAAAAAAAAAAAAAAAATTGGGGGCAGAAGTGGTTACCAACTCCTTCCTCTTACTGTGTCCAATCTCTTTGCACAATTTTAGACCAACAGGCCAAAGTTTCTGAGTTGATTACTGGTGGGGAATGGAATGAGCATTTGATCAAGAGAATTTTCTGTGAAGAAGAAGCAGAGTAGATATGGAGCTTACCCATAAGCAAAATGGAGGTTGAAGATAAATTAATATGGAGGTACACCAAAAAAGGTTTCTTCACTGTCAATAGTGCTTATCATCTAGAAATGAAGAGGAGGACAACAAAAGATGAGTGCTCAAATGGAAGGGAAGGGGAGAACAGATGGAAGGTAATATGGAATTTGAATATCCCAAGGAAAACCAAAATTTTAAATATCAATACATGCCTTATGGTCCTGCCCTGCAGCTGCAGATGTCTGGTCTGATTCGATTATGGTGATACAAAAATGGAGGACCAATGAACCTGATATGTCAATCTTGTTTGAAAGGTTGGAGGAAAGGGTCAATACAGAATAATTAGGAGAGATCAGTATGGTAATGAGAAGCATTTGGTTGAGAAGAAATGAATTTGTCTTTAAAGACATTTTCAAGAGCCCAACTCAAGTGTTGAATCAAGCTAGATAGGAACTGAGAATTTATCACCAGGTTTAGCAGAACCTGTGGCAAAACACAGAAGCAAGAGTAGTAGGAGGAGAGTCAATGTGGAGCAGACCAAGGGAGAGATTTGTAAAAGCAAATTGGGATGCAGCTGTTGATAAAGAAGGAAAAAAGGTAGGCCTAAGAGTGGTAATCAGATATGAGGAAGGTGAAATTATGGTGCTGTTGGTGAACAAAGAAGCCTTGTATCTGATCCTGCAGTAGCAGAAGGTTATGCACAGAGGAAAGCCACGGAATTTTGTAGAGACCTTAATTTCAGCAGAGTTGTTTTTGTAGGTGGTGCTCAAGTCATAGTGAATGCAATTAATGAAGAAAAAGAAGATCTTTCCAGATATGGATGTGTCATTGAAGATGCCAAGAAACTGTTAAGGGGAAGAAGTCAATGGAGTGTTAAGTTTGTTTATAGAAAAGCTAATGAGGCAGCACATTGCTAAGGGGAAGAGGTCCTAGCTTGTATTGAGAGTATCCTGAGTAAGGAAAAACTTTGTAATACTATTTCAGATCAATGAATGAATATTGAGGTTATTTAAAAAAAACTCATCCTAGGCTTAAGGAGTTACCTTACTCCTCCTATTAGACATTTTATGGGGAGAAATGAGTGTTTCTATATGGTATCAGAGCAGGTTAACTTATGACTGATGATAGGCTCCTACGACCTACCCACAATAATGTTACCGGAAATATTGGCCCACACGTGAGGGGGCGTGTTGAGAAGTCTGACATGGTTTAGGAACCAACTCGTCCCAGACTTTATAAGGAGTTATCTCACTCCTCATTTTAGACATTTTATGAAGAAATATGAGTGTTTATATAGGTACCAATTAGAAAATTAATGTGCATTAAGGAAGTTGGTTGATTCAACAACGTAGTCATAATGTTTTAGATCACTTTCGAGTTGCCTAGCTACTACATTAATGGGGCCCTACAATAGGTTATTATATGGAGCGAGCTAGCTGCATGCATATATATTGCGCTTGTACGTGTAGATTGTTGTTGGGTGTTTTTTTGAATAAATCCACTTAATTTCTTGTAATAGGTAAAAAGTATTATTTGTCTAAAATTATAGATCGACGACCTTCATGATATTCAAAGGTTAATTGGTCCAACACATAAACACATGATAGGTATATATATATCTTCATCCACCCTACGTAAAAATAGAAAGAAAAAAGAGTCATTCTATTTACAAGTCCGTATAAGAGAAATACACCATTTATATTATTGATGTGGTACGATTTGATTTGCAAGATATAAACTTTTAAATTTTTTTCTAAATCAAATTGTAACACCCTTTCCCAGAGGTCCGGGGAGTTAACTCTTGTAACCTAAAACCATCTTTCAAAACATATTTATATACTCTAAATTTCTCATAAAATAGGAACTCATTTAATTAAACTAAATATACATGTTCCTCCATTAGGACACCAATTAATAAATACCTCAATGAAATAAATTAAAAACTCTACAAAGACTCAGAAATATCCATGACTCAAAATATCAAAATAACATAAAATCACAAACATACTAAATAAGACTCTCCAATAACTATTTGTACCATTTGACACTTATTTCTCTACGATCATCAACCTTGCTAAAACTTCCTACTCTTGACTTCCAACTGAGGTATCAAAATTATATGAAAAATATTTTGGAAATAAGGGGGTGAGTTATCAACAATTCAGTAAGTAGAGAACATATACTAGTATGTAAACATGAGTATTTTCAAAATTCAGAATGAAGGATAAAATATTTACTTTTAGAATGCAAAATCAGAAACATTTACTTTCAGAATACAAAATCAAAATATTTACTTTCAGAATGCAAAATCAAAACATATTACCAAAAATATCAGAGCGAAACTTTTAGAAAACAATTCTTATTCAAAAATCATTTGGCATAACAAAATCTAAGACCTCATCTTCATCATATCAGAGCATTGCATCGCACCGGGATAGATACCATGTTTAACCCTCGTAATAGGATTATAAACCACCATTATAACTATGGAAGCACTGTATCCACTATTATAACCCGTGGTTGGGTCGTATACCATGTTTAAACCCCATGGTAGGGTTATAAACCACAATTCTAACATGTGGAAGGGTTATATCTACTATTATAACCCGTGGTTGGGCTGTATCCACTATTATCACTTATGGTTGGGTCTTATCTACTATTATCACCCGTGGTTGGGTCGTATCCACTATTATCACCCGTGGTTGGATCGTATCCACTATTATCACCCGTGGTTGGGTCGTATCCACTATTGTAACCTGTGGTTGGGTCGTATCCACTATTATAACATGTGGTTGGGCCGTATGCCACTATCATCACCCATGACTGCGCTGTAACAGAAACTGAATAGAACATCATAATCAGACTTAATCAGAATACAAATTCAGAATCTCATGCCAAGGATTTCAGATGCCGCAACATATCCAAATAGAGTACTGACCAAACTCAAATCCTTTCACATTTTCAAAAACAGTTTCAGAACATTTTTGCATCATATGCACAAATTTTTATAAATTTCATATTCTCTCTTTTTGCATAGTTCAGAAATAGAATGTACAAAATTAGCTCATGTCTACACCAATCCTGGCAAAAAATATTTTCTCTTATATAGCTTTCAAACTCATATCTAAGGTTGTTTTCATATTTCTTTTCAAAACAAATATGCATATTTTCAGAATCAACTTTGTTTCATTTCCTTTTTATGCAAAGTCTAGTATAGGAACCTTGCTTACCAAGGCTTTTTAATTTTTTTGAATTTTTTCACAACAGTGTTGAACGAAAATTACTCGTAACATTTAAGATTGCCACGAAATGTCCATAAATATTCAAAATTAACACATTTTTCAATATTAACTTGAAACGCCAGGTAACCTATTATTAAAGATCTAAATTTCTCGAAACCCTAAAATATCATAAATTCTCAAATGCCTATAATATCCATTTAATTTCTCCGACTAAGACATTGAATTCTAACTTAGGTACCATTGAAATCTAACTATATAATTAATAATAGATAATGTAATTATATTGCAATTCTGCTACAGGAACCCCGCGTTGGGTACCTGTTGTGGAATCATGTAGCCACGTCACTTTTATATTATTAGTTTAGTAAATGAATTAAAAAAAACCTCGATTTGAGAAACCCATCTCATCATCAAGCGCCAAACTCATCCCTATTTTCCATCTCAGAAATTTTCTTCATCCTCTTCATTCCTTAGCCATCTGAGCAAAAGCACAAATAATACAAATCTTGTTTTTTTTTCTTATTATTAATCTTCTCTCGTATCATATTGCACACAATAAAAAGAAATCCACATTTAGCTTCAAATAATAAACAAAGAGCGTACCCGCCGAGATGAAAACTTTGCTGCAGTCAAGTGCTGGGCTTCAACCTCCCTCACCTGCTTACTACCTGGAGGAGTGTCGATATTGTGTGACACACAGTTGTAATTTTAGTGGCCTGTGGAAAGCAGATTCACCCTTCACATTCGCTGAAATGAAGCTCTTTGTGGGTTAGGGTTCCGGGCTTCCAAAAATTGGGAAAGACGATGGCAGGGAGGTACATGGTTGGGTCCATGAATGCGAAGACAAAAAACGAAGAAGAAGAAGAGGAGATGAAGTTAAGAAGCATAACCTATTTTTGTGGCTTGTGGGAAGCAAATTCACCCTCGTCAAAATGAAGCTCTTTGTGGGTGGGGAAGCAGAAGAGTTTGCTTTGTGTCTGTGAGCAAGGGAAGGGAATCTGTTTGCATATGAAACACAATGTTTCATTTATCCATGTGGAGGCCCATGTACGCGGGGGGTACCCCTCCTGTGTGCAAATAGAGTTTTTGATTATATCAAAATCTATTAAAGTAAACAACAAACTTTTATTTAATAAATAAACATATATATATTTCTATTTACTAAAGTCCTTACAAATAAAGAAAATTTTAGACTTAAAATAACACCCTAAAGGCAAGGCATTTTAGAAAAAACGAACATAAAATGCATGGGCAAGTTTTAACTTGCAAAAACCACTTGAGATAAAACCATGACATCGTGCATGAAACCAAGCTCATGATCATTTGGGAAGAAGCTGCGACGGAGTTGGGTGGCTGAGGTGAATACGTCGGCGGGATGGGCGACTGCGCATAGAGAGAGAAAGAGTGATGAGAGAGATAAAGAGGGGGAGACAGAGGTGGAACAGTGGGGAAAACTCGTCATGGCTTACCGAGAGAGAGGTGCTGCGGACTTGGGGTGACTCGAGGCTGACGGGAAGGCGACAACTGGCAGATTTTGTGGCTAACCCGATTATTTTTCTGTCGAACGGTGGTGATCCACCAAGTATGTGGTTTTGCTCTATTTCGGGAGTGGGAAAATAGGCGATAACGGGCTGACGTCTTGTGGTGGTGTTGCCTCGTGTGTGGGAGGCTATAGCTTCTTGTGGGCTGGGCACGTTGGTCATTTGAGGGAGGAGCAACGACATAGTTGGCTTGGCTTTGGGGTGGCGAGGCTGCTAGAAGAATCGGAGGCTATAGGCTATGGGGAGGCTATGAGGGTGCAACAAGGCTGTGGGCTTGTCGAGAAGGTCAATGAATGACGGACTCGACGTGTCAACGACCGGCATTTTCTGGGGAGGTAATGACCAAGCGGATAGAGCTGCCGACGTGGGTGGCTGGGTTGTGGCTCGAGGTGGAGGGAGCAGGTGCTTTGTTTTGAGCTACAAAAATAGGGTGGTTTTCAATTGTTATAGGGAGAGCTGTGGCTCTCTGTGGTTGGAGTGGTTAGCAAAAGGAGGGGTTGTTTCTGTTTCGCGTGGGCCAGGCAGTGGCTATCACATGGTGGTACGCATGGCTGGGTTGCAGTCTTTGTGTAGAGTTGGGCCGCGGCTACCCTTCGGTGGTTTTCTACGGTTGCGTTGCTTTGGTTGTTGGAGTTTCTTGGACATGGACTACGTTGCATTGCGGTTGAGTGGTGATCGGGTGCTGTGGAGGCTTACCATGGCATGGAGGGCTGTTTTGTAGTGCTTAGCTTGGAGGTGGGACTGACTGAGTTGTGGTGAATGGGATTCCATGGGGTTGCGGCTTGCTGAAGTTAAAGCAGGGGTTGATGTAACCCTAGGACTTGAAGAGGCGACGAGTGCATGAAGGTGTATAATCAACGGCCACCATAAATTTTCCAACCTAAACCTAAATAAAAATCTTATTAACCAACCGGCATTGATTAAACAGTTTTGTTATTCATCATCTTCACACATCACACACCACATTTTTTTAATTTTTAATTTTTTTGGTTTTATACTTCTTAAACTAATTGAATTCTTTTACTCATCATTCATACACTACATATTTGGTAAAATAATAAATAAATAAATAAAAATATGTGTAGTATGTGATGTGTGGATTAGATGATTAGCAAAATTTTTCTTGACTAGATTGGCTTGATCCAAAGAAAGGGCTTTGTCAAGTCCTTTTGTTGACTATGGCCTGCCAAGGCACGAAAGGAAACCAATACACCCCACCACAGACAATCACCTCGTATGTGCTAGCCTTATCTTCCTCAGCACTATCCTCTGCCTTCTCTTCCTTGCTAGTCTCTCTGCCCTCAGCCCTCAGCCGACGCCGACACAAGCATCTCAGTTCGACGCCGACTCAACCATCTCAGTCCGATGCATCTCTATCGCCGATCTTCCCCATCTCTGTCGATCATCTCCATCTCCTCTCCATCAAAACCCAATCAAACCAAAATCCACAATCAAACCAAAATCAACTCTCAATCAAACCATAATCCATTCAAAATCACAGTGAAAACCATCTCAAATCATCAAGTATAGAGAATAAGCTCAAAATCACAGTGAAACCATTGCAAACCCGCAATCTCGAGTTGAGCTTCGACTTCGGGCCCTATACTCACCTCCTCCAAAATCTCCCTCATCGGGTGGAGGGGCCACGGGTCGAGGCTTGGGACGGGCGTAGTTGCTGTATTCAGTCTCGAGGGCCTTATCGTGACAGGCGGAGGGCTTGGCGTAGGAGGTGTACTGGGGGCGATCATAGTCGAAGTCATCAGAAGGCGTGGAGGAGGAGAGAGGTTAGCAAGTCTCATTGGACGATGAGAGAGGTCGGCTATAGGTGAGCACGATGTTGTAACCACCCTCGTACGGTGCGAGGGACGAAGGGGGTGCGAGGGACGAAAGGGGGTGTTGCGAGGGACGAAGGGGGGTGCGAGAAATTCTCTATTTGAAATCAGTTTTCTGATGTTTATTGGTTTAGGATAGATATGGTGGAAGGCATGCGTGTAATTGTATAAATGACAGGCTATTTTTGTGTGAAAACCAGCCGGACCGGCTCTAAGGATTTCTCTTTCAAAAAACCTTCTACATCTCATTCCTTATCCTTTCCCAATTCTATTAAAATAATATTCTTCTATTATTTCGTTATTACTTATTTCTCTTACTTTCATTTGCAACTTTAACTACTCAATATTTCTTCTTATGTTTTGAACTATTACTCTAATGACTATTTTAAACAAAAACTTAAATTATTTTTTTGTGGGTATGATAGTATGTTTAAAATTAATTTTTCTATATTTTATTTAAAACTATAATAAATATGAGTATGAGAGAAATTGTAGATGATTGGAAGAAGATCAATTTATTTTATTTATTAGAATAAAATATTAATAAAAGATGATTTAGGGATGAACAGTAGTTCCTCAAATATCCCCTAAAACAAAACCTTAAAATAGAGAATGGGATGAGAGGGGGGTTTTTAAGCTCCTCAAATTTTTTTCCATAATTTAAGGATAACAATGAAATTGGACACAAGATGGAAATGCTCTTACAAGTGTGGTCTTTGTCGAAGGAATATAGAGAAATTGATATGGTGCAAATCAATCATTGTTTTTAGAACGTTTACCTACTTATGATCTTTTGCTCCTTTTTTAATTTTTTGTGGAGCCACGTGGCTCATGGAAGATTAATTTTACTAGCTAGTTTATATTAATATATATTTTTATTTTACATAATTTATTATTATTATTATTATTATTATTATTATTATTATTATATATTCACGAATATGCAAAAAATTAAATTTGATTGAATATTTAATCGTGAGTAGTATATCCATTATCTTGTTTGTTTACAAAAAATGTTGTAGATAAAACTAATTTTACAATATGACGTAATTTATGTTAATTTATGAATTTATTTTTATAAAATTTCTTTGTAGTCGACGGTTAAAGCATTTCTCTTTATTTACATGCATAAACTTATATAATGTGGGTAAAACCTTAAGGAAAATGTTAGTTAACCTCCTTAAATGCACCACTCAAATTTATAGTTAGTGTATTTTGTTTTATTTTTTAAAATGTTTAACAGAATTACTACTAATGAATTTGTATTTTTTAAATATTTGAGAAAAAAAATGAATGAACTCAGAACTAGCTAGCAATCACGCCCATAAGTATTTTAAATCAGGGGGGTTGCTGGAAGCTCAGCTGGGGACAGGTCCATCATTTGCCTGGAGTGGTATCCATGCTGGTCTAAGGCTGTTGAAAGAAGGGCTTGTATGGAGGGTAGGGAATGACAAACAAGTGAAGATCTGGACTAATAAATGGATACCCTTTACCCCCCCATATAGAATTCAATCTACCCGAGAAGTGGACTGCTGGTGTGAGTATGTTTATGACCTTATAGACCCCCATCTGCAGCAGTGGAACAAACCTATTCTCCATGAGATGTTCTCCCAGAAGGAAGTGGTTGACATCACAGCCATCCCAATTAGTTTGGGGGGAAGAGAGGATAAGCTTGTATGGCAGTTTACACCAAATGGAATTTATACAGTTAAATGTGGATATCACCTTAATATTGAATTGGAAGGTGAACTAGAAGGGGAGACCTCAGGCAAAGCTAAGGAAAAACAAGCTTGGAAATACATATGGAAGCTAAGAGTACCTCCTGCTACCAAGATGTTCCTATGGAGAGCTTGCAAAGAAGCCATTCCTACACTAGCTAATTTGAAGAGAAGGAAAGTGGTTGAAAACAGTTTATGTCCAGTTTGTAAGCAGGAGCAAGAAACCTCGGGTCATGTTTTATGGGGATGTATTGCTGCCAAAGATGTATGGGGCTAGGGAATGAGGAAAGTGCAAAAGTTATCTCTTCAAAGTGATCTGATTTTTGAAATTTGGTCAAGACTGGTAGAGATACTCAGCCTTGAGGAACTAGAGGAGGTGGCAGCAACTTTGCAGGGACTATGGTCCAGAAGGAACAACACCTACCATGATAAGGAGTTCCAACATCGAACGGCTCTTCATCAACAGGCCAAGACAGATCTTGCAGTCTACCAGGAAGCTATTACAGAGGATAGAGCAGTTAAGTTTAATGCTCGTGCAGGGGTGCCAAAATGGAAAAAACCTGAGGTGGGTTCCTTAAAGGTGAACTGGGATGCAGCTGTCAAATTAGAGGAAGGGAGAATTGGAATTGGAGTGGTCATTAGAGATCATGATGGACTGGTCATGGGAAGCTTACTGGCAAGCAGAAACCTGAAAGGGACCCCTTTTGGTGCGGAAGCTTATGGCCTACTTCTAGCAGCTGTTTTCTGCAAAGAAATTGGACTAACACATGTCTGTCTAGAGGGGGACTCTAAGCAGGTGGTCGATTTATTGCAAAACTGCGCCAGGAACTAGAGTTTGGGAGGCTGTCTTGTGGAAGATGCACGGGAGATACTCAACTCGTATGCAGTATGGTCTATGAATCATGCATATCGAGAGGCCAATATGGCATCACATCTCCTAGCCAACAATGCACTGGAAGCCACAGAGGATACCTATGATCTTGAAACTTGTCCTTCATGTATCTTTCCTATAGTCTCTAAGGAAATGTTGTAATTGTTATCTCCTGGTTTTAGCTTGAGTTGATGTAAGTCATTCTTATGATTAATGAGATCAGTCCTATTATCAAAAAAAATATATCACGCCCATAAGTAAGAGCGGGCATTGTCCAAAAATGAATGTAGCAAACATTTTCCTTATTTTAAGTCGAATATAATAAGACAATTAAAATTAATAAAAAAATGCAACGAGCTCTCCAGATTGACGTGGCTTCATGCACTACAGGAAATAAACCTATTTCCGATGAAGCCTTTCACCGCAAATAGAGGAAACTATCGCCGGAAAAAAGTAATTCCGGCTAAATAAGCTTGCCCAAATATCGCCGCTTTTAACCAGCCAAGTAAGATGTTTTGTGCCAAGTTCGAGAACGGACATAAATGCTTTACATTTTTGGCGGGTATATATCGCTGGAAATATCTTATATATCGCCAGTAAAGATCTTTAGCATAGTTGCTCAAGTCTATTCCGGCGACTAAAAATCGCCGGAAATATAATCTTTGCTGCAAATTTAACTTCGCCGCAAAAGTTCCATTACTGGCGATAATTGACATTTGCCAGAAACACTAGACGATTATTACGGCGATGATATAGTCGCCGCAAATAATTGGACATAATGCTTCCTCCTTACTCACTACATTTATTTTCGGCGAGTTACGTTCGCCGTAAATGGTATTTTTTTTATAAAAAAAATCCAATTCTGTTAGCTTGTATTTTGTCGTCCTGTTATTTTTCCTGATATTTGTAATTTCATAACAGATAATTGCTTGCTAATAAATTATAAATACTAAATTTGGATAAATTTATATCTGATTGCACATATAAATTATATGTCAACATCATTCAAATAACCTCGACGTACATATTTAAAATTCACCAAGATTTAAGTGTACGTTTTACATAATACCATCCAACGTATCACAATGGAATATAAATTTACAATTATTTTTCGTTCAAACTATAAATGTCTAACAGCAAGTTGCCTTCATGAATGCACCAGCTTCTTTATTGCAAGTATTTTTCTTTCTAATCACCATATTACAAAAGTATGGGAAGAGCTGAATTTGGTTCACCGATTTGACTTCAAATGCTTCAAAACAACTGTAAAGAAATGAAATATATTTCTGCAAAAACATAATATTCAAGGCCCAAGTTACAAGGCATTCAATTAATAAAAGATAGCATCTCTTCTTTTTCCTTTGCATCTCTAAATAAAAGAACCAACTATGTATATATTATGCACATATATAGAACACGTAGAAACTCTCTGACAATTAATACAAGGGTCTCACCTGAAATTGGGGCTACCTTTTACATGATTTAGAAGACTAACGAGTCCATTTCAGAAAGTCTCTACGTACTCTAGCTCTTTAGTCTGGTATAAAGCTAGCTTCCAAAATCACAGTACCCAATGTGAGAAAAATCGAACACTTGGCAATTTGATCCTGCCAAACAAAGTACGGACCAAAAAGAACAAATTATATAGGTGAAAAACCATATGCACTTATGATTTTTTATATGACAAGTACATAATTTGCGTTTATTGGAACTAGTAAATACCAAGTCCACTGCACTCACCCAAGGTGATTTCCTCTATGATATCTCGCATTCGGCAACTTCATTGACCAAACAGAAAAAATTTTCAGAATAATGATGAAACAAGTTATTTATTCTTAGTCATAAGATGTTGAAAGATACATAAAAAGCAACAATGTCAGAACAAGAATAAATGAAAATTTGCAGGTCAGTTAGGTACTAATAATATTATTAAAAGGCTACGTATGTACTAATAACTTACCTTGCTATAGCAATTTCATTATACATTGATGACCAAGAACTTCCAATGTGCATGTTGGTGGCAAAAGCAACGTACATCTCCAGACAAAAGTTACAAAATATCCTCAACCAAAAAATATACTACCTACCCTACACTAGTAACTGATGTACAAAAGAGGAGGTTCTGGAGATATGGGAGACATTTTGTTGTTATATTATTTTAACTTTCATCTCCTTACCAAAATTGACAAAAAATTGTTACCCTCAAATTTAGTAACTGGCTATGCAGGCCCCTAAGTCTCTTTATGAGACTCTCCCTGGGTCTGCCTCTCTAACTCATATCACTTCAAAAAATTGTCGTACTTGTCTTGTTTCTCCATTAATAACATGACATTCGCTCGTAAGTCATCATGTAAAGCTTATAATGTGCAGTTTCTTTCTCACTTCTTTCTGCATGTTTAATTAATTCTACTATTCGGGCATTAGTTGATTGTCTAGATGACTCGGGAATAACCATCTCACCAAGACCCCGTACATACCTTGGCCTTTGGCCCAAAACTTCCTTAAATATTATTGCTGTTGCCTCCTTAGTTCGCTTCTCAGGCTCCGGCTCTGCCATCTTTGCTGCCATCTCATTCTATCAACCATTGGAAAACATCACACAATTTAATTGCTCGTAATATGTACTTAGCACTAAAAATATAGACATCAGTTTATCTCGAACATCATGGGATTTTATTTAATTAACACTCACATATTTCTCTTCCGTCATGGGAGTCACAAATTTGTCATTCTTCTTTGACCACCTGAATTCTTTAAAGAAATCAACCAAATTCTCCTCATTCCCAGACTGCAAATAAAATAAATTACACACTAACTTAGATTGAATATATGAACACCATTATGGAGTACAAATTAAAAGAGTACAAGTAGCTAGCATTCATAATGGAACTCAAATCTGCAAGATAAAACTCTCATTCAAGCTATCAAATTAATTGTTGGGATTAGACTTACAAAGTATAAACAATAACGATTGTTGAGTGTTTTTTTCTATTTTTTCATAACTAAATGTGCAAGTAATTATATTAGTCATTGATATATAGAGAACTCAAAGGAAATACACAACTTTGAAGAAGCCTAACATATCACGCAGCACAAAGAAATAATAATGTTACATATAGTCAGTGTGCATCTTGCAACCAAAATGGAGACTTTCCCTCATCTCCATTAGCCGCACAAATGACCTTCGTCCAGCCGTGTGATTGTTTTGTTGCTTCTCCCTGTTACTTTTATTTCGTTCAGACATCCGCTGCAATCACATAGGACGTGATATACATCCATTGAATGTAGAGGTGTCAAGAGGATTATATGACTAAAAACATAAGTGGATATAGTTGACTATTTTAACAAAAACTAACCGTTCTAACTAACATTTAATACAGGTGACTATTTTACCAAAAATTTCCACAGCATGTTAATTAAGTATACGACTGCCAACTTACCTTAAAGTCATCGCTTGAATATCGAGCACATAATTTTACCCAAGTGGCTGGTGTCACCGACGGTGGAACATTCGCAAGTGCTTCTTCATTGCTCTCATATTGCTTGTAGGTTCTATGTAAATTATAGCGAATATGATTAAACCGCTTGCGTAGTGTCTTCGTAACCGTATCACGATGGTTCTTCTTGGTTCAGTCGAGGATGAAGTCAGCCTACAGACAAACATTAAGAGTATTAATTATAATCTCTCAGCCCCGAGTTTTACATTACCAATGTTAGGCTTTCATCTACTCTATTTGAACATGTATTGCATTCTCCTACTTTTACCTGAATGCGTGTAATTAATTCTTCCTTCTCATTAGCTAGTACATCGTGCCAGCTAGCATGACTCAAGTCCACATGGTGCTTGACCAACAAGGTAACCCTTGTAGTAAACAAGGTAGCATTTTCACAACAAGGTGCAGTTTCACCGTCCTTTATCCTCAAGGATATCTTTCCATACTTTCGCACCTTTTCAAACTCTGTGCTCTTTGCAGCTCCTCGCCCACGCTTCTGGCGAAGTGGTACTAGGTTGTCAACATGTTAAACATATAATGTAAAACAATATCCAAAATGTAAAACAATATAAATATAAATTAGCATTAATACCAGACGGGTTTGTGCTTAGTGACGAATCAACTGCTGGTATGTCATTTGGTTCTGTGCTTGGGACGACATTACCTGGATCAGTTAAGTCATATGAGCTTGAGGATGAGTAATCTCTATGATCCATCGCAGCAATGGGTACTTTATTCCGAACTTCATCATTGCTATGAGATCTCCCCCGACCGTAGCTCACACCGCGTGATCGACCTCTACCTCTTCCAGTTATCGGCATTGATGAAGCACGCTATATAAACAAACTTCTAAGCGGTGTGCTTGCCAAAAAAATTGCACAACCAATATTATTCATGCAATCACACTAAAAGAATACAATTATTTATATATGATTATACTTTAGTTTAGAATATTACAATTAGTTCATCATCATGCTACTATTTGTTTAAGGGAATGGTCCAAATTAACCAAGACATTTAGGAAGTAATGCCTCCTACTGTGTTGTCATCACAAACTTGGCTAAATTGGCAAAAGATAACAAACTAAATAATTCTCACGCAAATTACACATCCATTCAATGGAAGATCCCCTATTCTTGAAGTAAATTGCACACTGCTAACGGCCGGGGTACTAGAATTGTATTCAAGTTGTAATCTAATTAGATCATTCTTTATGCAATTGACCATGCACGGCCTCTCAAACCCAGTAAAATTATAGAATATATATATATATATATATATATATATACATAGAAGTATCCAATTAATTTGGATAACCATGACAAGCTAGCTAGTTCATATATACTCAATAAACATGCATAATCTAGTGTAGTTCATAAGATACAACTTACTTATGATGGAGGAATATATATTGTATTTACAATTATAAGCTATGACTTTAATTGATATCAAATTCAGGTTCTTAGAACCATATTATAAGTTAGTCATTATAAGTTTAAATAGGAAACTATATATATATATATATATATATATATAAAGTGTAGTTCATAATTTAAAACTTAAGATGGGTAAAGTAAACTGATTATCTAGTCGGCCTTAAATATAATGTTCTTAATTGAAATACTATATATGTAAATCACGAAGGTCCTTCATAATTAAATATTAAGCTCTTTTGCATTACCCTTAGATATATATATATATATATATATATCTAATTAGAAAAAAAAAGCCGAAATGGAGCTATTGCCGCGAGATAGTGTAGCCGAAAAAAAATATTTCCCATTAAATATTATTGTTGATACTTAGTAATTTCGCCGAGATATAATCGCCAGAAATGAATCAATTCATCTATAATATTTTAGCTTTAACTTGCCGGAATGAATTGAAATATATTTTCTATATACAATTCAGCCTGCTTTCAACATCAGTTTAATCCATTAAACCATCTGATCAATTATATTTCCTAATAAGCATACAATATCATGAATTAATCATCATTGAAATATATATATATATATATATATATATATATATATATAGATGGTTTAAACATCCCCAACATCATACATTAATGAAAATTGCTCAAATTGAAATTGATGATAGTTTAGTCTAAAGTACTACTTAACACCCCACAATATATAATCTTGTTTTATAGGTGTCCTCCTCTCTTTAATATAGGGTAACTAGAGTTTCCTAAGCAATCCTTGATCATCCCTTGGAAGCTGCTGGCCTTCGTCATGATCTCAAAATTGCCTTAATCTCAAAACTTCATTCTTCAACTGTTCTTCTCAAAACTTAATGCATTCTTCATTGATGTTAATTGCTGCAAACATATACATTCTTTTTTAGTTCTCAAAGTCAACCACAATGTACATTCATCATTTTCTTTATTTCCATGTACATTCATCATTTCCACAATGTACATTCACTTTATTAATGCTCTAAAGGCTGCATTAAATAAAGGCAGCTGGCAAGCTGATTACATTAAGTGAAACAACATTAAATATATGATTGCATTAAATATATATGATTCCTAAGCAAATAAAATTAACACTAGCATGTTTTTTTTTTCAATTAACTTGTCTACTAGGTTTTTTTTCATGTCTTTTATCTACAATGTGTAAGCATAGGTGCATGTATACATTAATTTTTTAATATAACCACCTATAATGGAGTTAATTGGGTAACTCATCTAATCACCAAAAGAAAGGATAACACATCCCATCTCAGCCTCTAGGTGCAGCATATAGATAAAAATAACCAGGTTAAAGCAATTAAGTTAAAGCAATTCATGTCTAGAAATTGTATCAAAGTCATCACAAATATAGAACACAAGCAAATTAGCAATATGGATTGGTGAAGTTTACATACCCTCAGCTTAGAGAAATTATATTGCACAGTCCTTATGAGAATAATGACCATCAGGTAACCAAGAGATTTTTGATGAAGGAGGCGTTATTTGTACCATGGAACACCAGGCAATATCTGTCCACATCATCTATGTTAATACAATCCCTTTGTAAAGAATAAATGACAAATAAATATAATCCATTTATGCATTTTTCTGACCTTAACACCATACAAAGCATCTTGAGGTAGAAGAATGAACACAATGGGAAGAGTTTGTTAAGGCCTTCCAGATCAAAATCATTGACAGCACATAAACTTAACATGACAAAAGTGAAAGCAACAAGTGAAGGCCATCTTGTGAGCAACTCCAAATCAATGGAAACTCTTCAAAACATATGTACTACCCCACAAAAAACGTATTTCCCAATATATATATATATATATAGTGTACTACCTCTCTAGTTCTTGTTTACAAAGAGGACAAGAAGATGTAATTTGGAGCCATTGATCTATGCATTTGAGGTGGAAGACATGGGAACATGGCAACCTCCTTAATTCTTCCTTGTCCAAGTACTTGGTTATGCAAATGCAGCATTCCTGTCATCCCCACCACAAACACAAAGAAAACACGACAATCTCATCAGCACTTCAACTTTCAACACGCCAATATATTCTTTTACTTAGAATCTACTAAATTTGTTCTGTCCTATGAAAGATATTAGCTTATCAGTAAGTGTAAGTTGAAAGAAATGAGACTTACCGGATGATCATTTGCAAGGTCGGATGCTGGGAAGCTGAGAAATTTCCTCCTCGGATGCTCCTCTATCAATTGACCCTGCATTCATGTTGTATCCGACAAGGTTGCTAATCATTGGCACGCAACAGCATAGCAGCAAAAATAACAGGAATGGAAATGAATAGCAAATTGCTTTCCAAGCTAGCAGGGAGATGCATAGCACATGTAGTTTTGGGGCTCGATGGAAGGACCCAAATCGAGAGTCAAATACCCAAACATTACCCATCACAAATCATAATGCAAAGAACAATTCTAGTGAAGTTTGGCATTTGTTAATTAGATGTGAGATCCTGTATCCATTGTAGCAATCAATTAGAAGGCTTCGAAAAGCTCTTGAATTGTAAAAAAACTCTCTGTAACACTTCCACTAAATTTATGGAAACTTGTTTGTGTGTGAAAAAAATTAAAAGCAGGCAATTCATGAGTTTGTATCTTGTTTTTCGTCATTTAAATATTGCTGCCAATACGATTAAAACTCTTAGGTGGCCTAGTACAAAATATAGTGACCACCAATCATTATCGAATTGATTTGAAGTTATTTGTTATAACTTGAGGCTTTTATCATATCACTAAGGGTTCATCACTACTAAGCTGTTTGCATAATTCATCAATAATTCCACCCAAAGAACAAAATCAAAGACTTATCCTCAATAACTAGTTGCATGATGTTTTATAACTAGCTCACAAATCTTTGTAATGATCCCAACAGACGAGTTGTCACTATTAGTACAATGCATGGAAACCAATGATTTTGTTTAAGGGAAAAATGTAAATGAATCATAGAAGTTGAAGGGGCAAACTGTATGTAAAGCTAGCATACCTAGATTCTTCACTGCCCCTCTGCTGTTCCATATTAGAAAGGCCAAAACCATCTCCATGATTGAGATGGTGCCGGTAGCGGCCGTAGAGTAGCAACAGACTAAGAACACATCCAATATTATAACCAATAATCCATATTCTCATTGGCCAAACAGGCTTTTCCTTGGAAATGGCTATAGTAGATGTTGTGATGCTTATTTGAATCACCAAAACTATAAATTCCATCAGCATCCAAGTGCTTGAATTGAAAGGATTTGAGCTAAGATCAGATCTTGATTCATTTTGGTAGTGGAATATTCTTCTTAAGAAAGAGAACCACCTTGCTCTGGAGATCCTCATCGCCATCCTTACCAAGGACGAAGAAGGTAGAGCACGAGTAGGCCTATGTCGGGTATTCATTTTGGATGATTTTTGTTGGACTAAAAACCAAATTCCAAACAATAAACTAACGTTAACCTTTTGCCCATTATATCATTGCAAACAATCGAAATATATAGAATACCAGCATAAGGAAACTTCAAAATCACAAAGATGATATTGTTGAATCATGAAAAAAAGTGGCTTTCGGCTAATTTGTAGTGTCACGCAATTCATGAGATTTCACAATAAATAGGTTTAATCAGAAGCTTTTGGCAAAGATTCTAGCTTATTTGATCATGCATGATAATCTTGATTAATCTGAAAAAAGGTTTATTCTGTACTTTTTCGTCAAAAATTAAAATGAACCAAAAGGATTAACCCAACTAATGAAATTCATGTACTTTTAATTGTCCATGAAGTTGGTAATTATTAACATATATAAAAGTTGTGGGACTTTTAGCTATCCATTATTAATGATCATGGTTGTAACTACTGATCAACTCATCTTTTTACTGGTGCAATTAGATCTAAGCTGCTCATGGTGTATTGGAGAGGAATGGATCATTAACATTTAAATGACTAATTATTAAATATGTATGTATGTATGTAATAAAGTTGGTAACTCCAATCATATATATATATATATATATATATATATATATTATATAAGTCATATATAATATATATATATATATATATGATTTTGTTTCCAGCACAGCAGATATATATCCATTCTTCCATTGTAATGCTACTTATCAATCTTCTTCTTCTTCTTCCTCTTATCTTTTTAATTAATTTCAATGCCTTTTTAATTTCCCCCTATTATTCTTCCATGTGCAGTTGAATTAGAAACAGTTTTTTTGGCAAGATGTTTTGTTCTCAACCACATTATAATCTAGCTACTTCAATAGCATTGGCATGGCACATATGATAACATGCATACATACAATTTAGTTCTCTTACTTATCACTCATACACATTAAACTGATAGTAAGTTAAAAGTTAACTTACCTCGATCGTCGCGTTCTACTAGAATAAAGCGCGAAACACGAGGAACTGTAAAAGGGTATTCTAAAAGTTAGAAATTAATTACTAACAATTAGGAATGTGAACAGAGACAACTTAGAGTAAAATTACCATTTTACCCTCTACATGTGGGCAAATGACCATTTTACCCCTAACTTAAGAATCTAATATCCTAATTCCAAAAATTACCAAAATTTACATTCCTCATGTAAATTTTGTCCCAAACTCAAATAGTAACTCAGAAAAATTTAAAACCAATCACAACTATGAAGAACTTACTATGGCCGAAACCTACATAGGCCATTTGTCTTGATTTTGGTTGCAATTCTTTCAAGTTCCAAAACTCATGAATAAACCAAAATCTTGTAACAAAGATCTTCCTATCCTAAGTTTAAAAATACACTTAAAATATCCATTAAGAAAAGCTAATCATCAACACCAAACTTTTTGTAAAAAGACCCAAACTTTTTAACAAAAAGTAAACCTTAAGTCACAAGTTTTGACCTTATTAAAAACATCTCCAAGAATTCCAAAAAATCAAATCTTACTTCTAAGATATTCATAACATCATCCTAAGATCAAACATGCTTTAAATCATCAAACCAAACTCACCAAAAATCACAAAACAACACTTGGAGTTTTTGGTTTTAAACTTAGTCCAAAACAGAAACTGATTTTCCCAACTAACTATGATCAACCTCTTGATCCATGGCTTAAAGACATGTGATCTTCAAACTAACACATCACATGGTTTAAAAATGTGTCCTAAAGAAGATCCAACCATCAAACTTAAAATCACATGGCTAAAATTTAATAAAACATGGATCTAACTAAAAAACATCAAAGTTTAGGCCTAACCGAAATCCTCTTGCATAGAAAATCATATCTTTAAAACTAATACTAAATATCTTCGAAATAACATCTTAACATGTATATAAGAGGCTTAGGATCATCATATAAAAATATCAAAGCCTTTGGAATAAGATTAAATCACGAAATATTCAAACTTTCACCAAACAGAAACTGTTTTTCCACTTCCTGTTTTCAAGTTTCTAACTCTAAGAAAATCTATGATCAAAGGCTTTATCCAAGCAACAAAACCTCAATGAACATTCATAAACACATGTTAACAATACTCCATAAAATTTTCGGACCAAGATATGTCCATTAGCTTGGTCAATTTCGTGGGCCTTGGTGGGCCCCACCAAGTGGCCTTCAATTTAGGGTTTAAAAGGGGTTTGGTTAGGGTTTGAGATTCTATCAAGCCCAAAATCAATTTTTCTTGGCCCAATCAAATTCTCAAGGTTTAAAAGGTTGAATAACGATGATTTGACTAATTAATAGCATGTGGAAGTGATTTAATCAAGTGATTAAACACAATGCTAGAAATCGGATTAAAAAGGGTTTGGAGGCCAACTTTAGGGTTTGGGAAAACCATTTAGGATTTTGGTTTCAACTAAGCTTTTGGGGTTTCAATTGGATTCCAACCATTTAGGGTTTTGCTAGGGTTGAAACCCTCTTTGGTCTGGCACAATTTGGTTGAACAGATGAAACATAGATTTGCTTAGGTGGCATGATCTCACACCATGATTCCTTCACAAATCTATCTAATGGTTCTTCTTTGTACCAAGTGTCTAATACCATTGACTATGTGTGGCTAAGATCTTGCCAAGTGTCCAAATAAAACTTCTCTAACCTAATTTGGATATTCCATACTGTGATTTTGAAAACACTGCAATAGATGCGCTTATCGAGGTTACTATTCACTCCAAAAAAAAACATAATAAACTTAGTACTAAAAATTTCTAAATATTCATATTAACCTATAGTGAAAATCGTTTAACTAAATTCAACCCCGAAGTACCCCTAAAAATAATTTCACAATTTTCAACAGACGTTTCGTCCGGAACTATGAAAATTAGCTATTGCGCCATAAAATCCTAAATAATCCATTGATTTTAATGGCGTAGACCATAATGCATTCTGATACTTCTAACTACCTCAAATAATTAAACTCATATTTCTAGCACCATAGTGAGTGATAACACTGACTATGTTGATAAACTAAAACTTGTGCAATTGGTCGATTTGTAAAAACTTATGGGGTTTTCACAAGATTCCTAAAGTCAATAGAAATTCCACCAATGAATTTCTAGCGGGCTGTTACACAAACTATCTATTTTAAGGAGGCATATTACTTGATTAGTTTTGATACAGCAAGAGGGTAACATGTCAACCAATTTGAAGTTTGATATATATATATATATATATATATGTGTGTGTGTGTGTGTGTGTGTGTGTGTGTGTGTATATATATATATGTATATGAACGGGGGATCTTTATGTTGCATGGTGATCTTAATTTCAACAAATTAATTAGAAGAAAAAGAGTCCCAAGAAAATTTGAAAGAGACATTGAGAATCAATGAATCTTGGTCTTGGTGATTGGACATGTTTTAACTTCAAGTGCCAGTCATGTCTTCCAGTTGATCATTTTGTTAAGAAAGTTATTTATTTCATATCAACCTACAAATTATTTTGTGGTTTTTTTTTCCTAATTTCTGGTAGTCGTTATAAGTTTATTTCCACTTTCCATTATAAATAAATAATAAGTTTATTTAGATAATCCTTTTACGATTTATCTAAATAAATTCTTATGATGTTTTTAAATTTTAATACAAGTTTCTGAGTTTTGGCTTTTTATGTTAATTTTACCTTTTTACTTTTCGCAATGGCATGTTGATTAGGTATAGTTGTTTTGTTCTTTAAATGACTAGCGTGAATTCTAATTGTAATCATTTCATTGGTTTTTACGCAACATGTGACAACCAAGTAAATCAATATATATTGACCATAAATTTTTTAATTCAGATTATAGATTCCAATTTCCTAAAATTCGAAAGGATGTACATCGACAAACATCAAAAGCAAAAATGGAGAAATAAAAAGAAATCTTGAATGCATGATTGGATAGCATAGCTAAAGCAAAGAAGAGAGGTGGCCAAGTTGTGGCTCATGTTTTCCAAGCCAACGAATTGAACGAAATTATAATATCTAACCCTCCTTTGATGAAGTCTATACCAAATATCATGATTTAGAATGAAAGGGACTGAAGCATGTTAATTAGAATGCTACGAGACTTCCAAATCCGGATCTAGCTTTGAGGGGGAGGGTGCTTTGGCTCCTCCCCCTCCCCTCCCTCCTGTCTATATGTTCAATCTGTTAGTTTTGTTTTATTTTAGCGTGTTTTAGTTTTTAGTTTTAGCTCAAATAAGGGGTGCTCTTTCGGGTGATCCCATTTTTAGCATAGGTTTTGTTCCCCATTCTTTCTAAGATTTATGTTTCTGAATAAACTCTAAGATCTTCTTTTCTAAGATCCGGAAACCTCATCTTTCATTTTTTCTTTCTGACCCGTGTGTGATGTTGAGTCACCTGGAACAGCCGTAGCTAGGGCAAGAGTTGGTCGAGAGGGGCGGGCAATGCTATGGCTAGTTGGTCATGCGCTAGAGCTCGTGCGTAGGAGGTAAAGGACTTCTTAAGAATGAGATGTTGAGCATTGGTAAAGTTTGTAGCATTTTTTTGTCAAAGATAAAGGACTTCTGTTAAAATCCAGAGCTACCATTACCAAAAGTTCTCAACCCTTCCCTAAGTATTCAAATGTGCTTTTACCGGTGTTACTTAGTTATTCAAAATAGTTGATTCATCAAGAGACCTAACAAGAGATAGAAAAAGAGTGAGAGATATTATGGGTGTACGTTACTGTGTAGAGGAGAAAAACCACGTGGTGAGGTTGTTTACTTTTTAAAAATTTTCTAAATCAAAATAGAGATTCAAATTTTCTAAATTTACTTTCTTTAAGAAATTCAAATAGAATTGGAAGCATGTTCTTCAACAAAGATCAAAAGCAAAAATGGAAAAATAAAAAGAAACCTTGAATGCTTGGATAGCATAGCTACATCAAAAAAGAGAGGTGGCACGTCGTGGCTCATATTGTCCAAGCCAACGAATTGAACAAAATTATAGTAACTAACCATATCATGATTTAAAATGAAAGGTACTGGTGAACTGTTTGCTTCCAAACATATCTCATCTTAGTATTGTCTGAAAAGGAAATGGATACTAGAAGAATGAGAGTTGCCTTGGTTACTAACGTTGTAACACCCGGATCCAAGATTGGTATAGTTGGACTGTGATTTTTTTTTATTTATTTATTTGGATATCTATGCCGTTTATTTATTTATTTATTTATTTTTATTATTTTTTTTTTTTTTTATTCTCCCCGCTTGTTTTATATTTTTTGTTTTCGTTTCCTTCTCTTTCCGTTTAAGGTATTTTTTTTTCGCACGGTTTATATTTTTTTCCATCGCACAGCATGCATATATACACATGCATTCGTTCACGACATGCATGCACACACACGTCTCTCTCGGCTCTCTAGGGTTTTCTTTTCTTGTTTCTTCACTTATATATTTATATTTGTACGTATTCGAAGGATGCTTCCGCCGCTGCCCTCCTACGCGAAACCTTAGCCCAGTTTATGTTTTTTTTTTTCTTCTCCTCTTGGCAAACAGCGCTCGCCCTCTAGCTCGTTCACCACCCTGCCGCACCCAATCTTTGATTCACGCACGCAGCCTTGCTCACCACCAGGCTATAACCACTGCCTGAGCCCCACGAGAACCGCACAACCACCACCGAAGGGTAGTCTCACTGCCAAACTCTTCCACATCACGATCCAATCGCTGCCGCCAGCGGCTTTCCCGTAGCAGCACCCCACGAATCAGACTCAACGCTGCCGTCGCGTCCCACCCTAAACCATCGTTCAAGCCATTGAAGGAACCCCTGTTTTTGTCTCCGAAAACAGAGTATCTTTGTTTTCCTTTTCTGTTTGCTGCTATTCGACGCAAATCAGCCGAGCGCCGCCGCACAGCGTGCTTCGTTGGGCACTGCATTCCATCCAAGTCCGTCACTCTCCACTCGGAAAGCTGCCCCCCGAACTCAACTTGCCTCTCCGTCTCTCTCTCTCGCTAATCTCTTCCTCCCTCTCTCTTTCAGTGCACTGCCGTCGGGACAGCCTCCGCCCACCGCAACTCAGGTCCTCCATGATCTCCTCCCTCACGGGAGCTCCTGTCGCACGTCATCCCTCACTCGTGAGTTTCGGACGGAATTTATGGTTATAAGTATTGCAGTTACGTAAAATTAGTGGGTAGGGGAAGATTTTTATGAGATTACCATTTTGCCCTTAAGCCAATAGAATTTGAATGTATTTTATTTTTAAAATGGGTTTTATTGTTCGGCTGGGTTGGGTTGAAGTTTACGAAGGGTTTTTGATACAGATAAGTCTTTTATTAAGTTAGTTTTGTATTTTGTTCAGACTGATTATTGGGACATTGATGAATTTAGAAAATGTGACGATATTTTAGGGCTACGTGAAGTTAGGTTTTTGAAGAATTAAAATAGGTTATTTTAACATCTTAGGTTAAATATTGAAATTTGTGTTCGATTGGAAATTTATGAGAATTACGTTATTATGTTATAGGTGACAATTAATAATTGTTCAGCATTTTGAGGAAATTTCTGAAAAGATAAGAAGTCCAGGTAAGCGAGGTTCCTATGCTAGACTTTGCATTAAATAAAATGAACTGAGGTCCTTTTTGGAAAATGTACATGTTCTGCTATGAAAAGAAATTTGAAAACAACCTCAGATATTTGTTCTGCATTACTCATGAGATTCTGTTTAAGAAGAATGTATTTTCTGTCATGACTGGTGTAGACATGAGCCTATTTCTGACATTTTGTTTCTGAACTTTGAAAATGAGAGCGAATATGAAATTGTGCATAAATTATGTTGTGATATGATTTTGTTCTGTTCCGAAGATTTTTGTTCAGTACTCTGTTTGGATAAGACATGATTTCTAAAAACCTTTGGCATGACTCTCTGATTCTGAATTTGATTCTGTTTCCGTTCTGTTCAGTTATGGCCCTGCCACGGGTGATAATAGTGGCATACGGCCCAACCACGGGTTACAATAGTGGATACGGCCCAACCAC
This sequence comes from Juglans mandshurica, assembly GCA_022457165.1. Lineage (NCBI taxonomy): Eukaryota > Viridiplantae > Streptophyta > Magnoliopsida > Fagales > Juglandaceae > Juglans > Juglans mandshurica. Next base: position 15,967,218 of record CM039623.1, read on the forward strand.
GGGTTATAATAGTGGATACGGCCCAACCACGGGTAATAATAGTGGATACGGCCCTACCACGGGTTATAGTAGTGGTCTCTGCTTTGAGTGCACACCTTGGTGACAGAGTGTTTTATGTTCTGCTTGGCTATCCGCAGATGCACAACCCTACCACGGGGGTTATACATGACCTCTGTTCTGATATGATGTTCTGATGATGATGATGATCTTTTATGCTATGCCAAAGAATATTTTTAATGAAATTATTTCCAAATCTTCGCTCTGATATTTTTGATAACATGTTCTGCTTCCGCACTCTGAAAATGAAAATGTTTGTTCTGCATTCTGATTTCGGTAAATGCTCATGTTTACACACTGGTATATGTTCTTTGCTTACTGAGTTGTTGATAACTCACCCCTTATCTCCATATATTTTTCAGATAATTTTGATGGTTCAGCTGGAGAGCAAGAGTAGAAAGTTTAGCAAGGTGTGATGATCGTAGTGGAATAAGTCTCTGAGGGTACAAATGCTTATTTGAGAGTCGTAGTTAGTAAACTGATTTATTTTTCGGGTATTTGATTTGATGACTTGAGGATGGTTTCGAGTTTTTGGAGAATTTCTAATTTATGTTATTGGGGATTTCTTTATTGTCGCCATGGAGGATTTTAGATTTTTGGTTTGATTAAATGTATTAATATTTTATGGGATTTTCTGGAGTTTATAGTTGTGTTATTTAAGTTAATTTTAAGTATTAAGAGTTAACTCTCTGGACCTCCGGGAACGGGGCGTTACAAACGTCCTGTTTGGTTTCACAGATAGTCTCAACTCATCTCATTTTAACATCTAAACACCATTCAAACACAAACACTTCTCAACTTCAAATTTTCAAATTTTCTATTTAATCTTTTTCTAATCACTACAGCTTTTCCAAACATCCAACAAAACACAAAAACAAATAACTTTTTCAAATCCCAAATGAAAACAATGTTAAAAATTTATATTATAAGAAAATATTTTAACTTTCTAATATTTTTATTCTTCTTTTTTTTTTCTCTCTATTCCCAAAATCTCATAAAACATCTTACTTCAAAATATTACAATACTATTCACAGATTTATCATCTCAACTGTGTAACCAAAGGTGACCCAAAACTCTAAGCATCTTTTTGCACAGGTTGACAACTATAATACTACAAAGGTGGTTTTCGGTTGGTTTTCTTCTATTGAAGAATGAGATGTTCAGCATTGGTAAAGTTTTTAGCCCTTTTTTTGTGAAAGCTATAGGACTTCCATTAAAATCAAGAGATACCAATACCAAACGCTTTTAGCCTGTCCTTGAATATTCGAATATTCAAATGTGCTTTTACTGGTGCTACCGTGTTATGGACAATAGCTGATTCATCGAGAGACCTATCTAGAGGTAGAAAGACAATGAGAGATATCACCAATATTACTATGTTGTGGACAAAAACAATGCAGTAAGCGCGATGCAAGTTTAATCACATGTGACATGCTCTATCTTCAAAAGCAATAAGAGCTCAGCCAATTATTGAGTTATGTGAAACACGTACGGCATCATTTTGAAGGTATTCTCTTCTAGAGCTCCCCTATGAATAGGACGTGGTGTAAAGTCATGTATTACACGAGCTAATAAAATAGTGACTCGTTATTTTTGCCATGCTTTACAATTAGACAATATCGATGGGATTCTTTTCCGATCTTGGAAATAAATCTCCCTACACTTCATACCGAAATATCATCTATGTTCAAGCTTGAGTTGTTGTAACCAATCATTATTATTGTCGCCAACCCTCTCGATGGCAAGACCTTAGATCAAATTTATATTGGCCATAAATTTTCTAATTTAGTTTATAAATTCCAATTTCCTAAATTTACTTTTTTATGCAATTCAAATTAAATCGAAATCATGTCCATCAACAAAGATCAAAAGCAAAAAATAAAAATAAAAAATCTTGAATGCTTGGATAGCATAACTAGAGCAAAGAAGAGGTGGCCAAGTTGTGGCTCATGTTGTCCAAGCCAATTAATTCAACTAAATGATAATAACTAACCATCCATTGACTAAGTCTATACAAAATAGCATGATTTACAATGAAAGGAACTATGAAATGTTTGGTTCCACAAATATCTCATCTTCTATCCATTTTATTTTTAGACACTACCAAGATGAGATTTGTGCGGAAGCAAACATTTCACTAGTAGCTTTCATTTGAAATTGTGATTTTGGAATATACATGACCAAAGCGTAGTTTGTAATTATAATTTGGGTCAATTCATTGGCTTGGACAACATGAGCCACTACTTGGCCACCTTTCTGCTTTGCTCTAGCTATTGTGATGCCCCCCAGATTCCTCTTGGAACCAGACAAACATCTGAAGTTTTGGGACATACAACACAATGTTATCTACTCCCGCTCATGAGAGATAAAGATGCAATGTTCCAAACATGCATCTAGCAATATGCAATAAAGCTGCGGTTTGTGGATAAATTTTTTCTTGAGCAATACTATGCACCAAACTAAAGATACCCCAAATATTAAAAACATAATCCATAAACATTAAAGTGGTAGACCTTCTTGATTACATAATGAGCCCAAAAGGTCTGTAATCATTAGCGTACTAGAGATCGAGCTCCTTAAGTATAAGTAGGAACTAAAGCAACTACTAGGCTAATCCATTAAGAAGCTTGCACAACTCAGTCAAGGATGTTATAGTACTAACGATACATCGAAGCATTGAGGCTATGAGCTCTTTGTCGTGCCATTGTCGTCTAATCGACAATCTCCAGTCGGTTATTCTCTGATGCGCCTCCTAATCCTAACAAATGGTCTACTATTTTAGGGGGAATGGTAGTTATGATTACAACAGTGAGATTTGAATTCAAATCTCAGGAAGTTAACAGAGAACTTCCAAATAGGTTAATGATGCATGTAGGACAGTAAATACATGAATGCATAATCAAAATCATAAGTAAGCATAAAATAACTTGACGTGAAACATGGCATAAACTGACATGACATGTGCGTTAACATATGCACAAGTTCACATGTATCTGCACCTGCTATGGACACACATGTTGTACATGCCAGTTGACAGGTATCTGTATCTCTTGTGGACACACATTCTGTACATATCACGTGACAGGTATCTTCGCCCGCATGAATAAGTATAACATGAAAGTGAAAAGTAGCACCATTGACGTTAGTGCCCGCTGCGCTATGGTGACAAGTTAATTAAGCCTCATTCGTAGCTCGTTGATCTTTACCTTGTCAACCAAGGGAATTTCACTCTAATTTAGATACTATAGCGTGAACAAGAGAGTTCAACTAGGATATTACCCTATCCTAGCACTTAGGGTCGTTACAAATATAAACAAACTTAACATGACTTGAAAGTTTGTTTCCAAGATACATAAACTGTACTCTAGACGAAATGTGACATGAAACAAAAGGATAGAAGCCCTGATGTAACATAACATGACATGAACGTGAGACGAAAGACATGACGTACTATGAGATAAAAAATATTTCATAGCATGACATAACTTGTAAAAGATAATATTTTGTAACATGGCATAATACATAACAGATAACATTTCAAAATATTGCAAAACAAGTAACATACAATATTTCGTAATATGGCATAACATGTAACAGAAAATATTACTTGACATGACATATATGTAACATACAACATTACTCAACATGTCATACTTGTAACAAATATCATTACTTAACATGACATACTTGTAACAGATAGAAATGCATGACAAAATAAATTATGTAACAGATAAGTTTTTCATGATAGAATATAATATGTGTAACAGATAAACATGTTGTGACATGCCATGGCATGACACATATGATGATATACATACATGAACTGTAGTTCCTTTACCCATCACACATACACAGTAACCTGATAGTAAGTTAAGAGTTAACTTATAGTGATCGTCTCGTTAAGAGAAATTAAGCACAAAATACAAGAAATTGTAAGTAGGGATTTTAAAAGTTAGAAACTTTATTACTAACAATTAGAAACATGAAAAATGCTAAGTTAAAGTAAAATTACTATTTTTCCCTCTACATGTGGAAAAATGACCATTTTACCCATAACTTAAGGTTTTCACATACAAATTCCAAAAGGGAAATTCTAAATGCAACCGCCCGCGTGTCCCCGTTGCGGCCTCGGCGCCTACGTGGCATACGTACTAAACGACGTTCAACATTTGTCCAAATTCCCCCGCGTAAGTAATTGTTTTCTCTCACTCATCTCTATTTTCTCTCGTCCAATGCACGATTTCAAACCCTAATTGTAATCCCTAACTCTCAATGAGCGTCTACTCTCAATCCCTAACTCTAACCAACATCTAACCCAAACGATCCCTAACCCTAATCTACCTGTCGTCTTCACCCTTGAGGCCGCGAGGAACCCTACTCTTTGTATTGATGAGCCGAGCCTACGAACCCACATGAACCCATCGTCTCCATCCCCGTCGTCATCACCCCTGAGGCCGGGCAGGACACGAACCCATCATCTCCATCCCCGTCGTCTTCACCCCTGAGGCCGCAAGAGACACGAACCCCCCAGGTTTTGTTCAGATTGTTGCTTTTAGTTTTGCTCTCATCAGTTAAATTTGTGCTTGTGATTTTGATTACTTGATTACTTGTGATTTTGAGATTTTGGTTGGATTTGATTTGGTTGCCATGTCATCTGCCTCTATTGTCAACAATCAGGACAGATCTTGAACCCGAAAACTCACACGTCTCTCCTACGTACCTCTTCAGCAAGCACCATGTCACGTATGTCATCGTAGTTCAGTTTTGCCTTGCCGGCTGAACTACTCACAACCATCCTCATGGCCTCCCAACTATTTGGCAACGATGCCAACAGAATCAACGCTCTGATCTCATCATCAAACTGAATCTCTACAGAAGACAATTGATTTGTGATCGTATTGAATTCATTCAAGTGTTGGGCTACAGACATACCTTCAGACATCTTCAGATTGAACAATTTCTTCATCAAGTGCATCTTATTGTTCGTAGACGGCTTTTCATACATACCTAACAAAGTCGCTATGAGATCCATCGTGGTTCTCTCCTTACTGACATTGTGTGCCATAGTTCTAGACAAAGTCAGCCGAACAAGACCTAGAACCTGTCGATCTAACAGGGTCCACTCAGCATCAGACATGCTCTCTGGCTTCTTTCCCAACAGTGGAAGGTGGAGCCTCTTCCCATAGAGATAATCCTCAATCTGCATCTTCCAGTACCCAAAATCAATGCCATCAAACTTCTCGATCCCGGGTGCGTTCACTTTATCTCCAGCCATCATTCTTCTTCAGATCCGACCTTAGCTCTTGATACCAGTTGTGAAAAACTATGCCAAGCACACACACCAACGATGACAAATAAAGTAAAAGCAACACAATCAAGAACACGACACAGTATTTACATGGTTCGGCAAATTGCCTACGTCCACAGGAGTTGCAGAAATCTTATTAACTAGAGGAGATTACAATCACTCAATCTCAACTCACACTCTCTAGGGCTTTTTGCTCTATCACACAATATGCACTCACAAGACAATTGTTATCTCTCAAAATATGCTTAAGGCCGTCCAACACAAGTCTAATATGACATATATATAGTGAATGGCGCTAGAAACTCTAATGTGGCAAAAACTGCGTATTTCAATCGAGTGGACAGTCGAGCGCGACTCGAGCGAACAACCAAATGAACATTGGCTCGAGCGGAGTGTCTAGCGACTGTCGAGCGAACACTAGGGTTTGTTTCTCGCTCGAGCGGAGTGTCGAGCGGTGTCAAGCGAACTCTCAGACTTGATATTCGCTCGAGCGGTATGTCGAGCAAAGTCGAGCGAACTTGGCTCGAGTCAACTTTCAGAAAACACTTTTCCAGCTCCAAAACCAGTCTCGACATATACCCGAATAGATTGAGCATCCCAATTTGATCTTTGAGAGAAAACAGGTCTTATGTCATCCATCAACTGACCCATCCATGACCATTTGTCCTCACTATCTCGTAAGGTCTTGATCAACGTTTGAGCATCACCCTAAAACATTACATATTTTACATCAAGCTATTGGGATTTGGGATTGCTACAGGTTTGGATTATTCTAGAAGGTAAGATAAAAAGTGTGAAACTTGGAATTGTATGATCTTGTTATTCCAGTTTGGGTACAAGTTAAGAATTATGAGTTTGTAGATGGATACTAATTTAAGGTGTTTTCTTGGATAGAAATGATTGTTAATAAAATTGAATTATAGACATCTTTCTGAGATATCAATAAAATCTTAATAAAATATTTTCATTCTTACGATTAGTTTTCTTTTAATCCATTCCTTTGCTAAGGCATTTTAGGGTTATTCCTGGCAGCTGATTTTCAAAAATTGTTTTTAAGCCAATTAGTGTATGGTAATTGAGGTGCATTTATCTGTGGCTCAAAATGTCCAAAGAGGTGTAACCTGATTTTTGAAATCAGGCATAACCTGATTTTTGAATTTATTCAGGTGAGATGCTTATCTATGAAAGTGAAGGATTTGCACTTAAGCAGTTGGGCTATGCCTCATTTTCTTATGAATAAAGTTCTTGATTACTTATAAAAAAAAAAAAAATTAAATTGAAGGATTTAACATTGTGTTTAATTTTTTGGCTGCTTAGTGAATCTATTCCAATTTTATGTATCTTGTTTAGTGTTTTTTTTTTCTATAAGGGGGACCTTTTGCAGCGACCAAAACTCATTTGAAATAATTTTTTGTGATACAACATTTTATCCGGCTATCAATTATCAATTTCCTGCTGGTAGAACTAGCCATACTTATTTTTGGCGCTTAGTGGCATGGCAATTAAATATTTTCGGGATAAAAAAACCACTGAAAAACTACTCTCAGCGACTATTAACCATGGCTAATATTTTTTTGGCGAGATTTTTGGATTTTTTCAGACAAAAGAAATCACTGCAAAAATCTATTATTTGTAGCTCATTTTTGTTTTCCGCTGCAAATTCTCAATTAAGACATCATGAATGCCACGACTTGGGGGCAAAGGAAAATCAGGGGGAAAAGTTAATTGCGGAGATGTTTAGTGCATTTTGCGGTGAATCATGTCGCCGTAAAAGGTAATATTTCTTATAGCAACTTTACAATATGAGGCAGTACTACTTCAATGCACGTCAGTTTGTTAGTTTATTTTTATGAGATCTTTTTGTAGTTGAACATTTCTAAAAAGAAATTACCAGTACTTTAAATAAAACGAAAATAATATAGTCATACTCTTAGGGTAGGTTTAGATATTGAGATGAGAATTTTTTGTTTTAAATGAAAGTTTAAAATATTATTATTGTTTTCGTATTTGAAAAAATTGAATTGTTTATTATATTTTGTGTGAGAATTTAAAAAAGTTGTAATGATGAGATGAGATAAGAAATCTATGAATAGTAGTGAAATGATTTGAGTTAAGATTAATGTTTTATTAGGTTTTGGGAAAATGAAAGAAAAAAATTAAATAAAAACATTATAAAGTTAAAATATTGTTAGAATATAATTTTTTAATATAATTTTTATTTTGGGATTTGAGAATGTTGAATTATTTTTTGTGTTTTGTTTGTAAATTTGGAAAAGTTGTAATGATTAGATGAAAAATTTAAAAATTTAAAATTGAAAAGTGTTTGTATTTAAATAATGTTTATGAATGAAATAAAATTAAATGAGATGTAATGAGATGGATTGAGACATCTATCCAAATGAGGTCTTACTGTTTTAGATTTACATTTGGTTTTCTTTTTTTATTGGACAATGTTTGCTTCTGATTCTAAGATCTTTTTGTAAGGGTCCAGAGGTTGAGCAATGTTGGGGAGATTGTGTGCGGCAGTAGCTAAATTTGTTGAAGGCTCGTGGGAAGAATCACATGCAGTAGCAGAAATAAGAATATAAAGTTAGTTTTGTTAGTTAAGGAGTTGGCAATACGACAGGTCGTGGTGAAAATGTATTCTTGTTGTCATTTTGGCTTAATAGAGTGTAATTGAACGATGTCGTTGCATTAAGTGTAATCTGTGAAGGAAGCACAAAACAGTGTTGTTCTATTAATTGTCAGCTATAAAAACAAAAGCAATGAAGTAAAAGGATATGAAATATTTTCAACAGAATTTCCCTCGTATTCTCTTCTGTACTTTTTTCTCTCTCTCTCTCTACTTCTTTGACTTTCTCTCTCTAGTTCTTGGCAACTCATACTCAATAAAAGGGGCTCATTACAATTGGTATCAGTAGTCATGGCTGAAGGAACGCGATCCTATGCACAAGTGGTGGATTCCTTGAATAATCTGAGACAACAACAAGATCGACATCAGAAGCAGCTAGAGGATACAATTGCTGTTCTGGTACAGCAGCAGGAAACTGCAAGAATCGATAGGGAGAATCAGGATAAAAGGTTTGCAGAAGTGATACAGCAGATCTCAAGAATATCAATCAATGGATCAATGGCACATGAAGAAATGCATGAAGACAGTGAAGAAGTACCTGGCCGTGAACAAGTTGATAGAGGAATTTTTAAAAACATCAAAGTAGAGTTTCCAAGGTTTTCTGGTGGAAATCCTGTGGTGTGGGTGTATAAGGCTAACCAATACTTTTTGTACCATCAAATACCTCCAAGACAAAGAATATTCTTTGCTTCCTTTTATATGGAGGAGGAAGCCTTGGTGTGGTTTCAGAATTCCATTGAAGCAGGTCTACTTCATTCTTGGGATGAATTTACTCAAGCATTGCAGGTAAGATTTGGATTATCTGTTTATGATGATCCAATGAAGGCTCTTACAAGGTTGAAGCAAGTGAGTACAGTAGTAGCCTATAAGATAGAATTTGATTTGATTTCTAATAGGCTCAAAGGAATCTCTGAGAAGAATAAGCTAAGTTGCTTTATAAGTGGCTTGAAAGATGAGGTGAGGTTCACTGTGAAGATGTTTAATCCTAAGAACTTAAATGATGCATTTGGATTGGCCAAGATTCAAGAACAGAATATTTGGAGCACTAGGAAGGTGTGGAAGACCACCTCATATGATTCGGGGACTAGTGTGCAGAAACCAATGCAGGCTCCTTCCATTTTGGGAGCACCTCCTCGAGGGCAGGCTGTTTTCAAAATGCCTTTCAAAGGATCTCAGAAACTCAAATGCAAGAAAGAAGGAAGAAGGGACTTTGTTATTTCTATGAGGAGAAATATTATCAAGGCCACAAATGTGCAAAACCAAGAGTGTATGTTTTAGAGGGTATGGACTTATCTCAAATGGAGTCATGCGAATCAGAGGAAGAAACTGAGCAGTCATAAGAAAATGATAGTCAGCAGATGAAAGGAGTTGCTGGTGTTGCTTCAATTTCAGTTCAAGCCTTAGTGGGAACACCAAGTCCAGAAACAATGAGAGTTCTTGGCCATATTAAGAAGAGAAGGTTGACTATCTTGATAGACTCTGGCAGTACCCATAATTTTCTGGATACTGCAGTGGCAAGTAAATGTGGGCTGGCAATACAGCAATCTGATCCTTTGCAAGTCAGAATTGCAAATGGTGATATGGTGGCTAGTGATGGGAAATGTAGTAATGTGGCACTACATATACAAGGTACGACCTTTGATCTGATTTACTTACCTTGAATTTGGGTGGTTGTGACATAGTGTTAGGAGTTCAATGGTTGCTGTCATTAGGCCCTATCCTTTGGGATTTGGGCAAATTGAGTATGCAATTTACTTACAAAGGAGTTTTGACATGTTTAAAGGCATTAACTTCCACTTATAGCAACCTTGTTGATGATGTTGAGGTTGCCAAACTCTCTTCAATGGAGAGCAAGGGATTATTTTAGCAAATCACTATAGTTCAGTCTCAAGAGGTGTTGCATGATGTACCTCAGGATATCTTGAATCTGTTAGCTAGATTTTAGCCAGTTTTTTATGAACCAAGAGGCTTACCTCCACAAAGGTCTCATGATCATCAAATACTTCTTAAAAAATATTCCACACCAGTGAGTGTGAGGCCATATAGATATCCTTATTACCAAAAGACTGAAATTGACAAAATAGTTGAAGAGTTGCTATAGTCTGGTGTCATTAGGCCAAGTCAGTCATCATTTTCTTCACCTGTCCTTTTAGTGAGGAAAGGGGGATGGTTCTTGGTGAATGTACATAGACTATAGGGTACTTAATGAGGCCACAATTAAAGATAAATACCCTATACCAGTGGTGGATGAATTGCTTGATGAACTTTTTGGGGCAGCTGTTTTTTCTAAGCTTGATTTAAGGTCAAGCTACCATAAGATTCGCATGAAGGAGGATGACATTTCCAAGACATCATTTTGAACACATGAGGGTCATTATGAGTTCCTTGTAATGTCCTTTGGACTCACTAATGCACCCTCCACATTTCAAGGTCTTATAAATGATGTCTTTAGACCATTTTTAAGAAAAATTGTCATTGTTTTCTTTGATGATATATAGGTATATAGTAGAGATTTGCAGTCCCATTTGAAGCATTTAGCCACTGTCTTGAATACCTTACAAGACCATCAATTGTATGTAAAGAGATCTAAGTGTCACTTTGCTTGCCGTGAGATTGAATACTTAGGACACCTCATATCTAAGGAAGGAGTCAAGGCAGATCAGAAAAAGATAGAATCAATGATTAAATGGCCAGTACCTAAATCTGTTAAAGCATTGAGAGGGTCTTTGGGGTTGATTGGCTACTACAAAAAGTTTATTCGAGATTATGGCATCATAGCTATTCCATTAGCAGCTTTGTTGAAGAAGGAAGCTTTTAAATGGTTTGAAGAAGCAACTAAAGCATCTGAAGAATTCAAACAAGCTGTAACACAACCTCCTGTTTTGTCCTTGCCAGATTTTTCTAAAGTGTTTGTAATTGAATGTGTTGCATGTGGGAGTGGTGTAGGGTTTGTATTGATGCAAGAGTAAAGGCCTTTGGCTTTCTTAAGCCAAGCTCTAAAAGGAAAAAATATGCAGTTGTCAACATATGAAAATGAATTTTTGGCTTTGGTCTTGGCAGTCAAGAAGTGGAGGCCTTATTTGTTGGGGGGCTCATTCATTATCAGAACTGATCATCATAGCTTGAAGTACTTGTTGGAACAGAAGGTTGGAACCCCTGCTCAACAGAAGTGGCTCTCTAAATTGCTTGGCTATGAATTTTCTGTGGAATACAAAAAGGGAGTGGAAAACAAAGTGGCAGATGCTTTGTCCAAGAAAGATCAGTGTGAGAATGTTCATTATGTGCTAGCCATATATGTTCCAAACCCTACTTGGTTAGAAGAGATTAAAAGGGCATATGCTAAAGATCAAGTGGTGCAGCAGCAATTTGTGATTTTACAACAGGACCCTACAACAAATTCATCATTTTCTATTAGAGGAGGAGTTTTGTTCAAGAAGTGAAGGTTGTATATTCCTGATTGTGCTGACTTAAAAGTTAGGATATTGCATTTCATTCATGCAAGCCCTGCTGCAGGTTACTCAGGCTTCCATAAGTCACTGCAGGGAGCAAGGTCTGACTTCTATTGGCCTGGTATGAAAACTGAGATAAAGAAATTCATCAAGGAGTGTGAAGTTTTCCAGAGAAATAAAGTTGAAAATGTTCACCCACCTAGGTTACTTCAACCCTTGAAAGTCCCTCAAGCAGTTTGGAATGATATATCAATGGATTTTGTGGAGGGATTGCCGATGTCTAAAGGCTACTCAGTTGTTATGGTGATTGTTGACAGGCTTTCGAAATATGCTCATTTTTTGCCTTTAAAACATCCTTTCACAGCAGTTAAAGTGGCCTCAGTTTTCTTGGACCATGTTTTTAAATTACATGGCATGCCAAAATCCATTGTATCAGATCATGGCTCCACCTTCCTCAGCTCCTTTTGGAAGGAGTTCTTCAAGTTACAAGGTGTAAATCTGGTTTATTCTTCAGCATATCATCCTCAAAGTGATGGCCAAACTGAGGCTATAAACAAATGTTTAGAGCAATTTTTAAGATGCTTTTTAGGTGATAAACCAAGACAGTGGTCTGATTGGTTGGCTTTGGCTGAGTGGTGGTACAATATCAGTTTCCATACCTCTACTAAGCTCACTCCCTATGAGGCAGTTTACGGTGTTCCACCTACTCCACTTCGAGGCTATGTTCCAGGTCTCTCATCTAATCAAGCTGTGGAAGAACTGTTGAAATCTCGTGAACAGATATTAGACATTTTGAAGACTAATATGTTGTTGGCACAAGAGAGAATGAAATTCCAGTATGATAAACAACATACTGAGAGAATTTTTGCAGTGGGGGATTGGGTCTATTTAAGGCTTCAGCCTTATAGACAGAAGTCCTTGGCAATAAGGAGAAATATGAAACTGTCACCTAAGTTTTTTGGTCCTTTTCAAATATTGGAAAGGATTGGACAGGTGGCTTATCGCCTTGAGTTACCTCCACAATCACAGTTACATCCTGTTTTCCATGTCTCTTGTTTAAAGCAAAAAGTTGGACAACATATTTCTCCTTTGACAACATTGCCTCCAGTGGATGTTCAAGGAGAAATTGCACCTGAGCCTCAGAATATTCTACAGCGCCGTAGCAGGAAGGTGAACAACAGAGCAATGGTCGAAGTTTTAGTTCAATGGGAAGGAACTGATGCTGATCAAGCTACGTGGGAACCTTATTGGCAATTAAGGCATAGTCTCCCTCACCTTCTGGGCAAGGTGCTTTGAAGGGGAGGGGTATGTAAGGGTCCAGAGGTTGAGCAATGTTGGGGAGATTGTGTGCGGCAGTAGCTAAAGTTGTTGAAGGCTTGTGGGAAGAATCACATGCAGTAGCAAAAATAAGAATAGAAAGTTAGTTTTGTTAGTTAAGGAGTTGGCAATACGACAGGTCGTGGTGAAAATGTAGTCTTGTAATTGAACGATGTCGTTGCATTAAGTGTAATCTGTGAAGGAAGCACAAAACGATGTCGTTCTATTAATTGTCAGCTATAAAAACAGAAGCAATGAAGTAAAAGGATATGAAATGTTTTCAACCGAATTTTCCACGTACTCTCTTCTGTACTTTTCTCTCTCTCTCTCTTCTTCTTTGACTTTCTCTCTCTAGTTCTTGGCAACTCATACTCAGTAAAAGGGGCTCATTACACTTTTTAATTTTTATTTTAATACTGCAGTCAAATTTTAGTTGAAATTTGAGGTTGATTACGTGGAGTTTTCATGATCTCGAATCAGCATGATGGTAATGTTCTCTGAAATCCCAAAATCTCGAGATTTCAATTGCAGGTAATATAAAGGTCATGCACAAGTCAAAATCACTCTCCATACTCTCTTGCTTACTAAAATTCTCCCTAAAGAATGAAAATCTAATTTAGATATCGGAGGTGTCCCTTCCACCCGAAGCCTCTCATATTTTCTATTTACTTGCACCCAGTTAGGAGTGTAAACTCAAACCGAAAAACCGAAAAACCGGAAAACCGGTCTGGACCGGACCGAACGGTCCGGTCCGGAACCGGTTTTTAAAATGTAAAAACCGGTTGGTTCCGGTACGGTTTCGGTTCCGGGATTTTTTGGCCCGAACCGAACTGGACCGGACCGGTTGATTAAAAAAAATAAAAAGAAATATTTTTATATATAAGTTTTATACAAAATATTTATATATATTAAATATTAATATATATAAGTTTTGTATATAATGTATAATTATAAATTTTTATGTGAAATTTTATATATAATATATATATTCATATATGAAATAATTTCTTATTATAATTTATAAATTATTACATAAAATGTTAATACTAAATCACTAAAAGTTTATAACTAATACTAATATATAACTTATAACTATACTAATAGTCTAATATTAATACTATTATATAGTCTAATATATTAATAAAAGTATAAAAAAGTTTTTTTTAAATCAATTTTTTTTTATAAACAAATTTTTAATGACAAATTGTAAAACTTACATTTTAAAAAAACCAGAAAACCGGACCGGACCGGAAATCGGTAAAACCGGAAGTACCGATTTAGGAGGGTAACCGGTGCGTAATCGGTTTTGAAAAATATAAAATAATAAACTTGACCGGACCGGTTACACCCCTACACCCAGTACCCAGTATGCAAAACACGTCGTTAACATAAACCTTCAACTCCAAATGGTCATAATAATAATAATAATAATATTAAACTTGCTTCCCCGTCAAAATTTCATTAGTACATTGGTAGAAATAATATATCAACACTAATAACAGTTCTACACGTGTAGTGTAGTTGGACATATTGTATGCGTTTTGTGAATAAAATGTTAGAAAAAAATTTAAGAAATTGTATAAAAAGAAAAAAGAAAAAAGAAATAAAGGACCCTATTCAAAACAAGAAATTTACAAAATAAAATGAAATAAAAAATCAAAGTCAAAAGAACATAAATTAGAGGGCAAAGAAAAAGTGAATTCAGAAAAATATTAAACTACAAAATCTATGGCATAATAATAATTAAAAAAAAAGATGGCAGAGTTCTTAAAATTACGTAAAACTAAAAATATTTAGAATAAAAAATAATAGTAAAGCATAAGGAAGTACATAATCACTTTGCATCTACAAGATTTTTTTCTTTTTTGGCTCCGCAATTTTTTTAAGAGTCGGGCTACTTTGTCGCTTGGTTTGACCACGGCACTTTTTGAGTTTTTATTTTTTCTTTATTTTTTTTCATATTTTTTTAATATATTTAAATATTTTTAAAAAATAAAAAATATGTACCAATACACTTAAAATTACTTTTTTAATCACTAAGTAAAAAAACTTTTTTTTTCCAAGCGGTACACTTGAGCTGTATACCATGGAGGTGGCAGAGTAGGTTTTTTCTTTTTTTCAAGGACTATCAGGTCTAGTAGTTGGGGAGAGGGGAAGGGGACCCATGAATCCAATGGTCCCATCCATGGGTAGCTAATGTCATTCGGCCGAAAGGCCATTGGCGCATCTGCGAGGGTTGGACCCTTGGTAACTGCATATATTTGTATAGAATAATGTTAGATATAGTCTAAGTGTTATGTATTTTTCAAAAAATAAGTCAGATTTATTATTAAAAACTTATTTTTTTTTATGTAAATTTCATATTTACTATTTTGAAAAGAGTGCGCGGCGCTTATACAATTCATGACTGCAAATATCATTTCTCTCATGCAAAAGGTGCGGCCACGCAGCCATTATTATATATGTATAAATGCTTCAGAAATTAAATAAATTTTGCTTGAATTTGTATTTAATACAACTTAAAATGAAACGTCAATTTAACAAGATCTTAAAAAAATTATTTAAAAATATAAATAATTCATTGTATTAAATATTAATTCTGGCATTAGGAGCCTTGCACAAAAAATATAAAAATTATTTAAAATTCTATTTAATGAAATGGTTTTTATTTTTTATTTTTAAAAAATTTTAAAAAAAAACACCTCACTTTTACTTTTGGAGGCCTTTCATATAGTGGGGCCTTAATCAATGACTTTACTATTGAGCTAGCCTGATTTCTATATAAATACATCATGTATAGGGTTAGAGTTTTGCAACTCAAAAGCCACTTCATTTATTATGGAATTCATTATATATATAGTTATAACAAAAGTTATAAAACTAATAGTATTTTCAACTATTGTGAGACCTACTTCTATATATAGTATGTCAAGTGTGTAAAAGAAAACAAACGTGAAAACTTGCAATTGAAAACTCGCACACTGGATATTGGACTCAGTTACCTGTAACACAGAAAATATGAGGGGCTTCGGGTGGAAGGGACACCTCCGATACCTAAGTTAGTTTTTCATTCTTGAGAGAGAGTTTTAGTAAGCAAGAGAGTATGGAGAGTGATTTTGACTTGGTGCACGACCTTTATATTGCCTGCTGAGGTGGTCCCCTATATGCAGCGTCAACAGTGCTTGTCTTTCGTACGAGACCTCACATTGTCGCCTTTGATGGGGTGTGGCCTTCTCGGGTCACATCCTTGCAGTAGATTGATGAGTGCGGCCACTTCCCGCCCGTTCTAGTCAAGGACAGGGGTTGTTTCGCGCACCTTGACAGGGACAGAGTGCTTCACCATGATCCCTGCTTGCACGTCGTGTTAGTCCTTAAGGGCGACATGGCCCTATCATTACGTGCGTGTGCAGAGCGGTGTCAGAAATGCCGACGTACCATCATTCCATGTCTACACCCTTCCTGAGTGATTGGGCCTATTTCCCCTTTCCTTGACTTGTGGGCTGTAACACCCCGCATAATTATATATTAGGATTAACCCTTAATCTCCATTAGAATAAACTTATAATACTATATTATATTTTGGGCTTATTATATATTTTTTTGCATGAGAATTATTATTATAATTTTATTATTATTCTATTTTTTTCTCTTTGGGAGTTAGTTAGGTTTATTTGACCCATTAAACTATGGCACTTAGTGTCGTTAGTGGTTAAACTTGAGGGGTAAGCTTGAGCGGTTTAGTAAGCAAACACATTAGTGCTCCACTAAAGGCCCTTAAACCTTTAGAATTTTATGGGCCAAGACTTAGAAGCCTTATAAGAGTTTAAGTCTTGGTGGGTTAGCCTTATAAAGACTTGGCCCAAATGTGAGGAAGGCATAAAGCCTTTTGGGCCTAACTTAGTGTTAGCTTTGACCCAAAGCCCATTTATGTTAATGCAAGCCCTACAAGCCCCTTTGTTGTGGATCTTGCGATCTCTCATAATCTCTTAAAAATCTGGACCCAAAGCCTCCCATCAACCCACACCCAAAGCCCATGAATCATGCAACTCACTCTCATGGTCTCTTTTTAAGCCCAACAAGGCCCAAAGTCTTGTCTTGCATTTTCACACTTCTAATTGAAGCTCACATACACCATACCATTGGTTTTCTCAAGCCCACATTGTGCCCTATACCCCTAAGGAATTCTTTGAACCCAAAATTAAGTTTTGAACTTGAGTTAAGAGCATTGATCAACTTACCTGTTGATGTAAAAGTTTGTTGGCTAGGATTAGATGACTAGGACCTATTTGAATTATTGGATGAATGTAATTTGTCTTTATCTTTATCTATGAATATTTTAATTAAAAAATAAATAGATTAATAGATAAAGGTTTGTCTTTATCTTTATCTATGAATATTTGAATTCTAAGATAAGTGGTTAAATAGATAAATGTTCAAAAGACTTTTGATTAAGATTGAATGTTCAAAAAGATAGGAGATATCAAGTGATCTGGATAGAAGATTCAAAACGAAGATATCAAGCAGAAAGAATTTCGAACTATCAAGAAGTTATCCAGAATAGAAACTGAACATAAATCAGTTACTGCAGAGAAGAGTTATTGCGACATGTCAACAATCCGTCAAAAGACGTCTTTGCAACAAATTCTATCCATCAGCAGAATCCTACTGAAACTGAAACTCTTTCCAGATAGTTTATTTAAGGGATTCTACCGGTTAAGATGGGTCAGCAGAATCCTACTGAAACTGAAACTCTTTCCAGATAGTTTATTTAAGGGATTCTACCGGTTAAGATGGGTAGAGATTCAAATCTACATATTTTTAAAAACACTTTCTAGTGCATTGTTTGGTGAGAAAATTCCTTAGTGAATTTTCATATTTGTGATCTCTCTTTGAGTGTGATCGTGCTTCGAGCGTGGAGGATTGTATGATTGAACTTCAGCCCCTAGAGTTCTAGGAGGAAAGACAATATTTGAAGATCGCCAGAGGTTCTGGCTGCTACTGCAGTAGAAGACAAACGGGTCGTTTGTCTAGGCAAGTAAGAGAGTCAAGTTGCAAAGGTTTTTTAATTGATGAATACTTGTAATTGATTTTCAAATAATAAGATTGACTTTCCTGGGTTTGGCTGCTCCGTAGGGTTTTACCTTTAAAGAGTTATTTAAAGGGTTTCCCTTCGATACCAATCTTAGTGTTATGCAATTTTGTTTTTATGTTATTGTTTAATTATTAAATTAATTGCATGCTTGAATACTAACAAATTTGTTGAGGGCTTTTCTCAAATCGTTTGTTGAACCAGTGTGGTATTCCGTTGAAAAATGATGAACCAAACCAGCAATAAGTATTAATGCTTGGACAAAATATGAGATCAGCAACTATAATTGGAATAGCAAGGGACTGAATGTTATATTCATGGTTGTATCTCCGGAAGAATTTAAGAGAATCTCCATGTGTGAGATTGCTAAAGAAGCATGTGACATCTTGGAGGTTATACACAAAGGAACAAAAATTGTAAAAAACTCAAAATTACAATTGCTTACTTCAAAATTTGAAAAGATTAAGATGCTGGAAGTAGAAGAAGATTCAAGGGTCGTGAGAAATATTTTGAGGTCTCTACCTTAAAGATTTCGGCCGAAGGTTATTGTCATTGAGGAAAGTAAGGATTTGGATGCAATAAGGGTTGAAGAGCTGGTCGGTTCCTTACAAACATATGAATCCTCACTTCCTCAAATAAGAAAAGGTAAGTCCATTGCTTTAAAAACAATAAAAGAGGATCAAGATGATTTTTTTGATGAAGAAAATTTTAACAATGAGGATATAGATCTCATTGCAAGGAAATTCAGAAAATTCTTGTTTAACAAGAAAGCTAGTGGAAAACAAAAGCGAGATAAATAACTTTTTGCAAAGAAAAATTATTCTGAAAATTGGAATAAAGAAAAATTTGATAATAATAATAAAGTGTTATGAATGTTCTAGTTATAGCCACATAAGAATTAAATGTCCAAATTTCAAGAAAAGTAAAGGAAAAGCATTGAATGTCACATTTAGTGATAGTTCAAATTCTGAAAGTTCAAGCTCATCATCTGATGATGAAAAATCTTTTATGGTTTTTTCTTCTATTGTGAATGATTTTCCTGAGATTGCACTAATAAAATCTAAAAGTGGTTGTAATTTCAGTGATTCGAATGTATCACTTGTTGATACTGACCAAGAACTAAGTTTACAGGAAGCATACAATGATGTATGTGAAGAAGTGGTCAAATTAAAGAAACTCAACAAGAAGCTGTACAATAAATTTACTACTGTGGAGAATAAGAAAACAATCTCTCTTAGTCATTAAAAATTTCTGGTGTAAAAGTATCAATATTAAAAGATTAAAAAGCTGCACTTGAAAAAGAATTGGAAAAGTTTCAGGAGTGCAAGCAAAAAACAGCAACACATAAATTAGAAGAGATGTTGAGTTTTCAAAGATCTAGTTGTGATCGCATGGGTTTGGGGTATACAACTTCCCAATGTATGGAACTTAAAGGATCATCATCCATTACCACTTCATAAAAATGTATCATTTTTATTAAAAGAAGTCAAAATGAGGAAGCTCCAAACAAAGCCGTGTCTAAAACTCATGTTCCAAGAGCTTCAACACGATAGATCAATGACAAAGAGGCCCAACCATGGTAAGTCCAAAGGTAAGTTTATTCCCACTTGTCATCATTGTGGTATTCTTGGTCATATAAGGTCATTTTGCTTTAACTTGAATAAAGTGAAGAAAAATGGAGGTGAAAGAAAGCTGAAAAATAAGGGAAAGACTTGAGAAAATCAAGTTGATGAGATGAGTCAACAAATCACTTTCATAACATTAAAGCTTGGTGAACTAGCAGATTTTTGCCTTCACAATAAAGAAAAGATCATATAAAGTGGTGTTGATGAAAATAATAGGCCAAAATTTAAAGCAAAGTGGGCAGTCAAAGAAGATGTCGTGTCACATTAATTGATAAGACCACTTACATGATATTGCATTCCTTGCATTTCATTTTATTAGTCTAGGACATGCATTTTATTTTTCTGTTTTTAATATATGTTTCTGTTTTCAGTTTTTAAATAAGAAAAATAATAGAAAAATTTTTCTGGTTTGTTTCTTTTTTTTTGGGAAGTGCATGCTTGACATGTCAAAGTTTTGAGCACATGTGTTCTCACAAAATAAATTTTTAAACTTATGGATATCTCTACTTTGTGCAGTTCACTTTATGAATACTAACCCTTTGGGTCATCTTGACAAAGTTCATTTACAAAGCACTGAGAGAGACTTGTGTGTATGCACCTTATAATTAAGTTCCATATTTATTATTGAGATGCTCACCATAAAGGGAGTTCATGCCTCGAATTAACTAATGCTAGTTGAACCTAGTACAATAATAAAAAGATATTCCATTGTCAAACACAAATAGTTGATTCATATAGAAAAAGTCGGTGTTATATCATTGCAGAAAAAGACAAACACCATACACGAATCTATCCTTGACGTGGCTCAAATTATTGTGGAAAAAAATGAGCAACAAAAATGGACATGAAAGGGGTTGTGCAAACTAGTGTTTGGAGGAAATACTCATGTATTTAGGCCCTAGCATTAACTTTGACTTTTGAGGTGAGTGATAATCTCTTGGGAGTATCTATGAGAAGAAAATAACTCATGAAGAATAATATCAAAAATATTGAAGAGAAAAAGAAATAAAAAGTTACTGCTCTATATAAGTTTGCTCACTCACACACTCACATGAACTTTGACATTGATGATCTTATGAGGTGTGAACAATCATTGTGATTGTTACAAATAAGAGTGTATTTTATTGATTTTTTTTTTTTTTTGTGAGTGGCACTATGCTTGAGCGAAGATGTATTTAGGCATGTTTATTGCCTCATTAAAAAAAAAGGGGGAAAAGATTAATTTAAAAAAATGGAAAAACAAAATATAAAATATATATTTAGCTATTTTGTTGATTGTTATTTTTATTTCCTTTATATTTTTTTTGGTCTGTGCTAGTTTTGGGTATTTTTGCATTTGATGCATAAGTCTGAAAGTAATAGTGTGGGTCTCTAATTTATGTCCCAATGGGACTCTATAACAAGAGTAGGTGCATGGCATGGGTAGCTCTTAAGTGACTTCAGTTAGTCAAATATGACTCAGACTCCTTATACGTCCCGATACCTCTCTATAATTCCTCACAATACACAGGCTCACGGCACTAACATCACACGAGCCCTAGCCACTTATCATTCCCTCCTCACCTCATTCAACTTAATTGTGATAAAGACTCAGTTCCAATTATATTGATCCAAGGTTCTATATCACAGTAAGCTTACTTCATTCAAATCCATCTCTTTTTCAAGATCTAGGTTTCAGTGTACTTATATATTGAGATTGAGATTTATTACTTTGTGGTATTGGGGCTAGAATACCTTAAATACCTTAATATTTGTTCTTATGGGTTTATATTAATCATGTATTAAGGATGATTTTGGTGGGTTGCTGCATTCTACCTCTCAGTTTTTAACTAGTACCCACCAAGTGTTTGTTTTTATGTCTCAACCAAGCTACTTCATTAATTTTTTCATGATTTTACTTGCATTCATGCTCATACATCATATGCATTTAATCCATGAAAAGTTGAGACACGTGGGAGTTATGAGTCTTGTCAGATTAGTGACAAAAAGGGGGAGATAATATATTGGAAGATTGATTTACTTCAGATATTATGAAATTCGTATTGTGAGTTTTAGGGGGAGTTTGAGTAAGTGTGTTGTTGAGGGGGAGTTGAATAAATTTTTATTGTTCTAATTAATAAAGTTTAATATTGAGGGGAAGAACTAAAATATGGATATAATTCAACTCCAAGACTAGAACATACTTAGATTTTAAATCTTGTGAAATTTAATCTTAGTCATTGTTCTATGTCATTATTTTTTGCCTGGAATCTCTACTCGGTCTCTTGGTCTACTACTTATGTTGTTGACAGGTTTTATATTTCATTCATCAAGATGGTTTTGTCACCAATCCGCCAAAGGGGGAGATTGTTGATGTAAAAGTTTGTTGGCTATGATTAAATGACTAGGACCTATTTGAATTATTAGATGAATGTAATTTGTCTTTATCTTTATCTATGAATATTTAAATTCAAAAATAAATAGATTAATAGATAAATGTTTGTCTTTATCTTTATCTATGAATATTTGAATTTTAAGATAAGTGGTTAAATAGATAAATGTTCAAAAGACTTTTGATTAAGATTGAATGTTCGAAAAGATAGGAGATATCAAGTGATCTGGATAGAAGATTCAAAAAGAAGATATCAAGCAGAAAGAATTTCGAACTATCAAGAAGTTATCCATAACAGAAACTGAACAGAAATCAGTTACTGCAGAGAAGAGTTATTGCGACATGTCAACAATCCGTCAGAAGACGTCTTTGCAACAAATTCTATCCATCAGCAGAATCTTACTGAAACTGAAACTCTTTCCAGATAGTTTATTTAAGGGATTCTACTGGTTAAGATGGGTAGAGATTCAAATCTACATATTTTTGAAAACACTTTCTAGTGCATTGTTTGGTGAGAAAATTCCTTAGTGAATTTTCATATTTGTGATCTCTCTTTGAGTGTGATCGTGCTTTGAGCGTGAATGATCATATGATTTGACTTCAGCCCCTAGAGTTCTAGGAGGAAAGGCAATATTTGAATATCGCTAGAGGTTTTGGCTATTACTGCGGTAGAAGACAAACAGGTCGTTTGTCTAGGCAAGTAAGAGAGTCAAGTTGCAAAGGTTTTGTAATTGATGAGTACTTGTAATTGATTTTCAAATAATAAGATTGACTTTCCTGGGTTTGGCTGCCCTGTAGAGTTTTACCTTTAAAGAGTTCTTTAAAAGGGTTTCCCTTCGATACCAATATTAGTGTTATGCAATTTATTTATTTTATGTTATTGTTTAATTATTAAATTGATTACATGCTTGAATACTAACCAATTTGTTGAGTGAATTGGTAGATATTTCCATTGCATTGCAGGGGTACTTGGGTAATTTCATTACCCATAATTAGTGATCTCTAAAACCATGTTTTAAGCTTAATTTCATTTTTAATTATTTCTCACCTTTTTTATCTGAATTTTTCTTGCTTTGTTATTCAATTTCATCATTTTTAGTCATATTAGAACCCTTGATAAATCTCCACACATGTCATTAAAGGTAATGACATGTCAAAACCCTTAAACCACACCAATCAGCACCCTTGTGTGCAATTGCCTAAACAACCCCTAGCCCAAACTTTTTGTGCCTTTTTCTCAAGGGCATTATTGTCTTTTAGCACCTCAAAATACCCTTCTCAAGGCAGACCTAGTGGTGGACGAAATTGGTTCCAAGAACCAAACCAAAAACCCAAAACCGAATGCACCTAAACACTTGTTGGATGGAAATCGAATGACTTGTGTTTTGGTTGCACTTCTACTCATGGCTGAGCCACCACCTCATGCCACCTCCCTTCTCCTCCAATCCCCAAGAGCCCCTCCAGTCATCATGGTGAACCTTGAATCCAAGCCACCCCAAATAGAACCAAAACAGATTTGCTTTTTATGCAAAACACCACTCGGCAACCACCTCCATTTCACCCTCTTCTTTGAGCTACCCATATATGATCACTTGGCAGCCAACCAAACATCACTCCTTCACCTGAAAAGCCATCAAACTGTAGACTTTTGACCTGCAAAACAAATCCAAGAAAATGAGACAAGGTAATAGTAAAACTGCCCAGTTTGTTTTTCAAAACCCCTACTCGGCGCATCATTGCGTGCCATCATGCCTTAGTTTTATTGGTTTTTTTATTTTCTTTATTTTTTATTTTATTTTTTTCGGCACCACAGTAGCCCTGCACCCCCTATCCTCCTTGTAGCACCTGACTTGATGAGATTATAGTGGTTTCTAGGGCACTATTCACTGCACAAGGATGACACACACAACCAGCTTGGTGGCACTCATTACCCACCGCCCACTTCACCCAATCACCATGAACCATAGCCGACAGCCCCTCCCCTCTTGAGCACTATAAAAACCCCATCCACTTTCTCACTTCATCCACACCTCTTCTCCAAGCTCCTCTTGTGTTCTTGAGAGCTCTTCTCCCTATAGTGAGCAAGAGAGTGTAAACCAAGTGTTCTTGAGTGTTGGAAAATTTGTTGAGAGTTCTTGTGTTGGGAGCTTTAGAGGGCACAAAAATTGTAAGTTTTCTTGCCCTAGATCTTAGTTTGCATGTAAGGTTGTGCTTTTAAGTATTGAAGCAAATTTTGGTTGAGTTTAGAAAAGGTTACCATGCTTAATTCAAAATCGAGTTCATTAAGGATTGATTAAGGCATCGTTTGTTTTCGCATATTAGATGAGATGAGTTGAAATACAAGTTGAAAGTTGAATAAAATATTATTAAAATATAATTTTTTTAATATAATTTTTATTTTGAGATTTGAAAAAATTAAATTGTTTATTTTATTTTGTGCGAAAATTTAAGAAAGCTGTAATAATGAGATGAGAATGGTTGTGAAAGCAAATGAGGCCTTAAGCTGTGATTTTGTTTGTTTTTTCATTTAAGTTCTTTGAAATACAACTTGCTGATCCTTTAACAGAGGAAAACAATATCATGAGGAACTAAGTTGTCAAAAATTATATATAAGTGGCCACTTTAGCTTTAATCTCTTTTCCTACTCCCTTGTTGTTGGTCCATCCTTGTGGTCTTGAAGGAGGGGAGAATGTTAGGAGTATACTGAAGTGCATGTAGATGGAACTGAAGAGAGTGAAGGGTCTAGAGCTTGTGATCGAGAAAGAAAGAAATGAAGAGGTGATAAAACGGTGCGCTCAATATTAATTAATAAAAAGGGGCCTTTAATACAGACGGTAGATTTGGGAAAGTTAATAAAACGAGGCGTTTTTGTATCATAGTCATATGGTGCGTTTCAATCTTTACCGTTGTATATATAAATACCTAAAATAATAGGATGAGAATGATTCTGAAGAATCTTGTAAGTTGTAATTCTTGGAGTTGATATTTTTCCTCGAAATAAAAAATCTGTCCGTACGATTCTTGAATTGAGTTCTTGCCATGGGCGCGTTTCCTTAATTAACAAAAGCCCCTAATCTTAAAAAATCATGGGATGTCTTTATAGACCTACATACAATGGTAGGCCTATTATAAAATATAGAAAAACAGATGCATGCCACTTTTTAATTTTTTAATTTTTTTTTCTCCCGGTTCTACTTTTTCAAGATAGATGGATCTATCCCATGCAAGCAGCAATCAGGAATGAGCCGAAGAAACCTCACTTTTCTGATCCAACGAAGTGTCGTCCCCTTTGGATAGGCTGATTGGTGCATCCATTTTCAATGTGGGCATCTCCAATGCGGGTATTATGGGAGGTTTTACTCTCCTCGTGACTGTCATCTTCAAACCTGCTGTTGTGTGGATTGTTGCTCCTGTTGTCATCTCAACCTGCACATCCACTAACTTCAGCAACTTGACTAAAACTCATATGAAAGATCAATCAGCCCCATCTTGGCGTGGTGGTAAAGGTTAACCCAGTTACGGATGAAAATTTCTGTCTATGCTATTGAGCTTTAATAGCTTTACCATGGAATATGGAGAACGTTTTGGCTACTGGAATATTAGTTCTAACATATGTCTAAGCTGAGTATCAGATCTTATAGTCCATTCAACTCTGAGGATATGTCAAGACAACAAGTTTAGAAATCATGGTTAAGAAAACATGCAAAATCACCAGCAGTTGACTTACAGGAGGAGCTCCAAGTGCCATTTGAAAGTTAAATCGGCGGACAAGCATTGCAAGTGCTACAACAGTCTGCAACAATATAAGGTAGATGTTTGCACAGAACAGTAAAGTCTATAACTGATTTCTATAATAATTACAGAGATATTAAGATATCCCTATACATTCACATCATTTTTTTTTTTTTTTTATCGTAAGAGGTGATCATCCTACAAGCATTGATGTTAAGGCAGTTTTAATATACGTACCTCATACGAAGCAAACAAGTCACCCACGCATTTCCGCGGTCCACCACCAAAGGGCAAGTAGCTGGAAAAAGACATTATCATCCTTTAATAAATAATAATGGGAGAAAGAGTTTGCATTTTTTTTTTTTTTTTTAAAGAGAACATCCACCATTCCCCATCCCAAAGGAGGTCAAAAGGAGACTAGTAAGCCTGCCAACAAATAACGGTATCCTGGACACTAATATTTTCTCTAACCAAATTTGATTGCAAGCATGACTTTAAATAACAGTGGCCCAACCAAATGTTGGCGTGGAAGCATGGAAATAGCAATACAGAAAAGGTCCAAACCCATACTTGGAGTGGAGATCAATTCAAAACAAGAATCAACACCAAGGTCATCCTGTAAAACATTTTTTTCTTTTACTTACAAATGCAATTATAACTGAAAATGCTGTAAAACACCGCCTTAGTCTAAAAGGAAGAGATATGATAAATGACCTTATAACTCTGTGCATCATAGTGCATTTGCCACAACCATATCAACATGATTTAGAAAAAATTCATGAGGGGCAACAAAGCATTTTCACTTGACAGAGTCAAACTACACCAGGTTAAAGCCGTCTTATATTAGCAGTAATCTGAATTTCCACATTCACAGGTACTTTGATGATTTTACTGATTCAGATTTTCTACTGTTGGCATGAGAGAGTTGGTACGTGTTATGTTAAAGTGTTTTACTATTTCCCTTGTTTCAGTTTTAAGTTGGTTTAAATTGGAGGCAGTAATTTTAACGGCTCACCCAATTTAATATCAAATGCAGACCTTTCCAGCACATGTTTACTTCCTAGGAAAATATTTCTACAATACTATGTAATACCCAGATGATGTGCTTGTGAATAGGAAGGTGGTGAATGGGGATACCGCATTGCTTGGAAGGGAGAAGTTCAAACCCTTTATTACTAATTCTAAGGGGCTCCAAATGTAACCTTGATTAATCCTTCTGTAGTATGGGCCCAAATGTCGCTCATGCATTCTTTGAATCGTTACAACCAATTTTCAGTATCACTCAAAGTTGCCGCTTTAAAGTTCTTCTAACATCCAAACTCTCTCCACAAGCTGGTAGCACATCAGTTTCCACCTTTTCATCACCATAATTATCAAACGATTGATTACTTCACCTCATCTTCTACCTTCTCACCTTCAGCCAAGTGAACTCTTCCTTGTGGAAATTAAATAAAAATATGGATGGCCACTCTCACAATAATAACAGAAGCCATAATCGCTGCCACTACAGCTTAGAGGCCCAACGCTAGAACTTTTGTCACCATTCTCTGCTCGGTCAATAATTATTAAGTCATCTCATTATGGTTGGAATTTCCAACAACTTTACCATTACAAGGACATGATTAAGCAGCTTTTGAATAACAAACAACAGTAGGGTCTTGACGAACTATAGACAAGCAGTTCTTGTTGTTAAGGGCCTTCTCAGTCCAAGCTCATATCTTTGCTTCAGCGCACAAGGCATGTTTCCTTGCATCCCTAAAATTTGTGAGCCTGAAAATCCCGAAAGATAATGGGCTGTATGTTGTGCATCAGTCACATATGCCACTATGTTCATATTTCATTGCTTCAGTCCATGGAAGTGTCAGTATAAATTCAACATATAACGGACAAGCAAAAAGTTCACATTTTTCTATCTGTATCATCCTATGCGAAAAACTTTGGCAAACCTTGAAGATCAGATTGTGCCTCAACAGGTAAGGGCCACAGACTTCAAATAACGACCAGCCTCAATTGCTGTAAACACAAAAGCCTTAAGCTCCTCTTCAAATCCATAGCATGAAACCCCCACAAAGTGATGAAAACTCCACCTGTTGCAAGACCCAATCTGATGTTATGATCACTGAGCCATCAGAATTCTCCAACTCAAGGATGGTAATTGAATATCTAAAGGTTCACAGCTGAGGGCTCCTCTTAGGTGTGATCCCCGACAAGGATATAAGGCCCTTCCAAACTGCCTGAGGGCGTTTCCGATCAATCTAGAAGAGTTATCCCCCCCAATTCTTACCCAGAAACATTGGAGATAGAGGAAGGTCAGATGCCAAAAACACCTCTCCCCTCGCTGTGACCATAGTCCACTCTTCAATTTTTGGTACTTCTAAAGACCCCTGAACAGCATCTTCAAAATCTACTCAACCCATATCTAATTTCTCCACTTCTGTAGAGGATTGGACTCTACCACTGTGTACTCTTTATTGGCTTTATCCTTAAAATTATCAATAAAAACTGCTGCATATCATTAACAGGATGCAGTACCTGATAAAAGCGGCATACAGCTTCAGGAATGGATGAAGATTTTACGTGAACAAGGTTTTGCTATTGAATTTGAAAATTCTATCCTTGCGTTGTCTCTATGATTGGATGCATTTTTCACATTCAAAGTTTATTTACAGCTTAATGATGTTTCAAATTTTGGAGGCTAGATCTTTATTTCGTCTATCATATATCATATACCCCCCTATGTTCTCTATCTTAATCTAACTGTTCTGGGTTGAAATAACACAACTGTAAATAATAAGTTGAAATATAGCGATATTAGCATATATTAAGAATATCAGAAGTAGAACTAGTTAAAATAAGAATCTTGTTTAACTTTTTACAAAAGGCAAGGTAATAGAAGGTGGAGATTAGCTGACAGCATCCCCAAACTTTGATGGCAAGGCTGATGTGATGGAATTGGAGAACTAGACAAGGAGTCGGAAAAAAGTTTTGGGTTGTTTACTGCATTGAGGAACAGAAGTTGGAGTTTGCCACACATAACCTCACAGATGTGGCCGCTGAGTGGTGGACCTCCACCAGGGAACTGATGGAGCAGGAGCTCACTGAAGGAACACCGATCACTTGGACGAGGTTCAAGCAAGTATTCAGGAACTGTTTCTTCCCTAAATCTGTCAGGAGGCCAGAACAAGGGAGGAGTTTACTGATTTGATGCAAGGAGCAATGAAAAAATGGAAACAGCCGACCCTCTTTAGGACCCCTCGAGATCATCTTCCCGGTCACCTGATCTTGTACAAGACAACTAGAAGAAGTGAATGACACTCTACAATTGCTGTCAACTAATTGTCCAATAGAAATCAGATTGGTATTTAATGAAGGAGACACCAAAACATTATTTAAGGAAGGAGAAATGTCACCTACGGCAATGATAGGTAGGGAACTACCATCTGCCGTGTGAATTTTAAGTGGACCAACATACTGTGAGATATTAACAAGAGAGTGAGAGGCACTTGTCATATGGTTGGTGCACCGGAATCAAAATACCAAGGTTTAGAGGCAGATTTGGTTTTACCTGAAATACCAAAAGCTGAAAGAGCTGAGACGATAATTTGTTGGAAAATTTCTGGTGTAATAGAGGTGGGATTTTGAGAAGTGGAAGCTGGAACATGAGAGGAAGTGGCCAAGGTAGAGCTGGCAGCACTAGTAGCCTCAGCAGCAGCTGAATAGGCAGTTTCATGGCGACGTGGAGGATGTATCGGGTAATCCTTGATAATATGTCCTTGCTTCATGCAATAGTTGCAAGTTTTCTTAGAACAATTTGCAGTGAGATGCCCATAACCTTTGCAACTATGGCATTGAGTAGTGCTCAAATCCCTCCCTTTGGTTTTTCCTTGAGCTGCATATGCCACAGGAGCTGGAGTAGCTTGTTCCATGGTTGTTTGGGTCATCGATCTTTGCTCCTCTCGAAATATCTCTCCCAAACACATATCAAGTGGAGGCACAGGATCTCGGTTCATTAGATTAGCATGAATAAATTCAAATTCAGGCCTTAGTTTCATAAGAAATTTTTCCCGCATACTTGCTTCATGAACAGCTTGAATATCAGCCAAACTTGTTACTGGAATTGAAGTGTATACAATATCTGTATACTCAGCCCACAAGTTACAAAAACCAGAATAAAACTCCTCCACGGAGAGAGCTCCTTGAGAGAAATTCGACATCTCTAGTTCGAGTTGACATCTCCTAGCTGCATTATTCTGAGTATACAGCCGTTTGAGATGATTCCACATATCACGAGCATTCTTGAATGAGCGTAAATTCAAGATAATATGGGGATCAACAGATCCAAGAATCCAAGACATGACTCGGGCATCCTTGCTTTCCCAAGAAGCCCGTTGATCTTTGTCCTCCGGTGCCACACTACTCCCATCAATATGACCCCAAAGTTCCTTTCCTTTCACCAATAGTTGAAACTGAAAAGACCACGCAGCATAATTCTTTCCATTGAATTAAACCAGAAGATAATCTCTAATTTCATAAGACATGATAGACAAGAAACCCTAGCCGCAACCCTTGAGACTAAAGAAAAGAAATAGCCGCAATTCTGGAAACAGAAAAACCCTAGCCGAGAATCTGGAAACCAGAAAAAAAAAAACCTAGCCAAAATCTTAGAATCAGAAAAACCTAGAATTCTTGACCTTTCTCTGATACATAACAATTTTCTTTGGCTGAATACTTCCGCTTGTTCCTTCTCATTCATTAAATAGCCAAAAATAGATTACACAAATCAGAAATTCGAAATCTGACTTCCTATCCTAAAGGGATTCAAATCTTGGATAAGATATGTTTCCCATACTTATTTACTCAATCTAAATATTCAAATTACAAATCATATAATCCTATACAGCTGTACAAATCTGTCTATACCCGAAATACATAGATAAAACATAGGAATTAATTCAAATAAATAAAATCCACTAATATCAATCTCCACTCCCACTCTCTCTTGCGCTGTCTCATGACCATCTTTGCACCTAGAAAGACCAATCTTCTCTTTGTAACTCACCATTCTCATCCATCGGCACTGACCAGTTGAAGCCAGCTCAAACTCACAGTTTTCACCCCTTTGCCACATAACGCCTAGCTGAAGCCCATCCTCGCCCAGGCACTGGTGTTGCCCAGAACCCGTTGCCCAACCACACTCCATATTTGGACGGTATCCAAGTTGATAAACCATAATGCCATCAAGTCTTTGTGCCATATATCTCTCTCACTACCATTCTCTCTCCCTCTCCCTCTCTCCAAATTGTTCAAGTTAGCCAATAATATTTTGTGTGGCCTATTAAATGAAATTTCAGTCCTTAGTTCATAGTACGCACCTGGTTAGAAATTGACGTGGTAATAAGTGTGCATTGGAAAGGGTGATTACTGACCGTTAATCGCTGTTCGAAGCTACAAGGTAGATAACTACGTTTACACCCTTTGAAAGACCTCTTTTTCTAATTTCCATAAGCAAATACAATTGCGCCCTTTGAAATACTTATTTTCTGAATTATCTAAGAAATAATGAACATGTCTTTATTTCTTCAGCATAAATGTTTTACTTTTTTCTCAAATCTTGTGTTTAATGATTATAATAATATAAAGCCTATCTTGATAGCTCTTTTTATGTATTCCCATAATATCAAACATGTAAAAGGAATTGTATGTATGCTTCCACTATGCCATAATATGTACATGTAGTAATGATTTGACTAAATGAAAGAAAGAAAAAGAAAAAGAAAAAGAAAAAGAAAACGAAAGAAAAGGGAAGCGATTGAATGATTGGATGCTTGCACGAATTATATAATGACGGATAACAGATGATTGGTGACAGATTATTACTAATGGTGAATAACAGATAACACGGTGGATGGCAATACATTGCGATACAAGGATTACAACATAACGAAGTGAGCAGCTTCAACTAGACACAGGAAATGAACAAAATTACATTTGTCAAAAAATAAAAAAAAAAATAAAAAAGATGAAAGAAAGGTTTTAAATATACCTGAAGTTTTGGTTTGTTTCATTCGGATTGGGTCCATCTAAAGGCCATCTTTCAGGTTTAAACGTATCTGCCTCATCCCAAAGCTTTGGACTGTGATGCAGGTTCCAAACAGAAATAAAGATATCCTCACCCCTGTAAATAATTAACGAAAACAGATAAATATTTACAAGACAGATAATTGAATAGAGAACAATGGTAATAACATCAAATAGAAAAACTCAATAGCACAAGACAATGCATGAAACAAATGGAATGTTGTTTGCAAGACTGGAATCAATTTAAGTAGGCCTGATACCATGTTAGTAATCAAACTATAAAGCCTAAGCTATCAGGAAGTGGGCAAATGACATTTATCACGCGCAAAAACACATAAATGCTAACGAGAATTATGCGGCACGCCGGCATCCAATAATGGAACAGAAGGAAGAATCTCAGCCATCGATATCTACCAACTACCAATAGAAAATAAAAACTTCAAAAGAATGAGGGAGTATAAAACTTCAAACGAATGATTTCTTGTTTGACGACTGGATGAAAATGTATAATAACTGGTAGAAATAGTATTGGCAGTGGAATTAATAGGATATAACCTTTTTATGGGGTACTTCCCAAGGACATCATCCACGAGTGACCGACGAATTAATACAGGCGGTTGTGGGTAAAGCCTCAAGGACTACAAAGAAGGAAGAAAAGTGAAAAACAAAATGTCAATGCATGAAAGTAAAAGATTTTAGATCTAAAAATGTTGAAAGCACTCATCTTCTCACTTCATTGATTACTCGAGTTGCATACTTGAGTTTCTTCATGTCTTCAATTCTTGGAAACCGATCTCCTAAAACAGAATCAACCTAAACAATACAGTACAATTACATAATATCTCATAAACTGAAGTATATGTCACTCTTCTTGCTTATGATACAAATCTAGATGAATAAAATATTTTAAGATACCTCCTCTTGTAGCTTGGACATCACTCTAGGCTCCTGCCCAATCAAAAAGTAATGATCACCTTTACAAAGTAGAAATTTATGCAAGACATATATACTGTCCTCATATGCATAAGTATACACACATGAACACCCGCCCACACACCCACCCACCCATGCACAAACACAAACTAATATATATAGCTATCATCTTTGTACCTGTTACTCGAATTACTAGTCAATTCATTTGATTTGATTGTAAGAACATAATTAGGGCAGTTGTGTGAGCATACATGGCCATGCTTACAAACAGGAAGAAAAACATATATACATTCATGTTGCTTGAAAGCTACATTGTACGTTCTTAATACATTAATTGTAATGGCGACTATCTGCACAAAACAATGAACATTACAAGACAGACAGTCTCAACTAAATGGTTATTTGACATTTTCCTTAAGTTTTGGTTTAACCAACTATTATTTTCCATTCAGCCATTGAAACTATCTAATGAAAATTGTTGAGAAAGTATATGCTATTTTCAATATTTGGTCATGTTCTACTACTCCAAGAAATTTCATGTACCAAAGCTGATGTAAATTGTTCATGCACTACAAGACTTAACGAAACCTTAACATACTTTACCTTGGAGAGAAGATAAAAGGTCCACGTTAATACTGCAGCAGATGTTTCATGCCCAGCTATAAGCATTGTCATCAAGTCGTCACGGAGTTGCTTACTTGAAACCTAACAGAAAATTAGAAAAGTTTCAATCCTTTCGGCTGAAATAAAAAGATTTAAAAATCTTTTGGATCATACATCATCTCCCGATGCCAAAAGAAAGTGGAGAATACTAGGATCTTGTTCATTCACGTATTCCTCATGAAACTGTAGCTCTTCTTCATCTACCATCCTCTGCAGATGGAAACAAATAAAATAATAATATGAAACAAGAACTGGTGAACTTAGCAGCCCAGTACATGTAAAAAGCTGCAATTATTTTGATGAATCGCAGACTTGCCAGCATAGAACTTTGTTCAGTTTAATCGTGAATGGAATTTTAAAATATTGATAAAAAAAATCCAATTTTTAGAGTAAGCCAAAAAAAAAATCAAATTGCACATTAATTCTAGTGACTTGTTTTTTTTTTTTTCTGACCTATTCATAAGAAAGAAAAAATGCACTTCTGCAAGTACGACTGCAGTATATTGTTCAACAATTGGTAATTTACCAAATTTTAAGGAGTGACTTTTCACCAAGCAAACATCACCTACTTTATTTGCTGCCACAAGCTTCCTTCTTATATTTGACATTGCCAGAAACCTCAATTCCGTAGAGGAATTACAGGAGGTTAGGTGATTTCAATAAACTTCCCCCACCCCAAATATCCAAAAGAAGACCCTACTTTACCATGAACAGCACTAGGCAGTTTCCTTTTTTAACAAAGCGAGAATCTCATATAAGTTCCAGCACAAAGAAAGTCCAAAATCGTAATTTGGGAAATATTTTCTCCCCTTGCACAGTACAATGTGTTTTCTAACACTGAAAGATGATATCATGAAACTCTATAATTGAGTTGTATCATAACAGGTGTCACAAAATAAATAAGTTACTGTATTCAATTAGGATTTTATCAGCAATGAAGACATATCTGAGAAGGTAAAATGTAACTTCTTAATAAAGGTGTCATACGGTTAGAAGATGGCTAAGATCCAAATAATTTTATATACGGATCTAATAACTCTTCTTATGGTTAAATTTTAAGCATTAGAATTGACAGAATCTGTCAACTCAGTTCTTTTATAATATGGGCCTTTTTGGCCTTTACAACTTGATATTTAAATACATCAAGGTAGCTGTATTAGGCGCCCTATGGTTTTCAAGAATATTTGCCTTGGGCATAACATTCAAGGATGAGGCATCTCCAATTGATATATCTCAAATGTATATTAAATAAAATAGTCTTTACTTATAAAATAAATAAATAAATCAAATAGTCTCAAGTATAATGCTAATGTAACCCCTTACTGAGTATATAAAGCTTGGGAAGTAAATATTGGCACTGGTTAAAAAGTAGGCACCCCAGCATTACTTTTGTATGAGCAAATATGTAACAGTGCACATCCATATGAATTGGACCATTATATACCGAAACAAGTTTGTATAGCACAGAATGCTGCTCCAACAGTTGAGGACTTACCTTACATATTGCTATTAGATCGTCAAGAATGTCATTAATCAATTTGAGTGCTGCAGAAACCTTTTTTTGCCGGGGTGAAATGTCTTTCCATATTGGAATCTCCCAGAATGGAATTGGAGCAACACTCCGATCTTCTGCTTCTCTCAGTACAGTGTAAACGGCCTGGGCTAGCAAAAATTCAACATAAATACACAAGCACACGCGCGCACACACACACACACACGAAGCATATGCATAAAAGCAACATTAATGAAAAATGAAATGCAGGAGGAAAACTAAAGCAGAAATGTAATCCAACAAACTGAAGGTAACATCGAAGGCAAAAGAGTGGAGCACAAAAAAATACCTCAACTATCCCAGTATCATTAGTTAATGAATCAAAATCATAATTAAATACTGCCTTGCCAATGATGTCCAATGTCAAACGTGAGAAAAGTGACTCCATCTCAACATCTTCCCCATCAGATGCAGCAACATCTAGCTTCTTGCAAAGCCTATCTGTAGCTTGTCCGAAGAGGTTAATCATAGCAGCCACATACTACAGATAAAAGTAAAAATAACCAAAAAAAAAAGTCAACAGCAAAACAGGTGAATGATAACAAGGTTCAATATTTCTTATTGCCTGAATCGGGCTCACCTTCCACTGAACTAAAATATTATCTTATGTATGCAATATTACTGTTAGAAATAGCCTCAAACATAGAGGCATTACAAAGGCACGTTACTTCTAACTTCTACGCCTCAGTGTAAATGACATTTTTCTTTACTTTTCTTTTCTTTTTCCATCCAGTGATAAAGCTGCTTTTTTTCTATTTTCTTTAAACCGTGTTCCTTTCCTGAAACTAATATCTTCTTCTCTTGCTGTAACACCCCAAACTTTTAAGGTTTTTACTTTAGAAAATATTAGAAGTTACCTCATAATTTGGGTTTCTATTTTTAGAAAGGAAATATGGATTAGATCTGAAATTTGGCCTTTGAGCCTATGTCCATTGCTTTGGGTTTAATTAAGCATAAATTCGTGAATAGGCTAGCCTACACTTGGATTGAATACATTATTGGACCCACCGTCCCATATTTTATAGAAGCCTAATTTAGGTGATGGATATGCACGCCCATGAGCCCATGAGCCCATGAGATGTCCTGCAAGCCCATTTGATATTTAGAGAATAAGTTGGCCCATGTTCAATGGATAACAGGTCCAAGAATTTGTGCAAGGACGCTTCTATTGGGTAAATGGGCCAGCCCATACATTTACTACAAGCCCATTGGCCGTTTAAGATGGCCTTCTTTTGGATTTATTGGGCCTGACCTATGAATACTTCAAAGCCCCTTTAGTTGCGGGCCTAGCCCATTTAGAAATGCACCACACCGGATTCTTACACCCAGAAGGGCAAGAACATCCAACTCATCTGGGTAGTTGAGCACCACCCAAACACCAACCTCCTAGGCAAAAAGCTCCTTAGACAAATTGGACTTCAATCAAAACTCTCCCTCATAGTTTGAATAGGACAAGGCAGACCACTCGCTCCCAAATTCCTACTGCTCATCAGGACTCCTTCACTTCTATAGAAACAACTCATGTTCAGAGTCTCAGACCCCTTCCATCTATTCTCCTCATCATATCTCTCTCAATCCACGTTCTCTCTGGTTTTGCTTCACGTTGCACTGCACCACAGCAAGCTCTCCCTCTCCTGCGTGCTGTCACCCTTGCCCAGTTGCAGCAAACTATCTCTGCTTTCTCTCAAACCAGCAAGCTCAAGAACGCTAAAACACCTCTCTCAAGTTCGCCATAAGTTCTCTCTCTGCCTCTCTGTTTTTCTTCCATCACAGCCAGCTCTCTCTGTTGCTTTCTCACTGTCCTCTCAGCCTCACACCATAGCTGCACCAGGTCACTGTCCTCTGTTGCTCTCTCTCTCTCTCTCTCTCTCTCTCTCTCTCTCTCTCTCTCTCTCCCTCCCCCGCCCCCCCCCCCCCTCCCCCCTCTCTCCTGTTGCTTCCAAGCCCATCTCTACCTCAAGCTCGCAGCACTGTGCACGACATCAAGAACCAGTGAACCGACAACTCAGCCCTGCTACGCCACCGTGAAGACAAGCAGAAGCCGAGCTCTACCTCACGCTCAGTCAACACCAGCCACTAGTAGCAAGTCCCATATGTGTTACAGCCAACACCATCTCAGATCAACTGAAAGCAAGTCCCACCACAAAACTGTAAACTCACCCTCTTTCTTTCCATACAGTAACTCTCTCCCGTAAACCCTTTAGGTTTAATATTATGGGTGTAATTGTGACATGGAAAGATGACTTAGTCAAATATGTGTTACAGATGCTTATGCAGGTCAAGTTGGATTTATAATTATGGTTGATGTTTATAAGAGGGAAGAATATAATTACGTGTTACAAGCACTGTGATTTTAAGGAAAATATGTTTTTGGATGTCGGCCCTCGGGTAGTCCAATTAAGTGAAGTTCTAGTCTTTAAGTTGATGGTGCACGGAATGAGAAATTGATGTGATATTATGTGTGATGATATAGGTGATTATCGATGCGCAAATTGTTGCTCAGAGTTGTAAGGTAAATACCATGATCATACCCTTATGTGTGTGCGTGTATATATATAGTGAACAATGTTTTTGAAGTATTATGTTTTGTATAGCCCTTCATTGTAAGCCCCTGTTTACGAACCCAAGTTATAATGAAAGTGATTCTTGAATGTGATGTTAAGATGTGTTTTACATGTATCATGATATGTCTTCACTTATGATGTTATGAAGATCTATATTATTATGTATTTCACATCCATCATGATAAGACAAGATATGAAATGAAAGCAAGTTCATGATTGAATGTATGACGCTTAAGATATGTATGACGCTTAAAAGATGTTGTAAGGAAGAGGTACTTTCCTTGCAAGGAAAATGGTAAAAGATAAGGCTCCCGGACTTGATGGTTTCTCTATGGGCTTCTTCCAAGAATGTTGGGAGGTGATTAAAGAAGATCTATTGAAGGTGTTTCAGGAGTTGTTCTTGGTTGGAAAATTTGAGGAAAGTCTTAACACCACTTTCCTTGCATTAATACCTAAAAAGGTTGGGGCGATCGAGATCACAGATTTTCAGCCTATTAGCTTAGTGAATGGAGTATACAAGATTATTTCAGAAGTGCTTGCTAATCGATTAAGTGAGGTTTAGGGAAAGATTGTGACTAAGCCTCAAAATGTTTTTGTTAAGGGTAGACAGATCCTTGATGCGGTTCTAATTGCCAATGAATGTTTGGAGAGTAGATTGAAGGCTGGCAGCTTAGGAATTATGTGTAAGTTAGATATGGAAAAGGCGTATGATTATGTTAATTGGGATTTCCTTCTATATCTACTGGCTGGGTGTGGTTTTGGTGAAAGGTGGAGGTCTTGGATCAGCTGGTGTATATCCACGGTAAGGTTCTCTGTGTTGATCAATGGCAGCCCAGAGGGTTTCTTCTAGAGTTCTCGTGGTTTGAGACAAGGGGATCCGTTATCTCTTTTATTTTTTGTTATTGTTATGGAGGCACTAAGCAGGATGATCTCAGCTTTGTTGGCTAATGGTTTTGTTAGTGATTTCCAGATTGGATCTCCGAGTAGGGGTATTACTACTATTTCTCATTTGTTGTTTGCAGATGATACGCTTATTATGTGCGAGGTTGATCGAGACCAGTTGCAGGCTGTGAAGGCATTGCTGCTTTGTTTTGAAGTAGTGTCTGGTTTAAAAGTGAACTATGATAAATCCGAGTTGGTGCCGATTGGAGATGTTCAGAATATTAGGGAGTTGGCTAACACATTGGGTTGCAAGATAGCGTCTATTCCTACGACATACCTGGGACTACCATTGGGTATAGCTTTGAGGGCGTGCACGATTTGGGATACAGTGATTGAAAAAATATAGAGGAGACTGGCAGGGTTGAAGAGAATGTACTTGTCAAAAGGGGGCCGGATTACATTGATCAAAAGTACATTTTCTAATCTACCCACCTATTTCTTATCCTTATTCCCTATACCGACAAGTGTGGCGGGTCGACTTGAGAAGCTACAAAGAGATTTTATGTGGGGTGGCTTAGGAGAAGAGTTTAAATTTCATCTAGTCAAGTGGGAGATGGTATGCCATCCTATCTCTAGTGGCGGTTTGGGTATTAGAAATGAGACTGTTTAATCAGGCGTTACTTGGCAAATGGCTGTGGCGATATATCAAGGAACTAGAAGCCTTATGGAAAACTGTGATCGAGAACAAATATGGTGGTTTAGGAGAGGGTTGGTGTACTAGAGAAGTTAGAGGGGCCTATGGAATGGGGCTATGGAAGCATATTAGAAGAGGGTGGGAGGTCTTTCATCATCACACTAGATTTCAGTTGGGTACAGGCTCCAGGATCAGATTTTGGAAGGATGCTTGGTGTGGCAACAATGCTCTCCAAGATTTGTTTCCTATACTTTTCCTGATAGCAAGTGCCAAAAATGCCACAGTGGCGGAGGTTATGGGAATCTCAAAAGGGAGTATTCACTGGAATATCAATTTCAACCAGGCGGCACAGGATTGGAAGATGGGGAGTTTTGTAGATTTTTATAGTCTTTTGTATTCTTGTCGTCAAAATATCCAGAATGAAGATGGTCTGTGGTGGATTCCTACAGGGAGAGGGGTATTCACTATTCGTTCCTTTTATAAGGTCCTCACACAAGTGCCTGAGATACAGTTTCCCTAGAGAAAGCTTTGGCGACACAAGGCTCCTCCCAAAGCTTCTTTCTTTGTGTGGACAGGGTCATTTGGCAAGATTGTCACTACGGATAATTTGAGGAAGAGGAGGATAATCATTGTAGACTGGTGTTGCATGTGTAAAAGAGGGGATGAGTCGGTGAATCATTTACTTTTACATGTGAGGTAGTCAGGACTCTCTGGAATGAGGTGTTTAAAAGGATAGACCTAGCGTGAGTTATGCCGGAATCCGTGGTGGATATATTGGCGTGTTGGACCTCTATTTGAGGTGTGCAATAGTTCAAAGCGATTTGGAAGATGATCCCTATTTGTATTATGTGGTGCTTGTGGTAGGAGCGCAATGAGAGGACGTTTGACAACAAAGAGAGATCTATGGCGGAGCTAAAAGTTTTCTTTTTTAGGACTCTTTGTACTTGGGCCATTGTTGTGGACTTTAATGGCATGGACCTTCATGATTTCTTAGTTTCTAATGCGCCTACGTAGATAGGGCATACTGACTTTGTAATTGGCAGTTGTTGCCCATTCTAGGATTAATAATACTTGTTTTACTTATTAAAAAAAAGATATGTATGAAGCTTAAGATATGTAATGGTCTATGTTATGATATGTATGATGGTACCAATTAGGGCTGAGCAAAAATTTAAAAATCTGACTCCGCTTTGACTCCAACAAAGCAGAGTCGGAGTCGGATTTTTTTTTTAATTTTTCATTCAGAGTCAGAGTCAGAGGTGTCGCCAGACCAACTCCGACTCTAATCCGATCCAACTCCAACTTTATGCTTCGACTCTGACTCCGACTCCGACTTTGCCCTCCGACTCCGATATTGTATATACGTTATAAAAATATGTATTTATCTATATATTGATCATATATACTAGTATAGTTATATAGTTAAATTCAATAATATACTAGTATGAGCTAATTATTATAAAATAATAAACTTATACTATAATATAAATAGATTAATAACAGTTTAGTATATGCAAACATCATAGTATTACTACCATACATAATCAAGTATAGAAATAAGTTAGACATTAGTATTGAAATAAGTTTAGTATAATATGTTAATAACACATAATACTAATTTATTAAAGTATAATAATATGTAATTAGACACTATAGTATAAGTCTAGTATATAAATAAATTAGACGCTGGTGTAGAAATAACTAATAAGTCTAGTATAATAAGTAAATAACACATAATATTAATTTACTAAAGTATAATAACATTAAATTAGACACTAGAAATAAGTCTAGTATAGAAATAAGTCTAATATAATAAGTTAATAACACATAATACTATAGTATAATAACATATAATTAGACACTAGAAATAATATGTAATACTAAAGTATGATAACATGTAATTAGACACTATAGTATAAGTCTAGAATAAAAATAAGTTAGAAATAAGTCTAGTTAAATAGCGGCAAAACAATGGATCATTTACTTCTACATTGTGAGTTTGTAAGGGCCTCACGGAATTACTTTTTCAGCAAAGTGGGATTAGCATGGGTTATGCTGGGGATGTGGTTGACCTACTAGCTAGTGTGGAATACCACATATTGCAGCTGTGTGGAATATGGCTCCCATTTGTCTACTTTGGTTCATTTGGACTGAAAGAACTGACCAAAATTTTGAGGATCGAGAGCGCTCCTTAGAAGAGTTTAAGAGTTTTTTTCTGGAAGACTTTATTTATGTGGACCATTGTTATAGACTTTAATGGTCTCAACTTTCATGATTTCCTTGTAACCGTTTCTAGTTCCTAACTAGGTGTAATCACATGTATACTTTTTGTGTACTTGGGCTATACCTATTTCTATATCAATAAAATATCTTCTTACTTATAAAAAAAAAGAAATAAGTCTAGTATAATAAGTTAATAACATATAAATTGTAATACTACAGTATAATAACATATAACTAGATGGTAGTGAATTAGTATTTATTAATAATCAATACTAACAATTATAAAAAGTCCACAAAAAAGTATTGTTTAAAAATGGGCTAAATATGAAGATAAAAAAAACTAAAAAAAAAATCCAAATCCGACTCTGCTTCGACAAGTCGGAGTCGGATCGGAGCCTACACAAGTTGGAGTCGGAGTTGGAGTTGGATTTAGATTTAGGGGATTCCGACTCAGACTGGGTCGGTGCTCACCCCTAGGTACTATTAAGATAAAAGGGCAGATTGCAATGCCAAGATAGGCACACTAGTATTACACCTAGTGATTTCATCCTCATGTATGGGATCCCTAACCCGAGTCCTCAGGCAGAATCAAAATCACAAGAATTACTAAACCCCAACTCATGGGGGTCAACAATAGGTACCGGCCAATAAGGAAAGTCAAAGATAAGTTTGATGAGTCTCGAACATGTTACATGTCTAAGCACGTTTCTCCATAAATCCTATGTTTAAATATGTTTACTATATGATGTGTTGCTTATTGAGTATTCAACTCATTTTTGTTCTAATTTTTTAAAAACCCTAGAAATGATTAATATGAGGATGAAGTTACAAGACAAGACTTGGGTCAATTTGAAGAGATTGAGGCCTAGATCACGATGGATTTTTTAGATTTATGCTTTTATTTATTAACAAGTTATTTTCTTAGCACAAGGATTCTTAAAAGCGTTAGTAGCATCCCTGTCCTTATGAGGGGCAAGGTGTTACACTTCAAATAATTGGAATAATTCCCATTATAATAGATAGATGACCCTTTTTCCTTTTAAAGGTAAAATGCATCCACTCATTCATATGGAGTGCACTAATTATTTACAAACGAAGTGTGCAATATCATGCCTCATTCTTTGGCCATTCAAAACTAACTTTACATGAAGAGTAATACTAGATACAGTTCTAGGGTATGCAAGTCTCGCACACTCACTTTGAAAAAAGTGGAGTCCACCATGAAAAAGTTAGTTTTTTCACGTGGATCCCAGATTTTGGAGTGCACGGGGTTTGCATACTTTAGGGCTGTATAAATCATTTCCCTCACATGAATTGTATGATTAGCTTAACAAAATTATTTGATGGAAACACTTTAATCACAAGAAAATTTTGGTACCCAAACAACATAAAAATGAAATCAACAAATCACTTAAGTCACCTTCTGATGCAAAGATGGCACTATAGCACGTCTCCGAACACGCCATATCTCCCCATCAGCAGGGATGAGCCCCTTTCCCATGACAAATTCTAGAATTTCAGCCAAAATACCCTGACATCAAAGTGTTGAAAAGCTGCTGAGAAAGAAGAGGAGGGAGGGCTAAGAATAAGCATAAGGAAAAAGGGCACTTGGTTTACCTTTGAATAAGCCTTTGAGTTCTCCTTCAATATATGTTTTGAGATGGAAGGATCGGAAACTATTAGAAATGACTACAACCAACATGAAGGGGTTGATTAAAAATCCATAATGGCCATGCCCTAAATGATCAAGTCAATTCCAGACGAAATATAAATACAGATAATAACAAACCAACCTTTGGTCCAAAGTTCAACCTAAAAATTCCACCGTATCTGAGGTAAAGTTGATACAAGGGGATGAAAAAGGCCTCATTCCTAATGGCACTAATTGATCCTTTTGCCTCCGGGATCTTTGGACAATCTCCATGGTTATCAACCCAACCAAATAAAAATTCCAGCACCGCACTTGGAACCCCCAACTTCAACAAACTTTCCTTCACCACTGATGGAAACCTTGCAAAACAAAAGACAAATACATGAATACCAATCCCAAGAAGGATAACATCCACGCATTTCAAGACATACCAATCCCAAGAATCGCTTCTTTACTTAACCTATTGGTATTATGATCATTACATATTTTCTTTTTACTTATCAGAAGAAAACAATCATACACATAACTCACAAGTGAAATAAAAACTAAAGGATTCGCTGTTTCATGTGAATTTGAACATATCCAGATGAATTTTCCCCGCATTGAGTAAAATACATATCACAAGGGTGACTACGGTACTTAAATCAAAAGTAATTTCGTACAATTCAAGGGTCTTAAAAGCATACCCGGATTGCTCCACAGTGAAGTCCCCC
Organism: Juglans mandshurica; assembly: GCA_022457165.1. Lineage (NCBI taxonomy): Eukaryota > Viridiplantae > Streptophyta > Magnoliopsida > Fagales > Juglandaceae > Juglans > Juglans mandshurica. The sequence continues at coordinate 16,010,752 of CM039623.1, forward strand.
GAGGCAATCCGGGCAGAGAGCTTTGCCCGCCGTTTTTGTTCAAGAAGCCGTTCAACGCTCTTGACACCATCGTCCACAGAGTCAGGCTCCTTCCCACTGGAAGAAGCGCAAGCGATGGTAGATAACCCACGTAAAACTGCAAAACACACATACACACACACAAGCAAAAAAAATCTATTATTGGGATCATATATATAAAAGAAACGTGGGCGGAAAAATCGTTGAAGGGGAGCAGAGCAACCTGGATGTCTTTTGGCGTACAAAGGGGGAAATCGGGTAGTGGGATTGAACTTGCGGATAGGAACAGGTTTGGTAGAGGACGGTGCGGCTCTAAAGAGAGGAAAATTGGCAGCCATGGAGACGGACTGCCCGAAACGATAAATCCAGAGGTAGTGAGTAACAGACTAACAGTGGCAGAGATGAACGAATTGCAATGAGAGTAGAAGAGTGAGTACTGGGAGAGTGATAGAGGAGGTCAGGACAGGATTTTGATGATAAAGAGCACCGAAACGAAAACGTGGGCTTCTTCAGTCTCTACACCGCTAAATGATAGGAGGGAATCTCTACACGCTACATAGTTAGATACCCAACAAACCGCCAAAACAAAATCTCACCCATCCGGAAGATCCAGTTCTTAGAACATTCCTATTGGATTCTTATCTCCTCCATCTCTATAATTTAGGAAAAATTGTAGGGTTTTGAAGAAAAACCCTCCCCATAACAATCCCTATTTTCCGGTTAGGATTTACGGTGTGTACAGTCGTTTCCTAATATAGAACGACTGTACATCCCAATCGCATTCAGTTTGGCCTTCGTCCCACGTCTTCTTCCCTCTCGGTTGGCCCCTCCCTCACAACACCAACTATCGCAGCCCCTTTCCATCGGCAATATATGTAAGTTTGATTTCGATTTCTTCAAAATCGTTACCGTTTCTCTCTTCTCTCATTTTCTTTCATTTTTCTTTTCCTATCTCTCTCCTTCTCTATTTCTCTCTTACCATTTTTCTTCCTCCCAACGCCATGATCAAGGTATAAGTATGCGATGGAGAGCCTACAACTCTCTCTCTGCGTCGGCGATCTCTTTACTGTTTGGCTACCGAGAAAGTTGAGATGCTTTCACCAACTTCATTTTTTTTTTTTGTCACTCGTTTAGAATTTTAATTTTGGGCTTTGTTTGAGGAAACCTCTTCTCATTTTTTCTTGCGTTGCCATTGATTTGTCTGTATTTTTTTCTGTGTTGACTGTTTGGTTGCCGAGAAAGTGATGATGCTTTGACACTTTTTTTTTAATTGCTATGTTTCTCTCATTGTTATTCAACCGTTTTTCTTGATCGATCCATTCATTTAGGCTTGGGATTGTGGATTTTTTAGGATGATCTGCATTGGGTTTTTGGCTGTGTTGACTATTTGGCTGCCGAGAAAGTGATGAGCAATTTCACACAAATTTTTTTTTTGTTAAATTTGTTTCTCTCATTGCTGTCCAACCGTTTTTCTTGATCGATCCATTTATTGAGGCTTGCCATTGTAGCATTTTTAGGATACTCTACGGTGGATTTTTGGCTGTGTATGTGGTTGGTTGTGTTGACTGTTTAGCTACCGAGAAATTGATGATGCTATCACATGGATTTTTTTTTTTTTTTAAATCAGTTTCTCTCATTGCTGTCCAACTGTTTTTCTTGAGAAGAATTTGGTAAAGTTTGTGGTTATGAAATTTGTGGGGTTTTTGGTTTTGAAGGAAAATTTGGTGGAGTTTGTGGTTATAGAATGGACGAATCATTGTTTGTGGTTATCCATTCATTAAGTTTGTCTGTATGTTTTTGGCTGTGTTGAGTGAATTTATTGCTTCCTAGCATTGCTTTTTTATATCCAAAAAATGCATAGTCAATTCGTTAAACCAATTCAGTTTCATTGCTTTTTCCATGGGTAATTTGTTCTATGTTGTTGGGTCCTTTACAGTGTTTCATATCTCTCGGGGGAGGGGGGCTGTTATTAGGCTGTGATGATGGTGTTAGTGCGGGTTAATTCACAAGTGTTAATAGAGCCCCATCGATATGGCAGGGTAATCCTCACCCGGATTGTCATATTGTAGTTTGTGGTACTTTCTAGAAAAGGCAATGGACATTCAAGTGGGGTTTTGCATCCGTTCGATGTGAATGGCTCCTTGCTTACACATGCTGTCAATATTTTCACCATTTTGAGACTCATTTATTTATACATTCGATATAAATGCATTGGATGAGAATGCTCTTATTTAGCATTATTGTGATTTGCATGTTATTTGGTGGTTGTTTTGTATGAATATGTGAATTGGTCAGTTCTGTTACATTGTTTTTTCTTCTGTCATTGCTTTGTATTATGTTGTGATAGAAAAGTAATATGTAAATTAAACCCCCTCGGCTGTGATGATGACAAAGCCTGGTGGGAATACAGGAAATTTATGGTCATTTCCTCAATGGCTAGGTAATTCGGACGGCCAACAAGTAGTGGCAACCGGTTGTTGCAGCCATGAGAGGGTGGCCAAATTTCGTAGATGTCACAATTCGGTTCCTGAGCCGGCAATGGAGAAACTCCAAACTTCATAGTTACATGTCTAACATTTCAATGCATTTTTAGAGATGGATTCACAAGACCCTAGACATATGTACTTCACCAACCTCCTAAGTAAAGATCCTCAACTAGACCCCACTTACGGTGGGCAAATTGGAAACTCTCATATGACTGTTGATGACTCTCCACCCCTACCCCATAACGATCCTATCAGCGTTAGGAAATCAGTCAGGGGTGCGAACTTCACCCTCGAAGAAGACAAGTTACTTGTCTCTGTATGGCTTAATTGTAGTCTTGATGCCGTCCAGGGAATAGACCAAAAACACTCCCAACTTTGGAAAAAAAATATTGAATACTTCCAACAATTTAAAGAAACCACAAATGATTGGACCATAAAGTCTTTAATACATTGGTGGTCGGTTATTCAAAAGGCAACAAATAAATTTTATGCGAAACTAGCCCAGGTTGAAGGGTTAAATCAAACTAGCATGACCGATCAAGATAATGTAGACTATCTATACTCTTAATTGTTTTACGAATAATTAATTTTTTTATACATTGGTTTAACATAAAGTTTTTTGTTTACATGCAAGTTTGACAAGGTCAAGGTTATGTACCAATCGTTACAGAAATGCTTCTTCCAGTTCGAGCATTGTTGGCACTTGTTGAAAGACTAACCTAAATGAATTTGGAGTTCCAAAAAGGAGGATCTAGAGCGAAGGAAGACGATGTCCCCGTCCCCGACCCCAACTCGATGTTTGGGCGCTACGGTGGATTCAGTTCTTGATCTGAAGGCGGATAATGTGATAGATAATGACGTGATCGAATTGGATCGACCAATGGGAAGGAAAGCTGAGAAAGGAAAACGAAAGGCTCAAGGCACGTCAGCACATGAGATTGTTGTGCTTAGCAAGCTGAAGTATACGTTTTTGGAGGAGTTACGTGCTCAGGTGAGAGTATTTTCACTTCAAGGTCGAAAAGATGGAGTATGAAAAGGAAAAAGAGCTAAATTTCATCCGTCTCAAGGATGAAAGACTGAGGTTGGACACCGAGAAGATGAAAATGACAAGGAAAAAGAGCTAAATAAAATCCATCAAGAGGACGAAAGACTGAGGTTGAAGGCGAAGAAACTAGAGTTCACCAAGAAGGAAGCGAATTAGCGCATTATGATGATGGACGTGAGTGCCATGCCAGGACTGCAGCGGTTATATTTCCAGGAACTGTAGCGGGAAATCATGGTGAGACGCAATGTTACAGTACATTTGGATTCATTAACTTTTTCTGTAAAAAGTTTATTTCTTTATTTTCTGTTTCAGACAATGATGGATGACAATATTATTGATATTAAGACAGTTTAATTTTTATTTAGATTGTGTAAATTGATATTTTGAAACAATGAAATTGGTCATTACAATTTCAGAAACTATTACAGATTACCTCAAATATAGTCACTACTAACATGAAGGAAATACAAATGGAAATTTAATTAACTCAAATATAATTTATACTAACATGAAGGAATTACGAATTGAACTTTGATTAACTCAAATATAGTTACTATAACATGAAGGAAATACCAATCAATTATGCGGCATGTCTACTGTTGGGAATATAATAGCCATTGATGTTCAATTAGATCTGCTTGGAGCTGATGATGTGCCGAGCTGTCTCTAATATGATGATGACACTGGATGAAATCCGTAAGCTCAGTTGTATGATTGCGCGACAGTTCCCAGACTTCATATCAAATTGATCATACTCAATGTTCGGACCCTCACTATCATCACGCTCATCTTCAATGATCATATTATGTAGAATAACACATGCTTCATTATATTTATTAGTTCATTGACTTTGAACATTCGGGAAGGTCCACGAATGATCGCAAATCGTTGTTGAAGTACCCCAAATGCATGCTCGACATCTTTTCTTGTAGATTTTTGTGCTTTCACAAAATTTTTCTTCTTATTCCCTTGTGGTGATGGAATCGTCTTCACAAAAGTTCGCCACTTGGGATAAATACCATCTGCAAGGTAATACTCCATCTGGTAGTGGTTGCCATTGATTGTGTAATTGACTGGAGGAGCACGCCTTTGGGCAAGTTCCGTGAAAATAGAAGATCTCTCTAGCACATTAATGTCGTTATATGAACCGGGCATACCAAAAAATGAATGTCATATCCAAAGATCATATGAAGCAACTGCTTCCAAAATAATAGTTGGTTCACGAATGTGGCTGGAGTACATACATTTTCAGGATGCGGGTCAATTTTTTCACTTCCAATGCATATAGTCAATGCTTCCCAGCATTCCTAGGAATCCCCGTTGTTCACTAACCGCAATTAATCGAATAATATCATTGGCATTTGGAGACCGTAAATATTCATTTGAAAAAACACTTACTATTGTCTCAGAGAATTTTTTAAGGCTTTCCATTGCAGTGCTTTTATCAATACGTATGTATTCATCCATAAAATCTCCAGTAACCCCATACTCCAGCATTCTAAGTGTTGCGGTTATCTTTTTGCATAGAAGATAAACCGAGTCTTCTGTCATTATCTCTTCTATGGACGAAGTACGACTCATAAGACTCAACCTCATTTAGAATAAAGAGAAATAGGGGACGACTCATCCGAAATCTCATTCGAAATAGATTTGAGGGATATATTAGATTTTCTGCAAAATAATCGCGAAATAGGCGCTCGTGCCCTTGAATATGATCACACTGAATAAACTTACAACGTTGGCGATTGCCATGATGCCTCGATGACTGTCCATCGGCCTCGTCATTAAGAATAACATCCAACTCATCTTCAGAGGATAAGTATGTGAGTAATTTGCGAAAGAAGATATGAGTCATTTGATGAAGGGAGTGGGAGATCAGGGGAGACTGTTGAATTTCGGTTCTTTACATCAAATTAGACTTAAGATAGTGAAAATGTGAATGAAAGCAGAATGCGTATTTATAGAGGAAAAATTTATTGGTACATATAGGACAAAAAATGTTACTGTTTGAGACTAGACAAAATAATTACCGTTGGGGAAAAGACAAAGAATGTTACCGTTGGAGGTAAGAGTTCAAAATGTTATCGTTTGAGAAAATCTTCAAAATCTTACCGTTAGAGAAATGAGAAAAAATATTACCGTTACAGAAACGAAAAATGTTTTTATCACCAATACGTGGCTAAGTATTACCATTAGAGAAACTGATAAAGAGTAGATATTAAAAAATACCATCATGTTAGAAAATGCACATATTGAAAAAAAAATTACTATTTTTATAATACAGATTTCGGTTTGAAAAATAATACTGTATCTGGTAGTCAAAATCGTATAAGTATTTAGTAGAATGTGATATTTGAAAAAAAGATAATAAGACAAAAGAGTTAGTAGTTAAGATTGTAAATGGAAGTGAGAGAAAAAAATAATAAAGAAAGAATAGAGAAATATTATTTAATAGAATAGAGATAGAGATGAGGAATGAGATGTATGAGGTTTTTTTAAGATGAATAAAACTTAGGGAAATCTTTTAGGGAATGTGATTTTTAGTTAAATTATAAGAAATTTTATGAGGAACCCAATGAGAATGCTCTTAGGTGAACATTTCTGCTTGGAGGGAATTTTCATTTTGGGAGTACAACAACTTTTCAACCAGCTTACGATTAAAAAGTTAGGCCTCAGGAATAAAATGAGGTGAGAAATATTTATTAATAATAAAAAGAATTTGTGAAGTAGTAAAAAAATTTGAGTTATGGCCTGTTTGAAGTTGTGGAAGGAGTCTTAAAAAGTATTTAAATAGTCTTAAAAGCTCTTTGATAAAAAAAATTAGGTTAATTGGGTCTTACATATTGAAGCACTTTTAATCACAGATAAGCTAAAAAGTACTTTTGAGGAAAACTTTTCCTCAAACGTGTTTTTTCGGATAATTTGGAATGTAATTCGAATTTTAAAAAGACTGTCACTGGACAAAAATATCCATACAATTTTCAGATAATTACAACTTTCAAACTTTCAAGAATATGGTCGTAATCTATAAAAATTCAAATAATTGTAATTTATACATCAGAAAGCACTTTTTAAATTTGTTTCCAAACAAATGTAACATGTTTGAAAGTGCTTTAAATATATAGTTACTAAACAGTAAATAACTTTGTAATAGTAGAACTTATTAATTAAATTATAAGCTATAAGTCCTAAAGCTATCAGCTATATTTCTTACCGCTAGGGGTGTAAAAAAAATCGGTGAACCGGTAAACCGAATTGGACCAGATCGAACCGATGGGTTTGGTTCGGTACCGGTTTTATTTTTCTTAAAACCAGACCGAACCGGACCGGTTCATATATATATATATATTATAATTTTTATATTGCATATAATTTTTATATATAATATATAATTATATATAAAATAGTTTTGTATTATATGATAAATTACTAATTAATATAATATTAAATTTTAAAATCTTGTATCACTATAGTCTATTGTATTAATAGTTATACTAATACTATATCACTATATATTATAATATATCACTATATTATATATTATAATATATCACTATAGTCTATAATATAATATATTACTATAGTTTATAATACAATTATAATATATATTATAATATACTACTATATATTATCACTATAGTATTATATAATATAATATACTATTATATATATTATATAATATATAATATAGCATATTAAAACCGGACAGAACCGGACCGAAATCGGTAAAACAGAAAGTACCGGTTGAGAGGGTAACCGGTGCGGAATCGGTTCTTAAAAGTACAAAATCGATGCATACCGGTTCGGTCTCAAATTTTGTCTAAAACCAGATCAAACCGAATCGGTTACACCCCTACATACCGAAATCCTAAACATGCACTTAATATATTTTATTAGATTTTGAGAAACAAAAATTTTCTGTGCAGTCATTTTTGCATACTCTTTTGTTCACTCCATTAATGTAATTAACTGCATCTTTTTTTTAATTTAAAATAATTATTTTGGTCAATCATATCAGTATAGTGCATAATGAGTATGCAAAAGTGACTATATGTAGCAGAACTTTATTTTTTAATATTTTTCTTAAATTTGAAAATATTGAATTGTTTTTTATGTTTTATTTGGAAGTTTAAGAAAATTAAAATGATTAGGTAATTATTAGATAAAAAAGTTAAAAACTTGAAATTAAAAAGTGTTTATATTTGAGTGATGTTTTATAAAGAAATTATGAGAAAAATATATGAGATGGGTTCTCCAATCTCGTTTGTTTTTGCAGATGAAATGAGATGAAAGTCAAAAATTGAATAAAATATTATTAGAATATATTTTTTTAATATTATTTTTTTTTTGAGATTTGAAAATTTTGAATTATTTATATTATTTTGTATGAGAATTTGAGAAAGTTGAAATGATTAGATGAGATGAGTTGAGAAATTTTGTGAAAACAAACGAAGCAGTTACATTCAATTTAACCATTCCATTACAAGAGTAGCATTTTCCCACAAACATCTCATTTTTTGATAAAATAAATTTATCTGATTCATACACAAGCTTGCCCCCTCTTATTTAAAAGATCACTAGAAATTAGGTTTTTTGCCATGTCTGGAACATGATGTACATTGACAAGAGTCAATATTTTTCTGAAGTTGAACTTTAGAATGACGGTTCCCTTTCTAACAACTTTGGTTCGAATTTCGTTACCCATTTTCACCTTAGTTCCATCATCAACCACTTCATAAGTCTTAGAAAGACTTATATCCTTCGAGATATGAATAGTAGCTCGAGTATCAAGCCACCATCCATTCTCGAATGTCACATGGTTGGCTTCACAAACCGTCGCAACGTGGTCTTCACAGCTTCACTCTTCTTTCCTATATCGACATTGAAAGGAGGATGCCCTTACTTGCCACAAGCAAAACAATTATCTTTCTTTTTATTGTTTTGATATTTGGAGTTTGGGTCATTTTTCTTAAACGTTTTCTCATTCTTGACTTGCAACTTATTCTTCTGCTTGGTTTTGTTAACATCAATGACGCTAACTTTTGTTTTCATTTTAGAAGAATAATCTTTTCTATCTATATTCCTATAATCTTCTTCAATACATAAACAACAATGAAGAGATTTGTTTTTGTCATCATGTTTTAGCTTTCTCTTGTAAGCATTCCATGATGAAGGCAATTTATTTTTTGATCGGCAATCAAAGTATTTTATTCATAAAAGTAGGCAAAACTCAAGTATACATGGAGTATACATAGGAAATACCTAACTAGAGTTTACAACTGATAGTAAAAAGTCATAGGCACTTAGTCTGTTACAAACAATGGCCCCCAACCATGAGAACAATGTTTTAAATCAAAAGACTTTCAGTTCCTCTATAACACCCCGCCTAATTACCTATTAGGATTAACCCTTAATCTTCCTTAGAATGAGCTTATAATGTTATATAATATTTTTGGGCTTTATAATTTTTTTCGTAAGATTTATTATTATTTTAGAGAGTTAATTAGATTTGTTTTACCCATTAAATTATGACAATTAGTGTCATTAGTGGTTAAGCTTAAGGGTTAAGAATGGGTGATTTAGTAAATAAGCCCATTAGTGCTACACTTAAGGCCCTTAAACCTTTAGAATGCTATGGGCCAAGACTTAAAAGCCTTGAACCAAGCCGTACAAGAGTTTAAGTCTTTGTAGGCTAGCCTTAGAAAGGCTTAGCCCAAGTGTGAGGAAGGCATAAGGCCATTTGGGCCTAATTTGGTGTGACACCCCCAACCTCCGCTTAGGATGGAATAGAGACTTAGAGCGTTGGAACATGCAATACAATGTTACATATCCCTATACATGACAGTTAATATGCAATGCATCCTAGTATGCAACTTGCAGTATGCAATGCATCCTAGTATGCAACTTGCAGTATGCAATAATTGCAGCGAAAATAAAGATGAAAGTATAACTTATGCCAAAATAATTAAAAACATTTCAATTTCATTAGTAATCATCAAGTTCAAAATACCAATGTAGCATAATCTAAAATCAAATCATCCGCTTCATGCGTTCTAAAGCATGAAGGACTTGGCCTATAACAACAGGATTAAATTCAATCTCCTCTCAAGGTCTGGCTCCTCCTTAGTTAGTCAGATTCAACACTCCATCTATCTCGTCCTCCTTGAGTCCTGACACAACTTCTATCATTTTAAGTGAAATGATAGTGATCTCATAAAGGGTGAGATTTACTCGGAATCTCAGTAAGTTAAACAACCAACTTGCCCAAAGATAAATCAAACATGAAAAATGATAAATATGCAATGCATGAGAAAAATCAGTATGCATGTCTCCCATCCAAATTCCTTAACATTTTAGAAAAATGGTTTTCATTCAGTAAACATTTTTGCCATCATTTTTGAAAACATAACTTCATCATAAATTTTTATCATTATTAGCAATTCATAATTAACATCATAACATGTGATAACGTCACAATTCCCCATATACACTGTGAGTACCTGCCGATGACTGTAGTATAACTCACGTTGAAACTACGTTGTCTATAGACTCGTTCTTAATGCATTGATAATAAAACATAACATCATAAAAATTATAAACTGTACACCCACCAGCATTAGGTGTCATAACATGTTGACTTCGCTCTAGCGTTTTTTAAAAAGAACCCATTCGAAATCCGTTGACTATTCTTCGTCAACCCAAGGGTTATCACTTCATTATTAAACACTTCAGAGTGAAGAATTCTACTAGGATAACTCACCATCCTAGCTTATGGGGTCATGAATAAAATTATATGTTATGCTTGAAAAATGTTTTTCATAACATGTGCATATGTGACAAGCTTTCATGCAAAATGATATTTATAGATACAATATGCAAAAATGGTGAAAAATATCACATGTCATGTAAGTATGCACTCAATGTATTATATAACATGATATTTATGCTCAAAATGATAATTGAAATATGAATGAAATATTTATCAATAAGTCATAAATAATCTATCAATGTGTAAGTTAGAAACTAACTTACAAACTTCCTGAGTAATTGAAAAAACGTCGTAGCAGCTGAAATCAAGTGCGTACTAAGTTAGGATTAATACTTCTATGGTTGAGGTTCAAAATCAAATGTTTCAAAAACGGGTATTTACAAATATACCCCATAGACTCTCAAAAGTTGCCTTAAGACCTTAAATTTTTACTAATTGCAAACAAACTCCAAATTTAACCAAAATTCATGAAATTCATATTTTTGGTATTCGAAAACCATCTATGCCCTTGGATTTTTAAAAATCAAAGTGAAACTTGCCCAAACAGTCCCAACCCGTGGCATGCACTCTAGTTGATGCCTAAGTGTGTTTTCAACTATTGATCCTTATGAATGCATGCATAAGAGATTTTCTTTAATCACAAATGATCACTAACACCTTTAATGACATAATGAAGGCTAATTCTTGTATAATTAAGTTCATCCCAATACTTAATCATGGCTAAGATATTCTAAATATCCAATTTATTCAAAACCGATTCATACTTGATGATCAAAACAAGATAGAATTAAGACCTATCATGACATGCTTTTAATCACAAATCAAACCTTTAATAATCATTCTAAGACAATAATAAATCATATCAGATCATGCTTAAGATATGCCATAGCTAAATTTTCACTTAAAATCATTTAATCATTCAAACTACCCTTTAATGACCCGGTTTTGAACTAAGCATGATAACATTCTCAAAACTCAACCAAATTTCGTACCAACACTTGAAAACAAACCTTGAAATGCTAAATAAGATCAAGAGTAAGAAAAATTACAAATTTCATAGCCTTCCAATCACTCAAGACAGCCTTGCTAAGAACACTCAAGAACTTACCAAAACTCACTCGGTTTCACTCTTTTGATCTCTAAGGGGGAGAAGTGCTCTCAAGACTCAAGAAAAAGCTTGGAGCTGAGGTGTGGAGAAAATGAGGAAGTGAGGGAGGTATTTATAGGGTTCAAGAGGGGAGAAGACGTTGGCCTTGGTGCAAGGTGATTGGGTGAAGTGGAAGGTGCACAAGTCTGAGATTTTTCTAGCTTGCTTCCATCAGCTTGTGTCATCTTGTGCAGACCAAAACAGTGCCCTAAACCACTATGATTTCACTTCTTCAGTTGCTACATTGAGCGTAAAGAAAGCTGGTCTGGTCGTGGTGCAGAAAAAAAGAAATAAAAATACAAAATCATCATACACAAGCAAACGGGTTCAATAGTGGTTTCCTTGGGCAAATTTCGGTTTTGTGCTTTCTTTGTATGGGAAAACTGAGTCAAATGGTCATGATGACCATGAGGACCTCTTGGGAATTGGGTGGTGTTGGAGGTGGCGTGGGCTGGTGGCTTAACCATGGCAGATGGGTTGTTGAAACTCAACCAAATCAGTTTGCAACCAACTAGCTTCCAAGGTGCAGTCAGTTTGATGTTTTGGTTTGGTTCTTAAAACCAAACTCATCCAAGGCATGGTCTGGGTTTAAAGGGGTCTCATGAGGTGTTTAAGGATCATAGTGCCCTTGAAAAAAAGGCACAAAAAGATTGGGTTTAAGGACAAAACAATCCATGCACTCAAACGGCACACATGTGTGCCAATTGGTGTAGTTTTAGGGTTTGATATGTCATTTCCTCTAATGACATGTGTGGAGGTTTATCTAGGATTTTAGTATGACCTAAGAGTGATGAAATGAAATAATCAATCAAGAAAAAATTGAATTAAAAGGTTAAGAAAAGATTAAATGAAATTAACTATTCGTTTGGTTACGTAGTTAAGATGAGATGAGATGAGATGAGAAGTTTTGTTACAAGTTGAATAAAATATTGTTAGAATATAATTTTTTAATATAGTTTTTATTTTCGGATTTGAAAAGGTTGAATTATTTATTATATTTTGTGTGGGAGTTTGAAAAGGATGTAATGATGAGATGTGATGAGATGATATGATATGTTTTGTGTATCCAAACCGAGTTGTTTCAAAGCATGGCTTAAAGTTCACTAATCTCAAGTATGATGGTTAATGGTCTTAGCCAACTTTCAAAACTTAATTTGGATACTTAAAGTATGATTTGGGCTTAAGGAAACTAATGGCATGGTGTATTGGGTTTTCAAGTTGAATAGTGAAATAAACCCAAATATGGCTTTTGGCCTTGTGGGCTTAAAAGGGCCAAGTGTGTGGGTTCATGGCTTATGAGCTCTTGGGCTTAAATGAGAGGGGCCTCATTTCCATATTTTTAGGGTTGAAAAGAAATCTCAAGATCTACTAAGATGGGCTTGAAAATGTTTGACTTGGCCTAATTGGGCCATGGGTCCATTCTACACCAAGTTTGGCCCAAAGGCCTTAAGCCTTCTATACCTTGGGCTTAACATCTAAGGTTCTACAGGAAATGCCTATGTCCTTATAACTCTCAAATTGGTTTGGGGCTTATGGTACCTATTCTTAGTCCACTACATCCTTAGAGAATTAGAGGCCTAAAGTCTTATGTCCATTAAGTAGGGCCTAGTGTCCATCAAGTTGGGCCTAATGCCTTTACTTTTACTAAGTTAGGCCCAATGGCCATACGTCCTTTTCATTGGGTCTATTTTCTAGTGTCCTCCAAGAAAGGCTTAAAACTTTATATCTCCCAAGTTGGGCCTAATGCTTTTTAACATCTTAACCTTAACCCATCTCATTTTTAGTGCATTAGGGCCCTAAAGTCTTATGCCTCTCCCAAGCCTTTATACCCAAAAAGCTTGAGCCCTTAATAAACCAATCTCTTGGGCCTTCCTAAGTCCACAAAATAATCTTACACAAATTACTTAGCCCAATAAGGTGGCAAAATCTCCAATATGCCATTTGTCATTCTGACATTGGCCTCTTGGCACCCTTCCTTAAAATTAATTAAGCACTAAAAATTCTCCAAAGTAATACTACTAAACCAATCAAGATCCAAAAATCTTCATTTTCCTCAAAAATTAATATTGCACTAGAATCTTCTAATAATTCTACTAAACCCAAAGTATACGGTCCTTTTACCAACTCAAATATCCAAAATTATTCTTATTCTAGAATAGCTCAACTCCCAATTAACAAGGATTAAGGCTACTAAGATCAAGGCCTAAGGAGCTTTTTAGGCGGGGTGTTACACTTGGTGTTAGCTTTGACCCATGACCCATTTATGAAAACACAAGCCTTTTAAGCCCCATCTTGGTGGATCTTGAGGTCTCTCATGACCTCTTAAAATCTGGAACCGAGGCCTCCCATCAACTCACACCCAAAGCCCATGAACCATGTAACTCTCATTCATAGCCTTTTTAAGCCCAACAAAGCCTAAAGCCTTGTCTTTTCACACTTCTATTTGAAACCCACATACACCATACCATTAGTTTCCTCAAGCTTATTTTGTGCCCTTGCCCCTAAGAATTTCTTTGGGCCCAAATTGAGTTTTGAAATAGAGTTAAGAGCATTAATCAACTTCCACATGATTAGTGATCTCTAAAACCATGTTTTAAGCTTAATTTCCTTTTTAATTATTTCTCACCTTTTTAATCTGAATTTTTCTTGTTTTATTATTCAATTTCATCATTTTTAGATCATATTAGAACTCTAGATAAATCTCCACACATGTCATTAAGGGTAATGACATGTCAAAACCCTAAATCCACACCCTTCTGTGCAATGGACTGAACAGCCCCTAGCCCACACTTTTTGTGCCTTTTTTCTCCAGGACATTATTGTCCTTTAGCACCTCAAAATACCCTTCTTAAGGCAGACTTAGGGGTGGACGAAATTGGTTTCTACAACCAAACCAAAAACCCAAAACCGAATGTATCTAAACATTAGTTGGATGGAAACCGAATGCCTTGCATTTTGGTTTTTTTGTTTGCTCTCAAATGATCCACACCCTCATGCCACCTCCATCACCATTCAATCCCCAAGAAACCCTAAAATTATTATAGGAAATGGACTTCCCACAAAAAATTACACAAAATCGATGGCATCAAACCATCAACATTCAGCAACACCCCTCGCTTCACCTCTTCCCTTTGAGCTGCTACTTCATCATCACTTGGTAGCCAATTTTTCCACCTTCCACCATCTGTAAAAGCCTTCCAAGAGTGACTCATGACTTGCATAAAACAGCCATGAAGAGAGGACAAAAGGGTGAGTCAAGGAAATGATCAAAACTATCCAAGGATTTTAGCCTTGAATTCGACGGCTACTATGCTTGATGTCATAAACGTTTTTCATTTTTTTCAACTAATGATGCACATGGCAGCACTGGCATCCTCTCCTTGCATGGCAGCACCTGAAAATGAAGAAAATCATTTGATTTGGGTCACTATTCACCTGGACAAGGTGATGCAACCAAGTTGGAAATTCAAACTCCTTCACCACTGCCCACTTTACCCAATCACCATGAACCAAGGCCAACGTCTCCTCCACTCTTGAAGCCTAAAAAAACCCCCCTCCACTCCCTTATTTCTCCACACCTCATCTCCAAGCTTCCTCATGAGATCTTGAGAAGTTTCCCTCCCATAGTGAGCCACTCTGGATGGTCGTGGAGCCCAGAGCCTTGTTCTCAAAGGAGGATGTTGTGGAGATCAGAGGCTCATTTATAAGGAGATCGATGTGAGGTGTTATGGAGTCCCAAGGAAACTAATGCGAGGCAGCTGCGGAGCTCGGAGGCTTGTTTTCTAAAGAGATTGGCTATAGGAGGTTTTGTAGCCCCGAGGACCCATGTCGAGCGGTTGCAAAGCCTAGAAAAGAACTGCATGAGGCCTCTTAAAAGTTTGAAGGCTCGTTCTTGGAACACTTCCGAGAGAGGCAATTGCAAAGCTTAGAGACTCACTGTCAAAGGAGAGCTACACAAAGCGGTTGCTAGAGCAGGCCCGTGCAAGGCAATTACGGATTTTGAATGACTTTTCTCGAATGAGACTTGTATGAGGTAGTTGCGAAGTCTGAAAGCTCATTCTAAGATGAGACCCATGTGAGGCAAGTGTGGTGAACCATGCAAAGGGTTGCAAGGTCCCAAAAGAGACCCGTGTGAGGAATGTTGTAGAGCCAAATGACTTGTTCGTGAGGGACACTCGCGGTAGGCTGTTGCGAAGGATAGTTGCTCATTCCCTGAGGAAGCCAATGTAAAGCAAGAAAAATTCCACTTTGTGATTTGACATTTTTGTTATTCTATTTAAATACACACATATTGATGTGTAAATATATGTGTTTAAATAGAAAGACAAAAATGACAAATTACATGTTGGTATATGGTGTGGAAATAATAAATAGCATTTCTCACAAAGCAATTGCAAAACCCGAAAGAAAAAGGCCGCACAAGGCATTAAGTATACAATCACTTTCATTTTCCATAAAAATCTTTGGATTTGAAGCCCAAAGCTCACTCAGACCCACCCCAAGTGCAAGAAAATTGGGCTACGATGCTTGTTCAACTTAGAAACCCCAAGTTTAACTCAAAAGCTGAAACCTCGTTTGTTTTCACAACTATTCTCATCTCATTTAATTATTACAAAATTTTCAAATCCTCACACAAAATAAAATAAACAATTCAACTTTTTCAAATCTAAAAAAAAAAATAATATTAAAAAATAGATTCTAACAATATTTTATTCAACTTTTAACTTTTATATAATTTCATTTTATCTAATCTCATCTCATCTACAAAAGCAAACGAGGCCGGCCAATGGTCCGTGAGAATCCTAACTTTGCATTGTGAAGGCTTGGCACAAAAGATTATTTATTTAAAGGTGATGCCTCCAAAATGCAACCAAGACTTTAGAAACAATTATTATATTTGTAAGTTGACATACACTTCATACTTTTTACATGCTAAGATTTGATTTTATAGGATAATTTAATTTTTGAACTTTTCTTCCAAATCAAGTATTGCCATGTAGATGGTGTTGAGAGCGTGTCCTCCCCACTGGATTGCAAGTATAAGTACTCATTCAGAAAACTAGGTTTGAGTAGTAGAGCCCCGTGATCTAGCCCACCCACCCAATCCAAAATCTCCACGCCAACGGCCAAGCTGTGGTTGTGGGTCACTTGTTGTCAACACGAGTCATACGATCGCGGTTTGGTCGTGGGTCTCTGCAATCCAAGACCACGGTCACCGTCGTGGATATAAGATTTCTTCATACAATCTATATATTTGAGTAAATATTTGATATTTGTTTTTGTTATTTTGTGCGATTGGTGTTGATTGTGAACAATTGTGGTTGGTTTTGTTCAAGTTTTTTATATATTTGAGTTTTGTAATGATTTTGTGCGACTTTTTTGGGAATAATTTGTTGTGAATGAGGTGCAGGATGGTGAAGGCGTCAATCCGCCCACCAGGCAAGCGAATGCGAACGGTCAAAGATGTGGGCGAGACGAGATGTGGGGGTTGATTCAGCCACCTTAGACAGGTGGGAACGAGGTGCGAGATAGGTGGCCACCCACCTGCTACAAGTGTGTAGCATCCCCACAAAAAACCACTTGGGTAGTGCAATATATTTTTGCGCATATTGAACAAACTCAAACACAAATGTATCATAAATATGCTGTTATTTTTTTAATATTCTAAAAATGACAATCAACATGTCATATATGCCAAAAATAATATAAAAGGAATTAAATAGAAAAATAAAGAAATTAAATTTTAGATTTGATGAAACTTTGAAAAATCGACTAGAATTACAACAGATGCATAAAATTAAAAGACTGAATAACTTATAACTTATTGTTTCTTTAAGAAAGTCAAATCAATTAAAGTTATAAACTATAAATGGAAAAAAGACTCAAGATATCTAAATTTAAATAAAACTACGAACTATTATTGGTATTGACGTTTCTAATGACTTGTTAATGAATTAAGAACACTAAAGCTTTCTATAATATTCTAAGATAGGAAACCCGTAACACCCGGACCCAGCCTTGCCCCGTTTCTATATATATTGTTTTAAGGGACTTATAGATATGAAAATACTAATTGAGTTTTCGAGTACTCTTTTTTTTTTTTTTTTATATATATAGATTACGGGTCCATTTTAATTTCAAGAATCTAACCTATGATTTTTTTTTATATATATATATACTTGTATACCTTGATCATGTATATAGAGATCCCCGAGAACGGTATCTTGTGGTATGTTTTCTTCTTCACTCCACAACTCTATCCCCGAGAATGGGTCAATCCCTGCCCAGCTCACTGTCCCGTCGCGCCTCTCATCCTCCCTCGATGAGTATGCCTCTATGTTGCTCAGTTTTGATCCAGGCATTCCTTTTATTTTTGTCCCACATATTTCTTGTTTCTAGCCGTACCCAACGAGCATGCATGTTGATGTTAAGTGGAATTTATTTGAAGTATAATAATTTAGATTTACGGATTCAAGTTAAATTACTAAATATTTTTACAATTTGGTTTTGGAAGTAAATTGTAAGTATTTTAATCTTTTATTTTTTTAAGCACTTTAAGCCTAATATATTAAATAAACCTTGTATGGTTTTAAATTAGATATGATTAGTAGTTTGCTATGATTTTTAATATAAATATTATTAAATATATTTTATGAACTACTATTGTTTAAAGAAATTTACGATTTCCTACTACGTTATATGTTAGTGGTATTAAATTATGATTTCAATAATAATTTATAAATATATGAATTGAAATATGATTAAGTTAATTTTCAACATGAATCTAAGTTGTTTAACCATATTTGATAAAATTATATTACGATAAGTTAAGATTATTTTTAATGATAATAGAATTTATTGGATTTCTATAACTAGATAGTTTATTTAGTTATCAAAGCTACTTCCGTAGTATGGATTTAAGTAGATGGAGAGTTTTAACAGTCCTTTTAGAAGTTTAGTAGCGTTTAGTATTCTGTATAGGTGACAATTGGTATTCATTTGGCACGATTGTGGAAAGATTCAGAAAAGTTAAAAAGTCCAGATAATCGGGGTTCCTATGCTAGATTTGCATAAAAAGAAATGAATTGAGGTTGGTTTGTAAAAATGTGCATGTTGTTTTAAAAAGAAAAGGTGAAAAATAACCTTAGTATATGTTTTGCATTTACTCATGAGATATGTATGAAAGAAAAAATAAATACTTTTGACATGAATAGTCTAGACTTTTTTTTTTATTATTTATTTTTTTTTATAAAAGAGTTAGGACCACATGTCCAATAGTGATCCTTCTCCAATTTTATTAATAAACCCTCACTTATGGCGGAGGAAAACCGTGATTACAACAAAAGCATTTGGGGGTTTACATAAGACCAAAACCCAGCATGCAAAAAAAGTACCAAACTAACCAAAACAAACCTCAACAACAAAACACTAAACAACTCTCAAAGTAGGCAAACCACACCGATCCAGACGCAAAATACCTTTAAGCATATGAGGAATATTTCCTTGAGTAAACTCTTCAGATTGTCCACTACTGCCCAGTCTCGCAAGCCAATCTGCTGCAGAATTTCCTTCTCGATAAACATGTTGTTGCCGCACATTCATCCCAACTAGCAGACATTTGATTTCTTCCCAAAAATCCTCCTAATACCAAACATTACAACGACCTTCTTTAAGCCAGTTAACAATCAAAAGCGAATCCAACTCAAGAACAATATTATTAGAACCATACAACTTACAACGTCGCAGACCAAACAACAGTGCCATCAACTCAGCGCGATTGTTAGAACCAACTCCAAGGTATGCAGCAAATGCAAACTGAGTAATGCCCTCATGATTACGTAACACTCCTCTAGCACCAGATTCACCAGGATTATTCAAACTACTGCCATCCACATTTAATTTAAACCATCCTCTGTTAGGCTTATGCCAAGAAATAGCATGCACCTGTTTTGTACAAGCTTGAATAACCGGCAACTGCAACTCTTTCAGAATATCCATATCCTGTTTATTCCATCGGTCAGAAGCTCTCAATCTACTACCAACCCAACCAATCCAGTATTTAACAGACCTCCATAAAGTATCAAAATTTTCATGACGGCCTTCCATACGAGCAGAGCACCGCCATGTCCACAAACTCCAAATTAGTATCGCCGGAACCAAACCAACCAAATTAGCAACCTGAGTAGATTTTTTTGTTCTTCGAAACCAAGCTTCTACCGTCTGAATCCATGATCTATTAGACACGTACAGAATACCCAGGAAATTAGAGCAGGTCTTCCACAATTTCGAAGCAATTATCCCCCCATATAAAACATGATTTAAATCCTCAAAAGCCCCTTCTTCACAACACTCACATTTGGAAACCACAGGAATACCAAGGCGCCTTATACGATCATCTACACTCAAACTTTGTGAAAAAGCTTTCCACATGGCCACGGAAAATTTCTTAGGCAAAGCCGAGTGCCAAATCCACTCCGACCATTGTCGTTTAGGAGCAACAACACGAACTAAATCCCAATCAGTCGATGAAGAAAATCTGCCATCCGGATTACTCAACCATATTAAAATATCAGAACCATTTTTTTCCCCCTATCGTAGATAGAATCTTGTTTGATAAGTCGCGCCCCACAAGCCGCACCAACAAATCCACATCCCAGCTGTCTTCGAGCATACATTCCTTAATCTTCAAATTTGGAAAATCCACAATGCTAAGTTCATCACATATTGGGCTTGGCTCAATCCATTTATATGAATTGAAATATGATTAAGTTAATTTTCAACATGAATCTAAGTTGTTTAACCATATTTGATAAAATTATATTACGATAAGTTAAGATTATTTTTAATGATAATAGAATTTATTGGAATTCTATAACTAGATAGTTTATTTAGTTATCAAAGCTACTTCCGTAGTATGGATTTAAGTAGATGGAGAGTTTTAACAGTCCTTTTAGAAGTTTAGTAGCGTTTAGTATTCTGTATAGGTGACAATTGGTATTCATTTGGCACGATTGTGGAAAGATTCAGAAAAGTTAAAAAGTCCAGATAATCAGGGTTCCTATGCTAGATTTGTATAAAAAGAAATGAATTGAGATTGGTTTGTAAAAATGTGCATGTTGTTTTAAAAAGAAAAGGTGAAAAATAACCTTAGTATATGTTTTGCATTTACTCATGAGATATGTATGAAAGAAAAAATAAATGCTTTTGACATGAATAGTCTAGACTTTTTTTTTATTATTTATTTTTTTTTTATAAAAGAGTTAGGACCACATGTCCAATAGTGATCCTTCTCCAATTTTATTAATAAACCCTCACTTATGGCGGAGGAAAACCGTGGTTACAACAAAAGCATTTGGGGGTTTACATAAGACCAAAACCCAGCATGCAAAAAAAGTACCAAACTAACCAAAACAAACCTCAACAACAAAACACTAAACAACTCTCAAAGTAGGCAAACCACACCGATCCAGACGCAAAATACCTTTAAGCATATGAGGAATATTTCCTTGAGTAAACTCTTCAGATTGTCCACTACTGCCGAGTCTCGCAAGCCAATCTGCTGCAGAATTTCCTTCTCGATAAACATGTTGTTGCCGCACATTCATCCCAACTAGCAGACATTTGATTTCTTCCCAAAAATCCTCCTAATACCAAACATTACAACGACCTTCTTTAAGCCAGTTAACAATCAAAAGTGAATCCAACTCAAGAACAATATTATTAAAACCATACAACTTACAACGTCGCAGACCAAACAATAGTGCCATCAACTCAGCGCGATTGTTAGAACCAACTCCAAGGTATGCAGCAAATGCAAACTGAGTAATGCCCTCATGATTACGTAACACTCCTCCGGCACCAAATTTACCAGGATTATTCAAACTACTGCCATCCACATTTAATTTAAACCATCCTCTGTTAGGCTTATGCCAAGAAATAGCATGCACCTGTTTTGTACAAGCTTGAATAACCAGCAACTGCAACTCTTTCAGAATATCCATATCCTGTTTATTCCATCGGTCAGAAGCTCTCAATCTACTACCAACCCAACCAATCCAGTATTTAACAAACCTCCATAAAGTATCAAAATTTTCATGATGGCCTTCCATACGAGCAGAGCACCGCCATGTCCACAAACTCCAAATTAGTATCGTCGGAACCAAACCAACCAAATTACCAACCTGAGTAGATTTTTTTGTTCTTCGAAACCAAGCTTCTACCGTCTGAATCCATGATCTATTAGACACGTACGGAATACCCAGGAAATTAGAGCAGGTCTTCCACAATTTCGAAGCAATTCTCCCCCCATATAAAACATGATTTAAATCCTCAAAAGCCCCTTCTTCACAACACTCACATTTGGAAACCACAGGAATACCAAGGCGCCTTATACGATCATCTACACTCAAACTTTGTGAAAAAGCTTTCCACATGGCCACGGAAAATTTCTTAGGCAAAGCCGAGTGCCAAATCCACTCCGACCATTGTCGTTTAGGAGCAACAACACGAACTAAATCCCAATCAGTCGATGAAGAAAATCTGCCATCCGGATTACTCAACCATATTAAAATATCAGAACCATTTTTTTCCCCCTATCGTAGATAGAATCTTGTTTGATAAGTCGCGCCCCACAAGCCGCACCAACAAATCCACATCCCAGCTGTCTTCGAGCATACATTCCTTAATCTTCAAATTTGGAAAATCCACAATGCTAAGTTCATCACATATTGGGCTTGGCTCAATCCATTTATCTCTCCAAAAAGAGAGATTGCATTCTTTAACCAACCAAGTTGAGTTTCGAAGAACAATAGGGATCGAATCCATGATATTCTTCCAAAACTGGGTCCTCTTTAACAGATTGACTAAAGAAATATGCTGATCCTTCACATACTTGGCCTTAAAAAAATTAGACCACAAAGAATTTTCTGTGAGAAGTTTCCAGGCAAACTTAATATGCAAAGATTTTTTAACATCAACAAACCTACGAAGACCCACTCCACCTTCGTCCATTGGTTTACATAATAAATCCCATCTCACCCATTTTTTTTTGGCTTCCCCTCCACCGATCCCCAAAAGAATGTGCTAAACAAACGATTAATCACCGCAAGAATAGACTTTGGGGCCTGTAACACAGCTAACAAGTGAACTGGAAGATTTGATAAAACATGCTTTAAGAGTAATAAACGGGCCCCTGAAGATAAAAACCGCATTTTCCATCCCTCAATTTTTTTTCTTATTTTTATAATCAAATTCTCCAAATACAAGGACTTCATACGACCAAAAATAATGGGTACACCCAAGTATTTAACAGGAAAGTTCCCAACCTTGAATCCAGTCATGAATAAAATTTCTCGTCTGCGAGACAAAGAAATTTTAGAAGAAAAAAAATAGAGGATTTCTCTACATTAACAACCTGGCCCGACCAGCTGGCATAGACATTAAGAGTATCTCTTATCATTTTAACAGACCTTTTGCTACCATTAGCAAAAATCATCATATCATCCGCATAAAGTAAATGAGAGATCAAAGGACCAGAGCATGGTTGGGAAAAAAAACCAATTTGACCATCCTGAAATTTACTACGTAACAGCCTCGTGAAAACTTCCTCAACAAGAATAAATAAATAAGGAGAAATAAGATCCCCTTGACGAAGACCCCTTCTACCCTTAAAGAAACCTTTAGCCGTACCATTCATCACCACCGAGTACCAAGTATTTGTGACACATTGGTTAATAAGATGACAAACATCAATAGAAAAATCAAAAGCATGCAAAACTTGGAATAAAAAATTCCAATCAACCGTATTATAAGCCTTGGCCATGTCAATCTTCATCATAATATTACCTCCTCTAACCGGCTTATTAATATCATGAACCAGTTCTTGAGTAAGGCTAATATTATCAAATATACTTCTTCCTAGCAAAAAAGCACCTTGCTCCATAGAAATTAATCGGCTCAAGACCGACGTAAGTCTTCCAACCAACAATTTAGAACAAATTTTATAAACCATTGAGCAAAGGCTTAGGGTAGGTTTGGGGGTGAGATGAGAATTTTGTGTTTTGTTTTGAAGTTTAAAATATTAAGTTTTGGTATTATTATTGTTTTGGGATTTGAAAAAGGTGTATTGGGATTTGAAAAAGTTGAATTGTTTATTATATTTTGTATGGAGATTTGAAAAAGGTGTAATGATGAGATGAGATGAGATGAGAATTTTGTGTTTTGGTTTTGGCCCCAAACCTGCCCTTATAGGTCTAAATTTATCAAAAGATGAAGGATCTGGAACCTTAGGAATTAAAACAAGGTATGAAGAAGTATAATACCTGGGAAGAGATGACCCCAAGAAGAATTCCCTTACAGCCTCCACAAGCTCAGGTTTCACCAAAGACCAGCAATGACAGAAAAAACCCGACCCAAAACCATCAGGTCCAGGACTACTGTTGACTGGAATAGAGAATAAAGCATCCTTAACTTCCTGTTCCGAAGGGCACCTACAAATATTTTGATTCTCCATATCTGTGACTTCCGCCTGAATTAACTGTGAAAGAGACGGAACTGAACCACTAGAGCGGGCCTGAAGAAATTCCTCAAAGTAGTGCACTGCTTCCTCATGAATGGCTTCCGGGGAAGAAAGAAACCGACCATCATTTAGCTTCATGTTTTGAATATTAAAGTGATTCCGCACTTGTAAGGCTGCAAAAAAAGACGAGTTTACCTCCCCATGCTCTATCCATGTTTTTTTTACTTTTTGAGCAATCCGAGTTTCTTCTCTTTTTAACCAGGACGAAAGCTCCAGTTTAGTAGCTAATGCATCAGTTTCAATGTCTACCGAATAATGTTCTTGAAGCCGTGTCTCACCTTCCTCCACTCTCTCTTCCAACCTTTTACTATGCTCCCCAGTCCATCCAAAAACTTCTTTATTCCAGCGTCGTAGTGCTATTTTAAGCCTTTTAAGCTTAATAGCAAGACTCGACAACAAAGAACCATAGCTACCTTCCTGCCAGACTAGCGAGACAATCCTCCAAAAATCATCATGCGAAGTCCACATTTGTTGGAATTTAAAGACACTGGGTCCATAACGCATCAGCCTGTTCGTCAACCCGACTAATAAAGGAGAGTGATCCGAGGACCTGCGAGCCAAATATGTCAAAGAAACCAAGGGGAATAAATCCAAATACCTGGAGTTACAGAGAGCTCTATCCAGGCGAGCCCAACTTCTAGCCAAACCACCTTGTCCATTACACCAAGAAAGTTTATTTCCTGTGAAAGGGACTTCAAGCAGACCTCCAACATCTATAAAGTTCAAAAAATCCTCCATTGCACAAGGCAACCTTGGGTTCCCACCCCTTCTCTCACCATCATGCCGGATGATATTAAAATCACCAAGAAGAATCCACGGCAAAGCCAAAGATCCAAAAGAAACCAGATCAGACCAAAGAGACCTCCTTTCCAAGTACATACATTTAGCATAAACAGCCGACACAATCATAGTAGAATTAATTAATAGAGTAACATGTTGGTTGGAAACTCCCAGAATATTAACTTGTATATCTTGCTACCAAAACACCCATAATTTCCCATCTTGCACACCATTAGAGAAAGATTCATCAAAACAGAAAAAAAAACTTTGCCAACGTGAAAGCTCACTATCTCTTCTAAACGATTCCGCCACAATAAGAATTTTTGGTTTGTGATGTTTTAACAAAGACCGAAGTCGTTTTTTCGAGGTGCCAAGACCTCGAACATTCCAAAATAAAATTTTACCAATCATAGATCTAGGCGAGAAGGCCTGCTCAGAGCCCTGGTAGAACTACGCAAGAGTCGACGTTCAGCCATCACCTTCATTCCAATTTCCGAATCCGAGACCCCATCTTTTTCTTTCCCCAAATGCTTAATCTCATTTTCTCCATCCGTATCCGACAGAGACACGTTAATCTCCCCTTCCACAATTGCATTCCGTGAATTTTCCAATCCCATTATTGGAACGTCAACCAGCCCAAGCAACGAGGGATGTAATTCCCCATCAGGTCTCACTTGTGCAACGTATGGTGCAATCTCACTAGACAGCAAACCACATGTTATTTGTTCCCCTTCACACATCTGGGTCCCACTAGATTCCCCCTCCACTACTGAACCCATCTCCCGCAAAAGTACCTGCATTTTGTTCGTAGTATTTTGCTCTGCCTGCACATTCTTCATCAATTCATCAGCCACCACCATTGACGCATGCACCTGCCCAACACCAGAGGAATCTCCCTCAGTAGGTTTATCCCCAACAGCACCCTCATTAATATTTCCCAAAACTACCCAACCAGTATTCCTAGGCCCCTCACCAAGATCCTTACTTTCTATACGGATATCTTCATGATCCCCTCCCTCCTTCGAATCACTACATGCAACCATAACCAGAGACTCAGCATTTTCTTGAGGACCAGTAGAAACCATCTCAAGCGTCTCTACCACCACTATACCATCTGCTTGCTCCTTTAAAGGAACATCTATAGTCTGCAATTCCGGTACTGGTTCTGCAATCAAATTTCCAACTGTACCTCCATTCTTCACCCAAGTTTGATCCCCCTTAACCTTCTTTCTCTGATCAGATCCCTTCCGACATTTTTTTTCATTATGACCTTGGCAACGGCATTTGGTGCAGTAGGCAGGTAAAGTCTCAAAAATAACTTCCTGCTTTCGACTTAGAGGTGCTCCAGGCATACCAATCCAGAATGATGAAATTGGTTTCATAGAAGAATCAACTTCAATACAAACCCTAGCCCCATCTGTTCGAGTAGCACAAGCTGTGGCATTATCCCTACGAATATATTTCCCAATCGGCGCCAATAACATCTTCAAAACAGAGGAATGATAGAAATTCAATGGAAGGCCTGGTAAGAATACCCAGACCGGCACACATGGCGATTCGAAATCTTCATCAAAATCAAACTTCCAAGCAAAAGGGCGATAAAACACCCCATTCACTTCACAAGACTCTCTGGATAACGCCTTATTAAAATCCTACACATTAGTCATGCGGACAAGCACATGCCGAGGACGTTGCATAGCAAAGACAACGGGCATACTTGACATACCCCATTGGCTGCGGATAAATGCTCTAATGGCGTCCAAGGATGACCGCTGCCGAAGGAATTTCAACACCATTGAATAACGAAACGGTTCAGAAGTTTTTTCCATTTCATCCATTGTAAACGAGAAAAAGAACTCTCCATCTAAAGTTTTCGATTGACGAAAAGGAATCTCCACCACCGGCAGAGGTTGCGGCGCTGCAGAGACAAGGTCAGCAAACGACCGGGGATGGACAGCCAGGGGCGGCATGCCATCTACGGCCGCCATGCAGCCTACGTAAAGAACAGACAAAACACTCCAACCCTAGCAGAGCAATTTTTCGA
This sequence comes from Juglans mandshurica, assembly GCA_022457165.1. Classification (NCBI taxonomy): domain Eukaryota; kingdom Viridiplantae; phylum Streptophyta; class Magnoliopsida; order Fagales; family Juglandaceae; genus Juglans; species Juglans mandshurica. The sequence goes on from CM039623.1 coordinate 16,037,618, forward strand.
AAAGGGTAAAAACGTCAATATAGTCTAAACATGGGCAATATTTGACATGTTCCTGAAATGTGCAAAAAAATGAATATGATATCTGTGAATTTTTGTATATATGATATGAAAAATGATTTCAATCTATTTTTTTTTATCAAATGTAAATGATATGAATATGTTCAACACGTGGTTTGACATGATATGGATATGAAAAATCTTTGCCATACTTCTCTGTTTTGATTCTGATTCTGAATATCGTTCTGATATGATGATACTGGTTCACGTGATATGGTTGGTACCAACATGATATGATATGAGTACACCTACTTTGGAAACAAAGTAGTCTTTTATGTATTTTTTCCTGTATGCATATTTGGGGCTCCGAGATTGAAAAATTGGAAATTTTACACTATGATATTGCCTAGTTTGGCCATCGGAGGATGTCACAACCCTACCACAGGGGTTAAACATGGTATATGATACGATACGATATGATACGATACGATATGATATGATAAGATGTTCAGTTATGTTATGCCAAAGCGTTTTTTAATATGAAAATGGTTTTTGAATATGAAAATGGTTTTTGAATATGAAAATGGTCTCTGAATATGAAAATGATTTTTGAATATGAACAATTAGTTTTTTAGTATGAAAAGATTGAAAGTCGCTCTGATTTTCTGATAATACGTTTCTGAGATCTGCATATGAAAATGAAATGTTTTGTTTCTGCATACCGAACTCTCTGAAAAGGCTTATGTTTACATACTAGTATATGTTTTCTGTTTACTGAGTTGTTGAACTCATCCCTTATCTCCATAACATTTTTCATATATTTTTTATGGTACAGCTGAGGATCAAGACTAGAAATCATGTATAAGGCTACGTGAGCATAGTGGAATAAGTACAAAGATGATACTTTGGTTATCTGAGCATTTTATTCAATAGTTTTGTTTTGCTTTGTCGATTGGGTATTTTGAAAGGTTGAGGTTTATTTTGAAACTTAGTGGTGTTCATAGTTAATTATTTTGAGAGTATGAGTTTTAAACATTGAGATTCATGTGTAATTGAGAAGTTAGAATTTATATCTAAATTGTGATTTATGATTTTTGAGTGATAAGTAGTAACTCTCCGATCTATCTGAGACCAGAGTGTTACAAAACCCGTTGCACACAATCAATTTTGAATTTTTTTTAATCAATTTTTTGAATTTTTTTTTTTAAAAGTCTGTTACTGCAGCCGTGCAACGGAAACAAAAATAAAGCAAAGTTCCAATCGTTGCTCGTGTAGGCTGTAGCTATATGTCACTGTAGCTCTCAGAAAACCATTTGGAGAGAGAGAGAGAGTCATTTTTTTCAAATTGTTCAACGATGGGGTGACCACATACGGTAAAGACGGAGGAGAGACGTGCAACATTCATCTCCAGGCATTTCTTTCATCGCTGTTTGTTGCACTTTGTAGGAGTTTATTGGTGTAACTTTCAAGAACGAGAGCTGTTGTTCCTCTGCAAAGCTTAGAGGTACTTCTAATTCTTATTTTGAATCCGTATTCTCATATGTGTTCTTTTACTGATCTCCTAGTTTTGTGAATACACCTCGGTTTCAATATTCTATATTACCGTTGGATTGAATATCCAACTGTTCTTTCCTTAGAGATTTAATATACTAGTGAAACCCGAAAAACTTGGATTTTGATATCCTTGGGAATATCTGATTGAATCTCGAAACCGGTTCCAGAAGCGAATTAATCTAATGAAATTAGTGAAGTTTATCTTCTTCGATTGTTGATTCTTGTGCTTTTTGTTGGATGATTTTGGAGAGCCCATATGGAGTCAGTCTTTTGTTTCTTTCTAAGTTGAACCATAAAGAGAGTAGTTCGTTTCTTTTTATCCTTTTGCTAACGGTTCAGAATTTTTCTTTTTAATTTAGAGAAATGATACTTACAGTCGCGAGTGTGCAGACACGGTACAATTATTTTGAAAAAAATAAATAAATACGGGATCCACATAAAAAGAAGATTAATTTTTTAATAATAGACTTCACTATTTTTCAAAGCGATTGCACGGCTCTTCTACACTCTACGACTGTATGTAGTATTATTACTTTTTTTTTTTTTTTTTTCCGAGCGGTCAAGTAGAACGGTAACATTTAGTGAGCAAACTAGCTTTTTCCTTGACCTATTTTAGGGTTATACTTGAAGCAATCAATTACTGGGACTTTAAGACGAAGCTTGTGGATTTTGGGTGCAATCATTCTTGTGTTTGCACGGTGAAATAAAATTGGAACCGAACTTTCTTCTGGCATCTTGAATCCATCAGCGCAATATGGTTCTGTGGTTTTTATAGAAGATATGCACTTAAGAAGTGGGATTGTAATGCTCCAAATAAGTAATCCTAGGAGGAAGCCTAAGCTCCGGTTTGGATTGTCAACTCATCGTATTTCATCATTATAATTTTTTTAAATTTTTACACAAAATATAATAAATAATTCAATTTTTTCAAATTCTAAAATAATAATAATATTAAAAAATAATATTCTAATAATATTTTATTCAACTCATGTAATCTCATCTCAATATATCTCTAAATCCAAATGGGGAATGATATTTTGTGCTTTAGTAACTGACTTTCAAATCAAGTACAGTAAAAATTAAAAGACAAGAGAAGGGCATTGATTTAGGTCATATAGAATCTACAGGTAATTAAAGTTGACTAATGTCATAATGGTTTAGTCTAATTTTTGTTGCTACCTATGTCAAGTGATTATCTGCTTGAAAGTTAACTTCCCTTGGAGGATTTGTGCCCCTTGAAAGTAAAAGAAAGCTGAAGATGTTCAATGACATCATGTGGTTGGGATGCTCAACAAACTGGGAGCCTTTCTCTTATGGTGTTTCTTTTAGAAGTTTCCTTTTTGACTTGTTCCTAGTGATTTTTTTTTTTTTTTTTTTTTTTTTTTTTTTTTTGCATTGGACTAGATTTACCACTACTTCAAAATTTTGACAGATAAGGGCTATGAAGCAGAACAAGTATTCCTTGATCTGATCCGTCAGATCAAGGTACTACTCTCTCTCTCTCTCATTTAGTTTCCCTTCATCCTCTATACACTTTCTGACTTTTTTTGGTATTGCAATCCCATGTTGTCATTAGCGACCAATTGTTTTATTTCTAATGATATTTTATGGTATTATATTCCCAGATTTATTATTAGTCACCAATGGAGTTTTTTAGGATATTTTCTTGTAGGTAAATCTGGTCTAACACCCTTTGTGCTATGGCCGACTTAGGATTAGGTGCCCGGGAATATAATACCAGAACATATCATTAGAAAGAAAAACAATTGGTCACTAATCACAACATGGGATTGCAATACCAAAAACATCCAAGTGTATAGAGGAGGAAGGGGAAACTAAATGAGAGTTTAAAATATTATTTTTTAATATTATTATTGTTTTGGGATTTGAAAAAATTGAATTGTAATTTGAAAATTTTAAATTTTTTATTATATTTTGTGTGTGAATTTAAAAAAATTGTAATAATGAGATGAGAATTTTGTATCTCATCCCACTTGCCAAACCTGCCTATGAGAGAGAGAGAGAGAGAGAGTTGTACCTTGCTGTGTTTTTCTAGAAATAGGTCCCTAACATTTTGTTAGGTATTTCTAAATCCTAAAACAACAATATCGCAATGGGACCTAATCCTAAGTTGGCCATAGTACATGGGGGTGTCATAACGAATTTACCTTTCTTGTATTATATCCCTAGATGGTTATAGTAACTTTTTAAGGATTTATTTAGGTATTATAGTCGCATATTGTTTGTAAGGGAATTTCCCCCCCTCAACCCCAGTGAGCTTGAGAGTAGCAATTAAGGGAAAAATAATCGAAGGCCTAGCCTAGAACAAATAAAGTCCCCAACCCGGCCCATGGGTAGGGTCTTCTGGACGCAACTTGCATGAGGGAACGTGCTGCATGATATGAGACTCGTCGACCTAGAAACCCTTCGAGTAGTGTCTAGTTCTTGAGTGTCTGTCCGTGTAGTGGGCGTAATGTATGGGGGATCCTCAATCCTCTGATAGGAGGGACATCAACGGACCATCAAGGTACTAGCGGGAGAGGAAAATTGGAAAATCACGCCGCATTAATAGCACCACTACCCGAGCTACACGCCACATTAATGACGTTGTCGTAGATCAATGCCACATTAAATGATTTTAACAAATGGAACTGTACGAAGGACATGGACTCCATAGGGGCAGACACGATCTGTCGCCCCAGACTTATGGTATAAATAGCAAGTTTCAAGTACGAGAAATCTCTCTAATCTCTAGACTCTTTAACTTATTTACAAACTTCCAAGAGAATTTACTAACTTTGGCATCGGAGACTCCCCGACCCCAAGGCCGCCCTTTCCTAGTTTCCTCCTTTCCTGTCTCTTGCAGGCCCAAGTTCTATAGACCTGAGTTGTTGGAACTTGGTCTAAAGACGTGCGAAACACGACCTTAACAGTGACGCCGTCTATGTGATTCGAACCCACGACGTTAACAGTGGCGAACAGGGTGAGGGAAAGGAAGCCTCAAGCCGCATGAAAACATAGAAGGAAATAGGGCCACTCGTGTAGAATGACCCTCAACGTTGACGGCACCCTCGTGTGGACCAGGGACCTCGAAGAGCACCGATTCTGACACCTAGTAAGTGAGGGCCTGCTTTAGGTCCGAGTACCCTCTAAGCAAAGCTTCTTCCCCTTGCTTGTTGGAGAAGGGTCCAAGGGACGCTTTCGAGTAGGAGCAATCTGGGGCCGGGCAATCGTCACCCTGTCATAACGTGACTAAGTGGAGGCAGACAATCTCTTAGGCTCTCCTCAGAAAGGAGGACTTCAGAGAAGATGCTATTAGGATTCATCTGTACCCACTCTTGAACGACTGTAATGCGCCGCGCCTCGTTATAAGTAGCCGTCAGGCACACCTCCTTGTCTTCCAGAACCCTCCCCTAGTTTTTACAGATAGGTAACTCGTAGCAACTCACTTGACTCACTAGGAACTCCCACCCACGGTCCGACACAAAGAAAAATTTCGTAGACCAGTCCTTCACCTTGCGATACCTCGGCTCTAGGTTAACAAGGGCATGTATCGCCCTGAAGCTGCAGATGTTTCCCTTTTGCCGTAGCACCTTGTGAGTAAAGAGGAACTCACGGCCGGTAAGGTTGGTGTCGTCTGGGTTCGATTTCAGCAAAGCGCACCGCCAGATAATGCTACAACAAATCAAAAGCCTCTAAGTATAAGGATGCAGTTGAGAGGGACCAAGGCGGTCTAGCAAGTTGAGAACAGAGCATGGGAAAGACAGCCTCAAGTTGCACAAAAACATGGAATGAAATAGGGCCACTCGTGTAGAATGACCCTCAACGTTGACAACACCCTCATGTGGACCAAGGACCTCGAAGAGCACCGATTCCGGCACCTGGTAAGAGAGGGCCAGCGAAGCCAGCATCTTCGTGGAGGCATTGGAATGCCAACTGCTACCCCCGAAAGATGGCCCAGCGTAGGCATTACCCCCACCGGAAGCCCTGAGCTGAGTGGATTTCTCAGAAGCCATCAACGCAGAAGAAAAATACAGTAAAGGAAGGAGAGGAGAATAACAAAAGGAAGAAGAAGTTGGATAAACAAGAATGACAAGAGAGCTATAGCACGATGAAAGGAAAGGGAACTCTAACCTCGACCATATTTATATAGGGGAAAGGCAACGGTTGATCTCCTACATCCCGTGATAGAAGGGAGAAGTATGAGATGCTTCAAATTTCGGGAATGTAATCCATGAAGCGACGCGAAGGCAAAGAGCCGCCTGGTACCGACAACATTAATGTATCTGAATAAACGCCATCAAAACTATTGAAAAACGAGCCTACGAGAATGGAGGAGAAACGTTACCAGGGTAACCAAATGACGAGAATCTCTTCCAAACCATGTACACGTCAACAGAGGGATCCCGGCCTCGGCAACAAGGCGGGCTCAAGCAATAATAATTCCCACCGTACTCGGCCGGTGAGAATTAGTGGGGTAACTGTAAAGCTATTTTCCCTCCAGTCCCAGTGAGCCTGAGAGTAGCAATTAAGGGAATAAGAACCGAAGGCCCAGCCCAGAACAAATAATGTCCCGAACCCGACCCATAGGTACGATCTTCTGGATGCAACTTGCATGAGGGAACGTGCTGCAGGGGATGAGACTCGTCGACCTGGAAACCCCTCGAGTAGTGTCTAGCTCTGGAGTGCTTGTCCGTGTAGAGGGCGTAATGTACGGGGGACCCTCGATCCTATGACAGGAGGGACATCAACAGACCACCAATGATACCAGTGGGAGAGGGAAATAAAAAAATCATGCCGTATTAATGGCACCACTACCTGAACTACACGCCACATTAATGACGCCGTCGCAGAGCAATGCCGCATTAAAAGACTCTGACAAAGGGAACAGGGTGAAGGACACGGACTCCATGGGGGCAGACACGATCTGTCCCCCCGACTTATGGTATAAATAGTAAGTCCTAATTACGAGAAAGCACTCTGACCCATAGACTCTTCCACTTATTTACAAACTTCCAAGAGAATTTACTAACTTTGGCATTGAAGACTTCTCGACCCCAAGGCCGCCCTCTCCTAGTTGCCTTATTTCCTGTCTCTTGCAGACCCAAGTTCTGAAGACCTGAGTTGTCGAAGCCTGGCCCAAAGGCTTGCGAAACACGACGTTAATAGTGATGCCGTCTATGGGATATTTGTAGATCTTTCGTGTATTTCACATGCCTGTGAAAACTCATTCCGGATAGCTCAGAAGAGATACTGGGAAGCCATGGAAGCAAGATTGAAAAACATGGAGGAGTGGGTGACGAAGTTGATTGACAAGGTGCGAACGCTTCGTAAATAAAACGAGAAACTAAGAAAATCTCAACAGGTGGAGGATGAGGAAGCAGAAGAACATACAGGACGAGCTACGTAGTCTTAAAGGAAAATATGAGGAGATACTAAGGAAGGTGGGTACGTCATCATCAATGGACCAACTGCTCATGAGCGCTGGTCTACCCTATACGGAGGAGGTGATAGTTGTGCCCTTACCACTGAAGTTTAGGGTCCCAGCCATGGAAATGTACAACGGAGAAAGGGACCCTCTTGAGCACCTGGAAACTTTCTAGGCTCATGTGACGCTGCATGGCTTCTCGAGTGAGGTGGCATACAGAGCATTCTCGCTGACCCTAAAGGAGTCAGCACGCGTATGGTTCGGGTCTCTGGCACCTGGATTTGTAGACAGTTTTGGCAAGCTAGCTAGATTATTTTTTACTTAGTTCATGTCGAGTCGGAAGAGGCAGCACTCGACGGCTTATCTCCTCACCATCAAATAGGGGGAGGATGAAAGCCTAAAGTCTAGCTCAGTTCAACAAGGAGCGCATGACCACTGACAACCAAGACGAGAAGATAACCTTGGCGGCACTTCTAGTAGGGGTTTGGCCGCGATCCCAATTTATGGCTGAACTGGCAAGGAGGACTCCCGTGATGCTATGGGAGTTCATGGATCAGGTCAACAACTTCATCAACGCAGAGGACATTCTTCAGGCCCTGATGGAGCCAAGAAAGAAGGAGCTGGAGCGAGCAGAGAGGAAGGCGAAGGCCCCAGCCAGAGAAGAGTTCCCAAGACAAGAGGCAGGAGGAAGCCCGACAAGGGGACCAAGACGAATCTCCATCATCATCATCATCATAAAATTAAGTTGTTTGGTTATTAGATATTAAAGCATTTTTTAATCTAAAAAACTAAAAATTATGTTAAGGAAAACCATCATTTTTTCCGCAAACATGATTTTTTGAATAATGCAGAACGTAGTTCAAATTTTAAAAAATACGTTCTGCATTATTCAAAAAGACTGTCAATAAGCAAAAATACCCATACAACTTTCAAATCATTACACTTTTAGCCTATGAATATTGATCGTAATTGTATTGATATTTCACTTATGTATCGTTGAAGAGATTTTTTTTATTCATAGTTACTGATAATCCAATTAGACTTGTTATAGCAACATGTAGTTTTATATTTCTTTGATGATTGCCAAGCAATTACAAAGGTTCATACAAATGTAAATATATTTAATTCAAGTGTGATTTTGTTATTTTGCACATGGAAAGCAATTTGTATTTGAAAATCCTAACTCTAATGAATTATTGTAAATTGCATCAGTTCAAATTTGCAATAGAACTTTGTGAAATATGTCACGTATTGTTCATTTGATAATGAGGACTCGGAAAAAAGGCATTGGACCAGTAAATATCTAACATCATTGTTTTTTATGCAGAAATATATGCCACATGCAAAGTGTCATATTAGGTAGCAAGAATGTTTGTGAGTTTATTTAATAGAATTTCTTATTTATGGCATGCTTCCCGTCTAATGATTGTTAGGTATAGAAACAAATCAGTACAACTCCGACATAGCAAGTTTGTGATCTCTTTAATCGAATTATACCATGTGATACTGATGGTCCCTAGACTCTACCACAAGTACATGGGTCATGACAAGTAGAACAGGGCAAAAAGAATATCGTTTCCACAAGGAGGAGATTCAAGTACCAATTTATAAAATTTCCTATATTATTTAGATGATTCTAAATTGATGTGACTGACTGCAAATTCTTAACCTGAAAAATCAAATATGAAAAGTTCCTAGGGCTTGGATTTCATCAATTGAATTCCTTCAATGAGTTTAAACATGGTTGCTTGCATTAATGTTTTGCTAATTACAATGACCGAATTTCCCTTTTTTATGTGATATCATCTTTCAAGGTATAACACCTATACCTATATTAATTATATGTCTACTGTAGTGATCACATAAATTAATATAAATTCAGTATGCTTTGTGGAATTCTTGAATGTAGATCACAAGGGTGTGTATTTATTTCTAAACCACAATACCAAGGTTTAATGAATTCACGAACTAATATTGAACTTCAACTTTCGTTACTTCATTCAACATTTTAAGCATGCAATTCATGGCCAGTAAATTGCAAGAATGAAAACCGAAATCATCCAATTGCAATTAACAAAGGGTATTCAATACAACCATACTCAAATCATATCCAAAATTCAATGACTATATCCTAGCCCTAGAATTAGAAAACTAGCAAATCATAACTAATAAAACAATCCAATTATTTCTCAAACATAAATTTGAATTCAACATCCTTAATAACAATTTAGCAACTATAAATTAGAGAAAGAAAAAAAGAACTATGTAATTGCAGAAATTGTGAGTTTCGTTCTTCCTCTCCAAATTACAGCTCCTCCTTCAATCCTTTTTTTTTTCTTAATTCCTTTGGTTTTTAACGTCAACCTCCACTTCTTTTTTCAATTTCAGCATTTTATCTTTGACTAGTTTTAACTGCAGGCCATCCAATCAATTCAAAACCGATTCTCCTTTCCGATTTTAAAAAAGTTTCTCCTATATCTACTGCTGAAATCTGAAATTCTTGGCTGATTTTATTACCCGAAGTCTAGCTGGATTTAGAGTATCAAAACAACATATTTTGGAGTTGGGCTCTTCACTAAGGTTTTAGATCTCGTTCTCAACTATCCAACGCACTTGAGGTTACTTTATTTTGACTTTTAGAACTCCAGAAACAGGCTGAAAACCAAAATAGGGTCTAGGCTGCAGCAAACTTCTGGACAGATTCAGACTTGTATGTTTCTGCTAAGTTTTTTAACTCTAAAAAGATAGAACTAGGTTTTTTACTCTTCACAAAAGTTTTAGGCCTATGTCCTAGCTTTCCATCAAGCCAAAGAACACTTGAAACTGAGGTTTGTAGCTCTAGTGAGAACCCAAAAACTGAACAGTATTATGTTTTGACTAGACCAGCCCTACTAAGATTTGATCTCTGGGCCTAGTCCGAATTCTGCCTCTTTACAGCTGCCCAATTTCAACCAAATTTAATAATTGAACACTTGCAAAATACCAAGAATTCTCAAGAATTAAATAAATTGTAAAAGGCACCTAAAATTCTAGACAAACGATCTAAGAAACATACAAAACACTCTGAATCAAAACAATTTGGACTAAGAAAATGTGTGAAATAAATTCTCAAATCATATACCATGTGTGACGCCCCCAGATTCTGCTTGGGATCGGACGGACATCTGAAGCGTCAGAACATGCAAACACAAGGTTACCTGCCATATAAAATACAATGTTCCTAACATGCATGGTAGTTGGGACTACTACAATGAGATTTGATTACAAATCTCAATAAGTTAACAGGAAACTTCTATACATGTTAATGATGGATACATGGTAGTAAATGCAAGAATGCATAATCAAAGTCAATAATAAGCATAACATAACTTGACATAACATGACATGAAATAATAAACATAACGTGACTTGGGATAACATGGCATGAGCTGACATAACTTGAACTGAACTTGACTTGCTTATACTGAATTGGACTTAAACTGAGACTTGACTTTACGTGACATGAACGTGAACTGACTTAGACATAAACATGAACTAAGACATAACGTAACATGAGACATGACTTGAACATGAATTACATGAATTTGAAATCTTATTCAATAGCCTTAATTAATAAAGTGACCATACGGGTGCTACACGGGTCCCCTTGAACCGTGTGTCCCCGCTGATTACCACATCACAACACAGGTATCTACAGCAGCTGTGAGTGCATTAATACGTATTCCACATTTGTTGTGGCCCCACGTATTTTACGTGTCACAATTGCTGTGTCTCACATAGTGTATACTCAACAGTTGTTGTGGCCTCATACTTCATGCTCCACAATTGTTGTGGCCCCATGAATTGTTTGTGCCACAATTGATGTAGACACAAGTAAACTAAAATATGGCCCCATTTGTGTTAGGGCCTGCCGTGCTACAATGACCAGCTAGTTAGGCCTCATTCGCAACTTGTTTACTGTATTTCGTCAATCCAGAAAATTTCACACCTATTTAGACACTCCAGCGTGAACAAAGAGATTCACTAGGATATTACCCCATCCTAGTGCTTAGGGTCGTGATTGACGTGAATAATTTGACATGGTTGTTCTTGAATACACAAAATGTATCTGAGACGAAACGTGACATGAATACGAAAGGACATAAGTCTTGACGTAACATGACATGAAAGTAAGACGACAAACATGACGTACTTGACATAAAATATTTCGTAGCATGACATAACATGTAACAGACAATATTTTGTAACATGACATAACATGTAACAAATAACATTTTGTAACATGACATAACATGTAACAATGAATATTACGTGACGTGACATACATGTAACAGATGGCATAAGTGACATGACATACTTGCAACATATATGAATGCGTGACAAAATATATTGTGTAATGGATAAGTATTTCGTGACAGTATACATCATGTGAAACAGATGAACATGTAATGAAGTGGCATGGCATGACATATATGATAACATACGAATATAACTGTAGTTCCCTTACTCATCACGCATACACAATAAACTGATAATAAGTTAAGAGCAAACTTACTTCGGTCTTCGCATTTCTAAGCAAAACTCAACCGCGATCACGAGGAATTGAAAATAATGATTTCTAAAACTTAGAACTTAATCACTAACAACTAGAAATATGGAAAAGTACTAACTTAGAGAAAAATTATTATTTTACCCTCTGCATGCGAGAAAATGACAACTTTACTCCTAACTTAAGGATTTTGCATCCTAACTTTAAAAATCATCAAAATTTACATACCTCATGTAAATTTTATCCTAAACTCTAATAACAAGTCAGAAAAGTTTAAAACTAAACACAATCATGAAAACTCTATAGGGGCCAAAACAAGTATAGGCTTTTTCCCTTGATTTCTGTTGCAATTCTCCCAATTTCAAAACTCATGATCAAACCAAGTTTTTGCAACAAATATCTTCCTATCCTAAGTTTAAAAACATACTTAATACATCCACTAAAAATATGCTAGTCATCACCACCAAACGTTTTAGTAAAAAGAGCCAAACTTTTTAACCAAAAACAAACCCTTGAAACCCAAGTTTTGACCTTATTCAAACATCTCCAAGGATTCCAAAAAAATCAAATCTTACATCTAAAATATTCATAACATCATGCTAAGATCAACCATGTTTTAAATCATCAAATAAAAGTCACCAAAAATCACAAAACAACACTTGGAGTTTTCGGTTCTACACCTAGTCCAAAAACAGAAACTTTTCCTTAACTAGCTTTTATCAATCTCTTGATCCATGGCTTAAAAACATGAGATCTTCAAACTAAAACATTACATAGTTTAAAAATGTGTCCTAAAGAATATCCAACCATCAAACTTAAAATCACATGACTAAAAATTAATAAAACATGGATCTAACCCAAAAAATCAAATCTTAGGTCTAACCAAAATCCTCTTGCATAGAAAAATCATATCTTTGAAACTAATGCTAAATATTTTCAAACCATCATCCTAACATGCATATAAGAGGCTTAGGATCATCAAATAAAAATATCAAAACCATTGGAGTAAGATTAGACCACGAAATATTCAAACTTTCTCCAAACAGAAACTGTTTTTCCACTTCCAGTTTCTAAGTTTCTATATCTAAGAACATTTTTCATCAAAAACTTTAGTCATGCAACAAATTCTCAATGAAAATTTATAAACACATGTTAACAACACTCCATAAATTTTCAGACCAAAATATGTCCATTAGCTTGGTCAAAAACTCCAAAATATAACACACTCTTCAGTTTAACGCCCAAAATGACATTTCCATGATTAAGATAACTTTTGACCAATCAAGTGACCACAAAATAAAACTAATAAGATATCCAAAGAAAATAAACTCAAATGCGAACAACTTTCATGAAGAAGTCATTACGACAAAATACTTGTCTCCATACAATCCCAATCAAGTACATCTAACTTTCCTGTGCCCAAGTATTTAAAATACAACACCATTTTAGCTAAATAAACATAATAACCCATGTTATATGGGTAGAAAGATTATACCAAAATTAATAGGTTGAATTGGTGGTTCATATGGCTAAGAATTTTAGTCTTTTGAACCAACCAAAGAGAAACTCAAGAGGATAGTGGAAGTAGTGCTCCATAATGGTTTCATGCGGTTAAGTGGAAGTCAGAGGCTAAACATGGAGGCAAGGCTTATTAGTGGTGTTATGTCTTTCTTTGTAGGGGCAGCGACGGTGGTATGACTGGAGGAAAAGAGAGAAAAAGAGAAGGCGTATGTATTTAATGTCATTGTTGTGCTACTAGTTTTTGTTGTGCTCAAGCTAGACCATTGTTGTCACCTGCTGCTTATGCTATGCTAGTGCTTATGGCTACTCATGGATGGTGACCAAAATCATTGACTATATCTTTGGGGACCTTAAAAAAGCTCTTGGGCGTATGGGCCCAATACAAATTTCTAGCCAATCTTGATGAATTTAAGGCTCGTGGGCTTATCCAATATGGCCCGTTAAACCTAATTTCAACCCAATAACATTATCCGTATTCAATCCCTAACATGTGAAAGGTTTAGACAAGAGTTCGATAACTGGTTTTTTCCAAATCTGTTAAGCGGTTGAAGGCAAGAGAATCTTCAATATTAGTACATGAGAATATGATAGTGGAGTAGTACACTGCTAAGTTTATGGCACTTAGAAGATTTGATCTGCACTCAATTTCAACTAAAAGGATGCATGCCTCCAAATTCCAAGATGGTTTGCAACCTAAAATCCACACTTAAATGACTTGTCTATGGATCTTAAATTTTCAAGAATTGGTAGATGTTGCCTTAATTGTAGAGGCATAGTATAGGAGTTTGGTTGCACAGGCCATTAATAAGAGGAAGAGAGCTTTCCTTTCGGTTCAGCTGAAGTAAATTCTGCAAGAAGATTTGCAATAAGTTCTAATGACAAAGAGAAGGGCATAGCCACCAGCAAATTGACAACTATTTCAGTCCTAGTCTCAGACAATGTGGAGAGAATCACTTTGGAGAATAGAGAATGTGCACCTCAGATTGTTTGAAATGTGGCCAACAAAGCCACATGGCTAAGAATTACCTAAAGGTTGGGCAAAGAAATGGAGCGGCTGATAGTACAATAAGATCATGCCAATGCAAAAGGGCAGACCACCTTTCGAGGACAAAGGGAAGGCAAATAAGAGAGCCTTACTTTGGCAAGTAGAGGGCAGATGATTTCCCTCAATGTTTGATGAAAAATAATGAGAAATGGTCTACAGAGTGCAACTAGTCACCCAAAAGGGAGAGCGACACCACATAGAAGGCAAGAAAGAGGAGTTGAAGAGACTGGTAGCTTGGACGGAGGGTGAGGTACGAGCCTAAGGTGCGCAACGGTCAAGGACAAGACCCATGCGGATGTACGAGCTTTCTAGGACAACGGTCAGAGGGTAGCATTGTCACACACATAAGCTCACACTCCATTTGAAAGGTCACATCTGAAGTGGGTCTGTAGGGAAAAGGCTACAGCTCTGTAGGCCATATCTTCAGAACCCAGAGGTATAATGATGGACACCAAGATGGACCAAGTCTTAAAGATCATTTGCAAGTTTCAGATGGGGTAATCACAAGATCAAGAGCTAGGAAGTGCAATGAAGCAATGCAAGGATTTGTGCAATCCACTTGGGACGAGTCTAGCAAGAGTCGAATATTCAAAATGGGCTTGAGAGAAGGAGACCTAGTGATCATCCACGTGATACAAGCTATGGAAGAGTGCAATATAAATTAGGGCCTTTTATTATGTTTATGTGATTGAAGGCCTTGGATTTGTTTATTTCATTTAAATGATTTATTTTATTAGTTATAGGAATTAGTCTAGAATAATTGGGCATGAGGATGTTTGGCCCACATATGTTTTATTTTGTTGAACTAGGGTTTCAAGAGTTACTGTAGTCATGTTACTGTAGTTGCGATACTATTCATCCAGGGGCATTTTGGGTCAAAGGGGCCTTGTTTTGGCCTAAGGTTAATTAGGGCTTAGGTATTTAAATACCTTGTAGCAGTCCAACACAAGCTTTTTAGTAATATTGAATTTTCATTGTGAGTTGAGTTTACTTCTCTTGTTCTTGATTGAACTTTTGAATTTATCAAAGGTAAATCACAACCTTTGTGGCATTCCTCCTCGTAATCTGGGTTCTTGAGACAGGTTATTCAACAGGTCTAGAATTTAATATAATCTAGGTTCTTGAAACGAGTTCTCAACGGGTCTAGATTCTCCATCCATTGACTTGATTTTTGCCTTTCTTGGGTGAGTTTTCAAATTAATTGTGGGTTTAAGGGATTCCATTCCCACGGGTTCATATCATATGGTCTTACTTCACATGGAAGGTTCGTACTTGGGAAAGGACTGCGAATTGGACGCAACGCAAGCCTAAAAACTGTGCTTGCCTTGTCCCAATAGTTTGTTCTTGTCATCATGTAAAGGGATGATTGAGGCTAAAATGCTTCTATTCGGGCACATCAGAAGTCATAATGGCATCAAAAGGACACCTAACGATACCAACATATAAATGACTTAATGTAAAAGCTAAGATCTCACTTTTGAGATACTAAGGCTGCGTTTGGATGTTCAGTTGAGCTCAGCTCAGCTAAGTTCTTTTTGAATAGTAGCAAGTTGATATGGTTGGGTGAGCTTTGTGGGACCCATTTAAAATGAGTTTAAAGTGTGTTTGGATGTTAAGATGAGTTTAGATATATTTATGGAAAGTTGTAAAATAATTGGTTCCCACCATTAAGCAGTATTGTTCATCTGACACCTTTGTCCCACTTCCGGCGCCAAACTTGCAAACAAAAGAAAAAAATCAAAGGTAAATAATGGAAGTTGCACTTCCAGCCAAATTAGGTTCACATGGATTTGTCAGGTGGGGTCCAGCAATAATATGAAATCTGAACTTTTTTAGGTGTGGGGCCCAGCCAATAACCTCACCTTTGAACTGCACTCAGAAGATGATGAAATATGCATTTGGATGTTCAAAGAAGTTTAAAAATGAAGTGCACTCAACTGAGTTGTGCATCCAAACAAGGCCTAAGTGTTCGAGTCTCTTTGGAGTCAGAGTCTTCAAAGGAAATGAGTAGGTTCAGAGAGAGCTACGAAAGGAGCAATGCTAGTACCAGCATAGTGTTTCTATTACTGTGGGGTAGTTTAACTTCTAAGAGAGTGTTGAGAAATGTTGGGTAAATGTTATGGGTACATCATTAGATTTGCATTGCATATTTTGGAACCTTTGCCCTTTCTAATCATGAATGAATAAATATTTTCCTTCATTATGTTTACGAATGTTTTTACATTCCATTTGAATATCTTTACTTCGTGATTTTACGATCTTGATCCTTGAATAACTCAAATTTGTGATGTGGTGATTTTGGGTGTAAGTGTGTGTGTTGTGTGTGTGTTACCGTGTGTGACTCATCATGGATGGGTAGACATTCCTCGGGCCATTCCTACTTCACGTTACCACTAATGTCATACGGGAAGGAGAATGCCTCATGATGATTGGGCTGGAACGTTTTCGTTTGGCCTTACTTGATAGACGGGAAGGAGAATACCCAGAGCGTATCATGTGTGGTGTCTTCGAGTTGGTTGGCTAGGTTGATGTGTTCCCCGGTTCAACATGTATATCCTTTAGTGTGTGAATGAATGATTTGAAACAGACCAATCAACTTACATGTTGGTCGGGTGGGAGTGATTCCCTAAGTCGAATGGTGAAGTGATTCCCCCGGATTGACCTTTTAAGTGATAAGATTCTAAATGATACAATATGATGAGTTTTACAGACTTGAGAAAAGGGTGATTCCTCACCACGACGATTTATATATTTGTGTGTGTGTGTGTGTGTACCCTAAGTTTTGCATAGAGAGTAATTCCTCAGAAGGTGATTCCTTGCCAAGTTTATATACCTGTGTTTGCTCAGAGGGTGATTATGCG
Organism: Juglans mandshurica; assembly: GCA_022457165.1. Classification (NCBI taxonomy): domain Eukaryota; kingdom Viridiplantae; phylum Streptophyta; class Magnoliopsida; order Fagales; family Juglandaceae; genus Juglans; species Juglans mandshurica. Next base: position 16,054,573 of record CM039623.1, read on the forward strand.
CCATAACTATGAATGCTTGTGTTTTGCTTAGAGGATGATTCTTTGTCATACACAATACACGTGTTCAATGTTCCTTTTACATGAAACTGTGCATTACATCATCACGTACATTATCTCTCATTAACAGTTTTGTCATAGTTGTTTAACCTACCAATGGTTTCAATTATCGGAACCGTAGACTTTGATGTAGAACTAGACTTAAGGCAAGTACCCAAGGAAGAAGGACCAACTCCGTCCGAGCAATAGATATGAAGACATGTCTCCATTATTAGTAATTGTATTGTTTCTTTGGAGTTGTAATACTTAACCCAGCAACATGTTCGATTCGCCTTATTTGGATGTAGAGAACAAATAAGTGGTTCTGTATATTATTTTGGGAAATGAAGTGACATATGGGTACTTGGGGGTTTATTGAATGAACCTATTTACAGTTTAAAATCTGTTATAATTAGCACTTAACCTTTACTTATTTTGTTGCGGTTTAAGGGATCATTCACTTACACATGCACTTCATTGAGAATATTGCACGCCTGATCTCGATCTAAATCTTGGGTATTGCCGACTGGCTGGCACCAAGGATCCTTGCCAGATCCTTTATTGAGGAACAGGATGCCATACCTTGGTATTAGAATTCATGTTTATACGACTCTAGGTAAATCCATATTGTCACATAGGAACAGTACCAAAGGTATAAGACTTGATCTTTAGTATCACAAGCTTGAATCGCGAAGTGTTGTAGGCTTGATTTCCCTATATTATGCAAGGGTTAAGATAGAAAGTGATAGGTTGGGTTGTGTGGCAGGGTCTAAACATGGTGTGACCAAAAGTTCCATGAGGTGAGCAACCATTAGGTAGTCACGAAGGGAAGCCATCGGGTGAAGGGAGAGATATCGAAGTTAGTGAGGGTGCTAAATCACATTTCAGACGTGCTGCAGAAGCAACACAAGCTCTATTCACGTCACATGGAAATACAACAAGTTGATTCCCCCAGGGATGAGAAGCATGGGAGCACGTATGAATGATATATGGCCTACCGCTACCCATGATTCTTTGGTAGTGGAGAGGTGGATTATGGATATTAAGAGGACTTTAGAGGTGTACGGCTGCACTGAAATTTTGAAAGTGTTATATAGGAGCTCCTTACTCTAAGGAGAGTTGACACTATGGTAGGGTGCCAAGAGACAACTTCTTACCATGAAGCTAGGAGCCATGGTAAGAAGCTCGTCGGAAAGATTCAATAAGGAATTCAACAATCGATACTTTCCCGCCATCATAAGACAACAAAAGTCAAAGGATTTTGCTAACTTGGTCCAGGGCAGCATGATGGTCAAGTAGTATGCTACTAAGTTCATGGAGCTAGGAAGGTTCGCTCCTCATCTCATCTCTACGGAGCGCATAAGAACAAAGTGGTTCCAGGAAGGACTACAAACACATATCCGTGTACAAGTAGCTTGTTTGGAGATTAAGGGTTTCCAGAAGTTGGTACATGTGGCCTCTATCGCCAAACATGAGAAGTGTAATTCGATGGTTGTTTTGATTGACCTTAAGAGGAGAATGTTCACAAGCAAGGGAAGTAGTTTGGGGCCCCTTCAGAAGTTTGCATCAAGGATAGGAGTACTCCTGCCAACTATTCTTGGAGTACGTATGGGAGGAAGGACACGAGTGTGTGGTCTTTGTCATAGGGCTCATAAGGGAGAATGTCGCCAGACCTTAGTCTCATGCTATAGGTGGGGACAATTAGGAAATTATGCCAAGGATTGCACCCAGGGAATGCCAATGCAATGAACCATCCCTGGTATAGTACAAGCGAGGCTGTATGCTCTTAGTCCAAGAGAAGTCGATGAGGAAGCTCCAGAAACCCAAGAAGCAAGCGTCATCACAAGTATGAAACCCCGACTTTTGTTAGTTAGTTAATGATTTTAGGAGCATAGTGTAAGCCACGAGTTGTTTGGTCATTCCAGGACAGTTAGAGTATTGCAGTACCGCACAAATAGCCTATTTGTCTCAGGTGCATCCCAATATTTCGCATCGAAATGGTTGCAGAGTGTCCTTTGGAGATAGGCAATGTTATCTTGGAGGCGGATCTGTTAGTTTTTGAGTTGTTAGGTTTTGACATTATCTTAGGCATGAATTGGCTATTTGGGCATTTTGCAAGTATAGGTTGCCGGCAAAGGACGGTGACATTTTGAGTGCATGGAATGGAAGATAGAGTAGCAGTAAGTTGCAATCAATGCCAAGAATAATTACCTCACTCCAAGCCAAGGAGTTGGCAAGCAAGGTTGTAACAACGAACTTGAAAAGCCCATTCAGACTTGACCTTAACTCCTATAATCCTAGTTAGTGTAAGATGATTATTTTTAGGGAAAATTTTAGAGGTTAATTTTTTTTTTTTTTGCATGATAATCACACTTTGGGTTTAGTTAGAATTAGTGGGAGAGTTGTAGTATTTGTTTGTAGAATAACTACCAAGAGGCCAATAGTGGTATGACACTTGACATTATTAATTGGCTAATAAAAAAGGGCTAAGTATGAATAGATTTAAAGGTAAGCCCAAAAGTGTTTAACAGGGGCCTCAATCACTAAGAATGTGATGGGCTAGGAATATGTGCCATAAGCCTAGACTCAATTGGAATTTATAAGGTTTTGGGCCCTTCTTGAAGAACCTTAAAAATTAAGCTCAATATGTAGTAGGCATGAAGCCTTTGGGTATAACTTGGTGAGAGTGAAGACCTTTGGCCCAACCTAAGAAAGACTTGATATTTGGACCCGAAATCAGTAGGCCTTTGAGGCCATAGATAAGCCCCTCAAATCTGGACATAATGTTTACATAATAACCCACTCCAAAGCCCACACCCAAGGCTTACACAAATGGCCCAACAAGCCCAACCTATAAGGCCAAAAAAGCCTTGTCTTTTCCTTTGTCCTTCTAATTGAAGCCCACATACACCATACCATTGGTTTCCCTCAAGCCCAAGATGTGCCCAAGGAAGGCTTACACAAATGGCCCAACAAGCCCAACCTATAAGCCTAAGCTTCTAACTTGAGTTAAGAAGCATTAATCAACTCACACATGATTAGTAACCTTTAAACTATGTTGTTAGCTTAATTTTTCTTTAATTTATTTTCCACATTATAATCTGGATTTTTCGGCTTTTATTGTTGATTATTATTGTTCTTAGACTAACTTAGAAGTTTAGGCTTGACCCAACACATGTCATTAAGAGTCAAACCATGTCAATGCCCAAATCACCATTAATCGGCCTAGGTGCACCTTCATGTGCATTGCACCAAATCAGCCCCTAGCCCAGCCATTTCCACCATTTTCTCAAGGGACATTTCACTATTCACACATCACCTCATCCCTTAAGGTTCAATTTTAGCAATGGACGAAATGGCATCAAGAAACCAAGCTTAAAACACAACCATATCCTTAGGGAATTTAGTTGGAACCAAACCAACACCTTCAACCACTCAAAGAGATTCTGCTCCTTGTTGAACCATCTCAACATGCCACTACCCCTTCCTTACAATCCCTAAGAGGTTCCTTAAGTACTCATGATATTTTTGACCAAGTTTTCCCCAAATAAATTCCAAAAACCAATGGGCATCAACATTAGAGGTCACTCGGCAACCACCCCATTTCATCCCCTTCCATGAGCTGCACACACATCATCGCTTGGTAGCCAATCCCTCCACCTTCCACCACCTGCAAAGGCCATCAAGAAGTGTCATCATACCTGCACAACACAACCATGGAGATAGGACAAGAAGATGATGAAAGCTGGACAGTTTTGAAAACCCCTACCCGACAACAATGTAGCATGACCTCACTTGCATACTTGCATTTTTGTTTTTATTTATTGCACCATGGTAGCACCTGCTCCCACATAACACTAGGCAGCACCTGAAATGTAGAAATGATGAAGATTTTGAACACTATTCACCTGCACAAGTGATGACACAAGCTGAAACTTGCAACACCACACTCCACCGCCCACTTCAACCAATCCCAAGCCCCTTCTTCATCCAAGCCAACGTCCCCCACCCTCCATGAAGCCCTATAAATACCTCCTTCACCCCCTCACTTCCTCACACCACTCCTCCAAGTCTTCGCTTGAGTTTTTGAAGAGTTTTTCTCCTCTTAGTGTGCAAAAGAGTGAAACTGGGTGAGTGTTTTAGAGTTCTTGAAGAGAGGTTGTGTTGGGAGCTCAATGGGCCACGATTTTATAGTAACCTTTCCCTAACCTTTGTTTAGTATTATAATTTCATATTAGGTTTTAAATTATGGCATAAGAATGAGATTTTGATTGATTTTAATTAAGGTTTAGCATGCTTAGTACAAACCGGGTTAATTGGGAAGTGCTGAATGCATGAATTGCTTTGGGTTAAATTTTTAATCATGGCATGTCTTGATATAATTTTATATGATTCACTAATGTCTTGTAATATCTTTTAAGGTTTAAATTTGAGGTTGAAAGCATGCCATGATAGGTTATAAATTCATATCTTTTGTTGATCATCAAGCATGTTTTGGTTTTTGCTTGATTTAAGTTTAATTCATGAAGTTTTGATTAATCTGCTTAGCCTTGAATAATGAACATTTAGAAAAGCCTTGTGATTGGGATAATAATGAAAATGAATGATATAATTAGGGTCTAAATATTTCTTTGGTAATGAAAAGCTAGAAATATCATGCATATGCTTAATGGATGCTTTAATGGTAATTTGGCCTTAATCCATGTTTAAGTGTTGGGATAAACTTCTAGGACTTAAAAATAAGCTTTTAAATTTTTCCTAAGGTTATATTCAAGGTTGCATTTCAAGAAATTTGAAGCATACATGCATCCATAGAGGTTTTTAACTTGAAATCACATTTAGGCCTTAAGTGATGCATGCCACGGGTTGGGTGTAATTGACGTAGTTGTGATTTGAATCTTGCAATTCTAAGGGCATATATGATTTTAGAATATAGATAATATGGGTTTTGAGAAGTTTAGAGAGTTTTGGGCCCAAATGTAAATAGTAAAAATTTTTCGGGCCTTAGTGGCAATTTTTCCAAGTATAAGGGCAGTTTTGTAAATACTAAAATTTTAAACCCTTTGATTATCAACATCTTCCTTAGTAGCTCAAAATCATAACTTAGAATAACTTTGATTACAGTCGCATCGATTCTCTAACTTCGGATAGTTTGTAAGTTACACTTTAATAACTTATTAATAATTTATTGATAAATGTCATATTCATGATATAAATGTCATTTGAACATGAAACATCATGTTATATGATACATTGAATACATGACTACTTGCTTACATGACATATGCAATTTTCATCATTTGAGCATGTTGTACAAAATTGTCATTTTCACATAAAGCATACCTACAAACGCATGTCATGAAAAATACTTTTTTACATTGCATGAAAATTTTTTTTATCACGACCTCAAAGACAAAGACGGGGAATTATCCTAATAAAACTCATATGTCTACTCTAGAGTGAGTAAAAATGGAATGGTCCCCTGGGTTAATGAAGAATAGTCAACGGGTTTCGAATGGATTCTTTTTAAAAAATACCAAAGCGAAGTCAATTTTCATGGCACTTAGCGCTGGTGGGTGCATAGATTATAATGGATGTTATGATTAAATGTTATATTACCAATGCATTGAGAACGAGTCTGCAGACAACGTAGTTTCAACATGAGTTGTACTACAGTCACTAGTAGGTACTCACAATGCATATGGAGAACTATAATGATATCATACATTATGATGTTATGTTAAAGTTAATTTTAAAGATGCCTTAATGATGATAAAATGTTATGTTTTTGAAAGTTGAATTGAAAAATGTTCTCTGTAAGAAAATGTGCATCAAAATTTTTCTAAAAATGTTGAAGAATCTGGATAGGAGACAACTACTAATTTTTTGCATAGCATGCATTTCACATTTATCATTTATCATGCATAATTTATTTTTGTGCACATTGGTTGTTAACTTACTGAGATTTCAAGGAATCTTACTATGGTAGCCCCACTACCATTTCTCCAAAAAGGGTAGAAGTTGTATCAGAAGCATAGGAGACCGACCAGGATGGACCAATGAATTGGTTGAGGAGGAGCCGGACCTAGAAATGAGATTAGATCTGATTCTGATGTTCATAGCACTAACTCTATATTGATGATATGCTACCTTTAAGTTTGAACTTATGATGATTATTAATGTTATTGGGATGTTTTAGTTCATTCTGGCATGAGTTATGTTTAGTCACCCTTATTCCGCTATGATTATTGCATACTGCTAATTACATTCTATGATGCATTGTATATTAACTGTTATGAACCGGGGGTATATAACATTGTGTTGCATGTGTCGATGCTCCAAGTTTCAGTTACATCCCAAGTGGCGATTTGGGGGCGTCACAAGGGTGAAGTCTATTTAATACATTTAGTACTAAAGGAGAGAGAGCCTAAGGAGGTACAAAGTATATCAGTAGTAAAGGAGTTCCCAGAAGTGTTTGTGGAATTGCTAGGACTACCACCTCCTAGGAAAATTGAGGTTTCAATTGAATTGGAACCCAGGACAGTTTCAGTGCATAAGGCACCCTATAGGATGGCCATAGTTGAGTTAAAAGAGTTAAAGAATCAAGTGCATGAATTGTTGATAAAGGGATTTATTACACCATGTATATCACCTTGGAGAGTGCAGTACTATTTGTTGTGAAGAGGATGGGACCCTTAGGAAGTGTATAAATTCTCGAGAACTGAATAAGGGGACCATAAAGAATAGATACCCTCTACCAAGGATAGATGACTTGTTTGACCAGTTGCAAGAAGCTGCTATATTTTCTAAGATTGATCTTAGGTATGGCTATCACCAATTGAAGATTAGGGAAGGCGATGTGCCAAAAACAATGTTTCAAACACGATATGATCATTTTGAGATTACGGTGTTGCTATTTGGTTAACTAACACCCCAGCAGCATTCATGGATATTATGAACAAGGTGTTCAGACAATTCTTAGATATGTTTGTGGTGGTATTCATAGACGATGTTCTAGTATATTCTAAGAATGCCAAGGATCATAAGAATCACCTGAGATTAGTGTTAGGAAAGCTCAAGAAACATTAGTTATTTGCCAAACTCGATAAGTATGAGTCACGGTGGACGCAAGCAAGGTCGAAGCAGTGGCGGATTGGTAGCGTCCTACCACAGTGCACAAAGTTAGAGTCTCTTAGGACTAGCTGGTCACTATAGGAGATTCGTTGAAGGATTATCCAACTTTTTAAGTTCTCTCACAGTGTTGACTAGGAAGGGAGTTTTTAAGCAAGAATACAACCAAGTTGATGGTTGTACAAGTTAGTGTAGAAATGTTATGCTATGCACATCCTGTTTTAGTTCGAATTAGCACAGCTTTATCTCTATCTACCATTTCATCTTTCACTCAATTAAAGTTACTTATTTATGTTATAAACTACTGAAAAATAAGGGCAAAACCAGCCATGAAGTAAGTCTTAGTTCGTCACACTTCTTGGTTCCAACAAGGTTACCAAAAGCTGTCAACTATCCATTATGGTGAAATTTCCAGATTTTGATACTTTCTTGTTTCCTTCAATTCCTAGCAAATTCCTATCATCTATATAGTCTTAATCCATGGTTTTCACTCAATAGCTCTTATTGGACAGCAAGCATGTTATTAAACATGTCTATGAATTTCTTTATAATGCTTGTAATGACGAGTTTGAAATGACTTGTCTTGGTGCTAAGTTTGGAAGTATAACATGAAATTGTTGTACCTTAAAGAAATGGATGGTGAGAAGGAGAGAATAAAGTTGGATTGACTTGATTTCTTATTGAGCTTGTTTGATATGGAAGGAAGTTGAAAGGACAGAGATTGTGTCTTGTAGTTGACTTTCTCTAAGTGAAGAGGAAGTTAAGGAAAATGATTTACTTCCTTCTCGAATTTAAGTAGACAAATAGCCAAGAGTATGGTTAGGAAATCCTAGTATGAAGTGGGTATTGATATGTTCATTCCATTTCATTGAATAGGATTTATTGAAGTGCAAAAGGAAACAAAGGTTGAGCTTGGAGGTAAGCAGCTATGACCATACTTCTTACACAATATTTTGTTCTACTAAATGCTTTTTTTTTCTTCAAATGCTTCTTTGTAATGAAAAGGTAAATGTATATAATTTATTAGCCTTCTTGGTAGCCCATGTTAAGCATCCTACTAATTATAAATGTGTGTACAAGTATGATGTAAAGCATTCACATTCAAGGTTGAGATCATGAAATTTATCATGTACATGTTTTCTTTAAAACTAGTGATTTTCTTAATAGAAAGTTATAGCATGAAATGCATTCTTTTATGAAATAAAATGCATACTACATTGGACTAAGAAAGATAATGAAAATGTTATGAAAGAAAAAAGGAAAGAAAAGGAAATGAAGGTTTTATGAATGAAAATTTGTAATGGCCAACGACGAAATGATGATGGTACCAAAGAGAGGGGCATATTGCAATGCCGGATCAGTTTTGTTAGTAGTGCACCCAGTAGCATCATCCTGACTCGCAGTCATGGGTGGAATCGTGACTAAAAGACCGATAACCCTAACACACTGGGCGTAGAAGTGTGTAACAAATAAAGGAAAGTGAAAATTGATTCAGAATGTTTAATTGAGACGTTTTAAACTTGTATGAATTTTCAAAAGAAATGAATGACTTATGTATGATATTTTAACTATATGGTGTAACTACTTACTAATTATTAAACTCACTTTTGTGTTCAATGTTTTAAATGTCCAGATAATGACGAAAATGAAGTTGCAGAGCAAGACATTACTCATGAATGAGAGACGAATGCTTAGTAGCCTTGGATTGGGTCTTGTTAATGAAGTTTTAGTTTTTGGTTGGTTTTGTGAAACTGTTTGGACTATATATTTTGAGAAAGCAAAAATTTTGTAAACAGGGTAGATGTTCATACTATGAAAATAGTTATGGTTTTTAATATGTAACTAATGGGACAGTCTTATATTTTGACAAACATCTTATTTTGAGTTTTGAAGTTATAAAAGAAAAATGAGAAAGTCCCTTTTATAAATTGTTAATATATTACTATTTACGTATAAAAAGAAAGTATGATGAAATGTAGCAGCTCATTCCATCTCTAGAGAGGGGTTGTTACAGTTATGTTATACAGAGTACCCAAGAAGATAGTGTTGGACCGAGATTCAAGATTACGTCTCATTTCTGGAAAAGTCTACAAGTGGCGATGGACACTAAGTTGAAATTTAGTAGTGCTTACCATCCCTAGACCGACAGATAGTTGAAAAGGACAATTCAGAAGTTGCAAGACATGCTGAGAGCATGCGTGTTAGACTTTTAAGGGTCAATGGAAAAACCTTGTCCCATTCATCGAATTTGCCTACAATAATAGTTATTAGGCAACCATTCAAATGGCCCCTTACGAGGCATTATATGAAGAAAGTGTAGATCATCGATATGTTTGGACGAAATGGGAGAGGCAAGAGTATTTGTGCCAAAAATCATCTAAGAAATGATCGAGCAAGTCAAACTTATATAGGCAAAAATGGCTACGGATCAGACCAGACAGAAGAGCTCTATTGTTGTAAGGAGAAGATAGTTAATGTGACATCCCCAACCTCTGTTGGGATGGAACAGAGACTTAGAGCATCGAGACATGCAACATAAGGTTATATATCCCTGTACATGACAGTTATTATGCAATGCATCCTAGTATGCAACTACCAGTATGCAATAATCGTAGCGAAAATAAAGGTGAAAGTATAACTTATGCCAGAATAACTAAAAACATCCCAATTCATTGGTGATCATCAAGTTCAAAGTACCAAATGTAGCATAATCTTAGTACAACTAAGAGTCAAAGTCAAATCATCCACTTCATGTGTTCTAAAGCATGAAGGATTTGGGCTATAAACATCATGATTAAATCCAATCTCCTCTCAAGGTCCGACTCCTCAATCAGTCAGATCCAGCGCTCCATCTAGCTCGTCCTCCTTGAGACCTAACACAACTTCTACCATTCTGAGTGGAATTCCCACCAAGGGTGAGATTTACTCGAAATCTCAGTAAGTTAAACAACCAACATGCACAAAGATAAATTAAGCATGAAAAATGATAAATATGCAATGCATGAAATGCAAAAAAAAAAAAAGGTATGCATGTCTCCCATCCAGATTCATTAACATTTTCAGAGAGATGGAGACACATGTTTTCATTCAATGAACATTTTTACTTCCATTTTTGAAAACATAACTTCATCCTAAAAATTATTAACAATTCATATAACATCATAACGTGTGGTAACGTCACAGTTCCCCCCATATGCACTGTGAGTACCTGTCGGTGACCGTAGTACAACTCATGTTGAGACTACGTTGTCTATAGACTCATTCTCAATGTATTGGTAAATATAACATAACATCATAATGTGTACACCCACTAGCATTAGGTGTCATAACATATTGATTTCGCTCCAGCGTTCTTTAAAAAGAACTCATTTGAAGCCCATTAACTATTCTTTGTCAACTCAGGAGTTACCACTCCATTCTTAAACACTCCAGAGTAGACAGAGGATTTCCACTAGGATAATTCACCATCCTAGCCTTTGGGGTCATAACAAAAATTATTTTCATGCTATGCTTTGAAAAATATATTCCATGACATGTGCATATGTGGCAAGCTTTCATGCAAAAATGATATTTATAGATGCAATATGCAAAAATGGTGAAAAATATCACATGTCATGTAAGTATGCACTCAATGTATTATATAACATGATATTTTATGCTCAAAATGATAATTGAAATATAAATGAAACATTTATCAATAATTCATAAATAATCTATCAAGGTGTAAGTTAGAGGCCAACTTACAAACTTCCTGAGTAATTTGAAAACAATGTCATAGCTGCTGAAATCAAGTGCATACTAAATTAGAATTAATATTACTTACTATGGATGAGGTTCATAAAAAAGGCTTCAAAAATGGGTATTTACAAAAATAACCCTAGTCTTTCAAAAATTGCCACTAAGTCCCTAATTTTTCACTAATTGCAAACGAATTCCAAATTTAACCAAACTTCATGGACTTCATATTTTTGGCTTTCTAAAATCATCTATATCCTTGGATTTCTAAAAATCAAAGTGAAACTTGCTCAAACAATCCAAACCCGTGGCATGCACTTTAATTGATGTCTAAGTGTGTTTTTCAACTATTGATCCCTATGAATACGTGCATATGAGATTTTCTTTAATCACAAACAATCACTAAAGTCTTTAATGACATGATGAAGGCTAATTCTTGTATAATCAAGCTCATCCCAACACTTAATCATGGCTAAGAAATCCTTAATCTCCAATTTATTCAAAATCGATACATGCTTGATGATCAAAACAAGATAGATTTAAAGCCTATCATGACATGCTTTTAATCAATAATTAAACCTTCTATTAGCATTCCAAGACAATGATAAATCATATCAAATCATCTTTAAGACATGTCATAGCTAAATCTCCACTTAAAATCATTTAAACATACAAACCATCTTTTAATGACCCGGTTTTGAACTAAGCATGATAATCTTCTCAAAACTCAACCAAATCTCAAACCAACACTTGAAAACAAAGCTTGACACGCAAAATAAGATCAAGAGCAAGAAAACTTACAAATTTTGTGGCCTTCTAAACACTCAAGACAACCTTGCTCAAGAACACTCAAGAACTTACCAAAACTCACTCTGTTTCACTATATTGCTCTCTAAAGGGGAGAAGTGCTCTCAAGACTCAAGAGGAAGCTTGGATCTGAGGTGTGGAGGAAATGAGGAAGTGAGGGAAGTATTTATAGGCCTCAATAAGGGAGGAGACGTTGGCTTTGGTGCAATGTGATTGGGTGAAGTGGGCGGTGCACAAGTTTGAAATGTTTCCAGCTTGCTTCCATTGGCTTATGTCACCTTGTGCAAGGGGAATAGTGGCCTGAAACCACCATGATTTCCTCCTTATTGTGGCTACAATGGTCTTGTAAAGGTTTCCAGGTCATGGGGCTTGGTTTAGATGACAAAAAGTCAAGCAAACCACCCATGCAAACCGGCTGATTCAAGTGGTTTTCACTTGGCAGATTTGAGCTTCAGTGTTGGATGGTTTTGGGTGGGAAAATCTGAGTCAAATTTCTCATGATGGTCATGGGGCCTCTTGGGGATTGGATGGTGATGGAGGTGGTGTGGGGTGGTGGCTCATCCAAGGCAGATGGTTGGTTAAATCTCAATCCAACTGGTTCCCACTCAAACTAGACTAAGGTGCAATCAGTTTAGCTTCTTGGTTTGGTTTGTGGAACCAATTTCGTCTAAGGCTTATTCTGGGTTTGAAGGGGTCTCATGAGGTGTCTAAAGACCATATTACCCTTGAGGACAAGCCACAAAATATTGATCCTAAGGGCAAAATAGTCCAAGTACTCAAAGGCATACACAATAATCGATTGATGTGGATTTGGGGTTTGATATGTCATTTCCCTTAATGACCTGTGGGGAGGCTTATCTAGGGTATTAGTAAGGTCTAAAATGATGAAATGAAATAATAAATCAAGAAAATTTTAGATTAAAAGGTTAAGAAAAGATTAAGATGAAATTAAGTTTCAAAGCATGGCTTAAAGATCACTAATCTCATGTCTGTTGATTAATGGTCTTAGCCAACTTTCAAAACTTAATTTTGGCATTTAGGGTATGATGTGGGTTTAAGAAAACGCATGGTATGGTGTATTGGGCTTTCAACTTGAATAGTGAAATAAACTCAAACATGGCTTTGGGCCTTGTGGGCTTAAAGGGGCCAAGTGTGTGGGTTGATGGCTTATGGGTTTGAATGAGAGAGGGCCTCAATTCCATATTTTGAGGGTTGAAAAGAGATATCAAGATCCACTAAGATGGGCTTGAAAGGGATTGACTTGGCCTAATTGGGCCATGGGTCCATTTTACACCAAGTTTAGCCCAAAGGCCCAAGGCTAGCTACTAAGTCTTGAATTCTCTAAGGGCTTGGTTCAAGGCTTCTTGGGCTAGACCCATGAATGTTCTAAGGTCCTAAAAGCCTCACTAATTTCACTAATGGGCTTGCTTCTCAACATTGATGTTAGTAATAACCCAAAATTAAAAATTTAATCTAGAGCGTTTAAGGGTTAATCTTAATGGTTAATTAGGGGGGGTGTTACAGTTAACCTCTGAGGAAATTGATTGGGTATATCTCAAGGTATCACCCATGAAATGGGTGAAGAGGTTCAGGCTGAGAGGAAAACTAAGCCCAAGATAAATTGGACCTCACCTAGTAGTAGAAAGGGTAGGACTAGTGGCATATCGAGTTGTGTTTCTTGTGGAATACAAAGGGATTAACAATGTGTTCCATGTTTCCTCATTAAGGAAACGTTTTGGGAACTAGCAACCCCGAGTAATTAACCCAAATCTAGTTCCACTGCAACTGAATATCACCTATGAAAAGAGACCAGTATGGATCGTAGATTGGAAGGAGTAGAGATTACGATATAAAATTGTACCATTAGTAAAGGTGCAATGTGGAGATGCGGGAGACGAGGAGTTTAGATGGGAAAATGAGCGAGTCATGCATGAGCAGTTTCCAAATTTATTCGAGTCGTAATGAATGCGTTGTAATGTACAAGGCAAGGGTAAATCAGACCAATTGAGAGTAGAAGCAAGTATATAAGTAAGCCTACGATTTACCACTTTAGACCACAACAGAGAGCCTTAAAAATATAACCATGGTGAGAGAGAAGAGAACTGCCAAAGGGTAGCTATACCACTGGAAATCATGTGACGATTCTTGCAAAAACGATGCGGAACAGAGAGCTAGAGGCCGAATGCCAACAAGTAGAATAGGAACACCACCAAGATGAAAAAAGTTCTCGAAGGGCTAAAGCCCCAATAACTGAGATGTTTGGCCACGACAGCACAACCATAGCATTATGAACGGAGAAACAAACGGTCTCAGAGTGTGATGAACGAGAAAATGACAAGGGTGGGGATTCACCAAAGTCCTATGGTGTCGAATCTAGCAAAGGAGCTAGGATACCAGAGAACACAACTGACAGGTGTGCCGACTGTAGCCGACGGAGGAGACAAAAGGAGGGAGCTCTTGTCCCAATAGTGGATCGTGAAGATTCTATGACAAGTAGAGGTGACAGAAGGGATTACTTCAAGCGGTGTCAATAGAGAACACCGAAGAACACCCTGCCTCGTAAGCATCCCTTGGTATTTCATATCGAGGGATGGTCATCCCCGAATTTCGTCCTCAAATTCCTCATAAGGATGGGAGGATGTGAGGTTCACGCTAGCACAAGAGGGCAGACCATCTTTTGAGGACAAAAGGAAGGCAAAGATGATTTTTCCAAATTGGTTTCGTGAAAAATGAGGAGAAGTGGTTTATAGGGTGCAACTAGCCCAACAAAAAGGCGAGCAAGACCACATAGAAAGCCTGTCAGACACATCTCAGTACAATGGGTACCAAAGTACCTTAATCTTATGACGGGCGAGTAAACACGAAGGCAAGAAAGGCTAGTGCAGAAGGTAATAAAGAGGAGTTGAAAAGGTTGGTAGCTCAGATAGAGGGCAAGGTACGAGCATAAGACGAACAATGGTCAAGGACAAGACCCAAGCAAATGTACGACCTTTTTGAGACAACACAGAAACACTTAGAGAGCAGCATTGTCGTACACAAAAGCCCGCACTCCAACTGAAAGGTCACATCTGGAGTGGGTCTGCAGGGCAAAGGCTACGATTTTGCAAGCCATATCTTTTGAACCTAAAGGTCTAGTCTAGCTCCACGTGAAAGGCTCATACTTGGGAAAGGACTGCAGACTGGATGCAAGGCAAGCTGCAAAAACATGCATGCCTTGTCCAGCCAATCTATCTCTATCATCCTATTTGGGCACATCAGAAGTCCAAAGGGCATCAAAAGGACATATGACGATGCCGCCCTATAAATGGCTTAAGGTAAAAGTCAAAATCTCACTTTTGAGATACTAAGTGTCGAGGCCTTTTAGAGTCAGAGTCTTCAAAGGAAACGAGTAGCTACAAAGAGAGTAGTGAAAAGATCAGTGCTAGTATTGTCATAGCGTGTCTATTACTGTGAGGTATGTCAGCTTCTAAGATAACATTAAGAAATGTGGGATAAATGTTGTGGGTATGTCATGGGATTTGCATTGCATATTCTGGAACCTTTGCCCTTTCTGATCATGAATGAATAAATATTTTCTTTCATTATGTTTACGACTATTTTTACATTGCGTTTGAATATCTTTACTTCATGATTTTCGTGATTTCAAGATCTTGACACTTGAATGGCTTGGATTTGTGATGTGGTGATTTTGAGCATGAGTGTGTGTGAGTTTTATCGTGTATCAATCATCATGGATAGGTAGACTTTTTCCGGGCCATTCGTACGACACCTTGCCACTAATTTCATATGGGGGTGAAACTTTTTTGTATTGACCTTACTTGATAGACGGGAATGAGAATACTCCAAGTGTATCATATGTGGTGTCTTCGAGTTGGTTGGCTGGGCTAATGTGTTACTTAGTGCAACATGTATATCCTTTGGTGTATGAATGAATGATTTAGAACAGGCGAATCAGCTTGCACGTTGGTCGGGTGGGAGTGATTCCCTTAGTCGAACGGTGAAGCAATTTCCCCTGCTTGGCCTTTTATCTCTGTGTGAGATTTTATGTGATAAGATTCTACATGATACAATAAGATGAGTTTTATAGGCTTGAGAAGAGGGTGATTCCTAGTCTCGGCGATATATATATGTACATTAAGGTTTTGCATAAAGTGTGATTTCTCGTCAGGCTTATATACTTGTATTTTACTTAGAGAGTGATTCCTCGTCATAACTATGAATGCTTGTGTTTTGCTTAGAGAGTGATTCCTCGCCACGCACAATGCACGTGTTCAATGTTCTTTCTACATCAAAATGTGCATTACATCATCACATGCATTGTCTCTTATTATCAATCTTGGCATAGCTGTTTAACATACCCACGGTTTCATTTATTGGAACAATAGACTTTGATGCAGAAGTAGACCCATGACAAGTACTCGAGGAAGAAGGACCAACACTACCCGAGCAATAGATACGGAGGCATGCCTCCATTATAGTAGTTGTATTGTTTCTTTGGAGTTGTATTACTTAGTCCGGTGACCAATCATGTTTGGTTCATCGTATTTGGATGTAAGGAAAAAACAAATAGTTTTGTATATTATTTTTGAAATGAAGTGACATATGGATACTTGAGGGTTTATTGAATGAACCTATTTACAGTTTAAACTCTGGTACAATTAGCACTTAACATTTACTTATTCCACTACGATTTAAACGACCATTTACTTACACATGCACTTCCTTGTGAATATTGCACGCTTGATCTCGATCGAAATCCTGGGTGTTGCCGATCGACTGGCACCCTTAGCATCACTGATCCTCACCAGGTTCTTTACCAAGGAATGAGGTGCCACAAATATGATTCTCTGAGGCTATGTTAAACTTTTCAACTATATTACTTGTGCACTATTTGGATTGTGCTCGTCACAATCATTTGACTCTACCATGTTTGTCTAGTTATGTAATTTGCAATTTGAATCAATACTGTAGAAAGTTGCTATAGCAATCACATTTGTGTAGTTAAATTAGTATTAGATTGTCTAGTAGAGGTTTGCAAAAAGGTCTTGTAGGTAGATTTGATTGTATTCTGTATGATTGGTCTTGAATTAGTTTTGGGAACAAATTGGTAGAAAGTTGCGGCTTGTTGTTGGGTTGCTAGCCTTCATGCTTGGCCACATCAATTTGGTTGATAGATACTATACTTGCTTCTATACTTTGCATCCTAGCATGGGTTTCGGGGCAAGCAAGGCTTTCCAATATCCTACATTCTCCTACCTTGCTCATGGTATGCATCCTTCCAACTCTAGCTTGCTTACCCATTACCTATCACCCCGTCTAACCTTTACTCGCCCGATGTTAATCTCACATGCCCTTTATTTCACTTTCCTTATTGAGCAATTCGCATTGTTAAACCCTGTGAGTTTGGATTAGCGAATCTTAAAGATTTTGATTCGTCTATGGCTGCCGGTTAGGAATACATGCATGAGGATGACAATACTGGATGTACTACCAACGTGTCTATCATAGCATGCTTAATTGTTATATGTCTTAGTTGCCATATATTCATCATGATCATACTTGCATGTGTTTTTGTCACACATTGACTTATCATATCTTGTCATAAGACATGGAATTCACATAAGATCATGGCTTCTCATATTGATTTATGATGCATGAGAACCACATAAAATCATAACTCGTCATAAAATATTGTGATGCATATGCAATGAAAAATAACATGAAACTTGCATATAAAATCATGATATTTATAAATTTATCATACAGTCAAAAATAGTATTCATCATTACTTGAATACGTAAAAAATGACTACTAATGAAGGGTCATATATACGTAATGTTTTAAAAGTATTGTTTACCGTATGAACTACGTAAATGTACGATCTTGCTAGTACCTTTTAGCGTTAATCCAATATTTTAGGCACATAATCAACCTCTTATAAAATAAACATATCACCACGTAACTACTTGAAGATGCACTTAGTAATAAAAACCCGAATAACTTAAATAACCTCTATTTCTATAAACTTAACATCACCTTAAAATATTATCACTCCCAAATAATTTAATATCCACGCAACTTCTCCAAATTATTATGCAACTAAACCCTAAAAATATTACCACGCTCTAAAACTTCTCTCAATTTAATTCTTAAATATGTCATCATAAAATAATAAATCCAAAAAATAATTCAATCCGCAACATTGCGTCAACACCAAGTACCCATAAAACCAAACTCCGTTGGTTTACAGTTAACCACTACAACCCACTCGTATATACAGTTTAAACAACATTATGGTCAACATCAACTTGGATGGACATTTTTGTAATTTGATCCTAAAAGACTTAAGCCTCATGTTTGACACTCCGAGATCAACATGTACGTTTAGCGTTGAAAAAAATAGAGATGGCTTAAACAAGGTCAGTGCAACGGTTTACGAGACGCTGAGTTTTTTCGACAAGGAGCGATCGATGGAGAGTTGGCACCCGGAGGCCAGCCTCTCCCCCCCGTGGCTGATGTCAAGTAGGACACCCCAATCTCCGCTTGTGGTGTAATGAAGACTTCGAGCATCAGGACATCTAACGCATAGTCAAATAATATGCAATGCAACCTATGATGTCTAGCAGTATGTAAAAGTCACAGCAGAATTGTGCGTCGCAAAAAAATAAAATTATACCAAAATAACTGAAAATATAACATTGTATAAAAACAACCATCATTCACGCCTCATTAATTTTCCATAGTATGGGGCATGTACAGAACATATTAAACATTAGACATTATATCTCCTTGTTCAGATCTTGGTTAAAAACAAATGGAAAACAACAAAAGAAAAACTACTATTGGAAAGCAACCTCGAATACATTTTTTTATTCAATATTTCAGCATAAAACTCAAATAGGATAACAAGAGCTTGATATAGTTACAAGGCAAAAACTTGGAAATACCAACTCAATTCTATCAATGATTACCAAAGGCAAACAATATTGGAAGTCCCTCCAGTGATAAGATGCTCATCAAATCGGATAAATAAAGACATCATGACACCCAGGTCAGCAAAAACTGGGTATCAAGCCACAATGTGTGCATCTCTATCTCTATACTTAAATAGACAGGATCACCAAAGGCTCCGGTATAAATACAAACTGATAGGATGACAAACTTGATACTATCAATGATCATGAAAGCCAAAAGAGAAGTGCAGTGCCCTCCTTTTGTACATCCGATGCTCATCAAAATCTAATTATTACGTAGTTGACATCATAACACCCAGGTCAGCAAAAATTGGGTAACAAGCGACTGTGTGTGCATTCTATGAGTCTGTATTTTAATTCTGTGCCGTATGAAAATTTGGCAACCGACTTCCCAATCAGTCAAAGTCTATATACCTCCACTCTTGGAAATAAAATATAGACAGCTAAAGAAGAATTGATTATCAGCCACTTGCCCCGTCATCCTCACTGTCTTCACTGTCATCACTGCATTTACAATCCCAAGAATCAGCTAACGCTCCCAATAAATTCAAACCACATATATAAAGGTAAAAAGAAAAATGATACAGAAGCATGCGCACAATTTTATGAATGTAGACATCTACTTGCACATCTATGTTTCATCGCGTTCCCTAAAAGTAGATACGCATTGGCAATAGACGGTATATAAAAGGGCACTCTTGCATTTAACTAATATATTATAAGATTATACAAGTCATTGAATGGAAAGACTTAACATATATACTACATACACGGTAATATTATACGGGCCACTAACCTTTTTTTATCAGCAAATAAGAACTTTATTCAAAATAGACAAACCCAAGTATGCGGGACATAGACATATACAAGACCTATGACTGATTCTCTAAAGATACGAGAAAATCATGTATGTTGATGGCATTAAAGTCTATTACAATCGACCAATGGAATAGAGGATGAAGAAAAAAAGTTCTAATCTAAACCATCGTCTGTTCAAGATACTCAAAATTCCGACCATTCCTCTTCATCCATATGCACCACCATAAACAGATCGGTATCATCTTCCACATAGCTGCAATATGAGTGTTGCCTCGGACGTCTTGCCAGCTAGCTACCCTTCTTGGCATTACCCAAAGGAGTCCCACTCTAGCAAAGATATCATTCCATAAGCTCATGGCTACTTCACAGCGCAATAATAGGGGATCCACAAACTTCCCACTTTTCTTACACATATAATACCAATCCAGTCGACATTTATTTTGTTCAATTATCTAAGGTGACAATCTCCTCTAACAAAGCTGACCATACAAAAATAGAAGCTTTTAGGGGTGCCTTAGTCTTCCATATGTTCTTCCATGGGAATGCTCTTGTAGAGTGTCATAAGGGACTTGTAGTACAACTGTACAGTAAAACTCCCCTTCTTGGATGGTGACCGCATACTCTTATCCACTCCTCCAATCACTCTACAATTATGTACAAGAATGAAGAAATCAGTAAATGTGTCAATTTCCCAATCTTGGGCAGCTCTAAGGAAAATGATATTCCATTGAGAGGAGCCACTAGAGAGATCCATGAGCTTTGCTACTAAAGCCCCGTCTTCATGCAATGCCATATAGTGCTGGAAAGGCTTCTTTGAGGATTCGATCTCCACACCATGGGTCATTCCAGAATTTAATTCTGGAACCATCCCCAACTGCAAAACGTGTGTATCGACGGAGATTGATCCAGCCTCTTCGTATGTGTTTCCAAAGCCCCATCCCATGTGATCCGCTCACCTCATTCGAGCACCATCCTCCCCACAATCCACCATATTTTAAGTCTATGATCACCCTTCATAAAGCTCCCCTCTTCGTGGTATCTCCACAACTATTTACCCAATAAAGCCTTGTTGAAAACCAAGTAGTTCCAAATTCCCAGCCCGCCTTCGCGATAGGGGTACAAACCATAGCTCAGTTCAACAAATTTGAATTCTTCGTCTATTACCCCCCATAGGAAATCTCTTTGCAATTTCTCTAACCGGTTAGCCACCTTGCATGGTATTGGAAATAAGGATAAGAATTACGTAGGCAAGTTGGATAAAGTACTTTTTATCAACGTAACTCTACCAACGTTAGACAAATAAATCCTCTTCCAACACGCCAATTTATGCTCCATTTTTTCCAACACCCTATCCCAACTAGACTGCGACTTAAAGGAGGCACCCAAAGGAAGACCCAGGTATTTCATTGGCAAGGTGGAGACTTTGCACTCCAGAATATTGGCCAAGCTCAAAACACCTAGAACATTTCCAACTGGAACTAATTCTAATTTGGCAAGATTCACTTTTAAACCCGATGCCGCTTCAAAGCAAAGAAAAAGAGCCTTCAAAGCTTGAATGTGATTATGACTAGCAACACAGAAGACGAGTATCATCTGCAAATAAGAGGTGAGCCATCTCAAGTGTACTAATTCTTGCATCCCCTACGACAACGCTAGATTGAAATCCACATTCCACAAGACCTGTGATCATTTTACTAAAAGCTTCCATCATGAAAACAAAGAGTAATGGAGATAGAGAATCATCTTGCCTCAAACCCCTTGAACTTCCAAAGAAACCCATTGGTGTACCGTTCACCAAAATAGAGAAATGTACGGTGGATATACAAAATTTGATCCAAGAGCACCATCGTGCTCCTAGTCTACACCTCTCGAGCATGTGTAAAAAAAAAGTCTAGTTTACTCGATCATATGCCTTCTAACCCTAGTTCACCCGACTTGATGCGACTCTCCAACATTCATTGGCAATGAGAACCGAGTCAAGAATTTGCCGACCTTGTATGAATGCATTTTGGGGCTTGGATATGATATTATCCAATACTGCACTCAATCTATTAGCCAATACCTTCGAAAGGATCTTGTACATTTCGCTCACCAAGCTAATAGACCAAAAGTCCTTAATCTCCACCACCCCCGACTTATCTGGGATAAGAGCAATGAAAGTATCATTTAGGCTTTTTTTCAAAGTTACCTCATTCATGAAACTCATGGAAGAAGCTCATAATGTAATATTTAACTACCTCCCAACATGCCTTAAAGAATTCCATAATGACCACATCCAAACCCAAAGCTTTGTTACCTGCCATACTTCTCACCACCTTGCGAATCTTCATCTCCTCGAATGGCCTCTCTAGCCAACTTGCTTCTTTCGGGTCGATCGACTTGAAAACAAGGCCATCCAGACATGGTCTCCAAGATAATTGTTCTGAAAGTAGTTGTGCATGGTAGTTGGTAATATGATCCTTGATCTCAGATGGATTCAATGTAATCCTACCATCTACCAATAAGGGCTCAATGACATTGTGCCTTCTATGCGAATTAGCCATGCGGTGGAAGAACTTGGCACATTTATCCTGTTCTTTTAAGCATAAAGCCCTCAATTTTTGTCTCTAGGAAATCTCTTCCATTAAAGCCATCCTTTCAATATCCAAGGTGACATGCTTTTTGTGAGCCTTTTCTTCTTCTGAAAGCCCCCTTTCCTCCTCCATATCCTCCAAACCCTATAATTCATCAAAGGGGTTTTTTTCAGTGTTCCACATTCCCAAAAATGTGTCCATTCCACTTCTTCAAGTCATCCCACAAGCCTCTTTTCACGGTATTAGAATCAGGACCATAAAAACCAACAAAAGACCATTGATAACTATCTTCCACATTCTTGAAAGTAGAAGCCACAGTATATTCCTCCACGCACACATCTGTCTTTTCCACAACCCTTTTATCCCACATTACCAAAATGCCTCCTAAAACTCTTGGACAGCAAACACGACCACCCCACGACAACAATTCCACAAACTCCATATGATGTTACAGGAGATGAATTCAAGTTTTATCTCTTGCAAACATAAAACATCCACTTTCCAGCCACGAAGCTGATTTTGTACTTTGGTGCGCTTCTCTAACTCATTCAACCACCTTACATTCCACAAGACTATGGGTGCTGGGTGGTCACTAGCTCCTTCTGGCCCTCTTCCATTGCCCTCGAGCCCCTCATATGTCAGAAACAAACAGGCTCAACTTCTAACTCCATTGGCGGTCTCAACTCTAGCAACCCATCGTCCATGGGTGTCTAAAGATACAACGAAATCATGTACGTTCATGCTATTAAATTCTATAACAATTGACCAATGGAATAAAGTTTGAAGAAAAAAAGTTCTAAGCTCATCCATTGTCTGTTCATGATCCTCAAAGCTGCGACCATTCCTCTCCATCCATATGCACCACCATAGACAGATTGGAATCATCTTCCACAGCTGCAATTTGAGAATCACCCCCGAGGCCTTGCCAGCTGGCCAAAAATTCAACAACCCTTCTTGGCATCACCCAAAGGAGCCCCGCTCTAGCAAAGATATCATTTTACAAACTCATTCCCCTCCATTTCTTCAATATGAAAACAAAATTCCATCTGCCACCATTGCCATATTCTACTAACGCCATATATCAACCTTGAGCATTGGAACATCTCTGAGCAATGTAACCTCTATTGCCATCCCGTGAGGTTGCAAAGAACTCATTTTTATCGCCAATCAAGCATTCCTCAAGGATTCTAATGAACTAGTTCACCGTGAACATCTCCACGACCAATGCTCTCGTAACCTTCCAATTGCTCTCTGTTATGTGAATCCATCGGCTACCTTCCTCAGAGAGTTAAAAAACTTAAGATTCTATAAGAATCCGTTTCGAGAAACCCATGATAATCTTGTAATTAGGCACTAGAAATCATCATTAGTGAGGAAGTGTATGGAGAGAATTTTAAGAGAAAGTACGTGGCACTAACTTTAAGAAGGGACACATCATGATCAAATAACCTCATTCAAGTTCTGGTAATTCAAAAACTGCATAGCTTAGGAAATTGTTTTTCAATACTTTACTTCATTGGTCGGTTGTAATTGATTTCAATGGAATGAGTTTTCATGAATTTCTTGTATCACTGAACTAGCACACTCAGGCGATGCTCTTGTGCATGTCCCATATACTTGGGCTTATGACTATTCTTATGATTAATAAAATTTTGTTTATCAATCAAAAAAAAAAATTCACAAACTGAATAAATACTCGCAATGACAGAATTTGGCAGAAAGTTCAACTAGAATGGACAACTTGAATGATGGTTCAATGAACACAATAGCCAAGCTTTGCATCAAATTGGAAATTACTATCAGGAACAAGTTATTTGAACAGTAGTACCATCAAGACGTGCATAGAAAAGGGTGAGACTCAAAACTAGCTACATGTTTTATCTTGCAGGCACCCAAGACGTGTCTGTGTAGACTATCTATAGAAATGAAAGATGACACAAATTCCTAATAAGTAATATAACCACCATACAGGGCAAAACATTAATATTCATTCACATCATAGAGTTGGCGTAGAGTATTTGACTGGATATACCTCTGTTCAGGATACTTTGAAAGCCGTCTAGCATCCAAGCCTGTGATAAATTTCTGTGCAGCTTGGACATTTTCAGTACCTGGAAAACATAAACAAGAAAACAATAGAAATAGCACTTTCTTTGTTTAACCAATTAGCCACAATGAGAGAGAAAACAACAGTGAAGAACTCATTTAATTTATCTTCAGGTCATTCATTCAATGACAAGTAGAACAGTGAGATAAAACAAGAGCAGAAGAAAATACCCTTTGTTAATTGGAAGATGTGCAGTGCACATCTCTCTGCAGCAAGTCTCACTGGAGTGCTTCCATCTTTCAAACAATCACCAAGAGAGGGTCCAATAACAGTAAGATGGGCCATAATTGCCAATGGATTTGTCTGCAACAAAGTTGACCACATATAAAGTGCCCAGAACTTTTTGGATGAGATCCACCCAATACAGTTCATAATATCAATTCAAGAGTAAGTTCAACCACATACTTTTGCAACTGCTTTTAGAGCAGATAATGCCCTTCTTCTTACTTCACTGGAGTCATCATGCAAAGCTGACACTAGGGATGAAAGAATATCTAGATGTGCACTTGTGTTAGCTGAGTCACTTTCAATTTGATGAAGTAGAAGCCTTCCTAATGCCTTTGTCGAAGCCTCTCGAAGTAGGAACTGCTTGAGAGAGACTGTTAACAATTGGCAAATGTAAAATCACAAAATGCATTACATTAAGAACCATGTACCTTCTCATCTTTCAAAGTTCCCTTAAGGTTGTCTACAATAAGCTGGAGCAATGGAGACAAACAGATAGCATTGGGGTTGTGTCTGAGCAAGGATGAAATGGTGAGTATCGAACCATGCCTTGCAGACCAACTTGGTGATGAAACCAAACTTGAAATTTCCTGAAGCAGGTCAGTCAGCTCAGCATCTTCCATGTACTGTGATATCATTAAAGGAAAGTCAGGTTACAAGAACATAGAACACAACCTAATATAAAGACTGTAATATGGAAATACAGTATTTAAAAAGGAACCATTGTGTGGGGTACAAGAACCAAACACTGTACATTGTGGTGGTGGTGGTAGCAGAATTGGATTTACAAAAAAAAACTATTAAAAAATACAACCAATTAAAGAACCTGATATTCATATTTATTGCGCATTTTAAGAGTGAAGCATTAACTAAAACTTGGATACAACAGGAGAGATTCTTGTATCATCCACTTGGTACCTGTGATATGATACCCAGTATGCTTGCAACAGATATTCGAACTTGTTCATCATCATGATGAATCCAATCCTTTAGGAAAATGAATACACGACTTCTAACAGATGCGTTCACATTCTTTCCAGCATGCTTCAGGACACCTTTTAAAGCAGTCAGAATGGCCCCTCGAACACCACCATCCGAAGGCTAAAAGTCAAAATACAGCAGCGTTACACAATCCAGCTTTGGATTTAATATCCAGCACGATTAAAGAATGACAATCCTCACCTGCAAACTAGACAGGAGATCCCCGACTAAAGGATCAACCCTGGTACTGAGCGCACTGAGCTTTCCAAGTGCAAGGGCAGCACTTGAACGAACAGTCCTGCACTCATATAAAACGTAAGAAGCAAGCAAAACATAAACCATGAAAGTTGGGAAATAATGCTTGCAAGTGCTGACATTCTCCCATGATTTCCCGTCAAATAATAATTGTGAAAATTTCTCAACAAAAAGGTCAATGAATTTGTTGATCAACAAAAACTAGAAGATACTATGCTCACACCAACAGAAAACACATAAGGAATACTAGTTCAGTAAATTCAAAGCTAACCTTGTACTGTCTTGTAAACACTTAACAAATGTAGTTTGAAGCTGAGGGAGAAAAGGTTTCAAGGCCATCCCACCCTTTCTTATCATTATGCTTAAAGTAGACAAAATGGCACTCTTCACCTGCCAGGGGAACCGATCACCTATGATCCGGATAAGAGGCCTGTAGTTATAAGCATGCAATAACCACAGTTAGTATCCCATAACATGTCTCAGCAAAACCATGGGAACCTTTTTTCCCCACAGAAGAGCTAGTATTGGGAATTTATATATAGTCAAACGCAGGAGTACCTAACTTGAATATGTAACAAGCACATTCAACCACTGGGGCTAATGCTCAAATATTATTTGATTAATTCCAAAGACACACCAAAAGTATCAGGATTTCCATGGTACATACCCAGTTATTGAGATTACAAACTCCTTCAGTGCTTGTTCACTAGTCACTTCAATCAGTTCCCCAAGACCCAATGCCGCCTGCTCTCTTAATTCAGCAGACCCACTTATTAGACCCTAAAGGTGCAATGTAATATCAGAGGCTGAATTTCCTTGCTCAAATTCAAAGGTAATGCCAGAAATAATATAAGAGGCTACAACAGTGTTTAGTCCTTCCTTAACATTGTGGGACTGCCTATGGTGTAGATTATTGACAAAACTATCACCCTTAAAACTCTCCTTCAAATTACTCTAGCGAAAAAAGAACTGAAGGCAATGTCCAATACAAGACAAACAAAAACAAACATTGGGATTTGGAAGCAAGCTAAACATTCAGAAGAGGTGGAAACATTAAGGAAGAACTGAAGGAAAGAAAAATACGGAGTAGTAAGTACCAGGGTCTAATCAACATAAATAATAATAAATGAAAACCCAACCCTTCACATATGATTAGAAAATTTCCTTTTTACTGTTTGCGTATAAGGAAAATTCTTTAATACTTTTTATGCCAACCGCTCATGAATATAAGTAAACTGAATATGACACCAGTTTCAGTGTTACACAGTCACGTATGTTACCTACTCCCACAAGCAGGCTCCGTTTGGATGCTAAGAGTATCTCAAACCATCTGTGAATACTAGTTAAATAGTTTGTAAATAGTAGTGAATAATTTGTGAATAGTAGTGAAGTAGTCTGAGAACAGTTATGTTCCCAAGACAATCAAGATTGGTTTTCACTCTCCGTCTTTCTGTACAACCAGTTAGATGATGGAACAGAAGTACAAATTTGGCAGGAGAAACTGAATAATAGGCATTGTAAACCAATCAAGCACGATAGGAAGCGCTGCCCACTGTTATTCCAGCTTGAATATACTGGAGTACAAAGACTCGAAACTTTTTGTTACAGACATCGATTCATTAGTGTCTTGTTAATTTGTTTCAGACATGTTTGTTTCAGACATGGACAGGAGGAAACAACTTACATCTAATCGTTCAATGGAGCACGAAGCAAAAGAAACTTGACTTAGAAAACTGAATTGAAGAGAATTTATAGCTGAAAAACCCTTCATATGTTAAGTTAACAGGATGATTAGGAAAGAAATGTAAAGCAACAGACAGAAGCACGAAATTTATATTTCACGTATCCGCAGTGATAAATTCAGGCATACTAATCTCATTTGTATTTGCTTCTTTGTTATTGAGGCACAAGGAAATGGTTTATAAATCCTGAATAAAGGCATATAAAATTATAGGAAAGCTATAATGACTGAAAAGTTGTGTGAAATCAGTGCTTTTAAAATAGAAGAGCGAGAATACTTGGAGAAAGATTGGAAGTAATGGCTGAAGGGCTTTTGGGAGACACAGTCCAGGTATGAGAATTTGTCCTCCCTGCAGTTCATGAAACATTATATTACACATTCAGATTAATTGACCGTCCACAAAAGCATATCTAAACTACGCAAGGATTGACTCTTACTGAAAAAAAGCACCAACTGTATGCAATCATCTAAAGTACTTCTCACCTTCTTTTTCCTACGCTCCTTATCTCGTGAGGTAGATACAGCATCACGCACTAGTTTTACATATGAAGGAAGCACCTCCTTTGGAACTGAATTGACAACCTTTGACAAAGCCTCCCAAGAAACCTGTTGAATAGGATATAAGGTACAATCTACAATATGGAGATCAACAACGAAATGCTAATAACACGTAAAACATACCACAACAGTAGCTGAATCTGAATCACTAAGCATTATAATCAGGGTAGATATCATGTTAGGAGCTTCATCAACCAAATATAATTCGCTGTTTTTGAAGAAATATCCTATCAGATAACAAGAACTTCTTCTGATTGAAGCCTGAAACCATCAAAGGTAATGAAAATAAAGTGAGAGAGATCAAGAGATCAACAAAAGAACAGAGAGCTTGAATATAAACTACCTGACTATCAGCAACACCTTTAAGGAGCTCGGATATCAGAGACTCAACACCTTCCTCATCAATTACCAAGACTACTGTTTCTGCAGCCTCCTTTGCCAAAGTTTGAACATCCTACAATTTAAACATATTATAAATCATATAAACAGCAAGGAAGATGACATGAAAGAGAAAAAAAAGGAAAGCAGAATTGTTAATTCTCTTTAAAGGTTAGGAGAAGAAACTACCACAGAAATGTGATCTATTAATTTAACCACTATACCTTCTCATCACCACCCATTGCAGACAGTAGAGCAGGAAGAACAGTACCAAGGTGAAAGTTGAGACCAGGTCCAGCAACCTCAGCCAAAGCTCCGAGAGCATGTGCATTAAAGGCACTGAAGATGTATGAAAAAGTTTTAGGGAAAGAAGTGACAAAAAATGGCACAAGTACATTTACTAAATTGGAGGAGACACTTACGAAAGGGGAAGATGAACAAGCCTGGGCAAAATATGAGGCAAAACAGCAGTAGTCCTAACACTAATAACCCAATGCTATCGTTTAGTATTTGAAATAGAAAATTAAGAAATTGAGATAAAAACAGCAACTGATCATATGTAGGCGGGATGGATAATTCACCTCAAGATTTGCTTAAGTCCATCAAGGGCAGTATCAGAAGTTTGTTCATCTTCCAGGGCATGCAGAAGAGTTGGAACTATTTCATCAATTGCTTGCATTCCAGCACTCTACATCAAGAATTTGATTATTAACTTGCAAATTACTACTGTGAGAATGTATTTTGAAATGATAGCAGAAAATAGATGCACCTTGTAAAGAGTGCTGAACGCTAAGCCGGCTGACTCACGAACCTCGGGCATGCTTTCAAAAGATAGAAATGACTATAATTTTACATACATCTATATATTTAACTCAATCATTTAGCAAATCACAAAAAAGATGAGACATACTTGTCACAAAGAGCAGTCTGAATAGTAAGGATCAGATCATCCATGAAACTTAATAGCTGACTCTTACCGGCACTTGCCATCACTTCACTTAGACCAATGCATACACCCTGCCACCATATATATAAGAATTCAAAGGATCAAGAAAACATTTACAGAAGTTTTTTTTTTTCGTTTTTAATATGAAGTATTAACTTGTTTCAAAGTTTTGAGATATAATGAGAATAGAAAGTGCCAAAAAAAAAAGTCACATTTCCTTGTCACGAAAAGAAAGATACTTGAAAAAGAAATTAATAATCTGTCGAAAAATGTTACCATAAAGCAGAGAGAGAAAAGCAAGGAGACAAGTACTTTTGATAAAACACAAAGATTGACAAAATATTGTAATTTTTAATCTTTTACAATGTGTCCAATTCCAATGTATGAGGGAATAGCCTCCAAAAGTTTACTACCATAGCAACAAAACTTTCCTGGTCAGCATGCAAACAAATAGAAAACAGTCCTTGACGTCATTCTTTTAACTCCAAAGAGAGAAAACACGTGATCTACTGACTTGTCACTAGCCTTAAACATATAATACAAGCCCATTATAATTATGCCCTCGTTACGAAGTGCATCCACAGTCGAAATTTTCCCCACATTTGTGCCACTACCACTAGAGGGGAGACATGCTTGATGGGGCGGGATGGATCCACACCACGTGTCAAGAAGCCATTGTCTAAGTCATTCCCGTGCAGGAGGACAGGGTATTTCACTTTGGGGGAGGGAGAGGTGAAAGTAATGGATGCCGGCCACTTCTCAAGTGGCCCCCTGCCCAATGAGGTGCCGGGGGCAGACAAATCCTTTTGTGTGGAAGCATAAAAGCTTCTATTGGGTATGAAACTGGGGTTTGCTCGAAAAATGGCAATACATTGGGAGGAAAAAAATAATTTCAGTTATGCAATTAAATGACTATTAATTGTTTTGGTTTTCGGGAGCAAAAATCTAATAAGCACACTAACAAGGTACTAAAAAATGTTCTTGAAACCAAAAAGCAAACATTCCATCAGCCGTGAGAGTTCATAATAATAAGCGAAATATATTTGAGAAATACAGCTGCAATGCCAAAAAGAACAATGATTAGAAGGAAAACCCAACAAGAGATATGGAAACATTCTCACTTGTCTTCTGCTAGTACTAGAGTCCTTCAGCCCCCGGGATAAAATTGGGATTATCAAAGGAAGTACTCTCTCACCAAGCTTCCTAACAAGCTCACCCAGTGATCGTCCAGCAACCTACAAGAGCACAATAGTTTATAAATAGGAAACTTGCAGGCTGTAGCTCAAGAAAAATGGATCACCAATATTCAACTACAGACCTGACGCCTTTCAGAGGACGATGATGCAAGAGAAGTGATTAGAGTATTCATTAAAACTGTAAGAATTTCTTTGAGAGTCTTTGGAGTATTTGCCACTATGGTTTTCCACACATGTAAGGCAGCCTGAAAGCAAAGCCATATTTGAATACATATTATATGTGAAATTTTTTTGATAAGTTATACGTTACAGAAATGAAAACAACTTATATAAGTCCCATAAAAGGTAGTAATTATGCCAGTTTCTTACCTGACGCACAGATATGCTGACATCACTCCTAACCATATATAACGCAGCAAGAACTTCATTGCGCTTATCCCTTCCTAGAACCTCAATGATAGCACGCCCTTGTGCTTCAGTGCTAGCACCTTCATCATCACTGCCCCCCTCAAGCAATGCTTTTCCAGAAGTTCCAGCAACCTGGAAGAAATATAATTGTCAGACGTAGCTCTTCTATCAAATAGGGGATGTTTTCTCAACACACCACATATGTGGCTTGGAGGACGGGTGATTTTGACGTGACATTTGGTGAATATGGCTCTCAAGGACACATTTTCGATTGTTTATAGGATGAGGCGTAGACAGGACGCTTCAATGGCAGAGCTTACAGAGATCTATCCCGTCAATGGACTGTGAGCTTTAGTAGGGCTGCCCAAGATTGGGAAGCCAACATATTTTCAAAATCCTTTAACCTCTTGTACTCCATGGAAATAAAAATTCAAGAGGTAGATAAGATGTTGTGGACTCCCTCTAGAAAATAAAATTCTATGGCAGGAATATGGGCCTAGAAAAGAACAATTCCTTCCCTAGAAGAGCATTCAAGGAATAGGGCCCTTTACAGGCACCCTTCTTTGTATGGACAACCTCATTGAGGAAGATCCTGAGCATGAATAACCTACAGAAACAGCAGACTATTTTAATTGACTGGTGTTGTATGTGCATGACAAGCGGCAAATGGTGCATCCCTTGCATCTTCATTGTGAGGTTGCAAGAGCCTATATGGTCTCCTTAATGACTAAAGGAGTCTATATGCTCTCACACAAATGACAGGAGTTTTGAAGCTAAGGAACGTTCATTAGAGGATCTTAGAGTCCTTTTCTTCAATACATCGTTTCTTTGGAAAATGGCTATAGATTTCAATGGGCTCAATGTTCATGATTTTCTTGCATCTATTTCTTCTTAACTAGGTTTTTTCTCTCATATGCACCCTCTGTAGATTTTCATTAATAAATTTTTACTTTAAACAAGAGATCCCCCAACATATACTTTAAACAATTCAGGAGCTAAATTCTATAGATTTCAATGGGATCAATGAACTGTTGGGCACAATACAGGTTTTCCATAAAAGAGCAATGAAAGTAGCTGAGGAGCATATACTTTAAACAAGAGATCCCCCAACAGTTCCACAGAGCTCTGTCGAATACGCCAATTATCATTGAAAATACCATCTTCAACAGCTGGCAGGAGTAGAGGTAAGGACCTGGGAATAAAAACAATTACAAGAATATGAAGAGAAATTTGTAAAATGAAAATAAATCATCATTGTAACATTCAGAAATAATAACAGATATCCCAAGTTACAGCAGACTTGCATACAGACATCCCAACTTAATCCTCGGAGACTAAAAAGTTCACAAATAGCTTAGACATACAAATTAGAAAGCATCCCCAAGTCTTTCAAGGTTTCAATACCATTCCATATAATTTTTAAAAATGCAATATCCTAAACGTTCATTGTTAAGTCCTTTCCTGCTCATTTAGTAAATTTTCTCTCGCGATTAAAACATCAATGTGCAAAATGCCTAGAATATATTCTTAATTATGAAAACCAAAACGAGAAAGGGAGGGAGGAAATCAGGTGTTGCATAAAAATCCTTACGTGGTTGCATAATGCTCAACCAGGACATGCCCAGCACCTAGTGCAGCATCACGTACAGATTCATTCTCATCGGCAAGACCTTCAAAAGTAAAGACAGATATGGTGTTCAGGAATAGAACCAATAAACCTCACAAGATAGTACAACAAGAAATTCCAAAATGACATCATACTTACCATCTAATATAGCAGGAAGAACCAGTTGCAAATAGTTCTGGAATTGGATGCCCAATGACCTTGGCAAATACTGTAATAAATTTCCATCAGGCAACAATTACGGAGAGCCAAGGAAACAAACACTGATAGTAATGATTAGGAATCATACAAATGATGCTTTTACCTTGAAAAGTGTTAAATATCCATCACGTACAGATGCTCTCTGATGAGAACAATTTCGAATAATATCAGGGAGGACATGCTCGAAGTACGTTGTCCCCAGTGCAGCTAAGACCTAGAGAGAGTGAAACGTAAAACTTTTATTACTAAATAATTATAGCACAAAAAAGAGCGAATTGTGTGGCACTTCCAAAAGGGAGCACCATTTCTATTCAATAAATATCAGATACCAGTACTTCTTAAGAGACACTTCACGCTTCTCATGCGCATTTTATACATATTCAGTACTTTCTTGATACAATTGACTAGCATAAAATATACCGTGAACATAAGGATACGACCATTGTCAATATAGATAAGAAACATAATAACATAACGAATGCAATGGATGAATTCTAATAAAGTCATAGGTTTTTTTACACGTCCCTTCTCTTTTAATTCACAACTATGGCTTTTAAGTCTCTGTTTCATCTCATCAATTTTTTACCAGGCGCAAAATTATATATGTAAATGGTTTTTTCCTGCTCTCCTCTTTTTTCTCTCCGTACACATGTGAAAAATAGTTTCTTTTGTTATGTCAATGATGGGGCAACATTAACGATCATAGTAGCATTGATGGGGTTCACAAGAGAGCTTGTGATTGAATCAAAGCTGTTTGTGCTCGTTAAGGAAGGAGGTATGCTACGTATCACGGAGAGAGGGTGGAAGAGTGAGCATGAACTACTACTGGAAGTTTCCATGGTGCAATGGCTCGGGAGAGCACTGGAGGACTGTATGGTGGGGGTTAAGAAGGAGTTCTACACGACAATGAGGGAGGGACATCGCAGCTTTATAGCACAGCGATGCTCAAACAGCCGTGGTCGATATATGGCTGTAGTCAAATACTGTGAGGGAGGGAGGCGATGCTTCATTTTTATTCCTGAAGGAGAGGGTGGGAGGGGCTGGAGAAGACTGAGGGAGGGACTGCAGGAGTATATTCAGGAAAGAAATGCTGAAGGGACTCGCGGTGAACCACAGCTAAGGCCAATGGTGGAAGAGCTTCAACCGTACTCAAGGTCCTATAGGGAGGTGCTTATGTCAACGGGCAGCAACGCTGCCCATTATTGTTCATTATTCTTTCCTTATACTACTCTTTCCTTATTTCTCTAGAATTAGGCGTATACTGATTTCTTTCCATGTATAGAATTGCTTTGTAAAGATTATATAATATTCAGAATCCTCAAGGCCAATTGATTCGGCCAATTCATACACTTTGACAGCTTATGCCGTCGGCGGTCCAATGTGAAAAGCGAGTAGGGCACGGTGGGGGAAAGCCTGCAACTGGGTACTTTGCTGGAAATATGCATCGACCCACTCACCTTGCTAGGAGGAAGGCGGGAGGAGGGCATTGGCAGGGATGGTGTCGGACAAGAGGAGGGTCACATACAAAATATGTTGGTGGAGATGCAGGCTCAGTTGTGGAAGTTGCAGGAGGAGGTATAAAAATTCTGAATTGTGTTGGGGGAAAAAGGGCAGTAATAGGGACCGGGAGAGAAAAGGGGCTGAAGGAGCTGAGATGGGCTTTGGGGATCGAAGGCCTAGGGCTGGACCAAGTCAGAGGAATTAGACTCGATGGGGGGGGCTTGGGGAGAAATCAAGTGGGCCGATGGGTTGGGCCCAAGCCATGGTGCGGTGTGCTGGGAGAGCCCAACTCGTGTGGAGAGAGCGTAAGGTGGCTCCAACTAACGGTGGAAACCGACCCCCTCCACTGGAAAACGTGTCGCAACGCAGGAGGACGGGGAATCTATCAAAGGGGACACAGAAGATGCCGACGACGGTGTTGGAGCTGCCGGTAGATGGCCAGCACATGCCATGTGTTCAGAACATGACGGCAGAGACTCCAATGAACATTCTGAGAGGGACGTAAGGGAAGGTCGTGTATGGATGAGTCTGGCAATGAAGATTTAACTCCTTATGGAGAAGAAAACAACCAGAGACTCATCCAGTAAGCGGGTATGTTAGGGAGGGTGGAAATCATTTCGGGGATAAGACTCAGGTTTTGCCGAGGGAGTTCAGAGTGGATATAAGGCACCACCCAAAGCAGCCTTCTTCGTGTGGACAACTTCATTGGGTAAGATCCTCACAACCGACAATTTTAGGAAACGGAGAGTGATCATCGCAAATTGGTGTTGTATGTGTATGAAAGGGGGCGAGTCGGTGGACCATCTCCTTTTACATTGTGAGACAGCTAGGGTGTTATGGAATGAAGTGTTTAGTAGACTAGACTTGGCATGGGTTATGCCCGAGACAGTGGTGGCAATTCTGGCCAGCTGGACAAATCTTTTTTTTTTTTTATAAGTAATCAAATATGTATTAATAAAGATAGACAAAGCCCAAGTACACAAGATGATATACAAGAGATGAAACCTATCTAGGTCGAAGTAAGGGAAACTAGAAAGTCATGAAAATTCAGGCCATTAAAATCTAAAGCAATGGCCCATAGAAATAAAGTACGGAAAAATAGCATTCTAAGTTCCTCCGTGGACCGCTCTTTGTTTTCGAAAGTCCGATCGTTGTGCTCTTGCCATACACACCACATAATACAGATCGGGGTCATATTCCACACCACCTTGATTTGTTGGGCTCCTCTCAAAAGTGTCCAGCTGGCCAATAGATCTACCACCGTTGCAGACATAACAAAGGCTAACTCTATCCGGCTAAAGACTTCGACCCACAAGGCTCTAGTAGTCTCGCAATGTAGCAAAAGGTGTTCCACTGTCTCGCCAGATCTCTTGCACATGCAACACCAGTCTAGTATAACTAGTCGGCGCTTCCTCAGATTGTCGGTAGTCAGAATCTTCCCCAGCTGCTGTACAAGTAAAGAAGATCGCTTTTGGAGGCGCCTTATTTCTCCAAATTCTACTCCACGGGAACAGGGTGGTGGCGGCTTGGGAAAAGGACTTATAAAAGGATCGAATAGAGAAAATGCCCTTACCCGCGGGAGTCCACCACAGCCTATCGACTTGCTGACTATTTGGCTTCACAGAATAAAGAAAGCTGAAAAAAGCCTCAAAGATGTCCACTTCCCAGTCTCGCGCCGCACTACTAAATGTTACGTTCCACTGCACTTGGTCCCCTGTTAGAAGCATAAGGTCCTCTATCGAAGCTTCCTGGTTGCATGCCAACTGAAAAATAGCTGGAAATGTATCCTTTAGGGCCTCATTCCCACACCATATGTCCCTCCAAAACTAAATGCGAGAACCCCTCCCCAACACCAATTTAGAATGGCTACTAAAATCCCCCCACCCCTTCCTAACGTGTTTCCCAACTCCCACACCTCTAGCCCCATACACCTCTTCAGTACACCAGCCCCCCCACATGCTTCCATATTTACAGTCAATCACCAGCTTCCATAACGCTTCTGTCTCGTTATTATACCTCCATAACCACTTCCCAAGCAGGGCCCGGTTGAAAGTTCTCAGTTTTTTTATACCCAAACCACCAGACGAGAGTGGTGTACACACCTTATCCCAGCTGACCAAATGGAATTTGAATTCATCCCCTATCCCACCCCATAGGAAATCACGGTACAGCTTGTCAATCCGAGCCGCTACCCTGGCAGGCAACTGAAACAAAGATAGAAAGTAGGCAAGTAAGTTAGAAAGGGTACTCTTGATAAGAGTCAAATGGACACCTTTCGATAGATACAATCTTTCCACCCTGCCAATTTCCTTCCTACCTTCTCTATGACTGAATCCCATATGGATGAGGCACTTGCTGCCGCCCCCAACGGCAATCCCAGATAAGTAGTAGGAAGAGAGGCTACCTTGCCCCCAAGAATACTAGCTAGTTGTCTAGTATTACTCACGTTCCCCATTGGAACTAGCTCTGACTTGTCAAAATTCACTTTCAAGCCTGACGCTACTTCAAAGCATAGTAACAAAAGCCCTCAACTGATTTTGATCTGCCTCACAGAATATGTCTATCATCTGCAAAAAGTAAATGAGACAACGTAATAATGCCCCTATTGGGGTCGCCAATCAGAAATCCAGTCACAAACCCATGCGTAACTGCCGCCGATGTCATCCTACTCAAAGCCTCCATAATGATAACAAAGAGAAATGGGAACAAAGGATTTCCTTACCTTAGACCTCGAAAGCTATTGAAGAAGCCGGTAGGACAACCATTAAGCAAAACTGAGAATCTGGCTGTAGAAATGCACCACCTAATCCAATTACGCCACCTAGGCCCAAAACCACATCTCCCCAACAGATACAAGAGGAAGTCCCAATTTACATGGTCGTATGCCTTCTCCATATCTAACTTGCAAATAATATCTGTGGAGTCAGCCTTTACTCTGCTATCCAGACCCTCGTTCGCTATAAGGACTGAATCCAAAATTTGGCACCCCTTAACAAAAGCATTTTGTGGTTTCGAAATGATCTTGCCCAAAACCGCCCCCAGTCTGTTAGCAAGCACCTTGGATATAACTTTGTACACCCCATTCACAAGGCTAATGGGTCGAAAATCCTTAACCTCAACCGCTCCTGTCTTCTTTGGAATCAATGCGATAAAAGTAGCATTTAGGCTTTTCTCAAACTTTCCAACCACGAATACTTCCTGAAACACATTCAAAATGTCCACTTTCACCACCTCCCAACAAGATTGAAAGAAACCTATCGAGAAACCATCTGGGCCTGGAGCTTTATCTTTACTCATGCGTCTAACTACCTCATACACTTCCTCCTCCTCAAAAGGCCACTCTAACCAAGAGGCTTCCTGAGGCGCAATAGTATCAAAAACAAGACCATCCAGCTTTGGCCTCCATCCCGTATGTTCTGTTAACAGTTGTTCATAGAAATCCACCACATGGTCACGAATCAAAGGGACCTCCTTACATTCCATGCCATTAATGTTCAGCATTTCAATGGTATTAGTTTTTCTATGAGAGTTAGCAACTCTATGAAAGAATTTAGTGCTCCAGTCCCCTTCTTTTAGCCACAAAGCTCTCAACTTCTGACGCCATGAAATCTCTTCCAGGGATAGTATTCTTTCTAATTCTGCGACCAGCTCTTACTTGCGCAATAACTCTTTCTAATTCTGCGACTTTCTAATCTGTTCAAACTGTTGTAACTCCTCCACCATGAATTTTTTTCGCTCCCCAATATCTCCAAAGGATTGTAAATTCCACAGCCTAAGATCATTTTTCAAAACTTTTAACTTACAAGCTAGGATGTATGAGGGGTTACCATGGAACTGATAAGAAGACCATCATTGCCTAACCTTATCCACAAAACCTTCACTTTTCAACCACATGTTTTCAAACTTAAAGTATTGACGCCCGCTTCAAATGCCACCACAATCCAACAATATAGGAAAATGGTCCGAGCAAAGACGTGGCAGCCTCTTCTGGCACACTTCCGGATAGTGCACCTCCCACGACGATAAAATAAGGAATCTGTCTAGCCGTGACCTTGTCTGATTATTCGACCAAGTGAAGGAACCCCCTAGTAGAGAAATATCCAGCAGGTTTAAATCAAATAAACAATTTGAGAACTCTATCATTGCTAGGCGAAGCCTACACTCTCCCGATCGTTCACTAGGAAATCTTATTACATTAAAATCCCCTCCTATACACCAAGGAAGCTCCCACCAGCTATGTAACCCAACAAGTTCCTCCCACAGGAAACGTCTATCATTGTCTACATTTGGACCGTATAAACCTGCAAAAGCCCACTCAAAGTTATTTGCCACGCTCATAAAAGAGCATGCCACTGTATACTCCCCCACAAACTCCTCCATTTTCTCAACAACTCTTTTATCCCACATCATTAGAACTCCACCCGAAGCCCCATTTGAAGCTAGATAAACCCAATCCGCGTAAGTGCAACTCCAAATGCTTCGAATTATCTTCTAGAAACACTTTTTAGTTTAGTTTCTTGCAAACATACTATATCCACCCTCCATTCTCGCAACAAGTTTTTTATGCGAAGCCACTTATTCGCCTCATTTAACCCGCGGACGTTCCAAGACACAATTTTCGGCTTCATAAAGGATAAGCAAGCCCCTTCCCTTTGGATCTTTCACGGCTTGAGCTTCCTTCATACTTCAAAGACCAAGTCAGGCGCTTGAGCTCTCATTGTTTTTTCGACCCTGATTTCTTCGACTGTGAATGACCCGCTTCAATTGCCGTTAGTAAAGCCATAAACTGCTCTTCATAGCCCACACATTCCCTGCCTACCCAGTGATGTAACTCCTTCACCTTTTGAAACACCCAATCCGAAGCGTTCGACTCATCTAGTACCAAACGATTTAAAGGGATAGGCTCCCCATCGCTGGAAGCCCACTGCAGACTAGGAGTCACCCTTTCTTCTTCCCCAAATAAATTCCTACCTTCCCATGCAACCACTGCATTACTAGTGGGAGATTGAGTCTCAGGGACCCTCATTACCTCACTTTGATAAAGCCCATCATCAATCACCTCCGCCCCTGCCCCCTCAACCCCTGGAAGAGCTTCCGAACTAAGACTTCCTGCCGCTATGCGATCCAGATGATCCTCGGGATGGCCATGGGCCTTTGTCTAGGGAGGAGACTCTCCCTCCATGTTTATCGGTGCCTTCTGGCTGGCTGAAACCACAGCATCGTCGCAAAGTGGCGGAGACTCCACCATCGGCAATTTCTAGCTTGCTATAAGCCCCCCCCCCCCGACAGTGTCTCTTCACAAGAAGAGACCTTGCAACCCCGATCCTCCACTAACGGCGAAGGCTTCGCCAGCATTTCTGAGGCCGTCGCTTTACCGGCAATCGTCAGGGAGCCCTAAAGTGGACCCCGTGACCTATCGCAAGCTTCCTTGCTATGTAAGTGCTCAAACAACCCAGAATCCGGCACCTACGCCTCCGCCGGAGGTGTTGCCGCCTTCGTCGGGGCCACCTGGTTCTTCGCCGACAACGGTGGCTGAGGCCCACCCGTCGAAGGGCCTGAGGCAAACGATACACGTCTCCTCCAAACAAGCCTCGTTAGTTTCGGTTGAAATCGAGGCCCAACTCCAGGGCCCATTTCCGGTTCCCCCTACAGCCTGCGCATAAGTTCTGGGCCCATTCGGCTGGCCCATTTGGCCTTTCCCCAGGCCCGCACCCACTCCCACCTCAACATCTCTTTCAACGTACCGTTTTATAACATTTAAATTAGCCTTCAAAACTTCTACTTGTTTCTGCATCTCCATCACAACCCGCAAGAGACTTTCCTTATCAAGACCGACAATATCTCTGTCAGCCCCCTCCAAGCTCTGACCCGCTACCTCTACTGAGGCCACAACGTCTCCAGACTGCAGCGGTGCCTCTCCTCTCCGTCTGACAAGTTTATGGGATGGGTCCGAAACCCTTGATGTCGGAGGATGAGCTGCCGACATCGTAGCCACCGCAGAGCTAACTGCAAAACTGGTCTCCCTCAACACCTCCACCAGTTTTCTCCACCCCTCCCATCCCTCCCTTCAGGAATGAGGATACTGTTTCTCCGCCCCCCCCCCCCATTCTGAACTCCACCAACGACATGAATGCCCCTTGAGAGTTAACACACCTCTAGGCTATGAGGCCCCTGTCCCCATCTTTGTGAGCTGAATCAAACTCCCTCCTTCCCACCTTCAAGCAATCTCCCAGAGCGTTGGTGAACCACCGTGCCGTGGCTAACTCCAGATGAAGACTTCTCACCAACTTCCACCCCTTCTATGTGATAATCACCCATCACCCATCTCTAGCTACCTCAAAAATCTTATGGTCAATAGCAACAGCATTCGGCATGTTTGAATGAAACAGCAACAGCAACAGCATTCAGTAACAGGAACAGCAGGTTTGCAGTAAATCCCTTACCAACTATTCCTGCCATAGGCAATCTCCTGTCCTAAACATAATTTGGCAAGTATATGATGCTCAGCTGGTGTCCTTTCTCAAAGCAGAACAACCATGGACATTAGGGAAAATAAGAGAAGACTACCTGAGCTATGTCCCTAAGGGTGGCCACCAAACAAAAGCAGGCTAGCAACAATTCAATAGACACCACAAAAGCAATTTCACAGATCTTGAAGAGAATGGGAGAAAATTAACAGCTCAATTGCCAACATAAAAGCTCGAGAACAAAATAAAAATACAACACTAGTTCCATCTAAAGTAAGAACATTCCTTTTACCTGATGGCAATGTGTTTGAACATCATGAAGAAAAGAACACTAATTCCATCTCAGACAAATCTAAGAGGCATTCAACAGATTAAAGTTGTGTGGAACATGGTCCCCATATGCGTCATGTGGTGTTTGTGGTAGGAGCGCAATGAACGGACTTTTGAAGACAATGAGCGCAATGACATGGATCTACATGATTTTCTTGTCTCTATTGCGCCTACTTAGATAGGGCATACTTTCTGTATTTGTGTTGGGTTATGCCTATTTGTTGATTAATAATATTTATTTACTTGTCAATAAAAAAGTTCAGCAAAATTCCTTTTCAACTTTGCACTTGGCATTCAAACGCATCAATGCAAAAGCTAAGTACTAGATGATCAAAAGAAAACTTGGAAGCAAGTACGTCAAAGCAATCTTTGGAGGAATCAAAGGTACTTGAAGTCTTGAAAGCTATTAATGGAGATAATGCCCCGGGCCTGGAAGGGTTTTACTTAGCATTTTTCAGGATTGTTGGAAGGTATTAAAGGAGTGTATTATGAATGATTTTAATGTATTCATGCTAAAGGCATGTTCAAAAGAAGTTTGAATGTAATCTTCATAGCACCTAGTACTCAAAAAACAGGGATAGTTGATATCAAGGGGTTTCGTTCAATTAGCCTTGTCAATGGGGCATACAAGATAATTGCTAAGTTCTTTCAAATCAGTTAAGTAGAGTTTTTGAGAATATTATTTCAAAGCCACAAAATGCGTTTTTTAGAACAATTAAGATTTTAGGCTCAATGCCTATTGCCTAAGAATGTTTGGATAATAGGCTCAATTCAGGTGAGCCAAGAGTACTTTGCAAATTAGATAATGAGAAGGCCAGCAATCATTTTAATTAGGAATTTCTTCAATATCTTGCTAGGGCAATGTGGCTTTGGAGAAAAATGGTGAACATCGGTAGGGTGATCCATTTTCCAAGCAAATTAGAAAAATGTTTGGATACTAGTCATCGTTGTCATGGATTCTCCAAGCAAAATGTTATCAGCAACCATTGATTGAGGGTTTTTTCTCAGACATTTTTGTCAAGGCTAGTGATCTTGGTCTACTAAACATTTCTCACCTACTGTTTACAAACGATACCTTAATATTTTGCTGGACTAACTCAAGCCACCTCTGCTGCTTGAGGCCCTTTTTTACACTTTGAAGTTGTTTTTGGATTGAAAATGAATTTGGTCAAGTCAGAGATTGTTCATATAGGTAATGTTTCTAATGTGGATGGTCTGGCTAGTACATTGGGGGTGCAAGGTATGAAATATCTTGCCCCCTCCCCTTGAGTGCCACTTTCAAGGACAGTTTAGCGAGAAGATCGAGAACCATTATGCTGGATGGAAGAGAATGTACTTGTCTGCAAGAAGTATGATCACCTCCATCAAGAGCACTATTTCCTATTTGCTTACATATTTCTTGTATTTGATCCCCCCTTCCCACTAACGTCGCCAATCGAATAAAAAGTTACAATAAGGCATTTTATGAAGCAGACTAGTTGAAGAGTTCAAGTTTAACCAAGTAAAATGGGCAAAGGTGGCTCTCCAGTTTCTTAGGGACCTTTAGGAGTTCAATACTTTCTTTTTATAGGGAAATGGGATTTTATTGATAATGGCAGGAGTTCAAAACTTGCTTTTTTTTCAATTAGGCCCTTTTAGGCCAGTGGCTTTGGCATTACCAACATTAAAGGGAGGTCTTGTGGAAAGTTGTAGTGGGCTCGAAATTTGGTAATGCCTGAGGTGCGTGCTGTTCTAAGGAGTTATATGGGCTGCATGTGAGAGAGATTGTGGAAAAATATAGTCATACTAGATTTGACGTGAAGGATGGCTTCAGGATCAGGTTCTGGCATAATTTATGCCATGTAGATAGGGCCATAATGAAGATTTCCTGGAGGCATTCAATATTGCACGAGTGCAGGAAGCTTCAAAGGCTAAACTATTGGACTTCTTTAAGAGACCCCCAACAGAAGTTTTGCATTTTTAGAGCAGCACATAACTGGGAGGTTGTCTTGACAGAAATTATCAATTTCAGATACTCTGCTGGATTTTGATGTGGAGCTGCAGAAAAGATTTTTTGGAACCCTTCTAAGAAAAAGAAGCTCAGTGTGTAATTCACTGAAGTTCTTATACCTGTCCATATATAATGCCAAATATACACATGCTAAAATTTTGTTCCTTGGAAAAGTAGTTGGTGAACTGTGGCTCCACAAGAGGGTGGCTTCTTTTGTGTGGATAACTGTTTTAAATATGATTCTCACTTTAGATAATTTAAGGAAAGAATAAATATATTTGCACTCATGTTTATTGACAAACCAAACACACTGTTGATGTGGAAGTACGGTGTCTGTCTTATCAGCTTAGATTAAAAAAAAAAATGTATTGGTATTTTGATCTTTACTATGCAAAAAAAGTAATAGGTCCCACGGTAAATAGTGTGTTCACACCATACTTGTAAATAGCATAACTATTAAGGAAAAGGTGTGTATAGGTCGTTAATCAGTGTTGTATGTGCTGAAGAGCTGGAGAAGTAGTGGACAATCTTTTGCTCCATCGTGAAATCACAACTACTTTGTGGAACACTTTCCATCCACTTGGAGTGGA
The DNA here is from genome assembly GCA_022457165.1 of Juglans mandshurica. Classification (NCBI taxonomy): domain Eukaryota; kingdom Viridiplantae; phylum Streptophyta; class Magnoliopsida; order Fagales; family Juglandaceae; genus Juglans; species Juglans mandshurica. The sequence continues at coordinate 16,098,145 of CM039623.1, forward strand.
TTAGGTAATGCTTCTAAGTGTGGCAAATCTCAGCATCACTGTGAAGTTTTGTAGGAATTGTTTCCTTCTTGCCTAACATGGTGTCTATGGAGGGCACAAAACGATCAGCTTCGGAGACTATAAAAATCAATGGACAAACTCAAAGTCATGTTCATTAAAACCCTTTTTTCTTTGGGCAGTCGCTCATAATTGTGATACTGTCCTCAATATCAATATTTTCATCTTTTTTTCCTAATGTTTAGGTGTATATTTGAATATTCACTGTGTATAGAGATGTCACCACTTTTGACATTGAATAAATTACATTTACTTCAAAAAACCCACAATTCTTTCGCCCTTTTTTTTTTTTTTTTTTTGTTGAGAGGGGGGAGAGTGGAGATAGGCCTATTTCAAATATTTATCAGCATGTGGAAAGTATTCTTATACATCCCCAATCATAAGGCTGTGCAAAAGTATGTGGAAAACCCAATTAGATGGAAAGGAAATAAGCTACAATAATCAAATTAAAATAAATCAAAGTGAAGTAAATTTGGATAACAATTCTTACCTCACTCAACCCTTGAGCAGCTCCGGAGCGCTCAACATTACTATTATCAGATTTAAGTGTATCAAACAACCATGGAACAAGATCTAGGAAATTTTCTTCTCCCATCCCTCTTATAAGGGATCCAAGGGCCCTCGCTGCAACTGACCTAACTTCCGGAATAGGATCCACCAAAACCTGTTGCATTGAACCCACAAATGAGGATAGGCTTCCCTAAAAAGATCAAAATGTACAAAGTCTAGAAAAGAAGGTACCTTTTTCACTTCAGGAAGAAGCAACCCTATGTAAGGAATCATATCCTTTGGATCTGTAACCAAGGAGCACATATTTCCAACAATTTGCGCAGCTTTCTTTTTAGTATCAGCACTTCTCTCCCTTAGCCCTCTATGCACTATAGGTACCAAAAGGGCAAGGGAAGGGGCATCAATTGAATTAACAAAGGTCGTCTGCAAAGAGTCAATCATACCTTAGAGCAAGAACAAGATAGATGAACCTTAGGTGATTGATCACAAATTTTAAGTTGAAGAGCTTACTTGGAGTAGGATATCTAGCGAGTATTTTGTATGGTCATTGGGGTCAGTAAGACCCATTAAAAGAGTAGGAACAAGGGAAGATATTTCCGGATTCTTTATTACACTCCCAACCTAAGATTTGCACGAGAAACATTTTGTAAAAGCATATAAAAATTAACAACATTAGTAATTCACAATACAAATTACATACAAAACGTAACAGCATTAATAACCCACAACAAACAATAACCTGTTGAAGGGCCATTTGCCCTGCTGACTGGACTTTGGGATGGGTATCTGTCAAAACCTACAGTTAGAAGCAACAATAATGGTCAAAACCGCCTATGTTTATTTTAGAGAAAATAACTTAATAGTCAATGATACAATTGTAGACAGACCTCTGTCAATTTGGGCACAATCTTAGGGAGGCACTGAGATAGTTGTTGAGGAGCACAGTAAGCCATAGCACCAAGTAGTTGTACACTGCTTTGCTTTGTTCTCCAAGCTTTATCCTCAAGACCCTGAGAAGATATTTACATAATAAAATTACAACTTAAAAGTGAAAAATTACTAAATAAACCTAATATAACTTTAGCAGCAAGGGGTATATTTAAAAAATAATGACGTTTTAAGGCCAGGATGAAACAAAAATGGGGTAGGCAGAAGAGATTACATTTGTCAAAGGTTATTAGAATTACTTTGTCCAAAATTCACCCTATACGAGGTGGAAAATGACTCCATGGTAAAGTTATGGCACAATATGAGGTGTGGAGATCTTCTTAGGAGGGGTTTTTTCTGGCTTTTGGATCAAAGATCCTTCGATGGCAGACAATTTGCAGATTTCAAATGGCTTTAATCAATAAGTAGAATGTATAACAGCAGGTGGTATTGAGAGGTTAAGCTCCTTGCTTCATTCTATGCTCGGTTTTACTCTATTCAGTCGGGACAGGGAAGTGAAGACGGGATGTGCTGGGCTCTCCCAAAATTGGGGTGAGACCAATAATTATAGTAAGACTGTCTGTGTCCCCTATGAAGATATAAATACGCCCCTAAGCAAGCTAATGTGATTAATTATCGTGGTCAACACCTGGTATTTAGTAAAATAAATGATCATAAATTTCATTTAGATGAACTTTTCATGATCATAAAGTAAATAACTAAAATGTAGAAAAATTAAATGACAGTAAATTTCATTTAGATTAACTTTTTATGCATATCTATGGATGGGCCACAATTATAGTTTTAGTAAATCTGGATGCTCTAATTGTAAATTACTAATCCAAGAGTGTAATTACAAATCAAAGGTGTTAAGATTTATAATTAGTTGGATTTTATGAGTTCAAATTTTTTAATGATCAAAAGACGTGACGGCCAGGTATAAATGAGAAACACCCATTCAGAAAACCAAAAAAGGGTAATAAAATCCTAAAAACTAGAAGAAGAAAAAAAACCACTAAAATAAGCAACTATCCATTTATAGTGTGTTTACAGAAAACAGTCTTGAAGATTCACCAAGGTCTTTTCCTTAATCCCAAAACTCCCCTTGAACCTTCTCTCATGATGAACAACAATAAATAACCCGAAATCATCCTCAACACTTCACTCTTAAGGACAAGTAAGCCTCCCTTTCCAACAAACCAACAAATCCACCACATTGCAGGACATGACACTTTACTTCTAATGAGTGATCGAAAAATTTATTTATAACGCGAAAGGCATCTTGGATGTACACAAGAAGACCAAATTAATAAAAATCAAAAAGATACCAGGTAATCGTGAAGACTCAGCCCAATAAAATATATAGCCTTCCCAGGCGAGTGGAGTTTTTTTTTTTTTTTTTTTGATACATAGTATTTTAGAAGAAAATTTTAAGCTCTTCTACTATAGTGTGGAAGAGCTTGGAGGCTCATTGCTTCATTTCTGATGTGGTGCGTATGGATGAAACGAAATATGCAAAACTTCATAGATTGCAAGAAGATAATGAACGAACTTCATTCCATAGTACTAAAAAAGGTGTCAATTGTGTCAGGTTGTAGTGGATAGTGAAATACATTTGAACCATAAGTACAAATTTTTAATTTGACAACGAAATACATTTGAACATGTACCTAATAACAGTTATAGAAAGTATTGGATAGTGAAATAAGAACCTTTAAAAGAGAAGGAAGGACAAGCTTCACCCCCTGAGCACTAAGTTGAGACATCATTGCACGGGCGGCACACTCAGCAGCCTCACGAACTGCTATAACTTGATCAGAGAAAGAGACCAAAAGTAACGGCAACATTTGAATCACATACCTAGACAGATATCAGTTGAGACCATAAGGGGGGAAATGATATCAGTCAACAATTGGAATGGTGAAGAACTCACACTTTTGACCATGAAGAACTGCCTACTTACGGTTCATATAATCTTCCGAGTGTTTCACAGAGGCACTCGAATCCCAATAGAGCTCCTTCACGACATTTAGCAGAATTCCTGCAGTTAAAATGCCAGATCAATAACAAGTAAATTACTAACCTTCAAGACATAGACTTGAGAAAATAAACTAAAATGCAGTCTCCTAGGATTTGGCCAAAAGATCATGATCAATATTAAAGGCTCCATATTAGGAATTACAATAAGCGGGCCCACCTATACAATCGAATCTCAAGAGAAAGCCAATCCGCTATACATCAATAGACATAATTTCATAATCAATGAAAGTGCAACTCAGAACACCTTTCAACCAATGAAACAAATTAGTTGGTCTTAATATAGGATGGTCTTCTAGGAAACAACATAGACCAGCTTGGTCTGACTTATTCATCTTTTTTATCTATAAACAAAATTTTATTGAAAGTAAGAGTAGGCACAAACCCAAGTAACGGGACATATACAAGAGCGTGTGACCTACGCATGATAATCTAGTGACACAAGAAATCCGTGAAAGTTCATTCCCCTAAAATGGATTACAATCAACCAATGGAGTAAAATATTCAAATAGAAAGTTTTAAGCTCATCCATTGACCGCTCAAGATCTTCAAAACTTCATTCTGTTGCTCTCCCTCCAAAGACACTACCATAGGCATAACGAGACCATCTTTCAAATTGCAGCGATATGTAAATTACCCCCAAAAAGGCCTCTACAAGATGCTAGGAGATCAATCACCTTTCTCGGCATCCTACAAGCTAGTCCCACTCTAGCAAAGAAGTCATTCCATAGGGTCATAGCAATCTCACAATAAAGTAGTGAATAGCCAACAGACTCCCAACTTCTTTTGCACATGCAACACCAATCCATGACAATGATTCGGTTTTCCCTTATGTTGTCCAATGTCAGGATGTTCCCCAAGGAAGCAGTCCATACAAAAAATATTGCATTTGCAAGAGCCTCTGTCTTCCAAATGCTCTTCTATGGGAATGAACTCGTGTTATTCATGCTTAGGGACTTGTAGAATGAACAGATGGTGAACTTCCCTATCTTGGAGGAGCACCAATAAATTTTATCTTCACCCCCCCCCCCCCTCTCATTCTAGTAGAGTACACACATTGTAACTCCGAAAAGGCACTGCTTCCCAATCTTGAGCATCTCTAAAAAAGTCCAGAAGATCCACATCTAGGCTTCCAGCACCCACGCTGTACCAAATATTTCTGGTTTTGCTTCCTTGAGTGCCCTGTCGCCACACCATATCTCATGCCAAAATTTAATTATGCACCCATAACCCAACCCAAAGCGGGTATGTTTAAAAACTGTATCCCATTCTCTTCTTACATGCTTCCAAAGTATTTGAACTACAACCTCCCCATGCCTCATCGTACTTTGATTTTATGACAGTCCTCCACAACGCCCCCCTTTCTTGTTAGTATCTCAATAACCATTTACCCAAGAAAGCTCTGTTAAAAATCTGCACATGCCAGATTCCGAATCGACCTTATGAAATCAGGTAGCACACCACAATCCATTTTAGTAAATGCAATTTAAATTCATCGGCTATGCGCCCCCGCCCCCCCCCCCCCCCCCAAAAAAAAAAAAAAACAAAAAAAAAATAATAAGCCAACTTTGGATAAGTACATCCACTTCCAACTAGTCAATTTCCGCCCCATTTTCTTCAACACATCATCCCAAATAGATTTCAATTTGGAAGGAGTACCCAATGGGAGGCCAAGATATTTCATTGGTAAGGAAGATATCTTGCACCTCAGGATGGAAGCCATACTCTCCATGTTAAGAGCATTCCCCACCTGAACTACTTCTGACCTAGCTAGGTTCACCTTCAATCCAGAAACAGCTTCAAAGCAGAGCCCTCAAGGTTCAGACATGATCGTGGCTGGCCCAAAAAAGATAACAGTATTTCCAGCAAATAAAAGATGGGATAGGTTGATTTCCCTCACTGAGAATCCAGATGGAATCCACCCTCCAGGACACCTGAAATCATCTTGCTAAAAACTTCCATTAAAAAGAAGAATAGTAATGGGAGATAAAGGATCACTTTGCCTCAAACCCCAGGAGCATTTAAAAAAGTCCATTGGCGTGCCATTCACCAAGATAGAGAAACATGCAGCAGAGATACAATGTTTAATCCTTGAACACCATTTCACACCGAAACCACATCTCTTGAGCATATGAAGCAAGAATCTCCATTGACTCAATCGTAGGCCTTCTCCATGTCTAGCTTGCATAGAAGCCCCGACTCTCCCGACTTATTGACTTATTCAAAGCAACCTAAACTGGGCTGCACCTCAGTAGTATAAAACTGCTTAAAAATTACAGAATCAAATATCTGAAAATTCATAGATGCGCACTAAATGAGATGCACAGTTTTGTGTGGAAAACAAACATCCAAGAAATTTGTTTTTTTACATTTGGCACAATACGAGTTGCATACTCATTTGGTAGCACTCTTTTTCAATTTAGCCTAACATACTCAGGCAGCACTCTTTTTAAAATTAGCCTAACATACCCATGAAATATCTGTATCCTGGCACCAAGAACCTTCGAGTAGTTTGTAGAGGATGATCGTAGGCTATTTGTTGGTGGTGTATTTGGAGTGAAAGGAACAATCAGAGCTCCAAAGGTAAAGAAAGGATAGTGGCAGATCTTCAGGATTGCTTTTTTCAAACACCTTATCATTGGATAAGTAATATGTAACTTACCAAAATTACCTCCATAATTTACTTCTCAGAACCCATCACCAAAGTGAAGAGAGAGACGGAGAGGCCATTCCCAATTCTTCAATTAGGTCTTTCCAAGCCCTTCCATTTTTACCCTCAGGACTATTATAAAACCATGTCAACCTACTTATCAAAAAAATAAAACAATGTCAACCTACAACCCCATACTCCACAAGCCAAGACCAAGCATAATTGTTCGAGCATCCCGAGGCAAATGTGCTGTGTTTCTGGCACCATAAGATTTAATAAACTCCAGCTGCCTCTCTGCTAGGAGCAATGCTTTCACAGTGAATAATAACCAGCTGAGACTGATTCAAGCCAGAGAGACACAGATGATACCGCTACTTCTCTTAATAATTTAGAGTACTGACAATTTCCTTTCAGCCCTTCACACAAATGAGTTTGATTCTACCATAAATTCACTTGAATAGCCCATAAGGATTGATAGAAAACTGGTTCACTCGGAAAAAGAATGAAAACCAGGAAAAAACCCCCAAGGATTTCCAATGGCGACTCTGAATGCTGTCAAACACCTTTCCAATCAGCAAACAAAAGAAGCCAGTTGAATATTAAAGCTTTCATATCTGTGAAGCACTATTCATCAATTCTTGCTGATATGACAAATACAAAAAAAAGACTGAACTCGTATACCATAAAAAATAAAATAAAAAACTTATGATAGAATGATCAGTGAAGGCCTTTCTCACTTGATTGGATTACTCGCATATCTGATCAGGATTTTGTAAAATACTTTCAAGTAGAAAAATAATCGGTAGGCCTTTAGGTTAGTTTCTCTCTTATTTTGTGGGTAGGGCAGGATTCATAAGTAACAACTTCCTGTTTCCAGCGATCATCTCCAACATATAGATGCTCAAAAACATACAGGTTTTGGGTGACCAAACATCTGAAAACAAAGTGAGGACTCATGACTAAAACAACGAGAATTTGATTTGGGTTTCAAATGAAGGAATATTGACACATTTTAGATTGCTGGAAGCTAGAAAAATGTCATACACTTTTCAGCAGCAGCAGGTCCACTGTAGGGTTTTGGGAGATAAAGTTGACAGAAATCAAAGAGAAGACAAAAAATCAGATAATAATCACTTCATCATACCTAGTTTGCTTAAGCATCATACCTTAGGGAAGGATCGTGTGTTCCACAGACCTAAAGAGCATAATTCCAGAAAAATTTCCAGATCACTATTCTCTCTCTACTTAAAGAACCCCTATCTCATCCGTAACAAACTACTCAAAATACACACTAAAAAGCAATTTAGGATCTAATGGTCCTAGCATAAGACCAATGCCCAGAAACATATAAATTGCAAGAACCTTAACTCCAAAATTAAAATATATCTAAACCAATTAACATTGGCAGGAGTGCAATGCTAGAACCTTTGAAGATGGCTAGAGGACAATGTTAAAGAGTTAAAAGCCATTATCATCTCAATAGTTTTTTTTTTTTTTTATAAGTATTATCATCTCAATAGTTGGACCACTGCTGACAACAATTCTCAACTTAGTTTCTAGATTTAGGAGTCTTTTTCTTTTCCATCTACTAATTAGTACGGTATGATGTCTTGTATACTTCTTGGGTACAATATTTTCCCTCTACGCTATTAATGAGATTTACTTATCAAAACAAAATAACAACAACATTTCCCACCATCTCAAATAGTGAAGAAAAAATAACACTTGCAGTAACAACAGCTGAAGAGATAACAACATCAACTCCTTGTATCCTGCAGTCATATTTGCAAACGGAAACAACGCTATCCAAATTATATGAAATAGTACAATCAGCCGCCTACAATACAAATGAATCCCTAACCTGTCTGCAAGACCTTCCCTTAGTATAGCCACGATACCATACTTCTTCAAGCAAGAAATTCCAAACCCCTTAACCACACCTGCCAGTCCAAAAGCTGCTCCGCGGCGTTCACCATACTTGTCACTCTTCATCAATTTATCCAACAGCCTGGATATTAGAGCAGGTGCATCATCCTAATGCATAAAAAAAAAAGTTAGGAAATGAAAAAAAAATGGCTCTGGTCCAAGTTGAAGGTTTAAAACCTCATATTAGACAATTTTAACCTTCTGAAATCAATCATAAAAACAATAATTGTAGCAGCATTTGAGGTTAAACAAAGTGCTGAAAAGTGACAATGCGACCTTATTTGGAATTTCTGTCTTATGTGAAAACCATCACATATTACAAATGCGAACTGGTACTAAAAGCCATGGCAGATTTTTCTTCCTACTTCTTTTCTCTTCTTTTCCAGAGCCCTTCTCGTTGGGCTTTAATAACCATGTTACAGATTATTGCATTGCCTAAAGACCAGCTAAACCTATCAATTACGTACGGACAGCAACAGCTAGTCATGCAATGCTTTTCTACTTTTGCAGGTCTAGTCATGCCACGTCATTACTCATACATGTAACATGAAAACAAATTTTCCTATTTAGGAGAATCAGCAATCAGTGGGATACCATCTCTGTAGGGACATCTAGCTTATAAGGCTTAACCTCATAAGTATTAAAAAGGAAAGTTAAAATTTTTAATTAATATCCATAATCACCCCTTTGACATACATGCTTTGACTGCATTAGTGGAGATAGGCACATCGAGACTGCCCGTTGAACAGCTTCTGATGGTGTGTTTAGCACATCCAACAACTTCTCAACAACAGTATGAACTTTTGGATCATCCTGTTCAAAAACATTTTTACTACTATGTTATTGATTGGTATTTCAAAGGCAATTTATTAAAATTAACTTTGTAACTAAAAAACAACGGTCAATTCCCCAAAATGGTAAGCTTCACACCTTTGCCAAATGTTTTGCCAGAGCTCCAGTGAAGATAACCACACCCTCACGAACTAAATCATATGTTTCTTCATCTGTTGCCTATGAGAAAGCAAATTAATCATACTAGATGCCACAAAAGGTTCTGAATTATATTAATATGGGACAGCTGTAATTCATGCCATGCAAAATATAAGTGATTAATAATTTGATAACAAATGCGGAGTTCCGGTCACAGTGTGGATAAAAGTATTTATGATCACGTCGCACCAGACAACAAAAAGTATAAACAATAAATAATGAAAATTAATTCAAACAAGCATTGCTAATCCAAAAGAACGCTAACCGTTTTGTTTAAGTAGTTCTCAAAAATTGGAAACAACAATGACACATTCTCTCTCCCATGCTTGTCAATAATCAAGATACCAGCATTAATCATTCTTCCCCTAACATCTGCATTAGGATCAGCCTGCAGAACCAAAAGGATCTTTCTAGTAAATTCCAAGCTTTAAAGATGACACAAAATACTTATAAACAGAAAAATTAACTAAAAAGAAAGAGAAAAAAGGGATGACCAAAAACCAGACAAAGCAAAAATTTGGAGAAATACAAAACAAATAATAATAATCATAATTTTTTTATAAGTCTAACAATAAGAAGAAGAAGAAGAACTCTAAAATCCCTTTTTCCTTTTGGCAACAACTCCAAAAACACATAAATTAAGATTAGATGCGTTGAGAAGAATAAGGAAAGTTTCGTGCTCAAAGAACAGTGAAGATCTTACTAGTGCTCTTGATATGAGAAATGTCATAACAACAGGAAGGTCTTTGGTCCTAAGAACGTCAGCAGAAGAATGTAATGCCAATGCTATTCCTTGTCGACACAACCAACCAGCATCAATATGTTCATCTCCAAAATCAGCATCACGGATATACAAAGAAAATAAAGATGATAGCGATTCCTGAAAATATTATCAAAACATAAGAAAACTACATTGCTAAGGCAGGATGCAAGTTTCATATCCAACTAACCTGTATACAATCTGGGTGTTCATCCAAAGCAGCAGATAATGCCTCTGCAGTAGCCAAGCGGACATTATAATTGCAATGCGAAAGCGCCTTGAAAATTCCTGAATAGTCTGTCCCAAAATCATACCCATAGCGATCCCACAAATCTTCTGCCGCTTCTGCAATTAACTGAAACAAGAAGAAGATCAAGATAACAAAGTGAAATTGTTCTGTGACAAAAAAAAAAAAAAAAAAAAGCGATGATGAGGAGAGCATAAGATTGAAACAAAGAAAAACAGAACCACTGATACAGGAAAGATATTGTTACTAAGTGGAGATATTTCAGCACCATTTGTGACGTCCAAAGATCAACTTGCAAAGATGCTCTCAAACTCTTTTTGGTCATAATTGGTTGGAACATGATATATATGTTCCAGCTTGAGGGTAGTGCTAGATAAATATAGCATACCATGTAAGAAAATCTTCATCCATTGTATTGTTTTTGCAACATGTAGGTTTGATGAGTGCATAGTAGAGTTAATGACACATCGCTTTTTTCTTTCAGTGAACTCTAGTTCTTGACTTGTGCATTCACCTCATATTTTAAGTAGCTGTGGAAATAGAAAATTAAACCATTTCCTGCTCAGCTGAGTAAATCAGCAAACCAATAACCCTTTTTCAACCTGGTTAACTCCACAAGCAAAAGAAACTCGATAATGTCCTCCTGCGCTTAGTCCGTGACAAAAGAAAGTGCATCCCTTATAAGTGACAAAAGAAAGTACATTCAAAGAGTCCAAACAAAGTAGTACATGTAACTACTATATACATATATAGGCATATTTTGAAATTAATTTTACTAACATCAAGGATAGCATGAAAATGGTGTCAGCTTTACAAATTTTGGCATAGTGGTAGATTGGCATTGCATGTATAAGAAAACTCAAGTGCATTTCTCATAACAGCCCTTCTATTGAATTCTTTTTTCTTTCTTGAATGGCTTTATCATCAGCCTTAGTTCAAGAACAAATGACTGGCCTCGTTTGTTTTCACAGATCAGATGAGATAAGTTGAGATAAAAGTTGAAAGTTGAATAAAATATTGTTATAATATATTTTTTTAATATTATTTTTGTTTTGGGATTTGAAAAAGTTGAATTGTTTATTTTATTTTGTATGGGAATTTGAGAAAGTTGTAATAATTAGATGAGATGAGTTAAGAAGTTTCTTGAAAACAAACGAGGCCTTTTGCCACCCGTAGTTACATGTACTACTTTGTTTGGACTCCATACCCAGCCACCCGTAGCATTTTCCCTAGGGTTTTGACCAAATATCCTACAGTAAAGACCTTGTTACACTCCTTTATGGTTATTCAAGTGAAAACTGCTAAGATTTAGTAGAATAGTGAACAGATGAGCGATGATGTTTCAAGATGCCGCTTTGCATGCTAATAGAATGCTTTAAGAACCCATAGGGGTTGGTTCAAGTGGTAAAGGCCTTGGGTCTGGAGGTATGCTCCCCCAGGTCTAAGGTTCAAATCCCTATGGTTGAAAACAATCTCAATGGGTCATCGGACTGGTGGATTTTCCCCTTGAATTACCTGAGGTGTACTTGCGGGAACTCCTTGCCGAGAGCTTATGCACCCCACAATTAATCGGGAGGTTGTTCCCGGACACCCAGTGCCAACAAGAAAAAACAAATAGAATGCTTTAACTGTTGTATACAATGTTAGTGATTTGTAACAAAACAAGATTTTGGAAAGAACAAGACTAACGTAATCTGCCCGCAACCCAAAAAAAAGTAAACCTTTTTTATCAAGTTGGGTTGGCTTGGGTTATGCCTTGAAGACACGACCTACCAGTTTTTACAAATTAAGTTGGTAGAACCTGGCTGCTCATGAATGGACAGATGTTCAACTGTTCTTGCTGCTTTTACCCTTCAAATCTAGATGCATACTGTTTAAAACTCTCTCGAACGTAAAACCCTAAGGAAGCCGGCGCCACCCTTGCTGGCGAGTGACCTCTCATCGTCGTCACAGACAAAGCCGACGGGCCCCGGTGACTTCCCTGAGGGCCGTCCGGCGTCAGTCCAGAGGAGAGAGAAAACAATACGAAGCACGAAAACCCTAAGGAACCAAATCTGCCGTCACCCACCCTTTGCCAGCGAGACACACCGCACCGTCGGCACAAATAAAGCCGACGAACCTCGGCGACTACGCTGAGGGCCGTCTGGCATCGGTTCAACCTCCGGCGTCTTAGATATCGCTGTTGTGCCTCTCAGAGTACTCCGGCGATCCTCCCGAAGGCTCCGTTGGTCGTGCCGTCGACCCTGAAGACTCCGGCGAGTGCTCCGGCGTCTTCTATGAGCACGATTTGCAGTTGGAAACAACTCTGCAGTGCTTGCAGTGAGCACGACCTGGAGTCCACAACTTCACAGTGCTTGCAGCTCCCAACGGATTTCTGATCTGGTCACTCTGAGATGATGAATGGTTGTTGAAGAAGGGGAGTGGGTCAGTATGGGTTCTTCTATGGAGTTGGTCCTGGGTTCGACAACAGTGCAGTGGCTGGCCAAGGCCATAGAAGCCTGTACTAAGGATAAGAAACAAGATTTTTTCTCCACTGTCCGGGAAGGTCGACGTAGTTTCATAGCGCATCGCTGCTCGAATGCTTGCGGACATTATATGGCGGTGGAGGAGTATGGTGGTGGGGGCCGGAGGAATTTTATTTTCATTCCCGAAGAGGGGGGCAGTGGTTGGAGAAGGATGGGGGAGGTGCTGCGTCATTTTTCCTTGGGTAAGAGAGGGAGTGACGACTTGGAAGGACAAAGTGGTGTGGTAGCGAGGGAGAACTTGGAGAAAGATCCAAGTACATCCTCGGTGGCGAGGCAATCCTATACGGCAACTCTAAAGAAGGGACATGCTTCGGGGGTTCAGAGTGTGGGGGGTCTACCAATCACACCTCAAGACCAGCTTGTCGAGATGCACAATTCTCTAAAGGAGATGGAAACCCAACTTGTCGAGTTGAAAACAGCGATAACTTCTTGTCTACAAAAATAGATCGACTTTCAGCTGGAGGCAATAGGGTGGTAAGAAACATGATAGGCCCGAATCCTTTAAACTTAGAAAAAGGAAAACGGAAGATCGGATTCCGCCCTATCCCTATAACCAGATCCAGGAGAGTATGGCGGGTCAAAAGGAAATCTGGGTTATTTGAAGTGGGGTCTACATCGGGTATTGGCATAGAGACATCAGTAATGGAATGTCATTCGCCTCGTGTAACACAAGATAGATCCATAGTCGGTATTACACCCTTGGTCTCTGAAGAAACTATGGCTCCCTCGTTAGAGTTGAAGGAAAAAGGTGTACTGCCGAGGTCTGAAGGAGATGTAGGATCCGCTATCATCCCAGAGGTGAAGGGACTTGTTGTCACCCCAGAATCTCCAATGGGGACCCCGATACCATTGGAGAGAACCAATGGAGTTAGTGGAGAACCAATGGGTTTGGCATTGGTGCCTCGTGTAGAGGAATGTCTAGAGTCGGGAGTGCAGGTTGATGGGGATATTGTGGCTCCCCTGGTCTCTCTTCCTCCAATAGCGGATTGGATTCTGCCTAAAGTTAACGAGATTCAGCAGTTCGTGGAAATTTCACATGGAGGATGTGAAGACCAATTTAACGAACTAATTACAACGATCGAGGCAAGCCGCACACTTGAAACCAAATCAAGCTTCAAGAAAAGCAAGGAGTTACAGCGTCTTTTTTCGACAATCAACTAAGACGCTAAGGGTGGAAGTTCAACTAGAGGGAAGTCTAAAGGGAGGGTATTGTGAAGACGGGAATCAAGGTGTTGGGGTTGGTGTTCGGGTAGAGTTTTAGTTCTACGGGAAACAAGGATTGGGGTCGAGTCTGATGTACTTTGGGTTGGTTTTTTTATGGGCTTTTTGGGTCATTAGGGGCATGTTGGGTCATTTTGGGCAAAGTGTTTTCTTGTATACATTTAGTGTACTTGGTTTCTCCTTTTGATATATACAATATTTTTACTTATCAAAAAAAAGATATGATGATATGGCAACCCAAAAATTGTAGCAGATGGAAGATGGACTCAATCTGCCTAGTGTAATGCATTTGGACATAAAGCAATAATAGAAATTTTGAGGATCATGAGGGGACGACAGAGGAGCTTAGAACTTCCTTTTCAATATTCAGTTCCTGACAACTTCTACAGATTTTAATGTGCTGAGTTTTCCATGAAATTCTTCTCTTTTTCCCATTTTTTACTAGGTGTTTCTCCCATAAAATTCCTGTGTACTCAAGCTATGCTGTTTGAGTTTATTAATAAGATATATAATTATTTATCAATCATATATATATAGTTTATCAATCATATATTTATATATATATATATATCTTCCTATATATTAAAATGCTTTAGGAATAGCATAAATCATGCATAAGCATCTATTTATACTCGATGAGATTTTCTACAACACTGCAACCACTATGGAAGGTAGTTGTTAGAATTTTCCTAGAGGAATATTTTGAAGCCAAGTGGCCATGATGAGTTTTCATTCAAAGCCGCAATCTTAGGACACTTGTCAAGAAAACAGCAAGGTCATCACTGACACCTTCCTGGTTTTTCAATAGATACACCTACACAATAAGAATACGTTTAAGGCCTCAAATGCCATATTTTTAGCCAATGACCAGATCTGTTAAATGGACTTTGAAGTGCCCTAAACACCTAAGAAAAGCCACTTTCTTATTGCTGCCAGAAAGGCACAAGAAGTGCGCCAAACAGAATGGAGGATGGATTTTCTATTTAACCCCACCTGATGAAACTCAGCTTAAGGTCTGACAAAGTTTCAGCATGCTTCAAAGCAGAACTAGAGACATCAAAACTATGTTTCAGAGACCTAATGACTTTGGGAAAGCTAAATTTGAGTGAGGTAAGATTCGCTCACAAAGCATAACATAATACATATTTACATTACACCACACAGGTATGATAGGCTAGAATCCATGCATAGAATCCAATCCTAAACTACTTTTAAAAAGCATAAAACAATCATCTTTGAGGGTCTTAAGGAGGAGAAAATATATCTGTCCTAATGCTGGAACTAATGTTTAGGAAAGCCAAATGGTGCAAATTGTAAGAGATATATTGCTTACAAATGTGATGACTAGGTCATTGAATGAAGTTGTTGAGTTCTTAAAGCTAAGGAGTTAGGCAAGTAGCTATGATCATATCCTCATTGTTTCAGACTTTATATGATATGACTTCTCAAAAATATTTTTTAAGTATATGCGCTATATATTGTTCTAGCCTTATCTTCAAATACCCTTTTCACTTACCCAATACAATATGTTAGTGTTTTTACGATATGAATATGCCTACATGGAAGGAAACAAGGATATAGTAAGCTTTTTTTAAATTTTTTTGGTCGTCTATAGAGATTTGAACCAGTTCAAAAGCAAAACAGCAGGGAAAGCCATCTTATATTGTCCGCAAGAATTAGCTCACTTGATTGCAACACCATTTACCAGTTGATGTTCATATCTTGGACATGACTACACTTGTTAGCCACGGAAACGGGACAGGGATCCCTATGATCTCCAGCCCACACACAAAGGCCGTAACAATGTGTATGCCACCCATGAAATTAATTGAAGACTAATGTTGTTATTATATGTGTGCTAGGTTTTATCGTGGCATTCTCAATGTTTCAAAGACAAAGATGTTTTTAACCCTATTAATTATATAATTTTTTTTATATAAGTAAACAATTGTATTAATAGAATAGGCATAGCCCAAACACACAAGATGGTATACAAGAAAAAATACCTATCTAGGATGAAGAAAAGGAAACAAGAAAATCATGAAGACCTAGGCCATTAAAATCTACAGCTATGGCCCCAAAGGAATAATGTTCTGACAAAAAGAGATCTAAGATCCTCAAATGAGTGCTCCTTGTCTTCAAACGTCCTGTCATTTCGCTCCTGCCATAAGCACCACAGAATACAAATAGGAACCATCTTCCACACGGCTGTGATTATATAATATACCTATATTATTAATTTTTTTTATCCGCACTTCATCTATTTACTAATTATTCAACTCATTTTTGTTTTTATGCTTTAAAAACCCAAATAATGACCAGGGAATTAAGAGCTGAAAAGAAGAAAGAGACATACGTGAAAACAAATATATATGAAGCCCAAATTTCAAGTCAGTTTTTCTTTTCCAATTTAAATAGCCAAATAGTTGACACATGGCATATCACAAATCAAAAAGTGAACAAGAAAAAGAAAAAAAGAAATACAAAAATCAAAAACCACGGAAAAAAAAAACACAACACAAGTTGCTAGGTCAGTGCATTGCCCACTCTGACCCATGGCCCGCCAACGCATCACACGTGTGGAGTGAAAACTAGATCGAATGAGAATTTTAGTAAAATGCGACAAAAACCTAAAAATCAAATAGTTCTTTTGATCCAGTGAAAAGTTTTCAAACAGGCAAACTAGGCACTATTTTTTAATTCTCCTTATCTCTTATGCATTGTATGTTCAGGAAAAAACAATTAGACACCCAAACCTTCTCTGGATCATGTAAAGCAATCCAAATGCTGGTCGCAACATCAACATTCTCAGGAAGAGAACGACTAGCAACAGCAGGAATGCATTTAACGGCATTTAAGCAGGCCATTCTTACATGAACATCCTTTGCATAAACTCCATATAGGGCCTGCAAAAACACATTGAGAGATAGCATAAGCACAGTACAACCAAACGCATTACAGGAAAAATGTAAGAAAGAGTTTTAAAGGTACGTACAGGTGCCACTTCATCGGGTTTAAGGCCAAGACTCAACTCATTTAAGGCAGGACCAATAGATGCCTGATAAGCTGGAACGACACCTAGAACATGATAGAGAACCTGCAAATCAGAAATCAACAAAGACAGCAAGAAATAAGTAACACCAGAAACAAATAACCAAAGAAAATGAAAGGTATACTATGTGTGTTCATGTTTTGGTGCACATAGAAAAATGAAAAAATTTGGAATGTAACCGATATCATTCGAAGTCTTGGAAGGGGTAATAGGGGATCCATGTGTAAATAAAGAATCCGCAGCACATCTTCATGGAGTCCTGTCTTCTTGGAGACTAACAAAATTCGCTCAATTATCTAAAAGATATTTAAGCATTAGTAAAATAGAAGCATTAGTGAACTCCTTCGATCATACATGACAAGAAGAAAAGCTTACCGGGAAAACCAAAGTAAAGGAATCTACAGGAAGAGGTCCGGATTTACAAGATGCTGATAAGCCATTTACTATTCGTTCAAAGAGCCCCAATGACGGCCTTTCATTAGCAACTTCATCACCAACTGATGGAATCAGATCCAACAAAACATTGTCTTCTTCAGTCACAATTAAGCGTAATGCAGTAGCAATGTCGAGGGCCCAATTACAGAGAGGTGGAGCAGAACATGTAGTGAGTTTAACCATGGTTTCATAGGCCACTTCACTAACCACCGGTGACCGTAGTAAAGGATTGACAAAACCGACCTGATGTAACATGGAAAATAAAGCTTATAACTGAAAGATGATATATAACAAAAGATCTAAATCTTCTGTGCGAGATTTCAGAAGACATGGCACAAAAAATAAGGAAATAGTAAAAAACACTAATCAATTAGCTGGTGTATATCTAGGTTTGAAACACAGAATAGCATATGCACAGGTGAACTATACAGAGAGGTGAGATCATCAGAACCAATCATCCACCCTTGTCAAACCTCAGGCAGATTGTAAGCTAACACCAATATGCAAAGAAAAGTCACCGTAGGAATCCAATTTCCCATTTTCCACTCGGATCTCAACACAAAGTATCAGCAGGTGAAAGGAGAAATTATGTTCCATATGCACTCGGCTCATAGTTTCTTCTCGGTTTTGCATGAAGATTTCACAGATATAAAAGCAGCCTAAGCTGACCTGTAGCCATAGTTAAATTTTCCTATTCTTTTCAACTTTGGGCAGTATCCTTTCATTATATAGCAGATAACATAATATCTACACAAATATCAATGTGATCTAATGCATGTTGAATAAAAAAGTTTAGATCTAGGGCCAAAAGAAACATGGCAGACTTTAAGGTTCCCCCACAAGCATTCTAGAATAATTTTAGGAGTTAAATAGAAAACTCTCTTCGTTTTGATTGGTGTGACATGAAGCCAAACACATATCCATCCCCTCTACGACGGGAGCTGAGAGCAGGGGCTTCAATTTAATTTGCATAGTTCACAGCGCCATTTATTATCCATAAACCATGATTCTCATGGTGCATTTATAAAGCGACAGAAATTGAAATTAGGTTATTAATTTGTCAACAAAATATAGATGACAAAAGGCAGGCCTTCGGATACAAACCAGGGAAGGTAATTGACTGTGAGCAAATACAGGATTAGAAATGGCCATCTCCCCAAGAGCTCTCAGCATCAAAGATAATGTTTTCTGTATTTCTCGAATCTTATCACGAATAGAGGCTTCCTCCCTAAGCAGCAACTCGCGTGCCTCCTCTTTTCCCGTCTTTACCTTATCTAGATGGATCAGAATAAACAAAAAAAGTTAAAAGCCTATAATGAAAATTAACTAAGGCTGAGGAAGACAAATTAAGGAAAAATAGAAAACAGGATTCCACAGTAACATGCCAACTTTCTTTGCTGACTTTCCGACATCCTTTTTCCCCACAGCAGCTTCTCTGATGTGATCCTGGGAAGACATACATATAACTAATACTGAAGAGGAGAAAAAGGAAAAGGAAAAAGCACCAAACATGACCATCTAGATGCACCATGTCATTTTGGTCTTCATATGTCCGGAAACGACCCTTTGCTTGTTTAGTGTTCTTGGCGGCAATGGACTCTGCAACATAAACACCTTGCTCACTGGAAAGCATGCCTTCAGGAGTACGAAAAACCTGAAACAAATTGGAAAAGTTGAAGCAGATGTGCTACGGAATGCATATACAAATAACAAATGAAAAAAATCAAATATAAATAAATAAAAAATAAGAGAGAGAGAGAGAGAAGAAAAGTACACAACAAGCTCACAAGAAAAAGACCCAAAGACAGAAAGTTTACAATGATACTAAGAGGAATTGCTGAATTCATTAATTGGGAAACTAATGGATCACAGCATATGAAAGATTTTGAGAATTTGAGCAAAAACATTTTAGGTGTGGCTTGTGCTTGTGTTAGTGAAGTGGTACGGTGCATTTGAAAAAATGTGTGGAAAGTTAAAAAAATCTCAGATGTGTTTTTCTGATATTTGTGAAAGGAGGAATTCTATGCATTAGCCACTATTCACTTTCACACCCCACACCTATAGCTTTTTTTTTATAGGGTGCGGGGGTGTTTTCATAGGGTGTGGGGGTGTTTTAAATAGGGTGTGGGGTGTGGAGTAGTGAATAGTGGCTGATGAGAAGAATTTTTCTTGTGAAAGTGGAGTCAACTAAAGTAGAAAACTGTAGTGAATTTTTTTTTTTTACTTAAAGGCGGTTTTGTAACATTGGCACAACTCCAGTACTAATATTGTATTTTAAGCCGAAGAATTTTACCAAAATGTCATTCTCCGAAAGCATATCATGTGAATAACGCTCTGGAAGATTTTGCAGATGCTGGCATAAAAAATAAGTTCTAATCAGATGTCAGCAGACTACCGAAACAATATTGCATCATTGGATCCACTTGCATATAAATCTTAAATTATAGTTGATTTAAGTAGCAAAACCTTTTCAAACTCTATATAGGTATCTCTAGGTGTTATAGACATCAATGTGGATAGCGAAGATATCGCCGCTTGGTATTCGAGTGGATTAGCACTCATCAACCCCATTGGTCCCAGTAGTCCCTGAAAAACACAACAGCAAGGGCTCAGTCTTAACAAGAACATCACCATAAAGAAAGATTCAATTCATGAAAGAAACTATGGCAATCATACAAAATAAAATTGATGTACTCTTGAACAACAAGAAACCGTAAATTCAGACAAATGAAAAAGAACCAAGAGCATCTGATAGTTTTTTTTTTTTGTTTTTTTTTTATAGGTAAACTCATTTTTTAAGGTAAAGATGAATGTAGTTCTCCAACGTCCAGAGCATCTGATAGTAAAACAGTTCCTAAATTCCCTTTCACAGATTACATGTAAGAAGTTCAGGTCAATCACAAAGTCGATATACCAACAATATTCTGGGCATGCCTATTGACAAATCAATAATTCTATCCCCCAAGCCCCCTATTACCTCCACCCCACACACTCGGTGACCTGGCTTCCTTCATGTCATTTTTTTTTTTAATTCTTTAAAAAAACCACAAAAGATGCCGATGTCCCATTTCAGATCCCATGCCCTAACTCAATCCACTCAATCCCCTCAATCCCCAAAACCCACACCCAACGTCAAGTTCCAATACCCCATTTCAGCCTCCGTCCACCACCAACACCACAACGGGAAGCAAAATCTCTCTCTGTGTTTATGGATGGATGTTCAAGGAGGTGGTATGATTTGTTGGAGTCGGAGCTGCTATGATTGTTCTTGCGATAAATCATGCAAAATAAACAGAAATCTTGCCATGGCTTTGCATGAACTTGCTTCTATTAGGACTAGTAGCCTTGCAGAACTTTGCTCTGTCTTCTCATTGAGAAGATTTTCTGTGTTCAATCTCCTGAGAGAGGTGGACAAACAATAATTGAGCAATGAAATGAGATTGACCGACTCCGATTGCCTTATCAGATGCCGATGGTGAGATTGTGTGATTCTGTTTGGGGAAGTTGAGATTTGACCAGAATTAGGCCCAAGTTCAAATCAGCAGTTCGGGTTTTGGTTTTGGGGAATTGGGATTTAGCGTAGGAAAAGAATGGGTCTATAATTGGATTCGGCATGTTTTGTGATTCTTTTTAAAAAATTGGATTCAGCATGTTTTGTTGTTCTTTGTAAAAAAAAAATGTGGATGGTGCCTCATCAGTTGGAGTGTGGTGTGTGGTAAACAGGAACAAACATACAATATCTGTCAAAATCTTAAAGAACAAATATACTGTAAAATTATTCTTTAATAAGTGCTGACCTTTTTATTAGTATCCCAAATCCAAAAAATATGAAATATTGTCTAGGGGTTGTAAGCTCAATTTAGAGAAGGCTTACGATAACTTTTTTTTAATCAGTAAATAAGAATTTTTTAAAAAAAATGTGAAGCCAAGTACACAAGACATATACAAAAACAACACCTCCTATGCATGCATCTAAAGATACAAGGAAATCATGTACGTTCATGCCATTAAAGAAGGCTTACGATAACTTTAATTGGGGTCTCTGTGGTACTTGCTGAGAAGATATGATTTAAGGGATAAGTAGTGTGAGTGTATGGTATATTGTATTTCCACTTTGAGATTCTCGATCTTGATTAAAATTAAAACCCCGAGTTTTTTCAATATCTCGCCGAATCTGTGTCAAAGTGATCCTTTACCCTCGTTGCTCTTTGTGGTGGTCATGGAAGCCCTAAGCAAAATATTATATGCAACAGTGGACAAAGGATTCTTGTCATGTTTCTCAATGGACCAAAGGCACATAGATGAATTGCTCATCTCCTTTCCACGGATGACCCAAAGCATTTATAATATTTGTGGTGCTTGTTTCTATGATTTATAGCTAACCCCCGGTTGGTGATATGGAAGACATTGGGCATTGGTAACCATCCTTGGATGTAGAATGGCATCTTCACCCATAAAGAATTTAGGTCTTCCCTGGGGGGTTCTTACAACACAGACAAAGTGGGATGGAATTATAGCGAAAACAAGGTGATCGGCTGAATGGAAATGTATATATTCGTCAAAAGAGGGTATGGTTCAGCTCAATCAAGAGAACTCTCTAGCATACCCACATATGTTTTGTCCCTCTTTCCAATCCCAGTTGCTGTGGAGAAGTGCATTGGGAAGATTTAGAGGGACTTCCTATTGGGTAATGGGTAGTGTGGAGGGTGAGCCTAATTATCATCACCTAGCCAAATGGTCAATGATATATGTGCTTTGATATCTCCTGGTGGTTTGGGGCTCAAAAACTTTATTCTGTTTATTTGGGCATTAATGGATAAATGGTTATGGCAATCTGCAACGAAAAGCAGATCTCTATGGCAATTAGTGGCAGAATTAAGTATGGGAGCATGTGAGGTGGATGGTACTCTAATATGGTCATGGGACTTTCAAAGTAGGGGTGTCGAAAAACATTCATCAAGGATGGGGAGAATTTGGTAGGTCCATCAAATATAAGATGGGGGACAAATCCGAAATTATCTTCTAGCATGATGTGCAGTATGAATCAGGCCCTAAAGGAAATCTATCCAAAACTCTTTGAAATCTCTTCTTGCAGGAAGACATCAAGATTAATCCCCCATGTGTCAGGACCTAACCATGGTTTTTTCCTTTCAGGTATAAAAAATTACCATGTCATGCTTTTTATTATTCAACAAAACGAGGATTTTTTTTATTGGCACAGAGTGTCCGGGAACAGCATCCCGACTAATTATTCAATGAAACGAGGATTAATCCCCAATGTGTCAGGACCTAAACCATGGTTTTATTATGTTGGGTCTCTTACCTAGCGTATGGTTTATGCTTTAGTAGCATTCCAAACCCTACAGCAAGGGGGGTGTTACAGTTATATCCGAGTTTAATATTTGAGCACCAAAACTTTTTTCAACAACTTCATCCCCGGACCAATTCCTAGATATACCAAAAAATTGTGCACTTTTTTGCAGTGCCCCTTTATAGAATGCACCAAGTAAGAATCACAAGTGACATATTCTAGGCTCCAGTACCATTGTCACATTTTTCTGTTTTTAACTATTAGAAACTGCCTGTGGGAGTACAGCTATTTCTGCTCCATTCTTCACATGGTGGTGAAAATGAAATAAGCCATCTATCCTAGAAAACCAATCAGAAAACGCTCAAGTTGAAATATCTAATCATGCTAAATACTTCATTTCAAGGTAAAGAAGTCACAAGTAGAAATTCATATGAAGGATTCCAGAGGAATGTCTATGGTGTAGTCCAATGGAAAACGACAAAAATGTCAAAATAGGAAAATATTTTCATCAAGCATCTAAAATATACCTTACACAAATTTCCCACATCAGCAGAAAGAATGCCAATAATGTCGAAACCAAGCGCTTGAAAACATTTAACAAGTCTCTGAAACAAAATGAAATGGGTCAATTAACATTGAGTAGCATATCATACTGGTTGACATTGAGTATGTTCAGACATGCAACTATCTACAATCAAACATGAAAGCATGCCATATGTATATTTTATATCTGCAAAAGGGAAAAATATATGAAAATAGCAATTGCTACCATAAAACAGGCAATAATAGACATGCAAGAAGTAGATATGAACATATCAACAAAGCTTTTTAGAGGTTTGCCAAGAGTTTGGAGGTTTTCCTTGAGCTATGTGGCAGTGATCTTTAAAGAACCTCAAAATTCACAAGACTTTACCACTCAACAAATAAAAGGCACTTTTGTGCCTCTTACACCAGATGAGACATATCACATATCAAACCTGTCATCTCCCGAAATTTTCACAGTGGCCAGCCATGTCTTTTTTGTTAATTCGAAGTCATATGCATTTTAGCATTGTTTCCTGAACTCATTATTTCATTTTCCAAATATGGTTGTATGTAAAATAATCTTTTGACTTTACTGCTATCAAATAAAAAAAATATGCTCAAGCAAAGAAAAAAGACCACTAAACAGAAATTACACAGAATACAAGGTCCATGTTAATTAATAAAGAAAACATTTACCCTCCAAACTGTATCTCGCTTTGCAGTGCCAACCACACATGGATGATGTGAGCAGAATATAATTCGCATGGAAGAACTTGGGGCAGCAGCTAGAGCTGTTGATGATATTAGAACTAAAGCCTTCACCAAGACCTCCACTGATGGAAGGAAGGGAACTTGAGGGTCCAACGAATTCTCCATGTCACTACACACATAAAAAGTTAATGCCTTCACAACATCACAGACCAGTATTAACAAATAATTAATTACATGCACAACCTAGTATTGTTTTAAACCATCAGAATACATCAGGATTTGATTGCAAGCTATGCTTGAGCACATCGCTTTTCCACAACTTCGACATAAATATGTATATTGATGTGGGCATATGTATAAATATATGCATGTCCTTACCAAAAATATATATACGTACATACATGTCATGTATACATCGTAATAGCAAAGGTGTTAAAAGAATCATCGAAACAAAAATTATACCTGAAATAAAATTGTGCATATGCATTTAGATGTGTGCATTTTAACTTAATGGAGAAAAGGAAAATAAAAGTTTAGAATGACAAAACTAAGCAATCTTAAAAGAGTCATTGAATATAAATGTACCTTGTCTTTGAACTACAAAGTCTCTCCCCAACTAGAGAAAGAAAAATTGAAAATTCAAGTAAAAGATCATCAGATAATTGTGGTGCAGCAGTAATTATCTTTCTCGTAGCGTTGCAAGCGATTCTCCGTATGTCCCAATTTGGATGACATATCAAAAAGATTATCAACTGCACCATTCAACAATCAATAAGTAATCTTCCTAGTCAAGAAAAATATCCATGTAGTACCTACCACACACCAATTTACCTGTAATAGTGATCTGACTGAAAAGGTGGCCACCACTCTGCAGTATGAACAACATATATCCATTGAGAAAACCCACTTGAAAGTCTTTTAAGACACTTCACAGACAATAATAACGGAGAGGCTTTGCAACATAAATGAATTCAAACCTGTCAAAATGGCCCACCAGCAAAACTTCAAGAAGATCAATACATGCCACGCAATCCTCAGTGGAGAACTTTGAGGCCTGTGTAGCACATCTAAGCATTAAAATAACCAAGCAAAACCTAGATTAGATATCAATAAAATCAAAGAGTCTGCAAATAGCTACCAAAGAAACTGGTACAAGTGAGGGTTCATTTTGAGATATCAAAGACCAGATCTTTTCCTTTGCGACGGTCTCCTCTGAGAAAAGGAGTAGAAGTTAATCAAATTAATGATTTACAAATGAAAATCGGTAATAGAAATGCAGAGGTGGTTGCATGTATAAGTTCATGGCTCAACTTGTAGCAACAAGGATAATAGTAGTAAACACTATAAACCTGCTCTGATATCAACAGCTGCAATTTTCCCCACTAAGAGCAAAGCATATATACCATCCAAACGCTGTACAGCCTTACTAAAACCAGTTTTAACAAGTTGGACCAGAGGACCCAATAAAGATGATACCTGAAATGTTTAATTTAAAAGCATCAAAATGATGAATGCAATGGCCTCGCCTAGAATCAATCAACAAAAACATTTTAGGATAAAATTAGTAAGACAACTTACTTGTAAAACATTAGCATCATTTCTGCATATGACTCGGAGACAACGAAGATGTCCCCTCCTCAAAGCTTCCTTCTCCTT
Source organism: Juglans mandshurica (assembly GCA_022457165.1). NCBI lineage: Eukaryota > Viridiplantae > Streptophyta > Magnoliopsida > Fagales > Juglandaceae > Juglans > Juglans mandshurica. The sequence goes on from CM039623.1 coordinate 16,123,685, forward strand.
GAGCCCAGAAGCAATAAAGGAAACTACATCTGGCTGAACAGCAGATCGTGCTGCCCAAGAAGCTAAAGCCAACAAAATTGCAAGCTTCACCTCTTCATTTCCTAAATATTAGAACATTGTATAAAGAATCAGCCACGCAAAAAAAAAAAAAATTCCAAACTTTGAAAAGGGAGAAGCAAAGTGGTAATTGAAAGCAAGAAAGCATATATGAAAAGTTTATGATGCCCACCGGTATATAAAAGAAAAAAAGATAAACATCAGTACATTTGAAAAGGGAAAGAAAAAAAAAAAAGAAGACAAAAAAATTTACCATCATCCTTGTAATAGGACAGAAGGAAGACGCAAATGGAACTTGATAGGCTGTACAAGAATTTCCCATCAGGAGCATTAGACAATTCCTGAAGTGCATTGATCATGCCAATTCTCTGGTAAGGATACGCAAGTCTGCCTTCTGAGCCTGTTTAAATTTGAAGAGTGAACATTTGAAGTAAAATGCACATTCAGTTATTGACCTTCCTAAATACATCCTCTTACAGCAACCATTATAATTACTTAAAATCACAAAAGAAATGATTTGACAGCAAATATAAATAAATACAATCAGACCTCCAATTACAGCTTTGACAGCATTGAACATTGCTTCAAAAATGTCTGGATTACTAGACTTTTGGCTCAAGCACCTGACTATCGCTAATGCCGCAACCCTTCTCCCTTCATCTGCATGCCGAGCTTGTGGTAAAACCACAGAAAGAATTTCGGTGGCATACCTACTCAAATCAAGGTTGACTGACTCCAAAAGAATTGAAACAGACTCCAACACAATCTCGGGATTGCGTTTCAGCATTTTTACAGAAGATGGAACCACGATACTTTGAAAATCTTCATGGGGCATACGTTTAAAAAGTAAACAAAAAGCCTCACTGAGAAACTTTGTCGGTTTTTCTCTAGCATTTAGCACTGCCTTAACATATATATCAAGAAATATTGGCTACAGAAAACAAGAAGAAATCATGTCAACATTTGGGCAGAAGAAACAGTATACCAGCATTTCAATCAAATACATGATACATAACGAAAAATAAACTTAACTGACCTTGCACTCCTCAAACAAAGAAGGTGACATGCTTGAGAACTCTAGTAATAACCATATTAATTCAGGACCATCTTTGCACAGAATCCGCCCATCCTTAAATTCTTCAACATATGCTTTAAAAATGTCAGGAGACTGAAAAAAAAATGACCACATGAAAAATGCTTAAAAATCAAATGTTAACGGTAACAGCAGGACAACCTTCTCAATAATCAGTAAAAGTTAAATGGCCTAAACCTGAGAAAATAGATTCAAAAATGTTTGCTTGCAAGCCCTTCGCACACGGAAAGATCTTTGTACAACAATATGAAGTAAAGATGCTTGCGCTGCAGCTACCCTACACAATGCATTCTTTGAAACTGTTGCAAACTGACTCTTGCTTAAGAGGAGGCATGACCACCTGAGAAGTCTATAGCAACCCACATGGGATTGGAACTTTTGCTGCCTGTCCATTACCTGGACAAGTGCTGCTGCAAAACTCTTCATGAACAATAAGTCACCAAGAGCTTTTTCAATCACATCATCAACAGCTTTCCTTGATCCGTGATCATCATAGATTGACAATGTTCTAAACAATATATCAACCAGAAGTGATGCAAGCTCTGCACACATCTCTGCAAAAGAACGATGAAAGATATATTTTAAATGCATACATACATAAGTCTATATATGTGTGTGACTGTGTAGATTTTACATGCATCAAAATAGCATAAATCTAGTCACACCACTGCTTTTACTTGCAGGCTGCCTAGTAGTGTTTAGGGGCATGAATATTCACAAAATGGTCTAAGTTAACAAAAGGTGAACTGAACTTTCTTTAATTCTAGCTACGACAAAATCACCATTAAGGTCATTCTACAAATGCTATGGGAAAAATCACCACAGTAATTGGGACTCCTAGCTACATATGACACGGAGATGTGGTTTAGGGCAGAAGTATTGCAGGTGGTTAGCTCTATGTATTGCCATGGTGCGCGACACAATCTTGGTGAATGGCTACCCCTTGGGTTTCTTTGCAACTCACAGGTTGTGACAAGGGCCCCTTTTGTCTACCCTATTGTTGTTGACAATATTTGCCCTTAGCAAGATTATTTCAACACCGGAAGACGATGACAATTTCTCAAGATTGTTAGTGGGAACATGTAACACCCCAATAGAAGGCCGAAACCACATGGCCTATACTTCAAAAGGACTAGTCAATGATACAATTGGAGTCCCATTAGAACTTTATAAAGAGCAAGAACTCCTACTTCCCAAACAATGTGGGATCTCATTAGCCACCTACTCTTGGCACAGCTCAAGTCACACATTTCTGGTTGGAATAGGCTCTGATACCATTTGTAACGCCCCAATAAAAGGCCTAAACCACATAGCCTATACTCCAAAAGGACTCGTCAATGATACAATTGGAGCCCCATTGGACCCTTATAAAAAGCAAGAACTCCTCCTTCCCAAACAATGTGGGATCTTATTCACCACCTACCCTTATCATTACATATGGGGTATCACACAACATGGAATGTGCAACTTCTTACATTACATCCACTTTTCGCAAGCAACACACTGAATTTTGTGTGGCAAATCCATAATGCGTAAGCTATGTATGTTGAATTTCCTTTTGTTTCGAAGTTCTTTCAGATTTGAAGATTAACTTGGCCAAGTCACAGTTGCTACTTGTTGGCAATGTAGCTGATGTTAATAGTTCGGCTCATATCCTGGATTGTCTGGTGTCAGCTTTGTCGATCAAGTACTTAGGCATACCATTGGGAGCTAAGGCAAAAGGCGATTTGGGATGGTATTTTGGAGATTTGGAAAATCAATTGGGGGGGTTGGATGATAGGGGAATATAATAACCTTGACCAAGAGCACTATCTCTAAAAACTCTTAATATTTTTTTTTTCTCTCCGTACGTGAAAATCCCCGATAGTAATCCCCCATCCAAAATGGTGGTAGCAGCCACTTGACGGTGTCCTTTGGCTTTTTGGAGCTTCATTGGAAGGAAAATGCCTCCCATGAAACATGTAGGAATCGAAGGTGTTTGAAGTGAGAAAAGATGGACGTGAAGTGCTCATCACAGAGAGAGGTTGGAAGATAGTGAAAAGTTTTGAGTTTGGGTTCAGACACTTGTCCAATGGTTTTCAAGAGCTTTGGAGGATTGTTTGAAGATTGGACGTAAGGAGTTTTACACTGCTAACTGGGAAGGAGATAGAGGCTTCATCGCACAGCGATGCTCAAATTTCCGAGGCTTCTACATGGCTCTGTTGGAGTATGGTGGGAGAGGTCGTTGGAATTTCATTTTCATACATGGGGATAGAGATGGAGTGGGGTGGAGAAAGCTTGCGGCGGAGCTACAAGCTACTAGTAGAGAAGGCAGGCAGAACTTCCACACATCGCTGCCTCGGTCGTACAGGGAGGCCTTGGAGTCACCTCGAGACGTGCGAAGATCAGATATGGCAAATCTGCTAAGGTCAGATGGCGTTCCTCTTTCGGCAAGTGCTCAGTATAGTGAGGGAGCTAGCAGAGTATGGGCTGGGTAGAAAGAGGAAATGGTGCTAAAGGAGCTGCATAAATGCAAGGGAATTTGAAGGAGATGTCTAATAAAGTACAAAGGTTGATACAGTGCGTTGAAGGAAAAGTGGAAGGGGTCTGGGTCTGGGTGTGGGTTCGGGCTATGGCTCATGCGTTGAACAAATACAGAGTATGGGTAAGGGTCGTTTGGGTGGGCCTGAAGGCAAAGCCCAGTGCACGGTCTAGTCCAAAGGAAAGGAAATACTAACAAGCTGGGGATGGGCTTCAGCCCATGAGGAGGCATGCGTCCCAGACCAGTCTTTCCTAGAGGTAAAAGCCGCAACCTGTAGGTGGCCAATCGGCGAGTGAACTCGGGCCATCATCACCAGCGAAGACCCAGACGGCCTTGCCAAAGGTGATAGTAGTGCCGGCAGAAGCTTTGCCGTCGGCAATAGCATCATCAGAGCTTGGAGGCGCAGAGTTGAGTAGCTTTGTCACCGTTGTAGTCCCCGATGCTTTGGGACTTGCACAGAAAGGTCGCTGGTGGCTGCCAGTGTTTCTCTGACGACATTCGCGCCGTTTAGCTTGCCGGAGAGTGTAGAAGCAGTCGACGGAGATTTTTTTTTTTTTTTCCTTGGCTGGGCCATCGCAGACAACACAGTAGGCATCTGGAGAAGTTTTTGCTCCAAACAATGGTGTCCTAGCAACATTATGTTTAATGGAATTTGGAGAAGCATGTCTTGACAAGAAAAAAGAGGAGCTTTCTGTGAAGGGGAGTGCATCGATGGGGGAGATGCCGAACCTATACGTATGCTCCCTCCTAGCCCCAACTCAGAGAGGTTTATTTTGGACTGGTGTTCAAGAAAGTGGAGGAGATGCAAGCCTAGCCGGGGTGTCTTGTATAGACTTTGAAGAACAATTCAAAGATCTTCTTGTGGCCATTGAAGATGGTCAATCGAAGTCCGCCAATAAGAGAGATAGGGAACTTAAAGGGCTTAAATGCTCTATAAATTATGAAGTGAAGGAGGGGAGTGGCGGAAGGGACAGAATGAAAGGGAGGGGAGTTATCATTGTCCATGAAACCTAAGATCCTCTCTTGGAACGTGCGAGGGCTTGATGATCACAATAAGCGCCTTCGCATAAAATCTTTATTGCGAATGTAGAAGGTTGATATGGTGTGTTTTCAAGAAACAAAATTGAGGGTCATCGATAGAAAACTTATTTGCAGCTTGTGGGGGTGTTCATATGTGGGTTTGTCTTACTTGGCTTCGGTGCGTCTGGTGGTGTCCTCTTAATATGGGATAAAAGAGTGGTGGAGGCGGGCGGTAGAGGAGTGTGTTGGGACTTTTTAAGTGGCTAGACTTTTTAAAAATGTAGTAGATAGGTGGGAGTGGGCTTATGTAGGCATTTACGGGCCTAATTTGGATAGAGAGAGGAGAAGGCTTTGAGAGGAGTTGGCGGGCTTATATTGTTTATAGGACGTGCCATGGTGTATGGGTGGGAATTTCAACATCACTCGCTTTCCTAGCGAGCGATCAGGGAATTCTCGCAACTCTATAGCCATGGAGGAGTTCTCTGAGTTTATGTTTGATTTGGACCTTATGGATCTTCCCCATGTTGGGGGTGAGTTCACATGGTCCAATAGCAGGGGTTGGTCGAGATTGGATAGGTTTCTTGTTTCTCCTTCTTGGGAAGCCCACTTTCCGGTGTTGTGTCAGAAGAGGCTGGCTCGGGTTTGCTCGAATCATTTTCCTCTTTTGTTAGATTGTGGTGGCATTCATAGGGGTTGCCAGTATTTCAAGTTTGAAAATTTGTGGTTAGCAATGGACAGTTTTGCTGAGAAAGTTCCTTCTTGGTGGTCTTCTTATCAGCTCACGGGTACCCTTAGCTTCATTCTTGCAGGTAAGCTTAAGACTTTAAAGCAAGATTTAAAGAGGTGGAACTTGGAAGTTTTTGGTAGCATTGGCAACCAAAAGACTACTCTAATGGAGGCGTTACAGGAGTTAGAGGGGCAGGTATTGATGGGAGACACTAACGAAGAGGTATTGTTGAGGAAGAGTGCAGTGGTGATTGAACTGGATAAGGTATTGTTGATGGAGGAGACCTTGTGGCAACAAAAATCCAAGGCTCTTTGGTTAAAAGAAGGGGATAAATGTACAAAGTTCTTTCATAGAGTGACTAATTCACATAGGCGCAATAACACGATTGAGTCAATCAAGACAGGTAATCAAGTTCTCTCTCCCCCCTGAATTAGAGAACCACATTGTGAATTATTATGAGAACCTACTCATGAAGCTCGATAATTTGCCTTCTGAGCCTATTGATATGCAGAGTGCGAGCTGGTTGAAAAGACCTTTTGAAGAAGATGAGGTGCATAAGGTCATAAACAATATGGCTAAAGACAAGGCGCCTGAGCCGGATGGGTTTTCGATGGATTTCTTCCAACATTGTTGGGAGATTGTGAAATATGATGTTATGCAGGTCTTTCTTGACTTCCATGCCTTCAAAAAGTTTGAGAAATGCCTTAATGCAACGTTCATAGCCCCCATACCAAAGAAACATGAGGCGATGGAAGTCTAGGATTTCCGCCCTATAAGCCTGGTGAGTGAGGTTTATAAAATTATTTTGAAAGTTCTTGCTAATCGGTTAAGCTTGGTAATGGAGCAAACTATTTCAAAACCCCAAAATGCCTTTGTTCGGGGGAGGCAGATACTTGATTCAGTTCTTATTGCCAATGAGTGTTTGGATCATAGGTTGAAGGAGGGCTCACTAGGCATTCTATGCAAGCTTGATATGGAGAAAGCATATGATCATGTAAATTGGGATTTCCTCCTATACTTACTTGGGAGGTGTGGCTTTGGTGATAGGCGAATTTCATGGATTCGACATTGTGTTATTACTGCTCATTTCTCAGTGTTAGTTAAAGGTACCCCTGCGGTTTTTTTAACGGTTCCTGTGGTTTGAGGCAAGGGAACCCTTTGTCTCCTTTTCTTTTAGTTATTGTTAAGGAGACACTTGGCCGGATGGGGAAGGCAGTTGTTGCGGGTGGTTTTTTAACTGGTTTTTCGGTGGGTAATGGTACTAATGGTTCTATCATGATCTCACATATTTTATTTGCATATGATACACTTCTCTTTTGTGAAGTGGAGTTGGGCCAAATTCAAGCTTTATGTGCACTCTTGTTGTGCTTCGAAGCGGTGTCGGGGCTTAAGGTACACCTTGGTAAAACTGAGATGGTGGCAGTGGGTGTGGTGCCTCGAATCAGTAGCCTAGCAGATCTCTTGGGGTGTAAAGTGTCTTCTTTGCCTATGAAATATTTGGGCCTCCCTTTGGGGACAACTTTTAAAGCTAGAGCTATTTGGGACGGGGTCATTGAGAAAGTGGAGAAAAGGTTGGTTGGGTGGAAACAGCTGTATCTATCGAAAGGGAGGCGGCTGACACTGAGAATCACTTTATCTAATCTCCCGACCTATTTCTTATCTCTATTTTCATTGCCTGCTGGGGCAGCGAATAGGATCGAGAAGTTATTTCAGACTTTCCTATGGGGTGGTCTGGGGGAGTAAAACAAATTCCATCTTGTTGATTGGAATAAAGTTTGCTTCCCAATCTCAAGTGGAAGATTGGGTGTGCGCAATTTGTGAACCTTCAATAAAGCGTTATTGGGGAAATGGTTATGGAGGCATCACTTGGAGAGGGAGTCATTGTGGAAGGAAGTTGTATACTCTAGACACGGAGGTGCTTGGGGTGGTTGGTGTACCAATGTAGTGAGGGGAGTACAGTGTGGGTTTGTGGAGATATATTAGGGGAGGCTGGCAATGTTTCAAAAACAATATTCATTTTGTGGTTGGACAGGGCACTTGAATCAGGTTTTGGCATGATGTTTGGCATGGAGAGCGCTCTTTGGAGAGGGCCTTCCCATCTCTCAATAGTATTGCAGTTAATAGGGAGGCTTCGGTGGCAGATTTGCTTGTGTTTGGCCATGGTTCTCATCAGTGGAATATCTTATTCACTCGAGGAAACCATGACTGGGAATTGCCTACCGTTTCAGAATTTTTCAGATTGATATACTCCTTAGGAAGTATAACGGCACAAGGTGATAGGATACAATGGAGGTCCAGTGGCAACAAGAAGTTCACAGTGAAGGCATATTGTAAAATACTGGCTTCACAAGGTAATGTATCTTTCCCGTGGAAAAGCATATGGAGGTCTCGCATACCATCCAAAGTGGCTTTCTTTGTGTGGACTGCGGCTCTTGGGAATATTCTAACCACGGACAACTTAAGGAAAATGGGTCTCATTGTGATAGATTGGTGTTATATGTGCAAAAAAATGGAGAATCAATGGATCATCTATTATTGCATAGTGAGGTGACGAGAGTTGTGGAATGGGATATTTAGTAGAGTGGATGTCGCTTGGGTTATGCCGTCAAAGGTGGCTTACCTGCTTGCTTGCCGGAAGGGTATCCAAGGCTGTCCCCAAGTGGCAGCAGCATGGAAGATGATCCTGTTGTGCATTATGTGGTGTACTTGGATGGAAAGGAATGCACGGTGCTTCGAAGATAGGGAAAGAACGATGGCGGAGCTTTAGAACTTTTTTCTACACACTTTAGTCCTGTGGTTTTCAATTTCCATAGGCAGCCTAAGTATTAGAAGAATGGTTGCAATCAACAAAGCATGACTAAGGGAAGGGCTTTGGCATTATGCTAAAGATAAAGGAAGCCTTTGGAGGGAAGTGATAAAGATGAAGTATTGCAACAAGTGGGGATGATTGAGTGCCAGTTAGGTGAACAAAAGCTACAGGATGGGGTTGGAAGAACATACAAAGAGAATGGGAGAATTTTCCCAACACATTAGATGTCAAGTGGGGAATGGAGCCAGGGTCAAGTTATGGGACGATGTATGATGTGGAGATTAGCCTCTTAAAAGCACATTCCCAAGTGTACTCACCAATTCTCTTTTTTTCTTTTTATAAGTTAGGTTCATCTCCTATATACTTCCTGTCATTCTGTGTACCTGGACCTTGCCTAATTACGTGGTTTAATAAATTCTTTTTACTTATAAAAAAAAGTAATAATCATTTTTTTATCAATAAACAAACTTTTATTGATCGAAATTCTTTTTATAAGTAATAATCATTTCATTTAAAATAGCTATAGGTGTGGATCTCCTCGCATGTCTAATAAATCCCATACATTCTCTCCATACAATTTCTCTCATCTTCTCTACTACTTGTTTCCCACGTTTAGCATTTTCTTGGACATTATTAGGAGGAGTAATTTTTTAAGGATGGAATGCTCGAAATGATTATTACTTATAAAAAGAATTTCGATCAATAAAAGTTTGTTTACCGATCAAAAAAAATTATTACCTATAAAAAGAAAAAAACAAATGGTGAATACATCTGGGAATGTGCCTTTAAGAGGCTAATCTACACAGCATACATTTAAAATAGCTATAGGTGTGGATCTCCTCGCATGTCTAATAAATCCCATACATTTTCTCTCCGTACATTTTCTCTCATCTTCTCTACTACTTGTTTCTGATGTTTAGCATTTTTCAGGACATTATTAGTAGTAGTAATTTTTTAAGGATGGAATGCTCAAAGGTAGTCCTCATTGAGACAGTTATTTGCGATTTCAATTACAGGAACTCGTACAAATACCGGCCATTTCAATGTGTTTCGGTTAATATTGGTCGGTTTTTTGCGTTTCGGCCGGTATGTTGATTTTGGTCCGGTACAATAAATCAGGGGCTAGAGTCTGGACGATTTTGTAATTATAGTGAAAGGGCAAGGGCAAGGAAGTCTCATATGTCTATAAATAGCTCACTTGAGATTTTTAAAAACAAACACACTACACATCAACTACAAGCTTTACAACATTCATTCATCAAAAGTTATCTCTCTTCTTTAAGCATTGAGTTGTATTGTTTTCATTTCACTCATTGAGGAGTGTTCTCTTATAACCTACCCACTATCAGCTTTTGTATCAGTGAAAGGGTGTGTATAACCCTTGTGCGTGTAAAAGGAGTTCTACATAGAGAATAGTTGAATCACCACTTGCAAGGTGATTCTAAGTATATAAGGTATTCTACACGGATTCTTTGAAGCAGTATTGCTCAAAGATGTAATAGATTTTTATCTCCACCAGAAAGAGGTAGAATAGTGAATTTGAGAATCCTCAAGGAGTAGCTTAAGGCGAGGATGTAGGCAGTGGGGCTTAAGCTCGTTAAAATACTGAGTTTACATCTCTCTTAACCTTTTTTTTTATAGGTAAGAATAAGTTTTATTGATATAAGAATAGAAACAAAGTACCCACTCTAGGTACTAGTGAGAGATACAAGCAGGTCATGGAAAGTATCCGTATTACAAATAATGGCCGAAGCCCAAGAAAAACATCTCTCTTACCCTTACTCTTTTTATTTATTGTTGCTTAGTATCTTATTCACATTTTACATAGTGTAGTTGAATTATAATTGTTAATTTTTTAAAACAACCCAATTCACCCCCCCCCCCTCCTCTTCTTGGGTTAGTCATCTGGGCAACAATGAGCTTGATTATGGGTCGGCATGTAGGCTTAGCTTTTCCAAACCAAGACTTAGACCTACTATTTAACCTAGAGGAAGGGGTGTTACAGGTTGACTCCTTGCTTTCCTCCTATAATAGGTTGTATCATCTTTTACTACATTGTGATATGGTTTTTCTTTTACATATAAAAAAAAAATTGTGACATAGCTAGCATTATATGGCAACCTATCTATAATTTGTTTACGTTGAGTGATGCCTAAAAATGTGGTAGATCTTTCAGCATGCCACAAGGAATAGTTTAGGAGCCAGCATGGAGACACATTGTGGAAGATGATCCCAATATACTTGATGTGGTGTTTATGGAGGGAAAGGAATGACCGAAGTTTCAAAGATGCCACAGACTTCAAACTTTTCTTCTCCAATACAATATTCCACTAAAGGACAACCGACCTATGTCACTACAACTTCACTTTTTTGGATTTTCTTGCTCTTTTTTCCTTCCCAATCTAGGTGTACTTGTCGTATACCCCCATGTACTTCGATTCTCTCTCTCTCTCTTTCTCTCTCTCTCTCTATTAATCATTAATAAACTCATCCTTTTTTTTGCTAGGCAACGTTTTAGGGACATTAGATCCCCCCACCCCACCCCCACCCCAATGTACAACGGATTTTTTTTATCAGTAAACAAGAATTTTTATGGATGATAAAGATAGGCATGGCCCAGTATACAAGACATAAAAACCCCAGTAGGAAGGGTTTGAGCCCTCCATCTTAGAGTCTCGTGGTCCCTAAGGACCAAAGTAGATGCCAATTGGCCCACAGGCCATTGGCCATTAATAAAATCATCTTACTTATCAAAATAATACCCTCCTCATAAACACTCTAATTCCATTTCAAATTTGAAATGGACAGTCTTTTATCTATAAACACATTGTGTCATAGACACAACCTACATTTCACCAAGTTTGTATAACCATTTCATAGGCACATGACATAGCTACACATGTCTGCTTACTTTGTAATGTTAGCATATTCATTTACCAAAGTTTGATCATCTGTTTGCATGCATAAGAGCCATGGACCGTATAACATTTTTGAAAATAGATACATGAAATGAATACGGATATGAAAACTTTTAAATGGACATATGCAAAACCATAACGTGATTGGTGGATTTTGAAGCCTATAAGTTGTGAACCCTTCCCTAAACAAGGGCAAATCCCAAGTTGCATGATGTTGCCTGCTCAAAGTAGCCAACAAACCTATTGCAAACAGTCAGCAATGAGACATTATAACCTTGCAGAGAACAACAAACAATGGAAGAGGATTGTATAGGTCAATGGCACATGCACGAGCAAAAATGTATATATACATGCATTATGCATGTGTTTGTGGGTCGCAGTGCTTGGAATGAGATTGAAAATGTATAGAAGTTAGAACCGAATTGGGACACTATAACACTTTCCTAGAAATTCGTTCTATCATTTTCTACAATAACAAAGAAAGTCACTTCAAAATGAAAATGTGACAACCAGCCAAGCAATAAAGAAGTGAAAATGAAACAAAAACCAAAATTGCATTTGAAAACTAGAAATATAATCCAAAGAATAATTAGGTGACTGACCTGAATTGCCTAGAATTCTGGGGATTTCGTCACGGAAGATCAGGACCCGGGTCTTGGTGGACGGGGTGGAGACTGACCCAACAATGGAAACAAGGGAATCAAATGAATTCGCAGCCATCGGGAAGCAGGTAGACCCAGATTAAGGATCCGAGTGAGGTTATGTAGCTTATGGTGGCTGGCTGGTTAGGGTTTTACGAGCAGCCAAGTCTCGTCAGTGTGAGAAAGAGTCAATCTCCTTGATCTTGATCTTCTCCCTCACCATTCCTCCAAAATAAAAAAATAAATTAACCCAACTTACCCAAGCAGTTTCGACATGCTTAGATTTTCGCCAAATATCAAAAATCCATTACCAGCCAAGACACAAAACCTTGAAGCCCAGCCACGGCGGCGGGCTGTGACAAACAGGGACTTGAGAGAAAGAAAACAGAGAGACAGAGGAGAGAGAGACCGAGGGAGGAACTTACTGGCCTGGTGGCTCACAGCGGCAGCAGGGCTTGTGGTGTAGGCGCCGTGGAGTGCGATAGAGGCGTGACGCCGGCGGAATAGAAAACAGAGAAATACGGCAGTGGCGTTCGACGGCGGAGGAGTTTGACGAACGGTGTAGGAAAGAGCGGCCTAATCACGGGAAAAGGGAGGGAAACCGAGTTAGAAGTATAGAGAGAGAGAGCACAATAGAGAGAGAGAGAGAGAGAGAGGAAGGCTTACCGGTGCTGTGGAGCACGGTGGCGGCGTGCAACCTGTGCGTGGAGCGGCAGAGCGGAGAGATGTGAGAGATGAGAGAGAATCAGAGACAAAAATGGACACAGATAGAGAAGGACGGACGAGAGAGAGACAGTCGAACGAAAGACTTACCGGCCGGTGGCGTGCGTCGGCGTAGTGCAGACAAGAGTGAGAATCGAAGAGAGGGAGAGTAAACAGATTGTCGCAGACGGAGAGGGGTGTATCGGGCGGCTGGGAAGGAGGAGATGAAATAAACCATTAAACCCTATGGATCAAAACGGTGCGTTTAGATCTTGGGTCTTGGCCCAAACAATTCAACAGATATTTCAAAGGGAACAAAAAGCTAGGCAATATGGCCCATTTTTTTATGGTGCATTTAGGGAATGTGTTTTTTTTGTTTTTTTGTTTTTTGGATAGAAATCTGAAATTCATTTCACCAAAAGAATCCAATAATTACAGATAATTATCAAGCCATAAAGTTAGAGAAATACAGTCTGGAACACAGTCCCACCATAAAGCAATATTATCAACTTGATTCACATTCCTAGCCAACATATGAGCAACCACATTCCCCTCCCGATATATATGTGTTAAAATACAACTCTCAAAGTGTGAAGAAAGCTATTTAATTTCATAATATAACCCCCCCAAGCAAAGAATTATACATGTTGCCATCGTGTAAAGCCTCCACATAAAGCAAGCTGTCACTTTCTACTAAAAGTTTTGAAATACCCATGGTTGCACACAACTGCAGTTCTCTGAAAATGGCCATCAGTTCTATAGCTTCTATGCATTCCATCTCTGTTTCCACTTTGCTTGCAGCCATTAAAACCCTGCCATGATCATCCCTTAATACAGCCCCAACTCCTGTTTTTCCCAACTCAGAAAAAACTGCACCATCAACATTCAGTTTCAACCATTCAGATTGTGGAGCCTGTCATTTATAATGCTGCATTAACTAAATCTGATTCTTCTGTTGAACTTGCCCATAACTTTTCAACATAGATACAACACTATCTGCAACCTGTTTAGGGGATAGTAACAGTTGATCATGCAGATATTTATTTCTACGAAACCATAAACTCCAAGCCAAAGCAAAAAACACTGATAACTTTTCATGCATTTGCCATTCACAAAGATCCAATGCCATCTCACAGACTGTTTTCCCTCTGTCAAACATCAGCCCAAGAATATAATCCTGCATCAAACCTTTTAAAGCCTTACAAGTCACTACAGCATGTGAAATATCCTCCCTTTCAGAAAAACATAATCTGCATGTTGCATCTGTCCACACTTGTTTCTACACATGATTTTCCCCAATAAGAAGGTCATTCTTGCATGCACACCATGCAAAAGTTTTCACTTTGCTCGGGACCTTCATTTTTCACAAGTGCTTCCATAATACATTATGAGTTTGGACATTTGAGGACTCTGCAAACTAAGAACCAAGTTGATAAAAAATAAAACGATAGCAACTTTTCACCCTAAACATGCCATTCCTTTCATAAGACCAAAGCCTCTGATCCTCATCAACAGTAGAAAACAGTTGCACTTTGAGTATATCGGCCACTACATTTGGATTGAAGAGAGTCCTAAGTTTAGTAATATCCCATTGTTTCTCATTCTGCCGAAATAGAGCATCCACACAAAGCTGCCTAGTATCATCCCTCGTCACAAACCCTTCAGCCATTAAAGCATTATGACCAGGAATCCACCTATCTTGCCATATATTTACATTTTTCTCATCCCCTATTCGCCACCTACATCCAGCCACAAGCCATTTCCTTGCCTCCCAAATACCCCTCCATGAATAAGAGGGACATCTTCCTATATCAGCATTCAGAAAACTGGTATTTGGGAAGTATTTAGCCTTTAATAATCTGTGTAGCAGTGAATTATCTTCTTGAAATAATCGCCACCCTGGCGGGTCAGGAATGGACATAGCATTCAAATATGGCATGACAGATGGCTTCCACAGCCTCTTACTTATCGAGTTCAAACTCCTATCAATAGACTACCTACAAACTCAACAGTGGCTGAGCTGATTGATGCTAATACTTTAACATGGAAGACTAACTTAGTAGAAGGAGTATTTAACTCCAATGAGGCACAACTAATATGTAGTATTCCACTCAGTCTGAGGAATGACAGTGACCAAATGATATGGGTGAGAAATGCAAAGGGTGTTTTCTCTGTGAAGAGTGCTTATTTATTGGATTGCCTTATGACAAAACAGTCTGTTGGTGAAGCTTCGAATGGAGTGGCTGTAGAAGAGCTATGGAGAAATCTATGGCAGTTACATGTCTCAGGGAAGATCAAACACTTTCTATGGAAGGCACTTACTGACATTCTACCTACAAAACAGGTGTTACTAAAAAAACAAATTGTGGAAGATGGCTTGTGTCCTATCTGTCAAGGCAATGAGGAGAATGTTATTCATGTTCTTTGGAATTGTTCTGCTGCTATGGATGTTTGGGGAGAGAGAGAGAGTCCTCTCAACAAATGGAGCTCTGATTATAAGGATTTCAAATTGTTATGGTTAGACATGGTTAATAGGTTGGATGTTGTGCAGCTAGATCGAGTGGCCGTTATTCTTTTTAAGATCTGGGCTAGAAGGAATTGTTTTGTCTTTAAAAACATTTTTAATAGTCCACTTGCTTTAGTTAAATCAGCTTTGAATGATGTAGAAGTTTTTCATGAATCTCAATTGAGATTAACTTATGTTGCAGACAGACTACCTCAACGGATCACTGCAGTAGAATGGAGGCCACCAGCAGATCCTTTTTATAAGTTAAATTTTGATGCTGCCTTTGATTCTGAGAAGAGGCTGATGGGTATTGGCATAGTGGTGAGGAACAGCAAAGGTGAGGTGCTAGCTGTGGTTTCTGCTCCAAAAAATCATGTTTGTTCTGCATTTTCTGCAGAAAGCTATGCACTTTTAAGAAGCATCAAGCTGTGCCAAGAGTTATGCTTATACTAGGTAGTGCTCGAGGGTGATGCAAAGGCAGTAGTGGATGGTGTTAATGGTTATAACAACAACCTTTCCTGGCACGGGCTTTTGATTGAAGACATACAATTCTTAACGAAGGGACATGCAGATTGGAGCTTGATGTTTACTAAGAGACCTGGAAATAAAGCTGCTCATGTTGCAGCAAAGCTAGGCATGTATTTAGATAGTGAAACAGTATGGATAGAGGAGGGCCCTCCGGAAGTTTTGTCAGTCACTTTGCTTGAGAAGCCATGTACTGTTTTGATTTGAAGTAATGGAATTATATTCTCTTTTTTAAAAATAATAATAATAATAATCGACACCCTTGCTTAGCTAATAAAACTAAATTAAAGCTTTTTAAATCTTTAAAACCCATCCCACCTTTTAACTTTCTTTGACACATTATGTTCCAACTCAACCAGTGTATCTTCCGCTCATTCCCTTTTTGCCCCCACCAAAACCGAGACATCATACCCTCAAATTTACCACATAAACTAGAAGGAAGAAGAAAAAAACTCATAAGTTTGCTTTCAGAAAACATCTTATCTCATCTCATCTAATTATTACAAATTTCCCAACTTCCAATACAAAATAAAATAGACAATTCAAATTTTTCAAATCCCAAAATAAAAATAATATTAAAGAATATATTTTAACAATATTTTATTCAATTTTTTAACTTTAATCTCATCTCATCTCATCTCTGAAAACAAACGAGCCCTGTATATGTTAGAATGGAAAGTGCTACTGCTTTCAACATAACTTCCTTCCCTCCTTGTGACAACAAATTTTCTTTTCAAGATTGTAATTTCTGCCACACTTTCTGCTTGATAGGCTCAAAGGCACGTTTTTTACTCTTTCCAATAACAGGTGGAAGTCCAAGATATTTCTCATATTGTTGAATCTCACAATTATCCCATAAATTCTTGATCTCAGACTTAGTAGCGCCATTCACATTACTACTATAAACAACAACAGTTTTTTCCTTATTTATTTTCTGTCCAGAGACAACTTTATACCTCTCCAACAGATTTTGTACTCTTCTGTTTTCTTCAACCTCAGCTTGAAAAAAAATAATGCTATCATCCGCAAATAGCAAATGATTTATAATAGGAGCCCTCCTACAGATTCTCAATCCAGAAATTTCCTTTCTCAGCCCAGCAATATTCAACAGATATATCAAACCCTCAGTACAAAGCATAAATAAATAAAGGGACAAAAGATCCCCTTATCTCAAGCCTCTTGTAGGTATTATTGGACCCTTAGGAACTGTAACACCCGGGCCTAGTGGGAAGTTGTTTTCAAAAATTTTGGATGTTTATGCGTGAAAAAGCCCATTTATTATTTCACTAGTCGGGAGACAAAATTTTATTTTTTATTTTTTTGAATTGGCCAAATAGCCTAAGCCGTAGGATATCGTATCAGAATCCACGACGTGCATGTTTGCATCTTTTGCATGCACGTCTATTTTCCGCTAGGTTAACGCCACCACTATTTATTCATAATTTTTTTTCCACTTCACGAGCAGTTCACGCAAAGACTCATTTTGCTTCGACCACCTGCAAGCCTAGACTAGGTTACCACCCCTTCTCGACGGACCACCGGCCTCTAGTCCTCGCCCAGGAAGCGTCCAGCAATGGGAGTAAACTGTGGCGCCGCTACACCAGTGCACATTATGGCTTCCATCCCACGACACAACAGCCATTGCACCGCCCAGAACTCTCACTACCCTAAACAGAATCGACGCAACCCGTGCATGCACAGCATCTCCACGGATCGCGGCTCTTCTGCTGTACACCACAGTCACCATCTTTAACTTGTTTTTTCCATAGCCTCCATGCATGAAGCCGCCAACGTCATTACAGTGAACCCATGCCCCACTGCACGAAACCAAACCGCCCAGAATAAAACCTCTGTGATTGCCACTGTTCAGCCTTGGTGCAACACCACAGCTCGCCCACAATATTGCCTTGCATCACCATACCCCACACTGTCTCATTGTCCCCTGTTTTAGCCACCGAAAACAGAGCAACATAGCCCGGTGCCCTTGTCGTTCAATGCCACCACCCACGCCGTTGCCTCAGCCACCATGGTACAACTCCCACTGCCCAGCCACCCTGCCTCCTCAACGGTCAAACAAACACTGAAGAAACCTCTGTTTTTGTCCTCGAAAACAGAGCAAATTTCTTTATAGCTTGCTGCTGTTCAACGCAAACCAGCTGAGCGACGTCGCCGCCTCCGCACAGAGAGTATCGTTGGGCGCTGCACTCCATCCAAGTTCGTCACTCTCCTCTCGGTAAGCTACCCTCTGAACTCAACTCTCCTTTCCGTCCCTCTCCGTCTCTCTCTCTCCCTCTCTCTCTCTCAATCTCAGTGATCTGCCGCCGCGTGGACCACCTTCGACCTCCGCCCAGCTCTGCCGTTGCGTCCCTCGTTCTCTTCTCGGTGAGTATCTCACACCCCGCCTCGCCAACTGTTGCACCATAAACTCATTCAACGTTTTCTCAAGAATTTACGTAAAGTTAGTTTTTCATATTTTTGATATGAAATTACAATATTACCCTTGTTATTGGGTGGTTTCAATTTAGTATTATGTTTATATTAAATCTATTTTTTTTACATGGTCTTTGTGGGAAGTATAATAGTGACAGGAATTAAGTGGATATTGATGGTTTTAGAAAATGATGATATTATAGGAATTATGAGAATTTTAGGTTTTGTGGCTTTAAAATAGGTTATTTTTAGTATTTTAGGTTTAAATATCGAAATAAGTGGTTGATTAGAAATTTACGAGAATTACTTGATTATTTTATAAGTGACGATTAATTATTGTTCGACATTTTGAGAAAAATTTTGAAAAAACTAAGAAGTCCAGGTAAGCGGAGTTCCTATGCTAGACTTTACACAAATTGTTTAGACTGAGGTTAACTTTCTAAAAACTTTGCATGTTTTGTGATAAAATGAGAACTTGGGAAAAACCAACCTCGGTCGCTTATTTGCATTACTCATGAAATCTGTATGAAAAAAAAAAAGAGAAAATATTTATACCATGCATTGTGTAGACATGAGCTATATTTTGTCATGCTGTCTCTGAAATATGAAAAAGAGCGATTATGAAAATCTAAAAATTTTTGCTTCAAATAAATGAAGATGTTTTGGATTCGGTTATTTCGAACATGTGAAATTATCTGAAGCTATTCAGTATTTTGTTTTGATATGATGTGTCATCTGAAAACCTTGGCATGAAGTTCTGATTCTGTATTCGAATGTGATCTGGTTCCGATGATGTTCCGTTCTATTTCTGTTAAGGCCCAGCCACAGGTATAATGATGGTTTATAACCCTACCACGGGATGAAACATGGTATATGGCCCTGCCACGGGTATAATGGTGGTTTATAACCCTACCACGGGGTGAAACATGATATATGGCTCAGCTACGGGTATAATGGTGGTTTATAACCCTACCACAGGGATTAAACATGGTATTTGTCCCGATGTGATGCTATAAGATGATATGAATATAATGTTTAAGCTTGGATATGCCAAATAATTTTCTTTTTTGGAACAAGTTTGTTTTTCTGAAAATTTCGCTCTGATATTTTGTAACAAGTTTTGTTTATACATTCTGAAAGAAAATATGTTGTTTCTGTATTCTGAAAGTAAATGTCTTGTTCTGCATACCGAATTTTATAAATGCCCATATTTACATGCTAGTATATGTTCTCTGCTTACTGAGTTGTTGATAACTCACCCCTTATCTCCACAATATTTTTCAGATATTTTTTATGGTTCAGCTGAGGATCAAGATTATGAGGCATTGAGTGAGATGATTTAAGTATAGTGGTTTAAGTATAGGGAGTTTTTTATGAGTATTGTCGATTATTTTATTAAGAAATTTTATTGTGTTTTGATGACTTGGCATTTTGAAAAATTGGTTATATTGAGGAAATTAGATTGAATTGAATTTTCTATATGATATTGGGAATTTGGAGTCTATTTGTTTATATTGTTGAAAGGTGAGTTTAAGTGTTAGGAAGTTACTCTCCGACCCGTGTGGGACCGGGACGTTACAGGAACCCCATTGATCTAAACAGAAAATGAGACAGAGCTAATACACAACACATGATCAACTCAATAAATTTCTGATGAAACCCCATCACCCCCATTACAGATTTTATAAACCCCACTTGACATGCACATAGGCTTTACTCATATCTAACTTCAAAGACATGAAACCCTTTTTCCCATTCATTTTCTTTTTAAGACAATGGACTAACTTATATGCAATTAGAATATTATCATAAATAAGGCGTCCAGGGACAAAGCACTTTGACTCTCACTAATAACATTAGTTAAAATAGCTTTGAGTCTATTTGAGAGAACTTTTGCAATGAGTTTATAAGCCACATTATACAAACTTATGGGTCTATAATCACCCATCTTAGAAGGACTTTTCTTTTTTGGAATGAGGGAAATATGAGTAAGGTTCAAAGAAGATGGAAAGGAACTTGAATTTAAAGCTTGAAGAACTGCTGAAATCAGAGAATGTCCAACGACATGCCAATATTTTTGAAAAAATATTGGGGACATTCCATCAAGGCCAGGGGCCTTCGCAGTGTCCATTTGAAACAAAGCTTCCTTCACTTCTTCAGCATTGAACTCCTTAATCAACTCCTGATTCATATCAACTGAAACCTTCCAGTTAAAGGTTCTAAAAACTCCAAAGACGCATTATTCAGAGAAGGATTAGAGCTTGTAAACAACTGCTGAAAATAATCCAAAATAATCCTATCCCACTGCCGATGTTCATCTTGGATTTTGTGAATTCTGTTTTTCCTTCTCCTCTGTGAGGCCTTCACGTGAAAATACTTTGAATTACTATTCCCCTCCTTTAGCCATAAAGCCTTAGAATGTTGTCTCCACCTAATCTCATTTATCTCCAACCATATTTGAACCTCATCTCTAGCCAAATTTAGTACCTTAGCATCAACACCATTTGAATCCTCTACAACCAAGTTCTGCAAATTATTATGCGCTTTTGCAAGCTGCTGTTGAACATTCCCAAACGAGTGTTTGTTCCATGTATTCAAACGAGCCCCACACTCTTTTAACATTTATGATATTTCTCCCATATAAACCTGATCAGTCACCCTACTCCACACATTCTTTATAATCTCCTCACAATCTGACTCTCCCACTCACATAACCTCAAATTTAAAAGGCTTTGAAAATCTGGGATACTCCCGTGCACCTTCCAAAATGACATTAATAGGTGAATGATCGGAGTAAGCCACCGCCCCATGAGAGACTCGAGCATGAGGATAACAATTCCACCAAGCAGAATTAACAAGAAATCTATCTAGCCTCTCATGTACACAATTAATCCCAGTTCTCCTATTACACCATGTAAATTTATGCCCTAAAAATCCCAGATCCAGCAAATTACAATCTTCAACAACTGCTCTAAAATCAGATAATTGCCATTCAGGGCTTGGTTTCCCACCCTTCTTCTCATACTGATGCAACTATTCATTAAAATCACCCATAACTAACCAAGCTTCCCCGTTAATTCTACACAATGATCTAAGCAAATTCCAAGTTTTATACCGTAAGTTTGTTTCAGGAAAGCCATAAAAAGAAAATTCCGAAGGAAAAGAGATAGGGTAGTTTGGACTGGACTTTTTTTCAATAGAATATTATTTTGGTTTATGTACAGTAACAAGCCAAATATGATCGTTGAGTGCTTGTTATTGTAGCTTAAAACCATAAAATTATTCCTTTGGCTAATTCAATGCATGTATTTTTGGGACAAATGAGGTAAATATTTGATTTCATTGTCATTTAGCTAATCTAATGCCAGTACTCTAAGAACCGAAATCAGTTTGGTATCAGTTCTCATATTTTGAAAACCATTAACTAAACTGGACCAGTGTATATATAATATGAAATTTTAATCTTAAACATAAATATTAATATTATGTTATTAATATAAACTTCCTTTCGAGGAGAAGAAGCATTACAAGAACTGGCTCTCGAGTCTCATCTTATATAGGGTCACACTCGCAAACAATAAATAGAAAAAATCGGACTAGACTAGACCAAAATCGAAAAAATTGAAAGTTTAGGTTTGAGTGAAGAATCAGTTTGTATCGATCCTTAACTTTTCAAAATCTGTGTATATCGGTTTGGTTCTAAATTTTTTTAAAACAAGACCGAATCAAGCCGTCTATACCCATACACTTTAAGAATAGGATTGGATGAAAAGATTTTAAAAGGATTTTTTAATTATTTATGGGATATAACAAAGAAATATAAAAATAAACAAAAAATTGAAAATGTAAAAAAAAAAAAAAAAAAAGCTTCATATGGCACAAGGAAAGGCCTTGGTCATTAAGCCAAGTGGCAATGGTTCGTGCTTTAGGACGAGAAAGGGGCTGCAACACATAATGTTTTGGTGACAACGAGGTAGTTGATGGTCAAAATGTGGTGGCAAAACTTAACGTCGACGAGAGTGGTCAATGTCCTAGTTTTGGTTGTACCAATATATGGTTTATACTCTAAAAGTATTAATTAAGATTACAATAAGAGTTCATTAGAATCATTACAAAGGGCTTCAACTTCTTTCTTAAAAGCATACTCAATTGAATTTGGGGCATTACAATCTTCCATTAAATCCTTGATGCCCCCATTTGGCCATTCTATCATGGGTGCCGGGTGGTATTGCTCAAGTGTAAAAATTAATGACTTATATAATTTAGTATATTTTATCATTTCTTAACTTTAAAATTTAATCTAATTTTATTTATTTTTGTTGATTTTAGGCTTCATTATTGTCATTTAAATTTTATTTCAGATTTGAATAAAAGGAAGACCTAAATTTTAGAAGCATATCGTCTAAAGACTCTCTCTCATTTAAATGAAGATTTTATTCGAACATAAGAAATGGTCACTGGTGCTATTTGGGAATAAAGATCAAGTTAAATTTTTTAATACGAAAATTCGAAAAGGCTGAAAATCAGAAGATGAAAAAGATGGAAAAATTTTGAAGAGAATAACAGCAATAATTCGAATAAAGAGAGATGTGATATCATAGCAGAGAACAGTGTTAATGTTGGATAACGTGGAGAGTGCCTTCCCTTTCTCTGGGAGAAAGCGTGGGGTTCCAGTGCCTTTGTTGTTTTCAACAAAGGTTTTAGTCTCACCTTGGTGAGTTCTTTTTTTTTTTTTTCCTGTGACAGTGGTGTTGGGTAGCTAGACGAGATGGAGGCGGAGGAACTGGCATCACGATGGGAAAGGCTTCATCTCTCCAAGGAAGAAAGTGCTTGCTTCCATGTCCAGCAGAAGAGCATCCACGATGACATAAGAAGAGGAAAGTACTGTATTGTTGGGAAAGCTTTGACGGAGAAGGGAGTGAATAGTGAAGGATTCAGAATAACAATGTCTCAAATATGGAGGCTGGACGGGTGGGTGACTTTTAAGGAACTTGGTGATCAATGCTTCTTGATCGAGTTTCAGAAGATAGAAGACAAAGAAAAGGTACTGAGTGGGCGTCCATGGTTCTTTGACAGACACCTCCTCACCATGATGGAGGTGGATGAGAAGGAATCCATAGATGGGTTGAAGTTCTGCTTTGAGTCATTCTGGGTACAGCTACACAACCTCCCACTATCAGTCATGACAGAAGATTTCGGGGAGCAGTTTGCAGAAGCTATAGGCCCGGTTATAAGAGTAGAAGCAGAGGCAGATGGACGTGCATGGGGCAGATGCCTAAGAGTAAGGGTGGCTGTGGACCTTAACAGACCTCTACTTTGAGGGAAATGGCTAAGGCTGGATGACAAACAACACTGGATCTCATTCAAATACGAGAGGCTGCAAAACTTTTGCTTTCATTGTGGTATTCTTAGTCACAAAGGCAAAGGTTGCTTGACTGCTCGTAATGCTCAGCAAGGAGAGACTTTGCCCCCAGCTCAGTTTGGTCCATGGCTCCGAGGACAGCCTAGGAACACAAACATTTTCGATAGCCGTAGATACGGCGGATCAAAGGGCGGAAACAACCAACAGACGGGGCAGAAAGGGGGAAGAGGGTACTATTGTCCAAGATATATTTGTGCCTCGTACATCAGAAGCCTTCGCGAAAAAGGTGGCAGGTGAAAAGGAGAAGGTGTCAGCAAGAAAGAAGGAAGAAGGGTCTCAGACAGGAACCAATCAGTCACATACAGATGGGAAAGGAGGAGAAGGTGCTGCTGAGGATCCATGCATCGGGATCTTGGCTGGAAGCCAGGGTGTAAGTCAACTGTCTGACCCAATAAAGGTTACCTTTGGTCAGAAGGATGCTAGGTTCTTAGAACCTGGTGGCCCTCAGAAGATACAGGTTTCTCACGTGGGGGAGGCTTTTGCAGTTAATCTAATGTCGGGGACATATAGCCTCCATGAGTCTATGAAGGAAGTAGGGGTGGAAAGGGGTACAAAGGAAATTTCTAAAATAGGCAGCATGGCTGCATCCACTATTGGTGTATGTCTGTTTAATCAAAATGATGACAAAAAGATGGCTCTGGATCAAACGCCTGGTGAAGACACTATCATGCCAATGGTAAAGGTTGAGGGTATGAGGACTATGAGGAAATGGAAAAGGAAAGCCCGGGAGAGTGAGACCAATACAAAAGGCAATAGTAATACAAGCCTAGCTGATGGTTCTACATGCAATGCAAGGAACTTGTATGCGAGGGGGTGCAAAAGAGTCTCAACCTTTCAGGAGTCTAGTTCAAAAAAGACAAGGAGATGCCTCAATACAACAGATTTTCCCATGACTAAGGCAGAGGCTAGCTTTCAGCCCTGCCATGATCAATGAGCATATTAGTGTGGAACTGCCGAGGGCTTGGGAACCCTCGGACAGTTAAGGTCCTTAGGAATCTGACTAAGGAAAAGTTTCCCAATTTGGTTTTCCTAGTGGAAACTAAATGCAGAAGAAATAAAATGGAGGCAATTAGGAGGTTGCTGCAAATGGATGGGTGTTTTACTGTGGACTGTATGGGATTTAGCGAGGGATTGCCCTTCTCTGGAAAGATGAGTGGAGGGTTAACATCATTAATTATACTAAATGGCACATTAGTGCTCTGATCCAGGAGATAAAGGATGGACCTACATGGCAATTCACGGGGTTCTATGGACACCCTGATACAGGGAAGAGAGGCAGTAGTTGGCATTTACTGAAGATGCTCAAACCCACCAACTCCTTAGCATGGCTATGTGCTGGGGACTTTAATGAGATCCTTCATCAGAGTGAAAAGATTGGTGGAGCAACCAGACCTTATAAACAAATTGAGGACTTTAGATAAGCTGTGGAAGCTTGTGGTCTAAATGATATACACTCTCAAGGGCAAAGGTTTACTTGGTCGAATAACAAATGTGGGAATGATATTACTAAAGAAAAAATTGATAGAGCCTTTGGAAATAAAGAATGGAATGAGTTATATGGTCATGGGGTTTGTAATGCACTTCCTGCAATTAGATCTGATCACTCTCCTTTGTCAATTAGTCTGCACAACACCACTCAGGGAAGGTTGAAAAGGAGATGGTGCTTTAGATATGAGATGGCATGAGAAATAAAGGAAGAATGTCAGAAGGTGGTGAGAGAGGCATGGCAAAATGCTGGTATAACAGATGGTCAGGCCAAATCCTTAAGGACACAGCTTGAATGCTGCCAAAAGGGTCTCACGACCTGGAGGCAAAAGCTTAAGCAACAAGAGGACCAGATCATTCAAAATGGGACACAATTTATTGGGCATCTTCAGAATGTTGGTACTGGTGAGCACTTGGCAGCTATGAAACAAACCCAAGAGGAGGTGGTTTTTGCCATTATAGCAAATGATATCAAGTGGAAACAAAGGGCAAAGCAACACTGGCTTAAACATGGGGACAGAAACACCCAGTTTTTTCACATGCAAGCAAGCCAGAGAAGGAAGACCAATGCAGTTAAAAGCATAGAAGATCCTCAAGGAAGGTGTGTCACTGACCAGTTAACAATTGGAGAGGTATTCACAAGCTTCTTCTCCTCTCTTTTCACTACTTCCAATCCCAGTTCTATTGACCAATGTCTGCTTGCAATGGACACCAAATTAGACAGTGTTAAGAAGGCTTGGCTCTTAAACCCTTTTACTAGAGAGGAGATCACTGCAACTATTTTTCAAATGAATCCCTTGGGGTCTCCAGGACCTGATGGGTTCCCTACCCAATTCTACCAAAAGAACTGGGAGGTAGTTGGGGATCAAGTCTGTAATTTTGCTCTTGGCTTCCTTAATCATGGGGGCACCCTCAATGAGGTTAATGACACTTTTATTACTCTCATACCCAAAGTTCAGAACCCCAAAAGAGTAGTGGATTACAGACCAATAAGCCTTTGTAATGTCTTATACAAGGTTGTGTCTAAAACCATGGCAAATAGACTTAAGCACATACTGCCACATATTATTGCCCCCAATCAGAGTGCCTTTGTCCCTGGAAGGCTCATATCTGATAACACCTTGATTGCTTATAAGGTCCTTCACTCTATGAACTCTAGAATGAAAGGGAAGAAAGGTTTTATGGCTCTAAAACTGGACATGAGCAAGGCCTATGACAGGGTAGAGTGGAGATTCATTGAAGCCATCATGGTTAAAATGGATTTTCCTGCTCATTGGATCCACATCATTCAAGCTTGTCTCACTTCCGTCTCTTACTCTATACTTCTTAATGGAGATCCTCAAAAAAAGTTTGCACCTTCGAGAGGCCTAAGACAAGGTGATCCCATGTCACCCGACTTATTTATACTATGTGCAGAAGCCCTCTCTTCCCTCCTTAAACATGCTGAGACATGTGGCAGTATAACTCCTGTGACAATTGGTAGAGATCCTGTTAAAGTAAACCATCTCTTCTTTGCTGATGATAGCCTACTGTTCTGCCAAGCCAAGCATGAGGAAATTAATTGTGTTCTTAACATCCTTGAGTTATATGAGAAAGGATCAGGTCAGGTTCTTAACAAGGATAAGTCTGCCATTTACTTCAGCAAGAATACTGCCTTGATGACCCAACAGCTGATCATGCACCTTGTAGGTGTCCAATCCACCTCTTTCTTTGATAAATACCTGGGCTTACCTTCATTGGTGGGTAGAAAGAAGATAGCATCCTTCCACTCTTTAGTTGATAGAACCTGGTCTCGGGTCACTAATTGGAGGACCAAATTTCTCTCTGCAGCAGGAAAGGAGATACTGCTCAAAGCTGTGCTCCAAGCTATCCCCACCTATGCAATGGGGATGTTCCTTCTACCAGCCTCTATTTCAAGGAAATTAAACCAGATACTAAGGAAGTTTTGGTGGGGTTTCAATGAAGATTTTTCAAAAATTCAGTGGGTCAACTGGGAGAAGCTTAGTGGCAGGAAGGATATGGGAGGGCTGGGGTTTCGAGACTTGAGATGCTTCAATATTGCTCTACTATCCAAACAGGGATGGAGGATCCTCCAAAATCCTACATCTCTAGTGGCACAAATTTTAAAGCAAAAGTATTTCAACAATGGAAATTTGCTTGATGCTAAGCTGGGAGGTGGGCCTTCTTTTGCATGGAGAGGAATACATGCTCGAATAAGTTTGTTAAAAAAAGGACTCATTTGGAGGGTTGGAAATGGACAGAAGATTAACATCTGGCAAGATAGATGGGTACCATCTCTACCTACACAAAAGATCTTGACCCCTCGAGAAGCTGATTGATGGTGTGAAAAAGTCAGTGACATCATTGATCCTCAACAGAAGAGATGGCAGGAATCTATCCTATCTGAACTTTTCACTAACCAGGAAATAGAGGGCATAAAGGCAATTCCCATAAGCTTAGGAGATAGAGAAGACAAACTCACCTGGCAGTTTTCCCCTAATGGCAGCTACACAGTTAAAAGTGGATACTATCTTGGCAAAGAATTGGAGAGAGAGCAAGGAGGAGAACCTTCTGGCAGAGCTGAGAACTGCCAAGTGTGGAGGTCCATTTGGAAGCTCAAGATTCCTCCTGCCACCAAAATGTTTATCTGGAGGGCATGCAGTGAAGCCTTGCCCACTATGGCTAACCTGAAAAGAAGAAAGGTGGTAAATGATAGTATTTATTTGATATGCAAAAGGGAATCTGAAACCTCTGGCCATGCTTTATGGGGATGCAGCAGTGCCCAAGATGTTTGGTGTCAAGGCCCAAAGAAAGTGCAAAAATTTTCTTTACACAGTGACTTGGTTTTTAATATCTGGGCAGAATTGATTGGCAAGCTTGAACCAGGGGATTTAAATGAGGTGGCTGCTACAATGAGAGTGATATGGGCGAGAAGAAATGATGTCATACATGGGAAAGTTTTTAAACACCCTCAAGAAGTCATTGGCCAGGCCAGAGCAGAATTGTCTCTGCATGAAGAGGCTTTCCAGAAGGAGGTTGATGCTAACTATGAGAACATGGCAAGAGTTCACAGATGGACAAAGCCTGCAGTAGGTGGTTTTAAAGTGAATTGGGATGCAGCTGTGCAATCGAGGCTAGGAAGGATTAGCATTGGTGTCCTAATCAGAGATCATCAAGGGCTGGTGATAGGTGCACTTCGTGCTAATAGACCTTTGAGAGGCAGTGCCTTTGATGTTGAAGCATATGGGCTTGTTTTGGCATGTGTTTTTTGTAAGGAAATTGGAATAAGGCAATTATGTTTGGAGGGAGATTCAAAACAGGTCGTGGACCAAGTGATCCAAGGTTGTCCTAACTGGAGCTTAGGTGGTTGCCTCATATCAGATGCCAAAGCTGTTCTAATCCCAGCTGCTGATTGGTCTATCTCTCATGTATATCGGGAGGTTAACATGGCAGCTCACAAGCTTGCCCAAGCGGCCCTTGAATGCACTGAAGATCTTTATGACATCGAAATATGCCCCCCTTGTATCCTTCAGGTGGTTACTGGGGAAATGAGGCATTGATCCTATCTTTTCCTTTGTAATACTGGTTCATCTTATATGTGTTTGGTTTGATTAATGAGATCAGTTTATTATCAAAAAAAAAAAAAAAGAATAAAGAGAGATGCGGATGTTCAAGTTGATTTTCAGGATACTAAAATAATAGCAAAATCTGGAGGAACTCAATATTCCAAAATATGGAAGTTGAAGAAATAAAAAAGAAAAGCAAAAGATGCTGAAAAGGTGGAGTTCGGATAAGAAAAAAAAACTTAAAACATGAAGAAAAAAAAACCCATGATGGCGCTACCTACCACTAGGCAATTTCAAAAGTTAAAAAAGAAAAGAAATCTATTTCTACCAACTACCCAATGCACCCATCGTAAGACGTGCATGGGAATGAATAAAGGATTTAAAAAAATAAAAAGTCTACTTAGGACCGGTTTGCGGAACCCCCGCATCACCGTGTCCTACGTGGCAAGTTTCAAAATGATGTCGTTTACGTTTGAATTCAAATCAAAGACTCAGCACGTTTCAGAACGCTTTCACTTTCTCCCTCTCCATCCCCTATGAGACCTTGCCCTCTTCCGTCTTTCTCATCGTCCTCTCCAGAAAGGCTTCTGCCTTCCATCCAAGTCGAACTAGAGCCACGAACCACAAACGTCTTCTCCACCAGATTGCTTTCACTTTCTCCCGCTCCATCCTCTATGAGACCCTACCCTCTTCTCCATTCCCATCGTCTTCCCCAGGAAGGCTTCTGCCTTCCATCCAAGTCGAACCAGAGCCCATTTGAACCCACGACCAAAGCCACGAACCACAGACGGCTTCTCCATAGACGACACTTGGTCTTTGTCTACTCCTCGAACCCAAGACCCACAAACCCACGTTTCAGGCTCGTACCGAAGAGTCACGAACCATAAACCCGATTTGAATCCACGAACTAGAGCCACGAAGCCATGTCGTCTTCTCCACCAGATCTGAAAATGTGAAGCCCACAGAGCACCGAAACACTAACCCTAACCCTAACCCTAACCCTAATCCTAACCTCAAAAAATTTGGCATAAAAATCTCTTTGTTTCTCTATCATTTAGGGCAGGGTGTGCGTCTAGAGATCTGCGGAAGAGAAGAACCCGCGTCAGTGGCGTTGTTTCCTTACTTGGGTTTGTGACTAAAAAATACCTTATCTTGGTTTCTGATTGTAGTCTCTTATTATCTTGGTTTGTGCCATCAGTGAGGATTAAGGATCTTTGCAAGGTTAATTTAGGTTGTTATTCATATAGACTTTTTAGGCTGGTTGATTATTCAAGTTTGATTATTTGTTATTCATAAAGATCTTTGCCGTCAGTTATAAATAGAACTATGCAAGTTTGATTTAGGCTAGTGATTTTGTTATCTTCGTCTTGATAATAGAAATGCAAGTTTACAGGTCTTACTTATCTAATAGATCTTTGCAATGTGTTAATTGGGTTTGATGATCAAAGAAATTTCTTAACTGCTGGATTTTATTTTTTTTTCATGGCTTTGCTTACGAATTTTCAAGGTTAATTTAGGTTGTTATTCATATAGAGAAGTTGTGTATAGTTGATAAAAAAAACTATGCAAATTTGATTTAGGCTAGTTGATTTTGTCATCTTTATGCATGCAAACTAGATTCAAGTCTACCACAATTTGTGTAAGCATATTCTAGCACCAGTCTGGCTCAAAATGTTACATTTTTCCTATGATGTCAACGAGCAGGAGCGGGTCCAGTAATAGACTTCTCGAACGACTTACCTCATTGCGGGACTTCAAATGGAAAAGGCCGGCCTAAAGGCAGCCTTATCCCTCCCGCAGAGGAGAGCGGGCTTTGCCTTTGAGGCGATCCGAAAAACTTACCCCGACTCCTATCACGGTGAAAACGCGGACTGCCCCAATTGCAGCCCGAAAAAGTTACCTCATTGGGAAACCAAAAAGAGACAGGCTAACTTGAGGTAGCTTGACTCTTCTCCAATGGAGTGCGAGTTTAAGTCTTATGACTGCCCGAAGAAAGAAGAATCTACAGAAAGTAAGTACAAGAAGAAATATATAAAGGAAGTACGAGAAGAAATACAACAAGAAAAATGCAGGGACAGTGCAGCTGGATACACAAAATCATCTTATTAATTGTGCAGGATTACAAGGAAAAATTACATCACGAAGTCGCAGAGCTACAAGGAAAAATTACATCATGGAGTTGGCAGGAAAAATTACATTATGAAGTCGCTAGGAACAAATTACATCATGAAGTTGCAAAGCCACAAAAATGCGAAAATAGTATAGACGGATACACAAAATTATCTTATTAATTATGCAGGATTACAAGGAAAAAATTACATCATAAGTCACAAAGCTACAAGGAAAAAATTATATCATGAAGTCGCAAAGCTAAAAGAAAAAAATTATATCATGAAGTCGCAAAGCTATAAGAAAAAAAATTAGATCATGAAGTTGCAAAGCTACAAGGAAAAAATTACATCGCGAAGTCGCAAAACTACAAGGAAAAAATTACATCGTGAAGTCACAAAGCTACAAGGAACATGTTACATCATAAGGCCGCACGATCTACAAGGAGGAGAAGTGTTCTAGTGCCCGGTCTAAATCGTAAAACATTTAGGGATAATGTAAAAGATCTAGAAGACTTCACTGTTCTCAGACCCATCTGAAATAGGACAAGCAGTTCTTGAAGCAACGACGAAGATAGCGCCAAGAATTAGAACATCTCGGAGCTAGTTTCTACACTTAGAACTGCTTACTAGACGAAGGATGGCCACCACGGTGACTAAGCCATTCACCACAGCAACAGAAGCACTTCTCCACTGCGACCAAGTAGGCAGCAAGTTCGGTGTAGGCAACGACCATGAGGAAGAGCTTTGAAGTCGAGCCCCGTAAGTAAAAGGGCGATAATGAGGAAGCAAAAGGGCAAGAACGAGAAAGGAGCATCCGGAACCCCAACAACGAATGATAGGCGGTTCCACCCTCCGATGCACAGGCCGCCACAGGCAGCAACGTTCTGAGCGCCACCAAAGGACCTGTCTCCCACTAAGGTGTGGAGGATCCATCAGAACCATGAAAGATAGAATGACAGAACAAAGGAACTTTGGAAGAAAAGCAAAGGAAAGTAACAAAACTAGAAACTCAAGCATCAAAGCAAGAGTCACATAATAGAAGAGAAAGACAAAAGTGAGTATAATGGAAATTCTAACTAGAAGGAGGGTCCTTATATAGGCGGGATCGATGCTTGCCCTGCTAAGGTGCCATAACTCTACGAATCACCATGAGACGCCACATGTTTCCCCCCAGAGAACCAAAATCCCTTGATTATGCAACTGCTGCAGAACGTATATGCTAGTGCAACGTGCGGAGTTAATGCCTATAAAGAACGGAGCCATGATGCGAAAATCGAAGGTACGCCATTTAATGCAAAAATATAACTGGCACCGAACTATGTCGCCACGTATACAAAATGCAAACGGTCACTCAGTATGCGACCAGGAAGGCTGTGAATTTGACAGGGAGTAAATGAAGGAGGAGATGGGAAGAATTCTTCTCGGACTCATCAAGAAAGAATTAGCGGGGTAACTATAAAGGATCTATTCCCATTACTTAAAACCCGTTGGGTTTCTAACCACTACAGGCCCGAGGGTGCGGAATAGTAAACAAGAAAAGTCGACCTAACGATCCATGGCCACTTTTAGAACCAATAAATTTGTAAAAAAAATATGATAAATGGAAGTGGAAATAGGAATGAAGAGCAAGGAAGAAAGGGAAAAGTCAAACAACAGCGGACAAAAAATCAGTCGAAGCAGCTAAACGCCCTAGTTTGTCTCCTTAAAAATTGTGTGAATTGGTTTAACTAACGCAATTATTTTTTGTAGTGTGAAAATCGGCTAGTTTCAATCGGCAAAGTCAACTCCACTAAACGGGAACTCCATCAACAACTTACCTCCCCGTGGAGCAAAAAGACAAAGGTTGCTTTAGGCCTAAAAGGTTGCCTTATCCCTCTCGCGAATGAGTGCTAGTCGGCCCTTGGCCATCTGAACATAAAATCTCCATCAACAAAATTTTCATTAGCGGGATCTCCACTAATGAAGCAAAAGACGCCGGCGGGGTAGGCCGGGAAACTTCAAAGGTACGGCCGGACACGGCCGCCCAAATAACAATTAAAACGATAGTCGCATTCCAAGAACGACTATCCACAGAAGATAAACAAGTGCAATGTGACTGGCTAGCGGGGTAGGTAGTAGGGGTGGGCAGCAAGGCCCTGCCTCGCTTCCACTCCGCCCTCGTTTAACGGGACGGAGCCCCCCGTTCATCAGATGCGGGGGGCGGGTGGCCTGCCCGCATTTGACCCCCGCATCTGACCACCCCATTTATATATATATATATATGTAAGTTTATATATATATATATATATATATATATATATGTAAGTTTATATATATATATATATAAAATAACCCAGGCATGAAACGACGTCGTTTCATGCCTGGGTTGTTTTTAAATTACAAATAACGAAACGATGCCGTTTCGTTAATGGAAAAACGACGTCGTTTCATTATTTGTTTAAATCCCCCCCCCCCCCGCGAGAGTACCCTACCTAGAAATTCAGAATCTCTCTCTCTCTCTCTCTCTCTCTCTCTCTCTCTCTCTCTCTCTCTCTCTCTCTCTCTCTCTCTCTCTCTCTCTCGCCCTGCAATCTGCATCTCCGTCGCTGTCTCCATCACTGTCACCGTAGCCTTCCGTGACTCCGTTTTCATCTCCGTCGCCGCTGGTAATAAACCCTAAATCTACTTAATTTCTTATGATATATTTTTTATGAAATAGAGATTATAGGAATGATGGGGTTTCATCGGAGATGGAGGATGAGAATTTGTGAATTGTGTACTGTGGAGATTTGATTGTGCATGTGGTTTGAAGGATTGATGAACAACGTGTACTGTGTAGTCGTGTGAATCTGTCCGTGACTCCGTGGTTTATTTTTTCATTTTTTTCAAAATACCCTAAAATAATTTAGGGGTTTCAAAGATTGAAACCCTAGGTCAATCTTTATGCAACACTACAAGCAACATAATAAACTCCCCCTAAAGCCCAAAAAAGCACCAAAACTCTTATCTCAAAATTAACCATAGTGAAATTTGTTTTAAAGTTTGCAAATCTTACAGAATCTTATGTAAAATTGATATTTTTAATTTGGGTATTTAATTTTTTTATGTTTGATGTTTTTAATTTGGGTATTTCATTTTTTTATGTTTGATGTTTATAATTTGGGTATTTCATTTTTTTTTTATGTTTGATGTTTTTAACTTGGGTATTTCATTTTTTTATGTTTGCTTTTTTTAATTTGGGTATTTTATTTTTATGCTTGATGTTTTTAATTTGGGTATTTCATTTTTTTTATGTTTGATGTTTGATCATTGATGTTTGATCTTCCAACTTCCAATATATATGTTAATGCTTGGATGTTAATTGTTTGACATGTTGATATGTTTGCTATAATTTCATATTTCTTATTTGCTTGAGTTCATGGATATTCCAGCATATTCTAGTGCGAGCTCTCATTTCCATGCCCAGGGTATCCCTACCCTTACCCCTACACATACCCCTACTCCTGCTTCTACTCCTACCTCTATCCCTGGGTCAACAACTACTCCTACGGTACCTTGCCCAGCCCCCAAGCCCAACAAGAAACCTACTTCCATAGTTTGGGCTCATTTCACCAAATTAGAGGATAGTGATCCCAATAATCCCCAAGCCAAGTGTAACCATTGTGGGAAAATTTATAGATGCCACTATAGGAAACATGACACCTCACAATTAAAGGTGCACTTAGAAGAGCATTGTAAAAAAAGCTGAATATTAAGATCATTACAAGAGAAGAGCCAATCTAGGCTAGAAATTTGATTTCAAAAACTGGCAGATGAGACTAGTGGGGTGCAACTTTAAGGGGGTATACTAAGTATGATCCCCATGAGTGTAGAAGACACCTAACTCGTATGATCATTTTGGACGAGCTACCTCTTCAAGTTGTTGATGGGAAAGGGTTCCAAACATATTCTCGCTACTTGGAACCAAGATTTAATATTCATTTTTGCCACACGGTGGCGAAGGATGTAAAAAAATATTTTTGGTTTGAAAAAGAAAAGTTGAGGGGTGAATGAGCGGGTCAATTTGTTTGTCTTACCACTGATACTTGGACATCAATCCAAAATTTTAATTATATGTCTTTAACTATGCATTTTGTTGATTGTAATTGGACGTTGCATAAAAAAATTATAATTTTTTTTCAAATCACCGATCATAAGGGTTAGGGGTGTAACCGGTCCGGTCCGGTTTTGGACAAAATCTAAGACCGAACCGGTATGTACCGGTTTTGTATTTTCCAAAACCGATTACGCACCGGTTACCCTCTTAAACCGGTACTTCCGATTTTACCGGTTTCCGGTCCGGTTTTCCGGTTTTTTTTAAAATGTAAATTTCATAGTTTGTTATTAAAAATTTGTTTATAAAATAAAAAAAAACTGATTTAAAAAAATCTGTTTTACAAACTGTTATTAGAAAAAATCTGTTTTAACTTTAAATAAAAAAATCTGCTTTACTAAAAATTACTTCAATAAAAAATCTGTTTTACAACAAAAAATCTGTTTTACTATAAAAAATCTGTTTTACTATAAAAAATCAGATTCACTACAAAAAATCTGATTCACTCCAAAAAATGGCTTTTATAAAAAACAGTAAAAAAATCTGAAAAAAAACTGGAAAAAAACTTTTTTACAAACTTATAAATATGACTACTACAAAAACTGAAAAAAAAAAATCTTAATATGTAATTTAAAAAAAAAAAAAAAAAAAAAAAAAAACTTACCCAAGGCCTAGGGGATTGAGAGACGAGAGCGGGAGAGACGAGATGACTGATGAGTGATGAGTACTGCCTACTGGACTCGGAATAGCCGATAGACGAGTGCTTGACTCCTTGAGCGTCCGAGACTGAGAGCAGGAGACTGGGATTTGAGCTTAAAGGCTTAAACGGCGCTGCGTGAGGAGTTGAGGACAGAGGCGATTTTACTTTTCGTTGAATGCTTTTTACTTTTTAGGTTTGAAGAGTAGGGGTGTTAAAGCAATGAAGTGTAATGAGAAATGAGAATGAGTCTGACTAATGAAGTAATGAGTAATGAAATTGAAGGCTGAATGCTGAACGGCGTGAATGCTGACTTGCGGGACCCATGTAATACATTGACTATGTCAATGTGTTTTAGTGATATTATGAATTTAATATAATTATATATAAATATTTGTAAATTGTAATACTAATACTGATACATTTAATGTATTTTCAATGTAATTTAATATAACTATATATAAATATTTAATATATTTAATAGACTATAATAATTTAATATAATTATATATAAATATTTGTAATACTGATGGCTTATATATATAACTAATACTAATAGTCTAATATAGACTATAGTTATAATTATACTAATAATGTTATACTAAATCACTATAACTAATACTAATATATACCTATACTAATAATCTAATGTTAATACTATTATATAGTCCAATATATTATATAGCTATACTAATATATAACTAATATTATTAGTCTAATATAGACTATAGTCATACTAATATAATTTTACTAAAATATTATAATTAATGCTTATATATAACTAATACTATTCTATATTATATAGTCTAATATATTATATAGCTACAACTAATACTAATATATATACTAAAACTAATAGTATATAGTATTATTATGATAGTATCACTATAATAGTATAATATATAGTTAGATATATATGATTAATATATATATAAAATATATACTATAGTAATTTAATATAACTATATATAAACATTTGTAATACATTTAATATATTTTCAATGTAATACATTTAATAGACTATAGTAATTTAATATAACTATAAACATTTGTAATACATTTAATATATTTTCAATGTAATATATTTAATAGACTATAGTAATTTAACATAATTATATATAAATATTTGTAATATACATTTAGCCTACTAGTATAGTTATATATTAGTATTAGTTATAGTGATTTAGTATAACTATATTAGTATAACTATAATTATAGTCTATATTAAACTATTAATATTAGTTAAATAGTTATAGACTTATATATTAGTAATTTAGTATAGCTATATAATATATTAGACTATATAATAGATTAATAGTATTAATATTAGTCCATTAGTATAGTTATATTATATATATTAGTATTAGTTATAGTGATTTAGTATAACTATATTAGTATAACTATAATTATAGTCTATATTAAACTATTAATATTAGTTAAATAGTTATAGACTTATATATTAGTATAGCTATATAATATATTAGACTATATAATAGATTAATAGTATTAATATTAGTCTATTAGTATAGTTACATTATATATATTAGTATTAGTTATAGTGATTTAGTATAACTATATTAGTATAACTATAATTATTAATTATAGTCTATATTAAACTATTAGTATTAGTTAAATAGTTATAGTCTTATAGACTTATATATTATAATATTAATATTAGTATAGCTAAATAATATATCAGACTATATAATAGTATTAATATAAGACTATTGGTATAGTTATAAGTTATATATTAGTATTAGTTATAAACTATATATTTAATATTACTATTAGTATTAGTTATAAACTTTTAGTAAAATCTTTTAGTATTAATTATAAATATAACTATAGTCTATAGTCTATATTAGACTATTAGTATTATTTATAAACTTATATATTAGTATTAACATTTAATGTAATAATTTATAAATTATAATATGAAATTAATTCATATATGAATATATATAATTATATATATTATATATAAAAATTTCACATATAAATTTATAATTTTATATATTAATATATATATATATATAATATATTGCATAAAACTTAATAACTTATATATAAAAAAAAAAAATTTATATTTTTTTATGAACCGGTCCGGTCCGGTTCGGTTCCAAAAATCCTAAAACCGGAACCGGCCGGTTTTAGGATTTTCGGAACCGGTCCCGGACCGGACCGGTTCAAAACCGGTAAAACCGGTCCGGTCCGGACCGGTTTTCCGGTTTAAAATTACACCCCTAATAAGGGTGAGACAATTAGGAAGGCCTTGCAGACCGCAATTAAGGAGTGGGGGTTGACCCGAGTTGTTACAGTCACAGTTGATAATTTCTCGTCTAACGATGTCGCATTGGGACATCTGAAGACCTATCTTAGAGAGGAATTTAAGAGAATCTTGAGTGGTGAGTGACTGTATGTGAGATGTGTGGCACATATTCTGAATCTTATTGTTATTGATGGTTTGAGGGATCTTCATGACTCGACTGCTCGGGTCAGGACTGCTGTGAGATGGGTGAGATCTTCTCCTTTGAGGTTGGAGAAATCAGGGTTGGTTCGAGGTCTGCGAGCCTAACATCCAAGATGGGTCTTTGTACTGATATGCGTACACGATGGAACTCAACATTTTTTATGTTGGAGGAGGCCCGGAGAATATAAGTTGACATTTGCATTATTAGGTGATAAAGACATCCAATATGTTATATATTTTGATGATCATGTGGGATTGGGGAAACCCGTAGATGATGATTGGGAAATTGTATATATTTTTGTAGAGTTTTTGAGGCTTTTTTACGCGGTCAGCACGGCGATATCTGGAACTTTGTACCCTACATCCCATCAATTATGTCAGCAAATATGTAGGGTAAAAGAAAAATTAGATGACATGGTCGCGAGTGGTCACATTAGGCTGCAGGAGATGGCATTGGTTATGGGGTCAAAGTACGATAAATATTGGGGAGGTTTTACTAGGGCTAATATTTTGTTATATGTAGTTGTCTTCCTTGACCTGAGGTTTAAGGTGGATGGCATGGTATTTGGATTGGGCTTTGCATACGAGCAAGCATAGACGGAGCTTATTGCAGCAAGGGTTCGAGAAACCCTTAGTAGATTATTTGATGAGTTTACTGTCTTGCGGGTGGTAATATTGCGGCACCTACACCTACCCCCTACCGATTCAAGAAGTCGAGAGTATGAAAAGACATAGATTGGACTGGGGTGAGAGATTTGAGCAGACCCCCTTCATCCGGAGTTCTGTAGAGACTTAGTTAGAGATAGACAGATACTTAGCAGCGGAGCTTCTACCATTTTCATGAGACATCGATATATTAAGTTGGTAGAAGGTGAATGCCGTGAAGTATCTCATCCTTGGAGAGATAGCCTGCAGTCTTTTGGCCATCCTTATTAGCACCGTAGCCTTAGAGTTAGCCTTTAGCACCAGTGAGCGTGTATTGGATTTATTTCGGAGTTCATTAACTCCTACCACGGTGGACGCTTTGATTTGCACGCAGAATTGGATCAAGGGAACTCCAATTCATGTTCCGGATGTTCTTGAGTATGAAGAGGCCGACGTCGATGAGGAGGGTGGTGATCGGCCTGGATCTGGTAATTATTTTAATTTCATTTTCTACTTTCTTATTAATTTATTTATTTTCATTTAATTGTATTCATTAATTTTATTTCAAATTTAATTGTTATAGTGATACATGAGACGGCTTCTACGACTACTTTAGATGCAGTGTGACTTTGTATTTGACCCATCATTGCCATAGTTTGCACAATTTGTCCCTTATTTGTTTTTTGCATTTATAATTTTATATAATATTTTAGTATCTAATTATTTTGCTTGTATGCTTTTTAGCTTTTATATTTTCAATATACATATGTCGAATCCTAAAGACTGATCTATGCTCATTTGCCTCATCTTCATCTCAAATTCCAATTGCCCAATCCCAATCTCATATTGGTTAGTACTTTTAATATTTTGTATTTTAATTTTTTTAATTTTTGTTTCATTTTATAACTTTATAATTCTAATTCATTTTATTTTTAACTTATTAATATTTCAGATTTTATAACTTATTAACTTTTATGATCTTGATTTTCAGTCTCACAGCAGTCGACACAACTCACCACTCAATGAACTCACCGCCACCACAAATTGATCAAATTGAAAAGTTATGAGTTATAATTATTAATTTACAATTAAGTGTAATGTTGCTACAATAGTTAATAGTACAATTTGTAATATTTAATATTTTTAGAAGAGTTTGTAATATTGTAACAGTTTCTTAGTTCTCTTTGAGTCTTAATTTGTATAATTGTAATTTAAAATAGCTTAGTGTCTTAGTGATGATTATTACTTAATTAGTTAATAGTTGAAATTTTATATAGTTATATATATATATATTTCAATTTTTAAATATATTTATTTTTTTTAGTAAAATTCTGGGCCATTTAGGGCCCATAAAACTAAGCTGAGCCAAAGGCCCAGTAGGGGGGCGGACGAATGGGGGTCCATCCCCGTACCCTGGCAAGCAGACGGGGTACCCCACCCCCGCATGGACTGGGGCGGGGTACGGGGAACAATTTCCCACCCCCGCCTATGCGTGGGGGGCGGGTAGTACCCCTAGTAGGTAGGGGCTCTGCGGATCCCTTTACCCCGGTTCCCCGGGCCGGCCACACAACAACAAAGCAAGAAAGAAAAAAAGAGGCAGAAGGCAAAGGTGTGACAAGCAAATATATGTGCATTAATCATTATATGTATGTGTACAAGCTGTAGAGCAACAAAGTGCGGATACATGTGTAAAAAAAGAAGAAGAGAAAGAGTACAACGAGGAGCAAGGGTGGTTGGCTCAACGACAACAGGAGTAAGGGTGGTCGGCTTAGCGATAGCAGGAACGAGATTGACCGGCTCAGTGACAACAGGACCATGGCTGGCCGGCTACACTAAGGCTGGCGTAGCCACGACTGGATCAAGAAAAGCATTTGGCATTTCCTTCCTTTCCAGGTCACAGTTGGATTCAAATGATGCCTCCTTGGTAGGGATATCGCCAAGCACAAGCAGCTAAAGGTACTTGGTCAAATATCTTGAATGCAGCTCCGGACTCCCCAACAGAAATGACCACATTGATTTGCGGCCTTCAGCGACCCCGTGTCCCCACGCCTTGTCACGAAGCATTGGGAACCACCTTAGCTGCCTTCGTAAAGAGAGGTTGGCATCCTGAAGATTTTGATTCAACTGCTCCAACTGATCCCTTTCCTCCCGCACCAGAGATGAGTTGCCTTGAAGACTGTGATTCAGCAGGTCCAACCGCTTCTTGTCTTCCTAAAACTTTGGTTGAGCTGCTCCAGCTGGGTCTTCTCCTTTTCCCACTTCTGCTTGTGATTCCACAGACGACGCTCCAACTTCTTCAATCTCTTGCACTCATCCAATATGTTGAGCCTCGTCTTCTCAAGTTCAAGCTTCAGTTGTTCCCTCTCCTCCCTATTGCAGCGAGCACAGTCCAAGCTCTCCTAAGCGACTGCCTTCTGATTATCCATGATAAAAGCCGCAAGTTGAGAAGTGCCCTGGTGACGTAAAGGTAGGACTGAGAAAAAGGGAGGAGGTAGGAAAGGGACAATCAAACCTTGTGGAAAAAAGCTGACATGCATTCAACAACCCGGCCAATAGCTTCCTCTCGGCTTCCCTCCATGGCCAGTTGGGACAAAGAAGGAAGGGCCTCCGCAAGACCAGCGAACTCAGGAAGTTCCCCAAAAGCCTCGAGAGGAGTAGGCGGGTCCTCACTTAAACACCCCAGGAGGGGGTTGATCGCAACATTCGGAGGAAAGTCGTCTGCCAATGGATATTCAGCCCTGGCGAGCAGTTCGCCATGCAGACCTTGACCGGTTGTCTCACCTACAGAATCGCCACCTACGAGAGACTTTACCAGGATGAGTCAATCGATGAATGGACCCCTCGAACCATCGTCGGTCTGAACAAGAGAATCTGCAGCAAGATTCATTGGGCTTCGAGGACTTCAATGTTTGGAGGAGATTTACCTCCTGTGTAATCTTCTGCCTCCACGTGGTTGCTGGAAGAAGCTTCCGCCCCTTCATTGGCCGCCTTGAGGGAGTGACTCTCGACGGTCAAATAGGACGAGGAAGTAGGAGAGATCCATGAAGAAGAATATTGTCCCTTATTAGGAGTGGAAGACACAAAAATACTTTGGAGAAGGGTGCCCATCTCGACCTCACCCCCGGGTGCCTCACCAATCGCCGTCGGAAGGGGCATTGGGGGAAAACCAATCACCGGTTCACCCATCACAACCGACGTCGGGACCGCCATAGTAATCAGATGGCTAGCCTCCAAAGTAGCCGATTCCCACAATACAGGGTCTTGAGCCCCAGGAAGAGGTCTGTCCTCAGCCTGAACGCTTTCCCGACGAGCTTTCTTCCCTTTATCCGGTAGAGGAAGGTCCAAGGAACGCTTTCGAAGCGGAACAACTTGTGGCCACGTAGCAACCAACCTATCATCAAAAGGAAGGTGTCCCAGAATGAACATCATCAGGATGTTTTTGCACCCATTCTCGGACACACGACCTTATCTTCTGGAATTTTTCCCTAGTCTGTCCATATGAGAAACTCTCGGTGATTCACCTGGCCCACCGGGAATTCCCAACTGTGGCCATAAACAAAAAAGAACTTGGGGGACTAGTCTTTTAACTTGCGGTATCACTGCTTCAAGGTGACCAGGGCATGAGACGCCTTGAAGCTGCATACATTCCCCTTTTGGTGAAGGTGGGCAAGAAGAAACTTGCGGCCAGTAAGGTTCGTGTCGTCCGGATAGGATTCCAACAAAGCTCACCGCTAGATAATGTTGCAGCAAATCAATAACCGCCAGGCATTCGGGTGTAGTTGGGAAGGGGTCAGGCCGAGACGGTCCAGAAGGTCACGAATAGGGCGAGAAAACGTCAATCT
Organism: Juglans mandshurica; assembly: GCA_022457165.1. Lineage (NCBI taxonomy): Eukaryota > Viridiplantae > Streptophyta > Magnoliopsida > Fagales > Juglandaceae > Juglans > Juglans mandshurica. The sequence continues at coordinate 16,165,944 of CM039623.1, forward strand.
CAAGCCACACGAAAACATGGAAGGACATAGGGCTACCTTACTGGAGTGGCCCTCTGCATTAACGGCACCCTCATTGGGGCCATGAACTTCAAAGGAAACAAACTTTGGTACTCAATAAGTGAAGACTAAAGAAGCCAGCGTTGGTTTGTCAGTAGTCGAGCGCCATCTGCTACCTAAAAACACTGGCCCAATGTCAGTAGAAACCCCATCGGAGCATTAGGTTAAACAGATTTTTTGAAAGCCATCACCGCATGAACACGAAGTAACAGAGAAGACTAGTCAAGGAGAAGAAAAATCAAGAGAATAAAAATGGCAGGATAATCACAACATAATGGGCAGAGGTCAGGTCCCACTCCCACATTTTATAAAAGAAGGTGACGATTAGACTCTCATACACCATGGCAACCAGGATATTCGCCATTTCGGTTTCATAGACTCTGATACACGAAAAGCCACCTAACACTCCCTCATTAATGAGTTTGAAAAGACGTAATGAAAAGGTGAGCCCCTCATGGAAGATAAGAATGTCGTCAGAAATGCCAACTCGCAGAAGCTCCCCGGACCTCAAGAAACCTAGCTAAAGTGCCCACCCTTGGTACTCATCCAGTGAAATTAGCGGGGTAACAGTAAGGGCATTTTCCTCTCAAGGCCCAAAAGGCTCAATCAAGCCCGGCCTAGGATAGAAAGCCACAAACTCGACCCATTAGGAGAATCCTATGTACATGACCTATAGAAGGGATGGTACTGCAGAGGATGAGACTCGTCGATCTGAGGTCCCCTCGGGTAGTGTCCAGTTCTTGAATGCCCGCCCGCACGATAGACGTGATATACAAAGAACCGTTGATTTTCTGACATAGAATGCATGAACGGACCAGGAAAAGGCAGACTAAGAGGATAAGGTTGAAAAATCACGCCACATTAATGGCTCTACCACCCGGATAACACGTCACATTAATGACGCTGTCGCAGAGCCATGCCACATTAATGAGGCCATCGTAGAGCCACGCTGCATTTAAAAATTCTTACAAAATGAACAGTACGGGGAACCTGGACTTCATGAAAGCAGGCATGATCTGCTCTTCAGACCAGTAGTATAAATAGCTGATCCCAGATACGAGAATACTCTCTCTGATCCCTAGACTCTCTTACTTATTTACTACACACTACGAATATTTACTAACTTTGGCATCAGAGACTCCCCAGACCCAAGGCCGCCTTCTCAAAGCCGTAGTATTTTCTACCTTGTGCAGAGCTCGTTTTCGAAAACCTGAGTTGTTGGAACTTGGCCCAAGGTGTGTGAAACACGACATTAAAACTTTGTTTTAGCCACAAGTCTTTTTATTTATGATTTTTATAATTTTTTTTCTTTACTAAATTTAATTGTTAGTATTGATTATTAACAATTACTATTTAACTAGTGTCTAATTATATATTATTATATTATAATATTACATGTTATTAACTCATTATAATATTCTATACTAGTATCTAACTTTTTCCTATTATAGACTTGTACTATAGTGTTTAATTACATGTTATTATATAAAAGTATTACATGTTATTATATTCGTTTCTAACTAATTTATAGCTTAATTTTATAATAGACTTAGTTTTATATGTTGTTATACTAGTATTATTATACATTCATTATTATACGTTATTATTACATGTTATTATAAACTTATATATTAGTGTTTATACATTAGTTGTAACGACCTAAGCTAATAATTCTAAAGTTGGAATATTGATAAATTTATTAGGCCTAAATTATATTTAATGGGTCATATTGAATAAACCAACAAATGATAAATTATTGAGATTGATTAGGAGTTTTAATTAGACTTAATAACTAGGTTAAATCCCATTTATTATTTATTGAATAAGGTAGACTCCTTTTAGAATTTAAAGATCGACTATTAGAAATTTGTTTCAATTTAAAATATCACTGATTGAAATTCCTACATAGGCTCAGTCACCGCTAATCCTACATTGAATGAACTATTATTTCATGTTTTTAAATTCAAACTCTGTTCTTGAATGATCATGACCGAGTCTACCTCGAACTCGATCTCGAACTCGTCGACATCCTATTCCAATAGAGATACAACTCTATAAGTCATTTTCATGTTAAAACTTTTTAACCGAGTCTAACTCAAACTGGTCGTCATCCTTTCCAAAATCTCTCTATAAATATTACATTTTCGCTTGTTATTTGGAAAAAAACATAAACCTCCCTGTCCAGCACATCAATTTTGTGTCGAAAATTTTCGGAAGCAACATGATGAATGACATGCATGGTACATAAACACTGACTTCCAAAAAACTGGCTTTAATAATAATATATATAGGGGTGTAAAATTTTTGATCCAGACCGGAAAAACCATCCAAACCGAATGGGACCGAAAATTGGCTTGCTTGGTTTCGGTCCTCCATTTGGGGGATCGAATGAGTTTCGGTCCGGTCTCAGGGTTTGTGATTTTTGGACCAGACCAGATCAAACTTATATATATATATTTTAAATATTATATATATAATATATTATTTTATATAATCATTTTATAAGTTAATTATGTATCTTTCATCTAATCTATTTTTCATCTTTAATTTGAAGTTCTAATCTATTAACATTTTTCATACAAAATGTTAAATAATATATGCTATCAATTAATAACATATCATAAATCATATGATAATTTATGTTAGATAAATTGTTTTTTAATACTCATTTTGGACGTATATATTGCGCGCGTGGGGCGATTTTTTTTCTTCTTTTGCGATTAAGGCGATTGTTTGCTCTGGTTTTTGCTAGGGCTTGAGATGGTTGCTGCCGATGGATTTGAGGGCCCTCCGACGATGGAGGATAGAAAGCGTTCTTTCGCCGAGCTGGTGTCGACCACGCCTCAGCCGATCCCTGAGGTAGTGGTCCAATTTCGACCTCCAAAAGTTGTCTATGGGGAGGTTTTTGTGCAGTTTTCCAGAGATGAAATAGAGAGATCAGCGGCTCCTTTTCGGTTTGCTATGGTGTTGAAGTTTCTGCGGAATAGGCCATTCTTAGATCAGATCCGAGTATTTATTAATGGGAGATGGGGTATTTCTTCTCAACCAGTTGTTTCAGCAACAAGGAAGCCACGAAACGTGTTTGTCATATTCTTTTTGGAGGATGATTTTTTCGAGGCTATGTCCCGTGAAAGTAGTGATATCGATGGAGTTAGTTATCGAAATTTTCAATGGACAATGGATTTCTCAGAAGAGGTCGAATCTGTTATGGCCCCTGTTTGGATTCATTTGCCGGGGCTTGCGCCGAACTTCTATCAAGAATCATACCTGCATAACATTACAACACTGGTGGGTTATCTCCTTCGGAGAGATAATGCGACTAAATGTGCAACATATATAGATGAGGCTAGAGCCTGTGTTGTGATGGATGTTTCCTAGAAACCAGTGTCTCATGTATGGATCGGAACACCTAAACGACCGGCCAGTGTATGCCAAGAAATTGTCTATGAAACGCTCCTTGCCTTTTGCTCCAAGTGTAATGCTCAAGGACATAATACTGGCATCTGTAAGATGTTGGCGAAGAATAAAGGGAAAAAGAGAGAACCTGATCAAGTGTGGAGGCTACTGAAGTTAAAGGCACCAGAGCTGTTGGTGGTTTCGGATACTTCGAGTTCGTTGGTGGCAAAAGCAGTGGTGCCAACAAATGGTGGCCAGGGGACTGGGTCCTTTGTATCGGTTGATCCAGAGGGTGTCGTTTTGGCTATCATGGACTTCCCCCTTGAGGTTAGTAATAATGGGGCTCTTAAGGAAGTTTTTTTGGAGGATAGTGAGAAATTGGTTCAACATTGTGGGAACGGAGTGTTGGTTGGAGATGATGTATTGTTGATTACGGATAACTATGTTATGGTGAATGTGAAGATTGTGTCCTCTGGTTCAATTGTCCCGATGGGTGCTGTTTTGCCTAACACGGATAATTCAAAAGAGGTTAGTGCAGATGAAGTTTTAACGGAGAAATCCCTAGAGGTTGATGGTACGTTGATTGGTGGAGAGGATGTTATGATGACCTCTCGGATGTCATTGTAGTGGAGGATTTGGATGCAAGCTCTGAGGAGTTGACGAAGGAGTGGTCTGCTTTGAGGATGGAGAGAGTTTTGGTTAGGTATGAGATGAGGAGATCTGAATCGTTTTCGGATTCAAAGAGTTTATCTCATATAGCTAAAGAAAAAGATGGAGTGTCGGATACTGAAATTTTGAAACCGAAAGTGCGAGCTAATATGAAATTACGCAGCTCCACAAAGGCTCCTAGCAGGCCTAAAAGATTTGACACATGATAGAGAATCTTATGTACTGGAATTGTCAAGGTCTCGGCTCCTCGAAGGCACGGATACGTGATATGCTGAAATTACAAAAACTGAGAGTACTAATTGTTGCGAAACCCTTTCGTAAGGACAGTAAGCTTGCCCGTTGGCAAGGGATTTTAAAGTTTGATGCCTCATATTCTAATGGTGTATCTGGAGGTAAAGTGTGGGCTATCTGGCATGATAATGTCCAAGTTAATATTATTCAAGAGTCGAACCAGCATATTACATTTATGATTAATTCTATGTTGATTGTTACTGATGTCTATGCAAAATGCACATATATGGAGAGGAGGCATCTCTGGGCTGACCTTCTTCTATTTGGAGTTTTACAGATGCCATGGATGATTATAGGTGATTTTAACACTATTCACCATGATGGGGAAAGAAGAGGAGGGTGTTCGAGATTGCCAAGGGAAATGGAAGACTTCTCCTCCTTTATCCACAATGGTGGTTTAATCAAAGTGCATTTTTCGGGAAATAAATGGTCTTGGTGTAATGGGCATGGTGGATTGGCTCGGAGCTGGACTTGGTTGGATAGGGTTTTGTGCAACACACGGCTGTTAGATATTTGTCTGATGGTATCTATGAAGTATTTATCTCGGAAATCGTCAGACCATGCGCCCATGTCTCTTTGGTTGGTGAACGCTAATATGAGTTATGACCCAAGTATTTTTAGATTCTAGCAAATGTGGGCTCTGCATGAAGGGTTCTGGGAGTTTGTTTCTAACATATGGAATGAAGAGGTGGGAGGAGCTGGTTTGTGGAAGCTAGCAGCTAAGATGAAAAAGGTAAAAAGTGCTCTTAAAAGCTGGAACCGTGAGGTGTTTGGTTGGACTACTCTGCATATAAAATGCCTGGAGGAGAAAATTGAACAAGGAGAAACACAACTGCAAGAGAAGTATTCCCAAGATGTTGAAAAAGAGATGCTTGATGTTCACGCGGAATTAAATTCTTGGCTGGAAAAAGTGGAAGTCTGAATTGCACAAAAAATTAAAAATACTTGGATAGAGCATGGGGAGGTTAATGCTTCTTTTTTTGCAGCCTTGCAAACTACAAAGAAGAGCATAATTGCATCCATGCAATTGCCGGATGGCAGACTGTTGGCTACGCTGGAAGAGATTCATAGTGAAGCGGTTTTATATTTTGCTATTTTTTGAGCCTTCGGCCGAGGGCTCTGGTGCTTAAGTTAGCTGATGTTATTCAGGAAGAGGTGAGGGAATTTGAAAATTTGAATATTTGCCGATGTCCAACAGAGCAGGAAATTAAAGATGCCTTGTTTGATATTCCGATTAATAGTAGTCCAGGACCAGATGGTTTTAACTCTAGTTTTTTTCGACATTGTTGGGATCTCGTTAAGATAGACTTGGTCGAGGATGTTGAGGATTTCTTTGCAGGTACCATGCTACTGAGATATTATGTCGCTTCTTTTATTGTTTTGATTCCAAAGTGCCGAACCCATGCTCTTTTGACAAATTTAGGCCTATTAGCATATGCTCAGTTGTTTACAAAATATGTTCAAAGTTAATTGTGACGAGATTAATTGCTGTTTTGAGTCGGCTGATTTCTAAAGAGCAATGAGCATTTTTACCAGGGAAAAGTATTTTTGAGAATATAAGTCTTACACAGGAGTTGGTTCAGGACATAAATAAACCAATTAGGGGGGAAATATCATGATGAAAATTGATATGGTCAAGGCTTATGATATGATTGATTGGGAATTTTTGTTACAAGTTCTGAGAGCCCTTGGTTTTTTTTTGGAGGTATGCAACCTGATCTCCAATTGTGTATCTTCGTCTTGGTTCTCTGTGATTATGAATGACACTCCTAAAGGTTTTTTTAAGGGTGGAAGGGGTCTCTGTCAGGGAGATCCTTTATCCCCTTATTTATTTATTTTGGTGGAGGAGGTCTTTTCACGGCTTATGCGTAATAAATTCCAGTCTGGGCTTATTGGTTACTATTTGCAGCCTTGTAATGGTCCGTTAATCTCTCATTTGCTTTATGCGGATGATATGGTTATTTTCTCTAATGGGAGGAAGAAAGACTTGGAGAGGATTTTAGCAGTTTTGGAGCTCTATGCCCAGTGGTTTGGTCAAGTGGTCAATGCTTTCAAGTCATCTATTTTCTTTTCAAGCCGTATATCAGAATTAAGACCACATGAGTTGCTTAGAGTGTCTGGCTTTTCACTTGGGAAATTTCTTGTGAAGTACTTGGGGGTTCCTATTTTCTCAAGTAGGCTAAAGTCGTGTTATTTTGATGATTTGTTGATTAAAATTTCTAAAAAGATTGAAGGTTGGAAAATGAGGTATCTTTCTTCTGGTGCCCGATTGCTCTTGCTTAAGCATATTCTTTCAAACTTGCCGGTGCATTTGTTATTTGTATTACCAGTGCCCAAGCAAATTTTTGGCAAAATTAACAGGTTTATTTAGCACCTTTTTTTGGGGTTCGTCGGAAGGAAGGCCTAAAAGGAAATGGGTTAGTTGGGAGTCGGTTTGCAAGCCCATGGATGAAGGAGGTGTGGGGTTGAGAAATATTGTAGATGTTTATAACTCCCTTCAATCCAAATTTGCCTGGAAGTTCCTCTTGGAGGATACTTTATGGTCTCGTTTCTTTAAAGCCAAATATGTGAAGAATCATCATATTTCCCTTGTTGATCCTTCTAAAGGCTCTAGATTTTGGAAGATGATTATGAAGTCGGTTCCTTTTGTTGTTGAGAAATCTTTTTGGCGTGTGAAAGAAGAGAACTTGTCCTTTTGGCATGATAAGCGGATGGACTCAGGTCCTATATGCCAAGCTGTAAAGATCTCGGATTCTCCTCTTCTGAAAATAAAAGACTGTATGATTGAACATAGTTGGGAAGTGGATTTGATTGTTCAGCTAGTGGGTCAGGAGGTTGTTGATGATATTCTATCTCGTGTTGGGGGTACTAAACCAGGGACGGACATGTTAATATGGCTTAGTAGTAGGGATTGAAGTTTTTCTACTGCTAGTGCTTGGGATTGGATTCGTATTTCGGTTCTGAAGCATCAATGGACGGACTGGATTTGGCACTTAGCTCTGCCAAAGAAATTTTCAGTTGTTCTATGGAAGGCTATGACTAATAGCCTGAGTGTGGATGAGCAGATTAGGCGTGTTGGAATCCCGATAGTCTCCAAATGTGAATGCTGCCGTCAGGGCTGTTTTGAATATCTGAATCATGTTCTATACAGTGGTGAGGTTGCTGCTAGACTTTGGCAAATGTGCTCTAGTCTTTTGGGCATTCCCTATGTGGCTAATAGGTCTTGGTTGGCTACCGTGGAAGCTTGATTTCAAAGAACAAAGAAGGCTTCAAAGGTTGGTACTCTGATTGGTGTGGCTCCATGTATTTTAATATGGAATCTATGGATGTGGAGGTGTTCGGCACAAATGGAGGGAAAAAATGTTTGTTTTAAAGTTTTGTGGAGAAAGGTTAAATACTGGTTCCATTGGGTTGGTTTGAGGCTCAGGCGGTCAAGAAATCTTCATCAACGTGACCAAGTAATTTTAGAAGACTTAAATTTGCTAGTTGTTAATCATTCGAGAAGCATGTTTACTACAGTATCTTGGGAGAAGCCGGGGCTGGGTTGGTTCAAATTAAATACGGATGGTAGCAGCTTGGTAAATTCGGGAGAGTTGGGGTCTGGGGGGCTGCTTTAAAATCATGAGGGAAATCTTATTTTGCCTATTCTGAACACATTGGCTTTGGTTCAAATAATAAAGCTGAGTTGTTAGGGGTACTATTTGGATTGCGCAGATATAAGGCCATGGGATTGGTGAATATTGTTGTTGAATTATACTTGTCTTTGGTTGTGAAATGGCAGGAGAAAGGCAAATGTCAGGTTTGGTATTTGGAGGATTTTTGGGAGGAAATAAGCTTGCTCCTCCGAGGCCTCAATGTTTGATTTAGACGTGTTTTAAGAGGGAAATATAGCTGCGGACTAGCTTGCTAAAGGTGGTAGCACTGGGACTACGCATGAGTTTACGTCGGCTAACATTCCAAGGGAGCTCAAAGGGATTTTATGTTTGGATAAATGTGATATGACGTGCTTAAGAAAGAGGTAGTTCGATGGTTTTCTGGGTTGGAGGCTAGTACATTTTTGTTGACATTGTTTTTCGTTTACATTGGTGTGGGCGGTACGCGTCTACACTTTCGTTTTACGATTGGTGCGGGCTTTGTTTTAGTCATTGTATTGGTCTCTTTTATAAGTGTCCTGACTGGTTTATTTTGGTTGTTAAAGGTTTGGTTTTCTCTCATGGGATGGGCTTTTATGTAAATTCTGTGGGGTCTTGGATGTTGCCACGGTTTTCTTCCCCCATAAGTGAGGTTTTTTCTGCTAATAAAAGTGGGCCGGGGTCACTCTTGGACATGTGACCTCGTTTCTTTTTTCTTTTTTCTTTTTAAATGTATTTTTTTTTAAATATCTATGGTGCAAGCAAGTATGAATAATATATTTACAATAAAATTATATAATATTAATTAATTATATATAAAAAGTATGACATTATTAATAATTATGCATACTAAAGAGTAAAGTCTAAATTAATAAATAGTAACTATCAGTTTATCAACATCATAAATATAATTATAGTTAAGTATTTTTTTAATGAGTTAGTTTCATAATCCACATTAATAATTTACTTATTTTAATTTTAGTAATTTTAAATTTTTTTTTATTAATTTATATGCAAAAACAAAGATGAAACAAAATAAACAAAATAACTAACTGACCGGACCGATTTACACCCTTAAATATATATAACTAGCTAACGTGTATTAATCCTAATTTTTTATCAAACTACTTACCTTGTTGCGCTAATCCGATATTTTTGGCCACGATTAATTTTCTTTTGTGGGCTCACATTCTCATTAGTCGACATTCATCATTAAATCCATAAAAGATAAGTCAAAAATATGATTTATGATTTAAGGACAAGAAGGAGATTTAAACACAAAAAGTAAGGGTATTATCGTGACACAAGTCTACGGTCCTTTTTGAAACATTTGGTTGAAGGCTTGAGAGCATTGGCATTGGACTTATCAAATGCTAACCAAGTCTCAATCTTGATTAAATTTATTCAAAATTAGCTGCATTAGACTAGCCAAACTACTTCAACTCAAACTATGAGGTACAGTAAATGGAAGAGCAAAGTCAAGTTTGGTGAGTTACTCTTCACCAATCAAAATAATTTTTTATTCCTATTTTCTCTCCCTTCTCCCCATCTCCTTCTCTCCTTCAACTCCTGCATTTCCTTCCTGTTTTTTTCTCTTTGTTTTCGCATCCTCTCTTCTTTCTCTGGTCGATTCTTTATGTTTTGTATGGTCTATTTGCAATCACGTCGTTATGGTCAAATTTGCAACCAACTTACATTCAGCCAACGTCGTTATAAAAAAATTATCAACAGGTTATGAACAAATTGGCTCAGGTAGTTGAGGGACATATTATGGCTCAGGTAGTTGGGAAATAATAATTTTAAGTAAAAATAAATTATTAATTAATATATAAAGTGTATTTACAAAATATTATAATTTTTTTTGTAAAATATTATTAAAATATATAATATTATATTATTATTTTAACTTTAAGATAGCTAATCCAATATAGATTTACCATTAATGCAATATAGATTCACCTATGATCCTATCCAAAAGTTAATGCTTTGGTCAAAATTTGGATTTCTAGCCAAAATTTGACATGCTCTTTAGCTACGGTAGTTTCATTTTGAAAAAGTGTCATGATGGGTTTAATTGAAAGAAAAAAGTATTGAAAATAAGTTTGGAGAAGACATTGAAAAAAACTGGAGGAAAGGATAGAGTTTCCTGGAAAGCAAAAACAACTGAGAAACTCATTACATAGGTTGATATCGATTATCGAGTGAGAAGAGAGAGAGAGAGAGAGAGTTGTGCGATGAAAGCATGAGAAAGTAAAAGAGAACCGGGAGAGAGATAACAACTAAAAACAGAGTGCTCTTGTTATGAACTCAACTATGATTGGGTTGAGCTTGTTGGGCCTCCAACTTAGTTGTTATCTTTTATTTTAATTGAGTTGTTTAGTGGCCCATGGCTTAGTTAATGTTAGTTAGAATTGGCCATTGGCCTTATCAAAAAAAAAAAAAGAATTGGCCCTTGGCCTTAGTTGGTTGTTGCAGAATTAGATCCTCATCTTCTAGTATATGTAGAGAAAATGGAGTCCTTGCTAGCATCTGGAAATTATCTTTGAAACAGTTTATATTTTCATTTGAGAGGAATTGGGGACCTCGAATATTCAAAAACGTAGTCATTATCATTTTCTTTGTTCTTGATCCTTCTTTTATTGTCTATATTATTATTCCTTTAACTGGATTCATTACAGCTCACCGAGAGGATAAGAAGCTCACTGAGAGAAGAGACCGTGCGACGGATTGGGTGGCCGAGTGTTCCTGGGTGTCGACAGCTTCCAGCAGTTTCCGACGTACAGTAGCGATATGGGTGTGAAGGGCTATTGACGTGGAGGAAGGAAAGGCTATGGTGATGTTTTGTGTTTTTGAGTTTGCAGATCGAGTGGGAAGGGGTATATGTAGATGGAAGAATTGGTTGGATGAGTTCAGATCAGAGTCAAACAAAGATTGTTGTAAGCTGGAAATTCGGTCGTGATAAAGATTTTAAGCTGGAACAACCGATTGGATGAAATTGTGTAAGAGAACTCTAATAAATTTGTGTGTAATCGGTTGGCCTACAGATAATATCATAGTAGTAAATTTATCAATAAATGGCTAATAGCACTAACATTGGTTTCTACATGTATTTTCAAAATACATATTTTGAAGATTGATTTTACATTTCAAGAAAAATTTCTACATTGAATTATGTATCTTTAAACCAAATAATAATAATTTTTTTTAAATTTTTTTCTTAAAATTATTATTTTTTATATATTTTACAATTATCACCATGTGCTAAAAAATACAAATTCCATATATCTAAATATTACTAATTTCATATATCAAAATGATCAATTTTATCAATAAATATTAATATGTACTAAAAAACACTTTGTATCATCAACTTAATACAAATTTCATATATCAAAATCATCTTAATACAAATTTCACAAAGTTGATTTTAATGGGTAGGAGAGAGAAACAACATTAAAAATAATGTTTGAAGAGTGAATAGAACTTCTTCAAACTTGAAGAAACACTATTCATAATTATATAAAAATTTAGAAATGCATAAGCTAATGTAGATGAATTTAAATACATATTATGCAAATATAAATATGAAGATAAAGATGAATATTTAAGAAACTGAAGAGTTTTAGATAAAATTCAAGGGAAATCGGTTAATAATGAACCGATAAAGGAGTTTGGAATAAAGATATACTTTAAAAATTAAATAGTTTATTTAACTTATGACACCGTGTAGAGGTCAATCAGTGATAATTTTAAATTAAAATAAATTTGTAATAATCGATCTTTAAATTTTAAAAAGAGTATAACTCGTTTAATAAATAATAAATGAGATTTAATCTAATTATTGAATAGAATTAAAAATCTTAATTAATTTTAATAATTTATAATTCCTGAGTTTATCCAATATAACTCATTAAATATAATTTAGGACATAATATAAATTTTTAATATTCTGAAATTAGAATTATTTGTCTGATCATAACATGTCTTCTCCCATGTTTTCACAAACTTCCCTGGCCCCAGTTTAAACCACATGTCTTTCTTTTGGTCCAAATATAATGTACTTGACTTTTCCTCCTTCGACTCTAAGAAAGTACAAATTTATATGTTGAGAAATTCAACTTGGATTACATGCATAATGTTACGGGTTGGAGTATGACTGATGTTTTATATAGGAGGAAGGTTTAAATAAAGAAGCTTTTTTAGAATATGTTTTGTATTAAAATTAATACAATTGTATATGTAGAGTTAAAAAATTATTTGAATATATATTTTTTAAAGGATATAATTATTCTTTAAATATGTATCCTTTAAATATGTGACAAATAAATATTTTTTTAACAAAATGACATGTCTATATCTAAAATTATACTTTTAAAAACATATGTGCTCTTAAAAAATTATTTGTTTCCTTGAAACATAACCAAGGTGAAGAGCTTCCTGAGCAATACGTTCCTGAACGAAGTGATAATCAATTTCAACATATTTAATCCGAGCATGAAAGACAAGATTGAAAGCTAAATAAGTACCACTAACATTGTCACAAAACAACATACCCAGCGTAATATACACTTGTTCCATTTATACATGGGCAATCAAGTTTTGAGGAAAATTCTGTTGATAATTGATGCCGAGTATTTTTTGTGTTTTTTATTTTTTAAATTTGATGAAAAGTTAAATTTTTGAAAGTTAAAATAATAACCCAAACTAAAGTTTTTAAATATGAACGAAAATTTTAGGACAAGCTTGAGGAACGAGATGAGATAAAAATTTTGTCAATAATAGTAAAATAATCTATGAATAGTAATAAAATCATTTGAGTTGTTTTGAAATTTTGAGAAAAGATAGAGAAAAAGTTAAAAAATAGAGTATAACTTTTAATATTATTTTTGTTTTGATATTTGAAAAATTGAATTATTTTTTATGTTTTGTATAAAAATTTGAAAAAGTTGTAATAATTAATTTAAAAAAATTAGAATAATTAGTTAAAAAATATTTATATTTAAATAATATTTAGAAATGAGATGTAAATTTTGAAAATGAAATTTATGTCCAAAAAGCCCTAAAACTCTGAACACTCCAAGTCCTTGTTATTGTTCGCTCCTCGCTCTCACTTTATACCCTCTCTCCTTGTCCCCCGTCCCCCCAGCCAGCCCCCATCCCTCCCTCCCTCCCTCCCTCTTCCCCTCTGTTCTAAACTGAAAGTGAACTGATGGACCCTTCTTCCGTGTCTTCCGTTTCTTTTCCTCAAAGCCCTAGCCGAGACTTGTGTAACTCTCAGCCTCAGAATCCTCCATCAAAGCCTGCTGACCTCCACACCACACTCTCCTCCCTCAAAAGCCTCATCTGCCTCTCCCACCAAACTCTCCACTCCCTCTCCATTCTCGTCCCTCCGAAACCACACCGAAGCCCCAATCACGTCCCATGCCCCTTCAATCACCACCATCTCATGCCCCCTCACTCCCTCTTTCTCCACTCTCTCCGCTGCCATTATCCCAATCTCCCCCGCCAAAATCGTCTCCACCAGTACTCATCCGATTCCCCTTTCGACTCCAATTTTCATTCAATATTTTTCTACCGGGACTGCCCGGGTGTTGTTTGCTTGTCGAGTCTAGATTCTGCGAAGAGGACGTTCACGATTCCGACCTTTTTATCCGTCGAGTTCGCGGATCTTGTTCATTGTGGCGGAAAAGAGGTTGAAGGGCTTCGGAAGGAGTGCTTTTTGGAGATTACTCCGTCGGAGTTAGTGGCAATTAGAGGCGAAACCGAGGCTTGGAGTGATTATCCTAGTGCCTACTCCTATGGCGTTCTTCGTGCGCTTTCTCGGGGTACGAGGATGCTTAGAGAGTATGGATTGATGAATTGGGTAATTGCCAGTTCGCCGCTTCATGGTGGTGTTGTGCTTGATGTCGCTCTGAGGGACCATATCTTTTCGCTGTTCAGGCTGTGCCTCAAGGCAATTGTAAAGGAAGCTCGAAGCTTGGATCGGGATCGGGATCGGGATCAGGATCAGATGTATAAGGGGAGGAATATGAGTTTAAAGTGTCCCGTTTTGGTTCAAGCATTGATGTGGTTCGCATCTCAGCTTTCTATTCTGTATGGGGAAATGAATGCTAAGCTATTTGCTATTAACATGCTTAAGCAATGTATATTAGATGCTGCTGCACTTGGCTTGTTGGCGTTCCCCTTTGAGCAAAAGGTGAGCGAGTCTGCCACTCTAGAAGAAGAGGTTTCTCCTTCTCAGAATTTGATTGGTAATGGCTGCAGTATTAGCGATGCCCAATTACTTGAAACAACCACGAACAATAAACTGAACTGCACCGTTACTGGAAAGGTCATTTTCGAGTCACAGGTCGCGGCTGCAATAGCTGCACTGCATGAACGGGCTTTGCTTGAAGAGAAGATCAAGGGTTTACGGCCTTCTCGACCACTTTCGTAAGTATCGACAGTATGTTACTATTCTTTTTTATACCTGTATTGTTCTTTATTTCGATTTAAGAACAAAAAATACCACTAGGGACTAGCCCTTTTGGGCATCCGAGAACTTTATTGAAAGCTAATAAAATTAAAAAGTAGGGGGATAATTCAAAATAAGAGAGATAATTGAAGGTAGGGGTGTCCTAAAAAAAGAGAGATAATTTAGGCCTCGTTTGGTTACAATGAGATGAGATAAAAGTTAAAAATTGAATAAAATATTATTAGAATATAATTTTTTAATATAATTTTTGACTTTGAATTTGAAAAAGCTGAATTGTTTATTTTATTTTGTGTGAGAGTATGAAAAAGTTGTAATAATTATGTAAGATGAGATAGTTTCATTTGTGTAATCAAACCAGGCCAATGTAGTGGGATAATTCAAATGAAGTGTAATAATTTAAAATTTTTTATGTTCTACCAATTTTTTTATTGGCACAATTTACGGTAGGATGGGTGTAGGACATAATTTTTTTTTTTCTTATTGACACCGAGTGTCCAAGAACTAAGTCCTGACTAATCCCCGGGTGTATAGGCCCTCGACAAGGAGTTTCCCGCAAGTGCATCTTGGATAATTCAAGGGAAGCTTTCCAGCCAATGGCCCTAGAATTTTTTTGTTTTGCACCCAAGATGATTCGAATCTTAGACCTGGAGGGGAGCATGCCACCAAGACCAATCCCTTTACCACTTGAGCCAACCCCTAGGGGTTAACTATTCGGTGTAGGGCATAAATTAAAAAATGCATGCATCAATAAAGGATGCTTGCATGATTAAATTAAGAGAAGTACTGAGGGCTATTTATCAATTTTACAACATTTTGACATTAACATATCTTTATTGCCTTCTGCCTCGTCATTGCTTCCTACAAGAAGGTAGGGTGGTGGACATACATTTTGAAAATGTATACATCAACAACGGATGCTTGCATGATTATATCATTTTTTTTGTATTTACTACCTTCTTGCTGCTTCATTGAGTCCTACTTTTTTGTAGAATTGTCATGTTTTGGTATTAGGTGGTAAAATATTGTGTAGGATTAGGGTTGTATTGAGCTGAGCTGTGCCAAGTATCGGCTGTTTGACCTGGACTTGACAAAAATAAATCTAGGCTCTAGCTCATCGAGTGCGAGTTGAGCTCCAAAAGGTTGTTCAAGCTTAGTTCAAGTAGTATTAGCCAAGTTCAAACTCTAGCTCAAGTGAGATTTAGTTTACAAACACAAAGAAGAAAAAAAAGCTCAGATTAAGCATTACTCAAAAATTGCAGTTAACATGAACAACAATAAAAGAAAACATAGATCGATTGTCATAAACAAAAACCAGCGGACCTACTTCGAACCTTGAATCACTTACCTGCTTGAAGACTCATTATGGAGTTCATACAGACCATTTCTTACCAAAATGTTGAGGACGTAGGTGACAAAACTAAATACATTTTTTCATGGTCAAAACACAATCTCATCGTAATTTTTTTCCCAATATTTTGTTTTTTTTTTTGGTGAACTTATACCATTTTCATCTTTTGTAAAGTTTTTGTCGTGAGCAATCTTTTCTTTTATTAACATACAATATTCTCATAATATTATAGCTTTTATATTGTTTTATAAATGGAGGTGTGAATGTGAGAAATATAAAAAAAGAGAGGGAAAAAGAAAGAAATAATAATTGTTTTTAGATTTATGGATACTGCAACCCAAATGTAGAGAAGTATTGTAGCTCATATGGCTTGCATTAACTTTACATAACCCATTGAAGAGCGTATTTTGACATGTCAACCATTTTGCATTTATATGCAAAATGGCTAAACCATTGTGAACCCGCTTACGAGCTTTAAACAAGTTGAGTCAAGCAGATTTGTGTTTTGTTTACGAGTTTAATTGAGTTGAACCGAGCTTATGCAAGTTTGACTCATTTAATGTTCTAGCCAAAATTCTTGTTCAAGTTCAACTAATTTGTCACATGAATCATGCTCAAGCCGAGTTCAAGCTATTCCTGACGAGCTTGGTTCATTTACAGCCCTATTTAGATTGATTGGAATATGAGAATGATTTGGGCCGTATCCTATTTATTAATTTCAATGTCTAATAAATGTTACATTCTTGCATCAACTTGAATCAATATTTTAAGATGGTGCTTAAAATGTGATCAAACCAATATTTAACAGTCTCTTTGATGGATGGCATTGATCGGGTTATATAATTTACGTGGTTTTGGTTGTGTAAATTGGCTTCCAAATGTCATGTTTTAGTTCATTTTATATCTAATTACAGGGAGATAGCAGATATCTATTGTATCCAGGTTTATCCATCTGATATACTTGTTCATTTTTTACCTATTTATTGTGGTCCTGCCATGATTTTTGATCATCGATGTAATGTTGGACAATGTGTCATTATATTGATATGTTCCTGTTTGACTTATGGTTTTTTTTAAGATCTTCTTCTATAGTACAGTAACAGTCTTGATAGATATACCAGTTTTCAGTTTTCATAATAATGAATGCTGAAGTGAACGTCTTTCTACTTGTAGATTTGCTGAGCATGATTATGTATCACAGAGAGCTGATGAGGAGCGGATAAGACGTCCTAATTACAGGTCCATAGTTGAGCATGATGGACTTCATCAGCAACGGTTTTCTAATCAGGTTAACAATATCATAGCCTTTTTATATAGTAGCAGGAACTTATGTGCTAACTGTATATTGTTTGTTTGCAAAAAGTGGTTTGGCACTGGAAATCTTTTGTTTTTTAAAAACTACTTATGTTGATAATGACAATTAAGTCTTCAGAAATCAATTCAAGTGTGATTGGTTCTCCTGATCTTTGGGCTTTTGAGAACTTTTGTGGCATTTCTTATATGTGGGAACTCTACCTAGTGCTGGCTGAGAGGAAAGGGATGGGAAAGATTGGAAGGAAAGTAGTGGATGGAAGAGGATGTTTCCTTAAGACAGAGGGAACATCTTTCCATGGGGCTCATTATTTTTTTACTTATCAAAAAAATAATAAGTGGATAAAAATATTTTAGGTGGCTGCTTTTCTAATCTCTTCCCCATGTTGAACCAAACAAGTGAAATACATGTCCTTTCTTATCTTTGTTTATATCTTGCCTTCCTCCATACACATCAAAGGAATAACAGCACCCATTCCCCATCTTCTCTATATTTCCATGCCTTTATCCTGTCCCTTCTCCTGCCAAGCAGTGTTAAATCATTCCACATTTTTTAAGAATGGTTTTTTGTTTGCTTGTTTTTCCCCTTCTTTGGGTTCAGTCTGATAAAGTATGAACATGGATAGTACTTATAAAAAACAAGTACGAATATGTACAGTAGGTTATACTCCAAAGGAATTGCTGTTAGAAATATGAACAGCCCTGTTTTAACTGAAGCAGCCGCAACACAGTTGTAGACTTGTAATCATGTTAAAACACATAAACCTTGGCCACTTGCAGCTATTTTGATAGAAAATGACCAACTTTCCTGAATTGACCCATCATAACATCCATTTTAGGATGTCATCTAACTTGGATTACCTTGCTGTTAAAAATCCATCAAGGAGTTGACTAGGGGTGGGCTCTGACTTCGATGGAGTCGGATTGCCCACCTTTGACCTCCGATTCCTACTGAGGTCGGGGGTAAAAATCATCTTCGACTCCTCCGATCAGAGTCCAACTATGATTGGAGTGGGCTTGCCCTGCTCAAATTGGGCCTGAGCTCACTGCCCAATATCCAAGGCCCAGGCCCATCCCTGTTTAAAAATATTAAAAAAAAAAGACAAAATAATGTAAAAAAAAATTAAAAAATCTAAAATACTGTAAAAAATAAATTAAAAAGCTAAAATTTAAATACAATGACTAAATCATGTACAATACAAAAATAGGTGATTTAATGTGTGCAAACGATTAATTTAAATTTAAAACTACAAATTCGCAATAAATTTAAATTTAAAACACCAAAATATAAATAATGGCATAGATTTGATTCAAATAGCCATAGTCCCCCACATTAGTTCTGACAATCCATGCATTTGAGATGATGACTCATTGATTCGATACTCTATAGTTATTTCCTGCATGAAGTTTTACTGATCAGATGCGCTATCATATATGCTATCATATTAAATAATATATGCTATCATATATTATTAATTGATAGCATATATTACATGAAAATTACATAATTAATTTATACAACTACTATATAAAATAGTATATTATATATATAAAAAAATATTTTAAAAATATATACTAATTTGGTCAGTTTCGATCCGGTTTGGTCCAAAAATCACAGACCCCGAGACCGGACCGAAACCCTTTGTTCCCACAAATGGTGGACCGAAACTGACCACACACATTTTCTGTCCGGTCCGGTTCAGTTGATTGTTCCGATCTAGACCGAAAATTCTTCAACCCTAGATTTAAAGAAGCGGAGCATGGAAGTTTTTGGAAATGTTGACAATCAGAAGACTTCCCTTATGGAGGAGTTGCAGGTTTTAGAGGGTAGGGAGGTGATGGGAGATACTTCAAAGGAGGTATTGCTGAGGAAGAGCTTGGTTGTGACTGAACTGGAGAGGGTGTTGTTGATGGAGGAGACTTCATGGTGACAAAAATCTAGGGCCCTTTGGTTAAAAGAAGACAATAAATGCACGAAGTTTTTCTACAAAGTGGCTAATTCACATCGGCACAGTAATGCTATTGAGTCACTTCACTTAGGTAATCAAGTGCTCTGTTCCTCCTCTGAGATCGAGAACTATATTGTGCATCATTATGAGAACCTCCTCACGGAACCGGCTAATTGGAATCTTGATGGTTTGATGTTTGAGTTTATTGATCCGTAGAGTGCGAGCTGGTTGGAAAGACTCTTTGAAGAAGATGAGATTCATAAGGTGATTGGTGGTATGGCTAAAGACAAAGCACCGGGTCCCGATGGTTTTTCGATGAGATTTTTCCAAGCTTTTGGGACATTGTGAAATGTGAAGTCATGCGGGTTTTCCTTGAATTCCACTCCTTTAAAAGTTTGAAAAATGCCTCAATGCGACATTCATTGCTC
The DNA here is from genome assembly GCA_022457165.1 of Juglans mandshurica. Lineage (NCBI taxonomy): Eukaryota > Viridiplantae > Streptophyta > Magnoliopsida > Fagales > Juglandaceae > Juglans > Juglans mandshurica. The sequence goes on from CM039623.1 coordinate 16,185,500, forward strand.
TCATACCAAAGAAACATAGGGCTACGGAAGTTAAGGAGTTCCGTCCTTTAAGTCTTGTGAGTGGGGTATACAAGATTATTTCGAAGGTTTTCGCTACTCGGTTAAGCCTCGTCATGGAACAAATTATTTCTAAGCCTCAAAATGTGTTTGTTCGGTGGAGACAAATTCTTGATTCGGTTCTCATTGCTAATGAGTGCTTGGATAGTAGGTTGAGGGAGGGAATTCCAGGTATTCTGTACAAGCTTGACATGGAAAAGGCATATGATCATATGAACTGAGAATTTCTTTTTTATTTGCTCGGGAGGTGTGCTTTGGCGATAGGTGGATTTCATGGATTCGGCATTGTGTTACTACCGCTCGCTTCTCGGTGCTAGTTAATGGCACCCCCGCTGGATTTTTTAACAGTTCCCGTGGATTGAGGCAAGGGGATCCGTTGTCTCCTTTTCTCTTCGTTATTGTTATGGAGGCACTTGGTCATTTGGTGAAGGTTGCTGTTGGGGGAGGTTTTTTATAAGGATTTTCAGTGGGAAATGACATCAATAGTTCTCTCATGATTTCACATCTCCTTTTTGCAGATGATACTCTTCTTTTTTTGTGAGGTAGATTGTGGCCATATTCAAGCATTAAGGGCACTTTTGTTATGCTTTGAAGCAGTGTTAGGAATCGATTGTAAGCTACATAATTTAGGTAGTCATGAATTAAAGGGCATACAGACAATTAAAGTTATAACCTCATTCTCTTTGTATTCACTCACATGCTCAAAAATACTCGGCCCAAACCACATCTGACCGTATATCTGCAAAAAACTAGTCAATATCACAATTGGAACCCTTTAGAATAATTATAAACTTACCTATAAAAAAAGTTATATTTTAGTTTTCCTCCCAAGTAATGTGCAATTCCAATTACAACCATCCTATACTCAGTCCAGAGTATCAGAGATGTGTCCTTGTAGCATTAATTGTCATTTAATGGTAGTATATTTGGATAGTTGATGATGTGAGTTTATAGGAGTAAAGCTCCATGCTTTGCAAATTAAATAGTATATAGATTTTTGTTTTGTAGATTGATTCTGATTTGCTATCCTTTATCCAGGTCTTAAATGTCTTAGTTTGCATTTATTATGTTCTATAATTCGGCCAATTTTTTGCCATTGTGGGTAAGATGCTTGCATCAATGGTTATGATGCAAGTCTATTTAAAGCTCAGAACAGCCTAAAAGTTTTCTGCTTTGGCAAGAGAATGTTTTCTCTCTCTCACTCTCTCTCTTGGAAGTAACTTAACTCTTATTGTCATAACTTCAAAATTTTCTGTTCATGCCAGGAACCAAACAAGACTAAAACTAGAGAGGAGTTATTGGCTGAAGAAAGGGACTACAAACGCCGAAGAATGTCATATCGTGGAAAAAAGGGGAAGAGAACAACACTACAGGTAAGAACAACTTTATGCTTGGTTGTTGTTTTACACAACTGCAAACTTTCAAAGGCATCATCGGTCAGGTGAAAAAGTTTTTGGAAGGAAACCAAGTTAAATTATTAATTGTGCATTTATTGTCAATAACATTCTACCATGTGCTAATTTCAGTGATATATGAGATCTACATAGTAATGATATCAACAAGATGTTATTATGATGCATTTTGAATTGGTATCATTAAAGCTTAGATTGTGTAGCTTAAATATTAGTATTATTTTCTGTATCATAAGTTGTGGATTAAGTGAATAGAGGTGCGGGTAACATGGGTAGAAATGGGCAGAAATACTATAAAAGGATATGTTGAATAGGAGACAACGAAGAGTAGATGTTAGATAAGATCTATGGCATAAAAGAGTAATGTGGTGGTTCTCCATTAGTTAAAATTGATCCGTTCTGTATAAGAATTTGCTCAGCTGAGTTAAATAGAATATATGATATGGTTGTGTTAAATTGCAGTCTTTCAATTACATTCTTACTTATTAAAAAGAGTCTGCATTTCAATTACATTTTCCAATTTTGTGTTGTGTGTGAGCTCCTTTGATATAGATAACTGGGTGTTGTTAGACCATGAGAAGACAGTGACAAGAAAGGGTTTTAACTGTCAATCTTCTCATGGTCTTTGAATGTGTGGGCATTGCATGCCTGTTGAATACACTACATTAAGCACAACTGAAACAAATCCTCCAAACTTCTATATTTTTATGACTCTGCAGCGACCTCTGCCAAAAAGCCAACGACTCCACCAGTTGGGGCATTACCCACACAATTGAAAAGCTACTGGAAACCATAACTCCCTAACCACTTCACAACGAAGCAAGAAATGAAAAACTCTTTCCCTTGCTTTGCTTAATCATATAACACCACTCCAAGACTACAATTTGCGTCTTTCATAAATTATTTAGCGTTAATTTACGAAAGAGCATTGGTCTTGGGGTATGCTCCTCCAAGTCTAAGGTTCAAACTTGTGGATGCAAACAATTCCTAGGGGCCATGTTCCTTGTTTAAAAACTGATGATTTACCCAATTTGTGTGATGGGGCGTGTTACAGGGCTGGTAGCCCATCTCTCTTAAGCTTTAATACTGCCAGGATTTCCTGTCTCTTTTCTATTGTACTACAATTATGCCTCTTTCTCCTTTCTTGATCATTTGTAAATTTCATACTTCTATAAAAACTAATCTTCCCTAATTTCATCTTACTACTTATTTCTCCAAATACTCCTCGAATGCAATGGCACACCTACTTTGGGGGATGAGTGTGTTGTAGAAGGATGACCTCGATAATAACAATGGAATTCCTAATGCCTAAAAGTAATAATTAATTGAATATATTGTTAAATTAGCCACATAAATTTTAAGCATTTTAGGAATCTATTATGTGATGGGAACTTCAATCTCTGCAGGTCATTCATTGCGTAGGCCATGTGTAAGGATTGATGATCACTGTCTATTTTTTTTTTAACTTAATTGAAAAGTTTTTTAGAAAAACAAAAAAGATGTAGCCCAAGTACACAGGATTTCTACTGGAGGAATAATTAAATAGAAATACAGAAAGATACAAGAAAATCATGGAAACTCAACCTGCTAAAATACACGGGCTGCCTAGAAGAAGAGTGTATTGAAAACGAAAATTTTAACCTTCCATTGTCTGTTGGCAATCCTCAAAACTTCTATCATTCCTTTCCCTCTAAATACACCACACTAGGCAAATAGGGATCACTTTACAAACTGCTGCAGTTTGTGGTGGCCATATAATCGCCTCCAATTGGCAAAGAGATAAACTATTCTTCCTGCATAACCTAAACCAACCCAGCCTCTAATGAAATAAGTCGTTACACAAAGCTCATAATTCTTTTAAGACTTTTTCATAATGCTTTGGGCTCAATGACTTCTCCTACACTTGACACCGGTGTGACCTGAGTTGTGCTCGGACTCAGTCTTGTTGGCCACAAGAAAAGTCCCATGAGGTGTGATCACTACTGGGATTGATCTACCGAATTAACTCTGGGTGCACTTGGTGTAGAGATCATCCCTTGTGATGATGAATACTAATGTGGTTGCAATTCATGCATTCCATGGCTGTGGATCCAAGATTCTGAGTGATCATTCCTTCATTCATTTCTTGCATTCACATGATGGCCTAGCATTTCTTTCATTCTTTGGAAAGATGTACATTATGATCTTTACCTTTACCTTACGTTGAACATTCATGATGGGGTACAACTCCCATAACCTTTGAGAACTTTAAAATTTTCATCTTTCATGGAAAAGCTTGTAACTTGCACTCTTTGAAGACTTGGGAAAAGAACTACTCAACTTTCAAGAGAAAGTGCATTGATATCATTCTTTGAGAACATTACTTTTTTAGAAAACCTTTTGGTTTCCTTTTTATATTTCTTGCCTCCACAGAAAAAAACAATCTTGCTTCTTTCGAACCTTAATCCCTTGGTCCCTTCTATCTTTTTTGGAAACTTGATTCATGATTCATGATGAAAACACCTTAGCATTCATCTTTTAGTTTTTTTTTTTTTATTGGTAATCAAGGTATTTTATTCATAAGAGTAGGTAAAGCCCAAGTATACTGGGAGTATACATGAGAAATACCTAACTAGAGTTTACAACTGATAGTAATAAGTCATGGACATTTAGTCCGTTACAAACAATGGCCCCCACCCATGAGAACAATGTTTTAAAGAAAAAAACTTTCAGCTCCTCCATTGTCTTATCACGGTTTTCGAAGCTTTTATCATTTTGTTCCCGCCATATACACCAACACATGCAAATAGGGACCATTTTCCAAATTGCTGCGACTTGTGAATTACCGTGGAGGCCTCTCCAGCTAGCTAGAAAATCCACCAAACTAAAAGGCATGACCCATGATAAACCGAGTCCTGGGAAGAAGTAATCCCACATGTTTCTCGGCACCTTGCAATGTAGAAACAGATGATCTACTGATTCCCCATCTTTCTTACACATGCAACAACACCATTATCCGACGTTTCCTTAAGTTATATGCGGTGAGAATTTTGCCTAATGCTGCTGTCCAAACACAAAAAAAAAAAAAAAAAGCTTTTGAATGAGCTTTTGTTTGCCAAATGCTCTTCCATGGAAACGTGTGCATGCCTGGGCTCGTTAAAACTTTGTGAAATGATCTGATAGTGAATTTGCCTTTCTTGGATGGACTCCAAATCATCCTATGCATGGTACCCTCGGTCATACTAAAGAATACAGTGTTGCATAGAACTCTGTGATCATCTCCAACTCCTAGTCTTGGGCTGTCCTAATGAAATCAACATTCCATTGAGGGGAGCCACTAGAAAAAACCAAGAGGTCTGCTATCGCTGCATCCTTCACTCTTGCGAGCTCAAATATGGCAGGAAAAGTATCTTTGAGGCTGCATTCACCACACCAGTTGTCATACCAAAATCTGACATGAGAGCCATGACCCGCTACAATATGTGTATGTCTCCAGAAGATCTTCCAACCCTTCCTAATGTATGTCCACAAACCCACCCCATATGGCCACGTACTTCATTCGAACACCAACCACCCATGCCTCCCCAACCTGCACATCTATAACAGACTTCCATAGGGCCCCCCTTTTCATGTTGACAGCCCCACAACCATTTACCTAATAGAGCTTGGTTGAACTTCATCAAGTTACAAGTTCCCAGTCCACCCCCGAAAATTGGAGTACAAACCATTGACCAATTAACTAGATGAAATTTGAACTCATCCCCCAAACCACTCCACAAAAAGTCTCATTGTAGCTTCTCTAGACGGTTCGCAACCTTTGTAGGTAACGGGAGCAAGGACAAACAATAAGTGGGTAAGTTGGATAGAGTACTTTTAATCAAGGTGAGCCTACCACCTTTAGACAAATACAACCTCTTCCAAGATTCTAGTCTGCACTCCACCTTCTCAATTACTACATTCCAAATCTGCTTTGATTTAAAGGAAGCGCCCAAGGGTAAGCCAAGATACTTCAGAGGTAAGAAGATATCTTATATCCCAAGAGAGAGTTTAGAGTCGCCACATCGGGAGCAATCCCCACCGGTACCATTTTAGACTTTGAGAGGTTAACTCTCAAACTTGAAACAGCTTCGAAACAGAGAAGTAGAGCCCTCAAAGATTGGATATGCCCGGTATTAGGTCCACAAAATGAGAGTATCATCCCCAAACAAGAAGTGAGAAATCAAGCCATAATTACCATTCCCCACTGAAAAGCCATAGAGAAAACCACCCTCCACAAGGCCTACAATCATTTTACTGAGAGCTTCCATTCATCCTTCAGTCACTACACTATAATACATAAACCATAATCTTCTGTCATAAAATGTTCTTGTGCAAAACCCTAAAGGATCACTTACCCATAATTGGTTTGAGATTTTTAAATATGTTCGTTAGCTTTCAATTGCTGCTGGTCTCATCTCATTTGGTGCCACGTAGAGGTCCCAATCCACCAAGACACTCACTGGACTTGAAACTGGAAATTGCAGTGACATCTGTGACTCTGGTTTTTTAACGTCTTGGCATGGAATTTCAAACTGTTTTAATCAATGGAAAGCCAACTTGAAAAAATTATGGATACCCAACTTGAGGTATATCTGGTGCATTATGGGCCCTACCCCAGGCCCGGAATTCAGGGTATCCTAATCTGTCAGAATTTTGTCTCATAGGTTCCGACTTTTAACTTCTACTCAACGCTTTTTAGGGTTGAAAAAACCCAACTATTGACTAATATCAATCCATGCCTCAAAATTACCCTTCTGCCCATCCTGCCCGTTACCCAAGTTGGGTGGGCGGGGGCAGTCAGATTAGTATAACTGGGCAGGTGGATACCCACCCGCCATCCTGGCTTGTCTGCCCAACCTGCCCAGCTGGTTGGATAACAGGTGGGTTGCCCGCCCATTGCCCCAAGCTTTTGTAATTTTCTTTTTACTTATAATAACAAAAAAAGGTCTTGTAGTTTTGATGATGAATGACATGTAATTAATTTGGTGATTTTATCCTTAAGGCTCAATATCAATTGCATTTCCCACAATGGTTCCCCCTAATGACGAGCTTACATATCTTCTGTTTTTAAAAGTACTATAGCTTTATGTCTATTTCAAAGTTAATAAAATATACTTGTAAAAACAATATTAACAAAATATCTTCTTATAAAAACAAATAGTACTGTAGCTTTATGTTATACATAAAAGCTATAAACATTTACTCCTGCTTCTCATCTTTCTTATGCACTGCTCTGTAGTGACTTGAGTTTTGACCCATTGTGCATATTTTTCCCAAAATGATTATGGAGTTCCCCTGTTGTTTGCGTAGAAGAATATATTGTGAAAGGTTGTGCTTAAAAAAATACTTACAAAAAAAAAAAAAAAATGGTTGTGCTTAAAAAAACTTTCTTTTTTCTTTTTGTAGATCAGATTTTATAGGAAGAGCTTTTGTGGAAGCTGGTCAGTTTTTAGTTACACTAACCTCCATAATATTAGAGTCTAGTGAATATGTGAATGTTTGAGATAGTGGACCATCTGTTAGTACATTGTTATACTACAAGATAGTTGCAGTTGCTAGAATTCACTTCATTTATGGTTCATTGCCTAAAAGGGTCGTGTACTTCTGTTGGACGTTTTCTTATGTATGTTCTGTACAATCAGCTTAGTTTTGGCATCTAGGCGTCTTTGTTTTTTCTAGAGCCCCCTGCCATCCATTTCATTAATGCCTTGTTTTTACTACACATTTTAAAAGGTCACAAGGGATATAATAGAGGAATACATGGTGGAAATCAAGAAAGCTGGAGGGATTGGGAGCTTTGCAAAGGGAGCTGAAGATGGAGAAATGTTTCCATCTGAATCACCTTCTGCTCATGACATCATCTCTAGTGTTCATAACCCCGCAAAAAGTGATTATGCATCAACCCGAGGTAGCCAATACAACAACAGGACACTGCCACAGTCTGATTATAGTAGTAAGAAATATCAAAGTTTCAATGATGCCAAAGGTTATGAGATACCGAGAGGAAGCCTTGATGAATGCCCCCAAAATGCAGATCAGAGAAGTTTGGGTTGGGACAAACGTGACAGAGAAAATCCTTCAAGAAGTCCAGAAAGATACAAAAGTCGTGGCCAGTCACATGTTCAAAGTAGTCATCGACGAGAGCGATATGATCTGAAGGTGACCAGCACCTGGCATGACAAGAATAAGCAGCGGTATTCTGGCATGTCAAAATATCATAATAGTAGATCTCCTCCTGTTTCAAAATCTGTAAATGATTTGAGTGTAAGGAAGGATGCACAGAAATCAGAAGTTGAGCATAGACGGCGAGGGAACACATTAGGAAATAATAGTTCTGATTTTCTGGTGCAAATTCCTTTTGAGGATCGATACAATCCTTCAGAATCTCCTGACATGTATGAAGATCTTCGTGGGGGAACTCCATGACCAACGCAGCGGATACTCTGCAGGAACCCTCTGTCCTGAGTTCCATGATAATTCTGAGTTGCTTTACCTTGTGAGGTGAGTTGCTCTAGCTGTTCTTCTTTCTATTCAAGCATGGTTTTTTTTTTTTTTTTGGTTTCAGTGTGGTATTAGTTTTTGACGTGGCTTATTCTCGTAAATTTGCAGTAAAAGGTCATCAGGCTGCAGCAATTCTGTCTAGACTTGTATCCTCCTTTGTATCCTTTACCGTTTCGTTTGTTTGCTGTTAAGCTCGTTTACATCTTGTTAGTGCTCCTTTATCACCCTTTTTTCTATCAAATTAGAAGCATGGTAGGATTTAAATGTGATTTCTCATAAACATCTTTAGTTGGCATCAATTGCATCATCATATTACTCTTAAGAGAAATTATAACTACACTATCGCCATTGAAATTCTCTCTCGTCTTACTATGCTGTGACATAGTGTCTGTTACTTTCTTTTTCTTTTTTTGTAGTGGTGGTGGTGGTGTTTAAGGTCATTGTTTGATGGCTAAGGAAAACCCAAGCCACTGCCACATATGAGTTTATACTTTAAAAAGACTAGTCGAAGTTATAGTTATAGTTCCTTGTAATCATCATAAACAGCAAGAACTTCTCCCTTAGAGCAAATTCAGGATCTCATTCACTACCCTTTCCCTCCAACTCAATTAGGGGTATTACACTTGCCCCTTCATTCCCATACGTCAGGGAACGCATTTTACTTTTGAGCAATGCTAGATGCAGTCCCCAAATGGGGATTGCAATGCAAGCCTAGACAATTTTATTTTTAAATTTTTTTTAAAATTACAAAATTATCCCTCTTGAAATGATGATTTTTCTCATTTAATAAGGGGACTGCAAATAGAATTTTTCTTTACTTTTTAACTTCTATGTTTTTACTTTTTACACATCACTATGGGAATACATCATGCAAATGATGATAGTTCTGTTTGTTATCTGGTGTAGGGGTGCAGTTGAAATGAAGGTCTGCTCTTACAAAAATTTCTTTGTTAGGCTCTATCATTGACGTGGCCAGGCATCAATATGAATAAATATTCATTAATTGCAGAATTTGATTGTCGGCGATATAATATAGGATGGGCCAATGACTTGTGGATATTCTTATCCTCAAATGTACGATGAAAATTATATTGGTAGGGAAATCAACGCTTGATCATTCTTGAATATGCGAATTTGATATCTTCCAAGAATTGGTAGTTGCAAATAGTCCTAAATCCAAAACCATAAACGGACAAAGTTCCACCTATATTGAGTCATTAAATTCTAAATAATTACAATACTAATAATTTGACAAAAATTGTAAAAGTAATTAAGATATAACCATGAGAAAACTCTCTTTATAATCAAACTATCAAGCCCAAAAATTGAAGTGGTGAGTTGCGAAGCAAGTTAATGAGGGTGTGGGAGTTGGCAATATTCTTGACTATAAGAGAGAATAAGTTTTCAATAAAAATATGTAAATGAAACAATTTTAACTCAAACAACATGTTTAGCCAAACATCATATTTAATGCCACATCATAATAGGGAAATCACCAATATACTACAAAGATATCAATCCACGAAACAATCATGCCGTGGTATAATATACCACAAAAATATTATGCCACGAAGACATAACGCTACGAGCGGTGTCAAACATGTAACAAATATATTCATATTATGGGCTCAAGAATAAATAACATATTCACATTTAACTTCCAAAATTTAATAGGTCACATAGCATTTCTCAAACATTCAAATTATTATAAAATTTGTATAATTCCAGAGCAGTGCCAAAATAGTATAAAAATGTACATAAATCTAAAGTTTACACAAGTTTAAAATATAATATCGCACAATTCCAAACAAAACCAATCAGTTCTTTTAGCAAAAACCCATTAAAAAGTCACTTACTTTGATTGCTAGTCACAAGTAATCATTTGATATCCTTTGCTAATGGTCACTTGGAACCTATTTCAAGACCATTACAACACGTCAACTTCTACACTAAAAATGATCTTATTTAACTTTAAAATTTCACACAATCCTTAATAACATTAATTTTACTTACCCAAAAAGATTATCCTCACAATTGATTAACCCCAAATTTCTAGATTGTGAACATGTTGCTGGACAATACATATACCGGCTTCTATTCCCTTATTATCTTAATGTAAATAAGGACTAAACTCAACAATATAACAATGACATAGACATGGATTAATTTTAGTTAATACCCATAATTAAAGACTTAGTAATTTACCCTAAAGTAAGTCTAGATGAAACTTAGACAGATTTGAAAACATCTAGACACGTTCAAAAAGACTGATCAAATATTCCATCTTCCAAAATTTCACCAACCCCGAACTGTACACACCCACCACTAACACTTGAGTATTAATTTCATTTTCAACATACCACAACAGTATTATTAACTAAGTACGTTCTCAACAATTCAAAACACTAAATTTTAGCCAATCTCTTATTCGAAATTCATTAAATATACTCTTTATAAGGGAGAAAAATTACCTAATATTATCGTTGGTGGTGATAAAGCAGCGTGGAGCAGTGGTTGTGGGTGGAGAGATACATTGCAAAAACAAGAGTCGAGATGGAGATATACAAATAAGAAATAAATACAAAGAGAGAAAAACAAAAATAGAGAGACGAGAGACTAGGAGAAATAGACCAAAGAGAAAAACTAGAAAAAACAGAGAGAGAGAGATTGTGAAAGAGGAGAGAGATGTGTGTGAGAGAGACCGGGGGGTGTTTGGTTACTGGTTTGGGGGTGGGGAAGGGAAAGTGGGGAAAAAGAAAGGGGAAAATGGTTTTTACAATGGGATGAACTGGGCCTCGTCTTTGGGCTTGGGTTATGGTATCATTTTGATTGCGTAAAGGTTGAGGTGCTTACAAATGATTTTAAATATTGTTTATGTATCTCATTTTCAGTTGTCTGAATGGCTAATTTGGGGGGGGGGGGGGGGGGGGGTAGCTGCCCTCCCCATGAGCTTAAACCCCTGTTTCGTGTAAAGATTCACAAGAAGAAAGATTGCATGGATAAGACGTTTTCATTTAAGATGGTTTTAAGTGTACACAACGTATAAGATTTATATACAAACTATCCATAACCTCCTCATATACATAAGCTATTCAAAAATCAAAAGTAATATCACAAAGTTAACAAACATCGTCAGGTCATACTCGGCACACTTGTTGCCTTGGCTTGTGGTGTGCCGTTAGGATCATTTTGAATTTGATCTCCAATACGCCCCCCCTCGACCGAATGGCTAGGTCTTGAACATGAAGGTTGTCCTGCAGAAGCTGAAAAAGAACTGATGACAATGGCTTTGTTAATAAATTCGCGAGCTGATCCTTAATGGATAGAAAGGAGACCTGAAACTTTTTAGCTAAAACTTAATCCCAAACAGTGAAAATCAATTTCAATATGTTTAGTTCTGGCATGGAAAACTGGATTACAGGACAAATAAGTAGCTCCAATATTATCGCACCACAATTTTGAACTTGTCACTAAGGGAAGCCGCAGATCATGCAAAATTGATTGGATCCAATGTAACTCAGCTGCTGTGTTGGAGAGAGATTTATATTCTGATTCAATGTTGCTACGAGCAACAGTTTGTTGTTGTTTGCAGCTCCAATTGATCAGATTGGATCCATAAAAAATGCAATATGCCCTAACACTACGGGACTAAAGGTCTCCCTGGCATTTCTACATGGCCAACTGCGGAGATACAGTTGTCGTGTAATAGCTCAAGATAATAACAACCATATAGTCCTTGGCTTAACCACGGGACTAAAGGTCTCTGTGAAGTCCACACTAGGTTGCTGATGATACCACCAATCGCGCTTTAAAACGCCCAACACTGCCATATGCATGTCTCTTAATTCAGAACACCCACTTGTTTCCAACAAGAGTACTATTGGGCTTGGGTGGGACAAGATCCCAAGTACTATTTTTGACAAGAGCATTAAACTCAATGTCCATGGCTTTACGCCAGTGGTGATGTTTAGAGGTCTTAGAGAAACAAGTAGGTTTTGTAAGAGAAGAGACATGATTAGTAAGCAAACACTGAGGTAGTGGGTATCAGGCTACACCAACAAGGAGCTTTCGGCTTGAGGGATTTTTTATGAGATCGGGTAAGCATGCAGTTCTGTTGGCGTGGCATTTGGTCTACTGATCGGGTTTCTTAAGAGATACTCGGGATATCATTTGAATTTGGAGGATTAGGTTGGTGAGAAGTTCCAACAACATCATTTGAAGTTAGAGTGGGATTCCTCTCTGGTACTTGAGCATCACCCGAGCGTAACAAAGAAGACTGAATATCCGAATACGTCTGATTTTGCGGATGGACCTGGTCACTTGGCAGTTGGTTAGTTGAAAATATGAGTGGACCTGCATGGTTAGTATAAGTACTTGAGTGTCATAAAGAGGGTGGTAATGAAAAAATTTCTTGTTTAGGAGGACTGGATTCCAAGGACTCTTTTTTGGTATGGAAACAAAGACTCATAAAAAATGACATGGCGTGAGACATATATTTTCCCTGTGGCCGAATTAAGACATTTGTAGCCCTGGTGTGATAGACTGTAACCAAGAAAAATACAAGTTTTGGAACGAAAACCAATTTTATGTTTGTTACAAGCACGCAAGTTTGGCTAATAGGCACATCCAAAAACACGCATGAACAAGTAATTAGATTTCTGATTATAAGCCATTTCAAAAGGTGATTTGTTGTTTAGGACTTTGGAAGGGTGATGATTAATAATATAAGTAGCAGTTAGAAAAGTGTCTTCCCAATAAGGTTTGGGCAAATTTGAGTGAGCCAGTAAAGCCAAGCCCATTTCAACAATTTGACGATGTCGACGTTCAACAGAACCCATTTGTTCATGCGTATAAGGGCAAGCTAAACGATGTTGAATTCCACAGGTTATGAAATAATTATTCAAATGTCTATACTCACCCCCCAGTCAGTTTGAATGGCCTTAATTTTTGAATCAAAATGCCTTTCAATGTAAAATTGAATAAAAATAGTTTAAACGTTAGATTTCAATTTCAAAGGAAACACCCAAATGAATTTGATAAAGGCATTCAAAAAATAAATATAGTAACAAGATCCATAATTAGAAACAATTGAGCTGGGCCCCCAAACATTCTAATAAATTAACTCAAGAGGTTTTAAAACATAATGAATTGAAGCAGAAAAAGGTAAATTGTGGCTTTTAGCCATCTCACACTCAGGACAAACATTTTGTCTCTTATTGGAACCAACATCTAAATTATTATTGCCAAGCACATGTCGAACTGTAACATAGGAGGCATGACCAAGACGATGATGCTAGTCTGTAAAAGAGACCCTAGCACCAACAAAGGCAGATGAAAAATAATGTTAAAGAGATGGAGAGAAGCAGTAAAGGCCATCAGACATAGATCCTTTATGTGGGACGTTCCCCGAGTAATCCTTAAACAGAAAAAAAAGAACTATGAAACTCAAAATAAGCATGGTTATCTTGAGCAAAATTTTGAACATAGAGCATATTTTTTTTAATTTGGGGTACGACAAGAATTTTATCAAGAATAAAGGTTGAAGACAAATTAGATAAAGAGGCAGTTTAATATTTGTTATTTTCAAACATGTACCATCACTAATTTGAATTTGATCATTGCCAGAAAAATCATCACTTTGGCTATTCAAACTATTCATGTTGTTGGTCAGATGATGTGTCGCACTAGTGTCAGGAAATTTGGATCAAAGCGCTTCCAACAGCGGGAAGCCGTGTGGCCAGGCTTCTCACATAGTTGACACCACACATTGCTGTTGCCGCGACCACCTCCATGGTTGCCATTGAATTGACCACACTCCCTGCCTCGAGGAGTTGATGAGTTGCCACAACCCCGTTCTCCTGAAAAGGGTTGCTGTCGGGTGGAAACATTGGTTGAAGTCGTGGGCAAGGACATAACTTGATTATTATGCTAAATGCGAGCCTCACACGTCAGGAGCATGGAATAAATTTCTTTCAAGGTGAGAGAATTATCACGGTGAGTGACCATGGAAACAAGGGAGTCATATTCTGGACCGAGCCCAGCAAGCAAATACGTGATAATATCGTCACACTTTAGAGCTTGACCGGCAATGGCCAACTCCTCCGTGAGACGTTTGATCGTCATGAAGTAATCAGTCGTAGATTGACTCCCTTTCCGCAGAGTAGAGAGTTGGGAATGAACATGTACTGCTTTAGCACAAGACTGTGATGCAAAGCCAGAACTTAGGGCCGTCCAGACTTCATCGACGGTGCTGCAATGAGTGACTTGGGCCAGTACCTCATCAGAAGGAGAAGAATTGATGCAACTAAGGATAAAATTATCTTGGGTTTCCCAAACCTCATAGGACAAGTTGGGGGTTGTAGAGCCATCAGAGGCAGTGATGGTTTTAGCAGGCTGCCAGATGGTGCCATCTATATAGCTGAAGACCTTCTGGCCTTTGAGGTAAGGTAACATGGTGGCTTTCCACGTTGGGTAGTTCAGACGTGTGAGTTTAGTGAGGTTGATGGAGGAAGATGGATTGAAGGTGGGAAGGTTGGTCTCGAAAACATTTGAAGTTGAGGAGTTGGGGAGGTAGACAACTTGAAGAGGATCAGTTAAACGTGAGTCTTACTGGCGGATGATACCATGTAAAGATTCACAAGAAGAAAGATTGCATGGATAAGACGTTTTCATTCAAGATGATTTTAAGTGTACACATCGTATAAGATTTATATGCAAACTATCCATAACCTCCTTCTATACATAAGCTATTCAAAAATCAAAAGTAATATCACAACGTTCACAAATTAGCTGGCCCGAAATATCAATAACAAACATCCTCAGGTTATACTCGGCAGTCGGCACACTTGTTGCCTTGGCTTGTGGTGCGCCGTTAGGATCATTTTGAATTTTATCTCCAATATTTCGTAACTTTGTTCTTTTTTTAATATATAGATGAAAATAATCTCCATTTAGCGTTATCAGAAGGTTGAGATTAATCTCCATGAAGCATTTACCAGAAGATTAGCTTACTCCATTGATTGACTTTTATCATATGTTAGACCATTGTAATTACATATTTGAACTCAAGCAAATAGATAAGATAAGCATGTCACGTCCACTGTCCAGTCCCCTCGTCAGCCACACTAATGCCACTAGCACGGTTTGATAGTAAGGTAGGATCCTGGATATAATGGCCATCAGTCACAGCCTGTTCATATTAATGCCTCTTAACAAACTTAACATCTCTACCAAAACTTGAGTTAACTACCTTATTATTTTCCTTGCAGATTGGTTCTGCTATTTTCCATTGATTTAATGGCCTATACGTACGTTACTAAGGTCACAAGAATTTCCATAGCAAAACTATATGGAGCAGCGATCACTTGCCACTTTAAAATTAAAATTGTAGCATAAGACTTCGTACACAATGTGGAGGCAACTGCTTTGTTAGTGGAAAACTAGTGCCTTCACGTTTTCCCGATGGTTAATGCTTTGTAATTGCATCTGATAGCTTTGTCTCTTCTACATCGAAATTCACATGCCGTTTTATTTTTTTATTGCTCGAGTATATATTCTCTGCCAACGTCTAGTCTCCTTTCCGTTGAAATGCACCCTATGGATTTAATTTGAAATTATCTTCAGATGCGCACTGGTGTAAATTCGTGTTTTACTCTAGCCAATGGAAGGCTGCCAGCTATATACTAGTATAAGCTATTCTTGGTATTCTATCATTATAATTTCATAATAGAGTCGCAAGCTCCTAAATCAACTAAAAATAATAAAAGGATTATTCAACCATCTAACAAAGGCCCAAGCTATATTATGACGTGTTATTAACTTATTACACTATATTAGTATCTAACTTAATTTTTATACTAGACTTATACTATAGTATATAATTACATGTTATTATATTTTAGTATTATATTTAATTATATTGTACTATTGTCTAACTTATTTATAACTTGTTTCTATACTAGACTTATTTCTATACTAGTGTCTAACTTATTTCTATACTTGATTATGTATGGTAGTAATACTATGATGTTTACATATGCTAAACTATTAGTCTATTTATATTATAGTATAAGCATAGTATTTTATAATAATTAGCTCATACTAGTATAATATTAAATTTAACTATATAAGTTTTAGTTATGTAACTATACTAGTATATATAATCAATATATAAATAATACATATTTTAATAACATATGTATAATATCAGAGTTGGAGGGTAAAGTCGGAGTTTGTCAGAAAACATATTCGACTAGAAAATTTAAAAAATCCGACTCTGACTTTGTTTTGTTGGAGCAAAGTCGGATTCAGAGTCAGATTTTTAAAATTTTGCTCATTACTAATTTGATCAAGTAACAATGGGCTTACTATCATATATAAGGCATTGAGATTGTCAGAGTAAATTATAGGAATAGGATTACAAATGAACCGAGTAGAGTCGAATTCGAATAAAAATACTTGAGCTCGATTAGCATGTTTACTCGTTCGAACTTGACTCATTAACAATTAATGTTGTTTAAATTCGGCTTGAGCTCGACTAAAAATAAATGAACGAGTCTAGCTCTAGTAGCTTGACCGTGAGCACGATTTTATTTTTGAAAATTTTGATTCTTCTCTACTGATTAATATTAAAAAATTTTAAGTTTTACAAAAAGTATACCCATTTAAATATTCACGAAATAGTTTTAAATAAAAAATTCTTATGATATAACTTTTTATAAAATAAATTAAGTTATAGTTATAAATTAAAAAAATAATATATAAGATAAATGTAATAAAATAAACCATTTAATATATATAGATAACATAATAAAAATTTCTTGTTTTATAATATATTATTATTAAATATAAGTTGTGAATATGTTATTGAACACATTGCTAAATATTATATCTATTAGAGTATTACAAGTATATGATATTAAGTATATGGTTGTAATATATAAGTTATTGTACATATATTACACTATAAAAATATAATAATATGCAGTTATCATTTATCTAGTATAATAAAAAAAATATTGTGTGGTTAATTATATGATTCCTTAATTAAAAAGAAATATGATCAACTTATGTTATGATGTGCATTACTTATATGAATTATATTTAAACAATTAAAGTTAATTAGGTAATTATTTCAAGTAAATGTGTATTCGCTCATTCATTTATTACCACATAATTTTTTAATCTATTTATTACCATATCATTAGGCTATAATATATGCAACAATTAGAAAATTAATATATAACATTAATGTTATATTATGTAATATATATTACAAACATAAAATAACTTGATATATCATATAACTTGTAATAAAATACACAACTAAATATTCATAACTAATTAAAGAAAATATATTCTATAAAAGGAATTATACAAAGTATCCTATACACAATTTGGGAACATAATTAATATAAAATAAGGTTAACCATAAATAAATAAATAATATATAATTAAATATATAAAATAAAACTAGCATGTAATAAATACAACACATACATATATAAAATATAGTAGAGCTCAAATAAGTCAAATTGAACTTATACAAGCTTTGTTCACGAGCTTAAACAGAGTGGAGCAGAGTTCAAACATATGAGATGTCTGCCCCCGCCCCCGATGCGGGGAAGGGTTGACCCCGCCCCCGCATATGGGGTAGCACCCCTACTTCCAGCTATCAGTATCACCTGCTAAGTCAATATCAACATAGCCCTGTAACTTTAGACAGGCTCCTGTAAAGCAAAGACATGCATTTGAGGAACCCCTAAGGTACTTCAGAACCCACTTTACTGCCTCCCAATGCTACTTTCCTGGATTACTCATGTACTTGCTCACAACTCCCACTACATGGGCAATGTCTGATCTTGTACAGACCATACCAGACATCAAAGATCCAAGAACTAAGGCACATGGTACTTTACTCAGTCATATAGTCATGTTCCTCATCTGACTTATGTGACTGATCCCTGCTAAGTTTGAAATGACGATGCAAAGGGTGTACAGACTGGCTTGACTTTGTCCATATTGAACCTGCTAAGCACTCTTTTCACATACTCTGCTTATTAAAGTCTCAACGTACCTCTGACTCTGTATCTAATAGTTCTCATGTCAAGAACTTGCTTTACAATTCTCAAATCCTTTATTGCAAAGTGTTTTGACAACTGCTTCTTTAGACTGTTGATTTCCACAATGCTTGGTTTTGCATGAGCATATCACCATGTACAACAGTAGAATGATATAAGAGTTATCTAAATACTTGACATAACAACAGTGGTTTGCCTGACACCTGGTGTACCCTAAACTGCACATGAAGTTGTCAAATTTCCTGTACCACTACCTTGGAGCTTGTTTCAAGCCATACAAACTCTTCTTCAGTTTGCAAACAAGACCCTTCTTTCCTTGTATTGAGAACCTCTCTGGCTAATGTATATAGATGTCTTCTTCCAAATCACCATGGAGAAATATTATTTTCACATCTAATTGTTGAAGATGCAAGTCTTCTGTAGCCACCATTTCCAATACCAATAAGATTGTTGGGGTTTTTACAACTGGAGAGAAAACCTCAGAGTACTCAATGTCTTTCTTATGTTGAAATCCTTTCACAGCAAGTTTGGCTCTATATCTCTTGTTGCCGTCATGCCCTTCACCCGGTATACCTACCTGTTGTGCAAAACCTTCTTTCTCATTGGAATTTCAGTCAACTCCCATGTCTAATTTCCTAACAAAGAATCTATCTCTTCATTCATAACTAACTCCCCACTTGCTCGAATTATTATCTTGCAAGGTTTACACATAACTTTGTGACTCACCACCATCAGTTAGCAGAATATAGTTCAAGTGGGTGGGAATCGCTGCGGGGTATGATGGGCTTGGTAGACCTGCAAACTGTAATTGCAGGTGTGGATGATTCTGGATGTGTCAACATAATGATAAGAATGGCGTATTGGGCCCACTCTTCCCATCACTCACACCTCTGCTCTGCACTGTAACCTTTGGTACAACATCCATGCTCACAAACTGTAATTAAAGTATAATTCAGTTTAGTGGGCTGATTGATCCCAAGTTCTATTTACCCATAGAGATTTGTCACCATCTTTAATTCTTTCTATGTGAAAATGCCCTCCATTCCCTCTCTTACCATCTCTAGTATTCTTCTTCATATAATTAACTAAAATGAAGCTATATATGCAATGTTAAGCAGCACACACACACGCATATGTAAAAAGAGCAACACATGTACACAATTAATTGTTTTATGTAACCAATTATATATAATAAATTGAAGCACCACAACCAATCTGTAATGGAACATCCATCAATTCATTGTAACAGGATAATAAAAGTTTTCGAATTCACCAGAGTCCATGATACTCATAAAATCTTCTTTCTTCATCTAATATTTTTCTAGATAACGAAGTAGAGGAAAAATGAAGCTCAAAATTCACAAACATAGGACCGACAACCTCACCATAATCAATCAAGATCTTTATCATCAAAAGTTCAACAAAGCAATGTAACATTGACATTTTTTTTCCCCTGCTTAGCGGGACTTTAGGTATTCCTATGACTATTATTTTCTCAGGAACCAAACAAAAACTGAAAATCTTATAAAGAAAAATTAAGGAGAAGAGAAGAACCTGGTTTCCGCATCAGGTGTACTGTGAGAGATGGGGACGCCATGAGACAGGGTTGAGATGCTTGAGAGAAAGGTTGAGTCTCCCAGAATAACGCCCCAAACCTGGAAGGATCGGAGAATTACTACCTGTCACTTACAAACTTGTCTCCCAAAGCATCTAAAACTCCAAATATTTTATAAATAGTACACAATCTCATATTTTCCAAATAACCATAATACGAATTCCAGAAGTCATCATTACCAAATAACATAACCAAAGGGGTCCACAATCTTCCAATAATCTCAACCTGATAAAACGATACATGTTTAAGTCTCAAAAGATCCAAATAACATAGAGTACTTCAAATACTCAAGTTAAACCCTTCTACTAACAATGGTACCCTTAGGTACTCGACCTTCTATCCATATCTAGTCAAGCTTCAATTTCTATTCTTGACCCCCAGTTGGGTCATCGATATCATTTGAAAAACATTAAAGGTAAGAGGTGAGTCATCAACAACTCAGTAAACAGAAAACATATACTAGTATGTAAACATGAGCCATTTTTAGAAAGTTTGGTATGCAGAAACAAAACATTTCATTTTCATATGCACATCTCAAAACGTATTATCAAAAAATCAGAGCGACTTTTCAATCTTTTTATATTAAAAAACTATTTCCATATTTAAAAAAAAACGCTTTGGCATAACATAACTGAACATTTTCATCTTATTATATCATATCGTATCGTATCATGTCATATCATATATCATGTTTAACTCCCATGGTAGGGTTGTGCTATCCCCAGTGGCCAAACTAGACAGTATCATATTGTGAAACTTCTAATTTTTCAATCTCGGAGCCCCGAGTGTGCACATAGGAAAGAACACATAAAAGACCACTTTGTTTCCAAAGTGGGTGCACTCATATCATATTGGTACCAACCATATCACGTGAACCAATATCATCATATCAGAACCATACTCAGAATTAGAATAAAAACAAATAAGTATGCCAAAGGTTTTCATGTCCATATCATATCAAAACCACGTGCTGAACACATTCATATCATTTTCAGATGATCAATAACAGATTCAAAATATTTCATATCACATGAATAAAAATCTCAATTTTTATATTCGCTCTTTTGCACATTTCAAAAACATGTCAAATATTACTTATGTCTACACTATTCATGTCAAAAACATTTCTTTTATCTTTCATACATATTTCATGAGTGAATACAAAACATATACTGAGGTTGTTTTTCACATTTTCTTTTTAAAACAACCTGCACATTTTTACAAACCAATCTCAATTAATTTCTTTTATGCAAATCTAGTATAAGAACCCTGCTTACCTGGACTTTTTAGCTTTTCGAAAGAACTTCCTCAACAATGCCGAACAAAATTAATCGTCACCTATAAGATAATCACGTAAATTTTCATAAATCTCCAATCAATCTCATATTTCGATATTTAAATCTAAACTTCTAAAATAACCTTTTTTTAATTCCTCAAAACCTAAAATTCTCATTATTCCTATAATATCAACATCACTTTCTAAACTCATCAATATCCAACTTAACAACTCTGACTAAAACATTAAATTATAACTTATTTACGATTGAGATCTTACTATAATTTATAAAACTAAATAACATAACTATATCGAAATCAGTATAAGTAGAAAAATCATACTTTTGTTTAAATCAAAAATATTCTTTTAAAGGATTCAAAATAAGATTTTGCACTTACTGATCACTTCAAAAATTCATCAGTATTTACATAATAAGTATTCCGTTAAAATATCAGCCTCTTACAAATACCAACTTAACAATATAAATCCACACGTCTACGTCTAATTAAAAACATACTCTGCAACCCACGTAATATACTGATTTCAAACCCAAAGTACATAATATAAACCCATTAAATTAAACACCCTAAACAGTAAACTTGGAGGCATACATAAGGGGTAAAGAAAAGTAATAGCACTTCCGTCTACTAGGTTAACATAGTTACTTATATATATATATACATATATATATAACTTACAAGAATAAAACTAGAGGAACAAACTCACAGAAATAAAACCATGTGGCGGCAGGGGCTTACCCAAGGAAAACCGAGGCACGCATGGAGGGGTAAGGTGCGACGGATGCTGGGCTGAGGTTAGGGGTGTAAATTCAAACCGGAAAACCGGACCGGACCGGACCGAACCGGACCGGTTTTTAAAACGTAAAAACCGGCCGGTTCCGGTTCCGAAATTTTTTGGACCGGACCGAACCGGACCGGACCGGACCGGTTGATTAAAAAATAAATAAAAAATAATATTTTTATATATAAGTTTTATAAAAAATATTTTATATATATTAAATATTAATATATATAAGTTTTATATATAATGTATAATTATAAATTTTTATGTGAAATTTTATATATAACATATATATTCATATATGAAATAATTTCTTATTATAATTTATAAATTATTACATAAAATGTTAATACTAAATCACTAAAAGTTTATAACTAATACTAATATATAACTTATAACTATACCAATAGTCTAATATTAATACTATTATATAGTCTAATATATTAATAAAAGTATAAAACAGTTTTTTTTAAATCAATTTTTTTTATAAACAAATTTTTAATGACAAATTGTGAAATTTATATTTTTAAAAAACCGGAAAACCGGACCAGACCGGACCGGACTGGAAACTGGTAAAACTGGAAGTACCGGTTTAGGAGGGTAACCGGTGCGTAATCGGTTTTGAAAAATACAAAACCGGTACATACCGGTTCGGTCCTAGATTTTATCCAAAACTGGACCGGACTGGACCGGTTACACCCCTAGCTGAGGTGATGGTTGCTTTCCTAACGGCGTCGCACAGGAAGAAAGAGAGAGAGAGAGTGCTAAAAAAGAGGGAGAGGGAGATAATTTGAGAGAAGAGATGGAGGGAGAGCAAGTCGAAGGAGGGAGATACGGCGAGGGAGTGTTGGTGGCTTATTGAGAGACTGAGGTGGCGCGCGGCGGACTGGGAGTGACGAGACAACGGCTGACAGCGTGGGTTGGTAGGTTGATGGCTCACTGTGTTGGAAACACTCCTCTGTTTCTTGGTGTAAAAACAGGGGTGGTGTTTTTACCGATAGTTGAGAACCTGGCGGGATACTCAGAGGAGCGATGGCACATGGCTGGGGTGGTGAGCTCAGAGTGGTTGAGGTACCGGCGCGGACTGTGTTTGGTAGAGTTGCGGCACGTGGATTGGCTTTGGGGTGGCGGTTTACTGGATGCAAACCGAGGCCTTCGATTTGGTGTTTAAGGAAAAACGGTGGCTGGCTGCAAGGTGGTGTGGCCTGGACTAAGGTTCACATGGAGGGTGGATGCTCAAAGGAGTTTGGATGGCTGAGGGCATGAAGAGAGGGCAGCGACACTGAATCTAGGGTTGAGAAATGCTTAACATATATATTAGCTATAAGTAGGAAACATATCAAACCTAAAGAAAAGGGAAGGAGGGATGTGCATGAAAAAGGAAAATGGCGTGAACCGGGCGACGTGGAGTCTGAATTCGTTCTCACGGGCCTGGGCTCATAGCCTAAAAATATTTGGCCCACAACTTGGATCATGTCTGGGATTATTGCATGAGCTTTTACCTTAAGTTTTGGGCCTCGACTCAACTTAAAAAAAATACACTTGTTCCATAAATTCATTGGCCCATAAAAAGATTTGTCATCCGACCCCAAATATTTAAGGAAAATATTAAGATAGCAAGTCCATAAAAAATTCGTTATTTGACAAAATACAATTTGGACCCGCAACTAGCATATATAAAAAAAAAATACTCGAAAATTACTGGGCTCTTCATACGTATAAATCCAAAAACAAAAATTTTTGAAAACGAATTGTTGCTAGACCCGGGTGTTACACCTAGACCAAAGGGCAAGCGATGGTGAGAGTCTAAGACAGAGAGATGAGAGAGAGGGAGACCGAGGGTAGAGGGGCAAGGCCACGAGGGAGGTGGGAGAGCATGAGAATAAGGGGGCGGCGTGAATCTAAAGAGTGAGTCTGGGCTAGGGCTTTTTTAGCTTTTAGGTATAGGGTATAGGTGAAATTCTTGACCCTCTAAACAGGTCGAAACGAGTTGATAATGGGTTGAAATGGTTTGACCTATTATCAACTTGTTAAGCAATCGTGACTTGACAGGTTAATCTGTTTTTACCTGAACTTGTTAACATTAAACCAAAACCCACTAATTTCGTGTCGTGTTCGTGTTAGGTTAATGAGTTGTGTCATATATTGCCACCTCTACGCAGTAACACCGTTATGTTGTGGGATCCTGAGAATGGTCTTCTCAATTCTAATATCGTGTGTTGCGCACTAGTCCCTGAATCCTCCACCGTTGTTAGAACTCAAGCATTTCAGCTTTAGATTTGTTTCCTTCTCAACCAAGGCTTTCCATTTCTTGAATATATCAAACACGTCATATTTAAATTTCAATAAATAAACCCATATCTTTCTACTATAGTCATTGGTGAATGTGAGGTAGTACCAAGAACCTCAAAGAGATGGGAATGGGGAAGGTCCCCACAAATCCGTATGTACAAGTTCTAGTTTTCTTGACCTCTGTGCTCTGCCATTTTTTAAGAAACTAACACTTTTATGCTTACTTAGAATGCAACTCTCACACATGTCTAGATCAATTAACTTTAATTAAGGTAGCTTTCCCTGTGATAGAAGTTCCTTCACTCCTTTCTGACTCATATGGCCATGCCTGTGGTGCCATAGTTTTGCTCATTCTCAGATTCGGTAATTGCAATCATATTGCTTGGTCTTTTTGCCATATACAAAGTACCACTTTTCTGTCCACAAGCCAAGACCATCGATCCTTTTGTAACCCATCCATACACCACCTGAGAAAACAATTAATGACCGCTATCGTCCAGCTGTCCCACGGAGATCAGATTCTTCTTTAACTCGGGAACATGTTTGACTTTCTACAAGGTCCACACATTCCTGTTTGGGAGTATAATGTGCCCATCTCCCACTCCCACAACATCTAATGCTTCTCCATCAGCCCAATATATCTTACCAGAGTCATTAGCAACATAGTTCTGCATGCTTTCTTGGTGTGAACTAGTGTGAAATGAAGCTTTTGAATTCAATACCCAATCATCAACTGGATTGTGAACTGTAAGAAGTAGAGCGTCCTATACTTCTTCCATTACAGCGTTTGCAACTTCATTCTCCTTCTTCTTCGAATTTTTGCTGTTTATTTTGAAGTGACTAGTCTTGCCACAATTCTAGCAAGTGGTTTGTTGTCCATATCTTGACTTGCTCCTGTCCCTATTTCTCGACTTTAGCCTGCCTTTCTTTGAATTCCTGTCATGTCCTCTGCCCCGAGAAACTCAAAGTTTCGCCAGATTCTTTCATGCTCATCGTATTTCAATTTCATTTTACAAGCAGAGTTACTCGTAGTTCATTCTTATGGCTTCTCAACTATTTAGTAATGATGCCAATATAATTAATACCCAAATCTCATACTCAAACTCAATTTCAACATACGACAAATGATTTGTGATAGTGTTAAATTCATTCAAATAATGACAAGAGACGTACCTTCTGCGATTTTCAGATTGAATAGTTTCTTCATTAGATGCACCTTGTTATTCATTGACGGCTTCTCGTATATCCCAAATAAGGCCGCCATAAGATCTGCAGTGGTCCTCTTTAATTACGTTGTGTGCAATTGACCTTGATAGAGTTAGCCGAATAACCCCTAGAACCTGTCGATCAAACAAATCTCAATCAGCATCTTCCATGCTATTTGACTTCTTCCCTAGTAGAGGAAGATGGAGTCTCTTTCCATAGAGATAAATAATCCTTAATCTACATTCTCCATTACCCGAAATCTGTACCATCAATTTTCTTGATTTTAGACACCTTCACTTCTTCTCTAGCCATTGTTTTGACTCAAACTTGAGCTTGA
This sequence comes from Juglans mandshurica, assembly GCA_022457165.1. Taxonomy (NCBI): domain Eukaryota; kingdom Viridiplantae; phylum Streptophyta; class Magnoliopsida; order Fagales; family Juglandaceae; genus Juglans; species Juglans mandshurica. The sequence goes on from CM039623.1 coordinate 16,211,094, forward strand.
AGCTCTGATGCCAGTTGTTGGGAACGGTTAGAAGAAATAATAAAGTAAAAATAAAAATCATCACACACGACACAAGGTTTATGTGGTTTGACAATATGCCTACAACCATGGAGCTACAAAGGATTTTGTTAAGAGTGAAGTTTGAAATACACTGTGAGAATACAATAATTTCTCTCTCTTCACAATCTCTCCCTCTCTCTCTCTATCATCTTTTACTCTATTCCTGAAGACTTCATCCGTCTCTCATATCTTTATCATAGATTAACACACACACACATAGATATATATATATATATATATATATATATATATAGACACGATGTGGTGAAAGTCCTAAGGCGGCAATTATCGGGTTATTTGCTCGAGCAAGCTCTTTGCCTGAGTGAACACTTTGCCTTAACTTCACTCGAGCGATATGTCAAACGATTTCTCAATTTGCCTTTGCTCGAGTCATGAACCAGGCTCCACAACCCAACACCTACTACTTATACTACATTTTATTTCAAATTTATCATCAACCTAACTTATAATCTTAATTATCTCTAAGATTAAGCAATCCAAACATAAATTCAACATAAATAGAAAGTCTAGGAGAACGTACAATATAAGTTGCAAAAATCAAGTTAGGGACTCCCTTTCTTGCAACTATGGTAATGTAGTATTGTTTGGGACTAAATGCTTACGTTTATGCAAGAGAAAATGAGTGAAAGTTTGGAAGAGGGGGGATTGGTTAAGGGTCCGTCGACAAGCTGTAGGGGAAAGATGAAGAGGAGAAAGTGAAAGAAGGAAGAGCGACGAGTTTCAAGTGAGGGAGGCAAAAGTGAAGAAGGCTTGATCTCCTTTGACATTAGCTCATATTTGGCACACATGGCATGCAGAGAAAGGTTGCAGCTGATAGCTGCCTTGCATTTTGCTGCCAAATGGCAGCTTGTGGGATGTAAGTGGCATGTCACATGTTGCCACATCATCATTTAAGACTAATTCATCATTATTTTTGTTAAATTTGACTCTAAGTGCCATTAAAGTTTTCTGAAAGTTTTTATTTTACCATATTTTCCCTACATTTTCAATCATTTTACCCGATAATGCTCTCATTTTCTCTTGGTTGTCGTACGTACCATTATGTAATAAGGTTGTAAATTCTCATTCATGCATGGCCGGATCCCATTTAGGAAATTTGATTGCAAAAGTGTAAGAGGTGGGCTCCTCAATGGTAATAATCAAGAGAAAAAATCTAAATAATAATCAAGCTGTTGATTGAAGAGAAATTCCAGTGGTGACTTCTTGTTTGTGAGCAGAGGCGAGAGCTGGTTGATCATGCAGGATGTCGTTACAATGGCTTCGTCCCAAAATGTTTGAGGTGAGGGGCAAAGGCATTTGCAAGTAAAGTGACGCCCATCCCAACTAAGGTTTAATAAAAACAAGGTTATTTATTTGACAAGCCGCTTTAGATCATATTAGCAAGTTTGAATTCGGCTTGTTTTGTTTATTAAATGAGCCGTTTGTGATTGTAAAAATATGACCGAATATTAAAAGATACAACTTGTATAAAGCTCGGTTCAACTCATATAAGCTAGTATAAACTCGAGTTTCGTATGTATTTTTTTAATAGTATTAACTCTATATTTATAATGAAAATATTTTAAAATATTTACAAAGATTAGAGTTAATCATGTTGCTAATACTAAACATGTTATTTGAATCATTATAAATATAATTTTCGACATATGTTGGAAGGACATATTCGCCCCTCCTTGGGTTGGGTCTGGTACACTTCGCCAAGGCCAAAAGCCTAGATTTACAAGAAAGATGGAACAACATTCACACGAGCACACCTCTAGCCACGCCGCATTAAATGACCCAATATGAGTTGAGATCTCCTCTCTGACAAGGACTGCCACATTAAATACGATGACATGTTTCCCAAGGCACAGAGACTTGATATGAGTTGAAGTCTTGTCCCTGACAAAGGCATACACATTAAATGTGACGAAATGTCACCAGAAACAGGGGTAGACACCCAAGGCATAGAGAAAACAGGAACCCACTCTGAAAATGGGAGTATAAAAGCTCTAACTTAGGTACAAACTAGGATCATGTTTTATTATAAATTCTCTCTCAAAAGACAAAACCAACTTAGACATCATAGATATTTTTTGGCACTATGGGCCACCAAGCTTCATTAGGTTGGACGAGGAGGCCGGTGGGGAGCGAAACACGTTATTAACAGTTTGGTGTTGTATGTGGGGTTTATTAAGGGAAATCAATGTGCCTTTCGTATGCCTGCCATGACACGGTCCCAGGTGACCCATGATCAGGAAGCTACCTCGACCAACATAGAGGGAAAATTTTCAAAAATTGACGAGCAAATGAAGAAGATGGCGTCGAAAATGGAGAATCTCTAGTAAGAAAATGAGATTTTGAAGCAAAGGAACACTCGGTTTGGGGAAGGCTTTGGGAAGAGCCAGAACGAGGAAATCGAAGTAGAGTTACAGAGCTCAGGTGGGGTCACCACTGACGATGAGAAAAAGAAAAAGATTTGCCTTGAACTACACAACCTCATGGGCAAGTACGAGGAGTTGACAAAGAAGATAAGAGCATCTTCCAAGGTCGATCAGTTGCTCAGAAGGTAGCACTGATCTCCCTTTTAGTGCGGAAGTTTTGATAGTCCCACTTCCTCCTAAGTTCAATGTCTCGCAGATTGAGATGTACAACAGATCGAAAGGCCCAGTTGAGCACCTCGAGTCGTTCAAGGTTTGCATGACGCTCCTTGGCTTTCCCGAGGAGATTTTGTGTCAAGCTTCGGCCCTGACGCTCAGAGGTACAACAAGGGGATGATTCGGAGCTTTGCAGCCAAGCACCATCGACAGTTTCGAGGAGCTGGGTAGGTAATTCATAACTCAATTCATGGCCAGCAAGAGGAGGAGCCAGGCTGCAACCTATCTCCTCACTGTGAAGTAACAGGAGGATGAAAGTCTGAAAGCTTATCTCTCTTGGTTCAATAAGGAGTGCCTGACTATGGATGAACAAAATGAGAAGATTACTTCAACAATGCTCCTGGGCGGCATTTGGCCCAGGAGCTGGCCTAGGAACCCATCCATGGCTAAAAGGAACCCTACAACATTGCGAGAACTCATGGACTGAGCAGACGATTTGTAAATGCCAAGGACACCCTCCGGACTTTGACCACCTCGTGAAGGTCCGAGGTGGAACAGTTGGAGAACGAGGACAAAGGAGGCACTGGCGAGAGAACTCGTGAGAAGGAGTCCAAAACCAGGAAGGGGCAGTACGAGAAAAGGAAAGACAATGGTGCTTCTTCCAGGAAAACGCATTTGAGTATGAGTGTACAAAAAAGGGGTGAGAAGTGACCCTGAGGCAAGTACGACCGCGGCCGAAGGACTCACAGGTTTTGCACTTTTCACACTATATAGGGCCACAGAACCGAGGTTTTCCATCGCCTAAAACAAAGGATAAAAGAGATGCAAGAAGATGGGCGAGCTTGGGCAGCTGATTGTTCAGCATTGATCGCCGCCTAGTCGAGTAAATGACGAAAGGAACGACAAAGAATGAGAGACCACACTAGTGAGAGCCCGACGGGAAGAAGGACCACGAGGAGGAGCGTGGAGAATCCCCCGTGCTGTAATCAAAACAACGTGTCTTTAGGAGAAATCCAGATTATCACTGGGGGATTTGTTGGGGGAGGTGTGTCTATGTCTAGCAGAAAGGCGTACGCCTGTAAGGCTAGATACGAGGAAAATTTTAGCGTTGGGAAACCAAAAAACAAGCTCGGACCCAAGAGATGACAATTGTCTCATTCGATGAAAGTGACTGTGAAAGGGCGATCTACCCACACAATGATGCCTTTGTAGTGAAAATGCTGGTCAGTAACTTCACCACTAAGAGGATACTGATAGATGCTGGGAGCTTGGCCGACATTCTTTTTTGGGAGGCGTTTACCAAAATGGGAATCAACCAGAACCGGTTGTGTTTGTCACTCACCCAGTTGAAGGGATTTTTGGGAGAGATGGTACAACTTGTGGGTTCCATCACCCTACCTATGACGATCGGATCAAGAATGTACACTACCACCACGATGATGAACTTCCTTGTGGTCAAGACCCATTCCTCGTACAACGCCATAATCGGGCGGCCTTGAAGGCCATAACCTCTACGTACCACTTGAAAATAAAATTTTCAATAGAAACAGGTGTAGGTGAAGTGCATGGCAAGTAAGTGCTGGCGAGAGAATGCTATGCGTAGAAATTGAAGGGTAGACAAAAGGATGTTCACATGGTAGTGACTGAGTAACAGGTTCCTCCTGAGCCGCCTGAGTCCATTGAACGAGAGGTGGAAACTAGGGATGAGTTAAACCTAAAACAAGGGGAGGTTAAAGAGCCCCTGGAAATGATTATATTAGATGAAGGTCGCCCTGAAAAGAAGACCAAGAAGCATGTAGCCATAGTAGAGGAGGATGACTGCCTACTTGCTACGGGGTTTGTTAGGGAAGCCCACTACCCAGAGCTTATTGACTACGCTGAAGGGAAGGAACCGTAGTACCTCAAGAAATATTTTGTTTAAAAGACTCTCGTGTAAGAACATCTCGCAAACTCAAAAATATTGCTTTACATTTTGTTGTGTTCCCTTACGTTTCATTATTTATCTTCAATGTTTGCCACTGCACATAAATTATGGGAGCCACCTAGTGCAATCGAGCACATCTCCCACCCGATTATCTAAGCCGAAGCTCTACGCTCGCACCTATGAACAAAGGAGAAAACACATATCCTAAGTGTCCCATCTCTCCTCGCCATGTAGCGTTGTTGAGTCCATCTCCCACCTGGTTATCTAAGTCGATGCTTCGCTCTCACACTGGCAAACAAAGAAGGGAATACCTCTACAAAGTATCTCATCTTTTCTCACGACCCAGCGTTATCGATTCAATCTCTCACCTAGTTATTTAAGTAGAAGCTTTGCGCTTGCACTAGAGAACAAAAGAGGTAACACCTCTCCTGAGTGTCTCATCCCTCTTTGCCACTGAGCTTGGTGGAGTCCATCTTCTGCCTGGGTATCTAAGTTGAAGCTCTACGCTTACACCAATGAACGAAGGAGGCAACACCTCTCCTCAGTGTCACATCTCTCCTTGCCACTCAGTGTGGTTGAGTCCATCTCCCACTTGGCAATGTAAGCCGAGGCTTCAAGCTTGCACGGGTAAACAATGGAGGGAACACCTCTCCCAAGTGTCTCATCTCTCCTCGTCACCCAACGTAGTCGAGTCCATGTCTTGTTTGGTTGTCCAAGCCTAAATCTTTTCACCTTGAGACAACAGCCAATGGCTTTTCGGTTCAAGTTAAAGGATATGACTCCCAAAAAAGCAACACGCCTTAATCGACCCTGGCACACAAAATAAGGGGCTCACATGGCAAGTGGGCAAGAAAGGATATATCCGCCCCCTCCCAAGCTGGGCTCAACCCACTTTGCCAAGGCCAAAAGCCCAGATGTTAAGGGTCCAGCAAAAGGTGAGAAGAAGGTCCAGACTAGCACAAGAAAGATGGGACAACATTCATACGGGCACGTTTCCAACCACGCCACATTAAATGACCTGATATGGGTCGAGACCTCTTCTCTGATAGGGGTTGCCGCATTAAATGTGACGATATGCTACCCCAAGCACAAAGAACCAGAATGAATTGAGGTCTCATCCCTAACAGGAGCTGCAACATTAAATGCGATGAAGTGTCACCCAAAACTAGGGGGACATCCCAGGCACAGTGAAAATAGGAACCCATCCTGAAAAAAGGGTATAAAAGCTTTAACTTTGGTACAAACTAGCATTATGTTTTATTACAAACTCTCTCTGAAAAGACAAAACTAACTTAGGTATCGGAAGTCTTTTCTGGCACTCCGGGCCACCAAGCTTTATTGCCACAAGTTGGACGAGGTGGTCAACGGGGTGCAAAACACATCATTAACATATGCATATATAAATCTTATAAGGATATTAGCAAAAAGTCAATGTTTGATTGTCAGAATCTGTAAATAAGGTTATAAAAGATATAAATAATTTATTTTATTTAAATGAATCAACTTGTGAAGAAGCTCAAACTTACTCAAATATTAAATAGGTTGCTCATGAAAATAAAATGCAACTCGATGAAAAGTTAGAGCTCGATTTTTGTTCGAATAAAAATTAAATGAACAATGTTTAACCAGTCACTACTCGTTCAAACTCGTTTATGCCTCTAATCCCAACAGACTGGTGTTTACATTTGACAGAGCCATTTCGGTGATGTGTATGGGAATGTGTAAGTTATTGAGAAATTCCGGTTTGCCGCCCCAAGTGCATGAAATGCATTTAATTTTGCAATTAAAGTAAAGTTCAACTTAAGAACTAGATTTAACAAAGGTGTTGAATGTATAAGATTTAAGAGTGGTTTGGACTCTCAACCCATCTTATCTCATCTCATCTTTACAACTTTTTTAAATTTTCATACAAAATATAATAAACAATTCAAGTTTCTCAAATTCTAAAAAAATAATAATATTAAAAAATAATAATCTAATAATATTTTATTCAAGTTTCAACTTTCATTTAAAAACATTTCATTTCATCTCATCTCATCTCACTATCCAAACAGCTCCTAGAAGATGAGTCAAATACATTTTGAAAAACCATCAATAAAATAAATGTAAGATGTATTGCCAAAGTTGAGGGCCCTACCCCCATACATCAGTGTAGATAAGGTTAAGAGGACCTCTAGAAATAAATTAAGATAAAAGAAATGGAAGAGAAGATGATTATTGCCAAATTGGGCTTATTTCTCAAAATTACTAAATTAAATTTGGAAATAACTTGATAGAAAGTGCAAAGAGATGGATGACCAAGACTAGAATGCCACTTATCAGGGGAGACTCGATTGCCCAAATAAGTAAATGGACTCTTGTGGAATGATTGGGGAGAGTAGAGAGGATATAGATCATTACTACTCTTGCCTTTGAAAATGATGACCTCAAATCTAAAAGGTAACACATTGTGATTAAAATGTGTTAGCTTTAAAATTTTTGGTGAATGGTGGTTTCTGGATTTGAATTCTACCATGTATATGTTAGTACTCTAGAAGCTCATATTCATCCTAATACTAATTCATACATAGCAATATGTCATTTCGAAAAGAAAAATGCTACTCGCAACTGCCCTGGGGAACCCTCGCGGCATCGTGTCCAACGTGGCAAATGCAATGACGTCGTTTGCCTTTCCCTAGAAGACATAAGGGGTTTGGTTGCCTCCTTTCCCATTTCGCCCTCATCCCCACAAAAACTTTTCACTTTGTCTTTGTCTTTGTCTTCGTCTTCTACATCCACACGAGTCACTCTATATTCATCTTCGTCTTCCAGGGTTAGGGAAAGCCCCATCGTCCTCCACAAAGTCATCACCCCAAGAAGCCGAGGCCAGCCGCAGCCCAGTTTTCATCTTCTCCACAGTCAGTCTTCGTGGTCTCCACCAACCCACAGACCCACGAACACCCACAATCATTGTCTTCGTCTTCTCCATGAAGCCACAGATCTTTGAAACCTCTGTAGATAGGTACCTTGCCGACCAAGGTAAATTTGGTTTTTTCTAGGACCCATCTTTTCTCACAAGCACTAGTTTTTATTTTTATTTTTTTTAGGTTCTACTTAATATAATGCTTCTTATTGATCCTTAAAGATGTCCTCGAATTCGTTTATCAACCACCTTTCTGTAATTTTCGAACTCCCTCAAGATGACTTTTGGTCGTCTTCTGTGCCTTTTTGGCAACACCATATGTATCCCCAAAGGCAGAGCAGTCCATGGAAAGATTATCACATCTGCGTTCTGCCCGAATGTCTATGCAAACAACCATTTGATCTCATTGTACGCAAAATACAATCGTATGGATGATGCTCACAAAATGTTTGATGCAATGCCTGAAAGGAACCTTATTTCGTGGACTACTTTGATATCTGGGTATTCCCAAACTGGTTTCGAAGAAGAAGCTTTAAATTGTTTCAGATTAATGGTTATTGATGGTTTCAATCCAAATCCTTATACATATGTTGGAGCCATATATGCTTGTGCTAGTATAGGTGACACACGAGTTGGTAAGGAGATTCATGGAAGGATTTATAGACATGAGCAAGAGTTGAATGGCTGAGTCAGTAATTGCTTGATGAATATGTATAGGAAATGTGGTTTGTTGAACTCTGCACAACTTGTGTATGCAACTTTGAATTCTGATTTAGTAGTTTCTTGGACTTCGATACTTGCATGTTATTGTCAATTTGGGGAAAATCTGGAGGGTTTAAAGATTTTCATGCAGTGACAGAAGGAAGGAGTAGAGGCTAGGGAATTTTCTTATGCAAGTATGTTGGGGCTTGTGCTACACTTGAGAACTCGAAGGTTGGGATGCAATTGCATTCCCTTGTCATCAAGTGTGCGCTTGGATTAGACAACTTCATTATGACAACATTGATAAATCTTTATGCCAAGTGTGGAGAATTACACTCTAGTCATCGGGCATTTTTTGAGGTGGACAAGCCACAATTGCAGGCTTGGACTGCATTAATGGGAGGCTATGCTCAACAAGGAAAAGAAAGAGACGCCATTGATCTTTTCCACAAGTTCCAGAAATTGTATTGGAGTTTTGGTTTTGTATTGAACTATGTAGTTGATGTAGAAATTGTAAAACAGTGATGATTGAGCAGTTTATTGTTTCACTATGTAGTTAATGTAGTTGATGTATTGAGCAGTTTATTGTTTCACTTTGACCATTGAACATTTTTGTAAAAGAGTGATGATTTGATATTGGTTGTTGAGAAGTAGGTTAATGTATGAGCAGTTTGTTGTTTCACTGTGTCCATTGAGCAATTTGTAAAACACAAAATATTGGATATTGGTTGTTGAGAAGCAGGTTATTTTGTTGAGTAGTTTATTGTTGATGTAAAAACCTAGTGCAGGTTAATGTATTGAGCAAATATTAATGTATTGAGTAGGTTAATGTATCTTGTTTTCTAATTTATATAGATAGTAAAACCCAAATTTGATTTAAATCTTTCTTGTTGATTGGTTTTAGAAACTCTAGTGCGCAACATGCATGCTATTGGACTTGGACGCATTCATGTTTTAATCTCCCTTGTTGATGGGTCTTAAACTAAGCTTAGCATGTTTTAATTAAACAGATGCTATCAGTTTTAAGGAAAATTAAGATATTTATGTATGAAATGAAGATGATTCTTTTTTAAAAAAGCTGCATTCCTGGGGAGCTATCTTGTACAGCAACTACAACCCTAAAAAATAGGCTCGAACAAAGCGAATTTCATTTTCACTAACAAATAATGCATCATCATCCAGTTTGTAACCAACATTTATAACTCTTAACTTCATTTTAGAGCCCTCAATGACAGCATGCATTATTTCCTAATGAACAACGACAATATTCATAAAGAAACAGAATAGACTATCGTTTTGATGTACGCAAATAGCAACAAATGGCTTCCCAATACACAAAATACCAAGTTACCAACAAATGTCCTGCCAATACGCAAATGGCAACAAATGGATTCCCAATACACAAAATAACAACAAATGGCTTCCCAATACACAAATACCAACAAATGTCTTCCCAATACACGAATAAACTGGCTGCACACACACACAGATGCACTATCAAGTCTACCCTGCAAAACATACAACATAGATCAAGTCAGTTTCCAATATTACAACTAAAATATCAATTGTAACAACATTAAATGTTACAATATTAAGTTCAGTACATACAAATTCTTGGATATTTAACGCTCTACATATATAACATGAACAATATTAAGTTCAGCACATTCTCATTCGTTACTTTGTTTTAAGTAACAAGAACAATAGCATGAACAATTTGCCAGAAAGGGGGGGGGGGGGTTAAAAGAACTATTACTAGAAAATTTTTTAGAGTAATGTTTAGTTTCTTTGAAGGTGGTGTATGACCTTTATTGACTTGATTTTTGTATGCTGACAGTGGGTCCTGGAACATTGTGATGATCCCAAAACTCAACAAATGATTATGGATGAAATCATGCAATCTGTATGTGTTCTGGCACAAGATCAATATGGGAACTATGTTATCCAGGTATCCAGTTTTCCTTTTAAATTTGGTTCAATCATATTTGTTAGTTATAGTTGACTAGTTTATGGCATGTTTTTTTTTTTTTCGAGTCAACTCCATAATTCGCTTACTCGACAAAAGCAAAAAGACATGCCCTAACCCTTGTACTTTAAGGGTGATTAGCGACATTAGCCTCAATCATTTTTCATCAATTTCCAAGCTAAAAAGCCTTCTAAGTAAAATGAGGGTTGGAGTATAGAAATATAAAGTCTCAGGCAAAAGCAAAGTAGGTGAAGAGTACCTTTCTCCATCCACACATATTGATTTTGCCATTTCCTCTTGTTTTTTTTTTCTCTTTTGGTGATGGATGATTTTTTCCTTAACAACATGTCTCGTCCAATCTACCCTAGATGAAGTTGAAGGTGCAAATAAACTGTTTTCTTTTCCTTTGCCCATGCAGTTCATTCTCTTCTCTATCCATTACATATATTTGATATGCATATACCGAAAATTGAATAAAAATATTTTACTTTTTGTTTATATATTTGGGTATATATTGGAACCTAAGATTAAACACCTTATGACTTGAGTTATAATTCAAGTGGTGATCATAGACCATAAATAAAACCGTATAAAAGTAAGAGTGTTTGAAAGAGTGTTTGGAAGATCTATTAACCTCATAATTTGAAATGAGTCCTTCAAATTTAATACTAGTAGGATCTATATGCCATCATTGATTCACTAACTATATTTATGAAAATAGTTAGTTAATAGACACAGGGGGATTCGAAAACTTCGATAAACAGTTCCAATACATTCCCTGTTCTGATTCTTGCACCAACTTTGGAACTTTTATGGTTGTAAATATGTCAACGACTATTGTGGAATGAAATTCTATTTAACCCCCGAGCATCCAAGTCACGATGCAATGCATGCAAATACCCATTTACCATAAATAAATTAGAAAACAAAAACAAAAATGAAAAAGAATGATAAATAAGTATATCTGATAATACTAGAACTTATATTTTCTTAACCAAAAACATAAACACAAAGAAGAAAAAGAGAAGGTGTCGAAATCTTGCAACTTACAGATAGAACCGCCGATTCTACAGAGATTTTCGAGTTGCAAGCAAGCTCTTTTTTTTTCTCCTTTCCTTCTCTAAATTCTGAAAACATAGACGGAGTCTAGAAATTCAAAGGTGGAAACATAAGGTTGTTTAAAAAGAAACTAGAACAAAAAAACAAAAACGAAGAAGAAGAATAAATAATTAGATCTGAGAATACTATAACTTAAATTTTCTTAACCAAAACCAGAAACACAGAGAAGGAAGAGAGAAGGCGTAGAAATCTTGCAACTTACAGCAAGCTTAGCATGATTCCTCATTCGATTTCACGACAGAAGATGGAATGCACAGCGTTTCCCCCTCTCAGGTTTCGTCTATAGCAAGCTTAGCACGATTCCTCCTTCAATTTCATGATGGAAGACGGAATGGAATGCACAGCGTTCCTCCCTCTCTGGTTTCGCTCTGCAGGAATCTTCCTTCCCACGATTTTCATTCCATTTCTCACCTTTTCGCGTATTTTAGGACTTGTTTGTTTTTAGAGATGAGATGAGATTAATTGAGATTAAAATTAAAAAAGTTGAATAAAGTATTGTTAGAATATATTTTTTAATATTATTTTTGTTTTAAGATTTGAAAAAGTTGAATTATTTATTTTATTTTGTATTGAAAGTTGAGAAAATTGTAATGATTAAATAATATTAGATATTTTCTGAAAACATACTAGGCTTTAGTATCTTTTCTTTTGAGTTTTTTTTTTTTTTTTTAAATATTAACTAATGATGTGGGATATAGCCACGTTAGCAGGTTCCGCGAAGGTACGCAACACGATTTTAAGAATTGTTTGGAAAATAGGTGAAAATAGGTCAAGTTCCGACCATGGGTTGTCACATTGACCCACACAAAGAATTACTGCACTGGTTGTAATCAAATGTCAAAGGTCATCATCGCTCCACTTTTGTCCTCTCTCTCTCTCTCATCTGTAACCTTTGTCAAATGGGTCAAAGTTCTGTAACCTTATCTGGCACTTCATCAGTTTGTTTTGTACAACTTAGAAACTTTAATATTTTACCTCTGATTTTAATTTTAAATTTAAGTTTATCAAGAGGTGGCCTAGTGATCTTGGATCGACCCATTATTTTATCAGGGTTGCATTTGGCTAGTTAGTTTTTTTCAAATATTCTATTAATAATAATAAAAAAGTAATAAAAAAATATATTAAATAATAATAAATAATAATACAATATTCTAAAGATATTTGAGATATTCTCATACTTAAATTAGATCTGTCATCAGGTTGATTTCTAAATTTATATTTTAGATTTAAAATAATGTTATATATAGTTGTAGAGTGAGTCTCGTCTAATTTTTTTTTTTTTAAAAGTGAGGATCCAAGATGATTTATTTATTTTTTTTACATGAATCTTAAATTTCTCTTATTTTTTAAAAATAAAATACATGAAACTTACATACTTTCAAAATGGACAAATAATTTATTTCTCTTCTAATACATAATACATGCCTATCTTGTTTACTTTTACAGATGAGATTAAAGTTAAATAAAATATTATTAGAATATATATTTTAATAGTATTTTTATTTTAAAATTTGAAAAAGTTAAATTATTTATTTTATTTTATATAAAAATTTAGAATAATTAGATAAAATGAATTAAAATTTTTTGTAAAAATAACGAGTCTTGGAAGCACGAAAGACGAGATTGAAATTGGAAGCAGTGATTGTTAGAGTACTGGCATTGGACTCATCAAATAAGTCTAATCTTCAAAATTTGATATTTTAACTTTAAAATCCTAGTATTGGATTCACCATATGCTCAAATGTCAAGCTTTTAGTTACAATACATTTTCCTTCATCTTCAATTTTGAAGACACACTATTTACACTCTCTATAACTATTATTTTATTTATTTAAATTATTGTTTTCCAATTTTGAACCACAATATATTTGAGTTGAGAAACAATAAGTTAAGTATCAAATTAAATTATTAATTAATATATAGTTAGTATAATTATAAAATATGAAAAAAATAAATTAAAAATATTATTATTAACAAAATAATATTATATTATTATTTTGATAAATTCAATAATTAATTCAATATAAAATTATAAATAGGAAGGATTTAAATTTATAAAACATACGTACTTTTTATCAAATTTTAAAAATAAAAATGATGAATCTAATGCTAACGTTAGTAAAAGGCCTTTTTCGATCCGTTTGGTCATACCATTACCGTCAGGCGGCCACGCCTTCCAATACTGGCTATAGAGATTTATTTCCCAAATCTAGCCCTGCGGCTGCCTCTGTGGGAACACGGGACTTAGGGGACCATAACCTGTCTGCCGCGTGAACCGGCGCAAAAGGCTCCTTTACTCTGTATAGGGCATGGCGCTGGATTGGATACATCATCAACCTCCACAGAGCAAAAGATGCAGAGTATTTTATTTTATTATTTTATATATATATATATATATATATATAATAATCGGCAAGATTGAAAAAGAGAAGCCAACCCCTGCTACTATTATCTCCCTGTCTTTCTTGCCCACAACTTTTGGTTCTCTATTGGCATAAAAGTGGATCGATCATCACTAACTTATAAGTAGCACTGTAGCAACAGCCAACAGAATCATTTTTTTTTTTTTTTTTGAAAAAAATGACACCATCTCTCTCTGTTATTTGACTGAATAAAAGTTGACTCTAAGAACTCGATTGTTTTTATAAAATTTTTCACCTTATTTTATTTAATTATTATAATTTTTTTATATAAAATAAAATAAATAATTTAATTTTTTAAAATTATAAAATATAAATAATATTAAAAAAATATATTCTAATAATATTTTATTAAGTGTTAATTTTTATCTCGATTCATTTATAAAAACTAAGGACTGAATTTTTTTCTTTTTTTCTTTTTTTCCAAAACCTCTTTGTCGTGCTTCCTTTACCTAAACAGTATGCCACTATTTATTTACCATAGAAAAAGATAACCCTTTCTCCTCTTTTTCTGATTCTGAGTTTCTGAAGTAATATCCCTCTGGGTTTCATACTTTATATATAAAGCTCCTCATATCTCCTTTTTAACTCCAAATCATAGAATTCCGCACCCATCTCCGTATATTTCCTTTCTTGCACTTTTGTTCCCTTCTACTGATCTTCTCTTCGGCGGTTCGGCCCCTCTACTCCCACAAACAACAACCTATGGATGTAAGTAACTCTTCTGATCTTCGTCCCCCAACTTTTCTTTTTCCTTTCTGTTTCTGTCATGCAAATCCTCTCATGTGTGGTTGTGAATGTGAAGATGTTAATTGCTGATGATGTTATAGGAGAACCGTAGGAGGAGCGGACAAATTCCGGCATTCGGGGACTGGGATTACACAAACGACATGCCAATCACTCAGTACTTCGAGTGTGCAAGGCAGGCCGGTTTGATTCGACACAGTTCTTCCTCCGGAGACACTGATCCCTGCGTGGGTGGTGACTTGTACGCCGTCCATTTCAAGAAACCTTCTCGTACTACTGTTCTTTCTCCACCCCGCAAGGTCGATTTTCTTATCACAGTTCATCACTTTTTTTTTCCCTAAAAAAAAAAAATAAATAAAATGACTCTCTCCCACCTCCCTCTTTTACAGTAACAAACCAGTCTGCATCTCTGATGTCTTCCTTAGGTTAAAGATATTCTATGCATTTTAGTGCTAAGAGGAGGAGAAATTAATGCGTTTTGTAATGTAAAGCACTTTGTTTTTGTACGAAAGAGGAAGGAAGTCATGTTATTTCAAGGAAAACATGTTGTTATTTCAAGGAAATCATGTTGGGAAGCGCGTGTTCAGACTTTTACGTCAAAACTCGAACTGTTTGTCGTGACTCGTTGGAGTCAAACTGTGTTAGCTATATATATTATATACTAGCAGTAGGTAACGTCCAAGGGACGTTTGCCTATTTTTTTTTTTTTAATTTTTTTTATCTAGTGATTGAAGAAGTGTTTTTTTAATAATTTTGTGAATTTTTTATTTTTTTTAAAATGTTTATGATGATTAAAAAAATACATGACAAAAGAAAAATAAAAATAAAAAAATGAAATACACATTCAAGACATATTTTTAGGCTACTTCTTCATCAGTTGTAGCAATTTTTTTTAGTTAATTAAGAATATTATCATATTTAAATTATGTTAAAACTCTAATTATTTATATTGTTATATTTTTTTAAAAATATTTAACAAAATTTCATCATTTATTTAATATTCAGTAAAACTTTATCTTTTATTTAATGATGAAAAATTAGTATTTTATAAATTGAAGTTAATTTTAAGTGTATGATATAATATTTAAAATTTAATTATCTATTTTATGTTAGTTTAAATCAATATTTAAACTTCTACTGTTAGATTAAATCTGAAGATCAAAGATGAAGGGTTGGAATTTAAAACTCAAAAACTAATATTTTTTCCTACTTTTACAAAAAAAAAAAAAAAAAAAAAAAAAAAAAAAAAAAAAAAAAAAAAAACGATTCATTACTGTTCATAAACAGTAGCAACGGCAAAAAAACTATGCGAAAAACAAAACTTTTTACTATTCATTACTGTTTATCTCTATAGCCGCTTTTAAGTATAGGCCGCGATATATATATATTTATAGAAAACAAAAATGCCATTTTCCATGTATATTTCGTTAATGGTCGTACACGTTTCACGAATTCGTTTCGAAAATTTCAAACTGCAGTAGTAAAAAAAGCGGAGAAATTGACATACTTTTTCGGAATACTTTTACCTACGATTGAAATACGTAAATTTTACGTAATTAATTTAAAAAAAGTAAAATTTATTATTAAAAAATTAATATTTTTATATAAATCTCATTTTTTTTTATTTCTTTTTTAAAACGATTTACAATTCAGAATTATAAATATTTTTCATTTCAGAGTAGCTGAAAAATAAAAAATTGAAAAAAGAAAAGGATTTCTTGTCTTACAATTATTTTTTTTTAATATTTGGAGGAAGGGTATCGAATTCCCTACCTCTATTTTGAAAGCTGTGATTATGTCAACTAGGTTACGGGCGTTTGTCGCTTTTGTCTTGCTAGCTTCTGGTTTTAGATCTGGAAATGCATTACATTATTGGTACTTGTCGCATCAATAAATATATAAAAATCGAGAAAGACTATGTTTTTTTTTGAACAAAACATTCTTAGTTAATTAACATTGTGAACTAATTTACAAGACGTTAGAGCAAACATCATAAAGACTGCACATTTTGGTTTCAACAATTATTTTGTGTATTCATCATAATGATGAGGCTTGGAATTATGGGCTTATGGACATGAGTAGAAAAGGGAAAAAGAAAGGCGTTATGACCCGCACGTTAAGGAGCAGAAAAGGGTAGGGAAGGTGTGTGACGTGACGGAACCGGCAAGGAAACCTGGTCGGCAGCTGCTGCATAACACTAATCACGCGGTTCCACCACCTCTTAGAGTAATCTCTGCAGATGTCAGGCCTCCTAAACCTGTTGACGAGGATCTCTACAAAATCCCTCCCGAGCTCCATACTTCCAAGCAGGTGTGTTCTCATTTTCAACTTCCATTTTATATTGATTGCCAGTAGTTTTATTATGCACACGAGTACTACTCGTCTGCGTCTCTGTGACTTGTTTATATAAATCCTTTCATTCTGGACTGGTTATTTTAAATTGGCATAACTGATAATTCCAATCTATTTTTTATTATATCGTAGAAAAAAATGCGGGGGTTCTTTTCAAGATGCCTGGAACCGGCTTGTGCAGCATGAATTTTGAGTGTTGCTGCACGCATATTGCAGCTTATTGCTTCTGCTTATTATACAAATGGATGCAGCTTGCATTGGTGCTTTGACGGCAGATGAAACCAGACGAGTTAGCTAGATTGAAGAACTGATCTATTAATTGATTCTGTTTTCCTTTTAAAAATCAAGTATTTCTATAATATTGTTGATGTAATGTTTTTTTTTTTTTGTTACATATTAGAAGTCACACCATCCTCTTTCAACTCTCAAATTTTAATACGTCTTTTTTATTTTTTTTAAGTTGAGAGATGGGTTTCGAACTCCAAATCTCCAGTTTGGAGCGGTTTTGCAATCAAGCCACAAGCTTTTGGCTAGTACTTGTCTTTAATGCATAGGAGTCCTACATATTTATCTACATGAAGTTGTCTGAAGTGCATGTAAAAGTTTCAAGGACCACAAACTGGCCAATTAATTTATTTTTCAACTTCAACGTGAATTGTTTTTTCTATTTACGTAGCCATGCAGTTAGAGCTTTTCTTTGCATCACACAAGTTTATTTATATTTGATTAGATGCAGAAGATTATACGAATTTATATAATATAATTTGAAAGCTTTTATAGGTCTGGACCCAATTTCTCTATACCAATTAATGACATTAATGTAGTACTCTGAAGTTTAAAGGTCATGTGGTAATAAGAAGAAGAAGCATTAACCTTTGTAGCCATCAAAAGGGCGTCCGTGATTATCGATATCTAAACCTTTATATATGATCTCTCGGAACGAAGATCTAAACCTAGTGACGGTCAAATCATGAAAAGTTCTACTAAGTTTGGTCTAAACGCAACTAGTGTATTATATATATACAGCTCCCAAAGCGATAATGTTGGCCAAATTAAAGTACCAGAGGTATACATCTGGCCAGGGGGGTAAAATGTTTTATTAAAAAAAATGGAGGATATAATATTATTATCCTCTTTTATAATATTATATTATTTGAAAAATAATGTTAAATATAATTTTAATTAATATTATAAATGACAGTGCTAGCGGGCCAGTGGTTACTGCTGGGCGGATCGTCAGTCTATTTTGTTTTCCTTTCATTTTTTTTAATAATTTTATAATATCCTTAATTATTAAGAAAAAAATAAAAAAATTATACAATTTCACTAATAGTCAATTTCTTAACTATTAAATAAAAAAATTAAAAAATTAAAATAATTGAGAGTAACTTTAAGTAGCTCCAGTAGTATTTTTCTATTATAAATACATTAATCAGGATGAGCACCCTAGTACTTCAGGGAAATTTACCAACTTGAATAGTCTATATATTAATGCATTAAATCTTGAGTTGGCCTATAATTTGGGATTTAGATATTTTGGAGTTTTTTTACAGAATTGTAGGACTTGGAGCAGGAGAGTAATAGACAAAATATGGATTCCACAATATTTATAGCTGACATAATGATTTTCTCGAGCGGTATTAAATTCTCAATAAATAGTATGAGCCTTATTTTATATGTTTATCTCATTTTTACTTTAAGCCTTACAATTAAGTTGAAAACTCTGTGAGATCCCTATTCTATGATTCAATGTTTGAGTTGAAAACTAAATAAACTCTTTTGTAATTATTGATGCAATTAAAAGTGACTTCTCCATTTCTTGGTGGTTAGTGTTTTTTGGAAGAAATTGTTTTTTGAAATTTTGAGTTCTATAGTAACTCTTGCAATCCATTTAGTTGTTCCAACGTCGATTGAATCGATTGCACTTAGATTTTGGATAATGGAAATTGCCAAAACAACTTGTCCACCTCCTTACTCCATACTTCTATATCTAATCCTTCTAAATGTTTGTTTGGGATTGTAGAAGGTAATAAAGATTTATTTCTTGTTGAACTTTGTTAAAAAGTTCTAATATTGAAAAGTTGTTAAGTGTTTGATAAATGTTGAGGATAAATATGTTTAGCAAGCAAGGGAAGAGTTGCGGGCAACTAAAGGCCACAACCACGTGAGACTCACGTGACAAAGGACGATTAAAGGATTAAGCTACATCAAACGCATTGTATGAGTTCAGCGATAAAGTCAACCACATGTATCCCTCTAATATCAGGATGGGCCCATAAAGATAATAACCAATCTAGGAACCTAACCAAGCATATCCTCGCAAGATACAGATGTATAAAGATAAGTCCAAGCAAAATATTTGTGTCAAATGGGTGCTATCACGACCGAAATATGCTCCAAAAGGTAACTTGCCAAACTGTGCATTGAGAATCGTGTTCATGAAGAGGTTTCGTCAAAGTGGACTATCTCAACCCTTATAAATAATCTACAAGGTACGTACTATAGCTTCATAGGTTATCATAAGAGCATAACTCTTCGCTAACTTAAGTGTTGGAGGCATCCCCCACTAAGTTCTCCGAGTTTTTCCTTTTCAATTCCAGGTCATTAGGGCACGCTGCAAGCATACTTGGAAATTGCATCAACAGTTTAGCGTTGTCTGTGTGAACATTGATTTGTTCATAAAGTGTTTTTTGGATACTTGCAACTATGTGCTCTCATACGATCTGAGGCCAGGAAGCAACTACAATGGAGAAGCAAGCGATAAGATGGAGAGGAAGTTTCATAGAGATGGAGGAGAAGCTGAAGAATATGACTTTGGAGATGGAAGCCTTGCAAAGGCGAAACAATGCCTTAAAATGAAGGGACATGGGGCCTGAAGGGGCGCAGGCCAAGATTGTAGCAAATAGCCCGATGAGGAGTCTCTGAGCGAAGGGGGGCCAACTCCTTAACTACTAGGAAGAAAAGAAAAAGATGTATGATAGCCTATGCGACTTGATGGACAAATATGAGGAGATGATGAAGCGAGTGGGAACGTCATCATTGGTCGATAATTTTCTTAATAGCACCAATCTATCGTACAATGCAACAATCATGGCAATTCCCTTCCCCCCAAAACTTAAAGTCCCACAAATCGACCTCTATCATGGGTCTAAGGACCTAGTCAACTTTTAAGGTTCACATGACCTTGGACAAGTTTCTGGGAGAGATCGCATGTCTTGCCTTCTCATTATCCCTCGAAGGCATGGCATGAGGATGGTTTGGGAATTTGTAGCCAGGCTCTATTACCAGTTTTGAAGAGCTCAGTAAGTAGTTCGTGATGCAGTTCATGGCCAGTAGGCATAGGAGACGGTTGGCTGGATACCTCCTTACCATGAAAAACCGAGAGGATGAAGGCTTGAAGGCATACTTTAGTTGGTTTAACAAGGAGTGCCTAACGGCGGACGACTAAGATAAGAAAATAACACTGGCTGCAGTCCTAGGAGGGGTGTGGACTAGAAGTATTTTTATGGATAAGGTGGATGATTTTGTCAACGTGGAAGACATGCTTAAAGCATTGATTGAACCACAAAGAGCCGAGGTAGAAAAGGCCGAAAAGAAGGCGAACTTGGGGGGTGGGCATGGAACTGATCGCTACTACACCTACCATAGAACCAGGGGGCACAGGATTGAGGACTGTCGCAACCTCAAACATCGGATAGAAGTCATGCTGGAGAATGAGGAATTGGAGTGACTCCTTGTTGATCACAAGCCTCCACTAAGATAGCTAGCCAAGAAAAGAGAGAGATTGGTAGGGTGACATTAGAGCGAGAGCTTGAGTAGGGGCAAGAACACAAGAAGGGAGCATTCCCCCTGCTGCAGGCCTGTCGGGCTAAATCAACCTCTCAAACAGATTAGAACCATAGCAAGAGGGTTTGTTGAGGGTGGAGTGTCGTCTTCGACAAGAAAAGCCTCGCAAGGAGAGTGAGATACAAAGAAGTGTCTGTTGTCGACAAACTATGAGGGCGTGTTGTACCCATATGATGACGCGCTAGTAATGACTCTACTTTTCGTGAACTACACTACCCGCAGGATCTTAATTGACAAAGAGATCTTAGCCCACCAGAGGAGTTAACAACAATAGCGGTACCATGGCCTTTCATGCAATGGGGAACCGATATTGTAGGTCCCATGCCACTTGGAAAGGAGGAGTTAAGTTTGCAGTGGTGGCCTTAGAACCGAATTCGATTGCAACCAATATAGAGATTGGTGCATGGTAATTGGAATCAAAGTAAAATATTCTTCCCCCGGCCATCCTTAGGCTAACGGAAAAGTGGAGGTGACAAACAAGACCATGTTTTGCATAGTGAAGAAGATACTTCAAGGGTCCATCTAAGCTGAAGAGCTCCTGAGGGTGCTATGGCATATAGAACCACAATGAGGACCCCAACTAGAGAAATCCCATTCGCAATGACCTACGACAGTGAGGCAAGGATACTAGTGGAGATCAGTATGCCAAGTCACCCGATCTAACACTATTGTGAAAAGTTAAACGACAGAGGCTTGTAGGGAAACCTCGATCCACTGGAGGAAATGAGAGAAAAGGCAGAAGTGAAAGCAACAACCTATACAAGAAGAACTGCATAGTACTTCAATAAGAAACTCAAGCACCAAGTATTCAGAGCTGGAGATCTCGTGCTAAGAGAAGTTAGGACGACAAGCAAGGGCAAGAAGAGGAGAAGCTTGAGCCCAATTGGAAGGACCATACATGATAGTTCCAAACAACTGGCTCAACTCATACTACCTAGAGGACATGAACGAGAAGAGACTACCATACCCATGAAATGTAGAACACTTCAAGAAATACTTTTATCTAGCTAATTTCATATAACTTTGACATACAATAAAAGAACCTTTTTTATGAGTACACAACACTTCGTGCAAGTACTTATTTCATGCATTTTTCAACAAGAATGTTGATGAACTTTGGGCAAGTGATTGAGTGTTAGCAATGTGCATGCAATCAGGGTTAGCACTCACACCAATTCGAGGTGACCAAAGGCTAACAACACACATACGATTGGGGTTAGCTTTCGCCCACACAAGTCTAGAAAATGTCTAGCTCACTTAATATGCCCCTCGGGCAAACAATCGAGTGTTAACAACTTGCATGCTATTAGACTTAACACTCGCACCAAAGGCTAACAACGGGCATGCGATTGGGGTTAGCTTTCAGCCACATAGCGGTCAAAAAAATCTCCTGACACGGCCCTTAGGCGAACAATCGAGTGTTAAGAATGCACATGTGATTAAGATTAACATTCACCCCAATTTGAGGCGACCAAAGGCTAACAACACACATGCAACCATGGTTAGTCTTCTCGATAACGGTTGTAAAAATCTCCTGCCTAGTTAATGCACCCATCGGGCAAACAATTGAGTGTTAATAACGCACATGTGGTCGGAGTTAACACTCGCACCAATTTGTGGGGACCATAGGCTAACAACACAGATGTGATCGAGGTTAGCCTTTGCCTGTGCATGGATTGAGAAAATCTCCCTCTACTTTAACATGCCCATATGGAAAGAAACCGATTAGTGGCATGTAAAGGCTTAATGCACACACATGCAATCCGGACTAGCCTTCGCTTGAACAACAACTAAATCGGCTAGCGAGGTATAAACTACATGGAATAAAGGACAAAAACAAAGTTGGCGATGCAAGGAACCAAAGGCCCAAAGCACTTGATATCAAACACCAAAGGAATATATACATAATGTGGAAAGTGTTTCACAAGATAAGCTCATAACATTGAAAGTCTTTTATGAGTTACAAACTTATCAACATAAATCTAAAAAAAAAAAAAAGTTCCATTCCGGTATAGTATCTAGTACACTATACATACTCATTCCATTTCATTCCAAATTTTAATCCATTCGGCCAATTCCAAACTACATTATGTTTTGAACTGTTTTAATGACAATTTTGTAATTTTCTTCAATTTTGACGACATTTTTGTAAATTTTAAATTTAGATGACATTCATGTAATTTTAAAATCTAAAAGGGATTAATACAAATTAAATTTTTTATAATTTTAAATATGTTCCCTCATTCTTTCTCTGTTTTCTTCTTAAATCTCATTATTTTTAATAATTTCTTAGTTCTTTATCTCTTTCTTTATTTTATTTTATTTTTTTGTCTCAACTTAAGTTTGTGATTTTTTTTAATATTATCTTTTAACACCAATATCTCTACCTTTTCTTTTCAATGTTTTGAACATATATTCATTTTAGAAATATTCAATTCTTGTATATATATATATATATATATATATATATTATATTATGTTATATTATATATATTATATTATATTATATATATATAACACAAATACATATACAATACACACTTACATATACATGAATTTGTTTTATTAATTATCTATTTATATATATAGCTAACTCCAAAATGCACTGATATCGAAATATTTCATTCCCCTAGTTAAACTGGAATGATCACCAGAGTAGAATTTAAAACATTGGCTAAGCTAATATCTAGAGGAGGGGGAGGCGGCTGGTTTAAAAAGGCGTTCAACCTCACTTTTGCTCCAAGAGAGTCCAAGAAGGCTATAGTTGTCGGGTCAAGGATGAGAGTCCGCAGTTCAAAGGTCTTCAAATCTTGCTAGATGAGCCAGCAAGAACTTCTTTAACATCCCGAGTACGTGGTTGCGGATAGCTAAGGGGAAAGGTGAACAACCTCGTTTCAGGAAGCTTGAAGTTCGGCATCCAGCTTATTAACTCGCTACTGAGACTTTACAAGTCCTCACAGAGTCTCAATTATGCCATGGAGCTTAAAGTAGTGCCTATTGGACCTGTAAAGCTCCTCTCTAGCAGATCGATGTTTGGCCCTCGGCATGGGTCAACTCCCCTCGGACGACATCACGATCCAAATAAAAGCACCTGCGAGAATCTTTAGCCTTTGAAGCTCTCTGTATAGGCAAATCAACACTCTAATTTGGCCTCCAGTGTGTCATTACGACAACGCTCCGCCTCCAACATGTCTTCCAAGAGTGTTGAGGCACGACTGGCCTCCCACTCACGTTTTAAGGCTTGGTCCAAGTCACTTTGCACCCTTTCAAGAGAGAACTTCTCCAAAGCGAAGGTGTGAGAGGACTATTGTTCAACCTTCAACAAGACAATCTCCACCTCCTGGATCCGTGAGAGAGAACCCAATCAAGACTACTCAACCACCCATTGTTTATTCTCCTCCATGGCCTCAGAAATGACTTCTCGGGCTCCCTCCATGAAGGAATGGGAGGACTATAACTGCTCCTCCAAACCGGATCGACGATGAGAAATTCATTAGGCCAAGGAGTATAAACCCTATAACAAACAACTTGGGCCAGTTAACAAAACATGAAGAAAGGATAACAAAAGCCAATAGCAAGGTTATGCGTTGGAGAACGAAGATGGTTAATTTCTCGAGCAATTCGGGCAACTAAGGGAAGAATATCCATCCACCTGCCGGGTAGACAAAGAAGGTTGAGTCAGGTAGGAACCAAACATCTCCAAGCAATGATCAAGACCCTAAGGAAATGCACCGGGTGAAGGATGGTTCAACTGTTTGCTAGGTGCAAGCCGAAGGGGACACAACAAGAGATGTCCTCGAGCTTGGCAAGGGAGCCACAAGCTGATTCCCAGGAAGCTTAGTAGAAGTATAGTTGCTCCCAACGCCTGTCAAGGAGTGGGCTAGGTTAACAACTGCAGAAACACCTAGTACCTCCTCACCAAGAGTAGCGATGGGTGAAGACTCATCCATGGGAGCGGTTGCCTCTTCCTCACTAATCTCAGGAGTTTTCCGCCCGAGATAGTGGCTTGTTCTGTAGGTGCAAATGAGCTAGCAAAAACTTCAATATCCTCGCCACGATCTCGATAATAGGGGACCCAAGTTGTCCCTTGCCAACCTCCAACATTTCCACAGATTCACTTGTTGTCGAAGAGGAGGATAATGACTCGAATCTCTTGTACAATGCCTCGGGAAAGGAGCCCGATAAGACATCTAGAATCGTGTAAAAGAAGGAAGAGTCTAACAATGAGTCTAAGTCCCGAAAAACACAACAAAAAAAAAATGGAAATCCTCAACAAAATATAAATCCACAACAAATTGGAAAAAAAGAAAATCCTACACTAGTCAAACATATCTGAGTCTACAAAGAACCACGGCGGCACAACTGCGAATACTTCAAGAAGGAGAAGAAGAAAAAGTGAAGGAGGATGAGAAGAGGAGGGAGGAGGAGAAGAGAACGCGGCAAGAGGTAGAGAGAGTCTGAGAGAAGAACCAGAGAGGAAAGAGAGAGGGGAAATAGAGATTGCAGGGAGGGGGAGGGTTTAGGTTTAACTTAAACCTAACCCCTAAACAACATCGTTTACTTTAAAAATAAAAAATAAAACCTAAAATAAAAGACGTCGCTTTATTAATGACTTTATATATGTATAATATTTATATATAATTAAATATATTGGGTTGGGCGGAGTCAAGGCCCAATACCAACAATGCAATTGAATGGTCAACGGTCCGATACTTGGATGCTTATCTATGGATGTAATAGTAAATAAAATGCAGGAAATATAACTAAAGAGAGAGACAGAGTTATGAGATTTGGTACTAAGGCTTACGTCCATAGATTTTTTGAGGATGAAATTCACTATATTTTATAATTTTATAATCTCACGTAGCCTCACTTTACTCTCAATACAATAGTGAATATGAAGGTTTTTGGGAAAATTGAAGTAGATGCCTCTACATTGTTGAAGTTGAGAATCATGAAGAGAGCCCCCAAGTCTGTAAAAGTTTCCTCCTTTTATCGACTCTCTCTCTTTCTCGTGAAGTTATCTCCCCTACTTTATACTTTATCCCACCTCTTTAGAAACAGCCCATTTTCTTATTTCATTTTCACTATTTTGCATGTCAATAGCTTTAAGTTTAGGCTTCATTTTTTTGCAGGTTTTGTCCTTTATTCTTTTTTCTTTGTCATGGGCCTTTATCTCCTAATGGGCTGGGCCATAAGTTTATTTTATTTCCAAAGGGACATATTTGTTAAGTGAAAATTCAGTAAATTTAGAGAATTCTTGAAAAAAAGATATTGAGATATATTTTATAGGAGAAATGATATTTGCAGTCATAGAGTGTGCAATTGCTGTACAATCCCTTTGAAAAAAGTGAGTAAATACAAAACTCACATGAAAAAAAAAATTAATTTTTTAATAATAGACTACTAGACCTCATTATTTTTCAAAAGGGTTGGGCGATGCTTGGGCAGTCTACGACTGTATGTAGCATGTGAATAATAAGTCCGGAAAATATATCTCGGAATGTCTGTATTGGAGTTTACGGTGGAATTTTTTTAGATTTTTTTTTTTCTTTTAATGACTGGATTGAAGTTGAAAAAACTTTAGGAAAGTTTTTGAAAAAACCCTCCAGATTTTGGACTATCAAAGTCTGAAAACAAAAAATCTCTGAAATGATTCTTTTGCTCTGATCCGTACTACAGTCCACAAAGATTTCCAACTCATTCCTAGCAGTTGGTTGCCCTGTAACCTGTTAAGGATCCGTCATACAACGTAAATTGAACTTTTCATATCATTTTCTAACAAGCCAAGCATGGATACAAAGTCCAAAGAATAAAAAATGGCATTGATATAAATATGGTGCAACCAAAGAGCAAATCTATCTCAAAGTGAAATCTATCTTAGCTTCCTAAGTGGCAGTGCTTTTCCAAAGAGCTTTTCTACCTCATTTGTCTCCATCTTCAGCTCGCTCAATAAATCCATCTCTTCTTTGCTTAGCTCTCTTAAGAAATTCTCCTCGTCTTCCTGAAGCACTTTAAATCCTTCTGTCAACCTCTCAAGCAATGTCTTTTCAGTCTTTCCAATCTTCTCAACCTCCCCTTCTAACTCTTCAACTTCCTTTAAAATGGTCTTCTCCCCTTCCTCTACTGTCTTCTCGAGCCTCTCTACAATTGTCGGCTCAGGACCACAAGTGTTATCTGTCCTTATGAACTTGTTAAAGTCGCGCCCTACGCTTTTAGCTGCTCTTTCTAGTTCAGGAACAATGCTTTCAGGCAAAACCCTGTTTCTCGTGTAAACAACAGCACCACCGTAGCCATCCCAGGCATCATTTTTACCTCTGTAGTACACAAATATGTAGTCATCTTGTTTATTCTCTATTTTGGATGATAGAATATACCTGTACAAGACATTTACGTATGCTTGTTGATAGTGTAAATAATAGAGAAAAAATGAGCGTAAAGGCCTTGGAAACTCTACATAAGAAAAAATAAATAAATAACTGTAAGCTTTACAGAAAAATGAATGGAAAAAAAGATAATAAAACAGAAATCATTATGAGGTATTTCTGCAAGTACTAAGCTCAAATAGATAACAGAATCTAAATACTCCCTCATACTAATAGATATACATAACTCATTTAAAAATAATTCGTTTGTGTTTGACTGTCTATATCTGCAAGAAAACTGTTGGATAGGGAGAGAGACCAAGTTGGTCGAGTTCTCTGTTTGTGTAGTATCTACTTGGTTCACCATCCATGTGACATGAATAATGAAATATCGATGCATGGTCAAAGGTCATCACAGGTCATAACACCAGGAACCTGTTTTAATGAAACTGTTCAACTTATGGTTCAATAGTCAAATAGCACCATAATTAACTATACCACTGTGCATATGTATGAAGTCTGATACACATTACATAGAGAGGCACAAGGAAGCCATACATATGCTCCTCATCATGAGAAAATCTACTGAAGAATGGGTTTGATCAGACAAGTGGTTGGGTCTTCTTTAAGGCATTGGTTTTGCCATTAGTGAGTGCAATATGAACAGAGTTGCACATGTTTTGTACCAGTCAAAGCAACTAACCAATTTCTCCAAAGTTAAGAGCTTCCTAGAACCGACTGGCAATGGGAAACCAGGTTAGCGGCCAGACGATGGTTTGTGACTAATAAATATGTATCGTCTAAGTAGTGCATCTCATCATCTATGCAGACACTACCAACAACAACAGGTGTAGAAAGTGTAACCTGGTGCAAATCACTATCATCTTCCACAAAGACAAGATAGGTGCAGTGAGATGTGATAAAATAAGTAGTTTTTACCTCTCATAGGCTTTCTACTGTTTCCCAAAACAAATAAGTTTAGGCCAATATCAAGTTTTAAATGAGGCTATAGACATGAACAATCAGAATGTAATTGTCCATGTTTCAATTGCCAACAATCCAAGGAGCCTCAAAGGTCTAAATTGTCACCGAACACATATGTTTTAGTGCAAACATATAAGGAACTACTGGTTTTCAATGTTTCTTTTCCTTGTAAAGTTGCCCAATCCCTAAAATTAAAAAAAGAGTCAATGCAAGTAAAAATACATATAAAAATAACATAAAAAACAAAGAAAAAAAATCAAACAACAAGAATCATTGCTGCACAATAAAAGGAAAACTCTTTATTTAATATGTTTTTATCATAAAATGCAATGGGAACAGATATTAAGGAGGAATTTAATCCATACTTCATACTCAGTCCAACATGAAGCACAGGCATTTAAAGGTCCTTCTGAAGGCAGATTTGGACTTAAAGACAGTCCTGGGTTACAATCTATGGAAGCACGTAGTAATTGAGAGTAGAAGGCTGGTGGGAATAAGGCAATTACAGAATTACAGAAGAAAAGAGAGAGCTCATTGGCAGTTAACCAATCTGGCATGAGAGACCTGAATGATGTCATGGGGATCCTCCTGGGATTATCCCAAAATATTTATGGTACTCTCCATGAAGAAATTGAAGCAATCTCAGATGCCATTATCTGTCAATCCTGAGATATTTAGGAAATTTCGATGGGGATATTAGTAGCAGAAGTCAACACCATTTAATTAGAATCCATCGATGTCATTATCTGGCCAACTACAACTGATTCATAGTTCAACCTACAGAGGCTATCTAAAGGGTGAAATGTGCGGAGGATGATTCATTTTACAGGAGAAGAGAGTACCATGTCAACTCAGCATCATGAGAAGCAGATGGTGGAGCACAAGTCATTAAGGAACAACTTGAGTGGTATATGGTTAGCTCTTTGGAAAGATTGACATGTGGGGCCAAAAATAGGGGGCTTCTTCTACAGTGAAAACCTTGACTCTAACCATCAAGCAATGCTCTGAGAACAGGTCAAGGAGGGGACCTAGCATTTTATGCATTTTTATTTTATTTAAGTAGAACTTGCATTTTTTATACATGGGGCATGTTTGTTAAAAGGCTTGAGTTTTGGTTTTGGTTTTGTTTTATTCCTCGGGGTTCACAATGGGTATAGATTTGGTTTTCACTTTTCCTTCAGTAACATTGCTTTCTCCTTGACAATGCCAGCCTTTTACAGGATCCACAAGTTTTACTTCTAAGTCAAGCAGGAACAAGGTGTACCAGAGGTTTTCTTTCTGTTAATGTCCTTTTTATAGTGAGGGAGGGTAGTTATTTTATTCAACCAGAAGTAAGAAAGACAAACTGTCCTCAACAGTGTCTAAGTTGGCCTCAGGGTAAGATCTTGTGACTAAATATTTTCTTTAGTTTGTTGGATATCTAAAAAGAAACGGTGCTCTGCATATGGCACCTTGGAAATTACTTGTGTTTCGTGCCTTGGTTGAATGCAGAAGGCATAGTGGTATGGAAATCAGAATTCCTTCATAGAATCATCAGGTAAGGGGAGGGGGCTTTGATTCAGAGATTATGTGTTTGGCAGTTTCTTTTCCCCTAATGTACTGAGGAAATATGAGAGTGCTTTGGCTGCATTGATAGTTTATGACCCAAGATGTTACATCATGGATAACAATTTTCCTTTGGGGGACTACATGGCTGTTTGGTAATTTAGGAAGTACTTGTGTACTGAATGCATGTGTACAAGATGTGACAACATAGAGAAAACACCTCCTTTGGGGGCTGCATGGCCTTTTGCTAATTTAAGGAGTACTTGTGAGCTGAGGCGCCTGCTATTCATAAAATAGAGGTAAGCTGCCAAGAAAGTGGAGTATAGCTGCTTTGGAAACACATTTCGATCTTTTTTTTCTCTCTTAATATTACAAAAAGTGGAAAGTCCTTTCTACAGAAGAAAGCCCTTAGAACTAATATCTCTCTCCTTTCACAAAATCCAATAAGAATCTGAAGTCAAATCATTTAACTACTATTCACAGATATACTGAGATATTCTAAGTATCCAAATGGAGCCTAAGAGGTCTGACCCTAGGGCCTGAAGCTTTTGTGCAAAAATTGGAACTGTGTGAATTTTAAACTGATCACCAGACCACCACCTCTCACTTTCTCTAGAAACCCTTCTCCTTTAACACAGCATATTTCAAAGTAAAACAATCCTACATCCTGGATTTTCCACTATGAAGTGATATGGGAGAGTGATCTAACACGGTTCTGGGACAAAACATTGAGCTGCACCCACTAAGTGTGCTCCAATTAGGAGAAGCTTCAACAACAAATTATTATAAGTTACCAAATTGGCTGTGACTTTTCTTTTTATTAATTAAAAAACCTTTAGATTTCAGATCGGTGCAACTACAATATTAAAATAGCCTATTTCAAATTAACCAAATTTCCCCCACCTTACAAACTTTCACAAAAGTTACTCAGTACCATTGATAAGCTAACAGTCATTTGTATCCAAACTTTTATCATAGTTTAAAAAATTAATATTATGAAAATTTAGATATGTGTTAAAAGAAGACATTTTATTGCATGGGATATGATTTCCATAATATCAAGTTTCAGAAGAGAATCACATTTCTTTTTTTATATTATCTAGTCTTGATATCCATATAGCATTGAATACAAAATCCAGCTAGATTGTTGTGAGAACGTTTCCCATTAACAATTCACCCATGCAAGCAAACACCTAATTTTCCCCGTAAATTATTTCAGAACAGTCATTACAACAAGATGTATTTAGTATATGAGTAAAAACTTTCTACCGAAGGTAAAAGGTTTGGTAACAAACAAACAGAAAACGTGTAAGCCAGCATGCCTAAATTAGGGGTGGGCAGTGGGTGCCCGCCACCCGCCACCCGCTGCACCGCCCTGTTCGCCCCACCCCCGCCTAGCCGGGACAGGGGATCTGCCCCGCTCCGTAAATCCCCCGCCCCGCCCCCCCTAGTTTTCAACTTTTGACTTTTACTTTTCCCGAATCTTCTTCAACAACTCAATCCCTCTTCTCTCTCGATCTCTCCGTCTCTCGTCTTTGTTTCTCTCAATCAAAACCCTCTTCGCAGTTCGCACATGATCTCTCTCGATTTCTCTTGTCTTTGAGCCTCTGCCCCTCTTATGTAGATGAATCCACTGCTTCAACCCTCTTCATCTTCTTCCTCAAAATTGCCTTCCTCTTACCAGTTTCATGTGCAGGACTCTTTATTTTGCAGGTTCTTGAAGCTTTTGTTTTCCAAACACGTCCGCGAGCTCCACAGACTACAGAGGGCAGAGCCTGTTTCCAGATCTTCAAATGAGGTTGCTTCGCTCCCCTTCGAGTTCGCTCTGTGCTAAAACCCAGTCCCTTTTCTCTCTCGATCTTCAAACCAGATTTCACTTTCATTTTCTTTTGGGGGGTTTGATTCCGTCGGCAAGTGTTGGGTTTGGTTTCAATGGTTTGTCGTTGTGGTTGAAAAATGGTGGACACTGGACACGGTAGTAATTGATTGGGGAGGGGCGGGGAGGGGAAGGGCGGAGGGCGGACGGATAGAAGTCCACCTCCGCACCCTGTGCAGTGGACTGGGTATCCCGCCCCCGTATGGAAGGGGGCGGATTGTGGGAAAGAAATCCCCACCCCCGCCCATGCGGGGTGGGGGGCGGGGAAGGGGTGGCCCCGCCCCGTAGGGGGCGGGTAGCACCCTTAACCTAAATAAATAAATGAAGAGCAGCATGAATGTGGCTCCCAAAAAATGAGAAATTACCAGTCATCTTGATAGTGAAGATACTCATTGTCATGGTTGTAAAGTATCCCAGGCTGGTTGGGATCTTGGACAAATCTTTGTATAGCGGATCTTGTGAAAAAGCCACCATCTGGTGTTTGTATTCTCCATGACAAATTGCCAACAAGTTGGTTGGACTCGATGTGGAATACATGCTGTTGGCAATTAAAAGTATCGAAGGTAGGATTTAAGCCACTGGTAATGAACCACTTCCCGCTGAAATCTGAAATGTTAAAACTCTTAACTAGAACAGCAGGATCAGGGACTGGAAACTCCCCAATATCAGACTTTGTAGGTACACATTTCTTTCGTGATACTGCACATTCATTGAATTCATCAACAACACTGTTTTCAAGCAAGTCCCCACATTTGATCTGCAGTGCAAGAAGAGAACGAAGTAATAAAATAAGCTTTACCTTACTCTAAACTGGTAAGCCCATGAATATATCAAGATAAAGATAGAGAATTTACCTGACATTCTGTCTCATCAGGTCGATTGTTGCAAGTTTGGAGACAAGCAATATTGGCGGCACATAATGGGTTTCCAATGCACTTGGCAAGTTCTACCCTGATGCGGACAAAAGCACCAGTGATCAAAAACAGGGTAAAGGGACAAACTAAACTTTTGGACATGGAATGCCACATTTGCTAATAAACAAAGAAATAAAGAGGGGAGGGGGAGGGGCCGGACAGCGTTCAGTGAAATATAATTTGTTGATATTTACAAAACGACACCACTATAAATTAATTGTAGAACATACCCATGTCAAGTTAAGAAGAAGGAACATTTTCATAGTTCATACTTCAGAAAATTCCTATCCTTCATTCCCAGATAAGAATTAATCAAAGGAATAAAAATTGCAACATTGAACCAGAATCAATAAGATGCCAGAGATACCAAAATTTACAAGAAAAAGAAATGAGTTTAGTACCAGTGGCGACAGTTGTCTAAGAAAGCCATGAACAGATCATGAAGGGCAGATTATGTCCACAAAATTTCATGAAAATAAATTATGTAAATAAATCATGAAGTGAATTTTGTTCACATGGTTTCTTGAAAGTAAAAATTAAATATCTTCCATTAGAATAATATTGAATTTTCCCTTGCCCGAGCTATCATGCAACCAAACTGACAATGTGACAACTACATGCAGTATTTTTTTCCTGTCCTGAGCACTGGAAGTTACGATAAACAACTGTTTTCATCGGCAAAGCATTTAAGATCATGCATTATGTCATGTCTAAATAGTAGGTAACAGATTTTAAATATTTGATAGAAAATAATCAATAAAAACAGATAGATGTGATTCAAGAACTAGGGGAAGAAAAAATAAAGTAACAGACTTTCACAACGCATGTTGCCCAGAAACCTGTTAAAAAAAATGTATTAAAGAAAGAGGGGTGAAGAAGTTCAACTGCTCTTTATTTTTTCCAAAACACATGGAACTCAATTATATTTTAACACATGATATGTCTTTACAATCTTGTACTTAAAGTTTTTGTGGCTGAAAAAAAGAAGAAAGAAGAATAGGAAAATGCTTGATTATGGGAAAGAAAACTAAAAAACAACATGCACATGGAGAGAAGATACTACTTAGGGAGTTATGGCGCTGCAAAGTTAGGAATACTAAAATACCAAAGCTACGGGTATTGTAGGTTTTACTATTATTTTCACAGTTTCATTAATAGCTTTTGTTTCTATCAGTAATAGATTGAACTAAAATATATGTTGGATACAACACATTCTCACCAAACTTTATTTTTCACACATCTTATACAGATTTAGGTGAAAAAGTACGGACCTTCTTTGCACTTTATGAAATTAAATTTTAGATTTTCTTAGATAATTCTATAAGTTTATTTATAAAAAAAAAAAAGATAATTCTATAAGTAGAAATCAGTTGAAGGTCTTGCCCTTAACATTTTGGACAAGTTATTAATATTATGCTTCATTTTGAAAAAACAAAAAAAATTAAATATGACATGCATTGAAGGTAGAAGATATGAGCCTGAGAGATTTGACTCAGAAAAAAGTTTAATATGATTCATATAACACCAAAACGAACTGTGTTTCAAACATTTCCAGTATATTACAATATCTAATTATGGAAGCATTAGCGTTTAATGAGTTTTATTCCTGTTCATACAAAGCAGCCAGCCCGTTGTAGTAACTAACCAAGTGTGCTAAGTTATAGTAAATTATTCAATTTCCCCTTCCTTTTTAAGAGCCTTTAATTATAAATAATGCAACAATTGACAGAATTTGAAACTAAATTATTAATAACAGGTAACAGTGTCTAAACCCTAGGGGTCGGCTCAAGTGATAAAGGCCTTGGCCTTGGAGGTATGCTCCCCCCAAGTCTAAGGTTCAATTCTTGGATACGTTTATTTCTAAGAGCCACATCCCATAGGTAAAAATCTGATGATTTACCTGATATATGTGATGGGACCGCATTCATCATAAAAAGGAATAATATTTAACAGCTTCTAGTGGCCATGTTGTTGAAACAAAACTAGTCCAAGAATTTGATGCAGTACACAAATTGAGCACACTCTCCAATTCAGTTAAACAAAATCAATGATACACAACCCACAAGGAACCAAAAAGACAATGAAACGTGCAACAAAATAATGTCTGCTATAGGATATATGCATAATCCACAGATTTGGAAATAAGTATACTTTCTGAACACTGTATAAATGGTAACAAAAATGCAGAACCCAATTAAAAAATGATGGGCGGAATGGCCCAGCATTGTAGGATCTAGCTAGATTTGAACCAAAATATTGCACAGTGTGTTGGGTTGTATGTGGAGCCTGGTTTGTGAGCAGAAAATCGCAGAACAAAGAGTTCACTTGATTGTCGCTCGACCTAGCGCTCGAGTGAAGCTCAACCCGTGAGTTCGCTTGAGTCTCGCACAATAGTGGGCTCGAGCGAGACACAAACCCTAGTGTTCGCTCGAGCTGCACTCGAGCCAATGTTGATTGACTGTTTGCTCAAGGCGCGCTCGATACGCCGCTTGAGCAAAGAACCCGATTTTTACCAGATTAGGATTTCCAGTGCCGTTTCTATATATATATATATGTCATATTTTGGCCTTATTGTACATGTTTTTCAGCAGTTTTTAGTGAGAATAAAGAGAGGCAAAGTGTAAGTGCATATTGTGAAAGAGAGAAAAAGCCCTAGAACTCGAGTGTGAGTTAAGATTGTGTGATAGTAATCTTCTCTGAATCAATAAAACTTCTGCATCTCTGTGGACGTAGGCACGTTGCCGAAGCACGTAAATTGTGTGTGTCGTGAGATTGTTTGATCATTGCTTTAATTTGTTTGCCATCGTTGGTGTGTGTTTATCATAACACAGTGCACAGTACACACCACACCAAATAAATATGAAAATGTAGCATCATTTAGAGAAAAGATATTTGCAACCGTGAATTGTGCAATCGCAGCGTAATCGTTTTGAAAAAAGTGAATAAAACATGGGACCCACATGAAAAAAAATTAATTTTTTACTAGTAGACCCCACTCTTTTTCAAAGCGATTACGCGGCGTTTACACATTTCACGGTTGTATGTAGAATTACTCCATCATTTATACGGCAAAATACTCATCTAGATTTTCATAGCTGCTGGAAGATAATTCCCATGTATTTAGGAAACATCAAGAAATTGAATATATATAAACTAACATTTATGGTTTTTTCCATTTTACTTATAAAATAAAACCATTTTCCTTTCTCAAGATTTTCTTAAAGCTGCATAAAATGAAGAATATTTAGCAAACAAAACTAATAATTGTTTCAAAAAATATAGTTTTTTCCTACATATACTAACAGTATATAATCCTCTATAAAGTCAGATTCAATCCAATGAATAAAACGAAATAAAAAAATAAAGGCATTTAAGCAATTAAATAGACTGAACTGAAGTGTACAACTATTGAAACATATGGAATGTTTTGAGTAACTGTTGGAAATAGGGGGGGTGGTTCATGTATTTTTTAAAAATATGCAATGCCGATTGAGGTATTTACTCTTTTCTTTTATGAGTAATAAAACGAATTCAAATGATAATGTTAAAAGCTTATAAAGCTTTTGAGTTCTGAAAGTAAGCACATTTCCATGTGATTGAAGTCTTGTTAGCTATAATGTTATAATGGACATATATACGGAATAAGATAACATAGACTAGCTTCAGATTTGCACCTCAGAAGTTCATTAACCAATTAGGATGCCGTACCTGCATTCCTTAAGCAAGCAGGCACAAGTTTTGAGGGCATCCACAGCATCAGCTGATGGAACGACTATAAAAGCGCATGCCAGTAAACCGGCAACAGTCATGATGTGTAACCGCTTCCATTCTTTGAGAGCAATTAGTAACTTCTCAACCAGGAAGTCAAATATTGTTTTTGCCTTGTAAAAGGGAAAGAAGGAAAGAAAAAGGGGGAGGGAGAGAGAGGTTGAAATGAAACAAAAAAAATACGAAAAGAAAGAACATTAGCAATGATCAAGTAAACTCTACATTAACAGAGCACATGCCTTGGGAAGCTACCTCACGTTTACTTGTACTAATACCAGATGATGAAATCTTTTCAGTCGTGCTGGAGAGCAGTGTTGAATACCTTGTACCAAAATAACAGAAGTCTCTATGAGATCCGACCAATTGGAAGAATTTGGACTTCCTGCTTGTGGAACACATTTTCACAAGAGCCATACCACGTGGATTTACAACACTTCTCCGGTGAAGCCCTGCCTGACTAGTAAGTCCTGATCCGAGACATGAATTGCCAATACTTTCAACATGGGACAAATAGATAGATTGTGCACCAGTGCCATACTTCTGTGTCTTGACTTCCAAATTTGACCTGAGTAAATTTTACATAGATCAGCGGGTACGTCTCAAAAATATCTGACACAATCTTTCTTTTAAATTTCAGCATTAGCAACCCAAAAAGGCATTCCGAACACGCAAAGATTTTTTACATTTTGGCCAAGGAATCAAATATTTAAGTGTTTGAGTTATTGACACAAGACGAGATAATATACAAAAATCTCGACAATCTTGAAATGTTATCCGTAAAGAAACAACAATTGAATAACAAACCCAGGCTTTCCCCCGTTTTAGCATTAGCTTCGAAACTTGATATCGCTAGCTATCAATGCCTTTGCGTACGAAGTAAACTTACGCATATCAATTCCAACAGTCCTATATGTGATTAAGTTTTGTGCCCCACATCGATGACAATTACAAATGAAATCTAAATAGCAACACAAGTATTGTCTCGGGTGAAACCCACATCTCCAAAATCTTGATCAGACATTGAGAAGAAGAAGAAAGAAGAAAAAATTGCCGAAGTAAAAAAACAAATGCCAGAGACAATCACTAATAATAACACTCGATAGAGAAAATTCAAAGCTAGCCACATTTCGGCGTACAGTGTTTTCAAGCGTGAATTGGGAGAGGGAGAGAGCAAGAATGCCTGCGTGGGTTTAAGTTGAGCATACCAAGAGGCGGAGCCGAAAGGAAGGCAGCGAGCAAGTGGATTAATGGCACTTTTCATTGCAGCTGGGAATCAGAACATGGAGACGGGGGAAGACAGGTTGGGACGAAAACAGAAAAAAAAAAAAAAAAGGGTCGGGCGTTGGTGAGTGCATCTGTGGTAGTTTGGAAGCCAAATAATTCGGATAAACATCGTGTGGACTGGGAAATGGAAGCGTCCCTTAAAACTCCATTTGCTCAGTTCGCGTCGTCACTCGTCCGTCTCATACTAGCAGGCAGCAGCCTACATGTCTCTAGTATGATTGTTCATTTGCATCAATTCCAACGATAACACGTGGATAAAAATTCGGAAATTTGTACCTGATCCCGCTTATGATCATTTGCGTGAGCAATGCCGGATACAATTGCGGAATGTATAAGAATTGTGTAATCTTTTTAAAAAAGAATGGGTTTAGTTTTAAAAAATTAGTTTTTTATGTAGGTTTTGTATTGACTTAATTTTTTTAAAAAAGATTATGTGACGCTGGCATATACCATGACTGTAAATATCATTTTTCTTTGCGATTAGCTGTCTGTGTATATCTATTAAGATCAAGGGCTCATTTGGTTAAACCATCTCATTTAATTTAATCATTGCAATTTTTTCAAATTCTCACACAAAATATGATAAGAGTTATAACTGATCATTCACACACACACACCCACACCACACTCTATTTATTTTTATTTTTAAACTTTTTTTAGTTTTATTCTTCTTAAACTAATTGAATTCTCCTACTCATCATCCATACACCACATATTTAGTAAGAGAAAAAAATAAAAAAATAAAAAAAGAATTATGTGTGGTGTATGATGTAAGGATGATGAGTAGAATTTTTCATATAATATATAATCTAAATTTTTTAAAATTCTAAAATAAAAATTATATTATAACAAAATTTTGTTTAATTTTTAACTTTCATATTATATCATCTCATATCATATGTGTAACCAAACGAGCCCTAATTCTACGCCGTATTAAATAATTTGGATGAGATTCCTGTCGTATTAGTGTTAAATTATTTTTTTTATTTTTAAAATAAAAAATGAAAATGAAAATAAATTAAGAATTTTTTACTAAAAATTTGTGGGGAGGTGAGACCTCCCTCCCCATCGGCGACAGGATGGCCTGATTCAGCCGTCGATGGGGAGACTATCCCACAACCAACAAATTCTTAATTTTTTAGTTTTTGGTTTTTAATAAAAAGTTATTTTTTATCTTCAATTTGAATTTTAAAGATAAGAAATATTAATTTGACACGTGGTAGACTCGCAGGACATGTATCATCCGTGAATTGGGATCGATTGAAAATGTGACAGAATGATCTGATCTGACTCGTTTAGATTCAGAGATGAGTTGAAATAAATTGAAATTGTTTGTGAATAGTAGAGTAAAATATTGTTAAAATATTATTTTTTAATATTATTATTCTTTTGAGATTTGAAAAAATTGAATTGTTTATTATATTTTGTATGAGAATTTAAGAAAGTTATAATGATGAGATGAGTTAAGATGAGTTAATGTGAGTTTCCAATCTAAACAAGTAGGGCTGAGCAAAAATCTGACAATCCGACTCCGTTCTGGCTCCGCTCCAACTCCGACAAGTCGGAGTTTTTTTCCTCTTAGAAATTAGAGTCAGAGTCATTGATGAACCAACTCCGGCTCCGCTCCGATCCGACTCCGACACTCCGCCTCCAACTCCACCTCCGCCTCCGACTCCAACTTGGTCCTTCGACTCCGCCTCTGCCTCCACCTCTAATTTTATACATATTTTATAAAAAGATATGTGTTTTTCTATATATTAATCATTTAAATTTTATACAACTATATCTTATATAGTTAGTTAAACTCAATAATACCTTAGTTAAATAATATATTTATACTATAATATATAGACTAAATTGACTAATAATAGTTTAGTATATGACTATATGTAAATATCATATTATTATGTTGTAATACTAAATTACTAATATATAAATATAATAACATGTAATACTAATATATATATAATATACTATAAACACTAAGATGCATAATAACATCAACACGTAATACTAATGGATAGACACTAATCTATAAATTTATAATAATATATAATACTAATGTATAATACCTAAAGTATTATTCATATAAATTTTATATAACAATATCTTGTATTAATTATATTTTTTGACCTAATAAATTCTCAACATATTCCTTTTGATAAATATAGTAGTAATACTAAATCCATTAGTATATTAATTAGATTTATGGCCTAATAGTAATACTATTAGTAATCCACTTTAAGTCTATATATAAATTACTATATAAATCACTATAGTATTAATTACTAATATATTACTATATGATACTATTAACTATAGTGATATATTAGTATTAGTATACTAATACTATCAGTGATATAGTTAGTATAATATTTATACTAATACTATTATATAGTTATACTAAATTAAAATTACTATAGCAAATACTAATATATAGTTATGCTACTCACTATAACTAATACTAATTTTTATACTAATAGTAATACTAATATAGACTATAGTTATAACGTATAGTATTATACCTATACTAAATCACTATAACTTATACTAATATAGTTATACTAAATCACTATAACTATATATAATATTAATATCACTATTAGTATAATATATAGTCTTAATAATAACTAATACTAATATAACTATTAGTATAATTAATATCACTACTAGTATATCTAATACTAATACTAATATACTAATACTATACTATTATAGTTATACTAAATCACTATGACTAATATGCTATTATAGTTATACTAAATCACTATAACTAATACTAATATAGTTATACTAATCACTATAACACTATAACTATATATAATATTAATATCATTATTAGTATAATATATAGTATTAATAGTAACTAATACTTATTAATAATAACTAATACTAATATAAGTATTAGTATAACTAATATCACTACTAGTATAACTAATACTAATACTAATATATTAATACTAATATACTAATACTATTAGTGTATTACTAATATTTATATATATTAATATATATATATCAAGTATAAGAGATTAGAGATTTAATATATATATATTAAATAACTAACATACTAATAGTATGATACTATAGTATTAGTAATTATACTATAAGATATAGTAATGGACTAGTAGTATATTATAGTAATAGTATATTATATATAAAATAGTAATACTATTTTTTGAATCTTCATTTCGTATATAATGCCCTTTTTTTTAATATTCATATATAATAATATATATCATATATTGCTTATGAATCTTCATATATATATATATATATATATAATATAAAATAGATTCATAGTAATTAATATACTATACGTCGTCGTTTTTATTAGTTAATAACTTAATTGTTTAGGAATTAGGCCTTAGGGTTCCCGAGTGCCCCCTCTCCCCATTTCATCTTCAATTTTTAGATTCTTCAGTCACAGTCGTCTCACTCCCTCTCGCAGCCCTCCCTTTCTCACGCAGCCCCTCTCTGACGCAGCCATCAACAAATCTACGACAATCCCGAAATTTCTTCTTTCTCTTGAGTTTCTCTTGAAACCCTAGGTCCCGTCGTCACTGTCGATGGCCTCTTAAGGTGTACTACAGCTATGCAAACACCGTCCCTCGACTCCCCATCGCCTATTGATCTCTTACACTCTCAATCATAGATTAATCACTGCCCATTGAAGATTCGAAGTCGGTAAGTTACCCAAACCCATGTCTCTATTCTTTAATCAAATCTTTGAGGTTGATAATGTTGATTTTTTCTATGGTTATTTCTAGATTTTGCTTTTGATAGAGCTTCTTCTAGATCTTGGTTCACCACAATAAGCTCCTAGACTGCCCCTGTCGTGTACTAATTTTTACGGTTAAATGATTGGGTTTTAATTTGCTGATTGGTAATTTGGGTTTATTTTATTGATTGTGTTTGGGGAACCGTTACCTAAAAAATATGTAATTTTTTATGTTATTTTAGTGGTATTTTCATTCATGTTGTTGGGTCTGATTTTTTTTGTTTTTCTATTTAAGATGAGTATATATTTTCTCAAATATATTTCTATTTTAGTGATTGTAAAATATCCACAAGTTGAGTTAATAAGTTTGTATTGTACTTTTGGGGTTGTGTTTGGCTGTTTTAGTGATTGTCTTAACCGTACTATTTTGTTGTTTGTTGTGTTTTAATTCTTAAATCATAAATATTGAAGGCACAAGCACTCCTACATCCACAGCTGCATCTTGTCCTAGCATCCCAGAACAATCTATTGATTTTTCCATAACTCAGGTAATGTATTTAGAGATTTTTTTAAGTTGTTATATATGTTGATTTTGACATTTTGTAATACTAACCTCCTATACTTTAACATCTTAATGTAGAATTAATAACTGGTATGGCCAACTTACTTCGTGAAGATGATTGACAATTTGATAGATTGAGCCTTTGAGGTTTGAGTTACTATCCAAAATACTAAATGCTTCAGGCTGAATTCTCTTTACTTTTCAAAGACAACTCTGCTAGCTACTTCTACTTTGTTTATAACATATTTATTTAAATTTCCGAGATCTCAGTTCAAACAAGCTAAATGGATCCATTCCTCCAAATAGGTTTTTTGAGAATATTACAACTATGTAAGATTCTGCATCTTCCTAATAAGATGTAATATACATGTTTTTTATGTTTGTTTAAATTTATTTTTCAAATGTAATTAAAGTTGGGTTGTTTTCCTTACTAATATTTTCATTTTTTTTTTCGGGCACAACTGGAAAGTTGGAACATTTGGAAGTTTGTAAGATTTAATATATTTTGGTTCATTTTTTGGACATTTAGAATATTGTAATTTGGAAGTTTGTAATTTATTTTATTTTGGTGCATTTGGACATTTGTAATTAAATGTTGTTGGGAACATTTATTTTGGTTGGCACTTAGAAAATTTTGAATTTCTTTTGTTGTTAGAATGGAACTTAGAAAACGTTTATTGTAGTAGTGGTAAGTAAATATTATTATAATGGGTGTAGATGATGGATGGTAAGTGTGGTCCGTGTGGATGTTTATTGTAGTGATTAGTTGGATGTGGATATAGAATCATGGATGATGGGAGTACATGTAAAAATATGACTTTTTTTTTTTTTTTAATTTTTGAATGCATATTAGTATGTTACTTGTTTTATTTAGTTGTATTTTTTGTTATGATCAAAAGTTTAATTAGTTTAGATTGGAATTTTGAGAAAATTGAAATTTGAAAGCCCACATTTTTTTTTAAAAAAAGTGGGTCAAATATGAAGTTAAAAAAGACAAAAAAAAAAGGTAAAAAAATCAGACTCCGCTCCGACAAGTCGGAGTCGGAGGCGGAGCGGATTCTATACATCTCGGAGTCGGAGTCGGAGGTTGAGCCCTCCGACTCCGAAGCGGTCGGTGCTCAGCCCTACATTTACCTTTCCTTTTATTTTTATTTTCTCTTTTAGGGTCGGTTTTAATAGTGAGTTGAGATGATATGGGATAAGATGAGTTGAGATAAAAGTTGAAAGTTGTATAAAATATTATTATAATATTATTTTTTAATATTATTATTTATTTAGTATTTGAAAAAATTAAATTATTTATTATATTTTGTATTAGAATTTGATAAAATTATAATAATTAGATGAAATGAGTTAGATTAGTTTTGTATCCAAACCAGTTAACCTTTTGTTCCAAAAAATTTATAAAACCTGACATTTATCTGATGCATTTGTTGAAGATTCTCCAGCAACTGGGACGCTAAGGACAACCATTTTGATGAATTTGTTGAAGAATATCACATCCATTACCTCCATACCGTCATGGGTCAGAGCGATAAGGTTGCTAGCGGTTCACAAGTATCGCACGATACTGTACTAAGGCAGAGAATCGGACTGTACATTGTGTGTACTGTTAACGCATTCTAATGTTCGGCGGTGCACAAGCAAGCAAAATGTGTGGCTTTAACCAACGCATGCTGTTCACACACTCTTTTATTTGGAACGTCACTCCTGACCTTGAAGGTTGTAGATCGGCAGCCTTTTAAATTTAGTGGTGGAGCGCGTGCATCATTTGGGTGGCTGAAACGCAATAAATCAAACATTTTTTATTTAGAAGGGAAAATAGCAAAACAAAATAAACGGAAAAATATGCTAAATTTATAATACAGTAGTAGGGGATGAGAAGGAGAGGAAGAGCTGAGATGCTCGCGCCACCCCCCCACCCCCAGGAGGCTCTTTTCTTTTGTTTGGCATTGGATTAGGCATATGAAAGTAAGTTAAAATATAGCTAATTTGACTTTAAAAAAAAAAAAATGTCTGCGTTGGTATAGGCATGGGATAGGCCACAATTACGACCTTCTAACTAATCACAAGAATTTCTGCCAAAAAAACAAAGAAAAAAAAAAAGCTAATCACAAGGAATGGGCCATTCAGAATGAAGCCCAACGAACATTTCAAATTAAATAATAGAGTTTTGCTATTCAACCTCCACCACACTCCACACTCCATATTTTTTTAAATTTTTTAAATTTTTAATATTTTTTTTTTAATTTTTTTTTGAGTTTATTTTTTTAAAATTATTTCAAATTTTCTATTCATTATTCATATAATAAATATTTGATAAAAGAAAAAAATAATAAAAATTAAAAATAATGTGGAGTGTGAAATATTAGGATGTTGTGAAGATTTTTTCTAAAGAATAAACTAGTCAGCCGCCCCAAATTGAC
Source organism: Juglans mandshurica (assembly GCA_022457165.1). NCBI lineage: Eukaryota > Viridiplantae > Streptophyta > Magnoliopsida > Fagales > Juglandaceae > Juglans > Juglans mandshurica. The sequence continues at coordinate 16,255,174 of CM039623.1, forward strand.
CGCTCCATTTGACCATTCAGTAATTTTTTTTTTTTTTACTTAATGATGAATGAAGTAATTTAGGAGTCATTTGGATTTAGAGATGAGTTGAGATAGTTTATGAATAGTAGAATAAAAGTTTAATTATTTATTATATTTTGTGTGAGAATTTGAAAAAGTTGTATTAATGAGATGTGATGAGTTGAGGTGGGTTTGAATGCAAACGAGGCTAAGTGTAATGATATATTTTTTTATTTTTTAAAAATATTTAAATACATTAAAAAAAATATGAATAGAAAAATGAAAAAAAAAAGTTGCTTTTGCAACTATTGGTCAAGTAGAGTGGACTACTCTAAGCAGCAGAGTAACTCGACTCTCAAATTAAAAGCCCACTAGCTAAATCAATTAACCCTTTCGTCTAAAAGCCCACTTGTTAACTTCACTCAACTCTTGGCATGCAAGATTTAAGGGGATGTTTGGAAACATTTTTCATCTCATTACATCTCATCTCATCTCATTCCATCTTATTCTTTTCTCAAACATCATTCAAACTAGGGGTGGGCTCCGACTCCGACGGAGTCGGAGTTGTCATTTCCGACCTCCGACTCCGACAAAAGTTGGAGCCAAAGTTCCCCTCCGACTCCGACTCCGAACGTAGTCGGAGTCCGATTCCGATCGGAGGTCGGAGCTCCGACCTCCGATTGGAACTCCGAACGGAGGTCGGAGGGAGTTCCGAACGGAGGTCGGAGCTCCGACCTCCGTTCGGAGCTCCGACCTCCGTTCGGAGTTCCGAACTCAATTTCAGATTTTTTTATTATTATTATTATTTAAATTTTGTTGTTCAATTTCGTTTCAGATAGTGGGCAACATATATATATTTTTTTAAAAGTGAACCATCTACAAATATTTGGTTTATTCAAGAGTTTTCAATAATTTAAATATTCGTTCTGATTTTGTTACTGAATTTTGATTATATATTTAATTTGTTTTATGTCCGCCTGAAATTTAGCATTAAAAGTGCTCATGACTCATGAGTTGAAAATTACACAAATTTAAAATTTTATAGAAAAGAATGATGGTACGAATTTGTATCACCTGATTAATTTCAGTTGGATAATAAATTATAAACTTTTGAGAGAGGATGGATAAGTACTAATAGAAATTATAGAATAAAGAATACTTATCCCACGTCTTTGCTCGGGATATAAGTACATAAATATAACTATATAAATAGTTTAAAAAGTAAATAACATGTATGATGCAGCCATAAGTTATAATAGTCTCATTTATAACGTAATAACAATATGACTCAGTCTTGAAATATAACTACATAAAAATTAAACACGGGTTTCACTCAAACCCCATGTTTCATTGGTCACACCTGAAATGAAGATAGAAAGTAGCAATCAATAGATGAAAAAAAATTGATAATAAAAAATTATATACGGTAAAAGAATAATTTGATTCTTACCAAGAAATGTGGTTCTCTCAACTCCATCCCAACTCTCAAGTAGCGTCCGTTCCAAACTCTCAATCATCAGTAATTATGTTAGGGTTCACAATTAGATCTATAAAATCATAAAAGTAGAAGTTAGAAACATTAAAAATAATTAAATCATCATTTAAAAGCATATAAACTTACCCGATTCAAGCCTATAGCTCTCGGCATCAATGCCAACGGTATCTAGTCCAAGTGGCGTTTCACTTATCCAATTCTGTGTGCAAACGAGGGCCTCCACGGTTGACGGTGACAATGAACTCCGATAAGCATCCAACACGCGACCTCCAGTGCTAAATGCCGACTCTGAGGCAACCATAGTGACAGGAATGGCTAGCACATCTCGGGCCACACGGGAAAGGACTGAATACTTGGTGGAATTAACTTTCCACCAAGTTAATAACTGAAATACATCACTAGGTGCCTCGACAGCTTCCATAAAATATCGTTCAACCTCATATGTACAATGCATAATATTCCTTGTTGACATGAGTTGATGATACTGCCGTATAACACGATTGCCTCTAACCCCTACAGATGGCTCAGTATCACCTGAGGGAACTGTCGATCCTGTCGGCCTCGAATGCGAGGAGCTACCAACTGCGGATGAAGGCTGAGCACTAGTACTGTAGTGATGATATAAGTCATCAACATCATTTTTCAGCAATCTAATAAACTCTCCAGCCTTCACTGCCCCGAGGACGGAATTTACCCAAAATTCTAGAACGACCAACTTAACTCGGGGGTCAAGGATCACAGCCACAAATAGCAATCTATTTATCTTCTCAATATTCCCCCAATATTTATCATATTTGATCTTCATCCTCGTAGCCATATCAGATAACAATCCAGCAGAGTCAGTACAACTATTTTCCAACTGGAAGTGAAGCTCCGAGAGCTCACTGAAAAATGAGTTCGCAGTCGTATATTTGGATCCAGATAGTTGCATGGTTATCTCATAAAAAGTTCTTAAAAATTCAACAAAATAACTCACACTGGTCCAATCATGTGCGTCTGGCGCACCGAGCCCCTGTCCTGCTGGCTCCAACAAAGCATACCTCAGGCCCCCATCCTCGACCTCTATCCGCTCGAATGCTTTTTGGTACTTCTGTGCCACATCCAACATCATGTATGTAGAATTCCATCGAGTCGGAACGTCCAAGCACATCATACTAGAACATTCAATCTTCAAATCTTCTGCTATTGCCTTAAACTTGGCAAGCCTTTGAGGGGAACCCCTCACATATCGTACAATGTTGCGGACTCGGGTTATGGAATCATGAACCTCTTTTAATCCCTCAACAACTATGAGGTTAATGATATGAGCACAGCATCGAACGTGAATAAACTCGTGGGCCCGAATGACATCATCTCTCACCGTCGTGTTCTGCTTAAACCAATCAATTGCTGTTTCATTCGCACTGGCATTGTCAACTGTAATACACAGCACTTTTCGAATTCCCCAGTCCTTTAAACAATCATCCATCTTCGCCCCAATGGATGCACCTTTATGATCCACAATTTCTTTAAAACCAATAATTTTTTTATGCAAAATCCACTCACTGTCAATGTAGTGTGCTGTGATACACATGTAGCAGACGTTCTGTATGGAAGTCCATGTGTCAGTCGTAAAAGACACTCTCTGGCCAGTGGTAATAAACATCTTCCTCATCTCCTCCTTGTCCTTCGCATGCCTCTTCATACAATCTCGCATCACTGTATATCGTGATGGAATGAGAAATCGTGGCTCAACAAAATTTAGAAACTTTCGAAAGCCTCTTTTCTCGACTGTGGTAAATGGCATCTCATCAGTAATTATCATCTCTGCAAGCATGTTCCTCAACATCTTCTCACTGTATTGAGGGATGACCAATTTCTTAGTCTGTGTACCATCAGTGGCTGTAGAAGTTTGGTAACTGAGGTTGGTCTGATCAGTGGCTTGCAATCTCTTCGCTATTTTATATCGTTGGCAACCATTTAGATGTGCTATTAACACACTGGTACCTTGCTTCTTCGAATGGCATCCACAAAGTGATCCACAGTAATGGCATCTTGCCACTGGGTTCACAATTTCACCAGGAATTTTGGTGAAATGCTCCCATGTCCACGACCTCTTTTTAGAAGGTCGTGGTGGTTGATCTTGCTCAATGGGCATCTCCTCCTCCTCGTTGAACATATATTCATCCTCTATATCAACTGGGAGTGGGAGTCGACTACTCGCACAAGATGTAGCTGCTCTAGATGTAGCTGCCCTAGATGTGGCTGCCCTAGATGTGGCTCTAGGGTTGGAAGTACCCACCGGTGTAGGAGTTGTAGCATTGGCATCCGCCACATCCCCTTGTGGACGATCATCTCCACTATGTCTACGATCCATATCACAATCAATGAAGCTGAAAAAATTAAATTAGAAGCAAAAAATTAGTTTAAAAATAAACTAAGCTATTGTATTATACAATAGGACATGTATTATTGTATCATAATAATACATATATCGATGTATTATTACATTGAGGTTCGGTTGATGTGCGCTTGACTCAGACGAACCCATCCAAATGAGTTCGCTCGATGTGCGCTCGACGTGCGCTCGAGCAGAAGCCATACAGAGAGGTTCGCTCGACGTGCGCTCGACGTAGCGCTCGAGCAGAACCCATCCAGAAAGGTTCGCTCAATGTGCGCTCGAAGTGGCGCTCGAGCAGAACTCATATAGAGAGGTTCGCTCGATGTGCGCTCGACGTGGAGCTCGAGCAGAATCCATCCAGAGAGGTTTGCTCGACGTGCGCTCGACGTGGCGCTCGAGCATAATCCATACAGAGAGGATCGCTCGACCTGCGCTCGACGTCGCGCTCGAGCAGAATCCATACAGAGAGTTTCGCTCGATGAGCGCTCGACGTAGTGCTCGAGCAGAACTCTTCCAGAGAGGTTCGCTCGATGAGCGCTCGACGTAGCGCTCGAGCAGAACTCTTCCAGAGAGGTTCGCTTGACTTCCGCTCGACATATCGCTCGAGCAATGTTCAATACAACGTGCGCTCGACTTGCGCTCGACACCTCGCTCGAGCGCAAGTCTTCAAAATAGTGTAAAATTCATGCTTTTGAGTGCCGTGTTGGGGACTATATTGAATATTCAATACACAAAAATCACAAGAATCACAACTGCTGGCTCCAATTCATAAGAGACGTGCTTGAATTAAATTTAGGGCTCATAAATTTAGGGTTCACCGTAGGTGGAAGCTGAACAGAGGGACGGCGGCAGGGAGGAGCAACGACGAACGGTGTTCTGAAGAACGCGAGACGGAGGGTTCACTGGTTCATGCACTGGGACGGGAGACGTGAGAGAGAAGTGAAGGAGGAAGAAGAACTGAAGAAGTGAAGAAGGAAGAAGAAGAAGTGAAAAGGAAGAAGAAGTGAAGAAGGAAGGAGAAGAAGAAGTCGTTCTTCAGTGAAGAAGAAGCCCCTTCAAGAAGGAACTTCCGAATGACACCGTTCCATATTAAGTGGAACGGTGTCGTTCAATAATTTTTTTTTAAACCCAGTTCCAAAACGACATCGTTTTGGAGCTGGGTTTAAAAAAAAAAATTCGGAGTCGGAGTTTGGAGCTCCACTCCGACTCCGAATAATTATTCGGAGCTACTCCGAATTCCGACTCCGAATTCTGACAACTCCGACTCCGTCGGAGTCGGCATCGGAGCGGAGGTCGGACGGAGTCGGAATTCTCGAAATTCTGCACACCCCTAATTGAAACTAATCGCTACAACTTTTTCAAACTAATCATTACAACCTTCTAAACTTTTCAAATAAAAAACAAAAAACAATTCAACTTTTTAAAATCTAAAAACAAAAATTATATTAAAAAATTATATTTTAACAATATTTTAACTTTATAATATTTTTTATTCAATTTTTTTTCTCTCATTTTTCAAAACCTAATAAATACTTATCTCAAACTATTTTACTACCATTCACAAACCATTTTACTACTTTTTATAAAATTTTCATCTCATCTCACTATCCAAACCTCCCCTTAATTCCCGCGCAAATGCTACTTACTTAAGAAAATGATATTATGTCGTCTGAGTTTATTCCCTCAATTTGACCACTCATGTATTTTATTTTATTTTTTTAATTTAATTTTTTTTACTTAATGGTTAAGAAAATGACTATTAGTGTATTGATATTTTTTTTTAATTTTTTAAAGATGTTTAAAAAATATTTGAAAGAAAAAATAAAAAAATAGTACAATTTACACTAGAGGGCACGCTCAACGATCAAACCTAGGTGGCATAGTAGCAACACCCCTTAACTCAAACCTTTTGTTACCTCCCTTTTTCACTCCTCCCCTTCTTCCTTAGTAGAGTTAGGGGTGAGCACTGACAAAGGGAGTTGGAATCCCCTAAATCCGACTCTGACTTGTGTAGACGCAGATCCGACTCTGACTTGTCGGAGTAGAGTCAGATTTGAACTTTTTTGGAATTTTTTGTTTAGTTTCATATTTAGCCAATTTTTTAGAAAATAATTTTTCGTTGGCTTTCAAATTTCAAATTTTCTAAAAACTTAAAGCTAAAATTAAATCATTTACTACTAATTTACGTCAATTTTACTAAAAACGTAATCAAAATTGTAAAACTAAATCATTCTCTACTGATTTACTACAAGTAAAAAAAAAAAAAACCAAAACTAAATTATTCTTAGTTGATGTACTACAATTTACAAGCCAAAACTAAAACATAAAAAAAAAAAAAAAAATTAATTCATTCACTGCCGATTTAATTGAAGCCAAAACTAAAACATAAGTTATATAACCAAAACTGCTAAAACATAACCAGCAAGCAAATATTGTTACTTGTTCTCAACCACAACAAGCAACAACACAAATTAAAATTAATTACATGTTCTCATTTCAATAACAAACAAAACCAAATATTAGACTTAGTTTTAGTGTCTAATTACATGTTATTTTACTGTAGTAAATTATTATTATTATTATTTGTTATTAACTTATTATATTAGACTTATTAGTTATTTCTATGCCAGTGTCTAATTTATTTATATACTATACTTATACTATAGTGTCTAATTATATGTTATTATACTATAATATTACATGTTATTATATTATACTAGAGTCTAACTTATTTATAACTTAATTATATACTAGATTTTCTAGTGTCTAATTACATGTTATTATACTTTAATAAATTAATATTATGTGTTATTAAATTGCTATACTAGACTTATTTCAATACTAGTGTCTAATTTATTTCTATACATGTATGGTAGTAATACTATGATGTTTACATATACTAAACTATTATTAGTATACTTATATTATAGTATATGTATATTATTTTATAATAATTAGCTCATACTAGCATATTATTGAATTTAACTATAAAAGTATACCAAACTATATAATTTCTAGTTATATAACTATATAACTATACTAGTATATACGATTAATATATAGATAAATACATATTTCTATAACATATGTACAATATCGGAGTCGTATTCAGAGTCGGAGTTGGAGTTGAAGTCAGAGCATAAAGTCGGAGTCGGATTGGAGTCGAAGTCGGTCCAACGACACCTCCGACTACGACTGAAATAAAATAAATAAAAAATCCCGATTCCAACTCCGTTTTGTCGAAGTCAGATTAGAGTTGGATTTTCACTTAGCCCTAAGTCAAGTCCTCAAAAGCTCCTCGCCACTGAAACAAGAGCTCAATCAAGGTTCTGTTGGATATAAATATGCTTTATGGGCGAGAAAAGAGCCATGGGTGAAGAAAGGGCCCCTGTCATATGGCATTCGTATAACATTGGGCAATTAATGGATTAAGTTACATCAAACGCACTATATGAGCTTAGGGATAAAATCAGTTGCTTATATCCCTCCAATATTGGGATTATCCCATGGAGGTAAATCATAGAATGGCATCATCGTCATAGAAACCTAGCTAACCATATCCCGATGGGATACAAATCTGTCGAGATAAGTCCAAGTGAGATATCCATGCCAGATGAGCGCTATCAATGGCAGAATCGTGCTCCGAAAAGTAACATACCAAACTGGGCATTGAGAGTCATTCTCAAGGAGAGGTTTTGCCATAATAGAATACCTCAACTCTTATAAGTAGGCTACTAGGTACATACTATCAATTCACAGTTTCACCAGTCATTAGAAGAGCTTAACTCCTCACTGACTTAAGTATCGGAGGCATCCCTTACTGGGTTCTCCAAGATTTCCTTTTTGGTTGCAAGTCGTAAGGGCACATCGCAGGCAAACCTAAAAATTGCATCAACAAGATTGATTTTATAATTGGATCATCTAATGTTGTAGGATGCGCTTTGGTTTAGTGTAGAGAGCACTGCAAGGATCAAGAGAAGGTAAGAAAGTCGAGAAAAACAACAGAAGGACCCATATGTTTTTTTAAGACAAACTACATGAACCATCGGGTGGACAGAGGACGTTAAAGGGTCCATAAAAACATGGAGTAAGTTTAGAGCTTTGACATCTAGCTACTCTTTTCTACCTATATTTTTGCAATTTGAGGTGTAGAAAATCACCCACCTCAATTTCTCTTAATTACTATAGTGCATATCATACATATGCTTCATAGACCCTGGTGCAGCTAAGAGATTCTTCTTCAATTACCCTGAAATAGCTTCCCATGGCATTAATTGAGTATCGACATAAACATTGTGAGTGGTGCTCGAGACATATTACATGTAAGTAGGGCGAAAAACCCCATATTAGGGGTTCAATTGGGGTTGAATGGATAGAAGAGTGAAGGTTGGTGTCGTACCACCATTTTGCCCAGGGTAACCAAGTCATCCATTCCTTAGGCTAATCATGAGTAAAAACATCTTAGATACAGTTGCACACACTTATTCATAATCTCAGTCTGACCATCTAACCATGGATGCTAGGCTGAACTATATGATTACTAAGTATCATGTGAGTGGAACAATTCCTTCCAAAAAGAACTTGCCAGGATAACATCTCGATCAGTGACAATAGTGGAAGCCACCCCATGTAGCTTAATTTTGATAGAAAATATAATATAATAGAAAAGAATATGGAGAATAGAGAAAAAGAGAGATAATTGATTTGATAATTATGAAACAAAATCAAGACAATAATCAAATCAAATTCTTGTTTGATATTATATTCAATATCCCCTCAAACTCAAGGTGGATAATTTTGAAATTTGAGTATGGTCATCATAGTCGTTGACTGATCATTGATAAGATGATGAAAGTAGTACTAGTGATGAAGTGACTAGTAGTTGGAACATCCAATATGGAGCTGTGGCCAACAATGGTTTGATCTTGGGTCAAAACCAACAAAGGGCTAACAATAGGGCGAAGGATTGAGCCGAAAAGGGCTACATATGGCCTTGCTCAATTATAGAACCAAAATCAAAAGGCCAAGAATGAGTTTGAAATTTAAAAAAAATGCTCACAACAGACCAAAGTCTAATACAAAAGGCTTACATCTAATAAGGATACTTCAAATGTGTTGATTTGAGATGAAACATAGTTGGACGAAGATGAGGATTTTGTGAGAAGTAAAGCTAGCAGAAGAATTTTAAAAGAAATATTTTCTATATTATATTATAGAAAATATAATATAATATAAAAAAAGATGGAGAAGAGAGAAAGAGGGAGATAGACTTTGAAGGAAACATATTTCTTATTCTCAATTGTTATTAAATACAAAACATTTTTTCCTATTTATAGGGAGATTACATGGAGATAAGATAGGTTAAACATCTTGATCATTATGAAAATAAAATTTCATGATTTGATAATTATGAAAATCAAATGAGTTGATTTGATAATTATGAAATCAAATAAGGATAATAATTAAATCAAATTCTTGATTTGATATTATTTTCAACAAACTTAAAGCCTCCTATCTGAGGTAGGCTTCAAAATTGTGATGGCTTTTTGATCGATCATCACTACAAGTTTTTTAAACTAGTGTGTTGCAGCAAAAACATTTAAAACACATGTAAGACACCAATATCACTTGCCAATATCACTTATCCACACTAGGTCTATACAAAACCTCCATTTTATGTTACAAACAAAGTTCACTATAAATGGCCTCATAGATCGATTACAAAAGAGGCTGGCAGTGCCAATATGGTTTGCAAATCTAATTTTCCCTTCAACATGCTGGACACATTATTCTTGATATCTCGTTTCATATAAGGACATATGAGCTGTTTTCTTGGGTCCGACATGCCAGCGAACTAACTCCATTATTAGTCTGGAAAGATCGGGCTTTGGGGATACTATTAAATTTGGATGTTTAGTAATGGGCAAGGATGTACTCTCTCCTATGGTTTTATTTAGTTTATGTTTTACTTTATGAATTATATGACTAAGTCCACTTCAAACATAGCTTTTAGCAACATATTAGACGTGATTTGACTGACTATAAAAAGCTATTGTGCATAAGGGCCCCGTGCAGCCATGCGTCTAACATGCCCATGACACTTCTTTCTGGAACAGGGGGGAGTTGGAGGCACAAAGTCTCCTGATGTGGAAAGGTTTTTACCTTTGCAAGTAAAAGCTCAATAGCACCAACCCCCCTTATACTCTCATACTTAGTATCAATCACCACCTTTCATAATGCTTCCCTCTCATAATTATATCGCCACAGCTATTTTCCAAGAAGAGACTTATTGAAAGCCCTCACCATGCAAATCCCCAATCCTCCACCCCTCAAAGGAGAGCACACTTTATCCCACCCAACTAAATGAAATTTAAACTCATCACCAAGTCCACTCCACAAAAAATCTCGTTGAAGTTTCTCAATCTGAGAGGCAACACTAGTTGGAAGAGGAAATAATGACAAGAAATATGTGAGAAGGTTTGAGAGGGTACCCTTTATTAATGTAATTCGACCCCCTTAGATAAATACAACATTTTCAACCCAGTCAGCCTACGCTCTATTTTCTCTATCACCTCATCCCAAATAGTCTTGGTTTTGAATGATGCTCCCAATGAAAGGCCAAGGTGCTTCATAGGTAGTGTAGAGACCACATAGTCCAATATGCTAACCAGTCCCCTAACATTATTTACATTACCCATAGCAACCATCTTCGTCTTAGAGAGATTTATTTTTAACTCAGAGATCGCTTCAAAACAAAGCGAGATAGCCTTTAACGATTGAATATGACCTGGATTTGCCTCACAAAATAACAGCGTGTCATCTGCAAACAAAAGATGCGAAATAATGGTAGAACCATGGTTAGTATCCCCTTCTAGAAAACCTGAAAAAAAAAAGCCACCTTCCATTGAAGCTGACAACATTCTGCTTAGGGCCTCCATGATAATGGCAAATAAGAGGGGTGATTGTGGATCGTTTTACTGCAACCCCATGAACTATTAAAGAAATCCACAGGATCACCATTTACCAAGACCGAGAAGCGAATCGTTAACTCAAAATGCCTCATCCGCATTCTCCATCTTTCTCCAAAATCACATCTCCTCAACAAATAAAACATGAATTCCCAATTAACGTGATTATAGGTCTTCTCCAAGTCTAATTTGCATTTCCTGACTTGATCCTGCTGTCCAAACATTTGTTAACGATAAGGACTGAGTCCAATATTTTTCTACACCTAAAAATGCATTTTGACTTATAGATGATTTCATCCATAATTGTGCTCATCTTATTAGCAAAAACTTTAGAGATTATCTTGTACATGCTACCCACAAGACTAATAGGCCAGAAATCTTGCACCTATATTGCACTAGCCTTTTTAGGGATAAGTGTAATAAATGTAGCATTTAAATTCTTCTCAAATTTTTCAAAAGTAAAAAACTCATGAAAAACCTCCATGACATCCTCTTTTACCACCTCCAACAAGTCTGAAAAAATGCCATTTTCAAATCATCAGGGGTCGAAGCTTTATCTTTATTCATTTTTCTAATTACTTGGTGTAGCTCTTCCTCTTCAAAGGGTCGCTCCAACCAAGCTATACTGGTCTGATCAATGGCCTCAAAAGATAAACCATCTAGTCTAGGCCTCCATGCAAAAGGTTCCCACAGAAGTTCTTCAAAATGTCCAGCAATGTGATCCTTTATGGCTGATTGGTCTAAAGAAACATAGTCATCTATATTCATGGTCTCGATGGCATTATTCCTCCCATGAGGGTTTACAACACGATGAAAAACTTTGTGCATTTGTCCCCCTCCCTAACCCACAATGCCCTTATTTTTGTCTCCAAGAAATCTCCTCCATTAGAATCACTCTTTCTAATTCTGAAATGACTTGGCCTTTGCGAGTGCTCTCTACTTCTACACGCTCCAATCATTGTAGCTCTTGGAGTAAGGACTTTTTTTGTAATTCTACATTACCAAATACCTGTCAATTTCATGTTTTCAAATCCTTCTTCAAAGTTTTCAATTTACCGGCCAATATGAAGCTCGGAATGCCCCATAACTGGCATGAGCACCACCATTGTCTAATCAAGTCCACAAACCCAACAGTTTTTAGCCACATATTCTCAAATTTAAAGGGTCTTCTTCCCCCTTGGATGCCTCCACAATCTGACAATGTAGGAAAGTGATTTGAATATATCCATGGTAGTCTTTTACGGCATATCTCTCATGATGGGGATATAAGAAATCTGTCCAGTCTAAACCAAGCATGATTATTAGACCATATATATGCACCCCCCATATGGGGGATGTCCATGAGCTCCAACTCAAATATGAAATCAGAGAATTCACCCATTGCTTGGTTTTGGCTTCCCTCCCTCGATCTGTCACTTAAAAACCTTGTTACACTTAAAATCCCCACCAATACACCATCGAACATGCCACCAAATACACAAGCCTGCAAGCTCTTCCCATAGAAACTTTCTCTCGTTGTCCGAATTAGGACCATAGACCCGAACAAAGGCGAACAAAAATCCATCTTCAGAATTTTTAAACAAACATCCCACCGAGTATTCCCTTACAACCTCGTCGAGATTCACCACCACCCTTTTATCCCACATTACCAAGACTCCACCTGATGCCCCATTCGAGAGTAGATATGACTAGCCTATGAACTGGTGGCCCCAAATACTCTGGATAGTACTTCTTGTGATAAGCTTTAATTTAGTCTCCATCAAACAAATGATGTCCACCTTCCATTATTTTAATAAAGTTCTTATTTGGAGGAGTTTATCTATCTCGTTCAACCCCCTAACATTCCAAATAAGAATTTTGGGCTTCATTTATTAGCTATTACAACTCTCCATTTGTTCCTTCCTTTGCTTGCACTCCCATCCTTTCCTTCATAATTAATAGACCAAGATAGCTTCCTCAACTCTCTATTTCATTTTGACCCCATCACATGGTGATAGTGTCATGCCTCAATTGCTGTTAGAAATGCCTTGAATTGATCTTCAAAACCCTCACAGAAGATCCCTATACTTCTCTAAATTTCCTCCACTTTTTGCACGACCCAATCTAAAGATAGACAGAGAGGAATAGTACAAATAGAGATAGGATCATCCCCAGTTTCCTCTGGCCCAATCTGATGAATCGTCCCTACACGAAATTTGGAATCATGTTGGAATTTGCCTTCCACATTCTGATGTAGCTCCTCACCCAAAATCGGAATCTTGTTGGACCTAAATAGGACCAATGTTCCTTCCCCTTCTACCTTTTCCTTCTCATACATGTTATCACCCATTGATACCCCTCTCTCCAAAACAACAAGATAGGTTGTCATCATTGCTAAATTTTTTTCTGACACCAGAAGAGACATCTGTGACCCTTTAATGGGAACCAAAGTGGACCTAGTTTTAAAGATCTTTTGCAAGTTTCAGATGAGTCAATCACAAGATCAAGAGCCAAGAAGATCAATAAGGCGATACAATCCACTTGGGACTAGTTTAGCAAGAGCCCAACATTCAAGATGGGCTTAAAGGATGAAGATTCAGTTTTGATTCATTTGATAAACTATGGAAGAGGGCAACAACATGACTTAAAGACTTTGGACACTTGAAGGATTTCAACTTGTTTAATTCATTTAAATGACTTATTTTATTAGTTTAGAATAATTGAGTTTATTATGGGAAGCACTTAAGGGGGGGCCTATTCAAGGGCATGTTGGAAAATTTATTATTTTGTTGAACTAGTGTTTCAAGAAGTACTGTAGCAAACTAGGGTTTCAAAAGTACTGTAGCCGAGTTACTGTAGCGCCGTACTGTAGCCGCAACACTATTCACTCGGGGGTATTTTTGGAAGATGGGGCATTATTTTTGGCTAGGGTTTTTCAATTATGTTTTGGTTTAAATAGTCTTTGTAGTCTCATTTTAAGAAATTTATGAAATTTGATGAATTTATTCATTATGAGTTGAGTTTATCTCTTCTTGTTCTTGATTGAACTTTTGAACTTATCAAAACTAAATCACAACCTTTGTGGCGTTTCTCTTTGTAATCTGGGTTCTTGAGACGGGTTTTTCAACGGGTCTAGATTTTAATATAATCTAGGTTCTTGAAACGAGTTCTCATCGGGTCTAGATTCTCCATCCATTGACTTGATTTTGGCTTTCTTGGAGAATTTTTGAAATTGATTGTGGGTTAAAGGGATTCCATTCCCGCAGGTTCATATCATTTTTCTCCTACTTAGCCCTCTCCAGTGACCCTTTCTGTGATGTCTCCCCTTGTTTCTGAACTCCCAGTTACATTGCGAGCCCCACATCGTCCAAACTAAGGTGTAAGCGCTGTCTCCTTTGTCAAGTGTGTCCCTTTTGTCGTCATGGTGCCAGGCAGTAGTCCAGAGGTCACCGGCGCGATCTACGACAGACCACAGAGCATCGGCCCTCCCAGTGAAACGCCGTGGCTTGCTATGTCTCCCAGTGCCCTTCCATAAAGCATTGGTGCGTTCGCCTTTCCCGACGCTAGGTCTCCAGCATAAGCGTCGTCGAAAACTCCCCCAAACCTCACCGAAAAAGTGGTCAGGGACACCTCTATCTCCAGTGCCAACGTCGTCACAGGCCCATAAGTGGACGAAGATCCCACTTCAAACTGGGTAGCCCTTTAGGCTTGATTGGGCTTAGTCCCACGTTTTAGGTGCCATCCCATTTTAGGAGATCGGCTTGTACGACCCAAGCCAAAGCCAAGTTTGGCTTTCCCTTTATTATTCATAGGGGGATTCAACCTTGACCCATGCCCATCTTTGTTTTTTGCACCTTGGCCTAAGCCCAAGCCTAGATTGGAATTCAAGCCCTTGTCCACTCTGCTTGTCAAATTTTCTACAACCTTCTTTAGTAAACGTATATCTCATTTCATACCTGCGATTTAGTCCTTCAAACCAAACAGTACCCTTTGCTCCTCACTTTCCACTGGGTAGACATTGAACAGGCCTCCACCACCTCTTTCAGGTATAGCACACCGACAATACCTCTCTGCCTTTGTACGCTCCTCTACTACCCATTTCTTTTTGTCTTTTTCTTCTTGTTGTAGCGCCAAGCTTTGACTCGAACCACCATGTACTGTTGCCCTTCTTCCTTTTACTACCGCCCATAACCACCTCTGTGTACATTCTAGTCTGCCTTCCCATATCCTTCCCCTTCCTATCTCCCTGAGTCACCACAGGTACCTTATTTACCGATGAGATGGACAAAGCCTGTTTTATCTCCTTAGACATGCTTTTCCAACCCCTACCTTCCATCTCTTTCAGTATTAGTATCCATCCTTAACGTCCTCTATCACCATAATCGATGATTTCCAAGTAACGTGGCCCATCGATGAGCAACCAATGCCATAGTCCCATTGCGATATGCCTTGAAAAAATCTTTTATTCCCTCCGATCTTGCGCACTCTTCCACTATGTTTGACTGATGACCATCTCCTTATTTGCCCTTTTGCTTCTCTCGATAATACAAAAGTAACTTCCCCCCTCCACGGCTAATACGAACACCTTTGTTTTGATGAATAGGTGTTTTCAATACCCCATCCTGATCAACTAGCCTCTAGGAACTCAGAAGATGACTAACGTAATAATAATTCTGACACAGATTACCTGAATATTACATCCATCTTACATGTGTGCGGAGAGAAAGAAGAGAAAGACTATGTGGAAAAGCCCTTCTTCGGTTAATAATTGCTGCAAATATTGGTAATACTTCATTGAGATTAAAGCTCATTTCTACATGTTAGTTGTTTATTTTTCCATTTGCTTATTATAATCTACTCATGTGTTCACACTACCAACCCTAAATCTCACTTACAGAGTTGATGAACTCACCCATTTCCTTCATTATTTTTTAGATGGAACTGTATAGCAGAACAACCATTGAGAACTTTACAAGTATAATAGTTACAATCATTGTAGGTAACCATATCCAGTTGACGAATGGATAAGTGTGAATCTACTCCTGGGCAACTACCCGTCCCAGGATAATAAATGACCAATGATAGGACATATGATGAAACCCCTTGTTTCCCTCTTATCCCCCAATATTGGAGTTGTACCAGCCACCACTCGCCCCTACCATGGTATTTTCACGGCTATCCAGGATGGAAAACTTTGTTATGTGATTCAATTGTGTATAAGAAAGTTTTGTATCGTTTGTTGGTCATTTTGTCACATCAGAAACAATCCACTTTTTGTTGTATGGTTCATCCTCTTAATCTATTATGATGTTCTTGAATTATTCACTTCCATTAACAACTTGTGCAAAGTGCTTGCCACCGGGTGTGTATTATGAGACCCAGTTACTCACCACATGGCCAGCAACGTAGCGAGTGATAGTGCTTACTATCTGCAAGAAATAAAGTGTGTGGTAAGCGAGCATTACCACAGGTAAAGTGCCCACCTCAATGCAAACATTACAAGACTCAATTGCTCTCCCTTGGGCAAGCAACACAAGGAACAATAGTGCTTTCCATCTCGACGACCAACATAAGGTGTGATAGTGCTCTCCATCTCAATGAGCAATGTAAGGATAATAGTGCTCACCATCTCGATGAGCAACGTATAAGGATAAGCTCGTACAATATGGAACAATGCCACAACAAAGTGCTTGCCATCAGATAAGCATCATGGATATATTACTTGCCTCAGACAAGCACCTCGAAGACAAAATGATAAAATAATTTAGATGGAACGAAAAAGATAAGTGATATTATAAGTTTTAAGAAAACATTGTTAGAATATTATTAGTTTAATTACTTATTGGTTTTCTCAATAACATATATAAAATATATGGGTCGTGACAAATTCTAGTTTGCTAGGTCCTTTATATGTTACTTGATTAGTATCGGTGTAACACTCTGTTCCCCTTGGATTAAGAATAATAATGTTTTTAGAAATTTAGGGGACCTAGAATGCTACTAGCGTTGCCTTTAAAAAAATCTCTTCTTAATGAGCACCAAGTATATGAATAGAAAAGTAAAATGCTAGTTTGCCCCACTCATATTGCCCCTTGGATTTGACCGCTCATGCATTTTAATTTTTTTTAATAGTTAAGGAAGTGATTACTAGTGTATGTATGTATTTGTTAAATTACTGAAAACTTAAAAGAGAGTCTGCAGAAACACTTATTAAAATCAATCAGGTCTCATATGCTTAACAAAAGTAACTCACTAAAACTAAAAACCATAAAAACTGAGCATGTCATAAACTGTCTAGGCCATTGCATTGCCTCCTTGGGTCATGTTCGGTTTTGCCCCTCCATCCTTGTAAAGATCTTCATTTGGGGTAGTTAAAACACGAGAGCATATAAAAATCCGACGAATACTCAATAAACAACACATAACATAATATAAAACATAGGGTTTTCTTAGAAAACATGCACAATTACATACTTAAATAACATGAACATGTGCTTGAACTATGCATGAAATATCATAATTTGTTTTCTAGTTTCCTTGTTGGCTAATACCACTGTTGACACCCGTGAGTTATGTTTTGTGAATTTTGAAGATTGCGATTCCACTCGTGATCATGGGTTGTGTAACGTCCCGATCCCGGATGTGTCAGAGAGTTACTTCTTATCACTTAAAATCATATCTTTACAATACAAGTGATATTTCTAAATACTCCATAAACCTAAAATTCAATCCATCTCTTATAATGCAAATCACATCTCTACCTGTTCCCACACAAAACATAAACTTAACCATTGAGTTCAACCACATAAATTCCTCTACAAGGTTTTCCTTAATTAATCATAACATAAAAACTAGAAATTCATAAGTCTCCATACATCGAATCTCACACACTAAAATTCAATTATTTATAAGATAACTCAATTAGAGCATTAGCATTGGTCTATGCATATGCATATGCAAAGTCATATTTACATAATATGACCCTAAAATCCTCCACATTGGCTTATGCATATCTAAATATTTAGCTACCTATGAACAATGTTTATCCAAATCTGGATAACTACTATTCACCCTACAAATCATATTTTAATCATTATTTCTTTCTCCTCCCACTCTCTCTCTCACAATCATTTCCTTTTCTCCCTCCTTCAACAACGCAACAAATCTTCACTTGCACATTCATTTTATTATTATAATATATTATATATACTTTTTTCATTTTATTATATTTTTAATATAAAATATAAAAAAATTATATTTTTTTATTATTGCATTTGTATTATTATTGTCAAATGTATGTAGTGGATGCTAATTGCAAAATAGATACAAAAAAATTGATTTTAGCAAAAAATTAATACTAATGCTAAACGATAATAAAATTGATTTTATTATTATTTTGTCTCAAATATGCATAAACCAATGTGAAAATTTTGCTTGAATGTCAAAGTGGATATGCAAAAGAGGTGATTTTGCATATGCATATGCATAGACCAATACTAATGCTAATGCATAGACCAATGCTAAATGAAAGTACCCTTAGGTACTCAACTTCCCACAACCAGCCAATCTTGTGCATTTGAAAAATATTATGAAGGGTGAGTTATCAACAACTTAGTAAACAGATGACATATAACAGTGTGCAAACATGAACATTTACAGAGTACAGTATGCAGAACAAAAATTTATTTCAAAATTAGCATGCAAAATAAGACATGTTTTCAAACGTAATAGAATGATAGTTTTAAGATACATAAAACCCAGAGTACTTTGGCATAACAAAACTGATCATCATCATCATATCAAAACAGAACATCTCACAAACCAGAGACCATGTTTAACCCCCGTGGTAGGGTTGTACTATCCCCGGTGACCAAACCGGGTTGAGACAGAGGCAAGTCTTCCCCTTATTATTCTTGGAGCCCCGAGTGTGCACACAGGAAATACCACAAAAAAATAAAAAAACAGATTGCTTCCAAAGTGGGTGCACTAAGAGATGGAGGAGTTGGTACCAACCCAAATGCACAACTTTTTAGATTTTCAATATCGCTCTTTTTCACATTTCAGAGACAACATGACAAAATATAGCTCATGTCTATACAATGCATGTCAGAAAATATTTTTCATTTTTCATATAG
This sequence comes from Juglans mandshurica, assembly GCA_022457165.1. NCBI lineage: Eukaryota > Viridiplantae > Streptophyta > Magnoliopsida > Fagales > Juglandaceae > Juglans > Juglans mandshurica. The sequence continues at coordinate 16,274,131 of CM039623.1, forward strand.
ATTCAATGGGTAATGCTAATGAATGACTGAGATTGTTTTTCTCAAGTTTTCATTTCATAACAAAACATGCAAAATTGTCAGAAAGTCAACCTCAATCTCAATAATTCATGTAAAACCTAACATAGGAACCCCGCTTACCAGAACTTCTTAACTTTTTTGAATCTTTCTACAATCGTGCCGAATGAAATTAATTGTCACCTATTGTAACACCCCATTTCCCATAGGGTAGAAGTGTCACGTGTTTTTCATAAAATAAACCCAGTAAGAGATCTCATATTTAATAAATAAAATTAGGATTTATTTTGTAGAAAAATGTCTAATAAAAAGTCTTCCAAAAATATTAAATGAATCAACCCGAATAAAATTTATGTTATAAAAGCAATTTTATTCTAGAAGGTCTGAAACTAAATCAACTGCTATTTCTAATTCTGGCTTGCCTGCTCGCATTCATCATCCTCACCTGGGTAGTTAAAAACATGAAAATAAACTAAAATGTGTCGAAGACTCAGCAAGAAGTCCATCACCACATAAACATAATAAACATAAGGTTTTCATAAAAGTTTTGATGTTGAGAGCTTAAAATTCATGATTGTTCATACTGATGATTATGCTATGCATGACTGATTTATCTAAATTAACTGACTGATCTGACTTAACTGATTGGTTTGACTGGCCAACACACTTAACCCTGTGTACGAGGTTGTGCACCGGCCCCACGTCCCGTTGCAGCAAGGGGAGTCGTTGATAGTATTCTGGCATAGTATGGTGGACCACGCTTGAGTCTGTGGCTTGCATATCCACCCTGATCTGAACTGCATTGGTACCATGCATCTAAATGGCCATCTAGTTAACTGATCTGTTCTTATCTTACAATTGAACTTAAGGTATTACATGTCTTATGCACATGAGATGCATGACATAATACATATATAATTATAATTTCTGAATCTAAACATGATGGGGAATGACATGATCGTGTGCTGTACTGGCTGACATGTTTGCATATGACATGAGTGGTACATAAAAATGGTTGTCAAAGAACTGGTGCTAATAATAATCTATATAAGCTGAACTGTGATGATCTTAATTTGTGATCAAATTACTTATCTCGATGTGCTTCTTCTTGAATCTCATTTCGTAGCTCGTCACCTATACGCATTATTAACTATCACTAAATCTGTCTAGGAACATCATGTACTAATATCTTACTTAATTAAATTCATAATCTAGAAAATAGTCAAATAAATATTTTGTTTAACACCATAATCAATAAATCCTGATATTTAAACTACTTAAAACATATTATAATTTAGTAGAATACTTGGGCTATTTTAAATAAGTCATAAAAATCTCAATTCTTAAAATAGGTTTCATTTCTTAACATAATTATTCAATCGTATAAGAAATCTAATAAATATTAATATCATTTAAATATTCTTAAAATATTTCTTAATTTTTTCTATTTAAAGAATAACATAATAATTTTATTAAAATCCTACTAAATAGACAAAGGGAATATTAACTAAAATATTAGGCTTAATGTATACTTTAAAATATATTTCAAATTCTTTAAACAATTTCTATAAAAATAACTTTTGACTAATATATTTATTTAATAAAATTAAACTCAACTTAAAATATTAAGTCCAACCCAATTACGAATAAAATAATCAAGCAGTCCAAGCCCAATTAAAAACAATATAATAGTTTATGAAATCAGCAGAAAAATAGGAAGGCCCATGTGAGAAGACAATCCACGTATAGAACAAGTTAAGACACAAATCTGACATAGACACTTAAGGGCAGAGTTGTAATTTAACCATGATTCTTCAAAGTGTTTACTGGAGGTTGAGCAACAATCATTTAAAGGGTATAAAAGTAATTGTGGAACTAGAGAAAGGGTAATTTTGTCACAACCTAAAAAGTCTAAGGCCTTGGTTACACGACAACTTTTGATGGCAATATTTGTAAGGAAAAATATTTGCTGCAGCCTACAGCAGGCGTACACTGGAATGGTTTGGATTTAGAGATGGGTTGAGATGGTTTATGAATAGTAAAATAGAAGTTGAATTATTTATTATATTTTGTGTGGAAATTTGGGAAAGTTATTTTGAGATTTGAAAAAGTTGAATTATTTATTATATTTTGTATAGAAATTTGGAAAAGTTGTAATGATAAGATGAAATGAGTTGAAATGAGTTGAGGTGGGTTGATGTGGGTTTTGAATGCAAACGACCCCTTAATGCATTGAGTGTAAAAAAAAAAAAAATTATGTAAAGTGTGCACCGGTTATAAACTTATGTATAGCAGAACTCTATTTATAAACACTACCACCTACCTATGAGTACAACTGAGAAGGCAAAGGCCTTTAAGGCCAGCTTTATTTCTTTCACGAGAAACGAGGCCTTTTTCTGGAGGAATGAAGAAAACCGACAACATTACAGATGTGGTGATGGAGGAATGAGACATATGGGTGCAGATAGGGAGAAATAAGGTTCAAATTTAAAACAAAACTCTAATGGCTATTGCAAAAAAAAAAAAAAAATTGGGTCATAATAAAATGATAATAATTTTATTAAAATTAATAAATGTAAAATCTGATAAAATAATAATAATATAATATTTATAGTTATATAAAAAATATATAAAACTTATCTTATGACCTAATTTAAGATCGGGTTGTTACACCTATACAGAATACTAAATGTTACTAAATTTTTAAAAAGACTTTCTAAAACTCCCAATTTAGTAATTTACTAAAATCCATATTACGGAATTAGCTTTGATAATCATATAGTTATCAGAAATCTAATTAATACTAATCATCATTAACTATATTCTTAACTTATTAAAATATAATTATAGTCTTTAAATATTTTCTCTGAAATCAAGTTTATAGATAATATTTTTATCCCAAAGAGATCATGCCTAGTTTTAGAAAAAATACTAAACACAATCTAAATTAAAAATAATACATTAATCACTTAACAAAAATAAAGTTCATTAAAAATTGTTAACGTAGTTTTTTTTTTTTTGGTAAACTACAACAAATTCAATTTAAACATCAAACTTATATGAAATAAGCCCATTTAAAAATATTAGTTTTGAAACAAGGTACAACGAAATCAGGTCTAAAACTATAGGCAGCGGATAAAATTTGTAAGTCCAAGATATGACATCTGCCATGGATTAAAATAAGGGTATAAACGTAAAGATACTTTTTATATTTTAACAACATAAAATGCAAATATGTGCTTTACGTATATAAAAAAAAAATGAGTAGTGATACACTAACGACCAATTTACAATTTGTCTACTACTTCTTTATAAGATATAATTTTTTCAAATTTTAGATACATCAAATCAAAACTAAAAAGCAAAATCAAATTTAAAAAAAAAATTTTATATCTTATTTTTTTGTGATCAAGTAAAAAATAGTTTATCATTTCTCCAAAAAAAAAATAAAAAAGCCAAATCAAGTAGGGGTTGTGAGTCGGCGAACTCATTGAGAGAAAAGGCCAGGGATAACGGAAACGGTGGTTGGACTAGCGAGATACAATCATGGTGGCCTCCTCCGTGGCACACGGTGGAGTTCAAAGAGAGGATGTTAGTCTCGGTAGAGAGAAAGTTTGACGTAGGAGCAGGAGAGAGAGTGAGTTACTCGAGAGAGAACTTCATGGTTTCAGACGCTTGAGGCACTGGGTTGTACTCTGATCCTTGCAGGCTTCTCGGTTGGCGTTGGTAGAGTGCTCTACTTTGGAGTAGAAAAACAGAGTATATTTTACTCGACCGTGGCGTGAAGTAATAGCTTGAGGTGGAGGCCCTAGGTGGTGCTTGGTGCAGGATGGCAGCGGCGTGGAGAAGCTGTGGCAGTGGGTGGTCTTGTCCAGTTCTCCTCCAACGAAGGTTGACGTGTGCGTGGGGCTGCTTCTCGTTGGTTGACGGCGTGTGTGTGTTGATATTTTTTAATAGATAATATTAATTTTGCCTTTCACCCGTCTCTCTTGTTATTTGTTTTTTTGCATTCAAGTTTTGAATTTTGAAATAGGCCAAAATCTGAGTTTGATATCTTTGACTCCATCAACCCACGTGCTTGTAATGCTAGTCATACTGGCTTTAACGGATGGAAAACTAGCCGTCTCTTCAGTTACTAGAATTTAGGAGCAGTTATGCTAGTTGGTTCCGTAATATAGTAAAATTCTTGTTATTTCGGAGGACTAAATAAAAAACCTTCAGCTTTTGCCTTTAAAAAAGTTCTACATAAAGGTGGCTGGGTTTATGTATGACAACGCATAGGAAAAAGTTATTCCTTCAGCTTGCTATGTATAGTGAAGAAAAAAAGAAGAAAAAAGAACGGAAGAGAGTGTCGAGATATTGAGAGTTTTTAGAAAAAAGAGAGGTGTTGTTTTTAGAGGAGCTTTGAGCTCAATATCTTGTGCAGAGTTTATTCGAACTATACGACGATCAATTGAGCTGTTGTATCATAGAGGAGACAAGTCAAGAGAAGATCTGCTACACCAGTTCAATTGAAATTTTACATACTGCAGAGGGCTTGAATCTCATTAAAGAGAGCGAGATTTTCGTGCCTTAGTCCAAGCTGATTTCATTTGAATTTTTCATTTCGTTGTAATTTTTCATTTTATTACTGTGAATTTCACTAACAGTGTGTGGTGTAGGTAAATTGTTGGCCATGCGTAGATCTACGATGGTTTCCATGGTGGTGCAACCGTTAAAGTGGTGCAGTGACTATGTCGTTGGGTTGGCGAAAGAGGGAGGAGCATGCGGTTTGGAGCAGTGGCGGAGTGAGGTGGCTAGTTTGCTCCTAAACATGGAGTTTAACTGTAGTGCGCTCAGTGGCAGTGATGTTGGCGTGGTGGGAAGAAAAGAAAATAAAGTTAAAACTGTTGATCTGCAACGAACGGGAGAGACTGAGAGAAGTCTGTGGAGAAATGGGAGAAGTTGTTACCGAATGTGGATGAAAGTAAAGAAAGCACTGCGGAGAACAGTTGCAACGCGAGAGAGTGTGTAGTTATGGGAGGTTCGAATTAGGCATCGTGGACGGAAACGGTTGGAGGTATATCTGCATAAAAGTGTGGGGTTCGGGTTTTTATTTTCTGAATGTGGAGGAGGGCATGACTAGAGATATAGAGATATGCTTGTACGAGGGCTTTTTTCCGTTTGGCTTGCTGCTGCGAGATGGGGGCTGGGTGTATGCATGCTGCAAAATTAAGTGAATGGAGGGCAGCAATTGCTGCTGTTGCAGCTTGACGGGTGTTAGCCGCGTTACTGAACATGGGGAGGTAAAGAAAACGTGCATGTGTGGTGAAAAGCAACTAGAGATCAGCTGGGGTTTGAAAATAAATAGGATGGTGCACGAGGCTGAATAATATATATATATATATATATATATATATATATATATGTATAATAATATAAAAGACATGGATTTAAGAATTTTAATGAGAAAGGGGACTTAGAATTGTAACTCTAATCCGTTTGAAATTGATAACATACATTTTAAAAATAAAATATGGGTCGGATCCTCGTAAATAAAATGGACCCGTAGCCAAAATCCAAATTTATTCATTAAAATCCAAGTGAGCTTTTCATCCATCCATATATATATATATATATATATATATATATATATATATATATTAAAAAAAAATATTCAAACGCGAGTTTTGTGTTAGGCCCGAGTGTTACAGGTTGGAATCCATACAAAAGGTTGAAGTTCGGCTAATTCTAGCCATCTTGGTGGTTTGGCTGGCACCCACCACAATTACTTTTTTGTTTCAAACTCTTAATGGTAAAATTATTTTTATTAAAGAATTTTGATTTTTTTACAAAAAAATTATAGATGACATGTGGCAATTTGTGATTGGGCCATGTGTTTGGCAATTTGTAATTGGGCTACATAAAATAACATTCAAACACCATTTAATTATGTTTGAACTTAAACAATTTTAGTTCAAATGTTCATAGTGTGACATTCAAATGTGTTGCTATAGTGTTTACATTTGAAGGTTAATTGTAACATGTTCAAATGATAATAGTAGTAATATGATGGCAATACGTTTGAATGTTGATGATAATACATTCAGACGTTGATAATAATATGTTCGAATGCTGATGGTACGCCGTATGTTTGAACATTTTTATAAAAATATTAATTATGCATGTCAACTTACTTAAAGTTTACATTTGAACATAAAAATAACGCTTGAACACTATTGAAACAGAGAGAATTATGGAGAATCATACAACTTATATTTTAGTGTGTATCAAACTATACAAAGGAGGCCTATATATAGTGGAATATGACCAAAGCAAATAAAGAAATACAAAGAAAAGGAAAGATTCTAACCTAGCATAATTACAGGAAATTAAGGATAAGATCTAGCATAATTCTAGGAAATTAAAGATATGATCTAATATTCTAGGTATATTCTAAGATACACTAACATCCCTCCTCAAACTCTTGGTGGTGAAGTCAACTAGAGTTTGGAAACAAGATCACCAAGCCAACCAGGTGGATGTGATTTCCTAAAAATGTCAGCAAGATTATCTTCAGAAGAAACTAAGTGTAACTGGAGGACACCATGCTGAAGATGGTGGCGGATGAAGTGACAATCAATCTCAATATGTTTGGTACGCTTGTGAAACACATCATTGTGCGCAATCTGGATGGCACTACGATTGTCACAGTGAAGATGAGAACTTATTGATTGAGGAACACCCAAATCTTTAAGAAGCCAGCATAACCACAAAAGTTCATATGTCGTATCAGCATGGGCACGATACTCAGCCTCAGTGCTAGAACAGGAAACAACGAACTGTTTCTTACCATGCCATGAAATCAAAGAAGTACCAAGTAAGAAACAATAACTAGTGGTGGAGCAACGATCAGTAGGATCACCAGCCCATTCTGCATCAGAATAGGCCTAGAGCTCCAAAGAGGAGTGGGATGAGAAGTGCTGACCATGAAACAGAGTACTCTTGATGTAGCGTAAAACTCGAAGAACTGTAGCAAAATGGGTAGATCGAGGCGTGCTCATAAATTGACTGACCAGATGAACAACATATGAAATGTCAGGCCTGGTGAAAGTAAGATAAATGAGACTGCCAACTAACTGTCGATAAAGTGTTGCATTTGCAAGTGGGGAACCGTCAGTGGCCAGGAGCTTAGTATTATACTCAAGTGGACTAGTGGCTGTATTGCTATCTATTAACCCAGCTTTGGAAAGTAAATCAGAGGCATACTTGGCTTGAGTGAGATAATAACCATCCTGACTCGAAGTAACTTCAAGGTCCAGGAAGTAGTTAAGATGTCCCAAATCCTTCATCTCAAAATTCTGACTAACAAAAGTTTGAAGATCTCGAATAGTAGCAATATCATTACCAGTAATAATCATATCATCTATATAGAGTAGAAGAAGGATAGTAACTACCCCAATAGTGTGAAGAAAGAGTGCAAAATCATTTGGGCAAGAAAGAAAGCCTTGTTGAGAAACCATTGATTGAAATTTTTTAAACCAAGCTCAAGGAGCCTGTTTGAACCCATAAAGTGCGTGACGAAGACGACAAACTTTATGTGGAGGATGCTCATAGCTAGATGGAGGCTGCATGTAAGCTTCTTCAGTGAGATCACCATTAAGGAAGGCGTTTTTAACATCCATTTGAAAAAGTTCCCAATGCCGGACAGCAGCAACTGCAAGTAAAGATCTGACAGAGTTAAGTCTAGCAACAGGAGCAAAAGTCTCCTCATAGTCAATCTCATACTCCTGAGTGAACCCCTTTGCAACAAGTCGAGGCTTGTAGCATTCAACTGGATATCTGCCCGAGTCTTGATTTTATAAATCCACTTGCATTCCACTGCAGCTTTACCAGGAGGTAAGTCCACCAGATCCCAAGTATGTGTTTTGACAAGAACATTCAATTCATCAGACAAAGTTTGCTGTCAAAGAGGGTCAGCCTCACGATAATTGTGAGATTCATGGAGGGTAGCACGGAGAGAGAAACAATGATAATCACGAAGATGAGTAGGAGGAGCACTTACCCGACTGGAACGACGAGGTTCAGGGAGTGGAGAAGACTAAGGAATGGGTGGTGTTGCAGATGGTTCATCAAACGCATCAACTGAATTGGGTGCAATAGTGGAAGAACTGTATGGGGAGCTCAGAATCTCTGTAGAAGAGTTAGAAAATAGAGCAATAGAGGGATCAATGAATATGAGTAAGTAGGTAGAGGAGGAAGAGGAGAACATGGATATACTGATAAATGGTTTGTGTTCGCAAAACTCCACACGATGAGAGACTCGAAGACATTTGGAGATAGGATCATAACAATGATAACCTTTTTGAGTTAAGCCATAACCAAGAAAACAACATAATCAAGAATGAGGTTCAAGTTTGGTCTGTTCATGAGGAGGAAGAGTAACAAAACAGGCACAACAAAAAACTCGAAGTAAGGAATAGTTAGGAACCATACCATAGAGAAGCTCATAAGGAGTTTTGTTTTGAAGTATAGGTAAGGGTACCCGATTGATTGTTTACACAGCGGTAAGAATAGCTTCACCCCAAAATTTTCAGGTAAATAAGCAAAAAGTAAAAAAAGCTCTTACAATATCAAGGATATGACGATATTTACGTTTTGCACGAGAACGTGGATATACTGATAAATGGTTTGTGTTCCCAAAACTCCATATGAGGAGAGACTCAAAGACATTTGGAGATAGGATTATAACAACAATAACCTTTTTGAGTTAAGCCGTAACCAAGAAAACAACATAACCGAGAACGAAGTTCAAGTTTGGTCCGTTCATGAGGAGGAAGAGTAACAAAACAGGCATAACCAAAAACTTCAAGTAAGGAATAGTTAGGAACCATACCATAGAGAAGCTCATAAGGAGATTTGTTTTGAAGTATAGGTAAGGGTACTTGATTGATTGTTTACACAGTGGTAAGAATAGATTCACCCCAAAACTTTTCAGGTAAATAAGCAGAAAGTAAAAAAGCTCTTACAAAATTTCAAGGATATGACGATATTTACGTTTTGCACGAACATTTTGTTGAGAGGTATAAGGACAAGAATGTTGTGACAGTGTGCCTTGTTGATTCAGGAACTCAAGGAGAGTTTTGTCATTGTATTCCATGACATTATCTGAGTGAAAACGTTTAATGGTACGAGAAAATTGAGTTTGTATCATTTTGTGAAAAGTTTGGTAAACGTGAAGAAGCTCAAATCGATACTGTAACAACTATAACCATGTATAATGAGAATAATCATCAACAAAGATAACAAAATAATGAGATCCCCCCTCAGTATGGATGGGTGCAGGACCCCAAATATCAGAGTGAATCAAATCAAAAGGTACAATTGAAAAAGATTCACTTATATTAAAAGGTAAATGAGTTTATTTTCCAAGTTGACAGGAGACACAATCAAAAGACTCAAATCCTACAGAACCTAGGTGACCTTGGGAGGAAGAGAGGCATGACTCAGTCGATAATGCCATAACTGGGACGAGATAACAGAAGTAACAACGGAGCGAGATAGATGAGATGGAAGCTGCAAAGAAGTGAGCTCGAACAGACCTCCAATCTTACGGCTTGTCCCAAGGAGTTGGTCTGTCTGTGGATCCTGCACATCAACACCAGAATTAGAAATGGTAAGCTTAAGACCTAATTCACAAAGTTGACCAACTGAAAGGAGATTTAAGGACAACTTGGGAACAAGATAGGTGTTGTCAACATATAAGGTAGGGGAGGAAATGTACCCAATGTGACTAACAGATATATGAGAACCATCAGTAGTATATATGATAGGATTGGGTGACAAAGCATATTTTTTAGAAAAAATGGTAGAATTAGAGGTCATGTGATTACAACATGTAGAATAAAAAAACCAAGGAAATGTACCTGAGATAACAGACAAAGCACTAGAAGACCGGGATAAAACCTGATGAATTAATGCCTCAATGTTAGCAGCAGTGAGAGTAGTGGACACTGAAGAAGACTCGGTAGTAGACTCAAGAGCAAAAGGAGAAGTTGGAGCCACTACAGCAACTTGCAAAATGGGGGCCTGAGACTAATTTTTGTTTTGCAATTTAAGACATTCTGTAACAGAGTGACCAGGGGGTTTGCAGTATTTGTAGAAGACAGCCTTTGAAGATTAAGAAGGAAAACGATCCAAGGCTGGAGAAGACCCAAAGGTAGTCTTAGGGATGGTAGCGACAATTGAATCCTAAGTTTGCATCTTCATGGTGGAACGACAATTCTCTTCTGAGATAAGTTCAGCAACTGCAATCTCAAGAGAGGGAAGAGGTGTGCAATGTAAAAGAGATGCCCGAGTATATTCAAAATTCTCACCAAGTACCATCATAAAATGCATAAATTTGCGACAATCACGGTAGGTTGCAAACAACTCAATGTTTTTAGAACATTTGAGTTGAGGATCTGCAGCAGACAACTGTTCCCAAATATTATTAACTTGAGAATAGAAATCAGCAATGGACTGACATGATTCCTGACGCATCTGATAAAGCTTAGTCTCAAGCTGGAACTGCAATGAAGCATCATGAGTGCAGTTATATCGTTTAGCAAGAAAATCCCAAGCAGCTTTAGCATTACCAAGCTTGGGAAGTAGGCTATGGATGAATGGAACTGAAGTATTGATAAACTAAGACAAGATTTTATAATGAATACTTTGCCAATCTTCAAGCTGACATGCAAAAACATCAAGACTCTCACCGTCTTGTTGCTTGGGTGCAAAAATATCACTAGAAACATTGCGCTACAAGTTTCATCCTCTAAGAAAAACTTTTATATTTTGAGCCCACATATTATAATTAGAGCCATCTAAAATATTATTAATAGGACGAACAATGGTGTCAAGGTTAGGAGAAGGGTGAGACATATTGGTGGATTCTTTTTTTTTGTTTTTCATTTTTTGGGTCAACGGTCAACAGTCAATGGTCGTGGTTGAGGTCAACGATCAACTGTGATGACCCAGTTGGGTTGGGATAGTGTTTGGGCTGGGCTGTGATTGGGCTGGGCCAAAATGGACTAGGTTGGGCCGAAAATCAAAGACAGAAAAAAGAAAATTGGATCTTACTTGAAACGGGCTGGACAAAATGGGCTGGGCTTGAAACGGTTTGGGGTTGAATTGGATTGGGCTGCAGGAGGGTTGGGCGGAAGAGTGATGTGAGGTGCTTGAGGTGCGTGGGGCGAGTGGGGATGACGTGCAGAGCGTTTGAGGGGTGCGTGGGGGCGTGTGCGGTAGCGGAACTAGAAGCTTTTGACACGGAAATGTCGATAAAATTCTCAAGACTCCTTCTATGATCTGATTTGATGAAAATCTGAGTGAAAACTGAACGTAAATTCGTGATAAGCCCACTGTCAAGTGTAAGGATGCCAATTGCTAATGTTGAAGAGAGAAACACCAGAGGAACGACTTGCATGGACAAAAAAACTCAGAATAGTGGCTTTGATGCCATGTTGAAATAGAGAGAATTCTGGAAAATCATAGAAGTGTATATTTCAGTGTATATCAAACTATACAAAGGAGGCCTATATATAGTGGAATGTGGCCAAAGCAAATAAGGAAATACAAAGAAAATGAAAGATTCTAGCCTAGTATAATTACAGGAAATTAAGGATATGATCTAGCATAATCCTAGGAAATTAAGGATATGATTTAATATTCTAGGTATATTCTAAGATACAAATATATACACTAACAAACACATTAATTAATTCTATCACATTAGAACTTAATATTTTTTTACATATGAAGTTAATAGACTTAATTAGTTTGAAATTAATTGTTGTACATTTGAACCTAAATGGTAGTAGGTTTGATTGTATTTTTGAGTCTAACAATATTAAACATGCCCTAATTCTTTAGAAATGTTTTGTTAGAATAATCGAAAATAACGTTCAAATAGGTTCAAACTTCACAAGTTTTGTTTAATGATATTACATTCAAACGTTAATGATATAATTAATGTGTGAACATTAATGATAATACATTAGAACATTGGTGTTTACTTTCTTGAGATTCATGTTTCAGCATAAAACTTATAACATTCAAACTTAATTTGAACTTAACAGACTTAATTAATTTGAACGTATATCATGATATTAAGTTCGAACGTTAATAGTAATACATGCAAACTTATTGAACAACTTCAGCAAAAAAAAAAAAAAAAAAAAGGTATGAATATCTTGGAAATGGGAAAAAAAAAGTAATGTTCGAATGTTTTATTAATTAGATGGCTTGAACGTTTGAAAAATTATTTTCTTAGTTTTTGAAGCTGTTTCTAACTTCTTCTTCTTTTGTTTTTTGAGAAGAGGACAATACCCCAGTTTTATTAAAAAAAAACTTCACTTGTGGTAGAGGAAAATCATGGTAACAAACTTGACACCTGGGGGTTACATATAAACATAAACACTAAACCTAGGCATCAAACCAATATAAACTGAAAAAATATTTTATACAAACCCAAATAAAAACTCTATCGTGCTCGAATATAAGGTAAACTCCATATATTAGTATGTACAATACCATGAAATCGACCCGGACCATAATTATCCCCAAAAAAATCCAAAGACCATGTTAGTACCTTCCTTGGCCAAAAAATCTACCACCATATTCACTTCTCAAAAAACATGTCGCACCTTGCATATAGCAAGAAGAGACACTCTTGAGCTTCCTCCCAAAACTCCCAAATATACCAAAACCTGCACACTCCAGACAAAAACCATCCCACTACAACACTAAAATTTGACTCCACCAAAATATTCTGCAAACCCAATTACCGACACAGCTTCAAAACATCAACAAGAGCTCTACACTCAACAAGTGTATTAGTTGCTTGACCATAATGATGTGCAAAACCTGACAATACCCCTCCATTAGGATCCCAAATGACCCCCCACCTCCATACGGCCCTAGATTCCAAGCAGACCCGCCATCTACATTAAGCTTGAAATACACCACCTCAGGCCGAGCCCACGCTACCCACTGTAGAGGTTTAAACACCACTAAAACTACAAGACAATTAAACTCTTGCAGCAACAAAACATCTTTCGAACTCAACTTCTTAAAATGCTGAAGGGAGCTGAAAATTTCCATGAAAGATCCTTTAACTACACGGATAATAGCCCTTCAATCAAACAATATTCCCGCCATCCAAGCTGCATATCGAGCTCACCAAATCGTCCAAGAAATAATAATAGGAGCAACACCACGTAACCATCGTACTTGAGAATTCAACGATGCCCTCAACCATCAAACATTAAGTACTCCCTGCCACAACCTCACTTGGGGCAATCGAGCCCCAAAACTAGCTACAAAAAAAATCTCAAACCTTTCTTGCCCCCTCATCATCACAAAGCACATGATCTAAAGTTTCAACCTTAGGTTCCACATAACAATCACATTTTGAAACTATCGGCACACCTAGCCCCTTAATAGGCTCATCAATTGGTAAAGCATTAAGCCTTGCTCGCCAACAAACAAACGACATTTTTTTCGGAACTTTCCACTACCACAACCATTTCCTCCAAATACAAACTATACCATGATGCCTAATTAGGTTCCACGCAGACTCGATACTAAAATTCCCATTCGCCGACTGCATCCATACAAAAACATCATCAACTTCTCTAAACCGCACCTGTGCACATCTAATTTCCTTGACCAATTCATCACCTACAAGCTCACGTAGCTTACAAAAATCCTACCCAACATCATTCCTCAAATCGCACAGCTTGATACTAGGATCACCCACCACGCATATTGCATCACCTACCACGCATATTGCTTCCCTCCATTAAAGAACAATAGAAGATCATCAACATATAATAAATGACTAATCATCATTCCACCACACAGATTGAAAGGCTTAATACTTCCCCCCAACACTTCCTTATGAATCATACGAGATAACACTTCTTCTGCCAAAATAAACAAATAGTGGGACAATGGATCGCCATGTTGAAGACCCCTAGACGGTTTAAAAAATCCTTTCGTATTCCCATTCAACATAACTGAATAAACAGGCGAAGATATGCAATTAAAAATAATCGATCACCCTTTCTCACAAAAACCCAACCTCCACAACACTTCCATTAGGAATCGCCAACTTATACGGTCGTAAGCTGATTACGCCCAAAGAATGACGCGGTAGTTGTAGCACAGCTTTGGGGTGTCGATTCCACAGAGAGACAAATTAAAATAATAGTAGAAAGAATAAAGAAACTAAAATGATTAATGGAGGATAAAGATTAATTTTAAATACAAATTAAAGTGAAGCAAAGTGACTAACGGAAAAAGTACTCAAATTTGACAAACAGTAAAACGTCGGGAATCTCTTACACAAATCTAGTATTATAATTATTCTTAATTTATTGAATAACTCAATTCTCAAAATTCCAAATCGGAAGGTATATATTTATAAACTAAGATTAAACCAAACGTAACCCTTTGAAAATCATTCACCACTTTTAAAATACGTAAATTATTATCACTATTGAGAAAATCAAACGACGACAATATACTCAGGAATCGATATTGCAGTGAAGAATTAAATCAATATAGATAAATAATTTATCCAAACATAATCAAGAGCTAATCCATTCAATAGAAAAAGCATGAATGAATCCATAAACAGAATAAATTCTATGATTATTTGGAAAAGAAAACATCTACAATGCATTGAGTATGATAAAATAAAAGAGTTTTAGTAATTGAAAATCAAATACGTAAATTAAAAATTAATAAAAAATACAATCTACTGTACAAGTTCATCCCTATCCCTACTTGAGAATTTAGTCACCCATAAATAGAATGGACAAAAAAAATCTTAAGAGAAATATAAAGCAAACGGCGGCCATCCCCCTCTTCAGAACTGAGCCATCTCCCCTCTATTAACTCTCAATTTCGTGCTAATGAAATACTTATATAGGGTAGGAAAGAAACCCTAATGTCTTTCATATTCTCGCATACAAAATCGTCTAAATTTTAGGACTCAACTTAGCAGCCACGTAGGCAGTTCAGGAGTTCAAATTTGGAAATTCTTATCCACGAGAACTTTGTATCCCTTCAAAATAGCTTTCCAACGCATCAAAAATCGCAGCAATCCGATATTTGAGCAGAAAGTTATGATCAAAATACTAAAGTATGTACATGGTGTGTCTTCTAGCAAATTTCGGACTGACTTTTTTCTCTTGATCCAAATTACCCTCAAACCCCATCATTATCTTTATTTGAAGAGTCATACACTCGTTGAAAGTTCTTTGGTTGTTTCAACGTTTTGCCCACTTGAAAGTCCTTTGAATTTGACTGGGTTTGACTTGTTCTTTTATAGACTCTGAAATTAAATATAAAAATCTGCTTAGGAGTATCCCAAAGTAAATAGAAATTCAATTCAAGAATATACATTAATTCCTATGATTTCTATTCATATTTTAGCATTTTAGTTCGATAATAGAGTATTTAGAGTGTATTTTTGTACTCTCATCACACCCTCCAACTTACTCATTGCTAGTCCCTAGCAATTTTCATACCAAAACAACGAAAGAGACCAAAGAAAATCACACACAAAAGCCACCAAGTCACACTTTCTTGATTCACATATAAAAGCAATCTTAACAATTCAATAACCCTATCATAAGTAATCCACCAATAGCAATCCACATAGTGTGTGTGGTTCAAACTATATGCATCTAACCAGAAGCCCTGACACATGCAACATCAAGAACATCTCAAGCGAAATGTTTAACTCCATAACTCACGGGTATAAAAGTGTTTCGTGTGAGGATTCTCTCTATGGAGTTGACAATGGGTGTACACACACTCTCATGGAAAATTAGGCAATTATGTACAAGCAACAAGCAAACATTGATCTTATGATATTAACACTAACAAATGAGACTTCCACCACTCTTTCCAAAAATTTACTTAGGATCAGAACGGTCAACACAAAAAGTTGTGATGTGGCTTAAGTTCGGGGCTATATAAAAAGAAAGGATGAAAATGATTCAAAAACTTCCAAGTACATACAAAGAGAATCTTATTAAACCTCGCAATAAACCATACTTTTCACTTGATGTACTCACTCTTCAACCTTTCAAATCATCGAATACTGCCTCTTTTTTTTTTTTTTTTTTTAATAATTTGGTGAACAATTATGTCACTTTGGTATTTTGCTATTTCTATCCAGCCTTGGTATTTTTGCCTTTGAAACTCATTCACTTGAACACCTTGTAACTCATGTTCTTCCATTTTCTCTCTCTTTTTTTTTTTTTTTTTTTTAATTCCGTGCAAAAAAGAAGAATTTCACATCTAGTACACACTTGAAAGTAACAAGGGTAGGGAAAATTAGTGTATAGGTTATACTTCAATGTGGAGATGTATGGATAATGTGGGCATATGAAAAGAAAAAGCTACATGTGTTTATTGGCTCAAAATTAGCTACTAGGGGTCTATGAGGGAAAGGGTTAGCTTGAAAGGCTCAAACGTTGATCATAAGTTGACCTTTGTCATATCCCAAGTATATCCACCATCTTACCACAAATCATGTAATGATATTCTCACAAGAAGTGCCCAATTCAACAGATCAATGAACGCTTATCACAATTTACTGCATTTGTAGGCTCTCAATTCTCTCCAAAACTCACATGAATACTTAAGCAAAAGAGTTCTCTAGTTACATGTGTCAAACCACCATATTACCACAAAGCTTGGATGAGTACATTAGGGGTTCTGTGAATGCTTCAACAAAAAATAATTATGGTGGCTTTAGTGAATTCACGAAGATGGCTATGAATGAGAATAAGTACATATGTGAAAAGGATGCACGTGTGATGCAAATTAAAAAAACAATTGACACAAGAAAATATGCCAGAGTTCCAACAAGTATTTTAAATACTTAATTTGCACCACCACCCTCCAACTTAAATGAAACATTGTCCTCAATGTTTAAGAATCAAATTTGAATGTGGAGTAACTAAAAATGGTAGAATACACTTGATGAGTGACATAGTTAGCTCGCTAAGCACCAAAGATGGTACTCCGAAATGACAAAATGAAACTAACCTGCATACAAAAACAAAGAAAACAACAACAAACAAAAATGAAAAGAAAGAAAATAAGAAAAAATAAAATAAAACAAAACAAATAAAGAAAAAATACCTGTGTGTGTGGTCAAGGTTGATAGACAGGATCCACAAGTGAAACGTCGTCCACTTCCGGAACTTGCCTATCAATTAATACTTGAAGGTGTTGACCATTTACTTTAAAGTCCCGACCATTCCTAGGATCCTCTATTTCTACAATCCTGTTTTCAAAAACATGTTTCACTATAAAGGGTCGGTCCACCCAGACCGAAGTTTTCCTAGGTGCTTGTAAAGTCTAGAATCATATAAGTATACTAGGTCATTAGGCTTAAACGTCTTCCTACCAATATTTTTATAATGAAACGCTTTTGTTTTAGCCTTATAGATTTTATAGTTATCATAAGTATTATTTCTCAATTCCTCCAACTCGGTTAACTAAAAGTTCCTAAGTTTACTAGCATTCAATTTTGAAGAAATACTAACAGGAAAATTGTTACTTTGGCTGAGAAATACATGCTTTAAACCTGAGGGCGGCGGTTTCAATTCCAATTTGGGACTTTCCACACTTGAAGGAATTTGTTTTTCATTTTTCTTAGGTAACTCCTCGATTGCCAAGCCTGTGTTCCATAATCCTGAATTTCATAAAAAATAGCACAAATATCAACAATATTAGATGAATCACTAATAGTATCAAACTCAAAATTAACATGGAAATATTCAAGGGGATCATAATCATGAGTTGCATGAACTCCCTTGTCTATGAGTGCGTCAATCATGTATATTTGTTGGCACTCATCATCCTCCTTGGGCTAATTATTGATGTGGTATATGTTGACCTCCATGGTCATATTTCCAAAAGATAGTTTCATCAGCTCATTCATGCAGTTTATAAGTGCATTAGTAGTAGTAAGGAAATGTATACCTAATATGAGAGGAATCTTAAAGTCAGACTCAACAACCGACTGAGTATCCAAAATTAAAAAATCAACAGGATAGTAAAACTTGTCAATTTGGATCAAAACATCCTCAACTATCCCTCTTGGTTTCTTAACTAAACGGTCAGGCAATTGAAGCACAACAAAAGTGGGCTTAATTTCACCCAAGCCTAGCTGCAAATAAATGGAATAAGACATCAAATTTACACTAGCTCCTAAATCTAGCAACGTTTGCCCAAACTCATGATTCCCAATATTAAATGTAATGGTTGGACAACCAGGATCCTTGTGCTTAGGAGGAATTCGTTGCTCAACTAGAGCACTAACTTGCTCTGTCAGGAATGTTGTCTTCTTCACATGGTACTTCCTCTTAACTGTACACAAATCTTTGAGAACTTTTACATAAGTAGGAATTTGTTTAATCACATGCAAAAGAAGAATATTGATTTTTACCTGCCTTAGATTCTCTAGGATTTCTTTGTTAGGTTCTAGAGTTCGCTTGCTTGATTTTAAAGCTTGATGGAATGATACCTTAACATGACTCTTTATTACCTCGGCTTTCTTGGACAACTTGACACTATCATTACTTTGTTCCTCTTCAACATCCTCTGGCTTATCAGTTGTTGGGATGTGTAATGATTTACCACTTCTTATCACAATATCATTCACATCCTTCAAATTCTCTTACGCCATGTGTTGACCATGGGGTGCGGACTGAACTTGAGAAGGGAACTTACCTCTCTCATTCACACTCAAAGAACTCATCAATTTGGACACTTGGCTTTTTATCTCCTTATTTTCTTCAATAACCTGCATAATCAAACATTCAAACTTTTGATTAGTTTTACTCTGTACCTCAATAAAAGTATGCAAAGTGTCTTCTAAAGGACTCCTAGAAGATGAAGGTGCATGATATGGTGCATGATATGATATAGGGGTTGTGCAGGCGGCTGGTTTTCAGACTTCCAGCTAAAATTGGGGTGATTGCACCACCCCGGATTATAGATATCAGAGTAAGGTGTAAAAGGCTTCTTGTACATACCTAAGGTATTGCATTGATCCTCATACATCTCTCTCATCTCAGCAAGTGTGTGACACTCTTGGGCAAGGTGATCTACCCCACCACACACAAAACATGGTCTAAAAGACTCTGCATGATTAGCCACGTGTGTTGGCTTTAAGTCCTTAGTCTTTAACACATCTAGCTCCCTAGTGAGCATCTCAACCTTAGCCTTTAGGCTATCCTCTTCCCTGAGATGGTAAATTCCACCACCATTTGGATTTCCTGCAAGTCGTGACCTATTTGTGCTCTCAGTAGCACTAGGTCCAGTCCAAGTGTGAGCTTTTTCAGCAAGCTCATTGAGGTATTCTATGGCCTCATCAGGATCTTTATGTAAGAACTCACCATTACACATCATCTCTACAAATTGGCGCTTTCTAGGTGTAAGTCCCTCATAAAAATAGCTCACTAAGTGCCAATTCTCATACCCATGGTAAGGACACATGCTCAACAACTCCTTAAATCTCTCCAAAGTCTGATACAAAGTCTCACTGTCCTTTTGTACAAAGGTGGAGATTTACCTTTTTAAAGCATTGGTCTTATGTTGGGGAAAGTATTTATTAAAGAAGACCTGAGTCATCTCATTCCATGACCCAATAGATCATGGTCTCAGTGAGTATATCCAACTCTTAGCTCTATCCTTCAAAGAGAAAGGAAAGAACTTAAGTCTCACAACGTCATCAGTTGCATTTTGATTATGAAAAGTCGCAACTACTTCCTCAAACTCCCTAATATGCACATATGGATTTTCATTTTCCAATTCATGAAAAGTAGGGAGTAACTGTATCATCCCTGTTTTAAAATCTAGTTAGCGAGTATTAGTTGGAAACATGATGCATGATGGTGTAGCTGTGCGTGTAGGGTGGAAGTATTCATGAAGAGTTCTAATGGGTTGATCATCATGTTCACTTATTTCTTCGGGACAAGATGGATTGTCAAATAAAGGATTTAAAAAACTTGGTTCTGACTCTTCCACAGGCCTACAAGCAAATCTACCCAATGCGTCTCTATATCTTTGCATGCAAAGTAATAAAATAAGAAAAACTAAAAATACAATGAAAAGAAAGAAAAAAAAAATAATGCAGCAAGGTAAAAGAGGGAAAGAAGTTACCGCCTTTACAAACTGCTAAAATAAAAACCTATCTAGCAATTCTTCTACCGTCTCCCTGGCAATGGCGCCAAAATTTGATTACGCCCAAAGAATAACGCGGTAATTGTAGCACAACTTTGGGGTGTCGATTCTACATAGAGACAAATTAAAATAATAGTAGAAAAAATAAATAAACTAAAGAAATATATTAAATGATTAATGGAGGATAAACATTAATTTTAAATGTAAATTAAAGTGAAGCAAAGTGACTAACGAAAAAATTATTCAAATTTGACAAATAGAAAAGCTTCGAGAATCCCTTACACAAATCTGGTATTTTAATGATTTTTAATTCATTGAATAACTCAATTGAGAACTCAATTCCCAAAATTTTAAATCAGAAGGTATAGATTTATAAACCAAGATTAAACCAAATATAACCCTTTGAAAATCATTCACCACTTTTAAAATACGTAAATTATTATCACTATTGAGAAAATCCAACGACGACAATATACTCAGGAAGTAATATTGCAGAAACGAATTAAATCAATATAGATAAATAATTGATCCAAACATAATCAAGAACTAATTCATTCAATAGAAAAAGCATGACTGAATCTATAAATAGAATAAATTTTATGATTATTTGGAGAAGAAAACATCTACAATGAATTGAGTATGATAAAACAAAAGAGTTTTAGTAATTGAGAATCAAATACATAAATTAAAAATAAATAAAAAATACTATCTACAGTACAAGTTCATCCCTATCCCTACTTGAGAATTTAGTTACCCATAAATATAATGGACAACAGAATCTCAAGAGAAAAATAAAGCAAACGGCGGACATGAAAATTAATTTTGTCTCCCCTCTATTAACTCCCATTTTCGTGCTAATGAAATACTTATATAGGGTAGGAAAGAAACCCTAATGTTTTTCATATTCCAGCATACAAAATCGTCTAAATTTTAGAACTCAACTTGGCAGCCATGTAGGTGCTTCAAGAGTTCAAGTTTATATTAGAGACAACTTTGTAGCCCTTTAAGATAGCTTTCCAACGCATCAAGAATCGCATCAATCAGATATTGGAACAGAAAGTTATGATCAAAATACTAAAGTATGTACAAGCTATGTCTTCTAGCGAATTTCGGACTGACTTTTTCTCTTGATCTGAATTACTCTCAAACCCCATAATTTTTCTTATTTGAAGAGTCCTACACTCGTTGAAAGTTATTTGGTTGTTCCAACGTCTTGCTCACTTGAAAGTCCTTCGAAATTGATTGGGTTTGACTTGCTCTTTTATTGACTCTAAAATTAAACATAAAAATCTGCTCAGAAGTATCCCAAAATAAATAGAAATTCAATTCAAGAATACACATTAATTCCTATGATTTCTATTCACATTTTAACACTTTAGTCCAATAATAGGGTATTTAGAGTGCACTTTCGTACCCTCATCATAAGTTTTCGACATATCAATCTTTATCATCACATTATCTCTCTGACATTTCCTATTCATCCCATTAACTAACTCCTATGCAAGAGTGATATTATCAAAAATGCTACGCCCACATACAAAAGCAGCTTGTTATGGAGATACAATTTCTTCAATAATCGGTGCCAATCGAGTCACCAAAATCTTCGCTAAAATTTTGTAAGCCACCGAGCACAAACTAATTGGACAGAACTGAGTGAAAGAACTTGTTACATCCACTTTCAGAATCAAAACAATATTAGTTGTTCCAAAGAAACTAGTCATGGGCATCTCCTAAAAAAATTCACACGACAATTTCAAGAGATCATAATTTACAATGTCCCAAGAAAGAATGAAAAATGTTGTTGAATAACCATCCGGCCCCGGACTACTATCCTGTGGAATCTACCAAAGAGCATCCTTCACTTCCTCCATCGACGGCATCCTGCACAGCCTCTCATTAGCCAGCACAAGCACCATCGGCTTAAGCAAACTTAATGCCTCATCATCCATTCAATAGGCGAAGCTATCAAAAGTTCCTGAAAGAAATTCACCGCACCAGAATGAAAATCCTCTGCTGAGTTGAGAATCTCTCCATTGGCCAATGATACTGTAACACCCCCTTCCCGTCAGCTAGGAGTGTCACGTATTTTACATAAAATAAACCTGGTAAGAGATCTCATATTTAATAAATAAAATTTTAGGATTTATTTGTAGAAAAATGTCTAATAAAATGTCTTCTAAAAACATTAAAAGAATAAACTGAATAAATTCATATCATAAAAGCATGTTTTATTTTAGAAAGTCTGAAACTAAAATTAACTGCTCCTTCTATTCCTGGCCTGCCTGCTCGTAATCATCATCCTCACCTAGGTGGTTAAAAACATGAAAACAAACTAAAATGAGTCGAAGACTCGGTAAGAAATCTATCACAACGTAAACATAATAAACATAAGATTTTCATAAAATCTTTCATGCTAAGAGCTTAAAATTTATGACTGTTCATACTGATACTTATGTTTTGTATGACTGATTTATCTGAATTAACTGACTGATCTGACTAATTTAACTGATTTATCTGACTGGCCAACACACTTAACCCTGTGTACGAGGTTGTGCACCGGCCCCACGTTCCGCGGCCGTGAGGGGAGCAACTGATAGTGTCACAACCCCACCCCAAAACTAGGACGAGATCGCGACGTGTGACATGTTCTTTCCTTATTAATAATAGTATGTATTTATTTATTTATTTATTTTTTATTTTTTTTTACGTGGGTAAAAGGGATAGGCGTGAACATGTCATGCATGTACACTGCATTTCTAGTTTAAAAATAAGCACCTGATAGACAATCTATTCAACATATTACCCAAAGGACTCTCAAAGTCCACCATTCATTCATTTAAAACATCCCTAGTTCTAATAAAAAGGGGACTCCGTCCCTACAACACACCCAAAAGATATTTAACCTTTTTATGTGGGGTTACCATTATCCCACTATAGAAGTTACACTATTACTATCATCCCACCACAATACCTACATCATGCCCAAAGACATATTGTCTTAAACTCAAGCCAACAAAACGTCCCAACATGGGACACATCATAAAACATAAAACATAACCATTATCATCAAACTGGATCGACAGGGAATTCTAAGCATCAACCCTTCCCTCCTCAGCAGTGCCTAGCTCCACAGCCTCATCATTCATACTTGGACGTTTAAAACATAAATACAAAGTGAGTCTAATACTCAGTAAGCAGTACACCATGCCGTTAACTTATTAATCATATAATCTTTCTTTTGAAAACATGCATACATAGACAGTTGCAAGTTCTTAACAAGGCTTTCATGCACAAACAGTTTAGGGAATAGCTATACTTTCATGCGTAATATTTCTATGACATAACCTTACTTTCATGCATAAACAATTAAGGAATGACTATACTTTCATGCCTAAACAGTTCTTTGCTTTCATGCATAAACATTACTTGCTTTCATGCATAAACATTTCTTGCTTTCATGCATAACATAATTTGCTTTCATGCATAAACATTTCTTGCTTTCATGCATAACGTTACTTAGAAATGACTTTACTTTACGTTTCACTTTCTTGGGCCAGTACACACTATTATGCCCCGTGTGTTAGGATTAGCGGTCTTTTGGACCTGGATTTCGCCCGTGGCCGCAGGTTGGGAACCCCTTTCATGGGGGCAGCACTGGGTGCACGACCAGTACTACTTACCCGGCATTGCAATCTGCTCATTCTTTTGGTACCATTTTCATACATGTGGCCGTTACGTACATTCATACATTCATGCTTTCATTCCTTTTCCTTTCATTTCTTTAGAAAAATAACGTTTTCATTATCTTCATTTAGTGCCAATGCGTATGCGTTTCTTCGAAAGGAATGTTTCATGTCATGCTACATATAGGTAAGGCATAATTATTTGAGAGAGAGCATGCATAAAATCTCATGATGCATTATCTTACATACACACAATGGTAATTAATAAGGTATTTAACAGGGGTTACCAAGAAAGGCTTATACATACTATACATGCATCTATTCTTTCATAAGAAAAACATTTGGAAGGAGAGAGAGACTTTTTCATAAGAGAGCTTTGTGTGTAAGGAGTATGGTCATAGCTACTTACCTTGTGGCTTTACAAGTCAATTCTTTGAGTCTTGAAAATAAACTCCTATTCAATCAAATGAAATAAACATATTAATATTCATTTCACTTAAAACTTTACTATCCAATACTCATACGTGCTCACTTAAATTCCAAGTGGAATTAAGGCGTCTTCCTTAACCCATTTAGCTACATACATGGCACTAAGTCAACTCTTAGTATCCTCATTACAATAATTAAAAAAACCTCATATATTTTCTGAAACATAGCACAAATAGAAAGATACAACTCTTGGCAACTTAAAATTTCTAAGTAAGCTTACTAGCTTAGGTTTAAAACTCTTAATGGCTTACTTAGGCCATGACTTGAGGAAAGCATGTTTGAAAATCATAAACCTTAACTCTATTAATTAACAAATAAAGACATGAGTTTAACAAAAGTAAAACATGACTTGGACTCAAGAAAACATAAGAGGAAACACAAAATCAACCTTGGGACACAAGGCTAGAACACAACAAAACAAGACTTATACACACACTGCTAGAACCATAAAACAAAACATACACACATGGCTGACACCCCACCAAAACAGAACATGATCCATGGCAAAACAACCTCAAAACAGAGCACACACCCACACACGGTTCTTCATGTACGCATATACCCAATAGATAAAATAGTCATCACTTGTGACTAACAACTTAAACCAGAAAATATGTCATCCCAATGATAAGAAACACACGGCTAGAACCACAAAACCGAATACACACACACACACACACTAGAGCACCAACACAGAACACGACATATCACACCAACACCTTCCTTCCTCCATTCGGTTAACACCTAACTAGAGTAATCAATAGAGGAAACAAAAGAGAGACAACCCAACATCACTACACAACAATCAGTTCCTACAAAAATTTCGAAAACTCCCAATTCATAGAAATTCTCATGGAAAGCACAATACCTGATTGGGTCCCTCTTGAAGTCACGGAAATGCATAGCCACAAAAAATGGAAGAGGAATCCAAAGGATTGAGGGCTGGAACAACAAAAAAATTCTTAAAACAAACCCTAGATTAAACCATAGATCTAAGATTTCGAAACCAGAATTTAGAGCCACAGAAATGCACTTGCACGGTGGATTTTCCTTGAAGGCTTTCGGTGGGAAACTTAGGTGTACGAAATGGGAGAGATCAGCTTGAAGAAATGAGAGAGATCGTGCGGCATGGGGGAAACCGAAGGGTTCCTCATGTGAATGAGTCTTGAGGAAATTCTCTCCTTCGGGTGCCTTGGAATCGACGAATGAAGAGAAGTGGGGAAGAAACTTACTGGTTTTTGTCTTGGAGGCCGTTGGTGGTGCAAGGGAAAATGAGAGGATTGTGTTTCTCCTTTCCTTGGATCCGACGTGTGGGGGAAGGAAGAGGAATCCACTTAACTTCTTGAGGAAGCCGACGGGTGAAGAGAGGGATGAGAAAGTCTATTGGCTTGTTGAAGAAGCCAATGTGTAGGAGAAAGAAATGAATTCACTTGGCTTATGGGGGAAGCTACGCGTAAGAGAGAAGGAAAAATCAATGAATTTAAATCAAACTTGTCCCATAAGCTAGGGAATGGATGGTGGAGATCAATTGTAGAAGAAAAATATTTCTTTTTACCTACCCATCTAATGGTAAAAAGAGTTTGGGTCATTTCTTGCGTAAATAAAATTAAAGGGATTAAAAGGAAAATTGCAAGGTCATAAAAATCACACCCTTGAATTATTTAATGACCCATTTAAAAATAAAAGCAAACCCATCTTAAAATAATATAATAAATAATAAAAGTCTTTATCTCAAAATATTTAACTTAAAAATATTAATAGATGACGTAAGAATCCACGTAGTAGGATTCGGGTATTACAGATAGTATTCTGGCATACTATGGTGGACCACGACTGAGTTCGTGGCTTGCACATCCACCCTGAACTGAACTGCATTGGTACCATGCATCTGAATGACCATCTTATTAACTGATCTGATCTTATCTTGCACTTGAATTTAAGATGGCTTATGTGTCTTATACACATGAGATGCATGACATAATACATACATAATTATAATTTCTGAATTTGAACATGATGCGGAATGACATGATCGTATGCTATGCTGGATGACATGTTTGCATATGAAATGAGTGGTTCATAAATAATGGTTGTCAATGATTTGGCTCGAATGATACTTATATATAAGCTGAATTGTGATGATCCTGATGATCCTAGTTTGTGATCAAATTACTTACCTCGCTGCGCTTCTTCTTGAATAACACTTCGTAACTTGACACCTATTTGCAATAATAACTATCACTAAATTTGTTTGGGAATAAATAAGTACTAATATCTTACTTAATTAAACTCACAATCTAGGAAATAGTCAAACAAATCTTTTGTTTAACACTATAATCAATAAATCTTAGTATTTAAATTACTTAAATACTAATTTATAATTTAGTAGAATACTCGAGCTATTTTAAAATAATTCATAAAACTTAAATTCTTAAACTAAGTTTCATTTCTTAACATAATTATTAAATCTTATTAGAAACCTAATAAATACTAATATTGTTTAAATATTCTTAACATAATAATTTTATTAAATTCTACTAAATAGACAAAGGAATATTAACAAAATATTAGACTCAATAACATACTTTAAAATATATTTCTAGTCTTTGGCTAATATATTTATTTAATTAAAAACTGACCTTTAAAATGTTAAGCCAAATAAATTTAGTAAAACTATTGTTGAAATAAAATCAAATCAAATCCAACTTAAAATACAAGTCCATTTAAAGATTATTAGAATCTGTAAGAGTTGCAATCTGACCCATAATAATATTACTACATGAGCCCAACAAAAAAATAAGTCCATCCCACGCACATAAGGGCCTAGGGCCAAGGCCCATCAAGAACTAAGGGTTCTTCTAGGAAACAAGACACACGGGCTAAACAAAAGAAAAACAGAGAGTTTGAGAGAGAGGGAGAGGTTCTCCGATGGACTCATCGAGAGGGAAGCTGACGGTTCGGTGGTTCTGGGCAGCTGGAAGTGAAGGCGGCGCAACTGGAGGCTCGTCTGTGGTGGTGCGACGCCAAAGGAAGTTAACCATGCGGCAGTGCAACCGTGGTGTTGCTTGGGCTAGGGAGTTCTGTCACACCGAAAAGCAACTGAGAGAGAGAGAGAGCGGGGGCAACGGTCGTGGGCTATCGGAAAGGAGTGGGCTCGACAGGGTTGGGCTGGCCGGCAGTTTCTGGCACCGCGGGTGGTGCTCCGACGTCCTATGGTGGTGGCGACAAGGCTGTTTCTCTGGCAGGGAGGTACGACGCCGAGAGAGGGAGAGAGAAGGGTGGTGACGTACTGGTTTCGGGGATGGAGTGGTGCGACGGGTTGGTGGAGGTCGGCGTGTTCTGGGTAGTGGTGGTTGCGGTTTCTCTATTTCCGGTGGCTGCTCGACTGTGCTTTGTTAAGGAGTGTAAAACAGGGCTGAGACGTGGGTGAAAGTTTGTTGAATGAGTTTTCCTTTTATGTCTTTACTGTGTAACTCTGGTTTGAAGTGTGGGTTTGATGATGGAAAAATACTGCGACGAGGAAGAGAGGATTTATAAGGGCTTTGACGTGAGAGTTGGTCTTCCACTATAACACTAACAACTAACACTACAAGACGTATGGGCTTGGAGGTTTCTTGTGTTTATTTCAGAGGCTGAAAATTAAGAGATGAGGTTCGGTGGAGATAAGAAGAACTAAAATTTGAATTCAAACAAAAACTCTAAAGAACGTAATCTGATACAATCTAGTAATAATTATTAAAATTAATAATAAAACAAAACTCTAGTAAATTCAAACAAAATTATAATAGAACTTATTAAAATTAATAAATGTAAAATCTGATGATAATAATAATAGAATATTTTTATTTATATGAAAAATACATAAAACTTATCTTATGGCCTAATTTTAAGATCGGGTTGTTACAGATACCCTCTCAATCAACTTAATTTTCTTTTTAACACCCTTCGACGCATGGAAGAAAGCTGTGTTCGAATCCCCTTCAGTAAGCTATTTGATTAGTGACTTTTGGCACCCCAGAATCTCCTCCCTATGCAACCATTGAACATGTCTTTGTTTATAACATAATAGTTCCTACTCTAACTCCGGAGAATAATTCAAAATGATCGAATCCTATAGTGTTAACAACTGGGATTCAATACTTTTCAACTCGGACTCCACTCTACCAAAGACCTCCACATTCCACTTTTGTAAAATTCTTTTTAAAAGTCTTCAACTTTCCACTTATCTGGACCATAGCACAACCCTCCCTTGACTCACTCCAACATCCTTTAACTAACTGCAAGAAATTCTCATGCATGCCCCACATTCTCTGAAATCTCAAAGGCAGAATCCCACTTCTTCTTTCACATTACAAACTGGTTAACATCGAGCAATGATTAGACGAAGTTCTTGGAAGATACAATACCCGAGCATCCACAAAAATAGAAAAAAAAATTGAGTGTTAACAAACACCCTGTCTAGTTTAGCCCAAATACGACGACCTCCTAACCTTCCATTACACCTAGACAGTCGATGACCCTCACAAGGCAGCTCAACAATTGCACAGTCTTGAATACATGTATTAAAATCTGACTTTGCACAGGGAGCCTAAAATAAACCACCCACTTTTTCATCATCACTTCGGATAATATTAAAATCCCTCGACACAAACCAAGGCAAACTCCCCGCATCAAGATTACACAAATAATTACACAACTCCCTTATGTTCCTTTGGAAACAACTAGCATAAACAACAGTAAAAAGAACTCAAACATCTCCTCGCACCAGCCAACCTATAATTGCCTTATCAGAAACTGAAACCACCTCAAAATCAAAATCACTCATCCAAAAAAGCCAAACTTTGCCACCAACTGGAGCATTATTAAAAGAATTTGGAAGTGCAACCACTGAAGCACGATATTTATTCAAAATACGTCGAAGTCTACTCTTCGATGAAAGAATTCCACTAATATTCCAAGTTAGAATATTCATTACCATTATTGAGTTTTATTCGAACGAGCAGTCCTTCTCAAGACTACTAAAGAATTTTTCTTCTTCATCTCCTTTATTTTTTTGAAAGGCAAATTCATTTCCAAATCTTACTCATAGCACTTCAAAGTCATGTCCTCCACTTCCTTATCAAACTCCTCATTAGACAGCGGACAACACAAATTCTCCCTTTCTAGATCCCCATCAACACCCATGATCCCCTTCCCACCTAACTATACTAACTCACATTCTAGTGCTTTATCAATAAACTTCAATGAAGTCCTTGGCGAAGGCATTTCGATAGAGTCTCTTGCAAATTCAGCTTAATCAGCTTGCTCTTCCTCATCTTTTATAAGATCATACTTACTACTGCCATTCTCATCATGTTGGCCCACATGAAACCTACTCTCCATATTTGCACCACCAATCCCTTCCACCTCCTTATCACCAACCATCAGCACCTTCACAGATATAGACTCCTTTTCACAAACCAACAACACCTTCATAGGTTTCGCAATCTCCTCTGGTTGGCAATGTTCAAGAACCTCCCCTTTTGGATCCACATACAACACAGGTAAAGAATTCTTCTCAACTTCACTTCGACGTAAATTAATCCCCTGCAACATGGCCTCACGTTGCACATTTCTCTCTAACGGCACCTCAGACTCTCCCCATTGTAGATTCTTATCAGGATGTTTAATTCCTACAACCCTCCACGCCTGTTTGGCCTGGTCTTTACCCCCTCACTCTTTCCACTAGTTTGCATAACAGTGTTCTCTGAATGATTGCGTCTTCCGCACCTTTGTTCTACGAGTCCTTGCTTCCAACAACGGATACAGTATGTGGGCTGCACCTCATAAATCACCTCTTGAAAATGGCTATTCTCAAGTCCTAGGACACCAAGCTAGAAGAATGCCTCAAAGGCTTCGAAACATCCATTTCTACACAAATACGTGCTCCCTCCGGATGCGTCACACAAGCCGTAGCATTATCCTTCTTCAAAAATCTTCCAAACCCTTAACCAATACTCTTCAAAATTGATACATGAAAATAATTCGGAGGCAGGCCTGGGAGCGCAATCCAAACCGGAACCAACAACGAATCATCTTGCTCAGTGAAATTCAACATCCAATGGAACACTCTATACAGAACTCCCTCCATATCCACATTTCCCCTTGACATTATTGTCAGAAAATCCTCCTCATTAGCCAATCGCACCAAAACATTCTTGGGATTCCAAAGCTGACCAACCACCGGCATCGATTTTAGCCCCCATTGAGTTTTAATAAAACCCCTCACATGATCTAGCGAAGGGTGACGTCTCAAAAATTTTATGGCCACTGAAAATCTGAAAGGCTCCGCCAACTGTTTGATCTCCGCTTTGGAGAAGACAAAAAACATCTCTCCATCGTTAAAACATGGTTCACGTAGAGGCATATCAACCTCTGGTAAAAGTCGCGACCTGGAGACAATCACATCAACAAATTGTGCCGCCCTTGAAGATGATTTTTCCCAACACCTTCTTGTCTTTACCGCATCTTGCACCTCCAGAATATCTTGAGGGCCACTAGGATTTGCTGCCAGGCACTAGCCCCTGGTGGGCGACAAAAGCCACCATAGAAACCCTAGGAGAATCGACTAGGCAGAGAGGTTTTTCCTTCCTTAACTAAATCATGAAACTGTTTCTAGCTTGAAATTAATTAACTATCACAAAAAAACTACCTTAATTCAGTGGTTGTTTTTCTTTTCCATTGCAAATTATTTTAAAATCCTCACAAAAAATCTAAATTTTTGTAACATATATATAATAACTCTGTGTTCTCCAACAAACCCACAGAACCCGTAGTGAAAATTTTGTAGAAGTCAAATTACCAATCTCAAAGTATTTAAATATATGTGATCAGCCACATGGTTCTTCTCAATATAGAAGACATAATTTCTATTGAGAAGACATAATTTCTTACATGATTTCATAGAAAAGTTTCTGGAAGTTTTCTCTAAACAAAAAAAATCTAAAAAATATAAATTAGCTGGTTTAAATAAATTAATACTGGTTAGGATATAAATAAAAGTACATATGGTAGGATAATTGTTGAATTCATTGTTAATTTATTTGGCAACAATAAAGAGATGAGGATGCCACGTACATAATTAATTGATCATTAAGGAATTAATAATATATATTCTAATAACATATATAATATCCCACGTACGTACGGTAACATCAAGGGCTTAGAGCTGGCTGTAAGCACGGAGATTGCTAGGAAGCAAAGTATATGCGGCATTTTGGTCGTTAGGTTCGAAGAAAAGATCATCTATAACTAAACGGTTCCTCTCTTCCACAAGAAAAAATTTTGGTTTCTCGTGGCCCTTCTCCTACGTTACAAAAAACTCACTACTTTTCCCTTTTCTGCTACTGTTAAGTGATTAGCTAGCTAGCTAGGTTTGGTTTGGGCAGTACTATGAAGTCGATCCATTCGGCTTTAAAGCTCACCTTCTTCTCTATTACTTCCATTTTCATCAACACACAGCTTGCAATTGGTTCACCTCCACCTGCAGGTGCATTTACTCTCTCTCTCTCTCTCTCTCTCTCTCTCTCTCTCTCTCTCTGTGTGTGTGTACAAATCTGTACCAAATATATTGTTTCTTTCAATCATATATATACATATGTAGAAATCTACAATTAATACTATACAATCACAAGAGATTGCATATATCGTGTATTAATGAATATGGTTTCACCTTTCTGGGCGTGCATGCAGCTAACTGCAGTCTGTTTAATTCCACTGATCATCCACTCTACCCAGTCCCTAATTATGAATATCCATGCCATGACATCATTGAAAAAATAGACAACTGGAATAATTTCCCCAAAACTCTCTGCTGTCGGAATCGCCTAGAAATCTGGTCTCAATCCATGGCCCTGTGCGCGCGTAGAACACAGGGTAACCAGCTCCTTGCTTCCGAAGATTTGTTGGAAACCTGCTTTCACCCCATAGTGCTGTTAAACATTTCTTGCGGCATTGAATACATTTTCTATGGAAGCAGCCAGTGCTCCAAATTAAGTTAATATAGCTAATTGATGGGTCATTCAATAATATTATAAGCTTTATATTATTTGTATGTGGTAATATTATAAGTTTTTTTTTTTTTTTTTTTGTCCACAGATCAAGCAGATAAGGATGATGATTTCATCAAAATCCACTGTAAGTAGAACTACCATGCCACTTAATTACATATTATACATGATATATATATATATATATATATATATATATATATATATATAATAAGTGAATTATCAAATTAAGTTAAAACTCACAGAAATCATTTAGATTATCAGATTATGTGGTAAAAGCAGTATTGGCAATCCTAATAGCGATCGGCATACTAGTGGTCATTATTGTGGTGATAAAAAATGTGACGAAGAAGAAGCCTCTCAAACCAGCAAAATCACAAGTAATCACGGCGTGGTCTGGCCTCTATAGATTCTCCAAGGCTGAGATTGAGTACGCCATGGATTTTGGTGATCATCATGGAAAAGTGTTCCTCGGGCGGGGAAGCGCTGGCAATGTTTACAAAGGCATTCTGCCCAGTGGACAAGCCGTCGCCATAAAGCACATCAATAAAAGCAACGACTACGATTCTTTTAAAAAGGAAGTCGAAGGTCTTTCCAGGATTCGGCATCAAAACCTAGTTTCCCTCGTCGGTTTCTGCGTCGAAGATGGCGAGCAATATCTTGTCTATGAATTTTGTCCAGCGGGCAATCTGGCTCAACATCTCTTACGTGCGTATAAATTCCCTCCTCTCAACTCTTTTCTCTTTTTACTTCTTTATAATTTTATAAAGAGTACTAATTTTACGCGCAACTCTATCTGTTCTTGCTTGTTTCCATTTTGTATCTAGGCAATGCCTTTCATTTTAAGAGAAAAAAAATGTATTCTGACG
Organism: Juglans mandshurica; assembly: GCA_022457165.1. Taxonomy (NCBI): domain Eukaryota; kingdom Viridiplantae; phylum Streptophyta; class Magnoliopsida; order Fagales; family Juglandaceae; genus Juglans; species Juglans mandshurica. The sequence continues at coordinate 16,307,470 of CM039623.1, forward strand.
TTGTGATCAGAAGCACTGCTTTACTTGACACTCTCAAGATGTTTTGGGGAGGAACATGATCCCGCCACTACAAGAAAAAATGGTATTTGATATCAATTATTTGCAATGAGAATGACTATTTGCGATAAAAACAAATTAAGAAAATAGTCATTTCGTTAGAAATAACTGATCACAAATAAACAATTTTCTTATAGTGAGCGCGCCCCAACAAAAATCTAGCTAGAGGTACTGAAGCAAGAACAATAATTAACGTTGTCTTAATTTGTTTGATTTTCAGGAAAAGACACCGTTTTGACATGGGAAATAAGAGTAAAGATTTTAAGAGATTGTGCCCTTGCACTGAGATTTCTCCACCATTATATAGATGGCTGCATTGTTCACAGAGATATTAAGGTAATTAATAAATATACATGAGTATTGGCTGCGCTTGATCTGATCTTGGTGTAGCGATAATATTTCTTTATGGGTGGTCGATTGGCAATTGAGCTTGTTGTTTTCTTTCATGCATGCATGGGACAACGTAAACATTTTTTTCAGTTAATCTATAATTTAGTAATTTGAAAATTAATGTTGCGTGTTGGCTTCTTAGCTTACAAATATCCTTTTGACTGAGAAAATGGAACCCAAGCTATCCGATTTCGGTTTAGCCAAAATGTTGGGAATCGAAGAGACAAAGGTCTTCACCGATGTAAGAGGAACTATAGGCTATATGGATCCGGAATACATGAGCAATGCCAAGCTTACCTGTGCCAGTGACATTTATAGTTTTGGCATTGTTGCTCTCCAACTTCTTTCGGGACAGAAAGCAGTCGAATTAGATCTTGATGCCAGAGACCAGCTGACAAGAAAGGTACGGTCACTAGTTCTGGATTATTTTTTAGTTATTGTTTTTTTTTTTTCTAAAGTTTCAAACCAACCTATTTTAACCGTATAATTTAATGGTGTGTAAATCTCACATACTTTCTTAAAAAAATGTATTTTTTTAATGCGAGTTTCAAATTTATCTATATTTTTAAAAAGAAGTAAGTGTGCGAGATTTTCACATGACCCCTAAGACTGTATAAGTTGTTTCTAATTTTCTTTTTCATTTTTTAAACAAAAGTTCATATGATAATTAGTAAAGATTTACATGGTAAAAATAAACACGTACAAAAACTAAAAATTTCTTTTAAGGGAAAAAAAAAGAAAAAGAAAAAAAAAGCATATGATCTGACAAATTAAGCCTTAATTTGTCGAAAACATGATTTCTTTATATGTAAGTGAGACATGAATCGCATCTCAAAGAACTTTTTGAGAAAGCATAGAAAACAACTTACCCAAAATAGTCATTATCTGTGTTGGGTCGGAGAGAATTAGGTAGTTAGTCTAATGAATAACTAATTTGATTATGCAGGCAAAGGACATAGCTATGGGAAACCGTCCAGTCTCAGATTTTGAAGATCAAACGCTAAAAGGAAATTTCAACAAGGCGGACTTCCACTCAATCTTGCAAGTAGCGGTCCTCTGCATTTCCAACACAAGCATCGGTCGCCCGAACATTGGCGTTGTTTTCGATGAGATGGACAAGATCTGGAAGAACACCTTTGCTTATAAGGTTTGGTTCTTCGATCGACCGATACTTATACTTTGTATAAATTATTATTTTAATATTGTTTTGTTTCTCCAAATAACGTGGTATTTTTTTTTTTTTTTTTACATCTATTTTCTACTTTTTCTTTGAACAAAAGGCAAAGCAAGGGATGAGCTCGTCAGCAATGTCGGTGTCTAGATCCTTGGAGATGATTTCCGTTTGACATGCGAAAACTTGTCTTAATCCTTATACTACTCAGGAGGAGTACTTTATGATGTACATATATATATTTTCTTTCTTCATTTGGGTCTCTTTTGATCCAATCTTAATAGTCATGAATGATATTGGTCATGTCATCTGCGGCCTCAGCTTCCACCAATATCACTAGCATCAATTCGTGTATAATTAATAACGCTAGCTATCAAAGAAGATCGAGATCATCTATTTTGGTATTACTCTTTAGATTATTTAAAGAAAACTTCGTGTGATTATTAATTGACTCTTGAGTACTGAATTTACAATTTCTTACGCAAATACTTGTCTTTTTAATATTACAATTAGGAAAACTCTACTCCCACCGATGATGTCTACCAACTTTTTTTTACCGATTTGCTTTTCATTTTTTTCTAGTTTTTTACTTAAGGGTTAATGAAGTGCTTTTTTTAATGAATTTGTAATTTAAAAAAAAAAACGGTTTAAGAGATTTAAAAATTGTTTGAAAAAAAATTTGCACATTTGGTGAGAAATTTCGGTAGCTTCCCTCAGTGGGTGTAACATCACCCTTACAATTACTACTAAAAATAATTCTACTCATCATCCTTATATACACTACACAAATTTTTTTATTTATTTTTTCTTAGCAAGTATGTGGTATAGGGGTGATAAGTAGAATAACTCAAATAGTTTAGTAGGAATAAAACAAAATAAAAATAAAAATAAAATAAAATATGATATATGATGTAGGATGATGTGCAACAAAGTACTTAGTACTAGTTACTAGGGGTGGCAATATGTTACACGACCCGTTAACTTAACACGAACACGACATGATAAAAGCGGATTAGTATTTAGTTTTAACGGGTTCAGATCAAAACATGTTGACCCGTTAAGACATAATTGCTTAACGGTTTAGTAACGAGTCAACCCGTTTTGACCCGTTAAGAAAGTTAAAGTTACGATTATACCCTTATACCTAAAAATAAAATTGTTGGGATTTTGGACTTATAGTTAGTTTTATATTTTTTTTTATAAATATTGTGATTTTAACATTTATATAAAATTATACTAAACTTAACTAGGTCAAACGGGTCAATTTCGGATCTGTTTAACCTATTTACATAAACAAGTCAAAACAGGTTGACACGACACGACCTGTTATGTTAATGGGTCATGTTAGGATTTGATATTTTGACATGATAAGCTTAACGAGTTGGGTTAGATTGATCAATATAGTATAATATATATATTTTGACACGACACGAACACGATCCATAAACACGATTTGACACCCCCTACTAGTCACTACGAAATCTAGATGGTCGTGTAGATTCATCCTGATAAAGGATAATAGATATATATATATTGACGCAGAAGCCAGAAAATACTGTGAATTATGACCACTTTTTGATTTAAATGAAATTTTGTTATCCCAAAATATATTTACATATTGGATCAAAATCGTCATAAATATTCTAAAAATTACGAATCTTTCTACGAGGAAGAAAATTGTTCAAGTAAAATTATGAGTTGTGTGCGGCACATGACACTTTTTTAACCTTTTGTTTCTAGATATGATTTTAGTGATGCCATTTTTGTTTCTTTGAAAGGGAGACCCAGCACCATAGAAATCCTTCGCGATCAGATCACATCTAAAGATTTCAGTCAGAGCATACATATGCCAAATGACCCTAAGAGGCTTAGTCATTGCCAAATCCAAATTTTGACTAGAATTTGAAGTTTTGGCTATAGCCAAAATTCTTGGAGAGGTTAATTCACATTGGACTAGCTATTCTAAAGTCAAAATAGTAATATAATATTATATATTTTAATAATATTTTAAAAAATTAATATTTTGTAAATACACTTGTATTAATATTAAAATTTAATATTTTGTAAATACACTTGTATTAATATTAAAATTTAATATTTTGTAAATACATTTGTATTTAATATTTAATAATTTGTATTAATATTAAAATTTAATATTAAAGAGAAATGATCCTTACAGTCATGAGTGTGCAAGCGCCGTGCAGTCACTTTGAAAAAGTGAATAAATATGGGACCCACATGAAAAGAAATGAATTTTTTAATAGTGAACCTCACTATTTTTTAAAGCGACTGCACGGCGTTTGCGCATTCCACGACTGTATGTAGCATTACTCAATATTAAAAGAGAGAGGTAGTTGGATGGAAAAATCGTAAAATATTGATTTGGTTCTTCTACAGTGACTCTCCAAATATTATTAGGAATCCTAAATTACTATAGCTCAAAGTTCTAGTACTATTACTAGGGGCCCTAAAAAGTACTGGTATTGATTTAGGCAAAGTTTTAGCTAAAGCTCGGCTAATATACTAGCCATTTTCACTCTTTATAATAATAAAATATATTTTTTAAAATTTTAATTTCTATCTAATCTTTAATGCATTATTTATTTATTTTTCAAATACTTTTTATTGTCATTTCATAATTTCCAACCATCTATATATCAAAGTACATAAAATCCATCTATCAACCTAAATTAACTTAATTTTCAAATGCAAAACATTAAAATATAAAAAATTCTACTCATTATCTGGCCCACACCATACACCACACATGATTTTTTAATTTTTAACTTTTTTTCTTACCAAATGTGTAGAGTATGGATGATGAATAAAATAATTCAATTAGTTTAGGAGGAATAAAATAAAATAAAATTTAAAACAAAAATAAAAAAATATAGTGTGTGGTGTATGGGATGATGATTAACAAAGCTATTAAAATATATGCAAAATCAACTTCAAGTTCATATCCAACAACCTAGAAATCATAAGTTTAAAAAATCATGTCAAACTGAAAGACCTATAATTTGAAGAATTCTGTCCAGCATATACATTAAAGCAACTTATAGGCTTTCATGATTAACTTCATATATTCTGTCATCCATTCTTTTAGGATAATGATATGATTACTACCTTCCTACTACCCACTTACTTTTTTTTTTTGTATTTGAGTTTTTTTAATTTTACTTAATGATTAAGAAAGTGATTATTGGTAAAATTATGTATATTTTTTTAATTTTTTCTTAATGATTAAGGATGTTAAAAAAAAAAACACTTAAAAGAAAAAAAGAAAAAAAAATTCAAATACACTATAAGTAATAAATGAGTAGTAAGAAAGTAGTAACCCTATCACTACTATTGTTTTATGACGCCATTAAATCTTCTCTAATAGCAGACTTTAAGTGGAAGATACAACCATCCAGTCATGCCAACCAAACAAATTGTAGAATTTAAGTGCACGATATTACATCACACCAGGCAATCAAAAGAATCTTCTTTCAGTTTTACGGCTTCAGTTTAAAGGATAAAATCAACACGTAGAACTTAGATATTTTATAGTTTTTCTTACTACAAGAGAATGGATTTTTTGGGACGAGAAATTTTGTCCCAAAAAATACCATTTTGGTCTAAAAGAACTTTTAGAGATGAAAAGTTTTAGTCTCTATTTTGTTCCAAAATGTCTGTCTCAAAAAGTTTTTAGAGACAAAAATTTTCATTTTAAAAAATACTTTTAGGGACGAAATCTGGCCAACCCGTTTGAATGAAAATTCTTTTTTGGGACGAAATATTTTCATCCCAAAATACTATTCAAACCGAACAAATAATGTTCGAATGATCGGGAACCTGTTCAGACATTATGGAAATTTAATTCAAACAACGTGAATTCGAACACATCGATTAGTGTTCAAAAAAAAAAAAAAAAAAAACAAATCTGATCGAACATCCTTGGAAAAATTTTCGAATTAAAAAATTTGTTCAAACGTTTAGTCCGATAATCTTTTTTTTTATTATATAGAAATTGATAATATCATTCATCAATTGGAAAACAAACGATTACAGATAATCATCAAACCATACGGCTTGAGAAATACAGTCTGGAATACAATTCCACCAAACATCCATACTTTCAACCTTAAAAGCATTTCTAACCAACTTATGAGCTACCATATTGCCTTCCCTATATACGTGAAAAAGCATACAAGCAGCAAAACATGTGGCAAGCTTTCTAATCTCATAATAAAGCACACCTAACATAGAATTAGTCATGCTATCATCATTTAGAGCGTCAATACTTAACAAACTATTACTTTCCACTACAATATTGGAGACACTCATAGTGGCACATTGTTGCAAGCCTCTAAAGATTGCTAGAAGCTCTATTCCTTCTGAACCCTCCATGAGAATTTCTGCTCTGCTAAGTGCCATAATGATTCTACCATTTCCATCCCTCAACACTGCCCAACACCTACCTTATCCCACTCAGGAAATACAGCAACATCAACATTCAATTTCAAACAACTAGCTGCCGGGGGGGGGGGGGGGGGGGGGCATTTATAGTGTTTTAGAATCTGACCTCTTGTCTAATGGTTGACTTGATCATGGCTTCTCAGCAGAACAGAGGCATTCTCGGCAACACTTGCAGGACCTAACAACTCCTGATCATGCACAAACTTGTTCCTGCAATACCAGAAACCCCAGGCCAAAGCAAATAACGTAGACATCTTCTCAGACATATTCCTTTCACAAAGTTGCAAGGCCATTTCGAATAATGATAGCTATTTATGAAGTATTAGTTTAGTCCGATAATCTTTGTTCGAACGATTTGGGATAAATTCAAATGATGACAAATGGGTTCGAACATAATATTAGGTGTTCGAATGATCAAACATACAGAGTGTTCGGACCGATTATTAATCTATTCGAACTCGAGTGACGATTCTCAATTCATTCGATTTGGTTTTTGATTGATTGTTCGAATGATGGTGAAATTTTTTTCAAAGGAAATAATTCATAATTTACCATTAGAACTAAATATGTTGCGTTTGAACGGTAATCTTGATATTGTAAACTATAAATTCAAAAAAAAAAACTAAGTTTGAATATTATAAGTAAAACATCACAATTGTTCAAATGTTGCATCAAGTCAAAATAAGTCAAAAGAGACAACTTAAGTAAATAAGTTCTAAGATGAGTTCTGGGACATCATTAACTGCATCTATTCAAACATTTTTTGAGATTGAATTTCCAGCTTCTTTTGCATGTTTTGTTCTAATCGTGCCTCCATATCAGTTGCCTGATGTAATTGAGCCTCCAAATCTCGTTGCTTGGACCTCAACTATTTGATCTCGAGCTAATTCTTGAGATTTGTTATTCGATCTGACTTGAGAAGAAGATATTGAGGAAGACTTCATGCAACGTCCTAAACCCTTCAAATATCCAGAATGAGATCCAAGAACTTGAGAAAAGATTTGAACATCGTTCACAAAGGATTCATCAGATTCAACACTAGCATTTTCTCGAAGTGACACCATCTTCTCCTAAAAAAAAAAAAAAGAAAAGAGAAATCATTAGAGATAATATAAATAACAAAAATATTATTAAGCAATACAAATAAAAAATTAAACTTACATAATTTGCTTATACTTCGGGACTAGTCCAAACACCATTGCGATTTGTATGCGATTTAACATACAATTGGGTCAGATTATAATCAGTAGGATTATCTTGTTCCTGCGAAAGGAAAATCTATATTATAACTTTAATTATAAATATTGATATGTTAATATTTAACGGGAACTAATATAACATTACCAATTTTTTTTATTGTAGATGAAAAGATCTAGAATCCATATGATGGTGTATCGTTAAATTTGTTTTACTTGCTTTGTTGACAGTACTCTATTGCTACAAGAAAAGAAACAATATTATTACTATATTTGTTTAATGCATCTAACATATATCATAAAGAAATATAGTAGCGAAATTACTTGATATGCAAAATCTTCAAACATATCACAAAATTTCTCCCATTTTTTTGGTGGCATGCTTTGGAATGGATTTTGACGAACATTCGTTGCAGTTTTGAACTTTTGATAGTGTGAATGACATCTACCTTTATACCTTCAGAATATATTGTTTATCAGCTCATCAACCATTAATCTATCCTCTCGCCAGACAAAATTAAGTTCAAACTCATCCTTGAAATAATAATGAATGATTAGTCCAAATACAAACTAATTGTAAATTAAGTAAATTTAATAATTTTTTTTTTGTAAGTAACTTATTAGCAGAAAATGATTTTTGATTTGATTTTTCACATCTTGGGGAACCTTAGCCCAGGAAGACGTAGCCATAGGTATATATGTGCAGGTAAGGGTACTAACATAGGAAGCAAGCCAAGCTGCTGGATCTCCAGAGCCATTGGTGTGATCATCAGGAATATCAATTTTAATTTTCCCGCTTTCCGCACTCTCTATGCAAACACCTCGATCTCGACGATGGCTTACAACAGCTATGAGTGGCTATACAGCTATCGCTGGGAGCTCCCACTAGTACATTTCATTTGGTTTTTTTTTTTCACATGCATTTTTTAACACTTTTAAATATATAAAAAAAAAATTCATAACATCATTGAAAAATATTTTCTTAATCATTAATTAAAAAATATCCCAGCAGGACCCCCAACGGGAAGAGTAGTATTTTCCAAACAACTATATAGTAATTATAGCATATAATATCAAAAGAATTATTTTATTTTTAAAACATTTTATTTAAATCATCAAATAAACTCAAGTTTCTATGTAACATACCTTATTCTGGGTCTGGTGATGTTGGCTCACTATTAGTGGCAAACAGACCAATTGGGGAGTCGATAATGGATGGAAATGACAAATGAGTTGCTTTGGGTTTGAGAGACATCTGTTTAAAACTGTAATAAAATATTATTAACAAAAATATTCTTATTTTTACAACAAATAAATAGCTATCATTCACTATCTTTTTTGCTCGATCAGTCGCCCTCATCCTCACTAGAAACTTCAGTAGTTATGTTCTTCTGACAAGCTGCCCTCAAATACTTTTGGTTCAATATCTTCTCTACGCAATAGAACCATGTCATATTGGCTGAGATCAATAAATAAATTGATGTCTGATTCATTTTCTTGATATATTTTTTCATTTGTTGGACCATCAAATTCTTCCTGCTGTCCATTTGCCTCTTGAATATAATCATATATATTTCTTAGTGCAAACTTATGTATTACTCACCTTGATCTCCTTTCTTTTTCTCTAGACATTGAGTAAATTTTTTATTAATATTTTAGATATCATTTACTCATGGCACTTTTTGATATCTTTTTTAATATCTCATTTTCTTCATGTTCCACATGTGCATAGAGAGCTTGTGCATAGAGGAGTGAGAAATAATATATAATTCCTTTGACTAAGTTACTGTGTTGAGTTACTTTAATTCATAATCAAATTTATAGGCCAATGCCTAATCTAATGTGAGGATTTTAAGGGAAATATTAACTAAATTTTAGCTAAAGTTAGGGTATACCTAAACCAACGAGGATGCTCGAACCACAGCCTACTCCTCTTACAGTTCTTATGCATTCTGCATTACATTATTTATAAGTTTGGCTAAATTATTAAAATAATATTTTCTTATAATCTTTTTACTTTACGCATCCGACGGCTAGATTTTTAAAATCTAACAGTCATATTTGTTAATTATTTAAAAACATTTTTTTTTATGTATTAGCCATTTTTTTAAGAGTAATGCTACATGTAGTCATAGAGTGCACAAGCATCGTGCAGTCGCTTTGAAAAAGAGTGTGATCGATTCACTTTTAAAAAATTATTTTTTTATGTAGGTCCCGTATTTATTCACTTTTTTTTTAAAGTGATTGCGCATTCACGATTGCAACTATCATTTCTCTTTTTTTTAAAATGTAAATATTTCTATCCAATGATCATATATTTGTAACTATCTTTTTTATCTACTGGTTATTTTCATTTAATAGTCAATTTTATCTATTTAATATTCAATTTTATGTAACGATCACTTCTTGCAACCATTAAATCTCAATTCTCCTTTGGAATAAGTTAATAACCTAAACTTGGCATACAAGGAAATAAATCTCAATTTGATCTATCCATTTAACCTGACATATAAGGAATTTTTTTGTTAGTAGTGGGAGTGAATTTTTTTGGGACAATGCTAGAGCTACCGCTTGGGGCTCTCGCTGGGAGCTCCCGCTGCTATAACATGTGTTTTTTAATTTTTTTTTAATTTATTTTTTACATAGATTTTTTTAACACTTTTAAATATTTTAAAAAAATAAAATAAATTCAGAACATCATTAAAAAACACTTTATTAATCAGAAAGTAAAAAAAAATGATTATTAAAAAATACTTCCTTAATCACAAAATAAAATAAAAAAAAATTATGATTTTTTATTTTACTTCGTGATTAAGGAAGTGTTTTTTAATGATATGAATTTTTTTATTTTTTCAAAATATTTAAAATTGTTAAAAAAATAATTAAAAAAAAACACATGTTAAGAGCCCAACAGGAGCCTCCAGCGGTGGCTTTAGCATTAATCATTTTTTTGAACCTCGATCTCTTCAATTGAAAAGCTAAAAAAGGTTGAAAGTTCTATTCTATATATATATATATATATATATATATACACACCTTGTCTTGGTCGTTGGCACCACTTGGATACATCGCCTCGATTTGGAGCAAGTATGTGCAAAACTTGTTCATGCAGTACTTCTGAATAAAAAACCAACGATTGGTTAGATAGGTAACATTAAGCTCGGTATAGGCTGGTTTGATTACACAAAATCAAACTATCTTATCTCATATAATTATTATAACTTTCACAAATACCCACACAAATTATAATAAACAATTCAATTTTTTTAAATTTTAAAATAAAAATTATATTATAACAATATTTTATTCAACTTCAACAAAACATCTCATTTCATTCCATTTAAACTGCGTAATCAAACAAGGAATTGTCAGCTTCTTGTAATTGTGGAAGTACTCATAAATCCTATTCCGGCCCATAATTAATTGGGTGGCTCTTTTGTCACTACTCTCTTGGATTGATCAGTCAATTAAGCCGAGACAAGGAATTAAATTGATTAATCTTTGTCTTCCTTTACGGTGAAGTTCCCACCCATTTGATTCTTTTTGCTAGTGAATGGATATCTCTTTTGCCTTTGGGGTTATCTGTTTTGAACAAGGATAAGTAGCATTCCCCGATCGATGACTTCATTGCTAACCTAATTAATGTCCATGCAGCAGCCTCTTTCCAAGAGAGTGACAAAGAATGGATACTTGTGCATTTGAGAATCCGTCCTTAAAAAAGAACGTTAAAACAAAGATGTTATATCATGTAAAAAATTTACATTAAGATATATCAAACTGGGCAGGCGTACGTGATTGTGATGGCAGCAAGCAATGAGCATAATACATAAAAAAGTGAGCGGCAAGCATATGTTATTTATCAAAAACTGGGCAGACTTGCATAAGTGGCACTGGATCACTAATAAATATTACATCAAGATTAGAAAAAATAAAAACTATGAAATGTACAAGAAATAGAAAAGGGTACTTATATGAGAGAAAGGTACGTACTAGAAAATTAGTGGCACAACACGAGAAAACTGAAATTAATAATAATAATAATAAACTAGAAATGTACTCATGGAGCATAATTTGAAGCTTAATATATATAATATTTGCTTATGCTTAGATTGACATTAAACCTTTAAATGAAGTTGCACAACTAACCAACATCCAACTCCCTAGTTCCAGCATTAATGATAAGCGATAGAGAGTTAACAACTACAGAAGCATCAACAGCATAGCTGATATGAAAGGTTTCTTTTTTTCTTTTTTCTTTTTTTTTTTAATTTTTTAATATCGGTAATCAAGATTTTATTGATCATAAGAATAAGAAAGAACTCAAGCATACAGGATATATATATATATAAGAGCAATGCCTAAGCATGCTAGTTTGGTGATACAAGAAATGAATGAAAATTAATTAGAATCGACCAATACAGTAAAGTATTGAAAAAGAAGTTCCTAATCTCATCCATTGACTGGTCTTGATCTTCAAACATTCTTTCATTCCTCTCCCTCCAAATACACCACTATAAACATATTAAAACCATCTTTTATATTGATACAATCTGTTAGTTTTTCCGAATGCCTCTCCAAGAAAGTAGCTAGGAGGTCGATTACCCTTTTTGGCATCACTCTAGCTAATCCCATACGAGCAAAGACTTCATTTCACAATGTCATGGCAATCTCACAATGAAGTAGTAGATAGTCGATGGACTCTACTATTTATACAACACCAATCCATGATTATAATTTGGCAATTTCTTAAGTTGTCTAGAGTGAAGTTCTTCCCTAAAATAGTGAACCATACAAAAAATGTTGCCTTTAGGAGTGCCTTTGTCTCCCAAATACTCTTCGATCATAATCATGGATTTGTATTATACATTGTCATGGCTTGGTAGAAAGATCGGACTGTGAACTCCTTTCTTAGAGGGGCACCAAAAAATCTTGATTTAGATTCTCCAACAAACGGGTGGAGGGTCATAGAACTTTTGTGCATCTATGAGAAATGTAACATTCCATTGGGAAGTACCATTAGACAAGATTATTATTATTATTATTATTATTACAATTATTTTAGGAGGAGCATTTTTTTCCCCGTAGTGGATGAATAAATGTTATCCCCTGCTGCATAAACAAATTTGTAGAGTTTGGAATCTTGGAACCTATCATTGTAAAATTCTACCACTAGTAACAAAGAATGGAGGGATGTCGACAGACTGCCCATCATCCAGTACCGGGCAAGGAGACTGGTTACATTCAATTATCAAAGCAAAGGCAATGTAAATAAGGCTGTACATAACATCTCCCAAAAAAATAGATATATGTATATTAGAAATGATACTTGCAATCGTGAGTATGCAAGCGTCGTGCAGTCGCTTTGAAAAAGTAAATAAATATGGGACTCACATGAAAAGAAATTAATTTTTTAATAGTGAACTCCACTCTTTTTAAAAGCGACTGTATGGCATTTGTGCATTCTACGACTGTATGTAGCATTACTCTATGTATAATTACCTTCTCATTCTACCCAATTGATGTCTAGCTGTTTTAGCTTCGTGAGCCACTTCTGTGTATCTTGAGAAATACGAGGTTTAGATGGAGTCTTATTTTCACTCTCTACATCAGTTGATGTTACATGGTCAATTTTCTTATCTTTGGAAGGGTTCCCCTTCCTATTGGGGTGCCTCACCTTGAGCGAGAGAAGACGTGAAACTTCATGAAGTCCCCCCCATTTTTCCAATGCACGAGCAATATCATAACGACCTGTAAAATTTTCACATAGATTTAATTGAAATTGGACTAACAATTCAAAACATTGACTTCACATAATGAAACTAGTACACTCCTGATATGCAACAAGGACAAAGAAAACATGTATCCCAACCACTGCGCCATTGCCAGTCCTATATGCAGATTATGGAGTCTGAGCAACTGTAAAAACTGAGGGTGGCCTTTAATCAGAACACTGGAAATTGGTTTAGGTAGTCATGATGTGGTGTAGGGCATGCAGATAAGGTAGGAAGTGAGGATTCTTGTGCTTAACTAATGAAAAACAACAAATTACTATTTTCAATTCTCTATTTTTTATTTCATCCCTCCAGTATTCCAGAGGATCTCTATGTAGTCCATTCAAGTTATAAAAGATAATTTACATAGACTGTACTGCCTGTTGCCTTCTGAAACATGGGCGATTATTTTCACCTACCTGCACGCTCAAATGTTTTTCTACTGGGCATAAACGACGGGTCCATACCCCAGCTGCGTTGGAATCGATTTATCTGCAATCGAAAAGAAAAAGTAAGAGAAGCACCTCAATGAAAGCCAGGTACTTGACATATTTTTCTCAGATTATGTAAACTACCAATTACAACAATAGAATCGCACTTTTTTTTCACATTAATGGTTAGTTCAGGTCAAAATAACAAGTACTTATTTGATTGTTAGTGCTGAGCTTGGCATTCAGTGGTTTCCAATAGCCAAACCAACAAACAATAAGAAGTCTGGCACCGGACTGGACCTTTTCTGGTGACTAAAGAACTCCAATATTTGAATTGAGTCATTACCTGAGCCACAAAAGATGCTCTTTGACTAATAGCAACATAAACACACTACATTATGTCCTTGTTGATTGAGAATCTAGTGAGGCATTCTTGTCTGTCAAACTAAAAGGCACATCTGAGCTACCTAGGATGGATGAGAAGCAGCTTAGTGGTTGACAGAGAGAGAGAGGAGAGTCAGTTTGATGGGTGAGTGTTTGAGAAGGAAAGTAAGACATTAGGGTTTTAGATTGTGGGTGTCTGTCGGGTTACATTTGGTCAAACCCCACCACTATTTCTAAATCATAAATCCAAAATGAACATGCTGACCATTGAAACTGAACAATGATGGTCGGTTCCAGTTGGGTCAATCATTGTGCTCCGTCTGCTAACAAACATTCACTATGCTCAGGTCTTGGTCTCAACATGGATGAAAACAAGACTAATAGCAAGAAGCTGGAGACCTATGTGACCTGTCAGTAGACGAAGTTTAACTTTTACATTCTACCTCTTCCTGCAAATTTTCAAGCTTGTCCCAGTATCCCTTTGGTTTGCGGTGTTTGTATGCAAGAGTGAGATTCATTAGTGAGGCGATTCTTCTAAATCCACCCATACGTGTGATTGCCTTCTCGATATCTACTCTTCCATGCAAACGAAGTTGCTTTCTCATGGGCATAAATCCTCCCTGCCCATGTTCTGAAATAAATTTGAGGAGCTCGGCTTTAAGAACTTCAATGTCTCTTTGCAGGCCTGGGACCCTAGGCCTCTGTCTACATGAACTTTGAACAATCAAATCAGAGACCTGCTTGGTCATTATACAACTAAAATCATGAACCATATCAAGGCTAGGTGAAGCAATTTGGTCTTCTGAATATCTAGTTTGGTCACAGGCTTCAGGCGAGTGAGTCATTTCCCTTCTTTCAACATAGTCTCGAATTGCACACAAGTTTGATGGAAGATCTTCATATATAACCTAGAAAATCACAATGGTTATATATCAATAAATTTTTCGAAGCACTTGGTGAAATGTAATAGACCAAATTTAAACATACTGATTTTCAAACTAACACATAGGTTGACCATTGGTGGACTAAATTAACCTAATGAAAAATTCTTCTCATCAACCACTATTCACTACCCCACACCCAATGAAGAAAAAAAAAAAAAAAAAAAGCTATAGGTGTGGGGTGTGGGAGTGAATAGTGGCTGATGCATAGAATTCCTCTAACCTAATATATGGTTCACATCACTGCAGAAAGAGAAACTGATTAAAGACTTTATGAACTCACTCAGAATTAAATCCTTTAACTTTTCAGCCAAAATTGGTATTTACACATAAAGACAGCTTTGTTTATTAACAAAGACATTTGACAAAACCAAAAGAGAGTTTACTCTCAAAAGGATGAGAGATACAAACCTCCTCCATGATAGCTTCAGAAAGAAAGGTATCCTTGCGCATTTTTGACTCCACAGTGTACTTCAACAACGTGTGATGATTTCCTAGTTGCTCAAAAAGCCATTTACCTTGGAATGAGTCAAAGTCCCCTTCAACTTGTTCGAAACTAATTTCATGTTCAAGATGTTCGCACAGGTCTAGCACAACACGTGCATGAAGTACCATATAAAGTAGGCCCTTACATCCTTCCTGAACAACCAATAATAGGAAAGGTATGAGACGGCATTGTAATAATAAAATACACCCTACAAGTATGTGTATGTGCATGATGTTTAGTTGAAAAGTAATAGGAACAGTAACTCTTATGGTAAACCGTAATCTTAATATAGTATCAAAGCATCGATCCTAGGGTTCATCTTGCTTAATTTTCTTCTTCTTTCATTCCTCCATTCTTTGTTTTCTTTTGTTTTTGTCCTCTTCTTCCTTGGCCCAAAGCTTCAAGCATAATCTGGCTTGAAGGTTGATGCCTTCTTGTTGATTTCACAAATCCAATTGCAGAAGTTTTCTTGGTAGCCAAGGTCTATAATGGCATGATTGTTTGTCTTCTCATCTTGGTGATTCACTTATCTCACCTGGGATTCTATTAAGGGGTAAATTAGGAGTTTTATAATCATGTGTACTAGTTTGTTTTCTTTTCTTTATTTTTTTTTTAAAAAAACAAAGAAATTGTAGGTCTCTTTTATGGCCCTAAAAAGTGTTAAAAGGATTAAAGAGTATCAAGGGCCCAGTTCCATATCCAATTAGAGTAACCCAAAAAGAATCCAAAACATGAGAATTCCTTTTTGAAAAATATTTGTAACTTTATTTACTGTAGGATTATCTATTTACCGAGTATTTGACTTGTTTTCTTTTCATATTTTAATTACCCAACTACAGTTGAGGAAAATATGTATCCTATCCCCAAAGGGGATCGGGTGTTATTGTCACATTAATATGCTATTAGGTGTTTTTGTTGATGGTGTTGTTCCAATATGTTCCACACCATTGTCATTGGTGTAGCTTCACAGACTGATAATTGAAATAACTACAACAATTGTTGTGATTGTTACAAATGCATGAGGCTTGTAGAAAACCTAGTATATTTTGGTTGTGGAAGCAAGATATGAGATGTGAACCAAGATAAAGTTCTGGTATGATCTATCATAGGTTGCCTTCCTCAACCTGCTCAACATGGCAAGGATAAGAATGCACTGGTGGCAGACAACTTACAACTTGCAACTTTCAAATAGCTCTCCGAAAAGAGAAGTGGAGTTTGTTTGAGCAGCACAAACTTGGGAGGTAGATTTCTTTAGCTCCTATGCTTGGTTGTATTCTCATAGCAAAAGATAGGGAAGAGAAGACAAGATGTGCCAAAGCATGTCAATGAAAGAATGTTTGAAGTTAAAAGTATTTTTATAATGCACTAGTTTTTTTTCTAGGTAAAATAATCTATAATGCAGTAGTCTCCCATGAAAAATTATTTTTCCACTGAAGAGTATTTGGAGGACAGGCTCCTTTCAAAGCATCTTTCTTTGTTTAGACAGTGGCACTCAGGAAGATCCTTACTTTGGACAACCTAAGGAAGATACACATTATGGTGGCACAGTAGTGTTGTATGTACAAGAGGAAAGGAGAATCTGGAGATCATGTTTTTACTCCATTGTGAGGTAGCTACCACATTATGGCAAACCTTAATCAGACTTTCAGGGTTGAGTTGGGTGATGCCTAGAGAGGTGTTAGATCTGTTAGCATGCTAAAGGGACAGTTTGGTAGTTACCACAGTGAGACCCCGTGGAAAGAAATTATCAAGATTTCTTTGGTTGATGTAGTGCACGTGGAGGGAAAGATATGACCGAAATTCCGAACCTTAGGAACCACCAAAGATATGAAGATTTTTTTTCTTCCAAGCACTTTTCCATTGGATGGTAGCCAACCTATGCTTTTCTAGCTTTATTCTACAATATTTTCTTGCTGTCCTCTCTCTCACTAGGTGTATGATGTGCATGATGTATAGTCCTCGTGTACTTCAATTATATCTTCCTCTCTTTTTTTCGTGAATATATTATAAATGTAGACACTTATGGAGGGGAAATACTTCACATTACTTATTCATTGATGTACAACAACATGTATATACTACATACAATCGACAATTATACCATCACAAGTTACACTTTTACAACTATGTCCTCTAACACTCCCCCTCAAGCTGGGGCATATATATCATATAAACCCACCTTGAAACAAATAAACTTTAACCGACTCCAACACAAGGACTTAGTAAACATATTTGCAAGTTGATCGGTAGACTTCACAAAAAGTGTAGAAATGTCACCACTTAGTATCTTATCTCGAATGAAGTGGCAATCAATCTCTACGTGTTTAGTCCTCTCATGGAACACAGGATTAGAGGCAATATGCACTGCGGCTTGACCATTACAAAAGAACTGAAGAGGGATAGGAGTTGGAAACCCAATCTCTTGAAGGAAGTGTTGCAACCATGTCAACTCACTAGTAGTGTGAGTCATTGCCCTGTATTCAGCTTCTGCACTAGAACGAGCTACTACTGCTTGTTTCTTACTCTTCCATGT
This sequence comes from Juglans mandshurica, assembly GCA_022457165.1. Lineage (NCBI taxonomy): Eukaryota > Viridiplantae > Streptophyta > Magnoliopsida > Fagales > Juglandaceae > Juglans > Juglans mandshurica. The sequence goes on from CM039623.1 coordinate 16,325,292, forward strand.
AACTAAGTTACCTCCCATAAAGGTACAATATCTAGTAGTAGATCTTCTATCTGAAGAGGATCCTACCCAATCAGCATCTGGAAAGGCTTCAACCCTAAAATGTCCATTTGGTCGATACAGTAATCCAAGGCCAGGAGCTTACTTAAGATAACGAAGAATATGAATTAAAACATCCAATGTGAGACCCTAGGCGTTTGTAAAAATTGACTCAGTACACTCACTGCATAAGAGATATCCGGTCCAGTGATAGTAAGATAATTCAATTTCCCAACAAGTCTTTAATACCTACCTGGATCTCCAAACAACTCCCCTTCCCCTTTCAAGAATTTACGATTTTGGTCCATAGGGTGTCAATAGGTCGTGCACTCAACATGCTGGTTTCTTCCAGCAGAAAGTCAAGTACATATTTCCTCTCAGATAGGTTTATACCCTTTTTAGATCTATTGACTTCAATTCCAAGGAAATATTTAAGCTTGCCCAAATCTTTTGTCTAAAACTGATAATGTAAAAACTGTTTCAACCTAGCAATTCCAGCAGAGTCACTCCCAATAATTACAATGTCGTACACATATACAACCAACAAAATGTGACCTGCATCACTATGTAGGTGAAATACCAAATGGTTTGTTTGGCATCTATGAAGACCAAATGCCAATACAACATTAGAAAACTTCCCAAACCATGCTCGAGGAGATTGTTTCAAACCATATAATGTCTTTTTTAACTTGCATACAGTACCTCGATACTCTCCCTGAGCAACAAACCCAGGTAGTTGCTCCAAATAAACTTCTTCATGCAAGTCGCTATGCAGAAATGGATTCTTAACATCCAGTTGAAATAAGGGCCAGTCTAAATTAACAGCAAGAGAGATCAACACTCGAACAGAGGAGATTTTGGAAACTGGGAAGAAAGTGTAACCCTTAGCAACCAACTGTCTTAGGAACAAAAAGTTTTGAAAGTTGAAAAGTAAAACATGAGAATGAAGGAGATAAGACATGATATGAGACAAATTGACAAATCAGATATTAAGTAACACAAGATCAAGTACCTTTGTGGAGAGCAATAGGTGGAGAGCCTGAAGTACTAGGTAACTCAGGATCTGAAGATGGAGACACGGTTGTTGGAGGCATGAGAGCTGGCAGACGCAAGCGACACGAGTAAACCTGTAAAGGAACTAGGGGAGGCATTGAGAAGGGTTGGGTAAGGTTGGGTGAGTGTGAAGGAATTGCTAGGCTGAAACAATTTTTACACGATCAGTTTCAGACAAAAGACTCGTGCAAGCTTAGATATTTCATTAGAATTGAAGTCAGTAGATTTAAAAAGGGTATCAACCTATCTCAGAGGAAATATGTACTTGACCTTTCGAAAGAAACCGGCATGTTGGGTGCACGACCAATTGACACCCCTATGGACCCAAATCGTAAATTCTAGAAAGGGGAAGGGGAGTTGTTTGGATATCCAAGTTGGTATCAAAGACTTATTGGGAAATTGAATTATCTCACTATCACTAGACCGGACATCTCTTATGCAGTGAGTGTACTGAGTCAATTTTTACAAACGCCTAGGGTCTCACATTGGGATGTTGTAATTCATATTCTTCGTTATCTTAAGCGAGTCCCTGACCTTGGATTACTGTATTGACCAAATGGACATCTTAGGGTTCAAGCCTTTTTAGATGCTGATTGGGCAGGATCTCCTTCAGATAGAAGATCTACTACTGGATATTGTATCTTTGTAGGAGGTAACTTGGTTACATGGAAGAGTAAGAAACAAGCAGTAGCAGCTCGGTCTAGTGCAGAAGCTGAATACAGGGCAATGTAGAAACACAATCTGGAAAACCACAATTCAACTTGAAAATCCGAGAAACACAATCTGGAAATGTAGAAACTCAGTCCAAGTATCCGAAAAAAACCGGAATAACAAAATTTCAGCCCTGTATCGGTCGAAATTACACTGTATCGACTTTGAATTGCCCTGTTTCGACCTATATCGGGTCTGAACTGACCGATATGGGCTTGGAACTGGTCTGTATCGGCTCGAAACCGGCTTGTATCGGGTCTGTATTGGCTCTAACAGGCCGGTATCAGGTATTGGCCGAAACCGAGTTCAACCTAAACTTAAAACCTGATTAGGTTATCCTAAATGAGAATAAGTGGTTTCGGAATTACCTTATCCTCGTTACCAAATAGGCATTATTCCGGATTAGGAACAAGCTCTTACTCCAGGTTGGGGTTACCCGCAGTTAAGGATGGGATTGCTTATCCCTGCAACCAAACACTCCGTCCCTTCAACGTTGCCAATGATAGGCGGCACTTCAGGATGCCGTTGACGATGGGGAACACGCCAGATTGCACAGACAACGACGACAAACTCACCCCTGGTGTCCAATACCGGAGACAACGCCGGAAAATTGACGAAAACACCTTGAACCTCCTACCGGCCGCTAACAATGAAAGGAGAAGCTGCCGGGATGCTCAGAAAATGACGATGAACTCGGATCCAGCAGCAGAAGCCATTGTTGAGCTACAAAATTGAGATCGAACACCAAAAATTACTCCGACTGAACATACTCCGATCGAACACCACAAACTACTCCGGTGAGCTCAGATGGAAGGTTCTGTGTTGGAGAAGCTGGGTTAGAAGCCATAGCAGGAAGAAGAATTAAATGCAGAAATAGAAGAAGGAAGAAGATGGTAGTTAATTTCGTTAAGTGAGTTTCTGGCTTTGGTGATAGCAGTGAAGAAGTGGAGGTCTTACTTGCGTGGAGGTTCTTTCATAGTTAGAACTGACCATCAAAGCTTTAAATACTTGTTAGAGCATAAATTTGGCACACCAGCTCAACAGAAATGGCTGCTGAAGTTACTGGGATATGAGTTTTGTATTTAGTATTAAAAAGGGGTAGAGAACAAGGTGTCTTGTCTAGAAGATAAAGGAATGAAGATTTTGCAGTCTTATCTGCTATTACTGTGCCAAATCCTACTTGGTTGGAAGAGATTAAGAATTACAAAGATGATCAAGTAGCTCAGAAGATCCTTCACCCAGTTCAACTTTTTCTCTCAGACATGGAGTTCTGTTTAAAAAAGGGAGGATCTACATTATTGCAGGTCACTCAGGTTTCCATAAGTCCTTGCCTGGAGCTAGATCAGATTTTTACTGGCCTAGATTGAAAGCTAAAATCAAGATATTTATCAGGGAATGTGAGATTTGCCACAGAAATAAAGCTGAAAATGTGCATCCAGCTGGGTTACTACAACCCTTACCAATTCCTCAACAAGTATGGACGGATATTTCAATGGACTTTGTGGAGAGACTACCTGTGTCAAAAGGCCATTCTGTAGTCATGGTAGTGGTTGATAGGCTGCTCACTTCTTGGCCCTAAAGCATCCTTTCACAGCAGCTAAGGTGGCTTCTTTGTTTCTGAACAATATTATCAGGTTGCATGGTATGCCTAGGAGTATTGTGTCAGATAGAGATTTGACATTCACCAGCTCTTTTTATAGGAGTTCTTCAAGCTACAAAGTGTGAATTTGTCTTACTCTTCAGCTTACTATCCTCAAAGTGATGGTCAAACTGAAGCCGTGAATAAGTGTTTGGAACACTTTCTGAGGTGTTTTCCAGGTGACAAACCAAGGTTGTGGTTTGAATGGTTACCCTTGGCTGAATGGTGGTATAATACCACCTTTCATTCCTCTACCAAACTCACACCATATGAGTTTCACCTACCAGATTCCAAGCATGTATTCCTGGGTTATCACCTAATCAAGCTGTTGAAGAGCTATTGAAGACTCGGGAGCAGATCTTAACTACCTTGAAGAACAATTTGATAGTTGCACAGGAAAGAATGAAACTATAGTTTGATAAACATCATACTGAGAGAGTATTTGCAGTGGGGGAATTGGGTTTATCTAAGGCTTCAGCCTTAACGACAGAGCTCATTGGCAGTGAGAAGAGATTTGAAGTTATCACCCAGATTTTTTGGTCCATTCCAGGTAATAGATAGAATTGGACAAGTGGCTTACAAGCTTGATCTTCCATCTTAGTCACAATTGCATCATGTGTTTCATGTTTGAAAAAGAAGGTGGGCCAACATGTATCTCCACTCTCTACACTACTAGCAATAGATGTCCACGGGGAGATCATTCCTGAGCCTCAAACAGTTTTACAGCGTTGCAGTAGGAAAGTCAACAACAGAGCCTTGCTCGAACTTTTAGTGCAATGGCAGGGGACTGATATCGAGGAAGCTACTTGGGACCTTACTGGCAGCTTCAACAAAAGTTCCTTCACCTTGTGGGCAAGGTGCTTTGAAGGGGAGGGGTATATTACGTATCGGAAGGAAGCTGGGTTAGAAGGAAGGTTCTGTGGTGGAGAAGCTGGGTTAGAAGCCATAGCAGGAAGAAGAGTTAAATGCAGAAATGGAAGAAGGAAGAAGATGGTAGTTAATTTTGTTAAGTGATGTAGAGATTCAACGTCATGTTGTATGAATAGAACGTTGTCATTTTGATTTGTCTTGTGAATGTAAAGTGATGTAAATGGAACGTTGTCGTTTTCAATATTAAATCCTGATATGAAACGCTGTTGTGTAAGAATGGAAAGAATGAATAAAAAGGGAGTGAAAAGGAGGGAAGCATTACAAAAGGATTTACACAATTCAATTCTCTCTCTCTCTCTCTCTCTCCTCTGTTCTTGGAGAGTGACAATCTCGAACTCAGTGATTGAAGGGCCCATTACAGACTTCCTTGTATTAGTTTCTAATTCTAACTTGGTGTTTCTCGTGCATATACCCCGTGCACTAGAGCTATTCCTATCATTATTATCAATAAGATTTATAATTACCTATTAAAAAGATCTATTTCTGGGTTTTTTGACAATTAGGTTACCGAAAACCAGACACATCAACATGTCCCCAGGTACAATCAATAAATTTACATATGTTCACAAACAAAATGAATAGAAGTTAACTACTTCTATGTGCAAGTAAATAAACACTTCTCACATGAGGCACTTGTCTCATATTGCAATTAATTAGTATCCTGCTTTTACCTGAAGAATGCGGACCTTGTTGTTTTCTCGTGACAATATCTTGCTGATTGCTAAATTGGGAACTATTCTGCAAATAATAATTTAAATAAGGAAAAACTATGAAGAAAGCATTTTATCTAAAACCCATCTCTAACGGCAGCTTGTAGCACCACCCTTCTCTCCCTCTCAAAGACAACTATGCAGCAATGAATATCTCAACGATTACATATTTCATGGAGAACTATTCCAGATTAAGAAAAATTTAAATGCTAAATGGACCTTAGATTAAAGAAAAAGGTTCCCTTCAAATGCACCATGAAAGGCATGATGGTAGGGCATCCCATATGAGTCCACTCTTGTGTCTATTAAAGCAACCTCTCGAGCATGCCATAAATCTACTACAGGCAGGCATAACCAACTGCATCATTTTAATAAATGAGAACTCATTTTTTGGTGCCCAATGTGATGGAAAATGTTGGACATGACTCCTAAGTGTGGCATGGAAAAGTCATTAACACACCCTCCAATTGATGAAAATATTCAGGATGCCACAGGTCAGGATGTCTTGTGCCTTGTTGAGCATGCGGCATCCCTTTTTTCCCCATTTCACCTTATCTTGGTGTCAAAGATTCAGGGATGTGCCTTTGTCAAATGTGCATACCAGTAGGAGCACTTAATTTGGCTCTGCATCAAAGGAAATTTGGGTTTATTGTGTTCCGATCTAGTTTTGAGTACGACCCCAGATTTATACATATTTATGGCAAGTAGAACACATCCTAACAGTTTTTCCATTCTTATTTGGTAAACACAATCCAGAGATTGAGATTCTGAAAGAATCAATATATGATTTACACAAGGAAGCAGCCAGTATCACTTCCGGTAATGGAATATCTACATTTAGAGAAGGTACACAAACCAAAAGCATGAGTCACTTACTCGGGAAGACTTTCATAAGCAGTTAAAATGCTCCATACTTCATGAACAGGAGCTTTTACTGTGATGCTAGCAACAACACAACGATGAACGCCTCCATTTTCCTTCAGACCAAAATCATAGTATCAGATACTTCTAAAACAGGTATGCTGTCCTGGCAAAGGAAGGCCAGGCAAAAATAGTCTAGGGTCAATCATTTACCAATAGACCATCAAATCTACGAAGATGAACTTCATCCACCAAGCAAGGTCTATCAAGTCTGCAAACTTTTCCAAAAACACCCCAGTTATTGTTCGGTTCACTAGAAGTTGGAGACAAGGGACCAACATTAGAGCCAGCAAATCTCTCTTTAAACTCTCCAAGTGACAATTTATCCATTTCACACAATGTACCATCCAAGTTCTTGTCGAGTGAACTAACAACACACATAGATGTTTGTGCAGAGGCATTGCCACTGAATGTGACATTCTTCATCCCTTCAACGTTCCTTTCAGCTCTACAAGCCAATGCTTGAAGATTTACAGGCAGATCTGATCTGATGATTCGCTCCAAGAAAATGGCAGGAAAACTGAATCTTGGAATCACATTAACTTCGTATGATAAAGTCGTCGATGATGAACTGCAATATAGATGAAAAGGAGAAGTTAGAAAAGTAAAAAACATGATTTTAATGGCAGTAATTGCACAGGTATTTGCAAAAATAGAGAATTGATGAGTGGACGGAAAAGAGATGGCGATAGCAGATGAGAATAATAATTGAACAAGAACAATGAATCGCCTTGACTTCATCCAAAATAATACGCTATTGGATTTTACTCAACATATCAACTACGGATTTTTAAGGTTAAAGAACTTCACAACAGCTTTTTGACACACATTGGGTGTTTTTTCATGGTAAAAACAATCTGATAATGGATTTGATATCCTCTGCTAATAAACATTGATAGGAATCTAGCTGTCAAGGTCTTCAAATTTTAGACAAATTCGTTCAGGTCTTCCAGGTACCTAAGGGAGAGAACCTATTAAAGTTCAAAGTAGGCATGGCTCAGCCTTTCTGAATTTCAGCCTGTATAAGTTCAGCTTTGTCCAAAAAACCACCGATGTTTTGTATACGTTGAGACAAAAAATGCACAATGAGAGTTCAGAAGATAAAATGCTTTATAAAAATAAGAATTAGTATTGCTGATTCATACCATGATGCACTGACTATTTTGTGATTTTCAGTGTACTCGTTCTTAACAACTTCACTTTAGGCTTTTCAACCATCCTTGAAAAAAGAGGGAAAGCAACATCTAGCTCGACCATACAACCATCCTGATAATTTACTGAGCTTTGGTGAAGGGGCACCATGACTGGCTTAAGGTGAAATCAAGAAGTTAACTTTGATCCCAGTAGAAGGGCATAATCCTTGGATAAGTTGACTGATATTTTGATTTAAGCATCTCCAGAATCAAAACATGTAAATGCTAGATTCTTTTATAAACATGTTGGTTTTCCATCCAAAAATATGTGAATTGTACCTCAGTCCAGATTTTAATGACCATTTGCCTTCAAACTTCTTGAAGTCTCCATCAACCATGGAAAAGTGGAGTTCACGGTCATTAGCCTGAACCATTGAAACTTTCTTAGAGGTACTATGTATGCAGGAAATATATAGATGAGAGCTGTGATCAAACAGTAAAGGATAAAATTACAGTTATAGAAGTATGCAAGAGGAAAAGAAGGTTGCTCCCGTTTCCTATTCAGGAGTTAGTCCTAGTTGTAAGCACATAGAATTTGGCTTAAGATTCTTTACATTGGGGAATTCTTGAAGATCCAAGACAACACGTGCTTCAATGTGCCAATATAGTGCCCTTTGCAAGCCTCTTTGCTCCAACCATATCCGGCCGGGATGTGGGCAAGGTATTCTCCCGCTAACAAATCAAACAACGTGAAATCAGGTCAGATAAAGTAATAATCATGAGTTATAACACTAACAACAACAAACAAATCAATTTCACATGGAGCCACCAGCTCAGCCACCAGGTATTAGTCACATACATCTGGCGGAAGCCAGTAAGCAGGTTGCTTCATTCTATCCCGCAAACTAATTGACCAAAGGCTATGTTATATGTGCTACAATAATTCACTAAACAGTAACATATGACAAACTGAGAAAATTCATCTATCTATGTGGAAACGTATTGAACTGGCCTAAGATACCAGCCCGAAGCACAGAGTAGATATAAAATTTTCCAGCCAGAAGGATTCAAGAAACCCCACAAAGAAGATTATGATCACTTGTAAAAAACATTTATTTTATTTATTTGTCACCTGCAAACAAGGTTGGGGATGAAATCGGCAAGGCGCTCGTAATCGGTAAGAGCATTCCAGACCGATTCAATGTCGGCATTAACAGAAATGTGGGCCTTGATTCTCCGTTCCCTCCAAGATATCACTTCCACCTCGCAATGTACCTTTCTCTGTTCATTCTCATCTTCTACACCCACGGTATGGTTATTACTAGTATGCAGAAGGTTCTTTCGGGAGTGGGTCCATTGGGATCTGCCAAACGAGGAAGAGATAGCTACCCACTTTCTGCAGCGCTGGGAAGGGTGAAGTTGAAATTCAAAAAGGCTCGGAAACCCGGGGCTTGTTTTCGACGTAATTTGGAGAGCGTGAGCTCTAAGGTTGGAGAATGAAAATTTGCAGGTGATCATGGAGGGAGACACAGAGTGAGTGTGGGTGTGTGTGTGAGTGGGTGAGAGGCAGAAGCTGAGGCTGAGGGCAACTCGGACCGTTAATGGCGACCATAAGTTCTGTGGGTGGTGGCGTGGTGTGGCGATGCTGGCCAATCAATTCTAGCTGTCATAGAGAATTGGGGCCATTTTGGTAATTTCGGTTGAAAATGTGTGGTAGCCGTTGCAGACCTCTCCTCGTGGGTGTCCGGTAGTGACCTGCACCTCTCCCCCCCCAACCCCAAAGTCGAACCTTTTACTTGGGTTTGAGTCCTAAATTTGATCTAAACATTAAACTAATCATTAAATTCAAACCAACCACATTAGTACTAGATCTGACTTTTTTCGTGAAATAAACCATCAATAAACAACATTGCATGCTTTACATTCAAGTCTTAAAATTGATCTAAGCATTAAACTCAAGATCACAAGACAAAAATTGTATAGAAACACAACACAACCCGTGAGCCTCAAGTTTGTGTTTCAACCGGACCTTAACATACATAAAAATTCATTCCCTCAAGATCACATCCATAAATTTTCAAAATAACTTTCTAACACATAGATCAAAGTCTTAAAAACAACATATGTGAATATCATGACAATAGGAGCATGCTTTCATAACAAAAGATCCAAACTTACTCAAAATAGAAACTGTTTTTACACATCCAGTTTCCAACTTTCTCATATCATGCAAAACTCTTAGTAAAAACTCTCAATATACAACAACTTCAAATCCAACTTGCATTTTAATATGTTAACTCTAAACATAAAAAGATCGGACCAAGATCTTGTCAACATCAAAAAAATAAAAAAAATCACACTATCCAGATTATCGCCTAGTATGACCTTTGAATGCTTAAGCAGACTTTTCACTAATTAAAAATCTATTAAAAATCACACCAAATATACCAATGGAAACGAGACTTAAAGTAGAACAATTTATGTGAGAGAGTTTCGTGAGAATCTACTTACAAAGGTTTTGGAAAATTCGAGCAAGGAAGGCCAGAAAAGCTGTTTGAAGTTTCTCCTTGAGTTCTCTCCAAGAAAGTATTTCAAAAGTGACAAAAGCCTAAGGAACAAGCCATGGACGATTCATATACTGCTGGAGAGGTTGAGAGGGGATGTGAGGGTGACTTTTTGGTGATGGGTTGTTAGCCAAAACCGTGAGCTACAGCACACGATTTTGTGCCTTGAAGTTGTCGTGTGATGGGGTGGTGGTGAGGTGGCTGATTGCCCTCCCATAAACCATTATTTGGTGCTGACATGGGCAGTAGAAGTACACTCATGACAGTGAAAAAACTTTCCCAAGAAGCCATTCATTGGTGGTGCATTTTGGTTGGCCTTAATGGGTCTAAATCGATTGGGCCTCATTTGGGATTTTGGTTTCCATCAAACCTAGATCTAATTTTTCTTGACCCAATGAATATACTATGATTTAAAAAAATGGATAAGGTTGTAATGACATGAATTTGAATGGTTAATAGCATGTGGAACTGATTTAATCAAGTGATTAAGTACTAAGCTAAAACTGGCTTCAATTAGGGTTTGGGAAACCATTTAAGGTTTCAGTTTCCACAAGGTATTTGGGGTTTCAATTAAATTCCAAATGTTTGGGGTTTCACTAGGGTTGAAACCCTATTTGGTTTGACACAAAATGAATGGTTGGATGTAATAGTGTTTGGCTTAAGTGACATAATCACAAAGCTAGATTTTCTTTCAATTTCCTTCACATTTCCATGTCATGGTTCCTCTTAGTGCCAAATGTTCTATACTATTCCCAAGTGTGGCTAAGATCTTGTTAAGTTTCCAAGTGAAACTTCTCTAGACTCATTTGGACATTCCACACTGTAATCTAAAAACGTCGAAATGACTGGATTGCGTCCCACATGACGCTAACACAGAAGTTACTATTCACTCCTAACACAAAAGTTTTTATATATACATATTTTTTATTTTTTAAATTATATATAAAATATTTTTGATATTATATATAAGTTTTTGGATATTATATTATAGATATATTATATACTAAATTGTTAATTAATATAAAATAAAATTTTAATCTTATTATTCACGTCTATTAATTTTAGAGGAATGTTATACATCAGTCACTATTCACTTCCACACTCCACACCTGACAGTTTTTTTTTATAGGGTGTGTGGTGTGTGGGTAGTGAATAGTGGTTGATGAGAATAATTTTCCTTAATCTTATAACATAAAATTAATATAATATAAACATGAACATTAATATTAAATTATTAATATAAACTTACTTTTGATATATATATATATCGAGGATATATTTTTGGCATAATAAATAATAATATATATTCTTCTTGTAAATATATTTTTACATATTTGATCATTTATACTCATAAAAAGTTTAGAACTTATATAGACTATAGTCAAATTCAATTATATACTAGTATGTGTTAATTATTATAAAATAAAGTACTTATAGTCTTATACTATAATATAAATAGACTAATAGTTTAGTATATGTAAACATCATATTATTACTAACATAGATAATCCATAAAATCGAAAAAATCAGACTAGACCGAACCGAAACTGGAAAAAATAAATGTTTCAGTTTCGGTAGTGAATCGGTTCTTAAATTTTCAAAACCGGTGTATATAGGTCATGTTCTAAAAAATGTCCAAAATTGGACCGAACTAGACTGGTTACACCCCTAGCTATGGACAAAATTTTTCAACTAAATCCCAAGGGAAAATGACATGTATAGTGTATATTTTTCCAAGGAAGTGTTTTGAGAGATTTGCCACCAAAAGTTTTAGATGCAGAAAGTATATCGGAATGACCAAAGCTACCTTAGGGAAGATTCTAGCACAAATTGTTGGTTGGAGAGAGAAAGAGTTTGGGAACTGCAAGATCTCAATGGTAAAGGTATTTGTGGTACATGAACCATCGAGCAGCAAGGAAAGTAGTGCCTTTGCATAGGAAAGGATTCAGCGTATAGACTGATAGCCTAGAACTAATGTAGTTTGGGTATTAGCCATGTGAGTATATTATTGTGACAACTTAGACTCCGCTTGGAATTTGACTAAGATTGAAGCGTTGGGACATGTAATACAAGGTTACATACCTCTCGTTCATGACTGTTAACATATAATGCACCTAACAATATGCAATAATCACAACGAAAAAAATTCAAAACTATAAAGGTTGAGCAATTCAATATGGTAGCAAATAAAATACTACTAATCCCAAAAGTATTTGTTTGAAATCCCCAATTGCAAAGTTAAGGGTCTAAACCACGATCCCTCTTTCCATAACCATCAAAATATTGTTCTTAGCAGAATAATCATTGATCTGAGACTTGGAAACGATCTTTCTCTAAAAGTTCTTGCATGGTTTGTGGAGGGGATATTCTCATCCCCTCTGGGTCAGGCCTGACCGAGATACTAAAGCCCATCTAGGTCCCAGTCGTGCCCCTCCAATGCGCCCAGGAACCATCAACACCACTAGCCCATGAGTAGTGTAAGAGCCACCAGCCTATGAGCCCTTGAGCTAGCAGGGCCATGTTGACATGGGCAGACAAGACCCACCAACTCTGACACTCCTTTTCAAGAATGCCTCGCATTTAAGGATTGTATCCAGAAAATGGACGAGGATCACAGACCACACTCTTGCCTGTGCACGAGTAGTGACCGCTCCGCCCGCCTGCCGTCAAAGCACAACCTAGGATACCATGCCGCATTAAAGACTATGGTCTGGTGCTTGTGCTCAAGATGCTGACCCTTGACATAGGGTACATGATGTCCCCCTGATATCTAGTATTAAAGCCGTACACTAAGTAACAATGGATTCTCTCTTTGATTTTAGGAGAAAATATTCTAAGACGTACTAACTTTGGCATTAAAGGTTCCTCGAAACAACCTCAAGCCCACCATTTCCTCTGTGTTGTAGGTGATTGAACCCAGTATTCAGTGTGCGAAACACGTCATCAACAGTGGTGCCGTCTGTGGGATCTTCATAGACACAATGTGTCCTTTGATGTCAGCTACAACGTGTTCTTAGACAACTCAGGGACAGAAAAGCATCTTCAGGAAACATGGAAGGAAGGTTCGCAGAGATGGAGGAGGTTGTGAAGAGGTTGAAAACAGAGGTGGAGACATTTCGGAAGGAGAACGAGACCCTAAGGAACGATAACAACGTGCTAGTAGAAGACGTTGAACCAAGCCACAATGAACATGCTAAATCATGAAGTGACGGAGGAGTAGATGCCGGTGAAGAAGAAAGAAAGAAGATGCACCACGAACAACGTAGCCTTATGGGCAAGTACGAGGACATGGCGAAGAGGATGAGCGCTTCATCGTCGGTCGACCAGTTACTTACCAGCACGAACTTGCCCTACAGTGCAAAAGTGATGCTGCACCGTTACCACCGAAGTTCAGGGTCCCCTAGATGGACATGTACGATGGATCCAAAGACCCTCTGAAGCACTTGGAAACCTTCAAAGCTCATATGACCTTGCATGGGTTCCCGGGGGAGATTTCTACTAGGACCTTCCTGCTAACCTTAAAGGGAGCTGCGAGGGATGATTCTAGTCGCTGGCACCAGGCTCGAATGATAACTTTGAAGGGCTAGCCCACCTATTCCTCACACAATTCATGGCTAACAGAAGGAGGAAATGCCCAGCTGCCTACCTCCTAACTGTCAAGTAGAAGGAGGATGAAAGCCTGAAGGCATACCTGACCAGGTTCAACAAAGAGCGTATGACGACTGATGACCAGGATGAGAAGATCACGCTAGAGACACTCCTAGGAGGCATAAAACCCATTCATGGCGGAGCTGGTGAGAAAAACCCCCACCACATTGTGGGGTTCATGGATTAAGCAAACGATTTTATCAACGCTAAAGACACATTCTAGGCTTTGATTGCCCCAAGGAAACTCGAGTTGGAATAACCTGACAGGAAGTCTAATGCATTAGGATGAACCAAGGCCCCAACAAAGCACAAAAAAGGACAATAGAGCAGAAGGAGAGATGAAGCCGCCCCCTCAGGAGGCCTAGGTGCCCGGAACACACGAGTCAGACCAAGTATCGAGGAAACTGACAATCATGGCAGGGAGGTTGCCGCTATTGCACCTACTACCGGATCGACACTCACAATACCGAGGACAACTACACCCTCAATAGGAGAAGGGAAGAGTTGGACCACCTCGTGCCCAACGCCGTATCAACCAAAGGAGGGAATGAGAACAGAGCTAGGGAAGGCTTGAGCTGCCGAGAAGGAGTGAAAGCCTAAGAAGATGGCGTATGGAGCGAGAACCTGCATGGAACCACCCCCACACACTCGTCCATGGAAACAGCCCCTGGACTAGATCCGAACCATTGCCAAAGTGTTTGCCGTGGCAACCCCACCTCATCCGGCAGGAAAGCGCATGCTAGGAGGGCGCAATATGAAGAAGTGTACACGACCGACCACCGCCCATCCAAGCAAATAAGAAACACAAAAACACCAGTCATCTCCTTCGGAGAAGATGGCCAAGAGGGAGTCCTTTACCCCGATGACGACACCTTAGTAGTGACCATGTTCATTGCCAACTTCATGACCAGAAGGATCCTTATCGACAACGGCATCTTTGCAGACATCCTCTTTTCAGATGCCTTTATCCAAATGGGGATTAATCCCGGTCGGTTGCGGCCCACGCCCATGCCATTGAAGGGATTCTTGGGAGACATGGTTCACTCGGTGGGAACCATCACCTTGTTAGTCTTGGCCAGTAAGGCTCCTCACACAGCTACGACGATGGCCAACTTCCTAGTAGGATTTGAAAAAATTGAATTATTTTTTATTTTTTATTTGAAAATTTAGGAAAGTTGTAATGATTAGTTTGAAAGTGTTTATGTTTGAATGTTTTTTGGGAATGAAATGAGATTGGATGAGATGAGATGGGATGAGATGAAACATATTTCCAAACACCCCCCTTAGTGCTGAGAAATGTACCGCCACGCAGAAGAAGTTAACCATCTCCTAGCGGCTGGATTCATTCGAGAAGCACAGTACCCGAATTGGTTGTCCAACGTCATATTGGTGAATAAGTCTAATGGTAAATGGAGAATGTGCCCCGACTTCATCGACCTGAACAAAGCATGCCCAAAGGACAACTTCCTAATACTGCGGATCGACTTGATAGTAGACTCCACTGCAGGCCATTGCATGTTGAGTTTCATGGATGCTTACTCGGGGTACAAACAGATCCACATGAACCCCAACGATTAGGAGAAGACATCATTCATTACGGACATGGGGCTATACTACTACATGATTATACCATTCAGACTCAAGAACACGGGAACCACCTACCAGAGGTTGGTTAACCGCATGTTCAAGGAGCGAATAAGGCGTAATATGAAGGTATGAAGGTCTACGTGGATGACCTACAAGCTCCTTATTCGCTTGCCATGCATGCCGCAGGGTTAGGTTGGAAAGGGAACAAAGTGCCTGGACTTCTTCCTCCAAGGCCCCCTATCGTCCACGATGAGAGTTGCCAGTTGGTCCACCCTCTGGCAAGGAAAACAAGCTGAGTTAAAAAAAAAAAAAAAAAAAGAGAAAGAGAAAAGAGAGGAGGGACACAGCAGGCCCTACCCCGGATAAGAAAGCCTTGATCTTGTCGGCCTCCTTTCGAATGGACTCGGTGCAAGCCCTATCGAACCCCGGCTCGACTCGCAGAGTCTCCTTTCACAAGCCTCATTGGACGATCCTGCACATTCTAGTTGCCAAGAGGGCAAGAAGGCTTCCCAAGAAGGGGAACTGCCAGGCCTCTCGGGCAAAGGACCAGGCAAGACCCTAGTGCTGCCTGTGGCGTCATCTCCCCATGGCCCCTTCGGCATCTTGGCAGCCTTCGCATGACCCTGCTCCATAGTAGGGGTTAACGCGGGCCTAGCTCTAGAACCACTAGTGGCACCGCCCCCAAGGTCCAGCCTAGATGCAGGTTCTGATAGGACATTGACGCTCTCCGCGTCCCTTTCGGTCGTCGACCTCGAAGGAACCTCTAGTTCGCTTGTAATGCTGTTTGTTGGCACTTGCCTAGATGAGCAAGCCAAGTCCTTTCCGCCAAATAGGTCAACATCTAGACAGGCGCTGACCTCGAACTCCGATCTTCTGCCAACTTGGCCCTTAGCCTCCGTCTCAGGTGAGGTCGAGGACACCTCACCAACTTCTGGGCCCATTGCCTCAGTCGACGACTCCAATGTCGAGCCCACTCCAACTCCCATCGGCTGAATGGTCGAAGCCCCCATCACGGCCATGGGAGCCACCTCCAAAGGCACTTCCAACGAGCCAACTTCATGCTCAGGGGACTCATAGAAGGGAGACTCCAGTATGGAAATCCTGTCCTCACTGAGATCGAGGACAAGGGGATGGCCAGGACACTCGCCCAAGTGAGGAGAGCCAACATCCTCACCTTTGCCAACATCTCTTGGAGCAAACTTTGGTGGTGGCACGAAGACTCGAGATTCTCTAGGAGCAGGCTCCAAAAAGTCCAAGAAGAATGCCATCTCCAGCTCTTCCTTCACACGAGTGAGGATCTCGGTCCTCCTCACGTTGCCCAGCGAGGTAGAAGATAACATTGACCGAGGTGCAAGAGAGGTAGCATAGGCCAAAGGGACTTCAGCTTGGCCAAGCACGAGTCGAACCCCCTGGGATACCCCTACGATGCCCGTGTTGCTAAGTGGGGTGGGAGGACGCACGGTTCAAGGGGCAGAAGGTGGCGAGGTGGACCAAATAGACCTCGCCATGGCAGGAGACAATCCTAGCCGGGAAGTGACATATGAAGTGCTAGAGGGGCCCCTCGATGGGCCTAAAGCATGTCGCCCACTTTGAGAGGACTATCATGGAGGAGGCAATGGAGCCAAGTCAGAGCAACTATCGCCAAACTCCTCAATTTTTCCCCTTCCCTCCAACGACGGGCTAGGCCTCTTACGATCCCAGCGCATGAGGGACCGCATCTAGATATGGTGACCCTCCTTATCTTTTGGCACGATCCCCTAAATAGCATGGACGGAAAACTTCTGCCGGCCAGCCTGCGAGGTAGGGAACTCCCATCCCCTGCTAGACATAGAAAAGAACTTCCGAGACCATTCCTTGATGCGGGAAAATAGCAACTCCAGGTAGGCGACAATTTTCCCCTGATGAGAGTAGAAGCTACATAGGTTCCCGTCAACCCTTAGCAGGCTATAGGTGAGGAGGAACTCTTTGGCAGTAAGGTTCGGGTAGTCTGTCTTTGTGTCCTCCAACACTTTGTGCCAAACAATGCAATAGCATATGAGAATCCTCCATGCATTTGGGTGGAGTTGCACTAGAGCCAGGCGGAGATAGTAGAGTACATCTTGGATCGACTGACAGAAAGGAAGCCGCAGCCCGTTAGAGAACATATCCAGGAATAATGCCACCCATGTGGCGTGACCCTCTAAATCCACAGCCCCTTGATGGACCGTCGGGATCTCCAATGAGACAAAGTCCGACACCTTGTACTAGGACCTCAACGACCTTAGGTCGGCAGGAGTAACGACCAAGTCTCGGTGGTACCCCTCAAAGTACTGCAAGTACCACGGACCTTTGGAGGATCCAATCCCCCCGGGGTCCTGGAAGAGTCCAATGGATGGGAAGAGCGTGCACCTCGAGAAGAAGGGTGAGAGGCGTTCCTGGGAGCCATGGAAAGAAAGAGAAGAACTGGTTAGAAGGAAGTAAAGGAAGGAATGAGGGCAAGAAGGCAAGTGGCACTCAAGGAATTTATTCAAAAATTCGAGAGGGAATGAAAGCAAATGGAGCAAGAGTGGAATGAGTCTAGGTATAAACGCCGTATGAACTTCCCCAAGCTGTGAACCAATACGCGTCGAAGGAGGATGAGTGACAGTGTGTGGATCTTGCGATTCACGTTGCACGAAGTGACGTGGACTAGGCTTAGGTTTCTCCTTGACTACTGGGGGATCCTCTCACACTTGCATTTTCCCATCGCTATCTTCTATTCCTATCACAACTTCTACCATTCAGAGGGAATGGTAGTGGAAATTACCACAGTGCGATTTCAAGAAATCTTAACAAATTAAACCAGAAACAAACTGTAATGACCCAAACCAAGTCCTCGCCTATCTTGTAGTCACCACTGCTTTTAATCTTTGGGCCAAGTAGAGAGGAATAGTGCACTTAGGAACATCGGTCTCATTTTTGTTTATAGTGCTTTGGGATACGAAGCCCACAAGAAGGCCCAAAAGGCCCATAGGGTTTTCGGCCACTAGAAGGGATTAGGGTTTGAAACCCTAGTTGGGACCTAGAGTTGAGAAGGGAGGCGTCGCATAGTGAGGGAAGAACTTCTTAATTTCCCTAGAAGCTCATCATTTAAAAACCTAGGGAAGTGGAACCTTGATTAGCACATGAATGATACTTGGCCTGTAATGCCCCGGTCCCGGAGGTCGAGGGAGTTAGCTCCTGTCACAAATAATGAACAGAGACCATGATTAATCCTCGTGGTGGGGTTGTGCAATTTGCAGATAGTTAAGTAGAACATAATCACTTTGTCACCAAAATGATGTGCACTCAAACAGAGGCCACTACTATAATTCGTGGCGAGGCCGAAGGCCACTATTATCACCCGTGGCTGGGCCGAAGGCCACTACTATCACCCATGGTTGGGCTGGAGGCCATTATTCTATCCCGTGGCAGGGCCATAAATTAGAGCAAAACAGAATCGAAATCATCGGATCAAAACCAGAAATAGAATCAGATACAAAATCAGAAATTCATGCCAAATGTTTTTCAGATGCCACATCATATTAAAATAGAGAACTAAAAAAATTCATATCATCTTCACATAATCAAAAGCAGATTAAGAGCATCTTCAGTTAATCATGCATACATTTTTAGATTTTATATTCGCACTATTTTACACAGTTCAGAAACAGGATGCCAAAAATAGCTCATGTCTACACTAGTCATGACAAAAATACTTTTCTTTTTTATACATATTTCATGAGTAATGCAAAAAAATAATTGAGTTTGTTTCAAATTTCTTTTCATAACAAAACATGCATATATTTCCAAAAATTAACATCAGTTCATTTATTTTATGCAAAGTCTAGTATATGAACCCCGTTTACTTGAACTTTTTATCTTCTTTGGATTTCTCCACGACAGTGTCGAATGAATACCAATCGTCACCTATAAAATAGACATGTAACTTACTTAAATCTCTAATTAAACACGTATTCTGATATTTAAGCCTGAAATACTAAAATAACCTATTTTTTCTAAAAATCTAAAATTCTCGTAACCCTAAAATATCTTCACTTCCCAAATTTATCGATATCCATTTAACTTTTCTGACTAATACATTAAACTCTAAATTATTTTTGAAAAATAAAGGGTATGACTAACATATTTAGTCAATTAAAACTAAGCCCATGTAAAATACATCTCCACTTAATATTTAATTAACATTCCAACTCAATCACAAGTCTATTTACCATCAAGCCCAGTTTAAAATACATGTCCAATTTTTAAAGTCAAGCCCAGTCCAAGTCAAATAAGTATTATGCCAAGGCTTACCTATTAAGGGCAATAACGTGAAGTCATTTAAAAGAATTCTTCAAGTGCTTTGCGGAAAATTACATGACAAAAGGGCTTGATGCAATCTTCCTAAATATTAGGGAGATCATGCCCATTAGGGCTTAAAGCCTAAAAGCTATTTTACAAAGACATATACCTGTTTCTGGAGAAAGAAGAATAACAAAAGAATAACAATAAAAAAAAAAGAAACTGAAAGAGAGAGACTTGACGTCGGAAGGAAGAAGAATTTTACCAAGAGAGAGAGAGAGAGAGGCAGCAATCGGCAAAATGGTGGCTAGGCTGAGGTCGACTATGGAGCACGACTGCAGTGCACTGTGAGGGAGAGAGAGAGAATCACATAGAAAGAGAGAGTTGCGACCAGCTTATCGAGGGAAACAATGGCCGTGACTCACGATAGCGGCTTTGGCAGTGGAGGCTAACCACAGAGGTTTGTTTGTGTCTCCATGAAAAGCTCGGCAACGTGGGCATCGGATGGTGGTGCTCCAGCAGTGCACGATGTAGGGCTGAGCAAGAAACTTGCTCTATTTTTGTTGTATAAAAACAGGGGCTGGTTTTTGGTTGTTAAACGGAGCGGCTATGGCTTACGGTGGTGCATGTGCGGTTGCTACGGGCTACCGTTTGGTTGTTGTTGTAAGGAGGTTGACAGTTCTTTGTCCTAAAAGGGCTGGGCAGAGGAGAAAAGGTGATGTGTGGTTCCTCGATCGTGGCTAAGGGAGTAGTGGCCAGTGATTATCCCCTTTGGCATGGTCTCGACAGGGTTGTGGCAACATGAAGGGCTAGACATGGGCTTGAGGTTTGGGGCGTAGGGTGGTTTTGAGGGAAGAAAGGTGGCTGGCTTGCTAGAAGATAATGTGTGAGTGGCAACCCTAGGGACTTGAGTGGCGAAACTCACAGGAAAATAGAGAAGTCTGCGTTAGGTAAGAAGAAAAAAAAATGTGGGAGAGAAGTGATGGGGAGGAGAGAAACACAGGAAGAAGAAAATAGAAAGGATAGGGAGAAGAAACCGTCGGGGTATGGGGAAGAAGAGGAAAATCTTATCCCCAATATGACGTTGTTCTTCAGTTGGGTTGGGCTTCTATATGGGCCTCCATATCTGGGGCCTAGGTCTTACATGGCCAACATGCACAACTTACCTCTAGGATACTTTGAATCTGGACGCAAAAGCGGGTAAGGGGAGTGAGAGAAATTAGGGTTTCGATAAACCTAAAGGACCCACACGCCACCTATGGGATTTTGGCAAGTTCCAAGAAAAATGTGCAATGATTTGAGAAAGGGAAAGGGTGCATGGGGACACTACAAATTAGAGGCACAAATCTCCAAGAGAATTTTAGGGTTTCGGCCATAGGGTTTGCACGCCAATCATGAAAAAGTCAACCACTCTTTTGACACTTGTCACGCATGGAGGGAAAGTATGAGAGTTTCTAGAAGAGATGCATGGGGAAATGGAAGAGATGCATGGGGAAGGCACACGCACACACTCACCTAGATTCTAGAGGAATCTTTTTGATAGGAAGAGCAAGAGGCGGGGCAGCTAGGGCAACACTCACACACCACTTGCCACATGGCAAGCATGCACATGCCTAACAAGTCCTAGAATAGGTTTAGGGGACATATAACTCAAGGCTACATACTCCAGTACATGACAGTTAATATGTAATGCACCTTGCATATTTCTAGTAATATGCAATAATCGCAGTAGAAATTCATAAAAATCTAAGTAAGATCATGAGCAATTTCAAAAGTCATGGTACCATTTATACTTTAAAATCCCAAAAACATAAGTTTGTTCAAACTCCCAAATACAGGAGGGTTCAAAACAAGATAAACCATTTCCCACTTTTAAACATTCTTTTTTCTTTTTTGTCAAAACCCTACCAGCCCTTCTCTTGAGCTTATTTCGCCTTGTCCTTGTTAATAATCTTCAGCAAGTCTTCAAACAACTTAAGCACTTCATAGATGAAATGATCGGCTACCTCTAGCCTATCTTCCAAAGATGGCTCCACCAAGCTCTTAGGGCTCTTCAGGG
The DNA here is from genome assembly GCA_022457165.1 of Juglans mandshurica. NCBI lineage: Eukaryota > Viridiplantae > Streptophyta > Magnoliopsida > Fagales > Juglandaceae > Juglans > Juglans mandshurica. Next base: position 16,346,585 of record CM039623.1, read on the forward strand.
CCTTTTTAACTACCGGGGGATCTGGCCTCTTGCATTCCCCATTATCGGTTCGGGTGGGGAATGGTAGTAGAAACTATCACAGTGAGATTTTGAGAAATCTCAGTAAGTTAACACATAACATACAAGCATATAATATCAGCATATAAAGGCAAACCATGAGAATGTATGCATGGACATGTACTAAACCCAAAACTTAACTTATGAATATACATTACAGAAACCTTATGACAGAAAATCATGCTTGACTTTTCAGAGAACACTTTTATTTTTCTCATTTTATACATTTCTTATAGCCTTATAGTCATTGTAACATATAGGTGGCACCTCACGGCTCCCCTATGCATCGTGGGCTCCTTGCTAGTTACCGCATTACTTTCCGACCCACTTGACCGGTGGTGACTATGATAGAGTTATTATCATTATGCTGCAGTTCGCATTTCGCCTTCACCGCATCCATCTTAAGGTACCCACTAGCGTTAGGTACTACCTCGCTCCAAAATCCTTTAAAAAGAACCCATTCGAGGTCTGCCGACTGGGCTTCATCGACCAAAGGGTTTCCACTTCCAATTTTTGCATTCTAGAGTGGACAAAATAGTTCCACTAGGACATTTCTTCATCCTAGCATTTGGGGTCGTGACAAAACGTGTAACAAACTTTTCTTTTGAAAGCTATGCATAACTTGAAATGCATGAGACATTGTACTTGAGACTCTTTTTCTTTCATGTGTAACTTGAACTTGTAGATGCCATGTACTATGTAACCATGTCATGTTATCAAACAACACGACAAAGCAGTTCCCGTTATGGCTTGAAAACATTAGAACATGCAATTTACTTATCACAAAACATGGGCAATAACAATCGGTGCTTATCAAAGCAAGAGACAAGGTTCTAGTCATGGCCGAAACATTACAAGCATGTAGACATGGCAATAATCACGTGAAACTGAATATAAAGCATGCTATACCAAAGATCTCTTTATTTGTTTGATTTAACAAGCAAATGCAAAGTTCACACTATAGTTAACAAACAATGCAAAGTTTACATGTCACATACAAATATTATCCTAGAGTAGGTTAACAGTCAACTTACAAATATTCAAAAAAAAAATATAAGTATCACAATCAAGCAAGCTGGAAATGTAATTTAAACTATTAGACTTAGTGACAACACAAAACCCTAATCCGAGTGTGTGTGTGTGTGTGTGTTTAGGGTTTACTCCCTTACAGTTGTAACGCTTTCGAGGCTAGAATGGCTCTCCATGTACTCGGCTTAGAAGAAGTTTCCATATGCCGAATGATGTTCATGCCTTTCTAACAAGGCTTGGTCATGGTGTTTCACTAGTTGTGCATGGCGTGTGTCTGTATGTGTGTGCATGCATGGCACATGCATAGTGTTTTTTTCTTAGCTGAAGCTCTTTCAAAAGAAAATCCTAACTCAATCCTAATAGTGGCTGGTTCTCTCATCCTCCTTAAGGTCTTTTTTGCTCGTGTTTGGTTAATGAAGGTTTGGCTCTCCTTCTTGAGGAAACCCTAGTTTCCCGAACATGTATTGTTCAAGCTAACAAATGGATTTAACCATACGCCCCTTTCCAAGTCATGGAAAAGCACTCAAAATCCATGCCTCTTCACCCTCCATTCACGTAGTCGTGTGTGTGTGAAGGTGAAAATGGTTAACGTAGTGATTTGAGTGGTTCTTACCGTGCGAGCTCCTCATCCTTGGATGGACTCTCGATTTCCTCCTTTCACTCTTGGGGTTGGTTGGATGGAAATGAGTGAAATGTAAGTGGTGTTTGGTTGGTGAGAAAAAAGTGAGAAAATAGCGAGGTGAGCTTCCTTCCAAGGTGGGAGAGAGAGAGAGAGAGAGAGAAGTGATCTGAAAATGAAAAGTGGCAGAGTGACCCCTTGGTGTGCCCCTTGGGCACCAGCCCTTAAGCTCCCCTTTATATAGTTCCTCGAGTTACCATGCTAGCCCCACTTTCCTATGACATAGAGAATCTCAAAGGTTTGGATGCATGAATGCCAAGTGTCACAAGTCCTCTTGGCTTGGCCGAAACCCCTTCCCCTTCTTCTTCATGATTGTTTTTCCTTGGGAAGTCCAAGTGATCCCCACGCATGAGTGACATGTGGCTTGTCATCTTGCTTAAAAGTCTGAAACCCTAAATGCCCTTAGGGCATGTTTCACTATGTGGTCCACGCTCATTAAACCTTTGGGGCATATTTGTCTTTTGATGAAACCTGACGCTTCAGTCACTCTCCAATCCCAAGCGAGGGTTGGGGGCATCACACAAACCCAAAGATAACATAAACATGCATATGGTAAACCATGAGTATGAATGCATGAGCATGAACGTGTACTTTGACAAAACACTTATTTGTCCCATCTAGATGCTTTTTTAAAAAACATTGATTTTGTAACCATGTAACAAAGTAACAATATAACAAAGTTCAATTTCTTATCAATCACTTGTAATTTTATTCCATATAACAAAGTAGGTGGACACATTATGGCTACCCCTAGGAATTGTGGGCTCCATGCTAGTTACCGGATCACATTGTTGTTCTTTTAACCGATGTGAGTACATCTAATTCAATATGATACGGTAGTTTGCAATTCGCTTTCACTGTATTTATAATGTGTTGCACCCACTTGAGTTAGGAGAGGCTACTTTGCTCCCGAATCCTTTAAAAATAACACATTCAAAGTCCGTTGACTGTCTACAACTCAGGGGTTACCACTCCAATTTAGGCACTCCAGAGTAGACACGGGAGTTCCACTAGGATATTCCCTCATCCTAGCATTGGGGTTGTGACAAAAATCTTTTTCTTTCGATGCACAATCTGAAAATATGTGACATGTACTTGTGATGAAACCATGCAAATTTTCATGTAAGCATGTCATGTACCATGCAAATTTTCATGTAAGCATCACGTGAATGGCTTGAAATAATTAGAACATTATGATACATATATATATATATGAATATAACATATGAAGACTCAGCATGGCATATATCATTTTCCAAAACTCCAAACATGTCATTTAAACCTGAATTTCCAGCATGTATCCTTTGAGCATAGCATGATTATACAAAGATGTAAACCAACCATAGCATGCAACATTTTAGCATAATATTTCTTTATTCAATACAATCAACAAGATGCAAATTTTACACAAACACATAAGTATATTATCCAAGGGTAAGTTAGACGCTAACTTAGAAAGCTCCAAAAAGATTTCCAATGAATCATCCTTTCACTTGGTTGAAACCCTGGTGGCCGAGTATGTGTGTGACAAGATTGCTAAAAACAAATCCTAATGGCTGAAAGGTGCATGGTATTCTAACTTGTTGTTCCTCATGGAACAACTCGAAAAGAAAACTTTCATGAAAACCCTAGTGATGGCCGAATATAACATAGTTCTACATTAGGGGGGTTCTTTCTTACATATTTGGCCATCAAGGACTCGGGTTATAGAGAAACCCTAAAGACAAACCATACTCAAATCTTGTTCTCTAAGCATGGTCCATTATCTAATGGCCGAACCTACAATCCAACCTTCTCCTTTGTGCTTCTTACAAAATGCAACACAACCATTATTTCTCTCAAACCGAAATCTCCCTCAAACTCCCTTTTGCCAATGTGTGTGTGAGAGAAGAGAATGAGGCTAGGGTTTGAATGTTCTTACCGTGCTAGGTTCCACTAAGTATTTTCTTGGATCGTCCTTGTTTGGCTACATGAAAGTGATGTTTGGAAAGTAAGAAAATGGTGTTTGACTTCTAGAATCTTCAAACCTTTAAGCGAAATGGGTGACAATGATGATGATAATGGTCGGATTGGAAGACGTAAGAACTAGGTCTTTCTCTTGGTGATAGGCATGAGGGTGGGAGAAGTAGAAAGGATGAAGAAAGATTTGAGGGAGCAACAATGGCCTTTAGGTTTCTCCTCTAGGGGGTATGTCAAAACACCATAAATGCACCCCTTTAAATAATATCTCATCCACTCACCTTGGGAACACTAAGAGTCACTAACCACAAGTGCATGCTTGACATGTGTCATGCCTCCTTCCTTCATCCACTAGCGTTGGGTATTTTCGGAATTCCTCAAGCCCTTCTACCAAAAATTCCCTTTGTCCCTTGCTCTACCCCTCTAATTTTCCCTATTTCTGAAACCCTAAGAGCCATGGCATGGGTGCCATGTGGCGTGTGCCTCCTACATTTTTTAATCCTCTTTTATGATTGCCTTCTAGATATTTTTTAGAAATCCACATGCATTCTTCCCAAGTGGCATGGCCAAGAATCACCTCCCTTCTCTCTTCATCATTTTTCTCTTGGGAACCTAATGGTTGCTAGAGTGCATGGGCCCCAAGTGGCATGTCTCTTGCCAAAACTGAAACTCCTACCCTCCTTCCTCATCATTAGATTCTTCTAGAACCTTGATTCTAGCTTGCATGAGGGACAAGTGGTGTGGCTTCCCTTAAATCGAAATCCCCTTTTCAGTTTCCCTCATGATTGTCTTTCTAGAAGCTCAAAGACCCTTATGCATGTGTGAAAAGTGGCAAAAATGGAAGATGGCTTAAAGTGAGGTTGGCGTGTGCTTCACATAACTGAAACCCTAGCTCCCTTCATCAATGATCCCTTGAGATCTAAGAGTCTCTAAGGTGCATGGGAGCCATGTGGCACCACCACCATGTACTAGAAACCCTAATGAGCCTTCTCAAGCACTTTTCCTCTTGGTGGCCTAAAATTATTGGGTCTAGGGCCTTTCCTTAGCCCTTGGGTGCCTACTCACTAGTCATCAAAAGACAAAAATTAATCCAACGTTATCAAGTTCTATATTTTGTACGCGTACTCAAATTTCAAGGATGAAATCTTCTTTTTAGGAAGGGAGGATGTAACGAATGAAGTAAACTTGATAGACAAAGTTCTTTAGACCTTAGAAACGTCATGAAATCCCAAAGGATTTCACAAATTGAGCGATTGATTAGGTTTTAGTCCGTTAGCGTAGTCGGATCTCAATCTACTATGGTGATGGAATCAAATTTCTTTTTAATTAAGGCACTTAGGAGTAGAATTATCCAAAATGAAATGCACCATTATACTCATGAATATTTAGGATTTTATGGTGCAATAAAAAGTTTCAAGTTTTATGTGTGAATAGTAACCCTTCGGGGGAGCGCCACGTGGCAACTGATTCAAATAGTTGTCAAATTATCATGTAGGATGTCCAAATATACTTAGAATCACTAGAAATAGTTTTAGTTTACACATCGCATAATCCTAATCATCAACTTGGAAACCCTAGGACACATGTCAAGAGGAGAATAAAGTGTGAAGAGATGGAGAGTAAATCAAGCCATGTCATCATGCCTCTTACACCAAATACTATTTCATTCAGCTAAACACTACTTGGCCAATGAAAAGAGAGTTTTAATCCTAATGGAACTCCAAACCATTGGAAGCCAATCGAAACATTAAACCCCTTGAGGAAACCGAAACCCCAAATTGGTTTCCAAACCCTAAAGTGGCCGGTTACAACTAAGTGATTTCTCACTTGGTTAAATCATCTTCACATGCAACTAACCACTCAAGTACACACTCTTACACCCTCGCCCACTCCCTTACATCTTGGTAATTTTATTTGACCAAGAAAATTTGCATTTGAAGCAAACTATGACTGAAACCCTAACTAAACCCCAAACTAGATGCATTTTGGTTAGCCCACTTTAGTCCAGCAAAACCACCCCTTTGCCTAAGCTTCCTCCACAAGATTCATCCTCCTTACAAGGCCATACTATGGCTATCATGCCACCTCATGAACAGTCCCAAACAATGTTTTCATGGCAAGTCAATCAAGCCCCACATCACCCTTCACCCACTTGGCCTACAACAATAGCAAACACTCCCATAAGATTTTCTCCTCCATTTTTACAAGCCAACCTCCCATCAATTTGTCATTCCCTCACCCACCAAGTCAGCCCTCCATCTATGTGGCGCCCCTAGCCTTCGCTTGGGATTGGACGATGACTGAGACGCCGGGACATGTAACACAAGGCTACACACCCCTCGTACATGACAGATAATATGCTATGCACCTAAGTACACTAGCAGTATGCAATAACATAGCAGCAGATTGTTAATAAAAGTCGGATAAACTAAGCAACGCGATAAGCAATTGCAAAGCACATGGCACCATACTAATATTATAATCCCAAACATTGTCCAAACGTAAACATGAGTCATAAAGGCGTAATATCCCAAAAGCATAAAGCATAGTTTAAAATTCCCAAAACACGGGATTTCCTAAAAAACAACATAAATCCACAAAAGTTGGCCATAAGTACTGTTGCCTTTTTTTTTCTTATCAAAATACTTGAACTCCCGTACTCATAAAAAAGATTCGGGCTTCACACGTTTTTCCAAAGCCTTATCCTTGTCCCGGTTGTTACGCCGCTTGAACTCCACAATAAATTCAAGTATACCAGTGATCTCCCGATCAATGGCCTTGAGTCGCTCTAGGATGGAGGGCTCGGGCCGATTCACAACCATCTTAGGCACAATCCTCTCCAAGGGAGGAGGTGCCATTCTCTTCCTCTTGGTCATGGTCGTCGCTTACTAAACCTGTCACAACTTTTACCATTCCAGTTGGGAAATGGTAGTAGAAACTACCACAATGAGATTTCAAGAAATCTCAGCAAGTAAGCACTCAACATACCACAGTTAACATAAGCATACAAAAGGTATATCATGAAATGCATGCATGGACATGTACTTGACTTATGTCTTTGACCATAACTTGACTTGTGCACTTGACCATTATCAAAAGACTTATAACAGAGATTTGAGCTTTTCATAAAAACTTCATTACTTTTTCTTATTCACGTGAACTTATTCAGAACTTGTCTTATCAGAACATATCACAAGATTTGCATCGAGTGATCCTTATCATATCACGAGATTTTTTTCAAGTGATCCTTATCTTATGAGCTCTTATCTTATCCTTGTTCAGAGGGTGGACACAACACGGTTCCCATTTGCACCACGTGTTCTTGCTAGTTACCGCACCATCAATGGTCCGTACACCATGATGAATACGTCATAAACATAGATTCATATTAACTCGACCTTACTTCGTCGGCTTACATGCCTTATGCACCCACTAGCGTTAGGTGCTTCCTCGCTCCGGTATTCTTTGAAAGGAATCCATTTGAGGCTCATCGATGGTACTTTATCGACTCAGGGGTTACCACTCCATTCTTAAGCACTCCAGAGTGGACAAATGAGTTCTACTAGGACATTCCCCTGCCCTAGCACTTGGGGTCGTGATAAAACTTTTTCTTTGAAAACATATTTCTGAAAACACTTCTTTGAAAGCACTTCTTTTGCATATGAGACTTAAACATGCTTACTCATACTTGACATATGACAAGCGAAATGTCGTGCATGAAATAACCAAGCATAACATGTTCATTTCATAGCATGATAACATAAACCATATGAGATATCATAACAAATACATGGAACCATGAGAACTTGCTTAGGCCGAAACTCATAGGCACAAAAACATGAAGATTCATCTCATAAACATGTTCCAATCCTCAAACATATACCTTAGAAATAAAAACATAGTAAACTAAGACATAAAATCATAGATTTTTGGCTAAGTTTGAAACTTCCAAAGCATGTTCAAACCGAAACATCATGTTGCATATACCATCAACCTCAATCAAGTGAAAACCGAAACTCATAGACATATTTCATGGCAATTTCATCACAAATCCAAAACATATAATTCCTTCCTTAGAGTTACTTAAGATCGTATTAACATATTCAAACAAACAACCAAGAGATAACAAACAAAGCAATCAAAAATCATGGAAGGATTTACACAATCATATACAAATATTAACCAAGAGTAAGTTGAGTGTATAGTTATAAAATCCATGTAAGGAATACTAGCAAGTTGTAAATCCGAACATACTATATTAGAAAGAGCATCTAAAACCCTACCTCATGTTCTTGAGTGTGTGTGTGGATTTCTAGGGTATCACTTGGTCTTAAACCATTCGGCTTCTAGGGTTTGTAGGTTAAAACCCCTTCATTTCAAACATAAAATAAAACAAAACCTAAAATAAGCAAGATACATGTGGTGGTCGAAACATGGAGGTTGAATTCCCTTCACTAATCGGCCTCAAGGGTTTTCCTTCAAAATCCTTAGTTATTTCCAAGAAAATGGTAGAAAGTGTGTGTTCTATCTCTCTCAAAGTCTAATGAGATCTGAATCTCATTTTTAGATTGGGAATGACTTGTGTGTGTGCAAGACTTAGAGGAAACCGATTCTTACCTTGCTAATCCTTGATTGTGCCGAAATCCCTTCTCTTGCAAGAATCCTCCTTGTTTGGCTGGAAAGAAAATACAAGAAAATGAGGAAACTTTCAAATGAATGAGGGAGAATTGTGTGGAGAGAATGAGAGCTCATGCAAATTTGAAAAAATGACAAGGGAAAGCCCCCATGGCGTGAACCCTTTTATTTTTATATGAGAACTTTCACTTCCCTCCTTGGTTGTATCCAAAGTCCTTGCATGGATGACAAGTGGCAAGATTTCTTCTTTGCCTTTTCCCTTTTGCCGAAATGCCTCTTGGAGTTCCCCACTTGGATTGCATTGGGAAGGGACACTTTGGGGGGTGGTGTGTAGGACTCCTCCTCCTTGGCCGAAATTCCTTCTCTCCCCCTTATGCCCTTCCTTCTCTTCAAAGGTAGCTTGGTAAAACCATTCATGCCTTTTCATATTCCCAACAAGTAACTCTTGGCATGGAAGACAAGTGGCATTGGGCATGTGCCATAGCCCTAGCCGTTCTCTCCATTTCTTTTCCCATGATGTTGCTTCACCTTCCAAGTACTCCTTCCCTAGGTGACCTTTCATATACCATTGGTCTAAAATGCACTAAGTGACAAGTGGCAAGTGAATGGAATGCTTGGGAGTGTGCTAGCCAAAACCCTAAGGGCAAACTTGTCCTTGATACAAAAGTCTCTTCACAAAAATCTTCTAGAAACTTGGTGCATGCTTGACACATGGCAAAAAGTTAGCTAAATTCGAAATCCCATATGCCTCCCTTCAGTTTCCTATGCAAAACTTCTAGAAAAACTCCATTTCACTTCCCTAGGCTTCCCTTTCTAAGAAACCTACATTGGAACTCGGATTCTGGACAAAAACAATGGGCCAAGCATGCAAGCCCATCTTGGTGCCTTCCTTTACCCTTCTTTCCCCCTTAATCCACTATCAAGACTAGGTTTAAGGTGTAACATTCTCATCATACATGGCACTAGTAACTTAGAATTGGATCATGGGCCTAAATCATTGGACCTAAGTTTCTAAATAGGGCCGAAATTTCAAAGTAAACTAGGGCCACTCTCCTCTTGGGCATAAGTTACTACATCAAAGGTTCTAAGGCCTTCCAAAGTAACTAAGGCTCCTAAAATGCCATGGCAACCTAGAATGAATTTCAAGGGCCAAGCCTAGACAAAACTTGAGTCATCACAATATATACACCACGTCCCTTGAATTGTTTTCCAAGAGAGAAAGCGAGAGAGAGCAAGAGAGAAATTCTGGTAGTTTTTCTTATTTCATTCCAGCCCCTTGGTGAGAATTTCTTGAACTCTAACCTCTTCCATTTTATCTAGAAATGAGTCTAGTTTACTTGGGTGTGTATCAGTGAACTTTTCTTGAAGTTTTGATGGATGAAAGTTAGTGTTTTTGGTTGAAAGGTTAGGTGTTGACAGTTTTGGTGTTTGTGATGAACTATGGTAGTTTTGTGGAGATTCTGATGAAATGTTAGGTAGATCTTGATATGATGAAGTGTTAACAAGTCTGTATGCAAGATATGACTTGATTCAAAGCATGTTAGTATTTTTACAAAATGATTTTTGCATGATTTTGAAGAGGTAGAAACCGATTGGTTCAATAGAAACTGTTTGGATTGGTCGTGATTTTAGCTCTAAGATTTCGATTCAATGGCTTTGATTTTTATGGTTGAAAATTTGATCTATGGGTTAAGATTTTATTTTTGAAGAGGTATGGTTTAGAGCTTTGGTGGAATGATGATGAACATGCAAGAGTTTGTTTTAAACTTAATCTAGAAGCTCTTCGTTTCATAAATTGTTTGGATGAAATTTTGGACATGACATGCTAGATTTAATGCTTAGATATAGTTATAACTTGAATGTGAGGTATATGATTGTATGCTTTTAAGACTTATTGCATGAAAATCAAGGATCTAGTCACTTTGTTTCAAGTCCATAAGCATGCTTACTCGAATTCATAGTTTTCATGCAAACCGATTGTGTTAGGTTGTGTTTTGTGAATTTTGGGTTTTTACCCTCTTTTTTTTTTTTTTTTTGGGCAAAGAGCCGGTAGCCACATGTCTAGTGGCCTCGTCCCAAGTTTATTGATAAGCTCTCACTTATGGCAGAGGAATATTGTGGTTACAAGCGAAGCATCTGGGAGAATACAAATAATGAATTCAAAACCCTCCCAAATACAAAACCAACAAAATCAAAACCAGATAATAAAGATAAGCCAAAACTAAACAAGCCTATAATAAGAGAGTTATAAGCAGGCCTAGATAAGAAAAACAAAGAAACTCTAAATAAGCCTAAAACCCACGAAACAAACCATAGCCAAAATACCAAAAAACAAAAAACTTTAAACTCTAGAGTATGGCAAACCCAATTTATCCGTATGAATAATGCCTTTTAAATACCTCGAAAATTGATTAATATCATTATAGATGACATTCCTTTGAAGCTAACCCTGTTTAGCCAAGTAATTAGCCGCTTGATTTCCTTCCCGAAATTGATGCACTACCCGAAAGTTCATGCCTTGAAACTCGGAGACAAGTTCTTCCCAGTAATCCCACAAATACGAGAGAGTACATTTTCCATTCCGAAACCAGTCCACTACAATTTAGAATCACTCTCAATAATCACATTATAACAAGATAATTTTTTACATAAATGGATACCTTCCAAAATTTCCTTCAATTCTGCACCATTGTGAGTGCCAATTTCGAAGTAACTCGAAAACGCCCCCTTTAGTTTTCCATATTCATCACGCACAAGACCCCCATCTCCTGATGTTCCTGGATTATTCCGACAACTCCCATCACAGTTGAGTTTCATCCATCCTCTTGGCAGCTTCGACCACACCACGAGCTTGCATTTGTTGGTAATAGGTTCCGGCTTATCTAATTGAAGAGCCTCCAAGATGTGCTTGTCTTGGTCTTCATTTGCTAGTTCACCCTCCATTCTTGCTTTACATCTACGATTCCATAGACACAAAGTGATGATGCATGGCATTAAACCCATGAGATTCCCAGCAATAGATGCCTTTCTAGCTGAACACATCCATGCCAAAAATCTAGCTTTCCAAGAAACAAAACCCATACACGACACATTCAACAAAACACTAGCACGTTCCCATACTTTATAAGCAACCTGACGTGCGGCTAAAACATGATCAGTTGACTCCCGATTTATTTGCCTACAGCAATAACAAGCCGAGGCTAAGGAAATGCCTTTCTTCTGCACCCTATCATCCACCGCCAAGCTATTGAACCAAGCTTTCCAATTGCACATAGAAATTTGTTTTGGCAAAATTGCATGCCATATCAACTCATGCCATGGCAGTAGCTCCCCTTTTTTTCGTGATACCTCCCATGCAGTGGTTGTGGTAAATTTCCCATCCGAAGTTAGCTTCCAAACACAGATATCTGTCCCTTCCTGTCCATGAATTTGAGCTTGTAAAATTCCGTTCATGACTTCTTCTCCCACCAGGTCTTCCAAGGGCTCAGTATTCCACTCCCGATTCACCCAACATTCTCTAACACGTAATTGTTTATTAGAGATGTCTGTGAATCTAGTCGAAAGTAGTCCCGAAGCCAACCATCTATCAAACCAAAAGAAAGAATTTCCACCCGTCAACAAAATATGCACATGTTTCATAACTTCCGGTATATTAGCAACTACCGATCTCCAAAACTGCGAATCAGTCGCCTTTTGACAACTACCAACCTCCATCCTTTAAATATTTAGATTTGAAAAACTTAGCCAACAAATTTTTAGACGTGAGGATCCGATAAGTAAATTTCATATGCAATGATTTTTGAACTTCTCTAAAATCCCTTAGCCACAAACCTCCTTCTTTAGTAGGCTTACAAACTTTCGACCAGGCTCTCCAATGTGTCTTTCGTTTACCATCCACTTCCCCCCATAAGAAATTCGCCAATATAGAATTAATCCAAGCTATAGTCACCTGAGGAACATTAATCATAGATAGTATATGAAGAGGCATACTAGACAAAACATGTCTTAAAAGAATTAACCTACGTCCCTGTGATAACGTTTTAAACTTCCATCCAACCACTGTTTTCCTTATTTTTTCAACCGATGGCTTAATAATACGAGAAGTCAATCTTCCTAAAATCAGAGGCGCACCCAAATAAGTCACCGGGAATTTCCCTTCCTTAAAACCTGTAAGTCTCAATAGACCCCTCTTCCGAATTGGTGTGATAAATTTTGAAGGGAATAAAGCTGATTTCTCTCTACTGATTTTTTTATCCGACCATCTTTCATACAAAGAGAGAGTATCCACCAGATTTTTAATTGATCTTTTCCTTCCCGCAGCGAAAATCAATAGATCATCAGCATATAATAAGTGAGAAATCAACGGAGCTCCCAGATGGTGAGAAAAGCTATCAATTCGACCACCTTCAAAAAAAAGTTTGATCAGTCTCGTCAAAACTTCCCCCATAATAATAAATAAATAAGGTGATAAAGGTTCACCTCGATGAAGACCCCGAGAAGATTTAAAGAACTCCTTGAAAGTCCCATTCATCATCACCGAGTACCATGGAGACTTTACACATTCACCTATCAATTTACAAAATTTGTCTGAGAAACCAAAAACATATAGAACCTCCATAAGAAAACCCCAATCAACTCTATCATATACTTTGGCCATATCAATTTTCAACATCACATTGCCCCCTAATTTTTTATTTATTTAGGGAGTGAACCATTTCCTGTGCAAGCATTACATTCTCAAAAATACTTCGACCCGGAACAAACGCACATTGTTCATGAGAGACCAACTTATGAATCACCCGAGTCAAATTACTTACAATGATTTTAGAAAAAATCTTATAAGCCACTGAACACAGACTAATAGGCTGGAATTTATCAAAACTGGCCGGATCAGGCACTTTAGGAATTAAAACTATAAAGGAAACGGAGTAGAACTTGGGAAGGGTCGTACCTTTGAAAAAATCTCTAGTTGCCTCAACAACATCATCTTTAATAACCTCCCAACAAGTCATGTAAAATTTCAAACCGAACCCGTCAAGCCCCAGGCTACTTTGTTTAGGAATAAAAAAAATAGCTTATTTGACTTCTAGTTCAGTCATTTCCAAACCAAGCATATGATTCTCATCATTTGTAATTGCCTTACTAATAATATCCGATAATTGACATTGCTCCACATCAACCTGCGTTGAGAGCATTTCTTGGAAAAACTGTGCAGCACCAATACGAACATTTTCCACAGTTTCCAAAGTTCTCCCATCCGAAAGGTTGATCTTCCCAATATAACTCTTATTGCACCTTTGATTTATCACCGAATGAAAGAATTTCATATTTTGATCGCCTTCCATCATCCATTTTTTCTTTGCAATTTGACCCAACCGGGTGGCCTCCCTTTTTTCCCAGAAATCAATCTCCACTTTAGTCGCCAAATAATGTGCTTCCACTTCTTCAGAAAATCCCATATGCAATTAGTTCTCTAAAAATTCAATTCTCTCTTCAAGGGCTTTAAACTTTGTATCTACATGCCCTAAAATGTTTTTATTCCAACCTCTCAAGGCTAGCTTAGTTCTCTTAAGTCTGAGCACAAGTTTCCGAAGCCCAATTTCTGCATCTTGCCGATGCCAAGCCTCCTTAACACAACTCATAAAATTTTCATGAGAGCACCACATATTTTGAAAGCGAAAAGGCACCGGGCCATAGCTCAAAAAAGGCCTATCCAAATTAACCACAACAAGACAATGATCTGATGATTTTCTATTAAGATATGTTGAATGCGCCAACACAAACTGAGAAGAAAATACATTATTAATGACCACTCTATCCAATTTTGCCCAACTTCTAGACACCCGCTCATGACCATTGCACCACGACATGGAATCCACTACTATGAAGATCAACCAATCAACAATTATCCAAACAATCATTGAATTCCGACATAGAAATCAATGGTCTAGGCTGACCACCAATTCTTTCCGAGTCCATATGAATGGCATTAAAATCACCCAACACCATCCATGGATACTCATTTGTTTGTCTAGTCTCTAACTCACACCATAAATCTCTTCTAGCCATATACGAACACTTGGCATAAACAAACCTAACAAGGACTCTCTTATTCTCTAGAAATAACCAACCAGAATATAGCTTGAGATGTGGAAAATAAAACCTGAAAACCATTCGGATCCTTCCAAAAACTCCAGAGCTTTCCACCAACAGCTTCATTAGAACTAAAATAATTGAAATTCAGAAAACTCCCAAGTGCTGCCATACGATTTTCTGTAGCAAAAGGTTCAGCAATAAAAAATAGATTAATATTCTTCTTAACAAGCAAAGCTCTCAATCTTTTCTTCGAACTACCCAATCCTCTAACATTCCAATAAAAAATGTTGTCTATCATAAAGTCAATTTCTAGGACCGGGTGTGAACCTGTTGAGACTTCCTCACAATTTTATCAGTACCACCTTTAACTTTTCTAACATTGGAACAAGGATCCCCTTTAGAATCATATGCCTTCTCTTCTCCTTTCATACCAGTGATCTCACCCTCTTCCTGATCTGAGTAGAAACCAGAGCTGCCTCTCCTTTGTGACTGCCAACCATATTCTCAGTTAGGGAAACTTCTGAATTTGTCAGTTTACAAGCTATAACTGGAGATTTTTCTACCTGTGTATTCAAAGAATCTGGAACCACCTCATTTTCTTCATCACACGAAACTTCCTCACAATCTTCATCCTCACTTTCCTCTCCGTTATCAACATCATTATGTGCATCCAGGATAAGCCATTCAACCACACTCTCATTGTGGCGCCCTCGACCCCCACGTGTTATTTTTGTGGAGTTTGTGACACTGGGATGATGACCACACGGATCATGCACCCCAACGACCAGTGCTCAGAGTGTGTACAACATGCGATAAATGTACAAAAATAATATTCGCAGCGGAGAAATAAAAAGGTCTTTCTTTATTAAGTACCAGAATTGTTCAAAAACAATAAAATATCTTTACAAGAATTATACAGTCATCCGACAGAAAATTTAAAGAAAACAAATAACATAAGGGACACAAATCCCATAACGCTGAACAATATCATAGCAACTCAAGCCTCTGGCAGAGTCGACCCCTCAGGTTCATACTCGGGCTTTGTGTCAGACGCTACGGCACCAAAAGACAGAACCGTAGGGTAAAACACCACAATGAGATTATGACATCTCAGCAAGTAATTAACCAAAACAACATCCAAGAGATTTAAAACACATTAATATAATCACACATCCCCATACAGACAAATATGCAGAAAACAAAACCACATTTTTTTTACCAAAAATACACTTTTAATAACTCACGCCAAAAATCCCATTTTTGGCCCAATCATAACTATTATTATAAAATTATGCATGCACCACGGTCTCCCCTATGGACCGTCCGCACACCCTGGCTCTCATCGTCACACCATGGGTAACTTCAGTGCATGACACTTCGTAACGAACGATGCCCAGTTACACGCCCAGCGCATATATGGCCAAGCATCCTCTAACCTCGCCAGCTAAAAGGTCACAGAATCGGTACGAGAGCATTACCGTCTCGTCAGTTCCCGTCGTCGCCCTGCGACAACTCAAGGGATGTCACGTCAGTCTTTTACGCTCCCGAGTGACCAGTAAAGCTCCATCGAGATAATGCCCCATCTCGGTTTGGGGTCGTGATACACACGCACCCACATAATTAGTCTCAATTCCAAACAGATAACATGACATCATAGCACACTTTATTAAAGACGATAAATGTGCATTACAATATATATTGGATGACATATTAAATAACTCATTTACATAAAATCCCAACCTTTTACAAATATACAATTTCACAACTACACGCGTAATCCCGTCCTCCACTCCGGCTCAAGGTCCAACATCAACGCCAACTGCAATTAATCCCAACACTT
The DNA here is from genome assembly GCA_022457165.1 of Juglans mandshurica. NCBI lineage: Eukaryota > Viridiplantae > Streptophyta > Magnoliopsida > Fagales > Juglandaceae > Juglans > Juglans mandshurica. The sequence continues at coordinate 16,362,880 of CM039623.1, forward strand.
CAACGGCCCAAAGCCCAATTTCAACAATCCAACAGTTTATAAATAAATGACAATTACAATGCCAATTTAAATCACTTGAGTCGCATTGGAAAATTACATACAAGAAAATGGAATAATTCTGGAAGATCGTGCGAAAGGGGCGTTGCTCAAGGTGGCGGCACAACGGCGGTACACGGCAGTTCAATGCCCAAAAAGAGCTCTCAACTCACGGGTTGGCTAAATTACAAGTGGATAAACACGGGTGACTCTCGGGGATGGTCAAACAACCAAGGGGAAAAATACCATGTACGGTGGTTCGCGGTGGTGCACACGGCAACAAGGCCTAAGGCTTTTGGGACAACACAATAAAAACTTTGGAAGTTTAAGATTTCGAGCTTGAGAGAGAGAAAGCAACAAATTTTAGATCCTCAATAAACTGGAGAACTCGGCCTATTTATAGGCTAAGCACAGCGGTAGCAGGTGGCTACGTGCCACACGGGTAGAGAGAAGAAAACCGGTAGCACAAGCCGTGGAGAAGAGAAGTGATTTCGTGCGAACGTGTGGCACGGTGGCTAACAGCACAACATGGAGTCCACCACCAAACAACACAGAGCTGCTTACGGAAAAGGTGGAAGGTGGTGGTGGCCGTGAGGAGCGGCAGCTTGACAACGAGTCTTTGGAGCCTCCACCGAACGACACGGAGCTGCCATGAGGTGGAGGAAAGGAGGTGGTGGCAATGGCACGGGTTGCAATACTTGGCAATGATCTGATTGGAGGAGGAAAAGGCTTCGGCAGTTTGCTAGGAGCAGAAACCAGAAGGTAGAAGAAGAAGAAGAAATAGGAAGAATGAAGAAGATGAACTGCACGGCGCAGGGGAAAACAAAATGGAACCCTAAGTTCCTGACCAAAACGGCACCATTTAACAAGCTAAGGGGTTGGGTTCACTTAACCCGCACGGGCTGGGCCAAAGGTGCACATGGGCTGGGTTCAAAATTCACATGGGTTGGGTCCAAACACACGGGCTGGGTCACACGGCCCAAAAATAAATTACTATAACTACACATAAACCCAACTAAAAATAAAAACACTACAAATAAATAAATAAAACAAATCGAAAACACCACAAATAAAATACAATATTTAAATAAATAATAAGGAATTAAAACCCATGAAAAATAGAGATCTCACACTCGTCAACTTTTTTATTTTGACCATTTGTGTTATGTTCAATCAAAATAGGTACTCCCACAATATTTTCGTCTACCTGACCCTTTGCCGGAACAATTTTTTCAATAACTGGCAAATCTTCCTTCGGCATGACTTTAAGAATATCTTCCACTGCCTCCTCTTTTGACCCCGAAGTCTCCCCCCTTGTTTTGATTATTTTTGGTTGCCATATTCTTTTATCCTTGGCTTCCCATCTTCCTTCCACCTCTCCTCACTACAAACTACTGTTGTGTGTCCTTGTCTGTAACACTTCATGCAATAGAAACCCGGTTTCTCGTATTTGGCCTCTTGCCAAAAACATTTTGTTGGTGACACTACAACTAGAAATCCTTTTACTGGTTCCGTTGTCAAGTCCACTTCCACACAGACTCTTGCACCCGTAACCCTTGTTAGGTTCAAAGTCGCATTGTCCGTTCCCAGATAACTTCCAAAACGCATAGCAAAAATTTGCAAGCAATCTCTTCGATACATATGCATTGGTAAACCAGGTAAAAAAATTTATTGAGGAGCTAATGGAGATTCTTTGTGCAAATCGAAATCTTTTGTCAACTCCAACAACTGAAAAGCATTCCCTTCCATAGTTCTTCTTTCACATGCCCATCCATGCACGAAGTCATGTTCATTCTTCATTTGGATTAATACATGATAATCATCCATAAAACTGATCGTTGGAATCTCTATCAAATCCCACTTCTTCACCACATTCAATCTAATAATATCAATGGAGGACCGAACAAGCATAAACTTTGATGACAATAGCAAATTTGAAATCTTCTACTGCTTTCATCATCTCATGTTCTAAAAAAATAAAGCCCAATTCACCATCTATTTTTACCGGAAAACGCATGGGTATGTTAAAATTTGAATTGTCCACCTACTTGGAAACTGCTTGTGCATACGAAGGAGCCACAGAAACATCGATTCTGGCATTCCTCGCTGACGACAGAGCCATCAGAGGGGCAAAGGGTGCCGTGGAGGCTAACCCTAGGCACGGATTGTGAGTCAAAACACCAAGAATATAAATTTTGAGAATCATGGAACTACCAAAACAGACCAAAAATCAAACACTATAAATCGCCAAAATCACCCTCGCTTTCTTACTCAAGTGTTTAGTGTTTTCACTTAAGCAAGGATTCTGTGAATTTTGGTTGATTAGTCAATCATGCTATCACCTAGGTTTGAATGATGAACATTTTAGGAGAGTTATTTATGGACTTTTGGAGTCCTTGGAGTTGATATGAAGGTATTAGACAAAGAACACCAAGGTTTGTCTTTATTTGACCTAATCTTGATGTTTTTGCATTTCCTTGATGTAGTGAGTTCAAGTATTTATGAAATGTGTGATTTAATGTCTTAGCATGATTTTATAACTAAAAATATGATTCTTGGGAGTTGCTAAATTTGGTTTAAGCATGTTAATGTATTAAATGACCAAGTAGCAATAAAAAGCATAATTTTTAGCGTATACATGATTCTGCCAAGTGATGTTTCTCATAGTTGGGATTAGTTCTAAATTTTTTTGAGTTCATATCTAGATTAAGGATGAAAATGTATATTAGAAATGTAAATTTTGGTAAATTTTGGAGACTGCTTACAAAATCCTAATTTTAGGGGCAAATTTATAATTTCCCACAAGTAGAAACTTTGCAAATTTAGCCCTACGTTAGCAATTCTTATTTTTATGAGGTTTAAGTGAGATATCCTAACCTTAGAAAATATCTAATTTCAGCTTAAGCCTTTTTACTCTATGCTTTATGCTACAGTCTGTAAGTTAGCTTGTAACTTACTCTTGGCATTTTTACATATGTATGGTGGTAAGGTTGCAATTGTTTACTTTCATGTCATTATGCTTATTATAATTGTTTATGTCATGCCATGTCACTTATTACTGTACATGATTATTTGTCACATGCCACAAGTGCCATGTCATCTATTACATGCCATCTATTACAAGTGCCATGTCATATGCATTGAGTATGTCATGAAATGTTTCTAAGTCATGCATGAGTCTTTTATCTTATCATGCCCCCTAGTGCTAGGGTGGGAGTTATCCTTGTAGAACTCCTTTGTCCACTCTGGAGTGTTCAAATTGGATGTGGAATCCCTTAGGTTAATGAAGTATAGTCAACATGTTTCGAATGTGACCTAAATAACTAGTTTTCAGAGCAAAGTTAGGCACCCAACGGTGATGGTGCCAAACTACACGTTTATAGGTTCAGTTATCATGACATACTCACAACTGGCGCCAATGTCTGTGATGTGATGCGATACTGGAAGGAGCACATGGACATTGGGGTGTCGTGGATCATCAGTTCACATAAACAAATATGTAATATGTAACAAGGTCATGTTCTTGTCAAGTCATGTTACGATCAAGTCGAGTCATGTTATGTTCTTGTGTAGCCATGTTATTTTCAAGTTATGCATGCATGTTCAAGTTCATATCATGATGCATACATGTCATATTACTGTCATACATTCCTATTCATACTATTGGTTGTTTAGGAACTGTACTTGTTGAGATTTTATAAATCTTACTTGGTAGTTCCAATTACCATATCCCCCAGAATGGCAGACGATATGTCAGGGGACTAGGAATCAGGACTAAACCAGCTGGACGAGGTTGAGTAGGAATCAGGACTCAACTATAGGAGCTTATGAAGTTGGTGCTCCAACTTTCAGATTCCATTTTGGCGCTTATAGCCGAACTGCATGAGCGGTTTGGTGTTAGTGTCGTAGTTTTATTTCATGTCTGTACTTATAGAGCGCTATCTCCAGTACATGTTTTAATATCATAAATGTTATGAATTATTATTATATGTTGGGATATGGCATTCTGGTACTTTGTGTATTGCTAAAAAAACTATCCTTTGCGAATACTGCATACTGTTATATGCATATTAGGTACACTGCATCCTTAACTGTCATGAGTGGGGGTATGTGACCTTGTGTTACATGTCTCGATGCTTCAAGCTCCCTCAAATCCCAAGCAAAGTTTGGGGCATCACGTAAACATAGCAACCAGACTCGATACATTGGCCTTAGCCTTGAGGATAAGTCCTCTTATTTATGACCTATCTCCTACTAGAACTCTTGGCCTTAGCCCTAAGGACAAGTCTTCTTACTTATTCCCACTTACTACTAGGATTCCTTTACTCTAATAATCTAGGTAGGGCTGTAAGGTGGTCGGTCCGGACCAAAAAAATCGACCGGACCGAATGGTTTAGTCTGGCTTGGTCCGGATTGAAGTTGAGATTGGTCGGTCTCGATCCATGGAATTACAAAATTTCAGTTTTCGGTCTGGTCTCGACCCCGGACCGGACTGACCGAATAGGAAAATAAGTTAATAATTTATTTTAAAAAATATTTTTAATAATTTAATATGTTATTTTTATATAGTAATTATATAAATTAATGATGTAATTTTTATCTAATTTAGTATCATTATTTTTTTTAATGAGTTAGTTACATAATTCACATTAATAATTGAATTAATTTTAATTTAGTAATTTAAATAATTTTTTTAATAATTTATTTGAAAAAAAAAGAAGAAAAAATAAAAAATAATTGGGCGTGACCAAATGGACTGACGTCCTTATGGATGTTCGGTCCATCACCCTCCCGAACCGGACCAGACCACTTTACACCCCTAATTCTAGGACTCATAATTACCTACTAGGACTTTACTACTACTTCTATTACTTGACTTACGTGTTGCATGCATGAAATCCACGTCCCTTAGCTCCACGTATCTATAACAACTTCCCCACCCTTAAAAATGCCCTTGTCCTCAAGGGTTAGTGACTGAAATCGTAAAGAAAATTCGGACAACTTCTCCCAAGTGGCTTCTACAGGGCTATAATTTTTCAATGCACAAGAATTTCTTCGTTTGGCCTTATGCCTATCGGTCAATTATCGCCTGTGGTTACAGCTCTTGGCCACTTTCCCCTGCTATAGGGAGTAATGTCGTTGTGCTTAGCTCATCTCCAGACTTGTGCTTTCGGAGAGACACATGGAATACGGGGTGGATGCGTGAGTTGGTTGGGAGGTTGGTTTTGTATTCCACCTTGCCGATGTGTGTCAAGATTTAATAAGGGCCAAAAAACTTGGGGGCCAGCTTCATGTTGGTCTTGCGAGCTATCGTTTGTTGGAGATAGGGTGGAAGATGAACGTAGACCCATTCTTCTAGCTAAAACTCTCTATCCTGGTGCTTCCTATTGTAAATTTGTTTCATATGGGTTTTCCTACGCTTCAAGTTCTCCCATACTTCTTTAAGCAATTGGTTCGTTGTGAGGAGTAAGTGCTCCACAACTTCAACTTTAGTGGTGCTTAGGACATATGAGAGGAGTGAGGGCGGGTCCCTACCATACACAACATTAAATGGCGTATTCCATTGATGGAGTGCTAACTCGTATTATAGACAAACTCAACCCACGACAACCATAAAATCCATTTCTAAGGTCTGATTTAAAGCTTCTGTTTGTCTATCTACTTGGAGATGATATGATGAGCTGAAATTGAAGTGTGTTCCCTGTAAATGGAATAGATCCTTCCAAAATGCATTGGTAAAGACCTTGTCCCTATCACTGACCACTGAACTGGCATGCCATGGAGTTTAAAGATCTGTTCAAAGAAAACTTGCACACACTTATTGTTGTATATAGATGCTTCAGAGGTGTAAAATGAGCATATTTGGAAAGGAGATCTACTACTATCAATGGAGGGGACATCCTGGCCGGTTAGCCCCTAAGATGGACCTGGGCCCTTATTAATGAATAAAACCCATATCATAACCGAAAGGCCCAGCCCAGTACAAGGGGAACCTAGCCCATGGAAAATATCGGCTGGATGACTATCCAGTCAATGGCAAAAGATAAAGGAGGTTATACTTCAAATTTGCCAAAAGATTAATCCTCATCTCTAAATTTGAATTCAAGTAAAAGATAACCACTATCCAATGGGGAACAAAGATAACTCATGGAGCTCTATATAAAGAAAAAACCCAGGTAAGTAAAGGGATCAATTTATTATTATTATTATTATTATCCTCAAATTACTAACTTAGGCATCGGAGGAATTCCCTCGAACCCCCGTGCTCTCTACACTTTGGTTGCAGGTGACCATGAGGTGGTGGTGGTCAAACATGTCCATAACAACCAAGATAACTAACTTGTCGTTTACTGGTGGAAGGTCGTTGATATGAACCCGCGGGAATAGAATCCCTTGAACCCGCGGGAATAGAATCCCTTGAACCTACAATCAATTTGAAAACTCCCCAAGAAAGCCAAAAATCAAGTCAATGATGGAGAATCTAAACCCGATGAGAACTTGTTTCAAGAACCTAGATTATATTAAAATCTAGACCCGTTGAAGAACCCGTCTCAAGAACCCAGATTACAAAGGAGGAACGCCACAAAGGTTGTGATTTACCTTTGATAAGTTTAAAAGTTCAATTAAGAATAAGAGGAGTAAAACTCAACTCACAATGAATAAATTCATCAAATTTCATAAACTTCATAAACCTCTGAAAATGAGGCTACGAAGAGTATTTAAACCAAAACCTAATTAAAACCCTAGATAAAATAAAACCCCATTTTCCAAAAATAACCCTGAGTGAACAGTGCCGCGGCTACAGTACGGTGCTACAGTAACTCGGCTCCAGTAACCCTAACCCTAGTTCAATAAAATAATAACTTTCCCAACATGCCCTTACATAGGCATAAACCCAATTATTCTAAGCAAATAAAATAGGTCCTTGAAATTAATTAAATAAGTTGAAAGCCTTCAAATGTCCAAAGCCTATAAGTCAAGTTGTTGCCATTTCCCTAGCTTATGAAATGAATCAAAGCATAATCTTCATCGTTTAATCCCTTGAACTTGTATTTGGCCAATCTGGAACTTGCAACATATCTTTAAGACTAGGCCCACCTTGGTTCCCATCATTCTCCCTCTCCTCAAAAGGATTCGACCTCGAATCTCCACCTGGATCAAAGGGAAAAATGTTAGCAACATTATCATTGATTTCATATGCATTGTTTTTAATTTGTTCAAGAATTTGAGAACATCCATCCAAGCTACTCCTGTTGTCAACAGATAAAGACATTAAATCTAAAGGAGTAAATAGATTAAGTATATAAACAATTTCAAAAGGAGAATATAAAGTGGTAGTATGCATGGTCCTGTTATATGCAAACTCTATAAATCCATCTATAACCACAAAAATAGAATTTCTACACCTTTCTTTCCTAGGCAGCCCCAAAACAAAGTCCATAGATATGTCTACACATGACTCACTAGGAATAGGTAAGGGCGTATGCAACCCATGTGGCAAAAGTATAAATTTGGCCTTTATGCATGTAATGCACATACCACAAATACAATTGACATCTCTCTTCATCTTAGACCAACATAAATGTTCATGCAAAATGTCTAATATTTTCTTGACACCAGAATGACTACTCCAAATATATGCAAACTCAATGAAGGGCAAATGATAGTCCCACAAACGTTCATGCAACAGGTCAATGTATGGCAAATGATACTCCCACAAACGTTCATGCAACATGTTAATGAATGACAAATGATACATCCACAAACATTCATGCAGCACATCAATGAATGACAATTGATACTTCCACAAACGTTCATGCAACACGTCATTGAAAGGCAAAATAATACTTCCACAAACATTCATGCAACACATCAATGAATGACAATCGATACTTCCACAAACGTTCGTGCAACACGTCATTGAAAGGCAAATGATATGAACCCGTGGGAATAGAATTCCTTGAACCCACAATCAATTTGAAAACTCCCCAAGAAAGCCAAAAATCAAGTCAATGATGGAGAATCTAGACCCGATGAGAACTTGTTTCAAGAACCTAGATTATATTAAAATCTAGACCCGTTGAAAAACCCATCTCAAGAACCCAGATTACAAAGGAGGAACGCCACAAAGGTTGTGATTTACCTTTGATAAGTTCAAAAGTTCAATTAAGAACAAGAGGAGTAAAACTCAACTCCCAATGAATAAATTCATCAAATTTCATAAACTTCTGAAAATGAGGCTACAAAGAGTATTTAAACCAAAACCTAATTAAAACCCTAGATAAAATAAAACCCCATCTTCCAAAAATACCCTTGAGTGAACAGTGCCGCGGCTACAGTACGGTGCTACAGTAACTCGGCTCCAGTAACCCTAACCCTAGTTCAATAAAATAATAACTTTCCCAACATGCCCTTACATAGGCATAAACCCAATTATTCTAAGCAAATAAAATAGGTCCTTGAAATTAATTAAATAAGTTGAAAGCCTTCAAGTGTCCAAAGCCTATAAGTCAAGTTGTTGCCCTTTCCCTAGCTTATGAAATGAATCAAAGTATAATCTTCATCGTTTAAGCCCTTGAACTTGTATTTGGCCAATCTGGAACTTGCAACATATCTTTAAGACTAGGCCCACCTTGGTTCCCATCAGTCGTCATAAAAATCCATTGAGATTTTAGTCCAAACCATGGACGGACTTGGTAATGGCTGAAGCAGTTCAACTGGTTTAGTGTGACCTCCATTACTGCATTGGCGAGTGTCACATTCTCAAATAAAAGCCTTGAGGTGCGCCTGAGCTCCCTTCCAATAAGAAACCGATCGTATGCAGTACCACATTTTATGATACCCTTCATGTTTGCTCGCATGGAACTCTTGGGTGATTGGTTTGACAAGGGGAGAGTTGTTTTGTAAGAAAATACGTCCCTTCCAAATTATCACTTCATCCTTGGCAATCCATGGTCCTACAGCTTCCACCTTGTCGATGCACTGGATAATGTTGGAGATAAAACAGACTTCCTCTCTCACGAAGGAAGCATTATCTGTAGTCATTGGACTCATGACATCAAAATATGTCTGGACTGCCCTTGAAACTGCTTTCAGCCACAAGTCCAAGGTTCGTGAGCTTCAAATCAAGGATGAACTTCATCTCATGAAGCGTGGCTCTCGCAGCGTTTCAGAATACTCTCGAGTATTCAAATCTTGTTGTGATCAACTATCGGCAATGGGATGACCAATTGAAGATACTGACAAAGTTCATTGGTATTTACGTGGTCTAGGCCATGAATTCTCAACCTTCTCCACGACTCAACTCTCTTTAACTCCAATTCCGAGTTTCAAAGATGTTGTCCCTAAGGCTGAAAGCTTTGATCTTTTTTCCAAGTCCATTGATAACAATGCAGGTGCCTCTGCTTATGTTGCTAATGCCTCCTCTGCAAACCAAAATACAAAGCCTAATAATTATCAACAGAAATATAAGGGAGGCCAATCCAAGGGAGGAAATCACGGCAAACAACAGTATAAATGTTCTCCTCAATGCCAAATATGCCGTGAAGAAGGGCACTATGCCATGGACTGCAAAAACAGATACACAAAAAATGATACACATCTTGCTGAAGCACTTGCAAATTGAACAATTAGCAACGACACTGCTAACTAGTATATTGATACAGGAGCATCGACACACATGACCTCAGATGTGTCTCAACTTGATAAGGTGGAACCTTACACTGGTACGGACAAAGTTATTGTTGGTAATGGATCATCTCTACCCATTACACACATGGGTTCATGCTCTCCTACTCCTTCTCTTACATTAAATGATGTTCTTGTTGTGCCAAATTTAACCAAAAATCTGTTATCTGCCAGTAAGCTTACAAATGATTTTCCTTTCTCTGTTTCTTTTACTGACAATGATTTTGTCATACAAAACCTTCAAACTCAAAAGGTGGTGGCAAGTGGTAATCCAGTAGATGGCCTCTATGTACTGAAGAGTGGAAACCATGTCTTTTCTTCTATTATTACCAAACAGAATCTTTGTAATTCCTTTGATACTTGGCATGCTCGTTTGGGCCATGTATCATCAAAAATAATTTTCATGCTTAATAAAAAGGGTCTTTTGTCTATTACCTCTATATTGCCAAATCCGTCTTTATGTGTTAGTTGTCAAAAGGCTAAAAGCCATAAACTCCCATTTCAAGCAAGTGAAAGTCGCTCAGACAATATCTTAGGTCTCATACATTGCGACTCATGGGGTCCAGCACCTATAAATTCAATCTCAGGATATCGATATTATATAATTTTTACTGATGATCACTCGCACTTCACTTGGTTCTATCCATTAAAGCACAAAGCTTATTTTTATCAAACCTTCATAAGATTTCAAACTTTGGTTGAAAATCAATTCTCAGCAAAAATAAAAAAATTTCAAAGTGATGGGGGAGGTGAATTCACAAGTACCATTTTTCAGTCTCACTTAATTAAATGTGGCATTCATCATCAAATTTCTTGTCCCTATACACCATCTCAAAATGGTAGAGCCAAGAGGAAACATAGGCACCTCACTGAAACAGGCCTCACAATGCTTTTTCATGCTAATGTTCCTCTTCATTTTTCGGTTGAAGCTTTCAGTACAGCCGTGTACACTATTATTCGCTTGCCTACACCTGTCTTAAATGAGGTCTCTCCATTTGAAATTATGTATGGTAAGTCCCCTACTTATGTTATGTTTTGCATCTTTGGCTGCCTGTGCTTTCTATATTTGCACGACTATGCTAAGCATAAATTTGAGCCAAGAAGTCTTCCTTGCATCTTTCTCGGATACAATTCTTCCTATAAAGGATTTCAGTGGTTGGATCCTACAACACATCAAGTTTTTGTAACCAGGCATGCTCGATTTGATGAGACAATATTTCCATCTTCGTCTTCTAATATGTAGCCCTCTCAAGCCCTATCAGATTTCATTTCCTTTCATAATCCCTGCATATCAAATTCTTCCTTGCCTGGTACTAATCCTTCTACAGGTTCCCAACCATTACCACAAGCAATTGAGTCTCGACCATGTAAATCATGTGCCTTGGAGTTGGATAGCTCTCGAGTATCATCAATGCCTCTGCTTCTATAAGTAATCCAGCAACTAAGACTGTATTAGATATGCAGCCTCCACCAATTTCGAATTCTTCAAATCAGAATTCTCATCCTATGAACTCGTGGCAAAGCTGGTATATCAAAGTCAAAACATTACAATTATGTTTGTCAAGTTCCATCTTCTCCTTTACTATCATCTCTACTAGTAATGAAGGAACCGAAAGGATTCAAAAGTGATGCCAAGACTCTAGAATTGCTCACTGCAATGAATGATGAAATTCATGCTCTCAAGCTCAATCAAACATGGGAACTAGTTCAAAGACCACCTGCCACAAATGTCGTTGGATCAAAATGGGTCTTTTGTACCAAATATCATTCGGATGGAACTATTGATAGACTCAAAGCTCTCCTTGTTGCTAAAGGCTATACTCAACTCTATGGACTTGATTTTAATGATACATCAGCCCAGTTGTTCGAGCATCAATAGTAAGAATTGTACTATCCATTGCAGTCTCTCGCGGCTAGACCATACGTCAACTTGACGTTAAAAATGCATTCTTACATGGTCTTCTACAAGAAGAGGTCTACATGGAACAACCACCGGGATATATTGATGCTTCTCATCCAAATCATGTTTGTCATCTCAAAAAGGCAATTTATGGCTTGAAGCAAGCCCCGAGAGCATGGTTTCATCGATTTAGCAAATTCTTACTTACCATTGGTTTTAATTTTAACAAGTCAAATTCTAGAGTATTTGTTCATTCATCAGCTAATGGTATTATTTGCTTACTCTTATACGTTGATGACATTGTCATCACAGGAAGCCACAAGACTCTCATTGACAATTTCATTGAAAAACTATGGCAAGAATTCTCCATGAAGGACCTTGGCAACTTAAATTATTTTTTGGGGCTAGAAGTTACTCATTCAGAAGCTAGAATCTTCCTCAGTCAAATGAAGTATGCAAGAGATGTTCTTCTTCGCGCTGACTTACTCGATTCAAAGCCAATTGCAACACCAATGGTTGTCTCCATTCATTTAAATGCCGCTGGTTCTTTATTTAATTCTCCAACTACTTATCGATCTTTAGTTGGTGCACTGCAATACTTAACAATTACAAGGTCAGATATTACACATGCACCAAGAGATCAACACTTTTAAGCCGTTAAAAGAATTCTCCGATATGTTAAAGGCACTCTCCATTTCGGTCTCCATATCAACCCATCCAACAATCTATATATCTCGGCATACTCTGATGCTAATTGGGCTGGCTGCCCTGATACAAGTAGATCAACATCCGGTTATGCAATTTTTATTGGAGACAATTTAGTGTCATGGACTTCTAAAAAGCAATCCAAAGTGTCTTGATCTTCTGCGGAATTAGAATACAGAACGTTAGCACTAACTACAGCTGAAGTTAAATGGATGTTGAACATCCTTCATGATTTGCAAATTCAGACAAAAGGGCAGCTGACATTACTCTGTGATAACACCAGTGCAATCTTCATGAGTCGAAATCCAGTTGCTCAAAAAGGGTCTCGACATATTGATATTGATATTCACTTTGTTCGAGAATTAGTCTGCAATGGCGTTTTAAACATTAAACATGTGCCATCACACTTGCAAATCGTAGACATATTCACAAAAAGCCTATCACGTCCCCTGTTTCAGCTATTCAGATCCAAGCTTCGCGTGTTGCCAACCACGCTTAACTTGAGGGGGGGGGGGTGTTGGAGATAACACAGACTTGTTCTCTAGAGATAATTACGACAGACATCAAGGAGAGAATCAAGGCTGATATCAAGGGAGCAATATATGGCAATGTAAAGAACCATAGATGTAGGAACTGATTTGTTCTAATTATAGAATGTATAGTCATCTTTCCTTGTATAGCATGTACAACATTAATAGTGTTTGTAACATTTACATACTTGTACAGTTTCTATATAATAGAATCTCCTAAGCCATATGCAAATTGCTGTGGTTTCCATTACTATCTAAAATCTTCTTAGATAAGTGCCTATAGTGTAGGTGTGGAAGCCATTTCCTCTCGAATTTCATCAAGCCACTGACACAATGGTTCCAAGATGGCGAAATCTTGGGTGTTTGCCACTTGACAAGAGAGTGCATCTGCTACTCGATTTTCTAGTCCTCGTTTATATTCAATGGTGAAGTCATAACCAAGTAATTTGAGTTTCCATTCTTGCTGGGCATCAGTCGTAATCATTTGGCCCCGTAGGTGCTGAAGCTATTTTGATCCATTTGGACGACAAATCAATGGCCCAATATATAAGGTCGCCATCATTGGATTGCCAACACCAAAGTCATCATCTCCTTTTCATATGTAGATCAGTTTAAATTTTTTCCTTTCAGTACTTGGCTAAAGAATGCTATGTGGTAGTCATCTAACATAAGAACAACCCCTAGGCCCATGCTAGAAGCGTTGCACTCCACCAGGAACGGTTTGCAAATTTGGTAAGGTTAGGACTGGTCTTGACGTCATAGCTCTTTTTAACTCTTGAATGACGATTTCCAACCAATGGATGTTATCCCGTTTGAGGAGTTGTGTTAATGGGCTGGCTATAATGCCATAACTGTGGATGAACTTCCTATAGTAGGCGATTAAACCCAAACATCCGCAAAAAGCCTTGGGGGTCATGCGTCGTGGCCATATAAGCGTGACTACTATTTAATTCGGGGTCCATGGAAACTTCAGGTGAGATGATGTGGCTAAGATAATGGATGCTAGTCTGTGTTGAAGAAATGAAAAACAAGTTGATGAATGTGAAGAGTGTGCTGAAGGTGAAAAACAGATAGATGAATTGAGAGAAATGCTTGAGGCGAGCACTGATGAAGAGAAGAAAATAGGCTTAGTTGTTTCTGTTGTATACAAACCATTATATATAGAACATGTACAAAAAGCATAATTGACAAAAATAGAAAAGGAACAAAAGGGACCAATTTTGTCCATTGTACATAAAAGAATGCTTTTTGTCTGCTTTATTCCTAGCCAACTTTATCAAATGGCTGTTGTGTCATGCTCCCACTATCATCCTTTGTTTCATCTGTTCTGATCACAGTAGGTGCACTACCATGATGTGCATTATTTGATGCCTCACTTATCCCTTGGACAACAACTTTATGCTACGAGTTTTGGACAGCAGCACCATGCTGCAAACCTTGGACAACAGCTTCTTGCTGCTGGTTTATTGATGAACTTTGTGACTCCCCCTCAAGATGGGCACCTTAAGATGGGCATCTTAAGATGGGCATAGATGTTTAAGGTGCCCATCTTGGACAGTAGAAAGAATAAAGCAGCAGTAGGGAGAGCCTTGGTAAATATGTCTGCTAATGGAAACTTGGAAGCTATGTGCACAAGTGTAAGAACTTTAGATAATACCTTTTCCCTAACAAAATGGCAATCCAATTCTATGCATTTGGTTCTCTCATGGAACACTAGGTTCTTGGTCAAGTGAATTTCTGATTGACTGTCACAATACAACAGTGTTGGCTTGGGTTGGTTTATTGTTCGCATAAAAATATAACTGCAAGTATACAGAATTGTAATAAGTAGTAAAGTGTTTTAAAGAAAACAATTATCGAACCCACAAAGAATAATTATGCTATTGAGTATTAAAATTGACTAAATTAATTACTATTTAGAAAACTGAAATTTGAATAATGGATTAACTAAATTAAACTGTAGACAAAAGCATTAAAATTAAGATTTTAAAGATAATAAGAATAGATTTAGTGCGTTTGACTTCACTAGCAAATTTCACACAGTTTATTCTTTCTTGTTATAGAATCCCAATTATCCCAAGTTGATGATAAAAATCCCTTAACTATTCAATATTTTCTGTCAAACAATACCAAAAATAACTCCAACTAATAACTCTATATCTCTATGTGAATTTAACTAATTGGAGATTCATTAAATTCTTTGAATTTTTCTTGAAAATTAAACTAGTCGCGGTAAAGCATCTCTGCTTTTCCTCAACTAATAGTGTTTAATCATAGAGCTTTAATCACAAATCACCTCTCGGTCTCATTGCAATCCAAAAGATCGAACAATAATTAATTAGAAAATTGTAAGCATTAAGAACAAGGAATAAATACTCAATCATGGAAATATTGAAAATAAAATAACTTGGAATATAAACTGTGTGTTCAATGCTAGGCGACATCAAAGCTCTAGAAAATAGAATTAGTTCATAATGGAATTGAAAAGAAAAAGAATAAAACCGGTGTTCTTCTTTGAAGTCGGTTGATGAAGCATGCGGCTCTTGCCTCTACCCTCCAATTCCGTCTTCTCAAAAGAACTGCGGCTAAAATCTCGCCTAAAGATCTGAAAAATAGTTTCTAAAAATAAATGTTAACATAAAAGGAATTATCCCAAAAATAACGGGATTACCTAAAATGGAAGATTCAGTGATATGTGGCTTGAATTGCAGGGTTTGTGAGGATTTGGTCACCAACAGATTGATTGTGGAACTCAGATTTAGTGGTCAGCAGCAAATTGATCCCGGTCGGGAGGAATTATCCCATCGAGTAGATGTCGTGTGCGCTGAATATAACTAGTGTGGAGGACACAAATGAACGAGGGTGGAGGTCACAAAGACCACCCAGCCCTCTCCTCCCCTACCGAGTGGAAAGACTCCCAACCAGGATGAAAGACTCCTCTCGCCTTTTCTAGTTGTTGGTCACGATGTCATTTAGGTTGGTTTTTTAAATTGGTCATTTAGACTAGTCGCCCAATCTAACCACCTAGAGCCTTGTTGCCAAATCTTCGAGCCTTCTGGTCGCGAGTTTTCTCGCCTACCGAGAGGTAAGTCTTCTCGCCTGGGGCGAGAGAAATCTCTTTGCTGCCCACGGGACAAGGCTCTTCACCCAAATCTCACGGGCTCTCTTCTAATCTCGCTGCCTCTCATCGGTCTGGATTCGTAGTCTCTTCTTTTGTACCAAAATACTCTCATTTTGCACTAAATTTTCTCATTCCTTCAAATTCAAGAAAATAAATAAAAATATGTTGAAATAAAATAAAATCAATAATATTGAAGGGCAAATGACATTTTTCATAAATAAAATAGTGATAAAAATCACATAAAAATAACACTTATCATTTTTTGCTAAAGCTTTGAGTAGAGGGATCAACCACACAACCTCACAACTAGTGTGAGCTAAAGCTCTATACTCTTCTGCAGAGGATCTAGAAATGGTGGCCAGTTTCTTGGACTTCCAATTGATTAAGGAATCTCCAATGAAGATGCAAAAGCTTGTTATGGACCTTTTGGTCTCTGGGTAAGCTGCCCAGTCAGAGTCACTAAAGGCTTTTAGGTGCACAGTCGACTGTGATGAGAGGAGGAGACCTTCTCCTATGGAGCCTTTTGTTACACCCCCAAATTCCGCTTGGGATTGGATAGACATTTAGTGCGTCAAGACATGTAACACAAGGTTACTTGCCCCCCTTTCATGACATATATGATGCAATGTTCCTGACATGCATCTAGCATTATACAATATTCGCAGCAGATACTTTTTTTCTTTAGCAATACTATACACCAAACTAAAAATATCTCAAATACTTAAAACATACTTCATGCAAAAGGACCTACTAAACAACTGAGATGCAACTCCATAGTACAAGTAGTAATTTAAGTTAACTATTATATTAACATTGACATCGCACTGTCGCTCAGTCGACCGTGTCCAGTTGGTCGAATCTCGGTTCTCCATCGGTTCCTATAACAAGATCTACCATTCGAGGGGAATGGTAGTTGGGATTACCATAGTGAGATTTGATTACAAATTTCAGCAAGTTAACAGAAAACGTCCACACAGGTTAATGATGCATGCATGGCAGTAAAAGCGTAAATGCATAATCAAAATCATAAGTAATCATAGCATAACTTGGCATATAATATAACATAACTGACATAACTTAAACTGAAGCGTGAACTGAACTTGACTTGCTTAAACTGAACTGGACTTAAATTGAGACTTGACTTGACATGAACTTTATCTAAAACTTGACTTAACATGAACTTGATCTGAGACTTGACTTAACATGATCTTGGACTTGAGTTGACTTAACTTTACATGAACTTAAACTTGAACTGAAACTTAACTTTACATGAACTTGAACTGACTTCTTTACTTAACATGAACTTGGACTTGAATTCTGACAATAAAAATGATTCTGTCAGTCATTTCGTCAAGAATAGTGAATAATCAGAATGATTCCGCCCAACATATACCGTCAGAGATACTTAAACAATCAGAATGATTCCATCATGAGTATTTTCAATGAGATACCGTAACAATCAGAATGATTACGCCATGAGTATCTGCATAACTGAACTTGAACTAAGTTCTGACAATCAAAATGATTTCGCCAGAAGTATCTTGCGTGAATTACAAATGGAGATGCTCAGACAATCATAGTGATTACATCATGAGCATCCTAGACATAACTGACTTCAACGTAACTCAAAATATATGACTTACTTGAGATAGAAACATTTCGTAACATGGCATAAAGTGTAACAGACAACATACTTAACATGACATACTTGCAACAACGAATACTACATGACATGACATAGTTGTAACAGATGGCATATTGAACTTAACATGACATACTTGCAACTTATAGCAATACGTGACAGAATATCTTGTGTAACAGATGAATAATTCATGACAGAATAAATTATGTGTAACATATAAATATGTAATGATTTGGCATGGCACATATGATAACCTACATACATATATTGTAGTTCCTTTACTTATCAGTCATATACATTAAACTGATAGTAAGTTAAAAGCTAACTTACCTCGATCTTCATGTTTCTAGACAACACTCAAGCGCGATCACGAGGAACTGAAAGTAGTGATTTTTAAAAGTTAGAACTTAATCACTAACAATTAGAAATATGGAAAAATATCAACTTAGAGTAAAATTACCAATTTACCCTCTACATGTGGGAAATGACCATTTTACTCCTAACTTAAGGATTTTGCATCATAACTCAAAAAATCACCAAAATTCACATACCTCATGTAAATTTTTTCCTAAACTCAAATATCAATTCAGAAAAATTTAAAACTAAACACAACCATTAAAACTTTATAGGGCCGAAACTTACATAGGCTATTTCCCTTGATTTTGTTGCAATGTTCTCAAATTTTAAAACTCATGATTAAACCAAACATTTTCTTCGAATATACACATAACATATTCCTAAGAATAATCATGTTTTGAATCATGAACAAAAGTCATTAAAATCACTAAAACCATACTTGAACTTTTCGATTTTTCTTCAAAGTTCAAAACATATTTTTGTTTCTAATTTGTTTTGATCAACCTCTTGATCCAAGACTTAAAAAGTTTTGATCTTCAAACCAAAACATCTCATGGTTTAAAAAGGTGTCCTAAAATAGATATAAACTTTAAACTCAAGATCACATGGTTAAAAATCAACCAAAACATAAATTTAGCCAAGAACATCTTCACTTTGGCCTAACCGAATATCTCCTTGCATAAAATTTTATATCTTTGAAACTACATCAAATATCTTCAAAAAAATATTCTACCATGTGTATAAGAGGTTTAGGATCCTCAAATAAAAATATCGAAGCCATTAGATTAGGATTAAACCATAAAAGATTTAAACTTTCTCAAAACATAAATTGTTTTTCCTCTTCCAGTTTCTAAGTTTCTAGATCTAAGAAAATCTTTCACCAAAACTTTTAATCATGCAACAAATCCTAAACCAATAATCATATACACATGTTAACAGTACTACATAAAACTTTCCTACCAAGATCTATTCATTAGCTTGGTCAAAAACTCAAAAATATAACACACTCTCCAGTTTATCGCCTAAAATGACCATTTTGGGATTTAAACAACTTTTGAATGATGAAATGATCTTTAAATGGAACAAATAAGATATCCATATAAACTAGACTCAATAAAGAACAACTTTGATGAAAGGAAATTTGTGAGAAAATACTTACAAAAGTTTCGAATCAGGCATGCAAAAGAGTTCAGAAAAACTGCCCGAGAGTGTCTTTTGTGTTTTATCAAAGCAAAGTGTAAAGGACAGATGCCTTTTGTGGGAAGTGGGCTGGAGGGCTTATTAGACAAGTTATAGAAGATGATAAGGCTGAAATGGAGCTTAAGTTTTGGCCTTTTCTACCCAATTCAATATACAAAAATTAGCCCAAGATATGTTCTCAAGGTAGAGTGTAGAATTGGAAGAGTGAGGTGGCCCTTTGGCCTTTTACTTCAGAAATCCTTGATAAGTGTTATTTTTATGTGATTTTTATCACTATTTTATTTATGAAAAATATCATTTTCCCTTCAATACTATTGATTTTATTGTATTTCTACATATTTTTATTTTTTTCTTGGATTTGAAGGAATGAGAAGATTTGGTGCAAAAGGAGAAGTATTTTGGTATAGAAGAAGATACTACGGATCCAGACCGATGAGAGATAGCGAGATCTGAAGAGAGCCGATAAGATTTGGGCGAGGACCCTTGTCCCGTGGGCAACAAAGAGATATTTCTCGCCCAAATGTGAGAAGATTTACCTCTCGGTAGGCGAGGATACTCGCGACCAAAAGGTGCGAAGACTTGGCGACCAGGCTCTAGGCGGTTAGATTGGGCAACTAGTTTAAACGACCAATTTAAAAGATTAACCTAAACGACATCGTGAGCAACAAGTAGAAAAGGCGAGAGGAGCCTTTCATCCTGGTCGGGAGTCTTTCCACTCGATAGGCGAGGAGAGGGTCGTGTGGTCTTTATGACCTTCACGCCCATGCATTTGTGACCTCTACGCCAATTATATTAAGCGCACGCGAAATCTGCTCGCCTCTACCCTTCTGAGTTTTGCAACCAATCTATTGGCGACCAAATCTTCCCAAACTCTGCAAATCAAGCCACATATCACTGAATTTTCCATTTTAGATAATTTCGATATTCTTGGGATAATTTTCTTTTATGTTAACATCTATCTTTGGAAACTATTTTCCAGATTTTTAGGCTAGATTGTAGCAGCATTTATTTTGTTTCCGGATTTGAGTTTTGACATCTATTTAATTCCATCTTGTGGGATGAATTAGGGGATCTTTTATTTGTGAATCTTAGAAGGAGTTCTAAGGGAGCAGAGGCGAGAGCCGAATGCTTCATCAACCGACTTCAACAAAAAATACTAGTTTTATTATTTTTATTTTTAATTTCAGTATGAACTAATTCTATTTTCTAGAGCTTTGATATAGCTTAGCATTGAACACATAGGTTATATTCCAAGTTATTTTATTTTCAATATTTTCATGATTGAGTGTTTATTCTTTGTTCTTAATGCTTACAATTTTCTAGCTAACTATTGTTCGATCTTTTGGATTGCAATGAGACCAAGAGGTGATTTGTGATTAAAACTCTAGGATTAAACACCATTAGTTGAGCGAAAGCAGAGATGCTGTACCGCAACTAGTGTGATTTTCAAGAAAAATCCAAAGAACATGAGTTTCCAATTCATTAAATTCACGTAGAGATATAGAGTTATTAGTTGGAGATATTTTTGGTATTGTTCGGAAGAAAATATTGAATAGTTAAGGGATTTTTATCAACTTGGGATAATTGGGATTCCATTATAAGGAAGAATAAACTGTGTGGGATTTGCTAGGTGAAGTCAAATGCTCTAAATCTATTCTTATTATCTTTAAAATCTTAATTTTAATGATTTTGTCTTCAGTTTAATTTAACTAATCCATTCTTGCAATTTCAGTTTCCCAAATAGTAATCAATTTAGTCAATTTCAATACGAAATAGCATAATTATTGCCTATGGGTTCGATAACCGTTTTCTTTAAAACACTATATTACTTGTTACGATTTTGTACACTCGCAGATTATATTTTTATGCAAACAATCTTCTAGTCTGTCTTGGAAAAATCTGGTTAACCATGTGGGGAGTGAACTTTCTTAGTCAAAAAGCAATGCTAAGATGACCAAATTCATGGGCCTAAACCGAATGAGCCTAAATTTTGGGTTTTTAAGAGGGTTTGGGTTGCTATCAAGCTCAAATCCAATATCTCTTAGCCCAATCAATTTTTCAAGGTTAACAAGGTTGAATTATGATATTCTAACACAAATTTGAAGGATTAATAGCATGTGAAAGTAATTTAATCAAGCGATTAATCACAATTCTAAAAACTTATTCATTTAGGTTTTGGAGGTCAACTTTATGGTTTGGATAAAACCATTTAGGATTTCGATTTCCACCATGCTTTTGGATTCTCAGTTGGATTTCAACCATATAGGATTTCACTAGGGTGGAAATCCTCTTTGGTTTGGCACAATTTGATTGGTTGGATGGAATAAGGTTTTTGTTTAGGTGGCATGATCTCACACATTGATTCCTTCAAATCCATTAAACGTTCCTCATAGTGCCAAGTGTATAATACTATTCACTATGTGTGGCTAATATATTGTCAAGTGTCCAAATAAAACTTCTCTAATCTAATTTGGACATTCCACACTGTGATTTTGAAACACTGCACTTGGTGCGCTACCGAGGTTACTATTCCCTCCAGAAAAGTGAATCATAAACTTAGCACTAAAAATTCCTAAATATTCATATTAACCTACAGTGAAGATCTTTTACCAAAACTCAATCCCGAAGTGCCCCTAAAAATAATTTCATAGTTTCAAACAAGCGTTTCGTCCTAAAATATGAAAATGGGCTTATTGCGCCATAAAATCCTAAATAATCAACTAAGTCTAATGGCACAGACCATAACTTACTCGAACACTTATAACTACTCAAATAATTAGAATCGTACTTCTCGCACCATAGTGAGTGATAACACTAACTATGTTAACAGACTAAAACCTATGCGATTAGTAGATTCGTGAAAGCTTACGGAGTTTTTACGAGGTTCTTAAAGCCAATAGAAATTCCACCATTGAATTTCTAGCGGGCTGTTACACCTTTCACATACCTCAGAACTCTATAAGCTACAACCATGTGAATCTGAGAGGGCTTGTTCATGAACTAGTTGAGGATGCTAACAACATATGTGATATCTGGTCGAGTTACAGTTAAATAGACTAACCTTCCAATTAGTCTCCTATAACCTGTTGCATCAGTCAATGAGTCTGAAGATGAGTGTGACAATTTGTAATTCATTTATATTGGAGTGTTGGTTTGTTTGCATCCAAGTAAACCAACATCTTCAAGCATTTCCAAGCTGTATTTCCTTTTACACAAGTGAATTCTCGAAGTTGATCTTCCAATTTCCAAACCTAAGAAGTATTTTAGATTACCAAGGTCTTTAATCTTTAATTAAGAGTGGATATATGCCTTGATACTGTCAATAACAGCCATGTTAGAACTTCCAATAATTATGTCATCAACATAAACTAACAAGGCCACAAAACCTGATTTGTCATCCCTTGTAAACAATGAATAATCTGTGTCGGACTACTGGAAACCAATTGAAATCAAGGAAGAGGAGAATTTTGAGTACCATTGGTGAGAGGCTTGCTTAAGTTCATAAAGGGACTTATGCAACTTACAAACCAATCTCCTATCTTTAGAGGGTGATGACTCCCTTTGGATTTGATACCCTAGAGGCAAGTCCATGTAGATTTCTTCATCCAAATCTCCATGGAAGAATGCATTGTGCACATCCAATTGACACAAGTGCCACTTGTAGATAGTTGCCAATGCTAAGAAAAGTCGAATCATGCTCACACTTCGACAATTTTTAAAATGCGTGTTGCCATAAAATATGTGATCAAATTACAATTTTGATTACATTAGTCACACTAACATGTAACTAATTATTTTAATTTTCGTACACTTAATGAACTTTCGAGTCCTAGTTTCTAAGTTCTAAGAAATAAATGACAGTGCCACGTGGTGTTTTTTTTATATCAAATTAGAGATAGCATTGCTCTTTTCTTAGTTTGAAAGAAATCAGGAAAACCATGCGCTGTGTTTTCATCCTCCCTCTGGAAAGTGGAACCGAGCCGAACAAAAAGCGGGGGGTTTTCGTTGTCATATTCTCTCTCTCTCTCTTTTTTCTTCCCTTTTTTTTTTAAAGAAAACATAGACATTCATTCATAAAGAAGATAATTACATAATTCATCACATAACCATTACATGACAACATCTATAAGAACTCTAGAGTGAATAAATTCTAGACAAGAATGGCACTATAAGAACTCTAGAGTGAATAAATTCTGGACAAGAATGACACCATTGTAATGTATCATCAATAAAATAAGAATGTCTTGCAAGTAGGTGGGCATCCCTTAGCGACCAATATGGAGGACATCATATGATTCAAAATGAAGAAGAAGACTTTGAATTTCAGCAATCACAGACCCCTAATTAGATTGATTAGTTCTTTAGAACGGATAGTTTCAACAATAGTTAAAGAATCTCCTTCCAAAATCATATTAGTCACACCTAAATGCAAAATTAGTTGTAAACCTCTCGGAGCTGCTAAAACTTTAATAAAATGAGAATTTTGTGAATATAAATAAGATAGTTTGTGATTAGTAGTAAGATAGTTTGACTTGAGTATTTTTTGAATTTTGGGAAATAAGAGAGAAAAAGTTAAATAAAAAATATTATAAAGTTAAAATATTGTAAGAATATAGTTTTATAATATTATTTTTGTTTAGGGATTTGAAAAAGTTGTAATTGTTTTTTATTTTTTATGTGAAAGTTTGAAAAAGTTGTAATGATTAGTTTAAAAAAAGTTGTAATGATTAGTTTAAAAATTTTATATTTGAATTATATTTGGAAATAAGATATGATGAGATCATATGAGAATTTTGTGTCTCATTTGAGACCCCAAACAAGCCAATTGTTTGGAAACTGTTTTCATTCCAAAATTCGCATCTCATCCCATCTCTTTCCCAAACATCATTTAAACACAAATACTTTCAAACTAATCATTACAACTTTTCCAAACTTTCAAACAAAAAGTAAAAAAAAATTCAACTTGTTCAAATCCCCAAACAAAAAAAAATATTTTAATTTTATAATATTTTTTATTCAACTTTTTTCCTCTCATTTTTCAAAACCCCATAGAACACTAAAACTATCTCACTATTATTCACAATCATCTTACTACTATTCACAAAATTCTCATCTCATCTCACTCTCCAAGCTTGTCTTATTCTTGGCTCAATTCATAGAACCGGGTGATAAGGACATTGATAAGAATCTAGTGCTTTTAACGGACTATGTTGGTAATCTACAACCATCACAAACTACACTGGATTTTGCATCTTTTTATATCAAATTATATGATTTTCCATTAAAGGGTATAATATTGATTAAGTACCTAGTATTGGTGAGACAATTGGTCTTGTGGAAGATTTTGACCTGTCTGAGCAATCACCTGGTTAGGGTGTGTTTTTTAGGGTGCGTGTTCGTATTGACATTCATAAACCATTGCCCCATGTTAAAAGACTCTATCTGGAGAAAAGAGATGTGATTTGGGTTCGTCTGAAATATGAACAACTCCCTAATTTTTGCTATTGTTGTGGGAGAATGGGGCATTCTGATCGAGAATGTGAAATGTGGGTGCATAAGAGGTCGTTTTTTGAACAGGAAGGATTTCCCTCCAGTGCATGGTTGCGTGTGGAGGGTGGAAAGAATTTATCTTGTGGGCGTAAAAATGCTTCCGTGGCGAAGTCACAGTCAATTCCTAAGAAGCCAACCGTGGTTTGTAATCGTGTGGGGGACATCTCTTTGATGCAGAAAAATGGTGTTGAAGTGCCTAGAGTCATGGAATCATCTGGAAGTGATCTGACGCTGCCATTGAGAGAGGAGGCGGTTACTACTGAGGGTAACGACATGCAGAGGTTGAAGATGACTAATGGGGGCTTTTTTCATCGTGGATCTAGTGATTTAGGCCTTATTAGGCTTAGGTCTATGATTGAAGTTAATGCTGTTATTCACCCCTTTGGGTCTTTGGGTTTGATTGGGCCATTTGAAGGCCCACATCCACTTAACTTCCCAAAACAAGTGAATCTGCAGTTATCGAAGCCTAGGGCTTCTATTGCGAAACCGAAGGGTAAGGCACAATTGGAGGGGAATAATGGGAACCAAGGTGGGTCTAGTCTTAAAAATCTTTTACAAGTTCCATAAGGACCAATTACAAGATCAAGAGCTAAGAAGATTAAGGAAGCAATGCAAGGATTGGTGTAATCCACTTAGGACGAGTCTAGCAAGAGTCGAATATTCAAGATGGGCTTGAGAGAAGTAGATCCAGTGATCATCCACGTGATACAAGCTATGGAAGAGTGCAACATAAATTAGAGCCTATTATTATGTTTATGTTATTGAACGCCTTGGACTTGTTTATTTAATTAAAGGGGCTTATTTTATTAGTTATAGGAATTACTGTAGAATAATTGTGCTTGAGGATGCTTGGCTCAAATATGTCTTATTTCTTATGAACTAGGATTTTTGGGAAAGTCTTGTATTTTGGCCAAATGTTTATTTGGAAAGTTACTTTTTAGGAACTAGGGTTTAAAAAGGTACTATAGCAAGTTACTATAGCTGCGGCACTATTCATCCAGGGGTATTTTTGGAAGAAAGGGCTTTATTTTGGCTAGAATTTTAATTAGATTTTGGTTTAAATATTTTTTGTAGCCTCATTTTAAGAAGTTTATGAAATTTGATGAATTTATTCATTGTGAGTTGAGTTTTACTCCTCTTATTCTTGATTGAACTTATCAAAGGTAAATCACAACTTTTGTGGTGTTCCTCCTTGTAGTCTGGGTTCTTGAGACAGGTTCTTCAACGGGTCTAGATTTTAATATAATGTAGGTTTTGGAAACAAATTCTCATCGAGTCTAGATTCTCCATCCATTTATTTGATTTTGGCTTTATTAGGTGAGTTTTTAAATTGATTGTGGGTTCAAGGGATTCCATTCCCGCAGGTTCATATCATTTGGTATTAGAGAGCAAGGTTTCCAATCAGGTCTGATTCTATCTTTTATTTCTTGTATCTATAAATTTAATTCTAGAACGTCATTGTTCTAGGGTTGCCAAAAAAAAAACTAAAAGTACGCTGCCAAAATTCTTAGGGTTTTTGGTTTGGCTGAAATTTGCATCACCTAAGGTTTTCACAATTCTAGGGTTCCTTGCATCTCTAAGTTTGTCAATTGCTTGGAGTGTCGTTCCATTGATTCTCTTCTACTTCATTGTCAATACTTGTGTGTGTTTGTATTCAATTGCTTGATTTTCACAATTAAATATTGTTGTTTGTGATTGACTTAGAGAAAAGAAGAGAAAAGAAAAGAAAGGAAAGGAAAGGAAAAGAAAAAAAAAAAGGAAAGGAAAAGAAAAGAAAAAAGAAAGAAAGAAAAAATTGAAAAAAAAAAAGAGGAAGAAGAAAAGAAAAGGTAGCAAATTCAAAGGTAGCATCAAAGGTTGTTACATAGTTACAACAAAGAGAAAGAAAGACATTTGTTGATTGAACTTTATCATCAAAGGGGTTGAATACATCTTTCTAGTTGGTATCTTGTTTTATAATTATTCTTTCCCACGTATAAATTCCTTGAGTCTCGTGTCATTTTATTCCTTCATTGTTTCTTGTTCTTGTTTCTTGGATCTATATTACTGGTTGGAATATAAAACAAGATTGTATTGTCTTGATTTAGTTTAACTAGTTCTTAATGAATTTGAGCGGGAAAACTCTGGAGGTAAAAGACAAGAGTGTGTGAAACTATTATTGGAAAAAAGTCAATTATGAGTGAAATACGAGTGGAGTGTCATTATTTCAGTGTAAACACGTAAAGGAGTGTGTGAGGTTTTTACCACTAACATTCTTTTTGTGCAGCATATTACGATGTCTCATAGGAGTGACTCATCACCAAAGGGGATGGCAGATAACTCATCCTTTGTGTTGCAAGCCATGCAACAACAGTTTGAGCAGTTGAATTTGGTGTTGGCTGAAGTGAAGGATATGATGGATCATCAAGAAGCGGTAATTAGAAATCTATAGGGCAGGAAAGATAGGAGGCGACGAGAGTTTAGTGTTGAAAATGTGTATGAGAATGAAGAGTATGGTGATTCTCTTGTTGCCAGGCGTGCACTCAATGCACAAATTAAGATGGATGATACAGAGCAGCAAAGCGAGAACATTTTTCACACTAGATGCCACATCAATAAAAGGTATGTAGCATGATTATTGATGGGAGGAGTTGTATTAATTTGGCTAGCACTACTTTAGTTGATAAATTGAATTTACCTACCTTGAAACACCCTAAGTCATATAAATTGCAGTGATTGAGTGATTGTGGGGACGTTAGGGTAAATAAGCAAGTACTAGTTTTTTTTTTCAATTGGAAAATATCAGGATATGATGCTTTGTGATGTAGTGTCTATGCATGCTGGCCATATTTTGTTAGGGAAGTCGTGGCAGTATGATAGAAATGTCATCCATGATGGGTTAAAAAACATATACAGTTTTGAAAAGGATGGAAAAATAATCAAACTTGCTCTTTTAACTCCAACACAGGTTCATGGGGACCAACTGAAACTGAAAAGTGAGGTTTCTCAAAAAAGAAAGAGTGAAAATGAGAGTGTTCAAAAAAGAAAGAGTGAAAGTGAGAATGATCAAAAAATAAAAAGTGAAAAAGATATTGAGCTAAAAAGCAAGAGTGAAGGTAAAATTGAGAAAAAAAGAAGTAGTGAGGCCGAAAAGGAGAAAGAGAGAAAAATGAGAGAGAAAAAAGATTGAGGCTGAGGCTGAGATTTCAAGAAAAAGAGAGAATGAGTTGAAAAACAATTGTGAGGTCGAGAGTTCGAAAAAAGATGAAGAAAAAAAGAGTGACAGAAAACAAGAGAGTGAAAAGAAAAAAGAGAGTGAAAGGAAAAAAGAGAGTGAAAAAGAAAAGGAGAGTGGAAAGAAAAGAGAGAGTGAAGAAAGTGAAAAAAAACAAAGACAAAAGTAAGTTTTTATACTAAGGCGAGTCTTAATACTAACGAACTTAATATATCTTTACCTAGTGTTATTGTCTCTTTGTTGTAGGGATATGAGGTCGTGTTTTCTAGCAGTGTGTTTAGTGGATTGCCACCTATTAGGGAGATAGAGCACTACATTGATTTTGTGCCAGGTGCAACAATTCCTACCCGACCTTTCTTTGAAGAACATGAGTCATTGACACACTTGAAGGGACAATGTAAGTTGTTGACTAGAATGCATGCTATGTGGGAGGATTGTATCGAACCTTTTCCTCATGTAATCAAAGACACACAAGGTAAGGAAAATTTTGTGGTTGATGCTTTATTAAGAAGGTATGTCCTTGTCTTCATTTTAGATGTAAAGTTATTGAGATTTGAATATGATAAGGAATTGCATGCTAATGATGATGACTTTACTAGTGTGTATGGAGCTTGTGGGAATGCATCGTTTGGTAACTGCTTGTAACGCCCGTCCTTGTGGTGGGACTTTTTCCAAAATATTTTTATAAAAAAGACGACGAGAATTACCGTCCGATTTAAAACTTTTCACTTGCATACCCAGGGTGCAAGACTCCACGTTCATAATTTAAAATGTGCTTTTATCATAAAAGAGGTTTACAACGGAAAACATAAATCTTGAAATAAAAAGGTCTCGTACGTTTAAAACTCGTGCCTAGACTTCCGTGCTCTTTCCCATGGGCCATGTTCGTCCTGATCCTGTAGTTCCTGTGAGGGGGAGGGACATCCATAAAAACTAAAATGAGTTGAAAACTCGTAAGCATTACTTCATACCGTTAAAAATATAACAATATAGGTTTTCATTCATGCATTCATCATTCGTACATACTATTACGTGCGTGCATACGTGCGTTCGTTAGAAAACTTCACTGGACGGGGTTTTTCTCTTTTAAACATGGCCTTCCTTTTTGTAAAACGTTTCTCCCGTTAGTGTCTTCATTTCTGCAAGAGTTCGTGCATGTTTACGTGCGTTCTTTTGAAAACGTCACTGGACGGGGCTTTTCTTTCGAAAGACTTTCCTTTCTTTAAAAACCTGTCCCCCGTCAGTGCCTTCATTTCTTAAAGATTCGTGCATTCGTGCATTCGTGCGTTCGTACATGCGTGCATACATCCATTCGTTCTTATCATTTTCATAGGCCAGTACACAATGTTATGCCCCGTGTGTTTGGGGTTAACGGTCTTCCTTTGGACCCGGATTCTGCCCGTGGCCACAGGTTGGGAATCCCTTTCATAGGGGGCAGCACTGGTGCACTTCTAGTACTACTTACCCGGCATTGCAATTTGCCCATTCATTGGTACCCTTTCATTTATTCATTCATGTGGCCGTTACGTATCTTCATATATTCATGCTTTCATTTCTTTCTTTGCTTTTCATTCGTTCGTTCATGTCAGAAAGAGCTGGAGCTTTCATTCGGTTCATTCTTTCATTCATCGATCCTTTCTTTTCATGAGAAAGCATTTCTTTTCATGGATAAACATTGTTTGGGGCGTAAGCCCAAAAATCGTCTTTTCGTGTTTCAGTTCATTTCAGTTCTATCTTTTCTTTAACAGTTCGTTCTTGAAAACTTCATTTGAGAACATACATGGGCTTAAACGTCGGCTTTCGTGGCATCCATGTCACCTTTGAACATCGTCTCTCATGGCATCAACGAGAGTCACCTCTTGGCGCACATGAGAGCGTCGGTTCGTAGGATCCACAAAAGCATCCGTTGTCATGCCCTTCATGCATCTTCAGCAGTTTATGGATTTTCTTAGAAAATACATACAATAGATACAGCGTATAGTTATCCATTCACATGCGTACAATTAATACTTTGGTTGCGTAAAAAAAAAGGCTGCCAAGGAGGGGCCGTACATACTTATACCTTTTAACAATTAGCATTTTCTTTCTTAAAACGTCTTTTGTTTCTTTTCGTGAGCATCTTAAGGAAAAAGCATTTCCTGTATCTTTGAAAACTCTAGAAGAGTATGAACGTAACACTTACCTGGACTCCATGCTACTTGCATGTCATGCAGTCCATTCATGCTTGTCAGATGGCAACCTACATGCATACACATAACCTTAACGTCATTCTCTGTCTAATGCATAAGCAACTTAACCATAAATAGAACTACGCTACACTTGAAACACTCTCCTTCTATCCATGCACTTACCTGCCGTTTACTATGTTAAAACCTTCGGGGACCCATTACGGTCACCCCATCTTCCAACTCATGTCTTACCTCGAGTGCTCATCTACTAAAGTGAACTCATGATTCACCTTAGGATTAAGACACTAAGGCCTCTGTCTCATTCTTCTCATTAACCTCATTCCGACGCATGACTCAAACCAACTAAGTCACGCATCCCGTCCTTAGACAGTACACCTGTCACTTTCTTCATGCATCTTAGCCCATACAAATCCTCATTCTCATCCAGACAATCCATACGACTCTAAGCCAACTCTGAGGCTTAAGCACTGTGTAACTATACTCAGGATAGATTACCTATTACATATGGTGAATCCATCCGGCACATGTGTCTAACCAGACTACACATGTACTCTACCCCTTATCACCTAAGATCAACATATATAACACGTTGATCACCAGCTTCGAGGGACAAGGGTCATACTCCGATACCAACCTTCTCTTAACCCGGCTAGCATGGCTCCTCATGCAACCCGTCCCTTTGACAGTTCATCCCAACACTTAACACGATAAGACTCCAATCATAACCATGTCTTATGCCACGTCATACAGCTCGAGAATGCACCCAAGCTACACCATGACCTTGTCGCATTACCCAACACTCTGGTACATAAATTCCTAACTCATCACGAGTACGATTTCTTACGTACTCCCGACACAACGTGACATTTTGTCACGTTCCCATTACGCCATTCATACCCTATCACTTCATCACATGGCAGTCACGACTGTCAGTAACCACGTCACCTCGTGACGTTGCCCAGTCATGCTTCCGCTGCATACTCTTACACTTGTTCCACTACTTCACCCATCACAAGCACGACTGTCAGTAGTCATGTCACTTCGTGACATTCCTCAGTCATGCTTCCGCTGCGCACTCTTGTACTTGTTCTGCTACTTCACGCATACTCTTAGCCATAAGTCCATCACAGTGACACTTGCCACCTCAGACGACAGGCTACGCCATACTACTTCGGGACACTGTTCCACAGTTCCCGACACTACTTATCACGTTCCACGCCCATCAATCACACAACCATCCTTATCTCTACGACACGCCACATCACTATTATGGCATATCCGCCATATGGTGCATCCCACCATCATACGAAGTACATTCCACATGTACTCTCTTCATACTCATCACGCCATATAGAGTACACTCATCGTGTACTCTTCCTGTTCCACATACACCATGCCACATCACTATTATGGCATACACGCCATATGGTGCATCAATCCACCACATGGAGTACATTCCACATGTACTCCTTTTACACGCACTACGCCATAAAGTACACTCCACTTATACTTATCTCGCTCTATCTGCCACATCACCATTACGGCATATCCGCCGTATGGTGTGTCACTCCACCATATGGAGTACATTCTACATGTACTCCCTTTATACACACTATGCCATACAGAGTACACCTCACACGTACTTCATACACGTTACATCACTGCACCACTCAAAGTACCCTCATCGTGTACTCGTCCCATTCTACATACACATTACCATTATGGCATATAGCCATATGGTACTTTGCTCCTCTACATGGAGTACACTCCTCGTGTACTCCCTTCACATATGCTATGCCACCATACCATCATGGCGTACGCGCCATATGGTACATCGCCCCAACACATGGAGTACATTTCACATATACTCCATTCACAGACGCTACGCCACACCATCACTATGGCATACTCGCCATATGATGCGTCACTCAACTACATGGAATACACTTCACTTGTACTCATCTCGTTCCGTAATACGCCAGGAGGGTATATTTTACATATACTCTCCTTGTCTCATATTACACCACACACAAAGTACACCCAGCGTGTACTCTTCCCATTCCACACAACGCCACGCCATCCATACAACACATTCCCCACAACTACACTGCACAACACAACCACTCCATAATTACAGCACAAACCCCACAACTGCATTACACAACACAGTCCACAACACTTCACAATACACCCAACACTTCACAGCACACTACACGGCACAATTCACCTCCATACAACACAGATAAGCCCAACACTTCACTACACAGAATGCCCAACACTTCATCACACAACTCCACATCACAATGCCACAACTCCATTAATACTAACAGCACAGTCCACAACCTAGTCAACTAATCAATGTCTAACATAATTAATGAAGGATAGAGAGTTATACCATCGACGGAATAACTCGTGCATTGCTCGTTGACCGTCATAGCTGATGATGTCGGAAGTGTCATACGTGGCGGCTAACCCACGTACGGTAACTGTTTAGGCGTTTTGTATAGCTAGGTGTGGTCTTGGAATGGCTCATGGTGGCCTTGTGATGGCGGTGAGGGGCATAACACTACGACTCTAGCCGCGTATAGTGGCGGTCAACCACGCGCAGTGGCTGTCCATCACATGCAGTGATTACCCATCACATAAAGTGATGGTTTGGACCTAGGGCTTGGCTAAGGGAGGTGCGGTGAATCTTGTGGTGGCGTCGGGGTGGCGCCACGGTGGTGGATCTGGCCATTTCGTGGAGGAGAAGCCGTGGGAGAGTGAGAGAGAGTGCGCTCTCGTGGGTGGCAGATCGGGGTCGTGGGAGGTTAGGTTGGCTTAGTGGCAGCTTGAGGAGGCTGGAGGTGGTGGTTACCAGCCATGGGTGGCGGTGCACGGTGCAACCCGTGCATGAGAGAGGGAAGAACCCGTGTGGTGGGGGAGAGGCTATGGGCCTCGGGTCACGTGGAGGAGCTCGGGGAAGGGGAGAGGAGGTCCATGGTGGCCATGGGTGCTGCGGACGGCGGCGCTAGAGGCCGTTGGTGGCCTTGAAGTCGTGAGAAACCCATAAATGGGTTTCGTTCGTGCATGCGTGTGTGCGATGGAGAGAAGGTGGCTGCATGGGAGGGGCTGGTTTTGCCGGTGAGGGGTTGCCGGCGTGGGAGGAGGTCGATGGTGGTGGAGGTGGAGCTGTTGGGTGGCGCACGGCGGCGCTACACGTACCAAGCCCATACGGGCCTTGCGTGAGGGGGAGGAGCTGCCATGGTTGAGCTCACCGGCGTGAGGAGCAGCCGGTGGTGCTGGCGGTGTGGCCTGGCGACGCACGGCGGTGCCGGGCTGTGCCGAATGAGAGAGGGAGGAGAGAGAGGGTTATGGGGAAATGAGAGGGAAAGAGAGGGGGTCTGGGTATTTAACACAGTCCCTTCGTCTGGGGATCTACACAACGATCTAACAACGAGGAATTAAAATACTTATTTGAAGATGAGTAAATGTTAACTTAATTAAAAGCGCTTAGATTAAAAGTTAGTTTAAAATAATATTCTTCATCATTAATAAAATGATAAAATCTCACTTAACATATTTAAAAGGGTTAAACCATTTAATTAATAAAAGCTCTCAACATAATTTAAATCTCATAATATCTTAAATAATTGAAATCATTTTAATAATAATATTAAAATGATTTTCGGCAATTATAATATTTTTAGAGCTCTTCAAGAATATTCAACATAATTTAAATCTCATAATATCTTAAATAATTGAAATCATTTTAATAATAATATTAAAATGATTTCCGGCAATTATAATATTTTTGGAGCTCTTCAAGAATATTATGATTGTCGTATTTAAGATCAAATCTTAATTCAATAACACTGGAAATACTCCTTATAAATATTTTCAGCACATTTAAAATACTGGGCGTGCCCTAGAAGTCACACGATATCTTTCGAGACACGCCATCATGATTTGACACGCATAACGTGGCTCGCAGTCGCTAGTGGGAAAGGCAGATGATCACATAATCTCTGCTTTCGGGATTTGCTTACGTCATAAAGATGAAACATACGTCAAAAAAAAGAAACGTACGTAAGAATGAATGATCGTACGTAAGAAGAAGGAGCAGGATATCACACTGCTATAGACTAGATTGGTATTTGTTTAGAGAGAATAAATTTTGTGAACCTACTAGTCTTATGCGTGAGATGCTAGTGCATGGATGTGGTTTGTTGGGTCATTATAGTGTTAAAAGAATTTTAGACGTGTTGCATGAATGTTTGTGGGAGTATAATTTGCCATTCATTGACTTGTTACATGAACGTTTGCAGGAGTATCATTTGTCTTTCATTGAGTTTTCATATAATTTGAGTGGTCATTTTGGAGTAAAGAAGATTTTAGACGTGTTACATGAACATTTATGGGAGTATCATTTGCCATTTATTGACTTGTTTCATGAACGTTTGCGGAAGTATCATTTGCCTTTCATTGAGTTTGCAAATAATTGGAGTGGTCATTTTGGTGTAAATAAGATTTTAGACATGTTGCATGAACGTTTGTGGGAGTATCATTTGCCATTCATTGACTTGTTGCATGAACGTTTACGAAAGTATCATTTGCCTTTCATTGAGTTTGCATATAATTAGAGTGGTCATTTTGGTGTGAGGAAGACTTTAGATGTGTTTCATGAACATTTATGGGAGTATTGTTTGCCATTCATTGAGTTTACATATAATTTGAGTGTTCATGCTACTACTAAATTTTCACATTTTGAAATTGTTTATAGACTTAATCAATTTACTCCTTTAGATTTAATGCCTTTACCTGTTGATGAAAGGAGTAGCTTGGATGGATTTTTTCAAATTCTTGAACAAATTAATGATAATGCATAACAAATGGATCTTTCAGGTAAAGATCATGTTTATGCTATTTTCAATGTTACTAACATTTTTTCATTTTCATCCAGGTGGAGATTCGAGATCGAATCCTTTTGAGTAGAGGGGGAATGATGGGAACCAAGGTGGGCCTAGTCTTAAAGATCTTTTGCAAGTTCCAGATGGGTCAATTACAAGATCAAGAGCTAAGAAGATCAAGGAAGTAATACAAGGATTGATGCAATCCACTTGGGATGAGTCTAGCAAGAGCCGAATATTCAAGATGGGCTTGAGAGAAGTAGATCCAGTGATCATCCACGTGATACAAGATATGGAAGTGTGCAACATAAATTAGGGTCTATTATTATGTTTATGTGATTGAAAGCCTTGGACTTGTTTATTTAATTAAAGGGGCTTATTTTATTAGTTATAGGAATTAGTCTAGAATAATTGTGTTTGAGGATGCTTGGCCCACATATGTCTTATTTCTTATGAACTAGAGTTTTTGGGAAGGCCTTGTATTTTGGTCAGGGGCTTATTTGGAAAGTTACTTTTTAGGAATTAGGGTTTAAAGAGGTACTGTAGTCGCGATACTGTAGCCGCGATACTATTCATCCAGGGGTATTTTTGGAAGAAAGGGCTTTATTTTGGCTAGGGTTTTAATTAGGTTTTGGTTTAAATACTCTTTGTAGCCTCATTTTAAGAAGTTTATGAAATTTGATGAATTTATTCCTTGTGAGTTGAGTTTTACTTATCTTGTTCTTGATTGAACTTTTGAACTTATCAAAGGTAAATCACAACCTTTGTGGCATTCCTCCTTGTAATCTAGGTTCTTGAGACAGGTTCTTCAACGAGTCTAGATTTTAATATAATGTAGGTTCTTGAAACAAGTTCTCATCAGGTCTAAATTCTCCATCCATTAACTTGATTTTGGCTTTCTTGTGTGAGTTTTCAAATTGATTGTGAGTTCAAGGGATTTCATTCCCGCGGGTTCATATCAGGGGGTATATCTTCTCCGGTGACTATAGGTAAGCATTCGACAATCTTACCTTCTAAACGTAGTGTTGCTGCTAAGTTTTCTTCTGGACAATTAAAACTATGTGATCTCAAGATGATCAAATCCTCGAATGAGGACTATGTGGGTGGAGTTACTATGGAATCGGCGAAGGCTGATAATCAACCCCGCTAACAATCATGAGAACTCTACTCCCGTGGGCTTGGGAACCCACGGGGAGTTCGTGTCTTTCGTGACTTAGTCCAAAGGGAAGCTCCCAATGTGGTTTTCATCATGGAAACCAAATCTGTTGCATGTTCAATGGAATGTTTCAAATTTTCATTGGGTTTTTCTGGTGTTTTGGCAATAGATTGTGATGGACGTAGTGAGGGTCGGTTTTATTGTGGAAGGGGGATATGGATTTAACTTTGTTATCATATTCCTATTTCGATGCTTCGGTGATAGATTGGGAATCAGGAGTGAAGAGTAGAATTATTGTAGTGTATAGCCACCCTGAGGTTAGTAAGCGCAGTTTAGTGTGGAATTTAATGAAAACGATGTCGGGTTGGGATCATGGTCCTTGGTTGTGCTTTAGTGATTTTAATGAGATTATTTCTAACTCTGAAAAAAGAGGGGGTAGGGTTCATATCGGTGGTTATATGCATGGTTTTTGTGATGCAATAGATTTTTGTGGACTGAAAGGAATTGATTCTGAGGGATCTTTATTCACTTGGTCAAATTTAAGGGAGGGTGATGCACTGATTGAAGGAACGCTTAGATCGTTTTCTTACTACTCCAGATTGGCTTTCTATGTTCTCGCATGTTACAGTAACAACAATTTTCTTACATCGTATTCTTATCACCATTGCTTGTTATTAAACATTGTTGGTTTTGTTGAATGCTTTCAAAGAGGGAGAAGACCATTTAGGTTTGAGGCAATGTGAGTTGGAAGCAACGGTTGTGAAGAAACTATTTCCAATTCATGGCAGGGAGATAATTGTGTTGATGCTAGCGATGGTTTGTGTAATGCTATTCTTCATGTCGGCGTGATTTGAAAGTATGGAGTGTCGTTCAGTTTAGTGACATTAAAACACAGCTGAAAAATAAAAGATTGGAGTTTGCTTGTGCTACTTGTGGATCCCAATCAGGTTCTTCAATGCCTCTTATTAAGTCATTACACTATGATATTAATATGTTATTAGAAAGGGAAGAACTAATGTGGAAACAGAGATCCTGTGTGATATGGTTGTCATCGAGTGATCAGAATTCAAACTTTTTTCATAGTAAAGCATCACAAAGAAAGGCTAGAAATTTTATTAATAAATTATGGGATGAGGAGGGAGTTTGGCATGATGGGAAAGCTATGGACAATGTTGTTAATAATTATTTTGAGGTGTTGTTCGCCAGTTCTAATCCCTGTAATATAGAGGCTATTCTTGATGTTATACCTTTGAAAGTAACTTTTGCAATAAATGAGGAGTTAATGAAGCCATATTCTAAAGAGGAGGTAAAATCTGCATTATTTCAGATGCAACCTTTGAAGGCTCCAGGTGCCGATGGTATGTCTCTTTTATTTTTCAGAAATATTGGTCTATAGTGGGAAATTTGGTGACAAAGTCTATCTTATTTTGCTTGTCTCATGGGTATGTTCCTGCAGCTCTAAATGAGACTTTTGTGGTTCTTATTCCAAAAAGAAGAAATCTGAAAATATGAAGGATTTTAGACCTATTTGTTTACGTAACGTGGTGTATAAGATTATTGCTAAAGTTATTGTTAATAGGCTTAAAATTATATTACCATAAGTAGTTTCAGATTGTCAAAGTGCTTTTGTCTCAAGTTGCCTTATCACAGAAAATGTGTTGGTGGCTTTTGAATCTGTCCATGCTATTAAGAATCGGAAAAGAGGTCGCAGAGGTGTGATGTATGTGAAGCTTGACATGAGTAAGACTTATGAAAGAGTAGTGTGGTGCTTTTTGGAACAAGTTATGTTGAAGCTTGGATTTAATTATCGTTGGGTGGGGTTAGTACTATCATGCATTAGTTCAGTTTAATACAAAGTGTTGTTGAACAAGGTGCCCACCTCATCTTTTGTTCCATCCCGTGGATTGAGGCAAAGTGATCATTTATCACCTTACTTATTTGTCTTATGCACTGAAGGTTTATCATCTTTGTTACAGAATGCTGAGAGTTGTCGGCTGATTAATGGTGGCAAGGTTGGATCTCGAGCTCCAGCTTTGTAACGCCCGTCCTTGTGGTGGGACTTTTTCCAAAATAGTTTTATAAAAAGGACGACGGGAATTACTGTCCGATTTAAAACTTTTTCACTTGCATACCCAAGGTGCAAGACTCCACGTTCATAATTTAAAATGTGCTTTTATCATAAAAGAGGTTTACAGCGGAAAACATAAATCTTATAATAAAAAGGTCTCGTACGTTTAAAACTCGTGCCTAGACTTCCGTACTCTTCCCCATGGGCCGTATCCGTCCTGACCGTGAAATTCCTGTGAGGGGAAGGGACATACATAAAAACTAAAATGAGTCGAAGACTCGTAAACATTACTTCATACCGTTAAAAATATAACAATATAGGTTTTCATTCATGCATTCATCATTCGTGCATACTATTACGTGCGTGCATACGTGCGTTCGTTTGAAAACTTCACTAGACGGGATTTTTCTCTTTTAAACATGGGCTTCCTTTTCGTAAAACGTTTCTCTCGTCAGTGCCTTCATTTCTGCAAGAGTTCGTGCATGTTTATGTGCATTCCTTTGAAAACGTCACTGGACAGAGCTTTTCTTTCAAAAGACTTTCCTTTCTTTAAAAACGTGTCCCCCGTTAATGCCTTCATTTCTTAAAGATTCGTGCATTCGTGCGTTCGTACATGCGTGCATACATCCATTCGTTCTTATCACTTTCATAGGCCAGTACACATAGTTATGCCCCATGTGTTTGGGGTTAGCGGTCTTCCTTTGGACCCGGATTCCTCCCGTGGCCTCGGGTGGAGAATCCCTTTTCATAGGGGGTAGCACTGGGTGCACATCCAGTACTACTTACCCGGCATTGCAATCTGCCCATTCATTG
The DNA here is from genome assembly GCA_022457165.1 of Juglans mandshurica. Taxonomy (NCBI): domain Eukaryota; kingdom Viridiplantae; phylum Streptophyta; class Magnoliopsida; order Fagales; family Juglandaceae; genus Juglans; species Juglans mandshurica. The sequence continues at coordinate 16,401,937 of CM039623.1, forward strand.
GCACCCTTTCATTTCAGTCATGTGGCTGTTACGTATCTTCATACATTCATGCTTTCATTTCTTCTTTCTTGCTTTTCATTCATGCATTCGTTCATTTATGTCAGCTCGAAAAAGCTGACGCTTTCGTTCGGTTCTTTCTTTCATTTACAGTCCTTTCTTTTCATGAGAAAATATTTCTTTTCGTGAAAAAACATCGTTTGGGGCGTAAGCCCGAAAATGGTCTTTTCGTCTTTCAGTTCATTTCAGTTCTATCTTTTCTTTAACAGTTCGTTCTTGAAAACTTCATCTGAGAACATACATGGGCTTAAACATCGGCTTTCGTGGCATCCCATAAGCGTCACCTTTGAACGTTGTCTCTCATGGCATCAATGAGAGTCACCTTGTGGCGCACATGAGAGCATCGGTTCGTAGGATTCACAAAAGCATCCGTTGTCATGCCCTTCATGCATCTTCATCAGTTTATGGATTTTCTTAGAAAATACATACAATAGATACAGCGTATATTCATCCATTCACATGCATACAATTAATACTTTGGATGCGTAAAAAGGGGCTGCTAAGGAGGGGCCGTACGTACTTATACCTTTTAACAATTAGCATTTTATTTCTTAAAACGTCTTTCGTTTCTTTTCGTGAGCATCTTAAGGAAAAGCATTTCTTTATCTTTGAAAACTCTAGAAGAGTATGAACGTAACACTTACCTGGACTCCATGCTACTTGCATGTCATGCAGTCCATTCGTGCTTGTCAGATGGCAACCTACATGCATACACATAACCTTAGCATCATTCTCTATCTAATGCATAAGTCACTTAAACTATAAATAGAACTACGCTATACTTGGAACACTCTCCTTCTATCTATGCACTTACATGCCCTTTACTATGTTAAAACCTTCGGGGACCCATTACGGTCACCCCATCTTCCAATTCATGTCTTGCCTGGAGTGCTCATCCACTAAAGTGAACTCATGATTCACCTTAGGATTAAGACACTAAGGCCTCTGTCTCATTCTTCTCATTAACCTCATTCCGATGCATGACTCAAACCAACTAAGTCACGCATCCCGTCCTTAGACAGTAAACCCATCACTTTCTTCATGCATCTTAGCCCATACAAATCCTCATTCCCATCTAGACAAGCCATACAGCTCTAAGCCAACTCTGGGGCTTAAGCAACGTGTAACTATACTCAGGATAGATTACCCATTACATATGGTGAATCCATCCGGCACACGTGTCTAACCAGATTACACATGTACTCTCTCCCTTATCACCTAAGATCAACATATATAACACGTTGATCACCAGCTTCGAGGGACAAGGGTCATACTTCGATACCAACCTTCTCTTAACCCGGTTAGCATGACTCCTCATGCTACCCGTCCCTTTTGACAGTTCATCCCAACACTTAACACGACAAGACTCCATTCATAACTATGTTTCATGTCACGTTATATAGCTCGAGATTGCTCCAGTGCTACACTGTGACCTTGTCGTGTTACCTAACATTCTACTACATCACTCTTGACTCATCACGAGTACGGTTCCTCACGTACTCCCGTCACATCGTGACATCTCGTCACGTTACCGTTACGCCATTTCAACACTTTAACACTTCACCCATCATAAGCATGACTTCCAATAACCACGTCACTTCGTGACGTTGCCCAGTCATGCTTCCGCTACATACTCTTACACTTATTCCACTACTTCACCCATCACAAGCACGATTGTCAGTAGTCATGTCACTTCGTGACATTTCTCAGTCATGCTTCCGCTGCGCACTCTTATACTTGCTCTAATACTTCACGCATACTTTTAGCCATAAGTCCATCGCAGTGACACTTGTCACCTCAGACTACAGGCTACGCCATAACTACTTCGGGACACTGTTCCACAGTTCCCGACACTATCCATCACGTTTTACGCCCATCAGACACATAACCATCCTTATCTTTACGACACGCCACACGGAGTGTCGCTGCTACATGGAGTACACTCCATGTATACTCCCTTCATATATACCATATCACCATTATGGCATACCTGTCATATGGTACATCAATCCATCACATGGAGTACGTTCCACTTGTACTCCATTTACATACGCTTCATCACCACTATGGCCTACACGCCATATGGTGCATCACCCATCATATGGAGTACATTCCACATGTACTCCATCCATACACACCATATCACCACTATGGCATTCCGCCATATGGTATATCGCTCCACTACATAGAATACACTCTGTATATACTCCATGTATGTTATGCCACATCACCACTATGACATACACGCCATATGGTGCATCTCACCATCTCATGGAGTACATTCCACATGTACTCTCCACATATACAACACGCCACATCACCATTATGGCATACACGCCATATGGTACATCGTCCACCACATAGAGTACACTCCACGTGTACTCCTCACATATACTATACCCCACACAGAGTACACCCATCGTATACTCCCTTCGTACACATCACGGCATGTCACCAGTATGGCGTACCTGCCATATGGTGCATCTCACCATCACATGGAGTACATTCCATTTGTACTCCCTACATATGCTCCATCACCACTATAGCATACCCGCCATACGGAGTACATTTCACATATATATCCCCTTCATATATCATACCCCACATAGAGTACACTCAGCGTGTACTCTTCCCGTTCCACATACACCACGCCACATCATCATTATGGCATACACGCCATATGGTGCATCAATCCACCACATGGAGTACATTCCACATGTACTCCTTTTACACGCACTAACCACAGAGTACACTTCTCCGTGTACTCATCCCGTTCTACCATATGCTAGGAGGATATATTTTACATATACTCTCATTATCTCACATTACGTCACATACAAAGTACACCCAGCGTGTACTCTTCCGATTCCACACAACGCCACGCCATCCATACAACACATGCCCCACAACTGCATTACACCGCACAGTTCACAACACTTCACAATACACCCAACACTTAACAGCACACTACACGGCACAATGCACCTCCATACAACATAGATAAGCCCAACACTTCACTACACAGAATGCCCAACACTTCATCACACAACTCCACATCACAATGCCACAACTCCATTAATACTAACAACACAGTCCACAACCTAGTCAACTAATCAATATCTAACATAATTAACGAGGGATAGAGAGTTATACCATCGACGGAATAACCCGTACGTTGCTCGTTGACCGTCATAGCCGATGATGTCGGGAAGAGTCGTACGTGGTGGCTAACTCACGTACGGTGACTGTTTAGGCGTTTGGATAGCTAGGTGTGGTCTTGGAAGGGCTCGTGATGGCCTTGTGATGATGGCAAGGGGCATAACACGGCGGATCTAGCCATGTACAGTGGCGGTCAATCACACACAGTGACTGTCCATCACGTGCAGTGGTTACCCACCACACAAGGTGGTGGTTTGGACCTAGGGCTTGGCTAAGGGAGGTGCGGTGAATCTCGTGGTGGCGTCGGAGTGGCACCACGGTGGCTCACGGTGGTGGATCTGGCCATACCGTGGAGGAGAAGTCGTGGGAGAGTGAGAGAGAGTGTGCTCTCGTGGGTGGCAGATCGGGGCCAATGGAGGTCGGGTTGGCTTGGTGGCGGCCTGAGGAGGCTGGACATGGCGGTCATTAGCCATGGGTGGCGGTACACGGTGGTGCACGGCATGCAACCCGTGCGTGAGAGAGGGAAGAACCCGTGTGGTGGGGGAGAGGCTATGGGCCTTGGGTCACGTGGAGGAGGAAGGAGGAGGAAGAGGGAGGTCCATGGTGTTGCTAGGCGGTCGTGGGTGCTGCGCACGGCGGCGCTACGCGCGCTAAGCCTATACGGGCTATGCAATCCTGAAATGGAGAAAGGGAGAGCGTGAGGGGGAGAGGTCGGCATGGGTGGACTCACCGGAGAGAGAGCAAGCCATTGGTGCAGGCGGTGAGGAAGGGCGACGCACGACGGCGTCGGGTTGAGGCCTTAAGTCGTTCGGCATGGGGTGGGTCTGCGTACAGCGTACGCCGAATGAGAGAGGGAGGAGAGAGAGGGTTACGGGGAAATGAGAGGGAAAGAGAGGGGTCTGGGTATTTAACCCAGTCCTTTCGTCTGGGGATCTACACAACGATCTAACGACGATGAATTAAAATACTGATTTAAAGATGCGTAAAACATTAACTTAATTAAAAGCACTTAGAGGAATTAAGGTAAATATTATTTTAAACTAACTTTAGTTTATAAAATAATATTCTTCATCATTAATAGAATGATGAAGTCTCACTTAAAATATTTAAAAGGGTTAAACCATTTAATTAATAAAAGCTTTCAACATAATTTAAATCTCATAATATCTTAAATAATTGAAATCATTTTAATAATAATATTAAAATGATTTCCGGTAATCATAATATTTTTGGAGCTCTTCAAGAATATTATGATTGTCGTATTTAAGATCAAATCTTAATTCAATAACAATAGAAATACTCCTTACAAATATTTTCAGCATATTTAAAACACTGGGCGTGCCCTAGAAGTCACACAATATCTTTCGAGACACGCCATCATGGTTCGGCACGCATAACGTGGCTCGCAGTCACTAGTGAGAAAGGCAGATGATCACATAATCTCTACCTTCAGGATTTGCTTACGTCATAAAGATGAAACATACGTCAGAAAGAAGAAGCGTACGTAAGAAGGAAGGACTGTACGTAAGAAGAAGGAGCAGGATATCACAAGCTTTTAGTCATTTATTTTTTGCAGATGATATCTTATTATTTTGTCAAGTCACTCGTTCTAAGAATGAAGCGTTGAGACAGATTTTGGCTACATATGAAGCTGTTTTGGGACAATAGTTGAATTTAGATAAGACTGAGTTGCTTATTAGTTCTAATGTGGATGTGGAAGGGGTTAATGCTATAATGTCTATTTGGAATGTTTATTCTTTTCAGCACCATTCTCGGTATTTGGGACTTCCTTCATTTGTTAGGAGATCTAAAAGTTCTACTTTTAAAGATTTGCACGAAAGGGTGTGGAGTAAATTACAGGGGTGGAAGGAACAACTACTTTCTCAAGGTGGTAGGGAGATATTGATTAAAGTAGTTGTCCAAACCTTACCAACCTGTACAATGAGCTATTTTTTGCTGCCTAAGTGGTTAAGTCTGGAGTTAGAAGCAATGTTTGCTTAGTTTTGGTTGGGCCAAAAAAATTCTGAACACAAAATGGATTGGCTTAGTTGAAAGTAAATGTGTGTTTCTAAGTTCCGAGGGATGGGTTTTAAAAATCTGAAGTTGTTTAATTTGGTGTTACTTACCAAACAATGGTGGAGGTTTTTAACAGAACCTCAATCTTTATTATCTCGGATATTTAAAGCCAAGTATTTTCCTAATGTGAATTTTATGCATTCAGGTTTAACTCGTAAACCATCCTATGTTTGGAGAAGTATTTTTGCAGCTACGAGATTTTATGTTCTGGTTGTATTTGGCGAATTGAGAAAGGTGATAAAGTTCATATAATGCAAGATCGGTGGGTTCCTTTTGATTGTCAATTACACTCTCTTTCTCCCCATCATTTCATTCAACCTTCCTCAACTGTTGATTGTTTGCTGCTGCAGAATTTACCTTTGTGGAATAGGGAGTTGGTGTTTTCCATTTTTCCTTTACATGTGGTTGCCACTATTTGTTCATTTCCTTTGCTGTCTCGCCAGGTAGTTGTTACAATAGTATGGCTGGGTAGTAAAAATGGTTATTACTCTGTGAAATCTTGTTACCATATAGTTTTGCAAATGTTTTCTCCTTCTGATGCAGCTGAAACTTCTCATGCAGATGAATCCGTCACCCAAGTAAAAAAATATTACACCTTTAATTGAGTTCCATACATTACGCATCACAGACTTAAAAGCATCCTTATTATAGAATTTCCAGGTGAATAAGCGAAAAATGAGGCTACAATTAGTATAATTTGCCATAAAGTCGAGTGAGGAATCCTGTAGATGAACTTCAGACATGTAACCCTTCAACAGAGAATTTTTGCCACTTCTCAACAAATCATCATCCATTATAAAATGGACAATTTCGAACACAACCTCACGAAAGGGATTAAACTTGTACCATGAAACAAGAAAACAGACTCAAATCACAGAAGTAGATAGCCTACAAACGCTAATTGAGAGAGGAGTTCCGCTTCTAAGCAATCCGACCGATATTGTGCATATAACAACCTCCCTTTCATCTGCTGCCATGTCATAAATTTCATGAAACCCACGATATCCTTATTCACACAGTATAACTCTCAAAATAGAAAAGGAATGTAGCAAGTTTAGTTCCACCGCCACCCTCAATATCTACTCCTCCGCTACCATCCTCCACGCTATGAGTTTCATCCTCTATAATAGAACCCACAATAGCCCCTCCACATCAATCCCGAATTTGGAAGCCACTGCACACACACACATAAATAGAGAGAAAGACTAGTGCACTACGTTTAGCCTCCGTTAACTCACCCAACAATAACTGCCATCATAGCAGCCCAAAGCCCTACCATGTGCCACCACCCCTTGCCACAAAAAAAAAAAAAAAATATCTGCACCTTGAGATGAAAATAGTCCAGACGCCATGTCCCAACTGCCCAACAAACCTCTGTTTTTGCTCCTAAAAAACAGAGCACAATTTCTTCCCATGCACGACAATTCCGCAAGCTTCCTCTGCCACAGTGCCACTGCTACCTATAGCCCACGGGAAACCAGCAACCTCACGGTCCCTTAGTACCCTGTCGCATGATTAAACTGCCATAGTTGAACCATTGCACCTCCTAACACCACCACCGATAACACCCAGCACCATCGTAACACACAAATCGCTTCTGTTTTTCATACCAAAAAAAAAAAAACATAGTGGTGAGCACCATATGAAAACCACACCAAAGGATCCCCACACCACAGATTTCATGGCCATGAAGCCAAAACAATGCTTAACTCAAATCTGCATTTTCTTAGCTAACTTCGATGCACATTGTTCTCTTTCCTTTAACTTAGTCGCCGCCATCGACTACATTGCAGGTCACTCTCTTTGGCTCTCCCTCAAATCAAGAAGTTGGAGGATGAATGCGTGAAGGAATTAAAGGTAGAGACAGAAACAAAAAAGATGATATTTTGAGAGAAATTTAGCACGAACGGACAGAGGAGGTGAGAATCTTTGAAGGTTGAGAGAGAGAAGTTTGAGAAAAGGGAATTAAAGGCTGGAGCAGTTCCTGCAAAATAGTTTTAAGACTCTGAAGGACACTGTGTTTAAGTATTTACTACAATAAAGAAATGCAGAGAGCTCTAACCAGAAGTCCTTATCGGATTGCATATCATTTTTCTGGGGTATAGCTCTCTCTCTCTTAAAAGCTGCTTATCTTTATATCTCTATACAAAAGCTCTCTCCTTTTCTCTCTTATGGGTGTTTTTGTTTGTGTGGGTGCTGAATCTCAATTAGGGGTGCTACCCGCCCCTACGGGGCGGGGGCACCCCTTGCCCGCACCCCGCCTCGCATGAGGTGGGGGGTGGGGTTTTCACCCCCGTCCCCCGTCCCCCGCCCCAAGGATGCGGGGGCGGGAATCCGCCCCGCCCTGTTCTACTTAAAAAAAAAAATACTATATTTTATCTGATTTAAAAATTATTTCTAAGTGTAAAAGTAATTAAAAATACATTTTTAGACCCAAATTATAAATTTAAATTTTGTAAATATGACTATAATTTATAAATTATGTAATTTTTAAATTTGCTAGTGCATATTTTATGTAAATTGTAATGTATTAGTTTTTAAATTATGTAGTTTTTAAATTTGCCAATGCATATTTTGTGAACAAGTCTAACAAATTGTAATATATATTTATATATACACAATTTGTAAAATATAAATATATATTTATGTTTATATATGTATATAATATATATATATATATATAAATGTAAGCGGGGGCGAGGCAGGGGAAATGCGGGGCGGGGTTGGGCCCTCCCCACCACCCGCCCCCGCTAGGGACCCTAGATGCGGAGCGTGCATGGGTGGAGCAGAAGCGGGGTGGGACCCTGCTGCCCACCCCTAATCTCGATTCCTCTCTCTCTCGTATGTTCTTCTTAAATGGTAGTGGGAATATGATGTTGTGCATCTATATGATAGTTGTGGTTAGAAGTGTACGTGTCAATTAACTATGGGATGCTTGCTAATTGGGAGTGGTTGGACGGACGGTGCTAAGGTTTTCTCTCGAGAAAGACCCCAAACCAACAAAGCAGTTACCTTCGTTGTCATATTCCTACTTGCGCGCTCCCGCTCCTAAAAAGGCTTTCAATTTCCTTGGAACACAGACCTACACGTGTCTCTCTCCGGAGCTTTTGTGTGTATTTTTTTTTTCTGCTCCTCTCTCGCGATTATACACGTAAACGAAAAACGATACCTTTCCCACCACCTATTCTCTCTCTTTTTCTCCAACTCCATACTAACCCATGGCCGAGTCCTCACCGCGCAACCATCAGCCCCGCCAGAGCTCTTCCGGTGGCTCCTCGGACATCTCCGTAGATCTCGAACCTCATCCTGCCGCAGTCGACGGCAATGTGGTTGTGTCATATTCTGGCGAGGGTACGGTTGACACCAAGACGCCAATACCACTCTCTTCTCTGTTCCTTTTTTCTCATTCACCTTTTTTTTCCATGTTTCCGATGTCATTTTCTCTCGCATCTGTTGCTTTGTTCGTTCATTAGTTACATATTCTCATAAATTGTGGGAAGGGTGGGTTTGTAACTGATGGGAGGGCCAACGTATTGACATTTTGATTTATGGATGTGCGTTTAGGGATTCTTGGGAGTAATTCATCAACAAAGAGTTTTCCTGGGCAAGGCCTGATGGTTAGAAGATCAGATGCAAGTACAAGTTCCAGTGAAATTAGTAAGTTCAAACGGAATCACAAGCTAGGAAGCTTCGCAGCTAAGTTTTCCGACGAGAAAACTCCATTCAAGAAGAAGGTTTGGTGTAATAAGAATAATATTAACTCCTGATTTTTACATTTCTAACTATGCACATTTTGTTTATCTTAGTTAGGAATTTGTAATTAAACCAAAGATCTTGACTTAGTTTTTGTGGATAGGTTTACCGAACCTGACTCTGTACTGCTTCCTGAAAACACAATGCTCATATAAGTCAAGCTTTTCCTGTTGTCTAATCACAAATCACACCTTGTTTGGCCGAAGTTGTAATTATACCAAAGATCTTGGCTTAGTTTTTGTGGATAGGTTTACTGAACTTGACTCTAGACTGCCTCCTGAAAACACAGTTCCCATAAAAGTCAAATATTTCCTGTTGTCTAATCACAAATCACAGCCTGTTTGATCGAAGTTGACATTCCTTTTGAGTCTGGAGCATCTAATATGACACAACAATTTATATGGCCGAAAAAAGAATATAGAGGCTATTAATATTTATTCTACATACACTTATAAAATAATAATAAAAAATTATTCTACATGCACTTTGGACTCCCTTGGTCAGAGTATTTGAATTCAGATGAAGTCATTAAAGTCTGCCAAGGCTGTTTATTTATGATATAACCTGTAGAAAAAGCTTTTGTGCCATCTATAAAATGTCAAAAAATACTTTTAAGTGGAAAAATCCCTGATCCAAATATAATGTTAGAATTTAGTTGATTGTGCCTGATTATATACACATGCATATGTTATATGTACGTATGCATTTCTGCTTCTATGTGCTGAAGTTTTCTCAATATGTGGTTTAAAAGTTCATGGTTTTGTGCGTTAAGGTCACATTTGGGAACAAAGATTTCTTCAAAATGCAAACAATTTTAGACCAAAACGACTTTCACAAAACTCGAAAAAACATTTTCACAAAAGTTTTCTTCCCAAACATTTTTTCAACCGGCCGCATCATTTTTTCAAACCTCAATAAAAATATCTCTAAAAAACTTTCTCAATCCAAACATATTTTTAGTGGATCCCATCACTTTCAACCCCATAAAATCCATCTTTAAAATTTCCTTGAAAACATATATAGTTTTCAAAAACATCCTTTTTTTTTTGATAAGTTGTTTTCAAAAACAACTTACATCCAAACATACTCCCGGATCGTGTTTTGATATTGACAACACTTGAAAATCCTGCAGCTTAAATGGCTAAAACAAGTCGCCATGGTTAAGAAGGATGGGACTGTACAATTTGAAATTCCAGGAAATATTAAATCCCAAAGCTTCAATTTTTGTGCTGGAGTTGTTCCTGCTACTGCTGCTGATACAGAACCCAGTGAAGAAGTTCAAATTATACCTCCACTGCAAATTGTGATGCTTATTGTTGGAACACGAGGAGATGTACAACCATTTGTTGCCATTGGAAGATGTTTGCAGGTTATTTTCATTTTCTGCTTTTGTTAGGCCTTAAAACAAATCTCTTTAATAGGATTCATTGGGAAAAGAAGTAAAAAAAAAGCTATCCTCTGCCACTATTCAACTGGCTCTTAGAGCACGCGGTGTCGTGCAGTGCTGTGCATGATTCATCTACACTTGTGACGTTAATTAAGTTTTTTGCCAAGTACTTTGCACACGTTGTGGTTGATTGCTGGGATCACAGTCTTGAATATGTGCTGTCTGCATGAACAATAGAAATGGAATCTTTATTACTTTTGGCTTGGGGAGGAATAGGGATTTAAAATGTTGTTGCCATTTTAGTTGAAATTGTGACTCTTCTCAGTGGCGCTTAAGAGCTGGTAAGGGTTTTTTAGGGATACTGTTTAGATTTTGGCATGTTTAGGACCCTCTTACCCCACTCAATACCCGTTGAATTGGTTCATTTTTTTTCTTTTTTATTTTCCATGCCTTAAGGCTTCTCGAGAATTTTTTGTTATTCATGAATTATTTTCTTCTTCTGATTACTATGTTACAGATGTATGCGGCATCCTTGAATCTTGAACCTACGACTTCACCCTCGGCCCTATTCTTATGGGAAAGGAGGTGCCATTTGAGCTAGATCTTATCAGCTTTTTACACTAGGATAAACCACAGCCATAGGGGATCTATTTAATCATGTATTCATGTCATAATGCTGAACGTTCAATTTATTTTCATCAGTGAATAGGTTACTTAAACAGTCCAAAATCTAAGGATCACAGCTGACCTTATTTTTCAATTTCAGTGCCATATGGATAGGTTTACTCTTTATTCTATCTGCCGTTCTTCTATCCTTCTCTTCCTTATTCTCATACACTTCTTTTGTTCTTATACTATGCAAGTTGCGTATTGCTTGTTTTAAACCATAAAGCTGCTCCTTGTTGATTGTTTTGTATTCCAGACTTTGTAAATTTTTTTATAATAATTTAGCTAATTTGTTACTGGCTTCGTAATCTGCTATAATGTACTCTTGACCATCCACTAAATATATTGCAAGTTTGTAGAACATCTGTATGCCTAACATGTCTCTACCAAGGAAGGTTGGGCATTTTCTTTTTTGACGGAACCTCCGAGCATTTTTGATAAACCCTCACTTATGGCGGAGGAATACTATGGTTATAGGTCATTACCAATAAAAGCCTTATTACCAATCAATCACAACAATCAATAATCCAAATAAAAAACCCCAATTAAAACTAAATACATCAACTCAAGAACATCTCAAATAAGGAAAAGACAATTTGTCAGTGCGAATCAAACCTTTAAAAAATTTTGGAACATGCAATAAAGATCTCCAAACACGAGTCGAGCCTTGAGCTCCTAGTTTAGCCAAATAATCCGCAGGTGCATTTCTTCCCGAAAGATATGGTTAATAACAAAATTACCACCTCTGAACAATCTCATAACCTCCTCCCAAAACTCTTCTAAATACTGAACACCAGATCTCTGTTGATGAATCCAGGTTGCACAAACCAATGAATTGGACTCTATGTCCACCTGTTGAAGCCCCAATGCACGGCAATATTTCAAACCAATTAACAAAGCCTTCAACTCAGCAAGATTGTTAGTTCCATCCCCAAGATAGCATGAAAAAGAAAGCACCATATCCCCATGCATATCCCGAATTAATCCACCTGCTCCTAGTCTCCCCGGATTACCGAAACTGCAGCCATCAATATTCAACTTAAATCTCCCCTGCCTTGGCTTCACCCAATAAACTAATTGAACCTGATCTGGTTTAACCGGGATAATAGGAATACACAAATCCCTCAGCCTATCCTCATTAGCAAAAGAAAGCTTAGCAAACTTGGACAGATTGCTTTGCACTTTCCCGAGCCAAACACAAACAGATCTCCAAACCTCTTCTGCCAAAAAACATCTTCCTTCCATTCTTGCCTTACACCTGCGTTGCCACAACTTCCATGGTCTATTCATATGTTTATGAATGTTTCCTTGTATTGATAGTTGACAAGATTATTGAATTTTAATGTGAGTTGTGCAATATGGTTTCTTAGTTGTAATCATTTGTAGTGGAGAATAGGTTGCATATGCAAAGTAAATGAAAACTTATGTTTTATTGCAAATCAGAATCACATTCTCTACTGGTAATGTGAACTCATGAAAACTTTGCTTGTAGGGGTGTGGCCATAGGGTTAGACTAGCAACTCATGCTAATTTCAAAGATTTTGTCTTGACCGCTGGGCTGGAGTTCTTTCCTTTAGGTGGAGATCCAAAAGTTCTTGCTGGTTGTAAGTGTTAAAATGCTACTTTCTTGTAAATCTACTGTTTTTGACTTGATCTTATTGATCCGTCATATATTAATGGTTCGGATAATAATTATAGCATTGATGTTATAGAGGCACTCTATCTGGTTGCTTTTCATTCCTAGCAGAGTAAGCGGAGATATTTTATCTAATAAAAGTAATGGAAAACCTGGTTTCTTTTTGTCGACCTTTTTCAAAATTTTTTGTCCTGCTTTCTTTCCTCGGAGGTGAGAAGGCTCGAGTCTACCAAAGAGAGAAGATACCAGTTGAGGACTAAAACTATCGAGTCTACCAAAGAGAGAAGATACCAGTTGAGGACTAAAACTATGTTTCCCCGTGGAAATTATCAACATTCGCAAAATTAAATTTGGCATTATCCTTTTAATGGAAAAGTACAAATTTTTTTAGGATTCCCAGTTTTTTGAAATGCTTTTTCTTTGAAAAAAGAGGAATATATTATAAGAATACATGAACTTACCAGCTGTATTAGTCTTCTATATTGTATGTTCCTGGAGGCTAGTATTGCTAATAATCATTATAACAAGTTTCTAGGTCAAATTGCCCATGGTCTTTGGCCAATGTCTGGCTGTATAATGTTTCCTTGAGGTGGAGGTATTGGGGGTGGTTATTACTTATTATGTCGATAAATCATATTTAAAGAGTATTGCTACATATCACTCTACTATCCAACCTTCATCCCACTTTATAAATGTGGCACTTTCCATCAACCTTGGATCATCTCTTATTTTTCTAAAAATAAATTCAAAGGTTGATGGGCAATCCTACCTTGTATTGGGATAAGATGGGATGATGGTGTAGTGTATAAAATTTTCGTCATATTAAATTGACGAATAAAAAAATCATTTTCATAAAAGGTCAATGCCTAATTTAATTTTAGAAATGCTGATAACTTCAACCCCGATTAATTAATTAAAAAATAATTAATTTTGCTTTTGGCGTATCTGTTTCTTATAAAATTATTTTTTATAAGGAAACAGTCTGATTAATTTAATATTTTAATATTTTTTTGTTTAATTTTCGTTTCATTTTATTTTTGTAATCTACTAGTAACTAGATTTGTTGTGCCTGAAGACACCTCCCTTTTTTTTGGCTTGCATTAGTATTGATAATTATAACAAGTTTCCAGGTCAAATGGCCAATTTTCTTTGGGCCTGAAGACACTTCCACCTCATAAGATTGGGCTGATGTTGAAGTTATCGGTTCGAGTCACATAGGATTTGTGCCTTCTACATCAATAAAAGAAAGAAAAAAACAAGGTTCTTAAAACACAAAGACAGGAAGAACTGACATGTATTAGCATCCGTATTGTTTCAAAAGAATGTTGGAAATTTTGGGGACTGAGAATATGTAATGAAATTAGATGCAGTTTAATAATAAAAAAATGTTGATTCCGTATCATAAATTTTTTGAGAGTTATCAAATCCTGAACTTGTACATGTAGCTACACTTGGTGCGTGTAGAATAAACAGAAGTTTGCAAAAACAGTCATAGGCCTACCTAAATGATGTCAGTAAAGAAAATACGTAGAGAGCAATAAAAGAAAGGAACACTGTTATAGTTGCATGCATTTGCAAATCTCCAAAGTATTAAAAATCTAACTAGTCAAACTGTAAGAAACTATATGGGCTCTGGATGAACCAGTAAGTGCTGTCAAACAAAGTGCTTCTTTGACTTGAGTGACTTTCCGATTCTGCCATCAGTAACTTAATTCTCGGATCTAACAGCCTATAACACAAATTCATGAGGCACTAAATTAATTGCAGCTAATTATTAAGGCCTTGTTTGGGTAACGAGGTATTCTTAGATATTCTCAAAGCTTCTCATAATTTCCTTCCCAAACATCACTCAAACGCAAAACACTTTTCAATTTCAAATATGGTCGAGAACAAATATGGTGATTTAGGGGAGGGGTGGTGTACTAGAGAAGTTAGAGGAGCATCTGCAATAGGGCTATGGAAACATATTAGAAGAGGATGGGAGGTCTTCCATCGTTACACTAGACTGCAATTGGGGACAGGTTCCAAGATCAGATTTTGGAAGGATACAAGATCTGTTTCCTTCTCTTTTCTTGATTGCAAGTGCCAAAGATGCCATAGTGGCGGAGGTTATGGAGGTCTCAGGTAGGAACATTCATTGGAACATCAATTTCAACCGAGCGGCATAGGATTGGGAGATGGAGAGTTTTGTAGATTTTTATAGTCTCTTGTATTCTGTTCGTCCAAATATCCAGCATGAAGATGAGTTGTGGTGGAGTCCTGCAGGGAAAGGGGTGTTCTCTGTTCGCTCCTTCTATAAGGTCCTCACACAAGTTCCAGAGATACAGTTTCCTTGGAGAAGGCTTTGAATAAGGCTCCTCCCAAAGCCTCTTTCTTTGTGTGGGCAGCGTCTTTGGGCAAGATTCTCACCACGGATAATCTAAGAAAGAGGAAGATAATCATTGTAGATTGGTGTTGCATGTGTAAAAGCGGGGGTGAGTCGGTGAATCATTTACTTTTACACTGCGAGATAGCCAGGACTCTTTGGGATGAGGTGTTTAAAAGAATGGATTTAGCGTGGGTTATGCCGGAAACCGTTTTGGATGTATTGGCTTGCTGGATCTCAATTCGAGGGGTGAGACAGATCAAAGTAGTTTGGAAGATGATCCCTATCTGTATTATGTGGTGCTTATGGCTGGAGCACAATGAGAGGATTTTTGAAGACAAAGAGAGATCTTTGGAGGAGCTAAAATTGTTATTTTTTAGGACTCTTTGTACTTGGCCATTGCTGTAGACTTTAATGGCATGGACCTTCATGACTTCTTAGTTTCTAATGCTCCTTCATAATTAGGGCATTTTTCTTTGTAATTTGACACTTGGTAAATTAATAAATTCTTGTTATACTTATAAAAAAAAAATTTAAATCTTCAACTTTTTCATCTAATTATTACCTAATCATTATCCAAACACAAAACCCAATACAACTTTCCCAAACTTCAAAACAAAACACAAAAGGAAATACAAATTTTTTAAATTTTGAAATATAAATAATATTAAAATATTATATTCAAACAATTTTTTAACTTTATAATATTTTTATTCAACTTTTTCTATCTCCTTTCCCAAAACCCAATAAAACATCTTAACTCAAACCATTTCACTACTATCACAAACTATTTCACTACTATTCACAAACCATTTCACTACTATTCACAGAATTTTGAAATATTCTAAGCATCCAACGAGCCCCAAGACTTTTTTTTTTCACTCTTATTCTCTCCTTTAATTTTATTAAAACTAATCCATGAAATTCATCATTGCACTTCAGGTGCTTAGAATTAATTGTTGTATATTTTAACTGCCCAACCTTAATGCTTATAGTTTTGGGAAAACAATAATGGGCTTCTGGTTTTTCCCTTGAAAGTATTGATTTAAAAAAACTCATAGGCCTTTGGTGTATAAATGGTCAATTTTAGATTTCAATTTAGTGCTTGCCAGGGGTAAAAAAGGAATTTTTCAGGTCTTGAATCATGAGATGAGCTTTGCCAATGAGCTTTAGTGCAAATGGCACTAAATCCATTGTAAGAAAAGTAGTTCAGGATGGAGTCATAGGTTAAAGATTTCATGAGTGCATGTATAACTCATGAATTATAGATTTCATAATGTCCCCTCCTTCCTCCCTTTCCTTTTGACTTTCTTGTTTACTTCAAATAAATTTATGTCATTTCTGCAGATATGGTTAAGAATAAAGGTTTCTTACCATCAGACCCTTCAGAAATATCTATCCAGCGAAATCAAATCAAGGAAATCATATTCTCTTTACTTCCTGCATGCATGGAATCTGATCCTGATTCCAAAATTCCGTTTAAAGCAGATGCAATAATTGCAAATCCCCCAGCATATGGTTAGGTTCCATCACTAATTCTTTTATCCCTTTTCTGAAGATTAGAGTTCTCTTATCATGCAATTCCATTGATTGTTTTTTCTCTGATTCTGTTTTTCTTTTTATCAAATTTATTAATATATTTTGAGAGTGTATTGATATTGCAATAGTCTTTTGTTTGAAAGTTCAATATGCTATGACTTTATATGAAGTATTTCCTCAACAGCTCTAACATGGATTTCTCACTTTAATCAACGTGCTATTTTTTGCTGTTTCTATGTTGCTTATTATTTGATTTTTCAGTTGATCTTTCATTTTATCCCTTTTCTTACCTCATTGAGAGCAGAAAACATCTGTTGAAAATGAGGGAAATTTTGAAGACATATGATAGTGGAAGAACCTAAGGCTTTATTTTATTACTACTCTTTACCACTTGGTGGCAGTCCACCTTTGTATTCCCAATTATAGTACTCAGGAGCATTTTGACCTGTTCCAGCTCTCATCAGGTGTATTCGTAGTATACTTCCTGTGTACTGTGATTATGCCTATGCATTTGCTTGATTATTAATAAAATTTGTTTTATCAAAAAGTCAAGAACAGCTCGTTTAGAGCTTCATTAAGGCACTGGCTGTGTGGGCTAAGCCCACTACCATTCAGAGGAGTCTGAGGGAAACTAAGACCCAACTGCTTAGTGAAGTAGGGAGAAAACAAAGACAAAAAACTAGATACAAGCACAAAATACAATAGAACCTCACTATAGTTCAGCACCTCACTATGGGGACAGGTATCCTTTTTCTCTAACACTTCTGTTTGCAATGTACATATATGGATGCTTGTAATTGAAGCTATATGATTCACAAGAATTGAAAGACTTCTCAGTTAAAACTTAATTATATGATTTGGAGTCTGTTTATGTTTAGATAATTCTTATTGGTGATAATGACAGATGTGTAAAGTACAGCGTGACTTTTTAAGTGGGTCCAACTATTAAACGTGCTTGAAGTAAAGCTTGTTTGCTTCATAAAAACTGGAATTCAAAGCCAATCTGCAGTATGTTTTTCTTCTCATGTTTTAGACCAGTCTGCTTTTGTTAGCTTGTACGTGTGCTTAAGACCATGTTCTATACATTGTCAAAAAGTAGAAATAATGATAATTTTCCCTTCCTGTTTAGGCTGTTTAGTCTGTTTCCAAAGAAAGTTTATTTGCTATACATTGATTGCAGTCATTTAATTAGCTGTTGACAGGTTCAAATACTTTTTCAGGACATACTCATGTTGCGGAGGCACTAAAAGTACCACTTCATGTATTTTTCACAATGCCATGGACGTAAGTCTTGTTTTCTTTTGCTGCAGACAAACATTTTAATCTATGTACGCTTTGTTTATTTTGGTATTAAATATTTCTCGGAGAAACATGATAGGACAAGCTATATGGTTGCCAAAAGCAGTTATTCTCTTTCATTCTTATATATATATATATATCTATATATATTAACTGTATGTAACAACTTTACTGGGAATATTCGCATGAGTTCATGACATTGGACTCCTTTTTTTCGTTTCAGGCCTACTAGTGAATTCCCCCACCCTCTATCTCGAGTGAGACAACAAATTTTATATAGAGTGAGTTTCTGTTAATCATCATTTAGTTTTATTTTCCTTCAATTAATTCTCCTTGCAATATAATTATATATAAGATGGGTTTCTTTTTGCAGCTTTCTTATCAAATTGTTGATACGATGGTTTGGCTTGGAATAAGGGATATCATTAACGAGTTTAGGAAAAAAACATTAGGTATAAGGCCTGTTACATATCTAAGTGGATCCTATAGCTCCCCTCCTGATGTCCCCTATGGATATATATGGAGTCCTCAACTTGTTCCAAAACCTAAAGGTGATATTTTCACATTTCCATTAGACTTCTATTTGACTTTGTGCTAGTATTGGTACTTCATTTTTGCAGCAATTTGATAAATTATTATTGTTTGATAGGTAATCAAGCTATTTTGTAAATTATTAAATAATTAATAAAAAAAAGGTTAAGAATGCCACAGTTCAACGGCAGAATAACTATTTTCTTTTTAACCTGCAATTTAAATATATTATCTAATGTTACTTTAATGTTATTCTAAAATGTCTAATTGGCTGAATTTAAATTTTTTGTATATTTGTTGGGATATATGAAATTATTGCTAAAAGTTTTAGATTGAATGGATGTATTGTAAATGGTGCCATATCTCATCAAAATTTGATTCCATGATTGCTTAGTAATTTCTTCAGTACCCATTACTGCACTTCTTTATATACTCCAATCAACAGTTTTGACAGCATAATTTGACACCTTATCATGCCATTGTTAAAACTTAATGAATATGATGGTTATCTGGGATGTGTTGTATTTTTATTGGACTCCTAAAATATTTTGGATAAATGTTTTGGGTAACATTGCTTGATTTATCTTGGATCATCCACTGGATTAAAGATGGTGCGGGCTGCTGACAATTTGAAGGCCTTTCACGGTCGGTAAACTTAAGGGTCACTTTTGTTATGTCATTGTTTGTCATTATCGGTGTGTATTAACTTTCCTGGAAAAGCTACCTTTTGGCAATATTCGACTATCCCTTGTCACTTGGTTTTATGATTTTCAGGCCTTATTTGCCTCACTTTGGATTGTGTGGCCCTACCTTATTAGTTCGTTGGCTTCGTCTTTTTGGTTGCATTTTTTTTAAAATGAATGTGGTTTCTTGACATTTCTGTGTCCTTGTGTACTCTTAAAACTACTGGGTGGAATTATAGACAATGTAGTTTAGGTGCTCTGTTTTGACTGCACTATTTTGGTTTGTATTTACTAATATGTACCTGAACATAGAGAGTCCCTGAAGTCTAGACACGAGGGCATGAGTGTTCTGATAAGTTTACTGTTCTCTTGGTTAGTAAGGTGAGTTTCCTTTGTATTTGTGTCCAAATGAGCATTAGTCTCCAAATGAGTCTTTTTCTCCTTGAAGTGTTCACTAGTTTTTCCATAGAAGTCTCGTATATATTGCAGCCATATTTTTAAACTAAAATCATTGTAGTTTTGCCACTTCCCCTTTCCACGTTGGTTTGTTCTTGAAACATCAAAACGCATGTTTAAAAAATCACCGACGTTTTTTTTTTCTTTTCTTCATGGATTGAAATCTAAATGCAATAACAGGAAAAATATATTTTTCTCTTGATTAGAACAACATCAAGATCAAATCCATGAATCAGAATGCTCCACTCATCTTTCATTCGTCTTCACTATTCTTTAACTGTAACACCCCCTTCCCAGTGTTAGGAATGCTACTAATAGAACTGTTACAAATGAGCCAGGTACAAAAGATTTTGTAGCATTTAAAACAATTCAAAATCTTCGTTAATAAAAAGCACTGTAGCACTTATTGAAAAACCATAGTCTTGGGCTATTCGTACAAGTTCCATAACCAATAAATAAACTTCTCACATTAATACAAAACTGTCTGTTCAGTCTCAATCTCCATAACCTACTCCTGACCTGTGGACTCATCATAATATATTTCTTCACCTGGACTGTCAAAACATAAAAACAAGAGTGTGAATACGCACTAAAAAATACATCACAAGGTAAACATAATCATGACTTAATGAAGCTTATGCATTTAACCATCATGCGTATCTTAAAAATCTTTCATACATCACATTACATAAAAAACATTAACATTCACACAATTTCCCCCTTGTGTGCAAGGGTTTGGAACCAATTACAAAATCAATTAGATGATGGATATAACTAGGCGCACATCTAATGAGGCATTCATGCCATTCACCTCGTTATCTGTCATCATACAATATTCAATCACTTATCTTTTCAATCCTTTTTCCTTTCTTTCTTTCATTCATTCATTTATCATGAGAAGTGCTATAGCCACAAATAAATTTCACAAAAGTAAACTCACAAACTGACGTGGTTTTAATCTGACGTACCACATCAAACCACGTCAGTTTGTGAGTTTATTTTTGTGAAATCTCTTTGTGACTAAAGCATTTCTCTTATAATAAGGATACCTCCTCAACAAGGCTTATCAACAAATGAGCTTTACCATACAATAATTGTAAACAACAGTTTTGAGAGGAACAATTACATTTATGTGATCTTTTATTAATAATAATAATAATAATAATATATAATAAATAAGCTTTCTCTAACGTTCTAACATTATCTTTAGGAGCATTTCTAGGAGACCCATTGTATTAAGCTGGCCAAAGCTTTTGGCTTGTTGCTTAGGCTGGCTTGACTTGCACCCCCAGTCGTGTAGGCATGCTGGCTATCAACATCTCATCCACAATTTTCCTACATCAGGTTCTTTTCTTGCTGTAATAGATCAGTTGGCTAAATTTTTAAACTACTTTTGGTATTGTCTCTTAAATTATATATTATTATATATTTTTTTAATAAGTAAAACTAAGTTTTATTAAAACAAGTAAAAAGCCATAGCCTAAGTGCACAAGAAGTATATAATTGAGAACACCTAATTACAAGGAGCTAGAGATGGATACAAAAAATCATGAAAAATAACTCCATTAAAAACAATAGTAGAGGCCCAAAGAAAGTATGGAAAAGGAAGCATCTATGTTCATCCAAAGATTGTTCCTGGTCTTCAAAACTCCTACCATTCCTTTCAAGCCAAATGCATCACACAAGACATAGAGGAATCATTTTCCACATGACAGCAATTTGAGGGTTGCCCTAAAGACATCTCCAACAAGCAAGAAGATCCACCATCCTCCTAGGCATCGCCCATGCAATTCCAATCCTGTTAAAAATCTCATCTCACAAAACCCTTGTCACACCTCACAATGAAGTAATAAATTATACATAGATTCACCACATTTTTCATAGATATAGCACCAATTCATAACAAAAATTTTCCCTTGGGAAGCCATCCAACCAAAGAAGGCTACATTGGGAGTCACCTTGCTCCTCCAAATGCACTTCCACGGGAAAGGATTTGACCTAACATTACCTGATACAAAGATTGAACTGTGAACTTCTTGTTACCATCATGAATCCAAAGCAAATTGTCCATCTTCCCACTAGCGATGCTCACATCATACAACAATCTAAATAGTTCTTAAATAGTCCTCACTCCCCAATCCTGGGTAGCCCTAAGAAAACAAGTATTTTAGTATAAAGAAAAAAGCTATCCAGAACGGGTAGGGAATGCAATCTTGAGGGTAGGATCTCTGCACCAAATCTTGTGCCAAAATCGGATCCTAGATCCCTCACCAGCCACAAATCTAAAGTAACTAACAAACAAAATCTCCCCATTCCTATTGTTTTTCCGCAATCGCACACCATGCACTTTTCACTTCATTAGAGCCCCCCCCCTTTCACGGAATGGCTCCCCTTCTTTGATTGTGTTCTTGACCCTTTGACTTAGGATTAGTCATGTTATTGCCATAACCAGCTACCAAGAAGCGCCTTACTCAAAATCCTCAACTTTCGGATCTTGAACCTTCCACTTATAATATCGGGGAGCAAACCTGATCCCAACTAAATAAGTGGAACCTGGCCTCCTCCTCAATTACTCCCCAAAAGAAAGCACAAATAATCTTCTCAATTCGATAAGCCACACCTGCAAGCAAAGGATATAATGATAGAAAATATGTAGAAAGGTTAGAAAAGTGCACTTAATCAAAGTGATTCTTCCCCCTTTTGACAAATGTATCCTTTTTTGGACTGCCAACCTTCTCAATCTTCTCCATGAAGCCATCCCAAATTGCCTTCAACTTATAAGCAGCTCCTAGGGGAAGACCAAGGTATTTCATGGTAGAGATTCAGAGAAGATACCTTGCATCCCATGATACTAGCCAATCCTCTTATATTATGCACGGAACTTACTGGAACCATCTCGGATTTCTCAAGATTCACCTTTAGGTTGGAAACAACTTAAAAAGAAAGAAAGTAGAACTAAACAAATATGGCCTTGGTTTGAATTACAAAAAAGCAATGCATCATCCATAAAAAGAAGGCGGGAGCCATTGACAAAACCATTGTTAGTGAAATCCACTGAGAAACTTGAGAGATAGCTGCCAACAACGGCCTCCAACATCCAACTAAGCACATCTGTTACGATAACAAAAAGGAAAGAAGTTAATGGGTCCCATTGTCTCAATCCACGAGAGCTGTTTAAAAAACCAATAGGAGTACTAGTCACCAAGACGGAAAATCTAGTAGCATATACACAATGCTTAATGCACATACACCACCTCTCACTAAAACCACACCTCCGAAGTAAATAAAAAGAAAATCCCAATTCACATGGTAATAAGCCTTCTCCATATGAAACTTGTATAGAATGTGTCGCGTTTTTGCTTTTATTATATATTATATATTATATAATATATAATGAATAAGCTCTACGATATAGTAATTAGAAAAGAAGGCTACCAATGAATTAGCTTTACCACATGTATCCTAGAGGTGATGTAGGATCTTTTCATGGTTGTGTTTTAGATTAAAAGAGTTGGGGATTCTTAGGGTTCTAAATGAGGAGTGTGCGGCACCTTGGTTTAAGGTTTGAGATTGTTTTTTTTAATAGAATTCTAGTAAGTGCTGACTGGAGAGCGTCATGGTTGTGATCTTTTATGATTTAACCAAAGTCAAGGTTTAAATAAATCTTATGGGTGGAGGCAAATGTGATGGTAGTCCATAATCTTGGTAAGTTGAGAGTTCTATGGGGATTCTTCTCTTAGTTCACCTAAGAGTCTCGACAGTCAATGAGGCTAAGAGCTTCTAGATTTATTTTGTCTAGGATTAGGATTCCTAGCAAAATGGGGGTTTTGGCTAAGTGTTTGTTCTAGGGTTTCATAATTTCCCAATTTTCATATCGAAAATTATGTTCTAGGGTTTCATGGGTTTAAAACAAGAATTGTAAGAATTTATAAATTAATACCCTATGCTGGCAGCTAAAGTTCAAGATTGGGCCAAGAACTAACCTTGTATACATGGAAGTCAGTCAATGAATGGTGTAAGAGATCATAGGCCTGTGGGCCAAAGATAAAATTCCATCCCAGAACTAGGGAACTAGGGCTCAGGTGTTACAAATGTCCTCCCTTATAGAAAATTTGTCGTCGAGATTATTCTTACCTTAATTGAACAAATAAAGGTATTTCTCCTTCATGTTGCCCTGATGCTCCAAAGTTGATTCCTTGACCATCGTGAAAGTCTTGTTGAATAGGACCAATGCCAAGACTCCTAAAAACTCCTCGTAGGTGAGGTCGTTGTTGACCTTTAGTGGACCGTACTTCAGCACATAAGGATTTGGGACATAGTTCCTCAGCATAGAAATGTGAAAGGCACCTTGTATGGTCGATAGTTATGGTGATAGTACCATTCGATATACTACTGCTCCAATCCTCTCTAATATTTTGAATGGACTGATTTATCTTGGGCTCAACTTGTCTTTCTTCCTCAATCTCATTACCCTTCTCATCAGAGTGATCTTCAGAAATACATTGCTTCCCACTTAAAATTTAAAGTTTTATTTTATTTTTTATTTTTTTGTAGGTAGCATACTTTGTCTTTCTTGTACTATTGCCAACTTCTTTTTGATAGTACCACCTTCTCACACGTCTTGAATTACCTCGTGGCCCATCACTTTCCATTTGCTAACTTTCATCTATATAAAGCAGAGATTGGCATATAGAACCTCATAGGGCGCATCCTTGATGCTATCCTGGTAGCGGTTGTTAGAATCAAATTCTATCAGAGCTAGGTACCTACCTAACTTCCCTTTAAATCTATAATGTAGGCCCGAAGCATATCCTCTAGAATCTGTATGGTCCTCTTAGACTGACCTTTCGGTCTATGGTTGGAAGGAGGTACTATGTGTCAGTTTGGTTCCTAGCTCCTTCTATATACCTCCAAAAAGCTTAGGTAAACCGAGTGTCTCTGTCATACACTATCTTGGTCGGCACACCATGTCATCAGACGATCTGTTTGGCGTACAACTCTAACACCTTGTTTATTGAGTACGCCTTCCTAGTACCTTCGGAAAACCTGACATAGAGTCCATATAGATTTTGTCCCAAGTCCAAACTGGAATCGAAAGTTGCTATAGTGTCCTTGAGGAGCTTTGGTGCTCAGTCTTGACCTACTGACATGTCGAATGCTGAACTACAAAGTTTTCTAGATCCCTGTTTATCCCATCGAACTACCAATATTGTCATAGATTTATGGTATATAGTGGTACTACTAGGGTGAATAGCATAGAAAGAACGTCGTGCTTCCTTTTAGATCAACTCTTGAATCTCCTTGTTAGGCACAAAAAATCTCCCATTAAACTAGCGGTGTCATCATATATCAATATGAACTTTGGCTTCTTTCCCTCATGTACCTCCTCTATAAGCTTCACTGATCCTGCATCATCAGCATGGGCAGCCCTTATCTGATCCAATAGCATTGACCCAAGCACAAGGTTGCTCAATCGGCTTGCACATCTTGTACCATCACAATCTCGAATCACTCTATTTCCATCAAAATGTCTTTAAGGACTTTACATGGTAGCAAGAGTACTCAAAGAAGATCTCCTATTGAGGGTGTTTGCAACCACATTCACCTTGCTCAAGTGATAATTAATGCTGCAGTCAGTCTTTCAACAATTACACCCATGTACACTGCCCTCATCTTCAAAGTCGGGAATTAAAAAGATTGATGTGGTCGATGAACTCGGAGGGTAGCTCCAGCAGGAATAGGGCAAAAGGGAAGGGGCTGATTGTTCCCCAATGAAACCCAAGATTGTATCTTGGAATGTCCAGGGTCTAAACGAGGTAGCGAAGTGTCTTCAGATTCGGCATCTACTTCGTGAGTGGAAAGCGGACATTGTATGCCTACATGAGACAAAGTTGAAGATGATCAGTAGGAAGACTGTTCGGAGTTTATGGAGCAGTATTTATGTAGACTGGGTATACTTGGCCTCTTCAGGGGCATTGGGAGGAGTTGTGGTGATGTGGGATAGGCGGGTGGTGGAGAAAGTGGAGGATTATATAGGGAGATATATGGTAGCATGCTCTTTTAAATGTGTGTCAGATGGTTTCTTGTGGGCATTTGCAGGTGTGTATGGGCCTAACCTAGACGCCGATACAAGATTATTGTGGGATGAGCTTGCAGGGGTACATAGCTGGTGGGAGCTCCCTTGGTGTATTGGGGGGGATTTCAATGTGGTTCGTTTCCAGAGTGAAAGCTTTGGAAGTAGAAGATTGAGGCCAGCAAGTTTGGAGTTCTTAGAGTGTATCTTTGACTTGAACTTGATAGACCTTCCACTTGCTGGGGGTCCAGCCACATGGTCAAATAATCAGACTTGGTCCCGCTTGGATCGTTTCTTAATCTTCCCTGAGTGGGAGAGCCATTTTCTGGATGTATGGCAAAAGCGTTTGGGATGCCTAGCCTCGGATCATTGGCCTATTTTGCTTGATTGTGGAGGTCTTCGTAGCAAGAGAAGGTATTTTAAGTTCGAGAACATGTGGTTGAAGTTAGAAGGTTTTGTGGAAAGAGTTAAACAATGGTGGATTTCTTATCACTTCGAAGGTACACCCGTTTCATTTTTGCGAATAAACTAAAAATCTTAAAAAGAGACTTAAAGGAGTGGAATATACAGTCTTTCGGCAATGTAGAGGAGAACAAAAATACTAAGTGGATGGAAATACAGGATTTAGAAAGACTACAAGTAGGGAGGCCACTTACTAAGGAGGAGCAAGCACAGAAATCTTTGCTGGTCGCAGATCTTGAGAGGATAATCCTGCAGGAAGAAATGTCATGGCTCTAAAAATCAAGAGCTCTTTGGTTAAAAGAAGGGGATCGGAGCACGAAATTTTTTCATAGAATTGCAAACTCTCATAGAAGAAATAATAACATTGAAGTGCTGAAAATTGAGGGGCTCGAGTGCAGAGAAGAAGAGGTTATTCAAGACCACGTGATCGAGTTCTTTGAAAAGCTTCTCACTAAGCAGGTGGGGTGGAGGCCTACTTTGGATGGATTGGTTTTGACACTATTGAGCCAGGGGACGTTGCTAGGATGGAGAGGGCTTTCGAAGAGGAAGAGGTCTATGATGTAGTAAGGAAGATGGCAAAAGATAAGGCCCCCGGTCCGGATGGTTTTTCTATGGGTTTTTTCCAAGAATGTTGGGAGGTGATTAAAGAAGATCTCTTAAAGGTGTTTTAGGAGTTCTTCTTGGTAGGAAAATTTAAGAAAAGTCTCGACATCACTTTTCTTGCATTAATTCCTAAAAAGGTAGGGGCCATTGAGATCTCAGATTTTCGGCCCATTAGTTTAGTGAATGGTGTGTATAAGATCATTACAAAAGTGCTTGCCAATCGATTAAGTGGGGTATTGGGGAAGATCGTTACTAAGCCTCAAAATGCTTTTGTTAAGGGTAGACAGATCCTTGATGCGGCTCTAATTGCCAATGAATGTTTGGACAGTAGATTGAAGGCTGGCAACCCAGGGATTATGTGTAAGCTAGATATGGAAAAGACGTATGATCATGTTAATTGGGATTTCCTTCTATATTTACTGGGTAGGTGTGGGTTTGGAGAAAGGTGGAGGTCTTGGATCAGTTGGTGTATTTCCACGGTACGGTTCTCTGTGTTGATCAATGGCAGTCCAGAGGGTTTCTTCCCGAGCTCTCGTGGTTTGAGACAAGGGGATCCATTATCTCCTTTACTTTTCGTTATTGTTATGGAGGCACTAAGCAGGATGATCTCGGCTTTAGTGACTAATGGGTTTATTAGTGGCTTCCAGATTGGATTGCCGAGTTGGGGTATTACTACTATTTCTCATTTGCTGTTTGCAGACGATACACTTATTATGTGTGAGGCTGATCAAGCCCAGTTGAGGGCTGTGAAGGCGCTGTTGCTTTGTTTTGAAGCAGTGTCTGGTTTAAAAGTGAATTATGATAAATCCGAGTTGGTGTCGATTGGAGAAGTTCAAAATATAAGGGAGTTGGCTAGCACACTGGGTTGTAAGATAGCGTCTCTTCCTATGACTTATCTGGGATTACCACTGGGTACAGCATCGAGGACACGCTCGATTTGTGATACAATAATTGAAAAAGTAGAGAGGAGATTGGCAGGGTGGAAGAGAATGTAGTTGTCGAAAGGGAGCCGGATTACGTTAATCAAAAGTACACTTTCTAACCTATCCACCTACTTTTTATCGTTATTCCCTTTACCGGCAAGTGTAGCGGGTCAACTTGAGAAGCTACAGAGAGATTTTCTGTTGGGGGGTCTAGGAGATGAGTTTAAATTCCATTTAGTCAAGTGGGAGATGGTGTGCCGTCTGGTGGTTTGGGTATTAGAAACTTGAGAATGTTCAATTGGGCATTACTTGGCAAATGGTTGTGGCGATACCAAGGAACCAGATGCTTTATGGAAGACTGTGATCGAGAACAAATATGGTAATTTAGGAGAGGGATGGTGTACTAGAGAAGTTAGAGGGGCCTCTGGAATGGGACTATGGAAACATATTAGAAGAGGATGGGAGGTTTTCCATCGACACACTAGACTGCAATTGGGGACAGGTTCCAAGATCAGATTTTGGAAGGATGCTTGGTATAGTAACAGTGTTCTACAAGATCTGTTTCCTACTCTTTTCTTGAATGCAAGTGTCAAAGATGCCACAGTGGCGGAGGTTATGGAAGTCTCAAGTAGGAGCATTCACTGGAACATCAATTTCAACCGAGCGGCATAGGATTGGGAGATGGAGAGTTTTGTAGATTTTTATAGTCTCTTGTATTATTGCCATCCAAATATCCAGCATGAAGATGATTTGTGGTGGAGTCCTGCAGGGAAAGGAGTGTTCACTATTCGCTCCTTCTATAAGGTCCTCACAAAAGTTCCTGAGATACAGTTCCCATGGAGAAGGCTTTGGCGTCATAAGGCTCCTCCCAAAACTTCTTTCTTTGTGTGGACAACGTCTTTGGGCAAGATTCTCACCCCGGATAATCTGAGAAAAATGAGGATAATCATTGCAGATTGGTGTTATATGTGTAAAAGCAGGGGTGAGTCGGTGAATCATTTACTTTTCCACTGCGAGGTAGCCAGGACTCTTTGGGATGAGGTGTTCAAAAGAATGGACTTAGCATGGGTTATGCCGGAAACCGTTTTGGATGTATTGGCTTGCTGGACCTCAATTCGAGGTGTGAGACAGATTAGAGCGGTTTGGAAGATGATCCTTATTTGTATTATGTGGTGTTTATGGCAGGAGCGCAATGGGAGGACTTTTGAATACAAAGAGAGATCCTTGGCGGAGCTAAAACTGTTATTTCTTAGGACTTTTTGTACTTGGGCCTTGCTGTGGATTTTAATGGCATGGACCTTCATGACTTCTTAGTTTCTAATGCCCCTACATAATTAGGACTTTTCTATATTTGTAATTGACAGTTGGTGGTTTAATAAATTCTTATTTTACTTATTAAAAAAAAAAAACTTAAAAGAGTTTTTTTATTGAAAAATTTAGAATCATGAGTTCAAGCAAGGTTCCTGGGGTAGATATTATTTTTGTACTGTTCTTATTGCATATGGTCTATCATATTAGTTACATGCATACTCATATTCATGTGGTCTACCTGGTTACACTAGTACCATTATCAAACTACATTTTATTGGGTGGAAGGTTACTCCTTTATGTATTACTACTCTCTTTCTCAATATTAGGCTTTTCTTCTTCATGTAATGATACGAGCTGAATCTCATGTCTTCTGCCATGAATCCTCCCTTAACATCTTTCTCAAAGTTATCGAGTTCAATGCTAAAATGTTTTTGGTTGCACTGCATCTATTTTGGTTTCTTTTCTGAAATCTTCATCACTAGTAGATTTGCTAGTGGTGTTGTTTCTTCAAGGATGTTACGAAATAAAATCCTTTTATTTTGCAGATTGGGGACCTAACATTGATGTAGTTGGATTTTGTTTTCTGGACCTTGCATCAAATTATCAACCTGCAGACTCATTAGTAAAATGGCTTGAAGCTGGTAAAGAGCCTATCTATATTGGGTTTGGTAGCCTTGTGAGTTTCTTTCCCTCATTTTTTGCTTTTGATATTGTGTGTGTGTGTGTCTATATTGGTGAAAATAACATCCAAGAAAATATTTGGCAATCTTTTTATTTGATTGCTCTTTTTTTTAATAAATAGAGATTTATTATATTGATGAATGTTTATATTATACCATATTCCTAAGAGATTATACTTCATCTCATATCTTCATTTAGATCAATAATGGAAGATATATTCGGTAGAAGGCTAACAACATGCAACATAGATACTGAAGGTAGAGAGCTTATCTTTTCTTTCCCTATGCCTTGCTGCATCTTCTTAAGAGGGCTTTTAGATGTGACTATTGTGTTATCTACTTGATAAGGTACTAGGTAGCATTAGTTGGGAGGATGAATACTTTATTGTCATATTTCTAGTTAGGATCAAAAGAAGATAGCCATAATGTACTGACCAGAATTATATGCCAACCTCAGCCCTTTAAAGCAATCTATTCTTAGCTGCCAAAGAGATGACAATGGATGACGCCAATAATAGTAATATAATAAATTGACCTTTCATGTATTTTTCCTGGCATGAAGGGTATCAAATAATAGCTAGTGAATGAGTTGGTTTGAAAAATAAATGAATTACAAGTTGTAGAATATTATTCTCATCGGGCTTAAACCTAATTAAAGGAAAACAACAAAACATGGGTTTAGACAATTTTTTCTGTTTGCCCAAGCAAAAAGACCGACCAAAGTAAGGAGATTGATACAGGGATATCTTTTTAGCTCCAAAATGTTTTAGTTTATGCTCCTACCTATTATCTTGTTATGAACCCACTAAGTAGAACTCACCCTTGAAAACCAGCTCATAAGGGAAGGGTGCCTAGGGGCTTATAAACCACCAACCAATCCCATACTTAGTCGATGTGGGATCGTAACAACCACCATGCTCTGCAGCCGATGTCCACGGCAGTCCCGGCGTTCACACGGGCTGGCTGTGCGCTAGGTCTTTCCTAGCCCCAGATGAACACTGTCATGCCGGCATCACCTCCTGTGCCGCACGATTGCAGCTGTGCCAACATGGACTGCATACGTGGGGTGACTCTGATACTATTTGTTATGAACCCACTAGGTAGAACTCATCCTTGAAAACTGGCTTACAAGGGAAGGCTGCCTAGGGGCTTATAAACTACCAACCAATCCCATACTTAGTCGATGTGGGATCGTAACATATCTGGATAGACAAAGAAAGATGTACAATCTAATGAGGCTACTATGAACATTTACTCATGGGCAGGGCAAGCTCTTCTATTCTAATTTAGTCATTCATGAGTGTAGCACATATATTGGAAAGTTCACTTGCGCCCTGATTTCTGCGGGAGGCAGCTTTGGGGAATTTTCTACAATGGGTGAAAGCATAACGGAGCAGTGTTGTGTGGAGGTAGAAGGACTTGGGTCCTAAACTTCTTTTCCCGAAGAAGAAGCAATGTTGGTATTTGGTGGAATAAACATTGACTAACTTTGTGCCAGTATCTGTGAATTAACAAAGGATTAAGGAGTGGTTTGGATTCAGAGATGAGTTGAGATGGTTTGTGAATAGTAGAAAAAAAGTTGAATTATTTATTATATTTTGTGTGAGAATTTGGGAAAGTTGTTTTAGGATTTGAAAAAATTGAATTGTTTATTATATTTTGTGTGGGAATTTGGGAAAGTTGTAATGATGAGATGAGATGAGTTGAGGTGGGTTTTGAATGCAAACGAGGCCTAAAGCGTTATCCATAATTAATGGGCATAAAGTGTTTGCAGGTGGCTTTTTAAGTCAGCCATCGCATTATAAATTTTGTAACACATACAACATCAAAAGGGATAGACTATTTGTCATGATGTAGCATTACCTTATAGTACTAATATATTTTAGTTGTAATACTTTTGCAAAAAAGAATAATTTTATTAAATAAATGGAATGAAGAAACAACATATCTAGGAAATTGCTAGCAGAGTGAGGATGCATAGCTGGATGTGTGCAACACTCTAAATGATAAGATAAGTAGTTATTTCTAAGAAGGTGCCACCAATTGAAGATGAAATGAGGCAGAGTGCTTTGAGATAGTTTTGACATGTATAACATAACAAATGCATGTGTGAGAGAGTGATTATGCTATTTAGGGGAAGAAATGATATTAGAGAGGTGAATATGGCCATGGTCCTAAATAGGGCCAACTCTTCTCCTTTGTTACTGTTAGAGGGCATAATACCCAATGAGTGTATAATGTAAACTGTACTCCATAGTGTATGTGTGTGTGTGTTTGTTGCAATAGTGAGAGGGTATGACATGTTTTTCGGACTACCCTTCGTTTTCTCTCAACCCTAATCTTGACATGGTATCAAAGAGGCTTTGACTTCTTTGACTCTTTTGTTCAGTTCGTTTTTTTAAAGAGGCATGGTGGTTTGATCCGGTGAAAGGTGTTTATATAGCTTTGGGAGGGTTTATACGACGGGGATTGTTAAACACCTTTTAATAAAATCAAAGGTGTTTATATTGTCTATAGAGGGTAGAAATTATTGTCGTATCACTGAAAGGGGCAGGAAGGTAACCAAGGAGATGGTGCTCAGTCATGCCAGTGCTTGTTGGCTGGCCAGTACAGTGAAGAATGTGCTTTATCGAAGGGAAGGAAAGACTTCTTCAAGACATATAGGGATGGAATCAAAGCTCTGTTTGCTCATAGGAGGTCGAATTCTTTTGGGAATGTTTTGGAAGTAACTGACTATGGTGGTGGAAGGGGGCTCGTGGTCTCTTAGTGATCCCGGAAGGAGTGGAAGGAAAGGGTTGGAAGAGCTTTTCTATGGAGTTAAGACAGAGTTTGGCTAAGAAGGCTCCAGTCCAAGTCGTATGCAGAGGTGGCGGTGGGTGGTGTAGGGAAGAGGGCGGCAGCGCATGCAGTTCCGAGTCATCCTTTGGCGGTTGAACAAAAACACAAAAAGGGAGGCATGGCAGGGGAACTTTCAGCTATTCAATTACCTGAAATGGATAGCTGTCCAGGAGAAAACGAGTTGTGGGGGTATCTGCATAGTCTGAAAAAGGAGGTAACGGGCGTGAAGGAGGATTTGAAATTGTTTAGAAAGGAGATAAAGTCTTAGATTTTTAAGATAATCAAAGGTTTGGGCCTGGGCTTGGGCCAACGTATGAGGCCTCTAAAAATAGGAAAAAGGAAGGCTGCTGGGTGTAATACTTTGAGGCCAGACAAAGGGAAGGCCAAACTTGGGCTGGGCCGCATAAGCCCGAAATGGAGGCCGAAGCTCCAATGGCCCGTGTTTGGGAAGGGCTCCACTTCTGGACCAGTTTCACGGTCCAATGGAAGTCCTGGGCCAGATAAGACCCTTATCTCGGGGCCGGTAACCTCCGTCGTCGATCACAACCCCTACGCAGGCATTCCTTCGTTGGTGACAACAACTCCTACGCAGAAATGCACGCAAGCTTCTACGGAACACTTGGAGGAGGTTTCTGACTTGCCCCCAGTCATAATGGCGGAGAAGGCGACAAGTTGGGTATTTGAGAAGTGCACGACAGGAGTAAAGTCTATGGAAGGCTTGGAGGACGGTGGGAAGACACAGATAACAACGATGTGTCCCTTGGCTTTGGTTCCATCCCGTGATCATGGTGTAACGCCGACGTCTAAAGGGTCCGTCGAAGTTGCACACACAAGGTCGCCAGAGGTGAAGGGACTTGCTGCCAACCCATAATCTCCAATGGAGAGTACCATTGGGTTGTTAAGGAGGCACAAGGCTTGAACAAGGGTTTATCGTTGGTACTGTTTGGATCTATGTCGGGCGCTACATCGGGGGAAGACATTGTCCCCTTGGTATTTCTTCCTCCATTAAACAATACAGATGAATCATCTTCGGATTGGGTTTTGCAAAAGGTTAATGAGATTCAGTATATTGTGGGAATCTCACATGGAGGATGTGAAGACCAGTTTAAAGCTCTAATCACTGCGATTGAGGCAAGCCACTCGCGTGATACCAAATCAAGCTTCAAGAAAAGCAGGGAGTTGAAGCGTCTTTTTAGTGCAATCAACTATGACGCTAAGGGTGGTAGCTCAAGTCAAGGGCATAGAGGTTGATGTATGTTGGGTATTCTTTTGCATAGAGGTTATTTTGGGAGGTGTGATTTATGTTGGGCTATGGGAAACATGGGGTTAGAGGGATGAGTTATTGAATCATCTTCCTTTGCTACTTAAGTAGGAAAGGAATTGTTCACCAAACTTCATATTCTTACATCCCCACAACGAAATGGTGTTGCTGAACGCAAAAATTGTTACTTACTAGATGTAACTCAATACCTTTTACCTTCACATGCATGTTCTTAAACGTTTATGGAGTAATGCGGTTCTTACTGCTTGTCACCTTGTTAACCACATACCTTCCTCAATTTTAGATGGAGTTTCTGCTCACTCTATTATGTTTCCTTACAAACCTCAATTTTCTATTTCCCCAAAGATCTTTGGGTGTGTTTGTTATGTTCACAACTTTGGCCCGAGATTTGATAAACTTGATCCACGAGCTACCAAATGTTGTTTCTTGGTTACTCCCAAACTCAAAAGGGATATTGTTGTCACATTCCTACTCTTCGCCGTTTCTTCACAAGCGCTAATGTTTCTTTGAGTCTATACATTATTTTTCAAACACCTCTTCTAGTGGTGATTGTGATCTTGTTTCTCCCTTCTCATCTCTTTCTCTACCACCCTTACCACTCTATCACCACCTGATCATACTCCATCGAACGTGTCACCAGCACCTTCTGCAATTCCCTTGTAGGTTTATATAAGTTGCTCAAGGCCACCAGTTGTGCCTTCGCCAACTTCATCTTCAGATCCAGACTTACCTGTATCTTAAGACTCTTTGCCTATTGCCCTAAAAAAAGGTACTCGTTCTTGTCACTCATTACCCTATGAGTCAGTTGGTTTCTTGTCTTGCTTTATCTCTTGCATTCCCTTTGTGAGGATCCCGCTGAAGCAAGGGAAGAGATCCCCTCCTGAGAAGAAAGGTGGCGATGAGGAGATAGTCGGGCGAGCAAAGTGCAGCTAGTCCAGTAGATAAAGGACTTTTCACCCTACACCAGGCGAACAAATGATGTGCTGACCATACTGGGGTGAGCAACGGGCAAGGACAAGCTCGACACAGGCATGGGAGATATCCGAGATAATACGGAGGTGCTCAGAGGGTGGCGGGTATCATATGCAGAGGCCCATACTCCATAAGAGATGTCACATCTAGAGTGAGCTTGTGGAACAAAGATTACGGACCTGCAGGCCATATCGTCTGACCTCAGAGGTATGGTCCAGTGCCACGTAAGAGACCCTTATTTGAGAAAGGACTACTGGATTTGACCCATGGCAAGCTGCAGAGGACGTGCACGCTTTGTCTCTGTCAATCTCTGCCATCCTTCAAGGCTAGTGGGCAAATAGATGGTTGAGATTGAAGCTCTCATTTAAGCATACCTGGACTTAGACGGACGTTTGATCTAGGGCTGACGATCCCACAGTATAAAGGCATCCGACAAAAGCCAAAATCTCACTTTTGATATCATTAGAGGATGACTGCATAGATGAGATTTGCTCAGAGGATGACTCTTCGCCACCTATATACTTGAGAATTATTTTGAGGGTGATTCCTCGTCATGACAATGAATACATGTGTTTTGTCCAAAGGGTGATTCCTCGCCATGCATAAATGTGTTCACAGATTTATTTACAAGAAACAGTGCATGCATATTGATTTTCATTTTCTCTCATTAGTAGCACTGTCATGGGTTTTAAGCTCCTGAGATTTCTTAGAAGTCTAACTGTGGTGGTCCCACCTGCAGTTTCGTTTACTGGAGTCATACATCTTGATGCAGATTTAGCCCAGGCAGGGTTTCTCGAGGAAGAAAGACTAGCCCTGCTCGAGGTGTAGACAAGGTGGCTTGTCTCCAATTAGTAGATATTTGTAATTTTAAAGATGTTTATTTTAGTTAGGCGACGAATTATGTATGGTTCGTTGTATTTTGATGTAAGTGATGAACTGATAACAGTGTATAATATTATTTAGGAAGAAGTAGTGATGACATATGGATATTACTATTGAAGGTCAAATTTTCTTACTGGTACAAACTTCTGGTACATTTAGTATTAGTTTCTAAGTAATCCCTTTATTTATTCCGCTGCAATTTATTCATTTTGTGTGTGCTCAATTCTTGAGAATGCTCGTTTAGCCCCAAGTAAGATTTGTAGTGTTGCCAACTAGTTGACACCCCTGGCACCGTAGATCCTCACCGGACTCTTTATCGAGGAACGAGGGCGCCACACCCTTATTTTACTTTTAAGCTTTCTGAAGTCTTTGTTCCCAAGACAGTTAAGGATGCAATATCTCATTCGGGTTGCAGGCAAGCTATGGAAGCTGAAATGACTGCCCTTCACCATAATGGGACGTGTGATCTTGTTCTATTGCCTCCTAGTTAACAGATTGTTGGATGTAAATGATTGTACACAATGAAGTTCAATCCTAATGGTTCAGTGGAACGTTTAAATGCACATCTTGTTGGTAAAGGATATACACAAACCTATGGTTTTGATTATGAGGAGACCTCCCTATTACCGAAATCTCTTCCATTCGGGCACTATATCTCTTGCAGCTAATCTTGATTGGCCATTATTTCAGTTAGATGTTAAGTGCCTGCTTTGGGTTTGAATTTGGAAGCTTAAAAAGTGCTTTTAACAGTTTAAAATATCTTTTGGTAGGTTTGGTAAATTTATAAAAAGTACTTTAAGCACCTAAACAAGATAAAAATCCTCTTTTTTAAAAAGCACCAAATTGGAGCTTCTGTTGAAAAACTCCTGTAGATAACATAATCATTACTCAAATAAACCAATGGCCATGTTTGGTTTACCAGATTTTTCCAAATTCTTTCAGAACCCTTTTCCCAATTAAGCCAAACATCTTTAAATTTAAAAAAAAAAAAATTATATTTCAACTTTACAACTTTTTATCTAATCATTACTCAAACACACACAAAAAAAAAAAAAATCAATACAAATTTTACAAACTCTTAAACAAAAATAATCTTAAAAAATTATATTCAAACAATCTTTCAACTATATCTATCCACTTTCACAAACTCCAATACAATACTTAATTAAAAACAAAAAAACCTATTCAAAATTTTCTCTCCTTTCCCAAACCCAATCTCAAAAATATTCTCAAAATTCTCAAATATTTTCAACATTTTTGGTAACCAAACAAGGCCATAACTAACTTTAAAAGCACTTTAGGTGTATGTTTACCAAATAATAAACAACTTTTCAATATTAGAACTTTTTATCAAAGCTCTACAATTAAAAGCTCTTCAATGAAAAGCTCTACTACTTACCGCAATCCCAAATAGGCACTAAAAAGGCCTTTCTACATGGTGAATTACTCGAGGAAGTTTACATTGAGCAACCACCGGGTTTGTTGCCCTGGGGAAGTATCAGAGTACTGTGTGCAAGTTAAAGAAGGCATTTCATGGTTTTAAGCAATTTTGAAGAGCATGGTTTGGGAAATTTTCTGATGTTGTATTAGAGTTGGGTCTTCTTAGATGTGAAACCGAGCATTCAGTATTTCACCTACATACTAATGCATATGGAGATATTGCCATTTCATTCGAGATAATATACTTAGTTGTGATATTTCTACACCTTTTGTGAAGTCTGTAGAACAACTTGTAGATGTATATATTAAGTGCATGTTTGGGATTGTGATGGGTAATATAACTTTTAGTTTTGGGGCTTTTAGTTGTAGATTTTAATTAATAAGCTCTACTATTAAAAAACTATTTACTGTTTGGTAACTACATGTCTAAAGCAATTTAAAATATGTTACATTTGTTTGGAAGCAATATAAAAAAGTGCTTTTTGAGGTAGAAATGACAAAAAAGTCATTTGAGGTAGTATCGTGCCAAGGATAACATCGAAGGGCAAAGATGTAATTATCTGAAAGTTGTATGAATATTTTTGCCTATTGATAGTCTTCTTTAAAATTGTAACTGCGTTCCACACTATCCGGAAAAGCATGTTTGAGAAAAAGCATAAAAAAATTATGTTTTTTTTTTAAACGTACTTTTTAGTCTTTGTTTTAGATTAAAAAGTAGTTCAATATGTAATAACCAAACAACCTAAATTTATCATTAAAAAGCTTTTGAGGCTAGTTAAGCACTTTTTAAAACCCCTAAGACAACCCCAAACAGGCCCAAGTCTTTATGCCATAGTTGGTTGAAACTTATTTGTTCCAAGTTGGGTTTATATGACATATATGCTCCAGCTTGAGGGGGAGTGTTGGAGGGCATAATACCCATTGAGGGTATAAATGTAAAATGTAATCCATACTGTGTGTGTGTTTATTGCAATAGTGAGAGGGTATGACATGTCTTTTGGTCTACCCTTCATTTTCTCTCAACTCTAATCTTGACAATAACCAGTCTGAATTTATGCGATTAAGGCCTAGTTGAATAGGCTATAGATTGCAAGGAGTTGTATAGGGAAACTATTCCAAGTAGTTAGATAGTCTACAACCTTGGTAACAAATATGCTGTTCCAATTGGAAAGTCAGGTGTTGTAGGTTTCCATGCTTGATAGAGAGAATGTATATGATGTGGCCAATGTAATGTTATCTGGATTGTGCATGCTATTAATTTTGGGCTAAAAAGGTGAATTATCATTAAATGGTAATGTCTCTTTCATTGTAATCTGTTATTGATCTTTCAACAGCCTATTCAAAACCCAGAGGAAATGACGGGGATTATAATTGAAGCTCTGGAAATTACACAACAAAGAGGCATCATTAGCAAAGGATGGGGTGGTCTTGGGAATTGTAAGTCTTTGTTCCTATACTTTTGCATTGCATAGAGTTTATCCAATCAAAGTTACTGCTATTATTTAGTTTGGAGACTTACAAACTGGGGGAGCATCATTATATATGTAATTTACTTTCTTTTTCAGCGGCAGAACTGAAGAAGTTTGTGTACTTATTAGACAATTGCCCACATGATTGGCTCTTCCAAAGATGCATTGCCGTGGTAAACTCTCCATATTTTCTTTGTTTTGATTTGTTGTGATTTTGTTATACAATAGGAGTTGAGGGATTTGAAAACTCTTGGAATGCTAACCTACTGCTAGGTTGTAAGTTCTTGAAAGAAATCTAGTGAGGTAACCCCGCCAGCTAACCTACTTTCTGTCATTCTCAGAATGGTTATCCTATATATGTGGAATGGAATGAGCACATAAAATAAAAGAAAAATAGCTGCTCTTTACTCATACTTTCTTCTCTATAACATGGTATCAGAGCTTGGAATTTGATCGTCTCATTGCCTTTGCTACCTCAAATTCTTCAATCTCCATTTTTATTTTCTCCCTACCTTTTATTCTCATCAGTATGGTCACTGGTTCAGCTCGTGTTGGTTGTTAAATATCAGGATTAGTGTGTTTGGGCTTAATGCTCGTGGCCGGAGGTGCATAGAGGTAATTGGGTGTGCTTGTCTTCACACCATTCATGTTGTGAGTGTTCTAGAGGTGGAGAGCAGATCTAATGCATGACTGCTGTGTTTTCTCTGATTCCCCGATGTGAATACATCTAGGGAGGTTATTGTGGCCGATCGGCATTGTCTGTGGTGATTTTAAATGGCTCCCAGCAGTTCATGGTGCTTGTTGGTGATCATTGCATATCCGTTTGTTCACAGCAGTAGAATGGCCGAATATTGTTAATTTCTTATTTCTCGGTGGCATGAGTGTTGTCATGGTGGTCATCACAGTTTTTGAGCATTGCTGATCAAGTTTCTTGCCGGAAGCGACAGTGAAGAATCATACTCCCTGTGGTTTTTGGCTTTTCATTATTACAGATAAAGGATAGTCTTTAGTTTGTTGGGTAACTTCCTTAAATCCAGTATTGGTATTGGGCTTTATCATCTTAGGACTTCTAAGTTCAGTTTGATTTTGGTCTCCACTGGGTTTCAGTATGGATTTTGTTTTATCCACTCAAGTTAGAGTTTGGCCGACAGTTGTGTTGGACATTGGCCATTATACATTCAGTTTGGATCATCCGACCCAATGTCATCCGCCCAAGATCCAACTTTATTCAAATCTATATTTGTCCTAGTTTATTCAGATCTATATCTCACCCAGCTTCAACTTGGGTCAGACCGGGCCAACCATACCTGCTAGACTTGAGGCTACATTCGCTTTGGATCTTGCTTTTTGATTGACACCATTGCTTCTAGACTTGAGCTTATCTCCTCCATGCCTACTTCTCTCGCATCACATCTATTGAGTTACCCATCACAAAAAAAAAAAAAAAACATTTATCAACTTGAATGGAAATAACCATATTTATTGGGCACAAGTAGTAGACGTGTTCTTTTGAGGAAAACGATTATTTGATCAGCTCTTGTCTGACAAGCCAAAATATTTCTCAGCTAGTACCGAGTCTTTGGATGACATGACTGGTTCAACTTACTATAAGTAGGAAAACGCCCATGCTTGGGTTGCTCATTTATGCATTCTGTTTATTTATGCACATACAAGAGAATTGCAACGTAATTGATAGGCTCTACATGGTAAAATGGCCAAATATGAGGGAAGATAATCTGTCGGTCAAATTAAGCACAAGATGTGTCAATTTTCCTGTCATGCCCATA
Organism: Juglans mandshurica; assembly: GCA_022457165.1. Lineage (NCBI taxonomy): Eukaryota > Viridiplantae > Streptophyta > Magnoliopsida > Fagales > Juglandaceae > Juglans > Juglans mandshurica. The sequence goes on from CM039623.1 coordinate 16,442,266, forward strand.
ATCTGTCTGTCAACTCTCCCTCAGTCCGAGTCATAGATGTCTCACATGCCAGGTTGTCTAAGATTGTGTGGAAGTTACTCTTTTTTACTCCCTTTTTTCAATATGTTTCAAAGCTGCACTCCAGTCTTCATGTACGGGTACACTATGCCTTCACACAGTTTTCCTCAATGAAGTGCATGTTTATCTTAATATGTTCAATCATCCTGGACTGGATTTTGAGCAGTACCACTAGCAACCTTAATGCCACAAAACAGCCTTATGGGATTTTTAGAGGAATAATTATATTAGATATACCATGAGGGTATAAATGTAAATTGGAGCTAAGTATATATAATGCAATGGTAAGAGGATGGGATAATATTTTGAAGTACCCACCATTCTCCCCTTCTTCCATTCTCTTTTCTCTCTAAACCCCAACTTCTATAGGATCTTTGTTGTCATATCCTAATTCTGCTTGCTAGTAAGTGTAAAATTTTAATGGAATTCATCTCTGCAATTGGTGCGGATGTTTCCTCATAATCAATCCCATGAGTTTGGGTGCATCCTTTTGCAACCACTTTGCAATTGTATCTTTCCACAGATCCACCGGCATAGACACATTTACATCATAATGCTTTTTTTCCAACAGGTAATTCAACTAAATCTCCTGTATTATTTTGTAGAGTCTCTCACTCAGTAAAGAGAGTATTAGATTTGTAAGATCATGATAAAGTCCCCTTATTGAGGGCTTTATCCTCCCTTTTACAGCATAATGATAGCAGAATGTTTCCTGTAATGTGAGCTGTAAAGACAATTGAGTACACGACCTCATTCCTCTATGTTTTTCAATAGGAAGATCAAACTCATTTGGCAGTAGGTATTGGAGGATGTACATCAGGGTTAGGAGTATAATTACCTGAGTGGGATGGTTGGCTAGAAGCTTCTTGAGTGGCCTGACTTCCATGCATATGCAGTAAACCCTCAACTGCTTCACAACTGACATATCAGACTCATTAACAATAGGTGATAATACTTTTTGTAGCATAATTAGAGGAAATACTGTTAAAATGGAAAGAAACATTCTGCTCTCAGCCTGCTGTTAAAGGGAGGAGCAACAATGCTGAGAAAAGGAGTTCCTGGAAACTGCAGAAGCAATCTTGTGGTAGAAAGCGAGCAAAGCATTGCTATTGCTGTAAATTCGTATATCTTATTTTTCCTAAAATTTTATGAGGAAGATCAGGGGAAGATGAAAAGAGAATAAAATGAAAAAGATACTAGTCAAATATATTTCTTCGCTAGTTTGTTTTGTCTCATGTATCACAGAATAAATCTTCATTTATATATGTCAGTGGACACAAAGAATATATGTGCTTGTGTTTCTTTATTATACTGCCTCTTTTTTTAGAATTGAAGGTTGGAATGAAGGGTAATTAAACATTCAGAGCTCACTCAATTGTGAAAACAGGAAAATTACGTTTGGTCAAACCAATTAAATCCTATGGCATCTACTGTGTCATCAACTGCACTATACACAAGTATGTTTTCATGTACATTTATCCAACTCTGTTACAATCCTTTTTTTTATTGGTAGCAGATGTCCGGAACAAAGTCCTAACTAATCTAAGAAGTTTCTTGCAAGTGCACTTCAGTTAATTCAAGAATTCAAGGGAAAATCCACACAGTCCGATGGTCCCTAAATATTGTTTGCACCCAAAGGTTTGAACCTTAAATCTAAAGGGAGCACACCACCAAATCCAAGGCTCTTACCACTTCAGCCAACCTCAAGGGTTTTAGTGATAACATAAACCACATGCACTTTAATGTAAAGAAAATATTTGTTATGTGCCTTTATCATAAAGGATTCAAAACAAGACCATGCATGGTTGCATCCTTGTCTGGCTGGCCTGAAGAACACTGACAGAAAATCTGGTACCATATTAACCATCAGTCGTTAACACCACCCAAAGACTCATGTTAATCAAATAGGGATTCTTGTACCTTTGAAGGCTATATAATTGCAAAAGAATGTCTTAGTTCCATTTATAAATGTATCTGCAGGTACATCATGGCGGTGCCGGAACAACTGCTGCCGGCCTTAAAGCGGCGGTAATTAATTCTCCTTTCCTTTAGAATTCTATTCTCAAAATTCTTTCAGTTGTTTTATTTGTCCTGTTTCTCTGCTATTTAGTGCCCAACGACAATTATCCCATTCTTTGGAGATCAACCATTCTGGGGAGAGCGAGTGTGTGCCAGGGGAGTAGGTCCTGCACCTATCCCAGTTGATGAACTCACACGTGACAAGTTGGTTGATGCCATACGCTTCATGCTCGATCCTAAGGTAGCCATTAACTCCCAATCAAATGTAATTTGTTGTTTAAGTTAATCTCACCGTTATGAATATATCTGAAGTAGAATTAAGTTTCGTTGGTTAGTGGTACATTGTGATGACTGAAATCTTCCAGCATGTTCTACAAAACATACATGTCAATTTGCAAGTCTAGAAAGATATCTTTCGAAAATGAATAAAGTAGGAATCAATATAAAGAGTTCTCAGAATTTAGACCTATTAAGTGGGGATTGAAATTATGCGAATAAGGGTCACATGTATGTTTAGTTCAGAAGTATTCTAGCTTATTGCCCACGTCTTTGGTGTAGCAAAGCCCAAATAGATTAATGGACAAACATGACAAATTTTCATCTGGACTTCCTGCAGGTCAAAGAGCGATCTGTTGAGATTGCCAGGGCCATGGAAAATGAAGATGGGGTGACAGGAGCAGTGAAAGCCTTTCACAAGCATTTTCACCTAAAAAAATTCATGGATGAACCTGAGTCATTGTCTGATCACTCGAGAGTATTTTCTATGCGGCGATGTTTTGGCTGCTCTTGATTTTTTAGATTAATTTTTCCTCTTTTTTTGTTCCCTATCTCATCATGTTCAGTCATTTCCCTGATTATTCTGTAATTCATATGTTAGGCTGCTGTATGTATTGCTTGTATTAAGGAAGGCCATGGCTTGTAATAGATGACTGTTGAATGAATAAAAGGAAATGCACACAAGATATTTGATGAAAAGGTCAGTAGAGCCACTGTGAATTGCTATGGGTTCTTTGAGGGACCCAACCTCCACTACTGAAAAATCAGTAAGTACAAACTTCCAGAATGATCCCCCATTCTTTCCTTCTACAAATATCAGATTCCCCGTAACAAACCTCTAGCATTCACTATTCTAACCCATACAGGACCCAAGAAAATAACAGACAGACAGCATAACAAATTCTACTACATAAAACGGTGCGTATAACACCAACAATGCCTTACAAATAGCAGAAATGAAATCCTAGACCCTACTATTAAAAACGGTGCGCATCACACCACTTTAAACGGCAACACTCCATGTAGTTGTTTCTAGGAAGAGTACCAAGGTCGATTTAGGGATTAAAGCTTTTCAAAGAACTAAACCTTGGTGTTTTAAAATCAGGATGCTTATTTACTCAAACTTAAAAAGAATGGTGATGAAAAAGAGATGGAGACAAGCCTTTAGCCTTTAGTCTGACTTGGTATCCATAGAGATGAAATGATGTGATTTAATCATCCTTTCCCTTCTATTTGAACAATGCTTCTATTCTACTAAATCCTTTTGGAAAATTTTTCAACAACGCTTGAACTTTGCAATTTCAATAGGACAAAAAAAACTAAAAACAACATTTTCAATATCTAAGGGACTTTTTGACGAACACTTAGGCTGCGGGTTCCTTTTCACGGATTGGTTTCACAAGGGGGGTTAGAATTTCCCAATTTCCTTCAAACATCATTTCGATCATGAACAAAACATCTTGCTAATATGTATGATTCATACTCAAATTAAACTCCGAATTACTTCCATCAAATTAATACCAAACTATCGTTAGGTGTGCTAACAAAAACCAAAGTCTCATACAAACCAAGAATACACTGTGCCCTTTAGTCAACAATGGATCAAGGATAGGTAAGTAAGTTCTGAATGGCATCATATAATAGCTGATAAGAAAATTTTCTAGATACTACTTGCTAAGTACAATGGAAATCACAAACCCTAGGAAACTCAAACCGCTCAAAGAAATCCCGAGCCTAAGTTTTAGATCACACATGGTGTGTTGGTTAACAACGAAAGGAAAAAAAACAGAAAGCATCATCGAATAAAATTCATAGGGGAAAAAAACAGCAGCACAAGAGGATTTTCCCGAAATCTGCTCTGCCAAAAGACTCCCCGTCTCACACAAATCTTTCCCTTTCTTATGCTCCCTCTCAAACCCCTGCTCCACTTTCTTTCCCGAATATTCCATGAGTTGGTTATCCCCTCCTGTTTCGTGCGGTTCATCACTGAAGGCTAGGGCATGAAAAAAGAAAACAAAGAGAGAGAGAGAGAGAAAAGGATCAAGAGAACAAGAGAGGGGGAGAGATGTTAGTGAACAATAGAATAATTTTAAGAATAATTTTTGCTTCTGTGTCCTCGTGTACAACCCTTTTCCTTTTTGTCATGCATCAAACTTTCCTTCTTTCTTTGTAATGTATTAAACCAGCATGTAACATGATTTTGTTCTAAAATTGCCTCAACTTTATGCTTATTTAATACATTATTGCCACTATCACACCCCCAACTAGCTTTTTGCTAGTCTGTAGCAAATGTTGCTATAGATGCCTAGGAATCACTTTTCTTTTCAACTATTCAAACAGTCATTTAGAATTCTGCCAATTAAGGACTTGTCAGAAGCATGGGTTATTTTAACTTCTCCAATTCAGAAAGTGGCTTATCTCAAAAGTTCATATAATATGTAGTCACTTGCTCACAGGAAACAAATAATACAATTGCATTCCCCAAACTGTGTTTAGTGTGTGACTAGGTCACTAGAGTTGCATGTCATCTTATATTAGGCCACTTTCCACATTACAGTTGATCACTACAGAGAATTCTCTTCACTTTAATTCCAAACCAATGTTGTTTGTTGGCTTTCAGGCTACCACACTTTAAAAGGTTTTTTTTTTAACCCTGGTGATAGGCAGCCTTTTTCAAAAGCACTTTTTTTTGTCAAAGATCTCTGGTTTGTCCCTTTTATACTTCTCTGTTTTTTTTTTTCTCTCTCTCTCTCTCTTTTTTTTTTTTGGTAGCAAGGATCGCTTAGGTGGAGACTTTAGCCTCTCTTTTAGTTATGTTTTCTTTCTAAACTATTAAGATGTAGTTCATTAAAGCCTAGTCAGCTGTAACATCAAGTGATGCCAATAAGGTAGAATGCTTCTCAGGTGTCCTAAGTTGTAAAGGTGGCAGTTTGGCAGTCAGCAAAGTCTTGACTATTTCCCCTACTCAAGTGTCCATTTATTATATGAAATTCTTAGTAAAGTTACTCTTAAACTATTTAAGTATCAATATGCTCATGATCCTAACACTTCCCTCTCAGACTGAAACTACTAAAGTATGTTCAAATCTTTGAAAAAAAAAAGTTCCATCTCAATGCCAATATCTTTAGTACCCTTCACCCCCCAACTAGGAATGGACATTGTCCTCAATGTTGGTATTGATTAAGTTAAGATGTAAAAGCAGAAGTTTGAAGATATTACTTGAGTTGCAATTTTTAACACATTGGGGTAGTACTAAACTTAAAGGAAAGGAAAATAAACAAACCCTGCAAAGCAGATTTGTGAGAGCAGAAGAAAGGAAGGTAATAGGAAAAAAAAACTTGAAGCTAATTAAAAATATAATCAACTAAAAGCATTTTTTTTTAGCATCAATCTGCATTATCAGTGGGGTCCTGCAGTGGAATAGTGGAAGTCTCTGATACAAAGTATCCCAAAAATGGTTTAAGTCTTTGGCCATTAACTTTGAAAGTATTTCCATTTTGTGGGTTCATTATTTCAATGGCACCATGGTGGAAAACTGTTTTGACTGAGTAAGGCCCAGTCCAACGAGATCTCAGTTTACCAGGAAACAGATGAAGCCTAAAGTTGTATAGCAAGACTTGCTGATTTGGTTCAAAAGTTTTTGAGTATGATTTTATCATGTAATGCTTTGATATGCTATTTAGTTAATTTGGAATCTTCATACGCATCTCTTCTCAATTCTTCTAATTTGTAACATTCTTAAAGACCCAGCTTTTTCCATATCAAAATTGAATTTGTTCACAGCCCAATAGGCCTTATGTTCAAGTTCCACAGGGAGGTGACATGCCTTACCATAGACTAACCTATATGGAGACATACCAAGTATGGTCTTGTAGGCAGTCCTATATGCCCATAAGGCATCAATCAACCTTAAGGACCAATCCTTCCTAGTTGGGTTCATTGTTTTTTCAAGGATGTGTTTGATCTCCCTGTTTGCTAATTCAGCTTGGCCATTTGTTTGTGGGTGATAAGGTGTGAACACCTTGTGATGAATGCCATATTTCTTCAAAAGGGATTCCATTGGTTTATTGCAAAAATGTGTCCCATTGTTACTAATTATAGCTCTAGGCATGCCAAATCTAGACACAATGTTATCCTTTATGAACTTAAGCACCACTTGGTGATCATTCTTTTTGCATGGTATGGCCTCTACCCATTTTGGCACATAGTCCACTGCCAACAGAATATAAACATGCCCAAAAGAAGGGGGAAAGGGTCCCATAAAATCGATGCCCCAACAGTCAAATACCTCCAACACTAAAACTGGTTGCAGGGGCATCATGTTTCTCCTAGTTATCCCTCCTAATTTTTGGCATTTTTCACACCTCTTACAAAACTCGAAGGCATCTTTAAACATCTGGGGCCAATACAATCCAGATTGTAAGATTTTGGCAACTGCTTTCTTTGTAGAAAAGTGCCCCCCAGAAGCCTCAGTGTGGCAAGCAGTAAGAATAGATGGTATATCAACATTTGGGACACACTTACGAATTATTTGATCAGAACAATACTTAAATAAGTAAGGGTCATCATAAAAAAAAATACCTAACCTCTGCCTTGAATCTCTTTTAAGTCTTGAACAGTCCACTGTGGGGGTGTTTTCTCTATCACCAAAAAATTTACAATGTCAGTGCACCAAGGAATAATTTCAACAACTAAAATGTGTTCATCAGGAAAACATTCAGAGATTGGTAGGGCAGGTTGAGCTTCTGTGAAGGTTAATCTGGATAAGCGGTCAACCACCACATTTTCTACCCCTTTTTTGTCCTTGATTGTGATGTTAAATTCCTGTAGGAGCAACACCCATCTTATTAGTCTTGGTTTAGCATCTTTTTTTGCTAATAAATATTTTAAAGCTGCATGGTCAGTGAAAATGATCACAGGTGATCCAATGATGTAAGCTCTAAATTTGTCCAAAGCAAAAATAATTGAAAACAACTATTTTTCTGTGGTGGAGTAATTTTTTTGGGCTCCATTCAAGGTTTTGCTAGCATAATAAAAGGCATAGGGAAGCTTGTTCCTACGTTGGCCTAGCATTGCACCTATGGCAAAATCACTCACATCGCACATTATTTCAAAGGGAAGAGACCAGTCAGGGGGCTGCATGATTGGGGATGTGATGAGCAAATTTTTGAGTTTATCAAATGCACTTTGTTGTTCTGTGGTCCAATCAAAAGCAATGCCATGCATGAGTAGTTTACATAAAGGTTTAGAAATTGAACTAAAACCTTGAATAAACCTTCGATAAAATCCAGCATGCCCCAAGAATGACCTAATGTCCTTTATAGTTTTAGGTATGGGGAGTTTAAAGATCAGGTCTATTTTTTATTTATCCACTTCAATACCCTTTGAAGACACTATATGCCCCAATACTTTACTCTGCTGGGCCATAAAGTGGCACTTTTTCCAGTTGAGCAGCAAGTGTTTCTCCTCACACCTGGCCAAAACCGCTTGCAAGTTAGTCAAACATTTCTCAAAAGTACTCCCAAAAACAGAGAAGTCATCCATAAAGAATTCTAAGCTATTCTCAATCAAATCACTGAATATACTAAGCATGCATCTTTGAAAAGTTGATGGGGCATTACACAACCAACAAGGCATTCTTCTAAATGCAAAGGTACCAATTAGGCAGGTAAAAGTGGTTTTTTCTTAATCATCAGGTGCTATTTCAATTTGATAATAGCCTGCGAATCCATCTAAGAAACAATAGAATGCATGGCCAGCAACCTTTTCCAAGTCTTGGTCAAGAAATGGTAAGGGAAAATGGTCTTTTCTAGTGGAAGCATTAAGCTTCCTAGAGTCAATACACATTCTCCATCCTGTAGTCACCCGTGTGGGCACTAACTCATTTTCCTCATTTTTAATTACTGTCAACCCTATTTTTTTGGAACCACTTGTATGGGGCTAACCCACCTACTATCAGAGATGGGGTAGATGATACCCACATCCAACAATTTAAGGACCTCATTCTTCACTACTTCTTTCATTGAAGGATTGAGCATTCTTTGCATTTCTCTAGAAGGCTTGGCATCCTCCTCCAAGTAGATTTTTTGGCTGCAGATTAAAGGGTTAATACCCTTAATGTTGGCCAAGGTCCAGCCTATGGCCTTTTTATGTTTTTTTAGGACCTCCAATAGTTTCTCTTCTTGTCTATTAGTTAAACAAGATGGGATGACCACTGTGAAGGTGCTATGAGGTCCCAAGAAGGCATTCTTAAGTTCTGCTGGCAGGGGCTTGAGATCCAATGCTGGGATCTGCTTCTCTGAGTGTCTTACTGTTGCTGTCACTGGAGCTAGTTGTTCAAACTTGAGTTTCCACTGGGGTTTAGCTTGAGTCCCTATACATAAGATAGAGGAAGATTCCATAAATGTATCGATTGGATCAGAATCATCCTCTAAATCAATTAATGAGTCAATAGATTGGCAAGATAGTGGAAAAGTTTATGAAAAAAATGCTTTCTAACAGGTTTCTTCCACTTCTTGGGGTTGCCTGCACAAATTGAAAATATTTAGTTCTAAGGTCATATTTCCAAAACTTAATTTTAGAACACCACTTCTACAATTTATTAGAGCATTTGAGGTAGCAAGAAATGGTCTTCCCAAAATTATAGAGGCTTGAAACACAGAATTCATTGAAAGGTGCATGTCAAGAACAACAAAGTCCACTGGGTAATAAAACTTATCAACTTGGACTAGAACATCTTCCACTACCCCTAGGTATTTTTATGGATTTGTCAGCTAACTACAGTGTGATTGAGGTGGGTTTTAGTTCTCCTAGTCCGAGCTTCTCATATACAAAATAAGGCAACAGATTCACACTAGACCCTAAATTTAGCAATGCATGGCCAATTTTTGAATTTCCAATTATGCAAGCGATAGTGGGTGAGCCTGGGTCCTTATACTTGGGTGGGGTATTGTTCAGAATGATAGCACTGACCTGATCTGTTAGAAAGGCCTTTTTTTCACATTTAATTTTGGTTTGATAGTGCATAAGTCCTTCTAAAATTCAACATATGTTGGAATTTGCTGAATAGTATCCAACAAGGGTATGTTAATCCTTACTTATTAAAAAACCTCTAGGATTTCAGCCTGGTTATTATCCTTGTGTAAGGAAGCTAACCTTGTAGGGAAAGGTGCAGGTGCAGTGCAGTGTTCTTTTTTAGCTTTTATGCAAAGTGGGTTAGAGACCTTACCAGTGGTATCTTGTTAAAGGGTGGGATCTTCCAGAGTTTTACCACTCCTCAATGTTGTGACAACTTTAACTTGTTTCAGACTTGACTCCTCAGCTATTTCTGTTACTTGATGAATTTGGACTTGTTGGTTTGGTTGCGGTTGTGCAGGGAACTTCCCTTTCTCCTGCACACTCAAAGTAGTTGTTAGCCTTGTTAATAACCCCCTAATATCATTGATAGTTTGTGAGGTTTGATTATTTATGGTTGCTTGCCCTTGCATGAACTGCTGGAGGTTTGCTGCCATTTGATGGACAACTTTCTCAAGGTTTCTCCTTTGCCCAAAAGGTGCTAGTGCATGATATTGGGATGGTCCTTGCCCCACTGAGGCATATGCATACTGGTAAGGCACAGATGCATGAGATGAGGATTGAGCTGGGTGCTCATTCCTCCAGCTAAAATTTGGATGGCTCCTCCACTATGGATTTTAAGTGTTTGAAGATGGACCTGCAAAAGGTTTAGTCACCATGTTAACAACGTTAGTTTAGTCTAAAAGGACTTCTTTAAACGTTGGAATTGTAGGGCATTCACTAGTTGGATGCCCTATATCTTCACAAATATTACATTTTGCTGGAACATTGTGGATAGCTTGAACCTCATTTGTTTTATTCACATCTATGGTTTCTAGTTTCCTAGAAATCATTGATAACCTAGGATACAAATCATTAACCTCCCTCATATTATACTTTCCCTCTCTAGTGATGTTTTTTAAAGGCTCAGTTCTATCATATATATCTGAAGTGTCCCAAGATTGAGCATTCTTAGATAGATAATCAAAGTACTCAAAAGCCTCTGCTGGTTCTTTGTTAAAAAATTCTCCATTGCACATTGTCTCCACAAATTGCCTCATTTTAGGTTGTAAACCCTCATAAGAAAGAACTGATTATTCTCCAGTTCTCATACCCATGGTGGGGGCAGGCATTAAGTAGATCCTTGAACCTCTCCCAACATTGGTAAAATGTTTCAGTTTCTTTTTATGCAAAATTCATGATCTGTTGTTTTAATGCATTAGTTCTGTGCATAGGAATTCTTTTTTTTTAAACAAAAAAAAAAACTCAGTTTGCATTTCCTACCATGTCCTTATAGATATAGGCCTTAAGGAGTTCAACCACGTTTTGGCCTTGTCCTTTAGTGAGAATGGAAATAACTTACGTCTAATCACCTCTTCAGTTCAGGTTCTATACATGAATGTGGAACACACTTCCTCAAATTCTTTGATATGCAAGTATGGGTTCTCAGACTCCATTCCATGGAAATGGGGTATCAAAGGGATCATGCCAAGTTTAAAGTTGAAATTGTTTGCATTCAAGGGTTGGATGATGCATGAGGGTGAACTAGTTCTAACATGTTGCAAGTAATCTTTAAGGGTCTTGTTGTGATTGCCTACCCTCCTCTCATCTTGATTTTCCTTAGCCATGGTACTAAAGACTCACAAAAGATGACTCAAATGAGAGTGATTCACAGTCTGAGTATATTACAGACTATGTTATGACCAAACGAGATGTGTGGTCTCAATTCCAAACAGACACACAAATACTCAACTGACCTCACCCAACAGACACTAGAGGTGTGAAACAACAAACAACAGATAAGAAATTAAGGGAATAACAACAAGCGGAAGAAGAGAAAGAAAAGAAAATAATAATAATAATGTAAAGGATTGAATCAGATGTCACCAGAGTGTGAAGAGGTTCACAACTCAAACACACATCCTCACAGCAGCATGGTTGTTTTGTAAATTGCCTTTAATCCTCGGCAACGGCGCCAAAAACTTGTCTCTTCAATTATAGTGTCTCCCAAGTGCAGAAGATATGTAGTTGTTTCTAGAAAGAGCACCAAGGTTGATTCATAGGGATTAAAGCTTTTCAATGTTTTAAAATGAGGATGCTTATTTACTCAAACTTAAAAAGAATGGTGATGAAAAAGGGATGGAGACAAACCTTTAGACTATTGAGTCTCACTTGGTATGCATAGAGACGAAGTGATGTGATTTAATCATCCTTTCCCTTCTATTTGGACAATGCTTCTATTGTACTAAATCTTTTTGGAAAATCTTTCAACAACGCTTGAACTTTGCAGTTTCAATAGGACAAAAAAAACTAAAAACAACCTTTTCAATATCTAAGGGACTTTTTGACAAACACTTAGGCTGCAGGTTCCTTGTCACGGATTGGTTTCACAAGGGGAGTTAGAATTTTCCAATTTCCTTCAAACATCATTTCGGTCATGAATAAAATGTCTGGCTAATATATATGATTCATGCTCAAATTAAACTCCGAAATACCTCCATCAAATTAATACCAAACTATCGTTAGGTGTGCTAACAAAAACCAAAGTCTCACAAGAACCAAGAATACACCGTGCCCTTCAGTCAATGATGGATCAAGGATAGGTAAGTAAGCTCTAGAATGGCATCATATAATAGCTGATAAGAAAACTTTCTGGATACTACTTGCTAAGCACAATGGAAGTCACAAACCCTAGGAAACTCAAACCGCTCAAAAAAATCCGGAGTCTAAATTTTAGAAATTACTCACGTAGTGTGTTGGTGAACAATGAAAGGAAACAAAAACAGAAAGCATCATCGAATAAAATTCAGAGGGGAAAAAAACAACAACACAAGGGGATTTTCCCAAAATTTGCTCTGCCAAAAGACTCCCCATCTCACACGAATCTTTCCCCTTCTTATGCTCCCTCTCGAACCCCTACTCCACTTTCTTTCCCGAATATTCCATGAGTTGGTTATCCCCTCCTATTTCGTGCAATTCATCACTGTAGGTTAGGGCTGGAAAAGAAAACAGAGAGAGAGAGAGAGAGAGAGAGAGAGAGAGAGAGAGAAGGATCGAGAGAACAAGAGAGGGAGAGAGATGTCAGTGAACAATAGAATCATTTTAAGAATTATTTTTGCTTCCGTGTCCTCGTGTAAAAACCCTTTTCCTTTTAGTCATGCATCAAACTTTCCTTCTTTCTTTTTAATGTATTAAACCAGCATGTAACATGATTTTGTTCTAAAATCGCCTCAACTTTATGCTTATTTAGTACATTATTGCCACTCTATCACTCCTGAATGCTGCATTTCTTCAGCCTCTTCCAAACGGTGAGCTTCCTTTTTATTCAATACGATGACGTTGTGAGATCCCCATCTCCCCACTTAGCCACTTCACAAACCCTCTTCTAACTCAAAAAGCAGACTTTAGTTCTTCTTCTTCCCCAAATCTTCTAGGGCTCATACCAATTTCCGCTTCCATTACAGCACCTCCCCACAAGGTGCTGATAACGTTGCTGCATCTTCCATAAATTCTCCCACGTATTGTCCTCTTCTGTTGCTCCTGACCCTTTAATCAACACCTCAGTAATTGCCCTGTTACCTTGTCTGACCATTTGATGATCTACTATTGATTCAGGCTCGGGTTGCATCTCGCCATGGTTGTCAACGGGTGGCAGCGTCGCCAACAGCTGAATCTGGGCCCCAATCTTTTCCTTGAGACAAGAAACATGAAAGGTTGGGTGAATACGAAAAGAACTCAACAATTTCAATTTGTAAGCTAACTCCCCTATCTTCTGTTCTTCTTGAAAGGGGCCATAAAAACGGGGCGCTAGTTTGAAATTTCTCTTGTTGGTGACAGATTTCTGGTGATAGGGTTGTCGTTTCAAGTAAACCCAGTTGCCCACTTCAAACTTTCTCTCTATTTGCTTTTTGTCAGCTTGTATTTTCATGCGATCTCTTGCCATATTTAAATTTTCCTTCAATATTTGCATGATTTGGTCTCTAATTCTCAATGCTTGATCAATTTCTGTGTTGGATGATGTCCCTGGTACATAAGATATCAATGGTGGTGGGGGGTAGTTGTATAGGGCTTCAAAAGGGGTAGTCTTGATGGTTGTATGATACGTGGTATTATACCACCATTCTGCAATGGAAAGCCAATTTGCCCACTTCTGAGGCTTCAACCCAGCATAGCATCTCAAGTAGGTCTACAAACATTTATTTAGTGCCTCGGTTTGATCATCTAATTGGGGATGGTAAGCCAAACTTTGGTTCAAGGTTGACCCTTGTAAGGTGAAAAATGCCTTCCAAAAAGAGCTTACAAAGATTGGGTCTTTATCAGTTACAATGGTCCTGGGTAGGCCATGTAACTTAAAGACATGAGTCAGAAATTAATTTGCCACTGTCGAGGCAGTAGAAGGGTGGGAAAGGGGTATAAAATGCCCAAATTTAGTGAACCTGTCCACTACTACTAGAGCCACATTCTTGCCATGAGACATAGGTAACCCTTCTATGAAATCCATAGAGATAACCATCCAGGCTTGTTGAGGTACTAGCAAGGGTTGTAAGAGCCCTCCTGGTGGTGTTATTTCATACTTCATAGCTTGGCACGTGTTACATTCACGTACCAACTTTTTCACATCTTTCTTCATTCCCTTCGAGTAAAGATCTTTCTTAGCTCGTTGATAAGTTTTCAAGTAACCTGAATGTCCCCCAAAGGGATGGTCATGAATGTAATGCAGCACCTGTTTTTTGAAGGCTGATTTGGGCACCACCACAATCCTCCCCTTATTCAATATTAACCCCTGCTGCAGCCGGAACCCTTACAATGGAACTGAACCTTCCAGTAACTTTCTAAGGATTTCTCTCCACTCTGTTGACTCTTCCTAGCTAAGGACCCTCCAAAACAGTCCCCTTCCTCCCCTTTTCTCGATAATGCATCCGCAACTAGATTTTCCTCTCTTTTTTATAAGAAATCACAAAGTCATATCTCATCAACTTACTCACTCGTTTTTCCTGAGCAACAGTTCCCACCCTTTGTTTCAACAAAAATTTCAGCGCCTACTGATCGGTTTTCACTACAAAAGATTGGCCTAAAAGATAAGGCCTCCATTTTCTCACGGCTGTCACTAAGGCCAAAAGTTCCTTCTCGTAAGTGGAGAGAAGGAGTGCTTTACCCTTGACGGCCATACTCTTGAATGCCAATGGCTGACCAGCTTGCATAAGGACTACCCCCATACCCCTTCCACTTGCATCACACTCGATGGTAAAAGGCTGGGAAAAATCAGGTAATTTGAGAACGGGAGGACTGGTCACTATTGACTTCAGCTCCTCAAAAGCTTTGGTTGCATCTTCATTCCACACAAACGAATTTTTCTTCAACAAATTTGTAAGAGGGGCTGCCACAGTACCGTAATTCATGATGAATTTACGGTAATACCACTTTAGGCCCAAAAAACCCCTTAAGGACTTCACACTTGTTGGCGTAGGCCAATCTAACATTGTTGCCACTTTTCTTGGGTCTGCCATTACCCCATTTTCATTAATCACATGCCCCAAGTAATCAATCTCCGAGAGTCCAAATTTACATTTTGACAACTTGGCATAAAGCTGATTCTTCTTTAAGACTTCCAGCACCTTTTCTAAGTGTTCTAGATGCTCATTATGCCCCTTATTGTACACTAGTATGTCATTAAAAAATAAGACAACAAATTTCCTCAAGTACGGCCTGAAAATATTGTTCATCAACCCTTGAAAGGTTGACAGTGCGTTTGTCAAACCAAACGGCATTACTAGAAACTCATAGTGTCCTTCGTGAGTTCAAAAGGCCGTTTTCTCTACATCTTCGGGAACCACTCTGATTTGGTGGTGTTCGGACCTTAAGTCCAATTTGGAAAACACCACCGACCCATACAACTCGTCTAATAATTCATCAATAACCGGAATAGGGAATTCATCCTTAATAGTTTCCTAATTAAGGGCTCGATAATTCACGCACATCCTCCAACTCCCATCTGCCTTACGCACTAACAACACGGGTGAAGAGAATGAGCTAGTGCTGGGCCTTACTATCCCTATTTTCGGCAACTCTGCTACAATCTTTTCGATCTTAGTCTTTTGGTAGTGTGGGCGATAAGGCCTTGCTGTTGTGGGCTGAGTCCCCTTCTTTAAGGTAATCTTATGGTCCTGTTCCCGAGAGGGTGGCAGCCCCCTTGGAACTTCAAAGACCTCTTGGAACTTAGTGATCATTTGTTGCACATCTTCCCCCCACTGAGATTTTATCTCACTATTTTCTTCACTCACCAAATGTAAGAACATTCCCTTGCCTTTACTTACCGAATTAATGAGGGACTTATGGCTACCCTCCATGGATAGGCCCTTCAAGCCCAATCCCAGTAACTCCACACCTTTGCCCTCATGCATAAATTTCATAGTAAACTGGGAAAAATCCCACATAATTGGTCCCAAGGACTCCAAAGACAATATGTAAACAACAGGGATGAATTGATTACCTTGGATATTGGTCTTAACTGAATATCAATACCCTTCATTGTTGATTAGCTGGCCATTTGCTATCCTCACTATCACTCTTTGAGCTTTGTCCACCAGCAACCTTGATTTCTTAGCAATGGATGGATCCAAGAAATTATGGGTGCTCCCGGAATCAACCAAAATCACCACCTGCTCCTTTCCCAGTCTCCCAATTAATCTCATTGTATTAGCACTAGGAGTGTCAGTAATGACATTCAATGAAATCTTGGGTTCCCCACTCACCATTTGTTTTGTCATTTTCTCCTCTCTACCCACAACTGGGCTTGAATCCTCCTCTTCTTCCTTATCTTCAGACTCTTGACAACCTTGTAACAAGTAAATCCTCAGGGTTTTAGATGTGTGGGAGGGGTTCCACTTTTCCTCGCAATAGTAACACAACCACTTCCGTCGTTTCTCATCCATGGAGATGGATGATATTTTGTTAGGAGGACTTAATTTCAACCACTTTGGACTGCCTTCCTCCAACTAATTGGTTGTTGAATTCACTGGAACCATCACCTTCTCGGTAGTCCACTTGCCACTCTTTCTACTACTGGATAGATACTCTTCTTGAATCCGGGCTAAGCCAAAAGCAGCACTTAAATTCACCGGACCAAACATTTGAAGTGGTAGTCGAATCTCGTCCTTTAGGCCACTGATAAAACAACTCAACTTGTTGTGGTCTGAGAGTCCTCGTAACCTGTTGGATAAAGCCTCGAACTGGGCTTTGTAAGCCTCTACCATAGTGGTCTGTTGTTCGAAATGTACTAACATGGCATGAATCAAAGTCTCCCCATTATTACATTGACCCGTATCGACTGCGTATTGGTACCAATCGAGAGCTTCTCCCTCCATGTAATGGGAAGCGATCATCATACGTTGCGCTGGTGGTGTTTGGTGATACTCAAAGCATTGAGTAGCTTTGAATATCTAGCCGGATGGATTATCCCCATCGAAATGAGGAAAATCCATTCGTATACCACGCTGAAATCCTCCTTTATTTTGGTTCTGATCTATCTCATTTGTGACTTGCAGGTCCCATGCATTTTGAGTAGCTACCAAAGAACGAACCATGTCCATGATTTGATCCAATTTGCTATGGAAATTTTCGTTCCCTCTTCACCTCCTGCAGATCAATCTTCAGCTGCTTCTGAGAGCCTTCTAGCCAATCAATTTGCTTCTGAATCCCATCCACCTGGTGCTTGGAACTTGTTACTTCTACCATGAGGATCGACTGCTAGCTGATACCAGTTGTTAGGCTGTTGTATGTGTGTTAGGCCACTTAATGGGATGAAGTGGACGTGAAAAGATTATTACGTGCGGCATGGGTGAGCGAGGAAAAGACCATTGCAAGAGATGAGGTTGTGGGCACGGGTGGACTGGGTCACTTGCAGTTGAGATTTTTACGTCGCATGATATAGATTTTCGGTTGCATGCTTATTTCTGTTAATTACGCTTTTGGTTTTACGTGTGTTGGTATTTCAGTTGCTTAGTTTCTCTTCTATTTCGGTTTTGTACGTGGCCATGCTTATTTAAGCTGCCAGGAGTTATCAATGAAGGCTATCGAAAAAGCTTATTATCCAAACTGGTGGTACTTTCTCACCCGAAGAGAAACAATTCATTTTAGCATTAATATTCTCTGAATTTGGGACCTATCAATGTATTGCTTGTATTAAGGAAGGTTGTGGCTTGTAATATATGATTGTTGAATGAATAAAAGGAAATGCACACAAGATATTTGATGAAAAACTCAGTAAGTACAAATTTCCAGAATGATACCCCATTTTTTCCTTCCTTCTACAAATACCAGATTCCCCATAACAAACCTCTAGCATTCACTATTCTGACCCATACAGGACCCACGACAATAACAGACAGCATAACAAATTCTACTACATAAAACAGTGCGTATAACACCAACAGTGCCTTTCAAATAACAGAAAAGAAATCCTAGACCCTATTATTAAAAGCGATGCACATCACACACTACAACAAAAAGGGTCTTTTGGGATGAAACTTTTCGTCCCAAAAGACCCCAATTTCGTCCCAAAAAAATTTTTGGGATGAAAAAAATTCGTCCCAAGGTCGTTCCAACATCACTGTGCCAAAAGGTATTTTGGGACGAAAATCACCATTTCGTCCCAAAAAATATCTTTTGGGACGAAATTGAAGGAAATCGTTCGAACACGTTCGAACGAGAATTTCTTTTTGTCACGGTTGAAATCATCCCAGAATATCGTTTGAACGGAAACAATTTTAAGTTCGAACAGTAGTGACGTGTTTGAACGTTTGAGAAATATGTTCGAACAAACATGAATTTGTTCGAACGGTATGAATTTATCTTTGTGTTCGAACGTTAAATGGTTAGGTCGAACGGTATATGAGTTCGAACGGTATAGGTTATGTTCAAACACGACTGAAATAAATGACGTTCAAATGTTATGTGATTGTTCGAACTCTACGAACATAAATTTCGTTCGAACATTATGTTAACTTTCAAACGCTATTGTCGTTCGAACATAGAGTTCGAACGTTTTATGTTCGTTCGAACGAAATCTCTTTAATTTAAATCAATAATAGAAAACCAAATAGACATTCATAATATTTGAAAAAATACATTAGAAACTATTTAACACTCACAAATGTGTTATAATAAGCGCAAACTAAATAAATAACAGTCGAGACGGGCATTGTTCGTACATAAATAGATAATCTCAAAATCTGTACGTAAAAAACCATCAGTTGCTTGGAGGCCTGTACTGTTGCATAGGCTGCTGCATTCGGAGTTGCATCTGTCTTCTGAACTCTTCTTGTTGTTCTTCATGTTGTTTGAGGCGAATCTCCATATCTGCTTGTTTTGCCAATTGAGACTCTAACTCATGCTGTCTTGCAGTCAATTTTTCGATTTTGGAATTCGCATTCTCTAGCGCTATAGAAGTCATAGATGCATTCCCAAAAGAAGGGGAAGAGGGACCAGGCTTTACACAGCGACCCAAACCCCTAAAATATCCTGAACGTTGACCCAGGACTTGTGTAAAAATATCAATATCATTTGTTGAGGAATTTTGATCTGACTCAGATTCAGCACGTAGGGCAACCATTTTATCCTAGACATATATAAGATAAAGAATTAATATCGTCATAAATATTCTAATATATTTAATTAAAACAGGTTATAATACTTACATAATTTTCACGGGCATCAGGATGAGTCCACTCTCCATTACGTTCAGTGTGCGATGCATCATATAATTTTGTCAGATCATAATTAGTATCTGAATCTTGCTACTATAAATGTGGTAAGATATAAAGTCATTATGATTCATCTAAATAATTAACTATATCCAATAAAAAAAATAGCAATACCAATTTCTTAGAAAGGCGATGGAAAGATCTTGAGCCTGCATGATGATTAATCTTCAATTTTGATCTATTTGTTTTGTTTATAGAACTTCGTTCCTACGAAGAAATTGAAAATATTATGAAGCGAAATGACAAATAGGACAAGTAAAATAATTAAATTTAATTATATTTGATATGATGGATCCTCAAACGTGTCACAAAGTTTTTCCCACTCAGAAGGTTGGACATCCTGAAAAGGATGTTGGCGTGCATCTTCCTTCTTCTCAAACTTATTATAATGCTCATGACACCTCGCCTTATATTTGCGGAATGCATTACCCATAAGCTCTTCCACAGTCTTACGCTCCTCTCTCCGACCAAAATTTAATTTGAAATCATCCTTGAAAAAAGTAGTCACAAACACATTATCATTTATAATATTCTAAATTTATGTAAAATATAGAAATTTATTCTACTAAATCAATGTTTTAAACATTACCAAACAACGCTTCTTGATAAGATCTTTAACATCTTGGGGGACTTTCTTCCATGAAGTCGTTTCCAAAGGTGCATAAGTTCGTGTAAGAGCACCCACATGCGATGCAAGCCAAGCTGTTGGTTGTCCTTCGCCCCCGGTATGTTCGTCAGGAATGTTAACCTCGATCTTACCCACCTTCCGATATCTTTCCAACGTCACCCCTCTAGTGATGCCTCGACCTTGACGAGATTGTACTGTAGACTCTATAAAATATAACATTGTAATCAATTTCATTTATATGTTTATTATAGGACCTTAATTAATAACTTTTATGAGTATTAGGTTTTTACGTTGTTCTGTAGAGTCAATCTTTAATGGTGACTCTGAAGGAGAGCTAGGAACAGGTGGAGATGGGTTGCGAACTTCCTTCCTCTTTGGCGGCATAATTTCAAACTACTGATACATTCAATAAGTAAAATATTTGTCATCAAGTGTAATGTTAACACATAATTGGTCAATCATAATCTGTATCAGTTTCATTTGACAATTCGCTCTCATCATCTGTAGATACTTCAGATGATTCAAAATTTTCCTCAACTGTCGCATCAACAATTTCAGCCTCAATATCTTCTCTATTTAATGGAATCATCTCATACTGGCTCAAATCCACAAACAAATTTAAGGCGGGTTGACTCTCTTGGTATGCTTCTTGAGTAGAGGAGTCATCTTCTTCTTCATGTTGTCCTTCCGCCTGAGGGATAACATCATATATATTTCTTGGAGAATATTTTGGTACTATCCGCCAGGATCTGCCACCAAATATTTTCCGTTCGAACACAACAAATTATCGTTCGAATGTTTTTTAACTTTCCCCGTTTTTTAACTTTCCCCGCCATAATAAATTAATTCTCCGCCAAATTTTACTGTTCGAACGGGAAAATTATTTTGAGACGATTTAATTCGTCACAGAAAATACTGTTCGAATGGTTATTTTAACGTTCGAACGATTTGTAAAGTCATCATTTTTTAGGACGAAATTTAAATTTCATCCCAAGAAATGACTTTTCGTCCCTCAATAATTTCGTCCCAAAATCTTAAATTTGTTGTAGTGACACCACTTTAAACGGCAACACTCCATATGCTCCTGAACGCTGCGTTTCTTCAGCCTCTTCCAAACTGTGAGCTTCCTTTTTATTCAATACGACGAGTTGTGAGATCCCCATCTCCCCACATAACATCGCAGTACTACTTTTAGCACCGAGATTCACTTAGCGGAATAGAAAGGTAGCTTAGCGGTTTCGCTAGCATTTTCTAAACGAGAAGACAAGTGATGTTGCTGGCTTTTTTTAGGTACTCCTTTTATTTGATGATGCTATATATAATTACTTTGAATTCCTCCCTGATAGGTGATGTATATCTTCTCTCCCTGGTAACGAATAAAACTTGAAGGGCGAGCTCGAACCAATTCATTGATTTTGTTTATTTATCATTGTGCACATTTCTTT
Organism: Juglans mandshurica; assembly: GCA_022457165.1. Lineage (NCBI taxonomy): Eukaryota > Viridiplantae > Streptophyta > Magnoliopsida > Fagales > Juglandaceae > Juglans > Juglans mandshurica. The sequence continues at coordinate 16,463,505 of CM039623.1, forward strand.
TGGCGGGGCTTGTTTGCTTAACAAAAAACCATCAGTGTTTCTGGTAAGAGCATCTACATTGGCTTGGCCAAATGGAAGTTAGCTAAAATTTGCATAATTAATGTAAAAAACATCCCACATTGGATTGGCCAAATCTAAAATAGAATGGATTTTTGCTACAGTGGTTGGTCAAAGATGGAGAATCACAATTGATTTACCAAACATTAAAATACTAATTTCTCACTCCAAGCAAACATTAAAATATTAGTTTCTCATTCCAAGCAAAAACACTATTTGGTTTCTAATTAAGAAATTTACGTAGAATTTTAGATGAGTTTAATAAAATATTTTTTGTTATTAACATTAAATGACTTTTGAAAATATGACTTTTTTAATCTTAATTTAATTAGAATATAATTATTACTAATATTAAATTGGTAGAATTATAAAATGTGATACAAATAAATTAAATAAAATATTATTAATTTAATAATATTTTATTATTATTATATAGAGAATGAATGGCTAATCTAATGTAGTGATTAAATTTAAATGAAATAGACAAATACAAAAAAATATGATATTGCTTTCGAGTGATTCTTTTGCTTTAAGAGTGACTCTTTTGCTTTCGAGTTTAAACTTGTCGTCATTTGTTATGTTGGAATCAGTGCCATAAAAATATCCAATTATAGTGATCATCTGTTCTGAAAATTACAATAATTTAGACTCCAGTTTATATTTTATGTGATGCATTTATATTATAAAGATTAATATATAAAGGATATGAATAGCAAGTCTTTATAACTTGTAAATTATAAATATGTACTCGATAATAAAATTGAATATTTTAACTTAAAAGGCTACAACATCTCAATTACGAAGATTTATATATTGTTTTATTATTTATTTATTTTGAGTTGGGGGAGGGGATATAATCTTTTAGGATTTGAAGGCATGCAGCCGTAGATTTAATACACAAATATCAACTTCTTCAAAAATGAAATAACGTGCAGTTATTATGCATGTCCACAAAGGTGTTACGGATACGTGGAGCTCAGGGACGTGGATGTCATGCATGTAGTACGTGAGTCCAGTTAGTAGTGGTGAATAGTAAGTGGGAATAGATAAGAAAAAAACTACTCTCTCACTGCTTTCTTCCCAGCCATCACAAACAACCAAACTGAAGACGCATCGTTGGATTCACTCATCACACAAATTGAAACTCTCTCTTGGCAAGATTTAAATCTAGAACCTGCACCAGAATCAGCAAAAGTCATATCAGACATAGTTTAGTAGGAAGATTGGTAGCAGACAGGCCCCTTAACAAATTTACAATTCACTCTAGTATCAAGGCAACATGAAACTTCATCCAAAAACTCCTAATAGAAGATCTGGAAACAAATATGTTCATCTTTACATTTTGATCTCCACAGCGCGCACAAGCTAAGAGTCTTAAATCAAGCTCCATAGAACTTTGTTCGCGAAAAAATATATCTGCAAGTGCACAGGGAATAATTATGCTATTGAGTATTGAAATTGACTAAATTAATTACTATTTGAGAAACCAAAATTTGAAGAATGATTTATTAAACTGAAGAAAATAACATTAAAATTATGATTTTAAAAATAATAAGAATATATCTAGTGCATTTGACTTCACCTAGTAAATTCCACATAGTTTATTCTTCCTTGTTATAGAATCCCACTTATCCCAAGTTAATGATAAAAATTCCTTAACTATTCAATATTTTCTCTCGAACAATATAAAAATATCTTTAACTAATAACTCCATATCTCTATGTCAATTTAACTAATTGGAGACTCATTAAGTTTTTTGAGTTTTTCTTGAAAATCACACTAGTCACGGTAAAGCATCTCTACTTTCGCCTAACTAATGGTGTTTAATCCTAGACCTTTAATCACAAACACCTCTCAGTCTCATTGCAATATAAAAAATCGAATAATAGTTAGCTAGAAAATTGTAAACATTAAGAATAAGGAATAAACATTCAATCATAGAAATACTGAAAATAAAATAACTTAGAATATAAATTGTGTGTTCAATGCTAGGCTACATCAAAGTTTTAGAAAACATAATTAGTTCATAATGAAATTAAAAAGATAAAGGATAAAACTAGTGCTATTTGTTGAAGTCGGTTGATGAGGCATGCGGTTCTCGTCTCTGCCCTCCAGTTATGTCTTCTCGAAAGAGCACTTAAAGAATAAATTATGGAACACTAAACTTAGACTCAGACTCTAAAACATAAACTCCGATTCATAACCCCTAACTCAGACCAAGACTAAAACTAAAGCTAAGATTAAGAACCAAGACTACCTATTCATCCCACAAGAAGAGATTAAACAGATGTCAAAACTCAAATTTAGAAACAAAATAAATGTGGCCACAATCTAGCCGAAAAATTTGAAAAATAGTTTCTAAAGATAGATGTTAACATAAAAGAAAATTATCCCAAGAATATCATAATTATCTAAAATGGAAGATTCAGTGATATGCGGCTTGAATTGCGGAGTTTGGGAGGATTTGGTCGCCAATAAATTGATTGCGGAACTTGAAAGGGTCTCACCGGGTAGCTGCTGTGTGCACTGAATATAACTAGCGTGGAGGTCACAAATGAACGGGCGTGGAGGTCACAAGAACCACACAGCCCTCTCCTTACCTATCGAGTGGAAAGACTCCCTACCGGGATGAAAGACTCCTCTTGCCTTTTTCTAGTTGTTGTCCACGATGTTGTTTAGGTTGTTCTTTTAAGTTGGTCGTTTAGACAAATTGTTTAATCTAACCACCTAGAGATTTGTCGCCAAATCTTCACGCCTTTTGGTCGCGAGTCTCCTCGCCATTGGGCGAGAGAAATATCTTTGCTGCCCACAGGTAGGGGTGTAACCGGTCTGGTTTAGTCCAGTTTTGGATAAAATCTAGGACCGAACCGATATGTATCGGTTTTATATTTTTCAAAACCGATTACGCACCGGTTACCCTCCTAAACCGGTACTTCCAGTTTTACCAATTTTCGGTCCGGTCCGGTTTTCCAGTTTTTTTAAAATATAAGTTTCACAATTTGTCATTAAAAATTTGTTTATAAAAAAAAACTGTTTTATACTTTTATTAATATATTATATAAACTTTTAGTGATTTAGTATTAACATTTTATGTAATAATTTATAAGTTATAATAAGAAATTATTTCATATATGAATATATATAATTATATATAATATATATAAAAATTTATAATTATACATTATATATAAAACTTATATATATTAATATTTAATATATATATATAATATTTTATATAAAAATTATATATAAAAATATTATATTTTATTTTTTTTAATCAATCGGTCCGGTTCGGTCCAAAAATTCCCAGAACCGGAACCGGATCGAAACTGGCCGGTTTTTACATTTTCAAAACCGGTTCCGGACCGGACCAGTTCAAAACCGGTAAAACCGCTCCGGTTCGGTCCGGTTCGGACCGGTTTTTCGGTTTTCCAGTTTGAGTTTACACCCCTACCCACAGGACAAGACTCCTCACCCAATCTCATCGGCTCTCTTCAAATCTCGCTGCCTCTAATCGGTCTAGATCTGTAGTCTCTTCTTTTACCAAAATGCTCTCAGTTTGCACTAAATCTTCTCATTCCTTCAAATCCAAGAAAATAAATAAAAATATGTAGAAATAAAATAAAATTAATAGGATTGAAGGAAAAATGACATTTTTCATAAATAAAAGAGTGATAAAAATCATATAAAAAATAACATTTATCAAACTTCAAAGGACCTCTATTAATCCTCAAACCGTGGCCCCCAAGAGCAACTCTGCAAGAGATCAACATAAAGCATGCACTGTTTAATGTGTAGATACATGGACTACCCCTTCACCACATGACATTGAGAAATGCAACCAACATTGGGAAAGCATTAGGCAATTTGATCAAAGTGGAAGAAGACCCAATTTACGGGATAGCCTATAGAAAATTCATCAGGATGAAGATTAAAATTGATGTCACTAAACCTCTTCAGCAAAGTTTTGCAATGCCAAGGTACTTGAATCATGAAGCAACTATCTAAAATCAATCCCTGAGAAACTCAACTACAGACCCTAGCTAAGAGGAGAATTCAATAGCACAAATTTCTCTCTAGCTTCTCAACAAACAGAAGGAAGGCATGACACATAATTGATCCTTCAGAAATGCAGTTCAATCCACCATGATTCACGGCAGAAAAAACAAGGGGAAAGAAATCCAACTCTCAAAAACTCGACAACAAGGAAGCTATCAGATAGCTTTTTTGAACCAAAATATACTTACCTGAGGAGAAAGAAACCCATTTGCAGAGAAGAATCCAGAGCTCCTACAATTCTTTCCGCCATCGTCGATTGCCCAGCAACACGAAGAAAGCTCCCTTTGAGCAACGCCATCCAACTCTCCATCACTGTTCAACTATGGTGAAACAAGTGCATTCAATTCCTCACCAACAAAAATCAGTATATTCACTGTGGAACAAACCGCTGCCTCTAATCAATTTAATCAAACCCGCAGCCAACTATCACTTTTACCAGCGGGATCAAAAGCAAAAACAGTAGAAAAAATAACAGTTAAGACACAGAATCTTGCAGGAGTCACACCACAGATCACGTCTCTGTCGGCTAGAACGCACACACTCTAGAAGGCAAAGTGGAGATAAATATATTCGGCAATGCAGAGTGATCGGTGCAAAACTGCAAGTGCACAATATCCTAGTTTTATAGTAAAGTGATAAGAAGAACGTCGTCCACAAGGATTGGTATGTCACTTTGACAAGTACCGAAATTATACTAACCTTGACTTCATTTTGAAAAGTCACTAAAATTTTTGTAATTGCAATTTTTAAATGAAATCAATGCAAAGAAAAGGAAGCTGCTGTTTAATGATCAAATCAATGGGGAAAATAACTTTTAGAAAATCGATTTCATCTAATCCATCACTATGCTTCTCTCATCTAACTAATTGAATTTAATTATCAATATTTGTTAGCAAAATCTCTAAACTTATCTAAAGGCCTCTTTCAGTAGTCAATTGGAAATATTCTTGTTCATCATTTTATACATGAGTATGCAAATTAATTAAGCAAGAAAGCATTAAGACCAACGATTTTAAGACTACATAGGTTCATATAAGTCTTTCGATCTCTATATTTACCTATGCTGAAATACTCATGTTCTATCCTATAATTCCCTCTTTCAATAGAAAATCACAAGATCAAAATCATCTAATTAATGGCCAGTTAATTAGAAGCAGTAAGCTCAGAATAAATCAGACAAACATAGAAGATAATTACTTCAAATTAGCATAGAAGAGTAAGCATAGTTTGATACTAAATTACATCATTTTTCTAGAATAAAGAAAATTTAGTTCATGCTAAAAATTAAACTCAACATAAACAAATTCACCATAAATTTTATGAGAGAAATAGAAGAAAATTAACACTAAAAAATCCTCTTCAGTAGGTAGTATTGAAATCCCTTTTTTTTCAATCCTTCAAAAACCTCTTCGCCTCGTACGATGGGTAGTTGATAGAATAAGTCCAAGTCCATTCCTACCAATTAGCATCACGTATCTTCTCTTTTTGAATTTGATGAATATCTTTTTTTAGTTTTTCTCCTAGTTAGACGCCACTAGAGTAGATTCAAATCGCTTGATCTTTGCCAACGTCTCTTTCTTTTGAATTTAAAAATCTTCTTCTATCATTGGTATCTTCAAAAATTTAACTTGATCTTTATTCCCAAATGACACTGGTGATCAACTCTTATATTCGAATAAATCTTCATTTAAATCTGAGTGTCCTTAGACGGTAAGCTTCTAAAATTTGGATCTTCTTTTTCTTCAAATTTGAAATAAATTTAAATGATGAAAATGAAGCCTAAAATCAACAAAATCAATAAAATTAGATTAAAGTTTAAAGTTAAGAAGTGATAAAATATAGAAAATTATGCAAGTCATCAAACACCCCCAAACTTACAACTTTGTTTGTCCTCAAACAAAAAGAAAAGAGAATAAAATAAAAGATCACTATAGACTATCAACTAGCCCCAAGAGAAGTTTCATCACTCACCAAGCCATGATTTGAATTAGATTTCAACAATATTAGTATCTTACTCTTTTAATATTAAGGATAACAGGAAAATCAATAAAAAGTTTAGCAATTTGTCAAGCAAGAGTTAAGGTTACTTCAACCTAAAGCTAAGATCTTGAGTGTGTGTGGGAGATAGTCAATTTAACTCCAAACTACCTACAAACTCAAATAAAAGTAGAACAACTAAAACTAGTAGAATTCTCTCAAAACTAAACCCCATAAGCCCAATTTTCAGAAATTCTCTCCACTAATGTAGTCAAACCAAAATCAGAGATCAAAAGGTTTTTAATCAGGTTGTAATGATAGGCCACAGTGTGAGGGCTAAGAAAGAAATGGATAAAGAAAATCAAAGCAAACTTGGAAAATACTTGGTGAAAAGAACAATAAAAGAGAATTCTACAAGATTCGAACCATAACTCTTTCTCAACTATATGTTCATACTTGTGATATTATTGTTGCTATAATCAATGAAGCAATACCAACTACACCTTTAGCAAAATCTAAACTGATCTGAGCTCCACTTATTAAGTTTTCTCTATTTTATGCTTCCACCCATGATGCATAAATCACCTCTGGGCAAAAGACAAACCCAGCAAAAATACATAATTTTTTTTCATTTTTTTTAGCCTCCCACATTTTTCGATTAGCCACCTTGGTTCACATAGGCTTTTCGAATTTTCAACCACTTCATACTTCTTCTTTTTTTTCGATCACTTTTTTTTTCTCTTTTTTTTTTCACTCACTTTGATCAAATATAGCATAATTTCATTTGAACTAATTTTCTCTTTAAATGTAGATTTCGACCAAAATATTTTCTCAAACTGTAAAAGGTAAATCATGGTTTTTCAGGCTTAGAATGAGAATGGTTGATGTAGTTAAAGAACAAATACAGGCTTTTGTAAAATAAGGCTCAAGGGGTTTGACTATGGGAAATACACTATGCAATACACTATGCAATGATTGCATGATAACTAGGACGGCTGGGAAAACTTTATGGATATGACAAAGAATGCCTAGATTATTTCTCTAATATTTTGTTTTAACTAGGATTTCGCCTCAATTATTCATCAATGGATTATAGAGCCAAGCAATATTGAACTTCCCTGACCCAGTTTTACTCATTCTCTTCACAAGCAAAATGGAATAAAAAAAAAGGACTATGTGCTTAATTATGTTCAACGACAAAGATTTAAATCAAAATACCAAAAACACTCAACCTGACATAAAAGAGATTTTTGAAAATTTTTCTCAATCCTATCCTCAATCACAAATTTTAGAGTCATAGAGAATTCAATCATACTCAAATACATGCTTGGTAAGAGAATCTAACAACTCAAGATATCTAGAATCACAAGTAAAATAAAATAAACATCAATCAAGAAGACAAAATGACTATAGGAGTTTACACCCCCAAACTTAAACTAAACAATGTCCTCATTGTAATTCAAAAGTGTGAAAGAATGAAGAAATGAAAGGAACTTCCCTGGTTTCATGGTGGATCCGCCGTAGTTTGTAATTCCCAACTCTTTATTCCTGCTAAATAAACTTGCATCAAAATCCAAATTATTCAAAATAAAAATAAAAGAATAAAATAAAGTTCTATGGGCTGCCTCCCATAAGCACTTGTTTTAAAGTCTACAGCCAGACTTTTCAATCTTCATCAATTAGGGTCTCCAAGAGGAATTAGTGCACAATTCCTCTCCACTTGTTCCCCATAATAATGCTTCAATCTCTGACCTTTAACTCTGAATATACTTCCTTTCTTGTCCTTCAAATATATTGCTCCAAAAGAGGAAACTTTGTCAATTATATAAAGACCTATCCATCTTGATCTTAACTTGCTCGAGAAGAGTTTGAGTCATGAATTGAAGAGTAAAACATGTTGCACTGGTGCAAACTCACGCCTAAGAATTTGCTTGTCATGCCACTTCTTTGTCCGTCTTTGTAGATATTCGCATTTTCATAAACATTGTTCCGGAACTCATCCATCTCATTCAATTGAAGAAGCTTTTCCCCTGCTGCCTTCAAATCATAATTAAACTTCTTTGTAGTTTGTTGCGTCTTCTTTTCAGAAAATGCAGAATTAAGCTTTGATACAATCGGCTCTAGCCTCCCCACTTCATTGCTAAGTGATATATCCTGTTGCATAGATCGTTCTAGGTGATCGGCTGGTGCATCTTCTTGAAAGGCTTCTTCTACACATTGCTTAATGACATCTACCCGAAAGCAAGTGCTTGACTCTTCTGAAACTCTCATGGCTTGGTAGATATTGAATATAACCTCTTGTTCACTCTCAATCACCCTTTTAAACATCAATTAAAGCCCTTCCCGTAGCCAAGAATCAGTGGGACTTCTTCGTCTTCTTCCGTATCTAACACCACAAAATCAGAAGGAAAACTAAATTTGTCCACCTTTACCAATACTTCTTCTATGATTCCACGTGGATACTTGATGGATCGATTTGCTAGTTGTAAAAAAATGGTTGTTTGTTTCATCTCTCCAAGTCCTAATTTCCTACAAACATAAAGTGTCATAAAATTAATGCTAGCACCAAGATCATATAAAACTTTATCAAAAAATGAATTTTCAATAGTGCAAGGCAAAGTGAAACTCCCTGGATCTTTTAATTTTTTAGGCAATTTCTTTTGAAGAATAGCACTGCATTCTTCATAAAGTCTTACTGTTTCGAACTCCTCCAACCTTCTCTTCTTGGAAATGATGTCCTTAGGGAATTTGATATAATTTGACATTTGTTCCAAAGCATCTGCAAAATGAATATTTATTTGAATTTTCGTAAAAACATCCAAAAACCTAGAAAATTACTTATCTAATTTTTGTTTTTGAAAACGTTGAGGATAAGGAAGTGGAGTAGGGAGAATAGGAGGATTGTCAGGAAGTGAAATTGCTGGAAGCTTGTTAGTTTCTCTCAATGTATCATCTACAATCCCCTCTTCTTCCACTTATTTCTTACTTTGGCCATTGCTTGTAGCTATAGGTATGGACTTGGTTTTCTTTGATGGTGACCTCTCAATTTCTCTTCCACTCCTGTGATGGTCTTGCATTGTTCCTTTGGATTCACTTCTGTGTTGGTAGGAAAAGTTCCTCTTTGTTGGGCATTGATGGTTGTGGCTAGTTGCCCAATTTTCATTTCAAGATTCTTTATAGAGGCTCCCATGTTGCTACAATGAGTCTCAATGTTGTCCAACCGTGAATCACTCTTTTTAAACCTTGCATTTATCTCCTCAACAAAGGAAACCATGGCATCCTCAAGTGACATCTTCTTCTCGCTTGGTTGACTATCAAATCCTGGAGGAGGTTGTAGCACATTCCTTGTGTTTCCATAAGACAAATTCTTATGATTTCGAAGTCCTGGATGGTAGTAATTTGGCATAGGATTACCACGATAGTTGTAGTTCTGATTGTTGATGTATTAAACTTGTTCTTGACTCGCTTCATTTCTCGGAACTGTCATATTTGTAGCTGCAACATATTCTGCACTTTGTGGTATCCTTTGGGTTGTCAAAGTTGAAATTTGATGTGATAGAGAAGCAACTTGAGCTAAAAGGGCTGCTAACGGCTCCAATTCATGAATTCCCGCAACTTTCTTATCCATAGTTCTTTTGGTTGGCCATTAATAGTTATTTGAGGCCATTTATTCCAAAAGAGAGGTAGCACCTTCAGCTGTCTTTGACATCAAAGTTCCACCACCAGCAGCATCAACTATAGTTCGAGTTTGCTCATTTAACCCATTGTAGAACATCTGAACTTGCAACTAGTCCAACAATGCATGTTGAGGGTTGCGGCGAATCAAATCTTTATACCTTTCCCTTGCTTCATATAGTGATTTGAAATCATTTTGCTTGAATTGACCAATCTCGCATCTGAGTTGCGCTGTTTTTGCTGGTGGAAAGAATTTAACAAGAAACTTTTCACTCATATCCTGGCAACTAGTGATACTTCTCGGTTGTAGAGATTGTAACCAACCTCTTGCCTTATCCTTGAGTAACACCATTGATCTTTACAGTATCACAAATCTCCAAAAACATCACCAAATGAATATTGGGATCATCAAGTGGCGATCCACTGAATTGGGGTTGTTGCACCATGCTATTTAAGGTTGGTTTGAGCTCAACATTGTTGGCATTAACGGTTTGGCGTCTAATACCCGAGTAGTTGTCATTCACAACTGGCAGTACATAATCTTTCAATGTACGTGGTTGTGCATCTTGTGTCCGTTAGCCATGGCTAGTACTTTCCTTTTTTCTTCGTGATCTAAGAGTTCTTTCAATTTTCAGATAAAAAAGAGTAATGTCAAGATAACTAGCATGGCGCATCCAATGTAAAAAACACACCTGTAGAACAAAAAAAATTAAATAAAATTCTAAATTAAAACCAAGATTGCTTTGTATCTATATTGGCAAAAATCAAAAGAAATCAATTCCTTACAACAACACCAAAAACTTGATCGGTGCAAAATTGAAAGTGCACAATATCGTAGTTTTATAGTAAAGTGATGAGAAGAGTACCATCCTCAAGGATTTGTAACTTACTTTTGACAAACACTAAAATTAAACTAATCTCGACTTTATTGAGAAAATTACTAAGATTTTTGTAATTGCAACTTGAAATAAAATCAATTCAAAGAAAATATTCAGAGGAAAATAAAGTTGTTGTTTGATGATCAAATCAATAAGAAAAAAAACTTTTAGGAAATCGATTTCAACTAATCCCCTACTATGTTTTTCTCATCTAACTAATTGAATTTAGTTATCTCTGTTTGTTAGCAGATTCTCCAAAGTCATCTAAAAGCCTCTTTCGATAGTCAGTTAGATTTATTCTTGATCATCATTTTACACAAGAGTATGAAATAACATGTTCAATCCCAGTTCAAGTTATTTCAAGTTCAATTCATGCTACATCACGTTCAGTTTCAAGTTCATATCAATTCAGTTCATTTCATGTATGTTTAAGTCATGTCAGTACATGTGATGCTATTTTTCATGTCACATTAAGCTTGAACATGTTCACATTTTGCATTCATACTTTTATCCTCATGCATGCATATTTAAACTGTCAGTTTAAGTTGTTTGTTAACTTGCTGAGATTTATAACCAAATCTCTCTTGGTAGTCCAAACTACCATTCCCCCCGGAATGGTGGATCATGTGCCAGGACCAAGAGGTGCAATGGACGATGACCACCTAGAGACGGTCGATTAGACAACGACGGCAAGACGCGGAACTCATCGCTTTGATGCTCCATTTTATTGATAGTATTATGGCGTCCTTGACCGAGTTGTGCGAGCTACTCGATAGATTAGCCTAGTAGTTACCTTAGTTTTTGTAACGCCCCAATGGAAGGCCTAAACCACATGGCCTATACTCTAAAAGGACTAGTCAATGATACAATTAGAGCCCCATTGGAACCTTATAAAGAGCAAGAACTTCTCCTTCCCAAGCAATGTGGGATCCCATACACCACCTACCCTTATCCATATCATATGGGGGTATCACAATCTACCCCCCTTAAACTCCCGACGTCCTCGTCGGGCCTGTCCATTGTAGGTGGCACGGCTCAAGTCCCACATTTCTGGTTGGGATAGTCTCTGATACCATTTGTAACGCCCAATGGAAGGCCCAAACCACATGGCCTATACTCTAAAAGGACTAGTCAATGATACAATTAGAGCCCCATTGGAACCTTATAAAGAGCAAGAACTTCTCCTTCCCAAGCAATGTGGGATCTCATACACCACCTACCCTTATCCATATCATATGGGAGTATCACAATATTTGTAACGCTCCAATGTAAGGCCCAAACCACATGGCCTATACTCCAAAAGGACTAGTCAATGATACAATTGGAGCCCCACTAGAACCTTATAAAGAGCAAGAACTTCTCATTCCCAAGCAATGTGAGATCCTATACACCACCTACCTTTATCCATATCATATGGGGTATCACAATCTACCCCCCTTAAATTCTCGATGTCCTCGTCGGGCCTATCCATTGTAGGTGGCACGGCTGAAGTCCCACATTTCTGATTGGGATAGGCTCTGATACCATTTGTAACTCTCCAATGGAAGACCCAAACCACATGGCTTATACTCCAAAAGGACTAGTCAATGATACAATTGGAGCCCCACTAGAACCTTATAAAAAGCAAGAACTTCTCATTCCCAAGCAATGTGGGATCCCATATACCACATACCCTTATCCATATCATATGGGGTATCACAGTTTCTATATGTACTTAAGGAGCTCTGCCTCCGATAATATTATGGTTACAAATATTTTGGAGTTACAGATATTAGGTTCGATCACAGCCCGCCCAATTGCCTCTTCTTCGCCAACCCATTGTCCTTGGGAGGGGATCTCTTCCCTTGTTTGACGCAGTCCTCACAATTCATGTAAAGCCTCCATACAAACTCCAATTGGAAGGCTTATCAGACAATATATCCTCATTAAATAAAACACTTAAATGAGGAGTCAATCTTTTCTTAAATTGACCAAAACCACCTTATAAAAATTTCATTACAATGGAAGTTCTAAAAGGACCCTAAATTGCAATATTGATAAAACTAATATGGCAGAAAAATATTACCACTCTATTTATATAAAATCGTAACTGAGTCTATACAAGTTATTTGATCACTTTGCTCTCCTATTTCTCCCTCATGACCAAACACAATCAACATATATTTAAAACTGCTTCCTACAGCACATTTCTTCTTGTGCGGTAAATCCACTATGTCATCAAGATTTCTATCTTAGGTTATTTCCTGTTTTGGGACAATTCCAACAATAATTCCTTATATTCAACGCCATCTGATATAGCAAGGGAGAGAGCAGGTCAATTCATATCAGTGTGTGTTGGGTCTAGATAGATATATATATATATATATATATATATATATATCAATGTAGCAAAACAATTATCATATTTGATGTAATGAGATGAGTGATGCATTTACCATAGAAAAGCCATCAAGGTTTCTCTCTTAGTTATTTCCTATTTTGGGACCATTCCTACAATAATTCCTTATATCCAATACCATCTACTATAGTAAGGGAGCGAGTTTGACAACTTAGTAAGCAGGTCAATTCATATCAGTACTGTGTGACGAGTGTACATTTATATCAATACAACAAAATAATTTTCATATTTGGTGTAATGAGATGAGCGATCCATTTACTATATATAGAACAATCAAATATGTAAATATAATTATTCACCAAACAGTATAAGTCACACAAAACTATAATCCACTGATATAATTTAGAGAACTTTTATTATTAATAGTATTGTTGTCATTATTTTATGTGTGGTTTTAATTAATATTTAATGCTAGTTAGTCATCAACAGTCTTTTTATTTGGGATTTTGTTTTAGGATCGAATCCTCGCTCGGGTTTGCGTGTTTATTAGACTTCAATCTTATTTGAGTGATGTTAAATAGAAAGGTTTGAGATTTGACCCTAAAGGATTTTAGGGCTTAAGATATAGGGTTTGGAAGCTAGTCTTGAGATGAATCTGGGTTAATTAGGATAATGATCTAAGACCAATGAGTCATGCCTATTATGTATGTACAAGGAACCAAGACCATGACCCCTGGAAAGTGTCACGACCCAGATTTTATATTTTTATATTTTTGTTTATCGAGAAAATGATTAAATAATTAAACTAATAATATTCCAACAATGTTTTCTTAAAAATTATAATATCACTTATCATTTTTGTCCTTTGAATCCATCTCTCATTTTGTGCCTGAGGTGCTCGCCTGAGGTATGAACACTTCATTTCAGTTATGCCTTTGTTGTGGCATTACTCTCATACCATACCTGCTTATCATTGCAGATTGCAAGTCGAGATGACGAGTACTATTGCTTCTCATGTTGCTCGTTGAGGTGGTGAGCACTATTACACCCTACATTATTCGTCAAGATGGTGAGCACTATTACTCATTACGTTGCTCGCCGAGATGGCGAGTATTGTTACACCTAACATTGCTCAATAAGATGGTGAGTATCATTACTCCTTATGTTGCTGATCAATATAAGTCTTGTAATGCTCACCTAGCGCTCGAGTAACACCCTTTCAAGTATTTTCTTACCAAGTTGGCGAGCATTATCCTTCTTGTGTTGCTTGCCAAGTAGTGAACACTTATAGTCCTTAATGCATGCTTGGTGGTGAACACTTTACACAATTGACTAATGGAAATTAGTATGTCAAGAACATGAGCATCATAACCGATCAAGAAAATGAACCATACATAAAAAAAAAGTGGATTGTCTTAAAATGATCAACAAAATATTCAAAACTTTCTTATACATAAAAAGATTACATAAAAAACATTTCTATTACGGATAGTTGCGAAAATACTTATACCTTTCTTAGGGATAAATCCTACTCAAATCCCCTTCCTTAAGGGACAGGTCCTCCATGGGAAGATCTAGGTACTCATTTTCTAGTGGAAGGGCAGAGATTACTATGACAGGGGTGGTTAGTGCCTGATATAACTCCACTATTGGAAGATTAGAGGGAAACTAGGGGTTTTCTCATATGTCTTGCTATTGGGCATTTATTATCCTGTCACGAGTAGCTACTAATTAAGAGTAGATTCTCATTCCACCGTCCGATAACTGGATATAATTATCTACACTCATGATCGTCTTACGGTGTAGTTCCATCTAAAAAAGATAATGCAGGTAAAGGTGAGTTCAATAAATTGGTAAGTGAAGTGAGTGCCGATAATGTAAACAAATAGGCAGATTATCATGAACAATTTATAATAAGCAATTATTGTATAATATAAATGTACAACAATGGACAGATAGGTATTCAATCTAATCCAATTGAAGTATGACCAATAATTACAGCAATTATCAATTCAAAATTTACTATAACTCGGCCATAATCATATGAAGTAGATACCATATAATCCAGCATTTATCCATGAGCTTTTTTTTTTTTAATTTATTTTTATCTTTATCTTCTCTTATCCAAATTCACACATTTATCATTGTTCCCCATTGTTTATGGTATCCTGTAATATGCATGCATAGTTTTACCTCCTAAGTCATGAGTGCGCTCTTGATAATTCCCTTTCATCTTATAGAGTTGTTGTAACAGCCCGCAAGAAATTCAATGGTTGGATTTCTTGCGACCTTACTAACGTCATGAAATTCTGAAAAGATTTCATGAATCGAGTGACCAATTAGATTTTAATCTATCAGAATAGTTAGATTTTGACCCGCTATGATGAGAAACTTCCCTTTCATTTATTTAAGGCACTTAGGAGTATGAGTTGCTAAAACGAATTGCACCATTAGTATTGGATGAAATTTAGGATTTTACAGTGCAATGTTACATTTTTTATTTCCCAGATCAATAGTAGCTGGGACTGACTTTTGTTTTAATTGAGGCACGTAAGAGTCAAATTTTGTGAAACAAATTGCATCACTAGACTCATATGGTTATTTAGGATTTTATGGTGTAATAATAATTTTCACAATTTTTTGGGTGAATAGTAACACCCAGGATATCGCCACGTGACACTTGGTTCAAATGATTGTCAAATTGCTATGTAGAATGTCCAAAATAGCCTTGAGGAGTATTTATTAGACACTTGGCAAGATCCTAGTCACACTTGGTTAATAGTGTAGGACACTTGGCACAAGAAGGAACCACAAGATGGAGATGTGAAGGAATGGAAGCCAAACCAAGCCCAAAATGAGCCAAACCAACACTATGTGGCAAACCAAAAGAGAGTTTCAAACCTAGCGAAGCCCTAAACCATTGGAATCCAATTGAAACCCCAAAATCCATGGAGGAAACCAAAACTCTAAAAGGTTTCCCAAACCCTAAAGTGGTTGGTTTTGCATAAGTGATTAATCACTTCATTAAATCACTTTCACATACTATTAACCACTCAAATACATCATATTACACCCTCATTCACACTTTTATATCTTGGTAATTTTATTAGGCCAAGAAAAATTAGATTTGGATTTGATCCAAATGAAACCCTAAACCAAACCCAAAATATACCTTAAGTCGAGGCCCATTCGGTTAGGCCCATTTTGGCCCATAAGAAACCACCTCCAATACAAAGCTTCTTGAGCAATCTTCCCCCACCACCCAAGCCAGTCCTATGGCTAACATATCAGCCCAAATAGTGTTTGGATGGGAAGCCAAAAAGCAGCTCTAAACGACCCCACGCTTCTTGGCAACAACAACCCAATACCATGGGCTGAGTAGCCCATTGTTTTGGCTATAAAACCATCATCAAGAGGTCACTCAGCCAACTCATGTCAGCCCTATCTCCCTATAAAGCACGCCTCATGCATTTTTCATTCACTTGTTTGGAGAGAAATTGGGTGAGAGCTTCAAATAGTTTTCCTGACTATTCTTGCAGTACCTTTTCCAGCCTTTTGTAAGTCGATTCTCATGAAACTTCCTTCATGTATTTTGTTCCTATTTGAGTATAGTTTCAGTTGGGATATTTTGGAAAATTATTCATGGAGTTTTGATTGGTGAAAATCTAGATTGAGCATGCAAAGGTCACTAGGTAACTGTATGGATGTTTGTGTGAAACTTTGATGTTTTGATGAAGTTTTTGGTCGAATATTGAGTAGGTCTATAACGCCTCGGTCCCGCAGGGATCGAAGAGTTACTCCTATAACTTAAAACTCACAATTCATCAATGTATTTATAGACTCCAAAATATAAAGTCATCAGAATACTATAGAATCTCTTAATAAAATCTGCCACTTCTCAGAAATCTTCTATGAGTAAGCCACTATACTTAAATAATCATCTCACCGATGCTCCATAATCCTGATCCTTAGCTGGACTATTCAAAATCATCTGAAAAATATATGGAGATAAGGGGTGAGTTATCAACAACTCAGTAAGCAGAGGAGATATACTAGTGTGTAAACATGAGCATTTTCACAGAGTTTAGAATGCAGAAACAAAACATTTCAATATCAATATGCAAATCTCAAAAAATACATATTATCATAAAATCAGAGCAACTTTTCAAACATTTCATATTTAGAAACCAACTTTTCATATTCAAACACTCATTTGGCACAACATGACTGAACATCTTCATCTTATCATAACATATCAGAACATCATATCAGAACAAAGACCATGTTTAACCCCCGTGGTAGGGTTGTGCATCCTGTAGAAAGCCAAGCAGAACATAAATCACCAAGAATATCAAAGCGATTGCACTCAGAACAGAAATCTACTATTATATCCCGTGGTAGGGGCAGATGTCACTATTATCTCCCGTGACAGGGCCAGAGGTCACTATTATATCCCGTGACAAGGCTAGAGGTCACTATTCTATCCTGTGACAGGGCCAGAGGTCACTATTATATCCCGTGACAAGGCCACATATCAGAGCAAAACATAATTAGAATCACCATATTAGAACCAAAATCAGAGTCAAACCAGAATTAGAAAGTCATGCCAAAGGTTTTTCAGGTGTCACATCATATCAAAGCAGAGTACTGAAATTCGGATCATTTCATATTTTCCAAAACAGATTCAGAATATCTTCACTTCACATGCAAAAGTTATCAATTTTTATATTCGCTCATATTTTTCTGAGTTCAATAACAGAATGTCAAAAATAAGCTCATGTCTACACCAGTCATGACAGAAAATACTTTTTTATTAAACAGAATCTCATGAATAATGCAGAACAAATAACTGAGGTAGTTTAAATTTATTTTCAGAACCAAATATGTATATTTTTCAAAAAATCAACCTCAGCTCATTTTATTTTAATGCAAAGTCTAGCATAGGAACCCCGCTTACCTGGACTTGGCGTTTTTCTAAATTTTCCTCAAAATGTCGAACAATAATTAATCGTCACCTATAAAATAATCACGTAATTCTCGTAAATTTTCAGTTAATCACACATTTCGATATTTAATCCCAAGCTTCTAAAATAACCTATTTTAATCCTTCAATACCTAAAAATCCTCATAACCTTAACATACCATCATTTTCTAAGACCATCAATATCCACTTAATCGAATTTGTACTGAAGAAGAAAATTTATCTAATAAGTATTATGATAATTATAGAACTCAATAAAAATTAATATTCAAAATATCTAAAATATCAACAATATTTTATAAATAAAAAGAATACTTTAGTTACTAAAATTTCCATAAAGTAAGTTATGAAAAATTCATCTCTTAAGAAAAATTGGTTTACTTCCTTTAACTAACAATATTATCAAAATACAATATAATATTTATTGAAACTTAAAGCAAAATCCCTTTTAAATATAAACCCAAAAAAAAAAAACTTCTCTCCCGAAAACATTAGGTTAAAACTACCTTCCATATATATATTAGGTTTAAACTAGGAAGTACCCAAGTTAAAACTTTACTTATATATATACGTACATATTTATATATATATATAAACACCTTATGAAGAAAACTAACGATGAACATTCACATGAATATTAGAAAATGCAGCGGCGGCAAGGACTCACCGTGAAGGTAACGTGCGACGGCGCAGTGTGTGTTGGGAGGTGGTGAAGTCGGCAGAGCACTGAGAGAGAGAGCAATACAGTGAGGGAAACGGATAGTGAGGGAGAGACGGAGAATGAGGGAACGAAAACTCACCGCGAAGGAGGAGCTGCGTAAGGTGTAGAGATGAAGATGGTTGTCCCGGCAGCATCGAATGTGCGGGAAGGAGTTGTGCAAAGAACTCACGGTGGCCGAAACAAAGTGCTCTGTTTTTAGGAGATAAAATAGAGGATTTTGACTTGGTGTAAGCAGTGGGTTGCTGTTTCCCGTGACTATGGCACACGGTTCTGGTGGTTGGTCTTGGCTGATGCTTACGAGGGGTGGATGAATTGGACAACAACTATGTGGAGGTGCTGGGGGCGGCACGGCAATGCACGGTGTGGGCTTCGTGTAAGCACGGGTTGTGTCGATCTCGTATGGGGGGCAGCGTGAATTCTGGTCGGTGCATGGTGTAGATGGGTTGGTTGATCAGAGGCTTACGAGGGGGTGCATTGGTGGCGGCAGTATGGATGACGGAGGACTGGCTTACGTGGGGTGACTCTTGGTATGGGAGTGCATGAAACCGAGGGGATGGAGGCTGGGGCTTGCGATTCTAAGGTGGTGCGGCGGCAAGTGTTTGGGTAGTTTCTAATAGCATGGGATAACATATGTGTGTCTATATATATGTGAGGTGAAACTCTAGAGATAAGAGGGAGACGTGCGTGTGGAGAGAGCTAAAAATAGAGTCGTGTGTGTGGATGGAGTGGATAAAAAAAAAACACTAGAGACGTGCAAGATCATGCATTGCCGTGGACAAGAGGGAAAACTTAGGGGTGAAAAATAGACGGAAAAAATAAAACATGCGGGGAAGTTAACGTGTAAAAAAAAATAAGATAAAAAAAATAAATAAAATGAGCTTGATTGGGTCCGGGTGTTACAAGGTCTTGCTATGGTGAAGTGTCAACATGTTAGTATTCAAGTTAGGTTTAGATTTATTGCATGTTAATAATTTTTATAAATAGTTTTGCTTGATTTTGGAAAGTTAGAAACTGAAAGATTCAAAACAGTTTCTATTTTGGTGAAATTGTAATCTTTTGTTATGAAAACATATGATGTTCTTAAGGCTTTGATCTATGTATTAGGAGTTTAGCTTTGGAGAATATTGGTTTTGATCTTGATGGAATAATTTTTATATATGCAAATGTTTGTTTAGGACTCAAACTAGAGGCTTTCAGTTTGGCTTTGTGTTTTGATGAAACTTTTGCCATGTGATGCTAGATTTAACAATTAGATCAAGTTAGAACTTGCATATGACATATATGGTTTTATTTCTTTAAATTTTATTTCATGAAAATTAAGGGTCTAGTGATTTTGTTTCAAGTCAAAGTATCAGATACACAGTTTTGGTGTTTTAGTGCAAACTGAATGTGTAAGTTGTATCTTTGTGATTTTCATTGTTTGATGAAGCACGCTATCACTTAGATTTGAAGCACAAACATCTTGGGAGTGTGGTTATGGAGTTTTGGATTCCTTGGAGTTGATTTGGAAAGCATTACACCAAGAACATCAAGAGTTGGTCCTATTTGTCCTTTGTATTGAATATTGAAGAAGTGAGTTGGAAGTTTTTGTGAAATTTATATTTTATATCTTAGCATGATTTTAGAACATAGTATATGATTTTTAAGTATTGCAAAAATCGATTTAAGCATGAACTTTTGAAGGTTGGCTGAATTACAACAAAAATCGGTTTATATGAATCGGCCAAGGTGTAGTTCACATAGTAGTGTTGTCTTTTAAGTTTTAACATAAGTTAGTGAATTTTTATGTTTCTAGGTATTTAGTGAGATTTTCTAACCCTTAGAAATATCTCATTTCAGTTCACGCTTTTTGATGCTACGCTTTCACTTTACTTGAAAAATCTGTAAGTTAACTTCTAACTTACTCTTAGGATATTTATGTTTGTGGGGTGGTAAGACTGTCATTTTTATATTCATGTCACTATGCTTACTATAATTGTTATGATATACCATGCCATGTCATCAGTTATCTGTTACATATTTAATGTTGCACGTTTATCTATTACATGTCATGAATGCCATATCATTGTTACCTGCCAGGAATGTCATGCCATTTGTTACACGTTTATTTCTTACACGAATGTCATTACTGTTACACGTCTATCTATTACATGTCACGAATGCCACATCATCATTACTATTACACGTATGTCTGTTATATGTCACAAATGTCATGCCATCATGTCTATTACACATTTATCCATCATATGCCACGAATGCCACATCATCATGTATGTTACATATTTATCTATTACATGCCATGAATGTCACGTCATCGGTTACGTAGTTATCAATTACATGCCATGGATATATCTCATGAGTCATACGAGTTCATCGAGAAATATTTTCTCAGTCCTTTATGCATGGGATACTCATATCATTATTACTATGATTATCCAAGTATCTCCATTGACAACTTATACAAGGTACTTCAAGTTTAATCATTTTGATTGTCAGAGTATCTCTACTAAAATGTTCATGCCATAATCGTTCTGAGTGTCTGAGTATTTTCATTAAAATTATTACAAGGTACTCCTGGCGTAATCATTCTGATTATTAGGATATATCCGTTAAAGTATTCATGGTGTAATCATTCTAATTGTTCAAATATTCCTGACGAAATAACTGGTGAAATCATTCTAATTGTCAGGATCTTGCAATCATGTATATTTTATTAACAAAGTTCAGTTCATATCAACTTCATGTTCATGTCAAGTTTAGTTCAATCAAGTCATGTTATTTTTTCAAGTCAAGCATAGGTCATGCTATTTGCCAAATCATGTCACGCATATTCACATTCATGTCACGATGCATCCATGTCATTTTACTGTCATGCATGCAGATATATGTTGTTGGTAGTTTACTTGTTGAGATTTGTAAAAAAATCACATTTAGTAGTCTCAACTACCATTTGTTCCGGAATGGTAGATGATGTGTAAGGATCTAGAGAACCTGCACCCAGAAGACTAGACTGAGTAGCCCTCAGCAAGACAATGAGGAACTGATAACTATGGTTATCCACTTTATAGACATGATTTTGGAGATTATATTAGAGTTGCGTCAGCAACTCAACAATTTAGTATAGTAGATTTTATTTCTCAAATTGTATTATGGAGCTTTGTCTCCAGTACTTACGTTGTTACAGACCTGTTGGACAAGTGTGGTAACCATTTTGGATATGTGTCATGATGTGAATTTATGAAGTATGGTTATGTTCTGGTATATAGTATTGCTCAAAGAAAGAAAATTATCCACTACAAATTTTGCATACTATTAGATGCATGCTAGGTGCACTGCATATTTAACGGTCATGAACAGGGGTTTGTAACCTTGTATTGTATATCTCGACGTTTCAAACTCTATCAAATCCCAAGCGGGGACTGAGGATATCATATTTGTCCTCTCACAACACTTAGTGACCTCTTGCCAGTTGGTATGCATCCCCCCAGGTCTACATGCACACTAATGGATGTATTGTACTATCCATAATCAGATCTAGTACCAATTTCAAGACGGGAATATCTTTGATTGAGTCTTTTAATTATAATAACTTTTTCAATCTTGTCTCTATAGTTCCATTAACTTTTAACAATCGTTGGAGTGAGTTTCTCTGAGCTCTTTTTTCTCTTTTCCTCGCTCACTGTTCCCTATTCACCTTCTACTTTGCCTATCTTGCCTACTCTAAAACATGCTACATTTCCTCACTTGGCTCTCTCACTTTTCACTTTTTCTTGCGTGTTCCTTGCTCTTCTACCCTTGCTCTCTTTCGTTTCTCGCTAATACTCTCGCCTTCCACTTTGACAATTTACACTTTTTCCCTTTTCACAATCACTTTGTGCCTTCTTTTCGCTTGCATGTAAGTTACCACTAGTGCTCGGATTCTTACAGTTGAAGTAAAATTAAAAGTTGGCAAAGTTAGCCCATGTTACCCTCATGTCTACTCAAACACCCTAGGCCTAGGTAGAATCTCAGTGCCGCAAATTCTACTTATTTCCTCCAGGCTTCATGTACTCCCTTATCCACAACCACAATCCTTGTATTGATAACAGTCTTCACCTTCGTGGTGAGTATGTTTAGTGCTTCCAAGAAAGTGTGCCGAGCAAGTATGCTTGGTCTCTTCTTATATTTTGAGCAAGTATACCGAGCAAACATGCTCGGCATTCCAAGCGCTCGGCCATTCCAAGCCATTATGCATAGAAATGTCCGAGCTCAGGCTTCCGACATGACTTTTATAAAAATAAAAGACACCAAATTTCTAGAAATTAACAATTATAGATTAAATATTTATATTATTATGTACCCATATATGTTATAATTTTTTAAAATAATATTTAAGATGAAGATCTAGATTTTAATTTATTAAGTTTTGTTGAGAATAAATGTACCTAGCAGACGAGCAAAGAACCACGTGTGACTTAAGGCCACAGTGACAAGAGAATCATATGGTGGGGGTGGGGGTAGGGGTAGGGGGGGAGAGACTATCAAACAGTTGAGATACGTTGAATGCTCCGTTAGGCACTTAAGGGCATTACCGTGTCAGATCTGGAATTAGCCAGGCAAGTAGCGTGCAACCAAGGACGTAGTAGGGTGAGAGGCACACTGTGAAGAGCATCACTTAGGCCTGTGCAAATAATCCGTAAACCCGATGGACCCGTTTAAAATTAACCGACCCAACCAGAATTCGACGGGTTATTATTTCATCGGTTTGCAACCCGACTAATTAACGGGTTTATATCTTGAAGTTGAACCCGTCCGTATATAAAACCATTTCAGATCTCCAACCCTAGCTGCCCAAAGTAAAACGCAATATCAGCTCTGTCTTCATCATCCCGAAGCTTCTCTTCATTCAGTCATCTTCTCCATTCGTCCCAGAGGAAGGCAACCACCTCTCTGTACATACCCGATAGCAAAGACCAATTTGGTCCAGCCGAATAAAAACGGTTTCATAAACGGGTTGAGTTGCATATATTTCGGTCGAAATCGATCACTGAAGGTCTCCTCAAACCCTAGCCACCCTGTTTGTTTCTCCTCTCCATTCACTAGCGCGTGCCGTCCGCCATCGCGGTTCTCCATCACGATTTAACGTCGCCGTCTAGATCTGCACACTCTCACTCGGTTCGTCTCTCTTTTCAAGTGTTGCTGGATTAATGGGTTTTTTTTTGTTTCTTTTTGTCATGAAAATGGTTTATTCCGTTGGGTGTCTTTCATGGATGCGTCTTCGATCACCGCTCCGTCGCTTTTCTTGCTCTTGATAAGCAAGCCTAGTTCTTTAAGATGCATCTTGGCTATTTCAAGTTCATCGTCGTAGTCGACTTTGTTACCCATAGATTACCTCCAAAGAAAAGATATCACAAAACAACGAAAAAGCCAAAAAAAGGAAAAAAAAAACAAAGGAATGAAGAACAAAAATGAGAAGTTTCAGACATCAGGTGGAACGATGCATGGGAGTTATGGTTTTTGCTTGTTCTTGTGCATCTTGTTATAATGGGTATTTAGCGTAATTCTGGAAAAAAAAAAAAAGAAGAAGAAGAGAGAGCGTTGTAGACAGTTCGACCCGACCCGAAAAGCACGTTTCGAGTCGGACTGGGTTCGCGCGCTTCTACAATCATTACGGGTCGGGTTGGGCCCAGAATCGAAAAATGGTGGTCGGGTTGCAGGCCTAGCATCACTAGTATGAGTAGCACAAAGAGAGCAAGGGAAACTGGCCTCGTTTGGATGATGAGATGGTTTCATCTCATCTCAACATCCAAACACCACTCAGAAATACACTTTTTAATTTTTAACTTTTTCACCTAATCATTATAACTTTCCCAAAATTTAAAAAAAAAACACAAAAAAAATTCAACTTTTTCAAATCCCAAAACAAAATAAATTAAAATATAATATTTTAACTTATATAATATTTTTATTCAACTTTTTCTCTCTCATTTCCTGAAACCTCATAAAACATCTTAACTCAAACTATTTCACTACCATTATCGGATTTCTCATCTCAACATTCAAACCCTTAGGAGGTTTGCTCTACACTGGGCGGGCAATGGATGTGCTGACCGTACATAAGGTGAGCAATGGGCAAAGACAAGCCCGGTGCGAACCTGGGAGCACTCTGAGATAACATAGAGGAGCTCAGATGGTAGTAGGTGACGTACCAATGCCCATGCTCCATCAATGACGACACATCAGGAGCATGCCTGGGAAAGAGGAATATGGACCTATAAACCATACGTCTGATCTCAGATGTAAGGCCTAATGCCATGTTGGCGATTCTCAAAAAGAGGTAAATTGCTGGCTTGGTCCCAAGGCAAGCTGCAGAGACATATGCACTTTGTCCCATCAGGTCACTTGGTCTATGCCATTCTTAAGTCCGGAGGACACATAAATGACCAAGATTTATGATCGCATTTTTAGTCAATCAAAGGTCAGAATCTGCCAGGATCGTGACGGGTTGTCCTGTTGTATAAAAGACATTGGAAGATAATCTACATCTTGCTTTAGAGATCGTAAAGTACTTCTATACACTCCCTTCTCTTTCTTCTTTTGATTGATGACTTCAAGGAGGCTGAGAGCTCAATATCTTCATCAACAAAGGGACTTTCTCCACTAGTGCAACCATAAGTATTAAGAATACTATCCAGGTAGATTCACTCCTATGACTATACTAGAAATGTGAGGTAAATTCCCGTAGGTATGTTCGGGATTGCATATTCTATTTCTCACCCCCTTTTTCACTCATGGAAATGTGTACTTTGCTTATTATAGTTATTGATTATTTTGATGATGTGATTTCTTTGACATGGTTTGAAGCAATGTGATTTCAAAGTGCTCAATGCTCATGGGATCGGATTGAGTGATTCACCGTACCATTCTTGGTGGCACATGTTGCCACGTTGTTCACTCTGGCAGATGGATTCTCTATGATGATTGAGGTGGGGTGTTTCCGTATGGTTCAACATGACAAAGTAGGTAGAGAGAGTTCTAGCATTGATCAGGTGGAGTATTTCCTATAACGTTTTTGAGAATGTATTTCACTTTTTGGCTGGGTAGAGAAATTCTATGTGCTAGTTGCGTGGAGTGATTCCCCATATTGTTTGGTGAATGTGTTTCACGTATTGGTTGGGTAGAGAGATCTCTCATGCCGGATGGGTGGAGTGATTTCCATACTTGATGAATATGAGTTTTGTTCAAAGGGTGATCCCTTTTCATGCTTATGATATATGTGTTTTGCTTAGAGAATGATCACTTGCCATGCATTCATATTCATCGCTATTGTCTCTCGTTGTTAGTATTGTTATGAGTTTTAACTTGTTGAGGTTTCATTGAAATCTCAAAGAGGTAGTCCCACTACGGTTTTGCCTCGTAAAACATTAGACCTTATTGCATATGTAGCTCAAAATGACAACCCCGAGGAAGAAGAACCAGTTCAGCTTGAGGAATAGCCACATTGGCCTAACGCCATATAGTTTAAAATCTTTGTATAGTTTTAAGATGTTTATTGTAATTAAACGATGAACAATTTATGGAGTCATGCATTTTAATGGGGTAATGAACTAATGTTTGTATGTATTTACATTTGGGATGAAGGATCAGTGATTTATGGATATTTCTATTAATTAATGAAGTATTGTTCAGCTCTCTGACTAACCTCCCTTACATCTTCCACTTTGATCCTCATACACACATGTGCTTAGCATATGAACACGCGAGACACCCATAGTCATAAGGATTGTAGCCGATCGACTCATCTTGGGCAGCGCGGCTCCTCGACAAGTGATGATCGGAGGCTGGGGGCACCACAGCCCCCACTCTCACAGCCAATGTTCTAGGGTGACTTATGCAAGTATGAACTTAGAAGGGAATGAGGAGGTCCGACGGGACAACTGCCAAAATTTGAACGGCCGGAGCATTGACCGCTATTGTGGCTACCATGGAGCGGTGGGACATTGAACCGAGGAGTAGCAACCTCAAACGAAGGATTGAAGCCATGTGGGAGAGCAGGAAGTTGGATCGTCTTGTTGTTGAACATGAGCCACTGCTTAGAAAACCAACCAGTGAGAGCCCAAGAAGGGGAAAAAACACAAGAAGGGAATGCTTCCCTCGCCACAGCCTTGTCAGGCCAAATCAACCTCTTGTTGAAATTAGGACCATAGAAGGGTGGTTCTTCGAGGTTGGAGACTGAGAAGACTACTCCCATAGTATGGGAGGTGTTTGCAGCTGATAGACATTCGAAGTAAAATAAGACTGAGAAGACTACTCCCATAGTATATGCCGATGAAGACTGTGTGGGCATGTTGTACCCACATGACAATGCATTGGTAGTGACCCTACTTGTCGCCAACTATACTACACGTAGGATCTTGATTGACATAAGAGCTTAGGAGATGTCATATTCTGGGACACATTCCAAAAGATGGGTATCAAGGAAGATAGATTGCGCCTTGCATGGACACACTGAAGGGATTCTCATGAGAGACGATTTAGTTGGTAGGAGCCATTGCACTACTAGTCACGACAGGGGTAGGTCCCCGCGCAACAACGTCGTTGATGGGCTTTTTGGTGGTTAATGCTCGTTCCTCGTACAACACCATCATTGGTCACCCAACACTGAGCAAGATGAGGGTGATCACCTCAACTTAGCACTAGAAAATTGAAGTTTTTGACATACGCGGGCTTGGTAAAGTCTGAGGAGGGGAAGTTCTGGCGCTTGAATGCTGCATGAAAGAATTGAAGGACAGAGGCATGGATGTCTAGAAAACTAAGGAGGCAAACGTTTGAGAAACTATTCCAGCTCCACTGGAGCTTATAAAGCGAGGAATAGAAACATAGGACGAAGGTAATCTGAAGCAGGAAGAGAACCCATCAAGCCCTTGGGACTAGCAACTCTATATCTAGATCAACTAGATCCAGCAACCAAGATTGGGACCCAGCTAGAGTCGGACCACAAGGAGTAGCTAAAACAGTTCCTAGTCGAGCATAGAAACATGTTTGCATGGAGTCATGAAAATATGTCGGGCATAGATGTGGAGATTATGGAGCATCGTCTCTGTGTTGATCTAGAGGCAAAGAAGGTACGACAGAAACGGAAAAGCTTTAGCACTATGAAGTACACAACAATAGCAGATGAGGTGGAATGCCTCTTAGAGGCAGGGTTCAGTGGAGAGGCCCTTTAGCTGGAGTGGCTCTCAAACGTTGTGTTGGTGAAAAAGGCGAATGGAAAATGGCAGATATGTGTATATTTCACTGACTTGAACAAAGCAGGACAGTTTTCCCTATTGTGAATTGATTTGATAGTAGACTCCATAGCAAGCTACAGGATGCTAGGCTTTGGATGCTTACTCTAGGTGTAACCAACAAAAGACCTCGTTTATAACCGACCAAGGTCTCTATTGCTAGGCCCGTGGGACGGGTACCTGTACCCAACACGCCCATCACCCAGTTGGGGTGGGTGGACGGGAGGATGCCTGCCTTAAGGAGATGTTGAGGGCCAGGTGCCAAGCTAGGCCTTGGCTCGCTCGGGTTTTCACCGGTCTGTCCGACCCAATATATATATTAAAAAAATAATTTTTTTAATGAATCCCAATCTCCTTGTTTTGACTCTCTTACTTAGGCCTCTCTATCCCTCTCTCAGCCTCTCTCTCAACTCTTTCACTCTTCGTCGCCATAACCAACTAACTATGTCACCAAAAGTCTTTTTTTGTCCATCTCACCTTATAGCGGTAAGTATTTCAAATGTGAAACCCTAAGTCTGAGGGGCCCGCCAGTGCAAGGGGACAAACCACCAATGGGGTTGAGTGGAAAGAAAGATGAGGAACACTCCATTAGTTTGGTGAAGAAATTAGTTGTGGGTATTGTAGAGTGAAGCTAGTACAACATATGGGCAAGCAAACACCTTGTATAAGGCCTAGAAGATACATCCCAGCGCGAGGTGTAGATGAGAGTCTCACCATATGGTATGCAAGCTAGAAAAGTCACCCGCCTTAAAGGTGAGAATAAGGAGTTAAAGAGGTTGGTGGCTCTGATTAGACAAAAGCTACCCGCCCAAGGTGAGTAACGGCCTAGGACATACTAGAGCAGCTATGGGAGCTTTTAGGAACCACACGAAAAATGCTCAGAAGAGTGGCAGCCTTGTATGCAGAAGCCCACACTTCACTTGAAGGGTCACATCCAGAATGAGTATGCGAAGGGGTTACGACTCAGGAAGTCAAATCATCTTAATCCAGTGGTATGGCCTAATGCCAAATGGAAGACCCTCATCCAAGGAAGGACTAAGGAGCTGGCAGGCCTGTAAGGCAGTGCAGACCATGCCCTCGCCATCTGTATCTGTCATCCTATAGTATGACAGACAAGGCTAAAGGACTACCATCCAAGAATACTTGGAATTAGAAGTATGCCAAGAAGATGTCAGATGGTCCCACCCTATGAAAGGGATTTGGACATGGGACAAAATCTCACTTTTCAGATCTTAAACACCTGGGAGCTTGTGAAGCCAGATTCTTCAAAAAAGCAAGAAAGGATTGGCGCAACGCAGTAGTGAAACATATGTTGTGAGGTATGTTAGCTTTTAAGACAAGACTAGGGAATATGGGGTGAATGTTGTATGTAAGAGGCATTTGCATATTCTTTAACCTTCCACTTTCTGAATATGAATAAATCCATCTTGATCACTATGTTTATCTTAAGTTCGTTTCCTATTTTTTGAGACTTTGAATGTGTTTGTTATTTTTCCCTTGACTTATGATCTCATATGAATATCTTTTTTTTTTTTTAAAGAAGAGCGGGAAGTCACATGTCCAATAGTGACCCCTCCCGAATTTATTGATAAAGCCCTCACTTATGGCGGAGGAATACCATGATAACAATCAAGGCCAATGGGAAAACCCAACAATACCACAACCTAGAAAAAATTCTTTGACAATCCTATGGAATGAAAAAGAAAACAAAACCAGACAAACTAGCATCTTAAAGATGGGAGGGCTAAGAAATCTAAACAGAGCAATCCTCTAAGAATCGAAGGCATATCGCAATTATTAGAAAAACCAACTCGGCACCTGAGGCCCCTTCCTTGGCTAACCAATCTGCCACCATATTATCTTCATGAAACACATGTTGAACACAACAATGCATAGTGCGAGACAACCCAACAAGTTCCTCCCAAAAATCCTCTAGATACCATACACCGCATCTTCCTCTATTCCACCAAGAAATAACCATCATCGAATCCATTTCTACTATCACATTAGTATATGTAAAGATTTACAAATTCTCAAACCTTGAAGGAGTGCCAAAGTTCCGCTTTGTTATTAGACCCGAAACCAATATGAGAGGCATAAGCCTGGACAAGTCAACTTGAGTCATTACGAATAACCCCACCAATGACACGAGTGCCCAGGTTTCCCAGACTACTACCATCAGTATTCAATTTATACCATCCCGACGGGGGTTTTAACCACTTTGCAACAAGGAGCTTTACGCACAAGTGGCTTAATCCACAAGGCCTCTAGGATCATGCCATCCCAGCGAGACAATTTTATGGGATTCTTTACTGTAATACAAAGGGAACCTAGCCACATACAAATAGAATGAACAGCAGCTTCATGAATTTCCAGAATACCTTCCATACGAGCAAGGCATCTTCTCCTCCATAGGCACCAAGTCACAACGATGGGAATGATGCCAACTATAAAACCCACCTGAGAAGAAGAGTTGGCATGCCTAAACCAAGTCCCAGAATTATGCTTCCAAGATCTACCAAGAGGAATACAAAATAGAGTGCCAAAAAATGACCATAGTTTTTGAGGAATATCACCCTCAAAAAGCACATGATTAATATCTTCAAGATGACCTATATTACAACAATCACATTTGGAAACAAGGGGAATACCAATATGGTGCAATCTCTCATCCACGCTCAAGGCCATATGCGAAGCCCTCCAAAAATGTAGACATTTTTAAAGGAAGACTTTTATGCCAAATCCAATCATGCCAACCAAGAGAAGAACCTCTGATATGAATACAATGCCAAGCAGATTTAGTAGAGAACATACCTGTCTTTGTAGGAGTCCAAACAAGAACATCCACCTTCTCCTGTCGATCAAAGTTCTCCAAAAGATCCACATCCCAACTATCCGATAGCCTACACACTTTAACTTTTAGCAGGGGTGAACCCAATAATGGCATCTCATTAATTAAGGGACCATTATCCCTCAATTTGTCATACCAGAAAAAAATCTCTCATTCTCTAAGTTTCCACTTAGAATTATTCAACAACAGTGGGATAACATTAGCAACCATTCTCCAAAATCTAGACCCTTTAGTGGCCTCTATTAAAAACCAAGGCTTCAAACCCACATATTTTTCTTTGAAAAAGTTAACCCATAGAGAATTACCTTGTAAAAGATTCCAAGCAAAACGCATATGTAAGGCTCTCTAAGTGTCTTGGAGATGCCGTAACCCAAGACCACCTTATTCCAAAGGGTTGCAAACATGTTTCCAAGCCACCCATTTCTTTCTATCTCACCCATCGGATTCTCCCCAAAAGAAAGAGCTCACCAACCTGTGAACCTTGGTGATAGTAGCTTGAGGGACCTGTAAAACAACAAAGAGGTGAATCACCATGCTAGATATAACATGCCTTAACAAAATTAGTTTTCCACTAGAAGATAATAGCCTCATCTTCCAACCACAGATTTTTTGCCTCACTTTATTCACCATGCCTTCAAGATAAGATTGCTTTAGGCGCCCCAGAATAATCGTTACTCCTAGATATTTAAAAGGGAAGGTCCCTTCCAAGAACCCAGTATGACGTAATAGACTCTGCTTGCGCATAGGGGAAATTTTGTCCAAACAATATAGCGCTTATTTCTGAATATTGATAGTCTGTCCCGAACACCTCTCATATTGACTCAGAATGTGCTGAAGTACTCGAACCGATCTCTAACTTCCATTAGGAAAAATTATTACATCATCAGCATACATCAAATGAGAAATAATAGGCGTACCTCGGGCCTGATAGAAATGGCCAAATTTATTCTCTCTCACACTGTCATGAATCATCTGGGATAGAACCTCTTGCTGAATAATAAACAGATAAGGTGACAAAGGATCCCCTTGACGAAGACCACGGCCTCTCGGGAAGAAACCCTTGACCGTGCCATTCATCATAACTGAATACCAATGGCTTGAAATACAAGTATTCACCAAGTCACAGAATTGAGAAGAAAACCAAACCTTCGTAAGACTGTAATCAGAAAAGTCCAATCCACACGATCATAAGCTTTTGCCATATCCACTTTCAACATAATGTTTCCCCCGTGAATTATTTTATTACTAGATTGAACCATTTATTGGGTGAGACTAATGTTCTCAAAGATACTTCTCCCAGGAATAAAGGCTCCTTGCTTCGAAGATATCAGGCAAGACAAGTGACCTACTAATCAATTCACAATAATCTTGGAGCAAATTTTATAAAAAAAAGAACAAAGGCTAATGGGGCAAAATTTACCACAACATGTAGGCGAATCCACCTTTCGTATTAGAACCAAATATGAGGCTGTGAAAAACTTGGGAAGCTGCTTGGATAAAAAGAAATCCAAAACTGCATTCAACACATCAACTTTCACCACTTCCCAACAACTTTTATAGAAATCCAAACCAAACCCGTCAGGACCCAAAGCACTCTGAGACGGAATGGAAGACAAAGCCTTGAAAACTTCCTCTATTGTAGGCGCACGAAGAATTGAGACATTCTCCTCCTCTGAAATGACGGGATCAATGAATTGCTATAGTCTAGGCTGCTCAACTGGTGGTTCCCCTTGTAGGAAAGAAGAAAAATACTTCACTGCCCCTTGATGAATGCTTTCCGGCGTCTCATATAACACCTCATTCGAACGCATTTCCAGCACTCTCTTTCTCCTCCTATTTGCTAGGCAAGCATGAAGAAACTTAGAGTTTCAGTCACCATCCACCTTCCATTTTAATTTTGCCATTTGTGCCAATCTCAACTCTTCCAGTCGCCTCCATCTTGCCAAATTCGAGACAGCCATATATAACTCCCTCTCCAAGTTTTCCCCCCAATTTAATTGAAACTGTTGCTGAATCTCCTCAACCTGTTTTTCAAGAGCATCAATACGATTCAAGGTATGACCAAAGACCCTTTTGCTCCACTCCCTTAAAGCCACCTTAGTCTGCTTTAATTTTCTAGACAAAATCTGAATAGCTGAACCCCCCACCAGAGTAGTCCAAGCTGTTCGAACACAATCCAAGAAACTATGGTGATCCACCCACATCTGTTGCAATCAAAACGGGGCCAGGCCATACAAAAAAGGATATTTCTTGAACTCAATAAACATTGGATCATGATCTAAAGCATAACACGGCAAATAAGAACAAATAGCATTTGGGAACAAAGCAAAAGAGGGGCTGTCCATGAGGCATGGTCAAGACGTGCCCAGGAGCGGGCAAGACCCGACTGCCCATTACACCAAGTACAAACACTCCCTTTCGTAGCCATTTCTATCAGACCCCTTTGATGGATCCAATTATTAAAGTCCTCCATTGCCATACTAGGACGAGGCCTACCTCGCCTCCTTTCAGAATCATTACGGATAATATTAAAATCACCAACAAAAACACAAGGGTGTGATCCCAAATTGTTAGAGCTGAGATCATCCCAAAGGTATCTCCTCTCCGCCATGGTACATTTGGCATAAATCATTGTGAGCAAGAACTTCGCAGCTCCTTCACCTACTAAAAAAGAAATAAATTGCAGTCCCGTCCGAACTACTTGCACCTCACAAGTACTATTCCAGAAAATCCAGATTTTACCCCCATCCTCCTTATTAGAACATAAATGATCAAATTTCAAACACCGTGCCAATTTACGAGCGCCTTCTAAATTTTGAAAAGGTTCTAAAAGAGCAACAACTTTCGGTTTCAACTAAACAATCAACTTCTTTAATCTACTCTTGGAAGTCCCAATCCCTCTAATATTCCATACGAAAATGGAATCAATCATTGAGTAGGATTTGAAATACGGGCGTGAACTCGAGAAGAACTTCACATTTTACAAACAACTTTTTCTTATACTTCTTCTTACTTTCATTGGCCTCAGACTCCGTGAGATAGTCTTTATCCTGCGGGAAGACCTCTGTCTGAACATTTGGTTCCGGCTCCGAAACAATACTCTCTAGCACAATTGTTTCCTCACCAGGTACATCCGTAGATTCCTCTTCCCCGAGTGACTCAACCTGCATCATGAACGAATCCCGCACCACAAACGGTTCCACCCACTCACTAGCCATAAACACCAGGACTTCAGGATTTACCATTGAAATCTCCCTCATAATAACACCCGTTACATTCTCAACACAAACTAGGAAATATTTTTCTATCTCAGTTGCCTTTCCACCCTCTGTTTATGTAGTTAACAGACTATCACCATGCAGAATAGACGGCACCACCAACGACAACACCAAATGATTTGCTCTCTCAGATGGTGGAACAACTTCAGACGTACTCGGAACCACTTCTACAACATCACCCTCTGTTTCCATACCAGTCACCATGTTTTATTCTATAACGGTATAAGACTTATCCACAATATCTGAGGCACTTGGTACAAGTTCAACCGTAGGTTCTACTATCGGTTCTTCCACAAGTTCTACTACAGGTTATGCTATAGTTTTCACAGACTCTTGATGCCCTTTCTTCCCTACCCGAACATGTACATTCTTATCAGATTTTCCAATTCTACAGGTTCGCGAATTATGACCCTGCATTTTGCACGTAAGGCAAAATGCAGGAAGTGTTTCATAGACTATCTCTTGCTTCTGGCTAGAAGATAAGCCCAGTGCCCCAATCCAGAAGTGAGTCAGAGGAGTTTTCGCAGCATCCACTTCCACGCATAATCTTGCTCCATCCGTCCTCGTAGCGCAACAAGTCAGATTATCATGATGAATGAACGTCCCAATAGGTGCCATCAGAATGTTCAGAAAAGCTTCACGGTAAAAATTAGGAGGAAGGCCCAGTAGAGAAAGCCATACCGATACCCTAAAAGGCTCTTCATCCTCATTAAATTCCGGAGTCCAACGAAAGACACGATAGAAAACTCGATTAATCTCACAAACATCCTGCGATAAGGCCTTAGTGAAATCGGCTTCATTAGCCATACGCACAAAAGCATTTAGAGGATGCTGCAAGGAAGAGACCACCGGTATGGCTGAGAGACCCCATCGGCTATGAATGAAAGCCCGCATGGCGTCCAACGAAGGACGTTGCTTCAAGAAAGAACTTGAGCACAATGGAATAACGGAACGGTTCTGCAAAATGTGCAATCTCCTCCTCAGAGAATTGAAAGTATACCTCACCGTCAACCATCTTTGGTGGTGGGGGCGCTAGCACCATCTCAAGGACGGGCTGTGAAACATCAGCCACCAGGTTGGCAAAGGAAGGCCGACCTATGCCACCATTAGTGGCTACCATGCAGCCTCTTGTGAAGACCAAACCATGTGGCTGAAACGTGAAACCCTATTCACCCATAGAGAGAAAAAAGGGTAAAAACGAAAAACAATGTTGTTAATTTGTTCTCGGTATGAATATTTATATCTCTGTGTGAATAAGCATACCTTGCGTCAATAATCATGCGATGGGATGGAGTTTTCTAGACCATTCCTGCGAGATGTTACCATGATAAAGCGAGCTGGCTTGCACCATGTTGGTCAGGTAGAAGGGATTTCTCCAATTTCAACGATGGAGCTACTCATTCCTTGTTGAGCATCCCTGTGATGGCAATTGTGCCTATGGAACCAATATGATTTTATGGATTTAATCGACTGGAGCGATTGGTGATTCCTTGCCTAAATAATACTCATGCTTTAAATTATGTTTTCATCCTCCGGGATCAGTCCAGCAGAGGAGACTTACCCACCATCTTATATACATGAACTGTTAATTGCATTTTCAGGAAAATTATCTCTCATTAGCAAATTTTTTCATGGTTGCCTAACTTGCCTATAGTTTCATTCACAGAACCCTAGATTTTGATGCAGAGTTAGAACCAACCATGATGCCCGAGGAAGAAGAGCTGATCCTGCCCGAACCCTAAGGATGGAGGCTTGTCTCTATAATAGGAGTCATGCATCATTTTGAGTTGCACTTAGCATGTTAGAACAGAGCGACCAATTATATTCGATATGCCACCCATTTGGTGATGAACATACTATTTGGGTTATATGAAACTCTATGTTAATATTTATGAGGAATGACAGTAATCATTTCTAAGAATGTGTTTTAGACTTCTTGTTCTACTGTCACACCCCCAACCTCCACTCGTGATTTGATGGAGATTTGGAGTATCAAGACATGCAACATATGATTACATATCTCCGTTCATGAAAGATAGTATACAATGCATCATATGAGTAATCTAGCAGTATGCAATAATCGCAGCAAAATTAAGACTTATAAAAATTTTGCACTAGAATAACTAAAAACATAACTTCATTAAGTTTCATTCATGCCTCATTATAAAAAGTCCATAACATGAGGCGGGTACATAGTACTTATAAACAAATGGAGAATATATCTCCTTATTCAAGTCGTGGTTGATGGGGTTTTTTAAAACAGAACATTTTCAGAGCATCTCTCTTATGCGCTAAATGGCTTGCAGGACCATCTTGAGGAACACCATGATCAATTGTAGTTGGCGGTCAGGGTCTCTTTCTTCCTCAATCATCATTAACCAGGGATTCGCGTTCATCACCATGGTCAGGTCTTGCTATAACTTCTACCATCCCAAAAGAAATGGTAGTTTGGTCATAATAAAGTGAGATTCCTTGAAATCTCTGTAAGTTAGCAACCAACATACAAAAAGATAACATAGACATGACATATACTAAACATGAGATCCTTGCAAAGTATGCAGAGAAAATATTTGCTTTCCATCGAGATTTCTCAACATCTTTTAGAGAATTTAGAGAATATACTTGTTTTTCCATCCAGATTCCTCAACGTCTTTCAAAGAATCCAGACACATTTTTTTTTTACAGAGAACATTTCATTTTCTATTCTTTCATTTTTATTTCTTTTCTTTCTTAACATGTGGTAACATCACGGCTCCCCTTTCTGCACCATGAGTACCTGCTGGTTACCGTAGTCCAACTTTTGGAACAACGTCATCGAAGCTGTGCAGATAAATTCAATGCATTGATGACACTTAGATACTCAGGTAGTCTGAATTAACCATAGCAAGAGTATTCATTCATAGCGATACCCACCAGCATTAGGCATCATATTCTTATGACAATGCCCTGAAATCCTTTAAAGAGGACCCAGTCGATGTTTGTTGACTATTCTTCGTCAACTCAGGGGTTACCACTCTATTTTTAATCACTCTAAAGTGGACAAAGGAGTTCCACTAGAATATTCTCCCATTCTAATATTGGGTCATGACAAAAATCATTTCATGTTATGCTAATGAAAAAACATACTGGAAGACATGTGCTTTTCCTTTGAACAAGTACTCAAAATGCATGTAAAACATCATATCTTTTATGCATCATACTTAAAGAGCACTTGCTATGCAAAAGTTCAGAAAATCATCACATGCCATATAAAAACCGATTGCTCATGAGATAGTGCAAGGTAGTTAGTGATAGAAAATAACATTTACACATGAATGAAGAATTTATAGAAAGTCATAAAAACATTATCCAAAAGTAGGTTAGAGACCACTTACAACTTTGGTATGTGAAGGTGATGGCTGAAACAAAAGTTGTGTTAGGAGTTAGAGTCTTGATGATTATTAAGAACTAGCCATGCTTTCAATCAAGTGATTTTACTAAACTTAGTGACCTTTCATATTCACGCCACCCCCTCACTCTCGGGGTCTCCCACCTCGCTTGCCCCTTGGTCTCCCTCTCTCTCATATCTCTGTCTCAGAATTTCACCATCGTTGGTTGCCAGTTGCCCACAACATGCCTCTCACAGTCGTTGCCATCCGTCTCACTATCTCCAATGCTATGATCAGTTCATACCAGGAAGGGGGGCTCGAGCTGTAGAGGAAAAGAACACATGAGGAAGTCATCTGTTAGTTAATTGTTAGTTAGTCATGTGCTTCGCACGTGTTTGTTAAGGGCTCAATATACTTTTATATCCTCACTTACTTATTGAGGATTATTATAATGCCCCTGTTGTAACGGTCATTAACAGTCATAAGTTTTCTTTAAATACTGATGCCTTTTCCCTTGTATTGGATTGAACAAGTTAAGAAAATAGTTTTGGAGGTTTCTGATCCCTTGAAGATTAGCAAGTTACTTTTCTCCCTATTATTTCTAGTTTGTTGCTACAATTGGCATAAGAGCCCTTCGCAATTCTGGGCAAAAATGTTTCCTTTTACAATGCCAGAGGGCACACGGTTCAAAGAACTGGAGAAGATGGTTCTTGGGTTGAAGCAAAACCAATAACTGCATGAGAAGAGAGTTGCAGAACATCAGAGTGCTCTGAAGGATTTGAGTTCAAAGATGGACCTTTTGTTGGAAGCCATGAATGGATGATGAAATGTTCGAAATGGGAATGGCAAGAATGGTGATGGTGTTCACTCTGAAAACTTGACTTTGATTTCTGGAATACAGTTTCGAAGTATTAAGTTGGTTTTTCCAAGATTTGATGGCGACAACTCAACTGGATGGATCTATAAGGCAAATCATTATTTTGCTTTACACCCCATGCCAGATAGACAGAAGATATTGATGGCCTCATTTCATATGGATGGGAATGCCTTAGTTTGGTTTCTAGATGCTGAGGAAACTGATTCTTTCACTTCTTGGGATTCCTTTGTTGAAGCAGTTCAGTTAAGGTTTGGAAGTTCTTCCTATGATGATCCTATGGAGGCAATTACAAGGTTGAGGCAGACTTTAGTTGGTGCATACAATACTCAGTTTGAGGTCCTTTCAAATAGATTGAAAGGGTTGTTTGCAAACTATAAGCTCTCTTGTTTCTTGAGTGGCCTTAGGGATGAGATACGACTGCCTCTGAGAATGTTGCACCCTCAAACTTTGAATACTGCCTTTGGATTAGCCAAGATCCAAGAGGAGTATATCACTAGCACTCGGGGAAACAACAGATTCCAGTCCTCCTTTGTTTCTGTTCCTGGTGAGGGCAGCAATTCAGTTCTTGCTAATTCTGCGATGAAAGAAGGGTTTCTAGACCAAGGAATAATGGTTCCAAACCCTTAGCTTCATTTCAGAGATTGACACCAACAGAGATGAAAGCAAGAAGAGACAGAGGGGTTTGTTACTTCTGTGAGGACAAATGGCAGCCTGGTCATAAGTGTACTAAGGCCAAGCTATTTGAAATGGCAGGATTGGAATGGTTACAAGATGTTGAGAGGGAAAAGGGTGATCAGCAAGACTCACAGGAAAATAATGAAGCTATTGGGGTAAATACTGAGGTGCCTGAAATTTCACTCCATGCAATTGTAGGTTGTTTAAGCCCGAGAACTATGAGAGTTAATGACAAGGTTAAGGATTACTGAGTAATAGTCCTTGTTGACACGGGCAGTATACATAACTTCTTTGACCCTATGATAGCAAGGAAGGTGAGATTAGATGTCAAGCAAAGTGGAAAGATTGAAGTGAGGGTTGCTAATAGGGAAATGATTAATGGTGAAGGTTTAGTCCAAAATTTACAGTTCCAGATGCAAGGCCACCATTTCAACATTGATTTTTTTTTTAGCTACCATTGAGAGGTTGTGATGTGGTGGTTGGTATGTAATGGTTGCAGACCTTAAGTCCTGTCTTGTGGGATTTTACTAACCTTACAATGACATTTACCAATGCCAAGAGTTATGTCACACTTAGAGGCTTGAGTTCCAGCAAGACTGAGTTTGTTGAAGATGTTCAAGTTTGCCAACTGATTATTGTGGAGAGGAAGGGCATGCTACTTCAGATTGTTGCTAAGGAGACAAATCAAGAGGTGGGCACACATGCTGCTGATATTGAGGCAGTATTGGCTATATATGACAGTGTCTTTGATGAGCCAAAGGGCTTGCCTCTAAGAAGAGCTAAAGATCACCAAATTACTCTCAAGAAGGGAACCATGCCAGTATCTGCTCGACCTTACAAGTATCCCTTCTTCCAAAAATTTGAAATGGAAAAAATAGTTAAGGAATTATTGGATATTGGAGTGATAAGGAGTAGCCAATCACCATTTTCTTCACTTGTCCTTTTGGTGAGAAAATCTGATGGATCATGGCGTATGTGTATAGATTATAGGGGATTAAATAGAGAAACAGTTAAACATAAATTCTCTATCCCTGTCATTGATAAACTCTTGGATGAGATACATGGAGCCTCGATTTTTTCCAAGTTAGATCTTAGATCTGGGTACCACCAGATTCATGTGAAGGAGGAGGACATTGGAAAAACTTCATTAGAACACACCAAGAGCAGTATGAATTTCTCGTTATGCCCTTTGGCTTAACCAATGCCCCAGCCACCTTCCAGTCCTTGATGAATGAGGTCTTCCAACCTTTTTTGAGGAACTTTGTTATTGTTTTTTTTTTTATATATATTTTGATATATAGTAAATCTAAAGAAGAACATATAGAACAT
This sequence comes from Juglans mandshurica, assembly GCA_022457165.1. Lineage (NCBI taxonomy): Eukaryota > Viridiplantae > Streptophyta > Magnoliopsida > Fagales > Juglandaceae > Juglans > Juglans mandshurica. Next base: position 16,503,835 of record CM039623.1, read on the forward strand.
CTTTCTGTAGTATTGGATACATTAGCAAAGAATACTCTTTTTGCCAAAAAGAGTAAGTGCAGGTTTGCTTGTAGGGAGATTGAATATTTGGGACATTTGGTCTCTGCAAAGGGTGTCAAAGTAGATCCAGCCAAGATCAAGGCAATGCTCGAGTGGCCCTTACCAAAATCCCTTAAGTCATTAAGAGGATTTCTTGGTCTAACAGGTTACTAGAAAAAATTTGTTAAAGGGTATGGCTCCATTGCTGCCCCATTGAGTAATTTGTTGAAGAAAGATGCATTTATTTAGAGGGATGAAGCTACTAAAGCCTTTGAAGACCTGAAGACAGTTGTGAAAAACCCACCTGTCTTGGCTTTGCCAGATTCTCGTTATGCCCTTTGGCTTAACCAATGCTCCAGCCACCTTCCAGTCCTTGATGAATGAGGTCTTCCAACCTTTTTTGAGGAACTTTGTTATTGTTTTTTTTTATATATATTTTGATATATAGTAAATCTAAAGAAGAACATATAGAACATCTTTCTGTAGTATTGGATACATTAGCAAAGAATACTCTTTTTGCCAAAAAGAGTAACTGCAGGTTTGCTTGTAGGGAGATTGAATATTTGGGACATTTGGTCTCTGCAAAGGGTGTCAAAGTAGATCCAGCCAAGATCAAGGCAATGCTCGAGTGGCCCTTACCAAAATCCCTTAAGTCATTAAGAGGATTTCATGGTCTAACAGGTTATTACAAAAAATTTGTTAAAGGGTATGGCTCCATTGCTGCCCCATTGAGTAATTTGTTGAAGAAAGATGCATTTATTTAGAGGGATGAAGCTACTAAAGCCTTTGAAGACCTGAAGACAGTTGTGAAAAACCCACCTGTCTTGGCTTTGCCAGATTCTCAAAGCCATTCTTGTTGGAATGTGATGCTTTTGGTAGGGGGATTGGTGCTGTCTTAAGTCGGGAAGGGAGGCCCTTGGCATTCTTGAGTCAAGCTTTGAAGAGAAAAGCATTGGACATCTCTACATATGAAAAAGAACTCCTTGCAATTGTATTGGCTGTGAATAAATGGAGGCCATACCTGTTGGGAGCTGAGTTTGTAATAAAAATAGATCAACAAAGTCTGAAGTTTCTATTAGAATAGAAGATAGGAACTCCATCTCAACAAAAATGGATTACCAAGTTGCTTAGTTATGATTTTACAATTGAATATAAGCATAGCAAGGACAATGTGGCAGCAGATAGCCTTTCGCGAAGAGAAGGAGTTGTTGAAATGTTGGCTATCACAATTCTTGATCCCCTATGGTTAGAGCAGTTGAGATAATCCTACTTGCATGATAAAGAAATTTCAACTATTTGTAAAAAGTTACAAGAAGGCAAGCTTTCTGATAAGAGGTTTGAAGTTAGAAATGGGTTGTTATTCAAGAAAGGCAGGCTATTTTTGTCATCTTCATCCCCTATGAAGGAATGTCAAGTTTGCCAAAGATGAAAGATAGAGAACTTACAACCTACTGGGTTATTGCAGGCTTTGCCTCTTCCCAGCAGATCCTGGAGTGACATCTCCATGGATTTTATTGATTTCTTACCATGTTCAAAAGGGTTTTCTATTATATTGGTGGTAGTTAATAGACTCACCAAGTATGCACATTTTTTACCTCTATCTCACCCTTATACAGTTGTATCCATGGCTGTTGTATTCATATCTCAAGTATTCAAGTTACATGGGTTGCCATCCACCATTGTAACTGATGGGGATGTAATTTTCACACGTAATTTATGGAAAGAGTTGTTTAAATTACAATGAACTAAACTGCACTTTACATATGCTTATCATCCACAATCAGATGGGTAGACTGAAGTGATTAATAAATGTGTGCAACAATATCTGAGATGTTTTGTCAGTGAGAGACCCAAACAGTGAGTGCATTGGCTCCCTTGGGCTGAATGGTGGTATAATACCTCAGTTCACTCATCGACTAAAATGACACCATTTGAGTCATTATATGGGGTCCCTCCTCCAACCTTGATTCAATATGTTGATGGTACTACTCAGAATGAAGCTGTGGGCAGAGAGTTAAAGTCAAGAGATGAGATACTACGATTGTTGAAAAAGAACTTGATGGCTGCACAGGTTGCTATGAAATAACAATATGATAAACATCACATTCAAAGGAAGTTTCTGGTAGATGATTTAGTTTATTTGAAGATGCATAAGTATAAGCAACAGAGACTTAGTCAAGCTAGTTGCCAGATACTGTGGTCCATTCAAAATTTTGGAATGCATTGGAGAGGTAGCTTACAACTTTGGTATGTGAAGGTGATGGCTGAAACAAAAGTTGTGTTAGGAGTTAGAGTCTTGATGATTATTAAGAACTAGCCATGCTTTCAATCAAGTGATTTTACTAAACTTAGTGACCTTTCATATTCACGCCGCCCCCTCACTCTCGGGCTCTCCCACCTCGCTCGCCCCTTGGTCTCCCTCTCTCTCATATGTAACGCCCCGTTCCCGGAGGTCCGGAGAGTTAGCTCTTAATACTTAAAATTAACTTAAATAACACAACTATAAACTCCAGAAAATCCTATAAAATATAAATACACTTAATCAACCCAAAAATCTAAATTTCTCGATGGCGACAATAAAGAAATCCCCAATAACATAAATTAGAAATTTTCCAAAAACTCGAAACCATCCTCAACTCATTAAATCAAATACCCGAAAAATAAATCAGTTTACTAACTACGACTCTCAAATAAGCATTTGTACCCTCAGGCACATATTCCACTACGATCATTACACCTTGCTAAACTTTCTACTCTTCCTCTCCAGCTGAACCATCACAATTATCTGAAAAATATATGGAGATAAGGGGTGAGTTATCAACAACTCATGAGCATTTACAGAAATCAGAATGCAGAACAAAACAATTTCATTTTCAGAGTGCGGAAGCAGAACATGTTATCAAAATATCAGAGCGAAGATTTGGAAATAATTTCATTAAAAATATTCTTTGGCATAACATAAATGATCATCATCATCATCAGAACATCATATCAGAACAAAGGCCATGTATAACCCCCGTGGTAGGGTTGTGCATCTGCAGATAGCCAAGCAGAACATAAAACACTCTGTCACCAAGGTGTGCACTCAAAACAGAGACCACTACTCTAACCCGTGGCAGGGCCGTATCCACTATTATTACCCGTTGTTGGGCCGTATCCACTATTATAACCCGTGGTTGGGCCGTATCCACTATTGTAACCCGTGGTTGGGCCGTATGCCACTATTATCACCCGTGGCAGGGCCGTAACTGAACAGAGCGGAAACAGAATCAAACTCAGAATCAGAGAGTCATGCCAAACGTTTTCAGAAATCATGTCTTATCCAAACAGGGTACAGAACCAAAAATCTTCGGAACAGAACAAAATCATATCACAACAAAATTTATGCACAAATTTCATATTCGCTCTCTTTTTCAAAGTTCAGAAACAAAATGTCAAAAATAAGCTCATGTCTAAACTAGTTATGACAGAAAATAGTTTCTTCTTAAACAGAATCTCATGAGTAATGCAGAACAAATAACTGAGGTAGTTCACATTTCTTTTCATAACAAAACATGCATATTTTCCAAAAAAAGACCTCAGTTCATTTTATTTAATGCAAAGTCTTGCATAGGAACCCCGCTTACCTGGACTTCTTAGCTTTTCAGAAATTTTCCTCAAAATGTCGAACAATGAACAATCGTCACCTATCGAATAATCAAGTAGTTCCAGTAAATTTCCAATCAACCACTTATTTCGATATTTAAACCTAACTTTCTAAAATAACCTACTTAATTACTCAAAACCTAAAATTTCATAACCTTAAAATTTATCATCCTTTTTCTAAAATCGCCACTGCCCAATTGATAACTTTGACTAAAAACATAAAAATATCTAACTTATTTATTAATGAAACCACTTATAAAGTCAATACTAGGTAATATAATTATCCCACAATATTTTAAAATAAATCATAACTATTTTTAAAATAGACTAAAACATATCTAAAATGTAAAAGTAACATCACACCAATAATATTTACTCTTAAAATAAATCTTTATTAATATCATTATGAAGATCATGTATTTTCTTAAATAACATTAAACCGAGACTATTTACTAAAATAAAAACCCATTTAAACATAACCCCAAAAATAAACCTCTCACCCGAAAGCAAAACTCTAGGAGCTTCCTATATATATATATATATATTATATATATATATATATATTATATATATATATATAAAGAAAATTAAAACTGTTCGTAACTATCATATATACTAGCACGTAATATAACTAGGCGAAACACATACGGGATTAAAACACCCAGTATGCGGCGGCAGCAACTTACCCAAGGAAACCGAGGCACCCGCGGAGGGGTGAGGAGCGACGGGGCTGGCTGGGGTATTGAGGTGGCGCGACAGAATAACGGGATTGCGGCGGAGACTCTGTCTAGAAGGGCTGCGCACGAGTGAACGAGAGGGAGTGGTGAGCGAGGGAGAGAGACGGAGAGAGGTGAGGGAAAAACCGAGGGAGGTACTCACCGTGAGGGACAAGGCGGGACTAAAGCTGCTCGAGGTTGACGGAAAAGTGACAATCGGTTGATTCTGTGGCTGGTCCGACAGTTACCCCGATGAACGGTGGTGACTAGCCGTATAGTGGTGATGCTCTGTTTTTGAGAGGAGAAACAGGGGATCTTAATTCGGTAACAGCATGGGTTGCTGTTTCCCGTGGCTGTCGGAAGTGTTTTCCGAGGGTTGTTCTGGCGTCGGTTTTACGTGGAAGTGGAGGTTGGGGGAGGACGAACCGGGCAGCAATGGTGACGAACGCGTTTGGCTTCCGAGAGGGTGTTGGACGACAACGGGGATGGCTGGAAGGTGCAGGGATCGGGTTGTCGTTGCGTGGGGAGGAGTTTCTAGCGGCGGCAGTGTTGGGTAAAAACAAAACTCAGTGCTTGGAAAAACAATAAACATCTATAAATATGTGAGGTGAAACCCTAGAGAGTCGAGAGAGACGTGTGTGTGCATGCATGCGTGAACGAAATGCATGTGTGAAGCATGCTGTGCGACGGAAAAGAAAAAAAAATAAAAACCGTGCGAAAGAAATACTATAAACGGAAAGAGAAGGACACGAAAACAAAACAAAAAAATAAAACAAGCGGGGAGAAAAATAAAAAATAAAAAATAATAATAATAAAAAAAATAAATAAATATATACACGACAAAGATCTCCAAAATACAAAAAAATAAAATAAAATAAAATTTACAGTCCAACCATACCAATCTTGGATCCGGGTGTTACAATCTCCCCCCTTAAAAAAATTTCGTCCTCGAAATTTGCTAGTACCACCAACAAGGCCTAAATATTTATTCACTACAAACAACTCATGCTTACCCCAAACGTCGATTTTATTGCTGCACTAATTAAATAATCCAAAATTGTCGAACCTAATATTTCAAATCCTAACTCTCCAATAGTATCGATTGTATTCTCCTATATTATCCTTAGTCATACACGTTCGCACACACTGCCTTATCAAAATTAGAATATAAACCTCCACAATGCAATTAAAGACCAACTAATAAATTCTAAAATCTCCACCTAATATAAAACCTCAATAAATAACGAAATACACTCTCAAACTATTATATCACTACCACCACTCTTCCACTGTTCACTCTAACAACTTATAGTCATAAAACATTGAACCTCAAACACATACGTCGGAAAAGAACTAATCTCCACATTTAATCAGTCTTTACCAGCTAAGCCTCACAAATAACTAAAAGAGAATTCCCAAAATAATATTTAAACCTCCAAATAATAGTACAATCAAATGCTCCAATTTAAGTCCAAGGCAAACTCAAGTCACGAATTCCCGAATCCTTAGGAGATCTACTTCCAACCATAAATTTTCCTAAACTCCTCACTTCCAAAACACATACTAACTCATCAAACACCAAAAGCTAGAGCCTCGTAAATAAAAATATTGGGTCTAATCCCTTTGAAAACCCTTCCAACCAAACCACAATATTCTAATCTATACAACTAGAAAAGTTTCATGCAATCATGGTTAATCCAACTCAACTAACACAAAAGCTTTCAAGGAGAAAAAAAAAATGGGGTACCTGTGATCGCATTGTTATAGTCCTCAACACCTTTAGCTGTCAATGCAAACACTCGAGCTGGTCCCATTCTACGTTGATTGTTTCCCTGAGTCGTCTGACGGGGACCCGGAGGTGTGTTGGCCTTATTCTTGTCGTCTGACAGTAATGGGCATTCTCTGATGAAATGACCATTCTTTCCACATCGAAAACATGACCCATTTTCCTTTCTACACTCCTCTCTGATGAAATAACCTTGCATTTGCTTTTGTCCCGAACTGCTTCCATCATTTCTCTTTTTCCATTGCCCTTGATCCGAACTAGGAAACCCTTGTGGGGCAGCTCTCTTCCTCTGTTCTTGCAATTCAGCACCTCTCTTGAGATTCTGTTCCGCTAACATCGCCTTGTGTACTAATTCTGAAAAATTCTGAATCTGTAAGATCATTACCCGTTCGTAAATCCTGTAGTTCAAGCCTTCTTCAAACTTCCTTGTCTTTTTCTCCTCATCGGGAATTAAGTATGCGGCGAAACGTGATAATTCCGCAAACCTTGCAGCATACTGGCGCACAGTCATGGTCCCTTGAACCAAATTGGTGAACTCTCGGGCTCTAGCATCCCTATCTGCCTTAGGGAAAAATCGATCGAAGAAACTCTGCTTGAATTGAGCCCAAACAATCACTCGAATCCCTTCAGCTTCCCTGATAACTTTCTCAGAATTCCACCATCTCTTTGCTTCTCCAGATAATTTGAAGGCTGCAAACTTGACTTTTTGCTGATCGGTACACTCCAACACACCAAATATTTCTTCAATGTCTTGTATCCAATCTTCCGCAGCGTTCGCATCGCCTCTTCCATCAAAGGTGGGAGGATGCGTTCGATTAAATTGCTCGAACGTGCAGCCTCTCTCATTGTTGTTTTCGTTCAAATCTTCAAGGTTTCGAACTCGACGCCGACCAGCCATCCTGAACTTCTTAAACTCAGTTAAACGTTCTAGGTAAGAATACAAAACATGTAAAACATAAATACCAGCTAAAATATTTTAAAACAAGTAGCAAATAAATAGATGAAAATAGTCTTTAATCAACTCATAAAGTCTTTCCTACCCTCTATAATTGTAACCCGGACCTGGCTCTAAACTGCCTTACGTCTTAGAATCTAAACCTCAAAGTCTAAACCTTAAGCTAATCTTTCTAAATATCATCTCCAATATTCCACAAATTAAGTTTGTTGGATATAAAATCCCTAAACCTCAAATCTCAAAAACGCAATTACAAAGTCTTGCAAAATCTAAAACCTTAACTACCCACATAATCGTCTCTTATTCTTTTAAAATTCTACACCTCAGTACTGAAATTTTTTTGTAAACCCACAGATATCTAAACCTCCAAGGTTTATAGTATGCAGAATTCAAACCTGTCTCTGATACCAACTGTAACGCCCCGTTCCCGGAGGTCTGGAGAGTTAGCTCTTAATACTTAAAATTAACTTAAATAACACAACGATAAACTCCAGAAAATCCCATAAAATATAAATACACTTAATCAACCCAAAAATCTAAATTCCTCCATGGCGACAATAAAGAAATCCCCAATAACATAAATTAGAAATTTTCCAAAAACTCGAAACCATCCTCAACTCATTAAATCAAATACCCAAAAAATAAATTAGTTTACTAACTACGACTCTCAAATAAGCATTTGTACCCTCAGGCACTTATTCCTCTACGATCATTACACCTTGCTAAACTCTCTACTCTTCCTCTCCAGCTGAACCATCACAATTATCTGAAAAATATATGGAGATAAAGGGTGAGTTATCAACAACTCAGTAAGCAAAGAACATATACCAGTGTGTAAACATGAGCATTTACAGAAATCAGAATGCAGAACAAAACATTTTCATTTTCAGAGTGCGGAAGCAGAACATGTTATCAAAATATCAGAGCGAAGATTTGGAAATAATTTCATTAAAAATATTCTTTGGCATAACATAAATGATGATCATCATCATCAGAACATCCTATCAGAACAAAGGCCATGTATAACCCCCGTGGCAGGGTTGTGCATCTGCGGATAGCCAAGCAGAACATAAAACACTCTGTCACCAAGGTGTGCACTCAAAACAGAGACCACTACTCTAACCCGTGGCAGGGCCGTATCCACTATTATTACCCGTGGTTGGGCCGTATCAACTATTATAACCCGTGGTTGGGCCGTATCCACTATTGTAACCCGTGGTTGGGCTGTATGCCACTATTGTCACCCGTGGCAGGGCCGTAACTGAACAGAGATGAAACGGAATCAAACTCAGAATCAGAGAGTCATGCCAAACGTTTTCAGAAATCATGTCTTATCCAAACAGGGTACAGAACCAAAAATCTTCGGAACAGAACAAAATCATATCACAACAAAATTTATGCTCAAATTTCATATTCGCTCTCTTTTTCAAAGTTCAGAAACAAAATGTCAAAAATAAGCTCATGTCTACACTAGTTATGACAGAAAATACTTTCTTCTTAAACAGAATCTCATGAGTAATGCAGAACAAATAACAGAGATAGTTCACATTTCTTTTCATAACAAAACATGCATATTTTCCAAAAAAAGACCTCAGTTCATTTTATTTAATGCAAAGTCTAGCATAGGAACCCCGCTTACCTGGACTTCTTAGCTTTTCAGAAATTTTCCTCAAAATGTCGAACAATTAACAATCGTCACCTATCAAATAATCAAGTAGTTCTCATAAATTTCCAATCAACCACTTATTTCGATATTTAAACCTAACTTTCTAAAATAACCTACTTAATTACTCAAAACCTAAAATTTCATAACCTTAAAATTTATCATCCTTTTTCTAAAATCGCCACTGCCCAATTGATAACTTTGACTAAAAACATAAAAATATCTAACTTATTTATTAATGAAACCACTTATAAAGTCAATACTAGGTAATATAATTATCCCACAATATTTTAAAATAAATCATAACTATTTTTAAAATAGACTAAAACATATCTAAAATGTAAAAGTAACATCACACCAATAATATTTACTCTTAAAATAAATCTTTATTAATATCATTATGAAGATCATGTATTTTCTTAAATAACATTAAACCGAGACTATTTACTAAAATAAAAACCCATTTAAACATAACCCCAAAAATAAACCTCTCACCCGAAAGCAAAACTCTAGGAGCTTCCTATATATATATATATATAAAGAAAATTAAAACTGTTCGTAACTATCATATATACTAGCACGTAATATAACTAGGCGAAACACATACGGGATTAAAACACCCAGTATGCGGCGGCAGCAACTTACCCAAGGAAACCGGGGCACCCGCGGAGGGGTGAGGAGCGACGGGGCTGGCTGGGGGATTGAGGTGGCGCGACAGAATAACGGGATTGCGGCGGAGACTCCGTCTAGAAGGGCTGCGCACGAGTGAACGAGAGGGAGTGGTGAGCGAGGGAGAGAGACGGAGAGAGGTGAGGGAAAAACCGAGGGAGGTACTCACCGCGAGGGACAAGGCGGGACTGAGGCGGCTCGAGGTTGACGGAAAAGTGACAACCGGTAGATTATGTGGCTGGTCCGACAGTTACCCCGACGAACGGTGGTGACTAACCGTATAGTGGTGATGCTCTGTTTTTGAGAGGAGAAACAGTGGATCTTAATTCGGTAACAGCATGGGTTGCTGTTTCCCGTGGCTGTCGGAAGTGTTTTCCGAGGGTTGTTCTGGCGTCGGTTTTACGTGGAAGTGGAGGTTGGGGGAGGACGAACCGGGCAGCAATGGTGACGAACGCGTTTGGCTTCCGAGAGGTTGTTGGACGGCAACGGGGATGGCTGGAAGGTGCAGGGATCGGGTTGCCGTTGCGTGGGGAGGAGTTTCTAGCGGCGGCAGTGTTGGGTAAAAAAAAAACTCAGTGCTTGGAAAAACAATAAACATCTATAAATATGTGAGGTGAAACCCTAGAGAGTCGAGAGAGACGTGTGTGTGCATGCATGCCGTGAACGAAATGCATGTGTGAAGCATGCTGTGCGACGGAAAAGAAAAAAAAATAAAAACCGTGCGAAAGAAATACTATAAACGGAAAGAGAAGGACACGAAAACAAAACAAAAAAATAAAACAAGCGGGGAGAAAAATAAAAAATAAAAAATAATAATAATAAAAAAAATAAATAAATATATACACGGCAAAGATCTCCAAAATACAAAAAAAAAAAAAAAAAAAAAAATTTACTATCCAACCATACCAATCTTGGATCCGGGTGTTACATCATATCTCTGTCTCAGAATTTCACCGTCGTTGGTTGCCAGTCGCCCACAACAAGCCTCTCATAGTTGTCGCCATCGGTCTCACCATCTCCAATGTTATGACCAGTTCATAACAGGAATGGGGCTAGAGCTATAGAGGAAAGGAACACATGAGGAAGTCATCTGTTAGTTAATTGTAAGGTAGTCATGTGCTTCGCACGTGTTTGTTAAGGGCTCAATATACTTTTATATCCTCACTTACTTATTGAGGATTACTATAATGCCCCTGTCGGTCATTAACAGTCATAAGTTTTCTTTAAATATTGAAGCCTTTTTCCTTGTATTGCATTGAAAAAGTTAATAAAAGAGTCTTGGAGGTTTCTGATCCCTCGAAGATAAGCAAGTTACTTTTCTCCCTATTATTTCTAGTTTGTTGCTACATCTGGTGCCCAAACTAGCTTCCCTTTCATCCCCATCATTTTCTCTGAGCTGAGTCCAGCTCTTTCGTTTCATCGATCTGTGTTTCAATGTAACACTTCCTGATGCACTTTGTTTATGAGCTAGTTTTGATTCCTTTTTTATTTAAATCATTTTTTTGGTTCTTACTTAGCAATGTTCGTATTTTTTTCCCCAAATTTCAGTTGTTAATTCCCAAATCTTCGTAACGATGTCAAACGAGGAAAAGGAAGAGAAGGAGTTGGATCTCTCTTCTCCTGAAGTTGCCATCAAGTAAAACTTACGAGAGTGCCGCCGAGATCATTAACAGTAATAAAATCTTTAACTTTCACTCTATATGTATAGGATTATTAGTTGCTTCTGCTTTTGTTCCTTGATTGCGGTATATATCAATAAACGATTTGGAAAATCTGCAGAGGCTTTGCAGTTAGTAGACTAGTAGTATCCGAATGCTAACCAAAGGAAGATTGTAGACATTTTTTAGAAGTGTGATTCGTACATCCGAGAGTAAGCTTTTTAAGTTTTTAAAATTGTTTTCTAAATTTATTGTGCTTACTTTTAAAGTTTATCTGGAGTTTTCAATTCTCTATTTTTTTTTTGATAAAATATCAAACTTCATTCAAACAACTACTTTATGGCCAGTAGCCATTACATTGTTAAGATCAGAAGCAGCCACTACATAACTATGGCTTACAACATTTACAAAAGGTTGATCTACATCTACTTCACTAGAACAAGAACTAGAGGTATGTCCTTCAGCCATAACTTGAGCACTTATACCTTGGTTGATAAAATCAATATCAATAATTTCACAGCTTTGGTAAAGTGCTTGTTGTGCTAACATGTGAGCCACTTGATTTGCACTCCTCTTTACATGTCTTATCTCCCATGTTGTGTCTGCCAAGAGAGAGTGAACATCATGTATAAGACATTGAAGCATCCCTTTGTCCTTCCCATTTTGTTTTACTGCATTTACCACCTCTAGAGAGTCACCTTCAAAAACTACATTCTGCAAATTGAGTTCTTTACCAAACTATACAGCAGATATTAAGTCTCTTACTTCAGCAATAAGAGGTTGTGAACAAAGTTCTAAAGGTTGCATGCATGAGGCCAGTAAAGTGCCCTCCGAGTCTCTAACAGCAATCCCAACTCCAATTCTATGCCCTCTATCTTTAGTTGCTACATCCCAATTTATTTTAACCCAATTTGGCTCGGGAGGATGCCAACATGTATAGCTTATTTGATTCAATCTGACCTGACTTCCAGAGTTGAGTTGTTGATGTTGCACTTGTTGGAAGTCCTGGTATGCCTGTGTTGCTCTCTTCATCAGAATCGAAGGGGCTAGAAAGCTATCTTCAAACAAAATCTTGTTTCTTCTCATCCACAGCATTCTTGCAATTTTTGAAAATAAACATATTTCAGTGGCACCAATTCTCTATAGCATATGCATAAAAATCTCTCCAAACTCGTCATTACTAATAGCAGCTTTCTGTAATTTTGTGTTGCCTAACATCCAAACATCCTGTGCAGATGAACAGGTCCACAAAAATGACTTGGAGTTTCTTCTTCCAGTTGACAGATTGGACATAAAGGTTCCTCCACAATCTTCCTCTTCTATAGATTTTGCTTTGTTGGTAAAGCATTGTTGCAAGCACACCAAATAAACACCTTTACAACATTTGTAGTTTGCATATTTCATATGTGCTTCCATAATTATTTATGCATTCCCTCTCTTGAAGTTTCTCCTTTTTTTTCTGATCTGCCTCTGCTTGCATAAATGATAGGCACTTTTGATTGTAAAACTTCCATTGTTAGTGTATTTCCACACAATATTGTCCTTGGAATTATTGGTCTAAGCTATGGGAATTCTTGCAATATGTTGTCTATCTGCTTCCCAAAAAATCTCTGTAAACATTTGCATATTCCACCATCTAGTAGTAGGATCAATGAGCTCAGCTACCTTTGCATCTGATGACAGTGTTAACAGGAGACATAATCTTGCTAGATTCACTAGTTGGAATCCACTTATCTTGCCATATCTTGACCTCTTCACCATTAGCAATTCTCCAGATCATACCCTCTTTAACAATGTTAATAGCTGAATGGATGCTTTTCCAAGTATAAGAAAGTCTTAAACCACCTTTTGCATTCAAAATAGAGCTATTTGGGAAGTAAACAGCCTTAAGAATTTTTGCTGCTAAGGTTGAAGGATTATCTAGAATTCTCCAAACCTGTTTTGCTAATAGAGCAGAATTAAAAGCCACTAGATCTCTGAAACCAAGTCCCTCAACTGCCTTGTTTTTACACATGCTATCCCACCCTTTCCAATGAATCTTGGCAGCTTTGTCTTGGGTGCCCCACCAGAAATTTGAAATCAATGAGTTCAGCTTATTGCATAAATTGTTAGGAAGAAGAAACACATTCATGCTGTAAGTAGGGATAGCCTGAACCACAGCCTTAATGAGGATATCTTTACCAGCTTTTGAGAGAAACTTCACCTTCCAATTCTCAATTTTTTTGCTCACTCTTTCAACAATTCATTGAAAAGCTATGAATTTTGATCTTCCAATAACTGATGTCAACCCCAAATATTTCTCCATGTTTGATGAAGCTCTGAATCCAGCAACTTGCAAAATATAATTCTTGGTTGCTTGCCTTGTGTTCTGACTAAAGTATAAAGAAGTCTTGTTTCTGTTTAGTCTTTGTCCAGAGGCCTGCTCATAGCTATATAGAATTTGATTAAGGTTGACCCACTCTTGCATTGAGGCTCGACAAAAAAACATGCTATCATCAGCAAAAAACAAGTGACTCAGTTTTAACTGAACCCCTGGGATTTGCCCTTGCTGTTTTGCATCCTTTAACTGGTCAGTGAGCACCTCAACACCAATTATAAACAGAAAATGAGACAAAGGACAGCCTTGTCGAAGTCCCCTAGTAGGTTTAAAACAATCTTGAGGGACACCATTTAATAACACAGAAAAAGAGGAAGAAGAAATACATCTAAAAATGATATTAATCCATTTAACATCAAACCCATCTTCAACATAGCTTCTTGCAGAAATTTCCACTCAATACTATCATAAGCTTTACTCATATCCAATTTCAAAGCCATATAACCCTTTTGTCCTTTCATTTTTGTTCTCATAGTATGCAAAATTTCATAGGTAGCCAAAATGTTGTCAGATATAAGCCTACCAGGTACAAAAGCACACTGATTTGAAGAGATTATAGAAGGAAGAATCTACTTGAGTCTATTTGCCATTAGTTTAGTGATTGTATTGTATAGAACATTACAAAGACTAATTGGTCTATAGTCTGTAATATTCACAGGGTTACTGCACTTTGGAATCATCACTAGATAAGTGAAATTAATATCTGCCATGTCATTTTCTAAATTCAAAAAGTTGAGAATAGCCTCACTTACTTCCTCCCCTATCACAGACCATAATTTTTTTTTATAAAAACAAGCCCCATACCCATCTGGTGCTGGTGCTTTATGAGGTCCCATCTAAAAAACAGTTTCCTCCACTTCCTCTTTTCTAAAAGGTGCCAATAGAGCTTCATTCATTTGAGGGGTGACCTTTCTTTTAACAGCCTTTATTGAGTCATCTATGTTGTGTGGATTGGAAGTTGCAAACAGCCCTTGGAAAAACTGAGTAAATGCCTCTCGAATTTGCTTTGGGTCTGAAATTGTTCTGCCATTATCATCAATAATCTTGGATATATTATTCCTCTTCTTTTTCTGAGTTGCACACAGGTGAAACAATCTTGTGTTTCTATCTCCTTTCTGTAGCCAATTCTCTTTTGCCCTTTGTTTCCATTTCACATGCACTTTTTCTAGCTGGTTATCAATGTATTTTTGTAAATTTCTAAGTTGCTGAACTGAATCTGCTGTAACATTTTGTTGTAATTCTTAAAGAGATCTCCTTTTTTGCTTGATATTATCTCTAGATTCCCACTCTTTTTGAAAACTCCAATGTCTCAACACCTGCAAACAGTCCTCAAGTTTATTATTGATCTTGGTGAGGCCTTCCTTTTTTGCCATGCATGTGCCAAGCATTCTTAATAACCTCCTCACAGTCTGAGAAAAGAGACCAGCTGTCTTCATATCTGCAGATGTGATATGATCTTGTAGTCCAATCATGCTATTGCCCCACATTCATCAAAATTGGACAATGATCTAAAGTAGAAGATGCTAGAACTTGTACTTCTCCCCCACCAAAAACTGCACACCACTCTGAATTGGCTATGGCTCGATCAAGCCTTTCTTTAGTGAAATTATGATCATGTCTAAAGTTAGAACATGTATACTTACCTTGAGTAAACCCCAAATCCCACAATTGGCAATCCTATAAAACAATTCTGAAATCATCAATCTGTTTATCAACCCTTCTAGCCCCTCCATACTTTTCACTATGATGTAAAATCTCATTAAAGTCTCCTATGCATAACTACCTTTTAGGCTTGAGAAGATTCAGATGCCTCAGAATACCCCACCCTTCCTGTCTCTTGTCTGTTTCAGGATTGCCATAATAATAGGTTAGCATCCACTCTAATTCTGTTTGTGTAACCCACATATTTATGTGTCGTTGTGAATAAGTGCTGATGTTAATATGAACCTCTTATGCCCATGACAAAGCCATACCTCCACTTCTACTCACACCTTCAACAGAAAATAAGCATTTGAAACCCAATTTCAGTTTTATAGCTTCCAAGTTCTTCTTTTGCATTTTTGTTTCCATAAGAAACAAAATGCTAGGCTTATGAACCTTAACCAAAAGGCTAAGATCTCTAACTGTCCGAGGGTTGCCAAGCCTTCGGCAGTTCCAACTTAGGAGCCTCATTTCTCCCGGCGGGGCGAATTAACAGCTTCCGCCGTTATATCAAAATCAACAGGTAAAACCTGTTTCTTGCCCCTACCTTCATGCTTAGTATCCATATCCAACATAACAGATTCTTCAGCATTCTTTCTCTTCCTTGTAACATACTGAGAAGGTTGTAACATATCACTGGATTGTTGTCCCCTCACCCTTCTCTTCCATCTGGTTGCACATATCTCAGGAATTTGCTTACATTCACTCAACTATTCTTGATCCTGCATAACTTCTAGCTGAGCTGGCTAACTAGACATCATCATTGCTAAAGAAGGAATTGCTTCTGGCTACTCCATTAACTCCTTAGTTTTTTCAAGCACTTTTTCTTTTAATTCAGGCTCTCTATTAAGCATAGGAAGTTCAATAATTTGAAGATTACCTACAGTATTTTCTTCTTGATCCTCACCTGTTATATTCTGCTGCACCAGTTCTCTACTAGGATCCACTTCAACAAACTCAATTTCCTTTTGAACCATTGTCTCCAACTTATTGGAATTATCTAGCTTTGGTATGGTTGGAAACATTGGACCCGATGTGCTCCCATAACTTGAAACTGTAGTTGAGCTTGAAGCTCTGAGCCATGATCCATATTGTTGCATAGGATAATCTTTATTGTCTTCCTGTTGTTTAGACATCCCCAAACATCCTTGCTCTCCATGCTTTATAACTTCACATTTAAAACCGAATCTTGGTAGATGTTCATACTTGAATTGAATAAAACTTTTCTGACCAAGTAGTTCCACAATTTTTCCTCTTATTAAGGGCTTCAATAAATCCATTTCAATCTGCACTCTAAGCCACTTTCCCCAACAATTCCCATCATACTCAGCCTCCACCTCAATTACTAGACCTGTTGAGGATCCAATTCTACCTCTAATATCCTTAGTCATACATCCAAGAGGTAAATTATGTAATTGAACGCACATCGTAGTCAAATTAAAATTCATATCAGAAGGTGGAGTAACACCATCAAACTTTTTTAAGCAAACCAAATTTGTGTCAAACAACTAGGGCTGCCCTCCCCAAATCTTATTCAAATCTGTCTCAGACTGAAATTCAAACACATAAAGATTTTCTCCTACTTCGATAATCTTTGCTCCAGCACAGGATTTCCACACTTTTAGTATCATGTTCTTAAAAGCATCTTTATTAATCTTTTTATCAGCAATTATTTTCCCAACAAGAAATGACTTCCCTCACTCCATATTGGTCTTTATATCATGGTCAGTTATGACTATATCTGTGATACCACCATATGATATGGATAAGGGTAGGTGGTGTATGGGATCCCACATTGCTTGGGAAGGAGAAATTCTTGCTCTTTATAAGGTTCCAATGGGGCTCTAATTGTATCATTGGCTAATCCTTTTAGAGTATAGGCCATGTAGTTTGGGCCTTCCATTGGGGCGTTACAAATGGTATCAGAGACTATCACAACCAGAAATGTGGGACTTGAGCCGTGCCACCTACAATGGACAGGCCCAACGATGACGTCGGGAGTTTAAGCGGGGTAGACTATGATACCCCCATATGATATGGATAAGAGTAGGTGGTGTATGGGATCCCACATTGCTTGGAATGAGCAGTTCTTGCTCTTTATAAGGTTCCAATGGAGCTCCAATTGTATCATTGACTAGTCCTTTTGGAGTATAGGCCATGTGGGTTGGGCCTTCCATTGGGGCATTACAAATGGTATCAGAGCCTATCCCAACCATAAATGTGGGACTTGAGCCATGCCACCTACAACAGATAGACCCAACGAGGACGTCGGGAATTTAAGGGGGGTAGATTGTGATACCCCATATGATAAGGATAAGGGTAGGTGGTGAATGAGATCCCACATTGCTTGGAAAGGAAAAGTTATTGCTCTTTATAAGGTTCCAATGAGGCTCCAATTGTATCATTAACTAGGGGGGAGGATGTAACTGTAACACCCGGACTCAGAATTTTTATGGCTCGAGTTGTGTTTTATTTATTATTAATATTATTTTTTATTTAGCGTTCGGCCCATCAGTTGCGGATTAAGGCCGCACCCGTTTGACTAATTCTTAGGAAACTTATCAGTTTTTGAGGTAGCTGTTTCCCCTCACCCGCACGACTCTCGTCCCAGCCGCATGCACGTCCCTCATGCGCGTTCCGCATCCGTTTGGTTTTCGTCTAGGGTTTTCTTTTCATGTTCAATCGTTTATATATATGCTTACGAAGAAAGCTCGCGCCGCTGCCTTCCCACGCGAAACCTTAAGCCAGACCACCGTGAACCACTCCCTCTGCCAAGCCTTTCCACGTTGCAACCGCATGACTGGCCCCTCACACGACGGAAAACACTAGCCCGAGGTAGGACCAACCACAGCAAGTCTCCACCAGCAGCCTCACGTCGCGCAATTGAACCCCGAAAGAAGCCAAAACTGCTCTGTTTTTGGCATCAAGAAACAGAGCACTTCCTTGCCAGACCCTCCTTCCCAGGCACGCGTTCAGCCACTGTCCTCGACGGAAACTGCCATAACCTGGTCTTGCTAGCTATGCCCAGCACCACCTTGCTACGCTGCTGCCGACTCAAACCACCACCCTCTCTCTCGGTAACACCTCCATGCACACGCCGTGTATCATCTCTATTGCATGAATTTTGTCCCTCTCTCACCGTCTTTCTCTGTCTCTCTCTCTCTCTCTCTCTCTCTCTCTCAGTGCCTCACCACCGTGACCTTCTTCGCCGCGTCGCGCGCAGCTCCTCCCTTGGCGGTGAGTGCCTCGCGCCCCTGTCCTTACGGTGTTTGCACCGAGTCAGCGTGATTTCACATTTGCAGTTTACGTAACTTACATTTTTGCATGGTATTTGAAAATGAATTACGGTTTTACCCTTAGTTTTAGAATGTGTTCAAGTTGTTATGTTTGGTCTGTTTTTATGTGGTTTATACGGGTGGTACAAGAAAAGTTTGCATACAATAAATAGGATTTTCAAATTGTACTTTGGTAGTAAATTATTTTAGTAATTGTGAAATCTTATTTTAAACTTTTAAATTACGATTAAAGTTTTTTTTGTTTATTATTAATTAACGAAATTGTTACTTGTACTTACCTTAAATCGTTTAAGTATTTTAACATGTTATTAAGTAAAGGTTTATTTTAAGAGTAAACAATATTGGTGTATTGTTATTTCTACATTTTAGATATGTTTTAGTCTATTTAAAAATAGTTATGGTTTATTTTAAAATATTTTGGGATAATTATATTATCCAGTATTAAGTTTTATAATTTGATCTCATTAGTAAATAAGTTAGTTTTGTATTTTTGTTCAGACTGATTATTGGGACATTGATGAATTTAGAAAATGTGACGATATTTTAGGGTTACGTGAAGTTAGGTTTTTGAAGAATTAAAATAGGTTATTTTAACATCTTAGGTTAAATATTGAAATTTGGGTTTGATTGGAAATTTATGAGAATTACGTTATTATGTTATAGGTGACAATTAATAATTGTTCAGCACTTTGAGGAAATTTTTGAAAAGCTAAGAAGTCCAGGTAAGCGGGGTTCCTATGCTAGACTTTGCATTAAAATAAAATGAACTGAGGTCCTTTTTGGAAAATGTGCATGTTCTGCTATGAAAAGAAATTTGAAAACAACCTCAGATATTTGTTCTGCATTACTCATAAGATTCTGTTTAAGAAGAACGTATTTTCTGTCATGACTGGTGTAGACATGAGCTTATTTTTGACATTCTGTTTCTGAACTTTGAAAAAGAAAGCGAATATGAAATTTGTTCATAAATTATGTTGTGATATGATTTTGTTCTGTTCCGAAGATTTTTGTTCAGTTCTCTGTTTGGATAAGACATGATTTCTGAAAACCTTTGGCATGACTCTCTGATTCTGAATTTGATTATGTTTCCGTTCTGTTCAGTTACGGCCCTGCCACGGGTGATAATAGTGGCATACGGCCCAACCACGAGTTGTAATAGTGGATACGGCCCAACCATGGGTTATAATAGTGGATACGGCCCAACCACGGGTAATAATAGTGGACACGGCCCAACCACGGGTAATAATAGTGGATACGGCCCTGCCACGGGTTAGAGTAGTGGTCTCTGTTTTGAGTGCACACCTTGGTGACAGAGTGTTTTATGTTCTACTTGGCTATCCGCAGATGCACAACCCTACCACGGGGGTTATACATGGCCTCTGTTCTGATATGATGTTCTGATGATAATGATGATCATTTATGCTATGCCAAAGTATATTTTTAATGAAATTATTTCCAAATCTTCGCTCTGATATT
This sequence comes from Juglans mandshurica, assembly GCA_022457165.1. Classification (NCBI taxonomy): domain Eukaryota; kingdom Viridiplantae; phylum Streptophyta; class Magnoliopsida; order Fagales; family Juglandaceae; genus Juglans; species Juglans mandshurica. Next base: position 16,523,816 of record CM039623.1, read on the forward strand.
TTGATAACATGTTTTGCTTCCACACTCTGAAAAAGAAAATGTTTTGTTCTGCATTCTGATTTCTGTAAATGCTCATGTTTACACACTGGTATATGTTCTCTGCTTACTGAGTTGTTGATAACTAACCCCTTATCTCCATATATTTTTCAGATAATGTTTGTTGGTTCAGGTGGAGAGCAAGAGTAGAAAGTTTAGCAAGGTGTGATGATCGTAGTGGAATAAGTGCCTGAGGGTACAAATGCTTATTTGAGAGTTGAGGATGGTTTCGAGTTTTTGGAGAATTTCTAATTTATGTTATTGGGGATTTCTTTATTGTCGCCATGGAGGAATTTAGATTTTTGATTTGATTAAGTGTATTAATATTTTATGGGATTTTCTGGAGTTTATAGTTGTGTTATTTAAGTTAATTTTAAGTATTAAGAGCTAACTCTCCGGACCTCCGGGTACGGGGCATTACAGTTGGTATCAGAGCCAGGTTTGTATTCTGCATACTATAAACCTTGGAGGTTTAGATTTCTGTGGGTTCATAGGATGTAAAAATTTCAGTATAGGAACTTGCGGACTATAAGGACGATTATGTGGATATTTAAGGCTTTAGATTTTGTAAGACTTTATGATTGAGTTTTGAGATTTTGATGTTTTGGGATTTTTAGGTCCGACAAGCTAAATTTGTGAAATATAGGAGATAATATTTAGGGTTTAGATTTTGAAGTTTTGATTCTAAGATGTAAGACAATTTAGAGCGATATCAGGTTTACAATTATAGATGGTAGGAAGGATTATATGAGTTGGTTAAAGATATGGCTAGGAATGGTTAAAACCAAGTTTAAGATTTCATTGATTTATTTATATATTTATTTTACTTGTTTTTAAATATTTTAGCGGGTATTTATATTTTGTTTTTAACATATTTTGTTTTCTTTCCCTAGAATGAGTTCAAAACTTTGGAGATTTGAGATTCTTCAGATTTTATGGACTGAATATTTGGATGTTTGAGGTTTAGAGATAGTACATACTTTAAGAATGATTTTGAGGAGATTTAAGGTCGTATAATTCTGCGGGTTTCAAGATATGAGTTTTGATGATATCTAAGGTTTTAACACTTGCGGACCTTTGGAATAAGATCCACGAAATCTGAGGTTTTATATTTTGCATATTTTAAGGAAACAAATTTTTATGGCATTTGAGATTTTAGTAGGCATATTCTGTGGACTATAAGAAATATTTCTGACAGGTTTTATGGTTTAGAGTTCAGGTTGAATTTGTGGAATGAGTTTTGATTAGGAACTGAAGATTTAGACTTGTGATATTGATGTATTAGAGTCTACATACATTTTGGGAGACTTTGCAAAATCTAGCGGAAAAAACAATGTATGGACTAGTTAAATGCGGAGGTTAGTTCTTTTCCGATGTATGTGTTTGAGATTCAATGTTTTAGGACTATAAGTTGTTACAGTGAGCAACGGAAGCGTGGTTGTAATGATATAATAGTTTGAGAGTGTATTTCGTTATTTATTGAGGTTTTATATTAGGTGGAGATTTTGGAATTTATTAGTTGGTCTTTAATTGCATTATGGAGGTTTATATTCTAAATTTGATAAGGTAGTGTGTGCGAACGTGTATGGCTAAGGATAATATAGGTGAATACAATCGATAATATTGGAGAGTTAGGACTTGAAATATTAGTTTCGACAATTTTGGATTATTTATTAGGTGCAGCAATATAATTGACGTTTGGGATAAGCATGAGATGTTTGTAGTGGATAAATATTTAGGTTTTGCTTATGATACTAGCAAATTTCGAGGACGAAATTTTTTAAGGAGGGGAGAATGTAACACCCGGACTCAGAATTTTTATGGATCGAGTAGTGTTTTATTTATTATTATTATTATTATTATTATTATTTAGCGTTCGGCCCATCAGTTGCGGATTAAGGCCGCACCCGTTTGACTAATTCTTAGAAAACTTATCAGTTTTTGAGGTAGCTGTTTCCCCTCACCCGCACGACTCTCATCCCAGCCGTATGCACGTCCCTCATGCGCGTTCCGCATCCGTTTGGTTTTCGTCTAGGGTTTTCTTTTCATGTTCAATCGTCTATATATATGCTTACGAAGAAAGCTCGTGCCGCTGCCTTCCCACGCGAAACCGTAAGCCAGACCACCGTGAACCACTCCCTCTGCCAAGCCTTTCCACGCTGCAACCGCACGACTGGCCCCTCACACAACGGAAAATACTAGCCCGAGGTAGGACCAACCATAGCAAGTCACCACCGGCAGCCTCACGTCGCTCAATTGAACCCCGAAAGAAGCCAGGACTGCTCTATTTTTGGCATCAAGAAACAGAGCACTTCCTTGCCAGACCCTCCTTCCCAGGCACGCGTTCAGCCACTGTCCTCGACGGAAACAGCCATAACCTGGTCTTGCTAGCTACGCCCTGCACCACCTTACTACGCTGCCGCCGACTCAAACCACCACCCTCTCTCTTGGTAACACCTCCATGCACATGCCGTGTATTATCTCTATTGCATGAATTTTGTCCCTCTCTCACCGTGTTTATCTCTCTCTCTCAATGCCTCACCATCGTGACCTTCTTCGCCGCGTCGCGCGCAGCTCCTCCCTTGGCGGTGAGTGCCTCGCGCCCCTGTCCTTACGGTGTTTGCACCGAGTCAGCGTGATTTCACATTTGCAGTTTACGTAACTTACATTTTTGCATGGTATTTGAAAATGAATTACGGTTTTACCCTTAGTTTTAGAATGTGTTCAAGTTGTTATGTTTGGTCTGTTTTTATATGGTTTATACGGGTTGTACAAGAAAAGTTTGCATACAATAAATAGGATTTTCAAATTGTACTTTGGTAGTAAATTATTTTAGTAATTGTGAAATCTTATTTTAAACTTTTAAATTACAATTAAAGTTTTTTTTGTTTATTATTAATTAACGAAATTGTTACTTGTACTTACCTTAAATCGTTTAAGTATTTTAACATGTTATTAAGTAAAGGTTTATTTTAAGAGTAAACAATATTGGTGTATTGTTATTTCTACATTTTAGATATGTTTTAGTCTATTTAAAAATAGTTATGTTTTATTTTAAAATATTTTGGGATAATTATATTATCCAATATTAAATTTTATAATTTGATCTCATTAGTAAATAAGTTAGTTTTGTATTTTTGTTCAGACTGATTATTGGGACATTGATGAATTTAGAAAATGTGACGATATTTTAGGATTACGTGAAGTTAGGTTTTTGAAGAATTAAAATAGGTTATTTTAACATCTTAGGTTAAATATTGAAATTTGGGTTCGATTGGAAATTTATGAGAATTACGTTATTTTGTTATAGGTGACAATTAATAATTGTTCAGCACTTTGAGGATTTTTCTGAAAAGCTAAGAAGTCTTGGTAAGCGGGGTCCTATGCTAGACTTTGCATTAAAATAAAATGAACTGAGGTCCTTTTTGGAAAATGTGCATGTTCTGCTATGAAAAGAAATTTGAAAACAACCTCAGATATTTGTTCTGCATTACTCATGAGATTCTGTTTAAGAAGAACGTATTTTCTGTCATGACTGGTGTAGACATGAGCTTATTTTTGACATTCTGTTTCTGAACTTTGAAAATATGAAATTTGTGCATAAATTATGTTGTGATATGATTTTGTTCTGTTCCGAAGATTTTTGTTCAGTTCTCTGTTTGGATAAGACGTGATTTCTGAAAACCTTTAGCATGACTCTCTGATTCTGAATTTGATTATGTTTCCGTTCTGTTCAGTTACGGCCCTGCCACAGGTGATAATAGTGGCATACGGCCCAACCACGGGTTACAATAGTGGATACGGCCCAACCACGGGTTATAATAGTGGATACGGCCCAACCACGGGTTATAATAGTGGATACGGCCCAACCACGGGTAATAATATTGGACACGGCCCAACCACGGGTAATAATAGTGGATACAGCCCTGCCACGGGTTAGAGTAGTGGTCTCTGTTCTAAGTGCACACCTTGGTGACAGAGTGTTTTATGTTCTACTTGGCTATTCGCAGATGCACAACCCTACCACGGGGGTTATACATGGCCTCTGTTCTAATATGATATTCTGATGATAATGATGATCATTTATGCTATGCCAAAGAATATTTTTAATGAAATTATTTCCAAATCTTCGCTCTGATATTTTGATAACATGTTCTGCTTCCGCACTCTGAAAAAGAAAATGTTTTGTTCTGCATTCTGATTTCTGTAAATGCTCATGTTTACACACTGGTATATGTTCTCTGCTTACTGAGTTGTTGATAACTCACCCCTTATCTCCATATATTTTTCAGATAATGTTGATGGTTCAACTGGAGAGCAAGAGTAGAAAGTTTAGCAAGGTGTGATGATCGTAGTGGAATAAGTGCCTGAGGGTACAAATGCTTATTTTAGAGTCGTAGTTAGTAAATTGATTTATTTTTCGGGTATTTGATTTGATGAGTTGAGGATGGTTTCGAGTTTTTGGAGAATTTCTAATTTATGTTATTGGGGATTTCTTTATTGTCGCAATGGAGGAATTTAGATTTTTGATTTGATTAAGTGTATTAATATTTTATGGGATTTTCTGGAGTTTATAGTTGTGTTATTTAAGTTAATTTTAAGTATTAAGAGTTAACTCTCCGGACTTCCGGGTACGGGGCGTTACAGTAACACTCCGTATTTTAGTGTATTTTTACTGAATGAATTATTTTTATTGATTCAAAAATTTATTCTCTTGTTTTAAAATTGTTGGATTTTTAGTTGTGTTATTTTTATGATTTTTAGTTTACGAAAATTATTTTTGAAGTGCTTTCTCTAAATTAATTATTTTTATGCGTTTAAATTTCTTCTCAAATTAAATTAACTTGTTGTGGGGTTTAATTATTTATTTTCATTTTAATCACTGCGTTTGAATTATTTTATTTCACTTGATGTTTTAAAATCATTTTCGTTGGATCATTTTTGTGACCCAAGATGTGAGGATTGATCCTCATTTCTTTCCCTACATTTTCTCTTTCCTCTTTCCTTTTTTCTTTTTTCTTCTTTTTCATTCTTTCTTTTTTCTTTCTTCCCCTGGCTTCTCCCGCGTGGCGTCCCTCCCTCTCTCCTCTCCCATCCGTTTTTTCTTCTCCCCCAGCCCGCCGCCGTGCACTGGCGGTGACCGTCACCGCCCAGTCCACTACCTCCCCCATCGGCCGGCGACCCCACCCCTCCATTTCCAGCCCCTCTCGCGTCGCCGTTAGCCACCATGAGCATCACCAAGCCACGGTCTTCTCTTCGTTCACGCGCCGCAGTCGCGCCACCTCCGGCCACCATTTCGTCACCACTTCATTCTCGACTTCCTAGCAACCCATTGGACCCAACCCCACCTCCGATCTGTCACCGGTGAAGCACATTCATCAAAATTCCGATTTGGGTATTTTTGATCTTCAACCACCCTTTGTGCCGCCACCCACTGCCAACCATCACTACCACTAGGTTCACCGACATCCTTAAGCTCTACCCTATCAATCTCAAGTCTTTGTTTGCACCCATTCAAAAGTGAGTTTTTGAGACCCACGGCCACAGTGCATTTGGCACTGTTTTGTTGCTGCGTTGCCGCTTCTTGCACCTCCGTGATCCTCTGGAAATTATTATATAGCACTGTAAGTATTTTTCAAATAACTTTCGTGATTTAAATGTATTTTTGCACTAACTCATTATTGTGAATTGCTGGGTTGGTTATGTCGGACTGAGTCCGAGGAGTATGGGGGTCGGACGGATTAGTGGAGGAAGTTGTTTATGTGATTGGATTGTGATACCCCAATATGATATGGATAAGGGTAGGTGGTGTATGGGATCCCACATTGCTTGGGAAGGAGAAATTCTTGCTCTTTATAAGGTTCCAATGGGGCTCTAATTGTATCATTGGCTAGTCCTTTTAAGTATAGGCCATGTAGTTTGGGCCTTCCATTAGGGCATTACAAATGGTATCAGAGACTATCCCAACTAAAAATGTGGGACTTGAGCCGTGCCACCTAAAATGGACAGGCCAGACGAGGACGTCGGGAGTTTAAGGGGGTAGATTGTGATACCCCATATGATATGGATAAGGGTAGGTGGTGTATGGGATCCCACATTGCTTGGAAATGAGAAGTTCTTACTCTTTATAAGGTTCCAATGAGGCTCTAATTGTATCATTGGCTAGTCCTTTTAGAGTATAGGCCATGTAGTTTGGGCCTTCCATTGGGACGTTACAATTTCATACATTTCCTCTGCAGTTAGAGAAAATTTGTTCCATAGTTCTGAAAGTTCCTCATCCATTACAAACTAGAATCCAATCTTGACTTGAAACAAAGTTTGAAAATATTGTTGACAAAAGTGAACCGGGAGCTTGTAGTACGAAAGCTTCATAAGGAAGTAAAGTTTATGATGAACTTGCCCTAGGCAAAAGACCCTTCCACCGAAGGTGAAAGACAAAATTCCTCCTCACTAGAAAGTTCTCGAGCTGAGAGGAAACGGTGATAGGTGTAATGCACCAATATTTTCAATTCTCTATAGTAATGATTGAGTGTCCTGTTGTTTGTGTATAAAAGGCAAACCGGAAACATGTACACGAATGTTAAGAAGAGGGTGTTGCTTTCCCAACTTGCATTTCTGTCAACAACACTAATTTTTATTTTTCGCCGCTTGCCAGCGATGAGACACTGATGTGTTAAAAAATGTAAGCTTTCCTTTTATATTTTTAGTTCTTTTATAGAAAAAATGTCAACATAGCTTAAATTACATGCTGCCAAGTGCAACGAACTAAATTTTGGGGAATTTGAAATGTGATACTTCTATTTTTCTGGATACAGCGATATGGGTTGCCACATTGATGGGTTTATTGCTGTAGTGGCGCATACTGATCATGTTCTCCAGGAAAGCCCAGTTACTGAAAGGGCAGCTGATGTTATTGCCGCAGCTAATACTGCTGCAGAGGTTAACCTCAAGAAATCAGGGGGCCACCCACTTTAAATACTGCTGCAAAGGGGTAGTGAAGTGCTGCAGAAAATATGAGTCATCATGTTAACCATAGACTATATATTTGATATTTGTTGGGATAGAGCATATAGTGCATATCAAGATGCTCCACCTACACAAGAGTTGGAACTATCTTGGAGGTTATGAAATATATAAATTGGTATACTTGAATATTATTATTACTTATAAGAAAAAAGCATCATTTTTCCTATGCATTGCGTCATGCTCATATGAACTGCACTTGTAAACAAATTGATTGGGTAGTAAAAGGGACTTTGTGTATATGATTAAAGTTGTTCGACCTGTATGCTTGTTGAATGACTCTTGTTTAATGACTCTGTTGAGGGAAAAATGGGTTAATTGGCATATTCTTGTGAAAACCTATGTAAAGTTGAGTTGTAACAAGTGTTGATGCAGTGTTAAAATGAAAAAGATTGAAGTGTGCTCAACATGGCACGACTGGCGCTCGAGCGGAACCTTCCAGAGAGGTTCGCTCGATGGGCGCTCGACACAGCGCTCGAGCGGAACCCATCCAGAGTGGTTCGCTCGATGTGCGCTCGACCCAGCGCTCGAGCGGAACCCATCCAGAATGGTTCGCTCGATGTGCGCTCGACCCAGCGCTCGAGCGGAACCCGTGAGCTTGACATAGCGCTCAAGCGGAACCTTCCAGAGTGGTTCGCTCGATGTGTGCTCGACGCAGCGCTCGAGCGGAACTCAAACAGAGAGCTTCGCTCGATGTTGCGCTCGAGCAGACCTCATACAGAGACGTTCGCTCGACCTTCGCTCGAAACCTCGCTCGAGCGGTTTCAGAAGATAACGTGCGCTCGACCTTCGCTCGACACCTCACTCGAGCCAATGTTCAAAGATAACCTAAATTCATGCTTTGGGCGCCGTGACTTGCTGGGACTATAAATAGAACAGATCATTTTCTGTTCTGTGGTGTGGAAAAACAGAGCAAAACCTTAAGTGTATCAAGAGCCAAAGAGAGAAACCCATTCCTCTCACCTTGTGAATCTCTTTTGGACAAACACAAATCCACCACACCACTCTCAAGATCAAATCTCATTCAAAGTCCATTGAAGTGGACGTTTTGTTGGCCGGAAGGTTTCCGGAGCTGCTGTTGATGCAGAGATCGAGAGGTTCTCGTGGAAAGCTATAGAAGGTCGGAGTTCCGACACTACATGCGTGTAGAGATCGAGTGGGTCACTCGTGATGTTCCAAGCCAAGTTTAGGAACTACAAAGGTTTTGTGAGTGTTTCTATATTGGTTGTAATGAACTTTTTCTATAGTGGATTTTAGGTGGTGCCTTACACCCGGAGTGGTTTTAGAATTTGAAGAAGTTCTTCAAATGAGTTTCCACTTCGTGACCAAAATCATTGTGTTAATTATTCTTGTTCATTGATTAACTGTTTATTTGTTTCTGTTTTTGAAAAGACCTTAAAAATTGGAATACACCTATTCACCCCCCCTCTAGGTGTAGTGATTGGTAGAACCACTGCTTTTTCAATTGGTATCAGAGCGGGTTCACTCCGCTAGGATTAAATTCCTGAGTGTGATCCTGCTGTTGTGGTTATTATGGAGAAGTCTCAATCTCTCACATCGCCACCTTATTTTGATGGAAACAACTATGCTTATTGGAAAGTTCGAATGAGAGCTTTCCTAAAATCTGTGGATGAACGAGTATGGGTTTCTATAACAAAGGGATGGAGAGAACCAGTCACTATTATTGAAGGAGTTCAAACCCCCAAAAGTGTGGATAATTATTCTAGGGATGAAATTACTGAGTGTGGTTGGAATAGCAAAGGCCTGAATGCAATTTTCATGGCCGTGTCCCAGGAGGAGTTCAAGCGAATCTCCATGTGTGAAAATTGTAAACAAGCTTGGGACATTCTTGAGGTTACCCATGAAGGTACCAAGGCTGTTAAGAATTCTAAGCTTCAAATGCTGACCACAAGTTTTGAAGAACTTAGAATGAAAGATGATGAAACTTTTGATGCCTTCTATGCCAAACTCAATCATGTTGTCAATTCTAGTTTTAATTTAGGGGACAAAATCCCTGAGAATAGAATTGTGAGAAAAATTCTCAGATCTCTTCCTGAGAGATTCCGTCCCAAAGTCACTGCCATTGAAGAGAGCAAAGATTTGGACAATATGAGAATTGAAGAGCTGGTGGGCTCTCTACAAACCTATGAGCATACTCTTCCTGTAGATAAGAAAAATAAGTCCATAGCCCTCAACACCATCAATGAGTCATCTGATGAGTCGTCCAATGAGTTGGCTATGAGTGACAAAGAAGTAGCCTTTTATGCTAAAAAATTCAGGAAGATGTTTGTATCTAGAAATAGAAAGAACTGGGGAGATAAGAAGAAAAGGTTTGAGAGAGTTAATAGAAATTCCAGTTCAGGAAACAATGAAATTAGCTCTAAGAAATATACTAGAGCCACCAAAGACAAGGTACAATCTGATATTCAGTGTCATGAATGTCATGGTTTTGGGCACATTCGCTTTGAGTGTGCAAATTACAAAAAGGCCATAGAGAAAGCAAAGGGTGCTTCTTTGAGTGATAATGATTCTGAGACAAGTGACTCTTCTAAGAGTCCCTCTCCAAAGAAAAATCGCAACTACATGGCATTCACTTCTTCTGTTGGTGGCCAAAGTCACAGAAGTGAATCAACGTCTGAAAATGAGAGTGTATCCGGAAGTGAATCCGGGGATGATGATGAGTTGGAGGAAATCTATGAGAAGTTGTACAAAGAATGTGTAAAATTGAGGAAACTCAATAAAGCACATATTGAGAATATGGATATTTGCAAAAGAGAAAATGAGGATCTCCAAGGTAAATTGAATGAAGCCATTTGTCTAACCGATCAGTTGCAAAAGAGAAATGTGTCACTCGAGGATAAAATGAAAATGCAGGAAAGTGAGTTGATTTTGTTAAACGATAAGTTGAAAAATTTGTCTACTGGGAAACAAAAGCTTGACAAAATCCTAAACTCAGGAAAGTCCTTTGGTGACAAGAGAGGTATAGGATATATTGAAAGGAAATCTGATATGGCTTCAACTTCAAAAACCCCATGCAAAAAGGTAGGAAAAATAATGTTTGTTCCTGCATCGAATGAGAATGGCAAAGCACAACTTTTGAAAAAGGGTAAGAAACCCCTACATGTGCAAAAGCCTGTCCCACCTCCCAAGAGACAAGGAGCTCGCAACACAAGCCCTATATGTCTTCATTGTGGGAAGGTTGGTCATGTTAGACCAGATTGCTTCAAGTTAAAAAATCATTATGATCATGCTCCTACTTTCTCTAAAAGTAGGATTGTCTATCCTTCTAAAAATAGTAAGAAGTTCTTGAATACTTCTAGGTATGTCTCACCCTTCATAAGACATGAAGTTCACAAGGAAAACCACGTTTGTCACAATTGTGGTAAGATTGGTCACATTCGACCAAACTGTTTTGAGCTTAGGGACCATCCTAAGAGAATTGAAAAGCCCTATTCAAGAAAAGGGCATCAAAACTTGTGGAGCCAAGTCATGGTCTTGACCAAACAAAATGAGATTATCAATGTGAAGTTAGACCAATTGACTACTAGCCAGAAGGTTGACAAGGTGAATCATCCAAAAGTGAGACAAGTGTGGATGAGAAAGGGGGAGGAGCAGACCAGACATGGTATAGACTGAAGGTCATGCATTCATGCATTTTTTTTGTATAGTTGTTCTTCATTTTTTTTGTTAAAAGCTTGTTGTGTGTGTTCCTCAAAAATCATGAATATTGTTTTGCACTTGCGTGGGATAAAGAGTGTTAGTGATGTCAATTCTGAAAATTTTAGGTACTTATATCTTTTGAAAATTGTATCATGTACCGTTATAAGTTACAAAGGTTTAAAACATATGTACTATTTGTAAGTTGTGACCTGCATCACACACTACACTTCCAGCTCAAACAATTGTTGTTTTGCCACCTGTGAGTCCTTGGGGAGGCAATCAAAGATGTAAGGGAGCTCTACGTGTATACAGAACTGACCACGGGCTAGATGACCTCATGATTATATATCAAAATTCCTCCTATGAAAATTCTCTATCAAGAATAAAAATAAAAATAAAAAAAAATAAAAAAAAAAAAAAGGGGAGGAATAAGAAGAAGAAGAAAAAGAAAAAGGGGTCATATTACTCAATAGGCCAATCCTAATGCATGTATTCAAACAGAACTATTAAGGTCCTAGCAGCATTAGGTTTTACTTTCTGTATCGTGGAAAGACTCCCCATGCACTTATGGTTTCTTGTTTTAGCCTAACCCCACTCACATATCTTGGTTGAAACTTCTTGATTGAGTTAGGACTCACAAAACACGCATGTTCATCTTACTTGTAATACTCTGTTTTTACTACTTGCGTAAATTGTGATAATATGATGCTCTTTTACATTTGATGTGTTTTTCAAGCTTCAAAATTGACTTCATTAATGCTTGAATCACTGAATGAAAAATTCAAGTATTGAGAATTTTAGGCAAAATAGTAAAATTTAGTGGGCAGCCGCTCGAGCGGACTTAAAAGCCGCTCGAGCGAACATGTATTAAAATGTCCCGCGTCCCTTTCTTTTTCCCCAGCCCGCTTTTTTCTCTCTGCGCCGTTTCTTCTTCCCCTTCGTGCGCGACGCTTCCCTCTTCTCCTTCCGTGTGTTTTCACTTGATTTCTCTCAAGAAATCCCATTCTAATCACGGTAAGTCTCTAATCTTTGATTCTTATCAATCATTTTCGGTTTTTATTTTGAATTTCTTCATGCATTTTCCATACACATGCATTTCGGAAATTAGGGCTTTAGATATGGGGATTCCGAAATGGAGCATTTTTGTTGGTTTGCTTGGTGTTTGGTTGGACCTTTTGGTTGTCCATTTTCATTCTCTTTGTATTTAGGAGGTTAATAGAACCCCCAAGGGGTTTTTCATTTGGTTTGTACCTGGATGCACTCCAAGTGCTCGGTAAAATGCATCAATGAGGTTTGATTTCTTATTTTCATCATGCATTGATACTACATTATCCCCATGGTCATGTTTGTCTATTCTAGTGTTGGGATAGTGTTTGGCATTGAGACTTGGGACCTCCATTGGGTTTAAAACCCAATCTTGCCTTTGTTGAGTTTGAAGTGCTCAAAAATGCAAAATGGGCATGTGCATTGTGTTAATGGGCATGTGCATTGTGTTAATGCATTTTGATAATAGTTTTAGCAACATTGCATAAGTTTGGCTTGGTTCACAATTAGGCATGTGCATTCATCAAGCATTGGGCATTTCACATTACCTTTAGCCTTGTCTAACGGTCTTTGATTTTGTCCAGCTTCTATCATGTCTCGAAGGGTTCGTTCACGCCAAAATCCTCCAGCCCCCGCTCAAGCACATTTTCGAAATCCTCGTGCAAGAGAACTCTACACTCAAAATTTTTCTACCCGTTCTCTTATTGTTGAGCGGGAAGTTCTCCTAGGTGAGCTTTCTGAGACTGTCATTCCTCGCATTTTTGAGTCTCGCCAGTGGCTCGCCTTGACCACTGGTCATCCCACTCCTTCTGTGGAGTTGGTTAAGGAGTTCTACTCCAATATTGATGCCATCGCTGATGATGGCTCTTTTGAAGTCAGTCTCCGGAACATTGTTTTCCGGGTGACTCCGGGCATGGTTGCGGACTTGCTACATGCCCCGCGAGTGGCAAACCCCACATATCCATATACACAGACTTCTCCTCCAAGTCCGACTGTCATTGTTCAATGTTTAATCGGTCCAGTTTCGAGTTGGGATGGTAAGTCACCCATTCTCACCTCTCGTTTTTCACCTGAGTTTCTCATTCTCAGTAGGATAGTCCTTACAAACCTTTATCCTACTGGTCATCAGAGTGATGTCGGTCCTGACCGCGCCACTCTTTTGTATGCATTGATAAATGGTGTCTCCATTGATCTGGGGAGTCATATGTGTCGGGTCATGCTTGAGGCGTTTAATTCCCCGAAATTACGGACTGGCTTGCCTCTCGCCTGCCTCATTACTAGGATAGCCCTCTCTCAGACTGTTATGCTTCTTCCCAATGAGCCTAGAGTTCCTCTAAAGGCTCCCATTGGGCGTAGGACCATGCAGTTGAGTCGTGCTCACATTACCCCTCACCCACTGAATGTTGAGCATCCTCCTGCATCCTCCTCCCAGCCATCCTCGTCTCAGCCATCCACTTCTCAGCCATCCAGTTCACAGCCTCAAGGCTCGGCACCATTCATTCCCACAGCGGGATCAGTCGATCCCAGCCTTCAGCAGGTCCTTGAGTACCTTGCCCGGCTTGAAGCTCGGTTTGAAGCCCGTTTTGATCGTCTTGATGCCAAGGTTGACAGCCTTCAGCAGCTTGTGACTAAACGCTTCAACGACATTGAGGAGCGGCTTGATGAAGATGATGGCAGTCAAACTGATGGGGACAGTTGAGACCCTTGGCGTTTGTGACAAAAAGAGGGAGTATAGATTAAGGGGGAGTGAGAGTATAGATTAAGGGGGAGTAGCAAGAAAGCTATTGGGGCAGCTTTTGTTTTGTTTTGTGGGGAAGCAGCTATTTTTATCACATGCTGCTCATGCTACCATTATTTGTCTAAATTGAAAATAATGTATGTTTTAATTCTTAATGAAAAGTCTTTTCTGAGAACTGTGCTACAAGTGTTTATGCTTATGAGATTATTTCTTGCATATTGTTATTGGTACGTTTAACCGTTTGTTAAGTTTGCAGAAATATCTCAATATGCTCAAGACTTTTTGCCTGAATAATGGGAATCCTGATTTGGGTGTGTTAGGATTAAGTCCTATGTATAGGTTAGAGGTTTTGTCACAGAAATGCCAAAGGGGGAGATTGTTGAGGGAAAAATGGGTTAATTGGCATATTCTTGTGAAAACCTATGTAAAGTTGAGTTGTAACAAGTGTTGATGCAGTGTTAAAATGAAAAAGATTGAAGTGTGCTCAACATGGCTCGACTGGCGCTCGACTGGCGCTCGAGCGGAACCTTCCAGAGAGGTTTGCTCGATGGGCGCTCGACACAACGCTCGAGCGGAACCCATCCAGAGTAGTTCGCTCGATGTGCGCTCGACCCAGCGCTCGAGCGGAACCCATCCAGAATGGTTCGCTCGATGTGCGCTCGACCCAGCGCTCGAACGGAACCCGTGAGCTTGACGTAGTGCTCAAGCGGAACCTTCCAGAGTGGTTCGCTCAATGTGTGCTCGACGCAGCGCTCGAGCGGAACTCAAACAGAGAGCTACGCTCGATGTTGCGCTCGATGTTGCGCTCGAGCAGACCTCATACAGAGACGTTCGCTCGACCTTCGCTCGACACCTCGCTCGAGCGGTTTCAGAAGATAACGTGCGCTCGACCTTCGCTCGACACCTCGCTCGAGCCAATGTTCAAAGATAACCTAAATTCATGCTTTGGGCGCCGTGACTTGCTGGGACTATAAATAGAACAGATCATTTTCTGTTCTGTGGTGTGGAAAAACAGAGCAAAACCTTAAGTGTATCAAGAGCCAAAGAGAGAAACCCATTCCTCACCTTGTGAATCTCTTTTGGACAAACACAAATCCACCACACCACTCTCAAGATCAAATCTCATTCAAAGTCCATTGAAGTGGACGTTTTGTTGGCCGGAAGGTTTCCGGAGCTGCTGTTGATGCAGAGATCGAGAGGTTCTCGTGGAAAGCTATAGAAGGTCGGAGTTCCGACACTACATGCGTGTAGAGATCGAGTGGGTCACTCGTGATGTTGCAAGCCAAGTTTAGGAACTACAAAGGTTTTGTGAGTGTTTCTATATTGGTTGTAATGAACTTTTTCTATAGTGGATTTTAGGTGGTGCCTTACACCCGGAGTGGTTTTAGAATTTGAAGAAGTTCTTCAAATGAGTTTCCACTTCGTGACCAAAATCATTGTGTTAATTATTCTTGTTCATTGATTAACTGTTTATTTGTTTCTGTTTTTGAAAAGACCTTAAAAATTGGAATACACCTATTCACCCCCCTCTAGGTGTAGTGATTGGTAGAACCACTGCTTTTTCAGACTCTTGTATATCTAATATGGTACAACACGTGTTTTCATGTAAGCCTTTTCCCCGCCTCCTTTTTTTCTTATAATGGCAGGAGTAAGCTCTCGGTATCCACGTTTCCAGAAAGTTAGACAAGGAGAGTTAAGGCTGCGTGGATGTTGAGATGAGCTTAGTTGTTTATGAATAGTAATGAGTTGAGTAGTGGAGGGAGTTATGTGGGGTCCATTTAAACTGAGTTTAAAGTGTGTTTGAATGTTAAGATTAGTTTAGCACCTTTTATGGGAAGTTGAAAAAGGTTGTGGGTCCCACGTGTAAGGAAGTTTTGAGTTAAGTTGAGATGAGTTTAGTAATTTGTGAGGAGAGAATGCTAAGACCAAGTTTGTGAGGAGGGAAGGCAGCGGGGTTGCACATATATTATATAAATTTGCTTTATCTTTGAATGAATTTCAATGTTGGATTGAGGAAGGTGCTGAGAAAATTGCGAATAAAGTAATCTCAGAATATATTTGTAATGTTTCTTCATGAATGAAAGTTCAGTATCGTATTCAATATATATATATATATAGTCATAATATATTAAGCTGGTGTAGGTGTGTAAAAGATTTCCATGAAAATTAAGCAAAGAAATATATTTAGTAGACATACAGTAGTTCTCGTCCGTTGAGATTAGATATAATATATACGAAAATGCTACTTTGTCAACTCAATTTATCCTTTCATTTTGACAATTTATATATTTTAATTTTTCTTTTAAATTGTTTTCTTTACTTAATAGTTAAGGAAGTGACTATTAGTGTATTGATATTTTTTTTATATTTTTTAAAAATGTTTTAAAATAATAAAAAAATATGAATAAAAAAATTGAAAAAGAATGAAAAAGAAAATATAGTCTAGCAGGTACTTGAGCGGTGCTACTCAGGTGGCAGAGTACTCCTATGTATAAGTACTCCATGTTTCCAAAAAGCTGACACTAGCCGTTTGTGAAAAGAAAAAGATCACTCCCTTCTTACATAAAGGCACTATTAGGAAGTTCAAGTTGTAGAAGTCAAATGGGCCCTTTGTTTTTAATAGAACCCCCTGATTTCTTGCAATGAAGAAGGGCCTAATCAGTTGTCTACATGGAAGATATGTGAAAGTCATGGATAAAGAATGTATAGATTATAGGAAAGTGCTAGCTGATTGGAGGGAACCAGACTGTGGCCTAATCTGGAAAAAGCCAAAATTTAAGTTGACAGCCTTTGGTAACTTTGTTGAAACCCATTGTGTATAAGAACTAAGACTCACTTGATATCTAGTTTTGCCCTTGATTTTCAGTAGTTCGTCACACAAATTCGTAACTTTAGTTTAGTGAAAGATGGAATGGAAGATAGAAATGAAATGACCTGATTTAATGCTCTAACAGAATGCATTTACAAAATCCCTACACGAGTAATTACAGTCAATAACCTAGTTGTATACTTAGGTCATTAGGTTGAGGAAAAGGTTAACAATACATACTAACTAATAAAAAGTTTAAGTTATATACAGGAAGAAGCAGAGTTAAAAGTATATCAGCAGGGGTTTTTGTAGAAAGTGTACAAAATGTGACAAAATAGGACAGAAAACAGGACAAAAGTGTACAAAATGTAACAAAACAGGACACAAAATGTAACCATTGGAACAGTTATACATGTAGACCTATTGATGTTTAATTATAGAAAAGAATCAAGAGTGACAAACCACTGAAGCATGTCGATGGAATCCATCAGTTATTTTAATTAAACTCTAATGCAGGGATTATTTTATTTGCCCAGATGAGATGAGATGAGATGAGTTAAGATAAAAGTTGAAAGTTGAATAAAATATTGTTAGAATATATATTTTTAATATCATTTTTGTTTTAAGATTTGAAAAAGTTGAATTATTTATTTTAATTTATATGAGAATTTGAAAGTTGTAATGATGAGATGAAATGAATTGAGAAGTTTGCTGAAATCAAACGAGGAGGCCAAATGCTATATGAATGGAAACAAGTAAAAAGATTTGAGTTTTAAAAGCACATAAAGTTTTAAAAAGGAACTTAGGGTTTTTTTTATGTTTATTGTTATGCCCATGATTAAGCATAACATGGATTAATCATTTTCTTCCAACTAACTAATGGACTTTAGAATCATTTTGCGATGCTTTTTCATCCTGCATAGACCCATTTGAAAATATAGGAACTCTAGGTCCACTAATTGTCACTAACTTTCAGGTCCAAGCGTGCAAATTAAGGCTGTTTTTCCTTGATAAATCTGAGATGTAATTCATGATTTTTGGTACCCTTATGTCCTAGGGGATATAAGGTCCATTATGCCAAAAAGAAACAAAAAGGCCGGCAGTCCATGAAGAAATTCATGGGTCTAAGTCATCTCATAAAACGGGTTCTATAAGAGATGATTGTTCATTTCTTATAAATATGTTCAAGACCTTGTCTACAGGCAATGTGAGATTATTCCTCAACACCCTCCCTCACGTGCAGGCCAGTATTTTTTTCTGGTCCTTGTCACGATGTAAGTAGTGTGAGCCCCCATTTGTCTTGTGGCAAGCTCTGATACCATGAAGAAATTTATGAGCCTAATTCATCTCATAAAACCGGTTTTACGAGAAATGATTGATCATTCCTTATAAACATGTCCAAGACCTTATCCATAGGCAATGTGAGATTATTCCTCAACAATCCAGTACCTATAAAAATTAAACTTCCATTTTTTCTTCCTCAAGAACTAAATTATTCCCTAAATAGATAACGATATTTCCTCTATTTTTTCTATCAATTGGGGGCCTCCCTTCACTATCCCGATAGAGAGTTCATTACTAAGACTCTTATTACAAAAAGTTTATTTAGCCAATGTTTAAATCCAAATCTATCTCAACTAAGCGAGACTACTACGCATAACATGTTACCAAGCATAACTCCGAGCATATGAAATGAAATCAAGAATGACAGCTTTCAAAAGAGTAAGGGACGAGGAAGGGGAAGGAAGTAAAAGCTAAAGTAGTTCATGGAATTAGATACGTAAGTAGCCATATAGCCGTAAACGGAGATGCGAGGTGGTGTGCCTGTCGACCTGTACACTAGTGCTGTATATAATACGTCAGGTATCCTACTTTAATCACTACATATACAAGAATGAAACTCAAAGAGATTGACGGGTTTAATTCTTTTCAAAAGAGCTAAGCTACCTCTAACAACTTCACTAATATTTATCAAAAGCTAGCGTGTTGTGTGTGTCTACTACCCTATTAGTGTAAAAGAAGGAGGCCAAGGATGTGATATGTCTTTTACATAGTTGGAGTCCATGATTTTTATTGTAACTATAAGAAAAATTAGTGAGATTAATCTTTTGTTTGAAAAAATAAGTAATCGAATAAAAAGCATTGAAACCTTAAAGAAGGTTTAAGTGATAAATCATCATTGTGCTTTGCATAATTGGTTTATTAAGACTCAAGTCATCCTTCTATTTTCACAAAACATGATAATTATAGAAATTGAACAAAAATACCATTATTTAGTAGAGGAAGTAAAAAGCCAAATAATGTTTCCTCAAATAGATAATTAAGTTTAAGTAATTAGCATGGTAAGATCACCTATGTTTTCTAGAAGAAACTAACCATTCCCCATTAGAGTTAATTTATTTCATCTCAAATGTTCTTATTACTATTAGCTAGCTAGAAAGAATCATGGTTCATGTACATCATTTTTTTCCTCTTTTGAAATATATATATAGTATTCGTGGGGTTTTATGAAGAAGTGTCGAATACCTTTCTTATTGCAATTGAGAATCACATCAGAGACACAAGAAGGCACGCATACAACATGCAATCTGTTGTGGGTTAAATGGGGATGATATATGTGCATTCCATATGCTATGATGTCGATGGGTGATTCATAAAGTAGGGATTTAATGCAAAAATGACAAATCTATGGTGTGCAAATTAAAAAATTCAAACAAAAATTATCAACATCTAATACCCACATCAACACGTCCACAAAATGAAGATATACATGCAAAACTCATGCAAAACAGGACATGATTTCACAACTGCACAGTTAGAATATAGTCTACAAACAAAAAGCTTAAATTTTGTAAAGCAACAAGCGCGGATGAAGGGTGTAAGGTACCAAATCAGAGACAATAGAAGTTAGAAGTATTGTTCAGTAATCTCACTCTCTCACACAAACCAGAACATAAAATCAAGAACCACTTTATTGATTCTTGCCAAGGAACCCTAAACCTCCTTACAAGAAATGAAGAATTCCAATAAGATTGTTCGATCCCAACTCTGGTTATTACAATGCTATTTATAGAACTAAGAAGAAGAATAAAACGTCATCGTAAGAACCCAGTCTGTAATTTCCAGACAGTTATTTCCATTACAAGTTGCTACTCACCAATACGCACCGTTTCACTTAAGTTCTGTTATTTCTGTTACCAACTGCTACGAACCGTTTTGTTTCTTATTCCCTTTCGATGCTAACTTCCTTTCTTTATATCAGCTTCCATGACAACCGACCTTCTGCACCTTACATTCTCCACCCCTTCAAGGACCTTGTCCACAAGGCCCTAACATTTTCCCCCTCGTCAAAGGACCTTGCCCACAAGGTGTGGATACAAGTTTCTCAGTTTCCACAAAACTTCCCAAGAACTGTCTTCAATTGGGGCACCAACCCACTTGACTAACACCTCGGTTGCAGCTTGATTCCCAACTCTTTTCATCCTTCTCTCAAGGATTACTTCAGGCTCAGGCTGTACTCTCCCTTGGATATCAACTAGAGGAAGGACTGGCAAAAGAGAAACACCCTTACCCAGTTTCTTTTTAAGGCAAGAAACATGGAAGATAGGATGAATCTTAGATGAGCTAGGCAAATCCAATCTGTATGGCACAGAACCAATTCTTTCCAACACCTGGAATGGACCAAAAAATCTGGGAGACAGCTTTAAATTGCACCTTAAAGCCACTGTCATTTGCCTATAGGGTTGAAGCCTTAAGAAAACCCAATCCCCAATTTGAAATTCCCTCTCAGTTCTCTTAGCATTAGCAAAGAACTTCATTCGATGTTGAGCTTTCTGGATATTTTCTTTCAACAAGGACAAAAGCTCATCTCTGGATCTCAATTGCTGATCTACAGCAGCATTAGAAGTTGTTCTAGGTACATAAGTCAGTAGCTTAGGAGGAGCATACCCATAGAGTGCTTCAAAAGGAGACATCCCAATTGAAGAATGGGGTGTTGTATTGTAGCACCATTCTGCCATAGACAACCAATTACTCCACTCCTTGGGCTTGTCACTCACATAGCATCTCACATAGCCTTCCACATTCTTGTTTAAGTTCTCAGTTTGCCCATCAGATTGTGGGTTATAAGCTGAGCTATAATGAAGTAGGACCCCTTGTAGTTTAAACATTTCGCTCCAAAATGAACTTGTGAAATGTGGATCCCTGTCAGACACAATAGATTTAGGCATTCCATGAAGTTTGAACACCCCTTAGAAAAAAATCTGAGCCACTTTAGCTGCTGTAAATGGATGAGATAAGGAAAAGAAGTGAGCAAATTTAGTTAATCTATCAATCACATACAGAATGACAGAAAACCCATTGGAATGAGGGAGGCCTTCAACAAAGTCCATGGCTATATCTAACCAAGGAGAATGAGGAATTTATAATGGCTGTAAAAGACCTGTAGGCTTCACTGTTTCATGTTTAGTAGTCTGACAAATGGCAAATTCCTCTACTTAAGTTCGAATATCAGCCCTCATCCCTTGCCAATAAAACTCTCTTCTAGCCTTCTGGAGAGTTTTCTTATAACCCACGTGCCCAGATTGAGGATTGTTATGAAGATAATCAAGAATCTTCATCTTAAATGGAGAATTAGGAACCAATACCAGTCTTCCCTTCCTCAATAATAAGCCATGTTGCAAGCTATAATTTTTAGGGCCCAACAGCCCAGAATTGAGTTTTGATACAATCTCACCTAACTCATTAGATAGTTTATAACTATCCTTTAATTCCCGAATCCATAAAGGAGTAGGAAAAGTGATTAAAGCCAGCAAAGCACAGTCCTCTTCATACTGTCTTGATAACCCATCAGCAACTACATTTTCCTTGCCTCGTTTGTATTCAATTGTAAAGTTGTATCCCAACAACTTGGATAACCACTTTTGTTGGAATTCAGTACCAACTCTTTGCTCAAGGAGATGTTTTAGGGCTTGTTGATCTGTTTTAATCTTAAAAGATTGCCCTAACAGATAAGGTCTCCACTTAGAGACTACAGAAACAAGAGCTAAAAGCTCCTTTTCATAAGCGGACAGTAGTAATGCCTTGCCCTTTAGAACTTTGCTATAAAAAGCAATAGGTTGTCCTTCTTGCATAAGGACTGCTCCAAGACCAATGCCTGAGGCATCACATTCAATTGTGAAGCTTTTTGTAAAATCAGGAAGCCTCAAAACAGGAGGCTCAGTCATTGCCTCCTTTAATTGCCTCCAATTGAAAGCATTCTTCTTAAGCAAGTCTGTTAAAGGTGTTGCAATGGTGCCATAGTTCCTTATGAAGTTCCTATAATATCCAGTAAGACCTAAAAAGCCTCTAAAAGCTTTTAAGGAGCCAGGTATGGGCCAATCAAGCATAGCTGCCAACTTAGAAGGATCTGCTCTCACCCCTCTTTCAGAAATTAAGTGGCCTAAGTAATCAATTTCTTGTAAGCCAAACTTACACTTGGACCTCTTGGCAAACAAAGTATGTTGCCTTAAAACCTCCAACACTACCTTTAAATGCTCCAAGTGATCAGCCAAGGAAGAACTGTACACGAGAATATCATCAAAAAATACCAAAACAAACTTTCTTAGAAAAGGTTTAAATATTTCATTCATTAAACCTTGGAAAGTTGCAGGTGCATTAGTAAGCCCAAAAGGCATTACTAAAAACTTATAATGACCCTCATGAGTTTGAAAATCTGTTTTCTCAACATCGTCTTCCTTGATTCGAATCTGATGGTACCCATACCTAAGATCCAACTTTCAAAACAGATTTGCTCCAAACAACTCATCAAGAAGTTCATCAATGACGGTATTGGAAATTTGTCCTTGATGGTCGCTTTATTAAGTGCACGGTAATCAATGCACATTCTTCATGAACCATCTGCTTTTTTTACCAAGAGAACAGGTGAAGAAAAAGGACTTTGACTAGGCCTCACTACCCAGACTTGAGCAAGTCCTTAACAATGTTCTCTATTTCAGTTTTCTGGTAATGGGGCTACCTGTAAGGCCTTACTGAAATAGGAGTAGTATTATCTTGCAAGAGAATTTGATGATCAAAACTTCTCTTAGGTGGCAAACCAGCTGGCTAAGCAAACACATCAGCAAACTCATCTACTACTGCAGCCACTTCTTCCAGACAAGAGTCCTCTTCTTGAACATGTTCATGTGCTAACAATTGTAAAAACCACCCTTGTTGGTTAATTAAGGAAGATTTAAAACAGCTCATCCCTTGGCACATCCTCAATTAAGCATCCAATACCCCACTTAGTTTCATTTCAGACTGCCCCACAGAAAAAGTCATTGACATTGTTGAAAAATCCCAAATAATGGGTCACAAAGTTCTAAACCACTGAACTCCAAGAACCACATCACAACCCCCTAATTCCAGAACATGAAATGGAATGAGAAACTTAGAACCTTGAATTTTAAGTGGCTCTTCACACTTACCCAAACTGAAAAGGGAATTCCCATCAGCAACTCGAACCTGCAATCTCGTACTGGCATCAACTTTTAAGTTAGCTGCCTGAACAACAAGAGGATCCAGGAAGTTATGAGTGGATACAGAGTCCACCAATATCTCAACAGAAGCATCACCAATTTTCCCCAACAACTTCATAGAGTTGCTGTTAATGCATCCAGACAATGCATGAATTAAAACTTCCATTACCCCTTCATTCTTTTCACTACTTCCTGGTACTACTTCCTCTTGGTCACTAGATTCTGGAAGCACATAATCCTCTTGTCCATCCCCATGAATTAAATATACTCTAGGCTTTTTATAAACATGAGTTGGATTCCATTTTTCGTCACAATGGTAACACAAGCCTTTTTTCCTTTTTTCATCCATCTGTGTAGAAAACACCCTCCTGATTGGTCCAACAAACCTCTGACCATGATCACTAGGTGCCTCAGATTGTGTTTTATCAAAATTATTATTCATTAATCGAGTGGATTTCCTTGAAGCCAAGACATATTCCTCTTGGATCTTAGCTAATCCAAATGCAACATTAAGGTCAATAGGATCAAGCATTCTGACTGGAAGCCTAATCTCATCTTTCAACCCACTCAAAAATATACTCAACTTGTGCCTCTCGGATAGACCTTTAAGCCTATTTGATAAAAGCTCAAACTAATCCTTATAATACTTCACTGAATTTGTCTGCTTGAGGCGATTTAAAGCCTCCATAGGATCATCATAAGTAGTGGGGCCAAAACGAACATTTAATGCTTTAATGAAAGTATCCCAGCACCTAAAGATTCCCCCATCCAAGGCATCATGATACCAAATCAAAGCTTGACCTTCCATGTGATAACCTGCAATCACTAACCTTTCTCTTAAAGGAGTTTGATGGAAATCAAAGAACTGTGTAGCTTTAAACACCCATGCTGATGGATCAGTACCATCAAAATGAGGTAAATCAAACCTCATTCCTCGAGGTAAGAGTAGTCTTTCCCCTTCATGATCTCTCCCGCCATTTTCATGTACATTATCATTGGTAACAACTGTTCGAGTTGTTACAATAGTCGTAAGGATTTCAGAAATTCGATCTAACCTGTCAACCAGAGTATGAAGTGCATTGTTGTGATCATCCAACTGCTTTTGAACAGCTTCTTGATGTTTGCCATCGACCTGCGACTTGAGAGCCCCCCTTGTACCTTCCGCCATCAGAGTAATCTTCAAGAGAGGATCGCCTCTCTGATACCAATTGTAAGGTACCAAATCAGAGACAATAGAAGTTACAAGTATTGTTCAGTAATCTCACTCTCTCACACAAACCAGAACATAAAATCAAGAACCACTTTATTGATTCTTGCCAAGGGTTTTCGAGGAACCCTAAACCTCCTTACAAGAAATGAAGAATTCCAATAAGATTGTTCGATCCCAACTCTGGTTATTATAATGCTATTTATAGAACTAAGAAGAAGAATAAAACGTCATCGTAAGAACCCAGTCTGTAATTTCCATTCAGCTATTTCCGTTACAAGTTGTTACTCACCAATACGCACCGTTTCACTTAAGTTCTGTTATTTCTGTTATCAACTGCTACGCACCGTTTTTTTCCTTATTCCCTTTCGATGCTAACTTCCTTTCTTTATACCAGCTTCCATGACAGCCGACCTTTTGCACCTTACAAAGGGGGTGAGATATTCAAATGAGTTGCAGCCATACCTGTGGTGACGGAAGGTACCCAACAGTAAGCAAAGCAACAAATCTCGACCTCCGATACTGGGAAATCTATAAAAAAATCCAACTGCCCAAAGGACGAATCGCACAACACAGTATGGGGAGAAGACAAGTTCGACCGTAGCTTCCACGAGAGGAAAATGGAGTGGAGGAGAAAGTTTTGGGTGGTGATCGAAAATGGTGATGAAATCATTCGGGGGTGGGTGGAGTAAGTAATCGGGACTGGGTACTCGGGAATGGGGAAGAACAGAGAGAAGTGGAGAAGGAAAGAACTCGGGGGGAAAAATAAAACATTTCGTTCGATTTTGGCGCCCCAGACTTAATCTCGACGATTCTTTGAGCGTTGCAACAGGTTTATACTTCTCCCGGCGAAACATTTCACTGCAACAACACTATTATTCACTGCAAATGCAAAAATCAGGGGACCACCCACTTGTTGCAACAGGTTCTTATTAATGTCGATGTAAAAACGCTGCGACGATTCTATTACGATCGCCGTAATAGGTGGTTTTTCTTGTAGTGACATTGCTTAAGTAAGAAGTGCAACTCCAGTTTCTTAAGTAATTTGCAAAAGAATGAAGTAACTGAATTGAGAGAATTAACAAAGTTTTGTAAGGAAAGAATCAGAAAACATATGTGAAATTTTTTTATGCCTAATGTTTGGCAAAGTTATAGAATATGAATAGAAAACTTTATCATTGGCACGTAGACATATGTTAATTATTTGTTACTGGAATCTATAAATTTTTTCTACTCTGATAGAATTCCAAACTTTGTATCAGACGGCAAAGACCAAAGTTCCTAAAGCTTTGAATAAAAAATTTAAATTGTGCGAGTCTAACATCTTATATTGTTTCTCAATCATTTCAATTGTGTATCTCTTGGTGTTTAGCTCCTTTGTTCAACTTGTGATTCTGTGAAATCACATGACATTCCGCAAACTTCCTCCAGTACTTTGGTCTTCTATTGTAGTGAAGTGGCAATTTTTTGCTTGGATGCCATCTTGCAGAGAAGATAACCTCGTGGAAGAAGAGGGATAAACCAATCAAATGTTTAGATTTGTGTTTATTATTATTGGGATTGTAACTTCAATATTATTATAATATGTTTATGTCTGTATAGTTTGGTTTGTAATTTTGGACTTATGTCAATATTTATATTGTTGGGATTTTGATTTTGGTGTTTTTTCTGCTATGTGGATTGTAATTTTGGATTTTACTTTGGTTTTGTATTTTTATTATTTGGATTGTAATTTGTATTAGTTTTATTTCTTAAATTAATAACGGTTTGAAACGGGTCGTGTCGTTGACGATCTATTTTTTAATTAATTAATAACGGGTCAAAACGTGTCGTGTCGTATCAACTCGTTATTTTAATGGGTGTGTTAGGGTTTGAAGTTTTGACACGTTTAACTTAACGGGTTGTGTTCGTGTTAACTCATATAATATAATATTCATGTCATGATACGATACGAACATAACCCGTTAACACAAATTGCCACCCCTACCTCAAGGTATCACATATGAAGGGGTTAAAAGGTTTGGGCTAAAGGGAAAGATAAGCCCAAGGTATGTTGGACTTTACCAAGTAATTGGGAAGGTCAGCCCAGTAGCATACCAAGTGGCATTACCCGCAGAATAAGAGGGTATACACAATGTGTTCCATATTTGCTTGTTACAGAAAGGTTTTGGAAACTAGCAACCCTAGGCAATTGAACCAAATCTGGTTCCATTACAACTAAATCTCACTTACAAGGAAAATTCGATACGAATCGTAGGTTGGAAAGAGCAAAGATTGCAATCTAAGGATGTACCGTTGGTAAAGGTGTAGTAATGGTAAAGGCGCAGTGGGGAGGCATGGGAAACGAAGAGTTCACTTGGGAAAGTGAGCACGTCATGCAAAAACAGTTTTCATATTTACTTTATCTACAGTGATGAGCTGTAATGCACGATGTGAGGGTAATTTAGACAATTTCAAGGTGAACGCACGTTAATAAATAAGCCTTCAACCTACTCTCCTCAAACACATCACTATGAACTCTTAGAAACACAATCATGATGCCAGAGAAGAGAACTATCCATCGGGCAGCAAGGCCATCTAAAATAATGTGTCGATTCCTTGAAGAATGACGTGAGAGGGAGAGATTATAAGCGAAACGACAGATAGTGAAGGAGGAGCGTCGTCGAGACAAAGAAAGTACTAGGAAGACCAAAGCCCTAATAACATAGATGTTGTAACACAATGGAACCACGGTGGCGCAACATGGGGAGAAACAAACGGTGTCGGAACATGACGAGCAAGATGAGGACTAGGGTGAGGATTCTCCAATGTCCTTTTAGACCAAACCCAACAAAGGAGTTGGAATCCGAGAGAGCACAACCGGCAAACAACCCAGACAGAGTAGATGCATAAGACATGAGGAGTCATCCCATGTCCCTCTCGCAAATGGTGAAGGTCGGTCTGCAGAACTAGATGAGAGAGAGCCCAATTTGAAGTCGAAGACGACCGGAGGCATCAAAGGATCTACCATCTGAGATTCCTTCCTTTGGAAGGATAGGGCAAGGGAGAACCCTCACCGAATTTCGAGGAAAAAGTTCCTTGTAAGGAGGAGAGGGTGTGAGGTTCCTGCAAGCACAATGGGACAAACCACCAATGGGGTTGAGTAGAAAGAAAGATGAGGAACACTCTATTGGTTTGTTGAAGAAAATAGCAACGGGTGCTACAGAGTGTAGTTAGTCTAACATGTGGACAAGCAAGCACTTGTAGAAGGTCTAGCAGATACATCCCTATGCGAGATGGAGATGAGTGTCTCACCTTATGGTAGGCGAGCTAAATAATTCACTGTTGTGAAGGTGAGAGCGAGGAGTTGAAGAGGCTGGTGGCTTTGATGAGACAAGAGCTACTTGCCCAAGGCAAGTAAAAGTCTAGGAAAGACTAGAGCAGATATGGGAGCTTTCCGAAAGCACACGAAAAATGCTCAGAAGAGTGGTAGTGTCATACGCGAAAGCTCACACTCCACCTGAAGGGTTACATTCGGAGGGTCTGCTGAAATGGTTATGATTCAGGAAGTCATATCACCTGAAGACAAAGGTATGGCTCAAAGCCACGTGGAAGACCCTCATCCAAGGAAGGACTGAGGAGTTGGCAGGTCGTAAGGGAGTGTAGACCATGCCCTAGTCATCTTTCTCTATCATCCTATAGTATGACAAACGAGGCTAAAATACTCCTATCCAAGCATACTTGGAGTCAGAAATATGTTAGAAGGATGTCAGACTGTCCCGTCGTATAAAAGGGATTTGGACATGAGACAAAATCTCACTTTTGAGATCTTAAACACCTGGGATCTTGTGGAGCCACATTATTC
Source organism: Juglans mandshurica (assembly GCA_022457165.1). Lineage (NCBI taxonomy): Eukaryota > Viridiplantae > Streptophyta > Magnoliopsida > Fagales > Juglandaceae > Juglans > Juglans mandshurica. Next base: position 16,551,692 of record CM039623.1, read on the forward strand.
AGAAGAGCAAGAAAGGAGAGGCGCATCGCAGTAGTGAAATAGACGTTGTGAGGTATTTTAGCTTATAAGACAGGATTGGGGAAAGTGGGGTGAATGTTGTATGTAAGAGGCATTTGCATATTATTTAACATTTCCCTTTCTGAACATGAATAAATATGTCTTGATCATTATGTTTATTATGTTTATTTGTTGTTTTCTGAGACTTTGAATGTTTGCTTTTTCCCCTGACTTTTGATCTCGGTGTTAATATCTATATCTCTGTGTGAATAATCGTACTGTGCGTCAATAATCATGGGACATGACAGAGTTCTCCAAATCATTCATGTGAGATGTCGCCACGAGTTTCAAATATGTAGAGGGATTCCCTGTGAATGATTGGAGTGGGGCGATATCGTGTTGGTTTTACCTGATAGTCGGGATGCAGAATCCCCCTACGTATCACGTGTTGGTTTGGCAGACAGACATTCCCTAGTGCAACACGTTATCTCTGTGTGAGAGTCAACTTGTGTTAGGGCATAGGCGAGTTAACTTGCACCATGTTGGTCAGGTAGAAGGGATTTTCTCGATTTTGATGGTGGCGCGGCTCATTCCTTGTTGGCCCATGAGGTGACAATTGTCTGTGTGACAAATATCTGTGTTGAGCATCCATTTGATGGAAATTATGCCTATGAAACCAATATGATTTTATGGATTTAATCTACTGGAGTGATGAGTGATTCCTAGCCTAAATAATACTCATGCTTTAAAATGCATTGCGTAAAAGGGTATCTCCTCGGAGGGTGATTTCTTACCATGCTTATATATGTGTGTGTTTCATTAAGAGAGTGATTCCTCGCCATGTTTTACGGACCCATGTTCCTATACCATAGAGGGTGATTCCTTGACAAAGCATACATATATGTGTCCTTCCACTATTTACATGAACTATTCATTACATCTTGAGGAGAATTCTCTCTTATGAGTAGTTTTTGTTATGACTGCCTAACTTACCTATGGTTTTATTCTCGAAACCATATATTTTGATATAGATTTAGAACTAGGAGTGACGCCTGATGAAGAAAAGTCGATCCCACTTGAACTCTAAGGATGGAGGCTTGTCTCTGTCATAAGAGTCATGCATCATCTTGAGTTGTACTTATCCTGTTAGAACAGGGTGAACAATTTTATTCGATCTGTTGCCCATTAGGCGATGAACATACTATTTGAGTAGTATGAAACTCTATGTTAATATTTATGAGGAATGACAATAATCATTTCTCAGATTGTATTTTAGACTTCTAGTTCTACAAGGTCTATTTTAACGACTAAACCTATATATTTTCCTCTACCATTCCATATATGTATCTAACACGTGCATTTCCATCTGGATGAGGCACACCTAACTTGACCAAACCCTGGGTGTTAACCCTTTGGCTGGCACCCTTGGAAACACAGAACCTTGTTAGGACCCTTACATGAGGGATGAGGAGCAAGACTAAATTCCGAAATCCATTTGTTTTATCTATTGCAATGAGGATGGGGTTGTTTTAATGGAGGATGAGATTGTTATCTCTATTTTAAGTTAGCATTTCTTCATGTTTCTAATTGTTAGTGATTAAGTTTCTAACATTTAGAACTCCCACTCTTGTATTTTGTGGTTTGCCTCGTAAAACATAAATTATTTTTCCTCTTCCCGTTTCTAAGTTTCTAGATCTGAGAAAATATTTCATCAAAATCTTTAATCATGCAACTACTATCTAACAAACAGTCATATATACATGTCAACAACACTCCATAAAATTCTCGGACCAATATTTGTCCACTAGCTTGGTCAAAAACTTCAAACTACAACACACTATCCAGATTATAGCCCAAAATGACCTTTATGAGGTTAAAATAACTTTTGGCCAATCAAATTACCATGAAATCAAACAAACGAGATACCCACGAAAACTAAACTCAAAGAAGAAAGACTTTCATGAAGTAATCATTGTGAGAAAATACATACAAAGGTTCCAAAAATGGCACGTAAGATGCCTATGAAATCTGCCCTAGAGAGCTTCTAAGGGTTTCTTTCCAAGAATGTGGGTGAAAAGTGTTGAAGTGAGGGAAGTGGTGACCTAAACGCCTCAAGTACTTCTAGAAAGGAGGTATGGCCTTGTATGACATCTTGAGGTATGGTGGTTAGGTCACAAAAAGGTAAGAATAGTGAAGAGGAGTGGGTTGATGCTGCCGCCGTGTAGCAGGGGTTGATGAGGTGGATTTTTCTCTCATGTCATGGGACTATTTGGGGCTGTCATGGGCAAAGGTTGGTCTGCCATGGGTGGGGGAAAACTTCTTCAGGACGCTTTGCCAAGGTGGCCAAAATTCATGGGCCTTAAACAAGTGGGCTTCATTTGGGGTTTAAAGAAGGTTCGGTTAGGGTTTGAGATACTATCAAGCCCAAATCCAATTTTTCTTGATTCAATCAAATTTTCAAGGTTTAAAGGGTTGGATAATGATGTCATAACATGAATTTGAGGAATTAATAACATGTGTAAGTGATTTAATCAAGTGATTAAACATAATGCTAGAAATTGAATCAAATAGGGTTTGGAGGACAACTTTAGGGTTTGGGGAAACCGTTTAGAGTTTCGATTTCAACCAAGTTTTTTGGGTTTCAATTGAATTCCAACTATTTAAGGTTTCACTAGGTTTGAAACCCTCTTTAGTTTGGCACAATTTGGATGGTTTGATAAAATAGGGTTTTGTTTAGGTGGCATAATCTCATACCTTGATTTCCTTCACAATCCATCTCATGGTTCCTGTTGGTACCAAGTGTCTAATACTATTCACCAAGTGTTGCTAAGATCTTGTCAGGTGTCCAAATAAAACTTCTCTAACCTAATTTGGACATTCCACACTGTGATTCTGAAAACGCTGCACTAGGTTGCTACTATTGAGGTTACATTCATTCCCGGAAAGTGAAAAATAAACCTTGGACTGAAAAATCCTAAATATACATACTAAACTAACTGTGCAATTCGTTTATAGAAATTCAGTCCCTCAATCCCAAAGTGCCTTGAAATAAACAAAACACGTTTTCGAAAAAGCGTTACATCCGAAAACTGAAAATGGGATTATTGCACCATAAAATCCTAAATAATCAACTGAGTCTAATGGCATAGACCATATCGCATTTTGACACTTGTAACTATCTCAAATAAATAAAATCACGTTGCTGGCACCATAGTGTGTGACAACACTGACTATGCTGACAGACTAAAAATCGACGCGATTGGTCAATTCATGAAAACTCCATAGTTTTCACGAGGTTCCTAAAGCCAAAATAAATTCTACCATTGAACTTCTAGAGGGCCGTTACATCCTCCCCTCCTAAAAAAAAGACTTCGTCCTCGAAATCAACGTAAGTACTAACAATCAATAATACTAAGGAGAAGATGCTGCTCACCAAACATATTGTCAATCACTGGACACATCGTCACTGGTCGGTGGAGGTGGTGGTGTGTCGATGTCCATTGGTATGGCATGTTGGGGTAAGTAGTAGAATACGTCTTGGCGTGGATCATATGCCACATTATGCACTGGGCCGAGGTGTTGCTCGACCTCTTCATCGTTGTCACTATCTGACACTTGACCTTTTACTAGCAAACGTCCATGGTGAGTTGGCGACATAGATGAGCTTGATGTTATGGGCTCAACATTGGCTGCTGCGGTGCTCTCCTCTGCGACTCTGTTGGACTCTGCTTGGTCCCGTGCCATCTGTGCCTTGAAACTGTGCCGATCTAACCACGTAGTCAGGTGTAAAGGTGGGTAACGTTATTCGTGAGGTAACGTCCTCGTCTCGTATCCCATACTGTTACTATCGATTTCTAAGACGTGTGTGCGATGGTGCTCTTGGCATTCCATCTTCTGCCAATAGGCGGCTAACTCCCTATTCAGCTCGGCAAGTCGCCTCCTATGATGTTCTTCTCGCATCTCATGCACTCACTGTGCAAAAATGGTTGATTTTCGGGTAGTCTTGTGCTCTCGTGCCATGGAACTACAAAAAGAACATAATCAAAACAAAGAATAATCTACAGCATACACACTAAGGATGGTCCACAATCTCTGAAATGGAAACATATACTTTATTGATATCCAAACAAAGAAGTACAAAATCTGATATAAACAGTCCCATACAACAGGAATCATAAAATATCGGCTGAGCTGAGACCTAAACAAAACAAGACTGGATTAGGTGTCAAAAAACTGGGAGTACTTGGCTCGCATATCAATTTCCTTCTCCCATGTCGCCTCTTGAACATTATGATTTTGCCAAAGTACTTTGACCAATGAAATCTTGTGGTTCTGTAACTCTTTTTCCATCCAGTCAATGATCTGTACTGGCTTCTCTTCATTGGTCAGGTTGGACTGCAAAGGTATACTACCAGGATCTACCATTGCTGGTGACTAATTCCCAAAACTCTTCTTTAATGAGGACACGTGGAATACATTGTGGATTCCATGGAACTGAGTTGGCAACTCTAGACGGTACGCAATTGCTCCCACTTTCTCCATTATCTAATAGAGTCCCATGTATCTTGGACTTAATTTGCCTTTCACTCCGAAACGGCTTACTCCTCTCATAGGAGATACCTTCACATAGACCCAATACCCAACTTCAAATTCTATACTCCTCCTTCGGTTATCGGCATAACTCTTTTGTCGACTCTGTGTTGTTCTCGTCCTTTCTCTAATCGTGTGGACTTGGTCTTTTATCTCTTACAAGATGTCTGGTCCAAACACTTTACTTTCTCCTACTTCGTCCCAATACAATGGGGATCTACACTTCCAACCATACAAGGCTTTGTATGGTGCCATCTAAATGGCGGCTTGGAAGCTATTGTTGTAAGCAAATTCTACCAGAGGTATCCCAATTCCCTTCATGTTGCAACACATAGGCTCTTAGCATATCTTCCAAAGTTTGAATCATCCTTTCTGTTTGCTCATCTATTTGTGGATGGTATGCACCACTAAACTTCAAACTAGTGCCTAATAAATTCTGCAAACTTCGCCAAAATCATGACGTAAAAAGAGGGTCTCTATTCGACACAATCGTCTTAGGCACTCCATGCAATATGACAATCTCTGCTATATAAATTCTTGTCACTCTCTCTAGAGAATTGTATTCTTGATGGGTATGAAGTGAGCACTTTTCGTCAGACAATCAACTATCACCCAGATAGTATTATTTCTAGCTAAGGTCCTTGAAAAACCCACTACAAAATCCATCGAGATATCCTCCCACTTCCATTCTGGGATTGGCAGTAACTGCAATTCATCTGCAGGATTATGGTGTTTTGCTTTAACTAATCTACAGACAGAACACTTGTTCACAAATTCTACTATGTCCTTCTTCATTCCTTCCCATCAGAAATGCTGCTTCAAATCCTGGTACATCTTCATACTACCAGGATGAGCAGTGTAAGGTGTGTTATGAGCTTCCTTCAACACCTTTTCCTTTAACTCTTGCTGGGATGACCCTTTGCTTATTGTAATACAGAGTCTCATCTTCTTTGATACTGAAGTCCTTTGGTCCTTCCGACTTCTAAATTTTCCTAATGACTTTCACAAGCTTACTATCTTTCTTTCGATGGTCTTTCAGTTCTTCCCAATCTAATGGAATGAACTCTTGAACTGCGGTTAGAACGACTTCTTGACTATAGTTCCCGATCAACAATTTCCTCATATTGCATAAGAGGGAACTTACTTCTGATGATGGAACAGACGAATCTTCCGATCTGCTTTTGCGACTCAAAGCATCAGCTACCACGTTGGCCTTTATGGGGTGGTACTTGATGTCGCACTGATAGTCGCTAATCAATTCCAAGCATCTTCTCTTCCTCACATTAAGGTTCTTCTACTCAAACAGATACTTGAGGCTTTCGTGATCCATGAAGACTTACACTTTTCGCTATACAAGTAGTGTCTCCAAATCTTAAGAGCAAAAACCACTACAGGTAACTCAAATCGTGAGTAGGATAATTCTGCTCATGATCTTTTAGTTGACGTGAAGCCTAAGCAACTACTTTCCCTTCTTGCATCAGTACACATCTGAGTCCTACTTTAGATGCGTCGCTATACACCACAAAAGGCTTAAAAGGCTCTGATAGTGTAAGTACCGGTGTGGTCGTAAGTCTTTTCTTCAACTCGAGAAAACTTGCTTCGCACTTATCACTCCAAATAAACTTCACATTCTTCTTAGTCGAGGCGGTGAGTGGTCCAGACAAACTGTAAAATGCTTCCACAAACCTCCTATAATAACCAGCCTGTCCTAAGAAATTTCGAATCTCATGCACACTGGTCGGTCTTTGCCAGTTCGTTACAGGTTCAATCTTGCTTGGGTCCACAGCTACTCCTCCACCAGATATCACGTGACATAAAAACTTCACTTCATCAAGCCAGAACTCGCACCTACTGAGCTTGTCATACAAATTTTGGTCCTTAAGTATCAAAGCCATACTTAGATGATTTATGTGCTCCTTCTTGCTCTTCGAGTAGATTAGGATGTCATCACTGAATACGACTATAAAACTATCTAGATTGGGTTTGAATATCCTGTTCATCCATATCCATGAATGCGGCTAGAGCATTGATTAACCCAAAAGGCATCACCAAAAACTCATAGTGGTCGTACCTTGTCCTAAAGTCAATTTTCGGCACATCCTGTTCCTTAACCTTCAGTTGATGATATCCTTATCATAGGTCGATCTTCAAAAACACTGCTGTTCCTTCCAGTTGATCTAGCAAATTTTCGATCCTGGGTAAAGGATACTTGTTCTTGATCGTCACTTTGTTCAGCTCTCTATAGTCTATGCACAACCTCATAGATCCATCATTCTTCTTCATGAATAGCGCATGTGCTCCCCATGGCGAAGAACTAGGGCGAACAAAACACTTCTCTAATAGTTCCTCCAACTACACCTTGAGCTCCTCCAACTCTATCTCGAACTTCGTTTCTCTATTCGGTGGTAAACCAGGTAACTCATCGGTGACAACTTCGAGAAAGTCTTCAACTATGGGTATCCCACAGTCATCAATAGAAAAGCTGAGGCTCCATCCTCGATGCCTGGCTTGTAAAGCCGAAATCACTAGAGGGGTGGCCTTAACTAATGCTCATGCGTAACTCATCTTCTATAATATCCCACTAGAAATTCAATGGTAGAATTTCTTTAGGTTTTAGGAACCTTGTGAAAACCCCACAAGTTTTCACGAATTAACCAATCGTGTAGATTTTAGTCTGTCAGCATAATCAGTGTTGCCATTCACTATGGTGCCAGAAGCGTGATTTTATTTATTTGAGATAGTTAGAAGTGTCAAAATGTGATATGATTTGAGTCATTAGACTCAGTTGGTTATTTAGGCTTTTATGGTGCAATAATCTCATTTTCAATTTTTGGACAAAACGTTTGTTCAAAAACGCATTTTGATTATTTCGAGACACGTTGGGGTGAATTTCGATAAACTAATTTCACGGTTAGTTTAGTATGTATATTTAGGATTTTGTAGTGTAAAATTTATTCTATACTTTCCCGGAGTGAATAGTATCTCAATAGTAGCACCTAGCGCAGTGTTTTTAGAATCCTAGTGTGGAATGTCCAAATTAGGTTGGAGAAGTTTTATTTGGACACTTGACAAGATCTTAACCACACTTGGTAAATAGTATTAGACATTTGTCACCAAGAGGAACCATGAGATGGATTATGAATGAAATCAAGGTATGAGATCAAGCCACCTAAGCCAAAACCCTAATTGATCTCATTTCTAGTATTTTATTTAATGACTCTATTAAACCACTTCCATATGCTGTTTATTTCTCAAATTCATGTTATGACATCATTATCCACCCCTTTAAACCTTCAAAATTTGATTGGGCCAAGAAAATTTAGATTTGGGTTTGATAGCATCTCAAACCTTAACCAAACCCTTTCTAAATTCCAAATGAAGCCCATTCGTTTAAGGCCCACGAATTTTGGCCACTTGGCAAAGCTTCTTGAGCAAGTTTTCCTTCCCCCATGGCAGACCACCCTCTGCCCAAAGGCAAGCTTGATGTGAAGCTAAAGGCCACCTCACCACCACCCTACTCTTAGATATTTCTTTGGCTGAAAACTACGCATTATTCTTGCCTTTTTGTGACATAGCCACCCTACCTAAAGGTATCGTACAAGGACATACCTTCACTCTTCATAATGTGTAAGAGGTGTGCAGACCATTTCCACATTCACTTCACCACTTTCCACTCACATTTTTTAAAAGAAACCCTTAGGAGCTCTCTTGGACAGATTTATGTAGCTTTTTGCGTCCCATTTTTGGAACCCTTGTAAGTTTCGTCTCACAATGATTCCTTCATAAAATTTGTTTGTATTTGCGTTCAATTTCTGTGGATATCTTTTTTGTTTGATTTCATGGTCATTTGATCTTTCAAGATTTGTTTTAGCCGTGTAAAGGTCATTCTGGGCAACAATTTGAATAGTGTGTTGTGTTTTGGAGTTTTTGACTAAGCCAATGGACAAGTCTTGGTCCGAACATTTTATGGAGTGTTTCTAACATGCATATATAAATTTTTGTTGGAGATTAGTTGAATGATTAAAGCATTTGATGAAACATTTTCTCAAATCTAGAAACTTAGAAACTGGAAGAGGAAAAACAATTTTTGTTTTAAGAAAGTTTGAGTCTTTTGTGATTTAATTTTAGTCCAAAGGTTTTGATATTTTTATTTGATAATCCTAAGCCATTTATCTACATGTTAAGATGTTAGTTTGAAGCTTTTTGACATTGGCTTCAAAGATGTGAATTTTTAGTTAGATCCATGTTTGATGTCTTTAGTTAGATCCATGTTTTGAGTTATTTTTGCCATGTGATTTTAAATTTAATGCTTGGATATACTTTAGGACACATTTTTAAACCATGTGATTTTTTAGTTTGAAGATCTCACCATAGAATCCCTTAGATCAAGTGTTTGATCAAAGCTAGTTGGAAAATAAATTCTGTTTTTGGACTAAGTATGGAACCGAGTACTTCAAGTGATGTTTTGTAATTTGTGGTGACTTTTATGTGTTGATTCAAAACATGGTAGTTATTGGGTATGTGTTATGAACATGTTAAAAGAAAGTTTTGGATTTTTGGAGTTTTGAAAATGCTTTGAAATAGATCAAACATTGAGATTCAAGAGTTGTAGTTTAGTTAAAAAGTTTCGATCTTGTTACTAAATAGTTTTTTGATTATGTGAAGTATAATCTCGTTGGATGTTTTAAGCATGCTTCTAAACTTAGGATATGAGGAGTTTTGCTGCAATATTTCAGTTTGATCATGAGTTTTGGAGTTAGACAAAATTGAAACAAAAATAAAAGAGAAATGGCCTTTGAAAGCTTCGGCCCTAGCATGTTTATCATAGTTGTGCTTGGTTTTAAATTTTTCTAAATTGATATTTGAGTTTAGGGCAAAATTTACATGAGAAATGTAAATTTCAGTGATTTTTAGAGTTAAGATGTGAAATACTTAAGTCAGGAGTAAAATGGTAATTTTTTCAGATGTAAAGGGTAAAATGAAAATTTTACTCCAAGTTAGCATTTCTTCATGTTTCTATTTGTTAGTGATAAGGGCAGGGTTGGAGGCAAAGGCAAGACAATTCTCATCTCATCATTACAACTTTTTCAAATTCCCACACAAAATATAATAAACAATTCAACTTTTTCAAATCGCAAAATAATAATAATATTAAAAAATAATATTTTGAACTTTAATCTAAAACTTAAAATTCTCGTATTTCGTGTTTTACCCCGTAAAACGTGACGATTACTGTAAATTAGCTCCTAACTTACTATCAGATAACTGCATATGTGTGATGGGTGATAGAACTACAATCTATGTATGTATGTTGTCATATATGCCACACTATGCCATGTCACTTCAGGATTATCCGTTACACAATTTATTATATCACGTATTTCTATTTGCTACAAGTATATCATGTTACGTAATGTTATCTATTACATGCATGTCAGGTTACAAAATGTTGCACGTTACATATAATGCCATAATACGAAATGCTGTATGTTATATGTTATGTCATGTTACGAAATGTTATGGATTACATGTTATGCCATGTTACAAAATATTGTTTGTTACATGTTATGTCATGCTATAAAATGTTGTCTGTTACATTTTACAAAATATTTTTTGGCTCATTGTACGTCATGTCTTTCGCCTCACATTTATGTCATGTTACATTACGTCATGGCTTTTGTCCTTTCGTTTCATGTCACATTTTGTCTCGTGCACAACTTGTGTATCTTGGGAACAACCTTTCAAGTTATGTCAAGTTTGTTTACGTCTATCACAACCCTAAGTGTTAGGATGAGGTAATATCCTATTGAAACTCATTTGTTCACGTAGGAGTGTCTAAATTAGTGTGAAATTCCCAGAGTTAACAAAATACAATCAACAGATTGCCAATGAGGCCTAAGTAACTGGTCACTGGAGCACACCGACACTAACGCTAATGGAGCCATATTTCAATTCACGTTATGTGTACTCATACTGGTGCAGATACCTAATACGAGATACATACAATACGTGTGTACACAGCAAGTGTGGCACATACAATACGTGTGACCACAACAATTGTGGCACGTTCAGCACGTGTGTCCACAGCAACTGTGGCACATATGTTAACGCATTCACAGATGGTGCAAATACCTATGTTGTGATGCAGTAATCGTTAGAGACGCATGGCTCAAGGAGACCCATGTAGCACCCATATGGTCACTTTTCATTATCACATTTGATAGACAAGATTACTCAATTTTTGTAACCCCATAAGACAATAATATCATTATGGTAACCCCATAAGATAAGAATAACATTATGGTAACCCCATGAGACAAGAATATCATTATGATAACCCCATAAGATAAGAAGAACATCTTGGTAACCCTATGAGACAAGAATATCATTATTGTAACCCCATGAGACAAGAATATCATTATGGTAACCCTATGATACAAGAACATCGTGGTAACTTCATGAGACAAGAATGCATTTCATGTTCACGTTCATGATATGTTTCAAGTTCATGTTCATGTTATATTCAAGTTCATGTCATGTCATGTTTTAAGTTCAAGTTCATGTTATTCAGGTCAAGATTCAAGTCATGTCAATTTATGCCATTCTACACGTCAAGTTATTTTATGCTTACTTATGACTTTGATTATGCATTCATGCCTTTACTGCCATGCATGCATCATTAACCTATGTGGAAGCTCTCTGTTAACTTGTTGAGATTTGTATTCAAATCTCACTGTTGTAGTCCCAACTACCATTCTCCCTGATTGGTAGGAGATGTGTTAGGTCGAGGAGAGGGAGCAGAGCCTAGTTGATTAGGCGACGTCGACGCGACGCGAAGCTTGTGGCCTCCTTAGTTAAAGTTTTTGACAGTATTATGGCATCTTTGGCAGAGTTACGCGAGTTACTCGATGAACTATCCCACTAGTTATTATTTTGATGTTGTAATTATGGAGTTCAGTTCCCTATGATTTGAGATTACAGTTTTCTGAGAGTTCAGTTCCCCATGTTTTGAGATTACAGTCTTCTGAGTCCTGTACTGTAATCATGGATGTTTATCCATTTCTGTATGTATGAATCATGTTTTAAGTACTTGGGATTTTACTTGTTTGGTGCAAAGTGTTGCTCAAAGAAAAAAATTATCCACTACGAATATTACATATTGTTAGATGCATGTTGGGAACATTGCATCTTTATTTGTTATGAACGGGGGTAGATAACCTTGTGTTTCATGTCTCGACGCTTCAAATGTCCGTTCGATCTCAAACAGAATTTGGGGGCGTCACAGGGTGGTATCAAAGCAATACATCTCTGGGTTATAAATCCACATGTCCTTAGGAAATGCACCAAATATTAGGCTTGAAATTTTAGTCTTCATTAGGATTGAATTTCTTGAAGTGTAAGCGTTAGTACCTATATCTTATATGTGTACACATGTGTTTCAAGAAGTAACACATGACGCGTGGTAGATTACCTAAGAACTCTGGTGGAGATAACAACCAGGAAGATCAGAATCCTCCAATGGACGGAGGTCAAGGATTCACTGAAGTAATGCGTTTGCTGACTGACGTGCTTAGACATCAGCAACAGTAACAAGTGTACACACCTAGACCCGAAGTTAGGGGTTGTTCGTATGAGAAGGTTCTGATCCACCGTTACCCTAACTTTTTCGGTAATGAAGGACCTCTGAAAGAAGAAAAATAGATTATCGATCTCAAAAGGACATATGAGATTTGCGAATGCATGGAGGAAAGGAAGGTACTTTACGCTGGGTACCTTTTTCAAGGAGAAGCTGGCATTTGCTGGGATACGCAGAGGCAGCTTCTAGTGAGGGGCTGGGAACTCTAGCCGCTTTGACTTGGGGAAGACTCAAGGGAGCAATTTGACAATCGATTCTTTCCAGATTCGGTTAAACAACAGAAGGCGCAAGAGTTTGCATCTCTGTCCCAAGGTAGTTTAACTGTGGAAGAGTACGCTGCCAAGTTTATGGCATTGGGGAGGTTCACACCTTGCCTAATTTCTACGGAGAAGATGCAAGCCCAGAAGTTCCAAGGAGGACTTCAGCCAAGAATCCACTGTCAAGTGGCTTGTCATTGGATTGAGAACTATTAGGAGTTGGTAAATGTCGATGCCATACCATAGGCAGAATATAAGGGTTTGATTGCCCAGATCATTTCAGAAAGAAAGAGGACTTCATCGTATGCTACTAAAGATAGTTCGGAAAGGAAAAATATGTTTAATGGACCTGAAAAAGGAAAAGGCATCGAGTCAGGGAGCTCAACGCCGATCACATTCCACTTTGTGGAGAGTGCGGTAAACACCATGGAAGCAAGTGCAGAATCGCGTTGGGGACTTGTTTCAAGTGTGGCCGACTAGGTCATATAATCAATGACTGCCCCAGTGTGGCTTTGAGGAAGGAAAGAAAGGGGGTTTCCCTCAACGGTGACTACAAACCAAATCCAATGCAGCACGTACCCGTTAGAGTGTACGCTGTCACTCATGGAGACGCAGATGCTGACGCCACAGGAACTGAAGGAGCTGATGTCGTCACTGGTACTTTTCTAAGACCTATGTATTGTTAAGCTTAGTTAAGATTGATTTGATTGCAATTGATGGTATTATTGCATTATTTTTGTTTTGGACTAATGTCAAGTCATTAAGGTTTGTAGCAGGTATGCCTTCTAGTTCAAGCGAGTCCCTATTTTTAGTGATTGTGGTATTGTTACCATGTGATAAGAGTAATAATTCTCATTAGGAATTGTTCGTACTAGTGTCGATAAAGAATACCTTTTAGTAATATAAGGAAGGATATTGAAGGTTGATGAATTAGTATTCTGCATATTTGGAGTTTTTTTTACTTTGAGGATCCAATGAAATTTGTGTTCGGAAGAGTAAAGTGTGTGGGAGAAGCTTTGGCCTTAGTAGGATTCACTTATGATAGTAGTTTTATCTAGCTGCCATTAAATGGTTTTTGGCGAAGCATTGTGTTTGTGGAAAACATAGATTGCCCTAATATTGGACACAAATATGTGGGGAGTAAAATCTTGGTCTTAAAGATTTACATGAACAGTACGAACAAATCTTTTTTATTAGAGTCATAATAAGAGGCAGCTCATGAAGGATAGAAGTGCTATGTAAATCATAAGAGAAAATCTTGAGATTCGATTAATATGGTGTAGGCTATGAGAAGAAGGCTTTGCCTCATAAAGAGCGTTATCCACTTCTTCACCCAACCACGTGGATGGATCAAAATAGTTTCAAGGAGAGGATGACACAGGACGAAGCTGAATCTAGCTGAGCAGTAGAGGAGTGCACCGCAGCCGCCAACCCTGAACCCACAATGTCAGGATCATCTATATCATCGACTCACTATAGACGTTTGCTAGTAGTGGATCAAGTACCAGGTAGCGACGACGAAGAGGTCGAGTAGCATCCCGACCCAGATCATAACGTGGTGTATGATTCGAACAACGACGTGTTCTACTACTAATGTAACAACCCACTAGAAATTCAATGGTTGGATTTCTATAGGCTTTAGGAATCTCGTGAAAATACCGAAAGTTTTCACGATTCGACCAATCGCATAGGTTTTAGTTTGTCAGCACAGCCAAAGTTATCACTCACTATGGTGCTAAAAGTGCGATTTTATTTATTTGTTGTAGTTATAAGTGTCAGTTTGAGATATGGTCTGTGCCATGAGATTCGGTTGTTTATTTGGGATTTTATGGAGCAATAATCTCATTTTCAGTTTTTGGACGAAACGCTTGTTCGAAAATGCATTTTACTTATTTCGAGGCACTTTAGGATTGATTTTCAATAAACGAATTGCACAGTTAGGTTTGTATGAATATTTAGGACTTTACAGTGCAAAGTTTATTTTCACTTTCCTGGAGTGAATAGTAACCTCTGTAGTAGAATTTAGTGCAGTGTTTTCGAAATCATAGTGTGGAATGTCCAAATTTGGTTAGAGAAGTTTTTTTTAGACACTTGGCAGGAATTTAGCCACACTTGGTGAAAAGTATTGGACACTTGACAAAAAGAGAAACCATGAGATGGATTGTGAAGGAATCAAGGTGTGAGATAATGCCACCTAAGCGAAACCCTATTCTTTTTTCATTTGATCAACCATTTTGTGCTAGACCAAAGAGGGTTTCAACCCTAGTGAAATATATATGGTTGGAATCCAATTGAAATGCCAAAAGTTTGGTTGAAACTAAAACCCTAAACGGTTTCCCCAAATCCTAAAGTTGGCCTCCAAATCCATTTTGACCTGATTTCTAGCATTATGTTTAATCACTTGATTAAATTACTTCCACATGCTATTAATTTCTAAAATTCATTATCCAACCCTTTAAACCTTGGAATATTGATTGGTAGAAGAAATATTAGATTTGGGCTTGATAGCATCTCAAACCCCCTTTAAACCCCAATTCAAGCCAACTTGGTTGAGGCCCACCAAGGCCCACGAATTTGGCCACCTTGGCAAAACTTCTTGAAGAAGTTTCCTTCCCACATGGTAGGTCGTCCACTGCCCTTGGCTGCTGTGAAGCCCCCAAATTCCGCTTGGGATCGGACGGACATTTGAAGCATCGAGACATGCAACACAAGGTTACCTGCCCCCGTTCATGACATATAAGATGCAATGTTCCTAACATGCATCTAGCATTATGCAATATTTGCAACGGATAATTTTTTTCTTTAGCAATACTATGCACCAAACTAAAATATCTCAAATACTTAAAACATACTTCATACTTAACGACATACTAAACAACTAAGATCACAACAATAGTCTCTATGGTTGCGATCAAAAGAGTGCTGGAGATTGAACTCCACAAATACAATTAGTAATCTGAGATAACTACTATACTACCATCTACGTCGCACCGTCGCTTAGTCGACCGTTTCCAATTGGTCGATTCCTGATTCTCCTTCAGATCCTGTAACAAAATCTACCATTCGGGGGGAATGGTAGTTGTGACTACCACAGTAAGATTTGATTACAAATCTCAGCAAGTTAACAGGAAACTTCCACATAGGTTAATGATGCATGCATGACAGTAAAAGCATGAATGCATAATCAAATCAATAGAAAACATAACATATCCTGGCATAACATGGCATGAAATAAAAAGCATAACGTAACTTGACATAACATGGCATGAGCTGACATAACTTGAACTGGAACTTAAACTTAACTTGACGTGACATGACATGTACATGAACTTAAAACATAACATGGACTTGAAACATAGCATGAACGTGAATATGCATAATTTGAACATGAACTTGAACATAACATGAACCTGAGCATGACGTAACATAAATGTGAACTTGGAACATAACTTGAACGTGAACATAACATAACATGAACTTGAAACATATTCTTGTCTTATGGGATTACCATGATTGCGTGAACGTAAACTTGAATATAACATAACATGAAATATGACTTGAACGTGAAATATATGAACTTGGAATCTTATTCAATAGACTCAATTAATAAAGTGACCATATGGGTGCTACACGGGTCCCCTTGAGCCGTGTGTCCCTGCCGATTACTGCATCACAACACAGGTGTCTATACCAGCTGTGAGTGCGTTAATACGTACTCCACAGTTATTGTGGCCCCACGTATTCTACGTGTCTCAATTATTGTGTCTCACGTAGTGTATGCTCCACAGTTGTTGTGGCCCTATACTTCATGCTCCACAGTTGTTTTGGCCCCATGACTTATTTGTTTGTGCTACACTTGCTGTGGACACACGTAACATAATGTGTGACACCATCGGCGTTAGTGTCTGGCACGCTCCAGTGACCAGCTAATTAGGCCTCATTCGCAACCTGTTGACTGTATTTCATCAACCCAGGGAATTTAACACCTATTTAGACACTCCAGCGTGAACAAAGGAGTTCCACTAGGATATTACTCCATCCTAGCGCTTAGGGACCTGATTGACATGAATAACTTAACTAGCATACATGACATTTCATAATGTGACGTGACATGAACATGACATAAAAGACAGAAGTCCTGACGTAACGTAACATTACATGAAAGTAAGACGACAAACATATACTTTGAAACATAAATGTAAAAGACAACATTTCATAACATGGCATACGTGTAACAGACAATATTCCGTAACATGGCATAACATGTGACAATGAATATTATATAACATGCAATACATGTAACAGATGGCATACTTAACTTAACATGACATACTTGCAATGTATAGCAATGTATAGCAATACGTAATAGAATATCTTGTGTAACAGATGAATAATTTGTGACAGAATAAATTCTATGTAATAGATAAATATGTAATGATTTGGCATTGCACATATGATAACATGCATACATACACTTTAGTTCCCTTACTTAGACTCATACACATTAAACAGATAGTAAGTTAAAAGCTAACTTACCTCGATCGTCGTGTTCTAAAAGTTAGAAATTTAATTACCAACAATTAGAAAAGTGAAAAGGGACAACTTAGAGTAAAATTACCATTTTACCCTCTATATGTGAGAAAATGACTATTTTACCCCTAACTTAAAGATTTCACATTCTAACTCCAACAATTACCAAAATTTACATTCCTCATGTAAATTTTGTCCTAGACTCAAATAATAACTCAGAAAAATTTAAAACCAATCACAACTATGAAAAACTCACAATGGCCGAAACATACATAGGCCATTTCTCTTGATTGTGGTTGCAATTTCTTCCTTCTTCAAAACCCATGATTAAACCAAAATTTTGCAACAAAGATCTTCCTATCTTAAGTTTAAAAACACACTTAAAATATCCATTAAGAAAAATCTAATAATCAACATGAAACTTTTTGTAACAAGACCCAAACTTTTTAACAAAAGTAAACCCTTAAATCACAAGTTTTGACTTTAATAAAAACATCTACAAGAATTCTAAAAAATCAAATCTTATTTCTAACATATTCATAACATCATCCTAAGATCAACCATGCTTTAAATCATCAAACAAAAGCCACCAAAAATCAAAAAACAACACTTAAGAGTTTTTTTGGTTTTAATCTTAGTTCAAAACAGAAACTTCTCTCTCCATTTAACTTTGATCATTCTCTTGATCCATGGCTTATACACATGTGATCTTCAAACTAAAACATCTCAAGGTTTAAAAATGTATCCTAAAGAAGATCCAGCCATCAAACTTAAAATTACATGGCTAAAACTCAATAAAACAAAGATCTAACCCAAAAACATCAAATCTTAGGCAAAACCGAAATCCTCTTGCATAGAAACACATATCTTTAAAAATAATACTAAATATCTCTAAATAACATCCTAACATGTATATAAGAGGCTTAGGATCATCATATAAAAATATCAAAGCCTTTGGAATAAGATTAAACCACGAAATATTCAAACCTTCACAAAACAAAAACTGTTTTTCCAGTTCCAGTTTTCAAGTTTCTAAATCCAAGGAAATCTATCACCAAAAGCTTTACTCATGCAACAAAACCTCAATGAACATTCATAAACACATGCTAACAACACTCCATAAAAGTTTCGGACCAAGATATGTCCATTAGCTTGGTCAAAAATTCCAAAACATATCATACTCCAAGGTTTCACGCCCAGAATGACCTTTCCATGGTTAAAAATATTTTTGACCAAATAAATGATCATGGAATGACACAAATAAGATATCCACGGAAAATAAACTCAAATGCAAACAACCTTTATGAAGGATTCATCGTGAGATAATACTTACAAAGGATCGCAAATGGCCACGCAAAAAGACCCATAAATCCACCCGAGAGAGCTCTTTTGGGTTTCTCTCTAAGAACGGGGGAAAGAAGTGATAAAATGGAGACAAGTGTGTCTTGCATGACTTTAGAATCCTGGAGGGGGAAGTTATGGGCTTGAATGACCCTTGATTGGAGGTGGCTATGTGACATAAAGTGGACAATAGTGAGAGGCATGGACTGCCTGCAGTAGCTGTGAGAGATGGAGGTTGATGGAGTGGACTTCTCTTCACATCAAGGCACTAATGGGTTGCAGTCAATGGTAGTGGATGGTCTGCCATGTGGGGGAGGAAACTTCTTCAAGAAGCTTTGCCAAGGTGGCCAATTTCGTGGGCCTTGGTGGGCCCAACCAAGTGGGCTTCAATTTGGGGTTTAAAGGGGGTTTGGTTAGGGTTTGAGATGCTATCAAGCCCAAAACTAATTTTTCTTAGCCCGATCAAATTTCCAAGGTTTAAAAGGTTGGATAATGATGTCATAATAAGGATTTTATTAATTAATAGCATGTGGAAGTGATTTAATCAAGTGATTAAACACAATGCTAGAAATCGGGTTAAAAAGGGTTTGGAGACCAACTTTAGGGTTTGGGGAAACCGTTTAAGATTTCGATTTCAACCAAGCTTTTGGGGTTTCAATTGGATTCCAACCATTTAGGGTTTTGCTAGGGTTGAAACCCTCTTTGGTTTGGCACAATTTGGATGATCAGATGAAACAAAGCTTTGCTTTGGTGGCATGATCTCACACCTTGACTTCCTTCACAAATCCATCTAATGGTTCCTCTTTGTGCCAAATCTCTAATATTATTTACTATGTGTGGCTAAGATCTTGCCAAGTGTCTAAATAAAACTTCTCTAACCTAATTTGGACATTCTACACTGTGATTTTGAAGACACCGCACTGGGTGCACTTATCGAGGTTACTATTCACTCCAAAAAATGCATAATAAACTTAGTATTGAAAAATTCTAAATATTCATATTAACCTATAGTGAAAATCGTTTACCAAAATTCAACCTCAAAGTACTCTTAAAAATAAATTCACAATTTCGAATAGGCGTTTCGTCCGAAATTATGAAAAAGGGTTATTGCGCCATAAAATCCTAAATAATCAACTGAGTCTAATGGCATAGACCAAAACACATTCTGACACTTCTAACTATCTCAAATAATTAAACTCATAAATCTAGCACCATTGTGAGTGATAACACTGATTATGATGACAGACTAAAACCTGAGCGATTGGTCGATTCGTAAAAACTTTTGGAGTTTTCACGAGATTTCTACAGTCAATATAAATTCCACCAGTGAATTTCTAGCGGGCTGTTACATCCTCCCCTCCTAAATAAAAGATTTCGTCCTCGAAATCGACATAAGTATAAACATAAAACACGCTCAAAAGAAGAAGTTGCTTACCAACCTACTGTCCAACACTGGATGCCTCATCACGCTCATGGGGCAGGTAACGTTCTTCTTAAGGTAATGCCTTCCTCTCGTAGTCAACACTATTTTTACCTAATAATCATTACATAGTTACACAAAATAACTACCACTATAACATAAGGGTATAACACTCCCAAAGGTTATTGCCTAAACTTAATGACTTCTAGGCTGACCTTCTAGGATATTGAATCCTTGCTTAAATAAAATCACTATTCTCCTTACTATTCAAAGAATTATCCACAACATATATATATATATATATATATCTACCATTCTTAACTCTCTCTCTCTCAAATCATATCAATTAGTACTGGAATCCTTCCACAAAGTAGGTCAAGTCGTACTAGCATACTCTCTAAATCTAAAACTTCAAGTATTCACGCAGTTCAATTTAAAAGAATTTAATCCATACACAACTGAATTCACTTTTTTTTTCTATTTCCTCAAGGAGTTCTATCTACCTAGGACTAGCTTACTCCTTCATAATCACAATGAATCGTTCCTCCTCCTAGGTGGTACCTCGATAAACGATCAACTATTAACATCAACTCAAGACTTTCTCTTTTATGATTGGCATAGCTCTTCTATCCATCATAAGCCGCCTCTTATTCTGACTCTAACTAAAAGGATCTGTTTCTACTGTTCACGTAAATCCTCAAGACCAAGATTTACTACCCATATAAAAGTCTCCAGTATAATGGCATTCTACGTTTTTCACAAACACAATACTTCGCCAAAAACACTTAATAGTAGCTGGACAAAACTATCATTATAAGTGAATCCTACTATGGCCAAAGCCTCTCCCAAGCACTTTACTCTTCCGGACACAAATTCCTTTGGATCCTCAAAATCAAGACAACTTCAAATATACGAAAAACAAATTCTTCAACCTTCAATATCATTCTTCCAACTGCTAAAGGGTATTCTATATCTACACTGATACGAACAATAATACTCTTAATGAGAATTGTTACTCTTACCACCTGAGTAGCAATTCGGCTTCCGTACTAAACTCTCGTGTAATACCACAATCACTAAAGACAGGGACTCACTTGAATCAATAGCGTACAAGTTACAAACTTCAATGACTTGACATACCCCAAAATAACAATAATGCAACAATACAATCAAATGCAATCAAATCAACCTTACATAAACTTAACAATACCTAGGTCTTAGGAAAAAACTAGTGACGGTGCCAGCTTCTTCAATTCCTGAGGCGTCAGCATCTGCGTCTCCCTGAGTGACAGCATACACTCTCATGGCCACGTGCTGCCTCGGCTTTGGTTTGTAGCCGCTGGTGAGAGAAACTCCATTTTCTTTCATTCCTAAGCAACACTGGGGTAGTCTTTGATCATATGACCAAGTTGGCCACACCTGAAACAAGTTTCCAATGCGATTCTGCACTTGCCTTCATGGTGTTTACCGCACTCTCCACAAGGTGGAAATGTGATCGGCATTGGGCTCCTTGTCTCAATGCCTTTTCCTTTATCTGATCCAATAAATATCTTCTTCCTTTTTGAACTTTCTTCAGCAGCATATGATGAAGTCCTATTTCATTCCGAAATGATCAAGGTAGTTGAACCCTTCTGCTTTATCTCTGCTATCGCGGTCACGTTTACCAACTTTTGGTAATTCTCTATTCTTAGACAAACTACTTGGTTACGGATCCTTGGCTAAAGTCCAACTTGAAACTTTTGTGCCTGCATCCTTTGAGTAGAAATCAAGTGTGGTGCAAACCTTCCTAACGCCATAAACTTAGCGGCGTATTGCTCTACAGTCAAACTGCCTTGAGTTAATGTTGCGAACTCCTGCGCCTTCAGCTGTTTGATAGAATCTGGGAAGAATCTATTGTCAAACTCTTCCTTAAATCTCTCCCATGACAGTGCAACCAAACTTCCTAGTTCCCTGACTAGAAGTTGCCTTCGCATATCCCACCATATTCCAGCTTAGCATATAAAACCTTCGAGATCCTTAATCAGTTTCTCGATCCTCAGTGACTCTTCATTACCAGAAAAGTTTGGATAACGATGGATCAAAAACTTCTCACACAGACAACCCCTGACTTCGGATCTGGGTACGTGCACTTGCGGTTGTTGTTGCTGTCTAAGCATGTCAGCCAGTAGACGTACGACTTCAACTAATCCTCCATCCATCGGGGGATTCTGATTCTCCTGATTTGTGGCTCCCTCAGGGTTTTAAGGTATCCTACTGCGAGTCATGTGTCACTTCTTGAAACACACTAGTACATGTATTACAACCACGTACTATCTCCCATATTTCAAAAATTTCAAGTCTAATGAAGACTAAAATTTTAAGCCTAATATTTGGTGCATTTCCTAAGGACATGTGGATTTAAACCCAGAGACGTCTTGCTCTGATACCACCCTGTGATGCCCCCAAATTCAGTTTGGGATCGGACTGACATTTGAAGTGTCAAGACATGCAACACAAGGTTACCTGCCCCCGTTCATGACATATAAGATGCAATGTTCCTAACATGCATATAGCATTATGCAATATTCGCAGCGGATAATTTTTTTCTTTAGCAATATTATGCACCAAACTAAAATATCTCAAATACTTAAAACATACTTCATACTTAACGACATACTAAACAACTAAGATCACAACAATAGTCCCTATGGTTGTAATCAAAAGAGTGCTGGAGATTGAACTTCACAAATACAAGTAGTAATCTGAGGTAACTACTATACTACTATACTACCATCTACGTCGCACCGTCGCTTAGTCGATTGTTTCCAATTCGTCGATTCCCGATTCTCCTTCAAATCCAATGATGCATGCATGGCAGTAAAAGCATGAATGCATAATCAAATCAATAGAAAACATAACATATCTTGGCATAACATGACATGAAATGTAGCACCCGGACCCAAAATTGGTATAGTTGGTCTTTAGTTTTTTATTTATTTATTTATTTTTATAGCTTGATTTTTTTTTAAGTCTTAATTTACGAATTTGAGTAGTGATTTTCTTTTAATTTGGAGATCTTGGCCGTTTATTTTATTTGTTATTCTCCCCGCATGTATAATTATTTATTTTTGTTTTTGTTTGTTTTCTTCTCATTCACGTCTATTTTTTTCTCTACTCCCGTAGTCTTCCTCTTGCCCACTCCATGCACACACACGGCACATCCGCATGCACGTCCCGCGTCCGTTTGGTTTTCATCTAGGGTTTTCTTTTCATGTTCAATCGTCTATTTATATTCATACGAAGAAAGCTCGTGCCACTGCCTTCCCACACGAAACCGTAAGCCAGACCACTGCACTCCCACGTGAAACCGTAAGCCAGACCACCGTGAACCACTCCCACTGCCAAGCCTCCCACGCTGCAACCCGCACGACTGGCCCCTCACACGACGGAAAACACTAGCCCGAAGTAGAACCAACCACAGCAAGCCTCCACCGGTAGCCTCACGTCGCGCAAATAAACCCGAAAGAAGCCAGGACTGCTCTGTTTTTGCATCAAGAAACAGAGTACTTCCTTGCTAGACCCTCCTTCCCTGGCACGCGTTCAACCACTGTCCTCGACAGAAACAACCATTACCTGGTCTTGCTAGCCGCCCTGCACCACCTTGCTACACTGCTGCCGACTCAAACCACCACCCGCTCTCTCGGTAACACCTCCATGCACACGCCGTGTGTCACTCTCCATTGCATGAATTGTCTCTCTTTCTTTCCAGGTTCTCTTTTCTCTCTACCGCTCACTCTCTGTGTTTCCTTCCTCTCTCTCTCTCTCAGATTTCTCCTCTCTCTCTGAATAGCACGCCCCTTTCTCGCTTTGTGCTGTCGAGACCATATTTGTTCCTCACGGTAAGCCTCGTCGCACCCCTCTTTTGGTTTCCTTTTGTTGAGTTTTATGTTTGCCTATAAACAAGCAGAAATTTTGCACTCTTTGGTAATATTAGCATGAAGTTTCAAACTTTATGGTTTTGATACTCCTGGTAACTTCGAAACTGCCATCACACCTTTGGTCGTTGTTTTTCCATAAAATACCTCAATCTTGTTTTAAGTGTTTTTACATGTTGCTCTGTTTTCAGTTATAATGCTACGTGAGTTCAGTTTAATGGATTTTGCTTTAATGGTCTGTTTTTAATTGGTTGTGTTTTAATGAATGGGCTTGGTTTTCATTATACATTAAAAGATATCATTATATTATTAATTTGAACTATTTAGTTTTCAATGGAACTCATTTTCTTAGTGGGCCTTATTTTATGAGATTTTAAGTAGCTAGAGTAGTCTATTAATCTATAATATGTTATGGGTACTTTAGTATTAAAAAAAAAAACATCGGTATTCATTTTTGCATATTATTTATTCGATTGCTCTCTTCGGTATGAATTCGTTTAAGTGGCTTTTGACGAAATTAGAAAGTGATAATTTTTTTTTTAGGGTTAGGATAATTTTAGAAGTTTAAGAAAATAGGTTATTTTAGCATTTCATGTTTAAATATTGAGGTACATGTTTGATCGGAAATTTATGGAAGTTACGTGATTATTTTATTGGTGACGATTAATATTTGTTTGACATTTTTGAGAAAAATTCTGAAAAGCTAAGAAGTTCAGGTAAGTGGGGTTCTTATGCTAGACTTTGCATTTTAAAATAAAATGAGCTGAAGTTATTTTCGAAAAATATACATATTTGATGTTGAAAAGAAATTTGAACTGCCTCAGTTATTTGTTCTGCATTACTCATGAGATTCTATTTAAGAAGAAATTATTTTCAGTCATGACTGGTGTAAACATGAGCTTATTTCTGACATTCTGTTTCTGAACTTTGAAAAATCGAGCGAATATGAAATTTGTGCATAAATTATGTTGTGATATGATTTTTGTTCTGTTCTGAAGATTTTATGTACTCTGATATGATCTGATGTGATTTCTGAAAACCTCTGGCATAACATTTTGTTTCTGTTCCGTTCTGACCTCACCACGGGTGTAAAACTGTGGCCTCTGTTCGAGTTGGTACCAACTTTTCTATTTCTGGTGCACCCACTTTGGAAACAAAGTGGTTTTCTGCGTGGTCTTTCCTATGTGCACACTCGGGGCTCCGAGAATGAATAAGGGGAAGATTCACATTCTGTTTCTGCTCGGTTAGCTACCGGGGTTTGCACAACCCTACCACGGGAGTTAAACATGGTATTTGTTCTAATATGACAAGATAAGATGTGATGTTTCAGTTTATGCTATGCCAAAGGGATTTTGATTATGAATATTTTCGAACTTTCGCTCTAACATTTTTGATAACATGTTCTGACGCTGCATTTTGAAAACATTATTCTGATTCTGCATTCTGAAAGGAAATATTTTGTTCTGCATTCTGATTTCTGTAAATGCTCATGTTTACACACTAGTATATGTCCTCTGCTTACTGAGTTGTTGATAACTCACCCCCTTATCTCCATATATTTTTCAGATAATTTTGATGATTCAGCTGGAGAACAAGAGTAGAAAGTTTAGCAAGGTGTGATGATCGTAGTAGAATAAGTGTCTGAGGGTACAAATGCTTATTTGAGAGTCGTAGTTAGTAAGCTGTTTTATTTTTCGGGTATTTGATTTGATGAGTTGAGGATGTGTTTGAGTTTTTGGAGAATTTCTAATTTATGTTATTGGGAATTTCTTTATTGTCGCCATGGAGAAACTTAGATTTTTGGTTTGATTAAGTGTATTAATATTTTATGGAATTTTTCTGGAGTTTATAGTTGTTATATTTAAGTTAATTTTAAGTATTAAGAGCTAACTCTCCGGACCTCTGGGAACGGGGTGTTACAGTTGGTATCAAAGACAGGTTTGAATTCTGCATACTATAAACCTTGGAGGTTTAGATATCTCTGTGATTAGGAAGAAATTTCAGATTTGAGGTTTAGAAATTTTTTAAAGAATGAAAGATGATTAATGAGAGTTAAGGTTTCAGAATTCTTGTAGGCGCTGGGTCATGACGTTGAGGAAATAATTTTTTCAGAGTTGTGGTGTAGACAATTGTGGGCTATATGAGGTGATTTTTATGGGTATTTAGGGTATTAGAAGTCTCAGGTGTTAGACAAGATATTTATGGAATTTGAAGGGTAGGAATTTTTATAGATATTCTAAGATATTCTTGTGGATTGAGGTTCGGTTCAGTTTTGTAGACCGTATATAAGGCTTTCTTCAGGATGGAAAGTTTAGAGTTTGGAGTAATATAGAGTTACTACTGTTGCTTGTACAATTTTTTTTTATTATGTATTTATGTTTGTTTTACCATTATCACCATTTGCTTATTTTGCACAAACCCCTTTATTCTTGTATATTATTATTGTTATTATTTTTAATAATCCAAGTTGTCAGGATGCCACCTCGTCGTCGAGAAAGAAGTGTATCGGGTATGAATGCGACAAATGATGAATGGGGATGTACCATAGAGCAGTTTAATCGAATGCATCCTCCCACCTTCGATGGTCGGGGCGACGCAACTTTAGCAGAAGACTGGATCCAAGATATTGAGGAGATACTCCGCGTTATAAACTGTACGGATGAACAGAAGGTTCTATACTCTGCCTTCAAACTAACTGGAGAAGCAAAGAGATGGTGGATTTCTGAAAGAACCATCAGAGAAACGGAAGGGACAGAAATAGTCCGTTGGCTGCACTTCAAGCAGATATTTCTGGAACGCTTTTTCCCAACCTCAGTTCGAGACGACAAGGCTATGCAGTTCGCTAATTTGGTACAGGGAGCTATGACAGTACACCAGTACGCAGCTAGATTTATTGAGTTATCACGCTTTGCTGCATATTTGATCCCTGATGAGGAGAAGAAGGCTCGTAAGTTTGAGCAAGGGCTGAATGAAAAGATTTATGAAAGAATTGTGGGTTTTCAAATTCGGAACTTCTCAGAGTTGGTGAAAAAGGCCACAGTATTCGAGAGGAGCCTTCAAAGAAGCGCAATAGTACTGGAACAGAGGAAGAGGACTGCGCCACAGGGGTCTCAATCTGCAGTGGATCAAGGGCAATGGAAAAAGAGAAATGACAGGAGCAGCTCGGGGCAAAAGCAAATGCAAGTTAATCAATCGAACGGCCTCTGTAAGTTTTGTAATCGTGCACATACTGGAGAGTGCAGAAGGGAAATGGGGGCATGTTTTCGATTCGGTAAGACCGGACATCTTATCAGGGAATGCCCTTTGGTGCTGACAGACAACAAGAAGCCTAACCCACATCCAGGTTCCCAGCAAGCGAATCAGGGTAATAATCAACGTAGAATGGGACCGGCCCGAGTGTTCGCACTAACATCTGAAGATGCTGAGAATGACAACAATGAGATCATAGGTACCTCACTCTTTTTCTCCTTGAAATCTTTTTAATTTAGTCGAGATTAGTTATGCTTGTATGGAACTGTTCTTACAGGGTAGCTTAGAATATTAAAGTTTGGTTGAGAGTAGATTTTCTAAGGATTTGAAATTTGTGAATCGAGCTTATTCAGGACTTAAGCTTGGAACTTTTGATTATACTATATTGTTTTAACAGTTCTCTGCTAGTTAGTTGTAAATGCGGGGTTTAGTTCTTTTCCAAGGTATGTGATTCGATGTTTTTAGGACTATAAGTTGATAGAGTGAGCAGCAGAAGCGTGGTTTGGTGAGTGATATGATAGTTTGAGAGTTTATTTCAACATTTATTGAGGCTTTATATTAGGTGGAGATTTTTTTAAAAAATTTATTTTTGGGTATTTAATTGTATTTTTGAGGTTTATATTCTAGACTTTAAAAGGCAGTGTATGCGAGTGTGTATGGCTAGAGAAATTATGGGAGAATACGATCGACAATATGGGAGGGTTAGAATTTGAAATATTAGGTTCGACAATTGCAGAATATTAAATAGGTTTGACATTGTTGTAGCGGATAAATATTTAAGCCTTGTTTGTGGTACTAGCAAATTTCGAGGACGAAATTTTTTTAAAAGGGGGAGAATGTAGCACCCGGACCCAAAATTGGTATAGTTGGTCTTTAGCTTTTTATTTATTTATTTATTTGTATAGCTTGATTTTTTTTTAAGTCTTAATGTACGAATTTGAGTAGTGATTTTCTTTTAATTTGGAGATCTTGGCCGTTTATTTTATTTGTTATTCTCCCCGCATGTATAATTATTTATTTTTGTTTTTGTTTGTTTTCTTCTCATTCACGTCTATTTTTTTCTCTACTCCCGTAGTCTTCCTCTTGCCCACTCCATGCACACACACGGCACATCCGCATGCACGTCCCGCGTCCGTTTGGTTTTCATCTAGGGTTTTCTTTTCATGTTCAATCGTCTATTTATATTCATATGAAGAAAGCTCGCGCCGCTGCCTTCCCACACGAAACCGTAAGCCAGACCACTGCACTCCCACGTGAAACCGTAAGCCAGACCACCGTGAACCACTCCCACTGCCAAAAGACAGAAGTCCTGACGTAGCGTAACGTTACATGAACGTAAGACGACAAACATGACATACTTTGAAACATAAATGTAACAGACAATATTTCATAACATGACATACATGTAATAGACAATATTCCGTAACTTGGCATAACATGTGACAATGAATATTACGTAACATGCAATACATGTAATAGATGGCATACTTAACTTAACATGACATACTTGCAATGTATAGCAATACGTAATAGAATATCTTGTGTAACAGATGAATAATTTGTGACAGAATAAATTATGTGTAATAGATAAATATGTAATGATTTGGCATGGCACATATGATAACATGCATATATACACTTTAGTTCCCTTACTTACACTCATACACATTAAACTGATAGTAAGTCAAAAGCTAACTTACCTCGATCGTCGCGTTCTACGAGATTAAAGCGTGAAACACGAGAAACTGAAAGATGGTATTCTAAAAGTTAGAAATTTAATTACTAACAATTAGAAAAGTGCAAAGGGACAACTTAGAGTAAAATTACCATTTTACCCTCTATATGTGAGAAAATGACTATTTTACCGCTAACTTAAAGGTTTCACATTCTAACTCCAAAAATTACCAAAATTTACATTCCTCATGTAGATTTTGTCCTAGACTCAAATAACAACTCAGAAAAATTTAAAACCAATCACAACTATGAAAAACTCACAATGGCCGAAACATACATAAGCCATTTCTCTTGATTTTGGTTGCAATTTTTCCTTATTCAAAACCCATGATTAAACCAAAATTTCGCAACAATGTTCTTCCTATCTTAAGTTTAAAAACACACTTAAAATATCCATTAAGAAAAATCTAATAATCAACACCAAACTTTTTGTAACAAGACCCAAACTTTTTAACAAAAGTAAACCCTTAAATCACAAGTTTTAACCTTAATAAAAACATCTCCAAGAATTCCAAAAAATCAAATCTTATTTTTAACATTTTCATAACATCGTCCTAAGATCAACCATGCTTTAAATCATCAAACAAAAGCAACCAAAAATCACAAAACAACACTTGGAGTTTTTTTGGTTTTAAACATAGTCCAAAATAGAAACGTTTCTCTACATTAACTTTGATCATTCTCTTGATCCATGGCTTATACACATGTGATCTTCAAACTAAAACATCTCATGGTTTAAAAATGTGTCCCAAAGAAGATCCATCCATCAAACTTAAAATCACATGGCTAAAACTCTATAAAACATAGATCTAACCCAAAAACAACAAATCTTCGGCAAAACCGAAATCCTCTAGCATAGAAAATTATATTTTTAAAACTAATACTAAATATCTTCTAAATAACATCCTAACATGTATATAA
Organism: Juglans mandshurica; assembly: GCA_022457165.1. NCBI lineage: Eukaryota > Viridiplantae > Streptophyta > Magnoliopsida > Fagales > Juglandaceae > Juglans > Juglans mandshurica. The sequence goes on from CM039623.1 coordinate 16,581,281, forward strand.
GAGGTTTAGGATCATTATATAATAATATCAAAGCCTTTGGAATAAGATTAAACCACGAAATATTCAAACCTTCACAAAACAAAAATTGTTTTTCTACTTCCAGTTTTCAAGTTTCTAAATCCATGGAAATCTATCATCAAAAGATTTATTCATGCAACAAAACCTCAATGAACATTCATAAACACATTCTCACAACACTCCATAAAATTTTCGGAGCAAGATATGTCCATTAGCTTGGTCAAAAATTCCAAAACATATCATACTCTCCAGTTTCAAGCCCAGAATGACCTTTCCATGGTTAAAAATACTTTTGACCAAACAAATGATCATGGAATGAGACTAATAAGCTATCCATGGAAACTAGACTCAAATACAAACAACGTTTATGAAGGAGTCATCGTGAGATAATACATCCAAAGGATCGAAAATGGCCACGCAAAATGACCCTGAAATCTGCCCGAGAGAGCTCTTTTGGGTTTCTCTCTAAGAACGGGGGAAAGAAGTGATAAAATAGAGACAAGTGTCTCTTGCACAACTATAGACTCCTGGAGGGTGAAGTTATGGGCTTGAATGACCATTGATTGGTGGTGGCTATGTGACATAAAGTGGAGAATAGTGAGAGGCATGGACTGTCTGCAGCAGCTGTGAGAGATGGAGGTTGATGGAGTGGACTTCTCTTCACATCAAGGCACTAATGAGTTGCAGCCAATGGCAGTGGATGGTCTGCCAGGTGGGGGAGGAAGCTTCTTCAAGAAGCTTTGCCAAGGTGGCCAATTTCATGGGCCTTGGTGGGCCCAACCAAGTGGGCTTCAATTTGGGGTTTAGTGGGGTTTGGTTAGGGTTTGAGATCCTATCAAGCCCAAAACCAATTTTTTTTGGCTCAATCAAATTTTCAAGGTTTAAAAGGTTGGATAATGATATCATAACAAGGATTTTATTAATTAATAGCATGTAGAAGTGATTTAATCAAGTGATTAAACACAATGCTAGAAATCGAGTTAAAAAGGGTTTGGAGACCAACTTTAGGGTTTGGGGAAACCGTTTAAGATTTCGATTTCAACCAAGCTTTTGGGGTTTCAATTGGATTCCAACCATTTAGGGTTTTGCTAGGGTTGAAACCCTCTTTGGTTTGGCACAATTTGGATGATCAGATGAAACAAAGCTTTGCTTTGGTGGCATGATCTCACACCTTGACTTCCTTCACAAATCCATCTAATGGTTCCTCTTTGTGCCAAATCTCTAATATTATTTACTATTCGTGGCTAAGATCTTGCCAAGTGTCCAAATAAAACTTCTCTAACCTAATTTGGACATTCCACACTGTGATTTTGAAAACATCGCACTGGGTGCGCTTACCGAGGTTACTATTCACTCCAAAAAAATGCATAATAAACTTAGTATTTAAGAAATTCTAAATATTCATATTAACCTATAATGAAAATCGTTTACCAAAATTCAACCCCAAAGTGCTCTTAAAAATAAATTCACAATTTCGAACAGGCGTTTCGTCCGGAATTATGATGAAAGACTAAAACCTGAGTGATTGGTCGATTCGTAAAAACTTTTGGAGTTTTCACGAGATTCCTACAGTCATATAAATTCCACCAATGAATTCCTAGCGGACTGTTACAGCTGCTCCTAATAGTGCCTTGATGTGGGATGGGAAATCCACCTCATCACCCTCCATACAACACGACAACAGTAGGCAGTCCTTGCCCCTCACTATTCTTCACTTTATGTGACATAGGCACCTCCCATCAAGGGTCATTCAAGCCCATACTTTCCCCCTCTAGAAGTCTAAAGTCGTAAAAGACACACTTCACTTCATTTCATCACTTCTTCACCCCGTTCTTAGAGAGAAATCCAAGAGAGCTCACTAGGGCAGATTTCTGAGCTATCTTGCACGGTCATTTTTGACCCTTTGCAAGTATTTTCTCGAGACCCCTCCTTCATAAAATTTGTTCATCTTTGAATTTAATTTTCGTGGATATCTTATTGTTTTCATTTCATGGTCATTTAGTTAGTAAAAAGTTGTTTTAAACATGGAAAGGATATTCTGGGTGTTAAACTGAAGAGTGTGTCATATTTTAAATTTTTGACCAATCTAATGGACATATCTTGGTCCAAAAATTTTATGGAGTGTTTTTAACATGTGTTTATGAATTTTCATTTCAGACTTGTTGCATAACTAAAGCTTTTGATGAAAAATTTTCTTAGATCTAGAAACTTAGAAACTGGAAGTGGAAAAACAGTTTCTGTTTTGAGAAAGTTTGAAAAGTTTGTGGTTTAATCTTACTCCAATGGCTTTGATATTTTTATTTGATGATCCTAAGCCTCTTATATGCATGTTAGGATGTTATTTTGGAGATATTTAGTATTAATTTCAAAGATATGATTTTTCTATGCAAGTGGATTTCAGTTAGGCCTAAGATTTGATGTTTTTGGTATAAATCCATGTTTTTTTTTAATTTTTTTAGCCATGTGATTTTAAGTTTGATGGTTGGATCTTCTTTAGGACACATTTTTAAACCATGTGATGTTTTAATTTGAAGATCTAATCTTTTTAAGCCATGGATCAAGAGATTGATCAAAACTAGTTAAGGAAAAGTTTATGTTTTTGGACTAAGTGTAGAACTGAAAACTCCAAGTGTTGTTTTGTGATTTTTGGTGACTTTTGTTTGATGATTTAAAGCATGATTGATCTTAGGATGATTTTATGAATATGTTAGATGTAAGATTTGACTTTTGGAATTCTTGGAAATGTTTTGATTAAGGTAAACTTTTGATTCAATGATTTGCCTTTTTGGTTAAAAAGTTTGGATCTTTTTACTAAAAAGTTCGGTAGTGATGATTATCATTTCTTTTTTATAGATGTTTTAAGTATGTTTTTAAACCTAGGATAGAAAGATCTTTGTTGCAAAATTTCAGTTTAATCATGAGTTTTGAAGTTGGAAGAATTGTAACAAAAATAAGAGAAATTGCCTATGGATGTTTCAGCCATAGTGAGTTTTTCATAGATGTGGTTTATTTTTAATTTTTCTAAGTTGATATTTGAATGTAGGACAAGATTTACATGAGAAATGTAAATTTTGGTGATTTCTAGAGTTAGGATGCAAAATTCTTAAGTCAGGAGTAAAATGATAATTTTCTCATATGTAGAGGGTAAAATGGTAATTTTACTCTAAGATTAGCTTTTTCCATGATTCTAATTGTTAGTGAATAAAATTTTAACTTTTAGAATCATTATTCACAGTTCCTCGTAATCGTGCTTGAATTCTCGTAGAACGCGTTGATCGATGTAAGTTAGCTTTTAACTTACTATCAGTTTATTAAGTATGGTTGATTAGTAAATGAACTATATGCTATGTATGTATGTTATCTTATGTGCTATGCCAAGTCATTTCATATTCATCTGTCACACAGAATTTATTCTATCATGAATTGATCATCTGTTATGCAAGATATTCTGTCACATATTACTATACATTACAAGTACATCTTGTTAAGTGTGCCATCTATTAAATTTATATCGTGTCATGTAATATTCACTGTTGCAAGCATGTCATGTTAAGTATGTTGTCTGTTACATGTTATGTCATGTTACAAAATGTTTCTATCTCAAGTAAGTCATATCTTTTGAGTTACGTTCAAGTCATGTTGTGTTACGTCAGGATTTCTGTCCTTTCGTCTTCTCGTCACATTTCATCTCATATACAGTTTGTGTATTTCGAGAACAGTCATGTCAAATTAAGTTAATGTTATCAATCAAGTTGTACTATGGTCAAGGATGATACGCGCTACTTGGTATTGCGGTCAAGGCTTATACGCTGCCGAGTACTACGGTGAAGGAGTATAATCTGTCGTATTACAGAAGGATATATCAGTTAAATTATACTACAATCAAGTATGATATGTTCGGCCTAGTACTGCAGTCAAGGCTATGCACTGCCAAGTACTATGGTGAAGGAATAAAACATGTCGTACTATAATCATCATTTTAAGTCAAGTCTGAGATCAAGTTCATGTTAAGTCAAGTCTCAGATCAAGTTCATGTTATGTCAAGTCCTAGATCAAATTCATGTCAAGTCGAGTCTCAGTTTAAGTCCAGTTCAGTTTAAGCAAGTCAAGTTCAGTTCACGCTTCAATTTAAGTTATGCCAGTTATGTTATGTTGTACGCCAAGTTATGCTATGATTACTTATGACTTTGATTATGCTTTCATATTTTTACTGCCATGCATGCATCATTAACCTGTGTTGAGGTTTTCTGTTAACTTGATGAGATTTGTAATCAAATCTTACTGTGGTAGTCCCAACTACCATTCCCCCCGAATGATAGATCTTGTCACAGGACCCGAATGAGAACTGAGATTCGACCAATTGGACACGATCGACTGAGCGACGGTGCAGCGTCAATAATAGTAAAGTAGTTAACTTAAATTACTACTTGTACCATGGAGTTGCATCTCTAGTACTCTTTTGATCATAGCCATTTGGACTAGCGTTATGATCTCAGTTATTTAGTATGTCCTTTTGTATGAAGTATGTTTTTAAGTATTTGAGATATTTTTAGTTTGGTGCATAGTATTGTTAAAGGAAAACATGTATCAGCTGCAAATATTGCATAATGCTAGATGCATGCTAGGAACATCGCATCTTTAATTATCTTGAGTGGGAACAGGTAGTCTTGTGTTGCATGTCCCGACGCTTCAGATGTCTGTCTGATCCCAAGCAGAATCTGAGGGCGTCACAACTAACCCCAGCACGTCATGCAGATGGATAGCAACACACCACCACCGGCTAGTGATGGAGAATAGGTTTGGGTGAGTAGCATCTTCTCCTTAGTATTTTTTATTGTTAGTCGTTACGTCGATTTTGAGGACAAAATCATTTTTTTAGTAGGGGAGGATATAATAGCTAGCTAGAAATTCAATGGTGGAATTTTTTTAGGCTTTTAAAATCTCGTGAAAACTCTATAAGTTTTCACGAATTAACCAATCGTGTAGGTTTTAGTCTATCAGCATAATCAGTATTGCCACTCACTATGGTGCCAAAAGTGCGATTTTATTTATTTGAGATAGTTAGAAATGTCAGAATGCGATATGGTCTACGCCATTAGACTCAGTTGGTCATTTAGGCTTTTATGGTGCAATGATCTCTTTTTTAATTTTCAGATAAAACAATTTATCAAAAACTTGTTATGATTATTTCAAGGCATTTCGGGGTGAATTTCGATAATCAAATTTCACTATTAGTTTAGTATGTATATTTAGGATTTTACAGTGTAAAATTTATTCTACACTTTTTCAGAGTGAATAGTAATCTCAATAGTAGCACCTAACGTAGTGTTTTCAGAATCATAATGTGAAACGTCTAAATTAGGTTGAATAAGTTTTATTTGGACACTTGGCAAGATCTTAACTACACTTGGAGAATAGTATTGGACACTTATCACTAAGAGGAACCATGAGATGGATTATGAAGGAATTCAAGGTGTGAGATCAAGCAACCTAAGTTAAAACCCTAATTGATCTGATTTCTAGCATTGTGTTTAGTCATTTGATTAAATCACTTCCATATGCTATTAATTCCTCATATCCACGTTATGACATCATTATTCACCCATTTAAATCTTGAAAATTTGATTGGGACAAGAAAAATTAGATTTTGGCTTGATAGCATCTTAAACCCTAACCAAACCTTCCCTAAACCCCAAATGAAACCTATTCATTTAAGGCCCATTAAAGCCCACGAATTTTGGCCACTTGGCAAAGCTTCTAGAGCAAGTTTTCCCTCCCCCATGGCAGACCTCCCTCTACCCAAAGCATGCCCCAAAGTCAAGCTTAATGTGAAGCCAAAGGCCATCTCACCACCACCCTACTCATAGATATTTCTTTGGCTGAAAACCACTCACTACTCTTGCCTTTTTGTGACATAGCAACCCTACCTAAAGGTGTCATATAAGGCCATACCTGCACTTTTCATAATTGGTAAGAGGCGTGTAGGCCATTTCCCCATTCACTTTACCACTTTTCACTCACATTCTTGCAAAGAAACCCTTAGGAGCTCCCTTGGGCAGATTTCGGTTGCTTTTTGCATGCCATTTTAGAACCATTGTGAGTTTCATCTGACAATGATTCCTTCATGAAAGTTGTTCTGATTTGTGTATAATTTCCATGGGTATCTTTTTTGTTTGATTTCATGGTAGTTTGATCAGTAAAAAATTGTTTTAACCGTGTAAAAGTGAATCTGGGCAACAATCTAGATAGTGTGTTGTGTTTTGGAGTTTTTGACCAAGCTAATGGACAAGTCTTGGTCTAAACAATTTATGGAGTGTTGTTAACATGTATATATGAATTTGTGTTGGAGATTAGTTGCATGATTAAAGATTTTGATGAAAGATTTTCTCAGATCTAGAAACTTTGAAACTGGAAGAGGAAAAACAGTTTTTGTTTTAAGAAAGTTTGAGTCTTTTGTGGTTTAATCTTACTCCAAAGGCTTTGATACTTTTATTTGATAATCCTAAGCAATTTATCTACATGTTAAGATGTTTTTTTGAAGCTTTTTGATATTGGTTTCAAAGAAGTGAATTTTAATACAAGAGATCATACGGTTGGGTCAAAAAGTTTGATGTCTTTAGTTAAATCCATGTTTTGAGTTATTTTAGCCATGTGATTTTATTTAATGTTTGGATCTACTTTAGGATACATTTTTAAACCATGCGATATTTTGGTTTGAAGATCTCACCATAGAATGTGTTAGATCAAGTGATGTTTTGTAATTTGTGGTAGCTTTTATGTGTTGATTCAAAACATATTAGTTCTTGGGTATGTGTTATGAACATGTTAGAATAAAGTGCTAGATTTTTGGAGTTTTTGAAATGCTTTAAAATAGGTCAAACCTTGAGATTCAAAAGTTGTATTTTAACTCAAAAGTTTGGATCTTGTTACTAAAGAGTTTTGTGATTATGTGAATTATAATCTTGTTGGATGTTTTAAGCATGTTTTTAAACTTAGGATATGAGGAGCTTTGTTGAAATATTTCGGCCTGATCATGAGTTTTGGAGTTGAATAAAATTGCAACAAAAATCAAAGAGAAATGACCTTTGAAAGTTTCAGCCCTAGCATGTTTCTCATAGTTGTGTTTGGTTTTAAATTTTTCTAAATTGATATTTGAGTTTAGGACAAAATTTACATGTTTCATGTATATTTTTAGTAATTTTTAGAATTAGGATGTGAAATCCTTAAGTCAGGGATAAAATAATAATTTTTCCACATGTATAGGGTAAAATAGTATTTTTATTCTAAGTTAACATTTCTTCGTGTTTCTTTTTTTAATGATTAAGTTTCTAATATTTAAAACTCCTACTTACAATTACTCATATTTCATACTTTACCTCGTAAAATGTGACAAGCACTGTAAGTTAGCTCCTTACTATCAGATTACTATGTATGTGTGACGGGAAATTGAACTACAGTCTATGTAAGTATGTTATCATATATGCCATACTATGTCATGTCACTTCATGATTATCTGCTACACAATCTATTCTATCTTCTATTTCTATATGTTATAAGTATATCATGTTACGTAATGCTATATGTTACACGTATGTCAGGTTACAAAATGTTGTATGTTACATGTTATGCCATATTATAAAATATTATACTTTACACGTTATGTCATGTTACGAAATATTATGCATTACATGTTATGTCATATTACCAAATGTTATCTGTTATATGTTATGCCATATTACGAAATTTGGCACCTCTAGCCCTCGCTTGGGATTGGATGGTGACTAAGACGCCAGAACATGTAACATAAGGCTACATACCCCTCATACATGACAGATAATATGTTATGCACCTAAGTACACTAGCAGTATGCAATAACGTAGCAACAGAAAAGTAGAAAACGTTGGATAATCTAAGCAACACGATAAGCAATTGCAAAGCACATGGTACCGTACTAATATCATATCTCAAACATTGCCAAAAACATAAACATGTATCATAAAGATATAACATCCCAAATCATAGAGTATAGTTTAAATCTCCCAAAACACGAGACCACCTCAAAACATAGTTCCACAAAAGTTGAGGTCTAAACCATAAGTATTGTTTCTTTTTCCACAAAATAACTTAAGTTCCCATACTCTTCGTAACTATTGTCCCATCGGGAGACAGACACCAAAAGACCCCATGGGATTACTGAGGCTCGGGCGGTATCAAACCTATGTCCTTTGCTGTTGCCTTTGCATCACCCGAGGCTTTCGAGGCTCACTCCAGATAAGTAGACAGTTGGTCCATATTCCACCAAAACTTCAGATTCTTAGATGGTTGATAGATCGTAGCATCGATCTCGATCTCACTAATACTATTTAGGATCTCCCTGAGAAGCTTAGTCGTATGTTTTAATGTGTCAGCAACATAGTCATGACGAGCCTGAACAGTGTACTCGTCCTCTATCAAGGAACCGTCTGGTTCATGTTTCTTGGATATCCAGGGTACTTGTAACAACTTCTACCATTCCGATTAAGGAATGGCAGTGGAAACTACCACAATGAGATTTAAAGAGATTTCAGGTAATCACACAACATACCACAGTTAACACAAGCATACAAGAGGTATATCATGAAATGCGTGCATGGACATGTACTTGACCTATGCCTTTGACCAGAACTTGACTTGTAACAAAAACTAACTTTTCCTAAAAACTTCTTAACTTTTCTTATTCAAGTGATTTTAATCAGAACTTGCCTCATCAAAACATATCACAAGATTGCATCAAGTGATCCTTATCACATAAGCTCTTATTCTTGTTCAGAGGGTGGACAAAACATGGTTCCCCTAAGCACTGCGTGTTCCTGCTAGTTACCGCACCATCAACGGTCCATACACCGTGATGAATACATCATAAACAGAGATTCAAATTAACTCGACCTTACTTCGTTGGGTTACATGCCTTATGCACCCATAAGTGTTAGGCAATTCTTCGCTCTGGCATTCTTTGAAAAGAATCCATTCGAGGCTCGTTGATGATATTTTGTGGACCTAGGGGTTACCACTCTATTCTTAAACACTCCAAAGTGGATAGAAGAGTTCTACTTGGGCATTCCCCCGCCCTAGCATTTGGGGTCGTGATAAAACTTTTAAATCTTTTTCTTTGAAAACACTTTCTTTGAAAACACTTTTCTTTGCAAACACTTTTCCCCAAATGCATGTGACATGAGACTTATAACATGCGTACTTACACTTGACATATGACATATGAAATATCGTGCACGAAATAACCAAGCATAACATGTTCATTTTATAGCATGATAACATAAACCATATGAGATATCAAAACACATACATGGAATCATGAAAACTTGCTTAGGCTGAAACACATAGGCATAAAAACATGAAGAATCATCACTTAAACATGTTCCAAACTTCAAGCATATAATATAGAAATCAAGACATAGTGAAACAAAACAGGAAATCATAGGTTTTGACTAAGTTCTGAAACTTCCAAGGCATATTCAAACTGAAATATCATGTTGCATAAACCATCAACCTTAATCAAGTGAAAACCGAAACTCATAGGTGTATTTCATGGCATTTTCATCACAAATCTGAAGCATATAATTCCTTCCATAGATTTACTCAAGATCAAATTAGTATATTCAAACAAACGATCAAGAGATAGCAAACAAAGCAAACACGACAATGAAAGGATTTACACAAATATATACAAGTATTAACCAAGAGTAAGTTGAGTGTATACTTACAAAAATCCGAGCAAAGAAATACTAGCAAGCTGTAAATCCGAACATACTACATTAGAAAGAGTAACTAAAAACCCTATTTCAAGTTCTTGAGTGTGTGAGGATTTTTTGGGCATCACTTGATCTTAAACCACTTGGTTTCTAGGGTTTTGGGTTATAACTCCTTCATTTCACTCATGAAGTAAAACAAAACCTAAAGTGAAACAAAAATAAATGTGGTGATCGAAAACATGGAGGATGAACTCCCCCCAATTAATCGGCTTCAAGCGTTTCTTAAAAACCCCAAGTCATTTTCTAAGAAATCAGTAGAAAGTGTGTGTGTGTGTGTGTGTGTGTGTGTGTGTGTGTTCTATCATTCTCGAAGTCCAATGAGATTTGAATCTCATTTTTGGGTTGAGAAAGTGACATGTGTGTGCAAATCTAAGAGAAAACCGATCCTTACCTTGTCTATCCTTGATGATGCCAAAATCCTCTCTCTTGAAAGGATCCTCCTTGTTTGGTTGGAAATAAAATACGAGAAAGTAAGAGAATCTTCAAGTGAACATGTGAGAATTGTGTGGAGAGATTGAGAGTTCATGCAAATTTTGAAAAATGGCAAGGGAAAAGCCCATAGGCGTGTACCCCCCCCCCCCCCCCCCCTCTTTTTATAGTAGACTCTTCACTTCCCTCCTTGGTTGCTTCCAAAATCCTTAAATGGATGACAAATGGCATAGGTTTCTTCGTCCCCTTTCTCTTTTGCCGAGAATGACTCTTAGAATTCCCCACTTGGATTTGCATTGGGAAGGGACATATTGGGGGTTGTGTGTAGGGTTTCTCCTTCCTTGGTTGGAATTCCCTTCTTTCCCCTTTATGCCCTTCCTTTCCTTAAGCAAGTGAATATTTCTTTAAGGGTATATTGGTAAAACATCTCATGCCTCTTCTTTTTCCCAACAAGTAACCTTTAGCATGGATGACAAGTGGCATTGGGCGTGTGCCATAGCCCTAGCCGTTCACTCCCTCTTCCATTTCCCAAGTTGATGCTTCATCTTCCTAGTGCTCCTTTCCTAGGTGACATTTCATGTGCCATTGGTCTAAAAATAATCTAAGTGACAAGTGGCAAGTCAATGGGGTGTTTGGGAGTGTGTTAGCCGAAACCTTAAGGGCATATTTGTCCTTGATACAAAAGTCCTTCATCTATTCTTCTAGAAGCTTAGTGCATGCTTGACACTTGGCAAAAACTACACAAATTCGAAATCCTTTGTGCCTCCCTTCGGTTTCCCATGCAGATTTTCTAGAAAAGCTCTATTTCTCTTCCCTAGGCTTCCCTTCCCAAGAAATCTACCTTGGAACTCAAATTTTGGGCAAAACAAGGGTCTAGGCGTGTGTGAAGATGGGCTAGCCAAAAATCCCTTAGTCTTCCTAGGTTCCTTTTGCCCCTTGATTCATCTAGAAGGTTTCTAGCAAGTTGACAAGTGGCAATTCCTCTAAGGTAGGCATGCAAGCCACTTCTTGGTGCTTTCTTACACTTCTCTCTCCCCCTTATCCTACTATCAAGTCTGGATTCTTATTGTAACACTTACATGGCACATGGCACTAGTGCCTAAGATTTGGGTCATGGGCCTAAAGCCATTGGGCCTGGGTTTCTAAATAGGGCCAAAAATTACAAGGTAATCTAAGGTCACTCTCCTCTTGGGCTCAAGTTACTAAATCAAAGACTCTAAGGCCTTCCAAAGTAACTAAGGCTCCTAAAATGCCATGGCAACCAAAAATGAATTCTATGGGCCATGTCTAGACAAACTCGGGTCATCACATGAAATATTGTCTGTTATATGTTATGCTATGCTATGAAATGTTATTTGTTACATGCTACGAAATGTTTTCTGGCTCATTATACGTCATGTCTTTCGCCTGACTTTTATGTCATGTTACGTTACGTCAGGGCTTCTGTCCTTTCATTTCATGTCACATTTTATCTCGAGTACAATTTGTGTATCTTGGGAACAACCTTTCTAGTTATGTCAAGTCTGTTTACGTCTATCACGATCATAAGTGCTAGGATGGGGTAATATCGTAGTGAAACTCATTTGTTCTCGTTGGAGTGTCTATCACAAAGTACTGTCAACAAGTTGCGAATGGGGCCTTAGTAACTTGTCATCGGAGCGTACCAGGCACTATCGCCGATGAAGCCATATTTCAGTTCACATTATGTGTACTCGTCTGTGTGCAGATACCTGATACGTGATACAGACAATATGTGTGTCCACAGCAAGTGTGGCACACACAATACGTGTGACCACAACAATTGTAGCACGTACAACATGTGTGTCTGCAGCAAGTATGGAACATATGTTAACGCATTCACAGTTGGTGCAGATACCTATGTTGTTATGCAGTAATCGACAGGTACACATGGCTCAAGAGGACCCGTGTAGCACCCACATGGTCACTTTTAATTATCACGTTTGATAGACAAGATTACTATATTATGGTAACCCCATAAGACAAGAATATTATTATGGTAATCCCATAAGACAAGAATATCATTATGGTAACCCCATGAGACAAGAATGTCAATATGGTAACTCTATAAGACAAGAAAAACATCGTGGTAACCACATGAGATAAGAATACCATTATGGTAACCCCATAAGACAAGAATGTCACTTGGTAACCCCATGAGACAAGAATATCGTGGTAATCCCATGAGATAAGAATACCATTATGGTAATCCCATAAGACAAGAATATCATTATGGTAACCCCATGAGACAAGAACATTGTGGTAACTCCATGACACAAGAATGCATTTCAAGTTCACGTTTATGCATTTCAAGTTCACGTTCATACTATGTTCAAGTTCACGTTCATGATATGTTTCAAGTTCACGTTCATGCTATATTCAGTCATGTTTCAAGTTCACATTCCTGATATGTTTCAAATTCACGTTCATGCTATATTTCAAGTTCACGTTCATGATGTTTTTGAAGTTCACATTCATGCTATATTTCAAGTTCATGTTAATGCTAGGTTCAAGTTCACGTTCATGATATGTTTCAAGTTCACGTTCATGCTATGTTCAAGTTCATGTTCATGCTATGTTTTAAGTTCACGTTCATGCTATGTTCAAGTTCATGTCATGTTATGTTTCAAGTTCAAGTTCATGTTATTCAGGTCAAGATTCAAGTCATGTCAGTTTATGCCATGTTACACGTCAAGTTATTTTATGCTTGCTTATGACTTTAATTATGCCATGCATATACTGCGATGCATGCATTATTAACCTGTGTGGAAGTTCTCTGTTAAATTGCTAAGATTTGTATTCATATCTCACCGTGGTAGTCCCAACTACCATTCTCCCCGAATGGTAAGAGATGTGTCAGGTCGAGGAGAGGGAGAAAAGCCTGGCTGATTGGAGGAAGTTGATTAGGCGATGCAACGCGGAGCTTGTGGCCTCCTTAGTTAAATTTTTGGATAGTATTATGGCATCGTTGGTCGAGTTACGCGAGTTACTCGATGAACTAGCCTAGCAGTTATTATTTTGATGTTGTAATTACGGAGTTCAGTCTCCCATGTTTTGAGATTGCAATCTTCTGAGACATGTACTGTAATCATGGATGTTTATCCATTTCTGTATGTATGGATCATGTTTTAAGTAATTGAAATATTATCAGTTTGGTGCATAGTGTTGCTCAAAGGAAAAAAAATTATCTGCTGTGAATATTACATACTATTAGATGCATGTTAGGAATATTGCATATTTATCTGTCATGAACGGGGGTAGGTAACATTGTGTTGCATATCTCGACACTTCAAATGTTCGTCCGATCCGAAGCAGAATCTGGGAGTGTCACATCTTGTCTTCACTTGGGAGTTCAAACACAACTTCTCACTTATGACAGTCTATTTAGCATAGTGCTTGAATAGCCAGTCCATCCCCAAGATTAGGTCAAATGGATCAGGAATTAACACTACAACCTGTCGAGGTAATAGCTCAGTTTACAAATCACAAATCCATGCAAACGCTACAGACACAAAGGACTGCGACACACCCGAATCGAACAGCGCACAAGCCGTGAACCTTAATAGGTTGATGTTTCCTAATAAAAATGTAACAAAATACTATTAATAATACTATTTCTAGCATTCAATGCTATCAACTAAAGCACCTGCGCTATAAGGAAAATACTAGTGATGACACCAGCTTCCTCAGCCTCTGATGCGTCTGCATCGATATCACCTGGGTTTATAGCATACATGTGGGCTGGGATATGGGGCCTTGGCTTGTTATCACTAGCTCCACTACCTTGTGCGGCGTTGGGAAAATCTCTAATCAAATGTCCAGGCTTCCCACATCGACAACAGGCTCCATATCCGTGGCAGCATTCTCCGGGATGACGCTTTCCACACTTTGGGTATGACGGCATCTGCCCTCCATCACTATTCCCTTGCCTTTAGCCGGGCTGGGAAAAGACATCTTCTTCTCGACACTACCGCTTGTAGCAAACGACATGGTCCTCTTGCACTCGGAATTGATCTAGATCGCCAGACCTCTCTACTCAGCTTCCGCTATCGCGGCCACATTTACCAACTCTTGGTAAGTCTCTATTATGTGGCAAGCTACTTGAATACGAATCATAGGCTGAAGCCCTAATTGAAACTTATGTGCCTACATCCTCTGAGTAGAGATCAGATGTGGTGTAAACCTTCCTAGTGCCATAAACTTGGCAGCATATTGTTCCACGGTCGAGCTACCCAGAGTCAAAGATGCGAACTCTAGCGCCTTCAGCTGTTTGACAGAATCTGGGAAGAATCTGTTGTCAAGTTCTTCCTTGAATCTTTCCCATGTCAATGTAGCGAGATTTCCTAGTTCCCCAACTAGAAGCTACCTTCGGGTATCCCACCATAGTCTTGTTTCTCCTTGCAAAAGATATCCAGCATACAGTACCTTCTGGTCTTCAGTGCATCCACAGATTTCGTATGTCCTTTCAAGATCAATAATCCACTTCTCAACTCTCAGTAGTCCTTCATTACCTGAAAAATTCGGGTAACTGTGATTCAGGAACTTCTCATACAGACAACCCTTAACTTCGTGTCTGGGTATGTGCACTTGCTGCTGTTGTTGATGTTTAATCCTCCATCCATCAGGGGATTCTGATTCTCCTGATTGATGTTTCCATCAGGGTTTCGAGGTATCCTACCGTGAGTTATGTGTCACTTCTTAAAACACACGAGTACATGTATTACAACCACGTACTATCTCTTATACTTCAATAAATTCAAGCCTAATGAAGACTAACATTTCAAGCCTAATATTTGGTGCATTTCCTAAAGACATGTGGATTTATAACCCAGAGACGTAATGCCCTGATACCACCCTGTGACGCCACCAAATTCCACTGGGGATCGAATGGACATCTGAAGCGTCGAGACATCCAATACAAGGTTACCTGCCCCCGTTCATGACAGATAAAGATGCAATGTTCCTAATATGCATCTAGTAGTATGCAATATTCGCAGCGGATAATTTCTTTTGTAGCAACACTATACACCAAACTAATAATATCCCAAATACTTAAAACATAATCCATATATAAGGAAATGATAAACATCCATGATTACAGTACATATCTCAGAAGATTGTAATCTCAAAACATGGGAGACCGGTATCCATAATTACATCAAAAAAAATAACAACTACTGGCAAGTTTGTTGAGTAACTAGCGTAACTCGACCAACGATGATATAATACTGTCCAAAAATCTAACTAAGGAGGCCACAAGCTCCATATTGAGTCGGCACCGCCTGATCAACCTCCTCTAATCGGCCAGGCTCCATTCCCTCTACTTGACCTGACACATCTCCTACCATTTGGGGGATGGCAGTTGAGACTACCACGGTAAGATTTGAATACAAATCTTAGCAAGTTAACAGAGAACTTCTACACAGGTTAATGATGCATGCATGGCAGTAATGGCATGAATGCATAATCAAAGTCGTAAGCAAGCATAAAATAACTTGACGTGTAACATGGCATAAACTGACATGACTTGAACTTGAGCATAGACTGAACTGAAACTAAACATGACATGACATGAACTTAATTAAGACTTGATTTGACATGACATGAACTTGATCTGAATAACATGAACTTGAACTGAAACATGAACTCGGAATCTTGTTCAATAAGCTTGATAAATAAAAATGACCATATGGGTGCTACACGGGTTCCCTTGAGGCATGTGTCTCTACTGATTACCGCATCACAACACATGTATCTGCACCAGCTATGAGTGCATTAAGATACGTGCCAATTCACAAGTATCTGCACTTGCTATGGACAAATGTACTGTATGTATCCCGTGTTAGGTATCTACACCTGCATGAGTGCTTATAAAATGAAATTGAAATGTGGGTGGCACCAACGGTGTTAGTGCGTGCTACTCTCTGGTGACCAGTTAATTAGGCCTAATTCGCAACTCATTGACCTTTACTTTGTTAACTCAGGAAATTTCACACTAGTTTAGACACTCTTGCGTGAACAAGGGAGTTCCACTAGAATATTACCCCATCATAGCACTTAGGATTTGATAGACGTAAACAAACAGGACATGACTTGAAAGGTTGTTTCTGAGATACAAAAACTGTACTCAAGATGAAACGTGACATGAAATAAAAATACAGAAGTCCTGACATAATGTAACATGACATGAACGTGAGATGAAAGACATGACGTACTATGGGATAGAAAACATTTTGCAGCATGCCATAACATGTAAAAGACAACATTTTGTAAAATGACATAATATGTAACGTACAACATTTCGTAACATGATATAACATATAACAGAAAATATTATGTGACATGACATACGTGTAATAGATAGCATTACGTAACATGATATACTTGTAACAGATAACAATACGTGATAGAATAAATTATGTAACAGATAATCATAAAGTAACATGTCATAATATGACATATATGATAACATACATACATAAACTGAAGTTTCATTACCCATCACACATTCACAGTAATCTAATAGCAAGACTGTTCATCCTAGCTGGGTTATTCCAGGACCGATTCGGAACCCAGGAAACCAGATTCCTGTTTCGGGTTCCGGCCAGGAACAAGTCCAAGCCAGAATCAGGTTGCAAAAACAGGGTACACCCGGTACCTAGGTTTTTTTATTTATTTTTTTCAGTTTGAATGTTTGATTCATGGGTTTTCTTTGTATCCCATATTTCACAATCTATAGGCAGAGCCTATGTGAAATTAAGCTGTCCAGTGTGCACCATATCAGTTCCAATAATATATATATATATATATATATTAATAACATTTGTGTCTATCATATGTGTAACTTCCACTTGATATTTATAAATATTTTTATTCATGTGCCCACACATAATTTTGTAGGTTATGGTATTTTTTTGGAGTATAAAATTATAAACAACCAAACAAATTAAACAAAATATAAAAATCGGCAAACCAGTTTTCCTAGGAAGCTGCTTTGATGGTGGACAAAGTTAATTTATTGATTTTCATGAGTTTTCACCATTTTATATATACTAATTATTTAAACTTCCTTGTCCAAATACTTTCTGCAATTAAATTATTAAATATATATACCTCTATTGTTTATAAATAATAATTAATCGATGTTATCTAGAGCTTATATGTACGTAATAAGATTTGAATCTTAGCTGCACCAATCTGATCTACGTTTCTTGCCAAAGCATTGTGATGGGTCAGGCCCTTCTCATATAAAATTATGATTGTAACGAGGAAAAAAAAAAGAAAAAGGGAACTCAGAATCCGGATTTTAAAAAATCCAAATTCATCCGAGTTCTAGCCTGGGTCTGACCCAAGCTAACCCGTCCTATTTTTTGTCCGGGTTTGAAACCCGGGTTCTCGGGCAAGAACCTGAATGAACAGTCCTATCTAATAGCAAGTTAAAGTTAACTTAAAGTGATCGTCGCGTTTTATAAGGCAAAGCACGAAATATGAAAAACTGTAAGTAGGAGTTCTAAATACTAGAAACTTAATCACTAACAATTAGAAACAAGCCTTGTTGGGCATGCCTTGTTAAACACTATAGGTCTGTTCGTAATTGGTCAATTTGTGAAAACTCCATAAGTTTTCATGAGATTCCTAAAGCCTAAAGAAATTCTACCATTGAATATCTAGCGAGCTGTTACACAAGTATGCATAGGCCTGTTCATCCGGGCCGGGTTCTTTCCCGACCCGGTCTGGAACCTAGATAACCGGGTTCCGGTTACAGGTTCTGGCTCAGAACAAATTCGGGCCGGTACTCGCATAGAAAAACTTGGGTACACCCGATTTTTTTTTCGGTTTGAATGCTTTTATGTTTCTTTTTTTTTTTTTTTGTTCATTTTTAGCAACTAAATTGACAGAAACTCAAAAGAAAAATACATATTATGTCTAATGAATCATCCATTTTATGTTTTTTTTTATTCTCTTCTCCACATGGCTTTTTATTGGTGGTCAAGGAACATGTAGACTTTGATTTAAAAAATTAAATAAATAGAGTTTGAATGATACATCAACATTTTTTTCATGAAAAAATATTCATAACATGTAAACTTTGATTTAAAAAAAAAAAAGGAAACCCAGATTCCTGATTTTTAAAAACTGGTTTCAATTCGGGTTTCGGCTCGGGGTTGACCCGGGCTAACCCGGTTTCGGGGTCCAGTTTTGAAATCCGAGTTTCGGTCTGAGTATACCCAAGTTCCTGAGTCAGAATCCAGATGAATAGTACTAAATATAATCACCATGAAGTAAAGTAGGTAGAAGCGGCTAACGAAGATTAAGGCCAGCAACGGAATAAAATCCCTTTGGAAGTTTATCAAATGTTGCTTCGTCATACCACAAGCTATAGTCTGAACAATGTGATCGGCGACCAGTACAGAGACTGGTGTACAGAGCTGCAAATAAAGTCAAGTATTCTTTGGCAGCCATCCTCATGCTAATGGACAGATGGAAGTGTCAAACAAAACTGCGTCCCACGTTAGTAAAGCTCAACCATTCATTTATTATTTTTAAATTGATAAAATATGAGACTTTTAAAAGATATCTAGTCGAGCCAACTAGTCGAGTTGACCTGAACACGATAAAGCACTCGACTTGATAACAACGAGAACTTGGAGTCGAGCTTAGGTGATTTTTCTACAAATCGAGACTATCGATCGAGTTAAGTTGGAGCTGAATTTAGAAAATATGGATCAGAAACTTGCAAATTTCATCTATATTTTACAGTTTCTCTTTTTAAGTTATAAGAATGAGAACTACAACTTGATTAAAAAACAATGATCATGAATTAGTAACAGAGAAAACCAAGGCCTTTCTGTTTTTTAACGAGCTCTAATCATGCTTATCTCTTTCTTCAGCAAGGATGACAAGATTTCATAGTTATTGGAACCGGCTTTCTGAAAATTTAGTCTCATGGTACATAATTTCAATAACTGTCATTATAATCAATCTTTGATAAAGTCAAAACTCACAATTTGTCAAAAATGCTCAGCCAATTAAATCAGATGACTGCTAAAAAAATGCCACCACAATGATACCTAACGTTACTCCCAGTGTCACCATCATATCCATCATAATCACACAAGCCTTCCCTAAACTTGATAGCTTTGAATAACAACACCATAACTCTTCTATACGTGAAATTTCATCTGACTTATTAGACAGAAAGAAAGCGACAGGCAAACCCTGACTTTAAAGTTGGATTGAGTGGTTCACTGGGCTTCGTAGAGATTTCTGGTTATTCATGGTTGTGGAGATTTTGGTTCTCAACGGTTGGTTTGATCATTGATGAAAGAGTTTTTTTTGGATATAAAAACCATTTCATCTTATTATTATAATTTTTTAAAATTATCACACAGAATATAATAAACAATTCAACTTTTTTAAATCTCAAAATAATAATAATATTTTATTCAAGTCATTTAAAATAATCTCATCTGCCCTAAATCTTTACCGAATAGTCTGAAACTTCTAGTATGAAACATGGCCATGGAGTTGGAAGAGACCGAGAGAGAGAATGTGAAGTGAAGCACGAAGAAACGAGAAGTTAGACAGTTGCACTACAGCAAACCAAGAAACAGGCACTTGAATTTGAGGATAACCCGGCAACAAGCCATGAAACGTCCATGGAAATATCTGTAGATCATCGTAAAATGAAAATTCATTTGGCGAACATAATTTTCCTTTACAGGTTTTGGCATTTCACAATTAATGGAATCAAATCAACACATTTTGTTAATTTATATTCCGGAACAGTTGTGCATACTAATCAGACCGCATAACGGGGCTTTGGTGGGGGGAAAGAAAAGAAACACGAAAGTAACAGGAAATACTTGATATCAATTGCAATCTAAAACGCCAAGGACAAGATTTGAAAAACAGAGCATTCATTTATGTACTCTCTTTTACCCTGATCTCAATCCCTTGGACAATTAGACCACCCTTCCAGTGACCATTCAACTCCGAAACACTCATTTGCAACTCCCCAATTTCTTCTCCATTGAAGAACTCACCCAACCCGATCTCCAACCAGCCATCACCTCTCTCCTTTGGACACTGGGCATCGTCGATTTCTGGGGGAGGTGGTGCTTGAAACCCCAAAAAGCGGGCACGGTTAAAAATGCCAATTCCCCGCCTTCTTCGCACAATCACGCTTCGTCCTCTTTCTGTATCCAAATAGACCGTCCGCTCACGAAACTCGGCTCCAACAAGTCCAGCACCAACCTCAACAGGTTGATAATTGAAACCATATGACTCTGTAGTTGTCTTGAACACAAGGTAA
Source organism: Juglans mandshurica (assembly GCA_022457165.1). NCBI lineage: Eukaryota > Viridiplantae > Streptophyta > Magnoliopsida > Fagales > Juglandaceae > Juglans > Juglans mandshurica. The sequence continues at coordinate 16,601,867 of CM039623.1, forward strand.
GTTGCATATAACGTGGCTGGGGATAGCAAACTAGTACTGACCTTGCCGCGGATTTCCAGCCAACACACGCTGATTAGCTCAGCCACCTCTGGGAACCTGTTTGTGCATGCAGATGAAATCAGAAAAAACCACAGAAATCGTTGAGAATATCAGGGAAAAAGAAGGGGGTGATGAGAGAGACCTGGCGTCAGGTAAAGAAGTCCATTTCCAATACCTAGGAGCATCCATCCAGGTAATCATGAGCTCCTTTGGGGATAGCATGAAACATTTCTTCCCACTCCTTTTCTCCAAGAAAAAGCTCTGAGTTAAACAGCAATTACACAATCAGATTGGTAATTGAAATACAAAAAGGTTATGTCCAAAAGGAGTTTCATTTACTGAAACATCTATTCATAGAGGCTGCTTCCAAGCTGATAAGCCTATATACATAAAACACGGTACCAACTGCTCCTATTAAGCAAAGCATTCACCGTACATTAGCAGAGACTCAAATCACATGACAAATTACTGCTAGCTCGGTAGGCCAAACTAAATGGAGGTGTTTTAAACTTTTCTGTGATGGGAAGAGTACACTATCAATCCTTCAACAACAGTTCTTATACACTTTGCAATCATAACCATCAGAAATGAGATATGTCACCCTCCAATTACTCATAGGTTAGTTGTAATATGCATGCAATGTGCTAATTTTAGACGGAAAGAGTAAAACGCCTATTGGAAAGTGTGTTCTCCTTTATCGACGTCGATATTTAAACCAGAAGAAGACGAAAAATACCAATTTACAATGCGGAAAAATTAATTATAATCATATTTTATAATTTTATAATAAAATCCAAGTAGTCGCTAGATGATGATTTTCAACGATTGTACGCCATAATTTGTAGCTTCAAATGCTGTCTCGAAAAGCGGCCACGCAAAATTTAAAGTTCACAGATGAAGAATACAAAACGTTTTACCTTGAGAAATCGAAAAAATTCACAAAAATATGCAACTCGCTTATAACTATAAATAAAATAATCATCCGACAACATATCGACTATATCTATAGAGAAGAAACTTTAGATTTAAAACGATAAGAAACTAGGTAGCGCTGGGGGCAGTGTAATCATATACCTTTTTGCCGTCGTCGATGAGGAGAGGGTGGTCGCAGAGGCGGAGATATAGCTCTTTCTTGGAAGAGAAAAGGAGTGAAGAAGAATCTGCGGAGCGGGAGATTATACTCTGGCACTCGGGTGGGAGGAACCGGTCCCAGACGGCGTCAGAATCGGCGGCCGACCTGAAAGTGGTGGAAACGCAGGACGATCGGCAGGCATCCGGAGGACTGGTGAACGACAGCACGTTGGCTACGCAACCTTCAGGTAAAACGTCTAACAAGCCCACCGCCTCAGTCTCTGCTGTTGCCATCTCGATCAGAATCCAAAACCAAAAGGGCTGTCGAGTCCGGATTTTCTGTTCTCTCTGTCTCTCTTTTGGCGTTATACATATATATAGAGAGAGGGAGAGAGGAGAGCGCGCAGATGGAAACGAGGGAAACTTAGCAGTTAAGGTTCGGAACCATTGGATCGGGATAGTTCGAAGAATCCTAGCCATAAAGCAGACACTTCTGTATCTTCGCTGTCTTTTTTTTGTTTTAATTAATTAATACGTGGTCACGGGCTCGAAGGATGGATGCCACGTGACATTAGGATGCCAAATTGCTCGCGCACCTCTTCTTTGTTTTCGTTTATTTAATTAACATACATAAATATTGATTGAAATTGGATAAGAATAATGATAAATGCCAATGCTAAGAATTTTGATTTGGGCTCTCATTTTTTTTTCCGATAGGTATTTTATGTTTTTAGTTTTTATTACTTAGTGCTTGAAAAAATATTGTTTAATAATATTGTAAATTTTTTATTTTTTTTTAAATATTTAAAAGTATTAAAAAAATGATGTGAGAAAAAAAAACTTTAAAGAATTTTTGATTTTTTTTTTCATATCATTTTTTAACACTTTTAAATATTTTAAAAAAATAAAAAAATTTACAATATTATTAAACAATATTTTTTCAAGCACTAAGTAAAAAAAATTAAAAATAAAAATAAAATACCCATCGGGCAAAAAAAACGAAGCCCAAATCGGACTCTCTAGGATTTTTCATGATAATTTTTTTTACAACTAGTTTATAATTTATCATTTTTCATTGGGTAAAGAGTAATAAATCAACCAACTAGTAATGGCGCAAGTAAATAAATGTTAAAAATAGTTGTCCAACGTTGCAAATCTCTTTATAAATTCTACCGACTAAAGTGTTATTTACGTAGTGAGATGAGATGGTTTTAAATAAAAATTGAAAGTTAAATAAAAAATTATTAAAATTTTTTAATGTTATTATTATTTTGAGATTTAAAAAAGTTAAATTGTTTATTATATTTTGTATAAAAATTTAAAATAATTATAATGATGAGATGAGATAAGATGAGATACTTTCACTATCCAAACAGGTAAATCTTTTATGATTGCATAGAATGAGGAAATTCTTGCAATCTAATTTACAAACATGAGTTAGTATAGAAAAAAAATGATTTTTTTCACCTTTGAGTGTAGGATTAGCAAGGCAAGAAAACGTGTTGGAGATCTGAGATCATATCCATAAAAATTAGGATTTTCATATATAAATAATTTTAATAATATGACATTCAAATCAGTTTTTAAAAGTTTCTATCGTATTAATCAACTCAAATTATTATGAAAATTACGACATTTTAGGAGAATATTCTTCATTAGCTTGACCAAATGCATATTCAAAATTTAACTAATATCACATGAATTTTCGTTTATCTATTCTATTTAAATTCAATCATTACATTGAATTATCAATTTACTCTCTATATAATAATAAAATATTATTAATTTAATAGTTTTCTTATTTAATTTATTTTTATCACATTTTGTAGTTCTACTAGTTAAATGTTAATAATAATTATATTCTAATTAAATTAATATTAATCTTTATCACATTTATTAGATATTAAATATTAATATTAATAATAATTATATTTTAATTAAATTAATAATTAATATTCTAATTAATATTAAATAATTTATTTATTTTTATAACATTTTATATTTAATAATAATAAATCGATCCAAATTTCTTAATTACAAAAACACCTACATATTTGGTGGGAGGAATGAAAAATGAATATTATAGTACTTTGCTAACTTACTGTACACTCACATATATTTAGACATGACTAATTCAATGCCGAGATGTTTTAAATATCTTATTAGCTAAATTTAGTTAAGAGTGGCGCTATTCTGCCGCCCCACTCTTACCGCTTGGCGGGTTTTCTCTTCTTTTTTTTTTATATTTTTTTAATACATTTAAATATTTTTAGAAAATAAAAAAATATATCAATATATTTAAAATTACTTTTTTTATAAAAATAAAAAATAAAAAAAATAATAATTTACCGAGCTTTCATCCCGTGCAGTACATCTTGGGCGACAGACTAGTGTTTTTATTTAGTTAAAGTTGAATTTTAGCCAAGCTATCGAGAGAGGGTGCTGTTAGCTGAATTTGGTAAGGAAAGTTGGTAAGAACGGCTTTGATATTGAAATCGCGTATTACTTTGTACCTATATATTTGGGGGACCTAAAAGACTTGCATTTACAACTTTAATTAATTAGTTTCGGACTTTCTGCATATATTATAGTAAAAATAAATTATTTATATGTCTGTGTGGATCACACATCTAGTAAGATATTTATATAACATAATTTGATTTAAAATAAAATTAAAATTAAATATTACCATTTAACTAATATAAATAGTATGCTTTACAAACTAGTTAGAATAATTAATTGCAATAATTAAGAGAAAACTTATACACAAATTGTGAGTGAAACTAAAGCAAAAGAGAAAATTTAGTCCCGTTTAGATAGTAAAAATGTTTTTTTTCATTTTATTATTATAATTTTTTAAAATTTATACACAAAATATAATAAATTAACAATTTAACTTTTTCAAATTTTAAAATAATAATATGTAATTAATATTTTATTTAATTTTTAACTTTTATTTTATTTTAACTTATTATCTAAACGTTATTTTAGATAAATTTTTTTAATTTAATATATATTTATGAAAAAAATTAATTACCATGTGGCGGCGATGTTTGTCACGCGGCAGGCTAGTCTTGTCAGCTGGACCCAAATCAAATGGTCAGAGTGGAGGGCGAAAAAATTTATTTATTATATTTTTTTCTCATTCCACGATCACTAAGTACTGGAATTTCCAAAAACTTTTTGCATTTTCTTGAGCATTCCTTTCATCCAAACCCATAATACCCTCAAACATCAATTCTACTCGGAAATCCACTTAGCTTTAAAGCTACTCATTTCCTTCAAAAGGTTGGTAAGGATATTCTAAGCTCAAGAATCTCATTTGTTCATGATTTTTGCTTTAAGCCATAAGCTTTCTAGAAAACGAGCATGCATATATATTAAAATTGACGATAAAAATAGAGAAGGAAACTTATTAATATACAAGCTAGCTAGTAGCTAGCCAGGTGTGTGTATATATATATAGAATAAATATAGATATAAGTTATTATTGTGAGCATTCATATTATACACATGATGTGTCATCATCTAGACCACATATCTCTCCAAGTGAGTATTAGGAACAATCAACTAGAAGCAGCCACGCAGTGAGTACAAAGTGTGCACTGTTATAGTAATTTCTCTCTAACATTACTCATATATATATATATATATATAATTGCGCACAGAAGAGGTTACGTATGAGGTAGACGGAGCGTTTTAGAAGGGAATTAGTCATCTTTCACGAATTAATCTATGCAATGTAAGCAAATAATAAATAAATACGTGCTTATAAATGAAATGCTGGCCCCCGGGCTAAGTGGTTGCGATACACTTTGGCAACACACAATGCATGGTCAAGTAAATATGAAATAAAGAGGGATAGAATAGTAGATCCCTAACAACTAGGAGTATAAACATACCTCCTTAAAGGGATTAACGTTCAAGAATTAAACCACTCGACCAAAACACAAACAGGAAATCTATAACCCTAAAACGTAAACACTAGGGCCTTTAAGGCTCGTTTGGGGAGTAAGATGAGATGATAATTTTGTGAATAGTAGTAATAAAATATTGTTAGAATATAGTTTTATAATATTATTTTTATTTAGAAATTTGAAAAAAATTGAATTATTTTTTATTTTTTGTTTGGAAGTTTGAAAAAGTTGTAATGATTAATTAAAAAATATTTTTATTTGAATTATGTTTGGGAAGCTGACCCTATTGAAATCTTATGCAATTCTCTAGTACTTTGACAAGTTTTAGGTGAAAATATCAACCCGAGTACGTTCTTCCATATCCCTATACATCCCATATATCGTCGAATATATGTGGAAACGTCAACCTTTTATATATGGATCAGAATATTTAGAGAGATCAACAGATATTCTCTCTTAAAAGTGTTAAAGAACTTGTTCTTGAACAAGAGAGACTATGTCAAGATCATATTTCCATTCTAAACTCGTATGGCATGCGAATGACTAGGGGTTTGGTATAAGCATTGCCCTCATAGCCTACTCCTTCCAAAAATCCTCCTTCTATATATGTTAAATTCCTTCTGGGCATTAATTACACTATCAAGGAACACACAAACTTATTTCGATAGAGCTTTTGCATATTCTAGAGAGAGAGAGAAAAGCTTCTAGCAGGAAGGAGTGTTACAGGCCAAATAACACCCTCCAATAATGTCTTGACAAGTAGGCCACCCATGAGACTAACCGTGGGAACGCAACACACACGCGAAAGGAAGTCCCTACCCATTAGTCCTCTCCTACACTCGACCCCCTCTCCTCACCCTCTCTACCATCGACCGTAAAGCCCCTACCCACCCCTTGTTCCTCTCTCTCATCGGCCATCAGGAACCTCGACTACCCCATCTCTCCTCAACGCCTTGATCCCGTGACCCTCTTTGGAATAGATCGTGAACCTCAAGGCCGAAGGGTACGGTGAACCTCAGATATTGAACATGTCAGAAAAGCTAACAACTGCTGGCATAACTCACAAGCTATGGATAGAACAACCTGAGAACATTCCAATATGCCTTGCTACGAAGCCCTACCCCAAATATGTAGTTTCATCATTTTTCAAGAAGTTGAAACTTTGTTTCGTTTGTTTTCAGAAAACATCTCATCTTATCTTATCTAATTATTACAACTCTCCCAACTTCCAATACAAAATAAAATAAACAATTCAACTTTTTCAAATTCTAAAACAAAAATAATATTAAAAACTATATTCTAACAATATTTTATTTAACTTTTTAACTTTAATCTCAACTCATCTCATCTCATCTGCGAAAACAAACGAGCTGATCTAACCTTAAAAGTTTGACCTTCCCAATTGCATTTGATGTGAGTGTTGTTAGGAAATGGCTTGAACTAGTGGTTGACATGCTTAGATTTGAATTCAGTTTTATCTCAACAACTGAAGTAAAGCTTGAAATCTTAATAGCAACCCACACGCAGAGTAGTATATGTTGTTCATGTGTGTCTGAATGATTGGGACTGTGGAGAAGATAAAATAATAGTACAAGGCATGATCATAGAGGGGGAATGATCAAGAGGGAAGGGACTAATGGGCAAAGGACTTCGATTGTGTGGCACAATGGAGGAGTTCGGTTGGACTTGAAGGCAAGAGGGAAGGGACTCAATGGCATTTGGACAGGGAGTACAAGACAGGAGCGTCTGGGCTTGGCTCGATGGCGTCTGGGCTTGGCTTGATGGCGTTTGGTAGTGGCTGGCTGCAAGGAAAATTGCTGATACCATATGAGTGGAGGGAAAAACAACAAATGAAATTCGTAGGCTTCACACTTTGATTTCTCAATAACAATCCCATGTGACTGATCTCATTTCTTTAACTTATAATGTGCTAACGTGGCGTGTTTGGATTGGTGGGTGTTAAACAGACTAAAATACCTGGTCTGTTCCAAAGAGGGACTGAAAAAAAAAAACAGAATTAAAAAATATGGTTTAGACTCAGATCTATAATGATAGATGTGTATGGATTGAAACTAAAGCCTTCTTTCCTCCTATACTTGAGAGCCACCATCCTTCTTAATATTAACAAATCGAACATCCACACCAAAGAAAGGGAGGAGCTCCACCTTCTCTCTTCCTCCTCTCTTGTCTCTATTTTTCAAATATCTTCCTTCTCATCTTCTCCTTCTAATTCCATTTTCTTTTAGCATTTTCTCCATTTCTCTTTAACATTTTGGGTATAGATACAAGAGTTTACACCCATAAAAACACCGCACGTACCTATCATTAGAATCTTCATCCTCTACTCCATTCCCTGTTGGCATTTTTTAATAGATTGTATTTATTAGTTAGATTTTTTTAATGTAATTTTTGCTTTCCTTAATTTTTTTTATTTTTTTTAGGAACTTTTAAATGAAATCGTTCAAAGTGCCGAAAAATTTGATAAAAATCTTCAAGATTGTTTTCAGACGATAAGGGAAAGCAGTTTGGATTATTTCAGTGGTTTTCTAGAATCTAAGAGTAGGACATGGCATTAACAGCACATTAGATTTCGAAAACAAAACCAACATATAGTTTTTGAAGAAGAAAGGTTTTAAGAAGTAGAGTATTGGGTTGTACGAAAGATAGAGAAAGTTGAAGCTGCCATTTTTGTCTATCATTGTACGTATAGTGAGAAGTTTATTATGAAGAAAAAAATATAGTAGTGTTTTAAGATTATTGAGAATTTTTTAGACAAGAGAAATGTGTTATTTTTAGAGGAACTTTGTGCTCAATCACTTATGCAGAGTTGGTTCAAGCTATACGACGATCATTTGGGTTGTTGTATCCTAGAGTAGATAAGTCAAGAAGAGATCTGTTGCACCGGTTCAATTGAAACTTTATATACCTCAGAGGGCTTGAGTCTCCTTAAAGAGAGTGAGACTTCCGTGCCTCAATCCAAGCTAGTTTCGTTTGAATTTTCATTTCATTGTAATTTCTTTTTATTACTGTGTATTTCCTAACAATTTTAAGGAGTTTCATCAAATGGAGCTTGAAAATAGAAAACCACTGAAAGTTTTGGAGACCTCAACAAGTCCTTCCGTTTCAAGGGAGCCCATTTCAAGAGGTGAAAGTGCAAGGTCTTCTATCTAAGCCTTCTCAACATTTCTTATGTTCTCGCTGCAAAGAATCCTAACAATATCACTATCGAGAACATGACTCAAGCATAAGTGAAAGCTCATAAAGAAAATATTAAAAAATATACAAAAGATGAGTATAATTTTCAATGTTACCTTTTTAATTGTCTTGCGGATCAATTTTATGATTTTTACAATACTACTTACTCCTTTGTAAAGAAAAATTGGAAAGTTTTTGAGTTGGAGGTACTCCTTGTCATGCGCACCAAGTTGGTTTTGGATAGACATGTAGTTAGCCTCCCCCTACACCCACTCCCGCTCCCCACGAGCAACATCAAGATCTTCTCTGAGGTGAGAGAGCGATCTCTCACCCTTAGCAACCCTCCTCAAATACTCAAGGCAACACTCCCTCATACCCTCGAACTCAACCTCTAGCCTGTCACCATAGTCACTCTCTGCCACTGCCACCTTCTCTGAAAGCGCAAAGGTGTTCGTTGGCTCTTGCGCCTCTGCTCGTTGCCTCTAGGACAAGGACAATTCGTCCAAGTTCCTTTTTGAGTCTAAGTCTTATTGAAGGACTGACACCTCCACCCTCAAGGTGGCAATCTCGGCCTCTTGGGCGAAGCAGTGGGAACTCAACTAGGAGTATTCATCCTCCCACCTCCCTCTCTCCTAAAAAATGGACGCACTAGCTCCTCTATGGTGGAATGGCGATGCGCAATCCAGTTAGCTAGCGAATGCAATCCATGCAACAGAAAACAACCAGATGAACAAGATCGTAAAGAGAGAAGAGACATCACAAAGAAGAAAAAAGTTACATACCAGAGTCCACTGTCCCAGGTGCTTGCGGGGTAAAGGGTTGAGTGGGAGAAGGAACATATGATCTGGGATCAAAGTAGTAACCCTCTGCGGCCTTCTTGGCGAAAAAAGGGCTCCTCGGAGGGCTAGGGGAAGCCAAAAAATCCATAGGCACATATAGGGCTCACAAATAGGCCAATAGCTGGTTCTCCTCACGACTGTTATTGCTAGGCAACTCCTCCCCCGATGACAAGTCATCGGCAGGACTCCCTTCCTAAAGGGAGGATAGTAACGCCTCAGCAATGGTAATTCACTACGAATGCATGCTCCCGAGCAGGAGCGGGGAGGCCGAGGGAGGCAATAAAGGAGCCTCTTCAAAAGAAACCCCATGCAAAAAAACTGTCTAAAGTTGGGGGCACATCAAATTCATCAAGTGTATCGAAAGCCCCCTCCCTGTGGAAAATGTTAGTTAGGGTTTCACCAGCAAAGGAGGAACAACCTTCCTCAACAACACCTGAGGCGCTACCTTGAGCAGATGACAATAAGCCAGCCCTTCGACACCCCCTGTAATGCCCCATTCCTGGAGGTCCGGAGAGTTAGCTCTTATTACTTAATATTAACTCCAATATCAAAACTATAAAATCCAGAAACTCCCTAAAATATTAATTCATTTGCTCAACCCAATTATCCATGTTCCTTCATATGGAAAACAAAAAAGTTCTCAAATAACATAAATTAAAACCACCTCAAAGACTTGAAAATATCCTTAACTCAACGCATCAAAATATCTAAAAATAATCAATTTACTGACTATGACTCTCAAATAAGTACTTGTACCCTCAGTCGCTTATTCTTCTACGATCATCACACCTTGTTAAAACTTCCTACTCTTATTCTTCAGCTGAACCATCAAAATTAACTAAAAACTATTTAGAGATAAGAGGTGAGTTATCAACAACTCAGTAAGTATATAACATATACTAGTGTGTAAACATGGGCATTTACACAGTTCAGAATGCATAACAAAATACTTGCTTTCAAAATGTAAAACAAAACATTTTCTTTCAGAATGCAGAATCAGAATATTTGCTTTCAGAATGCAAAGTCAGAACATGTTATCAAAATATCTGAGTGAAAGTTCAAAATACTCTTAAACAAAATCCCTTTGGCATAGCATAAACTGAAACATCACATCTTATCTTATCACATCAGAACATAGACTATGTTTAACCCTCGTGGTAGGATATTGCAAACCCCGGTGGCCAACCGAACAAAAACATAATGTGAATCTTCCAAAGTACTTTGGCATAACATATCTAATTCATCATCATCATCATATCAGAGCATCATATCAGAACAGATGTCATGTTTAACCCCCGTAGTAGGGTTGTGCATCTGCGGATAACCAAGTAGACGCATATCATAACTGAAACAAAGTACCACTATTCTTTCCCGTGGCAGGACCATATCATATCAGAACAGAAGTCATGTAAAACCCCCTAGTAGGGTTTCTAATTGAACAGAGCATAAACAGAATCAGATACAGAACCAGATAGTCATCCCAATATTTTTCAGATGCCACATCTTATCAAAACAGAGTACTGAATAAAATCAGAACATAACAAACCCAGATCACAAAAATATAAGTTATGCATAGGAACTCCACTTACCGGGATTTCTTAACTTTTCAAAAATTCTCCACAGCAGTACTGAACGAAAATCAATCGTCACCTATAAAATAACCATGTACCCTCATTAATTTCCAATTAAACAAATACTTCGTCATTAAGACCCGAGATATTAAGAAACATCTTTATTCCCCTAAAGTCTAAAACCCTCAAATAATAAAATATCATGACTTCCCAAATATTTTTGGTTTTCACATAAATTCTCCAAACAATTACTCAATTAAAAACCTAAGATCATATTTTCATGATATCTACTAGTGGCCTGTAAACCTGTGCAGCCCATAAAAAGATTTTTAACCTCATAATCAAGCCCAACGAAAAGCAAAAATATAATCCGCCTAAATAAAAAAATTTAATCCCACAGTATATTCCAAAAGTTTTATCTGAAATTCCAAAAGGGCTTTTCATATAGAAAAACATAAGAAAATTTTAGAAAGTAGGCTGGGGGCTGGACCCGGGTTTTAGATCCTCCCCTTAAAAAAATTTCTTCCTCGAAATTTGCTACACCTAAAGCAAAGTCCAAATATTTAATCCTTCATACTTATTTGCTCACATTGTATTGCACTTCTAAAGATGACATCTAAACTCTAAACCTCAACAATACACTGAAAAACCTAAAACAATTCCAAACTCCCCACATAATACATAAACCTTATATAAATAGTGAAATAGACTCTCAAATTATCATATCACCAAAATCGCGCTTCTGCTGCGCAATTGTCAGAAAAGCTAACAACTATTGGCATAACTCACAAGCTGTGGATAGAACAACCTGAGAACATTCCAACTTGCCTTGCTACGAAGCCCTACCCCAAATATGTAGTTTCATCATTTTTCAAGAAGTTGAAACTTTGTAAGGCCTCATTTGTTTTCAGAAAGCATCTCATCTCATCTTATCTAATCATTACAACTCTCCTAACTTCCAATACAAAATAAAATAAACAATTCGACTATTTCAAATCTCAAAACAAAAATAATATTAAAAAATATATTCTAACAATACTTTATTCAACCTTTTAAGTTTAATCTCAACTCATCTGCGTAAACAAACGAACCTAAGTGATGTAACCTTAAAAGTTTGACCTTCCAAATTGCATTTGATGTGGGTGCTGTTAGGAAATGACTTGAACTAGTGGTTGACATGCTTAGATTTGAATTCAATTTTATCTCAACAACCGAAGTAAAGCTTGAAATCTTATTAGCAACCCACACATAGAGTAGTATATGTTGTTCATGTGTGTCTGAATGATTGGGACTGTGGAGAAGATAAAATAATAGTACAAGGCATGATCATAGAGGGGGAATGATCAAGAGGGAAGGGACTAATTGGCAAAGGACTTCGATTGTGTGGCACAATGGAGGAGTTCGGTAGGACTCGATGGCAAGAGGGAAGGGACTCAGTGGCGTTTGGAAAGGGAGTACAAGACAGGAGCTCGACGACATTTGGGAGTGGCTCGACAACGTCTTGGCGTGGATTGAAGGCATCTGGGCTTGGCTCGATGGCGTTTGGTAGTGGCCAGTGACAAGGAAAATTTATGATACCATATGAGGGGAGGGAAAAATAGCAGATGAAATTTGTAGGCTTCACACTTTGATTTCTTAGTAACAATCCCATGTGACTGGTCTCATTTCTTTAACTTGTAATGCACTAACGTGGCGTGTTTGGATTTGTGGGTGTTAAACAGACTACAATACCAAGTCTGTTCCAAAGAGGAACTGAAAAAAAAAAAGAATTAAAAAGTATGGTTTAGACTCAGATCCATAATGATAGACGTGTATGGATTGAAACTAAAGCCTTCTTTCCTCCTATACCCGAGGGCCACCATCCCTCTTAATATTAACAAATCGAACAACCACACCAAAGAAAGGGAGGAGCTCCACCTTCTCTCTTCCTCTCTTCTCTCTATTTTTCAAATATCTTCATTCTCATCTTCTCCTTCTAATTCCATTTTCTTTTAGCATTTTCTCCATTTCTCTTTAAAATTTTGGGTATAGATACAAGAGTTTACACCCATAAAAACACCGCACATACCTATCATTAGAATCTTCATCCTCTACTCCATCATTCCCTGTTGGCATTTTTTAATAGATTGTATTTATTAGTTAGATTTTTTTAATGTAATTTTTGCTTTCCTTAATTTTTTTTTAGGAACTTTTAAATGAAATCGTTCAAAGTGCCGAACAATCTGATAAAGATCTTCAAGATTGTTTTCAGAGGATAAGGGAAAGCAGTTTGGATTATTTTAGTGGTTTTCTAGAATCAAAGAGTAGGACATGGCATTAACAGCACATTAGATTTCGAAAACAAAACCAACATATAGTTTTTGAAAAAGAAAGGTTTTAAGAAGTAGAGTATTGGGGGTGTACGAAAGATAGAAAAAGTTGAAGCTGCCTTTTTTGTCCATCATTGTACGTACAGTGAGAAGTTTATTATGAAGAAAAAAATATGGTAGTGTTTTGAGATTATTGAGAATTTTTTAGATAAGAGAAATATGTTATTTTTAGAGGAACTTTGTGTTCAATCACTTCTGCAGAGTTGGTTCGAGCTATACGGCGATCAGTTGGGTTGTTGTATCCCAAAAGAGATAAGTCAAGAAGAGATCTGTTGTACCGATTTAATTGAAACTTTATATACCTCAGAGGGCTTGAGTTTTCTTAAAGAGAGCAAGACTTCCGTGCCTCAGTCCGAGCTAGTTTCGTTTGAATTTTCATTTCATTGTAATTTCTTTTTATTCGTGTGTATTTCCTAACAATTTTAAGGAGTTTCATCAAATGGAGCTTGAAAACAGAAAATCCACGGAAAGTTTTGGAGACCTCAACAAGCCCTTCCATTTCAACAGAGCCCATTCAAGAGGTGAAAGTGCAAGGTGCTCTTCTATCTAAGTCTTCTCAACATTTCCTATGTTCTCGCTACAAAGAATCCTAACAAGATCACTATCGAGAACATGACTCAAGCATAAGTGAAAGCTCATGAAGAAAAGATTAAAAAATATATAAAAGAAGAGTATAATGTTCAATGTTACCTTTTTAATTGTCTTGCGGATCAATTTTATGATTTCTATAATACTACTTACTCCTTTGCAAAGAAAAATTGGAAAGTTTTACTGAATAAATATGATATGGAAGAAGCTGGAGCAATGAAAAATATGCGGCAAGTCACTTCTTTCAATATCAAATGGTTGATGAAAAGTCAGTCGCAGAGCAAGCACAAGATTCTCAAATGGTTGTAGCAAAAGCTCGATCTGAAGGCATCAAGATTGGAGATAATCTAATTGTTTGTGGCAATATTGACAAGCTACCACCTTGATGGAGAGAATTTCAAAAGTCGATACACTACAAACAAAAGGAGATATCCTTGGAGACCTTAATTACATGTATTTGGGTAGAAGAGAAAGTTAGAGGCCCATATGCTTTGTTGGTTCAAAAAGTATACTCCCTTTGAAGAAGAAAAAACTATTATGCTTGGTGACTCAAACTAAACCGAGGTCCTTGGAAGTGAAGAGGTCGAGCTAAAATTTATCTTTGGACGTATATTGAAACTCAAAGATGTGCTCTATACACCGTCGATGAGGAAGAATTTGATATCAAGCTTTCTACTCAACAAAGCTGGCTTAAAACAAACTATGAAATCTGATCATTTTATTATTACAAAAAATAGAGTTTTTTGGGCAAGAGCTATTTTTGTGATGGAATGTTTAAATTGAACGTTGATAATAAAACATCAAATGTTTTTGTTTATATGTTTTCTTCTTTAAATTTTTGGTATGCGCGTTTATGTCATATTAATAGTAGATATATTGCAGTCATGAGTAGTTTAGGATTAATTCCCAAACTGAGAAAAGATTTAAAAAATGTGAAGTTTGTAGTCCATAATGTAGACAAAATACTTTTTCTAAAGCTAGTTCTTCTACTCCTACAGAAAATTAAGAAAATTTTGAATTAAGAAGTAAGAGTTAGAATTGAAAAAGATTTTGGTGCTGACTATAATATTTATAATATTGATGATCATCTGTTTCTGTGTTTTGGAAAGAGGCAATGAATAATGAGATGGATTCACTAATTTCCAATAAAAATTGAAAATTAGTTAAATTACCACCACGTTGCAAAACCAAAGGGTGTACATGGGTCCTTAGAAAGAAAATTAGACCGGATCGAATAGTTGAAAAATTTAGGGATAGACTTGTCGCAAAAGGTTTTAAACAAAAAACTGACTTTGATATTTTCGACACATTTTCTCCGATTACAAGAATAACATCCATTAGATTATTGATTGTCATTGCAACAATCTATAATTTAAAAATTCATCCAATGGATGTTAAGACAACTTTGTTAAATAGGGACCTAGATGAAGAGATTTCTATGGATTAACCCAAAGGCTTTGTAGAGCTTGGCCAAAAAAGGAAAGTGTGTAAGTTGACAAAATCTCTATATGACTTAAAACAAACACCTACATAATGGCAGGAAAAATTTGACTCTTGCATGATCAAGAATAGCTATAAGCCAAATGAGAGTGATAAATGTATTTATTATACATCTTGGGATAATTTGCATATTATTATTAATCTATATGGATGGTTTATTGATATTTGGTTCTAATTTGCATATTATTGATGAAACAAAAGACATACTCTGTAATAATTTTGATATGAAAGATCTTGATGAGACTAATTTTATTTTGGGTATGAAAATCATCAAGATATGTAATGGTATTTTCTTGATCAATCGCATTACATAGAAAAATTATTAAAGGAATATAATTATGTTAGATGCAAGCATGTTGTTACTCATTTTTATCCTGATGTTCATTTACTTTCAATTGAAAATGATGATGATGTGATTAATCAAAAGGAATAGGCTAGCATGATTAGTAGTTTACATTATGTGTCTGATTGTACTAAACGTGACATTGTTTATGCAATAGGAATACTTAGTAGATTTACCAGCAAGGCAGGAAGAGATTATTGATATGCAATCGATCATATAATGAAATATTTATCTGGTACAAAATATTATGCCTTGTTTTATAGAAAATATCATATTGTACTCGAAGGCAATATTGATGCTGATTGGAATATATTGTCAGGTGATTCTCTTTCAACTTCTAGTTATATTTTTACATTGGGTGGTGGTGTTGTATGTTGGAAGTCTAAAAAACAAACTATTATTGCCAAAGCTTTGTTACTCATCATCCCCATACACCACACACCGCACTTATTTTAATTTTTTTTGTTTTATTCTTTCTAAACTAATTGAATTATTCTACTCATCATCCATACACTACACATTTGGTAAGAGAAAAATTAAAAAATTATGTGTGGTGTGTAGTGTAAGGATGATGAGTAGAATTTTTCTTATTGCTAACTCAAGTATGGAAGCTGAGCTTATAGCTTTGGCTTCACCGAGTGATGAAACAATCTGGTTGAGAAATCTACTACATGAGATTCCATTGAGCGAAAAACCAATTCCACTCATATTAATTTATTTTGAAAGTGCTTCTACTATTAGTAGAGTACAAAATTGCTATTACAATGGTAAATCCAAACTAATAAGAAGAAAATACAGTACTGTAAGATCCTATTTGAGTAGTAGTGTCATTAACGTAGATTATGTTAAATCATGTGATAATCTAGCAAATCCACTGACCAAGGCCTTGACAAGAGAAATGGTCTAGAATACATCAAGGGGAATGAGATTAAAGTCCATACAATCATGAACCACATATGAGGATACCCAATCCAGAGATCAAAGATCTTGAGAACTAGGTTCAACGGGAAGAATAAATTATTTGGTGGTCGTAGATTCATTCATCCTGTAATGATTGAGAGGATGGGTTTTTTAAATACTATTAATGAAAATATGTAACTCTTATGAGCAGGGTGTCAGAGTTACGAGAGTACTCTTGATAGATTTCACATATGTGAGTGTGGGAGTGGGGCTACTTTCCATGATAATTGGATTTGTTCTCAAATACACTCATGAAATCGAGAATAGTACAAGGTCATAACGTGCTGACTAATAAAGTGCATGTCAACACCTAGATTGTTATGTGTGAGCAGTAAGTTTTAATTTTCCTTTAGAAGTTATAGTTCAAATTTGAGACTGCAACTAACTTTGGAATAAAAATTATTGTTTTACAGTGAGGGTTCAATGTAGAGCATACATTTATGATGCATAATAATCATTTTTTGTATGAAAGGATCTCTGTTATTTAATTTTTTTTTATAATTAAAAAATGATGCGAGAATGTTGGTAGTTTTTAATAGATTGCATTTATTAGTAAAATTTTTCCTTAGATTTTTTGTTGAGGAAGTTTTTTACGAAATCATTCAAAGTGCCGAATAATCTGATAAAAATCTTTAAGATTCTTTTTAACGGATATGAAAAAATAAGGGAAACTCAGTTTGGATTGTTTCGGTGGTTTTCTAGAATCTAGGAGTAGGACATGGCATTAATGGCACATTAGATCTAAAAACAAAACCAACGTATATTTTTTTGAAAAAAAAAATACAGGCTTTAAAAAGTAGAGTATTGGGGTGTACAAAAGATAGAAAAAGTTGAAGCCATCTTTTTTATCAGTCATTATATGTATAGTGAGAAGTTTATCATAAAGAAAAAAATAAGGTAGTGTTTAGAAATTATTCGATCAGAATTTTTCAAATAAGAGAAATGTGTTATTTTTAGATGAATTTTGAGCTCAATCACTTGCGTAGAATCGGTTTGAATTATACGATGATCAGTTGGATTGTTGTATCCTGATGAAAACAAGTCAAGAAGAGGTCTACTGCACCGGTTCAATTGAAATTTTATATACCGCAGAGGGCTTGAATCTCCTTAAAGATAGTGTGATTTTCGTACATCAATCCAAGTTGATTTCGTTTGAATTTTCATTTCGTTGTAATTTTTATTTTATTACTATATATTTCCTAAGAGCATCCTCATTGGCTTGGCCAAATGAGAAGGATAATCAAAATTTAGATAATCTGTGTCAAAAAGACCCTACATTGGGTTGGACATATCTAAAATAATTTAGATTTCAGCTACAGTGCTTAGCCGAAGATAGAAGACTATTGTTAGTTCATTAAACATTAAAATACTAGTTTCTCATTCCAAGCAAATATTAAAATACTAGTTTCTCACTCCAAGTAAAAATACTATTCGGTTTATAATTAAGAAATTTAGATAGAAATTTAGATGAGTTTAATCAAAGATTTTTTGTTATTAACATTAAATGACTTTTGAAAATATAATTTTTTAATATTAGTTTAATTAGAATATAATTATTATTAACATTTAATTGGTTGAACTACAAAATGTGATAAAAATAAATTAAATAAAGAAATTATTAAATTAATAATATTTTATTATTATATAGAGAGTGAATGGATAATCTAATGTGGAGATTGAATTTAAATAGAATAAGCAAATACAAAGAAATGTGATATTGACTAAATTTTGAAGGATTTAACCAAACCAATAAGGATACTCCCAACAATGAATTGTCCAAAATCACTTGCGTGGCCTCCAAGCTATTGGTTGTGGACCTCTTTTGATTAATGATTCTTTTATTATGAGCTATATGACAATCAGTTAAGCTGTTGTATCCTGAAGGTGACAAGTCAAGATGAGGTTTGCTGCACCGGTTCAATTGAAACTTTATATATCATAGATGACTTGAATCTCCTTAAAGAGAGCGAGATTTCCGTACTTCAATTTAAACTGATTTCGTTTGAATTCTTATTTCATTGTAATTTTTATTTTATTATTGTCTATTTCCTAACACCCCCAACAATCAATTGTCCAAAATCGCTTGTGTTCCCTCCAAGTCATTGGTTCTGGACCTCTTTTGATTAATGATTCTTTTATTATGAGCCTCTTCTATCTGCCCCGTAGCCCGCCTGCCAATGCGGGGGCGGGGCCTCCCACCCCGCATGGAGAAGGCCTAGCGAGGGTGGGGGAGAGATAACCCCAGCAGGGCCCCGTCCCTCCCCCCACTCTGCTCCACATGTATAATTTTTTTTTATATTTATATATATATATATAAATATATTGTAAATAGATATATACAATTTATTAAAGACTTGAAATTGTATTCAAGTCATTGAATTGTCTTGGCTTCCTAGATCAACCTTTATACAGGAGGCCAAAACAATACAATAATCATCTTTAAACAGTATGAGACTTACTACCTTAAGTAATGTGAGACTTAATAGTAAGTTCCACATTACTTAAGGATGAATATTGTAGTACCTTAGCCTCCTATATAAAGGTTGGCCTAGGAGGTCAAGACAATCTAAAATCTAACACTAATGAGTTTAAGTTCTTTTTGTATTTATAAATCTTAATTTTTAATTTAAATTATATTATAATTTGAACTGAAAAAAATATTTTTTGACAAAATTTATTTTTAAACCCAATGTGTTGATCTAGAGGGCAGATGAAAAAAACCATGGAAAGGGTACCCCGTCCCGCACCCTACGGTATCAGCCCTATCTTCTAGGTACGTACTTTCCAGCTTAGTAATTTCTAATCAATTATTTTTCTTTATTTCTTTATTTTCCTCCCACTTTCTGTCAAGATGGTAAAAGTTCAAATCTGCCGATGCATGTTCGCTCGCCTACGGTCACCTGCACGCATCCCTCCTCTAGTACTCCGGCCACCCGCCCATACTTCAGCCCCCTCCTCCCCAGTTGTCTGATCTCCCTTCCAATAGGTGAGTGTGGTCCATGCACCATTTAGGTGACAATGCTCCCCTTGGCAGCGCCTTGACGGTCTGATCTGCCCTCTTCTTTTGTCTAAAGTAGGCATTTAATATCCTTACTGTGTTTTTTTTTTTTTGAGAATATGGTGGATGAGAGCATGGGAAGCTCCGTCAAATTTTGGGAAGTAGTCGAGTCCAGCGTATTAATACCTGTTGCAGCTTTTGGCCGCAATATCTCAACCCACAGGTGGAATCACAACTTTATACTGACTTTTATGATGGTCATAATTTCCTCGGTTCCACTTCCATGCTTAAGAAATATTAGCCCAGGCCCCAAACCATATGTTTGGTACCATTTTAACACTTAGAAAACAAGTTTAATAATTAACACATCAAACTAACTTTGACCCAAGACATAACTCATATCAACCTATGATCTTTTTTTTTTTCCAACATATTTTATCCTCAATTCAAGAAACCCACTACCAACACATAAACTAATCTTAATCTGAGTTTCAGAAAGGAACATTACTTGAGTGGAAACCCTTGAGCTTCTACACCTTTCTTTGCTAGGACTTAGTATACGCTAATTTCTTGGTTGAAACTAGTTTAGGATTTTGTATGCAAGGTGATGGAAGAAAGCATGGACAAGTTATACCTATGAGTGAATTTTCGACCAACCTATGCTTCTTACAGAACACAATGTAATTTGGCTTTACACAAGGACAGCAACCATGGTATCATCTTACAGAACACAATGTAATTTGGTTCTACACAAGGACAGCAACCAGAGTATGGTTGAGCAACACTCAAAGACATGCATAAAGTTGACAAAGTATGTTGCAGTACAAGAGGTAGCAGCAACAGCAAAAGTGATTGCACGGAAAAAGTGAACCATAGATGAGGAAATGCAGAGTTGCATTTCAGAAAAGCATGAGGAACATGATGCATAAAGCTGCATCTACCATACTGTCCATAGAAAGTTCTGAATTGATGTTGTGTACATAATCAAGTTGCTTTTCAGTACCTTTTTTTTACTTTTCTGCTTTCCTTTGTAATGTATATATATGTGACTCACGTGTAACCAAAATAAATCAATGAGAATCAGTTTCTTCTTAACTCAGTTTCTTCTCATCTTCACTTTCTGTTTTTAACAGTTTCTAACAATGCTTTAAGGAGTTGAGATGCTTCAGTTTTCGTAAGAAAATAGGTTGGCAAGGAGGTGGTGGAAAGGTAAGCATGTGGTGTCGTCAATGAAAGATCTCTTCAGGTGCCTTGAGGTACTGGCGTGGAGGGTTAATTGTTATGCGGGACACTACAACACAATTGGTTTTTAGTGACGGTTGAGAAATTGTGACAGTCCCTAGACCGTCACTAAAAGGTATTTTCTGTGACAGTTTTTGGAAACCGTCACTAAAGATAGAATGAGATTTTTTTACATTCGAACGTATGAGACATATGCGTTCGAACGTCACTTATACGTTCGAACGTTATGTCTGTTTACGTTGGAACGTAAAGTGTTTTGGCGCAACCGTTCGAATGTTATTAATTTTACGTTTGAACGTAAAATGTTTGCATCAATGTTCGAACGTTAAGTAATAACATTCAAACGTTTATTGTAAATTTAAATTAAATGACTTTAATTTAAAAATTATGTGATTTTTATTGTGCATAATTTGTGAACAAGTCTAAAAAATTGAATTGTATATATTTATATATACACACTTTGTAATATATAAATATATATTATTGATTTATATATATTTGAAATGCAGTGATTTAGTATTAAAGTTGGAAATTATAACATCAAAGAAGATTAAAATTTGAAATTAAAAAACGATAAAAATATTCAATAATATTTTTCGTTACAAATATTAAAAATAAAATACAAAAAATGATAGAACGTAGTAAACAACAGTCAGATGATAACGTTATCTGCAAAAGTCGAACTCCGTACTTCCTCCGTCAAGGTATCAACCTTGTCATTGAGGATAGTTACACGATGGGTGAGTTCGGCAACAGATCCCGATATAGCCTCGAGCGATCGATCGATCTTATGATCAATATGCGCAGTCAGCTGTGATATGACCGCATCAACCCAAGCAGGCCGCACATCTCCTGCAGATGTACTCGGCGTATGCTGACTAGTACTCCCGACATGACCTGGCTCAGGCTGCGTCGGAGGAACTAGATCCTCTACAGGGGGTGGCTGACGTCCCCTCGCCTGTCCAATGCTACGCCGATGCGTGGTCATGTCGAGGGGGCTCATCTGATCTTTGACCCGCTCCTCTGGCTGGGTCGGCACTCCCCGTGCAAGTAATAGTCGGCTGATGGGGACACCATATGGGAGATTATCCGTGGAGACGATGCTCGCCTCGTAACGGATCCTCTCAAAAATGTGCAGTGGCAAATCTATAGGATCTCCACGTGCCACTCGTATAAAAAATTGTGCCCGAAGCCGACTAAATGTGGTTTTATGAGCCACAGGATCGACATTTGTTGCAACAATCAGGTGCAACATGCGGAAGAAATGCAGCAGATGGATCTGGTTGAAGGCGTTCTTCCGCTCGATCTGCATGCGATCCCTCCCGGTGAGGATGTAGAAATCCTCGTCTCGGTCATCATCCCGAGCCTCGACGCCAGTATCCTTAGCCTCTGACTGGCCTGCATCTCTGGCTGATGCTGGCTCACATCCCCGGCCAGTAGATGATGTAGAAGTGCCTACATCCTCACGGGGTGTTGAGTGTGTAAATGTTTGAGCACCTCGATGAATCTCGAGGTGCTCGCCGATGACATCTGCCGATACCTCAATAGAAACACCGCGTACAGTCACGGTGTGAGAGGATGCATCTGGAGGCATGTCACACATCCCCATATAGAATTCTTGAACCATTGAGGGGTATACCTTCCCCCTCAATGTGCAGATATTTCCCCAGCCTCTACTGAGGAAAACATCTCTTAGGTTCGTCTGCTGCCAACAGAGTTCGTCGAACTCATTAATTAAGACCTCTCTCTCTACCATAACAGTACGAGCTCCGATACGGGCAGTGTCCGACGTGGCTCCTTCCCTCCCTCATTTTCGTGTATGCAGTGGAAGAGCCATATCCTGAAAATAGAAAAGGAAAAAAAAAATTATTTACAATAATGCATTTTTTTGTATTAATTTTAAGATGCTCTGCATTAACGTTCGAACGTTTTATCGTTAACGTTCGAACGTTAAAGATAAAAACGTTCGGACGTTAATTTATACGTTCGCACGTAAAATAATGTAAATAAATTTACGTTCAAACGTAAAACAAATACGTTCGAATGTACAGATGTACGTTCGAACATAAGCAGTAAACAAATACGTTCGAATTTAAGTTCGAACGTATTTGTTTTACGTGTGAACGTAAATATGAACGTCCGAACGTCGAAGCATGAATAATGTAGAAAATCACTACGTTCGGATGTTATAATTAAACGTCCGACCGTATGTGATTTACGTGCGAAAGTAAATATTCACGTTCGAACGTATGTCGTTTAATAATATTCACGTCCGAATGTAAAACGATTAACGTTCGAACGTGGAAGCCGTAACGGCTCTGTAATTTAAATGTCGTACGTTCGAATGTCACGGTGAAACGTTTGAACGTTTCGACGCAGAATGGCTGAGTCGACTCATCCATTATTGAAATCTCGAAAATTTCTCTACAAGGGTCTAAATGCCGAAATGTCACCATGTAAATGAAGTATACACTTCAAGAAACATTTCTACGGTGACTATTCGGCCAATGACTGGCCGTGGTGGCCGGAAAATGAAGTTGAACATCCGGTAATATTTATCCGGTTTTAAACAAAACTCAATCCAAATCTCAATCTAAATCTCAATAAAATACATGTTATTTGTATAAAAGATGAATGCCTACCTTTTAGTGACGGTTATGGCGGAGTTGACGGCGGCGGTGACGGAGGCGTGGTGGCAAATAATGGAGAAGACGATGGTAACGGGCACCGAAATGTCGTTTCGACGTTCGGTTTTGGCTTTATATACACAGAACGTTCGAACGTACTTATTATTACGTTCGAACGTTTGTCAATTTAATTTCCAAAATTTTATCTATAATATATTATATTATAAATGTTTAAGTTATATATTAAGATGTTATATAATATTATTGACAATTAGATTATTGGTTTTTTTGTGAGTGCTTGTTATATTTATAAAGTTTAGCAATATGTTTATACATGTTGTTGTGATTTTATGTTTACTCTTGAAATAATTGTGATTATTGTTTGTGAATTTTGTGAATAGTTTATGAGTTTATGGTGTTTATTGATGAATTAATAAGTAACAATTTAATATATATTATTGATTTATATATATGGTATAGTTTATCATTTAAATTATATTATGCTATCATACTATACAATGTAGTATATAGTTATAGATATATAAAATGTAGTATAGTTATTATACTATAAGTTAGTATATAATAAAGAATTTAATAAGTAACAATTTAATATATATTATTGATTTATATATATGGTATTCCCTTGTTAGGATGAATTCGACCTCGACTTTGGCCGTAGCGAGGATTTGAGAACCGTGAATGAGTTGATGGCTACACTATTCCGACGTCACAAAGGACGATGTCATGACCACTTCAAGAAGTTTGAGATGTTGGAAGAGGCTGCGCAGTCTCCTTTTCAGCAGATGAAGTTAGATGATTGGAGAAAGTGTTGTGATCTTTTCGCATCTCCAGATTATCAGGTATTTTACATTTATATCTTTTAATTATTTACATTCATATTCGTTTTATACATTATATGTATACATATTACAATTAACATTTTTAATATATTTTGTAGCACTTGAGTTCTACAAATGCACAGAATAGATCCGTTCTGACTGTCCACCATCGTGCCGGTTCAAGGTCATTCCACCGTCTTGCTGAAAAAATGGTAATTAAAAAATTATAGAATTCATATATTTTCCTGATATTCTTTCTGATAAGTACTAACTAATTCTTTTTAAAATTGCTAATATTGTCGCTTTGTTAGAAACGTGATGATCCTGAAAACTTTTCCCTCATTCATGTCTATGCTGCTGCTCACACTAATGAGCATAGTGAGTGGATGGATCCTATCGCTGCAGATAATTATGTAAGCAGTTTTAATTTTGTTAAATAAATTTTTTATAGAACATTTTAATAGTTTATTTCTTATTTCTATCTCTTTTAATACGTTACTAATTATTTACGATCATTACCTTTTAAATTGCAGAGCAAAATGTTGGAGATGCAGTCGACTTCTGTGGAATCCTCTCCTAGTGACATAGACATAGTCACCCAAGTGCTCGGGCCGTAGTCTAGTATGGCAAGAGGTTTGGGACGATCTATCAAGCATAAATGTTCATCCTCCTCAACCTCATCGGCTTCACAAATTAATAATCTTACAGCAGATTTAGAAGCTGCACGGCGTGAGAATGAGTATATGAGGTCGAGACAGCAAGAGTTAGAGTCTCTCTTAGAACGACAGTCTCATTTAGAGACGCGTTTGCAGGACCAACAGAGAGACCAAGAGGAAAGAATACGCAGTGAAGTGCAAGAGCAAGTGCAACGAGAGATGATGGTGCAAATGGAGCGTGTTATGTCGTTGCAACAGAATCCCTGTGGGCGAGGGAAAAAGAAGAAATAAATTTTATCAATATTTCTGACTAGTTTTAATATCTAATTTTGTACTTTTATAAGACATTGTTACTTCTTAATTGGGTATGTAATATGATACCATTGGTATTTTGTTTTTAAATTTTATGAAATTAGTATTTCTGATCTGTACGTTCGAATGTAAATAAAAATCATTCGAACGTTGGTTCACACTGTAACAAACGTTCGAATGTAAATACAATTGAATCGTTCGAACGTTAAACCGACTAACATTCGAACAAAAAACTTGCATTCGGACGCTCCTTCGTTTACATTCGAAATAACGTCCGAACATTAAACGCGCTACGTTTGAACATTTACGTTTACGTTCGAACAAATGTTCGAACGTTTATTGTAATTAACGTTCGGCCGCATTAACATTCGAACGTAAATATGATACGTTCGAACGATATACAACAAACGTCAACTTCTCTCATTCGAACGCCAATCGGTCGGGTATAACGTCCGAACGTTTAATTTTACGTCCGAACGTTATTTTCTGTGACAGTTCATAACCGTCACAAAAAAGGAACGTTTGAACAGTAAACCGTCACCAAATGTTTTCTGTGACGCACTTTAGGTGACGGTCATGGTGACGGTTTCAAACTGTCACCAAATATGTTTAGTGACGGTTTACCATTTTTTTGTGACAGTTTCCTCTGTCACAAAACACACATTCTGTTGTAGTGGGAGTTGTCTCATAGGCTTTTCCTCGATTATTATATTTGCCACGTAGGCTGTTGGTAGAATCCACTATCTACATAATGGAGTTCGCCTAGTACGTAGCCTAAACCTCTCACACCATCTTTTACATTCTCCCTCTTTTACATTTTTTTCTTGCACTATAACAAATTTAACCTTAGGGACGAAATTTAAAAAGTAATTTTTTGAGACGAAATTTAAAAGTCGTCTCAAAAAATGGATGACTTAACAAAACCATTCGAACGAATAAATATCCGGTCGAACATAATCTTCTATGACAAATTAGATCGTATAAAAAATTCACATTCATTCGAACGGAAAAAAATCCATTTGAACAAACAAATCTTGGTGGGGAAATAATTTATTTTGGCGAGTAAAGTTCAAAACCGTTTGAACGGCAATTGTGTTGTTCGAACGGAATAGATTTGGTGCCAAAATCTAGTGGGAAGGTTTCTAAACCGTTCGAACGGAACATATTTAATTCGAACATATTCGAATACCACATCGATACATTAGAACGTATAATATTAATCTCTATATGTAACTCAAAATATAAAAAAATGTATATATATCATATATACGAATTCATAAATTAATTTTATATAATTAATTTAAAAGTATTTTAGTGATTTCTTTTATGTTAAATAAGATTTTTTGTTAAATAAATATTATTAGTCATACACCACGTAATATAAATCAATAACTAATCTAGAAAAGATAAAAAAGATTTAATTCATAACTAAAGCAAATTATCAAAACACCATATACTGTCCATAACTATAACAAAAAAATATAAATAAAAGATAGAAACTATTGTGATGCAAGTTCTCTGCACACATCCTCGACTGCAGCTAATCGTCTCTCTACCTGTGTCAGTCGAGTACTGAGTGTGACCTGAGTTGCATTATTGGCATGAATCTCTGTACGTAACTTAGAGATACTAGGATTAATCTCTGTACGTAACTTAAGATGATAGTAGTAATCTCTATACGCAGCTCAAACATGGCACTGTATCGATCACCGCTGATGTGTATATGTTGGCCATCTCCTCATGAGTAGATATGTGTGATGCCTTGGCCTGTGTAGATGCCTCTCCAATAGATACTCCAGGATCTCCCGGCTGTGCATCTCTATAAATATCAACCCGGTCAGGAACATGTCCAGGAAAACGAAGTCTCGAGTGTCCTGTGCTCTGTGACAGGGTGGTGTTGATCGGTCCCCTCAGCTCCCGTGCATGCTCGGCAACATCTGGCACGATCCCGGAATATAGCAAAAATCTAGTGGTCAGGATCTCGAACGGCAGTATATCTGTCGTAATGTACCGAGCTTCTAATAGGTTCCTCTCAAATATATACCCCACAAGGTCGATTGGAATGCCACGAGCGACCCGTATCATAAATTTCGTTCCATCCATGCCAACCTCGGTCTTGTACTGACGAGGGTCAATATTGTTGGCGATTATCAGATTCATGATCTTGAAGAAAAAAGATAAATCTGCCTGCTTAATGCTCTTCGTCCCATCGTACACTAGAGCATTTGGACCAACAATCAGGTCTCTAACCTCATGATCAGCAAGTGTATCGACCTCATCTATGTAAACTGGTCCCTTGTCCTGAGCCGTCTCCGTATCACCTGAATGATCAGACTCTCTAGGCAACAGGTTCGGATAGGCATCGACCAGCCTAGGAATACTGAGATATGCAGCGAGTCCATCCACTGAAAATATAACAGGTGCTCCTCAGACGCAGATCCTGTATGCCCCTCCATCGTTTGGGCTGGCACCACCGAACTCTTTATAGAACTCAGCAACGATGTCAATATAGGAAATGAGCTCCATTGCTTCTTCTAGCTGATCTAGGATTGGTGCCCACGCACAATCGTTGAATACTGATGGGAGGGAATGACCCTCTCATATAAGAGTCACAAAATCAGACAGTTTTACCTGTCGCTCCAGTAAAACAACCTGTTCTCGAACTGTTTGGATGGAAGGTTCGCCTGATCTGCCACGTTTACGGCTCATATAAGACAATATTATGAACTTGAAATTTAAAAAATAAAATAAATATTCAACATTAGTGATAAAATCTAATATGAGAAAATATTCACAAAATTATATAGTAATAGAAATTTAATAAATTAATTGATAGAACAATTTAATAAAACGATGAAAATAAATTAATAAGTTAATATATAATAATTGGTTCGAATGGTATTTGTAGTGGAGAATGGACACCACAATGTTCGAATGGAACAAATTGTGGTCGAACAAACAACATTTTGTTTGGTTCAAACCGTTTGAATGTCACAAAAGTGTTCGATCGGACATGTTAAACCTGTTTGAACGGAAAACTGATCGAGCTCGCCCATGGCTGAGTCAACTCAGCGGCCATGAAAACACATGTAATACATCGATTCGGTGGGTTTCTTCGACAAAACACATACTACTCTTCATTTTTAAACATCCTGAGGTAGATTTGTGGTGTTCTATGGTGCCTATTAATGGAAAAATATAATTTTATTGAGAAAATGAATAAAACGATAAAACGATAAAAAT
Source organism: Juglans mandshurica (assembly GCA_022457165.1). Classification (NCBI taxonomy): domain Eukaryota; kingdom Viridiplantae; phylum Streptophyta; class Magnoliopsida; order Fagales; family Juglandaceae; genus Juglans; species Juglans mandshurica. Next base: position 16,630,176 of record CM039623.1, read on the forward strand.
AAACGATAAAATAACTTATAAAGAGCATACCTTCACTTAGGAGGAAGAGTGTTCGACATGGGTGGTGATTTCGGCAGCAGACGACGGTGATTGATGGGCGTTCAAACGGTTTCTCTCGGTTTTCAAACGGTTGGGGGCAACGGCGTTGAAATGCCTTTGCTCGCGTGTAGAACGGTTCGAACGCTATATTTAACCATTTGAACGGTTTTAAAGGACTGTTGGACAGTAGTATTTACCGATCGAACGTTATTTGTTTCAAGTTTAGTAAAAATGTATACTATAGTATATTATAATTAGTATCTATTTTAAATGAAATTTATAATACTATAATTTAGTATAATATATATGCTATTATAGTAGATTATATATACTATAATATATATGTAATATAGTATATTATATATATATATACTATGATAGTATAATACTTTAAATGAAAATTACTATTATATATAATTATTATTATAGTATAATAGTAATATATTATAATACTTTACTATCAAAGTAGTATATATGATAATATATATATATATATATATATGATAATATATAGTACTATATATTTGAGTTTATACTTAACTAATATATATCATACTATATATTCCATTATACTTTACTATGCTATATATGATACTATATATATGATAGTAGATATTACTATATATATTAGAGTATAGATTAACAGAATATATATGATCTTACAAATTTCTCTATACTTTGCTATACTATAATATATATTTGAGGGTATATATATATGAGAGTATAGATTACTAATATATATGATCTTACAAATTTCCCTATAATTTACTATACTATAATATATATTTGAGGGTATATATATGTGAGTATAGATTACTAATATATATGATCTTACATTTTCCTTTACACTTTAGTATAGTATAATATATATGATACTTTATAGTATACTATTATTTAATATGTATAATGATGAAAATAAATATATTCAAACATTTAGGTACATACGTTCGAATTGTATCCATAAACCATTCGAAGGCTATATTTGCATTTGAACGTATGAAAAAACCATTTGAACGGCTTATTGCAGTGGTGGGAAAATATCCCGCCAATTAATGACTTGTGGATTACCGTTCGATTGTACTTTATGACCGATCGAACGCTTCGTCGAAAAATTTTGCAGAAGGAAAACTCGCGCGCTGAAATTTTTGTGTTTGACCGCCAATTATTTATGTTCAAAAGGTAAATTAGAGCTTAAAACATTTCCGTGCGCCATTAGTCCCTCATTTTGCTCTCTTCTCCTTTCCTCTCTTCTCCGTTTTCTCTCCAAAATCCTCAATTTTCTTCACACAATACTTCATTCTATCATCCTACAAAGAGGGTTGCACGCTTATATTGATTAAATGTATGGTTTTATTTTTTATTTTATTTCCAAATCAATTATTGATTCTATTTATATATATATATATTGTTTAAGTGTTTATCGGAGAAATCTATACTTTAATATAGGTGTTTATTGATTTTATAGTTTATATATATATATATATATTGTATAGGGGTTTATTGGATTAAATTCGATATATACTATAATATATATTGTACTATATAAATGATATATAGTATAGATTACTATATATATGATAGTATATATTACTAATATATATGATCTTACATTTTCCTTTATACTTTATTATAGTATAATATATATGATACTTTATAGTATACTATTATAGTTTATATATATATATGTATATATATTGTGTATGTATTTATTGGATTAAATTCGAAATATATGTTGTATGTTTGTCATGTTTTGTATATATAGTTGTTATTCGAAGTATATATGTTATATGTTTGTAGTGTTTTCTGAATATGAGTTTGTAATTTTTTTGAGATTGTGTTTCGTCTCTGACTCACATTTGGATTTTGGGTTGAAACCTTTCGGACACTATAATATTCCGTTCGAACGGTTCAGGCATTTAAGTGTTCGAACGGTTATACTCCTGAATTGTGATACTTAAGTTATAAATAACTTAAAAATAATAAACATAAGAATTATTAATACTTAACCTAAAAACATATAAGATAATTAAGTATTCATAACTATAATGTATAATTAAAAAATAAGTAATAGTTGAAATAGGATTTTGCAAGGATAGTTAAAATACACTTAATATTTAATATACTAAGGATACTTAAAATACACTTAATATTAAAAAACATAATAATTAGGATACTTAAAATACATAATAATTAAAATACATAATACATAAAATACATAATAATTAAAATACATAATAATTAAGATTTGTGGATTCTCGTATCTTCTATTCTCGTAGATTTTATTCTCGTAACTTGTATTGTTGTTGTGTTTTAATTTCGTATCTTGTACTTTGTATTGAAATAAACCTTAGACCCTTTCGAGAGTTATTAATCCTATTGAATGATTGGTTGATAACTCTTGAATTGTCCAGAGTGGACAGTTTGGGATTGTAAAATCATTCTCGCAAACTATCCAACTATATCTATTGCGTCCGACACTATAATTTTGGTAAAGTTATCCCTTATTGTTCTTTGGATATGTAGTTTCAGTGATGCTGCATCGAGTTATTACTTCTTGGTGCGCACGACCAAACGAGCATATTTGGAGAATTATGGGGCGATGCTGCCGAAATTTTGTTAGACGTGACAGATAATAGTTAGTAGGTTGGCGATTATGATCTTACAATCCCGAATGAGATAGGACCAACTACCCGGTGAAAGGAAGAAATTTAAATATGTTAGATAATGATTTGTTTCTTGATGCACGTGACTGTTTGCAATAGGATATTAGACATGGATAAGAGTTGGATACGAGTTAAAGATCGGTTGGGTGAGGATTACAATATATATGCTGAAGGTGTTAAGAAATGTTTGGAGTTCGCATCCTGTACAATTGACAGTGATGGTCGTATTAGATGCCCATGCCGACAATGCAAGAATTTACGTTCTCATAGATAGAATTGGTCAGAAAGCATCTGTTTGTCAAAAGTATTGACCAAGGTTATATCGATTGGGTCTTACTCGGAGAACCATATCCAACGTTATTCGAACTTCGAGAAGAAGAAGAAGACATTGATGAAGATGTACATCCTGAGGTTGTTGGTGACGATTTTGAAGAGGATATGGAGCAAATGCTGGGCAATATTGGCACGGGAATGTGTATGGATGAAGGTTATACAGACCAATTAAATTCAAATGCCTTAGGCCATAACACTATTATCCGCTTGTGGAATGATTCACAGAGTGAGTTATATCCAGGGTGTAGAAGGTACAGTAAGTTGTCATTTACAGTTAAACTGCTTCATATAAAATCGATGTGTCGAATATCTATTAAGGTTGTCAATATGTTACTCGAGCTGTTTAAAGAGACACTTATATCAGACAATGTTTTACCCCGCAACTTCTACGAAGCAAAACAATTGCAAAGAGGACTCGGGTTTGATTACAATGTAATACATGCATGTAAGAATGATTCTACGAACAACGGGTAATGACATTAATACAGATGTGATTTTGCACTAACTTAAAAAATAGATTGGATTGTTAACGGTTGAATGTTTATGCTTTATTTAATATGTAGGTTGTACAAATGCATGCGAGTAATCCAAACGATATATCAGACGAACTATATGCAATAGCGTGTGGACCATCGAGATGTGCTGCTTTTGTGGATTTGAGCAAGATGAAGAAGAAGATGATCCCTCTAATCAAGAAGCATACCAAGAGAGTCAACCTGCCTTTAACTTATTTGTGGATTTGAGCCAGTATGAGATGATCATATTACATAGGGTTAGATGTTGAGGCTAAAATAGTTGATGCGACAGTTGATCAAAGTGTTGAGTCATCTGAAGTATCTACAGGTGATGAGAGCGAATCTACAAATGAAATTGATACAGATGATTGACCGATTTTGTGTTCACATTGTAGAGTATCTCGCAATTATGTCACCAAAGAGGAAGGAAGTTCGCATCCCATCTCTACTTGTTACTGACTCTCCGTCTGACTCACCATTAGAGACTGACTCTACAGAAAAAGGTAAATAGCTAATACTCATTTTTTTCATTAAAGATAATTGATAATTGATACAAGGTAAATAACTAAATATTATTTTATAGAGATAACAGTACAAGCTCATCATGGACGAGGCACTACTAGAGGCGTGATGTTGGAGAAATATCATAAAATGTGTAAGATTAATGTTAACATTCCTGATGAACATACTGGAGGCGATGGACAACAAACAGCTTGGCTTGCATTGCATGTGGGTGCTCTTACATGGACTTATGCACCTTTGGCTACGAGTTCATGGCATAAAGTGACACATGATGTGAAAGAGCTTATAAAGAAGCGTTGTTTGGTACGTAATGTTTAAATAATAAATTTATATTGATATTATTTAATACTCTAAATGATAATATTTTTGTGTATATACTTTTTCAAGGATGACTTCGAACTAAATTTTGGTAGGAGAGAGGAGCGTAAGATTGTCGATGAGATGATGTGTAATACATTACACAAGTATAAGGTGAGGTGTCATGATGAGTGTACGAAAGTGCACTCTAAATACCCTATTATTGGATTAAAATGCTAAAATATGAATAGAAATCATAGGAATTAATGTGTATTCTTGAATTGAGTTTCTATTTACTTTGGGATACTACTAAGCAGATTTTTATGTTTAATTTTAGGGTCTATAAAAGAGCAAGTCAAAGCCCAATCAAATTCAAATAAGGACTTTCAAGTGGGCAAGACGTTGGAACAATCTAAGAACTTTCAACAAGTGTAGGACTCTTCAAATAAGGATAATGATGGGGTTTGAGAGCAATTTAAATGAAGATAAAAAATAAAAAAATCACAAAAGGAAACCACAAGAAGTCCAAGCCTAAAATTCGGTAGGAGACAATCTGGATATACTTTAGTATTTTGATCGTAACTTTCCACTCACATATCGGATTGATACGATTTTTGATGAGTTCGAAAGATATTTTAAAGGGCTACAACTTTGTATCAATAAGGATTTCTAAATTTGAATTCTTGAAGTACATATGTGGCTAACAACCTGAGTCCTAAAATTTAAACGATTTTTTATACAAGAATTATGAAGACATTAGGGTTTCTTTTCTATCCGATATAAGCATATCATTAACACCAAATTGAGGAGTTTTGAAGGGAGGATAGATGGCTCAGTTCTGAAGAGAGGAGAAAAATACTATTTTTATTTATTTTTAGTTCTTGCATGGAGAACTAAATCTTGGATAAAGCCTTAGGCAAAAATTGATTGGTGAAAATACTTTGACTATATTTCATTTCATCGATTAAGCATATCATTAACACCAAATTGAGGAGTTTTGAAGGGAGGATAGATGGCTCAGTTCTGAAGAGAGGAGAAAAATACTATTTTTATTTATTTTTAGTTCTTGCATGGAGAACTAAATCTTGGATAAAGCCTTAGGCAAAAATTGATTGGTGAAAATACTTTGACTATATTTCATTTCATCGATTAAGCTTTATTATTTAAGATTTTTGGATTCAATTATCTATTTGTTTTGGATATTATAAGTTTGAGATAATTATATTAAGTCTTGCTCTGGTTTGATTTTGTTGAGCTATATGATTATGATTATGTGATTGTGACTTAAACAGGCTTTTCATGCCATTGATGTGATTTTTTGCTATATTATTGTTTGTGAACATAGTGTCGTCTCTAGATTTGATATTCATTTTTATATATGAAAACTGTGGTTTGTAAAGGGAGAATAGATTTTAGAATTAAATTTGAGAAAGTAGATGAATATAATGTCATATCTTCTAATTAAGAATTTGGTGCTATAATTCTTAATTGTGTATATCGTTTGGATTGAAAAAGTCAAAGTATTGGATCCGGTTGATTGAAGCCCAAAGTTTTACTTGCCTTATTATCTATGTCCTAATCTTATTTTAATTACGTGCTTTAGATATAACTTTTAGATTCTTGTCATATTATAATTTGATCTTTTCTTTTAAGCTTACGTCTTGTTGTGTTTCTTTCGACTCCCCGTGGATCGACACCCAAAACTCTCTGACTTTTTCAATCCAAACGATATACACAATTAAGAATTATAACACCAAATTCTTAATTGGAAGATTCATTATATTCATCTACTTTCTCAAATTTAATTCTAGAATATATTCTCCCTTTACAAACCACGATTTTCATATATAAAAATGAATATCAGATCTAGAGACGACACTATGTTCACAAACAATAATGCCGCAAAAGCTCACATCAATGACATGAAAAGTCTGTTTAAGTCACAATATATATTCATAATCCTATAGCTCAACAAAATCAAACCACAGCAAGATTTAATATAATTGTCTCAAATTTATAATATCCAAAACAAATAGAGAATTGAATCCTACAATCTTAAACAATAAAGCTTAATCTATGAATTGAAATATAGTCAAATTATTTTCACCAATCGATTTTCGTCTTAGGCTTTACCCAAGATTTAGTTCTCCATATAAGAACTAAAAGATAAAAATGATATTTTTCTCTTCTCTAGAATTGTGCCTCCTCCCTTCCAAAACTCTCAATTTCGTGCTAATGATATGCTTGTATAGGGTATGAAAGAAACCCTAATATCTTCATATTTTGGCATAAAACTAGTCTGAATTTTAGGACTCATCTTGGAAGCCACGTATGCACTTCAGGAGTTCGAATATAGAAATCCTTATTGAGACAAATTTTATCCCTTTAAGATTGCTTTCCAACGCATCAAAAATCGCATCAATCGGATGTGTGAGTGGAAAGTTATGATCAAAACACTAAAGTATGTCTAAGCTGTCTCCTATCACGTTTTGGACTCTTAACCGAATTACTCTCAAGTCCCATCATTATCCTTATTTGAAGAGTCATACATTCTTTAAAAGTTCTTAGGTTGTTCCAACGTCTTGCACACTTGAAAGTCCTCATTTGAATTTGACTAGGTTTTGACTTGCTCTTTTATAAACCCTGAAATTAAATATAAAAATCTGCTTAGGAGTATCTCAAAGTAAATATGAACTCAATTCAAGAATACACATAAATTCTTATGATTTCTATTCACATTTTAGCATTTTAGTCCAATAATAGGATATTTAGAGTATACTTATGTACACTTATCAAGAGCATTACAAGAAGTACAAGAACAAGAAAGATGCACGCCAGCATCCTTTTAGGATGTCCGACCTGAAGATTGAGAAAAACTTTACGACATGTTTGAGGATCCATCATATAAGGTAAATTAAATGAATTCTCTATATGTCCTATTTATAATTTTCACTTACTAATTTTTACAACTTCTATGCAGGAGCGAAATTCTATAAACAAAACAAATAGATCAAAGTTGAAGATTCATCATCATGCAGGCTCAAGATCTTTCCATCGTCTCTCTCTGAAATTGGTAATGCACTTTTTTTTTATTCTATATAGTTTGTTTTTTGGAGGTATTAGTTTTAATATTGACTTTATATCTTAACAATGTCTCTTGTAGTAAGAGTCAGACACCAATTATGATCTGATAAAATTATATGCTGCATCACATATTAATAGTTATGGAGAGTAGACTCATCCCGATGCTCATGAGAATTATATAAGTATTATAATTTGTTTTAATTAAACATATTTAAATTATTGTGTCAATATTAATTTTATATGTTGTGTGTAGGATAAAATGGTTGCTCTCCGTGTTGAAGCTGCATCAAATCAAAATTCATCAACAAGTAATGTTGAAATGTTTACACAAGTTCTGGGTCAATGTTCAAGATATTTGAGGGGTTTGGATCACTGTATAAAGCCTTCAGGCTCTTCATCAACGTCAAGTACTACAGCCATTGCATTCGAGAATGCGAATTCTAGGATCGAAGAATTGATTGCAAAACAACATGAGTTAGATACTCAATTGATGAAACAAGCAGACATGGAAATGAGCATAAAACAACAAGAAGATCAACAAAGAGAGATGCAACTCCAAATGTAGACGCTTATGCAACAATTCAGGCATCCAAACAATTGATTTTCGTGTTTTGCATAAATTTTAGGATTTATAAAACTATGTACTGATAACATTATTAGTATTATTACTATTTTATTTATTTAGTTCTGACTTATTAGATTAGTTTTATTTATATTGAACAATTTGTAATATATTTTTGAAATATAAATATCTATTTGGTTTTAAATTAGTATTCTCCATGAAAATACTAACCGTTCGAACGATCATGTATTTTTCGAACATATATACATTGGACACAACCGTTCGAACCTCACAAGTTAGAGTTCGAATGGTAAACAAACATTGCGAACCGTTTGAACACGTTCGAACAGACAACTCACTCTTTCCGTCCCAAACATGCTCGAACAGCTTCTTCAATTATAAAAATTAATATAATTTATGTTCGATCATCAATTTGTTTGTTCAAATGTTTCTTCATGTCTATTTGGTCAAACAGACTGGTATTGATCGACCAACCATGAGGTACCCGTTTGAACATACATATTGTTTGAACAGTTTTTTGGACATTTGAACGACTTCCTGAGATGAAATTCAATCATCCCAGAATAAAAATTTTGTTCGAACGTGATTGAACGGTCCAGCAAAATTTGGTCCCAAAAGATCATTTTGGAACGAAATTGTAATTTTTGTCCTAAATACCTTTTGGGACAATGATATTGGAACGACCTTGAGATGCCTTATATTTTGGGACGAAAATCCAATCTTTTGGGATGAAACTTTTCATCCCAAAAGACCCCATTTGTTGTAGTGCTAAACACTCACCTTTATCCACAATACATTTACAATTCCAACAAGAAGAGCTTTGGTGTGATTTGGTGACTTTGGGTAAGTTTACTCCACACCTTTCCATTCAAGGTTTTTCGTTATAAACATGTTCAATTTGAGTCACATAAATGGATATGCATGAACATTGTGAAATCTTAGTTCATAAATTTTGGTCACTTCATGAAGATTTTGAAATCTTGCATGCATGTGGGTTAAGCCACTTTCTAAGCATTAGTTTTTTTATGTCTAAGTTGTGGCTTGAAATAATGAAATACAAAGCATGAAAAGAACATAGCCATAATTTCAGCCACTCTATAAGGGATGAGAGTCATAAATGCATGTGGGTTAATTAATCTACCTCCTAAAACATGAGTTTTGATGTTTGAGTTTGTGGTTTGAAATAATGGAGCAAAAAGCATGATAGAGCATAGCTATATGTTCGGTCACCTAAGAAGGGTCAAGTAATATTGCATGGATGTATGTTAAATTACCTTCTTGAGCATGAGTCTTAGTGTCTAAACATAATTTTGAAGTATTGAAGCACAATGTGAGAAGTAAATACAAATGAGTTTCGGTCATGGCATGTATATCGAGGATTAATACATGTCCATTGTGACGCCCCCAACCTCTGCTTGGGATTTGACTGAGACTGAAGAGTTGAGACATGCAACACAAGGTTATATACCCCCCCTCGGTTCATGTTAGATAATATGCAATGCATCTAGTAATATGCATTAATTGTAGCAAAATAATTCTTTCGACTTATAACATGTACTAGAATTCATTAGAATCCCAAAATATTATTTCTTAAAGAACCATACAATAACAGTAGGACTCCAAACATTGACCCTTCATAAACCACAAAAGCTTGGCATATTGTTTTATGATACATAGTTAGAAATATTATCATTCTTCTTCCTCTAAGATCTCCCAAAGGTTTGTTATCAAACACCTAAAGATCTCCATATAGAAGGCAATCAACACAAGTTGGCCTTCAAGGGTGAATTCATCTTCAATCATCTTAGGGCAGTTGTCCATCACACTCGCTTTCTTCTAAACTTGGTACAACTTCTACCATTTTGGGTGACTGCCACGATGAGATTTTTCAATCTCTGCAAGTTATACAACTGAGCTACCATCAGTTTATAAAGCATGAACAATAATAAACATGACATGTATGCATGATTTACATGGTCTTGCTTTTACAAAACATAACTTCAATGATAAGAGTTTTCATACTTCATAATGTGCTTGCTTTCATAAAACAAATTTCATTCACTTAAATTCTTGTTCTTACATAAGGTGGAAGCTCCACTGTTCTCCATAAACCGCGCGCTCCTGTTGGTTACTGCATCACATAATAGGTTTGTCAACCAGTTGTGAGAAAGTTATAAGAGATACTTAGATAGAGCAGAATGCCTACGCTATGAGTATTTTATTCATTTCATCATATACACTCACACAAAGCAGAATGCTTACTCCATGAGTATTTTGTTCATTTGCGCACCCACCAGCATTAGGTGCTTCTGAATTCACCCCGAAAATCTTTTGTTCCTATTCGAAGCCCATTGACAATTCTTTGTCAACCTAGGGGATTACACTTCATTTTATTCACTCCAAAGTAGATAAGGGAGTTTCACTATGATAATCGCCCATCCTAGCATTTGAGGTTGTGATAAAAACTAAATTTTCATGCTTGTCTCGAAATTCATGACTAACTCGCATGCTTCATGGCATGCTTATGATATGTGATGAATATTCATGCTTATGACAAATGGTATCATGGTATAATATAGTATTTCAAATGTTAATGAGAATTTAATTGAAACACAAATCACTTAACATGGCATTTATTATGTAGCATACTAGCATATACTGAGACCAAGTTAGAAGCTAATTTACTGAAATCCTTGCCTTTTTTTAAAACTTGAGCGGGCTGAGCAAGAGATAAACTAAGATTAGGAAATCTCATTAACTAATAAGAACCAAAATATAATATTCCTAGAGCACTATTTACAAAATTGCCCCTTAACTCTTTGAAATTTGCAAATAAACCCCTAAATTTTTAATAATTGCAATCGAGCCTTAATTTTCACCAAAATTTACAAACCTCATTTATTTGCTATTTTAAATCCATTTTTGAGCTTAGGAATTTGTAAATCATGCATCTACTATGAGAAACCCATCAAGGTCGAGACCCATAAAACCCTAAATTTCACTCATTGTGATTTTTGGTCCTACTTGTATACCATTAAAGACCTAATCTGAATTTAGCACTTAATCACATTTTAAACATGTGATTAATAACATGTTAAGTAACTATATTCATATCCTTCATGAACATATTTTCGTCATATGAACAAGCAAACACAAACACAACACTAACCTTGAAACCTAAAACCCTAGCATGGTGTTCTTAGCTTTTCTCTTGCAAATGAATATTAATAACTTCATTGAACCATACATTCTAACTTTTAACATGTTAAGTACTCATTTCTAGATGGTATTATACGATTCTAAGCAAGAAATTCATGATATCAAAGAGATAGAATTCGGATCATACACAAAACCCTAAAATAGAAACATGCTTGTTCTTTGTTCTAGAATAATTTGACTAAATCTTTATGTAGCATACAAGATTACCATAATCAGATCCTAGCTAGGTCTTAGCACCATTTTAATCCATAACCAAGATTCAAAATTAAATCAAACAATAGGCAAGAACCTTAAAGCTTACACCAAAATCATGCATCTATGAGTATTCATCAAAGAATCAACTTAAACCCTAGTTTTATGGTTCAAAACAAGGTTAAACATATAGGTCTAACTCTTAACAAAAAGGTTTTTGAAGGTCTAGTCATCAAACCAACTTTAGAGTTCAAAAGAAACTAAAGAGAACTCACAGTATTTCGGCTTCTCCAACTCTTTACAGGTTCATGCAACTTTTGGGTAAATGCTCTTGTTTTCCAACTCAAGCCAAGATTTGATGCACCATGAAAACACCAAGTAGAGCCTAAAACTATATGGCATTTCAAGACAAAACTCCAACACAAACAACACATGCTAGCTGAAATCACCATACCCCATCATCACCAAGATTCAATCCTTTAACTTAAAGTAGAGCATTCAAACACCCAAGCCATCAAGTCCCTAACTTAGAGTAACACAAAATAGAATAAGAGAGGTTGAGAAAAAGGGACTTACTGAGCGAATCACCAAGAGAATTTCCTAGCTTTTCCTTGCTTCTCTCTCACTCTCTTGGTTTGCTCTCAAAGTTGCGTGTATTGTGTGAATTTGTGTCCAATTGAGGGGGATTAAAGTAGGTGTGGCAAACAAAAAGGAAACAAGGGAGAGGGTTGTTGGGTTTGGTGGTGCAAGGCATGGGGTGATGGGAATGTTGCTTGTTGAAGTGAACAAGAGATGTGGGGGTTGGGACTTGGCTGATTGAATTGGGGGGGGAGGGGTGAGGGGTAGTTTTGCTTGAGTGTGGGGGTGGGTTTGAGGACTAAAAAGCTTGTCCTAGGGCAGGGCATGGGGCTGGGTAGGTGGTACAATGAGGGTGTCTTGGTTGCTGTGAAGAGGATCAAGTCAAGTGGGAATGGAAAAGTGCAAACCGATTGGGGTGGAGAGGCTCGATTTTGGGTTTTCAAGTTCAAATTCAATGAGGGCTGGTCTTAAGCAGTACAAGGGTGTAAGTGGAGGGGCATAGTGTGTATAAGAGAGCTATGGATTTGTAAGAGAAGCATGGGTTTAACTTGTTTCACACTCTTCCTTCACATGTGTACTAAGCTTGACATGTATAAATGAGGTCCAAATGGAGGGTAGTAAAATGTGTCAAGGAGGTTTCCTAGTGTTCCTAATCTAACTTGGACGTCCTACATTGCAAGGGGACAGTTGGTTGGTGACGTGGCATGCTAAACTCCATGTCACCTCTTCGATTGGTCCATTTGGCACCGGAAAAATACAAAAAAATTTATTACACCATAAAATGCTAAAAATTCATACGAATCTAACGGTGCAACCCATTTTGTCTAATTATGATCCAAGTGCCTCAAAAAAATTCAAAGGGCATTTTATTTCCTTAGCAGATCATAATTCGACTAAGCTAACAAACAGAGAACCTAACTAGTTTTTAATCCATGAATTTCTCCTAACTTTTCATGTCATATCTAATGTCTAAATAAAAGAATTTTTACTGTCAAATTTCTTTCGGGCGTTACATACATGTATAAAATCACCTTCTAAGCATGAATATTAGCGTTTGAACATGAGTTTTGAAGTATTGAAGCAAAATATGAATAATAAATATAAATGAGTTTCGATCATGACATATATATTGTAGGTTAATGCCTGCATGTGAAGTTGATTAGAACATAAGCTTGGAGCTTTTAGTATAAGGGTGGGATTTGATAAAATGGAGTAGTTGAAAATCTTGGACTCCTTACACCATATGTTTTGGCCATCACATGATAAGGGGTTAGGAGTGATAAATCAACATGCATGTATCTTTTATAGTTTATAGCCTAAGTTTGACCTTGAGTAAACCATGCATGCATAGTAAAAAAATGCGTTCATTATCAGGTTATATTACGGAAGTAAGAAAATAACTGCACAACATAAGATCTAGGGATACGCTGGTGAGCCGGCTGATTCAGGAAGGCATCCGGCATCAAGTCTGCGCAAAGAGAGTTTAAGAATGGAATGGTTGCCGAGTTAGGATAAAGAGACACCAGATTGAAGTTCCTCAAATCTGTCCTAGCCCGGGCTAGCAACTGTCTTCTCAACGTCCGTAGCCTAAGGTGGAAGCCGGCTCCATACGCCTAATCCCACACCACTAGGGCCACAACAATTTGAGGAGAAAGCTTAACGATCTCTTGAGAGGAGTTAAGTTTGATCTCCAACTCGGTGACACGCTGCTGGGACTTGGCTAACCACTTCTTCATGGTTTCAATCACGATGTTCAGATGGAGGTACTCCCTGTCATGTGCGCCAAGTTGGTCCTGGATAGACATGTAGTTAGCCTCCCCCCACACCTGCTCACGCTCCCCACGAGCACCATCAAGATCTTCTCTGAGGTGAGAGAGTGATCTCTCACCCTTAGCTACCCTCCTCAAATACTCAAGGCAACACTCCTTCATCCCCTCGAGGTCAACCTCCAGCCTGTCACCATAGTCACTCTCCGCCGCTGCCACCTCCTTTGAAAGTGCAAAGGTGTTCATAGCCTCGTGCGCCTCTACGCTTTGCCTCTGGGACAAGGCCAATTCGCCCAAGTTCCTTTCTGAGGCTAAGTCTTGTCGAAGGACTGACACCTCCACCCTCAAGGCGGCAATCTCGACCTCTTGGGCGAAGCAGCGGGAACTCAGCTGGGAGTACTCATCCTCCCACCTCCCTGTCTCCTCAGAAATGGTCTGGCATGTCTACACCATTAATGAACACGATGGATGCACTTGCTCCTCTAGGGTGGAATGGCAATGCACGATCCAGCTAGCTAGTGAATGCAGTCCCTGCAGCAGAAAACAACCAAATGAACAAGAGCGTAAAGAGAGAAAAGACATCACAAAGAAGAAAAGTTACATACCAGGGAAAGAAAGCGCTTAAGGCCCCGAAAGTTCTTGCCGGTAGAAGAGTCCACTATCCCAGATGCTTGCAGGGTAGAGGGTCGAGTGGGAGAAGGAACATACGATCTGGGATCAGAGTAGTAACCCTCTGCGGCCACCTTGGCGACGAAAGGGTGCCCCAGAGGGCTAAAGGAAGCCAACAACTCAATAGGCACAGATAAGGCTCATGGATGGGCCGAGAGCTGGTTCTCCAATTGGCCATTATTGCTCGGCAACTCCTCCCCCGGTGACAAGTCAACATGGGGAGGACAGTAGCACCTTAGCAAGGGTCATTCCTTGCGAAGGCACGCTCCCGAGCAGGCGTGGGCTAGGGGGGTGCTGAGGTCAAGGGAGGCAATAGAGGAGCCTCTTCAAAAGAAACCCCATGCAAAAAACTGTCTAAAGTTGGGGGCACATCAAATTCATGAGGTCTATTGAAAGCCCCCTCCTCGTGGAAAACGTCAGGTAGGGTTTCACTAGCAAAGGAGGAACAGCCTCCCCCAACAACACTTGAGGCGCTACCCTGAGTAGATGATGGCGAGCCAGCCTTGGCTTCGACACCCCCCTTTCGGAACATGACACCTAGGGCACCCCCCGCCTCACATACCTCCAGAACTTCTGCAAACTCATTTGTTCTAGAAGAAAGGGATGATGTCTCAAATCTCTTGAACGAAAACCTAGTTGGTCGACTAGAAAAGACAGTTGGGCACAAAGTGGAGGGGCATCGGGTGGTTGAATGGATGTGGGACCCCCTTCGGGCTGGAGGGCGTCGCGAGCCTTAGTGCGCTCAACATGTGGCTTCTAGCCCTTTGGATTTGACAGCTTGGGGGCATACCTTTTTCGCCACTAGATACAACCCAAGCATCTAATGACCAACGATCCGTGACCTATCTGGTGACACTAGGAATCGATCTGTGTTCTCCTAGGTGAGAATCGTACATGAATCCACTGCGGACGGGTTGGCCCCAACCCAAGCATAAACTAGCTCAATGCACTCTTGATCTATATTGATGGGGGACACCTTGAAGGCATTGCCATCATGAATGCAACTCCAAGAAGCCCTTATAGGGAACTCCTGAAAGTCAGCATCTCTGACGGGAAATTCCCATCCGGTCCCAAAGAAGAACAATAACTTTTGATTCCAGTTCTTCACGTTGGAGATGTGCGGCTCCAAGCGTGCAACCCTTAAACCCGTCCATGAGTGGAAGCTGCCTTGGGTCCCATCATGTTGTCTAATGCCCTGAGTAGAGAAAATTTTGCGGGTGGTGAGATCTGGATCCGACTTTCTAGTGGTCTCCAAGACCTAGCACCAAATGACGCAGCAGAACAACATGATCCTCTTGGTGTTGGGCAGTAGTTGAGTCGTGGCCACCTTCAAAAAGTCCAAAATGCCACAAATTGGTCAGAAGAATGGGAGCTAAAGCCCTATCTAGAACATGCCAACATACAACTCGATGTGCTCGGCGGCCTTCAGGATTTGATGATGTAGTTAATCGGGCTAGACAACATTAATTCCATGGACTTAGGGATCCCATAGCAATCCCTTATGGAATCCAACTTTGCCTAAGTAATGGTAGTAGTGTGACTACAACCCTCAAAGACCTCTAGCTGCGAAGGACTACCTCCAAAGACCTTGATAGAGGGATGGCCCACCTGAGAAGACTAGGGAGGGTTTTTGGGGATCATCAGGACCGAAGCATAAGCCTGTGGGTACATAAGAACAAAGGACAAGACTGGAGTAGAAGTATATGGTATAATAAGAGAAAGGAGACATGTAGAGAACAAAGAAGATAAAGGGGAAGGATGGGATATGGGAAGTGTAAACTACAAAAGGAGCATCAATTGAGAGCAATGGGCAAAGTGCCATGTGTCAGACAGGGAGGGCACGCAGAGCAAATCCCGCCTTACGCCCTGACATGAAACAACATTTAGGCAGACTTAATACGACGTAATGAACCATTGTTAAAAGAAAAGATGCACCAGTTGCCTACATCATGAGAGGAGAGCACGAGGCCAAGAAAAGAGCACCCAAAATTAAGGAAGAAAAATAGATTGAATTCCCGCCAACGCACATGCAGCAAGAATTTGCGGGGTAACTGTTAAAGAAAATACGCCCAAAGAATCACAGGGTCAAGAGGGGTCCTCCGGACCCTTGAATTGGGCCTTGAGGCCCCTTCCTCCTGCGATAAAGGATGGACCACCAAGGAGAAACCCATAGGCTAAGGTGGTAGTTCGGTCGCATCCTAGTAGGGTACAATCCATGATAGCTAACCCCGCCGAGATGGGCCAGTTCGTCTTGACTGACTCAGTTGGTGGTCAAGCCAAACCAGAGCAGCCACAATGTGTCCAGGGAGGATTACCACATTAAATGCACCGAAGCATCCTCTCAAGAGGCACACCCTTTTCCTCTCTATTAATTTCTATAATATTTTGTGAAAATTGTAGTACTGTGGTGTTTTGGATGGCATTGTGCAACATGGAGGAGTTTTAGCCTGATAAGTGTTATTTTTATGTGATTTTTATCTCTCTTTCAATTATGAAAAGTGTCATTTTTCCTTCAATCCTATTGATTTTATTTTATTTCTACATATTTTTATTTATTTTCTTGGATTTGAAAGAATGAGAATATTTAGTGCAAAATGAGAGCATTTTGGTACAAAAGAATGGACTAAAAATCCAGACCGATGAGAGGCAACAAAGAGATTTCTCGTGCCCAAAGGCGAGAAGGCTTACCTCTCGGTAGGCGATGAGTGATCTTTGCACCCATTTAGTAGTGATCTCCACGTTAGTTATATTCAGCGCACACGACATTTACTTGATGGGATCCTTTCGAGTTCCGTACTCAATCTGCCGACTACCAAATCCTCCTGATTTCCGCATATCAAGCCAAATATCACTGAATCTTCTGTTTTTGATAAATTTGATATTTTTGGAATTTTTTTCCCTCTATGTTAATATTTATTTTTAGAAACTTTTTTCTAGATTTTTAGGCTAGATTAGAGCTGCATTATCTTGTTTCCAATTTTGCATTTTGACATCTGTTTAATTCCGGATTGTGGGAGGAACTTCATCTTTTTATTTCCGCTTTAGAGTCGATTTTTGAGGGTTTGCGCTAGAAAATCTAGTATTCTTTTGAGGAGGCGGATCTGGAAGGCAGAGGCAAGAGCTATATGCTTTTTCAACCAACACCAACGAAAAACATTATTGTTATTCTTTGCAATTTCATTATGAACTAATTTGATTTTCTAGAGCTTTGATGTAGGCTTGCGTTGAATACACAAATTATATTCTAAGTTATTTGATTTTCAATATTTCATAATTGAATATCTATTCATTGTTCTCAATTTCCTATATTAGAAAACTAAGAGTACGTTACGTGGTAATCTCTCATTACTTTTTTATTAATAGAATGACGTACCGTTAGTTTTATAACAGACGAATAACAAAAATACCTAATTGCGAATTTTTTTTATGTTATATCGGTTTTGTAAAAATTAAAGGATCCTTCTAGAGTCACCGCAGGGGCTCCCGCTGGGAGCTCCCGCTAGTGTATTTGAAGTATTTTTTTTCTTTTTTCATTTTTTACATACATTTTTTTAATATTTTAAAAAAATTAAAAAAAATCCCATCACTATTAAAAAATTTTTTTTAATCAAATATAAAAGAAAATAAAAAAAAACAAAAAAAAAATCCCAGTGGGAGCCCCAAGCGGGAGCTCCCAACGGGAAGACTAGTATTATCCATAATTAAAAACTTAGGCTAGTGGGAACTCATGTACTAATTTTATAACTAACAACATTTTTAATAATTAATTGCAAATAGCCTTTATGAATTCCTACCTACATCTTAGATACTATTCACTTGATGCAGTACGATATTAGAAAGGTCGTGGGACTACTGTTACACATAAAAATGGGACCGTAGAGAGTGTGAATTCAAAGAAAGAGACATAATATTTGTAATCGTAAGTGTACAAGTGTCGTATAGTTATTTTGAAAAAAGTGAATAAATATGGGATCTATATGAAAAGAAATTAATTTTTTAATAGTAGATCTCACTCTTTTTCAAAGCGACTGCACGACGTTTGCGCATTCTACAACTGTATGTAATATTAAATAGACATATAACAGCTCAAACCTATAGGCTATTATAATGTTATAAAAATTATAAACTATAAACTATTAATTTATTAAATCTATTAAAAGGTTAGTTTGCTATAAATAAAAGAAGGAAAAATTTAATTACAAGTGATTATGCGGATTAATACATGCACTCATTCAGTATGATTGGTCAGAAAGTAGATTTTATTAAAAATAATATTAATTTAAATTTAAAATATAAAAATAAAAATATTAATATATAGATTAATAAGTAAACTTACTTTTAGATAACAAAACTCATGAAAGAAAAAGTAGAGAAAGGATGCTAAAGTTCCTTTTGCTTGGCGAAAAAAGGACAATTAAGGCTGTGACTGTACACGCACATCGGGGGTGCCTTTGTAGCGTCAGAAAGTGAGTGTCTAATCGATCTGCCGAAGACGGCACATTTTAGTAGCTGCCAAACCACTAGGAAGAAAAGAAATACCCAACTGTAGTGAAGTCCCAAAGTGTCGACAAATGTAGTTAAAGAGTCGTCCTACACCCATCAAAGGTGTAGTGTGAAGATGGTCCCCAATAATCAAATATTTTTTTTAACTCTTAGACATTTTAAAAAAATTCATAACATTATAAAAAAATATTTTTTTAATTATTAAGTTAAAAAAAAAAAGAAGGTTGTCGAGAGAATTCACCAGAATCAACTCTAAATGACTTTAGCTTTTTCCATAGCAAAATATAAAAGGAAAATGTTAGTTTCTTCCATGTTTTTGTTTCTTCCATAAAAGGAAAAGTATTTTATTTTATTTTTCTTAATAATTAAGAAAGTTCTTATTAGTATATTTGTATATATTTTTTTAAAAATATTAAAAATATATATATAAAAAATATAAATATACTAGAAACACGCCCAACAATACACATTGGGTGGCTAAACTAACAAAATAGCAGTTAACGTCGACATGTTGAGAGAGTCGTTACGTGGATGTGACCTTCACTACATTTCTATTCTCCCACGGCCACTTTCTGACCTGTTCAGATTTTAGTTTGCACGTGCTTTCCTGATGGCCAGGCAATTTTTCCTTTTATTTTCTCCATTGTTCATGCCTTTTTCCGGATATGCTATTCCTTTCCTTTTGTTTCTTTTTTCCTTTAGATCACTTTTTTAAAAGATGACTGCTAGGAATTAGAACATGGTCTCCAATATATATATATATATATATATTTTTATGGAGAAGTGTAAAATGTATTTTTTATTTTTTAAATATTTAAAAAGAAATTTATAAACTCGTTAAAAAACATTTCCTTAACTATAACATAAAAAAAAAAAGAAAACCACCGTCGATAGCCTTTTTTTAATGGCTTTTTTCGTTGGGATAAGCATTTCCTTTTTTTACAAAAGAATAACTAGTAGAAAAACAGAATAGACATATATTGTTTAATTACTTTGGCTTCCCACGGAAGGGTATTACATCATGTCGTCATCTATATTATTTTATACAAACTCGACATCATTTATTAATCATATTATCATCTCTTTAATCTTTTTAAAAAATTAATTCTTTTTTTTTTTTTATACAAGAACTGATCTCATTAATCATAATTGTCACTTACATCAACTCAAGAAGAATCGAGAGATAAAGTTATAGCATTTCTTTGGAGACAATAGAAAAAATACATGATGGACAAGTTTCAAGATCATAGGAATCCTCTGTGCATTCCAGCGCATTTTTTGCTAGAAGATGTGCAGCCAAATTAGCATCTTGGTATGCATGTGCCACTGACCATAAAGCATAGGAGTTAAGTATCTCTCGTGCATCTTCCACAAGGCAGCCACCCAGACTCCAGTTCTTGGTGTAGTTTTTCAATAAATCCACCACTTGCTTTGAGTCCCCCTCCAGACTGAACTGAGTTAGTCCAACCTCTTTGCAGAAAATAGTTGCTAGAAGCAGACCATAGGCTTCAGCATCAAATGGGATTCCTTTGAGATTTTTGTTTGCACGTAAACTTCCAATAACTAGTCCATAATGATCTCTAATGAGCACTCCAAGTCCAATCCTCCCTTCCTTTAAGTTGACAGCCGCATCCCAGTTAACCTTAAAAGATCCCACCTTAGGTTTTGACCACCTTGGAACCCCTGCAGGTGCTGTGGGCTTAACTTCCATATCCTCTATGAGAGCTTTCTTGTATGATACAAGCTTTGCCTTGGCCAGTTGTTGGAGGGCCATTGGGTGTTGGAATTCTTTTCCATGGAAAGTGTTATTCCTTCTAGACCACAGGCCCCTTAGAGTAACTGCCACCTCCTCAAGCTCCTATAGACTGAGAATCTCAAAGAGTCTTGACCAGATTTCAAAGATCAGGTCACTTTGATAGGAAAGCTTTTGCACTTTCCTCATTCCCTGACCCCACACATCTTTGGCAGCAATACATCCCTATAGAACATGTCCAGAGGTTTCTGGCTCCTGCTTACACACTGTGCATGAGCTATGTTCAACCACTTTCCTTCTCCTCAGATTTGCTAGTGTTGGGAGGGCCTCGTTGCATGCTTTCCATAAAAACATCTTGGTAGTAGGAGAAACCCTTAGCTTCCAAATGGTTTTCCAAGCTTGTTTTTCCTTAGCTCTGCCTGAGGTCTCCCCTTCTAGCTCACATTCCAACTCTTTGCTGAGATGATATCCACTTTTAACTGTGTATATCCCATTTGCTGTAAACTGCCAGACAAGCTTATCCTCTCTCCCCCCAGGCTAATTGGGATAGTTGTAATGTCATCTACTTCCTGCTGAGAGAAAAGCTCTTGAAGTATAGGTTTATTCCACTGCTGCAAATTGGGGTCTAGCAGGTCACACACATTCTCACACCAGCAATCCACTTCATGAGTGGATTGGATTTTACAAGGGGGGAAAAGGGTATCCATTTATCAGTCCAAATCTTCACTTGTTGGCCATTCCCTACCCTCCATATGAGGCCTTCTTTTAACAGCCTTAAACCTACATGGATGCCTCTCCAAGCAAATGATGGACCTGTCCCCAGTCAAGCATCCAGAATCCCCATTGAATTGAAGTACTTCTACTTGAGAATCCTGCCCACCAGAGAATTTGGATTTTGTAAAATCCTCCAACCTTGCTTAGATAGTAAGGCTAAGTTATAAAACTCCTCAGATCTCGAAAACCAAGTCCTCCCAACTCTTTGCTGTAGCTTAGTTGTTTCCAATTGACCCATTGGATCTTGGAAGTATCTTCATTGAATCCCCACCAAAATTTTCTAAGTAGTTGATTTAACTTGCTGGTTCTGGAAGTTGGTAGCATAAACATACCCATAGCATAGGTAGGTATGGCTTGAAGGACAACTTTTAGTAGGACTTCTTTACCAGCTGCAGAGAGGAACTTATTTTTCCAGTTTGTAACTCTACTCCAGGTCCTATCAATGAGAGAATGGAATGAAGCCACCTTTGCTTTGCCCATCAAAGTAGGAAGTCCCAAATACCTTTCAAACGTGCCAGACAATTTAACACCTGCTAGCTCCAAGATTTGTTGTTGAACTCCCTATCCGGTATTTTTACTGAAGAAAATGGATGACTTATCTTTGTTTTATCTTTGTTTTATCTTTGTTCAAAACCTGTCCCGAGGCCTTCTCATAAATGTCAAGTATATTGAGAACAAACTTGAGTTCCTTAGCTTTAGCTTGACAGAAAAGCAAACTGTCATCTGCAAAGAAAAGATGATTCATTGATATGGGACTCCTTCCAATAGGGATTGGAGTCAACACTCCCCTGGCTTCAGCTTGGTTTAGAAGGGTAGTGAGGGCTTCTACACACAATATAAAGAGGTAAGGGGACAAAGGGTCCCCTTGCCTAAGTCCTCTTGAAGGCAAAAAGGAATCTTGAGGCTCCCCATTCACATGAATGGAGTAAGAAACCGAATTGAGGCAGGTCTAGACTAAATTAATCCAATGAAGAGGGAATCCCATCTTGGTCATGAAGGCTTCAACAAATTTCCATTCCACCCTATCGTATGCCTTGCTCATGTCTAACTTGAGAGCCATAAAGCCTCTTTTACCCTTCATTCTTGATGTCATGGAATGTAAGATCTCGTATGCTACGAGAGTGTTGTCCAAAATAAGTCTTCCAGGTACAAAAGCACTTTGATTAAGAGATATAAGCTTAGGCAGTATGACCTTCAGTCTGTTTGCAATAGCTTTAGTAACTATTTTGTACACAACATTACACAGGCTAATTGGTCTGTAATCAGATACTCTCTTGGGATTTTTTATTTTGGGTATGAGTGAAATGAAGGTATCATTGACCTCATTTAGTGAGCCACCTTGGTTCAGGACTTTGAGAGCAAAATTACAGATTTGAACACCCACCACCTCCCAATGTTTTTGGTAAAACTGAGCTGAGAAACCATCCGGACCAGGGGAGCCTAATGGATTCATCTTAAAAATAGCATCTATTATGTTTTCTCTAGTGAAAGGGGTCATTAGCCAAGCCATCATCTCCATATCCAATTTGGTTTCCAGAGCATGCAGACAGGTCTCAAAATTAGAAGGGTACGTAGAGGCAAAAAGTGAAGAGAAATAACCTGTGAATACCCTTCCAATTTCTATCTGCTCAGTTACAACTCTTCCATGTGAGGCCTCAACACTTTTAATGGAATTGTTCATCCTTCTTTGACTTGCCTGCATATGAAAATAGTGAGTGTTCCTATCTCCAAGCTTGAGCCAATGTTGCTTTGCCCTTTGGCGCCACTTTAAGTCATTTTCTGTTATCGAGGACACCGCATTCTCCTGTATCCTTTTCATGGTAGCAACATGATAGCCTGAACCAGTTTCTTGGAGGTGACCAATTCTTTGTAGTCCCTGTGTGATGGCCCTTTCCTCCAGCTATTTTGATTTCTGCTTCCAAGCCAACAAGTCTTGTTGGCAAGCTCCCAGTTGTCTCCTCACAAAGCTGGCCTCACAGCCTGTTCCATTGCCTTTTTTCCATGCCTCACTTATGACCTTTTGGCACTCTTCTTTTAGTTCCCAAGCCATCTCATATCGAAAGCACCTTCTTCTTTTCCTTCTCTCATGCCTTGTACTGCATGTATCAATGATAAGCAGTGAGTGGTCAGATTTAATAGCAGCCAGGGCAGTACACGAGCCATGAGTGAAAAGGTCAGTCCATTCCTTATTCCCGAGGGCTCTATCTAATTTATCTTTAGTAAACTCCCTTCCAAACCTGTTGTTAGACCATGTAAAACATAGTCCCTATGAGTGAATATCATTTAGACCACAAAATTCTACTGCTAGCCTAAAATCCTCAATTTGTTTGTAAGGTCTGCTTGCCCCTCCCATTTTCTCCTTTTGGTGAAGGATCTCGTTGAAATCTCCAGCGCAAAGCCAGGCCATGGGCCTGACAGGTTTTAGCATCTTCAAAAGTTGCCAACTACAGCTCCTCTTACTAGTTTCTGGATGGCCATAAATATAAAAATAAGAATAAATTCTCTTGCGAAATAATAAAAATTGGTAATGTCATTCAACAATCTCTAGTATGAGCTCTATACTGAATATCTGTAAGGAGAATAAGGTAAGAGTATTGGCTTAGTCAAATTGCACTCTAAAATGTACCTTATAAGAGCTTAAAATCGTCTACATTGGAGGATGCAAATCAAATGCATCTTAGATAAAAGTTACAGTAAAAATCCATAAATATATTGTCATTGTTCCTCAGGCATTAGTTAATTTAATATTATTTTCTCTCTCATCTCCACCTCACAAGAAGCAAAACTATTTACCTCTCGCACAACCAAAAGTTGTAAAGTTAGAAGAATCAAATGCTACTAATCTTAAAACATGTATTCTTTGCACTAAACATAAAAGATCTCATAAATAAAGCTCTCACTAAATACTTTAATAAAAGAAACCTCTCAAAATAAACATCTTATTCAATAGCACTTATTTAAGATAAAATAGTCTAATTTGCGCTATGAATTTTCCTGTCCAAACCCTTTCAATTTCATTATCCAAAGGAACTGAAGGAGAAAGGTTGAGGTCAATTGTTGTTCTCATTGCCTCACCCTAAAAGGAATTAGGCAATTTTGCATGAGAGAGCATACACCCGATTTTTTCTCAAATTGTTATGTTCATTTTCTCTGTCACACCATTCTGTTGTGGAATTGTTTTTTGTTGATGCCATGACTTCTACAATACTCTTCAAATGATCATTTTTACTCACCACCATTATCTACCCTAACACATTTTAAATGTATTCCAGTTTCCATTTCAACTTTCACATATAAGACCTTGAACACATCTAGCACTTGATCTTAACTTTTTAGTAGAAAGTCCACACTTTTTTAGAGTGATCTTCAATAAAAGTAACATAATAAAGTGCACCAACAAGATTTTTAGCATTCGTAGTGCAAACATCAGTATGAAATAAGTCAAGAATATCACAATTTCTAAATGGAAGAAATTTATGAAAAGGAGTTCCTCGTTGCTTTCCAATATGACAATGAGTACAAGATATTAGTTGTGTATCTTTGATATTAGATAATAGCTACTTCTTTGCAAGAATATGAAGTCCCTTCTCACTATTGTGACCAAGCCTCTTATGACATAACTCAATGGAGATTTCATTCTCAGCAGCAATAACATCTCTATTGATCAACCTTGTGTGACGCCTTCAAATCCTGTTTAGGATTTGACGGAGCTTGAAGCGTCGGGACATGCAACACAAAGTTACATACCCCCTCCGTTCATGACAATTAAAGATGAATGATAGGAGCATGCATCTAACAGTATGCAATATTTGCAGTGGATAATTTTTTTCTTTGAGCAATATTATGTACCAGAAGTAATATATTCCAAAAACATGAACATACTTCATAACTTCACATGATAACAGATATCCAAAGGTTACTACACTTGTCCAAAAAGGTCTATAACAACATAAGTACTAAAGACAACGCTCCATAAATACAGTCTGTAAGTAAAATCTATTCTACTAAATTGCTAAACTACTCATGTAGCTTGGCTATGATCTCCTAAAAAATCGCGTCCAAAAAGCGGATAACTGTAGTTGTCAATTCTTCATCGTCTCTCTATGGACTAGTCAGCCTCTTCCAGTCTTCTAAGCGCAAGTTCTCGATATCTTGACACGTCTACTATTCTCGGGGGGAGGGGGAATGGTAGTTGGGAGTACCAAGTGAGATTAATCTCAGCAAGTATACAGCCAAGCTAGTAACAGTATACATATGCATTCATGATAGTAAAATGACATAAATATATCGTGACATGAACATGAATAATGTGTGACATGACTTGTCAAATAACATGAAATGTGCTTGACTTGAAAAATAACGTGATTGAATTGACCTTGACATGAACTGAAAGATGCTTGACATGAACTGAACATGAACTGAAAACACTTGACATGAACGGAACTTTAACTGAATTAACATGAACATGTATGCCTTGTCTCATGGGATCACCACGATGTCCTTGTCTCATGGAGCTACCACGATGTACTTATCTCATTGGGTTTCCACGAAGTTCTTATCTCATGGGGTTTCCACGATATTCTTGTTTCATGGGAGTACCATAATAGTATAGTCTTGTCTTATGAGCTTACCATGATTTATTAATAATGACTTGAAAATAACTTGACTATACGTGGACGTAACATGACTAGACTTGGAAAATATTTTTGATGGACTAGTGTGACTAATGAGATGTAACCATGACATGTAACAGATAAACATGTACAACAAAAATGATATGACAATCACGGCATGTAACAGGTAAACGTGTAACATATAACGTGATATTCATGACATGTGACAAATGAACTTGCAATTGATGAAATGGCATATCATGGCATGTAATAGCTAAGCATGAACTGTAATAAATGACTTGGCATGACATGTTATAACAATTTATAATGATCATGAGTGAAATTAATATGACATTTATAGACTTACCATAGTACATACATAAATATATAGTAAGTTAGAAGCGAAGTTACATATTTTTAGTGTAAAGTGTAAGCGTTGCGTGAAAGAAGCATTAACTAAAATAAGATAATTTCTAAGGTTAGAATATCTCACTAAAGCTCATACAAACATAAAGACTCACTACCTTAGAGCTAAATTGCAAAGTTGTCCCTCTACTCTGGAAAATTACAATTTTACCTCCAAAATAAGGATTTTGCATACTAACTAAAAATCCTACCAAAATTTACATTCCTTATATAAATTTTTTCCTAAATCCAAATATCAAATAAAAAAAAGCTTAAAACAAATCACAACTAGGAGAACTTCACTATGGCCAAACCACTCTAGGGCAAACATCAACACTTTGTTGCATACTTGACCTTCAAATACACTTTCATGCTTAAACCGATTTTGCCAACTTCCAAAAAATCATATCCTAGGTTCTAAAATCATGCTAAGATACAAAATATAAATTTTTTTTAAAAAAAAATCTCAAACTCACTTCATCAATAAAAAATTCAAAACACCAAGTTTAGATCAAATAGAACCAACTATTGATGTTCTTAGTCTAATGCTCCCCAAATCAATTATAAGGACTCCACAAGTCCATAATCAGACTCCTAACATGTTAATCATTCAAACCTAAGTGCCATCATGTTTGATCAAATAAACAAAATGACAAAAATGCAACCTACACATTTGGTTTGTATTAAAACACCCAAACCGTGTACCTCATGCATTTGACTTGAACAAAATCACTAGATCTTTGATTTTTATGAAATAAAGCTTCAATAAATATAACCATATACCTCATATTTATGTTATAACTTGATCTAAATATTAAATCACATGGAAAAAAGTTCATTACAGCTTAACTCAAACTCGAGAGCCACTAGGTTGAGTCCTAACCAAACACATGAATAAAAATTATTTCATCAAGATAAAAATCAAATTCTTCAAAATTAAATCCTAAAATCAAAGCCTTAAGAACATAATATGTGAATATAAAGACCATTTGATTATGTTTCCATAGCAAAATAATACAACTCCACCAAAACAGAAACTGTTTTGACACTTCCAATTTTCACATTTCTAAAATCATGCAAAATTATTTTATAAAAATACTAGCATGCTATAAATCCAAACCTAAATTTCACATTAACAAGTTAACACTTCATCATAGCAATATCTACCTAAGATTCCACCAAAACATTCATCAAAATGTCAAAATTCCACACAACACCGAAACTGTTACCCATTATGACCTTTGCATGTTCAAACACAATTTCCCCCAACACAAACTCCATGCCAAATTACAAAAAATATATCATTGGAAACTACACTCAACTCAAGTAAGAATTTTTATGAGAATAAACTTACAAAGGGTTGTAAAATGTAATGCAATAATTGCTAGAAAAATTGTTTGGAACTCTCACCCGATTTCTCTCCAAATAAGTGAATGAAAACCAACCAAAGGGTGAGGAAAATGCAAGGGGTGTCCTTTATAGGAATAAAGGGCTGATGGGGGATGGTTGAGTGACCTCTTGATAGTGGTTTTGCAGCCAAAACAATAGGGAAAACCATGAGTTACTGTTGCCAAGAAGGGTGAGGTGGTTTAGTATTTGGCTTCCCATCCATGCACTATTTGCGCTAACATGTCAGCTATATGACTTCCTTGGATGGTGGGAGAAACTTTCTCAAGAAGCTTTGCATTGGTGGTGGTTTTAGATGGGCCTAATTGGGGCTAACCAAAAGGCCCTCACTTTAGGGTTTTAAACGGGGTTTTGTTTAGGGTTTTGGTTTTTATCAAGCCCAATTCCAAATTTTATTGACCCAATGAATTACCAATGTATAAAAGAATAAATTAGGGTATAATAGCATGAATTTAAGTGGTTAATAGCATGTGAAAGTGATTTAATCAAGTAATTAATCACTTAAGCAAAAACTGAGTGGTGTAGGGTTGGGGAAAACCACATAGGGTTTCAATTTCCTCCATGGATTTGGGGTTTCAATTGGATTGCAATGGTTTGGGATTTCACTAGGGTTGAAACCCTCTTTTATTTGGCCACAAAATGATTGGTTGGATGGAATAGTGTTTGACTTAGGTGGAATGATCACATGGCTTGATTTGCCTTCCTTTCCTTCACATTTCTATTTGATGGTTCCTCCTTATGCCAAGTGTCCTACACTATTCACCAAATGTGGCTACGATCTTGCCAAGTGTCCAATAGATACTCCTCAAGACTATTTTGGAAAATCCACATTGCGTTTTGACACTCATCTTAACCGGGTGCCACATGGTGCTAATCCCTGGTGTTGCTATTATCTTGAAATTTTGCAAAAAATATTATTACACCATAAAATCATAATTAATCATAAGAGTCTAGTATTGTAATTTGTTTCACAAAATTCAACTCCTAAGTGCCACGAGTAAACCTATATGATCGCTCGATTCGTGAAATCTTTTCAGGATTTCATGAAATTCCTAAGGTCTAAAGAAATCCATCCATTGAATTTCTGGTGGGCTTTTAAACCTTGCATATGTCTTATAAAGGGTGTTGATCTTCCTTCCTTTGGCTAAAATAAGAGAACCCTTAGTAAGTTTCTAATTTCCACATTCTAGGTGATTATGGTAGCCTTCGTCATCCAATTTCTCAATTGAAATAAAATTAACGTACGATGCTTGTTTCCAATAGCACATCTCCTATGTCCACTCATATTTTGCTTCATTTCTAATCTTAACCCAACTAAAGTTACCACTTGTATAGAAAGAGAACACATCTCTGCATGGGGAAACATGAAAAGAATAAACCGCGCAATCACGGTAATATTTTAGCCATAACTTTAGCTACGAGTATCAGAATCATGCATATGACCCCAATTCATAAAGCTCATTAGCTATGTCTAGTGGTCCCCTTTTCGACCCCAAAATCAACCATTTCCCCCTTCGGATCTTCAGTTCAAGTTATTTTTTTCCTTTTATGGTAAAATTTCGCTATCACGTTTAGTGATAATCCTTATTTTGATTTGGGCCATATTTTTGTTGAGAATATTATTTTATTACATATTTTATTTTTAGGCAATAATTGAGATTTTTCCTTTTTGGGCAAAATTATCAGAATCTCAATTTTCCGTAGCTATTTAAGTCCGACTTGTGGGTTTTGGAATCAATTTTAGAATTTTATGAATAAACCATATTCTTAGAGTTTTCTCTCTATGTCGAATCTTTTATATGTCTCAATTCTTAGTTTATGTTGATTAACTAACCATCAGAATAATCCTTATTCTACCTGGTGTCACTTGACTAGCAATATTGACATAAGCATCATTGCAGACAATGAATACATCACTATCAGATGCAACTACTATAGTATCTTTTTCGTCTTCTGCTCTTGACCTTTTTCTTTCAGTTGTTCCTTTTTAAACTTTATGCACTCTTTCTTCATATGTCCAAACTTACCACAATGAAAACATTGTATCCCTTCGCTTGAAGTGGACCTTCCTCTTGAGTTGTAACGATTGTTATCACCATGTGGTTTTCTACTTTTACTCCTCTCTCGTTTTTCTATAACAAGTGTCACTAAATGAGAAGAAATACCATAATCTTTCATTCTTGTCTCTTCATTGACCATGCTCACTTTCGCAATACTCATAGTCACCACACCAATGGGAGCTGAATTATTGAGAGATAGTCAAAGTTTTCCTACTGTCTAGCAAGGAACTCAACAAAAGTAAAACTTAAACCTCATCATCTAAGACAAGCTTCATGGAAGACAACTCATTCAATAGTTTTTGAAAATTAGTTAGATGATCTGCAACACTTTGTCCATTTTTGTACTTTCAATTCACAAATCTTCTTATCACTTTAGGCTTTGTTTTTTGCAGTATTTCGCTCATAAAGATTTTCTAATTTTATCCAAAGATTGTAAGCATCTACTTCTTTGACTACATGATGGAATACACTTTGATCAACCCATTGCCTGATGTGACCAATGGCTTTCCTGTTCAATTCCTTCAATTCATCATTAGTTTGCTTTTCTTGTTTAACACTAGTCAAATCAATAGGCTCAAATAACTTTTTACAATACAGAACATCCTCCATTCTCATCTTCCAAATTTAGTAATTGGAAAAAATTAGTTCAATCATGCTACCGGATGAATCCTCCATTTAATCCACACAAATAATTAGCAAAAATAATCAACCAAGCTCTATACCACTTTGTTACGGTGAATACCAAAATACATAGTGACATAGTTTCTATCCTTCTTTGTGCAAATTAAACTAATAATCTAGTAAAAATAAACTCACCAACAGAATAAAGAAAATCAAACAACACACAAGCAAGTCACCATGATTTTTGCGTGGAAAATCCTCTAATGTAAGGAAAAAACCATGAGACCTGGTGCAGCTAAAACTTCCATTGTTAACAATAATGGGTTTACAGATTGTCTTCTCTAGAGCAATCTCTAGAGGCTGCCAGTACATCAAGAATATCTATATTCTTGGTTCAACACATAATCATCACCATACAAGTGGATATCAACTAGAGAGACAAGAAATATTTTGGCATTTGTAGTAAACAAACGGTGAGGAATTTCAACTAACAACACCAGTCAAAACTAAGCACTCTCCATCATGAATAATATACTGAAATTTTGAGAAAATCGAACCACAAATGATCTCTTAAAACTCTGATGGAAGTGTAAGAAAAAGACAAATTCCCACTTTTTCATACGTATGGCTACACTCTCTTTCTTTTCTTTTTCTTCTCTCCCCACACCACACACACGACACATAACCTTTTTTAAACAAAACCCTACTTATTTGGAAATTACCAAGTTGCCACTAAGTGGCTCAATGGACTTTCCTCACGTGGAGGGACCCACCCAAGTTACCCAACATAGTTAAAGTCCTTGGGTTGTCCATGTAAGACCTGAGGTTACCATTCTCAAATTTGCCATCCATGCCCTAACAGAAGGGTGCTTGAATTCACCCCTCAAACTTGGGCAGTTCACCCCCTGAACTTGGCCACTGAATTCTGAATATTTAGCTTAGACAAAAAAAGTTCCAAAATTTGGAATAAATCTCAATTTGATTAGAAAATTCATACATGCATTCGCTAATTATGGAATGCTTAAATTCTGAACATGTGTATCAAAATAGTGTCAAAATCTGATAGCTCCCAGGGAAGATGTAGTCTAGGTTAAAACCCTAAATGTCCTAGCCAATCCAAAACCCTAGAGATTGACCTAATCCATGCCAAGAACACTAACTCAGCTAAAAAGCCTATATGACTTCGTTACTAAGTGATTTTTAGATTCCTCTTAGGGTCACACACTAGCAATTTTATCTCACTTGGACTTTCACCCTCCAAACTCTATAAATAGACCCTCAAACACAAACACACAACACACTCAAGCCCTTATAGGCACCAACCACTTCATATGTATATATATATATCTATATATATATATACACACATATATATCCACTACATTTCAAACCACACCTCACTCAAATACAAACACACATACCTAGCCACACCTCCAAACATCTAAGCTGAGCACCACACCACTCATAGGTAAGTTCTCTTGTGTTTTTCTTGAGTTTTTTTTCGCACCTTCACACACATGCATGTCACAAGTTAGCCACTATATACCGAGCCTATACACACAAGTAGGTCATGGTTTGAAAACCATGACCCCGAGCCACAAACACACTAATCCACCCCTAGTAGAGTCTATTTTGATCCATAAGCACCACCACTGTTTTGAATTCATGACAATCAACCACATACCTATAGCATGGGCCAACAAAGCGTGAAAGAACACCCTTTAGGAACCCTAACACATTTGGCCTCTTCATGCCCATTAGTTTTTCGGTTACCCTAGGAACACACCAATATCATTAGAAGCATGAAAACCCTAAGCATGTAATGATATGCTAGAGCAAGCATGTCTTGGCCAAGCCCGAAACTCAAGCATATTGTGAATCCTAAAACACAACCATGTTAGAAACCTTGAACTTAGCATGAGTGAAACCCTAAAAAAAAGTATGCATATGCTTTGGCCAAGCCCTAAATTTAAAGTGTAATGGAAGCCCTAAAACCGAGAATGAGAAGCCTATAACCAAGCATGTCATGAATAGGGGTGTAACCAGTCAGGTTCGGTTCGTTTTGGACATATTTTAGAACTGAATCAATATATACCAGTTTTGAGATTTGAAGAACCGATACCACACCGGTTACACACCTAAACCGATACTTCCGGTTTTAGTGGTTTCGGTCCGATTGGGTCTGGTTTTTTCGGTATATTATATAGTATTTTTAATATAGTATATATATTACAATATATAATAATATAATGATAATATAATGTAGTATATTATAATATATAGTATAATTATATTATAGACTATAGTGATATATTATAGTATAGTATAATATATAGTGATATAGTATTAGTATAACTACTAATACAATAGACTATAGTCATAATATATAGTTATTTATAGAGGATTTTAAAATTTAATATTATATTAATTAGTAATTTATCATATAATACAAAATTATTTTATATATAATTACATATATTATATATAATATAAAAAATCATATAAAAATATTTTATACAATATATAAAATTAAAATATATATATGAACTGGTTCGGTCCAGTGTTAGAAAAACTAAAACCGAAAACAGACTAAATTCGATCAGTTTTGGGAAAAATAGAACCGGTACCGGTCCAAACCTACCGGTCCGATCTGGTTTAAAGGTTCACTTGTTTTTTTTTTTCATCCCTAGTCATGAGTTTTAATCCAAGAATGTCACTAGCTCTAGACTCAAGAATTCCACAAGCACGAAGTCAAGTATTCTAACGCTTGTCCTTGTGGTGGGACTTGTTATAAAAGATTTTCGAAAGGACGACGGGAATTACCATTTGATTTAAAACTTTTCACTTATATACCTAGGATGCAAGACTCTACGTTTTTAAAATAAAATGTGCTTTGACAATAAAAGAGGTTTACAATGAAAAACATCAATTTTAATATAAAATGCCTCTCGTACAATTAAAACCCATGCCTAAACTTCTGTGCTCTTCCCCATGGGCCGTGTCAGTCCTGACGCGTACTTCATTCAGTCTCTGTGGGGGGAGGGACATACATAAAAACTAAAATGTGTCGAAGAATCGTAAGCATTACTTCATACTGTTAAAATATAACAACATAGGTTTTCATTCATGCATTCATCATTCGTACATATTATACGTGCATGCTTACGTACATACGTGCGTTCTTTTGAAAACATCATTGGACGGAGTTTTTCTTTTAAACATGGGCTTTCTTTACGTAAACGTGTCTCCCGTCAGTGCCTTCATTTCTTAAAGAGTCATGCTTCATGCATTCATACTTTCATAGGCTAGTACACACTGTTACGCCCCGTGTGTTAGGGTTAGCGGCCCAATGGCCAATGGATTCCCCCGTGGCCGCAGGTTGGAATCCCATTTCGTTAGGGTGCAGCACTGGGTGCACTACCTTTACTACTGCCCAGCATTACAATCTGCCCATTCATTCATTGGGTACCATTTTTCATTCATTCATGAGGCCATTACGTATTTTCATACATTAAACATTCAATTCATTCAGTCCTTTGATTTCATTCTTTCATTAATGCCAGCTCGAAAGAGCTATAGCTTTCATTCTTTTCTTATCTTTCATTTAACAGTCCTTTCACGAGAAAACATTTCTTTTCATGAGAAAACATCGTTTCATGAGCATGGGCTTAAACTTCATCTTTTCATGGCATTCGTAAAAGTATCCGTTCATGGCATCGTAAAACATTTAAAACGTTAGTTTTCGTGGCATCCATAAGCATCACCTTAAACGTCGTCTTTCATGGTATTCATGAGCATCACCTCATAGCATCCATAAAAGCGTCGGTTCGTAGGATCCATAAAAGCATCCGTTTTCATGTGTTTCATGCATTTACATCAGTTCGTGGATTTTCTTAGAAAATACATACAATAGATACACCTTATAGTTATCCATTCACATGCGTACAATTAATACTTTGGGTGCATAAACAGGGGCTGCCAAGGAGGGGTTGTACGTACGTATACATTTGAACACTTAGCATTTTCTTTCTTAAAGCGTCTTTCGTTTCTTTTCTTAAGCATCTTAAAGGAAAAGTGTTTCTTGTATCTTAGAAAACTCTAGAAGAGTATGAACGTAACACTTACCTAGACTCCATGCTACTTGCATATCATGCAGTCCATTCATGTGCGTGTCAGATGGCAACCTACATGCATACACATAACCTTGACATCATTCTCTATCTAATGCATAAGCAACTTAAACTTATAAAACATAAGCTATTGGAACACTCTCCTTCTATCTCGTGTTCTTACGTGTCCTTTACTATGCTAACCCATCAGAATCTGCTTACAGTCACTACTTCTTCCAAACTCGACGTTCTACTTCAAGTGCTCATTCACTACGGTGAACCCATAATTCACGTTAGGATTAAGACACTAAGACCTCTGTCTCATTCTTCTCATTAACCACGTTCCGACGCATGATTCAGACCGACTAAGTCACGCATCCCTTCCTTAGACTGACTGTACACTCGTCACTATCTTCATGCACCTTAACCCATACTAATCCTCATTCCCATCCATACAAGCCACACAACTCTAAGCCAACTTTGAGGCTTAAGCACTGTGCAACTATGCTCAGGACAGATTACCCATTACATATGGTGAATCTGTCTGGTACATGTGTCTCACCATATTACACATGTACTTTACCCCTTATCACCTAAGTTCAACATATATAACACGTTGATCACCTGCTTGGAGGGACAAGGGCCATACTCCGATACCAACCTTCTCTTAACTCGGCTAGCATGACTCTTCATGCTATCCGTCCCTTTTGACAGTTCATCCCAACACTTAACATGACAGGACTCCGTTCACAACTACGTCTTATGTCACGTCATACAGCTCGAGACTATTCCCAAGCTACACCGTGACCTTGTCGCGTCACCCAACATCCTGCCACGTCAATTCCTAACTCATTGTGAGTACGGTTCCTCACGTACTCCCGACACATCGTGACATCTCGTCACGTTCCCATTACGCCATTCCTACTCTAATTCTTCACCCATCGCAAGCACGATTGTCAGTAACCACGTCACGAAGTGACGTTGCCCAGTCATGCTTCCGCTGCGTACTCTTACACTTGTCCTGCTACTTCACCCGTACTTCCAGCCATAAGTCCAACACAGTGACACTTGTCACCTCAGACTACAGGCTATGCCATAACTACTTTGGGACACTGTTCCACTGTTCCCGACACTACTCACAATGTTCTACGCCCATCCACTACTCAACCATCCTTATCTCTACGACACGCCACATGGTGTATCGCTACACCTCATGGAGTACACTCCATGCATACTCCCTTCTCATATGCTACACCACATCACCACTATGGCGTACACACCATAGGGTGCATCACTCTGCCATATGGAGTACATTCCGCATGTACTCCCTTCATACACACCATGCCACATCACCATTATGGCATATCCGCCATATGGTGCATACTCCCTTCACATATGCTACGACCCATCACCACTATGGCGTACACACCATATGGTACTCCTCTCATACACACCATGCCACATCACCATTATGGCATATCCGCCATATGGTGCATCACTCCACCACATGGAGTACATTCCGCATGTACTCCCCTCATACACACCACGCCACATCACCATTATGGCATATCGGCCATATGGTGTATCACTCTACCACATGGAGTACACTCCACGTGTACTCCCTTCACACACGTTACGCTACATAGGGTACATTCAGCGTGTACTCTTCCCATTCCACACGCGACACGCCACCCTTACAACATAGCCCACAACACTACAAAGCACACTTCCCAACTACATCCAACACTTCACAGCGTACTACACAGATATGCCCAACACTTCACTACACAGAACATCATGATACCACAACTCCACAATTACCAACATCACAGTCCACAACCTAGTCAACTAATCAACATCTAACATAAATACGAGGTATAGAGGGTTATACCATCGACGAGATAACCCGTGCGTTGCTCGCTGACTATCGCCGACGAAGATGTCGGAAGGGTCGTACGTGGCAGCTAAACCGCATACGATGACTCTTTGGGCGTTTGGATAGCTAGCTGTGGTCTTGGAAGGGCTCGTGGTGGTCTTGTGATGGTGGCAAGGAGCGTAACACGATGGATCTAGCTGTGTACAGTTGCGGTCAGCCACGTACAATGGCTGTCCATCACGTGCAGCGGCTACCCACCACATAAAGTGGTGGTTCGGGCTTAGGGTTGGACTAAGGGGGTGCAGTGGAACTCGTGGTAGCTTCGAGGTGGCACCACGGTGACTCACAGCGGCGGATCTAGCCTTACGGTGGAGGAGAGGCCGTGGGAGAGTGAGAGAGAGTGTGTGCATGCATGGGTGGCAGATCGGGGCCGTGGATGGTTGGAATGGGTCGATGGTGGCTTGAGGAGGCTGAAGATGGCGGTTACATGCCATGGGTGGCGGTGCACGGCTGAGCCGTGGGTTTCCAAGGGGAACACGTGGGTCTTGAGGCATGGAAATGGGGGGAAAAGCTTGGCTGGTCGTGGCTAGCCATGGAGGGGCTGAGGGAGGTGCGGTGGAACTCGTGGTGGCGCCACAGTGGCCTACGGCGGTGGATCGAAGCCGTGAAGTGGAGAGAAGCCGTGGAGAGAGAGAGGGCTTGAGGGCTTGGCTGGCTTGGAGGAGCTCGGGGAGGAGCCATGGCGGCCAGGGGAGGCGCTTGGTGGAGCTGGAACCTGCACACGGTGGCGCTAGGGCCGTCGGTGGCCTTGAAGCCGTGCGAAACCCATAAATGGGTTTCGTGCGTGCGTGCGACAGAGGGGGAGAGGGGCTTCCTGTGGCTTGGGGTTCCATGGGAGGAGTTCATCGGTGAGAGGGGAGGCTGTCGGTGGCAGTGTGGTGGCTTGGGCGACCGCGTACGGTGGTGGAGAGGCTACGCACAATGAAACCGTGTGTGAGAGGTTGTGTGCGTACGTGGAGAAGGTGGCTGCGCAACGGGGGCTGGCTTTGCCTGTGAGGGGTCGCCGGCGTGAGCGACGGTGAGGCCTGCCTGCACACGGCGGCGCCGGGCTGTGGGATGGAGCATCGAGCGAGAGAGGGGCTGCGTACTACATACGCTGGGGAGAGGGAAGAGAGAGAGAGAACTGGGGGAAAAGTGAGGGAGAAGGAAGAGGGGCTGGGTATTTAACTCAGTCCCTTCGTCGGGGGATCCTTAAAATGATTTAACGATAGGGGATTAAAACACTGATTTGAAAATGCGTAAACATTAACTTAATTAAAAGCACTTAGAGGAATTAAGGTAGATTATTATTTTAAACTAACTTTAGTTTATAAAATAATATTCCTTCATTATTAATAAAATGATGAAGTCTTATTTAACATATTTAAAAGAATAAAACCATTAAATTAATTAAAGGTTTCAACATAATTTAAATCTCATAATATCTAAAATAGTTGAAATCATTTTAATAATGATATTAAAATGATTTCCGGTAATTATAATATTCTTGGAGCTCTTCAAGAATATTATAATTGTCATATTTAAAATCAAACTTAATTCAATAACACTGGAAATACTCTTCATAGATATTTCCGACATATTTAAAACACTAGGCGTGCCCTAGAAGTTACATGATATCTTTGAAAACACGCCATCGTGGTTTGGTACGCACGACGAGTCTCGTAGTCGCCAGATAGAAGGGGCAGACAATTCACAAAATTTCTACCTTCAGGATTTGCTTACGTCAGAAGGAAAGAACATACGTCAGAAGGAAGGAACGTACGTCAGAAAGAAGGAAGCGTACGTAAGAAGGAAGGAGCGGGGTGTTACAAGTATGCTACTTAGTTAGCATCTTAGAACTGAGTAAAGTATAGGTATGAAACCGAGCCATAGTATAGAACCAAGTAGGCATAGTGATAGGAAAGGAAAGGAGGTTCATGCATGAAGCATTACATGGATAATGCATAATGATAAGTATGATTTTTATGTAATTTGTATTACTCTTTTATTTATGAAAAGTGTCACTTTTCCCCCAATTCTATTGATTTTATTTTATTTTTATATATTTTATTTTATTTTCTTGGATTTGAAGGAATGAGAAGGTTTAGTGCGAAGGGAGAGCATTTTGGTAAAAAAGAGGAGACTACGGATCCATACCGATGAGAGACGATAAGATCTGAAGAGAGCCGAGGAGATTTAGGCGAGGAGACCCAATGACGAGCGAGATGTTCTACCTCTTGGGCGAGAAGACTTGGCGACAAGGCTTCGGGACGTTAGATTGTGCGATCAGTCTAAACGACCAACTTAAAAGATAACCTAAATGACATCGTGAGTAACAACTAGCAAAGGCAAGCAACTTTACTGCTCGGTAGGTTGGCGAGAGGAGTCTTCATCTCACTCAGGAACCTTACATCTTGGCCATTGGGCTAGGAGACCAGTTATATTTAGCGCACATGACATCTACCCGGTGGGACCCTTCCGAGTTCCGCAATCAATCTGCTGACCACTAAATCCTCCCAAACTCCGCAAATCAAGCCGCTTATTACTGAATCTTCCATTTTAGATAATTCCGTTATTCTTAGGATAATTTTCTTTTATGTTAATATTTATCTTTAGAAACTATTTTTCAAGATCTTCAGGCTAGATTATAGCCTTATTTATCTTGTTTTCTGATTTGAATTTTGACATCTATTTAATGCCGGCTTGTGGGATAAATAGGGGAGGGGAGAGTCTGAGTTTTAGAGTCCAATAGTCCAGAGTCTAATTTCTTAGTTTAGTTTTTATTCTTCAAGTTTCTTTCAAGGAGACAGATCTGGAGAGCAGAGGGAAGAGCCGCATGCTTTATCAACCGACTCCAACGAAGAACACTAGTTTTATTCTTTTTCTTTTCAGTTTTATTATGAACTAATTTTATTTTCTAAAGCTTTGATGTAGTCTAGCATTGAACACACAATTTTATAGTCTGAGTTATTTTATATTCAAGATTTCCATGATTTAGTGTTTATTCATTGTTCTTAATGCTTGATATTTTCTAACTAATTATTATTCGATATATTCAATCACGATGAGACCGAGAGGTGATTTGTGATTAGAGCTCCCGAATTAAGTACCATTAGTTGAGCGAAAGTAGAGATACTTTACAGCGATTAGTGTGAGTTTTAAGAAAAATCCAAAGAACTTAATGAATCTCCAATTAATTAAATTTATATAGAGATATGAAGTTATTAATTGTAGATATTTTTAGTATTGTTCGAGTGAAAATATAGAATAGTTAAGGGATTTTTTATCATAAACTTGGGATAATTGGAATTCTATATTAAGGAAGAATAAATTGTGTGGGATTCGCTAGGTGAAATCGAACACTCTAGATCTATTCTTATTATTTTTAAAATCTTAATTTTAATGCCATTTTCTTCAGTTTAATTTAGATAATCTATTATTTAAATTTTAGTTTTCCAAATAGTAATTAATTTAGTAAATTTCAATACTCAATAGCATAATTAATCTCTGTGGGTTCGACAACTGTTTTCTTTAAAACACTTTATTACTTGTTATGATTTTGTGCAATTGCAGATATTTTCCGCACAAGTTTTTGGCACCGTTGTCGGGGATTAATTATTTGTTATTGATATTGATACTAGATTGTTACTAATTTGGACTTTATTTTATTTTTTAAAAAAAGTTGTTTAAATAGACCTCAGTTTTGCTTTTCTTCTATTTCTATTTTAGGATTTAGAAGTGTATACCCCGATCTAAACTATTAGAGCCTACACTTTTCAATCTCGAGATTGAAAGAACTTTACGTAGAATCAATAAAGAGAAGAAGCAAGAGGCTACTGCATTTGCATTCACCATGGCCGATTAAGATAATAAAGCTTTGAGGGACTATGCTATGCCCTTTGTCAATGGGGCGACATCTAGTATAAGGCGGCCAGCTATACAAGCCAATAACTTTGAAATCAAGCCAGCCATCATTTAAATGATTCAACGAGCCGTCTAGTTTGGGGTCTGTCACAAGAAGATCCTAATATCCATATTGCAAATTTTCTAGAAATTTGTGACACTTTTAAACACAATGGAGGTACAGAGATGCAATTCGATTGAGAATTTTTCCTTTCTCGCTTAGGGAGCAAAAACTTGGTTGAACTCTTTGCCGCCTGGCATCATCACCATCTAGAAGGAGTTGGCACAAAAATTCATAGCAAAATATTTCCCTCTGGCAAAGACAGCGAAGTTAAGGAATGATATTACTACCTTCACCCAACTTGAGGGTGAATCATTATATAAGGCATGAGAGAGATACAAGGACTTACTGTGCAAGTGTCCGCATTACCACCTCCTAGCCTGGCTTCAAGTATAAACATTTTACAATGGTTTGGGACCCATAAATCGATCTATGGCTGATGCGGCTGCAAGAGGAGCATTAATGTGTAAGACCCATGAAGCCGTATATGAACTTCTCGAAGAGTTGGCGTCTAATAACTATCACTGGGCCGCAGAGAGAGCAATGCCAAGGAGGGCGACCAACGTCATTGAGCTTGACTCTATGTCCACAATTGTGGCCCAGTTGACAAATCTATTCAAACAACTAGGTAAGATGAACGTTAATGCTATTCAAACTAATGTTGTTTGTGATCATTGCAGAGAAAATCATTCAAGTATAGATTGCCAAGTGGGGAATCCTTTTGCTCAACCGAGTTATGAACAAGCCCATTACGTGTCCAATTTCTAACGTCAAAACAATCATTATTCAAACATGTTCAATCCGGATGGAGAATCACCCCAACTTTTCATGTAGCAATAATCAAAGGCCGGCTAGATCACCTCAACAGTTTCCACAACAAGAGAAGAAACTGACTGTAACACCCCGCTTCCCAAAAAGACATTTTAGAATTTTCGAGGAGCCAATGTGCTACTACTAAACTTGAATTTAAAACTTTTTCCCTTTTTTTTTAGCAACGTGCCAGATGCGAAAGTTTCCATAAATAAAACAAACTTTAATAAATATTGAAAATCCAAAATAGAGTCTGCGGAAGCACTTATTTAAAAAGATACGGAAGTCTCATGTGCTTATCAAAATAATTTATTTAAACTTTAAACCATAGAAATAATCATAGCATAATCTGTCTAGGCCTCTGCCTCGCCTCCCGGAGTCAAGTCCTGTCCTGCAATCTCATCCTCATAAATGTCATCACCTGGGGTAGTTTAAAAACATAAAAACAAACTAAAATGAGTCGAATACTCAATAAGCAACACATCATACAGTAAACATAATAAACATATGGTTTCTAAAAAAAAAATGTGCATATTCATAAATACATACATAAATAACATGAACACGAACACTAACTTATCTTTCACTTATCATAGGCCGTTACCCACTGTTGACCCCCATGAGTTAGGGTTAGCGAATCTAAATAGATTCTGATTCCGCCCGTGGCCGCAGGTTGTGGAATCCATACATAAGAAAGACATACTGGGTGCACTACCAGCATGCACTACATGGCAATGCAATATGCCCATAACATAGGTACCGTTTTCATATCATAACATAGGCCGTTACATATCTTATCATAATCATACTTTGTCATAATCATACTTACATATTTGCCCT
The DNA here is from genome assembly GCA_022457165.1 of Juglans mandshurica. NCBI lineage: Eukaryota > Viridiplantae > Streptophyta > Magnoliopsida > Fagales > Juglandaceae > Juglans > Juglans mandshurica. The sequence continues at coordinate 16,672,411 of CM039623.1, forward strand.
ATCATAGATTTCAAAAGAAATCATATGCATACTTGTCATATCATACCATATATTTCAAATGAAATCACATTATTTCATAAATGTCGTGATACATGTTTCATCGCATAAAATCATAATTTTTCATAAATACTTTAATGCATAAATCTTCACATAAAATTGTGCATGGCTTTTCATAATTTATTTTAATGCATAACTCTCACATAAAATCATGACTTTTCATAAATCTGTTGATGCATAACTCATTTCATAAAATCATAAATAACTTAATGCATAACACTTCACATAAAATTATGGATTTTTCATAATTTTATCATGTCTTGGGTACGTAAAAAGCAGCTTCCAATGAAGGGCATACATGCATAATATCTTTTATAAAAAGACAAGCAGTTCACCGTACATACGTGTAAGGATATGATCATGCTACTTACCTTGCAATGCTAATCCACTATTTTCGGCATGTAATCGATCGCCTATAAAATAAACACGCAATTTTCATAAATTTCTAATTAAACCTGTGACTTATTAAAAACTTAAACTACTAAAATAGTCTATATTTCCTAAACCTAGATTCTTCCTAACACTAAAATATTCTCATCTTTTAATCCTAAATAGACATGGGTATTTTTGAAGAAAACAACATAATGGGCATGGGCATTTTGGGAAAACAATACAAAGGGCATTTTTGTAATTTAACTAACCCATCAAAAATTGATTTTACGCGGTGCATCCATTAATCGGGTTGGGTGGTGCGATGCTCACCGAGAGAGGAAGAAGGCAGTCGCGATGATGGGTCTGGTGGCTGGGCACGATATCAACTTCGACGAGTGGCGGCTATGCAACTGAGAGTGAGAGAGAGTTATGAGAGAGAGAGAGAGAGTTTACGGGATGAATGAGAGGGAGAGGAAACGGCGTGAACTTACAGAGCAAGGGTGGCGGCTTGCTGTGGCGTCACTGGGTAGTGGAGGCTAGATCTCCGGTGTCGTCTGTTGCTGCTGACGGTGGCATCGCGGCCCACTAGTGGCAGAACGTGGCTCTCATTTCAGCAAGGATAATTCCTCTGTTTCGGTGAAGTAAAACAGAATATTGTCCATGTGGTTTCTCAATGGCTGGGCGACGGTGGTGGAGGGTAGAGCTTTGGTTGCTGCATTTGGGGAAGTTGGTGGTTCTCGGTTACGCGTTGGCTAAGGGCAGAGACGTGAGCTAGGGGTGTTGGAGGGTGAACGTTAGGTGGTGAACCGGGGTAGCCGTGCTACGGGACTGAACTTGGGGCTATGGCTGTGGTTTTCGGTGGTCGTCACGGAGAAGGTCTTGGGTGGTCTGCTGGACGAACTAAGGGGAGGTGGTGGAGGTTGTTTTCCTGGACGTGTGTTGCTGTTTTGAGGGGAGGAAGTTTGTGAAAGGTGCTCTGTGTGCGTGAGTGTATTTAGACGTTGGTGGCAGTGACTATGCCTTTCATGCAAAGGAGGGCTTAACTTATTTATAAACCTAGCCAGTTGAGAGCTAAGAGGAAAACCCTAGGATGAGAAACGTGAATGAGGAGGAAACGGATAAAGCCGTGCATGCATTGTTTTGATACGTGATTGGAAGACTCACAGTGGAGGACGACTTGCAGTTTTGGTGAGTGAAACTTGTATATGTATATATGTTTGAAAACCTAAAAGAAAACCCTAGATAAAAAGAGTCATGCATGTGCATGTGAGTGGATTATTGAAATTTATAGAAGAAAAATTCGGTAGGGAGGAGTTTCATTATGAAAATGACTCATGAGCTTGTAGAGAATAATAATAATAATAATAATAATAATAATAATAATAATAATAATAATAATAATAATAATAATAATAATAATACTAATAATAATAATAATAATGATGATGATGATAATAATGATGATGATGATGATGATGATGATGATGATGATGATGATGATCATAATAATAATAATAATGATAATAATGATAATAATAATGATAATAATGATAATAATAATGATGATAATAATAATGATGGAGTCTTAATTTTAAAAAAAATAATCTATCCGATAAATTTTCTAATGGGCTTTAACTCATTTATTGAGCTTAATAAAATTATTCAAATTTTATCCCTAAAACAAATATAGGATCGGGTTGTTACACTGACACTTGAGGATATGTTTATACAGTACATGCAAAAGACTCATATAGTGATCCAAAACAAATCAGCTTCAATCTGCAATCTTGAGGCACAAATTGGTAAGCTTTCAAACATGCTTACCGAGAGGACCACAAGGATTTTGCCGAGCAACACTGTGCCCAATCCGAAGGAACATGTTAAAGTCATAACATTGAGAAGTGGGCAGTCATATGACCAGCCACAAACAGTAAGTACCGAGCGAGATGCAGAAGCTGCCGAAAACATAGAATCTGAGATGAAGAAAGCCGAGTCTGAGGTGAAAGAAGCAGAGTAGGATGCGGCCGACCAGCAAGCTGAGAAGACTTGGGAGAGTACAGGGCTTCAAAACCCAAGAAATTCAGGGAGTTTATATCTGAAACTTTTTCCCCCTCAATTTCTAATCTACCAATTATTTTCTGCAAAGATTAAGAAAAAATAAGATTGATAATCAGTTCTCTAAATTTCTGAGTATATTTAAGCAACTGTATATTACTTTTTCTCTCATTGAAGCTTTAGAGAAAATGCCTAAATATGAAAAGTTTTTGAAGGATATATTATCAAGCAAGCGGAGGTTGGAGGAGCATGAGATTGTAATGTTGACCGAGAAGAGTAGTGCAATTTTACAAAAGAAGATGACGTCTAAGTTGAAAGATCCAGGGAGTTTCACAATCCCTTGCATTATAGGAAATCCCTATTTTGATAAAGTTTATGCGACTTAGAGGCAAGTATTAATCTAATGCCTCTCTCTGTTCTCAGGAAATTAGGTCTTAGAGAAGCAAAGCCGACCACCATCTCTCTACAATTAACTAACAGATCTATTAAATGCCCGAAAGGACTCATTGAGGACATACTGGTGAAAGTTGATAAGTTCATCTTCCAAGTCGACTTCATTGTGCTCGTTATGGAGGAGGATGAGGAAATCGCTTTGATACTAGGCCGACCTTTCCTTGCGACGGGGAGAACCTTAATTGATGTTCAGCAAGATAAACTCATTTTGAGGGTCGCCGAGGAGCAGGTCACTTTTGATGTCTTTAAATCTATGGAATTCCCTTCCGAGCTACATTCTTGTTTTCAAATAATCGATCGAGATGTGGTCATGGCCGACGAGACTTATGGAGCTGAGTTTCCAAAGATACCACCTGAGGTATGTCTTACTCACTCTACGTCTATTGAATCTGAATATGAAGAGGTTAAGGAGTGTGAGAGATATTTGGAAACAACACCATCCTTTCCTCCTTCAATAAAACCGAAAGTGGAAGAGCTAAACTCATCTTGGTTGACATCTCCAAGTAAGGAACCACCCAAGCTTGAACTGAAACTGCTTCCATCAAATTTAAGGTATGCTTTCTTAGGCCAAGACTCTACTTTTATCGTTATCATTAACAGTTCCTTGAGTGATGTAAAAGAGGAAAAGTTGCTAAGAGTTTTAAGGGAGCATAAGATGGCTTTTGGATGGACAATCTTGGATATTAAAGGAATTAGTCCTTTGATTTGTATGCATAAGATTTTAATGGAGGATTGTTTCAAGCCGATAGTTCAACCGCAACAGAGATTGAATCCATCAATGTAAGAAGTGGTGCATAAAGAAGTATTGAAACTTTTAAATGCTGGAATTATCTATCCAATCTTGGATAGTGCATGGGTGAGTCCAGTTCAAGTGGTCCCAAAGAAAGGAGGGATAACCGTGATCAAGAATGACAACAATGAACTCATACCGATGAGGACAGTCACGGGATGGCAAGTATGTATAGACTATCGAAGACTTAATGATGCAACTCAGAAAGACCATTTTCCCTTACCTTTTATTGATCAAATGCTAGAAAGACTTGCCGGACACACTTACTATTGTTTTCTAGATGGATATTCTGGTTACAATCAAATAGCTATTGCACTCGAGGATCAAGAAAAGACCACTTTCACCTATCCTTATGGCACTTTTGCATATAGGCACATACCTTTTAGTCTTTGCAATGCACCAATCACTTTCAAAAGATGCATGATGTCCATCTTCTCGGACATGGTGGAAAAGCTTTTAGAAGTCTTCATGGATGACTTCTCGGTTTTTTGTCACTCTTTTGATAATTGTTTATCTAATTTATCTTTGGTTTTGCAAAGATGCAAGAAGGAAAATCTTGTTTTAAATTGGAAAAAATGCCACTTCATGGTCGAGGAGGGAATAGTGCTTGGCCACTGCATTTCCTTCAAGGGAATTGAGGTCGATTGAGCAAAGATAGAAGTTATTGACAAACTCCCACCACCGACCAATGTGAAGGGCATGAGAAGCTTCTTGGGTCACGCCGGGTTCTATCATCAGTTTATCAAGAAGTTTTTCCAAATTACTGAACCTCTTTAAAATCTGTTGATTAAAGATACTCGGTTTGAGTTTTCTGATGAATGCTTGCATGCTTTTGAAACATTGAAAAAGAAATTAATTTCAAAACCTATCATTGTATGACCGAATTGGAATTTACATTTTGAATTAATGTGTGATGCTAGCGATTATGCTATAAGGGCTATTTTGGGGCAAAGAAAAGATAAAAGTTTTCATGTTATTTATTATGCAACTTGGACCTTAACAGAAGCTCAACTTAATCATGCTACTACTGAAAAAGAATTGTTAGCGGTTGTGTTTCTCTTTGACAAATTTCATTCTTATTTGGTAGGTTCAAAGGTGGTCATCTACACCGATCACTATGCTCTTAAATACTTGTTGCCGAAGAGGGATGCCAAACCAAGTCTGTTAAGATGGATTTTGCTCTTACAAGAGTTCGATTTGAAAATAAAAGATATGAAAGTTATCGAGAATGTAATGCTGACCACTTAGCCCGTCTTGAGCTTAAAGTGGCAGCTGGCGAGGAGAAATTTCCAATTAATGAGACCTTCCCGGACGAGCAATTGATGGCTATACTAGTCATTCCATGGTATGCCATGGTAAATTATTCAGTGTCCAGAATTCTACCGGCCAAGATGACATATCAACAAAAGAAGCAGTTCTTCTCCAACTTGAAATATTATTTTTGGGAGGAATATTTTCTAGAGAAATTCTATTTGCAGTCCCCACTTGGGGATTGTATGTGCAGACCCTTTATTAAATAAGAAAAATCATCTTTTTAGGAGGGATACCTTTGTAATTTTAAAGACAAAATTGCCTAGGTTTGCATTGCAGTCCGCAAATGGGGACTGTACGTAGCATTGCTCTATTTTCTATACCAGCACTGCGTGGACTAGATAATCAGGAGATGTGTACCCAGGAGGAGATGGAGAGCATACTCAGACACTGCCACTCATTGGAAGCGGGTGGCCACTTTGGTGGAGCAAAAACGACAGCAAAAGTTTTACAATGCTGCTTTTATTGGCCGACTATTTTTAAAAACTCTTTTAATTTTGTTAATTTATGTGATCATTGTCAAAGGGTTGGCAACATTTCTAAGAAACATGAGATGCCTTTAAACAATATTTTAATTATTGAATTATTTGATGTTTGGGGAATAGATTTCATGGGTCATTTTCCATCCTCATATTCTAAATTTATTTTGGTGGCTGTAGATTATGTCTCCAAATGGGTGGAAGCGATTGCCTTGCCAACCAATGATGTGAGGGTCGTAGTGAATTTCTTGTAGAAGAACATCTTTTCCCAATTCGGCATTCCGAGGGCCATAATCAATGATGGTGGGAAGCATTTTTGCAATTTCCAATTTTAAGCGCTACTGACTAAGTATGGAGTTACCCATCACGTGGCGACATCATACCAACCTCAAACGAGCGGCCAGGTCGAGGTGTCTAATCGGGAGCTAAAGCGCATATTGGAGAAGACCATGAGTGTCTCTCAAATGGACAGAGAGAGAAGGTTAGATGATCCGCTATGGGCCTATCAGACAACATTCAAAACACTGATTGGGATGTTGCCTTATCGACTCGTTTATGGAAAAGCATGTCATCTACCCGTGGAGCTAGAACACAAAGCCTATTGGGTGGCGATGACATTGAACTTTGATTTACAAGTGGCTGGCGAGAAGAGAATATTGCAAATCAACGAGATGGATGAGTTATGAGACGGATGAGTTCTACAATGATGCTTATGAGAATGCTTGGATTTACAAAGATAAAACTAAAAGATGGCATGATAAGCATATTCTGAGAAGGGAAATCGAAGTCGGGCAAAAATTTTTATTATTTAACTCAAGACTTTGACTCTTCCCGAGAAAGCTGCACTCTCGGTGGTCGGAACCGTTTGTGGTGACCCATTTCTTTCCCTATGGGGCCGTTGAAGTCCATCACGAGACAAAAGAGACATTTCAAGTAAATGGTCAGAGATTAAAACCCTATTTAGATGGAGACTTTAACTCGAAAAAGTGTTCCAACGATCTTGCCAATGATAAATGATGAGAGGATAATGTCTAGCTATAGACTTTAAATAAAGCGTTTTTGGGGAGGCAACCCAAGTTTTTATTTTTTTTAACCTTTATTTTTTTTAATTCTATTCTTTTGCCTTCATCTTGCAGGAATGAAGAGGCCGGGAAGATCTCTAAGGGGTACACGGCTGCACCTTCAAGGAAAATATTCAATTGGAAGAATAGGAAAATATATCAGGAGAGCATCTCTTGCCTTCTCTCATTCTCTTCTTTAGTTTTTCTTCCTCTTTCCCATTGAGGACAATGTGATATTTAAGTTTGGGGGAAATGAAATTATTTTTATCTATTTCGAAAATAATAATAATTATTATAATAATAATAATAAAAACAATATGGTTTGATGAATAAAAAGCCAATGATAAGAATATGATTGAAATTGATTATAATTTTTAGGAAAAATTCTCATTGCTTAAGTCTGGTTGTAAATTCTTTACTTGATCTTACTTAATTTGATATTTTTTGTGTTCAATGAATGCTTATAATGATCATTAATCATTTTGCATGGCTAGAAAAACTTTATGTGAATTTTGTGAATTTGTATGGTCTCAACTTACTCTAGAACTTGTTTGATTATACTTTAGGCAAAATCCTAGACAAAATATTACTGGAGAAATGATTAAGGCATTCTTTGGACCGATTGATCCTTTCAAGCTTACCTATTTATTATCTTTATCCCTAGTCACCCATTTGAGCTTTATTGAATTATATTTTGGCCTTATATTTTTTTTCATTCTTGTAAATCTCATATTCCCTACCCTATTTGTGCTTAAATATTGATTCCCTTACCTTTTAAGAGAACTAAGTTTACACAAAGTCATAGACTCACAAGAGTATGAAAGGCAAGATAGGTAGAAGGTCTACAAGTAAAGTTAATTATAGCCACATTATCAAAATCATAAGTTTGAGGGTGTATAAAGTCAACTCGTCTACTGTGTGGCCGACAAGATAAGACTGATGGAGTCATCCACAAAGGCAATAAAAAATGTATGGTTTATTTAAAAAAAAAAAAAAAGTTTGATCTGCCGAATATAGGGGTAAAGAGAGAGATCCTTAAAAGTACAATAAAAAGAGGTATGTTGAGAGATTCACAAGATTAAGAAGATATGTTTATGTTATAAGTGAGAATGTTTTTTTTTTTTTTTTGTTCTGTTAAGTGTTCAAACTTAAGTTCTCTCGCTTTGTTTGAATCCTATCTTTTCTTTGTAGCCCTCACTCTAGCCTTACATTACAAGGTTAATAAAGATCTATTGATCCCTGGTGGTAGTTTCTGTTCTACATTAGCGAAGAGTGATTTGAAAAGGAAGCCTATAGAGTTTTTGGAGATCCATTATTTATTTACTTGTTTGCATAAAACTATTCGGGAATCTAATGATGAAGTGAGAATGATAGGTATGCATAAATGTGAGAATGGATAATGCGGTGAAATTGAGTTTTGAATTAACTTTTGGACTTGATTGATCTTGAATGATTCCTTTGAATTATAAACTTTAGTCAATCTTTGAGGCAATAGGTTTTATAAATCAAACCAATGCTTGTTTTAATTGTTTTTCTCTTTTTCTTTGCTCGAGAGCCAGCAAAGTTTAAGTTTGGGGGTATTTGATAAGTATGATTATTATGTGATTTTTATTACTCTTTTTATATGAAAGGTGTCAATTTTCCTTCAATTCTATTGATTTTATTTTATTTCTATATATTTTTCTTTAATTTCTTGGATTTGAAGGAATGAGAAGATTTAGTAATTTCTTGGATTTGAAGGAATGAGAAGATTTAGTGCGGAGGGAGAGCATTTTGGTACAAAAGATGGACCGACGAGAGCTAACGAGATTTGAAGAGAGTCAAGGAGATTTAGGCGAGAAGACCCAATAACGACCAGAGTTGGCGACAAGTGTTAGGCGATGAACGAGATGTTAGACTCTTAGTAAAAACTCTTAATATGCAACAAATGTTAATCCAACTTGCCTGTTAATATGCTAACTATAAATCATAAAAACATCTGACCAAGATCTTGCCAAAAACTTTATAAAAAAATCAAAGATTCACACAATATCCAGACTATCGCCCAATATAACCTTTTGCATGCTTAAACGTACTTTTCACTAATCAAATCTCCATTAAAAATTACACAAAATAATCCAATAGACAGTAGACTCAAATAGGAACTAATATGAAGGTAGTTTCGTGATAATCTACTTACAAAGACTTCGAACAAATCGAACAAGAACTGCCTAAAAACTCTATCTCGGGTTCTCTCTAGAAAAAGGATTGTGAATGCAAATTTTGATGTGTGGGAGGCTAGGGATGACTTATACAAGATGTAGGGCTGACATAGGTGCCTGAATGACTTCTAGATGAGAGGTTGGAAACCAAAGATGGGGGGGACAAAGGGCAGCATAGCTGCTGTTGGCAGCACAAATTTTCTGGCTAATTGGATGGCTATGTTCTTCTAGCCTTTATGTCTTCCATCAAAGGACTGTTGAGGGTAGAAATGAGTGGTGGTGTTTGCCCTTATCTAGGCCTTTGGTGGTGGCTTTTGGTGGGCCTTACCGATGGGTTCAATTTTGAGGTTTCATGGGCTTCACTTTGGGGTTTCGGTTGGGTTCAAGCCCAAATTTAAATTCTCTTGGCCCATTGTGATTGCTAAGGTTTAAAAGAATAAATAAGATTGTAATAACATGAATTTGATTAATTAATAGCAGGTGAAAGTGATTAAATCAAGTGATTAAGCACTAAGCTAAAATTGACCAACACTTAGGGTTTGAGGTAACCATTTGGGGTATGGGAAAACCATTTAAGGTCTCTATTTCTACTAAGGTTTTGGAGTTTCAATTGGGTTCCAAATATTTAGAGTTTCACTAGGGTTGAAACCCTCTTTGATTTGGCACAAAAATGAATGGTTGGATAGAATGTTGTTTGGATTAGATGGCATGATCATAATGCTTGATTTTCCTTTCTTTCCTTCACATTTCCATCTCATGGTTATTCTTGGTGCCAAGTGTACTATATTTTTCACCAAGTGTGGCTAATATCTTTTCATATGTCCAAATAAAATTTCTCTAGACTGATTTGAACAATTGACACTGCGATTTGAAAACGATTGTACTGAGTGCTAACACTAGTGTTACGATTCACTCCGAAAATGGTGAAAATAACTCTACACCATAAAATCCTAAATAATCCTATTTAACTAAGAGTGCAATTTGTTTCGCGAATTTCTACTCTTAAATGCCTCGAATAAATCAAAAATACATTTTCAAACAGCTATTATCTGGAAAACAAAAATCGTTTAATTGCATCATAAGATCCTAAATACTCATATGAGACTAATAGCGCAAACTGTTTCTCAATCTTATACTCCTAAGTACCTCAAATAAATAAAATCACATTTCTATCACCAAAGTGGGTAAGAAACTAACTATACTAATAGTCTCAAACTTACGCGATTTCTCAATTCGTGAGACATTTCCGGAGTTTTCACGACGTTCCTAAAGCCTAAAGAAATTCATCCACTGAATTTCTAGCGGACTATCACATTAAGAACGAATGCTTAAATGCTCATGAAGAGGTATGTTTAAGCTTGAAGATGAGGTTAAGGAATGCTTCTAAATGCTTTATAGTTAATATTTGTGTTTGACGCATGTTTTCAAAAGAAAGAAGTTTTTAAAAGAAAACTCATTGTTTTAAGTTATGTTTACTGCATGATGGAGTTCTTGCTGAGTATTCGATTTATTTTAGTTATTTTTAAATGTTTCGCCACCCCAAGTGAAGAAGAGTTAGAGGATGCTACGGGTGAGGATGCAGTTTAGGAGGTTGACATTGGCAATGAGACTTAAGGCTATGAGATAGGATTTTGACCTTTTACTATACTGTTTAATAATTTATGCTTCCACAATGCCAGCACAAGTTAGACTAGTATATATTTAAATAAGTGCTACAGAGAATATATTTTATTTTGAGAGTTCGTAATAAAAGTATTTAGTGAGGACTTTTGTTTATGGGATATTTTAAGCCTAACGCGAGAATGAATGCTTTAGAACATTAGTGATATCCAATTCCTTTAGCTCAAAAAGTCTAAGAGGGGCGGGGTGTCAAGCCCTAACCCGAGCATAATGCAGGTCCCAAAACTGAGCATATCATAAACCCTAGACCCAAGCATGTCACAATCACAAAGCCAGCCCTATCACAAATCATAAGCCCTAAGTCAAGTGTGGTATAAGTATGAAACTGAGCATGCCATATAGCAAAGCATCGAGTAGACATAGCGATAGACAAGGAATTGAGACAACCAAGAGATTCATGCACAAAGCATAACACGCATAATGATTAAGGATTTAGAAAGCTTACACGATTACTTAAAATATTATAGGTTCAGTTGAAAGGTTTGGAAAAGCAAACGATTAGCTTAATTTGCATAAGGATCGAGGTGAGTGACTATGATCATGCCCTTTTACACATCAGTTTATAGTAAACTATCAGATGAATACTATATTGCATGACTATTTATTTTATAGAATGAAAGGTAAGACAAAGGTAATGTAAAGAAAAGAGCAAGAATGTATGATTGCTTGTTTGATGAGGTTAAGGAACTGACCCTATGAGGATGAGGGCAGTACCGTGAGGTTAGGATGGATGGGTCATCACTAGGGCAGTACCTAGTGATGACCCATTCTTAAGGTTCAATTCTTAAGCTGGTCATTCCAAGAAGAGCCATTGGTCGTGAGAGTTGCCAACCCTAACACACGGGATTTAACAAAGTGTGAAGTCCATAAAGATGAGAATAAAGTAACGAATGATTAATAATTTATAAGGTTAAAGAAGATAAATCTTTATTCTTAAAGTTGAGGTAAAAGAATATTTCTTAATGCTTTATAATTAATGTTTATTTATAAACTTGAGTTTTCTAAAGAATGATGATTTCAAAGGAAAATTTTATGTTTATATTATGTTTACTGAATGATGTAATTCTTCTTGAATATTGGCTTATTTTAGTTGCTTTAAAATGTTTTCCCACCCCAATTGATGAAGAGTTAGAAGAAGTTGTTGGCGAGGATGCTGACTAGGGAGTTGATATTTGATAGTGAGGCTTAAGGGTTAAGAGAGATCATTTAGATTTTTTTTCTTTACTATTAAATGATTTATACTTCCGCAATACTTAGCATAAGAAGACTATTATATTTTTTATAAGTGATTTTGAACAAAACGTTTATTTTTAAAAGATTTCTTTTGTTAAAGTTTTAGTGAAGACTTTACTTATGAAATATTTTATACCTAATGCAAGATTAGTAATATCATGTTCCTCCTTAAATAATCACATATCGAATAAGATATGTGCGACGCCTCCCGCCCCCGTTTGGTATTTGAAGGTGACTGAATACGTCGCGACATGTAACACAATGTTACAAACCCTCCATACATGACAGTTAAGATATAATGCATCTAACATTCTAGTAATATGCAAGAAAAAACACAATGGAAAAATTCTTTTTTTATCTACTTTTAACACCCCGCCTAATTAATCATTGGATTAACCCTTAAATGCGTTAGATTAGGTTTTTAATTTTGGGTTATTTCTTACATTCAGGTTGATAGTGAGGTTAGCCTTAATCTTGGCACTTAGTACCATTAGGTTAAGGATTAGAGAAACAATCCCATTAGTGAATTTGGTAAGACTTTTAGGACTTTAGAGCATTCATGGGCCTAGCCCAAGAAGCCTTGAACCAAGCCCATAGGGACTTCAAGACTTGGTAGCTAGCCATGGCCCAAGCTTAAGGAAGACATAAGGCCTTTGGGCCAAACTTGGTGTAGAATGGACCCATGGCCCAATTAGGCCAAGTCAAACCTTTTCAAGCCCATCTTAGTGGATCTTGAGGTTTCTTTTCAACCCTAAAAGTATGGAAATGAGACTCCTCTCATTCAAGCCCAAGAGCCCATAAGCCATGAACTCGTACACTTGGCCCTTTTAAAGCCCTCAAAACCTAAAGCCATGTTTGGGTTTATTTCACCATTCAAGACCAAAAGTCCAATACACCATATCATTGCTTTCCTTAAGCCCAAATCATACCCTAAGTACCCAAATTAAGTTTTAAAAATTGGCTAAGACCATTAACCATCATACTTGAGGTTAGTGAACTTTAAGCCATGCTTTCAAGCTTAATTTTGTTTAATCTTTTCTTAAACCTTTTAATTCAAATTTTCTTGAATTATTACTTCATTACATCATAATTAGACCTTGCTAATACTCTAGCTAAGCCTCCCCACATGTCATTAAGGAAAATGACATATCAAACCTTGCATCAATCGGCTTTGTGTATTGTCCTTTGTATGCTTGGATTGTTTTGCCCTTAGGCCCAACATTTTTGTGGTTTGTCCACAAGGGTAATATGTTCCTTAAACACCTCATGAGACCCCTCCAAACCCAGTTTGAGCCTTGGAAGAAATTGGTTACACAAACTAACTCAAATTACCAAACCGAGTGCACCTTGGTCTAGTTTGTGTAGGAACCGATTGAGTTGGAATTTAACCAACCATCTGCCATGGTTGAGCCACCACCCCATGCCACCTCCTTCACTACCCAATCCCCAAGAAGTTCCATGACCATCATGAAGAAATTGACTTAGTTTTTCCCACCCAAAACCGAACTCCAAAATCTGCCAAATAAAACCACTTGAATCCACCGGTTTGCAAGGATGGTTTGAGTGTTTTTCTGCCACCTAAATGATGCCCCACGACTTGGACACCTCTATAGGACCAATGTAGCTACAGTGAAGAGAGAATCATGGTGGTTTCAGGCCACTATTCCCCCAGCACAAGGTGACATAAGCCCATGGAAGCAATTTGGAAAATTTCCAGACTTGTGCACCTCCCACTTCACCCAATCACCTTGCACCAAGGCCAACATCTCCACCCCTCTTGAACCTTATAAATACCTCCCTCCACACCTCAGCTCCAAGCTTCCTCTTGAGCCTTGAGAGCACTTCTCCCTCTTAGAAATCAAAAGAGTGAAATCGAGTGAGTTCTTGGTGAGTTCTTGAGTGTTCTTGTGTAAGGTTGTCTTGAGTGCTTGGAAGGCCACGAAATTTGTAAGTTTTCTTACTTTTGATCTTAGTTAGCATGCCAAGCTTTGTTTCTAAGTGTTGGTACAAAATTTGGTTGAGTTTTGAGAAGGTTATCATGCTTAGTTCAAAATCGGATCAATTAAGAGATGGTTTGAATGATTAAATGATTTTAATTGCAAATTTAGATATGGTTGTGGCAACCCCAACCCCGCTTGGGTTTGAACGGTGACTGAAATGCTGGGACATGTAACACAAGGCTACGCACCCCACGTACATGACAGATAAGATGCTATGCACCAAAGTACACTAGCAGTATGCAATGACGTAGCAGCGGAAAAATAGTAAAAGTTGGATACTAAGCAACGCGATAAGCAATTGCAATGCACATGGCACCATACTAATATCATGTCCCAAACATTGTCCAAACGTAGACATGTGTCATAAAGGCATAACATCCCAAAACATATGTATAGTTTAAAAATCCCCAAAACATGGGACCTCCTCAAAAGACATAGTTCCACAAAATTTGAAGTCTAAAACCATAAATATTGTTTTCCTTCTTCTCTCTTTTTCTTTTCAAATATAACTTAAGCTCTCGTACTCTTCATAACCATTGTCCCATCGGGAGACAGACACCAAAAGACCCCATGGGATTGCTGAGGCTCAGGCAGTATCAAACATAATTCCCTTGCTACTGCCTTTGCGTTAGCCGAGGCCTTTGAGGCTCGCTCCAGGTAAGTAGACAACTGGTCAATATTCCACCAAAACTTCATATTCTTAGAGGGTTGATAGATCGTAGCATCGACCTCAATACTAGTTAAGATCTCCCTGAGAAGCTTAGCCATCTGTATTAATGCATCAGCAGTGTAGTCATGACGAGCCTGAATAGTGTAGTCGTCGTCTATCAAGGAACCATCTAAGTTCATGTTTCCTGAGTATCCAAGGTACCTGTAATAACTTCTACCATTCCGGTTAAGGAATAGTAGTGAAAACTACCACAATGAGATTTCAAGAAATCTCAGTAAGTAATCACACAACATACCATAATTAACACAAGCATACAAAGGTATATCATGAAATGCATGTATAGACATGTACTTGACTTATGCCTTTGACCAGAACTTGACTTATGCACTTGACCATTTTCAAAAGACTTATAACATAGACTTAAGCTTTTCATAAAAACTTCTTAACTTTTTCTTATTCATGTGAACTTATTCAAAACTTGCCTTATCAGAACATATCACAATATTTGTATCGAGTGATCCTTAGCACTTAGGCACATATTCTTATTCAGAGGGTGGACACAACACGGTTCCCCTTAGCACCGCATGTTCCTGCTAGTTACCACACCATCAACGGTCCGTACATCCACAATGAATACGTCATAAACAGAGATTCATATTAACTCGACCTTACTTCATCGGGTTACATGCCTTATGCACTCACTAGCGTTAGGCACTTCCTTGCTCCGACATCCTTTGAAAAGAATCCATTTGAGGCTCATCGACGATACTTTGTTGACCCAGAGATTACCACTCCTTAAGCACTCCAGACTGGACAGAGGAGTTCCACTAGGACATTCCCTACCCTAGTACTTGGGGTCGAGAGAAAACTTATAAACTCTTTTCTTTGAAAATGTTTTATTCGAAAACACTTTTTTTTTAAAACACTTTTTGTGAAAACACTTTTCCCCAAATGCATACTTACACTTGACATATGACATGCGAAATATCGTGCATAAAATAACCAAGCATAACAGGTTCATTTCATAGCATGATAACATAAACCATATGAGATATCAAAACACATACATGGAACCATGAGAACTTGCTTAGGCCGAAACTCATAGGTACAAAAACATGAAGATTCATCACTTAAACATGTTCCAAACTTCAAGCATATAATATAGAAATCAAGACATAGTAAAACAAAACATGAAGTCATAGGTTTTTTACGATGGTCCGAAACTTCCAAGACATGTTCAAACCGAAACATCATGTTGCATAAACCATAAACCTTAATCAAGTGAAAACCGAAACTTATAGGAGTATTTCATGGCATTTTCATTATAAATCCAAAACATATAATTCCTTCCTTAGAGCTACTCAAGATCATATTAGCATATTCAAACAAACAATCAAGAGATAGCAAACAAAGCAATCGAAACCATGAAAGGATTTACACAAATATATACAAGCATTAACCTAGAGTAAGTTGAGCGTATACTTACAAAACTCTACGTAAAGAAATACTAGCAAACTGTAAATCTGAACATACTATATTAGAAAGAGTATCTAAAACCCTACCTCATGTTCTTGAGTGTGTGTGTGGATTTCTAGGGCATCACTTGGTCTCAAACCATTCAGCTTCTAGCGTTTTTGGGTTAAAACCCCATCATTTCACTCATGAAGTAAAACAAAACCTAAAGTAAGCAAAGATACATGTGGTGGCCGAAAACATGGAGGATGAACTCCCCCTTACTAATCGGCTTCAAGGGTTTTCTTAAAAACCCAAAGTCATTTCTCCAAGAAAACGTTAGAAAGTGTGGGTGTTCTATTTTTCTCAAAGTCTAATGAGATTTGAATCTCATTTTTGGATTGAGAAGTGACATGTGTGTATGCAAAACTTAAAGGAAGCCGATTCTTACCTTGCTAATCCTTGGTGGTGTCGAAATCCCTTCTCTTGCAAGGATCCTCCTTATTTGGTTGGAAAGAAAATACAAGAAAATGAGGGAACTTTCAAATGAACATAGGAGAATTGTGTCGAGAGAGTGAGAACTCATGAAATTCCGAAAAAATGGCAAGGGAAAAGTCCCTTGGTGTGAACCCCTTCCTTTTTATAGGAGACCCTTCACTTATCTCCTTGGTTGCTTCTAGAAACCCTTGCATGGATGACAAGTGGCAAGGTTTCTTCTTCCCCTTTCCCTTTTGCCGAAATGCCTCTTGGAGTTCCCCACTTAGATTGCATTGGGAAGAGACATCTTGGGAGGTGGTGTGTAGGGTTCCTCTTCCCTTGGCCAAAATCCTCTTCTCTCCCCTTTATGCACTTCCTTTCCTTAAACAAGTAAATATTTTTTCAAGGGTAGCTTGGTAAAACAATACATGCCTTTTCCTTTTCCCAACAAGTAACCTTTGGCATGTATGACAAGTGGCATTAGGCGTGTGCCATAGCCCTAGCCATACACTCCTTCTCCCTTTCCCAAGATGATGCTTCATCTTCCAAGTGTTCCTTCCCTACGTGACCTTTCATGTACCATTGGTCCAAAATAAACAAAGTGACAAGTGGCAAGTGAGTGGGACAAGTCTCTTCACATAAGCTTCTAGAAACTCAATGCATGCTTGACACTTGGCAAAAGTTGACTAAATTTGAAATCCTATGTGCCTCCCTTCATTTTCCTATGCAAAGCTTCTAGAAAAGCTCCATTTCACTTCCCTAGGCTTCCCTTTCCAAGAAATGTACCTGGAAACTCGAATTCTGGGCAAAACAAAAGGCTAGGCGTGCAAGCCATTCTTGGTACTTTCCTACACTTCTCATTCCCCCTTAGACCACTATCAAGACTAGATTCAAGGTGTAACATCCTCATGACACATGGCACTAGTGACTTAGAATTGAGTCATGGGCCTAAACCATCGGACCTGGGTTTCTAACTAGGGCTGAAATTACAAAGTAAACTAGGGCCACTCTCCTCTTGGGCTCAAGTTACCAAATTAAAGAGTCTAAGGCCTT
Source organism: Juglans mandshurica (assembly GCA_022457165.1). Taxonomy (NCBI): domain Eukaryota; kingdom Viridiplantae; phylum Streptophyta; class Magnoliopsida; order Fagales; family Juglandaceae; genus Juglans; species Juglans mandshurica. The sequence goes on from CM039623.1 coordinate 16,689,755, forward strand.
CCAAAGTAACTAAGGCTCCTAAAATGCCATGGCAACCTAGAACAGATTCTAAGGGTCAAGCCTAGACAAACTCGGGCCATCACAATGGAAGGTCTTAAGCATGATTTTATATGATTTATTATTGTCTTAGAATGATTATGGAAGGTTTGATTTGAGATTAAAAGCATGCCATTATAGGTTTTAAATCTATTTCGTTCTGATTGTCAAGTATGAATCGGTTTTGTATAAATTAGAGATTAAGGATATCTTAGCCATGATTAAGTATTGTGATGAACTCGATTATCCAAGAATTAGCCTTCATTATGTCATTAAAGATGTTAGTGATCATTTATGATTAAAGAAAAACTCATATGCATGCATTCATAGGGATCAATAATTGAAAACACACTTATGCATCAACTAGAGTACATGCCACGGGTTGGGACTGCTTGGGCAAGTTCCACGTTGTTTTTTCAAAATCCAATGGCATATTTGATTTTAGAATACCAAAAATATAAAATCCATGAAATTTTGTTAAATTTGGAGTTCGTCTGCAATTAGTGAAAATTTAGGGTCTAAATGGCAATTTTCGAAAGTCTAGGGATATTTTTGTAAATACCCATTTTTTGAAGCCTTTGTTTGTGAACTTTATCCATAGAAGTATTAATCCTAACTTACTATGCACTTGATTTACGCAACTACGGCATTATTTTTAAATTACTCAGGAAGTTTATAAGTTGGCTTCTAACTTACACCTTGATAGATTATTTATGAATTATTGATAAATGTTTTATTCATATTTTAATTATCATTTTGAGCATAAACTACCATGTTATATGATACATTGAGTGCATACTTACATGACATGAGAGATTTTCACCATTTTCAGCATATTGCACATAAATGTCATTTTCACATGAAAACTTGTTACATATGCACATGACATGAAATACATTTTTCAACATAAAAATAATTTTTGTCATGACCCCAATGGCTAGGATAGGGAATTATCCTAGTGGAACTCCTCTGTCCACCTAATGTTGAAGAATAACAGTGAACAGGCTTCGAATGAGTTCTTTTTGAAGAATACCAGAGCGAAGTCAATATATTATGACACCTAATGCTGGTGGGTGTACACATTATGATGTTATGATGTTATGTTATATTTACTAATGCATTGAGAACGAGTCTATAGAAAATATAGTTTCAGCATGAGTTGTACTACGGTCACCGGCAAGTACTCAGAGTGCATGTGGAGAACTGTGACGTTACCACACGTTATAAATATGAATTGCTAATAATAATGAAGGTTAATGATGAAAGTTATGATGAAGTTAAGTTTTCAAAAATGATGGCAAAAATGCTTATTGAAGGAAAACATGTGCTCCATTTTTTTGAAATTTTGAGGAATCTGGATGGGAGACATGCATACTATTTTCTTTCTGCATTTCATGCATTACATATTTATCATTCTTCATGCTTAATTTATCTTTGTACACGTTCGTTATTTAACTTACTGAGATTTCGAGTAAATCTCACCCATTTTGGGACCACTTGAAATGATAGACTTTGTGCCAGGTCTTGAGAAGATCGAGCTAGATGGAGCGCTGGACCCAACTAATTGAGAAGAGACTAGATTTAATCATGATGTTTATAGCCCAAGTCCTTCATGCTTTAGATCGTATGAAGAGAATGATTTGACTTTAACTCTTAGTTGTACTAAGTCTATGCTACATTGGTATTTTGAACTTAATGATTTCTAATGAACTTGGGATGTTTTTAGTTATTCTGGCATATTTTATACTTACACCTTTTATTTCTGCTGCGATTATTGTATATTACTAGTTGCATACTAGGATTGCATTGCATATTAACTGTCATGTACGGCGGTATGAAACCTTGTGTTGCATGTCCCAACGCTCTAAGTCTTCGTTCCATCCCAAGCGGAGGTTGAGGGCGTCACACTCCTTAAGCACGGTGGAAAAATAAATAAGACGCATGATACCAATGAGTGCAAATATCCCAAAATACAACATAAGCACTTTCAAAAGAGTTATGCTTTCAAAAGACTCGCAAAACACGTAGAGTATCATAGAGTTTCCCAAAACACGGGACCCTTTCAATAGGAAAGAGGTCATAGAAATTCTCCTAACTTCTCGCTTTGCAATTTTCCCAATGCTAGAGATCCATCAGGGGACAAGACCCAAAAGGCTCCATGCGACTTCCGGAACTCAGACGACAAAAGTCCTACATCTTTAGCAAGCTCCTTTCCCTCAACATATGCCTCGCTAGCCCCCTTGAGGATATACTTTACACGATCCAATTTCTGTGAAAATTGCAAACTCTTTATCGGGTCGGAGATCAAGGTACCAAATTTGGGATCATTCATCCTAGCTAACACTTCTCAAAGAAATGGGGTCGTGGAATCCAAAGCAGCAGCGGTATGGAGGTAACATGCCTTAATGGTGTACTCGTCCTCTATCCACGTACCATCTAAATTCATGATTCGGTAGTGTCTTGTGTACCTATAACAACTTCTACCATTCTGGGAGGGGAATGGTAGTGGTAACTACTAGAGTGACATTTCAAAAAATCTCAACGAGTAAGTAGTCAACATACCACAGATATCACAAGCATATAAAAGCAAACCACAAATGAATGCATGGACATGTATTTTGACGTAAAACCTTGACATATGCAGCATAGACTTTCTCATAAAACAAATTTTTCATATTTTAAACTCTTAACACATGTTCATATCATTTGAACTCGGTTTCTTGTTCATATCATAACATATCATGTCATTTCTTATTATTTCATAACATGTAATATTGAGATTACATCTCATCATTTTATATCATATCATAACATATCATATCATAGAGCTAAAATATCTTGTTCATATCATATAATTCACATCATTGGATACCTCACAGTTCCCCTATGCACCGTTTGTTGCCCGCTAGTTACCGTATCAACCAACGATCCACTTCATCGAGATGACTACGTCATAACATAAACATATTTTTTTATAGTAGTTCACTTATTTCGCCTTCACCATATTGCACCCACTAGCTTTATGTGCAACCTCACTCCAGTATCCTTCCATAAGAACCATCCGAGGCCTGTCAACGGTACTTTGTCGACCCAGGAGTCTACCTCAACTTTAAACACTCCAGAGTGGACAAAGAGTTCCATTAGGGCATTTTTCCGTCCTAGCATTTTGGGTCGTGATAAAACGTACTTGACTTAATCTTAAAAAATCATGGACCTAAATGCATGTGACGTGGACTCATGATGAAGCACTAGTCTTATGCATGCAACATGCCAAAGCCAAATTACGTATCTTAAAAAATAGCATGCATCTTGCAACATAGCTTGAAAATATTAGAACTTGCAAACAGTGATGAATTCATGCAAACATAATCGATTCATCCCTTAAGACATCAAAACAAATTTTGATAACCCAAAATGGTGTCTTGGCCGATTCATCTAGGCCTTCCAAAGTATACATTTTCGTCATCCCGACTCATAAACACATGCCTCCATTTAATCTTACATCCAAACGAACATACAAAACCAACATACAAGTTAAAACCAAACCTCTTAAGTATCATATGCGAAATCCTTCTTAATCAAGGTGTCCCAAAACATGGCATTCCATCACTCTTATCCATAGGCCGAAAATAACATCATAGAATAACATGGTTCAAGCAGCGATTTCATGCAACATATTCATAACATCACATAGGCCGACTACATACAAGAAATCAAATATCAATACTCAAGCAACCAATCAAACCAAAGTTCACTAGTATGTACAAATAATATCAAGAGTAGTTTGAAGGTTTACTTACAAAAATCCACGATAATACTAGCAAGACAATCTGAAATGTAACATAGCATATTAGAAGTCATCAACAAACCCTAATCTTCGAAATATGAGTGAGTGTAAGTGTCTAAGATTTCTAAAACCATTTTTTCATGCTAAAAACCCTAGAACCAAAACCTTTGGAGGTTCAAACCCTAGTTTTTCTTCTAAGCCAAAAATCGAACCTTGCACTACCCTAAATCACATGTTCATGTGTTTAAAACATCAATAACATTTCGGGTTCCATCTTCCTTGAAGAGAAAACCCTAGTTTCTAGCGTGAAAGTGTGTGTTCTTGTGAGACAACCCTAAAACCGAAAATGAAGAGATGGGTTCGTCACTTGGCCGTGCATGTTCATCATGAAATGGTGATGGGATTCTTACCTTTGGGTGCTATGCTCCTACTCGAAATATTGGAGAAGAAATCTTGGTAATATTCAAAAATGGTGGTAAGAATGATGGTGCTTGGCTAGTGAGAAAGTGGAGACTTTAAAGAGAAAGGTGGTGGTCGAATCTTCCAAGGAAAAAGCAAGAAAAATTTTGAGCAAAAGAGCCTTCCCATTTTCGGCTACACCTATATATAGTGTCTCCTCTTTTTCTTTTCACCAACCAATGCATGAAGAAAACTTGGCAAAGACTTTCTTCCCTTTCCCTCATGATGGGATTGCATGGAGAAGACCATAGATTGCTTGGGGTTGTATGTGTCGTGTGCCCCTCTTCCCTCAAAACAGACTTCTCTGTTCCACTTCCGCGATAGACATTACATTCACCAATTCTTGAAAAATCTCAATATGCAAGTATGCAACTTGATTCCAAGTCCTTAGTTGCAATCCGTCTTGAAACTTCCTAGCTTGCATCTTTTCTGTTCCAATCAAATGAGGGGCAAATCGTCCCAGTTTCATGAATCGGGTTGAATACTGTTCAACCATCATATTGCCTTGTACCAAGTTGGCAAATTCTAATGCCTTCTGCTGCTTGTCCGTCTCCGGAAAGAAACAACTATCGTATTCCTTCTTGAACCGCTCCCAAGTGAGCGTAGCTACATCTCCCAACTCTCGTGCCAATAACTATCGTTTTGTATCCCACCATATGCCGGCCTCTCCTTGAAGTAGATGTCCAACATACTGAACCTTCTATTCCTTCGTACATCCACTAATATCAAAAGTACGTTCCAAATCAATAAGCCACTTGTTGGCTCGCAAAGCTCCTTCCGATCCCAAGAAATTTGGGTATCGATATACCAAGAACCTCTCAAATGGGCATCCCCGAGTATCTTCTCTATGAGGGTCTTGGCGAACGTTCTGTCCTTGCTCCATTTGATTTCTCACTACTTCTATCATTTGGAGAATAGCCACCACTATAGCCTTACCTCCTTCCAATGGTTGGTTTCCAGTATCTTGCTCCCTACAACTTGGAGAAGCATCGTCTCGTCGATTTTGCACCATGACTTCTTCTTTCTCCTGAAACGTATAAAGCCAATCATGAGTCAATCCTCCCTAAGAAGGAAAACACCAGCTTCCATCCATTGCATCCACAAGTTTCCACACATACTCTATCTCGATCAAACTCTTCCAAGATTCAAGCCTAAAGCTATAAGATCAAAGCCTATAACTACAAGATTGAAGCCTAGCTTTTGTACCATGAAATTCCCTAGGACGACTTGTGGGTTTATCCAGAGACGTAATTGCTCTGATACCACCGCATGCGATATCCCCTACCCTCGCTTGGCATTTGACGGAGACTGAATGCGTCAGGACATGTAACACAAGGCTACATATCCTCGAACATCACAATTAAGATGCAATGCACCTAACATTCTAGAAATATGCAATAAAAATCGCAGCGGAGAAATTCTTTCTCTATCTACTTAAGCATGGTGGCAAAATAATTAAGACACATGGTACCAATGAGTGCAAATATCCCAAAATCGTTATATAGCATAAGCAATTTCAAAAGAGTTATATTTTCAAAAGACTCCCAAAATACGTAGAGTATCATAAAGTTTCCCAAAACACATGACCCTTTCAGTAGTAAAGAGGCCATAGAAATTCTCCCAACTTTTCGCTTTGCAATTTTCCCAATGCTAGAGATCCATCAGGGGACAAGACCCAAAAGACTCCATGCGACTTCTAGAACTCAGATGACAAAAGTCCTACATCCCTAGCAAGCTCCTTTCCCTCAACATATTGCCTCGCTAGCCCCCTTGAGGATATACATTACTCAATCCAATTTTCGTAAAAATTATGCACTCTTTATCGGGTCGGTGAGCAAGGTACCAAATCCAGGATCATTCAGACTAGCTAACACTTCTCGAACAAACACGGCCGTCAACTCCTAAGTGGCTACGGTATAGAGGTAACATGCCTTAATGGTGTACTTGTCCTCTATCCTCGTACCATCTAAATTCATGATTCGATAGTCTTGTGTATCTGTCATTCTAAGAGAGGAATGGTAGTGGTAACTACCATAGCGATATTCCAAGAAATCTCAACAAGTAAATAGTCAACATACCATAGATATCACAAGCGTATAAAATTAAACCACAAATGAATGCATGGACATGTATTTTGACGTAAAACCTTGACATATGCAACATAGACTTTCTCATAAAACAACGTTTTCATCTTTTAAACTCTTAAGACATGTTTATATCATTTGAGCTCGGGTTCTTGTTCATATCATAACATATCATGCCATTTCTTATCGTTTCATAACATGTCATATTGAGATCACGTCTCATCATTTCATATCATATCATAACATATCATATCATGGCATAACATATCATGTCATATCGTATCAGGGCATATCATAACATATCATATCATAGAGCTCAAATGTCATGTTTATATAATATAATTCTCATGATTGGATACCTCACAGTTCCCCTATGCACCGTGTGCTCCCCGCTAGTTACCATATCAACCAACGATCCACTTGATCGAGGTGACTATGTCATAACATAAACATATTATTTTACGGCAGTTCGCTTATTTCACCTTCACCGTATTGCACCCACTAGCTTTAGGTGCAACCTCACTCTGATATCCTTCCATAGGAACCATCTTAGCCCGTCAACGATACTTTGTCGACCCAGGGGTCTCCACTTGACTTTAAACACTCCAGAGAGGAAATTGAGTTCCAGTAGGGCATCGAGAAGTATTGAAAGAAAACTCCCAATCTTTAACGAAAAAGTATTCAATCTTCTTAGCCACCGAAAAACATAATTAGGAGAAAACCCAGATTTGGCAATGAAGATGATCAGCTATTCATCCAAAACTAACACAAAGAAGATTTTCTTTTAAAAAATGCAAGAACCATGAAACTAATCATCAACAAAACACAATCCACCAGCATAATAAAAATCCAACTGATTGATCCTCGCTCTTCTCCATACCAATAGTACGGATATACAAGAAGCAAATTTGCAAAAAAAAAAAAATATATATATATATACACACACACACATATATAAATTATCGCCACCAACTAAAGTCAATTTTCTTCATGACATGATGCATCTTTCTAAAATAGAAACACGAAAAAATTATTCCCAAAGATCCATTTGTATACCTCAAAACATAACAAGAAGGAAACCAAGAACTGAGAACTACTGACTAGTACTGACGCTTTTATTCGGAGAGGGGGCGGCTATTTGTAGATAGTTGGGGGGGGGGGGGGGAACCTGAATAACTGGGTTCCGGCCCGGAATACACCCGGGCCAGTACCCGATTTTTAAAACCTGGGCCTATCTGGCCCGGATGCGGTTTTTGACACCCGAATACCGGTTTTAAACCCTGCCACCTGCATGGTCCGGGGGAGGGGGTGCCCCCGACCCGCACCATGCAAGTAGCACCCCTATCACACTCTCAACTCTCATCTACTCTCTCTCTCTCTCTCCTCTACCAAGTGCGATGCCCTACGCCTCCCTCCCCCCGATTCCTTTCTCTCATCCGCTCTGCGTCTGTGATGCCCTAGCCCCTCGCGAAATCACTCTCTCATCTGCTCTATCTGTCTCTCTGCTATCTGCGTTGTCAAACAGTGGAAGTGTTTGAGCTTGGGATCCAAGAGATTAGGACGTATTTCCGTTTAGGTATGTTTTCTTTATTCTCTCTTTGTTGATTTTGGGTCTTTTTAATGAGAATGTTTGAATGTTTTAGAGTATTTTTATGGGTTAGATCTGTTTGAATGTTTGAGGAGTATCTGTTTAGATCTGTTTAGCTGCAAAATGCTAGAGCCGTGGGTTATTATTATTTGGAAGATTTGTTTAGATCTGTTATATCCGAAAACACATATATATATAATGAAGATTTGTTATTATTTGGAAGAAATAGTTTTTTTAAAAATTAGTTGTGTTTCGGGGTGGAGTTTGGAAAACAAAAAAAATTGGGGCCTTTGGTTCCAAAATATTTTTAGGAAAAGCAAAGACTTTAGAGAGTTAAGCCAGGTTCAATTCAGTTTCAGACTTTAGAAGTTGTAGCCTTCCTCTTGTGGTCCATTCCCATTGTTATGTTCTGGTTTATTGACCTGGTAGTTCTGTTTAGGTGGGAAGATCTACATTGGCTTACATTTTTTAAAGCTTCATGTTTCCATCAAGCTGTCATTATCTTTGGTGAAGCAGCTAGTCCTCTAATCATGTTTCTCATATTTAATTGTAAATATCTATTACAAGTTTCAACCTCATGCATTTATTTTTCTGGTTAAATATCTAAAGCTTTTAAGTTTATGAATTGGAGTAGTCATCATCTTTGCTAGAGAAACTATATATGCATTAATGTTGATAAGATTTGCATGGCCTTTCAGTTTTATATTTGCATGTACTATAAGTGGTTAATGCTTAATATATACAAAGTCACCATGCACTATGTTGTTATTAGGTTAATTATGATAGTTATTAGGTACATATATGTTTTCTCAAATATAAAAGACTAGAAAGTTGGGCATGATTTTTGTTTTCTTTTATGTGGGAGCATGATCTTTTCACCTATGATTGGTCATATCATATATGACATGTGGTGGTGCTTTCTCCACTTTGAGGCCAACTTTGGGGATCAGCTACCCCTACTATGCTTGAAAAAAAATGGTTTGAAATTGCATTCTTCAATGAAACAAAGAGGATGTGCTTCAGTCAGGTTTTGTTGCATGTTTCAATGAAACAAAGTTGAGTACGTACTAGCACAAGTACTACTGGATTAAGCGTTTTGATATTCATATTGTTAAGAGAGTGAGGACAAAGAGAATGTGTAGCTTTTTGATAGTTGAGTACTACTCTGTTTTATGTTCTTGTATATTAATTTTGCTAAGAGAAGTGACTGTCTAGGGATATCTATTTGAATGAAAACTCTACAAAATATTTATTAGTGTGGGTGTATTTGGAAAAAAAAAAAGAAGAGAGAATGCATTCTCATCTTAATCTTTAATTTATTAAGTGGAATTTGTCTTAATACTTGTATATAATCGTTGTTCAAAACTTTGTGTGTTTTGCATGATCTCTCAGAAGTTGCTATTTGGTGTGGAGATTAAATCATTGATGGACATGTTACTAATTTTGTAATTCATATACTGTAATTTTGTATTTTGTAATGTAATGTATAAATAACAAATAATGTAATATTTAATGGATTGCATTGTGATGCATGCATAGATGAATTTAGTATTTAGAACACACTATGGGTTCCAACTTGACTTCTTTAAAAAAAATTTTAATAAAATAAAGGCTTTTGTATTAAAAATAATTACGGTTTGAAATTTTTTTGTTTTGAAATTTTTTAAATAAATATAGGCTTTTACATAAAAAGAATTATGCATTCAAATGGAATTATGTTTTTAAATTTAATTAAATATGAACCTTTAGTTATAAAAACAAATTCAAAAAAAAAAACCCGAGTAAAGCCCAGAACCCTGATTCATCTGAGTTTCGGCATGGGTAATAACCCAGGTGTATTCGGGCCAAAACCTGGTCCAAATTTAAAACTCGAGTTCTAGGCCGGGTATACCCGGATACCCGGTTTGGAACCCAAATGAACAGTCTTAGTAGGGGCAATCATGTAAAGGTGGTGGGAAGGCATAATACCATTCAAAGGCGTAATACTATTCAAAGTTGGAGTTTCCACTAATTCCACAATACAATCAGATACATGTAATACATTTTTTCCTAGACCATGAGCTACAGAATTACATTCTCGATTAACATGACAAACTGTGCATGCTTCAAAGTTGCTCATTTTGTCTTGAATATCATAAATAATCATCCCAAAGTAAGATCCTTTCTTCTTGTTCAAATTGAGATCATCAACAACTATCTTTCAGTCCCCTTCTAGGACCACTTTTCTCATACCTAGCTCAAGTCCAAAACTGACTGCTGTGTAGGCTGCAATTGCTTCTGCTAATAGAGGGTCAGGTATTGATGTTTGTTTTTTCCTCAAGGTTGCCAAAAAGTTGCCTTCTTCATCTCTCACAGCAACACCTATTCCTATTTTACATTGTCTTATATCAACTGCAACATCCCAGTTGATTTTACAAAAGCCTTGAGGAGGAGACTGCCATGTTACTAACCTTCTATTGTCTGCTGCATTGTTCTGATTTTGTGTCATTTGTATAGAATATATATCCAACCTCATCTGATTTACTCTGAAAAGCACTGACTTAGGGTCTATGACAATATTCTTGAACACAAGCTCATTCCTTCTCCACCATATGTTCCAGAGATTTAATGACAATTCCTGCATTTCTTCCATTTCGAGCGTGTTGAACATATCTTGCACTAGCTCCTTCACATTGTTGTAGCAACACATGCTTTTCTAAATTTTTTTGGAACAATGGCTCAATATGTCATTGGCTGATATACATTCCCAAAGGATATGTTCTACAGTTTCTGGCTCCTTGAGACACATAGGGTAGTTGGGATCATCCAGGATCTTTCTTTTGTGCAAGTTGAATTTGGTGGGCAAAATGTTTCTACATGCTCTCCAAAGAAAATTCTTTGCTGCTGGAGGTATATTAAGTTTCGATATTTTGGTCCAACCTTCTTTGTGTTTATTGTTGTTGGGGTTTTGTCCTTTATCTCTGTCTTGCATCTCCCTTAATAAATGATATGCACTTCTTACTATGAAATTCCCATTTGCATTACTTCTCCATATCATTATATCTTGTTGATTGCTTTGACTGATTGGAATTTGTGTAATGAGCTATGCTTCCTCTTTGTTGAACACTGCTTGAATTAAAGAAGTATTACATTCGTTGGTTTCTGGCTGAATGAGTAATTCCACCTTGGCCTTAGTCCCCAATATAATTCTGCCAGTTTGAGGTTTGTAGGATGAAGGTTGATGCAACCATGAGTCTTGCCAGATTCTTACTAATTTCCCATTGCCTATTCTCCAACTGATCCCATCTTTAAGTAAATTTCTAGCAGCTAGTATACTTCTCCATATGAATGATGGATTACTTCCCATCTTCGCAGCTAGGAAATTAGATCTAGCGAAGTATTTGATTTGTAGAACTCGAGACACAAGAGAATTTGAGTATGTTAGAATCCTCCATGCTTGCATAGCTAGCAAAGCAATATTGAAGTTTTCAAATTCTCTAAAGTCAAACCCTCCTTTACCTTTGGATTTCCCCATTTGATTCCAGCTTAACCAATTCATTTTCTTTTCTTGGTTTGCTTGACCCCACCAATATCCTCTCATCATCTTGTTCATTTGTTTCAACAAAACTTTAGGAAGTTTGAACACTCCCATAGCATACGAGGGAATGGCTTGAATAACAGCTTTCAACATAATTTCTCTCCCTACTTGTGATAGAAATTTATGTTTCTAGTTCCCCATTTTTGCACTAATTTTGTCAAGAATTGTTCTGAACTCTTTATTCCTCGATCTCCCTATCAATGCTGGAAGTCCCAGGTATTTCTCACAAGAATCTGTTGCTCCGACCCCTACTATGCTTGTTACAAGAATCTGTTGCCACTAACCTCGCTGGCGTGTTGGCTCTTCCAAATCTCTTTTACCCTAGGTTTCGACCAACATAAGTTTTAGTCAACTTTCCATAAGTTGATTGATCCTCTTGTGTTGCCGTAGCCGACATCACCATCTAGCCAAACAAGTCCAATTCAGCAACTACTTGCCTTATTGGGACTTGCTTTAGCCGCCCACTATTCTTTCCTAATTGACCCCATCCTTACCCTAACTGGCCACATACATCACCATTTGAGTTTCCAAGAATTTAGGAAACTTTCCTAAATTCACTCAACTATCCTATTCGGCCAACCCTAGCCGCCCAACACATAAACCAAATTCCAAACCCTAGCCATCCATCACACTTTCCCAAACCCTAAACTCAAGTTCCAAGTGGCGCCAACCCTAGCTCCACACTAGAGCCGTGCGCCCTTACCACCTTTCTAGCCATACCCTTCCTTGACCAATTCCCATCATTCCAACACCCATTCTAGCCTAAACACTTAACCTCACCATCCCATATTGGCCATTGTGACCATCAGTGATCGTGAACCAAGCAAGAGAGGGATAAGGTTTTGGTCATTTCAAGACTACCATTGGCGTGGCGAACCTAGTGTTTAGGGACTTGACCGAGGTCCCTAACATTAATTATGTTAGATTGGTCTGAATACCCTTTTCATCAGGTTTACTTTCATTATATAGAAGAGGTTTACATAGATAATGCCAGGCCCCTACTATGCTTGTTATGTTGTCCCTCAATGTTGAGTTGGTGTTTTGACTAAAAAATATAGCAGATTTGTCTTTGTTCAATTTTTGACCTGATGTTGCCTCATAATGACCTATAAGATCCATCATCCTCCTCCATTCCTTATCTGTAGCTTGGCAGAAAATTAAGCAATCATCTGCAAGGAACAGATGAATGATGTGTATTTTCCTTCTGCCTATTGGAAGACTATTTACGTGCTTTGTTCTTTCAGCTTTGTTGAGCATTTGAGTAAATGCCTCGAAGCAAATGATGAATAAATAGGGTGTTCCATTGATTATCAGAGAGTATGATTCTATGGATACACATTTGATGATAAGCTCAATCCATCTTCTGTTAAAACCCATCTTTTCCATTGTACTTTTGATAAAAGACCACTCCAATCTGTCATATATTTTACTTATATCCATCTATAGAGCCATATAACCTTTAGTCCCTTTCATTCTACATTTCATTGAGTGCAATGCTTCAAATGCAACAATTATATTATCTGCTATAAGTCTTCCTTGTACAAAAACACTTTGATTTGGTGAGATGATGGTTGACAATGTTTTCTTCAATCTGTTAGCTAACCTTTGACATCACCTTATACATCACATTGCATAGGCTAATTGGTCTGAATTCAAAAATTGTTGAGGGATTTCTTACCTTTGGGATTAAGACTGTGAGTTTCATTGATGGAGCTATCCCAGTTGTTGGTATTGAGAGCATTTATAACTGTTTCACATAAGTCTTTGCCTAGAGTTTCTCAATGTTGTTGAAAGAAGCCAGCTGAGAATCCATCTGGTCCTGGGGAACTCATAGGATGCATGCTCAAGACAACCTCTTGTATTTCTATGTATTCAAACTTTCTGATCAAATTATTATTCATTTCCTTTGTGACCAGCTTTGGCATGGATTCAAGATAGTTAGAGTGTCCCAATGGATTAGAAGCAGCATACAAATCTGTAAAGAACCTCTAAAAGGTTTGCTCTATTTCTTCTGGTGAGGTAAGAATATGACCTTCTTCATCACTAATTATGTGAATTGTGTTGGTCTTGGGCCTCTGATTAGCACATTTGTGAAAAATAACTTTTGTTTCTATCCCCTTCTTTAAACCATCTTTGATTTGATCTTTGCTTCCATCTCACTTCCTCTTATTCTATAGTAAATTGATTTGCCTCTGAAGATGATTTATAAGATGCTGATCTGAACCTTGGTTCTTGTCTTGTAGCTTTGATACTTGTTTCATCACTCTTGTAATTGCTTCATTTGTTTCTTTATTTTGCTTCTTGTTCCAGCTTAGTAACTGTGCTTTGCAGACTTTCAATTTGTTAGAGAAACCAGCTACTAAAATATCATTTTTGTCCTGACCCTTCCATTTAGCTAGAATCAGTTCTTTACATTCATTGTTGATTACTCATTGTAGCTAGGATTGTGATCTGAGGTGCATGTTGCCAGTACATTGACTGAAATATCTTGAAACATATTAATGCATTCTGTGTTAGCACAAACTCTGTCTAATCTTTCCTTGGTGAAATCTTGACCTGCTCTTCTATTAGACCAAGTATATTTTAGGCCACTATACCCCATATCACTCAAATCAGTATCCTGTAGAACTTATCTGAAGCCTTGCATTTGATTAAAAGGTCTTTGTGAACCTCCCTATTTTTTTATTTTGGTGGAGTATCTTATTGAAATCTCCCAAACATAACCAAGGGATGTGATCTGAAGGTTGCAATATTCTAAGTAATTGCCAGCTGCCCTCTCTTTTTGCTGTAACTGGATTGCCATAATAACCTGTTAGAACTCTTCCCAGTTTTACCATCAACAACTTTAACAGAGATGTGAAAATTAGTATAGGTTTCGACTTCTATGTCACTGTTTGATTTCCACATCATTGCCAACCCTCCACTACTTCCTTTGGCATTGACTGTAAAACTCCTGTCATAACCAATTCCATTTCTGATTTTTTCAATCCTCTCCCTAGAGCACTTTGTTTCCATAAGGAAGACAATTTCTGGGCACTTCTGCTTCACTAAGAATGAAGCTCTCGAACTGTTCGAGAGTTCCCAAACCCTTGACAGTTCCATGCTTTGAATTTCATTAAGGTTGGTGGGGCTGCTCAGCAGCCTCCACCTTTGATTCCTGAGTTTTGCACCTTGTAGGATTGAGCCCTTCTTTCATTTTTTTGTTTTTTTCTGTTTATCCCTCTCTATTAATTCCTTGTCTCTTTTCCTTCCTCCTGTTTCAACTCTATGGGTGATTTCTCCTTCCATGTCATTTGTCATTGGTGAATTTGTGCTCCTGGCCCTTCTTTTCCATCCCATTGGCTTCTATCTCACCTCCATAATCTGCACTGGTAATGTATCTAATACCTCTTCCTCTATCTACATATGAATTGTATTAGCTACCTTCTGAGTTTCATAGAGACTAAGGTTAGTATTATTATTTCTGAACTGCTTCCTTCCTAAGCCTCAATGTTTTGATTTTCCTCTATTGAAGATTTATCTATCTGTTTTTCACTATAATCATCCCATTCAACTATTTGTTTTCCTTTATCAAAATCTCCTCCAGATACCTTATTATTACCAAGCTGCTGCTTTTTGTCAAATTGGTCTGAATACCCATTTCATCGGGTTTCCTTTCATTATATAGAAGAGGTTTACATAGATAATGCCAGATTTCTAGCGCCTAAATGCTATACAAGGTAAGTATTTCCAACCTATTTACAACCTAATTATCTGCTATATACAATCTAGATATCAAGGAAAACATTCCTGAAATATGACAAATCAAATCTCTAAATTATCTCCATAACATCTCCGTAACATCCCCCTTCAAATTGATGCTGGTGAATCAAGAAGCATAAATTTGTCAACCAAGAACTGATGTATGTGCCGAGAAAGAGCTTTAGTGAATATGTCTGCAGTTTGATGTGAGGAAGAAATGTGAGGAAGAGTAACCACATGTCTATCAAAGGATTCACGTATGGAATGACAATTGACTTCGATATGTTTCGTACGCTCATGGAAGACAGGATTAGTGGCGATCTGAATAGCACTAGTATTATCAGCATGAAGAGGAATGGAATGAAGCTGAGGAAAACCAAGTTCACCCAATAACCTACGAAGCCATGTGATCTCAGAGCATGCGGAAGACATAGCTCGATACTCAGACTCAGTGGAAGACTTAGAAACTCTGTCTTGCTTCTTACTCTTCCAGGAAATGAGTGCATTGCCTAAAAACATGCACCAGCCAGTAATAGAGCGACGAGTATCAGCACATCCGGCCCAATCAGCGTCACTATACCCCACCAATTGTAAGGAAGATTCCTTAGGAAAGAACAACCCGCGTGTAGAGGTACCCTTCAGATATTGGACAATGCGGCGGACAGGGGCTAAGTGAAGGTGTCAGGGGGCCTGCATAAATTGACTGACCTGCTGCACAGCAAAAGAAATGTCAGGACGAGTAATCGTCAAGTAGTTCAAACTCCCAACGAGTTGCCGATACAAGGATGGATCTGATAGAAGCTCGTCGTCCTCCTGACAAAGCTTAAGATTTACCTCCAAGGGAGTAAGAACATAATTACCCGATTGGAGACCAGTCAATGAAATCACTTCCTGCGTGTATTTGTGCTGGTGTAACAATGTACCAGTCGAAGTAATCTGCACCTCAAGGCCAAGAAAGTACTACAGGAGACCGAGATCTTTCATGTGAAAAGAGGCCTTGAGATGCTGTTGTAATTGCTTAATTAACTCAATATCAGAGCTAGTAATCACGATGTCGTCAACATATACTAGAAGCAATACAATTCCTGCAGAAGTCTTGCGAAGAAACAGAGAGGAATCAAACTGACTCTGAGTAAAGTGAAAAACAAGCAGAATAGAATGAAATTTATCAAACCATGCACGAGGAGCCTGTTTTAGTCCATACAAAGATCGGCGTAGTCGACAAACCTCTGAAGAAGGTGTAGCAAACATGTCGGGAGGTGGAGACATATAGATTTCTTCCTTCAAATCCCCATGTAGAAAAGCATTCTTCACGTCCATCTGCCGGAGAGACCACTCCTGCGATGCAGCAAGTGCCAAGATAGTTCGTACAGTTGTCATTTCGGCAACAGGTGCAAATGTTTCTTCATAATCAATACCATACTCCTGCCGGTTCCCAAGAGCCACGAGTCGGGCCTTATATCTGTCCAGTGAGCCATCAGATCGAAACTTAACTGAGTACACCCATTTACAACCAATAGGTTTGACACCAGAGGGACAAGTCACAAGATCCCAAGTGTGATTGTCTTGAAGAGCTTGAATTTCGTCTTGCATGGCCTGCTGCCAACATGCTTGGGTGGCTGCCTGAGCATAAGAGTGAGGAACAGAAACAGTGTCGAGAGTGGCAGTAAGTGAGGTATGAGAAAAACCATACCTATCTGGTGGATGTGTAACCCGAGTGGAGCGCCGAGGTATAGGAATCGCAGAATCAGATGATGGATCAGTGTCTGGAAGAGGCATTGAAGGAGGACGTCTATGATACACTACACCTGGTTTAAATCACTCAATAGAAGAAGGCACATCATCAAAAGCGAGTAGAAGAGTAATAGGAGGATCATAAATAACCTGAGACTGAAAGAAATATTGATTTTCGAAAAAAATCACATTCCGGGAGATTCGGAATTTGTTTGCATGAGCATCATAACAGACAAATCCTTTCTGAGTAGGGCTATATCCCATAAAAGCACACGTGACAGACTGGGCAGCAAGCTTGTGACGATCAACAGGTGGCAGATGAACAAAACAAACACACCCAAAAGTATGAAAGGATTGATACTCAGGAGATCTGCCAAATAATCGAAAATAGGGAGAATCATAATTTAGAGTGGCAGTAGGTAGACGATTGATCAAATAAACAGCAGTAGATAAAGCTTCTACCCAGAACTTAGAAGGTACAGAAGAATCAATCAACAAGGTATGAACAACATCTAAGAGATGACGATTCTTACACTCAGCGACTCCATTTTGTTAAGGGGTATAAGGACAAGAACGCTGGGAAATAATCCCTTTTTGCTGAAGATAAGTCTGAAAGGAATGAGACATGTATTCCCCCCAGAGTCGGAGCGTAAGATTTTGATACAAGTGTTGAACTGTGTCTCAACAAGCACAACAAATTTTTGAAAAACAGAAAAGAAGTCATCTTTAGAACGAAGAAAATAGATCCAAGTAAATCGACTATAATCATCGATAAATGTCACAAAATAACGATACTAACCATGAGAAATAACAGGACTGACACCCCAAATATCAGTATGTACAATCTCAAAGCAATTAGAAGCATGACTACCATGCGCAGGAAAGGGTAAAGTTTTACTTTTACCAAGACGACAAGTAGCACAATCAAAAGATACAGAAGAAGAAGAAAATGAATCTTTATTGCCCAAAAAACCATGTTTCAAAAGATGAGTCAAGACAACAGAATTAGGATGACCTAATTTCTTATGCCAGATTTCATTATTATTGGCAGTAGCCGTACAAGCAAAGGAAACAATATTAGGAATAGAAAACTGTAAAGGAAATAGACGTCCCACTTTAAGCCCCTTCGCAATCACCATCCCCGATACCTGATCCTGCACAAGACAACCACCACGAGAAAAATGAACATCACAGTTATTATCCACCAATTGTCCAACAGAAATCAAATTGGTAGATAATCCAGGAGAGACAAAAACATTTCGAAATGAAGAGCCCAAAGTACCAACAGCAGTAATAGGAAGCGTACTGCCATCAGCAATCTGAATAGTTTGCGTGCCTCCATATTTACAAACACCATGGAGACCGGTCGTACTTCCAATCATATGATTAGAAGCACCCGAATCAACAATCCAAGAAGAAGTGAAATTAGGATCCATACCTTGCAGGCCTAAATCTGTAAAAGCAGACAGAATCATCTGTTGGACCATAGCAGGTGTGAGAACAGATGAATCAGAGCTTACAGTGGGGGGTGCAGAAGAAGATGATGACTGAACAGCTGCTTGAAAGGAGTGGGATTGGCGATTCTGAGGCCGCACCCGACAGTCTTTGATGATATGACCCTCTTTCTTGCAGTAGTTACAAACTTTCTTTGGACAGTTGCGAGCAATATGACCAAACTCCTTGCAACTGAAACACTGCAACTTATTCTTCCCTCTCCCTTGTTCTGCATAGGCCACATTCATAGCCTTAGAAAAGACCTTCTCAGAAGTCATACCCATCTGAGTGGATAATCGTTGTTCTTCACGCAATAAATCTCCCAAGCAAATATCCAAAGATGGAACCGGATTACGGTTCAATAAACTGGCTCGGACAGGCTCAAATTCAGGTCGAAGCTTCATCAAAAACTGATCGCGTTGACTCTCAGCATGAACCGCTTGAAGAGCCGCGAGAGCCGCTGTGGGAACCTTAGCATGAGCAATAGCAGAATACTCGCTCCAAAGATTAATAAAAACAGAATAAAATTCTCAATAGTCAAATTACCTTGAGTGTAATTGCTAATTTCCAACTCCAATTGGAATTTTCGAGCACTGTGGTCTTGATGATGAATGCTATTTAGGTAATCCCACATAGCGTGAGCCGTAGTAAAACATCAAAGATTGGTGACAAGATGAGGCTCAATCGTTCCCAATAGCCAAGACATCACCTTAGCATCCTTAACCTCCCATTGGGCAAAGTCCTTTTCATCAGTGGGAACCCGAACAAAACTATCAAGATGATTTGATAATTCTTTTCCTTTTAAGAACATTTTAAATTGAAATGCCCACGTAGGAAAATTTTTTCCAGCAAATCGAACAATAGTATTGTCAAGAGACATGATGAAAACCACTTAAAAATAGCAATAGGTCTACCAAAAAATTTCAGATAGTCACGGCAAGAAACAGCAGAATAATCGGCAAGCCCAAACAGAGAAAGCCCAAAAACTAAAACCCACGAGAGATACCTGCCTCAGAACTGAGAGATACTCCAGAATGAAGCCCACGAGAAATACAGCAACAAACCCAAACAACATGGCAAGACTTACGACAGAAACTTGCCCACGAGAAGGTGCCGTCGTCAACCACGCCAGGAGAAGTCAAAGTTGCCGACCACCACAGAAACTGCCAACCACCACTAAGCCACCCACAGAAACGGTCGACCACCTCACAACCACCCACAGATGTGGTCAACCACCACAGAAAGTGCCGACTATCACAGAGATAGCCCTTGCAACTCCCAAAGAACGCCGACAACCACCAAGGTGATGAGTTCACAAGTCGGAACCCCACAAACGTGCGAGAAAACACTCAGGGAACACCACAATCTCATACACCACCGTGCGGGGACAGAAAAAGGAAAAAAAATTCCTATCGCCGCAACTCAGAAAACTCTCAAAGATTAAGACCACAGAGAAACGATAATCAGAGTACTACCTCTGATACCATGTCAAATTGGTCTGAATACCCTTTTCATTGGGTTTCCTTTCATTATATAGAAGAGGTTTACATAGATAATGCCAGATTTCTAGCGCCTAAATGCTATACAAGGTAAGTATTTCCAACCTATTTACAACCTAATTATCTGCTATATACAATCTAGATATCAAGGAAAACATTCCTAAAATATGACAAACAAATCTCTAAATTATCTCCATAACATCTCCGTAACACTTTTGACTATCTTTTCTTGGATCCTCTTCTTGGTTTGCAAAGGTACCCTGGACATTAAGTGCTTCTCTTTTGCTAGGACCCTCCTTATGGCCTTGATTACTTGTCTGAGTCTTGGTTCCTCTCCCCCCCTTGTTTCTTATTTCCATTGTCAAATAAGTTGAAAGCAGTGTCCCTTAACCATTGGCCATTAATGAGATTGTTCAGTTCCTGAGTTGTAAACTTTTGATTTCTGTAACAGCGCGCTAGAAATGGTGGAATTTCTATTGGCTTTAAGAACCTCTTGAAAACCTCATAAGTTTTTATGAATCGATCAATCGCACAGGTTTTAGTCTGTTAGCATAGTCAATGTTATCACTCACTATGGTGCTAGAATTATGAGTTTAATTATTTGAGGTAGTTAGGAGTGTCAGAATGTATTTTGGTCTACGCCATTAGACTCAGTTGTTTATTTAGGATTTTATGGCGCAATAGCCCATTTTCATAATTTCGGACGAAATGGAACGGCTATTCGAAATTGTGAAATTATTTTTAGGGGCACTTCAGAGTTGAATTTCGGTAAACGATTTTCCCTATAGGTTAATATGAATATTTAGAATTTTTCAGTACTAAGTTTATTATGCATTTGTTTGGAGTAAATAGTAGCCTCGATAAGCGCACCCAGTGTAGTGTTTTCAAAATTACAGTATGGAATGTCCAAATTAAGTTAGAGAAGTTTTATTTGGACACTTGGTAAGATCTTAACCACACATAGTGAATAATATTAGACACTTGGCACATAGAGGAACCATTAGATAGATTTGTGATGGAAATCATGGTGTGAGATCATGCCACCTGAGCAAAATTGTGTTTCATCTATTCAATCAAATTATGCTAGACCAAATAAAGTTTCAATCCTAGCGAAACCCTAAATGGTTGGAATCCAATTGAAATCCCAAAAGCTTGGTTGAAATCAAAACCCTAAACGGTTTCTCAAACCCTAAAGTTGGCCTCCAAACCCTTTCTAACCCGATTTCTAGCATTGTGTTTAATCACTTGATTAAATCACTTTCACATGCTATTAATTAATCTAGTCATTGCTATGACTTCATTATACAATCTTTTAAACCTTGGAAATTTGATTGGGCCAAGAAAAGTTGGTTTTGAGCTTGATAGCATCTCAAACACTAACCAAACCCCTTTAAACCCCAAATTGAAGCCCACTTGGTTGGGGCCCACTAAGGCCCACCAATTTGGTCACCTTGGCAAAGCTTCTTGAAGAAGTTTCCTCCCCCACATGGCAGACCATCCACTGCCATTGGCTGCACCAATTAGTGGCTTGATGTGAAGGAGAAGCTCACTCCATCAACCTCCATCTATCACAACTGTTGCAGGCATTCCTTTGCCCTCATTACTCTCCACTTTTCATGATAGATTTCCTTAGATTTAGAAACTTGAAAACTGGAAGTGGAAAAACAGTTTTTGTTTTGTGAAAGTTTGAATATTTCGGGGTTTAATCTTATTCCAAAGGCTTTCATATTTTTATATGATGATCCTAAGCCTCTTATATACATGTTAGGATGTTATTTCGAAGATATTTAGTATTAGTTTTAAAGATATTATTTTCTATGCAAGAGGATTTCGGTTTGGCCTAAGATTTGATGTGTTTGGGTTAGATCCATGTTTTGTTGAATTTTAGCGATGTGATTTTAATTTTGATGATTGGATCTTCGTTAGGACACATTTTTAAACCATGAGATGTTTTAGTTTGAAGATCAAATGTCTTTAATCCATGGATCAAGAGATTGATCAAAGTTAGTGGAGAGAAGAGTTTATGTTTAGGACTAAGTTTAAAACCAAAAACTTCAAGTGTTGTTTTGTGATTTTTGGTGACTTTTGTTTGATGATTTAAAACATGGTTGATCTTTGTATGATGTTATGAATATGTTAGAAGTAAGATTTTATTTTTTAGAATTCCTGTATATGTTTTTATTATGGTCAAATCTTGTGATTCAAAGGTTTACTTTTTGTTAAAAAGTTTGGGTCTTTTTACAAAAACGTTTGGTGTTAATTATTAGCTTTTTCTTGATAGATATTTTAAGTGTATTTTTAAACTTAGGATATGAAGATCTTTGTTACAGAATTTTGTTTTAATCTTGGGTTTTGAAGATAGAAGAAATTGCAACCAAAAATCAAGGGAAAAATCCTATGGATGTTTCAGCCATAGTGAGTTTTTCATAGTTGTGAATAGTTTTAAATTTTTCTGATTTGATATTTAAGTTTAGGACAAGATTTACATGATGAATGTAAATTTTAATAATTTTTAGAGTTAGGATGTGAAATCCTTAAGTTAGGGCTAATATGGTCATTTTTTACCTGTAGAGGGTAAAATGGTAATTTTACTCTAAGTTGTCTCTTTTCACATTTCTAATTGTTAGTAAATTAATTTCTAATATTTAGAATACCCTCTTAAAATTCTTCGTGTTTCGTGCTTTATTATCATAGAATGCGACTATCGAGGTAAGTTAACTCTTAATTTACTATCAGTTTACTGTGTATGTGTGAGGGGTAAGGGAACTACAGTTTATATTCGTATGTTGTTATATATGCCATGTCATCACATGTTTATCTATTACACGAATTATTCTGTCATAAAATACTTATCTGTTACATAACATATTCTGTCTCATGTCACTATCTGTTGCAAGTATGTTACATTACGTGCTATCTATTACATGTATGTCATGTCATGTAATATTCATTGTCACATGTTAAGTCATATTACAAAATATTGTATGTTACATGTTATGCCATGTTATGAAATATTGTCTGTTATATGTATGCCACGTTATGGAATGTTATCTATTACATTTATGTCTCAAAGTATGTCATGTCTGTCATCTTACATTCACGAACATACCAGTTAAATTATTCATGTCAATCATGACCCTAATCGCTAGGATAGGGTAATATCCTAGTGGAACTCCTTTGTTCACGCTGGAGTGTCTAAATAGGTGTGAAATTCCCTAGGTTGACGAAGTACAGTCAACAGGTTGCAAATGGGGCCTAACTAGTTGGTCACCGGAGTGCGCCAAGCACTAACGCCGATGGAGCCACACTTTATTTTACTTGTGTCTACAGTAAGTGTGGCACAAACAATCCATGAGGCCACAACAACTGTGGAGCATGAAGTATGGGGCCACAATAACTATGGAGCATACACTACGTGAGATACAGCAATTGTGATACGTAGAATACATGCGGCCACAACAACTGTGAAGTACGTATTAACGCACTCACAGCTGGTATAGACACCTATGTTGTAATGCGGTAATCGACAGGGACACACGGCTCAAGGGGACCTATATAGCACCCGTATGGTCACTTTATTAATTAAGTCTTTTGAATAAGGTTCCAAGTTCATGTATTGTACGTTCAAGTTATGTTTCACGTTATGTTATGTTCAAGTTTATGTTCATATCAAATTTCAAGTTCATGTCAATCATGGTAACCCTATGAGATAATAATACACAATCATGGTAATCCCATGAGATAAGATTACTTAATCATGGTGACCCCATGAGACAAGAATATGTTTCAAGTTCAAGTTTATGTCATGTTATGTTCATGTTCATGTTATGTTCAAGTTCACGTTCATGTTATGTCATGTTCACGTTCACGTTTATGTTATGTTATGCTCAGGTTCATGTTATGTTCAAGTTTATGTTCAAATTATGTATGTTCATGTTCATGCTATGTTTCAAGTTCACGCTTATGCTATGTTACTAGTCCATGTTATGTTTTAAGTTTATGTACATGTCATGTCACGTCAAGCGAAGTTTCAGTTTTAGTTCAAGTTATGTCATTTATGCCATGCTATATGTCAAGTTACGTTATGCTTACTTACAATTTTGATTATGCATTCATGCTTTTATTGCCATGCATGCATCATTAACCTATGCTATATGTCAACTACCATTCTCCCCAAATAGTAGGCGATGTGTCAGGATCAGAGCAGGGAGCAGACATTGGCAGACTGGAAGAGGTAGACTAGATGCCGTAGACGCAACACGGAGCCTGCAACCTCCATAGTTAGGTCTTTGGATAGTATTCCGACATAGTTAGTCGAGTTACGCGAGTTAATCAACAAACTAGCCCAATAGTGTATTTTGGCAATGTAATTATGGAGCCAGGTCTCTAATGTTTTGGAGATTACAGTCTTCTGAGACCCGTGCTGTAATCGTGGATGTTTATTTTGTTAAGTATGCATTGATTATGTTTTAACTATTTGGGATATTATAAGTTTGGTGCATAGTATTGCTAAAAAAAAAATTATCCGCTGCGAATATTGCATAATGCTATATGCATGTTAGGAACATTGCATCTTATATGTAATGAACGGGGGCAGGTAACCTTGTATTGCATGTCCCGATGCTTCAGATATCCGTCCAATCCCAAGTGGAATTTGGGGGTGTCACAATTTCCCCTCTCCACAAACTCTGCCAATATGTTTGATAACCCCACAAGTAAAGCGAAATAGAGGCAACCTTTCATATTTGAATTTCACCCAACTCTGTTTGCCTTCAATATTAACTACTATTCCTCGAGGGATAAGTTTAGTGATATCCATGTTAACCCTAATCCTGAGAAATTTTCCCCACCCACGTCTACAGTTAGTACTTCCCCCATCTTGGATCCAATTTTCTCTCCTCCTTTATAGGTCATTACTGCTAAAGGTAACCCATGTAATTGAATCCAAAATGGTTCTTGATAGAAATTCACCTTAGTAGGGGGAGTGCTTCTGTCAATTGTTTGGATACAAATTAAGTGTTTATCAAAAGTCCAAGGTCTTCCCTTCATGACACGTTCAATATCTATACTTCTTTGAAATTCAACCAAGAACCTGTGATGTCCAACTTCACTAAAACTGATTGATCCCTCAAGGTTCCAAACTTTAGTCAGAGTTGCTTTAAAAGCCTCTTTGTTGAAGATTTTATCCATCAAAATTAGCAGAAGCAGGCAATTCTGAACTCTAACATCAGCTTGTTTGGTTTCTTCTGCTGTGATTTCCACCTCCTCTTTCTCAATATTTGTGAGTTTAAATCCTTCCCAAAGTTTTGTTAATTCCTTTGCCATTCCTTCACTGTGTGCAACATCGTCTCCTTCTCTGAGATTCTAGTAATCTTCCTCCACCGTCTCACCCTAAAAAGGAAAGGATTGCACCTTACCCTAAAAAGGAAAGGACTCTTATTCCCCAACTTGATTCAGATTTGTCGGCCTTTACAATCCAAGTTCCACGCAAGGTCCCAAAACTTGGACAAAAAGATCCAGCTGAAAAGGTTTAAAAAGATAATTCAACAATCGAAGACATAATTATCTGGTAATGTTTTTATTTTTGTTTTTTTAAAACCAGTAATGTTTTTATTAACTCTTAGGTCTCATTTGGATTCAGAATTAATTTCAACTCATCTCATCTCATATAATCATTATAATTTTTTCAAATTCTTACATAAAATATAATAAACAATTCAAAATTTTCAAATTCTAAAACAATAATAATATTATAATAATATTTTATTCAACTTTCATTTCAACTTATCTAATCTCAATTCACTATCCAAACCTCACCTTAATTATATATCTTCTCGAAATTATAATCAGTTCTTTATTGTTTTCAATTTGTATACTCTTACATAAAAGAATGTATAAGAGAACATTATTTGTAACAAAAATTATGCTAGGTACATATGGAGTTTAGCTTTTTATAATTACTTTTTTTTACAATGTCCCGTTTCGATAGTGAAAGTGTTTCATCCCATCTCATCATTACAAATTTCTCAAATTCTCACATAATAATAAACAATTCAACTTTTCAAATTCCAAAATAATAATAATATTAAAAAATAATATTTTTTCTTTTATTCAACTTTTAACTTTTAACTTTCATCTAAAATTATCTCATCTCATCTCACTATCCAAACCGCATCTTTTTGTTAAGGGAATTTGAGTTTTTTTCATCTTTGAGTGAATGGTACTGTAACGACTCGGCCCAATAATTCCAATATCAGAATATTGATAATTCTTATTGGGCCTAAGTTATGTTTCATGGGTCCAAAAATATTTAAATAGATTATAATATTTTATTAGGCTTAACAATTATATTTAAGCCTATTTTATGTTAATAAACTGTGAACTTCATGCCATGCATGTCTTCATCATCAAAGTTCACTAGGATTACAACTCTACGTAACCCCTCTTCACATAAAAAACTTCTTAAACCAACAGTCTATAATATATACCTACTTCTCCTTTGTGAGAATATTTTAAGTTGCAGTACCCAACCTTCCTCAAGTTGTCGCTATATTCTCCCTCCCCCACCTTGATTTTTCTTTTTCCACGGCATAAACCTGAACCAGACGCGCCTCACGTTACAGCCAAGACCAAAACACCACGCACACCGGAAAGCACCCACCATCCCTTCCTCCATCATAGCTCACGACCTCCACTCAGTGGCTGCCACCACATCCCCTCAAACCAACGCACGCCCAAGCCCCAAGTCCTCCACCATGAGCCTCTTCCTCCAAGCCACAACACCGTAGCTTCATCCCTTCTCATGGCAAACAGCCTCCATGCACGACCAGTGCACCACCCTTCAACCTTCACGTTAAAACTCTCTCCTCCACACCGCGGCCATGCAGCTGCACCAAGAACCACCAAGACGAAGCCAAGCCAACCACACCATTGTCGCACCACCCCTTCCTCTCCATGCCACAACCCAAGCACGATAGCCAAACGCACCCCTATTTTGCACACCCAAAAACGGAGCACTGGGCTCTCCAATCTTGAGCCATCGACAAGCCACCCAACTGCACCGAAGCCCACCGTAAGCCTCGGTAAACCCTCACAACCAAGCTAAATGCCACGCCGCACATCCTCTTCCTCTCCTTCAGTGACTCTTTCTCTATACCTCTCGGCCAAACTCTCTGATCTTCCTCATGTTAATTCTCTCTAGCCAGTGCCTAGTGCCCAATCTTGAGCTACTGTGAAGCACCACCACGCCCCCACTTTCAGTCACTGCTCATACCCACCTCACTCGGTAAGGTCCCTCTTTATCCACACGGAACAATCTCTCTCTCTCTCTATATATATATATATATATATTGAGTAAACGAACTGAGGATGTTAAATGGAAGGATAAGTGTCGTGAGTCCCTATGACGGAAATTATTCATGAAGTTTGGAGTTATAATGTGTATGTAAATTTATGAAATTTAAGAGTTTATGTGATCTTAGGGTTGCTCGTAAATTTTAGGAGAAATAATTATGTGTAGATCAAAGTATTCGGGTGATGACATATTAGGGTTTTGAGGATTTTAGTATTTTAGATTTTAATTACAAAGTATGTATCTAATTAGATATTTATGCAAATTACGTGTATTTTATAGGTAATTAGTCATGCTCTGAAAATATTGGATCAGCGTTACGAGGTAAGTAGCATGATCATATGCTTACACTTATGTACAGCAAATGACATGTCTTTTATAAAAATATTACGCATGTACGCCCTCCATTGGAAGCCCCTTTTATGTACCCAAGTCATGATAAAATTATGAAAAATCTACGATTTTACTTGAAGAATTATGTATTAAATTATTTATGAAAATTCATGATTTTATGAAAGAAGTTATGCATCAAAAGATTTATGAAAAGTCATAATTTTATGTGAGAGTTACGCATTAAAATATTTATAAAAAGTCATGCATGATTTTATGTGAAAATTTATGCATTAACATATTTATGAAAAATCATGATTTTATGTGATAAAATATGTATCACATCATTTTATGAAATATTCGATTTCATTTGAAATCTATGATATGATATGACAACTATGCTTATGATGAAATATGAATGATAAGATATGTAATAGCCTATGTTATGATATGAAGATGGTACCATATGTTATGGGCATATTGCATTGCCAGGTTGTATATGTTGGTAGTGCATCCAGTGTGTCTTCCTTATGTATGGATTTCACAACCCGCGGCCACGGACAAAATTAGAATTTACTTAGATTCGCTAACCCTAACTCATGGGGGTCAACAGTGGGTACTGGTCTATGACAAGTAAAAGATAAGTTCATATTCATGTTATTTACGTATGTATTGATGAATATGCACATTTTTCAAGAACCTTTATGTTTATTATGTTTACTGTATGATATGTTACTTATTGAGTATTCGACTCATGTTTGTATGTTTTTATGTTTTTAAACCACCCCAGGTGATGACATGACTACAGGACAAGACTTGACCCAAGAAGGCGAGGCAGTGGCCTAGATAGTTTATATCATGTTCAATTTATGATTTAAGGTTTAAATAAATTATTTTGATAAGCACATAAGACTTTCGTATTTTTTTAAATAGGTGCTTTCGTAGTCTCTATTTTGGATTTAAGTATTTAATAAAATATGTTTTATTTATGGAATCTTTCGCATCTGGCGCCTCGTTAAGAAGAAATTATTTTAGTCAAGTTTAGTAGCACACTGGCTCTCTGAAAATTCTAAAAATGTCTTTATTGGGGAGCAGGGTGTTCTAGGTACTTTGCTCAAGTCTTGTGAAAGATTTCGTAGGACAAAACCAAAACCAATATCATTAAAGTGAAAGCAGGAAAAAAAAAAAAAAAGTAAATATAGAAAGAAATAAAGGAGTAAGATTGTAATGTTCGCCTTTCAGGTGTCACGTTAAGAAATAGTTTTAAAAAATGAGACGAAAATTATTGATTTTTAAAAAAAAAAAAAATTATTTCCTACCCTGGATACAAAAAATTCTATAATTAAAATTGAAACCTGATTTGAAAATTTAAGACAGTTTGCAGCAAAATTTGTTAGAATTAAATTACAAAGTCTTTTTACAAAACATTAGTCGATACATTACATAGAACATGCCTAGACTTCTGTCACATTTTCCTTAGGTCATGTTTGTCCCTACAATTTGTCATCATTTTATTTTTGGGAGGGGCATAAATATAAACAAAATGAGTCGATGAGTTGAATACTTAGTAACCGTTACTTGATACTGTAAATATATACTAATATAGATTTTCATTTATACATTCTTCATTCCTCTACATGCATTACATAAAACGTGTATAGGGAATAAAATACTCCTTTCATCGATTATTTGAGAAAGTATTACAAGGTGGAGTTTTTATTTAAAAAGGTTTTCATTCCTCATAAAAACATTTTCTATACTTTGTACATTACTTCATTAAGAACTAAACAATTCCATAGCATCCAATTTGACTGTCATCACTTTTCATTAGCTGGTGCATACTGTTATGTCTCGTATGTTAGGAAAGCGATATCTTGTACTTAACTCCACCCGTGGGCCCTAGGTTAGGAGTCCATTTCGGTCAGGGAGCAGCACTCAGTACACTACTAGTACGTCTTACTCGACATTACAATTTGCCCAGTCCATTGGTACTATCATTTATTTAGTCATTGATTTTTTACATAGCTTCATATATTAAAACTTTAATTTCATTTTCTTTCCTTTCTTTTCTTTCATTCTTTTTTCTTATTTTATAACGATCAAATCCAATATTATTAGGGATGAAATATGAAAAATAAGCTAGAGGGTCTAAAATAAGTTTAATGGGGCCGTATTGGAATAGCCCACAAGCTATTAAGATTTTTGAAGTTATTAGATTTTTATGGACCATATTGGATAAGCTGTGAGTTATTATTTATTGAGATTTAATTAGGCCCAAAATTTTATTTTAAAGTCGTTAAGATTAGTTGAAAATTTTAGAAGAAATTAATTAGTCGATATTTTAGAAACCCAATTAAAATACTGGATTTTTAGCCCATGAAATGAACCCAAACCCATTAGGCCCAATGGTATTCTCTCCTCTCCCAATAGGGATACAACTCTACAAGTCATCTTTGCCTTAAAACTCTTTAACCGACTGTCTTCTCAAACTCTAAGCCATGCACGTTTCTACGTTCTACTAAGATTCCTGCCCCAATAGAACTCTATTACAATTCTACAAGTCATCTTCGCATTAAAATTCGTAAACCCTACCTACTAAATATACCCCGTAGTCCCGTGCACATGGAGTGTTCCTTCCTCTAGCCTAGGGTTGCCGCACTACATACACCAACTCTCTCCACAGAAGATTTCCTCCCCAAGCCACTCAGCCTTCACGAATTCTTTTCCCCAGGCCACGACCAGAACACCGGTAGCAAACATACAAGTTACTGCCTGGCACTAGGCACTTCGTCAACCCACACACCAAAACTTTTGCTAACTTCTCCATTTCCAAAGACCAGCAGCACCTATAAACTAAACGAAGTTGTTCCCTCTGTCGTGAACTACCACGGAAACCAGACCCGCGCACCCAACCCAACCTTCCCGCACCCACATCCCCACCACTAAAAGCCTCTATTTTAGCCACCTCCTCCACACACAACCAACACATCCCCTGTTTTAAGCAAGGAAAAACAGAGCACTCGTTGCACAACATCAGAGACCACATAACCCAGGCTTTTCCATCGTCAGACCACCACCACAGGTCAGAGACAACCCAGTTCCGCCCCCAGCTCCGTCAGATGGCATTGTAAGTCACCAACGCACCCACGTAAGCTGTGTCCCTTTCCCTCCTATTTGTCTCTTTAGCCAACACCAGTCATGAACCGCCGTGAAGACTCTGTGACCCAACCCGTGTGCACCATAAAGAACCGTGAGCCTCTTCGTCCATGCATCAACCCCCATACGACAAGCCTCTGTTTTTGCTCCTCAAAACAGAGCACTTGATCCCCCACCGAGACCCACAAAGCCACTACTACCCTCCTCCGTTTCCCCAATGCCAAACTGAAACCACCCAGAAGCGGACCGAGCAGCGCCCAATATCAACCTGTGAGCCCCCATGGCTACCTACTTCTCGGTAAGCTCTCTCTCCCTCACGTTTCTCTCTCTCTCACTCTCTCTCTACCTTAGTTTTCCTTTCCCTCCTTCTCACTCTATCTGTCTCTTGCTCAGTATAGATCTATGTTTTATTTGCCCTGAATTATATTGGAGGTTTATGTACGTTACGGACTGAGGATGTTATATAAAAGGGTACGTTTCGTGGGTCCCTTTGTACGTAGATTATTCATCAAGTTATTCATTGCCAGTCATGCAAATTATTCATCAAAGTTTGGAGTTATAATATGTGTACGTAGATTTACAAAATTTACAGAGTTTATGTTATCTTAGGATTAATCATAAATTCTTGGAGAAATAATTACGTGGAGATCAAAGTATTCGGGGCGATGACAATTTAGGATTTTGAGGATTTTAGATTTTAGGAAAATATAGATTATTTTAGGGTGTCGAGTTTTTAATTCTAAAGTACGTGATAAATTAAAAATTCATGTATATTTTATAGATAATCAGTTTAGTCCTGAAAATATTGGATTAACGCTACAAGGTATGTAACATGATCAAACCCTTACTCATATGTACCTACCCTTATCAGTCAGAATAGGATGTCACAATCTCTCCCTTAAATTCTAAATGTCCTCGTTGGGCCAGTCTATCCTAAGTGACACAACTCAAGTCTCACATTTTTAGTTGAGATAAACTCTGATACCATTTATAATGTCTCAAGGAAGGTTCAATCCACATCTAGGCCTATACTCCAAAAGGACTAGCCAATGATACATTTAGAACCCCATTAGAACCATTATAAAGAGTAAGAACTTTTCATTCTCAAGAAATGTCGGATTTCATGCACCACCTACCCTTATCAGTTCAAATGGGATATCACATAGCTGATCCAAAGTATATAACAATTGTTCAATGTATAGTGGCTTGAAATGAGGCTACTAGTGGTTGTTTGATGGTAATGAAGCTATAAAAATGATTTTGTGCAAAGGATTGACTAAATTGGGGCCAATGTTTCAACTTACTATTGAAATGATTGACCTTACTTGTTGATAGTCCCATGCTTTGTTTTCAAAGGTCTCAAGGGAGGCCCAAGTCACATCTGGACCCATTATAAAGAGCAATAATTTCTCATTCTTAAGTATGTGGAATCTCATACACCACCTACCAATGATCACAGGTTAAGAATCCATACATAAGGATGACAACACTAGAGCACTACTAGTGTGTCTATCCTGGCGATGCAATATGCTCCTTAACCTTTGGTACTATCTTCACTATCATAACATAGGCCATTACGTATCTTAACAGTGATACCTCATCATAATCATACATGTATACTTTCTTGTCATGCCTTATCATGCCTTATTATGCCTTATCATATTGTAACAGTTCGCTAGAAATTCAGTAGTGAAATTTTTATAGGTTTTAGAAATTCACGAATCAACCAATCGTATAGGTTTTAGTCTGTCAGCATAATTAGTGTTACCACTCATTATGGTGCCGGAAGTGCGATTTTATTTATTTGAGATAGTTAGAAGTGTCAGAATACGATATGATCTGCGACTCAGTTGATTATTTAGGATTTTATGGTGCAATAATCTCATTTTCGGTTTTCGGACGAAATGCTTGTTCGAAAACATGTTTTGTTAATTTCGAGGCACTTCGAGGTTGAATTTTGATAAGTGAATTGTAAAATTAGTTTAGTGTGTATGTTTAGGATTTTTCAGTACAAAATTTATTTCTCACTTTCCTAGAGTGAATAGTAACCTCAATAGTAGCACCAAGTGTAGTGTTTTCAAAATCACAGTGTGGAATGTCCAAATTAGGTTAATAGTTTTATT
Organism: Juglans mandshurica; assembly: GCA_022457165.1. Lineage (NCBI taxonomy): Eukaryota > Viridiplantae > Streptophyta > Magnoliopsida > Fagales > Juglandaceae > Juglans > Juglans mandshurica. The sequence goes on from CM039623.1 coordinate 16,722,714, forward strand.
TGGACACTTGGCAAGATTTTAGCCACACTTGGTGAATAGTATTGGACACTTGACACCAAGAGGAACTATGAGATGGATTGTGAAGGAAATCAAGGTGTCAGATCATGCCACCTAAGCAAAACCCTATTTCATCCAACCATCAAAATTGTGCCAAACCAAAGAGGGTTTCAACCCTAGTAAAACCCGAAATGGTTGGAATCCAATTGAAATCACAAAAACTTAGTTGAAACCGAAACCCTAAACGGTTTCCCCATACCCTAAAGTTGGCCTCCAAACCAAGGTTTTGAATTTCGTACCGTACTGGCCGATATGGCCGAAATATTTCATTTATGTGGCGTAGTCGGTACAGAGATGGGTATAGTTTTGTACCAATCAGAATTTCAGTCGTTTCGGCCCGTACCGGCCGATATTTCGGCCTTTACTTTTTACTTCTTTTTTTTCATTTCTTCAAACTACAAGCTTATTTTTTACCCTTCAATTCAGACTAGACTATTTATAATTTATATATATTTGTATATAATTTATTCATATATATACTATTCTGAAACGGTATCTGAAACGGTACCGGTACCGAAATATCTCGTTTCAATGACTCGACTGAAACGGTCACTGGTACGGTATTCAAAACATTGATCCAAACCCTATTTGATCTGATTTCTAGTATTGTGTTTGATCACTTGATTAAATTACTTTCACATTCTATTAATTCCTCAAATTCATGTTATGACATCATTATCCAATCCTTTAAACCTTGAAAATTTGATTGGGCCAAGAAAAATTAGATTTGGTCTTGATAGCATCTCAAACCCTAACCAAACCCTTTTTAAACCTCAAATGAAGCACACTTATTTAACGCCCATTACGGTCCACGAATTTTGGCCACTTTGGCAAAACTTCTTGATAAATTTTTCCCCCACCCATGGCAGACCAAGCTCTGCCAATGGCAGCCCCAAATAGTCCCTTGATGTGAGAAGAATATCCACCCACCACCTCCCTTTTACAAGGCAGCAGCAACAACCCATTCCCACTCACTATTTCCACCTTTTTGTGTTTAGGTGTGCAAGTTATCCTTTCACTCACTTCACCCATTTTCAGGCAGTTTTTTGAGTCTTTTTTCGTACCGGTTTTGAAACCTTTCCTAGTATTTTCTCATGAAAGTTTTTTTGCTTTGAGTCTAGTTTCCGTGGGTATCTTTTTTGTTTGAATTCATGGTCATTTGGTTGGTAGAAACTTATTTCAACCATGAAAAGGTCAATCTGGATAGTGTGTTGTATTTTAGAGTTTTTGACTAAGTTAATGGACAAATCTTGATCTGAATCTTTTATGGATCGTTTCAAACATGTTTATATGAATTTGTTTTGGAGATTAGTTGCATGATTAAAGCTTTTGATGAAATATTTTCTTAGATCTAAAAGGTTAGAAACTGGAAGAGGAAAAAACAGTTTATGTTTTAAGAAAGTTTAGATCTTTTGTGGTCTATTCTTACTCCAATGGCTTTGATAATTTTATTTGATGATATTAAGTATTTTATCTACATGTTAGGATGTTAGTTTAAAGATTTTTCGTATTAGTTTCAAAGATATGAATTTTTATGCAAGAGAATACTCGTTTACGTCAAAAGTTTGATGTTTTCTGCTAGATCCATGTTTCAGTTTATTTTTATCCATGTGATTTTAAGTTTAAAGTGCGGATCTATTTTAGGACACATTTTTAAACCATATGATGTTTTGGTTTGAAGATCTCATCATGGTATGCCTCGGATCGAGTGCTTTATCAAAGCACAGTTTAGAAACAAATTATGTTTTTCACTAAGTGTTAGAGCCCATTACTTCAAGTGAGATTTTGTAATTTTTGGTGGCTTTTATGTATTTATTCAAAGCATGTTAGTTCTTAGGAATGTGTTATGAACATGTTAGAAAAAGGTTTTGACTTTTTGAAATTCTTAGAAATGTTTTGAAATAGGTCAAACCTTGAGATTCAAGAGTTTGTACTTTAGTTAAAAAGTTTTGATCATTTTACTAAAACGTTTTGTCTATGAGAAGTATATTTTTGTTTGATGTTTTAAGCATGTTTTTAAAATTAGGATATGAGGATCTTTGTTGCAATATTTCGGTTTGATCATGAGTTTTGGAGTTCGAAGAAATTTGCAACAAAAATCAAGAGAAATTGTCTTTGGAAGTTTCGGCCCTATGATGTTTTTCATAGTTTTGTTTGGTTTTAATTTTTTCTAAGTTAATATTTGAGTTTAGGACAAAATTTACATGAGGAATGTAAAGTTTGGTATTTTTGGAGTTAGGATGTGAAATCCTTAAGTTAGGGGTAAACAATGGTCATTTTCCAACATGTAGAGGGTAAAATGGTAAATTTATTCTAAATTAGCATTTTTTATGTTTATAATTGTTAGTGATAAATTTTTTAACTTTTAGAATCTCTACTTACAGTTTCTCGTGTTTCGTGTTAATCCCCGCAACACGACGATCACGGTAAGTTAGCTATTAACTTACTATCAGATTATTGTATATGTGTGATGGGTAAGGAAACTACAGTTTATGTATGTATGTTATCATATACGCCATACTATGCCATGTCACTTCATGATTATCTGTTGCATAATTTATTCTATCACGTATTTCTATATGTTACAAGTATATCACGTTACGTAATGTTATCTGTTACACATATGTCATGTTACGTAATATTTTCTATTACATTTTATGCCATGTTACGAAGTATTGTCTATTAAATGTTATGTCATATTATGAAATATTGTTTGTTACATGTTATGTCATGCTACGAAATATTTTATGTCACATAGTACGTCAAGTCTTTCATCTCATGCTCATGTCATATTACGTTACTTCAGGGCTTATGTCCTTTCGTTTTATATCACGTTTTGTCTTGAGTACAGTTTGTGTTTCTCGGGAACAACCTTTCAAGTCATGTCAAATCTGTTTAGGTCTATTACGACCCTAAATATTAGGATGGGGTAATATCCTAGTGAAATTTTTTTGTTTACGTTGGAGTGTCTAAACTAGTATAAAATTCCCTGAGTTGACAAGGTAAAGATCAACGAGCTCCGAATGAGACCTAATTAGTTGGTCAGATTGCAATAGACACTAATGCCGATGGTGTCGCCCACATCTCAATTTCATGTTATGCGTACTCGTGTGGGGGCAAATACCTGACACGGGATACGTACAGTACGTGTATCTACGACAAGTGCAAATACTTGTGAACTGGCACGTATATTAACGCACTTATAGCTAGTGCAGATACCTGTGTTGTGATGCAGTAATTAGTAAGGACAAATGGCTCAAGGGGACCCGTGTTGCACCCATAAAGTCACTTTTATTTATCATGCTTATTGAACAAGATTCTAAGTTCATGTTCATGCTATGTTCAAGTTCACGTTCAGTCATGTTTCAAGTTCACGTTTTGTACATGTTTCAATTCAAGTTCATGTTATTCAGATCAAGTTTATGTCATGTCGAGTTTCAAGTTTAGTTCAAGTTTCAGTTCAAATCAAGTCAGTTTATGTCATATTACACGTCAAGTTATTTTAAGTTTGCTTATGATTTTTATTAGACATTCATGCCTTGACTGCCATGCATGCATCATTAACCTATGTAGAAGTTCCCTGTTAACTTGATATTTATATTCAAATATTATTGTGGTAGTCCCAACTACCATTCTCCCCGAATGGTAAGAGATAGGGGTGTAAATTTAAACTGAGAAACCGGAAAACCGGTCCAGACTGGACCGAACCAGACCGGTTGGTCCGGTTTTGAGCCGGTCTGGAACCGGTTCCTATTTTATGAAAACCGGCCAGATCCGGTCCGGTTCCGCTTTCGTAGTTTCCGGGACCGGACTGGACCGAACCGGACCGGTTGGAAAAAATATATATATAAAAATTAATTTTATATATTATACAAAATATTTATATATATAATATATAATTATATATCATATATGAAAAAATTTCATATTATAATTTATAAATAATAACATAAAATGTTAATTTTAAATATGAACATTTGTAATTTATTTGATCATATGTTATTAATATAATTATATATAAGATAATGTTATTATAATTTATAAAATAAAAGTTTAATCTTAAAGATGAAAACTTAATTGATCATATGCTTTAAGCATAATATATATATTAAATTATTAATAACATTTTATAATAAGAAGTAACACTTTATTATATATTTTTTACATTTAAAAAAAACCAGAAAATCGGACCGGACCAGACCGGAAACCGGTAAAACCGGAGTTACCGGTTTAGGAGGGTAATCAGGGTGTAATCGGTTTTGAAAAATATAAAATCGGTACATACCGGTTCATTCCTAGATTTTGTCCAAAACCGAACCGGACCGGACCGGTTACACCCTTAGTAGGAGATGTGTCAGGACTAGGAGAGGGAGCGAAGCTTGGTAAATTGGAGAAGGTTGATTAGGGGGCGCCGACAGATCTCAGTGACCTATTGTTGACCTTGGTCGTCATTAGCATCTACACAATCTATTATTTCCTTTCCTTCTCCCCATCCAATAATTATCTCCTTTATTATTGTCACTTCCAACTCGTTATCCACTTTCAAAATTGTATCAATTCAGCAGCTCAATGCTGGTTTCGGAGAGCTAGTCACTTTCCCGACAACCCCAATTATCATCTTTCTAATCTACTTTGAATTTTATTTCCTCATGTGCCTTAGTTGTCACTCCACTTCTCCTCCGTAATTTGGGATCGGCCCGAAGCCAACCCCTGATTGTTCATCAACAACAAACTAAACATGTTTCTACCTATCTCTTACTGGGCATCCTAGAGGATTATGGATGAATCGGACACATGCAAAACAAATGTGAGGCAACATTTCGTACTTTAAAGGAACCCACAACCAATTCCCTGGCATCATAATTGTCCTATCTCTTGCAATTATTTTTGTCAAATTCAAATCAATTTGAACCTGAGGGAAATTACCCCATCCACAACCATTTGCTTGGACATTGACGTTGATTACCCTGCCGATAGTGCCACCAATTTGTTCCCCACAATCTTTATTCATGCGTGCCAACAATAAATTGTGCATTTGGACCCAGAACATCTCCTGTCCAAAATTCATCTTATGTGGTTGAGTAAAACCATAAAAAAGGTTCAGGACAATCAGGTTATTGTCGAACAGCCAAGACTTCTCGTCCTAAACTTTCTATTTATCAGCTTGGGTGGCGAAAGTCATCACGAAAACATTAGTTCTTACCTCCTGGAAAGAGGCTAGTTTGCTTACTCTCCATACCTTAGCCATAGTGGATCCTATAATCTCCTTTCAGGTATTCTTCTTTGAAAAGACTCTCCCTACCAAGCTTATATCTCCCTTATTATTCTTTTCATACAAAACCTCTTCTTCCACCTATATAAAGGAATGCTCTTCTTCCATTAAGCATAGAAGTCCACCATTCCTGCATCATAACTATGAAACCCATGCCTAGGCCCATGAAGAACCCAGCCATGCAGGCCAAAATGATGCTGTTTCAGTACGTTTCTCTTTCCCCTTTAGTTTTTCTTATTCCCTTATATTCCCTCCCCCATTTGCCCTCCTCCTCGATACAAACCCCTACATCTTTAGAATTTTCTGTTCTTTTTCTCACATCCAAACCTATATCAACAAACTCACTCTCAAAATTCCCTTTTCTACGAGTTTTCTTGGTCATTGTTGGTCCTGCAATTTTGTAGGTTCCCGAATTTCGTCACCATCGAGCCTCCTCACCGAAATGGTATTGAGCGACGGTAAACTCTCTCCCATTTCCCCTCTGCTCACGCCACACTCACTTCAATTTTTTACTAACGAATTCACTCATCACTTGTCACTTCCCACGGGTCCTTTACGTGCGCCGCTATTCAATGCCACCATCGTTCTCCCTCATTGCATCTGTAAGCAACTATTCAACACCCTAATTTATTTTCTCTCTATCCAACCGTCACATTCTCTCTTAAATCACTACCTCAGCAGGTCTTGGTTAGGTAAAATTCCCTTGCTTACTATCATAGAGAGCCCAACCGTAGCACATCATTGCAACAACCACAACGGTAAATCCACCCTTCTTAAGCTCTCTGTTCTATTTCTCTCCATTGTTTCTCTATTTTCAGTTGGTTATAAACTTCCTTTTGGTTGTGATGTAGAAAATTCAGTGGGTCCGCACCCTCATCTATTCTCAGTTTTAGCCATCGTGCTCCGTTGTGCGTGTTTAAGCCGATCATCACATCCCACAGTAATCCTCTTTAAGTTTTAAACTGTGACTAAAGTAGCCCATCGGAGATGACTTCTTACTACCAAGGTAACTTCCTTTCGTGTGACACTGCCAAAGACAAAACGTAAATATTCTTGTTGTTTGCTGGTTCATAGGGTAGTATTTACGTCCCTGGACAGAGTTGCTCCACTCGCTCATTTCACTAGCCCCCTCACAACATTAGGATGATACTTCAGTGTAATAGGCTCAGTTAAACAGTTACATGTAAGTTATGAATCAATTATGATTGCTATAAATTTTTAATGATTTATATTTATATGATAGAACTTACTAGTCGTGCATTTTCTGGTTGAGTTGTGGTGTTGGGAGTCTCTTGGTTGTGTGAGGTGGATAGAGGTACGTATAAGGAGACTGTTCGAATTGATGCGGCTTTGTAGGTGGAGTTACATGGCTGTTTTGAGTTATATGTTGGTTGTATTTGGGTTTATATGTTGACTATTTGGGTTGATGTAATGCTTGCGTAGGATAATGTGTGTGGGCTGGTTGTGTTGGACTTACCACGATGGTGGGCTGTTGGTGATGTACATGTGAAAATTTTGGTTGTTTGGTGTTACTATTTGAGTTGATGTTGGCTATCAGGGTTGTTTTATGGCTGGTTTTGTGACACAACTAGATTACGATCCCAAAACGTAGATAATACGCGGCAAGAGTCAGGTAAGTGAGGTTCTTATATTAGACTTTGTATAAAAAGAAATTGACTGGAGCTAATTTGTAAAAAATATGCATATTTGTTTTGGAAAGAAATGTGGAAACAATGTCAGTTATGTATTCTACATTACTCATGAAATCTATATAAAAGATAAATTATTTTCTATCATGGTTGGTGTAGAGATGAACAAACTTTTGGCATTCAGTTTTCTGTTGTATAAAAACTGTGAATATGAAATTTGAAATTTTGTGCATCTTATGTGAAGATTCTCTTAATCTATTTTGATTATGTGAAGATGATATGATTATGTTCAGTACTCTGTTTTTATATAATGTGGCATTTGAAAACCTTTGGCATGCCATTTTGATTTTGTATTTGGTTATGTTTCTGCTCTGCTCTGCTCTGACCTTACCACGGGTGTCAAACTGTAGCATCTGTTATATGGCTTGTACCAACTTCTCTATCTCTAGGTGCACCCACTTTGGAAACAAAGTAATTTTCTGCGTGGTCTTTCTTATATGCACACTCGAGGCTCCAAGAATGATAAGGAGAAGTTTCACTTCTGTCTCTACCCGGTTTGACCACTGAGGATAGTCCAACCCTACCACAGGGTTTAAACATGGTATCTGTTCTAATATGATATGACAATGACGTTCGATTATGCTATGCCAAACAACTTTTGAATATGAACATTTTAAACTATCGCTCTCATATGTTGATAACATGTTTTGGTTCTGCATTCTAAAACTAAAGTGTTTTGTTCTACGTTCTAAATTTTGTGAAAAGGCTCATGTTTATATACTAGTATATATTCTCTACTTATTGAGTTGTTGATAACTTACTCCTTATCTCCACAATATTTTTCAAATGATTTTGATGATTCAACAGAAAATCAAGATTAGGAAGCATGGGCAGGGTTTAGCTGAGGATTGTTTATTGAGTACCTAAGGGTACTAAAATTATTAGAAGATATTTTCCTTATGCTGGATTATTTCACGGATAACCTTGTAGGGGATTATATATACGTTTGGTTAAAATAGATGAATTTATGTTTATGGATTCTTTGGAAATTATATTTGTATTATTGGGTGATGATTTTGGTTGACAAGATATAATCGGAAACTAATTCTTTTTGTAAGTCCACGTTAAAATATTATAATTTTAAATAACAAAGTTTATTTATTGCTATTGTTTTAATCTTTTTGTTGTGGAATACTATGCAAAGTACACACACCAACGATGACAAATAAAGTAAAAGCAACATAATCAAGAACACGACACAGTATTTACGTGGTTCGGCAAATTGCCTACATCCACAGGAGCTGCAGAAATCTTATTAACCAGAGGAGATTACAATCACTCAATCTCAACTCACACTCTCTAGGGCTTTTTGCTCTCTCACACAATATGCACTCACAAGACAATTGTTCTCTCTCAAAATATTCTTCTGACCGTACAACACAAGTCTAATATGACATATATATAGTGAGTGGCGCTGGAAACCCTAATCTGGCAAAATCTGCGAACTTCGCTCGAGCGGACTGTCGAGCGCGACTCGAGCGAACAGCCAAACGAACATTGGCTCGAGCGGACTGTCAAGCGAACACTAGGGTTTGTGTCTCGCTCGAGCGGAGTGTCGAGCGAGACTCGAGCGAACCTCTCTGACTTGCCTTCGCTCGAGCGGTCTGTCGAGCGAAGTCGAGCGAACTTGGCTCGAGCCAACAGTCGAGCCAACAGTCAAGCCAACTTCAGCAAACACCTTTTTAGCTCCAAACCAGTCTCCACATATACCCCAACAATCTCCCACTTGGAGACTGGGTCTCCACATGCCAGCCACTATTTCCAGCCAAGCCCTATCATCTCTGCAGCTCACAGCTTCCGTCTTCAAGTTAGAAGACGCACTGAAGTCAAATCTGACTTCAGTCTTCCATATACATCGCCCTTAGGGCGATTCACAACTCCCACTACACTAGGAGTATCCGGTCTCGAACCGATCTTGGCAACCTTAGCCAACTTTCCCAGACTTTCATGAGGAACGACAAAGCTGACTCCCTTTGGCTTCCTCACATGTTTCGCGCGATCAAGCCTGCCTTTCTGCACTCTTGTATTTCCCTGCACATCACTGGATCTTGATGTCAAATACAAAGAATTAGATCTCTTACCATGCGCTAAGACCAGCGCACCCTTAGTGATCTTCCAAGCCCCTCCAGAGAACGCTACTGCAAAACCGCTGTCATCAAGCTGTCCCACAGAGATCAGGTTTTTCTTCAAATTTGGAACATGTCTGACTTGCTGTAAAGTCCACACGCTCCTGTTTGGAAGTGTGATGTGCACATCACCCACTCCCACTACATCCAATGCCTCTCCATCAGCCGTATACATCTTACCAAAATCACCAGCAACATAATTCTGCATGATTTCTCGATGTGAAGTGCTATGGAATGAAGACCCTGAATCCAACACCCAATCATCAATCGGACTGTGCACTGCAAGAAGTAAGGCATCATGAATTTCTTCTGCCACTACATTCATAGCATCATCATCAGAACTTTCTTGATTCCTGCAGTTTCTCTTGATGTGGCCCGACTTGCCACAACTCCAGCATGTGACCTGCTGCCCAGATCTAATCTTGCTATTTCCCCTGCTCTTGGAGATTGATCTTCCATGTCCTCTACCCCTATTGTCAACAATCAGGGCAGATCCTGAACCCGAAGATTCACCCATGTCTCTCCTACGTACTTCTTCAGCAAGCACCATGTCACGTATGTCATCGTAGTTCAGTTTTGCCTTGCCGGCTGAACTACTCACAGCCATCCTCATGGCCTCCCAACTGTTTGGCAACGATGCCAACAGAATCAACGCTCTGATCTCATCATCAAACTCAATCTCTACAGATGACAGTTGATTTGTGATCGTATTGAATTCATTCAAGTGTTGGGCTACAGACATACCTTCAGACATCTTCAGATTGAACAATTTCTTCATCAAGTGCACCTTATTGTTCGCAGACGGCTTTTCATACATACTTGACAAAGTCGCCATGAGATCCACCGTGGTTCTCTCCTTACTGACATTGTGTGCCACTGTTCTTGACAAAGTCAGCCGAACAAGACCTAGAACCTGTCGATCTAACAGGGTCCACTCAGCATCAGCCATGCTCTCCGGCTTCTTTCCCAATAGTGGAAGGTGGAGTCTCTTCCCATAGAGATAATCCTCAATCTGCATCTTCCAATACCCAAAATCAGTGCCATCAAACTTCTCGATCCCGGATGCATTCACTTTATCTCCAGTCATCATTCTCTTTCAGATCCGACCTTGGCTCTTGATACCAGTTGTTGTGGAATACTATGCAAAGTACACACACCAACGATGACAAATAAAGTAAAAGCAACACAATCAAGAACACGACACAGTATTTACGTGGTTCGGCAAATTGCCTACATCCACAGGAGCTGCAGAAATCTTATTAACCAGAGGAGATTACAATCACTCAATCTCAACTCACACTCTCTAGGGCTTTTTGCTCTCTCACACAATATGCACTCACAAGACAATTGTTCTCTCTCAAAATATTCTTCTGACCGTACAACACAAGTCTAATATGACATATATATAGTGAGTGGCGCTGGAAACCCTAATCTGGCAAAATCTGCGAACTTCGCTCGAGCGGACTGTCGAGCGCGACTCGAGCGAACAGCCAAACGAACATTGGCTCGAGCGGACTGTCAAGCGAACACTAGGGTTTGTGTCTCGCTCGAGCGGAGTGTCGAGCGAGACTCGAGCGAACCTCTCTGACTTGCCTTCGCTCGAGCGGTCTGTCGAGCGAAGTCGAGCGAACTTGGCTCGAGCCAACAGTCAAGCCAACTTCAGCAAACACCTTTTTAGCTCCAAACCAGTCTCCACATATACCCCAACACTTTTTACCTTTAATATTAATTAAGTAAAATTTTTACACCCTATTTTGAATAAAAAAAAATTATATAACACATTCTCTTGATTGCATGGTTTCAAATAGGTAGATTGGTTTCAAATAGTTAGATTACTACTATGATCACGCATAGGTAGGGAAGCCACATCTAGTTGTCCCTGGCCTCCTACCTTTTTTTTCCAATAAAAGAAGTTATACATTACACTTCTAAATCTTCAACCATAAAAATTACAAATGAAGGGAATTGGTGGAAAATGATAGTATGCTCTCATTTTGACTGTCTGTGTATTTAATTTTTTTTTTAATGATTAAGGAAGTGACTATTAGTATATTAGTATTTTTTTTCTTTTTAAAAAAATGTTTAAAGATGTTTAGAAAATATGAAAAAGAAAAAAAAAAAAGGTGAGATTTAGCATAGCTAGGGACACGCCCAACGGTCACTGCTGGGCGGCACCCTACCAGTATCCAAAATTAATTAGTAAGTTTTCATTGCAAAGGTCAAGAAGATCATTTTTAAATACAAAAAGATCAATATACATCTAAACTTTGATATGTTTACATTACAAAATATATTATATTCGTATACACTTAATAGCATAAGTGACTAATATAGTTACATTAATTCATATACATACATATATGCATACATATCTATAGACAGTACCTAAACTAATATTAATAACTGGTAATAATTTATATCCATGATATAATCAATAATATATTTAATTATATCTGAATGAATGTTGATTAGTCGAGTCAACTAGGGGTGAAAAAAAAAGGGAGACCGAACTGGTAGGTTTGGCCCGGTACTAGATTTTGTTCAGTTCAGTACCGGTTTCATTTTTTTCAAAACTGGTTAAAAGATTCCGATTTTCCTTTTTCTAACATCGGACAAAACCAAACCGGACCGATTCATATATATATATTTTAATTTTTCATATTGTATAAAATATTTTTTTTATGATTTTTTCTATTATATATAATTTATATATATAATATATATAATTATATATATATAAATTATATATAAAATAATTTTGTATTATATGATAAATTACTAATTAATATAATATTAAATTTTAAAATCATATATCACAATAGTCTATTCTATTAATAGTTATACATATACTATATCTCTATATATTATAATATACTATAATATATCATTATATTATATATTATAATATAATTATAATATACTACAATATATTATAATATATATTATATACTATATAATATACTGTAAAAACCAGACCGAAATTGATAAAACTGGATATAATAAACAATAATATTAGATATATACTGTACTATATACAGTATATATATTATATACTATATAATACATTATATATATAATACACAGTATATATATATATATATGCACACTATAATATACTATATAATATATTATCTCTTAAATATTACCTGAGATTTATGCCTTTGGTATCAGAGCCATTGGTGATTATATTGTTGTATTTTATTATTTTACCTTTTATATTGTTATTTTTCCTTGTTGTTTAACTTTGAATTACATATTTTATGATGGATAATTATCATGCGCATAATACTGGCTTTCGTGATATATATGAATTAAAATGTCTAGATTATAATTTAAGGATTGAATTAGAAATCTTGATGAATAACATAAGAGATCTTAAGAGACAACAATAATTGATGAGACAAGATTATACATTAATGATGACTAAATATCATGTATATCAAAGTAGACAAGCGGCAATAGAATACTATGAAGCTGACTGTAACTTCTTAAGAAACGAAATTAAAAGTGTAAGAAATCATTTGAAGAAAAAAAAAAAGGAAGAAAGAAATCACTGATATAGATTTTTAGAAAAATAACTCATAAACAAAGAGAATGAAGTATATTGGGAAGCTTGTGTTGGTAAGCCATAAAAAAACCGATGGTCAGCCCATTCATGCTAGAAGGCTTTAAGGGTGGTTCCGGTGTTGTTCACTCAAGTTCTTAATTTACATATTTCTCTTTGGATATAAGAAATCTTTATTTAAAAACCTGTCTCAATGAATTATTAATTCAAACCTAATGAATCCACTACTAGTACCCCCATAGACCTGATAACATCAACCAAGAAGATTACAGTATAATAGATATAGAAAGAAATCTACAAGACTGGACAATTCCTAATGTTCCAAAAAACCAAATATACTAACCTTTTATTTTTTCTTCTAAATTATCATTTCTTACAAATTATACAATTAAAACAGTAGAAAAAATCATTAGTTTAAACAATGATTATGAATCGTTACAACTATTAACAAAAGAAGCAATTAAACATCACAACGAACAAAAATATTTTTTCATACATATTGGACTAGTACAAGTAGTCCTAAAACCACTACCTAGAAGTGGATTAAATACCTCAATATTACTCTATTTAAGAGACGGAAGACACTATAATTTTCATGATTCATTACTTGGAATGGTAGAATCAAGCTTGTTCGAAGGACCAGTTTATTTTAATTGTTATCCCAATTATTCTCTTTCATTATTTGATGCTAATATTTTACATACTTTAACATTAAATATTAAAACAAACGGTTATCAGATGATGAAAATATCACATCCTTTAACAGTAATTTATATGATTCATTATAAATTAATGAAGACAACATTAGAACTACAAGCTCTTATTACCAGTCCAAAAGGATATACATTATTATTACAATCTAGTACACAAAACTCTAGTGTACAAATTCCTAAACAAATCAATTGGAATCAAATTACACTTCCTAATGAATGGCAATTAGATAATATTACTCCATTATCTAAAATAGAAAATAATTCTAAGATGATCTTGAATATATAGATAAAAAAGTAGACGGAACAGTCCATATAGCTTTTCAACCTTTTAGAAGATATTTTACACATTATTCTCTCCAACACCCTCTAGTTATTATACACCCAGATCTTTTCTTACATCAATCTTTCAGAATAAATCCTAAAATTTTGATATTAGATCCTTTAACACTATATCCCAAGGTCTTGACACTTAGATTCGGTGAATTATTCCCGGAAATATTATTGATACACAGTATATACTGTTAGCCATCCTGATAAAGCATTCACCTCCCATAATCATGGAAATGAACCTTCTTCGCCAACATATTCACAAGTAGTTAGATATGATGCTCAAATATATACCCTGAATAAAGAAGAATTTAAAATTAATAAATAATATTTCAAACAAGATTATATAAAAGAAGAAAATAGTCACAAAATATTAGTATTTTTCTCAACTTTTACAAAAATAGAAAGAGATTATATTCAAGAAAAATCTTATGAGTATTTAGAGAAAATACAGATTAATATACATTTCTTTACATGGTTTGAGATATATAAATCAAATCAATTGTCTACCATAAACAGAACTACTAATCAATGGATTAAAGGAGAGAATAATCAAATTATTTATGAACAATACCTTCATTTTGAAGTCATCAAGTTCAATCAGAGAAATACTCAAATTTTGGTTTCACCAATAAAAAAACATAATATTACAAACACTGATAAAAATCTTGATAATATAATCCAACAAAACAATTACACCAATTTATATCTAAAAACCAAGGGTAAACAATTAGAAAGAATTGAAACTCAAATATCTCCTATAAAACTCACTATTAAAGAAGTAAAAGAAACCCCTTTATTTGTTCCCCATGAAATTTGATCTCATTTAAAAACTATTTTTTTCAAAAACAAAAATGATTTATTGGAACAAATCTCTAGTAAATTAGAAAAATTAACTATTAGTAATACTGTATCTACCTCAAAACAACCTCATATTAATGTATTAAGTAAGACAGACTCACATGTATTATCTGACTCTGAAATTAGTAATATTGAAAACAAATTTAAAAATCTAGATTTACAAATAAATAAGGTTAGAGGAAATCATGTTAATAGTTTTTCAGCTAAGGATTCTAAATATCATGTTTCTATTACTCGTAATTGGTATCCGAGACCTACTCCACCAGATATGCAATTTGAAGAGAGAGAACTTATAGTAAGATCTGCATTCGCACCAGATGTATTATATGAATGAAATATAGATGGATTATCTGAGTATGAAATATTAAATCGTTTCCAAGAAATGATTATGGTTGCTAATCTATAAAAGTAATAGAAAAACTGATCACCAAGTAGCACATGTTATTGTCACATGATTTACTGGCCAATTAAAAGGCTGTTAGGATCATTATCTTTCATATGAACAAAGATTACAAATATTAACTGTTTATAAATATGATGAAAACATGCAAATGATTAAAACAGAAAACGATTTACCTTTAGAAGATGCTGTAAATACTTTAATATATGCATTAAGTAAACACTTTGTTGGTGATCCTGTTCAATTTAAAAAAAGAACTAGTGATTTATTGATTAATTTAAAATGCCCTCAATTATCTGATTTCCGTTGGTATAAAGATGTATTTCTAACTAAATTTATTATCAGAAATGACTGCCAACAGCTATACTGGAAGGAAAAGTTCATAGCCGGACTTCCATATTACTTCGCCCAAAAAGTACGAGAATCATTAGCAAAATCAGATGGTACTATTGACTTTCATAATCTCACATATGGTGATATAATAAGTAATATTAATAGAACTGGTTTAACCATGTGCAACGATTTAAGATTAAAAAAGTAATTGGAGAAAGAAAAGAAATTGCTAGAAAAGAATTAGGTACCTTTGGTGAATAGTTTGGTTATACCACATTATTAGCCCCTTCAAGAAGACATAAAAAAGGAAAAAGAACTTATAAAAATTATTCTAACAAAAAATGAAAATACAGAACACCCTATAAAAAGATAAAAGATAAACAAACATATAATAAATTACTAAAAAGTCCTAATAAGACTAATAAAAAGAAAAAAACAAATTATTTGTTATAAATGCGGAAAAGTTAGACATTATAAATCAAATTGTAAGGTCAAACAACAGATTAATGAATTAGATATATCTGAAGCATTAAAAGAAAAATTATTAAACATTTTTATAATACATTCAAGTGAAGAGGAAGATAGTTATTCAGAAGAAGAAGAAATCTATCAATTAAAATAATCAAGTTTTTCATAGCAATCTTCTGATAGTGAATATGAAGAAGATGAAGTACAGTTTTACAATTGTCTAGATAAGGATAATTGTATTTGTAATAAAACCATTAATGTACTTTCAAGACAAGAAGATATTATATTAAAATTAATAGACAAAATTAGTAACCCTCAAGAAAGAAAAGATTACTTAGAAAAGTTAAAAGATACTTTTAATAATCAAAACACTTCAGTAATGTCGTCGTCCTCAACACCTTATAATTTTTCAGAAATAATAGGAACATTTAAAACAGACAAACAAAAAATTACGATGCAAGATATACAACAAGAAATCAATAAGATAAAACAAGAGATATACAACAAGAAATCAATAAGATAAAACAAGAAATTTGAAATTTGAAAACATCCAATCTTAAATTAGAAATTTCAAATGAAACATTATTATAAGAAATTATATTATTAAAAATAGAGAAAAACCAAAATGATTTTCATAATAAAGAACATAATAAAGCACAATGAGAGTGTTCAACATTAGTTATAAAAGATGAAACAGATAATTTCATTAATATCATTGATAAGATAAATTTTAAAAAACGGTATGCTGAAGTAACAGTTTCAATTAATCAAGAATTTTCTTTCACTACAATTGCCTTGTTAGATACAGGAGCAGATTTAAATTGTATACAATAAGGATTAATACCTTCTAAATATTTTGAAAAAATAAAAGAAATATTGTCCCAAACCAATGGAACAAAATTAAACATAAATTACAAATTATCTAATGCACATATTTGCAATAATGGAATTTGTTTTAAAACAACATTTATCTTAGTAAAAAATATTAATACTAAAGTAATATTAGGAAATCCTTTCATTTCCTTACTCTACCATTTCTCTGTAATAGAAGAATGAATCTCTACTAAAATACTTAGACAAGAAATTTAATTTAAATTCTTATTTTCCCAGTATCAAAAGAAATTAACTCTTAAAGGAAGTTTCATTAACCAAAGAAATTAATTTTTTAACAAAAAATAGAATTAGAAGAAAAGAAAACCAGATAAGTTTCTTAAAACAAGAATTAAAATATAAAAGAATTCAAGAACAATTAAAAGACCTATTATTAATCCAAAAAATTGATAATTTTAAAACTATAATTGAAAATGAAGTATGTTCTAACCTGCCTAATGCCTTCTGGAACAAAAAATAATATATAGTTGAATTACCCTATGAAAAAGAATTTTCTGAGAAAAATATTCCAACTAAGGCTAGACCTATTCAAATGAATAATGAATTATTAGAATACTGTAAAAAAGAAATTAATGATTTAAGAACAAAATGATTAATAAGGAAAAATAAATCACCATAGAGTTGTTCTGCCTTTTATGTTAAAAACAAGGCAGAATTAGAAAGAGGAGTTCCTCGTCTAGTCATCAATTATAAACTTTTAAATAAAATATTACAATGCATTAGATATCCAATGTCTAATAAAAAAGATTTATTATTCCGACTATATAATGTTACAGTATTTTCAAAATTTGACATAAAAAGTGGGTTTTGGCAAATCCAAATTGCTGAAAAAGATCGTTATAAGACAACATTCACAGTTTTCTTTGGTCATTTTGAATGGAACGTTATGCTCTTTGGATTAAAAAATGCTCCTAGTGAGTTTCAAAATATTATGAATGAAATATTAACTCATTTCACTCATTTTTCAATAGTTTATATAGATGATGTATTAATATTTTCTTCATCTATTGAACAACATTTGAAACATTTAAATATTTTTGTTCAAATTATCAAACAAAATGGATTAGTCGTTTCATCACCAAAAGTAAAATTATTTCAAGACAAAATTAGATTTCTTGGACATGAAATTTATCAAGGACTATTACACCAATTAGCAGAGCAATAGAATTTGCTGATAAATTTTTAGATGAAATAAAAGATAAGCAACAACTACAAAAATTTTTAGGAAGCCTCAATTATGTTGTAGACTTTTATCAATCTTTTAGGCCATTATGTAAACCATTATTTAAAAGATTAAAATAGAATCCACTCTCATGGACAGAAAAACATACTAACATTATAAAACAAATTAAGGCTCATGTTAAGAAATTATCATGCTTAGGACTCTCATCTCCTCATACTTTAAAAATTGTTGAAACAGATGCCTCTGATCTTGGTTATGGAGCAATTATGAAACAAAAATTATCAACTGATTCGGATTAGATTGTCCGATTCCATTCAGGATGTTGGAATCCTGCCCAAAAGAATTATAGTACTATTAAAAAAAAAATTTAGCTATTATATTATGTATTGCTAAATTTCAAAATAATTTGTTAAACCAAAATTTTTTACTTAGAATAGATTATAAATCAGTCAAGAAAGTTTTGATTAAAGATGTGAAAAACCTGATTGCTAAACAAATATTTGCTAGATGGTGAGCTATATTAAGTATTTTTTATTTTGATATTGAACATATTAAAGGAGAATCTAATTATTTTCCTATTTTCTATCCCGGGAATTCTTACAGGGAAAATCATGTCAACTTCAAAGTAAAAAATAAAGTCAAAATCTTCATACGCACGGCCACCATCTCCTCCCTATCCTTCATCTTGTCCTTCTGCAACTCCAAGACCATATACGGTATTGGGGTCATTACCACAAAACATTAGACCATCTTACGATTAATTTTCACCATTAGCCTCTTCAAAATTACCAACCTACTCCAAAGCTGTTTCCCCTTCTTCCTCTTCTCCTTCCCAAATTATTAATTCTCCATTACTATTTCAGTCTTCTTCATCTCCTATTATCATCAAATCTCATTGGCATCCAGTCTTCCCCATCGAATATGAAATTCAACACTTGTCTGACCCTCAAAAATTACTTGATGCCTTTCTTTTACCAGACTGGCATTATGTTCCGCAAAATATTAAGAAAATTCAGTATTTTTATTAATTCATATTAGTAGACACCGACTCAATTATTCTCTCTGAAATTCCTTGTTCTCTTCAAGCTTAACATTCTCTACCTGCATCTCCAATTATTGATTTTCATAAAGTTACAATTAAACAGGTTCTCACTTTGGAACAATGGGAAAAAAATTCCTATTTAACAAGAAAGTTTTCTCATCCTTATGATCCGTCTTATTATGATTATTATGATTACCAGCAAGTATAGACAAAAATGTTTCTAAAACAAAATTAAAATTTACGACATTCATAGTTCCTTCATTTTGAAAAATTACAAGAAATCAACACACTCTCGAAATGATTTTCACTGTGGTGGGAATATTATGGACCCGAACCTCTTCTCCTTCCTCTTCCCCTCCAGGAAAGTCTTCGAATTTTTACTTCACAAAATGACAGTCCACCAGTATTAAACCATTGTTCACCACTTCTTCTTTTCTTCCTCAAAACAAAGTTAAACTGGATTATGAAATGAGAATATGTTATCAAACCTCATCACTCTCTCAAAACCATTATGTTTCTAGCTCGCCAAGTTTCTGTCAAATAGTGGAAAAAATACAATTATGATTATGTCTTAAAAATGTTTTCAAAAGTTACAAAGACTCCAGAAGTTCTAGTTCAACGGAGAAGATTTCAAGCGCAATTAGCATCCATTACCAACAAGAAGGATTTGAAAAAATTAGCCGAAACAATGTCACAAGTTTCAGATAGTGACGATGAAGAAGCACATCATCTCGCTAGATTATCTCCATTACAGCAATTTGCATTATCACCAATCCATCAGGCCTCTCCTTCTCAACAGACCTCTCATTCTCAGGGTAAAGCAGTCACCTCTCCTTCTCAAGATTACTCACCCTACCATCCAGTACAACTGATGGATTCCCAAGACTCGTTTGAACTGGAATTAACAAATTCCAGAAGATTACTAATTTCTCAATTAGTCTGCATGACAGATAGAAGTTGTCAGGAATATTATCACCCCAAAATATTATTATTCATGTTAGATTATTGTCCAGAAAAACAACAAATGACTTTGTACATCCTAGTTTACGTGTCTTGTAGTGTGTTAGTCTATTTTTAGTGTAGGTTGATACTGTTCTTGTTTTTAGTGTCGGCTGATACTGTTCATGTATTATTAGAATCATTGTTTTGTACTGTTCTAGTATATATATAAAGGGGTTCGCGAAAGAAGAAGGGCATTCGGAATTTCCCATCTGAAGCCTTTTCCTCTCTCGCCAAACCACTCCACTCCAATCCTCCTCACTCTGTAAATCTTCCTTTCTTCATGTCTTTTGCTTTCAACTTCTTTGAGAATTAGTCTCCTTGTAAGTATTATGTTTTTAACGAAGAAATTTATTTTGCATATCTTTTCTATATTATTTACTTCTTCATGCATATGGTCGGTTATAATGCCTGCTTTATCTGCTAGTGCATATGGCTGGTTATACCGCCTATTATTCTTTTATTACTATCTCTTAAATATTACCTGGGATTATAATATATAACACATATTAATAATATAATATATTATAGTCAATATATATAATAGAGTACTAGGTGAAAGCAACGTGCAATGCACGTTGGCTTAGTTTATATTTATTTATTTATTTGTTAAGAACTAATTTTTTATCAATAAGGATGTAATGTTTTGGTTAATTAAATAACGATGTAATGTTTATGTAATTTACAAATAATTACACGCTGTGATATATTATAAAAGAAGAACATTAATAGAAGCTTTAACATGGTCCTATAAATAAACATCACAAGCAAAATAGATCATTGCATACCTAAATATCTATCCTTACAACATTTCTGGAATGTTCAGGAAAAAATGTGATGCAACAGATAAGACAAAATGTACTTTATTTTGAAATTAAACTTGCGAGGGAAAACATTTTGGTACTTTCTCTAAACAAAATTGAAATATTGTTTCCAAGGGAAAAATAATTAGAACAGAAATTATTTGTGGAAACATCAATGTGTGAGTTTGCTTCTGCACTTAATTTCTTGCATGAGACATTCGGAAGTCATATTTTTAAATTTTTACTTATCAAAAATACATATTTTCTTATATATAAAAGCAGCAATGCAAAAAGCAACATTGTTTTTCGTCTCATGTTTATTTTCCAATGTTGCCCTTCTTTTTTTGGTATTTTTTTGCTTTATTCTTGTTCTTTTTTATATTCTGCTTGTGCTTTTACAGTTTACCCCTCTTTTTTGTTTTTTTTATTCATGATTTTACGTTTTTACCTCTCAATTCCATTAACAATAGTTTCTCGACCATTTTTCCTTCCCGTTCAGATTTAAATAAAAAACAAATTCTGTTTAAAAATTCTGTTTAAATCCTATTAGGTTTCTTAATTGCATTAGTTTTGAAACTATCCGATCATAGAAATTAATTGCATGCTCGATGGATCGAACTATATATATATTATATATATATGAGCTTTATTATAATTACCCATTACTTATAATAATATTATAATATATTTTATACACATTGAAACATGAATGTCAGGAGCACATATCTTGCTTATACGAACTCATGACTTGATAAGCCGGCCAGCTTCTAGTGATCTTCTAGAATCTAGATTGCAGATCGTCATGATGCTCATCTGAGATACACAGTTGGTGACAGCCTGTCACCATAAAGTCCCACTCACACCTCTATTCCCTCTAACTATGTTCTTTCTCTCTCCCTCTCTGCTCTCGCTCTGCTCTCGCTCTGCTCTCTCCCTCTCCGTGCGAATAGGGTTTCTCTAATCTTGTTTTGCAATTCTATAAAGATCCGAGTGGTTTGAATTTTTTTTTGTGATGAAAATATGTGATGTTATTGTGTGAGATGTTAATATTGTTTCTTTCTCAGAGCTGCAATTTGTTTTCCATTTTCTCCATTTTTCTTTCTGAGATGTTAATCAACTTCTTGACGTGTGAGATGTTAATATTGTTTCTTTCTGAGAGACTTGTCCTTATAACAAACATGGTCTCCAGATCTGAGTGGTTTTAATTTTTTTTTTTCTTTTTAGTTGATCTACAAATTTCTTTTTTGATTTCGTTTTCTGTTGTTTCATTTTTTTGTTATTCCTTCTATGGTGTGTTTGGATGTAGATGAAGAAACATGTGGATTTTGTTTTTGTGATTCTGTCTATGTTTTTTTTGACTTTCACTCCAATATTCACTGTCTTTTATTTATTTTATTTGTTGTCTATTTTTCTGTTGCCTTTTTTTTTATTCCTATTAGGTTTGTTAACAATATAAGATCTGTTCAGATCTTCATATATTCAAAGAGGTCATGTTCATATTTGACTATTTTTTTTTCTTTCATTTTTCTACAGATCTGTAGATCTTTAGAAGGGAGTTAATGTTCATTTTTCTCTCTTAATTTTTTTTCTTCGTACACATCCGAGTCGTTGTACTTTTTTTTTAAAAGTTGGTTTATTTCTGGTTTCTTTTTCTCTATATATCTGAACAGGTCTTCATATATTTGAAGACATGGTGTCCAGATCTTTGTGGTTTTAATTTTTTCTTTTTTTTTTTTTACTTTTTCGTTGATCTATAAATTTCTTTTTTGCTTTCGCTTTCTATTGTTTCATTTTTCAGAGCAGTTGCTAAGCAGTCCATCTGCTTTTGGCATATTAACAGCCCTCCAATAGTTGGAGGCCACCTCAGAAATAACACCATAAGCGGGCTAGACTGATCCGCACGGGATAGAATTCTAAAACAATTCAATTGCAAGCGCACGACTTCATGAAACAATTCTCATGCTCGCGCGCGTCACCAAGCAAAGCACCACAAATAGTTGCCCCCGCCGCCAGCATCCGCCGCAAGCATCCACCGCCACCATTCCACCACCTGAAGGCCGTCATTGTCCTCCTTGGCAGATTTTGCAAACACCGACTTCATCAAAAACTAGTCCACCATTTTTAATTTCGTCGCCCACTACGCCGTCATTGGTCCATCCATCGCCCACCACAGTTTGTCACCAACTAATAGTTGTTCATGGCTGACTCCAGTGACCTTGGTGTTGCTCCAGTATTTCTCCTCGTTTACATTATAAATCTTTACACTACTGGTGTTTGATAAAATGTTTGAAAGAGTTCACTTCACATTATATTTTCGGGATCTAGCTTGGCTTTCAGTTTAAAGATTTTACATTATAAATCTTTACACTACTGGTCGAGAGATTGTTGATTTGTTTGAAGAAAAAAAAATGAACTGTCCACATCATGCGTGCAGGGCAGGGACGGTTTACATTTTGTTCTCTGGTTTGTATCTAGTTAGCTTAGCTAGCTTTGTTTTCAGAATTTATTGAAAACGTTGTGATATGTAATAAACTAAGTTACTAAAATGCTAAGCCTAGTATAAATTATCATTTAATTTTCGTTATAATTCTGTTAAAGTAAAAGCCTCTTAATATTATTAAATGCCCAAGCTTGAAGCAGATGTTTTGTCTCTTTTTCTGCATAACAATGCTCTTCTTTATTTTTAGCTTTGTTGATCTTCCATAACTAATGGATTTATAATCGTGTGGTTTTGTATTGAATGAACCAATTTATAATATTGATAGTGATGAACTTGAGGCTGAAAGTGAAGACATTCAATGTGATGTGAATGTTGAAGATAGTGTCAATGTCAAAAATGGAGTGAATGTGATTCCCTCTTCAAGTAGTGGTCCATTAGAGCCATTCATTGGTATGATATTTGAGGAGGTCGAAGACGCCCAAGCATTTTACAAGGCATATGCAAGGCGACAAGGATTCGCAATCCAGACGAATCATACTCGATTGTCGAAAGATGATAAAACTCTTAGTGCAGTAGACTGTGTTTGCACAAGGGAAGGATTTGGCGAGGAAGTCGGAAAGACACAGATCGAATAATCCCTGAACCCGCTGAGACAAAGATTGGATGTAAGGTAATAATGAGAATAAAGAAAGATGGTGAAAAGTGGATAGTCAACAAGTCTGTGGTTGGACATAATCATATTCTACTTACACCGAGAAGTACTAGTTTCCTTCGTGGACATAGGAGAGTTACTAAAGTCCAAAAAAACTTATTACGACTTTGAATGAGTCCGGTGTACCGACAAAGAAGATAATGTCGATGTTGAGTAAAGATTCAGGTGGTGAATTTAATGTTGGTTGTATTGGCAAGGATGTAGAAAATTACTTGGGAAGCAAAAGGAGAAAAATATTTGAAGAGGGGGATGCACAAAGGTTATATTCATACTTTCTTGATTGACAACTCAAAGAATCTGGGTTTGTTTTCTCCATGGAAGTTAACAAGGATGAGAGTATGAGAAGTTGTTTTTGGGCCGATGCGAGGTCAAGAGGTGCATACCAATATTTTGGGAATGTTGTTACATTTGATGCCACTTACCTAACCAATATTTATAAGATGCCATTTGTGCCATATTTTGGAGATGTTGTGCTTTGTTGGTTAATGAAACGGCAGAATCATATACATGGTTATTGAGAACATGGCAAGAGGCAATACTTGGGCGTGCCCCTTCAATGATAACTTCCGATGATGACAAGGCAATGGCTAAGGCAATCGTAGAGGCACTCCTGAATACAACTCATCGGTTGTGCTTGTGGCACATTTTACAAAAGTTTTCCGAACACTTGGCCCATGTATACAAAAAATTTATGGACTTTCAGAAAGATTTTCGTCATTGCATACATGAGACAATTACTACTGATGAGTTCGAGCAAGAATGGGCTTTGATTGTAGGGAAGTATGACCTAGGAGAAAATACTTGGTTGCAAAATCTTTACAGCCGACGGGATAAGTGGGTACCGGCCTACTTGCGTTCGACATTTTGTGCCGGTATGGTTAGTGAAAGCAAGATTATGTTTGTTCAAGCACTATGGTTAGTGACTTTGTGCATTAGTATGAGAAAGCTATGGATGCACGTTACTTTAAAGAGAAAGAGAAGGACGTGCGGACAAAACCTACGTGGGCGATAATGAAGACACCTTTTAAAATTGAAGAGGTGGCGGCAATTTTTTATACAAGAAAGTCTTTCATGATCTTCTAAGATGAGTTGTTCAATAGTCTATGGTACCAAGCAAAAAAATTGTATGTGAGTGGTGAGGCCAAGACATATGGAGTGACAGCCCATGGTAAAGAAACACCTCTTTACCACATGACATTGGAAGGTGATGAAGGACATGCTACATGTACATGTCATATGTGGGAGTTAATGGGGATTCTTTGTAGGCACATCTTGTGTGTTTTTGGCAAGAAAGCGAAGTTAAATATATTGCCATAACAGTATGTTCTAGACAGATGGACTATTAATGCTAAGAGTTGGCCCATTCCCGACATACCATGTTCTGATGACCAAGTGCGGCAAGGACAAGATGAGCCTACGATGAGAAAAAGCAAGTCAATGATACAACTTTATGACATTGTCGAACTTGCATCACAGTCAGCTGAAAAACACAATCACTTCACACTTGCTTTGGAGAAGGTTCACAGAGAGTTGCTTGCAATGGAAGATCATATAGCATGTTCACAAATAGTGCCCACCAATGAAGATCAAATATTTTGAAGTCAAGTTATATCCAACTTTTCACAAACGGTGCAGGATCCTCTACAGGTGCCCACAAAAGGGCGCCCAAAGTCTTTGAGAGTGAAGAACCCAAAGGAAACACAAATAATAAAGAAAAGACGTTGTAGCATTTGCAAGAATGAGGGACATGCTAAAAATAATTGTCCTTCAGTGACATATAGTAGCTTTGTAGTTATTTGTATTTTGTTGATTTTTAATAAAGAAAGTAATAAGGTTTGTTGTTATTTTTGAAGGGATTTTGGGCCAACAACTGACAACATATCGGAACACTTGGATTCATTGTGCAAATTTGAATATATCTTGTATATGATATATTCCCTCTTCTCTTTAGATATATCTTGATTGTTTTTTCAATATAAGAAATTTGAGGACCTTGTGATATGTCCAGGTAGGTTTTTGAGAATGGCGAGGAGAAGCTAAGGGTTTTGAGTCAGACGAGGAGAAGTTGAATTACTTTTTCAAGGCAACTGAAGCAAGCTTTTGAAGCCATATTGTTAATTGTAACCAAACATGGAAAATGAACTATATTGTATTTTTTTCTAGACATCTTGTATTTCTATTGCAACCATCTTGTATTTCTTTGGAATTGAATATTTCAGTTCGAGAAAATATTGTGATGTGCAATATTCAACTGTTAGGACATATTGTGATGGTAGTCATTACATTAATAAAAGTAGTCATTACATTAAAGTACAACGGGTTACATGAGTCGTAGTACTGACTAAGATACATTGTAATTTTTTGGATACATAACAATTACACCACAAACTATTATAAAAAATAACCTTGACAAGATTAACACTTTCAAGACTTCCTTGTACTTCTCTCCATTGCTTTAAATTTAGATTCTTCGATGCGTAGCCACTCATTAAGTACCCTGTCGTTCCTCCATTCAGCTAACTCAAAGGTCGTCTTACGACAATTGTTTTGCTCTTTTTGAAGATCAATCCATTCAAAAAATCCACATTGGTTACCCATCTTATAGTTTGGACAATTCTAAAATCTTCTACCAAAGCTATTAGATTTTCCAGAAATATGTAGCTTCGCTTGGCAGCCACAATATCAAAGTGGTCTCTCAAAGCTACCTTTGTCTTCCCCTCTTGCAGTCCAAGAACTTGAACCAGAATGAGAACCAGAATGAGAGCCTGAACTTCTCCTTGACTGTTATCATATTGAAAAGTCATCAATTTTAACAATGCTAACAGATGGTGCATAAAAGAAACTAGCATGTTGGTGCCCCTTGGGGTCGACAAGGGGCCCACCAAGCAAAGCATGGTGACCACGACGTACGTGTCATAGAGAGCTTTTCGGATTGGGGTAATATGCATGATTCTAACACCTAGAGCCAAAATTATAATTAAACTTCTAATGTCGCCACTTCTCTCCGCCCAACCAAAGAATAAGTATCCTCGCCTAACCGAGGAAATATTCTTCTCCCTCAGCTCTACCTCTTCTCATCCAAATCCTGGAAAAACTTATTTCTTCCTGCTAGTTTTGTGCTGGTCTACCTTCTCGAGATAGTCCAATACTTTTAACATTTCATTTGTCATCTGAGCCTCATCAGCCTCAAATTCGGTTTCGGATCCCCCTACATCAGCCCCCCTCGAGTTGAAAAGAACTCGCCCCCGAGTTCATGCCATTGTCGACAAAGTAGGGGTTGAGATGTTTGACGTTGAAAATATCTATAGTCCTCATGTGACTGGGAAGACGTAGTCTATATGCATTTTTCTTGATCTTTTGAAGAACTTCACAAGGTCCAATCTTCCTAACCTTCAACTTATTGTACTCTCCAACAGGAAAATGATCCCGGGTTAGTACAGCCCAAACAAGATCTCCAACATCAAAACGTACCTAGTGGTGACAATTGTCAGCGTCAACCTTGTACTTTGCATTGCTTGCTTGAATTGTTTGTTTGACTTGGTCATGTACTCTCCAAAGGTGCTCTACCATCTCCTTGGCCTTAATGTTCAAGAGACCAATCCATGGACAGGGACCAAATCAAGGATGCCCGGCGGATTTAAACCATACACAACTTCAAATGGGCTTAACTAGGTAGTCCGGTTCTTGGATCGGTTGTAAGCAAACTCTACACACGATAAAGCAAGGTCCCACTGTTTCGGCTTAGTACCCGCCAAACTTCTTAGGAGGTTGCCCAAACTTTGATTCAACACCTTGGTTTGCCCATCCGTTTATGTGTGGTAGCACTAGTAAAGTTCAGTTTCGTTCCGAGTTTTTCCCACAAACTCTTCCAGAAATTACTCATAAACTTTGTATCCCGGTCTGAGGTAATAGACTAAGGCTGTGTTTGGGTAACCAAGTATCCTCAACACTTTCCAAGTATTCTCGTACTTTTGAAAATACTTCACATACCAAACAACTTAAAATACTCTCAATGGGACCTACAAATTCACTTCAAACTCTATTCATAACTATTCACAAACATTCTATAATACTTATCACTATTATATATAAATAAAAAATAAAATCACTATAATATTTATCACTATTAAATATATATAAAAAAATCATTATAATATATAAATAAAAAATAAAATCACTATAATATTTATCACTATTAAATATATATAAAAAAATCATTATAATATATAAATAAATAAATAAATCACTATAATATATAAATAAAAAATATTTATCACTATTATATATAAATAATAAATAAAATCGCCATAATATATAAATAAAAAATAAAATCATTATAATATATAAATAAAAAATAAAATTATTATAATATATAAATAAAAAATATTTATCACTATTATATATAAATAAAAAATAAAATCATTATAATATATAAATAAAAAATAAATCACTATAATATATAAATAAAAAATATTTACCACTATTATATATATAAAAAAATTAAATCGCTATAATATATAAATAAACAATAAAATCATTATAATATATAAATAAAAAATAAAATCATTATAATATATAAATAAAAAATAAAATCACTATAATATATAAATAAAAAATAAAATCACTATAATATTTATTACTATTAAATATAAATAAAAAATAAAATACTATAATATTTATCACTATTATATATAAATTAAAAATAAAATCACTATAATATATAAATAAAAAATAACATTACCATAATATTTATCACTATTTTATATATATAAATAAAATCATTATAATATTTATCACTATTATATATAAATTAAAAATAAAATCATTATAATATTTATCATTATTATATATAAAGTAAAATAAAATCACTACAATATTTATTAATATTAAAAAATCACTATAATAAAATCATTATTATATTTATTACTAAAAATAAAATCACTATAATATTTATGGGACCCACACATTTTTCAACTACCTACTCAAAAGTCAACAACTCAACATACTTCACACATCCGAACAACTCAAAATACTCTCAATGAGACCACAAACTCACTCCAATCTCTACTCATAACTATTCACAAATATTCTCAACAGTTCTCAACACTTCTCACTACCCAAACGTAACCTAAAGAACACCATGCATGCGAGCAATCTCCTTGAAATAAAGGGGGGCAATCCAGGTGGCGTCCATGGTCTTCCTACAAGCTACAAAATGGGTCATCTTAGAAAATTGGTCGACCACGACAAAGATTGAATCCATGGTGCATTGGGTCTTAGGTAAACCTAAGACAAAATCCAAACTAACATCAAGCCACGGACCATTAGGTACATGTAACAGAGTGTAAAGGCCAATTCATAAAGATTTACTAAATTTTTACCTTACCAATCTCCCCCTTTGGCATTTCTGTGACAAAACCTCTAACCTATACATTGGACTTAATCCTGACACACCCCACACAAGATTCCCAAGTTCAGGTACAGTCACGAACAAGTTTGGATATTTCTGCAAACTTGACAAACAGGTAAGTGTACCAAAATAAAAGTGCAAGAAATATTCACACGTGTAATCAATATCTGCTGTCCAATTTCAAAGCACTAATTCAAGTATACACATGACAGGCATAATTTTCATCAAGAGAATCTTCATTAAGAAAAAGAATAGACATTAAGTTTCATTTAAGAATTCAATACAATGACAGCTCAAAAATTGTGTTTTACAAAAAAGTTTACTATGGTTAGCTCCCACTACATATCATCACTCCCCCTATCATCACTCACTCCCCCTATGTGCTTCCCCTATATCATCACTCTCCCTTTTTGTCACAAAATCCAAGGGGCTCAATCATCACTATCATACTGACTGCCACCATCATCCTCATGGAGAAGCTCCTCAATGTTGTTGAAGCGTTGGGTGATGAACTGTTGAAGGCCATCAATGCGGCTATCAAGCCGGTCCTGGAGGCCATCAAGACAAGCATCAAGAAGGACCAAGTAGTCAAGAACCGTTGGCAAGCTGGGCTCGGTTGAATCGGGTGCAGAACTAGGAGGTGCCGAGCTGGTTGGTGTCGAGCTAGAAGGGACTGAGCTAGAGGGCCAAGAGCTCGACTGCTGAGAGGTAGGTGTAGGAGGATGCTCAACATTCAAAGGTTGAGGGTGAATGTGAGCACGACTGAGCTTAATGGTCTTATGACCAATGAGAGCCTTAAGCATAATCCTAGGCTCATGGGAGGAATGGAGACAGACTGAGCCAAAGCAATCCGGGTGATGAGGCAGACAAATGGTAATCCAGTCTGGGTTTTATTGGACTGGAAGGCCTCAAGCATGACCTAGCAAAGAGGACTCCCAAAATCAGTAGAGATGTTATTAATCAGGACATAAAGAAGAAGGGCCCGATCATACCCGAGATTGCTATGATGACCCGTAGGGTAGAGGTTAGTTAGGACAATCCGACAAAGGAGTAGGTAGTCAGGTGGAAATTCAACTGTATGTAAGGGTATCCTACCATCCTAGTCGATATACCGCCCAGTTAAGCATTTAGCGATGGCTGACATGAGAGGATGAGGGGTGGTGATAAAAGGATAGTCGACGTTAGATACCCGAGGGGCATGTAGCAACTTGACTAACATGCCCAGAGTCACTCACAGCAAAAGAGCCATCTTCAGTAATGGCAAGAATGTTGGAGCAAAACTCCCTCACCAACTCCACATAATGAGTGGGAAGACCAGTGGTCAAGGCTTGCCATTGGCGGGACTCAGAAATATGGGGCACAATGGTCTCGGTGAGCTCACCTAAGGAGACCTCATGCTCAACAATCAGGGTGCGTTGAGAGAAATTTTGCGTATACAATTCCCGTACCCTAGCATTATGGAAGTGTGCTTGGGTTGGGACAAGAGGATCCTGGCGAGGACGCACACGTCAAGACATGATTTTGGCTGTAGACATAATAGTAACCATTAGACATGGATAAAGGCAATGTGAATGACCCGATGTATGCATGTCTAAAATGCCCAATGCATGTGCATGCCAATGTGACCTCCCTAAGAACAAACATCTTTCAATGGTGTGGATTGATCTTTCCACACATTAAAAACATCCCCAAAGGGTGTTTACAAGCACACCAACCAAACCCAACATTTTATCCATCAACATCACCACCAATCACCATTTCACAACTCAATCTCCATGATCCAACAAGAGAAATGAACATGAGATGCATGTTTAAAGTTTGGTGTAATGCAATGCATGGTTAAAGTGCCATGATACTAAATACAATGTCCAATATACTGCAGGAGGAACCATGTACATGCAGCCAAGTCAATGACTCAGACTTTTCATCGAGCATCTGGTGTGTGTGTGTGTGTGTGCGCGCGTGCTGCCATGTATGATTATCGTGCATGCACAACTTCAAAACTCCCAAAAATAGACTTAGCACCATTGCAGACTCAACCCCTCATTTCCAAATAATCTCAAAACCAAATAAAATCCAACTGAAATTGGGCTTGAAAATGTATGAGGAATGTGCTCAATGCAATACACTATAAAAATGCAACAGAGGGGACCACTGATGGGCATATTCTACTACACATGGGTGAAATGCATGCAATACCCAAAAACTCCTACATACACGTGAGGGAGAGCACGCTTTACTCCCAAACCTCAATCAAACCAACTTCAACAATCTCCATTTTGCACTTCACAGACCCAAAAAGCCATAGCTCTCCATGAAATGCCCATGAAACTCAAAATGAAAATACAATGAAGGGTGAAGGACTTACTATGAGTAAGTGAAGATCAAATGGAGGAGATCCACTAAAAAACACACGAAGACAAGAGAGAAAGGAAGAACAACGCATAGAGAAGAGAAAAAACTGGGGAGAGAAAAGAAAAGGAACCTGCGGAAATGAGTTTCTCAAGCGGCGCAGGGGATTTTAAATGACGTTCGCTCGAGTGGTTGTCGCTCGAGCTAGATACACAGTGTTGAGTGGTGTATCAAGCGACTACCCCAGAAATTTGATTTTACTCAGATAAACTCAAAGCATTACATGGCTTAACTCCAAACATTAGTGAGAACAATTTTTAAAATCAAGGATGCACAGTCATATTCCCATAAATCACGCAGGGGCAAAAACAGTGTATCACATGTAATATGAACATGCGTGTTTAGGAGGTCCTTGCTCAGTCAAGAAATCTCAACCAAAATGTGTGAGTGGGGTTGGGTTGAACAAGAAACCATACATGCTTGGGAAGCTCTTCCAAGATATAGATATTCAAACCTAATGCTACTAGGACCTAAATGCTTCTCTTTGAATTTATGTATATGTCTTGGCCTATTCAATACTATGTGCCCCCACCTTTTTTTTTTTTTTTTTTTTTATTTCATCATCATTTTTCTTTTCCTATTGTATTGACCAATTTTGCACAGAAAGAAAAATAATGAGGTCATCTATCCCGTGGTCAATTCTATATGCAAGTAGAGCTCCCTTGCACTTTTGATTGCCTCCCCAAAAACTCATAGGTAGCAAAATGACAATTGATTGGCTCGGAGTGTAGTGTGTGTGAAGCAGGTCACAGATTACAAATAATACACCAGTTTCAAACTTTTGTGACCAATAGGCATATAATACAATTTTCAAATGACACATGCACTTAGATTTTTAGAATTGCTACCACTAACATCCTTTTTATCAAAACCATGTGTAAACCACTATGCATGATTTTTAGAGAAACACACCCAAAAGTACACAAGGACAAAAACAAGCATGAATTAACCACACAATATACTAGTAACAAGAAAATAAAGAAAGACTATACAAAACCTAAACATGTGTAAAATGCATGAATGCAAGACTATCAATCTATTGCATAAATACCATGTATGGTCTGCTTCTCCCCCTTTCTCATCCACACTTGTCTCACTTTAGAATGATCCACCTTATTAGCCCTCTGGCTAGAAGTCAATTGATCAAACTTCACATTGATCATCTAATTCTGTTTGGTCAAGACCATGACACAGTTCCACAAGTTATGACGCCCTTTTCTTGTGTAGGGCTTTTCAATTTCCTTGGGATGACTCCTAAGCTCAAAATAGTTTTATCGAATGTGACCAATCTTACCACAATTGTGACAAACATGGTTTGCCTTATGAGCTCTTTGTCTCATGAAGGGCGAGACATATTTAGGAGCATTCATGAACTTTTTACCCCTTTTTGGGGGATAAAGAGTCCTACTACCCAAGAATGCAGTAGCATGAACAGATTGACTTTTTAACTTAAAGCAATCTGGTCTAACCTGACCAACCTTCTTACAGTGATAGCATATGGGGCTCGTGTTTCAAGCTCCTTGTCTTTTGGGAGGTGACACAGACTTTTGCACATGTTGGGTTTTCAAACCCTTTTCAGATGATTGTGCATTCCTATTCTCAATCAATGCAAGAACAAACATAGTTTTTCCTACATTTCTACAGGGGTTTTTGAAGTTGAAGTCACATCAGATTTCCGTTCAACATGTCCCAAACCCATCTTGTCACTAGATGACTTTCCTGAGCTTAGGATTTTGTGAAGCTTCTGTTTCCCAATATAGAAGATTTTCAGTCTATTGTTTAACATAATCAACTCACTCTCCTGCATTTTCAATCTATCCTCGAGTGACACATTTCTCTTTTGCAACTGGTCATTTAGACAAATGGCTTCATTAATCTTGTCTTGAAGCCTTTCATTTTCTCGTTAGCAGAAATCTATCTTCTCAATATGTGTTTTATTGAGTTTCTTCAATTTTACACATTCCTTGTACAACTTCTCATAGATTTCATACAACTCATCTTCATCCTCAGATTCACTTCCTCAATAGCAGTAACTTTTGGACAGAATCTCTCACGAAGAAATATGAGGACTTTTCTCACAATTCTATTTTTGAAAATTTTATCCCCTAAATTTAAACGAGAATTGACAATGTCATTCAGTTTTGCATAGAAGGAATCAAATGTTTCATCATCATTCATTCTAAGTTCTTCAAAGTTGGTAGTCAACATTTGAAGCTTATAGTTTTTCATAGCTTTGGTACCTTCATGAGTTATTTCAAGAATGTCCCATGCCTCTTTGCAAACTTCACACATGGAGATTCACTTGAACTCCTTCTAGGACACGGCCATAAAAATCGCATTCAGGCCTTTACTATTCCAATTACACTCGTTGACTTCATCATTAGAGTAACTTTTCACATTTTTGGGAATTTCAACTCCTTCAACTATTGTAACCGGTTGTTTCCATCCTCTTGTCATGGAAATCCACACTCTTTCATCTATGGATTACAGAAACACTCTCATTCAAACTTTCCAATAGGCATAATTACTACCATCAAAATATGATGGCGATGTGAGTGATTGAGACCTATCCATTTTAACCACTACAACAAGATCACACTCAGGAACTAAATCCTAGCAGAGTGAACCCGCTCTCATACCAATTGAAAACACAGTGGTTCTACCCAACACAACACCTAGAGGGGGTGAATAGGTGTAGTTCAATTTTATGGTCTATCTAAAAATATTTTTAAACAAGCAATTAATCAAAGAGACAAATTACACAAATAATCAACACAAAGATTTGGTCACGAAATGGAAACTCATGTGAAGAACCTCTCCAAAATCTAAAACTATTCTGGGTGTAAGACACCACCTCAAATCTACTATAGAAACTTTAGTGTTTTTCAACAGATATTCAACTTTGAATGTGGAGGGGAGTCTCTCTCAAATGCTCTTGGAAGGAGGCTCTATCTTTGGCTCTCTTACCTCGGCAAATGGCATAACAAAATGTTATATTTATACCTCCCAAGAAATGAGGTGCTCAAACCCTAGGAAAAATTAGATTTTTTGAACATTAGCTTGAGCAAAGGTTGAGTGCACGTTGTACTTCTGAAGCTGCTCAAGCACCATGTCCAGCGCCATGTTGAGCGAACTCTCTAGATGTCCATCTCTCAAGTGCCATGTCGAGCACGTGTCGAGCGAACTCTCTGGATGAGTTTTGCTCGAGCCTTTGTTGAGCATTGTCTTCCGCTCGAGCACAGTGTTGAGCTCAAGTCGAGTGAGTTCTCTGTGTGAGCTTAGCTTGAGCGGTGTCATGAGCGTCTGTCGAGCGAACTCTCTGTTTGAGTTCCGCTCGAGCACAGGTTGAGTGCAGGTCCTGTATTTGTTCTACTTGAGCCGTGTTGAGCTCACTTGACCCCCTTTTCACTTTGACACACTTCAACACTTGTTACAACACAATTTTACAAAGGTTTTCATAAGAATATGCCAACACACTCATTTTTACATTAACGTGATGAGAGTGGTGAAATTACAGATGAATCGTCAATAAGAGGAGGCCAATCCATAGACGCTCCGCACCTCCTGTAGGGTATTAGGAGTTGGCCACTCGAAAATGGCTTCCACATTGGATTGATCTGTTTGGACGCCATCTGTGGAGACGACAAATCCAAGGAATGTAACAGAAGTTGTAAAGCCCAAAATATTTTGTCTGTATGTAGACTTTTTCTTTAAGAGAACATTTGAGCCCACGTGGCTGTTTGTGGATTAATTATTCATTTTGAGTGCTATGGGCCGAGTCTAGGCATGAGAGAGGAAGAAATCAGGCCCAACCCATGGGTTAGTATGGGAGCAAAGCCCTCTTGCCAAAAAGAAGTCGTTTTGATTAGGGGTGCAAATCGGCCGGTCCGGTCCGGTCTGGCGATGGATCGAACATTTTCGGTCCATCATTTTTCCGGACTGGACAGGACAGTAGCTATCGGTCCGGTCCGGTCGGTCCATTCTGTCCAGCCTCTTTTTTTTCCTTCTTTTTTTAAATCAATTAATAAAAGAAATTTATTTAAAATACTAAATTAAACTAAGTGACTTATTAATGTGGATTATGTAGCAAACTTAATAAAAAAATATTTTATATGGTCAATGATAATAAATTAAATGAAAATTACATTATTAATTTATATAATTACTATATAATTAACTAATTGATATTATATATTAGTTAATTTATAGAATATTAACAAGTGTTAATAACATATTTAAAATTTTATATTGTTAATAGTGATAGGTTAGATGAAGATATATATAAAATATTGTTAATTTATAGAATATTAACCAGTATTAATAACATATTTAAAATTTTATATTGTTAATTGTACAATTATTATATAAATAATATATATAAAATATTTTTTTATTTTTATTTTTTCATTCGGTCCGGTCTGGTTCGGAAAAACCCTGGATCGTGGACAGGACCGAAACTTTTTGTCTTCTTAAATGTGGACCGAGATCGACTGGTCTCAATCTCGGTCCGGTTCAGTCCGGTCCAGACTGAAACGGTCTGTCCGTTCGGTCCAGACAGACCATTTATCACCCCTAGTTTTGATGGTTTTGGAGGTGAATTTTGCCCTACCCCTATACGGTGTCATTTGGAGCTTTGAAGGAAACCCGAATTTCCTTTTCTCCCTTGGTGCCACTCGTTCCCTTCTCATTCTTTCATTTTATTTTCTTCTTCTTCCTCTCTCTTCCCTTAACCCAAGCCTTGTAATGCCTTGTTCCATCACTATCCCACCAGCGCCACGCGTCCGTCAAGCACTAGACACCACCGTCATCTGTTATTTATACCTTCGTCGCCAAAAGAGTTTCTCGTACCTGAAACCTGCTATTTATACCATGAGTCTGGGGGGTAGATCGTGTCTACCTTTATGGTGTCCATGTTCTTCGTACTGTTCCTTTTATCAGAGTCCTTTAATGCGGCGTGACTCTTCGTCATTAATGTAGCGTATAGCTGGGGTAGTGGTGCCATTAATGCGGCGTGGTTTCCCGATTTGTCTCACCTCGATGGCGTCCTAGGTGGTCTGTTGATTCCCCCCATGTTGGAGGATTGAGGGTCCCCTGTTGTTTCTGCCCACTACGTAGAAAAGCACTCAAGAGCTGGACTCTATTTGAGGGGTCTCCGAGTCGGCGAGTCTCATCCCCCTACAGCATGTTCCCTCCTATATGTAGCATCCAGATGAGCCTACTCGTCGGCCGCGTCCAGAGGAGCATACACATGAGAATCATGATACTCACACACCCCACATAAAATCCATTTATTATGACCATTTACAAATATATATCAAATACACAATCTCTAAACTATTCATAACTATAATACAATGATCCTCAAAAATTCATTTGGAAGTTCGGCTGGAGCCATTAAATTCTAAATAATTACAATACAGATACTCCAATAAAAACTGTAAAATAAAATATGACCATAAGGAACTCTTTGTATAACCAAAACCATCTTCAAGCAACAAAACCATCAAGCCCCAAAACTTCCAACTTCAAACGACTACACCAAGTCCACTCTGAAATCTTTGGCTCAAAATCTATCACTTCAAATGAAGAAACTTTCTACAACTCTGAAAAATATGTGAAA
Organism: Juglans mandshurica; assembly: GCA_022457165.1. NCBI lineage: Eukaryota > Viridiplantae > Streptophyta > Magnoliopsida > Fagales > Juglandaceae > Juglans > Juglans mandshurica. The sequence goes on from CM039623.1 coordinate 16,760,057, forward strand.
TGAAGTAGTGAACTGCCACATGCTCAGTAAGTAGCAATTTCATGGGGGTGTGGGAGTTTGCAATTTTCTTTACTATAATATAATGTGAGCAATACAATTTTATCTCAACCAACATATTTAGTCAAACATTATATTCAAGGCCACATGATAATAAGGAAATCATTAATATAGCAGAAAGATATCACGCCACAAGGGCATCAATATACCATGAAGATATCATGCCATGAAGACATCACGCCGCGAGGGACATCGAACATGTCACAAAAACATTCATATCATGGGCTCAAGAATAAATAGCATGATCACATTTAACTTTCAAATTTAATAAGCCATATATCATTTTTCAAACATTCTGACCATTACAAAATTCGCACAAATCCCACAAGTAGAGCCAAAATAGCATAAGAATGTGCAAAAATCTAAAGTTTATACAAGTTTGAAATATAATACCCAAGTGCACCATTCCAAACAAAACCAACAGTTATTTTATTAGAACCCCATTAAAAAGCCACTTACTTCGATTTTTAGACAAAATGGTCAAGATATTCTTTTGCCAACGATCACTCAGAACCTATTTCAAGACCATTATAATCCATCAACTTCTACGCTAAAAAATATCTCACTTAACTCTAAAATTTTATACAATCCTTAATAACATAAATTTAGACTTATTCTAAAAGATTATCCTCCAAAATTGATAAACTCCAAACTTCTAAGTTACAAATACACAGCCGGACAGCACATACTGATACACTGGCATCTATCTCCTTATTAATTCAACGTAAATAATGTCTACACTCAACCATAAAATAGTGACATAAAAATAGATTAATTCTAGCTAATACCCACCACTAACACTTGAATATTAAATTCATCTTCAATACACCCTAATAGCGCAATCAACTAAGTATATTCTCAATGATTCACAACAACAAATCTTAACAAATCTCATATTCAAAATTCATTAAAAATACTACTTATGAGGGATGAGAAATTACCTAATATTTTCGATGGTGGTGATGAAAAAGCAAAGTGTAGTAGCTGTGGGTGGAGGTTACATAGAGAGAGAAAGAGAGAGAGAGAATATATATAGAGGGAATTGAGAGAGAGAGAGAGATGAGATGTGGGGTTGAGAGAGAATCGCAGGAAGAAAGAGAGAGAGATGTGTGAGAGAGTGAGTTTGAGAGGGGAAGAGGTGAGAGACGAGATGAGGGAGGGGGTGTGCAAGAGAGGGAGCAGATAATAAAGTTTGTCATGAGAGACAGAATCAAGGGGAACATACGAGAAGGGGAAAGAAGGTGGGGGCGGGAGGGGGGGAGAAAAAGCAAAGGGGGGGTTGGGCCTTTATGCATGGACTGGGTTTTGTTTACTGAGTTATATTACAGCCCCCTTCACAATTGAAAAACAATGTGAATATAAAACAACACAATTAATAACGAAAAGAAGTTACAACAAGAGATTTACGTTGCCATATACATCAATAGAAAACCAACGCAGCAAATACACAAAACTTCCGAGGGCCCTCGGCCATAACATTGTAAATCAACAACCACAAGTTCACAACTCCAATCACGCAGTCACAACAGAGAACCAATGCCACATATTTACAAACTCCCAAATCCAACAAGTTTGATTTTTAAGGTTAGTATAGGGAGCCACTTACGACAAGGAGGAAATTTTTTTTAAATAATCGAGGCATCCTAAGCTGTGTTGCTGGTTGTGGTCAATCACATAAGTGGGTGATGCAGTGGTCTCTAGGGTGGTGGTGTGGGTGCCTCGGGCAAAGAGAGACAACGTGTGCGTGTCTGTGTTGAGGGGACAAAGAGACAAATGACGCAAAAGGGAGATAGACATAGAAACAGAGATGGAGAGAGGGAGGAGATACCAAGAGGAGGGCAAAGTTGGGGTCTGGTGGCTTGAAAAATTCATGGAGAAAGGCAACAAGTGGTGGAGACAAGGAGGGTGAAGGGAAGAGAGTGCGAGTAAGAGGGATTTTGGGGTAGATAGAGACCAGGAGAGGGAGTAGCCCATTGTAGCAATGCTGAACAAGTGGGCACGACGAGGGTGGTGGCTGAGGCTAGGGTTTTGAACCTAAAAGCTTTGAACTTTGAGATCGAGAGAGGGGGAAGAACAAAGACAGATCTAGGAGGCGAAAAGGCTTACCAATGTGAACTGGCGCAACAGTGGCTGGAACGGAATGGTTGGCGGCAAATTCAAACTACACATAGAGAGGGAGTGTGATACGAAGAGAGATAGGGAGAGAGAAAACCAGATAGAGATTGAGGGGCTTACCATCCCGATTTCGGTGTCGAACGGCAGAATTAGATGGTGGCGGTGGGGCAAGGCTTGGGCTACAACAATGGCTCATAGGAAAAGAAAGAGATGAGGTGGGGTGTTCGACGCAAGGGAAACATGAGAGGCAGGCGGATGAGCGTGTCGGTAATGTGAGGTGCCAAGGCATGGATGATGGCAGTGGCAGTTGCTGTGACGGCAACAAAATAGAGAGAGAGAGAGAGAGAGAGAGAAATGGGAGAAGGCTTGGCGGGCGAGAGTATGCCTCGTTTATTTTTACAGGTGAGATGAGATGAGATGAGATGAGATGAGTTGAGATAAAAGTTAAAAATCGAATAAAATATTATTAGAATATATATTTTAATATTATTTTTATTTTGAGATCAAATAAATGGACAAAAATCGGCAATTTTCGCACGTTGGGACTCAAACCACTTCTCAAGGCTTATGGGATTGTGATGCCCAACCATTGGAGCTCCATGTTGATGCACAAATGTTTAAAAATTTATTTCTTTCTCATCAACCGGTTTATCTAATTTACACCCTACATGGTAAATCGACTTCACTAACAAATGAACTGGCTCTTCTCTCTCGCCCCCCACATCTTGCCTCTCATCTCTTCCTCCCCGTTCAGTTTAATGTGTGCAGCTCTTCTCTGTGAATTTCCCATGCCTTCCTCCCAAAAATCGGTAGAATGTGTGCAGCTCCTTCGTCTCCTTGTGCCTTCCTCCCAAAGAGAGGAGGTGCGCGTTTCATTGTATGCGAAGGAGAAAAAAAATTGTCAGGTATCATGTGGTGTTAATAAACAATAGTTAATGTATAGAAGAATTCATTTAAAAATCATCTAAAAATCTAGAAAACCCAACTAGTAACCAAAACGGATAAAAAAAGTACAACTCTAAAAGATTTAAATTGATTAAAAAAAAAGGTGAACAAAAATTCAATAAAAAAAAAAAAGAAATTAAGAGGTGGCCCCTTCCTCCTACCACAGGTGGCGGCAAGTCTAATATGGAACTGGGAGAGGATAGTCTAGTTCAAAGACGAAGCTAGGATTAAAAATTTGGAAGGGTTGAAACAATAAATGGTTCAATTGAAAGTTTTTGGAAATGCCATCAACAAATTAATACAACAAATAATTAAAATGAGTAAAAATATAGAAATAAACAAAGAAATCTCGAAATTTCATTCTTCCAATAATATTAAAAAAGAAAAGAAAAAAGATGCTAAACTTTGAAAACGAAGTTATAGCTTAATTATAAAAAAGATGGATAATTATATATGAAGGATAAATTAAGTACTTTTGGGTTTTGTGAATAATGTACAACAGTAAATTATTATATTAAACGGTTTTAAATAGCACATGAGTTACCTGTTGTGTAGCCTAGGTTGCCAACCGTGTGTTTTTTCATTAAAAATATCTCACAGAGATTGTTATAAATTTTCACATGATCTCCGCAACCATCCAAAACCGGACCCACGTCTTTGACCCTTGAGAACACTGGTCTGAGACATTCAGGAATGAGCTAATCGAGTACGTCAGCCAAATTAAACCATGCACTCATCTCTGTATCGAAGACAAAAAGTAGTCAACAAGATTACAAAAGGCATTACCTCACGTATTTCCCCCATTTGCTCACCCAATACGTCATCCCAAGGCCATGCAATTCATTACTCCACCACTCCCCCTATATATACATCGAACGCTTGCTTCTGGCCTCCACAATTCACATCCCATACTTATCATACATCTATCTCTCCCTCATTGTTATCTGCTTAAACTCTCACTCTATTCTTACTATTTGTTAGCTGTTTTTATAGTACGTACGTACGTGTCTAAAAAAAGACAAAATGGCGAAAGCACCCGAAGAACAGCACCCGGTAAAGGCCTTTGGATGGGCAGCTAGAGATTCTTCTGGCCTTCTCTCGCCTTTTAAATTCTCCAGAAGGTCCCCTCTCGATCTCTCGCTCCCCACCTTAATTCCTTTAATAGTTTCAAATTTTGATCAACTAGCATGATTGTCTCTCATTGGTTGTCGTTATGTATTGTTTTCTCATGCTTCTGAGTTTTCAATTTGTGCTTTAAATGGTATATCTATAGGGCAACCGGAGACAAGGATGTAAGGTTCAAAGTTCTTTATTGTGGGATATGCCACTCCGACCTTCACAAGATCAAAAACGAGTGGGCTAGTTCCAAATACCCACTTGTTCCTGGGTAAGTTTCCATTTCATTTTAAGCGATTGTGTAGCCTAAAAAAGATCAACAAACACGTCAATAAATCTTTTGGTACACAAAGTAACTACTGCAGTGTTAAATAACATTGTTCTTTCATTTTAATTGCAGGCACGAAATTGTTGGGGAAGTGACAGAAGTAGGGAACGAGGTGAAGAAAGTTAAAGTGGGAGACAAAGTGGGAGTGGGATGCGTTGTTGGTGCATGCCACTCCTGCGAGAACTGCAACAATGACCTTGAAATTTACTGTCCCCAAACGATACTGACATATGATGACATATATAATGATGGCACAATTACATACGGAGGCTTCTCAGACACTATGGTAGCTAATGAGCGCTACATCATTCGATTCCCTGAAAACTTACCACTCGATGCTAGTGCTCCCCTTCTTTGTGCTGGGATTACACTTTACAGTCCTTTGAAATATTATGGGTTAGCGGAGCCGGGTAAACACATTGGGATTGTTGGGCTAGGTGGACTCGGTCATGTGGGTGTTAAATTCGCCAAGGCTTTTGGAGCAAAAGTGACTGTAATTAGTACCTCCACCAACAAGAAGGATGAAGCTTTAGAGCATCTTGGTGCTGACTCGTTCTTACATAGTCGTGACCAAGAACAATTGCAGGTGAGTGTTAGCTAACAACATTTTTCTCTAGTTCTCCTCTTGATATATAGTCTAATAATATTAATAGAGAGTGATTGTTAAAACTTTTAAATTTGTACAGGCTGCTCAGGGCACGTTTGATGGAATACTGGATACAGTATCTGCTGTGCATTCTATTCTGCCCTTAATTGGTCTATTAAAGTCTCACGGAAAGCTTGTTATGTTGGGTGCACCAGAGAAACCGCTTGAGCTACCAGTCTTTCCTCTACTTATGGGTAATTTCCTTTCAAGTCAATTACTAACTTTTCCTTTGTTATAAGTTGGAATTCCATCTTGTTCATATATAGCTATAGAGTTAATAAGACTTGTTTTAACAGGAAGGAAAATGGTTGCGGGGAGTGCCACTGGAGGATTGAAGGAAACACAAGAGATGATAGATTTTGCCGCAAAACATAACATCACAGCAGACATTGAGGTTATTCCAATAGACTACCTTAACAAGGCAATGGAGCGTCTTGCTAAGGGTGATGTAAGATACCGATTTGTCATTGACATTGGAAACAGCTTGGCTTCTACCAACCATTGACGAATACCTTAATCTGCATGTTTTGGTTTCTTTGTATTTGTTGCAAGAGTGTGTTTAAATGCTCACCATTTAGCTTTTCCCGGTTATCTATTTATGTACGAATAACGGTTATTTATTTAGTTTGCACTTATTATAAAACTTTTGTGAGTATTAAACAATTTCTAATGTATCTTTTCAAATATTATAATGTTTATTTGGTTTTTTATTATTGAGTTTAAATAAAATAGTTAGCGTTCGAACGCCATTTATTTTTGTAGTGTTCGAACATAACTTTTCCCATTCGAACGCTTATACCGTTCGATCTGTCCCTTTAACATTCGAACAGAAAGCTAAATTTTTATCGTTCAAACGGGTGTATAATTTATTTTTTGTTCGAATGTAATTTGCAATCGTTCAAACAAATTAATCCTGTTCGAACGTAAAATTATAATCGTTCAAACAATATTCTGGGACGAATTTCAATCGTGACAAAAGAAATTCTCCATTCGAAAGTGTTCGAATGGTTTCCTTCAAATTCGTCCCAAAAGATATTTTTGGAACGTAATGGTGATTTTTCGTCCCAATATATCTTTTGGGACAGTGTTGTTGGAACGAGCTCGGGATGAATTTTTTTCGTCCTAAAAAATATTTTGGGACGAAATGACTATAATTTGGGATGAAAAATTTCATCCCTAAAGAGCGTTTCTATTGTAGTGCTTATATCTATAGCTGCCAAAACGAGGTTGTCCTTCTTGCATGATAATTTATCAACGTGGAATAAGAAAGCATTTTCCTACTTCTGTCTTCTTAAATTTCTACTATAGTGTAATAAATCTCTGGTTGTTCTTACCTGAGATTTAAATAATTATTTTTTAGTTTGTTTCTCTAATATGGCGTTACGTCCTCTTTATTATACTAAATACGTTGAGTCATTAAATAAATCTAGGGTCCATAATTTATACATCCATCATGCGAATCAAAATTTGAGACGATGCCTCGCACACTTCATTTAAAATATAGTTGGGAGCACACATGCTTATTCTTTACAACCTATATATTACAAGAGTAATCGAACGCTCTAGATCATACAGCCGACCACTTGTCCACTTTTCTCTAATCTATACATTAATGAAGAAAAAAGCATTACTCATTTGAGGACCACATGCAAAGAGTGGAACAGTTCAATATCCAGGCGAGCTCCTCAGCGCTCCCCGCCCGTCGTTCTTTTGCGGACATGGTGGCGTCTGCTCCACAGGCTATTCGGGTAGTTACGATCCTGTTGAGACCCCCTACAATTTTGGACGGCGAAATTTACATCAGTTTTTCCAAGGAGGAGATCACAAAGTCAGTGGAGCCGTTCATTTTTTCTCTGGTTTTAAAATTTTTGAGGAATCGTCCTTCTCTAGATGATATTCGGTCCTATATTCGAAGAAGATGGGGGCTCGTTGTTCAGCCTGTGGTCTCGTCGATGGCGGCGCCTAGGTCGATGTTTGTAAGGTTTGCTAATGAGGGGGATTTTAAGATGGCAATATCCAGGGAGTCTTGTGAAATGAAGGGTGTCCCCTATCGTGCATTCCATTGGTCGACGGAGTACACAGAGGAACTGGAATCCCCAGTGGTACCTGTATGGATTTCACTTCCTGGTTTGCCTCCGAACTTGTTTCATGAATCGTTCCTGGAAAATATCACCATGCCAATAGGGAAATATGTACGTAGCAATAATTGTACCAGATGTGCTACTCGGACGGATGCGGCAAGAGTTTGCGTTGAAATGAATGCCGATAAAGATCCTATTGAATCGCTGTGGATTGGGGTGCCTCACCAAATGGGTAGTCAATTGCAGAAGGATATATATGAAAATTTACCAGCATATTGCAGGCTTTGTAAAATGCAGGGGCACAATATAGCGAAGTGTCGTAAGGCTGGCGCTCAGGATGGAAAGAACAAGAATCTGGAGGGGAATAAGGATAATAGAAGGACTTACAAGGAGAAAGGCCAAACGAAAGGAGAAACGGGGCAGATTCCTTTGGGGATGGGTTCGGAAATGGTCAAAGGGAAGGAGTTGAGTTCTTCCATACAAGTTGGAAGCTTGATGATCATAGAGGAACTAGAGGAGGGGGAGCTTCAGGGTCAGAAGTTGGTGTTAGAGACGGGAGGGAAGAACTCTCTTGCTGTGGGCGTTGAAACCCAGCCCGACAGGGAAGTCCCAGTCGCTCAGTTGGAAACAGAGATGCATTTTCAGGATACAGAAGAGGTCCATCTGGTTGAGAATCGTGAGGCACTAGTTCAGGGTACGAAGGTTGCTGAATTGTTCAAAGCTAGTGACGATTCGGATGGAGGCCTGAGGGAGGTGGTTATGGTGGAAAAGCTGGAAGGAATTTTTGATTCCATGGATGATGCAAGATTTTTACAGGAGCGAGAGCTTGTAAATGATCTAGAAAATGACAATCACTATGTTTCTCTGGGCTGGTCGGAGGAGGGAGTGGTTCAAGTCGAGAACGGTGGAGTTGATCTTGATGTGGGGAATGGAATTGAGGTTGAAGGCGAGGTTCTGGGCTCAATATCAGAAGGTGAGAAAGTGGAGAGTATGTTGCATAGGAGTAAAGAAAAAGATTTTATTTGGATCTAGAGAGGAGTGAGCAGCAGAGGAAAAGTGAAAGAATTAAAAGTTCTAAAAGGGTTCCTAGCAGACCCGTTCGGTTTAATTTATAATGTGTAGTTTCATCTATTGGAATATACGAGGTCTGAACACCTCGAAATAGAGGCTGGGTAAACTGCTGAGGAAATATAAACCGAAAGTAGTGGCTTTGGCAAACCTTTTTCAAACGGAGGAAGCACTGAGGAAGCTGGTCGGGGATTTTCATTTTATGGATGGTGTATCAAACACGCGGAAGGAGGCATAATATGGTTGTTATGGAGCCAGGGGATGGGCTGTCAAGTGATTGCAAAATCTAATCAACATATCACGGTAGTCATTGAGGACAATAATAGGAGGGTGCGGCTCTCCTTGGTGTACGCCAAGTGTTTGAGGCAAGAGAGAAGTCAGCTTTGGCAAGACTTGTGTGACCTTCCAAGTACAGCTGATGATTGGGTGGTGGCAGGGGTTTTTAATGTTATATGTACAAATGAGGAAAGAAGAGGGGGGCCGTCCGAGGTCGGCAGCGGTAATGGAGGAGTTTAATCATTTTATTAATCTCCGTGGGTTGCAGGAGATGTCGTTCATGGGGGGTCCTTTTTCTTGGTGTAATGGTCATGCCAGTTTAACTAGATCCTGGGCGAGGTTGGACAGGATTTTGATGAATAATTCGTGCGCTGCTAATTATTCGTCCTCTTGCATGGAATACCTCTCACGCTCATCATCGGATCACGCTCCAATGGTAATGTGGCTTGAGAAACCGTCAACAAGATATGGCCCATCTCCATTCAGATTCCAGGTATGGGAGGAATGGGTTGTGGAAGAGGCGATGGGGAATGGGTTGTGGAAGTTGGCAGGCAAACTAAAAAGGTTGAGGGTGGCTCTTCAACGATGGAATGTTAATGTCTTTGGTTGGACACACACACATATTGATCAGTTGGAAAAGGAGATAGTCGAGTTGGATTGCAGACTTCAGGTGGGGGGCTCCGAGGAGGATGAGATGGCCTTGTTGGCAGCCTAACTTGAGCTAGTGGAGTGGACACGTAGAGAGGAAATGAGGCTATCCCAAATTGCTAAGCAATAGTGGGCTGAGGTAGGGGATGTTAATGCTCAATTTTTTCGAAGTCTGAAAATCAAAGGCAGTAACTGGATTCGAGATATGAATCTGGAAGATGGGCGCCGAATTAGTTCTCCGGAAGTAGTACATGAAGAAGCGGTTAGTTATTTCTCTGCTTTTATGGGAGCTAGAAATAGTAGCCCTAGTCCAGAGTTGTTGACGTGGGTAAAAAAGGAAATCTTTGAGGCTGAAAACAGAAGACTGTGTGCGCTCCCTTCAATCCAAGATATCAAGGATTCAGTTTTTTCTATTTCGATAGATAGTTCACCAGGTCCAGATGGCCTCACTTCGGGTTTTTATAAAAGTTGTTGGGGGTTAGTGGAGAAGGATGTGGTGGAAGCAGTGTGGGATTTTTTCAGAGGTAGTGAATTACCTAGGTTCTACTCTTCTTCATATGTAGTTATGATCCTACAAGCTTTGAGAAATTCAGGCCAATTGCCTCTGCTCCGTGGTCTATAAAGTATGCTCTAAATTGATAGTGAGAAGATTGGTGCCTATTTTGTCCCGAATAATTTCTCAAGAGCAAGGCGCCTTTATACCTGGTAGAAGTATTCTGGAGAATGTCAGTCTAACCCAGGAAATGATACAGAGCTTGAATAAAAAGGTCAGAGGAGGCAATGTAATGATTAAGGTGGATTTTGCGAAAGCTTATGATTGCATTGATTGGGAGTTCCTTCTTCATGTGTTGGATGTTTTTGGTTTTTCATCTCAGTTTCGGGACATGGTAAAACAATGTGTAACGACGGTATGGTATTCCATGATTATGAATGGAACGGTGAAGGGGTTTTATAAGGGGGGAAGGGGGTTACGGCAAGGAGACCTCTTATCCCCATACTTGTTTATTTTAGTGGAGGAGACTCTTTCAAGACTTTTGAAAGAGAAATTTCAGGCTGGGATAATTGGGAGGTTCTCACATCCGAGGGGGGCGCCGATGATGATGCACTTCCTGTATGCAGATGACATGGTTATATTTGCAAATGGGGCGAAAAAGAATGTAAAAATAATTATGGACTGTTTGAACAAGTATGAAGCTTGGTAGGGGCAGGCAGTAAATAAACACAAATCGGCGATTTATTTTTCGGAGTGTATCACAAGGACAAGAAGACGGACCATCTTACGAACTACGGGGTTTGTGCAAGGTACATTTCCTTTCAGATATTTGGGAGTCCCCATTGTTACTGGTAGACTACTAAATAGACATTTGGAGGAGTTGTTGGAAAAAATTAAGAGAACAATTGAAGGGTGGAAGGCACGGTTGTTGTCAAAAGGGGCGAGACTCATTTTGTTAAGGCATGTGCTCTCAAGTTTTCCAGTTCATATGTTGTCTGTGATTCCTATTCCTAAGGTGACAATTGAAGCCTTGAATCGGGCTTTTAGCTCCTTTTCCTGGGGCATGGAAAATGGAAGGGAGAAAAAAAAAATGGGTGGCTTGGGGTAAAATATGTAAACTGTTGAAAGAGGGGGGAGTTGGTTTGAGAAATTTAGATGAAGTACAAAAAGCGTTAAATATGAAATTTGCGTGGAAAGTCTTCGCTGATAAGTCCTTATGGGCTTCCTTTTTTCGAGCAAAGTATATAAAAGGGAGCCATATTTCCTTGATAAATCCAATGAGGGGTTCGGGGTTTTGGCGTATGGTGATGAGAAGCATTCCAGAGGTTTTACATCACTCAAGATGGCGGGTTATGGATGGGGATGTGTTTTTGTGGTGGGATAAGTGGTCACCTTTAGAGCCACTGGGAGATTCTAGCACAAATATCACGATGCCGCTGTTATCTCTAAAGGAATGTAAATCAGAATTGGGTTGGAACGAGGAGCTACTCACCAGTTTACTGGGGAGGGAAAAGGCCTTGGAAGTGCTGATGCAGTTGGGTAATAGTAGGCAAGGTCCAGATAAACTGATATGGATGGGGAATCCAGATGGCAATTTTTCTGTGAAAAATGCTTGGGAGAAGACTAGAAGAAGGGGACAAGTGGTTTCACTCTTTAATTGGATCTGGAATCTGAGCCTCCCGAAAAATATTTCTATGACCATGTGACAAGCCACCCATGCGGGTCTTCCAGTTGATGACAAATTGCATAAGGTGGGTGTTCCAATTGTGTCAAAATGTGTATGTTGAGAGTCTGGAGCCTATGAAGACATGGATCACGTTATGTCAAGAGGTGATTTGGCGCAACACATCTGGCGGAAGGTTTCTAATCAGTTGAGCATGTGTTTCGTCTCCTCCTTTTCATGGAAACAGAGAATTTGTTTGTGGTTCAACAAAGCAAAAAAATCTTCTTCTCATGGAATGTTGTTGGGACTAATTCCTTCGATTGTTACTTGGCAGATTTGGTTATGGAGATGAAAAAAAAAGATGGAAGGGGTTGCTGGTCCGAAAGAGTCCCTTTGGCGGCAAATAATTTACTGGATTTCTTGGGTGGGTTTAAAATTAAAGGCAGCAGTAAAGTGGAATGCGGTTGATGATGCAGTGTTGGCGGATCTTGAGGTACCTATTAGGCACAAGAAAAGGAAGGAACCTAGGTTGGTTGGTTGGCAGAAACCAAGAGATGGATGGTGCAAACTAAATACGGATGGATGCAGTTTGGGAAATCTGGGAAGATCAGGTGTAGGAGGTGCTATACAGGATGAAAACGGGCTCTCATTCTGGCATATGCTGCAGAAATTCCAGAAGGGTCCAATAATAATGCTGAATTAATTTCTTTACTCCATGGGCTTCCGCATTGTAGGGACCTGGGACTACAATTTGTGAAGTTGGAAATGGATTCAAACATTTTAGTAAATTGGCTGAGGGAAAGCAAATGTGGTATTTGGTACTTGGAAGACTTCTGGGAGGAGATAATGTTAATGTTATGCTTAATAAGGTACACGGTTCAGCATATTTTTAGAGAAAGGAACGCGATGGTTGATGGACTGGCTAAGTTGGGTGCCGATGGAATCTCTTGTCTTTGGATGGATTCGGTCGACTTGCCAACTCATCTAAAAGGAATATTTTGTGTAGATAAGGCGAGTTTACCGGCTATACGAGTTTGATTTGTAGTGCTTAGATGAGGTATTTTTTATTTTCTTTGGTGTTTCTTGGTTGTTTGCTGGGTCAAGTTTTTTCTTTATGATTTGGATAGGTTGGTTGTTAAGGTTTTCCTCCGCCACAAGTAAGGTTTTCTTTTAATATATTTGTGGGGGGAGGTCAGTCTTGGACAGGTGACCTCGTCTCTTTTTCTAAAAAAAAAAAAAAGCCAAAACATTTATGTCTGGAACCAACATTTGGACTGGAATTGCATGTATATGTTGCCAAGAAGATTACATATCAAACGTTTTGCTTGTGGCCGGGACATTCCCATTTTAGGGATTGAAAAGGAAAACATGAGCGTAAACAAAGGTGAATACATCAATATTTAGTATCATTACTTTTGAATTACGTACCAACGAAAATGGCCCATGCATTAAAGTTTCACTCTCCTCCATTCGTATCTCGCTTTACGTGCGTATGCTTAATTCTAAGCTTTCAGCTTGCGCCAAAATAGTTTATCCGCAAGGCGACCGGTGAAAAGGATGCAAGGTTCAAAGTTCTTTACTATGCGATATGCCGCTCGGACCTTCACATCATAAAAAATGAATGGGGCACATCCATCTACCCACTTGTCCTCGGGTAAGTTTTTGTGTAATCACAACAATTGTGATGGGTCTCTCTTTTTTACCACTATTTCCATACTAATTTCTGTCAACGACCGAGGAATTAGGGCTTGACTAAGAAAGGGAGATTGGGGCTGTATGAGGGCCGTGGATTTAAGAACCGAGTTAGGCTTGTTGTGGGCTTAATGCCATAAAGGAACCGTAGTTATTTTCTGTAGTAAACTATTACTTTAACTATCATGTAAGGCCGGTGGGCCAAGTCAGATTTATTATTAATAGCATTTACATTTATGTCCTTACGTTTGTTAGTAGTCTGAATTACAATTGTGTCATTTTGTTTGTTAGTCTAGTTTGTTATAATTCTGTTGGTGGCAGGCATACGCCAATGGCAGGTTCCCTAAATAGGAATGGGTACTATTCTGCAAGGCATCTCTAAAATTATAAAGAATCTTTTATCAATTCTCTCTCTTGTCTTCTTCTCCATTCTGGAGGACCTCTCCCTCTAAGTGAAAGTATCACTGTGTACTAGGTTGTAATTAGGTGTGTAACAAATCTAGTATTAGAGAATTCGATCCAGACGTGTGAAATTGCAAATAGCTGAGGGGACAAGGATGAATCAATTATAGGAGGGAATGGCAGCCCTCAAGAAAGCAACATATTCACAATTTAAGACTACTGGGACCGAGATCCTGGCATTGAGAAGGCAGTTTGAAGCAATGGTGCAGCAGCTAGCAACTTTCACAGCTAAAGCGTAGAGGAGAAATCAGGAGGAAGTTCTGGAGGGAAATGCTCGACCATTGCAACAATACCAGAGAAGAGATGAGCATCATGAGCCTGTAGGAGATCAATTTTCAAGGTGAGTAAGGAATGATTTTCCATGTTTTAAAGGGGAATATCCAACAGAATGGCTGTATAAGGCCAATCAGTTTTTTCATCCTATAATATATTACCACAACACAAGTTGAGGTTGGTCTCTTTCCATATGGAGAGCCAAACATTGGTGTGGTTCCAAGACCTGGAGGAATCCAGGAACCTGAGAAGTTGGGAGGAGTTTTCTAAAGCCTTGATAACTAGGATTGGACCAATTTCTTATGATGACCCAATGAAGGCCTTAACTCGTTTGAAAAAAGCTGGTTCTGTGGAAGATTACAAATCTAAGTTTGAGGCATTATCCAATAGCCTCAGAGGGTTATCAGATTCCTATAAACTGAGTTGCTTTTTAAGTGGCTTGAAGGATGACATTAGGCTACTAGTAAAAATGTTCAAACCTGATACACACCTCATTGCCAACAGTTTGGCTAAAATCTAGGAGGAACACTTGGGAATAACAAGGAAGGGGTGTAAGAGTCCTACCCCAACCATGGAATCAGGGTTCCTTAACAAGGAAGGGGTGTAAAAGTCCTACCCCAACCATGGAATCAGGGTTGCTTAAGACCCCAAACTGGAACCCTATGACTAATTAGAAAGGGAGACCCAAGGCCTTTGTACGAACCCAAAAAATAAGTTCAATCCAAATGAAGGATAAGAGGGATAATGAGCTATGTTACTACTGCGATGCCAAATGGAATCCAGGGCATAAGTGCTCTAATCCCAAGTTATTTTCAATTGAGGATGTAGAGGAAGAGATAGAAACAGAGTTGGAGGAGGAGTAGGAGGAGCCTTAGCTAGAAGATAAGATGGAAAATAAGTTGAAAAGTAACCAACCTTAGATCTCCTTACTTACTTTGGTTGGTTCCCAAGGACCTAACGCTATGAGGTTACGGGGTTGAGTGGGAAATCAGGAGGTCACTGCCCTGATTGATTCAGGCAGTACACATAATTTGTTGGACCTATAGTGGAGAGAGCCAACTTACTTGTTGACAAGTCTGAAAAGATTAGGGTCAAGGTTGCTAATGGGGAACATATAATCAGTGAAGGGAAATGTGAGGAGTTGAAGTTCAGGGTGTAGGGGAATGTATTTTTAACAAAAGTACATTTCTTTGTGCTTGATGGTTGTGATATGGTACTAGGAGTTCCGTGGTTGATGGGGTTGGGGCCAATTTTATAGGACTTTGTGAATTTGTCCATGAAATTTCAGTATCAAGGCAAGACAGTGAAATTAAGGGGCCTATACCCCAGCATGCAGATTGAAGAGGGAAATCCCAACAAGAATAATAAACTAGAAAAAAGGGTACTGCTACTGCAGTTAGTTGAAGAGGGGAGAACCACATGGCCTAATGACCTTCCATAACCCTTACTAGAACTTATATCCCAATATAGTGATGTGTTTGGAGAACCTAAAGGCCTGCCCCCAAACTGAGACCAAGACCATGCAATTAACCATCTCCCAAACACCCCCTAGTTTCTGTTAGACCATATAGATATCCATATTTCCAAAAAGATGAAATAGAAAAAATTGTGAGAGAACTTCAAAGTACTGGAGTGATTCAGCCCACCCAAAGCCCATATTCTTCCCCTGTGCTGTTAGTAAGAAAGGCTAACGGGTCTTGGAGGATGTGTGTGGACTATAGGGCATTAAATAAGGTGATAGTGAAGCACAAATACCTCATTCATGTTGTGGAAGAGTTACTGGATGAGTTAAATGGGGCATAATGGTTTTCTAAGTTAGACTTATGCTCTGGTTATCATCCAATCAGAGTTAAAGCTGAAGATGTCCCTAAAACAGCCTTCAGGACACATGAAGGCCATTATGAATTTCTGGTTATGCCCTTTGGCTAACCAATGGTCCATCTACCTTCCAAACCCTCAAGAATGAAATTTTCAGGCCCTATTTGAGGAGGTTCATCCTAGTATTTTTTTATGACATACTTATCTATAGACGTACAACAGAAGATTATTTTCAACATCTACAAACAGCCTTGAAGGTGTTGAGACAACATCAGCTTTTAGCAAAACCTTCCATGTGTAGGTTTGCTTGTAAGGAAGTGACCTACTTGGGGCACCTTATCTTAGCTAAAGGAGTCAGAGCAGACCCTGAAAAGCTGAAGGCCATGGAGGAATGGCCCTTCACCACAACCCCTAAGGTCTTGAGAGGGTTCTTAGGCTTAACTGAGTACTACAAAAGATTCATTAAGGGCTATGGAGGTGGACCTCTTACTGCTATGCTTAAAAAGAATCATTTTATATGGAGCCAAGAGGCAAGATAGGCTCTTGGAGAAGGTTGTTATGAATCTACCTGTCCTAATACTACCTAATTTTTCCCTACCATTCACAATAGAGTGTGATGCATCGAGAACTGCCATAGGGGCTGTACTAATGCAGAAAAATAGACTAATAGCACATTTCAATCAGGTTCTTAAGGGCAGGGTTTTAACTTGGTCAACCTATGAGAAGGAGCTTTATGCTCTAGTGGCTATTGTATAGAAGTGGAGACCCAATCTTTTGGGTCAACCATTCACTGTGAGGACTGACCATCAGAGTTTAAAGTACTTACTTGAACAGAAGGTGATAAGAAAAGTGGGTTTCTAAACTTTTGGGGTATGATTTGGTGGTGGAGTTTAAGAGGGGCAAGAGAACAAGGTGGTTGATGCCTTGTCCAGAAGAGATGAAGGGAATAAGTCAAAGAATAAAATTCAACTCTCAACCATCTCCATTGCAACTACTAGATGGTGGGAGAAAATCAAAACAGATTATGACAAATACCCTTATACTTCTAAACTGATGAACCAGCAGCTTGAAGGGACTCTACCTCAACATTTCTCGAGTAAGGGGGACTGCTACTCTATAAACAGAGAATAGTAGTGCCTAATTCTGGGAACCTCAGGATTGAAATATTATAGCAGTTACACAGCAGTACTGAACGGGGACACTCAGGGTATGATAAAACTTTACACAGGGAGAAGAGGAAATCTTTATGCCCAGGGTTGAAGACAAACACTAAAAGGTTTATTAGAGAGTGAAATTTTTCAGTGTGTGAAGTCTGACCAAACCAGGCCAAGTGGGCTCCTACAACCTCTCCCTATACCTTCCCTTCCATGGACCCATATCACTATGGATTTTGAGGAGGGTTTGCCCACATCTCATGGGTACAATAGTCTGTGGGTGATAGTGGACAGGCTAACAAAATATGCCCCATACCTCTAACTCACCCTTTTATAGCCAAGTCAGTGGCTCAATTATTTGTCAGAAATATTTTGAAATTACATGGGATGCCCCACTCCAAAGTTTCAAACAGAGGCAGAAATTTCACAAGTTCCTTCTGGCAGGGACTTTTTAAGTCACAAAGGACCCAATTGGACCTCAATACATCGTAATACCCTCAAACAAATGGCCAATTAGAGGTCGTGAACAAGTGTGTTGAAAATTACCTAAGGTGCTTTGCTGGTGATAAACCTAAAAGTTGGGCTCAGTGGGTTCCATGGGCAGAATGGTGGAATAACACCACACAACATGTCTCTACTTGACTAACCCCATTTTGAGGCCTTATATGGTTACTCCCCACCACGTCTAATGCCCTATTCTCCAGGAACTACTCAAGTCAAAGCAGCAGAAGAAAATTTAAAGTCTCGGGATCAAATCTTACAGTTGCTCAAACACAATTTATTATTGGCCCAAGAACGTATGAAGAAATATGAGATTTGAAAAGAAAGGAACAAGCTTTTGAGGTATGAGAGTGGGTCTACCTGAGGTTACAGCCATACTAACAACTATCGGTTGCTCGCCAGAAGGAGTTGAAGCTAGCACCTCAATTATTTGGACTGTTTCAGATCACTAGCTGCGTCGAGGCCATGGCATACCTACTCCAGCTACCACCATCGTCGTCGATCCACCCTATATTCCACGCATCACAACTAAAAAAGAGAGTGAGTCAAAACGTAGTAGTAATCCAAACCCTTCCACCTGTTGATTTAGAAGGTGTATGAAGCCCAAACCCGAGGAAATACTTTCTAGAAGAATCAAAAAATGGCACAACAAACCTTTGGCAGAGGTCCTCGTGAAGTGGTAGGGGCAAAATCCTGAAGAGGCGACATGGGAATCGTATACCCAGTTGAAGGAATCATACACCCACCTTGATGACAAGGTGTTCTAAGGGGAGGGGTTCTATCAATGACCAAGGAATTAGGGCTCGAGTAAGAAGGGGAGATTGGGGCTATATGAGGGCCATGGACTGAAGAACTGAGTTGGGCCTGTTGTAGGCTTAATGTCATAAAGGAACCGTAGTTATTTTCTGTAGTAAACTATTGCTTTAGCTATGCAGGTTTGTTATTAGTAGCATTTACATTTATGTCCTTATATTTGTTAGTAGTCTGACTTACGATTGTGTCTTATTGTTTGTTAGTCTAGTTTGTTACAATTCTGTTGGTGGCAGGCATACGCAGTGACAGGTTCCCTAAATAGGAATGGGGACCATTTCTGTAAGGCATTTCTAAATTCATAAAGAATCTTTTATCAATTCTCTCTCTTGTCTTCTTCCCCATTTTGGAGGACCTCACCCTCTAAGTGAGAGTATCATTGCGTACTGGGTTGTAATTAGGCGTGTGACAATTTCTTTGCCACATACAAAACATCTACCTACACATTGGCATAGGTCCATCCAAGGTACAAACTCTTTCTTCAATGCATTTATTCATGAGTTT
The DNA here is from genome assembly GCA_022457165.1 of Juglans mandshurica. NCBI lineage: Eukaryota > Viridiplantae > Streptophyta > Magnoliopsida > Fagales > Juglandaceae > Juglans > Juglans mandshurica. The sequence continues at coordinate 16,778,707 of CM039623.1, forward strand.
TTGACAATATAGTGCTCTTTAAATGAAAGCTTCAATTACTAGTAAAACAAAAATAGGACAAAACGTTTAAAAACCATAAAAAGCCCTTATAAAATTTTCTTTTATTATGTACTACATGCCACTCCTGTGAGAATTGTAACAATGACCATGAAATTTACTGTCCCAAGGTGATACTAACCTGTGGTAGCTGGCATTACTATGATGGATCAGTCACATATGGAGGCTACTCAGACATCGTGGTAGCTAATGAGCGATATATCCTTCGATTACCCGAAAATATGTCTTTTTTTTTTTTTTTTCTAATCAAGCATATTATAGATTAAAAACATATTTACAAGAGTTTAAGGTGGGTCTTTCCCACTGTCAATATATAGAAAATATCTAGGGAATTTATCTAAGGGTAGGCATCCAAAAACAAGATTGGTTGTTGCCCATTGTGCTACTGAGTGTGCGTATCGATTTTGAGATTGATGAATTTTGGCTAGTTTCCATCATTGACGATGACAGAGGATTTGTTGAATGTCTATTATAATGGGGGAGACTTGCTAGAACAATGAGGAGTCAGGACTTTCTACAGCTATGATGACATTTTGGGCATTGCCTTCAATAATTGCTAGATTTTGGTGAATTGTCATTCTGATGATTACCCAAAAATATGTCACTTGATGTTTTTGCTCCCCTACATTGTGCTGGGATCAAAATTTATGGTCCCTTAAAATATTATGGCTTAGTAGAGCCGAGTAAGCATATATATTTGGATTGTCGGTCTAGGTGGCCTCGGTCATGTGGGTGTGAAGTTTGCCAAAGCTTTTGGAGCAAAAGTGACTGTTACCAGTACCTCCTCTAGCAAGAAGGATGAGGTTGTAGAACATCTTTGTGCTGATTCATTTTTGCTTAGTCGTGACCAAGAGCAAATGGAGGTCATGAATGTTAACTTTATAACGTCTTTGTCTATTAGATTTTCTTATGCTCTTCATGATCACATGAATATTAGATTTGTGCAGGCTGCCATTGGCACACTTGATGGTATACTAGCTATACGATATCAGATGTGCATCCCATTTCGCCCCTATTTCGTCTATTGAAGTCCCATGGGGAAGCTTGTTATGTTGGGTGCACTGGAGAAGCCGCTTGAACTACCCATCTTTCCTTCGGTTTTGGGTAACTTTCCACTAGTCAACAAAAAACTTTTCAATTATTTTATGTTAATTTCTGTCAGTTTTGTTCATTCATATCTATAGAGTTAACTGGACTTGTTTTAATAGGAAGAAAAAAGGTTGCTGGGAATGCGATCGGAGGAATAAGGGAAACTCAAGAGATGATAGAATTTGCAGCAACACGTGATAACATCACGGCAGACATTGAGGTTATTCCAATGGACTAAGTGAACAAGGCAATGGAGCGCCTTGCAAAGAGTGATGTTAGATACCGATTCGTCATTAATTGATATTGGAAACAACTTGGCTTCTACCAACCATTAAGGACTAGCTTAATTAATTTATTTCTTACATTTCTAGAATTTGTTCCAAATGATTTTTTTTTTTAATTAGTCAGTACTGTATATACGTTGCATTTATCTTGTCCACCAAGACAATATTGTATTGCCACCCAATAATTAATCAGGGTTGAATATAAAAATGTTTTTCTATCTACTTAAATTTCCTACAGGCCGTAATATATAGTCCCTTATAATATCTGCCTTTTTAAGCTTCCTCATCAATTTCTCCCACATCTCGAAGAAGTCCCCTTCAACTATAGCCCATTTCTGAACTGGATTTGAGTCTTCTGCCCACACATCACTGGTAGCCGGGCAACTCCATAATGCATGCATCACATTCTTCTCATTTCTTTGGCATATTGGGCATAAAGGGCTATCAACTATTTTCTTGTTGAAGAGATTTTTCCTTGTAGGAAATATGTTATTCCCTACTTTCCAATGAAACATTGTCACCACTCTAGTAACATTTGAAATTACCCAAGTATCCTTGTAATGCAGCGGAAATATATATCAATTCACTTAACAAATTGGTTAGTATTCAAGCATGCAATTAATTTAATAATTAAACAATAACATAAAATAAATAAATTGCATAACACTAAGATTGGTATCGAAGGGAAATTCTTAAAGAACTCTTTAAAGGTAAAACCCTACAGGGTAGCCAAACCTAGGAAAATAAATCTTATTATTTGAAAATCAATTACAAGTACTTATCAATTACAAAACGTTTGCAACTTGACTCTCTTACTTGCCCAGACAAACGACCTGTTTGTCTTCTACAACGGTAGCAGCCAGAACCTTTGGCGATTTTCAAATATTGCCTTTCCTCCTAGAACTCTAGGGGCTGAAATCCAATCACATGATCATTCACACTCGAAGCACGATCACACTCAAAGAGAGATCACAAATATGAAAATTCACTAAGAAATTTTCTCACCAAACAATGCATTAGAAAGTGCTCTAAAAAGTATGTAGATCTGAATCTCTGCATATCCTAACCAATAGGATCCCTTAAATTAACAATTTGAAAATCAATTCTAATTGCAGTAGGATTCTACTGACGGAACAAATTTGATAGGAGTTTCAGGTTCAGTAGGAATCTATTAACGAGAGAACTTTGCTGACAGATTGCTAACAGCCAGCGCTGACGCTTCATCAGATTACTTCTTGATAGTTCAAAATTATTTCTACTTGATATCTTCTTTTTGAATCTTCTATCCAGATCACTTGATATCTCCTATATTTTCAAACATTCAATCTTGATCAAAAGTCTTTTGAATCTTTATCTATTCAACCACTTATCTTAGAATTCAAATATTCATAGATAAAGATAAAGGCAAACCTTTATCTATTAATCTACTTATCTTTGAATTTAACTATACATAGATAAAGATGAAAACAAATTACATTTATCCAATAATTCAAATAGGTCCTAGTCATCTAATCTTAGCCAACAAACATTTACATCAACAATCTCCCCCTTTGGTGGATTGGTGATAAAACCAACTTGATGAATGTAATATAAAACCTGTCAACAACACAACAGTAGACCAAGAGACCGAATAGAAATTCCAGGCAAAAAATAATGACATAGAACAATGACTAAGATGATTAAATTTCACAAGATTTAAAATCTAAGCATGTTCTAGTCTTGAAGTTGAATTATATCCATATTTTAGTTCTCCCCCTCAATATTAAACTTTATTAATAAAAATTCACTCAACTCCCCCTCAACAACACACTTACTCAAACTCTCCTTAAAATTCACAATACAAATTTCATAATACCTGAAGTAAACCAATCTTCCAATATATCTCCCCCTTTTTGTCACTAATCTGACAAGACTCTCCCATGTGTCTCAACTATTCATGGTTTACATGCATCTGATGTATGAGCATGAATGCAAGTGAAATCATGTCAAAATGAATGAAGTAGTTTGGTTGAGACATAAAAACAAACACTTGGTGGACACTAGTTTAAAACCGAGAGGTAAAATGCAGGAACCCACAAAAATTGAGCCTTTTATACAGTACGGGTCTCAAAAGACTGTAATCTCAAAAGCATAGGAGACTGAGCTCCATAATTACATCACTAAAAATATAATTATTGGGCTAGTTCGTCGAGCAACTCATGTAACTCGACTAGCAATGTCATAATTCTGTCCAAAAAACTAACTAAGGAGGAAGGAAGTCGAGATGAGGAAACTTCAAACAAAGTCGTGTCTAAAACTCTTGTTCCAAGAGCCTCACACAATAGATCAATGACAAAGAAGCCCAACCAAGGTAAGTCCAAAAGTAAGTTGATTCCTACTTGTCATCATTGTGGTATTCTTGGCTATATTGCTTTAACTTGAATAAATTGAAAAAAAATGGAGGTGAAAGAAAGCTAAAAAAGAAGGGAAAGACTCTAAAAAATCAAGTTGGTGAGATGAGTCAACAAATCACCTTCATAACTCTAAAACTTGGTGAACTAGCAGAATTTTGCCTTCACAATAAAGAAAATATCATACAAAGTAGTGTTGATGAAAATAATAGGCCAAAATTTAAAGCAAAGTGGGTGGTCAAAGAAGATGTCGTGTCACATTAATTGATAGGACCACTTGCATGTTCTTGCATTCCTTGCATTTCATTTTATTAGTCTAGGACATGCATTTTATTTTTCTGTTTTTAATTTATGTTTCTGTTTTTAGTTTTTAAATAAGAAAAATAATATAAAAAAAATTTCTGATTTGTTTCTACTTTTTTTGGGAAGTGCATGCTTGATATGTTAAAGTTTTGAGCACATGTATTCTCACAAAATAAATTTTTGAACTTATACATCTCTCTACTTTGTGCAGTTCACTTTGTACATACTAACCTTTTGGGTCATCTTGACAAAGTTGATTTACAAAATACTGTGAGAAACTTATGTGTATGCACTTTATAATTAAGTTTCATATTTATTATTGAGATACTCACCATAGAGGGAGTCCATGCCTTGAATTGACTAATACTAGTTGAACCTAGTAAAATAATAAAGAGATCTTCCCTAGCCAAACACAAATAGTTGATCCATATAAAAAAAGTCGGTGTTATATCACTTCGGAAAAAGACAAACACCATACACGGATCTATCCCTTAAGTCATTATAGAAAGAATCGTGGCTCAAATCATTGTGGAAAAAAATGAGCAACAAAAATAGACATGAAAGAGGTTGTGCAAACTAGTGTTTGACGGTGATACTCATATATCTAGGCCCTAGCATAAAGTTTGACTTTTGAGGTAAGTGACAAACTCTTTGGAGCATCTATAAGAAGAAAATACTCATGAATAATATTATAAAAAATATATTGAAGAGAAAAAGAAATAAAGAGTTATTTTTTATATAAGTTTGCTCACTCACACATTCACATGAACTTTGACATTGATGATCTTATGAGGTGTGGACATCCATGGTGATTGTTACAAATAAGAGGGTATATTCTATTGAATTGTTTTTGTGAGTGACACTATGTTTGAACTAAGATGCATCTATGCATGTTATTTGTCTCATAGTTTATACATAATTAAAAAAAATGAATTAATTTTATGTTTAGTATTTTTTTATTATTATTTTTCTTTTATGAAAAATGAGTAAAAGTAATAAAAATATAAAATATTATTGGGGGTTGGGTGGATATTGGGTAGTGATATAAATCTGGGTGATATTAGCTTGACTAAGTTTCAATAGGACACTAGTGTATATTGATGTTAAGTCCAAGAGAGACCCTCTAGTGCTTGCCTCACACTACCCTTAGTCACTTAAGTGACTTAAAGTGATTTCGGTCACTACAAACGCTCCCAGTGCCCCGATAATACTCATCCAAACACACGGCACCTCGCATAAGCGTGCCCTAGCACTCCTCTTCGCATACGATCTACTTGAGAGAAATACTTGGTTCCGAGTTTCTTGCCTAAAAGAGTATTCATCATGGTAAGATTTTGAATTTATTCAAATCATATATATATGGGACTGCGTTGATGATTTGTGCTATGAGTTGTTTGGTTGAGTGTCTGCTTGAACTTTTGATCTTTATTGATTACATTAAAAAAAATTAACCACTACGAATATTGATTACTGCTACATGCATATTAGGAATATTTCGTCTTTATCTGTCATGAACGAAGTCAGGTAACCTTGTGTCGCATGTCCCGACACAAGGTTCCGATCCCAACCGAAATCTGGGTGTGTCACATATCATAGATTTAAAATGAAATTATGACTATTCATAAAATGTTTTCATATATGTTTCATCACATAAAATCATGATCTTTCATAAAACATTTTGATGCATAAATCATCACATAAAATAATGACTTGTCATAAATATTTTGATACAAGATTCCTCACATAAAATCATGCTTTTTATAAAATATCTTCATGCAAACTAACATGACATTTATGCATAAAATCATAACATTTATAAATCTACCATGGTAGTCAAAACTCATTTACTTCATGACTTAGGTATGTAAAAAAGGCTTCCAAAGAATGGCATGCATAAATAATTCTTTTATAAGAAACATGTCGTTTACCATACATATGTGTAAGAGTATGATCATGCTACTTGCCTCATAGCGCTAATCCAATATTTTTTATGCACAATTGATCATCTATAAAATAAGCAAGTAACTTATATAAATTTCCAATCGTACATAAGTTTCTAATTAAGCACATACTTGTAATTAAAACTCAAAATACATAAATAACCTATACTTGAATAAAGCCTAAAATCATCATAGCTATAAAATATCATCACTCCCCAAATAATTAATATCCACGTAATTTCTCCAAATAATTATTACATTGATTAAACTCTAAGAATAATTCCGCGACCAAACTTCTAATTTTCTCTCAAATTTATCGTCAACATAGCATCATAAAATAATAAACCTTAAAATGGTTTCTCCATAATATCCACGTTAAAAACCTAGTGTTTGTAACAGGCCAACTTCAATTTCCGACATCCTATCATACACTTACCCTTAAAATAGGCTATCCTTCCATGGACGCGCGCAAACTCACATTAGTTTAAGTAATCGCTTAGACCCTTAACACCGGCATGCAATATTATGACCCAAATTTGCACCCACTTTTACACGTTGTCTATAACACATGCATTTTCATAAAAATCTTAGGCGCAACCCATGACCCACACTAACTAAAACTAAGTTGATGATAGAGTTAACGAGGGAGAGAGAGAGAGAGAGAGAGAGAGAGAGAGAGAGACTAAGGGTTGTTAAGGTGTTATGGTGATGGGAAGCAGTTTACGGGGAGAGGGCAATGCGTTGTGCTCCAACGTAGGTTGGTGGTGGAACTAGCCATGGCTTCATGGCTTCCCAGCGTGAATTGCTGTGCGTGGACTCCTTTGGCATTGCAACTGGGTGGTCCGATGGTGGAGAATGTCCTGCCGTCACGGTCTATCTTAAGCTTGGCCATGGTGGTGCACGCGTGTACCTGGGCTGCATGGTAGCTTGCTGGTTGTTGGCTTACGTTGTCCATTTACGGTGGTGTAGGTGAAGTGTGCTTGTCCTAGTTGGAGCTTTCATCAACGGGACTAGCTGGGTTACGGCTGAGCAGGAGTGCAACCATGTTGTTACAAGTGTTAAGAATATTACCATACTTATTATAGAATATATTCATAATATATTTTAGTACTTATGGTAATATAACTTATAATTCTCTAGCATATTTAGTTTATTATAATATAAATCAATTGGTATCAATTAGTATTATTGATTTATTGTATTTTCATTCTTTCTCTAGCCTCATTCACCCAAAAATAGCTAGGGGCATATATATGTTATGATTTCAAGAACAATTAACAATAGCAAATAAAGATATTGTAGCCCTCAAAATCTCTTTCCTTCATTCTCTTTTTCATATCCTTTTCTATTTTATTATATTTTCTAACATAGTATCATAGAATACCCAATCCTAGTACTATCTCTCGTAGAATCATTTGTGTCTATACTCCATCATTTTGTTAGCAAGTGTGTTCCTTCACTCTTCTATTTACATAGCTAGCACACCAGGTTCAATTTAACAGTCTTTTAACACTTGACATGCATGTACGTATTTTTTAATAAGTTTTATTTATTAGTAAGTTTTTTTATATGACCGTTGCATTCCTTCATTTTATTTTTATTTTTTTGTTGAGGAATATTTATATGGATTCATTTCTTTTCGGAAATCAAAGTGAATATTCGAACAAACGCAAAAAATCTTCAACATTTGTTTTTAATGGGTATGGAAAAAAAGATAGCCATTTGGATTGTTTCTGTGGTTTTCTAGAATCGGAGCAGAACATGGCATCAACTACACATGGGATCTGAAAAACAAAACCAACGTGTAGTTTTAAAAAACGGCTTTAACAAGTAGAGTATTGGGGTGTACGAAAAATAGAAAAAGTTGAAGCTATCTTTTTTGTCCATCACTTTACGTATAGTGAGCAGTTTTACAAAGAAAAAATAAGGTAGTTTAGTGATTATTGAGAATTTTTCAGATAAGAGAAATCTGTTATTTTTAGAAGATCTTTTCACTCCATCGCATGTGTAGAGTTTATTCGAGTTATACAATGATCAATTAGGCTGTTGAGGGGAGTGGAGTGAGCTACGTGACCGGAGAGAGACTAGGAGCAGGGACGCCCGCACGATAGTGACACTGAGTATCTCCTAGGTGGTGCAATAGCTAATCACTCTGGGGCATGGGCTTCTTTGGTAGTGAAACAACGAGGCTCATCTGGGTTGGCTGGCCATGACAGTGGAGCGACCCTGGGAGCTGGTGTAACGCCAAGTCCCAAAGGTCCGGAGAGTTAACTCATATTACCTGATAATCAACTCCAACATTACTAATATACTTCCAAAAGCTCCAAATCAAACGTAAACACTTCAAATTTAATTAACCACACAAACTCATATGTCAAATCATCAATACCATAACCACAAGAAAATATCAACTTCTCTACGTGTCACTTAACTCACATTTCAACAATATAATTAACAAAAATTACCAATACTCATCGAACACTTTCTATCCCTAATCCACTATTATTAAGTTGTCTCACCTAATGCTTCATAGTTTTGATCATCAGCTGAAAAATCTCAAATCATCTGAAAATATTGTGAAGATAAATGGGGTGAGTTATCAACAACTCAGTAAGCAGAGAACATATGCTAGTATGCAAACATGAGCATTTTCACAGAGTTCAGAATGCAGAAACAAAACATTTCAATTTTCAATATGCATATCTCAAAAATACATATTATCAGAAATCCAAAGCGATATTTCAAACATTTCATATTCAGAAAATAACTTTTCATCTTCAAAGACTCATTTGGCACAACATGTCTGAACATCTTCATCTTATCATATCATATCAGAACAGAGACCATGTTTAACCCCCGTAGTAGGGTTGTGCATTCTGCAGAAAGCCAAGCAGAACATAAATCACCATGAATATCAAAGCGATTGCACTCAGAACAAAAATCCACTATTATATCCCGTGGTAGGGTCAGAGGTCACTATTGTATCTCGTGACAGAGCCGGAGGTCACTATTGTATCCCGTGACAGGGCCACATATCAAAGCAAAATAGAATCAGAATCACATATCAGAATCAGAGTCAGAGTCAGAACAGAATCAGAACGTCATGCCAAAGGTTTTTCAGATGCCAAATCATTCCAAGACAGAATACTAAACAAAATCAGATCATTTCACATTATCCAAAACAGATTCAGAATATCTTCATGTCAAATGCAAAAATTATCAATTTTCATATTCGCTTATATTTTTTTGATTTCAATAACAAAATGCCAAAAATAAGCTCATGTCTACACCAGTCATGCCAGAAAATCTTTTATTCTCGTACAGAATCTCATGAGCAATGCAGAACAAATAACTGATATCGTTTAAATTTCTTTTCACAACACAACATGCATATTTTCAAAATTGACCTTAGTCCATTTTATTTTTATGCAAAGTCTAGCATAGAAACCCCACTTACTTGGACTTTTTAGCTTTTTAGAATTTTCCTAAAAAATGCCGAGTCGACTATAAGTCGTCACCTATAAAAATAATCACATAATTTCTGTAAGTTTCCAATCAATCAAGTATTTCGATATTTAAGCCTAAACTTCTAAAATAACCTATTTTAATTCTTCAAAACTTAAAACCCTCATAATCCCAAAATATATCATCACTTTCTAAAATCATCAATATCCACAATAACCAACGTCAAACTCAAAACATCAATATTTAAACCCGAAACAGCCAACAAATCTCACAGCATAAACCACAAACAACTCTATCATCCAATCCAACCGACCCCCTTACTCCTCGGACTCAGTCCGGTACAACCAACCAATTCACAGTAAAATGAGTTAGTGCAAAAATACATTTAAATCACGAAAGTTCTTTGGAAAAATACTTACAGCGCTTTATTATAATTTTTGAAGGATCATAGAGCTGCAAGAAGTGGCAACACAGCTACAAAACAGTGCAAAATGCACTATAGCCGTGGGTCTCAAAAATTCACTTTTGAACGGGGACAAACAAGACCCGAGATTGATAGGGAAGGGCTTAGGGATGTCGGTGAAGCCAATGGTGGTAGTGGTTGGCTGTGGGTGGCGGCGTAGAGGGTGGTTGAAGACTAAAATGTCAAAATCGGAAATGTTGATGAATGTGCTTCACCGGTGGCAGATCGGGGCTGAGGATGGGTGCATTAGGTTGCTAGGAGGTCGAGGATGAAGTGGTGAAGAAATGGTGGCCAGAGGTGGCACGACGGCAGCCCTGGAGCGAAGAGAAGGTTGCGGCTTCAAGTCGTGCGTGGGGACTCACAGCGGTGCGAAAGGAGCTAGGAATGGAGGGGTGGTCGCCGGTTGATGGGGAAGCGACCGGCAGGGGCGGTGTCAGACACGGGCGGTGCACGACGGCGCTGAGTGGAGAAGAAGAAAACGCTTAGGGAGAGAGGGGAGGCGTCGTGCGCGCGGGAGGGAAGAGAGAGAGGGGAGAAAAAGAAATGGCGGGGGGGAAGAAAAGGAGAAGAAAAGAAGAAGGGAAAAAGAAAAAGTGAGGGAAAAAAATGAGGTTCAATCCTCACATCTTGGGTCACAAAACTGATCCAACAAAAAAGATTTTAAAATAGCAAATTAAATAAACTAATTTAAATGTAGTGCTTAAATGAAAATAAAATAATTAAATCCAACAATAACTAATTTAGAATAAAGAGCAATTTAAATAATGAACAATAATTAATAACAAGAAAACACATTGAATTAACAATTAAAAATTTTAAAATAATATAACGTAAATCATCTAAAATTTAAAACAAGAAAGCTCATAATCTTAATAGATGTAATAATTTACTTAGTCAAAATATACGTAAATACGGGGTATTATAGCTGGGATGGGGCAGCACAACGTAGAGCTATGCAAGTAGTGGGTCTGCGCTTTTGTCGTTTTCGAAACTTGAAGGGGACCAGACCTACGATGGCTTCATTTTTGTGGGAAGTGACGGCAACAGTGCTAATACGCTTGATAGAGAGAAACCCTGGAGCTGCTGCGGTGGTTACGGTTGTGCTTGTGTAGGGCTACTGTGCGTGAATGTGTATCTTCCTATATCTTAAAAGAGGCTATGTTGATATGAACAGTATTACTGTTCATCAACAGTAATGAACAGTAAAGAAGCTGTGTTTTTTTTTTCTTCTGCTTGTTTTGGTTCTTCTGTTTCTTTTTGGTTTGAAGAAAGGGAGGCTCGTGGTGGATGGGTCTGCTAGAGGTTGTCGCCGGTGTGAGGTGGTGGAGGTGCGGTGGCCTGGGTGGCCGCGTACGACTGCGGAAGTGGACACAAATGAGTGAAACCTATTTCGGTTGGGTTTCCGCGGGGGAGAGCCAGCAGCGCGTGGCGGACATCTGTTGTTGCTGCCTTGGTCGCTGGTGTGAGGGGGAGTCCCCGGTGGTGGTCGTGAGGCTGGGTGGCCGCGTACGGCGGCGCACATTGACACAAATGGGAGAAACTCATTTCGGTTGGGTTACAGCGGGGGAGAGAGAGGCCGCGTGTGGGGGATATCAGCGGTGGCTGGGTTGGTGGTCGGCGTGAGGGGGACTCCCCGGTGGTGGCGGTGAGGCTGGCCGGCGCACGGCGGCGCCGGGCTGGGCTGAAGGAGAATGGGTCGTGGGCAATAATCGGGCCAGAGGAGAGAGTGAGAAAGTGAGGAAAGAAAAAAATTTAATAAAATCACTACAATATTTATCACCATTATATATAAAATTGAATAAAATCACTAAAATATTTATCATTATTATGTAAAAAATATATTCTTTAAGATGGATGTCAAATATACCAAATTTTTTTAAAGGAAGTTACACATCTTAAAATTATAAAAATAATTTCTTTTATTAAAATTTAGAAATACAACGACTGTAAAAATATATTTTGTTAAAATTAAGTTATGAACAAAGCTTGAACTTGTTTGTATAACATAAATTATAACATATTTTGGTTCCAAGTAAACTGTAAGATAATAACTCTTTAGGTTTTTTCTAAGATATTTTAATTATAATATTGATTAGTTATTTTAGAATATAATTTTAAACGTGGCTTGACTTGAGTTGTTAAAATCATATATCGTTAAATGTAATAGATCAATATAAAAACAACAACTTTTTATATTTTTATTTTACTCATATTTTCCTATTTCTTACACCACACAGCACACACCATACATAATTTTTTATTTTACTTTTTCTTTATCTTTTTTTCTTGCTAAATGTATAATGTATGGATGATGAATAAAATAATTTATTTAGTATATAAAAAAATTATCAAGTGTGATGTGTGGTATAGATTGATGAATAGAATCGGGCTTGAGGAGAGAGAAAGAAATGGATGAAAAAAAATACTATAATATTTATCACTATTATATATAAATAAAAAATAAAATCACTATAATATTTATCACTATTATATATAAAAATAAAAGAAAATCATTAAAATATTTATCACTATTATGTAAAAAGTAGATTCTTTAAAGTGGATCTGAAATATACCAAATTTTTTTAAAGATATCGTGCATATTTTACACACATTAAAATTATATAAATAATTTCTCTTGTTAAAATTTAGAGATATAATTATAAGACTGTAATATTTATTACTATAATAAATAATTTCTCTTGTTAAAGTTTATATATAAATAATTTCTCTTATTAAAACAATGATTTAAACTAATTTAAAATTAAAATAATTAAAATATAAATAACATATCATACATAAACTTTGGGTTTTAAATCTCAACCCTTCATCTTAAATCTTTAGATTTAATCTAATGGTAGAAGTTTAAATATTGATTTAAACTAATATAAAATAGATAATTAAAATATAAATATTATATCATACACCTAAAATTAACTTTAATTTATAAAATACTAATTTTTCATCATTAAATAAATGATAAAGTTTTACTGAACATTTTTAAGAGAAAAAAATATCTAATTAATTTAAAATTTTAATATAATTTAAATTCCATAATAAATAATGAACATGAAAGAATAGTAATTTCACTCCTATGCATTAGACTATTTTAATATTTGAAATCACACTTTATTTTTTTCTTCAATTTGGCAGATGCCACTGCTTTTTTTCTTTTCTTTTTTTTTTTTTATAATGAGCATCACATTTCATTCATAATAGTGAACATTTGTATATGACTTAAAAAAATCAGTTACAAACATTAATAGCTCCCCAGTACACTTCCGTAACTGACATGATCTAGTTCAGATGACAGATCTCTAAAGACCTAAGTCTAAAGGATCCGTCGTGCACATCTCTGTCCCCGATAGAGTAACAGTAACTAGGTGACAAAACCCTTACCCCGACTACGCAGAGTAGGGTGCACCAACCCCATACACCGCCTAAACGGAGAGGGAAGATCACACCGATAGGACCAAGGTCCGACTGGACAAGATTTTTTTGGATTTTTATTTTCAATAAAAGAAGAACAAGACACGAAATAAAATACAATGAAAAAACTACTGTAACAACGGACACAGACACTGCTCCAAGCAGTTGCGGTGGCGCGCCCTGGGAGAAAAACGTCGACCGATCTTGGAGGATCCAAACTCACAGAACCCAGTGGCGCCACGCATGACGACGGTAGAGGGCCTTCCGGTGGCGCAAGAGAGCCAATCGTCGAATGTCTCCGATAACTTCTGGCCGCATGTGCGAGCAACTCGCCGCTCCGTTTGGCGCCGCCTTCGGTAGTCTTGAAAATCAGCGGCTGGGCAACGCCATGGAGAGGCGCGTGCTGATCTATATTTGCCGGAGGATCTAGATCCGCAATTCTCCCTTATTTAACCTGCAAAACACAACAAAATAAAATGGAGCACTACACAGAGGGTATAGAGGGTGGGGAGAAAGGGAGGGTGGGGGAGGAGCCGAAGCTCCCACCCCCTCGAGTCAGATCTGTAAACAGAAGTTTTGAGAGAGAGAGTTCGACAGAGATGAGAGAGCATTCGGGGATGACGTTTACCACTGCTAGTGCTTATGTGTATGGCATATATAATATAAATATATATGGCACCCAAGGGCAGGGGAATAGGGTCAACGTGCATGCGGCTAATCACGTGGGTCTTGGCATATTTATAAGGCTGGGGGGCCTTTGCATGGGTCTTGGGTCTAATTTATGGGTTTCACCCATGGGCTTTTAGGGATTTGTCTTGGATCCTCATTTGGGCTCTATCAAAAAGGGTTGGCCCAATTTAATGGGCCCAACTAAATTCTGGGGCTAACTTATAATTTTATGGGCTAAGTCACTTTAACAATCATAACAAGTCGACCTTAAATTTTGAAAATGAGCCGAACTCATCAGTAAATACTTGTCTTTTAAAGAAATGCTCGAGCCTAGTACTCAATAAATATGGGTCGTTTGCTCCATAAATATTAAATGGGCTTTAAATCTAATTATTGGGCCCAATAATATCGTTCATCCACCATATTAAATTTTAGGTTTGTGGCCTATTCAAAATTTTCTAATAAATTTCAATTGGATTTCCCAAAATATTGACCTATTAATACCACTCAAAATCATTTACTAAATTTTAATGGGCCTTAGAATGTATTTTTGGGCCTAATTAAAGTTCCTAGCCAACCTCAATCAATTATTGTCAGTGAGCTTATAAAAAATGGCCCAGTAAACACAATTGAAGCGTAATAAAATTATCTATATTTTATCCCTAAATAATATTGGATCTGGGCATTGTAGTAAAAATCACAATAGCTTTGAGCAAACGTACTGATGCTTTCCTTTCTCCTATTGTGAGAGGTCACACCTCAAAGGTGGCCATAGGATTACCATGCCTGCCTCGACTTTGGGTTATTTTGCATACAACGTTTAAGATTATCCCATGTGGTTTCAGTTGCTCAACCGTGCCTCTGGCCGACGACCAACGCATTGTGGGTTTGGCTTTCATGCCAAATTGGATGATGGAGCACATGGAACTCTGCAAAGGAGACTTGCTAATAGTAAAACACGTTAGTTTGGAGAAAGCAACTTACATGAAGTTGTAGTCCTATAGTAATGATTTCTTGGAGCTCTCCAACACTAGTCCTGTTTTGGAAAAGATGATGAGGAACTTTTTCTACCTCACAAAGGACAAGATCATTATGATCTTGCATAATGACAAGAAGTTTTGCATATAACAGAGTCACCAAGACATCAAGAGAAACAATGTAGAAAGAGAAAGTTTGGAGAGAGAGAGCGCTATGAGATTGCATGCTTTATTGCAGCAGTCTAAGGTTGTAGGTTTTATTGCATAAGGTCATGGTATAACAATGTGAAGCCCACGTTTGAAAGACTTCATTCTCATAACTTTGTCACTTTGCACTTAATTGGTTCTCTACTGAGCCAGGGCAAGGTGGTAAAAATAATAGGTGCTCCGATTGGCTAGGAATGGGGCATACATATCGTAAGGTCATGGTAGTATCGTGGGAAGCTCGCGATTGAAAAATAGTAACCTAATAACTTTGTCACTTTGCACCCTATTGGTTCTTTACTGAGTAAGATCAAAGTGGTAAATAATAGCATACCGTAACATCATGGTAATATCGTGGGAAGCCCGCGAGCGAAAAACGCCAACCCAATAACTTTGCCACTTTGCACTACATTAGTTCTCTACTAAGTAAGGGCAAAGTGGTAAAAATAAGAGGTACTCCAATTGACCTGGGGATGGGGCATACATACCATAAGGTCTTGACATTACGATGGAAAGCCCACAATTAAAAAACTCCAACCTCATAAGTTTGCCACTTTGCACTCAATTGGTTCTCTATTTGGCAAGGTCAAAGTGGTAAAAATACGAGATGCTACGATTGGCCCGGGGATGGAGCATACATACCATAAGGATAAGGAATTACCATGGGAAGCCCGCGATTGAAAAACTCCAACTTCATAACTTTGCCACTTTGCACTCAATTTGTTCTCTATTAAACAAAGGCAAAGTTATAAAAATAAGAGGTGCTCCGATTGGTCCGGAGATGTGGCATACATGGCATAAGGTCATGGTATTACCAGGGGAAGCCTGAGATTGAAAAACTCCAACCTCATAACTTTGTCACTTTGCACTTAATTGGTTCTGTACTAAGAAAGGGCAAAGTAGGAAAAATAATAGGTGTTCCGATTGGCTCGGGGATGGGGCATAGGTACCGTAAGGTCAAGGTAGTACCATGGGAAGCCCCGTGAGCGAAAAATTCCAACCTCTAACTTTGCCACTTTGCAATAAGTTGGTTCTCTACTAAGCAAGGGCATAATGGTAAAAATAAGAGGTGCTCCTATAGGCTAGTCCATGACTAGTGCCTTTTTCATTTTTGTTGCACTCTTCCATCCATTGCATATACCATCATTTTTATTTTCTCTTTGTGAGTATTTTCACAATTTTAAACGAGTTTAATTTTAAGTAACTTTCCCTGAGGAGACGATCTAGGAATTTATTCCTAATTATTACGCGAGATACTCCTGCACTTGGGATAGCCTTGGTGCTACTCATTTTTGAGTGAGTCAATAAGTTGGT
Source organism: Juglans mandshurica (assembly GCA_022457165.1). Lineage (NCBI taxonomy): Eukaryota > Viridiplantae > Streptophyta > Magnoliopsida > Fagales > Juglandaceae > Juglans > Juglans mandshurica. The sequence goes on from CM039623.1 coordinate 16,795,288, forward strand.
TCTCTACTAAGCAAGGGCATAGTGGTAAAAATAAAAGGTGCCCCGATTGGCTTGAGGATGGGCCAAACATACCATTAGGTCATGGTATTACCATGCGATACCCGCAATTGAAAAACTCCAACCTCATAACTTTGCTACTTTGCACTCAATTGGTTCTCTACTAAGCAAGGGCAAAGTGGTAAAAATAAGAGATGCTCCGATAGGTTAGGTGCTGGGGAATACCTAGCATAAGGTCTTCGAATTACCATGGGAAGCCCGTGAGTGAAAAACACCAACCTCATAACTTTGCCACTTTTCACTCAATTGGTTCTTTACTAAGCACAGTCAAAGTAGTAAAAATAAGAGGTACTCCGATTGGCCTGGGGATGTGGCATACATTGCAAAAGGTCATGGTATAACAACGTGAAGCCCGCGTTTGAAAAACTCCATCCTCATAACTTTGTCACTTTGCACTTAATTCGTTCTCTACTGAGCCAGGGCAAAAAGGTAAACATAATAGGTGCTCCGATTTATCCGGAAAGGGGCATACATACCGTAAGGACATGGTAGTACCGTGGGAAGTCCGCGAGCAAAAAACTTCAACCTCATAACATTGCCACTTTGCACTACATTGGTTCTCTACTAAGCAAGGTCAGAGTGATAAAAATAAGAGTTGCTCCGATTGGCCCGAGAATGGGGCATACATACCATAAGGTCATGGAATTACCATGGGAACCCCGCGATTGAAAAACTACAACCTCATAACTTTGCCGCTTTGCACTCAATTGGTTCTCTACTAAGGAAATGGCAAAGTGGTAAAAATAATAGGTGCTCTCATTGGGCCGGGGATGGCGCTTAGATATTGTAAGTTCATGGAAGTACCGTGGGAAGCCCACGAGTGAAGAACTCCAACCTCATAACGTTGCCACTTTGCAATGAGTTGGTTCTCTACTAAGCAAGGGCATAGTGGTTAAAATAAGAGATGCCTTGATTGGCTTGTGGATGGGCCAAAAATACCATTGGGTCTTGGTATTACCACACGATGCCCGCAATTGAAAAACTCCAACCTCATAACTTTGTCACTTTGCACTCAATTGGTTCTTTACTCAGCAAGGGCAAAGTGGTAAAACTAAGAGGTTCTCTCAATGGTCTGGGATGTGGCATACATAGCATAAAGTCATGGTATTACTAGGGGATACCTGCGATTGAAAATCTCCACCCTCATAACTTTGTCACTTTGCATTTAATTGGTTATATACTAAGAAAGGGCAAAGTGGTAAAAATAATAGGTGCTCCGATTGGCCCAACGAAGGGGCATAGATACCGTAAGGTCTTGGTAGTACCGTGCGAAGCCCGTGAGCGAAAAACTCTAACCTCATAACTTTGCCACTTAGAAATAAGTTGGTTTTCAAATAAATAAGGACAAAGTGGTAAAAATAAGAGGTGCCCCAATTGGCCCAGAGATGGGCCAAACATACCATAATGTCATGGAATTACCATGGGAAGCCTGCGATTTAAGAGCTCCAACTCATAACTCTGCCACTTTGCACTCAATTGGTTCTTTACTGAACAAGGGCAAAGTGGTAAAAATAAGAGGTGCTCCTATTAACCCGGGGATGTGGCATACATGGCATAAGGTCATGGTATTACCATGGGAAGCCCGCGATTGCAAAAATCCACCCTCATAACTTTGTCACTTTGCACTTAATTGGTTCTCGAAACTACGTTATTTGCAGACTTGTTCTCAATGCATTTGTAACATGACATAACATCATAACATTCATCATAATATATGCACCCACCATCGTCAAGTGTCATAAATAACTTCACTCCAGCATTCTAAAAAAAAGAATCAATTTGAAACTAGTTGACGGTTTTTTATCAACCCAAGGGTTTCCACTCCATTCTTATTCACTTCAGAGTGGACAAAGGGGTTCCACTAAGATAATTCCCCATCATAACATTTGGGATCGTGACAAAATTTCTTTTCATGCAATACTTGGAAATATTTTTCATAACAGGTGCTTTTAAAGTATGTTTCATGTGAAAATGACGATTCGTAGGATATGCTAAAATGGTGGAAATTCTACATGTCATGTAAGCAAGTAATCAAATACTTAATGTATCATATAAAATGATACATTATTTCAAGACCTTAGTAAATCATATAAAATTATATCAAGACATGCCATGGCTAAGAATTCAATCCAAAGTAATTTATTCCATCAAAACACCAAATCTGACCCGATTTGCATCTTTCATGTCAAATCTTAATTAAACTCAATCAAAACCACATTCTCATGTCATAAATTAAAGCCTAACATGTCATTCTAACACTTAAAAAAATGTTAGGCAAGAACACTTACAAAATTCATAGCCTTTGAGCTCCCGGACACAACTCACTTCAAGAACACTCTCTGCTCACTCGGTTTCTCACTATTTTCACTCTAAGAGGGAATGAATCTCAAGAGCTCTAGAGGAAAGCTTTGTGGAGTGGTGTGAGGAAGTTAGAAGTAAAGAGGGAGTATTTATAGGGCTTCATGGAGGGTGAGGGGCGTGGGTCTGGATGAAGGTGAGGTTTTGGATTGGTGGAGGTGGGCTGTGGAGGCAGGAGTACCAAAATCCAGCTTGTGTCATCTTTGGTAAGGTGAATAGTGTTCCATTTCTTCATGATTTCATTCATATCAGGTGTTGAAATGGGGTTATGGGTGATGTCATGCTAGTAGTCGATGGGTAGTGGACTTCAAAGCTAGCCAGTTTTCATTACTTCTTTGTCTAATTCCCTTGGCTTTGTTTTGGAAGTCTAAATAATTCATTTGATGGATTTTTCAGGTGTTGGAAGGTGGTTGGATTGGCTACCAAGTGATCATGTATGTGCAGGTCATGAGAGGAAGTAAAATGAAAGTGGTTGCCGAGTGACATGTGAAACGTACTACTATTGCTAATCGGTTTGCCATTTCCTTGGGGAATAAATGGTCAACAAGCCTTTGAGTGCTTTGAGGGACCTCTTAGGTATTGGAGGTCAGGGATGGTGGCATGTGGAGGTGACTCAATGAAGAGTAGAAAATCCTTGAAGAAACTAAGGGCATTCTGTTAGGGCTCAACTACACCTCCTAAGGAATTAGTTGGGTTTTTGGCTTTAGTTTTCTTGGAGTCATTTTGCCCTATGCTAGGTCTGAACCTTGAGTGATGTGGTGAGGTGTGAATAGTGAAATCTCCCTTGAAAAAGTGGTGGAAATGGCGTGGGTTAGGGGCTAGTTTGATGAAGTATGCATGGTGGTGCACTAAGGTGCCAATTGGTGGTTGTTTTGGGCATTGACATGGCTTTTTTTCCAATTGATATGTGTTGGGTTAGGCTTAAACTTCTAGGGTCGTATAAGACTAATGTAAAATAATTATAAAGCCCAAAAATTTCAAATCATAAATGTGAAGAAAAATAATTTAAAGAAGATTATGCAAAAATCATGATGTTTTGGTTACTATTCATGTGTTAGATGAATAGAGATTCTTAACTCATGTTAGAAGCTTAACCATGGTTGGGAGGGAACCCTAGGGCATGTGGTTCATCTTAGGTTTAAGGGCAACCAATGATATGGTGTATGTGAGTCTCATTTGGAAGAATGAAATAAAAGACATGGCTTTGGGCTTCATGGGTTGGACTTTAGTTGGGCCATTTGTATAAGCCTTGGTTGTGGGCTTTTGTGTGGGTTATTATATGGACCTTATGTCTAGATTTGTGGGGGCATATCTTTGGCCTCAAAGGCCCACTAGGTTGGGTCTAAATGTTGGGTCTTTCTTAAATTGGGCCAATGACCTTTGCTCTTACTAAGTTAGGCCTAATCAAGTGTCCTTCAAGAAGGGCTTACAACCTTACATCTCCCAAGTTGGGCCTAAAGCTTTTGATACCTATTCTTAGCACATCTTATCCATATGAAATAGGGCCCTAAATAAAACTCTCTTGGGATTCTCTTAAATCCATCCAATACTTAGCCCATTTGACTAGCCCATCAATATGCCATGTGTCATACTACTATTGGTCTCTTGGCATTTACCCATAAAATATTTAAACTTCTAAAAGTCTTCGATAATTCTAATTAACCCAAAGGTGTGCATCTTATGCCAATTAATCTCTAAAATGTTTTTTAAAAAGTTACAACTGACTAGCTAGGATCTTAGGTGCTAAGTTCAAAGTCCTAAGGTATTTTTAAGTGGGGTGTTACATGGAAACATTGGAGGATTATTTAGAATATTCGCAGATCTTGTCCTATATTCATGTGGAGGAGCTCCCATCAAAGAGAACAATTATCAATTTTAGATCTAATATAGAAGCCATATCCTATTACTTTTCCATTGTAGTATTAGTGTATTACAAATGGTATCTAGAGCTCTTGATCCCCATTCAACAATCCAAGGTTGAAGGCACTCATCTCACATAACTACAAGAAAGATTCAATTCCTTCAAGAAAATTATGGAATCTCATATGAAGAACACGGAATCCCAATTTAAGACTATTGAGGTGGAGATGCGTCCCTTGAGGAAACACATGGTGGCGGGCTCGTTTGTTTTCAGAGATGAGATGAGATGAGTTGAGATTAAAGTTAAAAGGTTGAATAAAATATTGTTAAAATATATTTTTTAATATTATCGTTTGTTTTGAAATTTGAAAAAGTTGAATTGTTTATTTTATTTTGTGTGGGGATTTGGGAAAGTTCTAATGATGAGGTGAGATGAGATGTTTCCTGAAAACAAACGAGGAAGCATTAAACTATCTTCAGTGGTGTCGGATCTACAGAGAAGGAACAAGAAGCAGTCAGATGGATAAGTTGATAATGAGTATGCAAGAAGAAATGATCAGATGATACCTCACACAGGAGAGATCCATCCCAGAGTAGTGCGCTGGGATTTCCCTACCTTTCACTACGAGAATCCCCTTGGATGGTTGTACAAGGTGAATCAATTCTTTACTTTCCACAACACACTTCCACAATATTGTATGAGGTTAGTTTTATTTCACATGGAGGGCAAAGCCCTAGTGTGGTTCCAAGATTTGGGTGAGTTAGGGGCCTTAACTAGTTAGGAAGAATTTGTGAAGGCATTGTTAATTAGATTCGATTCCAGCAGCTATGATGATCTAGTTGAACAATTAACTCATTTGAGGCAGGTATGGACGGTGGAGTATAAGGGTAATTTTGAAGTCTTGTCAAGTAGGTTGAGGGGATTATCTGAGCAATAAAAATTTGAGTTGTTTCTTAAGTAGCTTATGGGATGAAATCTTTAACCCCATTAACATCATCACTGCCTATAGCCTTGCCAAAATTCAAGAAAAACATATAACCCTACACAAGAAATTACCCAATTGAGCCCCAAACCCACACCAAACAGAACTAGCCTCACTAAAATTTAACCCTAACCACCTTAATCCTGAGCCTCCCAAAAACCATGGTATGACAGTAGTTCTTGTACCCAAAATCAACTAGAATCAAATGAGGGATAGAAGGGAGAGGGGTTTATGCTATAATTGTGATTTCAAATGGAATCCAGGACACTGATGCCAGAGTTCTAAGTTGTATTTAATTGAGGAGGTGAAAGAGGAAGCATAAGAGATTAGTGGGAATACTCACCAGTTTGAGGGTCAAAATGATTGTTTGGGGCTATTAAATTCAGGCAAACAACCAGAAATATCCCTATATGAAATTATGGGCTCCTTAAATCCTAAGACTATGAGGGTCAAAGGAAAAATTGGGAGCCAATGGATGATAATACTTATCGACTCAGAAAGTACTCATAACTTCCTTGACCCTACAGTACTTACTTGAGTTCCCTTGCCAGTGGTGGAAAATGAAAAGGTCCTTAGGTGAAGGTAGCCAATGGTGATTAGGTTGATAGTGAGGGAAAGGTGTTAGGGGCGAATGTGAACATTCAAGGGGAGCTTTTAAGTGTGGATATGTATGTATTAGTGTTGGCCAGATGCGGCATGGTACTGGGCGTGCACTGGTTGCAGGGACTGGGCTCAATCTTATGGAATGTTGGTAAGCTCACTATGCAGTTTGAACACAACCAAAGTGTTGTAAAGTTAGAAGGGCTGAGTGTAAATACCTGGATTTAAGAAGGGGCTGTGAACAAGCTTAACAAAATGGAGTATAAGGGGTGCTTCTGCAATTTGTTGAAGAAACCACAGAAAACCCCACCCAAAGTTTCTAGAACCCATCCAACAATTACTCAGCCATATAGCATGCTAGGAACTAAACCAGTTTCTGTGAAACCCTATCACTATCCCTATTTTCAGAATGATGAAATAGAAAGGATAGTAAAAGAGCTATTGGATTCAAGGGCCATTCGACCTAGCCAAAACACCTATTCCTCACCAGTATTGTTGGTGAGGAAGGCAGATGGTACTTGGAAATTATGAGTGGATTACCAAGCCCTTAACAATGTTACTATTAAAGATAAATACTCTATCCCAGTAGTAGAAAAATTGATGAATGAACTACATGGAACTAGGGTATTTTCTAAACTTGAGTTCAGTTCGGGTTATCACCAAATCCGTGTGAAACTAGAGGACATTCCAAAATTTGCATTAAGGATACATAAGTGACACTACGAGTTCCTAGTTATACCATTTGGATTAACTAATGCATCCTCGACCTTTCAAAGCCTTATGAACAAAGTCTTTAAACCCTACCTTTGAAAGTTTATACTTGTTTTCATTAATGATATTTTATATACATCAGGGATGAAGAGGCACATTTAACGCATTTGAGGGTCACTTTTGACATTTTGAGGAAAAATCAGTTGTTTGCTACGCTCAACAAGTGCAGATTTGGTTGTGCAAAAATATCCTATTTGGTGACCTCATTTTTGTTGAAGGAGTTAAGGTAGACCCAGATAAGATAAAAGCCATGCTGGAATGGCCCATACCTCAGTTGATTAAGTCCTTAAGGGGCTTTTTGGGCCTAACTAAATATTATAGAAGATTTATCAGGGGTTATAGGGTCATAGCTGCCGAGTTGACAAGCCTATTGAGGAAGGACAATTTTAAGTGGGATGAGGAGACTCAGGCTACATTTGAAAGACTTAAAACAATAATAACTCAACCACCAATTTTAGTCTTACCCAATTTCCAGTCCCATTTGTTATCAAATGTAGGCCTTGGGAGAGGCCAACAGAGTTATATTGATGTAAGAAGGAAGTCCCTTAGTATTCTACAGCCAAGCCTTGAAGGGAAGGGCTTTGGTGTTGTCTACTTGTGAAAAGGAATTATTGGCACTGGTGTCGGCAATACAGAAATGGCATCCCTATTTGCTAGGGCAGTCTCTTGTGGTCACAACTAACCATCAAAGTCTCAAATTTCTACTTGATCAAATGGTGGGGACTATGATGCAACAAATGTAGATAGCCTAGTTAGTGGGCTATGACTTTATGGCGGAGTATAAAAAGGGAAGGGAGGATACAGTAGCAGATGCATTGTCAAGGAAAATGGGGGAAGCTGAAGTGACTGTGGCTATGATTTCACTACCTAACTAGGATTGGATAACAGAGATCAAGCCTTTTTATGCCTTAGATGAGAAATTACAAGCCCTATTGGAAAGGTATCAACCTGGAGACCTGCCCCCTCACTACTTAGTAAAAAATGACCTCTTATTCTACAAGAATAGAGTGTACATCCCTGCTAACCAGGCCTTCATAAACAAATTGTTGAATATTGTGCACAACAGCCCTGGTGGGGGGGGGGGGGGGGGGGGGACACCTAGGCTTTGATAAAACTATTTACAGACTGAAGAGAGGTTTTCATTGGCTGGTGCAAAAGTCTAATGTAAGGGCATTCCTTAAGGAGTGTGATACATGTCAAGTACTAAAGTTGGATAACACACTCCCTAGTAGTCTGCTACAACCCTTAATCATACCCTCAAGGCCTTGGGCAGACATTACTATGGATTTTATTATGGGCTTAGGTCCATTAGGTCGATTTAACACTCTGTGGATTATAGTTGACCGATTTACTAAATATTCCCATTTTGTGCCAATTTCTTATCCCTACACAGCTAAGTTAGTAGCTCAATTCTTTCTGAAGCATGTATTCAAGTTATATGGGATGCTGAGTTCCATTATTTCGGATAGGGATCCCACATTTACCTTAAATTTTGGAAGGAATTGTTCTCACTGTAGGGGTTTAGTTAGCCTTTAGCACAGCCTACCAGCCTCAAACAGATGGCTAAATAGAGGTAGTGAACAAATGGGTGGAAAATTACCTAAGGAGCTATATGGGTGATAGGCCTAAGGATGGTCACAATGAATTGCCCTAGTCGAGTGGTGCTATAATTCTAATCAACATGCATCCACCAAAATTACCCCATTTGAAGCCCTCTACGACTACAAACGACCAAGACTATTAAATTATGTGACTGGAACTTCCAGATTAGAGGAAGTTGAAGTTACCTTGCAGAGTCAAGACAAAATCTAGCACTTGTTAAAGCAAAATATTAGTAGGGCTCAGGAGAGAATGAAAAATATTCTGATCAAAAGAGAAATGAGCAACAATAAGAGGTGGGAGACTAGGTCTACTTACAGCTCCAGCCATATCGGCAATCCTTCCTTCATAAGAGAAAGAGCATCAAACTTTCTCCTTACTTCTAAGGCCAGTTTTAGGTGGAACAAAAGATTGATGAGGTAATATGCTACCTGAAGCTGCTGGACATGCCCCAAATCCACGTCTTCCATGTCTCGCTGCTAAAATGCAAACTGGGCCAACATGTAACTCCCATCACCATGTTGCCAACAGTGGATGCTCAAGGAGTTCTGAAACCTGAGTCGAACAAGGTATAGACCCGCAGGATGAGGAAGTTAAAAACAAAGCTTTAGTGGAACTGTTGGTTTGTTGGCAAGGACAATAGGCAGAGGATGCATCGTGGGAGTCGTAGCACCACCTGTGCTCAAAATTTCCCCACCTTGTGGGCAAGGTCTAATAGGGAAGAGGTTGTGACACGACAACATGGGAAGCTTGAAAATGTGAAGAGAAGAGTGTGTCTATAGGGAGAAGGAAACCTAAAAGAATGTTGGAATGAGATACAAAATGGGACATGAGCTGTAAGGAGTTGTGGGTTGAATGCAAAGGGCCTGGAGGTGTCTTTGTAGTCGTGAGGCAGCAGATTCATTCGTGGGTCGTGGGTCGTGGGCCCTCAGTAGGCTTAAGGTCTTTTGTCTTGTATTTACATTTCATATAATTATATACTAGATCCTTTTAGGCCTCGTTTGGTTACAAAAACGGTTTCATTTCAGCTCATTACAACTTTCTCAAATTTTCACACTAAATATAATAAACAATTCAATTTTTTCAAATTCTAAAACAATAATAATATTAAAAAAATAATGATCTAACAATATTTTATTCAACTTTCAACTAACATCTAAAACTAACTCATCTCACTATCCAAACGGGGCCTCAGTGTCTTTCCTGTTGGCCCATGGGCCTATTTGTAAGGTAGAACTCTGAGTCTGCAGTGGATGGTTTACATAAACACGAAGGGAAACATGGGAGGATTATCCAGAATATTTCCTAACCTTGTCATGTATTCGTGTGGAGGAGGTCCCCTTGAAGAGAGCAGTTATCAATTTCAAATCTAATACAAAATCCATTTCCTATTACTTTTCCATGGCATTATTAGTGTATTACAAAAGAGAGGCTCTTGGATCTGGCCATGGTGTATAAGTGAGATTTACACCTTCCAATAACACACACCCACGTCAATTGTCTAATTTTATTACCGTTGACACAGCTGCAACAGATCAAATGGAATGAGGCCTCTCCACCATTGCCTCAAGCTCTCTCTCCCTCTCTCTCTCCTCGAACCCGTCAGTCTCTCAAAAACATCAAATGGTTAAAGTTTTTAGAAAACTATGTATTAGCACCACTACATAATATGAAACCTACTTATTATATTTAATGTTATTTTAGAAATTCACTCGAATAATGATAATATATATATAGAGAGAGAGAGCTGCATTTTGTGTGTCTATCTCTCTTAATTTGTTTTTGTTTTGTTTTATTTGAAAACCTAAGATTTAGATACAACTTTAAAGAAATTATCTTGATCTGCACACATGGAACTTAACTTATTCTCCGTTTATAAATTACTTTCATGTGTGTAGCATCACTGTATGTGCTTTGTGAACGACAGTCGCAAGAAAGTTGGATGAAAATAATGGTGAAGTGGGGACATATTTATGCAGCATTTATGAAAGAGAGTTGTGTGAAGTAAGTGAGGGGTGCAACGAGTTAAAGTAAAAGACGTTTTGGTTGGTGAGGCCAGCAAGCGCTGCGCTGGTTTTCACATCTTCATTAATGCTCTTATGGAGATGCTAGCTATATCATTCAAAATCTGGCAATTAAAGCATTTCTAATTGAACCAAAAATAATAGATCAATGCTCTCTCACTCTCTTAATTCATGAGGATATCATGACCATTCTGTGACATGGAATTAATAATTTTATTTCAATTCTAAGGAAGGAAATTCGATTAGTAGCTAGACTAATTCAACTAGCTAACTAGCTAGCTAGGTACTTGAGCTAACTTTCGAGAACTGTCACAATCCAATAAGAGAGAGAGAGAGAAGCTTGAGTACTCGGTGTACGTATCTTGATGACCATCCAGTTGGATAAATAAAATAATATGATGAATGGCAGCCAAAGACGTGTAAATTAAAACGCAACTTGCTCTTTTCTAACTTATTGATTTGTTTGGTTTGATTATATAAAATTAAATTATCTCATATTATTTTATATAATTATTTTAATTTTTTTAAATTTTAATATAAAATATTATAATAAATAATTCAATTTTTTCAAATTTTAAAATAAAAATAATATTATAATAATATTTTATTTAATTTTTAATAAAAATCTCATCTCATCTTATCTTATTTGAACTGTGTAATCAATCGAGGAGTAATTATCAATAGTTTTGTACAATGGATCACATAAAGTACGTAATAGCATGCAATAGCATCGCTTGCAATGCGGCTATATATATAGAACTACGACGATCAATATTCAATTTGCACTTTTGATGACAAAAATAAATATTCTCAAATTCTTAGTTGAATTTAATAGATTTAAGTGAAAGAAATATATACATATGAAATGATATCTATAATTTTTATTGTTGCCAGTATGATATTTTCGAACACCATTGAAATGTTCAATAAATATTGTATAGAGCCTAGTGCTTAATTTTGATCATCTCGTCTTTTTCTTTCCCATTTTGGGCCACCAAGTTGGCTAAAGAATTTGAAGGATCTTGATCATTATCTTATTACATAACACTAATAATTGGTTGTTAAAATCAACTCAACTCATCTCAAACCAATCATTGATGGGATTCACTACTTTTTTACCTTCCAATAAAAAATTTATACGCATCTCAAGATATTTCATACATTCAAACACATACATCAACCTATTAATTATATTCAAGCACATCTCAATGAGACTTATAAAATACTACTATTTACAGATCAAGTCAGATCATCTCAGATCACTTTATAAAGGAAGACTCCTTAAATCAAGCAGAAGATCATGCAAGCTAATTGTTAGGCAAAAATCTTGGTTGTAACAGTTACGAAATCACAAGTCATTAACGCTGTAACAGTTAGAAGATTACAACCTTAATTCTAGCATTCTTTCTTAGAATCGACTCTGTAAAGTTGTATTTATTCCATACAGATCATTGTACAATGTGAGTGAAAATATTTTTGATACTAATGCAATAAAATTTTCATGTCAATATTTAAATTTCATCATGGTATCAGGAGAGCCATCCTCCCACGAGAACTCGATACCAAACTCTGAAAACATCCATAACTCGATCACAACCCCACCATCTCCAATTGATATTCCTCTCATTGCTCTCAATATTGCTGCCCAAATTAATGAAAAACTCACACCCTCAACCTTTCCTCAATGGCGTGCCCAATTCGAAGCTCTTCTCATTGAATATAATCTACTTGATTATGTCACTGGTGATAACCCATGTCCCTCCCGCAATGACTCCTCCATCACTCTTCTTCAAAAAAACCCAAGAGATAAACTTCTCCCAAGTGCCATTTTGGCTTCCACTACCACCACCATAACTCCATTCATTTATGTTGCCAAAACCTCCCAAGAAGCATGGAACAAATTACATACCATATATGCAAGCAAATCCTGCACTCGTGTAATGCAGCTTAAAGAGGAGCTTACCTTGATAAAGAGGGGAAATCGGACGGTTCAAGAATATTTGTACACTGTCAAGGCTCTTGCAGATGAAATTTTCCTCATTGATGTTCCAATTTCTGATGATGATCTCACTCTTTACATTCTCACTGGATTGGAACTTGATTTTCATGAAATCACAGCACCCATTCGAGCACAGGAACGACCATTAACATTTGAGGAACTCCACGACCTTCTCGTAGGTCATGACACTTATCTGCGCCGTCTTCAGGCCACCACACAGCAGCTGGTAGCTACCGTAAACTACTCAAATCGTCAATCTGGTGCTAGTTCTTCACCAGGAGGAAACAACTTCAAGGGCTTCTCCAAACCGAATGGGTCTTTCCAAAATGGTGGCCCCTCAAAACCTGATTCCTCTTCGGCCCATTACCAAAATTCTAGTGGCCCACGGGAGAATAAAAAACAATACTGGCCCACTATTCAGCGTTGTTATCCACCAAAGTGTCAATTTTTTGATCAATTGGGTCATATTGCAAAATACTGTCTTCGCTTGTCTTTCTTTGAAGCAATTGCAAATTGTGTATCAACATCACCAGCCAAGGATACTAAATGGCTTATTGACTCGGCAGCATCTCACAATATCACTGGTGATTTGGCTAATTTATCAATTCATTATGAATATGATGGCACCGATGAGGTTGTTATTGGTGACGGCTTAAGTTTGCATACCTCACACATTGGTTCATTGATTCTTCAGTCCCCTACACGCACCTTTCATTTAAATGATATCCTTTGTGTTCCTAACATACGTAAAAATCTCATTTCAGTTCATCATTTCACCAAATAAAACCATGTTTTTGTTGAATTTCATCTTTCTTTTTATCTTGTTAAGGATCAGACCACGGGGGTGGTCCTACTCAAAGGTGCATGTAAAAATGGTGCCTACACCCTTCCGGAATCACTGGTGGAATCGTCTCAAAAAATGGTTGCAAATGTGCATGAACTGACATCAATTGATAGGTGGCACAAGCGTCTTGGACATCCATCTCATAAAATTATTCATCATCTTGTTAAATCATTTTCTTTTCCAATAATAAAAGAAAAAGTTTCTCATCTTTGTACTTCTTGTTCAGTCAATAAAGCTCACAAACAACCATTTCGGCCCACTAGACTTCAAATTCATGCTCCACTAGATTTGATTTACACTGATGTTTTAGGCCCTTCTAATCCTATTGGCATTGACGGATCACGTTATTATTTGATTTTGGTTGATCATTTCACCAAATATATTTGGTTTTATCCTATGGGAGAAAAATCTGGTGTTAGCACTATATTTTCACAATTTAAACATCTTGTTGAAACCAGATTTCAATCAAAAATCAAAAACATTTACTCGGATAATGATGGTGAATTTGTTGCTCTAAAAAAATATTTTTTGATCCATGAAATAAGTCATTACACAACTGCTCCTCATACACCACAACAAAATGGTGTTTTCGAGCTGCTAGGCTTGGCAGCCAAGAGTATCTCAACTACTCTCAAATACTCTCACTACTATTCTTTAATTTATTATTATGTTTAACCTACTTTTTACTACTATTCAATATTCTATTATTATTTTTCATTACTTTTTCATTACTATTCACAAACATTCTCAACACTTCTCAGTATTCACACTACCCAAACTTAGTGGAAACATACCTAACCCTCTTATATTATGCTTCATTATCTATATCATATTGGCCCATGTTTTTTCAACTGCTGCTTACCTTATTAATCGTCAACCAACATCTCTTTTAAGCAACAAATCTCCATATGAAGCATTATTTCAACAGGCCCCAAATTACCTCAAGTTAAAAAAATTTAATTGTCTTTGCTTTCCACTCACAAGGCCTTACAATACCCACAAACTTCAGCCCAAAGCCACCCCATGCCTGTTCTTGGGCTACTCTTCAACCCAAAATGCATACAAGTGCATTGATCTCAAAACCCACAAAACCTATCTCTCTCGCCATGTCCATTTTAATGAAAATCAAAATCTTTTTCAGCCTCATCCGTCCAACATAGAGGGTTCATCGTCCATGACAGTTGCTTAACTCATCATTGTGTTGTCTCCACCGCAACCACCACCAGGACTTCAGCAGGCACCACTGTTTCTATATCATCTCCAGGTAACTCCTCTGGTTTCCCTTCTTCTGATTTTTAAAATATGCAAGTTTACCCTTCAAGCCCTAACTCACCTCAATCACACGATAGTGAGACCTCCTTGTCACATACACACACGATTCCTCTCACACACGACACTAATTTGAATGCTGATTCCATCTCTGTCAGCATTGACCCGCATGTGCAACAACCTCACTGAAGTCACTCCATGACCATTCGATCAATGAACAATAGTCACAAACCCAAACAACTCAATTCTGTAACCAAACATCCAATTCCACCTACCATTGAGCCTAGTTGTGTGGGCCAAGCACTTTGCGAACCTCACTGGAGAAAGGCCATGTCAGCTTATTATGCTCATGCGCCATGGTACATGGGAGCTGGTTTCCCCACCCAATAACCGTAAACCAATGGGTTGCAAATGGGTATTTTCTGTTAAAACAAAAGCTGATGGATCCGTTGATCGCTTCAGAGTGAGGCTTGTTGCCAAATGTTACAATCAACGTCCAGGGTTAGACTACAAGGAAACATTTAGCCCTGTTGTGTAGCTTGTTATTATTAGAACTGTTTTGACAATTGCTGTGATCCAGGGGTGGCCTTTAAGACAACTCGATGTCAACAATGCATTTTTGCATGGTAAGTTGACTAAGACGGTATATATGGTTCAACTCTTGGGATTCAAAGATGTCTCGAAACCTAACCATGTTTGCAGGTTATGCAAGGCCATTTATGGCCTCAAACAGGCTCCTAGAGCCTGGTATTTGGCTCTAAAAATGGCAATCATGGGTCTTGGTTTTTAGAATTCAAAAGCCGACTCCACTTTGTTTATATATCATTACAATTCTGTTATATGCTATTTTTTAGTCTATGTGGATGATCTGGTTATCACTGGAAATGATATTAACTTTGTGTCTTATATCATTGAAAAACTTGGAGTTCAGTTTTCTCTAAAGGACATGGGGCAACTTAATTTTTTCTTGGGCATGGAGGTTATTTCTACTACATCGGGCCTTTTTTATCCCAACACAAATATTTTCGGGACCTCCTATCTAAAACCAACATGATTGGTGCTAAAGATGTTTCTACTCCGCTGTCCACAAGCACAACTATCAAGTTGGTTGATGGCACACCCTCTGTTGACAGTACCGAGTTTTAGCATGTCATTGGTGTTCTTCAATATTTATCTCTCACCCGTCCGAATATTTCTTTTTCAGTTAATAAACTCTCACAATTTATGCACAAACCCATAGTTACTCATTGGGCAGCTGCAAAGCAACTCCTTCACTACTTGAAGCAAACTATTTTCCATGGAATCCACATCAGAAAAAGCTCCACTTTCAATCTCATGACATACTCCGATGCTGACTGGGTAGGCAATTTTGATGATCATACTCCACCTCAGAAATGAATTGAATAAAATATTGTTAGAATATTATTTTTAATATTATTATTATTTTAGGATTTGAAAAAGTTAAATTGTTTATTATGTTTTGTATAAGAATTTGAGAAAGTTGTAATGTTGAAATGAGATAAGTTGAAGTGAGTTTCGAACCCAAACGGGGCCTTAATGTTCATCACATCAACACTCAAATCAGCTTTCGGACCTACTGACCAAACCATTGTCACGCTAGCGCACGAAAATTCTAAGAAACAATAATATTGGCTTAGCCGATGACAGCTCCATCTTGCGAGGGCGTATAAAGGAAGACTCCTTAAATCAAGCAGAAGATCATGCAAGCTGATTGTTAGGCCCAAATCTTGGTTGTAACAGCTACGAAACCACAAGTCATTAACTCTGTAACAGCTAGAAGATTACAGCCTTAATTCTAGCATTCTTTTTTAGAATAAACTCGGTAAATTTGTATTTATTTCCATACAGATCATTGTACAATGTGAGTGAAAATATTTTTGATACTGATGCAATAAAATTTCTGTGTCAATATTCAAATTTCATCACACTTTACCATCCAAATGCAGCCTAAAGAAAAATTTTATCAACTTTTTTGAGACACGGAATAAAGAAGGCAAAAATCAGACGCATATGGAGTGCCCAAGCTCCTGCATGCTCGATCGTTCTTATCCCCAGAGCATATATATGATCGATCACATGTATCCATTAATAGAAATTCTGAATATGCACGTACGTTGCTAAGCCGGACTAATCAAGGGCATGGTGGAAAAGTTGCAATGCTAAATTTAATTTCCCATAAAGATACTGGAGCTACCCTTATTATCCCCCTTATTTTATATGTATATATGGTGGTCCTGTACGTTTGATGGTAGTAGAAGGAATTTATTGTGACTTGAATAATTGACCTCATGTGTATGAATTTTATTATATAAAGCTAGCACTAGCACTCATGATTCATTGACACGAGCCTCCGGCAAGTAACAACACTGAGATCTGACTTAACGTCGTTAACGATCTCGATCGATCTATGGACACCCT
Source organism: Juglans mandshurica (assembly GCA_022457165.1). Lineage (NCBI taxonomy): Eukaryota > Viridiplantae > Streptophyta > Magnoliopsida > Fagales > Juglandaceae > Juglans > Juglans mandshurica. The sequence goes on from CM039623.1 coordinate 16,812,091, forward strand.
TCTGGTTTTTCTTTCATGTTTGGTAACAGCATTGAGCAGCATTTCGTCTCAAGCTGAGGCTCGTGCTTTCTTTGTTTTCGGAGATTCACTTGTCGATAATGGCAACAATGACTACCTTGCCACCACTGCCCGTGCTGACTCTTACCCTTATGGCATTGACTATCCAACACGCAGAGCCACTGGTCGCTTTTCCAATGGCCTTAACATCCCTGATCTCATCAGTATGTATGCGTGCTTTTCGGTTTACTTCACTCAGCTACCTGTTTCTTGTTTTCAACAGATTAATGTTTTTTTTTTAATCTGTAAATATCATTTTCAGGTGAGAAGATTGGCTCGGAGCCCACATTGCCATACTTGAGCCCTCAGCTCACTGGACAGAATCTACTAGTGGGTGCTAACTTTGCTTCTGCTGGGATTGGAATTCTGAACGACACAGGAGTCCAATTTGTGAGTCCACTTTATGTTGTTGGGATTTAGATTCTCTATATATAGTTATTGATCGAACTCTAAAAATAGTTACTACAAGAAATATGGTCTTTTTTCACGATTTTTTTTTCAAGATATACAATCGTAGCAAATAATTAGCTAATGACACAAAAGCTGTTCGTGGGAAAAAAAACAAACCTTTTACCATGAGATCACGTCGGCAAGTAAAACTTTGTAGAAAAAATTCTTTGGACAATAATGTCATAGAGTTATTCTATTCTTAAATAGAAATGCTCTATAATTCATGTGTTCTAATACATGTGCCTATCTCTTTTAGACTGTAGACCCATCGAGTACTCCAAGCGATCTCTATTGTTATTGTTGTCGTTTTTTCTTTTCTTTTTTTTTTTTTTTTTTTTTTTTTTGTGTGAAACTGTAAGAAATTTAAGTTCGGAACGTAATGAGCTTAATTATAATGTATATGTTACTAACGTTATCAGGATGCAAAAATTGTATCTTCAAATATTTGCAGCTAAACATTATACGAATATCCCAACAACTGGCCTACTTTCAGCAGTACCAGCAACGTGTGAGCGCTCTAATCGGACCTGAGCAAACTCGACAGCTTGTAAATGAGGCGCTCGTCCTCATTACCCTCGGAGGCAACGATTTCGTGAACAATTATTACTTGGTGCCTTACTCTGCAAGATCTCGTCAATTTACACTCCCCAACTACGTTGTCTATCTCATTTCAGAGTACCGGAAAATTCTAGTGGTAAGCAACTCATGATGCTCATGAGAATCATTGCTGTAAATTTAAATTAATTGTAGATTAATTCACTCGATCTGGTTAGATATGGCTATAAACCTACTTTGATGATAAAACTTCGTGGGTGCAAGTCACTGCATTCACGTACAAATTAAGTTCTTATATATATTGTTATAAAAAATAAAAAAAAAGTTCATATATAATAAGAGAAATGATAGTTGTAGCCTCACTCATATATTAAATTTAATGTCTCTACGATTGAATTGTAGCATCACTCATATATTAATTGTAGATTTCACTTTCCCGTTTGATTTGGGGCGCCAAAAGCCCCATTACTTTCATATGAATGTACGTACGTAGTGTCGACATTGAATTTAATGCACTTAGTTAATTTGTAAGACCATTATAAATTGCATAGCACCAGAGTCACAAGAAAGTTGGGAGAGAATAATGATGAAGTGGGGACATGGTTATGCACCATTTATGGTAGAAAGATTAAGCCTAGTTATGATAAGACATTATTTTGTTATTTTTCCACATTTTCATTAATACTTTCATATTGGAGAGATCATGCATGTATATATATATATATTTATATATTAGTATATAAAAAGATTTTATGCTCATATTTTACTGTAAGAAAAACGAATATCTAAGAAAAATTATTTACAACGAGAATGATTATTTGTGATAAAAATAAATTTATTTTAATAAAAAAAATTATAATTTTATAATAAATAACTGACAACAAATAAACACTTTTACTATTTTCTTGAACTGAGCTAATTAATTATGGGTAGTGACATGAAATACGTACATGCAGAGATTATACGAGTTGGGAGCACGGAGGGTTTTGGTGACAGGGACGGGACCAATAGGATGTGTACCAGCAGAATTGGCATTGCATAGCAGAAATGGGGAGTGCGCGGTCGAGATTCAACGAGCTGCCAACTTGTTCAATCCCCAACTCGATCAACTCATCAATCAACTAAACTCCGAGATTGGTTCTGATGTCTTTGTTACCGCAAATGCCTTCGAAATGCACCTGGATTTTATCAGTGATCCTCAAGCTTATGGTACGTACGTACTTGATCGACAAACTGCGTGCATGCATCAATTTCTTCCATTTTGCTTCTATTTTTTTAAAATTTTGCGTCAAAATATATAATTTACATGATGAATTAAACTGGTATTAATCCTAAAAATTAATCACATGATCTGACACAGATAAGAACACGTTTCACACAATTCAAAATATGAGGATATTATTATGGTTGCTGGAAAAAAGTTATATGCGAATTAAATTTTGCGAGAGAACTTTGGTTCGCATGGCCGGATGCTTAATTTGTTTGTTTTAAGGGATTTATTATACATCAGCTACTATTTATTCTCACATCTTATATTTAAATTTTTTTTATAATGAAGATATTTTTCATAAAATATAGGGATGTTTTTTTACGGAATATGAAGTGTAGAGTAGGGCATATAATTTTTCTTGTTTTAAAATCCATTAATCTCAAATGCATGCACGCTGAAACGCATTTCAAAAAAGGTAGATGCAACCACCTCTCTGGTGGTTTGGTAAGCAGATAAAGATATTGAAAACGCAATTAATTACGGGCCCGCTGGGAGTAAATGCATGCATGATAAGAATACTTTTTGCATAGCTAGGCTGTGTGATTCTTTAAAGACTACCGGATATATATATCTACCGAGAAATAATTTTTTATGGTCATTTTATTGCAGCGAAAAGATTATTTATGATTAAAACAGACTCATTTTAACTGTAAATAATCATTTCGTTAGAATTAACTGGCCATAAATAAGTAGTTTTCTTGTAGTGTACCGATGGATTCAGATTTAAAGTAGTTATTAGAATCGATCCAAACACATTTTAGATATATATATATATATATATATATTATATATATATGCATGTAGCTTCAATAATATTTAAGGTTATGTAGAACTTTCAAATGGTATGAAATCTACATGAGTGTCCATCTGTTGATATTAGATCACCTAATTAGTCAAACAATTGGAGAATATCTCATTCGGTTCTGTGTATGGGCAACAGATTTTTAGATTTTCTATGCCCATCTTTTTTTCTTTTCTTTTTTTTTTTAATAATCCTCCCTGTGGTGTTTATTTTTCTATTTTCAAAATTCTTCAAATAAAACCTTACCCTGTTTGCAAAACTTCAATATAAAAATGGAAAGCAAAGGGTCTTCCTGATCTGTCGCGGAAGGCTGGTTTTAGTTCTCTATTTTTTCCAAGTTAACAATAAAATATATATGGGTAAGAACATATGAACTAAACAACCCTTTCAGCAAAGTAAGCTTCTCATGTATATATATAGAAAATACTTTAACCACACAAGAATTATAAAACAATAAATTCATAAATTGACGTGATTTGATGTAGTACATGATCAGATTAATGTAAAATTATTTTTATTGTATAGTAGATCTAATGGATCTCATGAAATCATGTCAGTTTGTGAGTTTACTTTTTCATAATAATCTCTTTGTATCTGTAACAGTTATATATATATATATATATATAAATACATGTATGTATGTATCTCATGATTGTCATGCATGGTTTGGGGCAGGATTTATCACATCAAAGGTAGCATGCTGCGGGCAAGGACCGTACAATGGGATAGGACTATGCACGCCAGCCTCCAATCTGTGCCCAAACAGAGATCTGTTTGCGTTTTGGGATCCATTCCATCCATCTGAAAAGGCCAACAGACTTATCGTAGATACATTCATGACGGGATCCACCAAGTACATGAACCCCATGAATCTCAGCACCATTATAGCATTGGACTCCAGGACCTGACCTTAATCTTCCATCATCTGCTCTTACAAACAATTTCTTCATTCTTAGATAATTAAGCAGTTATTGTCTTTCGTATGGTCCTGATCATGAAAACTTTCTTGTCGATCCGATTAATTATTGGCATTTGCTAATAAATTAATCCTAAATGCTACTCTTAATTATGCCCTGTGAAACCATGTTAGCAGCTTATTGCCTACCCCATTACATATCACACTCTCTTCCTATTTAAATTTTGGAACTTTGATAAACTATATATTGATCTAGAATGCAAGTCAAGGTCATTCTGTTCTTAGCTTCTATAAAAGAAAACCATTATATATGCATGCCATTTTGAGGCCCCAAGATTAACGTACCTGTGATTGCTTTCTGCATTAGGATTTCCCTCTATGGAGATCAATTTCGTTTCTTTAATTTTTTTTTTTATAGGAAATATAATTCATTTCATTTATGAAATCGAAGTTACAATTGTGACTGGTCAATACAGAGATAAACTCAGATTACAAAACAAACTACTCATCTGTTGTAAGCTTCCCCGCACACAAATTTTTTTGCAAAATTTCGTTTCTTTAAATTAAGTACTAGTAATTCAAAGTCTAAAGATAAACCACAATGATTCCTCCTTAGTTTTAACTAAGATTAATATTACCCACTATGCCTTTTACTATTATCCTTCAATCATTAAACAACCATTCCATGATATGGCATTTAGCCTCGTTTGGTTATACTGAGAAATTTATAAATAATAGTGAGATAATTTGTAAATATTATTGAAATTATTTGAGTTAAGATCTTTATGAAATTTTGGGATATGAGAGAAAACGTAGAATAAAAAAATTATAAAGTTAAAATAATGGTATAATATAATTTTTTAATATTATTTATGTTTTGAGATTTGAAAATGTTGAATTGTTTTTTTAATTTTGTTTGGAAATTTGAAAACGTTGTAATAATTAGGTAACGATTAGATAAAAAAGTTGAAAAGTATAAAATTTGAAATTGGAAAATGTTTATGTTTGAATGGTGTTTGGATGTTGAGATGAGATGGTTTGAAATATTTGTGAAACCAAACCAGACCTTAATAATTGGAGACTATTTATTATATTTCGTTTGTTAGTCAATTATTTGGTGTCACATAAAGAGATATTGAGAGCATCATGATAAAAAAGATAATAAATAGAATTTTTCTAATTTTAACAAATTGACCCTACTAAATTTAGAAGCTTAGAATAGAGATGTTACCAATTCGTCACAAGATGTGACTCAAATGCTACCCATTCTAACAAGGTTGTCCACCTAATCAGTATGCGTAATAGCTACTGCTGTAAAAAGCACCCAATGGTTACCATGTTACAACATTTCCGAGCTTGGGCGAAATTGTTTAATTTGATACCAAATAAAAATCATCTATAAAACATTAATTAGAAATTTTTCCAAAAAGCTCCGCTCACTACAAAAATTGTAGGGATGAAACTGGAAGGGCTTTAACCCTTTCCCTCTTCAGGAGCCTGCTGGGTCATGTCATGGGCCCGAACACTAGCTAACCCAATAAGCCTTGAATTGAGGATTTGATTGTCTTGAAGGATATAAGCGGTTATCACCAAAAGTATAACTACCCAAGAACCTCGGGCAAAAGGTTATCAGTTTATCCTTAGCAAGTGAAGCTCCTATATCATGCAACTTGAATTTTAAATAACCCCCAAGTGGTTATCGTATCAAACAGAAGACATCAGGGACTCTATTTATATCACCCAGGTATGACAACAAGACCCATAGTCTTCTACGACTAGAGAAATCTCCACTACCTTTACTAACTTAGACATCGGAGGTGTTCCCAAGAACCCCCAAGCCCCATTTCTCTTTGGTTGCAGGTGATTGCGTGCGTAGAGTTGTAAAACATATCCATAACAGTCGGTGCCATCTGTGGGACAACTTGTCCTACAACCAGTGTGCTTTTCACATGCCCAGTACACTCTTACGTGGTTGAGGCATTCTCCTGCTACACTTTTAACGCCAAGGTTACGGGGTCGAGGCATCCTCTTGCTACACTCATCACCAGAGTTACGTGGTCGAGGCATCCTTCCGCTATACTCTCATCGCCGTGGTTACGCGGTCGAGGCATCCTCCCGTTACACCGATGGCCAAAGTTACGCAGTCGAGACATCCTCTCGCTACACTCTTATCGCCAAGATTACACAGTCAAGGTATCCTCCCGCTATACCCATTGCCAGAGTTACATGGTCGAGGCATTCTTCCGCTGCACTCTTGTCGCCAAGGTTACGCGGTCAAGGCATCCTCCCGCTCACTCCTATCGCCAAGGTTACGTGACCGATGCATCATCCCACTACACCCATTGCCAGAGTTATGCAGTGGAGGCATCCTCCTGCTACATTCAATTTTTTTGTGAGCCCTAAAACTACAAAGATTCCCTTCTAAATGCCTAAAACCATGCAAAAAAAGAAATTTGCGAGCGGTAATGTCAGGATACTCATTACCTGTGGGTTCCAAAACTGGCTGCCAAAAAAGGTAACAAGCCATCAGAATCCTCCATGCATTAGGCACGAGCTGATCTAGCGCAAGAACCAGAAAGTCCAGTACATCACGCACCGGACGGACAAAGAAAAACGGAGCCCCATCGAGAACATGGCCAAATACAGGGCCACAGAAATAGCCACACCCCTCATATCGACGGCTCCACGGCGCTGCTCACTTAGACGCAAAGCCATGGAGTCTGGAATGTTATAGTTGTCCCTCGCAAAATCCAACTTGCGATGGGAGATAGTCAAGCCCATCGATGTCCTTCGAAGATTGAACGAGGAGTAACCACCCCTTCAGTAGAAGGGTTAACGACCACCTCCTCAGAGTGAGGAGGAGGATCATGGGGTCATGAAGACCTGTCTCCATGGGATGAAGAAGGGAAGTTGGGTTTGGAGGAAGCCATTGATTCAGAAGGAAACTAGGAGGAAGCACAGGGAAGCAGAATGTTTGAGAGAAGGAGAGAATGCAAAAAGGGGGAGTAGAGAAAAGGAGTGTTCGAGAAGAATAAGTAACTGAAAGGGTTTATGCATAGGGGCGTGAAAGGCAAACAATGCCTTGACAAGACAGTATGAAATGACAGAAAACCTAGGTAATGAAGCATCGCCATGATTACAAGTCTCATCACGCCGCGCTTGATGAGACTTTGCAGGGTAACTGGAAGGGCTTTAACCCTTTCCCTCTTCGAGGGCCTTCTGAGCCATGTCATGGGCCTGAACACTAGCCTAACCCAATAAGCCTTGAATTGAGGATTTGATTGTCTGGAAGGATATAAGTGGTTATCACCGAAAGGATAACTACCCAAGAATCTCAGGAGAGAGGTTATCAGTTTATCCTTAGTGAGTGAAGCACATATATCTCGCAACTTGAATTTCAAATAACCCCCAAGCAGTTATCGTATCAAATATAATACATCAGGGGCTCTATTTATATCACCCATGTATAGCAACGAGACCCATCTTCTTCTATGATTAGAGAAATCTCCACTAGCTTTATTCCCACGAACCCCCAACCCCCCTTTTCTCTTTGGTTGTAGGTGATTATGTGCATAGAGCTATAAACACGTCTATAACAGAAACATATAATCCAGTTAAATGTTTTCTTTTTAGCACAAAAAATGCCGTCCTTAATTTAGAATGGCAACCATAAGATTTGAAAGAAAAAAATATTTATACTTAAAGAAAAGAAGAAAGAAAAAACATAAAAATGTAAATATAATTTGTATTTGAAGTGTAAATAATTGTTGAGAGGGTTTTGAGGGCATGAATAATTCCTCCATTTCGGGATGTGAAGCACTATCATTGTTAGATCGTAGTGTACGTTAGCACTGTATTGATTGATTTGCACTTGGATACAACCTTAACAACTTTGAAAGTGTTTTTGATAGGTGAATGCTATTTTTAGACATTTGAATGCTTTTGACATAATGCTCAAAGGTCCAGATGCTGCTATTTGAGCAGTATCATATAAAAACATTAGAAAGATAAGTATTCGCTAGAGACCCTGAAATAGACTATATATGATCCTAGAGTTCTAACGTGTACACTCCTCTAAAGCAGACAAGAGACACCCAATCTCTGTCCGTTAAGTCAAAAGTGGTTCAAGCACCCTGATCTTCGTTTTCTCAACGAAAACTAGCTACACTATTCCCATCCCAGCTTAGGGACGTGACCCAACCTCCATGTATTTTTTAGAAAATGATAAAAGCATGCTCGTGATATAATAAGGAACTTATACATTGTGCGAAACATACAATCATACATCACACGTTCACAAGCATAGCCATAGATTAACTTACCTGAATTTGCAAATGCCATGGAACATTGTTGTGCTTGTTGTATGCAAGAGAGCACGAATCAATGAGCCTATAGCATTGGTTGACAAATTTCAAAGAAGCGGTACAAGTAATTCAGGAAGTTGACCAAGATGCTTGACTTTGTGCTATTAAGGCTTTGATGAAGGTCAAAATTATACTTAGACCCCTCGATTTTGACTTAGTACCACTCGGCCCCCAACCCCTTATTCTACTTCCATCCCTTTTCACTCAAAAAAAAAAAAAATACCACTTCACTCAAGGAAGCTCAGACCTCTTACTACTTTTAAGGTAAAAGCCCCTCCTTGGTGCCCCATTGGAGCCAACTCGAGGACCTCAAGGGTTCCATCCGTTGCTTGTAGGTCCCACCTTGGGTGTTTATTTCAACTAGAGCTTTTTATAACCTTAGGAATTCACTAATAAACTTAATTTATAGGACTAAAACCAAACACTATACACTATGAAACTATAACCATACCTTGATTACATTTCTAGAGCTATTAAAAGTAGAGGTCTAATTCTTTGCTCGGCTACCTTACACTTTCACACAATGCACATATATGCTCCTTTGCTCCCACACACACACACATGCACAAACAACATGTGATGCCCCCAACCTCCGCTTAAGATGCAACGGAGACTTAGAGCGTCTGTGTCACATTTTTTCTTTTTTTCTACATTTTTTTTTCTACGAGGGTGAAAGGGATAGGCGTGAACATGTCATGCATGTACACTACATTTCTAGTATAAAAGTAAGCACCTGATAGACAATATGTTCAACGTATTACCCAAATGACTCTCAGAGTCCACCATTCATTCATTTAAAACATCACTAGTTCCAATAAAAGGGGACTCCGTCCCTACAACATACCCAAAACACATTTAACCTTCTTATGTGGGGTTACCATCACCCCACTATAGAAGTTACACTATTACTATCATCTCACCACAATATCTACATCATGCCCAAGGATATATTGTCTTAAAGTCAAACCAACAAAATGTCCCAACATGGGACCCCTCATAAAACATAAAACATAACTATTATCATTAAACCAAACCGACAGGGAATACTAAGCATCAACCCTTCCCTCCTCAGCAGTGCCTAGCTCCACAGCCCCATCATTCATACCTGGACATTTAAAACATAAACACAAAGTGAGTCTAATACTCAGTAAGCAATACACCATGCCGTTAACTTATTAATCACATACACTTTTCTTTTGAAAACATGCATACATAAACATTTGCTAATTCTTAACAATGCTTTCATGCGTAACAATTTAAGAATAACTGTACTTTTCATGCTTAACTCTACTTTCATGCATAATTGTACTTTCATGCTTAACTGTACATTTCATGCTTAACTATACTTTTCATGCATAACATTACTTAAAAATGGCTTTGCTTTAGGTTTCACTTTCTTGGGCCAGTACACACTATTACACCCCGTGTGTTGGGGTTAGCGGTCTTTTGAACCTGGATTTCTGCCCGCGGCCGCAGGTTGGGAATCCCCGTCATGGGGGGCAGCACTGGGTGCACTTCTAGTACTACTTACCCGGCATTGCAATCTGCCCATTCATTTGGTACCGTTTTCATACATGTAGCCATTACGTACATTTATACATTCATGCTTTCATTCATTTTCCTTTCCTTTCTTTAGAAAAAATAACGTTTTCATTATCTTCATTTAGTGCCAATGCGTATGCGTTTCTTTGAAAGGAATGTCTCATGTCATGCTACATATAGGTACGACATAATTATTTGAGAGAGAGCATGCATAAAATCTCATGATGCATTACTTTACATACACACAATGGTAATTAACAAGATACTTAACAGGGGTTACCAAGAAAGGCTTATACATACTATACATTCATGTATTCTTTCATCAGAGAAACATTTGGAAAGAGAGAGAGATAGACTTTTTCATAAGAGAGCTTTTGTGTGTAAGGAGCATGGTCATAGCTACTTACCTCATGGCTTTACAAGTAAGTTCCTTGAATCTTGAAAATAAACTCATATTCAATGAAATGAAATAAACATATTAATATTCATTTCACTTAAGACTTTACCATCCAATACCCATACGTGCTCACTTAAATTCCAAGTGGAATTAAGGCGTCTTCCTTACCCGTTTAACTACTTGCATGGCACTAAGTCAACCCTTAGTATTCTCCTTCCAATATTTAAGAAAACCTCATATAATTTTCTGAAAACAGTACCAATAAAAGGTACAACTCTTGGCAACTTAAAATTTCTAAATAAGCTTACTAGCTTAGGTTTAAAACTCTTACTTACTTAGGCCATAAACTTGAGGTAAACATGTTTAGACATCATAAACCTTAACTCTATTAATTTAACAAATAAAAGCATAACTAAAACATGGCTTAACTCAAGGTAACACAAGAAAGGAACCACAAAATCAGCCTTGGGACACACGGCTGGAACACATAGCAAAACAAGACACACACACACACACACAGCTAGAACCATAAAACAGAACACACACACACACACGGCTGGGTCCATAAAACATAGCATAGACACACAGCTGGAACATACCAAAACAGGACTTAAACACACGCTGCTAGGACCATAACACAGAACACACAGCCACATATGATTTCTTCATGTACACATATACCCAATAGGCAAAACAAGCTAAATCAGAAAATATGCCATCTCAATGATAAAAATGCACGACAAAGCCTTTTCAAGATACTTGGTCTGTCTAGAAAAACAGGGCTTTCGGTTACTACAAACTAGAGTAGCTAAATGAGGAAACAAATGAGGAATTTGCCAATAGGCTACCACATGATACTCGACTAACATAGAAATCCGAAACCCCCAAATACAAGACACAAATTTGGTTAGCAATAAACTCAATCGCAAGAAATCTTAGGGAAAGAGCATCACCTGATTTGATCCCCTTTTCAAGCCATGGAAACACAGCAGATGAGAAAGGGAAGAGAAAATCCGAAATCTCAAAGATGGAACAACAGAGAAATTCTTAAAACAAACCCGAGATTAAACCATAGATCTAAGATTTTGAAACCAGAATTTAGGGCCACAGAAATGCACTTACACGGTGGATTTTCCTTGAAGGCTTTCGGTGGAGAAACTTGGGTTTACGAATTGAAGGAGATCGGCTTGAGGAGAAGAAGGGGTCGCACGGACTAGAGGGAAACCGAGAGTCTCTCATGTGAATGAAGGAGACTTGAGGAAATCTTTTCTCTCTTTCCTTGCCTTAGGACTGACGGGTGAGTGAGGAAGAGAAAGAAACTTGCTTGCTCTGGAAGCTGTCGATGGGTGTAAGGGAAGAAGAGGAATTGTTTTTGTTTTCTTGTCCCTTGGAACCGGCGTGTAAGAGAAGGAAGAAAGGAAAATCCTCTTAGCTTCTTGAGGAAGGCAACGATTTAAACTTAGAGAAAGGTGAGTTGATTAGTCAAGGCTTGTCTTACAAGCTAAAGGATGGACGGTGGGGATTCAAGCATAGGAAGATATTTTCTCACCTACCCATCCTATGGCTGAGAAGGTTTGGGTCACTTCTTAATTGGATAAAAAGTAGAGGACTTAAAGAAAATATTATAAGGTCCTAAAAATCACACCCATGAATTATTTAATGACCCATTTAAAAATAAAAGCACACCCATCTTAAAATAATATAATAAATAATAAAAGTCTTTATCGCAAAATATTTAACTTAAAAATATTTTAATAGATGACGCAAGACCTACGTAGTAGGGTTCGGGTATTACAATTCTTCCCGCCTTAAAATTAATCTCGTCCTCGAGATTGACATACCTTAAGGAAAAAGGGTGGGATATTCATTCCTCATGTCGTTCTCGTGCTCCTACGTCTCTTGCTGTTCCGTAAGATGGTTCCGTAGTACTTTGACCATCGGGGTTGTTTTGTTGCGAAGTACTCGAACCTCCCAATCCAAAATTCGGACTGGTGCTTCTTCGTATGAGAAGTCCTTGCGCCCCTGGAGAGGCGCCTAATTCAACACATGGGTGGGATTGTGCACATATTTCCGGAGCATTGAGACACGGAAAACATCATGCATAGCTGAAAACTGTGGAGGTAGTGCAAGCCGATATGCTACTGCTCCAATCTTTTCAAGAATCTCGAACGGGCCAATATATCTTGGGGTTAGCTTGCCCTTCTTGTCGAACCTCATGACTCCCTTTATTGGAGCCACCCGTAGGAATATCGTATCTCCTACCTCAAAGTATAGCTCCTTTCTCCTACGATCGACATATTTCTTCTCCCTTTCTTGGGCCAAAGCAAGCCTATTTCTAATGATAGCCACTCTTGCATATTTTGAATTAAATCATGGCCCATCATTCTTTTCCCACCAACCTCGTCCCAATAAAGGGGCGATCTACAATTGCGTCCATACAAAACTTCGTATGGTGTCGCGTCCAGGTTCCTTTGCACGCTCCTCCAAAAAGCTGAAGTAAATCGTGAGTCCTATCCGATATTGTCTTGGATGGAACTCCATGCAGCCTAACTAATTCTGAACCTACAGTTCTGCTATTTGCTCGTCGACTAGGTCATCTAAATAGGACGGAGTGAGTTGTTTTGGACAACCTATCGACGATCATCCATGCCGAGTCTTATCCGTCCAGGATTTAGGAAATCCTGTCGCGAAGTCTATGCTAATCTCATCACATGGACAAATTGGAATTGGTAATGGTTGTAGTGTTCCTGGAGGCCTTTAATGCTCGACCTTAACCATCAGGCACGCCAGACATTGAGCTACAAGACTAGATACATCATTCTTCATTCCGCTTCACCAGTGTTGATGTCTTAGGTCTCGATACATCCTGGTGCTACCCAGATGCATTGTGTATAAAGACCTGTACGCCTCCCTCGGTAGTAGGTCCCGTAATTCGTTCTCTGCTGGTACACAAAGTCTCCCTTTGAATTGTAGGGACCCATCTTCAAAACAATAAGGTCAAGTTGCTTCCCTTATGAAACCTCTGTCTTGATCTTCTAAAGGCTGACATCTTCACTCTTAGCAGCTTTAATCTGATCCGATACTGTCGGACTAAGAGCCAGGGTACTTAAACTTGCCTGTACATCCTTCACCATCTCCACTCCTACATTCTCCATGTCCAGGAGAATAATTTCTGAGGGGTGTACATGCTCACAAAGGTACTAGAAGAAAATTTCCTACTGAGGGCATCTGTTACAACATCAGCCTTGCCGAGACGGTAGTTGATGGTATATTCATAATCCCTTATCAGCTCCAACCATCACGCTGTCTCACATTTACTTCTTTCTGGCAAGGAAATATTTAAGACTTGTGTTCCGTGTGGATCTCACAGCGCTCCCCGTACACGTAATGTCGCCAAACCTTTAAGGTGAAAATAATTGCTGCTAGCTCTAGGTCGTGGGTCAAGTAGTTGCGCTCTAATCCTTGAGTTGGCGTGAGGCATACGCTACAACTCTCCCATGGTGCATCAGGGCACACCCCAACTCTTGGTGTGACACGTCACTATATATCACGAACCACCTGTACCCGAAGGTATAGTTAGAACAGGCACCTTCACAAGCTTCTCTTTCAACTCCTAGAAGCTTTTCTCACACTTCTCAGTCCATATAAATTTCTCCCCTTGCCTGGTGAGTTTTGTCATGGGATTGCAATGCGGGGAAGACCCTTCAACAATTCTCTGGTAATACCCCACAAGACCTAAAAAGCTCCTGATCTCTTGGACCGTCTTAGGTCTAGGCTATTCTACAATTGCCTCGACCTTCGAAGGATCCATAGAGATCCCATCTTTTGACACTACGAGGCCAAGGAAAGAAATCTTTTGTAGCCAAAACTCACACTTAGTCAGTTTGGCATACAGTTTCTCCTACGTTAGAATTTGTAGGATTACTTCCAGGTGCTTTGCATGTTCCTCCAGGCTCTTAGAATAAACTAGGATATCGTCAATAAATATGATATAACGAATGGGTCAACGTACTCCTTGTCCTGAAGGCAGTCTTAGGAGCATCTTCCATCTTAATTTTCAACTGGTACTATCCCGAATGGAGATCGATCTTCAAGAATACCTGTGCTCCTTGAAGTTGATCAATTAGATCATCGATCTGAGGTAACGGATACCGATTCTTAACGACCACCTCGCTCAGCTCTTTATAATCAATGCAAAGGTGCAATGATCTGTCTTTCTTTTTCAAAGAGGACTGTTGTTCCCCATGGTGACACGCTAGGGCGAATAAATCCCTTCTCCAATAATTCATGCAGCTGATCCTACAGCTCCTTGAGCTTTACAGGTGCCATCCGGTAGGTGTATTGGAAATCTGCGTCGTTCCTGGCAAAAGATCTATTGAGAGATTGATCTCTCTATTCGGAGGTAAACCAGATAACTCATCCGGAAAGACATTGGGGAACTCCCTCACTACCTAGGTGTTTAGAACTGAGGCTCATTTGGTTAAGACATAACTAAATTGGCAAGGAATCCCACGCAACCTTTCTTCCGCATCTCGGTTGCCTTTAGTGTGGAAACCATCTTGGCTTAGGGCACTTACCCACTGCACAGAAGCAAGACTCTGTCTCACCAGGTGGTCTAACGACCACTCTCTTCTCAAAACATTCCATGCAGGCATGGTTCTTAGATAACTAGTCCATGCCCAAAATGGCATTGAACTCCTCCATGTTGAATTAAATCGGCAAGGAGGTGCCGATCTTGTATCGCTATCGCGGATCCCTCAATACAGAACTACAGTCTACGAAATCTCCAAGTAGGGTAGAAACGGACATCACACACTCCAAGTACTCAGGGGTCCTTTCACTTAAACAAGCAAGTTTACGTGATATGAAGAAATGTGTGGCACCAGAATTGCCTAATACTAATGCACGATGGAAATATAGGGAAACAACTGGTCGTTGAAAGCTTATTTGAATATTGCCTATGAAATTGGAGTTGCCTCGCTTAACTCTTGCGGAATAAGCCCATGAATAGACTTCCAACACCCGTTCGCCATGTCAAATAAGTTGTAAGCAGCGAATTCCACCTTCTCTTGTTTCGGACATGAGACTACGCCGAAGATCTTCTCTAGGCGCTCGATCTGGTTGTTGGCATCTGCTTCACTACACTTGCCATCAAGCAACGGAGGGTGCTATCTACCGAATAGTTTGAAGATTGTTGAATGTTGGATTCGCTTGCGCCTTGGTTTGTCCGCCAATAACTACTCCTATTAGGCATACGATTGCATGAGGTCCCTCGTATCTCTGGGAACCTCTTGCTAATTCTCTACACTATGGAAATGGGGTCACCCCCAACATCTATCTTTCTTACTATTGCCTATTGATGTCATACTAAAACACGTATAACACTAACAATAACAATGAACTCATATGAAATAAATATGCATAACTTGCAATCATTCTAACGTGATCCATGATACCCAATAAGAAAATACCTTTTAAATGTGCTGCAGAGCTTGGTATGCTTTAGAGAGAGGACGTCAGCTTAGTTCTTCCCTAAAGTCTACGATTCCTTATAACCTTTGCTCTGATACCAAGATTTGTCACAACCCCAACCCAAAACCTAGGACGGGATCGCGACGGGTGACCTGTTCTTTCTTCTTATTAATATTAGTATATATTTTCTTTTTTTTTCTTTTTTTTTCTACGAGGGTGAAAGGGATAGGCGTGAACATGTTATGCATGTACACTACATTTCTAGTTTAAAAGTAAGCACCTGATAGACAATCTGTTCAACGTATTACCCAAAGGACTCTCAGAATCCACCATTCATTCATTTAAAACATCAATAGTTCCAATAAAAAGGGGTGTCTGTCCCTACAACATACCCAAAACACATTTAACCTTCTTATGTGGGGTTACCATCACCCCACTATAGAAGTTACACTATTACTATCATCTCACCACAATATCTACATCATGCCCAAAGACATATTGTCTTAAAGTCAAACCAACAAAATGTCCCAACATGGGAGCCCTCATAAAACATAAAACATAACTATTATCATTAAACCGAACCAACAGGGAATACTAAGCATCAACCCTTCCCTCATCAGCAGTGCCTAGCTCCACAGCCCCATTATTCATACCTGGACGTTTAAAATATAAACACAAAGTGAGTCTAATAATCAGTAAACAGTACACCATGCCGTTAACTTATTAATCACATAAACTTTTCTTTTGAAAACATGCATACATAAACATTTGCTAATTCTTAACAATGCTTTCATGCGTAACAATTTAAGAATAACTGTACTTTTCATGCATAACTGTACTTTTCATGCTTAAATGTACTTTCATGCATAACTGTACTTTCATGCTTAACTGTATATTTCATGCTTAACTATACTTTTCATGCATAACATTACTTAGAAATGGCTTTGCTTTAGGTTTCGCTTTCTTGGGCCAGTACACACTACTAGGCCCCGTGTGTTGAGGTTAGCGGTCTTTTCAACCTAGATTCCCGCCCGTGGCCGCAGGTTGAGAATCCCTGTCATGGGGGGCAGCACTAGGTGCACTTCCAGTACTACTTACCCGGCATTGCAATCTGCCCATTCATTTGGTACCGTTTTCATACATGTGGCCATTACGTACATTCATACATTCATACTTTCAGTTCTTTACCTTTCCTTTCTTTAGAAAAAATAATGTTTTCATTATCTTCATTTAGTGCCAATGCGTATGCGTTTCTTTGAAATGAATGTTTCATGTCATGCTACATATAGGTACGGCATAATTATTTGAGAGAGGGCATGCATAAAATCTCATGATGCATTACTTTACATACACACAATGGTAATTAACAAGAAGATACTTAACAGGGGTTACCAAGAAAGGCTTATACATACTATACATGCATGTATTCTTTCATAAGAGAAACATTTGGAAAGAGAGAGAGATAGACTTTTTCATAAGAGAGCTTTGTGTGTAAGGAGCATGGTCATAGCTAGTTACCTCATGGCTTTACAAGTTCCTTGAATCTTGAAAATAAACTTCTATTCAATGAAATGAAATAAACATATTAATATTCATTTCACTTAAGACTTTACCATCCAATACTCATACGTGCTCACTTAAATTCCAAGTGGAATTAAGGCGTCTTCCTTACCCATTTAACTATTTGCATGGCACTAAGTCAACCCTTAGTATTCTCCTTCCAATATTTAAGAAAACCTCATATAATTTTCTGAAAACAGTACCAATAAAAGGTAAAACTCTTGGCAACTTAAAATTTCTAAATAAGCTTACTAGCTTAGGTTTAAAACTCTTAATGGCTTACTTAGGCCATAAACTTGAGGAAAACATGTTTAGAAATCATAAACCTTAACTCTATTAATTTAACAAATAAAAGCATAACTAAAACATGGCTTTACTCAAGGTAACACAAGAAAGGAACCACAAAATCAGCCTTGTGACACACGGCTGGAACACAGCAAAACAAGACACACACACACACACAGCTAGAACCATAAAACAGAAAACACACACACACACACGGCTGGGTCCATAAAACATAGCATAGACACACAGCTGGAACATACCAAAACAGGACTTAAACACACGCTGCTAGGACCATAACACAGAACACACACCCACATATGATTTCTTCATGTACACATATACCCAATAGGCAAAACAAGCTAAATCAGAAAATATGCCATCTCAATGATAAGAACGCACGGCAAAGCCTTTTCAAGATACTTGGTCTGTCCAGAAAAACTTGGCTTTCGGTTACTACAAACTGGAGCAGCTAAATGAGGAAACAAATGAGGAATTTGCCAATAGGCTACCACATGATACTCGGCTAACACTGAAATCCGAAACCCCCAAATACAAGACACAAATTTGCTTAGCAATAAACTCAATCGCAAGAAATCTTAGGGAAGGGCATCACCTGATTTGATCCCCTTTTCAAGGCATGGAAACACAGCAAATGAGAAAGGGAAGAGAAAATCCGAAATCTCAAAGATGGAACAACAGAAAATTTCTTAAAACAAACCTGAGATTAAACCATAGATCTAAGATTTCGAAACCAGAATTTAGGGCCATAGAAATGCACTTACACGGTGGATTTTCCTTGAAGGCTTTCGGTGGAGAAACTTGGGTTTACGAATTGAAGGAGATCGGTTTGAGGAGAAGATGGGGTCGTACGGACTAGAGGGAAACCGAGAGTCTCTCATGTGAATGAAGGAGACTTGAGGAAATATTTTCTCTCTTTGCTTGCCTTAGGACCGACGGGTGAGTGAGGAAGAGAAAGAAACTTGCTTGCTCTGGAAGCTGTCGATGGGTGTAAGGGAAGAACAGGAATTGTTTTTGTTTTCTTGTCCCTTGGAACCGGCTTGTAAGAGAAGGAAAAAAAGAGAATCCTCTTAGCTGCTTGAGGAAGCCGACGGTTTAAACTTAGAGAAAGGTGAGTTGATTAGTCAAGGCTTATCTTACAAGCTAAAGGATGGACGGTGGGGATTCAAGCATAGGAAGATATTTTCTCGGCTACCCATCCTATGGCTTAGAAGGTTTGGGTCACTTCTTAATTGGATAAAAAGTAGAGGACTTAAAGAAAATATTATAAGGTCCTAAAAATCACACCCATGAATTATTTAATGACCCATTTAAAAATAAAAGCACACCCATCTTAAAATAATATAATAAATAATAAAAGTCTTTATCTCTAAATATTTAACTTAAAAATATTTTAATAGATGACGCAAGACCTATGTAGTAGGGTTCGGGTATTAGAGTCTGGACATGCAATACAAGATTACATACCCTTGTACATGACAGTTAGTATGCAATGCATTCTAGAAATGCAACTAACAAACAATATGCAATAATTGAAGCGAAAAGTAAGGCTGAAAATGAACTTATGCCAAAATAACTAAAGTCATCCCAATAATATTGATTAAACCATAAGTTCAAATCATCAGGTAGCTTAATCTTAGTACAAAATACCAACTTTCCAAAAAAATTTAAACCAGTTGCTTAATGCGCTCTATGGCACGATGGGTTAGGCCTAGAAATATCAAAATGAGATCAAGTTTCCTGTCGACGTCTGGTTCCTCCTCAATCATCTTGATCCACTAGTCCATTGGGTCTATCTGCATCTACAACTTCTATCATTTTGAATGAAATGATAGTGGTTCTACAAAGCATGAGATTTACTTGAAATCTCAATAAGTTAGACAATTAACGTGCACAAAGATAGATTTTGTATGAAGAATGATAAACATGAAATGCATGCAATGCAGAAAACTATATTTATCTCCCATTCAGATTTCTCAAGAAAAAAAAAATAGATTTTTTATACACATTTTCTTACAGAAAACATAATTTCACTTCCGTCGTTAAAAACATAAGATAGGTTTGGGAAGTGAGATGAGAATTTTTAGTTTTAGATGAAAGTTTAAAATATTATTTTTAAATATTATTATTGTTTTGGGATTTGAAAAAGTTGAATTGAGATTTGAAAAAGTTGAATTGTTTATTATATTTTGTGTGGGAGTTTGAGAAATTTGTAATGATGAGATCAGATGAGAATTTTATGTCTCACCTCATGCCTAGTCTTTCATCACATAAATCATAGAATCAACATAATGTATGCTATCATCATAATTTCTCATATGCACTGTGAATACCTGCCGGTAACCGTAGTACAACTCACATTGAAACTACGTTGTCTGTAGACTCGTTCTCAATGCATTGATAACGTAACATAACATAACATAACATCGTAAAAATCATAACATGTACACCCACCTATATTAGGTGTCGTAATATATGATTTTGCTCTGTCGTTCTTTAAAAAGAAACCATTCAAAGCCTGTTGACTGTTTTATCAACTCAAAGGTTACCACTTGATATTTAATCATTCCAGAGTGGGCAAAGGAGTTCCACCAGGATACTTCCCCATCCTAGCCTTTGGGGTAATGATAAATTTTTTTTTCATGTAATGCTTTAAAAATGATTTTTATGATAAGCATGTATGTGGCACATTTCAAAAATGACATTTGTATGCAAAATAGAACATAAGATATGTCATTTCATGCTCAAAATGACAATTATAAAACGAATGTGACATTTATTAATAAATCATAAATAATCATCAAAGTGTAAGTTAAAGGCTAACTTACTGACTGTTGAAGTTGGAAGTGAGGTAGTGATTGTGATAAAAATTTCACTAAGTTAGAATCTATACTAGCTTAAGGAAAAATAAAATTTTCTAGATAAAGGGGAAATTATGAAAATACCCCTAAGCTTCCAAATATTGCTACTAATGCAAATGCTCTCCAATCTTAACCAAAATTCATAGTCCTCATATCTTGCATATTTTAATACCGTCTATGCCTTAAAAAAAAAAAACAACTTAGCCTATTCATTCTCAATTTGTGGCATGCTCTCTAGTTGATGCGAATATGAAATTTTGACTATTGATCGTCATGAATGCATGCATGACAAGTTCTTCCAATAAAAGAATGATCACTATAAATCCTCAATAACGAAGTAAAAGCTTAATTTAAGCAAGTTCATCCCAGCACTTAATCATTCCTAATAAAATCCTTAAATTCTAACTAAACCTCAAGTGATGTATGATATAACCTTTCTATCAATGATATGCTAGAATTAAATCATACATTCTTCTTATCCCGATTAGAAGGTTTTCTAAATGCTCATATTTCAAGCCTAAGTAAAATATGTAAATTTCCTCAAATGAAGCATGATTAAAAGTCAAACCATACATGCTTTGATGATAGACAAGATAGAAATTAAAACCTATTATGGCATGTTTCGAATCTCAAACTAAACCTTCAAAAATTATTCTAAGACATACTCGAATCATAACATGAATTATCAAGACATGCCATAACTAATATTTTCACCAAAATAAACAATGAACCTATCCACCAACATTTTGGCTTCTAGCTAAACATGGTATCTCATGCTATAATCACCCAGAACTAATGCTAACACTAAAAAGCAAAACTTAACATATAAACTAAGATCTAGAGAGAAAACTTACAAAGATTTTGTAGCCTTTGAAGCTTCCCACACAAAACTCATAACTAAAGAACTCACTTAGAAAACCAAAGAACTAGAGGATAATAACTCTCAAGAACACTCAATGGAGTTTGAGGAAGTGAAGTGATGAAGAAGTGAGGGTGGAGTGGAGTTTATATTGGCTTCAAGGGGTGTGTGTAGCATTGGCAAAGTGGCCTCCCCATTAGGGGGTTCTAGGCAGTGGTGATGATGCCGCTTAGCCTAGATCCTCCTTGGATGGTTGGCTAACTTGATGATCAATACACCTTAGAGTAGGCTGAAATGGCTATGGGGAGAGGGGCTTGTCGTGTGGTAGTGGTGAAAGGGTGGTTCAATTAATGACATGCTTAAGGGTTAATGTCGCCTGATATGGGAAATTTCACTAGGTAAAACGTTTTTGTCTTATTCATTTGGACTATCCGCTTGGCATTTGTGGCTAGTTAAAGGCATACTTGAGTATCCTCTATAGGTGGTAGATGATGTGGATTGGGTGGTGAAGTGGTGATCAAATAAAATCAAATAAAGGGGGAATTTTCATGGGTAGTTGTCGAAAATTCAAGGGTATTTTCGGATTGGACAAAATTTGGAGTTTTAGCTAGGATTTTCGAAAATCAAACTTGGTACGAAATTTCATGAATAAATGAGGGGCCAATGACATAAATGTCCTTGATGAAAATGGTATAAAAATATTCGAGATAGGGGTACATTAGTCCATTGCACACAAAAGTACACATAGATGCCGATTGGTATGGTTTTGGTTTTACGGTTTGACATGTCATTAGACTCATTACCCTAAATGACATGTGTAAAGGTTTATTGAAAATTCTAATATGATATATGAGTAATAGAAATGGATAACCAAACAAGAAAATCTTAGAACAAAAGGATGATAAATGACAAGACTAAAAATCAAGCTCAAAACATGGTTTCATGATCACTAATCATGTGGCGATCGATCAATGCTCTTAACCAAGATTCTATACTTAATTTAATTATTTCTAAAGCTCTTAGGGTCATGGACTACTCTAATGTGCTAATCTTCTAAATTCTAGTGTTGATCTAAGGGTTAACCTATACGATAAATAGGCAGGGTGTTACACAACATAAGACTCGAAACATGTCATGATTCTAGGCTAAACTCTTGACTCTTTAAACAAGATCAACACACTCATATACTTAAAGAAAACCGATTTCACTTTTACCCCAAAACATGTTGAAATCCAAATTTCCTAAGTCATGCTCAAACCAACTTACACATATTTTTTCAATAATGAAGAAACCAAAACCATTATTTTGTCAAAATCAAGTTTGTTCACAAATTTCACACTACATCCCTTGGTTCAAACAAGACCAAGCATACAAAATTTTCAAACACATTGCCTTGCAAAAACATCAAGCTAACTCTCAAGAAAGTGAAGCCTAAAAACCATTTAACTTTAGATATGTTTTACATTTCCAAACCATCATCGCCATACAAACCAAAATCATCATCATCATTTGTCAAACTAACCCTTTTGTTGGTAGGAAATCTAATGATAAAGCCTAAGAACTCGGAACTCAAACCATCTAGAAAATTGAATTTGGACTCTTATAACTACTACCTTATTTGTTTCTTAACATAAAAATCTAATCATAGTCTCTTTTAATCAAATGAACAAGGAAGAAAAGATAAAAAGAACACCTTTCGAAAGCCTTCATTTTTCAAGGAAAAAAAAATCAAAGCTTCTTCAAATCACACCACTATTCATGCCCTCAATTTAAAAAAATCAAGTTTTCAACTCTCCAAACACACTACTCAAAACTCAAACTTAAGAGAATGAGCCTACCCGAAATCCTTTATCACATTAGATTCCATAACTCAACCATACTATCTCATTTCAAGACACATTTACAAACATATATCTAACACTCAAACAAGTGGAGAGATGTAGAGAGGATGTTCATCATACCATGAGCCTCAAAACTGAACTCCAAGGATGTCTAAGCTAGATGATGATGATAACTTTTAGAGTGGTGAGGTTTGAGTGTAGGTATTGATTAGCTTAAGAGATAGAGATAGTGCAGTAAAGATGAACTTGAGAGGAAGTGATTAAGAGAGAGAGAGAAGGTAAGAGAGTTAGAGGAAAAATGAAAACAAGAGAGCTAGAGGGAGCGGGTGTGACCAGTGAGCAAGAGGGAGAAGAGAGCTCCTAAAGTCTTCTTTGCATGATCACCCATTGATTCCTAATTTGTCTTCCATCCTCATATATAGGGTTAATGGCTCATATGTAAGAGGTAAAAATTTTAAAGTACTAATGGGCTACTCTTGGTGGTGGTGGTGGTATGTTTGGACAAAGGTAGGAAAGGGAGGGGGTTTAGGTTAGTCCTTTATGGTCAATTATATCTTAATGTAAGACACTTGTCCAAAAAACTTCACAACATGACTAAAGGTGGGTTGAGGTTGAGTTTGTTGGTTACTGTTCATTCTAATGGGGCTGATGACATGGCAAGGCCTTAGTTATTATGTGGTATAGTCTTGATGAGGTGGAAATTATCCATAGGTCCAAATTAATGGATGCCAAATGTCAAGTATCTAGGTAATGTGTCATTGGCACCCAACGAAGTAGGATCACTTCCTTTTAGGGTGCTCTAGGGTCGCCGTTAGGTGACACATGGCTACCATGTTCGCCATCGTTTTCTTTCTAAAAGTGGGAGTCCTATATGTGATAAATCCACTCTTCCTTTGATATTAAAAGATTTCAAATAGAAATTATGAATTTTCTAAATTTGAAAAGTAACCTAGCTATGCCACTTAACCCCTGAGGTTTTCTCTACAGTCGATCTCGCAACAAGAATGTCTAAAATGGAAACATATTTCAATGAAAGGTTGAATCATGTTTGTGTCAAATAAGAAATTAGCGGTTAAACAATGTTTGAAACCATGTAACCTCTTTTATTTATTAGTGGAACAATCTTAAATAACTTTTACATGTAAATCTAATGGTTAGGAAAATGGGTCAAGATGGTAATCTTTTATTTTAAAAAGTTTTTTCCAACTTCTTCTCAATACAAAACTACTATTCTCAACATATTTCATTTCTTTATGATGGATATATCATTTTAATACAAAACACACCAATTTAAGTTGGGTCTCACTTTCACAAATATAATTAAACACATTATTTTAATATCCTATTTTAAGGTAGGACCCACACTTCTACAAAAATCTATAAGCTATGCTACAGCTACCGAAATAGTGGCTGGAATTAGGATCCTGAACAGTGTATTTCTCTATTTTATTTTTCTTATCTTTTTTTCATGTCTTTTTTTAATCATCACAAACATTTTTTAAAAAAAATAAAAAATTCAAAATATCATTAAAAAATACTTCCTTAATCATTAAGTACCAAAAAAAAAAAATCATTCAAGACACAAATTCAGGAAACATTTTTGGGTATCCAAATTAAAGCATTTTTGAAAACCTATAGAACTCTCCTTTAACATCCAAAAAATCAGCTTGACGTCATCTTACTCAATTATTTCTTTATTTGTTTATTTTTTAATTAAATGTTATTGTCTGTGTGGGGGTGAACTTTTTGATTGAAGAGATTTTGGAATCTTTGAAAGAAATTATCTAAAATGCGGAAGTGCTAAAACTTTTAGGCCATCTAGCTATAAGAAAAAAGGGCATTCTATTTTAAGAAAACTTGTCATCATAAAAGATGGACATTTTAATTAAAGAAAAGGCAACAAGCTGCCTTTTTTTTTTCTTTCTTATAATAAGATATAATTTGTCAAGTGTTACAAAACTTGTTTCGTTAAAACTACTTTCACTTTCACTACAAGAAAAATTGGCTTTTGTGGCCATTTAATTGCGGCGAAAATATTATTTGTGACCAAAACAGACTCATTTTGGCTGTAAATAGTCATTTCGCTGGAATTAAATGGCCACAAATAAGCAGTTTTCTTGTAGTGAATTTAATGACATTATGATGGTTTTGATTTTGTCCTATGATTAAGATTGATCATTTGGGGCTTGGTTTTTATCCGTTCTAGTCCAAAACTTGAAAAACCTAGTTTTGAGGGTGGTTCTCGACCCAAGTAAAATGTGGGTCGATAACTAGATTACCCATCCGTCCATACCTGGGGGCAGGTATGAGTACAAGATGCAGGTACCATGTTTAAACCTAGTACCCATAATAAGGGTTCTTTTTAGAGTAAAGCTCGCAGCAATATATAGTTTACACCTACATGCAATAGATTACTTCATTTTCTTTTTTATCTCTTCCCCCCCCCCCTCTCTCTCTCTCTCCAAGCAAATATGCTCTCCTCTGTAGACTTGATTGTCGCCGTCGACGAGAGAAAAGGTTGGAAGAAAATGTTTGATTTCCTCCATTCTAACTGTATTACTTGATTCTGAATAATATGTTGACGTGAAAACTAGAGAGCCAAGACTCGCCTCTTTGTCTGTCTATTTTATTCTCTTTTTCTCAATTTTTGGTTGGTTTCCGTCAGTATCAAGGGTGGAAGAGCGAAACCTCCAGGATATAATTGCTTCGAAAAGTTAGGAATTTTGAAATGTTTTGTAGAGTCAAGTCATCAAAGTCTTCCTAGTTCCTAGTGTAGATAAATTCGGAAAATGAGTATGAAACATCCTTACTTGGGCCGTAGCATTATGACGGGATTCTCGAATGCTAAGACCACAGGATTCCCAATGCTAAGACCATTGGTACCCTTGGCATGCTTTCTGAGAAACTTCATATTGTATTTTGAAGGCAGAAACAAAGAAGTATTCGAAGGGTTTTTTTTTTTTTTTTTCGTGTTTGAGTAGTAGGTTTTTTCTTGTGAATTGGGAGTTTAATTGGGATATGGCTTCTGTCTCCCTCTTTGTTTAATTGGGAGTTTAATGTCCTCCATTCTCTCCAACCTTTTCTCTCGGCGACAACGACAATCGAAGTCTGCAAAGGAGAGCACATTTGCATGGAGAGAGAGAGAGAGAGAGAAAGCGCGAGGGGGCAATTGTAGGCAATGAGGGTGGGGGAGGGAGAGAGAGGCAGGAAGAGCAAAAAGAAAATGAAGTAATCTACTGCATATGGGTGTAAACTTCAGTTTGCTGGAAGTCCTACGTGGCTGATTTTTATTGGCTGATGTTAAAATGAGATTTTCACTCAACAGGCTGGGAGCTTACTCTCTTCATTTAAAACAAGAAAAAGTTTTTTATCTAGGGTAATGAAATTCATCATGAGCAAAAAGAGCTAAACTTTTATTTGTTCGATCACATCAACAACATCAAATCAATCATTCATAGTATCAAACTCAAAATTAACAAGAAAATATTTAAGGGAATCAGAATCATGAGTTGTGTGAACTCCCTTATCTATGAGTGTGTCAATCATGTACGTTTGGTGGCTTTCATCATCCTCCCTGGGCTGATTACTGATGTGGAATATATTGACCTTCATGTTCATGTTTCCAAAAAATAGTTTCATCAGCTCATTCCTGCAGTTTATAAGTGCATTAGCCCTAGCAAGGAAATGTCTACCTAATATGAGAGGAATGTTAGAGTCAGAGTCAACAACTAACTGAGTATCCAAAACTAAAAAATCAACAGGGTAGTAAAACTTGTCAATTTGGATCAAAACATCTTCAACTATCCGTCTTGGTTTCTTAACTAAACGGTCAGCCAACTGAAGCACAACAGAAGTAGGCTTAATTTCACCTAAACCAAGCTGCAAAAAAAATGGAATAAAGCATCAGATTTACACTAGCTCCTAAATCTAGCAACGCTTGCCCAAACTCATGATTCTCAATATTACATGCAATGGTTGGACAACCAAGATCTTTGTATTTAGGAGGAATTTGTTGCTCAATTAGAGCACTAACTTGCTCTGTCAGGAATGTTGTCTTCTTAACATGGTGCTTTCTCTTGACTATACACAAATCTTTGAGAACTTTTGTATAAGTAGAAACTTGTTTAATAACATGCAAAAGAGGAATATTGATATTTACCTGCCTGAGGTTCTCCAAGATTTCATTGCTAGAATCTAAAGTTCGCATATCAAATTTTAAAGCTTGAGGAAATGGTACCTTAACTGGGCTCTTGATTACCTCAGCTTTCTTGGGCAACTCAGCACTATCATTGCTTTGTTCCTCTTCAACATCCTCTGGCTTATCAGTTATTGGGATGTGTAAGGACTTACCACTTCGTGTCACAATGGCATTGACCTCCTTCAAATTTACTTGAGCCATACGTCAACCTTGGGGTGTAAATTGAGTTTGAGAAGGGAACTTGCCACGCTCATTTACACTCAAAGAGCTCATCAACTTGGATACATGGCATTTTATCTCCTTATTTTCTTCAATAACCTGCATAATCAAATATTCAAACTCTTGATTAGTTTTACTCTGTGCCTCAATAAAAGCATGCAAAGTATCTTCTAAAGGACTCCTAGAAGATGAAGGTGCATGATATGGTGCAGGATATGATCTAGGGGTTGAGTAGGCTGCTGATTTTTAGACTTCCAACTAAAATTGGGGTGATTGCACCACCCTAGATTATAGGTATCAAAGAAAGGTGTAAAAGACTTATTGTATATACCTAAGGCATTACATTGTTCCTCATACTTCCCTTTCATCTTAGCAAATGTGAGACACTCTTGGGCGAGGTAGTTGTAGCACACTTTTGGGGTGTTGAATCCACAGAGAGACAAATTAAAAGAATAGCAGAAAGAATAAAGAAACTAAAGAAAAATATGAAATGATTAATGGAGAACAAATATTAATTTTAAACGTAAATTAAAATGAAGCAAAGTGACTAACGAAAAAAGTACTCAAATTTGATGAACAGTAAAGCGACGGAAATCCCTTGCTCAAATCTGGTATTTTAATTATTCTTAATTCATTGAATAACTCAATTGGAAACTCAATTCTCAAAATTTCCAATCGGAAAGTATAAATTTATAAACCAAGATTAAACCAAATGTAACATTTTGAAAATTATTCACCACTTTTAAAATACGTAAATTATTATCACTATTGAGAAAATCCAACGCCGACAATATACTCAGGAAGCGATATTGCAGCAAAGAATTAAACCAATATAGATATATAATTGATCCAAATATAATCAAATAGCTAATCCATTCAATAGAAAAAGCATAACTGAATCCATAAACAGAATAAATTCTATGATTATTTGGAGAAGAAAACATCAACAATGAATTGAGAATGATAAAACAAAAGAGTTTTAGTAATTGAAAATAAAATACATAAATTAAAAATACTATCTAATGTACAAGTTTATCCCTAGCCCAACTTCAGAATTTAGTTACCCATAAATATAATGGACAACAAAAATCTCAAGAGAAAAATAAAGCAAACGACAGCCATGGAAATTAATTTAATCACCCCCTCTTCAGAGCTGAGTCGTCTCCCCCTTTTTGAACTCACAATTTTGATGCTAATGAAATGCTTATATAAGGTAGGAAAAAAAACCTAATGTCTTTCATATTCCCGCATACAAAATCTTCTAAATTTTAGGACTAATTTTGGCAGCCACGTACGCGCTTCAGGAGTTCGAATTTAGAAATCCTTATTAACATGACCTTATGCTATGTATGCCCCCTCACCAGGCCAATCGGAGCACCTCTTATTTTTACCAATTTGCCATTGTTTAGTAGAGAACCAATTGAGGGAAAAGTGGCAAAGTTATGACGTTGAAGTTTTTCAATTGTAGGGTTCCCATGGTAATTCCATGACCTTATGGTATGTATGCCCCATCTTCGGGCCAATCGGAGCAACTCTTATTTTTACAACATTGTCATTGCTTAGTAGAGAACCAATGGAGTGCAAAGTGGCAAAGTTATTGGGTTGGAGTTTTTCGTTTGCTTTCTTCCCACAACCTTACGGTATGTATGCCCCATCCCGAGCCAATCGGTGCACCTATTACTTTTACAAGTTTGCCCTTGCTTAGTAGAGAACCAATTAAGTGCAAAGTGACAAAGTTATGAGGGTGGAGTTTTTCAATTGTAGGCTTCCCATGATAATACCATGACCTTATGCTATGTATGCCACATCCCAGGCCAATCGGAGCATCTCTTATTTTTACCACTTTGCCATTGATTAGTAAAGAACCAATTGAGTGCAAAGTTGCAAAGTTATGAGGCTGGAGCTCTTCAATCGCGGGCTTCCCACGGTAATTCCACAACCTTATGGTATGTTTAGACCATCCCGAGCCAATCAGGGCACCTCTTATTTTTACCATTTTGCCCTTACTTAGTAGAGAACCAACTTATTGCAAAGTGGCAAAGTTAAGAAGTTGGAGTTTTTCGTTCGTGGGCTTCCTGCAGTACTACCATAACCTTACGGTATCTATGCCCCTTCCCTGGGCCAAACGGAGAACCTATTAGTTTTATCACTTTACCCTTGCTTAGTAAAGAATCAATTGAGTGCAAAGTGTCATAGTTATGAGGTTGAAGTTTTTCAATCGCGGACTTCCGATGGTAATTTCATGACCTTATGGTATGTATGCCCCTTCCCCAAGCCAATCGTAGCACCTCTTATTTTTACCACTTTGCCCTTACTTTGTAAAGAACCAATTGAGTGCAAAGTGAAAAAGTTATGAGGTTGAAATTTTTCTATTGCGGGCTTCCCCTAGTAATTTCATGACCTTATGGTATGTAAGCCCCATCCCCGAACCAATCGTAGCATCTCGTATTATTACCACTTTCACCTTGCTCACTTGAGAACCAATTGAGTGCAAAGTGGCAAAGTTATGAGGTTGGATTTTTTGAATCGCGGGCCTTCCATCGTAATTCCAAGACCTTATGGTATGTATGCCCCATCCTCAAACCAATCGGAGCACCTCTTATTTTTTCCACTTTGCCCATACTTGGTAGAGAACCAATGGAGTGCAAAGTGGCAAAGTTATTGGGTTGGAGTGTTTCGCTCGCAGGCTTCCTACAGTACTACCATGATCTCACGGTATGTATGCCCCATCCCAGGCAAATCGGAGCATCTATTATTTTTACCACTTTGACCTGTCTCAATAGAGAACCAATTAAGTGCAAAGTGACAAAGTTATGAGGATGGAGTTTTTCAAATGCAGGCTTCACGTTGCTATACCATGACCTTATGAAATGTATGCCACATCCTCGAGCCAATCGGAGTACCTCTTATTTTTACCATTTTGCCTTTGCTTAGTAAAGAACCAATTGAATGCAAAGTGGCAAAGTTATAAGGTTGGTGTTTTCTACTCGCGAGCTTCCCATGGTAATTCGAAAACCTTATGCTATGTGTTCCCCAGCACCTAACCTATCGGAGCACCTCTTATTTTTACCACTTTGCCATTGCTTAGTAGAGAACCAATTGAGTGCAAAGTTGCAAAGTCATGAGGTTGGAGTTTTTCAATTGTGGGCATCGCATGGTAATACCATGACCAAATGGTATGTTTGGCCCATCCCCAAGCTAATCGGGGCACCTCTTATTTTTACCACTATGCCCTTGCTTAGTAGAGAACCAACTTATTGCAAAGTGGCAACCTTATGAGGTTGGAGTTCTTCACTCGCGGACTTCCCACGGTACTTCCATGACCTTACGGTATCTATGTGCCATCCCCGGGCCAATCGGAGCACCTATTACTTTTACCACTTTGCCCTTTCCTTAGTAGAGAACCAATTGAGTGCAAAGTGGCAAAGTTATGAGGTTGTAGTTTTTCAATCGTGGGGTTCCCATGGTAATTCCATGAAGTTATGGTATGTATGCTCCATCCTTGGGCCAATCGGAGCAGCTCTTATTTTTACTACTCTGCCCTTGCTTAGTAGAGAACCAATGTAGTGCAAAGTGACAAAGTTATGAAGTTCGAGTTTTTTGCACGCAGGCTTCCCACGGTACTACCATGATCTTACAGTATGTATGCCCCTTCCTGGGCCAATCGGAGCAACTATTATTTTTACCACTTTGCCCTGGCTCAGTAGAGAACCACTTAAGTTCAAGGTGACAAAGTTATGAGGATAGCGTTTGTCAAACACGTGCTTCACATTGTTATATGATGACCTTATGTAATGTATGCCACATCCCCAGGCCATTCGGAGCACCTCTTATTTTTACCACTTTGCCTTTGCATAGTAAAGAAGCAATTGAGTGCAAAGTGACAAAGTTATGAGGTTGGTGTTTTTCAATCGCTGGCTTCCCATGGTAATTCGAAGACCTTATGCTATGTATGCCCCAGCGCCTAGCCTAACGGAGCACCTTTTATTTTTACCACTTTGCTCTTTCTTAGTAGAGAACCCACTTATTGCAAAGTGGCAAAGTTATGAGGTCGGAGTTTTTCACTCGCGAGCTTCCCACGACCTGACAGTATGTATGCCTCATCCCAGGGCAATTAGTGCACCTATTATTTTTACCACTTTGCCCTTGGTTAGTAGAGAACCAATTAAGTGCAAAGTGACAAATTAATGAGGGTGGAGTTTTTTAATTGCGGGCTTCCCATGGTAATACCATGACCTTATGCAATGTATGCCACATGCCCAGGCTAATCGGTGCACCCCTTATTTTTACTACTTTGTCGTTGCTTAGTAAAGAACCAATTGAGTGCAAACTGGCAAAGTTATGAGGTTGGAGTTTTTCAATCACGAGCATCTCATGGTTTCACCATGACGTTATGGTATGTATGCCCCATCCCCAAGCCAATCGGAGCACCGATTATTTTTACCACTTCGCCCTTGCTTACATAAGTTGAACTACGGCTATCAGCAAGTACTCACAGTGCATAATGGAGAGCTGTGATGATATCATATGTTATGATGTTATTGTTAATGATGGCTTTATTAATGATGAAAAGTTATGTTTTTGAAAAGATGAAATGAAAAATCTTCTTCGTAAGAAAATGAGCAACAAGTTTTTTCGGAAATATTGAGGAATCTGGATGGGAGACAAATACTGATTTTCTACATAGCATGCATCTCATGTTTATCATTTATTATGCTTACCTTATCTTAGTGCATGCTGATTGTTTAACTTACTGAGATTTCATGTAAATCTCACCGTTATGGACCCACTACCATTTTTTTCGGAATGATAGAAGTTGTGTTGGGACTGGTAAAGGAGTATGGACCGCTGGATACATATGGTTGAAGAGGAGTCAGATCTTGAGTGAAGGTTGGATTTAATTTTAATGTTTATAGCTTTGACTCTACATACTATAGAGTGTATGAGAGAATTGATCTAACTATGAAACCTGGATTTAGTATTTTGTATTAAGGAAATTCTATCCTTATGTTTGAACCTATGTCTTATAATGTGAGCAATCTATTTATGATTATTAATATATTTGGGATGTTTAGTTCATTCTGGCATAAAGGTTTATAAGTCACCTTAATGTCCGTTGCGATTATTGCATACTACTAGTTGCATGCTAGATTGCATTGCATATTACTATCATAAACGGGGATATGTAACCTTGTGTTGCAAGTCCTAACGTTCCAAGTCTCTGTTACATCCCAAGCAGTGACCTAGGGCCGTCAACATTCCCTTAGTGTATATATATAACCATTCACTACAGACTCAAATTTCTACCTTACAAACAGGCCCATGGGCCAATGGAAAAGACACTAAAAGAAACTAGTAGCTAATCATATGAAATTTAAATACAAGATAAAAGGCCTTAAGCCTACTGAGGGCCCTTAGCCCTTAGCCCACGAAGGAATATGTTGCCTCACGATTTCAACAACACTTTTAGGCCCTTTAAATTCATCCCACAACTCCTTCTAGCCCATGTCCCATTTCGCATCTCATTCCAGCATTTTTCTATGTTTCCTTCTCCCAGCCGACAAACTCCCAGGGTAAAAAAGGACTTTTCACCCTGTGTCAGGCGAGCAAGCACTATCGTACATGGGTGGGAACGAGGAGCTGAAGAGGCAGGTTGTTCTAAAAAGAACGGATCACAACACAAGTGCGAGCAATGGTTAAGGACAAGACCATTATGGATGTGAGAGCTCTCCAAGATAATATGGAGGTGCTCAGAGGCAGCAAGTGTCATACACAGAGGCCCATACTCTATAAGAGATGTCACATCTGGAGTGAGCCAGTTGAAAACAAATTACAAACATGTAGGCCATATCGTCTTATCTCATAGGGATGGTCTAGTGCCACGTGAGAGACTCTTATTAGGAGAAGGACTGTGGGATTTGACCAAAGGCAAACTGCAGAGGACGTGCATGCCTTATTCTGGTTACTCTCTGCCATCCTGCAAGGCTAGAGGGCAAATGGATGGATGAGATTGAATGTCTCTTATTCAACCATATATGGAGTCAGACAGACGTCAGAGATACGATTGATGGCCTCCAGTTTAAAGAAATTCGATAAATGTGAAAATCTCACTTTTGTAATTTTTAGGTATTTACCCTCGCATCTGGTCCGAGTTTTCAAGAAAGTAAGTGACTTCAGGGCGTGACGGAATGAGTGGCGCCAGCGCTAACATGTAATAGAAATATTTTTCAAATAGGTTAGCTCCTACGACCTTACTAGGAATGTGGTGTAAATGTTGTGAGTATGTTGTAAGATTAGGCTTTGCATATTGTGTAACTCACCTCTTTCTCCATGAAAACAATATATGTTTACCTGTATGTTGTGATTTTGAGATAATGAGCTATAATGATGCGAATTGATGATGATGTGGTTTCCAAGTGTTGAGTCTTACAATGTGTCGATTATTAGGGACTGGTTGAGGAGTCCTCACACCATTCTTTTGGTACATAGCCACAAGTTTCATATGGGTAAAGTGATTCCTCTTGATGATTGGGATGGAACGTCTTTGTATTGGCCTCACTTGATGACACAGGCAGAGAGATTCCCTAGGTTGATCATGCGCGGTGTTTTCGAGTTGGTTGACCAAGTAGAGAGATTCCCTGGGTTGATCGTGTGTTTTATCTTTGGGTTTGTTGACTAGGTTGAGTGATTTCCTGAGTCGGTTGAGTTGGATTTGGTGAATGAGCTCACATGTTGGCGAGGTAGAGTGAGTCCCCGAGTTGGTGAAGCGACTTCCCGTTATGATTTATATGGTGAGATATTGCAGATTTTATGAGACTTAATAAGAGGGTGATCCCTCACCTTGGTAATGATATGCATGCATACGTGATTTTGGCTGAAAGGGCGATTCCTCTCGCCTTGAGTTTTATTTAGAGGTTCATTACTCACCTAGGGGTGAACAGGAATAGGCCGGACCGATCGTCGCTAACTAAGACCCATTGCTAGAGTCAAAAACTGGCCAAAATTGGTGGAGAACTGGTCAGCCGGCAATAAAAAATAGCTAGAATCGACATCGGTCAGTTTGGTCCCAATTTGAACCAAGTTCAAAACACCGAACCGGCTGATATAATATATATTATATTTTTTATACAAAAAGACACCGTTTCAAATGAAATGGCACCTTTTTGTTTTAGATCGTATGAAAAAAAAATAGAGTTAAAAGTAACGACGTGTTGTTTCTTAGTTAGGGTTAAGAATCACATCCTTCGCCCCCCCCCCCCCCCCAACCTTTCTTCTTCTTCCGAACTCCCTCTTAGACTCTCTCTCTCCTCTTTCAGCCTCCCATTCAATCCCAACCGTCGACGATCCCCCACGCTCCATGGTGGCCGTCACGACCAATGCCTTTATCCTCTCTCAGACTCCAGTTCTTTGTAGTCTGTAGTCTATCTATCACTCTCATCTCTTTCCCTCTCCCCCGCGTCTAATGCCGCACAACCTCTTCATCTGGTGGCCTATTGTTTTGCAAGGTTGTCGATGTCTCATTTTATCATTTAACT
This sequence comes from Juglans mandshurica, assembly GCA_022457165.1. Taxonomy (NCBI): domain Eukaryota; kingdom Viridiplantae; phylum Streptophyta; class Magnoliopsida; order Fagales; family Juglandaceae; genus Juglans; species Juglans mandshurica. The sequence goes on from CM039623.1 coordinate 16,847,292, forward strand.
TTTAAGCATCTTTGATATTTGTTATTTTTTTCATTCTAATTTACAATTTATGCGCCTTTAACGTTGTTAGCCTGTTATGGAGTGATCGATTTTCTATTGAGTTTTTAAGATACTAATTTTTTTCATATTACTTAATATTTAAATTATTTATTAATGTATGTACAGACATTGTAAAATTTGTAGAGCGAATTCTTGGGATTGTGAATAGTGATCCGAGAGCTATTTCCAAATCCCCACTATGAGTGTTCTTAATATGTTTGATTTAATATTTATTTTGGCATTTTGTATGAAAATAATTATTATTGTTAATTTATGATATTCTAATTGTATTGTAAAAATAGTTTGATATAAATTGAGGAAAGATGAGTGAACTAAAACCTAGATTAGATTCTTAGACTTGTGATGTTTGCCATGTTGCAAACTACTTGCTATGTAATTATAATTTGTGTTATGCACTATGTATAATGTACATGTAACATTTATGTTTTGTTTTATAAATTAAATGGATTCTTGATCGACTCCAACTGATGGTAATTCAAATGAACCAACCATTAACTTGGGAGATGATTTGAGGGAGACTCAAACATCAAAACTCCCTAGTGCACTTACTTGTAGTACTTGTCCATTACCTAAGATAGTAGAAACAGAAAGGGAAAGACACATCGATTGTATGAGACCATTTTACGAAGGTGGAGGGTTTTCTTGTAAATGATCCGAAAGCTAAATGTAATTATTGTGGCTAGACATAAACTTGTCACTAAAAGAGGAAAGAAACTTCAACAATGCAAAACCATTTGCCTTCATGTCTTAAAAATCATCATAAATGTAGGCCTTTGGATAGGTACTAAAAATCATTAACAGATGAGGCAACACCTGAGGATGGGCTGGAGAGAGTGATGGTACTACATTAAGGAGTCTTGTAAGAAAATGTAGTGTCTTGATGTACAGACACGATGTAACCCAACCTATATGATGTTGGAGGCAGCTAAAAAGTTTGCGAAGGCTTTTAGGCAGATGGAGAGTGAGGATTATAATTTCCTCTCTTACTTTGATAATGGGCAAATAGGGCCTCCTAAAGCTAGGGAGTGGGAGATAGTGGGGGTGTTTGTTAAGTTTTTGAAAATGTTTTATGATGCCACTAATAGATTTTCTGAGTCTTTATATATGACAACTAATACCAGTTTTCTGGAGATTTGTGATCTTTAAAATAAGTTGATTATGATGAGCTAGAGTACTAATAGTTGTTTGAGGAGCATGACCATAAACATGAAAACAAAATATGATAAGTATTGGGGGTCATTAGATAGGATGAACTTGTTCATGTTAATTACAGTTGTGCTTGATCCGCGAAACAATTTAGGGTTTCTTACTTTCCACCTGAAGAAAGTTCATGATGAGTTTTGCGCTGAGTAGTTGGTGTCGAGTGTGAGACAGGTATTAGCAGATTTGTATACGGAGTATAATGCTACATTCGGTTCCACCACGAGTACACGAGAATATGAGCCCCCTTCGACATCTAGAACCATGAATGATGGTTATGGCAAATGTGAGACCAAATGGGTCTACAAGTGGTATAAATCATCTTTCGCCATGGGATCTACTATTACCAAAACAGAAGTTGATCGATATTTATCAGATGGTTGTGAGGCACTTAGCCCATTGTTTGACTTGTTGACTTGGTGAAAAATTAATGAGCCTAACTATCCTATACTCGCAAGGATTGCAAGAGACTTATTGGCTATACATGTTTTCACGGTTGAATCCGAGTCAGCATTTAGTACGGGAGGTCGTGTGCTTAATCCTTTTCGGAGTTCGTTGGCTCTGAGAACTGTTGAGACACTTATTTGTACTCAAAACTAGTTAAGACATCCGTCAACAACCATTGATATCGAGGAGGCTATGGATAATGTGGAGAGCTTCGTAGTAGAATCAGTTAATGTTTTCTTTGCTTTCATTGTAATTTAATTATAGTATTTTTCATAATTCAAATTCGGTAATATTTAATGTTTTATTCTTATTATTAATATTTCTTAATGTTTGTATATAGAGTTGGGTGCACAATCAAACGTGACAGCTATTAAAGATTGAAGGTTGAAGTAGCAAACATGAAGATCACTCCTAATTTGTTGTCATTTATCTATGTAATGTTTTTTTTTTCTTTTGCATTGTTGCTATGTTTAAGACAATTTGTCTTTTTTTGTAATATGTAATACTAAACATATGATAAAGCTTTTATTTTTTTAATTATGTAGTAAGTAGTAAGTAATATAGTTAGTATTAGTATTATAATTTATAGTTATAGTATTACTATTACCAATTTATAGTTATACTAAGTAACATCTATTACTAATTTACTAATTTTTTATTTTTTTATACATAACATTACAAATACAAATGATATTAAAATAAAAAAAGAAACTTAAATATAGAAATAGTGATCTAGAAATAGTTTATAGTAAATTAAGAGTTTAAAGTAATCTCAAAAAGGCCCAAAGTATACTAGAAATAGTGTATAACAAATAGACCCAAATTTAGCACAAAAAATTACCCAAACCGATAATAGACCGATGGACCGGCCAAGAACCGGTTCGGTCGGTATCCCTCCCCATAGTCGGCTGATTCGGTCAGTTTCTTCCATCACCAAAATACAAGTCGGTCGGTTCAATTTTTGAGAAAAACCAAACTGCTAACTTCAATTTTCACCCTTATAATACTCTCTATGACCTATGGATACATGTGTTTCTGCCGGAGGGTGATTCCTCGCTATGCATAAATATATATGTTCACTGATTCACTTACATGAAATTGTGCATGCATATTTATCGTCATTATCTCTCATTAATAGTACTATCTTGAATTTTAATCTACTGGGATTTCTTAGAAGTCTCCCTGTGGTGGTCCCACCTGCGGTTTCGTTTATCGAAGCCATAGATCTTAATGCAGATGTAGCACAGACAGAGTTCCCCAAGGAAAAAGGATCGACCACACCCGAGTTGTGGGTACAGAGGCCTGTCTTCGAGAATAGTTATTTGTTAAGATATATATTTTGGTTAGGCGACAAATCATGTTCAGTTTGTTATATTTTGACGTAGTGATGTACTGATGATAGTGTAAAATGTTATATGGGAAGAAGTGACAAAGACACATATAGATATTATTATTAATGGATGAATTTCTTTATAATATAAACCTTTGGTATGATTGGTATTAGTTCTTGACTAATCATTTACTTATTCTGCTGTGATTTATTTCATTTATTGCATACTCGATCCATGATTACGTGCCTACATCCGACAAAAACATCTAAATTGATGCTAACCGGCTAGCACCATAGATCCTTACCAGGCTCTTTTTCAAGGAACAGGGAGCGACAAGGTCCTTCATTCTTCTTCTCAATACTTCTTATTTAACAATTCTCTCGCCTGTCTAACTTTGCTCATTTCCCCGTGTTTAAGGGAGGCCCAATGCTTAGGCAAGTTGGGCAATTTGCCTAAACCCTTCGCTCTAAGTCTGGGCCTATTTAAAAGAAAATTTTTAATGGCATTTTTTAAGAAACAAAAGACCTTAAATCCTCTAAAAAATAATATTAATATTATAATTATTTAGAAAATAATATATTTAGAAGGCCTCGAGGAAGACTCTAAAGAAATAAAAACATCTAAAAATACAATTTTTGATTAATTACTATAAAAAGTAATTAACTTTATAAGTCTATGTAAGAGCAAAGAACTATTTAAATTGTAATTAAGAAAAAAACTAAATGAAGATCAATAAAAGCACTTACAATAGTTAGTGCATAATTACATAATTAAGAAAAAGTAAAAGTTTGTAGTATTTATGTTCAGTATAATAATTTATTACATTATTGTGTCAAAATAAATAAAAGAAAAACAAAAATTCTAAGATGTATGCCTTGGCCTCAATTTTAATGGAGTCGCCCCAGCCCGTGTTTATATGACCTCATTCCTGCAAAACAGTACTATGTATTACAATACTTTTTGTTTTGTATTTTACTTTCTCTCTTTTTTACAATGAGGCACTGCCTCTCTACTTATATTACACATGCAGATGGTATAAAATGTAAATATTCTGTGTGAGAATTTACAGCTATTACAAAGGCTACAACAAATGATTGGTTGAGAGAATTCTGGTTGGTGGAGTGCTTTTGGTGCTTGTCGTTGAGTGCAACAGAGTGGTAGTGGCAGAGGTTGCATTGCAACGTGATTGTACACTTTGTGTTGCATGACTTACATGTGGTATGTGAGGTGGTGCAACAGGTACTTGAGGAGGTGCAGCAGGTACGTGAAGTGGTGCAGTAGCAGCAACAGCGTTCATTTTAGGTGGTGGTCCAGACTTGCTGTCTGCATGGCTTTCATGCACTACGTTTAACAGTCCCCCTCAAGTCAAGCTGTAGTGAGCGTAGGCACAGATTTGAGCAAAGTTCTTGGAATCTCACAACAGACAGAGGCTTTGTCAAAACATCTGCCACTTGATCCTTGCCTGAAATGAAGGCCACTGTGAGTGACTTGTTAAGAACATGATTTCTCACAAAATGAAAATCTATCTCCACGTGTTTTGTTCTTGTGTGAAACACTGGGTTTGAAGACAAATATGTTGCTCCTAAGTTATCACAAAACAGAGTCGGTGCAGCAGTGAGATGGATGCCAAGGTCTTTACACAAATTTTGTACCTATATAACTTCAGTAGTAACATTTGCTACTGATTTGAACTCTGCCTCAGTAGATGATCTTGCTATTGTAGGTTACTTTTTTGATGACCAAGAGATCAAATTGGATCCAGAGAATAAACAGTAAGCACTTGTTGATTTTCTATCATCCGGACAGCCAGACCAGTCGGCATCCGAGAAAGCCGTTATGTTCATGGATTAAGATTTTGAGAACTGTAAGCCGAGATCAGATGTGTGTTTTAGATACCTCAGTATCCATTTAACTGCTTGCCAGTGGGGAACCCTTGGAGTATGCATATATTGGCACACTTTGCTTATTGCAAAGGCCAACTCTGGCCTTGTAAAAGAGAGATATTGAAGAGATCCTATAATGCTTCGATAGAGAGACGGGTCTTCAAACATGCTACCATAGTGCATGCTTAATTTTTCTGAAACTGCCATTGGAGTTTTTACTGGTTTGGCTAGTGTCATATTTGTCCTCTCAAGTAGATCAGCAATGTTCTTTTTTTTGGGTTAAGAGAAGACCATCAGCATTATATGTTGCGTCACTTCCTAAAAAGAAATGGAGCTTGCCGAGATTGGTAATTGGAAAATCTGTCCTTAGAGCTTGAAGCAATGCAGTAACACAAGTGTTGTTAGATCCAGTGACAAGTAAATCATCAACATAAACTAAGACATAGAGCGCAAAGGCATTAGTAATTTTGACAAATAAAGATGAGTTTGCAGTAGAAATAGTGAACCCGAGTTCCACAAGCTTTTGGCTTAGGCAAGAATACCATGCCGTTTTAATCCATAAATTGCCTTTTTAAGCTTGCATAAGTGTGATGGAAACTGAGGATGAGTGAAGCCTGGAGGTTGTGCCATGAACATGGTTTCAGAAAGCGGACCATGAAGAAAAGCATTTTGAACATCATATTGTTGAGCCGACCAACCATTTGTGACTGCAAGAGCTAGAACATCTCGAATGGTTGTTGCTTTCACAACTGGACTGAAAGTTTGATCATAATCAATGCCGGATTGTTGTAGAAAACCTTTTGCCACTAGACTAGCTTTTCGTCTTTCAATGGTGCCATCAGCAAGCTTTTTGGTTCTAAAAACCCATTTGCAGGATACAATGTTCTGAGCTTGAGAGCTGGGACCAACGACCAAGTTTTATTTGCCAAGAGAGCATTAAATTCATTTGTCATGGCCTTACACCAATCCAAAAACTTGTGTGCAACAGAGAAACAAGTTGGAGTTTCAGGTATTTGGCATGAGGTGATGGTTGAGATGTGGGCTTTTGGTGGTGGCGATCGGACAGTGCCATCGGTAAACTGACGTGGGCGGGAGGAGGCAGTTTATGATCGGGTTAGTGTTGACCGTGAGCATGGTTGTTCTTGGGAAGCTTGATTTTGTGTTTGATTCTGGGCGGGAGGAGGAAGACACGATGAAGATGAAACAGGTTGTGTTGGTGCTGGGCTGATTGGGCTTTATTTTGTGTTTGATTTTGAGTTGGAGGAAAACACAATGAAGACAGGGGAGGTTGTATAGGTACTAGGCCGAGTAAAGATTGGTGTTTGAGTTGGGTTATAGGTAAAAAGGGGGAGAAGTATGTTGTTGGTCTTAGTAATGGGTTCAGAGTTGGTGTTTGATGGTTTGAAAATAGGAAGGAAGCCTCGTTGTATTTAATATCCTTGGAGATATAGATACGTTTGGAAGGGATGTGGTAACAGATTGATCCATGGTGGGCAGGACTGATACTAAAATAGACACATTGAAGGGCCCGAAAATTAAATTTATTTTTGTTATAGGGCCTTGTGAGAGGCCAACAGGCTGAACCAAAGACATGAAGTAACTTAAAATCTGGTTCCTTTTTGTGAAGAATGAAGAATGGAGATGAAAAATTTAGTGAAGATGATGGAAGCAAGTTAATTAAGCATATGTTGGAAAGCATATGGCCAAAATGTTAAAGGGACACGTGCAAGTAAGGCTAGTCCTGAGTCAACGATGTGTCTATGTTTTCTTTCGAAGATGTCATTTTGAGTGTGTGTGTGTGTGAGGACATGTAATTCGGTGCAAGATTCCAGAAGTGGAGAGAAGCGACCTAAACTCCCCGCTCCAGTCTGTTTGGATTTGTTTAATTTTAGTTTGAAATTGCAACTCAACATAGGCTTTAAATTTAACAAAGGTAGGCAGAGCTTGAGATTTAGTTTGTAGAGGAAAAAGCCAAGTATATCTTGAATAATCATCTACAAATGAAATGTAAAACCTAAAACCATCCTCAAAAACATAAGGTGATGGTCCCCATAAGTCACTAAACACAAGCTGGAAAGGTGCAACAGATTTTGTTTTTCTAGTGGGTGCAAGAATTCTATGGTGCTTAGGCATTGCGCAAGCATTACAAAAATGCATAGAAGACATTTTATCAAAGGGTAAGCCATGTTGAAGAAGAACTTGACGAACAATCTTGAGAGAGGGGTGTCCAAGGCATAAGTGCCATAGAGGAATTGAGTTGCATGCATTAGAATATGCTTGAGGAGAAGGGTGGAGAAGGTGTAAAGGTCGTTATTTGATGTCCCTTGGAGAAGGATTTTCCCCGTGTTGCAATCCTTTACATGAAAACGATCAAAGAAAAATTCAAAATAAACATGATTGTCGGTGCAAAATTGTTGAACAGAAATAAGATTTTTGTTGAATGAACACATTGCATTTTTTTTTAAAAGAAATGAAGAAGAAGTTGAGGGAAACAAAGCTGAACCAGTTTGTGTGATTGGAACAAACGATCCATCACCAACACGTAGTTGATCTCTTCCTTGATATTCGGTGGAGTGGAGGTTGAGGTTAGCTAGCTCAATAGTTTTGTGGTTGGTTGCCGTCGTGTTAGGATACCAGGCACCATCCATGGCATAAGAGGAGGCAGTGTAATGAGCAGAGGCAGGGGCATTGGTGGTATAAGACTAATTGAATCGATAAATGCATGTAAGGGCCGTGTGGCCAGCCTTGTTGCATACTTGGCACACGAGACGTGTTTCAGTTGGAGACATAAAAGAACTGGTTTGAGGGATACATGAGTGCGTAGAGAAGCCATGACCACGGTTATTTGAACCTCGTCCCCCACGATTGTGTGCAAAATTCTGATAGCCACATGCACCTCGTCCACGACTAAAGGATGGACTACAAGCAAAAAACTGTGCTGAAGGATCTGAGAAAATAGTGGCATTTGTGGCATGGTATTGCAGCCTAGCTTCGTGAGCTAGAGGATGTCCTAGAAGAGAATCTGTTGAGATTGGGTCTAGTCTTATAGTTACTGAAGTTACTAGAGGATCATAGTCAGGACCAAGTCCTGCTAACAGGTAAGGAACAAACTCATTGGAGGGTAGGGGATGACTGGCAGCAGCCATTGTGTCGACTAATGATTTTGCACGACGATAGTAAAGAGGGATAGATTCATTGCCTTTCTTGAGTGAAGCAAGTTGGAGTTGGGTTTGAACAAGACGAGCTTGAGAGGAGGAAGCATAAGAAGACTCGAGTGATACCCAGACATCACAAGCAATAGAAGAGCCAACTACTTGGGCAATTATAGATTCGGAGAGGGAAGATATTAAAGCCGACATAACCAGCTAATCTTGCTGGAACCAGGTTTGATATTCTGGGTTGGGTGAAGAGTTGGGAAGAAGGGAGGGTGGAGCTGGGCAAGACCCATCAATGTATTTGAATAACCTTTAGCCCTGAGGTAGGGAACAAGCTGAACTTCCCATAAGAGATAGTTTTATGGGTTTCATTTAAAAGAGAGTATGTGGAAAGGTTTGATAGAGGAAGGGATGAGAGGGAGGAGGGAGAGGAAGAAGAAGAAGTTGTATTGGAGGAACTAGACATTGTGGATGATTAGTCCTTAGAAAGCTCTGATACCATGTTCAAACCTTTGGAGAGAATATTTTATGTTTTTTATTTTACTCTCTCTTTTTTTTCACAATGAGGCTCTGCCTCTCTATTTATATTACACATGCAGATGGTATAAAATGCAAATATTCTGTGTGAAAATTTACAGCTATTACAAAGGCTATAACAAATGATTGGTTGAGAGAATTCTGGTTGGTGGAGTGCTTTTGGTGCTTGTCGTTGAGTGCAACAGAGTGGTAGTGGCAAAGGTTGCATTGCAACGTGATTGTACACCTTGTGCTGCATGACTTACATGTGGTATGTGAGGTGGTGCAACAGGTACATGAGGAGGTGCAGCAGGTACGTGAAGTGGTGCAGCAGCAGCAGCGTTCATTTTAGGTGGTGGTCCAGACTTGCTGTCTGCATGGCTTTCTTGCACTACGTGTGATGGTTTAACAGTAAGGACTAGTGGGACCAACACCAATTCTTAATTAATACAACACTATATAAAAAGAAAAATGAGTTTTTTTTTACCCCTCCCCAATTTTATTAAAAATCCTAATTTATGGCGGAAGAATACCGAATACAATCATAACAATGCACCGAAACTACCAAATAAAAGAAAAAATCCCCAAATCCACCCTCCAAACGTTCCTAACCACCAACATAATCCCACATGACTGGCCCTAGTATATGGGAGAGCCCCCATTATCAGTTCGTACAAGCCCACTAAATCGACTCTCTCTAACTCCTCTCCCCAAAAATCAAAATTTCGTCCCATCTCCCCTTCCTTCGCAAGATAGTCAGCAACTATGTTTGCTTCACGATAAATATGCCTCACATTAACATTCATCAACTGAAATAGCTGACTAGCTTCTTCCAAAAAATCTCATAAATATCAAAATTTGCAAAAACCCGAGCGAAACCACCCCACAACTACCATTGAGTCCGACTCCTCCACAAAATCCCTCAGCCCAAGGTGATTACACAACTTTAAACCATCAAGAAAAACATAACATTCAGCAACATTATTAGTAGCAAAACCATAACAATGAGCAAAGCCAGCAATAAATTTCCCATGGTTGATCTCTAATAACACCACCCCCTCCAGATCTGCCCGGATTTCCACAGGACCCTCCATCAACATTCAACTTGATGCACCCCACCCCCGGCCTACCCAAGCAACCATCTTCACCTCCTTGTTAATGATCGGCACCGGTAGGCAATTTAGGTCTTGCAATATCAAATTATCTCTACCATTAAGTTTTATTTTTGTTTACTTAAAAGCGTTGAGAGTTCCACAAAATAACCTTTAACACATCGCACAATTTGTCTCCAATCAAAAAATTCCCCCTCCATACACGCTATACATCTCGCCCTCCAAATAGCCCACGTAATAATTATTGACATAGCCCCACAAAGCCATCCCACTTGAGAACAAGTTGGTCGGTGTAAAACTGCAAGTGCACAATATTGTAGTTTTATAATAAAGTGATAAGAAGAGTATCCTCCTCAAGGATTGGTAACTTACTTTTGATAAATACTGAAATTATACTAATCTTGACTTTATTTAGAAAAGTTACTAAAATTTTTGTAATTGCAAATTAAAATAAAATTAATTCAAAGAGAATATTCAAAGGAAAAGAAAGATATTGTTCGAAGATCAAATCAATGGGAAAGAAAACTTCTAGGAAATCGATTTCACCTAATCTCTCACTATGCTTTACTCATCTAACTAATTGAATTTAATTCTCTCTGTTTGTTAGCAAATCTCCACAAACATCCAAAACCCTCTTTCGATAGTCAATTAGAAATTATTATTGTTCATCATTTTACACAAGACTATACAAATTAATAAATCAAGAAAGCAATAAGACCAATGATTTTAATACTGCATAGGTTCATAAAAGTCTTACAATCTCTATAATTACCTATGCCGAAATATCCAAGATCTATCCTATAATTCCCTCTTTCGACAACAAATCACAAAATTAAAATCATCTAATTAATGATCAGTTAATTAGAAGCAATAAACTCAGAATAAATCAGACAAATATAGAAGATAATTACTTCAAAGTAACATAGAAAAACAAACATAGTTCGAAACTAGATTATATTGTTTTCCTAGAATAAATAAAATTTAGTTCATGCTAAGCATTAAATTCAACATAAACGAATTCAACAAAATTTTTCTGAGAGAAGAATAGAAGAAAATGAACATTGAAAATGCTCCTCGCAGTCCGTAGTGTTGTCCCTCGCAAGTCGCAGCGTCTGAAACAAAAAACTCCAAAGAAATGCCCCTCTGAAAAAACTCTACAATTTCTTGCTAATGATATGCTTAAATAGGGTAGGAAAGAAACCCTAATGTCTTCATATTCCCGCACACAAAATCGCCTAAATTTTAGGACTTACTTTAGGAGCCATGTACGTGCTTCAGGATTTTGAATTTGGAAATCTTTATTAGAGACAACTTTGTATCTGACGTGTTCTCAAATGTACTTCCAAGTGTAGAAGCGTCAAGTTGTATCAAGGATAAGTCCAGGATCGTATTCCACAGGGACAAATGATTTTTCAAAGTATTTGGAAAAGCTTATTCTAAAAATAAGGTGGTGTAAAAATGCTATGTAAAATTCTTTTTGGATATATATATATATATATTTTTTTATTTTAGTTATGAAAACAATTTGAAAAGATAAAAAGTAATTTGTACAAAGTAAATGATTTGTTGCCAATGGACTGTATGGTGGAGCTTGGAGGATCTAGGGTCTACGACTTTGCTTTAAAGTATGAATTAACTCATGCACAATTTGATTTCTAAAACTGGAATGGTTCAAAAGGTGTTAAAATGTAATTTTAGTTTTTATCAAGCCTCAACAGAGTTGCTAATCAATAGCTAAAAATTGACGGTTCACAGAATTAATTTAACAAACACCTGGGTTGCAGTTTTATAACTTCTTTGTTTCCACCATTAACAAGCTTTTCTGGGCATTACTCTCATCTTACTAACCCAATCAAGGTGTTAATAAAACAGAATGTGAGAAATATGAGCTCAAAGTAAATATGCCAATGCCTAAAACAAAATATCCTCACTAGCTTCCACCAAAATTACTATAACACGCAGCTGATGAAATCCTTGATTAATTCAAGGTTCTGATGTGCCTTGTGTCAACAACAGAGCAAGAACAAGAGCAAAAGATTTCATCAAACTTCCCTTTTCAGAATTCAATTTCAGACAAAGTGAGGTATATCATCGAACCACAGAAAAACTAGCAACCAATGGAGAACAATAGAAAGTTTTACCACAACCCAAGCCTTAAGAACTTAGCCAATCATCTTCCTCTAAACTTGCTAAATATTGGAAATGGAAAATAAAACCCTAAAAAAAATCCCCCATTCGTCTGAACAAAAACATCCAAAGAAAAATACCAACCCAAAAAAAAAAGAAAAAGAAGCAGGAAAAAAAATCTGAAACTAACTCCTTCCTTTTATACTTGGAATCTTCTCTCTTCTTCTCTCTCCTTGCCACGAATTTCCTCCATTCCATCGTGCTTAACTGCCGCATCTTCTCCTTTGTTCGTGGTCCCCAAATTCCCAAAGTAATTTATTGCATTGGTTTATCGGGTTTGATAAGGATTTATTTACTTTGCAGGTTGTTGTTCCTCATGGGCTTCACATGCACGTGGGCTTTGGTTTGGAAATGCTATCCATTAGCTTTATTCATGGACGTGGCCTCTATTTGATTTCAATGGCCTTTACATAAACCCATCTATTAATTAGAGGTAAAATATTATTTCACATGCCAAAACTCAATTAACTCATATTATCTTACTAATACTCTTATTTTAACAAATAAAGGTCCTTTAACCCAAGATATTAAGAGTATTAATAAAGTATATATGATCATTTATCACACCCCACAACTGACTTTTTGCTAGTCTCTTAGCAAATAAAGTGAATGAAAAAATGGGAGATTACCAACTATAGTTCCAGAAAATCTAAAAAACACATACCATGAAGTTGACTTGCTGAGTTTAAGAACATTGGAAATAGCTTAATCTGAAATTTAGTATCAACTGAAAGATTTATACACCATTTAGTAAATACACCAAGAGAATTAAATGTAGCAAAGTTTGCTTTATTTAAAGTGCATAGTAAAAGGATTAGAATTCCAAGATTGACTACCAAAAGGCATTAGAAGTTTCAAACACAACAGCTACTCTGAGACAACCACACGGTTTTACTCTAATTCAAAACCATTGTAATGGTGGCTTTCACGCTATTACACTTTAAAAGGTGCCTACTTTCTTACTTAGTAAGGACCCCGGTAATAGGCAGCCTTTTCCAATACACAAATGTACATCAGGAAATTTTTTTTCTTGTTTTCATAAAGATCCCTGGCTTGTCCCTTTTCTCATTTAGTTCACTTCAAATTTCTTCCTAAGCCATTAGGATATGGTTCATTAGAGTCCCAGATAAGCGAAGTGTAAATCAACATCAATGACCCAATGTAGTCTTTCTAGGCATTCCAGACATGTGTTGTGTGTGTTTTAGCAAAACTTTTAACATTCTTTCCCATGGTTTAACAACTAAATAAAATGGATAAGTCCCCCTTTTTATCTAAACTCTGATTTCGTTACATTAAACATGTTCCTTGACTTCAACAAATCATTTTTCAGCATGTGAAAATTAGAAATATGAAATTTTAAACCAGCATATGAGCAAGGCATGAAAAACAGTAAAAAAAAAAAAAAAAAAAAAATTCTCTCCCCCCAACTAACTTGTAGCATTGTCCTCAATGATGCAAGATAAATGAAGAATTTACACAAAGAGGGAAGTTAAGAAACAAACCAGCAGTAAGAATAACCAACTATTAAAAGAAAAGTGAAGGAAAACTGAACAACACAATATATCCAGCACACACGCAGTATCCATCACCCTCCAACTGAGTATGCAAATTATCCTCAATGTAGATGCAAAAAAAAAAAAGATAAGAGGGAGTGAGAGTACCAGATAAAGGAGAAGAGAGATAGAAAAATCTGCAAGAAAGGGTCAAAAGACAAAAATAAAAAAAAAATAAATGAGAACCGAAATAAGTTAGCTATGCAGTGGACCAAGTGGGCGGATCTTGCAAGGGAAGAGTAGAGTCCTCTGGTGAAAATTGAGCAATGAAAGGTTTAAGCCGTTGGCCATTTACTTTAAAGGTATTTCCATTTTGAGGATTGACTATTTCAACGGCTCCATGAGGAAAAACAGTTTTCACCACATATGGACCACTCCATCTTGACCGCAGTTTTCCAGGAAACAAATGAAGCTTAGAGTTATATAAAAGAACAAACTGATTAGGCTCAAAAGTCTTCCTGTAAATATTCTTATCATGCCAAGCCTTCATGCGCTCTTTAGACAACTTAGAGTTGTCATAAGCATCCCTTCTAAGCTCCTCTAGTTCCTCTAGCTGCAATTTTCTCAAATCACCAGCTTGGTCAGAATTAAAATTGAGTTGTTTGATTGCCCAATAGGCTTTGTGCTCGATTTCAACAGGCAAGTGACAAAATTTTCCATATACAAGCCTATAAGGAGACATGCCAAGGGATGTTTTAAAAGCTGTACAATAAGCCCACAAGGCATCAACCAAACGTAAAGACCAATCTTTCCTATTGGGGTTGACAGTTTTTTCTAAAATTCGTTTAATCTCCCTATTAGCCAACTCTGCTTGACCATTGGTTTGAGGGTGGTATGGGGTAGAAACTTTTTGGTGAATCCCATATTTAGTCATCAAAGTAGTAAAAGGCCTATTGCAAAAGTGAGTGCCACCATCGCTAATGATAACTTTGGGAATACCAAACCGAGCAAAAATATTTTCCTTCAAAAATTTCAGCACAATCTTATGGTCATTTGTTTTACAAGGTATTGCCTCAATCCATTTAGAAACATAATCCACAGCAACCAATATATAAAAATAACCAAAAGAAACAGGAAATGGCCCCATGAAATCGATACCCCAACAATCGAAAAGCTCAACCACAAGAATTGGCTGTAAAGGCATCATATTCTTTTTTGTGATACCTCCTAACTTTTGGCAAGGCGTACATGCCTTACAAAAATTAAGAGCATCCTTAAACATATGAGGCCAATAAAAACCACTTTGTAAAATCTTTGCCACAGTTTTATGAGCAGAAAAATGACCTCCACATGCTTCAGTGTGACAAAATGAAAGAATGGAGGAGATTTCCGTATTGTGAACACATCTTCGAAAAACTTGATCAGAACAATATTTAAACAAGTAAGGGTCATCATAAAAAAATGATTTAACCTCAGATTTGAACTTTCGAATGTCTTGAATGCTCCAATGAGATGGTGTTTGCCCTGTGACCAAGAAATTTACAATGTCAGCATACCAAGGCAAAGTATCAATAGATAAAAGCTGCTCATCAGGAAATGAATCAAAAATGGGAGGTGAATGAGCGTCGGGAGCCATCTCAATAGTGAGTTGAGATAAGTGGTCGGCAACCACATTTTCAACTCCTTTTTTATCTCTAATGGAGATATCAAATTCCTGTAAGAGAAGAATCCATCGAATAAGCCTTGGTTTTGCATCTTTTTTCAACAACAAATACTTCAACGCCGCATGGTCAGTAAAAAGAATAACAGGTGATCCAATGATATATGCTCTAAATTTCTCTAATGCAAATACTACAGCAAGCAACTCTTTTTCAGTGGTGGAATAATTTTTCTGAGCATCAGTCAAAGTCTTACTTGCATAGTAAATGACAACAGGTAATTTATCTTTTCTTTGTCCTAAAACAGCACCCATAGCATAATCACTAGCATCACACATTATCTCAAAAGGGAGTGACCAATCAGGAGGTCGCATGATAGGGGCAGTGGTAAGCAAAGTTTTTAATTGATCAAAAGCATCTTGACAGGCATTAGTCCACTCAAAACCAACATCATGCATTAATAAGTGACACAAAGGCTTAGAGATAGAGCTAAAATTTTTAAAAAACCTCCTATAGAAACCAGCATGTCCTAAAAATGATCGAACATCTTTCACAGTCTTAGGAGCAGGAAGTTTAGAAATTAGCTCTATTTTTGCTTTGTCAACCTCAATGCCTTGAGAAGAAACAATGTGACCCAACACATTTCCTTGTGTCACCATGAAGTGGCACTTTTCCCAATTTAGAAGCATCTGTTTCTCTTCACACTTGGCTAAAACAACTTGCAAGTTAGTTAGACAATCATCAAATGAACACCCAAAAACAGAAAAATCATCCATAAAAACTTCAAGTATGTTTTCAACCAAATCACTGAAAATGCTAAGCATGCATCGTTGAAATGTGGCTGGGGCATTACATAGACCAAAGGGCATTCTCCTAAATGCAAATGTACCAAAAGGGCATGTAAAAGTGGTTTTCTCCTGATCCTCTGGTGCAATCTCTATTTGATAATAACCAGAGAAACCATCAAGAAAGCAATAATAAGCATGACCTGAAACCTTTTCTAAGATTTGATCAAGAAAAGGAAGAGGAAAATGATCCTTTCTGGTAGCAGCATTTAGTTTCCTATAGTCTATACACATCCGCCATCCAGTTGCTACTCTTGTAGGAATTAATTCATCATTATCATTTTTTACCACAGTTATTCTAGATTTCTTTGGAACAACTTGAGTAGGACTCACCCACCTACTATCAGAGATAGGATAAATAATTCCAACATCAAGCAATTTCAATACTTCATTTTTCACTACCTCTTTCATTGTGGGATTTAACCTCCTTTGCATTTCCCTAGATGGTCTTTCATTCTCTTCTAAATAAATCTTATGTGTGCATACAAGAGGACTTATTCCTTTGATGTCCGCTATTGTCCACCCAATTGCCCCCTTATGCTTTTTCAATACTTCTATCAAATTTTCTTCTTGAGTAAGAGTGAGTGTAGAAGAGATTACCATAGGAAAAGTGTTGTCGAGTCCCAGGAAAACGTATTTAAGTCCAGCTGGAAGAGGTTTGAGGTCCAGATCTGGAATCACATCTGAAGATGGCTTTATAGGTGCTGTCAAAGGTGGCAACACTTCAAACTTTGGTTGCCAAAGCACACCATGTCCAGTTCCTGCAAAAGAGACATTAGAAGTGTCATCAAATATATTTAAATCACTTAGAATACTTTCTAATGACAATTGTAAATCAGTGGAAGGGAGATTCAAGTGAAAATCCTCATCAAGGATGTTTTCCAGCAAATTAACTTCCTGAACTTCTTCTAAATTCCGAGGTTGCCTGCAAGTATTAAAGATATTCAGCTCCAATGTCATGTTTCCAAAACTCAATTTCAAAATTCGACTTCTACAATTGATTAATGCATTAGATGTAGCAAGAAATGGTCTACCAAGAATTACTGGAGCTTGGAAAGTAGATGGAGTTGACAATTTCATATCAAGCACCACAAAATCCACAGGATAGTAAAATTTATCAACTTGTACCAAAACATCCTCAACTACACCCCTAGGCATTTTTATAGATCTATCAGCAAGTTGCAAAATGATAGGTGTGGATTTCAGTTCACCTAAACCAAGCTGTTCATACACAGTAAAAGGCAATAAGTTGACACTTGAACCAAGATCCAACAAAGCATGACCAATTTTTGAATTTCCTATCACACAAGCAATTGTAGGTGCTCTAGGATCCTTATATTTAGGTGGTGTATTACTCTGAATGATAGCACTAACCTGCTCAATAAGGAAAGCTATTTTGTGCACATTTAATCTTCTTTTCACAGTGCATAAATCCTTAAGAAATTTTGCATAGGCAGGAATTTGCTGAATAGCATCTAATAAAGGGATGTTAATCCTAACTTGCCTAAAAACCTCAAGAATTTCAGCATGATGTTTATCTTTATGCAACGGAACTAATCGTTGAGGAAAAGGAGCAGGTATAAGAAAATCATTTTTCTCATGCTCATCAGATACATGCTTTCCATCTTTTTTAGGAGGGTTAGAAACCTTACCAGAATTGTATGGCTCATGTGCTGGAATATCTACCACCTTACCGCTTCTTAAAGTAGTCACTGCTTTGACTGACTTTAAGTTAGGATCCTCATTTACTGCATGCACTTGATGAGGTTGTCCTTGTGGATTTGGTTGTGATTGTGCAGGAAATTTACCCTTCTCTTGAGTACTTAAAGATGTAGTCAGCCTTGTGAGGGAAGCCCTTATGTCATTAATTGCTAATGAATTCTGGTTGTTGAGTGTTGCTTGACCTTGCATGAATTGTTGAAGTGTCACACTCAACTGCTGGACTGTATCTTCAAGTCCCTTTTTAGGCGCTTGAGCTGGTTGTGTACTGAACTGAGAACTTTGACTTGGATGGGGAACATAAGATGGACCAGGATGAGCTCCATATGCTGCAAAATTTGCTGGTCCTGCTGTAGGTGCAGCAGAAACATTGTTGTGCTCACCTCTCCAACTGAAGTTTGGATGATTCCTCCATCCAGCATTGTAAGTGTTCGAATATGGCCCTGAAAAAGGTTTAGAAACCATGTTAACATTGTGAGTTTGATCTAATAAAACTTCTTTAAATGCAGGAATCGTAGGACACTCATTTGTGGAATGCCCTTGATCTTCACAAATGCCACATTTTTCTGCCACTCTTGGTACAGCTTGCACCTCATTCACTTTTTTCAACTCAATAGTCTCTAATTTCTTTGAAATTAAAGCTAACCTAGCATGCAAATCGTCCTCATCTCTTAAGGTATATTTCCCACCCCCACCAACATGTCTTGAAGTCTCATGTCTATCAATACTATCAGCAGTGTCCCAAGACTGTGCATTTTCAGACAAATAATCAAAATACTCAAATGCTTCTTCTGGTTCTTTATTAAAGAACTCACCATTACACATGGTCTCAACAAATTGGCGCATTTTTGGTTGCAACCCCTCATAGAAAAAAACTTATGACCCTCCAATTCTCATATCCATGATGAGAACATGCATTTAATAAATCTTTAAAACGTTCCCAGCAGTGGTAAAATGTTTCTATATCATTTTGACCAAAATTCATAATTTGTCTTTTCAAGGCATTGGTCCTATGCATTGGAAAATTTTTTTTCAAAAATTCAGTTTGCATTTCCTGCCAAGTCCCAATAGACCTTGGCCTTAAGGAGTTTAGCCAGGTTTTAGCCTTGTCCTTTAAAGAAAATGGGAACAGTTTTAACCTAATGACTTCTTCAGTGCATGTTCTATCCATGAAAGTTTAGCAAACTTCTTCAAACTCTTTGATATGCAAATAGGGATTTTCAGATTCCATGCCATGGAAATGAGGTAGCAATGGAATCATCCAAGGTTTAAAGTTAAAATTATTTGCATTCAAAGGCTGAATAATGCAAGATGGTGGGCTGGTCCTAACAGGTTGCAAGTATTCTCTAAGGGTTCTATTATGGTTTACCACCTCCCTATCATGATGATCATTTTCAGCCATGTTGCTGTGACTATCAGATGATGATTCAAATAAAATAGATGCACCCGATGATGAGGTTAATGATTCTGTCCTAACAAGTCTAAATGTGCTATCTCTAGCCCAACCAGACATACAAACTCAGCAAAGTAAAAGAAAACAAAGCAGATTGCAATAAAAAAAATAAAAATAAAAAAAATAAAAAATAAAATAATAAGAGCAACAAG
Source organism: Juglans mandshurica (assembly GCA_022457165.1). Lineage (NCBI taxonomy): Eukaryota > Viridiplantae > Streptophyta > Magnoliopsida > Fagales > Juglandaceae > Juglans > Juglans mandshurica. Next base: position 16,866,503 of record CM039623.1, read on the forward strand.
TTAAATGAGAGGACGTAGATATCACCCAAGCTGTGAAGAGGTTCACAGTACTATAGACACCCTCTCAACGTTCAGAAAAATACTCTGATGACACCAATTGTCCCCGGCAACGACGCCAAAAACATGACGTGTTCTCAAATGTACTTCCAAGTGTAGAAGCGTCAAGTTGTATCAAGGATAAGTCTAGGATCATATTCCACAGGGACAAATGATTTTTCAAAGTATTTGGAAAAGCTTATTCTAAAAATAAGGTGGTGTAAAAATGCTATGTAAAATTCTTTTTGGATATATATATATTTTTTTTTATTTTTTATTTTAGTTATGAAAACAATTTGAAAAGATAAAAAGTAATTTGTACAAAGTAAAGGATTTGTTGCCAATGGACTGTATGGTGGAGCTTGGAGGATCTCGGGTCTACGACTTTGCTTTAAAGTATGAATTAACTCATGCACAATTTGATTTCTAAAACTGGAATGGTTCAAAAGGTGTTAAAATGTAATTTTAGTTTTTATCAAGCCTCAACAGAGTTGCTAATCAATAGCTAAAAATTGACGGTTCACAGAATTAATTTAACAAACACCTGGGTTGCAGTTTTAGAACTTCTTTGTTTCCACCATTAACAAGCTTTTCTGGGCATTACTCTCATCTTACTAACCCAATCAAGGTGTTAATAAAACAGAATGTGAGAAATATGAGCTCAAAGTAAATATGCCAATGCCTAAAACAAAATATCCTCACTAGCTTCCACCAAAATTACTATAACACGCAGCTGATGGAATCCTTGATTAATTCAAGGTTCTGATGTGCCTTGTGTCAACAACAGAGCAAGAACAAGAGCAAAAGATTTCATCAAACTTCCCTTTTCAGAATTCAATTTCAGACAAAGTGAGGTATATCATCGAACCACAGAAAAACTAGCAACCAATGGAGAACAATAGAAAGTTTTACCACAACCCAAGCCTTAAGAACTTAGCCAATCATCTTCCTCTAAACTTGCTAAATATTGGAAATGGAAAATAAAACCCTAAAAAAAATCCCCCATTCGTCTGAACAAAAACATCCAAAGAAAAATACCAACCCAAAAAAAAAGAAAAAGAAGCAGGAAAAAAAATCTGAAACTAACTCCTTCCTTTTATACTTGGAATCTTCTCTCTTCTTCTCTCTCCTTACCACGAATTTCCTCTATTCCATCGTGCTTAACTACCGCATCTTCTCCTCTGTTCGTGGTCCCCAAATTCCCAAAGTAATTTATTGCATTGGTTTATCGGGTTTGATAAGGATTTATTTACTTTGCAGGTTGTTGTTCCTCATGGGCTTCACATGCACGTGGGCTTTGGTTTGGAAATGCTATCCATTAGCTTTATTCATGGACGTGGCCTCTATTTGATTTCAATGGCCTTTACACCTGCAATGGCCAATATTCAAACATGAGCATACTTTAATATTAGCTAGTCCAAAAACATAAACCCATCTATTAATTAGAGGTAAAATATTATTTCACATGCCAAAACTCAATTAACTCATATTATCTTACTAATACTCTTATTTTAACAAATAAAGGTCCTTTAACCCAAGATATTAAGAGTATTAATAAAGTATATATGATCATTTATCAATATCCCTTTAAGATAGCTTTCCAACGTATTAAGAATCGCATCAATCCAATATTGGAGCAGAAAGTTATGATTAAAATACTAAAGTATATCCATGATGTCTGCTAGCGCGTTTTGGACTCTGATCCGAATTACTCTCAAACCCCATCATTATCCTTATTTGAATAGTCCTATACTCATTGAAAGTTCTTAAGTTGTTCCAACGTCTTGCCCACTTGAAAGTTCTTTAAATTCGAATGGGTTTGGACTTGCTCTTTTATTAATTCTGAAATTAAGAATAAAAATCTGCTCAGGAGTATCCCAAAGTAAATAGAAACTCAATTCAAGAATGCACATTAATTCCAATGATTTCTATTAACATTTTAGCAATTTAGTCCAATAATAGGATATTTAGACTAAAGTTTAAAGTTAAGTGATATAATATAAGAAATTATGCAAGTCATCACAAGTAAATGCCCATAACCACCATACATTTACAACTCCTTCCCACCTTCTCATCTACGGCATCTAATCCCAAACACCCAGCCAAAAAGTCCCAAACCCGCCTAGCTCCTTCCCCACCATAGAAAACATGATCTAATGACTCTATATGGACAACCTAACAACAATTACATTTCGATACTATTGGAATGCCCAGCTACCTAATTCTTTCATCTACTGGTAAAGCATGAAGCCGAGCTCTCCGGAAAAAAAAAAAGAAAAAAAAAAAGAGTTAAATATTCATTATTTGTTTGCTAAACTGAGCTCCATGTAAGGACTGCATATAGGGGTGGCCACCTATATATTATTAATTCCTCCCATTAAAGTACACTCAAGATTAATCATTAAATTCTCGTTCTATACATCGGGTTGCACACCTATAGAAAGGGCTCATTTCGGACACTTAGGGAATGCTTGAATAATAAGATGAGATGATATGAAAACTTTTTAAATAAGACCTAGATTCAACTTAATTTATTTGTCGTATATACGAGATTCAACTCAATTTGTTTTCCGAATATATAAAAGCATATAGAAAATCCTCGGACATGGATGGCTAGGCATCAACATACAATTTTCGGCCAAGGATTTTTTTGACAGGGCCGAAATGCTATGTTTTCGGTAAAAAAGAATATATTTATCATTTTTTTTAAATTATCATCTAAACATTACTTGATGAGATATTAAATGATAGGCTTACAATTGAAATAATATAATGAATAATCTCAAATCATTTAATACTATATTATGAGATGATAAGAGAATAATAATTAAAAAAAATGATGAATAACGTTACTAATGCTTTGGTACTAATGTTTTCGTACTGTTTCATGAAGATATGAGTTTTGTGAAAATCATCACATGCATTTTTAAGGTTGTAAATAGGGCTGATAATCGGTCGGTCCGGACCGAAAAAACCGACCGGACCAACCAATTCGGTCCGGACCGGACCAGACCGAGAATGGTCCCGGTCGGTCTCGGTCGGTCTCGGTCTGAATTTTATAGGACCGACTTTATTCTGTCTGGTCCACGGTCTATGGGTTTTTCAGACCGGACCGAATGAAAATTGAAAATATACATATATATATATTAATTATATAATTCTCATTTAACCTATCACTAACTCACCATTAAATAATTATTAACTAATAGTCTAATACTAATATTTATAATTTTATACTAATATTAATATTTATACTAATAGTCTAATATAGAGTAAGAGTCTACGACTATAGTTATAGTTATACTAATATTATAATATAGTTATAACTTATACTAATCATGGATTCATGATTCTTAATAACTAATCACTATAATCCTATAGTATAATAGTATTAATGTATTATTATATAATATCTAGTATTAGTATCACTATATCATTATAATATAAATATTATAATATAGTTATAACTTGCACTAATTACTAAATCACTATAACTAATATTAGTATATTACTATTTACTAATAGTCTAATACTAATACTATTATATAGTTATAACTTATACTAATCATGGATTCATGATTCATAATATCACTATAAGTCTATAGTATTAATGTATTATTATATAATATATAGTATTAGTATCACTATATCATTGTAATATATATTACTATTACTATTAGTAATTTAGTATTGGTATAGTCAATAGTTATTTAGTATAATATAAGTATTATATAATATATTATACTAAGTAGTAAGTACCAACTATATAACTTTTATAAGTTATAATAACTTTACTCATATAAGAGTTATAGTATAATGGTATTAATAATTTAATAGCATATTATAAAAGTTATAGTATTATAGCATAATATTTGTATAATAGTATAGTATTAATATCACTATAAGTTATAAGTTATAACTATATATACCTAATAGGCTAATAGGCTAATAGCCTAATACAATGATTTATTCATCATATAATGATATACATAATACAATGATTTATTAATCACATTACAAATTTACATATACAAAATGTAAAAACTTAAAAGTTTAATAGATGGAAGAATTGAAAATTATCATAACTTTTTAATACATTGAATTTGAGTCATTGACTCATTGACAATGTAACAAGTCACATACTCTAAGTTAGTAACAAATTAGCAATTAACATTTAACATCATAAATATAATTATCATTAATTATTTTTTAAAGATTTAATTAAATAATCCACATTAAGTAGTTTATTTAATTTTAATTTTACTAATTTAAATAATTTTTTTAATTAATTTATATGCCAAAAAGATAAATGAATCACAAATTCACAATAAAGTTACATTTTGCTTCCAGGAACGGCGCCGTTTGGGTACAAAATGGCACCCAAGGGTCACTGCAAGCGAAAAAAATAACTGGGTTGCGCGAAAAGGCGTCGTTTCATGCAACCCAGTTATTTTTTTCCAACTTAACTTCCCTTAAACGATGCCGTTTGGGGTCCAAATTGGACCCAAACGGCGCCGTTTTAGGGAATATAACCTGACTAATGTAAAGTGCTGCTTGCATTTCGTCTTCCCCAAAATTCATCTCCAATTTTTGAGTTCTTTTTCCCCAATTCCCCTCCCGCCGTCCCGCAAACCCTAAGAGTAAGCGCCCTCCCGCTATCTCACCAACTGTAAGCGCCGTGAATCACGATCCACCCTCCGTCTCCTCCGTCTTAGCACTGCAACAGGCCCCGATTGATAGTTGGTACTCTCTCTCTCTATCTCTCTCTCTCTCCCCCAGAACAGGTTTTCATTTCCTTATGATAAAAATGGTTTTGTTTGCTCTAGGGAACATCTGCTTGGTTACTTGGTAGTTGATGCTCTAGGGAACATCCGTTTCGTTGTGAATCTGTGATAAATTTTTTTGCCATCAGTGCATCACCATGACACCAACCCACCTCCGTATAAGTCCATTGCTAATTTGCTAGATTAATTAAATGATTTTGCTCCAAAATTATATTACTCCTGGAATTTGTTTTCTTAAACTTTTTACTTCATGCGGCTGTAATAATGATAAAAAATTCAAAAGAGTATCTCCGTTAGAAACTTAGAAATAGGTTTGTAAACTGTTTTTTTTTTTTTTTTTTTTCCAAAAAGCACCTTTTTGGAAATGTTATTTGAGCCAAGTTCAGATGGCATAGACTAAGTACACATTATATATACAAGTGGAACGCTAACTACTAACTAGAAAGAGGAAAAGATACAAGAAAATTATTAAAACTCAACCCATTAAAATGTATAGAAGCTGCTCAAAGGAACAAAGCAGTATGGTAGAGTATGAAATAGAATTTACCATGACTAATTTATGGACAGTAAACAAAAATGTATATTTATAGGCAAGTACTAGACATGTAACATTAATGAGTAATGACTGAAAAATAGGAAAAATGATAGACAAAATATAAAGTTCTTTACTTCATTTACTTTATTTACTTCAAGATCAACTCAACGGTGTAATTTCTTATATTTAGAAGTGTCATTTTATTGCTTTATAGTTTATATATAGGAATTTTCAATTAATTTTTTGGCATATAGGAATTGCTTTAAAGTGTCATTTTATTGGTTGAAACTGTCTATTGTTTATTGAACCTCCTTAACTATTAATATTTGTTTTCTAATTATTTTTTCATTTTGTCCTTTTTATAGATGGAGTCTTCTACAAATGATGTGCAAGAGTCAACACCAAACATGCATCTACCCCCACCCCCATGCCCACGCCCACCCCCATCTAATGTAAGTGATTAATCAGTTGGTGGGTCACAAAGAGGTAGAGTTAGGTCTTTTGTTTGGGATCACTTTAAAACAATACCAAAAGGTGATCCAAGTAAACCTACGGCTACATGTAATTATTGTGGTGCTTCATATGCATGTGATACGAAGACCAATGGTATGAAAAACATGAAGTATCACATTGAGCATCAATGTAAGAAATGTCCGTTTAAGAAGACGGATAAATCCCAGACCACTCTAGGTTGGAAGGTGGAGGGAAGAAGTGGTAGTGGTAGTGGGGGACTTGTGCCTATTGCATTTAGTGTTGAGGCTTGCCGACAAGCCTTAGCAGAGATGATTATTCTTGATGAGTTGCCCTTTAGGCATGCTGAAGGGGAGGCTTTTAGGAAGTTTATGCTTGTGGTTTTCCCTAAGTGGGTAGGGATTTCATCCCGTATGACGGTTGCCAAGGATTGTTTTAATTTGTTCTTGAAGGAAAAACAAAAGTTGAGAAATGCTCTTCGAGGGCAGCGAGTTTCCCTCACTACAGATACATGGACATCCGTGCAAAACCTAAACTATATGTGTCTCACAACACATTTTATTGATGATGACTGGAAGTTACACAAGAGGATTCTTTCCTTTTGTTTGGTTGAACATCACAAGGGTGATACCCTTGGTAAGGGCATAGAGATGTGCTTGCATGATTGGGGGTGACCAAAAATACTTGCACTCACACTTGATAATGCAAGTTCTAATAATGGGGCTGTTTCTCATTTGAAAAAAAAAACAAAGTATAGGAGAGACACGATCTTGGAACATGAATTCTTGCATGTTCGATGTTGTGCCCACATTTTGAACTTAACCGTTCGTGAGGGGTTAAAAGAGTATGATGAGTCTATTGCGAAGGTGAGGGGTGTTGTGAAATATGTTAAATCCTCCCCTCAAAGGTGGAGTACATTTAAGAAATGTGTAGAGTTGGAAGATATTCAATCTAAAAGCCTAGTTTGCCTAGATGTACCGACTAGGTGGAACTCCACCTATCTTATGTTGGAGAGGGCTTCAAAATTTAAAAGGGCTTTTGATCGGTTGGTGGAGGAAGATCCGTGCTTCCTTAGTAGTATTGGAGATGACGATGATGACGATGTTGATGATGAAAATGTGGACCATGTGGTGAATGCGAGAAAGTCAAAGAAGTTAGGACCTCCCAATGCATCCGATTGGTCGAAGGTAGAGTTGTTTGTGAGGTTTCTTCAATTATTCCATGATGCAACTTTAAAATTCTCTGGGGGTGAATATGTAACTTGTAATATTTTTTTCCCGGAGTTGCTTATTATTAAAGATGCCATTAACATGGAGTGTGAAGAATGAAACCCTGTGGTGGGATTAATGGCCACAAATATGAAGAGAAAGATTGACAAGTATTGGGAGAACTTGAAAAATCAGAATATGTTGCTATATGTTGGTGTTCTTCTTGGTCCTAGTTACAAGATGCAATATCTTGATTTTGGGTTGGGAAAAATGTATGCACATGATCATACAAAAACAATTGATTTCAGTTGGAAGGTGAAAAATGCATTTATCTGCATGTATGAGGCATACAAGGAAAATGAAGAAAGGCATTCTCCTCAGCGCACAAGTTCCCAAAATAAAGATGTAGCTCCTTCAGCTGACAAGGCGGCGAGTAGAAAGGCAAATTTGATGGCCGAATTTAAGCAACAATTGCAGTCTGAAGACAGTTTGGAAAGTAAGTCAGAGGTTGATTGATATCTAGCTGAAAAATGTGAGGATGAAGATGTTAGTTTTGACCTTCTAATTTGGTGGAAGGTGAATTGAGCTAGATATCGCGTACTTTCAAAGATTGCACGCGATGTACTTGCAATACCGGTATCTACTGTGACCTCTAAATCTACATTTAGCACTGCGGGTCGTGTACTTGACCCTTTTTGAAGTAGTTTAAATCCAATAAGTGTTGAGGGTCTCATATGTGCACAAAACTGGTTTCGTTCTTCTTCTAGTCCAATAAGCCTTAGGACTTTAATGGATGAAGTGGAGGAATTTGAGAAGCAGCTGGATATGGGTATGTAATAAAATTCCTTTGATATCTTTTGTGGTTTATTTTGTTTTATCTTCTATGTTATCATTGTTATGTAACTTTATTTGACTTGTTTTGTTTAAAATTTTTATGGATAGAACTTGTTGGGGACCCGAACTTTGCTGATTCTGTGGAGGCGTCAAATTCAATGTCCTAGTCCTACACCCAATGTTATTAAAGACTAAAGATGTGAGAAGATTGTTGGTAAGCTAGGCTATGAAATTATTTCCTGATCTGCATGTGGTATTTTATCAGATTTTAGCTACTTTAAATTGTCTACACGGTCAACTGTTTACAACTAAATTTATAAAGCCATACCTATCGAAACTTGTTCTATCATGTTCTTCCTTTAGATGGATTCATGGAAGTATGCTTTTGTGGGAATTTTGGAAGTAATTTAATTTTAGTGATCGAAAAATAAAAGGTATGAAAGGACTGGAGCTTATCAAATTTTGCATGCAGTGATGCTAAACTTATTCCAATTCAGTCTGGGCTGTAAATTATAATAAGTTATAACTTTATTAATTTTCTACAGTAATGGATATCCAACTTCATGGCCTCTATCTTTTTGGGATCTACATGACAGGTTAGTTTTTAAAATATATTAGTTTCATGGGAAACGATATATATACTTACTACTGTTTTACCGATAAAAAAAAAAAAAAATACTTACGACTGTTTTATAATTATTTTATAATTTCATATTAAATGAAGGGTAATTTTATAAAATTAAAATTTATTTATAATGAAGTGACATGCAACTTCCATCTATTGGCTGATTCAGATTGTAACATGCAGCTTCCATATAATCTTAAAGCATCTCTTTCCGCCTTGCAGCCTAGTGAGCGGAATACATATGCTGAACTTGAGGAAAGCTATTGTAATTTGTACTATCAGGATTCAGGAAGATATTATCGCCTATGGGCAATCTGTTGGCAGTGAGCTAGTGGCCCCACTTTGGACCTTGCAACTCGACTGCCTCAATTAAGAGTTGTTGTTCTGCATAGTCACATACTTTCTGGCCCTGTAAATTACCCATTATATGTTAAGTACTTAAGTTGTTAAGTTTTGGATTATAATTTATAATTTGTAATAACTTTTGGATTTTTTTTTTTGGGATTTTTTTAGTTTTTTATATAGATTAGTTTTTTTTTTTTATCATTGTATTTTTCAAGATCAAATTTTTTTTAATAGTTTTTGCTAAAAAAATGTATAAAATTTGAAGTGGGCCGAAAATAATTGAAATTGGGTAAAAAAAAAATCAGATTTAGATGGGCTGAATGACCAATTTTAAGCATGTCCAGACCGACTGGACCGACCCTAGACCGGACCGGACTGGACCGGACCGAAATGGACTGGACCAGACCGGTCCTATATGTGACTCGGTCCGGTCTAGGGTGGATAATTCTTGGACCAAATAGGTCCGGTCCGGTCCACAAAATCGCCCAAGACCGGACCGGACCGAACTCACCCCTAGTTGTAAAGATTTGATTTGATTTTGTTTTTTCTATTTTTCAGTTTTCGAGTTCTATAGGATATGGCTTTCTGTCCTTCAATGCCTCTGAAATAATTTGAACCTTTGACCTAGCGTTGGCTGTGTGCAAGGTAGACTAATGCGGACTTTTGGATTGTTTTAAGAAAATAAAAACCAAATACCTTCAAGGCCCAATTATTCACCACTTAAGCTCATGTTCAATAACAGAGTTCAAGGCCCAGTAGCTAGTACTGAAAACTCATCTCCAATAGCTATAATCCAATGTACAAAATGTTACGAGAAGTGATAGTTAAAGTCGTGAGGATGTAAGGGCTACACAATCAATTTGAAAAAAAGGTATAAATACGGAACCGAATCCAAATGAAAAAAATAATAATTTTTTAATAGTGAATCTCACTCTTTTTCAAAGTGACTGGACAACACTTTCGCACTCCACGACTATGTAGCATTACTCTATATTTTTCGTGGATGCAATACCAAGCCCTAGTCCAAATGTCTAATTCATGTGCCCAATTGAACTATTTATTTTCTTCTACAAATAAAACCTAAGCCATGTACCATTATCATAAACCTATATAAATTTCTTATTTATCACCAAGATCAAGTATATGGCGATATAACCTATGTACTATTCTAAGAAAAATATAAGTTGAAATTCCGAGATTTTAAATATCACATAGGAAAATCTAATCATCAAAAGAATTCTAGCTAGTTGCTATGCCACCACTATGAACATAACTTATGGTGGAGCTTCGAAGTCCACGACCCTAGATGTCAGTGCATACATCCTTACTTGGATAGGCAGCTAGCCGTTGTCCTAACCTAGTGGAGGATCTACTCCCTTGACCAGCCTTAGGGCAATCCCTTGCATAGTGGCCTTGTTGACAACATTTGAAGCAAGTTGTCGTTCCCAGCATACGATATTCTCCGAAATGTGGGTTGGCGCATCATCCACAGGCAATAAATGTCCCTAGAGGGTTGCAACTGCATTTTCTTTAACTCTAGCGCTAACTAGAGCTTTTCTTGGTTGGGCTCCCTTCTCCAACATCACCTAGGAAAGCTCTTCTCCTTTGAGTAATGGCTAGAGTGATTGAATGTCTTTGCTCCCCTTCTACAATTGAGGCTACTTCCACGAGCCATTGACAACTTTGGATTAGGAGGCATGCTACTTGATTCTAGATTCTAGACTACAACCAATGTTGGGATTTCTCTGCCTTCGTACATTGCAATAGTGGAATCAAGTGTAGAGCAAACCTCCCTAGCTCCATGAAACAAGTAGCATATGGTTCCAAAGTTATATTGTCCTACACCAAGGTTGTGAACTAATGTGCCTCTTGCCGTTTTATTATGGTTAGGAAAAAGCAGTCGTCAAACTCTTTAAATTGTAGACACATAACTACCACCATAGTACCATGCTCCATTGTCAGTAATTGTTGCTCTATCTCTCGTCAAATTCCTACCTACCCATTCTAAAGGTTGCCCCTCGACAACCATAAAGGTTGGGTACTAGTAAGTGAGGAATTGCTCATACAGACAACCTCTTTGCTCTGTCTACTGTTGTTGTTGTGGCTGATGTACGTTGCTACAATTCTTCTTGTTAATACTCCATGACACAATTGTTGTTGCAACTAATCCTGTTGTTCCCTGTTGCATCAACATCTCTATCATTCAGTTTGAGGTATGAGACATCGCATGGGTTCGTCTTGAGATGGGTTATTCTTAGGTGGTACGTCAAGGTACCTAATGCCTAGTCTTCTGCATTGGCCTATTCCACGAGGTTGCATGATTCCATTCAAGACAGGGTGTTACTTTTAGTATAGTTATGCTTATTTTTTGTAATGGGATTGCTCAGGGCGCCAACAAGACAAGAAACCATTTGGATAGTGGTGGATCGAATAACCAAATCAGCTTATTTACTACCAATTAAAGTTGGAAGCTCAATGGACAAGTTGGTGGAACAATATATCCAGTGATAGGTCCCTTGTAACGTAAATGACAAACACTGAAGAAAATATCCTCTTCGGTAGTGATTGACATGATTTGAGGATTCTGGGTTAGAGAGCAACGCATTGGAAAGTTGATCGAGAGCTTCCTCCAAATGGTGAAGTTTGTCATTCATACCAAACTCCATTCGCTGTAGTCCCTCCTGAACTGCACCAAGCCCAAACTCCAAGTGCTCAATACGCTCCTTGTTGGTTCCCATAAGAAACCTGGCCCTAATACCAATGATAGGTCCCTTGTAATGTAAATGAAAAACACTGAAGAAAATATCCTCTTCGGGTGAGAATGTACCACAATTTTACTTGAATAATTTTTCTATGCTTCATTGATAATCCACAGCTGCTTAAATAGCAAACAATAACCCTAAAACTGGAAAACAGGGTATGCCAAAAACAGAGGAACAAACTAAGGCTACTACCAAAAAACGACGCCTAACAAATGAAATAATAAAATAGACTCCATGTATTGACTGAAATAAAATGCAACAAAAAGATAACATCAAGCGTAAATATCTCCAACTGCTAAGACCCAGTCCATGCACGCTACTCCCATGCACTACGTTTTTTTACGTCCCTTTTGCGTCGCCCATCTAACCTCCTCCCAAATATTTGGGATTTGGTTTAAAACCTCTGGCTGAACGTCGTGGCTTGTCAATACTTCCCCCATCGGGTGGACTCTTGTCCGCAAGGTCCACATCTGGAAATTGCTCCAACAGTGACTGGTGCATCTCCCACATGGCCTCTTCAGCTGGCAAATGTTTCCATTGAACCAAGTACTCTTCTTCAAACTTCTTGCCCCTTTTGACCCAGCAGGTATCCAGAATGTGCTGAGGCTCAAGTATGATCATTCCTTCATCATTTACGGGCGGCAACTCAGTAGAAGGTAGTGTACTCTCACCCATAAATTTCTTTAAGAGGGAAATGTGAAAAACTAGATGAATGCGGGCTCCCATTGGCAGCTGAAGTTTGTAAGCAACCTCTCCAATTTTTTGTAACACAGGATACGGCCCATAAAATTGACTGGCAAGCTTGTGGTGGGCACGTTTAAAAACTGATTGTTGTCGATAGGGATGCAACTTGAGAAACACCATTTCACCTACTTTGAATTTGACATCCCTCCTCTTTTGATCAGCCGTTTGTTTCATACGATTTATGGAGGCTTCCAGATTGGCTTTGAACTGTCGTAGTATCTCGTCTCTATTTTTCAGATGCTTATCCACTTCGTTGACAGAAGAAAAACCGTTATGATATGGTATAACCAACCATATGCATGAAAGCATGTAAAGCAGGTGGAATAACCGACCATATGCAATACTAATATATGTTAATGTTGTTAGTAATATTCTAACTTATAGTCAATAAAATGTGGTCTACGAAAAGATTATAAGAATGATTGTATGTCTTGTTATAAATGCATACATGAATTTAATTATACGGTGAATTGTTTTTCCATTATATATAGTATTAGTGTAGAGTATTAGTATATATATCTAATAATATTAGGATAAGTACTAATAGTATTAGGATAATGTTATATATTATAACACTATACCATATAATATATTAGAATAGTATTAGTTAAATATTATATGTTACATACTAATAGCATTACTATATAGTAATACTATTTCTATATAATTACTATATTATATAGTAATACTATATATTAGTATATTAGTATTATATATTATGTAATTACTATAATAGCATTACTCAACCTATGAATTAAGTCATTTTTATTGGGAATAGGATACCTAATTCATTCTAAGACTTTGTTCAAAGGTTTGTAATTGATAACAAGGCGAAGTGTTCCTCTTTCTAACTCAGCATTTTTCTGGACATAGAAGGCAGCACAAGACCAAGGGGACTTACTTTGTCTAATTATCCGTTTTTTAAGAATATCAGCAATTTCAATTTGGCAAAATTCTAAAGTTTGACTATTCATTTGAATAGGCCGGGCTTTAGTCGGAATATCTTTTTCGTCAAGATTTTTTATATAAGGAAGATAAACAACATGTTTTTTCCTATACCAAAAGGCATTGGGTAAATCAGAACAAATATCAGAAATCAAACGTTTGTTAAAATCTTCATTTTTTTATTGAAGGAAAGCATTGGACAATTGTTCAGAAATCTTTTTGTATATGATTTCCTATTGAAGGAAATTTAAATGTTTTGTTTTTGTAGAAAGCAAAGATTTCAAACTTTTATCCACATCAATCTCAAAACGAGAAGCAAATTTAAATTTGACTTTTTGGCCAAAAGGGTCGGGAGTAATACCATCCTTTTCAGTAAAAAAATGATATAAAGAAGAAATAAAAGGAATCCCTAAAATCACTTTGTTAGACATGTTTCTAACTAAAACAGAAGAGATTTTAAAACAGACATTATTTTGGCAAACATGAGCATTGTTGAGCTCATAATTGATCTTCATCTGAGATCCGTTTGTTGAAAATAACCTTTCAGTGGGTTTTTCATAATATTTGCTAGGTATTAATCCTTCTTGGATACAATTTATATCCGACTCAGAATCAATCATAGCAACAACAGAAAAATGGAATTCATGACAGACAACAATGGTAACTTTCGAAAACCATTTTGGAGGAATAGTATGACGGATCAAACATATCTGATTGTCAGTAGCCTTGTCATTTTGGCTAGAATCAGATTCATTCATTTACTCATTATCTGAAGGAATATCCTAATAAAGTTGTTTGTCAATTTTAAAACACAAAAATTCTTGTTCCAAAATCTCATTTTCAGATTTGAGATTGTTAATCTCTGATCTGAGTTCAACGATTTCTTTTTTAACAGAATTTATTTCGTGTTGTAAATCAGAAGTAGAAACATATTTGGGTTTTTTCTTTTGAAATCTCTCCAAAGTGTCTTGAAAACTAATCATTTGCTTAGAAGTTTCGAACTCTTGGCGAACTATCTTCTTCTTAAGTTTGAGAATATATTCTTCTTTAAACTCAGAATTTGTAATTTGAGAAATTAATGTTAATAAAAGATTTTCTTGTTCTTCTGTCTTGGTTAAAACATTATTTGTTTTACTCAAGGGTTTGCAACAAGAGTTATTAATTACAGTTACAGCCAAGCTTGATACTAGTAGAATTAGGGAATTTAGTTTCTGAATGAAATTCTGAATCACTAGAACTGAATCCTTGGATATCAGATGATGAGGAAGATTGTGTTTCTAAGAGTCGAAACAATTCTTCTTGATCATTGATATCAATATTCAACTAATTAAGCTTATTTTTTAATTTGTAAGGCTTCTTGAGACATTTATCAGGAAAATACCCAGATTTACCACAATTAAAACATTTTCCTTTGTAAGATTTTTGGAAATTCTTTTTCTTAGGAAAATATTTTGTAGAAGTTTTATTGTAAAAATCATCATGGGGTTTTCTCCTTGTACCGCCATGAGGTTTAGAAAACTTAGTAAAATACTTATGTTTTCTTTTAGATGGAGCAATAGAAGGAAGGCCAAATTGTTCACAAAAAGCTCTCATCTCGTATTTGGCTTTTTTGCTATTCCTCATCTGTTCTCGAAGCATCCTTTGATCATTACACATACTAATACCAAGTTTCTTAATTATACAAAAAATATCACCGTAGGTGTAATTTTCATAATTAATAAATCCCGAGATATCGATAAGTTCTTCCTTTACTTTGTGAGCAAATAAACGGGGTAATCCGTCAATAAATTTCTCCTTCCAGTAGGGCTGCTGGCTATCATCTCGAAACATAACTCTGGAAATAAAAACATCTTGATACCATCTGTAATCTGACATTTGATGGCACCTCAAATTATTCAACTGATCACTAATACGATTAGTGATGTTGGAAGGGGTTCCAACAAAATGTTTTACAATCGTGTAAATCAAAGTATTAACACCATCAGGATATGACATCCCAATGTTTTGATCAAAAATGGGTAACCCATCTTCATTTAGCTTTACAGCATTCTGAATTTTTTTTTTTTTTTTTGTCTCACTAGTGAGATGTTTGTCCCACCAATGACGAAGCACACCAGAGAAACCTTGGGTTAAAATAACAACAATGTCAGGCTGTCAGATATTATTGTTGATATAAACGTTAGCTACTAAATACATCTTACTCATGGTCTTGAAGATTTCTTGTTCAGATAATCTATCAATGTTTCATTCGTAAATTTTATCAGAAGAATAAGAAGATTGAGTTTGAAAAACTTTTTCTTCAAATTGTAAATCAGAAGGAGTAGGTCTGGAATACTAGTTCTTCGTAAAGCTCATTGGTTTTGGTCCTTTTGAAGAAAATCTGGCTATTTCAGGTTTTAAATTAAAATCTTGAAAATTCTTTTCAAACAAATCAATATCCTTTTCAACAGATGAATCGTCGATAGATGATTCGTCTGTGGTTTCTATAAGAACTTCATCTTTTTCATTGCTTGTTAAAGCACTGGTAGAATGTTGTTCTTTCTTAAGATCATCAAGCATTTGATTTATTTTGTCAAGTGTCTTGGCCTGGGTGTCTTTGAAATCAATTTTAGGCCGACTCTGTGGTAAAATAATCAAAGGTTTTTCAATAATTTTTTCATTTTTCTTTGGCTGATATTTGGGAAAAACCAAAGGATTTTCCATTTTGAAAACAGGATTTGAAGTAAAAATAGGCTTTTCTACCTTTTCTTCAATCCGATCTAACTGTTGTCTAATAGTATGAAAAGCAAGGTTCACAAAGTTATTTTGGTGAATAACATTTTTTGTTTCTTTTAATAACTTGTCTTCTTTAGGATCTTTGGACCCAGTTTTAGGGATCTTGAAAGTAGATATGGCTATTTCAGATCCTTTAAAAGGAATAAGTATTGTCTCTAAAGGCGGATGGCTAGATTGAACAACCATCTTACCTTCTTCCTTGACAAAATCAGTTTTAACAACATTTAAAGTATTTTTAGAAACATAATAATAGTGTTCAACGAAATGAAAGAAAAGGATGTGCCTTTGGAGTTCATTCATATTTTCTTTCCATTTTCGTTTAACAAGTAGTTTTTCAGATGTAGAAAATTTTGCATGATAAGCCTTACACTTATCACGGTTTTCTTTTGAACTATATTCATTTCACAAGTGTTATTAAATCAAACTCGAAAGATTTGTTTAAAATAGTCAAACTGTTATGAATAGGTGCAACAAGTGATGCCATATCTGAAGTTGTTGGTGACAAAAATGAATTATCTTCTTCTTTGTCAGCTTCTTCATGTACGAACTTATCCTTGGAGGATTCAGTCTCCTTGGTAGGATAATAAGCAGAAGTAACTTGAGAAGACATAGATAGTCCTTTCAATTTTAAAACAGGATTAACAGGCTGGGCAGTCTGAACTGAATCTTCCATAAATTGTTTGAGATTTTGATCTCGTTTGACTGGATTATCATAAACAGAACCAGCAAAAGAATTTCTTCTTAAGCTAGGAGTACTGGTCTGATCAAAACTAATTTTAACAGTCCCGTCTAAATAATGCCAGATGTAATCAAGATTACAATCAATAGGAATATTTCGGATAGGAGGAACTTCATTTTTAAAGTCCATTCGTTGTGAAGAGAAATATCTTTCCAATAAATCATCTTTGGAACTTGGAATTGGCATCTGGGGTCGAACTCTGGATTAAAAGAGTTTTTCCCGCAATAGATTTTGCAATAGCTTTTGGATTTAAATTCGTTTTTAAAAGACGATAGTAAATCCAAAAAATAAGAGCAAGAGGTTTACTTCCCTTAATCATATCATAACCGGAGGTTAAAATATTCAAAGTCAAAGCTTTAAGAATATTTTTATCATCCAAAGCAAGAGTTAAATCAGGAAAAGAGTCAAAATGAACCGATCCTTCCGAAAGGGAGGATTGTATCATGCCGAGAATATTGGTTTCAAAATGGTTGAATCTAGCATCTCTTAGACAAAATAGAACAGATGCATTGATGCCTTTACTGGTTAAAGGTTTGGCAGCAATTTGAACTGAACCAATATGCAGATATTTGTAACCTTTTTTCAAAAATTTTGGAATTAAATGTTTTGAAAATAGGTAACATGTTTCTTGAGATTTTGAAAGAGCATAGGTCTATTCAACCGTTCTAACATTAAAAGCAGTATTAAAAGTAGATTGAACCCAAGAGGTTCGATAAATAGAATTTAAATCAAGTAAAACATTTGCCTCATCAAAAGAGCAATCTTCTTCATTAACTATGTTAGGTGGCATAGTCGACCTGGAACTAATAGTTGAATTAAATCTAAACATTCTATTCATTTTGTTTCTAATCAACACCGTCCTTCACACCTTAGGGTCTTGCGAACTAACCATACTGACTCACCTTTATACCTAATTGCCCTAACGCTCTCCTGGCTGACGAGTCTTACAAAATTCTGAGTCTCTTGACAGGCTGGTTTGAACCAGACAAAGTAGGAATTCAGGGATTGGGTTGAAAAGCAACAAAACAAATGAAATGGAAAGAAGTAATTGCAGACTATTAGATACCAGATTGGCTCTGATACCAAAAACAACGGAAATGGAAGAAGATTAACAAAGAAGGAAGCAAATAAGAATATGCACAGTTAAATGCAGGCGGTTAAACCGACCATATGCATGTATGTAAAGCAGAAAATAGATAGATGCAAAATTAACAATTGCATTCAAATATCAGCTTAGTAAAATTAATTACAAAGCCTTAAAATAGGTAGTACAAATTTATACTTACAGGGTAGAGCAGGGTAAAATAAGAGAAGGGAGGATAGAAGGCGGAATGAGCTCTGCCTAATTCCAAAGCAAGGTCCTCCTTTTATAGATCAATGAGTTCCTGTTTACAATAGTAAAAGTAAACCGTGAGTGAACAGTAATGGATATAGTTTAATCAGGTGAAGTAGAGTCATCATTATATCTTCAGCAGATTCATCAAGAGCATCTGCTTTCGGCATAAGGTGACAAAATAGGGGATCATCATTGTGTCTTCAGCGGATTCCTTGGGAGCATCTGCTTTTGGCACAAGGCGACAAAATAGGAAAACAAAGAGCTAGTCAGTCTGTAAGACGGCCGTCTCTGTTGGCGAAGTAATGGATCATTCATCATCTAATAACCTTGGAGTTCCTTTAGAGTCGTGTCCAAAAATGTTGCTATAGGGGTCAACAACTAAAGTCTCTGATGATGCTTCTAAAAGATTTTCTTCTTCAAAGTCATTTGCCAGGGACTTCTTTAACAAATTAATTAAATCTTTTTTTTTAAGTCCTTCAAGAGCATTAGTCTTCTTTTTAGACTTAGAGGATGAGCTAGTAGCGTTTCCTTTTTGTGAAGCAGTTGGTGATGCAGGAGCCTGGATCTAGGGATATCTAGTCGAAATAAGTGAACCATATGTGATTGCAGGGAATTCTTCTTTGTTCTGCAGATCTGGTGCAGTCTGAGGAAAATCTCTGATCACATAATCAATAATTTGTTGGGTATAGGGAAACCTATCCCCACCATTTTGTGAAGCAAGTTCGGGTCATGATATTAGCATTTCTTTCAAAGTTCCACTTCATAATCCATGGCACTTTATACCATTGGCAAAAATGGAGACAAAAGGGAAAATGAGACATGTGTCGATCAAGCTTGGAGCAAACAGTATTAGAAAAACATTTAAAGGCTCTTAAGAGTTCGTCAGGAAAATTCTGAGGAATAGGTCCGAACTGATTCCACCATTGAAGAAACCAGTAAGGAAATTTCCATTTGAATTTTTTTATCAAAATTAAGAAACCAGGAATGACTCATATCTGGTACTTGGAAGATCATGAAGCGATTTCAAGCTGTGATATAGTCATGATAATTGTAGGCAATGTCTGTATTAGCGAGTCTTTTGAGAGTATAGGGGTTAGTACCCCAATCTTCCTCTGTGAGGACTCGAAAAATATAGGCACGTGATAGATCAATTTTGTTTTATCAATCATGTCCTAGATAGGTTTTATGACAAACGAATTAGTGTGGATCAATATACTGGAATAATATTGAAGATTCTTAGAGGGATTTTCTGGTATCCAGTGGAATCTAGGAGGAAAGTAAGATGAACCAATTTTGAAATTATCTGTATACACTGTCCTGTTAGGTTCAATGTAAAACAGACTGGTAGAGTAGGATTTCCTAATGTACTCAGTTTTTCCTTTATAGAGGAAATACTGGGTAGAAGCAGTCTTTGATGCAATTGCCTTGGCATAGGGGTCAAAGGTGGTAGAAACAGTTGAAGCAAAAGTAGCAGGTTGGATAATTTTACTAAGAGGGGTAAACCTGTTGGCTATTTCCAAAGTAGTTGAAGCAGGGGTCAAAACAGGTTCATTCTTAATAGGTTACCTATAAGGGATGGGGGGTGGAGTAGTTGTCTGTTTTCTTTTCCTTTTTTCTTGCTCATAATTGGGTGTCTGCAAGAATTTACGGGTAAGAAAATCAGGAATAGAATTATTGGTATCTTTGATAAACTCAATTTCAAAATAAAAAACACTTAAAATAGCTTGCTATCATGCAAAAATATGTTTTGATGCAATATTTTCAACATCTTTCTCTAAAACAAATTTTGCAATTTTGCAATCAATCCTCAATAGGAATTTTTTATTGAGTAAATCACTTTAAAATTTAGAAATACATAGAACTATAAATAATATTTCTTTTTTAATAGTGCTATAATTTTCACGTGCAGGATTCCAAACTCCAGAATGGAAACGAACAATTTGTTCAGAAGAGCTTGGCGAAACATCTTGTTTCAGAATGCCACCATAACCAATGTTAGAGGCATCTATTTCTACAATTTTAAAAGAATCAGAAGTAAGGATACCAAGACACTGGAGAGTTTTGACGTGTGCTTTGATCTTCCTTACTAGATTAGTATGAATTTCTGACCAAAGGGAAGGGTTATGAAGAAGTCGTTTAAACAAAGGACGACAATGCTTCTTCATATCTTGGTAGAAATCAGCAACATAATTGAGAGATCCTAAGAATCTCTGCAATTATTTTTTGTCAGTGATAACATCAGGGAATTTGTCAGTAAATTCAATGGCCCATTAGATGGGTCTAATTTTGCCTTCAGAAATTTCATATCCAAGGAATCTAATCTTGGTTTGAAACAATTTAATCTTTTTTGCAGAAACAACAAGACCATTTAACCTAATAATGTCAAGAAACGAATTCAAGTGTTTCTAGTGATCATCAATAGATTTGAAAAATACAAGAACATCATCTATGTAGACAATCGTGAAATGAGTAAATGAGTTGAATATGTCGTTCATGATATTTTGGAATTCACTAGGGGCATTGTTTAGGCCGAAGGGCATCACATTCCACTCGTAGTGACCAAAAGGGGTATTAAATGCAGTCTTGTACCTGTCTGACTCATAGGTTGAGTAATGTTGTTGTCTTCTCCAAATTTGACATAAAGTCAGGATTTTGGCAAATCCAAATAGCGACATCTAACCGAGAATTAGGGTTTGCTAATGCAAAAATGCATAATTAATAAAAATAACAATACTAGGCTTTATGAATATAATAATAATATCACATATTTATGCTAAATCGCTTGATGTGTTTGATGTAATGTTATTTTAGACAACTTATTAAGAACATAAAATATTCTTAAAATCTAATATCAATTATTGGGAATTAAGTTTTACATTTTTAACAAAACAACGAAAAAATATATACGTTAATGTTGTAAGTAATATTCTAACTTATAGTTAATAAAATATGGTCTACGAAAAGATTATAAAAATGATTGTATGTCTTGTTATAAATGTATATATGAATTTAATTATTGTGTGAATTTTTTTTCCATTATATATATAGTATTAGTGTATAGTATTATTATATATGATATTTAGACATCATTATGTATGATACGAAGAGATAATCGTTTCTTAAGAAGCTGCAATCAGCTTCCCATTCCTCTATTGCCGCTTGTCTACTTTGATATATTTGATATTTAGACATCCTTAATGTATAGTTTTGTCTCATTAATTGTTGTTTTCTCTTAAGATCTTTTATATTATTCTTCAAATTTTCTAATTCAAGCCTTATCTAGACATTTTAATGAATTAGAATTATTATATATAGTTATTATTATATTAGACTATAATATATATAATACTTAATATATTATGTTATATATTATAACATTATACCGTATAATATATTAATATAGTTTTAGTCTAATATTATATGTTATATACTAATAGCATTACTATATAGTATTACTATACTAACAACAACAATATATTATATATAGTAGCATTATATATAGTGTATATATATATAATATTATATATAATACACTATTCTATATATATGGTATATATTATAATATTTTATATTATATATTAACTATATCTAATATACGTTATATATATAATATACAATATAATACCTTATATATATGATTCACTATATATATACTATATTATAATATAATATCATATTACGTTCAAGATATGTTATAGTATACATTATAATATATAACATATATTAGTAATAAAATATATTATCAATATATTTTTGGGAATCAAAACGCCAAACGTTTGAACGTTACTCAGAATGACGTTTGAACATTTCGTGTATATAGGCCCAAAATCGAAACCGTTATCTCTCCACCGTTAAACGCCGCCGTCAAACCCTGCCACAACCGTCACAAAAAGGTAGGCATCCCTCTTTTGTCCTCTTACATGTTTTTTTTTTTTAAGATTTAGTAGGATTTTGTGTAAACCGAACGTTATTAGTGGTCGGATTTTCAACTCTATTTTCTGGCAATCACGTGTTGCCACTGGCCAAGTGGTCACTGTAGAAAAGTTTCTTGAAGTGTATACTTCATTTCTATGGTGACATTTAGCCACTTAGAACAATAGTACGTGATTTTCGGTAATGGCTGAGTCGACTCAGTCATTCTGTGTCAACACATTCGAACGTTTCGACATAATTTTTGAACGTACGGTGTTTCCATTACATAGCCGTTATGCCTTCCACGTTTGAACGTATATTTTGTACATTCGAACATTACTTTTTGATGCATTTACGTTCAAACGTTTGATGTTAATGTTCGAACGTAGAACTTTTTAATTTATCTGTCGTTTTGCCTTCCACGTTGCAGAAGTCAATATTTTACGTTCGAATGTAAAAAAATATACGGTCGAATGTATAAGGCATAACGTTCGAACGCAACACATTTCAAAATTCTTATCCGTTTTGCCCTTTACGTTCGAACGTGTATATTATATTATGTTCGAACGTTAATATAATTTTTATCTAAAGAACGTGCATCTTTTTTTAGATTAAACGTTCGAACATCAAGTTATATTATGTTCGAATGTTAATGCAGAGCAGTTTAAAATTAATATGAAAGATACATCAATAGTGCTAATAATTTTTTTCTTTTTCTATTTTCAGGATATGGCTCATCTTTTGCATACCAAGAAACAGGGGAGAGAATGAGCCACTAAAGACACTGCTCGGATCAGGGCTTGTACTGTTATGGTGGAGCGAGTGGTCCTGATCAATGAGTTCGATGAGCTCAGATGGGAGCAGACGAACCTCAGAGATGTGTTCATCAGTAGAGGTTGTGGAAATATATGCACATTGAGGGGGAATGTATACCCCTCAATAGTTCGCGAGTTCTATATGGGGATGTGCTCCATGTCTCAGGACGCATCCACTCACATTGTGACTGTACAAGGTGTGTCGTTTGAGATTTCATCGCCGAGCTCCTAGGGATTCGTCGAGTAGTTGAGACATCGAGTACAGCTGATTCTCAGATTGGCGACATAGTCGTCGTTCGCACATCTACATCTGTACACAACACACTCGATACAGATGTAGGCACTTTTGCATCATCTACTGGCCCAATTGGGCAGTAGATGATGCCAGAAATGCAGACCAGTCAGAGACCAAGGGTACTGACCGTGAGGCTCGGGATGATAACCGAGACGATGATTTCTACATCCTCACCGGGAGAGACCGCACGCAGATCGAGAGGAATAATGCCTTCAACCAAATACATCTACTACATTTCTTCTGCATGTTGCATCTTATTGTTGCAACAAACTTAGATCCTGTGGCACATAAGACCACAATTAGTCGGACTCGGGCACAATTTTTTATACAAGTGGCACGTGGAGATCCCATCGATTTGTCACTGTGAATCTTGAGAGGATCCATTACGAGGCGAGCATAGTCTCCATGGACAACCTCTCATACGGTGTCATCATTAGCTGGCTATTACTTGCTTGGAGAGTGCCACTCCAGTCAGAGGTGTGAGTCACAGATCAGATGAGTCCCATCGACATGAGCATGTATCGACATAGCATTGGACAGGTGAGGGTGCATTCTCGACGTCAACCACCCCCTGTAGCTGATCTAGCACCTCCGATGCAGCCCGAGCCTAGTGTGGGGAGTAGTAGTCAGTAGCCGACGAGTACATTTGTGGGAGATGCACGGCCTACTTGGGTTGATGCGGTGATCTCACAATTGACTGCATATATCGATTGATAGATCGTGGCTATAGAAGAGTCTGTTGCCGAGATAGCCCATCGTGTATGTATCATCAATGAGAATGTTAATAGCTTGACTGAGGAGATACGAAGTACGAATTTCGTGAATAACACGTTCGCCTGAGTGTTGTTTACAAAATTCTATCATATTTTGTATTTTGTTTTTAATATATGTAAGGAACAATATTATTTAATATATCTATTATTTTTTAATTTCAATTCTCAATCTTTTTTAATGTTAGATTTTTCAACTTTAATACTAAATCACTGCACTTCAAATATATATAAACATAAATATATTTATACATATAAATATATAATTATATTTTACAAATTGTGTGTATATAAATATATATTACAATTTTTTAGACTTGTTCACAAATTATGCATTATAAAAACCACATAATTTTTAAATTAGAGTCATATTTAGTTTAAATTTACAATTAACGTTCGAACGTTACTTACAAACATTCGGACGTTGTCGCCAAAACATTTCACGTACGCATGTAGGTAATCACAGTGTTCGAACATATATGTGACGTTCGAACATAAATTTGCTCTCCGTTCAAAAAAAAAAAAAAACTCATTTGTCTTTAGTGACGGTTTCCAAAACCCATCACAGAAAATGCTTTTTAGTGACAGTTTGAGGACTGTCACAATTTTTTAACCATCACTAAAATGTAATTGTGTTGTAGTGTTATTAATATTTGATGCACATTATCATGTCGGTATTTATAATATTCCGTTTGTTCAGTTAATTGAAAAACTTGTGTTAATCTTTTTCATTATTTATAAAAGTTGTGCACGTTCGCATAGACGACATTGCCTTTTGACCATGTCCTTATAACAAACTAATGGGATTATGAACACATTATTGGTTATTTTGTAATAAAAGAATCAACAAGAGACGTTCCAATCTTGAGATTGATACCAAATCGGATTATGGGATATTGCAATACATCTAATAGCATATATAGTCATTGGGGGAGTGCATACCCCGTGGCACATGCAGACCACTAAATTCTATGAGAGGACAATCCTAGATGGTGAAGGGTAGTACAGGGCGCACAACCCACTTGGAGGGAAACTATGTGTGCAAATTATAGAATACCATGAACAGATAAAAGTAATAAATACAAAATCTAGATAAAGATAAGCCTGCTGATAACGGTTTTAGCCATTAATATCTACTTCATATGATAATGACTGATTATATATATGTTCGTATATTCACACCATAATCACCATTGGCACTAGATCTTACACTTGGAGTTTTTGAACTCACCCCTTCCTCTTTTAAGTATTTTTCATATGAGAAAACATATTTGCAACCGTAAATTATGCAACTACAGCGTAATCGCTTTGAAAAAAGTAAATAAAATATGAGATCCACGTAAAAAAATTAATTTTTTAATAGTAGACCTCACTCTTTTTCAAAGCGATTACCCAGCGTTTACGCACTTCATGAGTACTGTATGTAGAATTAATACTCTTTTCATATAGATGACTCTTTACAACAAAACTACAACTAAGAATTTTGCAAGTGTGATAGTCACTATCATTGTAGATAATCATATCCAAATGTCCGATAGAAGTTTGCCAATCATTTTCTAGACAGACATTCTTTCAAGTTATAGTCAAGTTATAACAGCCCCCGGCAGCACCCGTTGTGGTGAGCTCCACTCCACCACCAGGAAACGAGTTCCCAGACTCTCCTATGAGTACTTGTCTCGTGAGGATGGAGATCTGAGCAGAATTTATCCTTGGGATGAATAGGAATAGTACCACTACTATGTAAAAGAGGAAATCTTGCTATTTATTATAACCCTCTTATGTACGAGAATATTTTGTAACCATTTTTTAGTATTTTTGCAATGTAAGAAAAATATTCACTTTTTCTGTTTAATACATCTTTCTTATCTATCACGTTTTTCCTAATTGCATAATTCCTTTCATTAGGTGATAATCAATGCACGTGTGATTGCTAGCCAAGCAGTGAGCAACATGAGGAGGAATGGTGCTCACTCTAGGTGAGCAGCTCGGCAAGGAATGTAAAGAGCGAGAGCTCGGACGGTAGGTGAGTAATACCGCATTACGGGATACAATTGCTCGCCACTCGCGAGTAGTATGAGTAACTTACTCAGAGTAAGAATAGTGCTCGCTCTGGGTAAACACCTCGACGAGAAACGTAAACTGGACAAAATACGAGCAATAGGTGAGCAATACAATGAGGAATGCGGAGAACAAAGTGATCACTACTAGGCAAGTAATATAAAATAAATAAATAAATCTTGATCGTGACTGTTTTTATGGTATTGGGTTGTGACATAAGCTGTTCATAATCTCAAGCCCAGTTTCAAGATTCAAGCTCGAACTCATAGTATGTTTTTTCTTAAATATCTGTGAATTATCTATGATCGTACGTAACACTCTGATATCACTTGTGACACCTTCAACTCTTTTTTTTTTTTGAAATAAACCTCAATACTTCATTAATAATCAAAGTTTATGTATTACAAAGTTTGTCTTTTTCCAGACAGTTTACAATAAAATCTGGAATTTCTTCAATCCATATCTTAACTTCTACTAACTTCAGAGCTTCCTTAGCTAGTATATGAGACACTGTATTTTTTTTCTCCGTATGCAAATCGTAAAAACCAATTTGATCTATTTTTGAACACTGAACGTATATCTTCAACTAAAGATCCAACACTGGACAAATCCTCCTCCTCACTGTTGACTGTTATAACAATTGCCTTGGCATCTCCTTCACACATGGCCTTTTGAATGTTTAAATCATTACACAGCTCCAAAGCCTTCTAGAGAGCATTACATTCTGCCACTGTTGGGTTCTGTACATACTTCCTCTGATCACAAACAGCCACCATTGCGTCTCCCTTATCATCTCTAATCATAATCCCCACTCCCATTCTCTTTCTCTTCAAGTCTAATGATGCATCCCAGTTTCTGCCACTGATGTCTGTTTCTAACTGCATTTGATGGATGGTCATCCTTCCTCTATAACCTTTGTGAATTGTTATACTCTTCAAGACCTTCTTTTGCTGATGTAAGTATTCTTCTAGGATAAGAAAGTCTCTCCTCAAAAACATATTCATTCCTTCTGGGGCACCTTCAACTCCTAATCACTATAAGATTGGGACATTGACACTTTAGACGTATGAACCCACAGTTTCATGTCCGTTACATACAAATTACATTTTATGCCATTACCTAGCATATTTCTAGGTTTTTGTTTAATTACACAGTTGAATGGTAACAATATCCTACCAAAAATTAATCTATTAGAAACCATAAATTAATATTATAGTTCCAACTTTTGGGTCTACAACAGCTCGTCTTTTCGGGTTACGAGATTTGTTTTGGATTTTAAGCCTTTCTAAAGTAAAATATTTTAACTACAAACGGATTATACAAAAGTAAACTCACAAATTTATGTGGTTGATGTGATATGTTAGATTGTAAAATTATTTTATAGAAAAAATAAATCTAATGGATCTCATGAAATTATTTTTTACTACTATTCACTCTTATTCAATATTTTATCATTAATTTTTCTTTACTTTTTTACTACTATTCACAGAATATCTGAAAATACCTCACTACCCAAACGTACCGATGAAAACACTTCACATGCCAAACACAGTGAACCATCTTCGTGCCAAAGTCTCTCCAAAGTCTCTCTACTATAATATTTATTACTATTATATATAAATAAAATCATTATTAAAAAAATCAATAATTGATGGGACCCACACCTTTTTCAATTATCTATCCAAAAGTTAACAACTCAACATAGTTCATACATCCAAAAAACTCAAAATACTCTCAATGAGACCCACAAACTCACTTCAATCTTTACTCATAACTATTCACAAACATTTTATAATATTTATCACTATTATATATAAATAAAAAATAAAATCACTATAATATTTATCACTATTAAATATAAATAAAAAATAAAACAGTATAATATTTATCATTATTATATATAAATAAAATCATTATTTAAAAAAATCAATCATTGATGGGACCCACACATTTTTCAATTATCTATCCAAAAGTCAACAATTCAATATATTTCATACATCCAAACAACTCAAAATACTCTCAATGGGACCCATAAACTCACTTCAATCTCTACTCATAACTATTCACAAACATTATCGGCATGTGAATGCCACTTTAGCACACTTTCAAAGTCTAAGAGTCATAATAAAAATCTAACATATTTTTTTAAAATAGAGAGAGAATTTTAAAAACTAAGATAAATTATTCAAAAGTGTAAATATTATCTAGAAAAGTTATATTTTAAAATTCAAAACTACAAAAAAGATAAAGAAAAAAAAGAAACTTGAGAAATTAACCTTAAAATACAAAAATTATTAAAACAAACAGATTAAAGCTAAAAAAACGATAATGACTAATTTAGAAATGAAGAAGTTAAATAAAAAAAAACTTTTCATTTCGAAATTATAAAATTATTTTGAGAAAATAATAAGAAAACTACAGAATTATTTTAAACTAGATTAAAAATCTTAAAGATTATGCAAAAAATCTCTGAAAATTCTTAATATTATTTAAAAAAATAAATTTACAAATATTTAGAGAAACCCAAAATCTAAAAAACTAAATATAAATTTTTTCAAAAGATTAAGAAAATTGGGGAAGGGGAACGCCTCCTCCCCATTAAGGGTTAAGTAGCCAAGATGAATGTGGCCACGCGTTGTATGGTTATTATAAGGAAAAGTATTGATTTTCTATATACATATTCAAAATTACATCTTTTGAAAATTAATTTTGCATATCAACAAAGACTTCTACATTAGATTATATATTTTTTAACTAAATAATAATAAAATATTTTTTTTATTTTTTATTTTTTTCTTAAAATTATTATTTTTATATATTTTACAATTAGCACCATGTGCTCAAAAATATCAATTCCATATATCTAAATATTACCAATTTCATATATCAAAATGACCAATTTTATCAATAAATATTAATATATACTAAAAAATACTTTGTATCATCAACTTAATACAAATTTCATATATCAAAATCATTTTAATACAAATTTCACAAAGCTAATTTTAATGGGTAGGAGAGAGAAAAAACAGTAAAATAATGTTTAAAGAGTGAATAGTATTTATTCAAATTTGAAGAAATACTAATCATAGCTATGCAAAATTTTGAAGATGAATAATCCAATGTAGACTAATTTAGAGAGATACTATGCAAATATAAAGATGAATATGAAGATGCATAAGCCATTGCCAATACTCCAATATAAGGGGATGTTAGCTCCACTATTTATGTGTGGATAATGATATATTTACACCTTCTTTACAGTTGCTTTATTACTCATTTATTTTTTTTCTTTTTACTATTTGAATTTAGATTAAAAATTTCAAAATATGACATTCTTGCATAATATAAAAGAAAATAAATTCAATCAACCAACGTAATCATATAAATTAACTTAAAATAAATTTAATTTTATAAAAATTGACTCAAAGAGCAAAAGAATATCAATTTTTATAAAAATGAATTTATTTTTAATTAAATTACATGATTACGTTAGTTGAATGAATTTGTTTTCTTCTAGATTATGCAAGAAGATCATGTTTTGATATTTTTAATTCAAATTCAAGTTGCAAAAGGGAAAAAAATTGGACAGTAAAAAAGTAGTAAATGAGTTATAAGGGTATCATTACCCATTTATGTGCTGGCAAATGGATAATGGACATCACACACGGCATGAAAGTGATAGATATAACTTCGGTTGATCACAACCAGTGGCGTCTCAAATATTAGGAGGCTGGCGGCTGTCTAAGAGCATTCTCAATGGTTTATGTATAATACAAAAAATATAAATTATTTAAAAATTATTCATAAAATGAGTTCCATCCAATTATGTAAAACAACATGTAAAATACAAATTGCTACAGTAACTTGCTACATGTAGTGGGTACTGTTCATTCTTCAAATAATTTTTTTTATTATTTATACTTCATTTACTTTTATATTTCAATACAAATTCTTTTTATTGTTCATCATTTAAAACACCTCTATTTATTTTTTTCAAAAATATATATTGAAAATATTATTTATCCAATTTTTTCATATTTTGATTTTATTTTTAATTTTTATTTGTCTTATATATTTTTGTTTTGTGTGTTTAGGATTGAATTATATTACATTGCATATAATAATATAAAAAATATATGGATATTAAAAGTTTATTGGTAGAAAAGAAATGTTTAAAAAGACTACAAAAATATTATTTAAATGATATGAAAAAAAATAGATAAGTTATATTGTAAAAGTCAATATATATGTAAAATAGGAAAAGTGAAATTAGTGATGTATTTTAAAGGATAAGATAAAAAAACCATTATGAATGCTCTAAGTCCCCACTCCCCAATCACCAACTAAAAAGGCCCCTTAAGTGTTTTATGCAAAATTGAAAATTGAAAATAGTTCCCGTTTTACTAAAAAAAAAATGAAACCAGCCATTTATATTCTTAAACCATCCATTAATTATTCTAGAAAAGTTTAGTATTGTAGTGAACACACCTCGTATACTTTTTTAATATTTTGCTATTAGCTATAAATTAATAAATTAAAGCAATATAATATGTCGAACAAGCCCCTCATAATATAGAAGTACAGTTATTTCAGACACTACAAAAAGAGAAGAGACTACAAAATTCGGTAACTTTAAAAATTAAATCAACTATAGATAATGATATTTGGAAAAGAAAGGTTTTCTAATTTTGTATTTTCTTTAAAAGCAAATTGCATGCTATAGAATCAATAAAATGTTTTTTAAAAAAAATGTCTATTTTAATTGTGTTAAGAACGTGTTTCACACCACCAACCACACAGATGACACCTGCAACAATGAAGAGACGGTGATGGTCGCCCTATGTAAACTTTGATACTTAAGTATGTAACAATATAAGAATAAGTATATAAAAGTAGAGATCATGCTAAAAGATGTTACGTCCACCGAGTTATTTATAGAAGGATGCGGCGTGGTAACGAATAACTCTAATCGCCAGTCATTTGAGCTTATCCTTCGTGATCCATCATTTAAACGAAGAGAATATCTCTTGTTTTGTAGGAGTTATCTCATGCAAGATATTCATACTCTGTCTTGGGCCTCATCCCCCACTCTTCGGGATTATCTCACCCGTAATTGTGGTTGTGAGTCCTTTACCTATAGGGCTCTTAGCCTCAAGCCATCCACAAGTCTTCCCGGGCTTGCAGGTGGACTCGGCCTCAGATATGGGTTTGGCCTTAGACGAGCTGTCAGCCCAGGGGTCTAAATGTCTCATCCAGTTACCCTGCTAATTTCCTTTGTGCTTGCACATGGGAAATTAAACAACCAGGCTCTTGGTCTTTCTCTCTTTTGTTGGTTACTTACCCGCTAGTCTTGTTGGCATCAATCCACTCTTTTTTCCCTTCTAGGAAAGATGTGGCTGACGTCAACCATAATTGTTCCCGCTCATGTAATGGGTTTTCAAAGAGGACTATGACTACCGGCGCAGCCAAACCTTTCGGATTCTCCAAGATCTTCATGATTACCTTTCTTGGGTGCACTTTACACGCTTTTTCGTCTTTCGTCACCTCTTGCCTTACTTTCTTCTGATCTTTCGTCTTCCTCATTTTCCCTCGTGTTCCCCTTTACTCTTTTCTTCAGATTCCCTCGTATCCTTTCCTGTGTCCTTGTACTCTTTTCTACAGATTCCCATGTATCCCTTCCTGTATCCCTGCATTTCCTTTCTTCAAGACTTCCGTAATGGCTGGTCGCAATCCTGCTACGAAGGTAACCAAGCAGAAGCCTGAATCTTCTCTCACCCGTCAACCCACTTCCTTCGATGGGTATTCTTGGTGCTTGGTTCTGAGTGTGGAAGACCTCGTCGAATTGAAGGAATCCTTCTGCATTCCTAAATCGATGGATATGAATGTCTCGGAGAGGGGATGTGTTGATGAAGAGGGCTACGGAGGGTCTGTAGCCCTAACAGTTTGTTCTCTTGTGAACGGGCTTCGCCTTCCTTTCATCTGCCCAGTGTGCGATGTTCTGCATTTTTTGAAGCTCGCTCCTGCCCAGCTTCACAGTAAGGTTTGGCGCGTGCTGATGTGTTCCTGCATCATCTTCTGCCGTGTTCTGGAGCCTATTGGGGAGGTGTACCCTGATCTTACGGCAAAGGAGTTCTTGTCTTTCTATGGGGTGGTGTCCTTGCCAGGGAACATTTGTAGCTTCTGTGTGCACGGGCAACGCCTTGCAGCCTTCGAAGGGCATTACTCTAATGCCAAGCAGTGGAGTACCACGCCGATGAAACGTTTATTAAGGATTACCATGTCGCGGCCAACTGGGGGCGCATCCCTGATGATAAACTGTTGCCGTTGGGGTTGACTGATAGTCAACAAAATCGCGTGAATCTTGTTCATGAGTGGGCGAAGAACTATGACCCTACTGGTCTGTGGTCGGATGACCTTCTTTCTGACTCCAAATTTGATAGGTTTTTATCGATGCCTAGTCGTGCTCATGTAACGGGGAAGAAGCTCAAACCAGTTCCTCCCCGGGCGAAACGGAGTGCTCCCTAGACTGGGGGCCAAAACTGAAACGCCCTCTTATTGACGGCACGACGCCTAGCAGCGTTAGTGGCTCCCCCGAGGGGATGACGCAGGGGGTGGGTGTGGGTGTTGTTGTTCCTGGCCAGGCCATGCCATGCCGTTGGCGTCCCCCTAGAAAACCTCCCCATCGTTGAGTCCTGGTCTTGATGACGTAGGTGCTTTGATGAAACAGACACTTGAGGATCTCTCATTGGCCTACGATCTTGGGCTCCCTTCGGAGAGTGATTCTGTGGGCGCCCCTTTCGAATTCCCCTTTGTTCCTGTTGCAGATTCAATGCTTGGTGGTGGGAGTGATTTGAATGATATATATGATGTCCTTGCCTTGGGCTATGAAGCTACGGAAGGAGCGCTTGATATTGCCTCCCCTTCGGTTAGCAACCCCACGGTTGAAGCTGTGGGTGGCGGTGCGGGCTCCAGTGCAGGGTTGGATTCCTCTGAGCATTCTCTGCCTTGCACTACCTCAGGCGGTGAGACTCCGCCCACAGACCAAGGGGAGGGGGACACAACTCCTCGCGAAGGTGGGCAGGTCCCTGGGGATCATCGGTCGTGGAGTCAAGGGTCCAGGGTGAAGATTTGGTTGGTCAACAGGCAGACTTTTGCCAAAATGAGTTTGTTGGTGAGCTGTTTGTCGCTCACGTTGAAGGTGGCCAGCCAGCGCCCACGCTTCAGGTTGCGGCCGCCTCAGATCTCTTGTTGGGGTGTCCAGCGTAGGCTGGAGCCAGTTCCGTGGGGGATGCTACCTGGGAGGAGGATGCCGGTCCTCGTATTTCTTTGCCTCCTTCAGAGGTTGTCTAGAGCAGGCTGATGGTCATGTGCAATCCTTGGAAGTTGACCTCGACTCTCTTTGTGAGGAGTCGTCCAACCTTCGATCTTGCTGACCCCACCAATAGTTTTTCATAACCTTATTAAGTTCTTGGAGTAGGTGTTTTGGAAGTTTGAAAATCCCCATGCAATAAGTAGGAATTGCTTGGATTACTGATTTAAGCAAGACTTCCTTACCTATTTGTGAGAGAATTTCATTTTCCCGTTACTCAATCTGGTTCTCACCTTATCAAGTACACCTCTGAAAGAGCTAGATCAAGACCTCCCTGCAAGTGCTTGCAAGCCTAAGTAATCAATTACTTTGATGCCTGCTATGTTGGTGATGATAACTTGTGTCTATTCTCTTGTGTTCTTGCTTAAGAATATTAAGGTCTTGTCCTTATTTACTCTTTGACCCGAGGCTTTCTCATAAGAGTCCAGAAGATTGAAAAGTCTGCTCCACTCCAATGAACTTGCCTTGCAAAAGAGAAAGCTGTCATATGCAAAAAAAAAAAAAAAAAAGAACTATAACATCTTCGGCCAAAAGTTTGAAGATATCAAGTTCCAGTCTAATTCTCAAAACAATTTCCCAACTGAGGTACTCATTACCAACATCCACCATGAGGACATTACCAATGGCTGAGCCAATGAGTTTGCCCATCTCCCTTGTCATCATACCTGCTAAATGAAGGTTATGTAATTGAACCCAAAAAGGTTCATACGTTAATTGAATCTCGTTGGGCATGCTAAACTTCCTTCAAATTCTTGAAGTAACAAAATGTCTGTCAAAGGACCATGGTTTGACTTGAAGGACTTTCTCCTTACCAGTAAACTTCTAGAATTCTAATAGAAATCTCTCCTCTCCGACCTCTTTGAATGTGACCCATCCATTTGAGTTCCAAATCTAGGCTAATGTTGATCTGAACGCCTCTTTATTCATTGCTTTCCTTTTAATGATCAAGTCTAAAAGGTAGTGCATTCCTCTGGATTTAGAAACATTGACAACGTCATCTGTTAATGTGATCTCTTGACTTTCTTCTTTTGTAAGTGTTAAGCCTCCCCCTCCCCAATCTTTGTTATTTCCTCTACCATCCTTAACGATCTCTTAAGACTAAAGTCTAAGAGACAAGAGCTTTGTTAAAGCAAAGCAACTAAAGTCTAAGAGACAAGAGGACCCTAAACATGTGATGTATGATTGAAATGTACTATTGAATGCTTTTAGCAGTTTATTATATATAGTATCAATACATATTGAATAATGAAAGAAATGGAAATGAAGGCATAATGAAAAGAAAGGAAATTGGTTGAAATGCATGTTTAACTGTTCTTGGTAAAATGCATAAAAAGGATATCACGGTGAAAATGGTACCATGAGGTTAAGAAGCATATTACAACGCTGGAATGCACCACTAGTGGTGCACATAGTGATGCTCATTTCAAAAGAGGAGTAACTAAGTCCCGGGAAGAGCCAAGACTGCGAGATCCACTACAAAAAAAACCAAGCATTGCCACCGTTCGATATGCCTCGACACTTGTCCACTTAGCAGCTTTTTTTGCTGGCGTAACTGTCTGCCGGTAGTGGCTGGTTGCTATTTTCACATACCGGCATTTTTTCAAATGCCAATACTTGAAAATCTTATTCGTGGCATTTGTATACAATTTAGCGACATTACTTGAAACACCGCCAGCTTTCCTAAATTAACGGCTGATAAGTGTTATTTTTATGTGATTTATCACTCTTTTATTTATGAAAAATATTATTTTCCCTTCAATACTATTGATTTATTTTATTTCTACATATTTTTATTTATTTTCTTGGATTTGAAGGAATGAAAAGATTTAGTGCAAAAGGAGAGCATTTTGATACAAAAGAAGAGACTACGGATCCAGATCGATGAAAGGCAGCGAGATCTGAAGAGAGCCAATGAAATTTGGCTGAGGAGCCTTGTCCCGTGGGCAGCAAAGAGATCTTTCTCTCCCAAAGGCGAGAAAACTTACCTCGGTAGGTGAGGAGACTCGCGACCAAAAGGCGCGAGAAGAAGGTGTGAAGACTAACATAATAAATAGAGCATTCTCACTTCTAACACAACATCTCTTCTCAATCATTGTAAATCTCTTAACATACCTCTCTTTATTGCACTTTCAACTATCTCTCTTTTTACCCCTCTATTCGGCAGATCAGATTTTTTTTTATTTTTTGTGGAAATATTCCATATTTTTTTATTGCCTTTGTGAATGACTCTCGTCGGCCTTTTCTTGTTGGACACAGTAGACGAGTTGACTTTTCACACCCCCAAACTTATGATTTTGATAATTTTGCTATATTTACTTTACTTGTAGACCTTATACCTCTCTTGCCTTTCATGTTCTTGTGAGTCTATGATTTTGTGTAAACTTAGTTCTCTCGGAGGGAAATATTTCGCTAAAAAATTTTGTACCAACTGTTCCCAGGTGCTATGATGCCAGGCGGCAAAGAATTCAGCCAAGCTTTTGCTTTTTTTCGAAAAAAGTCTCAATCGTATTGCATCATCTGTCACTTCGTTGTGTTTAAAAGTATCACAAATTTCTAGGAATTTTACAAAATGGACGTTAGGATCCTCTTGTGACAGCCCCCAAACTGGACGGTTTGTTAAATCATTTGAATGATGGTCAGCTTGATCTCGAAGTTATTGGCTTGTATAGCTGGCTGCCTTATACTAGACGTTGCCCCATTGATCGATGGCATCGTATAGTCTCTTAATGTATTGTGCTCCTGGTCGGCCATATTAACTTTGGAGGTGGCGACCTCTTTCTTTTTCTCTTTATTGATCCGACGTAAGGTTCTTTCAATCTCGAGATCGAAAAGTATATGCTCTAATGATTTATATCAGCGCATACACTTCTAATTTCTGAATAGAAAGGAAAAATCAAACTGAGATCAAATAAATTTTTGTAAATAAATAAAATAAAATAAAATCTAAAGTAGTAACAATCTAGCTGATATCAATATTAATAACAAATAACTATTCCTCGGCAACAGCGCCAAAAACTTATTCGCGTAAAAATATATCCGCAAGTGCACAGAATCGTAACAAGTAGTAAAGTGTTTTAAAGAAAACGGTTATTGAACCCACAGGGAATAATTATGCTATTAAATATTGAAATTGACTAAATTAATTACTATTTGGAAAACCGAAATTTGAAGAATGGTTTACCTAAATTAAACTAAAGAACAGAACATTAAATTGAGATTTTAAAAAAATAATAAGAGTTGATCTAGAGCATTTGACTTCACCTAGCAGTTTATCGAAACACCACCATTAGTTTGTAGCCATCCCATTGCATAAAATAGCGGCACCATAAACGCCGTTGTTAGTACATTGTCGGCACATCATATAACTTGACAACATTTATTTAAAAGCCCCAATAGTACATTGGCGACACATTGAATAAATTAACGACGTTTATCTAAATGTCACCACGAGTACTTTGCCACCGCATTGCATAAATTAACAGCATAATGTAAACGCCGCCACAAGTTCGTTGCGGGCACATTTTTTAATTAACGGCATTAATATAAACACCGCTACGAATACGTTGCCGGCGCCTTGCATTAATTAACGGCATTTAGAACGCACCAATAATATGATATGTCACAATAAAAAAATATAATATATAAATTAATAATAAATATGATATAATGGGTCATTATTCATATAATAAAAAAAATTACAAATCAAATCACATGAAAGTTCTTCTTCATCGATAATTCTTCTTCTTCACATTGTGTTTGTCATTAGCTTTAGGACCATTTCTTTCATGGGTAGTTCTTCTTCTTCTTCACATTTATCCAATAGTTCTTTAAAATTTTTATGCAAACGTTGAGCCTGGAAAAGATCAGAAAAGTCGTACTATATTAATAGACAGAGTAATATATGTTAAAGGAATAATAGATGAAGTGGCAAATGTGATTGAGAATGAGGCGGATATATATGTTAAAGGTTCTAAAGAGTAATATTTGTTAAAGGAATTGAAGCGAATCTTGTGCTGCAAAAAGAAAACAAGAAATCAATACAACATACACATTGCTTAAAACACCAGATTCACTAATGTTTTCTTAGCTTAATAAGGTAGCTAGGATGTAAGTAAAACTCTATTTCAATC
The DNA here is from genome assembly GCA_022457165.1 of Juglans mandshurica. NCBI lineage: Eukaryota > Viridiplantae > Streptophyta > Magnoliopsida > Fagales > Juglandaceae > Juglans > Juglans mandshurica. Next base: position 16,903,994 of record CM039623.1, read on the forward strand.
TGATCTCCATTGGCAGCAGCTGAGATTAAATATTACTAAATATAAATTGCTTGTAGATGTGTTGTACAAAAGTACAGGACTTATGATCTACTTTTAACTTCTGTTAAAAATATTTTCATGTAACACTTACAATTACTGTCATTCTCTCTCAGATCCAATCGTTCATTCTTGGTTGCCTATTGGCTTCTTTCAAGCTAGAAAATAAATCGGATAAAAGAAGCAAAAATTAAGTTATTAATAATAAATTAGAATTCAGGCATACATGTTGATAAATTCTGAGAATCAATAATATGCTAGAAGACAGGCATGGAATAGATCAAAACTAATACTCCAAATTGTTTATTTTCAGTCTAGATGGGAATAGAAAACATGAGCCCTCACCCTCCATTTCTTTCTAATACATAAATTACCTATTTACTTCGAACTTGTTAACATAAACATAAAAAAAAAAAAAATACAAACAATAAAGAAGTTAGAAATGGCAACATAGGACCAACCATTTCATTTACCTGTTCAATGTTTTCTGACCCTAGTGAAGGCATTAAGAAAACATTCGATTCGTCCCCCCGCTTATTAGCATATTCCATGGCTATTCTCTCCCTTTTAGCCTGCTGAAATGCAGGAGGTTCTGACCCACCATGTAGTCCCCCAGAAAGTTCAACAAACTACATCAACAAACAAGCATGAACATGAAAAAGCAAAACTTGATGAAGAGCATGGACAAATGAAGAATGAGAGAGGAGTTACGTCTTCATAACAATTTCTGCAAAGTCCATGAGAGAAGAACCAAACAGGGGATGTGCGACGGAGACTCTCCATGAGAGCAACTATGAAGCGGCAGCAAGGTGGCTGGGAGGCGGCAGTGTACTGTGGTGAGAAAGAGAGAGAGAATGGAATGGGAGTTTACGCATAAAACGGCATGGGAGTTGTGGACGGTGGTGCTGAACATCAACTGGGCGGTGAAGGCATGTTTTCTGGCGTCTTCTGTTGCTACTTGCTGTGTTGTCATGGCCCAACTGCAGCAAGACAAGGCCCTCGGTTTGGAGAACAATGCTTTGTTCTTCTTGCTTAAAATAGAGGCTGCAGGTTTGGTACTTATATGCAGGTGGTTGCAGGTTCTTGGCATCTCACATGTGGCTTCCGTGCATAGTGCGGAGGGTCGTGGCGTTGGTTGGAGGGACTTCCGTTGTGCGTGAGAGGACTCGGTTGCATTCGATGGTGGTCATACGTGGTTGTGATCTATCATGGCTTTTCTCGTGATGCAACGGCATGGAGTAACGACATGAGGCAGAGGCTCTAGGCGATGCTTGGTGGTTCTTTGGTGCAGGATGGCAATGGCATGGAGAAGTTGTGGCATTGGGTGGTCTTGTCCGGTTCTCCTCCAATGAAGGTTGATGTGTGTGTGGGGCTGCATCTCGTTGGTTGACGACGTGTGTGGTGCTGTTAAACTTGTTGGCTGATACTAATCTGAAACTCTGGAATATTGAGGGAATAAGAGGAGCTGCAATGATCATACTATTTGTAGTGTTGGAAGCCATGAGAGGGAAATTTAAATTTCATGAAAATTTGAGGCAGCGTGGAGGCGCCAACTTAAGTTTTCATTAGTTTTTGTATGCTAGGGAAATTATATCAATTCCTCTTCTAGCCAGTGTCTCCTATTTAGTGGTCTTATCGGAGACCAATAGCAAGCTGCCACGTAAGCCTTCCTCCATTCTCACTATGGGGACGCATAGCAGGATATCATGTTTAGTTCCTCCTTCTTGCTCAACTCTCTCTCTCTCTCATGCAGGTCGATCTCTCACGGGAAATGCCTCAAAATGCTTGAAGCTCTCTCTCTCTCTCTCTCTCTCTCTCTCTCTCTCTCTCTCTCTCTCTGTTACCGAACTAAAATCGCTCGAAGCTCTCTCGCTCTCCTTCGATTTCTCACGAGAACCCGAAATCGCTCGACTCTCTTTGTCTCTCCTTCCCTAATCTCTCTCTCTCCCCTGTGATCTCCCTCACGAAAACCCTCCCAAAATCAAGACCTGCAACTATCGATTAGGTACCTGGGTAGTTCACAAAAATTATCCCTATTTTTTTGTAATCCCTAATTTTTAATGGTTAGTGTTTTGTTGTAGGATTTTTGGCTTTGATTTCCCACTGTCCGCACAAGGACGAACCAAGCATTTCACATGGTCTATGTTTTCTTATTCTCTAGTTTCTAGTTGTAACAATAAATTAAAATCCATGATTTGATTAGTTTGTTACGTCGTGGTTAAAAATTCGAGGGAACAGAGAGGGAAGGAGGCTAGAGAGACAGAGAGTGAGAAGCTTTGGATCGAAAGACAGAGAGAGGGAGCAGAGAGAGAAGGAGGCTCGAGAGACAGAGAGAGTGAGCGATCGAGAGACTGAGAGAGTGAGGGATCGAGAGACTGAGAGAGTAGAGACAGAGAGAGGGTCGAGAGACAGAGAGAGTGAGAGAGCTTATTCTCTATTTACGCGGTCTCAATTTCACCCATGATCTCCCTTACGTGGCAAGCTGGCATTGGTCTCCGATTTACACCAGTTATAGATGACACCGATTATAAGCTTTTCTCAAATTATATATGTGCAATGGCATAACCACGTTTAGCTCGAGGGGGGCCATCCCCCCCCCCCCCTCCAAATTTATGTAAAATTCAAAATAGTCCTATGATTTTAAGATTTTATTTAACATAATTTTATATAAATATAGAAAATGGCCTCCCCAAAAATTTATGATTCCCATATACTTTTTAAGATTTTCTAGAATTTCAATATACTTAGAAATGTCTCTCCCTAATTTTTTTTCTTATAGTTCTTAAATTTTGTATAATTTCTATATAATATATATTTTCAAGGATGTGGTCTCACCAAGATTATATTAAAATTAATAAGAGAAATAATAAACTTATTAATTTCTATTTATTTTACATAAATGTGTGGTAAAAATAATTGACCCCTCCTCAAAGAAATTGTTGGTTCCTCCACTTTCTTTCTAATTTGTTTACTAATATTTTGCTTGCTCAGTACTCTTTGATCCAAATATTCCAATCCTCTTTGTAATTGAAATGTTAATATAAAATTTGTTATATAATAATATTTTATTAAACATGAATATTTATTTGATCATATGCTTTAAATATAATATATATATATTAATAACATTTTATCGCTTAATAAATTCTCCACTCCGATCCCTCCACCTTCGATCCACCCTCTCCCTTTTACCCCGACACCGTTGTTTCTCCTCAAGCAGCCATGACCTTCGGCTTCTGCCCACGGCACAACGCCACGTGCCACCAATGAGTAGCCCACAGGCATGCCGTCAAGCCTCACCAGCCAACCAGCCCCTCCTCCCCCGGCCTTTCCCTCAGCCCTCTCACCCTACCGTCGAAGATCTCTCTCTCTCCCTTCATATGTCATTGGATCCGTGTGCCTCCACGCACACCCTTCCCTCCACGGCGCTGCACTGTCGTGAGTCAGCCCTCCACACCAACATGAGGCCACCCCCATGCTTCACCTCCTCCCCTGCCATGACCAGCCCCTGTTTTCCCCCTCCACTGAAGCCTTTCAGCACCCTCTCCTCTCTTAGATCCAAGCCCCACCTCTTTTCCCCCATGATTTTCTCATTACAGTGGCCTTCCTGTAAGAGTTTTATTTAAACTCTATGTCCCACACACCCATCTTGATAGAGTTTGGAATAGGTCAAAACTTATCAGTTAATAAATGAGTTATAATGGGATAAGAAAACTCTTAAGTGATAAGATTAACTCTATATCTCTAATCACAATCAAACACAAAGTCTTAGATTTCTTGATGGTCAGAAGTCTATAAATAGTACTGAGGGGTTACATGGTTCTCACCTACAACATCAGAGTGCCTCTAGCCATCGGGAGACACTAGTGAGGCTAAGGTGCTAGGGGTGATCCTTCTCTCATAGTCAGATTAATTTCTTCATCAAACAGATGGAGAAAGGTACATCTTTTTAATGTTGTTGTTTATTATTGTGGATCATAGAAAATCAAAGATCCAATTATTAATGTTTATGTTAAAATATTTAACATGTGGTATCAGAGCTTCAGGTTATAGATTTTTTATGATCTCGATAAAATATACAGTAAATATATATATATTTGCGTATATCTATGATTTGATAGATTGAAAATATTATCCTTTTAATCTGACACATAAATTTATGTTGTTCCACTCTCTGGTTGATTTTCACGTGAGTCCACAAAGTGATATTATGTATATGTGTTGAATTCTTCTTTTATCGTTTTGAATCTGTGGAGAAAGAGAAACTCGATGACGTATTGATGCATATCAGTGCTTGGTTTTATTTTTTCGTTTCTCTGTATGTTGTTATTGCTTGTGTTTTGTCTTCACCATGAAAAAGGAATGGAACAGATGCATTACACCCATTTGATAAAATGCCACACAGAGCTTTTTACTTCTCAAAAATTCTCTTTTGATTTCATACTTCCTCAATACAAATAGCCAAAGGCTAGTACAGTATTTATAACCATTATTGAGCCTATATTTCAGACGAGAATATAATAGAGAAAATTACATATTTGCATATATTCGATTACAAGAATCATTCTAGATCTTTCCACAGTATTCCACCAAGTATGTTATGCATATGTGTTTGAAATTGCCTCAAATTTCATGAACTAACTGTCCTTCTTTGTATTGTGTATGAGATGGAAAAAGAGGGAATTGAGGAAAAGTGCCGCCGTCTAGGTCGGCAGTATGCAGTGTATGGTGGCCGGTGTTACTGGGCTAGTAACTCGCCACGTACGGTGCCGTGACAAGGGGAGGCGTAAGGGGCTGTGAAGCCCCGAATGGATGCTACCCGTTAGCGGATTTTCCTCGGGTTTTGTTAGTACAAGAACCAAGAGGGTTGTTTGGCGCCACGAGGAGGCTGAGCACCTCCTCGCCGATGCCTCTGGGTCGGCGGCGCAGAGGGCTTTAAAGCCCAGTGGCCGCGGCAATTATTATGGTAAAAAAAAAAAGGGAAGCCGTTTGTGGAGGTGGACATCGGCGGCGGGAGGAGGCTAGGAACGCCATGTTGTCTTCCCCTAGCTGGCGATGTCCACGGTTGCACCGAACTGATGGAAGCAACATGACTGTGGTGCGGCGCTTCAATTGCCGAAGGAAGAAAAGAAATCTAAGTGCAGCGCTGTGTGTTGAGGGAAGAAGAAAAGAAAATCTGTAGGGTTTCCTTCTAAAAGACCAAGGGTCTTGGCCTGGGCCTTGGCCTTGGCCCAGCCCAAGAGAAAGAAACGGGCCACTGATGTGGCCCAGCCGGAAGAGAATTTATTGAAAAAAAAAATTATTTTGTTATTATTGTTAAATACATATATTAAATTTTATTAAATTTATATGCATGTTATTATTGTTAAATACATATAGTAAATTTTATTAAATGTCTTATGCATGTTATTATTGTTAAATACATGTATTAAATTTTATTAAATTTTCTATACATGTTATTATTAGTAGATACATGTATTAAATTGTTTATTTTGGCTCTTATTATCATGCCATATATAATGTTTTTATCTAATATGAGACAAATGATTTAGCTAAAAATTAAAGAAAAGATTGGTTACCCAAAGGTACAAAATTTTCTTAATTTTTGGTGAAAAACCATTAAACTCCATAGTAAGGTGGATAAAGTTGGAGTGAACAATTTGTGTGTCAAGATCTACTCCCAAAGAATGATCTTGATGACACTACTAGTTCATCCATTAAAGTAAAAGTTGGGGTGAACATTTTGTATGTCATATAATTTAAAGTTGGAGGAAACACTTGTATGTCAGAGTTTACTCTCCCAAAGGAGAATTCTGGTAATACAGCTAGTTCATCCATATAATTTAAAGTTGGAGGAAACACTTGTATGTCAGAGTTTACTCTCCCAAAGGAGAATTCTGGTAATACAGCTAGTTCATTCATATAATTTAAAGTTGGAGGGAACACTTTGTATGTCAGAGTTTACTCCCAACGGAGAATTCTGGTGATACAGCTAGTTCATCCATATAATTTAAAGTTGGAGGGAACACTTTGTATGTCAGAGTTTACTCCCAAAGGAAAATGATGATAATACAACTAGTTCATCCACATAATTTAATACTGGTGAAAACACTTTATGTATCAAGATCTACTCCCAATGGAGGGTCTTGATAACACTACTAGTTCATCCATAATTGATTAAATTCTGATTATTATTTTTTAGTATCGAACTCAAAGCATTAATGTGATTAAAATGCTTTTCTTGCAGTAAGTATACGAATATCTTTACAAGATTTTCTGTATAGAATTGACTCTAATATAGAGAAACATGAGCATGTCAAATTTACACTAAGAGTTGTATACCCTTATTTATCCATTTTAAGTCTTTACATCAATTATTATTGAGAATGGTGATAAGGGTCAGAAAAGTACAATGTTTTAAGAATATTGGATTAATTATTAGATATCAAACTATAGGAATTTCTTAGTTTTGTACATAATGATTTACTTCAGATGCATTATTATTTCATTAAAGTAATGAGATATGAAAAAGTTAGTAGCATGATTGTTAGCTAGATACAAATTTATTTTGCTACTTTGTATGAAAAATCATTTGTTTCTTTTGGAAAAAGAGGGAAATGATGGTGATGAAAATATAAGAATTGTGACACATGAAGGTTTAGGTACCGTAAGCATGAGACATGATTCGAAGGGAAGAGTAAACTATTTTTCTATATAAGTTTCGAATAAGATCTTATACATATTTATACATTCTTTTTAGATTGAATTTAAGTGTAAATGTTCATATGTATTTTTTCTGTATAAGTTTCAAATCAAATTCTATAAATGTTGATACTTATTTTAGTGGTTGAACTCGAGTACAAATGTTCAAATTTTTAAATTGTTTCAAAATGTCATTTATGTTTGTACCAATTTTTGTTCGAATAAAATTTGTATTTATCATGCCTTCATATTAGTGTTTTTGTTAAAAGTTTTTCATTTTCACTCGTGAGGCATATATTGGAACCAAATGGAAAATGATTCATGATTTTTTTTTTTTTTTTTACAATTTATGGCATAAAATTTGAAACATAATTTGTGATATAAAAGTTTGGAAAATATCTCCAAGAAAAGTTATAGAGATTAGTAAATAAAATATTTTCTGCATTTAGATTTTCTAATCTCAGGATGTGTATTGATTTGTATAAAAGGAAAACAAATCAAATATATCAAGAAAAGATGGTACAAGGAATAGAGAGTTTCTTGAGATAATGCATATAGGTGCATGAAGATCTTTTCTCTATAATGTTTAATAGATATAACAATTTTATTACTTTCATAGATGATTTTCATGGTATGGATGTATCTATCTGCTACATGAGAAGTCTCAAGCCATTAGTAATACTTGAGGCACTTCTCATGGAGAGGAAATGTAGCTAAGTAGAAAGGTGAAAATCATTGAATTGGATTGAAGTAGTGAGTGCCAAGAAAGTATTATGAGTCAGGTCATAACCCTGACCTATTTTGTTAACTTCTTGAAAAGATGTGTAATAAAATTATTAAAGACAATGGTATATATCTTAAATTGTGTTCCCAGTAAGTAGTCTCAAAGACTTTTGAGTTGTGGAGCTTGATTTAAGGCTTATACATGTATGAATAGTCAATTTAAAGTAAGGCTTTACAATCCAAATGAAAGAAAGTTGGATCGTATAATAGTGAATGGGTACATTATTGATTATTCATGGAGATCTAAATGATTTAGGTTGTATTGTCTCTATTCATAGTTTGAATTTTGAAGAAATTGAAAAGTGAAATTTCTTATGGTTAGCAAAATCAGTGGGAGTATATAAACTAGAAATGTGATTGTTGTAAAGTGCATTCTTGTACTTTGAAAATGCTTATAGTTCATTTTAGGATTATCTTAATGATAACATAGAACAACAAGCAAATGATCATCTACCTCATTAGAGAAAAACCAATGAAAAATTGGCCATGGAGACATCAAAACAAGTAACCTCATATGATCTTCTTGATTTATATTTTGGTTAGGTTGCGTGATATATTTTCAAAATTTGAATTTGACATAGAAATAAATGAAGGTTCGTATATGTTTTCACAAGTTATAAAAATAAGTGATTTTATAAAAGACCGATGCATAAAAGAGTGATTGAAATCCATGAATTAATGTAAAGTCTGTAATTTCGTCTAAATTATCTAAAATGTATAAAAGGCGAATGTAAATGGGTGCAGAAGACAAAACTCTGACTTTAAAGACAATGTTGAACGAAATAGAGTCAGACTTGTAATAAAAAATTTCACTCAGAAATGAGTATTGATTAAAAAGAGATTTCTAATAAATCTAAAATAACTCATTAAGAATCACTATGGCATGAGTAGCTCAGTATGGTCTAGAGTTACATCAAAGAGATGTAAAAATAATTGTAGAATGCAAGTCTGAAATCTACAAGAAACGAATAAAATAATTATTTAGAAAGGTAACAGATTTTTTGAAAAATTAGTATCTGAAATCTGATAATACCAATACTGTTTTGGAATTAAGAAAAATATTGTTAATGTATATACCAGTAAGTCAGTGGGAGTATATTTGTATTTATGGTCATGCATGTATATGACTTTTGGCGAGTATGAATTATGGTTTATAGTATAACATTAAAGTTATGTCTCTAAGCAACTTTAAAAATGAAATTATGAATGAGACATCCTTCGTAATTGGGATTGAATCTAAATACCAAGGCGATGACTGTTACGATTGTCTTAGTATAGTTGCATAGAGTTTTGAAATATTTTACATGAAGAATTGTTGTTTAATATATGCACTAAAAATAAAATGTGACATGCTTAGTATTTTACATTGTCCTAAAATTGATTAAGTTGTTAAGGAAACTTTGTATCTGATTGTTATAATAAATCTAATTATTGCACAAACCTGTGTAAGGATGAATGTCAGTTTTTCAATTGACATTCTTGGTTGTTGCCAAAGTAACTCAATAATGTTTGACCCAAAAGCAGTGAAAAGAGTGCAAGGTTATTTGCAAGAAATTAAAGACAATATTTTTGCTTTAATAAGAACTGATACTCTTAAAGTAACTGGATATTCAGACCCTATTTTGTGGAATTACTCTAATGATGGAAAATACAATTATGGTTATGTATTTTGCTATCTAGTAGAGTTATTTTATAGAAAAGTATGAGGCAAATATCTTACTACTTCATGTGCAATAAGGACTGAGTTTGTGGTATGCTTTGAGGCCACAATGTATGGTATTTGACTGAGGAAATTTATCTTAGGACTTGGAATTATCGACTTATAGCCAAACCGCAAAGAAAGTATTGTAACAATTCCTCATAGTATTTTTCTCTAAATGATAAGTATTTAATGAAAATTTAAATACATAAGTGTTAAGGAGAAAATACATAAACAAATATGTCCATAACAATAGTGTGTTAATGATTATACTTAAGGGACATGTTGAAAAGATGGGTCATATGCTTATACCCATGATGTGAACATGTTAAAAAGGTCATTGATATGCTGAGTATTTTGTTACTGGAAATTGAAAGATATCTATTATGATTGTTTTTGTTTTCTTGTCTTTCCACTTTATATGTACATTGAATGGTGTGGATGAATTATGACAAGATAATGTCTATGATAGACATGAATTGGAACCCAAGGCAATACAATATTAGCCTTAATTGTCTTAATTAAAGATCGTGTTAAATTAAGTTGCTGGTGTTGTATGACTCGCATCGATAGCTGATTTGACATTGATATTACGGAACTCATGTAGTGTATTTTGAGCTATGAAGGTTTCAGGAAATTAATTTGCACAGTATCGTTAATTTCCTGTAATAAACCCATGAACGGAAAATATTATTTATGGGCGTATAGGCCAAGTGGGAGAATGTAAGAGTTTTATTTAAACTCTATGTCCCACACACCCATCTTGATAGAGTTTGGAATAGGTCAAAACTTATCAATTAATAAATGAGTTATAATGGGATAAGAAAAATCTTAAGTGATAAGATTAACTCTATATCTCTAATCACAATCAAACACAAAGTGTTAGATGTCTTAATGGTCAGAAGTTTATAAATAGTACTGAGGGGTTACATGGTTCTCAGCTACAACATTAGAGTGCCTCTAGCCATCGGGAGACACTAGTGAGGCTAAGTTGCTAGGGTGATCCTTCTCTCATAGTCAGATTAATTTCTTCATCAAACAGATGGAGAAATGTACGTCTTTTTAATACTGTTGTTTATTATTGTGGATCATAGAAAATCAAAGATCCAATTATTAATGTTCATGTTAAAATATTTAACACTTCATGCCCTCGTGAGCCACCATCGCTGCCTCCAGCCACGATGCAACACCACCACGAGCAACCGATGGACACAATAGCACCTCCCGCACGCCTCCTTTGCTATCCAGCCCTTAAGCATGGTAAAAATCCTACATTTGTGTCTCAAGTGTGTTATTGTAGTGTATATAGACGTATATGGTGTGGTGTTGAGTGCTTAGGCAAATTTGTATCTATGTGTATTTACTATTTTAATTGTGTTATTGTGGAAAACGGAGGAGAAATGGATGTGGTTGTGATATTGTAGTTGGGTTGTGAAGTGCGAAGTGTTGGGAGCAAGTGTTTGGTCATGTTGAAGTGTTTGGTTATGTGCTTTTATAAGTGTTTGACCTTGTTTTGAGTATGTGTTTGTAGTTGGTGAAGTGTTGGAATTTCTTAAGTGGGGAAGTTGTGAAGGAGCATGGGTATTGCATTTGTTGGGACTTGAGAAGCTATGTGATTAGTCGGGTGCATGGTATGTGAGTTATACGGATGATAGGTGAGATTTATGTATGGTATGCATTAACAGACTTATTAATTTAATATAGTAATTGTGAACGTTGAGTGTGTGGAGTGATGAATAAAGCTTATTAATCTTTATGTATTGACATCGTGTTGGATCGTGTGGATTGTGATATTGTAGTATGGAAGTAATTTCTAAGTGTATCATTATGTGTAAGTTGGACTAGGTTTATAATTGAGTTGTATTGAGGTGTTGGATGTGAGAAAATGAAGTTTGGATGGCTTGTTTTGAGATGTTGGGATGAGATGATGGAATAGTAGAGTGGATGAAAAGCATGATGAGGGATGGTGGTTGCTATATGGACTTAGTTGTTCATATTAAATGTATTGATTATGGATGAGGTTTGTAAGAGCAAGTGAGTGCTCAAGTGAATTATAAGTTGATCTTAGGTGATAATGGGGTATGACACGTGTATGCTTGGTGAATTGTATATGTATGATTGGTTTGGATTGTGTGGCATGTTTATAGGTGATGAAGTGAATGGGAGCTTGATTTGACGATGGATTGGTTATATGTCTATGGAGGATGGGTATTGCTTCTCTTTTGCTATGTACTCTTTCTTGTTTAATTAAGAGATTTTCTATCACTATTCATTTCACTTGAGTGTAACATTTTTTTTCCTCTCTAGGGTTTCTACGTAGAGGTTCCAGTTTACTGCTTGTGTGCAATTTTTTTACGGTTCGCTGGGCTCTCCAAAGGTCTTGACCTATGGAGGATAACCTGAATGAATTATATAAAGGTTTGTCTTTGATTGATCGAGAGAATGATGTGGTGGTGGTAATGCCGGAATAGCTTGAAAGTGCAGTTTTATGTGAGGGGAAGTGCTTGATTCTTAAATTGCATACTGATAAGCATTGTAACTAGGCTGCAACCCAACCAAACCGCCTAGCATATTGGGCCGACCCGACCCGCATAAGCAACAGAAAAATCGCAACCCGACCCGACCCAACCCAATATCGGGTCACCCATTTTTATATATGCGATGAATATGCCTAGCATAATGGGTCACTCTCAGAGTCAAAAGCAGCTAACCGTATCCCTAACCTTCTCAGCCACTCGCTCTTCTCCATCTCTGTCCATATTGGCCTTCGGCGAAGAGTTGGTCGAACAGGCACGGTCCTGATCAATGTTATCGTCAACCACAAGAACCGACGACGGAGTTGGAGCTCCGGAAGAGTCTATGGACCCGTTGGTTGGGATCTCAGGCACCGGGATCGTCTTCCCGAAGGGCTTGATCGCATCATCAGGTCTTGAGTTCGAGGGACCAACGAGACGATCTTGGGCTTCTTTCACCCGACTTCGATCTTCGGTGGTTTGTGTGGATCTGCATTTTTTTCCATGCTTTCTTTATTTGCAAAAGTAGAAGTCGGAAGACTAGTTAATTTTGAGTGACATTGCGGGTTGCTGAGATTTAGCGGGTTGGACGGGTCGAACCCGTGCATCATTCAAACTCATGTTTTTCGGTGCCAATCGGTTTGGGTCAAGCGAACGGATCGGGTTAGGCTGTTTCTTGCACAGGCCTAATTGTAACAAAGAGATCTTCAAAGCCACGACGCGGAAAACTTGGCGGCTTAAGATGCAAGTAAAATTCCAGGATCCGTACTCAGAATTGATTCTAGCAAAATTTGATGATATAAGGGATAAAGAACGGGTCATTCGAGAGGGGCCGTGGTCTTTCGATAAGCAACTCCTACTGGTGAAGGAAGTCGATGGGGAGCAACAGGTTCACAAAGTTCACCTTACAGAAGCTTTGTTCTGGATTCGTCTTCATGACCTTCCTTTCATGGCTAGGAATGAGTACGTGGGCGGTTGGTGGGAAACAAAATTGGTAGAGTCGAGGACTTCGATTTGGATGAGGGAGAAATTGCATGGGGTGAGTACATGCGAGTTTGAGTGGCTGTAGATGTGCAGTATCCGCTGCTATGAGGCACCAAAATTAAGATCGGAGTAGGCAAGTCTTTCTGGGTTAGATTCTAGTACTAACGATTGCCGAGTGTATGATATCAATGTGCTCGTCTGGGGCATGCAGAAAAGGATTGTATCCTTGGCAGTTCACATCAGTCTGCTACAATAGACGAACTCCCTTATGGCGCTTGGCTTAGAGCGGCAGGTTATGGAGGTCGTGGCAACATAGGCAAGAAAAGGGAGAATCCTGACTTATTTCCTAAAAAATCTACCACTGGTAAGGATTCTCCTCTGGCGACGGTAGGGGCGAACGCGGCTGGGGAGGTAGCAGAGGGTAATTGGACAGGAGATACTGGCAGCTTGAATCTCGGAAGTGATAAGGAACTGGAAAACCAACAGGTTACTGACGCTGGAATCACGAAGAATAAGAGGAAGCAGCTGGCGTCTTTTGCGGAAAGGGACTCGAAGGTGCTGAATGCTCATGACTCGGAGAAGGAGTTGGGTCTTGTCTCTAGGGTCTCTAGGGGTGTAACCGGTCCGGTTCGGTCCGGTTTTGGATAAAATCTAGGACCGAACCGGTATGTACCGGTTTTGTATTTTTCGAAACCGATTACGCACCGGTTATCATCCTAAATCGGTACTTCCGGTTTTACCGGTTTCTGGTCTGGTCCGGTCTGGTTTTCCGGTTTTTTTAAAATGTAAGTTTCACAATTTGTCATTAAAAATTTGTTTATAAAAAAAAAACTGATTTAAAAAAAACTGTTTTATACTTTTGTTAATATATTAGACTATATAATAGTATTAATATTAGACTATTGGTATAGTTATAAGTTATATATTAGTATTAGTTATAAACTTTTAGTGATTTAATATTAATATTTTATGTAATAATTTATAAATTATAACAAGAAATTATTTCATATATGAATATATATAATTATATATATTCTATATAAAAATTTCACATAAAAATTTATAATTATACATTATATATAAAACTTATATATATTAATATTTAATATATATAAAATATTTTGTATAAAACTTATATATAAAAATATTATTTTTTATTTTTTTAATCAACCGGTCCGGTCCAAAAAATCTCAGAACCGGAACCGGACCGGAACCGGCCGGTTTTTAGATTTTAAAAACCGGTTCCGGGACCGGACCGGTCCAAAACCGATCCGGTCCGGTCCGGACCGGTTTTCCGGTTTGCATTTACACCTCTACTTGTCTCTCAGCCAACTGAATGTTCTTATGAGTTAGCAAAAGGGCAATTAGATAAAGGGGTAATTGAGGAAGGGCCAGACGATATGCTACTAGAGTTGATAAGGCCAGATTGGGCTTCAAAGAAGCAGACGGATGGGCCCATTGAGAAGCAGGGCTTGAAAGAGGGGCAAACTAAGAATATCATTTTGAAAGATGGGCTTGAGGTTAGTCATAATACTGGAGGCTTAGAAGGGGTCCAAGGCTTACAGGGGCCTGATGGGGTGACTAGCAGAAAATGGAAACGCATCTCAAATCTAAGAGCATTCCCACTGGACTCCCCATATGAGATCTATCCCTATAATTTGGGGAATAAATTTAAAGTTTTGGAGAAAAACTCATCCCCAATGGATTTCCCATTTTGCAGTTTACATTTACGGGTTCTACAGTCGTTCCCCATATATGGGGAACGATTGTAGATCCCCATCGCATCCCAGAGGCCTTCCGTCCCGCATCTTCTTCTCTCTCGGCTCCAACCCCTCCCTCGAAACACCAACGATCGCAGCCCCTCTCCATCGGTAGATTTTACAAGTTTTGATTTCGGTTTCCCCAAAATTTTGTGACTTTGATTTCGCAACACCAAATTTCAGCCCCTCCCCCTCTCCCTCATTTTCAAAAATTTTTTCTGCAAATCATACCTCTCTCCTTCTCTGTTTTTCTATTCCCCTTTTTGCTTCCTCTCGAGGTCATGGTTAAGGTAAGTATGCGATGGAGAGCCTACAATTTGGTGCTCTGCATCGGTGATCTCTTCGTTGTTTGGCTGTCGAGAATGTTTCAGTGCTTTCAGATTGATTCAATTTTTTTTTTTTTGTCACTCTCGTTTACTTATTCTCATTTTGGGCTATGTTTGAGGAAACCGGTTATCATTTTGACCTTGCGTTGCTATTGATTTGTCTGTATTTTGGCTGGCTGTGTTGAAATGTTTGGATGCCGAGAAAGTGATGATGATTTGTAGATTTTGTTTTTTAAATTACTCTGTATAGATCTTTTTTCTTTCACTTTCTATAAGATGTGACTTTCGGACTTATTTGGTTGTGAAATTTGTTTTGTGTTGCGGTGGAGGCAGATATTTCCAATTTTGTTGATATTTTCTCACCGTTGTTTGGTTGCTGTGAAAATCCAGTTATATTTATTTAATTAAAATTGTGTTTTATGTTGTGCTTGTGTGGGATCGTTTTGATTTTGCTTACTGTGGAAATCTCCAGTTGCAAAAAGAAGAAGAAACTAAATATGGGACCTATTGTTTTCGAATTATCTCTTTTTTAATGTGTGATTCAACTTGTGGTTTATCTTCTTTCAACATGTACTATGTAATTATTTGTGGTGTTTGATTTCATGGGTTTTTGCTATTTGTTAGTGTTACAGCCCGCTAGAAATTCATTGGTGGAATTTCTATTGACTTTAGGAATCTCGTGAAAACCCCATAAGTTTTTACGAATCGACCAATCGCATAGGTTTTAGTCTGTCAACATAGTCAGTGTTATCACTCACTATGGTGCTAGAAATATAAGTTTTATTTATTTGAGGTGGTTAGAAGTGTCAGAATGCATTATGGTCCACGCCATTAGACTCAGTGGATTATTTAGAATTTTATGGCGCAATATCCTATTTTCATAATTCCGGACGAAACGTCTGTTGGAAATTGTGAAATTATTTTTAGGAGCACTTCGAGGTTGAATTTCGGTATAATATTTTCACTGTAGGTTAATATGAATATTTATGAATTTTTAGTGTTAAGTTTATGATTCACTTTTTGGAGTGAATAGTAACCTCGATAAGCGCACCAATTGCAGTATTTCAAAATCATAGTGTGAAATGTCCAAATTAGATTAGAGAAGTTTTATTTGGACACTTGGCAAGATCTTAGCCACACTTAGTGAATAATATTAGACACTTGGCACCATGAGGAATGTTTGTTGGATTTGAAGGAATCAAGGTGTGAGATCATGCCACTTAAGCAAAACCTTGTTTCATCTGCTCAACCAAATTGTGCCAGACCAAAGAGGTTTACAATCCTAGTGAAACCCTAAATGGTGGGAATCCAATTGAAAACCCAAAAGCTTTGTTGAAATAGAAACCCTAAACAGTTTCCCCAAAACCCTAAAGTTGGCCTCTAAACCCTTTCTAATCCGATTTATAGCATTGTGTTTAATCACTTGATTAAATCACTTCCACATGCTATTAATTCTTCAAATTTGTGTTATAAAATCATTATCCAACCTTGTTAACCTTGAGAAATTGATTGGACCAAGTGATATTGGATTTGGGCTTGATAGCAACCCAAACCCTCTTTAAACCCCAAAATTTAGGCCCATTCGGTTTAGGCCCATTAAGGCCCACGAATTTGGTCACCATAGGATTGCTTCATGGCTAAGTTTTGTACCCCCACTTGGCTGGCAAGATCTATATAAGATGGTCCTAGAAGGTTCTAGAAAGACAAAGCTAAAGGGCCACCTCACTCTTTCACTCTCACACTCCACCTTGAGAAAAGATCTTGGTCTGATTTTTATGAGAAGAAAAGGCCAACACTCAACCATTCATTCAGTCCTATCACTTTACATAGCTTGTGTAAGAAGCTCTCCAGTCCACTTCCCTCGAAAAGCAACTCTCATTTACACTTTTCCTTCATAAAACACAAAAGACACTCTCGGACAGTTTTTCTTACCTCTTTTGAACGCCCATTGCAAAGCTTTTGTAGGTATGTTCTCACAAAGTTTCCTTCATGAAAGTTGTTTCTTTTGGAGTCTAGTTTACGATGATATCTTAGTCGTTCCATTTGGATATCATTTGATTGGTAAAAAGTTGTCTAGACCCAAGAAAGGTCATTCTGGGCGATAAACTGGAGAGTGTGTTATATTTTGGAGTTTTTGACCAAGCTAATGAATAGATCTTGGTCCGAAATTTTTATGGAGTACTGTTAACATGTGTATATGATTATTGGTTGAGGATTTGTTGCATGATTAAAAGTTTTGGTGAAATATTTTCTTAGGTCTAGAAACTTAGAAATTGGAAGAGGCAAAACAGTTTCTGTTTTGAGAAAGGTTAAATCTTTTATGGTTTAATCTTATTCCAATGGCTTTGAGATTTTTATTGGAAGATCCTAAGCCTCTTATATACATGTTAAAATGTTATTTTGAAGATATTTGATATTAGTTTCGAAGATATGAAATTTTATGCAATGAGGTATTCAGTTAGGCCAAAGTGATGATGTTCTTGGCTAAATTTATGTTTTGGTTGATGTTTAACCATGTGATCTTGAGTTTGATGCTTGGATCTGTTTTAGAACATCTTTTTAAACCATGTGATGTTTTGGTTTGAAGATCACATCTTTATAAGTCATGGATCAAGAGGTTGATCAAAACAAGTTAGAAACAAAATTCTGTTTTGAACTTAGAGGAAAAACCAAAAAGTTCAAGTATGGTTTTAGTGATTTTGATGACTTTTGTTCATGATTCAAAACATGATTATTCTTATGAATATGTTATGAGTATAGTAGAAGAAAAATTTTGGTTTAATCATGAGTTTTGAAATTTGAAAGAATTACAACAAAATCAAGGGAAATAGCCTTGTAAGTTTCGGACCTATAGAGTTTTAATGGTTGTGTTTAGTTTTAAATTTTTTTTGAATTGATATATGAGCTTAGGACAAAATTTACATAAGGTATGTAAAGTTTGGTGATTTTTGGAGTTAGGATGCAAAATCCTTAAGTTAGGGGTAAAATGGTCATTTTCCCACATGTAGAGGGTAAAATGGTAATTTTACTCGAAGTTGATATTTCTCCATATTCTTAATTGTTAGTGATTAAGTTCTAATTTTTAGAAATCGCTACTTTCAGTTTCTCGTGATCGCACTTGAGTTTTGTCTCGAAGCTCGAAGATCGAGGTAAGTTAGCTTTTAACTTACTATCAATTTAATGTGTATGTGTGATAAGTAAGGGAACTAAATTGTATGTATGCATGTTATCATATGTGCCATGCCAAGTCATTACATATTTATCTGTTACATAGAATTTATTCTGTCATGAATTATTCATTTGTTACACAAGATAGTATGTCACGTATTGCTATACATTGTAAGTATGTCATGTTAAGTATGCCATATGTTACATGTATTTCATATCACGTAATATTCACTGTCACATGTTACGCCATGTTAAGAAATGTTGTCTATTATATGGTATGCCATGTTACGAAATGTTGCATGTTACAAGTATGCCATGTTATGAAATGTTCTCTGTTACATTTATGTCTCGAGGTATGTCATGTCTGTCGTCTTAGTTCATGTCACGTTATGCTACGTCAGGACTTCTGTCTTTTATGTCACGTTCATGTTACATCACGTTACGATATGTCATGTATGCCAGTTAAGTTATTCATGTCAATCACGACCCTAAGTGCTAGGATGGGGTAATATCCTAGTGGAACTCCTTTGTTCACGCTGGAGTGTCTAAATAGGTGTGAAATTCCCTAGATTGACGAAGTACAGTCAACAGGTTACGAATGGGGCCTAATTAGCTGGTCACCGGAGCGCGCTAGACACTAACGCCGATGGTGCCACACATTATGTTACGTGTGTCCACAGCAAGTGTGGCACAAACAAATAAGTCATGGGGCCACAACAACTGTGGAGCATGAAGTATGGGGCCACAACAACTGTGGAGCATACACTATGTGAGACACAGCAATTGTGACACGTAGAATACGTGGGGCCACAATAACTGTGGAGTACGTATTAACGCACTCACAGCTGGTATAGAAACCTGTGATGTGATGCGGTAATCGGCAGGGACACACGGCTCAAGGGGACCTGTGTAGCACCCATATGGTCACTTTAATGATTAAGTCTATTGAATAAGATTCCAAGTTCAAGTCATGTTTCACGTTATGTTATGTTCAAGTTTACGTTCACGCAATCATGGTAATCCCATGAGACAAGAATATGTTTCAAGTTCATGTTATGTTATGTTCACGTTTACGTTATGTTCCAAGTTCACATTTATGTTATGTCATGCTCAGGTTCATGTTATGTTTCAAGTCCTTGTTATGTTTCAAGTTCATGTTATGCTATGTTTCAAGTCCATGTTATGTTTCAAGTCACGTTCATGCTAAGCTTCAGTTTCAGTTTAAGTTATGCTAGTTATGTTATGTTGTATGTCAAGTTATGCTATGATTACTTATGATTTGATTATGCATTCATGCTTTTACTGCCATGCATGCATCATTAATTTGTGTGGAAGTTTTTTGTTAACTTACTGAGATTTGTAATCAAATCTCACTGTGATAGTCCCAACTACCATTCCCCCCGAATGGTAGATCTTGTTACAGGATCAGAAGGAGAACCGGGAGTTGACCAACTAGAAACAGTCGACTACGCAACGAGGTGACGTAGATGTAGTTACCTCAGATTACTACTTGTATTTTGTGGAGTTCAATCTCCAACACTCTTTTGTTCACAACTATTTTGGACTAGTGTTGTGATCTCAGTTGTTTAGTATGTCTTTATGTATAAAATATGTTTTAAGTAATTGGGATATTTTAGTTTGGTGCATAGTATTGAAGAAAAAAAAATTATCCGCTGCGAATATTGCATAATGCTAGATGCATGTTAGGAATATTGCATCTTATATGTCATGAACGGTGGCAGGTAACCTTGTGTTGCATGTCTCGACGCTTCAAATGTCCGTCCGATCCCAAGCGAAATTTGGGGGCGTCACAGTTAATTTATACAGAACTATTTGGAGGGTAATGTAGTGCTCGTGATCTTTTTCAGAGTTCAACTTTCTTATTACACTCTGTGCTTCGAAAGTTATTGTAGTATGTGTGTGTGTCTATAGCAGTTATGTGTCCAGAACTTGATATATATGTGTGTGTGTCCAGAACTTATAGTATGTGTGTGTGTGTCCAGAGCTATATATATTTATAGTATGTGTGTGTGTGTGTGTCTATAGCAGTTATAGGTCATGAATGAATTACAAATAGTATTAATTTTTTCTCTTCAACCAAGAACTTAATATTTCCTAATCAAAATATTAAGTGGAGAATGGAAAAGAATAAGAAATGATGGGTAAATTTCATGGGTTCCTTAAACCAATTATGTAAATTTCATGATATCCTATAAAATATAAATTTTCAAAATGTTATCGTTAGAAAATGCACATGTTAAAAAAAATTACTATTTTTATAATATGGATTTCGGTTTGAAAAATAATACTATATTCGGTAGTCAAAATCGTATAAGTATTTTGGAGAATGTGATATTTGAAAAGAAGATAATAAGACAAAAGAGTTAGTAGTTAAGATTGTAAATGGAAGTAAGAAAAAAATAATAAAGAAAAAATAGAGAAATATTATTTAATAGAATAGAGATATGGACGGGGAATGAGATGTAGAAGGTTTTTGAAATATGAGTAAAATTTAAGGAAAAAGTTTAAGAAATGTACTTTTTAGTTAAATTATAGGGAAAATTATTGGAAATCCAACGGGATACTCTAAACAACACAAAGGAACCTCTGCAATCACAAAGAGTTTCTGGTCACTCGCGAAAGAGGAAAGGGGTAGATGGTGAGGGTTTCGATGGAGTTTCAGCAAAGAAAAGAAATATATCCTCGACAGCTCCGGGCGAGGACGGTGGCGATTCAACAGTTCGATTGGCGGTGGCTGGGGTCTAGCACCGCCGGGAATTATAAGGATTATGTGCTGGAATGCTTGTGGGCTTGGGAACCCATGAGGCATTCATACCCTCTGTGATTTGATCAAGTGGGAAGCACCAGATGTGCTGTTCTTGCAGGAGATGTAATGAGGCCTAAGTAATAGATGAATTAAGTGGAAGGATTGTATGTTAATGGATATTTGAATGGCGGATTATTGTAGAAGACGATTGACAGGGATAGTTGATAAAAGTGAATCAAGGTGTTGTTCAAGGCGCACCATCCTCCATACCAATTCTGTTTAGACAATTTCCAGGATAATCCCACACACGTTCCAGACCTCCCTTATATGCTCTGCCATTAACAAACTTGGCTCACATATGCCTTACACGTGTCCATCTATAGCTGTAATTAAAATGGCAACAAAGTAAAAAGATAACAACGCATGCAACTGACTTCTACGCAACACTGCGTTTTATTCCTTCAGTTCTTCATATCATATCTCATGGCCCACGGTCTCCTCCAAACTGAAACCCAATTTACTGCTCTGTGGGCTTCATAACAGATCCCTTCCCTTTAGAGAACCTAGCCCACCAAGTGGGGATAATCTTCTCGAAGCCTCTGCAGTGACTCCCACGAATTCTCCTCTGCCGATAGTCCCACCCACTTCACCAAAGCCATGGTTTGAGCTCTGTTCCCATGTTGGCGCATTCGGCGTTCCACCACCATTTCAGGTTCCGGCTGCACTTCGCCGACGTCGTTGATTGGAGGAAGCGACAGAAGTGCTTGGATCTGAGTACCCTGTTTCTTCTTGAGACACAAAATGTGGAAAACCGGGTGTATTTTGGACTCTGGTGGTAACTCAAGGCGGTAAGCCACCGTTCCCAGGCACTGCATCACCCTGAAGGGGCCGTAAAACCTAGGGGAAAGTTTCAAATTTTGCCTTGCAACTACTATTTTCTGGCGATATGGTTGTAAACGGAGGTATACCCATTCTCCTATCTGAAACTCCCTCTCAGTTCTTCGTTGATCTGCAAATTTCTTCATTCTTTGTTGTGAAAAGTTGAGATTTTCTTTGAGTAGGAGCTTGATCTGCTCTCTATCTTTCAACATTTTGTCTGTTGCGTCATTCTGTGAGGTACCCGGAATGTATGTAATGAGCCGTGGTGATGAGTAGCCGTAAAGGGCTTCAAAAGGTGGCATCTTTGCTGATGTGTGGTACGAGCTGTTGTACCACCATTCAGCAAGGGGAAGCCATTGAGACCACTGTTTCAGTTTAGAGCCCACAAAGCACCTTAGATAACCCTCCAATGCCTTGTTGAGGACTTCTGTTTGCCCGTCACTCTGCGGGTGATAAGCTGAGCTATAGCTTAGAGAAGTACCCTGTAGTGAAAATAGGGTTTTCCAAAAAGTGCTTAGGAAAATGGGATCCCTGTCTGAGAGTATGACCATAGGAAATCCATGTAGTTTAAACACTTCCCTTAAGAAAGTTTGAGCTACTCCGACCGCTGTATAGGGGTGTGCCAAGGCCATGAAATTGCCATATTTAGTCAACCTGTCCACAACGACCAGGATGACATTAACCCCTTGAGAAGTAGGGAGACCCTCCACAAAGTCCATAGATATTTCTTCCCAAGCTTGGTTTGAAATGGGAAGAGGTTGCAACAGACCCGCTGGGTAGAGGTTCTTGTGTTTATTGACTTGGCATATTTCACAGTTTCTTATCAGCTCCTTGATATCCTTCTTCATTCCATGCCAGAAAAATTTATTTTTAGCTCTTTGATATGTTTTTAGAAACCCTGAATGGCCTGCTTCCGGGTTGTTGTGTATAAACTGCAATACTTTGGCTTTAAAACAAGAACTGGGATTAATCACAAACCTCCACTTCTTTAGGACCAGCCCCTGCTGGATTGTATAACCCTTAGGTAGCTCTACCTTGGCCTACCACTTAGCTAACAATTCCAGTAGCTCGGGTGAGGAGGAATAGCTCGCCTTTAACTCATCAATCCAATCTGGTGTGGGAAAAGAAATAATGGCCAGCACTCCCGCGTCCTCATCCCCCTTTTCATCCCTTCTAGAAAGAGCATCCGCCACCTTATTTTCCCTTCCTTTCTTAAACTCAATCTTAAAGTCGTAGCCCATAAGTTTTGTCAACCATTTTTGTTGTGCCATGGTTCCCACTTTCTACTCGAGTAAGTATTTTAGGGCTTGTTGGTCCGTCTTTACAATGAAAGATTGGCCCAATAAGTAGGGCCTCCACCTTTGTACAGCCATGACAAGAGCCAATAATTCTCTCTCATAAGTGGACAAGGCCAAAGCCTTACCTTTCAAGGCCTTACTGAAATAGGATATGGGCTGTCCAGCCTACATGAGTACTGCTCCCACACCACACCCACTTGCATCGCACTCAATGATGAAAGACTTTGTAAAATCTGGAAGCCTTAACACGGGAGGTTGAGAAGCAGCCCCCTTCAATTGCTGAAAAGCTTGATGAGCTGAGGCATTCCAAGTAAAAGCATTCTTTTTTAACAAGGCTGTCGAGGGGGCAGCTATGAGCCCATAGTACCGTATAAACTTACAGTAATATCCCGTTAGGCCCAAAAAACCTCTCAAGGCTTTTAAGTTGGTAGGAGTGGGCCACTCTACCATGGAAACTACCTTGCTCGGGTCAGCTTTAACCCCTTCACTTGACACTATGTGTCCCAAGTATTCCACTTCTCGAACCCCAAAACTGCACTTGGACAGCTTAGCATAAAGCTGATTTCTTTCTAGAACCTCCAACACTAGCCTTACATGCTCCACATGATCCTCCACAGTTTGGCTATACACCAATATATCGTAAAAAAAAACCAGTACAAACCTTCTCAAGAAAGGTCTAAAAAGTTCATTCATTAACCCTTGGAAGGTGGACGGGGCGTTGGTGAGCCCAAAGGGCATTACCAAGAACTCATAGTGCCCTTCATGAGTGCGAAAAGCAGTTTTGTGAACATCCTCGGGAACCACCCGGATTTGATGGTACCCGGACCTTAGGTCCATTTTAGAAAAAATCACGGAACCATAAAGCTCATCCAACAACTCATCAATGACGGGAATAGGGAACTTATCCTTCACCGTCTCTTGATTTAGGGCCCTATAGTCCACGCATAGGCGCCAACTCCCATCAGCCTTTCGGACTAGTAAAATTGGTGAGGAAAAAGGGCTAGAACTGGGTCTAATCATCCCTGACTTGAGCAAATCAGTGACCATTTTTTTAATCTCAGTTTTCTGGTAAAATGGGTATCGGTATGGTCTTGTGGAGATAGGTGGGGTTCCCTCTTTTAATGTAATTTTGTGGTCATGGGTTCTCTTGGGTGGTAATCCTACAAGTTCTAAAAAAACATGTTTAAACTGCTGTAATAACATGGTGAGCTGTCTGTTTTGGTTTTGGGTTGTGTTTGGGATTGTGTTTGGGGTAGTGTTTGGGTTTGTGACTGTGGATTGTACAGCAGAACATTGGATCAAGACACCTTTGGGTCCATTCATACTATTCAAGAGGACTCCCTTTCCTTCCCCAAATGATGCTCTACCCAAATGGAGACCCTTCAACTCAACCAATCTATTTTGCCACACAAACTGCATGACTAACTTGGAAAAGTTCCAAGTTATATTGCCCAGATTTTCCAGCCATCGTTTGCCCAAAACAGCATCACAACCATCCAAAGTTAACAAGTAAAAAGAAGTAGTGAACTGGTTACCTTGTAATCTGAGTGTTGTGGCTGTACATGCCCCTTCACTTGTGACCAACTCGCCATTGGCCACTTGTACCTTGAGCTTTTTAGTAGTATTCACCTTCAGCCTTACCTTCCTTGCAATAGAATGATCCAGGAAGTTGTGAGTGCTTCCTGAATCCACCAAAAACAGCACCCTCTCCCCACCAATAAAGCCATGGATTCGCATGGTATTAGGATTGGGGGTTCCTGTGATGGCATTGAGGGATATTTCCAACTTGGTTTCAGGTTGTTGGCCTTCTTGCCTGTCATGTGAATCAAAAAAAATTTCTTCACCCTTATCTTCCTCTTCTTCAGCACACCCTTGCAACACATACACCTTTGGAGATTTGCACAAGTGATTAGGATTCCACTTCTCCTCACAATGGTAGCATAGGCCCCTTTTCCTTTTTTCATCCATTTGAGATGAGGGGATTTCTCTCCTTGGTTTGAACTGTTTCTGACCAGCTCCCTGAAACTGACTCGGAGAGTAACTACTTCCTGACCCTGAGTTTGTTGGAGTATTTCTGTCCAACCAGCTCCTCCCTGAATGTTTTGAACTAGACAGGTACTCCTCTTGTATTTTGGCAAGCCCAAAAGCCACATTGAGGCTCAAGGGGTTGAACATCCGCACAGGAAGACGGATTTCATCCCTTAATCCACTGAGAAAGCAACTCAGCTTGTGTGATTCAGTGAGTCCTCTAAGTCTATTTGAGAGGGCTTCAAATTGAGCCTTATAGATGACCACAGTAGACACTTGTTTTAGGCGTGTAAGGGCCTCCATGGGATCGTCATAGGCTGTGAGTCCAAACCTAAGCAATAAGGCTCTAGAAAAAGTCTCCCAGTTATTAAATTGTGCTGTCTCTGCTGCATCTTGATACCATATTAATGCATCCCCGTTCATGTGATATGATGCCATTAACAATCGTTGTGCAGGAGGTGTTTGATGGTAATCAAAATAGTGTGAAGCTTTGAAAATCCAACCTGCTGGATCGGTGCCATCAAAGTAAGGAAAATCCAGTTTCACCCCCCTCTGTCCTTCACGCCTGAAATCCTGGAACTCCCTGTCTTGCTGGTTATATGTCTCACGGTGAACCACTTGTGCCATCTGGTTCGTGACTAAGGTTTTTACCATCTTAGTCAGTTGGGCTATGTCTGCACGCATTGCATGCATCCTTTCCTCCTGGGCCTGCATCCGAGTTTCTTGAACTTCTTGCCGCTGCAACACCTCTTGCTGTTTGGATCTAGTGTTATCAGCCATGAATGAATGTATGCGGATGAATGATTGTAAGGAAATGGTAGTCTGAGTAATGGAGAAAATAGAAGAAATAATGAATGGTTGTATGGTTTGGAACAGGATCGGAGACCTGATACCACTGTAATGAGGCCTAAGTAATAGATGAATTAAGTGGAAGGATTGTATGTTAATGGATATTTGAATAGAGGATTATTTTAGAAGACGATTGACAGGGATAGTTGATAAAAGTGAATCAAGGTGCTGTTCGAGGCGCACCATCCTCCATACCAATTCCGTTTAGACAATTTCCAGGATAATCCCACACACGTTCCAGACCTCCCTTATATGCTTTGCCATTAACTAACTTGGCTCACATATGCCTTACACGTGTCCATCTATAGCTGTAATTAAAATGGCAACAAAGTAAAAAGATAACAACGCATACAACTGACTTCTACGCAACACTGCGTTTTATTCCTTCAGTTCTTCATATCATATCTCATGGCCCACGGTCTCCTCCAAACTGAAGCCCAATTTACTGCTCCGTGGGCTTCATAATAGGAGACAAAGCTTACGGTCCGTGAATTCGATTTTTATAAGTTAAAATTTGGTTTTCCTAATTGTTTACCGATTAGTTGTAATGGAAGAAAAGGGGGTTTGGCAATTTTATGGGGGAGAGATGTTGACTTATCTATTCTTAATTATTCAAATGCTCATGTTGATGCTGTTGTTAAAGATGATAATTTGAACTTATGGTTTCTGACTGGGATTTATGGTAATCCGGAAGCTTCAAAGAGATATCAAACCTGGCAATTAATGAGGAACCTGTTTCGAGCTCAAGGGAGTCCTTGGTTAGTCTTGGGAGAATTTAACGAGATCATGTTTCAGCATGAGAAATAGGGAGGTAGGCCAAGATCAGAAAGTCAAGTTTAATCTTTTAGGGATGTGGTGAACGAGCGTGAGTTGAGAGATCTAGGATATAGAGGGTACCCTTTTACTTGGTGTAATCGCAGGGAAGGAATTTAGAATGTGTGTGAGAGGCTTGACAGATGTTTAGTCAATTCTTCTTGGTGGCAACTGTTCCCGAATGCCAGTATTACCCATGATTTAGCTGCATATTTGGACCATGTTCCAATATGGGTGGATACGAAGAGAATAGTTGAATATGCTAAGGCCAAAAAAAATTTTAAGTTTGAGGCTATGTGGGTGGATGAGCTAGCACGTGAGGAAATTATCAAAGAAAGTTGGGATAAAGGTGCTTCTCAGTCTAGTTTAAGTGGGGTGATGGAATCGATTAAATGTTGTGGGATCAAGTTGAATGATTGGAATAGACAGTCTTTTGGGCATGTCCAGAAGCAGCTACAAAATGCAAAACAGAACTTGGCACGGGTTTGTGAACAAGGTTATGTTGGTATTAGCAAGGAGGCACATGATTTGGCAAGATATGAAGTACAAAAATGGCTTGAAAGGGATGAAATTATGTGGCGTCAAAGATCCAAAGCTTTGTGGCTAAAGGAGGGTGACTCTAATTCGAAGTATTTCCACATGAAGGCATCTCAAAGAAGAAGGAAGAATAAAATGCTCAGAATATGAGATGATAATGGGGTTTGCCATGATTCTGAAGGAAAGGATAGAGTTATCCTTGACTATTTCAAAAATTTATTTTCCTCATCAAACCCGAATGGTTCTTTGGCTTTTTTAGAGCCTTTAGCTGGAAGAGTAACTAGTCACATGAATGAGCAGCTGACCAGAGCCTATTCTGTAGATGAAGTCAAGGCTGCGCTTCAGCAAATGCACCCCTCAAAAGCTCCAGGACCAGATGGTATGTCTCCCATATTTTTCCAAAAATACTAGGGGAGCACCAAACATTAATCATCTGCTATTTGCAGATGATAGTGTCATTTTTTGTAAGGCTGAAGTGGAGGAGAATACAAGAATACAAGCCATTTTGGCTAGATATGAATCTGTTTTGGTTCAGAAAATAAACAAAGAAAAAACAACTATGGTTTTTAGTCGTAATGTTGGTAGGGAGAGATGCCATAAAACAACTGTGGGGAAATGGAGAGATCCAGAAATATGATAAATATTTAGGCCTCCCTCCTATGGAGGGAAGGTCACGACAACGGGCTTTCAATTCTATTGAACAAAAGGTTTGGCAAAAGCTTCAGAGTTGGAAGGAACAATTGCTTTCTCAAGGGGGAAAAAAGTGTTCTTAAAAGCAGTGGTGCTATCTATCCCCACCTATTCCATGAGTTGTTTCCTATTACCTTCAACTTTGTGTTCTGATTTAGAGAGTTTGATGTCAAAATTTTGGTGGGGTCAGAAGGGGGAGGAAAGAAAGATTCATTGGTTGAGTTGGGCTAAAATGTGTGAGCCAAAGTCTTGTGGGGGGTTGGGGTTTAAAGATCTAAGGATTTTTAATTTAGCTCTTCTTTCTAAGCAGGGCTAGAGATTGA
Organism: Juglans mandshurica; assembly: GCA_022457165.1. Lineage (NCBI taxonomy): Eukaryota > Viridiplantae > Streptophyta > Magnoliopsida > Fagales > Juglandaceae > Juglans > Juglans mandshurica. The sequence continues at coordinate 16,932,149 of CM039623.1, forward strand.
TGGAAGATGAGAGCTCTCTTTTGCTCAGATTATACATGGCCAAATATTTTGCTAATGAGAGTTTTGAGAAGGTGGTATTAGGAAATTGTCCTTCTTACACTTGGTGGGGCATATGGGAAGCTAAGAAATGGAGGTTGGAAGGTTGTAGATGGAGAATAGGTGATGGCAGTAGGGTCTAAATATGGTCTGATTCGTGGATACCAGGTCATGTGGATCTAATTTCTGAAGGAAATTTTGGCTCAAATTATGATCAGGATGCTGTAGTAGCCTCTCTAATTGATGAGGACACGGGAAGCTGGAATGTTCAGAAACTTAGATCTCTCTTCAATCCAAGTGTGATGGCTGATATACTAAAAATTGTGATCTATCCAGGTTCTGGAAATGATAGAAGAATTTGGGGCCATGAGAGAAATGGTTATTTTAGTGTAAAGAGCTGCTATAGATTTATCAAGACAAGGTTGGGATCTCAGATTGCAGAATCGTCAATAGCTGTGTCAAATAAGATTTTATGGAGGCTGCTGTGGAAAATGAAAGTACCTAGTGAAATTAAAATATTTGCTTGGCGTGCTTGTAAGGAAGGTCTCCCTACAAGAGAAAATCTGATGAAGAAGCAGGTGCTATCTGATTGTGCATGCTGTTTTAATGGGTTTCAATGTGAAGATCTGAACCATGCCCTGTTAAGTTGTCCTTCTTTACAGATTTTGTGGAAAGAGTTATTACCGGATATGTGTCTAGATGCTAATTTGAAAATATGTGATATAGCTTTAAATATTTGTCATGGTTCACAATGTGATAAATTAGCTATGTTTTTTAGTTTGGCATGGAGTTTCTGGTATAGACAAAATAAAATGGTGCGATCAGGTTTCTTTAAACCCAAGAGTGGCTGCTGAAAATGCTTTGAGTTTGATAAGGAGTTACACGGAAGTCAGATTGAAGAACAATGTACAACTGAAGCAGGTTTTTCGTTGGAAGCCCCCCACAACAGGCTGGCTCAAATTAAATGTAGATGGGGCTGTTTTTGCAGAGTTATGTAAATTTGGAACAGGGTGCATTCTGAGAGATGATCAAGGGAAGGTGCTTATGGCAGCTAACAAGATTGAGAATGAGTTCGAAGAGGCTGAAGGCGTTGAGCTAACTGCTGTTTTTCGTGGTCTCCAATTATGTGCAAGCATGGGCATCTCACATATCCATGTTGAATCCGACCATTTGTTAGTAGTGGAAGCATTGCAGAAAATGAATTCAATGGAAGGGTCGATATTGGGTTTGTTATATAAAGAGGTCAAATTACTTTCAACACTTTTTGCTGAATGTAAGTTTGTTTATACTCATAGAGAAGGAAATATGGCAGCCCATAGATTAGCTTGTTATGCGAAGTATGTAGATGATATTAGAATGTAGTGGGATTGTATTCCAGACTTTATTGCTCAAGCTATTTGGCTTGATAAATGTCTGTAATCTACTTTCTTTATTAATGAAAGTTATGTTTGTTATAAAAAAATATAAAAAATAAAAAACAGAGAGATTTTCTATCAGAACTTAAGAGAGTTGTGTTTTTATAATTTAATTATTAAAATATATAGTAGTTTATCAAGTTTAGAATATTTTTATGATAAATGCACTAAGTTCAGAATATTAAACTTTAGCTTTGGGCCTTTGGAGATTGTTATGCATTTGCATTTCCCTCTACTTATGCTTAGCAACTATCGGTACATTACAGGATAACTATGTTGCTGAGAAGTTTTAATTAGTATATAGATTAATGTCCTAGATTCCTTATTTGCATCAGCCTTTGATTGATAATATAATAATGTCCTAGTAGCTAAGAAATAAATGTTTTGTATTGGCTAATATAGTTAACTACATGGTTTTTTCAGGTAATTATGAGCAAGAAGTATTTGTGGATTAAGAGGCTTTGTAGAATGACATGAATGGAGATGAATTAGAGCAAACTAGAGTAACATGTGTTTCTTGCAGTAATGTGTCTATATGTCAAAAGATATGTATACATGTAGTTAGGCACAAGGATTTGTTATGAACATTACTGACCATGTTGGCTAATTCCTTCATGTACGGTCCTATTTGCACACATTGATGTATTTTCATGGCCATAACTGACTGGTTAACCCAATGGGCAGAATTGTAAATTACTATATTATTTATGTTATATATATCGGTTATCTTAGAAGAGGTTTAGATTCAGAGATGAGTTGAGATGGGTTGAGATGGTTTGTGAATAGTAGAATAAAAGTTGAATTATTTATTATATTTTGTGTGAGAATTTGGAAAAGTTGTTTTGAGATTTGAAAAAGTTGAATTGTTTATTATATTTTGTGTGGAAATTTGAAAAATTTGTAATGATGAGATGAGATGAGTTGAGGTGGATTGAGGTGTGTTTTGAATCCAAACCTCTCCTTACTTTTTGGTTGGAATAAAATTTCTGGTGTTGGTTTTATCACTAGATGGTCTATTGAGTAGAAAGCCTTCAATACAATGATATTTGAGTATTTGATTGTATTTGTATCACTTGGGGGTTGGTGAGAAATAGTTATAGTTGTTGAAATTGATCATGCTAAAAAGTCTATTGCCATTAGTAATGTTCATGAGTAAAACAATTATCATTTTCCATTTTCCATTTTCCACAAAGAAGTTTCATGGCAAAATAGTTTTGGCAACCACCTAATTTCATGGAAAGTTGTATTATTTCTCACAACATCATATTAGATGAGACCTTATTTGCCACGAAGAAAAAATACTTTTAACTGCCATGGATGTCGCAGGAAAAATAAGGCTTTTCCCATGAACTTGTGTTTGGTGGAAAAATAATCTTTCTTCACCAGTTTTATGCCACGAGTCTCCCACGGATCAAATTGGTGGCAAAAATTTTTTTCTTACTAAGGATATATTTTTTCCCACAACAGTCACTCCTCAAAAATAGCAGTATTTGTTGTAGAGAGGCGATTATAAGTGAAGAATCTCAAATTATATTAATATTTTAGTTTAATGGTATTTGCAACTTTCCTTAATTGAGATAATATTTATGGTTATACCATTTATCAACGTCTGCTCCGTTTTGCTAAGTTGGAATTGGAATGGATTATAAAAGTTTTGAAGTCAGGTGTTAGGAGAAGTGATGGATTATGCATTAGTTTTACTACTTTTTTTGGAAGTTGTAAATCTTAGTAAGATGCCCTTTACTAGTTGGGTTCATGACCCCTTCTTTGAATGAACAATCGAACTCGGTATAGCATTTCATCTACTCATGATACAAAGGTGAAAACTGAATAGCAACTCAAAGAATGATGTATGAAGACAACCTTGATTTGAAAGGTATTAATTTGTAAAATATTTATACAGTTTTGACACTTCGGTAACTTTGTACAATATATTTGTAGTGCTTTTTATTTGTGTATATTCAATTAGTTTAGCAACTAGGAAGCTCTCTCATATTGCTAAAATTAGTGATTTATAAAGAAAAATTATTATTTAAGTCCCTTGAATTTATATATTTTTCTCAAACCAATCATTAGAATTCAAAAGATTTCCAATATATTTTAACATATTTTGTCATAATGTTCGCAAGCATCATATTCTTTTTTAAAAAAAGAATAAATAGGAGATCTATATTAAAGGATTAAATTTTTAATAATAGATTCTATTTTTTTCAAAATGAATGTACGACACTTGCACAATTTTTAAAAGGAATGCACAATACTTACATTATTGTATTTAACATTACTTATTAAATATTGAAAGAAAGAAATTGAACAGCGTCGCATTGAGATCTTGACGCGCAAACTCTCTTCTATAGTTCTATTGAACCTCCCTCCCTCCAGAACTGGAATGCGTTATACCATTACCGATAGGGCACCCCAAAAATTCAACTAAGATTTTGGGGATATATTTTTTGGTAACATGGGAAATATATATATATATATATATATATATCGCACTTTGGCCCTCTCTTTCAGAGTGCGAAAAAAAATCGAGCGGAACAGAGGCGTTTCCGTTATCCACATATAAATTCGGATATTGGTATTAGAGATTGTTAAGTTCTTGGTTTTGTTTATTGAGGAGCAGAGGTGGTGGCAGTGACACATTATGATTATTTTTTCCATATTTTTGTGGCAAGAACTTAAGTATTTTTTTCTTCGTATAATTTAAATAAGATTTTTTATTCTTTCTAATTACCGGAGTAAAATTGATCAATTGTCGGCGTTTTTTTAAATGGCGCCAAAGCTATATATTATTACCAGCGTAACAATATAAATGCCGGAAACTGACTAAACAATATAAATGCTAGAAAACTCAATAATTTACCGGCGTAAAATTGTTAAATTGTCGGCATTTTGTTAAATGCCAAAAAAGTTATATATTATTTCCGACGTAACAATATAAATGCCAAAAAACTCGATAATATACCGGCATAAACTTGATCAATTTTCGACATTTTTTTAAATGCCGCCAAAGCTATATATTGTTATTGGCGTAATAATATAAACGTCGGGAAACGACTAATTTATCCGCATATAATTGATATATTTTTAGCATTTTTTAAATACCGCCAAAGCTATATATTATTACCAACGTAATAATATAAACGTCGGAAAATTCAATTACTTACTGGCATAAAAATTAAGCACCGGTAAAAATATTTTTACCAACGCATAAACAACTGCCGATAATATAAACGTCGGCAATTCTTAATTTTTTTGTAGTGATCGCTATTTCGCACGGAGGTTAACCGTGTGTACTGGACATGAGATTAAAAGATGAAAGACTATAAAGACAAAACCGAGACTGACTGTTAATGTATGACCGAATGTGATGAATAATGTATTAATGAAAACATAAGTTATAATATGACTGAATGTGATGAATGTGACTGTGAATGTAATTGGATGAATGAAAACATAAGTTATTACATGTTTATAGCATAAAGTAATTCATAGTGAGGATTTGACTAATTTTTATTTTAATGTGTGGCTGTTATAGGAAAATGCCTATGCTGAGGTTTGAAGCCGCAATACAGGACTTGGCATAGGGAGATGATGCAAAGGCCAAGGTCATGTACAAAGTTTTAAATTTATGCATTTAATAGAAAAAGAGAAACTTTTAATAAAAGCTTTCGCAGAGTCTCTTTTTATTTTTATAAAGTACGATTTATTTTCATGTGATGAAATCTTTCATACCTAATGCATTTTGGTCCCTCTATTTTTTTAAAATTAATATTATTCTTAACTTTAGGAGGGACGACTTGTTACAATCAATAGTTGACTCCATTTGAGAAATCCAATCCCAAATGACATATGCCACTGATAAGTGAAAATGAAATAGACTCTCATGTATGGAATGAAATCAATAATCCTAATAAGGTTTAAGACTATCGGATTGGCTATCAAAAAGAAAAAAGATACTTAATCGGCATCCCAATTTACAGCCATTTTTTACAACTATAAATAAATTTTTTTTTTTTCAAATGAAAATGACTTTTTGTTGATTTTTATCATGAAATATAATTGAAAAAATAAATAAAAGAAAAACAAATGAATAATATTATTTTTATTGATTCTTAGTAAAAATTAATGATATAATTTTTATGAGTAATGCTATACGCCACACTTTCATCCCATTTTGATCATGCTAAGTATTATGTGGCACATTCATTACCGTTAGATGATAAAAAAATATGCAATAAATGATCATTTAATGGTGATAAATGTGTCGCATCTTATTTAGTAGAATAAAAGTGAGATGGTAGTATGGTGTATAGAATTTTTTAATTTTTATTGATTTTCTGAAAAGATAGAAAATATTTATTGTACAGTCAATTTACAATTATTAGAAAATGAGTCTTCATTCCCCATGGCAGCATTGGCAGGTAGAGTGTATTGGTTGGGAATTAAAGAGCCTGAAAATGTTGGCCCGATGCAAAAGTACTTGTGCCTGTTGGGAATCTGCTGGGAAGGGGCCAGTGGCCTCTTTGCTGGGCTGTTTGTTGTTTCTTTAATGAGCATTTAAGTAGAATGCTGGGTACGTAAATGCATGGATTTGTTTCGCAAGGTAGTTGGCGTCATTCAATCTCAGACGGCTCATAAATACTTCTTTTATGTTGGGTGGCTACACGTACGCTTTCGAATTTAACTAAGGCCTCGTTTGGTGTAGGAGATGAGAACCCATCTCATTTCATTTTATTATTATAATTTTTTTAAGATTTCACATAAAATATAATAAATAATTTAATTTTTTTAATTTTAAAATAAAAATAATATTAAAAAATTATATTCTAATAATATTTTATTTAACTTTTAAATCTCATCTCATCTCATTTCATCTAATTTGTGTAACTAAACTAGGCATAAATATTACATCCAAAACATCATTCAACTTAATTGCAAGAAAAAAATAATAATAAAAATAATATAAAGAGATAAGATAAGATCAAACACTTTTATCATCCAAATGGCCTAAATAATGCTTCCTACTATACTGTTGGAAGCATATGATTTAACTATTCAAAAATGATAAAATAACAATTATTTCACCCTTCTTTCATTGAGTGAAGGTAAGGTTCTTCATCTCTAAGTTTCTTGGTAAACTTAGAGTTTCCACCCATCTGGACTTCTGTCTATGAAGGTCAGGGAATGGAAGGGGATATTTCAATACTGTGTGAACGATTGAAGCTCACGGAAGAGGAACAGGAGGAGGTGATAATAAGAGTTGAGGATGTGTTGCTCTTAGAGACAAAAAGCAAACATTGTTTTGGGATGGTGGTGGTGGCGGACAAGGAAGTCAATAGAGGTGCTCTAAGGAGCACTCTAACCCGAGTGTGGTAGGTAGAAGGAAAAACTGTCTTCAAAGAGATAGGCAGGAACAAGTTTTTGGTGGAATGTAAAAAGGTGGAAGATAAGAAGAGGATCATGAAGGGCCGTCCCTGGTCCTTTGACAAGAACCTAGTTTGCTTGCAAGATTGTGAAGGTTACAAGTCTTGGATGGATATGAAGTTCCAGAAAGAGCCTTTCTGGATTCAGTGTCATGACCTGCCTTTTGCAGGTATGAACACTGATAGCAGTGATCTTTGCTGGGGTAGTTTCTTAAGAGTGAAAGTCCTCTTAGATATTACTAAGCCTCTTGCTAGAGGGAGGATGCTTAGTCTGGATGAATCAAAATATTGGATCCCTTTCAAATAAGAAAGGCTGCCAAACTTTTGCTACCATTGTGGATTGATCAAACATACTTTGGGTCTATGTGATAGTTTGGATAGAGGGAAGTCGAGTATGGAAGGGTTCAGTCAACAGTATGGTGACTGGCTAAGGGCAAACCCGAAAAAAACCTTAACTGGTGGTAGCCAAGATAGTAATGTACATGGCCATGGAAGGTGGTCAGGAAGTGACAGTAGGAAGGAAGCTGACGGAGGTCAGCAAGAACCAAGCACGCATGGAAAGGAGGGAATCAAGGCAAACTTCGTGGAAGATGAACAGGGAGAAATAAATGCAGGAGGAAAACCGGGATTGTCTTAGAAAAGAAGATCATGTTGCTTCCAAAAGGAAGGCTCAGGAAAATGTGAGCAGGACCATTCCTCATTGAGAGAGGTAACTGCTGCTGACATAGAAGAGCACGTGCATCCTACTTTAGGTGGTAATCATCCTGATCAGTTTACCAATTTAGTACCCACTAAAGTCAAAGCCCAGGCTGGCATGAGAGGAACCTCTGTTACAACCAGATGGAAGAGAAGGGCACGTGATGGGCTAGACATGTTGAGCAAGACTGACACGTGTGCAATGGATTTAGACAAAGTAAAAGTTGGACAGAAGAGGAAAAAACAACATGCCTCACCTGTAGTGGCTGATAAGAAACTCAAACAGTATTTCGATGGGGAAGGAAAAAGAGGGGGATAGCAAGGCAGTGGCTGCTATGCAGCACTGCCAATCCTCATGAAACTCCTATGCTGGAACTGCCGAGGAATTGGGAACCCTCGGACAGTTAATGAAATTCACTTTCTGGTGAAGGAAAGAGGCTCGTCAATGGTTTTTTTGTCTGAGACCAAGAGTAACAGGTTAAAAGTGGAGAACATAAGGAACAAGCTTGGTTTTACACACAGTTTTATAGTAGATAGTATTGGCAGGAGTGGTGGCCTTGCACTCCTATGGAAAGAAGAGGTGAGGGCTCAACTATTTTCATACTCCACTAGTCACATCTCAGTGACTGTTGTACCTGTAATGGGAGGCCAAACATAGATGTTATCGGGATTCTATGGAAACCCAGCCACAGAAAAGAGGAAAGAGAGTTGGAGACTTTTGAGAATGTTGAAACTAGAGAACCAAATTGCATGGCTTTGTATGGGGGACTTCAACGAAATCTTAAGTAACGAGGAGAAAACGGGGGTAGTTATCAGACCCTTCTCTCAGATGGAAGCGTTGAGACTGGCTCTTGATGATTCTGACTTAAATGACCTAGGGCTTATTGGATCAAAGTATACATGGAGCAATAATAGGGAAGGGAGAGGCTTCATAAAAGAAAGGCTGGATAGAGTGCTAGCCAATGGACAGTGGCCTATGCAATACTGCAACACTGAAGTTCACATATTACCTGTATTGAGCTCTGACCATTCTCCACTCTTAGTCCTTTGTGATAATGAGGAAGGTGTAACAAGCAGAAGAGAAAGGTTATTCAGGTATGAGGCTTGCTGGTCCTCGAAACAGGGTTGCAAGGATTTAATTAGGAACTCCTGGCAGGCTAGCATTAGAGGGGAGCTCTCAGTGAAAAATCTCAAGAATGGCCTGTATAGATGCAGAAGGAACTTAAAGGTTTGGGACAAAAACTCGGGTGGGAATCAGAGGGATCAAATCAGACAAAAAAGTCTTAGGATCCAGGAGATGATGAGAATCAATCAAGGTGATTTTAATGAGTCCATTAAAAATCTTCAAAATGAAGTTAATATGTTGCTAGCAGATGAGGAGCTCAAATGGAGGCAAAGATCAAAACTGCAGTGGCTGAAGGAAGGTGATAAGAATACAAGTTTCTTCCACAAGTCTGTGTTAATGACTCAGCTGGCATATGTGAAACTTTCCATAGGTATTATAGGAACTTATTTATGACCTCCAACCCGAGGGACATCTATGAAGTGCTGAGGGACTTGAACCCAGTGGTGACACTTGAGATGAACAACCAACTCATCAAACCATGTACACGAGAAGAGGTAAAATATGCTCTGTTCGAGATGGACCCTCTGAGTTCTCCAAGCCCTGACGGTTTCTCAGCTGGTTTTTTCCAAGATCACTGGGAAACAGTAGGTGAGGGAGTTTTTTCTGCAGTCAAAGAGGTCCTCACTGAAAGTAGGAGGGTGCAAGATCTTAATGAGACTTTCATTGTTTTGATCCCGAAGAAAAGGAACCCAACAATGGTGGCTGAATCCCATCCCATTAGCCTTTGCAATGTGGTGTACAAAGTGGTCTCAAAAGTCTTGGCCAATAGAATGAAGCCTTTCCTGTCAACACTGATTTCCCCTTCTCAGAGTGCTTTTGTCCCTGGGTGCTTAATTTCTGATAACATAATAGTGGTCTATGAAGTCATGCATTCAATGCAGCACATAATGAAGAATAGAAAAGAGAGTTACCTGGCAATGAAGCTGGACATGAGCAAAGCTTACGACCGTATAGAGTGGCCTTGATATTGCAGTGTGTATCTTCTGTCAAATATTCCTTGTTGATTAATGGTATCCCACAACAATGTTTCCAACCATCGAGAGGCCTTAGACAAGGGGACCCTCTCTCACCTTATCTCTTTATTTTATGTACTGAGGTACTTGGGAATATATTGGATTCAGCTGAAAGAAAGGGTTTTATCTCGAGCTTCCCTTTTGCTAGAGGTTCTTTGTTGGTTAACCACCTCTTTTTTGCAGATGACAGCCTGCTTTTTTGTAAAGCAAATGCCCTGGAGTGGAGTAGATTGTTTAGACTTCTAAACTCTTATGAGGTTGCCTCTGGACAGAGGCTAAATTTGGAGAAGTCAGCCATTTTCTTCAACAAAAACACTCCTGCAGAAGCTAAATAGGTCATTCTCTCGTCAGCTAGGATGAAGGAAGCAAGTCACCTTGAGAAGTATCTAGGATTACCATCCTATGTGGGGAAGAACAAACTTACTTCTTTTAGGCCTATTTTGGATTCCATCAGAAGTCGAGTGCAAAATTGGAAGGTGAAATTCATCTCTAATGCAGGCAAAGAGGTGCTTTTGAAGTCAATAGTGCAAGCCATTCCCACATACTGCATGAGCATCTTTAAACTCCCTATGGCTATAATAAAGGCTATTAACAAGCTAATGCTGAAATTTTGGTGGGGTAGCAGAGGGGACAGGACAAAAACTCAATGGCTGCTTTGGAAATTGCTAGGAAAGAACAAAACAGATGGTGGACTCGGATATAGGGATTTTGATCATTTCAACTAAGCACTTCTAGCCAAACAAGGCTGGAGACTAATCCAACAAAACAACTCCCTAGTGGCTAAAGTATTAAAAGCCAAGTACTTCCATAGATCTGATTTTTTGCATGCAAGAATGGTAGCAATGCTTCTTATGTTTGGAGGAGTCTATTGGAGGCCAGACCAGTTTTAGAAGAGGGATTGATATGGCGTATTGGGAATGGAAAGGAGGTTAACATGTGGAGGGACAAATGGCTCCAACAACCTACCTCTTATAAGGTGCAGACTCCTCTGGTAGAAGGAATGGCGCATTGGACAGTTGCTAATCTTATAGATGTACAGACAAAAGCTTGGAACATGCCCCTTTTGAGGAGTATTTTCTACGAAGAGGACATCAGCAATATTTCTAGGATCCCCATCCGCTGGAGGGGTATCTCGGACAAACTTGTGTGGAGGTGTACTAAAGATGGTCTGTTTACAGTGAAGAGTGCCTATCACCTACTCGGGGACATGGAACAACATTCTATAGGACAATCTTCTAAGAGAGTGAATCATAAGGAGATCTGGTCCTCTATTTGGAAGATTAAGGTCCCAAATGCAGTTAAGATGTTCTTGTGGAGAGCCTGCCATGATTCTTTGCCAACAAACCTTAATCTCAGTAAAAGGAAAATTAGGGAATCTAATCTTTGTCCTGTGTGCACCTTGGAGACTGAGTGTGTATTACATGCATTATGAGCATGTGAATTAGTGCAGGATGTATGGGGTATATGCTCAAGGAGTCTACAGAAAGTGTAAGTCAATTTCCAAACATTCAAGGACTTAGTAAGCTACCTCTTCTGAGTTTTAAATGAGGAAGATCAAGAGGTTTTTGCTATTACAATATATCTAGTGTGGAAGAGAATGAACAGGATTATGTTTGAAGGAAAATTTGAAGACCCTTCCAAGTTGGTCCACAACAGCCACCAGATGCTTAGAGATTTCAAGGCTGTTATAGTATGCTGCTCTTCCAGACATATAGAGAGCCCCCAAGTTGCAGACTGGACCCCTCCACTCGTGAATGGCTTTAAGGCTAATTGGGAAGCTGCTATTGACAGAACAAGGTGCAGAATTGGAATAGGGGTGGTGGTGAGGAACTGGGAAGGCAAGGTGATTGCGACTCTAAGATCTCAAAGGTTTTTGTTCCCTGATGCAAAGCTGGCTGAGGCAGTGGCGGCTCTCAAGGCTGTTATCTTTTGTAAACAACTATAGCTACAAAGCCTTATTCTTGAAGGAGATGCACTCAGTGTGATCCAAGACATCAACAGAGAGACAAGGGACTAGAGCACAGCAGGCCTGATTCTTCAAGACATCAAAGCAGAAATTAGAAACTCTCCAACATGGTCTTTTCAACATGTTTCTAGATTATCTAATTGTATTGCCCATAGCTTAGCAAAGGATGCTGTAAAACTCTCTGAGGAGAGCATATCTTTGGAGGGAGTCCCTCCTTGTATCCAACACTTGCTACAGTAAAGAGGAACAAGTTTGATTGCTAAAAAAAAAAAAAAAAACAATTATTTCACAATCAATTGACAACTACTAAGAAAAATACTAATTCTTTTAAAGTTTTTAATTTGATGTGTTTAATTTAAAAATAAAAAGTATGAAAAATAATATTTGCAGTCGTGAAATACGCAAGCGCCGCATAATCATTTTAAAAAAATTTAAAAAAATGACTAAATATGGGATCTAAATGAAAAAAAAAATTAAATTTCTAATAATGAACTTCGCTATTTTTCAAAACGATTATGCGGCACTTACAAAATCTACAACTGTATGTATCATATTCTTTCTTATAAAGTTCCAATTGTTTCATAAAAAAATGTTGTTGTATCGGTTCTCTTAACCAAATTGTACACAATAAGTTTGGCATTCCTATAAATTTTGACAGCTTTGCATGCATAAAAAATCAAGTAGTACTTTCATTTTGTTTTTGACGTATTGTATGTTTTTATTAATTTTTTGTGTAGACTTATTACGTTAGGATTAACGTATTTGGACAATATATATAAATATCATGTGCATATGTTTTGGGAAGCAATGAACGAAAATGATAACAAAATTAATTTAAAAACAGAAAATTCGGACGTTTTCTTTAGAGTAGAATTCTGTCGTTTCCAAATTTGAACATGCAATAAATTTCTTGATAGTCTACTTTCAAAATATAACAATATTGATTCCCGTTAATCTTCTTTTTTATGCATACAAAAAATATAATTAAATATTGAACTTGATTTAAAATAGTTTAATTTTAAAAATAAATAGACAAGAAAAAGGAAGAATAAAGTGTTTCTTCATATTTTGGAGAGAGTATGGAGCACGTAAATTCGAAGGTAGAGTTTCTTATTCATAGATAATAAAGTGATACAACTAGTCAATTGTCGGATAAGACATACTTACTTTTTTCAAATGACACCACTGTTTGTGCAATAGCCCAACATATATGTCGTCTTCCCTAACTCTAAGCGGGTTGCACCGCGCTAATTTGGTTCTAATTTTTCCACCCAAGCGATATATGCACATCCGCAATAAAGATGCTTCAACCAAAGTGATACACAGAACCAAGAACCAGGTACAAAGCCGAGGGATCATTGGACCACTGGTTTGAGCCATTACATTGGTTAAGATTAATTCTATTTAATCCTGAGTACATATAATTCTTTTTAAAACATATGATCTGATCGCAATTTAGACTATCTTCCCAATTGGTTGGATACTAATCGCAAGTGATATTATATATAGTCTTAATATATATAAATTTCGTGCACTACCCTTAAAAAGAGTAAGGTCTACTAGGGTTGGGCGACGGAGCTCTGCCACCCATCTGCAAGCCCCCACTCGGCCTACCCCACTTGCGCCCCTGGCCGTTTGATGCTAGGGTGCTCGCACCTTGAAACTCAAGCGGGTGTTGAGAAATAAATATCTCACATTGCCTGTAGACAAGGTCTTGGACATGTTTATAAGGAATGAACAATCATATCTTATATAACCGGTTTTATGAGATGAGTTAGGCTCATAAATTCCTTCATGTTATCAGAACCTGCCACAGGACGAATGGAGCCCACACTAATTAGTCCGTGACAAAGACCAGGAAAAATATTGGCTTACACATGAGGGAGGGTATTGAGGAATAAATATCTCACATTGCCTGTGGACAAGGTCTTGGACATGTTTATAAGGAATGAACAATCATCTCTTATAGAACGGTTTTATGAGATGAGTTAAGCTCATAAATTTCTTCAGAGGGGACAGGGCTATGCCCATGCCTGCCAATATTTCTGGGCCCGTCCGTCACCATATATAAATAGATACATATTATATATATATATATATATATGCACACACACACACACACACACACACACACATAAATATGTATATATTGGTATATATAACAAAAAATATTTCTTCAACAAAATGACATCGTTCTAGGTAAAACTCCAGAACGACGTTGTTTCAATATAGGGTTTGAGTTTTGTATAAACGTAAAAATCCCCAGTCCCAGCTGCCCCCCCCCCCCCCCCCCTCTCTTTCTATTTTAGTGTTTTATGGCATCGTTGTTGCCCTTAGTTGGTTTGCCTCGCCATCGTGGTCTCTCTCTCTTCCTCTCGACATCGCCCTCAACCAATATCTCTCTCTCTCTCTCTCTTTCTCATTCCTCTCCCAATGCCTCTGTTTTAGTGTTTTATGGCGTCGTCATCACCCCTAGCCAGTAGCCATCACTGTCATGCTCTCTCTCCCTCCCTCTCTCCATCGTCCTGGTATATTTCTCTCTTTCTCTCTCTCTATGGTTGGTGGTTCATTGGTTGATATTTGGTAACTTTGAATGGTGGTTCACTTGTTGATATTTAGTAACTTGGAATGGGAGTTCACTGGTGGTTTTGGGTTTTTTGGGCCATGAGTGGATAGGGGGCTCTCTGTATTTTAACCGAGGTGGTAGACTGACCAAGTTTATGTTTTCCTCTAATTTTTATAATTAGGGAGTGTACATGACTTGCACACCCTATGACTATATAAATCATAATTTCCCTTAGAATTATAATTAAAAGAGAAATTTTAATTATTATCGAAGTAAATGTAAATTAGGATTACTAATTTTAATTTGAATTTCATATCCATCTAGCGGTATGGATCTTACTCCCATTATAAGTCCTAATTCAGTTAGATTTAGAAATCTCAATTGCAAGAAATAAAAATAAAAAAATTTTAATTCTAATGTGAAAAAAATTGAAAATTTGATAATAAGGAAGCCCTATGTATAAGAAATTTTAATCATATTATCAATGAATTATTACCAGTAATTGCATCAATTATCAAAAAATTGAATATAACAAAGCCATATTATATGAAGAAGACATCAAATAACCAATCATTTATCAGCATACTTATTCTTTTATTTTTTTCTTGTCTTATTCTAAATTCACATAATTATCATTGTTCACTATTAACTGTTCACAGTATCCTGTAACCTGCACACATGGTTTTACCCCTCAAGTGAGTTGTTCGCCCTTTACTCCCCTTCATTACATAGGGATTTCTTCTCACAGGATATCAACCGCTATTGTGAATAGATCAATAAGGTTATTTGGGAAGCAATGTTGGGTACTGTTACTTCTCTGCACACAAAGATATATTTATATACACTACAACACAATGTATCTTTTGTGACAGAGAAAACTATCACAAAAATTACCAAAACATCACTAAAGATATTTGGTGACAGTTTGAAACCGTCACCATGACCGACACCTAATGTGCGTCACAAAAAAAAATTGGTGACAGTTTACTGTTGAACCGTCACTAAAAATATTTTTAGTGATGGTTGGAGGTGTTCCGTTTAGTGTAACGTTCGAATGTTCCCTTTTTTGTGACGGTTGAGATCTGTCACAAAAAGTAATGTTTGGACGTCCAATTGAACGTTCGAACGGCAACCCGATCGATTGTCGTTCGAATGACAGAAGTTGACGTTCGTTGATTCTAGTTCGAATGTATCATATTTAGTTCGAACGTTTATGCATCCAAACGTTAATTGCAATAAACGTTCGAATTTCTGTTTGAACGTTAATAGACCAATGTTCAGACGTAATGGGTTTAACGTTCGAACGTTACTTCGAATGTTAACAAAGAACCATTCGAACACAAGTGATACGTTCGGAGGTTTGTTCAAGCGTTAATCGTTTAATCATTCGAACGTTTTGTTCGTTTGAGGGTGAGTACGTTCGAACGTTGAGGCCTACGTTCGAATGTTACTATATAATTTTGTGTATTCACATTCGAACGTTGGTTCTAATGTGAACCAATGTTCGGTTCAAATGTTTTTAATTTACATTCGAACGTACATATCAGAAATACTAATTTCATAAAATTAAAAAACATATCAATTGTGTCATATTACACACCATCAATTAACAACTAACAATGTCTTATAAAATTTCAAAATTAGATACTAAAACTAGTTATATACCTTGATAAAATTGATAAAATTCATTTCTTCTTCTTTCGTCACCCACTGCGATTCTGTTGCAACGACATAACACGCTCCATTTGCACCATCATCTCCCGCTGCACTTGCTCTTGGACTTCACTACGTATTCTTTCCTCCTGGTCTCTCTGTTGGTCCTGTAAACGCGTCTCTAAATGAGACTGTTGCTCTAAGAGAGACTCTAACTCTTGCTGTCTCGATCTCATATACTCATTCTCGCGCCTTGCAGCTTCTAAATCTTTGGTAAGATTATTAATTTGTGAAGTCGATGAGGTTGAAGAGAATGAACATCTATGCATGAAAGATCGTCCTAAATCTCTTACCATACTAGACTGCGGCTCGAGCACTTGCGTGAATATGTCTATGTCACTAGGAGAGGATTCCCCAGAAGCTGACTACATCTCCATAATTTTTTCCTGCAATTTGAAAGAAAACACATCGTTAATAAGTAATGTATTAAAAGAAATAGAAATAAAAAATAAATTATTTACATGTTGCATAATTTATTTAACAAAATTAACACTGCTTACATAATTATCTGCAGCAGCAGGATCCATCCACTCATTACACTCATTAGTGTGAGCAGTAGCATAAACATGAATGAAGGAAAAGTTTTTAGGATCATCACATTTCTAGCAAAGCGACATTAGCAATTTTAAAAAGATAATATTAGTACTTCAATAAAATAATATTAGAAAAATTAATGAATTCTATAATTTTTTAATTATCATTTTTTCAGCAAGACGGTAGAATGACCTTGAACCGACACGATGGTGGACAGTTAAAGTGGAAATATTATGTGCATTTGTAGAACTCAAGTTCTACAAAATTAATTAAGAATGTTAATTGTAATATATACACATATAATATATAGAACGAATATGAATGTAAATAATTAAATGATATAAATATAAAATACCTGATAATCTGGAGATGCAAAAAGATCACAATACTTTCTCCAATCATCTAACTTCATCTGCTAGAAAAGGGATTGCACAGCCTCTTCCAACGTCTCAAACTTCTTGAAGTGGTCATGACATCGTTCTTTGTGACATCAAAATAGTGTAGCCATCAACTCATTCACAGTTCTCAAATCCTCGCTACGGCCAAAGTCAAGGTTGAATTCATCCTAATAAGTGAATCAGGTAAAAAATATGATATACTAATTTAGGTGAAGAAAATTTACTCTCAAAGTAAACTCACCAGCAAACGACTTCGAATGTGCTTCTTAATCTTATTCGGAACATCTCACCATAAGCGCGTATAAAATGGAGCATAAGCTCGAACTACTGTGCCAATATAGAAGGAAAGCGTTGTTGCACTATCATCCACTCCTCCAATGAAATTATCAGGAATGGTGATCTTGAGTTTTATGTGCCTTCAATTTTTCTCAAGAGAGATGCCACTTGTATAGCTACGACCGCAACGTGCAGATGCATCAACTATATGATAATAGTATAATTATAGTTATATAGTTATTAAGACAAAAGTATTAACTATATAATTAATTATCAATCACAATATTTCCTTACTGGTAGGTGTCGACTGGCTATTGTTCTCTTCGTGTTAACTTGATCTTCAGGAGCAGATTCCTCTGGTGGGGAGTCCTCAATGGGTTTGGGACTTGGACTTGGCGGAGGCACATTTCTTCGTTGTCATTTTGGCGGCATCCTTGAAGATGATTAATTATATCAAAGAAAATTAATTAGAAAAAATTATGAAAAGTATAATATTTTATAGTCACCTATATGAATAAAATATTTAGTACTTTTATTCTTTTCTTCGGATGTATTGTTCATGCTTGTTTTAGAATTTCCCTCAATAACATCTTCATCATCATCATCAACCTCTTCTTCGTCCTCCTTCTCCACCTCTTGCCCGGATTCTGATTCGTCTTCTTCTTCTAAATATTCTTCTTCTTCTTCCTCCTCACTTACTTGAATTGAATGATCATTTAATACGGACGGGTGGGACATCATCTCTACACAAGGAGAGCAATTTGTGCACCGAGGTCAACAAACAAGTTAATATCCTCTCCATCTTCCTGGTATGCCTCTACAATCGGAGTGTCATCTTCATCTCCACTATTCTCGTAATCTGCACTTGTTCCTGCTTCATATATATTTCGAAGGATAAATTTTTGTACAACTCGCCAAGTTATCTCTCCACAATCTTCATTAGCGTTTTTCATTAGATCAATCAAGTAATAGACTTGGGTAGCTTGACAAGCCAATACGAATGGATCATCTTCGTACCATTTAGATGCAGTATTGACACTCGAAAAGTGATTATCCCTATGTATCGAAACCCGACTACCTCCTAGATCCCACCAATTACGTTTAAAGATATATGTTACAGACCCACCCAGATATTTCAATCCGATAATATCACGTGACAATCATGATTTTTCAATCCACTGATTTTCCAGTCATCAGGGCTCACACATCTACCAATATTTGAAGCATAACCATCTGACAACTTCACATCTTGCAACCATTTGCAAAAGTCCATTCTCTCCTCCCTCGCCATCGTAAAACATGCATACGACATGACCACCCTATTGCTTTCCAGCACAAATATAGATTATGTTTAATTCCTGTTCTCTCAAGATATTTCCTCATCTTGATTGTGTCATTCATCTTTTTGTTAATGCTCATCAATATACCCAGTATATTATCACAGATATTCTTCTCTATGTGCATTACATCCAAACTATGTCGCAAAATGCATGACGACCAATACGGTAAGTCAAAAAAAATACTACGCTTTGTCCAATTCAATTATGTTGCGCCTCGTTTTCTCTTGTTCTTTCCCCGACCTTTGCCAAAATTGTTCGCTCTAACATGTAGCAGTTGTTCTACTATCTCTTCCCCAGACAACTCATTTGGTGCAATTATATCCTCTATTCTCCCATCAAACTTAGCACATTATCTTCTCCATGCATGATTTGCTGGTATATAACGTCGATGACCCATGAAACACAACTTCTGAGAATATTTTAACCACTCACTAGCAGTTTCTTTATTACACGTCGGACACGCTAACTTCCCTTTCGTACTCCAGCCATAAAGATTCTCATATGCCGAAAAGTCATTTATCGTCCACATTACCGCAGCATACATCTGAAAAGATGTCAACGTGGATGCATCATAAGTTCTAACGCCTGTTTCCCATAAATGCATGATTTGCTGGTAGATAATGTCGATGACCCACGAAACACAACTTCTGACAATATTTTAACCACTCACTAGCAGTTTCTTTATTACACGTCGGACACGCTAACTTCCCTTTCGTACTCCAGCCAGAAAGATTCTCATATGCCGAAAAGTCATTTATCATCCACATTACCGCAACATGCATCTGAAAAGATGTCGACATGGATGCATCATAAGTTCTAACGCCTGTTTCCCATAAATGCATGATTTGCTGGTTGATAACGTCTATGACCCATGAAACACAACTTCTGAGAATATTTTAACCACTCACTAGCAGTTTCTTTATTACACGTCGGACACGCTAACTTCCATTTCGTACTCCAGCCAGAAAGATTCTCGTATGCCGAAAAGTCATCTATCGTCTACATTACCGCAGCATGCATCTGAAAAGATGTCGACGTGGATGCATCATAAGTTCTAATGCTTGTTTCCCATAACTCTTTCAGCTCTTCAATCAATGGCTGCATGAATACGTCAATATCATTCACAGGTGATCTCGGGCCGGGGATAAGTAAAGTTAATAAAAAGTTGGGCGCCTTTATGCACCTCCATGATGGAAGATTGTACTGAATCAACACTACAGGCCAAGTGCTATAACTTGTACTCATATTCCTAAAAGGGTTAAATCTATTGGTTGTGAGTCTCAGGTGCACGTTCCGAACTTCTATCCCAAACTCTGGGTATTGATTATTGAAAATTGCCACGCAAGTGAGTCAGCTGGATACCTCATATCTGCGTCATCCTTAACTCTTTTTTCCTCGTGCCACCTCATATCATGAGCTGTTTTCTTACATATATATAGTCTTTGCAACCTAGGTCTCAAGGGAAAATACTGCAACACCTTAAGCGGCATATCTTTCTTACCCTTCCACCTTGACTCTCCGTATACAGGACATGCTTGTTTCTCCTCATTCTCCTTCCAAAACAAAACACAATCATTCTTGCATGTATGTATGAACTTGTACTCAAATCCTAATCTATTTCTCAACTATTTTGCTTCATAAAAGTTTTTCAGCAATGCAGACCCTTCGGGAAGCACCTCGTTAAATAAGTCCAATACCATATTTATTGCTTTTGTCGACATCCCACACAATAATTTAATGTGAAGCAACCACACAATAAATAACATTTTGGAATGTTTTGTACAGCCTGAATAAAGCTCGCGCTTTACATCTTCCCGCATTGCAACGAAATTTTCACAATTAGTCTCTCGGCCACTTGAGGCATTGTCATCAACCTCATCCATAAACATCCAAGCTCCAATGTCACCCAACATCTCCTCCATCTCATCCTGCTCATAATCATCATCCATGTGCCTCAAATAATTTGGATGATCGACCAATACATCTACTGACTGTTCATAGGGCTCACCATGTAATACCCATCGGTACCGCAGATCCATACCATTCACAAATATATGACTTTCAACTTCATTCAACCTTATTGCACACAAATTTTTTCACCCTCGATATGGACACTTAATGTAACCACGACTATCAGCAGAGGTCCGTGCAAAATCAATTAAGCTTCTTACTCCACGCGCATAGGGTATGTAATCATTTCCAATTCTATCGCCCAGACGTATCCAACTTTTGTCCATTTCTAAAAACATCTATCTATTAATAACACGCTCATAGAAAATTCACATGCATGTCATGCTCCAATTCTCATTACTTTTTTGATAAGGTAGTTGGTCTTATCCCGTTCTAGATTATATTATCCATATTCTATAAATCTAGTCACTCTACTACTTTCCACGTTAGTACAAATTTCGGTAGTACCTCCCCATAATTTTTCAAGTATACATGTTCAAATAGAGGGATTGTGAGCCTACAAACAGTATACCCGAAGAACAATAGAGGAAGATACCGAAAGTTCATATTAAACGTGGAGAGTAGGAGTAACAAAAATGTGCAATACAGATAATATAATCCCAAACTATCCACACTGGACAATTCAAGAATTAGTGGACACATAAATGTACACTAATTCCCAAACAGGTCTAAGGTTATCTATGCAATGTCACACAATATCTATCAAAAAACACTACAAACAATATCTCAATATTGTTTGAATTAACAATGTCAAACAAATAGTAGTGTTATATTGTTAAAGTAGAGAGAGATGGAAGAATACGTTCACAAGTTTCTTATCATGAGTAGATAACGAGTGAGAATGATATTGAAGAAATGTCTAAATTATAGTCTAATTACTTAACTGTTACAAACTCTTTGGCCTTGACAACTCTCAAGGTCGGAGAGATTACAACAGTCAAGTAATTAGACTAAAAGTTAGTAAATGATTTACTATTATTATTTCTAAATTATAATTATAATTTTTATTATATAATTGTTATTATAATTGTTATTATATAATTTTAAAGGTTATTATATAATTTTAATTATTATCATTCCTAAATTATAATTTTAATTATTATACTTAATTGAGTGAGTTATTTATTTATATTAACAGTACGTATATAATTTCTATATAAGCATTTATTTGATCCTTATTTATTTACTCTTTAGCTTATTTTAAATAAGTATATTTATTTATTCCAACTCATTACTTATTTGGTAGATTCAAGATTTTTTTCTTGAAGAGTATATTACTTTATTTATTTATATATATATATTTAATAATATAATGGTTTGGAACCTCACAATTGTAAGAATATTTAATAAGTAATTATTAATTATAGTTATTATATGTATATTATACTTTATATATAGTTAAGTTATATACTTTTTTTTTCTTTTTTTTTTTAAATTAAGTTTTATACTATACTTATAATTTGCATAATAATCATATTCTAACTAAATTAGTATGAATATATTATATATACTTATTAAATATTAAATATTAATTCTCATATTAAATATAAATGTATATTAAATGTTTTTAATCTTAACTTAAATTAAGTTCTTAAACTTATAATTTTCTTGTTAAAGAACATATTCAAAAAACACATTCACAAACAATAATCACAATATTTCAAGAGTAAGTATAAAATCACAACAAAATATATAAACATATTGCTAAAATTTTGAAATATACCTAGCACTCACAATATGCTCTTACAAATCAAAAGATTTCAACTTGCCAAAACAACCAATCCTTCAAAAAAATACAACACTAACTTATTAGAAGCATATATATATATATAAAAAACACAAGACAAATATCATAAAATTCAAAAAAATACAAAAGAAAAAGAGTTTTTCCTTACCAAAATCAATGGAACTATAGTTCAAAAATATTAACCCTCTCTCACTCAACTCTCTCACTCTAACCGTCTCTCACTCTAACTCTCTCTAACCCACGACCCTCTCTCACTCAACTCTCTCTCACTCTAACCCTCCCTCTCTCTAACCACGACCCTCTCTCACCGTCTCTCTCTCTCTCTCGGTTATTTGCGCGCACAAGAGAAGCAGCAGAAATGAGTTTGCTTCCTCCCGTGCATGTATTAATGCAAAAACTAAATCATTAGATGTAACGTTTGAACGTTTAAGTTGTACGTTTGCACGTTAAAATATTCCGCCCAATTTTCAGATGACGTTCGAACGTTAAAAAAATTCAGTTAAATTTTCTACACATAACATTGGGACGTTAAATATACACGTTTGAACGTATCTTCCTATGACAGAGCCCGAAATCAAGCGGGAAATTTTCTGCATTTTTATTTTCATGTTCAAACATATGGAAATTTGACATTCGAACGTTATAAATTTTGAGTAAATTTCATCGACTAACGTTCGAACAAAAAATTTTAACATCTGAACGTTTTTTATCATGACAGAGGTGCCGAAATCGAGCGAAAATTTTTTCGTATTTTTCTTCTCATGTTCAAACGTATTATAATGTAATGTTCGAATGTAAATTTCCTCTCATATATCTCGATTCACGTTCACACGTTAAATTGAAATGTTCGAACGTGGAAAGATCATCACAGATTTGAGGAAATCAAGCAGGAAAATTTCTGTATTTTTTTAACGTTCGAATGTACATAATGTACGTTTGAACGTTATTTTAGGACGTTATTCAGTAGTTAGTATTTATTAATATAATAGTTATATATATGTATTTTTTTTATATACTCATAATATTTCTCTTGAATATAATCTCTTTTTATTTTTGAAAAGTCGAGAAAAATACTAACCTTTTGTGAGTATTTTCTTCTTTCATATAATCTTGTTTGAGATATTTTTTGTTAATTTTAAATTCTTTTTTACTCAAGGTGTATATTTGGGCATCATCTCCAATCACTTGTGAATATGTTGGAGAAAAAAGTTCATTTTCATGATTATGAGAGGTGGATGCCAGGGTGAGTAATCTTGAGAATGAGAGGCGACATTTGGAAGGTAATGATCCCACCAGCCTTTTAGTTGGCTAGTTGGCCGGCCTGTAACAATAATATATGATATAACAATAATATAACAAAATAATCGTATATGGCTCTGATACCAAAGACGTAAATCCTAGGTAATAAATAGCTAATAATAATAATAATAATAATAATAATAATAATAATAATAATAATATGCGGTATGACCAGCCATATGCATGAAAGCATGTAAAACAGGCGGTATAACCGACTATATGCAATACTAATATATGTTAATGTTGTTAGTAATATTCTAACTTATAGTCAGTAAAATATGGTCTATGAAAATATTATAAGAATGATTGTATGTCTTGTTATAAATGCATACAATTCTTTACTTATACTGTGAATTGTTTTCCATTATATATATAGTACTAGTATATAGTATTAGTATATATCTAATAGTATTAGGATAAGTACTAATAGTATTAGGATAATGTTATATATTATAACATTATACCATATAATATATTAGTATAGTATTAGTTTAATATTATATGTTATATACTAATAGCATTACTATATATTATTACTATACTATATAGTAATACTATATATTAGTATATTAGTATTATATATTATGTAATTACTATATTAATATTAGTATTATGTACTAATATAGTAATACTAATATTAATATTAGACAGCTAACCGAGAATTTGGATTTGTTAATGGTAAAAATGGCATAATTAATTATATTAGTGTATAGTATTAGTATATATGATATTTAGACATCATTATATATGATACAAAAAGACAATCGTTTCTCAGGAAGTTGCAATCAGCTTCCCATTCCTTTATTGCCACTTGTCTACTTTGATATATATGATATTTAGACATTTTGGAATGTATAGTCTTGTCTCATTAATTGTTATTTTCTCTTAAGATCTTTTATATTGTTCATCAAATGTCTAATTCAAGCCTTAAATTATAATCTAGACATTTTAATGAATTAGAATTATTATATATAGTTATTATTATATTAAACTATAATATATATAATACCTAAGATATATGTTATATATTATAACATTATACCGTATAATATATTAGTTTAGTATTAATTTAATATTATATGTTATATACTAATAGCATTACTATATAGTATTACTATACTAACAACAACAATATACTATATATAGTAGATAGCATTATATATAGTGTATATATAACACTATATATATAGTATAGTATATAAAATATTATATATATATATATAATACACTGTATTCTATATAATATACGTTATATATAATATATACAATATAATACATTATATAATATAATGCACTGTATATATATTATATACTATATATATATATACTAGTATATAGTATATAGTATAATATAATATTAGATTACGTTCGGGATATGTTATAAAATACATTATAATATATAACATATATTAATAATAAAATATATTATTAATATATTTGTGGGAATTAAATCGCCAAACCTTCGAACGTGACTCAGAATGACGTTCAAACGTTTTCCTGTATATAAGCCCAAAACCGAAATGAGAAATGTCATTCTTAGAACTAAACCGTTATCTCTCCACCGTTGCACGCCACCGTCAAACCGTCGCCTCCGCTGTTAAACCCCACTACCACCATCACAAAAAGGTAGGCATCCCTCTTTTGTCCTCTTACATGTTTTTATTTTTAAGATTTAGTAGGATTTTGTGTAAACCGAACGTTAGTGGTGGCCGGATTTTCAACTTCATTTTCCGGCTACCACGGGTTGTCATTGGCCAAATGGTCACTGTAGAAAAGTTTCTTGAAGTGTATACTTCATTTCTATGGTGGCATTTGGCCATTTAGACCCAGGGTATGTGATTTTTGATAATGGCTGAGTCGACTCAACCATTTTGTGTCGAAACATTCGAACGTTTTGACAGAACATTCGAACGTATGACGCTATGATTGCATAGCCCTTCCACATTCGAACGTATCTTTTCTACATTCGAACATTACTTTTCGACGCATTTACGTTCGAACATTTAATGTTAACATTCAAACGTACAACTTTTTAATTTATCCGATGTTTTGCCTTCCACGTTGCAGAAGTTAATAATTTACGTTCGAACGTAAAAAACATACGTGCGAACGTAAAAATATACATTCGAACTAAAAAACATACGTTCGAATGTAAGTTATTGACGTTCGAACGTAAAAACCATACGATCGAACTAGAAGGCATAACGTTCGAATGCAACGCATTTCAAAATTCTTATCCGTTATGCCCTTAACGTTTGAACGTATATATTATATTATGTTCAAACGTTAATATAATTTTTATCTAGAGAACGTGCATCTTTAGATAAAACGTTCGAACATATGTTATATAATGTTCGAACGTTAATGTAGAGCAGTTTAAAATTAATACGAAAGATGCATCAATAATACAAATAATTTTTTTTTTCATTTTCTATTTGCAAGATATGACTCATGATTTGCATACTCAAAAACGGGGGAGGGAAGGAGCCACTTCGAACACTGCTCGGATCGAGGCTTGTATTGTTATGGTGGAGCGAAAGGTCTTGATCAATGAGTTCGACGAGCTCAGATAGGAGCAAACTAATCTCATAGATGTGTTCATCAGTAGAGGCTGGGGAAATATCTGCATATTGAGGGGGAAGGTATACCCCTCAATGGTTCGGGAATTCTATATGGGGATGTGCTCCATGTCTCAGGCACATCCTCTCACACCGTGACTGTACGCGGCGTGTCGTTTGAGATTTCACCGAATGTGATCGTCGAGCTACTTGGGATTCGTCGAGTAGTTGAGATATCTACTACAACTGACTCTCAGACTGGCGACACAGCTGTCGTTCGCACATCTACATCTGCACACGGCACACTCGATGCAGATGTAGGCATTTCTACATCATCTACTGGCCCAACTGGGCCAGTAGATGATGCCAGAGATGCAGACCGGTCAAAAGCTAAGGATATTGACCGAGAGACTCGAGATGATGATCGAGATGAGAATTTCTACATCCTCACCGGGAGAGACCGCACGTAGATCGAGAGGATGAACGCCTTCAACCAAATACATTTGCTACCTTTCTTCCGCATGTTGCAGCTTATTATTGTAACTAACTTGGATCCTGTGGCATATAAGACCACATTTAGTCGGACTCGGGCACAAGTTTTGATACGAGTGGCACGTAGAGATCCCATCGATTTGCCATAGCGCATCTTTGAGAGGATCTGTTATGAGGCGAGCATCGTCTTCACGGACAACCTCCCATACGGTGTCATCATCAGCCAGCTATTACTTGTTCGAAGAGTGTCACTCCAACCGGAGGAGCGGGTCTAGCTCCTCCGACGCAACATTGGATAGGCGAGGGGGTATCCTCGACGTCAACCACTCCCTGTAGCGGATCTAGCTCCTCCGACGCAGCTCGGGCCCGGTGTGGGGAGTAGTAGTCCACAGCCGACGAGTACATTTGCGGGAGATGCGCGACCTGCTTGGGTTGATGCGGTGATCTCACAGTTGACTGCACATATCGATCGACAGATCGTGGTTGTAGAGGAGTCTGTCGCCGAGATAGCCCATCATGTAGGTATCCTCAACGAGAAGGTTGATAGCATGACTAAGGAGATACGGAGTACGAATTTCGTGAACAACGCATTCACGTGAGTGTTGTTTACGAAATTCTATCATATTTTGTATTTTGCTTTTAATATATGTAAAGAACAATATTATTTAACATATCTATTATTTTTTAATTTCAATTCTCAATCTTTTTTAATATTAGATTTTTCAAGTTTAATACTAAATCACTGGACTTCAAATATATATATAAACATAAATATATATTTATATATGTATATATAAACATAAATTATATTTTACAAATTGTGTATATAAATATATATTACAATTTTTTAGATTTGTTCACAAATTATGCATTATAAAAATCGAGAAAATATGTTTGCATTCGTGAATTGTGCAACCGCCGCGTAATCGCTTTGAAAAAAGTGAATAAAACATGAGACCCACATGAAAAAAATTAATTTTTTAATAGTGGACCCCACTCTTTTTCAAAGGGGTTACGCGGCGTTTACGCACTTCACGGTTGTATGTAGAATTACTTATAAAAACCACATCATTTTTAACTTAGAGTCATATTTAATTTAAATTTACAATTAACGTTCGAATGTTACTAATATTCGAACGTTGGCGCCAAAATATTTTACGTTCGCATGTAGGTAGCCACAGTGTTCGAACGTATATGTGACGTTCGAGCGTAAATTTGCTCTCCATTCGAATGTAAAAAAAAATAAAAAATAAAAAAATAAAATAAAAAAATAAAAAAAACTCATCTATCTTTAGTGACGTTTCCAAAAACTTTCACAGAAAATGCTTTTTAGTGACGGTTTGGAGACTGTCACAATTTCTCAACCGTCACTTAAAAGTAATTATGTTGTAGTGAATATATATATATATATGTGTGTGTGTGTGTGTGTGTGTGTCATGTGTGTAAATTACATAAAAAATACTCACGAAACACATGAAAGTTGGTTTAATCTTAGAATATTTAGTTATGGGATATAATATATATATATATATATATATATATAATTGCATATTTGTTAAAATTGTGAACATTCTTCTACGTACTTGTTTGAAAAATATGTTAAATGCCCGTATTTGGTAATTAATAACCTCAAACTCAGGTACGTATGAACGAAAATTAAAGATGAACAGCTAGAGCTTCATCATCTACATGAATATATATAGAAACAAAGCTGTATATGTTCATGTTGTACGTAGCATACTACTCCATGAAACTCGGACTCATTTACGCTCCTGGATACTAATTATTTGCGCGCCTAGTTAATGCTCCTGCATATTCAAACTAAATATTATATATATATATATATATAGAGGAGAAATTGATAAGTATGCACAATTAAAGGCAGGCGGTAGAACCGACCATATGCATGTATGATATGAAAAATAAATTTAACAAGTAAATGAACATAAACATATTCATAAACTTTCAAAATAGTTACAGAGTTATGGCACAAGGTAGAACGTTATTTGCTCTTGATAGGGTTGAGAGAAGGTAGGCAGAACTTACAAGGGAATTGTTCTCTAGAAAGATCTCTGCCTAAGAATGAAATGAGAGACTCCTTTTATAGAGGAATGAGTCCCTGTTTACAAAGCATCCGTGAATGACAGCTGTCATTACTGTTTGATCACGAGTAAAGTAAAAAGCAAAAGTAAGTCCGTGAGTGAACAGTGTTATTACTGTTTAACCACGGGTGTCATGATTGTGTCTAGCGGCGGCTGCTGCTTTCGGCACAAAACGACAATTCTGAAAAAGGAGACCGGTCAGTGGGTCTTCTTTGATCTCAAGTAGTGGTCTGTCAAAAGGGACTTGTCATTAGTCTCTTTTGTCAAGTAGCAATTTATTCTTCTTCTGAGTAGAACCCAGAGTTACCGAAGACATTGCTGTAGGAAGCCTCTGATGCTGTGTCCGAATCTTCATCTTCAGACTTGCTTTGAGACTTTGATAGTGATTCTTTTAATATGTTGATTAAATCCTTCTTATTAAGTCCGTCAAAGATGTCTTTTTTCTTTTTAGACTTAGAGGATTTGGAGGATGAACTGTCCTTTACCCCCCCCCGGATTTTGTTGGAGATGCAGGGGCCTGAATTAAGGGATATTCAGGAGCATTGGATGGTCCAGCCATAATCTTGGGAAATTCCTTTTTATCCTGCAGATTAGGTGCAGCTTGTGGAAAATCCTTGATCAGTAAATCAACAATTTTATCAGTGTTTGCAAATTTATCCCACCATTTGGTGAAATAAACTCGTGTCATAACATCACCATTTCTTTCGTAGTTCCATTTAAAGATCCATGGGAGGTGGTATTTTTTACAGAAATGCAAGGAATGATGAAATTTTTTGGAGTGTTGATCCAAGGTAGAATCAACAATTTTTGAGTAGTGCTGGTAAGCTGTAAAGAGCTGACCAGGAAGATTATTTGGAATTAGTCCATATTGGTTCCACCATTGAATGAACCAAAGTGGAAGAGTTCCTTTGAATTTGATATCAAATTTGATGAACCAAGAGTGGCTCATGTCAGGAGTCTGGAAGAACATGAACCTCTTCCAGGCATCAATGTAATCGAAATAAGAAAC
Source organism: Juglans mandshurica (assembly GCA_022457165.1). NCBI lineage: Eukaryota > Viridiplantae > Streptophyta > Magnoliopsida > Fagales > Juglandaceae > Juglans > Juglans mandshurica. The sequence continues at coordinate 16,961,835 of CM039623.1, forward strand.
AGGAGTGTCTATTTGAGCAAGTCGTTTGGAAGAAGATGGGTTTCCCTATTCTGCTTGAGTAATGACTTGATGGATATAGGCACTGTGAAAGATTAATTTGTTGGTATCAACCTTGTCATAAATAGGTTTGATAACTAAGGAATTTGTTTGGATTAAGATACTGGAGTAATACTGGAGATTTTTTGAGGAATCTTCAGGAATCCAGTGGAAAAAAGTAGGGAAATAAGAGGAAGCAATTTTAAAAACATCTGTATATATTGTGCTGTTAGGCTCAATATGGAACAGATATGAAGAAAAATTCTTTTTCAGATATTCAGATTTTCCTTTTGGGAGGAAAAACTGAGGAACAATAGCAGTTTGGGTTTTTGACTCAATTGCTTTCGCATATGGGTCAAAAGTAGTAGTGACCGCAGACGAAAATGTCTGTGGTTGTATAGGTTTGCCGAGAGGTTTGAACCTGTTGGCAAGTTCTAGTGCTGAAGACACAGCACCAGTAGTAGAAGATCCAGCCTCATTCTTGATGAGGTTTATACTGGGCATTGGTGGTGGTGGATTCACCTTTTTCTCTCTCTCTCTTGTTTTCTTCTTGCTGGCCATGATGGGGTTTCTGCAAGAATTCACGGGTGAGAAAGTCAGGGATAGAATTTTGTGTGCCTTTGATATAATCAATGTCAAAGTCAAAAACACTTAAAATAGCTTGCCAACGTGCAAAAATATGTTTTGATGCTATGTTTTTAACATCTTTTTCTAAAACAAATTTAGCACTCATGCAGTCAATTCTGACCAAAAATTTCTGGTTTAAAAGGTCAGATTGAAATTTGGATATACATAGTACTATAGCCAAAATTTCTTTTTTAACAGTACTATATTTTTCTTGTGCAGAATTCCAGGTTCCAGAATGGAAGCGAACAATTTGTTCAGATGAACCTGGTGAAACACATTGTTTCAGAATGCCACCATAACCAATGTCTGAGGCATCTGTTTGGACAATTTTAAAAGAATCAAGAGTAGGGATACCAAGGCACGGAAGAGTTTTGACATGTGCTCTGATTTTCCTTACTAAATCTGTATGGATTTCTGTCCAAGGAGGAGGATTAGAAAGAAGTCGTTTAAACAAAGGACGACATTGTTTCCTCATATCCTTGTAGAAATCTGCAACATAATTGAGAGATCCTAAGAACCTCTGCAATTGTTTTTTATCAAGAATGACATCAGGGAATTTGTCAGCAAATTCGATAGCTCTTTGGATAGGCCTGATTTTGCCTTCAGAGATGTCATAACCAAGGAATCTAATCTTGGTTTGAAACAATTTTATTTTTGTTGCCGAAACAACAAGACCATTGAGTCTAATGATGTCAAGAAACGAATTCAAGTGTTTCCAATGTTCATCAATAGATTTGGAGAAAATAAGAACATCGTCGATATAGACAATGGTAAAAGCAGAGAACGAATTGAAGATATCGTTCATGATATTTTGGAATTCACTGGGAGCGTTCTTAAGGCCGAAAGGCATGACGTTCCACTCGAAATGACCAAAAGGGGTAACAAAGGCAGTCTTATACCTATCTGACTCGGCTATTTGGATTTGCCAAAAACCGGATTTAAGGTCAAATTTGGAAAAGACCACAGCATCACTCAACCTATGAATTAAGTCATTCTTATTGGGAATAGGATACCTAATCCACTCTAAGACTTTGTTCAAAGGTTTGTAGTTGATAACTAGACGAGGGGTACCACGTTCTAGTTCTGCATTTTTCTGGACATAAAAGGCGGGACAAGACCAGGGTGACTTGCTTTTCCTGATAATGCCTTTATCTTGAAGATCTTGTATCTCCTTTCTGCAGTAATCCAAAGTCTTTCTATTCATCTGAACCGAAGTGGCTTTGGTTGGTATTTTGGATTCATCAAAACCTTTAATGTATGGGAGAGAAACTATGTGTAAATCAGGAGGTGTAGGTCTGGAGTACCAGTTTTTCGTCAAACTCATGGGCATGGGCCCTTTTGAAGAAAATCTGGCAATTTCCAGGTTTTGAAAATTTTTTTCAATTAAATCAATATCCTTGTCTTCAGAGGATTCTTCGTTAGAAGATTCTTCCGAAGTTTCTTCAAGAACAACTTTATCACCATTACTGTTAAGAGTGCTGGTGGAGGGTTGATCTTTCTTTAGATCAGCAATCATTTGGTCAATTTTTTCCAAAGTTTTGGCCTGAGGGTTTTGAAAATGTACTTTAGGCCTTTCTTCGGGTAAACTGATCAAAGGTTTTTCAATCTTTTTCTTGGGCTGATCTTTGAAGAAGTTCAAAGGATGTTCTGTTTTAAAAACAGGGTTTGAAGTAAAAATAGGCTTTTCAACCTTTTCTTCAATCCGATCTAACTGTTCTCCAATCGTATGAAGAGCAAGATTCGCAAAATTGTTTTGGGAAATAATCTTTTTTGCTTCTTTCAGAATCTTGTCCTTTTCCGGATCTTTTGAAACAGTATCAGAAAGTTTAAAGGGGGAAGCAATTACTTCATTTCCCTTAATAGGAATAACAATAGACCTTAAAGGAGGATGACTGGCTTGGATGACAGTCCTTCCTTCTTCTTGGACAAATTCATTTTTAACAACATTTAAAGTATTTTTAGAAACATAAGTGTTCTCCGCAAAGTCCAAAAGAGAAATATGTTGTTGAAGCTTATTCATCTCTTCTTTCCATTTACGTTTAACACGTTGTTTTTCTGTATCAGAAAATTTTGCAAGATAGGCTTTACGCCTTTGCTTGTTTTCTGGTGCAGCAAAATCTTTTAAAAGAGCTGGTAAATCAATTTCAAATGATTTATTTAAAACATTTAAACTATGATGAACAGGTGCAACAGGGGCTTGCATATCTGAAGCTGTTGGTGACATAGAAGACGTATCTTCTTTGTCTGCTTCATCATTTATGCCCTGGTTAGAAGAACCAGCTTCTCCTTGTGCAGTATAAAAAGCAGAAGTAACTTGAGAGGACGTAGAAAGTCCTTTCAATTTTAAAGCAGGTTTAACAGGTTGAACTGTTCGTACCGAATCTTCAAGGAATTGATTGAGATTAGCATCATCCCTTGGATTCTTCCGATCAGTATCAATAAGACTGGATCTGGAGCCAGCAAAAGAATTTCTTCTTCTACTAGGGGCTTCGGATCGATTAAAAGAGATTTTAACAGTTCCATTCAAATACTGTTGGATGATATCAACATTAGCATCCGAAACAATATTTCTAGGAGGGGGCATGGGTATTTCTTGTTCCAAAGTCCATTCAGTGGGAAGGGTTATATCTTCCCAATAAATCCTTTTTGGAACCTTTATATCAACATCTGAAGAACTACTCTGGATCAGGAGAGTATGTTTTCCAGATGGTTTTGCAATGGCTTTTGGATCTAAATTCGTTTTTAAAAGACGATAATAAATCCTGAAAATTAAAGCAAGAGGTTGACTTCCTTCAAGCATTTGATAACCTGAAGTAAGTATGTTCAAAATTAAACACTGTAAAATATGTTTGTCTTTTAGAGACAAAGTTAAATTGGGAAAACAGTCAAAATGAACAGGTCCTTCCGAAAGGGAGGATTGAATCATACCGAGAATGCTATCCTCAAATTTGAGGAATCTGCCATCTCGTAAACAAAAAAGAACAGAGGCATTGATGCCTAACCTTGTTAGAGGTTTAGCAGCAATTTGAACAGAACCTATATGTATATACTTATATCCCTCTGAAATATAATCCAAAATTTGTTTTTCTTTGAAAAGAAAACATTTTTCTTGGGATTTTGATATACTATAAGTTTGTTCGACTGTTCGAACATTCAAGGTTTTTGAAAAAGTCTTTTTAAACCAAGTGGTTCGATAAATAGAATCTGGATCAATCTCTGGAATCTTCCACGATCCCAGAGTAGGAGATAGCTCTTCTCCATAAGAGCAGTCTTCTTCATTGACTATATCAGTAGGCATAGTCGACCTGGAACTAACTGAGGAGTTGGACCTCCCCCACATTCGCCTATGTTTGTCCGCCATCTACAGGGTGGATATCATCTCTCTCACCTGGGAACTTACCGTTTGAGAGGCTACCCCAACTGAACCACTATCTGCCCAACACGCCAACCTAGGCTTCTCAAGGGACTTACCTGGATTCAGCTAAGCTACTCTGACCCGATCCTGAACACAGGGTACAAGAAACAAACTCGCACCTAGTAGAAGAAGAACAAACAAAAGAAAATGCAAAGGAAAATAGAACTCAGCACTTAGATACCAGAATGGCTCTGATACCAATACAGCGGAAGGACGAGATGAAGAGAAAGAAAAGGAGAAATTGATAAGTATGCACAATTAAAGGCAGGCGGTAGAACCGACCATATGCATGTATGACCAAATGATTGCTGATCTAAAGAAAGATCAACCCTCCACCAGCACTCTTAACAGTAATGGTGATAAAGTTGTTCTTGAAGAAACTTCGGAAGAATCTTCTAACGAAGAATCCTCTGAAGACAAGGATATTGATTTAATTGAAAAAAATTTTCAAAACCTGGAAATTGCCAGATTTTCTTCAAAAGGGCCCATGCCCATGAGTTTGACGAAAAACTGGTACTCCAGACCTACACATCCTGATTTACAGTTTGAGGAGAAGGTTTTCCAGAACCAATCTTCTTATTCTGCCGACAAAGTTTACGAATGGAATATTGATGGATTCTCTGAACAAGAAATCATTAATACCATGAGTAAAATGTCTATGGTTGCAAATGCTTATATCAACAATAACATCAGGCAACCAGATATTGTCAGGATTTTAACTCAAGGTTTTACTGGTGTTTTAAGAAATTGGTGGGATAAGTACCTCACCAACGATGCTAGGGAAACCATCCAAAATGCGGTAAAACGCAATGAGGAAGGGTTACCTATTTTTAACGAGGAAATTGGGATGTCTCATCCTGATGGAATCAATACTTTGATTTATACTATTTTAAAACATTTTATTGGGACACCATCCAATATAACTAGCCGCGTTAGCGACCAGTTGAATAATCTTAGATGTCGTCAGATGTCTGATTATAGATGGTACCAAGATGTTTTTATTTCGCGAGTAATGCTTCGTGATGATAGTCAGAAGCCTTACTGGAAGGAGAAATTCATTGACGGATTACCTCGTTTATTTGCCTATAAAGTCAAGGAAGAACTTACTGATGCTTCTGGGTTACTTAACTATGAGGATTACACTTATGGTGATATCTTCAGTATTGTTAAGAAACTTGGTATTAGTATGTGTCATGATCAAAGAATGCTTCGTGAACAAATGAGGAATAATAAGAAGGCCAAGTACGAAATGGGCACTTTCTGTGAACAGTTCGGTCTTCCTAATATTGCTCCATCCAGAAAGAAGCACAAAACTTATAAACCTCATGGTGGTTTCAGGAGAAAACCCCGTGATGAATTTTATAAAAAATCTCACAAAAAACCCTTTTTTAAATCGTTTTCCAAGAAAAAAGATTCTAAAGATGTTTCTTCAGGAAAATGTTTTATATGTGGCAAGTCTGGACATTTTGCAGACAAATGTCCCAAAAAAGCCCAAAAAATCAAGAAAAAGCTTAATCAGTTGGATATTGGTAACTATGATAAAGAAGAACTATTTCGACTCTTAGAAATAGAATCGTCTTCATCATCGGATACTCTTGAAATCAGTTCTAGTGATTCAGAATATCGCTCTGAAACTGATAATCATGAACCATCTGATTTAAAGCTGGGTTGCAATTGTAATACTACTTGTAGTAAGACACCAGGAAAGACAATCAATGTCTTGACTAAGTCTGAAGAACAAGAAAACTTATTGCTAACCCTTATTTCTCAAATTAATAATCCTGAGCTTAAGGAAGAATATCTTCTAAAGCTGAAGAAGGTAATGGTCCGAAAGGATCCAGAACCCTCTAATCAAAGGATTAATTTTCAAGAAACCTTGGAAAGATTTTCAAAGAAAAAATCCAAGGATATTTCTGTTTCTGACTTACAATATGAAATAAATTCTGTCAAAAAAGAAATTATAGATCTCAGATCTGAAATAAACAACCTCAAATCTGAGAACGAAGTTTTAAGACAAGAATTTTTATTAATCAAGATTGACAAACAACTTGATCAAGATATTCCTTCTGACAATGAGCAAACTGAGGCTGGTTCTAGTCAACAGGATATTCCTGCCGACAACCAGATTTGTTTAATTCGTCACACCATTCCTCCTAAATGGTTTTCACGTGTTAATATTATCGTTGCTCATGATTTTCAATTCTCTGTTATTGCTATGATTGATTCCGGATCAGACTTGAATTGCATTCAAGAAGGACTCATTCCCAGCAAATATTTTGAAAAATCAACCGAAAAATTATTCTCGGCAAATGGCTCAAAGATGACCATTAATTATGAGCTCAATAATGCTCATGTTTGCCAGGATAACATTTGTTTTCGGATTCCCTCTGTTTTAGTCAAAAACATGTCTGACAAAGTGATTTTGGGAATCCCTTTTATATCTTCTTTATATCCCTTTATGACTGAAAAAGACGGTATCACTACCGACCCTTTTGGTCAAAAGGTAAAATTTCATTTTGCTTCCCGTTTTGAAATTGATACGGATAAGAGCAAGAAATCTTTGTTTATTGCAAAACAAAAACATTTGAATTTCCTCCAACAGGAAATCAAGTATAAAAAGATTTCTGAACAATTATCCTCTTCTCTTTTGATTTCAAAAATTGGAGATTTCAACAAACGTTTAATAACAGATGTTTGTTCGGATTTACCTAATGCTTTTTGGTATAGGAAGAAACACATAGTTTCTCTCCCATACATTAAAGGTTTTGATGAATCCAAAATACCAACCAAAGCCACTTCGGTTCAGATGAATAGAAAGACTTTGGATTACTGCAGAAAGGAGATACAAGATCTTCAAGATAAAGGCATTATCAGGAAAAGCAAGTCACCCTGGTCTTGTCCCGCCTTTTATGTCCAGAAAAATGCAGAACTAGAACGTGGTACCCCTCGTCTAGTTATCAACTACAAACCTTTGAACAAAGTCTTAGAGTGGATTAGGTATCCTATTCCCAATAAGAATGACTTAATTCATAGGTTGAGTGATGCTGTGGTCTTTTCCAAATTTGACCTTAAATCCGGTTTTTGGCAAATCCAAATAGCCGAGTCAGATAGGTATAAGACTGCCTTTGTTACCCCTTTTGGTCATTTCGAGTGGAACGTCATGCCTTTCGGCCTTAAGAACGCTCCCAGTGAATTCCAAAATATCATGAACGATATCTTCAATTCGTTCTCTGCTTTTACCATTGTCTATATCGACGATGTTCTTATTTTCTCCAAATCTATTGATGAACATTGGAAACACTTGAATTCGTTTCTTGACATCATTAGACTCAATGGTCTTGTTGTTTCGGCAACAAAAATAAAATTGTTTCAAACCAAGATTAGATTCCTTGGTTATGACATCTCTGAAGGCAAAATCAGGCCTATCCAAAGAGCTATCGAATTTGCTGACAAATTCCCTGATGTCATTCTTGATAAAAAACAATTGCAGAGGTTCTTAGGATCTCTCAATTATGTTGCAGATTTCTACAAGGATATGAGGAAACAATGTCGTCCTTTGTTTAAACGACTTCTTTCTAATCCTCCTCCTTGGACAGAAATCCATACAGATTTAGTAAGGAAAATCAAAGCACATGTCAAAACTCTTCCGTGCCTTGGTATCCCTACTCTTGATTCTTTTAAAATTGTCCAAACAGATGCCTCAGACATTGGTTATGGTGGCATTCTGAAACAATGTGTTTCACCAGGTTCATCTGAACAAATTGTTCGCTTCCATTCTGGAACCTGGAATTCTGCACAAGAAAAATATAGTACTGTTAAAAAAGAAATTTTGGCTATAGTACTATGTATATCCAAATTTCAATCTGACCTTTTAAACCAGAAATTTTTGGTCAGAATTGACTGCATGAGTGCTAAATTTGTTTTAGAAAAAGATGTTAAAAACATAGCATCAAAACATATTTTTGCACGTTGGCAAGCTATTTTAAGTGTTTTTGACTTTGACATTGATTATATCAAAGGCACACAAAATTCTATCCCTGACTTTCTCACCCGTGAATTCTTGCAGAAACCCCATCATGGCCAGCAAGAAGAAAACAAGAGAGAGAGAGAAAAAGGTGAATCCACCACCACCAATGCCCAGTATAAACCTCATCAAGAATGAGGCTGGATCTTCTACTACTGGTGTTGTGTCTTCAGCACTAGAACTTGCCAACAGGTTCAAACCTCTCGGCAAACCTATACAACCACAGACATTTTCGTCTGCGGTCACTACTACTTTTGACCCATATGCGAAAGCAATTGAGTCAAAAACCCAAACTGCTATTGTTCCTCAGTTTTTCCTCCCAAAAGGAAAATCTGAATATCTGAAAAAGAATTTTTCTTCATATCTGTTCCATATTGAGCCTAACAGCACAATATATACAGATGTTTTTAAAATTGCTTCCTCTTATTTCCCTACTTTTTTCCACTGGATTCCTGAAGATTCCTCAAAAAATCTCCAGTATTACTCCAGTATCTTAATCCAAACAAATTCCTTGGTTATCAAACCTATTTATGACAAGGTTGATACCAACAAATTAATCTTTCACAGTGCCTATATCCATCAAGTCATTACTCAAGCAGAATGGGGAAACCCATCTTCTTCCAAACGACTTGCTCAAATAGACACTCCTGTTTCTTATTTCGATTACATTGATGCCTGGAAGAGGTTCATGTTCTTCCAGACTCCTGACATGAGCCACTCTTGGTTCATCAAATTTGATATCAAATTCAAAGGAACTCTTCCACTTTGGTTCATTCAATGGTGGAACCAATATGGACTAATTCCAGATAATCTTCCTGGTCAGCTCTTTACAGCTTACCAGCACTACTCAAAAATTGTTGATTCTACCTTGGATCAACACTCCAAAAAATTTCACCATTCCTTGCATTTTTGTAAAAGATACCACCTCCCATGGATCTTTAAATGGAACTACGAAAGAAATGGTGATGTTATGACACGAGTTTATTTCACCAAATGGTGGGATAAATTTGCAAACACTGATAAAATTGTTGATTTACTGATCAAGGATTTTCCACAAGCTGCACCTAATCTGCAGGATAAAAAGGAATTTCCCAAGATTATGGCTGGACCATCCAATGCTCCTGAATATCCCTTAATTCAGGCCCCTGCATCTCCAACAAAATCCGGGGGGGTAAAGGACAGTTCATCCTCCAAATCCTCTAAGTCTAAAAAGAAAAAAGACATCTTTGACGGACTTAATAAGAAGGATTTAATCAACATATTAAAAGAATCACTATCAAAGTCTCAAAGCAAGTCTGAAGATGAAGATTCGGACACAGCATCAGAGGCTTCCTACAGCAATGTCTTCGGTAACTCTGGGTTCTACTCAGAAGAAGAATAAATTGCTACTTGACAAAAGAGACTAATGAAAAGTCCCTTTTGACAGACCACTACTTGAGATCAAAGAAGACCCACTGACCGGTCTCCTTTTTCAGAATTGTCGTTTTGTGCCGAAAGCAGCAGCCGCCGCTAGACACAATCATGACACCCGTGGTTAAACAGTAATAACAGTGTTCACTCACGGACTTACTTTTGCTTTTTACTTTACCCGTGATCAAACAGTAATGACAGCTGTCATTCACGGATGCTTTGTAAACAGGGACTCCTTCCTCTATAAAAGGAGTCTCTCATTTCATTCTTAGGCAGAGATCTTTCTAGAGAACAATTCCCTTGTAAGTTCTGCCTACCTTCTCTCAACCCTATCAAGAGCAAATAACGCTCTACCTTGTGGCATAACTCTGTAACTATTTTGAAAGTTTATGAATATGTTTATGTTCATTTACTTGTTAAATTTATTTTTCATATCATACATGCATATGGTCGGTTCTACCGCCTGCCTTTAATTGTGCATACTTATCAATTTCTCCTTTTCTTTCTCTTCATCTCGTCCTTCCGCTGTATTGGTCAGCTTTAAATCAGATGGTTCATGATTATCAGTTTCAGAGTGATATTCTGAATCACTAGAACTGATTTCAAGAGTATCCGATGATGAAGACGATTCTATTTCTAAGAGTCGAAATAGTTCTTCTTTATCATAGTTACCAATATCCAACTGATTAAGCTTTTTCTTGATTTTTTGGGCTTTTTTGGGACATTTGTCTGCAAAATGTCCAGACTTGCCACATATAAAACATTTTCCTGAAGAAACATCTTTAGAATCTTTTTTCTTGGAAAACGATTTAAAAAAGGGTTTTTTGTGAGATTTTTTATAAAATTCATCACGGGGTTTTCTCCTGAAACCACCATGAGGTTTATAAGTTTTGTACTTCTTTCTGGATGGAGCAATATTAGGAAGACCGAACTGTTCACAGAAAGTGCCCATTTCGTACTTGGCCTTCTTATTATTCCTCATTTGTTCACGAAGCATTCTTTGATCATGACACATACTAATGCCAAGTTTCTTAACAATACTGAAGATATCACCATAAGTGTAATCCTCATAGTTAAGTAACCCAGAAGCATCAGTAAGTTCTTCCTTGACTTTATAGGCAAATAAACGAGGTAATCCGTCAATGAATTTCTCCTTCCAGTAAGGCTTCTGACTATCATCACGAAGCATTACTCGCGAAATAAAAACATCTTGGTACCATCTATAATCAGACATCTGACGACATCTAAGATTATTCAACTGGTCGCTAACGCGGCTAGTTATATTGGATGGTGTCCCAATAAAATGTTTTAAAATAGTATAAATCAAAGTATTGATTCCATCAGGATGAGACATCCCAATTTCCTCATTAAAAATAGGTAACCCTTCCTCATTGCGTTTTACCGCATTTTGGATGGTTTCCCTAGCATCGTTGGTGAGGTACTTATCCCACCAATTTCTTAAAACACCAGTAAAACCTTGAGTTAAAATCCTGACAATATCTGGTTGCCTAATGTTATTGTTGATATAAGCATTTGCAACCATAGACATTTTACTCATGGTATTAATGATTTCTTGTTCAGAGAATCCTCAAATTTGAGGATAGCATTCTCGGTATGATTCAATCCTCCCTTTCGGAAGGACCTGTTCATTTTGACTGTTTTCCCAATTTAACTTTGTCTCTAAAAGACAAACATATTTTACAGTGTTTAATTTTGAACATACTTACTTCACGTTATCAAATGCTTGAAGGAAGTCAACCTCTTGCTTTAATTTTCAGGATTTATTATCGTCTTTTAAAAACGAATTTAGATCCAAAAGCCATTGCAAAACCATCTGGAAAACATACTCTCCTGATCCAGAGTAGTTCTTCAGATGTTGATATAAAGGTTCCAAAAAGGATTTATTGGGAAGATATAACCCTTCCCACTGAATGGACTTTGGAACAAGAAATACCCATGCCCCCTCCTAGAGCTGAATCCAGGTAAGTCCCTTGAGAAGCCTAGGTTGGCGTGTTGGGCAGATAGTGGTTCAGTTGGGGTAGCCTCTCAAACGGTAAGTTCCCAGGTGAGAGAGATGATATCCACCCTGTAGATGGCGGACAAAACGTACCGTTAATAATCATAAACGACATATATACATATACATATATATATATATATATATATATATATATAAAGCATCACCACCGAATCTTATTAATTAAATGAACTCCATGTCGATAATATTTAGATTTGAAATCTCAACAAATCCAACTGCACAAATTAATCATATTGTGTCCCGAACTCATGTGAGTTAATTATTGCAAGCTTGACTAAAATTAAATTTTAGAGATTTCATGGATCCATAAAAATCTGGTCTATTTAATAAGAGAAAAACTTCATGCAGGTGTCTCCTACAACCCTCATATATTGGAGATCGACCAATGGCAACTTGCCACGTGTGCAGTACATGAAGGAACACTAGAGGCGCGCAAACAGGGAATCAAACCTTAAACGAAAACCCTCCCTCCCACTCGTGAAAACCTCCCTCTCTCTCTCTCTGCTTTCTCACTCTTTCTCTCTCTCGATCCCGAGAGGCGAAAAGAAAGCTCTCTCACTCTCTGATTTTGATTTTTACTCTCTACTCTCTCACTCTCTGATATTGATTTTTACTCTCTACTCTCTCACTCTTTCTCTCCTCTATGCTCTTCTCCCCTTTTCTCTCTCACTCTCTCTCGATTCAAAGGGCGAACACCCTACCTCACGCTGCCTATCGAGATCCTTCACTCCATCTCCGATATATGATTCCCTCTCGTGACCTCCGAGACTTGCAAGTGCCACGAAACCTGCAAGAGAACTGCATTGCTCTGGACCACGGTCATTCAGGATATGAATGAAAACCCTTCTGCATAAATATGCCATCATGCAATCTTGAGCAAACACTCTTCTAATATAACATACAAATACCAGTCTTCTCTCTCTCTCTCTCTCTCTCTCTAAAGCAAATAGAAAGATCGCACCTAAAAAAATGGAAATCACATGTATAGGCAATAAAAATTGCAGAGCTTTCAAGGGTTTTGTCTTCAATTTTATTATAGATTATTACCAGTAGTTCCTTTGCTGCAGTCCTTAGTATGACAAAATGGGGTTATTAGAAATCCTGAGTTTCCCAGGATGACTTTCTATACAGTTCCTGCCAGTGGAATCGTGTATCTAGGATTTTCCTCTCCAGAACTGGGTCCAATAAGGTTCCGCATCATTGAAAGAAAGGGGTTGTAGGCCATGTTGGAGCAACTAAACATCTTCTCCTGTTCTCCAGAGCCGATGACAAATTTGCCTTCAGCCTCATTAGCAGTTTTCATCATATAGATTAGCATTTAATACAATAAACGAACAAAAAAAGTGAAAAACATAATATAAGTGAAAGATAAGGTATTAACAGCGCACAAAAAGTTTGTCATTCTGATAAAACCACAGTATTTGTTTTGAGAGATTCTGAATATCGGGTTAGGGAAAGGGAATGAGAGAGATTGAAAGAGAGAGAGAGACTCGGGAAGGAGAGGGAGACATCTGGAAGAGTGATCCCCTGCTTTGTGTGTTCCATGGTTTCAACCCTTGCTTGGCAGCTCCCTATTCATCTCTGATAACAACTGCTTATAGGTGTTACTGGTCCGAAGAGGAACTGATTTAATAATAGTTGATATTGATTTTCTTACTAAAACATGATCTGGTGCTACCTTTAAAATAAGAGTAGCACTACATGTACTTATAGTTTTACTTACAAGACTCATTTTATTAGGTTTCTTTTTAATTTTAAATTTCATGATTTTTAGCATATCAATAACTGACATGTAGAGAAGTAAGTTTTTTGTAAGTTTTTTTTAAATATATTTAACATTTTCCTTAACATAAAGATGAGGAAATAATTAGTCCATCTAGCTAGCTAGCTAGCTAGTAATTAATGAGTATTTTCTTATATATAGCAGATCATCATCACTAGCTTCATCAAGCAATTAGCTGTGATCGACTAATTTAATTCATATATATATATATAGCCTTTAAATTAACCCCCGAATTAGTGGTAAAAATAATAAAAAAATAGCTAAATAAAAGGCCTCACTTTTTTTTTTCTAAAAATGTGTAATATTCTGAAACATAAATAAATAAATAATGTTATGAACGAAGTAATTAAAACCATCCATGCATGCATACAAATTAGGTTGGGGACCGCGAAGAAACAGTACTGGACCACTGTGTAAAGTAATTAATATGAGATCATCAATAGAAGAGTAAAGCAGGAATTATGAGCTGTACTATGGAAGAGGCATTATAGTACCAACTACTCTACACCAATATCCTTGATAGAGCATATAATTTAGCCGTAAAAATCGGTTCAACTAACAATTTCTCCTTCGGATCTTGGAATTCATGATTCAACTCTCCTCATGATATATATTGCTCAACCTAATTTTCAGGCTCTTAAATTCCCTTTGCAAATTAAGGCACAGACTAGACTTGAAACAACTCATGATGGCCCCTTTGAACCTGATCTATCGTACGTACTAACAATCCAGTACTGTTGTCAGTATGCTGTGCAGTCAAGCCGAGCCAAAATATCAGGATCGAGTTCGCTGAATTCACTGTGGTAGTACCACCGCAGCTGCATGTAATCATTTGTGCCATTAGATTATTTGCAAGTCTTGCATGCAGCCGGCCTTCAAGTTTTGGGTGCAATAATATGTGTCACGTCGGTCTTTTTTTTAATTAAAGTTTCGTTTGTTCAACGAGTTAAGGAGAGGTTTGGATTGGGAGATGAGTTGAGATGGTTTGTGAATAGTAGAATAAAAGTTGAATTACTTATTATATTTTGTGTGGGAATTTGAAAAAGTTGTTTTGGGATTTGAAAAAGCTGAATTGTTTATTATATTTTGTGTGAGAATTTGAAAAAATTGTAATGATGAGATGAGATGAGTTGAGATGAGTTGAGGTGGGCTTTGAATCCAAACCTCTCCTAAAAGTTTTGATGAGTTGAATTAAATTTAAATTTAAATTTAAATAAAATATTGTTAAAATATATATTTTTAATATTATTTTTATTTTAAAATTTAAAAAAATTAAATTATTTTTTTATTTTATTTTATATAAAAATTTAAAAATTTTATAATAATAAGATGAGATGAAATAAAAGAAATTATAAAAACAAACCAAGCCTAATAGAGTTACGAGGAAGAAAATAAAATGTCACCAATTATATTACAATTTAATTATTCTTATATATTAAAATATTAATATTTTTTATTTTAATTTAAAATCTTTGTACTTGCAAAAATTTAAAGTAGATAAAATAATAATAAAACTTTATACTTAATTGCAAACAAATTGTAGTATAGTTGTACATTCTTAAAGCATCTTTATTGGCTTGACTAAAGTTGAAGGATGACTAACATTTAGATAATTTATGTAAAAAAGACCCCACATTAGATTGAGCATCTCTAAAATAATTTAGATTTTTGCTACAGTAGTTTGTCAAAGATGGAGAACCACAATTGATTCACCAAACATTAAAATACTAATTTCTCACTCCAACCACTTATAGGTGTTTATGTAGGTGCAGATTTTTTATTGACATTGAAATGAGTATATTGCTAGATATTTGATTAGTGAATAAGAAATTTATTTAGAATTTTAGATAAGTTTAATTTCAATTTTTAGTTATCAGCATTAAATGACCTTTCAAAATATAATTTTTTTAATATTAATTTAATTAGAATATAATTATTATTAATATTAAATTAGTAGAATTATAAAATGTGATATAAATAAATTAAATAAAAAAATTATTAATTTAATATTATTTTATTATTATATAGAGAATGAATTGCTAATCCAATATGAAGATTAAATTTAAATACAATGAACAAATCTAAAAAGCTGAGGATGCTCATATATCAGTTCCTTTTAAATCATGACCCTAGCTCTCTCTAAGAACAAACTCGAAACTTTTGGATGATGACGTTAGGACCGATGTCTCTATCGATAATCTAACCGATAAGTGAATTTTAGTTTTATTTTATTTTTATTTTTATTTTATCTATTTTCTTTTTACATTTTACAAAAAATACATAAACTCAATAGTATTCGCTTACTTAATTACTAAAAAAAAAAAAAAAGAATCGGTCATTTCATCGGTTCAAACAGTACTATTACTTGAAACTTTTTAACTAAGCCGTATAGTTAGCTAGCTAGGTATTAGTATGTAAAAGGACTAAAGAATGTAGCTGTGAGGCGATCGATGGCCAATATTTGTATGAGCATCTACGTAGTACTACTCATGAGCTTAATGACTTATGTGGTTAACTCTGTGTTTGCTCAGTGAATTAATTTCAGACTATTTGATTATTATTTATAAACAGTTGATTATTATTAACATATTATTCATCACTTTTTTTTTTATTATTTACTATTTAATTTTTCATTACAATTTACAGATTTTTTAAAATCATCTCATTATCTAAACGTATATTTTTTAGTAATTTTCATGATTATTTAGCAATATTTAGAATAAAGTGAAACTTATACGCCTCAAACCTGTTGATTAGTTTAGTGTAAATAGGAGAGAGGAAAGGGTCAAGCGAGGAGTCAAAATTGAACAAGAGTTTGCTTTTCAAGTTATGCTCCATTCCCCTCATAGGTATGTCTTCTTTATTTCCATGATTCTGAATTAAAGTCGTAAAAGGTTGCCGACATGTTTTAAAGGAAGAAAACAATTATAAAAAGATTTAGCAAGAATAGCTCGTTTAGATACAGAAACTACTTCATCTCAATTTATCTCATTATTATAATTTTTTTAAAATTTTACACTAAATATAATAAATAATTCAGTTTTTTTAAATTCTAAAATAATATTAATATTAAAAAATAATATTAATTTAACAATATCTTATTCAAGTCATCTAAAACCATCTCATCTCATCTCAATATTCAAACGAACTTACTTTTTTTTTTTTTTTTTTTATGGAAACTATCCAAACGAGCTTACTTAGACAGAGACTAATCAAGCAAAAACAAAGACCTGGCTAGGATTGCAATTATTTTGGGGGGGCTTAATTAGGTCAACATCCAGCTTGAAAATAGAGATTGAGGTAGGACCAAGGACTACTCTAATTATATATGTAGAAACTATATACGAAGAAACACTACAAACAATTCATGAATCACCAACAATGGAGTACTCTCGCCATCCGCGAAAAAGAAGTCTCATTACATGAGTATTATAGACTAGAGTATATATGGATATATTTAGTACGTACTTTTCCAATTAATTCATAAGATACACGTGAGCTTTACGAATGATGTTATGATATCATCTTACACTTACATGATTTATAAAAAATACTCAATATATATATGCAATAGGTTAAATATTTATAAATATTAATTAACATATTCTTATTGTAATGATATATATACTTTAGCTATAAAAATAATAAATTTGAGTTTATATATACAATTATATATAGGTTGTGTTGAGCTTTATACGACTTAATTATATCGTTTGATATAAAATATTATATCATATTAATTTTGCATTTTACGAGCAATATCAATTAACAAAAGCATTGATATTAATTATTCGATCGAGCCATGGAATTGAGTTTGGATCATGAGCTGTTTTTGAGCAATATTTTCTCAAATAGTCAGCTGGTTTGTTTATATCTTTAAATCAATATCAAAATGTCTTTGCATAGAGATCGATGAAATCAAGAGCTAGCTAGCCAAAACATCTTTGTTTAAACAATGATGTAATGCGCGCGGGAATAGACATAACTGATCAATAGGATCTAAACTATTCATGTTACAAAAACTAGCGCACTCCTTTCAAGACAACATGATGAGGCCGTTCATTTTCTGTCCGGTCTTTGGGTAACATCTTTTGGAAAGTTCATTGCTAGTCTAATTATCCAGTTGGGCAGTGATGTAGAACAGGCCACTAAACCAAAGTTACACAGCTTATCACTTATTTATACATTATACACACACACACATACACGCAGACATGAGATACAGAAATATATGTTGGTTATGATCAATATTAGAGCATTAGTGGCGATCGAGCTAGCAGTTAGGGATGGATGATGACCTCATGCATGGCAGGCATTGCCAATTGCACAACCACCATTTAGTACTACCAGAACGCCTTTGTTAATTTAGTGGGCCTTTTTCCTTTCACAAGACAAGAACCCCTAAGTACTATATAATCCTCCCCCACTTGTTAGCTTGTTGCATAAGATCTTATAACTATCTGCTGATCCATCTATCTATCTAGAAAGCTTTCTGATCATCAAGTACATTAATTCAGTTTCTAATTTCTTTTCTCTCATCTTACTTGGGTTCCTACTCCATCCATGGCTAGCTTCTCTTTGGTTAACGTTCGTAGTTTTTGGATGATTTTAATGGTCCTGGCATTTGGAAGTAGCTGTTACAACACTCATCAAGCTGAGGCTGCTCGGGCTTTCTTCGTGTTTGGAGATTCTTTGGTCGATAACGGTAACAATAACTACTTAGCAACCACTGCCCGAGCAGACTCCCCTCCCTACGGAATCGATTACCCAACTCACCGGCCCACTGGACGATTCTCTAATGGCCTCAACATTCCTGATTTTATCAGTTGGGTTTTATTAATCATCTCTTTTTCATCATCATGATTTGATTACTTTTCATGCCGAAATATCAATATAAATTCGTAATTCAGGTCGGGAACTTGGCTCGGAATCACTGCTGCCATACTTGAGCCCAGAGCTCACTGGAGAAAGACTACTCGTTGGTGCCAACTTTGCTTCTGCTGGCATTGGAATCCTCAATGACACCGGAGTTCAGTTTGTGAGTTGATGAACCTGATCCATCCTGAATCCATCTCACCTGCCAACATTTGCTGCAAATTAATGCTTTATTTCCTACTTTATACGTACAACATATTTATGAATTTAATATATTTATGTTGTTAATTACGACATTTATTTATTTGCAGATAAACATAATCAGAATGTATAGACAACTGGAATACTTCCAAGAGTACCAGCGGCGATTGGCTGCAATTGTTGGAGAGGACCAGGCTCAACAACTAGTTAACCAAGCACTCGTCCTTATCACTGTCGGCGGTAACGATTTCGTGAACAACTACTACCTTATACCTTTCTCTGCCAGATCTCGCCAATACTCTCTCCCAGATTATGTCAAGTACCTCATTTCCGAGTACCGAAAACTTCTTCACGTATGTATATATACCTTATATATATATATATATTAATCCTTTTACTAATTAATGTATTGGGTACGTATCTTTATTTATTTTCTGGTTTTACATGCACCCTGAATTGGGCAAGGATCAGCAATGCTACTGATGATCTTAAAATTAGACCAATTTCTTTGCTTGAAATCTACGTAGTTTTTGGACTTTTTAAGTACCAAATATATAAAAGAGATTATATAAAGTAAACTCACAAATTGACGTGATTTTATAGAATCCGTTAGATCTACTTTATAATAAAAGTAACTTTAGAATCTCATATACCACATCTAGTCACATTTGAGTTTACTTTTATATAATATATACTAAATTATATAAATGTTTTATTGTTTACTTGGAGTCATGTACGTGCACGATCATAACCAATGCTGATCTTTGCGATCCATAATTGAACAACGACTACTAGACTAGTAATTGCACGTGCCATATATATAAATAGGCCAGCCTTAGAAATTAATTAAAGCATTTTGCTGATTTCCTTTTAACAAACTTCAATTAATTGATGTCATTTCAGAGGCTATATGACCTTGGAGCACGCAGAGTTCTTGTGACAGGAACTGGACCACTGGGTTGCGTTCCAGCAGAATTGGCCATGCGTGGCTCAAATGGGGAGTGCGCCACTGAGCTGCAACGAGCTGCGTCTTTGTTCAACCCACAACTTGTTCAGATGATTAAGGGACTAAACAGTGATCTCGGTTCTGATATTTTTGTCGCTGCTAATACACAGCAAATGAACAATGATTTCATCCGTGATCCTCAGGCATATGGTATATATATAAATACTATCTCTTTTTGATCATACACACACACACATATATGGTAGTGCTTTTAATATTCTGAAATGTCGTTTTCTTATTGGCCATTTAAAAGGGACACAATAAAAGTGAAGAGAAGTGGATTCAACTACTAAGCCATTTAGTTCAATGAATTAGTAACTATGTGAAATGAGAAATACTTTGTCTGGCATGCATGCATGCATGCGCTAGCTAGGACGACCCCTGATCTGTCATTTTCTGACCGATAAATAGGTTCTAATGTTGCTGGACATGCATTTATTAAAAGTGCATGCCTTATTGGAATCAAAAAGGAACAGCCTAGCTACCTCTTGATCATTTTCATTTTAGCTAGTTTAATGATTTTGTTTGTGACCGATCGACTACGTATCAATATATATCGTTTTGATTTGCCTTGAAAAAGCTAGCTAGCTATAATGTAAAGCTGACAACATCACGGTCCCAACCGCCCGGAGAAAAATTCTAAATATACTTTAAAAATATTTATAAAAAAATTATTTTTTTACATGTTAATTATTAATACGATGAAAATTATAAAATTTAAATTTAAAAAAAAAAAACTATCAAAAAGAGTCTTGTTGGTAAAAATATAAATAAATGTAGCACTACTTTTTCCTAATTCCTTATCTAATCTTTGAACAATAAATATAGTTCGATCTTGAAGTGAAATGGATCCAAGGTTGGGAAAAATTGCTGATTTGAAAGGTGCACTTTTACAGTTAAAATTCTGTCAACAGAAATGTCGTAGGCATATTGCAGTATAATCTAAAACTTAGTTTCACGTACAATTTGAGGTTCGAAACCACTTGTATATATATAGTTGCAGAAAATGATTGATGGGAGTAACCAAGTTATACGTACATTAATATATATAAAAATGTTTTTTTTTGGGAACAGGATTTGTTACATCGAAGGTAGCATGCTGTGGTCAAGGACCCTATAACGGTCTCGGTCTTTGCACAGTGGCTTCTAACCTGTGCTCAGACAGAGATGCTTATGCATTTTGGGATCCATTCCATCCATCTGAGAGAGCAAACAGCATAATTGTTCAGCAGATCTTGACTGGCTCTACCACTTACATGTACCCCATGAATCTCAGCACCATCATGGCCTTGGACTCCAGGACCTAATTAATTAATAATTATTATATATATTCCACCTTGTCAAACCATCCATCTTTATATTACTGTATTATGCATTACAATTCAGGTTATTTATGTCTTGGATTAATGGTTTAAAAAAAACCAAAACCAAAAAAAGGGCGTCATGATCATGTAGTACTTCATGCGAAGTTAATTTATATTATTGGCTGATGAGTAAAACAGCTACTTGTTTGTTTCGTGTTCAATTTCTATGCGTGAATTCTCTCTCTCTCACTCTCTCAAGGCGAGCTGCTATTCGGAACAATAATGGGTTGAGGGAGGCCCCAGCCACCAACGTTATAAATGTTGGATTGCTATATAAACCAGGAGCAATACTACGTATAATTTCTATTTGAGAATTGCAATACAAGTCTAGACAATTTTATCTTTAAAGTTTTTTAAAATTATAAAAATATTTCTCCTAAAATGATGTTTTTTCTCATTTAATAAAGGGTCTACACATACAGTACTCCGATCCTCACTTGAAGACTGCAAATAGAATTTCTCATAAACCAATTAACCAAGCAATTAAGGATATATATTAATTGTTCCCTAGCTTAGAACGTCTTCCTGCATGTTGCATAAGAGGTAGTTGTTTATACAGGATATATAGAAATAACTTGGCCTGAGTTGTCTATCGTTGTGGGTATATGTGTTTTAAAATGTTTTGGTTTTTTAACTTATGGGTACCGTGCATCCTCTTTCTTTTTTTGTTTAAACAAAAACGATATAATAACTTCATGGACATGATGTATATATATTACTTGCAGATATATATATATATATATATATATATATATATATATATATATATATATATAGCATGAAAGCTATGTATATTATATATATATATTGATGAACAAAACTTATTGACTTTATTCTAACATTTTAGGATCAGTCCTTGTTATGAATTTATAAACACTTGTGTATTTTTTAAATCCCTTTTCCTCATTTAATGTTTTCATGTTAACATTAATTAACTTGTTAGAAAAAAACATATATATTTACACAATTATTAATTTATTTTTCATCTTCAATTATTTTTGGTGGGTTTGAGTGTTTTAATATAATATTTTCGGCCACGATGGGTTATAAGATAATCACATAAATTAAAATAGGTAAAGTTAAACTATAGATAAGGGGGTAACACCATAAGTTATCTATTTTCACCCTTGTTAGGAGAGTACTAGTGACGAATTAATTGATTGCACAAACGTACAACGCCATGCGTACCGTTGATAGTACTTGATTTTAGACCCAATAGTCAGTCAATGGTTGGACGGATGACCCAAAAACAATACCGAGGGAGGAGACACCCAATCGCGGACATTATCAAATGAAGGAAAATAGAAAAAATAAATAAATGAGGCAGCGGTTTTGTAACGCCCCGATCCAAGTGGGGTCAGAGAGTTACTAGTTCCTGTCACTTAAACTGATCACATTTTAACAATATATTTATGCACTCTAAATTCTCAATATATACCATATAACAAAAAAAAAATTCAAACCAACACCTCAATATAATCAACCTCCCAAAATATCAAATCATCATAACACAACAAGATTAGTTAATAAAATTCACCAATACTCATAGAAACCTTTTGTGCTTAATCCATTATGCTTAAATCATCTCACATATGCTCCATAATCTTGATCCTCAGCTAAAATATTCAATATATCTGAAAATATTGTGGAGATAATGAGTGAGTTATCAACAACTCGGTAAGTAAAAAATATATACTAGTATGTAAACATGAGTTTTTTCACAGAATTCAGAATATAGAACAAAACATTTTAGTTTCAGAATGCAGATCCAAAAATAGGTTATCAGAATATCAGGGCGACAGTTCAAAATGCTCATATTCAAAAATGTCATTTGTCATATCATGACTGAACATCATATCATATCAAAGCATCATATCAAAACAAAGACTATGTTTAACCCCCGTGATAGGGTTATGCATTCTGCGGAAAGCCAAACAGAACATAAATCACCATGATACTAAAGTGATTGCACTCAGAATAGTGACCACTATTATATACCTTGGCTGGGCCAAATGCCACTATTATGTCTAGTGGCAGGGTTAGATGTGACACTCCCAACCTCCACTTGGGATGTAACAGAGACTTAGAATGTCGGGACATGCAACACAAGATTACATACACCCGTATATGAAAGTTAGTATGCAATGCATCCTAAAAATGAAACTAACATTATGCAATAATTGCAGTGGAATGTAAGGGTGAAAATGAACTTATGTCAGAATAACTAAATCATCCCAATAATATTGATTAAACCATAAGTTTCAAAACATCAGGTAGCTTAATCTTAATACAAAATATCAAGTTCTCCAAAAGGATATAAACCAGCTACTTCATGCTTTCGATGGCACGAAGGGCTAGGCCTAGAAATATCAAAATAAGATTAAGTCTCCTATCGACGTCTGGTTCCTCCTCAATGCTCTTGATTCATTGGTCCTTTGGGTCCATCTACATCTACAACTTCTATAATTTCGATTGAAATGATAGTGGGTTCACAAAGGATGAGATTTACTAGAAATCTCAGCAAATCAGACAACTAACATGCACAAAGATAGACTATGCATGAAGAATGATAAACATGAAATACATGCAAACGCAAAAAATTGTATTTGTCTCCCATTCAGATTTCTTAAGAAGATTGATTTTTTATGTACATTTTCTTACATAGAACATAATTTTACTTTTGTCGTAAAAACTTAGTCTTTCATCAAGAATCACATAAAATGATGGAATTAACATAACGTGTGGTATCGTCACAGTTCTCCATATGTATTGTGAGTACCTGCCGGTGACTGCAGTACAACTCACGTTGAAACTATGTTGTCTATAGACTCGTTTTCAATGTATTGGTAATATAACATAGCATCGTAAAAATCATAACATATACACCCACCAGCATTAGGTGTCGTAATGTATGACTTCGCTCCTGCGGTCTTTAAAAAGAACCGATTCGAACCCTGTTGACTATTTTTGTCAACCAAGGGTTACCACTCCATATTTAATTACTCCAGAGTGGACATAGGAGTACTACCAGGATACTTCCCCATCTTAGCCTTTGGGGTCGTGATATAATAATTTTTCATGCTATGCATGTATATGGTACAGTTCAAAAAGGATAGTTGTATGCGAAATAAAAATGGAACATAAGATATGACATTTCATGCTCAAAATGATAGTTATAAAATGAATGCGATATTTATCAATAAATCATAAATAATCATCAAAGTGTAAGTTAGAGGCTAACTTACAGACTGTTGAAGCTGTAAGTGAAGTACTGCCTGTGAAATAAATAATGCTAAGTCAGAATCTAACTAACTTAGGGAAAATAAATATTAACATGGAAGGGAAATTACAAAAATGCCCTTAGACGTCTAAATGGTGCATGTTATCTACTAATCCATAACCTATCTCATGAAATGCATGACATGTACTCTAGTTGATGCCTAAATGAACTCACTAATGATCCTTATGAATGCATGCAAGGCAAAACCTCCAAGGAACATGCTCACTAGAATCCTCAATGACATACTTAAATCCTAAGTTTGAGCAAGTTCATCCCAACACTCAGTCATGCCTAATGAAATCCTCAAATGCTAACTAAAACTCATTGAGGCATGATCCTATCACCAATGACACACTAATTATCATGCATTCCTCTTAACCCAATCAGAAGGCTTTTCTAAATGCTCGTGTTATGCCTAAGTCTAACGTGCACAGTAGATGATAAACACAAGATAGAATTCAAAACTCGTTATGGCATATTTCTCATCTTGATCTAAACCTCCATAAATAATCCTATGATCAAACTATACCATAAATAATCACTCCCTTGCTAATTTCGTCAAAACTTCATTTGATCTCAACCCTATCCCAAATATGCAAACTCGGCTACTAAGGATTCTCATACTAAAAATGACTACTAACACCTCAAAACATAAATTAACAAGGAAACTAAGATCAAGAGAGGGAACACTCACAAAGATTGGAGCCCTAGAAGCTTTCCCACTCACATTCTAAGAACTCTCAAGAACTCTTGAAGAACTCAAGAACACTTAAGAGAGAAGAGAGGAAATGAAGTGGAGTGAGGAGGAAGTGAGGTGAAGAGGCGTTTATATAGCGCAAGAAGTGAAGGTGGTGTTGGCTTAGGTGCTTCCTCATTGGGTGGTTTGGGTGGTGGCTCATGATGGCACTCCTCCTTGTAGGTTTATGATGATGCCTAATTAGGTGTAGGGGAAAAACTAGCCAAAGGGCAAGAGAGAGAGAGAGAGAAAGAGAGAGAGAGAGAAAGAGTTGATGTGTAGGGTGATGAGAGAGAAAGATGATGCAATTAATGCTAGGGTTTAACCCTTAATTACCGGCAGTTTAGGGTTTCCACAAGGGTTTGTAATTTTGTCTTATTCTCTTGTCTTTTTCCCTTGGCTTCCAGTGGCTATGTAAAGCATACTCAAGTGCCATCTAAGGTGGTTTAATGGTGGTGATTGGGCGGTAGAGAAATGAACAAAATTAAAACAAATAGAGGAAGAAAGAGGAAAAAATAAAATAGAAAAGGGTTTGGACGAAATTCCCAAGGGCAAAATCGATATTTTTTAAAAATGTTTAGGACTTTTTTTTCCAAAATCAACTGCAAGGAGATTTTCACAAATAATTCACGAGACTAAAAACAGAATTATCCTTGAAGAAAATATCGAGCAAAGGGTATTTTGGTCCATTGCACACAAAGTACACATGGTTAACAAACGAAATGGTTTTAGGGTTTGACATGTCATCACACAAAATGACATGTACAAAGGCTCAATAAAAATGCAAGTATGGCTAATGAACGCGAGAAATGGATGATCAAAAAAGGAAAATTAGAATCAAAGCTCGAGGAAAGAAATTGAACTAGGCATGCCTAGTGAAAGTCAATATTCCTGTAAGTAAATGAGCTAACCTTCTAAAATCTAGGGTTAACCTAGGAGTTACCCTAATTGGATAAAGAAGTGGGGTGTTACATCCTCCACCCCTTAAAACAAGATTTCATCCTCGAAATGGGGGTCTTGGTAAAACAAGACATGCAATTAACATGCTCCTCATGAAAGCTTTTCTGACAAATCTGATCGCTCTCAAGCCAGAAATCTCCCTCCTCACGGAATCAAACGCAACTTGATGAGGAGGTAGAATTGTAGAAAGATCCGATGGGTCTAGGGATGGGGAGTCAGGAATAGGCAACTCTTATTCCGCCTGGTGCTGCTCAGCAGCTCGGCTTAACTCTGGTTGGTCAAGTATAGCTGGAGGGGTAATCCTAATGTGTTGTCTAAACCAAGACACTATAGACTCATCCATCCACCTAATAGGATCAAAGGGCTGACGCTCCTTGAACGAATGTTACCCTTCCCGACGTGGTCGAGGATATGAGTCCTATGTTACTCCAATCTCTCCAAAGTCTCCCTCATATGCTCAAGCCATCTATGTCTCCTTTCAACCATAAGTCTTTGAAGTCGACTGGGGGCCGAATATCCTTGTCTTGCAACTCTGTTAGTTTTGGCCATGACGTGTGGCGTTACTGCTTGGAGAAGCAGGGTCACTTGTGTGGAGGAGCTTGGTAGTGGCGCTATCCTACAGGGGTGTAGCAGCAACTCTAGTATGCTTGGAGTCCGTTGTTTCGTACTTTAAGGAGGCTGAGGGGAGACAGTGAGTGCAAAGTTGTGAGACATGGGAGAAGCCGTTGTGCATGTAGTGTGATCTGTGTGTATGGTTACCTATATATACACGCTGTTGGAAACCCTAATGAAAGAGAAGGTAGAGATCATTGTGCATGGAGTATGCACGTGCCTAAGGCAATGCTTTTGGGCTTAGCTTGTGGGCTATGGGTTTTGGGTCCATTTCGAAGAATTTGGGCCTACATCTTGGTGGTGTATGAACTAGCAAAATGGGTTTAGCCAGTTAAAGCAGTTCCAATAATCTTTTTGGCTTGTTCATATTTTCATGGATCGAGTATATAATAAATATTGTTGGACCTTGATTCAAATTCTAAAATAGCCCAATTTGTTCCATTAAATTTTTCAGGCCAATTACCAAATAAATAGATTTTACTTGGTGCATAAAACATTGATTAGATTTAACCTAATTATCAAGCTTAATAAAATCCATATTCCATCATAACAAATTTTGAGTCCGTAGCCTATTCCAAAATTATTCATTAAATCTCAAGTGGGCCTCCCATACATAAAAAAATTTATAGAACTCGTATTTGGCTTGGACTTGGTACTGGGCCTGGGTGTTACGTCCTCCCCCCTTTAAAAAACAAATTTCATCCTCAAAATTTGCTAATACCTCAAGGAACATCTACACACTTAACCGTCACATCCAATCCACGCTTATTTTAATTTTCAATAATTTTTGTCGAATATATTATTCCAAGATTTTTAACTTTTCGATATTTTCACCCGATGCCTTAAATACCACCTAATTCATGCACTTAGTATCTATCGTCATACACTCCATGATCCAATTCAAGTTGTAAACCTCAACAACGGGCTCGTTTGAAAGCTTAATAATAATTTCACCCAAGTTCTAATCTTAACTTCATATCAAATAGTAAACAGAGCTCTTCACGTAATCTAACAACCTCATACGCAAAGCAAAAATAAAATTCTCCAAAGTTTGGGGTACTTAATCTCACACTTTGTTCATGAAGATATCCAATTTGTGGTTCCTAAGAACCTATTGTTCCTAAAATCCTGAAAAATTTGAAAATTCATAGCCATGATTTTTAAAGTCCTAAGTGATCTCAAGCCAGCTAATTTCGAAACTCTCACGAAGTTTACTCTCAAACCATCATGCCAATCTCCCGTTGTGAACTCTAGTAATTCCGCCCAATTGGCTAAGGTTAAATTCTCATAAATAAAATACTGATGTAACTAATGACTTCCACACCTACTATGACAACTCTTACCAAACTTTATTAAAATAAAGAATACATACTCATCTATATATCCAAATCATGGTATGTTTCATCATTAGTCATAATTAATACCCCTTCTCATCACCTAACCTTTTAGCTCCTAAGGTACAGAAGTTAGCATAAGCTGTTGAGATGAAAGAATGGTATCCCGAAAAGTAAATACATCAATAGTTTTTTTAAAAGAAAAATAGGTAGAGTACCTGTATTGTGTTGAACTCGGACTAACACTATATTGTGTTGATTCTTGCCTCGTGTCACCAAATCAGTCCTCTGAGGCGGGTTGGGGTTCATACTCCCATCTGATTGCCTTGGACAATCCATGACGAGGTGGCTATGCTTACTACATAAAAAATATCGTTCGGTTTCCCTTCTGCATTCCCAAAAGTGTACTAAATTGCATGACTTGTAAGAGTTATTTCGTTGATTGTCATGCACCTGTCTCTGGCCTTGGTTGTTCGCTACCTTCCTCCTCTTCCATGGTCCTTTATTCTCGCTCAAGGGAAACCCCAATGGCGTCGACCTCTTCCTTTGCTCCTAAAGTTCAACACTTCTCTTGAGGCTTCGCTCGAGTATTGTGGCCTTATCTACTAACTTTGAGAAATTCTGGATCTGAAGGGCCACCATTTGCTGATATATCCGGTTATTCAATCCCTCTTCAAACTTTCGGGTCTTCTTCCCCTCATCGGGTATCAGATATGAGGCAAAGCATGACAATTCAATAAATCTGGCTGCATACTGGTGCACCGTCATAGTCCTCTGCACTAAGTCGACAAACTCCTTGGCCCTAGCATCCCTAACCAATCTTGGAAAGAAACGATCAAAGAAAATCTGCTTGAAATGGGGCCAGCTATCCACTCCCCTCCCATCAGTTTCCCTGATGGCTCTCTCTGATATCCACCATCTCTTAGCCTCTCTGGTCAGCTTGAAGGCAGAGTACACAATACCTTCTGCTCATCAATACAATTAAGGATGCAAATGATTTCTTCGATGTCTTGAATCCAATCCTCTGCTAGGGTTGGGTAACCCCACCAATAAAAAATGGGTGGGGGCATCTGATTAGACTGCTTTATAGTGCATCTGCCCTCCTCACTAGTTGTGTTCGGGTCTGCAAGATTCCGAACACGGTGACGAGCTACCATCCTGGAAGACTCATACTCAGTTAAACGTTTTAAGGAGGGTATTAAAAATAATAATTTAAATGTAAATGTACCTACTAAATAATATATGTATGCAACAAATCGGAACGTTCTTATCTTACTCATACTTTCCCTTATACTAAACCAGATTTAAGTAAACATACTCAAAAATAGTTCGTTAAAAATAAACCTCACCATTGTTTTTTCGGCCTACACTCTAGAATTCACATATGATAATCTTAACTTGCCATCAAGACAAACTTACATTCTTGATTAGAATCTAAATCTTCTATTCGGTCAATTCATACCTTAAAGTCTACCAACTCTGAATCCTAGTTTCATTCTAGCCTATGTATCACTCTACAATATGAATCACAAATTCTCATCTAAAGCCTCAAATTTGACAAAACCAATTCTCATCCACAAAATCTAACACTGCAAATTTCATAGAATATATTCTCAAAAACTTCAGATTCTAAAAACCTTAAAAATCCACATGATCATCCTTATAGTCCTCAAATTCCTACAATTTCAATCTAAAAGTTACTCCCTAAAACCCACAGATATCCAAACCTCATATGTTAATAGTCTGTAGAACCTCAAACCTCGCTCTGATACCAACTGTAATGCCTCGATCCCGATTGGGTCGAAGAGTTACTTTCTATCACTTAAACTCACATTCCAACATTATCTTTTTAGACTCTAAATTCACAATGTCATATAAACATTTACTATTTCAAACCAACTACCTCAATATAATCATTCTCTCGAAATACCAAGTCATCATAACACAACAATATTACTTAATAAAATTCACCAATACTCATAGAAACCTTTTGTGCTTAATTCACTATGCTTAAATAATCCCATCCATTCTCTATAATCTTGATCCTCAACTGAAATATTCAATATATCTGTAAATATTGTGGAGATAAGGGGTGAGTTATCAGCAGTAAGTATAGAACATATACTAATATGTAAACATGAGTCTTTTCATAGAGTTCAAAATGTAGAACAAAAGATTTTAGTTTCAGAATGCAGATCCAAAAATATGTTAACAGAATATCAAGGTGACAATTCAAAAGTCATATTCAAAAATGTCATTTGGCATATCATGACTGAACATCATCATATCATATCATATCAGAGTATCATATCAAAACAGAGACCATGTTTAACCCCCATGATAGGGTTGTGCATTCTGCGGAAAACCAAGTAGAACATTAATCACCATGATACCAAAGCGATTGCACTCAGAACATAGACCACTATTATATCCCGTGGCGGGGCTAGAGGCAACTATTATGTCCCGTGACAGGGCTAGAGGTCACAATTATATCCCGTGACAGGACCATAGATTACTATTATATCCCTTGACGAGGTCAGAGGTCACTCTTATGTACCGTGACATGGTCAGAGGTAACTATTATCACCCATGACAGGTCCAGAGGCATTTATTATCACCCGTGGCAAGGTCATATATCAAAGCAAAATAGAATTAAAATCATCGGATCATGACCAGAAATAGAATCAGAAAGTCATGTCAAAAGTTTTTCAGATGTCATATCATATCAAATAGAGTGCTAAACATTTTTACATCATTCCACATAATCAAAATGGATTCAGAGCATCTTCATATAACATGTACGAAATTCACAAATTTTATTTTCGCTCTTTTGCACATTTCAGAAACAACATGTTAAAATATTGCTCATGTCTACACTAGTTATGTCAGAAAATACTCTCTCTTTTATACAGATTTCATGAGTAATGCAGAACAAATAACTGAGATTATTTTCACATTTCTTTTCAAAACATATCATGCACATTTTTTTTCAAAAATTAAACTTAGTTTCATTTTCTTTTTATGCAAAGTTTAAAATAAGAACCCCGCTTACCTGGACTTCTTAACTTCTTTGAATTTCCTCACAACAGTGCCAATGGGATATCAATCGTCACCTATAGAAAAGTCATGTAACTTGGGTAAATTTCCAATTGAACTCGTACTTCCTAATTGAACCTGAAATACTTAAATAACCTATTTTAATTCCTCAAAACCACTAACCCTAAAATACCATCACCTTCCAAAATTCATCGATATCCACTTAATTTCTCTGACTAAGACATTAAATTCTAAATGATTTACTACTTAAATCTAACTATAAAAATTTAATACTAGATAATATAATGTAACAACCCGATCCTAAGTTTAGGCCATAAGATAAGTTTTATGTATTTTTTCATATAACTATTATTATTATTATTATTATTATTATTATTATTATTATTATTATTATTATTATTATTATTATTTTAGCAGATTTTATATTTATTAATTTTAATAGGATTATTATTATATTATTATTGGTATTTTATGTATGACCCGATTTTTTGTGCAATAGCCACCAGAGTTCTTCTGCCTTGTTTCTTCCTATCTCCATCCGTAAGTTTCAGTGTATTTATCTCCTAGTTGAATAAATTTCCTAGTGGGAAACCAACTCCCAACGCCAAACTCTATCCAATCTCCTGAAGGCTCACGTTATTCCCTCCCCTCACCTATAAAACTACCCCGAGACCCTCAAAATTAAACACAAGAAAATCTAGTCCATGCAGAGAAGGGATACTCACACTCATAACAAGCATTTTTCTCCCCCACGTCTCAGCCCTGGCTTTGCCATAAACCACAGTGGAGACCATCATAAACAGTCATCATAAGTCCTCTGTTTTCTCTTCGTCAAAACAGAGCACCGCCCCGTTCAAGAGAGACCAATGAGTCTCCACCATGCGGAAGCAGCTACGGACAGCCCAGAAATTTCCGCCACTGGAATATACTCAGAATACATCGACGCCTTGGACAGCCACCGTAAGCCAACGGCCACCCACGTTTCTCCACTGTCAACAACCAAAAGAGGCCCTGTATGTTCTGCTCAGCCCACCGCCAACCACCTCAGGGAAGGTCGGACCACCTCCCGGCCACCACAGAAAGCGCAGACTAGCTTAACCCTGTCGCACCCACTCCATCCCGGTAAGCCACGGCCGTCGCTTCTGCTCTCTCTCTCACTCTCGGTTGCTTTTCGGGTCAACATCACTCTCTCTCCCTCTCTTAGCATCGCACCACCACGAGGACCCTCCAAATGCACCACTATGACCCCCGCCAGCAGCCAGAGCCACCGTGCCGTGCAGGCCCTCTCGGTGAGCCCCTGCCTCGTACGTCTCCCTCCCACTCCTTCGAGCCTCTATTGCTCTTTATGTTTTAAGTTGTGTTTTCTCTTAGATTTTAGTTGTTGCAGGTGTTAAATGAGATTACCTATATGCCCTTTTTAATATAGTATCTTGAAGGATTGTTTTAAATTACATTTATAAACATACACTTAAGTATATGATAATTATGGAGACTATTACGTCATTTAATTTGAAGTTGAATTGGGCTCAATATTTTAATTGAGTTTAATTTTATGAAATAAATATATTAGTCATATGCTCATTTTTATAAGAAAATGTTTAACGAGTTTGAAATATATTTTAAAGTATACTATTGAGTCTAATATTTTATTAATATTCCTTTGTCTATTTAGTAGAATTTTAATAAAATTATTATGTTAAGAATATCTAAACAATATTAATATTTATTAGATTTCTTATAAGTTTGAATAATTATGTTAAGAAAAGAAACCTATTTTAAGAATTGAGATTTTTATGACTTATTTTAAAATAGCCCGAGTATTCTACTAAATTATAATATGTTATTAGTATTTAAATAATTTAAAATATCAGGATTTATCAATTATGGTGTTAAACAAAGATTTATTTGACTATCTTCTAGATTATGAATTTAATTAAGTAGGATATTAGTACATGTTGTTCCTAGACATATTTAGTGATAGTTAATACTGCGTATAGGTGATGGGCTACGAAGTGAGATTCAAGAAGAAGCATAGCGAGGTAAGTAATTTGATCACAAATTAGGATCATCATAGTTTAGCTTATATATAAGTATTATTCAAGCCAGTTCGTTGACAGCCATTATTTATGCACCACTCATGTCATATACAAACATGTCATCCATCATAGCATACGATCATGTCATTCTGCATCATGTTCAAATTCAGAGATTATAATTATGTATGTATTACGTCATGCATCTCATGTGTATAAGACACGTAAGCTATCTTAAGTTCAAGTGCAAGATAAGATAAGATCAATTAATCAGATGACCATTCAGATGCATGGTACCAATGCAATTCAGTTTCAGGGTGGATGTGCAAGCCACGGACTCAAGCATGGTCCGACTCAAGCGTGGTCCACCATAGTATGCCAGAATACTATCAGTAGCTCCCCTCACGGCCTTGGGACATGGGGTCGGTGCACAACCTCGCACACATGGTTAAGTGTGTTGGCCAGTCAGATCAATCAGTTAATTCATATAAATCAGTCAGATTAGTCAGTTAGTTTAGATAAATCAAGTCATGCATAACATAAGTATCAGTATGAATAATCATGAATTTTAAGTTTTCAACATGAAAACTTTTATGAAAACCTTATGTTTATTATGTTTACGTTGTGATGGATTTCTTGTTGAGTCTTCGACTCATTTTAGTTTATTTCATGTTTTTAACCACCCAGGTGAGGATAATGAACACGAGCAGCCAAGCCAGGATTAGAAGGAGCAGTTGATTTAGTTTCAGGCATTCTAGAATAAAATTGCTTTTATGACATAAATTTTATTCAGTTTATTTATTTAATATTTTTGAAAGACATTTTATTAGACAGTTTTTCTACAAAATAAATTCTAAATTCATTTATTAAATATGAGATCTCTTGCCGGATTTATTTTATGAAAAAACACGCGACACTCCTAGCCTTCAGAAAGGGGGTGTTACATATAAATATATAAAAAAACTATTACAGTAAACAACAAAATTTTATTTAATAAAAATAGACTATATCAGATTTAAAGCGTTCAAAATAAAATTACACGGTCATCATTTACTTTTGAAATTAAATTGTAAAAATATATACCTAGTAACATAATTTAAATCTTTTAAATACTTTCTGTAAAAAAATGCTAAAGTTTCTGGACTATTAAGAATTAAAAATTGAGCCCACTTAAAAATATTAAGCCCAATCCACTTTAGTATTATAACAATGTAACTAAAACATTACCAAGCCCAAAATGATTTATAAGTCGAGTCCAATAACCCACCAACTGAACTTAGAAATACCCATCAATGTGAGATCACAACTGGCCCGCTAGAGGAAATAAGCCCAACTTTGTTGAAAACGTTTTACACCGAGACACTAAAGAAAGCAAAACAAAGTGTGTTGTGTTATAGTAACTGAGAGGTAGAGAGAGAGAGAGAGAGAGAATGAGGGCCATACCCACCGAGAGGGAAGGAGAGACACGACGGGGCAATGGCGGGCAGAGATCGAAGGCAGTCGACACGACGGCACAACGCTGAGAGAAAGACATAAAGTGATGAGAGAGAGAGAACGGAGAGAGTGAGTGAGTGAGCACGGCGTGAGGGAGAAGTGAGAGGTTATCGAGAGAGAGCGGTGGCTTGGGGTGGCGACGTCGGGGTGGGGGCTGGCAACGTGCGGTGGCTCTCTCGAGATGCAGTGGTGGCTGGTTCAAGTTGTGGAATTACTCTATTTCAATGTAGGGAAATAGAGGATGTGGAGGTCACGTGGCTGTAACTACACGGTGGTTACATGGTTGGGTTAGGGTGGCTGAGCTGCTTTTTTCGTCCTGGGTTGGTTATGGTTCGACTAGGTGTGACAAGGCTTTGAAGCTTGAAGCGTGCAGAGTTGTTTCCTAGCAATAGTGGCTGAGTAGAGGCCGTGAGGGTGCTGGACTCGCCGTGTGGCGTTGCTGCGTTAAGAAGCAGGGTGGCTTGTGTGGAGAAGCTTGGCAGTGGGGCTATCCTACAGTGGTGCACCAGCAACTCTAGTCTGCATGGAGTACATTGTTTGGTGCTATAGGGGGGGTTGAGGGGAGACTGTGAGTGCAAAGTCATGAGACGTGGGAGAAACCGTTGTGCATGTAGTGTGATATCAGTGTATGGTTACTTATATATACATGATGTTGGAAACCCTATTGAAAGAGAAGGGAGAGATCAATGTGCATGGAGTTATGCACGTGCCAAAGGCAATGCTTTTGGACTTAGCTTGTGGGGTATGGGTTTTTGGCTTGGCAGTGGGGCTATCCTACAGTGGTGGTGTATGCACTTAACAAAATGGGTTTGGCCAGTTAAAGCAGTTCGAATAATTTTTTTGGCTTGTTCATCTTTTCATGCATCGAGTATATAATAAATACTAATGGATCTCGATTCAAATTCTAAAATAGCCCAATTTGTTCCATTAAATTTTTCGGGCCAATTACCAAGTAAATAGATTCTACTTGGTGCATAAAACATTGATTAGATGTAACCTAATTATCAAGCTCAATAAGATCCATATTCCATCATAACAAATTTTGGGTTCGTAGCCTATTGCAAAATTACTCATTAAATCTCAAGTGGGCCGCCCATATATAAAAAAATTTATAGAACTTGTGCTTGGCTTGGACTTGGTACTGGGCCTGGGTGTTACAGGTTTACATAGCCATTTAAATAGACCAGCACATGTAGTCCCCACTTGTAACATAAAAGATACTTCATTTTCGCAGCTTCATTATTATATATCCAACCTTGATGATGGAGCGCAACTATGACCTCATTGGCCAAAGTGAAAAAAGAAGATATATTTTGGACCGTAAAGAGTACAATTTAAAAATGCAAAAAAGAAAAAAGAAAAAAAGAACTATGTTCCTAATAAGAAAAGAAAAAGACGAGGTCATACAAATTCCCCTCCCTTAGAAAACCTTGCCCTCAAGGTTAGGTTATCGCCGCCTGAGTGAGTACAGATCCTCCCATGTCGCATCCGCCTCCTCCATGCCAGTCCACTGTACCAGTAGCTCTACTCCTACGGTATTTCCTCTCTTCTTAAATCTTCTCTGTAAGATTCTTTCTAGTTCGGGTGCAAGAATTCCTTCAGGGGTCACAATGGGTAAATTTGTGAATGGCCTAATCCCTTCTCCCAACTTCTTTTTGAGGCATGATATGTGGAATATTGGGTAAATCCGTGCCTCTAGAGGTAGCTCGAGTTCATATGCCACCTTCCCAACCCGACAAAGAACCCTAAAAGGTCCATAATATCGGGGTGCGATTTTAAGATTCTGACGCACAACCATTGTCATCTGTTGATAGGGGTGTAGTCTCAGGTAAACATAACCCCCTTCCTTCAGGTCTTTGTCCTTTCTCTTTAAATCAGCAAAATACTTCATCTTGTTTTGGGCCTCTTGCAGATTTTCTCGGATGAGGTTGGATATGAAATCTCGGGTTTGTCGCTCATCTTCTACCGCTTGGACCTTTGTAGATCCATACTCAAACGACAACATCCAAGGAGGGGCTTGGCCATACACTGCTTCGAAAGGTGATACTTTCGTGGATGTGTGCACTGAGGTATTGTATGAATACTCAGCCAAAGGTAACCACTTTACCCAGTCTTTGGGTCTATCCCTTGAAAAGCATCGGAGGTAACATTCGAGAATCTTGTTCATGGCCTCTATTTGACCATCTGTTTGTGGGTGATATGTTGTGCTAAGTAACAATTCGGCTCCACAGATTCTGAATAGTTATTTCTAGAAATTGCTAGTAAAAACTGGGTCTCGATCACTTACAATGGTTTGTGGCATACCATGTAGTTTAAAGATATTATCCATGAACACTCTAGTAGCTATTAGTGTTGTGTATGGATGAGTGATGACCATAAAATAAGCATATTTGCTCAGTCTATCCACTACCACCAGAATCACAGTTTTTCCGCCTAAAGGGGGTAATCCTTCAATGAAGTCCATGCTAACATCTTCCCAATTCTTGACAAGTATGGGCAATGGTTGAAGCAACCCCGCTGGGTGGAGGGTTTCAACCTTGCTCCTCTGGCATACATCGCACTCCATGACATATTCTCTTACATCCTTTTTGAGACCAGGCCAGTAAAATTCCTTTTTTTTATCCTTGATTGAGTTTTCAGCACCCCCATGTGACCACCTAATGGGCTGCTATGATAATTATGCAGAATATGCCTTTGGAAGGCCACCAATGATCCAAGATGAAGTCTTCCTTTGTAAAAGAGGAGCTCATTTCGAAATTGGTAGTGAGAAGGGTCCAGGGCTCGTTGATAGTAGTGGCTTAGCAGTTGCTGCAACAAGGGGTCCTGTTGGTAAGCTTTCTTCAACTCCTGCACCCACTGAGCTTGTATGACACTAATTGCATGGTTTTGTAGGATATGGTTGTTAGTTTTTGGTTTTGTGGTGGTTGGTTTTGAGATGGATGGGAATTTGGTAATTGGGTCTATGGGTTTAGTGTTTGGGGCTTGTGTTTGGTCACTGTTTAGGCTTGAGTTCTCTCGATATCTGACTCGAGATAGTGCATCTACCACTAAATACTCTTCCCACTTCTGTACTCCACAGTAAAGTCATAACCCAGTAGTTTGGCCACCCATTTTGGCTGTGAGGGAGTTCCTATCCTTTATTCCAGCAGGTATTTAAGTGCCTGTTGATCAATGCGTATTATGAAGGACTGTCCCATTAGGCAGTGCCTCCATTTCCTCACTGCCATCACTAAAGCCAGCAACTCCTTTTCATAGCTTGAGAGGTTGAGACTTTTTCCTTTCAAAGCTTGACTGATATAATATATGGGCTACTCTTCTTGCATAAGCACCACTCCTAAAGCTTCTCCTGAAGTATCACATTCCACCACAAAAGGTTTAGTAAAATTAGGCAATTTGAGAACAGGAGGTCTTACCATGGCTTCCTTGAGTCTCTCAAATGCTTCTTGTGCTTTCTCACTCCAGACAAAAGAATTTTTCCTTAAAAGTGTTGTGAGTGGAGCTGCTATGGCTCCATATCCCTTTACAAATTTTCAGTAGTATCCAGTAAGTCCTAAAAAACCCTTAATGCTTTAAGGTTTTTAGGAGTTGGCCATTCTTGCATAGCAACCAACTTTTGGGGATTAGCTTTGACTCCCTCCGTAGAGATTATATGCCCCAAATACTCCAGCTCTCTACAACCAAACACACATTTTGACAACTTTGCATAAAACTGTTCAGCTTGTAGTATTTCTAGTAACCGAGTGATATGCTTAACATGATCCTGCATACACTTACTGTATACCAAAATGTCATAAAAAAATACCATAACAAATTTCTTCAAATAAGGCCTAAACACTTCATTCATCACCCCTTGAAAAGTTGAGGGTGCATTAGTAAGCCCAAAAGGCATAACTAGGAACTCGTAATAGCTTTCATGTGTTCTAAATGCAGTTTTAGGGATGTCATCAGGATTCATCCTTATTTGATGATATCCCGACCTTAAATCCAATTTAGAAAATATTTTAGCCCCCCTCTAATTCATCAAGCAACTCATCTATGTTTGGTATAGGGTATTTATCTTTAATAGTGTCTTTGTTGAGAGCACGGTAATCTATACACATCCTCCAACTTCTATCAGCTTTCCTCACTAGCAAAACAGGAGAAGAACATGGACTTTGGCAGCTTCTTATGCTTCCACTCTTAAGCAGCTCCCCAACCAGCTTTTCTATTTCCCCCTTTTGATAATAAGGACACCTGTAAGGCCTAACACAAGTCGGCTTGACCCCATCCTACAACTTTATCTTATGGTCACATTTTCTAGGAGGAGGCAGCCCCTTTGGTTCCTCAAAAACTTTCTTAAAAATGTCCACAACTTCTTGTATCTTTGCTGGACGTTTGGCACTGCATACCCCACTGTTTCCATCCATAACCTGTAGCCTAATTCCTTTTGCAGCACCCTGTTTGAGATCTTCAATGTGGTCTTCTTCAAAAACACTGTGAACTGGCCTTTGGATCCCCTGCAAAGTTACAGATTGTTGTCCCAACTGAAACTTCATGGTTAGCTCAGCAAAATTCCACAAAACTGAACCTAACCCCCTTAGCCAATCAACCCCCAACACAACATCACAACCTCCAAGAGTTAACACATATAAATTGGCCTCAAAAGTAAAATTTTGTAACAAGAATGAAACTGCCTTACAGTAACCCATGCAAGGGAGAGTGGCCCCATTGGCCACTTGGACTATTATGTGGCTATCGTCTCTTGACAGTTTAGCTTTCCTTGCTACATATGGATCAATGAAACTATGAGTACTCCATGTATCAATTAAAATCAACACCTTTTGATGATTAATCTTTGCTAGTATCCTCATAGTTTTAGGGGCTAAAGATCCAGCTATGGCATGTAAAGATATTCCCAATAATTTCCCTATTTCTTCTTCACTATTCATTATTATAGCTAGGGAACCTTCCTCAGGATCTATTTCTTCTTTCTCTTCTTCTTCTTCTTCTTCTTCCTCCTCCTCCATTCCTTCTAACAAATAAATTCTTGGCTTGTTGCATTTATGGCCAGGGTCAAATTTTTCGTCACAGAAATAGCACAGTCATTTTCCTTTCCTTTCTTGCATTTGAGTTGGAGATATTCTTTTAATGGGAAAACTGTTTCTTCTGGGTGGGGTCAAGGGTGCAGGTCTTGGGTTTGGTCTATTTGGTGGGGCTGGAAGTCTTAACATAGGAGCTGGGGCAGGTAGTCTAGGCTAACTATTTGGGTAGGTGTTTTGGTAAGTTGGGAATTTGTTTGGGACCCCTTTCACACGCCTTATTACTTCTTCCTCTTGCAATCTGGCGAAGCCAAAGGCAGCTGCAAGAGTAGAGGGCTTAAACAATGTTACCATGATTCTCAAATCATTCTTTAGGCCACTCAAAAATGTACTAATTCTAAACTCTTCTGTTAGACCACTTATTTTATTTGATAGAATTTCAAATTGGGTTTGATATTCTCCTATTGTCCCCACTTGCCTTAGTTTATTGAATTCCCCAACTGGATCCTCAAATGCAGAGGGCCCGAACCTTACTTCTAAGGCTGATACAAAATCATCCCAAGAATGCACCAGACTTGATTCTTTTAACCAACTATACCATGAGAGAGCCTTGCCCTCCATGTGAAAAAAAGCTATTTGTAGTCTTTGCTCATCAGGGTTACTATAATACTCAAAACATTGTTGTGCTTTTTGAACCCATTCATTAGGATCTGTGCCATCAAACTTAGGAAAGTCTAGCCTAAGTGTTCTGGCCTGAATACCGCCATTCACTTCAAAAAGTGGATTATTACTAACCTTGTTGTTCTGGTTGGAAGAACCTTCTCCAGAATTTTGTTTTGCTGCCATGATTGCCAACTGCTCATAATTGGTAGCCAAATTGTTAATTTTTTGCAAGACCGCATCTAATGTATGTTTTTGCTTCTCTCGCATGTATCTGTTTTCTCCCTTCAAAGCTGCCACTGTCTCTGCTAGTTGAGTCTGTCGAGTGCCCTCTGCCATGTCGTAGGAACGCGGCTCTGAGACCACTGTTAAGATTCTGCAATTTTGTAATAGGATTTTGTAGAAATCTTTCTGGCATATTCGAGATTGCCAAGGCCTCCCAATACACTTTGTAATTGAAATGGAAATTGCTTGCCCTTTTCATTCAATAACTACTGAATAAATATAGATGCACGTAACGGCCTCGTACAGGTGATAACTGGCCCATAAACCAAGCAAAGTAACCGACCCACTAGTTAACTTAGATAACTGAATAACTGACCCATATACCATAACTGGCCCAAGACAGAGACCAGGTCAACGGACACTTAAACGATGCAGCTTCACAAACACACACACACACACAATTAAAACAATTAAAAGACAACACTTCAAAATACACGAGCAAACCCTAGGCACATAACAATCTACCACCCTTAGGCGCTCACTGAAAGCTCCACTTCTTCCCGACCTCACCCATCTAAGATTTCCCCCGCTTTTGTTTTCGATTTTTCTCTCTCCTAGGGTTTCCACTGCCGCCAACCACAGTGAGCTCCACTTCTTCACGACTCTCTACTTTTCATCAGGTTTACACACACCTAAATATCTCACCGTAACACCTTTTATTCTTTTGTAGCCGCTACACCCTCCGCCATGCTCCTTCCCTCCAGACACTACCACAGTAAGCACCACCACCTCTTGCATAGTCTTTTTAATTTATGACTCACGTTCATGATCTGGTTTTCTAACATTGCCCATATATGGAGCGTCACGTACACGTACACGCACACACATAAATTTCCTCTCAATCCGTGAGGAACCAACACGACCAGTAGCTTCGGACTTAGCACACTGCAATCATCCAAAAAATTACCTTCGCAATTGTAAGTGGTTCTTGAACTAAATATTTAAAATACTCGTAGTTGGGAAATTTGTGAATCTGTGTTGTGCAGTCTAGTTGTGAATTGTGGATCTATGGCTGTGGACCGTGAAGCATTGGGAATAAATTGTAGTGGATGTGAATATGTGGCCGAGGGCCTCGTGAAGCATTGGGAACAAAATCTGAAGTTGCCTTGATTGATGACATTATGATCTATTTGCAAGATTTGGATGACCATGCGAACCACCTACGACTACTAGTACTGGGGAGGCTATGAGAGCACCATTTGCATGCAAAACTCAGCAAGTGTGGGTTTTGACTTGGTGAGATTAGGTTTCTTGGGCATGTAATCTCTCAGGAGGGAGTTGTCGTGGATCCCAGTAAAATTGTAGTAATAGCCTAGCCGTGTCCCAGAGTACATGAGATCATAAGCTTTTTGGGACTTGCGGGATATTATCAGAGATTTGTTGAAGGTACTTCTAGGCTTTTTGGGCTGCTTACAACTTTGACTAAGAAGAATCTCGAGTTTGTTTGGATTTAAAGGTGTGAAAGGAGCTTCCAATAATTGAAGAGAAGACTGACCACAACACCTATATTGGCACTACTAGCACTACTAGAGCCACAAGAGCCATTGGTAGTTTTCCGCGACATGTCCAAATTCAGTGTGGTGTGCGTCTTGATGCAAGAAGGGTGAGTTGCGTCGTACGCGTCACGTCAATTAAAGGATCAAGAAAGAATATATCCCACACATGATTTGGAGCTAGTTGTAGTGGTCTTTGCCTTGAAAATATGTCGGCATTATCTATACGATGAAGCATGTGAAGTCTATACATTTCTTCACTCAGAAAAATCCCAACATGAAACATAGGAGGTGGTTAGAACTAATCAGCAACTATCAGTGTGAGATCAAGTACCATCCAAGAAAGGCTAACCAGGTTGTCAATGCTTTGGGTCGTAAATCTCAAATGGTGGGTGCAGATGAAGCATCTAAAGTAGATTCTATCCTTTATGGAATGAGGAGACTGTTAGTGGAGAGGTCTCAACAAGAAGAAGTCATCGCCTCTATGCAGGAAGTTTGAGTTGTAGACTTTGGAGAGTTGAAGACTCATCAGAGGAGGGACCCAAAACTGTTGGATATCCAAGAGTCAAGGAATCGAGAGAGCCCATGCATTATAGTCTTAGTAGAGAGAATCGTAGAGTGATTCCTATTGATTCAGAAGTTAGAGAGAAGATACTTGTTGAGGCCCATGCAGCACCCAAGGAGTACAAAAATGTATCGGGATTTATAGAAAAATTTATAGTGTGAAGGAATGAAGAGAGATATAGCCATGTTAGTTGAAAGGTGCCCTATCTGTCGACAAGTAAAAGCAGAACATCAGAGACCCGTCGACAACTTATAGCCTCTCCTAATCCCTAAATGGAAATGGGATGACATAGCAATGGACATTGTGGTGGGTTTGCCGAGAACTTCGAGTGGGAAAAATTCTATTTGGGTGATTATTGATCGTTTGACCAAGAGTGTCCATTTTCTACCAGTCACCAATATAGACACCTTGGAAAAGTTGACCCGGTTATACATAAAGGAGATAGTCAGGTAGCATGGGATACCTAAGACCATCATATCAGATCGGGACCCAAGGTTTACATCGTGTTTTTGGAAGAGCTTACAAGCTGAATGGGCACAAAATTAAAGTTCAGTAGCACATATCACCTACCGACGGATGGCTAATCGGAACGAACTATTCAGACTCTTGAGGATATGTTGAGAGCATGTGCTTTAGAGTTCAAATGTAGTTGGGAAAATCACATACCCCTCATAGAGTTTGCCTACAACACCAGTGTGACACCCCAACCTCTGCTTGGGATATAACAGAGACTTATAGTGCCGAGACATACAACACAAGGTTACATATTCATGTACATGATAGTTAATATGCAATGCAATCTAGAAATGCAGCTAGTGGTATGCAATAATCGCAACAGAATGTAAGAGTGAAAATGAACTTATGCTAGAATAACTAAAATCATCCAAATAATATTGATTTAACCATTAGTTCAAATCATCACGTAACTTAATCTTAGTACAAAATACCAAGTTTCCAAAAAAATCTAAACCAGTTCTTCATGCGCTCTATGGCACGAAGGGTCAGGC
Organism: Juglans mandshurica; assembly: GCA_022457165.1. Classification (NCBI taxonomy): domain Eukaryota; kingdom Viridiplantae; phylum Streptophyta; class Magnoliopsida; order Fagales; family Juglandaceae; genus Juglans; species Juglans mandshurica. The sequence goes on from CM039623.1 coordinate 17,005,148, forward strand.
CTAGAAATATCAAAATAAGATCAAGTCTCCTGTCGGCGTCTAGTTCCTCTTCAATCCTCTTGATCCACTGGTCTATTGGGTCCATCTGCATCTACAACTTTTATCATTTCGAATGAAATGATAGTGGGTCCACAAGGGGTGAGATTTACTCGAATTCTCTATAAGTTAGACAACCAACGTGCACAAAGATAGACTATGCATGAAGAATGATAAACATGAAATGCATGCAATGTAGAAAACTGTATTTGTCTCCCATTTAGATTTCTCAAAAAGATAGATTTTCACATTTTCTTATAGAGAACATAATTTTACTTCCACTGCTAAAACTTAGTCTTTCATGAAAATATAGAATTATCATAACGTATGATATCGTCACAGTTACCCATATCCACTATGAGTACCTGTCAGTGATCGTAGTAGAAATCATGTTGAAACTACACTGTATATAGACTCGTTTTCAATGAATTGGTAATATAACATAACATCGTAAACTTTTAACATGTACACCCACCAGCATTAGGTGTCGTAACATAAGATTTCGCTCCGGCGTTCTTTAAAAAGAACTCATTCGAAGCCTGGTGACTGTTCTTCTTCAACCCAAGGGTTACCACTCTATATTTAATCACTCTAGAGTGGACAGAGGAGTTCCACCAAGATACTTCCCCATCCTAGCCTTTGGGGTCATGATAAAATAATTTTTCATGCAATACTTTTAAAAAATGATTTTCATGATATGCATGTATGTGACACATTTCAAATATGATAGCTGTATGCAAAATGACAAAAATGGAACATAAAATGTGACATTTTATGCTCAAAATGACAGTTATAGAATGAATGCGGCATTTATCAATGAATCATAAATAATAATCAAAGTGTAAGTTAGAGGCCAACTTAACTTTTGAAGTTGGAAGTGAGGTAGTGGCTGTGATAAAAATTACACTAAGTTAGAATCTAGATAAAATTGAAAATATGCCTAACTTCCAAATTCTACTATAATGCAAATGCTCTCCAAACTTAATTAGAATTCATAGTCCTCATATCTTGCACGTTCTAAGACCGTCTATGCCTTAAACTCAAAGGAATCTTAGCCTATTCATCCTCAATTTGGGCCATGCTCTCTAGTTGATGCCTATATGAAATTTTGACTATTGATCCTCATGAATGCATGCATGAAAAATTCCTTCAATAAAAAGATGATCACTATAAAATCCTCAATGACGAAATAAAAGCTTAACTTTGAGCAAGTTCATCTCAACACTTAGTCATGCCTAATAGAATCATTAAATTCTAACTAAACCTCAAGTGATGCATGATATGACCTTTCTATCAATGACATGCTAGAATTAAATCATGCATTCTTCTTATACCAATCGGAAGGTTTTCTAAATGCTCATATTTCAAGCCTAAGTAAAATAAGTTAATTTCCTCAAATGAAGTATGATTAAAAGTCAAACCATACATGCTTTGATGATAAACACAAGATAGAGATTAAAACCTATTATGGCATGTTTCTAACCTCAAACTAAACCTTCATAAATTATTCTAAGACATACTCGAATTATATCATGAATTATCAAGGCATGTCATAACTAATATATTCACCAAAAATAATTTAAACACTAAACCTATCCACCAATATTTTGGCTTCTAGCTAAACCTGGTATCTCATGCTATAATCACTCAAAATCAATGCTAACACTCAAAGACACAACTTAACATATGAACTAAGATCTAGAGAGAAAACTTACAAAGATTCCATAGCCTTTGAAGCTTTCCACTCAAAGCTCACAACTCAAGAACTCACTTAGAACACTTAAGAACTTCAAAGAACTAGAGGATGAGAACTCTCAAGAACACTCAAGGGAGTTTGAGGAAATGAAGTGAGGAAGAAGTGAGGGTGGAGTGGAGTTTATATAGGCTCCAAGGGATGAGAGTGGCATTGGTGGCCTCCCATTGGGAGATTTGGGCGGTGGTGATGATGCCACCTAGCCTAGATCCTCCTTGGGTGGTTGGCTTACTTGGTGATCATTGTACCTTAGAGTAGGTTGCAATGGCTATGGGAAGAGGGGGCTGCCGTGTGGTAGTGGTGAAAGGGTGGTGCAATTAATGCAAAGGCTTAAGGGCTATTGGTGCTGCCAGGTATGGGGAATTTCACAAGGCAAAACTTTTTTGTCTTATTCATTTGGACTACCTTCTTGGCAATATATGGCTAGTTAAAGGCACACTTGAGTATCCTTCATATGTGGTAGATGGTGGGGATTGCGTGGTGAATTGGTGATCAAATAAAATAAAATAAATGGGGAATTCCATGGGTGGTTGCCTAAAACTTCATGGTGAAGCGGTTATAGACAAAACGGCGTCGTTTGGTCATATGTTAAGACCCCCCTCCCCAGCGACTCCCCCCTTTCTGTGAAATCTCTCTCTCTCTTTCTCTCTCTCTCTCTCTCTCTCTCTCTCTCTCTCTCTCTCTCTCTCTCTCTCTCCGTCGTAGTCCAACGTTGCCGTCGTGCCCACTACAACGTCGTCGTCGCCATCCTTCTATATCTCCATCGCTAAAGGTAAGAATCTACTCTCAGTCTCCGATTATGTTTATTTAATTTTTTGTTGAGTTATGGAATGGAGATTGGAGGAAGGATGAGATTTAATCGCAGATGGAGGATGGGATTGTGTTTTCAATTGTGTTGTGGAGACTTGATTGTGCATGTGTTTGGATCATTGATGTGTGTTAGTTTTTGTGTGTGAATGATTGTAATTTGAATTTGTAATAGTGATTTTGTGGGTTTCAAAATTTGGATTGGAACCCTAAATTAATTTAGGGTTCCAATCCGAAACCTTAAAGATTGAAACCCCTAAATTAACTTAGGATTTTGAGATTCGGATTGGGATTCCAATCTTCCTAAATTAGTTTAGAGTTCCAATCCAAAAACCTCTAAATTAATTTAGGGTTTCGAAATTCGGATTTTTCAAAGATTGCAATGCTCTGCTCATCTATCTTCAATAATTCAATTGGGGTGGTAGGCAGAGAGTGCTTGTTAATTGAATGTGCTTAATTGATCTCTATCTAAAATTACGATCTGAATTTGTATCTCTAAATATTAGCACATCTTTTAGTTTTTAAATTCTCATTTAATTAAGAAGCCAACCAATTGTAAAATGGTAAACACACTTCTACAACCAAATCTAGATTAGTTCACACAAAACACAACTCTTTTGATCATAACAAACATCTAGACAGACAACAAAACCTAGGTACATTTACTTTCTAGAACATCTACACTTAACATGATGACCCACATTATATATATGCCAAGTGCCTCCCCGAAGGCAAACGTACACTATGGCAAGAACTAGTTCTAAAGGTAATAAATATCTGTAGAGACACTAAAAATATCTGCTAAAAACTTGGAATAGGTACCATGAAAAAAGATGGCATTACTAAAGTATGAGATTATGAAAACAATACCATGTGCCCGCTTCAATTTATTGAATATGGAAATTACTAGTTAAATCCGATAGAACCACATTAGTATATTTAATGAAATATACTTTGTCATTATCTGAGAATAAATCTAAATAAAACTGAATGGAATAAGATTGCTTGCTGAACATTACATCCTATTAGCTTTATTTCGATTCCATATCCTCTGCAACTCATAAGGCCATAGGGGACAACCCAATATTAGATTATTCTAGCATTTTAATAATCATATTCAAAGCAACTATATCAATCACAAAAGAAATAAATTGTAAGTGAGCCACATTATATCAAATTACCAAAATTGATACCACCTTGTGTTATAACTTATATCACTTATTTTTATCCATCTTAATGTTCAGATTTAAACAAAAAATACAAACTGTAAGTTTTTCTTTTTTTAATTTGAATTAATATCATCAATGCTCGGAGACCTCCTAGCCTATTTTGGTTCTTCTCTTAAATTATTATACCTTATTTATGCTCTTTTCATTCAAAGCCCTTCGCATCTAGTTAAAATAGACAATTTTTTGCATAAAAAAAGTTGGTTTAATCAGATTAATATTCTATTTGAGTATTTATTTTCTTTGCTTTCTTTATTATAACATATGAATCACATTTATATCATATTGTGATGCATATAGAAATAAAGAAAACAAATTATAAAATTCAGAGTTGATAATTGATTGTGTTATTTGTGCATGCTTATAATATGATGTCTATTTTGATTGTGCATGCTTATTTTATAAAACAAATTATAATAATGAAAAGGTTAGTGGCATGTTGAAATTTGATTGTGCATGCTTATTTTATAAAACAATTTAACAAATTATAATAATGAAAAGGTTAGTGGCATGTTCTGATTGTTGATCCCTATGTGTTGATGTTAGTGGCATGTTTTTGTTTTAATTTCAGATTTATTGATTGTTTTGGAGAATGTCTTCCTCTACTCCCTCAGATTTTAGTGCTAGTTGTTCTACCCCTACCGGGCCAACCCCAACACCTAACCCTACACCCAGCACTAACCCTTGTGACAGTTGTTCTGCCCCCAAGTCCACATAAAGCAAGAAACTTGTTTCCATAATTTGGTCTCACTTTACCAAACTAGAGGGTAGTTACCCCAATAACCCCGAAGCAAAGTATAATGATTGTGGTAAACTCTATGGATATCACTATAAGAAACATGGTACATCACAGTTAAAGCTGCACTTAGAAGAACAATACAAGAAGAGTCAAATATTGAGACCCTTACAAGAGAAGAGTCAATCTAAACTAGAGACTCGACTTAAAAAATGGTTGATGGGAGTAGTGGGGGTTCTACGTTGAAGGGGTATACTAAGTATGACCCCAATGAGTGTAGAAGAAAGTTAGCTTGTATGGTTATCATGGACGAGCTACCTATTCAGTTTGTAGAGGGGAGAGGGTTTCGAGAATATTCCAGTTGCTTGGAACCTAGGTTTAATATTCATTCTCGCCACACTATGGCAAATGATATTAAAAAAGATTACCAAAATGAGAAGGATTTGTTAAGTGGCCAATTGGCAGGTCAAGTTGTAAGCCTCACTACTGATACTTGGACATCCATCCAAAATTTTAATTACATGTCTTTGAATGTGCATTTCATTGATTGTGATTGGACACTACATAAGAAAATTGTGAAGTTTTGTCTAATTTCAGATCACATGGGTGAGATGATTGGGAAAGTCTAGGAGGCCACAATAAAGAAGTGGGGGTTGGCAAGGGTTTCGATTGTTACAATTGATAATGCCTCGTCGAACGATATCGTATTGGGATATCTTAAGACTTATCTTAGAGAGGCAAAGAAGACAATCTTAAGTGCTAATTATTTGCATGTTAGATGTGATGCACATATTTTGAGTTTAATTATAACTGATGGCTTGAGAGATGTTGATGACTCGGTTGCATGAGTCAGAATGGTTGTGAGATTTGTGAGTTCTTCTCCTGCTAGATTGGAGAAATTCAAAGCCACTGCAAAGAATGCGGGTATAACATCTAAGAAGGGCTTTTGTACGGATGTTCCTATAAGATGGAACTCAAACTTCTTGATGTTGGAGGCGGCCCAATAATATATTGTAGCTTTTGAATTATTGGGTGATGAAGACATCCAATATGTCAGATATTTTGATGAGCACGGGGGATTAGGAAAGCCTATTGATGATGATTGGGAGGTGGTTGGTATCTTTGTAGATTTTGTAAGACTTTTCTACTAGGTGACATTGAAAATACCTGGTTCTTTATACCCTACATCCAATTAGTTCACTCAACAAATATGTAGGGTGAAAGAAGAATTGGATGAGATGTGTATGAGTGACCATACTAGGATGCGGGAGATGGCATTGATGATGAGGGTCAAATACAACAAGTATTGGAGGATTTGGGAAGGAAAAATATTTTGTTATATTTGGTTGTTATTCTTGACCCCCAGCTCAAGACTGATGGCATGGTATAAGGTTTGTGACTTGTGCACGAGGCCGCATAGGCTGAGCTTATTGGAGGCATGGTTAGAGACACCCTCGGTAGATTGTTTGATGAGTTTTTTGTGATCAGGGGTGGTAGCTCACCTACACCTACACCTACCCCAGCGCCTCTTCCAGAAGCCGGGGCAGGGAAAAAGCGTAGGATGGTGTGGGCCCAAAGCCTCTCACAGAGCCCCTAACTATTCTTTCAATCTACAGATGCGAAGTCAGAGGTAGACCGATATTTGGCGAGGGATCTTCTTCCATATACGGAAGGGTTTGATATATTAGCTTGGTGGAAGATCAATGTCATTTGTATTGTCCCTTAATTTTTTTTGTATTTATATAAGTTTTGGTATCAAATTGTTTTTATAATATTACTATCATATACGCACCTCAAGCCTCAATCCTAATTCCAAGCCGAAATTCAAATGATATATTCTCAATGTCGCATCTTGTTCCCCATCATCTCATCTTGGTTAGCCAGATTTTAATTTGTAATTTTTTAATTTGTTTCTTGTTTATAAATCTAATTTATCTTCCTATTCAATTGTTAATGTTTCAGGTTTTATGATCTCACGACCCACAGCAGACAGCACTAAATTCTTTTTTCACCCTTAGCCGAGGCCACCCTCCCCAAATGTCAAAGTCAAAATTCAACTTCAAAGTTCCCCATTGTCACTATTAGTCTTTTATCATTTATCTTCAACTGAGAATTGTATTTAGATTTTACATATTCAATTTTTTGTAATGTTGATACAATCACAATGTCCCTTTTATGTTTGTAAGTTTGTAATTGTTTTCTTTTAATTTGTATTATTGTAATAGTTTAATTATTATAGTTTTATTATAAATTCTATTATTGTAAATTGTAATAGCTTAGGAGTTAGGATTTAGGAGTATTAGTAGTACTTCTTTAATCTTTTTTTCTCTTAATTTGTATTTTTTTTATTGTAAATTCTATTTCAAAAATTTAAAATTATACTTTTTTTAATTTTTGGGCCCAAAATGGCCCAAAAACACTGAAATGGGCCACAAATTAGCCCAAAAATAGCTTTTGGGCCCAATTTGGGGGTCGGGGCAAGGGGATGGATAGGGTATCCGCCCCCGCACCCCGGTACTGGGATGGGGTACAGGGCAAGGACGGGGGCGGGTGCCAGGTGGAAAAATCCCACCCCCGTCCCATGCGGGGCGGGGAGGGGGTGCCCTCACACCATATGGTGCAGGTAGCACCCCTAAGCCTCTCCACCATGGCCTGTGCACCGCCTGGCTTTCCAGATCGTAGCTGAGGGCTGGTTTTGTCGAGATCGGGCCTCAGGTCCTATAAATAGGCCGAGTCTCCACCACCTCCAGCATAACCTCAACCTCTCCTTTCCCTCTCAATCTTCAGCTCCACACTAAGATCTAGCTTTCTCTCCCTCTTGGATCCCCCTCTTTCTTCCATTTGTGAATTCTCTCTGTCCTAGGGTTGCACCAGGGTCGCAATCCGCCACCGGCAAATTTCCCCCACTTTTGTTTTTGGTTTTTCTCTCTCCTAGGGTTTTTTTCTTCGCCAACACCAACCAACCACCTCGAGCTCCACTTCTTCCCGACCCTCTACTGTTTGTTAGATTTATCACCATCTAAATATCTCACGGTAGCACCCTTTGTTCTATCCAGATTTGCCACCTTGCATTATGCTAGCCACTGTGTCTTTCGCCGTGCTTCTTCCCTCCTGACTCTACCACAGTAAGCACCACCACCTCTTCCATTGTTTTTTTACTTTTTGGCTCACGTTCACTACATGGTTTTCTAGCATTGCCCATCTATGTAGAGAGACGTACATGTACACGAAAACATATGGATTTCCTCTCAATCCAAGAGGAATCACCATGACCAAAAGCTTAGGACTCAACATGTTGCGATCATCTAGAAAATTACCTTCGCAATTGTAAGTGGTTCTTGAACTAAATCGTTAAAATACTCACAGTTGGAAAATTTGTGAATCTGTGTTGTGCAGTCTGGTTGGGAATTGTGGGTTTGTGGCTATGGGCCATGTAGCGTTGGGCATAAATTGTAGTGTTTGCGAATCTGTGGTCGAGGGCCTCGTGAAGCATTACGAACAAAATTTGAAGTTGTTGTGATTATGTGGTTTGACTTGTCATGAAATTGTTTGTTTTGTATAAATTCATAACTAATGTTGTTATTATGTCATTCATTTATTAAATGTTGTATGTCTGCATTACAATTGTTACCTGCCATTAATATTTTCATAATTGTGCTTTGTTATTGTATATGCTGAAATATGGAAAATTTGTGGTTTTCGCTGTCATACAAATATTTTGTGGGTGCATGCGTATCACGATCCCGACCTGAGATTGGGCATTATCTCGGTGGAGTTCCTTTGGTCACTCAGGAGCGCATAAAGTTGAGTGACGTCACCTGGGTTGTCGTCGGGCGACAACGAGCTTGGGCGAGACAGTAACGCTCATGGGTCAACTTTGTTGTCTCTCTGCTGGTGAAGGCTAAAGGATGCCTGGTCACGTGGAGCTAGTTATTGCTCATTACGAAGTCACATGTATACGGTCGTTACTCGTAGTGTAGCAATGGGAGCCAGAGTTTGCTGATAGTCCATAGGGAGACCATGGTGCATACCTTAATCGAATGGATACTTTCAAACTAAAATGTGATTTTCAAGTGTGTGGAGTCTTGTGCGAGTGATGAGTATATATACTGGTTATTTGGAAAATTACAATGTTATCATCATCTTAAATATCTACTTCGTTTAGTTTTCATATTTCTCCACCTACTTGCATGTTTATTGCTAGTTTTGATTTTACTTACTGAAATTTTGCGAAATCTCATTGTGGTATCCCCGCGATTCCATCCTGTGGAACCATAGACTTTGATGTAGAGGGAGATTAGGAGCTGGGTGGTCCGACTTCATCCAGAGAGTGAAGATTGGGGGTTCTTCCTCCTTTTGTAATAATAGTTATTAATATTTAGGTTGTTTTATTTTGTTGGATGACTGTAATATTCTTTCATGGGAGTTTGGAGGACTTGTGGCTTATGGGTAATTGCTTGATGATTTAGCTTTAATTTCTGGTACTATTAAAATTATTGAATGTCGTTTTTATTTTTCCGCTGTGAATTAACTGCACACTATTATATTGCATATATGCACACACTTGCTTTCACAATGCTCTAGGGGTGTTTGACCCGAGCGGCCAACATCTTAGCATCTCAAAACACAAGCGGGGGTCAAGGGTGTCACAATGTGTGTATGATATATGTATTGATGGTGGTTTTGATTGTCATTTTTTGCTAAAATTTATAGAATTAATTTATTCATTCTAGTGTTCTCCTATTGAAATTGATGAATCTATTGATATTTCTAACACTGCCTTAAGTTTTGTAACTAATGACCTTTATGAATATCATTCAATATGGTAGGAAGTGTGGAGAATACACATAAGAGATGATCCAATATTCATACAAAAATGATAGCTACTAAGCTGTGAGGCCCCGGATTTTCGCAAAGATTCCACTTGTAATTCTTGTGGATATTATTGATCTATTTGTTACTTATTTGGGTTGTTGGCTAAGTCTTGGAAGAATTCTTTAGGTCACTTTCTATTTTGTTTTTGGATTGGATCCTAGAGCTCTAAGTTAAAAAGCCCACAAGAGAAAAATAGAAGAAAATGCCCATAGGAATTCGGCCCATTAAAGACTTTGGCTTTGAAAGGCTCAAGTTTACCCTCTAGGCAAGAAGATGGTGCCACTTTGGTTCAAGAATGAGATTTTGGACATTTTAGGAAAATCACTTCTCACTTGGAACTTTGGGAAAAGGCAAGGGTGACACTTGTCAAGCATGCATTGGATTTCTAGAAGGAAAAGTGGAAGAAGCAAGGGAGGATCCGGTTTCTAGAAGAGTTGGCCAAGTGTCATGCATGCCAATGAAAGGTGAAGAATTTTGTCTTGGGAAAGGGCAACATATTGCATAGGGAAGTGGAACCTAGTAGGGGTGTAACCGGTCCGGTTCGGTCCGGTTTTGGATAAAATCTAAGACTGAACCGGTATGTACCGGTTTTGTATTTTTCAAAACCGATTACGCATCGGTTACCCTCCTAAACCGGTACTTCCGGGTTTACAGGTTTCCGGTCTGGTCCGGTCTGGTTTTCTGATTTTTTTAAAATATAAGTTTCACAATTTGTCATTAAAAATTTGTTTATAAAAAAAAAAAGACTAATTTAAAAAAAAACTGTTTTATACTTTTATTAATATATTAGACTATATAATAGTATTAATATTAGACTATTGGTATAGTTATAAGTTATATATTAGTATTAGTTATAAACTTTTTGTGATTTAGTATTAACATGTTATGTAATAATTTATAAATTATAATAAGAAATTATTTCATATATAAATATATATAATTATATATATTATATATTATATATAAAAATTTCACATAAAAATTTATAATTATACATTATATATAAAACTTATTATTTAATATATATATATATAATATTTTATATAAAACTTATATATAAAAATATTATTTTTTATTTTTTTTAATCAACCGGTTCAGTCCGATCCAGTTCGGTCCAAAAAATCCCAGAACCGGAACCGGCCGGTTTTTACATTTTAAAAACCGGTTCCGGATCGGACCGGTTCAAAACCGGTAAAACCGGTCCGGTCCGAACCGGTTTTCCGGTTTGAATTTACACCCTTAGAACCTAGGGAAGAAGCACCTAGGTTAGCACATTGTTTCCACTTGGCAAACATGCTTGAAGGTTTCTAGAAGAAGCTAAGGAGATGGAGGATGTAGAGTTCGGCACACACCTAGGGCACACGCCCATTTCACCTACCCACATGCCACATGTCCCACATGCACACCTCACATGGAACTTGGATGTAAAAGTGGATGAGAAAAATGAGGGGACATGGTTTCGGGAACCCCAATGGACTACACAAGCACCAACAAGATATTTGTGAATTCCAAGAAGATTTTGCATAGGGAAGACAAACGTGAGATTTTGTAAAGGATTTACATTGGAACACTAAGAGATTTTCGGATTCCTAAGCCACACACCACCCAAATTATTTCCTGACATTTTGCCATTTGTCATTCGTGCAAAAGTAGAGGAGAAGGTTCTAGAAGGGAGTGGAAGAGACAATGCACGAAAATTACCCTTGTACCCCTAGGGTTTCGGCCACCACATTACCACATGTCATGTTTTGAGTTCTTGAGAAGCATAAGGCAGTGGGAGAGCCACCTAGGGAACATGCATAGGAAGAAGAAGCTTCTTGCTTAGGGAAGGGTAAGGGACATGTATGGGAAAAAGGAAAAGACAAATGGAAAAAGGAAGAGGCGCATGGACAAAGGGAATGACGCATGGGGAATACGCATCCACATCCTACATGTATTTTTGTCACTTGGCAAGCATGCACAAGTCTACAAGGTTCAAGCCTAGGGTTAGGATTTATCAAATGTCAATTTTGCCCTAGCATTGACTCTTGACCATATGGGGGAGCACACCCAAGGAGCCTCTTAGGATTTTGAATTTTGACAAGATGCCATGCCACATGTCACTCATGCAAATGATCTTTTGGATTTCCCAAGGAGAGACAAAGGAGGGGCTATTACACATGGCGTCCACGCAAGGATATTCTTAGATTTCTTAGGAAAATCAAGGATGAGGGATATTTCGAATTTCCAAGGAGCCACGCCACTTGGCAAGATTATTATTTTCAAGAATACTTTTGTGTTCCCTATAGCCTAGCCAGCACCACTTGTCCTACATGCATCAGAAAAGACACCACTTGTCCTTCATGCAATGGGTCACTAGCAACCAATGAGATTTTGTTGGAGAACTCTATATAAAGGGAGAGGAGTCACACCCCCAAGGGCTTTTCTCCTTTGTCATTCTCGGATTTTGCATGCTCTCATTCTCTCCACACTCTCTTACACGACTACTTAGAGATTTCCTCCACTTTCTTACAATTTCCTTCATACCAAACAAGGGAGGCTTCTTTCAAGAGAGGGATTTCGGTGTTTACAAGGAGAAACCACAGTAAGAACTCAGTTTCCTTTTGTTTCTACACACACATATCACATATTCAACTCAAGATGAGATTTGAACCTCAAGGGAGTTCGAATATGGTGAAACACATACAATTTTCGCATTTGCTCATGGGAAACGAATTAGGGTTTTCTAGAAGTGTAGAAAATTGAATGTTTGAAGGAACAAATCCTCTACACATTCGGCCACACTCATGTATTTTCACACTTATTCGAGATTAGTCGAAGATACAAGGAAGTTGAAGGGTTTCTTGATTCAAACCCTAAAAACCCTCACACACTCAGGAATATGGATTAGGGTCTTGGAACCCTTATTCTAACAAGTTATATTTCGATTTATAGCTTGCTATTTGTTTCATTTCGTGGATTTTTGTAAGTATACACTCAACTTACTCTTGGTTAATATTTGTATATGATTGTGTAAATCCTTTTATTGTTATGTTTGATATTTCTTATTTGTTGGTTTGAATATGCTTATATGATCTTAGAATATGAATATTACATGAATGATATGATTCGGTTTTAAGATGAAAATGGCAAAAATGTTCAATGCATGTTTCGGTTTTAAGGAAAACATTGTGGTTGATTTGTGTTGCTTGATGATTCGGCTATACCATGTCTTAGAAGTTTTGGATTTTGGCCAAACACCATGATCTTATGCTTTGTTTCATTATGCTTTGATTTCTAACAAATATGTTTGAAGAAGAAGCATGTTTTAGTGATGAATCTTCATGTTTTGCATCTATATAATTTGGCCAAGGCCCTTTTTCATGGGTTCATGAACATGTTTTGATATCTCATATGGTTTATGTTATCATGCTATGAAATGAATATGTTGGTTATCTCATGCACGGCATTTCACATGTCATATGTCAAGTGTAAATACACATGTTATAAGTCTCATGTCACATGCATTTGGGGAAAAATGTTTTCAAAATAAAGTGTTTTCAAAGAAAATGTTTTCGAAGAAAATGTTTTAAAAATTTTATCACGACCCCAAGTGCTAGGGCGGGGGAATGTCCTAGTAGAACTCCTCTGTCAACTCTGGAGTGCTTAAGAATGGAGTGGTAACCCCTGGATTAACAAAGTATCGTCGACGGTTTCGAATGGATTCTTTTCAAAAGATATCGAAACGAGGAAGTGCCTAACGCTAGTTGGTGCATAAGGCATGTAACCCAATGAAGTAAGGTCGAGTTAATATGAATCTCTGTTTATGACGTATTCATCACGGTGCACGGATAATTGATGGTGCAGTAGCTAGCAGGAACACGCGGTACAAAGGGGAACCGTGTTGTGTCCACCCTCTGAACAAGGATAAGATAAGAGTTCATAAGATAAGAATCACTTGATGAAAATCTCGTGATATGATAAAGATCACTCGATACAAATTTGTGCATAAGTCAAGTACATGTTAATGCATGCATTTCATGATATACCTATTGTGTGCTTGTGTTAACTATTGTATGCTACGTGTTTACTTGCTGAAATTTCTCGAAATCTCACTGTGGTAGTTTTCACTACCATTCCTAACCCGGAATGGTATAACCTTTAGCAGGACCAGGAGTACCGAGTCAGGATAATGATGAAGGCAAAGGATGAGCTCAACCAGGAGGAAAAAATGGATCTAGTCATGACCTACTTGGAGATAGCCGAGATTAGAAAGATGCTTTAATGATTTCTTTGTTAAGGCCTTTTTAGACAGTACTTGTTATGTTAAAGTGTAATTAAGGAATTTGATACTCCATTACTAAGAAATGTGGTTTAAAGTTATGAATGAAGAAGTTGGGATATTAGTTTATTCTGGTACAACATTTAAATGACTTATCCCGCTGCAATTTATTGTATACTGCTAGTATACATAGGTGCATTGCATCTTATATGTCATGTACGAGGGGTATGTAGCCTTATGTTGCATGTCCCGGCGTTTCAGTCACTGTCCAATCCCAAGCAGAGGCTGGGGGCACCACAAGCTACCAAGTAAGAAACCAGAGAGAAAATCAAGAAAGCAAGAAAGCTAGTAGAAAACAAACTCTCAATATGTACTGTGACACCCTTGATCCCTAGTTGAGATCTGGCTGAAGGCTGCGACGTTGGGATGTGCATCACATGGGTTACACCTCTCACGTTCTACAAAACATTGTGTGCTTGTATGCTTGGCACACGTGGGTAAAAATAATTGCAGTGAAAAGATTTGAGAAATATGTCATAACTAAAATATTAGTACAAGAGAAAACAAACTTAGAACAACAAACTTGACATCAAAACTGTCCATAAGTCACAACTCCACATTAGTCAAAGCGATATAGACCATAAGATGTTCATCAACTCGCTTGAAATAATAAACATGGTTAATACAAAAAATGATAGACCAAAATGGGGACAGCCCATGCTACTCTTCGGGCTGTAGTGGGTCTTCTTGCTCATAAACAACTTCATTCCCTACATCTGAGATTTTGAAGAAATTTCAGCACGTTATATATCAGGACAAAACTTGAAATGCAAGTAAATGACAATGAATATAACAAGTATGGACTTCAAGAAAACTAAGTAGTAAATCATACATACCGAGATGAGAGCCCTCAAGCAATTAAAAGTAGAAATAATTCCATGGAGAACTTGCATCCGATACTCAAAATGTCACACAAGATTTTAACTCAAGGACTCCAGGTCCTTCAAACAGCATGAAAACCATCTTACAAACCCATATTCGTTTAAATATGTGCACCACGGTCTACCCTTAAAAAAGCAGTGCACACACCCTGGATCCCTTTGCTACACCGTAGGTAACAATCACACATATGACTTCGTTATGAGTAACACTTGGCTTCGCGCCCTATACTTGACCACATCATCCTCTAGCCTCTACCAGCCGACCACGACTTCGACCCGAGAGCGTTACCGTCTCGTCCAAACCCTTTGTTCTCCCAGTGACAACCTAGGGAATGCCACTCAATTCTTAGACTTTCCCAAGTAACTAGAGGAGCTTCACCAAAATAATGTCCCATCTTGATTGTGGGTATCTATTCACGCGCACACCCACATACTCCTCTTATAATTAGAAACATTATGCATTTTATAATCTTTTTAAAAAAAAAAAAAAAAGTAAATCACCTCAACATAGTGATATAGTACACATGTGGATAACCCAAAATCAATGCATCATGAATATGTTATGCTTTAGCATTTCAAAGACAAAAACATATTCAGTTAATTAAAATACAGCGTGCTCATGGCCATTAATCTTGATTGTAAGCATTGTCGCGGAGAAAAACCTACCTTGGTAGTGAGTTTTACTAAATCAATCATCAATGGGTTGGCTTCAGGTGGTCCAGTGCCTACCTCTGGTGCCTTAGTGAGTCTAGGACTTCAGGGAAAAAAGATGCTCCAAGTAGTGAATGGTCACTAGGATTTGTCTTCGGTGTGTCGGCTTCCTTTGTTTTAATGGTGAATCTGGCCATCCAAGTGTGTGTGTACGAGTTCGACTTGTGCAGTTAGGGTTTAGTTTCTCTCTTTGAGCTTAGAATAGATGAGATAGAGAGAGAGTTTCTGGGTTTTGAAAATTAGAGTGTGGGAGTGAGACCAAGCGAGATGGAGCTTTTCAAAGGAGGGAATTGCCCTCACGGGTCTGATAACTCTTGAGATGAGTTGGTTGGTTGATCGGCAGGCATCCACTGTCCAGGTGTACACTAGATGAAGGGAGTGTCAGAGACGGAATGGACGTGCTCCTCAATTATCAAATATTAGGCCAAGGAGATGGAAAGCTCTGTCTACCACTTGTGAATGTCGTCCACGTGGTGGAAAGCTTTTACACATGGTTGGGTGCTTGGTGTTCGAGTCCGTGATCCCTCTGGCCTATACATGACTCTAGTAAAATGTCACCATTTGAGTTTGAGATTTTTTGTGAGAATGCTTGCTTGCTTGCTTCCAAGCACTCCTGAAATTCTTCCCAGCATGCCCACTCATTCTTGGGCATCTTGCTCATTTTTCTCCATACAATACAAGGTTGATCTCCTCGCTATATAGCTTGAATGAAAGGTAGGGCAAGGAACGTATCCTGGGTATTTTGCTTGGATCCGTTTTGCCTTGCTCGTGGAACATATTTCAAACTCTAGCTCACTTACATTTGCCCACCCAACCGTCTTTGCTCGCTTTCGAATTTGCTCGCCTCGCATTATGCTTGCTCTAACCATTGCTCGCCTGGAGTTAATTCCACATACGTATTGGCCACCTTGTCAATGCTGACTTACTTCACTTGCTTGAGCTCCTTTGCTCGCCTAGTGTTGGAATATAGAAAATCATATAGAGAAATTAGTGTTAAAATCTCTAGAAGCCAAACAGAGAGCTTCATCTGTAAATAAGCAGTTAAGTTAGTTAAGTCTGTTACAAATATACTCGGGTAAATGAAGTATAGAAATAGACCCTTTGTACAGTCCTTTATCTTCACGAAAGTAATGAGAATTATTCAAGTCTCCATTCATACAATCCTCCGTTTTCAAGCTTTACATGTTATAGAAATTTACATGGTATCAGAGGAGTAAAGAAAAGCCTTCCGCTGAACTCTTTCCTTCTTGATTCTGTTCTTGATTTTTTTTTCTTATTTCTTGCTTCTATGGCACCCTCTGAAACACCTTCTGAAAACTCTTCTGAGAGAGCTTCTATGGCGAATCCTTGTGATGATTCCTCGAGCCAGTACTATCTTCATCCTTCTAACAATCCAGGAGCACTTCTTGTCTCTGAGATCTTTACAAATGAGAACTATATTGCATGGAGTCGATCGATTTCAATTGCACTCACTGTCAAGAATAAAATGTTCTTCATTGATGGAACTCTGCTTCAACCTAGAATTGATACTGATCCTAGGCTTCAAATTGCTTGGCTAAGAGCCAATAATCTGGTGCTATCATGGTTAATGAAAATTTCCAAAGAAATTCGTGGTAGCCTTCTTAGAAGTGATGGTCCGAGAGTTTTTTCTCTGGAAAAATCCTTCAGTTCTATTTCTCAAGGTTCTAAAACTATTATTGAGTATTTCAATGAGTTTAAAGCCTTGTGGGATGAATATATTAGTTATCGACCTATTCCAAGTTGTAAATGTGGAAATATTGGTAGGTGCACATGCAATATTCTCAAGAATCTCACA
This sequence comes from Juglans mandshurica, assembly GCA_022457165.1. Classification (NCBI taxonomy): domain Eukaryota; kingdom Viridiplantae; phylum Streptophyta; class Magnoliopsida; order Fagales; family Juglandaceae; genus Juglans; species Juglans mandshurica. The sequence goes on from CM039623.1 coordinate 17,022,310, forward strand.
GATCGACAACAGTCTGATTATGTGATCAAATTCTTGGTTGGATTGCATAAGTCAATTACTCCTTCAATCCCCTCTACCATCAATGAGCAAAGTATTTTCTTTGCTACTACAAGAAGAAAGTCAAAGATCTACGTCTAACAGTGTTGGAATTTTCTTGGATTCTCATGCCATGGTTGCTGCTCAACCACAAAGACAATCGTCTACTGGCACTGGATTTACGAAGCAGAAAGGAAAAACAGATTTGGTCTGTTCTCATTGTGGCTATTCTGGCCATCTTACAAACAAATGTTTTCAACTCATTGGATATCCTCCTGGATGGAAAGGTCCTAAAGGGAAAAGATCTCTCAATGTGCAATATGGAAATTCATCATATGCACAACCCATTGCAAACAATGTATCTTCATTGGAACAAAATTCAAGTATTCTCAATATGGTATTTTCTCAAGAGCAAATAAAAGACCTACATACCCTAGCAAATAGCCTATCCAACTCCAATCTTAATACTGATTCCACAGCTAATGTTGTCTCCACTTCAGGTATATTTTCTTCCTGTAATACTGTTTCTTTTTCAAAGAATTCATACACTTGGATTCTTGACACTGGAGCAACAGATCATATGGTCTATTCTCCCCATCTTTTTTATTCCAAAAGCGTACTTAGCAAACCTTCTAAAGTCCATTTACCAAAAGGACAATCTGTTCCTATCGTTTTCTCTAGAAATGTCACACTTTCTTATGACATAACCCTACAAAATGCACTGTTTGTTCCTTCTTTCAATATCAATCTGATTTTTGCTTCAATATTGACTAAAGATAATTCTATTGGATTGTTCTTCATTCAATCCAAATGCATTTTGTAGGATTTGAGCAAATGGAGGATGATTGGGCTTACTGAAGTCAAATCTGGTTTAAACCACTTATCTTTTCCTGCTTCAAATAAGAGTGAAATGCCTGATCTGATTGGTTCTTCTTCTACTACCTTAGTTCAATCATGTAATAGCAATCCTCATATATGGCATCTTAGATTAGGACATGTTCCATCTACAAGATTATAGATAATTAGTAATCTTGATTCTTCTGTAAAAGCTTCTCAAAATCATGTATGTGAAATATGCCCCTTAGCTAGACAAAAGAAGCTTCCCTATCCTATATCAAACAGTCAATCAAATAAAATTTTCCAGTTAGTTCATATTGACATTTGGGGTCCCTTTTCTACAGTTTCTTATTATGGATATAGCTATTTTCTTACAATCATAGATGACCATACTCATTTTACTTGGCTATATCTCTTGAAAGGAAAATCTAATACAAGATCTATACTTACCAGCTTCGTCAAATATGCTCAAACTCAATTCAACACAAATATTCAAACTCTTCGAACAGATAATGGTTAAGAGTTTAACATGCCTCTTTTCTATCAAGAGCATGGAATAATACATCAATTATCATGTGTTGAATCTCCACAGCAGAATGGTAGGGTTGAAAGAAAGCATCAACACCTACTAAATGTTGCTAGAGCCCTTTTATTTCAAAGCAATTTACCTTTATCTTACTGGACAAATTGTGTTCTGACAGTTACCCATCTTATTAATCGTACTCCTTCAATTTTAAATAATCAATTACCATACTATCTCTTATTCCACAAACAACCAAGTTACAAATACCTCAAAGTATTTGGATGTTTGTATTTTGCAAGCACACTTAAAAATAATCGAGGGAAGTTTTCACCTAAAGCTTCCAAATGCATCTTTCTTGGTTATCCACCAAATGTCAAAGGATACAAAGTATTTGATATACTTACTCTCAAAAAGTTCATATCCAAAAATGTCATATTTCATTAATTCATTTTTCCATCTATTCCTAATTTTATTCATATACCATTTGTCTTCCTAATTTTTCTCAAATATATGACTATCCTACTACAGAAAATTCTCCTTCACCTTTTACAAAAAATTCTGCTTCATTACCATCTTCTAATATTACAAATCCATTACTTACAAATCTGAGAAGATCTGAGAGAATTAGGCATTCTCCTCAATATTTGCAGAACTATTATTGTGGTAATTTGACTAAAAGATCTTCAGTAGCTCATGAACCTCCTGGCTGTCCTTCTTCAGGTAAACCTTACTCAATTTTGTCTTTCATTTCTGATTCTAAACTTTCCAACAATCACAAAGCTTTTGTTCATGATGTCTCTCCTCTATATCTGAACCTAAAACTTTTAAACAAGCCATCTCACAACCTCAATGGCAACAAGCCATGGCAGATGAGATTAAAGCCCTTGAAACTAATAAAACTTGGGAACTTGCAATTTTGCCTCCTAACAAAACAACAATAGGTTGCAAATGGGATATCATTGGATAGATATAAAATTTAAGGCTGATGGCACATTGGATTGATATAAAACTAGGTTGGTAGCAAAGTGCTACACTCAACAAGAGGGACTTGATTTTTTTGACACTTTTTCACCTGTTGCTAAAATGACAACAGTGAGAATTTTGCTAGTTATAGCCACATCAAACAATTGGTATTTACATCAACTTGATGTAAATAATATGTTTTTGCATGGAGACTTAAATGAAGAAGTATCTATGCAACTATCACCTGGTTTCTCTACACCTAATGACCCTCGAGTATGCAAACTCAAAAAGAGTTTATATGGCCTAAAGCAGGCCTCAAGATAGTGGTTTTCAAAACTGTCAACTTCATTACTTCAGTTTGGTTTCACTCAAGGAAAGTCAGATTCATCTCTTTTATCAAGCAAACTAAAAATAGTTTTATTGCTCTATCAATATATATTGATGATGTTATTGTTGCTTCCAACCACTTAGAGCTTAAATCTGTTGTGAAGGATTTTCTACATAAATCTTTTACAATAAAAGACTTGGGTGAATTAAATTATTTTTTGGAGATTGAGATAGCTAGGTCAGCCAAAGGCATTGCTTTATGTCAAAGAAATTATGCCCTTGATATTCTACACGATATTGGTTTTTCTGGATGCAAACCAGCTGCTTTTCCTATGGAATCGACCTTGAAACTGACTGCAAATGACTCATCAGATCCTTTACCTGATCTAGCATCTTATAGAAGACTAGTGGGTCGATTGTTGTATCTAACAATTACTAGGCCTGATCTTGCTTATTCAGTACAGGCATTGAGTCAATTTATGGCTAATCCTAGAACTTTACATCTCAAGGTAGTTGAGAGAGTCCTCATATACATCAAGGTAACACCAGGCCAAGGAATAATCTTATCTGCTAAGTCTCCATTGCATCTAAAGGCTTACTCGGACAGTGATTGGGGCAGCTGTATTGATACTAGAAAGAGTGTCACTGGCTTTGCAATATTTTTAGGAGATTCTCTCATATCTTGGAAATCAAAGAAACAACCCACAATCAGTAGGTCCTTTGCAGAGTCTGAGTATCGAGCATTGGCATCAACTACTTGTGAACTTCAATGGTTAAATTACCTACTGTCTGATTTAAACATTGAACAGACTCAAGTTGCACTATTATATACAGACAGTAAACCTACCTCTGAGATTGCATCAAACCCAGTACACCATGAGAGGACAAAGCATATCCAATTGGACTGCCATTTAGTTCGAGAAAAGCTACGGGAAGATCTTATAAAGATCATCCACATTCCTTCCAAATTCCAAATAGCAAATATATTAACTAAGCCTCTTGGTTCTCTCAATTTTCATCACCTTATTCGCAAGATGAGAATGATTAATATACATTCTCATCTTGAAGGGGATGTTGGAATATAGAAAATCATATAGAGAAATTAGAGTTAAAATCTCTAGAAGCCAAATAGAGAGCTTCATCTGTAAATAAGCAGTTAAGTTAGTTATGTCTTTTACAGATATATTCGAGTAAATGAAGTATATAAATAGGTCCTTTGTACAGTCTTTTATCGTCATGAAAGTAATGAAAATTATTCAAATCTCCATTCATACAATCATTTGTTTTCAAGCTTTACATCATGTAATAGAAATTTACACCCAGGGTCATTCTTGCCCAAGTCTTGTTCGATCGTGACTTTTTGCTCGCATTGATCGTCTCTGACCTTGTGCCCGAAATTACGATTTTCTGCATAGTTACGTTGCTTCCGCGTAAGGAGTTCCTACCTATGATGAGCGTGGTTCCCAGATGGACAGAATGCGTCATTTTTATTTAAATAATCATACTAATATACACATGCAGTAAATAACTAACTCTGCTAATAACTATTCGTGATTAAGAAATATGATGGCTCATATGTACAAGTGTCGACAAGAAGGTAAAAGAGTACATAAAGGCCGATATTGACATGAACATTGACAATAAGAAAAAGGAAAATGCTATTATACTACTTGAGTTTATCCTCTCAATTTGATTGTTTATATATTTAATTTTTTTTCTTAATAATTAAGAAAATGATTTTTAATGTATTGGTATATTTTTTTTTTAAAAAAATATTTAAATATATTAAAAAATCTAAAAAATAAAAGAAGATAAAAATAAAAAAAGTAACTTTGTGCTAACAGGCAAGCTCAGCGATCAAAGCTAGGCAATACGCTAGCACGACTCTAAGAAAAATGATACACATACAATCATTTTTACAATCATTTACACAATTATATTTTATATGAGTGACATTTTTATAAAATAACTTAAAAAAGTAATAACGTTTTACAAAATTGCTTGAAAACATGTATTATTACTCAATTCCCTCTTGTTCGTAAATGATTCTTTCCCAGAATTTGGCGGTGCAATTATTGACTTCTGCTCTATCTCTTGCTCCTTGTCTTAAATGTGTGATAGCAAAAGAACAAAGCTGAAAAATGTTTTAGTTTTCCTAATGTTATGTTTGTATCTTGAGCGTTTCAATGGGAGAAGAAAATATCATTTTTCTCTTAAAGCAGCACTCCCCAGAGCAAAAATCACTATTATTGTTGGCCACCCAATCAAACAGTTCTTATATAGAACTTGGTCGTGGACCCATTGCAAAATGAAAAAATCTACTTCACACTCTACTATTTATCACACACTCAACACTCTTAGTGTATTGAGTTTAAAAAAAAAAAAAAATTTGAGTGCATGGTGTGTGGAGAGTGTAGGTAGATATGTAGTATTCCTCTTGGAAAATAATCAATTCTTAACTGTAACAGGATTCGCCATTTGTTTATCTCAGAAGCACCAATTTAGGTTTTTTTTTTTTTTTTTTTTTTGAAATTATTAATCTTACCACAAGTTAGTGATATATAATTGCACTCTAGGATTTGTTGATTATTACCGGAATATCCTAATTCATTAAAATTGCAATAGTTGTTCATCCATAAATATCCATAGAAATTAAGGTATGTTATAATTTCCTGTCGAGCAATGCTAGATATAGTCCCCATTTGGGGAATGCGCAATACAAGCCTAAGTAATTTTATCTTTAATTTTTTTAAAATTATAAAACTATCCCTCCTGAAATGATGATTTTTCTCATTTAATAAAGAGTCTGCACATGCAGTCCCCAAGTAGAGACTGCAAATAGAATTTCTCTTCCTATCTAAATTAAGGTACTGTTTGTATAGTAAGATGAGATGAGATAGTTTTAGATGAAAATTGAAAATTGAATAGAATATTGTTATAATATTATTTTTTAATATTATTATTATTTTAAAATTTGAAAAAGTTCAATTATTTATTATATTTTGTATGAGAATTTTCTGGAAAATGATGAAGGTACTACTAAATAACTATTTGTACACAATTATGTAATAAAATAATATTATTTTAAATTTGATTGACTTTTTTACTTTTGATTTGAAGTGTTTGAATATAATAAAAAATATTATATTTAAACACATCAAATCAAAGTTGTCTATAAGTTGTGAATGAGTTGTTAACCTATCACTACTATTTAAAAAATTTGTAATGAAGAGATTAGATGAGATGAAACACTTTCACTATCCAAACGAAGAATTCTCTGCCCATAAAAATTGATTTAGTTACATTTAATAAACAGCACGTACGGATCATAATAATCAATGATATTAGCTTCCTTAAGGTGGCATTTAGATTTCCCACCATGAATTTCTTATCAAATTAATGTTCCCCTAATATTTTTACATGATCACCCAATAATATTGAGATATGGGTGATTTAATGTCATTCCTTCATATATTAAAGCGAAGTATAGCTGATATTCACGTTCATTGACTTAATTACATTTGCAAGCTCGATTGACATTGTAATGAAATTTGTATTCCACATGGACCACTTCAATACATCATCAAAATTGTTAAATTATAATCTTATCAGATGAAATACTCAATTCGTTCACTAAACCATGAGGTCGGAATTTGCAAATCATTGGCATTTATGATTTAGATCTCTTGCGCGGTGTTTTTACTAAGTATACCCAAATCATATTTACAATGATTTGAAGGCTGTATAATTAATTAGATGAAATATGGAAATAACCACGTCATTTAAATAATAGTAAATTAATCTAAATAAAGAAACAAGTCTATTGGAATAATATTCAAGTCAAATTAATTTTCGGAACACAATTCTATGTGTCATCTCATCTCATCTCAATAATCATTGCAATTTTTTCAAACTCTCACACAAAATATAATAAACAATTCAACTTCTTTAAATTCTAAAACAAAAATTATATTAAAAAATTATATTCTAACAATATTTTATTCAACTTTCATCGCATCTCATCTGTATAACCAAACGAGGCCTAAAGACCTCTCGTGTACAAAAATTTGACAAAGCATCCAAGTGCATCGAACAAGTCTCTCTCCACTTGTGATCTTCTTTTTTTTTTTTTTTTTTTTTTGGGTAAACGAAATCTCTCCCAACTTATAATCAATCCCAATAATCCTCAATCCATCCCCTAACTTGTCAAGGAAATTTAAAACGCCATCAACAGCCAAAAATCACCTTACCTTGAAATCTTTCAAACTAATTGATTTGTCAATTCTCTCTACTCGCCTTATGATTAGCAAAAACTAATTCCATCTATTCACTTGAGTTACATTGTCATGGGTTGAAGGGAGCTCAAGTCATGGAAGATGACGAGAGCCAAGCTGGGTCTAAGTGAAGATCAGCAGCTTCAAGAGGGTTCAGAGGAAAAGGTTGTTAAAAGTAGTTGGTCTTGGTGCAGCACAGTCGTTTTACAAGTAGAGAGAATCTGTGCTTTAATTGTGAATAAGTTGTACGATGATGTTTTATAAATGTAATTGTAATAAGCCAAGCAAAACGGTGTCGTCTCTCGATTGTAAAAGTGATACGTTGGCGTTTTGTCTTTTAATTGTAAGTGTAATAGGCTGCCGTTTGGTGAAGAGTATATAGTTGGAGAGAAAAGGAGGAAATGATCATCGAAGTTCATTTCAAAATCACCATCTTCTTCTCTCCATCTCTTCTCCTCTCTCTCTGTATCTCATCTCTTTCTATTCTTCTGGAGATTGACAATCTCGAACACAGTCAAGAGTTCGTGGGTCCATTACATACATATAATCATATTATAAAATCATCAATTTGTTGATCATACCTTGAACCAAAATCACTTTAATTTACGAAACCACTAATTTCATCCTAAAGTATATATAGGACAAAATGTAAACCGTATGCAGGTATGCAGTTAGACTCACTAATATGCATTTTCATTTTCATTTCAAGAACGGTAGTTAGACAACTCTCTTAGGATAAATTTCAATCCCAATTGGTACATACCACTTCACTGCCGCGTCCGGGGGGCGGAGGGGAAGAGAATTTAAAGTTAGTAATGACCGAAATTCAGGCTCCTTTCTGAGGCAGCGTTTCAAATGCAGAGACTGTATTCTCAAATTTAATCCTATGCAGAGGGGCACCACTTTGCTTGATAGCACAAGCTGTCTTGTCTTCAAGGGGGCAACGTGCTTTCAGCATGGAGAACACGTGATTATTCAGTCTCCTTGCTTTCTTCATTGCTTCTAATAGTGCTTCCCACCCCTTATTTAAAAAAAAAAAAAAAAAACATGCGTTCATAAACACCACGAAAGGCATTGTAAAGAGAAACTAGATTAATGCCAGAACTTCCGAAGGGTTTTAATTTATACTGCACTGGGTTTTAGAAAGTTCCAACCTTTTTATTTTGGAAATAAAAATAATAAGAAGCAGTCTTCCTAATTTTGGAGCACAAGAAATATGGGACTGCATATATATATATATATATATCCAGAATCAAGATAGGTAAAAAAAAAAACAGAGAATCATTTTAGCTTGTGGTCTAAAACAACTAGTATGAAAACCGTAAGTTCACAACAAGATATTCTTTACCTGAGCAAAATGAACTTTATGTGTCTGTGTTATTGATGCAGCCTCCACTTCTGCAACATTGAGGACCTGATATGAAAAATCAAAAAGCTCAAAATGCAGCTGTTGCCCAAGCAAGTATACTACGGTGCAAGCACCCCAGGCAACCGAATCACCCAGCACTTCGTTATTGTTTGATAATGCCTGAGTAGTATCTTCAAGATATCCCTATATAGTACAAAGATTATAACATGTTAGCAGCAAAAAAGACATTCAACATTTGCATGCTCCTAGACCAAAATGTGGAAGGAAAAAAGAAATGATGATTCACTGAAGCTTAGTCGTCAACTATTTCAACCAAAAGAATAATCACACGGCTCCTGGGACAAAATTATTACTTGATGCTCACAACTGGCTTATGTCAATTATTTTTCTAAATTCTTTTAATCATTCTAAAGCTCCCCACCAGGGACTTCTTATAATCAGGATTCATGCATTAACATTTTTTCCCGAACTGAATACTTTGTGCTCGCTGTGAACTGACATGATCACTTAACATGCCTGTCTCTCTCAATTGATAGGACAAATATAGAACTAATAAGTCAGCATGAAAATGTCATCTAAAGATGCAAAATATGTACTTCGATATATAATTATGGGTCTTCAGCACCACTTCTTCTTATAAAAGCATTGCAGAGTGTATATGGTGATATACACCCTACAATAACTTAAACTCACAAGTGAAAACCTGCAGCATATTCAACAGATATGCCCATTGAAAAAAGTTTATATATCAAATAATACACAGACAGATCAAAGACATTATGTGGACAGACCAAATATACTAGTGATGAAAGTTGTTTCTTACAATTTGAAGACCGCTATATATACGGTAGAAATCCTTTGATGTTGTAATGTCGATAAACCCTGTCTTTGGAGCAGTACTCCACTTACTACAATATTTATCCAGTGCTGCACTTGTGAAAGCAAGGGTATATTCCAGCACGCTTCCAGTATTCATGTTAGCCTTGTATAAGAGATCTGATACAAAAGGAGACATTTAAACCCTCAAACTGGAGAGTCATCAAATGAATGAAACAGTAACAGGGAAAATGGCAAGACACTTAAAACCTACAGGCAACAAGCAGAGTGCACGCGTTTTCAGGACTAGCATTAAAATTATGAAACACAAAGCTGACAGTGGTGTTTTTTTTTTTGAACTCTGCCTGTTTTCTTTTGCAATTGGCCATTCAACCAAACCTTATCGTTAGGATAACGGTTTGTGATTAAGCTCACTACTTCCAATCAGTTGTTTAAGCTTTTGAAATATGCAGCAGTTTAAAAGGTATCAAAGGAAGTGGTGCTGAGTTTGAACCTTGATTCTACATTACCTCCAAGTCAATGTTACTCATTTAGGGTAATCTAGGTCTAGGAAATGGCCAGAGTTGCAAACTATGAACGATAAAATTTGGACCAGGATCAAACTGGCAAAAATCTTGTGCCAAGGTTGAGAGAAATCTCTCTCTCTCTCTCTCTCTCTCTCTCTCTCTCCCCCCTCTTTTTTTTCACCAGCTGTAATTTAGAAGTTACAAACTATGAAGGATGAACTTTGGACCAGGGTCAAACTGGGGAAAAGTCTTTGAATCAAGATTGAGAAATTACTCTTTTTTTATTAGCCAGTAGGGGGGCCCTTAACGTAAACTTGTAGCTTATTTTTATGAACTGTCCAAAGTAAACCAGTTCTGAAAGTAGCGTTTAGGGAGTGGCTGGCTGACCCGACTTAATCTTTTTTTTTTCTTTGGGAGAAACATATTTGATAAACAATGATTCAATTGAGAATACCAAAACATTTCAAAAATCGAAAGCTAAGAAGATAAAGAATCTGAAGAAAGTTAAAAAAATGGACCACAAGTCAAAGTCAAAGCATGAAGAGATTGCAGAAAGGAAAATGCTTAAACTCCAACAAAACAATTAAATCCTTTCGATTTGGCATTCCCGCAATTGTAGCTGTATGGAAAAGGATCCCTCTCTGTTTCATGTGGTGTCTTTGGATGGAGAGAAATGGGCGGTTGCAGTAAATGTGTGGTATCCAACACCTTATTTTTTTGAGCTACTGTTATTGACTTCAATGGGATTAGTTTTCATGATTTTCTTGTATCCATTTCTAGTTCCATATCATAGATAGGTGTTCTCTTTGTATATCTCCTGTGTACTTGGGCTATGCCTACTCTCTTCTATTAATAAAATTTACGTAAACTATCAAAAAAAAAAAAGATTCTGTGATTCATCTCTATCCAAAGCCACCATAACAAGCTCAGGGGATGAGCCTTCTAACCTACCTCATTAGTTTTGTGAAATCCACCAGTGCCAAAGGGAAGTTTTATCAGAAACTGACGGTAGTAAATCCCATGCATCCAACTAGGAGAATACCGGTTCACCAATATTCATTTCCTCTAAATAATTTGAAACAATGAGTACCAAAAACTTGCTATTAGCCAAAAAAATACTGGTCTCCAACACCAAGAACTAAATGGTGGGCTTGTGCATACAGTGTACAAGTATAGATAGAATCAAGGTCATCAAGACTTTTATAGGAAGTATATACGAGATACACCTAAATAGAAAAGGTAAAAGGAAGAAGAAAATCCTGAACACTAGGAATTTAAAAACAATCGATGGAAGCCACCGATGTAAAACAGATTTTGAAGTAAAGGGCATTTAGATCCACCACCGACTTCTCACAATCTTCACAGGTCTTATCATTCATTTCTCTCCAAATACACCACATTAGGCAAGAGAGAATAAACTTCCACAAAGGTTCACTATGATGATTACCAAAATGCCCTCTCCATTTTCGCATTGTTGCGTTAAGTGATTATAAAAATGTATCCTAATCCAATAATAACAAAGGTGCCTTGCACAAGCCCTAGAAGAACCATTCCTACGGTAACTCAGTGTTTAGTGTTCCAGTGAGTTCCTTGTTAGAACTAGGTTTCACAGCACATAGAGGATACTACGAAAATAAATAGATGTTCATAAACATTTACCATTACAACTGCATCACAGACATCACACAGACCTTATCTTGATTTTTCTGATAAGTAAATGAATTTTATTCAATCTTGAAAAGTGGTGAAATCCAAGTCAACTGGGAGTATACAATAGATACACCTAAGCATTTAGCTATAACCCCAAATATTATATTCCTCATTTCAATCAAATCAACCTTTGCATATTCAACTATAAGTTTATAACCTAACGGAGCCATTGATAGGGAACGGGTCTGAGAACATAAAATTATTTTCTTTTTTTCCAATAAGTAAGAAGATTTATTAATAAGCGCAAAACACACAACCCAAGTGCACAGATAGTATATGAGAGAGACACCTAACAAGTTGAAGAAAAAGATACTAGAAAATCATGTAAACTAAGTCCATAAAAGTTACAGATGTAGTCTGTAGGAGAAGATTATGAGTAAAAAGTTCTTGAGCTCCCCCGTCATCCATTCACGGTCTTCGAAGTCCAGAACGCAATTCCTAATTTTTTTAAGCTATGCCTAACCAAATTTTCAATTTTCACTTGATCATTATCTACTAAAATTGAAAAATTAATAATGTGATTCTAACTTTAAATCGTATAAGCCAATCCTCAATTTTGGAGACAATATTCGAGAGCCAAGGATGTGCATCAAACCTCCAATACTGTCCATTGCTCCAACCAGCACTTGGTTAAATAGACTTCCCCCGAAACTGCTTCAAACCACAGGATTGGTGTCTTAAAACTCAACCTAAAACCGAGCCTAGAGGATTATTTGCCCAAGTAATGGCCTGGTTTTTTCTCTTTCCAGCGATGGTGGTGCAGGGCAGTTATTGGAAGTGTTGGCTACACTTCTCTGTCTCTCTCTATCTCATCCTCTTTGTCCTTTTTCTTTCGGTTGGAATATCCGATACCTCCCAGGAACAGCTATTTGATACGTATAGTACTTTACTATTAATTTCTTTAAGATTGGTTTTGCAGAGGGAGAAGGTAGTGGGGAAGGTGAACGGCAGGGGGAGCTGGAAGTTCTGAAACTGCAGAAAGTGATTCCCCTCTTTTGGGCATTATAATAAAAGCAAAAGCAAGATTGTAAGATGTGCAATTGCGCGCACCTGCAGCTTCTGCCTGTTTTGATATGGTGTGAAAAGACATTGGGTTTGGACAGTTAGGATCTGATGCAATTGCAGCAGTGGCGGATGCAAAGAGGTTGACAACAGGGCTGCCTCCACCATCTTCATTATGCAATATTTGCCCATCTGCACCAGGAAACAAGCCCAACCAAGGTGCTGTTTGCATGAAATGTGTGGCATCCACTTCTCTCTGTTTTAGCATCCAAGAATGGAGGAGTAAGAAGCAAGAAGGTAAAAGTAATGGATCATATAGGATGCACAATAATAGGATGGACAGAATTAAAACAATTAGCACCCTCATCATGCCTAATAACATTTTGCCTCACTGGATACAAAAATGTGGGAACACATTAAATCTTTACCTTAAAGGCTTCTAATCTTGCCAATATCTTATTTTTGCACACGATTGAATTTAGATTTATACTTTAAAGCTTCTGTCCCATATCAAAAGTTCAAAGCACTAATAATAACAAAGGTGATTCTGGGAGAACAGACAGAGTTTGGGTTGTCAAGGCATTAGTTCCTTAAAATGCATGTTTTCTTTCCCAAATGAGACACATTAGGGAATGGAAGGAGCATTTACTTTAAATCTCCTATTCTCTTTATTTGCAGTGCCAGTTATGCCAAAGGTAGTAAAACAGTTTGAGAAAGACAGATTTGATGCTCCTACAATGTTTATGCATGAATTAAAAAAAAAAAAAAAAAAAACAGAATCATAGGCATGATCAAGAATGGTGTTTGTCTACACCACTGATCCATGAAGTCAACGAAATTAAAGTCATAGGTTATATGACGCAGCTTCAAGGAAGGACTGATTATAATGACAGTGTCATAATGCAAGAACGTGCAATTTTTCTAACAGTGACGTTTCCTCATGCAGTTGATTCTCAAGTTAACTAAATTAACTAAATTGAAGCCTTAAAGTATTTGTTAGCTTCATTCAAGGGATTTATCCTGGCTCTAGTCATATTGGAAGAATGGTGCTACCAAGACGTTGGCTGAACAGCAATAAATCATTTTATGAAAGAAAACTCTACATAAATAGAAAAGCTAGCACCATCCTTTTTTATAATAAGTGAAAAGCTTGCACTATCATTAACCAACACCCAGACATAAAGTGTTCATAGCATGGTAGAGCAAAGTTCACCCTCCATCTTCTCCCATCTTCAAATCCGCAACATTGCATACCTTCCGCACACCACATCACAAATAAAGCAGCCATCCTGCAGATTTATGCACTGCAATGGCCCAAATCTTGACTGTGACCAACCGACCCAACTCCTCTATAGTTGGTCAAGCATTCCATTTGTAAGTCACGGACCCTAAACCTCATTTTTAATTTGGTAAATAACTTTAATTGAGTCAAGCGCATTTGAACTAGTTGAAGAACTTTTAAAGTCCAAACCTTATAATCATGATCATCACATGGTAGGAGACTTTAAATATAAGGGTGGATGGGCTCACCATTCAAGGAAGTACATATTATGGGGTGATAAATCACAGGGTTGATTTGCTAGAATTCTCGCAACATTCAAGCTAATTGCTTTTTGATGGTGACATAACCATAAAGCTCCAAAGTCACCAACCAAAGTTTGTTAAAAGATTCTAGAAAGAGGGCTTATCAATCTACTAAGAGTCCCCAAAAGTAGTATAGATTATACTCAACAATCTTCTTGCAGCCTGTGATACCTTTCCAAGGATGGAAAACTCCTCCATACTCTTGTATTTTTTTAATCTGTCAACGTCATAACTGTTTTAAAATATTGCATACTTAAAGGATGTCCAAGGATGAATGAGAGAAATATAATCCATGTATACTAAATATCACGTCTGTGCTTGTGTTTTACCAAAACTGCTAAAGAAATTCCAATGAATTGTAAATAGTTAAAAGAAAATGCAAATTCAGGACCCACTAATTTTCCTTGAATCTGAACTACATTTTTTCAGTTAGAAATTCCTGAAACATAGTTATCGTCATGAAGAGTTTAGGACACTGACCAACACAATATCAAGAAGTCCCATCCAATATATGACACTTCCGATCTCCTTTATCCCACGAAGAACTTCTGCTTTGAGCTCTGATTTCTTCCCCCAATTAAGATGTTCTTTCACAAGCCTCATACAACCTGTATATGTAGAATGAGGCAGAAACACCAAATAGATGAGAGCAGAAAGAAAAAAAAGTGCATTCATCCTAAAATTTAATATCTGAAAACATTAAAACCACCAGAAAATCGCTAGCAATCCACAAACCCATTTTCTGCTCACCCTTACAATATGGTTATAGTTCTGAAATGCAAATCACTCAAGATAGAAGCATGCATTATGTTTTTGTCATCTTGAATTCAACTTATTCACCACTTGAAATACATGCCAAATAGGTTTTTTTTTTTTATATGTCAATGAAGATTTTATAAAAAATGCATAAGACATGACCCAAGCACATAGGTAGTATACAAGAGACAAACCTAATTAGAATAGGAAAAGAGATAAGAAAATCATGGAAGCTCAGCCTATTGCAATCTAGTGAAGTTTATGTTAGATGAAAGTCTTGTATCAGTTGATAATGTAGTGAACAGAATTACTCTTAAATAATTTCACAAACATGGTTGGACCCTTGAAAAAGAGTTCACTTCCAGTTATTCCAAAAATCCTGCAGTCTTGTATATTTGTAACAGGCCTACCGATACATTTGTCAGCTGAAGTTATTCATAGTAGTTTCAATAAACAGGAAATACATGCATCAACGCACCATACTAAATAAAAATAACACATGTATAGCCGTGTCCAGATGTATAGATATCACAAGTGCAGTGTCTAACATCTAATGTCCACTTAAGTTTGTAGCGTCAGTTCCTTAATTCTACCGACTGTTTTGGATTCAAAATGACACAGGTTCAAATCCTGACATTATTGTGGAAAGTATTTTTTAGAAATTTTCAATTAGTCTATGTAATTAAATTCCGCTTTCCATTTTCTTATATATGCAAATAAACCAACTTCTCATTTGGAGAATTTACATTTTTACCATTTCTGGGCATTTTTTCTTATTGGCACCGGGTGTCCGGGAACAACATCCCGACTAATCACGGGGGTGCACAGGCCCTCGGCGAGTTTCCCGCAAGTGCACCTCAGGTAATTCAAGCGAAAAATCACCTAATCCGATGGCCCCTAGAGATTGTTTGCACCCAAACCTTAGATCTAGGGGGGAGCATACCCCCAAGCCCAAGGCCTTTACCACTTGAGCCAACCCCTAGGGTTTCATTTCTGGGCATATATACTACACTTTCTTAAAATATTTTATGAAAGCACAGGCAGACATTTTGATAATTAAATTATTTCATTGTTGTAAATTTTTCTGTTTGCTTAGTAATTAACTCCCACACCCTGCTTTTTAGCAGGAGATTTTCGAAGTTTGAAAGGAAAAAGAAAGGAACTCGCCAATTTTAAACAAACAATAAGAAAATCAACCCGACAGCTATCACTCATCACCTGATATCGATATACAGAGGACATTAAATATTGACTGGAAATCATATCAAACTTAAATATACAATACATTATAAGACAACATGTCAATATATCTTGGTGGCATGCCTATTAGCTTTCAGTTAAATATAAGAAGTTTCAAATGCATTTCCATGCACTTCGTATCAATAGGAACTACCAATGTAAACTCACAAAATTTGACAGCATTTCTACATCCCTAAGTATATACTTTAGTGCATCAACAAGTATATACTTTAGTGCATCAACAAGCTTTGATGCACTGGTAAGCTTTCACTGGTCAGAGCCTTGCAACATAGCTTTTCAAACCTTCCTCAAAAGGAAGAAATTTGCATTCCATAGAATGAAATGGGGAGAAAGAAAAAGGTCTTCAATGAAAATTTGTAACTCCATCATGTACCTGCCACACCTCCATCAAAAGGAAGCAATCCAATAGATTTTGGCAGTGCTTCTTGCAATCCTGTAATCATTGGTTCAATCGTAGCTATCTGAAACATGCAGGCATGAAACATTAGACAGAACCACTATGGTATACCATCTTCCATCAGAGCGTCAACATATAAAATACGAGACTAGGTTCATGCAAAACTAGGAAAAAAAAAAAAAAATCAGTATTGAAATACTGATGCGACATCTTATAGTTCAGCACCTAATCTCTAAAAACTTTAGGGATTTGGACCTGGTTTAAGGTATACCAACATATTTAATGCAGAACTGTATACCAACAAATTTGATGTAATTAGTTGGTCACTTAGCTTTCATGTTGTATAATAATAGTCTAACAAATTGCATTAATTATTTTTTATCAGTAAATAAGAATTTTATTGATAATAGGCGAAGCCAAGTACACAAGACATATACAAGAGCCACACCTAGTCATGACTGTCTAAAGATACAAGAAAATCATGTACGTTCATGCCATTAAAGTCTGAAGAAAAAAAGTTTTAAGCTCGTCCATTGTCCGTTCACGATCCTCAAAACTCCAACCGTTCCTCTCCATCCATGTGCACCACCATAGGCAGGTCGGTATCATCTTCCATATAGCTGCAATATGAGAGTTACCCCGGATGCCTAGGCAACTGGCCAAAAAGTCAACAACCTATCTTGGCATTATCCAAATAAGTCCCACTCTCGCAAAGATATCATTCCATAAACTCATGGCTACATCACAATGCAATAATAGGTGATCCAGAGACTCACCACTTTTCTTACACATATAACACCAATCCAATACAATGAGTCGGCGTTTCCTTAGATTATCTAAGAATCTTCCCTAACGAAGCTGTCCATACAAAAAAAGGAGCTTTTAGGGGGGCCTTAATCTTCCATATGTTCTTCCCTGGGAATGTTCTTGTAGAGTGTGTCATAAGAAATTTATAGTACGACTGTACAGTAAATCTCCCCTTCTCAGATGGTGACCACATCATCTTATCCGCTCCTCTAGTCACTCTACAATTGTGCACAAGATGGAAGAAATCTGTAAATGTGTCAATTTCTCAATCTTGGGCAGCTCTAAGGAAAATGACATTCCACTGGGGAGAGCCACTAGAGAAATCCATAAGCTATGCTGCTGAGGCCGCCTTTCTTTGTGCAATGCAGTATAGTATTGGGTAGGCTTCTTTGAGAATGGTCACTATCCGTGCATAAATGCCATATGTGTTTCACCATGGTAGCACGGTTCCAAGCTTTGACATCCTTGAATCCAAGACCCCCTTCCTTATAAGGGAGGCAAAGGCTGTCCCAAGCAACCTTGGCACCGCCCTTGTTCAAATCATCCCCCTTCCAAAGGAAGGATCTCATAACTTGTTCAATCCTTTCTTTTTTTTAACCCCAAGGGGTTGGCCCAAGCGGTGAAGACCTTGGTCTTGGGGTATCACTCCCTTCAAGGTCCAAGGTTTAACACCTCATGGGTGCAAACAATCATTTGGGACCACACCCCTTGGTGAAAAGCTAGCGATTTAACCAGTTTCGTGTAGGGAAACTTCAGAGGGTGCGGTGCACGGGACTGGGGTGGATCCGAAGGGCCCTGCCTTGGAGAGGTTCCCTAACATTAAAAAAAAAAAAAAATTGTTGAATCTTTTTAGTAACTCCTTTTGGAAGAATAAAAAGGGAAAACCTGTATACCTAGATAGCGAAAAAAACCGATCTAACCAGCTAGTCCCTACCTACATAAGAAAGAAATTTGCAAGTCCAGCTCTTGATTTTGGCGGTTATTCTTTCCACCAAAACATTGCAATCTGCCTTCCTTAATTTGGAAGAGATAAGGGGGACCCCAAGGTACCTCACGGGAAGAGACCCCTCTTTGAAACCCGGGACTCCCAACAAAGAATCCTTAGTATTGTTTTCAACACCGCAAGTAAATAAACTGCTCTTCCCCGGGTTGGGAGAAAGACTAGACAACTCCAAATTGATCAGGCAATCCTTGACCACTTGCACCAAACATCTGTCTCATTTGCAAAAGATGAAATCGTCGCTGTGACTTAAAGGAGGCACCCAATGGAAGACCAAGATACTTCATTGGTAGAGTGGAGACTTTGCATCCCAGGATATTAGCCAAGCTCAAAACACTTGGAACCTTTCCACTGGAACTAATTCTAACTAGGTAAGATTCACTTTCAAGCCCAATGCCGCTTCAAAGCAAAGTAAAAGAGCCCACAAAGCTTGAATGTGATTATGACTAGCCCCATAGAATACAAGAGTTTCATCTGCAAATAAGTGGTGGGTCATCTCAAGTGTGCCGATTCTTGCATCCCCAACAATAAAGCCAGACAGAAATCCCCTACCACGAGACCTGCGATCATTTTACTAAAAGCTTCCATATGAAAACAAAAAGTAATAGAGACAAGGGATCGCCTTGCCTCAAACCCCTCGAACTTCCAAAGAAACCCATTGGGATACCATTTACCAAAATAGAGAAACGTACGGTGGAGACGCAAAATTTGATCCAAGAACACCATCTTGCTCCAAGTCCACACCTCTCAAGCATATGTAACAAAAAAATCCAGTTTACACGATCATATGCCTTCTCCATGTCAAGTTTGCATAATAATTCTGGTTCACCCAACTTGATGCGACTGTTCAAACATTCATTGGCAATGAGCACCGAGTCAAGAATTTTCCGACCTCGTATGAATGCATTTGCCAACCTCTGAAGCGAATGGGTGGTTTGGGGGTTAGAAGTTTGACTCAATTTAATAAAGGTCCATTCAGAAGTCGTTATGGCATTCTTCATTGGAGAGGGAAGCTTTGTGGGGAGTGTGCTTTGTGGAGAGTGGAGACAACTAGAGAAAACAAAACATGATACCATTTCAGGTTTTGTCAGATACAAAGTGGGCAACGGAACCAAGTTTTGGCATGACTTATGGTGTGGGGATTACTACTAAAGGAGTCTTTTCTAGAGTTGTTCAGTATTGCTTGCAATAATGAGGCATGGGTAGAAGATAACATGCAGTGTTTTAATGGAACTCTTCACTCTTCAATTGAATATATCTTTTGTTGGATCCATTTAGGATTGGGAGGCAAAATTGTAACGGCATTTTGAATTGTTATACACCCACAGATTGAGACAAGATGGTAAAGATAGTATATGGTGGATTCCTTCGTAAAGAAAGGATGTTTGATGGTAAGTTGTACTATCAAGCATTATCCATGTGGGATGATTCTCATTTTCCATGGAAGAGTAGTTGAAAGGTCTATGAGCCGTAGAGTAACTTTCTTTTTGTGGACAACTGCTTGTGGGAAGATTTTGAAGAGACATGTCAACGATAGATTGATGTAGCATTGCATAAGGAGCTGGGGATCCATCTATCACTGTATTCTCATCATGAACTGGCAAGAGCATTATGGACAATGATTTTAAGACATTTTGGAGTAGAATGGGTCATGCCTAGATAAGCGATAGAATTGTTAGAATGTTGGAAAGCTCAAATGGGATATTCCTCAGTTTTAGCCGCTTGGAAAATGACCCATTTCTTTAATGTGGAGCATATGGAGAAAGCAGAACGCAAGATGCGTAGAAGATTGTGAGATGCCGGTGAAAGAACAAGCGAATATGTTGCTCAAACTTCTTTATACATGGACAAAGGGAATATAATATCCTTCACATTCTTAATATTTCTGAATATATGGACTTTTACTTTCCTATTAAACATTTAATAGGTTATCTCATGTATACAATCTGTGTATTCGGATTTCCCTCTACGCTTTAATGAAATGAATTTTATTATCTATATAAGACTAGTAATCTAACTAGAGCACTTCAGTGTCGTGTAAGTTTTTATCAATCCTTAAGATCCCAAGAAAACAGGAATTGGTACAAGCCGTTAGTTTGTGATCTTTATTACTCGTGCTTAAGCATCATTATCATCCTTTCAACGGCATTGTTGTTTAGGTTCCAAGCATCAACTTATGAGTCTTGTTAGTGTATCCTCTTTGTGCTGTGAAATGTGTCAACTTAGTGAACATAAACATGTCTTCTAATCCTCAAGTTCGCATTTGCATTTCAAATCATTTGAATTGATTGATCCATGTCTTGGAACCAATAAATGTCGAGTCCAATTGAATGATTATGACAATTGTGGATGATCATTCTCATATGACTTGAGCTATATTTTACAAGTAACTGATTTAAGCTACTTTTCATCTTTAAATATTCTGTAAGAAATTAAAAATCAGTTTGGATGCAAACTTTGTGTTTTGCACTTTGACAATGCAAAAGAATCCGAACTCGTTTGTTTTCAGAGATGAGATGAGATTAAAGTTAAAATGTTGAATAAAATATTGTTAGAATATATTTTTTAATATTATTTTTGTTTTGGGATTTGAAAAAGTTGAATTGTTTATTTTATTTTGTGTGGGGATTTGGGAAAGTTGTAATGATGAGATGGGAGGTTTTCAAAGTTTTCAAAATTTTAGATTTTAGTCTTGAAAGCAAACCAGCCCGATGCTACTTAAGTGACAAATGCAGTATCTATTAGAATTTGTGTTTACAACCAATAAAAAGGGACGCCACTGATCCTAAGAATCGTCACTTACTGGGATGAGACAATCTCACTTAGTTTACATGCACGTTCTTAAATGGAGAGATATGATATATCTCTACACTTATTATGGATAAGATAATCTCTACCTCAACTTCTTTCGACATATAGGCATGTTGATCTTCAAACCTCACAAATGGTGTAAAGATATCTTTGTGAAGTTTGCTTGAATACCTCTCAAATGAGAGTTTCCGTATATTATATAAACTGCCAAGCCCTAATTACAGCCTACTAATCATCTGTAAAATAGGAAAGAATAAAGCAATACAAGAAAGGAAAATAAAACTTAAGTTGGCGCCTGTACACATATATACAACTACTGCTATTTTACAGCCATATATATTTACTGCCATATATAGATATCATTGACAATCTTCACTCAGTTTCTCCTAAATAACGAAGTGGCATTCAACCTCAATAGAAGTTGAGCTCATATGAAAGATATGTTCTAGCTTGAGGGAGACTGTTTTATGGTATTCTTGAAATAAAGTATGATGTATAAGGGTATACTCGTCCGTTGTATTGTTTTTGCTTACACATACTTAACCAATGGAAAGTAAGGAGGAAAAAAAAAACTTTCTTCTTTTTGTTAAACCCTAATTCTTGAAAATATCAAATGCATTTATTTAGTTTGCGCTGTTATTATATATAAAGAAATAAATGGAGTCAATGATCTTGAACCTTATTGGATATATGATCTAGAAGTGCTCGAATCAGCCAAGGCAATGATCTCGATCCCAGTAGTCTTGCCATGGAAAACATGTGAGGCATTCCAAAGAATCCACTATGGAGTCGTGCAAAACTTTGATGAGCAGAATTCAAATCCTATGATGAAAACAAACAAGTGAAAAAATCTCAGTGTTA
This sequence comes from Juglans mandshurica, assembly GCA_022457165.1. NCBI lineage: Eukaryota > Viridiplantae > Streptophyta > Magnoliopsida > Fagales > Juglandaceae > Juglans > Juglans mandshurica. Next base: position 17,044,170 of record CM039623.1, read on the forward strand.
GAAATTATAATTTATCACAACAAAGCAAAGATGTTTCGAGAACTACTCATAACTTACAAGTTACCAAAAAATTCCAAATGCCCTTTAGGTCAATAATATAATGGTTTAAATATATGTGTAACAACAGGTTAATAAGAGTTACAAAACTTCCAAAGTTGCTTTTAGGATTACTTATGAAGGTATCTTTAATGGTAAAATCCAAATAACTGCTTCAGGTACGTTCCTTACTTGTGTACCACAATAGAAGTTAGCCTTGGCATGGGGAACTGACGGCTTCTGAACAGAAACTAGAGGAACCTTTGATGATCGGATAAAACGCTGAGTAGTATTGCAAAGGATAAAATTTGGTAAAAAGTCACTTTGCATCTCCGACCAGATCTAAAAGACAAGGAAATTGATTTAGTGAAAACTAGCAGTTGATGAACTCAAGAGCAATAAAATCGCATTATTCAATGTTCTAGTCTTGTAACTAACATTATCAGATACGTCAACAAGTAACACATACTCAGAACAAGTTCTACTCCAGTAACTCAGGCAGGCAAATCTTCTATAACATGAAATTCCCTAAAATGCAAGATTTTTAGTCAATGTCCAATTGTCAATTATCCCCAAGAAACCATCTTTCAATCAAAAGTTCATTCTTATGAGTATCTTTCATTAAAAAGTTAATTAGTTATATAAAAATATCAAGAACAATATCTCTTTTGCATCCGTCTTCTTCAATGAATTTGACAAAAAAATACGAAGGGTTAGATGAGGGGGCTAGGAGACGGGTCACCTAGACCTACCCCGCCAGGAAAAACCACTTGCCCCATTGGGGGGGGGTCAGGCAGGCAGAGTAAGAAATATATTAAGAGATGCGGTTGGGCATCCCACCCACCTGCCGCTATACTAAATATATTGAAAAAAACCCTCTCCCTCTCCCTCTTCTTCAATATCTAGGAATGGAGGCCCACCCACATCGCTCACACACGTGGGTCTCCGTTCATGCCTCTAGTCATACAAAGATTGGCCAATCTGTCGAAGGTTTTCAGTTTCTCATTTTTTTTTTTTTTTTTTTTTTTTGTGTTTTAATGTTGGTTTTGGCCAGATGAAAGAGTGAAAACTCTATCCCCCAGTCAACAAGGATGAGTAGAGTGGGACATGGGCGAGATGCAGGGAGGGCAGCCCTAGGTTAAACAGCCTCTATATCAAATCAGTGTTGGTGACAGAGCTCTAGGAGCACTTAAGCACAAATGTCGTCTATAGCCAAGGCGGAAAGATCAAAGCACGAGCCTGATTATAGTAAAGCGCACATTTTTAAAGATGATATATATGAAAAAATCCATAAAATAAAATAAAAAATTTTCAAAAGCAATATGGACTGTTAGTCTGTTAGCTCAATTTATTAGCATATTATGCAGCATGAAAATCAAGTAATTAACTAGTTATATATAATTTAAACATAACATTTTAGACACCACATATGGCAGTGTGGTACCAAGATATGTAAATGATCTTCAATGTCAACTAAATACTTAAACATATCAGTTTTGCACAATTCTCTAAGTCGTGAACTGATATTTTCTATATTTTAAGAACAAAAGCGCACTATTTTAAAGTGTAGCAAAGCGTACTTATTTAAATGCGCTTCGCATTTAGTTAGCAGAGTGTTTCTGCCTGCGCTTTGACCTTAATCGTGCTTTTACCACAGTGAAATTAAGTTTTTGTTCTATTATTAGAGCTACAGTCTTTTCTAACGTTTACTTTACATTGCAACAAAATTATTATATCACACACATGAGACAACATATACCAATTAAGGAACATAATGGTTTATAAAATACAAACAGAATGTCTGGTAGCTGCCAACAAAGTGCTGCATATGCTTGAAAATCAATGTCAACCCCAACAGCTATTGTTGCATTATTTTTTTGTCACTAAGATATTTTAGCTAAATTCCTTGCATTATTAAAATTTACTTAAAAACAAATTGTCAGCACCAGCTGGAGAACAGTCAATATGTTTTGCTTTTCATGGGTTAATAAATCAGCTGAAAGAAATGAAAACAAAATACACAAAATCATTATCCACACGTACATCAAACATTTGTTTTCAACATCAAATCTTCCTCTCGACAAAAAGGGATGCTCCATACAAAATATTAATAATGTCTAGTTGTGCTGCATGCATCCTTACCCAATTGAAAGTATTAATGAATATTCCAACTATATATATTCCTACACATCAATTAACAGTTGATTCAGAAAGAGCTAAGAAGTTTCTTGTCAAAACCCATCCTGAACAAATTGATTATACAGAGAACAAGATAATGCAGTTCAATAAAATGCCCACAAACAACAATTGGGGAATTCAATATTGATAGAATTAATATCTATCCATAATATGTCTTCACACAAACACACAAACTGGAGAGAGACGGAGACAGAGACAGAGAGAGGCACCCACAAACTAAAACATGTCTAAAGAGAATGAGAGAAAAAATATTTGTCATACCTGAGAAGCAAGTCGACTAGAAAATGACACGAGAGAGATATTTTCTTGCATCTCATTCAACATAAGACTGAATGAGTCTATTGAAAGATCTTTGGATAGCAATTCGTGGGTGTGTTTTAAGATATCAAGCAGCTTCTCTAATTCCTAAAACCAAATGATATTATCTTCTGTTAACATAATGCAGTATATAAAATAAAAAGGAAGAGCATTTCTCAACATCAACATGAATTAAGACGATAGAGCGAAACTACTTACCACTATGGCACATAGATCCTGAGACTCAAAACGATCAAACAGGAACTCAAGATTCTCCCGGAAAACTTTGTTCATCCACTCAGCAATCAGACATCTTAAATCAATGCTCCTCCCCAGTAACTGCATGTCATAAAATTCTTATTCAAAAGAAGGATTGAATGAACTCTAATTAATCACATACCCTAAACCTATAAATCTGGGGTTTCTAGCCCACAATTCTTTAAATGTGAGAATAACATATTCACCTTCACTCTTGTAATCTTTAGAAGGGCAGTGAATCTCATAGGATGGACAGAATATTTTTCTCCATTGTCCAAGGCGAAGACAAATGATGGATCAAGTAACTCGCTGCAAAATTTTGCACACACATAAACAAAAACATTTATATCATTAACTTTAATAGTACAGGAAAATCAGCCAAAAGGCCAAAGGGCATACCTTGCCGCCCAACTCTTGTAGTATGTGAAAATAGCCTCACAGAGTTTTGAAATAAATATATCGAAACAATGATCCACCTATGCAAAAGTAAATAGATATCATTGTTGGAGCAAGGATAAAGCATACTGACAAAAAAGCATCTGTGTTTCTGCTAAGTACTGTTATGTACAGTTTGTTATCTTGAGCATTCACATTGGGTTCCCTATAAATTTCCCTATAATTTGGCTAAAAAACACACTTTCTAAAATTTTCTCCTTAGTTTTACGCATCTTTCAAAAACCTCCTACATCTCACTCCCTATTCTTTCTCTATTCTATTAAAATAATCTATCTCTATTCTTTCTTTATTATTTTTTCTACTCCTTTATTTGTATATTTTTAACTACTCATTTTTTTGTCTTTCCGGGAATGAGTCGGAAGAAAACTTTTTAACTTATTTTTTTTCACATTTTTGTAATTATTTAATTATTTGTTGTACCCATATTTTTTATTTTTCATCTATAACGGTTTTTTTTTAAACTACTCATATCTCTAAATGATAATATTTTTAAAATCAGTGCTTTCGTAATAATAATATTTAAAAAAATCATATTTTCACAAATGGTCAATTTAAAAAAAAAATGGATCATCTCAATGGTGACATTTTTTTCAAATTTCAACTATAACAAATATGAGCATGAGAGAAAATGTAGATGATTGGAAAAAGAATTTGTTTTATTTGTTAGAATAAAATATTTATAAAAGTCATTTAGGGATGAACCGTGGCTCCCCAAATATGAGGAGCAACTGAAGTAATAATATTATATATATATATATCAATATGAGTAAACAAGTACACTGGACGTATACAAGAAAACACCCAACCCATACAAGAAAGCCCCTAATGACCCAAAAATCCCATGAAACCTACCCAAAATACATCAAGCCCAAAACACCTCCCCAACCCCTTGTTCACATCCCAAAACCATTCCCGAAAATAGGGAACTAGATGGAGAGGTGTTTTTGTCAAAAAGTTAATTTGTTTTGCTAAAATTTAGAGAATTGGAGGCTTTAGGCATCCAGATGCAGATGCTCTTAGTGCCTTACACATATGTCCTCAACACAATAGCTTCATCTTTTAAAAATCAATCATGGAATTAGCTACCCTCTCTCTTTCTGCCAGTGATCATTTTTATTTCTAGCAAGTTTTTCAACCTTTATTAAAGGGATGCGAGTTTTTATAGGCCAGTTTCGTCATTTTTGGGTGAAATCAAAGACTTTTGAGTTCTCAACATAAGCATGGAACTCCTCGATAAAAATTGTGGAGAAGAGCAGAGGGTTTGTAGTACTGAGTCATGGTGGTGTAGGGTAGCTGGGAAATATGATGGAAGAAGTGTTCTAGGCAAAGGCTAGGAAATCAGTTTGCAGCAGAGGCTGGGGATGAATTTGTCCCACCAATTTCTTTGCCTCCAATCAACAATATATCTACTTCATCATCGGATTTAGGGGTGAAAACCGACCATATCAGTGTGGTTTTTGACAAAAACCGTTGCCGACTGATGGAGGTCATTTTCATGGAAGAACCGACTAGATCGGCCGATGGGGAGGAGAAATACCGGCCATACCGATTCCAGCAGTTCTCAGGCGGTTCTCGGTGGCCTAGAGGTTTGTCCGAGAGAGGAGAGAGAGAGAATGAGAGAAATCGGAGAAGAAAAAGGGAGGAGGAAGGCGACGGGCTATGACTTATATGTTTTTGAATATGTTACGTGTAAAACGACCCATTTGGTTTAAGACCAAACACCGTTTCACTTGAGCGTCATTTTACCTAAGATATAGGTCGGCCGGTTCGGCAGTTTAAAACAGGTTCAAACCGGAACTGAACCGGTCGACGTTGGTTTTGGGATATTTCTGCTAGGGGTGTAACTGGTACAGTTTTGGACAAATTTTGGGACCGAATCGGCATACACTAGTTTTGCATTTTCAAGAACTAATATTGCACCGATTACCCTCCTAAACCGGTACTTCCGGTTTTACCAGTTCCGGTCCGGTTCGGTCCGGTTTTCCAGTTTTTAATATATATTAAATCTCAAATCTCTTATACTTATATATATATATATATATATTAATATATATAAATATTAGTAATACACTAATGCTATTAGTATATACTATTGGTATAGTACTATTACTATATGTTAGTGATAATATAGTAATTAATATACTAATGTATATTAGTATTACTAATATATTTATTAAAAGAAATATGTTGAGAATTTAATAAGCAATTAATATATATTTTAGATTTAAAACATATGATCAAATAAATGTTCATATTTAAGATTAAAATTTTATGTTATAAATTATTATATAACATTATTTCATATATAATTATAATTTATAGAAATTATATATAATATTAAAAATATATAAATATGCGAACCGGTTCGGTCCGGTCTGGTCCTAGAAAACATAAAACCGAGACCGGACCGGTTATGACCGGTTTTTAAAATGGAGGAACCGGTCTCAGACCGAACCAACTGGTCCGGGCCGGTTTTCTAGTTCTCCAGTTTATTTTTACAGCCCTAATTTCTGCCACCGACCGACCAGTTCCCTGCCGGTTTCGGCCAATTCCATACTCTGACGGCCTGTTTGACTCGGTTACAGCCGGTTTTTGTACACCCCCTAATCGGATTGGGTTCTGCAAAGTGAAAAATAAACTATTTCCTCCCTCTAGTCCTCCCTCGGCTTGGACTCCTCCCTTTGCATTGTAGTTGATTTCTCAAGTAAGATGCTTTAACTCTCTATTCTTCTTCGAGCCCCATTTTGGTACATGGAGGGCTGAACCAGTTTTATTATGAAGCCCAATATTTTATCTTGAAATCTGTAGGGGTTGAATGAGTTTAATAAACGTTTCCAAATAAAAAATCTGCTCCGCTCATGGAAAGCTGATATTGTTTGCTTGCAGGAAATGAAAATGGAAGGTATTTGTAGAAGAATCATTTGGAATTTGTGAAGTTTCCAATATGTAGGGTGGTCCTTCTTAGCCTCTAAACGAGCTTCGGGTGGAGTATTACTGATGTGGGACACAAGGGTGATGGAGAGAGTTGAGGAGTGTGTTGGTGACTACACAGTGATAGAAGCTTGATTTGGGAAGAGTTTGCAGGTTTGCATAGTTGGTGAGACATGCCATGGTGCATTGGTGGTGACTTTTAACATTACTCGGTTTCCAAGCGAGAGGTCAAGGGATGCACGTCTTTGTCCAGCTGTAGTGGAGTTCTCAGACTTCATTTTTGAGCTGGATCTTAGGGATATTCCTCTGGTGGGTGGATCATACACATGATCAAACAACCAGACTCGGTCGAGATTGGATAAATTTCTAGTTTCTCCCTCTAGGAAGCACACTATTCTGAGCTATGCCAAAAAAGGTTATCTCGGTTATGTTTGGATGACTTCCCTTTCATGTTGGATTGCAAAGGTATCCAAAGGGGTCGAAGGTACTTCAAATTAGAGAACACGTGGTTAAAGGCTGAAGGCATAGTGGATAGTATCAAACAATGGTTATCAATTTGAAGGCACTACAACTTTCACAATGGCAAGTAAGTTGAAAGCTTTGAAGAAATATTTGGAAGTGTGGAATGAATAAGACTTTTGGCAATGTGGAATAACAGAATAAGTCCTTTTCTAGAGAAGCTACAAGACTTTGAAGTTAAGGAGGGTAGAGTTCTTTCGAATGAGGAATTACCACGAAAAGGCCAAGTTGTATAAGAACTTGAAAGAGTCACTTTGTTGGAGAAGATTTCATGGAGAAAGAAATCAAGGGCTTTATGGTTGAAGGAAGGGGACAAATCTACAAATTTCTTCCATCTAGTGGCCAACTCAAATAGAAGGAATAATGCCATTGAGCAACTCTATATTGATGGCAATGTTTCTTCAGACTATTCCGAGATGAAGGATCACATTGCACAGGTTCTATGAAGAAGTGCTCACGAAACAAGTTGATTGGATGCCAAAACTAGACGGGTTAGCATTTGAGTCCGCTGAGCAACAAAGAGTGACATGGTTGGAGAGGCCATTGAAGAAAATGAGGTGCATGAAGTGGTAAGGAAGATGGCAAAATACAAAGTATCAGGCCGGATGGATTCACCATGGCGTTCTTCTAGTCATGGTGGGATGTGGTAAAGAATGACATCATGAAGGTCTTCAGGAGCTTTAAACTTGTGGGAAATTAGAGAAAATCCTCAATGCCACCTTCATTGTGCTCATTCCTAAGAAACTAGGGCATCGGATTTTAAGAGTTATCGCCCCATTACTCTAGTGAATGGGGTGTATAAAATTATATCCACGGTTCTTGTTAATCATTTTAGTGAAGTTTTGGGGAAGATCGTATCGAAGCCCCATAATGCTTTTGTCAGAGGCAAACAAATCTTAGACTCAGTACTCATTGCCAATGAATGCTTCGATAGCCAAATAAAATCTACTGAAATGGGGATCTTATGCAAAGTACATATGGAGAAGGCCATGATCATTTTTTTTTTTTTTATAAGTAATCAATGGAGAAGGCCATGATCATGTCAATTGGGGTTATCTACAGTATTTGCTAAGGATACATGGATTCGGGAAAGGTGGATCTTTTGGATTATGCATAGTGTTTCCACTGTTTGGTTCTCTATATTAGTGAATGGCACTCCAATTCACTTCTTTAAAAGCTCACGTGAGTTACGGCAGGGTGATCTATTGTCTCCTCTATTATTTGTCCTCGTCATGGAAGCTCTTAGTCAAATGTTGACAGCGATGGTGTGGGTGGCTTTATGAGGGGATTGATGGGGAATCCTAACTAAGGTTTTCTTAATATTTCCCATTAATAGTTTGCAGATGATACATTGATATTCTACGACGTAGAATAGAATCAAATACATTCTTTAAGGGCACATCTTCTATGCTTTGAGGTTGTGTCCGGATTAAAGGTGAACGTTTCCAAGTCCGAAATGGTCATGGTGGGGAATGTCAACAACTTAAGGAGCTTGGCTAGTTCATTGGGATGCAAGGTATCTTCTCTGCCCATGAAGTACCTTGGCCTCCTTTTGGGAGCTACACTCAAGGCAAAGCCCATATGGAATGAAATGATTGTGAAGACTGAGCGCAGGTTGGCAAGTTGGAAAACGTTGTACCTATCGAAAGGTGGTTGGATCACCTTAATCAAGAGTACAATCTCAAATTTGCCAACTTATTTTCTCTCTTCGATCCCTATTCTGGCCGGGGTGGCAAATCGCATATAAAAGCTCCAATGTGACTTTCTTTGGAGTAGACTCGGTGAAGAATTTTAAATTTCACCCAATCAATTGGGATATGGGATAAGGTATGCTCCCCAATCTGTTGTGGCGGTTTGGGGATCTGAAATCTAAAGATGTTCGACCGAGCTCTCCTTGGAAAATGGCTATGATGTTACCATCAAGAGGGGGAAGCATTATGGAAGGTTGTGATAGACTCCAAATATGGTGGTACTTGGGGGGTTTGGTGCTCTTTGGAGGCAAAATGTGCTTATGGTGTGGGTTTGTGGAAAAACACTACAATGGGTTGGGGGTTTTTCTCTCAACACATTAAATTTGTAGTAGGGGATGGATCTAGGATTAGTTTTTGGCATGATATTTGGTATGGCAATAGGGCGCTCAAGAACACTTTCCCTCCTGTATATGGGATTGTCTGCAGCATTGGTGGCAGAGTTATTGGAAACCTTGGGTGGTTCTATTCAATTTTCCTTATGGCGGCCCATGAGTGGGAAGTTGGGGTTCTTACAGAATCCTTTTGTTTTTTGTACTCTATTGGAATAAGGGATCAAGATGTAGATAATATGTCATGGAAGAAAGGGAAATTCTCATTTTATAGGGCCATCACTATTCAGGAGAATAACCACTTCCCTTGGAGGAACATTTGGAAGAGTAAGGCACCTTTAAAGGCTGCTTTCTTTGTATGGACAACAGCATTAGGGAAGATCCTGACCATGGACAATCTACGGAAACACTGCAGTATTGTGATTGAAGTGCTGTATGTGTAGGAAAAGTGCTGAGACCGTGGACCACTTGCTACTGCATTGTAAGGTTGCCAATGCCCTGTGGAATGATTTTTTTGGCAGAATTGGCTTGGCTTCAGTTATACCGGGGAGGGTGGTCGATCTTCTAGCCAGCTGGAGAAGTATTCATGGTATCCCACAAATAGCAACAATATGGAAGATGGTTCCCATATGCATTTTGTGGTGCATCTGAGGGGAAATGAATGGTCAGAACTTCGAAGACAAGGAACATTCGTTGAGGAACTCAAAAGATTCTGTTTCAACACATCTTTTCTGATCAATAGCTTTAGATTTTAACGAGATTAATGTTCATGATTTTTTCGTATCTATTTCTTCTTACTAGCTAGGTGTTCTCTCTTGTATACACCCTATGTACTTGGCTACGCCTATTAATATTAATAAAATTTTACTCGTTAAAAAAAACATTTGATGCAAGAAAATTATAACACCATACTAATATGGCTACCAATAATTGATATATACAAGTCTAAATAGAATCTGACTAGAATTGATTCTGAATGAAGGTAATAATGCAGTTCACGTAAGACATGAGGACAACAGAGAGAATCCAGATTGGTTTTACGGTACCCAAGAACTTAGGTAGCAGAAATAAAAGGTTTAAGAACTTAAGAAAGCATCATTATGTCAATAGAAGCCCCATCACGATCAATAGTGAGTTCGGTGTTAGTTTCCCTTCAATTTGCGACCTAATAGCCACCATACAGCAAAGATTTCATTATACCATATTCATAGGCATGTTTACCCCATATTAACAATTGTTGTACTGCACAAATGTTTCTGAGAGAGAAAGAGAGAGATAGAAGGAGGGAGCAGGTAGATTTAAAACTTTTAATATACCAATGCCACTAATAGTGCACCAACTGCTATTGGGGCTAGCCAAATCACGTGTTGTTTTCTAAGGGTTTATTTTCATATCCATTTCCAACTTAAATCACTTTATTGTTTTTGTTGGAAAATAGATAATTGATTCCCTCAATCTTCTGTCTATTGGGAAACCTATATATTTGTATCTTTGACTTTCCTAGGATTATGGGATAACCGTTAAGGAATCCCACTGATATAGAAATCTGTTTTAGGAAGGAAAGTTTCCTATTTTATCTCCCTCTAATTAGCTCTGTAAATCAGCTATGTAATTGTATATATAAGCCATGTAACGGCTACAATAAAATAAATACAATTGATTCAATTTTTCCCCACATGGTATCAGAGCTAAAGGCTCTTTTCTGGGATTCTTGGCCTTCATTGCCGTGAATCAAAATGTCTGAAATCACAGTATCCAATACTACGGCACAATCTGAGGAAGCTCTCTCACATCAGTCATCCAGTGACCTGCAGAATATTCAGGCGGTGTATAGGCTGAATGGGAAGAACTACTTGAAGTGGTCCCAATTTATTCGAACCTATTTGAAGGGAAAGGGAAAGCTTAGCCATCTCCTAGGGACTGGACGGAAGGAAGGAGATCCACGGTATGATGCGTGGGACGAAGCAGATTCAATGATCATGTCATGGTTATGGAATTCGATGAACCCAGAAATTAGCGACACTTGTATGTTTTTATCCACGGCTAAAGAGATCTGGGATGCGGTTCGCCAGACGTATTCGAAGGCCCGTGATGCAGCTCAAGTGTACGAGATCAAGGTCAAGACAGGTGCAACTAGACAAGGCAATAAATCTGTAACCGAATATGCCAACTTGCTGAAAAATCTGTGGCAGGAACTTGATCATTACTGGTGCATAGAGACTAAATGCGCATCAGATTCTGCCATCTTGAAAAACTTATTGAAAAGGATCGAGTCTACGACTTCCTTGCAGGACTCAACGCAGAGTTCAATCAAGTCAGGGTCCAGATTCTAGGCAAAGAAGAGGTACCATCTCTAAATGAGAATCTCTCTCTGATTCGTGCTGAGGAAAGTCGCAAGGGCATTATGCTAGAAGCCTGGAACCCCAAGTTCTGGAAGGATCAGCCATGGTGACTAAAACGGAGCAGACACCAATACAAGAGAACGTGAAGGGAGATCCATCAAGAAACTCGGGACGAGATAACAGAGATGCCCTCTGGTGCACCTATTGCAAGAAACCACGACAAACTAAACAAAATTGTTGGAAGCTAAACGGTAAACCACCAAGCAAAGAATGGGGCTACTAAGGAGGACCGCAGAAGAATCTAAACCAAGCCTACTTCACCACGACTCAACCCACAAATCAGCGGAGTCAAGAAAAGTCCCAAAATCCGGTTGAGTTCAATAAGGAGGAGATCGAGAAATTTTGGGGACTTCTGGGATCATTGGAGAAGCCTATTGGTGCATGTTCTCTTGCACTCTCAGGTAAGTTCTCTATTTCTCGAGGGTTAAATGTCTCAGATGAACCTATTAGAAATCTATGGGTTATTGACTCAAGAGCCATAGATCATATGACTCACTCCTCACTACATTTTAACATTTATACCCCATGCCCAAGCAATCAGAAAATAGCCGTTGCCAATGGTTCTCTCACTACAGTAGCCGACCTAGGGGATATCCATATTGATCCATCTCTTACCCTAAAAAATGTTCTTCATGTCACCAAATTATACACCAACCTAGTATCCATCCAAAAACTAACTCATGATATTAACTGTAATATGGTTTTCTATCCCTCTTACTGTGTATTTCAGGATCGGGATTCGGGGAAGAGGATTGGACCTGCTAGGGAGAAGGAAAGACTCTACTATCTTGAGGAATCAGGCATATCTAAATTGTCAGGAATAAATTACCTCTGTCATTTTTATCATCATCCAATAAAGACACCATTTGGCTTCATCATTATAGACTAGGGCATCCATCATTTGGAGTTTTAAAAACTATTTTTCCTTTATTGTTTAAAGGGCTGAATTCTGACCATTTTTATCGTGATGTGTGTGAGTTTGCAAAACATAATGTGTACCCTTTCCAAAAGTAATGAGAGAAGTTCAGTTCCATTTTCTTTGATTCATAGTCATATATGGGGACCCTCCACAGTTCCAAATGTTTCAAGTTCACGATGGTTTGTCTCTTTTATTGATGATTACACTAGAGTCTCTTGGATCTTTCTCCTCAAAACCAAATCAAATGTAAGCAATGTGCTCCCAATTTTTCATAACATGATTCAAAACCAGTTTGGTGTTAAAAATCAAAAGATTTAGATCGGATAATGCACGAGATTATTTCAACCACATCTTATCTCCTTACTTCCAAAAATAAGGTATTATCCATGAAACCTCCTGCATTAATACCACACAGCAAAATGGCATCACTGAGAGGAAAAATGGTCATTTGCTAGCCACAACCCGAGCCTTCCTTTTCCATCAACATGTTCCAAAAAGTTATTGGGGGGAGGCTATGCTCACAGCTGCATATATAATCAATCGACTGCCATCAAGGGTGCTAGGGTTTAAAACACCAATGGAAACAGTTTCTCAATTTTATCCCGATCTAAGAACAACAAATCATCTCATCCCACGAATTTTTGGTTGCACGGCCTTTGTTCATATTCATAGCCATCAAAGAGGGAAATTAGATCCAAGAGCGGTTAAGTGTATTTTTGTGGGGTATTCATCAACCCAAAAGGGGTACAAGTGTTATCATCCACCTACCAGTAAGTGTTTTGTCTCTCTTGATGTCACGTTTGAGGAGCAACAATCATACTTGACTCAACCTTCAGGGGGAGCCCTTGTCATTCATTGAAGATAAGGACAGAGATTGTTTTTACTTGACTTACCATCGAACCCTTCAATTCCTCATACCTCAAACTCAGCCCCTGAGTCAGTCCAATCCACTTCCATACCTGCAGAATCCATACCTGCAGAACCATCTCAATCTATGTCAATTCCTTCACCTAGACCCGTGACAGAGAATGATGAATCTTCTGACTCTATAAGATTTATGCAAGTTTATTCAAGACGAAGAGATTCGGACCCTAATCCTAAGCAAGTTCAAGCTTCAACTCCAGATCTTGAGAATGAGGTAAGTCCCGAGATTTCTCCTCCATCAGCCCATGATCATGACCTTCCTGTTGCTATTAGAAAAGGCACAAGAGAATGCACTAAACACCCATTGTACCCTTTAGCAAAGTTTGTGTCATTCAGAAAATTCTCATCTTCACATAGGAGCGTCCTAGTCAGCATAAATACCATTCATATTCCTAATACTTTATCTGAGGCATTATCTAATGAGAATTGGAGAAATGCTATGAATGAAGAGATGCAGGTACTAGAAAAGAATCAAACGTGGGAAATTGCTAACTTACCACCAGGGAAGATAGTTGTGGGATGCAAGTGGGTGTTTATAGTGAAGTACAGGTCAGATGGCTCCCTGGAAAGATACAAGGCCAGACTCGTGGCAAAAGGATACACACAGACCTATGGCATTGACTATCAGGAGACATTTGCTCTGGTGGCTAAGATGAGTATGGTAAGAGTGTTGTTATCACTAGTTGCTAACTTTGACAGGTACTTGGAGCAATTTGATGTAACAAACGTCTTTCTTCATGGTGAGTTGGAGGAGGAAATATACATGGATGTTCCTCCAGGCTTCAAGGGAAATCTGAGAAGCAATAAAGTTTGCAAATTGAAGAAAGCATTGTATGGTCTTAAGCAATCACCAAGGGCTTGGTTTGGAAGGTTTACTAAAGTAATGCTTGCCAACGGATACAGACAGAGTCAAGGAGATCATACACTCTTTATTAAGCACTCAAATGCAGGAGGAGTCACGACTCTTTTGGTATATGTTGATGACATAATTGTGACAGGAAATGATGAGAAGGTGTCTAGTCAGAGAATTTGAAATAAAAGAACTTTGAAGACTGAAGTATATTCTGGGAATTGAAGTAGCTCATTCCAGAGAAGGCATCTTCATTTCGCAGCAGAAATATGTAACTGATCTTCTAAGGGAGACAGGAAAGCTGGTGTGTAGACTCGTCTCCACACCGATCGAGCCAAATCACAAACTTGGAGAGGCAAATGAAGATTCAGCCGTAGACAGGGAAATGTACCAGAGATTGGTAGGAAAGCTTATATATCTTGCTCACACACGGCCAGACATTGCATATGCCGTGAGCGTGGTTAGCCAATTTATGCACAGCCCAAGAGAAGTTCACCTACAGGCAGTGTACTGGGTACTGCATTACCTAAAGGCCAATCCTGGCAAGGGAATTCTATTTGAAGCCTATATTAAAGAAGCAAAAGGGTTAGTTCAGCAGAAATTGTTACAAAGATATCGAAGCAGAAATTACCCAAAAGTGTCCCTTCTTCTACTGTTATATGATCCGTACTAGTACTTGTAGAAAAAAGGGACACTCAAACGACAACAGCAGACAATTATTAACAATATCCAATCAAAATATTATAACTCAATTCAAATTTCACATACCTCAGCCTCAATTTCATCATAGAGGAAGCGTTGCTTCAATACAACCAGTGCTTGCTGAGCCGAATCATTATAGATGTCAAATGGCATCAAAACACTCTCAAGAAGACCAGCATTCCGTGACTCAAGCACATACTCCACCAGCATCCAGGGAAGAGAGCATTCAATGGGAAACTGCAGAGGGTTAAAAAAGAAAACAAGATTCATAAAAATACAGCTTAGCGATAGAGTGAACAAAATAGACCTATATGAAGGAAAAGAAAAAACCTAACAAAACCAATAAAGAATAATACCAAAGGAATATGTTCAACTATCGAATTATTGTACAACATTAAAAATCAAGAAAGTTTTTCATAAGTAATGCAATATTATTATCAACCACCCGTCAGGGCATTATCCACCTGATTCCAATGGTGTTAAACATAGCTTTCCATAATTCTCTAGATAACTAACAATACAACAAAGGGTGATCAATGCTTTCCCCATCCTGCTTGCACATAAGGAATCAACATTTTATGACAATGCCCTCTTCCTCAAGTTATCTGTTGTTAGAATCTCTCCTAGAAAAACACCCTCCAAACCCCACAAAATTACCCTATGCCACTCTCTCCCCCACTGCCTCCCATCTCCAAGAGCGTAGAGCTCTGCAGAGCCGAGTCTGCCTCCTCCAAGTCCAGTCACTTTGCTCTCTCAAGAACCCATGTGGTGTATGAGGACGAGCGGCTCATTGCAGTGAACAAGCCCCAAGGGATCTACTGTGAGAGCGTGTTGGCCTCCGTCCCTCAACTTCTCTGTGACGCTACCGAGTCTGGTGGACGACTCAGTGAAGTCACTAGGCAACCTAACCTGATCAGAGCTTGCTGTAAATGGGACCATTCTGAATATTAGACGTTTCAAGTCGCTAGGCATGCCATCTAATGTTTGTGATATTCTGTAAGCTGCAAGCCATAAAGTTGATTGGATGTGCAAATTCTGAAAATTCTATAATGAAGACGGAAGATTAATATTGCATTTTTTTCAATCGCCAAACATTTGAGACTGTATGCCAGAAAATTTATTTCCTTTCTTAGGGTTGCTTCCTGTACCGCTTTTCACCATTGGCAATGTTAGATTAATATTTTCTGAAGTTTAGATGAGTATGATGGGCCGTTCTATAGAAGTGGGGATTGAATCCAAATGCTTTAGTTTGTCAAAATTTGGTGCTGATGGTTTGCGAGTTATTGAGAGAAGTTGGAAAACAGAGCAAATGGTGACGTTGGGTCACTCTTCAATCCAGTGGCTGGGGAAGGTATTAGAGGAGAGTCTAAGCAGGGGAAAAAAGGAGGTATATTCGGCAACGCGAGACGGTTTCTGCAGTTTGATTGCTCAACGATGTGCAAATAGGAGAGGGAGGTATCTTGAAATTTCAGAGTACAACCAGGGGGGAAGGAGGAATGTTTTATGTATTCCTGAAGGAGAAAATGGATGGGGATGGAGGAAGATGAGGGAGGTGTTGATGGAGCAAGGGAAGGAGGTCACTAAAGTGGGTGGTTTGTCTGGTGGAGGTTATCGGAATCACGGTCAAGGGGCACTGAGACACCATGCTTGGTCGTATAAGGAGGCCCTGTCTGCGTCGATGCCAAAAGCACACATGCGTGATGGTGGCACAAGTCTCTGACAAAAGGCAAGGGCAGGGCGTTGGGAGGGCAAGATAAATGGAGTGTTGAACCATTTCCATGGCAGGGGCACTGTGGCGTGTCAGGAGACGTGGGATGTCAGGAAGAGGTTGTTGGAAATGCAGGGGCAGCTACATGCACTGCAGAGAGACATGGCTGCAATAGTGGAATTTGTTGGTTCATTTAAGGCTAGGGAAGACTCGGGGGTTTTAAAAGGGAAGACACATGTTATGGGCCATGGGCCTACCAATGCCCAGAATGAGGCCCATCAGAAATTAAAGAAAGGAAAAGGATGGGCTGTGTGGCGACAGAGGGCTAGGCCATCTCGGCCCAATAGTCAAAATGTAACCCTAGCTGGTGGTGGATCAGCTAGGCCCAACACACAGAATGGGGCTAGGCCGTCTCAACCCAGGGCCCATAGTGGTAGTAAGCCAAATGGGGAAGCCCAACCCACATCGTCTGTCGAGAGCCCTAGCCCATGCCTTCCACCCGAGTTCCGCAATCTCGGGTTTGTGCCGAATAGTCAGCTGATGGTGAATGGTCAGCCGACGGTAGCACAGACGATGCCAACGGTAGCACAGACGACGCCGATGGTGGTAGAGGAGGCCGCCGATGAGGTGTCGTCAGTGTTCTTTGCGAATCAGGCTCTGATGGGGTTCAATACGCGTTTTTCTCAGCCTAAGGAGGTGCAGAACTCGCCGACGAAGGGTGGTGGGATGTTCCTAGCTCCGTCAGACTTGTCTGTGAAACATTTTGAGAATTTTGAGGTGGTTGAGGAAGAGGAGGACTCAGATGATCTGATGCACTCTGTGGAGGATGAAATGTTCATCCTTGAGGCTTGCGGGTTGGAGGAGATTTTGGTGGGGAGAGGTTTTCAGAACTTGAATAACAAGATGGGGGATCCTGTCCCATTGAATTTCTATTTCCCTGATCAAGCCTCAAATTGGGTAATACATAAAGCAAAAGAAATTCAACATGTGGTGGGGATTGAATGTGATGGGTATGAGGAGCAGTTCATAACTTTATTAACTGCTATGGAAGCTGGACATCGCCAAAAAAAGAAGGGGGACTCAAAGAAAAGTCAGGAACTAAAAAGATTGATATGGTCAATGAACTCGGAAGGTAGCTCTAGTAGGAATAGGGCAAAAGGGAAGGGGATGACTTTTTCCCAATGAAACCAAAGATTGTTTCTTGGCATGTCCGGGGTCTAAACGAAGTAGAAAAGTGCCTTCAGATTCGGTATTTAATAAGTGAGTTGAAAGCGGACATTATTTGCTTACAAGAGACGAAGAAGCTGAAGATGATCAGTAGGAAGATTGTGCGGAGTTTATGGAGCAGTATTTATGTTGATTGGGTTTACTTGGCCTCTTCAGGGGCATCGGGAGGAATTGTGGTGATGTGGGATAGGCGGGTGGTGGAGAAAGTAGAGGAATACATAGGAAGATATATGATAGCATGTTCTTTTAAATGTGTATCAGATGGTTTTTGTGGGCATTTGCAGGTGTGTATGGACCGAATCAAGATGTAGATAGAAGATTGCTGTGGGATGAGCTTGTAGGGGTAAATAGCTGGTGGGAGCTTCCTTGGTGTATTGGGGGGGACTTCAATGGGGTTCATTTCCAAAGTGAATGTTTTGGAAATAGAAGATTGACACTAGCAAGTTTGGAGTTCTCATAATATATTTTTGACTTGAATTTGATTGACCTTCCACTTGCAGGGGGTTTAGCCACATGGTCGAATAATCAGACGTGGTCCCACTTGGATCGTTTCTTAATTTCACCTGAGTTGGAAAGTCATTTCCCGGACATCTGGCAAACGCGTTTGGTACGTATAGCCTCGGATCATTGGCCTATTATGCTTGATTGTGGAGGTATTCGTAGTGGTAGAAGGTATTTCAAGTTTGAGAATATGTGATTGAAGTCTGAAGGCTTTGTGGAAAGGGTCAAACATTGGTGGATTTCGTATCATTTTGAGGGTACCCCCAGTTTCATTTTTGCAAATAAACTAAAAGTATTAAAAAGAGACTCAGATGTCACACTTCTGCAACTCACCAAGAATACAAAGACAATAGCAAATGCCACCTTTCTGCAGTTCCTTAGGATCTCCATGCCATTCTCAGATATCATATTCCTAAACCCACTAGGATCACCTAGCCGGCCATGAATGTCATGTTCCCAAGTCTAACCAAAGATTGTCAAGCTGATTGTGAATGTGACCTCGTGGACAGCCAAAATCTTTGAAGCCTTAGTCTTATGACAAACTCCCCAACTAAGTACATTAGTTAACTTGAGGGGTAAGACCTATACAACACCTTAACAACGCAGCAAGGCTTTCAAAGTCTAACAGTGTCAAGGAACATCAAAAATTGAAGGAAATGACAATTGTGAATGATAAGCAGGATTCTCAATGGTCGCCTAGTAAGATAAGTCAATCATGGGAATTGGGAGGTAACTCTAGGGGACATCACTTGACCTTGTGCCTTGTCACGGAGATATGATTTGATATGATTATTGTATTTTAGTAACATTTTCCTTTCTAATTCGATACTTTCCTTTCTAGCTAGATATATATGTAATCGTGTAAATACTTACCTTGTATAGATACTTACCTTGTAAATTTCCTTCTATATAATGAAAGCAATCCCTATGGAAAGGGTATTCAGACCAATTTGACATGGTACCAAAGCCCCTACTCTGATATTCATCTCTGTGGTCTTAATTCTTCGTGTGCGATGGAAGAATTTTGTTTTCCCTGTTTCGGCAAGTCCCAGCTTGCTCTTCGTGTGTCGATCCTTTCTGTGGTGCACCACGTTGTGGGTTTATTGTTCTGTGGCAGTCGACCTCCTCTATGGTGGTGTTCGACGTTTTCTATGGTGGTTGAGTGGTGTTCAACCTTCTCTTCGTGGTCGTTGTTCAGGTTCTAGGCTGTTTTCTCTCTCTCGGTGATTGCGTTGTGGTGGTTGGGTCGCTGTGAGCACGTCGGCACTATTTGTGGTTGTCGGCGTTGTCTGTGGCTGTCGGCACGTCGACAGTTTGGTTCCCGTTGGCGTTCTGGGCAGGTATCGGGTCTTTTCTTTTGTCATCGTGTGGGCTTTTGCTTGCTGTTAGTGGGTTTCTTATTGGGCTTCTGTGGTTGGCTGTCGGTTGTTGCTTGCTGTTAGTGGATTTCTTATTGGGCTTCTATTTGGTTTCTTTGGTTGGTTTGCTCTTATTTTCTACGTGATTTCCTTTCATCATGTCTATTGAGAATAATATTGTTCGCTTTATTGGAAAGAATTTTTCTACCTGGGAATTTCAGTTTAAAATATTTTTGAAAGGAAAAGAATTATCAAAACATATTGATAGTTCTGCTAAAGTTCCCACTGATGAAAATGAACTTGCCCAATGGGATGTCAAGGATGCTAAGGTGATCTCTTGGCTGTTGGGGACGATTGAGTCTCACCTTGTGACCAATCTTCGATGTTTTACAACGGCTCAGGCTATGTGGGATTATCTCCACCGTATTTACCACCAAGATCACAGTGCTCGGAAGTTCCAATTGGAGTTGGAAATTAGTAATTACATTCAAGGTAATTTAACTATTGAGCAATTTTATTCTGGTTTTATTAATCTTTGGAGCGAATATTCTACTATTGTTCATGCTAAGGTTCCCACCGCGGCACTCGCGGCTCTTCAAGCGGTTCATGCTGAGAGTCAACGCGATCAGTTTTTGATGAAGCTTCGACCTGAATTTGAGCCTGTTCGAGCCGGTTTATTGAACCGTAATCCGATTCCTTCCTTGGATATTTGCTTGGGAGATTTATTGCGTGAAGAACAGCGATTATCCACTCAGATGGGTATGACTTCTGAGAAAGTCTTTTCTGAGGCTGTGAATGTAGCCTATGCTGCACAAGGGAAAGGGAGGAACAAGTTGCAGTGTTTCAATTGCAAGGAGTTTGGTCATATTGCTCGCAACTGTCCAAAGAAAGTTTGTAACTACTGCAAGAAAGAGGGCCATCTCATCAAAGACTGTCGGGTGCGGCCTCAGAATCGCCAATCCCAAGCCTTTCAAGCTGTTGTTCAGTCCTCGTCTTCTTCTGCGCCCCCCACTGTAAGCTCTAACTCATCTGTTCTCACACTTGCCATGGTCCAACAGATGATTGTGTCTGCTTTTATGGCTTTAGGCCTGCAAGGTACGGATCCTAGTTTCACTTCTTCTTGGATTGTTGATTCGGGTGCCTCTAATCATATGACTGGTAGTACAACGGGTCTCCATGGTGTTCGTAAGTATGGAGGCACGCAAACTATTCAGATTGTTGATGGCAATACACTTCCTATTACTGTTGTTGGTACTTTGGACTCTTCATTTCGAAATGTTTTTGTCTCTCCTGGATTATCTACCAATTTGATTTCTATTGGCCAATTGGTGGATAATAATTGTGATGTTCATTTCTCTCGTGGTGGTTGTCTTGTGCAGGATCAGGTGTCGGGGACGGTGATCGCGAAGGGGCCTAAAGTGGGACGCCTATTTCCTTTACAGTTTTCTATTCCTAATGTTATTTCCTTTGCTTGTACGGCTACTGCCAATAATAATGAAGTCTGGCATAAGAAATTAGGTCATCCTAATTCTGTTGTCTTGACTCATCTTTTGAAACATGGTTTTTTGGGCAATAAAGATTCATTTTCTTCTTCTCCTATATCTTTTAATTGTGCTACTTGTCGTCTTGGTAAAAGTAAAACTTTAACTTTTCCTGCGCATGATAGTCATGCTTCTAATTGCTTTAAGATTGTGCATACTGATGTTTGGGATGTCAGCCTTGTTATTTCTCATGGTCAGTATTGTTATTTTGTGACGTTTATCAATGATTATAGTCGATTTACTTGGATCTATTTTCTCCGTTCTAAAGCTGACGTCTTTTCTGTTTTTCAAAATTTGTTGCGCTTGTCGAGACACAGTTCAGTACTTGTATCAAAATCTTACGCTCCGACTCAGGAGGGGAATACATGTCTCATTCCTTTCAGACTTATCTTCAGCAAAAAGGGATTATTTCCCAACGTTCTTGTCCTCATACTCCTCAACAAAATAGAGTCGTTGAGCGTAAGAATCGTCATCTCTTAGATGTCGCTCGTACTTTGTTGATTGATTCTTCTGTACCTTCTAAGTTCTAAGTAGAAACTTTATCTACTGCTGTTTATTTGATCAATCGATTGCCTACTGTCACTCTAAATTATGATTCTCCATATTTTCAGTTATTTGGCATATTTCCTGAGTATCAATCCTTTCATACTTTTGGGTGTGTTTGTTTTGTTCATCTGCCACCTGTTGATCGTCACAAGCTTGCTGCCCAGTCTGTCACGTGTGCTTTTATTGGATATAGCCCTACTCAGAAAGGATTTGTTTGTTATGATGCTCATGCAAACAAATTCTAGATCTCCCGGAATGTGATTTTATTTGAAAATCAATATTTCTTTCAGTCTCAAGTTATTTTTTATCCTCCTATTACTCTTCTACCTGCTTTTGATGATGTGTCTTCTTCCATTGAGTGATTTAAACCAGGTTTAGTGTATCATAGACGTCCTCCTTCAATGCCTCTTCCAGACATTGATCCGTCATCTGATTCTGCGGTTCCTATACCTCGGCACTCCACCCGGGTTACATATCCACCAGATAGGTATGGTTTTTCTCATACCTCGCTTACTGCCACTCTCGACACTGTTTCTGTACCTAACTCTTATACTCAGGCAGCCACCCAAGCATGTTGGCAGCAGGCCATGCAAGAAGAAATCCAAGCTCTTCAAGACAATCACACTTGGGATCTTGTGACTTATCCCTCTGGTGTCAAACCTATTGGTAGTAAATGGATGTACTCAGTCAAGTTTCAATCTGATAGCTCACTGGATAGATATAAGGCCCGTCTCGTGGCTTTGGGAACCGACAGGAGTATGGTATTGATTATGAAGAGACATTTGCACCTATCGCCAAAATGACTACTGTACGGACTATCTTGGCACTTACTGCGTCGCAGGGGTGGTCTCTCCAGCAGATGGACGTGAAAAATGCTTTTCTACATGGGGATTTAAAGGAAGAAATCTGTCTCCACCTCCCGGCATGTTTGCTACACCTTCCTCCGAGGTTTGTTGGCTACGTCGATCCTTGTATGGACTGAAACAGGCTCCGCGAGCATGGTTTGATAAATTTCGCTCTACTCTGCTTGCTTTTAACTTTACTCAGAGTCAGTTTGATTCCTCTGTTTCTTCGCAAGACTTCTACAGGAATTGTATTGCTTTTAGTATATGTTGACGACATTGTGATCACTGGCTCTGACATTGAGTTAATTAAGCAATTACAACATCATCTCAAGGCCTCTTTTCACATGAAAGATCTCGGTCTCTTGCAGTACTTTCTTGGCCTTGAGGTGCAGATTACTTCGACTGGTACATACATTGTTACACCAGCACAAATACACGCAGGAAGTGATTTCATTGGCTGGTCTCCAATCAAGTAATCATGTTCTTACTCCCTTGGAGATAAATCTGGAAGGCGAGCTCCTATCAGATCCATCCTTGTATCGGCAACTCGTTGGGAGTTTGAATTACTTGACGATTACTCGTCCTGACATTTCTTTTGCTGTGCAGCAGGTCAGTCAATTTATGCAGGGCCCCCAACATCTTCACTTAGCTATTGTCTGCCGCATTATCCGATATCTGAAGGGCACCTATACACGCAGGTTGTTCTTTCCTAAGGAATCTTCCTTGCAGTTGGTGGGGTATAGTGATGCTGATTGGGCAAGATGTGCGGATACTCGTCGCTCAGTTACTGGCTGGTGCATGTTTTTAGGCAATGCACTCATTGCTTAGAAGAGTAAGAAGCAAGACAGAGTTTCCAAGTCCTCCACTAAGTCTGAGTATCGAGCTATGTCTTCTGCTTGCTCTAAGATCACATGGCTTCGTGGGTTATTGGGTGAACTTGGTTTTCCTCAGCTTCATTCCACTCCTCTTCATGCTGATAATATCAGTGCTATTCAGATCGCTGCTAATCCTGTCTTCCATGAGCATACGAAACATATCGAAGTTGATTGTCATTCCATACGTGAATCCTTTGACAGACATGTGATTACACTTCCTCACATTTCTACCGAACATCAAACTGCAGACATATTCACTAAGGCTTCGTTTGGAAATTAAATTCATCTCAACTCATTATCACAACTTTTTCAAATCTCAACACAAAATATAATAAACAATTCAACTTTTTCAAATCCCAAAATAATAATAATAATAAACAATAATATTCTAACAATATTTTATCATCTCAACTCAACTCAACTTAACTCAGTTCAACATCCAAACGCACCCTACAGCTCTTTCTCGACACCGGCATCAGGTCTTGGTTGACAAATTGATGGTTCTTGATCTACCAGCATCAATTTGAGGGGGGATGTCACGGAGATATGATTTGATATGATTATTGTATTTTAGTAACATTTTCCTTTCTAGTTCGATACTTTCCTTTCTAGCTAGATATATACGTAATCGTGTAAATACTTACCTTGTAAATTTCTTTCTATATAATGAAAGCAATCCCTATGGAAAGAGTATTCAGACCAATTTGACAAGCCTCACGTTGAAACCAGTTTATATAAAGCAATAAAAGAAGCCACGCTACCCATGCTTTGCAAAAGGAATAATGAGACATGACAGGGCACGCCGACCAATGAAGCAAGCACAAGGCCACGTTTACAAAGGTGACAGAAGCATACATGGGTGGGGGGGTGGGGTGGGGTTAGGGGGGGGGTCTTATCCTACTACTCCTTTATTCCTTTATCTTCTTCACCTCATAACAGAGACAAACAAGAGAGCACGAGAGCCTTATGTGCTCATATTTTCATATGAATTTTTCCATCTCCTACCCTCTATGGACGTAGGCCATAGTGTCAATCCATGTAAATCCCCATGTCATTTATTTTCTGCTTTCTCATATTTATAATTAGGCAATTCCTCTACCTCCGTCGTCTCTCGGCCATTCAACCACCATTGTTCTCTATGTCTGAAAAACAAGCAACACGAAGCAAGGTGTGGTCACAAGGAGCCCTCGACATTTGTCACCTAAGTTTGTAAATCGCTTACCCATCTAAATGTAGCTTTTGTCACTAGAATTTTCTGACTTGTAGTGGATTTGTTCGATAAGCAACACAGCACACTTGAAGCTTGACATAGTTAGATGAAGTGTTTTTGTCTTACAGAATATGCCAACACAATATGGACTTGACAAGTTGAAAAGGCCACAAATTCATATGCAGAAATAGCTTTCAATCATTCTCCCTTAAAAAATATGAAGGACATTTCCAAGCAAGAGTTCTGTAATATGGTAACTTTGTATTCTTCTCTGTTCTGTACATAATAGTAGATAATTGGACATCATGAATACATTATACGTATGCTCCATTATTCATTAGGTTAAAAGGTAAATTGAAGGTTTATTTAAACCATCTGGTAAGTTTGAAGTGATTGCAGATAATGGTTTAATTTTTTTATACTAACAATCCAAAAATGACCCGTATGGTATCTTTTTCACTATGTCAAACCGATAATGACACAATTATCATATGTGAGCTAAAAAAAGGTTAATCTATCTAATTACTATGAAGGGTAAGTTAGCTGAATAAAACATTTTTGTCCAAAAAAATACCTGAATAACACGAGAAGACTCCAAATAAAATTCTCTGAACCACAAGTACCCAAGATCCGTCAAAGTTGCAACAGTAGCTGCAATTTCCAATGCAACATGTTAAAACTAACTATCTTTAAGCTCATTAGACAACTATCGGGAGTAGTAGAATTGACTGAATACCTGTGTAGTCCAAAATATGCAGAAAGAAGCTGAGCTTATAAAAAAAGGATTCCAACTGTTTCAAATCATTGACAGGAATCTCAGACCCAGTATTCCCAAAGAGACCCCCTGGCTTCCGAAGGTTACCTCCAGAGACCACCTCATATATCAGGAACTGCAAACAATGTATCTGTATACAGAAAACGAATCTATCAATACATTAGCATATATCTTTTTTTTTTAGTAGCAAATTAATACATTAGCATATATCTATGAATATATGCCTAGAAAAGGAACTCCGTGTGTGCAGGAGCAGATCTAAAGAAGAAAAATTGCCATAACAGTAGCAAGGTCATCTGCAAGGTAATGTTATTAGGAATGCAGTTTTTGCCAATATTTAAGCATGGGGAGAAATCATAAATTTAAGTAAAAGCTTTTCAACATATAATATATATATATATATATATATAGAGAGAGAGAGAGAGAGATGAGAATCCTTGTCCATTGAGGGGGCACAAGTGGCATATGATCTAAGAAGGAAGTATTCTGGGGGAAAACCAATACTCAGACTCACTATCAAAACAACTGTATCTACAATGTATGACTGTATGTATGTATCCAGTATCATATCTCAGAAAAGATGCATATGTAAGTGAATATGCATAATTGTGTGTGTGTGCGTACAGGATTTTGGGTTTAGTAGAAATCAATGATAATAATACTCATATTCCAGGAATTATCAGCATTATAGAAAATGAAAATGAAATATACCAAAATTATATGCAGAAAAGAAGCTCAAAAAATGAGGAAAACCTGAGCAGCTGTTGGTGCAACTGGCCTTGGATAAAAGAAGTTCCCTTTGCTTTCATCGCCTCCATGCTGTAAAGATTGTAACTCTGATTCGGGCTTGCTTGTATTTGCCATCCAATCTGCTGAAAGGGTCCTCATATCGGAAAGAATCCTGAAAGTTAGCAAGTCAGTTAACACATAGAAGCAGGACACCAAGACACAAAACTTGATTTACAATCATAGGATTGAGTATAATTAGCAAGTACATACATCTACAAACTAAGTATATGCCAGAGCATAGGTTATCCAGATCATATCCAGGATGTAAGAGTTGTGAAATCAAAATGGTATCGCTATAAGATTCATTTTAACTGAAGGCTCAAGCAAACATTGTATGCAATCAAGCATAGCTTACTATGAAAATAAATAAAAACATAAAAGAATAGAAAAGTTGAGAAAACAAATCCTGATGAGGGTTTCAGTACATAACCAGCTCAAACACAACAACAGTAAGACTTACCAAATTGAAACTGATAATCACAAGTTTGATAAGAAGACCACCACTGCCTAGTATCAATGAATCCATCATATTTCAACCACATGTTCTCAAACTTAAAGTATCTTCGACCCCCATGAATGTCCCACAATCTAGGATAATGGGAAAATGTTCCGAGCATGACTTGGGAAGTCCTTTTTGGATTAGATATGGATAATGTGCTTCCCACTCTGGCGATACTCGGAATCTATCAATGCTCAACCATGGAGTGTCTTGATTGCTGGACCACACGAAGGAGCCGCCTCTTAAAGAGAGATATCCAGGAGGTCTTGCTCTAAGATGAAATTAGAGAAATCTACGGTAACACCCCGCTCCCAAGTCATTTTTAGAATTTTCAGGAAACCAGCGTGCTACTAAACTTGACCTTAAAAACTTTTCTTCTAACAAAGCGTCAGGTACAAAAGATCCCGTAAATAAATAAATTTAATCCTTATTAAATACTTAAAATCCAACAGAGAGTCTGCAGAAGCACTTATTTAAATTCAATAAAGTCTCATATGCTTATGAAAATAACTTATTAAACTTTAAATCATAAAACTAAACATTACATAAACTATCTAGGCCTCTGCCTCGCCTCGCCTCGCCTCCTTGGGCCAAATCCTATCCTGCAGTCTCATCCTCATAAGTGTCATCACTTGAGGTGGTTTAAAAACATAAAAACATACAAAAATGAGTCGAATACTCAATAAGCGACACATCATACAGTAAACATAATAAACATAAAATTTCTTGAAAAATATGCATACTCATAAATACATACATAAATAACATCAACATGAATTTATATTTCACTTGTCATAGGCCGATACCCACTGTTGACCCCCGTGAGTTATGGTTAGCGAATCTAGTAGATTCCAATTCCGCCCGTGGCCGCGGGTTGTGGAATCCACGGCCTAGCAATGCAACATGCCCATAACATATGGTACCATCTTCATATCATAATACAGGTCATTATGTATCTTATCATTCATACTTCATCATAATCATACTTGCATACTTGTCATATCATAGATTTCAAATAAAATTGCATTCTTTCATAAAATTCCGTGATACATATTTCTTCACATAAAATCATAATTTTCATAAATATTTTAATGCATAAATCTTCACATAAAATCATGCATGGATTTTTATAAATTATATTAATACATAACTCTCACATAAAATCATGACTTTTCATAAATCTTTTAATGCATAACTCCATTCATAAAATTATGAATTTTCATAAATAATTTAATGCATTATTCTTCACGTAAAATCATGGATTTTCATAATTTTAACATGACTTGGGTACATAAAAAGGGGCTTCAAATGGAGGGCTTACATGCATAACTTTTTATAAAAGACATGCCGTTTAGCATACATACGTGTAAGGGTATGATCATGCTACTTACCTTGTAGTGTTGCTTCCTAAAATTTTCGACACAAAATGGATCATGGTGCTGGACTGGGAGGTTTATGATTTTTTTTTTCCAAATAACACGCGAAAGGAAGATATTTATAGAGAGATTTGGGAGAGGGTGATGACCAGTTTAAGTTGGACTCGGTTAAAGAAATTTAACGTGAAAATGACTTGTAGAGTTGTATCCCTATTGGACTCGGTCACGTTCATTCAAAAAGAGAGTTTGAATCTAAAAACATGATCTAGTAGTTCATTCAATGTAGGATTGGCAGTGACTTATCAAAATTTGCAGTGACCGAGACTGCGTAGGGGAGTTCAATCAGTGATGATTTTAAATAGAAATAAATTTCTAATGGCCAATCTTTAAATTCTAAAAGGAGTCTAACTCGTTCAATAAATAATAAATGGGATTTAACCTAGTAGAAAATGCTAGAGAACAGCGAGATTTAATTTTCCTCTCCGTACGAAGCCGTAACCCGTGTGTGAACAGTGAGTTGAGAGAAACCCTAACCCCACTTCCAGACGCAACCCCCACCCACCATCGATCGGAGAGGGACGCCGCAGTCACAGACGAGGCCGACGTGCCCCGGCGTCCTTGCTGAGGGCCGTCGGCGTCAGTTCCTCGCCGGCGAACTCTTTCTGTGTGTTTCTTTGACGGCGTCGGCCACCTAGCACTTTGATTCCGTCACAGATCTGATCATCTGACCCAGACGACTCCGTTGTGGGTCTCCGACGTCGGTCCTTCTCCGGCGACTGGGATTTTTCTGCTACTCTTCCGTTACCTCCTCCGGCAAACTGTGATTTGAGCCTTTCCACTAGCCACCGATACAGACTGCTTCGACGGACTCCGGCGACCATTTAGTGGGCCTTCAACGTCAGTCATCCTCTGGCGACTGGTAGTTTTCTCCATTAACTCAGGGATTTTTGGCAAAAAATCCGTTAACTCAGGGCCTCCTTCAGATCTGTCTTTTTTTTTACCTTAAGAGGATGAAGCGGGAACAATAGGGAGCAGTGGGAACAGATTTGCAATGGGTTTGACAATGACAACGAAGCACGATGTGGTTTCGTCCCAATTGGAAGGAGAGAGGTGGTTGAAAGTTGAATCAACAACTTTTGTTTTTACGAAAGAGGGAGGTAATATTTTTCGTATTTCTAAACGTAGCAAAAAGATAGCTAAGTTCATGTATCTAGGGGGGACGACAGCTTCGTGGGTGGCTAAGGGGATGGAGGATTATTTAGAACTTAACTACCATGGGACCGGACCGGACCGGTAGTTATCGGTCTGGCCTAATTTTTTTTTTTTAAATCAATTCATAAAAGAAATTTATTTAAAATACTAAATTAAATTGACTTATCAATGTAGATTATGTAACAAACTCAATAAAAAAATATTTTATATGGTCAATGAAAATAAATTAGATGAAAATTACATTATTAATTTATATAATTACTATATAATTAACTAATTGATATTATATATTAGTTAATTTATAGAATATTAACAAGTGTTAATAACATATTTAAAATTTTATATTATTAATAGTGATAGGTTAGATGAAGATATATATAAAATATTGTTAATTTGTAGAATATTAACAAGTATTAATAACATATTTAAAATTTTATATTGTTAATTGTACAGTTATTATATAAATAATATATATAAAATATTTTTATTTTTTATTTTTTATTCAGTAGGTCTAGCCCGGTCCGGTCCGAGAAATCTCCACCCCGAGACCGGACCGAAGACCGGAATTTTCCTATTTATTGGACCAAAACCGACCATACATTTTTTCGGTCCGGTCCGATCGGTTTCTCCGGTCCGGACCGACCGTTTTACACCCCTAATCATGTTAATGCAAGGGGCAATTTTCTGCAACTCTCTAAATTCCGAAATGGAAGGAGGAAAGGTTTGTTGGTGATTCCGGAAGGCGCAAATGGCATTGGATGGAAAGGCTTTCTGCAATCCATTCTAAGTGTCACTGAATCCAAAGCCACTACTAGAAGTGGGGAGTTTGTTGATGGAAAAACAGTGGGAAGGCCTTCCTCAATCAAAGGTGCTTCGTACGCAGAGGTGTTGAGGTCACTGGCGGGTAGTCAGGCCGAGATCAGCTCAACGGTAGAAAGAAAGGGCAATGCACTAGTAGGAGACAAAATATCTCAGGTAACATTGGGAGAGTTGGAGAGAGTCTTGTGGGATGTCAAATCCCAATTGAAGGGAGTTATGGATTATGTAAGAGAGATCTAATGATTAAAGTGGATAAGGGGCTGGACCTAGTTGTGGGTACAAGTGTGCTACCAAGTTTGCCGGAAAGTGTGCAGGCAAAGGGTGTGTCAACAATAGGGTCGTTGGATGCTGGCATCTTTGTTCATGCCAGTGTCACTATGCCTTCTGAGGGAGCTATAGGGTCTGGGGCACCAGTTGCAGATGAAGTTGGTCTTTTTGTCCAGGGTTCATTTGTAGTTGAAGACAGGGGTCCCTCCAAGGTCTCGAGTATTTTGGAAGATACAGTCGAGCCTCTTTTAGAAGATGCAAACGGGGCAACAGAAGGTAGCATGAGGAAGTAGCACGGCAAGGATCGTCGAGGGGTGGAGCTAATACACACAATGTTGACGGAGGGGAGGACTTTGCAATGGTAACAGATGGAGGGGACAACAACCATATAGATGTTGAGCAACCATTGGGCGGGAAGGATTTGTCATTGGTGCCTCGTGTGGGGGAAGGTTTAGAATTGGCGTTGGTGCCCCGTGTGGGGGAAGGTTTAGAGTCGGGAGCGCAGTCAGGTACTGTGGCTGGGATAATGTTGTTCCCCTCGTTTCTCTTCCTCCAATCAACGATATAGCGGGTTCAACATCGGATTGGATTCTGAATAAAGATAACGGGTTTCTACAAACCCCGGGACTTTCATATGGAGAATAGGGAGAATATGAAGACCAATTTAAAACACTACTCACTGCAATCGAGGCGAGCCACGCGCTTGAAACCAAATCTAAGTTTAAGAAAAGCAGGGAGTTGAAGAATCTTTCATGGGCAATCAACTACGATACTAATGGAGGTAGCTCAAGTCGAGGGAAGGGTAAAGGGAGGGCTTTGTGATGTTCGGGTTGAGGATTAGTTTTAAGGAATCTAGGGGATGGGGTCGGGGAGGTGTAATGATAGTTTTCCAATTCGGGTTTGGTGTATTTTGGGTAGGTTTTCATGGGCTTTTGGGTCATTATGGGCTTTCTTGTATGGGCTAGGTGTTTTTCTTGTATACATCCAGTATACTTGGTTACTCCTATTAATATATATACATAATATTATTACTTATCAAAAAAAAATTTAACCTAGTTATTGAGCCTAATTAAAACTCCTAATCAACCTCAATAATTTATCGCTCGTAGGTCATATTTAATTTAGGCCCAATAAAAATTATTAATATATCGACCTTAGAATTATTGGGTTGGGTCGTTACATCCACCAAAGTTGTGTTGATGAAAGAGCCTCCCAATATTTTACTCCAAAACCAAGTGACGTCAAAATCTCCACCAATGCACCATAGTATGCCCCCAAGCAAGAAGAAGGGCCATGAATTGGTCTTCAAAACCCTCACATGAGAGTCCTGCATAATGTTGGATCTCCCTAGCCTTTTGTAATGCCCAATCTGACACCTTGATATTACTCATTTTCATTCAGGTATGGGGAGTTTAAAGGGATAGGCTCCTCCCAAGTTCCAGAGTCATAGACCTTAGCTCTGCCCTCCACCTCAAAACCCAGACCCAAGACACACAAGACCTCCCCCTCTACCTCCTTGCACCCTAGCCTCTTCAAGGGCATACACCACCAACACACCGGCCTTTTCTGGCTCACTACCTTCCCCTGCAGTAGAGTTTCATCCCATCATCTAGTCACTTCTACCCATCCCCGACACCTCGCTTTCAGCTACACAAACCCAATCCTTGGTTTTGCCTCAGGCGACCTCACATCCTCAGTCCCATTACAAGCTTCAGATTCCACAACCCCTTGTTTTTCGACTTCTCCCGCCGTCACTAGCGCCAAAACCAACAAGCTGTCAAGAACACGAACACAGGTGGTGCATGGTTGTTGTCAACTCGTGTCGTAAGGTGTTGGGTTAAGTCCCGCAACGAGCGCAACCCTCGTGTTTAGTTGCCACCATTGAGTTTGGAACCCTAGGCAGACTGTTGTTGATAAGCCGGAGGAAAGTGAGGATGACATCAAGCCTGTCAACCAGGACTCCAGCCACCAGATCGCAAGCAGCTGACGAAAGTTTCTGGACAACCTTCAAACAGTGATTGGGCATCATTGGCATCTCTTTCGCACGTCTAGAGGAGCCGTTTTGAGTGATGAAAACCTAACCCTGTTGACCTGCCATCCCAGGGTGATATAGGGTTTCACCCATCACAACCCTGCATATCCAACCCTAGGATGGCGGGTCAACAGGGTTGTGATGGGTGAAACCCTGTATCAATGGCCGAATCGTTGGCCTTGTGATTTCTCTGTATTATATAAATTGTACAAAGAATTCTATACATTTTAAGAACTACGTATATGCTAATTCTATCTCTATACAATATGTCAAATATTAAGCTAATTATTTTGTAGAGTAAATCAAGGAAATAAATATGGAAACAAATATGGACAGCAAAGCTGTCCATTGACAGCCCCCCTCAAATTGATGCGGGTTGATCAACAAGCATCAATTTGCTACTTAGGAAGCAATGTCGATGACGAGTGAGAGCCTTGGTGAAGATATCAACAATTTGTTGTTCAATTGGAATGTGTGGAAGAGTGATAACACGAGCTTCAAAGGCTTCACGGATAGAGTGACGGTCGACTTCAATATGCTTTGTGCGCTCATGATAGACAAGATTGGCGTGATATGAATAGCACTTGTATTATAGGCGTGTAAAGGTGTAGGATCGGTCTCAAACAAGTCTAACTCAGCAAGCAAATCTCGAAGCCAAATAATTTTAGAACAAGCAAGAGACATCTCTCGGTACTTAGATTCTGTAGATGACTTAAAAACTCTGTCTTGCTTCTTACTCTTCCAGGAGATCAATGCATCACCTAAAAACATGCACCAACCAGTGATGGAGCGACGTGTATCAGCACAACCAGCCTAATCAGCATCGCTATAAGCAGCAAGACGAGGAGAATTGCCTATAGGAAAGAATAAGCCACAGGCAAAACTACCCTGAACATAGCGTATGATCCTACGGACAGCAGCCAAATGAAGATGACGAGGAGTCTGAAGAAACTGGTTGACTTGCTGTACAGCAAAAGAAATATCTGGTCTAGTGATGGTGAGATAGACAAGGCTACCCACCAACTTCTGATATAAACTAGGATCAACAAGTCACCCTCCTCTTTGCGAAGCTTGACATTTAATTCCATGGGAGTATCGACAAAGGTAGCTTCCTGTAGTCCAGCTGTAGCCATCAAATCACTAGCATACTTATGTTGATTGAGTGAAATACCAGAGGGACTACGATGCATCTCAAGACCAAGAAAATACATGAGAGGCTCAAGATCTTTCATATGAAAGGATTCTGAGAGATGAGTCTTGAGCTGGACAAGTAAAGCAGAATCGGAACCAGTGATCACAATATCATCAACATAAACCAAAAGGACAGCAATACCCATGTTTGATTTCTGAAGAAACAATGAAGTGTCATTCTTGCTCTGCTTGAAGGAAAGTTGTAATAAAGTGGTTCAAAATTTATCAAACCAGGCTCTCGGAGCTTGTTTGAGACCATAAAGAGAGCAACGAAGTTTACACCCATTGGAGGTCGGAGAGGGAAACAATCCAAGGGGTGGCTTCATATAAATACACTCTTTAAGATCCCCGTGAAGAAAAGCATTTTTGACATCCATCTAATGTAGTGGCCAATCATTGGAAACAGCAAGAGCTAGGATCGTACGAATAGTGGTCATCTTAAACACAGGAGCAAAGGTCTCCTCATAATTGACACCATATTCCTGATTATTCCCAAGGACAACAAGCCAAGCTTTATAACGATTCAAACTTCCATCAGAGTGAATCTTGACTGAGTAAACCCATTTGCAACCCAGGGGAACTATAGTGGAAGGACAAGGCTCAATGTCCCAGGTGTGATTGGCCTCTAGAGCGGCAATTTCTTCCTGCATAGCTTGTCGCCAATAGTCATGCTTGACAGCATGTCAGTAGCATGTGGGAATATCAAAACTAGACAATGCAGCAGTAAGAGCTTAAATAGAATTGCCAAAAGAAAACCCATACCTATCTGGGGGTACATACACTCGAGGAGAGCGACGTACCAAAGGCTTTGGAGGTGCTGCAAATGACTCATTCTGGTGCATGTTAGGATCAGATATCGGGTAAGCCATCGGAAGAGACTGTGGGCAAGAGCGTCTCGTATACACCATACCTGGTTTAATGCGAGAACTGACTTGATGAAGATCTTAGAACTACTGCTCAAAAGAGGGGAGGACCACAGTAGAAGAAGGGGACACAGAGGACACAAGAAAGAAATGTTGATTTTCAAAAAAAATAACATTCCTAAAAATGCGTGTACGATGTAATGTAAGATCATAGCAAACAAATCCATTTTGAAACATTATATCTCAAGATTGCACATCTAACAGATTGAGCAGATAATTTATGTTACTAATGAGGAGGTAAATGAACAAAACATACACAACCAAAGATACGAAGATTATCGTAACTAGATTGCTTAGCAAACAAGCGGAAATAGGGAGACTCCATCTGTAAGACTTCGGAAGGTAAACTATTAATCAAGTGAGTAGCAGTTTTCAAAGCCTCAACCCAAAACATGGATGGAACAGAAGATTCTAACAAGAGAGTACGTACCACATCAAGAAGATGACGATTTTTGCGTTCGACTACTCCATTTTGTTGGGGAGTAGCGAGACATGAACGTTGATGGATAATATCTTTAGAAGCCAAGAATGTATAAAACTCAGTAGACATTCACCACCAGAATCTGTGCATAATGTCTTAATAGTCGCAGAAAATTGATTGTCAACATACGCTAAAAACTAGTGAAAGTACGAAAAACCTCAGATTTAGAGCGAAGAAAATAAACCCAAGTGAATCTGCTATGATCATCAATGAAAGTCACATAGTATTTAAATTTTTCATGTGAACTAATCAGGGAAGGTCCCCAAATATCACTATGGATAAAATCAAAGCAGTGAGAAGTTCTACTGGCATGCAAAGGAAATGGAAGAGTTTTGTTTTTACCAAGTTTACAAGAATCACTCAAGAGATAAAGAATAACGTTCTTTATTACCAAGAAAGCCAGAGTGCAATACATGAGATAAGATCTGAGTATTGGGATGGCCTAAACGACGATGACACACCATACTCAGATCAGGAACATTATTACAAGCAAAAGACTTAATAGAAGAAACTGGTGAAAGTGCTAGAATAGGTAAAAATAGTGGAAACAAGCGCCCCACTTTAGGTCCCTTCGCAATTGGCTTCCCCGTTACCTGGTCCTGCACAACACAACTATCACCAGAAAAATTAACAGCACAATTGTTATCAACTAATTGACCAACAGAAATAAGATTCGTGAAAAGCTGAGGAGCAAGAAAGACATTAGTAAATGTAAAAGAGGCATCTCCGACAGCAGCTATTGGCAAAGAACTGCCATTGGCAGTCTGAATGGTAGATTGACCAGCATAGGGCCGAACATGACACAGAGTTGTAGGAGTATTCGTCATATAATTAGAAGCCCCCAAGTCTACGTACCAGAGTGTAGTAGAAGTTTTACCTTGAAACCCCATTGCAAATAATGCCGAAATTAGCATCTGTTGCACCATTTTTGGGGTGCAATAAGTTGCTGCAGGAGGTGCAAGATCAGAGGAAGCACCTGAGGAAGAGCCATGTGCTACAGAAGTCGTTGCGGGAGGAACAGTAACATAAGTCTAAAATGCTTGGGCCTGACTATTTTAGGGGCGGATACGACATTCTTTGATAATATGACCATTTTTCTTGCAATAAAAAATAATATTTTTTAGGACAATTGGCAGCAATATGCCCATATTCCTTGCAGCAGAAACACTGCAAGTTTTTAGAAGTCATAGGTGAACCTCGTCCTTGGGCAGAATAAGCCACAGTTGCCGTCCCGGAACTGCCATGAGATTGCTCCAAAATAGCTTGAGTACTAAGACGACGTTCTTCGCGAAGTAACTCACCAAAACAAATATCAAGAGAAGGAACAGGAGATCTGTTCAGTAGAGAGGAGTGAACAGATTCATATTTCAGGCGTAGTATCATAAGAAATTGATCACGCCGGCTAGTCTCGTGAAGAGTCTGAATAGTCGAAAGAGCGGCAATAGGAACATCCACTGTAACCAGATCAGTATATTCATGCCAAAGAGTCAGAAATGCCGAGTAGTAGTCTTGGATGGAAAGACTACCATGTTGAAACATGACAATCGCATGTTCCAACTGAAAGCGACGAGCATCATTAGTTTGATGATAAACCTTCTTCAAGTAATTCCACATGGATTGAGCGGAGCGATGAGACCGCAAGTTGGTAATAAAATGTGGCACCACCGAGCCAAGAAGCTAAGACATAATCCGAGCGTCAAGAACAGCCCATGAAGGAGAAGCCTTGGACTTGTCAGGAGTGGATGTTTGGGCGACATTTGTACCATCAATATGGCCCCAAAGATCTTTTTCCTTGAGGAAAAGTTCAAACTGAAATACCCAAATGGAGTAATTTGTGCCCGTAAACTTGACACACACAGGTGCTAAGTCCATAGCAAATAAATAGAACCCGAGACAAAAGGATGGACTGAAATATTACTGTTTTGTACCGAGAGACAAAACAAAGAAGCCAAATGTCAAATGAGCAGAGCCAAAAATAAAAAAAATAAAAATAAAAAAGAGGAAACCCACGTGCCGAACAGCAGAAAAAGCTGGAAAAAAAAAACAAACCAAAGGACTGAGACACGTCGAGTACCACGTGAGAGGGACAGACTTCACCAAACAAGGAGAAGCCCATTGTTCGATATGTGGTCAACAACCAGAGATGGACACTCTACCACCTACGCTCAGAAACTGCCGAAAAGAACACCAAGACCTCAAACAGAGGCTGCCAAAAAACACCAAGACCTAGAAAAGGATGTGTCGATGAACTGAGAAGGGCCAAAAATGGTCAGACCTGAGCCAGACGATGCCGACAAACACCAACCCATAAACAAAAGGCCAAAAACAAAGAACCTTGAACGTCGGGTTATCGAACACCAGCACAGAACAAGTCGAAAACACAAGAGAAATACCGAAACCGAGAAAAAAAAAATTGAGCGCGAGAAGAACCTTAGCAGTTGGCTCTTGATACCATGTCAAAATTGTCAGATTTTGGTCGAATACCTCTTTGAGGTGCTTCCTTCTCATCATATAAAAAATAGTTCCAGAAATAATTACA
The DNA here is from genome assembly GCA_022457165.1 of Juglans mandshurica. Taxonomy (NCBI): domain Eukaryota; kingdom Viridiplantae; phylum Streptophyta; class Magnoliopsida; order Fagales; family Juglandaceae; genus Juglans; species Juglans mandshurica. The sequence continues at coordinate 17,081,457 of CM039623.1, forward strand.
AAGATAAGATTGAGAATTCAATTTGAATCTCAACAAACTACATCTTTATCTTATCTAAACTAACCTGACTTTATCCTATCTAAATATGTACAAGTTTAATTTATATACAAAATAAGATTAGTAAATAAATCCTAATCTATTTGAAATTCAGTTCTGCTGTATCACAGTAAAATGGGAGATTAGTTGCCATGTAACCCGAGCAGCAACCCAGTAAAATAGGAGATTAGCTGCCGTATCTTAAAGAAAACCCTAGTTTTCCTTTGATAAAAATAAGGTGAAACCCTGTATGAATGGCCGAATCGTTGGCCTTGTGATTTCTCTCTATTATATAAATTGTACAAAGAATTCTATACATGGAAAGAACTACGTATATGCTAATTATATCCCTATACAATCTGTCAAATATTAAGCTAATCATTCCGAAGAGTAAATCAAGGAAACAAATATGGAAACAAGTATGGAAACAAATATGGACAGCAAAGCTGTCCATTGACAGGGTAGAGGTTTTGAATTTCCTTTCTCAAGCTGGATTGCTTTAGGTACATGGTCTTTCCCTTGTGTGTTGGCCTACTTTCTCACACACCTCCAACGGGCTGCTCTAGCCAACACTTGCACAAACCCACATCCAAGCCCAAGCCATTCTCATTTGCAGCAAATTGAACTAACCTGTGCTTCTCCAAGCCCAAGCCTAACTCAACTTTAAGAATTAGGCTATTAACAACATCGGTTAGAAGCTCAATTTCTAAACATTCTAGACTGTTGTACGCTACTGTGTCTATTGAATGCTTCCTTGAACAATGCACCACCTTACCTATTTGCGTAATCTCTAGCAATTGGCGCATAGACCATCAGTTTCCACAACAGTCACTCCTTTCCCTGATGAAATTCCTTTGTTGCCACTAGTTTTGGATGTCCCTTGCTACCTTCATCGGTTCTGCCAATCCTCTATTTTGGACTCCATTAATGGCAGATGCAGAGCACGGAGCCAAAACTGCCTTTGCATATGACTTTACTTCACCCCTCTCAAAGTGCGACATATGCCGAGCTCTGCAACTTGAGGTTCCACACTCATGTTGACCAAGTGTTGCTAGACTTCTCCAAGCGATTGCAAATTTCGCAGAGCTCCATAGGCATTCTCTTTCATTCCCTTCCCTTCACTCCTTCAAGAATGACTATAAAGCCTCTTCTCCCACCACCCCCATATTCTACCAAAGCCAAGTACCTCTCATGCACATTAGAACACTTTTGGGCAAGATAGGCTGAACTAGCAACACAGGATGTTCTAATGAATTCCTTCTTGCCACTTCACAGAGAACAATCTTCCAACAATTGTACAAACCATTTCACCGTGGAAGCTCACAATACAAGATCCTTGACCGATCATCTTCCACCGAGAGCTCAAAAATCTTTGTCTCTATGAGTTGTTTCAACAAATCAATCTCAAAATCAAATTAAGATAAATAACTTTAATTCATAATTATCTTCTGAACATAGCCCCCAGAAGAGTTTTTTTATTTGCTTTATTCTTGGAGAGGGTTAAGCGGCAGCCCGCAAATTGCAGATGTGTGAAAGATAGTTCCTAAACACTTTTTATCAATGATCTTTATCTTAGACTGTCTCCATAGACTTTAACGGTCTAAATCTACATGACTTTCTTGTATCTTTATCTTCTTCTAGATAGGCTTCACTTTTGCATATTTCCTGTGTACTTGTTTTGAACTTATTTAACAAGAATTATTACTCATAAAAAAGGAAACCCTAGTTACCTGAAATATAAACCCAAGAAGTTTGGACGTGATATAGATCTAAAGCAAATAATTTCAATAATTTGCAAGCCCCAATATCTTTAAACGATGTACGGATGTAATTTGATAGTAGTGTAATCCCTCAAGGTGACCTTTGAAAGTAGCCATAAGGAGCGTCAACCAATAAATAATATATCCATACCACATTACACAAACAATGCATCTTACTTTTGGAACCATCAATGTGAAGGACGGGATTGACCCAATAAATATTAAGTTTATTAGCCACATTATTAAATCAATAATTTTTTCCCAAAAACTTCTATAACTTCACTACCATCATGCTCATCAATTTCAAACTTAATTTCTTGACAAAACTCCAAAAGTAAAGAAAATAACAGCAAAGATAATAATTTAAAAAGTGAAGAACATGCAGAAATTTGAAATCCCCACCTTGAAAGGTCCTTCTTCTTTCGGAAGGTAGTTCGCAACATATTTGCCAATGTGTTTTGGACAAAATCTTGGACCTCAGCATGTATTGTTTCCCATAATGCGTCGGCTACCAATGTATCACACCGCTGCATCATGGATCCAATGCTCTTTATGTAGCTAACAAGTTCAACAAGTGCTTTCCTTTCCTCTGCACCATAATTATACCGTACAACCTACGGGTAATTCAATCAAATATGCACACTGTCACACAAACAGTAGTATTTTTTTTTTTTTTTTATCAGTAAAAAGTAAATTTTCATTAATATGAATGAAGATAGGCAAGGCCTATGTACACAGGGAGTATACAATAGAAAACACCTAAATACATTCTTCAAAAACTAAAATTGAGCTAGGAACTCATGTACACTGTTTCCATTAAGAACAATGGCTGAAAACCATAATAGTAAAGTGTGTAGAAAAAACTTCTGAAGCTCCTCCATCGATCGCTCCCTATCTTCAAAGCAGCGTGCGTTCCTTTCCAACCAAATACACCACATAATGCACAGCGGAATCATCTTCCAAGCTGCAGCTACTTGTGTACAGCCTTTTAGACCCTTCCAACAAGCAAGCAAGTCCACCACCTTTGCCGGCATAACCCATGCGACATCTACCCTACGAAATATTCCATTCCACAACTCTCTCGTCACCTCACAATGCAATAATAGATGGTCCACTGATTCTCCATTTTTTTTGCACAAATAACACCAGTCCGTTACTATGAGTCCCCTCTTTCTTAAATTATCCGTGGTTAGAATTTTTCCAAGTGCCACAGTCCACACAAAAAAAGCCACTTTGGAAGGTACGCGTGACTTCCAAATACTTTTCCACGGAAAATGTTCATTACCTTGTGATACCAGAATTTTATAGTATGTCTTGACTGAGAACTTCTTACTGTCTTTGCCCCTCCATTGTAGCCTATCATCTTGTGTCGTTAATCTTTCTGAGGAATATATCATGCTAAAAAATTCTGAAACAATAGACAGCTCCCAATCATGATTAGCCCGAGTGAATAAAATGTTCCACTGTAAAGAGTCTTGGGCAATCACACATAGATCTGCTATAGAAGCCTCCCTATTAGTCGCAATATTGTATAGAGCTGGAAAGGCTCTCTCCAAAGAACGCTCTCCACACCAAACATTCTGCCAAAACTTGATGCGAGTGCCCTGACCAACTACAAATCTAACATTATTTTCAAAGCACTGCCATCCCCCCCTTATATATCTCCATAGACCCACACCATACCCCCCCCCCCTTACTTCATTAGTGCACCATCCCCCCCAAGCACCTCCATGTCTCGAAACTACCACTTCGTTCCATAATGACTCCCCTTCTTCTTGATACCTCCATAACCATTTTCCCAAAAGCGCTTTATTGAAAGTCCTCAAATTGCGCACACCTAAACCACCACCCGAAACTGGAGAGCAAACTTTGTTCCAACTAGCAAGATGGAATTTAGTTTCTTCCCCCAGACCACCCCACAAGAACTCCCGGAATAATTTCTCGATACGATGCACCACCCCTACCGGCAACGGGAATAATGATAAGAAATAAGTTGGTAGATTGGATAGTGCTATTGATCAAAGTGAGCCGCCCTCCCTTCGATAAATACAACCGTTTCCACCCTACCAATCGTTTCTCTATTCTCTCAATAACCCCTTCCCATATACCTCTAGCTTTGAAAGTGGCACCCAAAGGAAGGCCCAAATATTTCATTGGCAAAGAACCCACTACGCATCCCAACGTTTCTGCTAGTGTATTGATATGAGGCACCACTCCTACCGCCACCATTTCGGATTTGCCCAAATTAACCTTTAGACCCGTCACCGCCTCGAAGCACAACAAGAGTGCCCTTAAGGCTTGTATTTGATCCACCTCCGCTTCACACAAGAGAAGTGTATCATCTGCAAATAAAAGATGTGATATCATGACAGAGCCAAAAGTACCATTGCCTGCCACAAAACCCGCTATATAGCCTCCTTCAACAGCTGCCTTCACCATCCGGCCTAGTGCCTCCATAACAATAACGAAAAGAAATGGAGACAATGGATCCCCTTGCCTCAGACCGCGTGAACTACGAAAGAAACCCACCGGATTACCATTAACAAGCACTGAGAAACGCACAGTAGTTATGCAATATCGTATCCATGAGATCCACTTGTTACCGAAACCACATCTCCCAAGTAGGTAAAGGAGGAAATCCCAGTTTACATGATCATAGGCTTTTTCCATATCCAGTTTACAAATTATACCTGATTTACCTTCCTTTAACCTCTGATCTAGACACTCATTAGCAATAAGAACTGAATCAAGTATCTGCCTCCCCCATACAAAGGCATTTTGAGACTTTGAAATGATTTGTTCCATAACCACACTTAAACGATTAGCCAGCACCTTTGAAATAATTTTATAAATCCCACTCACTAAACTAATGGGACGAAAATCTTCAATTTCCAGCACTCCCTGTTTCTTCGGAACAAGAGCTATGAACGTTGCATTGAAGCATTTTTCGAATTTTTGGAAGGTGTGGAATTCAGAAAAGACCCGCATAACATCACATTTCACTATCTCCCAACAATGTTGAAAAAACCCCATCGAAACCCATCTGGTCCAGGTGCTCTGTCTTTAGCCATGCTACTAATGATCTTCTGTACCTCTTCTTCTTCAAAAGGTCTTTCCAACCAACTTGCACTTTGCATGTCAATGGACTGAAATGGCAAACCATCGAGCTTTGGCCTCCAACCAGTCGGCTCTGTTAGCAGATTCTCATAGTAGTTCACAATATGATGCTCTAAATCAGTTGGAGAAGATAGAACTTGATTACCTGACTGAAGGGACTCAATAGTGTTGTTACGCCTATGAGAATTGGCCACTCTATGAAAAAACTTCGTACATTTATCCCCTTCTTTTAACCAAAGAGCCCTGGATTTTTGGCGCCACGATGTTTCCTCCATCAACAAGACCCTTTCTAATTCAGTCACCACTACCCTTTTTCGTAGTAGTGCCTCTTCCGAAGCATTTCCCCTTAACGCCTGTTCCTCCAAGACCTGAAGCTCCTCTAATAGACTAGTTTTCTGATTTTCAATATTGCCAAAAACTTCTATGTTCCATCTCCTTAGATCTTGCTTTAATGCCTTAAGTTTCCCAGCGAGAATGAAACTAGGGGTACCCGAGATCTGATAAGAAGACCACCAAGAACGAACTTTCTCAACGAAGCCATCCACTGCTAACCACATATTTTCGAACTTGAAATACTGACGACCCCTATTAATACCTCCACAATCTAACATAATTGGGAAATGGTCCGAGCAAACCCGGGCCAACCTCTTATGATACAGCTCCGAATAGTGGGTTTCCCAAGAAGGAGAAACAAGAAACCTATCCAGTCTTGACCACCCCCTATTATTAGACCATGTGAACTCCCCCCCTGCAAGGGGGAGATCCATAAGATTCAGATCAAACATGAACTCGGAGAACTCTTCCATTGCTATTGAGTGGCCATTATTCCCTGATCGCTCGCTTGGAAAACGAATGATACTGAAATCCCCACCCATACACCACGGCACATCCCAAAGATGATATACACCCGCTAACTCCTCCCACAACCTTCTTCTTTCACTATATCGATTTGGTCCATAAATGCCTGGAAATGCCCATTCCCACCCATCAATTACATTTCTAAATAAACAAGCCACCGAGCAAGTCCCAACACACTCCTCCATCACCTCCACAATTCTTTTATCCCACATCAAGAGCACCCCCCCAGAAGCTCCTTTCGAAGCCAAATATGACCATCCCACATAAGGACATCCCCAAATACTACGAATAAGACTTCGCTCAACATATCTTAATTTTGTTTCTTGAAGGCACACTATATCCACCTTCCACATTCTCAACAAAGTTTTGATGCGGGCGCGTTTGATGCGCTCATTAAGCCCCCTCACGTTCCAAGATAGAATTTTAGGTTTCATGGACAATGGTCATACCCCTCCCTTTCATTCTATCCCTACTACAACTACCCTCCTTCCCTTCATAATTTATAGAACATTGTAATCTTTTAAGCTCCCTTTCTCTCTTTGTAGCCGACTTCAATCAACTCTCTTCAATGGCTATAATGAGGGCCCAAAACTGCTCTTCAAAACCTGTACAAGACACCCCAGTACATAATTGTAATTCATCCACTTTCTTGAGAACCCAATCAGGGATAATGTCAGAATTGAGGCTAGGAGGAAGCATTCTTAATGGTTCAGCCTCTCTATTATCCATGCAATCTCCTTCACAAAACCCCAACTGCATATTAATACCTTCTAAACTTGCTTCTCCATCACTATTTGAACCAACTAATTCATTAACCTTTGAATTTGATTTCTGCCCAACTCCATCACTAGCTGAAATCTGTAGCAATCCATCTGTAGAGCTTGAACCAGTGCCACCCGCCGTCAATGGCTTCTTAGAAGTGCCGCCAGTTTCCATCGTAGATTTCTGTTCCAGAGAGGTCTGTATAACCCCCGTCGCTGACCCCTGTGACAGCCCACTCGTGAGGGATGAACCCAACTCCTCCCTCGCATTAATCTCAAGCCCCACAGACGTCACCATAAGTCTCTCTGCCTCTGTCGCACCTTTCTGTGCGATATCCGAAACAAATTCCTGCACCACTACCTCCGCCATAGCATCTACTACATTCGGCGAAGTTGTCTGAGGCAACTCCGAAAGCAGCTCTGTCACTGTTACGTTACTCAAATGCGTCTGAGAATCCCCCTTCGTTGACCCCTGTAACAACCCATTCGAGTGGGATGGACCCATCTCCTCCCTCACATGAATTTCAGGCCCCAGAGACAGCGTCGTAAAATCGCTAGCCTCCGTCGCACCTTTCTGTGCGATTTTCGAAACCTTTGCCTGTAGCACTACCTCCGCTGTAGGGACTCCCACCTTCGACGAGGTTGTCTGTGGCAACACCGAAAGCGGCGGCACAGTTCCATCCCCCGATGGACCTCCAACTTCCTCTCGGGTCCGGTTGAATGTCTGCCTCCAGAAAGGGCCCGATTGTTTTTGGGTCTTGTTGGGCTGAAACCCAGCTTCACGGCCTAGTATTTTAGCCTTCCCCTTACCGGCGTTTTCCATGGCCCATTGATCTTCATTATCCCGTCCATGATCCAAGCCCAGTCTCGATATGCCTTTTAGTTCAACACACCGTTTTAGCCATCCCACCTTATTTGTTAACTCTCCCAATTGCTCCTCCATATCACTTAACGCCTTCAACACGTTTTCTTCTTTCAGTGCGACAACATCTCTGCCAACTCCATCCCGCAACAGGTCATTACCCGCAGAAGTGACGGGACCTTTCTTCACCAAACCCATTTTCTCTGCATAGTTTACGTCTCGAAACTTCTCCACTTCTCTGCTCCCCCGCAAAACATCACTGTATGAGCGCAAGTTTGAATTCTGCACAGTTGTGATTGGTGGTAACTGAACACCACCACCACTTCCAGCTTCCTTCAGCTCCATTGCTAATTTTCTCCATCCAACTCTATCCTTATCCCCTGGTATGAAGACACAGTTTCGACGACCCCCTCCACAATACTCCACCAGTGCCATGTATTCTCCCCGCGAGATGGAACACCGTTGCGCAATGTAGCCCCTGTCTCCATCCCTATATGCAGAGTAAAAGCCCTTACCCTCCTTCTTCAAGCATACCTCCAATGCATTGAAAAACCAGCGTACTGTTCCCAGACTTAAGTTCAACTTTTTTATCCCTTTCCACCCCTTCTCTGTAAGAATCACGTACCTGCCATTCCTATCCACCTCGAAACAGTAGTATTGATGTAGACATGTTTGATAATCAAGATCTGTAGCACTGGATTATATTTAAAACACACAGATCAAATTGTTTATTGATACAAATTTATTCACCTCAATTGCTAGCATACAACACAAACCCAAATTATTCAAGTGTTTTTAATTCACTAAAGTTTCCCCTGATTATTATTGTTAATTCATAAGAGTTTCCTTCAATGCATATAACCTTCAAAAACATCTAAAGCAAGCACTGCCAAACAAAGTTTTAGCAAATAAGTGTCACTTTGAGCTTCAAACTAATTGGCAACAAACTACTCAATCTCAGTCAAACTTGAACAGAAATTGGTATAATGGGCCGGGCTTATTGTAACTATTGTAGGTTGTTTAATTTAAGGATAGGAAGAGAACAGATAGGCTTATGTTAGAATCGTTATAGCAGTAGCCTCTTTTTGTCCAATGTATCATTAGCTTTCCATGTTAAACTGTGCTAGTCACAAATGAAATTAAGGGAAGAAATCAAAGAAAAACTTCCGGATCAACAAATCAATGTTTTATGGCAAAAGCATAAAATCCCATGGATCCATAATCCAAGAACTTTTGTTCTTAGGGGTTATGCAGATGAGGGAACTTCAAATGGACCTACATGGCAGGTCGTTAAGTAAGTCCTACAATCCAAAATATCTTGGATATAGTTTCAAAATTTCATATTTTTGTTGAAATAGACTTAGGCGTAGCCAGTAGCTAATTTACACCTATAACAATATCACTCAAATTATTCCTCGATCTACACTGATTTAGAAAACAAACAATCAAGAAAAATTGAAAAAAAAATAAATAAAAGATGATGAATAATCTTAGACTGATTATATGAAGAGTACTTAGTAGCATCATAAGCAACAAGCATGCGATGAAGTAGAAGCAACTATATTTGAAAGTTCAACCAGAGAAAAAAAATCACATAAATGCTAAAGCAAACACCGACAGACAGAGAAAACACTAGGCCAGGAGCCAGACTATCAAATTTCATGGTGAACTACTTAACTGATATTTCAACTCGTCTAAACAAACCATTCAATTGCAAAATTGATCAAACCTAACTGCAGAGAATCTAGGCCAAGTAGTTTATGATCAAAATTATTTAAGGGTTCTCAAGGTAAAATATATGAAAGAGAATAATTATACCGTTTTGAATTAGTAAAGAAGACTGATACGACAGGAGGAAAATGAAAATTCATAAGCAAACTGTTGGCCCATTTAATCCTTTAGCTACATACCTAATGATGATGTGATAGAGTGATCAAAATTATAAACCACCCTTTATGGTTGTGCCACAGCAGATGCATTAACATGACATAGTCAGACCAGTCATTAAAATGCTTTGTCTCAACCTAGTGGAGAAAGTTCATACACAAAGCTTACACCTTCTAAGTGGGGCTATGACAACACAGGGAAACGCTAGCCACATCTAAGCTTCCACAGAATCATAAATCTCAATTTCACTTGGTAGTCAAGTCAATGTGGGACTTAGCTCGGGATGCTATTCCCGGACACCCGGTGCCAATCAAAAATAATGTGGGACTTAGCACCTATGACTACCTTTCTAACTTACCTATTCTATGTGAGATATTTTTTTAAAATGTAGGACTGAGGTGTTACAAGAGCCTAGTTGCAACATGATGACCATTAAACACAAAGCTTAGCCATCAGCCAAAAAGCTGTTATACATAAAATGCACAGGAAACCAAGAAAGCTCAAATCCCAAAAAAAAATAGAAAAGAAAAGGAATAATTTGTTTTTACAGGTAAAGAAAAGAAAATGAATAATTAACAATCCAATACAATGAAGATAGTCAAAAGGTTCATTGCAAGTGCTAAGATACTGCTTTTTGTTGCTGCTGTTCAGGCTGAGGATCAGAAAAATGCGTCAAGATGACGGAAAACTTGTGTTATATATCAACAGGGAAAACAATAAGAAGCAGATAAAAGTGATATATAACCTTTTCATAGTCAGAAAATGACGTTGGAGTCTCATGTAATTCCAAAGGAACTGGGTCCTTGCATGGGCGAGAAAATTTCCACGCACATTGTTCCCAAATGCGTGCATTCCATCTGCTTAAAAGCTGAAAACCTTCAACAATTACATCATACATGCTTCCCTTAACTTCTTTGCTCCACTCAATATCAGCACTATCTGTTGACTTTAACAACAATAGCTTCACACAAAAAACTTAATAGACTTCAGAAACAAATACATCAGGGACAGCAAGAAATGTGTCTATATACATAGGGGGGAGGTAAGGGGACAGCACCTGATTCAACGATGAAGCAAATCGAAGTACAAAATCATCATGCTCGGCACGGATTGCTCCGATGTGATTAATGATCAGATACTGTCTCTGATAAGTGCATTATATCAAGGTTTCACAAAAAAGGGATCTGTTCATGTATTGTAAATGCACCAGCATCTAACATGGTTCTTAATCCCTAGACAACTAGGTATGCAGTCTCCTGCATATATTAGTAAGTTCAAACAAAATGAGTTCAGTTTCTACAACTTCCTTAGACAACTAGGTATGCAGTCTCGTACATAGATTAGTAAGTTACTAATTTCAAACAAAATGACTTCAGTTTCTACAACCTCCTTTACCAACTTAAAGATTAATCCAACATAACTGAATAATATTTATTATAATGCAGAGAAGTACTTTAACGGTGGACCATTCTGAAAACATAGTTCTTGAAGCATCAAGTCTTCTAAAGCAAACTATGAGTTCTAAAAATCACTTAGATAAAAGGCAGACTCAAGTTCATAATATCTGTAAAACTTTCTTTTTTTTTTTTTTTTTTTTTTTTTTTTGATGATGAGGGACCCACCCCAGGGCAGAACCCTTAGGACTCACCCATGGAACCTAAACCCCCGGGGATACTAGCGAAGCAACCCACCACCATAGCCTCTCACTTAAATCGTAGTTTGATCCCAAGGGGAATCGAACCTGTGACATGGGGCACATGCACACAAGTTAGCCCTTACCACTTGGCTACCCACGGGTGGGTATCTGTAAAACTTTCACAACGATGTTTCACTGTTTTAGTTGAAAGTATTGTTGTCAATGGGATTAAGAACCCTGTTAGATGGCAATGGCCCGTGTTTGGAAGGGATCAGAGTTGGATTGAGTCAAACTGGCCAACTCAATTGAGCCAATCCAGAATTGTAGTAAACCCACCAAAAGCAAAAACACCCAAAGTTCACAATGAAATACATATATGATATAGTCGTAGGAAGCAAATTTAAAACATGTAAACAAACTTGTCAACACACCACAAAAAGAGGGGAACAGTCCCCAATGTGTTATCATCATTATTCATTCTGTAACGCATCTTTATTTCCTTCTAAGTTGAAAGAAAGAAAACTGAAATTAAAGCACTTTAAAGTTGACTAAACCAGAAGTCCTACTTTATGTCTGATTTGTTAATACTTAACGAGAGAGATGGGGAGATCAGGAGAACTGACTCACATTAACTAACATTATTTCCTTACATGTTTAAGATGTTCATTAGAAAAGCAGTAAAAAGGGCATCAATTGGTGAATTTAATCAAAAAACAGACCAATCAACAATAAAAATGATGAAAGACAACAGGATATTCTTGTGCCTCACGGGGTGGAAGCTCATGAGGTGCTGGAAGACCGAGAAGACGAGTTTGGGCAGAAAATTTTTGAAAGTACATCGACAACTCTTTCAAGATTGCAGCAGGCGAAAGATGAAGATCTGGAAATGCAGGAATGACTGGATCGTTCTGTCAAGAAAACCCACAATATTAATGCAAGCTTCTTGATCAATCTACCACAGATAAAGAGGTAAATATATGTTTGGGTTAATAACTACCACCCAATTCTCACCAATTATTACTCAGTGTCACTAGGTGTCTAATTCGAGGCTTTGACCTCAGGTAACCCCTCCATAAAAAATTGTTGCTGACATTTTTTTATAGGAAAAGATTAAAGTACAGAAGTATAAAGATTAAATTACCTTCAAGCTCTATTTAAAGCTCAGTTTTAATATTAAGAGTAATTTCATTCTTTTATATGCAGTTTTGTTAATATTGACAATGATATTTATGGAATGGGAAAACTGGCAATAAAACTTTAAATCAAGAGCCAAATAGGACTGAGTCAAAATTTATTGGTACTTGTGAAAATGAAGCAGTTGTTGATAGGGAAAAATGCAATAAACTGTATACTTATCACCTATATCAAGTTTAAATCATTTCACAAAGCAGGAATACCTTAAATATATTTATCAGCCTGTTAATTTTCACCCTCTTGTATAGAGACTCGCTGTCTTTCTCCGAGGATGTTGCTAAGACAACAAGAACAGGCAAAACGCGTAGAAGAATGTGTCGCTCAGGAAACAGAAGTGTGAAATCCAACTCTAACGACTCAACCGCAAAGACTATGAGGACTTGAAGAATGTCTTCAACACTATTTCAGGTCAAGGAATTTGAAACCATGCTATGAACAACATAACGCAAATTATATTCAAGTTCTGAAAAATATATCAGCATCATAAACGAGTTGTAGATCAAGTATCAATTAAGGTAAATCATTTCTTTCTTTTTTTTTATAACAAGGTAAATCATTTCAACCCTGGTATTAAATACATATTTCTGCAGTGGACAAGATGTCAGAAATAATAACATAGACAGGATACTTGTTCACCCGAAACATCTCAACGTGCAAATTCATTAAGATAGCCCACCTCGTGCTTAAGAAAATCTGCAAGAAATACTCAAAAAGATAATTGTACTCGATCAAGTGCCAGAGTGGCACAAATATCCATTGTGACTATAAGATCAAAACAAAAGAAGACAAAAAAAAGAAAAAGAAAACTAAAAAAATGTTACCGTTCCCAAACAAGATTGGCCATTGTACATTATATACATCCTACGTCTAAATATTATGACAGACAGAAGCACAGTTACACACCTGCAAATCATCTAACTCCTCCCTCATTGAATCGGTGTCTTGCCATTGAATACTGACTTGTGTGAATGTCCTGATAATGGGGTAGAGACAAAAAAAGAATAGATGTTGAACTGCAGTCAAGAACAAGCTGATAGTACTTCTTATACCATGTTGAGAAAAAATATAAAGTTAAAAAGATGAATTGCTACTAATTGTAGAAAAATGCTGTAACACCCGAGTGCGAGAATACCCAAGGTTGAGTTTTGACTTTAGGCCCACAGGCCCATGATTTTTTGTAAAGTCTCTTTGATATTTTATTTGACAGTTTTAATTGGGTTAAGCTCACATCCATTTTGGAATGAGTTTTTATATTTTTAGAAGCCCAAAATATTTAAATGTGTTATTTTGAAATTATAAAATCTTGTAATTGTTAAGGATTTTGAGATTTTAAATCGACCCAACTGTCCCTAACACCCAGCTCCTCTTGGCATTTGAAAATCACCCAAACTCTGCTAAGTACACTCTCCTATTTCAGTTTGAACACTGCAGCCCTTCCTCTAACAATTTCTCTTACCAATGGCATCAGAAGTGGCCAAAAGCCCCTCTTCCTTCTCCTTATTTTATTCACACACATAACTCCTACCTATCACTCTTGCACAATCTGCCTCCTCTTTCTCTGTTTGCTTGCATTGTCTCTCTCTCAAACTCAAGCTATCTCTCTCTTCCTCTGTTTCTATCTCCCTCTATCTCTCCACACTGCTGAAGAGCAGCAGAAGGCCAACTTCACCACCAGTTCACACAGAACGGTTGACCAGCTACTTCCCGCCACGTCTAGCCGTAGCTTTTTCCAATCAGCCAACTAGTGCCCTTTACGGAGCCCACGTGGACAGTGGCTAGTGGAAAGAACCACGCTTTCTCCATCTCTGTGGCACCCCATTCCTCGATAAAGAGCCTGGCGAGGATCCATGGTGCCAAGGATGCCTGCCGGTTGACAACACTCTGATGTTACTATTTGGTCTAGGAGCGTAATCATGGATCGAAATATGCAATAAGTAAAGTAGGTTGCAGTGGAATAGTTCCAAGTTTAGTCAAAGACTAGATGCTAATCGTACCAGAGGTCTAAACCGATAAAAGTTCATCTATTAAATAATAATAATAGTAATAACTTATCAAAAAATAATAATAATAATAATATCCAAATGTCATTGTTATTTCCCAAATAATATCATACAACACTATCTATTCATCACTTGCATCCAGGTACAATAAACTGAACAGGGTTAAATAGTACATCGTGACAAAATATAAACAATAAATAACGGATACAGGCCTCCGTTTCTATGACTCAGGCGGGATCGGTCTTTCTTCTTCAGAAAACTCTTCTTGGGCTATGTCTGCACCAAGGCCTATGGTTCCGATAAACGAAACCATAGGTAGGTTAAACATCTATGACAATACTACTAATGAGAGACAATGCAAATGAATATGTATGCATTGTTTCATGTAAATGATCTGTGAACACATATATTTGTGCATGGCAAGGAATCACCCTCCAAGCAGAAAAACATGTATTCATACTTCATAGTTATGGCGAGGACTTGTCCTCTAAATAAAAGCACAGTATATAAGCATGGCGAGAATCACCCTCTGAGCAAAATCTCAAGTACTCGTAATTATCACCGAGGCGAGGAACCACCCTCTTATCAAACATATAAAATTCATCATATCTCATCATATAACACCAAGCAAGGAATCCCTCCACCGGTCGACGCGGGGAGTCACTCTACCCAGCCAATGTGCAAGCTGATTCACCAATTTCAAATCATCTGACATTGGGAATCACTCAACCCAGTCAACACACCCAAAGACAACACACATGATCACCCAGGGGAATCACTCTACCTGGTCAACCGACTCGAAGACATTACACATGATCGACCAAGGGAATCTTTCTATCCGTTTATCAAGTGAGGTCAATGCGAAAACGTTCCACCATAATTATCAAAGGGATTCTCTCTATCCATATAAAACTCGTGGAAACGTGCCATAGGAATAGCGTTGGAACTCTCCTTAACCCGTCCTGGATGATCGACACACGGTAAGACTCGCACCTAGAAATCACAATCATCACCACCCACACCATTCAAGCTCATCATCACAAAATCACAGTGTAAAGATATTCCATGAACGTAATGGAGAAGATATGGATTATTTTCATGTAGAAAAAGGGAAAAGTTACAGAATATGCAAAGTCTAATCTTCCAATCATACTCACAAACATTTACCTCACATTCACAGTACAGTCTTAGGAGCTAACCTACCTGAATAGTATTAAAATACTACGATGGTGCTGGCACTACTCTCTCTCCATTGCACCCTTGAAGTCACTTGCTTTCTTTGAAGATTCCAGCTTCATAGAGGATCCAACACTTTACAATTTCAAAAGTGAGATTTTGTCCCTTGTCCAAAGCCTTTTATAGGGTGGGACCGTCAGGTTTCCTTCTATCTACTGATATGCTTGAATAGGAGACCCTTGATCTCGGCCGTCTATTTGTTCTCTGGACTTGAAGAATTGTAGAGGCCGAGTGACTGATGGCACAAGGAACGCACGTTCCTGCAACTTGCCTTAGGTCCAATCCACAGTTCTTCCCCTAATAAGGGTCTCCCACGTGGCGCTAGACCATACCTCTAAGATCAGATGATATGGCTTGTAGGTCCATAATATTTTTCTTCCGTAGGCTCACTCTAGACATGACGTCTCAGATGGAGTATGGGCCTTTGCATACGAACCTGCTACCTCTGGGCGTATCCACATTATCCTAAAGAGCCCTCACATCATATTGGTCTTATCCTTGACCGGTATTCGTCCTTTGACCATTACCCACCTTCGCCCATTGCTCGCCCTTTGCTGCGGACCATCCCTTTCCAAAACTACTAGCTTTTTCAGCTCTTCGTTCTCACCCGAGTATGGTCGGCATTGTAACACCCCGCTCCCCAAGTTTAAGAATAAAATCACTTTTAGAAATTCTCGGGGAAGCCAAAGTGCTTTTACTGAACCTTGACTTAAAAATATTTTCTTTTATTCTAAAGGAAGCGCTAGGTACAAAGATTCTATAAATAAAATCATTCTTTATTAAAATAATGAGATCATAAGAGAGAGTGCGCGGAAGCATTTATTAAAATTTCTCAAAGTCTGTGCCATAAAAATCATAACTTAAAATCTTTGTACATGATCTAGGCCACTGTCACGCCTCCCTGGACTAAGTCTCGTCTTGCAACTCTAGCTTCATAAATATTCTGACCTGGTTGATTTAAAAACATAAAACAAACTACAATGAGTCAAAAACTCAGTAAGAAACCCATTATAACGTAAACATACTTAACATAAAGTTTTTAATAAAATATTCCATACTGAGAACTTAAAATCATGATTTCTCGTACTGATGTTTATGCTATGCATAACTGATTTATCTGAGTTAACTGACTGATCTGATTTATCTGACTTATCTGACTTATCTGACAGGCCAACACACTTAACCCTGTTTGCGAGGTTGTGCACTGGCCCCACGTTCCGCGGCCGCAAGGGTAGCCATTGAGTAGTATTCTGGCATACAACGGTGGACCACGCTTGAGTCAGTGGCTTGCACATCCACCCTGAAACTGCATTGGTACCATGCATCTTAATGTCCATCTAATTAACTGTTCTAAGCTTATCTTACATTTGATCTTATGAAAGCTTACGTATCTTAAGCAACGTGAGATACATGAGATGCATAATACATACATAACTATAATATAGCCCATTATATATAATATGCCGAATGAAACATGATGAGTGACGTGCTTGCAAATATCATAACATGTGTGGTACGTAAACACTGGCTTCCAAAGAACTGGCTTTAATAATAATATATATAACTGGCTAACGTATGTTAATCCTAATTTATGATCAACCTACGTACCTTGTAGTGTTGCTTCCTAAAATTTTCGACACAATCGATCATGATGCAATGAAGAAACAACGGTGGTTGTGATTAGGAGGGAGGAAGAGACGATGGTGGCCTTGCCGTGTTTTATGGTGGGGGAGATGACGCTATGGCATGCTGAAGGTAAAAAGAGAGCTAAAAACAAAAAGCCTAGGCTTGAAGAGGTAGGTGCACATATAGTGCATGAGACTCTATTTATAGGATGGTATAGGTTGGGTTTAGGAACTTTAAGGTGAAGAGGATTCTAGAATTGTAATCCTAATGTGTTTGAAATTAAAAACCTACTCTGGTAGTTCATTTAATGTAGGATTGTGAGTGACTGAAACTGTGTAGGAAACTTCAATCAGTAATAATTTTAAATTGAAATAAATTTCTAATGGCCGATCTTTAAATTTTAAAAGGAGTCTAACTCGTTCAATAAATAATAAATACGATTTAACCTAATTATTGGAACTAATTAAAATTCATAATCAATCTCAATAATTTATCGCTCATGGGCTTATCCAATATAGTCCATTAGATATAATTTAGGCCCAATAAAAATTATCAATATTCCAATTTGAGAATTATTGGGCCGGGTTGTTACAGGCACAGTCCTTGCTCGTCGGTCGCAGGGTGAAAAGTCCTTTATCACCGGTGCTAGGATGTGTCTGCCAGGCTTTTTACATAGTGTTGCTCACCCTACTTTGGACTAGTTGCACTTTGCCTGACCATTGCCTCATCTTCCATGGCACCTTACTCGCAAGAAGGGATCTCTTCCCTTGCTTCTATGCGGTCCTCACAATCTCTCTTTCTTAATTTTCTCCCCTTCTCTGTTTTAATCCGGTTGCAAGTCTTTTCACGTGGATAAGTTTGTTCAGTAACTTTGTTACCATCGCTGCATCTTCAGATTTTTTCCATCTCTCTCTCTCAATACAGCACTCTCTCCCATCAAATTATTTTGGAGCTTATTCATATATATTATGCTGCGGGTGTTCTGTTTCGACAACAAAATCACAGGAAGATAATTTGTTTGGGTGTTACCGGTGCTTTGTTTGATGTTAGAGCATGGGAAGATAATTGCCTTGGTGTCCCGGGTAGCCCCATTAGATGAAATTTCATTCCTTAATTAGATAGATTGCACTTGATTACGAAATGATGCGGTAATACGCGTGCACCCTTTGGAATTGTTGCTTCTCTAAATTATGTAGTGTAATTATGAGCATGTCTTTAGTCTCTAGCATAATTGTAATGTTCATTGCTCAAATCTTGCATTTAATTATCGTTATAACGTAAAGCCTATTCGTTGATAGCCCATTTTAGCATCTTCATAATATGAAAGCATGTGAATGTAAATGGACTTGTACATATACTTCCACCAGACGATGATATATGTATGTAGTTATAATATTTTTCAAGTGAATAGAAGGACAAGAAAACAAAACAAAAGGAGAAAGAAAAAAGAAAGTGATTGGATGATTGAATGATTGAATGATGATGAATAATTGATGACTAATGACGAACAACATATGATGGATAATGAGGCGGATGGCAACACTGAAATGGTTCACATCTCCTTTTTTATAGGATTCCTACCTATTAGGGTGACCCACAAGCCACCCCAAACCACCGCGGGCGCGGGGTGGCCCCGTGGCATTGGGCAGGGGATCTCCCTCCACGTGGGTCACTGACAAGATTCTCCCTCCACTTTAAGGTGTTTTTTAATTAATTAATTTTTTGTTTATTTTATCGCTTTTAATTAATTATTAAGATTTTTTTTGTTTTGATTGGCTTGTTTCAAAGATTTTTATATATTAAAATTAATTTTTTTAAGTCTCATTTTTTCTCTCTTGAATATATTTTCTCAATTATTTTTTAAGTTTTTTAAATATTTGTAACCATTTTAAGTAATATTCACACATTTTCAAATATATATCTTAATTTTAACTATTTTTTAAATAATTTTCAGATTTTATTCTAAATTTTTTATTATTTTTTAATAAGGTTGCTAGCGTGGCATTAACTCACCGTTGGATGAATTGACAGAAGATGGACAAAAGGATCTAGTTGAAAAATTTGCATATCTAGGGAGTAAATAGAAAAAATCTCAAACCAAGGGAGTGATTTGCAGTCAATCTAAAACTCAAGAACTGATTTCGTAATTAACCCAAAATTTTTAATAATCAAACTAGGCAAGAGCCAAGTACACGGGACATATAAAAGCGTCACCGCATGATAATCTAGTGATACAAGAAATTCATGAAAGTTCACATCATTAAAATCAAAGACAATCGAAGAATGGATTAAAGTATTAAAAAAGAAAGTTCTAAGCTCTTCTATTAACCGCTCTCGACTCCCTCCAAAGGCACTGCCATAGGCATAACGAAACCATCTTCTACATTGCTGCAATTTGGGAGTTACATTGAAGGCCTCTCCAAGATGCTAAGGAATCGATCGCCCTTCAGGACATCACCCAAGTTAGTACCACACTAGTAAAGAATTCATTATGTAGGTTCATGGCAATCTCACAATGAAGTAATAGACGATCAACGGACTCCCCACTCTTTTTGCACATGCAACACCAACCCATGAGAATGATTCGACATTTCCTTAAGTTGTCTAATGTGATAATCTTCCCCAAGGAAGCATTCCATACAAAGAAGATTGCCTTTTGGGGGAGCCTTTGTCTTCCAACCAAATGCTCTTCCGCAAGAATAGACTTGCGTTTTGCGTACTAAGGGACTTGTAGAATGAGCAGACAGTGAACTTCCCCTTTTTGGAAGAGCGCCCAAAAATAATATCTTAGGCTCCCCCCCCAAAAAAAAAATAGAGCATACAAGGTAGTAAAACTCTGAAAAGGCGTCAACTTCCCAATCTTGAGCATCTTTAAAAAATGTGACATTCCATTGGGGATGCCATCGGATATGTCTAAAAGATTTGCAATCGACGCTTCCTACATTCTCGCTATACTGAATATTTCTAGATAGACTTCCTTGAGGGCCCTATTACCGCACCATGAATCGTGCCAAATTTTAATTCTGGACCCATCACCCACTTCAAAGTGAGTGTATCTAAAGAATGTATCTCATCCTTTTCTTACATGCTTCCAAAGCCCCACCCAATGTGGCCCACTCACCTCGTTCGAACACCATCCTCCCCACGCCCCCACCATACTTTGATTCAATGACAGTCCTCCACAAGGCCCTCATTCTTGTTGGTATCTCCATGACCACTTACCTAATAAAGCCCCATTAAAAAGCGACAAATTCTGGATACCCAGTCCACTTTTTGAAATCGAGGAACGGATAGGAGCCCACTATACTAAGTGCATGTTTGGGATTGCGGTGGGAAATATAGCTTATTATAGCTTTAGGGTTTATAGCTTATAGATTTAGGATTTATAGCTTATAGCTTAAGTAATTAGTTCTACTATTAAAAAGTTATTTACTGTTTGGCAACCATATGTTTCAAGCACTTTCAAACATGTTACATTTATTTGAAAACAAATTTAAAAAGTGCTTTTTGAGGTAGAAATAACATAAAAGATCATTTAATTTTTTAAATATTATGATCATATCCTTGAAAGTTTGAAAGTTGTAATTATCTAAAAGTTGTATAGGTATTTTGGCCTATTGACAGTTTTTTTTAAAATTAGAATTACGTTCCGCATTATCCGGAAAAGCACATTTGAGAAAAAGCATCAAAATGATATTTTTCCTCAACTGTACTTTTTAGTTTATTTAAAATTAAAGAGTACTTTATTATGTAACACCCAAACAACCTAATTTTTTCATTGAAGAGCTTTTAAAGCTATTTGAACACTTTTTAAAACTCCTAACGCAACCCCAAACAAGCCCTAAATGAAATTTAAACTCATCATGCATCCTCCACATAAGAAGTCCTGCTGAAGTTTCTCCATGTGATGGCCCACCTTGGTGGGAAGCAGGAATAAAGATAAGAAATACTGAAATAGGTCAGCAAGTTGAAGAAAGAAAAATTCAAATTTGTAATTGACTATGTAGAATAAGCACAAGACTTGGGTTTTTAACAAGTGATACTTGTGACTCTTATGGAAACTTCTATACCTGACCCATATGTGATTTTTTTTTATTTTAGTAGCATTCCTAACCATTGAGGAAGAGGATATTACAACAGCAATCTAGGAGGTTCACAGGTTGATAGCTAATTTTCTCATTTTGACTGCTTTTATGCCATTGAAAGGTCTGGTCAAGTACTTTCAGGAAACAATTTAATAATTTTTTAGAACCACTAGCAGGCAAGTACATTTGGAAAATTTAAACTGGACTACATAATGTTTCATTGCATTCATAAAAATGAAGTGTTTAAAACAAAGAATTCAACAGGAGTTTAACAGTGTGCCAACGTACAAATTTTAAGAGGAACAAGGATGAGAATAAAGGTTCAGTTTCATTGGTCAAAGTTTCTAAATTTTAATCTGACTAATTCTTCAGTCTGTCGAGGTTGCTAATCAAAGATTGTGGACTCCACTATATTAGGATTATCAGCGTCCAGCAGCATACAATATACACGTGCACAAGTGTGTTTTTCTGTGCATGTGTGTGTGTGTGTGATTGCATGGAAGCTATTTTCCATGCAATAGAGGGTGGAATCATTACTTAAATAGTACTACAGAACCTCTGCGTGTGATTTTTTATGTTTTCTCTTGTTCTCCTTATTCTTTTTTTCTTATCCCCTCTCCAAAAGATATGACTTGCTGTCTTAAGAACCAGATTTAAATAATCTTGAAGGACCTATAAAATATGACATTCCACACATCAAAAAACAGCCATTATTCCTTTTTCTTCTTTTGGCTTTTTTTATTGCATGAAATAAAATATTTCAATCACCAACATTCAAGTTGTAGATAAATTGCAGAACTAAAAGATGGCCTGTTAATTACAAACTTCAAGAACATTGCAAAAGTTTGCAACCGTACAACAAAGAGAACAGAGAAGGGATGAGATTCTCAAATGCAAGCTACCAGTCCTTAAGAATTAAAAGAACAGAGAAAAAATAGCAGAGGAAGTCCACTCTAAAGAGGAGAAGAGATGTAACCAATATATAGCAAGATGACATGGACCAAAGATGATTCACATACCTCTTATACCAAGAGAAATCATTAGGTATGCTGGCTTTAGCATTTTTTAGATGATCGAGTTGCACCAAGACATCAAGTAACTTCAACATGGACCTAGAGTAGAGAGATACTCAGAAAAAGCATGGCTACACCTTCAGGGTGAGGGTGAGGAGCTCAAGTTCAAACATATACAGCACTTGAAATGAGGTTAATATAATTAGAAATAAAATAAGTGATCAAGTCCCCCAAAATAAAAAGTTCTAACAGACCAGAGATGAGTGATTGTCGGTCCATTTATGCGCCGTTCGGGTCTAGAGAAGCGCTGCATATCAGCAGCTAGCTGCATTGCAAAACAACAATTTTTGAATCTGGGAGTTTGAGTCCAGCTTCAATACAGAAATGAAACGAGATATAAGAGTTCATACTTTCGATGCAGCTGATGCTTGCCAGCGCTGAATTTCACGGAGACGACTCATCTCCAAGTCCAAAACTTGGTATGTTTCTAGATACAAATCAGCTTGACTTTGCTTCATAGAATCAGGAAGCTGCCACAGAATTTGCATTATAAATTATCATTACCCCAAAAGTCTAAGCTAAAATGGGAAAAAAAACTGTCAGAAGTCTGGTGAGAGAGTAAATTTAGTTTTAATATAGTATCTAACATCCCACCACATATGTGAGCCAAGACTTCCCTTAATGGATTATGTGCTTCAATCAACTAGATTTTGCTCATAGAATCGAGAAGCTTCCACATAATATAGATTACAAATTGCCATGATACCAAAAGCTTAAGCTGATAGGGAGTACAAAGTTTTGTATTTTAAATCTTTATTCTAACATTCCGCCTAGTATATCAGCTTAGACTCTCTCTCGATGGGTAGAAAACAACAAGAATAAGTCTTTAACTTGTATAAGAAGCATAGAATAGAGTTCAAATTCAAACTTACAGCCACCAACTCTAATACAAATTACCAAGAAGCCAAAAAATTTAGTACTTTTACCAAATTGATCAAAAAGTACTTTTACTAATAAAAATGTAACTTTGTTACCATGTGAATTCAACTTTTTTTATAGGTATTACATGTATTCAACGATTAAACATATAAATGTATTCATCAAAAAAAGGTTTAACATACACCTCAGGTGTAATTCTAAGGAATGTTATTTGTCATTCGTGTATGCCTCAGACAAAAAACCTTAACAAGAGGCCCAGCAAAATTTTCATGCGTTGATGTATTTTGGATGTGTTTCCCCTAAAAGCACATCTTGGTGCACACTTATGAAAACTATACATATGCATATTCAGTTCTAGATACGAGGACCACAGACACATTTGTCCATTTACCTTGACCAAATTTCTATAGAAAAATCTTACTTCAAACTAAACCCAGAATTAACCTGAGGAAGCGCCTTGACACAACTGCGATAGGTATAAAGCACGGATGCCATCTCCTTCCCCTCTTGGATAAGGGCATTCTGCATGTGTTACAGTTTTGCCATTATACAGCTGACATTTAAATATCCCAGATATTTGAACAGAAGGTAACTGCATGAACAAGAAGTTATATGCATTCAGAAGATATAGTAAAAGGATAAACAATAATAGCATACCAGCTGGTTTAGCGCCTTTGTATCCTCCGACAGAGACAGGCGGTATGCTGAAACATCACTGTACTCTACAAAAAGAAAGTGTTCATAATTACATTTGCCAAAATATTGCATCTAGAGGCATAAGTAAAAAAAATTAATCCTACAATTGGATGGAACACAATCAATCAATGATCAAGGTGCACCATACATACTACATAGTTCCCTCAAATTTCAATATATATTCAAAAATATCAGAAAACCTTATTGGACTCAAGGTAAATCAGAACTGCAATCATAACACAAGCCACCTTAAGTTTGCAATACATACTATTGGAGAACCGTATAAAGGAGCCAAATAAATAATAGAAATATCATTTCGTAATGCACACGCACATTGCCCAAGAGATAAGCAGAAGTTCTGAAAGGACAATCGTTTCAAAAATTCAAAAATAAAATGACCGGAGTAAACCCATTCTGAGCTCTTTCACGGTTCTCCTTGCACTCAAAACACAAACTTATTTGTTTCCAGCCAAATGCTCCACATCACACACAAGGATACTACCCTCCAAGCAAAAATATATCTGTCCCCAGCAATGATTTCTCCCTGAAAACTCCAACCTTCAAATATAATTAACAAAAAAATCCCAGATCACAGAGCCCTCCTCTTTTATCTCTTGTGCCCTTAACCACCAACCCCTCAGCCGACCCTTCCTCTTCTTCTAACGATACTCCTCTCTTCCATCCCTCCATTTTCTCTCTTTTTCTTCTCCTTTGTCTCTTCTTGTCAAGCCATTAAAGCCTAGATAGAGCTTCTAGTCCACAAACTCTCCACACACCCCAACCATTGGAAGTGCCGCCCCATATCCATCCCCCCATGACAACCAGTATTTCCCACTGCCTAGCATGCGGCCACCACAAGCCGCAAGTTAAGCTTGGATCTTAGCCTCTTTTTTGTTAGGGGTGGCAATTCGTGTTTTCGGGTCGTGTTCGTGTCGCGTCAAGTCGTGAACATTTGACTATATAGGTCAACACGAATCCGACCCGTTAAGCTAAACGTGTCAAACTTTCAAGCTCTAACCCAACTCATTTAGTTAACGGATCGTATAGTGTCACCCATTTTGACCCGTTTAATAATTAATTAGAAATAGATCAACACAAAACAACTCATTTAAAACTCTCATGTAAATAGAGTGAACTAACATGCATAACCCATTTGACCTGATTAACATAATTTTATATAAAATTTAAAATCTATATTTATTAGTAGCCACAATATCTTAAAAAAAAAATAAGACAACCTACTAACAAAAATATCAATATTTAAAAAAAAAAATTGATAAGAATATTTTTAAAATTTTAACATATAATAAATCCAATATTACAAACCCTACAATAACAAATATGAGCATAGGTCTAAAATTACAATCTCAATAATAAAAACATAAGCATACTAAGAAATATCAATATTACAACTTAACAATAATAAAATTATAATTTTGAAATAAAATCTAAATGGGTCAAAACGGATTGATTTCTAGTTAAGCCAGTTGACCCGTTATTGACCCGTTTATAAATCGTGTCTTAACGGGTCAACCCGTTTTGACCCGACCTCGTTAACATCAAACCCAAACTCGCTAATTTCGTGTCGTATTCGTGTTGGATTCACAGGTCGTGTCACATATTGCCACCCCTACTTTTTGTCGTCGGATGCTTCTAGGAGGCCACCGGTTGGCTTGCCGGCCTTGTTATGTTCTTTTTCTATTTTTTTCTTATCACCTTTTCAAGAACTTTTAGTTTCAAATATGGGCCGAACCACCGCCCACCGTCATACATGCACCCCACCGAAAGTCTTCTGGTGTCCGGCTACACCTCCCATAAAATAGAATCACATTTTAACCAGCGTGTGGCCCACACACGCTGCCATGTTTTGCCACTTATGAGTTCATCATCCCTTTTTGCCAGAAGCTTCATGCTTATACTTATGAACACCTCTTATTATACTTCTTTTTCCCCTTTTCTCTCTCTCTCTCTCTTCTTTCATTTATGATGTTCCCTTTGCCTCCCTTTCACATATGCTCTACTTGCTTATATATCATATATTTTTTACAACTTTGGTTATATATTCTGTATCATATTTTCAGGACTGCAAAAATTTCTGTATGGCCTCATCACTTTACTAGGAGTCTTATATATTGAATTTAATTCTTTTTGCAAATCAAATATTCTTCCTCAATTATTCAAATGTGGAGATTTTCACAATACTTGGGCCCAAAAAAATTAATGATAGAGTTAAATAGAAACGGTAAAACAAAAAAGGTCAGAATACAGTTTCCAATAATACAAGGCCCGAATTAATCCCGTAACCTTCCCTTCATGGATAATTTGTATAGATCCATCAAAATCCAGTTGAACCACCATTGTATGCATATCACAAATAACGTTTAAAAAGTTTTGCATCAGTAGAAATGACATTTTGGAAGCATGTAATACTTGGAGCAAAGATTTTTTTACCATAAAAAATTAGCGTTCCACACAAAAATATTAAGCACCAAAAAGCCTTATAAGTTAGAAATTTTAAAGAAATGAATACCGATTGGACTCTCGGTTGCACCTCTCTCAGTTGACACCCAAACTCCTGGTCCTTGTACATCTGGTTGCTCATCCTACACAATTCATCCGCAATATCACTATATATACATTTTAAACGTGATGAAATCTATAGAGTTTGAAATTCAAAATCACATTATATAACATTCCACTTTTCTCCTCTTTTTTATTATATTAAACTTCTCACTGAACAAGTTGCTGATAATACTAGAGCAGTCGCAGAATTACCTCTAGCGAGAATGTAGAAAGAGCTGCGATGGCTTCCTCAACAGGGACAGCCATTAATGAAGCTCTAACTCGTAATTAATAATCTTCCAGCCAAATATGGCGAAACAAGTTGAAGGCACTGTTAGACTAAAGAAACGGTCAACAGGCACTACTACAAAGTGAGCAGGTGAAACCACTGCGTCTTGGCCAAACGGAGAGATCGAGAATGGTGGATTGATGAGCGTAATTTGTCGCGGTTTTGACCACGAGGGTTTCGGTTGGAGCAAGGGCTACCCGTTTCCGGGAAATGATTGTCAGAAATGTCGCTGGGAGCCGGGAGGTGCTGTATCGCTTGTCTAATGATCTGGAGCCTGACTGAAAAAGAGCGTAAAATTACCAAATTGGACAGTGAGCAGTTGAGCTAAACGGCCTCCTCAATGGTCTATCTATGGCTTTGTTTGGAACATTAATTACTCTCAATTCATCTCAACTCATCATTACAATTTTTTCAAATCTAAACATAAAATATAATAAACAATTCAATTTTTTTAAATTTTAAAATAATAATAATATTAAAAAATAATATTCTAATAATATTTTATCATCTCAACTCAACTCACTTAAACATCTAAACTCACCCTAAATCCCTAGGAAGCGTGCAAGTGCTGTCACTCATGGTCGCTTCTAAGTTAATCCTCCCCCACTTGCCTTTTTAGCAACTGAGTGCGGGGTTAGATCTACGTTTCTCAAAGAGTCAAAAAAAGAAAAAACAAATATATACATGCATGCATATATATATATATATATATATATATATATATATTATATATATATATACCTGAATAATTATGTTTAAGACTTTGACACCACATATTATCTGCATAAAATAATTTAATTTATAAAATAAATTTTAAAATTTAAATTTTACAAAAAAATATACTAGGTAGATAGTGTAATATAGAGACATTAAATATAACCAAATGGTTATCCATTAACCAGGAAAAATATTATTTAAATTAAAAGACAAAAAGATTATGCCCTTACTCTTGCAACAACGGACTAACAGGATCAACTACATAGTTAATCTTAATAATTAAATATTATTACTATACAGGTAGATCTTGTTGTGAAAGATTGATTATTGGATAATTCATAGGTAAAATCAAAGAGTGTGAACTGTATAGGTTAGTAATAGTATTGATTAAATGAAAGGAGGGGTTCCGATGTATAGAGGGCACCTCACCGTTTAAAAATTAACCATAGAAATGATGGAACCCACCATTTTTTTATCCATTTAGATTTACTACTTTGTGTTTTTATTTAATATGTTTTTTTGCCTAGAAGGAAAAAAATAAAAATCCATGGTCGGGAATGTTATAATAAAAAAATTCATTAATTTTTTTATTTTATATTGAAAGAAGAAAAATAAATAAGTTATTCATCAAAGTTTCATTTATTCAATAAACAGAACTAAACGATGATATATAGTTCAAAGACGTAGAACAAAAAATCGTTTATTTGCATCAAGCTTTCGAGGGCTCATTCAAAACTTACTAGAACTACTACTCAACAAAAAATAAGAACTTTGTTTTCAACTTATCGGGATAGAGGTAGGAAAATGATAGATTCTCGTCACTTCTGGATCACTCAGATAAATGCAGTAATTTGTGGGAATAGTGTCTACTATAGTTATAATAAGTTAATATACAATATGTACAAGAGGCAGTTGCTTCTTAATTATAAAATACTTGTGCAAATAGCTATATTAAATAGAAATTATTTTTACCTGATGCCCCCGAAGTCCACTTGAGATTTGACGGAGCTTGAAGCGTCGAGACATGCAACACTTGGTCACATACCCCATTTATGACAGTGTAGGATGCAATACACCTAACATGCATCTAACAGTATGCAGTATTCACAGCAGATAATTTTTTTTTTAGCAATACACTATGTACCATAATGCTATATCCCAAAACATGATCATAATTCTATGAATATTCACATATCCAAAGTTATACATTAAGTCTAAATCAAAACATGTATTGGAGACGGTAGTACTCCATAAGTATAGACATAATAAAACTGTTGAACTAAATACCAAGCCGCTCACGCAGCTTGGCAATAAGTCACAAAATGGAATCCAAAAGTTGGAGCACCAACTCCTCGAGTGTCCTTTGTGGCCTACTCAACCTCGTCCAATTGGTTGAGTCTTTGATCTATGATCTCCTGACCCATTGTCTACCATTATGGAAGAATGGTAGTTCGGACTACTAAATGAGATTTTACAAATATCAGCAAGTACAACTCCTAAACTACCAACAATGTAAATCGGCATGCATTACAGTAAAATTACATGTATACATCATGACATGGACTTGAACTTACGTGACATGACTTGAAAGCAATATGGTTATACATGAATGTAACATAACTTGACTTAAACATTGCATGACTTGACATGAGCATGACATACTTGCAGAACGTGAGACCTTGTCACAAAGTACATGTTTGTTTATTGAATTACTCAGACACAACAAAATGACTTCGCCCTGGTATTTCATCAGGAATATTCAAACAAAGCAGATTGCCTCCGCCCAAAATATTCCATCAAAGATACTCAAACAAGCAGAATGTTTTTGCCAAGAATACCTTATTTAATTTTTTTTATTATAGATCCATAGATCAAAGTTTAAAGAACAATATTTATAAAAATCATACCCATAGGGTCAAGTTCCTAGAACTAAAATCACAAACTAAGCCAAAACAGAAACTGTTTTAAGCCAATTAGTTTCTAACACTTTCAAGATCATGCAAAACGCTTTTATAAAAACCTAACATGCCTTTAATCAAAACCTAACTTGCATAAAATTCATCATAGCAAGTTCTACCCAACATTTTCCCAATAATTTCATAAAACATACAAAGTTCATCACAAACCTCAAAATTTGTCAACACCGAACTATTCAACCAAAAACACCAACTTTCATCCATCAAAACTCCAAAAAAGGTTCACAAATGCACACCCAAGTAAACTATACTAAAAAATAAATTAAATGCAAGAAGATTGAGCCTTAGAAAATCACTTACAAAGGTTTGGAATGCTAGAACACAAAACTGCCCAGTTTTCTCTCAAGAACACTTTCTCAATTTGCTCTTGGAAAAGTGAGGAAATCAGCTAAGTGTGTAAAGTGAAATGCAAGGGGTGGGGGTACAAAAGAAGGGCAGAAATTATGGGTGAATTAACGACCGTTGGATATAAGTCTGACTTGTGAAAAAGAGGAGCAAACTGGGCTGCAAGGTACAACTGAAAATCTGCTGCTGCTAGCCGAGTGGGTGGGGTGTGATGGGTGGTTGTTTGACTTGCCATCAAGCCACTGTTTGGGGCTGGTCATGAGGTGCCATGACATCCAAATCATGGCCTTGTAAGGAGGAGGAAGTTTGCACAAGAAGCTTGGGCCAAAAGGGGGTTCCAATTGGGGCAAAGTTGGGCTAATCGAATGGGATTTAGTTAGGGTTTCGGTCATAGTTTGGTTCGCATGTAATTTTTCTTGGTCAATTATAATTACCAAGATTTAAGAGAGTGGTTAAAGACATAAGAGTGTGTAATTGAGTATTTAGTTGCATATGGAAGTGATTTAACTAAGTGAGAAATCATTTAATCAAAACTGGGTGTAGTTAGGGTTTGGAAACCAATATGGGGTTTTCATTTCCTCCAAGAATTTAGGGTTTCGGTTGACTTCCAATGATTTGAGGTTTCATTAGGGTTATAACTCTCTTTTGGTTGACCAAATAGTATTTGGTTTGATGAAATAATGTTTTGTGTAAGAGAGCATGATAAGAGCACTAACATTGGTTTCTCTGCAAGCATCTTGAAAATCACATTTTTTGAAAATTGTTTTGCATATAAAAAAAAGCTGTCACATTGGATTATTCATCTTTGAACCAAATAATAAAAAAATATTTTTATTTTTTATTTTTTATCTTTTCTTAAAATTATTATTTTATAGATCTTTTACAATTAGCACCATGTGCTCAAAAATGTCAATTTTATATATCTAAATATTATCAATTTCATACATCAAAATGATCAATTTTATCAATAAATATTAATATGTACTGAAAAATACTTTGTATCAACTTAATACAAATTTCATATATCAAGATAATCTTAATACAAATTCCACAAAGTTGATTTTAATGGGTAGGAGAGAGAAAAACAGTAAAATAATGTTTTGAGAGTGAAAAGTATTTCTTTTAATTTGAAGAAATATTATTCATAGCTATGCAAAATCTTGAAGATGCATAATCTAATGTAGACCAATTTAGAGAGATATTATGCAAATATGAAGATGAATATGAAGATGCATTAGCCATTGCCACTACTTACATCACACTCTATCTCTTTGCACTTTGTTCTCCTTTTGACATGTGTCCTAAAGTTTCCAAATAGATGGCTTGGATTGTGTCATGTGTCAAACTAAAAAATTTCCTAGTGATCTTAAGTGTAATTGGACTTCCTATATGATGATTCGATACCTGTTTGAACCAGATGCCAAGTGGCTAAATGGTTACTATTCACTCAAAAAATTTGAAACTTTTTATTTCTCCATAAAATCCTAAATATTTATATGAGTCTAATGGTGCAATTTGCTATTAGGAATTAATATCTATAGGAATTAGCATAGATAATAATTAGTACTTTTGCTATTAAAAAAATTGGCTGATAATTAGTCCAAAAAATACTATTAATTCTACAACAAAACCACTCATCCCCAATAATGCAAGGGAAGCCATCGATAAGATATTGAAAGTCGTGAATATTTTTGGAATTGGGATCGCCATTCCGCCCATTTTGTCGAGATAAACAAGACGCATTCTATCAAAATTCGTTCCCTCCAAGAAAAAAAGTGCAGCGCCAATAAATTCATGAGATATTATTGTAAAATTGCTCCATTGAGGCCCATATGACTTATAGAGCCAATTCTGTCGAAAATCAATTTTATGGTATAACGCTTATGAACTCCCCCCTCTATGCCTTTGCGGTAATGATTCTTCTGGAATTACAACTTTACTACAATGATGTTGTCCATAGATTAAGTTATTTAATTAATTGGATTTCACTTGACTGTCTATGGCTCCATTGCATGTGCTCGGGGTAGAAGTTTTGTATAAACGTATCACCATGCTATTAAGTATTTTGATTTAAGTTCTTTTCTTTCAAGAGGTGGAATAGAATAATCCGGTTGAAGCGTAATGATCATACATCTGTAATGCATTGTATGTCCCATAATAGGTGTCATTCTTCTACCCTTTCCCTAGAGTTGATGACTATTCATAGTTGTTACCTTGGTACCAAAGAAGAGTTTGACCCAATGCTTTATTTATGTCCTATTTGATCCTGGTTCAACATTAGAAGTGTATTGATTTTTACCCAATAACCGAATACTTTTATCAATAAATACTGCATATTTTATTCCATTCATAATCTATTTTATTCACTATGAGTTTTAGTCTCAATAAGAATGCTAGTTCTTACATAACATCATAACATATGAACATACTACACTAATTTATTATGTATGGATGATGAGATCCCATTGATACAGAGCCAATCTCAATAAACTTATTGGAGGGTCCCATTGGCGTGCATCCAATAGGAATTGACCCTACGAATTCGCCAATTATGAGTTGGGCGGTCGATGCTATAGGTAGGAGTACATTATGGTAGGATCAGTCACCCAGGCAAACCAACCCTCTTCCAAGAAGAATTATGCTATGCCAACCCCACCCCACCCCACCCCAATCCTGATAGAGGGGATGATCAGTTGCTTGGTGATCCCTAGGTAGCATCACGTTCGGTCATTAACTCCTCACGCTGCTGTCGCTGCCGCTGCCACCATTTCT
This sequence comes from Juglans mandshurica, assembly GCA_022457165.1. NCBI lineage: Eukaryota > Viridiplantae > Streptophyta > Magnoliopsida > Fagales > Juglandaceae > Juglans > Juglans mandshurica. The sequence goes on from CM039623.1 coordinate 17,113,824, forward strand.
AGGATCGATCGATACCTCACCTACACAAGTACCTACACAGTATAGTTCAGTTGCACATTCAAAATAGCCTTCAAACTCATGTGCCTTCTAGAACTAGGGGTCGGCAATAAGTTACCAAAACTTTGAGTTAATATTTTCAATCTTTTAATTGAAATATTTTCAATTTCAATCCAAAAAGTGTCATTTAATTTTAAAAAAATTATATTTCAACTAATCATTTTCTTAGATTTAAGTACAAAGTAAGACCCACAAAAATAAAAAAAGATATAGAACGTTTTTTAAATCAAAGATTAAAAGAAGATGGGTCACAAAAGCCTCACTTTTTAAATGTCACATATCATGAGTGAATGATATATAAAGATTTCTCTAAGTTATAAGTATATCATATTATTTCTCATGTGTGTATGTGTGCATGTGTAACTATATATCTATACATGTCATGCTTGCACGTCCAAATGAAATAAGGATTTTTTTTTTATATTCTAATAATTTTTTAATTGGTTAGCCAATATGTTAATCAATATAATTGGTGTTAGAAATGCACAGCGGAAAAGTACATCAAACTCAATTTAAAGAATTGCTCCACAAGTTTTTCCAGATTGATAAATTTCAAGTGTTTCCTCTTAGTGGCGAAAGTGTACTATGTAGTATGGAACTAGAGTAACACTTAACAAATCCACAGCCTAAGTATTTTATCAAGAGAGAACAAAAAGAGAGAAAACCTTTTTTTATATTTCAGATAGTACCAAAAACACAATTGAGGAGGACTATATAATCCTCCTATGCACGGCTGGCCTTAAAGGTCAGCCTTCAATTGTATTGTGAAATGGCAGTAACGCATGGCTTTAAGCCATGCGTTACATGCGTTACAAGTAACGCATGGCTTAAGCCATGCATTACAAGCAACTGCAGGAGGGGTCAGCCCCACGTGGGCGCCCCTCTATCTAACATCTCTCACTCGCACACAGTGGGCATGACCCTAGGTCAGCATCTCTCTAATGTTCTCAATCTTGTTCATACAAATAAATAGGCCGTGCGACCACCAAGCACATCTGTAAAAAGGAGGGAGTACATACACCAAATCTCTCACAGAGAAGACCAGCATAGTAACATCCCTAAAGTGTCTAGTCATGTCCTAGACTTATTCGATTGCATCAAGATCAAGCATTTTCGAACCCTCTTGAGTTTAAAAAACTCAGAACAATGCTTGACTACTTCCAAATATTTCAATGTGTTCACAACCTTTAGCCGCTACCAAGATGTAGCGTCATTTGTATGACGTCAGCAAACACTATCGAAGATACGATATCGAATAGTCTTCCCTTTACACTCATATCACTCAATTTTGGTCGAACTGTTTTCCCAACAATGCCTCTTTAGACCGTATCAATCATGGCCATAGACAGCATGCCAAAGTAGCAAACATCACAACCTCTATCTCGTGACATAGTCAAAAGTAAAGGACATTTTTTAAGAAATGAGACTCACACAATTAGAAAGAGAGAAACATTTTACTCACTTATTCATATGGTCGTATAAGCACATATAGTATGAAACACATGCTACGGTAGATTTCTCTTTCTTAAAGAGCATATGTCTATATCAACACTGTACAGATCTTAATCTAGCCGCTCTTTAAGCGTTTAACCTGAATTCCTCTATTTGCACGTCTCCAAGGCGTCAAAGAGGAACTCGCATCTGGCTTACTACAGGCTACATGGATGGTGGGGTAACTCATGCATAGTCCTATCAATGGACCTCATCTTAGCTCCCACTAAGGTGACATAACTTTGTGTCAACCAACTTATCCCTTTGGACAAGTACCTAGGGCCACAATGTCTCATCTCTACTCGCTACTTAAGCGCTAGAGGCGATCACTCGTGTGAGTGAGCCAATATAAATCTGTTGACATATCTTGTGTGTGTGTATTAACAACAATACGATAAAGACAAGAACTGAATCATATTGTATTAATATCCCAAAGGAAATGTTACATCTTTATGTCATTTGAAACACAAATTACATTTATAGTCTACGCAGTTCTAGATTCCTAACATGAGCCTCAAAGACATCTATTGCTATAGGCTTCGTTAAGGGATCAGCAACCATGCGACTCGTAGAAAGATGTTTCAGAACCACTTCCTTTTGCACTATCATGTCTCTGATATAGTGATATCTGATATCTATGTGTTTGGTTCTTCCATGATACTTTGAGTTCTTAGCATATGCGAGAGATGTCATGCTATCGCAGAATATTGTCACCGGATCTTATGTATCCGTGCCAATGTCTAAATGCTTGAGGAACCTCCGTAACCAAACAGCTTCTTGAACTGCTGCAGAACAAGCTATGTATTCTGCCTCCATGGTGGATAAAGCTATACAAGGTTGTTTTTTGCTGCTCCATGTAATGGTTCCTTGGTTGAGTAGAAAGACATACCCAGTGGTTGATTTGCGCTCATCTAGGTCGCTGCCCCAATCGGTATCACTATAACCTCTTAGCTGCAAATCTAAACCCTGATAGCACAGCACATAGTCCGCAATTCCCTTGAGATATCGCATAATCCTTTTGACCGCTTTCCAGTGAGCTAGTCCGGAGTTTGATTGGAATCTACTCACTAAGCCAACTGCATAGCATATGTCAGGCCGAGTACACATCATTGCGTACATCAGACTACCCACAGCATTAGCATAAGGGACACGGACCATCTTTTCTTTTTCTTTTTGAGTCTTAGGACACATCACTTTAGACAAGTTCTAGCTCCTTGCAACAGGGGTGTCAATGGGTTTACATCCATTCATTAGGAAGCGCTCGAGAACTTTCTTTATGTAAGTCTGTTGAGACAAACACAAAAGTCTCTTTGAGCGATCTCTGTAGATTTTAACTCCCAGAATGTATTCTGCCTCACCCATATCCTTCATCTCAAAATTGAAGGATAACCACTCTTTTGTGGCGATTATCAACCCTTTATTATTTCCAGCTAGTAGTATGTCGTCAACATATAATGACATAAACACAATGATCATCTGTGATCATCGTAAACCCATTCGAGAGAATGGCTCAATGGAATCTGAGGTACCATTGTCTAGATGATTGCTTTAGGTCATATATAGATCGTTTGAGCTTGCACACTTTGCGCTCTTGACCTTTGACCACAAAACCAGTTGGTTGATCCATATAGATCTCATCATCTAGTTCTCCATTGAGAAATGTTGTCTTAACGTCCATCTGGTAGAGTTCCAAATCCATGTTTGCTACTATAGCTAGAATCAGGCGAATTGAGGCAAACCTCACCACTGGTGAAAAAGTCTCCTCATAGTCTATACATTCATGTTGAGTATATCCTTTCGCCACTAAGCGAGTTTTGTACTTATCTATTGATCCATCCGACTTGCGTTTGACCTTAAAAACCCATTTGTTCCCAATAGTCTTACGCCCTATTGGTAGATCAACCAGATCCCAGACCTGGTTAGTCTTCATAGACTCAATCTCATCATTAAGAGCTTTCATCCACTCATCTTTAGTAGAAGATGAGAGAGCCTCATAAATTGTCCTAGGCTCGTCATCATCATGCGGAGCTACCATAAAAGCTTCCCCTTCAATCTCAAAACGACGACGGGGAATACTTTCACGTGTGCTTCTATGCGGCTGAGGTTGTTGTGATTGATTGACAAGTGATGTGCTCCCACTCGGATTCAAATAATTTGTAGGAGCTTGAAGAATTTCTTCCTCATTCTCAACTAAATTCCTTAGAGCACTTTCCTCTTGTTCCACAATTTCATGAAGTTCTAAACTCCTATCAACCTCACCTCTACTTGGAAACTCATCTTCAATGAAATCCATATCTCATGACTCAATCTCAGTCACACTTCCATCAGATTGTTCACCTATTAATACATACCCTTTAGAGTGTTCTGAGTACCTTATAAAGATACACTTCTTCCCTCTAGGGCCTAACTTCTCATACTTATGAGAAAGATTGTGAACAAAACCCGTTGAACCCCATGGCTGCAAGTTACTTAAATTGGGTTTCTCGCCGGTCCATAGTTCATATGGGGTGGAAGTTACTGATTTGAAGGGCACTCGGTTAAGAATGTAGGCAGCAGTCAAAAGTGCATCCCCCCAAAAAGAAATTGGTAGGTTTGCTTGCGCCATCATTGACCTAACCATCTCAAGCAGTGTTCGATTTCTCCTTTCTGTCACGCCATTTTGCTGCGGCGTATTCGGCATCGTCAACTGTCTTTTGATTCCTTTTTCATCACAGAGCCTTTTAAATTGCTCAGAGAGATATTCTCATCCTCGGTCAGTTCTTAGAGCTTTTAAACTCTTGTCTAACTGATTCTCAACCATTCTTAGATATCGCTTAAAGCATTCCAATGCTTCAGACTTATGGGACATTAAGTAGACATGACCGTAACGTGAAAAATCATCTATAAATGTGATGAAGTAGACACCTCCGTGTCTTGCCCTCACACTCATTGAACCACAGATGTCTGAGTGGACTAATTGCAGTGGAAAATATGCCCTTGTGGCTTTTACAAACGGTTTTCTCTTAGCTTTGCCTATTAGACAATGTTAACGAGATTGAAGAAAAGCATTGCCATAAAATACATGGCCCAAATGAAAAGAAATATAATTGTTTTCAAATACAATTTGAAAACCAAGTCTTAATAAAGTGACTACAGAAAGTAAGTTTCGTCGGATCTCGGGAGCGTATAGCACATTGTGAAGGAAAAGAGTACGGCCACCCCGCAAGTCCAGCTTGTAGGTACCAAGTCCTAGTACCTCCACGCTAGCTCCATTCCCCACCTTGATATCACGACTCCCAGCTGGAATCCGGCGATACTCAACAAATCTGACTCTGTCTCGCGCTATGTGTTCGGTCGCTCCTGAATCAACAGTCCACACAGGATAGGAGTGAGCAACCATCACATGGCTAGTTACAAAAACAATGCGAAAAAAGTCAGAGTGTACCTTCTTCGGCTCAGTGCAGTCACGAGCGAAGTGGCCATTCTTTCCACAGTTGAAACATTCTAATTTCGACTTGTTCTTCCCACGCTTGCCCCTCTTGCTGCGCTGAGAAGTTCCTGACACCTTCTTAATTTGTCCAGCAGCTACCCCATTCTTGGACTTCTTGCGCTTAGACCTTGATGCCTTACGCGAACCAGAATCAGCCACATAGGCCGTGTGATTGGGCTTGGCAGCGTCTAGGCGCTCAACCTCCAATTCCAAGTGACGCGAGACATCATCAAAGTTTTTGATATTCTCGTTATGCGTCAGGTTCTGGCTCATATTCTCCCAAGAATTCAGCAGTGATCTTATCACTGCCTGGACTTGCTGTTCATCAGTCAGGTTGTTTCTTGCCGACTTAAGTTCGCGGATCATGGTTGACATAGCCCTAAGATGCTGCTTCATCGTGTGGTCAGAGCGCAACTTATAGGAGTCAAACCTCATGGTTAACCCACGCAACCTAGTGGCTGAAGTTCCACCAAACTTCAACTTCAAAGCCTCCCACATGCTTTGGGCAGTGTCATAGATCTCGAACTCACATATTAGATCATTGTGCATGCTGCTTAACATTATTATGCGCGCGCACCGACTTTTCTTAGCCTATTGAGTATAGGCTAGTTGATCTATCTTGTGTTGTTCCGAGGTCCCTTCCCCGTGCTCAATAGGGGAGTGAGATAAGGCCTACAAGACCTCTTGCTCATCTAGGACATATTGGATTTTGCGATGCCAAATGTCGTAGTTTTCCCCATCCAATTTCTCCCTTTTGTTTAAATCGGCAACTATACTCTTGGATGCCATTTCACTACAATACACAAAGAAGGGATATCACACACACCTAAGAAATCTGCCGCGTCCATCCAAGTTAGAAAAAAATAATTTAGACATGTCGCAAGATCGAAAAATCACTAGGCTTCATAATCATCTCTTGCGCCACAATATCCAATTATTAAATTTCTAACCTAATTCCCGCGCAAATTCATAAAAAAATATGGGAGAATTAATCATAAATCTCAACCATACTCCCACTATCTTAAGTAGTCATCTAGTCCTAGTCACATGTAAAGATATAACCTACTAAAATCGCAGTAACCTTTTGGGCCAGTCTACAAAGACAGCTACTCCAACCACAGTAACCTGTTGGGCCAGTCTACAAAGATGGTTCATATAAGACCATTACAGTCCATTTTTCTTGTTCCATCAGTGCATTTACAGTTCTTACTGGGGTCACTGCAATTTTTTTTTCAGTCTATCATTTACACTGACAATTCTAACTAAGACTACTTAGTGAAAATTTTTCTATTTTATCAATAAAGACTAATGTATAAACATTCAAGCCTAACATTCATAGATGATAAAATAATCACATATCCACATGTTCAATTCACATATACATGTAATCACATTTAATATGACAAATTAAATAAAAGACCACATGTAATATAACATAATGGAATAAAAAAAATAGCATGAATATAACTATATATTCACATGTGATCACATTTAATCTAAAACATTAAATAAAAAAAACACATGTAATATAACAATATATCGTAGCATATATTAAGTCATGCAAATTTCATCCCCTCCTTTTATTTTCTGTTAAAAAAAAATGGACTTCAATAAAGTTGGGCTTTAAAAAAAATGTCCAGTTTTTTTTTTTTTTTAGGAAGCCCAGCCCAGATTTTAGTCTTTAAAAAAAAATGTGTGGGCCGTGAGGCCCAAGCCCATGGAAGTCTGATGACCTAATGGTCATCTTCTTCCTCCATCGGCTACTGTTCACGTGAACAGTAGCCGTTCCACAGCAGCACGCCGCTAGTGCGCGTTGCACCTCCATGGTGTGCGCAACACCTCTCTGGTGAGCGCTGCACCACGGTGGTGCGCGCAGCACCTCTCTAGTGAGCGCTGCACCACGGGGGTGCGCGCTGCACTGCGCTGGTGCGCGCTGCACCACGCTGGTGCACGCAGCACCACTGCGTTGGTGCTTGCAGCACCACCTGGTGTGCGATTTTTTTTTTTAACAGATAAAAAAAGAGGATAAAAAAAGACATCTTACAAATTATCAAGCATATGCGAGAAAAAATTATAAACTGGAAGCAATTCAAAAAATGGCTCTGATACCAATGTTAGAAATGTACAGCGGAAAAGTACCTCAAGCTCAGCTTAAAGAATTGCTCCACAAGTTTTTCCAGATTGATAAATTCCAAGCGTTTCCTCGTAGTGGCGAAAGTGTACTACGTAGTATGGAACTAGAGTAACACTTAACAAATCTACAGCCTAAATATTTTATCAAGAGAGAACAAGAAGAGAGAGAGCCTTTTTTTATATTTCAGATGGTACCAAAAACACAATTCTCCTCTGCAAGGCCAGCCTTCAACTGTATTGTGAAACGGCAATAACGCATGGCTTAAAGCCATGCGTTACAAGCAACTGCAGGAGGGGTCAGCCCCACGTGGGCGCCCCTCCATCTAACAATTGGGTATAAGGCCAAACTATGAATTGGAATCTTGGATTATATGGTATTTTTTGGAGCCGCAGTCCAACTATATATATATTGAAGTTGAAGCCGTAGAGATTTTAGAATATGATTAGAGTTTGAGTTGGAGGTATATGCTAGTTTTATAATAATTATATATATATATATATATATGTATGTATGTATATATACTAGTTTAGGAGCCGACATGCAAGGCATGTATTCCTTGTTGAAAGTACTGCTGCATTTTTCACATGGTACATATGAATTTTAAAATGTATATCAATTATAATAACAAGTATGATAAATGTAAAAATAATCATAAATCTATGCAACAAAGTTTACAAATAATTATAATTATACTTGAAAAAATTGAAGGATACATAAAATGTAAAACTAATAAATCCTAACAAATCAAATGTTTAGAACTCATTATATTGAAATCATAATAAGACATGCATTGCTCCGCTCGTTATAAGACTAATTAGAAATGTACATAATAATAATAGTAATAATAATAATAATAATTTTCTTATAAATGAAAAAAATAAAATAATATTATTTTTAATTGTTTCATAAAACTACATGGATATAATTGTTATTTGAATGATAAAATGTAAAAATAGACTATTAATTTGCAATTTAAAAAAAGTATAATGGTTTTTTTTTTCAAATGAAAACAATATTAGTTTAAAAATAATAAACTGAAATAAAACAAAATAATATTATTTTTAATTATTTCAAAAAACTACATGGATATAACAGTGAATATGATAAATTAAAGACCAATTATAAATTGATGCATAAATTGGAACCTAAAAATAATAATTACATTTTGTAAAATAAAAATATTATTAGTCCATAAGTAGGAGCCTACGTGCAAGGCATTTTTGATATAGTAAATATGAATTTTAAGATGCATATAAATTAGAACAACGCTTGAAAAACAAATATAAAAATAGACTATTAATTTGAGATTAATTTTTTTTTTTGTTTTCAAATAAAAAATAATATTAATTTAAAAAGTGTTATTCGGTATGATTCATTATTATTAGAAATAATACGAGAACAATTATTTTTTAAACGATATCTAGTAAAACATTACTTTTTAGATTTAAAGACTATATTTTCATTTTTGAACTTAAACATAATATTATTATTCTTTTCAAATCTGGAATGCAATGTCAATATTAGAAAATAAATAGACTTCTTACCAAAATAATTTTTTTAAAATTATAAAAAGTATTATTAATCTTTTTAATAATAGTTTAAAATGAAAATATTATTAGTCCAATGATTATGATTTATTTTTATGAATTACTATGAAAACTAATACGAAGATAATTGTTATTTGTTTCAAATAATATTATATTGGAAAACTCTATTATTTCTAAATCTAAGAAGAAATATAAAAAAAATACTAAGTTGTTAATTTGTTCCACAAATGTTCACTAAACCAAAATCTTCCATTTAGATTATTTGTAAGTTATTAATATTTCATTATTAATATTATTATTATATTCTAATTAATAATAGAATAATAGAAAAGTTAATTATTTTTTTAATGATGAATAGAGGACAAAAGTTATTATGAAAGAGGAGATATATAAAATACAAGTAATGGTTGAGATAATGATGAAAAATCAAAAGTTAATAATATAGGATAATTGTGAGGTCTAGCCCAAAACATATTAGTCCAGCCTACCTAGAAAAAAGAAAGCACCAAACGTGGATTTTGATGGTTGCCCTAAGCCTCCATCTTCTTCCCTAGCCCCTGCCCGACATCTCACTCTCTTTCTCTCTTGCAAAACAGAGGTTGGTTGGTACTGGGTCTTGCATGAAATAAAGGGTACTAGCCATGCCCATGGAGGGACTTGCACTGGATTTTGGCTGGGTTGGTTGGCATCGATTTACTCTATTTCGGGTTTAGGAAGTGGGGGCATTTGGGCTGGATGGTGCTCGGTTTGGTCATCGGCATGAACAGGTTGAGGGAGGTGGGGCTTGGGTGTGGGTGTGGGTGTGGCCGTGGGCAATGGCTGCTGGATTGGATTTAGAGGAAGCTCTCGGTGCAAGAGACAATGGTTGAACCCAATGACATTATGCTGCCATTTTCGTCACCTTGTTCGTTTGACCCCGATCTACACACCCCAATAGTCGCGCCATCTCACGCCAATAAGCTCATTTCTCTCCATCTCCTTCGACCTCTCTCTCTCTCTCTCTCTCTCTCTCTCTGTGTCTATTGACATCTTTGTTCCTCTCTCACTTCTCTGTATTTTCCTTTTCGTCGCCACCCATACTGCAGTAAGTCTCTATTTCTATCTCTCTTTTCATCTCACAATTGCCCTCTGTTGGAGTTCGAGAGGGCCAATCTGATGTCATGGACACGACAACTTGCTCGGGATGGAACACGTTTGGACCTTGGTGATGCTTTGCATTACAATATCACTACTAAATTTGTAGAGAAAATGGCAACAAATGATAAACAAATGTGTAAGACAAAATGCAATGCAAGACTAGCAGGGAGGGACAAAAACGTAATTAAGGCCTAGTTTGGGTACATGTATTCTCAAAATCTCATTACTATTCATTATTTTATTATTATTTTTTACCTACTTTTTACTACTATTCAATATTTTATAATTACTTTTTCACTACTATTCACAGAATATCTGAGAATACCTCACTACCCAAACGCAATCTAAAACCATCAAACAAAAATCATTGTTCATAGATAGATAGGCTTTTTAAGTATAAGGTAGATATATTTATAAAATAATTTAGTACTTTGGTTGCGGTAGCTATCTTCCTTGCTCTATCCCTGCCTGGGTTGGAGTGGTCCTATCTGAAAAACTACTATAAAATTCTAAATTTATCTAAAAATATTACAAATTGTACTATTGTAGCAACATTACAATTAACTAAATTAACAAAAGAATAACATTTCATTCTTCATTAGAACTTGGGGTGGCTATGGTGGTAGAAAAGTGAGTTGTGCTGACGGCTGTGAGATTTTGAGAACCGAGATCATAAAACCTGAAACATTAATAATTTAAAAGGAAAACAAATTAGATTCTTAAACACGAACATGAAACAAAAAATAAAAATAAAAACATATATTAGAAATGTAAAAATTACAAACATTAAAAGTACTAACCAAGATGAGATTGAGATCAAGATAAAAGTAATCATTGGGTCCTTAGGAAGTTAGGATTAAAATTCGACATATGACATTGAGATAATAAAAGCTAAAAAAAATACAAACAAAAGAATTAGATACAAAAAATTATATAAAATATAAATACAAAAAAAAAAAAATTAAAGGACAAATTATGCAAACTAGTGACGGATGGCAATGGTGGATCCAATACACACGAAGTCATACTGTAGCTGAACTAATTGTAAACTCCGTCTCATGTATCGCTACAACAATTAAATTTGAAAATAATAGCCATTAAATGAATATAAATAAATTAAAATAAAATTCACGATTGCCAGATGGTCCAGATCCAAGCTGATCACCACCCTCCTCCTTGTCGGCCTCCTGAAAGTCAAGAACATCCAGAATATGAATTGGAGTCCCCTTGATCCAATTCTACATGCAAATTAATGCCTCTACAGTGGTAGTAGATAATAAACTCCGGAATGGATCCAATATGAGCCCTCCGGTGCTAAAGGTCGACTCTGAGTCTACGGTGCTAATAGGGATGGCTAAAATACTGCAGGCTATCTCTCCAAGGACGGAATACTTCACGGCATGACTCTTCCACCAAGCTAATATATCAAAGTCTCAAGCAAATGGCTGAAGATACGCTGCCAAGTATCTATCTACCTTCGACTGAGCCTTTGTAGAATGATGGACTATGGGGTTATGCTCCAACCTCTCACCCCAATCCAACCTATGCTTTTTCTCAACCTCGGCTTCTAGAGGAGGTGGGGGGTACGTGTACATGTCGGAATATTACCACCCTTGAAGACGGTAAACTCATCAAACAATCTAACAAGAACTTCCTTAGCCCTTGCTGCAATAAGCTCCGCCCATGCATTCCCGTGCTCAATTCTCAATCTGTATACCATGCCATCAATTTTAAATTGGGGGTCAAGAACAACAACCACATATAAAAAACTATTAGATCTAATGAAATCTCCTCAATACTTGTCATACTTCACCCTCATCATCAATGTCATCTCCCCGCATTCTAATATGGCCACTTGCGCACATGTCATCCAATTCTTCTCTTACCCTATATATTTGCTGACAGAAATGAGGGGATGTAGGGTACAAAGAACAAGATAATTTCATTGTGATATCATATAAAAGCCTCAAAAAATCTACAAAAGTAGCAACTACCTCCCAATCATCATCAATAGGCTTCCTCAATCCCTTGTGCTCATCAAAATATCTGACGTATTGAATGTTTTCATCATCCAATAATGTAAAGGCTAATTGATATTCTTGGGCTGCCTCCAACATCAATAAGGTTGAGTTCCATGTTGTAGGAACATAAGTAAATAGGCCCTTATTGGATGTTATGCCTGCAGACCTCACAGTAACCTTGAATTTATCCAATCTAGCAGGAGAAGATCTCACAAATCTCACAGCAACTCTGACTCAAGCAATTGAGTTATCAAGATCTTTTAAACCATCAGTCACAATTAGATTTAGAATATGTGCAACACATTTGACATGCAAAAACTCACCACTCATGATTGTCTTATTTGCCTCATCTAAGATAGGTCTAAAGATGTTCCAATACGACATCGTTAGACGATACTGTAATGATCACCACTCGTGCCAACCCCAATTCCTTTATTACAGCCTCTAAGGCTCTTCCAATCATCTCACACTTGTGATCAGAAATGTGACAAAACTTTCAAAAACTTTTATGTAATGTCCAATCACAATTAACAAAATGCACAGTCAAAGATATATAATTAAAATTTTGGATTGATGTCCAAGTATCAGTGGTGAGGTAAACCATTTGACCTACCAATTGGCCCCTCAACAACTCTTTCTCTTACATATACTGTTTCTTTATATCCTTTGTGCAACACCCGGGCCTAATACGAAACTGTATTCAATTTTTTTTTTTTTTATAGGGAGGAAAAGCCCATTTGAGTTTTAGCGAGTATTTTTGAAAATAGGTTACGAGCCACTTTTTTTTATATTGATGAAATATGGACTTTTATTAAGTTTAGGTTTTTTTTTTTTTCAACTAATATTTTTATGGAACAAGTGGGATTTTTATTTATTTTTATTATTTTTGTTGGTATCGAGCTCAACATAGTTATGGAATGAATTAGATTAATTGGAATGTAAGTGAAGCAAATACTTTGAAATGAACCCTAAAGCCCAAACCGGTGAGGTCACGCCATGCACGTTTCTTCCTATTTTTTTTTTCCTAGGGTTTCAACCACTTATTTAGGCATCATCTCATACACGTAGAACCTCCATCAACTATGATTGTTATTCACGTATGTTTCTCCATGGCATGAACGTTCCTATTCCCGCTACATTCACGGCAACAATTGTGTAATAGATATACATATATATACTCACGTTTAGCAGTTCATCAGTTTGATAAACTAGAGTTGTCGCTTACACTTTTCTTTCATCAACAAGTCGCGGCCTATCATCTCTCCTGCTTCACACTCCTTTCCACCATAGAAAACATCTCCAAACAGAAAGCCTCTGCCCTCCTACACACGAAACACGTGCATTGCCATAGAGATAGCAACCACAGCGTTGCATGTCGCGTGAAGCCCATCAGCCGCATCTCCTAGCGTCAACCACAAGACCACCGTGGAACAGCCGCGCAGCACCCCAGCCACTGCCATGAACGAGCCCAGCCCGAGACACAACCAGGTGTCGCGCTCCATGGTGTTGCTGCACCAGGTCAACCGTTGCCAATGGGGGAGAAAAAAGCAACAAGACAAAAAAAAAAAAAAAAAAAAAAAAAAAAAAAAAAAAAAAAACGCTAAAATCCGTGAGAAATGCAAAAAAGTCAAAATCCATAAAAAAATATGCAAAAAAGCTAAAATCTATGAGAAAGATATAATTTTTCACAAAAGATACAAAAAACTCACAACATGCAGACCCATAAAACACAAAAACCTCATGAAAACCCATGAAAAAAAATACACATTCTAAAAAAAACTTAAAAAAATACACAAATCTGAAGACAAAAAATGAATAAAACTGCACAAGAAAAAAGCTCAATGCAGAAAAGCAAAAATCCACGAAAAAGGTACAATCTTTCACAAAAAATATAAAAAATTCAGAAAATGCACACTCATAAAACACGAAAAAACTGATGGAAACCCATGAAAAAAACACACTTTCTTAAAAAAAGTCCAAAAAAATATACAAATCCAAAGACAGAAAATGAACAAAACCATGTGCAAAAATTACTTTTCACAAAGAACACACAAACCCACGAAAAACAAATTCACCAAAAATACAAACAACCCACAACATACAAACTAAAAACATACAAACGAAGAACATATCTCCAGATTGGAAGAGAAAAAACCAACAAGACCGCGGAAAAAAAAAAGACAAAAAATACAAACCCAAATACGAACAACCAACAATATACAAATCCAAATCATATGAACAAAAAGCGTAGTCGAAAACATAGAGAGAAGAGAGAAGACGAAGAGAAAGCGAGAGAAGAGAGAAGACACCAACATAGAAAGAGAGAAACTGGATAGAAAATGAAGAAAGAGAGAGTGCAAAAAAGAAAAAGAGAAGAAGATAAAAGAAGGAGAGAGAATACGAAAAGGAAATAAAAAGGCGGAAGAAGGAAAAAAAAAAGATAAAGCTGCACCCCTGACACAATCACACTAAAAAGACCAAAGTATCCCTACCTAAACAGATACAAAAGAAGATATAAAAGGACAGAAAGAACAAAACACTTTAAAATCGGACGAAATACACGGAGGACGAAAATTTTACTGTTCACCTCTATCGCCACTTATTTATTCACTATAGATATATTTTTTACCACTAGAGTCAATGATCCAAGATTGGCATGTTCATCCGGGCCAGGGGTTTTTCTTGGCCCAGTCCAATAACTGGGTTTCGGTTACGGCCCGAAACAAATCTAGGCCAGTACTCGCATAGAAAAACTCGGGTACACTTAGTCTGGGTAGCCTTTTTTTTCTTCTGGTTTGAATGTTTTGATGTTTATTTTTATTTATTTTTTGTTCTTTTCTAGCAACTAAATGAATAGAAACTCCAAAGAAAAATATATATATGTCCAATGAATCGTCCATTTTATAGTTTTTTTTTACTCTCTTCTCCATGTGGCTTTTTATTGATAGTCAAGAAACATGTAGGCATTGATTTAAAAAATTAAATAAATATAGTTTGAATGCTGCATCAATTTTTTCATGAAGAATATTCATAACATGTAGGCTCGATTTAAAAAAAAAAAAATCGGGTACAACAAGGAACCCGGGTTCCAGGTTTTTAAAAACTGGTTTCAATCCGGGTACCGGCCAAGTTTTAAAACTCAGGTTCTGGTTTGAGTATACCCGAGTTCCTGGATTGAAACCCGGATGAACAGTATTAATCCAAGATAAGGAGAAATTGACCGCAAGTGCAACATTACCAAACCGGTTAATGCAACAGTGGAGGAAGGAACCAACCCAACAAAAAGCTCAAAACCGATTCATCACTGTAAAACCGAACCAAACCGAAAAGGATGCAACAATAGGTTTTCACATCTTTTATAGAAGAATCACAAAATTCAACCATGGTAGTAATGTGAGGTCCATTCTATTCTAAAATCATCACATAACAATAGAATCCTCACTCATCCAATCCTCAAAAGTTTCATCTTCCATAATAGGTGGATTTTTTGTCAAATCTTCATTTTCTGAAGACTTTCACAGCATGTGCCTAAACTAAGGGCTTGTTTCGAAAGTGAGATACTCTCTTCTAATCTCATTTCAAAATTTTTCATAATTTTCTTCCCAAACATCACTCAAACACATTTACTTTTCGATTTCAGATTTTCAATATTTTCATCTAATCATTATCTAATTATTATAACTTTTCCGAACTTCCAAATAAAACACAAAAAATAATACAACTTTTTCAAATTTTAAAACAAAGATTGTATTAAAAAAATTATATTTTAACAATATTTTATTATAATATTTTTATTATATTTATTCTTTCTCATTTCTCAAAACTCAATATTTTACTATTTATAGATTTCTCATCGCATTTCATTCCCTAAACATGCCCAAAATAATATTGTAAAAGGCTTGAATATTCTTATAGGGAACTATATTTATGTGCCTCAATATGAACTGATTTGGTTTTGAATGTTAATTTTATTGTATTATTGTATATGTAAGAAGTGGTTATTAAGTAAATTATTGTTGAATCTGAAGTCGAAGGGCTTGCTACAATTGAACTGCTTGCAGTTCTAAGGGGCTTACAATTATGCTTGCCTTTGAGAATACCTAATTTAGTGGTGGAGTCCGATTGTTTGCCTTTAGTTCAGCAACTCCAATCTAATGCAGGTGGAGAGGATTCTTACGCGCCAGATGAAAACTTGATTGCAGAGGCTAGGCAATTACTGTCTCGGTTCCAACAAGTTCAAGTAGTACATGTTTCTAGATGAGGAAATGGGGTGGCCCACACTTTGGCAAGACATGCTTGGAATGTATATGATATTAATGTGTGGTGTCCTGTTTTTGTTCATCGAGCCTTATGGTTTGATAATACATCACTGTAATGTGTTTCTAATGGAAGTTTGTTTTTCTAAAAAAAAAAAAAAAAAAAAAAAAAAGAGAGAGAAAAGAAAGAAAGAAAGAAAGAAGTGCTTATTAAGTAAATTATTGTTTGGATTGATAAACTGTAATTACTATACCCCAACGATCTTTGCTCGATGCTTACCGTTGTACGGGGCGTGCTTTCTGTTAATATTTTACTTTTGGATACCAAGCATTTTGTTTATCGAACACGGGAAGTCAAGACACGTGTTATTCAAAAACCCCACCCCCAGCAGTCTCCCTGTTAAACCTCACTCTGTCCCTATACTGCAATTCCTGAGACCTCTTATCCGACTGCTCATCAATGTCCTCCCTTTCCCTGATCCATACTGGGACTGCACTCCCCTTCAAACCCCCACCCCTCCTCTCTCCCCCTATCCCACGACGCGTTCTCGTCGTCGTTCGCTCTTCCGCAGTCTCCTCTCCCGAAAAGCGAACCAAAACTAGGAGGAGGAAGCAGCATTCCAAGGACAACGATTCTTCATCCTCCGTCCCATCAGCGGCGGAAAAGAGTCTTCGCTTCACCTTCATGGAGGAGCTAATGGAGCGCGCCAGGAACCGTGACTGTCTCGGTGTCTCCCATGTCATCTATGACATGATTGCCGCTGGCCTCAACCCCGGTCCGCGCTCCTTCCACGGCTTGATTGTCTCTCACGCTCTCAACGCCGACCACCAAGGCGCCGTATGCCATCAATTCAAACTACATTTCTTTTTTAGTTATTGTTTTCTTTAGTATAATGATAATAATGAATAGAAAAATTCTATTCAGGTTGGTGTAGTACATCTAATAGTGCTTATATAACATAACTTGATTTAGAAAATAAATTTTAAAATTTGAATCTTACAAATCAAATTTTACTATTTAACCCAGCCTGAGAATAGACTAATCGTTTACGAATCGATTGCAATGTGAGGGGTAGATAAACTGCATCACCCCATGTGGATTTACATTGCAATACTCCTGATGTTAATAACCGTGACTTATTAATGACAAGCAGTGGGGCCAACTATGGTATTACTTCATAATTTACTACAGCTTGTTATAACCTGACATCGAGGCAACATGTGTTGGGATAAAGTCTAGTGTGTAGCTTCTAATTGTCTGTGCTCTCTGCATCGGACTGTGGAGCTGTTTGATATGCATGATATGAGTGGCTACGTCTGTTTCTAGCAAAGTTATAGTTAAATTTCTGTAGTCTCCATGGCAGCTTCTTATTTTCATCATTATCTGTGTGATTATTCTTGTTGTGTTCCCGTTGATGAAGACAAATTCAATAACAACATTATCATTGCTGGCACCACTAAATCATGTAAAAAAAATGGTATTCTTGTGTATTTTGCACGATCATGAATATTGAAGACTGAATTTGTTCTTACTTGGTTCAGATGCAATCCTTGAGGAGGGAGTTGAGTGCAGGCCTTCGTCCATTGCATGAAACATTTGTCGCATTGATTCGATTGTTTGGTTCTCAAGGTCATGCCGCTAGAGGCCAAGAACTCCTCTCAGCAATGGAGAAATTAAACTACGATATTCGCCCGGCTTGGCTAGTTCTTGTTGGTACAAAATACAATCTTGTTTTGCTTATTTATGTCTATTTAGTTGAACTTTAGTCATTGATCAAGTGCTTCTTTTGAGCAGAGGAGCTTGTAAGGAACAAGCATTTGGAAGATGCAAACAAAGTGTTTTTGAAGGGAGCCAAAGGTGGGCTGAGGGCTACTGACGAAATTTATGATCTTCTAATTGAGGAAGACTGTAAAGTTGGGGATCATTCAAATGCCTTGGAAATTTCCTATGAAATGGAAGCAGCTGGGCGGATGGCAACCACTTTTCATTTCAATTGTCTGCTAAGTGTGCAGGTGACGCTTTTTAAATATTAGTTTCTCACTACATATTTCACCTGTTTGTGTGCTCAAGTTAAAGGTTTTTGTGCATCTTTTTATTTTTTGTACACTATATGGCCCGCGGGGTTTTTCTTGTAAACAGACTTGGTATTGAGCAAGCCTGTTTGTAAAATGTTTTATGGCCATTCTGGGTTTAGCTTCTAACTTGGTGGTATTGAATGTGGTCTAGATCAGGTCTGCACTTTTTCACCTTGCCCATGTGTATAAATTGTAAGCAGTTTTAGATACAAATGGTTTGTAGCACAGAATATCGACACCCACCAATAATCTCTGAAAAAAGTAAGCGAAAAAGAAAGATTGAAGGCTATTGACTTATCTTAGTGGGTGTGTTTTTTACCTTTATTAATTGCTTTTTATGGGTACCTTAGATTGGAAGACTTTATTGATACTAACCAAATAGACTCTTCCTTAGATAGAAGATCTATTACATGATACTGTAATATCTTTTGGAGGTGCTTTTGTTACATGGAAAGTAAGAAACACACAATGATTTCACAATCATGTAGAAGTTGAGTAGGGCTGTGCATCCGGATATCAAGGAATATCCGGATCCGCATCCGGATTTTTAAAACCGGGTAGATACTCGCTTAGGTAAAACCGATTCTAAACCGGGTGGGTATCCGGTTTTAGATTCTAAGCAAAAACTGGTTACCCGGATACTCGGGTTCTAACCAGGAATTCGGTTTTAACTTTTTATTTTTATTTTTAATTTTTTTCTGCAATATTTAATACGCAGCAAAATTTTAATGAGAAGAAAAATGACACACTGAAAGTGCTAAAATAAGTATGAACATATACCTAAAAAATATAATAAAAAATTCTAAAAACAGTATAAAAAAAAGATATTTAAAAATCTAAAAAAAATCTAAAAACAGATACCTAAAAAATAAAATAAAAAAGATAAAAAAATAAAAAACAGATCTAAAATCTAAAAAAAAATTCTAAAAAAGTAAAAGTGTAAAGATTAAAACTTAAAAATAAACAATTTTATAGACATAAAATTATTCTCTGTTTTTCTTCTTCTTCTTCTTCTTCTTCATGTTGTTGACTTCATAACTTTTTGCACATATACAATACTTACTGTTCTTGAAAGATTTTCATGTCAGGATCTTCAAAGATTAAACAAAGAAAAGAAAGTCACATCCTCAGATTATACAATATACAAAAAAGGCAATTCAAATTGCATAGACAACCAAAATGATTCAATATATTATCTACCTGTAATTGCACCACTACCTTCATCAAGTTCATAGCTCCACCCTTTATCATCCAAAGCATCATGTCATTGTTGCAACAACGAGGTGGCCATTCCTTCCAGTTTTGTCACCTTGTAAGTTCATTTGGAATTGTTGGAAATTAAGAAACATGTGCACATAGGAATTTCTAAATGTAGAACTTATAGTTCAGAATGAAATAACTTGGACACCAAATACTTCAAACAAAGCAAATCCAATCAATATGAACTTACCCAAAAGAAATTCACTCAATGTCTAACGTGAAAATTATTATCTTGTAGTTTCTCTTGTGAACATTAAAGCCAAGAGTTACTTATATAAAAAAAAAATTAAAGCCAAGAGGCTTTGCATCTTCCTCAATTTTAGACATGAAGGGAGATAAATCAAATTTCCATATCAGAGCAATAAGCATGAAACTGCGAGTAGGAAAAAAAGCATGTTGATTAGGACCAATTCTCTAAGAACTACGTATTAAGTTTGAGGCTCTCATCTGGTTCAATAAAACAAAATTCACAAATATATGAAAGCAACATGTAACAATTGAGATCTTCAAACTCCAACTCAAACAAGTAACAAAAATTATGATAGAGACGCGGCAATGCCAAAGCTATCACTATGAGAGGCAATGATATTTCCCACTTATCCCATCACATTCATAACTGCAATATTTTTTTTTGATCAGTAAAAGAAAGATATTATATATATGAATGAAATAGACATAGTCCTTGTACACAGGCAGTGTACATAAGAACTCCTAACTACATTCATAACTGCAATATTTAATAACAAAATATAAGCAACGTGAGATTACAAGCATAAAGAAAGACCCATCACATTCATGCAGAAACAGAGGAAAACAGATCGGAGATACCCTTCCTATTGTGGCAAATGGGCTTGAAATTTTCCTCTTTGCTGAATCTGTAATCTGGTGCCGCAAATCTGTTCCCTTGGCTATTAATAGAAGGGTCTGCACTCCCTCCAATTGCATACATTTCCCAATGAGTGTAGTCATTGTTCACCACATGGAAGTACCCGTGCCTACATCTGCATATATATGTGAAGAGAATATGTTCAACACAACATGAAAATAAAGGGCATATATGAATATTATTTACAATACATGAACTCCTACAACATCACCAACATGAACACTCCATAAAATGTTTCCAGCATCTTCAGACTTCCCAATGTCAATAGCACCAAAGATTGGTCAGAAAGCACCACAAACCACCGAGGGAAAGACACATGCATATTCTTAGATATAATAATATCACTTGCTATAATTGATCAGTAGTTCATGTTCAAAATTGGCGCAGACTCACTTACAGAGCTGTCAGTGAAATTCTGGGACTTTATCTTCCTCAAACATGAACTCTTCTCTGTAGTCAAAGCAAAATATAAGCAAAATGAGATTACATGCACAAAGAAAGACCCATCCAATTTTGTTTCAATCCCATCCGACAAATACCTCTTCCCTCCGAGCCAAATACAGAATTGTTTTGCTCCTCAAATTTTGCAAATTTTGAAAGAACTAGAAGTATTGTTTGCAAATTTTGCAAGTTGTGTATTGTATATTGGTCTTTCATGGCTGCCCAAGGAGGTGATAAGAGGCATAATGTTGCTACATCCCTTATTGCTGTTGGCCAACAACAATGGATCGGTCGATGGCAAACTCCCAAGGATAAAAGGGGGACATCTTCTCAAGGGAGGATATACAACTACCAAGCTACAAACGAAACAAGCAAGCCAAACCAATCAGCCAAAACTTCCAACCAATACAACATAACCCATTCTGGTGTGGTTGACAACAAATTGTACATGTTAAAATTTATTGTTGGTTTATGGTAAATACATTGCACATATTTCAACACTTCTAACCAATACAACGTAACCCAATCTGGTGTGGTATAACAGTACACAACTTGCACCAGTAACCCAAAACTTATGCATTTACAGATGGAAATACATTCAGAATGATAATCACAAGGACCAGAAGTTCTTCTCCAACTTCCCAGAAAAAAAATATTTTAAAAACAATCTTTTTTTTGCCTGGAAATATTTAAAAAAATATTTTAAAAGTAATACTAATTACACTACTGTTTCTATTAAATTCTTCAATATACATCTATCATACTTCTGCATCCCAAAATGACAACCCCCGATAGCAATAAACTTCTAATCATTTAGCCTATCAATATCCATCTCGATCCTTTTGGCTCATAATCAATTAGCAGAAAATACAGAGTCACAACTAAACCCAGAAATACAAAAATCCCTATACACCTATCATTTACATACAAAACCCAGCATTCATAATCAAACTTTAAACATAGAAATAAAAAAATTACTATACAAACTGACATTCACATGCAAAACTCAAAAAAAGAGAGAGGAACGTACCGATAGTAGCGAGAAAAAGCTAGGGCTTCTATGACATTAACGGACGACGACCTCTCAATGGCGGCGATGCTAGGTTTTCAGGGACTTGAGAGAGAGAGAGAGATGTGTTGCTAGGGTTTCAGGGACTTGATAGAGAGAGATGCTTTGCTAGGGTTTGCTGTTTTGGCGACTTGAGACTTTGAGAGAGAGAGAGAGAGAGAGAGAGAGAGAGAGTCGGGCTGAGGAAGTGGGGAGGAAGTATATTGGGGCTGGGGAAGTAATACAAAACCACATCGTTTTGTAACATAAAACAGTTTTTTTTAAACAAACCTGGTTACGGATACCCTGGTTATTCTTGGTTCCGTAACCGGATTCGGGTGGGTAAGATATTAACTTACCCGCTTGGGTCTAATCTGGGTTGATAACCGCCCGGATTCACCCAGATTTTCAGGTTTCGGACTGGACCAGAAAAAAATCCGGTCCGGATGCACACCCTTAAAGTTGAGTATAAGGCAATGGCTAGCAGTTATGGTAAATCATATTGGTCGCAAGTTTTTCTTCAAGGATTTTTTATTCACTTTAAAATCTGGTTTGGTTTGGCTTTGCTTTGTTTTCTTGACCATCAGACTTCTCTTCATATGGTTTCATCTTATGGTTTATGAGAACCTAAGCATATTGACGTTACTCTAATTTTATTCAGTATTAGATATTGAGTGGGAAGATCATTGTATTAAGTATAAGAACCAAGTTGTAGATGTGTTCATTAAGTCTTTTGGTTTGCGTGGTTTGAAATTTTTTGTTTCAGCTTGGGCATACATGACATATATTCTCTAACATGAGGGGAAATGTTAGAGAATAGGACATTCTTGTAATAAGTATTTCAAATACTGGTATAGACACGTATGAAAGTTAGTGTAGAGAGGTAGAGGAAGTAATTTTTCTCCTCTCATAGTTCTTTCACAAGCCCTAGCATGAACAATTGTACTTATATCCTACATCTCCTAGAACTCTATCCCAATCTCTTCATTGAATAATTGTGCTGTGAAGCTTTTGTGGATTTTCAGAGTGTCCCAAGATTGTAAAGTTGACACCTTGACAGATTTCTTTTTTAATTTATTGGAAACAATGAGAATAAGGGGTGGAGGTGTAGACAAACTTCTTTGGATTCCATCCAAGAAAGGGAAGTTCATAATTCGCTCATACCAAGCACTAACTATTCAAGATACAAATTCCTTCCCTTTGAAGAACATATTGAAGATTTAAGGTGCCCCTAAGAGAAGCTTTCTTCATTTGGACAGCTTCTTTATGGGTTGGTGCTGTATGTGTAGAAAGGGAGGGGTTATTATTATTATTTTTTGATCGGTAAACAAATTTTTATTGATCAAAAGAGAGACAAAATTGCCCAAGTATATGGGACATATACATGAGCAAGTTTATGTCTAGTTTAGAGATCCAAGGAAATCTTGAAAAGACCTGCCATGAAAATCAATTACAATCGACCAATAGAGTAAAGTATTGAAAAACAAAATTCTAAGCTCTTCCTTTGATCTCTCTTGATCTTCAAAGCATCTTGCGTTCCACTCCCTCCAAATGCACCACCATAGCCAAATAAGTAACATCTTCCATATGGATGCAATTTGAGAGTTGCCCCTAATACCTCTCCAAGAGGCTAAAAAATCACATACCCTTTCCGGCATCACCCACGCTAACCCCAATTGTGCTAAGACTTCGGTCCACAAGGTCATGGCAATCTCACAATGTAGTAATAGATGGTCAGCGGACTCGCCGCTCTTCTTACACATGTAACACCAATTCATAGCTATAATGTCACGTTTCTTTAGGTTATCTATAGTAAGAATCTTCCCCAAAGAGGCTGTCTATACAAAAAAAGCTGCCTTTAGAGGTGCCTCTGTCTTCCAAATGCTCTTCAATGGAATGGGACTGAGTTGTGCATGTTCAAGGAATGATAGAAAGAGCAGGATAGAAAGAGCAGGCTGTAAAACTCCCTTCTTAGAGGGACACCACTATTTCTTGTCTTCACCTTCCCCCGACACACGAGTGGAGTACACAAGGTCAAAAAAGGCCGAAAAGTCATCCATCTCCCAATCTTGTGCATCTCTATGGAAAGTGAGGTTCCATTGGGGAGGCCATTGGAAAAGATAACTAAATTGCTATTGATGCTTCTTTCCTTCTTGCTAAGCTATAAACTTGTGGAAAAACATCCTTGAGTGCTCGATCACCGCACCATAAGTCATGCCAGGATTTTACCTTCACTCCGTTGCTGACTTTGAAGCAAGTATGTGCTACATAAATGTCCCACCCTCTTCTAATATGTTTCTAAAGCCCAACTCCATGAGGCCCACTCACCTCATTAGAACACCACCCTCCCCATGATTCCCTCCGTGCTTCAAAGCAATGACGGTTCGCCACAAGACCTCCTGTTCTTGGTGATATCTCTATAACCATTTGCCAAGCAAGGCTTGGTTGAAAGATTTCAAATTCCGTATACCCAAGCCTCTTTCTTTGATGGGGGAGCAAATTGTGGCCCATTTCACCAATTGAAATTTAAACTCATCCTTAATCCCTCTTCAAATTCCGTATACCCAAGCTTCCTTCTTTGATGGTGAAATTTATCGCCCGCCATACCCTTGACGACTGGCCTGACCTCTACCTCCTCAAAAGGCCTTTCAAGTCGTTCCACAACCTGCGGGTCAAGAACATCAAAAACCAGCCCGTCAAGTCTCGGCCTCCACTCAAATTGTTCTGAAAACAACTTATCATAGTAATTGACAATGTGGTCTGAGATCTTGGTATGGTTGGATGAGACCGCCCCATCTATCAACAGAGTATCTATAGCATTGTTCCGCCTATGTGAGTTGGCCACTTGGTGAAAAAACTTGGTGCATCTATCCCATTCCTTCAACCATAATGCTTGTGATTTCTGTCGCCCCGATATTTCTTCCAAAAGAGACATCCGTTTAATGTCCGCAATCACTTGGGATTTGCGGGCCTGCTCGGTTTTAGAAAGAACCCTCTCCTCTTCCACACTCTCCAAGCCCTTAAGCTCCTCCAATAGAACAGTTTTCTGGCTTTCCACATTACCAAACTCTTGTGTATTCTACTCCTTCAAGTCCTTTTTCAAATACTTTAATTTGCAAGCCAGCGTATAGCTAGCATTACCATTGAAATGGTAAGAAGACCACCATTGTCTTATTCTGTCCAGAAAACGCTCTGACTTCAACCACATGTTCTCAAATTTGAAGTACCTTGGACCTCTTCTAATGCCCCCGCAATTCAAAAGAATGAGAAAGTGATCTGAACACAACTTGGGTAGTCTCTTGTGAATGAGATCCGGATAGTGTGCCTCCCATTTTGGTGAGACTAGAAATCTGTCTATCCTTGACCAGGATGGAAGATCTCAGTTGCTAGGCCAAGTGAAGGAACCACATGCAAAAGGAATATCCTGTAAATTCTGTTCAGAAATGAAGTTAGAAAAATCTACCATGGGTGATTTGAAGCCCGAACCACCCAATCTCTCACTCGGGAAACAAGTGACGTTGAAATCACCTCCAATACACCAAGGTAGGTCCCATATGCTGCTAATATCGGCCAACTCATCCCATAGTAAGCTTTGAGACCGGTCAAGATTAGGCCCATAAACACCTGCAAAAGTCCACTGATAGCCATCCATGACATTTTTAACCGAGCATGCGACCACATAATCCCCCAGGAAATCTTCCATTTTTCCCACCACTCTTTTATCCCACATTATTAGTATGCCCCCGGATGCTCCATTGGATGGTAAATAATGCCATCCCACTTGAATACAACCCCACAAACTCCTAATGATACGAAGAGAAATAACTGCCAGTTTAGTTTCTTGTAGGCAAACAATGTCAATGTTCCAACTTTGGAGAAAGGATCTAATACGTAGGCATTTATTCATGTCATTGATCCCTCTCACATTCTAAGACAATATTTTAGGCTTCATTAACAAAAGTAGTGCCCCTCCCTTTTGCTCTATCTCTCCCCGAAGTTCCCTCCTTATTATCGTAGTTAATGGAACATTGCAATCGTTTCAACTCTCTCTCTTTTCTAACAGCTGACTTCATTACCGTGGATTGACCAGCTTCAATGGCTACTAGGAGAGCCATGAATTGGTCTTCATAGCCATCACAGGAAAGTCCCACCTGACCATAAAGCTCCTCTACTTTTTTTAATACCCAATCTGATGCTCGAGGTGCAATATGAGGTGGGAGCATCTGTAACGGTGACGGGCTACCCATCTCCTCCTCCTCACTGCCCTCAGAATCCACAAAAAGACTCAACAGACTGGTACCCTCCCCTACTGGGCTTATCTCCTTTCCCACGACAGAATCCATTGATTCCCCTTCCTCCACTCCCTGCACGAAGAACACCCCATTTGACCCACCTATAGCTTCCTCAGCAGAAATCGGGACTTTCTGTGTCTGGTTAGAAGGCAATGACTCGACAACAGTAACCGGGGCAGCCTCGTATTTCTGTCCCAAAACTTCCCCTTCCTCAAAGGAATGCTCGCAACCTTACCCCTGCTCACAAACGTCTCCACTGGCCTCGACATAGTTGTCTGTGCGCCGGCGACCTCTGTCGTGCTGGTTTGTGCAGCTATCGAGCCTTTGTGAGCAGTAGAAACGTTGGAAATCCCTCCTCCATACTCAGATATTACAACCTCCGGCGACGGGACCTCCATCAGAGCCTCTACAACCTTCGGCGGGCCGACCTTCTGCCATCTCCTCCACTCTGAGCAGCTACCGAAAAGGGAGGTGAGCCCTTTTGCAGGTCTGCCATCACAGTGTGCTGCGCGGCTCGAGGAACCTCCAGAGCCTCCTTGTATGACCTCGATGACAAAGTTACCGCCATCGCTTGCGGTGAGTTTCTCCCCTGAACACCTACTCTGCCCATATCCTTCAGCACCGCCACCATCTTCCTCCACCCCATTTCAGCCTTGTCTTCAGGTATGAGTATGTAACTCTGGTGACCTCCCCCACCATACATCGCCAAAGCCATGTAGGAGCCACGAGAGTTTGAGCATCGCTGGGTAGTGAGGCCTCTGTCAACGAGCAGAGTGGTAACCTTTGCTCCTAGACTTTAGACAAGCCTCCAGCGAGTTAGCCACCCAACGGATAGTCTCTAAACTCAGCCATAGACTGCTCACACCTTTCCATCTTTTCTCAGTAATGCACACCTTACCCCCATCTCTTCTCACCTCAAAAACCTTTGACTCAATAACTAAAAAACTAAAAGAACTCATAGCCTTGCTTCGATACCAGATAACCCCCCGTCAACAGCCCATACCACCATCGATGATGTGAAAAAGTCTAAAGCGTACGGAGAGAAAAGGCAGAATGTAAGAAACTTTTACTAGAATCAATGCAACTTCTAAACATATTCTGAAAGCTACCACAAACAATTTCCCTTGGACTGAAGAGGCTAGTTGTTGTGAGAGCATGACTAGTTTGTAGCCCTATATACTCCGAAGGCTCTTTTACACACGGGAGGGGTTATTATAGACCATCTTCTACTTCATTGTGAGGTTGCAAGTGTCATGCGGTATGATTTCTTTAGCAGAGTTGGTTTAACATGGGTTATGCCTAGAAATGTAGTAGATCTTCTTGCTACCTGGAGGGATTAAATTATAATACACAAATTGCTGCTGTGTGGAAGATGGCTCTGATTTATCTATTGTGGTGTGTTTGGAGGAAAGGAACGATAGAAATTTCGAAGATTGTGAGTAGATATTGGATGAACTCAAAACTTCTATAAAAGTTTGTTCCTTTGGGAAATCGCTATAGATTTCAATGGACGCCTCCATGATTTCCTTGTATCTGTTTATAACTCTAACTAGGTATTTCTCTCGTATATGACCCGTGTACTTTGGCTATGACTGTTATTATTATCAATGAAATTTACATTTACCTATGGAAAAAAATGTGCTGTGAAATATCATTGCAGAGACAGACTGGTTTCATTATTATTTGCGTTGGAATTTATAACCTATACTTTGGATATGTTTTGAACACTTGCCTATTGTGTCCCAAATTTTAAACTACTCTCTCTCTCTCTCTCTCTTTCATTTTATACATGTTGACATGCAGCTGATTGAAAAATGTATTGGACGTGCATAAGGCCATGAGTGTTTTGATGTTTCCTATTTTCTCCTGCCAAAACACCCAAACACTATTTCATGCCTTCAATGCTTGGGTTTATTTACGACTTCATGTTTTCAAAAGTTTATGCTTTCTCTTGAATACGCTGTGTATTTGGGTTGCCCTATACGCTTTTAATAAAATCAACTTACTTATCAAGGAAAGTTCATTCCTGTTCATGAAACATACTTTAGTATGGTGGTTGAGCTAACAGTAGAAGTATCAGCTGATATTTTTATCTTATAATAAAATATTTGAGACTGTTCAAATTCAATCTAGTTTTTGTTGTTTTCAGTTACAGATTCTGCAGTACTGATTGCTTCCATTTTTATTTTTTAGGCTACTTGTGGCATACCCGAAATTGCTTTTGCCACATTTGAGAACATGGAATATGGGGAAGGTTCGCATTCTCTCTTCCTCATTTCCTGCTTGTTTTCTAGAATGGTTATTGTTAGTTAGTATGCATTCACAATTAGTTGCACAACATTTATTGTTTCAGATGTTGGGCAATTTAAAACCTTTTCAGTCTTTATTGCAGTATGGATACAACAAAGATGCACCTTGGGTATTTTGCAATATGTTCAAATTAATTATTCTTAAGCTGTACTTTTCCACCTGTTCTTTGATTGATGTGGAACAAAAGTATTGATACAAAAGAAGGAAAGACTACGGACAAAAGGGGAAATTCCTCACCAATACAATTGAAATGGAAAGAAAGTGAAAAGGGAATAAAAAACTATAACAATGCAAGTCAATGTCAATAATGGGTCATTTGGTGACAAATAAAATATTCAGTCCCAGTTCTTTCTCCTTTGCTAGTGGTTGCTCTTCTTGTGAACTGATGGCACTGAGTAGTTTGTACTTTTGGTTTGTGAAAAGGTGTAAGCTCTCTCTCTCTCTCTCTCTCGTTGTAATTCTGCTTATTCTTTTCTTTTTGTCTTTCTTTCATTGGGTGTTTCAGGATATTGGATTCTATTTCTTTTTCTTTCCCTTGGAAACCTTTAACCACTTTGAAACACACATCAATAATTGGAGATGGAACTGCTTCATGGATTAATAATTAATCCCTTATTGACCTCCATAATGTTAACTGTACTTGATTCATTGTTTGAAACAAACTCCACAACCGATTTCTCGTTACCTTCACATTGTAGGTTTCCATTAGGTGAATGGATTCTCCAGCTTTTGTTTTCAATTATCCAAGGTTTATACTTGATTATATCTTTGTTTGTCTGGTGCTAAATTCTTACAGTTGTCTTTGCATACCAGCTTATATGAAGCCAGATACCGAGACTTATAATTGGGTGATCCAAGCATATACAAGAGCCGAATCTTATGACAGGTGATTTTGTAGCACATCGGTATCAAAGACATATACAACTATCCATAACTGAGTGGTTTTTGACTATCCTGGTTGTTTGTTGAAAGCTTGCAATGATAACTTCATATTTTGGATAGCTCAAAATTGTTACTGAACCCTATCTCTAGTGGTGGTTGTCAAGAACATGGAACTCCTACCAATGTGCAGATTAATGTCGCAATCAAGCTAACAATGTAACAACGACAATTTAACTCAATTTTGTTTGTTTAAACCCTGAAATGATCACTTCATGCAGATCAATTTCTTATGTAGACTGTTTTCCCTTAATTATTAACAATATCAGACTAAACTTGGGGGAAAGTGGAAACCTTCCACCCTCCCCTCATCCTGAAGCCCTCCCATCTTATAGTTTGAAACCTATGCCCCTTGCATTCTAGGGGAGACAGATTTGGCTGCAAAGGCTGGTTGGTATTTCATACATTAAGCATGAATTTATGCACAAGCAATTAGTGCTACCAGTGTTAAGAAAAAAAGTTTGTGATTGCAAACCAATTTGACATAAGATCATAGATGGACACAATAATCAGCCTCTCACAATTCCATACCATCCAATCCTTTACCACAACGACTGGGCAGAAGTTCATAAACGTGCACAGCAGTTGCCTGTCAAGCTAGAAGGCCATGGCTTGGGTCAATAGTGGCCAATGACCATAGACCTACTGTAACACCCCGCTCTCCAATAAAGTCATTTTTAGAATTTTTAGGGAACTTGTGTGCTAATAAACTTGAACTTAAAAACCTTTCTTCTAACAAAGCGCCAAATACAAAAGATTCCATAAATAAATAAGCCAATCTTTATGAAATACTTAAAATCCATAAGAGAGTTTGCGGAAGCACTTATTTAAAATAATAAAGTCTCATGTGCATATCAAAATAACTTATTAAACTTGAAATCATAAAACTGAGCATGACATAAACTGTCTAGACCTCTGCCTCACCTCCCTGGGTCAAGTTCTATCTTGCAGTCCCATCCTCATAAAGATCATCACCTAGGGTGGTTAAACATATACACATACAAAAATGAGTCGAATACTCAATAAGCAATACATCATATAGTAAACATAATAAACATAAGATTTCTTAAAAAATATACATAATCATAAATACATACATAACTAAAATGAAAATGAACCTGATCTGTACATGAAATGCATTAACTTGCTTTCACTTGTCATAGGCCGGTACCCACTGTTGACTCCCGTGAGTTAAGGTTAGCAAATCTAAGTAGATTCCGATTCTGCCCGTGGCTGTGGGTTGTGGAATCCATACATAAGGAAGACACACTGGGTGCACTATCAACATGTACAACCTGGCAATGCAATATACCCATAACATATGGTACCTTCTTCATATCATAACATAGGCTGTTATGTATCTTATCAATTATATTTCATCATAAATGAAGCCGGGGATCAACAAAAAAGGAAGGGGGATTTGAAGAAGAATCGAGAGCTTAAAAGGTTGATGTGGTCGATGAACTCGGAGCGTAGCTCCAGTAGGAGTAGGGTAAAAGGGAAGGGGCCAGCTATTCATAAATGAAGCCAAAGATTGTGTCTTGGAATGTCTGTGGTCTTAACGAGGTAGAGAAGCGTCTTCGGATCCGGCACCTGCTTCGTGAGTGGAAAGCGGACATTGTTTGTTTACAAGAGACAAAGTTGAAGGTAATCAATAGGAAGATTGTGAGGAGTCTTTGGAGTAGTAACTATGTAGATTGGGTGCACTTGGCCTATTCAGGGGCATCGGGAGGAATTGTAGTAATGTGGGATAGGCGGGTGGTGGAGAAAGTAGAGGACTATATAGGGAGATATATGGTAGCGTGCTCTTTTAAATGCGTGGTAGATGGTTTCATGTGGGCATTTGCAGGTGTTTATTGACCCAATTTAGACATGGATAGAAGATTATTGTGGGATGAGATAGCTGGGGTTCACTGTTGGTGGGAGCTTCCTTGGTGTATTGGGGGTGATTTCAATGTTACTAGATTCCAAAGTGAAAGTTTTGGAAATAGAAGATTAAGGCCAGCTAGCTTGGAGTTCTCAGAATGTATCTTTGACTTGAACTTGATAGACCTACCACTTGCAGGGGGCCCCGCCACATGGTCAAATAATCAGACCTAGACCCGCCTGGATCGTTTCTTAATTTCACCAGAGTGGGAAAGTCAGTTTCCGGATGTATGGCAAAAACGGTTGGTATGTTTAGCTTCAGATCATTGGCCTATCTTGCTTGATTGTGGAGGCATTCAGAGTGGTAGATGTTATTTTAAGTTCGAGAATATGTGGTTGAAATCCAAAGGTTTTGTGGAAAGGGTCAAGCAATGGTGGATTTCGTATCAGTTCGAGGGTACACCTAGTTTCATTTTTGCAAATAAGTTGAAAGCCTTAAAAAGAGACCTAAAGGAATGGAATAAACAGTCTTTCGGTAACATAGAGGAGAACAAAAATACCAAGTGGATGGAAATACAAGTGTTAGAAAGACTACGAGAGGGGAGGCCTCATACTGAGGAAGAGCAAGCACAAAAAACTTCACTGGTCGCAAATCTTGAGAGGATAATCTTGCAAGAGGAATTGTCTTGGCGTCAAAAGTCAAGGGCACTATGGTTAAAGGAAGGGGATCGGAGCACGAGGTTCTTCCATAGTATTGCAAACTCTCATAGAAGAAATAATAACATTGAGGTGCTGAAAATT
The DNA here is from genome assembly GCA_022457165.1 of Juglans mandshurica. Classification (NCBI taxonomy): domain Eukaryota; kingdom Viridiplantae; phylum Streptophyta; class Magnoliopsida; order Fagales; family Juglandaceae; genus Juglans; species Juglans mandshurica. The sequence continues at coordinate 17,145,855 of CM039623.1, forward strand.
GAGGGGGTGGAGTGCAAAGAAGAAGAGGCTATTAAAGTTTATGTGGTTGATTTCTTTGAGAAGCTCCTTACGGAGCAGGTTGGGTGGGGCCTACTCTAGATGGGTTGATTTTTAACATTATTGAAACGGGGGATGTTGCCAGGATGGAGAGGGCTTTCGAGGAGGAAGAGGTCTTTGATGTAGTTAGGAAAATGGTAAAAGACAAGGCTCCTGGTCCTGATGGTTTCTCTATGGGTTTCTTCCAAGAATACTGGGAGGTGATTAAAGAAGACCTTTTGAAGGTGTTTTAGGAGTTGTTCTCGTTTGGGAAATTTGAGAAAAGCCTCAACTCCACTTTCCTTGCTTTAATACCTAAGAAGGTTGGGGCTATTGAGATCACAGATTTTCGGCCTATTAGCTTAGTGAATGGAGTATACAAGATTATTTTGAAAGTGCTTGCTAATCGCTTAAGTGAGGTGTTAGGGAAGATTGAGACTAAGCCTCAAAATGCTTTTGTTAAGGGTAGACAGATCCTTGATGCAGTTCTAATTGCCAATGAATGCTTGGACAGTAGATTGAAGGTTGGCAACCCAGGAATTATGTGTAAGTTGGATATGGAAAAGGCGTATGACCATGTAAATTGGGATTTCCTTCTATATTTACTGGGTAGGTGTGGTTTTGGTGAAATGTGGAGGTCTTGGATTAGATGGTGTATATCTACGGTAAGGTTCTCAGTGTTGATCAATGGCAGCTCCGAGGGTTTCTTCCAGAGTTCTCGTGGTTTGAGACAAGGGGATCCGTTGTCTCTATTACTTTTTGTTAATGTTATGGAGGCACTAAGTAGAATGATCGCGGCTTTGTTGGCTAATGGGTTTGTTAGTGGTTTCCAGATTGGATCTCCAAGCAGGGGTTTTACCTCTATTTCTCACTTGCTATTTGCAGATGACACGCTTATTATGTGCGAAGCTGATCGAGACCAGTTGCGGGCTGTGAACGCATGTTTGCTTTGTTTTGAAGCAGTGTTTGGTTTAAAAGTGAACTATGATAAATCCGAGTTGGTGCCGATTGGAGAGGTTCAAAATATTAGGGAATTGGCAAACACATTGAGTTGCAAGATAGCGTCTCTTCCGATGACTTACCTGGGACTACTGTTGGGTATAGCTTCGAGGGTATGCTCGATCCGGGATGCAGTGTAAGGGTATGATCATGCTACTTATCTTATATCGCTAAATCTAAAGTCTCGCTTCGTAAATCGTTACCTATACTAAGTACCATATATCACTAAATTTAGAAGAGTGTGTCATAATGTTTTATTTAATTTAATACCTACCAAGGAAAATCACTTTAATAATTAATCGGTTTTTTTCTGAGTTTAATAGATACTAAGTCCATAAGTAAGCCCTTTGTAATGAGATATACCAGACCATTTACAATCTGCCATAGTTACAAAATTAAGGGCAATACTGTAATAATACTTGAAATTCTACCACTAGAATTAGAAAAGAAAGAACATAAAAATCTATACTAGTACTAGTCTGCACACGCTTAACAAAAGAAACGAAAAGCATGAAAGCAACTTTAAGGGCGAATTCGTAATAAACCTAAGTCTACATGTGCTTACTGAAAATTGATCTTGTCATATTTTATGACAGGGTCAGAGGATGGCATTATTGTAGTTAACGAAAAGGCTAAATGTTAAAAGAAGCACTTAACACTTGAAAACAATCTTTCAGCGGGGGGAGAGAGAGAGAGAGAGTCCTGATGTAATTACACAAAATAGACCTTCAGGTGGACAAAGGAAAGTAAAAGAATTGAAAGGTATAGAGTTTACGGTTGTGGTCCAGGTGAGAGGAATTAAAGCAATTGAAAACTAGTGCTATTCAGTGTGAGAGAGAGAGAGAGGTGAGAAATTCAGAGAGAGGGAAGATCTTACCAAGAGGAGAGAGAGGCTTTCGTACATGCTTGACTAGGGGTGCTCTGTGTGATTTTGGGTAAATAGAAACTACATTGGGGCTTGAAGAGGAATGAGATACACGTAAAGTGCATGGGCTGAGTGTATATATTTAAGAAGTCGGTTTAAGAGTTTTAATGTGAAGATGATTTGTAGAATTGTAAGAGGGTTCTATTCGGGGTATGAATTCTAGTGGAAGGTGAAGACGTGTATGGCTTAGAGATTGAAAAGGCAGTCGGTTGAAGAGTTTTAACCTGAAGATGACTTGTAGAGTTGTATCCCTGTTAAGAGAGAATTCCATTGGCGTGAATCCTAGTGGAAAGTGGAGATGTGCATGAATTAGAGTTTACGAAGGTAGTCGGTTAAAGAGTTCTAACGTGAAGATGACTTGTAGAGTTGAATCCCTGTTGGGAGAGAATTCCATTGGGCCTAACGGGTTTGGGTTCATTCCATGGGCTAAAAATTCAGTAATTTAAATTGGGTTTCTAAATTATCGGCCCATTAATTTCTTCTAAATTTTTAGCTAATTTTAATGACCTAAAAGATAAAATTTTGGGCCTAACTAAATCCCAAGAAATAATAATTCGCAGTTTATCCAATATGGCCCATAAAAATCCAATAACTTCAAAAATCTTAATAGCACGTGGCCTATTCCAGTACAGCCCATTAAATTTATTTTGGGCCCATTAGATTTTTTTTTTGCTATTTCATCCCTAATAATATTGGGTTGGGTCGTTACACCCACTCATTACTGAACTTGTTGAAGAGATGAAATATAACCAAGGTACATCTTTTTAATTTGAGGTTGCATAATATTTTGCATAAAAGTCATGAGTATGCCTCCGTGTGATAATGACACGATCTGCCAATTCTTGGTTGGCATCCTTTGTGGTTGAGGCTGGAACACAGTTTGCTTATATCCATTTCTAGATGGTCAAGTCTTTTGTTCATGTTGGAAGCTTTGATTAAATCACTTTTGGCTTCTATTTCCGGTAGTTTGATTTTTCATTTGGAAGCTTTGATTCACTTATGTTGTTGATTACTTTTTTCTGGTGGTTTTTTAATAGTTATTGTTGGTTGGTATTGTTTTGATAGCTGGCTAGTTACTTGGTGATACAAATGTTTTGGTTAGTTGCTGGTTCTATGTTGTTTGGGAGCATCCTTTCTTGTGAATTACAATGGTTTCTCAGTGTAGTGATGTCAGATCAATCTTTTGTTCCTTTTGATTGTGGTCTTTGTGGTTCTAGTAGTGGTCGATGAGGTCCCAGTGTACATGGCAGACTTGATTGGCATTAAAGCCAAAACTGAAAATGAAAATATATTGATGTTTTTTTCTCATTTCATGTAAGTACATTTTTGCTTGAATCTTCTTTGATAGTGGTATGGAACAATGGTATCATTGGAGTAGATACATGAATTACTTCAAACAAAAGAAGTTGAGTATGTGTAGTGGTCCAAGTAAAGTGAAAACAGAAAGGATTGAATTTGGAATATTTTATTAATATATCCGTTTTCTTGTTCTGGTTAACTTCTCAATTCAGATACAATGAATATACTTGTAGATAAATATGTTAAGCTTCTGTCACATGAATGAGCTATTGCTTCTCACTGCATCTACTCTTTCTAACTTAGATGTGGCATTGTGTCTCTTACCATCCCCCTGATGCCCTTCAATCTTCTTCTTGTCCCTTCTCTATATGGCATTCTCATTTAGGTCATCTCTCTCTTTGAAGTTGAGGTGTCAAGTTGTAAGTGTTAGTTATGTATTCTCTTAACTTTGTGAAGCATTTCAACTTATTTAAAATTGTTGTGTCTTCTAATCCTCAAGTTGCTAGTTGTGTTTCTAGTCCTTTTGACTTGATTCATTCTCATGTATGGGGACCCATTATTATTAGTCCAATAAATTTCTATGAACTCTGCTTTTCTCTTCGTACACTTTCACGATGGGTGATTTGTTCTGGTGACCTTTGCCGGAACCATTCTTTGGGTGATTGTTTTAGACCATAAGGGGCCCTATGAACTTTTTTTTTTTTTTGATAAGTAAAATAAGTATATATTCATCCAAACAAGTGTCAATTACAAAGAAAAGTTCTACTGCTCCCATCCTAACTAGGTGGGAACATTAGAAACTAGAAACTCATAAAATTCCATGCCATTAAAGTCCACAGCATGAGCCCAAGTACAAAGGGTCCTAAAAAATAACATTTTTAGCTCCGCTATTGATCTCTCTTTGTCTTCAAAAATCCTCTCATTGCGCTCCTGCCATAAGCACCACATAATACAGTTTGAAATCATCTTCCAAACCGCTTTAATCTGTCTCACTCCTCGAATTGAGGTCCAATAGGCCAAAGCATCCATCACAGTTTCTGGCATAACCCATGCTAGATCTATTCTGTTAAACACCGCATCCCAAATAGTCCTGGCTACCTTGCAATGTAAAAGTAAATGATCCACCGATTCACCCCCTCTTTTACACATACAACACCAGTCTGCTATAATTATGCTTCTTTTTCTCAGATTATCCGTAGTAAGAATCTTCCCCAGAGCTGCTGTCCACACAAAGAAAGAATCTTTGAGAGGAGCCTTATTGCACCAGAGCTTTCTCCATGGAAATTGTCTGTCAGGAGCTTGTGTGAGTACCTTGTAAAAGGAGCTAACAGTGAAGACCCCTTTCCTTGTTGGACACCACCACAAATCATCTGTATGCTGGGTATTTGGGCGACAAGAGTATAAAAGACTATAAAAATCTATAAAACTCCCCATCTCCCAGTCATGTGCTGCCCTAAAGAAATTGATATTCCAATGGATGTTTCTACCTACAACTTCCATTACCTCAGCCACCATGGCATCTTTAGCATTTGCAATCACGAAAAGTGTAGGAAACCTGTCTTGTAGAGTACTATTGGTACACCAAACATCCTTCCAAAATCTGATCTTTGAATCTGTACCCAATTGCAATCTTGTATGTTGATGGAAAACCACCCATCCTCTTCTAATGTATTTCCATAGTCCCTTTCCAGCGGCCCCTCGAACATCTCTAGTACACCAACCCCCCTCGAGACCACCGTATTTGTTCTCAATCACAATCTTCCATAAGGCATCCGGTTCCTTGATATACCGCCACAACCATTTGCCAAGTAGTGCCCGATTGAACATCCTCAAATTTCTAATACCCAAACCACCATTGGAGATAGGACGACATACAATTTCCCACTTGACTAAATGGAATTTGAACTCTTCACCTAGGCCCCCCCACAGAAGTATCTTTGTATCTTCTCAATACGTCCCGCTACACTAGCCGGTATAGGGAATAAGGATAAGAAATAAGTGGGTAGATTAGAAAGTGTACTTTTAATAAGCGTGATCCTGCCCCCTTTTGACAAATACATTCTCTTCCAACCTGCTAATCTTCTCTCTACTTTTTCAATCACAGTATCCCAAATAGAAAGCGCCCTCGAGGTTATACCCAAAGGTAATCCCAAATAGTTCATAGGGAGAGACCCTATCTTACAACCCAGTGTACCAGCCAATACCCTCAAATTTTGAACTTCTCCAATAGGCACCAACTCAGATTTATCATAATTCACTTTTAAACCAGACACTGCTTCAAAACAAAGCAGCAATGCCCTCACAGCCCTCAACTGATCTAACTCGGCATCACACATAATAAGCGTATCATCTGCAAACAGTAAATGTGAGATGGTAGTGGTACCTCTACTCGGCGATCCAATCTGAAAACCACTCATATAACCATTAGTCACTAAGGCTGAGATCATCCTGCTTAGTGCCTCCATAACAATAACAAAAAGTAATGGAGATAATGGATCCCCTTGTCTCAAGCCACGAGAGCTCGGGAAGAAACACTCTGGACTGCCGTTGATTAACACAGAGAATCTTGCCGTGGAAATACACCATCTGATCCATGACCTCCATTTTTCTCCAAATCCGCACCTACCCAGTAGATATAGAAGGAAATCCCAATTAACATGATCATATGCCTTCTCCATATCTAGCTTGCACATAAGCCCTGGGCTACCAGTCTTCACACGACTGCAGACATTCATTAGCAATTAGAGCCGCATCAAGTATTTGTCTACCCTTCACAAAGGCATTTTGGGGCTTAGTAACGATCTGTCCCAAGACCCCACTCAGACGGTTAGCGAGTACTTTAGCAATGATCTTGTACGTACCATTCACTAGACTAATAGGCCGAAAATCGGAAATCTCAGAAGCCCCTACCTTTTTAGGGATTAAAGCAAGGAAAGTGGTGTTGAGGCTTTTCTCAAATTTGCCAATCGAGAAAAGCTCCTGAAACACCTTCATGAGATCCCCCTTTATCACCTCCCAACATTCTTGGTAAAAACCCATGGAGAAACCATCAGGACCGGGTGCCTTATCTTTAGCCATTTTCTTTATTACATCATAGACCTCTTCCTCTTCGAAAGCCCTTTCCATCCTTTCGACTTCCTCCAACTCTATAGTACAAAAAACCAATCCATTCAAAGTAGGCCTCCACCCCACCTGTTCAGTAAGAAGCTCACCAAAGAAATTTACCACATGGTCTTTTATTGCTTCTTCTTCTCTACACTCGACCCCCTCAATTTTCAGCATCTCAATGGTATTATTTCTTCTATGAGAATTTGCAATTTTATGGAAGAACTTTGTGCTCCGATCCCCTTCCTTTAGCCAAAGGGCTCTTGATTTCTGGCGCCACGACATCTCTTCTTGTAGAATTATTCTCTCAAGATCTGCAGCCAGCATATTTTTATGTACTTGTTCCTCCTCAGTAAGTGGTCTCCCTTCTTGGAGTCTTTCTAACTCCTGTATTTCCTCCCACTTGGTATTTTTATTATCTTCTACATTGCCGAAAGTATGTTGGTTCCACACCTTTAGATCTCTTTTTAACTCTTTCAATTTACTTGCAAAAATGTAGCTAGGTGTACCTTCAAGATGATACGAACTCCACCATTGTTTGACCCTATCCACGAAACCTTCAGACTTCAACCACATATTCTCAAACTTAAAATACCTTTTACCGCTACGAATGCCTCCACAATCAAGCAAAATTGGCCAATGATCTGATGCTAGGCGTGCCAAACGTGTTTGCCAGATATCAAGAAAATGACTTTCCAACTCAGATGAAATTAAGAAACGGTCCAAACGGGACCAAGTCTGGTTATTTGACCAAGTTGCTACACCCCCAACAAGTGGAAGGTCGATCAAATTCAAGTAAAAAATACACTCCGTGAACTCCAAACTTGCTGGTCTCAATCTTCTACTTCCAGAACATTCACTTTGAAAACGAACCACATTGAAATCCCCTCCAATGCACCAAGGGAGCTCCCACCAACTATACACCCCTACAAGCTCATCCCACAACATGCTTCTGTCTGAATCTAGATTAGGCCCATACACGCCTGCAAATGCCCACGAAAAACTCTGAAACACATTTAAATGCGCAAGCTATCAAATATCTCCCTATATATTCCTCCACTTTCTCCACCACTCTCTTATCCCACATCACCACCATTCCTCCCGATACCCCTGAAGAGGCCAAATAAACCCAGTCTACATATATGTTGCTCCATAAACTCCTCACAATCTTCCTGCTGATCATTTTCAGTTTTGTCTCCTGTAAGCACACAATGTTCGCTTTCCACTCACGAATTAAATGTCTAATCCGAAGACGTTTCTCTACCACATTGAGGCCCCGAACATTCCAAGAAACAATCTTGGGCTTCATTGAGAAATATTCAGCCCCTTCCCTTTTGCCCTATTCCTACTCGAACCACCTTCCGAATTCATCGACCACATCAATCTTTTCAATTCCCGGCTTTTCTTCGATTCCCCCTTCTTATTTTGGCGGTGACCAGCTTCCATAGTAGTTAACAAAGCTATGAACTGCTCCTCAAACCCATCACAAGCTATCCCTACCACATTTTGAATTTCCTTTGCTTTGTGTATTACCCAATCTGAGACTTGGTTTGAAAACAGTATCCCAATTTTTCCTCTGAGTAGCAGTGCCAGGTGCTTGCTCCATGTAGATTTTCTGCAATAAGCATCGGGGAGAAAAATACTTTTAGAGAGGCTGACATGTAATATACTTTTAGTAGTCTATTTGTTGTGAAATGTAGTTCAAACTATGAGCAATGCTAGATACAGTCTCCATTTTGGCGACTGCAATGCAAGCCTAGGCAATTTTATCTTTAAATTTTTTTAAAATTACAAAACTATCACTCTTAAAATTATGTTTTTTCTCATTTAATAAAGGGCCTGCACATACAGTCCCCAAGTGGGGACTGCAAATAGAATTTCTCTCAAACTATGGCTAAACATATTAGCTTTCATGTAACACCTTTGGGCTTACACATCGAGGTATTATGTCATAATTATCGATGACATCTGTGGATCACCAGTCACCTGGAACATCATTCTTGTATGCCACAAAAGGTCACTTTGAATTGAATGAAATCTTTGTGTGCCTGTAGAAAGTTTGGTGGTTGGAACATGAGACAATATAAAATCAATGGTTGATATATGGATATGAATATCAGAAATATAAAGATAATTGTCAAGAGTGAAGACTGAGCCATTAAACTTCTAAGCAGGTTCTATTCCTTTTAATGTTGAGTCAGAATAAGTTTTCTTCTCTTATTCTACATTTGTAGTGGTAATGAAGCATTTCCATTAGATCCACCTAGTATTTAAGATAAGCCATTGTCGAATCCTTGCCATGAGAGAAGTCTAAACATTTTAATTGCCACTAAGACCACGCAAAAAAGTTGGATTGCTGATCCTCTGGGAACAATGCTTGGTCATGGCCACTGTTAATTGAAATTACTACAACTGAAAGCTGTCTCTTGAGCTCTGGTAGATCCTTCTTAATTGATTGCCAAATGTTAATTAGATTTCCATTCTCTAATCAAGGCGTGACTAATGAAAAATAGAATTACAAGTTTGGAGTTTGGAGACATTAGAAGGACAAGCAGGATCTATAAATCCTGGAGGATGCTTCATATAAACGTCTTCGTCAAGAAACCTATGAAGAAATTTATTTTTTGATGTTCAGCTGACATTTAGGCCAATCTTTGGAAGCCACTAGAGCAAGAACAGTCCAAATAGATGCGGACTTGACAAGAGGGCTGATGCTCCAGCATGCTCTTATGGGTACCACTTAATGAGATACCAAAATTTTAGAAATAGCAGATGGATGCAAACTCTGTTTGCTGACGAACAAAAATTCATCAACATATTCTCCACAATCTTGTTACACACAAAAAAATAAAAGAACAGATAAGAAAACTCTCCACAAATTGCCTGACTTTATAATATTATCTATTTTATAATGAATGATGTCTATGCCACGGTTTTGTCTAAAAAGGGTGCAGTTTGGGAGCTTATCTCTTGAAAGTTGTCTTGATTGTCCTGGTTTTAGTTACTATTTTCTTCACTAACTAACCTGAACTTGAATAGTTTCAATATATTGTGCTCTATCACTTTATTTATCTTTGGCTTTTGGTATCACATGTAGGGTGCAAGATGTTGCTGAGTTACTAGGCATGATGGTTGAAGACCATAAGCGTTTGCAGCCTAATGTGAAGACCTATGTGTAAGCAGACTCCTTTCTTATAAAGCTTATTTTTATGGAAACCTTTTTCAATAATGGAGTTCATGCTCATAAATTGTTTTAGTGATTTATATTATTTCGGACTTTCACCCCCCTATCCTAGAGATGGATTTAGCTGTTAAATTCACCCAGTTACCGAAAACAAAAATCACTCTTCATTGTTAGAAAATAATGAATGGATTTCTTTTAATCATAAAAAATAAATGGATTTCTTTTAATTATAAAAAAATAAATGTATTTCTTTTGTTTAGGTTTGAATCTTGATAGACATCTTTACCTAGCCTTCTTAACTGAATCAAAACTGCTAATCTTGTCTCAGACAAATTTTTGCATGCCAAAACTTAGTGTTGGTGTCAACCAACAATGCACAATAAAAGAAAGAACCCTTAACAGAAAATTTTTGAATCTTTCCTAAGTGATCAATCGGGTAGGTCTCTTATTAGTTCATAAAATCATCAGCAACCTTCTCCACAAAACCATCAGCTCCTAACCACATATTTTCGAACCTCCACAATCCAAAAAAAAAAAAAAAAAGGAAAATTATCCGAGCATAACTGATCATTTTATGATCCGGATATTAAGCCTCCCAAGAAGCAGAAACGAGGAACCTTTCCAATCTCGACCAATCCCAATTGTTGGACCATGTGAACTCACCCCCGACAAGAGGAAGGTTCAAAAGATCCAGATAAAAGATGAACCTAGAAACTCCTCTAGCGCCAAACTAATACGAGGTTCCCCAGATTGCTCACTCGGGCAATTTGGGATGAGATTTTTTTTGATAAGAAAACGATTGTATTAATAAGAATAGGCATAGCCATAGCCCAAGTACACAAGATGATATACAAGAGGTAACATCTATTTAGGAAGAAAAAATGGAAACAAGAAAATCATGAAAATCAAGGCCACTAAAATCTATAGCTGTGGCCCATAGAAATAGAGTGCTGACAAAAAGTCTTTTGGGGAAAAATGAGAAATTTTTTGAATAGGTAGCGAATTTGAAAATTGTCTAAATAAAATTTTTGTAAGATGTTTTTCAGATTTTTTGGGGAAAAATGAGAAAAGTTGTATCTAGAAAAATGATTAAGTGAGAAGCTTATTTATTTTTTTAGAATTAGAACTTTTTAAGACCATAGAATGTACCTGCTAATTATGACCTTTTCGGGATTTAAAAGATGTTTGGATTGAAGTTGAAAAATTCTTGAATACAAGAATATTAGTCATGCCCAAGGTTGGAATTGTGAATTTAAATACAAGAACAATTAGGCACCTTTAATGTGATTTTGAAAAAAACTTTGAGACATGTTTTTATTGGATTTTGTGAAAGTGAGTAGGAAAAATGAGAAATTATTTGGATTTTTTTTTTGATAAGTAAGAAAGAGATTTTATTAATCCACGTAATTAGATGAGGCCCAGGTACACAGGAAGTATATAAGAAAATCCTACAAGCTAAGCGCTGTGAAAAGCAGCATAAAAGTCATTAAAATTTGTTCCATTCAATACAATAGATGATGCCCAAAGTAGCAATGGATTTTTTTTTTTTTTTTTGAAATGTGTTTTTATTAGAGTTTGTGAAAGTGAATAGGTAGTTTGAAAATTGTCTAAATAAAATTTTTGTAAGATGTTTTTCAGGTCTTTTGGGGAAAAATGAGAAAAGTTGTATCTAGAAAAATGATTAAGTGAGAAGCTTATTTTTTTTTTTTAGAATTAGAACTTTTTAAGACCATAGAATGTACCTGCTAATTATGACCTTTTCGGGATTTAAAAGATGTTTGGATTGAAGTTGAAAAATTCTTGAATACAAGAATATTAGTCATGCCCAAGGTCGCAATTGTGAATTTAAATACAAGAACAATTAGGCACCTTTAATGTGATTTTGAAAAAAACTTTGAGACATGTTTTTATTGGATTTTGTAAAAGTGAGTAGGAAAAATGAGAAATCATTTGGATTTTTTTTTTTGATAAGTAAGAAAGAGATTTTATTAATCCACGTAATTAGGTGTGGCCTAGGTACACAGGAAGTATATAAGAAAATCCTACAAGCTAAGCGCTGCGAAAAGCAGCATAAAAGTCATTAAAATTTGTTCCATTCAATACAATAGATGATGCCCAAAGTAGCAATGGATTTTTTTTTTTTTGAAATGTGTTTTTATTAGAGTTTGTGAAAGTGAATAGGTAGTTTGAAAATTGTCTAAATAAAATTTTTGTAAGATGTTTTTCAGGTTTTTTGGGGAAAAATGAGAAAATTTGTATCTAGAAAAATGATTAAGTGAGAAGCTTATTTATTTTTTTAGAATTTGAACTTTTTAAGACCATAGAATGTACCTGCTAATTATGACCTTTTCGGGATTTAAAAAATGTTTGGATTGAAGTTGAAAAATTCTTGAATACAAGAATGCCCAAGGTCGCAATTTTGAATTTAAATACAAGAAAAATTAGGCACCTTTAATGTGATAAATAGGCTGCTATCAAGTTTCCATGTGATCTGGTATGATCAGTTGAGGTGAGACTAAAGCATCTATCTCTTCTCACTCAGGCAAAATACATGCTTTTACAATTGTAAAAATCCTGCTTTAGTTTAGATATAAACTTGAGTTATGCTCCTTACAAGTATTGGTGTTTAAAATACCAAGACTTTTTTATGTATGCTGATGTGGCAGACTTCCACATCAGCAGACTTTTGTGTGTCAATAAAGATGCTTGCAAATATTCTATAAAATTTGAATTTAAAGTGCCTCCATGTCCATTATGTTTCTTAGTGCTCTTAGGGCCGAAGATGGAGTTATTTAGCTGGTTTTGCGTAAGATAATACCTTACATTTTGCTGTATAGAAATTTTTCATTTTGCATAGATTAGATATATATAGATTTTTTTTTGCAAGTATACGTTAGAAATATATAGATATATATTGTGTTAGAACTAAAACCTCTATAAACTTTTTAACATTTTGATACAATTTTGAATTCAGCTATCATAATCTTTATAATTTAAATGATTGGTACGTGGATTAATAAAATCTCTTTCTTATAAAAAAAATAAAATTAAATGATTGGTAAATAACATCAGTATCTCATGTTCAGGTTGTTAGTGGAGTGCTTTGCCAAGTACTGTGTGGTACCTGAAGCTATTCGGCATTTCCGTGCCCTTAAAAACTTTGAGGGGGGAACAAAAGTTTTACATAATGAAGGAAACCATGGGGATCCACTATCTTTGTATCTTAGGGCTTTATGTCGAGAAGGTACACGTTTTTCTTAGAATAAATTCCTTGGCCTTTAATTTGTTGCACTCTTTTTATTACTTGTTGGCTACAGATTTTAAATCATACAACCCAAAATCCATGCAATTGTGTTGAAAAAAGGTTAAGCCTATCTGGAGCTATATCTGCAAGCAAGGTAGAATGGGAACCAAACTGTCATTCATATACTTCTTCAAAGACTTTATGCTTTTATGAGACCAAGAAGCTGATTCCTAAGCTTCTTTATAGTGGGCATAACATTGTCCATCAAGTTCTTTTATATCGTCTATATTGTCATCATTGTTAGGTCATTCATTAGTTGAATGAAGTGTAGAAATGCTTTCTTTTCTTAAGTGATCATATGTTATTAATCTGATGCAAATAGGTTGGCAGACACTTTTTCATGTGGTTTTCTGATGAGGCCATGAGGAAGAGTTTATGACTGTTAAAACTGTGTTACCTTCAATTTTGGCCTCAGAGAGTTTGCTTCTGGAGCTCATATGTAGCCAGCATTGGAGATAGGGCTTATTGGTACAAAGTTTGGTCTAGATTTCTAGTAGTTTCTATGATGCTTGGGTGTGCTTTCTTAGGTTTAAAGCTACGAACTTGTTAGGAAAAACTGAGTATGTTTATATATCCATATTGGTTTAACAAGCATTTATAGAGATTTTACTTGCCAGGCAATTCTAGTAAGCTTAAAAAGGTCATCAGATAGCTGAGTTATACACTACGAGTGCTGACGTGGCAACTAAAATTTCTCTCTCGGCTTGGGGGGAATTAGGTCGCGAGTTTTGGGCATCACAATGGCCCTTGCCGCCGGGCCTTCTGCTCCGCTAGCAGGGCATGGTGGTTTTGCACCGGGTTTTGATCAGAATCCGACGAGGAAGACGAGGGGCGCTTCAGACGGTCATTCAGGGGCATTGAAAGGGAAGACCTTCGTGGATTTGGTGAGGGAGAGACCTCAGGTTTTACTAGAGGTTGATATCCCTTTGAAGGAGCCTCGATTTTGTGAAGGAGAGATGCTCTTCTTGTTCTCTAAAACGGAAATCAAACAGTCGGCTGAGCCGTTTCGATTCGCAGTGGTCTTAAAGTTCCAGCGTCGAAGGCCATCTCTGAATTTTCTTTGTGGGTACATAAAAAACAGATGGGGATTGAAGTCGATGCCGGTTGTGGGTCAGCTTCAAAACCCTCGTAAGATTCTTGTTCGAATAACAAATGAAGAGGATTTTGTTGGGATTATGGCTAGAGGAAATGCTGAAATTGCAGGCGTTCCGTACCGGATCTTCCATTGGACACCAGAGTTTGTTGAGGAGGAGGATTCTCCTCTTGTTCCCGTGTGGTTGACACTTCCGGGACTTCCTCCGAATTTCTTTCATATGTCGATACTGAGAAGCATTGGTGGGGGTTTTGGTAGGTTCTTGAAACGTGATAATGCAACGGCTTGTGTGTCTCGGCCAGAGGCAGCGAGGATCTGCATTGAACTGGACATCTCCAAGCCATTGAGACATTTTTTTGGTTGGGTTCTCCAGGGCTCCCTAACAACCATTTCTAGGAGGTGATATACGAATCGGTTCCTCAATTTTGTGATCAGTGTTGTAAGCAAGGTCATCAGGCAAGAAACTGTGGGCATGGAAAAAAGCCGGTGAAACAGGGACCTGTGGGTGGCACAAGGAAGGAGGAAGGAGGTGATGTTGATAAGAAAGTGTGGAAGGTAGTGGGTATCAAGAACCCGGTGGTGCAAGATGGTATGGGTAGTTATTCTGTTGCTCGAAGAAATGAATTGTTGGCAATTATCAATAATAGGCAGCGTGAGGCGTATTCGAAGAAGTTAGAGGTGATGTTTGTGAATTCGAAGGGTAAGATTTTTGACAAGGCTAAATTGGAACTAAGGGGCGTTGGGGATGTTTCTTCCTCTCCGAATCCTCCCTCGAAACCACCGAAAGTGACTATCGAGATGCCTATGGCTGATATGGCAGGGGCTGGATTATTGGTTTCTCCTAACAAATCAGTGAGTAGTTGGTTTGAACTAACGGAGGAAAATTCTGAATATGAGGTTGAGAATGATCATCTGTCTGAGAAGAGTGTTTCACCGAGGAGTTTACTCAGAGTGGTGGATGAAGCTTTGGAGTTTGAACTTAGTCGTTTAGATGAAATGGGGGTTGGGATTGGTAAACAGGGCCATTCATTGTCTAAGGGCGAACCTGAGGATGAATTGGAGGAATTAACAAATAAATGTTTTGACTCTGACTCAGAGTTGAATGTGCCGTTGAAACGTCTAAGAGGAGTAAAGAAGAAGAGTCCGAGGCTAGTCCTGGAGAGGAAAACTCGGTCCTGGAACCATTTTTAATTTTATTATGCAGATTCTGATTTGGAATATTAGGGGAATTCTTTCGTAGAAGGGTAGACTTCGGCGTATTTTGAATAAAAGCCGTCCGTCTGTGGTGGCATTGTTAGAATCTTTTCTTGCTGCTAATAAATGTAGGCGATGGGCTAGGTGGTTGCACCGGCCTAATTTTATTAATAACGCTGATGTAGGTGGTAAAATTTGGTTGTTCTGGGATGACGAGCTAGAGTTTGAGGTTGTTGCTATGTCGGATCAAGCACTGTCTGGGTGGTTTGTTTGCGGTAATGTCCGAGTTTTGATTACTATTGTCCATGCGAGTTGTTTTTGGGTGAAAAGACTGAAATTGTGGGATCACATTCATTCTTTAGATGCGGGTAGTTGGCCAGCTTTTGTTGGGGGGATTTTAACATTGTTCGTAGGGATGAGGAAAAAGTGGGAGGGCTTTTGAGAGCTCCTCGTGCAAAATTGGATTTTAACAATTGTATTCATGATTGTGGGTTGATTGACCTTCCTTCGGATGGGAATAAATTTTCTTGGTGTAATGGGAGGCTTGGAGGTAGACGGATTTGGACAAAGTTGGATTGTATTTTGGTCTCGCCAAGGTTCATAATTTTTTTGAGGAGGCCCGAATGGAGTATTTACCGCGGACATCTTCCGATCATTGTCCTATGCTACTATACTTGAAGAGGGAGAGAAGGGAGGGCATTAAATATTTCAGATTTCAGTGCATGTGGGGAACTCATGACGGGTTTCTACCGTTGGTTCAGGAGGCGTGGAATCAAAATATCAATGGCTCTCCTATGGTGAGTGTAAGTAGAAGACTCAAGGTTTTAAAAAGTTTTCTGCGGAAATGGAACTTGGATATTTTTGGGAGGGTTGAACTGGAATTGTCTAATGTGGAAGCTCGGCTAAGGGAACTTGAGGATATGCTTGCTGTTGATTATTCCCTGGAACGGGAAAGTGAGCTACTGGTATGTAAGCAAAATCATCTTCAATGGCTTCATGGAGAACAGATTTTGGGTTGTAAAAAATCTCGTGTCAAATGGCTGAAGGAAGGGGACTCAAACACAGCTTTTTTTCATGCGTCTATGCGTGTTAAAAAGAAGAGTTTGTTTGTGGATCACATGACTTTGTGTAAAGGGCGGTTACTGGATTCAGCTGAAGCCATACATGAGGAAGCTATTCAGTTCTTTCAAGAGCTCTTGTCAACGTCGGATGCTATTTTGGATGAGGAGGTCCTAAATTTATTATTGCCGGTGGTTTCGAATCAGGAAAATGAAGCTTTATGTACCCCGCCATCTATGGAAGAGGTAAGAGCGGCATTATGTTCCATTCCACAGGATGGGAGTCCGGGACCTGATGGTTTCTCGGCTAGTTTTTTCATGCTAGCTTGGGAGGTGGTGAAACAAGATATTCTGGACATGGCTAAGGAATTTTTTGAGGGGATTCCGTTCAAAACTTTCTTTGGGGCTACTAATCTTGTATTGATTCCAAAGGTGGATGCTCCAACTAGCTTTGGGCAATTTCGACCTATCAGTTTATGTTCGGTGGTGTATAAAATCATGGCTAAAATCATGGTTTCTCGATTGGCTCCAGTTCTTGGGGGTATTATTTCGCCGGAACAAGCTGCCTTTATTCGTGGGCGTAGCATCTTTGAAAATATGGCATTGGCTCAGGAACTTGTGCATGGTATGAATCGTAAAACTAGGGGTGGTAATGTTATGCTGAAGATTCATATGACCAAGGCTTATGACCGTGTAAATTGGAGATTTTTGTTGAAGGTGATACGGAGGTTGGGGTTTTCAGATAAGTGTTCTTTGATCTTTAATGCGATCTCCTCTCCTGTTTTTTCAGTAATGTTGAATGGGCGGTGCAAAGGTTTTTTCAAGCCTTCACGTGGTCTTCGTCAAGGCGATCCATTGTCGCTGTATCTTTTTATTCTGTCGGAGGAAATATTATCAAGAATGCTCCATAAAGCTATTTCACAAGGCCAAGTTAAGTATTTTAATGCTTGTGGGGGTGTGCGTATTTCTCATTCATTGTATGCCGATGATTTGCTGATTTTTACTAATGGGGGTAAAGTTTCTATTCGGAATTTGAGGGGGGTGATTCAAAAATATGAAGAGATTTCGGGTCAGTTAGTAAGTCCTCAAAAATCCTCTATTTTCTTCTCGAATAATATTCCTTGGGGACGGAAAGAGGATTTGAAACGAATATCGGGTTTTATAGAGGGGGTATGGCCTTGTACTTATTCGGGTATTCCGTTACATGTTGGGCAAATGAATATGAGATTGTTTGAACCTTTGTTGTTTCGGGTGCAAAAAAGCTGGCTGGGTGGAAGAGTAAATTGTTATCTTTTGGTGGTAAACTTATTCTTATCAAGCATGTACTGCGTAGTATGCCCATTCATTTATTGTCGGTGATGAATTTGCCTAAAGGAATCTTTGGGAAGCTAAAAACAATTTTTTCAAATTTTCTTTGGGGGTTCCAGTGATGATACTAAGAAGCGCAAATAGGTTTCTTGGCGGAATATTTGTTTCCCAATAGAGGAGGGGGGATTTGGTATTCGTGATTTGTCTGAGGTACAAAGCTCATTATTCATGAAGTTTGCTTGGAAATTGTTGAATGGTGGTTCCCTTTGGTCGGATTTTTTTCGGTCTAAATATGTGGGAAGCTCCAATATTGGTTCGGTGATTGAAGGATCCAGAGGGTCTCAGTTTTGGCGAGGGGTCATTTAGGCTCTCCCTTTGGTTTTATGTAACTCTAGATGGTTGGTTTGCGATGGCTCTTCGAGTTTTTGGTTTGATAATTGGCTGGGTGATGGTGCTATTGTGGGTCGGAATATGGTGGTGGGGGGGGATAGAGGAATTCAGGTCCGAGAGATATTTGAAGGGCGGAATGCAATGTTCCGTTGCTACGTTAGATGGTGGATGAGGACACTGTGAACAGAAGTTTGAACTCTCAGGTTCGCATTCGTGAGGGACCTGATGTTTTGGTATGGAAACATTCTATAGATGGTGCTTTTAATACTAAATCAGCTTGGAATATTGTGAGATCTCATGGGAATATTTTCCCTTGGAAGAAATGGCTATGGCATGCTTCTATTCCTAAGAAGATGTCTTTCTTATGTTGGCGTGCATGGCGTAGAGCTATCCCGGCGGATGAGGTAATTAAGAAACTTGGTATCCCAATGGTTTTGAAATGTCATTGTTGTCTAGCTTCCCAAGTTGAGTCTGTGAATCATATTCTATGTGAGGGGGAGGGACCAAGGAAGGTTTGGAACTATTTTGCAGCTATTTTTGGAATTCATATGCCTTCTACACGGGTTTGGGTGGGTTTGATGAATTTATGGTGGTGCCGTGTTTCGCAATCTTCACAAGTGCGGTGGTTATGAGGTATTATTTCTATCTTTATTTTTTGGACACTTTGGTGAGTTCGTTGTGCAGCTCGTATGGAGGGGTTGAATTTTGAGTGGAAGAATGTTGTTCGAATGGTAAAAGGTTTTATTGTAGAATCTTTGAATATGGTGAGGAAGTTCAAAAAATAGGCCCCCATGACGTCGAGGTTTTAACAGGTTTAAATTGTCCTATTGTGGCATTGGAAAGTAGAACGCCTAGATATGTTTCGTGGGCGTTGTCGGAGGAGGGGAGGGTGAAACTTAATGTTGATGGGGGTTCTTGCGGTAATCCCGGCATGTCCGGCGGAGGGGGAATTGGCAGAGATCACATAGGTCGTGTTTTGGGTGGGTTTGCCCATAGCTATGGGCAAGCCACAAATCCTATTGCGGAGTGTAGAGCTGTAATTGATGGCCTTCGGATGGGTAAGCAACTTGGGTTGAGGAATTTTGTGGTGGAGTCGGATTCTAGCGTGATAGTGGGTTGGATTGTCTCAGGTGTTTGTACTTATTGGTACCTTTGGGATTTTTGGGAGGAAGCTCAATGTCTTGTTAGAGAGCTTAATGTCCAATTTACTTGGGTGTTTAGAGAGGCAAATTTGGCAGCGGATTTTTTGGCTAAACTTGGTGCTAGTGGCGAGTCTATGGTTTTTTAGGAGATGATGTTGGTACGAGAAGGCTTAGAGGTATTTTACGTTTGGATAGTTGGGGTTTTCCCGACATTAGACGTTAGTTTTGTGGGGTTGGGTCTTGTTTTTTATTGGGATGTTTTTGTTACCACGGTGTTCCTTCACCATAAGTGAGGGTTTTATTAATAAATTTGAGGGGGGTCACTTATGGACAGGTGATCTTTGTCTCTTTTTTTAAAAAAAAAAAAAAAAAAAAAGCTTAAAAATTTTGTTTGGTACATCTATTCTGTTGAGTGTGACATGCACATTTGACCCATTTATCTAATGTGCTCTTGTCATTTAATTTCAAATGACAGCATGTTGGCAGTGATAAAGTTTTATATTAGATATCTCGATTCTCATAAATTCTTTTGGGAGGAGTGAGCTTGTACCAACCTTTTCATATTACTGAAATGTATGAAGTATAATGAGAGGGCTTGAAATGTACCAACCCTTTGATGTTATCCTTTTATACAGGAAGTATACATGAACTCACTAAACTAAAAAGGGGAAAAGAGCTATAGAATCATAAAATTAGAAATAGAAAAGGGAACACCATAATGGGCCTTTGTCCAATATACAAGGCGTTTAAAACATAAAACTTAAACTCCGATACCAGTCTTTCAAGATCCTCAATGCTACGCTGGTTTATTTGACTCCATATGCACCAGAGAATGTGTAATGGGACCATCTTTCACAATGAAACATGCTGATGGTGGCCAAACTGTCTATTCCAACAAGTGGAAAGTTCCAACAACTGTGAAGGCATCACCCGCTTAATCCAGAAGAGACTGAAAAAGATGCTCCATAGAAAGCTAGCAACCTCACAATGTAAGAGTAAGTGATGCCCCATCTCCTCATTTTTCCTATACAAGCCTCCTAAGGATGATACTATCATGCCATGCCTTCTCATGTTGTCCAAGGTAAGTATTTCTTTAGTGCTGCTGTCCATGCGAAGAAAACCACTCTTGGAGGAACCGCATTCTTCCAAATAAGCTTCCTCGGGAAAGGCTCCTTGGCTTGATTACATAGCATCTTTTAGTATGAACTCACCTCAAAGTTGCCTCTCCTAGATGGGATACAAACCATTTTATCAACACCATTATGTTCCACCCCACATGAATACAACTTGTTGAAGAATGATGAGAAAAGGTCCAACTCATTTGCATCCCTAGTAAAGACGACACCTGATTGAGCTGAAACATGCTGAGGATTACAGAGGTCTGCCACATATGCTTCCTTCATGCAAGCGATTCTATAAGGAATGGAAAGGTACTTCTCAAGGATTGATCACAGTTGAGTTGTAAAGTTGAGAGAAAAGTGAGGAAGAAGGAGAAAAGCACAAGGGAAACATGAAAAAAGTGAACTACTATTGACTATCAGGATACATGTTTTTATACTAGGGTGACTATAGCATAATTACAACAATAACCTCATGCTATAAAAATAACTAGTCCTTTATACAAATTACAGTAACTCTAACACTCCCCTCAAGCTGGAACATATAAATCAAACATGCCCAGTTTGTTGGAGAATCCTTGAAAGGATGTTTTTTTTTTTATCAGTAAAATATAGAAATTATATATATGAATGAAATATGCATAGCCCTTGTACACAGGAAGTATACATAAGAGCTCCTAAATACATTCTAAGAGTGGTAAATTAAAGACAAGAAATCCTGAACGTTATCCCCATGTAATACAATAGTGGAAAACCAACACATTAGAGTGTGGAGAAAAAAATTCTTCAACTCGGATATTGTGCGTTCCTTATCTTCAAAGCAACGTGCATTCCTTTCCGTCCAAATACACCACATAATACACAACGGGATCATCTTCCATACTGCTGCCCCTTGATGACAACCTTGCATCTTTGGCCAACAACCCAACAAATCCATCACCCTCATAGGCATAACACAAGCAACATCAGCCCTAAGAAAAATCTCATCCCACAACACCCTTGTTACCTCACAGTGTAGTAATAGATGGTCCACAGACTCTTCATTCTTCTTGCACATGTAACACCACTCCAACATCACACATCCTCTCTTTCTCAAGTTGTCCGTGGTCAATATCTTCCCAAGAGCAGCACACCAAACAAAAAATGCTACTTTAGAAGGCACTCGAGACTTCCAAATGTTCTTCCAAGGAAATGGAGTAATATCAAATTGTGTTGTCAAGATGCTATAATATGCCTTAACTGTACACATCTTGTGATTATTAGACCGCCACTTCAAACTATCTCGCTGTGTCATAGTAGTCTCCGTGGAATATAGTAAGCTGAAAAATTCTGAAACAATAGGTAATTTCCAGTCATGGAAATCCCTATTAAAAAGAATGGTACGCACCATGAGAGAATAAATGCACATCCGCCATTGATGCCTCCCTATTAACTGCAATACGGTATAAGGCCGGGAAAGCCCTTTCCAATGTGTGATCTCCACACCACACATCCCGCGAAAATCTGACCTTGAAAGGATGTGTGGTAATGGTTGGTGAGAATATCACCTAGCTGATCTTTGGAGTGAACAAAGGGAGTGACAATCTCTTTTCACATTAATAAATCTCGAATAAGATGACAATAAACTTTGATATGTTTGGTACACTTATGGAAGATTGAATTGTTAGCAATCAAGGATAGTGGCTTGATTGTCGGAGTGCATCTGCATAGGGGTAGAAATATCAAGACCCAAGCCCATAACATCTCAGAAGCAGTGTGAGCCATTTCTCTATATTCAACTTTAGCACTAGAGCGGGCAACAACATTAATGCTTTTTTCTATGCCAAGTAACAAGATTACCACCAATAAAGGTACAATAGCCAGAAGTGGACTGTCTATCAGACCGACTTCCAGCCTTGTCAGAATCACTAAAACCAGTGATAGACAGATTAATAGCTGGTTTGTATAACAAACCTCAACCAGGGGCACCCTTCAAATAACGCAAGATACGAAAAACTGCATCAAAGTGACTTTGCCGGGGAGCAAGCATATGTTGACTAACCACTCCAACAGCATAAGTAATGTAGGGCGAGTCACAGTAAGATAAATTAACTTCCCAACCAATCGACGATATTGACCGATATCCGTGAATAGAGAGCCAGCTAGAATGATCTGGTAGCTTTAAACTATTTTCTTTTTGCTATGTTCATTTTTATTCCTTGGACCAAAACTTAGAAATGTTTCTTAGCTAGAAGTCATTTTAATTTCAGGCAGGATTGTTGATTTGCTAGAAGCTTTAGAGGCCATGGCGAAAGATCACCAACTAATGCCACCGCGTGCCATGATCATGAGCAGAAAGTACCGGACTTTGGTGAGCTCATGGATTGAACCACTACAAGAAGAAGCGGAACTTGGATATGAGATTGATTACATTGCTAGGTGTGCTTTATAATGAACATGCTACAATCGCTGAAAAGTCCATTTTTCTCTATTTATTTATTTAGCAATTTCACTTTGGATTAAAAAGAACTTGTCATGAATTAAAAGCATTGATTTAGCAATTTCATTTTCTTATGATTTGTCGAAAGTATTAATAAGCATGCCTTATAATTCTCAACTTTCTGTTTTTCAACATCTTATTTTCAGACTGCTTAATCCTCTGGTCAGTCTTGCACAGCTACATTGTTTCTCATCTGCATCAATATAAAATCAACAAATTTTATTCGTTTGGAACTGCCCCCTTGTTCTCATTAGCTTATCATTAGCTTGTAAATTATTTATGTTTTGCTCATTCAAGTTTATAAGCTTTCTTTTTGACTATTGTTCTGAGTCTAACTAGGACCAAATATTAACGTAAAATGGTTTTCGAACGCTGGGATAGAAATGGGCACACTCTCTCTCTCTCTCTCTCTCTCTCTCTCTCTCTATATATATATATATATATATATTCCTCTTTCTCTTTCTTGCTCCTGTTTCTTTCTTCTTCAAGTCTGTGCACTGTCCTATTAATTATGCCATGACTTGCTCACACATCCCAACATTTTCCTATTCAAATGTGGGAAGCATTCCTACGTGTTAAAGCTTCCAACCCAAAAGCTTTAGCCACTCGGTGGGGAGGCCCAACTGTAAGAGCCAGCTGTCAAGTCAGACCATACCACCATTGTTTGTGCTGCAAATAGAGGTCTTTTTTGTAATATTCATTCCATACTTGGTGGATATATTACTGTTGTATACCTAAAATTAGGGATTCTAATTGATATTGTTGATCCCATAATTGGGACATAGATTTCATTATTTGTTCAGCTGTATTCTATTTAAAGAGGATTGCTCTATGAGCATATGGAGAATTTCCAGCAACTCTCATCTTTGTTTTAAAACCAAGTAAAGAAACCAGCACTACCCTACTAAGTTTGAGAAAAAGACACTTAGGCCTGACACTTGGAGTTCAAGAACAAACAATTTGGGATCCAATATTATGTTAGAGCATTCAACCCAAAAGCTTAACCTAGTAGACAGAGAGGTCCAACAAATACATATACCCCTAATCAAGCAGGCACTTGACTAATGTGGGATGAGCCATTATCCCGGCAGCACATAATCATTTAAATGCTGCTCAGGCAAAAGCCCTAATAGATTGTAGCTAAATTGCTACTTTTGGTTGTCAAAAGTGACCTAATCCGTCTGTACTGTGATCATCCATAGGCCATGGACTTGGATCTACCAAATGATAAAAATGCCTGCTCAAGATCCAATTATAAACTATAAAGCACTTCCCTCGGTTACATGTAACCTGGTAAAGAAGGGCTTTTGGGGTCTTATGATCACCCCCCGCCTCTCTCTCTCTCTCTCTCTGTCTCTCTCTCATTGTAGTCTGACACCAGCCCTCCATATAGGCAATATAAGGCAAATTTCCAAATGTCATATTTCAAATATGTTCAATGGTTCAGAAAAGTATTAATTTATTACATATGCATGTATTATCGTATCTTTCTTCAATGTACTTAGCATATATATAGATGTATGCATACACAATCTCATACGCAAGCCTATCTTTACTACTAATTCGTTGAGAAAGATTTTGCTTTCTGCGGGAATAAATAGTGAAGAAATATGCTTATAAGAACTTTAGAAACGAAACAGTGTGATAACTTGCTAGATTTGGATCGTAGAATTGGGTCATGGAAAGTAAAGAATCGAAAGGGAAACTTGAGATTCTACAAGGTCTTTGGTGGAAACAAGTGATTCACTGTCGAAGAATCATTTTTCAAATCTAGAACAGGAATGAAAGGATCTCGTCATTTTTTTTCAAGTTAATTTTGCCTCTTTTTATCTTTTTATTTTTTACAGGCATGTGTTACCACTTGTCTAATGCATATCCTAAAACTAATTCTACTATTAAGGTATTAACTGTCTTTGCATGTTAATAGGTATATTGCAGAGGGTGGGCTTACTGGTGAGCGCAAACGATGGGTGCCTCGAAGGGGAAAAACTCCTCTTGATCCAGATGCTGATGGATTTATATACTCAAACCCCATGGAAACCTCCTTCAAGCAAAGATGTCTTGAGGACTGGAAGGCACACCATCGAAAGCTTCTGAAAACCTTACAGAATGAAGGAGTTGCTGCTTTAGGGGATGCATCAGAGTCTGATTATATCAGAGTGGAGGAGCAGTTAAAGAAAGTTATAAAGGGTCCCGACCAGAACATTTTAAAGCCCAAGGCTGCGAGTAAGATGATTGTATCTGAATTGAAGGAAGAACTTGAAGCACAAGATCTTCCGACTGATGGAACTAGAAATGTTCTTTATCAGCGTGTGCAGAAAGCAAGGAGAATAAACCGCTCTCGTGGTCGGCCCCTTTGGGTTCCTCCAGTTGAGGAGGAAGAAGAAGAAGTTAGTCTTCACTTATCACTTTTTTTGTGCTATTTAGTCTTTTGTTTAATCAGATTAATGTTTCTTTTGATCTACATATTACATTTTATCTTTTGCATAATTCCTCTACCTGAGTACATTGCCATTCAAATTTTAATATGATTCGTCTGGCAGGTTGATGAAGAGCTGGATGAACTAATTTCTAGGATCAAGCTTCAAGAAGGAAATACAGAGTTCTGGAAACGCCGCTTTCTTGGAGAAGGCTTTAATGGTGATCATGGGAAGCCTTTGCAAAATGAAGAATTAGAACCTACAGATGTGATGGACGATGTTGACGTAGAAGATGGTACAAAAGAGGTTGAAGATGATGAGGCTGATGAGGAGGAGGAGGTAGAGCAGACTGAGAGCCAAGATGGAGAGAGGGTAAAGGACAAGGAAGTTGAAGGCAAGAAGCCTCTTCAAATGATTGGAGTCCAATTATTGAAAGATTCTGACCAAACAACTACCTCATCCAAAAAGTCAAGGAGAAAAGCGTCTCGAATGTCAGTGGAGGTATGAAAGTCCATAATGGTTCCATTTCTAGTACTTCTTTTCCATTCTTCTTTTGGGCAGTGTGTTATTTATTTAATAATTTAACAGTTCTAAATTACCTATAAAAAAACAATCTAAGTCACAAATAAATCCTATTTGTAGGTCAATTACCTTATTGTGATTATTCTTTGTCATGCAATAGGTTTTCGGGTTAATATGGATACTTGATTTGAAGTTGTCCATAAGGATGGAAATGCTAACATCTTGCGTGCCATGGTGTATAGTAGGTGTGAGGGGAGGGCCACTGGACCTACCCTGCCCTCCCCGAGGGGCTGGTGGCTTAAAGATATATCTCCAAGCGAGCGGGTTGCAGGTCGGGACTTGCTTGGGTGAAAATCCGCCCGCCCACATAGAATATATAATGAAAAAACCATAATTTTACCCCTCCCCCTCATTTGGTTTACAGACACACGGCCCCTCCTCTCCTCTTCTATTCTTTTTCTTCCAACACATCAGAAATCGCCAGCCCCACGGCCACGATTGGCTGTGGGTATCTGTGCAGACCCACAGAGCATTTGGGTGCAGATATTTTTATTTTTTATTTATTTTTAAATCTATGGACATTTTTAGTTTGGATCTATATATTATGCTCGGATCTACTGATTTTGGATTTTTTGGTTTAGTGATTGGAATCTTTGGATGTGTGTTGGTTTAGCATATATTCTGGATCAGTTTTGTATTGCGGAGACCGGATGGTGGCCTGAAAAGTCTGCCTGCCCATATGGCAGGGGTGGACAGTCATGGTGTTTGGGCGGGGCCAGGGGAAGGTGGAAAGGGGCCAGGTGATGCTGCTACCCACCAGTATAGGGCGGGTAGCACCCCTAAAGTCTGTATAGAAGGAGCTTGATTGTGATATTGGAAGGCTTAGGTACCACTTGTATCAGGTGTTCGATTAAGCTTTTCACAAAATATGACATTGTCGAAATAGATGCATATGGATTAGTGAGATTCTAAACTTATGAAAACAGCCACAGGCAATATTATAGAAATTAACACCATTCAATGTTACTGTAGAATTATTAAAAAAGACGAAGGTGTAATAGTAAGATCTTAGCATTCTTTATTGTATATAAAGCTACTAATGGTTAAAATGTTTAAACAGTTGTACTTGTCTTTTTGCATGTCTGGTTTAATTTATTTGGTTTATCAATCGGATGTTTTTAGTTTATTTAATTAGAACTTTGAAGGCATGTGCTTGG
Source organism: Juglans mandshurica (assembly GCA_022457165.1). Taxonomy (NCBI): domain Eukaryota; kingdom Viridiplantae; phylum Streptophyta; class Magnoliopsida; order Fagales; family Juglandaceae; genus Juglans; species Juglans mandshurica. Next base: position 17,172,648 of record CM039623.1, read on the forward strand.
TGTATAAGTGTGTACACTAGTTTTCGGTTTTTGTTTCCACCAGCGGGGGAATAAAGATTTCCATTTTTGTTTTAGGGCCTTACCTCAGAATATGTTTTTGTGGATGGACACAGGACGATGCCGATGAAGACTGGTTTCCTGAAGATATTTTTGAGGCATTTAAGGAGCTGAGAAAAAGGAAGGTGTTTGATGTGTCGGACATGTATACAATTGCTGATGTCTGGGGTTGGACATGGGAAAGAAAGCTAAGGAATGCACCTCCTCGAAGATGGTCGCAGGAATGGGAAGTTGAGTTGGCAATTAAAGTCATGCTGAAGGCAAGTTCCTATATCTTTTCTCACTTCCTTTCACCTGTGTTATGTCTAGGAATAGAAAAATAAAGACAGGAATTGTAGGGTTTGGAAGTTTATCTCTGACTGAGGTTCACTGTCATTATCTCCCAAGTCACAATAATATCTCAACAAGATATAAAGATAAGGATAAAATAGTTTTACAGACAATATGTCCCATCTTATATAAGCTCATCCTGGCTCAAGATAATCTTCTTTAACACTCCCACTCAAGTTGGAGACTATATCCCATCTTCTAGCGGATTGATTCTACACGACCACAACCAAGGGCCTTGGTAAATAAATCTTCCAGTTGAATTTCTGACTTTACATATGGAGTGTTGATTTCTTTAGTGATTAACTTGTCATGATCAAAGAGGCAATCTACTTCGATTCGTTGTTTTGTTCATGTGTCCGTGGGTTGCTACCTGATTATCCACTATAAATCCCATTTCTCGAAGAAAATCTCTCTACACATAACCTCACAAATATTTTTTTTTTGATAAGCAAACGATTGTATTGATGATAGGCATAGCCCCAAGTACACAAGAAGGTATACAAGAGATGAGACCTATCTAGGTCGCAGCAACGGAAACAAGAAAATCATGAATATCTAGGCCATCATAACCTCACAAATTTTGCGGGACATACTTTAATGTTCTGCTTCAGCACTAGACTTGGCACCAGCAATCTGTTTTTTACTCTTCCATGTCACTAAATTATCTCCCTGAAATGTACAATATCCAGTCTTAGAGCTTCTATTTGACGTGAACCAGCCTAATATGCATTTGGGTACTTTTATATTCAAATGTCAATTAGCTGCATAATCCAGTTTGAATGTAATCGATGCAGTAAGAGTAAATATTATTTTTAGGCTGATTTTTCTATAATACCCTTGACTATCATACTTATAAAAAAAAGTCTCAATTATCAGATTTATTTTTAGTAGATGGAGGCTGGAGCTAATTGGTAGAGGGAAAAAATACCCTTGACTATTACTTTTATTTTTAGTAGATGGAGGTATGTGGTAGAGGGGTTGTTGAGGTTGGCTATGTCTTGGGTTCAAATCCTACTCCTGAAGAGAGAGTGATATATTGATGCTATGTTGCTAATGTTTCCCAACTGATTTGGAGGGGCTTTATCTCTTCGTGAAGACTATAATTTGAGCAGAGCTCAGTGTGATAGGTTTGGAGTTTTGGTGTTGTATTTTATTACATTATATGTACTATATAACAAGTGTCTTATACGTCGAATTTTCTGAACATTACATTAACTGTATCTATTATCCTGTATGAGTCTTGTTTTCTTGCAACTATATCGTTTTGGATGTCCCTAAAATTCTCCCCATCTCTCAAGACTCCCCCTATTATTTAAATGGTCATTTGTTGCATAAAAGACTCTTTGATTTCTGATTCCCAAAAGACCTTTTAATTTCCATTTCTCAAAATATCCTCTGGGGTTCCACTTCAATTGTAGTCATCACACAAAAAATAGGACTTTTTAATTTTTTTTCTTTTCCTATAATGAATTTAGGGATTTTTTTCCCATGCATATAGTTTGGGTGTGAGACTACTTTCCCTGAAAGTTGAAGTATATATTATCAAAATATGCTTTGGCTTCTATATCACCAACTCTTATCAATATGTCTGTATTTTGTGACTTGATGTGACCATTTTAAAACTCCCCACGTCATAACACGCTAGTAACACGTTTGCCTAAACATATATTGCCATTCCATGCTCTCCATATTTGGCGGTATCTCCCAAGAATATAGTGAAAGACTAAAGTATTTATTTGGTATCGTTTCATTGGTTTGGAGACTTCACTGCTCCAATAGAAGCATTTGCTTTAATTGTATTGTTCTTTTTGAAAGATTGAAATAATGAACATTCAGGTAATAGAGTTGGGTGGAACACCCACTATTGGGGACTGTGCCATGATCTTGCGTGCTGCAATAAGGGCTCCAGTGCCATCAGCATTCTTGAAGATATTGCAGACAACACATAGTCTTGGCTATGCATTTGGGAGGTGAGATAATGTTCTCTATTTGAGGAGAATGAAAAACAAAATAGAGGTTTGATTTTCTTGATCTAAAAATTAGGCTGTCTACGCAAGATTGTAATTTGATATTTTTATGGATTGTTTGTGCATCATATTGCAAGACTGGGAGCTTTTTTACTGCATTTAAGTTGAGTCTTGCCTCTTCCTAATAGCATGCCATATATCTTTTTGAACATACAAACTTGGCAATTTCAACATGAAGTATCATTCATCAGAAAAGTTTTTCAACAAAGAGAGCCTTAAATTATGTATATTTTTGTTGGCATACCAAAACCACTCCAACAAAATCTCATTTGCGTTTTCTTCTATTGCAGTCCCCTTTATGATGAAATCATCTTGCAATGTCTTGATCTTGGAGAACTAGATGCAGCCATTGCAATTGTTGCAGACTTAGAGACATCTGGGATTACAGTTCCAGACCAAACCTTGGACAGATTGATTTCTGCTAGACAGACGATTGACATTACTGCCAATGATGTACCCTCCTAGCTGCGGTTTATAATTCTAGTTCCCTTTCGAATAGCCTGATTCTGGAAGAGCAAAACAGTATTTGTTAGGGTGGCACAGCAGACAAGTAGCAGCTTCCGTTGCTACAAATCTGTGTAGAAGATGACGGACGGTATAGATATCTGAACTTCTCCGATAATAGCAACATTTATTAATAATAAAAAAGATTTGTGCTTAGGTCTTCCAAGAGAGTAGTGTGGTCACTTACCCTGATCTAGTGGATTTTTTGTTTGTAATTGAGACTCAAACGCATCAAATTAACCAAATCACTGATACTAATTATATAGAATCTTGCATAGATGTCTCTCACCTTTTTTCCTAGGATACTATTCAGCTATGTACCATCTATATATTATTGGTATGAATTTGATGCTATGTACCAAATCAAATCCTGCAAAGATTAAAGGAAAAAAACAACTGATAAAGTACTTAGTTTTTGTGTCTTCGGAGTCTCCATTTGATTTGAATCATTTTATTTTATCATTCTATGGGGAGTCCTGAAAAGCTAAAAAGTAGAGAGAAGTAATGATTTGGTGCTTTGTTAATGTCGTTAAAAGAATTGGTGTCAGATTTTATAATGGATATTGGAGTTGTAGCAACGGCTCTCTTTCTTTGTACAAGAGTGTGAGCATCAGTTTCTTTGATCCCTTTTGTTATTCAGTTAGTTTAATTAATTAGCCACCAAGGTCTATAATAAATATACAATAACAAAATGATAAATTTTCCGCTTAGAATATCAATCTCATGTACAAGTTCCTAAGAATGACGGGAGTGAAAACAGGAACTCTTAAAAAAGAAATTAGTGCTATTTCTAATTCCTTTTCTTCAGCAAGATGACCTATATGTTTTTTTTTTAAAGTAAAAGGAAATTTTATTTAACAAATGTAATAGGTGAAGTCCATGTATACATGAAGTATATAAAAGAAAACACCTAATTACATTCTAAGGGGAAAGAAGACAGAAAACTATGAGCTGAAGTTTCATCAAGCCCTAAAGCAGAAAACCATTGCAATAAAGAAATACAAAGAATTTTCAGATTTCCTCCATAGTGCGCTTCTTATTATTAATTGCTCGTTCCTTTCCCACCAAACCTTTCCCACCAAATACACCATATGAGACATAAGGAACCATCTTCCACACCGCAGCCACTTGTTTAGAACTACAAAGCCCCATCCAGCACTCAAGCAAATCCACTACTTTCATCGGCATCACCCAAACTAGCCCAACTCTACTGAACACACCATCCCACAATGCCTTTGCCACCTCACAGTGCAAAAGTAAATGATCCATAGATTCCCCATGTTTCTTACACATGAAGTATCACTCCATGATAACAAAATCCCACTTTCTCAAGTTATTGATCGTCAAAATGTTTCCAAGTGATGCTGTCTATATGAAAAACGCTACTTTGGAAGGCATATTAGACCTCCAAATACGCTTCCATGGAAAAGGAAAACAATGCTGAACAGTCAAAACCTTATAATAAGACCGTAACGAGAACTTTTTACTACTCGTATGCTTCCATGTCATTTTATCCCTCTCACTACACCTGCAAGGAATATAGGAAGCTAAAAAATCAGACACCTCATCAAGTTCCCAGTCCTGTACAGCTCTAGTAAAACCAACATCCCACTACAAAAGATTCCATTAGAATGGACTAACACATCAGAAATAGAAGCATACCGATGCGTTGCTATATGAAAGATGATAACCAGAAACACACTAAAAAGAGCCCGATCATAAATATCAAACCAAAAACAGATCCTAGAACCCCCTCATCCACAACAAGGTTCATATGTTTAATAAAATTCTCCCATCCATTTCTAATAGATTTCCAAAGACTCACAACATAAGTCCACCTAACCTCCTTAGAACACCACCCCCCAATCACATCCATATTTCCAATCTATAATCTCCCTCCACAACGACTCCCCTTCCAATTAACACCTCCACAACCATTTCCCCAGCAAGGCCTTGTTAAAACTACTCAAATTTCGGACCCCCAAACCACCATTTGAAATAGGAGAACAAACTCTATTCCAACTAACAAGGTGGATTTTAGTCTCCTCACCCATTCCTCCCCACAAAAATGTACAAAATAATTTTTTAATTCAGTTTCCCACCCCTGCAGACAAAGGAAATAAAGAGAGATAATAAGTTGGGAGATTCAAAAGAGTACTTTTAATAAGAGTGATTATACCCCCTTTTGATAGATATAACCTCTTCCAACCAGCCAACATTTTCTCAATCTTCTCAACTACCTTATTCCAAATAGACTTAGTCTTGAAAGACACCCCTAGTGGAAGACCAAGATATTTCATAGGTAGAGCATCAACTTTACACTCCAAAAACTCTGTCAAACAATTAATATTCCTAACTCTCCCACCAAAACCATCTTCGACTTACCCAAATTTACCTTAAGGCCTGATACAACTTCAAAACAAGGTAAAACAACCCTTAAGGTTTGAATTTGTCCACGATCAACATCATAAAAAAAATAGTATCATCAACAAAGAGAAGATGAGAAAGTGTAATAAAGTCATTGTTAACATTTCCCACCGTAAGTCCAGAAAGAAAACCCCCCCTTATAGCAGCTTCCACTATTCAACTCAAAGCTTCCATGATAATGACAAAGAGGAAAGGGGATAATGGATCCCCCTGTCTCAATCCACGAGAGCTATGGAAAGAATCACAAGGATTTCCATTAACTAATAGTGAAAACTGAGCAGTAGAAACTCAATGTCTACTCCACACACACCATCTCTCCCCAAAACCACATCTCCCAAGCATATAGAAAAGAAAATCTCAATTCACATAATCATACGCCTTCTGCATATCCAGCTTACAAATGACACCTGGGACACCCTCCCTCATTCGGCTATCTAAACATTTACTAGCAATCAAAATTGAATTAAGTATTTGCCTAGCCCGAACAAAAGCATTTTGGGGTTTAGAAATAATTTTTTCAATCACTGTACTCATGCGATTGGCAAGCATCTTAGAAATTATCTTATAAACCCCACTTACAAGGCTAATAGGGCGAAAATCCTTTAACTCAGAGGCCTCAACTATTTTAGAAATAAGAAAGATGAAGGTGGCATTAAGAGACTTCTCAAACATTCGTGCCAGGGGCTTTATCTTTGACCATTCCACACACCACTTGATAAACCTCAATCTCCTTAAACGGTCTCCCCAACCATCTTGTCATGCTCACTAACCCTTCTCTTGCTAATTTTGAGTTCTCGTTCATCATCGACCTCAACCACCACCTTCACCTCTTTCATCTTCAATCTCGGCATGTCCACAGTTGCAGGCCTCAAGTCCTCCACAATGGTAGCTTTGAAGGCCTTTACAATCTCTCCTAGATTGTCAGCGGCGGAGTTAGCAGAATAATCTATGACTTTCAAAGAACTTCTGGAGACAGGAGAAAGAAGAATCCTGTTGGGATCAACTTCCATGGGTGCTGCAACTCCCTCATGCAACAATCAGACATCCCCCTTTTTTTAAACAACTACTGACTTTTGTTTCCCTACCGTTGAACCCACTAATTTTTCAATCATAATATACTGATTAAAACTATTGTTCTGTTTTGCCAACTAGTTAAGCAGCAACTCTGTCAACTCATTCAAGCGGTTACTAAACTCTTGAAGACTCTTTTCATGAGAGTCTACCCGTCACTGTAAGGCTTCTTGTTGCTACTTGAAAAGTATTTTGTCCTCCATGAATCGTCGGCTCTGGCTACCAATTGTTATGCACCTGCTGGATAACTCTAGTAAAAATGGAACAATAAAATGGAAATGGATGAGAAGGAAACAGATGATAGACTCATATATTCATCACTGTGCTTGAAGATGATAATGGGTATTCGAGGTACCCTGCCTCCACAGAATGTTCACTAGAAAATGCAAGATTCAAGATATCCCTTCATCTCTTTCTTCCTCTCCCTTATAACCATGCACAACCCTCCTAAACTTCTCAGTTGTAACCGAAATAAGAAAATGCTAAACAGACACTAAAAGAGACACTGACTATCTAACAGACAATAAATGCATAGCAAAAGGAAAATAAACAAAATGCACAACTTAATCTAAATGCAAAGCTTAACTAAAATATATAACATGTTTCTTCCATTTTCCAGACTTCACTGTTTTGCATCAGGTTCATCACATTTGACCAGTAAGATTTTCTTTTCATTTTAATTGACACTGCTAGTAACCCTGAAATTCTTAGGTTTTGATAAAATCCAATCTTGAACCCATTAGAAATTGAAGGCCTTCGAACTCTACTATCCTAATTCCCAAGACATCAAGAACCCGAGAACTTTTTTTTGTATATGTAAGTAAAGCAATGTACAATATTATAAATTAGTGAGAATAAAAGAAATGGTGGGTGGATCTTTTCCATTGTGGAAGGGAGGAGATGGCCTATGGGGCAAGATGACGGGAATGCATCTTTAGGATAAAGACGTGACCCTTGTTGCCAAGTTGTGCACATTGTATTTGCACGACTAGCGATTAAAGAGAGAAACAAGTCTTTTTGTTTTACATGGAGATCCCTGATGCTCTGGATGGTTGGTTCAATTTCCCAATATGTTGATGATACAACTTTGCTTTGGGCCTTGTAGACAATCTCGAGTCCCCTTCTGGAATAATTTGTTGTTTCTTCAAGTTCTTTGCTTCGGTGGATGCAAGGAGAGCTGCCAATGTTTCTATAGTTGTAAGGTCATTTGTGAGGCACTTTTTGGTCCATTTGTGGAGTATTCTTCCTTTTTTATTGCAGTATAGGGCATCCATGATTGAATAGTCTGGATGTACGACAACATCATAGTTGATCTTGAGGAATCCTTATTGTGGTGGTTGCCATTTATGTAGGGGTTTCATAGTGGGGTTTGATCCCCATGCCTCAGTGTGCTTTGATGATAACCTTACGGCCTATGCAGCTACCTGTCAAGGATTCTGGTGAGCTCCTCCATGTGGAACTCTATTTCTTTCCATCCAATTGAGGTCTAGAGTTACAGTAGCAAGCATCTGAAGGCTGTCACATGGTTATTGGGGATCTGTAGAGATAGAGTGGCACATACATTTGCTTATGAGGTCTTTTGTTCCTAGATTACTCTTCCATGTCCATGAGTTTGTCGGCTTTGGTTTTGTTTGTAGAAAAAAGGAATTGTGAAGGTACTTTCTAGAGATGTGATGTACCCAAGGTCTTGGTGCTACAGTGTGGACCATCTAGGCTAATTTGGATACCAGTGCCCTGTTATGATTATAACTTGGTTTGATGCCAAGTCCTCTGTGACAACGAGGGAGATAGATTGATTGACATTACTTTGGGGTATAGTTTCTAGCCTTCTCCTCAGGAAAGCCCCACCAAAATATTTTGAAAAGTCGATCTATTGAATACGAGTGACTTTTGAGAAGGAGGAAGGTTGACATCGGGTAATATGAAATTCCTGATGCAACAATGTAACACCCTTGTAATAGCTCTAGTCATATTTAATGGTTTCTATAATGGATGATGGAAATGTGTGATGAAAATGGAAATAGCTCACTTCAAGGGTGAGAGCCTCCAGAGAAATAGAGAGACTAAAGGGAAGGAAATTGATAACTGAATTCTCATAAAATCTTGCTTAACCTTCTCATGTACAGACTGACCTCATATAAGGCTGACACAAGGAATACCAGACTTGGATTCCTCTTATGGAAACTCACTACACGACAAAAACTCATAATAGAATGCAAAACAGACTTCTAGTGGACTGGACTACTTCACGGGCTGGCCATCTAGCCCATAACCATTATAGACACATGATAATCACTAACTTAACACTTATTAATTGGCCCAACCCTTAAGCCCTCAGCTCGAGCCTGGCCCAAGGGTCCCAATTTGATAGCCAAGACACAACCCTAACTCATCTGCTTCTTCCTTCTTCGAACCAGTGATCTACGAAGTGTGACAGAGCCGCCCCCTTAGAGCACCTTGCCCACAAGGTGCGGGTAAGAAATCTTCAACCACTCATACGCCTCCCACGTTGCATCATCTTCGTTCTGACCTTGCCATTGCACCAGCAAATCTGTCACAGCAAGGTTTCTTGCTCTTGCAGACACGAAGGCTCAACACCCGTATGGGTTCGAGCTTCAAACCTATGAAATCGATGGGAGGTAGATTGGCAAGAGGCTTTTGTTTTTATCCCAACTTCTTTTTTTAATTGTGAAACATGGAATACCGGATGTATAGCTGTTGTGGGTGGTAGTTGTAGTTTATAGGCCACGGATCCCACATTTTGGATGACCTAGAAGGGTCCAAAATACCTTGGTGCTAGCTTTGGGTTGCGATGTGTTGCCACCGATAACTGCCGATAAGGCTGGAGACGGAGATAGACCCATTCTTCGATCTCAAATTTTTTATTTTTCTTCTCAGATCTGCATACTTCTTCATGCAGTTTTGGGCCTTCTGCAAATTTTGCTTTAGGATAGTTAGGATCTATTCTTTGGTCTTTATATTTTCTTCCACTACTTTGACCTTAGTTGTTCCAGGCACGTAGCTTAGTAATCAGGGAGGGGGATACCCATGTAGGGCTTAGAATGTGGTGGTCTTAGTAGAGGAATGCTGGATGGTATTGTACCACCACTCAGCAAGAGGCACCCATAATGCCCAATCTCGGGGTCTGTCCCCTGTGAAACAGCACAAGTAGTTCTTAATACACTTGTTGATTGCCTCAGTCTGGCCATTAGATTGAGGATGATAAGCCGTGTTAAATGCCACCTGCATCCTTTGAATTTTAAATAGCTCTTGCCAAAACTGCAAAGTGAAGGTATTGTCTCTATCAGAGACCACTGAGTTAGGCATCCCATGGGCTTGAGGATGTGCTTCGTGAATAGTTGAGCTACTGTCTTAGCAGAAAAGGGATGGGCCAAAGGAGTAAAGTGTCCATACTTTGTTAACCTATCCACTACCACCCATAAACTATTAAACCCTTGAGACAAGGGTAGCCCTTCAATAAAATCCATGGAGATTTGTGTCCATGGTTGTGATGGTATAGGGAGAGGCTGTAGTAATCCACTAGGTTTAGTTTGATCTGCCTTGGCACTTTGGCAAGTATCACACTCTTGGATAAGCCTTTTTACATCAGTTTTCATGCCATGCTAGAAGAAATCTCTTCTGAGTCTATGAAGGGTTTTATCATAACCCGAATGCCCCCCACTAGACTATAGTGTAACAATTCGAGCAATTTCGTTTCAACCTTTGGTCATCTACCACTACCACCCTTTTCTTATACAACAATAGGCCTTCTCTCACCTTGTAGGCTGGTGACAACTCCCCTCTCTGAAATTTCTGTAATAACTCTTGAATCTTAGGGTCTTGAATGTAGCCTCTTTTAATGTCCTCCCACCAATCCAATGTTGGTAGAGAAATGACTTCCAAAGTGGCACTGTCATCCCCTAGGTGCTTTGTTTTAGTCTTCCTAGATAGTGCATCTGCTACTTTATTCTCAAGTCCTCTTTTATACTCCACCAATAGGTCATACCCCAGTAACTTTGACACCCATTTATGCTGCATAGGTGTTCCCACCTTTTGTTCTCGTAAGTGTTTTAAACTTTGGTGGTCGATTTTGACCACAAATTGGTGCCCTAGTAAATAAGGCCTCCACCTTTGTACTACCATTACCAATGCATATAGCTCCTTTTCATAGGTGGACAAGGACAAGATTATCCCCGGCTATAGTTTTTTTTTTCCTGCATTAATGCTTCTTTCAGTTTTAAGAAAGCCTTTTTAGCTTCCTCATTCCAACAGAATTGATTCTTTTTAAGTAACTGAGTCAAGGGGGCTGCTATACTACCATACCCCTTTATAAATCTTCTGTAGTACCCTGTCAACCCCAATAACCCTCTTAGAGACTTGATTGTAATTGGGAATGACCACTACTCCATTGATGCCAACTTTTCAGGATCTGTTTTAACACCTTCAACTGAGATTAAATGGCCCAAATATGTTACATATGTTATAGCAAACCAACACTTAGAGTATTTGGCCAACAATATGTGTTTTTTCAAAATTTCCAAGTTGTCTTCAAATGTAGCACATGTTAGTCCTACTATACACCAAAATGTCATAAAAAAAAATACTAGGATAAGTTTTCTTAAGAAGGGCCTGAAAATTTCATTCATCAAACTCTAAAAAGTAGAAGGGGTATTTGTTAACTCAAATGGCATTACCAGAAATTAGTAATGCCCTTCATGTGTCCTAAAAGCAGTTTTATGAATGTCATCAGGTTTTATCCTGATTTGGTGATATCTTGAACGCAAGTCCAGCTTAGAAAATAACCTTGAACCACTGAGTTCATCCAATAATTCGTCCACCACTGGGATGGGGAATTTATCCTTCACGGTGACCATATTTAAGGCCCTATAATCCACACAGATACATCATGATCCATCAGCCTTTCGCACTAGTAAAACAGGAGAAGAATATGGGCTGTGAATGGGCCTTATAACTCCAGAATTTAGGAGTTCCTTCACAATCTTCTCGATCTCATCTTTTTAGAAATAAGGGTAACGGTATGGTCATACTGAAATTGGGTTGGTGTTTGGGAAAAGGGTGATGGAGTGGTCATGGTCACGGGTTGGGGGAAGGCCTTTAGGGTCACCAAAGACATCCTCATATTGTTTGAGTTGGATTGGTTTTGGAAAGTCTCTTGCTGAATCCTCCTCATTGTGCTCAATAAGTTGCAGTAACGGTCCCTTCTTTTCCAACTTATTATTCACATTAGGATTACCCTCCTCAATAAGGTTAGAAGGACATAACTGCTCTAACCCAACAACCCTTCCCTGGGATTAAAATTTCATGGATAGATCCTTAAAATTCCAATAAATGGGTCCCAACTCATGTAACCATTGGACCCTTAATACCATGTCACACCTTACTAGTACTAGCACATATGCATCTACAGTGAAAACTGTCCCTTGGAACTTAATCTTGATGGCTGCACACCTCCCTTCACTATCAACTTGCTCCCCATTAGCCACCTTAACTTTGACAATCTCATGCACATTCACTGGTAGTCCGCCTTTTCTAACAATAGAGGGATTCAGAAAATTATGGGTACTACTTGAGTCAATTAAAATCACCACCTCTTGACTTCCTATTTTCCCCTTAATTCTCATAGTTCTCGAGCTTAGTGAACCAGTGAGAGTGTGCAATGAAATTTCTGGTTGGTTAGGTTGATTGACAAACTCTAAGAATTCCTCACTCACCACCTCCTCTCTTTCTGCTTCAGCTTCCCCTTGCTCATCCTCCACCTCATCTATAAAAAACAACTTGGGTTGTGGGCACTTATGGCCTAGATTCCACTTGGCATCACAATAATAGTATAACCCTTTTTCTCTCATTTCCTTCATTCGCTGTGTTTTAATTCTTTGTACTGTAACTATGGCTTTTGGATATGATTGGTTGCTGTTATGGGTATGGTTGGGTGTATGGTTGCTATTTTGGGAAGGAAATTGTTTACGAATGCCAGATTCATGGGGTTGGAAGTTTCTGTGGCTTTTCTTGGTAATAGTGATATTTTTTTCTTAAATCTTAGCCAAATTGTAGGCTATTACCAGATTTGTGGGGTTAAACATCCGTGCTGTATGCCTAATCTCATCCCTTAACCCACTGAGAAAACATCTTAACTTGTATCCTTCAGATAAACCCCTTAACCTATTGGAAAGTGACTCAAAGTTGGATTTATATTCTTCCAAATATCCCATTTGTTTAAGTCTTATTAAGGACTCCATGGGGTCATCATAAGAGGATGGCCCAAACCTGGTTAACAAGGCCTTAGTAAAACTCTCTCAGTTCCTTATTTCTCCAATATTTTCTACATCTTGGAACCATACTAAGGCTTGGCCTTCCATGTGAAATGAAGCTAGCCTTACTTTATGTTGTGGAAGTGTGTTATAGTATGCAAAGAGATTATTAGCCTTATATGTAACACCCCGCTCATTCCTTCTTACGTACGCTCCTTCTTTCTAACGTAAGCAAATTTTGAGAACGAAAATTATGTAACGGTCTACCCTTCTCTCTAGCGACTGCGAGCCTCGTTATGCGTGCTGAACCTCGATGGTGTGTTTTAAAGATATTATGTGATTTCCAAAGTACGCCTAGCGTTTTAAATGTCCTGAAAATATTTATATGTGTTATTGAACTAAACTTGATTTTAAATAAGACAATTATAATATTTTTGAAGAGCTCCAAAAATATTATAATTGTCGGAAATCATTTTAAATATTATTATTAAAATGATTCCAGTTATTTAAAAAATTATGAGATTTAAATTATGTTGAAAACTCTAATTAATTAAATAGTTTTATTCTTTTAAAGATATTAAATAAGACTTCATCATTTTATTAATGATGAAAGAATATTATTTTATAAACTAAAGTTTAGTTTAAATAATATTCTATCTTAATTCCTCTTAGTGCTTTTAATTAAGTTAATGTTTACGCATTTTAAATTAGTGTTTTAATTTCGCATTGTTAGATCGTCTTGCAAATTTCAAGATGAAGGGACTGAATTAAATACCAAGAAGCCTCTCTCTTCTCCCTCACTTTTCCCTCCCCTCTCTCTCTCCTCCCTCTCCCCCAATGTACGACGTACGTCTCCCCCCTCTCACCCGATTCTTCCATAGCCCAGCCCGGCGCTGCCTGGCCTCACCGCCACCATCACCGGCGTCCCCTCATGTCAGCGAGCTTCCACCACCGGAGCCAAGCCCCCATGTGCAGCCCTCTGTCCTCACGGTAAGTTGGCCGAAATGGGTAAAAACCCATTTCTCTTCCGTGCGCCGCCACCCACGGCCACCAAGCGCCTCCATGAGCTTCCCCTTCCTTCCCCCTTGATCCGAGGCCTATAGGGTGTCTTCCCCCTCACATACAGGTTTATCACCCTTGCGCCGCCATGCGTGGCTACCTAGGCCGCCGCACCACCACCATTAGCCTTCTATCTCACCGGCGACCTCCCCATACCCTGTCGAGCCCCCTAGCCTCCACACGCACCCTCACTCTCCCATGGCTTCTCATCCACCTCGCGGCCAGATCTGCTGTCGTAGGCCACCATGGCGCCACCCCAGCACCACCACAAGTTCCACCGCACCTCCCTCAGCCCCTCCATGGCCAGTCACGACCAACCAAGCCTTCCCCTTCCATTTCCATGCTTTGAGGCACATGGGTTTCCCTTAGAAACCAACGGCTCCGCCGTGCTCCGCCACCCCAGCCACCACACATGGTGGACAACAACTGTACGTGGGTTAGCCGCCACATACAATCCTTCCGACGTCATCAACTGTGACGGTCAGCGAACAACATACGGGTCAATCCTGTCGATGGTATAACTCTCTATCCCTCGTTATTTATGTTAGATGTTAATTAATTGATTAGGTTGTGGACTCTGCTTTTAGTATTGTAGAGTTTACTGCATTGTGATGTGTTGTGTAGTGAAGTGTTGGGCATTCTGTGTAGTGAAGTGTGGAGCGTAGTTGGGAATTGTGTTGTGCAGTGTTGTGGATTGTGTTGGTCAGTGTTGTGGACTGTGTTGTAATGGTGGTGTGGCATCGTGTAGATTGGGAATAGAGTGTGTACTCTTGTGGCGTAGTGTGGGATAATGAGAGTATATGTAAAATATACCCTCCTGGCGTATTGTGGAATGGGAAGAGTACACGCTGAATGTACTCTGTGTAGTATAGCGTGTATGAAGGGAGTACACGCGGAGTGTACTCCATGTGATGGAGTGATGCATCATATGGCGTGTACGCCATAGTGGTGATGTGGTGTAGCGTGTGAGAAGGAGTACACGTGGAGTGTACTCCAAGAGGTGCAGCGACACACCGTGTGGCGTGTCGCAAAGATAAGGATGATTGTGTGGTTGATGGGCGTAGAGCGTGATGAATAGTGTCGGGAACTGTAAAACAATATCCCGAAGTAGTTATGGTGTGGCCTGTAGTCTGAGGTGACAGGTGTCATCGTGATTGACTTATGGCTGGAAGTACGTGTAAAGTAGCGGAACAAGTGTAAGAGTGCGCAGCGGAAGCATGACTGGGGAATGTCACGAAGTGACATGGTTACTGGCAGTCGTGCTTGTGATGGGTGAGGAGTTAGCGTAGAAATGGCGTAGCAGGATGTCAGGTGACGTGACACGATCACAGTGTAGTTTGGGAGTAGTCTCGAGGTATATGACGTGACTTAAGGCGCAGTAGTGAACAGAGTCTTGTCGTGTTAAGTGTTGGGATGAACTATCAAAAGGAACGGGTAGCATGAAGAGTCATGCTAGCCAGGTTAAGAGAAGGTTGGTATCGGAGTATGGCGCTTGTCCCTACAAGCATGTGATCAACGTGTTATATGTTGATCTTAGGTGATAAAGCGGTAATGTACATGTGTAAACTGGTGTGACATATGTACCGGATGGATTCACCATATGTAATGGGTAATCTGTCCTAAGCATGGTTGCACGGTGCTTAAGCCTCAGAGTTGGCTTAGAGCTGTGTGGCGTGTATGGATGGGAATGAGGATTTAGTGTGAGCTAAGGTGCATGGAGGCAGTGACGGGTGTATTGTCTAGGATTGGGATACGTGATTCCATCGGTCGGAATCATGCGTCGGAATGTGGTCAACAAGAAGAGTAAGACGAAGGTCTTAGTGTCTTAATCCTAAGGTGAATCATGGTCCACCTTGGGGAATGAGCACTTGAAGTAGAACGTCGAGTTTGGAAGAGGTAGTGACTGTAAGTAGATCCTGAAGGTTTTAGCATAGTAAAGGGCACGTAAGAGCCGGGATAGAAGGAGAGTGTTTCAAGTGAAGTGTAGCTTTATTTCTAGTTTAAGTTGCTTATGCATTAGATAGAGAATGGCGTCAAGGTTATGTGTATGCATGTAGGTTGCCATATGACACGCACATGATTGGACTGCATGATATGAAGTAGCATGGAGTCCAGGTAAGTATTACGTTCATGCTCTTCTAGAGTTTTCTAAAATACAAGAAAAGAAAAAGAAACGCTTTTCCTTTAAGATGCCTTACACGAAAGATGTTTTACGAAAGAAAATACTAAGTGCTTAAAGGTATAAGTATGTAACGGCCCTCCTTGGCTGCCCCTTTTTACACACCAAAAGTATTAATTGTATGTATGTGAATGGATGACTATACGTAGTATTTATTGTCTGTATTTTCTAAGAAAAGAAATGTCGAGGCTCGTGCCTCGAGCTTTAAATTGATACTTTGACTGATGTGAAGAAAGTGTTTTAAAAGGTCCCCATGAACTGATGTTAAAACGTCCCTATGAACTGATATTTTAAGGATGCCATGAACTGATGTTTTATGGATGTCATGAAAGATGATGTTTAAGCCCATGCTCTTATATGATGTTTCTCCATGAATGAACTGTTAAATGAAAATGACTGAAAATGAAAGGACTAAAAGGACTGAATTGAAAGAAAGGACTGAACATTTAATATATGAAAATACCTAATGGCCATATGAATGAATGAAAAGGGCACCAAAGGAATGGGCAGATTGCAATGCCAGGTAAGTAGTACTGGTAGTGCACCCAGTGCTGCCCCTATGAAAAGGAAGCCCAACCCGTAGCCACGGATGGAGTCCGGGTCCAAACGAAGACCACTAACCCCAACACACGGGGCGTAATAGTGTGTACCGGCCAATGAAAGTGATAAAAAAGAATGGATGAATGCATGAATGCACGAACTCTTTAAGAAATAAAGACACTGACGGGAGACACGTTTACGAAGAGAAAACCCTTTTTAAAGAAAAACTCCATCTAGTGATGTCTTCAAATAAATGCATATATGCATGTACGTATAGTATGTATGGAATGATGAATGCATGATTGAAAACCTATGTTATTATATTTTAACTGTATGAAGTAATGCTTACGAGTCATTGACTCATTTTAATTTTTATGTATGCCCCTCTCCCCCCAATAGGAACTGAATGATTAGTATGCGCTAGGACGGACACGACCCTTTGGGAAGAGCATGGAAGTCTAGGCATAAGATTTAATTGTATAAGAGGCCTTTTTATCTTAAGATTAATGTTTTCCGCTGTAAACCTCTTTTATTTTCAAAACACATTTTATTTTATAATGTAGAGTCTTGCACCCTGGGTATGGAAGTAAAAAGTTTTAAATCGAACGGTAATTCCTGTCATCCTTTCTAAAATCATTTTATAAAAAGTCACACCACAAGGACGGGCGTTACATTATATAACCAACCAGTTGGGTTTTCTCCATGAAAACAGGGAAAATCAATTCTTACTTGTCTGGGGGGCTCCCCCCTAGCTCCATCTGCTCATTCCGGGGGATATTATTCCCAGAAGATGACTCTTCTTGAGGGCTGTTGGTATTCCGCTTCTAAAGTTCCAGAGTCAAGGAAGCAAGCTGCTGCATCACCGAGTCTGACTGTCGCTTGAGTGCCAGCATCTCTGTCTCCAAGTTCTTCAACTGAGAGTCTGTGGACTTTTTCAAAGCCAAGAGGCCATCTTGAAGTTGATTAAGCCTTGTGCCTTCTGCCATGTATTGCCATTATGGATCGAATTCTCTGATACCACAATGTAGCACCCTTGTAATAGCTTTAGTCGTATTTAATGGTTTTTGTAATGGATGATGGAAACGTGTGATGAAAATGGAAATAGCTCACTCTGAGGGTGAGAGCCTCCATAGAAATAGAGAGAGCAAAGGGAAGGAAATTGATAACTGAATTTTCATAAAATCTTGCTTAACCATCTCACGTACAGACTGGCCTTATATAAGGCTGACACAGGGAATACCAGACTTGGACTCCTCTTCTGGAAACTCATTATATGACAAAAACTAATAACATAATGCAAAACAGACTTCTAGTGGACTGGACTACTTCACCGGCTAGCCATCTGGCCCATAACCATTACAGACACATGATAATCACTTACTTAACACTTATTAATTGGCCCATCCCTTAAGCCCTCAACTCAAGCCCGGCCTAAGGGCCCAATCTGATTGCCAAGACACAACCCTAACTCATCTGCTTCTTCCTTCTTCGAACTAGTGACCTACGAAGTGTGACAAGCAATCTTGATGAGTGAGGTTCTAAAGGCTTGAGATAGGAGTTTTGATCTGGGCATTAGTAGTGGGATTCTGAGATGTTTTGGGATCATTTAGTGACGTTTGAGATCTATTGATTTCAATTACTCTCTACTGACGAAGTGTCTACTGAAAACCCGTGGTTTTTAACTGTTTATGCTTTAGCTGGACGTGTTAATTGATTTAGGCAGCAATTTAAGGCAGTAATTGTTTTCTTGTTAGCTTTCCCAAAAAGGAGATCATCTACCAATAATAATAAAAAAAAAAAAGGTGAGTGATTGTCAGAATGAGTATGGTTAGGGTTCGAGCAGATGAGAAGGGAAATCGTGGGCTGGAGGCTTGGAGCAGATGGATTGAGAGGAAGAACAAGTAGTGGGCCTTGCCCATGAACTTAAGTGGTTAATGTTGAGTTTAGTACTTTTATTTTCTTTCAATTACTTTCCTTTGGACTTTCCGTTTGGCCCATGGGCACGAACTAGTTGTATTAGCAATTTACTTTTCTATCCCTGGTTTGTTAGTCGTGAACAATTTCTATTGGTTTACTCTGTACGTCCCGGGAGCATGTTCCCTATATAGTAGTGGGGACCATTTGTAGAAAGGTATCTAGAGAATTAAAGAAACTTTCTGTTATCTCTTCTTTGTCTTCTTCCCCTTCTAGATGTTCTCACCCTTTAAGTGAGTATATTCCATCACAGTGTGAATTTAAAGAGATGAGTGTGTGACAGTGATTGAAGGAGGTTGGCAACGGATCTTAATACTTGAAGGATGACCTTGCCCATTGGTGAAAAGCCGGTGATTTACTTGATCTGTGAGATGGGGTGGGTTATACAAGTCTAGGATTAAACTAGATAATAGACTGTAAAAATGCAGCCCAATAATTCTAAGGTCATAATAATTTTTATTGAGCCTAAATTATATTTAATGTGTCATATTGGATAAGCCCACGAGCGATAACTTCTTGAGACTGATTAGGAGCTTTAATTAGGCTAGATAACTAGGTTAAATCTCATTTATTATTTATTGAATGAGTTAGACTCATTTTAGAATTTAAAGATCTGCCATTAGAAATTTCTTTCAATTTAAAATCATTACTGATTGAAGTCTCATACGCAGTCTCAGTCTTTAAACTGAGATACAACTCTACAAGTCATCTTCACGTTAAAACTCTTTAAACTGAGTCTAACTCAAACTAGTCATCACCCACTCCCAAATCTCTCTATAATTATCTCAATTTCGTGTGTTATTTAGAAAAAAAATCATAAACCTTCCAGTCCAGCACCGTGATTGATTTTGTGTCAAAAATTATAAGAAACAAACACTACAAGGTAAGTAGCTTGATCATAAATTAGAATTAGCATAAGTTAGTTAGTTATATATATTATTATTACAACCAGTTTTTTCGAAGCTAGTATTTACGTACCACGCATTTCATGATATTTGCAAGCACGTCATTCATCATGTTTCATTCTGCATATTATAGTTATATATGTATTATGCATCTTACGTTACATAAGACACGTGAACTTTCATAAGATCAAGTGTAAGATAAGATCAAAACAGTTAATCAGATGGCTATTCAGATGCATGGTATCAATGCATTTTCAGGGGGGGCGTGCAAGCTACAGACTCAAGCGTGGTCCACTATAGTACACCAGAGTACTGCACACTTGACTTCCTTTGCTGCAGTAGAGGAAGTTAGTGCACAACCTTGCACATATGGTTAAGTGTGTTGGCCAGGCAGATAAGTCAGATAAATTAGATAAGTCAGTTAATTCAGATAAATCAGTCATACATAGCATAAACATCAGTATGATCAGTCATGATTTTAAGTTCTCAACATGAAATATTTTATGAAAAATCTTATATTAAGTATGTTAAGAACTGAGTCATCGACTCATTTTAGCTTATTTTTATGTTTTTAAACCACCCAGGTCAGGATATTTATGACATTAGAGCTGCAGGATGGGACTTAGTCCAGGGAGGCGTGACAGTGACCTAGATCATGTACATAAATTTTAAGTTATGATTTGTATGGTATAGACTTTGAGAAATTTTAATAAATGCTTCTGCGCACTTGCTTTTATGATATCAGTATTTTATTAAAAATTTATTTTATTTATAGAATCTTTGTACCTAACGCTTCCTTTAAAATAAAAGACAATATTTTTAAGTCAAAGTTCAATAGTAGCACTACGGATTTCGAGAATTTTTAAAAATGAATTTATTATTAACCTTTGGGAGTGGGGAGTTACAGTTGATATCAGAGCCAGGTCGAAGATTCTGTAGACTTTTCAAAAAAAAAAAACTTTTTACAAGGAAAAATAAATTTTGAAAGTTGAAAGTGGAAAAAATGATGTGTAAGATTTATGACCCAAATTTTGGAGAGTTTTAGGTTATGATTTATTGAGGTTATTATTTTAGGTGGAGAATTTTATTATTATTTCATGTGGACAGTTTTATTTATGTGAAGATCGTTAGTTACTGTTGTATGTGGAGCTAAGATAATTGTTGGGTGAATTTATTATTAGGATTTTAATTGATCCCATTGTGAAGGCAGATACTTGTTTAGGTTTGAGTTGAATTCGGAGTGTATGATGGTTGACACATAGCGTGCCAATGTGTATGCTTAAAAGTTTAGTGAAGCATCGAACCAAAATAGGGGACCATTATAATTGTTAGAATATTAAGTTTGACAAAACTATTGAGTAAAAGAGACATAGAAAGAATGTAGGTTGTTAGAGGTCTAGTAAATTCCGAGGACGGAATTTTTATAAGGAGGAGAGTTTGTAACGACCTAGCCCAATAATTCTAAGGTCGAGATAATAATAATTTTTATTGAGCCTAAATTATATTTAATGGGTCATACTGGATAAGCCCACGAGCGATAAATTATTGAGACTGATTAGGAGTTTTAATTAGACTTAATAACTAGGTTAAATCTCATTTATTATTTATTGAATGAGTTAGATTCATTTTAGAATTTAAAGATCTACCATTAGAAATTTATTTCAATTTAAAATCATCACCGATTGAAGTCTCATATGCAGTCTCAGTCACTGCCAGTCATATATTAAATGAACTATTAGATCATGTTTTTAAATTCAAACTATCTTCTTAAATGATCGTGATCGAGTCCAACTTCAACTTAAACTTGTCGGCATCCTATTCCAACAGAGATACAACTCTACAAGTCATCTTCACGTTAAAACTCTTTAAACCGAATCCAACTCAAACTGGTCGTCACCCTCTCCCAAATCTCTATAAATATCTCAATTCCGCGTGTTATTTAGAAAAAAAAAAAATCATAAACCTCCCAGTCCAACATCGTGATCGATTTTGTGTAAAAAATTTTAAGAAACAACACTACAAGGTAAGTAGCTTGATCATAAATTATTATTAGCATACGTTAGCTAGTTATATATTATTATTATTATTATTATTATTATTACAAGTAGTTCTTTCGAAGCTAGTGTTTACATACCACACGTTATGACATTTGCATATTATAGTTATTATTATTACAAGTAGTTCATTCATCATTTTTCATTTTGCATATTATAGTTATGTATGTATTATGCATTTTATGCATCTCACGTTATATAAGACACGTGAGTTTTCATAAGATCAGAACAGTTAATCAGATGGTCATTTAGATGCATGATATCAATGCAGTTTCAGGGTGGGCGTGCAAGCCACGGACTCAAGCGTGATCCACCATAGTACGCCAAAGTACTACACACTTGACTTCCTTTGCTGCAGTAGGGGAAGTTTGTGCACAACTTTGCACACATGGTTAAGTGTGTTGGCTAGTCAGATAAGTCAGATAAATTAGATAAGTCAGTTAATTCAGATAAATCAATCATGCATAGTATAAAAATCAGCATGATTAGTCATGATTTTAAATTCTCAACATGAAATATTTTATGAAAAATCTTATGTTAAGTATGTTAAGAACTGAGTCATCGACTCTTTTTAGTTTATTTTTATATTTTTAAACCATCCAGGTCAGGATAACTATGACATTAGAGCTGCAAAATGGGACTTAGTCCAGAGAGGTGTGACAGTGAATTAGATCATGTACAAAAATTTTAAATTATAATTTTTATGACAGACTTTGAAAAATTTTAATAAATATTTCTGTACACTTGCTTTTATGATCTTAGTATTTTAATAAAAAATTATTTTATTTATATAATCTTTGTACTGTTTCCTTCAAAATAATAAAAAAATATTTTTAAGTCAAAGTCCAATAGTAACAATTCGGATTTCGAGAATTTTTAAAAATGGATTTATTATTAACCGTGGGGAGTTACATAGATATATTGCATATGCACGGTATTCGAGATTCCTCATTTAAAAAAGAAAAAGGTATGTGTTTCCAACACAATTTTGGACAGCTTGGCTATGGGAAAAATGTTAAACCATAATAATGCACAAAATTTTAAAAATTCAAAAAACTAATAAACAGATGATTTGCCAAATTGAAGGTTGGTTGTACAACTCTTCAAGCATAATTCCTAATCAGAATAGAAGTTTTTCTCTCCATTGAGAACAAAAAAGAGAAACCACAGTTCAATACATGCTGCCTCCAGAATTTGGAAGGCACGAGCAACCGCCTATGATGTCGATCTTATGGTACACCAAGTTAAAAACTTAAATATGCACGTCTGTTTGTTGAGATTGTTTTTGGGTCCGACGGTTCATTGCCTTCCAATTCATTAAATATAACACCTATGGAAAAGCACGCCATAGTCCCTGTGGCATCATTATCATAATCACAAAACAATGATAACTACAAAACAACGAATCATGGTATTCCGCCAGAAGTACCCACCAATAATCTGCATTGTTGCATGTCCAATGATTACAAAACAACGAATCATACTAAGTCCTAAAGTACCATATTGCAAGCATATAAAATGAGAAGCAGCAAAACCCGAGGGCCAGCACTCACCAATAATCTGCATTGTTGCATGTCCAATGTGCACTTCTGTGACAGATAAATGTAGAGAATAGGTCTCATTAAGCCTTTCTTGTTGAATTAGTTTAATAAAGCACCCCCTTTAGGTCACTTGAACAGGCTCAAGCAGGAATATGTTGTTTTGTTCATGTCATTCTGTTCCTCTTTCTTGATGGGGTAAAATTATTGGACAACTTTTCCTGCTTAAATTTCTGAACCATGATGTATGCCTGCATTAGGATAACGATTTACTTGCAAGTAGTTGACAATGCAAACACATTCAATTCAATAACCGAATCGCACAACTCAAATACTACTTATAGAGTAGGCAAAATGACAACAGAAAAAACTATTATGTCCAGCCCAAATTTAGAATAAGAACCAAAAAAACTCAATCTTGAGAATTAAGTTCAGGAATTTATAATAATATACTTTTGACTAAGAGCTCCCATTTTGCAACTGAGGGTTTGAATCATAATATGCTTTTTTTCATTCTAACTAGAGCTTGGTAGAATACAATGCTCAAAATTGAACTATAAAATTAGCTCTGCAGTTTTCGACATCAGCCAACATGTATCTATCTCAGTGGCTTTGACCATACCAACCAACTGGAAAAATGGCCCAAGTAGTAAATAACTAAAAGGGAAGTGAGTGAGCGGTTAGTGCCAATTATAGAGTTCTTCAATAGGAAGTATTAAGCAGCACAAATTATATGTATATAAATTTAGAAATGTAGATAGGAACATTTATATTACGTGTAGTTACCTTTCTCACAGCAGATGTCAATCCCAAACTTGAAAGGGCATCGCCATCCACACATTTCCAATGCATAGCTTCTTTGTCTTGCTTTCCAAATAAGTCATTTTTCCTCCCTTCATGCCATTAGAAAGCAAACAAGGATTATGAAAAGAGATGAACGTGTGTGTGAGCATATGAGTGGAGAAAGCTTCAAAGAGATCCTCTTCACCAAAAGGAATAAAAAGAACTAAAACAGTTAAATATGTATGCCCTTCCAATAGAAAGTAACGCAGCTACCAGTCTAATGATATTGCCGTAAAAGTATGCTGTCACAATTTGTATCATTTTCCAAATATTCTTTTATAACTAAGATAAATATTATTAATGATGAAAAAGGAATAATGTCCCCGAAGACAGTAAGTACACACGGATCCACTCAATGAACGAAAGGAAAAGAGCTATAAAGTATAAAGTCCTAAAAATTAGAAAAAGAAAAGGGAGCACCATAATGTGCCTTTTGTCCAATGATACAAGGTGTTGAGAACAATAAAACTTTTAACTCCGACACCGATATTTCGCAGTCCCTCAAAACTACACTTGCTTTGATCATTTTGCAAATATGACTTCTCTTTGACATTGACCTACCCAGAAAAAGTAAGTTCATAATATAATACAAACAGCATAAAATTGAGGGGTATCTTCAACTATTCTGACTTCTCTTTCTATTATACCTTATCATACTGGAAAGTGTTCTCTCATTCCTCTCTCTTTCTCTCTCCTCACTCTATCTCTGATGGCTACCTCAGGTGATTCATGCTGGAGATACCTCTTTCCTCATCATTTCTCTCTCGCAAATACTCTGCTCTCAGCAGTTTATATAGTCTAGATGCTATTTGGTTCTAAAAACTTAATATTTTCGATTGGATTGTCAAATTATTTGTCGATCGAAGCAAAGTCATTTGTCTTCGAATCACCTAGGCCCCATTAGATCTATTGCCACTGCCCACAAGAGCAAAGTTTTAAAAAGAAAGCTTTTAACTCATCCCTTGTGCGCTTGCAATCTTTAAAGCTTCTATCATTTCTCTCCCTCCAAATACAACAACACATACATATAGGAGCCATCTTCCCAATTGCCGCCACTTGTGGGTTGCCATGAATGCCTCTCCAACTTGCAAGAAAAACCACCAGTCTTCTAGGGATGACCCATTATAGTCCAACTCTTGCAAAAAAGTCATCGCACAAAGGCCTGGCCACCTCGCAGTGTAGAAGCAAATGATTCACCGATTCACCATTCTTCTTGCACATGCAAACACCATCTAACACCATGATCTGTCACTTCCTTAAAAAAGTTGCTTTAAAGGGAGTTTTAGGCTATGTTTGGATACCAAACATTCCTCAACACTTTTCAACTATTCTCGTACTTTTGTAAATACTTTACATGCCAAACAACTTAAAATACTCTCAATGGGACCCACAAACCCACTTCAATCTCTACTCATAACAATTCACAAACATTCTATAATACTTATCACTATTACATATAAATAAAAAATAAAATCACTATAATATTTATCACTATTAAATATAAATAAAATAAAATCACTATAATATATAAATAAAAAATAAAATCACTATAATATATAAATAAAAAATATTTATCACTATTATATATAAATAAAAAATAAAATCGCTATAATATATAAATAAAAAATAAAATCACTATAATATATAAATAAAAAATAAAACCACTATAATATATAAATAAAAAATATTTATTACTATTATATATAAATAAAAAATAAAATCGCTATAATATATAAATAAAAAATAAAATCAATATAATATATAAATAAAAAATAAAATCACTATAATATATAAAAAATAAAAAATAAAATTACTATAATATTTATCACTATTAAATATATATAAAAAATAAAATCATTATAATATATAAATAAAAAATAAAATCACTATAATATATAAATAAAAAAATAAAATCATTATAATATTTATCTCTATAATATATAAATAAAAAATAAAAACACTAAAATATATAAATAAAAATAAAATCACTATTATATATAAATAAAAAATAAAATACTATAATATTTATCACTATTATATATAAATTAAAAATAAAATCACTATAATATATAAATAAAAAATAACATTACTATAATATTTATCACTATTATATATATATAAATAAAATCCATTATAATATTTATCACTGTTATATATAAATTAAAAATAAAATCATTATAATATTTATCATTATTATATATAAATTAAAAATAAAATCATTATAATATTTATCATTATTATATATAAAAGTAAAATAAAATCACTACAATATTTATTAATATTAAAAATCACTATAATAAAATCATTATAATATTTATTATTAAAAATCAAATCACTATAATATTTATGGGACCCACACATTTATCAACTACCTACTCAAAAGTCAACAACTCAACATACTTCACACATCCAAACAACTCAAAATACTCTCAATGGGACCCACAAACTCACTCCAATCTCTACTCATAACTATTCACAAACATTCTCAACACTTCTCAACACCCAAAAGTACCCTTAGTCTTCCATATATTCGTCCACGGAAAGGCATTCGCGCCTTGGCTAGTCAAGACCTAGTAAAAAGATTGGACAGTGAATCAACCTTTCTAGGAGGGGCTCCATGTGATCTTGTCAATAGTTCCAACTGTCACTCTTGTGGAGTACAAAATATAGAGTAAAAAACTCAGTGACGACATCTAATTCCAAGTCTTGTGCTACTATGATAAAGTTAACATTCCATTGAGGAGAGCCTCTAGGGAAAATTCCAAGAGCTCAGCTATTGAAGCTTCCTTCGCCCGTGAAATATCAAATAATGCTGGAAATGTGTCTTTGAGGCTTCAATCACCACACAGTATGCCATGCCAAAATTTGATTCGAGAGCCATCACCCAACTCAATACGAGTAGGCTTCCCATCCTCTTCTTATATGCTTCCACAAACCCACCCCATGTGGTCCACTTACCTCATTCGACCACCAGCTGCCCCCATGCTTCACTGACTTTGAATCTATAACGGCCTTCCATGAAGCCTCCCTTGCTTGTTGGTATTGCCACAACCATTTTCCCAAGAGAGTTTGGTGGAACATCACCAACTTACAAACACCCAATCCTCCCCTGGAAATTGGTGCAGATACCATTGCCCAATTCACGAGATGAAATTTAAACTCGTACCCCGTCCCACTCCACAAGATTGTAGCTTCTCAATATGGTTGGCAACCTTTATAGGAAGTGGAAACAAGGATAAAAGCTATGTGGGCAAGTTCAACAGAGTGCATTTGATCAGAGTAAGCCTATCCCCTTTGGACAGTTTAATCTTTTCCAGGTAGCTAATCTACACTCCAACCTTTTCAATCATAGCATCCCAAAAACCTGCCGTCTTGAAAGTAGCACCCAGAGGGTAGACCAAGGTATTTCATGGGTGAGGAAGATACCCTGCATCCCAAAAAAATAGCCAGGTTTACCACAGTAGGAACATTTCCCACTGGGACCACTTTGGACTTAGTTAACTTGAATTTCAGACCAAATACCACTTCAAAACATAAAGAAGAGCCCTTAGATATCGAATTTGACCTTGGTCTGCCCCACAAAAGATGAAGATATCATCAGC
Organism: Juglans mandshurica; assembly: GCA_022457165.1. NCBI lineage: Eukaryota > Viridiplantae > Streptophyta > Magnoliopsida > Fagales > Juglandaceae > Juglans > Juglans mandshurica. The sequence continues at coordinate 17,200,027 of CM039623.1, forward strand.
AAATAAGAGGTGAGAGATCTCAAGAGAACTGCCCTTCCTCACCGAGAAGCGTGAGAGAAAGCCAACATACACCAGACCTAATACCAGCTCAGTAGAGCTTCCATGACAATAATGAAAAGTAGCGGGGAAAGTGAATCCACCTGTCTCAAGTTACAGGACAGAAAAGCGAACTATAGAGATAAAATACACTATCCAAAAACGCCATTTCACCCCAAAGCCAACTCTCTCAATCAAATAGAACAAGAAATTCCAGTTGACATGGTCATAAGTTTTCTCAATGTCCAACTTGCAAATTAGCCCATGTTCTCTTGACTTGAATCTACCATCCAAGCATTCATTAGAAATTAATACTAAATCTAGAATTTGTCTACTTTTGACAAAAGTGTTTTGAGGCTTCAATATTGGCTTCTCCATCACCATACCCAATCGGTTCACCAAAACATTAACAAGACTGATAGGGCAAGAGTCTTTCATATCCACTACCTAGGCTTTTTGGGAATAAGATATGAAGGTAGCACTAAAATTCTCAAAACTTCTAATAATTCCATTCTCAAACATCACTCAAACAAAAAACACTTTTCAATTTCAAATTATCAACTTTTTCATCTAATCATTACCTAATCATTATTCAAACACAAAAATCAATACAACTTTTACAAACTTCCAAAACAAAAATAGTATTAAAAAATAATATTCAAACAATTTTTTAACTTTATAATATTTTTATTCAACTTTATCTCCTTTCCCAAAACCCAATAAAACATCTTCACTCAAATCATTTCACTACTATTCACAAAAATCTGAGATACTCCAAGCATCCAAACATGCCCTAAGACTTTTTTCAAACCTTGCATTTGTATGGAAATCTTGGAATACCTTCATTAGGTCATCTTTAGCCACTTCCCAGCAAACTATTACAATTGACCGTTAGAATAATCTAGACAGGTTGGTTTTTTCAATAATAGGCATAGCGCATGTTTACAGTACATATGCAAGAGAGACACCAAAGTATGATTAACAACCAATACAAGAAAATCATGGACACTTAGTCCATTAAAATCTATTACAATTGACCATTGGAATAAAGTGTTAAGGTAGAGAAAACTCCAAGTTCCTATGTAGTTCGCTCACGGTCATCAAAGCTTCTATCATTTCTTTTCCTCCAAAGGCACTATTAGAAGAGAAGTGGGAGCCATCTTCCACCAAATTGCCATGTAATCCTCTCCAACTTGCTAAGAAATTTACCAACCTTCTAGGCGTCACCCATGCTAATCCCATCCTATTGAAAAAATCATTCCATAATATGAGTGGCAATCTCACAATGAAGAAGTAGGTGATCAACTGTCTCCCCGTTTGTTTTGCACATACAACACCAATCCATAATTATAATCCAGTGCTTCCTTAAGTTGTCTACGGTGAGAATCCTTCCTAATGAAGCTATCCATACAAAAAAGCTGCTTTGACTGGCGCCTTATGACAGCAAGACCTTCCTTATTTAGCTTTCCTAATTGACAGCTAGACCTTCCTTACTTATACAGATCATGTTCCTTATTTAGACAGATTATGTAAATAGTCCTAGTTTCCTTTTGTAGACAGATTTGATTGATGTATATTTGGCTTGATTCTAGCCTTGTATCATGCACAATTGTGCCTATATAATGAAAGGAAATCCTCACAAAGGAGGCATTCAAATCCAATTTGACACCTTAAGCCTCATTTGGATGTTGAAATGAGATAAAAAAAAATAAATAAAAAAAAAAAATCTGTGAATAGTAGTGAAATAGTTTGAGTTAAGATGTTTTATGAGATTTTGAGAAATGAGAGAAAAAGTTGAATAAAAATATTATAAAGTTAAAATATTGTTAGAATATAATTTTTTTAATATAATTTTTGTTTAGGGATTTGAAAATGATGAATTATTTTTTGTGTTTTGTTAGGAAGTTTGGGAAAGTTGTAATGATTAGGTTAATGATTAGATGAAAAAATTGAACATTTGAAATTGAAAAGTGTTTGTGTTTGAGTGATGTTTGAATATTGGGATAAGAAATTTCTTATCTCATCTCTACATCCAAACGTGCCCATAGTCTTCCAAATACTCCTCCAAGGAAATGGATTTGCATTTTGAATGCTAAGGGTGTGATAGAATGAAGGACGATGAACTTCTCTTATTTAAAGGCACCAGAACACCTTGTCTATATCTCCCATTCTCACACTAATAGGGTATAAAAGATTATAGAACTCTATGAAAGCATCAATTTCTCAATCTTGTGCTGCTCTAGAGAAACCGACATTCCATTGAGTAACACCACTGGACAGCTCCAAAACATCTGCTATGGAGGGTTCCTTCACCCCTCGCAAATTGTACACATCTGGAAAGGCATTCCTCAGGATCCTGTCATCGCACCAAAGGTCATACCATAACTTAATTCTAGACCCATCACCTACCTCAAGCCGAGTATGTGCCGAGAGAAAGTTTATGTGCTTCCACAACCCACAGGGCCACCCCATGTGATCCTTGCACTTCATTAGAGCACCATCCACACCAAGCCCCACCAAACTGCCTTCCAAAAAGTCTCCATTTCTTGTTGATATCTCCAAAGCTGTTTCCCTAATAGCACGGTTGAAAACCAACAAGTGACAAACTCCTAACCCTCCCTTGAGATTGGAGTGCATACCTTTGCCCAGTTCAAAGGATGAAATTTGAGCTCACCATCCATTCCTCCACCCAAGAAATCACGTTGTAGTTTCTTACTTTTGACTGTGAGAAACCATGGCCTTGTAATCGTCATTGCATGTGCAAGATAAGTGGAGAATCAGTGGAGCGCCTTCTTTTATGTTGTGAGTTTGCTAGCATTCTCTGAAACATGGTCTTTTTGGCCTCTTTGGGATGTGTTGGGCAATGCCTTCTTTGGTGGTGGATCTCCCAAGGAGTTGAAAGGGCTGTTTGGAAACCATCAATATGCACTTTTGTGGAGGATGAACTCATCCTGCTTATTACGTGTCTGTGGAAAGAAATAAGCGCAGCTTGGAGGATCATGAAAGATTGTAACCAGAGCATAAGTGTTTCATTCTTAATACCCATTATGATTGGATAATGGACCAAATTTTTTATTTTTTTTTATAAGTAATTGGATAATGGACCAATATGGTGTTGCCCTTTCTATTTCTACTTTTCAAGAATTTCTAGCACCTTTCCCATTAGTTAGTTAAGTGGATCTCTTGTACTTCCTGTGTATTGAAGTAACACCCTTTTTCGCCATAAAGAAAATATTTAGCTTACATATGAAAAAAGCAACAGCATAAAATACAAGCCAAAAGAACCTTATAGGTGATTAATTGAGTGTGTTAAATGCCCAACCATCATAGAAGAACAATTTATTGGTGATGGCATGCATAAAGTTGCACCGAGTACATTATGACACTTCTTTCCACAAGTATCTAAAAATGGGGGAAAATATAGAGGGAGGATATCCAAACACACAAAATTCAAATTATTTTGTTCCATTAATTTGCTCCAAAACATAACACGATGGTTTGAAAATTATGTTGCTAAACCTTGGATGTTTCATATCAGTTTTAGATAAAACCAGCATTCTGCAAAATCCAAATAACATAATATGAATTTGCCTAAACTATGCTAATATAGTTTTGTAAATGGTTTAGAAATATATATTTTATTGACAAGTAATTTTCAAAGTGCATAGAGGTGCAAAACAAGCACATGGACCATACACTAAGAAAAACCCAATTAGATGGCTGAAGAAAAAAGAGCAAAATTCCATAAAATCTAGAAAGCTAGAAAGCTAGAGGAACGAAGGTATTTGTGTCACCATCCAAACATACAGAGAATAAAACATAATGGCTCTTAATTCTAACACCATCCTCTCACAACCTTCGACAGCCCGAGAATTTCGTTCCCACTGAATACACCACATCAAATGCAAAGGGACCATGCTCCAAAAGAACTTAACCAAGAGTATGACCAGAAAACATGAAAAGTACAATTTTATACACTTTCCAAAAAAGAATTATTATCAAACTTATCAAAAAAAGAATTATTATTAAAACCAGTTATTTAAATAAGCACACCTATTTGCCATATCAGAATATGAGAGAGAGAGAGAGAGAAAGACAGAGAGAGAGAGAGAGAGAGAGAGAGCAAACCTTTTAGACGAACTACCAACAATTCCACAAAAATTTTTAGACGAATGTGAGTGAACATATGGACAAACTCTCCAACATCTTTCCTGACAACTATGTTGCCGGTCTTTTTAGAATCAAGCCCAAACTTCTTTTCCAGAAAGTGGTCAATTGCTGCTCTTCTAGTCGCCAAACCAGCATCTCCATCCAGCAAGACAGACGGGAACTCCCAGAGGCCAGCAAGCAGACCTTCATCCGGCCTTTTTACAAGAAGAAATCTACTGTCACTTTGGTTTCCCTCCAATGTTTTTTGACCTCCCAGTAGTTCCACCACACATACGGCAGAAAAATCATGTCTCTGTTTGACCTTCACTCCCTTAGCAGGGAAATCTGTCACCTGTACCAAACTATCGTGTCCAGAGACTGACAGTGCATGGCAGTGTCCAGATGCAGGACATGAAGAGCAGCTTGGGTTCAATGGGGTGCATACGGTTGCACCAAGTTCCATGAGAGCCTGATTTAAGTCTCCAGGCCGGATAGGATCAACTAGTTGAGCTGCTAGTTTCCTACTCCCACGCCACATAAAACCTAACCATGAGACTTCCGGGAAATATTTTCTACTTATTACCACCTTGTAATCACTTCAATTGAATCAGAATGCTGACACAAATGTGACTGGTATGACCCGTTATGCAAGTATTTTTTTTTCTATGCCAAGAAACCCTGGAGATCATTATGCAAATTGCTCTATAGATGACTAAAAATGCATGGTTTCGAACAGAAAACAATTAAGTCCGAAAAAAGAGAGTATGTTAACTAAAATCCTCTATTCCACCAAATCAAAATGAAGTTTATACAACAAATGAAAATCAAAGAAAAAGTTGTAGGGGTCACTAGAGCGCACCATATTTTCTTGACAGTCACCAAGTCTTTTGGATTTGCAGAAATAGCCCTTAGTCTAGTAATCACCCTTATCACGTTCCCATCAACCACCGGCACTACCTGATGTAGTAAAACTTGAACAAGGGTTGAAACTGATCAAACAAAACAAATCCATAAGCTACTCACCTCCCCAAATGCAATTGAAGCAATAGCCCCAGCAGTATAGTCTCCAATTCCTCGAATCTTTCGCAGTTCAGAAACTGTTTTAGGTAATCTACCTCCTTCCGCAACAACCATCTTTGCTCCCTTACAACAAAAACAAAATCGAGAAAGAGAGAATTAGGACATGGTTTATGGTCAAGATAATGATGGGAGTCTCTCCTTTTTAAATTAGATTGCTGTTCTTTCCTTCGAGATTGCAAGAACTGGCCCTTCTCATCTCAAATACACAAAACAGATCTTCAGTTGAGATCCAAGATATAAAAAAGACTGTTCACAACTGTCTAAAGGCCTTCATCGTAGACCCTAAGCTCTTCGTGACAACACGAAGATGTTGCCAGTCCACCTATTAGGAATTCCACTCACTTTAAGATGTCTAAGAACCATAATGTACTATATCACTAGTTCTCGGGATGCTAGGGTAGGGAGAAGGGTGGATGGGGGAAGCAATACGGTGGTGGTATACCACATCAGCACCTTCATTAGTGTTAAACAAAACTAACAAGGGAACCATTTTTCAAAAAGAGGAAAAACCCCTTGGAATTCCTCTAGGGCAGCTGGCCAATAAGAGAAAAAGGAGAGGCAAAAGCGCAAGGTATGGGGAAGGGTGTGACTGGGTTTTTATGGAGGAGCTCCAGTCCTTTTCCATATCGGAGTTCAAATTCATTTCCAAGAAGGAATCCTAGTCCTTTTGTTTCTCTTTCTTGATAAGTAATAAGATTTCATGAGATAGGCACAAAAGACACAATACAAGTACACAAGAAGTATATAAGAAATGCACCTTTCTAGAAGGAGAAAATCGAAGGGGAATATAATCACTCTGATCAAAAGCACTTTATCTAACCTCCCTACATACTTTCTTTCTTTATTTCCTTTACCTGCAGGTGTAGCTTCTTGTATTGAGAAAATCTTCTGTAATTTTCTTTGGGGAGGAAGCTAAGTTTCATCTTGTTTGTTGGGACAAAGTTTGTTCTCTAGTACCTTGTGGTGGTTTGGGGTGTGTAACTTAGGACCTTCAATAGCTCTTGGGGAAGTGGTTATGGAGAGTAGTTATAGATTCAAAATACGGGAGTATTAGGGGGGCTAGTGTTCTAATGAAGTTTGGAGGGCATATGGTATGGGGTTTGGGAAAAATATTTGTTCAAGGTGGGAGAGGTTCACCAACGTTTTCAGATTTGAGGTTGGGAAGGGCCATGGTGTTTATTTTTGGGATGATTTTTGGTGTGGTGCATGGGCTCTTAAGTTTTTTTTTTTTTTTTTACACTCCACCGAACTTCAAGTGACAAAGAGGCTGTGGTGGCTGACTTGTTGGTTTGTTCCAATGGCTCTATCCATTGGAATGTAAATTTTTTGAGAGTGGCTCAAGATTGGGAACTTGGAACGTTTGCTGATTTCTTCAGTTCATTGTATGCTATGACTTTTGGTAATGTGGTGGAGGACAGGATGATTTGAACTCCTTATGGGAGTAAAAGATTTTCAGCGCGTTCCTATTATACGGTCCTTTTGGGATTTTCTAATGATCATTGCTTACCCTAGAAGCGTATTTGGAAATGTAGGGTTCCTCCCAATATTGCTTTCTTTGAATGGACTGCATCCCTTGGGAGAATCCTCACCACTAACAATTTGAGGAAACGGGGTCTAATCATTATGGATCGGTGCTTCTTGTGTAAGAAAAATGGGGATCCGTGGATCATCTATTGTTTCATTGTGAGGTGGCTAAGTTTTTGTGGGATGAGATCCTTAACCAGACTGGTGTGGCATGGGTAATGCTTGGTAGAGTTATGGATATTTTTCAAGTGTTGGACAGGTATTAGGGGTAATGTTCACGTTGCTGCTTTGTGGAAAATGATTCCTCATTGTATTATGTGCTGTTTGTGGATGGAGAGAGAAAAAAATTATTGGCACCGGGTGTCCGGGAATGACATCCATACTAATCCTGAGGGTGCACAGGCCCTCGGCAAAGAGTTTCCCACAAGTGTACCTCGATTAATTCAAGGGGAAAATCCCCCAATCCAATGGCCCCTAGAGATTGTTTGCACCTAAGGGGATTTGAACCTTAGACCTGAGGAGAGCATACGCCCAAACCCAAGGCCTTTACCACTTGAACCAACCACTAGGCCTAGGGCTTATAATAGGTGTTTTGAAGACCGGGAGCGTTCCTTGGACGAGCTGAAGAGAATCTTTTTCATCACACTATTCTCCTGGGCTTCGGTCATTATTTGTAATGGGGGCAGATTTCATACTTTGCCAGTATCCATCATCAATGCTTAGTGGTATTTAGGCGTATTCTGTGTATACTTCCTGTATACTTGGGCTATACCTTTTTCTATTAATAAAGTTTTCCTTTACTTATAAAAAAACAGAGGAGAATATAATACATGAAAATGAAAGTTAAACCCGTTAAAGTCTATGGAAGATGTCCAAAGGAAGTGAGTGTTGGGAAGTGGTTGTGGAGATACACTATGGAACCGGAAACCCTTTGGAAGTCGGTGATAGACCTTAAATATGGAGGGGTGGGGGGGGGGTTGGAGCACTAGAGAGGTGAGTGGAGCTTATGGAGTGGGAGTTTGGAAGCATATTAGGTGAGGGTGGGAGGTTTTTACTCGTCACACGAGACGTATGTTGGGAGATGGCTCTAGAATTAAATTCTGGAGTGACCTATGGTGTGGGGATAATGCCCTTAAGGATTCATTCCCTTCAGTTTTCAGGATTGCTTGTGAAAAAGAAGCTTCAATGGTAGATGTTTTGGTACCATATGGGGATCAAGTCCAATGGAACGTCAACTTTAGTTGGGCTGCCCAAGATTGGCAAATTGGTAGCTTTGAGGATTTTTTTTCGTATTCTATACTCCATGAGACCGAACGTTCAACGAGCTGACAGGTTGTGGTGGAAACCAACAGATAAAGGCATGTCCTCGATTTGTTCTTTTTATAAGTCTCACACAATCACAAGACAACCAAGTTCCATGGAAGAAGACTTGGCGAAATAGAGCACCGCCTAAAGCGGCATTTTTTGCTTGGTCAGCTTCCTTGGGTAAGATTTTGATGATGGACAACTTAAGGAAACGGGGGGTGATCATAGTAGACTGGTGCTGCATATGTAAGAAAAGTGGTGAAATTGTGAATCATCTTCTACTACATTGTGAGGTCGCTAGAGAGCTATGAGATGATGTGTTTTGCAGGTTGGAGCTAGCTTGGGTCATGCCAGCCACAGTGGTTGAGTTCTTGGCCAGCTGGACAAACCTAAGAGGAGCCCCCCAAATCACAGCTGTGTGGAAATTGGTGCCAATTTGCATCTTGTGGTGCCTATGGAAGGAGTGTAATGACCGGACGTTTGAAGATAAAGAACGTTCTATAGAGGAACTTAGATCACTTTTTGTTAGAACTTTATTTTTATGGGCCATAGCAGTAGATTTTAACGGCCTGGGCATTCATGACTTTCTTGTTTCTTTTTCTTCTTCCTAGATAGGCGTTAACTCATGTATACCCTCTTGTGTACTTGGGCTAAGCCTTTTGTTATTAATACAATCGTTTACTTATATATATATATATATATATATAAAAAAAAAAAAAAAAAAAAGGAAGCCTGTGTTGAAGAAGAAAGTTTTGAGGTCCTCAAGGTATTTAAACTATCCTAGTCATTTCCTACGTAGGAATCATAATCCTATTTCAACCAGGAATTCTAGTGTGTTCTTCCAAGTACAAGCCATATCCTTTTCTTGGTAGGATTCCATATTATTTTGCTAGAATCCCAAGGAAATTTCTTTATGTTTCAAAATTAGGATGGTTTCATAATTTGAAACATCAAAAGTTTCCTAATCCAAAACAACAAGAATTCCTAACCAGGTCTAGTTTCCTAATTAGAAACAACTAACTGTCCTAATCTAGAACCAGACTACTAATCCAATACACCCCAAGTTTCCTAATCCAAGGCTACTTTCCTAATCTAGGATAACATCCTCTCTTTAATTCCACATAATAGATCTTTTCAACAACTCTTGCCCAACATGGTAGTGCGAGTCTTTAGGAGTACTATGTTTGTGCTATAGTCCTGTAACACTAGTCAATCTGTTTAATAAGTAGAAAGAGTAGTCAAATTATAATTAGATCTCGTGGAAATTGCCTGTAAACTCAAGTTTCACATATTAAACATCACGTGTGACTTGGTACTCAATTATATATTTGCAGTTCATTCACCTGATGCCAAGACTTATCACAATCAGGGGTACCACATATTACACTCACGGTTTCTTCTACGCCACACTTCTAAGGACTGCATCACACAGCACTTAAAGAAAACTCCATAACTTTGACGTTGAAGCAAATTGCTACATTTTCGTGGGGGAGGAATTGGCGATGAGTTCAAGTTCCACCTAGTTAGGTGGGACAAGATCCGCACCACAATTGCTGGTGGTGAATTGATTATTAAAAATATGATCCCATTCAATAAAGCCTATAACGGAAATGGTTATTGTGGTATACCATTGAGAGGAAAGCTTTATGGTGATTGGTTGTGTAAACCAAAATATGATAACGTGTGGGGAGGATGGTGTTGAAATGAGGTCAGTGGGCCTTTTAGGGTGGGGGGACCTCTTGCTTTATTAAATTTATGGTGGATGAAGAATCTAAAAAATCAGAGTTGGGTATGATCTGTGGTGTGGGGACCAACCTTTGAATACAGTATAACTAGAGTTGATCCATTTATCTTATCATAAGGAGGTTTCGGCTATAGAACACTTGTAGATCTCAGATAATCTGCTCAAATGGAACATTACTTTTATAGGATCAGCCCATGATTGGGAGTTAAGTGTTTCCTCTTCATTCTTCAACTGGTTGTAATCGTTTAGGTGGAGAAGCAGTAGTGTGGATCAAATATGCTGGACTCCATCCAAGAGAAGGAAATTCGAGGTCATGTCCAATTTCAAAATGCTCCTCCCTTCATTGGCCCTTCTTTATCCTAGAAGTGTATTTAGAGAAACAAGACATCTACCAGAGAAGCTATCTTTGTGGATGGCAACCTTGGGAATGATTTTCATTTTTTTTATAAGTTGAGAATTTTTTTTTATCAAGAATTAAACCTTGGGAAAGATTTTAACGATGGGAATCTTAATAAAAAGACATATTGTAGTATTGGAATGGTGCTGTATATGCAAGCAAAACGGGGAAAATATTGATCACGTTTTACTGCATTGAGAGTAAGCGAGGAGCTTATCAGTTGGGATTTTTAACACTTTTGGGTTTGAGTGGGTTGTGCACGGACCTATTGGTATGTTGGCAGTCTCCTTGTGATGACCACAAAAATTCAAAATTTGAGGATGGCCCCCCTTTATGTTTGATGTGGCGCATTTGGCAAGAGTGTAATACCCGAGCTTTTGAAGACTCGGAGAGGACAATGACAGAACGAAAAGCCATATTGCTTAACAATCTTTATGCTTGGACAAAAGCTCACAACAGCCCCCCATGTTTCCAACCTTTTAGATTTTAAGGATTTTTGCTCTTTTTCACCTTCTTGCTTGTTGGGTGTATCCTTTTGTATACTTCTTGTGTACTTGGAGTTGTAATACCTGAGCTTCTGAACACTCGGAGTGAATGATGACAGAACTAAAAGCCATATTGCTTAACAATCTTTATGCTTGGACTGTCAAAGTAAGGCAAAATACTGTATGAATGGCCGAATCCTTGGCCCTGAGAGTTCTGTATATTATATAATCTTTACAAAGCAATTCTATACATGGAAATAAATCAGTGTACGCCTAATTCTAGCCCTATACATGGAAGCTATAATCTGTCAAACTAGAAAAATAAGGAAAGAGTTGTATAAGGAAAGAATAATGAACAATAATGGGCAGCGTTGCTGCCCATTGACATGGACGAAAGCTCACAACAGCCCCATGTTTCCAACCTTTTAGATTTTAAGAATTTTGCTCTTTTTGGGTGTATCTTTTTGTATACTTCTTGTGTACTTGGTAGGGCTGTACACCAATGGGTTCGATGTCGATTTCGGCGCAAAACCGAGACATCACCGACGTCTACCATGGGTCTGTTGAACCGGCCGAAACCAATGGTTTGGGGATAGAAAACCGATAATATCGGTCTCGACGTGCGTTGGACCGGTCTTCGGTCCTGGTAGAGACCCATGTTTTGTGGCCCATGGCCAAGCCACTAGCCATGTGGGGACAAGGCTAGAGAACCCCAAAACAGCCTTAGGGGCAAGCCATGGGGCCTGCCTTGACATGCCCGGGGTGCCCAAGGGGGCTGGTGACCAAACCAGCCCATTCAGCATGCAGCCCGCACGCCCAGCGCGCAGCCCAGCACGCACAGCGCGCGTGGCCGGGTGCGCGCAGCTCGCCCAGCTCGCGCGCCCCGCGCGCACGCCCAGCGCACGCACTCCCCCGCGCGCGCGCCCCAGCAGGCCCAGCGCCCCAGCGCCCAGGCCAGCCTACCTGGGCCATGCCATCCTGCACACGCCCAGACCAGCCCAGGGCCCTGCCAGCCACACTCCATCAGCCATCCTAGCCCATCCATGGGCTCATCCATGCCATGGGTCAACTTGACCCATGCCAACTATGTTATTTTTATTTATTAATTTTTATTTAATTATTTATTTTCCAAGGGACCTATTGGGGGTTTCCAACTTGTAATTCTTATAAATAGGACCCTTAGGCTTTGCATTACTATCTTTTGAACCTTTGGCAAATTCCCTAAGTGGGTAGGCTTGTTCTTGAGATCATCCATCGGTGCTAAGCACTTGGGCTCTTTGGGGTGCAATTCGTGAATCCCCTAAGAGAGAATCACACCTTGCAATTCGTGAATAGGTGTGGTTCAATCTATCTATCTTGTTCTTGCAACTTGGTGCAATTCGTGAATCCAAGTTGTGTTTATCAATTTATGAGTTATATTCAACTTTTGTTCAATTTATGAATCAAGTGTTGAATTTATCTTATTTGTTCTTTTGATCGTTTATGTTCATGAGTATTGTTGCTTTTGTTCTTAAGTGTTCTTCATTTTGTTCTTGGTGTTCTTCATAAGTTTTACTCTTCCAATCCATCCAAGCCACAAAAGTCGACCAACCAAGTGTTAGTCCACTTTCCATAAAGTGTTTGCTTCATCCTTGTTGCCCTAGCCGAAACTCAATTTCTCCCTTGGTGCAAAGTACCATTCGGCCACTACTTGCCTTAGTGGGACTTGACCTAGCCGACCACCTCAAGGCTCCATAAGGAAACCCATTCCTTTTGGGAGTCTTGCCTTCATTCTCCATCAAACCCTAGCCACCCACCTCAAGGCTCCATAAGGAAACCCATTCCTTTTAGGAGTCTTGCCTCCATCTTCCACATAAGCCCTAGTCAAGTCCTATAAGGAAACTCATTCCTTTTAGGAGTCTTGACTTCCTCCAACTCCAATTCAAATTCAAATTCAAATCCCTTAATTTAAGGAATTTCAAATCATCTTCAATTCCTTAAATCACTCTTCCTACAATCTCTCCAAGTCAACCATTGACTTGTCATCCCAATTCAAAATTCAAACTTCCCTCTCACTCAAAGATTCCTTCCATCTTACAAACCTTCCATAACCATTACCAAACCCTAGCCTCACTCTTCCAACTCATTCCCAAACCCTAGCATCATCCTAAACTCCAACCCTAAGCCATCTCATGCCAATCTCGAAATTCCCCATAGCCACCTCATAAAACCCTAACTACACTTCACCATTCCTACCATAATCACCACCCAAGTGGCCCAAACATTAAGGGTAACCCTTAAGCCATTCCCATTGCATCAAACACCCATAATCCTAAGCCATTCTACCCTAGCCCACGACAACCCTAAGTGCTTCCATCCCAAACCCTAACCTCATCTCATCCATTCAACCATTGCCTCCATCATCTTTGCACTTCACTCAAGAACAAGACCATCCTCCCACATTGATTTGCCCTAGCCTAAACACTTAGCCTACCCAAAATACACCATCATCCCATCACTCAAACACCATCCTTTGGTGGAAAGCCAAGCAAGTGGCAAGAACACTCGGTCACCATCATCACTAAGACTAGCCGCGGACCCTTAGTGTTAGGGACAAGACCGGGGTCCCTAACAAGTCCACCGTCGGCGTCTTCTGTGAAGGAGGAGGAACTGAGGAAGAGTGAAGAACTGTCTCGTCATCGCTGCCATGGAAAAAGAAGAGAGTTACAGAGGGTAGAGAGGAAGAAGATGACGCGGGGAAGAAGAAGAGAGGCGTGGGGGGGTTATTAATTCATCTTAAAACGGCGCCGTTTGGCTTTTAAGCCAAACGGTGCCGTTCTATTATAATTTTTTTTAACTTTCAAGCTTTAAAACGACGTCGTTTCACTTATTATAAGTGAAACGACACCGTTTTATATACATATATTAAAAAATATATATAAATAGACCGGATCGGCCGGTTCAGCGGTTTTCCAGGGGTTCAAACCGACGCCGAACTGCCGATATCGGTTTTCCTTCAATTTCTCTCGACCGCCGACCGGTTCTTTGCCGGTTCCGGCCGGTTCCATGCTCCGGCAGTCGGTCCGGTCGGTTCACGGTCAGTTCCGGAGGTTCCTGTACAGCCCTAGTACTTGGAGTTGTGCCCCTTTGCACTTTCAATAAAATTTTGCACCACTTACAAAAAATATTAGTATGCATGCTCAATTTAATAGATACATTTAATATATAGACATTTAGTAGCCAACCATGATGGGACTTAAGACTTTTTAAGTTTTGACTACTAAGCTCAACCTAGACAAGAATAGAAACCATAAAATATAAAAATATAAGAGGGGTCCTGATGGTTTGCACTTGATAAGCTTGTGAAAAGATTGCTAACATGGATGAGAATAACATTCCACCACCAAATATGTAAAAGATCATTATAGAAGACTGAGAACTAGACAGTTCCAAGTTTTGATGAAAATTATAGGTCAACCAGATGGACTATTTCTCTATTTATCCAACAAAGAGATAACTGATTCCCTTAGAAAGGTCAGCCGTTGATTCTGGTTTTATCAGAGTATTAGAGGGTTTATTTTTCAATAGCGCAAAAATTGGTCTTCTCTTGTTCTTGGTTCCATGATAATGACACCTTAATAGTGTTTGACGATCGAGAAAGTGAACACTTGGTGAAACACGGAGATCTGAAAACCCTAAGGAACCCAATCCCCATCGTCACCCTCCACCCAAAACCTAAGGCACCCCACCACCGCCACAGACAAGATTGATGGGCTCCGGCAACACCGCTGAGGGCAGTCCGACATCGATCCTCCCTCCAGCGGCCTAAAGTGTTTCTCTAGGGCTAAATCGACGAGATTCTCGGTGACAAGGAGATCTCTCGGAGGTGACATCGACCATCGAACCTGTGCCTCCACCACCGCCACAGACAAGACCGACGGGCTCCAACAACTCCTTTGAGGGCACTCCAGGGTCGGTCCTCCCTCCGGCGACTGGGATTTTCCACTCCTTTGGTTCGTTGGCGCAGATCTGGGGTAGTTCCATAACTCTTTTCTCATATAACATCTCAGATCTGCATTTTATTCCCATATAACATCTTCTCTACTTGAGATGACGAAGCAATATGATCCTGGGAGATGATCCTATGATTTGGGATCAGAGGATGACGCTGCGCGACATGGATCGTTTTTACGAAAGAGGGAGGAAATAGTTTTCACATCTCTAAACGGAGTAAGACTCAGCCACTGCAACCCCTTTATCTCTAGCAATCCTAGATAAATTAAGATAAATGACTTAAGAGCTTAATCCCCGCACCAAGTCTCATGCCAAAAGTAAATATTTGCCCTATCCCTCACTTTAAAATTTAAGTTATTAACAAAGTCCCCCCATACTAACAGGATGGACTTCCACAAGCCCACCCCATACACCCCTTTAACCTCATTTGTGCACCAACTCCCCCACATTCTCCCATATATAAAATCCACAATTTGTCTCCATGATGCATTACTCTCAAAATGGTACCTCCAAAGCCATTTTCCAAGTAGAGCTTTATTGGAAAGCTTTAAATTTCTCACACCCAAACCTCCACATGAAACTGGTTGACAAACCTTATTTCAACTCACCAAATTAAATTTTATTTCCTCCCCATTACCATCCCACAAGAACTTCCGAAAAATCCTCTATCTTTCTTGCAACCCCCGCGGGTAAGGGAAAGAGTGAAACAAAATATGTGGGGAGATTAGACAAAGTACTCTTAATCAGTAACTCTTCCCCCTTTTGACAAATAGGGTTTTTTCCAACCAGCTAGCCACCTCCCAATCTTCTCAATAACCCCATCCCATATCAAAAGTGATTTGCGAGGAGCACCCAAAGGTAATCCAAGATATTTCAAAGGTAAAGAAGCTACCTTACATCCCAAGATGTTAGCCAAATAAAAAATATTCCTGATTGTACCCACCAAAACAATTTCAGACTTAATAAGTTAATTCTAGCATAGCAATAAGGCTCTCAAAGCACGGAGATGATCTTGACTTGAATCACTAAGTATTGAAGTATCATCTGCAAAAAGTAAATGTAAAACAGTAATGCTGCCCCGTAAGTCATCTCCCACCATAAATCCCGACAAAAAATTCCTCTTCACAGCCGCTTCAATCATACGAGTCAAAGCATCTATAACTAATACAAAAAGATAAGGAGATAAAGGGTCCCCTTGCCTTAGTCCACGGGAGCTATTAAAAAAACCCACTGGAGTGCCATTCACCAATAAAGAAAATCTGGCCGTCGAAATACAATGTTTTATCCACGAACACCACTTCTCTCCAAAACCAAATCTCCCAAGTAATTAAAGAAGAAAGTCCGAATTGACATGGTCAAAAGGCTTTTCCATGTCCAATTTAACTAAGATTCCAGATTTACCCATTCTAATTCTGCTTTCCAAACATTCATTAGCAATTAAAACCGAATCTAGGATTAGTCTTCCCCTCACAAATGCATTCTGAGACTTCAAAATAATCTTGTCCATGACCACACTCATGCGGTTAGCTAGCACCTTAGAAATGATCTTATACATCCCATTCACCAAGCTCATAGGGCGAAAATCCCTCATATCTACAGCACCCGCCTTTTTAGGAATAAGAGCGATGAATGTAGTATTAAAACTCTTCTCAAATTTTAAGAAAGAATAAAATTCTCCAAAAACTTTCATAATGTCTTCCTTCACAATATCCCAACATGCTTGAAAAAATGCCATAGAAAAGCCATCCAGACCCAGTGCCTTATCTTTAGACAAACCTTTAACAACATCAAGAACTTCCTCTTCCTCAAAATTCCTCTCCAACCAATCTGCACTAAGCTGATCAATGGACTCAAAAGACAGCCCATCTAACTTAGGTCTCCAAGAACATTCTTCCCAAAAAAGCTTCTCATAATAATTCACAAAAAGATCTTCAATCTCCCCATTATCGGTAATAATATTATCACCTAAATGAAGAACCTTAACAGCATTATGTCTACGGTGTGAATTAGCCATTTTGTGAAAGAATTTCGTACATTTGTAACCTTCCTTCAGCCAAAGAATTCTTGATTTTTGCCTCCACGAAATTTCTTCCATAAGAGTGAGCTTTTCAATTTCTGTCATTACCCCTTTCTTCTTCTCCTTTTCCTCATAGGATATTTCACCCTTCATCTCCTTTTCCTCCAAAATATGCAGCTGCTCCATAAGCTGTTTTCTTTTATAATTAACATTGCCAAGAACCTCCACATTCCATCTTTTCAAATCCTGTTTTAACGCCTTAAGCTTACCAGCCAAAACAAAGCTTGGAGTACCAGAAAACTGATATGAAACCCACCACCTCCTTACCCTTTCAATAAAACCCTCATCCTCCAGCCACATATTTTCAAATTTAAAATATCTCTTTCCACTAACAATGCCCCCACAATCCAACAAGATAGGATAATGGTCTGAAACAATTTGCTGCAGTCTTTTTTGTCTTAATTCCGGAAAGAGTGCTTCCCAAGAAGCTGAAACCAAGAATCTATCCAGCCGGGACCATGCTCTCCCATTTGACCACGAATAGTCCCCTCCCACCTTGGTAAATCAACCAGCTGCAGCTCAGAAATGAAATCAGAAAACTCGGACATAGCTCTAGAAATCATAGAATCCCCTACTCGCTCACAAGGATAATGAGTAATATTAAAGTCCCCTCCTATACAACATGGAAGTTCCCACCAGCTGCAGATTCCCGCAATTTCATCCCACAAAATTCTTCTACTAGCATCAGAATTTGGCCCATATACACCACCAAAAGCCCATTCTACCTCACCATCCACATTCTTAAAGTGACATGCAACCAAAATTTTTTTTTTTTGATAAATAAATGCAACCAAAATTTACCCATAATAGTCTACTAATTCCACAGCCCTCCTATCCCACATTACAATAATACCTCCCAAAGCTCCATTTGAAACTAATTCAACCCATCCCACACATTGGCAGCTCCATAAACTATTAATCAACGATTTATTGACTATCTTCAATTTAGTTTCTTGAAAACAAATAACTTCAGCCTTCCATTGATATATATTGATATATATAATATTTTTACTTATCAAAAAAAGAAGACTGAGAACTAGAAAATACCAATGACTCCTAACAAAAAAAAAAAAACCTCAATCAAAACTAAATCAGCTCCGAATTTTGTAACACCCTGAGGAATGGTCTGAACTTTGAAGATCAAGAAAAAACAATGGATGAACTTAAACGTCTCTTTTTCAACACTTGTTCCTTTGGGCAGTAGCTAAAGATTTCCATTGCATACATTTGCATATATACATCTTTTTCTCCCTACTTGTAACTTTTCGTAACTTAAAACACTTTCACATCATATGCATAGTAGAGGAATGCAACACAAAAACACGATAAACTTGTGAACATAACATATCATGTAAGATACCTTAAAGGGGGCTTTGGAAGAAAAGGCAACAATTTATGGGTATGGAAATTGATAAACATAACTTTTTTCACAACCCTTTTTGCAATCATAGTTTAAATGATGGGCATTTTTGTAAAATAACTCATAAAATAATTACAACAGTATTTTAAATGATGGGTATTATTATTTTACAAAAGTACTCCCATTTAAAAACTGAAAAGAATTGTTTGTCCATCATTACTCGAATGGTAATCAAGCAGAGTAAATAATCTACCTTTGTTCAGGTGGTGCGTAGCCAAAACTGGTCATTAGAGTAGGTTTCATAAAAGAAAACAAGAAATCGAGGCAATGCGTTTCATGCGTTCTAAATTGAGTCTTAAAAACAAATAGAACAGTCAATTAAAGAACGAGAATTTTTTCTGCAAATCAGGAAAAGCTAATTTTGAAAGGAAAGCAAGGACGAGACAATGGCAAATGATGAGAGAATACCTCCAACAGAAAACGTGCACGGCGGTAGTACCCCAAACCAGCCCACATTTCATTCACCTCCTGCTCACAAGATTAAAAGGACTAGAGTTCTCAATCTATGTATCAATCAAGGAAACAAATAGAGACGGTTTTGTTTAAATCAGAGAAAAATAAAAATAAAAGGAGCCTTCTTTACCTCAAGAGAAGCCTGAGAGAGAAGGTGAAGGGTCGGCCATTTGTGCATCCAACGGTTGTAGTATTGAATGACAGTCTGAACCCTCGTCTGTTGAAGCATTACTTCCGAAACCCAAACCCCATAAGCCCTTTCTTCCTGTGGTTGTGATGGTGATGATGAATCTAATTTCTTTGAGCGCCAGGGCAGGTCCCTCTTGTTCAGGTCGTACCACTCCAACAAACATTCCCTAATTTTCTGGGTTTCGTCCCCGCTGAAACTCCACTTAACAATATCTTCTATGTCATCTTCTTCTTGTTTCTCTGTTGGTGAATGCGGTCGTTCTCTGGCCACTCGTCGTGGCCTCTCAACAACGACAGCTTTCTTACCTTGCTTCTGCTGCTTCCTTTTCTTATTATTTTCCTCGTCCTCCATGCTTGAAATGCAAAACCCGCTTGCCCTTTTTTATTTTGAAGCAGAAGTAGCGACCGATGCGTGGCGCTCAGTGAGTCCAACAAAGTGCTGGGCCGTCAACTTCCTGTCGTAAAAGACATTGATCTGCATGGGTATGAATCTATGATGCTGATCAGCTTCCCATCGGCGAGTCGCAACCAACAACAGTTTCGCAGTAAATTGGTTTTTGAAAATTTGGATCCCCCAGTCATTTTTTTTCAAATTTTCATATAAAATATAATAAACAATTTAATTTTTTTAAACATCAATTCAATTTTTTCAAATCTTCAAACAATAATAATATTTTAAACTTTAATCTAAAACAAAAAATTCTCATCTCATTATCCAAATCTAAAATTTTTATCTTATCTATTCTCATCTCATTTTATTTTCTTCTCAAATATTATTTAAACATAAACACTTTCAAACTAATCATTACAATGTTTTCAAATTAATCATTACAACTTTTTCAAACTTTCAAATAAAAGATAATTCAACTTTTTCAAATCTCAAAATAAAAATTATATTAAAAAATTATATTCTAATAATATTTTAATTTTATAATATTTTTTATTCAACTTTTTCTCTCTCATTTTTCAAAATTCAATAAATATTTCAGTCAAACTATTTCACTACTATTCATAAATACTTTTATTATTATTCATAAAATTTTTATCTCATTTCATTCTACAAACTTTCGATTTTCTTCAAAACTTTTTGTAGAAATAATTCTCGTATAAGTTTATTAGACGATACCTTTCATTAATTTTTGCATTCATCATTTTAATTGAAAACAAGTGACCGGATTATAGATTGTAACTCGTCCGTTTGATTTTTTTTTCCATAGAAATTTAATTAACATTTTAGAAAAAAAATAAGAAATATCTTTCTACTTTTTTAAGTGTTTACATTTTGAGCTTTAAAAAAAAATACAAAATCTCAAATCAATCCTAAAATGGTACAAATACATGAGAAAATCGTAAAATCGGATGAGGTGACAAATTGAGTTTTACACCACCCAATGGGACGGGTTAGTAGTCTCATGTACTTACCGTAGATCCAGTTAGGGGTGGGCAAAAACTTCGACATTCCGACTCCGTCCGAATTCCGACAACACTTCGACTCCGACTCCCCTACTCGAAGTTTTCAGAAATCGGAATCGGAGTAACTCTAACTACCCTACTCTAAGTCGGAATCAGGAAATCATGTTGGCTCCGTACTCCAACCTAATTTTTTGAAGAATCACATAATCAAAACGATATCATTCCACTCGTTTCGTTCATAAGGGGGTCCAAAATGCAGGATCCCCTACTGAAGTAACTAAACGACGTTGTTCTGGTTGAAGCGGAATGACGTCGTTTTGTGAAGAAAGGGGTCTAGAATGCAGGACCCCCTTCTTCCTCCCTCACTTTCGCACAACACCTGCAACTCCCTTTATCTCCTTCCTCTCCACATTGTGCTTTACCTCCCTCGTCGTCTGCCATTGTCTGAGGCCACCGCGAGCCACCTTCGTGGGTTCATCGGTTGATTGTATTTGTAAGCCACTCACTCACTCACTCAAATTGTCACATTGTGGTTTGAGATTTAAGAAACGCGTATGATTTGTTGATCATCTCAATGATTTGTTGTTTGCATTTCAATAATTTCAATTTTAAGGTTGTTAAATTTAAGAATTAGGGGATTTAGGTTTTGGAAAAATCGAATTTTTTTATTCCAGACAACATTTGCTCGATGCCCATTTGATTGTGGCTCAAGCGAACTTCACACAGATTGTTTGCTCGAGCCTTCGCTCGAGTGTGGCTCGAGCGGACATTTAGATTTTGTATTTTATTTATTTTTAAAACCATAAACATGACTAGACACATATGTTTTTACTTTTCAATGCGTAAATAAGTTTTGTAACTTATTAAATGATAGTTGTTTGTTAATTGTTTCAGATAGTTTTATACCAAGGATGAGCAAATTATGGATATTACACCATCTCGCAGTCGCCCCGAACTTCCACAAGAGGAGGATGCACAACCATTCGTCGATAGGTACTTCGGGCCATAGAACCCCATCTAAAGTAACTATCTCATATGCAAGTAGTCGAGTCCCAGTAAATCTAGAATATGTTTATATGCTTAAGGAGTATGAGGAGTTGAGGAATGTTGAGACCGATCGACCACTACGACCTAGTAAAAAAAGGTCGTGGACATGAGAACATTTCACCAAAATTCTCAGTAATCGTCAGAACCTGCAAGCTCAATGCCACTACTGTAGGCAACTATGTGGTTGTCATTCGAAGAAGTAAGGCACGTCAGTATTAATAGGACATCTTACGGGCTGCCAACGGTATAACATACACAAAGAGTTGTGGCAACTGATCAAACGAAGCTGAGTTACGAGACTTTTACAGCCACTGATGGCATGCAGATTAAGACGATGTCAATCCCTCAATACAGTGAGAAGATGTTGAGGTATATGCTTGCAGAGATGATCATCACTAATGAGATGTCTTTTACCAAGGTTTACAAGTAGACTTCCGCAAATTTGTGCACATGATTGAGGGCTACATATACCCACTTTATTGACAATGAGTGGACGTTGCAGAAGTGGATTATCGACTTCAACGAAATTGTTAATCACAATGGTTCATTCATTGGCAAGGAGATGGATAATTGTATAAAGGATTGAGGGATCATAAAACTATTTTATATCATGGTTGACAATGCTAGTGCGAATTACACTGTCATTGATTGGTTCAGGCAGAATATGACGGCAAAAGAGGATATCATTCGTGAGCACCAGTTTATCATGTTCGATGTTGTGCTCATATCATCAACCTCATAGTTTTTGACGGGTTAAAGGAGGTTGATGACTCCACTATTAAAATCCAGAAGAACAGGTTTGAGCGGATGGAGGTCGAGGATGAAGGTATGAGGTATGCTTTGTTGGAGTCAGTTTGCAGGAGAAGGGGGCTCAGTGCACTGGACACAGTTAATTGGGCCAATGTCAGGTATTTTGTTTAATTTTTGAAATTATTTTATGACATAATTATACGGGTATCTTGGACAAAATATCATACTGCGAACATGTACTTCGAGGAGAATTTTGACCCCTGATATAAGTTGGCGATTGTAGAATTTTGGATTAGGGACGTCCATGGTGATGAGAACGCTAATCAATTTATTAGAGAGCTTAAATGTGATATTGATGATTTATATAGTCATTACAATAGTAGTGGTCAGAGTCTTTAACCAAATGTGGTGGCTCCACACGCCCGACTGGCTCGACATCTTCCTTAGATGACATATGTCAAATCTTTTGATGCTATGGTATCATCAAATCTGTACATCGAGCACTATTATACAATATAAGTATGAGGTTGAGCTTTACTTTATGGAAGATGTCAATGTACCTAGTGCAAGTTTTCAATCCTTTCCCGAATAGCCAGAGATTTGCTAGTCATTCCTATCACTACGTTCCTCTAAGTCGCGATCGAACTCCGAACTCCGATCGGAGTCGAAGTTGAAGTGTATATTGACCTCTGACTATAGGAGTTGGAGGTCGGCATTTTGACTCCATCAGAGTCAAGCCCTCCCCTAGATCCAGTGACTATCAAATGAAACTCACTTTCACTTTTCCTCTGTCAGAGGCTAAGAACTCATCAATCACAAATCATGCCTCAGTCGCTCTCTCTCTCCTCACTCTCAACAAGCTCTCTCTCTCTCCTCAACCCCGATTCTCCCTCAGTCTCACTTTCTCTGCCAGAAAACCTTCCAGCCGAACAGTCGATCGAGTCTTGTAGAACAGAAATTAATAGAGTTTCGACAATATAACGACACTCCTGTGATGGTTTTTGTCCAACAAGTTGGTGATGGACAAAGGAGATCTCAAATGTGTTAATTGTACACAAATAGTCTCTATTTATAAACCATGAGGCCCTGGTTGGCAAGGGGCACAACCATTGGTAAGTGACACAACCTTTTGACTAAAATTAAAAGTGAAAATACAAAGTGCAAGAGTTTGGCTAGGACTAGGTGACTAAAATGATAGACATCATCTTGTGTTGGAATTTGTTTTTTGGATGAATGTAAATACTTTGAGTTTATCTAAAACTTGTTTTGATTTTATCTAGAGGTTGTTAGTAAGTGTTTTAGATAATTCAAAACAGTTGAAATCAAGTTCCAAGAGATTGATCTTATCTAGAGAAGAGTTTGAATATGAAATTGCCATTGCTAAGAAGATAAGTGTCACGTGTCAGCAAACCGTCAGTAGAATCTATCGTAACAAAATCATTCCGTTATCAGAATTCTATTGTCTTACAAACTGCTTCCAGATAAGATATTGGAGTGATTCGGCCTTGGGGGACATTGGAGAGTATTTTCCGAGTACTTATGTATGAGAAAATTCTCAAGATTTTCTAATTGTTTTATCTCGTTGAGTGTGATCGTGCTCCATGTTGAAAATAGAGTGATCGTGTTTTAGTCAATTCATGAACATGTGTGGTATGCAGTTGAAAAATGATGGACTAAGCCCGAGAGAGCTCTGGATGCTAGGATTAGAGATAAGATCAACAATTACAACTGAAATTGCAAAGGACTTAATGCTATTTTCATGGTTGTATTTTCCAAAGAATTTAAAAGAATATCCATGTGTGAGACTGCCAAAGAAGCATGTGATATTTTGGAGGTCGCATATGAAGGCACAAGAATTGTAAAAAATTCAAAATTACAGATGTTAACCTCAAAATTTGAGAAGATTAAAATGATGGAAGATGAGAGTTCTAATGATTTTTATGCTAAACTTAATGATACTATGAATTCTAGGTTTAATCTTGGTGAGAAGGTAAAAGATTCAAGGGTCATGAGAAAGATTTTAAGGTCCTTACCAGAAAGATTTCACCCAAAAGTTATAGCCATTGAGAAAAGCAAGTATTTAGATGCTATTAAAGTTGAAGAACTGATCGGCTCTTTGCAAACATATGAGTCTTTGCTTTCTCAAACAAGAAAAGGGAAGTCTATTACATTAAAGATTGTGAAAGAAGATTGAGATGATTTTTTCGGTGAAGAAAATCTGAACGATGAAGATATAGCTCTCATTGCAAAGAAATTCAAAAAATTCTTGTTTAATGAGAAAGCTAGTGGAAAAGAAAAATGTGGTAAGGGATTTACTGCAAAGAAAAATGATACTGAAAAATGGAATATAGAAAAATCTGCGAAAAAGGACAAAGTGAAGTGTCATGAATACTCTGGATATGGTCACATAAGAGTGGAGTGGCCAACATTTAAGAAAGTGGAGTGCCCAACATTTAAGAAAAACAAGGGGAAAATATTGAATATCACATTTAGTGACAGTTCAAAATTTGAAACTTATAGTTCATCATCGAGATCATTTATGGCATTTACCATTGTTGTTGAAGATTTTTCTGAGATTATACTAGCTAAATTTGAAAGTGAATCTGATGATAATGACTCGGATATAGCTCTTGTTGATGTTGACCATGAGCTAAGCATACAAGAGGCATATAATGATTTATGTGAAAAGTAGTCAAGCCGACAAAGCTTAACAAGAACCTGTACAACAAGCTCACAACAGTGAAGAATGAAAAGAATAATCTTTTGGAGACACTAAAAATTTCTGAAGTTGAGATCTCGAGATTGAATGATCAAAAAGATGCACTAGACAAACAATTGAAGAGTTCTCAAAAGTGTCAACAAAAATCAGCAACTCACAAATTGGATGAGATGTTAAATATTAAAACCCAGTTGTGATCGTACTGGTTTGGGGTATACAACTGTGACCAATCACTCATTTTTCTCTTAATTGGTCACGAGTCTCGCATTTGCATTTTAAATCCCGAAGTTGCGTTTTAAATTTAGCAAATAATTTTTAAATGGAGCCCATTATTTTAAAGTCTTCAAAATATTTTAAATGTCTAAAATTATTTTAAAGGGGGTATTTTTAGTATTATTGAACCAAGCCCATATTTTCAAGTAAGCCTTTTTATATTGTGAAGCCCCAAAAAAGATATAGTTTTAGCAAATCATTTTATTTAAATGATTTTAATTCTTTAAGAGTATTATTAAATATTCATCATTTTATTTTATGTTGAAAACTTTACTTATTTAGTTGATATTATTTCTCGTAAAAATATTTAGTAAACTTCATCATTTTATTTTATGATGAAATATTATATTTTTATAATATAAGTTGGGTTTTAAATTAGTTTCATTGTATTTCTATTTTATCTTCCTATTTTTTTAGTTAGTTTATTATCAGTGTTTAATTTCCACCATTAGATCAATCTGAGGACCCCTAGATGAAGGGTTGGGATTAAATCCTAAAAACCCTAACTTTTTCCCCCATTTCCTTTTCTCCCTCTCTCTCCTCCCCCTCCAGCGCAGCACCCCCTCCCTTGATTTCCTCTTCCTCTCGGCTTCCTAGCCGCCGTAGCGGCGTCACTGCCATCGTAGCCCCTAGCCGGTGTCGAGCCCCTCTTCTCCCCGATCACCTCTTCCTCCGATCCCCTTCCCCACCACAGATCTCTCTCTCCGAAGCCATGCCCGAAGCCCCCTTTCTCTCTTGTTCTCCTTTGCCGCGCTTAGCGGCGCCGCCGTGCCTTCCCATCACCACTACGGGCCACTGTGGGCCTCCTCCCAGGTCGAGCCACCTCCATACACCTGCCCAGCAACCCCACGCCTTTCTCTCCCTCACGATTCTCAAGCGATCTGGTCCGTTGCAGCCGTGCGCTGCCTTAGACCACCGTGGAGCCCCTAACCGTGAGCCTAACCGCCTCCCTTTCTCCCTCTAATTCTCCCATTTCACGGCCTACCACCAAATCGACAGCCATGGAACTGCCCAACGCCACCATAGCCCTCAGCCCCAGCACCACTATCCATGGCCAGCCTACACCTTAGCCCCTCACTACCCCTGTACGAGAAATCCTAGATCTAGCCCCTCCAAAATGGCCCCATTTTAGGGTCACGATAGTGACCACCAAGGGGCAGTCGCAACCCAAACCAGCAGCTTTTGACACCAACGCGAGACCACCAGAGAGCAAGTGACGTAACAAGCTAGCCCCAACGTATGGTATAATTCCTATTCCTTTCCGTCGATAGTTATTTTATTGTGAAGCTTGATTGGCATTGTAGACTATGTTGTTGTTATGAAATGTGGACTATGGTTGTGGTGTAGTTGTGATGTGGCGGTGTGTTATGAAGTGTTCGGATGGTTGCGTAGTCGTGGAGTGTTCTATGGATGGTGATGTGAAGTGTTGGGATTATTGTGAACGGTGTTATGGAGTAGTTTGTGATGTGATTGAGTAGTTTGAGCTAACGGGTTTTGTTATGCAGGTGTGACGTAGATGGTGTTATGGTAGTGTGCTATGAAGTGACGGGAGTTAAATGTAGAGTTGTGCTGTGAGAAGAATGTGATGATTGAATAGTTGTGCAGTGGCCGGATGCCATGTAAAGTGATGGGATCACGGTGCAGTTTGGAAGTAGTTGGGAATTGTGTAAAGTTTTGGGATTGTGAAGGTTGGGAAGACTGTAAAACGTGATGATTGTATGTGTTTGAGTTGGATGTTAGTGTCGGGTACATGAAGCTTGTTTACACAAGTGGGTGCTTAGTGGATTATATGTTGAGCTTAGGTGATTAAAGGGGTAAGGTACATGTGTAAATTGGTTGGACACATATACCAAATAGATCTACTATATGTAATGGATAATCTGTCTTAAGCATGAGTACGTTTTGTTTAAGCCTCAAGGTTAGCTTAAAGTTGTGTATTATGCACGGTTAAGATTACGATGAAGTGTTGGTTATTGTGTATGGATGAAGGAAAGGATATGTGTATTGACTAGGATTGGGTTGTATAACTTAGTTGGTCCAAGTTATGCATCGGGATGAATGGTTTGATAGGAACAGTGTGATGAAGATGATAGTGTGTCTTAACTTTAAAGTGAATCATGGAGGTTCACTTTAAAGGATAAGCGCTTAAAGTAGAATGCTATGTGTTGGAAATGTGACCTCAAGTGGGTCCCAGCTATGGGTTTGAGAATATAGAAAAGTGATAAAGGAAAGCATAGAATATGGATTTGGATGATAAAATGTGTCTAAATGAATGAAGTCCTAGTGAAGAGAAGTTTATGTATTTTCTAAGTTTAGTTACTTATGCACTTGAAAAGGAAATGATGTTAAGGTTATGTATGCATGTAGGTTGCCATCTGATACGCACATGAATGGACTGCATGAAATGTAAATAGCATAAAGTCTAGGTAAGTATTATGTTCATACTTTTTTAGAGTTTTATAAATAATATGAAATGAAAATGAAAAGTTTCTCTTTATGATACTTTATGAAATGAAATAAAAGGATGTTTATGAAAGTATGTTGAGTATAAGTGTTTAAAGGTACATGTATGTAAAGGCCTTTCTTGACAACCCCTATTTATGCACTCAAAGTAATAGCTGCATGCATGTGAATGGATGTTATACGTAGTAGCTATTTTCCTTATTTTCATGAAATGAAATGTTGAGGTTTATGCTTGATGCTTTTAAATGATGTTTAAATGATGCAATGAAAGTGTATCTAAATGAGGGTATGAAATGAGTTTTAAATGATGCTATGAAATGATGTTTACTGATGATGTTTATGCTTATGCTTTTAAATGATGTTTATGAAATGAAATGGGTTGATGACTGAAAGGAATGAAAAGGAGACGATTGAAATGAATGAATGAAAGGAAAGGAAAGGACTTAAATGAATGAATGTTTTAATGTATGAAAATACGTAGCGATCATGACTGAATGAATAATGAATGATGGTTTCAAAGGACTGGGCAGATTGCAATGCTGAGTAAGTAGTACTGGTAGTGTACCCAGTGCTACCCCTGACTGAAAGGGATTCTCAACCTGTGGCCACGGGCAGAATCTGGGTCCAAAAGACTGCTAACCCCAACACACGGGGCGTAACAATATGTACCGACTATAGGAAAAGTGAAGAGTAAATTGAATGTATGATGATTTAGTTTCTTTATGAATGAATGTACAAGGTGTGGGAAACGTTTTAAGAAATGAAAATCATTTTTAAGAAAAACCCCACCTTGTAATATTTTTAAATGAAATGAATGTTTTACGTAAAGTATGGAGATGAATGACAATTGCATGAATAAAAACCTATCTTAGTATACTTTTACAATATGAAGTAATACTTACTGAGTATTCGACTTACTTTAGTTTTTATGTATGTCTCTCTCCCTCTTAAGGACAAAATGAGGAAGAAGCGTCAGGACAGACATGGCTCAAGGGAAATGTGACAGAAGCCTAGGTTTTTACATAATGTATGAAAGTCATATTTTTGTAAATGACCTTTTAATTTAATTTAATGATTTTCGCTGCAAAATTCTCTCTTATATTTATAGAGTAGATTTTAGGTTTATTAGAATCTTTCATATACTGGGAAGGAAAGAGAAAAAGTTTTAAAAGGATCAGTAATCCCCGTCTCATTTTCTAAAGTCTCATTACAAGGATGGGCGTTATAACAACTTCCAAGACAAAGATCCTCAAGCCTCATCATCCATTACCATTACCTCTAAGAGTATCGTTTTTGTCAAAGGAAGTCAAGTTGTGGATGCTCCAAAAGAAGTCTCTTCAAAGTCAAATCATCTTGAAAAGCCACATGAAAGATCAACCTCAAAGAAGCTGAACCGAGGTAAGTTGGTACCTATTTGTAATCATTGTGGTATTTATGGCCATATAAGGCCATATTACTTTAATTTGAGTAAAGTGTAGAAAAATGGAAGTGTAAGAAAATCGAAGAAGAAGGCAAAGACTCTTGAAAATCAAGTTCAAGAGTTGAGTCATCAAATAACCTCCATAAGCCTAAAGGTAGGTGAACTATCTAAATTTTGTCTTCACAATAAAGAAAAGAGCATGCAAAGTGGTGATGATGAAATGAATTGCTCAAAACTTAAAGCAAAATGAGTGGTCAAAGAAGATGTCGTATGCCTAGTTGCTCATACAACCCTTAAGTCAATTGCCTTTGGTACTTGGACAGCTCATGCTCGAGACATATGTCCAATGATAAGACTTTGTTCAAGAAGATCGAGTTGAGTAGTAGAGGCATCGTGACCTTTGGAGATGGTAGCAAGTCCATTGTTGAAGGGAAATGGATTGTTGAAATACTTGAATTACCTATTCTTCATAATTTTTTATTTGTTGATGGTCTTAAGGTTAACTTGCTAAGTATTAGTCAATTTTTTTATGATGATTTTTCTGTGCAGTTTTCAAAGGATAAGTGTAGCGTTTATAACAAAGCTAGAGAATGGATCTTGGAGGGCACTAGAACATTTGGCTATTGCTATGGAGTCTCCTCAAAATCTCAATTGTGTTGCCATAGAGTTCTAATTGAATGAAGCCGAGCTGTGGCACCAACGACTCAGTCATATCAATTTTAGAGACTTATAAAAAATTTCAAAAAGAGAAGTTGTTGCAAGTTTGCCTAAGTCTCTTAAAGTCAAAAAGATGGTTTGTGGACCATGCCAAGAGGGAAAACAAACAAGAGCATAACACAAGAAAGTTTCAAATATTCTTACATCTCGGCCACTTGAGCTACTTCACATGGATTTGATGGGTCCAACACAAACCGAAAGCTTGAGTGGAAAGAAGTATATTATGGTCATTGTGGATAATTTTTCCATATTTACTCTGACCATCCTCTTAAGAGAAAAATTTGAAGCATTTTATCTTTCCAAGAAGCTGTTCAAGAGACTATAAATAGAGAATGATCTTTCTATCTCTTGAATTTGTAGTGATCATGGTAAGAAATTTGAGAATACTAATTTTTTCTCTTTTTGTGATGAACAGGGCATTCACCAAGAATTTTCTACTCCTATCACTCATCAACAAAATGGAGTGGTGGAAAGGAAAAATAAGGTTATTCAAGAGATGGCACAAACCATGTTGAGCAGCAAGAAAATGACTTTGTATTTTTAGGGAGAAGCTGTAAATATGGCAAGTCACGTCATAAATAGAGTTGTTCTAAGGCCCGGCACCAAACATACTTCTTATGGCTTGTGGAAAAATAAAAAGTCCACTGTAAAGTATTTTAGAGTCTTCGGCAGCAAATGCTATATCTTGCGAGATTGTGAAAACTCACATAAGATTGATAGCAAAAGTGATGAAGGGGTATTCCTTGGATATTCATCTAATAGCAAGGCTTATAGAGTCTACAACCTACGGATAGAAACAGTCATGAAATCTATCAATGTGGTTATAGATGATGAGTCAGCTGAGATTATTAAAAAGGAACTTGAAAACTTAGAAGAGATAGACCGAGTTGTTGAAGAGTGTGCACAAGAGCAAAGTAATGAAGACCACATGGGACAAACTCCTCAAAATTCTCCTCCTCCACAGGACAAAGAACGTTCCTCAAGAGTTACACACAATTATCCAAGAGAGAACATTCTTGGTGAGCTGGGTGAAGGTATGAGATTTCGAAAAAGAGTGCTAAATCAAGTTTTTGTGTGTGTTATTTGTCATAGGTTGAACCCAAGAAAGTAGAGGAAGCCTTGGATGATGAAAGTTAGGTCAATGCCATGCATGAAGAACTTCATCAGTTCACAAGAAATGATGTTTGAGAGTTGGTATCTAGACCTGAAAATTACAACATCATTGGAACCAAATGAATCTTCAAGAAAAAGTCAGATGAACGTGGAACCATTGTGAGAAACAAGGCTAGGCTGGTTGCAGAAGGCTACACACAAGTGGAAGGAATTGACTTTGATGAAACCTTTACCCCGGTTGCTTGTTTAGAATCAGTCTACATACTTCTTGTCATTGCTTGTCATCTAAATTTCAAGTTATATCAAATGGATGTCAAAAGTGTATTTTTAAATGACTTTCTACAAGAAGAGGTATATGTTGAACAACCTAAAGGTTTTATTAACCATCTCTGTCATGACCATGTTTACAGGTTGAAGAAAGTTCTCTATGGGCTGAAAGAAGCACCTCGTGCTTGGTATGAAAGAGTGACAACTTATTTACTTGAACATGACTTCAATAGAGGACAAGCTGATAGGACTCTCTTCATCAAAAAATCTGGCTATTCGGATGCGGATTAGGCTAGAAATGCTAATGATAGAAAGAGTACTTCTGGGGGATGTTTTATGTAGGTGGAGATCTTGTAGCTTGGATGAGCAAAAAGCAAAATTCAATTTCCTTGTCTACAGCTGAAGTCAAGTATATAGCAGCTGGAAGTTGTTGCATTCAACTACTTTGGATGAAAAAGATGCTTCAAGATTATGGGTTCTCTCAAGATACTATGACTATTTATTGTGATAACTCAAGTGCAATTAGTATATCCAAGAATTCTGTTAGAACACTAGAACCAAGCATATAGACATTAGACACTATTTCATTAGAGACTTGGTCGAGTCTAAGATATTGTCCTTGGATTATATGTCTACTGAGCATCAATTGACTGACTTGTTTACTAAACCATTAGATGGTTTAAGGTTTGAGTTTTTAAGAAAAGCCATAGGTGTGTGCGACATTAAGTGATAATCAATTGCATTTTCTTTTATTTTTTGCACATCATTAGTCTAGGACATGCATTTCACATATTTTTGTTTTGCTTCATTTTTACATTATTTTTCATGTTTCTGATTTATTTCTCAGTTTTATTTTTGTTCAGTTGAACAAAGTTCATGCTTGGTGTGCCAAGTCTTGAGTACTTGGGTCTTCACACTTCCTATACTTGGAGCTGGAACATCTCTCTATTTTTATGCAGTCTACAATGTGAGTATAGACCCCATGGCTCATTTTGCCAAAGTCAAACTCTAGTGCACTATGAAGAACTTA
Organism: Juglans mandshurica; assembly: GCA_022457165.1. Taxonomy (NCBI): domain Eukaryota; kingdom Viridiplantae; phylum Streptophyta; class Magnoliopsida; order Fagales; family Juglandaceae; genus Juglans; species Juglans mandshurica. Next base: position 17,232,091 of record CM039623.1, read on the forward strand.
TTTCCCACATTTTGTTTCATTATGTATGTTACATAAAGTTGCATAGATATTATCCAAAAGGGGAGTCTATACCTTAAAAGGCAGCAGGAACAAGGCTGGCTGGCTCCACTAATGCTGGCGCAGATGCGGCTAGATCGGGAAAAGCATTCGGCATCTCTTTCATTCCTAAGTCGCGGTTAGTTTCAAAGGATGTCTTGCTGGTAGGGATATCATCAAGCACAAGCCGCTGAAGGTACTTGGTGAAAGATCTTGAAAGTAGCTCTGGACTCCCCAGAAGAAGTGACCACATTGATTTGCGGCCTTCAGCTACCCCATGTCCCCACGCCTTGTCATGAAGCGTTGGGAACCACCTTAGATGCCTTTGCGTCCTGAAGATTTTGATTCAGCTACTCCAACCGGTCTCTTTCCTCCCGCACCCAAAATGAGTCACCTTGAAGACTTTGGTTCAGCAACTCCAACCGCCTCTTCTCCTCCCATTCTTGGGATAGGTCATCTTGAAGGCTTTGGTTGAATTGCTCTAGTTGGGTCTTCTCCTCTTCCCACTTCTGCTTATGCTTCCATTGGCAATGCTCCAACTTCTTCAATCTCTTGCGCTCATCCGAAAGGCTCGTCTTTGGTTGTTCCCTCTCCTCCCTGTAGCCGGTAGCACGTTCCAAGTTCTCCTAAGCGGCTGCCTCCTGATCATCCACGATAAAAGTTGCAAGCTGAGAAGTACCCTGACGACGTAAATGAAAGACTAAGAAAAAGGGAGAAGGAAGGAAAAGAAAAATAAAAGGCGAGAAAGGGACAATCAAACCTAGTGGAAGAAACCCAACAAACATTCAACAACCTGGCCAATAGCTTCCTCTTGGCTCCCTTCAATTACCAACTGGGACAAAGAAGGAAGGGCCTTTGCAAGACCCGCAAATTCAGGAAGTCCCCCAAAAACCTTAGGAGGAGCAGGCGGGTCCTCACTTAAACCCCCCGGGAGGGGGCCAATCGCGGGATCCAGATGAAAGTTGACTCCTAATGGATACTCAGCCCTGGTGAGCGATTCGTCATGCGAACCCTCATTGGTTGTATCACCTACAGAACTGCCACCTTCAAGAAACTCTACCTGGACGAGTGGATCGATGACCAGACTCCTCGAACCATGGTCAGCCTGAACAAGAGAATCTACAGTAGGATTCATCGGACTCCCGAGGACGGCAACGTTTGGAGGAGATTACCTCCTATGTAATCTTCTACCTCCGCACGATTGCTGGAAGAAACCTCCACCCCCTCATTGGCTGCCTTGAGAGAGTGACTCCCGACAGTTGAATGGGAAGAAGAAGGAGGAGAGATCCATGAAGAAGAATGTTGTCCCTCATTAGGAGTGGAAGACGCGATAATGCTTTGGAGGAGGGTGCCCATCTCGACCTCACCCACAGGAGCCTCAACAATTGCCGCCGGAAGAGGCACCACGGGAAAACTACTCACCGGTTCGCCTGCCAAAACTAGCGCTGGGACCGCCACAGTAATCGGATGGCTAGCCTCTAAAGTAGTCAGTTCCCGCAGTAAAGGATCCTAAACCTTGGGAAGTGGCCTGTCCTCAGCCTGAACGATCTCTCGAAGGGTTTTCTTCCCCTTATCCGGTAGAGGAAGGTTCGAGGAACGCTTCCGAAGCGGAGTAACTTGGGGCCGCGTAGCAACCGGCCTATCATCAGAAGGAAGGTGTCCCAAGGGAGGCAAAGAACCCCTTAGACTCTCCTCAGAAAGGAGGACCTCAGAATGAACACTGTCGGGATGGTTTTGCACCCATTCCCGCATGATTGCAAGATGCTTCGCTTCATAAGGAGTGGCCAACGGGCACACAGCCTTATCTTCCGAAATTTTTTCCTAGTCTGTCCATATGGGAAACTCCCGGTGGTTCACCTGACCCACCAGAAACTCCCACCCGCGGCCGGACACGAAGAAGAATTTAGGGGACCAGTCTTTCACCTTGCGGTATCGCGACTCCAAGGTGACTAGGGCATGGGATGCCTTGAAGCTACACACATTTCCCTTTAGGCGTAAAACCCTATGGGCGAGAAGAAACTCCCTACCAGTAAGTTCCGCATCGTCCAGGAAGGATTCCAACAAAGCCTGCTCCCAAATAATGTCGCAGTAAATCAATAATCTCCAGGAGTTCGGATGCAGTTGGGAAGAGGCCAAGCCGAGGCAGTCCAAAAGGTCACGAATAGGGCTAGGGAATGACAACCTCAAGCCACATGGAAAGGTATAGAGATACCTTACGGGAATGGCCCGCGGCGTCAACAGAGCCCTTGTTGGGGCTAGAAACTTCGAAGGAAACAGACTCTAGTGCTTGATAGGTGAGGGCTAAAGAGGCCAGCGTTGACTGGTTAGTAGTCGAGTGCTATCCGCTACCCAAAAACATTGGCCCAACGTTGGCAGAACCCCCACCAAAAACATTGGGTTGAACATATTTTTCGGAAGCCATCAATGCTAGAACACAAAGTAACAGAGAAGACTGGTAGAAGAGAAGAAAAATCAAGAAAACAAAAATGGCGAGATAATCACAACGTAGTGGGCAGAAGTCAAGTCCCACTCTCACGTTTTATAAAAGAATGTGACGGTTAGACTCTCATACATCGTGGCAATGAGGATACTCGCCATTTCGGTTTCATGGAATGTGGTTTACGAAGCGATGCCAGCACGAAAAGCCGCCTGACACCCGTTCATTAATGAGTTTGAAAAGATGTAATGAAAATGTGAGCCCATCATGGAAGATAAGAACGCCGTCAGAAATATGAACCCGCAGAAGCTTCTCGGACCTCAAAAAACCTAAATAGAGTGCCCGACTTTGGTAGGAAGGCGAGAACGAATCATGATAAATTTCCACCATACTCGTCCGATAAGAATTAGCAGGGTAACTGTAAGGGAATTTTCCCTTCAAGGCCCTATCAAGCCCGGCCTAGGACAGAAAGCCACGAACCAGCCCACAAGGAGAATCCTCTGTACATGACTTGTAGGAGGGATGGTGCTGCTGGGGATGAGACTCGTTGATCTGAGGCCCCCTCAGGTAGTGTCCAGTCATCGAGTGTGCCCCCCCCCCCACACGGCAGGGGTGACATACGCAGAACCATTGATCTACTGATAGAGAATGCATGAACGAACCAGGAGAAATGCAAATTAAGAGGAGAAGGTTGGAGTACCATGCCGCATTAATGGCTCTACCACCCAGACAACACCCCACATTAATGAGGCTGTCGTAGAGCCACGCCACATTAATGAGGTCGTCGCAGAGCCACGCCGTATTTAAAAATTTTGACAAAAGGAACAGTACGGGGAACCCGGACTTCATGAAAGCATGCATGATCTGCTCTTCAGACTTGTAGTATAAATAGCTGATCCTAGGTATGAGGATACTCTCTCTGATTCATAAACTCTCTTACTTATGTACTACACTCCAAGAATATTGACTAACTTTGGCATCAAAAGTTCCCTGGCCCCAAAGCCGCCCTCTCAAAGCCGCAGTATTTTCTACCTTGTGCAGTGCTCGTTCTAGAAGACCTGAATTGTCAAAGCTTGGCCTAAAAGTGTGCGAAACACGATGTTAACAGGGAGAAATTACCAAATCTAATTTAAATGTTTTATAGTCTATTGAAAAACACAACTATTATCAAATATTATCATATTATTTCACTATTATTTACAAACTATTTACTATTATTTCATTATTGTTTTCATTACTATTTTCAAATCATTTGAGATATTAATATCCAAACGAACCTTAGTTATTGTATGTTGATTTTATCCTAGTGAATTGCATATGATGGTAGTCCAATCAAATGTGACATGCAATATGAGATGGTAGGGTGACTAGGTTCCATATGACTTTGATTGAGAAAAGTTATGGTATATAGTAATTGGAAGGGGAATCTGTACGTGTTGACTAGGCCCAAACACATCTTATGAGGCCCTCGATACCTGAGAAGAATAGGCTAGAGAAGCCCAAAGAAATTGGGCCCGAGCGGCATCCGTCGCGGGAAGGGAAGGGACTCAGTCGGCAGCTCTGCCCATCCCCTCACCCCGACGCATTAATTGGGATTAAGACCACTTAGGATATGGTCTTCCAAGGAATCAGTCACATCAAATGCACCTTAGAGTGGCCTCTCCCAAAGATGGGCTTGATGCTTGTTGCTGATAACCACATTAAATGCTACATCCTGCCGTCACCTTGAAAAGATAGAATAATCCTGATGGGTGAATTTTACAAAGAGCGAGGCTAGAAACAAATAAAGGGTAATGGTTTAAAAGGTAGAAAGTTGCAGGAAATAAGTAAGTACTGCTAAATTCTCAAATTCTTGAGAAGTAAATGAAAATCTACTGACTTTAACATCAGAAGTTACTTAGCTTCGGCCAACCACCATTTCTTCTTATAGGTGACAGGCGTAGACTCACCTCTCCGGTGGGCATCAACAAATACGTCCCAATAGTAATATTACGTACAAGTTTTAAATATATATGTATTTGAGTAGCACTGTTCATCCGGGCCGAATTTTTTCCCGGCCCAGTCCGAAACCTAGAAAATCGGATTCTGGTTCCGGGTTCTGGCCCGAATCAAAACGGATCCGGAACCCGGTTTGCAAAACCCGGACCAACACGGTTCGTGTATGGGTTGGGGACCAGGGAACCGGGTTTAAACCCAGTACCCAGGTCTTTTTAAAAAGAATTTCGTGTGATTGCCCCCCCATACTCACCTCTCTCTCTCTCTCTCTCTCTCTATCTGGTTCTCTCTCTCGTTGCGCTGCGGCAGAAGCAGAAACCCTAGGTCCCTCGCCGCCGCTATCGTGACCTCGTCGCCGCATCTCCTTCGTCGTCGCCGTAGACCTTTGCCTCTAGGTCATTGTTCCGGTACTCTCACTCTCTCGCTCGCTCTCTCTCTCTCTCTCTCACTCAATCCGAAGAAACCCTAGCCTACCTCCCTCAATGCCGACGAAGAAACCCTAGCCTTCCCCCTCAGTGCCGATCGAAGAAACCCCGTCATCCTCGTGACCCCGTCATCGTCATTGCCGACTCGCCTCATCCTCGTGACCCAAGGTTTGTTCTTTGCAATTTGGGTCCATTTTATTTCAATTTGGGTCTGTTTTATTACCTTAGAATGACGACGATGAATGCTACGGCTTGTGTAGCTTTTGTTCAGGTAAGATCTGGGTTTTTGTTTTTTTTGTTAAACATGGGTATAAAGTATATGATGTAAGTTTGATAGATCTGGATTTTTTTTGTTATTTTGCTAGTAAACTGGCTTAGATAACACGCCCTTTCTATAGAAGATTTCAGTTTCTCATTTGGCCTTATGTCTTTTTCTACAATGAACATGCTATTAGGGTCCTGCATGCCAAATATTAATTCTTCTCATCATTTATATGACAGTGATGACAGTAGAACTAGTTCGTGCTTCAAGAAGTGAAAGTAATGATGAGCCAGAGAGACTACGGTAATTGCTTCCATTTTATTTTACATGTTATTTTTACTGATAATAAATTTAATATGTTTATTTCTTTTGTTTGGCACCGCAGCTGACACATAGAACTATAGGTAGAGTTGAGAGGAAACCAATGTACATTTCTTTTCCCTAAGCATGTACAAAAGTCATGTTAAGAAAATCATGTATATCGGAGTACAATCAGGATGCAAAAAACAAGGGACATCAAAAAGTGAGGGTGAGAAAAAACTGTTAAGATTAGTAATCCTTGCAGAAAGAGTGTAAAATGGTTAATTTATCTTGAGCCAAAAATACAATCTCTATGGAAGTACACTAATTCTACTCTATGCATGGGCCTGCAAACATAACAGAGCAGCCCACCAAGCACCCAATTAGGAGGTGAGAGATAGCATACCTTAGATAGGATAAAATGACAGAAAAAGATGCATGTAGTTGTCTCTAATTATTTGTAAATTAAGTCTAAGTTTGGTTGTTTATATGAGTTCTATTTTTCTTAATTCTAGCATTTTGACGTATGCAGCCCGGTATCTCAATCACACCAAACTTATGCATCTATAATCCTAACATGATTTTTGATTGACTACTCCATGCTCAAAGGAAAAAAAATAGAATTAACTATGTAGAAATACAATTATGACATGTAAATGCAACATCTTTTTTTGTCTGCTAAATAATTACATTATGTGTTTCAAAGGCTAAAACCGGTTTACTTTCCTCTTTCCCTGTGAAAAAGTTTGCAACTTATACTTAAATATGCTCTTGTCATATTCTACTACTACACACCAGGCACTAGTGGTGCAGGCCGGACAGTAATAGCTAGGCATCTTGAGATCGGAAAGGGAATTTGTACACTTGAATCGGAAATCTTAGCCAAAAGCCGTAGTTATTGACTCTATGTATCCCTGCTATTGCTACCTTTGGAAAGGTACAGTACACTGTTCTTATACAAATTATAATTATTGCCCAGGTTATGACATGTTGCTACGACATCAACAACTGTCGGGTTGAGGTTCAGTTTCAGTTATTCACGAACCTATTTAACACACATAAAAGCCTTTTTAAAAAAGGAAAGAAACTCAGGCCTAAAAGCTTTTGATAAGAGATACAGTGATCCAATGATGTGTATGTCAGTAATAATCTTAGCAGTGGGACGTGTTTTGTGGTGCATGATTGGAACCGTATAAATAATTTTGTTTTTTACTTTGATGGGTGGTTCAAACTCGATCGAAAAGTCCATGCTTTGCTTTGTGTACTATAACCCAACCCTACCAATGTCATCCTCCATAAGTTGCGTTTGATTATTAAATTCAATTGAGTTTAGTCTAATTTTAAACTGAATTTAATATTTAAACATTTAACTCTCAAATTATTAAATACAAACTCAAAACCTTCTTACATATGAGATTCACAACCTTTTTCAACTTAAAACATCTTTATTCGTGAGATCTACAATTTTTTTCAATTTTTTATAAAAAGTACTAAATTCATCTTACATCTAAATACACTTTAAACTCAGTTTAGATGGTCTCACATAACTCTCTCCACTACTCAAGTCACTACTATTCATAAAGAATTCAACTCAGTTTAGTTCAGCTCAACATCCAAATGTACCCTTAATTAGTTGAAAACAAATTAGGTTAGGAAAAATGATGGTTACAATCGAGGGGAGGAACCGAGGCGTAACCGTGTCCCATGTGGACATAAAATGAAAACGATGCATTTTCATCCCCCCAAATCATGCTTCGTCTTTTCCATAGAACAGTCTTCCCTATCTCACAAAGCCCTTAGTCTTCCCACCTTCAAGGAATACCATTAATCATTTACATTTTGTTTATTTTATACTCTGGCTAAGGAAAAAGCCCAGGAAGAGATTGAATGCTACCTCTTAAAAATCTCCCTCCCTCTTCAAATTTCAGAACCCAAAGAAAACTAAAAGAAAAGAAAAATGCTTCCTCAAATACCTCCTTAAATTTTGCTGGGTTGTTAACTGCATTTGCCATGAGTGCTTCATCTTCATAAACATCAAACCAGTACTTATCAAAAATAAAACTCGAACCAGTCCTTTTTTTTTCCTTTAATTTTCTTAAGATTTCTACTGTGTCGTATACTCTCCCATGCACTTAGGGCCTCATCTTCTTTTGTGATATAGGCGCAAATGGTATTCCAGGATTTATATATAATGATGAAGAAAGAGAGGAAGATAAAGGGATGTAACCCAAAACCAAATCAATAACTGGTTTTGTGGTATAGTGATGAAGAAAGAGAGGAAGATAAATGGTTTTGTTGGCTAGAGAAATGGTTTTGCCTGAAGAAATGGTCCTCTGATCCCTTGCCTGGAGAAATGGTTTCCAATGAAGAAACGTAAGGAGGTGTTTTGAGAGAGGGACGAGATTGTTTTGGGTGATGTGGGTCTAAGACGGCATTCCTATTGCAAAAGGCAGAAGGGAAAAAAAAACAGCTAGGTAGTAGAGAAGTGGTAAGGAGTGGCTCTGCCTTAAATACCTCTCAAACCGTCGACTGTAACAAGGAATACCCATTTGTCTTCCTAGCTTCTATTGTCTTCCCAGTTTCAAGGAATACCATCAGGGATGAAAAAAGAAAAGAGAACAATATAAAGAACAAGCAAAACCAAGAACTAAAACAATACCATGATTTTTCTTCTTATTTTTCTTATTTTCATCAGTTTAGACTGACGTAACTTTATTCCACATCAACAGATTATCAGGTGGTTTCCCACCGCCGGTTGTACGTAACAAAACTGGTATGTTAGAGTTGAGTGGTGGAGTATTTTGAAAATATTTTATTATTATTATATTATTTTTTTATCTATTTTTTATTATTTTTCATTTTTATTTAATATTTTATTATTATTTTTTTATTACTATTTACAAGTGTCTGAGATGATCACCTCATTACCCGCAAACATACACTTCAGACTTTCCCGACATTGATGTAAGCTATCTGAAATAGTCTCACAGCCACGAGCATATGTTCTGCGTGCACCAGTCAATTTTTAAAGGAAAAATCTACTTTTGCCTCCCAAAATATACTGCTATATTTCACCGTTCGGGAATTTTTTTTTTTATATATATTTTTAGTTAGTGATTAAAAAAATAATTTTAATTGTATTAGTATGTTTTTTTATTTTTTAAAAATATTTAAAAATATTAAAAAAATATAAATCGAAAAATAAAAATAACTAAAAATAACGTCAAGTAGAACGGACTATTCTAAACTACTCATTTTTAAAATAGTTTCGTGGCTGCTAAATTATATTAGATTCTCTGTAAAGTCAATGTAGCCTAAACTAAACTAAACTTTTTACAAGGGGAATATCGATAGAAGAAAATAGACGAGTACAGTCCTTCTCTCTCTGAGTGTAAGGTTTTCTCTCTAAGTTTCTTGGTAAACTTAGAGTTTTGTCCTTCTAGACTCTTGTCTATGCAGGTTAGTAATGGAGAGTGATTTGTCAGATTTATGTAAGGGTTTGAAGTTAACGGAAGAAGAGCAACAAGAGGTGGAGGTCAGCAATGAAGATATGGTTATTTCAAGAACAAATAGCCAACTTTGCTTTATGTTGAACGTGATCTCGGACAAGGAAGCAAATAGAGGTGCACTTAGAAGTTCGATGGCACGAGTCTGGAATGTTGAGAGAAAGGTTGTTTTCAAGGAAGTAAGGAAAAATCTGTTTCTGGTGGAGCTAAAAGAGAAGGATGATAAAAGGAGGATAATGCAAGGAAGGCCTTGGTCCTTCGACAAAAACTTAATATGCATTCAAGACTGTGAAGGTTTTGAGTCTTGGAAGGAAATGTCTTTCCAGTATGAACCATTCTGGGTGCAATGTCATGACCTACCCTTTGCAGGGATGAATGCTAATACTGGTCTAAAACTGGGTCAAACGGTGGGAGAGGTCCTTGAAGTGGATACAGATAGCAGTGGGATCTGTTGGGGGAGTTCTCTAAGAGTTAAAGTTATGATAGATATTACAAAGCCTTTGACGAGAGGAAGGTTTTTAACACTTGGAAAGTCAAAAATCTGGATTCCATTTAAGTTCGAAAGATTACCAAACTTTTGTTATCATTGCGGGAAGATAAAACATGGCCTTGGAGGGTGTGACATGCGGAACAAAGGAAATGCTAGTGTGGAAGGTTTCAGTCAGCAGTATGGTCCATGGTTGAGGGCCAGCCAAAAAACATCATCTTCAGTGTTTCATCAAGCCAATAAGGAGTCTGAATCAAGTGGAGGATCAGTGCAAGATCAGAGTAAGGAAGATGGTGAAGAGCAGCAAGGGAGTAGAAGGCCTCGGAGATTTGCAACTGAGATAAAGGAAAGAATCGAGGAGGATTTGCAGGCGGGAGATCAGGGTGGCAGAAGTGGGAAGATAGATTCTGACAATGCAGCAGGTAAAGAGTACATCACCTATGGAAAGGGAGTGATGAGTAAGACAGTGACAGGAATGGAGGAAAAGGGAGTAGATCTGACTAAAGAAAAGAAACAACCTCCTAATTCTAAGGAAAAGATAGCAGAGGTGTCAAGGAAAGAGCACGTGCCATCATCTGTCATAGCAGATTTTTGTGCTCATGAAACCAATATTACTTTCACAAGGGTCAAAGGACAAACTAGTAAATGGAAGAGAAAGGCACGTGAGGGCCCAACCAGCAAGAGTCTACAGATCTGTTCGAAGGAGATGGAGGTAGAAGAGTCGAGGAGAGTAAGGAAAAGAGAAGGACAAGAAGACATAGAAGGGGTGGCAGCTAAAAGAAGTAAACAAAGCTATGTTGAGGAAGAGAGTGTTTGTGGAACTCAGGCAGTGGCTGCTATGCAGCACTGCCAGTCATCATGAAACTATTATGTTGGAACTGTCGAGGGCTTGGGAACCCTCGGACAGTTCATGAGCTTCACTTTTTGGTGAAGGAAAGAGCCCCATCAGTAATATTTCTGTCAGAAACAAAGATTAACAGGAATAAAGTAGAAAAAGTAAGGAACAAGCTAGGAATGGAACATAGTTTTGTGGTCGAGAGCATAGGTAAGAGTGGAGGACTTGCAATGCTATGGAAGTCTGAGGTAAAGGCTCAACTTCATAATTACTCACATAATCATATTTCATTGACAGTTACACCTGAGTTGACTGGACATCCTTGGAGACTTTCTGGTTTCTATGGAAACCCTGCTACTGAAAAGAGGAAAGAAAGTTGGAATCTCCTTAGACTACTCAAACCTGAATACTCAGTGGCATGGTTGTGTATGGGAGATTATAATGAAATATTGAGTAATGAGGAGAAGTTTGGCATGGCTACCAGATCTTTCACTCAGATGGAAAGATTCAGGTCAGCTATAGATGACTGTGATCTGAGTGACCTTGGATTTTCAGGATCTAAGTATACCTGGAGCAACAATAGGGAGGGGAGAGGATTTATCAAAGAAAGATTGGACAGAGCAATGGGGAATGGTTTTTGGCCTTTACAGTTCAGAAACACAGAGGTCTCAATTTTATCTACATTAAATTCTGACCATGCCCCTTTGTTGATCACCTGTGATAATGAGGAAGATGGACTGAACAGACAGGCCATGTTATTCAAATATGAAGCATTTTGGTCCTCTAAACAAGAATGCAAAGACATAGTCAAGAACTTATGGCAGGCTGCTAGTAGGGAGGAACATCCATTGAGGAAAATTCAATATGGTTTAGCCAGATGCAAGCAAGCTTTGAAAAGCTGGTCAAAAGTCCTAAATAGCACACAAAGATTAATTATCAGACAGAAGAGTGAAATGGTCCAGGAGCTGCAGAGAATTAACCAGGGTGATTTTAATGATACAATCAAGAATCTCAGAGGGGAGTTTAATCAAGTGTTAGCTGATGAGGAAGTTAAGTGGAGACAGAGAGCAAAACAGTTATGGCTAAAGGAGGGAGATAAAAATACAAGCTACTTTCACAAATGTGCAACTCAAAGGAAAAAGAGTAATAGCATTAGACAGATTTCCAACGAAAGAGGTGAGATTGTGAGCAACATAGCAGAAGTTAGTGAAACTTTCCAAAGACACTATAAGCTGCTATTTGAATCCTCAAACCCGATGGGTATCATGGAAGCAATGAAAGATCTAGACCCTGTAATTACCCCTGAGATAAATTCCCAATTAAGAAAGGCTTGTACCACAGAAGAAGTAAAAGGTGCTTTATTTGAAATGGACCCTCAAAGCTCGCCTGGCCCTGATGGTTTCTCTGCTGGTTTTTATCAGGATCATTGGGAGATAGTAGGAACATGTATGGTGGAGGCTATTAAGGAGCTGTTTAATTCCAAAAAAGGTTTACAAGAGATCAATAACACCTTTATTGTCCTAATACCAAAGAAGAAAAGGCCCTCTACAGTGACTGATTACAGACCAATAAGCCTCTGCAATGTGGTGTACAAAGTCTTCTCCAAGGTGTTAGCTAATAGAATCAAGCCTTACCTCTCCAAGTTGATATCCCCCTCACAAAGTGCATTTGTCCCTGGGAGGTTAATATCTGATAATATCATAGTGGCTTATGAAGCAATGCACTCGATGAAACATAGAATGAGGAATAAGAAGGAGGGGTACATGGCATTGAAGCTGGACATGAGCAAAGCCTATGACAGATTAGAATGGCCTTTCTTAGAAGCTGTGCTGTTAAAGATGGGGTTTGAGAAGGGGTGGACAGATTTGGTAATGCAATGTGTATCGTCAGTTAAGTACTCAATTTTATTCAATGGGGTCCCTCAACAGTCTTTTCTTCCAGCAAGGGGTTTGAGGCAAGGGGACCCTCTTTCCCCTTACCTTTTCATTTTGTGTAATGAAGTTCTTGGAACTTTATTGGATACAGCTGAGAGAAAAGGTCATATATCAGGTTTTCCATTTGCAAGAGGTTCTTTGTTGATTAATCACCTCTTTTTTGCAGACGACAGTTTACTCTTTTGCAAAGCTAATGCTCTTGAGTGGAGCAGGCTGTTCAGTATTCTTAAGTCTTTTGAGGAAGCATCAGGTCAAAGATTAAATCTTGAGAAGTCAGCTATATTCTTCAGTAAGAACACTCCAGCTGAAGCAAGACAAGTCATTCTCTTGTCCTCTAAGATGGTTGAAGCAAAAGCTTTTGATAAGTATCTTGGATTGCCATCTTATGTGGGAAGAAACAAACTAGCCTCATTTAGACCTATCTTGGAAGCCATAAGGGATCGGATACAAAATTGGAAGGTGAAGTTCATATCATATGCAGGAAAAGAGGTTTTATTAAAATCAGTTGTCCAAGCCATTCCCACTTACTGCATGAGCATATTTTTAAGCTCCCTAGAACAATACTCAATGCTATTAACAGATTAATGCAGCAATTTTGGTGGGGTAGCAGAGGCAATAAAACCAAGACACAGTGGCTTCCATGGAAAATATTGGGAAGGAGCAAGGCTGAAGGAGGGCTCGGGTATAGAGACTTTGAGCAATTCAACCTAGCTCTACTTGGAAAACAGGGTTGGAGGTTAATTCAACAACCCCAATCCTTAGTGGCAAAGGTGTTAAAGGCCAAGTACCATTTTAGATCAGATTTCCTACATGCAAAAATAGGCAGCAATGCCTCATTTCTCTGGAGAAGCTTTATGGAAGCAAAATCTGGTCTGGAGGCAGGTTTGATATGGAGGATTGGGAATGGGGAAGCAGTCAATATTTGGAAAGATAAATGGGTTCCACAACCAAATACGTTCAAAGTGCAGACCCCCCCAAATCAAAGTACTGTTCACTGGCAGGTTAGTAATTTAATTGATGATCAAACAAAGTCATGGAAACGGGAAGTCATGGAGAATATATTCATCGAGGAAGACATCAACAATATATGCAAAATCCCCATCAGCAGCAGTGGCAGGCCAGACAAGCTCATATGGAGGTGTAATAAGGATGGTATTTTCACGGTTAAGAGTGCTTACCATTTACTGGATACAATGTCACAAAATGCAGTAGGCCAATCTTCTGCTCATTCAAATCAAAAGGAGATATGGTAAAAAATCTGGAAGCTACAGATCTCGAGTGCTGTTAGATTATTTTTATGGAGGGCTTCTCATGATTCATTACCCACAAACTCTAATCTCAGTAAGAGGAAGATCAAGACAAACTCAGTTTGTCCAATATGTAAGTTGGAGTCAGAATCTGTAATGCATGCTTTGTGGTCGTGCCCATTAGTGCAAGATGTTTGGGCTGCTTGCTCGAGGAGGCTGCAAAAAATGAAGGTCAGTTTTATTTCTTTTAAAGAGGCAGTGGAGCATGTTTTATCAAACCTCAAAGAAGAAGATGCAGAAGAGCTTGCATGTACAGCATATAAGGTGTGGAAAAGAAGGAACATGTTTGTTTTTGAAGAGAAATTTGAGGATCCTTCAAGGGTGGTTCTGTCTGCTTCACATCTTGCTAAGGAGTTTAAGGAAGCAAGTGATAACAAGCTAATGGTAGATCATAGAAGCCCTCTTGAAATAAGTTCCTGGAGACCCCCTCCTTTGAATGTCTATAAGGCCAATTGGGATGCAGCTGTAGATCGAATTAACAGCAGAGTGGGGATAGGGGTGGTGGTCAGGAATTGGGAGGGGAGAGTAATAGCAACTCTAAGAGCTCGAAGGGAGTTATTTCCAGATCCCAAACTTGCTGAATCAGTGGCAGCCCTTAGAGCAGTACTGTTCTGTAAACAATTAGGAATCTCTAAGTTATTTCTTGAAGGGGATGCATTGAGTGTGGTGCAGGACATCAACAATGAGAATTTAGATTGGAGCTTCTCAGGTCTGATCATACAAGATATCAAAGAAGAAGTTAAAAGTCTGTCCCTCGGGTCTGTGCAGTTCATTCCAAGAATTGCTAATTGTATAGCTCATTGTCTAGCTAAAGATGCACTAAAACTCTCTGAGGAGAGCATGTCAATGGAGGAAATCCCTCATTGTATCCAACACTTGTTTAACTGAATGAAGAAAGGATGTTTATTCAAAAAAAAAAAAAAAACTAAACTTTTTACAACATTTTATTTTATTCCTCTTATGGATCACGAAGTGGACATGCATTTAAAACCCGAATCAAATTTATATTATGAAAAGTGAGACCAAGAAACATGGCCAAGGTTCATCCTGTCTACCAAAACCAATAACCATAGGGTTCTACGGTCACCGCACCCAATCCCGTTAAGCTACTGTTAGTGTAAAATGTTATATTTTTTTTTTTGTACATGTATTTTTTTAATATTATAAAAAAAATTATAAAAAAATATAAAAAATCATAATATCATTAAAAAATATTTAATTAATCACTAAGTAAAAAAATATTAAAAAAATACAATGATAACTTCTAACAGGACTGAGAACGGTGAGAATAGCTTTACTCATAACCATATAATTTGCCGAGAGAAAGTGTATGCATCTTAAGTGAGACTTAGGTTGAATTTGGATGTTGTAGTGAGTTGAGTTAAGTTGAGTTGAGATGATAAAATATTGTTAGAATATTATTTTTTAATATTATTATTATTTTGAGATTTGAAAAAATTGAATTGTTTATTATATTTTACATTGGAATTTGAAAAAGTTGTAATGATGAGTTGAAATGAGTTGAGATGATTTGAAGATCCAAACAAAGCCTTAAGAGGCTCGGATTCTTGCCATCATAGTTTACTAAGAAAAAATTTATTTTTAAACCTGTATGTAAATCATACATAATAAAACACTTATGTGATATAATTTAATTTTAAAAATAAATTTTAAAATTTAAATTTTACAAATTAAATATTAGATGTAAATCAATTTGAAAATATAATAAATTTCGATGAAATAAGTATCTCCCAAACAACCACTCTCACATATTTATTAAAGTAAAAAAAAGAGTTGAGGGATCTCTAATAAATCTCGGGGTAGGGCCACTCTTAGGGTGAGTTTGGATGTTGAAGTGAGTTGAGTTGAGATAATAAAATATTGTTAGAATATTATTTTTTAATATTATTATTATTTTGAGATTTGAAAAAATTGAATTGTTTATTATATTTTGTGTTGAGATTTGAAAAATTTGTAATAATGAATTGAGATGAATTGAGAGTATATTCCAAACGAAGCCTTAGACACGAGGTCCTGGCTTTTTTATTTAAAAAACATAAGTATATATTTTTCACATCTACCATTCTTACGTGCTGGATATATATTTTTTATTAGAAAAAAAAAACTATTTTTCGTTGTCTCAAACTCTTAAAAGTGCATGATTGCTTGTTTGACGTATATTGCATTCGTTGTGTTCTGTCGGATAATTCAACTAGGCAGGATAATTTATATATAAAAAAATAATAATAGGCAGGATAATTAATTTTGGTCAAGTTGGATTAGTTTGAACGTTAAAATGAGTTTAATTTTTTAGTAAATTTAAATGATGAAGTGAATTTTATAAAGAGAGAACCTTCTGAAAGGTGTCTCCTATAACCTGGTTTTATCGGAATCGAATAGCAAGTTGCCACGTATGCGGTACATGGCAATGATCAGTGCCATGTATTACACGGAATAAGCACTCCCGAAACGAGTAGAACGAAAAGAACACTTCTGCTCTCTCACTCTCTTGACCCGAAAGGACCCTCGCTCGACAAAAACTCCCTCTCTCTGTGCTCTCTCGCACTCTCTGCTCTCTCGCTCTCTCGCTCTCTCGATCCCAAAAGGCCCCTCGCTCGACAAAAACTCCCTCTCTCTCTCTCTGCTCTCTCGCACTCTCTTGCTCGACGGAACCTCCCTCTCTCGCACTCTCACTCCATCTCCTTCCCTTTTGTGACCCGAGATTGACCTCCGAGGTAGTGCCGCCACGAAACCTGCAAGAAAGACGTTGAGGTAGTGCTATTTGGATTTGGATTGAAATTTTCCTTCTCCTCACAGTAGATTAGGGTTTTATTTTTTCTAATCCCTAATTTTCGGTTGATTATTTTTGTAGGTTTTTTTTACAATCTATTTCCCACAAAACCCTAACCCTGCCTCGACTCCACCGAAGAATGAAGGTAATTCCTCCACTTTCCGATCTGCAACCCAGTTCATAGTGTACTGATTTTTTTTTCGGGCAGATTGCCCTGCACAAGCAAATTTGTAGTATTAAAGTGGCCACAATAAAACTGAAGAAACCCTATCTATTTGTAAAAAGGGAAAGCCTTAGATGAAGAATTAATATATGTGATTATAGGTGTAAAACTACATGTTCCACTTTGTTTAGAGGATAAGTGTAAAACTACATGTTTCACTCTGTTTAGAGGTCGGTCCCATGTCCCTTTTGTTGGATAGGTATCACACGCATTGTAAAACTACATGTTCCACTCTGATTAATATATCATACTTTTGTTGGATAGATGTAAAACAAAAGTATTAATATATGTGATTATAGGTTTAAAACTATGTTCCACTCTGTGTAAAACTACAGTATTAATGGTTGATTATAGGTGTAAAACTACAGTATTAATATATGTGATTATAGGTGTAAAACTACTTGCTGTTTTTTTATTTATTTTAGAAGGTATTGATCCCCTTTCAATCCTATCCACTCAGAATTATTATTTTGTATTCTTGCATGGCAAGGCCAGGGGTCCAACCCCACAATTATTCATCTAAATGTTGCTTTTATTCGGTATTTGCCACCTGAACTGACGTGTAAAATGCAGTATGATAACGATGCTAGTTCTAGTTCAAGTTCTTTGAGTTTAAGAGCAAAATATGAAGCTGGTTTGGATATACCACTTTGCCACTGTGGGATTCCATCAAAGCTAAGGATTTCTGCCAAAGATATTAGTTTTGGCAGACGGTTTTTCAATTGTTCAAAGTATAAGATGGACAAACAATGCGGGTTTTTTCAATGGATTGATTTTGAAATCGAACAAAACAGATGTTGCAAAATTACCTTGGAGTTAGCTCAAAGAAGGAACAACAGGATCAATGAAGCACGTGTAATGGCTGAAGAAGCAAAATTCAAAGCTATGAAAAAGAAGTACAAGGAAACATTACAACTTCTATTCTTGTCATGGTTTTGTATTGTTTTGCTTTGTGTTGTAATTTTTGTGATGGTTTGAATGATAGTCATGTATGTCAAGGTTTGAACGATATTCATGTATGTCATGGGTTTGCTTTGTTATGTATTCCAATTCCTATTAATCAACTTACTTGCAACTATTATGAAATATCAAAACATGATGACTAGGTGACAGTTTAATGCCTCAGACTAGCATTAATCACGGACGGATATCTTAGCTCAATATACAGAATGCTTTGTTACACTACTAGCTAGTTTGCATCAAAACCGGCCTACTCGATTTCGTTCTCACATCCTTCTCTTTCTCCTTAAAATAGCGTGCATCTAAGGCTTTCTCGTACTGATGCACAAAATCACTCACCATCGTGCTCGATCGCACATAACCCTTGAAGAATTTATTCATGCTCTCGCTCCTTTGCGTGGTTGACATCCCGGCACAAAATGTCGTTCGCAAGTAAGCCGGGACCCACTTCTCCCTTCGGTTGTAAAGATTTTGGAGCCAATCATTATCTACTAGACCATACTTCACTAGTATTGAAATCCATTCCTCCTCGAACTCATCAGATGTTACAGTATCATGGATACAATGCTGAAACTCTTTCTGAAAGTCTGAAAACTTGTTATAAACATGTGCCAAATGTTCTGGAAATTTTTGTAAAATATGCCACAAGCACAACCGGTGAGTTGTATTTGGGAGTACCTCTGCAATGGCTTTGGCCATTGCTTTGTCATCATCAGTAATAATGGTTGAAGGGGCACGCCCAAGCATTGCTTCCTGCCATGTTCTCAGTAACCATATATAGGATTCAGCTGTCTCATTCACTAACAATGCACAACCAAACATTATGGTTTGGTGATGATGATTAACTCCTGAGAATGACACAAATGGCATCTTATAAACATTTGTGAGGTACGTCGCATCAAATGTGACTACATCTCCGAAATATTGATATGCAGATCTTGATCTTGCATCTGCCCAAAAACAGCTTCCCATACACCCATTCTCATCGACCTGCATTGAGTACACAAATCCAGGTTCTTTACACTGTCGTTCAAGAAAGTATGCATACAACCTTTGTGCATCTCCCTCTTCAAACAATTTTTTTTTCTTTTATTTCCCAAATAATTTTCGACGTCTTTTCCAATACAACCAATATTAAAATCACCACCTGCTTTTTTGCTTAACACCGACATTATCTTCCTTGTCGGTACACCAGACTCATTCAAAGTCTGAATGAGGTTTTTTTGCACACGTGTCACTCCTCTATGTCCACGGAGCATACTGGTACTTCTTGGTGTGAGTAGCTCATGATTGTGTTGAGCAAAAAACTTGCATACTACCCACCTTTCATCAACTTTTTTTACACACATGGTAGCTTTACACCCAACTTTTGTTTCAGCTGGTTCGGGAATTTGTCTTTCTTTTTGTTTCAGACTTTCACGCCTAAATCCTTCCCTTGTACAAACATAGTGTACTCCAATTAATTTTTTATCCCCTCTCGATAATTGGGTATGGTTGGTCCTCATTGCAAAACCTTTTCGTCTTGCATACGCCTTGTAAAATGCTTGGGCATCCTCAACTTCATCAAATTCCTTCCCAATGAACGGTTCAAAAAGTCCACTACTAGAAGTGGAAATGACATTGACTCCATTTCCATCTCCCATATTTACTCCATCTCCATCACCATCTCCCAAATTCACGCCATCTCCCAAATTCACATCACATTGATTATCCACAGTTTCATCCTCAATAGTTTCATACACAACTTGTGGACAGTTTCTAGTTGTTAGTATCTCAACATCATCACTATCCGAACTCCACCCAAAATCCTTCATTCCAACATAAAACAATGTAATCAATATTAAATTAATCCCTTAAAAACTAGAGAGTATAAAACAATGTAATCAATATTAAATCAATCCCTAAAACAATGTAATCAATCAACTTGTGGCCGAGGTGTTACTGAAGTAGTCTAACATGGATAAATACTATATGTCAGTTTAATTTGATGGTTTATTGGGATGCATTTTCTGTGTGTGACAAAGTGGTATAGAATATATGCCACCAATGTAAAAAAACAAAGACCGATAATGCATTTTCGGTGTGTGACAAAGTGTATACACAGATTTTTCATTCTAGATTACAATTGGAAACTACAGAAAACTATAAAATAACAAAACACAGACCATGGTTTTGGCTGGTTGGTCGTTGTATAGTCAATGAGAAATCAAAGCCAAAAACCCTATATCAAAACACAGATTATTAGAAATTAGGGATTACAAAAAATTAGGGAAATTAGGGATTACAAAAAATTATTCCAGAAAATTAGAGATTAGAGAAATTGGTACCTGATTTGAGGTCCTCCGCTGATGAAGTTGCAGGTCAGAGTTTCTAGTTCTAGGTTCTTGATCGAAGTAAAGAGTGGGAATGAGAGAGAGAGATATTCCGAAGATCAGTTTAGGGTTTTCATAAGGGAGAAGTCAGAGAGAGAGAGAGAGAGAGAGAGAGAGAGAGAGAGAGAGAGATTCTGGAGGTCGATTATGGTGCTCGGAGATGGAAGGAGAGTGACGGAGAGCGAGGGATGTTCTGTCGAGCGAGAGAGCAGTGAGAGCGAGAGAGGAGAGAGCACAGTGAGAGCGTTTTCGTCGAGCGGGAAGGGGAGAGAAGTGATCCCCTGCTATGCGTGTTGAATGGTCTACTACAGAACACCTACGTGGCAGCTCTTCATTCGTCTCCGATAAGTGTTGTTTATCGGTGCCACCTGCCCGAAGATGCTCTGTTTTATAAAATATAAATTTATATGTATTTAAAAGTTAGATGAGTTTATATGTATTTATACGATATTTAAAAAGATTATAAATTCTGCGAAAAGAAGTATTGAGTTAAAAAAGATTATAAGTCTCACGTGTAAAAGATTTTTAAATTGAGATTAATTTAATAATTTAAGAGTTGAATATTTAAATATTAAATTCAAATTAAAATTAAACTAAATTGAATTGATTCAGTTCAGTCTAAATTCAAATGAAAATCGATACTCTTTTTTAGGAGAGTCGCATCAAAAGTTTGGAACTTGCTAGGTGACATGAAAAACCACTAGCAACCAAAATATGCGAAAACAGAATGATTAATGATTTCAATCTTTCTTTATATCCAAACACTTCTACTTCTATGTTCGATTAAAATCTCGCCGTCAATATAAACAAAAAGAAATAAAAATTAAAAAATGGAAGTTACTATGTGACAGTGGTACACTTGTAGTTTCTGAGAATGCGGAGGGTATTATTGCTAGCAGTGCACCTCGGGCACCCACCCATGGCCATGATCCACGTTTGTTAAAGTCAAAGCGCATCGCGCACACATTTGACACTTGAATCCTTTTGGATCACCGACAAGTACACTATAGTACCACGTCGTCTATGGTATTATCATGCGCCAACCAATCAGATGAAGCGGACCCCACCGAAGAAATAGAAGGGACTCTAGGGAAGTTTCTTTGATGAACACATCCGCTGAGAACAGGACAAATGGTGATGGTGTCAGTACAATACACTCTAGTACTACTACTGACACACTTTCCCACTGCCCAATGCCCATGAAAAAGCCTCCCAACACATGGCTTCTCTTGCAAGCCCCTTCCCATTCTCTCACCCTCCGTAGCTTATTTCACAAGCCTATTCAACGTTGAAGTTGTTCTAATAGGAGAATGTGACTGCCTCAGATTCTATTAGGAATCGGACGAATATTTAGAGTGTCGAAATATGTAATATAAGATATGTTTTCATTCATGACAATTAAATATGTAATATTCTTAATATGTATATAGTATTATGTAATATTCATAATAGATAATTTTTTTCTTTAATAATACTATGCACAAAACTAAAAATATCTCAAATACTTAAAACATACTTCATACAAAAGAACATACTAAACAACTAAGATTATAACGTTAGTCCAAAATGGCTATGATCAGAAGAGTACTAGAGATGCAACTCCAAAGTATAAGTAGTAATTTAAGTTAACTATTATATTAATATTGATGTCGCACCGTCGCTCAATTAACCATGTCCAGTTGGTCGAATCTCGGTTCTCCTTCGGGTCCTGTAACAAGATTTACCATTAAGGGGGAATAGTAGTTAGGACCAATGTTTTGAATACTGTACCGGACGCTGTACCGGTCAAGACACTAGAACGAAATATTTCGGTACCGGTACCGTTTCGGAATAGCATTTCGAGATAACATTTCAAAATAGTCGATATATAAATAAATTATATATAAAAATTATATTCCAAAATAATAGTCTATATATAAATAAATTATATATAAATACATATATATATAAATTATAAATAGTCTAATATGAATTGAGGGTTAAAAAATAAGCTTGTAGTTTGAAAAAACGAAAAAAAAAAACACTGGCCGAAATTGAGGCCGGTACGGCCGGTATTTTGGCCGGTACGAAATAGATATAGTACCTGTACCGGTCGGACGGCTAGTACGAAAAATTTCGATCGTACTGGCCTGTACAGTACAAGATTCACAACTATGGTTAAGACTACCACAATGAGATTTAATTACAAATCTCAGTAAGTTAACAGAAACCCACAATACAGGTTAATGGTGCATGCATGGCCGTAAAAGCATGAATACATAATTAAAATCATAAGTAATCAAAGAATAACTTGACATACAACATAACCTAATTGACATAACTTAAATTGAAACATGAAATAAACTTGACTTGCTTAAACTGAGACTTCACTTAACATGAACTTGATCTAAGACATGACTTTACATGATGATTATAATACGACAGATTTTACTCCTTCACCATAGTACTCAGCAACGCATAGCCTTGACCGCAGTACCAGGCAGTGCGTATCATCCTTGACCATAGTATAATTTAATTGATATAACCTTCTGTAGTACTGCAGATTATACTCCTTCACCATAGTACTCAGTAGCGCATAAGTCTTGACCGCAATACCAAGCAGCACATATCATCCTTGACCATAGTACAACTTAACTGATAACATGAACTTAACTTGAACATAACATGACTGGAAATATCACATGAACGTGAATTACATGGATAACTTGACATGACTGTTCTCGAAATACACAAACTATATTCGAGATGAAACGTGACTGGAATATGAAAGAACATAAACCTTGACGTAACACAACATGACTTGAATGTAACTCAAAAGATATGACTTACTTGAGATAGAAATATTTTGTAACATGATATAATATGTAACAAACAATATTTTGTAACATGACATAACATGTAGCATACAACATACTTAGCATGTAGCATACAACATACTTAACATGACATACTTGCAATAGTGAATATTACATGACATGACGTACATGTAACATATGGCATACTTAACATGACTTACTTGCAATATATAATAATAAGTGACAGAATAACTTGCATAACAGATGAACAATTCGTGCAGAATAAATTCTGTATAACAGATGAATATGTAATTACTTGGCATGACACATATGATAACATATATACACTGTAGTTCATTTACTTATCACACATACACATTAAACTGATAGTAAGTTAAAATCTAACTTACTTCGATCTTCGTTTTTCTAAACAAAAACTCAAGTGCGATCACTAGGAATTGAAAGTAGCGATTTCTAAAAGTTAGAACTTAATCACTAACAATTAGAAATATGAAAAAGTATTAACTTAAAGTAAAATTACTATTTTACCCTCTATATGTGGAAAAATTATCATTTTACCTCTATGATGCAAACCAAGAGGCTGGACATGCTGATCATACAAGTGGGAATAGAGCTGAATTTGCACAAGACCCTTTGTCACTTCCTAGTAGCCCAATTATAAGACTTAGAGCCAAACGTTTCAAGGAAGCACTAAATGGGTTAATCCAAGAGAATTGGGCTGATTCTAAAAAGACCAAGATGGACTCAAATAATAATCAAGGCTTAGTCCATGTCATCAAAGCAATTGAAGAAGCTAATTAGCAAGTAGAAACGTGATGCATGGTTTGACCATTAAAGGACGTGAATTTGTTGAGTTTCAAGGATATTAAATAGGATCGCTCAGGATAAGAGGAAGTTCATGACTGAGGTACGTAATTTCTGTTGGGATGACCATTTTCTTTTCAAATACTACCCTAACCAAATTTTAAGGCGTTGAATCAAATGAAGAGATTGCTAGCATCTTGGAATTTTGTCACTCCCAAGCTTGTGGGGGCCACATTTCAATGAAGGAAACTGCTACAAAAATTCTACAGTGTGGATTTTATTGGCACACCTTATTTAAAGATGCAAACATCTATTGTCGCTCATGTAAAAAATGTCAAAAGTTAGGAGTTATGTCCCATCATAATATGATGCCCTTAAACCCAATTTTAGTGATTGAAATTTTTTATTGTTGAGGCATTGATTTTATAGGACCATTTCCTCCATCTTTTGGATATCAATATATTATTGTGGCAATAGATTATGTGTCAAAATGGGTAGAGACAACAGCTTGCAGGAGCAATGATAATAGGGCAGTAATTAAATTTCTCAAAGAGAATGTGTTATTTCGATTTGGTACACCATGTGCTATCATTAGTGACCGAGGTACACATTTTTGCAACCGTTCTTTTGAAACTTTGATGAAAAAATATGGGATAGTAAATAAGATCTCTACTGCCTACCACCTCCAGACAAGTGGACAGGTAGAACTTGCAAACAAGAAAATTAAGCAAATTTTAGAAAAAACGGTCAACCCAGATCTCAAAGATTGGATTTTGAGACTAGTTGATGCGCTTTGGGTCTACCGTACAACTTTCAAAACTCCCTTAGGCATGTCACCTTATAGACTTGTTTTTGGAAAGCCTTGCCACTTACCTGTGGAGCTTGAGTATCGAGTTTATTAGGCCATTAAGCATTTCAATTTTGACATGGGAGAAGCATAAGCTTAGGAAATTTCAGTTGACCGAGTTAGAAGAGTTGAGAAATGATGCTTATGAGAACTCTAGAATCTATAGGCTAAAATGAAAGTGTTTCATGATAACAATATTTTGAGAAAAATGTTTAAGCCTAATGATCGAGTATTCTTATATGATTCTAGACTCCATAAGCACCCAGGAAAACTTTGGTCTAGGTGGACCGGCCCTTTTGTAGTGAAGAATGTTTTTGCAAATGGGGCCATAGAAATAGAGGATCCTAAAGATGGTCAAATCTTTAAAGTAAATAGTCAATACCTTAAAGTATTAATTGATAGGCAAGTTCTGGAAGTGGAAGACATTCCACTTGTGGATCTGGTCTATCAACCTTGACAACACCACGCAGATATGTTTTTCTTTATTTGTTTTGTTTTATTTTTGTTTTCTCTTATTTTCTTTCTTTTCATTTTTGTTTGCTGTTGTTTTCTTTGTTTTTGTTTACAGGTTAGTTTCATTTTTTCATTTCAGGTTACCATCTTTGGTGCTTAGCGAGCTACCCACGTCACTTATTAGGTGTATTCTACCATTTTTAGTTACTCCCCATTTAAATTTGATTCTTAAATGTTGAGGACAATGTTTCATTTAAGTTGGGGGTGGTGGTGCAAATCCAGTATTTAAAATGCTTGTTGGAACTCTGTGGCATATTTTCATGTGTCAATTTTTGTTTTAATTTGCATCACACGTGCATCATTTTCACACGTGTACTCATTCTCATTCATAGTCATCTTTGTGAATTCACCAAACCCACCATAATCATTTTTTGTTGAAGCATTCACAGAACCCCTAATGCACTCATCCAAGGTTTATGGTAAAATAGTGGTTTGACACATGTAGCTACAAAACTCTTTTGCTTAAGTATTTATGTGAGTTTTGGAGATGATTGAAAGCCTACAAATGTAGTAAATTGTGATTAACATTCATTGATATGTTGAATTGGGCGCTCCTTTTGAGAATATCATTACATGGTTTGTGGTAAGATGGTGGATATACTTGGGATATGACGAAGGTCAATTTAGGATCAATGTTGAGCCTTTCAAGCTAACCCTTTCTATCATAGACCCCTAGTAGCCAACTTTGAGCCAATAAACACATGTAACTTTTTCTTTTCATATGCCCGCATCATCAACGCCTCTCCACATTGGAGTATAGCTTATACATTGATTTTTCTACCCTTTTTGCTTCCAAGTGTATACTAGGTGTGGAATTTGCATTTTCTTTCTTTTGAGTTGAGTTATTTGATTTTTTTTTTTTTAAAAGTCAAGGTTGGGTAGAAATGGCAAGAATACCAAAGTGGCGTGTGTTTGTTCATCAAATTGTTGAAAAAAAAAGAGAAGAGGACGAAGAAGGAAAAACATTATTATTCGATGATTTGAAAAAATAAAGAGTACATCAAGTGAGAAGTCTAGTCTATTGAAATATTTAATAAGATTCCCTTTGTATGTATTTGGAAGTTTTTTAATCCTTTTCTTTTTTTTTTATCGCCCCGAACCCAAGCCACGTTACAACCTTTTGTGTTGATCGTTCTGATCCTAAGTAAGCTTTTAGAAAGAGTGGTGGAAGTCTCATTTGTTAGTGTTTCTATCATAAAATCAATATTTTCTTGTTGCTTGTACATAATTGCCTAATTCCCCATGAGAGTGTGTGTACACCTATTATCAACTCCATAGAGAGAATCCTCACACGAAACAACCCGTGAGTTATGAAGTTGAACCTTTCGCTTGAGATATTCTTGATGTTGCATGTGTCAGGACTTCTGGTTAGATGGATATAGTTTGGAACACTTACACTCTATGGATTGCTATAGGTGGATTGTTTGTGATAGAGTTATTGAATTTCTAAGATTGCTTTGACATGTGAATCTGGAAAGTGTAACTTGGTAGCCTTTGTTTGTGATTTTCTTTGGTCTCTTTCGTTGTTTTGGCATGAAAATTGTTAGGGACTAGTAATAAGCAAGTTGGGGGATGTAATGAGTGTACAAAAGTGCACTCTAAATACCCTATTATTGGATAAAATGTGAATAGAAATCATAGAATTAATATTTATTCTTGAATTGAGTTTTCTATTTACTTTAGGATACTCCTGAGCAGATTTTTTATATTTAATTTCAGAGTTTATAAAAGAGCAAGTCAAAACCTAGTCAAATTTAAAAGACTTTCAAGTAGGCAAGATTTTGGAATAACCTAAGAACTTTCAACGAGTGTAGGACTCTTCAAATAAGGATAATGATGGGGTTTGCGAGTAATTCGGATCAAGAGAAAAAGTTAGTCCGAAATTCGCTAGTAGACAGCTTGTACATACTTTAGTATTTTGATCGTAACTTTCCACTCAAATATTGGATTAATACGATTATTAATGCGTTGGAAAGCTATCTTAAAAGGTTACAAATTTGTTTCTAATAAGAATTTCTAAATTTGAAATTTTGAAGTGCGTAGGTAGCTGTCAAGATGAGTCCTAAAATTTAGGCAATTTTGTATGCGGAATATGAAGACATTAGGGTTTTTTTTCCTACCCTATATAAGCATTTCATTAGCATGAAATTGAGCTGGGGGAAGAGAGGGAGACGGCTCAGTACTGAAGAATGAAGAGATGAAATTAATTTCCATGGCCGCTGTTTGCTTTATTTTTCTCTTGAGATTTTTGTTGTCCATTATATTTATGGGTAACTAAATTCTCAAGTAGGGCTAGAGATGAACTTGTATATTAGTTGGTATTTTTAATTTATGTATTTAATTTTCAATTACTAAAGTTCTTTTGTTTTATCATTCTCAATTCATTGTTGATATGTTCTTCTCCGAATAATCATAGAATTTATTATGTTTATGGATTCAGTCATGTTGTTTCTATTAAATGACTTAGTTCTTTGATTATGTTTGGATCAATTATTTATCTATATTGATTTAATTCTTTGCTGCAATATCGCTCCCTGAGTATATTGTCGTCGTTGGATTTTCTCAATAGTAATAATAATTTACATATTTAAAAAGTGGTAAATGATTTTTCAAAGGGTTATATTTGGTTTAATTTTGGTTTATAAATCTATACCTTCCGATTGAGGATTTTGGGAATTGACTTCTCAATTGAGTTATTCAATGAATTAAGAATAATTAAAATACCGGATTTGTGCAAGGGATTCCCGACGCTTTACTGTTCGTCAAATTTGAGATACTTTTTCCGTTAGTCACTTTGCTTCACTTTAATTTGCATTTAAAATTAATCTTTGTTCTCCATTAATCATTTAATATTTTTCTTTAGTTTCTTTGTTCTTTCTGCTATTCTTTTAATTTGTGTCTCTGTGGAATTGACACTCCAAAGTTGTGCTACAATTACCGCGTTATTCTTTGGTCGTAATCAGCAGCGCAGGCCACCTCTTTGGGCCATTCTGAGAGCATCCCATCGCAAGGTGTCAGTAGTGCGTAATACCGCAGGTCTCCACGTGAGCGTAGCCCAGTCCACTCAGTTGTACTCCTAACCACCGCCGCCCACCGCACCCAACCCCGTCGTAGCTCCACTCTTCATGGTGAAGCTCCATCGTGTACGTAGCCTCTGTTTTCATTCAAAGAATTTGGTTTTTACGTGACTGTAATTGCATGATTCTAAGCCATATCTTACAATAATATCATTAATTACTTTTTTTTACCCTTTGAACTACAAGTTGTGTTAATGTGTTTTAAAATTTTTAATATGTGTTAATAAACTTTATTTTAATTATGATTACAAAAATCATTTAAGTAATTTAACATGTTATTAAGTAAAGATTTATTTTTAGAGTAAACGATAATGGCGTAATATTATTTTTACACTTTAGATATGATTTAGTCTATTAAAAAATAGTTATAATTTATTTTAAAATATTTTGGGATAATTATATTATCTAGTCTCAGATTTTATAATTACACTTCCAAAGTAAATAGATCAAACTTTTAAATGTTTTAGTCGAAGTTAATAAATGGACATTGATGATTTTAGAAAGTGATGATATGATTATGAGAATTTTAGGTTTCGAAGAATTAAAATAGGTTATTTTAGAAGTTTCGGCTTAAATATCGAAATACGCGATTGATTGAAAATTTACGGGAATTACGTGATTATTTTATAAGTGACGATTAATTATTGTTCGGCATTTTTTAGAAAAATTCTGAAAAAACTAATAAGTCCAGATAAGAGGGGTTCCTATACTAGACTTTGCATAAAAATAAAATGGGCTGAGGTTTATTTTTTGAAAAGTATGCATGTTTTGCTATAAAAAGAAATTTGAACTACCTCAATTATTTGTTCTGCATTACTCATAAGATTTTGTTTAAGAATAAAGTATTTTTCTGGCATGACTGATGTAGATATGAGTTATTTTAGCATTTTGTTTCTGAACTGTGCAAGAGAGAGCAAATATGAAATTTTGTGCATAAATTATGTTTTTGTGATTTGATTTTGTTCTCTTTTAATGATGTTCTATACTCTGATATGATATGATGTGATTTCTGAAAACCTCTGGCATAACATTTTGTTTCTGTTTTTGTTTCGTTCTAACCTTACCACGGGTGTAAAACTGTAGCCTCTGTTCGGGTTGGTACCAACTTTTCTGTTTCCGGTGCACCCACTTTGGAAGCAAAGTGGTTTTCTGCGTGGTCTTTCTTGTGTGCACACTCGGGGCTCTGAGAATAATAAGGGAAAGATTCAAATTCTGTTTTTGCTTGATTGGCCGCCAAGGTTTGCACAACCCTACCATCGGAGTTAAACATAGTTTCTGTTCTGATATGATAAGATAAGATGTGATGTTTCAGTTTATGCTATGCCAAAGGGATTTTGATTATGAATATTTTTGAACTTTCGCTCTGATATTTTTTAATATTTTGATTCTGCATTCTGAAAGGAAATGTTTTGTTATGCATTCTGAAAGAAAATATTTTGTTCTGCATTCTGAACTCTGTAAATGCTCATGTTTATGCACTAGTATATGTTCTCTGCTTATTGAGTTGTTGATAACTCACCCCTTATCTCCAAACATTTTTCAGATGATCTTGATGGTTCTGTTGGAGAACAAGGGACAGTGTTAGAGAGGTTTGATGTTCGTCGAGGAATAAGTGTCCGAGCGTACAAGTGCTTATTTGAGAGTCATAGTTAGTAAATAGATTATTTTCGGTTATTTTGACATGATGAGTTAAGAATATTTTCAAGTTTTTTGGGAGTTTCTAATTTATTTTATTGAGAATTTATTTGTTGTCCCTATGAAGGAACACGGATATTTGGGTTGAGCAAATGAATTAACATTTTAATGAGTTTTCTAGATTTTATAATTATGGTATTGGAATTGATATTAAGTATTAAGAGCTAACTCTCCGGACCTCTGAGATCGGGGCGCTACATTGGTGTTATGTAATTAATTTATTTTATGTTGGTGTATTCTTATTAAATAATTGCATGAATGTAGACTAACCAATTTATTGAATGAATTGGTAAATCTTTGTGTTACAATACAGGGATATTGAGGGAATTTCGAAAATGCTGTATTTCTTGACATTTCCTCAACCATCACCCCAATGGGAATCATCACCATGAAGAGGGTGTCATTCCAAGGGGTACACTGTTTAGTGATTACACCCCTTAGAATTACATCTCCCACTTGATCACACAAAATAGTGATGATCTAGTTGATCTGTAGACTCCTGCAGATTGGCGTCAGAGTATGACAAGCCTCTACGTGCACACACTTTTATCATTACCTTATCTGATCACACTCTCCACCATATGTGCTTCCACTGACCACATATAAAAGGTGACTTCATTTCATTAAAATTTTAGTGAACGACATTAATTCTCTGTGATTGGATCAATAATCAATGTTCTTGTCACAATTGACGACTTCAGCCGAATACATAACACGTACCGACCTATACTGAATTTTCGTTAAGTAGTTCCTCTAAAAGCTATTCATGAGACTTTCCCTAATCACCTTATCAGCGATTTTATAAATAATCAACCAATTATTTGGTTGATCAATCTACGCTGAAATTTTATCAACTACTCACCCTAAGGTCATTCCTAAGGTTTTTTTTAATCACCTTATCAGTGACTTAACAAATGACCAAAGTTTTATTTAGGTAAATCACCATTACTCGATTTATCTAGGCGTCTCCAGAATTTCCTGAATTATTCATGTTGACGATGACGTTGCTTCACCTATGTATCTCTCAACCTCATTCTAGTCACATGTTCTCTGAATTTCTCCATAGACAATCCATTGGTCATCGGATTTGCTACCATCTCGGTTGAGGAAATAAAATTAACATTGACTTCACCTCTTTCCACTATATCCAAATTATAGTGATAATGCATATCAATGCTTGAAACTCTGTGTTACACTTTTTATCAATGAGATGACACTGATTATCACAAAACACATTGATTGGTTTTGTGGATATACACAAATTTTGGCTTTCACTAAAGCATTTCATTCACACTACATTACTCATTGCTGTACTACAAACACTATATTATGTTTCCATCATAGACTTTGCAACACAGTCCCATTTCTTATTCAACCAAGAAATCGATGTTCCACCAAATAGAAATATATATCCATTTGTAGATTTTTTATCATCTACATCACTTCCAAAAGTAACATCATTATAGCTGATTAATTTTAGATCATTGATTCCAAAGCACAATTTCATATTTTTGGTACCTTGTAGATACCTTAATATACGTTTCATTACTTGCCAATATTCCTTACTTGGGTTAGATTGATATAAGCTTACCAATCTTACTACATGACAAATATCTAGTCTCGCACTTGTCATTGCTTACACGAAGCTTCCCCCAGCTTGAGCATAGAGAACTTTAAGCATTTTGCTTATTTTCTCCTCATCTTTTGGGCACATACTTTTATTTCAAGCATGATCTTTGCAAACAAGTGTACTTAAGGATTAACTAACATAATGTAAGAATCCTAAGTCTTTCATATCAAATTAATGATGAAGAGCAATAATAAAGTCATTAACTAACATTGTATTAGAATCAATGAGAATATAAGACAAATGACAAATAAAAGAGAGAGGGAACAAAGAGACTGCCAAAGAAGCCAATTTTAAAAGGAAAGTACTAAAACAATCAATTTACAAACATTATTAGGGAAGTCAGTCCCAATGAAACTAAGGGGTTGATCCATAAAAACTGAATTTTTTCAAGAACATATATAAAAAAGTATTTTTGACATCTAATCGAGGAATATCCCATTTATGAACTAAAGCCACAATGAGAACAATTCTGATCGTTCCAGGTTTAATGACTAGGGAGAATGTTTCCGAGCAGTCAATGCTATCAACTTGATGGTAACCCATTTATAGCCATCAAGAGAACCATCGGCTTAATGAATAGCACGAGTCCAACCTTCATGCATTGACTACTTGGATGACATTTACTACCATATTTCGTAGTTTATTTTTAAACTCTATCTTTTGACTCCAAAATTCACAAAATTTAAAGCATGAGACCTTAATAGGTTAAGTTCCTAGGCTACCAGAACATGTTATTCACGAAGAAAAGACAGCAAGCAAGCAGAAATTAAAGAGTCAGGTGAGGGGCGATGCCACTGGAGTCGTTTGGATTGAGAAACACTCTCGACTCATCTCTTCTCATTATTACAATTTTTTTAAATTTTCACACAAAATATAATAAACAATTCAACTTTTTCAAATTCTAAAATAATAATAATATTAAAAAATAATATTCTAAAATATTTTATTCAACTTTCAATTTTCATCCCTCTCATCTCACTATCCAAACAACTCCTAACTAAATTGAAGGCTTCGCTAGCGCACTCTAAGGTTCATTTAATAGACATAACCGGAACCTACTTTGCTAATAGAAGAGATAAAAGATCACTCGTGCTTGCTATTACCCACGGGAAGTGTAACAATTAACCAATGTGCATGTTATCATATAAAAACAAGCGAAGCATAGCAATTCGTACTACAGGAAAACCTAGTGCTAAGAAGCAGCCCCTTACATTCTCACTACTTCTGCTTCATTATTTTTCAAATATATTGTAAGTGGATTTTCCCCACTAAAGCCCAAGAGGCCCATAAATGAAAGGGAGTAAGATCGAGAGCCCGACTGAGAGTAACAAGCCCCTAACCCAGCCCACAGGAAAGCTCCTCTATACACGACTTGTAGGAGAGATGGTACTGTAAAGGATATGACTCGTTGCTTTGAGGCCCCCTCGAGTAGTGTCCAGCCCTCGAGTGTCCGCCTGCACGGCAAACGTAATATACGGGGAGCCCTTGATCTACTGACAGAAAGGAGATGAACGGACCAGAAGGAAAACAGACTGAAAAAAGAAGGTCGGATAACTACGCCGCATTAATAGCTAATGAGAAAAGGAGGCTGGATAACCATGCCGCATTAATAACTTCACCACCCAGACAACATGTCACATTAATGATGTCGTCGAAGAGCTATTCTGCATTTAAAAACTCTGACACAAGGAAAACTACAAGAAACACAGACGTCATGGTATCAGACAATATCTGCTCCACAAACCTATAGTATAAATAGCAGATTTCAGGTACGATATCTGTAGTATAAAACTTAGGGAAAACCATAGTTTCCTTTTGAAATAGATATTTGAAAAAAAAAAAAAAAACGGAAGTTGGACCATGGGTACTCGATCCCCGGACAACGCTAAATACCATTAGGCGGCAAATTAATGTTTTAATTTACAGTGAAAGCACGCAAGTTGTACACCTAAGAAGTGCATAATTTTCCTAGGTCGTGAACACAAAAAACAAACCAGCAAATCAACGACAAAAGCCGATAAAAATGCTTTATTGTACTCGGCTATTAATGGAAGATACCGCTTGCAAACATAACCATAGAAGGTGGACACTGAATCTTGTATTAAACTATAATTATATTCTGCAATTAATAAAAAAAACAAAACTCCCAAGCATACTTCCCCTAACATATACTTGGGGGAATATAAGAAACATGGAACACTATCTAGCTTAGTTTGATTTTAGCCTGTCAACCTCCGATCTTAGCAACCTTTCTGTGCTCAATTTGGGCTGTTAATGGGCATTGCATCTCGGTCCAACTTATTGGAACCATCGTTGCACCTACAGTGAAACATCAAAAGTTAGGGCATCATGCACAGATATTATATGGCCAGTAAGCATACACAATCTAAAGCACATGCTAGCTGAAAATAAAAAAGAAGAAAACATTGCAAACAGGTATGCAATAATCATTGATGCCATGAATGTTTATACTTTCATCTTAAGAATCACACAATACATAATAACAAACTGTTCAACCAGGCTTGGTTCTCTACTACATCCAAACAGAAGCAAGTTGGTCAGTAGCTAGGATTATCAAAGTTTAAATTCAAGTACAATTGTAGCTATTTAAGCTGGAAAGAGAACGAAGTATTTTATACAAATCATTGACGTTGCTGACAGAAGCAAAAACTGATTAAGATTGCCATAAAGAGACTCGTTGAGGGAACAAAGGAACACTAGATGACTACTAAGTATAAACAAAATCCATGTGAACTCAATCAGAAAAATATGTCCAAAACATGTAAGTTTGAACACTCTCCCGAATACACTACAATTGCAAGATAATGCATTAAGGGCAAGTTGGGACAGGTGAGAAACAAAGAATATATAATTAAATTGGCCAGCCTAACAACAAATAGGTCTGAGATCTATTAATGACTTGAAGCAACGGTTTAATCATATACATTTGGTTGTATTGGGTCCACAACCCAAAATTATGTAGGGGTATTAGAACTTACACTGTGTCATACTTGGGGGTGAGCACAGACTTGGTCGGAGTCAGATTCTCCTAAATCCGAATCCAACTCTGACTCCGACTCCGGCTTTATCAAAATTCAAATTTAAAGTCTAACTCCGACTTTGGGGGGAAGTCAGAGTGGAGTCAGATTTGAGCTTTTAGGTTTAGGCTTTTTTTTTAGCTTCATATTTAGCCCATTTAAAGAAAGAATTTTTTGTGGACTTTTCAAATATCAATTTTTCAAAAAAATTAAAAACTAAAACTAAATCATTCACTACTAATTTACTTCTATACTAATATCTAACTTATTTTTATACTAGACATATATTATAATGTCTAATTACATGTATTTTTAGTGTCAAATTATATGTTATTATACTATAGTATTACATGCTATTATATTATACTAGTGTCTAACTTATTTCTATAATAGCCTTATTTCTAGTGTCTAATTACATGTTATTATACTTTAGTAAATTGGTATTATGTGTTATTAACTTATTATACTAGGCTTATTAGTTAATTCTATACTAGTGTCTAACTTATTTTTATACAAGACTTGTACTATAGTGTTTAATTACATGTTACTATACTAATATCTAGCTTATTTCTAACTCAATTATATACCAGACTTTCTAGTGTCTAATTACATGTTATTATACTTTAGTAAATTAATATTATGTATTATTAATTTATTATACTAGGCTTATTTAAATACTAGTGTCTAACTTATTTCTATACTTAATTATGTATGGTAGTAATACTATAATGTTTACATATACTAAACTATCATTAGTCTATTTATATTAAAGTATAAGTATATTATTTTATAATAATTAGCTCATACTAGTATATTATTGAATTCAACTTTATTTTTTTTTTATCAATAAAAGATAGGTATTATATATATGAATGAAAAAGGTATAGCCCTTGTACACTAGAAGTATACATAAGTGCTCCTAAATACATTCTAAGAACGATAGATTAAAGACAAGAAATCATGAATATTGTCCCCATGCAAAACAATAGTGGAAAACCAACACATTAGTGTGTGGAGAAAAAAATTCTTCAACTCGGTCATTGTACGTTCCGTATCTTCAAAGCACCTCGCATTCCTTTCCATCCAAATACACCACATAATGCACAACGGAATCATCTTCCACACTGCTGCCACTTGTTGACTGCCTTGCAACTTTGTCCAACAACCCAGCAAATCCACAACCCTCAAAGGCATAACCCAAGCAACATCAACCCTTTTAAAGATCTCATCCCACAATACCCTTGTTACCTCACAATGTAATAAGAGATGGTCCACGGATTCTCCATTCTTTTTACACATATAGCACCAATCCACCAATACACAACCTCTCTTCTTCAAATTGTCCGTAGTCAATATCTTCCCAAGAGCAGCATTCCAAACAAAAAAAGCTACTTTAGAAGGCACACGAGCTCTCCAAATATTCTTCCAAGGAAACGGAGTATTGTCAAGGTGTGTAGTCAAGATGCTATAATACGCCTTGACTGTACATATCTTGTGATTATTAGACCTCCACTTCAAACTATCTCGTTGTGCCATAGGAATCTCCATGGAATATAATAAGCTGAAAAAAACTGAGACACTAGGTAATTCCCAATCATGGAAATCCCTATTAAACAGAATATTCCATTGGTGTGTACCATGAGAAAATGACCGCACCTCCGCCACTGAGGCATCCCTATTAGCTGCAATACGGTATAGAGCCGGAAAAACCCTTTCCAGTGCTTGTTCTCCACACCACACATCTTGCCAAAATCTGATTTGATTGCCCTCACCAACTACAAAACGAATTTGATTTGCAAAGCATGGCCACCCCTTCCTTATATACTTCCATAATCCCACACCATACCCCCCTCTCACTTCATTGGAGCACCAACCACCCAACCCAATACCATATCTTGCATCAATAACATCCTTCCACAATGATCCTCCCTCCAAGTGATATCTCCACAGCCATTTTCCTAATAAAGCTTTATTAAATGTTCTCAAGTTACACACACCCAACCCCCCATTCACAACTGAGCCACATACAGTCTTCCAATTCACCAAATGAAATTTTTTCTCCTCCCCCATGCCCCCCCATAAGAACGCCCTAAAGAGTTTCTCCATTCTGTTCACCACCCCTACAGGCATAGGAAACAAAGATAAAAAATAAGTGGGGAGGTTAGTGAGAGTACTCTTGATAAGAGTGAGGCGTCCCCCCCCCTTTTGATAAATACACTCGTTTCCAGCCAGCCAACCTATTCTCTATCTTCTCCACTACCCCATCCCATATAGCTTTATTCTTGAAAGTTGCTCCCAACGGAAGGCCCAAATATTTCATTGGGAAAGAAGAAACCTTACAATCCAGAAGACTTGCTAAACTATAGATATTAGTGACCACACCAACAGGAACCATCTCAGACTTGCCCAGATTCACTTTTAGCCCTGACACTGCTTCAAAGCAGAGTAACAGTGCTCGTAGAGTTTGGATCTGGCTTCTATTCGCTTCACAAAAAACTAACGTATCATCTGCAAAAAGAAGGTGTGAAATGATAGTAGGACCACTAGCACCGTTGCCCACCTGAAAGCCCGATAAAAACCCTCCCCCAACAGCAGCCTGCATCATCCTACTTAAAGCCTCCATAACTATAACAAAAAGAAGAGGAGATAGAGGATCTCCCTGCCTCAGACCCCGCGAACTGTCAAAGAATCCAGCCGGTGTGCCATTAACTAGAACTGAGAATCGGGTGGTTGAAATACAATGACGCATCCATGAAATCCACCTATCCCCAAAACCACATCTCTCAAGTGAATATAATAGAAACTCCCAGTTCACGTGATCATATGCCTTCTCCATATCAAGCTTGCACAGCACACCTGAACCTCCCTCCCGTAATCTGTGGTCCAAACACTCATTTGCAATGAGTACTGAGTCAAGAATTTGTCTCCCACGAATAAAAGCATTC
The DNA here is from genome assembly GCA_022457165.1 of Juglans mandshurica. Taxonomy (NCBI): domain Eukaryota; kingdom Viridiplantae; phylum Streptophyta; class Magnoliopsida; order Fagales; family Juglandaceae; genus Juglans; species Juglans mandshurica. The sequence goes on from CM039623.1 coordinate 17,269,326, forward strand.
TGAGACTTGGAGATAATTTGTTCCAACACCGGACTAAGCCTGTTAGCAAGAACCTTCGAGATAATCTTATAAACACTACTAACCAGGCTTATAGGCCGAAAGTCTTCAATAGTCACTGCCCCGTGTTTCTTAGGGATAAGGGCAATAAAAGTCGCATTTAGGGATTTTTCAAACTTTTGAAGAGAATAAAATTCATTAAAGACCTGCATAACATCACCTTTTACAATGTCCCAACAAGTTTGAAAAAAACCTATTGAAAAACCATCCGGCCCTGGCGCTTTATCTTTAGCCATTCCAGATAAGACCTTGTAAATCTCTTCTTCAACAAAAGGTCTCTCCAAAATACTCACACTCTGCACGTCAATTGCCTCAAAGTTCAAGGCGTCAAGCTTCGGCCTCCAAGGAAACGATTCTGTGAGGAGAGTCTCATAGTAATGTACTATATGGTTTTCTAACTCGGGAGAAGAAGAAAACACCTCAGAACCTGATTGAAGTGACTCGATAACATTATTACGCCGATGTAAATTAGCCACTTTGTGAAAGAACTTCGTACACCTATCACCTTCTTTCAACCAAAGGGCTCTGGATTTTTGACGCCATGAAGTTTCCTCTGATAACAAAACCCTCTCCAAATTTGTCATAACCATGCCTTTCCTCAATAACATCCCCTCTGAGTTATCTCCCAATAACTCTTTATCCTCCAGCTCTTGCAATTCCTCCAACAATGTAGCCTTCTGATTGTCAGTGTGACCAAAAACCTCCAAATTCCACTTCTTCAAATCTTGTTTCAATGCCTTCAACTTACTTGCAAGAATGTAACTCAGAGTACCAATGAACTGATATGAATCCCACCACGCCCGCACCCTCTCCACGAACCCATCCGCTGTTAGCCACATGTTTTCAAACTTGAAATACCGACTCCCCCTATGAATACCTCCACAATCTAAAATAATAGGAAAATGGTCAGAACTGACACGAGCTAGTCGTTTCTGACTAACTTCCGGATAATGAGCTTCCCACTCAGTAGAAACAAGGAATCTATCCAATCTCGACCACACCCGCCCATTTGACCAAGTATATTCACCCCCTACCAGGGGGAGATCCATGAGATCAAGATCAAAGATGAACTCGCGGAAATCATCCATGGCCCTAGAATTCTGACAATGCCCTGAACGCTCACTAGGAAAGCGAATAGCATTAAAATCGCCCCCCATACACCACGGCACCTCCCATAATGAGTATAGACCCGCCAGCTCCTCCCACAATTTTCTCCTATCCATATCCACGTTAGGGCCATATAAGCCTGCAAATGCCCATTCCCAACCATCCACCACATTTTTAAATCTAATCGCGACCGAGAATTCTCCGATACACTCCTCGATCGACTCAACAACTCTTTTATCCCACATGAGTAACACTCCACCAGAGGCTCCCAAAGAAGCCAAATAAGTCCATCCCACATACGAGCACCCCCATACACTTCTCACAATTTTCCTATCAATGTAACGCATCTTTGTTTCTTGAAGGCACACCACATCACCCTTCCACAACCGCAGTAATGCTTTGATACGGAGACGTTTATTGCGATCATTAAGCCCCCGTACATTCCATGATATAATCTTAGGCTTCATAAGAAACTATATTGCCCCTCCCTTTCGATCTGTCCCTTCCACCGCTCTCTTCTTTCACATCATAATTAATGGAACAAGTTAGCCTTTTAAGCTCCCTATCCCGCTTTGTGGCTGACTTCGAATGACTAGCCTCAATTGCTATAAGAAGCGCCTTGAATTGTTCTTCATAACCTCCAAAAGAAATCCCGATGACATCTTGAATCTCCTCTACCTTCTTAAACACCCAATTTGATGAACAACTCCCATACGTAGAGCTGGGAGGGAGTGTACACAATGGAGTTAGGATGGCCCCTTCCTCACTTGTGCTGACGGGAGAAAATAAAGCCAGTTCTGAACCACACACTGAATCTAACTCCCCACTGGAAGGAGCAAGACCCATTGGAGACCCCAGTAATGATAAACCATGTTCCGAAAGCATTGGATTCACCACTGGGCCTCCATCCACCACACACGGCCTTTTCTGCATATTTTCCATCGACAGTCCACAAGGCAGCGACGTTAAACCCACCAATAGCCCGTCCTCTGCCAACGGTACCTGCACAGGAGCAACATCTACTCCTTCGACCACCACTTGCGGCTGAGCCTGACTGTTCTCCAACAAAAACCCAACTGACGGCGACGGGAAAACAACCCTCGAAATGAGCAGTTCCTCTGTTACCTCACCGTCGACCCCCTCTTCCCGTCGAAATGGTCCTACCGGCACACCATGGTGGTCGACCGCCACCGGCGGATCGTTCTGTGACGGAATGGGAGCCGGCGAGACGCTTATCGGCGCTGCCAAAGTTTGACTCGGGCCAATGCCCGAAATCTCGGGCATCGCCCGATTCCTCTGCTTCCAACATTGTTTTGGGCCTACGGCCTGGCCCACACCAGAGCCCATCACAGGCTTCCCCTTTCCAGCACCCAAGCCCAAGCCCAACCCATCTCCTACACGACCCATCCCATTCTGCAGCACCTCCTTCCCCTTAACACTGCGTTTCAACCAGATAATTTCATCCAATAATAACCCAACTTTTTCCTCCATATTATTCAACACCCCTAAAATACTTTCCTCATTTGACCCCATCCATACGTTGCCAACTACCCCACGATTCTGCACGATCTTTGGACTTGTCACGACTGGCACCACAGCACTCCCCTTTCTCAACTGAACCTTCTGTGCTTTAAGCACCTCACTGTACGACCGTGCACCACCTGCTATTAACGATGAAGCACCACCTTCTTGCCTGACCAGCTTCAAGTTTCCTGCCTGGAAAGCACTAGGTGCTGGGTTTCTCCCCTGCGAGACAGTGGAAGAGAAAGGAGGACTCAGCTCCTTCACTGTATCTCCAAAATTTCTCCAACCTTCTCCCTTCCTTCCTTCCGACACAACAATCATACCTCTTCTCTTGTCATGCCCAAATTCCGATAGGACTATAAAACTACCATAATAATTACTACCCCTCCTTACCATCAATACCATATTTCCTTTTCTACGAGTTCTCAGAAACTCTGCAGAACCCAGTGATGCTGCACATTCCTTCACCATAGAGCCCAACCATCCCATGGTTTCATGATCCAAAGAGATGTATTTCACCACACGACTACTTCTCTCTGTGATTCTCCACCACCTTTCATTCTCCTTTCTGAACTCAAAAACCTTCTGATCAATAACAACCTCCCTACACATCCCCATCAAGACCAACCAATACAGTACCCAGGCTGGACTAAAACTCTAAACTCTCAAGGGACTGTTGCCATTAACACAGCAGAACCAATGAAACAAGAAAGAAAAAGAAAAACCAACGAATTTTTATATAGATAAATACATATTTTTATAACATATATACAATATCGGAGTCAGATTCAGAGTCAGAGTCGGAGTAGGAGGGCAAAGTTGGATCGGGTTGGAGTCGGTAGTCGGTCCAGGGACACCTCCAACTCCAACTGAAAAGTTAAAAAATAAATCTGACTCCGAATCCATTTTGTCAGAGTCGGAGTGGAGCCGGAGCGGAGTCAGATTCGGAGTCGGATTTTCGGATTTTTGCTCAGCCCTAGTCATACGCATCATGCTCGCCATTGAAGAACATACACATTATCTACACACTGTTCACACAGATAAAAAGGAAGCAGAAAAAGGAAAAGAAAAAAAAAAAAGTAACAAGTGATAGTAACACATTCGGCAAAGCATGAGCAAAGCTAATGGTGTATTAGATGCTATACCGCTATCCTAGTTTGGTCACTGTCTATTTTCGCACACAATTCGTCCAATGCATGGCTATGGTGATGATTTCAAGACACAGTGGGTAATATTGCAGGTAAAACAATAAATACAATGCAACCAATAGCTGCTGGTTGAAAAGGTCAACTAATATGCCCAGGGGAGTACCTAACTGAGTAAAGCTAATGTAGGAGCAAGGCTTCTATTACAAACCAGTGTTGGTGAGAAAGCATTAGGCACACTTAAGCGCATATGCTGTCTAGAGTCTAGGCGCAAAGCACACTTGATTGAAGTAGCGCACTTCTTTAAAGTTTATGAAAATTCATATGATAAATAGGGTTCAAAGAAGCAAGGTGGTAGTATGTTGAGCACATTAAATCAATTTGCTGGATTATTAAGCAACATAAAAATCAAGTTCAACTAATTACATAAGACTTTTCCAATTCTGTCATGCTTTACTAAATATACACACTATGATACTAAATAGTCATAATAAATTAAAGTACATGGTTCAATAAAATACTAAAAAGGCCATGACCAAAAGCTCAAGCGTTGTGGGTATTGACTTCTAACATAAGCAATCAAATATCACCATCTAGAAAACCAACTTGAGCTATTATATCAGGTTCAAAGCATTTTTTAGAAGATCTTTATTAATGAGCGCAATGGCATAAACCAAGTCCAAAGCATATATGATTAATAGCAGTGTTCAAAGTATATACATCACATACGACAACATGTGGAGCCATGGTATGTAAACAATCTTTAATATCAACTAAATACTTGGGAATATTTGTTTGTATCATTTTCTGGATCTTGAACTGATATATATATATATATATATATATATATATATCTATTTAAGTTACAAAAGCACGCTTTTGTAAATGTGCTTCATTTTTGGTAAGAGAAGTGCTTCAGCCTTGGAACTAAGCGCTTGTGGAGCCATGGTATGTAAACAATCTTTAATATAAACTAAATACTTAAGAATATTTGTTTGTATCATTGTATCATTTTCCAGATCTTGAACTGATTTATATATAAATATATTTTAAGTTACAAAAGCACGCTTTTGTAAATGTGCTTCACTTTTGGTAAGAGAAGTGCTCAGCCTTGGAACTAAGCACTGTTACAAATTGATGACCAAATACAGTTGTTTTTTATGCCGAAGGCCACCAATGTGCCACTTTTTCTAATTTTCAGTTGGCACCTTAAATTTATGTGCTAATTGTTCCCTAGTTCCACAATTTCTAAGACCCAAGTCAGCAAATGCAAAGAGTTATATCAAAAGAATGCACATGGGAATGTAAACTTTAAAAAGAAACAAAGTGTGAAAGAGGCAAAGATTGCAATACAGATATTATTTTCTTGGGCTTCGGCCATTATTTGTAATACGGATACTTTCCATGACCTGCTTGTATCTCTCACTAGTACCTAGATGTAATTAGGTTTCATGATCTGTTTCTATTCTTATTTCAATAAAACTTACTTTTACCTATAAAAAAAAAACTTTAAAAAGAAACAAAGTGTGAAAGAGGCGAAGATTACAAATGATAGAATAAGAGATGAAGAGTAATAGACGGAAAGCCAAATAAAAAATAAAAAAAATAGAGTTAGGTGAACAGTAGACTCTAACATTCTCTCTATATGTACCAGATAGAAATTGAAGTCCACCTGCAAGACGTGTTTTAAAAAATGGGCTCAATGGGTTTGATGTATGCTAATTGGAGGTGAAACAATGTGAATTTAGATTTCTTAAAACAGCCATCCAAAGCTTTGAGTTCTCTTCATTGTTTCACCTCCAAGCCAATTTCTTTCTTCTTACCCTATACAGCACACCTTGATTATGGCAAGGAGAAGTCAACTTTATTTTCTTTTTCACTTTGTTTTGTTTTTTATTTGAAGAGACAGGCGTATTTCTGTAAAAACTTAGATTGGTTTGCGGTGTGTTAAAAGCGTTTCAACAACCTTAAATAGATATAGGGGCCTGTAATCTTGAAGTAGAAACAGACTTTTTACTTGCAGTAAATTGGTTTCATCAACTGCACCTCCTTGAAGCTATATAGTGCATGTTTGGGATTGCGGTGGGAAATATAGATTATAGCTTTAGCACTTATAGCTTATAACTTAAGTAATAAGTTCTACTATTAAAAAGTTATTTACTGTTTGGTAATTATATGTTTAAAACATTTTCAAACATGTTAAATTTGTTTGGAAACAAATTAAAAAAGAGCTTTCTGATATAGAAATTACGATTATTTGAATTTTTAAAAATTATGACCATATCCTTTAAAGTTTGAAAGTTGTAATTATTTGAAAATTGTATGAGTATTTTCGTCCATTAATAGTCTTTAAAATTTGAATTACGTTCCGCATTATCCAAAAAAACACGTTTGAGGAAAAGCATCAAAATGATGTTTCCTCAAATGTACTTTTTAGCTTATTTGAGATTAAAAGTGCTTTAATATGTAACACCCAAACAACCTAATTTTTCCATTAAAGAGCTTTTAAGACTATTTAAGCACTTTTTAAGACTCCTACCGCAACCTCAAACAGGTCCATATATATTTGGGAGGATATCCTTATTTTAGCAACCAATAGCTCACTGGGAGGCTAATGGAGTAGCTGATGGACTTGCAAACCTCGGTGCAGCTGATCACAACTTATCTTTCTCCTCAACTTGTCATCTAACTCATAATCTGTATGGTATTTTGATAGTTGACAAAGCAAGTTTACCATATTTTAGATGGGGTTGATTTTCTGTCATATATCTATTAACACTTTAGCTGTCTGAAAGAATGAGGTTTTCAAGCCTTGTTTGGGATTTTTTTTGTAACCCCGGCCTTTTTTTGTAATATGGTATTCCTCCGCCATAAGTGAGGGCATATCAATAAAATTGGAATACTGTCCTCTTCCTTAAAAAAAAAAAGATCGGGGCCTGTTCATCATGTCTAATGGATAGAACATGACAGGGGGCTGACTACCATTGCATCACAAGACTGTCCGTCATGCTCAAGTTCCTTCCTCCTTTTTAGTAAATTTATAAACAAATCCAGTGGCTCGAGTGCATGACCTTGCCCTTCATCCCATTGTAAAGAACAGATAATGTTCTAATGAGCGCAGGTAATATCATTTGGGCTAGATCTTATCGAGTTCAATTTATAAGAAAACTAATAGAAAACAAGAACAATATAATGCACTTGAATGTGAAAGGAGTGGCAAAACACGATATAATGGAAAAAGGTACATGAAAACTCTGATCAAAATATGGAAAAGCATATAACTGTACCATGAAATTGAAAATTCCACTCGTTTATAGAGCAAATAAAATCAAATTATTGTAAAATTCCAATAAATCCAAACAAGCAAAAATTCTTAGTTGATTAAATTTTCATAAGAAAACATTAAAAAAGCTTCTTACCTGCTGTACTCTCCGCAGACACAACACCCAATTCATTCTTTGCAGTCGATAGATAATAGGCCCGTGCATCTCCAAGGGATAGCTTACAAAAAAAATATCTTAAGGAGAACTCCCTTTTTCAAAATATCAATTCAAAAAGTCAATGGGAATTAAAAAATGATATGGATGCAGGACTAACAAAAAAGACAAATTTCTAAGTTGCTACCAAGTACCAACTTCATTCAATTCGGCATTTAGAAACTACATCGATGACTTGAAGTGGTTTCCCCCAAACAATGAACTAATAAGAATCTATCCATCATTGCCTAGAAAGAAAAATGGATAAGACTCATTCAAGAAGGAAAATCTCTTAGAAATTTCAGTCTCAAATCCAAAAGATTTTGTTTTTTGTTTTTTTATAAAAGCCATTGAATGAATGAGTTACCCCCACCAAATCTCCACCCACACTCCCCTCTACCCCACCGAAAACAATGCATGTAAGGGTATTGGTGATGTTTATTTTGCAAAATGCCCCAAATGAATATATTATTATTATTTTGTATAAGTGCTCCAAATAAATATTATAAATTAGATAAAACATTGAAATCGCTCATAGCATCAGAGGCCAACCAAGCATTAAGGATACCACAATAGCTTTGACAATGTCACCAGGTCGAAAGGATAAGTGCATATCCACTTTGTCAATCTCAGTCGCTCTTACATCTTGTTGCCTGCAAAGATAAAGAATGAATGGGTGCAACAATAATCAAAGCTTGCTCTAAATATCCATTCCCATAGATCAATCAAAAGTTTGAATTGCAAAAGACCATACTTCAAGTACAACTTCCATATAGATTAGATTATAAAGTGAAGCACAATAATATCAATGAAAATATTGGCTCTTGTATATGTCCCGTGTACTTGGGCTATGCCTATTCCTCGTCAATAAAAACTTTATTTCATGTTAAAAAAATATCATTGGAAATATCATCTAATATTTGCAACTATAGCAAAACAATAAAAAACACAGTTAGAGAGGATGAAGTATGTAGTTGATCTTTTTTAAAGATATTTTCATCATTATCCAGTGTTTTGTGCATCAATGTCATACTTGGGCCTATAATGTCCCAAAATAAAGTATATTTTATATTTATTTTTGTCAATTATGCTTTTTTTATTGGCACTAGGTGTCCAAAAACAAAGTCCCTACTAATCCCAAGCATGCATAGGCCCTCGGCAATGAGTTTCCCACAAATGCAACTTAGGTAATTCAAGGGAAAAGGTCCCTAGTCCGATGGCCCCCAAAAATTATTTGCACCTAAGAGGATTCAAACCCTAAACGTGGAGGGAGCATACCACCAAGACCAAGACTCTTACCACTTGAGCCTTGTCAATCATGCTTAATTGTATTAGAGGCGATGGTTTGTATTATTACAATTGCTGATTTGCTTGATTTATGGCCTTAATTAGCTATAGAAGGCAAGGTAAACAGAACTTGCTAAAATTGGATCCAATCTAGACAATTACATAGCAGGAAAACTGCTTAAATGGGACTGCTATGCAAACTGCCAACTCCATGTAGATAGGAACCATTGACCTAGCTGTAATTAAGGTAAAAGAGGCTTCTAGAACCCAAAGAAAGTATACTGGGCCTCCAATTAACATAGGAAATCCCTAAACAGCCAAGAATCTGCAGGCAATTAGGATGGCGGCTTTCTAGAGAGAGAAGCTACTTCTTCCAGCTAAGCTTATTCCTTCAAACCCTAGCATTTTGTTGACGGAAAATCACTCTAAATATTCCCTAAGTCTGATGCCTTCGCTGCCATTTTACCCTAAAATTCTTATAAAAAAAGTTGATGAGAATCATAGGAGACTAACCTCCAAGTCCTCCGACCCTTTTTGCAGCCACTCAACTCCTATTTTCATCACCAATTAAAGGTAGCAGCCATGAAAATTATTCCCAGAATCTGCCACAGCCAAAGGTAAGAAAGAACTTTCAAGTTTCAACACTCTTCTTCATAAAAAATTCAGAAAACAGCCACCAACAGCTCTTTTATGCAGCTGTCCAGATTAGGAGCTTCAATTTTGAAAATCCTAATCTACAATCCTCTTCTCTCCCTGCTGACACTGCTTCGTGAGCAATTCAGACTATTCTACACTAAAATGTTGAATGAATCATCCCTAATTTTTTTTTCTTTTTTTTTTCAGCAGTGAAGTCATTGCACTGACCTTGTGTTTTCCACCATTTTAACATCTTTTTTTTTTATCGTTAAACAAAATTTTGTTGAATATAAGATAGGCAAGAGACCAAGTACACGGGACATATTCAAGAGAATCACCTATGCATGATAATCTAGAGGCTTTGTTTAAGTGCAACCTATAATTTTAATTGAAGGCAAGTGTTAGTAGGTACCCTCTCTAGAATTTCTAAATATCCTGTCCATTAGAGGTCTAAATTGTTTCATACTACAAAAGTACGGAACACTCCTAACCTACGGGAGCAGCCACCTTGTATGGTATGTTAGGATTCGAGTGTCCCTAGTTTATCAAGTAATGTCCATATCTTAGACAAGAACCTACTGATAAAAAAAAAAAAAAAAAAAAAGTTGTGCCTGTGGCCACAGAAAGGGAACCAGGATCTTTTATTAGTAAACCTTACCCACGGGATGTAAGTGTGTGTTGGCCACTTAAGAGGTTAAAGAAAAAATGTGTGATACGTGTGAATATTATTTGAAAAAGAAACTCGCTTTAACCTATTTACTGTGTGATGGATCTATTTACTAAGTATTTGGTTCACTTTGCTTTTATATTTTAAATGTCATGGGTGAGGTTGAGGATGAGAATGCAAGCCAGGACTAGCAATGGAGACCATGTCCTAGTTAATAAGTGTCCATCACATAGTTTAGACTTTTATTCATGTTGGAACAAAGTGGCATTGAGGATCTTTCCCAAAGATTCAGCTTATGTATTCTTCTAAGAGTATCAGTAAGTTTTAATAACATTTTCAGTTTACTTCGAGGTATTTGTGGACCTCTTATAGCCTGGCTCAATGTAATGTTATGAAAGTGAGATTCCTGACCCTATGGGAAGGGGTGCTACAATCAAGCTATAAGCTTCCATGCAAGTACAAATACCTGATCATGAGAAATCAATAGCTTGCAAAAGTATGTGTGAACAAAATGAAACATATAGATAAAAACACTATCCCTTAAAAGAAATAGATGTTACATAAAAATCATAACCAGATCACTGATGAGGTAGAATCAGAAGCAGAAAGAAGATAAATGGAAATGGACATGATTGTTTTCCCCAATACAAACCACAACAGAATTAAAACTACTCTTTAATTTAAAACCATCCATGCAATTTAGCACCTCTGAAAATGAAATTCCCAGTTAAACGCTCTAAGCCACATGTAGTTAGCCTCCGTTCCATTGGAATAACACCCAATTGAAAGAGATTCATTATGTAACTCAAGGAAAGGCGTTTTTCAAGCTCTAAAATCTCAAGTTTAGAATAAGGATAGGCTCCATTTGATCCTCAGAAAGAACAAGGAGAAAGGAAATTCAACTTACGAATCTTTATGTGTCTGAACTTATGACTCTAACCCTTAACAATAATGGCAAAAATCCAATTCTGGCTTTATGTTACCAAATATTTAACAAGTATAAAATAGTTTCATATGGTTATCAAAACTTTATTTTATTATATTCAAGATTATAACATTAAGTCTAAAGGGAGGGCATTGTGAAGAAGTTTTAGTTCTACGGGAAACAAGGGGTTGGGGTCAAGTCTGGTGTTTTCTGGGCTTTTTGGGTCATTAGGGGCTTTTTGGGTCATTTTGGGCAAGGTGTTTTCTTGTATACATTCGGTGTACTTGGTTTCTCCTTTTGATATATATAATATTTTTACTTATAAAAAAAAGATTATAACATTAAGAAGTTGGGTAGGGTCAGCACCCCACTGTGACCCCACTGTAAAGGGCCGAGGCAGCCTTCACACTTCCCATCGAGATAGAAAGGTAGAAATTAACTAATTACAAAAATCCAACAATAAAATTTTTAATACCATTCAGATCCACTCAGCAGATGCGGAATTCTTAAGACCAGAGACGATATTATCATGATGCAAGTAACGCCAATAAGTTATAAAGTTTAGTGAACCAATAGCAACTGATTCTATGAAAACCAGTTTTTATTTTATATGTATAAACCCAGTTGTTCAAGTAAGCCTATAGAATAAAAAGGCATGGAAGGAGCTAAAAATTTTTAAAAATTTACTAATTTAACTTTATTTCAGAAACAACAAGCCTAATATGTCCTTAGATGAATCCTACTCTTCCCTCACTAAATAAATGTTTTACAAATATAATTATGTTTAAAACATGATACACACCTAATTATGCCACTGAATTTTTCTCGAACAGACTTGGGACCAACACACATGATATCAGCTGAAGCCATCTTAGCCATCACTCTCGTAACCTATCATAATCAGGAAAACAATATGAGATTCACACACACGTACGTGCACACATGCTTGTGAACATAGTTCATAGAAACAAAGCAAGTTATTAATTATTAAACTTGATAGAAACAAGAAAGCACCTGACAAATAATGAAGCAGAGAGCTAGAAACATATATTCAGTTGCCACAATTTAAAGCATGTAGCCAAATTTGAAATACTTTAAGGAAAGAAAAAAAAAATGCTTTACGAGTATAATGAATATGACCAAAGAGTGAAACTTTGTCTTTATCTCTTACTTGAAAACTTACCAACATGATTCATTCTCTGATTATAAGACAACCAGAAGCTAATTTTTTTTTACAGGTAAACCCCTAGGGGCTGGCTCAAGCAGTAAGAGCCTTAATCTTGGAGGTATGCTCCCTTCAGGTCTAAGGTTCAAACCCTTGGGTACAAACAATTTTTAGCGGCTATCAAACTGGGGGAATTTCCCCTTGAATTACTGAAGGTGCATTTGCGGGAAAGTCTTTGTCGAGGGCTTGCGCATCCCCAGTATTAGTCGAGACTTTGTTCCAAGACACACAGTGCCAATCAAAATAATAATTTATAGGTAATAATAGTCTTTATTAACAAGTGTGAAAGGGGGGACAACCAGAAGATGAGTGGCATAACATATCTAGGGAGGCCGCAAATATGTCTATAAATAGATATGCATACAGATGTTATATTCTTGGAAGAACCTTTCAGCTCTTATACATATTATTAACATATGTGGATAATAATTGAAAATAATATATCCACACATAATATTTTCAATTATTGTTTAATATTTCTTATAACATAAGTTCTCAAAAAGGAAATGCTTCACCTTACGACATGCCTATTCTTGAGTACTTTTGGACTCGGCTTTCTCGTGAGCGGCAATAGATTTCTAACAATTTCTTTGTTCTTAAAATCCCTTAATTTCGATGAATTAGTCATTTAACAGTCTTTGATGGTTTCAGTTCATAAACCATTAAGGATATATATATATATATCAACCAAATACTGGTATAACGATTGCCTTTCAGATACCAACATTACAATGGGAAGGTCTACAAACAGGCCACTTACTCTGGCAATGACAACGGATCCCGGTTCTGGAATGGCACCATGGGCCTTGTGATCAGTTACTTCCACAGTGGGTCTCTGTAAATAATAAGGAACCAAGTCATCAACAGGAACCCAATAGAACAAGTGCGTATGAGATAAACTTCCACCGAGTTAAATTAGCAATTGAAGAGAAATATTAACTGTTTTCATAAATCCATGTGGGTTCTTTTTTCTCATGAATATTTTCTAAACTCAAAACCCTGATTAATTGTTAAGACCACATTATGCAAACTGAAAGTTTGCACTGCCATAGAGACTCAAGGGGGCCAGCCCTTAGAGCACTAGTATTGGTTTCTCTATATGCATATGCAAAATCACATCTTTTGGAGATTGATTTTGCATATCAAGAAAAACTCTTACATTGGATTATGCATCTTTGAGCCAAATAATAATAGAATGTTATTATTTTTTTATTATTTATTTTTTTCCTAATTTTTTATTTTTATTTTACAATTAGCACCACCACAAATTCTATCATTTAGCACCTACTAGAATTTTTTTCCTAAAATTCCATCCGTTGAGAGAGAGAGAGAGAGAGAGAGGGAGGGAGGAGGGAGGAGAGAGAAAAAGTAATAAAATAAATTTGGAGAGTGAAAAGTGCATCTTGAAATTTGTAGAAACACTATTCATAGCTATGCAAATTTTTGGATATGCATAATCCAATGCAACCCAATTTAAGGTCATATTATGCAAATATGTAAATGCATATACAGATGCATAATCCAATGCTAGTGCGCTTATCAGTTGGTATATGCTTCCAGTCAGACTGTCACTTATTTAAAAACTTGAATCCTAGCTATACAATATATAGTCTTTATTACACAAATCGATCATTTAAAGAAAAATGAATGAGCAAAGAAGGTGGTAGTTGTCACTAGTTACTAACACGGGGCCACTATTACAGATACGTTAGAATCTAAAAAGGTATGTTAGTTCAGTAATTAAATGATAATAATAATTAAGGAGTAATACTATATGCATTCGTGGAATGCGCAAGCGTCATGCAGTCGTTTTGAAAATAGTGGAGTCCACTATTAAAAAATTAATTTTTTTTTTCATGTGGATCCCATATTTATTCACTTTTTTCAAAGTGATTGTGCGATGCTTGTGCACTCACAACTGCAACTATCATTTCTCATAATTAAATGCTACAATTGTATTAAGGGTACCACGACCGGCAAGACAATACATAAACCAGACAGAAAAAGCAAGGGGGGGGGGGGGGGGGGGGGTGGAGAAAAGCTTTGTTTCGAATAACTGATTATGTTTCTCTGGCAAATGAAACACTTAACTCAGTCCAGTCCAAAACATTCCCTAGGCTTTTAACTTTTGAATATGATAATTTACCTATTATTTATTATTTTCATGTATACAGAGTCTTAAACGTCAAACTTGCGCATCAATTCAGAAATTCAATTCCAAATCCGAGTATCTCCAAAATGTCCAACCAGTCGCTCAGCTGATACAAATAATGAATACAAATTCTATGCCTAGTCGATTATGGAAAAATAGCAATATGATATAAGTTTTCCAACATTTCCAAAGATAATTCACGACTCTGACCAGATTTTCCCACTGAACAGCCAAGTTGATACTTTTTTTTAGCATGACAACAAAAACAGTACAAGTATAGAAATTTGTTGATGCAAGAGAAAAAGTACCCGGTCGGGGGAGTCGGGGGAAGGGGATAAGGCGCGGCGGAAGCCGGTGAGTGAAGCGTAGACCAAGTTGTTGTGGGGCGCCAAGTAGGCACCTCTCCCTGCTCTTACATCGGATGCCTTCCCCAGCACTTCGCCAGGAGTCACCACCTCTCGCTCTCCCTCTTCTTTCATTCTCTCTCTCTCTCTCTCTCTCTAAACAAGTTACAGCAGAAGCAGCAGCAGTAGAGTCCGGGTCATTACTCACTAGACTTCTCTGTTCTAGATGCAATGGAGAAAAGAGCAGTTATAGCGGCGGGGAACCGGACACTATGTCCTCTGGACCTCTTGTTTGAAAACAAACCCGAAACAATAAAAAAATAGATTTTGAGATTTTTCGTTTTAGGGTTCGGTTAAACAGTATTGTGCAACTTTCACCGTTTGAATCAAATAAAAAAGAAATTAAAAAAATAATATTCTCTGTTTTAACTACCTATTTGCAGTACACACTTGAATATTAAAATTTTCTATATTTTCCTTTTCTTAGATTTTCTCTCTCCTTCTTCTTTATTATTTTAGTTTGAAGAATTATATATTCAAATATTTATTATTTAACAATACTATTTTAATGGGTACATATTTTTTTTCCCAACAATCATATTTTTTGAAGTACATAAAGAAATATTATATTTGCAGTCGTGAAGTGTCACACGTTTGTGACTGTGACAATAGGAACCAAATTCATAGTGGGCTTGGATTGGATAATAGGAGTTTAGTAGTTTGGCTCACCCTATCGACCGAAGTAATCATCTCTTTTATTTGTAGGATTTTTGTTGAAGTAGGACCATGGCCCATTTACTTGCTATCTATTTAGTCTTTGAGCATTTTGTTATAATTGTTGTTTTAGGTGTTGGGCTTTGGCCCATTGGGTATTAAAGTAGTATATGCAGTAAAATGATGGACTAGTAATAGCATCCAAAATCTGAATACAATTGTTTTCTATTTTGCTCTCAACCTCTCTTCTATTGGAGGCTAGGTCAACTTCGAATCTGATCATTTTCTTTATATTTTCTCTCATATTTTCTAGTTGTCCAAACACTATCCATCAGGTGTGTTACAAGTGGTATCCAGAGACAGTCCTTCCTTGACATCGACTTCATCAATCCATAGAAATGGAAAAAATTCTCTCAGCCTTACTAAACATCAAGGAGCTAGTTGAACAATCACAGCAACATTACGAAGTCATTCTACAGACATTTCAAGATGTCAAGAATAATTTTGAAGATTTCAAAAACAATTTCAACGCAAAGTTCAACTATCTAGAACACCAATTTTGTGCGTTACAGGAAGAAGAAGAACATTGTGAGTTGCAGAAAGAAGAACTTGCTAAAGCGGTTGATCCAAACGAGATCTCTCTTTCCCCTATTCTCATAAATCCCTTCAAAATCTAGTAATCGATTTTCAATTCAAAAGAGAAGCAACCATCTGCTTGAAAAATATCCCAAACAAATGGCCACGACGCGTATGCATCCGCCCTGCCCAAAGTGCACCACGTCTATACTGAACGGCCAAAGTGCACCACGTCTGTACTGAACGTTCATCCAACCATCTTCCACAAATCTACACCTTACCAAACACTGACGGAGCCAGTTTCCGACACGGAAACCTTGCTGTACTGGTGCTACCCCTGCGAGAAACATGTCTCTATTGAAACCCTAGACAATCTCCAAGATGCTATCTGCCACAAGTGCAAGAATGGCTTTGTCGAATCCCTTCCTGCTACGTCTTGTCCACCGTCGGCTTTACCTTCTGGATCATCCGATCAGGCTGAAAATCTGTTTCTGGGCTCACAATTCCTTCAAGTCCTCTGTATGATGGCGCAGGCCGCACGTAAAGACCACCCGTCTCCTCCACCCCCTCGGGACCATTCGCCTGATGACAATTTTCTCCAGATAGAGCTCGATGGATGGGATAATGATGAAGAAGACGAAGATCCGAACAATACTTAGTTTCAAAATCAAGAGGAATCTATTATCCCCAAAAGAAAACTCCTATGCAAGGAAGACCATGACAAGGTCTGGAGGGAGATTCAAATCATCCACCACTACCATCTTTCCTAGCAGTTTATGCTTCTATTATTGGAAAAGGCTCATTATGATTGTGTAACAAGTTGAATGTAAATGGAAAATGAAAGGGATGTAGATGATGAGAAACTGTATGAATTCACTGTAATTTCTGTAAAACAAGCCTTCTTCGAGGGAGGCGTCCTCCAATTGCAGAAACACTAAGAATATTCTGGATGAAAATTATGATAACTAACTCTATCAGAGACAGACTACAAATACTAGTAAAGTAGAAATACCAAAAAGCCCTTTGTTCTATTTTAGTACATCAGGTAAAAAGGAACATGAAATAAATGGGCCCATGAACTTGAGACTAAGGCCATGCCAAAAGCCTTTTGCCTTTCCTCTGTGTTGGTCCACGAAAGCCCACCCTTAGTTTATGTCTAGGGTTCCTTCAATTCCCAATCCCATAAGTCTTTTCCCCAAGCTGCCTCTTCTTCCTCACGAACACTTCTGCCCTCCAGTACTCCTCATGCCAAGCCATGGTTGTGTAACAAATTCCCTCCCCCTTAGAGAACCTTTCCCACAAGGTGAGGAAATTCCTTGCAGAGCTTGTAGTACGGTTCCCATGTGGCGTCTTCAGGAGGTTGTCCCTGCCAACGCACCAACAACTCAACAAAAGGTTTGTTCTTTACCTTCCGCATTCTCCTCGTGATGATTTCTTCAGGCTCGGGTTTGAAAACCCCTTTTGAATTTTCTGGTGACAATGTTGGTAAAGGATTGATGTTCTGACCTAATTTCCTTTTCAGGTAGGACACGTGAAAAATGTTGTGAATCTAGGTCGTGCTAGGCAGTTGAATGCGATAAGCAACTTCACCGATCTTCTGCAGAACTTGAAATGGGCCATAATAGCAAGGAGCAAGTTTAAGGTTCTGCCTGTGATGAACCGAGCACTGTCTATAAGGTTGTAGACTGAGATAGACCCAATCTCCCACCTGGTAGTGTTGTTCTTTTCTGTGTTGATCTGCATATTTTTTCATATGTTCCTGAGCTCTAACCAAGTTTTGTTTTAGCAGGTGCCAAAGTTCATCTCTTTGCTGCAAGGTAACCTCAACTTCCCCTACCTTTGCTGAGTTGGTTATGTAGCCTATTAGTTTAGGTGGTTTATAGCCGTAAAGTACCTCAAAGGGGGTCACTTTTGTGGAAGGATGTTGGTTGGAATTATAGCACCATTCGGCCAAGGCCACCCAATTAGACCAGTCTTTAAAATTGTCACTCACATAGCTGCGTAGGTAGTTCTCAACTCATTTGTTCACTGCCTCTGTCTACCCATCCGTTTGGGGGTGGTAGGCAGTGCTAAAAGCCAATTGAACACCCTGTAGAGTGAACAACTCTCTCCAAAACTTGCTTGTAAAAGTTGTGTCTCTATCCGAGACAATGGAATGGGGCATTCCATGTAATTTCAACACATGTTTCATGAACAATTGTGCCACCACCTTGGCTGTGTAAGGGTGTGAAATAGGGACAAAATGTGCATATTTTGTGAATCTGTCCACCACTACCCACAATGCATTGAACCCATGAGAATGTGGTAATCCTTCCACCAAGTCCATAGATATATCTGTCCATGGCCTGGATGGTATTGGGAGGGGTTGTAGGAGACCACTTGGGAGGGTGTTATCCACCTTCATTGTCTGACATGTGTCACAATTCCTCAAGAAAGTTTTTAGATCAGCCTTGAGTCCTGGCCAATAAAAGTCTCTGGTCAGTCTATGTAAAGTCTTGTCAAAACCCAGATGACCCCCCATAGGGCTGCTATGCACTAGTTGTAAAATCTTGGTAATGAATTATGGGTTTGCAGGAACATAAAGTCTATTTTTACAGAATAAGAGCCCTTCTCTCATAGAGTATTGGCTTGCTAAGCTGCCCTCTTGGAACCTTTTGAGTAATAACTGTACGGCATCATCTGAATCATAGAGACCCTTTACTTCAGTAACCCAATCCCAAGTAGGGAGAGAGATTAGACCCACAGCCACTTCCTGTTCCATCCCTTGCCTAGATAAGGCATCTGCCACCAAGTTTTCTCTGCCCTTCTTGTACTCCACAAGAAAAGCATATCCCATTAGTTTTAGGATCCATTTATGCTGCATGGGGGTACCCACCCTTTGGTCAAGCAGAAATTTAAGATTTTGATGGTCAGTTTTGACCACAAAGGGTTGACCCAACAAGTATGGGCGCCATTTCTGTACTGCTGAAACTAGTGCCATTAATTCTTTTTCATAGGCGGACATGGCTAGAGCTCGATCTTTTAGGCTTGGCTAAAAAATGCTAAGGGTTTCCCTTGTTGCATTAAAACTACCCCAATTGCTTCCCCGGAAGCATCACATTCAATAACAAAAGGGAGCTGAAAGTTTGGCAGTGCCAAAATTGGTGGTTGTGTCATTGCCTTCTTTAGTTGCTCAAAGGCAGTTTGGGCCTGTGGGCCCCACTTAAAACTGTCACTCTTCAATAATTCAATGAGATCAACTGCTATTGCCCCATACCTCTTCACAAATCTGTGATAATAGCCCGTGAGGCCCAAAAAACCTCACAATACCTTAATGGATCTTGGAATAGGCCAGTTCAACATGGCCTTTAATTTCTCAGGGTCGGCTCTAATGCCCTGACCATATATGAGGTGGCCCAAATATGCAAGTTCCTCTTGGCCAAAACAACACTTACTTAGTTTTGCAAAAAACTAATGTTCCTATAGGATATCAAAAGTAACTTTCAAATGGGCCAAATGAGTGTCAACATCACTGCTGTAAATTAGTATATCATCAAAAAAATACTAAAATAAAGCGATGTAAATAAGGTTTAAAAACCTGGTTCATTAAACTTTGGAATGTTGATGGTGCGTTAGTTAAGCCGAAAGGCATAACTAAGAACTCGTCTTAGGAACATCCTCAGGGCGTACCCTGATTTGATGGTAACCCGACCTTAAGTCGAGTTTAGAGAAAATCTTAGCACCATGTAATTCATCCAGCAACTCGTCCACCACTGGAATAAGATATTTATCCTTAACAATGATGTTGTTCAGCGCCCTGTAATTGACACATAATCTCCATGTGCCATCTGCCTTCCTCACCAAAAGGCATGGGGATGAGTAGGGGCTTTGGCTAGGGCGAATCACACCTGATTCCAACAATTCTTTGACAATGAGTTCAATTTCATCCTTTTGAAAATAAGGATAACAATATGGTCTAACAGAAATTGGTTTAGTGCCGGATAGGAGGGTTATAGAGTGATCGTGGGTACGGGCAGGGGGTAGGCCTTTAGGTGTGGCAAATATATTTGGGTACATATTGAGCAGGTTGTGGATTGGGTCAGGTATAGGTTGTTGTGGTTGTGCTGGAAAGTTCTCCATCAATTACAATAATAGCCCCTTAGACTCCATACTGTTAGACCTGTGAATGGACACTTCTTCCAGCCAGCTATGCACAGTCAACCCCTTTAAGATCACTGCCACATTGTTATAATCAAACTGCATTGTTAATTTCTGGAAATTCCAGAGAATAGAGCCCAAGCCCTGTAGCCATTGTACCCCAAGAACTAAGTCGCAACCTGCCAAGTCCAACAAGTGCATATCCACCTGGAAAACCACCCCTTGGATATGGAGGTTAACTCCATTCACCTTCCCTTCACTTTGAATTTGATCACCATTAGCCACCTTTACTTTAACTCTTTCTTCATGTATGGCTGGTAAGGGAATCCTAGAAATGGTAGCAGCATCAAGGAAATTGTATGTGCTCCCGGAATCAATTAAAATAGTCACCCCATGGCTTCCAATTTTACCCTTAACCCGCATGGTCCTAGGGCTGAGTGAACCAATTATTGCATGTAAGGAAATTTCTGGTATCTGGTCAGTTTTGGTCAAATCTACACAATTTCCATGGTCTAAATCAAGATCTGGTGGTTCCTCATTTAAATGTTCATCCTCCAAAACTTCTTCAATGAGGTATAATTTGAGACTTTGACACCTATGGCCTGGGTGCCACTTTGAGTCACAGTGATAGCAAAGGCCTTTTTCACGCCTTTCCTTCATTTTGTAGGGGTTGATTTTCGGGACAGGAACAATTGCTTTGCCATATGGTTTAGGTTGGCCTGGGTTAGGGTGTGTGGGGTTAAGTTTAAGTGAGGCTGGTTCATGGTAGTGAGGGTAGTTATTTCTAGGTTGGATCTTTTTGTGGAGGGAAACCATTTCTTCCTGAATTTTAGCAAGGCCATAGGCAGATATTAAATTGTTTGGATTGAACATAAGCACTGTCAACCTTATGTCATCCCTTAAACCACTCAGAAAATAACTGAGTTTATATTGTTATGATAAACCCCTTAGACGATTAGACAGGGCCTCAAAATTAGCCTTGTAATCCTCAACTGATCCTACTTGTCTAAATCTAGTCAACTGCTCCATAGGGTCATCATAACTACTGGGCCCAAATCTGATCAATAAAACCTTCACAAACTCATCCCACGATGTTAAAACACCAGATTCATCTTGGTCTTGAAACCACATAAGGGCCTTGCCTGTCATATGAAAAGATGTAAGTCTCAGACGATGCTGAGGCAGTGTATTATGGAATGAGAAGAACTGGCCTACCTTATATAGCCATCCATGTGGATCGTCACCATTGAAGGTAGGGAAATTCAACCTTATTGCTCTCGGGTGAACCTCTCCATTATGTAGCACCACCTGGTCATTGATATTGGAATTGAGATTCTCATTGGTGTCTTTAACTTTTTTTGTATTGATGTTGTGTAGATCTGATGCCATAGAAGAAATCTGGGTCATCAATGCTTCCATCTGACGTCGAACAGCTTGCATTTCAACACCGATTGTTGTGAAGTGAGAATTTGTTTGTTTCATGTGGTTCTCAGCTTCTTGTAGGATTGAAATCCTTCCTGAAGTTGGGTAAACCTTGTGCCTTCAGCCATTTGCAGTGAGAGGATCGAGGGCGATGATACCACTTTGTAACAGGTTGAATGTAAATGGAAAATGAAAGGGATGTAGATGATGAGAAACTGTATGAATTCACTGTAATTTTTGTAAACCAAGCCTTCTTCGAGGGAGGCGTCCTCCAATTGCAGAAACATTAAGAATATTCTGGATGAAAATTATGATAACTAACTCTATCAGAGACAGACTACAAATACTAGTAAAGTAGAAATACCAAAAAGCCCTTTGTTCTATTTTATTACATCAGGTAAAAAGGACACATGAAATAAATGGGCCCATAAACTTGAGACTAAGGCCATGCCAAAAGCCTTTTGCCTTTCCTCCGTGTTGGTCCACGAAAGCCCACCCTTAGTTTATGTCTAGGGTTCCTTCAATTCCCAATCCCGTAAGTCTTTTCCCCAAGCTGCCTCTTCTTCCTCACGAACACTTCTGCCCTCCAGTACTCCTCATGCCAAGCCATGGTTGTGTAACAGATTGTCATCATTACATTCTACTCCAGCAAAGAAATCACAATGGAGAGTTGATCACATGTTTCGGCGTTTCACTGATGTATTTCCTTGGAAATGTCATTAACTGGCGTATCTTGGCTATAATTGGTGACTTCAGAGGACTTTTCCTTCTCGGTGAATCATACCTTGTTGCCGGTACAGATGGTCGGGGAACTACACTTAAGCTACAATTGAACTGAAATCTGGAACCATCCTCATTATTGACCGTCATTCTTTTTGTAGAGTAACTTTCACGTCTGCCAAGGGACTTGGCATTGAATGGTGTAAGGCACTAGAGGTTGGGTTGCTAGCTCCAGATCTGGTGCGGTACCTTGACATGCAACTAGAGAAAGCTGCGAAGAGAGCAAGATATGTAATAGGTATGGATGGTGTCATGATATGTCCATAAACAACTCATTTGAGAGGTAAGAAGTTTTCACTCCCTCTATGTTTGATGAATTGCCGCTGAGGTTTTTTCCTTCCAAGGGAGTTGATGTTAACTCACAAGGTGATGCTAGTACTCCTCTAAATTGGACTATGGGTCAAGGAAGAAAAATGGCAACTGGGTCATTGGCAACCTTAGAGTTGCCAATGCAGGAAGGTGCTAAAATGGGTTTTGGCATTGGTGGAGCAAACCCTTTGCATATTGTTGTCGGTAATGGGAGTTTAGAGACCTGCCTCCTTAAGGAGAACTTTTGGGTTAAAAATTAGAGAACTTAGCTCTTTCAAGTATCAATTCATTGGCCTTTTGATAGAGGAAAAAGACTTGAGAGAAATCATTGGGGGAACAAAATTTGGGATAATATTTTTCATCTCTTTGGTTTTGATTTTTATCTTAACGAGGTTCTTCATGAGGATGAAGATGAGACCATTTATCTCCCAAACCCAATGACTGAAATTGGTGCACCTGTTGAACCCTACCAGACAATTTGTGGAACACGCTCAAAGGCAGCTGTTGGGCATTATTTGTTGAACTCGAGAAATGCCTTGCGTTCACTTGAAGTTGCTGGAAGAACTGCTATCCCTATTGCTGAGGGATCTCATGTCACCATTACTAAAGACTATAGCAAATCCTACGAGACATTCTCTAAGAACCTCGAGCTCGGTATCCATGAGGATTCTCAAAACAAAACAAAGCTCACCGAGCTGCTTCACTACCACTACCACTCCACCAAGAGTGGTGATGAGAAGACCAATTTGAAAAATTATATGACCAGTATGAAGGAAGGACAAAGCGACACTTAACTACATTATTGAAGAAAATAAGAAGACCATGGTGAACTCCTCATTCATGAAGGCTTATGAGGGTCTCTCAATGGTAGGTGTCATTGATAAGGATGTTGTTGGTCAACTCAGGGAAATTGAAAGTAAGAAGCTAGTACAAGAGAGCATAGCCACACCTTGAGGACAAGGTGCTTGAAGGGGGAGGATTTGTCACACTTCTGTGACTATGACAATAGGGACCAAATTCCTAGTGGGCTTGGGTTGGATAATAGGAGTTTAGTAGTTGGGCTCAACTTATGGGCCAAAGTAATTATCTCTTTTATTTGTAGGATTTTTGTTGAAGTAGGGTCATGAACAATTTACTTGCTATCTGTTTATCCTTTTGGCCTTTTGTTATAATTGTTGTTTTAGGTGCTGGGCTTTGGCCCGCTAGCTATTAAAGTAGTATATGTAGTAGAATGAGGTACTAGTAATGACATCCAAAATCTAAATACAATTGTTTTCTATTTTGCTCTCAACCTCTCTTCTATTGGAGGTTAAGTCAACCTCGAATATGACCATTTTCTTTAAATTTTTTATCATATTTTCTACTTATTCAAACACTATCCATCAGGTTACATGAAGTGAGCAAGCGCCGCGTAGTCATTTTGAAAAGAATAAGTAAATACGAGACCCACATGAAAAAAAAACTAATTTTTTAATAGTGTAGCCTATTCTTTTTTTACAAAATTATGCGACGCTTATATATTCCACGACATAACATTATTCATATGCAAAATACTCACTGATGACTCAAGTAATCAATTGAAATAATTTATCATTTGAATTGATATAGCACTGAGCTTTTGAATGGTACAAAAGGTATTTATAATTTTATAGCACATTTGTCCAGTGTTTAAATTAAACGAGGAATCAAAACGTATTATAGCACATGAACTTTTGAATAATGAAGGAGCTCAATAAATAAATAAATAAATAATAACGAAGGAGGGAGCACGACATTATTTTTTGGGTCAAACGTTCATCAAGAGTGATTCTTTAGAAGGCCACTAAAGATCTTTACTTAGAGCATTTTCAATAGATGTTGTAAAATACAGTTTTGTGTAAAATATAAACAATGTTGATCAAAACAGAAATTCTATAGATGTTGTAAATGTAACCTCTCCATATCTAGAGAATACTGTTCACCTATATAAAAAAATTTTAATTCAATCTTCTCTCCTCAATTCTTTTTTTTCCCTTTTATCCTAATTTCGTTTTAGCCCGTCTTTGGCGTATCTTACATTGAAAACAAAATATCATCATTCGTCCCTCTCTGTCTCAGATCCAAGCTCAAAGCAGCACCCCGCATTCCGCTCTGTATATTCTTTTTCTTTTCCATGATCAATTTGCTTATCGAAAGATATGATGATATCATTAATAATTAAAGAAAATATTTAAAATGAATAAAAATTTTAAAAATTATAATATTTAAATTATATAAAGAAAAAATAGATAAACTGATATATGATGTATTGTAAAATAGAAAAAGTGAATTTTGGTGATATATTTTAAAGAGAAATGATAGTTACAGTCGTGAGTATGCAAGCGCTGCGCAATCACTTTGAAAAAAGTGAATAAATATGGGACCTACATGAAAAGAAAATTAATTTTTTAATAGTGGACCCTACTCTTTTTTAAAGTGATTACACAGTGCTTGCGTACTCTACGACTGTACGTTACATTACTCTATTTTAAATGATTGGATAAAGAAGCCATTGTGAATGTTCTTATTTTGTTGATGCATCAGTATTCTCAATTGTATTCGGAGGATGTTTCAAATGAATTTTTCTTTTATCTACATATTCAATTTGGGTTAAAATCTCCCAAGACACTTTGTCATTCTGCTTGAAATTAGTTAGTGTTAGATCTCAAAAAATATATATACGATGGTTGATTGTACTAAGTAGATAAGCTAAAGACATGCTCAAAATACCCATACCCTAGATGCATTTTCAAAGAGAATGAACTTTTTGAGAGAGAATTATTGAAAAACCCTTTAGGCATGATCTTGGAAGAATAACTAATTTTATAAATTCAGTTCTCACTTGGCAACACACAACTGGCCTTAAAAGGCCAACCTTTATTGCCTATAATTCCAAGCATAACGCCTGGAGTAAAAGCAAGCATTACTGCCTGGCAATTCAAAAGGTTTGGGGGCTTGCCCAGTAAGGGCACCCCTCTCCACAATTTATTATATCTCTCACTCGCACATAGTGGGCATGTCCCAAACCTGTATCTCTCAATATGTTCACAATCTTGTTCATACAAGCAAATAGGTTGTGCGACTACTGTGTACACCTACAAAAGAATTGTCGGAGTATTGTACCAAACCTCTCCTAGAGAAGACTAGCATAAAAACATCCCTAAGATACGCTCAAATTCATTCGATCGCACTTGATCAAGCATTTTCGATCCCTCTGAGAAAAGACTTAGGTTGTATTTGGGTAGTGAGGTGATCTCAGATATTTTTTGAATAGCAGTAAAAACATAATGATAAAATATTGCATAGTAGTAAATAGTAGTAAGAAGTAATGAAAAGTAATAATAAAATAATGAATAGTCCACTACCCAAATGGAGCTTTAGAATCATACTTCCCCACTATTAAATCATCGCGATGTGTTCACAAACACAATCAAAGATGTATTGTCGAGTAGCCTTCCCTTTGTCCTCATTTCACTCTACTTTAATCCAACTGCTTTCCCAAAAAAAAAACACATCTTTAGACCGTATCGATCATGCATAGACAACATTTACTACTTATGACGTAGTCAAAAATTAAGCATGGCACTCTTAAATAATAATGAGATTCAAAGAATCAAGAAGTAGGATACCATTCACTTACTTACATATTTGAGAATAAGCACATGCAGTATGAAATATATACTACGGTGGACTTTTGTTTCTCAAAAAGCATATGTCCATATCAAACACTGTACATATCTTAGTATAGACAACATCTCTACACCAAACCCAAGTCTCTATATTTGCTCACCTTTGAAGTATGACGCCCCCAAATTCAACTTGAGATCAGATGGATTCTGAAGCGCCGGGACATGTAACACAAAGTTACCTGCTTCATTTCATGACATATGATGCATGACCAAAGAGAAGGTGAAGAAAATGAGAAAGAAAGCTGAAAAAGAGAGAAAGGAAAGAAGAAACGCGAGAAGAGAAACTACCGTATGAGTTTAAAGGTATATATAGTCCCTCAATGGATAGGGTTTTTGTGTGTTCTTGTTCGTATAAAAATATATCTGCAAGTACACAAAATTATAACTAGTAGCAAAGTGTTTTAAAGAAAATGGTTATCGAACCCACATGGAATAATTATGCTATTGAGTATTGAAATTGACTAAATTAATTATTATTTGGAAAATCGAAATTTGAAGAATGGTTTATCTAAATTAAACAGAAGAAAAGAACATTAAAATTAAGATTTTAAAAATAATAAGAATAGATCTAGAGCCTTTGACTTCACCTAGCAAATCTCACACAATTTATTCTTCTTTGTTATAGAATTTCAATTATCCCAAGTCGATGATAAAAATCCTTTAACTATTCATTATTTTCTCTCAAACAATAACAAAAATATCTCCAACTAATGACTTCATATCTCTATGTGAATTTAATTAATTGGAGACTCATTAAATTTTTTGGATTTTTCTTTAAATCACACTAGTCACGATAAAGCATCTCTGTTTTCGCTCAACTAATGATGTTTAATCCTAGAGTTTTAATCACAAATCACCTCTCGGTCTCATTGCAATCCAAAAGATCGAACATTAGTTAGCTAGAAAATTATAAGCATTAAGAATAAGGAATAAACACTCAATCATGAAAATATTTAAAATAAAAGAATTTGGAATATAAATTGTGTGTTCAATGCTAGACTACATCAAAGCTCTAGAAAATAGAATTAGTTCATAATGGAATTGAAAAGAAAAAGAATAAAACTGGTGTTCTTCGTTGAAGTCAGTTGATGAAGCATGTGGCTCTCGCCTCTGCCCTCCAGTTCCGCCTTCTCGAAAGAATACTAAAGAATAAATTCTGGAACTCTAAACTCAGACTCAGACTCTAAAACATAAAAACTCTCAACTCCGATTCAGAACTCCCCTCTATTCATCCCACAAGTCGAGATTAAATAGATGTCAAAATTTAAATCTAGAAACAAGATAACTACGGCTACAATTTAGCCTAAAGATCAGAAAAATAGTTTCTAAAGATAAATGTTAACATAAAAGAAATTATCCCAAAAATAATGGGATTATCTAAAATGGAAGATTCAATGATATGTGGCTTGAATTGCGGAGCTCGGAATGATTTGGTCACCAACAGATTGATTGCGAAACTCTGATTTGGTGGTTAGTAGTAGATTGATCCCAGTCGAGATGAATTATCCTATCGAGTAGGTGCCATGTGCGCTGAATATAACTAGCATGGAGGTAACAAATGAACGGGCGTGGAGGTCACAAAGACCACACGTCCCTCTCCTCGCCTACCGAGTGGAAAGAATCCCGACCGGAATAAAAGACTCATCTTGCCTTTTCTAATTGTTATCCACGATGTCGTTTAGGTTGGTCTTTTAAGTTGGTCGTTTAGACTAGTCACTCAATCTAACCACTTAGAGCCTTGTCGCCTAGTCTTCGCACCTTCTGGTCGAGAGTCTCCTCGCCTACCGAGAGGTAAGTCTTCTCGCCTTTGGGCAAGAAAAATCTCTTTGCTACCAACGGAACAAAACTCCTCGCCCAAATCTCATCGGCTCTCTTTAGATCTATCTACCTCTCATCGGTCTGGATCCATTGTCTCTTCTTTTGTACCAAAATACTCTCATTTTGAACTAAGTCTTCTCATTCCTTCAAATCCAAGAAAATAAATAAAAATATATATAAATAAAATAAAATCAATAGTATTGAAGGGAAAATGACACTTTTCATAAATAAAACAGTGATAAAAATCACTTAAAAATAACACTTATAAAATACCCACAAACTTAATTTTTACTCACCCTCGAGCAAAGAAGAAAAAAAAAATTTAAAACAAGCATTGATTTGATTCATAAAATTTATTGCCTCAAAGATTGTCTAAAGTCTATAATTCAAAGGAATCATTCAAGATCAATCAAGTCCAAAGGTTAATTCAAAACTCAATTCCACCGCATTATCCATTCCCACATTCATGCATACCCATCATTCTCACTTCATCATTAGCTTCCAGGATAGTTTATGCGAACAAGTAAATAAATAATGGATCTCTAAAAACTCCATAGGCTTGTTTTTCAAATCACTCTCCATTAATGTAGAACATAAACTATCACCAAGGATCAATATGTCTTTATTAAATTTGTAATGTAAGGCTAGGGTGAGGGCTATAAAGAAAATGTAGGATTCAGACAAAGCAAGAGAACTTAAGTTTGAACATCAACAGAATAAATAGAGCATTCTCACTTCTAACACAAACATTTCTTCTCAATCATTGTAAATCTCTCAACATACCTATCTTCACTGCACTTTCAAGTATCTCTCTTTACCACTCTATTCGACAAATCGGATTTTTCTTCTTCTTCTTTCTTTTTTAGAAATATTTCCATACATTTTCGACTGTCTTTGTGGATTACTCTCATTGGCCTTTTCTTGTTGGCCGCACAATAGACGAGTTGACTTTTCACACCCCCAAACTTATGATTTTGATAATATTGTTATAATTACTTTATTGTAGACCTTCTACCTCTCTTGCCTTTCATACTCTTGTGAGTCTGTGACTTTGTGTAAACTTAGTTATCTTGAAAGATAAGGATATCAGTGTTTAAGTTCAAATAGGGTAGGGAATATGAGGTTTACAAGAAAGAAAAATATAAGGCCAAAATATATTTCAATAAAACTCAAAGGGGCGACTAGATATAAAGAGAATAAACATGTAAACTTGAAAGGTTCAATCGGTCCAAAGAATGCCTTAATCATTTCTCCAGTAATATTCTGTCTAGGATTTCATCTCGAGTGTAATCAAACAAGTTCTAGAGTAAGTTGAGACCATACAAATTCACAAAATTCACATAAAAATTTTCTAGGTACTCAAAACAATTAATGATCATAAGAGGCATTTATTGAACATAGGAAATATCAAATTAAGTAAGATCAAGTAAAGAATTAACAACTAGACTTAAACAATGAGAATTTTTCCTAAAAATTATAATCAATTTCAATCATATTCTTATCATAGGTATTTTTTTTTATTCATCAAACCATACTGTTTTTATCATCATCATCATCATTATTATTATTACTATTATTATTATTATTATTATTATTATTATTAAAATAAATAAAATAATATCCTTTTCCCCCCAAACTTAAATATCACATTGTCCCCAATGGGAAAAATGACGAAAAATTAAAGTAAAGAATGAGAGAATGTAAGAGATGCTCCCCTAATTTGTTTCTGGTCTTCCAATTAAATATTTTCCTTGAAGGTGTAGCCATGTACCCTTTAGAGATCTCTCCGACCTCTTTGTTCCTTAAATTTGATGGAAACAATTTGAGTTCAAGTTTGGGTGGTTCCTTACGTGGTAGCTTTGGTAATTCAGCTCCATAAGTCTCGTCGGCCATGACCACGCCTCAGTCGCTTATTTGAAAATAAGAATGTACCTCGAAAGAGAATTCCATAGATTTAAATACGTCATAAGTAACCTGTTCCTCATCAACCCTCAAAATGAGTTTCCCTTTCTGGACATCCATTAAAGTTCTCCTCGTGTCAAGGAAAGGTCGGTCAAGTATCAAAGGAATCTCCTTGTCCTCCTCCATATTGAGTACAATGAAGTTGGTAGGGAAGATGTACTTATCAATTTTCACCAGTATGTCCTCAATGAGTCCTCTCGGATATTAAATGGATCTGATCGCCAACTGTAGAGAGATGGTGGTCGGTTTTGCTTCTCCAAGACTTAGTTCCTTAGGCGACAGCTTTTTTTGTACAATTGCACTGCTCTCCTCGGTCGCCAACTGTAGAGAGAACTGATTATCAATCTTATTTCTTCATAATCTCTTCGGAAAAGAAATTGGTGGATCATAAATTGAAGGAGAATAAGTTTCAGAAGTAAACTCCCTGGATTTCGTGGATTTTGCAGTCCCTTTATTCTCTCTAATATTCTCAACTTGCTGGTCGGTCGCCTCGTTATTGGTTTCTTTCACCTCGTCCTCGGTTTCCTTCTTTTCGAACTCCACATTTTTGGTAGCTTCTTCATCTCGCTCGGTATTTACCGACTGGTCATATTTCCGCCCACTTCTCAATATTATAGCTTCGAATTGGTCAGAGTGTTGCTCGGTAAAGTCCCTGTTGTCCTCCCGGTAAGCATGTTTGAGAACTGATGGCTTCCAAACTATTACTCCCAAATGCAGAAGTGAACTAGTTGTAATACAAGGTAGCACCCAAGGTCATCTCCACAGGGACAAGAGGAGTTCTAGCCAATTAATAGTATGAAATTGCAAAGATTCAGATTTGAAAAGAGTTTGGATGATATGTCAATTGGGAAAAAGATTTTGTATGAAAATAAGTAAACAAATCAGAAAATGTTATATTCACGAAGGAGGATATGTTGCTATTGACATGTATGGTTGATTTTCTAGAGTGCCTTGGTTTTGAATATTTTTGGGAAAGGAAATGGACTAAACCAGAGTAATTCAAATTTCAATAAAATAAACTATTCAACTTATGACAACCAACGGAAATTTAAACTTCACCCTAATGTAAACAGAGAGTTAAAAGGACAATAAAGTAATTACAGATTTTGTAGAAACAATTTGTCAATCACCTGGGTTGCGATTTTAGACTTTCTTTTAACTCCTCATATCACCAAGATTTTTGGGTAGTACTCTCCTTTTATTAATCCAATCAAGGTATTAACAAAATGCAATTTGAAGAACATAAACTCAAAGATCATGTACCAAGGCTTTAAAAGAATCTATCACTAATCATCAACCAATTTTTACTTTATCACTTGGCTGAGAGACACCTTGATTGATTTAAGGTTCTGTTGTGCCTAGTGTCAACAACAGAACAAGAATAAGAATGAGAGCATCCAACAGAAACCCATTCACAGAAACTTGATTTCAGATATAGTGAAATATATAAATCAAGATCTATAGAAATCCAACAATCATAAGGAGCAAAGGAAAGTTTTACCACAACCCAGGCTACAGATTTAGCCTAAATTTACCATCATCAACATCAAATCTCAACAAAATGAAAAACCCTAGAAACTCTCGAAAACTTCTGAAAAAATAAACTAAGTGAAAGAAATTGTATGCTAGCTAACTCCCCCTCTCTGGCATTTTTCCCTTCCTTTATACCCATTTCCAGCTGCTATTTCTCTCTCTTTGCCACTGAATCTCCCTTCTTCATTGCTCCCGTAATTGCTTTCTTTTTCCTTTCTTTCTTTTGTTTTTTTTCTTCTACTTTTCGTAACCCTCTAGATTCTTCCATTCTTCTCCTATTAGCAGACGTGGGCCTCAATCTTGGTGTGAATGAGTTATGAATAAAGTAAGCCTGATGCAAACGTGGGCCTCATCCTTGCTTTTCTATGTTATGAATAAAGTAAGTCTTATTACAAATGTGGGCCCCAACCTACAATACACACAATAAGAATAAAAAACTGAGCCCAAATCTTTTTTTTTTTTTTTTTGTGTAATCAGTCTTTACACATGCCAATAGCCCAACTGATTATGTATTATTTATTAAATACTCTTTTTGCAACTAAAACTTAATTAATCAAGTGTAATAAGAGTCCTTAAAATAGTGTTATTCCCCTTTTATCAAAAGCTGACGGATTTGTGCCTCAAGATTTCGGATTGAAGCTGAGTTGTTTTGGATCACCATATCAGCATTTTGCTTGTCCTATCAGTCTTTTGCATGTACTGCATAAACACATCCTCAAGTGTCGGCTTCTTCTCTTGCTGTGGAAACTATTGAGGTGGTCTAGCCAGCACTTGGTTATTGCTCCATGAAAAATTAAGTTGATTTCTCCATCCGGGATTGAACATGTTTGAATAAGGATTATTTTGACGTTGAAAATTGGACACGTAATGGGCTTGCTCATGACTCGATTGGACAAAAGGATTCCTCACTTGGCAATCGACACTTGAATGATTTCTTGCGCAATGATCACAAACAACATTAGTTTGAATAGCATTATGGTTCATCTTACCTATTTGTTGTGATAGATTTGTCATCTGTGCCGCCAAAGTGGTAATAGCATGATCTCTGAACGCTTTGCACTCCTGGTCGGCCCTATTAAATTTCGAGGCGACGATCTCTTTCTTCTTCTCTTTATTGTACGCATTATTCTCTCTCTTCTTTTTTTTTTAAATAAAATAAAATTCAAAGTTGTAAAAATCTAGCTGGTGTCAATATCAATAACAAATGACTATTCCCTAGCAACGGCACCAAAAACTTGTTCGCATAAAAATATATCTGCAAGTGCACAGAATCGTAACAAGTAGTAAGATCTAGAACCTTTGATTTCACCTAGCAAATCTCACACAATTGTGTCTTCTCAAAAGAACACTTAAAGAATAAATTCTGGAACTCTAAACTCAGACTCAGACTCTAAAACATAAAAAATCTAGACTTCGACTCAGAACTCTCTTCTATTCATCCCATAAGTCGAAATTAAATAGATGTCGAAATTCAAATCTGGAAACATGATAACTGCGACTACAATCTAGCCTATAGATATGGAAAATAGTTTCTAAAGATAAATGTTAACATAAAAAAAACTATCCCAAAATAACGAGAATATCTAAAATAGAAGATTTAGTAATATGTGTCTTGAATTGTGGAGCTCGGAAGGATTTGGTCACCAACAGATTGATTGCAAAATTCAGATTTGGTGGTTAGCAGCAGATTGATCCCGATCGGGATGAATTATCCCACCGAGTAGATGTCGTGTGTGCTAAATATAACTAATGTGGAGGTCACAAAGACCACAGGGCCCTCTCCTCGCCTACCGAGTGGAAATACTCTCGACCGAGATGAAAGACTCCTCTCGCATTTTCTATTTGTTGCCCACGATGTCGTTTAGGTTTGTCTTTTAAGTTAGTCGTTTAGACTAGTCACCCAATCTAACCACCTAGAGCTTTGTCGCTAAGTCTTCGCACCTTCTGGTCGTGAGTCTCCTCGCCTATTGAGAGGTAAGTCTTATTGCCTTTGGGCGAGAAAAATCTGTTTGCTGCACACGGGACAAGGCTCCTCGCCTAAATCTCATCGGCTCTCTTCAGATCTCGCTGCCTCTCATCGATCTGGATCCGTAGTCTCTTCTTTTGCACTAAATCTTCTCATTCATTCAAATCCAAGAAAATAAATAAAAGTATGTAGAAATAAATAAAATCAATAGTATTGAAGGGAAAATGATACTTTTTATAAATAAAATAGTGATATAAAGTATATAAAAATAAAATTTATCAGTTCTCGGTCGATCCATTTCGAATATGGTGTTGGACTTGTATTATCTTGAACTTAAATATTGGATGTTGGACCAATATGAAGGGCTTGTCCATACAGCCCATATTTGAAAGCCTTTCATTATTTTAATAAAAAAAATAATGTTAATTTTCATAACGTTTTTTCAAAAAAGCTAAATCAATAACATTATATTTTATAGCATTTTTATTTTGTAAGAAAAAGATTATAGTTTCTAAGGCACAAATACTTTATTAGAAAAATGAGAAAATGATAATATGAAGTAATATTCATTATTCTAAAAACTTACAATCATTGTTATAGTATTTGTTTGTACATGTTTTTTAGTTTTATTTTATTTTTAGTGGTAATAAAAATAATATTTTTTTAAGAACTTAACATATAATATTCAAGTTTATAATAGTTAGAAAAAACTGATGTATGAGAATAATAGTTAATTCTCATATTTTTCTGAAGATTAAATTAAATCAATAATAGTAATTTGAAATTAGTTTTCTTTATGGAGAAAAGGTTTATTATTTCTAAAGGAAAGAAACATTATTTGAAAATTATAGAAATGATAATATTATTTCTATGTTTTATTATCCCAAAAAATAACATTCGTTTTCATATCATTTGTTTGTGTATTATTATTTTTTTGTTTGTATAATATTTTTATTTGTAATCAAAATAAGATTATTTCTTAATATAAAATTGATATATTATTTTGATATTTGGATATAAAAACGATAATGCTGAAATTTTAATAGTAAGAAAAAATTGATGAATAAAAATAATAATACTTATTTTTCATATTGTTTTGTAAAAGAAAAAATAACCAAGCCTGATTTGTTTTCAGAAAACATCTCATCTCATCTCATCTCATTTAATCATTACACATTTCCTAACTTCCAATACAAAATAAAATAAACAATTCAACTTTTTCAAATTCCAAAAACAAAAATAATATTAAAAAATATATTCTAACAATACTTTATTCAACTTTTTAACTTTAATCTCATCTCATCTCATTTCATCTCCAAAAACAAACGAGCCCAGCAAACAATTACTCTCGTTCTGATCATTTTATATATTGTTAATTAACTAAGTTGTGTTTTAACAATGGTTGTAAATCACGTGTGGAGGGACAAATATCCTCCAGTGGAAAGTGGGCCGAAGCCACAGGCCATAAAAGCCCATGGACCTAAGATCACAGACCCATCTAACGAAAATCCAAGATTATAACCAGTAGGCGTGTTAGTGTATAACTCCAATAGAACCGTCAATAGTAATGACTTGATAAAGTAACTGAAAGGATTAGTGCGAATATATCCCGACGAAATAACCACCCAGATTGTTTGCCTAGGATATCAATTCTGCTTGATACAGCGGAAGATTTGAAGTGCTAACAATCAATAATCTCACCAGAATTGGAGAGGATCATACCATTAGGCAAGTTATATCCATGTAGTATTCACTCTATATATATGGGGTCAACCCCATAACACACGTTAGAGGTAACTTCTAAACCATCTTTCATGAGAAATAGCATGTCATACGTGCTCAATCTTGACTTAGGCATCAGAGGTATCCCATATCACTTCGAGCCCTTCTCTAGCTTTCCTAGTGTAGGTTATTGGACATCGATGGCAAGAGTGCGAAGCATGTCTGCAACAGTTGGTGCTGTCTGTGAGATCTTATGCAAAAAATTCAACGTGCCTTACAACAATGCACTCTCAAGCGATCCATGATCAAGAAGCCACCTCAGTAAACATGGAAGGAAGGTTCATGGAGATGGATGAAAGATTGAGGAATGTGACTTTGGAGATGTGGGCTTGTAACAGCTGCCAGAAGTTCAGTAGATGAATGTCTTTAGGCTTTAGAAACTTCGTGAAAACGCTGGCAAGGTCTCATGAATCGAGCAATCGCGTAGGTTTTAATATGTCAGTATAGTCAGTTTCTTACCAACTTTGGTGTCAGAAATGTAATTTTATTTATTTGGGGTACTTACAAGTGTGAGAATGAGAAACTGTTTGCGCCTTCAGTCTTAGATGAATATTTAGAATTTTACGGCGCAATAAAACAATTTTCATTTTTCGAACAACCATTGTTCGAAAATGTGTTTTGATTTATTTGAAGCACTTAGGAGTTGAAATTAGCTAAACGAATCTTCTCCTAGTTTCATAGGATTATTTAGGATTTTATGGTAAAAAGTTATTTTCACCATTTTCTAAGTGAATTGTAACTTTTGTGTTAGCGCCATGTGGCACACAGTCCAGTCGTTTTCATATCACAAAGTGGAATGTCCAAATCAGTCTAGAGAAGTTTCATTGGAATACTTGACAAGATTTTAGCCACACTTGGTGAATAGTTTAGGACACTTGACACTAAGAGGAACCATAAGATGGAAATGTGAAAAAATAAAGGAAAAATCAAGTTTTGTGATCATGCCACCTAAGCCAAACACTATTCCATCAAATCATCCATTTTGTGCCAAATCAAATAGGGTTTCAACTCTATTGAAACCCCAAATATTTGGAATTCAATTGAAACCCCAAAACCTTGTGGAAGCCGAAACCCTAAATGGTTTCCCAAATCCTAAATGAAGCCAATTTTAGCTTATTGTTTAGTCACTTGACTAAATCACTTTCACATGCTATTAACCATTCAAATTTATGTCATTAGACCCTTATCCATTCTTGTATACCAAAGTATTTTCATTGGACAAAAAAAAATAGATTTGGGCTTGTTAGAAACCCGAACGTCAAATCAAACCCTACTGAAACCCCAATGAGGACCAATCGGTTTAGCCCACTAAGGCCTACCAAAAGCTCCACCTATGCAAGGCTTCTTAAGAAAGTTTCGCCATGATTGTACTTCCATTGCTAGGGGTGAAAAAAAAACCGCTGGGTTTGGTCCGATACTGGGTTTGTTTCATTCCGGTATCGGTTTCATTTTTCTCAAAACCAATCAAAATAAGTCCGGTTTCGATTTTTCTTTTTCTAACACCAGACCAGACCGGTTTATATATATTTTAATTTTTTATATTGTATAAAATATTTTTTATATGATTTTTTATATTATATATAATTATATATATTATATATATAATTATATATAAAATAATTTTGTATTATATGATAAATTACTAATGAATATAATATTAAATTTTAAAATCCTATATCACTATAGTCTATTGTATTAATAGTTATACTAATACTATATCACAATATATTATAATATACTATAATATATCATCACTATATTATTATATACTATAACATACTATATTATATACCGGACCAGAATTGATAAAATCGAAAGTACCGGTTTAAGGGTGTAACTAGTGCAGTATCGATTCTTCAAATTTTAAAACTGGTATATACCGGTTCGGTTCTAAAATATGTCCCATATCGGACTGAACCGACCAGTTACACCCCTATCCACTGCCTATGTTAGCCCCAAATAGTGGTTGATGGGAGGTCAATCAGCCACCTCACCACCTCCACATCACACGGTAGCTTAAAGGCAGAAAATCGTATGCTATAGCCCATGGTTTTGCCTGACAACACATAACCAAATGGTCACCTTCACATCCCTCTCAACCCTTCCAGCAGCATATAAGTCGTTCATGGCTTGTCCCTTAGGATTTTGTCACTTTTGATTCACTTTCTTGGAGAGAACTCAAGGAGAGACTTTACACAATTTTTCTGGTCATTACTGCTTAATTTTTTTTTGAAGCCTTTATAAGTATATTCTTAAAAGACTCTCTTCAAATAAGTTGTTCCTCTTTGAGTAAAGTTTACATTGGTATATTTTTTGTGATTTTGATGGAGTTTGGATTAGTAAAAATTCCATTTAAGCATGCAAAGGACATACTAGACGATAATCTGGACAGTGTGCGATGCTTTAATTTTTTTTATGAAGTTCTTGGCAAGATCTTGGTCCGATATTTTTATAGTTTAGAGCTAACATATTAACAAGAAATTTTAATTCAATCTTGTTGAATATTAAGAGTTGTTACTAAGAGTTTTGCATGATATGAGAATGTTGGAAATTGGAAGTGTAAAACAGTTTCTATTTTAAGTAAGCTTGGGTCTTTTGTTATGGAAACATGCTCTTATGGTCTTGATATTCACATATGTTGTTTTAGGACTTTGATCTATGTGTTAGGAAGTTATTTTCAAGATTTCTGGTAGTGATATTGAGGAAATAAGTTTTATGCATGATAAGGTCCGGTTGGAACAAGAACTTGAGGCTCACAGGTTGTGTTGTGTTTCTATGCAATGTTTGCCATGTGATCTGGAGTTTAATGATTAGATCAACTTTAGGACTTGAATATGAAGCATATGATATTTGTTCTTGCTGGTTTACTTCTTGAAAAATTTGGATCTAGTGGTTTGATAAAAAACCAAAACATGTAGTACTTGGTTTTGGAGTAAATGTGCAAACAGATTGTGTTGGATGATATTTTGTAACTTTTGTGGTTTTTGATTTCTTTGTTCAAGCATAATAATCCTTATGATTGAATTATGAATATGTTGAGAGTATGGTTATGAACTTTTGGAGTTCTTGGAGTTGAATTGAAGAGTGTTAGACCAAGAACATCTAAAGATGTTCTTTGTGGTCAAAACTTGATGTTTGGGCATATTTCTTGATGTAAGACATTGTGGTTTTTATGATATTCATTTTTTTAATGTCCTATCATGATATTAAAACATAAGATATGATTTTTGTATGTTAAATGATTCGGTTTTAGCATGAAAGTTAGAGCTTGAAAGAATTGCAACAAAAATCAAGGATTTAGCATTTGTATGTTTCAGCCTATGCTTGGTTCTTATAGCTATGTTGTGTTTTAAAATTTTCTAATTAGATATTTAGATTTAAGACAAAATTTATATGAGAAATGTAAATTTTGATGAATTCTAGAGTTAGGATGAGAAATCCTTCAATTAGGGGCAAACTAGTCATTTATCACATATAGAGGGTATAAAATGATAATTTTTCCATGAGTCAATGACTTTATATTTTTAAGTATATTAGTAAGAAGTTTCTAATCTTAAGAAATATCTCCTTACAATTCTCGTTATTTTGTACTAATTTATGTCACGCTTCAATCACTATAAGTTGGTCTCTAACTTACTCTCAGGATACTTGTGTATGTATGATGGTAAGAAACCATCATTCATGACTTTATATATATATATACGCATTATGTTAGGTTATGTTATGCCATGTTATCTTTCAAAGTACATAATTTATTTGTTACACGTTATGCCACGTCATGTCATGTTTCCTTTTGAAGTACATAATTATTCTTTTACTCATTATATCATGTAATGCCATGTTATTAGTCATACTTACATGTAACGTCATGTCATGCCATGTCATATTTCATTTCATTTCACACCACTTCATATCACGAATATGGAGTTCGTCACGAAAAGCAGTATTTTCAAGTCAATTGAGTCTTTTATATTTATCACAACCCCAAGTACTAGGATGAGGCAATATCCTAATAGAACTTAATTGTTCACGCTGGAATTTTTAAATTGGTGTGAAATTCCTTGGGTCGACAAAGTACTGTCAACAAGTTTCGAATGAGGCTTAAGTAACTAGTCGTCGGAGCAAAGTCAGGCACCAATGCCAATGGTGCCAAACCACCGCTGAATTTCATGTTATACGCACTCGTGTAGGTGTAGATACATGGCCGGGATGCATACATTACGTACTCACAACAGCTACAGATACCCGTGGTGTGATGCGTATGTTAATGTACTCACAGCTAGTGCATATACCTGTGATGTGATGAGGTATTGGTAAGGGCACACGGCTCTAGGGGACCTGTGTAGCATCCACAGTTCATGTTTAATTAATCCGTTATTATGGGAACAAGATTCTATGTTCATGTTCAGTTTAGTTTCAGTTCATGTCAAGTTTTAGTTCATGTCATGTTTATTTCAAGTCAATTTAGTTCACATTAGTTACAGTTTATATCAGTTCATGTCTTGGTAGTTGCTAAGTCACGTCACGTTCACTCATATTCTCACTAGCATTCATGGTTTTATTGTCATGCAGACATCTTTATACTTTTAGTTAAGTTAATTATTAACTTGCTGAGATTTATAATCAAATCTTACTTGGTAGTCCCAACTATCATTTCGTAGATCATGTGCCAGGATCAAGAGATGCGACAGAGGGTCGACTAAAGCAGGTCAACTAGGCAGCAACGCAACGACGTAGAGCTCATCGCTTTGATGCTCCATTTTATCTATGAGATTTTGGCTTACTTGGCCGAGTTGCATGAGCTACTCAATAGATTAGTCTAGTAATTATATTAGTCTTTGCATGTACTTAATGAGCACTGTCTCTAGTGCTCATGATGTTACAGATCTTTTGGACATATACTGTAACTTTTAAATGTCTATAATCTTAAGATTATAAAATATGTTTGGATGTTTGAGATATATCTTATTTGGTACATAGTATTGCTCAAAGAAAAAAAGTATTCTCTGCGAATATTGTATATTGTTAGTTGCATGCTAGGTGCATTGCATCTTTTTTTGTCATGAATAGGGGTAGGTAACATTGTATTGCATGTCCCGACGTTTCAGAGTCTGTCAAATCCCAAGTAGAATTTGGGGGCGTCACAAGGCTCTCCAACATGAACACGAAGCGCCATTAAATGTAGGAATGCTAGTTCTGGAGAAGACACCGTTCCAAGCCATCACAAACGAGCTGAAGCGGAGTCGCAGAACACAGGCAGACCTCTCCTCCAACGATAAAGAGAAGAAGAAGAAGAAGATGCATCATGATTTATGCAGCCTTATGGACAAGTACGAGGAGATGGCCATGAGAAAAGGCGCATTATCATCCGTTAACCAGCTACTCAACAACATAGATTTGCCTTACAACGTAGAAATAATGGCGATGCCGCTCTCGCCAAAATTTAAAGTTCCACAGGTTAAAATGTACTACAAATCTAAGGACCTAGTCGAACACT
This sequence comes from Juglans mandshurica, assembly GCA_022457165.1. Taxonomy (NCBI): domain Eukaryota; kingdom Viridiplantae; phylum Streptophyta; class Magnoliopsida; order Fagales; family Juglandaceae; genus Juglans; species Juglans mandshurica. Next base: position 17,310,074 of record CM039623.1, read on the forward strand.
TAGAGAAGTTTAAGGCCCACATGATGCTCCAACGCTTTCTCGAGGAGATTGCATGCCGAGCCTTTCCCTTGACCCTTAAAGGAGCAATGAGAGGGTGGTTTGGGGTGCTGCAGCCGAGCTCCATAGAGAGTTTCGAGGAATTGGGCAGATAGAATTTGACCCAATTCATGCCTAGTAGAAGGAGGAGGTGACCCACTATGTATCTCCTCACCATCAACATCATGCAACGAGAAGATGAAAACCTGAAAGCATACCTTGTTAGGCTCAACAAGGTGCATATGATAGTGAATGACCAAGATGAGAAAATCATGTTGGTAGCGTTGTTGGGAGGAACTTGCCCAGAAATCCTTTCATGGCGGAGTTGGCAAGGAAAAGCCCAACCACATTACGAGAGTTTATAAGCCAAGCTGATAACTTCGTCAATGCTGAAGACATCCTCCGGGCCCTAACCACCCCAAGGAAGTCAAAGGTGGAGCAGGCGAAATGCTGGACGAAGGGAGCCAACAATGGGAAAGGCTGAGAAAAAGAGCAAAAGGCTAGAAAGGGCCAATACGACAAAAGGAGAGATGGAAGCGCGCCCTCAAGAAATCTAAGCGCTAGGATGGCGTATTCCAGCATGAACGTGCAAACCAGAGATAGGGAATGGACCCAAGGCAACAACAGCCATACCTAAAGTACCCCTCAATATTGCACATACCACAATGCTTAAGGGCATCAGATAGAGGATTGTCACTTCCTGAAGCGAAGGATTGAGGAAATGAGAGAAAATGGAGAATTGGAGAGGTTAGTCGCATGGAATTCCTCCTTGCCAAGGAGAGCGGACGAAAGGAGGCAAAAGTGATGATAAGGGTCCTACAGGAGTGAAAGCTTGAAAAAGAAGGAGGACCATGCGAGAGAACCCAATGAGAGCCCCCACCAAAGTCCAGACAGGAACAATGCCCCCTTGGCAAAATCCGCACAATTGAAGGGGATTCGTTAGGGTGGTTCAACATCCTCCAGTAGGAAGGCCTATGAGTGGAGGGAGTAATATGATGAAGTCTTCAGTATCAGGAGACTAGGTAAGCAACTCGAAAAACAGTCGCCATCTCTTTTAACGATGATGATTGTGAATGAGTAATCTCTTTGCACGATGATGTGCTAGTAGTGACAATGTTAGTCACCAACTTCACCATCCGAAGAATATTGTCGACAATGGCAGTGTAGTCGAAGTCCTTTTTTAGGACACTTTTGCGAAGATGGGAATTGATCAAAGCCGGACTCCGTTGAAGGGTTCTCAGGAAAAACGGTGTTGCTAGACGGTTCCATCACCCTGCCATTGTTGGCGGAAGTGGGCCTGCCTAACGCCACCACCATCACCGACTTCCTAGTTAAGACCCAACCCTCTTACAACGTCATCATCGGGTGACCAACCTTGAATGCCCTTAAGGTCATCATTAGAGAAGTATGCATCAAACAAGCACTAGCCAGAGAATGCTACATGCAAGAACTCAAAGTTGGGGAAAAAGGATGTGAAGGTATTAGAATCATCCAAACTTGATGAACGGCCGCCACCATTGCTGCCTGAGCTCATCGAGCATGAGGTCGTGACCCGAGATGAGCAAAATCTAAAGAAAGGCGAAGTCAATGAACCTCTTGAGTTGGTTGCCTTGGACAAGGCTCACCCAGAAGCAACGATGAGGATTGGAACCAAAATGGAGCCCAAAGTAACACAATAGTTGAAGCTGCTGCTCACTGAGCACAAGGACAAGCTCGTAATTGACACAAAAGTATTTGAACACTACCTGTGCATGGACTAGAGGCAAAGAAAGTCCAACAGAAAATGAGGAGCTTTAGCACCGAAAAATACGCTGCGATAGCAGAGGAAGTCAAATGCCTCATAGCTACAAGGTTTATTAGGGAAGCCCACTATCTAGAATGCCTTTCCAACGTGGTCTTGGTCAAGAAATCGAACAGCTAGTGGAGGACTTGCATCTCACAGACCTGAACAGAACATGCCCGAAGGACAGTTCTCCCCTCCCTCATAGCGATCTAATTGGATATTCAACAACAGGCCACTGGATGCTTAGTTTCATGGATGCCTACTCTAGGTACAACCAAATCCGGATGAGCCAATTGACCAAGAAAAGACTGCCTTCATAACTAACCGAGGGTTGTATTACTACCAAGTGATGCCCTTCGAGCTAAAGAATGTTGTCGCAACATCTCAGATGTTGGTGAACTGGTTGTTTAAAGAACAAATTCATTGAAATATGGAAGTATATGTGGATGATCTGCTAGTTAAAAGCATGGAGCTCGAACAACACATATCAGTCTTGCGAGAAGCTTTTGATGTACTGCGATAATATAAGATAAAGCTCAACCAAACGAAGTGTGCCTTTGGAGTGGGGTCAGGCAAGTTCCTAGGTTCCATGGTGTCGAAGAGGGGAATTAAAGCTAATCGAGAGTATGGTGAAAAGGTAAAGAACCAAGTTGTTTTGTAAGGATGTCTGCCAACTAGAGTTGAGATGGAATGTAGAATAACTTGATGAGGGTTTGCTGTAGCTTTTCACGAACTAGATGACAATCAATTTGGATGTGTTTGGTTCTTTCATGCTGAACTGGATTGGAATCTATGGACATTGTAGACTTGCTATCAGTATACATCAATGTTGGCTGAGAATGGTGAATTTGTAAATCCTGCAGTGCATAAGCCAACCATTGAACTTCACATGTTGTGGCTGCAAGGGCTCGATATTCTGCTTCAGCAGAAGATCGATTGATAGTTACTTGCTTTTTGGACTTCCATGAGATCAATGAGTTTCCCAAAAATACTGCAAACCCTGTGACACTTCTTCTTGTATCAATGCATCCTACCCAATCACTATCTGAGAATGCCTTGAGTTGCAATTCTGAGGATGCCGAGAGGAACAATCCTTGATCTGGAGTGGCTTTCAAGTACCTGAACACTCTAACTGCTGCTTGATGATGACTCACAGTAGGCTTAGCAAGGAATTGGCTTAGGACTTGGACTGAATATGCAAGGTCTAGTCTTGTAAGTGTTAAGTATAATAGTCTCCCAATGAGTCTTCTATAGGCTGATGGATCTTCATACAAAATAGAATCAGTGGCTGTCAGCTTCAAATTGGTCTCCATTGGAAAGGCAGCAGGCTTTGCACCAATTGTTCTCGTGTCTTGAAGAATATCCAATGTATATTTCATTTGGCAGAGGAAAATACCTGCTTTGGATCTTGCTATTTCTAAGCCAAGGAAATATTTTAGTGGCCCCAAATCTTTTATAGTAAATTGATCATGTAGAAACTCTTTTAAGAGTTGAATTTCCTGTAGGCTATCACTGGCCAGCAGCACATCATCAACATATACCAGCAATGCCATAAAGGATGTTGTGGATTTCTTTATAAAAAGAGAGCAATCAAATTTCCCTTGAGTAAAACCATAACTAATGAGGGCAGTGGACAGTTTTTCAAACCATTTTCGAGATGCCTGCTTGAGACCATAAAGGCTTTTCAAAAGTTTACAAACCTTATTTTCTGCATTAGGCATTCTAGGGGGCAGCTCCATGTAAACTTCTTTTTGTAAATCACCATGCAAGAATGCATTGTTTACATCCAATTGATGAAGATGCCAGTTTGTAATTGCAGCCACAACAATTAATAGTCTAATGGAAGTCACTTTTGCCACAGGAGAAGAAGTATCAAAGAAATCCAAACCCTCTTGTTGATTATAGCCCTTTGCCACTAATTTGGCCTTATGTCTTTCTATGCTTCCATCAGTTTTATATTTGACTCTAAATACCCATTTACAACCAATAGTCTGTTTATTTTTAGGTAGAGTAACAAGGTTCCAGGTTTTGTTTAACTCCAAAGCCTCAAGTTTATTTTTCATAGCTTTTTGTCATTCAGGAAATTGTGCAGCCTGTTTATAGGATTTAGGTTCTGGAAAATTTGAAATTGAAGCAAGAAAAGCTCTATGGGAATTAGATAGTCTACTAGAAGATAAGAATGATGAGATAGGATATGAATTACTTTTAGAACCATCATTAGAAGAAGTGAGAGGAGTTGCATTTGAAGAAGCATTGCTGCAATAGTAATCCTGCAAGAAACTAGGTTTCTGTCTAACTCGAGAGGATTTTCTTTTGTTTGGGCTATTATTAGATTGATCATGAGTCATGGAGGTATTTGGATCAAGGTTTGGTATAGAGTCATTCATGGATGGAATTGGTAATTCACTCTGGTTAGAACCAACAACTGAAATTTGAGGGGAGTAATCTGTACTATATGAATTCTCTGAGGCAGGAAACAAAAAAGAATGAGTATGAGAATTTGTGGGGACTACTTTGAATGGGAAAACATTTTCATGGAATATGACATTCCTTGAAATGAAGATTTTATTGCTATTGACATCCATGACTTCGTAACCTTTGATATCAGATGATATTCAAGGAAGACACATTTTGTAGCTCTTAGATCGAATTTGTGTTTGTGATGTTGCAATGTAGATGCAAAACAAAGGCAGCCAAAAACTTTTAAATGAGAAAATTTTGGTATTTTGTTAAACAACATTTCATAAGGTGTTTTATTATTCAGAAGTAGGGTGAGAATTCTATTTATTATATGGGCAGCAACTAACACAGAATCAGTCCAAAAAGATAAGGGGATATTAGCTTGAAACGTTAAAGCTGTAGCTGTACTAATTAAGTATTAATGCTTCATTTCAACTACTCCATTTTGTTGTGGAGTTTCTACACAACTTCTTTGGTGTAAAATTCCATTTTCATGATAAAAATCATTGATGAAAAATTCCGGTCCATTATCAGACCTTACTGTTTTAACAGTTGTGTTAAACTGAGTTTTTATCATGTTGCAAAAATTCTTGAGTATAAAATAAACTTCAGACTTAGTTTTAAGCATATAAACCGTAGTACATCTTGTAAAATCATCAACAATTGTTAAAAAGAATTTATAACCTGAGTAAGAAACTGTTGCAAATGGACCCCATATATCACAATGTATCAAATCAAAAATTTTATTAGAACTAGTATGAGATACAACAAAGGGTAGCTTTCTTTGTTTTGCTAATGGACATACATCACAAACACTTTGACAATTGATAGAAATTGAGGGATCTAACTTCTTGAGGAGAAGTAATCTAGAGTAGGATGCATGACCTAATTTGTGAGAAGGACGCAGCACAAAAATCTGTGTTGCAGGAAGAAGCCTTAGGATCAGCTTGTTGTTCAAATGCAATCCCAATCATCTTCTTCAAGGATTGGTCCTGTAAAAGGCAGTGAGAATGAGAAAAATATAAGCAAAGGTTAGAACATTTAGTGAGTTTTGAGACAGATAAGAGATTGACAGAAAATGAAGGTACACATAGTACATTTGATAAGAATTTGATTGGAAAGGCAAATTGTGCCAATATGAGTGGCCGGAACTGTTTGGCCATTAGGTAGGTTTATTGAAGTATTGATATCTTTGGGAGGAAAACAATATAAAAGTGGTGAACAGATCATATGATCTGTTGCACAGTGTCTAGAATCCAATGGTAATTGGATTTTTGAGTCAATGCAGTAGGACATTTAGAGACATTACCAGAGAAATTTGAGGATGTAACAAGATTGCAAGTTGAAGGCTGAACAGTTGTAGAAGACTGAGAATTGTTGGCAAGAGCTATGAGTTTATTAATTTCTTCAGCAGTTAAAGAAAACTTTGGTTTCTCATTGTTGGTTTGATTGCAAACCTTAGCTAAAATGGCATTATGAGCAGAGTAATTTCATTTCCCTTTTGGTTCAGTCCATTCAGGGGGATAACCATGAAGCTGAAAGCATTTTTCAATGGTATGTCCATTGTATCCACAATGTGTGCAATGAAGTGAAGCTTTCTTGGATCTTTCTTTTAAGAATCGATATGAAGAAGTTGCTGAGTTCAACTGCTTTACCATCAGTGCATGAGTTTCACTAGAAACTGAATTGCTAAGTTGTCTTTGAGACTCTTCTTGAATCAATAGAGAAAACACTTTGGCCATAGTTGGTAAGGGAACAACAAGAAGTAATTGACTGGATTATCACTGGGATGAAGATAGTAAGGATTGGAAGAGTCATCTGATGGATTAATGGTCACAGAATTCATAGAACTTGCAGAGGTCATTTCAAGAATGATAAAGAACACAGATTTGCAGATCTTGAAAGACAAATCTTGAGAGAAGTTGCAGATGGTATCAAGAGTCACTACAAGATCTTGAGAAAATATTGTAGTGCAGAAAACAGAAAAATCAAGTTCCAGAAAGGAAAGATTTGCGGAATGTTTTAAACTGATACCATGTTAAGAACTTGACAAAAGCTAGAAAAATAGAGAGTAAGAAAATGAAGACTATTGTATATTGCATTAAAACTTCTGAATTGATTAAGAATTAATCTGATATTAGTGCTTTACATGTATTTATACAGATATGAGAAGTGAATAACATAGATGACTTATTAACAGAAATAACTGTCAATGTTCATTCTCTAATTTGCCCTTTTCATACTTTAACTTTAATTCCATATTTTCTATCTTTGATGCTATACTCCAACAGAAACAGACTTGGAAGGACGAGTAGACTTGATAAACCTTTGATTATAGAATACGACATACTACGGTTCCTTTCCACTATCAGATATATGGACATGTGCAAGTTCCCAGAAAAGTAAAAGCTCTATCGTAATTGGTTAGCAAGAAATAACAGCTACTACATTTTGTATGATATTCAGTAAATATTAAGTTTAACTTCTCTAAGCGGAATCTCAATGACGTGATCTCAGAGCCCTCTAATGGTAAGTAACAAAAGCAAGGATTCTTCGCAATCCATCACAGGCTGTTACAGGACTCTTCGAAGCTCATCTGCCATTCCTTGCAAGAGAATAGGTTTCCGAATCACTCCACTCATTCCCACCCGTATACATCTCTCCATCACATCTTCCTCGGCACTAGCCGTTAAGGCTATAATTGAAGGCCAATTCTGGCTGCGGAGTTTCCGTATTCTTAGTGCCACTTCAAAACCATCTATTTCAGGCATATGAAGATCCAAAAGAACAATTCGGAATGAATTTTCTGCAGCGCTAAGAGCACTCAGACATTCGAACCCAGATGAAACAGAAGTTACTTGACAACCTAGCTTCTCAAGCAGCTTCTTGGTAACGATCCTATTTACACCATCGTCATCAGCTAGTATAACTCGAAGGCCTCTGAACTGTGAGTTGGACACCGGCTCAGTGGAACGTCCCTGGGCAAATATAGCTCTTCCAAAAGATGGTCGGGTATGGAACCTGAGGACAAGTGTCATACTTTGTGCAACACCCATCACATTCGGAGATATCCATATATTACCTTGCATCATCTGCAGATATTTTAAATTCAGAAGTTATTAGAAGGCTTCTTAAACAACAAAGCTACAAATAATACTTGAAAGACACAAACCAAAATAGCAATTCCATCGCATCATAATTTTGAGACATGCAAACGTATAATGAGGTCATAGATGTTCATGAGCTAAAAGAATGTATAAGGAGGTCAAACTTTTCTAATAACATATTAAATGTAAAAAATAAAAGAAAAAAACTATCCTGTGATCAGCAACATGTAAGGCTTAACATGTGTTGCTGAAAAAAAAAAAAACCGTCTTTTTAAAGCAAATTCTCCAAAAACTCCTTTTTTCCAACGTATTTTCAGAGTGCATTAGAGTTTCAATGCCTTTAAATGGCATTTTAAATAAAAATTATACAATAATATACACATTACACCAAAAAAGTAGCATTTCTTAGGACATACACATTTCATAAGAACCCTGACCAAATTCTGAAAACCCTAAATTCATGAACTATAATCTAACCAAAGATAATGTCTTATGAGGATTGACATGGGTCTTACAGCAGTAGCATGACCTAAAGACGGGTGCGGGTGGAGATGGTGGGGGGGGGTGCAAGAATGCCCGAAAGGAGTGGAGAGGCACACAGGAGAGGCATTGTCACATAAAAAAATAACCTCATATTTATAGATTCGTACTAGCCTTTACCCATCGGGGAAAAAAAACCCTCATATAACCATACATGCAGACACTATTTCAATGCTGCCAGAACTCAGGAGAAATAATTTTTCCGCATTTGAAGTGTTTTTATAACTTCCTTCCATTGAAAACTTATCACCAATAACTGTGAAGTTGATTTATAATAATAGCAAAATGGAGGCCTTTTATTTTTCAGAAAAGTAAGAATAACTTCATTTAAAAATTTAAAAACGTGTGCACTCAAATATGTAGGAATGACTAGAGAGAACCTAAGAAAAAGAATACTTCAAAATTTAACAAATCACAATGGTAGACTGTCCAAAGCAAACCATTCGTACAAAATCAGTTGATGATATCCTCATTCAGCTGGGAATATCTCTAGTCTGTAAGTGTCATTGTTGTGTTTTACCACAGCAAGAATCTATTGATCATATTCTTTGTAGTGGTGATTTGGCTGTTACGGTGTGGAATTTTTTTGCAGCTATTGTGGGGGTTTGTTTGCCTCAAGTCCGAAGATGGCACGTAGTCATGAATGTCAGGTGGCTTCGGGCCTGTTCTTCTTCTCAAGCAGGGTGTTGCCGTGGAATTTTGCCTATCACTATCACTTGGGCATTATGGAGTGCGCGTTGTGATGATAGAATTTAAAGGAAAAAAAACTGATTAGAGAGGGGTGGTGCGATGGATTAAGCTGATGTTAATTGATATTTTTTCTGTGCACAGGAAGTTTGATAGATGGCGGCAAAATGATCTTAAAATTTTACAAGATTTAAATTGCCCCATTGCTCAGGTTGTTAATAAAAATATGAGAGCTGTGGCTTAGAAGAAACCGTAGAGGTAAGTATAAACTTAATGTCGATGGTAGCTCGCTCGGAAATCCTGGTTTTGGGGGTGGAGGAGGTGTGATTAGAGATCATGGAGGTCGTTTAATTGCGGGTTTTGCAAATCATTATGGGCCGGTTTCCAACAATGTGGCTGAAGGAAGAGCTTTAATGGATGGGTTAAAATTGGCTCAACAATTGGGTATTCGAGACATAGAGGTGGAGTCAGATTCTGAAGTTATTGTGAGGTGGGTTGAGGATGGCAATTGTAACTTATGGTATTTGTGGGATTATTGGGATGATATAAAGAGGTTGTTTTCTGAATTATATTGTTCCATTCATCATATTTATAGAGAAGCTAATATGGTTGCGGATTATCTTGCTAAAGAAGGTGCTTATAATTGGTGTAAGTTTTATAGCTTCTGACATTGGGCGGGGGATTCTTAGAGGCTTATTACGGAAGGACTATTGGGGACTTCCATATTTACGGATGTAATTTTGATTTTGATTTATGATTTATTTTTTTGAGCTTGGTGTTTTTATTCACCACCTGTGTTATCTCTCAGGTGATTGTTTTGTAACCACAGTTTTCCTCTGCCATACGTGAGGGCTCATTAATAAACTAGGGAAGGGGCTGCTATGTGGGTGGCTACCGGCTTTCCTAAAAAAAAAAAAAAAAAAAACCATTCGTACAAAAATCTTGAAAATATATCTTATCCAAAATCTCGTCTTGTTGAAACTTTGATTATTTCTTTCATGCCAAAAAGTCAGTCCTCCATATCAAAAACTTTTATGGTGAGCATTCACCTCTTCTAACAAAGAAGAAATTCACCCCATGGACCACCAAAAGAAAGAAGAAACAAACTGATGATAAGGTTCACTAGTTCTTGCAAATGGACAACGAAATAAAAGGTAAGAAATTGTCTCACTGCTGAACTTACAGCTACACTCGTCTACTATAGTAATGCTCCTTTTAATAAGGTCATCCGTCATCAACCTCTTTCCTAAACTGGGAAACCCCATGGTAACCTTAGCAACCCAGATAATCTTCCAAGGGAAAATATTGAGGATTAAATACAAAAGCAGTCCTTAGGTTTTACACGATTATCTTTCTACTCATCAAATTTTCAATTTTATCCCTTCGCTCCTTGAGTCTGTAATTGTTTTTCAATAACCCTCCATCAAATCCCATTGAGTAATTTAATGGAATCAGGCATGGTATACCAGATGGAAAAAAATTAATAACAGAATATAAAAATATTTTGAAAAATAAAAATTCATATAACATACATCATTTAAAAAACTAAATATAAAAATAAATCAAAACCGTCATAATTAAATTTTGAAAATTGAATTTAGAAACAAAGAAAATTGACTAGAAATAATATTCTTTAAATGAAAAAAAAATCAAGTTATTAAAAAAAGTCGGCATGAGTACTCATGCCATCCTGGATGAACGAAAGGCTGCCAGGGCCAACTGGAAGCACCCATGGTAGCATTGTTTTTATTTTTTCTTTATATATATATATTTAATCTCTAGGTGTTGGCTCATGTGGTAAGGCCTTGGTCTTAGTAGTAGGTCCAACCGTCCAAGGCTTGAATCCTTGGGTGCAGCAAACAATTTCAAGGAGCCACATCCCATTGCTGAAAAATTTGATGATTTACATGACTCGTTTGATGGGGGAGCATTACACAGGTTCAGGGCTTAACCTGATAAGAGACATGTTGCATTTGGACGGTCTTTGAGATTACTCGTTATAAAAAAAAATATATCTTTTTTTTTTTTTTTTTTTGGAATTTAGAGACTTTGGGATTTAAAAAACTACTTTTATCTTTCCTATTTACTATAATGATATGACTGATGTGGAAATGAAACTTCCATGTGTCAGCTTATCAAAAACTAACACGAATTATTGGCCATGTGGTACATTGTGACGTTAAAAACTTAATGGGTGATAGACAGGTTCAAAATTGCAAGTTTCATAAAACCCAGCATGAAATGTGGAAAAGGGAAAAGGGGAAACCAAGTTTCCAGGAACTGATTCAACAATTAACCCCTTTTTTCTCCATGTGTGGCACACCACTTTAAGTTTTCGATGGAGGGTTCTTATTGAAAAAATTACAAATCAAAGGAGCAAAATGATAAGATTGAAAAAGCAGACAAACAAGAACTTAATCGTGCAACATCCAAGGACTGTTTATATACTTGACCAAATAATAAAATAAACCCTCTCAAATCATTGTTACGGCTTAACCTCCAAACATTCTTCTTAGTTTCAACACAGGAATAGAGATTCTAATAGAACTCAAGAAAGGATTCTAATTTCGTACCTTGAAGAATGGTCACAAATCAAGGATTCAAGCTTGAACCACTCCATCCAAAACGACCATTTAAGAATCTACTAGAGCACCCTTTCACTTAGTTATAGAAATAAATGAGGAAAGAGGTATTCTAAGGCAACCTCACCACACTGCACTCCATGCCAAAATACCTCCCCACTGTCCAACCATTGATAATGTCCCCAAAGTCCCAAGACTTCATGCTTCACACCAATCAGACAACTCCAAAGCTTCTCCCCTTCTTTTCTATACCACCATACCCACTTTCCTAACATTGCTAAATTGAAGATGTTTTACGCCCTTCTGCCAATTTTAATGGGACTGCACCACATTCCAATCCACTAAATGGATTTTGAACTCATTACCAAACCCACACCTTATGAGAAATCTCTGTATAGCATCCTCAATCTATTAGCTACATGAGTAGGAATGGTAAAATGGAAAAGTAGAAGACTAGATAGTGTACCCATTAATAATAGTAATTCTTCCCCATTAGATAAGTATAATTTCTTCCAACTTGTCGAACTTATTTCCATTCTTTCCATCACATAGTGCCACACTGAATGAACCTTAAAAGAAGATCCCAGTGGCAATCAAAGATAAGCCATTGGCAAACAATCCACCAAACACTTCAGGCAGTCTAAAAGATCAAGCTAACCACTAGTACCAACTCACTCTTACTCATATTAACCTTCAAAATCCAACAGAATAATTCCTATCTCTATTGATCAGGGTAGCATCGCCAACGAGGATAGTGCAAGTGGGAGATCAACATTTAACTACTAGCTAGTATTAGCTCCAACCTAGAAACTAGATAAATCCATCAGGCATGGTTATTAATAGTATCCTGCTAAGAAATTCCATAACCAAGGAGCAAACTGAGGTTGGAAGGCAATGATGCGTATGGGTAGACGACATCGGAGGTCAAAGAAATCAATTGTCACCACCTTCAATCTAGATGATCTTGACATTCTGGACAATCAGCCTGGCCGCATCTCACAAATGACACCTGGTTTTCAATGTCTCTAGTCACTGGCACAACAAGGATAACAGGGTAATGGCTTACAGATGCACTCTGACAAGAAAAGTATTCAGTTTACATCTTGATCCATCTGACAAGCAACATCTTGCTTGGGTTTTTAAAGAGATTGTCATGAACTGTCTAAATTTTGTACATCGGTGCACATATATGGTTCCATTTGTGGCATGACGTTTCAAGTGTTACAGTCTCATTTCTCCTCTAAGCGTACATTCTAGGATTTGAAGCCAATAGCATTCAGCGAGACATAGGACACCGTCACACCATCCATTCCATTTTTGGCACCTAGGATGTAGAAAAAAAACTAAATATCTTGGATTCTCACAAATAGGGAGACCAATTACACTGGTAACTTCAGCTGTGGATGTGGAAAGTGCAGAATGCTGACTAATGAGTTGGATTTTGACATTTTTTTGCATAACTTAAAGCTAGAACAGACTTGAAACATTTTGTTATCTATTTGGTTAATATTCAATCCCATCTTGTCAAAAAATGAAAATAGCTATGACACCTCTGATCTGGAGTTACTGGTGAAACCAAATATGCATTGCAAATGCGTTAGCTAATCCATCATCAAGACAGCTCACAGAACACGTCATTTGAAGAAAATTTTGTGATTTGGGTAGAAAAGTAGCAAGTTACCAAATTGGTTAGACTAAATACAACAATCAAAACTAGAAATAGTAAAAATCCATTTTTTGAGAAAGATTATGTGTCAACACTCCCATGGAAAGGAAACAGTTCATTGTATTTGATACCGATCCACCATAAGTCAACATACTCCGTGTGAAAATTCAAAATAGGTACAGAATGCAATGAATTGAAAGAGGGATCGCTCATTTTGCCAAGGGTAAATTCAATCACTTGCAAAATGAAATCAATAAAGCATAACAATAAAAGAGAAAACTGATTTATAGACAAAAGAATATTAGAAAATACCTGCACCAGCTTTTTACAGATGCTGAAGCTCAGGCCCTCCTTAACTTCATTGCTGATGTGCCTCCTACTAGCATGATTTACTGCTGAGATTGATCCATCTGACTGGGAGCTTTGCTCACTAATCCCAATGTCAAACTTTATGTAATGCTCATCTGGCATGCTTGATCTCCACACTCCCAACGGTTTATCATCCTTCCCATCAATACCACTCTCCCGAGAAACCCGAAATATGACAGTTCCCTGTCCATTATAGACATTCAATAGATACCCAACCATGTGCAAAATCACTTGAAAGGCCCTTCTCTCATCACCTATCACCTGATCAGGCAAAGAGATCTGAACATTAAAATCAAAACTAAAGCCTTTATACACACACAAGCACTTGGCAAGACAAGAAGCTTCTTTGATCATGGAATGTAGCCCAAAAGGCCGCATCTCTAATTGGAACCTTCCATTATCCTTTGTTGAAATCTCCATCACGTCATTTATCAAAGTCGAGAGAACATGGCCAATTTTCACCATTGTGTCAATGATAATCCTCTGTTCGAAGCTCATATTCTCCTCTGGAAACATTGAGAGCAGGCCTAAAATTGAATGCATTGGCCTCCTCATTCCATGACTCATCACCTTCTGAAAGGAGTTTCTTGCCTGACTTGCCATCATTGCATTCTTCTTAGCTTGTTGTAATGCCCGATTTTTCTCACCCAGCTGCTCTCTCATTAGTTGAGACTCTTCAAGAACTGCAGCATGAGACAGAGCCACAGCCACCTGGTCAGCAACAACATCCACTATCTGCATTTCATGATAATTCCAAACTCTAGAGTTTGCAGCAGGAAAAACCAAAACCAGTATAGCATAGCAAGTGTCAACCAGCTCTGGTGTCCCCCCTTTGAAATTTGAAACTCGAAGCATTGGCATCCGAATTGCAGCCACAGCACCTGACTCAGAAGATCCACCACTGCTTGCAGCCCCTAGTGCTGACTCAGGCCTCAGAATCCTCACTCCCTTGCTCCCTCTTATCTCTAAGACATCTGGGTCATTAATTGGGAGAGAACGGAGGTAATTCTTTGAAGAACTTGTTTTCAATTCATGGGTCAGTTTCATCTCTGTTCTGCTCTCATTTGGCATCCAAACCGCACAATTCTGCAAATCCAAAGTCTTGGAAAGCTCGACCAGTGTGGAATATAGTATAGTATGCTTATCAAGCGACTTTCGGATTTCTCTGGTCAGCATTCGTACATGCCAACTTGCTTCCTTCTGTTTCTTCATCATCCCAACCTCTTGATCTAACTCCAATACATTTTGCCTCAAGAATAGCTCCCTCACTTTGACTTTGAGAAGAAGAGGGATCAGAGTCAACAGGGTAATTGCAGTTGCACATGAAACCAAAGCTGTGAGGAATTTGGCAATGGTGAGGGATAGCATCAACTGGAATGAGTGTTGGCGATAATAAGTCCATCCATTGAGCAAATGAGTCAATCCACAAAGGACTATAAAGGCGATAAACTGAAGAAGTACCCATTTGAAAGGAACATTCGAGCAGCTAACAAAGTAAAGGAGCTCAACAGGGATCGAAAAATATGCAACTGCAATCAAGAAATCACTCACTTTCTGGCATTCTAAAATGCTCTGAATGCCCCAAAAGCCCTCATCGTCACAGTTACAATTAGTAAGGTCATCATCGATCGCAACAACAGATAGAACAAGATAAGCAATCACCGATCCAAAAGCTAATGCTCTTAACATTGCAGCCAAGTCGTTGCTTCTTCAATCAAATTTTCCACCAGCTCTCATTCCCGTAATCCCTAACTCACCAAACTGCAATATCATGCATTCAACTAAAGCCCTCGAACCCCAATTCTGAATTGTGATCTCCTATAGCAGAACTCCTCGAGGAAACACTCGCACAACCCGTATCACCGAAGCTCATCTGCCATAATTTCATAATCCAAAAATACTAAGCTAGTTTTGTCAAAAAGTTGAATATCTATCCAATAGATCCAAAGATATCAGGCATCCATTTATTCGGATCCTCTAGTTTCCCAGAACAAAATGAGTTTTCATATTATCCTATCAGTTTATATTTCCTATTAGTTTGGTAATGAAAAAAAAATGTCTACTTATGTCACTGATCCGCTAAAGAAGAATGCAGAAAAAGCAATGACTTCTACAACCCACATAACTAAAACAACCAATTGAGAGGAAAATACAAAGATCGGCCAACTTCAATCTATCAAAACCATATAAACAGAACAGAAAAAAATAGAGAAAAAATATCTCAAAGCACAAAACCTCGGGCCACAGGAGGCAAAACCATCTTCAAACCTTACTCTTTTACCAAATCATATTCATAGTGCGCAATTCCCACCACTTCCACTAACCAGTGGCCAATCTTCAACCCTCAGTTAACTGGAACAGAAAATGACCACCACGAAAACAAAGCAAAAATCCAACTAGAAATTACCTGGTTAAGTCAGATATTTCCTTGTACTTCCATTGAAGAAAAACCAAATAGAGAGATTTTTCACACATCATCTAACAAACCCATGTCTCTCTCCTTGCATGTCTCTCTCACTTTGCAGCTTCCAAGGAAGTATTTGCAGCCGGGGGAGAAGGAGACAGAGCAACAAGGTCCAAGGAGAATAATAAAAGGCCGAGAAAGCCGTATATTGAAATTGATATTGAAAAGCTCGGAGAGAGAGAGAGAGAGAGAGAGAGAGAGAGATGGGAGTGGGACCCAGAGACTTTTACATGAAGCGAACCTAGACAATAACGATCTTTCACTTTTGCCTCCTCGGTCCGCATTCTCGAATCTCGTCAGACCCACAAAGCATTTGTTTATTTTTGTTATATTATATTAATTTTCAAACCTTCTTCCATTCAGCTTTTTTTTCTCTATATTATTTAGTCAGAAAGCGTTATATTCTTTGGAAAACGAGGGTTATGGTGTGACCCGAGAGTAGCCATGTCATCGTTTTTCCACCGTCGCATCTTCTTCTTTTTCGTTTTTTCAAAGGATTCTGAGTTCTGACACCCAAAACAAATTGGGAAGTGCTCTAATGGTCCGTTGTATGTCCAATACAATTTTTCATGTCGAATTGTGGTATTGACGCTTACGAGGTACGGTTGTTGACTCACACGTGATAAGGACGGTTAAAAGAGTGTATTCCAGCGTGCATTGTACAGTATATCTCTATTTATTTATTTTTCCTTTAAATGCCAATCAAGTTGGAGCATCAGCCATCAAAAGATGTCAAATATATATATATATATATATATATTGGAGCATAAAAAAGTTTATTTTTAGATCCATGTACATCTTATTTATTTAGTTAGAAAAGTTCTGAATCCAAAAAAAAAAAAAAAAAATTCATTATTAGTCCTTAAATTTTACAAGATTATCTTTTTCCTCCTTGAGTTTTTAAATTTATATTTATAATTCTTGAGGTCGTAATCACATGTTGTATAACCATCGCGAAAAATGTTACATATAGTCATAGAGTGCGCAAGCGTAACGTAATTTTTTTTTAAAATAGTAGAATTTATTATTAAAAATTAGTTTTTTTATATAGATTTCTGTATTACTCATTTTTATTAAAAGAATTGTGCCGTCTTTACGCACTTTACGATTGTAAATATCATTTTTTCTTAATTATTATATATAAGGTTAGGTACGAATTCCACATCCTGTAGCAATAAGCGACCACTAACTGCTCATAACATAGCATAACTTAACTTTTCGTTAGTAGACTGATCATCATTTAATGTTATAGGCATTCATTCATATAGCTTGGCTAAACCCAAGAAGGCAAGAAGTGGTGTAGTGGTTCTAGGGCAAGCCGAATAATCGTTTTAAGTTTGGAACTCCACATTCACACACACTCTCAAGATTATTGGACTATAGAAAACTTTCTTACCTACCGAGAACTTGTGCATCATTGAGATTAGTTGAGACTTTGTTCCTGACACTTTATGCCCATAAAAGGAAGAAAAAAAAAAGAGATAACTTAGCTTTTTATTTTTCTTTTTTAGTGAAGATTTCACCAATTTGCTTATTCACAATACATGGTTAGATAATGTAGTTGTACAGACTTTGTGCTGGGTCTGTAGATGTGTGCATTTACGTCTTTTCCTTTTCAAATTGGAAACTGAGGTTGTTACGTTTTTTTCTTTCTTTTTTTTTTTTTTTTTTGAAAGATGAAAGCTTTATCTTAAGCAAGAGTTCATTGTTCATGTTTTGGCCGCATCGCTTTAAATTCGGGTGAAGAAAATGAATGATGTTATGACATATCGATATAGCTCAAGAAGTTGTGTTTATTGGGTTTAAAGAGGGTTGATATGTCTGCATCACTTGAGAGAGAAGGGTTAGTAGGAATGTTGCTTTGGCCTTGGGATTAAGCGTTTTAAAGCTAGTGTTAAGCTTAATATTGTATACTTCATTTTGTGATTTTTCCCTAAAATTATTTTGTATTGGATTAAGAGACTAATCTTAACCCGAATGGATTAAAAAAAATGTTTGGATAAAAATGGACAGAAAATATTAAATGTACTTAAGAAAAACTTACAAAAAACTTACCTTCACGTGTCAGTTATTGATATGTTGAAAATCATAAAATTTGAATTTAAAAAAAAAAACTAATAAAAGTAAAATTGTAAATACATATAGCAGCACTACTCAAAAATGGACTTTGAGCGTACATTCCAAGACGCTTATGTCTAAAATGACAACCCTACCTCAATGTCAACACTAGCACCACTGCCAGGAAAGCAGTGCAAACTTTCTTCAAGGGTCTCATTCATGAATATTGCTTGAATTCAATTCGCATTATCTAATAATCCATTTTTGATAGGGTTGGGAACAGAGTTTGGCTTCTATAAAAATTAAAAAAAAAAAAAAAAAAAAAAAAAAAAAAAAAAAAAAAAAAAAAATCCAAAGCATGGCCAAATAGAGTCTGAAAATATAAGTGCAATTGCATATAGCTTACTACCTTATTTACCTTAACGTAAACAAGGATTAGCCAGCTACCCATTATGAAATAACTTAAAAATAAATGCAATTATGCCTTGCGCAATGAAGACAGAAATATTTGATACGAAGTGCACAAGCATGCAATTTTCGGACAGGTGGAGCATACTATATAACAGCATCAGCAGCTGATAGAGCTACGAGGTGCCGGGTACACATAATATTATACATCTATCTACCTCAAAACAGTGCCTTCCATCCACAAAAGTAACCCCTAATCTGGAAGTTACTCGTAATCCCCGTTTTCGGGAGATTGGTGTCCTCCGTGCCCTGTTCTTCCTGCAAAATGAAACCATTCTATTTCACTCCATGCGTGTGTTTGGTTGTGTATGTGATAAAGGGAAATGATACCTGTTAATTCGTAAACAGCAGCACTTCTAGCATCAGGACCAACCCTCCAATCTGTGGGCCGCGAAGTTGTCATCTGCATGCCCTGAATCATGAAATGACTTCCTCCAATAGCTTGGGGATCATCATTTCCCCTGACTGAATTTCTTCCAGAAGAGTCTATAGCTGAGCGAAAGCCGATACTTGATACTGCTGCCCCACCAACTGGTGATGGCATTTTGCTAGCAGAAGTATCACCTTTTACCCCCACATTGATATCCTTCTTGGTGTCAAACAGAAATGTACCAACAATAACCTGTGGATGAAATTAAATAGTACGTCAAATAGCGGATCCAACCTGCTAACTAAAACAAACAGAAAAAGGCCATGAACTTGGGGAAAGAAGTCTTCAAACGTCTGATACATGGCAATGAACCATTTCAAAAACTTGTCAACGTTCAAATCACCAAGATTGAGTGATGATGTCAGCTAACCCACCCCAATCATGCTCTACACACACTGTGTGTGTGTATGTGTGAGTATAGTACCTGTACTGGGCCTGCAGCCCGTAGTGGTCCTCCAACTCCTCCTCCAATAATTTGGCCATCTGTACTAGATAGACAAACACTCAGCCCGCCAGTCCTCCCTCCAAGCTCAGTGCGCACATAAGATCCAGAGAGTGAAATAATCTCAAACCGACCCTAATATTGGGGTATTTTAGGAAACAATCATAAATTGACAGAACAAGAAACCACACGTCAAACTATCAAATTCTCTAGTGGAACAAAGGAATGAACAAGATGAAAATGCATAATTGTAGGTAACTAACAAACTAGTACCGGACAAGAATATCACCCTCCGAGACATTCAGGCACTAAAAGAGAAAAAACTTCAAATCTTGTAAAAGCTGATATGATATGATTAACAGGATAATAAAGAGGTGTATTTTCTTTTTCTAAAATTTTATAATAAGGGTCTGTTTCCCAACCATTGACTGGGGTGATTCAGACATTCGACCAGCTGTTCTAGGCAACTGGAGCCAAATAATTGGAAGACTTCTCTTAGTCAAAGGCAGTCTGAGCAATTTTTCGAATTGTACCCATCCATATTAACAGACCAGCACCATTAGACAGACATTACAACCAGCGGTCAAATCATATAAGTTTCTCAAACAGCCCCAAGAATCATTTTAGGATCTTCATACCACTCATTTTCAGGATTTCATTTTCATTTTGCCTCACCAGATAGGCAGAAAGAAGAAAGGCATATTACTACATCATAGTTAAGTCCAAATTAAAAAGAAAAAAACACCCGCTAAATCAAAACTACTTAGCATAAACACGATAAGATTAGACTGTAGGAATATTAACGCTACGTAGAAAGGGGAAAATGCATTGTCCCCTTTCTTATCGTTTAAACAAGCACTTAAAAGTTTTTTTTATTAGCAACAAGCACTTTAAAAATAGAGGGGGGAAAATTTCAGCAAAATGCCGACAGGTTAAGCCTCATTTGAAATCCTATAAGAGGTAGAATTAGATGAAACTTTCTACGGGGATATTCAAGTGTAGATGACCTACACTTTAGGAATCACATTCATCACTCCAATCCAAATATGTTTCGACAGCATTATAAAGCTTCACATCTTATAGTTTACATTTTAAGAAGTACTAATCTTGGACAACAATGTATTCTTAATGGCAAATAACTTTGTAGCATGGCATAGAATTAGTGTTAAATGTTATTACTGATCCTACATTCTCAATTCATATTTTAGGTCTTTTTGTTTGAAACGCATATGCCAAAAAAGCATACGTACTCGTACGATTTTTCCTTGCGAAGCTAATAATTCTCAATTATCGACAATGAACTTATTTTCAAAGAGTAATGCTAGATACAGCCGTAGAGTGCGCAAGTACCATGCAATCCTTTTGAAAAAGAGTGGGGTCCAGTATTAATCAATTAGTTTTTTTTTTATGTGGGTCCCGTATTTACTCAATTTTTTTCAAAAGGATTGCACGGCATTTGCGTACTCACGACTAAAAATATCATTCTCATTTTCAAAACTGAACTTGTTTAAATCAATCCATATAGCTTGGGCACAATTTTCTATTATCGTATCAGAGCCCTTGGCTAACGCCAGGCTCGATCCTTTGGAATATTTTACTTTTTTGTTCAATCCTTCCGCTAGCTTTATCTCTTTCATAGAATCTTCATCATTGTTCAACCATATTTTGTCTCAAATCGATGCTTTTGGAGTATCTTTATTGGCTATAAGCCTCTTTTCATTGGGCTCTTTGTTAGCTCAATTGTTATTTAAGGTCTGTTGCGAGCATTGTTTGAAGCCCCAAACCCATTTTTGGCCTTCTAATTTTTGTCCTATAGTTGAGCAAGACCATCTTTAGCCCATTGTTGGCTCAATTTTTCGGCCTATTGTTAGCCCTTTGTTGGCTTTGGCCCATTATCTACCCATTGTTGGCGACATCTCCAAGTTTGATGTTCAAGCTGCGAGTAACTTCATCATCACCACTGCCACTTTTATCATCTCATTGGCGATCAACAAACGGATATGAGGCTACACTAAAATTTCAAATCCAAGATTTTAAAGTTTTTGAGGGAGGGTGTTAGAGATAATAATCAAATCAAATTCTTGATTTGATTATTATCTTGATTTGGTTTTCATAATTTTAGTTATTTCATTACTTTATTTTCATATAAAGAAGCTATTACTAGCATCATTGTTTCCTTTCCTTTTATTAGAATAGCCCTCAACCCCACAATTCTCCAGGAGGAGCTAAACCCAAAGCCAAACCTCTAGCCTTGAAAGGAGATGATCTTTTGGGTTGTAAGGCCAAAGGATATTCTTTCAAATTGATAAATGAAATACAGACAAAGCATATATGGATCATTGAATTTTTTTTTTATAGGTAATCAAGAAGTTTTATTCAATATATGGATTATTGAAAAATAATTTCTAGGCAGAAAACATAGGTGTAGGTTAAATTAGCATCCTCTATTATTCATAAAATAGCTTTATGGTGATTATTGACTAGTACATTTGATCTAGCCAAAAGACTGGGAAAGGCAAATTGCAATTGCAAATTACTAAAAGGCTTGTCTTAGATTACACCTTTCGTGAGTTCGATTTCAAGGAACTCAAATACTAAGCTCTGAGTGAAATGAATCGACTTTAACCAACATATTAATTATTAATATAAAAGGACCTAGCCTTAAAGTACAAATGGCATTCAAAACCTTCTTTGGATTCACTAAATTTTTTTGTCTCCACTTTTGAATAATTCTATCAAATTTTCATGAACTTATTCCATATCTATATTCTACCTATTAAAAAAAAAATATCTATCTTGGCAAGAGTATGGCCAGCAATTTGATGTTGAAACTTAACATTACCATGATGAAAAGAGTAATTAACAAAGTTCAGAAGAGAAGTTTACATGCCAATAAAGCATTCATATATACAAAATTAGTAGAATGTATAGTTGCTATGTAGAATAATATTGGAACTAAACTCAGATATTGGGACAACTTAGCAACTAAAAACGTTAAAGCCTAGTGGGTGCATCTATGTGACTTCTTCCCAATTGCAGCCCACCAAGAATCTAATGCTTAGTTAGGGGTTAAGACAAAGTAGTGGCCAGCCATTTGCAATATGATGCTTTAAGTATATTGCCACCATGCAGATACAAACAATGTAATTATCAAATACTGATTCTATTGACCAGATAAAGAATAAGAATATTCTTTTTGCATCGAAATATACTTTTTATATATATATAATAGAGGATGTTTTCCAGCACAATATACCTCATTAAAAATAATTGACTGTAGGTAACTGGAAAACTATGTGGAATCGCAAGGTTATGAAAAGTAATCCCCATGCATTTTTTGAGAATGGGCAATTTTGAAGTTGTTTACAGAAAGCAATTATAATTCGTGTGTTTAAAGCCCAAGAAAAAATTACAAACATGCCATATTTCACTACTAACTTGAATTTACCAGTCCAAATCTAATTGTCCAATAGAGCCATGGTTTAATCAAGGCCAGGATCTGAGATAGGACACATAAGGAAAAACAATCCCACATTTACTTACAAGCTCGAATTTCTGTTTGAGACTTTACTGATCTAATTCAACACCAAGCTCATTTTTCACACACAATCTTGTTGTGCCACCTACCCCAGAAGAAGCCCAACCATGGGTTCTGTCTAACACTAAGTGTGTGTGTGTGTTTGTGTCAAATGAACTTTCACTTCTTTTTTTTTTTTAATCACATCATGCCATATTAAAGCAAACAAAAAGTCACCATATAATGGGCTAACGACAACCAAACTCTGTTAAGGATACACAAGATTTTAAAAAATTTATTCTTGATACTTGTAGAAATTTTTTCTCCCAAAATCTGCATTCTGGATATTCCCATTTGATAAAATAAAAGCGATTTACCTCATACGCAATGTTGCCTCCAGAAGTTGCTGGCTGTCGAAGAGAAGCATTAGAGATCGAACCAGATGCAGATAAAATACATAGTTCACGCTTGCTTTGTTGCATGAACATCATAATTTTCTGGCCCACATCCTAGTGAATGCATCCATACTTTGTGTTAGGTGATAAACACTCAAATATCATCCATCTTAACTAATAAAGTAAACAAATCAGTATCCAACAAGCAAGGTAAGGACAGCCATCAAGGATAGATATATATCGGATAGAAAGATATAAGCACGTGTTAATCTCAAAAAAGAAAAATAAAAAGGTGGAAACCAAGCATGTTAACTTATTCATCATCTGCAAGGAGGAAATCAACAAAAAGACTCCACATTCAATGAGGATATTTGCAGTTTTGAGATAGAAATGTCTAAAAACATCTTCATCCATGAAATCAAACTCATTGGAGCCGCTACAAAGTATTTTCAGTTGGATCTGGCTTCAGTTGCTTTCATTTTTTATTGGTCCATGCATCAATGATGCTCATGAAAAAGGCAAAACAAGTGGGGCCCCACAATATCCAATTGTCCCCTGGAGGACAATGTAGATGGGTTCCAAATTATGCATGGCCCAAACAAAATTAAAGGAATTATTAGTTTAAAAGAATCGAAGCTGTACACTATTGAATGAATATGAGATAAATTTATTGTTAGAAAAAGAGACTTCAATATATTCAAATTAATTCTTTTTCATAGCTACTGAGTCATTCATTGGCAATATGGACTGAATATAGTATTCAATGCCCCTTGACAAAAAATTTATTCCACAAGGCACTAGCTATCTCACAACGAAGAAAAACGTGGTCAACAAATTTCCCGCTCTTTATGCCCATACAACACCAATCTGCCATGCTAATATGACGTTTCTTTAGACTATCCATGGTGAGGATACTCTCTAGGGAGGTTGTCTAAGCCCAAAAAAAAAAAAAAAAAAAACTGCTTTCTTGGTGCTTTAGTCCACTAAAGACTTCCATTGGAAGGGATCACTATAATAAGAGATAAAGACCATATAGAAAGATTGAACACTGAACTTCCCTTACTTGGGAGGGGCTTAAAGAACACACCTCCAAACGTAATCTAGTAGAGTATAAGAGATTGAAGAACTAAAAGAAGGCATGGACTTGCTAGTCGTGAGCCAATCTTAAAAAACTAACCTTCCAATGAGTGCCATTGGAGAACTACAATTAATCAGCCACTGACCACTCTTGCACATGTGCAATACTATATACCTCTAGGAGAACTTCCTTGAGAACCCTGTCAGCACACTATAAATGTGTTAAAATCTAGTCCCAAAGCCATCACCCACCTCAAGTCAAGTATTACCAGAAAAAATTCCATATCCTTTCCTGATACTTTTACATAGCCCCACCTTAAGCCAGCCATGTACCTCTTTTGTACACCACCCACACCAAGCACAACCAAATTTAGAAGCTATTGTGGCTTTCCACAACAACTACGGAGTCGATTGTAATATTTCTACTAATTGGATTAGCCACCCAATGGAAGAATCTTGTACTCTTATTGCCCTCCTCTAGCCACAAAGCCCTTGGCTAGTCTCCAACTCACCACCTCAAAAAGGATGATCCTTTCCAGCTCAGTCGAGACCTCAGACCTTCTCAACCTCTCAAACTCGGATTAGGCGCTATCTTCTTCAAAAATATCAAGCCTCGCAGCTCATCCATAAGGAGATACATCCTCTTCCCAACATGGCCAACCACCTCCTCATTCGATTTTCTAAGATCTAGCTTCAAGGCTTGCAGTTCACTGGGCATAACAAATCTAGGAGGTCCTTGAAATTCATATGACAACCACCATTGTTTCACCTTCTCAAGACCTCACTCAGATTTTAGCCACATGCTGTTAAACTTGAAGTGCAGTTTACTCCAAACGACATCCTCAAATCAAGCAATAATGGAAATGATCCAAGAGTGTTTATGGCATTAGGCCATGAGGGGAGAGGCATTGTTTAGATTGATTGTAGAAAATAAATATGGTCATATGAGGGGATGATAGAGCACAAATGAGATTAGCACGTCTTTGGGGATGGGGGAGTGGAAAAGCATCAGGATTCAGGAAAGGATGGGACAATTTCTCTCCATGTAGTAGATTTGATGTGAGGGATGGGTCTAAGATTAGTTTTTGGCATGATTTGTGATTCAGGCATTAGCCTTTGAAGACAACTTTCCCAGCATTGTTCAGAATCTCCTGCTGTAAAGAGGGGTTGGTAGCAGAAATTTTACAAATCTCTAAAATATAGACACCAATGGAACATTACTTCCATTACAGATGTACTTAATTTTTTATCGCTGAAAGAGAAAAACAGTAAATCACATCTGCCATTGTTTACTGAACCTTCAGTAACTACCACAGAGATTCACCCAATTATGGCATCATGAAAGATACAAATAATTGGACATGGAGATGATATCTTCATTCTTTGGTTATTTTTACTCTACCCGGCTGAGAAGTGGTGTAGCAGATACATAATTCAGGTTCATTCCAAAATACAGACCTTAGTAGTCAACTCCGTTTGCTAAACTCTCTCCCCCCAAGATGGCCCTTTGTTTCCTTGGAAGATTGTTTGCAGAAACAAGGCGGCATCAAAGGATAGCATTCTTTGTTTTGGTTGGCAGCATTGGAGAAGCTCTTAACAGTGAGTAATTTGAGGAAGAGGAATGTTTTAGTAATAGGCTGCTACTGTATGTGTACGCGGGGTGAACAAAGCGTGGACCATTCTCTTCTTCATTGCATGTGGCTTGAGACATACACGCACCAAAGTTTCATACTTTTAGATTGTGAAAGTCATGCCTTAGTGGGTGATGGATTTGATAGCTTGTTGGAGAAGTTCCCTCATGAGCCCCACAACTTGGTAGCGTTTGATTGTTCCATTATGTCTGATGTGGTGTATTTGGTGGCAATGTAATGCTCATACATTCGAATGCTGTGAGGGCAGTGTTAGATTTAAGAGCCATTATGATTTATAAATAATTTTTAATTTTTTCAGTGATTAGTCGGGACTTTGTTTTCGGACACGGGGTGCCAATTAAAAAAAAAAAGATTTACGAACCTTTATGTTCAATTCTTACGTACCTCTAGCTTTCTAAAGTTCATACAATTGTGTTCTTTTTCTTTAGCCCACTAGTTAGGTGTCTCCGACTATATAAATCCTCGTGTACTTGAGTTGTGGCACTTTGTGATTTAAATAAAATTAACTTACTCATAGAAAAAGACTTAAGTAAAAACAATCTGTGTTAGGTTTCTCCGTCAAAATTCCATTAATTGATCTCACGGTAATGCTAACACCTATGCCATGTGTCTGTTTTTGGACATGTGGCGTGCAACATGGATAACAAGATAACAAACTAAAAACAAATGCTTAAAAAATCAAGTTTTCATGATGTATAAATAAATATATAAATTAAAATATATATAAATAAATAAAATTCAAATAATATAAATAAAAATAAATGTCCAAAATAAATTTGAAAATAGTGTAAAACATAAAAAACATATAAAAATAGATCTAAAACTCAAAAGAACATTAAACCAAAGTAAAAAAACACAAACATAGGCGTCACTTGGGTGACCAACCCAGGACCTGACTAGGTTTGTTGACCCTGGCAGACGCCTAGGTTAGTCCACCCAGAAATTGTAAAACTCGGGGAGCAAATCGATGAAATTGGAAATCTAATAACCAAAAAGATAATCATACAAAAATGCAGACTATTTGTATACCTATCCCAAAGAAGAAACGTCAATAAAAAGAATGACAATAACCCATTGATCAGGTCACAGAAATAAAAAAGCCATGAAAGGCCTATCAAGAATCAAAGACATTTGGATACACAAACAGAGTTTAACCCATTAAAGATCACTTTCTTCTTTCACCTTAACCACCAAGGGTGGTGGCTCAATGATCCTTGGGTTACTCCCAGATAGTTTGGCATGTATTAGGTCCATGGTTTGCATCCGAATATGGATTCACCTTACACTATTGGTATTAGCTGCCTAAGGATTTATTGAATTCCCTAGTGGGGCTGGGGACTAAACTATGGCTCAAACCCAACTAAAGGGAGGGTTTGCAGCTTCCCGCCGCCTAGGCTCCTCCTGTTCGGTTCCCAACGAGTAAGATGTTATTACGGTCAAGCCTAGGTGGGAAGGCCACTTCAGGTTGCCCCCTCCTACCCTTTTTATTTTAAAAAAAAAAATACCTCCTTGGCTGTAATTTGTTGATCTAATATGTTTAGTTTTTAAAATTTACATTATCCATATTAAAAGGAGGTTTTCTCTATCTATTCAACTTCTCATGAGTTAAAGAAATTCAAACTTCAAAGGAGACTTCATCATCATTATCTCTATGATATTTTCTCTCCTTTACCATCATCTTAAGTAGTTTCTTCCAACCGTACTTTTTAACCGTAATGTATTCTAATATTCTCATATAATCTGAACATATTACGTAGATATCCTTACCAGCACAAAAGACACTACCAATATTACTGTTACATCTCCAACCCGCTCAATACGTTGATATTATGGGGCAGAACCACTATTTGTTACTCATCACCATCTTCATATTTTCCAAAAACAATCCACACTTCTTACATGGAGTTATCATGATCAATGAAGCTCATCAACTTATCCTCATAGTGGTATCACTGAACAGCTACTATATTGCAGATCTCATATGGCTCAGCTGGGAGCAGGTAGCTAGCCCTTGTGGTGCCCAAATCCAAAACTTGCCTCCTTTACAGAGGTTGGGACTTCTACAGAGGATTGTCTCACAAAAACACATGGGAGTGGAACACCAGTTTGACCAAGTCCTCCATGAGGCAAACATAGGCAGTCAGGTGAACCGTATGACAAAGAACCCACATTCTACGTGAAAAACATTTGCAACATGATGAAATTCAGGTAGAATCCAATGGTTGCAGGCAGTGATCAGCCTGAATATCATCAAATCTACAGTGGTAGAAGTTTGCAGATCTCTGTTTTCCCAGTAAGTAGGGCTGGACCTCCAAGAGTTATTGGGCACAAAACTAAAACCCTAAAGGACAAACAAAGAAAATTGAGAAAATACTCGAATAACTGTCATCAGATGTGGCCTCCAAGTTACTAACTTTCCCGACTTCAGAGTTTAGAAGCACAAAATTTCACCCTTAGATAAAACCAGAAACCAAAAAAGGAAAGCAACCTAAAAGAACAAACCGCTCCAACAGCTAAAAAGGGAAAATGAATTACAGAAAGTAAATAATAAGGCATAAATCAAAATTAAACCTTACTAAGATTATTTGAGTAATACTTGCATGTGCGCATCTTCAAGAATGTATTGCATGCATGTTTGTACATCAAAAAAGAAAAAACATTAAAAGTCTTCAAGTCAAACAGAAAATTTATACCTCACCAGCAGCTACAGTAATTATATGTGGCGTAAAACCTTGCCCTGCATTGCCTGCATCAATCAGTTGGAAGTAGGTGCACCTCATAAGTATTGTAAAGTTTACCTAATGCTCACAAATCAATAAAAATAAATATAAAAAAACATAATAGGTAAAACAATAAATTTTGAAAGCTTATGATGCTTCAGGCATTTGATACCATTTGACAAGGTTTCTATAGGACCTGAGGATTCTATTGATCGAAATCAAAGGAAGATTTAGGGGAAAAAAGTAAAAAGACGAGGAACAAAATTATCAATTCAAAAGCATCCGGCCTCCAAATGCCTAAGAAAATGTGTAATTTTCACTATGAATAAGCCATAATGCATCTACTAGCTTAAATAGAGAAGAATTGGATACAAATGAAAAGCTACATACCTGACCAAATCAAGCAGGAATGAAAATCATGGTATAATTAATACACCATTGCCTAACTAAATGGGATTTCTATATGATAGTTCAAGCATTTTGTGAGATTTATTAGGGTAGTTCAATCGTTTTACAAAGTCAGGGTCCAAGGGGTGTTAGATTTTATTAAAATGATAATATTATTATGGGTATTTTAAATAATAATGTAATATTTCATTTTTCTTACATGTTTAAATAAAATCTTGTGCATTGATGGAGAATGTCAACTCATTGAAATATATGAAGAAGGAAACAGTTAGACAACATTTGTTACGTAATAAAAAACTAATCATTTTCTAGCTGTTAGACAGCATTTGTTACGAAACATAAAACTAGCCGTTGGACAGCATTTTTTACGTAACAAGAAAACTAGCCATTTCCTCGGAATGCATCTTCTAAAAAATATCTCTTTATCTTGTAATTCTAAAAAAAATGGTGCTTGAGTTGTTCTATAAAAGAGCTACTGTAGAACAACGAGATTATTTTTTGATAGAGGGCTTCATTGTATCCTAGGAACAATTTTGTCAATACTCTATAGCATATTGAAAGGGGACAAAATATGTTCTAAAGAAATCACTGTTATGATTGAGCCTTGGAGTCCAAATCTTTATTTTCTGCCTTCGTGAATCCATTATTTTCATTATAATTTTCTAACAATTTTAGAACATATTTTGTATCATGGAGGCGATGCAATCCATCCAAGTGAAGAACCAAGACTTCGTTCGTATTGATCGTTTCGATGGTCAGAACTTTATTCGCTGGTCGCAAAAGATGATGTTCTTCCTTGCCACTTTGAAGATCGCATACATTTGGAAGATGACTTGGAGGCGATTCCTGATCCTACTCTAGAAGAAAGTGCCGAGTTGAAGGAGAAGCACAAGAAGCGGAAAGAGGACGACTTTCTATACAAAGGCCACATCCTCAACGCGTTGTCCAATTCAATATATGATGTCTATCGGTCTGCTCCTTCAGCAACAAATTTATGGAAGAGTTTGGAAACAAATATAAAATTGAGAAAGCAGGTATTGAAATGTCTATTATTTTAAACTTTATGGATTTTAAGAAGACTAACAATAAGCCAGTTTTAACCCAGCATATGAATTATTGCTAATCGTTGGTGATCTTAAATCGATGGGAATTGATATTGCTGAAAATTTCTTGGTGGGAGCAATTGTTAATAAATTTCCCTCAACATGGAATGATTACAAGAGGAAGCTTAAGCATGATGATAGAAATTTCTTTAGAAAATATTCTTTACTAGCAATCCAAGTAAAGAGCATTGGGATGCAATTTCTCGAGTTCTAAAATACTTAAAAGGGACCATGAATTATGGTCTACACTACTGTGATATCCCATATGATAAGGATAGATTATAAGAATAAAGATAGATGGTGTATGGGATCTCATATTGCTTGAGAATGAGAAGTTCTTGCTCTTTATAATGTTCCAATGAGGTTCCAATTGAATCATTGACAAGTTCTTTTAGAGTATAGGCATGTGGTTTGGGCCTTTCATTAGAGCGTTACAAATGGTATTAAAGCCTATACCCACCAAAAATGCGAAACTTGAGCCGTGCCACCTACAATGGACTGGTCCGATGAGGACGTCAAGAATTTAAAGGGGGGAAGATTGTGACACCCCACATGATAAGGATAGATTATAAGGATAAGGGTAGGCAGTGTATGAGATCTCACATTGCTTGGGAAGAAGAAGTTCTTGCTCTTTATAAAGTTCCAATGGGACGCCAATTGTATCATTGACTACTTCTTTTGTAGTATAGGTCATGTGGTTTAGGCTTTTCATTAGGGCATTACAACTACCAAAAGGAACCTGTTGTATTATAAGTATACAGTGATGCAACTTATAAAAAAAAGAAGTATACAGTGATGCAAGATGTATTAGTGTAGAATCAAATTCAAAGTCTACAAATGGGTGGGTTTTTACATTAGGAGGAGCTACGACCTCATGGGATCTAAGTTTATTGCTTTAGCAGCCGCATTTAAAGAAGCGGAATGGCTTAGGAATTTGTTGGTAAACATACAAATTTGGACTAAATCATTTCCTATAGTAACGATACATTGTGATAGTGAGGCAAACTTGCGAGTAGCTACAAGCAAGACGTATAACAATAAATCAAGACATATTAGTTTGAGACACAATTATGTGCGTGAATTACTCAATAATGCATTGATTACTGTTGAATATGTTAAATCATCTATTTAGAACTTTGGGTTCCATTATTTTCATCATAATTTCCTAACGAGGGGTACTTTCCAGGATTAGTAGGTTGATTGGTTGATTCAAAACTTCAAGTATATGTGTTTTCAAGCAAGACGTTCATCCTTCCAAATTTAAAGTTCAAGCAAATGGATTATAATTTTGGGATAAAGGCAATTGAATTTAAATATATAATCCTGATTAAAGCATCAAAATCCAAATAGTAGTCATGAAAACCCACCAACAGCACCCATATATTAAACAATCAAGAAAGAAACCCAATTCAATAAATTTGCAAAAGGAACCCACACAGAAACGAGGAATTGAAGCAGAACCAGGAGAAGGAACAGAAAGGGTAATGGAGAAAGACCCACCGGGAGCGACGAGATGAGATTTCTTGGAGAAAGCAGAGGTGGCGTCCTTCTTGTCCTTGGAAGAGTGGGAGTGAGACGACGTCGTTTGCTGCTGAGCGGCGGCCTTCTTCGCGGCAAGGGCTTGCTCCGGAGTGCCGTACTTCCTAGGCCTCCCTCGCTTCCGCTTAGCCGTGGGCGTACCCTCCAGCGGCGAAGACGTCGTGGTAGTCGTCGTCGTCACCGCGGAAGAAGGCACCGAGGACGGGTGAGAGTAAACCATGTGGAGCCCGCCACCTTCTGCAGGTGGCATGAGCCCATTGGTCGGTGAGACAGCGGCGTTGGTCGTAGTGGTGATGGGGTTCTGGTGGTGGTGGTGGCGGAAGTAGGAGCTGAGTTGGCTCTCACTGGGTTCCATTTTAGGGGAGAGAGAGAGAGAGAGTGTGTGTGTGGAATGAGATTTTTTTAATTTTTTTTTCTTTTAATTTTTCATGAAAGGAATTGATTTTTTTTTTGTTTTGAATAAAAGAAAAGAAGAAGAATTGTGTGTTCTCAACCGCTCGATTGGATTTTTTTTTGTTTTTTAATGATTTGACTCCATTTTTCACATCCAATTAGCCTTATCTCCATTTCCTATATTTGTTTTAGGTTTTTAATTTTTTAATTTTTAAATATTAAAATAATACAAATGATATTTTTAAATCGTTAAATATTAAAATAATACAAAATCATTTGTACAAAAAACCAAAGGCGTAGGATTTAAACAAGCATTTTATTCATTGTAATTTTAATTTTTTTTTTTTTTTTTTAGATTTCAACATGTTTTTCAAGTTCTTTTTTATAAAGTTCTTAGTTTTTGTTAAAACTTTATAGTTTATTTGATCATTTTAAAACTAAAAGGAATAATAATTTTAATGAAATTGTATTGATTTAGATCTTGTTTGGATTAAAAAAATCTCAACTCATCTGATTATTATAACTTTATCAAATTTTTAAATAAAATACAATAAAAAATTTAATTTTTTTAAAATTTCTTAACAAAAATAATATTATAATAATATTTTATTCAATTCTCAACTTTTATCTCACTTCATCTTATCTTAATTCACTATTCAAATATCTCTTTAGTATTTTACTATTCGAGAAAAGATATTGACAACCATAAATTGTACAATCGCCATGTAATCGTTTTGAAAAAAATAAATAAAATATAAGATCCATATGAAAAAAAAAATTAATAATAGACCACTCTATTTTTCAAAACAATTACGCGACATTTATCTACTTCAAAAGTTCTCAAAGGTTATAAAAGCAATCGTGAATTTTTTATGATTATATTTTTACTTCATCCAATTATATTTTTATCATTTAGTTTTTTTGAAGTTTATAATATTTTGAAAGATTTAAACTTTAAAATAATCTTTATGATTGACCCCTTTGAATATATTAATCAGGTTAAAAGCACACCCATCAGCACCGTTAAAAACAATGATTCTATGCTTACGTTTCGTTAATTATAAAATTTAGGGATCCGGCTTGCCTCCTGTTGGTTGGAAAAATAACAGAACATTATCTCCTGTTATGAAATTTAATGGCTACTCTATTACGTGCCTTAACACATTTCATCAATTATAATTTTTCAAACAAAATATAAATGTTTAAGTATTTAAAAACAAAAAATATAATTTTTCAACACAAAATAAAACCATAATTAAAAAAAATTATCGATTTATCCATTAAATATTTATATTTTATATTCTTTAATATTTATATACAAACAGGTAAAGAACACAACAACAGTTGTAAGGACATTCTCCAGGCTATATTGTCAACATGGCTGGACTTTTTAAGATAAAGAATTATAGTTTAGTCTTGGTTTGACCAAAATGAGTACCGCGGTGGAGGAAAATAATAAAGAAATAAAAATTGGAGATTTGGCTTCCAATAGTAGGCATTGGATTTATACAGGAGATGTTCTGTCATTTTTGCAACAGGAAGCAAGCCAGATCCAAAACTTAAGGTATTGTTGATATATAAATGAAACGAGATGAAAGTTTAAAATTAGATAAAATATTGTTAGAATATAATTTTTGTTTTGAAATTTTGAAAAAGTTGAATTATTTTTTGTATTTTATTTAAAAATTTGAAAAAATTATAATGATTAGATGAAATTAAATGAAATCAAATAGTTTGTGAAAACAAACGAAGCCCTATTTATTGGCTTTTATATTCAACATTTTTGAATAAATTGGTCTAGATAACAAAGACACATTACTAGAAGTACTATAGTTAAAAATTTTTATAAAAGTAAATTTATGAACTAACGTGATTTTATATAATACGTTATATTTACTTTCCAATAAATGTAAATACGTTAAACTTCATATTGTTGATGCCAAAAAAATCATACAGCAAGCCGAAATGGGAGAAAGAGTCATTCCTGACCCACTATGATGATTCGGGCCTTGATCGGTGTGGTCTGCTGTCCCCAGCAGTAGTCTAGTGCAGCCGTACGGTGTTGGTATGTACATCTATGGCGGTGTATAGAAAACAAATGCAGGGAAAGTAAGAGATTGAGACATAATGATTTACTGGTTCTGCAATAATATCTATGTCCACGGGCGTTTAGGGAGGAGAAATTATTATAATATGCTTGTTTACAGTCTCTCATAGTTTCTCATTTCTCACTATACAATCAAGACCTTAAATATATTTGCTGGAGAAGACCCTCTCGCTGGAGCTCCCCTTTGAGAGGTTGAAGAAGAAGTCGAAGTCCCCAAATCGTTTGGCCGCTTGTTTTTTTAATCTGACCCTCTTCTCGCGTGCTCCTCGGTAGTGGTGAGGGACGTCTGCTTTGCGTGTCTGACCATCTCTCCCTTTCCCACTTTCTCCTGATACTACCCACATAGCCTCATGCCACACACTTCTCTCTTACCTTCCTGCTCTTTCTCTTGTCTCTTAGTGGTGGCCTAGTGGGCTGAGCCTAGTCTTGGGCATGGATATCTTCTCTCTTACAGTTGCCCACGATTCTTAAGGTTGATTAACTCCGAAAGAAAGTCTTGAGAGTCTTCAAGATACAATATGCGATGGAGATGGGCCACTAAAATCCGTAAAAAAAATAAATTTCAGGAGTTAGTCCCTAGTTTTTGTTTCGCTTGCATTAAGTGAGAAAGATTTTTGAGCACAAAATTAGGCGGAAACTGTACTCGACTGCATAAGATGCAAGCGCAGAACTCGGATGTGGTGTAGAACTCGGATGTGGTGGGTGATGTACTCAACCGCGTAAGATACCAGCACGGAGCTCCGATATGGTGGGAGGTGTACTCGACCGCGTATGATCTGGGTGTGGAGTTTAGATGTGGCAGGTGGTGTACTCAACCGTGTAAGATACGAGCATGAAGCTCAGATATGACGGGAGATGTACTCGACCGCGTCTGATGCTAGTTCGAAGCTCGGATGTGGCGGGAGGTATACTTGACCGCGTAAGATGCGAGCGCATAGCTATAATATGCTGAAAGGTGTACTCGACCGCATAAGATGCAAACACGGATCTCGTCTGGGCGACCGGGCGGTCCCTGACCTTTCCCATTTGTTGACTCTTTACTAAAGATAAGTCGGGAGAGGCGATTGTGGCATTAGTGTAAATACACAACATTTGCTGGGGGAGATGCCATCTTAGGAGTAATGTTGGACAGCCAAAAGACTGGATCCATACTTCACCTTGAGGCAAATCGAGCCGCGATGAGGCTAGACCCACTTGTTGACCCTCGACGGGAAGGTAAGTAAGAGATGTTTGACAGTGCTGCAAGTCAAACTAATTAGTATAAATAATCTCCAATCACAAGTGCGAAATTTGTAAACCTAAATTGTCTTGCTAGCGTGTGGTGAAGGTTTGAGTGTAACACTCGGCGTTTGCTGGGAAGAGGTTGTGCTGGTGTTGTTATCCAGAGGTGAGTCAAGGGACTCAGCTTGGTTGCACGAAGGTCGGCACGTCAAGGGACTTGTGTCCGACGGGCCATCTGGGCAAGTCTTGGGACTGGTGCTCGGCTTGACTTCGTAGCAAATCGAGGGACTCGACTTGTAGCACGAAGGTCTGCAAGTCAAGGGACTTGGGTTTGACGAGCCGTCTGGACAAGTCCTATGGAATTGGTGCCCACGTGCCTCTGCATGTAGCCTAGGAGGACATGACTGAGAGGTAACCGTGGGGTAGAGCACCTCGCCAGTGACATAAGACACCGGCCAACAGGGTGCGCGTAGTCAAGTGGCCGACCCGCGGAGTGGCCATTGTTGGATGGTCAAGTACTGGCTGGGGGCCACCTCATGCCTGCCATGGTGGTCGAGGACCACCTTAGGGGCAGTGGAAGGCGTTGGTGGTCCAAGTGGTGATCGCCGACGGGGACACAGTGCTCACAGTAGTGCCGTGAGATCGCCGTGCACGTTGGTGCACTTTTCGTACATTGCGTGTGCGGACAACGGTTGCCGTCAGTTTACCGGGGTGGTCGGTGACCAATGCGTTGCCGGCAGTCACTACAAACATGGAGCTCACAACAATGTCATGAGCTTCCCGTGCACGTTTTGTGCATGACGTGTGTGGCCAGCAGCCGTCGCCAGTCGGTTGGGGTGGTCGGGAACCACCCTAGTGGCCCAACCGTGCGACGATGGGGCTTGGCTTTGTGCTTTTCACCACATGCAAGGCTGCGTATGTGGTTCTCTCGACAGTGCTACCTTTGTTGGGGGTGGTCGGTCCCCGTCAAAAACTGTTGGCGAGTCATGTGGTTCCCACTGGCAGGTCCGTCAGGTTCACGATTGGCTGTCGTGAGCCTCTCGGTTGAGCATCCATTAAGTGCATTAGCAATGTACATGGCACTATGCCATGCACAGTCAAGATGTGCATGGCTAGCGGGCATTGTGCACTTAAGTGCACAGTGCTCACCTTCTTGTGCATGTTCCTAGGTACTGTGCATAGAGCACAGTGTCAAGGATTTAGGCACTATGCATTTAAGTGCACACTATTTGTCCGCCAGTGCATGTGTGTCGTACAAAAACTACACCCCATGGGTCAAAAGATTAGTGGCTCGGTCACTTGAGCTGCAAATGCCATGTGCAGGCACTTAAGTGTACAATATTATCAACTACATGGGCGACGAAGAGTTTACTCGCCCTATTTTTGCGATGGCGTCATTAATAAAAATAAGAGTAGGAAAGTTGGGAGTACTTATTTGGAGGAAACTTCATTTTTTCATTCAAAGATTATTCAGCGCACTGGAAATTGTCATTTTCTCACTTCCGGCGTAGAAAGTGAATCAAATCTAATAGACGGCGCCAACTGTTGATACCAGAAAAATCGCACAACATGCAAAAATGGAAGAAAGTCATTCCCGACCTGCTATGACGATTCGAGCCTCAATTGGTGTGGTTTGGTACAGCTGTATGGTGTTGATGCGTACATCCATGGCGGTGTATAGAAAACAAATTCAGGGAAAGTAAAAGATCGAGACAGAGGGATTTACGTTGTTCAACATAATGCCCATGTCCACGGGCATTTAGGGAGGAGAAATCCACTATAATATACTTGTTTATAGTTTCTCATAGACTCTTATTTCTCACTGTACAATGGAGATCTTGAATATATTTACTGAAAAAGATCCCCTCATTGGAGCTCCTGTTCGAGAGGTTGAAGAAGAAGTCGAAGTCCCCAAGCCATTTGGCTGCTTGCTTTTTTTTTTTTATCTGACCCTCTTTTCGCATGCGCCTCGGTAGTGGTAGGAACGTCCACCTTACATGTTTGACCATCTCTCCCTTTTCCACTTTCTCTTGACACTGCCCCATTTGCCTCTTGACAGTATCCCTTTTGCCTCCTAATATACCCTTCTCCCTTACCTTCCTACTATTCCTCGTCTCCTAGTGGTGGCTTGATGGGTTGGGCCTGGATATTTTGTCCCTTACACATATAATATAATATATCATATACGTCAATTTGTAAATTTATTTTTATAAAATCATTTTGTAATTAAAACATTTCTCTAGTATAAATAACTAGTAATCTGTTAAAAACATAATATCAGCACCAATGACCGGTGCCACATGACCTTCAATATGCCACATGTAAAAAATAATGTATTTAAAATAAAATAAAAAGAACATTTTAAAAAAAAAAAATTAAAAGGGCAAGAATTCATTTTTAAAATACACAATACAAAATGTTTTGGACACAATACAAATTGTTTTGGACAATCGAATGAAGAACTTAAAATCATGTGAAAAATAATTTTATCTTTTTAATTTAGACTAGAAATTCATTTTTATTTTCTAATTTTAGTTTTAATTTTAATTTTATAGTTTAATTTTATATTATTTATTTATTTTTTAGCTTGTTTCCTCACTTTAGTTTATTTAATTTTAAATTTTGGTTTTCTTTATGTTTCTTCAATTTTAAAATTTAATATTTAGGTTTTTATGGGTATTTCATACATATAAACCCAAAATGTTTTAGAATGCGGGCTTGGTGTTGGGCCCGGGTGTTATAGCATATTTGGGGTTTTAAGACTAAAACCCCAA
Organism: Juglans mandshurica; assembly: GCA_022457165.1. Lineage (NCBI taxonomy): Eukaryota > Viridiplantae > Streptophyta > Magnoliopsida > Fagales > Juglandaceae > Juglans > Juglans mandshurica. Next base: position 17,348,072 of record CM039623.1, read on the forward strand.
ATTTTAAAAACATTTCATCTCATCATTACAACTTTTTCAAATTCCTACACAAAATAAAATAAACAATTTAACTTTTTCAAATCTCAAAATAAAAATAATATTAAAAAAATATATTTTAACAATATTTTATTCAACTTTTTAACTTTAATCTCAACTCATCTCATCTTATTTTATCTCTAAAAACAAACGAAGTAATCTGGGTTAAATACTAGTTGGATTTGGGGAAGGCCCAAGTAATTGGTTTAATAAGGGTCCAAACTTTTTGGGTATGAGGGCTAAGGAGAGATATCTAGACTTAAGTCCAACTTGTTGGACACAAGACTTGGGCCTAATTTTTTTTTTTTTTTTTTATAATAAAGGATCACATTCCATTTATAAAAAGGACATACAATTATGACTTAAAAAGTCAGTTACAAACGTTAATAGCTCCTCAACACACTTTCGTGGCTGACATGGTCTAGCCCAGACGACAGAACTCTAAAGACCGAAGTCTAAGAGATTCGTCGTACACATCTCTGTCCCCGACAGAGTAAAACAAAACCCATACCCCGACTACGCGAGGTAGGGTGCACCAAACCCATACACTGCCAAAGCGGAGATTGGGACACACCCCCAGTCGGACCACGGTCCGCAGGGACTAAATTTTTTGATTTTTTTTTTTAAAATTAAACAGGACACAAGAAAATACAATGGAACACAACTAAAACCAACAACAAACGAAAAAGCTCCGAACGGCCTAATTTATTAGACATAAGATATTAGGCCCAACCTAGTAAACATAAGGCTATTGGGCCCAACTTAGTAAGATTCAAGGTTGTTGGTCCAATTGAAGAAAGACCCAAAGTTAGGACCCAACCTAGTGGGCTATTGAGGCCAAGGATATGTAACGCCCGTCCTTGTGGTGGAACCTTTTATAAAATATTTTTAGAAAAGACGACGAGAATTACCGTTCTATTTAAAACTTTTTACTTGCATACCAAGGGTGCAAAACTCTACGTTTATAAAATAAAAAGTGCTTTGGCAAAAAAAGAGGATTACAGCGGAAAACATTAATTTTTACAATAAAAGACCTCTCGTACATTTAAAACTCATGCCTAGACTTCCGTTCTCTTCCCCATGGGCTGTGTTCGTCCTGACCATTCAGTTCCTGTGGGGGGGGAGGGGCATACATAAAAACTAAAATGAGTCAATGACTCGTAAGCATTAGTTCATACAGTTAAAATATAACAACATAGGTTTTCATTCATGCATTCATCATTCATACATACTATACGTGTATGCATATGTGTCATACGTACGTTCGTTTGAAAACGTCACTGGATGAGATTTTTCTTTAAAAGTCTTTCTTTTCGTAAAACGTGTCTCCTGTTAGTACCTTCATTTCTTCAAGAGTGTGTGCTTTCATTTGTGCATTCATGCTGTCATGCATTCATACACTTTCTTATCACTTTCATAAGCCATTGCATACTGTTACGCCCCGCGTGCTAGGGTTAGCGACCCTATGGCCAATGGATTCGCCCATGGCCGCTGGTTGGAATCTCATTCCGTCAAGGTGCAACACTGGGTGCACTACTAGTACTACTGCCCGGCATTGCAATATGCCCATTTATTCATTGGGTACCCATTTTCATTCATTCATGAGGCCGTTATGTATTTTCATACATTTCATGCTTTCATTCATTCTTTCATTCATGTCTGCTCTGAAGAGCTGGAGCTTTCATTCATTTCTTATCTTTCATTTAACATTCCTTTCATGAGAAAATATTCATTTTCGTGAGAAAACATCGTTTCATAAGAAAAACATATTTTTGGGGCGCGAGCCCGAAAATAGTCCTTCATGCCATGCCTTTTCGTGGAAAATACATACAATAGATATAACGTATGTTCATCCATTCACATGCGTACAATTAATACTTTAGGTGCATAAACAGGGGCTGCCAAGGAGGGGTTGTACATACTTATACCTTTGAACACTTAGCATTTTCTTTCGTAAAGCCTCGTAAGGAGAAAGCGTTTCATTTTTTTTCGTTTATATTAGAAAACTCTAAAAGAGTATGAACATAACACTTACTTGGACTCCATGCTACTTGCATACCATGCAGTCCATTCGTGCGCGTGTCAGATGGCAACCTACATGCATACACATAACGTTAACGTCATTCTCTATCTAATGCATAAGCAACTTAAACTAGAAATAGAGCTACACTTCATTTAGAGCACTCTCTTTCTATCCCGTGCTCTTACGTGTCCTTTACTATGCTAACCCTTCAGAATCTGCTTACGATCACTACCTCTTCCAAACTCGACGTTCCACTTCAAGTGCTCATTTACTAAGGCGAGCCTATGATTCACCTTAGGATTAAGACACTAAGACTTATGTCTCATTCTTCTCATTAACCACGTTCCGACGCATGACTCAGACCGACTAAGTCACGCATCCCATCCTTAGACAGTACACCCGTCACTATCTTCATGCGCCTTAGCCCATACTAATCTTCATTCCCATCCATACAAGCCACACGGCTCTAAGCTAACTCTGAGGCTTAAGCATCGTGTAACTATGCTCAGGGCGGATTACCCATTACATATGGTGAATCCGTCAGGCACATGTGTCTAACCAGATTACACATGTACCTTACCCTTTTATCACCTAAGATCAACATATAACACGTTGATCACCTGCTTGTATAAACAAACACCATACTCCGATACCAACCTTCTCTTAACCCGACTAGCATGACTCTTCATGCTACCCATCCCTTTTTACAGTTCATCCCAACACTTAACGCGACAAGACTCCGTTTACAATTACGCCTTATGTCACGTCATATAGCTCAAGACTACTCCCAATCTACACCGTGACCTTGTAGCGTTACCCAATATCCTGCTACGTCAACTCCTAACTCATCACGAGTACAGTTCCTCATGTACTCCCGACACATCGTGACATCTCGTCACATTCCCGTTATGCCATTCCTACACTAACTCTTCACCCATCGCAAGCACGACTGCTGGCAACCATGTCACTTCGTGACATTCCCCAGTCATGCTTCAGCTGCACACTCTTACACTTATTCTACTAGTTCACCCATTGTAATACCCAGCTCCTTCTTCTTACGTTCGCTTCTCTCTTTCTGACGTATGTTTAGTCTTGATGACGTAAGCAAATCCCGAAGGCAGAGATTATATGATCATCTGCCCTTCTCATTAGCGACTGCGAGTCAAGTTATATGTGTCAAACCATGATGGCGTGTCTCGAAAGATATCGTGTGACTTCTAGGGCACGCCCAGTGTTTTAAATATGCTGGAAATATTTATAAGGAGTATTTCCATTGTTATTGAATTAAGATTTGATCTTAAATACGACAATCATAATATTCTTGAAGAGCTCCAAAAATATTATAATTGCCGGAAATTGTTTTAATATTATTATTAAAATGATTTCAATTATTTAAGATATTATGGAAATTAAATTATGTTGAGAACTTTTATTAATTAAATGGTTTAACCCTTTTAAATATGTTAAGTGAAACTTCATCATTTTATTAATGATGAATAATATTATTTTATAAACTAAAGTTAGGTTAAATACCCAGACCCCTCTCTTTCCCTCTCATTTTTCCCGTAACCCTCTCTTTCCTCTTTCGCCCCAGCGTACTACGTACGCAACCTCCACCCCACGCCGAAGCTTCAAGGTCTCAGCCCGGCACCGCCGTGCGCCGCCAGCCCTCACCGCCGGCACTGTAACACCCCGTATTTTAGTGTATTTTTATTGAAGGATTATTTTAATAATTCAAAAATTTATTCTCTTGTTTTAAAATTATCGGATATTTTAAATAGTTTATTTTATGATATTTAAATTGTGAAAATTAAATTGTTATGTTTTCTTAATATTTATTTATTGTTGTACATTTAAATTGTTCTTCTTTTTAAATTATTTGATTGTGAGATTTAATTATTTTATTTTCACTGTATCATTACGTTTAATTTATTTTAATGGATTTGCTGTTTTAAAATCATTTTCGTTGGATCATTTTCTGTGACCCAAGATGTGAGGATTGAACCTCATTTCTTTCTCTTCATTTTTCTTTTTCCCTTTTTCTTTTCTTTCTTTTCTTTTTTTTGTTTTTCTTTCCCCCAGCTCTCCCCCACCACCCCCCCCTCGCGCGCAAGCGCGACAGGCTTCCCCTTCCCCTTCCTCGTGTGTCCGTCGCCTCACCCAACCCACCGCCGTCGCGCCGCCGTGCTCGACACCGCCCGTCCCGTTCGCTCCCCCACCGGCCGGCGACCCTTCCCCGTAAATCCAAGCCTCCCTCGCGTCGCCGACAGCCCCACGCACCACACCAAGCCGCAGCTCTCTCTTCACTCCAGCGCCGCCGTCGCGCCACTTCCGGCCACCATTTCTTCACCACTTCATCCTCGACCTCCTAGCAACCCAATGGACCCAACTCCAGCTCCAATCCATCACCGGTGAAGCACATCCAACCTCATTTCCGATTTAGGTATTTTTGGCCTAAAACCACCATTTGCGCCGCCACCCACGGTCAACCACCACCACCACTAGCTTCACCGACATCCCTAGGCTCTACCCTATCAATCTCTGGTTTTCGTTTGCACCCGTTGAAAAGTGGGTATTTGTGACCCACGGCCACAGTGTATTTTGCATTATTTTGCAGTTGTTTTTCCACTTCTTGCGCCTCTGTGATCCTCCAGAAATTATTATATAGCACTGTAAGTATTTTTCAAAGAATTCTCGTGAATTTAATGTATTTTTGTACTAGCACATTACACTGTATTTAATTGCTGATTGGTTTTGCCGGACTGAGTCCGAGGAGTAACGGGGTTGATTGGATTGGGTGATGGAGTTGTTAGTATGATTGGTTTAGACTATGAGATTTGTTGGCTGTTCGGGTTTAAATATTGGTGTTTTGTGTATGACGTGGGTTGTGGTGGATATTGGTGATTTTAGGAAGTAATGATATATTTTGGGATTATGAAGGTTTTAAGTTTTGAGAAATTTAAAATAGGTTATTTAAGAAGCTTAGGCTTAAATATCGAAATATGTGATTTATTGGAAACTTACAGAAATTACGTGATTATTTTTATAGGTGACGATTTATAGTCGACTCGACATTTTTTAGGAAATTTTTAGAAAAGTTAAGTCGTCCAGGTAAGCGGGGTTCCTATGCTAGATTTGCATAAAAAGAAATGAACTGAGGTTGGTTTGTAAAAATGTGCATGTTGTTTTAAAAAGAAAAAGTGAAAAACAACCTCAGTATATGTTTTGCATTCCCTCATGAGATACATATGAAAGAGAAAAGAAATGTTTTTGACATGAAATGTGTAGACATGAGCAATATTTGACATGTTTCTGAAATATGCAAAAGAGCGAATATGATATCATTGAAATTTTTATGCATGTGATATGAAATGATTTGGATATGTTTTTGATCAAATAGAAATGATATGAATATGTTTCGCACGTGTTTTGATATGATATGGATATGATAAAACTTTGGCATACTTATATGTTCTGAATATGGTTTTGATATGATGATACTGTTCACGTGATATGGTTGGTACCACCATGATATGATATGATATGTGTGCACCCACTTTGGAAACAAAGTGGTCTTTTTACGTGTTCTTTCCTGTGTGCACACTCGGGACTCCGAGATTGAAAAAGGGGAAGTTCACCACATGATACTGCCTGGTTTGGCTACCGGGGATAGCACAACCCTACCACGAGGGTTAAACATGGTATATGATATGACTTGATAAGATGGAGATGTTCAGTTATGTTATGCCAAAGCGTTTTTGAATATGAAATGGATCATTAAATATGAATTGTTGATTTTGAGTATGAAAAGATTGAAAAGTCGCTCTGATTTTCTGATAACACGTTTTTTTGAGATCTGCATATAAAAATAGAATGTTTTTTGGTTCTGCATACTGAACTTTCTGAAAAGGCTCATGTTTACATACTAGTATATGTTCTCTACTTACTGAGTTGTTGATAACTCACCCTTTTATCTCCACAATATTTTTCAGATGATTTGAATGTTTCAGTTGAGGATCAAGGATATGGAGCATGGGTGAGAAGAGTTAAGAATGATGGTTTAAGCATAGAAAGTTTATATAGGTATTGAGGATTCTCATTCAGTAGGCTGGTTGTGCTCTGATGATGTGATTTGTTGGGAGATTATTGTTTATATTAAGACTTTGTATTGTCTTAGAATAGTTATTCTGGAATAATTGATGTAAATATATGAGCATTTTGTGCGATAGAGAAAAATTAGATTATGTACTATGTGGAAGGAAAATTATTTTTAAGTGACATGAGTTAACTCTCCGAACCCTCGGGGTCGGGGCGTTACAGTTGGTATCAGAGCCAGGTTTGAGATTCTGCAGACTATAACATGAGGTTTTGGATATCTGTTGGTTTAAGGAGTAATTTCATACTTGGGGTATAGAAATTTGAGGACTACAAGCTAGATGATTATGGAGAAATTCCAGGTTTGAGATTCTGTAGACTTTATGGATTGAGGTTTTGGGAATTTAAGGATGCAGATTTGATGGGCTTATTTTAAAGGTTGTGGACATGACTTGGAGGTCTAGAGTACATAAGTTTGACCGAAAGTCAGGTTTGAGGTTCTGCAAACTATAGTGTGTGAAATTTTGGAGTATAGATAGATTTTAAGAAATCATTTTTTTTAGATTTGAGTTGTTTGTGAAGAGGAATGACAGATCGATGAGAATGTGTATTAATTACAGAGAACTTAATCGGGTGACCATAAAGAATAAGTACCCGCTACCCCGTATAGAGGATTTGTTTGATCAGCTCCAGGGTGCTCAAGTATTTTCAAAGATTGATCTTCGATCGGGTTACCATCAATTGAAGATCAGGGCAAAAGACGTAGCTAAGACAGCTTTTAGGACCCGATTTGGCCATTATGAGTTTTTGGTCATGCCTTTTGGCCTGACTAACGCCCCAGCAGTATTCATGGATTTGATGAACAGGGTGTTCCATGAATTTTTGGATAAGATTGTAGTTGTTTTATTGATATACTGGTATATTCCTAAAGCAAGACTGAGCGTAAGGAACATTTGAAGCTGATACTTGGGACACTCAGACATAAAAAATTGTTTGCTAAATTGAAGAAGTATGAATTTTGGCTTAATTCAATCGCATTTCTAGGGCATGTACTTTCGAAAGATGACATATGAGGTTTGGCATACTATAATAAGATGTTTGATGACATTTAAGGTTTTAGAGTTTTGGAAGCACTAGACTTGATTTTAAAGTTAGTTGGTTTGAGCTTTTGCATACTCATGTGGGTGGCCTACGAAATCTGAGGTTTTGAATATCTGTAGGCTTGGAAGTTAACTCAGATTGGAGGTATGGAAATTTGTAGATCACAAGAGATGATTTTATTTGTTTTTTTTTTAAGTTTTAGAATCCGGCAACATTTTGGAATATATTTTAGGATGTTTGAGGTCTTAGATGGTGTGGGTTTTAAAAAGAAGATTTTGAAGAGAACTAAGGTTTTAGATTTTAAGAAATGACTTTCTTTACATTTGGAATTTTAGATCAGGTAGGCGTACTTTGTTGACTATAGGTAAGGATCTTTTATAAGATGTAAGGTTTATATTTTTGAAGGTGCACATAAGTTCAATTGTATGATAAGTTTAAGGTTCTACAGACTATAACATATAAGGTTTTGGATATCGATTCGGTTTAGGAAGTAATTTCATATTTGATATATATAGAAATTTGAGAACTAAGACATGATTATGAGAATATTTCAGGTTTGAGGTTCTGCAGACTAAAAACATTTAAGTTTTGGATATCCGTGGGTTTAGGAAGAAACTTCAGATTTGAGGTGTAAATTTGTAAAGAATAAGAATGGATTTTGTAGATATTTAAGGTTTTAAATTTGGCAGACTTTACGATTGAGTTTTGAGATTTGAGATTTAGGGATTTTAGTTCCGACAAGCTTACCTTGTAGACTATAAGGGATAATCTTTATGAGATTTAAGGTTTAGATTTTTGTGGTTTAGATTCTAAAGATGTATGGAAGTTTAGAGCAATGTTGGGTTTACAATATTTGATGGTAGGAAGGATTATATGAGTTGGCTAAAGATATGACCAAGAATGGGTAAGACCATATGTCCAGTAGGTACAGTACTAGAAAAGTTTAAGGGTTTAATTTGAAATTATTACTTTTATTTGAATTGAATTTATTTCATTTTATTTGATTTGATTTGATTTGAATTGAAATTATGTTATTTATTTTATATTATTTTGTTTTATTTTATTTTGTTTAAAGTTGAAAAATGGGTTAAAGGTTAAGTTATGGCAGGAAGATGGTATGACTGAGAATGTCATTGTTAGGTATCAATATTTAGTGTAGTAGGCTTGAACTTTTATCAACTTGGTTTGCTTTTGAAATCTTGAGGCATGAAAGGAACGGCATGTCTGGGTGATCTCTTTGGGGCGTAGGATAATTGTGGTTTTAGATTTTGTGGAGATATGACACAAGTCTTTAGAATAGGAGGTTGTAAGTTCAACAAACTTTTAAGGGTAAATTTACAAGAATTTCACCAAAGGTTTAAGGTTTTGCAAACTTTAGGAAATGATTTGTTATCATTTAATGTTTTAGATTTTGAAAGCTTCGGGAGTCGATTGTTTTATTATTCAATATACGTTCATCAATCTTATAGATTTCGGAAATTGATTCTTATATATTTTAAGGTTTTAGAATTACAATTTGAAGGACTGATTTATAATAAGATTGGAATTTTAATTTTGCAGGCTTGGTGTGTTAGCTTGATTTATTTTGGAGACTGATTAATCTATGACCATTAATGGGGTTGATCGGAGTTGAGTTATTGATATAGAGATTTTTTTTAAGGGATTATTTCTTTGAGAATTGAAGATATTGATCTAGTTTGGATAATGATTGTTATTAGTTCGAAGTTATAGCGACAGGTTTTGGGATTTGATCCGTATTGAATTTAAGGATAATAGTTGGTGCAGATTCAGGAATGAATTCTTGGTGAGTTTGAGGAAAATGTGTAATAGTTCATGGTTTTGGAGATCAATAATTTTCTACCAAATGTGGTGAGAGTTTTCTGGTTAGTAGGTGTTGAGCTACCTCGTACTCAATTGTGTTATGTTGTGATATAATTAAGGATTCAAACCTTATGTTGATCTTAAGGGATTATTAGTGATTTGAAAATTTGAGATGATACTTGTAATTAGAGATTAAACTTTTGGTGATGCGGATTTAAGATATAATTCTTGTTGAATTTGAGGGAATAGGTCTGGATGATGGAAATGTTTATTGATGGTTAACTTTGGAAGTGGCTAATAGGCTACCAACTTGTAGAATTCAAAGAAGGTTTGGAAGTTATAGCATAGGAGCTGATTGAGGTTAGCAGTTTATTGTGGGAAGGTAATAATCATTGGGTTTTGCTGAGTGTTGGATTAATGTTTTTGTAGAAATTGAGATTTTGGATTACTTGGCCGCCCTAGGAGTAATAGACGTGATGTGTCATTGGGAGACTAATGCGAGCATAATGGAATCGCCTATAGGAATAGACTTGGGAGTGGATTACTCATGCTTATTGGGAGTTGTTGGTATGGTCTTTTCGAGCGTGTTTTGGGTGGTATCTTGTATCCTACTTTAGCGTGATGTTTGGCTCTACAAATTTCGAGGACGAAATTTTTTTAAGGGGGGAGGATGTAACACCCCGTATTTTAGTGTATTTTTATTGAAGGATTATTTTAATAATTCAAAAATTTATTCTCTTGTTTTAAAATTATCAGATATTTTAAATAGTTTATTTTATGATCTTTAAATTGTGAAAATTAAATTGTTATGTTTTCTTAATATTTATTTATTGTTATACATTTAAATTGTTCTTCTTTTTAAATTATTTGATTGTGAGATTTAATTATTTTATTTTCACTGTATCATTACGTTTAATTTATTTTAATGGATTTGCTGTTTTAAAATTATTTTCGTTGGATCATTTTCTGTGACCCAGGATGTGAGGATTGGACCTCATTTCTTTCTCTTCATTTTTCTTTTTCCCTTTTTCTTTTCTTTCCTTTCTTTTTTTTTTCTTTTTCTTTCCCCCAGCTCCCCCCCCCCCGCGCGCGCGCGCGCGACAATCTTCCCCTTCCCCTTCCCCGTGCGTCCGTCGCCTCACCCAACCCATCGCCGTCGCGCTGCCGTGCGCGACACCGCCCGTCCCGTTCGCTCCCCCATCGGCCAGCGACCCTTCCCCGTAAATCCCAGCCTCCCTCGCGCCGCCGACAGCCCCCTCGCACCACACCAAGCCGCGACACTCTCTTCACCTCAGAGCCGCCGTCGCGCCACCACCGGCCACCATTTCTTCACTACTTCATCCTCGACCTCCTAGCAACCCAATGGACCCAACCCCAGCTCCGATTCGTCACCGGTGAAGCACATCTAACCCCATTTCCGATTTAGGTATTTTTGGCCTAAAACCACCATTTGCGCCGCCACCCACGGCCAACCACCACCACCACTAGTTTCACCGACATCCCTAGGCCCTACCCTATCAATCTCTGGTCTTCGTTTGCACCCGTTGAAAAGTGGGTATCTGTGACCCACGGCCACAGTGTATTTTGCACTGTTCTGCAGCTGTTTTTCCACTTCTTGCGCCTCTGTGATCCTCCAGAAATTATTATATAGCACTGTAAGTATTTTCCAAAGAATTCTCGTGAATTTAATGTATTTTTGTACTAGCACATTACACTGTATTTAATTGCTGATTAGTTTTGCCGGACTGAGTCCGAAGAGTAACGGGGTTGATTGGATTGGGTGATGGAGTTGTTAGTATGATTGGTTTAGACTATGAGATTTGTTGGCTGTTCGGGTTTAAATATTGGTGTTTTGTGTATAACGTGGGTTGTGGTGGATATTGGTGATTTTAGGAAGTAATGATATATTTTGGGATTATGAAGGTTTTAAGTTTTGAGAAATTTAAAATAGGTTATTTAAGAAGCTTAGGCTTAAATATCGAAATATGTGATTTATTGAAAACTTACAGAAATTAAGTGATTATTTTATAGGTGACGATTTATAGTCGACTCGACATTTTTGAGGAAATTTTTGGAAAAGTTAAGTCGTCCAGGTAAGCGGGGTTCCTATGCTAGATTTGCATAAAAAGAAATGAACTGAGGTTGGTTTGTAAAAATGTGCATGTTGTTTTAAAAAGAAAAAGTGAAAAACAACCTCAGTATATGTTTTGCATTCTCTCATGAGATACATATGAAAGAGAAAAGAAATGTTTTTTACATGAAATGTGTAGACATGAGCAATATTTGACATGTTTCTAAAATATGCAAAAGAGCGAATATGATATCATTGAAATTTTTATGCATGTGATATGAAATGATTTGGATCTGTTTTTGATCAAATAGAAATTATATGAATATGTTTCGCACGTGTTTTGATATGATATGGATATGATAAAATTTTGGCATACTTATCTGTTCTGAATATGGTTCTAATATGATGATACTGTTCACGTGATATGGTTGGTACCACCATGATATGATATGAGTGCACCCACTTTGGAAACAAATTGGTCTTTTTACGTGTTCTTTCCTGTGTGCACACTCGGGGCTCCGAGATTGAAAAAGGAGAAGTTCACCACATGATACTGCCTGGTTTGGCCACCGGGGATAGCACAACCCCACCACGGGGGTTAAACATGGTATATGATATGACATGATAAGATGGAGATGTTCAGTTATGTTATGCTAAAGCGTTTTTGAATATGAAATGGATCATTAAATATGAATTGTTGATTTTGAGTATGAAAAGATTGAAAAGTCGCTCTGATTTTCTGATAACACGTTTTTTTGAGATCTGCATATAAAAATAGAATGTTTTTTGGTTCTGCATACTGAACTTTCTGAAAAGGCTCATGTTTACATACTAGTATATGTTCTCTACTTACTGAGTTGTTGATAACTCACCCTTTTATCTCCACAATATTTTTCAGATGATTTGAATGTTTCAGTTGAGGATCAAGGATATGGAGCATGGGTGAGAAGAGTTAAGAATGATGGTTTAAGCATAGAAAGTTTATATGGGTATTGAGAATTCTCATTCAGTAAACTTGTTGTGCTCTGATGATGTGATTTGTTGGGAGATTGTTGTTTATATTAAGACTTTGTATTGTCTTAGAATAGTTATTCTAGAGTAATTGATATAAATATATGAACATTTTGTGCGATAGAGAAAAATTAGATTATGTACTATGTGGAAGGAAAATTATTTTTAAGTGACATGAGTTAACTCTCCGGACCCTCGGGGTGGGGGCGTTACAGGCACCATTGGCCTCCCCTCTCTCCGGCGAGTCCATCCATGCCAATCTCTTCCTCTCACGCTCTCTCTTCCTCTTCCTTAGAAGTGTGAAGCCCGAATGGGCTCAAAGTCACTGCGCCGCCCAATGGCTCCACCGCTCCCACGGCGAGCTCCTCTCCCACCGGTCATCATCCTCCACAGAAGCCAGCCCCTATGAAGCAGTCCTTCCCCTCCTTCCACGGCAAGTATCCGAAATGGGTCTCTAGCCCATTTCCCACCGTACGCGGCCACCCATGAACCTCCTCTCCCTTTCCCCGAGCTCCTCCATGTTACCCATGACCAGAAACCCCCTCCTCCACCTCACGGCCCCTCACTCACGACGCACGGGTTGCACGCCGTGCACCACCATGCGCCGCCACCCATGGCTGATGACCGCTATGTCCAGCCTCCTCAGGCTGCCACCAAGCCAACCCGACCTCCATTGGCGCCAATCTGCCACCCATGAGAGCACACTTTCTCTCACTCTCCCACGGCTTCTCCTCCATGAAATGGCCAGATCTGCCACCGTGAGCCACCGTGGCGCCACTTCAATGCCACCACGAGGTTCGCCGCACCTTCCTTAGCCAAGCCCTAGGTCCAAACCATCACTTTATGTGATGTATAATCACTGCACGTGATGGACAGTCACTGCGTGTGATTGACCGCCACTGCACACAGCTAGATCACCGTGTTATTTCCCTTGCCATCATCACAAGGCCATCACGAGCCCTTCCAAGACCACACCTAGCTATCCAAACACCTAAACAGTCACCGTACGTGAGTTAGCCACCACGTACGACACTGTCGACAACATCGGCTATGACGGTCAGCGAGCAACACACGGGTTATTCCATCGATGGTATAATTCTCTATCCCTCGTTAGTTATGTTAGATATTGATTAGTTGACTAGGTTGTGGACTGTGCTGTTAGTATTGTGGAGTTGTGGCATTGTGATGAAGTGTTGGGCATTCTGTGTGATGAAGTGTTGGGCTTATTTGTGTTGTATGGAGGTGCATTGTGCCTTGTAGTGTACTGTGAAGTGTTGGGTGTATTGTGAAGTGTTGTGGGCTATACTGTGTAATGTAGTTGTGGGGTTTGTGCTGTAATTGTGGAGTGGTTGTGCTTTACAGTGTAGTTGTGGGGCATGTGTTGTATAGATGGCGTGGTGTATGTGGAATGGGAAGAGTACACGCTGGGTGTACCTTGCATGTGGCGTGATGTGAGACAAGGAGAGTATATGTAAAATATACCCTCCTGGCATATGGTAGAACGGGATGAGTACACGGAGAAGTGTACTTTGTGGGTAGTGTGTGTAAAAGGAGTATATATGGAATGTACTCCATACGACGAGTATGCCATAGTGGTGATGTGTTGTAAGTGCATGGAATATACGCGGAGTATATTCTATGTAGTGGAGCAATGTACCATATGGCGTGTATGCCATAATGGTGATGTGGCATAACATGCATGGAGTATATGCAGAGTATATTCTATGTTGTGAAGCGATGTACCATATGGCGTGTAGGCCATAGTGGTGATGGAGCGTATGTAAAGGGAGTACAAGTGGAACGTACTCCATATGATGGGTGATGCACCATATGGCGTGTAGGCCATAGTGGTGATGGAGCGTATGTAAATGGAGTACAAGTGGAACGTACTCCATATGATGGGTGATGCACCATATGGCGTGTAGGCCATAGTGGTGATGGAGCGTATGTAAAGGGAGTACAAGTGGAACGTACTCCATATGATGGGTGATGCACCATATGGAGTGTAGGCCATAGTGGTGGTGGAGCATATGTAAAGGGAGTACAAGTGGAACGTACTCCATATGATGGGTGATGCACCATATGGCGTGTAGGCCATAGTGGTGATGGAGCATATGTAAAGAGAGTACAAGTGGAACGTACTCCGTATGATGGGTGATGCACCATATGGCGTGTAGGCCATAGTGGTGATGGAGCGTATGTAAAAGGGAGTACAAGTGGAACGTACTCCATGTGATGGATTGATGCACCATATGGCGTGTATGCCATAATGGTAATGTGGCGTAACATGCATGGAGTATATGCAGAGTATATTCTATGTAGTGGAGCGATGTACCATATGGCGTGTAGGCCATAGTGGTGATGGAGAGTATGTAAAGGGAGTATAAGTGGAACGTACTCCATGTGATGGATTGATGTACCATATGGCAGGTATGCCATAATGGTGATGTGGTATGTATGAAGGGAGTATACATGGAGTGTACTCCATATAGCAGCGACACTCTGTGTGGCATGTCGTAGAGATAAGGATGGTTATGTGATTGATGGACGTGGAACGTGATGGATAGTGTCGGGAACTGTGGAACAGTGTCCCGAAGTAGTTATGGCATAGCCTGTAGTCTGAGGTGACAAGTGTCACTGTTATGGGCTTATGGCTGGGAGTATACGTGAAGTATCAAAGCAAATATAAGAGTGCGCAGTGGAAGCATGACTGAGGAATGTCACGAAGTGACATTGACTACTGACAGTCGTGCTTGTGATGGGTGAAGTTGTGAAATAAGTGTAAGAGTACGCAGCGGAAGCATGACTGGGCAACGTCACGAAGTGACGTGGTTATTGGAAGTCATGCTTATGATGGGTGAAGTGGTAAAGTGTAGAAATGGCATAACGGTAACGTGACGAGATGTCACGATGTGACGGGAGTACGTGAGGAACCATACTCGTGATGAGTCTGGAGTGATGTAGTAGAATGCTAGGTAACACGACAAGGTCACAATGTAGCACTGGAGCAATCTCGGGCTATATAACGTGACATGAAACGTAGTTATGAATATAGTCTTGTCATGTTAAGTGTTGGGATGAACTGTCAAAAGGGACGGGTAGCATGAGGAGTCATGCTAACCGGGTTAAGAGAAGGTTGGTATCGGAGTATGGCCCTTGTCCCTCGAAGCTAGTGATCAACGTGTTATATATGTTGATCTTAGGTGATAAGGGGTAGAGTACATGTGTAGTCTGGTTAGACACATGTGTCTGATGGATTCACCATATGTGATGGGTAATCTATCCCGAGTATAGTTACACGGTGTTAAGCATCAGAGTTGGCTTAGAGCTGGATGGCTTGTCTGGATGGGAATGAGGATTTGTATGGGCTAAGATGCATGAAGAAAGTGACGGGTGTACTGTCTAATGACAAAATGCGTGACTTAGTTGGTTTAAGTCATGCGTCGAAATGAGGTTAATGAGAAGAATGAGACAGAGGCCTTAGTGTCTTAATCCTAAGGTGAATCATGAGTTCACTTTAGTGGATGAGCACTCGAGGCAAGACATGAGTTGGAAGATGGGGTGACCGCAATGGGTCCCCAAAGGTTTTAACATACTGAAGGGCACGTAAGTGCAAGGGATAGAAGGAGAGTGTTCCAAGTATAGCGTAGTTCTATTTATAGTTTAAGTTACTTATGCATTAGATAGAGAATAATGCTAAGGTTATGTGTATGCATGTAGGTTGCCATCTGACAAGCATGAATGGACCGCATTACATGCAAGTAGCATGGAGTCCAGGTAAGTGTTATGTTCATACTCTTCTAGAATTTTCAAAGATAAAGAAACACTTTTTCTTAAGATTCTCACGAAAAGAAACGAAAGACGTTTTAAGAAAGAAAGTGCTAATTGTTAAAAGGTATAAGTATGTACGGCCCCTCCTTGGCAGCCCCTTTTTACGCATCCAAAGTATTAATTGTATGCATGTGAATGGATGAATATATGCTGTATCTATTGGATGTATTTTCTAAGAAAAATCCATAAAACTGATGAAGATGCATGAAGGGCATGACAACGGATGCTTTTGTGAATCCTACGAACCGACGCTCTCATGTGCGTCACGAGGTGACTCTCGTTGATGCCATGAGAGGCGACGTTCAAGGTGACGCTTAAGGGATGCCACGAAAGCCGACGTTTAAGCCCATGTATGTTCTCAGATGAAGTTTTCCATGAACGAACTGTTAAAGAAAAGATAGAACTGAAATGAACTAAAAGACGAAAAGACCATTTTCGAGCTTACGCCCCAAACGATATTTTCTGACGAAAAGAAATGTTTTCTCATGAAAAGAAAGGACTATAAATGAAAGAAAGAACCGAACAAAAGCGTCAGCTTTTTCGAGCTGACATAAATGAACGAATGCATGAATGAAAAGCAAGAAAGAAAGAAATGAAAGCATGAATGTATGAAGACACGTAACAGCCACATAACTGAAATAAAATGGTACCAATGAATGGGCAGATTCCAATGCCGGGTAAGTAGTACTAGAAGTGCACCCAGTGCTGCCCCCTATGAAAAAGGGATTCCCCACCCGTGGCCATGGGCGGAATTCGGGTCCAAAGGAAGACTGCTAACCCCTTTCACACGGGGCGTAACTGTGTGTACTGGCCTATGAAAGTGATAAGAACGAATAGATGTATGCATGCATGTACGAACGCACAAATGCACGAATCTTTAAGAAATGAAGGCACTGACGGGGGACACGTTTTTAAAGAAAGGAAAGTCTTTTGAAAGAAAAGCCCCGTCCAGTGACGTTTTCAAAAGAACGCACATAAACATGCACGAACTCTTGCAGAAATGAAGGCACTGACGGGAGAAACATTTTACGAAAAGGAAGCCCCGTCCAGTGAAGTTTTCAAATGAACACACGCATGCACGCACGTAATAGTATGTACGAATGTTGAATGCATGAATGAAAACCTATATTGTTATATTTTTAACGGTATGAAGTAATGCTTACGAGTTTTCGACTCATTTCAGTTTTTATGTATGTCCCTCCCCCTCACAGGAACATGCACGACCAGGACAGACACAGCCCATGGGGAAGAGCACGGAAGTTTAGGCACAAGTTTTAAACGTACGAGACCCTTTTATTATAAGACTTATGTTTTCCGCTGTAAACCTCTTTTATGATAAAAACACATTTTAAACTATGAACGTGGAGTCTTGCACCCTGGGTATGCAAGTGAAAAGTTTTAAACAGGACGGTAATTCCCGTCGTCCTTTTTATAAAAATATTTTGAAAAAAGTCCCACCATAAGGACAGGCATTACACCCATGCTCCCAGCCATAAGTCCAACACAGTGACAATTGTCACCTTAGACTACATGCTACACCATAACAACTTTGGGACACTGTTCCACAGTTCCCGACACTACTCACCATGCCCTACGCCTATCAAACACTCAACCATCCCTATCTCTGTGACACGCCACATGGTGTATCGCTGCACCTCATAGAGTACACTCCACGTATACTCCCATCTCATATGCTATGCCACATCACCACTATGGCATACACGCCATATGGTGCATCAATCCACCACATGGAATACATTCCACATGTACTCCCTTCATACACACCACGCCACACAGGTGTACTCTTCCCATTTTACACACGCCACGCCACCATTACAACACATACTCCACAACCACACTATACAGCACACTTCCCAACTACGCTCAACACTTCATCGCGTACTACACAGATATGACCAACACTTCATTACACAACACATTACAATACAACAACTCCACAATACTAACAGCACAGTCCACAACCTAACTAATAAACATCTAACATAAATAACAAGGGATAGAGGGTTATACCATCAACGGGATAACTCGTGCGTTGCTCGCTGACCATCATGGTTGATGACGCCGGAAGGGTCGTACGTGGCGGCTAGCCACGTACAGTGGCTGTTTTGGCCATTGGGGGTGGCTAGAGTTGCGGGTCAAGGTGTACGAGGGTTGGGTCGTGGTCCTAGAGTGGTGGTGTCGTGGTGGTGTTGTGGTGGTGCCGAGGTGGCTGGAGGGCGGCGGAGCTAAGCCAATAGGTGGAAAGGAGCCGTGGGAGAGTGGGAGAGAGTGAGCATGCATGGGTGGCAGATCGGGGCCAAGGGTGGTCAGGATGGCTCGGTGGTGGCCTGAGGAGGTTGGAGATTGTGGTCACATGCCGTGGGTGGCGGTGTACTGTGGTGGAGGGTGAGAAACCTGTGCGTGCAGGAGAGGAAAGGCCCGTGCGGTGGAGGGAAGCTATGGGCCTCGGGTCAGGTGGAGGAGGAAGGGGGAGACCAGGAGGAGTTCGTGGTGGTGTCCGGTGGCCACGCACGACGACGCTAGGAGCATGCACAATGAACCCATGCATGGGAGGAAGGTGGCCGTGAGGTGGAGGCTGAGCTCACTGGAGGGTGATGGCTGATGGAAGGAGCAGCTACCGTGGAGGTGGTGGCACTGTTGTGCGGCACACGGCGGTGCAGTGAGCACCAAGCCCATTCGGGCTGTGCACTGCCGAGGGAGAGGAAGAGAGAGTGTGCGAGAGAGATACCAGGATGGGGAGGCTCGCCAGAGGGAGGAGGTGCGGATGGTGGTGGTGGTGAGGTCTGCCGACGCACGGCGGTGCCGGGCTGAGGGGTGGAGCAGTTCGACGAGAGAGGGAATTGTGTATGACGTACGCTAGGGAGAGGGAGGAGAGAGAGAGGGCTAGGGAAAAGTGAGGAAGAAAGAGAGGGGCTCTGGGTATTTAACCCTGTCCCTTCGTCTTGGGATCTACGTAACGATCTAACGAGGGATCTCAAACAGATTTAAAATGCATAAAACATTAACTTAATTAAAAGTATTAAAAGTAATAAAGATAGAATATTATTTAAACTAACTTTAGTTTATAAAATAATATTTCTTCATCATTAATAAAATGATGAAGTCTTATTTAATATATTTAAGAGCATAAAACTATTTAATTAATTAAAACTTTCAACATAATTTAAATCTCATAATATCTTAAATAGTTGAAATCATTTTAATAATGATATTAAAATGATTTCTGACAATTATAATATTTTTGGAGCTCTTCAAGAATATTATAATTGTCGTATTTAAAATCAAGGTTAATTCAATAATACTGGAAATACTCCTTATAAATATTTTCAGCACATTTAAAACACTGAGCGTGCCCTAGAAGTCACAAGATATCTTTTGAATTACGCCTTCGAGGTTCGGTACGCCTAACGAGGCTCGCAGTTGCTAGATAGAAGGGGCAGACAATTCACATAATCTCTGCCCTCAAAATTTGCTTACGTTAGAAAGAAGAAACGTACGTCAGAAAGAAGAAACATACGTAAGAATGAAGAATCAGGGTGTTACAGGATAGGCCCAACGAGGCTCGCAGTCCACATCTAGGCACATAGCAAAGGCTTGTTCATATGGCTCAATAAAAACCCAACACTTGAAGCCTAAGCCTTGTATTTTATTTCACTCTTCCAAATGGGACCGACATACATCACCATTGGTTTCCATCTTACCCAAGCCCTAACCACATGCCCCTAGGATTCCCCTTCAACCTTGGTAAAGTTTTAAACTTGAGTTAAGATCACTATTCATCTCACCCATGAATAGTAACTCAAGCATCATGATTTGCATAGTTTTCTCGAAACCCTTCTTCATGATTTAATATCTGAAATATTTGTCTCTTACACTTGTTTTGCATCACTCTTAGACAACCCTTGAATGTTAGAATTAAACGATCCATGTCACTTGAAGCAAAGGCATGTCAATGCCAACTAAACCCACCAATCGGCACACTTGAAGCAAATTGAGTGACCCTTCATGAAACCACCCAAAACCAATGCCTCCTCAACTAGTTTTCAAGAGGATTTCTACCTATTTAATACTCATGATGTCACTTAAGAATCATAACTAGCAAGTGTGCAAAATAGTTCCAAGAAACAAAACCAAAACACCAACTATTCACCTAGTACTTGAGGTCTTGACTAAACTGATTGCACCTCCATCTTCAAGGAATTTTTGCACTTATTTGCCTCACCTCAACACGCCACCAACTTTTTCATTTATTCTCTAGGAAATGCTTTAAAACACTCAAGTGCAAGTTTGTCCAATTATTTCCCTAGGGCAGCCAAACCGATTGGCAAATAGTGTGGCACACTTGAACCACTTGGCTAAACCACCACCCACTTCATCCATTTCATTTTCTGCTCAAACATGATCACTTGATAGCCACTCATGCCTCTTTACCTCACCTAGAAAATCTATCAAATAGAGGTAATAATACCCTCAAATCATACCAAGAAAGGAATCAAAATCTGGATAGTTTGGTAAAGCCAAAATCGTTGCCTTTCAACTTGGATTTCTCATTTGATTTCTCTTCTAACTTCAGAAACCTTTCAAAACCTGCACCTATAGCCTTCACTTAGCTCTTTTCCATGAGATAATCAAGTGGTTTAGGCCACTATTCAACTAACCAAGCCATGAAAAACCTAAAAATGCAATCAAGCACTCCACCACCCACACACACCAATCACACTTACTTCATTTTAGCAAACTGTGCCCCTCCTTTCCTCTCGCCCCTCCATTGAGTCCTATAAATACCCCTTTCACCCCTCCATTGAGTCCTAAAAATACCCCCTTCACCCCTCATTTCCTCACACCACTTCCTCACGCAACTTTCTCAAACATTCTCTTATTGTTCTTGAGAGCAAACTTCTCCTAGTGTAGGAGAAGGGTGAAACCGAGTGGTTGAGTATGAGATTCTTCGAGTGTGTTGTTCTTGAGAGCCTTCAAAGCCGCGGTTTGGGTAAGCAATCTTACTCTATCAAGTGTTAGATTGACATGTTAGACTTTGAATTATGGTATGAGAACGAAGATTTGATTGAGTTAAATGGGGTTTAACTTGAGGACATGCATTTCGATTAAGATGTGAAATCTTACTTGAATAAATTGTTTTGGGATGAAATTATAACCATGACATGTCTTGATATGATCTTATATGTTTTGCTAATGTCTTTGAAAATTTATTGAAGGTTTAAATTTGAGGAAAACAACATGTCATTATATGTTTATAAATCAATATTTTGTGTTGGTCATCAAACATGTTTCAGTTTCTACTTGGTTGAAGTTTATCTTGTGAAATCTTGACTAAGTTTCCAAAGCATGAGTGTTAAGCATCTAGAAATTCTTTGTTATTAAGACGAGATTTAGAATGTATGATTCATTTAGGCTTTAAAATCCACATTAACAAAGAGAAGCTAGAAACAAATCTTTATGATAATTCAGTATTATTCAATGCATAAGTGTTGGGATGAACTCGTGTGACCTGTATCTAAGTTATGAACATGGTTCCAATATCAGATTTAAGGTTTGCTACTTGATGAAACCCTATCACACATGCATCCAAAGAGGCTATAGGTTTGAAATCACAAACAGGCCCACAAAATGCATGCCATGGTTTGGATAGCGTTTTGCATAATAGTTGACTAATTTTTAAAATTCTAAGGTCATATATGGATTTAGAACTTGGAAAATATGAAGTTTCTGAAATTTGGTGAAGTTTGGGGCCAAAATAAAAATAGTGAAAGTTAGGGCCTAAGTGAATTTTTTGATTATGAAAATTTTTCTTAGTCTTACAATTCCTAACTTAAAATAACTTTCATTACAGCTGCACCAAATTTCGAAGTATTCGGAAAGTTTGTCAGTTAGCTTCTAACTTATTTATGATTCTTGTATAAGCGTCACATTCACATTATAAATGTCATTTTAAGCATGAACATCATATGATATATCATTGAGCATTTGATTACTTTCTTACATGACATGTGAAATTCTCACCATTTTAGCATATTGCATTTATAAATGTCATTTTTTATGAAGTTTATATATGCACATATCATGAAATACAGATTTTTCAAGCATTGTATGAAAATAAATCTTGTCACGACCCCAAAGGTTAGGATGTTGAATTATCCTAGTAGAACTTCTCTGTCTACTTTGGAGTGAGTAAGAATGGAGTGGTAATCCCTTAATTGATAAAGAACCGTCAAAGGGCTTCGAATGGATTCTTAAAGATTGCCGGAGCGAAGTCATTTATGGCACGTAATATTGATGGGTGCATATGTTATGATGATATGTTATAATGAAATGTTATGGTTCCAATGCATTGGGTAACGAGTCTACAGACAACATAATTTCAACGTGAGTTTACTATAGTTACTGATAGGTACTCACGGTGCATATAGGGAAGTTGTGACAATACCATACGTTATATTATGTTAATGATGGCTTTAATAATGATGATATGTTATGTTTTTGAAAAGACGAAGAGAAAAATATTCTCTGCAAGAAAATGTAAAATTTTTGTGGAAAACGTTGAGGAATCTTGATGGGAGACAAATATGGGTTTTTTTTGCATATCTAGCATGCATCTCATGTTTATCATTAATTGTGCATATCTTATCTCTGTGCAAGTTGGTTGTTTAACTTACTGAGATTTCAAGCAATCTCATTGTGGTAGTCCTACTACCATTCCCCCCAGAATGGTAGAAGTTGTGTCAAGACTGAGATATGACAAGTAAGATGGACCGTTAGCTTCAGATGGTTGAGGATGAGCCCAATCCTGAGAAGAGGCTGGATTTGATCTTAGTGTTTATAGCGATGACTCTATACACTATAGAGCGGATGAGAAATTTGATCTGACTATGTAGTATCTGTATTAAGGAGATTCTATCTCCCACTTTATGTCTGAACTTATGTGGACCTCTTAAGTGAGGCAATATCTATTTATGGTTAATTAATCATTTGGGATATTTAGTTTATTCTGGCATAAATTTTTAAGTCACATTTACTCTACTGCGATTACTGCATACTACTAGGTATATACTAGGATGCATTGCATATTAACTGTCATGAACGAGTGTATGTAATCTTGTGTTGTATGTCCCTATGCTCCAAGTCTCCGTTATATCCCAAATTGAGGTTGGGACATCACATTAGCTGACATCCAGAGCCCTTCATCAGAACAACCTTTACGATAGAAGCTACACTCCTCTCCTCCGATTTTTGAACCATCGTGGAAAGAAGAACTCCATTCGCCAATGATGATGTGTAGTGGCGGAACCAGCAATTTTTCATAGGGGCCAACTTTTCTATCGCACAAGATGTTTATATAAAATGAAAAAATATTACAAAATCATAAAGTATATATAAAATTAAATCTCGATAATTTGCCAAATAACGTAGAAATAAAATTTTTAAAACACAACTTAATGTCTGTTTCAGATTTTTTACTACAGTATTTAATAGAATAATATCCATCCATTATTATTTTTATAAATATGAAATATTTAGAAATTGTTTTCTTCGTATAAACTATCAAGTAACATTTTAGAATGTCATCTTTCATTCTAATATCTAAGCTAGTTAGTTTATCAAAATTCATGTAAAATTTATCTATTTTGGTGTCACATTAAGTATAGAATACTACAACTTTAAATAAACTTTTCCTTGCTCAATGAAGTTTAGAGGATAAATCATCTCCACTATTTTTCATATAAATCATCAATCTTAAATGGTTTTTCTGGTATTTTCACTTTGGATTCTATATTAAGAAACTTAATATTGTATAATAAAAAACTTTGGGGTCAATGTTAATAGTTTATTATGTCTCCTAATCTTAGTTTTAATTTAATTTTAGTCTGGTCACATCCTTGAAAATAGATAATATATAGAAATTATAGAAAATCTTGGGGTTGTAGGAAAGAGATACATTTCTATGTATATTAAAATTTTACAAAATTTTAGAAAGCATATGGGAATAAGGAAATTATAATTTTTTGGGGGGAGACCAATTTCTATATACATGGAATTATGAACGGCTATTTTGAATTTTGGATTTTTTTTTTTTGGGGGGGGGGGGGGGGATGGCCCCCCTCAAGCCATTTGTAGATCCGCCATTGATGATGTGTGTGAAGCCCTCAACCTCCGCTTGGAATGGAACGGAGACTTAGAACATCGAGACATGTAACATAAGGTTACATACTCTCGTTCATGGCAGTTAATATACAATGCATCCTATAAATGCATCTAGTAGTATACAATAACTGCAACGGAAAATGGGCGACTAAGAAATACTTATGCCAGAATAAACTAAAACATTCCAATGTCATTCATAACCATTATAAGTTCAAATTATAAGGTAGCATAATCTTAGTACAATTATTCTTGATAATTAAGTCTCCATGGCTAAATCAGTTGTTTCATGCTTTCTAATGCACAAAGTGTTAGGGTTATAAACATCAAAATGGGGTCTAATCTTTTATTGAGATCAGGCTCATCTTCAATCAATCGGATCCACTGGTCCATCCTCATCGGGTCCTGACACAACTTCTATAATTACAAGTGGAATGATAGTTGGTCCACAAGGTGTGAGATTTACTTGAAATCTCAGTAAGTTAGACAACCAGCGTGCACAAAGATAAATTATGCATGATGAATTATAAATATAAAATGAGTGCGATGCAAAAGAATCAATATATGTCTCCCATCTAGATTTTTGGACATTTTCAAAAAAATTGAGACACATTTTCTTACAGAGAACAATTTTTCACTTTAATTGTAAAAAATATAACATTTCATCATTTATAGCAAGTCACGTTTAATTATATAATTAATATCATGACGTATGGTATCGTCACAGTTCTCCAAAAGTACTGAGTATATGCAGGTGACCGTAGTACAACTCATGTTGAAACTACGTTGTCTGCAGACTCGTTTTCAATGCATTGGCAACATAATATAACTTCATCATGACATCATAACATGTACACCCACCACCTTAGGTGTCATAACATTTGATTTCACTCTTACGTTCTTTATAAAGAACCCATTCGAAGCCCGTTGATTGTTCTTCGTCAACCCAGGGGTTATCATTCTATTTTTACTCACTCTAGAGTGGACAAAGGAGATCCACTAGGATAATTCCTCATCCTAGCCTTTGGGGTTGTGACAAAAATTATTTGCATGCTATATTTGAAAATTGTAGTTCATGACATGGGCATGTATAACAAGCTTTCATGTGAAAATGAAATTTATATGCAATATGCTAAAATGGTAAAAATTTCACATGTCATGTAGGCAAGTTGTCATGTATTCAATGTATCATATAACATGATGTTTCATGCTCAAAATCATAATTATAACATGAATGTAACATTTATCAATAAATTATAGGTGTAAGTTAGATGTCAACTTACAAACTTCCAGTCTGCGTTAATTGTAGCGGCTGTAATCAAAGTTATGCTGAGTTAGGATTTTAACTACTCAAGGAATATTCTCATAATCAAAGGGTTTCAAAAATGAGAATTTATAAAAATACCCCTAAACTTTTCAAAATTGCCACAAAGCCCTAATTTTTCACTATTTGCAAACGAACTCTAAATTCCACCAAAATTCACAAACATCATATATTCTATGCTCTAAAATCAACTATGCCCTTAGAATTCCAAAAATCAAATTGGAACTAGTCCAAATACACTCAACCCGTGGCATTCACTCTAGTTGATGCCAAGTATACTTTCAACTATTGACCTTTATGAATGCATGCATATTCGATTTCTTTAACCGAAAATAATTACTATAATCCTTAATTACATGTTAAAAGTTTAATATTAGGTGAACAAGTTCATCCCAACATATAATCATGACTAAAAACCTTAATTTTCATTAATCATCAATTAATCAAGCATGATGCTTCTAGCCTAAATCACAAAGGCATGCTTCAGAATTCACCCAAATCATGTGATAATGAAGTTGCAACTCAAAGGAAGATGTGAATGGAAGGGTGTTGCCGAGTGGTGGTGGTTTGATTCCATCAGTATTGTGTTGTTTTTCGTAAAAAAAAAAAAATTGGTCAATTTCCCATAATGAATCTAAGGGTCTCTTGGGGACTGGATGGTGATAGAGGTGGCGTGAGGGTGTGGGTCATTTGAGAGCAGAAAATAAAACCAAATTGCAAGGCATGCAGTTTCCATCCAGCTAGTGTTTAGGTGTAGTTGGTTTTTTTGGGTTTTTGATTTGGTTCTTGGAACCAATTTCGTCCACCACTAAGTCGGCCTTGAAATTAGTATTTTGAGGTGCTAAAAGACAATAATGATCTTGAGAAAAAGGTAAAAAAAGATTGGCTAGGGATTGTTCAATCCAATATACACAAGAGTACACATGTGTGTCAATTAGTGAGGGTTTAGGGTTTTGAGATGTCATTACCCTTAATGACATGTGTGGAGATTTATCTAGGGTTCTAATATGATCTAAGAATGATGCAACTGAATAATAAAACAAGTAAATTTAAAATCAAAATGGCTAAAAAGATTAAGAAGAAAATTAAACTCAAAACATGGTTTAAAAATTACTAATCATAGGTTAGTTGATTAATGTCCTTAACTCAAGTTAGAAGCTTAATTATGGACAATTGTGAATCCTAAGGGGTGTGGGGTACTACTTGGGCTTGAGGGAAACCAATGGTATGGTGTATGTGGGTTTCAAATAGAAATGTGAAAATGCAAGACAAGGCTTTGGGCCTTGTTGGGCTTAAAAGGGCCATGAGTGAGAGTTACATGGTTTATAGGGTTTCGATGTGGGTTGATGGAGGCCTTGGTTCCAGATTTCAAGAGGTCATGAGAGGCCTCAAGATTCACAAAGATGGGGCTTGAAAGGCTTGCCTTATCATAAATGGGCCATGGGTCAAAGCTAACACCAAGTTAGACCTTATGCCTTCCTCACACTTGGGGCAAATCTTTCTAAGGTTATCCCACAAAGACCCCTTATAAGGCTCAGTTCAAGGCTTCTGTCTTAGCCCATAACATTCTAAGGGTTTAAAGGCCTTAAGTGTAGTGATAATGGGCTTGCTTACTAAACTACCCATACTTAACCGTTAAGCTTAACCACTAATGAAGCTAAGTGCCATAATTTAATGAGTAAAAAAAATCTAACTAACTCCCTTAAAGGGAAAAAATAATAAAATAATAAAAATAATAAATCTTATGCTAAAAAAAATATAAAGCCCAAAAATATAATATAGTATTATAAGCTCCTTCTAAGGGAGATTAAGGGTTAATCCTAATACGTAATTAGGCGGGGTGTTACATGATGAAATCTTAGTGGCAAACTGGTTTTTCTCCACAAGAGATGAGTGATCTCTTGAAATGGAATCGTGGGCCCTTGTTGATGAAGTAAGAGAACTAGTTGGGAAAATTTGCATTGTGGAGATTGATTCGATGCCCTATTTGTTCTTTGGGTAGGCCCACCATAAAAAACCAAATCCCCTAACTGCCCAAGCCCACTTCGAGTCACAATCAAATTCCCTGATCCTTCTACTGTCAAGTTATTGTTGAGAACTAAACTTCAAACCAGAGTGATCGTCTATGGTAATCACCAATAACTGCTTCTTCGACAACAGATCTGCTCCTCCATGTTTAATATCTTGTTATGTGCCTTCTTCTTCTTCTTCCTTAATCTTCCAGGTCCTGCACGTCCGCTACTTACAATTGTTCCACCTTGAAAAGTCACAACACAGTGATGGAGATAATCGGAATAGAGATTGAATCACAATATTATTGAAGTAAACGAGAGAGATTTTCGAGCAATCTCCAAGCTCCTTACAAGGACTGTTTACAGAAAACTCAATACCCTTCATTCCACAATCACCCGCTATTTATAGGAAAATGATAACAGAAATAACAGACACTCGGGAAAAGCTTCCCAATTAAAGAAGGAGAACAAAACGACGCCGTCTAAGCTTATTCCTATAAGCCACCAACAAACCAAACGCCCCGTTTTATTAAAACACATTTCTTTGTAACGCAGCGTTTCACTTAAGCCAAACGCACCGTATTGAAGAGCCGTTGAAACCGTTACTCCTGCATAATCATTCCTTCGATGCCCACTGCAGACTGCACAAGTCTCAACCCAAATCCCACATGACATTCTCCCCCTCTCAAAGGACTTGCCCACAAGTCCTTCAACCCCAAATCCCACATGACATTTTATAAGACGGTACCCACCAAATGGGGATACAGTTGCTTCAATTTCCATAAACATTCCCAAGAAGAATCCTCAGGAGCAGCCCCTACCCAACTCACCAACACTTCAGTCATAGCTTTGTTACCCTTCTGCTGTAGTCTGCGATCAATGATTTCACGTGGCTCAGGTTGCAAAAGACCACTAGAATCAGTTGGAGGCAAGGTTGGCAAAGGAATGACATGCTGCCCCACTTTCTTCTTCAAACAAGAAACATGGAAACGGGGTGGATTTTTGAAGATGATGGTAAATCAAGTTTGTAAGCTACTGATCCCACCTTCTGCAGGATTTGGAATGGTCCATAAAACCTGGGAGCTAACTTCATGTTGTGGCGCATAGCCACAGTCTTTTGCCTATAAGGCTGCAGTCTTAAGAAAACCCAATCACCCACCTGAAATGATCTTTCTGTTCTCCCTTTATCAGCAAAAAACTTCATCCTGTGTTGGGCCTTTGCCATATTCTCCTTCAATAACCTGAGCAGTTCATCCCTCGTTCGTAATTGTTGATCAACAGCTGGATTGGAGGAAATTCCAGGCACATAGGAGAGAAGCTTAGGAGGTTCATAACCATAAAGAGCCTCAAAAGGAGTCATCTGAATAGAAGAATGAAGAGTAGTGTTATAACACCACTCAGCCATCACCAACCATGAAGACCAGACTTTTGGTTGTTGACTGCAGTAACATCTCAAATATCCTTCCAAGCATTTATTTAATGCTTCTGTTTGGCCATCAGATTGAGGATGATATGAGGATGTAAAGTCCAAGGAAACACCTTGCAAGTGAAATAGTTGCTTCCAAAAAGAGCTTGTAAAAACAGCATCTCGATCAGAAACTATAGATCTAGGTAAACCATGCAACTTAAAAACCCCATCAAAAAACACATGAGCTACTTTAACAGCTGTGTAAGGATGGGAAATAGGAAAGAAATGAGCAAATTTAGTCAATCTGTCCACCACAGATAGCACTACAGAAAGGCCATTAGAAAGGGGTAAACCCTCGATGAAGTCCATCGAAATATCAAGCCATGGAGAGTCAGGAACAGGTAAGGGTTGTAACAACCCAAGATACTTCACATTCTCACTTTTACTGACTTGACAGATTTCACATTCCTTGACCAACTTTCTCACATCTTTTCTCATGCCTGGCCACCAAAAATCCCTTCGTGCCCTTTGAAGAGTCTTGTGATAACCTACATGACCAGCTTGTGGATTGTCATGAATGTATTGCAATATTTTAGGCAGAATAGATGAAGAGGGAACAACTACCAATTTCCATTTTCTGAGTAGCAACCCTTGCTGAACAGAAAAATGTTTTGGCCCTTGGTGACCTTGCTGTAACTTAGGAACCAAATCAACATAGTCAGGACATGAAGAATAACTTTGCTTGAGTTCTTCAATCCACAAAGGAGTGGGAAAAGAAATCATAGCCATCACAGCTTGTTCCTGCTCATCTTTCCTCGAAAGGGCATCAGCAACCAAATTCTCCTTGCCCTGCTTATACTGCACAGTAAAATCATAACCAATGAGTTTGGAAACCCATTTATGTTGTGCCTCAGTACCAATTTTTTGTTCCACCAAAAACTTTAGAGCTTGTTGGTCAGTTTTAATCTGAAAAGAATGGCCCAGGAGGTAGGGTCTCCATCTCTGAACAGCTGATACTAAAGCCAACAATTCTTTCTCATATGTTGATAATAACAAAGCTTTCCCTTTCAAGGCTTTGCTATAAAAGGCTATGGGTTGAGACTCCTGCATCAAGACTGCCCCAAGACCCATACCAGAAGCATCACACTCAATGGTGAAGACCTTTGTGAAGTCAGGCAACCTCAAAACAGGAGGGTTGCTAACAACTGTTTTCAACAATTCAAAAGCAACAGCAGCCTTATCATTCCAACAAAAAGAATTTTTCTTCAACAAATTCGTTAAGGGAGCTGCTATAGACCCATAGGCCTTGATAAATTTCCTGTAATAACCTGTTAATCCTAAAAAACCTCTCAAAGACTTCAAGGTTGTAGGAACAGGCCAATTCACCATAGCAGCAGTCTTTGTTGGATCTGTTTGAACTCCATTGCCAGATATAATATGGCCCAAATACTCAACCTCTTGTACACCAAACTTGCACTTGGACATCTTGGCATAAAGAGTATGTTGTCGCAATGTACTCAAAACAGTCTGTACATGCAATAAATGCTCAGCCATATCCTTGCTGTATATGAGTATGTCATAAAAAAAAACCAAGACAAACCTTCTCAAGAAAGGCTTGAAAATATGGTTCATTAAACCCTGAAATGTAGCAGGTGCATTAGTGAGGCCAAAGGGCATCACTAAGAACTCATAATGGCCCTCATGAGTTCTAAAAGCTGTTTTTGGAATATCCCCTTCCCTCACTCGAATCTGGTGGTATCCAGCTCTCAAATCCAACTTGGAAAAAATTCTAGCCCCAAACAATTCATCCAGCAATTCATCTATAATTGGAATTGGAAATTTGTCTTTGATAGTTTCCTTGTTTAAGACCCTATAGTCGATGCACATACGCCAAGTTCCATCAGCTTTCTTAACCAACAGTACAGGAGAAGAAAATGGGCTTTGGCTAGGCCTAACCACACCAGATTGAAGCAAGTCATTGACAATTTTTTCAATTTCAGATTTTTGATAATGAGGATACCTGTATGGTCGAACTGAAATAGGAGAAACACCCTCCTTGAGGATGATTTGATGATCAAAGGCTCGTCTTGGAGGCAAGCCCACAGGTTCAGCAAAAACATCAGAGAACTCCTTGAGCAATTCAGTCATGGGTCCTGTTACACAAACCTCCTCATTGTGCTGCTCAACAGGTATTAACTGCAACAACCAACCTTGTTTATTCACAAAAGGGGACTTAAAGCCTGAGGTGCTAGACATCATTTGTATAGTTGCACAGTTCAACCCTTGTAAATGTACCAATTTGCCATTCCACTCAAACTGCATGGTCATATCAACAAAATTCCAGGTAATAGATCCCAAGGTCTTCAACCATTGGACCCCAAGGACAACATCACAGCCTCCCAAAGCCAAAACATGGAAAGGCACAGAAAATCGAGAGTCCTGAATCTTAAATGTCTCCATGCCACAACCTTGACTCAGAATCTTCTCACCATTGGCCACTCTGACTTGCAAACTAGAGGCATGGTGTATTCTCAATTTAGCCTCCTGAACTACTAGAGGATCAACAAAATTATGTGTGCTCCCCGAGTCTACTAAAATTTCAACAGCACAAGAGCCTACACATCCATGTAATCTCATAGCATTAGCACTAATAGAACCAGAAATAGCATTAACAGACACTTCTAAGGTATCAGTAACTATAGGATCTGATTCTTCATCTTCGATACACAATGGCCTTTCACAATCAGACTGGTTAAAATCATCAACATCAGCTTGAATGAAGTAAACTTTAGGCTTTTTACAAACATGATTGGGATTCCATTTTTCTTCACAATGAAAGCATAAACCTTTTCTTCTCTTCTCATCCATGTGAGAGGCATTCACTTTCTTCCAAGGAAGAACATTCTTGCTGCCTTCCTCACCAAGATCTTTAAGTGCACTCTGATTAACTGGCCATTTCTCAGCAAAATGAGGATTTGGTCTCCAAGGTTTCTTTGAAGACAACACATACTCTTCTTGTAGCTTGGCCAAGCCAAAAGCAGCTCCTAAATTCATAGGATTAAACATTTTAACAGGGATTCTAATGTCATCTTTCAGGCCACTGATATAACAGCTCATTTTATGTCTATCAGACAAGCCTTTCAGCCTATTAGACAATGCCTCAAATTGAGTGGTATACAAGCCAACAGAACTAGTCTGTTTCAATCGCATTAGAGCTTCCATTGGATCATCAAATGCTGATGGTCCAAACCGAATTTGCATAGCCACCACTAAGGTCTCCCAAGAGTTAAATTGGCCCGAATCTAAGGCATTTTGGTACCATACCAATGCCTCACCTTCCATATGATGTGATGCCACCATTAACTTTTGATGAAAAGGTACTTGAAAGCAATCAAAGTATTGATTAGCTTTAAAGATCCATCCCGCTGGATCAAGGCCATTAAAATGAGGAAAATCCAACCTAATTCCCTTCTGGAATCCACCTCTTCCCTCATGAATTCTAGGAGGTTGATCTCTATCGCTAGATACCTCTCTATTCAAATGAGACATGTCATTCACAGATTCCACAACAGAGCGCAACATATCAGAAAGTTGATCTAACCTTTCTGTTATCCCTGAGATAGTGTGCTGATGATGTTGAAGCTGTAATTGGACTGCTTCATACTGTTTCTGAGATGCATCCTGCTGACCTTTAATTGCACCACGCGTACCTTCTGCCATAGATCTCTTCGAAATAAGGATCGCGTACTGCTGATACCAATTGTTATGTGCCTTCTTCTTCTTCTTCCTTAATCTTCCAGGTCCTGCACGTCCGCTACTTACAATTGTTCCACCTTGAAAAGTCACAACACAGTGATGGAGATAATCGGAATAGAGATTGAATCACAATATTATTGAAGTAAACGAGAGAGATTTTCGAGCAATCTCCAAGCTCCTTACAAGGACTGTTTACAGAAAACTCAATACCCTTCATTCCACAATCACCCGCTATTTATAGGAAAATGATAATAGAAATAACAGACACTCGGGAAAAGCTTCCCAATTAAAGAAGGAGAACAAAACGACGCCGTCTAAGCTTATTCCTATAAGCCACCAACAAACCAAACGCCCCGTTTTATTAAAACACATTTCTTTGTAACGCAGCGTTTCACTTAAGCCAAACGCACCGTATTGAAGAGCCGTTGAAACCGTTACTCCTGCATAATCATTCCTTCGATGCCCACTGCAGACTGCACAAGTCTCAACCCAAATCCCACATGACATATCTCGTCGCTAGTGACCTCCATAGGAACAACCATTGCTTGAGAAGGACTTTTTGAGCGAGAATGATCACCTTTAACAAATAACAAATTTTCAACCTTTTGTATCCTCCCAGCGTTTTATTTGTCCCTTGTTTCTCAACAAATTCTGATCCACACATAACCGAACCCCATACAGAAAACCCTTTTTCTCAAATTTCGATCGATGAGTTAACCATAATTCACAGTCACGATCCGAATGCCCCAATTTGCCACAACAACAACAAAAGTTCGACTGCTTCTCATATTTCAAGTGAACCCACACTGGAGCAGAGTTGCATAAACACAGACGTTTAAGGTGTGGAAGAGGCTAACGAATTAGAGAATTCACCCCATGCTGATGCAGATTCTGGTAAATCGATATCCTCTACTTTTCGAATAGAATTACCAATGAGGCAGACTACCGATGTATTCTAGGGCTGCAACCCAACCAATCCGGTTTATGTTTGAGCACGACCCGAACCTACCCGGCTTAAAAACGGGCCAAACCACTATGGGCTGACCCGACCTGAGATTGGAAGCAGGAAATGGGAGCCCGAATCGTATACAAACAGATAAAAAAACCTTACAAATCTCACTATCCCTATACAATCCGATCAAAACCCAGCATCAGCCAATACAAACAAAGCGCATTTTCTCGAGAATTCATGGATAAATTCACACGCCCCATTTTCTGAGCTTTTATTTCATGAGAGTGAACATCAAGTTTCAACCCACCCCATTTTTTGGTCTTTATATCTGTTTCAGCGGGTTCGACCCGCAAGTTACTTCCACCTGCTATTTTGGTCAGATCGGATCGAGCCATACCGATGGGACGGGTCCTAATGTTTTCTGCACAGCCCTAATGTATTCATACAATTCAAAGGAAAATCATAAAGCCGAGTCCAAAAAGACGCAAAATGTAAGCAAATATTAGAAATTTGGCAATTTCCATCATAATCCTGGGTCAGTATGAGACTTTTGTCAAAAAACCATGGCTCATTTCAAATAACATGAGCTTTATCCAAAGCCTCTGTAAACTGGGCAAGAAATAAACCATTACCGAGATCATGGAACTTAATTCCCTTAGGATTTCATACCGATTTCATCATATTCTTGAAGGCTTCCTTGTTAATGAATTTGCTTGTCAAAGGTTTGAACAAAAGACAACACTAGGACTACTTCAATATAAACATAGGAAACAACTCTTGAATCATAATTTCCTCAGTTTCTAACTCGGACAAATGCAATTTATCCACACAGAACGACAAATCTTCTGCCATAACTAAACAGAGAATGCCCCGCTAAAGGGAAAAATAGTGGGAGGAATAACAGAAACTTGTATGATGATGAACAAGAACAAGACTCCCAAGTAAATACCCGAAAACGCCTAGAGCATTTACCGAGATAAAGAAAATACCTTTTTTTTTTCCTTCAGAAATGCTATTGTAACCGAGAGTTGGTCCAGATTGGGTCCCAATAAAATAATTTTCATTTTTTTTTATTTGGTGATTAAGGAAGTGTTTTTTTAGTGATGTAGTGAT
Source organism: Juglans mandshurica (assembly GCA_022457165.1). NCBI lineage: Eukaryota > Viridiplantae > Streptophyta > Magnoliopsida > Fagales > Juglandaceae > Juglans > Juglans mandshurica. The sequence continues at coordinate 17,382,804 of CM039623.1, forward strand.
TTTTTTTTTTAAATGTTTAAAAGTATAAAAAAATGAATGAAGAAAAATAAAAATAAAATAAAAAAACCTTTTTGTTCTTGTCGGGAGACGTCTCGTGCTAGCACGGCTCTTTTTTATTTATTTATTATTATTATTATGTTAATGAAATAGTTGCTTTAGACAAAATAAATAAATAAATAATAAAAATCCATTAAAAATGTACACGAATAAGTGATAGGCCTATTTAAAATGTAGCGGCAGTTGTTTCGGTTACAAAGAGGGAACCTTAACTTCAAACGGGAACAAAGGGATCCTGTCCCTTGCTCTGCACCAGTGGGTTCCTCTCCATTTTTATCTGCAACCCGGTAGGACTCTCTCTCTCTGTTTGCGAGTTGGGTTTCTTCCAGAGTAGTTTTCAAAAGTTGGTTATTTTATTAGTGACTGCATTTCTTGACATGAGTACAGATCATATATTGAACAAATTACTACTCGTGTTCAACTTGATCATAAGCAACGCAGGGAACGTGAAAGCAAACGGTTGTCAATGGAAGTACTCCAACCTAATGATCAGGATAAGACCGTTGGAATTACATTGATCATGGAGCAAAGTTCATGTTCTTTCCTGTTTCTTCTTTTCTTTTTTGGGGATGCTAATCAAACTTTCTTTTCATATCACTCTCTCTTTGGCCGCCATAGTTGTCCGTATTTCACATACAATAATGGTTGCAATAACAACAACAACAAAATTCCACCATGCACGGGGGAGGGGTTGGGGGGGGGAATGCAGAAAATGTTTACATGATTTTGCAGTATTCATTGGTTTTGAGTAATTTCTAATGGCCGTGGTGTGCGTAGGTGGAGATCAAAATGGTCATAAGAGTAAGGAAATGGCACAGGTGCAAGTGCGAGGACTCCACGCTGACGAAGGGGATTTTAGTCTGCTAGGAAGTGGACAATCCACCGGGCCTTATGATAAGCCTCTTTCATGCTTTGGTTGTGGCATTGGCTGGTTCTCGTGAGTTTTTTTTTTTTTTTTTACAACGAAAATGCAAAAAACAAAAAGGAAATAGAATTTTTTGTAATGAATCTAAATGAGTCTGTCTCTGTCAGATTTCTTCTGGGATTTGTGTTTCCACCACTCTGGTATTATGCTATGGTGCTTTACTTGGGAAAATATTATCTTAAAGACCCCAGGGAACGACCTGGCCTTGCTGCATCTGCAATTGCTGTAAGTATGCAATGCAAATCATATAAACAAAAACACAGACACAACACCACCGGCTCTATGTATGTTGTCTTCCAAATTAATCTATGTTGCAGATTATAACGTTTGTTTTCTTTGCTCTTCAAAATCTTGCAGGCATTATTTTGTTCGGTCATTGTCGTGATTTCCCTAATTGCTGTTTTCTGTTAGCATAAAGAATGCGCATCCCTGGAAGTTAGTTGTTTTTTTTTTGTGGCCTTGCAAAAGCAGGAAATGTCTTAAACACTGATTTTGGATGCAACTCATTTAACTATATGGAGTGCGCAAGCACTGTACAATCTTTTTGAAAAAAGTGAGTAAATACAATACATACATGAAAAAAAAATTAATTTTGTAATAGTAAACTCCACTCTTTTTCAAAACGATTACGCGACTCTTATGCACTCTACGACTGTATGTAGCATTACTCATTTGAATAATGTGAGCCCATCTCAAGTTAATTACTCTTCTTGTTTCCTTCTTTTTTTTCTTATATATGATGTTAGATTCATTCTTTAATGGAATAATGAAGAAGAAAACTTTTGGTCAATCGGCATAACTTCAAGCAAATGTACTTAATAATAATAAATAAATAAATTCCAAGCAAGTGCATTACTATAAGAGTAAATATTCCTGCCAAACAGCAGAATTTCAACAAAGATAAATGCTAGAGAGGTGGATATGAACATAATCACCACTGAAATCAGCCAAATGCCCCCCTCCTTTTCTTTAACAGAAAACAGTCAAATAACGGAAAATAAGAAAACAACGTTAAAAGTCCCGGTGAATGCTATGGATACAGCACTCTAGGAAACAACGCTTTGAACAATGTACAAGTTCTTTGAACGCTCCTTCAAAACACAACCTTGTGAGCCTTCTCATCAATGGTCTCCTTCGTTAATGGCATTTCCATGGCATTTGAAATCTTAAGTTCCTCCAACTGTGACAAAAGTGAGAATTTGGCGACTTGTATTATACCTCTGATATGGCTAAAAAAATGACATTGTATAGTTAGAAAAAAGAAACAGTAGACAGCAAGAAAGACTGTCATGAGGCCAAAGTTCTTTTTTTAACCGGTAAATAAAATTTTGTTGATCATAAGAGATAAGAGTGAGCCCAATTATAGGGGTATATACAAAAGCATCGCCTATATGTGCTAGTTTAGTGTTACAAGAAATTCATGAAAATTCATGCAATTAATCAATTACAATCAACCAATAGTGTAAAGTATTGAACAAGAAATTTCTAATACAATGTACAGACATCCTCCCTTGTTTGGCCAACATGCTTTTTGCAAAATGACTACCATATATTACTTTGCTGGATAAATCAAAAGAACTGCCTTGAGATAATTATAGTTGAAGAAGGGAAATTGGCAACCACTCAAGGAAGAAAAAATGAATTGGCAACTAGCTTTACTTCACCAACCAGGTAGGTACTATTGATCAGTTTTTATTAAAGATGTATTTTTTGACAATTGTTTTGAACACCAGAAGTATAGGAATGGTCAAAAGAGAAACACAGGGCAGATACAAGAGAAACACCTATCAAGAAAACGGCAAAAAGTGTAAGAAATCCTAAAACCAAAGTAAGCACACTTCCAAGTATAAAGGGTTCTGAAGATTTAAGGACCACTTTTCTAAATGGGATTAAAATTCAACATCCTAAGTCCATCAATGTCAAAGAAAAGGCAGTTATAGACACAAACCATACTATTTCATATGATATGGTTGGGTAACTTATGATCAATTTGATCTTCATTTTGTGCCTTCACTAAGTAGGTAGCAGGTACAATATCGTGAAGCATGCATCCTGGGAAGAAAAGTGATCTACCAAAGCAAAACCATTCAGCACCTTTCTTTGCTAGAACAGCATAATCCCACGTGCATATTGCCACTATGAACAGCAATGGCAAATAGTCCAAATCATTTAAGACCTTCTCCATGTTGGGAACTACAACAAATATTGTTGTACAATTTCATCTGATCTTATACAAAGCAAAACTAGCATTGTCAACACAATCTTCAAAACTCTTACAATGTTTACATTAGCAAGAGAAGGATACAAAAGATGTACAAAGCAATCCATAACTTTAATCTTTTTGACATCTATATTGGACATTCTTACAAATCCCACCGTTGGTATGAAACTCAAGTCATTATTGCAAAAGTTTAGTGAAAGAAGCCTCATACTTGATTAAATGATTGAGTACTTCCACTTGTAATGGTTATAAAAGACATCCTTAAAACCAGAAAAAATAAAATGATGCAAACCTAAAATGAAAGTATACCTCTCTGTCATAGTATTAATCAAGGATTTAGGCACAAATGTTGATCAACATTCCGAAAAATTGCTTATAGGGGGTGAATCACGATCTTTTTTTTTTTTTTTTTAATGCGAAAACCAACACTGGAAGAGCAGTCCTAATGTTTTTTTCTTTCTAAGGAGCTGAAGAGAGAAATAATTATAATAAAGTAAGTTTTAAACAAAGTAATGTTTTATTGAGATTCTGAGTAAGTTCTCTTCTATTGTATATCACTTAAGCAGTTCAATTTCAAATGCCTTAATACTAAAGGCCAGGTAAGTGGCAGATACAACACCATATCAACCAAGAAACTCTTTTGGCACATCTGAACATGTCAAAAAGGCCTCGAATGTGTAACTCTATAGAGGATTAATTTAATTCCAGCAACATGACTTACATGTGGCTGACATGTGTAAGAGACATAATAGCAGGAAAAATTGGTAGCCGGGCAATGCCACATTGGTATTCTTCTCACACAAATAATATTAAAAAGGGATCCAGATTTGCACTAAAAACTCCCATAAACTCATAATTCTAATTAGTAGCTTTTCTGTTCAGAAGTTCTTATTAAAAGTTTCATACCTGCATTTTTATCATCCCCCACATTTGTTATGTTCACTAGTCTTCACATTAGTTACCAAAAGGTTGTTTATTTGGGTTTCAGCTATAGGTCTTAATAGGCTAATTCTTCATGATTTCTTCTATCTTTTAATGTTCCTAGTTAGACATTTCTCTTGTCTACATCTGGAGTGCTTGGGCTAAGGCTTGGAAGTATTTAATAAAAACTTTTATTACCTCTCAAAAAAGTTATCAAAAGTTTAGTCACCTATGGAGAAATAATTTATAAGTATCCAAACATGAGGAATCAATCCTATATTGATCTCATTAGCCACTGATTATATAAGTGCATTATTCGCAACCATAAACCCACCTCTTTGCAGGTTTCTTGGTGTTCTGCTAAAAGCTCATCGTATCTTATTTGCAAATTTGACATTTCAGCTTGTAGCTTTTCATATTCTGACACTGATGGACCACCTAATTTTTGTTGGATGAATCTGCCAAAAGAAATATGCAAGATATTATATCTCAAAGGCTTGTAAACACATGCAGTGACAAGTATATGCAATTTTCTAGGAACATTGAGATGGAGTCGACATCGGTGAAAGCAGTAGGCGCACTTAAGTGCAATTGGACAACGGAAAACTCCAAAGACCAATTTTTAAATGAATAATTGTAGGTGGCCTTTATTTCATTATTTTAATGGCATACAAACAGGCCCTTAGAGGTTGCCTAATTTCTTGATAATGCTATAAAACACCATCCTTCTTTTCACTTATGGGACAGATAAACCGATCAAGCATTTACTTTGCATTGGGAAATTTTATATCTTTGCATGTATGGTAAACCTCTTTCCGCTCAATGGCGAATTTAAAAGACAGTTAATGTCAGTTTTTTAAAGTATAACATGTAGCATTAGATTGTATATAGCAATAAGATTTGACGATCTTTGCTAGTACCCATATTCCTATACCTTCCACGCCTATGAGAATACTTCCATCGAATGTAATGTTAGCCCTATGGTTTGTACAGGAAGCAAATACGCCCTATGGTTTGAAAAGGGAATTAATTATTCTTCCAATTCTAAAATTTGTCGAAGTGAAGAGCTCTTTAACTAATCCGAACAGAGATACAGAAGAACTTTACATAGCCCATCATCCTTTTGCCAAAGTACATACACGCACGCACATAAATTTGAAATAAAATCTTTGGTTTCAACGAATGCATTTGCTTAAAAAAAATGAACTTACTCAAGGGCAGAGGAAGGTTTGTCATTCTGCTCATACAATGAAACCAGAACTGAAAAGAAGACAGCCAAGAAAAAAAAGGTTAATAAAGTGATCAGAGCCAGACATGAAAAATAAAATATACAACTCAACTAAAAATTCTGATCTAAAAAGAGAAGAAAAAACCTTTGGTTAGAGCATCAAGAACCCCACTTGACTCTAAATATTTCCTGAATGCTTCTTTCTTTACCTCTTTTTCCTATATATGTCAAGAGTAAATATTCAGGATCTAGATGCAAAACCCATTATATATATATATATATATATATATATATATATATATAATTTCCCAGTCATACCTCCTTGTTTCGCATCATGATCTTCTTCTTCGGGTCTCTAATAGTGATTGGATCTCTTGAACGGGTTCTTTTGGGGGGAGGGGGTGGTGAAACTGAAATTTCTTTATCTGGGTTTCGGGTTTACGCTTTTGTTTTGACAGGCATGGCGGAGCTGCTCCAAGCTGGACTCGTTGCTTTATATTTTATCAATTTCTCCTAATTTGAAAAAAAATCCAAATAAAATTTATGAAATATGTTGAATTTTCTTTCCCAACTAACAAATAATAACTTACGAAAATAATTAAATAATGGTTGAGAGTTACATCTGGTATGAAAGGGGTAGAAAAAGCCATAGGAAAGTAGAGGCCTAAAGTGGAACACCCTTTTTTTTTTTTTTTTTTGAAGGAAAAGCTCATTCCATTAATTAATCCAACTAATACAAGGAGGGAGGTCCTCCAACATTACAATATGGTCATAATTGGATAGAGCATCTTTTGCTAACAAGTGAGCTAAAGAGTTGCCATTTCTCCTAACATGAGAAACCTCCCACTTTGCAAAATTTCATAAAAAAAAATTATTAATGGTAATACCTTCCGAAGAAATTATTATTAATGCAGAGTCGAAATAGGTATTAGAAAAATCCTATTAATAATCTCACACACCAAATATCATTCTTCTTATTATTTTTTTAATTTTTTTTCTCTTATCAAATGTGTGATATATGAATGATGAGTAAAAAATTTTAATTATTTTAAAAAGAATAAAACTAAAAACAATTTAAAAAATAAAAAATAAAAGAAAGTGTAATGTGTAGCGTGTGGTGTATGAGGTTTATGAATAGCAAATCTCCCTCCCTCCCTGCTAATATGGTCTACAATGGAGTAAGACGCAGACTCATTCTCAAGCAACATGAGAATAGGTTTTTGTAACTCTTAGAGAGGAAGGAGGGGATCTAGTCTTTATGTATAGAAAACTAATGAAATTCTCTCTTTTATGACTTATGATTTTAGTTTTTGTAGAAGCTTCCTATACATAGAGCTTTATAATGGAAAATGCTAGTTGATCCTATAAAAGTGATCGATTGACTTTTTTATTTTTATTTTTTATCTTTTTTTACTTAATGGTTAAGAAAGTTAATATTGATTAATTTGTATTTTTTTCTAATTTTTAAAAATGTTTAAAAATATATAAAAATAAAATATTAAAGAAAAAGAAGAAAAAAATAAAAAACTACATTTGCACTTATCAATTGAAATTTTCGGTTGTTGTATTGATTCCTATAGCACTATCCTTTCATAATTGTTTGAAATATATATCTGCTCTGTCTATACTTAAAAGCCGCTATACACATACTGTTCATTACTGTTGATGTATGAACAGTGTAGACGTTTTTTTTTTTCGGCAAGTGTTTATATTACCTTCATTACTATTCATCAACAGTAATGAACAGTGTAGAAGTTTTTTTTTTTTTTCGTAAGTGTTTATATACCCACGTAATTTTCCGTTCAAAAATGAATGAAAAAGTTGCTTTTCTGGGATAACTACAAACGTGGGTCAGGAGGGAATTGACAATCTATCTCTTCCTAAACAAAATTATTGAGTTTGAGGAAGAGATTAATAGATTCTTAGATTTTCAAATACTTTTATATATTTTTTTAAAATATTATTTAAATATAAAATATTTTTTAATTTGTTAATCTAATCATTACAATTTTCTTAAATATAAATTTTTTAAATTTTAAAACAAAAACTGTATTAAAAACTTATATTCCAATAATATTTTAGCTTTTATAATATTTTTATTTTAACTTTTTTTTCTCTCATTTTCTAAAATCAAATAAAACATCTTAATCCAAATAATTTTATATATTATTATTCACAAACCATGTCACTACTATTAATACATCGATCCAAATCATATCTAAGGATATGATATCTACGTGTGTTGTTTTCTGAAGGACGAAACTACTGCTGGTATATTAAAATTTTAAGATTTAAATCCAACCCTTCATTTTACCACTTCTCATTTTTTTTTTCGGTTGGATTGCTTCGATTTATGCAGTGAAGTACTATCACTATCACAAAAATTCTCCACATCTCTTTTCACTTGTTAGGTGCAGAAATTGAGTTCATAAAAAATTCTCTATATACTACTTATTTTACTTATGATTACGTTTTTTTTTTTAACCCAAAACATATTTATATTTTACAAAATAAGTTATTTTTCAACCGGGCAAATGTGCCTCGCACATTGCCCAACCGCTAGTATATATATATATATATATATATGATCACTGCTACGTACAGCTCCAAATGAGGACTCCCCTTGCAGGCCTCATGCGTTTGCACATGCTTCATTGGGTAATGACCATACTGCCCCTTTTTCCTGAAACTGAAACAAAGAACGAAGTCTCCATCTGAACGCAAATCTGAAAAAAAATTTCCTCCTCAAGTACAAAGAAATCTGATGGAGTGGTAGTCTTTTTCTCTCTCCACCCTCGTCAGCATCGTTCATTAGGGGTGTATAAAAACCGTATAAACCGGTTGGGAACCGATCAGACCAGCTGCCGGAGTCAGGAACCGGCCGAAACCAGTAAGGAACTGGTCGACAGGCGGCAGGAATTGTTGAAAACCGATATCGGCCAGTTCGGCGTCGGTTCGAACCCTTGGAAAACCACTGAACCGGCCGACCCTTCATATATATATTTTTTTAAAATTATATGTGTATAAAACGGCGCCGTTTCACTTAAATAAGTGAAACGACGTCGTTTTTCCCTTGGAACTTAAAAAAAAAACATATGGAACGGCACCGTTTGGCTTAAAAGCCAAACGACGCCATTTCAAAATGGATTTAATAAAACCCTGGCCCCTCTTCTTCTTCTTCCCCGCGTCTTCTTCCTTCCTCCATTTCACCTGCAACTTTCTTCTGCTCTCTCATGGTAAACGGCGGCGCATCCCTCCTCCGTCACAGAGGAACCGAACCGCACTGCACTGAGACCGATAATATCGATTTTCTCTCCCCCAATCTACCGGTCTTGGTCAGTTTTTTCCTCTCATGGCAGACATCGGTTCGGCGTCAGTTTGGCACTGAAACGGCTCCAAACCCATCGGTTTTCAGCCCTATCATCCACCACCATAGGCCTCCTCCACCACCGTTAGCCACCAACCACCACGTAAAGAATCTATTTGTGCATAAAATGAGTTGTTATAATGTTGAGATATGAGAAGTTTGGTTTCGTATAGGCCTTGTTGTGCTAAGATAATCTTGCTAAACATAACTATGAATTTGGTTTGACTTTTGTGTTTTTCTCAGAAAATGAATTATCAAACAACTTCCTGTTTCTATACGACTTCTTGTTGAGTACTGACATGATTTGTAAAGAATGGAAGCATCTGGTCTGCAAGCACGAAGAGGAAGAGCAACAGAAGATCTGATGGTGACGACAATTTGGAGAAGATGAAGAGATCTAAATCATGTATTTACCTTGCTAGGAAGGGGATGGAAGAGTTTTTTCATGTATTTTAATAAAACGACAACGTATAGACTTTTCATAAAAACGACTAGTTTCTAGTCGTGCGTGAGCAGTCTCTGATACATAATTTTTCTATATATATATCTCTTATACTATAAAAGCCACTATCCTCCAATGAATAGTATTTTTTGGTTTAGTATTTTCTTTATGGTTTTGTCCTTGTGTCATAGAGTTGTGTCGTTTTGTGTCTTTTCGATTAGTGTTTTTTTACATTTTTGTCCTTCTGTGTCTTTTAGTGTATCTTTTTTACCATCTTCTCCCTGTGTGACAGACGTTTCTCGCATTTGAAGTTCGTTTCCTTAGATATGGTTTGTGGCTTAGTCGACTGTTGATGGGAAGGGTAGACATAGGTTTCTAGAGGGAAAACTAGCGACGAAAATTTGGGAGAAAAAATTATGTGTTCTTGGTTTATCAAGCGTGTTCTTCTTCGTTCTCACTCCTAGATTTGAGGTTGGTCATCCGTTTGAACAACAGGTTTGTGTTTTCCATTCATCTTGTTCTGGATTTGGAGATTCTCGAAATTTTTGAGGGATAGTAGAGTCGGTCATCCCTTTCAAGAGCAATTTCTAGGTTGAGGATAAAATAAAAAAAAAATCCCTTCGAAGGCCTCGAGGATCGTTCGCATGGCTCGGTCTCAGATCCCTTACTATACATCCAGTTTGTGGTCTTTGACTATTTGCTCTTGCCTCAAAACAGGGAAAGAATGGGAGGAAAGAATTATATTAATTAAGCCCTTTACAGACCTTATGTAATTTGTTAATGTTCTTTTTCTTCTAGTTTAGTATCACAATTGCTCTTGTTGGGATGTTTCTTGTTGTGTGGCTTTTTAGTTACGGGTTCGAATTTAGTTTTTGTGAGTTTTGTGGTTCAAGGGTTGGGAAGACAAGGGCAGTGAGCAAGAGATGGTTAAAACCCTGAATGAATTGAGTATTGCTTCAACAATGAGAATTTTGGAGATAAGGCTCTTTATAATATTTTATACTGACTCTTAGGATGGCCTAGGACTTCTTTCATTTCTTAAGTAATCTCGTCCACTTTCTGAATATGCGGTGACCTCTTCCATATTTTCAGAGAGTGTTACACTCTCTCTATTTTACATATTTCATTCAATATATTATTCTCTTCTATGTTGACAAGTTTGCAATTCATGTGACACTCCCAAGTCACCACTTGGGATATAATGGAGACTTGGAGTGTCGGAACATACATCAAAAGGTTACATACTACCGTTCATGACAGTTAATATGCAATTCATTCTAGTATGCAATTATTGCAGCGGAATAAGAATGACTTAAAAAAAATTTATGACAAAATGAACTAAGCATCTCAAATGATTAATTAACCATAAATAGATACTGCCTCACTTAGGAGGCCCACATAAGCAAGGCATAAGTTCAGATATAAAGTGGGAAATAGAATCTCCTTAATATAGATTCAAAGTCTCCCAATCAAATCAATGCTCTCATCCACTCTATGATGTATAGAGTCATTGCTATAAACACTAAAATCAAATCCAGCCTCCACTCAAGGTCGGGCTCATCCTTAACGATATGAAGCCAACGGTTCATCTTGTTCGTCGATACCGATCCCGACACAACTTTTACCATTCTGGGAGAATGGTAGTGGGACTACTATAGTGAGATTCCTTGAAATCTCAATAAGTTAAACAACCAACTTACACAAAGATAAGATATGCATGATTAATGATAAACATGAGATGCATGCAAAAAAATTTGTATTTGTCTTCAATTCAGGTTCCTCAATATTTTTCCAAAAAAACTTTAATGCACATTTCTTACTTCATCTTTTCAAAAACATAACATTTCATCGTTATTATAACAATCACTAACATAACGTATGATATCGTCATAACTCTCCTATATGCACTGTGAGTACCTGACAATGATCATAGTGCAACTCATGTTGTCTGTAGATATCGTAACCCAATACATTTGTATCATAACATATAATCATAACGTATGCACCCACTAGCATTAGGTGCCATATACGACTTCGGTTTGGCATTCTTTAAAAAGAATCCACTTGAAACCCGTTGATGGTTCTTTGTCAACCCAAGAGGGTTACCACTCCATTTTTACTCACTCCAGAGTGGACAAAGGAGTTCTACTAAGATAATTCTCCATCCTAGCCTTTGGGGTCATGAAAAAAATTTATTTTCATGCAATACTTGAAAAATGTATTCCATGACATGTGCATATACAATAAGTTTCATGAAAAAAAAGGCATTTATATATGCAATATGCTAAAATGGTGAAAATTTCACATATCATGTAAGCAAGTAATCAAATGCTCAATGATGTATCATATGATGTTTCATTTTCAAAATGACATTTATAATATGAATGTGGCGCTTATACAAGAATCATAAATAAATTATTTAAGAGTAAGTTAGAAGCTAACTTACAAACTTTCCAGGTACTTAGGAAATTGGCACAGCTGTAATAAAAGTTATTAGAAGTTAGGAATTGTAAGACTAAGGAATATGTTCATAATTAAAAGGGTTCAAACAATGATATTTACAAAATTACCCCCATAATTCCTAAAATTGCCACTTATTAAACTTTAAGTATTTGCAGTTTGGCCCCGAATTTTACCAAATTTCACAACCTTCCTATTTTCTATGTTCTAAATCCATATATGACCTTATAATTATAAGAATCAATAAACTACTATGCAAAAATCTATCTAACTCATGGCATGCATTTTTTTAGTTTTTTGTGATTTCAAGCCTATAGCCTCTTTGAATGCATGTGTGATCAAGTTTCATCAAGTAGCAAACCTTAAATCTGATCTTGGCACCATGTTCATAACTTAGATTTAGGTTACACGAGTTTATCCTAACACTTATGCATTGAATAACATCAAATCATCATAGAACCTTCAAACCAAGTGCATGCATGATGTTTCTAGCTTCTCTTTGTCAATGTGGATTTTAAAGCCTAAATGAATCATGAATTATAACTCTCATCTTGATAACAAAGCATTTCTAGATTTTTAACACTCATGATTTGGAAACTTATCCAAGATTCCACAAGATAAACTTCAACCAAGTGTAACCCAAAACATGCTAGATGATCAACACAAGAGGTTGATTTATAAACCTATCATGACATGTTATTTTTCTGAAATTTAAACCTTAAATAAATCTTCCAAGACATTAGTAAAACATATAAGATTATATCAAGACATGTCATGGTTAAAATTTCATCCCATAATAATGTATTCAAGCACAACTTCAAATTAGAACCGAAATGCATGTCCTCAAGTTAAAACTTATATAACTCAATTAAACCCTCATTCTCATGCCATGCTTCAAAACCTAACATGCCATTCTAATACCCAAACAAAGATAGAGTGAATCATGAATTATAACTCTCATCTTGATAACAAAGCATTTCTAGATTTTTAACACTCATGATTTGGAAACTTATCCAAGATTCCACAAGATAAACTTCAACCAAGTGTAACCCAAAACATGCTAGATGATCAACACAAGAGGTTGATTTATAAACCTATCATGACATGTTATTTTTCTGAAATTTAAACCTTAAATAAATCTTCCAAGAAATTAGTAAAACATATAAGATTATATCAAGACATGTCATGGTTAAAATTTCATCCCATAATAATGTATTCAAGCACAACTTCAAATTAGAACCGAAATGCATGTCCTCAAGTTAAAACTTATATAACTCAATTAAACCCTCATTCTCATGCCATGCTTCAAAGCCTAACATGCCATTCTAATACCCAAACAAAGATAGAGTAAGATTGCTTACCCAAACCGTGGCTTTGTAGGCTCTCAAGAACAACTCACTTCAAGAATCTCACACTCAACCACTCGGTTTCACCCTTCTCTCACACTAGGAGAAATTTGCTCTCAAAACACTAAGAGAATGCTTGTGGAAGTTGTATGAGGAAGTGAGGGGTGTAGGGGGGTATTTATAGGACTCAATGGGAGGAGTGGGGAGTAAGAGAGTGCATGGTTTACTGAAATGAAGTAAGTGTGATTGGTGTGTGTGGGTGGTGGAGTGATTGGTGTGTATGGGTGGTGGAGTGCTTGATTGCATTTTCAGGTTTGTCATTTCTTGCACATCTGAATAGTGGCCTAAACCACTTAATTAACTCATGGAAAAGAGCTAGGTGAAGGCTATAGGTGCAGGATTTGAAAGGTTTCAGAAGTAAGAGAAATCACATGAGAAATCCAAGTTGAAAGCCAACGATTTTGGCTTCACAAAACTGTCCAGATTTTTTTATCCTCTTTTGTAGGGCTGTACACAAACCGGCCGGACCGACCGCCGTCGACTCAAACCGACCGCCGGATTCAGGAACCGGCCGAAACCGGCAGAGAACCGGTCGACCGGCGGTAGGAAACTAAGGAAACCGACGTCGGCCGGTTCGGTCTGCGGTTCAATCCCGATCTAAACCGACAAACCGGCCGACGTCTTATATATATATATATTTTTTAAATATATTTCTTATATAAAACGGCGTCGTTTTTCCCTTGAAACTTAAAAAAAAAACATATGGAACGGCGCCGTTTGGCTTTTAAGCCAAACGACATCGTTTCAAAATGGATTTAAGGAATGATTGGCCCCTCTTCTTCTTCTTCCCCGCATCTTCTTCCTTCCTCCATTTCACCTGCAACTCTTCTACTCTCTCATGGTAAATGGCGACACATCCCTCCTCCATCACAGAGACGCCGACGGCAGACCGAGGAACCGAACCACACCGCGCCGAGACCGATAATATCGGTTTTCTCTCCCCCCATCGATCTGTTTCGGTCGGTTTTTTCATCTCATGGCAGACATCGGTTCGGCGTCGGTTTGGCACCGAAACCGCGCCGAACCCATCGGTTTTTAGCCCTACTCTTTTGCCCCATCTTCTTGGTCTGATATGAGGGCATAATTACTACCATTAAGTGGATGTTCCAGGTGGTTAAAGAGGTATGAGTGCCAGTCACTTGACTAGGTTTGAGCAGAAAATGAAGGAAGGTGGTTTTGATGCTCATGGGTTTCGGCCAAGGTGATCTTCATCACCATTCCATTTGCCAATCAGTTTTGATACTCATAATTGAGTGCTTTGAAGCACTTCCTAGGGGTGAAATGTGCAGAGGTGGTGGAGTCAGAGGGTGGCCAAACTAAGTGCAGAAAATCCTTGAGTAAGCAAGGGTACTCGGTTGGGACAAAGCTTCAATTCCTAGGTGAATAATGGTGATTTTGGCTTGGCTTATGGAATTGTTTTTGGCCAACTCTTAGGTATGGTTTTAGGTGACATAATGAGGTTTGCATGGTGCAGAGAATATTCATGAAAGCTTGTGAAAGAGGCATGGCTTTGGTGGTTTGTTGAAGGGTTGCATGGTTTTGCACCAAGGGTGTCGATTGGTGGGTTATGGTGGCATTGACATGCCTTTGCCTTAAGTGACATGGGTTGGGTTAATTCTAACCTTCAAGGGTTGTCTAAGAGTGATGCAAAACAAGTGCAAAAAACAAAAATTTCATATCTAAAATTATGAAGAAAAGGGTTTTAAGAAAACTATGCAAGTCATGATACTTTGAGTTACTATTCATGGGTGAGATGAATATTAGTCCTTAACTCAAGTTAGAAGCCTTACCATGGTTGAAAGGGAACCCTAGGGCATGTGGATTGAGCTTGGGTAGAATGGAAACCAATGGTATGATATATGTGAGTCCCATTTGAAAGAGTAAAATGAAATACAAGACTTGGGTTTCAAGTGTTGGGTTCTTTATTGGGTCATATGAACAAGTCTTTGTTGTGGACCTATCCATGGGTCTCATGTCCTGATTTATTGGGCCTTTTCTTGGCCTCTATAGTCCACTAGGTTGGATCCTAACTTTGGGTCTTTCCTAAATTGGGCCAATAGCTTTGAATCTTACTAAGTTAGGCTCAATAGTCTTATATCTTCTAAGTTGGGCCTAATGTCTTGTGTCCATCAAGTTGGGCTTAAAATTTTTGTGTCTATCCTTAGCACATCTCACCTTAATAGACTAGGACCCTTATTAAACCACTCTTGGGCGTTCTCCATATCTATCATATATTTTAAGCAAGTCTCTTAGCCCATTAATGTGGCAAGCCTCCAACATGACATGTGTCATTCCCTCGTTGGCCTTTTGGCACATTTTCTCAAAATTAATAAAGCACTATAAATTCTTCAAAATAATACCACTAAACCAATCAAGCCCCAAAGATTTCCTTTTCCTCTAGTATCTCAACTTCTACTTAGCTAGGGTCAAAGCTACTAGGGTTAAGGCCTAAGATATTTTTAAGTGGGGTGTTACAATTCAGACCTCTAGAAAATTGAAGAGATGAACATGCTCTCCTAAAAAATATGGAGGAGAAGAAGAGAGGGTGTTACTGCAACATATAGTGACCTCTGCAATTTTTTTATTATCTTGATTTATGATTTGTCATGCTCAATTTACAGGTATTGGCAGTGACCTCTTGCTACAAGTTGCTTTTGAAAACAAATTCTTGAAATTCCAATAGCTCAAGTACGTGGAAGAGTGAAAATTGGTTATCATTCATATAGTGTTTAATCAAATCTGATAGTGTTACTAGACCAAACCAAAAACAAAGTGTTGTTGGATTTTACTTCTTTTTGGGTTGTCTAGCATTGATTGAAATTTTGCTCCACATTTGTTTTGTTGAGAGTATGTTGTAATTGAATTGGTTATTTACATGCTCATTTTCATTACTGAGAGAAGTGAGTGTTAAGTGAAGATTTTTGGGGAGAAGTGGAGCAAGGCATCAAAAAACTTTAACAAATAATTTCTTGTGGAATTTACTTCAAAGAAATTTTACAATTAACTAATTCATGTGGACTTTTCTGTGGAAAATTAGTTAGTAATATGTTTGACCTTGTGTTAATTAAATTGTTAAATTATTATTAAAATTGCTCAGTGGAATATAGGTTTTTAGTTTGTTAGTTAAATTAAACACTCCTACTTAAAAATTTGTTAGTTAAATTATATAGTGGAATTTAACTAATTAACTAAATATTTTGTTTGGCCTTGTGTCAGTAATTTTCAGCGGAACTTTCTTTGAAGAAATTTAACAAAAATAATTAGTTACTTGTAGAATTATTTGTGTCAAAATTTCTTCAATGCCTTACCCTCCAGCACGTGTATTAAATTTCTAACACAAGAACACTTACTGAGGGCAGTGAGTGCATAAGAAGTTAGTTGTAATGAAGGAGTTGTGATTGTCAAATGGAGTTTGTTTTTGGAGGCATGGAGCACAGGCTTGAAATGGAAAATTCTAGGTTCATCAAAACTTGGATTTCTATTTTAGATTTGAAAAATGCTACTATGCCGCCTCATTTTGACCACTCATGCATTTTTTCTTAATTTTTTTCTTTTACTTACTGATTAAGGAAGTGACAATTAGTGTATTGGTGCATTTTTTATTTTTAAAATATTTAAATATGTTAAAAAATGTAAAGAAAAAAGAGAATAAAAATAAAAAGTAAAATTTGTACTAGTGGGCACGCCCAGCGGTCAAAGCTGGGCAGCACACTAGCACTATCCTTTAGATTTGCATAGATTAGGATCTCGCGTGATTGGGTTTTGATTTTCATATTGCTGTTTAGATGTGCATTGATTTTAATCTTGTCATTCGAATTTCTTGGTTGAAATTCACAGACAAGGGGGATATTTTTCATACCTTTGTTTGGGAATGATTTAGTGGTTCTCCTAATTTTTAAAAGGAGTACATGAATTGAGCTCTCAGCATTTGATTAGATGGTGTCAAACTAAATTTTACAGCATCTCCTAACTAAAGATGGACTCATATTATATAAGTTGTAATGATTAGTTTGAAAAAATTGTAATGATTAATTTGAAAATTTTGTATTTAAATTATATTTAGAAATAAGATGTGATAAGATAAGATGAGAAGTTTGGGATGAGATCTATTTTCAAACAAGCCCAGACCTAAGTGAGTCGATAAACCGCATACAAGGCGCAAGAAAAACAACCGTCAAATAGATCCAAGGAAATCCTAACACTCATGGATCAAATCCATGAAAACTGGACCAACTTGTATAATATAAAATTAAAATTATCGACCAAAAAGAAGACTTATGCACGTAGGCGATCATCTTCTCCATTCTAGGGTGTACTGTATCACCCATGCAGTGTGTGAGGACTATGCAGATTCAAAGGAAGGAATTCGCCCTACACAAGGGCAAACGTAGCCGGGAAGAAGGTAGTCAGTTGAACAACGTGTAGCTGAAAGCATTATAGGGCGAGCAACACATTATAGTGAGCAAAGTTACAAGACAAGAAATGCATGCGAGCAAGTCAAACGCCACTTTGGATGACCAAGGGAAAATCTTTTTATATCAAGCAATCAAAAGGCGTGCTAGCGATACGTAAAGCGGGCAAATGCCACATGGGCCATATTCATTTTCTACTTCTTAGTCTCTGTGGGTATGTTTATGATATTCATTTTCTACTTCACCCAAACTACTTATGTGGTTATGTTTATGATATTCATTTTCTACTTCCTAGGATTGTTTGGATACAATAAGTCTTTCAACTCATCTCATCTCATCTAATCTAATTATTACAACTTTCTCAAACTTCCACACAAAATACAACAAATAATTCAACTTTTTTAAATCCCAACACAAAAATAATATTCTAATAATATTTTATTAAACTTTCAACTTTTATCTCATCTCAACTCATAATCCAAACCTCCCTTATTCTCTTTCTCTCATGAAAGTGCATATTTTTCTCGTTACGTATACTGACTACTTTGATGATGTGATTTCAAAGTATTTAATGTATCGGTTTCAAGGAGTTCTAAGAGTGTGTGTGTGTGTATCACGAATCCCAAGCTATGATGGGAAATTATCTTAGTGGAGCTTCTCAGTTTACTCGGGAGCACTTAAGAATTAAGTAACGTCTCCTGGGCTTTCGCCTGGTGACAACGAGATTGGGCGATGTGAGGACCATGTCGAGCCGAGTGAAGGAATCTTCTCATGTAGGCAAAACATTAGCGAAAATGAGGCAGATAGGCAAGCAACATGTAATCAGAAAAGAAGTAAGGTGAGGAGGACGTTATAGAGAGCTTGGTAGATGCGAACAACAGAAGGTGACTAAAGAAGGTTCGCCCTGCACCCAGCGAGCAAAGGATGTGCTGACCATACAAAAGGCAAGCTTGTTGTGAAGGTGGAGAGCACTTTGAGATAACTTGGAGGAGCTTAGAAGGCAGCAGGTGACGTACCCAAGGCCTATGCTCCATCACAAAATTCACAATAGGAGCACGCTTGGAGAAGAGGTTATAGACTTGTAGGCTATATCGTCTAACCTTATAAGTAAGGCCTAATGCCACATGGGCGACTCTCATAAGGAGAATGACTATGGGCTTAGTCTCAAGGCAAGTAGTAGAGATGTGTGTGCCTTGTCCGATCAGTCCACTCGATCCTACCATTCTTCAATCCAGAGGACACATGGACGATCGAGATTCAAGATTGCCTTTTCAATCAATTAGAGGTTAGGATCCGTCAAAACTGTAACTGACAGTTCTGCAGTATAAAAGACATTGGACAATAGTCAACATCTCACTTTTGCAATTTGAAAGTAATCTTTTCTCTCTTCTACTATTTGAAGACTTCGACAAAGCAAAGAGCTTAGAGTTTTCATCCACAAGGAGGTCGACGATCCCAACATGACCATTAGCATTTAGTTGCTGTCTAGGTAGGTTCACTCCTATGATGATATTAGAAATGTGGGATAAATATTTATGGGTATATTCATGATGTCATATTCTACTTCTCATCTCTTTTTCTCATAAAGTAAATACATTTCTCACTATATTTACTGATTACTTTGATGGTGTGATTTCAAGATGATGTGATTTAGAGTGATGTGCCTTTAATGTGCTCTGTACTCATGGGATCCGGTTGAGAGCTCCCCGTACCATTCCTGGTGGCACGTTACCATGAGTTTCATATGGATAGAGGGGTTCCCCGTGATGATCAGGGTGAATTGTTTACGTATGACTCCATTCGATAACATGGGTAGAAAGAGTCCTTGTGTTGATTAGGTGAAGCGCTCTTTGTGCTGCTTTGGTGAATGTCCCATGCATTGGCTGGGTAGAAATTCCCGTGTTGAATGGGTAGAGTTCTCATGTTGGGCGGGTGGAGTGATTTCTCGTGTCGCATAGTTAATGATGATCATGATGTTTTTCTCATTATACAAGTTTTGCTAAGCAGGTGATTCCTCGCCATACTTAAGAATGTATGCATTTTGCTCAGTTGGTGATTCCTTGCTATGCTACTAAATATGTGTGTCTTGCACATATGGTGATTCCTCACTATGCTTAAGATATATGTGTTATCTATTTTATTTATAGGAACTCGTGTATGCATAGTCATTATCATTGTCTCTTATTATTAGTGTTGTTATGAGTTTAATTTACTAAGGTTTCATTAAAATCTGTGGTAGCCCCATTACGGTTCCACTTCTCGGAACTGTAGACTTTGATACATATGTAGTCCAGAAGACCTACCCCAATTATAAACGACCTACCCAACCTGAGGATTAGCCATGGAGGAATGTTTTAATATCTTTGTAAGTTTTAAGATGTTTAGTGTAGTTAGGCAACAAACAATAAACAGTTTTTGGTGTTATGTATTTCGATGTGGGCGATAATCTAATGGTAGTATGTAATTACATATGGGATGAAGGAATGATGACGTATGGATATTTTTATTAAATGAAGGAGTATTTGTACAACTTCTCTAGTACAACTAGTACTAGTCTCCAACTAATCACCTTTACTCATTCTGCTATGAAAAATTTCCCATATACACATGTGCTTGGCAAACGAGAATGTGAGATCCCCCACAAATGAAAGGGGTGTGGCTGATCGGCTTGCATCTTAGGCACCGTGGTTCTTCCTCTACAAACTACAACGGGGGTTGGGGGCACCATAACATGGTATCAGAGCTTTTATGACTCTCGGTAAATCCATAATATTACTTAGGGTAGCACTAGAGCAATAGCATTTGATCTTTAGGGTGATAGGCTGGAATCTTTGGGTATCATAGGTCAATCTGTTAGTAAATAAGTTTGGCTCAAGCATGAGAGTGATAGGCTTGGATTTGTGTGGCATGATTACGATTTGGTGCGACTGAGAGTTTCACGTAACAGATGACCTGAGGGGGATCACGTAGATGATCAACCTTGTAACGATGGAAACCACGCCACAGGCCAAGCGATTGACCGTATGAAGTACATGTTGCAGGGACAGTAGGAGTTTTTCCAATAGCAATTGCAAATACAACAAGTTAACCACCCATGCGTTGAACATAGAGGATGTATGTACAAACAATCCTTAGCCTATTGATATCTAAGGTTCTTTGGGAATGAACGGCCAACAAAAGCAGGAAGGTGGATTAAGGATATTGAAAGGACATTTGAAGTGTGCGGTTGCACGGATGATCATAAAGTACTATATGCTAGCTAGTTATTTTAAGTAGAAGTAGCGATTTTGTGGGATGCCAATGGGCAACTACTTATCACGGAACTAGGATCTATGGAAGCCATTCCTTGGGAAAGGTTTAAGAAGGAATTTGATGACTGATATTTCCCTGCCACAGTGAGGCAGTAGAAGTTGAAGGTTTTGCCAGTTTAGTTTAGGGTGGCATGACAGTCGATCAGTATGCTACTAGGTTTGTGAAGTTGGGAAGGTTTGCCCCACATTTTATCGCCATGAAAGAAATGCATGTTGAGTGCTTCCAAGATGGGTTACAGTTGTGATTACGAACCCAAGTGACTTGCCTACAAATACAAGTCTTACAGAGGTTAGTAAATGTGGCCTCAATTGCTGAGCAACAGTATTGCAGTCTTGCGGCTGTGACAACGGGCTAGAAATGGAGGACGGTCGTTGGGGGAATGAAGTAGATCTGGATCACCCCAAAAGTTTGCATATAGGACGGGGGTACATCCACAAGCTATCCTTGGAATGCACATGGGAGGATGGGCACTAGTGTGTGGCCACTGTAACAAATCCCATTAGGAGGATTATCACCAACTCACGCTCACATGCTACCGATGCAGTCAAGTTAGACATTATGCCAAGAAGTGCCCGAAGGCAGTCTAGTAAGGAAGGACTAGTCCTATGGGAGGAAAAGGAGGCCAAAGACAGGTGATGTAGGCAAGGGTTTATGTATTGATATTGACACCATGGGCGGTCGATGAATACGCCCCAGAAACCTAGAAGGCGGGCGTCATTACAGGTACGAACTCCCTAGGTCTAGAATGAGCATGCATTGATCATTAGAATGTTTTTGTAAGAATAATGAGGTTTGGTTGCAACAAGACAAGTGAAGGTATTTGGGTACCATGCGGGCACCTTATTTGACTCGAGAGCATCCTAGTTGTTTGTATCTACCACGTTTGCTAGGATATAGAGTCTGTGGACAGAATCGATGTGACAAAGTGTCACAATAGCATTATCGACTGGATAGGTAGTGGTTTGTACTAGGGTAGCATTGAGTTGTCTGCTAGAGATAGGAGGGAAAGTGTTGGGCACTGACTCAATAATGTTTAATCTAGTCAGATTTGACATCATCCTAGGAATTCTGGCTGGGGAAGATTTAATTCCTTGGTGAAGTGATATCCAAGGAAAGAGTCTCAGTAGACCCAAGTAAGATTGAAGCGGTCGTAGATTGGCTGTCCACGAAGTTAGGAGTTTTGATTGCACTCGCTGGGTATTACAAAAGGTTCGTGGAGGGATTTTCTAACCTTTTGAGTCCACTCACAGCGTTGACTAGGAAGAACACTAGACATATATAGACTGGGCAATGCGAAAGGAGTTTCAAGGAAGTGAAGAAAATGTTGACCACGACTCCTGTATTAGCATTGCCAGAGCCTCGCAAGCCAATGGTGGTGTTTAGTAATTGTAACACCCCGCTCCTTCCTTCTGACGTACGTTTTTTCTTTCTGACGTAAGATTCCTTCCTTCTTACGTAAGCAAGTGTTGAGGACGAAAATTATGTAAACCGTCCACCCCTTCTCTCTAACGACTGCGAGCCTCGTCATGCGTGCCGAACCCCGATGGCGTGTCTTCAAAGATATCGCGTGACTTCTAGGGCACGCCCAATGTTTTAAATGTGCTGGAAATATTTATAAAGAGTAATTTCAGTGTTATTGAACCAAGTTTGATTTTAAATACGACAATTATAATATTCTTGAAGAGCTCCAAAAATATTATAATTGTCAGAAATTATTTTAATATCATTATTAAAATGATTTCAACTATTTAAGATATTAAGAGATTTAAATTATGTTGCAAACTTTTATTAATTAAATTGTTTTATTCTCTTTAATATGTTAAGTGAGACTTCATCATTTTATTAATGATGAAGGAATATTATTTTATAAACTAAAGTTAGTTTAAAATAATATTCTACCTTAATTCCTCTAAGCGCTTTTAATTAAGTTAATATTTATGCATTTTAATCAGTGTTTGAGATCCATCGTTAGATCTTTACATGGATCCCCAGACGAAGGGACTGGGTTAAATACCGAGACCCCTCCCTTTCTTCCTCACTTTTCCCCAGCTCTCTCTCTCTCTCTCCTCCCTCTCCCCAACGTACGTGGTACGCGACTCCACCCCCACACCGAATCCTCCACTGCCTAGCCAGGCGCCGCCGTGCGCCGCCTGGCCTCACCGCCCCTTCCACCGCCACCTCCTCCCTCCAGCAAGCCTCCCCACACCGGCATCTCTCCCTCACGCTCCCTCCTCCTCTCCCTCGGCAGTGCACAACCCGAATGGGCTTGGTGCTCACTGCACCGCCGTGCGCTGCCCAACGGTGCCACCACCTCCACGGTAGCTTCTCCTCCCACCGGCCATCACCCTCCAGCGAGCTTGGCCTCCACCTTGCAGCCACCTTCCCCGTAGCACACACATAGAGACTCACGCATGACTTCACCGTGCATTGCTTCTAGCACCGCTGTATGTGGCCTCCACCGCCACCAAGCGCTACCATGAACTCCCTCTTCCCTCCCCTTTCCTCCTCCATGTGACCCGAGGCCCATAGCCTCTCTCCACTGCATGACTTCCTCCCCCTCACACGCACGGGTTGTACACCTTCCACCGCCGTGCACGGCCACCCACGGTGTGTAACCACCATCTCCAACCTCCTTAGGCCACCACCGACCCATTCCAACCATCCACGGCCCCGATCTACCACCCATGCATGCACACTCTCCCTCACTCTCTCACGGGCTTCTCCCTCGTCTTACACGGCCATTCCCTCCCCCCACCACCATGGCGCCACCTCAATGCCACCACGAGCTCCACCGCACCTCCCTTAGCCGAATCCTAAGTCCAAACTATCACTTTGAGTGGTGGGTAGTCACTGCACATGATGGATAGTCATTGCGCGTGGTTGACAGCCACTATTTACGACTAGATCCGCCGTGTTACGCTCCTTGCCACCCATCACAAGGCCACCACGAGCCATTCCAACACCACACCTAGCTATCCAAATGACTAAACAGTCACTGTACGCGGTTTAGCCACCACGTACGACCCTTCCAGTGTCATCGACCGTGACGGTCAACGAGCAACGCATGAGTTATCCCGTCGATAGTATAAGTCTCTATCCCTCGTATTTATGTTAGATATTGATTAGTTGACTAGGTTGTGGACTATGCTGCTGGTATTTGTGGAGTTGTGGCGTTGTGATGTGCTGTATAGTGAAGTGTTGGGCATATCTGTGTAGTGTGGTATTGTGATGTGGTGCTGTGTAGCGAAGTGTTGGGCATACATGTGTTGTGTGGAGATGTGTTGTGCCGTGTAGTGTGCTGTAAAGTGTTGGGCGTAGTTGGGAAGTGCGCTTTTAGTGTTGTGGACTGTGTTGTAATGGTGGTGTGGTGTATGTGGAATGAGAAGAGTACACGTTGACTCTGTATGGTGTGATGTGTATGAAGGGAGTACATGTGGAATGTACTCCGTATGATGGAGTGATGCACCTTATGGCGGATATGCCATAATGCTGATGTGGCGTGATGTGTGTGAGGGGAGTGGTGAAGTGATGCACTATATGGTGGGTATGCCATAGTGATGATGTGGCGTAGCATGTGAGAAGGGAGTATGCATGGAGTGTACTCCATGAGGTGCAGCGACACAGTGTGGCGTGTCGCAAAAATAATGATGGTTGAGTAATTGATGGACGTAGAACGTGGTGAGTAATGTCGCGAACTGTGGAACAGTGTCCCGAAGTAGTTATGGTATAGCCTGTAGTCTGAGGTGACAAGTGTCACCGTGAAGTTAACTCATGGCTGGATGTACGGGTGAAGTAGCAGGACAAGTATAAGAGTACGCAGCAAAAGCGTGACTGGGCAATGTCACTTCGTGACATGGTTACTGACAGTCGTTCTTGTGATGGGTGAAGAGTTAGTGTATGATTGACGTAACGGGAATGTGACGAGATGTCACAATGTGTCGGGAGTAAGTGAGGAACCGTACTCAAAATGAGTTAGGAATTGACGTAGCAGAATGTTGGGTAATGCAACAAGGTCACGGTGTAGCTTTGGAGCAATCTCGAGCTATATGACGTGACATAAGGCATAGTTGTGAATGGAGTCTTGTCGTATTAAGTGCTGGGATGAACTGTCAAAAGGGACGGGTAGCATGAAGAGTCATGCTAGCCGGGTTAAGAGAAAGTTGATATCGAAGTATGGCCCTTGTCCCTACAAGCAGGTGATCAACGTGTTATATATGTTGATCTTAGGTGATAAGGGGTAAGGTACATGTGTAATCTGGTGAGAGACATGTGCCGGACGGATTCACCATATGTAATGGGTAATCTGTCTTGAGTATAGTTGCACGGTGCCTAAGCCTCAGAGTTGGCTTAGAACAGTGTGGTTTGTATGGATGGGAATGAGGATTAGTATGGGCTAAAATGCATGAAGATAGTGATGGGTGTACTGTGTAAGGAAGGGTTGCATGACTTAGTCAGTCCGAGTCATGCATCGAGATGAGTTCAATAAGGATGACGAAGGTCTTAATGTCTTAACTTAGTAAGGAACACGTAAGAACACATGAATGGATTGCATGATATGCAAGTAGCATGGAGTCTAGGTAAGCGTTACGTTCATACTCTTCTAGAGTTTTCCAATATACGAGAAACGCTTTTCCTTTAAGGTGCTTTAAGAAAAGAAACGAAAGATGTTTTAAGAAAGAAAACGATAAGTGTTTAAAGGTATACGTACGTACGACCCCTCCTTGGCAGCCCCTCTTTACGCATCCAAAGTATTAATTGCACGCATGTGAATGGATGACTGTACGGCGTATCTATTGTATGTATTTTCTAAGAAAATCAACGAACTGATATTTTATGATCATAAAACGATGTTTTCCCATGAAACGATGTTTTCTCACGAAAAAGAATGTTTTATCACAAAAGGCAAAGAAAGACATGGAAATGGATGCTTTTATGGATCCTACGAACTGACTCTCTTATGGACGCCATGAGGTGATGCCCATGGACACCATGAGAGACGACGTTTAAGGTGATGCTTATGGATGCCATGAAGGCTAACATTTTAAATGTTTTACGATGCCAAGAACAGACGTTTTACGAATGCCACAGAAAGATAATGTTTATGCACAAGCTTTTAAAATAACGATGTTTTCTCACGAAAACGAACGTTTTCTCATGAAATGACATGTTAAATGAAAGATAAGAAAAGAATGAAAGCTCCAGCTCTTTAGAATTAGCATAAACGAAAGAATGAAATGAAAACATGAAATGTATGAAAATACGTAACGGCCATATGAATGAATGAAAAGGGGTACCCAACGAATGAATGGGCAGATTGCAATGCCGGGTAGTAGTGCTGGTAGTGCACCCAGTGCTGCACCCTAATGGAATGGGATTCCAACCCACGGCCACGGGCAAATCTATTGGCCATAGGGCCGCTAACCCTAACACACGGGGCGTAACAGTGTGTACCGGCCTATGAAAGTGATAAGAAGAAATGTATGTATGCATGAATGTATGTATGCATGAATGCATGAGAGCACGGACTCTTGAAGAAATGAAGGCACTGACAGGAGAAAAGTTTTACGAAAAGAAAGCCTTTAAAAGAAAAACCCTGTCCAGTGATGTTTTCAAACAAACGCACGTATGACACGTATGCATGCACGTAATAGTATGTACAAATGATGAATGCATGAATGAAAACCTATGTTGTGATATTTTAACTGTATGAAGTAATGCTTACGAGTCTTCGACTCATTTTAGTTTTTATGTATGCCCCTCCCCCCCCCCCCCACAAGGACAGAACGAAGTACACGTCAGGACGGACATAGCCCAAGGGGAAGAGCACGGAAGTCTAGGCATGGGTTTTAATTGTATGATAGGCCTTTTTATTATTAAAATTAATGTTTTCCGCTGTAAACCTCTTTTATATTCAAAGCACATTTTATTTTATAAACGAAGAGTCTTGCACTCTGGGTATGCAGGCAAAAGGTTTTAAATGGAACGGTAATTCCCGTCGTCCTTTTTAAAATATTTTATAAAAAGTCCCACCACAAGAACGGACGTTACAGTAATGCATCTAAGTATGGACTTGGGTGTGTTCTAATGCAAGAGGAGAGGGTACTAGCATATTCCTCATGACAATTGAAGGACCATGAAAAGAACTACCCTACCCATGATTTGGAATTGGCGGTGGTGGTCTTTACCTTAAAGATTTGGCAACATTATCTTTATAGATAAGTATGCTAAATATACATGAACTACAAGAGTCTGAGACATCTCTTCACCCAGAAGAACCTCAATATAAGGCAAAGGAGATGGTTGGAGATCATAAGTGACTTCAGTGTGAGATCAAGTACCATCTCGGAAAAGCTAATTTGGTCGTTAATGCTTTAAGTTGAAAATCTCAAATGAAGGGAGTAGATGGATTTACAAACATGGATTCCCTCCTCAATGGGATGAGAAGACTACTGGTGGAAAGTTCACAACAAGGGAAAGCCCTCGCCTCGATTCAAGAGTTAAATGTGATGGACTAAAAGAGCAACAACGAAAAGATCCAAAATTATTGGACATTTGACGAAGGGTTAGGAAGGTGAAGGGCCCATGCACTTCAGTCTTAATGAAAATGGAACCATGCTGTATAAAGGTCAAAGGGTGATCCCTATCGACTCAAAGATTAAAGGAAAGATGCTCACTAAGGCTTATTCAGTACACCTGGGTAGTACAAAAATGTGCAGAGATTTAAAGAAAAACTGTTGGTAGGAAGGAATGAAGTGGGATATTGCCCACTTTAACGAAAGATGTTTCACGTGTAGTCCAGTGAAGGTTGAATATCAAAGACATGTTGGGAATTTGCAACCTCTACCGATCCCAGAGTGAAAATGGGATGACACAACCATGGAGTTCATAATCAGTTGTAACTAAATCTCATTTGAACTAACTATTCGAGGTTCTTGGTTCTGAACTCTTCATTAATGAGGAGACGTGAAACAAGTCATACACTCCTTCATACTCATCTGGTAGTGCTACTCTATATACTACTTGACCTACCATTTCCATTATTTAATAGGGCCCAACATATCTTGGTCTCAACTTTCATTTCTTCTCAAACCTCTTCACGCCCTTGATGAGTGACACTAAGACACTTTAAGATACACCCAATCACCCTCTTCAAAAGTCAAGTCTCATATTCTTGTATCACCATAACTTTTATGTCAACTCTGTGTTGTCGCTATCCTTTCTCATATAACCTTGACTTGATCCTTTATTTCTTGGATTAACTCTGGCCCAATGACCATACATTCTCCAACTTCATCTCAATATAGAGACGACCTATATTTCTTCCCGTAGAAAGCTTTGTAAAGGGCCATTTGGATAGTTGCCTCATAGCTAGTGTTATAGGTGAACTTGATGAGTGGGATATGGTTCTCCCAAATGCATTTGAAGTTAGCATGTAGGCTCTTAACGTATCTTTTAGTGTTTGGTAGGGCTGTAAATGAATCAATCTGTTCGATAGCCCGCTCGGTACTCGCTCAGTTAAACTTGAATCGAACTCGACTCGTGAAAAAAAAAACTCGTTCGTGAAAGTAGATACCCGCTTGATTTGTAAATGACACATACCCGACAAAACTGGACTCGACTCGGCTAAGACTTGTTAAGGCCCGCTTGTTTATGCTCGAGTCGACTCGTTAGCTTGACTCGATTAAAACTCATTCATATATTGATAAATATATACATACACCTATGTATATATACATATATATATGTATTAGCTAATAATATAAACATACCACTTTTATAATTAAATATATAATATGTAATCTAATTACTTATGTCTATATAGTGAATATATTTCATAGGTATGTTTTATAATTTGTATAATAATTAGTCGATTAAATTTAATAATTTCATATACTAGAATGTGGGAACCATATATGAAATAGATATATGCTATCATATTAAGTGTATGTTTTAATAATATATGTAGGCATATAATATATTGTTATTTTGGATAAATATCAACTAATTAGATATTAATTATTTATAAATTTTTTAAACTTTTATAATTCAATAGAAGTTCTACTTGTTAGTTTTATAAATTCAATATTAGATTTTTTATTTTTTTATTTAATTTATTAATTATTAAATCTTATTCAAAAAATAAAAAAAATAAACAATTCGAGCTTGAGCTCGAGCTTGACTTGACTCAAACTCGTTTGTGGCACAAGCTCGAGCTCGAGCTCGAGTTGAGAGTTTAACTTATTGAGTCGAGCTTGAACAAAGAATAAAAAAAAATCTTGAGCTCAGGCTCGAGCTTGAACTCAAGTATTTTGGGTCAAGCCAAGCTTGGCAAGCCAAAGACCGGCTTGGCTCGGCTTGGCTCAATTATAGCCCTAGTGTTGGGATGGTTCGCTCAGATTGTCTATTTGTCTGCGAGTGATACACACTTCTAAACCTTAGCTTTGTACCCATTGCCGGTGGTAGGCTTCTCCAAAAAGAGGAAGTAAATGTTGGATCTTGATTCAATACTATGGTCTTAGGCACGTTGTGAGGACCCCACCAACATAAAGGGGCATACCACAATAGAGTTGAGTGGAGGGAAAGATTGAGGGACACTCCATTGGTGCGGTGAGGAGAATGACAGCGGGTGCCGCCAAGTGCAGCTAGTCCAAAATGTGGAGGATCAAGCACCTTGTGGACTCTCGAGCTAATATGTCCTAGAGCAAGGTGGAAATATGCGTCTCATCCCATGGTAGGTGAGCTAGAAAAGTCACTCGCCATGAAGACGAGAACGAGGAGCTGAAGAGGCTAGTAGCTCTGATGAGACAAAGGCTAACCACCCAAGACGAGTAACGGTTACTCGCCCAGGGTGAGCAACAGCCTAGGAGAGGCTAGAACAAGTATTGGAGCTTTCAGAAATGACATGGAAGATGCTCAGAAAAGTGGCAGTGCCGTACGTAGAAGCCTACAATCCATCTGCAAGATCACATTCAGAGTGGGTCTGCAATGAAAGGTGAAGGCATGAAAAATCATACCATATGAACCCAGAGGTATGGCCATACACCACGTGGAAGACCCTCATTGAAGGACGGACTGAGGAGTTGGTCGACCACAGAGAAGGGCAATCCATTCCCTAGCCGTTTGTCTCTGTCATTCTGCAATTCGATAGACGAGGCCAAAGGACTTTTAACACCCGTCCTTATGGTGGGACTTCTTACAAAATATTTTTAGAAAAGGACGACGAGAATTACTGTCCTATTTAAAACTTTTCACTTGCATACCCAGGGTGCGAGACTCCACGTTTATAGATTAAAATGTGCTTTGACAATAAAAGAGGTTTACAGCGAAAAACATAAATCTTATAATAAGAATGTCTCTCGTACATTTAAAACTCGTGCCTAGACTTCCGTGCTCTTCCCATGGGCCGTGTCCGTCCTGATCGTGCAGTTCCTGTGAGGGGGAGGGATATGCATAAAAACTAAAATGAGTCGAAGACTCGTAAGCATTACTTCATACCGTTAAAAATATAACAATATAGGTTTTCATTCATGCATTCATCACTCGTACATACTATTACGTGCATGCATACGTGTCATACGTGCGTTCGTTTGAAAACGTCATTGGACAGAGTTTTTCTCTTTTAAACATGGGCTTCCTTTTTGTAAAACGTTCTCCTGTCAGTGCCTTCATTTCTTCAAGAGTTCGTGCATGTTTACGTGCGTTCTTTTGAAAACGTCATTGGACGGAAATTTTCTTTCAAAAGACTTTCCTTTCTTTAAAACGTGTCCCCCGTCAGTGCCTTCATTTCTTAAAGATTCGTGCATTCGTACATGGGTGCATACATCCATTCGTTCTTATCACTTTCATAGGCCAATACATACCGTTACGCCTCGTGTGTTTGGGGTTAGCGGTCTTCCTTTGGACCCGGATTCCGCCCATGGCCACGGGTGGGGAATCCCTTTTCATAGGGGCAGCACTGGGTGCACTTCCAGTACTACTTACCCGGCATTGCAATCTGCCCATTCATTGGTACCCTTTCCTTTCAGTCATATGGCCGTTACGTATCTTCATACATTCATGCTTTCATTTCTTTCTTTCTTGCTTTTCATTCATGCATTCATTCGTTCTTGTCAGCTCGAAAGAGCTGAGGCTTTCGTTCGGTTCTTTCTTTCATTTACAGTCCTTTCTTTTCATGAGAAAACATTTCTTTTCGTGAGAAATCATTTCTTTTCATGGATAAACATTGTTTGGGACGTAAGCCCAAAAATCGTCTTTTCGTCTTTCAGTTCATTTCAGTTCTATCTTTTCTTCAACAGTTCGTTCTTGAAAACTTCATTTGAGAACATACATGGGCTTAAACGTCGGCTTTCATGGCATCCATAATCGTCACCTTTGAACGTCGTCTCTCATGGCATCAACGAGAGTCACCTCGTGGCGCACATGAGAGCGTCGGTTCTTAGGATCCACAAAAGCATCCGTTGTCATGCCCTTCATACATCTTCATCAGTTTATGGACTTTCTTAGAAAATACATACAATAGATACAGCGTATAGTCATCCATTCACATGCGTACAATTAATACTTTGGTTGCATAAAAATGGGCTGCCAAGGAGGGGCCGTACATACTTATACCTTTTAACAATTAGCATTTTCTTTCTTAAAACGTTTTTTGTTTCTTTTCGTGAGCATCTTAAGGGAAAAGCATTTCTTGTATCTTTGAAAACTCTAGAAGAGTATGAACGTAACACTTACCTGGACTCCATGCTACTTGCATGTCATTCAGTCCATTCATGTTTGTCAGATGGCAACCTACATGCATACACATAACCTTAACATCATTCTCTATCTAATGCATAAGCAACTTAAACTATAAATAGAACTACGCTATACTTGAAACACTCTCCTTCTATCCAGTGTTCTTACGTGTTCCTTACTAAGTTAAAAACTTCGGGGACCCATTGCGGTCACCCCATCTTCCAACTCAAGGTCTTACCTCGAGTGCTCATCCACTAAAGTGAATTCATGATTCACCTTAGGATTAAGACATTAAGGCCTCTGTCTCATTCTACTCATTAACCTCATTCCGACGCATGACTTAAACCAACTAAGTCATGCATCCCGTCCTTAGACAGTACACTCGTCACTTTCTTCATGCATCTTAGCCCAAACAAATCCTCATTCCCATCCAGACAAGTCATACGGCTCTAAGCCAACTCTGAGGCTTAAGCACCGTGTAACTATACTCAGGATAGATTACCTATTACATATGGTGAATCCATCCGGCACATGTGTCTAACCAGATTACACATGTACCTTACCCCTTATCACCTAAGATCAACATATATAACACGTTGATCACCAACTTCGAGGGACAAGGGCCATACTCCGATACCAACCTTCTCTTAACCCGGCTAGCATGGCTCTTCATGCTACCCGTCCCTTTTGACAGTTCATCCCAACACTTAACACGACAAGACTCCAATCGTAACCATATCTTATGCCACGTCACATAGCCCGAGATTACACCCAATCTACACCATGACCTTGTCACGTTACCCAACATTCTACTACGTCAACTCCTGACTCATCATGAGTACGGTTCCTCACATACTCCCGTCACATCGTGACATCTCATCACGTCCCATTACGCCATTCATACCCTATCACTTCACCACATGACAAGCATGACTGTCAGTAACCACGTCACTTCGTGACGTTGCCCAGTCATGCTTCCACTGCGTACTCCTACACTTGTTCCACTACTTCGCCCATCACAAGCACGACTGTCAGTAGTCATGTCACTTCGTGACATTCCTCAGTCATGCTTCCGCTGCGCACTCTTGTACTTGTTCCGCTACTTTGCGCATACGCCTAGCCATAAGCCCATCACGATGACACTTGCCACCTCAGACTACAGGCTATGCCATACTACTTCGAGACACTGTTCCACAGTTCCCGACACTATCCATCACGTTCCACGCCCATCAATCATATAACCATTCTTATCTCTACGACACGCCACACGGAGTGTCGCTGCCACGTGGAGTACACTCCACGTATACTCCATTCACATATGCCATATCAACACTATGGCATACTCACCATATGGTGCATCACTATATCACATGGAGTACATTCCTCATATACTTCCTTCATACACACTACGACACATCACCATTATGGCATACAACCATATGGTACATCAATCCGCCATACGGAGTACATTCCACATACATCCCCTTCATATATCATACCCCACACAGAGTACACTCAGCGTGTACTCTTCCCGTTCCACATACACCACGCTACATCATCATTATGGCATACACGCCATATGGTGCATCAATCCACCACATGGAGTACATTCCACATATACTCCTTTTACACGCATTACCCACAGAGTACACTTCTCCGTGTACTCATCCCGTTCTATCATATGCCAGGAGGGTATATTTTACATATACTCTCCTTGTCTTACATTACGCCACATACAAGTACACCCAGCGTGTACTCTTCCCATTCCACATACACCACGCCACATCACCATTATGGCATACACGCCATATGGTGCATCAATCCACCACATGGAGTACATTCCACATATATCCCCTTCATATATCATACCCCACACAGTACACTTCTCCGTGTACTCATCCCGTTCTACCATATGCCAAGAGGGTATATTTTACATATACTCTCCTTGTCTCACATTACGCCACATACAAAGTACACCCAGTGTGTACTCTTCCCATTCCACACAATGCAACGCCATCCATACAACACATGCCCCACAACTACACTGCACAACACAACCACTCCATAATTACAGCACAAACCCCACAACTGCATTACAAGCACAGTCCACAACACTTCACAATACGCCCAACACTTCACAGCATACTACACGGCACAATGCACCTCCATACAACATAGATAAGCCCAACACTTCACTACACAGAATGCCCAACACTTCATCACACAACACCACATCACAATGCCTCAACTCCATTAATACTAACAGCACAGTCCACAACCTAGTCAACCAATCAATATCTAACATAAATACGAGAGATAGAGGGTTATACCATCGACGGGATAACACGTGCATTGCTCGTTGACCGTCGTAGCCGATGATGTCGACAGTGTCATACGTGGCAGCTGACCCACGTACGTTAACTGTTTAGGCATTTGGATAGCTAGGTGTGGTCTTGGAAGGGCTCGTGATGGCCTTGTGATTGCGGTGAGGGGCATAACACGACGACTCTAGCCGTGTGCAGTGACTGTCCATCATGTGCAGTGGTTACCCACCACATAAAGTGGTGGTTTGGACTTAGGGCTTGGCTAAGGGAGGTGCGGTGGATCTCGTGGTGGCGCCACGGTGGCTCACGGTGGTGGATCTGGCCATCCCGTGGAGGAGAAGCTGTGGGAGAGTGAGAGCGAGTGTGCTCTCGTGGGTGGCAGATCGGGGCTGTGGGAGGTTGGGTTGGCTTGGTGGCGGCCTGAGGAGGCTAGAGGTGGTGGTTACCAGCCGTGGGTGGCAGTGCAAGGTGGTGCACGGCGTGCAACTCGTGCGTGCGTGAGAGGAGAACCGTGAGGTGGAGGAGGGAGCTTCTGGCCGTGAGTCACATGGAGGAGCTTGGGGAAGAGGAGAGGTGGTCCATGGCGTCGCATGGTGGTCATGGGTGCTGCGCACAGTGGCGCTAGGGGCCGCGCACGGTGAAGCCGTGCGTGGGTCTCCTTGTGCGTGCGTGTGTGCGACGGAGGGAAGGTGGCTGCATAACAGGGGCTGAGTTCCCTGGGGAGTGGTGGTCGGTGGCAGAGGAAGCTGCTGTGGAGGTGGTGGCGTTGGAGGGCTGCGCACGGCGGCGCTACGCGCTCCAAGCCCATACGGGTTGTGCACTTCCGAAATGGAGAAAGGGAGAGCGTGAGAGGGAGGGGCTGCCATGATTAAGCTCACCGGCGTGAGGAGCAATCGGTGGTGCTGGCGGTGAGAGCTGGTGGCGCACGACGGTGCGGGGCTGAGGCCTTAAGCCGTTCGGCGTGGAGAGGGAGTCTGCGTACGTTGTATGCTTGGGAGAGGGAGGAGAGAGAGGGAGCTGAGGGAAATGAGGGAGAAAGAGAGGGGGTCTGGGTATTTAACCGAGTCCCTTCGTCTTGGGGTCTACGCAATGCTCTAACGATGAGGAATTAAAACACTAATTTGAACATGCGTAAATATTAACTTAATTAAAAGCGCTTAGAGAAATTAAGGTAAAATATTATTTTAAACTAACTTTAGTTCATAAAATAATATTCTTCATCATTAATAAAATGATGAAGTCTTACTTAACAATTTAAAAGGGTTAAACCATTTAATTAATAAAAGTTCTCAACATAATTTAAATCTCATAATATCTTAAATAATTGAAATCATTTTAATAATAATATTAAAATGATTTCCTGCAATTATAATATTTTTGGAGCTCTTCAAGAATATTATGATTGTCGTATTTAAGATCAAATCTTAATTCAACAACACTGGAAATATTTTTTATAAATATTTCCAGCATATTTAAAACACTGGGCGTGCCCTAGAAGTCACACGATATCTTTCGAGACACGCCATCATGGTTCGACACACATAACGTGGCTCACAATCACTAGTGAGAAAGGTAGATGATCACATAATCTCTGCCTTTAGGATTCGCTTACGTCAGAAAGAGAGAAGCGTACGTAAGAAGGAAGGATCGTACGTAAGAAGAAGGAGCAGGATATCACATGACTCCTAATCAAGCATGCTTGGAGTCAGAAGGACGTCTGACAGTCCCACTCTATAAAAGGAATTTAGACATGTGACAAAATATAACTTTACGATCTTATATACCTGAGACCCCTCGTAGTCAAAAGTTACAGAGGGAGCAAGGAAATGAGCGATGTAACTGAGTGGCGAGCCCGATGTTGTGAGGTAGGTTAGCTTCTAAGACAGGATTAGGGAATGTAGGGTGAATATTGTATGTAAGAGGCATTTGCATTTTCTGTAACCTTCCACTTTTTGACATAAATAAATTTGTTTTGGATCATTATGTTTATCTTATGTTCACTTCATGCTTTCCGAGATTTTGAATGTGTTGCTATTTTTCGCTATCTCATGATCCCAGTGTATGTGTATTTTTATCTCTATGTATGTGTACTGTGTATCAATCATGGGGTGGGACGGAGTTCCTCGTGCCCATTCTTACGAGATGTTACCACGAGTTTCAAACAAGTAAAGGGATTCCCAGTGAGGATTCGGGTGTGGTGGTAATGTGTTTGACCACACCTGATAGTCGGGATATAGAGCCCCTCAGCGCATCACGTGGTGGTTTCTTGAGTTGGTTAGTCGGGTAGACATTTTCCTGGCGTAACATGTGGTGTCTATGTGATGAAAGCTTGTGTGACAAATGCTTATATGGCAAATGCTTGTGAGGTAAATGTCTGTGTGACGAATATCTATGTGATGATGATAATGCCTCTGGAACCGAGACTATTATGGGTTTGATCTACGAAAGCGAAGGGTGACATCTTGCCGTACTAGTATATGTGTTTGAATGTTACTTTGCATAAAAGGGTAACTTCTCAGAGGATGATTACTCGTTGTGCTTATATATATGCATTTTAGTAAGAGGGTGATTCCTCGCCAAAGCATACGTGCATATGTCCTTTTGTTATTTACATGAACTATTCATTGCATCTTCAGGAGCATTATATCTCATTAACAGTTTTTGTTATGGCTACTAACTTACCTATGGTTTTACTCTTAGAACCATTGATTTTGATGCAAAGTTAGGACTAGAAGTGACGCTTGAGGAGGAAGAGCCAACCCTACCTGAATCCTAAAGATAGAGGCCTATCTCTGTCATTGGCATCATGCCTTATTTTGAGTTGTATATAGCCATCTAGAAAGGCCAATTGTATTCGGTCTGTCGCATATTCGGTGATGAACATTCCATTTTGGGTTGTATGTAACTCGATGTTAATATTTATGATGAATGACAGTGACATTTTCTTAAACTTGTTTTAGATTCTGGTACTGCAAGGTTTAGTTATCGACTAAACCTCTTTCTTTTCCGTTGCGATCTTATACCTATATCTCACACGTGCCCTTCCATGTGAATGAGACATGCCTAATCCAATTAAACCCTGGGTGTAGATCGCTTGGCTGGCCACCTTGGCACCACAAAACCACGCCAGGACCTTCACACGAGGGACGTGGTGCCACAAGATCCTTAGAATTTAGTGTGAAATTGTGAGTTATCTCCCAAGAAAATAACTTAACTGAACAACTAAGGACTTCACCCAAACCAATAAGTTTTTCCTCCATGATTCTCTGCTTTACCAAGAACTATACTAGTTAATTCTCTTGATGTTTTTCTGCTATGCCTACACATATGCAATGTTTCTTTCCAAATTTTCTTCAGCATTTCGCTTATATAGTTGGGATTATGTTTAAAGGAGGCAAATTTTGAAGCAATAATATAGCTAAATTGTTGGCTGTACATGTTAGTGCAAACCAAAGTCTACTTTTCTACTATACATTCTGTTTTAGCGCAAATCAGCCCCTTTTCATTTCCATCTTCAATTTCATCTCCCACTAAACTAAGTTTACTTCTTTGTGTGATAAACTACTATAAACAAAGGGCAAAGCCAGCCACCAAGTGAGCCTTAGTTCTTCATACTTCTTGGTTCCAAGAAGTTTACTAACAAGCTGTCAAATACCCACCTTTAGTGAAATTCCAGATTTTGATAATTCTTGTTCCTTCAGTTCCTAGCAACTTCCTATCGTCTACACATTTTTAATCCATGGTTGACCCACTTTTAATGTAGAAAACTCAATAGACCCTTATTGGATGACAAGCCTATTTTGGTAAGCTCTTTTCTCTTGGCTTAAATTGAGTTAAAAATGAGGATGTGGGCATTAAAGAAATGTGTGACCAATATATGGAGTTTGAGTGGGGTAGCAAGCATGTTATTAAACATGTTTATGTATTTCTTTGTAATGCTTGAAATGTGGACTTTAAAGAGCTTGAAAGGCCCCGTTTGGATACTTAGAATATCTCAGTATATTTGTAAACATGAGTGAAATGGTTTGAATTAAGATATTTTATTGAGTTTTGGGAAAAGATAGAGAAAAAGTTGAATAACTATATTATAAAGTTCAAAAATATTTGAATATAATTTTTGTTTTAAAATTTGAAAAAATTGTATTATTTTTTATGTTTTATTCAGGAGTTTGAGAAAGTTGTAATGATTAGGTAATAATTAGATGAAAAAGTTGAAGATTTGAAATTAAAAGGTATTTTGTATTTAAATGATATTTGGGAAGGAAATATATGAAAATATCTAAGAATACTTAAAATAATTGTGTTTCCAAACGAACCTTAGTGTTAAGTATGAAAGTGTGGAATGAGATTATTATACCTTGAAAAAATGAATAGTGATAAGGATGGGATGAAGTTGTATTGGCTTGGTTCTTGGTGGGCTTGTTTGATATGGAAGGAAGTTAAAGGGATGGAGATTTTGCCTTACAGTTTGATTTTTGTCTAAGTGAAGAGGAAGTTAAGGAAATGTTTTACTTTCTTTTTCGAATTAAAGTAAAGAACTAGTTAAATTGTAGTTAGAAAAACATAGTATAAAGTAGGCATTGATGCGTTGATTCCATTTCATTGAATCGGATTTATTAAAGTACAAGAGAAACCAAGGGTTAAGCTTTGATGTAACTCGCTATGATCATGCTTCTTACACCAAGTTTCTTATTAAAATGCTCTCTTTTTCAATAAATGCTTCTTTGTAGTAAAATAGTAAATATATGTAATGTCTAAATAAACCTTTCTTGGTAGCCCGTGTTGAGCATCCTATTAATTATAAATGTGTGTATGAGTATGATATAAAGCATTCACATTCAAGGTTGAGATCATGCAACTTATCATGTACATGCTTTTATAAAGAAATTAGTGACTTTCCTAATGTAAAGCTATAGCATGAATTACATGTTTTTTGTAAAAGAAAATAAATATTTCATTGGATTAAGAAAGATTATGAAAATGTTATGAAAAGAGAAAGGAAGGGAAAAATAAATGAAAGTTTTATGTATGAAAATACGTAATGAAAATGAATGATTATGGTATTGAAAAGAGGGGCATATTGCAATGCCAGATCAGTGTAATGAACCCAGTGGTGCTATTCTGACTGATGAATTCCCAACCTGAGGCCACGGTCGGAATCAAGTCCAAAAGACTGCTACTATTAACACACGGGGCGTAATATTGTGTATCGGCCAATGAAAAATGAAAAATGATTTAATAATGTTTAATTGAAATTTTTTTATATTTGTATGGGCTTTTCAAAAGAAATGAAATAACTTATGTGTGATATTTTAACTATATGGTGTAACTACTTATTGAGAATTGGACTCACTTTAGTGTTTAACATGAACATGAAGCTGTAGAACAGGACACTACTTAGGAAGGAGAGACAGATGTTTAGTAGAATTGGGTCTGGCCTTGTGATGGAGTTTTAGTTTGTGTTGTGTTTTGTGAAACCGTTTGATGAATATGATAGACTTTTGTTATGTATTTTGAGAGAATATTTTTTTCTTGTAAACAGGATGGATCTTCATACTGTATAAAAGTTATGTTTTCAATGTGTAACTAATGGGACAGTTTTTATATTTTGACAAATTTCTTATTTTAAGTTTTGAAGTTATGAGGAAAATGAGTCATTTTTATTAAATGTTAGATTTCATATTATTTGTGTATAAAGGGAAAGTTTGACGAAATGTAGCAGCTCATTCTATCTCTATGAAGGGATTTTTACAAAAGTCGAAAGAGGTTGACTCAGATACAAAATGGTGAAAGTGATATAAGCCAAGTAGAAATCAGCTACTCAAGAGAATGAAGGAGGGGATCTCTCCAGATCTACAGACTTCTCTACACATGAAAAAGGATAGATTATTGGCTCCCTTTCTAGATTTCTACAATGACAGCATCTTCTTCAACCTACCAAGAATCCTAATTTCCTCAATTGTATTTAGGGCTATGATAGGCTATGAGATTGTAAAATTATCAAGCATAGTGGATTTGGCACCCAAACAACTTGTGAACGTAGTTTTATGCCAAATCATGTAAATCTATGTCTCTATCTTTATTTACATTTTATAACCTTTATTTATTATTTATTTTATGGATGAGCATTCGAACAACGTATCAAAGGTCAACCATTATAGTTGTAACAGTCCATTAGAAATTTTTCCATAAGAAATTCAATGGATAAATTTCTTTAGGTTTTAGGAACCTCGTAAATCTTGCAATCACGCAAGTTTTAGTCTGACAACATAGCCAGTCTTACTATTCACTATAATGCTAGAAACGCGATTTTATTTATTTGAGGTACTTAAGAGTATGAGAATGAGAAACGGTCTGGCCATTAGTTTCAAATGAATATTTAGGATTTTATGGCATAATAAAACGATTTTTTATTTCTAGAATAACAATTGTTTGAAATCACGTTTTGATTTATTCGAAGTACTATGGAGTCGAATTTTGATAAACGAGTTACACCTTAAGGTTAGTATGATTATTTAGAATTTTATGATGCACAGTTATTTTCACCATTTTTTGGAGTGAATAGTGACTCCAATGTAAGCGTCATGTGGCACTCAGTCAGATGTTTTTAAGATTAGAGTATGAAATGTCCAAATTAGGTTATAGAAGTTTTATTTAGACACTTGGCAAGATCTTAACCACACTTGGTGAATGGTATTGGACACTTGGTACCAAGAGGAACCATGAGATGGAAATGTGAAGGAAATCAAGTTTTGTGATCATGCACCTAAGCCAAACACTATTCCATCCAACCATCCAATTTGTGCCAAACCAAAGAGGGTTTCTGTGATGCCCCAAGGTTGCGTTTGGGTAGTGAGGTATTCTGAAATATTCTGTGAATAGTAGTGAAAAAAGTAATGAAAAATAATGATAGAATATTGAATAGTAGTGAATAGTAGTGAAAAATAGGTAAAAAATAATAATAAAATAATAAATAGTATTGAGATATTCTCAGTACCCAAATTAAGCCGAGTGTCGGGACATGCAACACAAGGTTACATACCCACTTTTATGACAGTTAATATGTAATGTATCTTAGTATACAACTAGCAGTATGCAATAATCGTAGTAGAAATAAGAGTGATAAAAATAATTGATGCCATAATGCACTAAACTTCCCAATGATTTATAAACAATAAATAGGTACTTCCTCACTTAAAAGGTCCACTTGAGTTCAACATAACGTGGGAGATAGAGTCTCCATAAAACATAATCTATATAATCAGACTAACTCTCGCATCCGCTCTATAGTATATAGAGCCATTGCCACAAAAGTTAAAATCAAATCCAGTCTCCTCTCTAGATCAGGCTCCTCCCCAACCAT
The DNA here is from genome assembly GCA_022457165.1 of Juglans mandshurica. Lineage (NCBI taxonomy): Eukaryota > Viridiplantae > Streptophyta > Magnoliopsida > Fagales > Juglandaceae > Juglans > Juglans mandshurica. The sequence goes on from CM039623.1 coordinate 17,423,976, forward strand.
TTGTATTCAACGGTTCATCTTGTTTGCCAAATGTTGGTCGAAAGAGAACATTTCGTACCTCAGCTTTCAAAAACTTAACATTTCATCGTTATTAAAGCCATCATTAACATAACGTATTGTATCATCATAGCTTCCCATTATGCACTGTGAGTACCGGCCAGTGACCGTAGTACAACTCATGTTGACACTACGTCTTTGTTTGCAGATATCGTAACCCAATGCATGGTCATAACATTTAATCATAACATAACATTATAACGTATGCACCCACTAGCATTACGTGTCATAAATGACTTTACTCCGACATCTTTTAAAAAAGAATCCATTCGAAACCTATTGACAGTTTTTTGTCAACGTAGGAGTTACCACTCTATTTTTACTCATTCCAGAGTGGACAGATGAGTTCCACTAAGATAATTCTCTATCTTAACCTTTGGGACCGTGATAAAATTTAGTTTCATGCAATGCTTAAAAATTGTGTTTCATAACAATGTGCATATGCAGCAAGCTTCATGTGAAAATGACACTTAAATGTAATATGTTAAAAATGGTGAAAATTTCACATGTCATGTAAACAAGTAATCAAATACTCAATGTGTCATGCAAAAATGACATTTAAAAATGACATTTATAATATAAATGTGGCGTTTATACAAGAATCATAAATAAATTATCTAAGCGTAAGTGAAGCTAACTTACCAACTTTCCGAGTGCTAAGAAAATTGATGCGACTTGATAAGTGCTATTTTTATGTGATTTTTATCACTCTTTTATTTATGAAAAGTGTCAGTTTTCGTTCAATTTTATTTATTTTATTTTATATTTATTTTATTTTCTTGAATTTGAAGGAATGAGAAGATTTTAGTACAATAGGAGAGCATTTTGGTACAAAAGAAGAGACTAAAAGATCTACTGAAGAGAGGCGACGAGATCTAAAGAGAGCTGAGAATATTTGGGCAAAAGCCTTGTGCTGCGGGAAGTAAAGAGAATAATCGTTCATCTCGAAAAGCGAGGAGACCCAATGGCGATCAGAATAGGCGAGAAGACTTGGCGACCAGTTTAACTGATTAAAGACCAACATTGTGGGCGACAACCAATGAAGGCGAGCAGCTTTACCGCTCGGTAGGTTGGCGAGATGAGTCTTTCCACTCTGTAGGCAAGAAGAGGGCCGTGTGGATTTTCTGACCTCCACGCTCGTTCATTTGTGACCTCCACGCCCGCTAGTTATATTCAGTGCACATGACATTTATCCGGTGGGACCCTTCCAAGTTCCGTAATCAATCTATTGGCAACCAAATCCTCCCGAACTCCGCAATTCATGCCGCACATCACTGAATCTTACATATTAGATAATTCCAATATTCTTGGGATGATTTCCTTTTATGTTTAGAAACTATTTTCCATATTTTTAGGCTAGATTGTAGCCGCATTTATTTTGTTTCTTGTTTGAGTTTTGACATCTATTTAATCTCGTCTTGCGGGATGAATATGGAGTCTTGGTTCTTAATGAGTTTTAGAGAGTCTGAGTTTAGGTTTCGATAGTTTAGAGTTTATTATTTGAGTTTCTTTCAAGAAGGCAAATCTGGGGGAGAAGAAGTGAGAGCCACATGTTTCATCAACTAACTCTAACGAAGAATACTAGTTTTATTCCTTTTCTTTTTAATTTCATTATGAACTAATTTTATTTTCTAGAGTTTTGATGTAGCCTAGCATTGAACACACAAGTTATATTACAAGTTATTTTATTTTTAATATTTCCATGATTGAGAGTGTTTATTCTTTGTTCTTAATACTTACAATTTTTTAACTAATTATTGTTCGATCTTTTGGATTGCAATGAGACCGAGAGGTGATTTGTGATTAAAGCTCTAGGATTGAACACCATTAGTTGAGTGAAAGCAGAGATGCTTTACCGCGACTATTGTGATTTTTAAGAAAAATCCAAAGAACTTAATGAGTCTTCAATTAGTTAAATTCACATAGAGGTATCAAATTATTAGTTACAGATATTTTTGGTATTGTTAGAGTGAAAATATTGAATAATTAAGAGATTTTTATCATCAACTTGGGATAATTAAAATTCCATAACAAATTGTGTGAGATTTGCTAGGTGAAGTCAAACACTCTAGATCTATTTTCATTATTTTTAAAATCTTAATTTTAATGTTCTTTTCTTCAATTTAATTTAGATAAACCATTCTTCAAATTTTGGTTTTCCAAATAGTAATTAATTTAGTCAATTTCAATACTCAATAGCATAATTATTCCCTGTGGGTTCGAGATCCGTTTTTTTTTTTAAAACACTTTACTAGTTGTTGCGATTCTATGCACTTGTAGATTATATTTTTATGCAAACACGACTGTAATAAGATTTATTCTAAGTTAGGAATTGCATAACTAAGGAAGATGTTCATAATCAAAAGGGTTCAACAATCAATATTTACAAAACTGCCCATATACTTTACAAAATTGCCACTATGATCCTAAATTTTCACAATTTGCATTTTGGCTCCATAATTCACCAAACTTACCAAACCTCATATGTTCTAAATCCATATATGACCTTATAATTTCAAAAATCAACCAACTACTACGTCAAAAGCATTCAACCCGTGGCATGCAATTTGGTGACCATTTTGTGATTTCAAACCTATAGCTTCATTACATACATGTGTGATCCAATTCAATTAAGCATAAAGCCACAAAATTGATCTTGGAATATGTTTACAACTTAGAATAATACCACACGAGTTCATCCCAATACTTAGGCATTGAATAACACCAAATTATTCAAAAACCTTTAAACTGTGTGTATGCATGATGATTGTAGCTTCTCTTTGTCAATGCAAGTTAGCCTAAAGAAATCATGCATTTCAATGCCTAACATGATGATAATTGGTTCTTAAATGTTTATAAGGTCATCCTTGAGGTAATAGAATATGATATGCCAAGATCATTCTCATACAAGTGCAAACTGAATACTTAGATGATCAACACAAGATATTGGATTATAAACCTTTCATGACATGTTGTTTTCCTCAAATTTAAACCATCAATAAATATCCCAAGAAATTATTAAAACATATAAGATCATATCAAGACATGTCATGGCTAAAATTTTATCCCAAAACAATTTATTCAAGAAAAACTCAAAAATCTGAACTGATATGCAACACCTTGAGTAAAACCTCATGTAACTCAATCTAAATTTCATTCTCATGCCATGATTCAAAACCTAACATGTTAATCTAACATCCAACAAGAGATAAGGCAAGAATACTTACAAAAGTCGTGGCATTTGAGCTCTCAAAACTCAACTCACTCCAAGACCTTACTCAAATTACTCAATTTCAACCATTTTTCACACTATGAATGCTTTGCTCTCAAGAACACCAAAAGAAAGCTAGAGAGAGTTGTGTTAAGACGTGAGAGATGAGGAGAGGTATTTATAGGACTCAATGGAGGGTGAGAGGCAAGGGGCGTTGGTCTTGGATGAATGGAAGTGTTGTGATTGGTGTGTGTGTGTGTGTGGTGGAGTGCTTGAGTGAATTTTCAAATTTGTCATGGCTTGGTTAGCTGAATAGTGACCTAAACCGATTAAACCTTGGAAAAGAGGTAGACGGTGTAGTGGGTAGCATTGGTGCAGAAAAATAAAACAAGAATTCACAAAGAAATCAAACCATGGCCAACGGTTTTGGGTTCCTCCGAAGTTGTCTAGATTTTGATTCACTTCCTGTCTCATCTCCTTGGTCCGAATTGGGGGCATTATGACCATCATTTGAACCCTTTTTCAAGGGAGAAAGAGAGGCATGAGTGGCTTCCAAGTGATCATGCACGGGCTGACAATAAAAGAGGTGAAAAGAGGGGTGATTCAACCAAGTGGTTCATGTGAATGCCTCTTTTTGAGCCAATCAAATGGGCTACCTTGGGGAGGTAATTGGGTAAGCTTTCACTTGAGTGATTTAAAGCACTTCCAAGGGAAAAAAATGACAAGGGAGGTGGCATGGGAAAGTGAGGCAAAAATGTGTAGAAAATTCATGAAAGATGAAGGCGCAACTAGTTTGCATTCAACTACACTTCCTAGGGGAAACAATTGGGTTTTTGGCTTTGCTTGTGAAATTAGTTTTGGAAAACTGTTGGGTTTGATTTTAGGGGACATCATGAGGGTTGAGAGGTGCAGGACACCCTTTGAAAACATGAGGAAGAGGCGAGGGTTTGGGGCTGGTTTGTTGAAGGGTCACTTGGTTTGCTTCAAAGGAGCTGATTGGTAGTTTGTGGTGGCAATGGCAAGGCTTAGTTCCAATTAACATGGGTTGGGTTAATTCTAACCTTCAAGGGTTTTCTAAGAGTGATTCAAAAAAATCATAAAATCTAAAAATTTCAAATCATAAATCTAATGAAAAATAATTTAAAGAAAACTGTGCAAAATTCATGATGTAGATTATTATTCATGTGTGAGACGAGTAGTACTTCTTAACTCAAGTTAGAAGCTTAACCATGGTTCGGACGGAACCCTAGGGGCGTGTGGTTCATCTTGAGTTTAAGGCAAATCCATGATATAGTGTATGTGGGCTCCAATTGGAGGAATAAAATAAAAGACAAGGCTTTGGGCTTAAAGGGTTGGGCTTTTGTTGGTCCAAATGTGCAAGCCTTGGTTGTGGGCTTTGGAATGAGTTATTATAAGGACCTTATGATCAGATTTGTGGGGCCTATCCATGGACTCAAAGGCCTACTAAGTTGGGTCCTAATCTTACATCTTTCTTAGGTTGGGCCAATGGCCTTCACTCTTACTAAATTTGGCCTAATGGCTTTATGTCCTTTACATTGGGCCTATTTTTTAGTGTCCTCCAAGAAAGGATTAGAACTTTATACCTCCCAAGTTGGGCCTAAGGCATTTTAACATCTTATCATTAGCCCATCACATCCTTAGTGAATTAGGGTCCTAAAGTTTTATGTCCATCAAATAGGGCTCCATAAGGTACTAAAGTCTTAGTGTCTCTCCTAAGCCTCTATACCCACAAAGTTTGGACCCTTAGTAAACCACTATTTAGGCCTTCTCCAATTCATTGAACACTTCGCCCATCAATATGCCATGTGTCTCTCCCATATTGGCCTCTTGGCTTCATATCACCAACATAAATAATATTGCACTAAACATTCTCCAAAATAATATTACTCAACTAATCGAGTTCCAACAATTTCCTTTCTTTAAAAATCACAACTTATACTAGCTCGGATCATGGGTGCTAAAACCAAGTCTTAAGGAGATTTTTAGGTGGGGTGTTACAGTTTCGACTCTAGTGAAAACCTAAATACTTGGAATCTAATTGAAACCCCAAAATCTTGATTAAAACCGAAACCCCAAATGGTTTTCCCAAACCCCAAAAGTTTGCCTCCAAATCCTAATTGAACCCGATTTTAGCTTAGTATTTAATCACTTGATTAAATCACTTTCACATGCTATTAACCATTCAAATTCATGTTATTATATCCTTATTTATTCTTTTAAACCTTGGTAATTCTATTAGTTCAAAAAAAATTAGATTTCGACTTGATAGAAAGCTCAACCCCAACCAAACCCCAAATGGAAGCCCATTTGGTTAAGGCCCACAAAATTGCACCATCAATGCAAGGATTGTGGAGGAAGCTTCTCCCCTGCCATGGCAGTCCTTTCACTATCCAAGTCAGCCCCAAACATTGGTTGATGGGAATGCCAAAAGCCACGTCACCACCACTCTTCACTTGGAAGCTTCTTTAGCTTAAAACCCTGTGCAGTAGCATATGGTATTACCTAAGGTTTTGGTTGACACCCCATCATCAAAAGTATATTTCACACTTCTCTTATCATGCCCTCCAGATGTTTAAGTGTCTTTCTTGTCCATTTCCCTTGCATTTGATCACTTTTGAAGCCTTTTTTGAAGAGAAAACCATAGAGACTCTCAGACAATTTTTCTAGCCTACCTTGCTTGAATTTATCGAAGCTATTTTATGTATTTTCTCACAATGTACCCTTCATATCAGTTGTTCCTATTCAAGTCTAGATTTTGTTGGTATATTTTGTATAAATGTTCATTGTCATTTGATGGGCGAAACATTTGTTTAATCATGAAGAGGTCATTCAAGGAGATAAGTTAGACAGTGTGTGATTCTTTGATTTTTTTTATGGTGTTCTTGACAAGATCTTGGTTTGATATTTTTATAGTTAACATACTAATATACAAGTTTGATGAAGATTCATTACATGTTATAAGTTTTTTATAAGAGTTTTGCAAAGATCTAAAAAGTTTAAAACTGGGAGGTTGAAAACAAATTCTGTTTTAACATGCTTGAATTTTTTAATGAGAAAGCATGGTCCAATGGTTTTAATATTCATATATGATGTTCATAGGAGTTCTTATTTACATGTAGGATGTTAGTTTGAGGAGTTATGTTATTGGTTTTAAAGATATGAATTTTTATGCATGCAAAGGTCCGAATAGGTCTTGTATTTGAGGTTTTCGGATAAATCTATGCTTTGATGCAAAATTTTCCATGTAATCTTAGGTTTTATGCTTAGATATATTGTAGGGCTTATTTATTAACCATAAGATGTTGATCACTTATGATTTAGTTCATAATATGTTTCGGATTTATGGGTTTGATCAAAACCAAATGTATCAAGTGTGATTTTGTGATTTTTTGTAGTTTTGGCTTAATGATTCAAAGCATGATAGTTCTTAGAAATAAGTTATGAATGTATTGAGAGTATGTTATTGAAATTTTGGAGTTCTTGGAATTGTTTGATAAGAGTTAAAACCTTGAACATCAAGGGTTGTGCTTAAAGTTAAAAACTTGAAGTTTTGTATTGAAGAAGCTTGTGATTTTTATGATATAAGTTTGGTGTTTTTTCTAGCATATTATTTAAGTGTAGGATGTGATTTTGTCATTTGCATATTTTATTTTAAGCATGAAAAATGAGGTTGGATAGAATTGCAACAAAAGTTAGGGTTTTGGCCTATATATGTTTCGGCTTATGCATGGTTGACCTAGTTTTGATGTGTTTTAAATTTTTCTAATTAGGTATTTGGATTTAGGACAAAATTTACATGAGAAATACAAATTTTGATGAGTTTTGGAGTTAGGATGTGAAATCCTTAAGTTAGGGGTACAATGATCATTTTCCCACATGTAAAGGGGTAAAATGGTAATTTTACTTTAAGTCAGTATTATGTTTCTAAGTTTGTCAATAAAGAGTTTCTAACGTTTAGAAATATCTCCATATAGTTTCCCGTTAATTCACACATTTTATTCATCACGTTACGCTCATTGTAAGTTAGCCTATAACTTACTGTTAAAATATTGTATGCGTATTGGTAAGAGAACATTTATTCATGTTCCTATGCTCTTATACATGTCATACTATGCTATGTCACGAAATGTTAATATGTTACATATTATGCTATGTCACGAAATGTTTATTTGTTACACATTATGCATGTCATGAATTGTTCATCTTTTACATGTTATATCATGTCATGAAAAGTTATCTGTTACATGTGATGTCATGTAATTTCATGTTTATTTATTATACACCATGTTATGCCATGCTGATACTCGCCAAAATAGTGCTTCCAAGTATAAAAGCAAGTTTAGAGTGTAGTGGGAATGTCTAAGGTCATTTCCACAGGGATGACTATATCAACATAATCCAGCAAAGTTCAAACAAATAAAATGAAATCAATCAAAGAGGAAGTAGAAGATGGTGGAACAAAACTCCTTTGTGAAGTTGATTTGTTCTCAATTGCTAAGAGAACAAAAGTGAGTTGTGTGCACTGGATTTATACAGAATGTGGGATGATTTAATGGTTTGACAAATAAAGCAAGGGTTTGTAATTACTCTTAAGGAAAACATTAACATAAAACTAGATCTGCAGCCTTAATATTTGAAACGAGGCGAATAAGAATACAAAACAACTTTTGAAAGCTTAGAAACTGAAACTGTATTTGTCAAAAAGCGTAAATACTAGGGGTACAGGGTTAGGGTTTCCTTTACTATCAGGTTATAGTTGCTGGGCGCATTTGCTTATGCTAACTCAATCAAGAAATTAACACTTTAAAACCAAACGAACATTATTACTCAGATTAAAACACCGATAAAATAAAACCGTCACTGTATTGTCATCCACTTTCATCTCAAGACTCAAAAGTTGATGGATCCTTAATTATTCCAAGGTCCTGTTGTGCCGTGAGTCTACAACAGGTCAAGAACAAGAGATCCTTCCAAACTGATAGTAGATAAGGCATGAAAATACAGCAACAAGTATAGGCTAAATATAATAGCAACAAATAACAATCAATAATGGTGAAAGAAAACTCTTTCCTCTGCAACCCTAGCTATAGAAATTAGCCCCGAATCATCATGTGATAGATGATTCGAAAACCCTAACAGAAAGCAAGAAGAATACCAACGATTGTTCTGAAAATAAAAACAGACTAAAGATTCTAAATGTGGTCTTGAATCGATCCTCTCTCTCGTGTGCCTCCTCTCTTTTTATCCCCCTTTCCATCATCTCCTTCATTCTCTTTCTTCTAATCATTTCTCTCTGATTCGCGATTCTGCCCTCTAGAGGATGAGACCCTTCTCGATTTTTCTTGTTGTATTGAGGAGAAGCCACAGCAGAGTCCTTACGCGGGTCAGGATTTGAGCTCAAAGCTGGGCCAAAAGATTGATGAGCTTTTGGGCTTAACTTACGGGACTGGGCCTTACCATGTGCAGGTAAAACAAAACCATTTAGCCCATCAGTTAGGTAAATAATGAATTTATTCCTCTAAACTTGTAATTCCAAATGACAAGGCTTTTGTCTTAAAATCTAACTTTTAATCTCACTTTTGGAACTATTTAGTCTCAATTTACTCTCTTGTAGGAAGATATTTTAATCAAAATATCTTGACAATCACATGCCATGATTTATTTCCAAATATATGTTTATTTGTTACACGCCATATTATTTCATGCCATGATTTATTTTCAAGTACATGTTTATCTGTTACATGTCATATTATGCCATGTCATTCATCTCACGTACATGTCACGTTACGTTATGTCATGTTATTTGTCATTTCATTTCATATTAGGTCATGTTTCGAGTTTGGAGTATGTCTCTAAAATTGGATTTTCCAAGTCTAGTCATCTTACATCCACGTGAGTCAAGTTATTATTTAAGTTATTATTATTTTGAATCATTATGGTAATTCCATGAGACAAGAGTATCATTATGGTAACCCCATGAGATAATAACATTGTGGCAACTCCATGAGATAAGGACATCGTGGTAACCCTATGAGACAAGAATACAATTCAGTTCATGTTCAATTTCACGTTCAATTCATATTCAGTATCACATTCAGTTCATGTTCAATTTCATGTTCAATTCATATGCAGTATCACATTCAGTTCATGTTCAATTTCACGTTCAGTTCATGTTCAATTTCACGTTCAGTTCATGTTTAGTTTCATGTTCAGTTCATGTTTAATTTCATGTTTAGTTTCACGTTCAGTTCAATTTCATGTTCAGTTCATATTCGGTTTTAGTTCACGTCATGTTTATTTCATGTTCAATCCAATTTCAAGTTCAGTTCATGTCAATTAAGGTTATGTTAGCACATGTCATGTTATTTGCCAAATTATGTCATGATCATTTATGTATACGTCAACATTTATGTCTTTTACTATCATGCATGCATTTATACTCTATTAGTTTTAGTTGGTTGTTAACTTGTTGAGATTTGTAATAAAGTCTTACTTGGTAGTCTCAACTATCATTCTCTCCAGAATAGTAGAGCATGTGTCAGTTCCTGGAGAATTGGCAAAGGATCATCTGGACGAGGTCGATTAGGCCATCCTGGTCGAGTTGAGTGAGCTACTCCTTAGGCTAGCCTAGTAGTTATAATATTCGTTAGATTATGTACATGAGGAACTTTGTCTCCTATACTAGTAATGTTGCAGATATTATGGACAAAGTACTATAACCGTTGGATATCAGTCATCATGTGACTTTTATGAAGCACGTTAATTTAGGATATATCTTATTTGGTACATAGTATTGCTCAAACAAAAAAAAATATCCGCTGCGAATATTACATATTGTTTAGATACATGCTAAGTGCATTGTGTCTTTATTTGTAATGAACGAGGGCAGGTAATCCTGTGACATGTCTCGACGCTTCAGAGTCCGTCAAATCCCAAACGGAATCTGGGGGCATCACAATAGTGGACTATTTAACCATATTGTTGGTGACGGCCGAAATATGCATAAACAAGGCCATAAAGCTATTTAGTATTTGAAGGCAAAGATTATTCTAGAACAAATCCTTGGTTTTCTAGGGATTTTTTCAAAACCACGGGAGGGAGATTTGTTGTAACTTATTCGAAAGTCTCTTTTTAAGTACTTACTCGAAAGTGGCTATATGTATAAGCTCCTTCTTTTTTGCATGGAAAATACTTTAGCCGCAAAATGATTATACGAAAAAAATCTACAAACTGATGTGGCTTGATGTGGTATGTTAGATTGTAAATTTACTTTTATTATAAAGTCAATCTAACAAATTTCATGAAACCACATCAGTTTGTAGGTTTATTTTGTGTAGTCTCTTTGTGTCTGTAGCAGTTCTCGTAAATTATTTGAAGAATTGTTCATAAAATGAGTTTCATCCGATTACGTAAAAGAACATGTAAAATACAAATCGCTACAGTAACCCGTTACATGTAGCGGGTACTATTCATTATTCAAATAATTTTTTAATTATTTATACTTCATTTACTCCTTCATTTCCTTTTACTTTTACATTTCAATATAAATTCTTTTTATTGTTCATCATTTAAAACACCTCTATTTTATTTTTTTCTAAAAAATATCATGAAAATATTATTTATCCAATTTTTTCATATTTTTATTTTATTTTTAATTTTTATGTGGCTTATATATTTTTATTTTGTGTGTATATGACTGAATTATATTACATTGTATCTAATAATATATTGCAAATATAAAAAATATATATGGATATTACAAATTTATTGGTAGAAAGGAAATGTTTAAAAAGAATAAAAATATATTATTTAAAAGATATGAAAAAGATAGATAAACTGATGTATGATATATTGTAAAAGTCAATATGTAAAATAGAAAAAATGAAGTTTGATAATGTATTTTAAATGAGAAAATAAATGAACCATTGTGAATGCTCTGAATGGGTAGGCTATAGTTGTGTATCTATCAGTTTAATTCCCAGTCCTCCTTGTGGTTTAGATCAGCAAATGAATTTCTAGGACTAAAGTAAAATGATGCATACTTCTTGGCCTTCAAAATCTCACCAGAAATGTGTTAATCTTTTTGCTCAGGGTTTTTGGCACTTTTTTTGAACCAAACATATACTACCTTCATTGGTACCAAAATCAGTCATTTCAATGTTTTTCCACAAGTATATCATTAGCAATTTCTATTGGACTATCCTCTATCCATACCCTTTCATCTGAAAAATTAAGAGCTAAGCTTACTAGTTTGTGCGCTGTGTTGTTTGCTTCTCTATAAACAAAACGTATACCCTAGTTCAACCTCCCATTCATAACTCTCCTTACATCATCAATAATGCAACCATACTCAACCCCTATCTCTTCCCCACTCTTTGTAGCATTCACTATTAATAATGAGTCCCCCTCTAGCAAAACATCTGATAATCCCAATTTAGTACATAGAATTACTGCCCTCTTTAGACCCAGAGCTTTAGCTACATTCGGGTTACTATTATGAGCAAATCTGGAACATAGGCAAGCAAGTACCTCTCCATTTGAGTCCTTGACAGCCACTCCAATTCCCACTCTATTATTCTTGACATCCACAGCAGAATATCAATTTGCTTTCACCACCCTTTCCTTTGGTTTTTCCCATTTAGTCACACTTCTATCAGCATTCCTTGTCATATGAGTTTTTTGTAGTTGGTCATGGGCCATCTTGAACTCTCTTAGTCCCTGTATTGTAGTAGAAATGATAATTCTCAGGTGATCAATTTTTTTTTTCAAACAGCAGTGAATTTCTTCTCATCCAAATCTTTCTTATAATACAAGCTACCACCTCCACCTCCTCTTCTTTGAAAAAAGCATTGAGTTTCCCCCACAAATCCTCAAAAAGTAATGGAGGTTTGGGCTTCCGAGATTTTGAGTGCTTTAACAAGGCAATGCTAGAGAATGCTGAAACAACCTGATTCCTTAGTGGCTAAGGTAATGAAAGAGAAGTATTTCAAGAAGGTGGGGATAGTTGATGCAAAACTGGGGAATGGGTCTTCATTTATATGGAGAAGCTTGTGGTCTTCATTGGGGTTGGTAAAGGAGGGGCTTTTGTGGAGAGTGGGAGATGGAAGTGATATAAGTATTTGGAGGGATAAGTGGCTAGCAACTCAAACCTCCCACTGTGTACAATCAACTATTAAAAATCTGCCTGCTGATTCAAAAGTGCAGCAACTTATTGATATTGAAGCTGGGGTGCGGAAAAAGGACCTGATCCTTGACACTTTCAATGGTGAGGAAGCTGAAACTATATGTGGTATTCCCTTGAGTAAATGGGGATCAATAGACAGATTGGTGTGGGGGTGCTCAAAGGATGGTAAGTTTTCTGTTAAAAGTGCTTATCATTTAGAACATGAAAGTATGAGGAAGAGGAAATGGGAAACTTCAAGGGGAAATAAGGTTGGGAATGGGTGGAAGCTGATATGGGGGTTAAATGTCCCAAATGTGGTGAAGCATTTCTTGTGGAAGACAACTCATAATTTGCTACCTACAAAACTAAATCTGTACAAGAAACAAATCACAAATTCTGATTGCTGCCCAATATGCGAGAGAGAACCTAAATCAATTATCCATGCTGTGTGGAGCTGCCCAGCTGCCTCAGATGTGTGGGCAAAATGTGAAAGTCCAGTGCATAAAGGGTTTTTGGCACTTAAGGCATAGTCATGACATAAAAGGGGATTGATTTAGAAATCTTCCGAGCAAAAGATGTCTTGCCTGCTTTAGTATAAAAGCTTTGTTTTTAGGAATAATTTTTCCTTTTCATAAAACACAACTAAATTATAATTTATTTTAGGGCTGGAAAATGCTACTTTGCCACATGAATTACCGCTCAATTGCAACCCCTTTTTTCATTTTTTTTTTTTCTTTTGATTATGTTTATTAATACAAAGCCCTGAGATTTATGAAGTGAATTCATATCCTACATTGTTGCGGCTAAAGCCATCCCACTCTTAGTAGCACCTCCAACATATAAGAAAATGTTACGTTGCATTTCAAATGTATTGCTCAAAGTTACCATTATTACATTTGTGTATATTGTTTTAATATTAAAAGAACAAAATGCACTAATAGTAATTTGAACATTAGTTTTAGGAGCGCTGAGTAGCCGCGCCCCCAAAATATATCAGCCACCGTGAAGTTAATAATAAAATATATTAAATTATAAAAATTATAAGATGGTATCGTTTGGATTAGGGGTGTTCATCTGGGTTTCGACCCGGGAACCCGGGTATACCCGGACCGGAACTCGGATTTCAAACCCGGGCCGGGTTAATCCGGGTCAGACCCGGGCCGAAACCCAGATTCATCCGGGTTTTTAAAATCCAAAAATCCGGGTTCTGGGTTGTACCTGGTTTTTTTTTTTTTTTTTTTTCATGTAAAGCATCTAGAAGCATTTTTTTTTGTTTTATTTTATAAAAGCCTATAATTAAAATGTTGAAAAGTATAATTCTTCTATACTTATTAAAAAAAAATTTTAAAAAGTGTTGAAAATCATAATTTTTTTACAAAAGCATAATATTTTATGAAAACAATTTATGAGTCATCATTAAATAGCATAATACTAACATTTTCCAGAATAATAAAAATATATAAAAATGAAAAACTAAAATGCATGCAATCCACTACATATTACACCATTTTGTTATTTACACATTACATTACATTGCAAAATACAAAACTACAATGATTTATATTATTTTACTAGCAAAATAACAAAAAAAACCCAGATCTAAGGTCTGAGACCAGAAACTTGAACATTGGTGGACATAATGGATGAAACTCTTGCATCAGGTGCATGAAATTCACTGCTTTGAAAGTTTTTGTTGCCAACAGAACTTACAAAAGATAAACATCTATCTTTCCAATTACTTTTCTGAAGTCAATATTGAGCATCCCACTGTAAGGCTTCAGCTTGATCATTTCTCCTGGTTGAATAGTCAACCATCATAGCATCAAGTGCAAAATCGTGAGTTATCTAAAGAGAAAAGGAATTCTTTATTTGTATAGTTCTTTTGAAACTGACCTTTATTATATGCAGCCACTTCCTCTCCAAGAAGTAAAAGTAGCTAAGATAGTAGGACCTGCACCACCAGTACCTGTTGTGTAGTAGTAGAATTTGACAAGAGCATATTTGAGTGTAAGTTGCAAACTTTTTCATAGGAAAAGAGGAAAGTAAACCGGTTTTAGCCTTTGAAACACATAATGCAATTGTTTAACAGACAAGAAAAGATGTTGCATTTGTATGTCATAATTGTATTTCTAGATAGTTAATTCTATTTTTTTCCTTTGAGCATGAAGTAGTCAATCAAAAATCATGTTAGGATTATAGATGCATAAGTTTGGTGTGACTGAGATGAGAATACCAGGCTGCATACGTCAGAATGCTAGAATTAAGAAAAATAGAACTCATATTAACACAACCAAACTTAGCCTTAATTTGCAAATAATCAGAGACAACCACATGCATCTTTTTCTGTCATTTTATCCTATCTTTTTCTGTCATTTTCTGTCCAACCAAAATTTCTTTGGCCAAGTGAATGTTACAGGAAACATCGGCTTAGATAACGTGCAGAATATTTCCCAACCAGAACAGTTCAAATCTGTTGTTAAGGAAACTTGAGGTATGAGTTATACAACTTTTATGGAGACACATCTTAAGACAAAGGTAAAGGTGGATGGAAACCAAAAAGGCTGATCTTGTGCTATGGCAAATAAATCCTGTGAGACGAAAAGAAAAATCCATATACTTCAACTGTAGGACATGTAAGGGTCATTTGCAAGGACAATGGAAAAGAATGAGTCACTACTTGAGCAATATTAAATAGAATTAATTCAAAACCAAACAGTTTTTCATTAAACCTAATGATCTACGCAACCAAATACTATTCAACCGAGTACAAGGGTTTTGGTTTTTTTTTTTTATCCCCTTTTTGTAACTAAACATTTTCTTGCTTAGAATGAAAATAAACTAGTTGCAACATATTTTTTTTTTATAAGTAACTAGTTGCAACATATTAAGACATCCATAATCCCATTCTTATCTCTGATGATAAGGGTTATATGGTTGTACATTCAATAATCAAATCCTTTCTTACCTCCCCAATTGTAGCTAAAGTCTGTTGCTGATCTAGTTTCTGACATAACGAATTATCCAAGAAAAACTGCACAGATCTCCTAACCTAGGAATAGAACAAACAAGTTAAATCTTTGAAGCAATATGCTTAATCAATTACACTTTAATTGTTTATAGGGATGACGTGGCGCTTACAGATGACATGTCTCCTGTGGGTTGAAGTGCTTCAAGATCTACAAGGCTTTGAATAACCTACACGGTTGGTGCCTGTCAGTTTACGCCAAGGAGATAAGAAAAACTATCAAAAACCACAATCAGGAACAAAGTTTGGCTCTGTTTTCTTTCAGATTACTCCATTCAAACATTCACATCAAAATAAACCCAAAATCAACAGAGAGAACAAAAATCCAGTTGCAGAAAGCAAGCCAAGACATGAAAAAATAGCAGATCTAGCAAAGTAACAGCATATAACAGACCCAAATAAATAAATAAAACCCTACGTTTAAAAATAAACCCAAAACAGATTCTAATCCTTTCCCACATGCTTACACATCTAAAACACTGTCAAAAAACACAGATTTGGAAGTGTAAAGCATGGGTTTCGGGGATATTTTCCAAAAAAGGAAATACTAACCTTCGGTTTGTCAAGAAGAACTAAAACAGAGACAATATTTCACAACCGAAATCGAAATAATAGCACCAACACAGAGAGTATGTGAAATGGAGAAAAACTAACCTTGGTTGTAGAAGTTGACGACGGAGCGAAAAAGTAGAAGACGACGGCCACAAGGAACAGATCTTCGATCGGCAGAGGAAGAGTGATAGGAGCTAGGGTTTCAGCACGAGAGAGAAAGAGAGAGAGAAGAAGACAACAGAGCCACAAGTGAAAAACTCGAAGAAAAGAGAGAGAGAGATGGGACGAATGAAAGCTAAACCTAAGAAAGAAGATGAACTGCGAAGATGAACTCAAAGAGAAGACTCGAAGAGAGAGGGGGGACGGCTGAAAGCTAAACCTAAGAAAGAGATGAATGGGCAACTGGTACTCGACGAAGCCTTTTGTTTTTAGGTATAAATGCGGGTACCGGATTGGAAATCCGGAACCGCTTTAAGTCACTCACATCCGGACCGTATAGGTCCGGGTTTTATAATTCGAATTTCGGCCCGGATCAAATTCGGGCCGGAACCCGGAACTGGAAAGCGGGTATTTGGGTTTCGGACCAGGCCGGGAAAAAATCCGGCCCAGACGAACAGTCTTAGTTTGGATAGTGAGTTAAGATGAGACAAATTAAGATGAAAATAAAAAATTGAATAAAAAATTGTTAATATATTATTTTTTAATATTATTATTATTTTGAGATTTGAAAATGTTGAATTATTTATTATATTTTATGTAAAAATTTAAAAAATTATAATGATGAGATGAGATGATATGATATGAAACATTGTCACTTGATTTTAAGATATCATGTTAAAGCAAATTTAAAATTTATTCTTCGAATCAAATTGTATTATATATTTTCCGGAGGGAAAAAATTGAAATAAATGGTATCAAGAAAAACGGAAAAATTATTTAGAATGAATGTTATTCCCTTTCATTTCCCGTTCGAAACTGTTAGGCTAGGAGGCTAGGAGAAGATGGAAGCAGCAGAGTACTTCTCCAAGGACTTCGAGTGGGAGGAACTGCGAGCAGAGGTCGAAAACGACCCGTCGTTACGCTGCCACTTGCTCCCATTCGAATCTTCGAATCCCTCTTCAATTAAAGCTGCAGATGAAGATTCAGCGGCATGGAAAAGATTTCACGTCCGTCACTCCTCCGGCAAATTCTTCAAGGTTCCGATCTTTTACTTTTAGTACAGGCTGATGTCTTTAAAACTTTCCGATCGAAAATGTCCGGGCTTTGTTAATGTTATTGATTGGGTGTTTGGTTGCCGAGAAAGCTCAATACAAAACAGTAAAAAAGGAATTGATGTTATTTTATTTTTTGCTGTTTTGTAAACAGTCTAATAAGTTACGAGAAATATTTGGTGTTTTTTTTGTTGTCAATTTCGTTTAGATGGGCAAAGGTTTTTTTATGAAATATTTTTTAATCTAGAATTTGGTAACAATTGTTTTCTAGCAAATTATTGCGTATACGAAGTTTTAGTAAATCATGACATTTTCTTAGAGAAAGCAACTCAACTCCACATATAGAAATGCAAAAACTTAGTTCAAATTTAGAGAATACTACACTGTAACGCAATTTTCAAAAAAAGAAATAAACAAAAAAGAAGAGTATATTGCATTGCTAAATAATATCGGATGATGGGCCAACATAAAAGTTATGAATGATGGGCCAACATAAAAGTTATGACGGTTATTATTTTTTTTGGGGTGATGAATCATATCATAAAGAAATAATATGCACTCGTAAAATATTCATTTCATTGAGCATACGGTTACACAGTGACTCTAGTCTTTATATAGACTTACAGCAGAGCATGTTACAAAAAAGAGAGTAAAAATAGAATCAAGTTGGTTACAACATAAAGGAATAAAGGACAAAAGTTCTGAATATTCTAGAGCTGCTGAGGTGGAATTGGCTGCTTTTTATTTTTGTAAACATCATCTTCTTTCTTATGGTTGATACGCCCCCTTGAGTCTAGCCGGGTGTCACACACAGTTAGACTCGATATCAAGATGGGGAATCGTTCGGCCACCAAAGGTTTTGTAAACACATCTGCCAGTTGATCTTTACTGTTGCAAAACTAAACCTTCAGTGTCTTGGCTGCCACTCTATCACGCACAAAGTGAAAATCTATATTCATGTGTTTGGTGCGGGAGTGATAGACAGGATTAGAAGTAAGGTATGTCGTCCCTAGGTTATCACACCACAGAATAGGAGGTTTTGACAGTGAAAAACCAAGTTCTTTAATCAGAGTTTGCAACCAAATGAGCTCTGCAGTTGTGTTAGCCAAGGATTTGTATTCAGCCTCTGTGCTAGAGCGTGCAACTGTATGTTGCTTTCTTGAACTCCATGAAATGAGGTGATTTCCTAGAAAAATACAGAAACCACCTGTAGATCTCCTATCATCCGGGCACCCTGCCCAATCGGCATCAGAGTATGCATGCAGGGTAAAAGGTGAATTTTTGG